>CM060979.1:12925000-22925000 GCA_030765065.1 Deroplatys truncata
GTGGTGACGGTAAGGATGGTGAGTATAATGATGGTGGTGACGGTAAGGATGGTGAGTATAATGATAGTGGTGACGGTAAGGATGGTGAGTATAATGATGGTGGTGACGGTAAGGATGGTGAGTATAATGATAGTGGTGACGGTAAGGATGGTGAGTATAATGATAGTGGTGACGGTAAGGATGGTGAGTATAATGATGGTGGTGATGGTAAGGATGGTGAGTATAATGATGGTGGTGACGGTAAGGATGGTGAGTATAATGATGGTGGTGACGGTAAGGATGGTGAGTATAATGATGGTGGTGACGGTAAGGATGGTGAGTATAATGATGGTGGTGATGGTAAGGATGGTGAGTATAATGATGGTGGTGATGGTAAGGATGGTGAGTATATTGATGGTGGTGATGGTAAGGATGGTAATTATGGTGTGTATAATAATGATGGTGATTGTATGGATGGTGATGATGGTGTGGATAATGATGGTGGTGATGATGGTATGGACGATGATGGTGGTGATGGGGTGTATAATGATGGTGATGATGGTATGGATGATGATGATGATGATGATGGTGGTGTTGGTGGTGGTGGTGGTGGTGATGTAGATGTAGATGATGGTGATGATGGTATGGATGATGGTGGTGATGTAGATGA
Source organism: Deroplatys truncata (assembly GCA_030765065.1). Classification (NCBI taxonomy): domain Eukaryota; kingdom Metazoa; phylum Arthropoda; class Insecta; order Mantodea; family Mantidae; genus Deroplatys; species Deroplatys truncata. Next base: position 12,925,650 of record CM060979.1, read on the forward strand.
TGATGATAGTGTGGATGATGGTGATGATGTTGTGGATGGTGATAGTATGGTATGTATAATGATGATGGTGGTGATGGTTTGGATGATGGTGATGATGTTGGTAATGGCATGGATGATGGTGTGGATAATGATGATGGTAGTTGTGTTGGTGGCAGCGACATGCTTATTTCTGAACTTAAAAGGCAGGTGCAGATAAATTTTAATGTGCTTGTTCGCAAAAGGAAAGCAAACTATGCAGTTGTTTCTCTGCCATTAGGATCCTTGAGGAAACTACAGACATGGTCAAATTAATAAACTAAACATTCTGATTTGCTTAATTCTTGAAAATATGTTTATGTAATAAATGTTTAATTATTATATTTAAAACATTAGTTAAATATAAGTTATAGTTATATATACAATATAACTATATCATATATAGTTAAACATAAGAAAATATTAAATCTCAGTGCTTAGCATGCACTGTGCTAAGAATTTTTTACCTTTCAGTATACTTTGGATAAAAGTTTAATGTCTTTATGATGCAGTGTTTGCAGAAATGTCGATTTTTAGGAATTGCTCAATATACTAGCCTAGTTACATTAATGCAATAATTGTTGCCTGGTCATTAAGCTTCTGGTGAAACATTTGGTAAATTATCCCAATGGCCTTGAATACAAAGTGATTTTATTGTTGCTGCTGCATCCATTTCATCCAAAGAGGTCAAAGATTTAAATACCTAAGTGTGGCAACAATGTGTATGTTTCATTTTAAAGTGTACTAATGAATGGAAGATGTAGTAAATCACCAAGTTAGTCTAATAATTTGACCATGTCTGTACTTTTATCTTGAGAACCATTACCAACATAAACTGCAATAAAAAAAAAGTTAATGTTAGAAAGCCAAGCACTTCTTTTGAACTTTAGCACTTTAAAAATAAGCTCAAATTGCTATATCTGCAGTCCTTGAAGTTAGAAAAAAAGAATTTGTGTTAACATCCTTGTATTGCATGCACAACTACAAACAAAAGCACTATTTCTGACATGCTCACACAGTTTTAAGGTCCATCCTCTTTGTAAGTTTGTTTATAAATTTCCACACACAACATAAGTGCATCATTAAGTTTAATTTGCTTCACACTAGTTGCACATTTCCTGAATGTCTAAGTATGCAGAAATGATGGGATTTCATTAAACAGACACAAATAATGTGAAAAAATCAAATTAAGAATAGTAGCTTCAGCTGTCATAAAGGGAATGATTAACTTTTAAAGGTTAGAAAATTAAATTATTTTTATTTAAAGTTACACTATTTAAAAACTTAAACAAACGAATTTCAAACATTATATGGATTTCCTTCCATCTCTTTAGTATTACTTATTTTCAGTTAAACTTTCTAAAAGACATGACATTTAAAATGGAACATGCAGTTTCACACTGACTGTTCCACTGTGAAGTCAAGCAAACAAGACAGTTGCTCTGTGGATGTTGTGTTCTAGGACACAAAGATCACAATGACTGCTGACTGCTAGCAGTCTACTGGTACAGTCTTACGTAAATACTTCACCATGAATATATCTCTGAACATATTTTTTGGTAACAATAGGCTTCCTACAACTACCCAAATTAAAACTAGTGAATTCCACAAATATTTTTCCCATTTCCACATATCAAGGAAAAGCTGCAGATTAAGAAGTCATCAGATGAGTTAATATCACGTGTTCAATTTATAGCCAGGCCACAAATCATATATATGCATAGTTTGCTTCCACTGCACTCATCTTTGTTTTTTTCCACAGTGCACTAGTGCGAATGACTGTTCAATGCTGCATTTATCAGCTGTGTTATACTGCATTGAGTTTGAGCTGCACAGACTAGAGTTTGTTCATGGTGCATCTCAAAGGTGAAAGTTCATTCAAAACATCTGTGTCGCGTGAAAATTATTTCAGAGTATTGTTATTATTGTTCCTATTCTTGTCTATTAGTCCACACTGAAATGCCTATTAAAACATTCACACATGAACAAAGAGTTTTTATGTATGATACATATTTAAAAACCAAATCACATAGATGTGTAGACAGTTTCAGAAGAAATTTCCTGCTATTCCAGTTCCAAGTAAAGAAATTGTTACATGTCTGGTTAATAAGTTTAGCACAACGGGATTGCTAAAGCTAAGAAGCAAAAAAGACATATTCTAATGGAGGAAGAAATTGACAAAATAGTGCATCATTTGAACACTCTCCAAAGAAGTCACTAAGATGTGTTGCACAGCAAGTAGGTGTTTCTAAAACCTTTGCTTATAGAGGTGCTAAACTTTTAAAATTGAAACCCTACAGAGTGACTATTGTTCATGTTGCCTCCAGCAATCCAGCAATCGAGAACAGGTCGCCCAGATTCACCTGGGCGGAATGTGATCGCCACAGTACCTAGCCGCGTATGCGGCTTTACCTGTGCGATAAAGAAGGTTTCAAAGAATTTACACAAGCTTTTGATTTTTTGTCAATCTGTCTTGGGCGGGGTTTAGCTTTCTGTGCTACCATTGGCTGGGTCTCGGTGTTCCCACATGGGCGGACTAGCGACCATGTGGTGACCAAGCCCAATGCTGCTTAACTTGGGCGACTGCTTGTGTGGTCATCAAGTTATAGAACAGTAGGTAATGGAACACAGAGAAACTTCATTTCATTCAAGAAGTTCCGTTGCACAATGTAAAAATTTATGTATGGTGTGCTGCACCAGTAAAGCGGATAATAGAGCCCATATTTTTAAGTGATATCATAAATTCCAATGGTATACAGAGATATTCTTGCACCTCTTTTTCAGATGAGAGAGAAAACGGATATTTCCAATAAGATTCTGCCACAGCCCATACTGCTCAAACCTGCTTGGAAGACAAAGACAGTTTTTGATGTGAGGATAATTTTTAAAGCATTATGCCCCCCCCCATTCCCCAGATCTTACTGTGTGCGACTTTTATTTGTGGGAACCTTAAAAAATAAAGTTTATAGGAACAATCCCCACACCATAAACAAACTTAAGGACAATACAAGAATAGAAATGATGTAAGAAGAACTTATGCATGTGAAAATGTCATGTGAATATGCCAGTAATGTCTCAATGCAGACAGACACCACTTATGAGGCAGTATTTTAATACCTGAATAATTTCAATTGTTATTTATAATAGGTAAATTCAATAACAGCCCGCCTTGAAACAATATGTATATAATAATTATTTAAATTTTATGTAACAATCATTGCAAATCCTTGTTTTTATTGTAAACATATTTTATTAATGTTATGTGAATACATTACATACTCTAATAATGCAAGAACTGTGAGAATAATAAGTTTTAAGTTGCTAACAATGAGCAATAATGAGGTAATTGCGGCAATAATGTGTTTAGAATTTGAAATGTACTGGTCATGATTAGAGCAACGATGACGTAGTTTCAGTGACAGTTTTTAAATTAGCCAATCAACAGCAAAGAAAAGTTTTAAGTTAAATGCAGAAATTCTATTGGACTAGAATTAGCCAATCAGAGACTTGCAATACCGAAGCTATGGGTTTTGACCGTTGAGGTTATTCAGTTCCTGGCAAGACATGGTAGTATAAAGATGGAAAACATGTGTTATCTACGGGTGATTAGTAAAAACAGATATACACACTAAGTGAATGTGCAAAAAGTTTCTCACAGTTCTTTTAAAAGTGTAGTGGTTTATAAACATGTGCAAGAAGTTAAAATAAAAGTAAAAATTTAAAAGTTTAATTCTGTGACGTCTACAATAATTGTCATTACCACACCCTGCATAAGAATCCTGACTCTAAAATAAGACTGATGCAGCTGAGGCAAAATTCAAACAGTAATATTACGTAAGCATTAAATTCAAACCGACGCCCAAAGAAGTGTTACAAATTACATAAAACAACAGTTGAACAACATAACCTTCTTTAAGTTTACGTAATTCTTTACGTAACAAAAAATTAAAGAACATAACTTCTTCAAATTGGCGCACATACGTGGGGAAAACTCCTGCAAACTACCTAAATAAATTAATCTTCTTCAATAACAAGATTAGTACTCATTATAGTGTGTGTTACATCACTTGTGAGTAAGTAATGCAAGAGTTTTAGAACGGGAAAGCTCCCAGTGTAATAGAAAGTCCGTGGAGCATGCATATGCAGAATCTGCAGCCTGGCAATATAATGAATGTATTGTAATAAACACTATTTACGTTTGCTCAGGGTAACGAGACTGAAGATTATACAACACAAATAATTTCCATACTTAATTAGCCATAGCACTGCAAACATAAAAAAGATTCCAGTACGAATATTCCAAAAACATGCAGAAACTTTTAAATACAAGCTTCAGGACTGCTATCATGGTCAACAATCTGGCTTCTCAACCCAGAGGTCTCTGGTTCAATTCCTGGCTGGGGCAGGTGAATTTTTCTTTAATTAGAATCACTCTCTACCCTCTACAGAGTCTTGGAAGTATGAATGTTGAGACAGTATTTTAATACCTGAATAATTTCAATTGTATTTTATAATAAGTAAATTCAATAACAGCCCGCCTTGAAACACTATGTATGTAATAATTATTTAAAATGTATGTAACAGTCATTGCATATGCTTATTTTTATTGTAAATATGTTTTATAATGTTATGTGAATACATTATATACTTGATTAATGCAAGAGCTGTAAGAATAATACATTTTAAGTTGCTAACAATGAGGTAATAATGAGGTAACCTTGTGGCAATAATGAGTTTTAGAGTTTGAAAATTACTAGCAATGATTACAGCAACGATAATGTAATTTCTCTAACAGTTTAAAATTAGCCAATCAACAGCAAAGAAAAGTTGTAAGTAAAATGCAGATATTCTATTGGACTAGAATTAGCCAATCAGAGACTTGAAATACCGAAGCTTACGGGTTTTGACCGTTGAAAGTTGCTGGCAAACCTTGGCAGTGAACAGATGGAAGATGTATTCTCTACAGAAATATTACGTGTGAATCGTAAAAATATGTATACGCGCTAAGTGAAACTATTAAAGATTCTCACAGTTCTTAAAAAGTGTAGTGCTTTATAAAAATGTGCAAGGATTAATAAACGAAGTGAATTTAAAAAGTTAAATTCTGTGATGTCTACATTCTTGTTGCAACCACGCCTTGACTAAGATGTACATGACTCTACAAACATTACTGACGCAGCCGAGGCAAATTCAAACATAAATAATATATAGAAGCAATGTTAATAACAAAGTGAAAAATTATAGTGTAAAACTTGGAGTGTAATAACAAAAACACATCTTAAAATCAGCTTCTCATACGTAGCAGCATATTGCGTAATAACAGTAACTATTACATAATCAACAAATTCAAACCGACGCCAAAAGCGTGTTGCAAACTTAATATGTACGCAAATAAAAATTACATAAAAAACATTCTACTTCAAGTTGGCTTCCCAAGCGTGTAACAAAACAAACCTCAAGTTGGCTCCCATACGTGGCGCAGTTAAAATTACGTAACCAAACAAAACAAAAGCAGGACAACATAACCTTCTTCAAGTTAAACAATATGCAACAAAACATCTACTTCAATGTGGGAGTGAATATTAAAAAATGCCAGTCCCCCTACACTACTCTATGGAAATGAGACACGAGCCATTATAAAGAAAATGAAAAGCTAATTACAAAGCGCAGAGATGAAGTTTTTAAGGAAAACAAAAGGATGACAAGATTTGAAACAAAACGAATGAAGATATAAGAACAGAACTTAATATACATCCAATAAATAGTAACATTTTAAAATGTTAGAATGAATGGATGCATCATGTTCAAAGAATGTCAGATTCAAGATTGCCTGAGGCTGCATTTCAATATGAACCAAAAGGAAGGAGACGTCGGTCGACCCAGGAAGAGATGGAGAGAACAACTGTAGAGACAGAATGTGCATTGAGTCCAAGGCGTGAGGTGGAAAAGAAGAAAATTATTTAAACCCAATGTTAAAGAACCAATAGTTCAAACAGTTACTAACATTGTCAACAGTTTTTCATGTTAAAGTCCCAATATGACCAAAAAAGTTAAAAGGGGGCTTAAGTAATGAAATTAAAAAATCTGATGTGATACATTCACATGACTTTCTCTACCCTCTATCTTTATTAGTGGGTATACAAACTATTCTTACTAAACCTTATTTTTCTATCTATTACATTTTAATCCAAATAAAACTTTACAGAAACAGCTACATTACATATTTCGTTATAGATACAAAGAGAACAGCGATAGTCAAATGTTTAACAACTGGACGCTATATGCTGGCCTTAACATTCCATACTGTTTCCATGCAATCACAAGAAACAAGTTGCTTCAAAGGTCTACCTGGGCAAGAGCCTAAGCTCAAGCACCCTCCTAATGACCCAGGGTTAGCGCCATCCGAGCGGCTCTCCAAACATGGAGGTTTCCCATGAGGCCAATACTTTGTTTCCTAAAAAGGCCTTCCCCCACTTGTGCGGGACTGGAAGTGGATATGCCACTTACACACGTCACCCTGAAAGGGTGACTATCGATAACCTCGGTAGGGCCAACAGCAATCTAGCATGTCGTCTACCAACTCACTCATGGTTGGTGCCAGAGAACATTGAGGCATCTCACAAGAAACAACTGAAAATCAGTGGCATTTTAAAAGAATGACAAGTATTGAGCAATTTGAACCTTTAACAATGGATATCTCAGAAATGGCTTATGCCATAAAAAACTTATTTTAAGTAAATTGTGCATTTTAAAGAGGTCTACAGTTTTTTTGTATAATACGTTTTCATCCATCGCTTAATTTTTACCAGTTATACAAATTTATATACATTCCTTCTAATGAAGAGGCCTTTTTAGGTTACTCCCAGAAAATTCAAGATGTACCCTTTATTTGTAATCCAGATATAATTCACATATTGTATTTTAATCAAAAATTGTTAAAGCCATTTTATAAAAAAATCAACATTTTTAAAAACTGTTACATGTAAAAGGTAGTTGGGATATTGAACTCAAATACCAAGTTTGGTATTTATCCGACTTTTTGTTTTTGAGGTGTTCACAGATACGCACACACACAAACACACAACATGGACATGTTTCCAAAAATTCTTTGTTGGTGGATTAGGAAGCCTCAAAACATGTATTTCCGGTGAAATCTCGATATAGAATTTTTGGGTGGAATACAATAGCTTCACTACCTAGTATTTACATGGTAGAAAAAGTAAAAAGAATTAAAAAATCTGATGTGTTACACTCACATGACTTTCTCTACTCTTGCACAAACTATTTTTACAAACGCTTATTCTCCATATGCTTCACGTTAATCGAGATATCGAGATGTCAATCTTATTGCTAATTTTCTTGTAGATGCAAGGGGAATATGGTAGGTTTTAAGCGATAGTCAAATATTTTAACGCTGGTTGCTATGTGGCGCATTCCATTCTCTTTGCATGTCCAGGACATAAAAAAAAAATGAATAACGAATTTGAGAAAAAGTATAAGTATTAGAAAATTTAAGGGAATAACAAGCAATATCTCGAAAACGGTTCACTCGACAAAAAAAATGTATATGACATAAATTGTGTATTTCAACGCGATCTACATTTTTTGTGCAGTAAAATTTTGTCTATCTCTTATGGTTTACCAGTTATGCAAAAGTCGTTCAGAATGAAGAACACTTTTGGAGACATTCCCAGAAAATTCGAGATATACATTTTATTTGTCATGAAAATACCTTAAACATATGATATTTTAATCAAAATCGTTAGAGCCATTTTTGAGAAAATAAAACTTTTCGAAACATGTTCCATGTAAAGGGTACTCTGGGGTGGGGGGATTTTCTTGAAAACCTTCGTGTCGCATCTCTGGAAGATACTGAACCTAAATACCAAGTTTGGTGTTTATCCGACTGTTCGTGCGCGCGCGCACGCACGCACGCACGCACGCACGCACGCCCGCCCGCACCCACCCACCCACACCCACCCACACACACACACACACATGGACATGTTTCCAAAAATCCTTTTTTTGGATTCAGGGAGTCTCAAAACATGTATTACCGGTGAAATCTCGGTGTTGAATTTTTGGGTGGAATACAATACTTCCCCTACTTACTATACGTAGTAGAGAAAGTAAAAAAGGTTCAATAGCTGAATTGTATTCTAATTCATACCTTTCATATGTTTATTACATATCAGAAATGTTGTGATCAAGTGGGCATTCAGTAGGCAAAATATTTGCAACAGTAAACTAACCAGGCTTGATTTTTGTCCATAGCTGTCCTGCAAAACTTTATTTGATATATTTTAGGTGAGTATCAGCCAACTGAGAGCTCTGTGACTCCAGAGAGCTCATCCTTCTTTCTTTTGAGAAGAACAGAGAAAGCAAAGTAAAGGGAAAGGTCAAGCTACTGGGTTATTGCACTTTGTACATACATGATTGTAAAATTGCCTTTCCCTTTGCATCTCTTACCAAATGTTCTCAGGAATCATTCCATTTCAAACATGCACTGCGTCACAAGCCATCCAATTGGATGACTCTTTTAGGTTGAAGTTTACCACTTACCAATTTCCCCTTACTTTACTCTGCATGTTAACCAAAGCACACACTTTTAGTCTTCTCTTATTGGTTGCTAGATGCATAACCGTTTATTGAAAGAAATTTGTTCTATGTTTAACACAGTAGTTTGCCTTCATATATGCGAAAAATCATAAGAAAATGCAACCAATGCATGAAATAAGTACGTGGAGACATTGATTCATTTACATAAAATCTGATGTGTTACACTCACATGACTTTCTCTACTCTTATACAAACTTAAAGCTTTAAGCGATAGTCAAATCTTTTAAGAGCTGTGGCGCATTCCATTCTCTTTGCATGTCCAAGACAGAAAAAAAATGAATAACGAATTCCCATTTGAGAAAAGTATAAGTATTGGAAAAGCAATATCTCGAAAATGGTTCACTCAATAAAAAAAAATGCATATGACATATATTGTGTATTTTAACGTGATCTACATTTTTTTGTGTAGTAAAATTTTGTCTATTTCTTATGGTTTACCAGTTATGCAAAAGTCGTTCACAATGAATACTTTTGGAGACATTCCCAGAAAATTCGAGATATACATTTTATTTGTCATGAAAGTATCTTAAATATATGATATTTTAAACAAAATCGTTAGAGCCATTTCTGAGAAAATTAAAATTTTCGAAAAAAGTTCCATGTAAAGGGTACTCTGGGGTGGGGGGATTTTCTTGAAAACCTTCGTGTCGCATCTCTGGAAGATACTGAACCTAAATACCAAGTTTGGTGTTTATCCGACTGCTCGTTTCTGAGTTATGCTGCTCACAGACACACACACACACACACACACACACAGACATGTTTCCAAAAATGCTTTTTTTTGGATTCAGGGGGTCTCAAAACATATATTTCTGGTGAAATCTCGGTATCGAATTTTTGGGTGGAATACAATACTTCCCCTACTTACTATGCGTAGTAGAGAAAGTAATTAACATCATAATATTGTGAGAAGTGTGGGAGGTTAGTTCTCACTTTCAAACTTGACTTATGTAGCAGAAAGCATGTGCAGGTTGTTTACTGCTTGGTGCTTGACTGCAGATTAACACCTCATCTGAAGTGGCTGTTATTCACTGACGACTGAAAATGCAAGTTTTCTGTTTATCATATTATGTAAATGCTGCAGATAGCAGAATCTGTGGATACATTTGAACTCAAACATTGTGATGGGAAACCCTTATGTTATGATGAGAAAAAAATTCTGTTATACGCTTTAATATCCTTTCAGAGAGAAATGCAAGGCTACCAATATGACAAGTTGAGGAGCTTCTAACTAAATTTACAGGTTTAAATGTTAGCACTGTAGGGAATTTCCTAAAAGAAATTAGAATCAGACTCCAACAGGGAAGGAATGCCACTAGCAAGCACTCTGTAATTGTAAGTTAAATAGGTATTATTTAATAATTTTGTGTTCTAAAATTTCCAGGCTGTTTTGCCATGGTCTGCACATTAAAATACTTTGGTCTGACATTTCATCCGTCTGTGAGGGACATCTTCAGAGATCATCAATAACTTCAATAAAGGCAAAGGATTTAAACTTAAAGCAAATCTGGATTCCCACACTTTCTCAACTCCATAACCTCCATGCAGCCAAAAAACAATAACATAACCTTTCCTCTGATTCCATCCACCAGGCCATGAGTATATATATACCGGCTCTATTTTAGCATGTTTTTAGTCCAGAGAGAGAAGCGACAATGAAGATATTCCTTACAGACAGGGACGAAACATCAGGCCAAAGTATTTTAACCTGTAGAACGTGGCAAAACAGCCCGAAAATTTTAGAACGCAAAATATACACACCGGCCATGAGAGCTTATGTATATACAAGGGGTGATAAAAAAAATAATGGGAATTTTTTAATTTTGCGAGCTTTATACATCTGATGTTCAAAACTTTTGTTTTATTTTGTTGGTACTCATGTTCCTGATGTATGTTTGCATTTTCAGCTGTTTTGAATATTTAGTTTATTGTTGACAGTCAAAAATGTTACACATGTTTTCTAGTGCTCTGCAAATTTTTACTTTTGAAAAAGATGGATCAAAGAATTTGTATTAAATTTTGCTTGAAAAATGGAATAAAGTGCAGCAATGCATTTGAAATGTTGACTGTGGCTTTTGGCGAATCTACTATGACTAAGACAAGAGTTTACAAGTGATATAAGCATTTCAAAGAGAGTCGAGAAGACATTTAAGATAACGAATGCCCTGGACGCTCTAGCACATCAATTACTGACGACAATGTGTAAGAAGTAAAGAAAATGGTTCTGGAAAATCGCCGAATCACCATCAGAGAGGTTGCTGATGATGTCGGCATATCCTTTGGCTCATGCCAAGCAATTTTTTTGGATGTTTTGGGCATAAAACATGTAGCAGCGAAGTTTGTTCCAAAATTGTTGAATTTTGACAAATAACGACGTCATGTAGACATCACTCAGGAACTGCTGAATGAAGTCGAAAATGATCCAGAAGTTCTAAAAAAGGTTATAACAGGTGACGAAACATAGGTGTATGGGTATGACGTCGAAACTAAGGCCCAATCGTCCCAATGGAAACTGCCTGAAGAACCAAGACCGAAAAAAATTTGACACGTTCAATCACATGTGAAGGTTCTTCTCACTGTTTTCTTCGATTACAACAGGATAGTGTATCAGGAGTTCCTGCCTTATGGTCATATGGTCAATAAGGAATATTACCTGGAAGTTATGTGCCGTTTGCATGAAGCAATCCGAAGAAAATGACCAGAATTGTGGCAAAACCGCTCGTGTAAATTGCATCACGATAAAGCACCTCAATGCTTGTTCGTGACTTTTTGGCAATAAAACAAAATCGTTATGCTGCCTCAGCCACTGTATTCAACGGAAATGGCCCCCGTGACTTCTTTCTATTCCCGAGGCTGAAGAGAAACCATGAAAGGATGACTTTTTGTCATCATCAATGAGATAAAAACAGAATCGCTGAAGGAACTGAACACCATAATGGAAAGTGAGTTCCAGAAGTGCTTCCAAGATTGGAAAAAGTGCTGGCACAAATGTATTATATCTGAGGGGGATTACTTTGGAGGGGACAAAGTTGATGTTGATGATGATTAAATAGATATTCTTTAAGAAAAACAAAAATTCCCATTACTTTTTAATCACACCTTATATTTATTATTTAATAATATTTACAATTGCATGCTTCTGACACTTCATTTGTATAAATGCATGTTGTTACAATTCAATTGGGCTTATGCCATCTGTTGATCCTATGGTCTCCACGAGTTGACGTGCGCACTTTATGATGCGAACAGCTTCAATCAATCAGGTAAAGTATACATGGAGCAGACAGCTTGTATGTTTATACACGAAGTAAGCCTTGAAGAAACAGGATTTACAGTTTCTTTTTATACATTTATTTAGTTTATAATTGTCCTCAGCGGGAGACAAGCTATTGCAAATCAAGGACTGTTTTTAATACTGCTGCAGTTGCATAACAGATGCTCTGAAAATCTACTGTAAGGAGAGTTAGGCTGCTATGTACACTGGGTTGCATTAATGCATGCCCTTCTTGCCCCATTTTACCACCTTCAAATGGAGAAAATTTGAATCTAAGCTTTGGTGCATCTCTCAAGCAGAGCGAACATAAAAAGTGGCATAGGAGACGTCGTCCTCCTACTCACATGCTCATTGTAAAGCCCGCTAGAGTAAGGTAACAAGAAGGGACAGCATTAATGAAGCTGAGCACACTACACAAGCACCAACACAAAAATAATTGTTAAGCATACCACACAAAACAAAATCAGCAAATAAGAAACCAAAACAAGGCAATATGAACTACAACTACTACAAAGTACCTGAACAGAGGTACTGCTGTGTCCCTCCATGTTTGTATTTGTCCCACTGTGTCTGCTGGACACAGCATACATTGCCTGTTGAAAATAAAAACTTACCCTCAAATAGCTTTTTAACTTTAACCCATAACCTCAGACATGGGGTAGATTCTATACTGGATCTTTTCATACTCCACGTTAATTCCAATTTCCCTCCATCAGAGCAGTCGCCCTGCCGAGTACTTTCCTCTTCCTGTGTTGTCCTTGTTCTTGGAGGCGAGTATGTTCAATTAAAACTGCTGCTTTAGAAAATACTCCATGTCCAAGGTAGTTTTACTGTTTTTGTGTTTCTTTAATTTAAGCATGACACCCTCATCTATGGAATACATGAATGCTGTTGATCCAAGGTTCAATGAATATATGTGAAATGCTATAGTACCTAAGAAAGTTAATATAATGACAATAACTGCAATTTTGGCCCTGATTTCGTATGTGATTTTTTATACTGGCACAGAGACAGAATGAATGGCAGTTACTTTCAATGAATAAGAAAACTAAACCGAGCTGTGTTGTGTGTATACAGCCAAATATATGTAGATTAATGATGTTTACTGGTCCATGATTACCTAAAATGTGTGTAAAAAAATTTATATTCAAAAACCTGTGCTCTAATTACAAAAATTATAATTTATTATTTCCATTACGCTTTAATATTTTGTTTTGTAATTTTATTTTACTTATCTTTATCTCCTTTCGAAGAAAAAAAGTGAAATGGTTCTCAGGCATTTGCTGCAATAAAAACATATCAGTTCAAAACTTAACTATTCACAAATAAAATGGTATTGTCTTTTACCTCAGTACCCCTTTTCTTTACTGGCTAAAAAATACTTTACATCCAAGGAAGGATTAAAAAAGCATATATACCAGGTTATGGGTTAAAAGAGCTGTGGAATACACATTATAGGAGTTAAAACTATGGGGGTTTGGAAGATAAAAAGTTTAACTCATCTTGAGAATGACCAAGTATCACTAGTTCCATGCAAAGTATTTCCTGGATAATTCAAAAGGATGAAATGTGAGGCAGTATTTTTAACACTTAAATGATTTTAGTCTAATTATATAATATATAAATTCAATAAAAGCCCGCCTTAAAGCAATATGTGTGTAAAACAATATATAAAAAGTGTATATTACAGTCATTATATATGTTTATATTATTCTATACATGTGTAATACATAATGTTATGTGAATGTATTGCGTAATTTAATAATGTAGAAGCTGTGAGAATAATAAGTTAAAAGTTGCTAATAATGAGGTAACAATGAGGTAACCTTGAGGCAATAATGAATTAGAAAGTAATAATACTACTGGTAATTCTTGGAACAATAATGCAATTTTTGAGACAGTTTAATAAATAGCTAATCAACAACCAGAAAAAGCTTTAGTTAAATGAAGGTATTCTATTGGAGTAGGATTAGCCAATCAGAAATTGAAATATAGCAAAATTTACAAATTCAGAGGTCCGTTACTTGTAGACAGTGTTCCTAACCGGACGCAAGATGCGTCCTTGAGAAATTTAATACGTATACGTGACAAACAAAAATAGTTTACGTGTTAAAAAGTGCAAGTAATTAATAAAAAAAATCTCACAGCTCTCTCTATATCAGTGAAGTGTTATTTAAATCGTGTCAAGCATTAATAAAAGGAGTGAAGTAAAATTATAATCTGTGTAAGCCTACATTCTTCAGTCGCACCACTCCCTGCTAAGACATTCATGTCTCTAAGAAATACAAATACTGTAGCAAACATAAATATATAATATTTAAAGAAACAGCCAAATTACAAAGTTAATATTTTTTAAACATTTGGGGCGAAGGCTACTGGAAACTTTTTACCATACGTGCGGTTGCAACTACTTCAAGTTCGGCTCCCCAACAGTCAAAATACAATACAACTCCTACAACAAAATAACTTCTTCAAATGGAAAGAGAGGGAACAAAACTTTGATGATGATAAATTGAACTTTTAAAGGAAAATAACTCAGTTTTAATATTGTACAAATAAGGAAGAATGGTTTAAACACTTTATAGATCTCTTCGTTAATTCCTATGTAAATTCTAATTGCTAACATTAAGAAATATAGAAGCATGACAAATTAATGAAAAGTACAGAAGGACATATTACAGAGTGGTCACTGTATGGTGGGGCCACAAATCACATGTATGCATGCTCCACCTGCACTGCAGTGACCTCAGTATTTTGCTCTGCGCACTAGTGGTGATGACCTGCTCAAGGCTATCAGCTATGTTATACTTGTACTGCATAAGCTGCTACCTTCTGTTTGTGCTGTAAACATTAGAGTTTGTGCATTGTGCATCTCAAAGATGCAAATTTATTCAACACATGTTTATTGTGTGTGGTTTGCTTATAAGTGTTATTTTTATTACTGATGTCTTATTAATCCATTGAAACGCCTACCGACAAATTCACGCTTAAACAATGAATTTTTATGTACAATACACATGTAAAAACGAAATCATGTAGACAATTTCAGAAGAAATCTCCTGGTTTTTCAGTTCCAGGTAGAGAAATGTTGGATGTCTAGGTGATACATTTGGACAATGGGATTGTTAAATGCTAAACCTAAGAAGCAGAGACAACAAAATGTTTTAATGGACAAAAAAATTGACAAAATTGGTGCATCATTCAAACCCTAAAAAATAGTTTACAGGAACAAACCCCCACCCCATACATGAACTTAAGAACAATATAAGAACAGAAATTATGAAAATTATGCAAGAATAACTAATGTATGTGAATGGAAATTTCATCTGGAGATGCCAGGAATGCTTAATGCAGATGGACAGCACTTTAAACACCGCTTATAACAAGGTTAGTCTCCTTATAGCAGCGTATGTTACTATCTCTTGTAAGTAATACAAGAAATTTATAATGGAAACCCCCCCCATATAATAGTGCACAGAGCACACATACAAGTGATCTGCAGCCTCACAATATAGCAAACACTCTGTATAAGTAAAGCTACAAAGCTACTAATTTGGTACAAATTACGTATTTATATAATGCAGCAACCTTAATTTCCGAGCATTGTACTGAAAAGATCACCTCATCTTTATCCATGGCTTTCTTATCAGATATTGGTTCAATGAGGGAAATTTGAAGGCTTGCTTCAATAGAGGTATACTGAAAGCTCTACAGTAATTAAAAGATAACCTATGCAAATAATATGCACAACATAAACATCTAAATACACCATACATTATAATTCACTGCCAGTCCAATCCAAGGTTTTGGTGAACCTATGTACTTATGTGTACTTGACGTTTTGCAAGCATACCTGCTCTCGTTGGGATTTTATGGCTGCATTCTGTGACAGGATGTCTATGAGATTCCCCAAACCTTTTCTTATTTTTAATGATAGCTTTGCATTTTATCTTAGGTGGTGACCAGGTACTCTTGACATTTCTGAGTGCGATCTCAACTCATCGTAATAAAATAGAAAGTCTATTAATTATGGTCATTGACAAACTAGTAGATGAGCGAGAATAAGATTAACCATTAAGGACTTGTCAGGAAGAAAGAAAAAATACATTATAATATATAGTGTGGTATCAAACCCCAGTCAAACATGTGGCAGGCGACTCTCTTAACCATTATATCACAGAAGTCATGTTTGTTAAAGACCTATTAAGATGTTAATACAGTTATAGCTACTGCACAGGATTACATTCTGCTTGTATGTCACCTCTAATGACAATAAAAATTAAACAGAACATCTGATTTTTTCCTCGCCCCTCCCCATTAAGTTGCAGTCCATTACATACATATCTGATCGCAATGTACGCTGTGGCCACTGCACGGCTACTCACGCACTTAGCTGCCGCAACTCAGACTCCCACCGAAACAGTTATAATATTCCTGCAAGCACCTCACGTTCTCATATACAATACCTTATCATAAGAGATGTTGTCCTCTATCCACACATTTCTGGCGTCTTCTCAGAAAAATTTCATTCAACTGGAGAGTTCAATATCTGAAACTGGGCGAATTCCTTGCCTGATATATTGCGTTTGCTACACACACCTTACTATTCCTGCGATCATCAGATTTCTGAGAGTAACTGACCCACACTTAATATTCTTCTCTGATGAAGCATGGTTCCATTTGTATGGCTATATTTAGTCACAAAATACTACATATTGGAGCGCAAAGAAACCGAATTTTACACATGAGATTCCTTGCATGATGCAAAAATCAATTTGCAACGAATGCATACAGAATAACAGAACCTATTTTTTTAACAAACAATAAATACAGAGGGGTACAGAAATTACTTACATAATTTTTTGAACAGCTGACCAACGTGCAATTTGATTCTGGATTTTTGTAACAAGACTTTGTTACTGCGCATACAGTTAATGAGTCAAGAATATAGAATAGGATAATTAGCAAAGAATTATGGCTCTCATGATCCCCTGATTTAACTGTATGTGATTTTTATTTTCTCTACCACGTACATAGTACACAGAAAAGGTATTGCATTCCACCCAAAAATTTGATACCAAGATTTCACCGGAAATATATGTTTTGAGACCTCCTGAATCCAAAAAGGCATTTTTAGAAAAAGCTCCATGTGTGTCTGTGAACAGTATAACTCAAACACAAAAAGTCACATAAATACCATTTAGGTTCAATACCTTCCATGGCTGCGACAAAGATTTTCAAGAAAAATTCCCCCAACCCAACTACCTTCACATGAAACATTTTTTGAAAATTTTTATTTTTTAAAAAATGACTAACAATTTTGATTAAAATATCATATACTAAAGATATTTACATGGCAAATAAAATGTATATCTTGAATTTTCTGGGAATAGCCTTTGAAGTGCTCTTCATTCGGAAGGAATTTTGTATAATCTTGCATAACTGGTAAACGTTAAGTGATAGAACGAAAGAGTATACAAAAAATGTAGATCTCTTTAAAACACACAATTTACTTAAAATAACTTTTTCTGTGGCATAAGCCATTTCTGAGATATGTTTTATTAAAAGTTTGAATTATTCAATATTTATTCTTTTAAAGTCTCATTGATTTTCAGTTGTTTATCGCGATGTCATGGAAACAGTATGGAATTTTAAGGCCAGCATATAGTGTCCAGTTCTTAAACATTTGACTATCGCTGTTCTCTTTGTATCTATAACAAAATGTGTAATGTAGCTGTTTTGCAAAGGTTTATTTGGATTAAAATGAACTAGAAAAATAAGCTTTAGTAAGAATAGTCTGTATACCCACTAATAAAGATAGAGAGTAAAGAAATTTATGTGAATGTATCACATCAGATTTTTATCTATGTGGTAACTTGAAAAATAAGATGTGAACAACAAATCACATACATTGGAAAACAATCAAAAGAAAACATAAAATACATCAGGTGAGAAATTCACTAAATTTCGGATACTGAACTCTTGAGTGTGAATGAAGATTTCCTGAGAAGGTGCTAGAAATATATGGATAGAGAATGACAACAACTCTTATGAGAAGGTATGCTTATTATCATTGTAATTGTAACTAAGAATGTAAGGTGGTTGTAAGGATATTATAAACTGTTTTGGCAGAAGTCTGAGCTGTGGCAGCCAATGCACAAGCAGCTGTGCGGTGGCCACAATGTAAAGCAAAAGCACTGTACTTTATTTTTAGCTGACAAATGCTCCAAGCATTTCAGAAACTTCAGAAACATTTCACCATAGATGAATTATAGACTTTAAATTCAATTTTAACACCTTAAATGCCATAATTTACAGTTTTGGGATTTTTCAGACAATCTAGAACACAAGCACTTTCTAAATACATCAAAATTTGTTATATATTTCAGTAAAACCCTGTAACTAAGGGTCTCTAGCTATGGAGAGGGCCTTAAAATGCTGGTATTGGATCCTGAGAAGATGGCAATTTGTTGAAACAATGTTTAAAGTACCAAAAACAAATTTACAAAGTACAAGTAGGGTAAGTAATTTAAGAAATAACTTAGAAAATAATAGTCTAGGCGATATTTGGAGGAAAAGAGAAATTATAATGGTGTTTGGAAGGGAGTAAGAAAAAGATTTGAAAATATAGAAATTCAAAAATTCTTCAGTCAGTTATCAGAAATCACCAGTGTTCTATGTAGCTATAAAAAACAGCTGGGAAAGAGAAAGGTATATAGATACAACTAGTTAGGAAGAAAGGAGGAGGATAGCATGGATAAGAGCAGGAAGAAAGGACAATGAAAAGGGCACCCACAAGGTGAATGCCCATTATGACGGGAAAAGAAGATGTACAACATTAGTATTTGAATGTAAGAAAACTGAGAAATGGAGAAAAGAGAATATGTGGTCAAGAATGAATAGGGAATCTGATATAAATAAAATTATAGCCAAAAACTAGCATGGGGCAATATTTAGAAAAAGTTACAAATAAATGGAAATGGACTGTTAAATAGCAGTGGTGGCAGTGGCAACGGTAGCTATTGTACAAGGGTCGGCTGATAAGTCCCAGGCCTCACACAGAGATGGCACCACTAGGCCAGTTAGACAGTAGCATCGTATAGTTCTACTCTAGACTAGCTTGTATCCATAGTTACAGGTCAATAGTTTGTTTAGTTTTTGAATGACAGCATTTTAAACAAGACAACTTTAGAGTTTTCACGAAAATGGAGGATTTGGAAAAACGAGCAGTGATTAAATACTTCCATTTGAAAGGCTTAACACCTAAAGAAATCAAGGAGGAAATGGACAGTACATTGAAAGACTCTGCCCCTTAATATTCAATGATTAAAAGGTGGGTTGCAGAGTTTAAAATGGGACGTACGAGCACTAGTGATGAGCCTCGCTCTGGACGCCCTGTGGAAGTCACAACTACAGAGATGATTGAAAAAATTCATCGTTTAGTACTGGAAGATCGCAGATTAAAGTTGTTTGAGATAGCAGAGGCTGTAAGCATATCAAAAGAATGTGTAGGTAATATTTTAAGTAATGTTTTGGGTTTTCACAAGGTCTGTGCGAGATGGGTGCCGCGTTTGTTGACACCTGATCAAAAGTTGCATAGAAAAACTGTTTCTGTTAAAAATGTGCAGCTCTATCGTAAAAATCCCAATGAATTTTTGAGACGGCTTATTACCATGGATGAATCACTACACTCCAGAAAGCAAATCACAGTCAAAACAGTGGATTACGCCAGGTGAACCAACTCCAAAAAAGGCAAAGTCAATTTTGTCAGCTAACAAGGTTATGGCGAGTGTTTTCTGGGATGCACAGGGAATTATTTTTATTAATTACTTGGAAAAGGTTAAAAGAATCACTGGTGACTACTACACAAGCTTACTGCAAAGTTTGAGAGATGAGGTGAAAAGACAAAGACCTCATTTGGCACAAAAAAAAATCTTGTTTCATCACGACAGTGCTCCGGCCCATTGTTCAGTCATCGCAATGGGGAAAATTTGCGAAATTAAAGTTCGAATTGCTTGAGCATCCACCCTATTCACCAGATCTAGCACCCAGTGACTACCACCTGTTCCCTAATCTCAAAAAATTTCTTGGAGGACGAAGATTTCACAGCAACGAGGAGGCCATTGATGCAGTAAACAGCTGTTTTGAGGACCTTGATAAATTGCACTACAGAGATGGTTTAATTAAATTAGAATACCGGCATGACAAATGTATTAACCTTTTTGGAGATTATGTTGAGAAATAATTTTAAAAAAAATGTGTTTAAATGTTGTTTTCATTGAGAGGCCCGGGACTTATCAGCTGATCCTCATAATATGTTGTGCATAACTTGAATTGGACTGCCAACCTGAACAGTGGACTGGGCCACACTCAAGTGGGCAGTATAATAGATGTGTTTCTTGTGCTTCAATAAACTTCAAACTAAGGGTCTCAAGGGCCTCTATTTTAAACAAAGAGCGTTTTAGACATATAAGATATAAAAACATAACAGTTTCACCCCATCATAAGTTTAATGTATAAGAATATCTATAAGAATACAGATTCTTACCTGTCGAGCCACCAATGTAGACCTCTGTGCTTTTACTACTCCAGGTGATGATTCTGGTTTCCTCAGGAGTGTTGCCCTACTGACTGGTCTCACATCAGTTGAAGTACGACTGCGGACAAGACGAGGACTGGAATATGCTCTTGTTTGTGTTGTGGGCTGCGTTCTGGGCAAAGATGTGTTGCTTATTCTGGAAACAGTTGCATAAGCTGGTCTTGCAGAAGACTGTTGCTGCTGCTTCATGCTGGCCGCCATGGAGGGTGTCCGAACTCCAGCTCTGGGAGGTATGACTGGAGATTTAACTGGAGCAACTGGGGTCCTGCTCACAGTAACTGGTGCGGACTTGATAACTTGCGCAGAAGATGTCACTGTAGGTAATTTCTGGGGAAGAGACAAGAATCTAAGGCCTTCTGAATCTTCCACACATTGTTCCAAATCAGTCTGAGAAGCTTGGTGGACCATTTGCACTGAAAGTGTTTCTTCTTCAATTTCAGATTTGCTTTCCTTCTTTTCAGCATCTCCGGTACAGTTGCTAAGTTCACTAATTGCATTTTTAGTTTCACTTTGCAATAATTTGTTTTGATCTGTATCTGCTGCTGTACGCACATTTTCACTAATACTGCTACCTATTCCATTCACATCAACGGTTTTATCCTCCTGTGGTAACGGACTAACCTCCTGTATCATATCTACCTTTTCAACTTGTTCCCTACTTGCAGCAGTAGCGTCTACTGTACTCTCACTCCCAATTGGCACATGATGTATAACAGCGTCTCCTTTATCAGAACACGCAGCGTTTTGAATTTCACTTTCATTCACACCTACACTGTCCTCTACTGCACTGCTGCTACGCTCTGTGTTGTCTTGTTTCTTAACAACTGTGTTTGAAACTGAAGTCACAACTTCAGTGCATGTTGTAACATCTGCTGAAGTGGCAGCACTAACTGGAGTGTCCGCAGTCTTCTTGCTGATAACAGATGTTTCTATTTTGGTATCACAATCAACATCCGCTATCTTCCCATTAGGAGCAAGAAGCTTCTTTTCACTGCTGTCCTTCTGTTGAGCTTTTAAAATCAATTCTCGCTCAATATCTGTAACAGCTATAGCAGGTGCTTTCTCTGGAACCGACGCGCTTATGTTATGACGCACCTAAAAAAAATAAACTTTATTAATTTCTTAAGACATTATTTAGCTACATTTACTCAACTAACAAATAACATATCTGTGTACACTTGGTAGTATGAGTGCTGTCCCAGAAGCACCTGACCTAACAAAGAAAACACAAAAATTTTGGGAAAAAACATCTTTATTTCTCTACATAGTCTCCTTTCAGCTCGACACACTTTTCCCAGCGATGTTCAATAGCTTCCATACCCTGTTTATTGTAAGAACCGTCGAGTTCAACTGCAAACTCCACCTCTTCATTGTTGGCAAATCTTTTAGCGCCAAGCTATTTCTTACACTTTGGAAATAGAAAATAATCAGAGGGGGCTAAGTCTGGCGAACAGGGTGCATGAGGAAGCAATTCAAACTATAACTCATTGATTTTGGCCATGGCGATAATGGACGTGTGAACTGGTGTATTGTCTTGATGAAACAGAACTTTCTTTTTCACTAAATGCAGCCGTTTTTGCTTGATTTCATCATTCAAATGCTGCAATAAGTTTGCATAATACTCGCCATTGATTGCTTTTCCTTTTTGAAGATAATCAACAAAACTTATTCCACATACACTCCAAAAAACTGACGCCATGACCTTGCCTGCAAATGGAACTATCTCACCTTCTTTGGAGTAGAATTCTCCCCTTTCAGTCCACTGTTTTGACCATTCCTTCATCTCAGGTGTGAAGTGATGGACCCATGTTTCATCCATGGTTATGAATTGACGCAAAACCTCGGCTTTATTGCAGCAAAACATCGTCAAACACTCGACTGAAACATCCTCACGACGCTGCTTTTGTTCCATTGTGAGTAAACGCGGCACCCATCTTGCGCATAGCTTTCTCATGTCTAAATTTTCAGTCAGTATGCGACATACAGCACTTTTTTAAATGCCTACGATGTCTGCTAGCTAGCGCACTTACAGCAGATGGTCATCCAATATCATTTTGTGGATTTTCTTCACAATTTCTAGCATGGTCACCTCATTTGGTCGATGTTCGTCTTGGCAGCTGGTACGGCCTCGCTTAAACTCTGCCACACAATATTTTACTGTTGTAAACGAAGGACAGACTCCCCCAAAGTAGAATCTAGCTCAGCTTTAATATTAGTTGGACTAAGACCTTTCAAATGAAAGTATTGTATCACATAACGATGACCAGTTTTATGCATGTTTACACATTTGCTGAGAGCATCCACTATTGATGGCTGCCAAACAATTACTAAACAATATAAAATCATCAAGCTTCAGACTTAAGCTTTGTAAGGTTGGTACTTTCCATCACAGTCATTTGTTTGAAACAACCACTATTATCTATACATCAGGTCAGGTACTTCTGGGACTGCCCTTGTAAATAAGGTTATGGGAAATTCCTAAGAAAATTAAGTCAATGCATACAAAAAATAATACTCTACAAGAAACTTCATTGTCTATACAAGTAAGACAATTTGCTGACAGTCTTCCATTCCATGGTTAGTCTCAAATATAAATATTTGGAAGTACTTCCAGTCAAAATTTAATATCATGCTTGAAATGGATTCTTTCAGCTTGCCATTGGTTAGAAAAATTAGCTTTTATATCAGAGGTTTTCAAACTTTCACATTCTCCTTTGTTAGCTATGCAATTCCCATGTCCCCTCATATTTGAAATATGAGCTGAAGCTTTCCTGGCAGTGTGAATACTCTGAATTTTCTTGGGCTTCCAACCAGGTGTAGTATTGATTAGAAACTGACATTTCGGAAACATCTGTACCTTTAATCAGCTCAGCTTACCTGACTTGTTTTCTAGGAGGTCCAAACAAAACTCCACAGACGTTAGTATAAACATGGAAATTAAATTTATTTATGGACGCTCTTTAACTACTATGGTCCTTAGCGTCTATATTGGGCGTGAAAGATCGGTAATTTTGCTAAGAGGTCTCTTTATCAGGCTTGAGGTTCTTTTACGTGCCGTAAATCTACGACACGGGACCACCGGCTTTACTTCCCTTCCGAAGGAAGCCATGCTAAGGATTTTTACGCCCGAAAAAATCCATCGCCCTCCGCCGGATTTGAACTCGCGACCTTGGGAACTAGAGGCTAGCATGGTACCACTAGTCCACAGAGGACGACAATAAACATGGAGGACTTCTAATTTATATCATTCAGTTATCCTGGAGATGGGAACAAAGCTGAAGCCTGAGAAACTCTAGAGTATAAAAGTATCTTTTTCTCAAAAACATGTATATTTTAGAATAATTTACAATAAATTGTATGGTTTCAAAATTCACTATAGAACAGTAATTTGCTCGTCACGTTCGTCAAGAATTCATGCTAAAGTTTCTTGCACAATTGTCTCCTTTCAGAGCTTCAATTTATGACGTTGTAAATAAATTTGAGACTAATGGTTCAGTGCAAAACAAGAAAAACTTGTATGGTACGGTATTAACAGAAGAAACATTAGACAAAATTGGCGAAAATCTTGAACGTTTGCCCAAAACTCACGACTGAAGTTAGCACAACAAGTTGGGGTTTCAATGACTTCTGTACATACATTTGCTGTGAGGTAAGAGTTGATTTTGTTATATTTTATGTACAGGTTTACAGAAATATGGATTTAAGAAGCGAAGACAGAGTGCTGGCATGGCCAGCTGTGACATGCTGTGCTACCCAGATGCAAAACCATGTGCAAGCGATCAGGTTTTATGATGAAAACCCTGTATTATTATAATATTTAACCACCATAACATCTAAGAAAAATCATTTATCCTTTTATTTTAAATAACAAAAACTGATAATATATGCCAAACTGCAATATACCATTACCTTTCCAGGCGAGGATTTCCTTATCTCCCATGCAAGTGAATTTGGCCGTTGTGGAGGAGGTGTGTTTTCATATTCCCACTTCAGTTTGAACCATTCTATGAGGTTGTGAAAATCACGAGTATAATTCTCTAGCACCAGTATCACTTCCTAGAAAAGTAAATTACAGGATATATGTTAGGATAACCTATGTACGTCTGTTCTAGAGGTGTGAAGTTTATTCTCTATAGAATGTCTGTATTAAGTGGTGATGGTGGTGCAAGGCATCCTGGGTTTATTCTGTGTTGTACTCCAGATACTTTTCTTCAATCAATAGGATTTGCAGGAATACCCAGAGTCTAGTGAATAGAGAGAGAGACAAAAGAACACCAGCATCGACCAGAAAAATCTTCCAATAAGCCCAACAGTCATGGACCTCGCAGTAGAGCAAGACAAGAATTTTTCCTATAAAGGCTTTGCAAACTAATTTTAAATTGGATAGAAACGTAGAAGGTTATTTGTGCCCTTGTGCAAGAAGCTACCTGCGGGCTGCCAGTAAGCACCTTCCAGCCCAGCACCTGGGTGGAGCCTTCGACCAGCTGTCAGAACAATAGTCCATTGTGTGCCATGATACGGTAATTTGTATCACAAATTACTTAAATGTAAATAATGATTGTAATATGAATATGTATTTTTATGTGACATTGATTTCAGAGGTTTATTAATTGTAATTATTATTGGTAAATAATAATATACGGCTTTACTGAAACTGTCAATAATAACGCAATAATGCAGCGATGGGGTGAGTTGTTTATCATTACCGGGAACAAGGAAGTTACGTAATGTTTCGCGCCTTTTCGGTAGAAGCTTCTAGAATGTTTCCCTAAAAGCAATATGTGTTCGTGGTTTTCATTGGATATTAAAAAAGACGCTAATGTTGGCGCGTTTTATTAGCCAATAGCAGTTCATTTATAATCTTTAGGCATGTCGAGTGGGAATATATAAGCCAGGTCCGAGGTAGATCGCCCCGCAGGTCAACAAAACTCTCAATACCTTGCACGTCGGTCGCCCAGTTCATCAAAATTTCTAGCACGCTGTCTTCAGTTCGTCATAAGTTACGAGCAGCAGAATTACGAGAATCTAAAGTATTATACAGTTAAATATACACAAAGTTGAAGTACGTGAGTTAAAAGTGAGAAGTTATTACAAACAGTTTCAGTTTGGCGAGTATTTACATCAATATGTAAAAGTGTTAGTGCACGTGTTCGACAATAAAAGATTATAAAACAAATTTCGTCATTAAGTGTAATTTCTGGATAAAAGATTCCTTTCCGATTCACAACCTGCACAGAGATAAATGTTCTACCAAGATAAGATGATAGCTAGCCGGAGGACAATATACGAAACTTAAAAATTATTTAAAAAAAAAACTGATGCAAATTGCTAACGCCAGATGGAGCTACAAACCAAACAAACGAATGACGTCACAAGATGGCTTCAACACACGTGATGTAAACAAACATTTGTAAGAATCTCATCGCAAATTGCCGCACCAACGTTGGGGCTAACAAAAACACACATATCACGTAAACAAATACAAACAAGCACCAACCGTCGCAAATTGGCTCCCAAACGTGGAGCTACAATAATGTTAAACACAAATAACATTAACACTACTTCAGCCACTTCCTTGTTCCAGAACATTCCTTTTCGCATGTTCTAGTAGATTCCCTTTCTAGATCATTTAACTTTGTATGCAAGGCCTATATAAGGGGCTACTCTTGCCTTGCCAAATTTTTCTTAGTTAAGAATTTACGAAGTGAAAGGTGGACAGCAAGTGCCAGTGAAGTTCAATTCAGTTGTGAGTTGTTCGACAGACGAGTTGTGTTATGCTCTGACCAGCAAATATTCAGGAGGGACAGGTAAAACTGTTGGATTTTCTGATACTTTGGATGCAGCAGTGCTAAATGTATAATTATGCAGAGCTGTAGAACTTGCAGAGAATTATAGTACATATCATGGCCATTTACAAATCATTATTCTGGGCCATCATAAGTTGCCATGCATTATACATGGTCATCCATTACATCATTGACTGATGACAGGCAAGCTATTAATGGGCTATACAATCTGTCACAGTCCATGCACATTTTTTCCTACTGTGAATATATCATCACGGCAACCTGAGGAACTCGGATTTAGGAAGTCTCTGGTTAAAATCCAGGGGCTGACCAATCTGAACAAAAGCTTCTTTGCCATTTTCCTCAGTTCGCTAGGCGATTGCTGGGTTGGAGAATTTGATCTGTGAATTTTCCTATCATCCTTTTCATCACTATATTTCATTTCCTTCTTCTTCACCGCTATATCAGACATTGGACTGAGCACCCATCCTGGATATGCTGTGATCCAGAGTTTGCTTGCTCCTCAACAGACTACTGATCTAAGGCATTGGCTTAGAAGTCCTTGGGGGTGCAAGTCCTACAAAGAGGAGAGAGAAGGTTACGACTGTGGTTACGATATTTGAATCGAACGGAGAGGTACATGCTTCCTTTATGAATAAATAAATAGAACAAGTGTGTAAAATAATAAAAAGCATGCATGGTGACATGTTTATGTTTACAGTAATCAATATTCACATGAATCCAAAGATGATGTCTACCAAACTGATTGTAAATCTAGGACTGATGGTTTGCCACAATTAGGGTCTGTATATGAGCCATCTCCAGGAAAGTAACAGGGTAATAGAATTTGCAGAGAAGTTTACAGTATAACAATAAATATTTGTAACAAATCTTCACTTATCTTGATAAAAATAAATTAAATTCAACTACATGACATGTTTTATAATCCAGTCAATTACATCATCAGCTTCATTTTTTGACTTATTTATCTATGTTGTTACAGTTGCTGCCACTAAGTGACAGATTGTTAGTCATGGTATTGCCATCTATTGGAAGTAAAAGGTAAAGTAGTTAATTATTGGTTACTTCCAGGTGCTCCTAAACATCACAAAACAGCATTTGATCATAAATTTCAGTGTAAAGCTACTGTGTATGTACGAGGGTAATCCCAAAAGTAAGGTCTCCAATTTTTTTTAAAATACAAAGAAACTTTTATTGTCAACAAATGGTACATAGTTTTGAAGCTTTAACATTTGTCTATTTTTCCACATAATCGCCATTTCGGTCGATGCATTTTTGTAGACGTGGCAGTTTTTGTATCCCCATGTCATACCAGCTTGCCGCCATGCTCTTGAAAAAGTGGTGGACCTCATTTTTCACTTCGTCGTCATCACCGAAGCGCCTTCCAGTCAAGTGTTCTTTCAACTTGGGAAACAAGTGGTAGTCACTGGATGCTAAGTCTGGACTATAGGGTGGATCGGTGATGGTTTCCCATCCAAACTGTTGCAGAAGATTCATGGTTTGACGGGCGGTGTGGGGGCGAGCAGTGTCATGGAGAAGGCTTATGCCCTTGTTCAACATTCCTCTTCTACGGTTCTGAATTGCCCGTCTGTGTTTTTTTTAATGTCTGACAATACCTGTCGGCATTTATTGTTGTCCCAGGATCCATAAAGTCGACCAACAATATCCCCTTTCAATCCCAAAACACAGTTGCGATGACTTTACCGGCAGACTGTGTTCTCTTGAATTTTCGCGGCTTGGGTGAACTGGAATCCCGCCACTCATGTGATTGTTGTTTGGTCTCAGGTGTGAAGTGGAAATCCCAGGTTTCATCACCCGTGACTATTGAATCCAAAAGGTTGTCCTTTTCGTCTGCATAGCGTTGAAGAAATTGGCGGGAAGTTTCAGCGCATTGCCTTTTGTGATCTTCTGTCAGAATTCTTGGGACCCATCTTGCGCACACGTACTTCATGTGGATTTTAACGATATATTTGGCCTAAAAGAAAATAATCTTTTATTTCTTAAATGTGAACTATTTGTATTAAAAGTACAGATGTCATAATTTTTCTTTTGGTAGAGCAATAATGTAACTTAATTATATCTTGTAACTTAGGGGAAGGGGGTAATTGACCCCCTGCTCCCCTAAATTATGCCCCGTGTTTCTGTAATTAAATTTGGATTGCATACATTGTGCATTTTGGTATGTTTATTGGAGGTTCTTGCCTTCTGTGAAATTTTATGTAAAAATAAAAAAAGTTAATATACCACAAAATGATGGGGAAAAATACAACAAAAAAAATGGCTAATGGAAAAACTAATTCCTAACTTGCCTCCCAGATCTGTTTTAGTGATTGATAACGCACCGTACCATAGTGTGCAGTTGGAAAACACCCCATCGTCTCATACCAAAATAAGATGCAGAACTTGCCCCATTCCATGAAAGGATGCTAAGTTTGGAGCTTTACAACCTAAATAAGGATCAAAGCTTATTCCGAAAATTTACATTAACAGTTTGTAGGCCATGCACACAAAGGCCCAATCTGGTATACTGATGGTTCTAGAACCAAATCGGGAACGGGGGCTGGGCTTTACGGTAATGGCACCAAGATTTCTTATAGTCTTGGTACCTTAGCTACAGTTTTCCAGGCTGAGGTTTATGCAATCCTAGCCAGTGTCATGGAAAGCATTAAAAGGAGATATAAGAATAGAAGTGTTCTTATCCTCTCAGATAGTCAAGCTGCTCTTAAAGCACTTGAATCACCATCAATAAAATCAAAGCTCGTCTCAGAATGCCGGGAATCCTTAATGACACTGGCTGAACACAATAAGGTTCAACTTATGCGGGTGCCAGGACACACAGGTATACCAGGCAATGAGAAAGCAGACGAAGCAGCCAAGATTGGCAGTGAAATCCCATTTTTTGTTCCGGAGCCTGTACTGGGAGTGTCCTACAGACCACTGAAACAGGCTATTAAGTGCTGGGCTCAAGCAGAACACAAGAACTACTGGAACTCCATTGAGGGTTGCAGACATTTCAAGTTGTTTATTACAGACCTGGATAACAGCAGGGCAAAATACTTGCGCGGTCTTAGTAGAAGAAGACTTGCATGGGCAACAGGATTCATTACAGGACACTGTGCCCTAAAGTTTAATCTATACAGAATGGGATTGTTTAACAACCCTATCTGTAGTAGATGCCTAGAAGGAGATGAGACTGTTACTATGTGATTGCCCTGCTCTTGCGAATCAAAGAGCAAGTATTTTTGGCAATCACTTTCCAAAGATAGATGAACTATCGAAAGCCTCAGTTAGCAGTCTGGTTAAGTTCATATCGAGCAACAGACTACTTAACTGATGAAAGGGGGGATGTGCAATAGATCTTAAAGGTCGCAGTGCTTGGGCATAAAACCCACCCCTTTTCAAACTAGAACTAGGCCATGCACACAATGTTCTCTGATTACCGCTCTATTCATTAGTCTTAATCGAGTAGAACTCATCTGGGCTGATATAAAGTTATGAGTAGCTTGGTAGAGCACCCTTTTAAATTAAATTATGTTATTTATGAAGGTTAGCTAACACATGTTGAAAAATCTGATGTGTTACACTCACATGACTTTCTCTACTCTTGTACAATCCAATTTTACAAACGCCTATTCTCCATATGCTTCATGTTAATCGAGATATCGAGATGTAATCTTCTTGGTAATTTTCTTGTAGATGCAAGGGAAATATGGTAGCTTTTAAGCGATAGTCAAATATTTTAACGCTGGTTGCTATGTGGCGCATTCCATTCTCTTTGCATGTCCAGGACATAAAAAAAATGAATCACGAATTTGAGAAAAAGTATAAGTATTGGAAAATTTAAGGAAATAACAAGCAATATCTCGATAACGGTTCACTCAACAAAAGAAATGTATATGACATAAGTTGTGTATTTTAACGCGATCTACAATTTTTGTGTAGTAAAATTTTGTCTATCTCTTATGGTTTACCAGTTATGGAAAAGTCGTTCACAATGAAGAATACTTTTGGAGACATTCCCAGAAAATTCGAGATATACATTTAATTTCTCATGACATTATCTTAAACATATGATATTTTCATCAAAATCGTTAGAGCCATTTTTGAGAAAATTAAAATTTTCGAAAAATCTTCTATGTAAAGGGTAGTCTAGGGTGGGGGGATTTTCTTGAAAACCTTCGTGTCGCATCTCTGGAAGATACTGAACCTAAATACCAAGTTTGGTGTTTATCTGACTGTTCGTTTCTAAGTTATGCTGTTCACAGACACACACACACACGGACATGTTTCCAAAAATGCTTTTTTTGGATTCAGGTGGTCTCAAAACATGTATTTCCGGTGAAATCTCGGTATCGAATTTTTGGGTGGAATGCAATACTTCCCCTACTTACTATACGTAGTAGAGAAAGTAAAAATGGGAAAATGCCTGTCAAGACGTTATTGAGTAGGAAGACAAATATATTGCAGAACAACAACAAGCCCTGTGTGAAAATGTCATAGAAAGTTTTGTAATCCAAGTTAGGGAATATAGTGACAGCGAAAGAGAAGAAGACTGAAGATGATGAAAGGGAAAGTCTTGCAGAAGAAAACAATGGTAGTGATATTTCTGGTGTAGAGTGTTTATCAAACTAATAAAGCTCCTGTTAATTTAAGACAATGTATTTGCGTGACAATGTTTGTGTATAATGTGTAACTATAAAAGAATGATAGAGCAATCTGAACGTAGTAACAATAAACCAGTCAAGCAGTGGTGTAGCTCACTGGCACAGAACTAGTGTCCCTACTGTAACAATGGCAGTTTCTTGAAATCCTGAAAGTAAACAGCCGAGCAGCTGTTGAGGAAGCTCCACCATGCCTCCACGAAACGTCAAGGGTGGAGTGATACTATGTGCATTGTTTATGTTGTCGCAGTAATCTGTTTGTGTTATCTTTTTTTGCTGAGCGCCTGTTATTGTTTTACTATTTTGAATTTTGGGTTCTTTGTCCTCCAGCTAGCTATTATTACTCAGTCAAGCAAATATCTCTTAGCAGAGTGTGTAAACGGAAAGGAGTTGTTACTAAAAGATAACACTGATAAAAGAATTTGTTTTTACACTTTTATTACCGTCACACACTTAATTAATTTCACATATTTAATCTTGATACACGCCTGACTGAAATGGTTATATTTCCGAATGTAATTACTGTCGTACGCTTATTTCATATTTTGTAACTTTACGACGCGAGAGATTCTGTAGAATTGCGTAATGTGTACCTCATGAATGCTTCCTTAGAAATGGCCTGACGTGTAACTCGCGAGAGAGATTTCTTAGAACTGCGCGACGTTTACCTCGTGAATGATTCTTTGAACTGTGCGATACTTGCTTTTGGCTCAAGAATTTATACTCCCTCACCCTGATATGCCTAAACATAATAGAGCTGCTATTGGTTAATAAATCGCGCCAACATTAGCGTCTATTTTATAAGCCAAACATAATTACTAAAACATATGCTCTAGGGAAGATATTCCCTCCATTTCTAAAGAAAGGCGCACTACTCTGATGTCATTTGTTTGTCTCATCTAATTGATAAACAACTCACCCCTTCACTTCATTGTTACCCACTCCTATTGCCAATTTCAGTGAGGCCGTGTAAACTTATTTCCTAACAATGCTTATAGCTAACAAATATATAAAATCATTGTCATACAATAATGTTAATTTACACTAGGTGTGCTAAGCAAGCAGTGGAAGAGAGTGGATGTGTATGGAGGAAGCTCCTGGAATGGAAGAAAGAAGGGCTTAAGTAACCATGGGAATTGGTATTGAGGTGCACAGAGCAAGAATTGGAGTATTTAATAAATTAAAATGGAAGGATTTCAAAACAAACAAAGGTGTAGAAGAGATGGTAAACATGTTTCTTCTCACATGTGTAATAGGTATACTATTGGCAATTGGTGGAGTTGAAATTAACCCTGGGCCAAATGGGGATCGAAACGTCATGGAACAAACATTTGCATACATTAAAGATATGGATGAGAGATTAGGAAATAAACTCAATGGAATGGAAAAGGAACTAATAGATATTAAGGGAGAGATTAAAAATGAAATGCAAGATATACGAAATGAGGTACAGAAAGTTAAAAGAAGAGTTGAGCTGCTGGAAGAGAGACACCGAAGATTTAATCTGGTTATAGCAGGAGTGAAAGAAAGGAATGGAGTATGGCCTGTAGATGAGGTCAGAGAGATTATAGAAGGAAAGCTTGGTTTGAAGCTACAGGGCTGGGAGATTAGAGAAGCATTTAGAGTGGGGAGATCAAGAGGAGCCAGAATGATAGTTGCAAGATTTACGTCAGTGCAGTTTGTTTATGAAGTATTGAAGAAATCAAAGTTATTAAAAGGAACAAATATCTTTATAAATAGAGATTTATCGGTGGAACAACGGGCCTTGAAGAAGGATCTAATACAACAAATGAGGCTGGCAAGAATGGAAGGGAAACGGGCCTTCATAAAGAACCTACGATTATGGGTCGATGGGCGTATGGTGATGGGGTACGAAAGTGACACAAGGAACAGCAGATCGCAGGGGCAGGATATGATTCAGCGATATTCATCGGCGACTAGAGAGAAGGAATGCAGAGGAAGTCCAAAGAGCAATCGGAGACCAGAGGATAAGGTTAGACATATGGAAGTTACGTCACCGGCACGTGGGGCTGGCGGAAAGAAGATGACAGTGTTAGAGGGTAGGCGTGGCCAAGACGCAGGCAGAACGTCAGATCAGAGTGACGTAAGAGCATCAGGTGGCGAAATAAGGAAAATGGAAGTTATGTCACTGCTAAGTGGGGCTGGTGGGAAGAAGATAGCTGAGTCAGAGAAGAGATCAGGAGCCGAAGCAGTGACGTCAGATCAGAGTGATGTATGGACAACAGCTGGCAAAGTTTGGAAAGTGGCATCATCGAGGAGGGAGGGAGTTCAATCGTCACGTGATATGATTGCGGGCAGGACAGAGGCGGGGTTTCAGAGTGGTGAATTGGTGGAAGAAGAAACTATTGTGTTAACACCCAATGGGAGTCTACGGATTTTGGACAGAAACAATGCGGGACTGTTAAAGGAGCCACCAGAAATAGATTTATGGAGTAGGAAAGTGTGCCATACATATAGAAATAGTGCAGGTTCTGTGAGAAATATGGGAAAACAGAAGCAGTAATAATGAGGAAGTATATAGAATAGGAAGGGAGAGTGACTATAGAATGTATAGAAAGCTACAAAGTAGACAAAGTAAAGACAAGGTTTTGATAGGCAAGTGATAGATTTTATGAAATCGTGAAGTGAATGATTTAGATATAAAGGACGGTAAATACGAGAGGGTTAGGAGGGAGAGGTACATTTCTTAGTATGAACGAGCAAGTGTTGTTATGGACGATTAGTGCGGGGAACAAGTAAACATTCTCTAAATTGCATCTAATAGTTCCCATTTCCCGCTGATAGGGAGTATTAAAGACGGCGGAGGAAGCAAGGGAAGGAGACAAGAACAGTAAGCAGTATAGTGAATTTAAATGAGAAACGTTAGCGATATGAAGCTAACTCAACACACATGCCTTGTAAATGCGGAAGCTTGGGTACGATCGGCAAAAGGAGCTAGGGCTCGACGCTGATCATGCCCAAATGATTGTATTAGCTCAACACTCAATAAAGATATCATATCATATCAATTTACACTACAACCACTCTGGCATTCACAGTGTTATGATATAAAATACTGCCTCAATGTTAAGACCCATTCTTAGGCCAGAAGGATTATAGTACATAAGGTATCATAGCCTTCAGTAATTTCCTCATCCATGCAGCATGACTAATAAAATCAGTTACCTTGCATTCTGACACACTTTCATCAGTTTCACAGGTCTGGTAAATCTCATCAACTGCTCTCTGCAAGTTACCAAACAGAAATGCCCAATATCTTGCCTGTAATTCTGGAATCAAACAAAGCACACTCAAATTTTAGTAAACAACACTTTCTTCTCCAATGGAAGACTGTGAGAGTCTAAACAAATACATGAAAAATAAAACTCTGGTTGTCATATTCACATGTTTTTCTCTGCTTACTATTCTATAAAATATTTGTACGAAAGCTTGTACTACTTCTTGTTAACAAAGATACACTTTCATTACACATTTATACATTTCATTGTAGGTATAAAAAGAATGCAGTAGCTAATATGATAGCCAGATTTTTAAAAAGCTGATCACTATGTGGTGCCTTTGAAATTTCATGCTCTTTGCATGACCATAAGAAAACATGAGTAGAAAGTAACAGCTTGAAGAAAGTATAAGTATTTTAAAATTCAAACCAATAACAAAGAATATCTCGGAAATGGTGAATGCTACAAAAAATCTTATTTGACATCAATTGTGTGCTTTATCAGGATCTACATTTTTTTGTATAGTAAGATTTTGTCTGTCTCTCATGGTTTTCTGATTATACAAAATCAACTCAGAATGAAGTGGACTTCACAGAAAATTCAAGTTACACATTTCATTTGTCATGCAAATTTCTTAAACATATGGTGTGTTAATCAAAATTATTTGAGTGGTTTTTGAGAAAATCAAAAATAATGAAAATGTTCAATGTAAAGGGCAATTTGTGATGAAGGAATTTTCTTGAAAATCTTGTGTCACATCCTTGTAAGCTGCTGAACTTAAATACAAAGTTTGGTATTTATCACAAATTTCATGTTTGAGTTATGCCGCATGCACACACACACACACACTGATCTTTTTACTTTCTCCAGTACGTATAGTAAGTAGGGGAAGTATTGTATTCCACCCAAAAATTCGATACCGAGATTTCACTGGAAATATATGTTTTGAGACCCCCTGAATCCATAAAAATGAATTTTTGGAAACATGTCCGTGTGTGTGTGTGTCTGTCTGTCTGTCTGTGAACAGCATAACTCAGAAACAAACAGTCGGATAAACACCAAACTTGGTATTTAGGCTCAGTATCTTCCAAAGATGCGACACGAAGGTTTTCAAGAAAATCCCCCCACCCCAGACTACCCTTTACATGGAAGATTTTTCGAAAATTTTAATTTTCTCAAAAATGGCTAACGATTTTGATTAAAATATCATATGTTTAAGATACTTTCATGACAAATAAAATGTATATCTTGAATTTTCTGGGAATGTCTCCAAAAGTATTCTTCATTGTGAACGACTTTTGCATAACTGGTAAACCATAAGAGATAGACAAGATTTTACTACACAAAAACTATAGATCACGTTAAAATACACAATTTATGTCATATACATTTTTTTTGTTGAGTGAACCATTTTCAAGATATTGCTTGTTATTCCCTTAAATTTTTCAATACTTATTTTCTCAAATGGGAATTCGTTATTCATTTTTTTGTCTTGGATATGCAAAGAGTATTAATCTGTGGGAAAGGGAATGGTGCTGCACCTAGCAACCAGCTATTAAGAGATATGTATGTGCTTAAAGGCTACTGTATTTCCATATTGGTTTTGTAAATATATATTCCCCTTACATCAACAAGAAAATTAGCAATAAGATAGAGTTTGCAAATGTTTATCTCGATTAACATGAAGTAGATGGAGAATAACCGTTTGTAAAAATAGTTTGTACAAGAGTAGAGAAAGTCATGTGAGTGTAACACATCAGACTTTTTTAAAAATGCTTCTCTTTATTCAGAGGGCCTCAAAACATATGTTTCCAATGAAATCTCTATAACAAATTCTTGGATGGAATAAAATATTCCCTCTACTTACTATAATTTTGAGTTTTATTCAATTTATTATTTATTCACTGTTTAAGGTGCAGAAACTGCAATTAAAATTAGGATAGGATGTTTTGCATATTCTAAGAGGCAAATGTGTTGTGACATAAGAATTAAAGACCACTGTGAAGTATTTTATATTACTGTTTCAGGTCATGTTATTTCGCTGCAAAATGGGTTTCTAGTTATGTCTAAACTGCGAGATATTGCACTCAAATTTAGCACCGGAACAAAAGCATGTCCCCAATATGTTAACATTGTGGTATATATGCCATCTAAAATACAGTTTCTGTTGGTCACCTTCGGCAATATTGTCAAAACATGTGGCGTAAACACACCGCTAGCAATGATATGATTAGGAAGTATCTTGTTCCCGCCAACCTAAGAAAGTTGCTATTATTTTAACGAAGCTACTTTTTTCCAATAATTTTTATGCCTTTTTAATAAGCGATGGTTTCCAACTCCCAAAACCCCTCCCCACCTATGCCTCTGAGTAGTACAGAAAGTAAAAAAAGTATGTATGGAAAAGTTGCTGAATAAACTAATTCATTCATTCATTCAATTTGACATAGTAAGCAATGTAAAATATATGTAATATTTTTTAGCTATGGCTTGGTATAGAATGATGATGTGCTCAAGCCATACTATAGCTCATAATTTAGCACAAATAAATATATGAGAATAAATGTTACTCATCTTACCAGATTTTTTGTCCCTGCCAGTAGACGCTGATCGAACTCTGGACCCTGCTTTTGGAGATTCACAACATCTTTTGCTGTTTCTAGTCCCATCATCCTTCTTAACTTCGTTTTGTGATCTAGGTGACGTGGGTGGTTTGCGGGTCAAAGCTTTACCTGCATTTTAACATATTTTTATTATTCCAAAAAACAAAACATGTGATTAAAAGTGAGTAAAAGAATAAGAATGAAATAGAGTCCAGCACAACTTAAAAACAGACCATAAACTGTCATTCATCCGCAGTCCAGTCCAAGTACAGAAGGCTTTGGTAAACCTATGTACTGTCTCTTTGGCAACATATTAGGTAAAGGATGAGGGAATCCTTCCAAACAGGTAGGGGATTAGCTACTGAAGGCAGTGTTTACTTGGTCTGAGGCAAGTGAGGGGTAAAGACATACAATAGTGCAAGATTGTTGGCTATTTTTCACTGTATGCATCACGTGCTGCAGGAGTTCAGCATACTGTGTACCCCTCCCACAGCCAAAGCTTTACCTCAAAGATAAGCCATCTCACCCCACTAGCTAAAATGTCACTTAATAGACAGTACCTATGTGTGTTTTACAGTTTGCAAGCCTATCTAACCACGTGTGAAATTTACAGCTATGTTGTGTGATATGATGTTTTATAAATCTATGAGATTTCCCGTCGTCCTCCATGGTGTAGTGGTTACCATGCTAGCCTCTAATTCCCGAGGTCACAGATTCAAAACTGGCGGAGGGGGATGGATTTTTTCAGGCGTAAAAATCCTTAGCATGGCTTCCTTCGGAAGGGAAGTAAAGCCGGTGGTCCCGTGTCATAGATTTACAGCACGTAAAAGAACCTCAAGCCTGATAAAGAGGCCTCTGAGTAAAATTATTAGTCTTTCACGCCCAATATAGAATGGGATGCTAAGGACCACAGCAGTTAAAAAGTGTCCATAAATAAAACTCAATTTAATTTATGAGATTCCCCAATGCTTATTTAGTTTTAATGGGAGCATTGCATTATATCCTAGGTTGTGCCTGGGGACACTTGACACACCTGAGCACATTCTAAATTCACGGTAACACAACTAACCGTTAAGAACAGGAAAAAAAATCTGTTACACTCACATGACTTTCTCTACTCTTGTACAAACTATTTCTACAAACGCTTATTCTCCATATGCTTCATGTTAATCGAGACGTTAATCTTATTGCTAATTTTCTTGTAGGTGCAAGGGGAATTGCTAGGCTTAAAGCGATAGTCAAATATTTTAAGACGTGGTTGCTATGTGGAGTATTCCATTCTCTTTGCATTACCAAGACAAAAAAAAATGAATAACGAATTTGAGAAAAAGTATAATTATTAGAAAATTTAAGGGAATAACAAGCAATATCTCAAAAATGGTTCACTCAACAAAAAAAATGTATATGGCATAAATTGTATATTTTAATGCAATCTACATTTTTTGTGTAGTAAAATTTTGTCTATCTCTTTTGGTTTACCAGTTATGCAAAAGTCGTTCACAATGAAGAATACTTTTGGAGACATTCCCAGAAAATTCAAGATATAAATTTTATTTGTCATGAAAATATCTTAAACATATAATATTTTAATCAAAATCGTTAGAGCCATTTTTGAGAAAATTAAAATTTTCGAAAAATGTTCCATGTAAAGGGTAATCTGGGGTGGGGGGATTTTCTTGAAAACCTTCGTGTCGCATCTCTGGAAGATACTGAACCTAAATACCAAGTTTGGTGTTTATCCGACTGTTCATTTGAGTTATGCTGTTCGCACGCATGCACACACACACACATGGACATGTTTCCAAAAATGTTTTTTTGGATTCAGGGGGTCTCAAAACATGTATTTCCGATGAAATCTCGGTATCGAATTTTTGGATGGAATACAATACTTCCCCTACTTACTATACGTAGTAGAGAAAGTAAAAATAGTTATATAATTCACTAAATAATTATTAAATACTAAAAACTTACAATGACTAACTTATTCAAGTCATCCACTGCTACCTTAGCTGCTGTGATAGACTGTCCCACATTCCTACATATGGCAATGTTCAACAACAGACAAATTTCCTTGAGCAAAAGAAAGTGGTGGTTATAACTCATATATGCTGCCACTGCCATCGTTAGTATTGTTTGGAAATTATCAGAGGCCAATAACAAGAGCTCAAAATGCTGAGTTTGAATCGACTATCAAAGTTAATTCTATTTAAATTGGTAAGGTCACCACTGATTCTGATGATGGACTTTAAATTGAGCAGATGTTTGTTGAAATTACTGAATTCACAATGCAAGTGTGGTCAGAGTTCTTATACACACACATGCTCAGACAAGCAGATGTACACAGATGCCTATACCATCTATGGAGATTAGGGATGTGACAAACAATTATATTGCATTAATGATTACCAGTAATGATTACCTGTAACTACATTTCAATATGAACGATGTGAATATAAACTTACTTTGTTATTTTGATGCAATCTAATCTCTAGCTGTGTCAACACTTTGATTACTACAGTGGTTTATAATAGCAAAATACACTTGCAATTGCTTCTATGTTCCTACGTGCACGCACATGCACACATACACAAAGATGTATTTCTTCCATGTTGCCTTCTCCATATTGGCTAAGCTATATGCATATAAGTGCCCCTCTCCTAGCACATGCAGATGGGAACAGCCGTGAGTAAATGAAAAATCATTACATTCACGCAAATCAGGTCAGAAGCAGCAGTTATGCAATATTAATAAATAAGATTCAACTTACAGTTATGGTATATATGGTAATGACAATGAGGCAGCTCTTGCAAATTTATAGTTTGATTCAGAAAATACTGACTTAACTGTCGTATATCTGTAAATATGCATAATGACAAATCCAAAAGAGCGGAAACACACACTTTCACATGTGCTTTCCGAATTCAAAAGTCAGAGAAACTTCACATTTGTTTAAGCAGTCTTAGAGAGTAGACATGATGACATTGTGTAACTATAAATCTTGATCACCACTGTCAAATTTATGTACCATTGTTTGAGCTTAGCAGGCCACACATATTTTAACACTGAACAGCATTAATTGCTTATTCATACCCATCTACCCAAAGTACAAAAACTCATGCACCTACAATCGTAACCATCTTAATACAATGCAATGTTGACTGATCTGTCATTTGTGGCCTACGACCTATCACCTTATAAATAAACTTAGATTTTATGGTATAGGTGGCACGGCCTTAAAACTTTTTCAGACTTATTTAATTAATCATTACCAAGTCGGCTGTAATAGTACTGAAAGAACAAAATTGACTGAATTAAAGTGTGGGGTACCGCAAGGCTCTGTTCTTGGGCCTCTTCTTTTTACACTGACTTGCCTTCTTACGTAAACACCCATACAATATTATACGTAGATGACACTATCTTTTTTAGTACTGACATTAGTAATCTTAAATAATTGCTGAGGACACTCTCAGGCAGGCAAATATATGGTTTAGGGCCATGGTTTTTTATTAAATGAAAGCAAAACACAACTACTTTTATTTAGCTTAAGAGAACTGCCAATATCAAATAAAATAAAAGAAGTTAAATTTCTGGGTGTAATAGTTGACAATAAGCTTTCCTGGAAACCTAATCATATCACAGCTAGGCACTCAAGAATTATATATCTTATAAAAATTTTTAAAAAGTCTGTACCTGATACGTATATAAGATCTGCTTATTACGCCTTTTTTCATAGTGTTATAGCTTACAGAATTTTACTTTGGGGTAATAGTAGCCACATTGGTAATATACTTATACTACAGAAGAGGATTATCCGTATCATATCTGATGCAGACAGATTGGCACATTGTAAGCCACTATTCATTAAATTAAGAATACTGACAGTAGTAAAGTTATATATCTATACCTTTCTTATTTATCTAAAGAAGAATTCATCTGACTACCACCACAGACAGGACATTCATAAATATAACACGAGGTACACAAAACAAATAGATCCATCCACTCATTATACACGGTCAAAATCACATAATAGTTTTGAAGCACTAGGTATAAAACTGTATAACACACTATCAAATGATCTAACTCAACGGCCATATAATACATTTGAAGGTAAACTTTATGACAGATTGCTTAACAACCCTACTATTCACTACAGGAATATTTTGAAAACATATCTTAACTGTAAGTAATATCATCTATCCCTGTACTTTATTCCTGGACTATTTATTGTTTTTCTGTATGATTATATTTATATTAGCTCTGCGCTTTATATCATTCATGTAATGGGAAGTATTAATGTAATACACTGTAATTTTATTGCATACATGTCAACATGTAATAACACTGAGATATATATGTGAAATAATATATTTATTGTAATTAATTTCAATGTTGTCTATTGCTGTAATATGCTTAATGACAATAATAATAATAATAATAATAATAATAATAATAATAATAATAATAAAATTATTATTATTATTATTATTATTATTATTATTATTATTATTATTATTATTATTATTATTATTATTATTATTATTATTATTATTATTTGAAACCATAAGCAACATGTGTAATAAACAAATATGTACTTGCAACTCCGTGCGACAAGTTGTAAACAAGTCGAGGTAATTAGTCCCTGATAAGCTATTGCAATGCACATACAGTAAATGACGAGGCTCGGTACTGGTCTTCAGTAACCATTAGTGCAATAACTAGTTGTCTTAGTTACTTTGGTAACCATTACATTAAGGTAACTGTTACATTGAAACCATTACATTATTTTCTGCCCATCCCTAATGGAGATAGACTGTAACCAATGATATGATATTCTGACAAATTACAATGCAAAGCTGTTCTTTCAGGCTAAAACAAATGCAAATTCTTATTGTTTTACAAAAACTGTGAAAATTCTGTTAACGAAAACACAAAAAGTAAAAGATCCAAATAACAATTGTTATACACTCACCTGTGCTATCTGAAATTGCATGCTCCACAGGTACATGAAATGCTATTAGATTTCTTGCTGCCCTTCCTTCCTCCTGGACTAAAAACCGCACCTCTTCCATTATTATGAAGCATCAACATCAAGGGTCTGCAAATAAAAAAAAAAAAAATGTATGGACAATAGCGGTGGCCAGTTTCAGCATTTCCTTTCATAAAGTTGGTAAGTAAAGCCTTTAAAAGTAGTTTTAAAAATGTTGTATGGTTTCATCCGCACCTTTCTATGATAGCAGCAGACGGCGAGTGCCGAGGATGTGGACAGGAAAACACAGCACAGGCGGTTCGGAGTCTTTTGGCTCACTCTGTATTAATATTGTTATCATTGTTAATATTATAATTATTACTGGTGGTGGTTTTTTATTTTATTTTTTTTATTTTTTTTTAATTAATCTTCTTCAAAAATTGTACTTGCCTGCTTATTAGTGACAAATGTGTTTTAATGGCATTAAAGAAGAAAAATGAACCACTAAATTAAATACAATAGCAAAGAAACTATAATGTTTATATTAAACCTGCTCTAGTGATTAACTTATACTGTTCACAGACACACACACACACACACACACACACACACACACACAAAGGAGCTTTACCTAAAACTCCTTTTTCTGAGTTTAGGTGGCCTCAAAACATGTATTTCCAGTGATATCTCTTCATTCTCTTCTTACTGTATGCACGTACGTAGTAGAGAAATTAAAAACAGGACTAATATGAATGACTCTAGATAACACACCACTGTCAAGCGAACTTTTAATGAGGCCCTTATTATTCTCCTGTCCGTATGTTCTTAGGAATTGACTTTACTGTGAACATTTGTAGATGATGAAGGAAGGTCTTGCATATTATACTAAGCCAAGTGACAATCACGACCTGTCAAGGTATACTATGCAAAGTGATGCTGTGGAGTTTACCAATCCTTCTGCAGTGTGGGAATGGGATGGAAATATATAATGCAACCAAGCCTAAAATTTCCATCCACAGTCACCCGACCGAGCCGAGAATCGAAGAAGGATCTCCCAGTATTCTATCTAGAAGCGCTGATTGCGCCATGCACGCAGATCTTTGGGTTTACAATAACTGTATTTAATGTCACTAAAATATATCCTTAAAATTAATAAAACTCGAGATAACTATCGAAAATCGTCAAACTTACTAGCGACTATACTGCTTAATTAGTGTTCTTCTGACCGATGAACCTGTGATCTGTCAAATGCTATATAACTTGGCCTGCAAAACTATTCAAATTAAATTTTGCGTCATTCTAGCTGGTGCATAACTAGAAGCAGTTCTAGCAATATTACTGGGTGGTATGATGACACAATATAACAAAAGAAATTAAGTGTAACTGGACTGCTTAGCCATCAAACTGCAGCAAGCTGTAACGAAAGCAAAACTTGGGTTATGTTTTCACCCATTTTCGCGTCTTACCACTGCGAAAATTAATAAAGTCATAATATTACCTGCGATTATTTATGCATTATTCCCAGTTTCTAGGTAATGGCAAATCAAGTTATACCAGTAGTACACAAATTTTCAAAACTTTTGACAGATGCCACCTTTTCTTATACCATACAATACCATAGAGTAATGACCACTTGTGTTTCCACAGACTCACCAGCATCAAGGTAATACACCACAGAACACAAAACTCAACACGTAAAGGCAAAAGTCACAAAAGAACTATAGACAAGAATCGTTACTAACCGCTTTCTTCGAAGTATTTGAAAAACTGATGTTCAAACGAATATGTCACCATCTAAATAAAAATATTACTTTGGTAAACGAACAGTTTGGATTTAGGAAAAATATGTCAACCAATTATGCTACTTTCAACTTAACTAAAGAAATTCTGCAATCGCTTGATAATAAATGTAATAAATCAGGAATATTCTGCGATCTATCAAAAGCATTTGACTGTGTAAACCATAACACACTCTTATCGAAATTATCTTATTATGGCATTAATTGTAAAGCATGTCAATGGATTGCATCGTACTTATCAAACAGAAAGCAAAAGTTTATAATGGGTCCTGCATATAATTGCAAAACATATTCCGAATGGTCTGAAATAAAGCATGACGTTCCACAAGGTTTGATTCTGGGTCCATTGTTGTTTCTAGTATATATCAGTGATCTCCCCAGAGTAA
Organism: Deroplatys truncata; assembly: GCA_030765065.1. Classification (NCBI taxonomy): domain Eukaryota; kingdom Metazoa; phylum Arthropoda; class Insecta; order Mantodea; family Mantidae; genus Deroplatys; species Deroplatys truncata. The sequence continues at coordinate 12,969,618 of CM060979.1, forward strand.
TAAATAAACATGCTCATCCAGTTGTCTTTGCAGATGATACAGCATTATAATTAAACAGCACAAAATCAGTCGCCTCTCAGAGTAATCCAATAGTATTTTAAGTATGCTAAATAATTGGTTTGACAGTAACAAATTCATATAAGTTTTGAAAAAACTAAGTATATTCATTTTCGCAAAAAAAATACCTAAATAAAAACATTACAAACACAAGGATTAAACATGAAATCACTGAAATTCATAGCATAAAATTTCTTGGTCTTATTATAGAACATAATATGAATTGGAAAGACCACATCGACTACATCCTACCGAAACCAAGCTCTGCATGTTAAGCAATCAGATCATGATTCGTTTTATAAATAAAAGCATCCTAAAATAGTCTATTGTGCTTGTTTTCATTCAACTATGACTTATGGAATAACGTTCTGGGGAAATTCAGTAAATGATAAAAAAATATTCCTTTTGCAAAAAAAAAGAAGAAGAAGAAGAAGAAGAAGAATGGCACGTGTAAAACAATCAGCTCCTTGTAAGCCTCTATTCAAAACTTCTGGAATTTTACCATTAGCCTGTGAGTATATTTAATCTGTACTTGTAATTGTAGTCGACAACCCAGAAGTGTTCATCAAAAATTCAGATATATACAATAAACAAACCAGACACAGAGGACTTACACAGGCCAAGCAATAATCTACAGTTATTTCAAAAAGGAGTTTACTACAATGGCATATTGTTATTTAATTAACTTCCATAATATGTAAAGAAACTGAAAACTAATAAAAACAAATTCAAGTTAGCATTAGAACGATACCTTATCACTCACACCTTCTATACAGAGGAGAATTTAGTTCATTTAAAAAAAATATTTTAAATGTAAATAACGTTGATTTGTAATTTTCAGCTCTGACACTCTACATAAGGGCTACAATTTATTTTCACAAATGTGTACAATGTGTGTAGTTTTGATATAATCTACTCCTAGATTGAACTAGCTCTTTTAAACTGGCCTAGCTCACTGTAGGATCTACAGACTACTATGTTATGAAATGACGTACGATAAAGCGCATACACGTTACATTTGCCTTACTCGCCACTGTAACGCTGATTGCGATGCACTTTCCGCTTATGTCAATAATTAATTCAGTGTATTGTGAAGTTTTAGCAAGAAAAAGGTACCTATTAGTATCCTTTATGATGTTAACTACACCTCTTTACCGTTTTCTCGTGAATTATTGAGAGTGTTGGGGCAGTATTTTTAACACTTAAACGATATCAGTCTAATTATATAATATAAAATATAATAACAGCCCGCCTAAAAGCAATATGTATATAATAAAATACATATAGTGTATGTAACAGTCATTGTATTATGTTTATATTATTACGTACATGTATAATAATGTTATGTGAATGTATGAAGTAATTCAATGTAGGAGCTGTGAGAATAGAAGCCGAAAGTTGCTAACAATGAGGCAACCTTGAGACAATAATGAATTAGAAAGTTTAATAAAGGCTACTAGCAATTCTTGGAACAATAATGTAATATTTAAAACAGTTTATAAATAGCCAATCAACAGCTAGAAAAAAATTAAGTTAAATAAAAGAATTCTATTGGAGTAGGCTTAGCCAATCAGAGACTTAAAACAGGGGAAAAGTGTAAATTCAAACTGCAGGCGCTAGAAGATACTGTACATGAGTAGTTTGTTCGCTCGGTACGTATTAAGTATGAGACTAAAAAATGCATTACGGCGTGAATAATATAAAGTTTACCTGTTAAAAAGTACAAGTAACAATAATCTCACAGCTCAACAATAGGATATATCAGTGAAGTGTTATTTAATCGCGTGAAAGATTAATAAAACGAAGTTAAATACCATTATAATTTGTGTAAGCCTTCATGCTTTAGCCGCACCATCCCCTGCTAAGAGATACGTGTTTCTGCAAATTAATACTGACCAGCCGAGGAAAACTTACATATAATATTTAAAGAAACATTCAAATTACAGAGTTGATTTTTTTTAAAAGTGGAGCGAAGACCACCGGAAAGTTTGTATCGTACGTGGTTGCAACTACGTCAAGTTTTGGCTCCTCAACAGTGGAACTACAGAACTCCTTCTTCAGTGTTTAATACATCCAACAGTAAACAAAGGTCATTATCGCCATAATGCTTGGAAGCAAGTAGGTATTAATAATTTGTGTAATGTTTGCCTGCAGTAGCGAAAGCTAAAAATGTTGGCGCAATATATCTCACCAGTGTAATGAAACTGTGAATAGGCGCCATTGAAAATTTGTTTCAAGAAGTTTGCCCTTCGTACCTACGCTATTGTAATTTGTTCATTTTTTATCTTGTTAACTTTGTTAGTTATAAACTGTTAATAGTTTGATTGGCGAAATTTTAGTAACTTCTGGTTTACTGGCTACTCGCTAGCTAATATTTGCTAACAGTTATTTAGCCATTGAGGAAAGGATTATATCATTTAATTTCGCATGTACGGTGCGCTTTGTTATGAACCAACGATATTTCTCTCTTAAAATTGGAATTTTAACACTGCATTTGCAGGACATTTTATGTTTTTAATTCAAGTATGAAGTAGAATATTTGTTGGTAGTTGGAAAATGCTTCATGTTTATCTGCACAACGTATGGGAGCCAATTTGTCGCGGTAACTTCGTGTTATCTTATTGCTGAGCGCCGGTTATTGTTTTATTATTTTGCATTTTGGGTTCATTGTGCTCCGGCTAGCTATTATTACTACTCAGTCGAGCATATCTCTTGAACAGGGTGTGTAAACGGAAAGGATTTGTTATTGAAAGATAACACTTATAAAAGAATTTTGTTTTTACACTTTTATTACCGTCACAATTAGTTAATTTCACATACTGACTCTTGATACACGCCCGACTGAAACTGTTATATTTTCTAATATCACTATAATCACTTATTTACTGCACGTTATTAATTCGCGTATTTCACATTTATAACTAACTTTACAACGCGAGAGATTTTGTAGAATTGCGCGACGTATAATGCGTGAACGATTCTCTTAAACGACGTATAACCTTTGTATGATTCTGTTGGACTGAACGACGTTTGCCTTGTGAATTATTCTGTCAAACTGTGCGTTACCCGTCTCTGGCACGGAATTTATACCCCCTCACCCGATATGCCTAAAGATTATAACCGAGCTGCTATTGGTTAATAAAACGCGCCAACATTAGCGTCTATTTTTATATCCAATCAAAATTACGAACACATATGCTCTAGGGAAGAAATTCCCTCCATTTCTACAGAAAAGTGCGCTACTCTGACGTAATTTGCTTGCCTCTTCTAATTAATAAACAACTCAACCCCTCGCTCATTGTTACCCGCTCCTATTGTCAGTTTCAGTGAGGCCGTGTAAACTTATTTCCTAACAATGCTTATAATTAACAAACATCTCAAATCATTGTCATACAATAATGTTAATTTACACTACAATCATTCTGGCATTTACAGTGTTGTGATATAAAATACTGCGTCAAGTAAAGTTACAAAAAGCTATTTATATCCGCAACAGAAGTTCTTCTTTGTTTTCAGGTTTATGGATTGAAAGGTTTGTGATCGAATATATGCAAAGCTACTAAACTGTAAAAGTAAAGCTGACACTTTATTAGGTTTTAAATTCGGCTCCTTCTTTGAGTCCAATTATGGCCAAGAATTACGTTTGAGTTACATTACTTCGCTATTTCTTATTCTTTATTTACCATTTTCCTCTAATTCCCAATTGTTTTAATAATTTCATATCAGGCAGAGTAAGGAACTCTCTAGCTCTTTGCTATCTCGTTTATTTAAGAGTAATAATTTCCAGAAAAGGTCTTCTGTCGACTGTGAACGATCATTTTTCGGCGTGTCGTTTATTATTCAACAGCAACATAACACCCACATCTTCACAGTTTGCTCTGTCCTTGATGCAATGGTTTGGGTTCATCAGAATGAACAAACACACGGGCACTTGCCCGCAAGGGCATTAGCGCCCTGGGGACGCAAAGTTCATTTATGCGTAATAATTGAAACGCTACTATCCGGGCTTGTATGCCGTGGTCTAGAAGGCATCGTAGATAGAGACGTTTCGCCAAGTACAGCGCTTGGCATCTTCAGGATGAGGTGATTCAGTTGCTGCGGTGGTCAGAGCTTGAATGCGGAGAACTCGAACTCCGTCCGGTCTGGTAGACTCGTGGTGAGCCTAAGTGATTTTGCTATGTACCTACCCTTGGAAGGGCTTAACCATAGGGATGATGGATCTATTGTAGGGTGGCAGTTTGGTGTTGATGGTGGAGGTGTGATGGGAGGTAGCGCTATGTTTTTATAGGCTACTCAGTGGCTGCCTCTTCAGTGCCCTGCTCCGCGGGTGTTTGTTCTTCTTTGAGTTGTGGTTGGTTTAATTTTGATTGACCACAACCATGGGGAGTACTTAGTGACAACATTTTTGCTGTTGGCAGGTTTAAAGCCTACGTTACCGGGGGTGCCCGCAAGCCATGCGGGGAACCCAGTAACGTCTGTATCGACGTTCTTGTGGTAAGTAGTCCCCCAGGGATCTGACAAGGGCGTTCTCATGATGTATCAATCTGGCGTAGAATGTTTGAGCCCGGTGTCTAATCACATCCTCCACCTATGGGAGGGCCGAGGTTTCGTGCAGTAGCCTACTGGAAAGCCACGGCAGACAGAATAGATGGACCGAAGTCCCCTATTCTGTATCCGCTGCAACCAGAGAAACCAGGAATCTGCTGCTATACCCCACACCTCGCAGGCATAGAGCATCAGAGGTAAGATAAGTGCTTTATAAAGGCCCCTGTTCCATGAATGTGTTCACGAAAAGTTTAAGCCCTTATCCAATGTGACGCCCAAGTAGCGAACGGATGTCCCACTCTATCCTTTGGCCCTGATTGGTGAATTTTGGTTGATCTGCCGTGAGGATTCGTCTCTTGGTAAACAGGACAGCTTGGCTTTTGTCCGGATTCACGGACATCCGTGCACCAGAGTTCAACGAGACGGAGGTGTCGTGTAGGATTGAACGCTCTGAGGATGTGTCTATTTGTAGTGAACAACAGGACGTCATCAGCAAACTGGGTTATATTGACGCCCTGCACCACGGGAAAGTCTGCCATGTACAGACTAAACAGTGTGGGGGATAGTACAGAGCCTTTGGGGACTCCGCCTCGTATGGGTTTTGTGTTGATGTTTTCCCCGCTACCGCTACCACTACTACTACTGTAAAGGAGCGTTGGTGTAGGAAACTGTATACTATGTGGATGATTTGTCTATGTAGACCAAACTGGATCATTTTATAGAGGAGCCCCTCGTGCCAGGTCGTTCTTTCAGTCTTTTTCAGCGTCACCCGCATACATTTGCAAGTGTATGCAAAGTGCCCTGTAGCTGCGGCAAGGTCTACATACGCACTACTATGCGCAGCGTGGCCACGATACTGAAAGAACACGAGCGTCACAGCAGATTGGAACAAACAGAAAAATCATCCGTGGCGGAACACTCAGTGTTATTCGTCTATGACATCAGCTTCAAAGAAACCGAAGTTTTATCATCAACTGTAAACTACCATGCTCGACTACAGAGGGAGGCCATTGAAATTTATAAACAGAAAAACAATTTTAACAGGAAAGAAGAAACTCTCCGTGTGCATAAAGCCTGGACACCTCTCTTGGAGAAACACTTACACAAAAACAGCAGACGCAATAATACCTCGCCAAACCCACCCAATCCTAGAGACGAGAGCCAATCACTGCACTGAACGTCACAATAAGGCCCGCCACCCCCACTATATAAGAGCGCCATTCTCCGATCTCTGAGGGGCTTCGCTTCGTGCTCTCATCGAGTAAACATGGGAAGAAAGAAGAAGACATCCGCAGCCTCAAAGCCTACTCCTTGTGAGGAAGCCATCGCCAACGCCGCAGAAGAAGACCAGCTTCTCGCATCTTCGCCGCCGCCAGCCGAAGATTCCAGTGCCACCTCTCCAACCAGCGCAGCCAACCACACACCGCAGAACCGCGTGCACGCACGCCACTCAGCTGTCGTCCGGAGAGTTCATCGACAACTACCGGAGACTTTACTCCTCACCGCCGCGCAGGCGCTTTTGGCCGTCTGCGGCCAGGGCGACGCGAATTCGGAACATCAGAGGTCCTACGCCACTTGTCAGACTCATCTTTTTGGAAGAGGACGATTACTTGGCGGCCCTCGACGCAGGATTGCCCTTGTTAGGGCAAACCCTGCAGCTCGAGGCCAGCCGTAGTATTCGTCCAACGCCATGCCGCCGCCGCCGCTGCCTGTACAGGCACACTGACTCCACATGCGACGCCGCGCCCCGCTGCCATTACTGTGGTAGCGGGACACTCACAGCCGACTGCCGGGCGCACGACCTGACCCATCGACGCCGCTTCTGCGCCTCCTGCGGGGGCAAGGGGCATTTCACTGGTCAGGCCGTCTGCCCACTTTATCCACGCAGAGCATCGCCTCACGCCACAGAGCCAACGCAGAACTTCACACCAACAGCAAACAACGACTCGCCGCAGATTAAACAACACCTAACAGATGCAAACGAACTCCTACAGCAACAGACAACCAGGACTACCAACATCATAGACGCCATTCAGGACCTTCACGCTGAGGTGCTAAACCTTGCCAGCAGGCTCGCCGCCCTGGAAGAGCATCTCAGCGCGCAGTTCACAGAAGTCGCCAACATCATCGACGTCACAAAGAAACGCCTCATCAATATCAACAGCCACTTTACCGACCACGCAGATTCCATGGACAGCCTGGATCGTCACTACACGGAAATTATCGAACAACTCTCACAGCAGCACAAAGAGGCACCCTAAAAGATTAAAGAGCAACACAAAGAGGCACTGGACTTCACGGAAGAAAGCCGCAACCAAACGGCTGACGCATTTGACAGACTTGAAGATCTTAACAAACGCATGGAGGGGAACTTGCACCATCACATCGACAATCACCCTCCACACGCAGCATCGCCTCATCAACGTACCCGGAGGTTAAAGCCCGGGTGCGCAACCACCGACGCGGAACGACTTTGGACCACCGAACACGCCAAAGCTGTCCTGACCTCCCTGGACATACACCGATGCCCGGAGGTAACAGGTCCGGGCTCGGAGCCATCATCACCTATAAAGTCACCACTGTTCATAGGTCCCTGCCAGGGCTTCGGCCATGGTAGATACGTACTCACCGCAGCGGAGAACTCTGCACCATTACATTAATTACCCACAATCCGCCGGTTTGCTTAGGCGGTACCGGCCACCATGAACACCATTATGCCCCCAATAAACAGCGCCACAACAGAATCAAATCCTTCTTTTCCTCTTCCTTTTTCCTTTCTATTACCTATATGTATTTCTGTTCCCCCCCCAAAAAAAAATCTCCGCTTGGACTTCGCTTCAGGACTCCGTAGAGGCAACATCTCTACGCTTCGTCGAGATGGGAAAGAGAAGAAATCGTCGAGCCGCTGAAGCATCCACTGCTGTTTCCCCAGCTACCGCTGAGAAGTTCACCACTCTCCGGCCGCAGGCAGCGCCGTCTCGCCGGCAACCGCCGGGCGGCTGCTTCGCCTCCACCGCTGCCTGGACCTAGCTACGCTTCTGCCACTGCTTCACCCCGTCACAGCAATGCAACGCCAGAACCTGATCTTCCAGCACCAACCCTGCTACTTCTACACAGAGCTGTACTACGCCACCGACTACCGCTAACTTACCTTCGCTCACGGAGGCGAGTCCACTATCACCGCAGACGCATCCTTCTGCAGATGGCCGCCACAGTGTTGTCATCTGTGGAGTGACTTGAGACCTTCCAGCGCACTTCGTGCTGGAAGCTGCAAAGCACCACTGGCGCTCTGCTATTCAGGCCGCCTCCATCTGGGTTCCGCATCGGACGCTCAGGTAGCCTTGGTATCGAACCTGCCTCTGCTTGGGCAGCGTTTGCGCGTCGAGCGCGCAGGAGTCAACGTCCGGCACCCTGCCGCCACTGTTGTGCCTTCGGTCACCAGCGCAGGCATGCAGCGTTGCACCTCAGTGCCACTACTGTGCGGCATGTTGTCTGAGAGCAAACTGCACCGCCCACGACCTCCGCCGACGTCGCCACCTGCTCCGGGCTTACGCACTTCACAAGGCAGGCTCAATGTCCCCTGTACCCCCAGCAAACAACCAATTGGGTCATCTATACTGACAACGGCCACTAAACTGCCTCCGCCGACGCCGCCCCATGGAAGGGCCAAACCTCAACCACCAGCTCCTGGTTCTACAACACAACCAGATTTGCAAGCCACTCTGTCTGCAATGCAGGCAACGTACCAGGACTTTACCTCTCGCTTGGCTGAGTTACGCCGCGCAACCAAAACGCGCCTTGCGGCAGTGGAAGCCAAGCAGCGGACCTCGGCCAGAGCAATCAGCGCACTCTCAAAGCAGATCGGGAACTTCCAAGGCGATGACGGGATTCTCACATCGGTCCAGCGCAAGCTGGCACGCATCGAGTGCCATCTCGTCGAACCAGACGACGCCGAAGATGGAAGCGACCAACCCATGCGACTGGGTGCCCTTGAGGCCTCAGTCGAGGGGCTTCGAGAGCTCTAGACTGAAGCCAACAACCACATCTCCAATTCCATGGCACAACTACAGAAAACTCTGACGAGTGCGGACTTCCATGGCCACATCGCCGGACTCACCATCACAATAAAAATCGTCAAAGATGAACTCCGCGTCTTTAGGAAGCTTCACCAACCAGACACAGATCCATCGGACTGGCCAGACGCAGCACCCAGAGGCCGCGTTAGGCACCCTAGGAACTACTAAACAGCACCACATTCCATTCACCGGGGGCATGCTGGGCCTCGTCCAGCTTGCCTACTGCCACACTATCCCTCTCATACTTCTCCTTCACAACTCACCTTCGAATTCCCAAGGGCGCAAGCAGGGCCTCTCCATAAATAAATGCCCCGTAAAATCAAAAATAAAAACAGGAAAGGAAGGATAACATCAGATATTATTGCAGCATTAATTTCTGCAGTCATCGATTTAGTTTCATAGGTTTTGTTTTGTTTGAAATGTTTTTGCGACGCTTATACAGTGAGTAGCGTGAATATTTTCATTACGGAGTGTATTCCGGTCCACACCAAGTCCGTCCGAAACCTTGTGTTTGCTGATACTGCAAAAGGCGCGACGTGAGGAGGGTAATGCTTCGATTAATTGCGAGGGGTGAGAGAGGTAATAACAGTTCAGCGGGGTCCGAAAGGCTTCGCTATTCGTTCTTTCTCCACGCGGTCTTTTCCATGTGGATTTATTCAATTTCACTACCGCCAACATATAAAAAAAATGTACTCAGTCCTGTCTAAAATTTAATTCTGTTATATGAATTAATTTAAAATGTAATTAGATTCTTAAGTTATACTGTGATTTAAAATACAGCATTGAAAAATGAAAACGATTCCGAGCAGAAAATAAATAATTCCCCTTATACTACAATCTATGTTGTCGGCTTTTGGGGGGGGGGACGTTCACATAATCACAGTGCTGTGATTCACACACGCACAGGCTAGTTGAGTAGATAGTTAAAAAACATGTGTTGTGTAAAATACCTGCTTAATTAAATGCAAGTGAAGTTAAAGTAATTAGTTAAGAAATCGGGATGAAATGTGTCGTCTCGTCTTTCGTGGTGTAGTGGTTACCATGCTAGCCTCTAGTTCCCGAGTCGCGGGTTCAAACCCGGCGGAGGGCGATGGATTTTTTCGGGCGTAAAAATCCTTAGCATGGCTTACTTCGGAAGTGAAGTAAAGCCGTGGTCCCGTGTCCTAGATTTACGGCACGTAAAAGAACCTCAAGCCTGATAAAGAGCCCCTGAGCAAAATTACCGGTCTCTCACGCCGCATCCATAAATAAAGCTCAGTTTAAGTTTAGGAATGGAGTGTATATAGCAACATGACAGGCTTAATGCTTGAGCAATATGCTATATTGAGATTCGATCCATTTTGTTGAACAAATGGAGAGGGAATGGATTTCAATTAATTAGGTTATTTTGGTTACAGTCAAGGTTTATTTTATTTTATTTGAAGGCAAGTAGATGCAAGATGCATAATAAAATAATGATAAACTGCACTACGTTGGTCTTCAAAAGTGATGAAAGCGATGTCTTACATCTCGTACAGATGTCACATATGTCATCCTCTAGCTCCAACACAACACTGGCAGCATATGAGTAACAAATACCGCCAACGCTCTCAGCGTGCGTTCCTAATTACTTTTTAAGTTTCTGATTCACGGGAGGTTAGTTTTATATATATACTTAGGTTTCTATAGCTGGTTTCCACCTTCCCGACCATATTAGGTGTTTTACTTCTATAGCAAAATTACGGTGTGAAGACAACAAGCGTGGTCAATTTGCCACTATTGCACATGCGCAATAGGAACTACAAACCTAAATGAGAAGTGAAGTCTGCGGAATAAGCGACGAGTTCTTCATTGTTTTGCCACTGACAAAAGTGATGGCTGTTATCAAAATAGGAATGCTATCCCATCTAACGCTGTTATAGCTGTCCATCTCAAAAGGGGTGGGAGAGAGAGAGAGAGGTGCAGGAATTAAATATCCAAATCTGAACTCAGGTACATGGACCTGAACTATACCTACACCACCTACAGACCTCAATTTTAGTGAATCTGAAAGCAGCTCCATGACTTCCAACAATGTGTTGATTTCTGATCCAGAAGAATTTGACAATACACCACAACAGTTTAATCAATTTGAGTTAAACAATTTAGTGGGGGATTTAGACCTCACAAAAAAGTGAATTATTGGGCTCAAGACTACAGGAGAATTTGTTATTGCCTGACATTACATTTTCGTGGTATAGGAATCATGGAACACAGTTCCACAAGTACCACACAGAAGGAAATTAACTTGTGTTTTGTGTGTAATCTTATTCAACAGTTGGGCAGGGAAGCATATGAGCCAAATAAATGGTGTGTTTTTATTGATTCTTCCAAACAAAATCCTAAGGCAGTCTTACTCCACAATAGCAACAAGTTAGTTTCAATACTGCTTGCACATTCCACGAACCTAAGAGATTCCTATGCAACTCTGAAGCATGTTCTTGAGAAAATCAAGTACCACAACCATGAGTGGCAAATATGTGGTGACTTGAAGATCATCGGTCTGTTAATAGGACAACAGGGAGGATACACAAAGTTCAATTGTTTTCTTTGTGAATGGGATAGCATGGCAAGGAACAAATATTAGGAAACTGACCAATGCCTGAGAGGCAGCAACTGGAACCTTGATAAAAAAAATCTGATGTGTTACACTCACATGACTTTCTCTACTCTTGTACAAACTATTTTTTCAAACGCTTATTCTCCATCTACTTCATGTTAATCGAGATAAACATTTGCTAATTTTCTTGTAGATGTAAGGGGAATATATATTTACAAGGGCAATATAGAAATACAGTAGCCTTTAAGCACATACATATCTCTTAATAGCTGGTTGCTAGGTGCAGCACCATTCCCTTTGCCACAGATTAATACTCTTTGCTTATCCAAGACAAAAAAATGAACAACGAATTCCCATTTGAGAAAATAAGTATTGAAAAATTTAAGAGAATAACAAGCAATATCTCGAAAATGGTTCACTCAACAAAAAAAATGTATATGATATAAATTGTGTATTTTAACGCGATCTACATTTTGTGTGTAGTAAAATTTTGTCTATCTCTTATGGTTTACCAGTTAAGCAAAAGTCGTTCACAATGAAGAATACTTTTGGAGACATTCCCAGAAAATTCAACATATACATTTTATTTGCCATTAAAGCATCTTAAACATATGATATTTTAATCAAAATCGTTAGAGCCATTTTTGAGAAAATTAACATTTTCGAAAAATGTTCCATGTAAAGGGTAATGTGGGGTGGGGGGATTTTCTTGAAAACCTTCGTGTCACATCTCTGGAAGATACTGAACTTAAATACCAAGTTTGGTGTTTATCCGACTGTTCGTTTCTGAGTTATGCTGTTCACAGACACACACACGGACATGTTTCCAAAAATGCTTTTTTTTTTGGATTCAGGGGGTCTCAAAACATATATTTCCGGTGAAATCTCGGTATCAAATTTTTGGGTGGAATACAATACTTCCCCTACTTACTATACGTAGTAGAGAAAGTAAAAATGTTAATGGGCCTCTTGTTGTCATCAAAAACTTCTACTCGCTCCATTACACGTAAAACTTGGCATGATGAAACAATTTGTGAAATTACTTGACAAAAGTTGCCCTTGCTCTCAGTACTTGCACACAAAGTTTCCATCACTGTAACAGGCTAAAATCAGAGGAGTAGTATTTGTTGGGCGACAGATAAGGAAATTTATGAAAGATGTTAATTTTACCAGCTCTAAGAATGAATCTGAAATAGATCATGGAATGGATTCACAGAGGTTGTTAAGAAATTTCTGGACAATGTGAAAGACGCTCAATACAAAGAAATTGTCAGAAAATGCTGGAAAATTTCAGACTGTTCAGCTGTAATATGAATTTGAAGCTTCATTTCCTCGAGTCACATGTTAACTACTTTCCGTCAAATTTAGGAACTCTCTGTAATGAAGAGCAAGGTGAAAAGTTTCACCAGAACTTGAAAGATGTTAAACGTCGTTATCAGGGATGTTCGGAGATACATATGATAGCTGATTACTGCTGGTCTCTTACACACAATGAATGTACCAGAGAACATGTAAGAACGTAGGTTTTCACGGCCGGTGTCACAATTATAACTAATATGATTTTCCGGGCTGTTATGCCGTGGTCTGCTGAAGAAAGATTTCCCAGACGTTTCGTCCACAACTGCGGTGGACATCTTCAGTGGCGCGGACGAAGTCTTCTCGGTGAAAGTATCGCAGCGTCTGATGCGTTGGGTTAGGTTAGGTTAGGTTATTTATTATAAAAAAATTACCTGGTGCCGGTACAATAGGCCCGGCTGACAGGCTTATATTTACATAAGTGTTACAATTTTCCTGTTTGCATTAGACTATGTTTATATTGTAAGGAAAAACCCATGCGGTGGCCAGCCTTAGGCCATCGAGAACAGTTTTTGTATGTAGTCTTTTCAGTTGTTTTTTTTCAAACTTGTTTTGAAAACACTTTTTTTTTATTATATACATATGTACACACACTCATACACACGCACACACTCGCTCTCACACACATACACACATCTGGCCATGCGAAGCACGTCCCAGGACTAAAACTAAACACTATCACACGAAATATATACACTAATTACACAACACTTCACTATTTACACAATATTTACAGTCCGCGGTTTTGCTGTGCGGCAGCTTGTAGCAGGATGGTTGTTTCGTGGTGACGGCCTCTGCAGTAGTTGGGGTGGCCTGGGGCCTGGTGTGATGGGCGCGCTTAATGGCGAGCCGTTGTGCCGTTAAAACATTCTAATACGGCCATGTTTCCTATGCTTCGGCTCGCCACTGCCGATGCTGGAGATTAGGGGATGCGTTGGCCGTTAGTGCCGCTCTCTTTATAGTGTGGGCGCTCTCTGCTGATTGGCCCGCTGGTATGAGGGGGCTGGCGCCGGCTGTGTTGTTGCTCTCTTCTGATTGGCTCGCAGTGTTTTTCGGTTTTGTATGACCTTTCTTGTTTTTGATGACTAGATGCCAGTTACTGTTGAGTTTCAATGCTTCTTCTTTCCTATTGAAATTATTGGGATGTTTATAAATCTCTATTGCTTCGCGTTGTAGCCGGGTATGGTAATGCTTTATGGAGGAAAGAATGTTGGTGTCCTGAAATCTAATGATGTGTTCGTCCTCGGCTTCAATGGCATGTTCGGCGACTGCCGATTTTTCTGTATGGCCCAGGCGGCAGTTCCTTTTGTGTTCGCTCAGTCTGGTGTTAGCGCTCCGCTGTGTGGTACCAATGTACACTGAACCACACGAACAGGGAATACGGTAAACACCGGCCGATGACAGGGGGTCTCGGGGGTCTTTGGAAGAGCGCAGTAGGCTGTTTAATTGTCTTGTAGGTTTGAATACTGTTTTGACGTTATGACGTTGAAGTATGTGTTCTATACGGTCAGTGACATTTCTGAAATATGGCAGAAAGACAATGGACTTGCTTTTGGGTTGGTCCTGAGTAGCCGGTCGGGGCTTGGCCGGACGGCAGGCTCTTCTCACCTCTTGGACTGAATAACCATTTGATTGTAGAGCTGTTTCTAGGTGTCGGATTTCTTGTGGAAGTAACTGTGGTTCACAAATACGGGAAGCACGGTTTGCGAGTGTCTTAATCATAGCACGTTTTTTTTGTCTAGGATGGTGGTTGGAGTTCTTGTTAAGGTAACGGTCTGTGTGTGTGGGTTTGCGGTAGACAGTATGACCCAGCGTGCCGTCAGCCTTCCTGATAACGAGTACATCTAGAAAGGCTAGTTGGACATCCTTTTCTTGTTCCATTGTGAACTGTATACGCTGATTGATGCTATTTAGATGTAACAAAAAATCTTGAAGAGCTTGTTCACCATGGGGCCAGATGACGAAGGTGTCATCCACATAGCGGAACCAGGCTGTTGGTTTGAGTGGAGCTGAGTTTAGTGCCTTTGACTCAAATGCCTCCATGAAGAAATTGGCCACAACAGGGCTAAGGGGGCTGCCCATGGCAACACCGTCTATTTGCTCGTAGAATGACCGGTTCCACTGGAAATAAGTCGTAGTCAGGACATGGTGAAAAAGTGTAATGATATCATCAGAGAAGATGGGTTGTAACAACTTCAGAGTTTCTTGTACTGGAGCCATGGTGAATAGGGACACAACGTCAAAACTAATTAGTAAATCCTTAGGTAGCAATTTGAGGTTGCGGAGAATTTGAATGAAATGAGTAGAGTCTTTGATGAAAGAGTCGGACAAGCCGACATGGGGTTGTAGAAGACCGGTTAGGTATTTAGCTATGTCGTATGTGGGAGAACCAATACCACTAACAATGGGCCTGAGCGGAACATCTGGTTTATGGATCTTGGGTAGCCTGTAAAGTCTAGGCGGCTGAGCTTCGGACTTGGTAAGGCGGCGTTTGTCTTCCTTCGAAAGCGAGGAGTTCTTGATCAAAAGATTAGTTTTCCGTAGAATACGGGCTGTCGGATCACGTTTATTCTTATGGTAGGTTGCTGGTTGCAGGAGTTCAGAGATTTTCTGTTGATATACTTGTTGGTTAAGAATAACTGTGGCATTACCCTTGTCCGCTGAGCAAACAAGGCTTCTGCCAAGGCTTGCAGCTGATGAAATTCGCCGGGAATCTGCCAGGGTTCTCGAGAAGGCCAAACCTCCTACCAGTAATTTAACCAATCAAGAGAGAACTGCATTAAAGAAGCTGAACTCCAACCGAGACATCATTGTTTGCTCAGCGGACAAGGATAATGCCACAGTTATTCTTAACCAACAAGACTATCAACAGAAAATCTCTGAACTCCTGCAACCAGCAACCTACCATAAGATTAAACGTGATCCGACAGCCCGTATTCTACGGAAAACTAATCTTTTGATCAAGAACTCCTCGCTTTCGAAGGAAGACAAACGCCGCCTTACCAAGTCCGAAGCTCAGCCGCCTAGACTTTACGGGCTACCCAAGATCCATAAACCAGATGTTCCGCTCAGGCCCATTGTTAGTGGTATTGGTTCTCCCACATACGACATAGCTAAATACCTAACCGGTCTTCTACAACCCCATGTCGGCTTGTCCGACTCTTTCATCAAAGACTCTACTCATTTCATTCAAATTCTCCGCAACCTCAAATTGCTACCTAAGGATTTACTAATTAGTTTTGACGTTGTGTCCCTATTCACCATGGTTCCAGTACAAGAAACTCTGAAGTTGTTACAACCCATCTTCTCTGATGATATCATTACACTTTTTCACCATGTCCTGACTACGACTTATTTCCAGTGGAACCGGTCATTCTACGAGCAAATAGACGGTGTTGCCATGGGCAGCCCCCTTAGCCCTGTTGTGGCCAATTTCTTCATGGAGGCATTTGAGTCAAAGGCACTAAACTCAGCTCCACTCAAACCAACAGCCTGGTTCCGCTATGTGGATGACACCTTCGTCATCTGGCCCCATGGTGAACAAGCTCTTCAAGATTTTTTGTTACATCTAAATAGCATCAATCAGCGTATACAGTTCACAATGGAACAAGAAAAGGATGGCCAACTAGCCTTTCTAGATGTACTCGTTAGCAGGAAGGCTGACGGCACGCTGGGTCATACTGTCTACCGCAAACCCACACACACAGACCGTTACCTTAACAAGAACTCCAACCACCATCCTAGACAAAAAAAACGTGCTATGATTAAGACACTCGCAAACCGTGCTTCCCGTATTTGTGAACCACAGTTACTTCCACAAGAAATCCGACACCTAGAAACAGCTCTACAATCAAATGGTTATTCAGTCCAAGAGGTGAGAAGAGCCTGCCGTCCGGCCAAGCCCCGACCGGCTACTCAGGACCAACCCAAAAGCAAGTCCATTGTCTTTCTGCCATATTTCAGAAATGTCACTGACCGTATAGAACACATACTTCAACGTCATAACGTCAAAACAGTATTCAAACCTACAAGACAATTAAACAGCCTACTGCGCTCTTCCAAAGACCCCCGAGACCCCCTGTCATCGGCCGGTGTTTACCGTATTCCCTGTTCGTGTGGTTCAGTGTACATTGGTACCACACAGCGGAGCGCTAACACCAGACTGAGCGAACACAAAAGGAACTGCCGCCTGGGCCATACAGAAAAATCGGCAGTCGCCGAACATGCCATTGAAGCCGAGGACGAACACATCATTAGATTTCAGGACACCAACATTCTTTCCTCCATAAAGCATTACCATACCCGGCTACAACGCGAAGCAATAGAGATTTATAAAGATCCCAATAATTTCAATAGGAAAGAAGAAGCATTGAAACTCAACAGTAACTGGCATCTAGTCATCAAAAACAAGAAAGGTCATACAAAACCGAAAAACACTGCGAGCCAATCAGAAGAGAGCAACAACACAGCCGGCGCCAGCCCCCTCATACCAGCGGGCCAATCAGCAGAGAGCGCCCACACTATAAAGAGAGCGGCACTAACGGCCAAAGTCCTAAGAATCATAACAAAGGTCCCCAAGGCAGTCCCATTGGACTTATTGCATGAAGACACAAAGATGCACACGGTGGAAGAATTCATTAAATCACTTGCGGAAAACATGTACAAACAGGCCCACAAAAACCACAACCCAACCATACGCGAGCTCGGGCAATACAACACAGCAAACGACAAGCACAAAAGACCATTATCGCTGTTCGACCGCACAATACCTCTGAACAGGCACACCACAGATGATGACGCAGCAATCCGCGAGTATCTTCACAACCTAATACCACCATAACACAGCTGAGCAGCACGCCCAAAAAGTCCCCGAGTGGAAGACTCCCCACCCGGGGCGGATCGGGGAGAGAGGGCAGCCCCACCATAAGACGAACAAGCGCGCACAAGGACTAGACAGGCACAGAATTAGGATAGAGAAAAACAGAAAAGAAGAAAAAAAAAACAATAAAAATAACATTAATACAGACAAGCTTACGTAAACATACGCGAAATAAACAATTATAAAAGTGTATATAAACTATGCCCCCCATTGCACATACCCCTTCCTTCCAAAATTGTATCTAGCATGTTTCAGGACCATCAGCAGCCAGCTGAAGAAGAACAACTCAACTCCCTCTCCGGTTGAAGCCACAATATACAGGTAACGTACCATCATCATCACTTAAGCATGACACCTCAATCACATTCCTTCTGCATGAGCATGAATACCACACTAACAATAGGTCCCTGATCTGGCCATCTGCCAAGGCCAGTACCTACTCCCCACTCTGTCTGCATACTCTCTTGTATGCAGGCGTCTTTGTAGTAATCACCCACTAACCTCCGGTTTGCTTCGGCGGTACCGGAAACCACCTTACCTTCGATTCCCTTCCATCACTGTAGTGTAGTTAGTGCATGGTAGGGGAGACGATGTAGATCCCTTTCGGATGATCGTCACCTGGTGTGGCGGAGGAGGGGCCACACCATTTAAAAAAAAAAAAAAAAAAGCCAACGCATCAGACGCTGCGATACTTTCACCGAGAAGACTTCGTCCGCGCCACTGAAGATGTCCACCGCAGTTGTGGACGAAACGTCTGGGAAATCTTTCTTCAGCAGACCACGGCATAACAGCCCGGAAAATCATATTAGTTATAATTGTACCAGAGAACACTCGAGAAAGTATGCTATTGTATGGAGGAGAACTACTAGCAACAGTAAACAAATGACTTAAAAGTAAACTAGAAATTTCACAAAATAATTCACTAAGAATAATAACAGGAGCTGTAAAAACAACACCAATTACAGTACTACAAAGCTTCACGAAACAGATGGCTATAGAATTGGAACACGAGTTGAAAGCAATTACTCTAGCAAAAAAACTGCAAGTCAATAGAAACAGATACAAATGGTACCACACAGCAGATACTATAAGTAATTTAAAAACTCAAATAAGCTTCAGAGCATATATTAATAACTTAAAATACAAGAATATAATTGCAACAGAGGTAACGAGTTCAATAGAATATATTGATATACAATATCAGAATGACCTGATATATATAACACACAAACAAAACAATATACCAGATGAAATGAGAGGCATAGCAATAGCTACAGAAAATGAAAGATACCGAGAAAAAGAATGGCTCCAAACATATACAGTTGGATCCCTCATCAATAAAAAAAAAAAAATGCCGGTGCAGGAATATACTGTAAACATTTTGCACAGTATCTAACATTAGATGAAATGTCAAACCACTATGATGGAGAATTAGCAGCTATAAAAGCAGCATTACACAACATTTTATATACACCATACATAAAACAAAAAATAGTCATCTTATCAGACTCAAAATCAGTCATAGTTGGAATAGTAAATTACAATAAGAAATATTAAAGAAATAAGAAGCCTAATTAAAGTAGGTGAAACTAGAAATCAGGTCACTCTACAATGGATCCCAGCTCATATTGGACTTTTGGGCAATGAACATGTGGATCTATTAGCAAAGAAAGGCGCAATACAACAAATAAAACCTGTATGACAAATAGAAATGAACAAACAATTAAATAACATTAAACAACATTTTAAAAGACTGCAGAGACTTGATGAAGAAGATAAATTAAAAGATAAAAATTATAAGAATATTAAAGATAAAGTTGATATACAAAAAATGCCAAGGAAGACTGCAGTGGCCTTATTTAGGATGGCAACAGGCCATGATTGCCTCGCAGAACACCTCTATAAGATATGATGCCTACCTACACCCAAGTGCACTCTCTGTGAAGATGAGGTCATCCTGAACAAACAACATCTCACCAAATGCAAAGGCTTTAAAAGTGATAACTTACAGACTTTATATTGGGAAGCCAGAGGGAAAATGATGCAGATCAATTAATCCCCAGTGCCATTGGTGAACAACACTTGAGAAAGTAATATACACTGAAGTTCCATGGAAAAGAAAAAGGGGTACACAAGATAACTAACATATTTTCTAAAATTTAGGTACACTTTCATGTTGTTGTTGTTCTTTATTTTCTTTAAAAGTTGTATATGAGTATAATATTTTTGCAAATTTTACAATTATATTTTCAGTGAACATTGTCATATTGCCAAAACAAGATGTGCTACGCAAAAAACGGAAGGCATTTTTTAATTCTGAACACCGAAATCAGTAAAAGTCACCTATTTTTAATTGTACTGCAGAAAAAAGTTTTCGTTTGTAACCTAGTGAAATCGATAGGACTTAAACAAAGACTAAGTATTGAACAATTTGAACCATTAATGGTTGATAACTCGGAAATGGCTGATGCCACAAAAAAACTTATTTGAAATAAATTGTGTTTTAAAGAGATTTACTTTATTTGTTTAGTATTCTTTCATGGGGATTAGATAGACGATGGGAAAGTATAGATGAGGTGCACAGCATGTTTTGTAGAGAAATACTAGGGTTATCGAATGCAATTGTAAGACAGGTAGTGCAATCAGAGATGGGCAGGGTTGTGAGTAAGGGGAAGATAATGGAAAGAGCTTTGAAATTTTGGTTTAGAATTTTAAATTTAGGAAAAAGTAATGTGTTAAGACAATGTATAGAATACCAAAAGAATAGTTTAAAGAATGGTGGATGAGTAAGTAATTTACGGAACCTTTTGGAGAAAAATGGGTTAGGAGACATGTGGAGGAGAGAAAATAATGTGAAAATTTTTGGAAAAAGGCAAACAGAGGACTGGAAGATATAGAAATACAAAATATGTTTAGTGAAATTGCCGAAAAGGTTTGTTATATGCCAATGAAAAATACATGGGGTAGGGAAAAATATATATATAGTAAATAAAGAAGAGAGAGAGAATCTATTGCATGGGTAAGAATCGGAGCATGGAGGCTAAGAGGGTTAAGACAGGGTATTCCTCAAAACCAATGTCCGATATGTGGTGGTAATGAAGACATTGAACACACAATATTTAAGTGCCAAGGAACAGAAAATTGGAGAAGAGAATTTATTAAAAAGAAGTGGTTGAAGGGGATAGAAATACAGTTATAATCGAAATGATATGCAAAGACGCTAGGAGCATTGGACAGTTTTTGTGCAAAATCAAAAATAAATGGCTTTGGACAGTGGATAGAGATAAGTAAGAGGTAGTGTAGCTTATAAAATAGACCATGGATAGAGGTAGTGAGAAATCATTAATTCATGAAATTTTGATTGGAAAACTGTGGTGAATGTTTGATGGTAAGGTAATTAAAAAGTGACAAGTGAAAAACAAGTGGAAATGGGATATGAAAAACTGGAGCAAGATAATTTATTGACGGGAAATCGTAAAATTTAGATAAACTGTAGTGGATGTCTACAGAATGAGTGGGCAGGGGCAAATTTCAGTCGGCAATCAAATTGTAAATCTCTTAGTATGTTTTCATCTATCTCTTAACATTGACCAGTTATCGAGATTATATAAATTTTCTTCTGGATGAAAACTTAAAAAGCTATTTCCAGAAAATTCAAGATATACATTTTATTTGTCGTGTAAATTTACTCATATGTGGTGTTTTAATCAGTCGTTACAAGCCATTTGTCAGAAAATAAAAAAAATTGAAAAATGTCCCATGTAAAGAAGTTTGGGGTGGGAAATTTTTTATGTCACATCTTTGGAAGGTACTGAACTTAATTATCAAGTTTGGTATTTATACAAAATTTCATTTTTGAAAAAAAGACACACAAGCACAATTTTTCTAAAAATACTATGAATTAGCAATGCGTGCTCCTGCATTGACATTTCAGTAGATCCTTGAAAAGTTAAAAATTCCTCACACCAAGCTAGTTATTTTAATTTTATTGAAGTGACATTTATTTAAGCATAAAATATTCTGCATCTACATAGCAAAACTTGTAGCATGAATAGCTTCTGATTTTTGAGCTATAGTGCTTTATTAGGTGAGGCCGTCAAGTGCAAAACTCGTCTTATCCAAAAATTAAAAAAAATGAGTTAGACATTGGATTCAATACTTCCTGCAGTTCTCTACAAACTGGTGACTTTAGGTTTGAACAAAACTCATCTAATACACCTTCAAGAGAGCCCAGAAAACTGCTGTTCAAAGCAAAACTCTTCAAATCCATGGTAGCGGTTGATGCAGAACTCGTCTAATCCATCTTACAATTCAGAGCAAAACTTGCCTTATCAAATACTTGTTTCACTACAATTGTGCTGTGTGAAGAGCAAAACTCGCCTTATCCAGCACTAAGAAATATAGCAATTTCACTTCTCTGTTTCCCTCCATTGGCAGTCCTGTGTGATTCCAATTGTTTTTAGTTTAGTTTTGACTAGTCTAAGGTGCAGACATGTTATTATGAAGTCCTCTGATATCCCGAAGTTGGTGGAAAGGGTAGAACTAGGAAACAGGCTTCCCATGAATCGAAACATGGAAGAGAGAAAGGTATGTATGATCGAACTATAATTAAGTAGTATTCTTCTATTGTTGACAGATATGACTGATATAGGAATAAACAGATATGTTTACAATACATTCTCTATTGTTAAAGGCATTCAGCAAGCCTCGGCCCCCGCTTGCCTACCTGCAATCACAACAGCAAGTCATTCCAATACAGTAACTTGACGCAGAAGGACGTAAGGAAATTCCACGAAGTCGTCTACAGCTGCAGCTCTAAAATTAAAGAAGACTGCGTTTCACTGACTTACTGTTCAACTGATATACCTAAACGGCAGCGTGCAGTCAAAGACGATTCTCGGAAGGGTTTTACAACAAAGTACCACGTGGTCTAGGTCTGCCAGTTTAGGTGTGTCAGAAAACTTTTCTGGACATTTTGCAAATATCATAAGACAAGAGTACAAAAGACACCTTGAAACTGGAGTGGTGCCAAAGGAACTCCAAGGTGGAGACAGGGTGTCATAAAAAATAGTAATAAGAGAGAATCTTGACTAATTTTGAAGATTTAGAAGCTAGTAACAGTGATGTGTCATAATTTAAAATAAAGAGAGTTGAGGGTTGTTACACTACATCACTATAATATTCTTACTTGAACGCGTTTCGGGAGACGGTTTGTTCCAATCGTCAGCATGTCCTCAACTGATTTTGCCGGTCATCGTAAATATCATAAATTTCAAAGGATTTTCAAAAAATACAACATCACCCTGTCTCCACAGAATAACCACAATATACAGAAACTACTATGCAACAGAACAAAAGATCCTATCCCCAACGATAAATCAGCTGGTATACATCAAATTGATCGTAATGAATGTAACCTGGTATATATAGGAAGAACAGAAAGAAATCTTGAAATAAGACTTAAAGAGCATATGAGATGCATTTACCAAAAGCAGCCAGATAAATCAGCAGTAGCACATCATTTCTGGTCTTCAAACCATGATATCACTCCAAACATAAAACTCTTAAAACCGATCAACAGCAGTAATGAATTGGACATCCGGGAAAAAATACATATTGTCAAACACAGGAATCACCTAATGAATTTCGAACTGCCGCCACACAACAGCCTTTGGAGGTTCATCAGCCCAGCACCAGAGAACACCACTAACCACACACATCCCCCAGACGATGACCGGCAAAATCAGTTGAGGACATGCTGACGATGGGAACAAACCGTCTCCCGAAACGCGTTCAAGTAAGAATATTATAGTGATGTAGTGTAACAACCCTCAAGTCTCTTTATTTTAAAATAAAAGAGAGAATCTGTAATTAAATTCATACAGAAGTTTAAAGTACTTGATGTCCATTATTATAGGAGAAAAACATCAACACGGCAATACTTACCAAGGGAATTAAGCATTAATAAAATGAGACGTATGTATAATGCAGAAGCATCTAAATCATTGTAATTGTCTAGAGTTCCTTTCGTAATATTTTTAATGCAAAATTTAATATAGGCCTCAAAAGCCCTATTTCTGATGTATGTCATTTTGTCTTTCTTATGACGAGAAAATAAAATTGGAAACAGATAAAACTAAACCTTCTGATTTGTTGATAGCTAAACGAATACAAAAACTTATAGCTAAGGCTTTTGATCTCCTGAAAGAAGATGAAGTAGCAACATTTTCATTTGACTTTCAGAAAAATATAGTGTCAAAAGTACAGGACTAAGCAGCATACTACAGCAGGCAGTTATACATAACTTCTCCATTGTGCAGGGTTCATCCAAGACAACACTGACAAATCAGAATGTTTGTAATTCTGTTTGGACAGAAATTGAATGTTCTAAAGGTTCAAACGAAATTGTGCCAGCAATTCCCAGTCATTTGTGCAAATCCAATTTTTCTGGGGTTAAGTAAGTTAGGCTATTTGCAGATGGCTGCTGTGGGCAAAATAAAAACTCCACTATGATAGGCATGTATAATAAATGGCTTGCTATTCAACACACCGCAGAACATGTAGGTAATAGAAATGATCTTTCCTATTCCTGGCCATTCATTCATCCCTCATGATCATGTTTTCAGGCTAATAGAGAAAGAAATAAGAATGAGAAACATTGTCAGTAGGCCTGAAGAATATTTTGAAATCTATAAAAATCATGGAAAGGGAATCAGGCTAGGGATAGATGTATTTGTACAAGATTGGAAGTATGCTGCAAAGGAAACATTGAGGTCACCAGGATCCTGGTATTTTAAATTAAAGGCATCTAAACATATTATTTTACGTTTTACCTAAGGCAAAGTTCTAGTGAAAGATGAGGCAAATTATCAGGCTGATATGTGTCTTTAGGCAAGACCATTCTGAAGCGAGGCAAAACCTTAGAAATGCTTATTGCAAGGAATTTATATGTAGGTGTAAAAGTAAAGGAGGAAAAAGTTAAAGATGTGAAAAATATATTAAAAAAACATTTGGTGATAACTGGGAGGAAAATGAAAGCCTGTATTTTACAAGAGTTAATATCTAAAAACAATATTGCCAATGACGATAAAGAAGTAGATGCTGTTTGTGAGTGTTTCTTGGATAGTGATGAAGGATAACTTAGAATTTAATAGGTTTATTTTTGAACATTAGTTATTAGTATTGCATTTTAAACATATGTAAATTTTACAAGTCATTAGATGTGTGTGATATGAAAACTGGTCACTTTTTGTGAGCAAACTATGTAAGGAGTGATTCATTGACATCCTTACGTGAAATTGGTGAAAAAATTGTGAGAATTTATTTTTTTTATAACTAAAATGAAATCAGAAATGGTTATAATTATACCAACATTGCAAGAAGTCATTTATTAACATTGTCAAACACAAATATTGAGAAATAAATCGAAAATGTTTGCACTTAATTGTAATTTAGTATTGTATTTGCACCAAAACTCGCCAAATCCACTACCGTTTCATGCAAAACTCGCCTTATCCAAAATTAAATTTTGATTTACCGCCATATTATTTGAGACCGATATTCGAGAGAATACATGCATATTTAAGGGTCACGTCTGGACATTATTACATTAAAAGAATCTTCAAATGTTCTGCTGTTTGCCTAATTTTAGTTTTTCTCATTTTCTGAAAATTCGTTTTACCTGGATAAGGCGAGTTTTGCACTTGAAGGCCTCAGGTATCAAAAACAATCAATCTCTTTTTTACTCCTCCTTGTTTCTGTGGAGACCAAAATATTATTTGTATACCTACAGAGAACACAGTGAAATTTTGGAGCAGGAAGGTTATCAATTCCTTTCCATATTCTTCTTTTTCTTTGGCAATAATGTAAAACTAAGTGACTCTTTATAATTTATTGCAGTTCAAAATTATGACATTTCTGTAGTTACAGAGGAAAACAACTTTTATTTTACAGTTTACTGATAGAATTTTAGAAGTTTGCACACAAGGTGAAGAAACTATCAACTTCCCGAAATGGATAATGAGGTAATAAGTTGTAATATAACTAACTACAGTACAGTTTTTTTTCTTCTTTTGTTTATCAAGATAACTGAATATGCCCACTGTCATATATTAAATCATGTACTGTACATGCTGACAATATTTAAGTTTTTTTTATACGCTTCTTAAAGAAGCTATTTATAAAGCTTATACTTATAAGTATATCCAAATTAAATTTGTTTTTTTTTTATTATTTTTTTTTGGAGGATGGGGAAGGAAAGGGTTAGGGCAAAAACTGCTCAACCAATTTAAACATCTTTCTTAAGAGAGTAAGTTAAATACAGAAGGAACTTAGTCAAATATAAGAAATTTACTGTGCTTATAGCAGAAGTGACTTAATTTTAGGAACAATGCCACAATTCACATAAGCGTCCAACAGAAACTTCTGTTTTGTTCTGTGGTATGGAATGATAATTGTCAGTGATCAGATAGAAAATAAATGTGTTAAAGCTTATAGTCTTGCACATTTAAAGGTATAAAGTTGACCTACAATTGCAAGTGGTATTTCATGCTCCATCACACCATTTCATCCTTACTAAGCAAAATTCTAAAATATTAGTAAAACAGCTATCGACTTCATTGCCTGCCTCTTATATGAAAACTTTAGTTTTAATGCCAGTATCTTTATTTCAGTTTTATGCAACATCAACTTGGTTATCATTCCAGATTGAGCTAGCTGCAACTTCAACTATATTAAAATTTTGGTTCAGTAAAGTATAGGATAATAAATGTTTTTTTTTAAATAAAAATAACAACAAATAATAAATTAATTGAATACATAGTTATAAAAATTAATATATTTAAAAGCTACCTCCTTCTAAACCTTTAAAAGATTTTTTTAAAATCTAGCCTTTAATTAACAGAGTAACAAAATGCATTTTTTTTTAAAAAATATAACACAGAAAGTCTATATTAAAAATTTGGAGTTCTTGGATTACTTGCCTTTTCTTGCAACAGTGATTTCTAAAAAAAAAAATTCAATTCACAATTAAAAGTAACCGTAGATGCATCATAAGTTCAATATTTATTCATATACACAGGTGAACAAAAGTATTCATGTTCACCTTAAAAAATTCTATCGGCCAAATCAATGGAGATAAAATCCTGTTTCAATACACAGAAGGAACAAATGGTATTACATTTTTGGTATTGTTGCATTTTTCAAAGTCTTTCATTTTATTAGTTTTATAATGTTTTGAAAATTGCACCTATTTTTCAACTTTTTCATCTGTGGTGTTGATAAAATTATTTTATATGCAGTTAGTAATTCAGTTCTTTATGTATACTACCTGATATTTTTGACGTATGATTTATACTGGTAGAAAAATAAATTTGTGACGTCGTAACATTTGAAGCGTTATTAAGGAAGTTCAGGAAAAACATTGAAAATCCCTGACTTTCACATTTTATTTTTCCTACAAATAAAAACCTATTTTCACCGTAAAATCAGGTAACAAACAAAAAACATCGCTTTATTTAATGCATGAAAAATAGTTCTGTAAACACACCCACAAAAAAGTTAGAAAATCTTTATATTTTTAAAACCATTGTTAAACTAATACATGCAAATACTGAAAGCTGCCAAAATATGTAAGCTGTAATATTATTTGTTCTTTCTGTCTATTAAAACTGAGAATTTTAACTCCATTAGTTTGGCTACTAGAATTTTTAAAACTGTATACAAATACTTTTGTCCACCTCTATAAATTCATGCAATGCACTATGTAATACAAGAGACTGCAAACTCCAAACTTTATTTTTTTTAAATTTTTTTGGGAAAACACAGTGGTTTTTTTAACACTTGTATGCACAAATTGAGATTTTTATTATTCTAGTTTCACTTTCACACAGACTAAGAACAATATGGTTGGCTATGAAGCCATTGCTCTATAGCACTCCAGTATTTTGACAATAGGTTGGTGTGTTGATCGAAAATGGGGTAGTGGAGTAGGTGGTTTCTCTCCATATCTTCAACTTCACAGACAGGGCATATAGGAGACAGCTATGTCAGTCCTGTGTGGATGTTTGTTGAGGTAGTTATGAACTATTAATAATCTAAAAAAAGTGCTACAGAGGATTTTCTTGGTAGTGTAGTAATTCTAGTCATGTTATGTAGATTTCCCCATTGTTTTCCTTTTGTTTGTGATGCATATTCTTCTTTAAGTTTAGTATTATAAATTGATTTAATTATGCTTTTGATAGAGTGATAAGACAGTGGACCATTAATGATTTTGATGTAATTTTACTACCTTTCTTGGCCAGAAAATCAGCTGTTTCATTACCATCTACTCCACAGTATGCTGGTATCCATTGAAGTACTCTCTTCTATTTAAATTAGTTAATTGTTTTTGGCACAGTATCATATGCTATGAATATTATTGCTGCTTTAGAGTCAGATATTATTACAACTGTCTTAAATTTGTTTATAAGCTGAGAAGAATTGCTAAAATTTCACCATCAAAATTTGTAGAATTTGAACTTAATCTTCTTTGAAAAGAAAAGAGTGGACATACTGCACCAGCACTATCTATATAGAGCAATATATTGAATGTTGACGTCCCATATGAAAAGGATCTCATTGTACAGTTTGTCCATCTACAAGTCGCAGGAGGAAGCATGGCAGTGAATCCAGGCTGATGAGTCTCCGAAACATGTCTTTTATCAGTAACTTCTGGTGTGAAAATGAAGCTAGAATAATAAAAATGTCAATTTGTGCATACAAGTCCAAATTTTATGCTTGCATTGCATGCATGTAGAAAGAATTCTGTATTTCTTTCTCCATGCAATGCCAGTTTCTGAACAATGCATGGTTTTACAGCATTTATTCCATGGTACGCTTCCATTTGGCCATGCCACGCCATTTTAAAAGTTGATTTGTTGTTTGCTTGATACAGAACTTTTTATGTCCTACTTATTTATAAAGACTGGATTAATTTTCATATTGGATATTATTAATTATGTTATTCAATTTGAAACTTCCAGGTAGGCTCAAACGATTTCTGCATGTAGTTTACAAATCTAAACCCATGCCAACTTCTTATGTTACTCCTATGGCTGCATTGTTAATGGTCTTACCTCACACCTATGCTTACGCTGTGTTATATTAGTGTTACATCTTTGGTATGAATGGAGCCTAAGGCTCATTGCACCGTTAGATAAGCTTCAGTTTACTTGAATCCAGCTAAAGAAAAAAAGAGAAGCATTTTCTTACATGTGCTTTTTTCCATTGACCAATTGCATTGTTCTAAATATGAAAAACATCACAGCTACTGTAATTGTTCTGATATACTTCAATGTAGCTTATTGCTTCATTATCATAAGTCCTAATAAGAGCATCATGTCTACTCAATCCAGAATACGTAACCAAGCAACTGCTCAAAGCTTTTGTTTGCTTTAAATGTATGTACACTTATGACAAAATATTTACATAATAAACAAAACACCTTTGAAAATCATAATTTGCTGAAATTTTAGTGTTAATCTGAGAAGAATTTGAGTTGATTAGTAACCATTATACATCACACTAGTAACTACTGTCCATTCCAAACCAGCGTTCCCTCTGATGTAAACAGAAGCAGGTGCTCCTGCTTGTCACGAACCTAAGAACATACTCTTACACCAAAGTAAATAGTTCCTTAATACATATATTGTATTATGAAATATTAGCGTAGGAAAGGTATACAACTGCACATTTTATTGCGGTTATCATAAGAACTCATTGCTAAAGGTAATGGATATATACCAACTGTTAAGAGATTACAAAATATGATTTCCGTCTGCTATTGCGCTAACGGTGAGAGTATCTTGCTTGTTAATACCAACCGTATGCATGACTGCCATTCTCTTACATATACAAGAAATGCAGCAATGAGTTCCCAGAGGTGCTATCTGAGTACCGAATAAACACTTTGCATAACACAGGAAATATGATAAGTGAACAGGCATTCATAATATGCTAGTACACATATGCTCAGCTCAGGTCAAATTTTGTGATTTAGTCAGTTGATATTTGAGTTCACATGGCAGAGGAAGGTGCATGTGGTGCGAATAAACTGTTCAAACACAAAAGCAGGAAACAGTTAAAAAGTGGCAAAAAACAAACAGCTCTTCATATGTTTAACTCACTATTAGAAAAATATCCGACACTTGCATTATTGCATATTATGAAACTAATATCGGATTTTACAGGCGTTTCAGTGAGAAGTGTAACCAAAGCGAGCAGGGAATATAAACAGACATAACAGAACATAAAAGAGGATAAAATGTGGGAACTTGTTTTGTGTGCGATAGCGCTGTGGAATTGTGGATAAGCTTGTCATTATTTTGGAGAGTAGTTCTGATTCCGATATGACAGCTGAGTCATCTTCGGAGGATTCAGATTTGGGTGTTGCACTTTTGCCCAAGGATTGTGATTAACGTAAGTAAAATGTTCCTTTCTATATACTTATAAAATCGATTGTTACTTCAGGTTGCATTTTGAACTATGATTCTCATGCAGGACGCATTTTTATAGATTTAAACAGTGTTCAACAAGCACATGAGAGGGTAAGAAGCAGCCATTAGGGGCGGGATTGCGAACTACTTTCGTGCGGATAATACAAAGAGTTTGTTTTCAGTGAAAGGCACTCTGGTTTGGAATGGACAGTAGGAACATTTAAGGAACAATTGAAGATCTAAGTGCAAGAACCAGATAATGACCACTTTTTGTGAAGTTTAGGTTTTTATGCCAAATTGAAGCCACATATGCCCTCCATCTGTCACTATAAGCATTTTAATAAATTACAGCTACTTTCCTCACTAGATGGAGTTTAAGTTTCAGCTGAGTCTGCTTTGAGTGCAAGAAGTAGATAATAACCGGAAGTGTCCAGTTCTTGCATTCAGCTGTTATCTTGCATTGTCACTGACAGAATGATGGCAAAGAATAGTGAAGCAATGTTGGCTGACGCTAATTCAGATTTCGATTCAGAGGTAAGTAATAGCATGTATATACTAAATACACTTTATTAGTAATTTTATTACTATTTAAAGATTATTATTTTTAACAGATTTGTTGTAATCTGAAAGTTAATAATATTGTGATATTTTAGGTACCAGCGCTAAGTTCTGTTGAATATTCCCTGGTAAAGCTCAGGAAAAGGGCAAGGAATGAAGACTATTGGAGTAGAAATGTTAGAAAAAGGAATATCTTGCATGGAGAAGAATACCTATGTTCCAACATCAGGAAAACATTCCTGTAACGACAGTTGCTCATGATTGTGCATGTAAACGAAATGCACATCCAAATTCTCATATGAAGTTAAGCAGAAAATTCTTGATCGTTTCAATAATCTCAGTGATAACACTCAGAATGCATGCTTGATGGGATTAATTATCTGTCATAATGTTCAGAGATTCGTGTTTAATGAAGCAGAATTAGTTTACATTCAAATATACACGAAAAAGTACTGGTACTAACATATAAATAGCGAAATATGTACATAAATGCCTGTAATGTTTAACTTTTTTATGGGAGGCGTCCTGTTCTCAGTTTGAAATTGAGGAAAAATACGAAATTGGCTACCGGAAGGAATGGTACAGAAAGCAAAGATGAAATTCAGCTAAATGTAAAAAACAGGGCTTCATCATTTAAACACAAGATAATTCCTATATAGAAATAATGTGTAGCATCTAATATAGGTACGAGGTGTGATCAAAAAGTTTCTGGAATGGCTTCACAACAATGCTGACCGGCAGACTGTACATGCAACATTCCTTCCTGATAAAAATGAGAGGTCACGTGACTTCCTGTGACCATACAGTGACGAGGTAGACACTCTGAAGTGAACATGTGTTTTGCATGTGCTGCGATTTTTCCGCGTAGCAAAAATGTCAGATTATGAAGAACAAAGAACGAGCATCAAATTTTGCTTCAAACTTGGTAAAACTGTAACAGAAACCTATGAAATGTTAAGAACAGCTGATGGGGAGGAAGTTATGGGCAAAATTCAAGCATTTGAGTAGTTTTCAAAATTTAAAAGTGATGTGACGTCAGTTAAAGATACAGATCGTTCGGGGCGACCCTGTTCCAGCAAAACTGATGAAAATAGCAATCAGGTGAGGGTCTTAAATGATAGGCGTATTACAATAAGAGAACTGTCTGCCTCATTAGGGCTCTCCTTTGGAAGTGTTCAAAGCATTTTGAAAAACAATTTGGAGATGAGAAGAATTGCTGCCAAGTTCGTGCACCGCCTGCTTTCAAATGACCAAAAGGAAAGTCGTGTGATTGCCTGCACAGTTCTTAAAGAACAGCTACAAAATGACCCAAAGTTCATGGAGAAAATTATTACTGGTGATGAAACATGGACTTATGGGTCCTTCATCTCCACACTCAAAAAAGACCAGACAAGTTCGATCCAAAGTGAAGTCAATGATGATTGTGTCTTTTGACATTAAAGGCATTGCACATAAGGAATTTGTGCCACAGGGTCAAACAATGAATCAAGTGTTCTACAAACAAGTGCTGCAAAGATTAAGAGAGAATGTGCGACGCAAACGGCCGGAGGTTCCTGCATCATGACAATGCACCCTCGCACAAAGCCCTTTCTGTTCGCCAATTTTTGGATAAAAATAGGATGAATACTGTTCTCCATCCTGCCTATTCTCCAGATTTGGCACCAGCAGACTTTTTTCTTTTCCCGCAACTTAAAATGCGGCTCCGAGGACACCGTTTTGAGGACATTGATGTCATCCATCGCGAATTGCAGAAAGCTATGAACATGTTGAAAGAACAGGACTTCCAGAGGTAGTTCCAACAGTGGCAGAAGTGCTGGGACAAGTGTATCAACTCCCAAGTAGACTACTTCGAGGGTGACAGTGCAGATTAGACAAACAAAACAAACTGTTGTGTAGTATTTATGACGTCATTCCGGAAACTTTTTGATCACACCTCATATATTATTCAGCCTACTGTATTATGTTTATAAACCTTCTAGTTCCTGTAGTAACTACAGGTGAGCTGTTCTATAAGAGACAACTTTGGGTGTTTAACATGGGTATATTTTCTTGTACAACTGGAGGGTCGAAAAGTACATATATGCTGAAATTTGCAGAAGGAAGGCATCCAATGAAACTTTAAATTTTGAAACATTACATAGAGAACTATGTTGATGAGAAAGTTAAAACCCTGCATCTCTTTGTGACAACTGTGTGGGGCAAAACAAGAATATGTTGATGGTGCAGCATTTAAACACACTTACTGCTTTGGAAAGATTTAGTATAATATATCACCATTTCCCATCATGCCCTGTGATTGAGCATTTGCACAAATGGAGAAGATCAAGCGAAAGAAAGAGTATGTCTTTGTGCCCGAAGAATACGATATGATATTGCATCATCAGCATCAAAGAAATTTACGGTAGTGAAAATAGATCAGAAAATCATACTGGACCTTAAAGGACATCTTCAGTCATTATTAAAGAAAACAATAAGGAATAATAATGAATCATTTACAATCAGTAAATATCGTCAGTTTATTTGGGAAAGGAAGTAAGTATCCGTTTCTGTTGCTCAAGACACCCTGGTTCACTCTAAATTTTGCGTATTTCAGACCCAGCAAATCCCTACCTTATATGCCCATGAGCTGTATCAGGGTTCCATTTCCACCGAAAAGAAAGAAGTACTGTGATATGATGAATTTGGTTCACAAATATATTCCTCCTGTACAGGTACAGACAAAGGCAAGAAGATGGGAATGGAGATTCTGAAGCTGAAAGTGTAGTGTCTTACCACAAGGTATAAACCTCTACTGAGGTAGTATTTGTTGAGTTTCTATTAAGGAAGCCTTCATACATGGATCTTCAAATATCATTGTATGTTGACATAAAAAATTGCTGTATGAAAACTGTTTTTATCTTGCATTATACTAGTTCATGCATTCCACGAAACTTTTGGGTGCAAGAAATGGATAATTCTAGCACATATTTTTCTTGATTTTATATATTTCTCAGTTACTTGGTAGCCAGAAAATTGTCAGACTGGTGCACTTTAACTTCTATTTTCATACTAAATCAATGTAATCTATGAAATGTAAATATAATACAGTGTTTAAAGTTTTTCTCGCTTTTCTCAAAACTATCCCTTTGGTTATTATCTAGTTCTTGCATTCATGTCTTCAATTGGTCGACTTAACACTCATGGATTTCACTTACACATAATTAATGCAGGTACATGTTTTTGTAGCAGCTGATGATATGTAGACAAGGTGCTCTGAAAACATGTTCCTGCATTGGTTATACGAGGGTGGTCTGAAAAGTTTCCGACCTCAACATGAAGATGGCAGCACTCGTAAATAAAAGCTAGTGAATTTCGTTGTTCATCTGTTGACAGTTACTCACCAAAGTTTCAGCCATTTTGGATGCTCAGTTGTTAAGTAACAGTCGTTTGAGTGAGGTGATGCGAGTGTTTTTATAAAAATGGACAAAATCGAGTATCGGGCTGTCATTAAATATTTGTTTTTAAAAGGCAATACGCCTATGCAAATCAAAGATGTTGGATTCTGTGTATGGGGACTCTGCACCATCATTTACCACAGTGAAATTTTGGGCAGCTGAATTTAAACGTGGCCATAAGAGCTTGGGAAACGATGAACGTTCGGGACGTTCAAAAATTGCAACTACCGACGAAAACATCGCCAAAGTTCACCAAATCGTCTAAACGACCACCGAATTAAAGTGAGAGAGATAGCAGAGGCTATGAACATGTCAAAAGAATGTGTTTGTCACATATTAAATCAACATTTACATATGAGAAAGCTGTCTGCGTGTTGGGTGCTGCGTTTGCTCACGTTTGACCAAAAACATGTTCGAATGAACATTTCCAATGCTCTGTTGGCACAGTTTAGGCGCTGATTAATTACTGTAGATGGAACTTGGATACACCATTATATGCCCGAAACAAAAATACAGTCCAAACAGTGGCCTGCAAAGGGGGAACCGGCTCCAAAAAAAGCAAAAACTGTTTTTTCAGCTGGGAAAGTGATGGCGACTGTTTTTTTGGGATAGTCATGGAGTTATTGTAATCGATTATCTTCTAAAAGGAAAAACCATTATAGGAGCATACTACGCATCATTACTTGACAAGCTGAAGACAGAACTTGCGGAAAAACGGCCACATTTGCAGAAAAAGAAAATCCTGTTTCACCAAGACAACGCACCGTCTCACACCTCAGCGGTTGCAATGGCGAAAATCCACGAATTATGGTTTGAACTGCTTGACCATCCGCCTTACTCACCAGATCTAGCCCCAAGCGACTTCTTTTTGTTCCCTCATCCGAAAATTGCGCTCGGAGGACAGAGATTTTCGTCAAATGAAGAGGCAATCACCTTCGTGAACAATTATTTTGCAGAGAAAAACGCTGAGTACTATTTGGACGGGTTACAGAGATGGGAGCATCGCTGGGAGAAGCGTGTAGAGTTACAAGAAGACTATGCTGAAGAACACAACAACAACAAAAAAAAAAAAAAAAAAAAAAAAAAAAAAAAAAAAAAAATGAAAAACTGTCTTGTATCTTTATTAGGTCGGAAACTTTTCAGACCACCCTCATATGTAAGTGAAACCCATGAGTGTTAAGTCGACCAATTCAAAACCATAAATGTTTAATATTGGCTTCACTGTGTAAAGTTTTTCCTACACTGGATTTAACTAGAAACATGTTTTGGAGATCAATAGTCTCCATTTTCAACTTATGTTTGACTGTTGATTCCATTTTTAATGTAGGTGAGTTTTAGCTCTCTTGTGATGGTTCCAGGAACTACTGAAAAAAATCTTTTTGTGGAATTTCTAAATTGACAAATCTTGTATTTGTTTTTTCAAATATAGATTTGTTCCCTAATGACCAGTTCCTTTGCTCTGCTAACTGTTTTAAGACAGTCCAGAAATCAGCGGCCACTGATGATTTTTTTAAACATGCTATATTTTAATTGCCTGAGTATTCTTTATCCCTAATTTCAGAAATTCTTCTTTGTTTTCCTTAAAGTGAGTCCACACTGTTCATCACATCAACAATTAACAAACGCTTCATTTAACATGTTGTAAATGTGAACTTTTAACATTCCATCCACTGGCTGACTTGTTGGGACAACAAAATCTCTCAACTAAAAGCAAAATGGACTCCAGTGATGAGGATTTGGCTATTGCTATTTGTATCTGTGCTTGGTATGAATGAAAAACAAAAGAAGGTGACAAGGCTCTATCTTGTAAATCAGCACAGGAGTAAAAGTAGTTTGAATGAGCTTAAAATTTAGGATAGGTTTGGCTTCAATAATTTCTTGAGAATGAGTGAAAGTGACTTCAACTTTGACTTGAGCAAGGATTCTAACCTATAATTCTCAAAAAGGACACACATTTGAGAGCAGCTTCCAACTGCGACTTGAAGCTTTTTTTTGGGGCATTTTTTGCAATTCTCTAGCAAAGCAAGGCTATGTTCCCCCCCCCCCTAACATTGTCTCAACAATAAATTGCAACATAATTCAATATAACTGTCCGTCAATTTTAATTACATATATTACAACATTCCACAATGATAGACTCAACATTATATTTGATTAATGGAAGTGTCTTTTCTTTCATCCATTCAATAACTTCACGTGAAGCAAACCAAATCAAGGATACAACCACAGAACAGCACGAGTCAACACGGAACTACTGAACACAATAACCTGAAGGAATCAGAAGTATGCCATTGCCATGGTTACAGTCCAGAAACTTCCAAAGCTAGCCCGATCACATACGAAGAGCTAATTGACTTAACAAGTTTTCCATCAAAGACGGAAAATACCCAACACTCTCTGT
This sequence comes from Deroplatys truncata, assembly GCA_030765065.1. NCBI lineage: Eukaryota > Metazoa > Arthropoda > Insecta > Mantodea > Mantidae > Deroplatys > Deroplatys truncata. Next base: position 13,005,975 of record CM060979.1, read on the forward strand.
TAACATGTTGCACTCGATAAGTTTTGTTAAATGTTAATCAGTGTAGACATGGCTAAATGGAGAACTGTTTAGTTGTTGCATTCAATTTTATATATTCCAGACATTTTGTTCAGGGAAATGGGTCCTATGTTCTTGAATTAAAATGTCTATTGACTGGTGTAAGATGAATGTTGTGTTTTTTGAAGATTTTGTTAAAGCTGGAATGTGAATTTGTTGAAGTTTATTCCCTCTTTTTCTTTTATCGTAAGGTTCTTCATTTTAGTTCTGCTCATTTTTTTTTAACGATCAAGCGTTTATAATCATTCAGTTCTGCAATTCTACAGTTTTTTTTTTTTATTCTTTTATGTACTCTGTTTCTGAAAGAGACAGAAACCAATCTCTGAACTAAACCGTTGAAAACAGCTTGTTTGTGTCATATGGGGTTATATGTAGTTGGATATGTGATGTATAATGGTCAGTAATTGACTCAAAATCTTTCCAAATTATTAAATTATACCTTTATCTTTAATATCCTAAAAACAAAAATTCAGTATTACTTATAAAACATAAATTGGTGTATATACAGAAAGTTTATCTTTCAGGATAATTAGGAAGACAAAATGAGTTGAACGTCTATAACAACTTGAGGCATTACCTTTACCAATGAAGAAATAAGTCTTTAGATCAATTAGGTTATAATGAAGTTCTACATGTGCAACAGACTTTAGAAATGAAATCAACAGAGAAATATGAGACACTATAGTTCAATACCAACCTTTTAATCTTTGGCTTTGTGGGCATTATAATGAAGGGGCAGGGGAGGTCGACTGATTTCAGTTCCAAAATTGTTTGCTTTTAGGCAATAACATACGTATAAAATTGCTTCTGTAGTGTTAATTAGTATTCCTGCCTGACAATACTGTTTCATCACATGCATTCTCCAACTTAGCAAGCTCAGATATCAAACTTATTGAAGATCCTTTACTTTGCCAGTATTGTAAATGCCTACCAAAAGATGAAAATTAGGATGTTAGACCAACTGTCTAAAAGTTCGTATAACAAAACACTTGTAAAATGTAAATTTATCATAATGTCATTTATAGGACAAAGTACTCCTTTCATGACACAAAAACACAATTACCCTTAATGACTCATGATATTATCTAAAGTGGAATCCATACTGCACCTCCAAATTATATTGCAATATCAAAACTATTTATATCAAAATGTAAAAAGGAAGAATGGATGCTCTCTCTATCTCAGCAACAAAAATATTCACAGACCTGTTCATAGCGTGTAATTTCCTTAAGAATAATTCAGCTCCTTTGGTGCTGTAAACTTGCCATTACATAACATTTTCTTGCTGAGGAAATATGCATTTTAACATAACAGGAATCCATAAAGCCATAAATATTCATTGCTGCACAATATATACATAAAGCAATGCATCCACGTTCAAAAATAAAACCTTACTTATTTACAACCAAGTTAACTTTTAAATTCATTCATCCATTAATGGCAATTGTAAATAACATATCTGAAAATTTTGTACAAATTTTATGTATATATTGATACACCTTAATAACAGTTAAGGCATAAAAAGTGATTCACATATTTCTATCAGAATTTTAAAAAAAAGGTCATATTTACAGTATCATACAAGTTTAACAAGAGTTTTGACTTTCACACCATGTTACACCACAGTTAATCAACGCCAGCAAAGCCTTGTGATCCTTCAATTGCTTTGATGAGTTTATCCCGCAGCTGCTGATAGCTTTCATATGGGGGAAGATCTAGCCTATTAAAACTGAAACAAATATATCAAAATCAGTGGTTAACTTGGTTTACACAATCATGCATTTAACTAAACTTCAAAAATAATCCTTTGTTCTAGGTTAGTAATGTTCTTTAAAAATCTGATGTGTTACACTCACATCACTTTCTCTACTCTTGTACAAACTATTTATACAAACGCTTATTCTCCATCTACTTCAAGTTAATCGAGATAAACATTTGCAGAGTCTATCTTATTGCTAATTTTCTTGTAGATGTAAGGGGAATATATATTTACAAGGGCAATATAGAAATACAGTAGCCTTTAAGCACATACATATCTCTTAATAGCTGGTTGCTAGGTGCAGCACCATTCCCTTTCCCACAGATTAATACTCTTTGCATATCCAAGACAAAAAAATGAATAACGAATTCCCATTTGAGAAAATAAGTATTGAAAAATTTAAGGGAATAACAAGTAATATCTCGAAAACTGTTCACTCAACAAAAAAAAAAAAAAATGTATATGACATAAATTGTGTATTTTAATGCGATCTACATTTTTTGTGTAGTAAAATTTTGTCCATCTCTTATGGTTTACCAGTTATGCAAAAGTCGTTCACAATGAAGAATACTTTTGGAGACATTCCCAGAAAATTCAAGATATACATTTTATTTGTCATGAAAATATCTTAAACATATATTTTAATCAAAATTGTTAGAGCCATTTTTGAGACAATTAAAATTTTCGAAAAATGTTCCATGTAAAGGGTAATCTGGGGTGGGGGATTTTCTTGAAAACCTTCGTGTCGCATCTCTGGAAAATACTAAACCTAAATACCAAGTTTGGTGTTTATCTGTTTATCACACACACACACACACACACGCACGCACGCACGCACGCACGCACTCTTCCAAAAATGCTTTTTTGGATTCAGGGGGTCCCAAAACATATATTTCCGGTGAAATCTCGGTATCAAATTTTTGGGTGGAATACAATACTTCCCCTACTTACTATACGTAGTAAAGTAAATATTATGTTCATGTTAGCATAAATCCCTCTAAAAGATATAAAACTAATGATTAAAATAAAGTGTTTAAAACAGTGGAGCATGTCAATAAGATGTTAAAACACTGGGTCAGAATCAAACATTGATAACATTATTAACCTGTCGACACAATCCTTTACGGAGAAAGAAATGATTTTGCTAAATCAAGGCCTTAAAACGTGTGTCAGCTATTTACACAACATAGACGACTTCACTGCCGATGTTAAAATCACAACACACATGCTTAAAGACAACGAAAAAACAGTAGCCACAGCAAAATGTCAGAATGTTTTAGGTCATATTTTATTCTCAAGACACATGAAATCAGATTTTAAATTACAACTGACTGGTGAATTAAATGATAAATCCGTGTTTTACTTAAAAGCAGACAAGGGCAATAAAACCGTCATTATAGATAAGGAAGACTATATAAGCAAAGCGAATAAACTGTTACAAAATCCGAATATCAAGAAATATCGAAGGACCCGTTAAGATCTCGTACAACCACAGTGCAGAAAACAATCAAAGATAGTATAATCATACCAGAAACAAAAAATACAAGTTGATGCCTAATAATCCAATGTTACCCAAACTGTACTGTTTACCTAAAAATTCATAAAAAAGATAATAGCATGAGACCAACTATAAACAATATAGATGTACCAACATAAATGGATAGTTTAAAACTTAAATTCCATAGAAAGATTTGAATCTTTAAGCATCAAGAACTCCTTTGATCTTGTTAATAAATTAACAAATGTGACCATTCAGGCAAACGATATTTTAGTATAATTTGATGTCAGCTCTCTATTTACTGGTATCCCTACAGAAAAGATACCAAAACTTATAAACCTTTGGCTTTTGGAACACTGTTTTTCACCAGCACAAATTAAAGAATATATACAATTGATAGATATATGTATCACACAAAATAGTTTCATGTTCAACAACAAGTTTTTCCAACAAACTTCAGGTTTGGCTATGGGCAATCCCATATCACCACTGATGGCTGATTTATACATAAGCAAATTAGAAATGCATGTTACTAAAGCATTCCCATACATATTTAAAACATGGTTTAGATATGTTGATGACATCTTCGCTATCGTTCCTAAAAAACTAGCCCAGGATGCCTTAAAACTATTAAATCTGCAGGACAAATCTATAAAATTTAAGACTGAAATAGAACAAGATGAATGGGTACCTTTTCTTGATTTAAAAACTAAGAGAAATATGGACTGATTAGAATATGGAATTTACAGGAAACCAACACATGTGGATAATTATTTTAAAAACAATTTCAACCCAAAAGCACATCAACATGCCATTTTTCACAGCCTGATATATAGATTGATTAACATCCCGTTATAAGTGGAGCAACAAATGTTTTTAATCTGCTGACCAGTGTTTTAACAACCCTCTAAAAGAGTTTCTTCTATGATTAACTTCTGGGGAGCAGTTTCAACAACCAATGTTAAATTTTAACTCAATGCTAAAGTGCTTTAACAAAACAGTTAAAGGAAATTATTTTTAATTCAACAATATTAAAGGTTTTTAATATTATTTCTAAATGAAGTGTAGTCATGCATTGTATCGTTTTTAAAACCTGATAGAGGAGTAATTCTTTTGAGTCCAAAGCAGTCATGGGCAGGTTTATAGGGGAAGTATGAGAGGTTGAATACTACCAACAAAAACATCTCTCTTTCTCCTATGCTACAAGTGTTAATTAACTGAGATTTTATGTTACTGCTACTTTTTCATTTAATGGTAGGTGTTACTGTTGGAATTTCCAAAACTACCGTTTGTGGGTTTTGTCCAGAAGGTTTCCTAAGCAAATGTTTCAAGAAACAAACAGTATTTTTAACGGAGTCTGCTTGAACCTCAATCACTGATAACACATTTTCGTCCACTTTAAGTTCTAATGTTTTATCCATCACCAGTTTTAAATTATTCTAAATGCTCTTTACACCTGGCATTTTTCTATGAGAAACATGTGCATTGCAATCAAATTCCTTGTGGATATTCTCCTTTAATATACTTCCATTAACTCTTTTACACTCAATAATTCCACTATACTTAGTAACCAGGTCAACTTCTTTTTCAATTATGAAAAATTAGCTCCTCTGCACGTAGATTTCGGTTGACATCACAATTCACACCTCAATCAGGAAAATCACATGATAATTGCCTCTGAACGTAACTAGTTGTCTGCTACTGAAAGAGTACTGCAATGCTTAGATAAAGCTGCATCAGAATGCATTTAGAAGCCATGCAGTTTGATTACCACCTTCTCATAAAGCTGTTATTTGCAGTTGTCTTAGATGTTAATAACATGTTAGCTAACATTCGCTGTAAAAGCTTGGCAAAATGCAAGAGTTTTAACATTATGTTAGCAAACAAGATGTTGGAGTAGTTTTAACACTGGTTGGTAAAACCGGCCCATAAAGAGAAATAAATGATAAATTGAGGGGCAGCATAACATTATTCTAAGTGTGATGCTGACCTTTGACTTGTCACATCTGTGTTGTTCCTTGCTGTTGCTTCAGGAGACTCAGAGCCCCGGGTTCGATTATTGGATGGCAGGGATTAGGAACTTGTTCTGGTAGAGCTGAGGTTTTGGTTTTCAGGGGTGGCGACACTGCCTTGAAAATATTAATAATGCTGCTGGCGAAGATTGAGTTATTATTCCTTTATTTTATTACGAAGATTCCTATCTGGTCGACCCGCCACCTTCGTTGTCAAAACCACTGTTATTAGTGTCATTACTTTCGAAGTCGCTACTTATATATTCTTCCGACTAGCCCTCGATTGTTTTCTTTTTTCACGCCTTTCGTCGAACTTAGAATTTCCCCCCCACCTTTCTTATGTTTCGTTCCGTTTTAAGTTCAAACCTATGATGTGATGTATATGCGATCTTTGATTGGCTATCATTTTTGTTTCATGATTTTATTATTGGCTACCCCCACTTTGACAACTTTCCCGTCTGCTTCTTACAACTTATTTTGAGTTTAAAATCTTCCCATGAATATTCTTAGATCGGAGATAAGACACGTATGCTTTCTGACCCTGCTAAGCTTTGAAACCATTGTAAACTACACGTCCGAGCCAAAGTACAAAAGCGAAACTTCCGGTAGACTTCTTGTTGCCGATAGCAGGTACTTCTGCTTTCCTTTCGAGAAAAACAAAAATTGTTTTTCTGCCTTTCAACAAAACCCCTTTATAGTATGAACTTACAGAGCGGGCGTCTTTTTATTTTATAAATTGATTCTTTTTATACCCTTTATCTCTTTTCAGCACATTTTTATCGTTATGTTTGATTTCGATCGTATATTATTATTCTTACTATTTTCCCTCCTGGGTCTCGATAACCGTCTTCAAGTACAATGCTTTCTATAGCCATGTAGTATTCTCATTAACATGTTATTACAGTCCTGATATTGCAGGGAGAATATCACAACTTATTAAGTGTATATTTACTATTATTATTACACAGAGTAAACAGTTTATATTTGCCCTTTCCCCCCTTTTGCGTTAACTGTCATAAATCACTACTTCTTTGAATTCAAGTGTAGAATTGGTTATTTGTTGCTAAAAACTGTGTAAAGCTTGGAGAAACCTTAATGACCTCACCTCCTCGCTTGCATGGTGTATGTGCTATTTCATAAAACTGCACAACTCACATTTAATTTCAGGTAAAAAGGTCATTAGCAAACTTGCCAACTTCCTGATATTGAAACCTATAAAACTTTCCTTCGTCCAGCAAAGCATAGTAATTTTACAATGACATGAAATTTAGTTCATGTTCAGTGTAGTCAATTACATGTAAAATAAATAGGAATTCCATTTTATAAGACTCCTTGAAGACCTGATAGTACTGCTTCTGTCATACAGCTGAAATTCTTCCTGGTACCACAATAAACATGTATTAAAGCAAAGAACACTACTTCCTAGGCTATATACAGATTTCTAAAAGGTGTTTTCATTTTCGCCAGTCCACAAGAGGCCATTTTTCCCTGCTTTGCAACCATCACCCCCACTCCACTCAGTTTCCCACTTGCAGTAGTGTCTTGTTGTAACTGGTCACAAGATGCAAAGTAGGGAGGGATTGGCAGGAATACTGTAGAAAGAGAGCATATATAGAGCAATATGATGATTACGTGTATAACCTTGACTGGACTGGCCAGAGTGAAACCACTATAGTCCATATTTTATGCTTCATAACGTGTACCATAATAAAAAAAACTGTAACAAAAAGTGGGAAACTTATATCCCCGTAAGGGGGCGGGGGTTCTGACCCCTTCAGCTGCCGTGGTGCGGATGCTGCGAACCCTTAGCACTCATGGTACTTCTGACGTTACCAGAAGTACGCCGGGCCGAACATTTGAGCCCCTCCCGCAAGGGAGTTGTTCGGATTGCGTTGGATTCGGCGGGACAGTGATTCCCGACACCCATGGGAGATTGGGTACGCTTGGCTGGTTTATTCGCCCAGGCAGGGTTGTGAGATGCCTCGAGGTTCTCCAGCACCAGCCATGAGGGATAGCTGGTAGACGGTTGCTAGAAACTGACGGCCCCACCGAGGTTTTTGGTAGTCTCCCCCCCAGTAGGGTTCGCCCTGCTCCTGACACACGTAAGTGGCGTATCCACTTCCGTCCCTATTTAGAAGGGTGGGCAGAATGAGTTCTAGCCTAAACTTGACCAGACGGGGGGGGGGGGGGATATAAAATAGGCACCGTTCCTAATGGAAAGGACCCACGAGCAATCCTGGGTTTAGCGAGGGTGTGGTCTCTGTGTAGGCAGACCTGGTCCATGTTTATAGATCCCATAGCTATAGAATGTCAACAAATAAACAATTTAATGACTTTACAATCTACGTCATCCATCAGTGAATGTTCGTGTCCATTTACTGCTGGTTACTAAAAGGTCAGTAGTAATGCAAATCCATACAATTTTGTTGCAGCCTAGTGAAGCAATACCATGATCGTGATGGGCAGACACACAGATAAGCTCTGGCCTATCATAGCACTGTATATCAATTAGAGAGGCACATTCAGTCTGTAAACCTAAGTTACAATACAATGCAATAGAATTTAATGCTTTGTCATGTCCATGGTGAAAATCTGTAATGCTTTGAATCTGCCCACAAAGCCTTACAAATGTTTCCTTTGCCATAAAGTCATAAAAAGGCCCTGGCTCCTATACATTTATGGGTAAACCATAAAAGTTAGCAAGTAAGCATGTAGTATTGTTAGACTTACCAAGTATGAGCACGTGGATAATTCTCAGGCGTACCCCATTTTTCTATGGTAAAAAGCTGTGGACCGTTGCTGCCATATAATTCTTTGAAACCATTCATTGGCACTCTTGATGTTCCAGTTACAAACTGCAGCAGTCTTGCACGCATTTCATTATTGAATGACAATACGACCTGCAGAGTTTTAAAAACAGAAACAAAATTACACGGCAATTGCAATATTTCCAGTGACATTTATCATTTACATAAAAATCCATTATTAATATAAAATGCTTTTATAGCTGCTTTCAGATACTTCCTCCTAAGTCAAAGATAAATACATACCCTCCAAAACCATTGTACAGTGATGTGGTTGGGATGGTAATCCCCTTTATAAAGGCTGTTCTGTTTCCAGTCTTTAACATCAATATTCTGAATGCCACACATGAGAAGTTCCAATTCGTGTTCATCAAATATCTTGACAAGTGTTAGAGGCACAAGCCCATTAAAACCATCAAGAAAGGCATTCATCTGTTCTTGGACTCTGGAGACAAATCGCCACTGGATGACTAAACTGTAAAATGTGGGAGCAAGCACATATTAAAAAATCTGATGTGTTACTTTCATACAACTTTCTCTTTATTTTTATAAAGCCTCTACAAACTATTTCTGCAAAAGTCTATTCTTCTATCTACTTAAGTTAATTGTAAAAATGTTTGCATATAAATAGTTTCATTACAAATTTTGTTATTGGTACAAAGGGAATAGAGATAATCAAATGTTTAAAAGCTTGTCACTATATACTGGCCTTGAAATTCCATGCTCTTTCCATGATATTATGACAAACATAGGAATAGTGACAGTACTGAGTAATTCAAACCAATAATAATGAATATCTTGGAAATGGCTGATGCTACAAAAAAGTTATTTGAATAAATTATGTTTTAAAGACATCTAAATTTTCTGTGTAGTACGTTTTTGTTTCTCTCTTATGGTTTACCCATTACACAAGATTATATAAAATTCCTTCTGAATGAAGGATAGGCACACAAGCTATTCCCAGAAAATTAAAGATATACATTATATTTGTCATGTAAATATACAATAAATTACAAATAATAAATAGTAAATTGATTTATGGTGCAATAAGCAAGAACGGAGAAAAGTGATAAGTTGATATTAAAAACTGTATTCTTTGGTGCTGGAGAGAGAGAGTGTGCGTGTATGTCTGTCTGTGTACATGCATGCGCACACAATATTTCTCCTAGAACTAACTACACCCTGTACAAATTGTCTGGTCTCTAAGCCTGCGTTCTACTTCTCAGTTTACTTGGCTCCCTGGCCTTGGAGCTCACTAAGTAGCCCTTTAGTAACTTTCATCCCTTGCACTCATTCCTCTCCCCCTTACCTTTGTTGTCCTTTTTCTTGCATCTCTTACTTTTCTAATCCATTTTTCTTTTACTTTAACTAAAAACTTCCACATGTCTCTAATTTTCCTTTCTTTTTTTTCTTGTCAGCATTTTTATAGTTGCTATTTTTCTGTCCATTTTTTTCCCATACATTTTCCTTCCATATCATTACCTTTTTTTTTAAACACTCAGATATGTACTCTAAACTTTCCCTTCCACCACACAATTCATATATTCCTTTTCCACTTCCTCTTAACCCTCTTAAATACATTGACTGCATTCTCATCCATGATAATCCTTCCTTTCTCTGTCTATTACATTGGTCAATATACCGTTCTCTTCCCGTTTCTCTTTTTATTATTTTATAGAAGCTTAATGATTTTTTATCTTCTAAACTTCCCATATCTCCTGCCTTTCTATGTCTTGCATTCTACTTCTTACTGCCTTCCCAAATCCATTTATATTTCTCTCCCCTATATGTAGGTGTCTCCCATTCCTATTTTTTCCACTCCTGCCCACCAACTATCTTTGTCATACACCTTTGCTGGTTCATGCATAGCTTTAATATTTCTCCCTCCTTCTTCGTCAAATAGCAAGTCATTGTATTTACTTAGGTATTTCTCAAATATTCTTGAAGAAAGAGAATTAAAAATGATATACTATGGGGTCATCTTTCCTCATTTAATGTATGGGATAGAAATCTAGGGGTGTTGTACAAAAGCAAACATTGAAAGACTACTGAAATTACAGAAGAAGGCAATCAGAGTAATATATCAATTAAATCATAGGGATTCGTGCAGGAAATTGTTTAAAGATAAATAAATTCTTACAGTAATTTCATTATATGTTTATAAAGTAATAATATATGCATTACAAAAAGATAATTTGAGAAACAATGATATTCATCACTACAATACACGACATAACAGTGATTTCTTCAGACAGGGTTTTAGAATTGCAGTTAGTTACAAGGATCCTAAAGTAATGGGGCAATTCCTATATAAGCTGCCAGATTTTGTAAAGCAACCTAATACAGCACAGAGTCTTAAGACTAGGCTTAAGAGTTACCTAATAAATAAGGCTGTCTATACCATGAACGAATTGTAGTATGTAAGTTTGAATAAATTGTATTATAAACCTGTAATTACGTAATAAGTAAACCATTTGACAATGTCAGAAACTGTATTTCAGTCTATTGACAATAAATGCATTATTATTATTATTATTATTATTATTATTATTATTATTATTATTGTTATTATTATATCGTCATCATCTAAACCAGAATCAGAAAGAATAAACTATAAATGCATTTTTATAGGGAGGCAATTTATGAAATTAACTGCTGCATCTTAGAAAGCAAGTTAAGAAGCAGGTTGGCTGCTGATCACTCCAATCAAAATGAGTAGAAGTTTTTATAACATTTTACCATTAAGTGGACATTGGGCGAAGTTGGTCATGCTTCATGTGGCATTGTGATATATACTTTAAATCATGCTGTAGCTGATTACATGGAATTTATATCACTTGGCAATATGAAATGAACAGTAAATGGCACCTTTTGTTCAAATGAGTGCTGCATGGGACCAGTAATTGAGCAAACACTGATTTTTAAATTAAATATTACTTTTACACTTTCTCTATCACCTCCATAATAAGTGGAGAAGGTATGTATTTCACCCAAAAATTCAACACCTTGATTTCAGCAGAAATGCATGTTTTGAGCTCCCCGCCGTGTGTGAGAGAGAGAACAGCATAACTCAAAAACAAAAAGTCAGATAAACACCAAATTTAGTATTTAGGTTCAGTACTTTCTGAGGATGCGACGCAAGGAGTTACAAAAAAATCCCCCACTAACTACCCTTTACATGGAACATTTTTTGGTAATTTTTTATTTTCTAAAAAATGGCTGTAACAATTTTGATTAAAATACTAGATATTTACATTTTTTAAAATAGAGAGTTGAGGGTTGTTACACTATATCACTATGCTATTCAAGTAAGAATAGCATAGTGATGTAGTGTAACAACCCTCAACTCTCTATTTTAAATTATGACACATCACTGTTACCAGCTTCTAAATCTTCAAAATTAGTTAAGATATTTACATGGCAAATAAAATGTAAATGTTGAATTCTCTGGGAATAGCCTTTGAAGTCCTCTTCATTCAGAAGGAATTTTATACAATCCTGTAAGCGATAGATGAAAACGTACTTCACTTGAAATGTAGATCTCTTAAATACACACAATTTATTCCAAATAACTTTTTATGTGGCATCAGCCATTTCCGAGATGCCCTTTATTAATGGTTTGAACTGTTCATTACTTGGTCATTCTTTAAAGTCCTTTCAACATTCAGTTGTTTCTCGTGGTGTCATGGAAACTATGGAATTTTAAGACCAGTATATAGAGTCCAGTTGTTAAACATTTGACTATTGCTGTTCTCTTTGTATCTATAACGAAATGTGTAATTTAGCTGCTTTTGCAAAGGTTTATTTGGATTAAAATGAAGTAGATGGCAAAAAAAATCTGATGTGTTACACTCACATGACTTTCTCTACTCTTGTACAAACTATTTTTACAAACGCTTATTCTCCATGCTTCATGTTAATTGAGATGTTAATCTTATTGCTAATTTTCTTGTAGGTGCAAGGGGAATTGGTAGGCTTTAAGCGATAGTCAAATGTTTTAAGAGCTGGTTGCTATGTGGAGTATTCCATTCTCTTTGTATGCCCAGGACATGAAAAAAATGAATAACGAATTCTCTTTTGAGAAAAAGTATAAGTATTGGAAAATTTAAGGGAATAATAAGCAATATCTCGAAAATGGTTCACTCAACAACAAAACTGTATACAACATAAATTGTGTATTTTAATGCGATCTACATTTTTTGAGTAGTAAAATTTTGTCTATCTCTTATGGTTTACCAGTTATGCAAAAGTCGTTCATAATTAACACTTTTGGAGACATTCCCAGGAAATTCAAGATATACGTTTTATTTGTCCTGAAAGTATCTTGAATATATGATATTTTAATCAAAATCATTAGAGCCATTTTTGAGAAAATTAAAATTTTTGTAAAATGTTTCATGTAAAGGGTAATCTGGGGTGGGGGGGATTTTCTTGAAAACCTTTGTGATGCATCTCTGGAAGATACCGAACCTAAATACCAAGTTTGGTATTTATCCGACTGTTCATTTCTGAGTTATGCTGTTCACAGACACACACACGGACATGTTTCCAAAAATGCTTTTTTTGGATTCAGGGGGTCTCAAAACATATATTTCCCTTGAAATCTCGGTATCGAATTTTTGGGTGGAATACAATACTTCCCCTACTTGCTCTACGTAGTAGAGAAAGTAAATAAGTTTTAGTAAGAACAGTTTGTATATTCACTAATAAATATAGAGAATAGAGAGAGTCCTGTGAATGTGTCACATCACATTTTTTTTTAATGTAGAGTCAGCTGAAAAATTCAGTGCCACAGCTGGGATTTGGACATAGTTCTACCGCTTTCTGGCTTTACTATATAGATGTTTTCTTTAATTTTATGGCTAAAATGTAACAAATTCTGATCAGCATGTTTGATGCTGGTTATTTTGATCAGATTAAATTTTTTCCACCAAGATTTGGATAAAAATGTAATGGAAATTCCCAAAAAATCTTATGTGCTGCATTCACATGCCTCTATCTACTCACTCTTCTACATAATCTTGCCAACATATGCAATAGAGGTTTCAAGATGAAGGAAGTTGTGTTCTCTTACCTTATGTATTCATCTTTATTTTCATTTGTCAGAGGAATGTTTGCTCCATCTGGTTTCAATTCTCTTTGCGAAAAATGGCCGAAACTTTCTTCATCTACACAGAAAGTAAGCTCAAGTTCTGATGGATCATTTTCTTTTATCCATAAAAGTGAATTGTAATATTCGGAATCAACACTTTCCATGTCTTTCAGGTCAATGGTTTTTCCAAGCATCATTTTGTAGAATGGACGGATAAAGAAAGCTGAAAATTAAGACAAATTGAATTAAAATTATGAAAAAAAAAGCCATACTGTTTGTTACACTTATTACAATGACCATTATATTTCAGTATATATCTCTGTTAATGTGATTCCTTAGACAAGGAAGTGCATGAAGAGAAAGTAATAAAATCAGCCAGCAAATCCAGAAGCTTCGCAAGTTTATTCCTTCAAGGAGACTTTTACAAAAGAACCTATATGAGGCCCAGTGCAGCACTTGTTTATACTAATTTGGAAACCTCTAACAGCGGAAATGTTTGAATTTTTGTAAGTCATGGATATTATTCAGAAGCTAAAAGGAAAATTAACTGGACCAAGAGTTACATTTTTTTCTCCTTATGTTTTATTAAGTCATGCTAGGCAAATATTCTGAGAGAACCCTTACACTTCTGCATTTCACCAGTGAAAATAATGAAGTGGGTAGATGATTCCAATATAGAAAACATTTGCACAGTCATTTGGGTAGCCACATTCCAGTGTGCAGTCTGACCTAATGAATACTCAATAAAGTTTGCGACAGTATTACTTATAATGTTGATGCTTGTGATGTTTGTGTATGTGTGTTTATTTCATGTGAAGCCATCTTGTGACATCATTCATTTGTTCGGTTTGTAGCTCCATCTAGTGTTAGCAATTTGTGGTAGTATTAGTGTTTGAAAGAATTATAAGTTTTGTTTACTGTCCTCCGGCTAGCTATTATTTCTCAGTCGAACATGTCTCTTGAATCAGAGTGTGTAAACGGAAAGGAATCTTTTATCCAAATATAACACTGATGAAGAAATTTGTTGTACACATTTATTGTCAAACACGTTAACTATCACCTTTATACATTGATCTTAACACTCGCCAAACTGAAACTGTTATAATAACTTCTTACTGATCACTTTTAATTCACGTACTTCAACCTTTTTGTATAATTAACCTTACAACACTTTAGATTATTCATAATTCTGCTGTGCGTAACTTGTGAATCGATACCCGACGTTTGCCGTACAAATACTTTCGACGAACTGACTGACTGAAGACGACGTGTAGTGTACACAGATTTTTGATGAACTGGCCGACTGAAGGCGACGTGTAATGTATTGAGATTTTCGATTAACTGCCCACGATCTACCTCTGACTTGGCTTTTTATACACCCACTCCCCGATATGCCTAAATATTATAACTGAATTACTATTGGCTAATAAAACGCGCCAACATTAGCGTCTATTTTAATATCCAATGAAAATTATGAATACATATGCTTTAGGGAAACATTCCAGAAGGTTCTCAACGGAAAAACGCGCCAACATTACGTAACTTCCTCGTTTCCAATAATGATAAACAGCTCACCCCCTCGCTGCATTATTGCGCGCTATTATTGACAGTTTCAGTAAGGTCGTATAAACTTACTTCCCAACAATATTTATAATCAATAAACATCTGAAATCAATGTCACATAAAAATGCATATTCATATTACAATCATTATTTACATTTAAGTAATTTGTGATACAAATTACTGCATCAAGTTCTTTCCCTCCATTTAAGGTAACTCTTAGATCTCGAAAAAACTGGATGGAAGGAATTATGCCTGGTAAAGAGTGTGACGTGTGTGGTTCACAGATGGATCCCATAGAGGGACACAATCAGACTCGGGCATATATGAGGAGGTACATTTCAAATTTAGCAAGTATTTTGCAGTATGCCAATGCTGGTTATTAACAGAATTTTATGGAATATTGAACAACGTTTTCTTCCCACGGCAAACACATATAAACACATTCAGCTGGATGCTCTTAGAACTTTATTTTATTTTCAGGAATCATGATAAAGATCTTGATCCACCTTGCCAGCACAGAGGGGGCTTGCATTATTGTGAAATTCCTGTACAATATCTACATACAGCCAAGAAGAAAGTATTTGCTACTGTAAAAAAAAAAATGTACATTATCGTAGGCTTTTTATTTTTTAACTGATTCACGTTTCACATCCTAAATGTTGCCATCTATGAGGTGAAGTGAAGAGATTGCGAAAAACAACAGTAGCTTCATACTATGCACAGTTCAATATGAATATTTTCATAATTGTTGCTCATTGTTGCATAACGGTTTGGAATTGTTATGCACTACAAAATAAACACAAAGCTGTTGTTAAGCATTGCTGTTCACTAACCATTCTGATTCTTAAGCAAAAAAGAATACATATTAAAATCTTTGTCTACAAATACAGGCAAAGAGAATGGTTATCATCAGGATTGTCACAAACTTCAAATAATTAAATTCAGTAATTTCACATTGTATTAATCACTCCAGTAAACAAATTATGTATTACCACCTTCCTTATCAGCCTTTTTCAGAACAATAAGGCTATGGAACATCTAATAAAATATTAACCTCTATTTTAACATAATACTTTATCGGAAACACAGTGAAGTAGTTAAAATATTAATAAAATTAAGGTGTCTTCAAAACACGTACAAGGTAATTATCTTGAAAGAGTGAAGTTAGAGTATGTTGCCACGATAAATTTATTAATATATTAACCTCTACATTATGTTTTGATTATGTAAGGAAATTTAGCACATTTAAGCATGTTCAAGTTTCAGAATTCATTTCTACATCAAACCATATTATGTCCATACTGCTTTTGTGATCATCAGTTACTCTGTTCTGAAACGATTTGAATGAAAATAGATCCTTAATTCAAAACATAGTTCCGAGTTTAAAATCAAATTTGCTTCGTAGGTTTTAGGAGATAACAGTTTTTCTTTTCTCCTGAAAATTTTGCTTTATAAGGGTGTTTCTGAAAAGTTTCCGACCTCAACATGAAGATGGCAGCACTCGTAAATAAAAGCTAGTGAATTTCGTTGTTCATCTGTTGACAGTTATTCACCAAAGTTTCAGCCATTTTGGACACTCAGTTGTTATGTAACAGTCGTTTGAGTGAGGTGATGTGAGTGTTTTTATGAAAATGGACAAAATTGAGTATCCAGCTGTCATTAAATATTAGTTTTTGAAAGGCAAACTCAAAGATGAGTTGGATTCTGTGTATGGGGACTCTGCACCATCATTTACCACAGTGAAATTTTGGGCAGTTGAATTTAAACGTGGCCATAAGAGCTTGGGAGATGATGAATGTCTGGGACTCCAAAAACTGCAACTACCGACGAAAACATCGCCACAGTTCACCAAATGGTGCTAGACGACCGCTGAATTAAAGTGAGAGAGATAGCAGAGGCTATGAACATGTCAAAAGAACGTGTTTGTCACATATTAAATCAACATTTAGATATGAGAAAGCTGTCTGCGCGTTGGGTACCGCGTTTGCTCACGTTTGACTAAAAACGTGTTCGAATGAACATTTCCAATGCTCTGTTGGCGCAGTTTAGGTGCAATAAATCCGAATTTTGGTGCCAATTAATTACTGTAGATGAAACTTGGATACACCATTATATGCCCAAAACAAAAATACAGTCCAAACAGTGGACTGCAAAGAGGGAACCAGCTCCAAAAAAAGTAAAACTGTTTTTTCGGCTGGAAAAGTGATGGCTACTGTTTTTTGGGATAGTCATGGAGTTATTTTAATCGATTATCTTCAAAAAGGAAAAACCATTACAGGAGCATACTACGCATCATTACTTGACAAGCTGAAGGCAGAACTTGCAGAAAAATGGCTGCATTTGCACAAAAAGAAAATCCTGTTTCACCAAGACAACGCACCATCTCACACCTCAGTGGTTGCAATGGCGAAAATCCACGAATTACGGTTTGAACTGCTTGACCATCCACCTTACTTACCAGATCTAGCCCCAAGCGACTTCTTTTTGTTCCCTCATCTGAAAATTGCGCTCGGAGGACAGAGATTTTTGTCAAATGAAGAGGCAATCACCTTTGTGAACAATTATTTTGCAGAGAAAAACGCTGATTACTATTTGGATGGGTTACAGAGATGGGAGCATCGCTGGGAGAAGTGTGTAGAGTTACAAGAAGACTATGTTGAAAAATAAAAAAAATAAAAAAACAAATTCTGAAAAAATGTCTTGTATCTTTATTAGGTCGGAAACTTTTCAGACCACCCTCGTAATGGACATAACATAATTTGAAGAGTTCCTCCTCATATGGTCAGCCTATCTCCAAGGACAAGTATTTGTATAAGCCTTGGGGAAACACTGCACAGTTTTTCAGGCAGAAGTATCTGCTATCCTGAGCTGTGCTCAAAGAGGACTTAAGAAAGGTTACCATGGTGAACAATTTCTCATCCTCACAGTCGAAGTGCTTTAAAAGCACTCCTCAGACCAGGTGAAATCAAAACTGGTATGGGTATGCCTAAATGTCCTGAATGCCTAGTCATCTTGCAACAGGCTTTAAATGCAGAGGGTGCCAGGACATCAGGGCATGTGTGGAAATGAAAAAGCTGATCAGCTGGCAAAAATGTGTACTAAGATGCCCTATGTTGGCCCTGAACCTGTGGCTGGAATCAGTACATGTACTGCCAAAACCTTGGTAAAAGCATGGATTTGGGAAGCATACCAACTCAAGCGGCAAACCTATCCTGGACAAAACCAAGGCAGGAAACTGGTCTTAGGTCCATGCAACTCTCTTTCCTCACCTCTCCTAAGATTGGACAGAACAACAATAAGGAAAGTAGTTGCATTAATTTCTGAACATGGTCACTTCAGGAAACATCCACATAAAGTAGGATTCTACAAGGATGAACCCATTTGTAGAGTTTGTAAAGAGGATGAGGAAACTGCCTCACACATCATTCTCTCACTGTCCATTCCTGGCAAGAAGCTTACACAATATTCACTCTTAGGTTGATCTGCGGCAAAACAAACCCATGTGGTCAGTGCACCGTGGTGCAACACCGTAGCAATGCGCCCAGGAAGGCAGTCCCATGCTAATCTCTGAATTTTAGAATGAATTTATCCTTAAATAGTATAATACTCTATACAAATACCTAAGGTTTTATTTAACGCTGATTTATACCGTAAAACAGAGCTACAAGTCCCATGATGCAATTCGTATGAGTCACCTGACATCCGGGTAGGCACAGAATATTGTTTACAGCCAGAAACCAGCAGTTGTGTTTAGTATCATGGCGGATGGTGAATTTGCTCTTGTGTTTTCGTTGAATTACGTAAAGCATTAGCCGCGCAAACCACTAACTAATGGTGAAAAAACAATAGTGCTGAATCTTTATTATAAGTTATGTGAGAAATATCCAACACTTTCCGCGAAAGAAATGGTGAAATTAACTTCTGAGTTTACCGGTGTTTTGAGTACAAGTATAAACAGTGCTTGTGCAGAAAAATCTGAAATGAGAAAGGTGGTTACACCCGGAAAAAAAAGAAAGCATATGAAATACACGATGCAAGAATGTAGTGATTTTAAGAAGAATGCAATTTGCGTAACAGGGCGCAATTTCTTTTTTAAAATGAGCCGCCAACAGTTAATAAAGTGCCGCTTCCAGAGAGCGAATAAATTAGGTTATTGCATACCTGTTACTTTATTTTTCATTCATTTATTTTACAATTAACTATTATTATATGTGCAAACGTTTATTTTGTTGCGACTATCAATCTTATCACCATTAAAGCTTAACAGAATATGCTAGTCACCGTTTCAGTTGTCAAAATAAGGACTCTGTTCGTTTTTTGCCGCTTGTACTCGCCACATGGTCTGAAAGTGTGGTAGTATTTCTAGTGCGAATGGCGGAAGGATACATTATAGCGGTGCACTGGCCACCTGGGGTTTGTTTTGATGCGGATTAACCTAAGAGTGAATACAGAGTAGTATACTCTTTCCATAATGAGAGAACATCTAGGATACTGGCATTGCAAATAGGATACTGCAACTTGTTCAAGGAACGATTTAGGGAAACAATGAAAGCATCCTTTCCATTGGGGTTGCACAGTAAGCCTTTTAAGCTGACATGATGGAGGTTGATAAAACTCCAACAAAACCCCACCGTCATCTAATCTAATCTGGATGGATACAGAAGGAAACGTTTAAGTTTCATTGATTAGATTGACACACACATGATGATGATTTGCCAGAAATGAGGATGTAAATTTGGAAGTGAAATTCTAAAATTTGTATCTTAAGTTGGGTTTCAGACATTGAAACTGTACTGTCGCTTTGACATTACAATGCCTCAGTATTAGGTCAATCAATGTTAATTAATTGTTGTTTGAGATATACTGTGTGGAAGGATAAAATCAAGTTGAAAAATTCAATGCCATAGCCAGGATTTGAGCCATGGATCTTCGGTTTACACTCCTGCTGCTCTAACCAACTGAGCTACCATGACAAAATGCTTGTACAATATTAAATTCTCCAAATGATACATTTTTTCCTGTAAACATTAAGGCATTCTCAAATTCATTTGAGATGACATACCCCAATGGCAACTTACAATCTCATACGTACTCTAAGTCCTGGACTTCATAGTTAACAACTATTAGGTCAAACAATAACTGTTGTTTCACACAACCCATGTGTAGGCTAAAATTGGAAAGGTAGAATCAGACTGAAAAATTCAATGCCATAAGTGCAAACACACTTACCATCTAGAAGTTTCCCATGATACACAGCCATACCAGCAATTCTCCCAATGAATTTGAAATAATTGAGATGTTCTTCATTGCACAGCCCCGAAAATGGATTGATTTGAAGAGTGTAATTGTCCCTGTAAAACAAACATAAAACTACATTTCATATGATATCAAATTAACGTTTTGGCACCAATTTTACTCAACTGCAACAACACAGGTAGCATTTGCTTTTCAGGGATCTTTCATTTCTGTTATTAAAGCAGTGTCATAGTGCCAAAATGTATACATAAATTTAGATTTCTACTCATCGTAGGTTTACAATATAATAATAGTGTTGTATATTAAATAGAAAGTGAAGCTAGTAACAGTGAAGCAAATACACAGATATATAATCATTAAATTTGTTTTACTTCCAGTAGATAGCGTATAATGTACTGAACAAATGGTCACTTAAGGGCAGTGTGCACCATGTTGGAGCAAATTGCTTCAGAAGTAAACGTTTACTAAAGAAGTCCATACTACAGAAGTAGGTTAGTATAGGAACAATTTATTTTAGAAGTAACGGAGAGCTCAATTACAATTTACTCTTTTAGTTACAGCTACAGAAGTAAGAGCTCATTACTCCCGGAGGTATTGTTTTGTTTGTGCGATTTACTTGACACGATCATGGATAAGGTTATGTGCAATAGGAAAAGGGGGAAAACATCAGCAAAAGAGATAAAATGTTTGTTGCTCGAGATAAAGAAAATTCATTTAAACAATATGAGTGTAAAAAAGCTTTATAAATATGCTGGAAGAGAAATGCCGGAAAGTCGTGATGGACAGTTTAATGCTTCAAGCAATGGGAAACATACTGAAGAGCAGCTTAGAATTCTGAAAACAATGTTTCTAATCTTCATTTTGCATCGCAGATCACTTGCGTGTTAATGGAGAAATACCCTTTCTCATTTTGAAAATTTCACCATATTCACAGATGGGCATAAAATAGTAACATGTGTGCAGTCAATTCCAACCACAATGTGTGGGAAATCTACAAAAGTGAAGAAGAATTGCCTTTTATCTTCTGAACATCCATGTATATTTATTTATATGTGTAGGTACCTTGCTTTTAACCTCAAAAGCGCTATAACAATGCAATGAAATACATGATCAGCAGATGCATGGTGAACTTTTATTTATAAGATCGCCTGTAATGCTGAGATTATGATGAACTTTACTTAACGCGACATGAAGCTAAGAAATGCTGGTAAAATAAAGGTCTAATTGGCATGCACTTAACGTAAAGGGAATGATTCTTAATTGATAGTTCTTTTATTACTTTGAGCTAGTGCTTCACCCCGATTGGTTCTAAGTACCACATGACATCAAACTTGACGTAACGCGAAGAAAAAGTTTGACATTGCCAAACACTTAAGTTACGTTACATTAAGTCAATCCTAAATATCTCCATTTAATACTGTGTTACACTGTTACGCTACGTTAAATTTATTTTAATGCCAGCTTAAGTATCTGAAATTTTCTGGTACAAAATACTCGCAGGACGCATAACTATAATTGCAATATGGGTTATATTATTTGCTGTCTGAGTTTTGTTGTAAATGCTCTATAAGCAGGTTCAAAATGCATGTAAAAGATTGTTTCCTAATACCGAAATGTTCATTGAACTCTCTCTTTCTCTCTGTGTAAGTATCATATGGTTCTTGCATACCACTATCGCATTCCAGTTGTTTTCTGTCGAGATCACCAATGTAATCTAAGTAATCCACACACATCAAAATATCTTCCTCTATATACAATACAATATTCTAGTTCAATTGACAGTTTAGTTACTCTATCCAGGTTGCAAGAGTAAATTCTAACCTATATTTGTGCTCTCTGACATTTACTTCTGCAGTAATTTAATCTGGGAGTATCCAAAAGGAGTAAAATGCTTTGGAAGTAGTTTACTCTCGTATGGAAGTCGCGGAGTGTTAACTTGAATAGTAGTTTACTACAAAAGTAGAGCTTACTCTATGTTGGTGCATGCCGCCCTTAGTGTGAGGCAGTATTTTAATGTCTAAATGATATTTATTGTATTTTTATTATAATTAAATTCAATAACAGCCCACCTTGAAAACAGTATGTATATAATTGTTATTTATATTGTATGTAAAGTCATTGTAAATACTTATTTTTATTGTAAACGTATTTATTAGTGATATGTGAATGTTTATATACTTTAATAGTGCAAAAACTGTAAGAATAATATGTTTTAGGATGTTAATAATGAGGTAATAATGTAAATTTGGTGACAATGTGTCTGGAATTTAAAAAAAAATACTGGTTATAAAAAGATCGGTAATAACATAATTTCGCTTACAGTTTGGAATTAGCCAATCAACAGTAAAGAAAAAGTTTTTAATTTGAATACTTAAATTCTATTGGACTAGAATTAGCTAATAAGAGATTGGCATTACTGAAGCTATCAGATTTTTACCGTTGAATTCAGTCAGCCACGGGCAAGATGTTATAGAGAGTAGATGTAAAAGTCGCGGGTAAGATGTTGTAAAGTACGGATGGTAAAAATTGTGTTCTCCGCTAGAATGTATAAAGTATTCACAGTTTTTCTTTTATGAAGTGTTGTGTTTATAAATGTACAAGTATAAAGAGAAATAAAAAGAAGTGAAATTTAAAAAGTAAATTTTGTGACATCTTTTTAATTTTTGTCTTATCACAACCTAAAAAGAACTTGTGTTCCCATAGTGCGACTGAAGCAGCCGAGGCAAATAACTTTAATTACGTAAAACAAGCATCGTCTTCACTATAAAGTTTGGCATCCCAAGCATCAAACAACATCAAAGTGTATCTTCATTACGTAACCTAAATACATTTTCAAAGTGATGCACATATGCGGGGATTTTCAAATTACAATTGTGGGGCAAACTCCTCCAAACAAATACCATCATCATAACTTCCGCAAATTGGCTCCCAAACTACTACGTAACCTATAAACTACTGCAAGATTGGTGTCCCTCAATGTGGAGCTAAATAATTACATAACAGCACACTTTTTCAAATATACACAATTTCTATTTATGTAAGCTAATAAACTCCAACATCAGTACTTCAAGTGGCA
This sequence comes from Deroplatys truncata, assembly GCA_030765065.1. NCBI lineage: Eukaryota > Metazoa > Arthropoda > Insecta > Mantodea > Mantidae > Deroplatys > Deroplatys truncata. The sequence continues at coordinate 13,029,092 of CM060979.1, forward strand.
GTAGCAAATTTGTTATATCAGCAAATTTTATACAGGGTGCAAGCAGCTGATTATGAACTGCAAAACATGTCCTGCATATGAATTTATCTAACCTTTCATGGCCGGAATGCAGTCATACCCACAAGTGTCTGGAAGTGAGGTAAACTTAGTTACCAACTGAACATTATTTGTGGCCAGATCTATCTAATGCTTTGTCAGATGTCAGCAGTATGTAAAGTTAAAACATGTTTAAGGGGAAATCCTAGCCACAAGTTTATATCGTAAACTGCATGTGTGAATAGCTCCACTTTTTCTTAAATATTTATTTGGTGGGGGGGGGGGGGGCATTGAAACGAAAAGTAGTGAAATAATGTCAATCTTCAACAAATTCAGTGACAAATCCTCTTACTTTGAGAGATGAAGAAAGTAGGAGTAAGCTGGTGCAACAACCACTCAAGTGACTAATGCGATGACAGTAAGGAGTGCCTGGATTTGTAATTGTTATGTGCTGTTAACAATACTGGTACTTTAATTGACAAGCCTTATCTCCACCAGATAAGTTTTTGAACTTTCTCACATAAAGAAAACCAACTTAGAGTGAACCTGTAATACCAATGTTTATATAACTTTCAATACAGACTGTTTTTACACCCAGGGCAGCATGCAATATGTTCGAGTAAATTACTTCAGAAGTAATGTTTACTAAAGAAGTCTGTACTATGGGAGCAATTTACTCCAAAAGTAACTTCAGAGAGCCCGTCTAAAATTTACTCTTTTAGTTACTACTACAGAAGTAAGAGTTTATTATTTCCAAAGTATTGTTTTGTTTGCGCTATTTACACGATGCAATCATGGATAAGGTTAAGTGTGATAGGAAAAGGCAGAAAAACATCAGCAACAGCTAATTGCTTGTTGGTAGAGATAATGAAATTCCATTTACACAATACAGTGAAAAAAACATTATGTAAAGATACTGGTAGAGAAATGCCTTGAAAGTTGTGATGGGCGAGTTTAATGCTTCGAGTGACAAGAAACATACTGAGGAGCAGCTTGAAATTCTTTGGAAACAATGCTTCTAATCTTTATATTTGTATCGCAGATCACTTGCGTGTTGATAGAGAAATACCCTTTATGATTTCAGAAAAATCACCATTTTGACTAGATCCACAAAATAGTAACATGCATACAGTCAATTACTCCCACAATATGCGGGAAATCTGCAAAAATGAAGAAGAATTGCCTTTTATTTTCTGAACTCTCATGTATATTTATTTATGCAACTTGCTCTTAACCTCAGAAGTACTACCAACACGGAAAATACGAGTGGTTAGACCGCTCGCCTCCCACCGAGGCGGACCGGGTTCAATCCCAGGGACCTGCATGTGGGATTTGTGGTGGACGAAGCGGCGTCTGGGCGGGTTTTCTCCAGGTTCTCCGGTTTCCCCCGCCATTCATTCCACCAACTGCTCCATCATCACCTTTCCTTTCATCATTTCACCCACATTTCGTTTCATCTACTTCCTTCATCCCATACCAGGCATCGGGCTGATCACCCATCCTGGATGCTCTGTCCGATCCATGAGTGTCTGCTCCTCGACGGGCCTCTGACCCCAGGCACCCGCTTGTAAGTCCTGGGGGGTGTAAGTCCTACATAAGAGGAGGGTAAACAGATAATGAATGAATGAATGTTGGAGTATGGAAAATAAGTGTATACCAATTACCTGTATTGGTTTGGAGATGGAAAAACATGAAATTCTGGTTAGTATGAAATGAAAGATTCTTCTTCCCTAATACTGAAATGTTCCTTGAATGCTCTCTCTGTATAAGTGTCTCACGTATCTTACCTTACTCATACTATCGCATTCCCATTGCGATTGCTGAGATCATCAATATAATCTAAGTAATCTATGAACGCGTAAAATATCTTCCTCTAAATACAATATGGTATTCTAGTTCAACTGACAGGCTAGTTACTCCATCCAGGTCACAAGAGTAAATTCTAATCTATATTTGGGTTCTATTTACTTCTGTAGTAATACACTAATATACTACATGACAGTCTCTCCAACATTTACCTCTGTGATAATATACTCTAGGAGTATCTGAAAGGAGTAAAACACTTCAGAAGTAGCTTACTCTCATACGGAAGTTGCCAAATGTTGATATGAATAGTTCAAGTTGGGCAATAAGTCTCCGTACCCCTGCGAGTATCAAATGTTACTATGCTATATAGCTATGTTACTTCTTATCAATTGTATACCAAGGACAACAATGCGAGATCACTTGAAAAAAAGACCTTGAGCTCAGACATTTTTAACTGACATTTGTAAACAAGGTTATCAGATAGAGACCGGAATGAGCATGTCTTAGCATGCGTGCTTTGTTAACTCAATTTCCAAATGCAGTGAACCATGCCAAGGTTATGTTTTCAGATGAATGTGTGATTTATCGCAGCTCACGTGTTAAAAATATTGTCCTTTGGGCCAAAGAGAATCCTCATTACACAGCCGAGTTGGAAAGGAACCCACCTCACGTAATGATATGGGCAGCAATGACATCACATCTGCTTGGACCGTACTTTTTTGAAGGAACTGTGAATGGTGCAAATTATTTACACATGTTACAAACATGGTTAATACCTCAGCTTGAGGAAAGGGGCCTCACAGAATGCATATGGTTGCAGCAAGATGGTGCACTTCCTCACTATGCTCTTGCAGTGCGCGAGTTCCTAAATGAACACTTTCCAGGACGGTGGATAGCTCGTGGTTCATCAGCAACACCAGCTCCCTTGAAATGGCCACCAAGAAATCCTGACCTCACTAAACCTGACAACTCATTATTGGCTGTCATTAAAGCGCATGTATCTGCACGTTGTTTTGCTACAAATGAAGAACTGCGCAATGTTGTTGAGAATGCATTTTGCACTATAACACAGGACAAGCTCAAGAATATGTCAAGAGGAACATAGAGGCATGTGGAACTGTGTTTACAGCATCATGGGGAACATACAGATATATTGGACACCTAATATGTAAATATTTATGCTAAAATAAATCAATTAGCATTCCATACTAGGGGGTACAGGGACTTCTCGCCTACCCTGTAGTATACTATGGAAGTAGAGCTTACTCTAGGTTGGTGCACGTCACCTCCAGCATCTTAGCGAAGTTTTTTTTTTTTTTTTGTAATCAGCATTAATATCAGATATGATTTCACATATTTATGCAATATTAATTAATGTACATGAGTAAGTGTAAACAGTTAATATTTTCAATGTTACAGCAATTTTAAAACTTTGATAAACCTGGCCCAAACTAATTCTGCATGGGAAGGGTTAAAAAAGATAAGTCAGGTTACATTACTTTTGATGCCACACATCGTAGCACGTTGCTGTATGAAGGCTTGTTACATTTTGCACATGAAACCACAATGTGAGCAAGAATACGTGGAAGTGTACAAAACATAAAATTATAGTAGTGCTCTGATATTTTAACAAATACACCTTATTACATACATCTACTGAATAATATGGAAGTAAGAGCATTTTTCTTCTGATTTACAGCTTTACTGAAGTGCATAAAAATGTGTGTGTCTCTTGTGTGAAAAAGGGTAATTAAAAACTGAAAAGTCTGATATATACGAACTGGCTGGGGGGTGGGGAATTTTTCTTTAACCAAAATTGATCCCTATTTTCCATAGAGTCTGGAAGTATGAATGTGAGCGTGTTTAATAGCAAAAAATTAACAAGATGGATTTACGATAATCTACAGTTCATGAGTTCAGTACCAGCATCATTTCTCAAATCGAAAGCCACCACAGAAGGGGGCTATACAAATACTATGCTGATTCATTCATCCATGCACTGATACATCAGAACAATTAAAAGGACATCAAATCTTATAAATTATATTATATGTTACATTCATATGGTTCCTCCACCCACTATCACTTAATTTTATATCTTTTTTACAAACTATTCTTTCAAATGTGGGGAAACCAAGATACTTAGGCAGAGAATTAAAAAAAAGGAGTGGACAAATCTACCAAAAGAAATTCAAGGGAAAACATTTATGAATGTAAAATCGAGAAAAAGCACAATAGAAGTAAGAAACTTTTTAGACAGAGTAAATGCAAAATGTTGAGCTAAAATTGAAGAAGCACGTTAAATAATAGTAGATATTGAATTTTAAGCTATAAGTAGGACCCAGTAGCTCAGCAACCACAGGGTTTGAGTCTTTTGGGTACCCGGGGCTAAGCAACTCGGTGAAGAGGTAAGAAAATGAAATGTATACAATTAAATGGTAAATCTTGTATTATGGTTATGCTGATGTCGTCACTATATTTGTATCATGAAATTGTGCTTGTAGTATCACAATAAATTACTTAGAAACTATTCCTATAAAAGCTTATTTTTCTGTCCATTTGTCAAAAAGTACACAGAAAAGATTTTATTGCACTTTTGTTGTAGATACCATGGGGATAAAGGAGACTAAAGTAATAATCAAATCTTGCAGTTGTCACAAGCTGGCTATGGAATTTCATACTCTTTACACACCATCATGAGGGGAAAAAAATGAGCAAGCACTAAAAATTAATAGAGAAAATTCAAACCAAGAGTAACAAATATCTCGGAATGGTTAATGCCTCAAGATCTGCTGCATTTTTTTGTTTAGTACATTTTTATATACGTCTTATGATTAACCATTTAATACAATGTTCCTTCTGAATGGAGAGGACTTCACAAGTTAATCCACAGAAAATTCAATTTATATCAATTTTGTTTGTCACGTTAAGGTTTTAAATGTATGGTATTTTAATGAAAATCATTAAAGCTTTTTTATAAAAAATGCAGAATATTTTTCCATACAAAGGGTAGTTTGGGATGGAGAGTTTTCTTGAAAATCTTAGTGCTGCATCTTCGGAAGGTATTTAATTTTAATATCTAGTTTGGTATTTGTCCATGAGTTATGCCATTCCTCTCCATGCACATAACACCCTTTTTCTGGATTTGATGGGGCCCAAAACATACTGAATTTTTGGGTTGAGTGCAATACTTTCTCTTCCTATGAGATTCATGGTAAAGAACATGAAAATTAGAAACACACTTAATCATTTGCATTCAACTTCACTATTAGGTACATATACTTTAGACAACCTATTGTCTGAGGTAAATACCCTAACAGTGAAATGGAGTGGAAATAGGAAAGTGTGGATAAATAAGGCTGGTTTACAACAGTCAACAATGACAAAGTTGAAATACATGTATTCTAATACAGCAATCGCAACTGATAGGAAGTTTTCCTCGGCTCCGGGAACAGGAAAGAAGTCTTGGCCAAGTTTTAACTTTCTAGATCCATATTGTGCACATTAGACCCTTCACTGAAATGATTATTACATGTGGCTGTAACATGAAACAGCCACTAGTGCTCTCTCTAGTCGCAAGCTGGAAACATGAAACTAAAAGAAATTCTAGCATATGTGCATCCTAACCTCAAATCCTGTCATCCGCAAATTCAATGAGCACTGGTTCTTCTACTGAAAGGGTCACCTGTGGTTTATGTGCAACTCAATGTAACTTTATGTTCTATGTTCTCAAAAATAATAGAAGCGGTATTCCTAAAGCAATTGTAACTGTACTTTAAAAAGCTTAACATAATATCAGAATGGCAATTTGCTTTCTAAGAAAAGAAATCGACAACAAACGCAATAAATAAAGTTAATGACTATCTAATTAATGCACTAAATAGCCACAAACACGTAATATCTATATTTTTAGATTTATCAAAAGCATTTGATTGTAAATTTAGATATACTTTCAAATAAATTGAAAAATCATGGAGTTAGAGGATTGGCACAAAAGTGGATACTATCATATTTAAAAAATAGAACACAATGCGTGGAAATAAATCATAGAAATAGCTTGGGTATTACAGAAAAAATTAAATATCATTTTCAAACGGTAAATGAGAAGTCCCGCAGGGTTCTAAATTAGGGCCATTTTTATTTTTAGCCTATGTATATGATATTTTTGAAATAATACAAAGAAATGGAGGTTTGGCAATTGGATATGCAGATGACATGACAATAATAATTAGAGGCAAGTCAGCAACAGAGGTGGAAACTAAAGCAAATGAATTAATTAAAATAATAAAACAGCACTGCTTAAACTTAAACATGATATTAAACACCACAAACAACAGCTAGGATAAATTTTGAACTAGGAAATTGGAGTAAAAATGACAAGCATTGCAATAGATGGAGAAATAATACCGGAAATGCAGCATGCTAAAATCTTAGGGGTAATAATAAACAAACAACTAAAATGGAAACCATATATATCTCACATAATCAAAAAGATAAATAAAGGTCTATTTATAATGATGCAATTAAGAAAGAATATGGATTATGAAACTTTAAAACAAGTGTACTATGCGTTCATTTACTCACACACAAAATATGCGGAAACATTACTGCGACAGAAGTAAAAAAAGGTTTTCAAGTTTCAAAAAAAACTATTCGAATAATTGGGAAAATAAATAGTAGGCATACATGCAGATTAAGGTTTAAAGAGTTCAGTATTTTAACTGTTCCATCCCTATATATATATATATATGAAACAATAAAAATCAGTGTATACATAAGTATAGTTTAAGAAATAATGAGGATTATTTTAGATCAGAATATAGGGGAACAGTAAAACAATCGTTGCAGTATAAGCATGGGTAAAGAGCTTTATAACAAGTTATTACCTGTTGAAATAAAAAAAATCAATAAAACAGAATATAAACTAAAAAAAATAAAAAAAAGTCTTAATAATGAATGCATTTTATAGTCTACAAGAATTTAAGTATTGGGATATGTAAAACCTGTATATATGTATATAAAACTGTTTTTGATGTGTTCTTGAAATCTTGTATTTAAAGGATGAATAAAAGTATCTTATGTTATCTCAAAACTGGGTGTTGTCTAAAAAACAATAGCAAAAACTTAAAACAGCATAAAAAACTGGTAGAAATTAACAAAGAACAACAAACAACTTTAATGCATGCCATTAAATAAGGGATTGAAAGTGTAATGCATCTGCATTTAGATAGTATTTACTCTATCTAATTTTTATGTTGGCTAACCCGCAATATGTTGGCAGCAGGTGAAAAAAAATATCATTGGTCATTATTAGAGCTCGGATTTTTGCATATTTGCATGTTTTATTCCTTGATAGTTAGACGTATGCAAGTGAGTAATAAATTTATTCCATATTGTAAGGAGTTTATTACGGAAGTTTTATAGTGCATATAAATGCATATTTAAGGTGTTAGTGCATATTTAACTAATTTCTGCATATTTTTGCATATATTTTACTTTTTCAGCAATTATTCATGAAATACAAATTTGTATTTCACAATGATACTTTAAGAGAAAGAGAGGGTTCAGAGAAAATTTCTCTTTTGTTGTTCTGTTTGTGTAGAACTGCTAAGTTAACATGCTTCTAAATGCATAACAGGTTGGCGAAAATGAGAACATAGCTATCAACAACCAGGGCTCCCTGACATAAAAATGTGCCGTCAACAGATAAACTTGATAGCGTTCAACAATCATGCGGCAAATCTTTAAAGTTCGGCGAGGCCATTGTTACTAGATACGGTTTGTATTAATGTTACACAAACGAAGCCGTCAGACGCAACGATAACATTTTCCAGAAATAAAAGGTGCCGTTTTCAGTCACTCTTAAACTTGTAACTAGTGTGTATTCTAAAGTGTAAGCAGTAGGAAATGGAATATTACAATGCCTAAGGAGAAGAGCAGTAAAGCTTACTTGCTTCGAAACTGGATTGATGGAAATCCTACTCTAACAACAGATGGAAATATAGTACTGTGTCAAGTGTGTGAAAAACATGAAGTTTTATTGTTGTATTTTCAGAATATTTTAAAGATCAACGCAATTTTCGTTAGTGAGTGTTGGTTTTATTTAACTAAAATAACCTCATCCTATTTTTACACAATTGTTATAGGTGTCCTGTGACAAAAAAATTTCAGATTATGCAACATTTACAAACAGCTACTCATAGACATGCTATCAATAAAAATGTCTCCAAGATCCAAACAACCTTACCAGCAGCATTTTCTGCAAGCAGAAGTGGAAACGATGACAGTAATAACTTTTCGAAAGATATCTGCAAAGCATTAGTTTCAGCCAACATTCCTTTGAATAAGTTAAATAATATGGAATTTCGAAATTTCCTGGAAAAATATTCCGGACGAAAAGTTCCTGATGAATCAACAATAAGGAAAAACTACCTTGGCAAAGTTTATGAAGAGGTAAGTTTAAACATTTATTAAACAAAGTTAGTTTGTGTATCAACTACCCCAACACCCTCCCCAATATTTTGAGCTTTATAAAAATTTGTCGTTTATTTAAAACTTTTAAATGCATTATAGACAGATATTTTCAAATGGAAACAAAATTACGTATGGCCCGTAGTGTCACGGAGTTTTGATTTCTTTAGTTGTTTATCAAGAAACACTTTTTTATATATTTTAAAACTTGTTTCCCCTAAAACTGAGCCTCCAAATTACACACTTTATCTTTACTAATTTTCAACATCATAATTATTTTTTCAGGTAATACAAGAAATAAGAGAACGATATAGGCGACTCAAACTTGTGGTTATCTGTAGACAAAACAACCGACTCGTGTGGGAGATTTATTGCCAATGTCGTCGTGGAAAAAATGACTGAATCTGAACCAGGAACGCCACATCTCATTGTCTCCAGGGTACTGGAAGTAACAAACCATTTGACGATTGCTAGAGTTGTTCGTGATGCATTGCGTGTTTTGTGGCCTGCTAAAGAAAATTAGGAAAAACTCTTGGTGTTAGTTACAGATGCAGCAGCATACATGCTTAAGGCAGTTAAAGCTTTGCAGGTATATTATCCTAAGGCAGTTCATATGACTTGTTTAGCACATGCTCTCTACCAGTTAGCGGAGGAAATTTGAGCAAATTTTCCAGAAGCAAATGTCTTAATTTCCTCTGTGAAAAAAGTGTTTCTGAAGGCGCCATCAAGAGTGAAATTATTTACTGATATGATACAAGATACTGGTTTACCCCAGAGCCTATCTTCACGAGATGGGGAACATGGATTAAAACAGCTCTATATTACAGTGATCATCTGGAAGATGTGAAAAAGGTGCTCGACTGATGGACAAAAATGAAGCTGCAAGTATCCCTACTGCAATGAGTGCTTACAATGAGAAGGGTCTCCAGAGTAAATTAGTATTTATTAAGACCTACTTTAGTAAAATACCAACCGCAATCAAACATTTGGAAAAAAAAGGAATGTCTTTATCTTCTGCCCTACAAGTATATGAAACAGCTGTCGCCGAAGATATACCTGGAGAAATAGGAAAGTGTCTTCGTAACAAAATTGAGAAAACTGAAGCAAGAAATCCAGGTTTAATGTTTCTTCGGGATGTGAATAAGGTGCTACAAGGAGAATCTGAAAAAGAACTTAATGCTTATTCTGTAAGTGACATAGCCTCTTTCCGATACTGTCCTGTGGCTTCGTGTGAAGTAGAGAGATAGATCTTTCTCTTCATATAAAAACATTTTAAGCGACAGAAGAAAGTCGTTTCTTCCTGAAAACTGTGAAAAATATTTAATTGTTTATTGCAATAAAAACGACTAATGGTAAACTAGACTAAAAGAAAGACTAACAAATATTAATTTTGTTCATGTCTCTGTTTAAGACTGAATTTACAATCTGATTACTTCATCAAGATTAATAAATGTGAGAAAGTTAAAATAATATGCTTTATTTTAAATGCATATTTTAAAGTTTTTAGAGCATATTTTACAGATTTTTAGTGCATAGATGCATGCATATATTCATACTTTATATGCAGTGTTTAGAGCATATTTTACAGATTTTTAGTGCATAGATGCATGCATATATTCATACTTTATACTGCATATAAATCCGAGCTCTAGTCATTATACAGAAAATTTGAGTCAGAGTTGAAACACTTTACATCACTTACATGTTTTACAACATGTTTTACCGGTTTTGAGAGGTAATTACTCTAATCCTTGGAAGTGGACAACTGGTTCCTTGTGGCGTTGTCTGGTATGCATCTGTGTATGGTGGAATCTGGTGTAGTGATGAAATTCCATAGTGGGTTTGATGGCGGCAATCCAAAATTCATCACATGGTGTTTATATTTTATGTATGGACAACACCACAAGAAACCAGTCGGCCACTTTCGAATATAGGAGCAATTAGCTATCGCAAGCATTCAAGTTGTAAAACATTTAAGTGATGTTAAGTGTTTCAATTCCGACTCAAATTTTCTATATACAGTGGAATCTCGTTAGCACGTTCCTCATTAACACGTTTTCCCGTGTATTGCGTTGAATTATAAAAGTCCCGGCACAAAATGCATCAAATGCATTAATAACGTTCGTTTAGTACGTTTTCTCGCTCCCGCTTACTACGTTCGAAGTTTGATGCCCTCATTCGCTATTTTGGCCAATGCCAATGCTTGGTCGGTTGGTATTAATAGTCATTTTTGAGAACATAAAAGTAACGGTCCAGTGGGAGTAGATTTACTACATTCAAAGTTAGACGTTCTCATTCGCTACTTTGGTCAAACCAGGCGGGGTGGAACCGGCAGCCAATACCATGCATGTACGTATTTGTGGGACGCGTTTTGTGTGTGTGTGGGGGGGATGCTTTAGTGACGCTCTTTGGTGTTCTGCGGTGACGCTTTAGTTTAACAGTGGCTTGGTGTGGTTAGTTTATGCTGTTGAGTGTTGACGAAACGTAAAAGTATTTTAACTTTTTGTTCGCAATGGAGAAAAAGAAAGTGCGGCAAATAACCAACAGTGAAAAACTGAAAATCCTTGAGGAAGTAGATCGTAATCCAAATATGACACGTGTGGATATAGCGCGGAAGTTAAACATTCCTCCGTCAACCTTAAACACAATTGTTAGCAAACGTAAACTAATTGAAACTGCTTTTGAAGAAGGAAAAAAATGCTAAAAGAAAACGTAATCGCCCTGGCCAGTTTCCAGAATTAGATGATGTTCTGCTAAAGTGGTTTACACAAGCTAGAGCTTCAAATGTGCCAATAGACGGTACTGTGGTTCGAGCTCAGGCAACACATTTAGCACAGAAGATGGGACTGGATGATTTCAAAGCGTCCAATGGCTGGATTGAAAGGTTCAAGAATCGACATGGCTTAGTCTACAGATGTTTGCGAGGTGAGGCTGCTGCCGTAGATATTGACGCTACACTGTGTGAAAACATAGAATGTGGAAAAATACAACGCTCCTGTCAATTTTGAAAGACTATAGCCCCAATGATGTGTATAATGCAGATGAAACAGGACTATTTTTCCATCTTTTGCCAGACAAAACCCTGGATTTTAAGGGCACTAAGTGCCACGGTGGGAAACTTAACAAGGAGAGGATTACAGTTTTGTTGTGCTGTAACGAAAGCGGAATGGAGAACTTGGTACCACTGGTTATTGGAAAAGCACGCAATCCGCGATGTTTTAAGAATGTGAGATCTTTTCCATGTAAGTACACTTCCAACACAAAAGCCTGGATAACTTCTGCCGTCTTTGAAAATTTCTTACGAGCATGGGACGCAAGACTGGGCATAAGAAGCAGGAAAATTGCACTGTTTATTGATCAGTGTGCTGCTCATCCACCAACTGTTTCAAATTTAAGAAACATAAAGATCATTTTCTTCCCAGCAAACTGCACGAGTAAGCTACAACCTTTAGATCAAGGCATAATTCGGTGCATGAAACATGCGTATCGTAAGAGGCTGGTACAGAGAAGGTTGGCTGCACTGAAATCGACGACAAGAAAAATCACCGTCTTAGATGCCATGCATTTTATTAGAACTGCTTGGGATTGTGTGACGCAAGATACCATTAGGAACTGCTTTAATAAAGCCGGTTTTTGCCGAGTTCTTGGTGATGAAATTACGCAGGAAGACGAGTTTTCCGAGAGTGAAGAATGGCGCCAAATAGCAGACGATGCCGGCGTGTCTTTCGAAAACTATGTAAACATTGACAATGAAATTCCAGTGTGTGAAACAGCGACGATAGATGAAATACTTGAAGAACAAGTGAAAGATGAAGCATTAGTGGGAGACGAAAGTGACGATGAACCAGATCCTGAGCCAGTACCTACAGTGTCAGAAGCCATGCAGGCAATGGACATAGTGAAGCGATATGTGTGCAGTTTCGAAGTTGATGATGTAATGACTTTACTAAACAAGATGGACAGTAAAATTTTGGCATTAAAACCAACAAAGCAATCAACTATCGATATGTATTTCAAACCAATGTAAATAGTGTCTATATTTCACATCCGTTTTTGAGGTAAGATGTATTATTAGATTTTATTACATAAATATGTTCTTAAGTTGCAGATTATGTATTTGCGTTAACACGTTTTCCCGTCTATGACGTCCAAATCCTTGGGTCCCCGCAAAAACGTACTAACGAGATTTTACTGTAATTTCAAATTCACATCACTGTTACTATACCTTGATCAGCGAGAGTTGAGTTGCAATGTAAACAAATGCATGTATTCTTGTCCATAGCATCGATGTTGTATTCTTCTCTTTTACTAGTTCCCAAAAATTGGCTCAGTTTAAGCTTTTTTGAGGGGTTATTTAATGTTATTCATATACCTATAAAATGGCTGCATATAGCTGGATTAGTTAAAGCTATTCCATAAAGCCTTTACTTGGTGCTGCAAATATCTGTTTCTGAGAAATACCACAGCCCATGCGGGAGAGGGAAGATGTCCCTTCCATTGTATTATGCACGTTGCCTTACTTTCCCACCTCTCTCTCTAGGCAGACAGGCATTACTTGGATCATTTCAGCTAAGAACTGTTTTTGCATACCAATAAGTTATTGCCATTCAATCATGGTATGGACAATGATTCAAGTTGAGGCCAAAATGACTTCGTTTTATTTAATACTGAAGCAGAATGGTTTTGATTTTGTGAACAGCGAAAAAACAAAAGTGATTATTGACAGAGAATATGTTGTGTAGCATCGTAAGTACTTACATAACAAAGGTGGAGGAACCGGGAGGTTTAACAGACAGCGTAGTGGACTGTCTGGTCATTAATATCACCGAGAATATTTCAGAAGATGGTTCTGAATCTGATCTGGTAGGAATAGAGCCGCTGCCAGAATCAAAATAAATGTAAAAGTGAAAAGCTATTATTATTTGCCTTCAGTAAAACATTAGTTATGCAGCATATTACAAAGAGAATGTTTTAAGCATATAATCTCCAAGTCCTACACATAAAGCAACGTCTGTGATGCCATCCCAAATGTGAACCAGTAATTTAAACCGAACAAAATCCTTCGTTTCCTTCTCCCCACTCCTCCATCTTCTCCTTTCCGCTTACACGTGGAAGGATATATGCATATCAACTCTCGCTGAACCAGATATAGCTTATCCATATTTTATACTAATATCATTGGTCAGTTAAAAAGAAATGTGCAAAATTGACTTTCCACTTTGTGAGCAATATGATTAATGATGTGGACTCACGTTGTTACTGGACTATTGTGAACCAAAATCTTGTATGCTTATTACTTCCCGTTCTTGTTTCCATTTTGGTTACATTCTTGGGTTACTGTGAACCAGCCTTTAAACTTGTAAATTTATATCTATCAAAGCTACAAAACATAATTACGTACTAAGAACACTTTACACGTGTGTAAATATTACTGTAATTATATCTCAACTTACATGGCAGAATATTCAAACAATCCGTAGTATGGATTAAACATCTCCTTTGATAGGAGAAAGAACCATTCTCTTGCTAATCCACCATAATCTAAGCCTACTTCACCTTCAAACTCCACCCAAAGTTTTGTTTTCAAAAGATCCATTCGATTTACACTGCTTATGATTCGATATGAATCTTCTAAAATATTCTGTCGTCTGACCTTGATTTCAAATTTATTAGGTACATTGTTCTGGAACATAAAACAAACATTTACATTTTAGAGCCGATTCACAGAAACGGTTAGGAATGAGTATTACTATGAAGATCATACTTACAGGTTTTCTCAATTGTGATTTTAAGTACTCATACTTTCTCTTATAATCTCTGGAATATGGCACAGCCTGGAACAAAAGCAAGAATAAGCTTAAATTATATCTTAAGCACGAACCATTTTTAATTATTTTCCTTTTTTGTTTTCAGTACTGTAATTTTTTTAAACAAAAATGGATTTCTAAACAGATGTTCCCATTTTATCTTTACCACATCATTCTTAAGTCCATTTATGTAAGAAATATATAGGGTGCAAAACTTATAGAGTAGAAAGGCAGTACGAAATAAGCATTTTTAGGTTAGGAACAAGGGCATAAAAGCTTTTTTACATGCGTCCACATTAAATCTGAATCTCTGATTGAGAAACCTGTTTGTGGCGTCTCAGATGCAAACAAATGCACTCTTGTACAGTATTACTCACTGTCACTAGGTGTGTCTGATAAATTAAATTGAGCTTTATTTATGGACAATCTTTAATTACTATGGTTCTTAGTGTCCCATTGTATATTGGGTGTGCAGAGAATGATTTTGTATAAGGGTCTCAAATAATATAATGACAAATGTTATTTCAAATAATATAGGGTTAAGACAAGGATGTAAGTTAAGTCCTATTTTATTTAACTTATTCATTGACGATATTTTAGAGGCAATTAAGGTAGAAAATGGGCATCTGCCAGTAATTGGAAATAAAGAAATACGGGTTTGTTATTTGCGGATGATTTAGTTGTAGGAGCAATAACCAATATCGGGTTAACTAAAGCAATTGGAGCAATAGAAAAGTTTTGTAATAAATGGAGTCTCAGAATAAATACAAGGAAAACAAAAATAATGGCGTTTAAAAAGGGGAATAAGTTGAGGAAGAATGAAATATGGTGGTGGCAAGGAAATGAAATCGAGGTGGTTAGGAAATTTGACTATCTAGGAGTACGACTAAATAGTAATGGGAGTTGGAATGAGCAAAAGAAAATGATACTAACAAAAGGAAAACTGGCAATGAAAGCTATTAGAGCTTGCCTAGATAAAATACCAGAGATACAAATAAAATGGTTGGAGAGAATATACGGAGCAGTAGTACAGGCTAAAATGCTTTATGGAACCGAGATTTGGGGTTTAGAGAGAGGGTGGGAAAATGTAAACAAGGTGCACAGAAATTTCTGTAAATTAATTTTAGGTCTACCAAGGGCTTCACCCAATGGTGTTGCCCAAATAGAGCTAGGGAGGTTTGGTAGCAAAGCAAAAATTGTGGAAAGGGTATTAAAATATTGGTATAGAATTAAGGAATTGGAAAACAATAATTTGTTAAAACAGTGCCTAGAAGTGCAGTTAAAACTCAACAAAGAGGATACTTGGTATAAGTATATAGAAGGAACCCTGAATGAAATAGGTTATGGAGATATTTGGAGAGAGGGGCAGGTACTGGAGAAAGGGTTCAGAAGGGTAAAATTGAGAATTGAAGTTATTGAAAGACAAGAAATTCTAGGTAGTTTTAATTTTAAATCTTCTTTATGTATATATGCAGATTTAAAAATGGTGTGGGAAAGAGAAAAATATGTCGATATATGTGATAGATCAGCACGAGAAGGTTTTGCATGGGCAAGGACAGGAGTGATGATGTTAAAAGGCTTAGGGGAAAGAGAGAATCAAGGAAAGTGTCCGCTATGTAATAGAAAGTATAATAACTATTGCCATTTAATTCTAGAATGTGAAGGAACTAAGGAATCGAGGGAAAGATAGCAGAAAAAGAAATGGGACAATTTACCAATTGAGATTATAGGTAGAAAGATGCTGAGTGTTAAATACAAGGGAAACATATTAGAAGTAGGAAAATATTTAGGTTTAATTAGAAAGAGATGGCTGAAGAATTATAGGAGTAAGGAGTAAGAAGAAAAGTAGGTATTGAAAAGTAGATTAATAACATATTTATTTATTCAGTCAAGTAGGGCTCATTGACTCGGTAACCACAGTGTTGGAGGATAGGGGCCCTACGAAACCAGCAACTCGGTGAAGTATGTAAAGTAGAAATTGTATACACTATGTATTTAAAGTAAATAAATATCTGTCTGTCTGTCTATCTATTGGGTGTGAAAGAGCGGAAATTTTGCTCAGAGGCCTCTTTATCAGGCTTGAGGTTCTTTTATGTGCTGCAAATCCATGACATGGGCCCAATCCATTCCTCTTACAACATAGGATCGGAAGAGGATCAGATCGAAATCTGTTGCATGGAAACAGATACCGTATTCAAATCTTTTGAATACGCCAAAGATACTATCCTCTACTGTACTTATATAACGCTGCATACTGTTTTTTTTTTAAGCAGAAATCATTGAGCTCGTGTAATAAAACACATAGCAAAGTCACTTTTATTACTTCCATAATTTGCAATTTATTCTTCTCAAAACATTCACTAATCTCGAAACCTACTTAAAATAAACAGAAAAACAACTAACAAATATTTAACAGGTTTGGCAACCTAAATCTAAGTTGACGAACGTAAAAGTTTGAATTATGTATTCTTGAATTTTCCATATCCAAATCGATCTCATTATGTATTGAATTTAACATGGAAATACGGATTGTATTCAATAGAGAATTGGGCTGAAATCAATCTCAATTCCCCATGGAAACATGTGACAGAATGCCATGCTAAGGATTTTTACATCTAAAAAAATCCATCGTTCTCTGCCAGGTTTAAACCCACAATCTTGGGAACTACAGGCTAGCTTGGTAACCTCTAGACCACGGAGGACAACGACAGGTGTATTTGATGTGATGATATGGCAATACCATCTTGTTCATACATAAGTTAATTTCTCACTGTATACCAGTACTCGTTAGTTCAGACAATAGGTATGCACTTGTTGTGAGAGTTACATTTCATTTTGATGTTTCATAAAGTCAGATTTCAATTATATTCACAGTATAACAGCGCTCCTGTTATACTGCATTCTGCAATTGCATGCTCCTAATCTCCAAATGCTTAGTTTGGTACTGCCTTTCTATTCTATAAGTTTCTGCACATTGTTGTACGGGAACCTGTTAAATATTTTATCTTATGAACAAGTTAAATATTGTTCAATGAGGTTTTAATAAGAAATACTTTTACTATTTTACACTACTGAAGCTTGTCATTAACAGCTGTAACATGCAATAGTGAAAAGTTGGGTTATTAACTATACCCCCGCCGCTGTAACGTTGCACTTGACAGCTAGCATTTAAGTTGGTACACCCGCAAAAAAACAGATGAAAAGCTTCAACCGTTTGACTTCCTAAGCCAATCACAAGGCAGCATTCCGAATGGTCGATGACAAAGCGGAGCCGGAACTAGAATCGGCTCTGTTGCTAGATGTAACTATTCCCAACCACGTGCTTCAGTTTGTGAATCTCTAGCACGAGCGTCGGGTTGTTCTTTGCAAGCTACATATTGTTTCATTGTTATTTATATTTGTGGTTATTGTTTGATAGTTTTGTAGTTTTGTTATTGTTCGTTTATACATATATATATATTTATATTTATTTATATTTATCTATTTTATATATACTTCATTCATATTATTTATTTAAACAAAACTTAAGTGTGACAATGTCTGAAAAATGACGCTGATCGCCGAGTGATGATTCACGAAGTGAAAATCCTTTGCGCCGAGGTGTGTCACTTAATAGTCAGGCATTGGAACTATTAAGGAGAACCCGGGAATTCTTTGAACGGAATAGGAGTACGTGAAGCTTCATGGCAATCCCTCTATTTCTGCTGATAAAGCCGTACAACGAACTGCAGCAGCTTTTGGACTAAGCACGAGAACTGTTATTCACAAGGGAGTGAAACTCCAAGAGAAAGAGGACAAAATTCCTGAACCATCTGGAATGCAACAGGTATTTCTGTCAACTCCATGGAAGAAAAAAAAGCAGCCTCGTCCAGTCACAAATCTTAATGCTTTCCAAGTATTCGCCATACATAGACACATTTATGCCTATTATCATAGAAAGGAGTATCTGACCATACCAAAGCTGCTTATATCGCTTATTTACAATTAACAATAATAATACAAAATAGTTATTATTCAGTGACGTTAGCTACTTAGTACACTTTTTGTATGTAGCTTAGACATGATAGAAAGGAGAACAATCAGTTGTTGTTTACTAGCCACTCTGGCAACGTCGCAACCACAATGTAGCCAACCTTACGCGAAGTCACACGAACTGTCAAGTGCAAAGATACAGCGGCAGGGGTATAGGTGACATGTCTCAGGCATAAAACTGAGTTAGATTATGTAACTAATTTATCAGTTCGGCAGTACTCTAAATAAAATGCCTATAAAATATGCCAGGGAGAGGAAAGTGTAAGATATGTAACAGGGAATGAATAAAATGCCAAATGCAGAGAATTTACAACAGATGTTCATCACCATAAAGATGAAGTGAACAATTATCGCCTTTCTAATCAGGATTCAGGAAGGGAAGGAGAACAATGTAATGATTATCAAAGCTTTAATTGATAAATACTTGCTAATGAAAAGCGGCAGACTGTACTCTCTAATTGCAGACTTTGAAAAAAGCTTATTATAAAATAATAAGGTAAGCATTAATGTTTAAGTTACAACTAAAGATTTAAGCAAAGATATGCTATAGTGTTAAACAAATTATAACAATAGAACACTTCTTGTATCGATGTGGGGAGGAGGAAGTAACAGATGAAGTCTTACAGGAGTGAGGACTTAGGCATAGATGTAAATTGAACACTATTTTGTTTACTTTATTTATAGAGGATATGTCCAGCTCAAGTTTTGGCTAACATATACATGCCACTAATGGATAATAATAATCATGATTTAATAGTGGGATCATTATCAATAAGCCATGCTATATTACAATTTGGAGGTATTGCAAAGTATGGGGTCTCCAAGTAAATCAAAAGTAAAACTAAGACAGTAGCCATATACTAAGTTTTTAGAAACAGTAAAACTTTTTAATTTATTTCAAATTGTGAGTGGATTGATGACACTTTATTTCACACACTAAATTTTCAAAGATGTTCATCTACATCAGCTGTATGACCCCTGGAGATCCCCAAATTTAGTGTCAGTTGTACTGCCACTTAGCTGTTTAGTGGAGAGTTTCACTATGTCATCTACTAGTGCAATTTCAAAATTCATTTCTCTGCATGCACTTTTGGTGATATGGATTTTTTTTCCATGTAGTAAGTTCTGCTGATCTTTTGGCCTGTTTCATAAGCTTTATTTCCTGTATAAAGTTGTGTTCTGTTGAACAAAACTGATGAGCTACTGCAGATTTGTCTGTTTGCTAAGTTTTAACTTTCTTAGGTGTTCCTTTAGGCTGGTTCATAGATTTCTCTTGTTTATCACTTTGTAATGAAACTAAGTGTTACAAATTCACTCAAAATTTCAATTATATTGCGAAAGTTACTTACCGGACCAGCAATTTGAGGATTTGACAGTCTTGGATCCTCCCATTGTGTTGTTCTTGTATCTGTAAAACATTGCATTTTCAATAAACCATTTTCTCATACCTGTATCTAAAGCATGTTTGTAGTAAAATCACAGTAATCCTTATAAGTTACATAAAGAGATAATACAGATACAAAATGAACGTAAAATATAAATTTAAACTTTCAAACTGTAGTTCATCTGTGTTAAAGATCACATACCTCAAGATAATACCAATAAATTACACCAACACTAAATGAGCAACTTATAATGCTATTACAAGCATGAATAAATATATTATACCCCCATTTTTGTATCACATGTCTCAGTTTAGGAAGTCTTAATTTGTCAATCAGGAAGGAATACTTTTCTTGTGTGAGGTAATCTAGAAATTGCCATCATTCGAGAATCGCTGAATGACACATGCTTTCGAGGGATCATCATCTTTGCAAAGGATAAACCATTTTTCTTACCCTGTGCACACAACATTTCTTTGCCAGTACCAATCATATGACCCGAAGACAGTGTTCATTAACTGCATATCATTCTTCAATGCTTTCACTGTCCTTGTTTTTGCAGATGGGCACAACTTTTAATGCAGAAGCATTATTTCTGTTCTTTCACATATTCTGACCAAGGGATTCAATTTGAAGGGTGAGAGAATACTAAAGTATCGTAAAACTGAAAGTTTACTTGTGGGGGCCTCCGTACATCCTTAACAAATAAAGTCCACCGAAACACTTCAGGACTCCTAAACTCAACAAGCTGGTAATGGAACTTAAAAACAAAGAAAAAAAATCTGATGAGTTACATTTACATGACTTTCTCTACCCTCTAGCACTTATTAGTGGGTATACATATTTAATTTTACGACAGCTTATTTCTCTATCTTCTTAATTTTAATTTAGATATAACTTTCCGAACATACTGCATTACAAATTTTGTTATATAGGGTAGAACATTGAGAAATGCCGGTTTTTAATTGCGCACTATTGTCGCATTTTTGTCATGGTAAGGCAGTATTTTTAACATTTAAAATGATATCAGTCTAATTATATAGTATAAAATATAATAACAGTCATTGCATTAATGATTATATTATTATGTACATGTTCAATAATGTTATGTGAATGTATTACGTAATTTAATAATGTAGGAGCTGTGAGAAATAGGTTTAAAGTTGCTAACAATGAGGTAATCTTGAGGCAATAATGTGTTTGAGAGTTTAACAATGTTACTAGTCATTATTAGAGCAGCAATAACGTAAATTTTGAGACAGTTTATAAAATAGCCAATCAACAACCAGAAAAAAGCTTAAGTTGAATAAAAGTATACTATTGGATTAGGAATAGCCAATCAGAGACTTGAAATACATAAATTTACAAATTTAGGTGGTAGAAATCAATTCAGTTGCTTGTAAACAGCATTCCTAACCGGACGCAAGACGCGTCCTCGAGATGTTTAATACGTATTCAGTATGAGACAAAAATAGTTTACGTGTTAAAAAGTGCAAGTAATTAATAAATAATCTCAAAGTCTCTCTATATCAGTGAAGTGTTATTTAAATCATGTCAAGGATTAATAAAAGGAGTGAAGTAAAAATTATAATCTGTGTAAGCCTAAATTCTTCAGTCACACCACTCCCTGCTAAGAAATTCATGTCTCTACAAATTAATACTGAAGCAGCTGAGGCAAACATAAATGTATAATATTTAAAGAAACAGTCAAATTACAAAGTTAATATTTTTAAAACTTGGGGTAAAGGCTACCGGAAACATTTTTTTTTACCATACGTACTAGTACAACTTTGGCTCCCCAACATAAGAACTACAATACAACTCCTACTTCAAATCGGCTTTCCATACGTGAAGCAACAAACTACTTCAATGGGAGCATTTTTTTTACATGTTCTGTAATCAGTATTTCTTGCAGTTAATTATCATTGAATGCTTTACAACGGAACAATGAATATTGATTGTGAAAGCACATTCACATCTGCTGATGTTAGGCGGAAATTGTGTGGAAGCTTCAAAAGGCTATCGGTCGTCATAATGCACCTAATGAGTTTGAAGATGGGAATGGAAATGCCATGGCAGTGAATGGACAACGCTACCGGAATATGGTTGAAACATTTTTATGGCCTTACCTTAATGATGTAAATATTGAGCAATTATGGTTCCGACAGGATGACACTACCAGCCACACCTCACTCGATATGATAGCCTTGTTGAGAAATAAATTTCCAGCCCGAGTTCTTTCATGCAACAGCGCAGAACTGGCCAGCAAGGTCATGTGACTTATCGCCCTGTGACTTCTTCCTTTGGGGGTATTTAATATTGCAAGTTTATAAAAATAATCCCCAAACAATACCACAACTGAAGGAAGATATTCGAAATATCATCGCCCAAAATGAGGAGCAGATCTGTCTGAAGGTGTTGGCTCATTAGGTTTATTATGACAGCCAAGAGCGTACAAAGCTTCTGCACAGTTACTGCGTAACATTCACCAGATTTGTATTGTGTTTTCACAATCAATATTTATTTAAAATAAAGAGAGTTGGAGGTTGTTACACTACATCACTAAAAGGTTCTTACTTTTGAATGTGTTTCTTTGCTCCCATCGTCAGCATGTTTCCAACTCATGTTCAAAAGTAAGAACCTTTTAATGATGTAGTGTAACAACCTCAAACTCACCTTATTTTAAATTACGACACATCACTGTTACTGACTTCTCAATCTTCAAAATGAATCAATATTCATTGATTCATTGTAAAGCATTCCATGATAACTAACCGCAAGAATACTGATTACAAAACATGTAAACAAAATGTTCCCATGCCAATAATGTAACAACAGTGCACAATTTAACATTAGCATTCTTAACGTCCACCCTATATATACAAAGGAAATAACGATACTCAAACGTTTTAGAACTCGATGTTATATGCTGGCCTTAAAATTCCATACTCTTTCCATGCAATTGCAAGAAACAACCGAATGTTTAAAGGACTTTAAAGAATGACCAAGTAATGAATAATTCAAATCATTAATAATGGATATCTCAGAAACAGTTTATAGTACAAAAAAAATTATTTTAAATAAATTGTGTACTTTTAAGAGATCTACATTTTTTGTGTAATACATTTTGGACTATCGCATAACGTTTACCAGTTATACAAAATTCCCTCCGAATGAAGAGGACTTCATAGGCTATTCCCTGAAAATTCAACATATAGAATTTATTAATCATGTAAATATCTTTCATATATGGCATTTTGATCAAAATCATTACAGCCATCTTTTAGAAAATAAAAAATTTTGAAAAATGTTCCATGTAAAGGTTAGTTTGGGGTGGGGGATTTTGGTGAAAACCTTTGTGTCCCATCTTTGAAAGATATTGTACTTAATACCAAGTTTGGTATTTACCAGACTTTTCGTTTTTGAGTTATGCTGTTCACAGACACACACGGATCTTTTACTAAAAATGCATTTTTTGGATTCAGTGGGCATCAAAACATGCATTTCTGGTGAAATTTTGATATCAAATTATAGGTGGAATGCAATACCATCTATATGTACTATGTACATGGTAGAGAAAGTAAGAAAAAGAGAATTCTAAAATAGCTGTGAATTATTTGTAATATGTGGTATATGTGAATATGTGGTTTATTATTACAACTCACTATGATCTATGAAGAATATTCTTCCATCCGTGTGAACACGTTCCTCCCATCCTTCTGGAAGAGGTCCTAATTCATCTTCAGGCCTCCTGTTTGGTGGATGATTTTGATTTGGCATAGGACTTGCTCGTCCTGTACGAGGGTCTACCCAGGTTGTAGCTCTCTCATTGTGGTCAATGAAAAAGACTCTACCATTTGGTGCTACTTGCATAGTCCATCCTTGTGGCAATCCTTCTGAATTTACAGTTAAGTTATTTCCTACTCTTTGCTCCTGGGGGGATGGCTAAGAGGGGCAAAACAGAATATCTTGTATAAATATAGCATCACAAAAACAATTATATGTTAACTACAGAACAGAAAAGAGATTAAGGGGAGACCAAACCATTTTTCTGTGCAGTGTTACTGGAATTTCCTCTTTAATTTGATATGTATTTTATTATTGCAGGCACAATACTTAAATTTAGGGATGGGATCTCAATACTACTCTCGATACTTGGTGGTATCAAAATGGGTTTCATACTTTAAGATAAATCTTCAGCACTTTTAATTTTTGCATTATTGGGAGTTGCAGCATTTAACTTTATGCTATGCAAGGAATGAAAGGAGTTAAGTCTTCAACCTTGCAACTGTCCCCAAAGAGTTGTTGGACTATAGTTCTTGATAGACCTTGACTGTGTTGCATGCAATATCCCATAGATTCTTGTGTCTAAATGAAAACATGCAAAACAATGGGATAAGGAGTACAGGTACTCATGTAACATGCAGCGTTAAGCCATGCCTTAGAGCATCAGCTAATTTAGGCAACACACTAAATCACATTTCTGATGAATCACTCTCAGCCATTACATTTACCTACTCCGGTGACCAAAATCTGAATCCAGCAGAAATAAACCAGAACTTAAGACATGGGATAATACAGCGCATGGAAATATTTATTCTTTCCTTCCATCTGTTAGTTTGCGTTTACCCAAGTCAAACTCGGGTTGCTAGTGTAGCTTACAGGTATACCTGAGGCAGTATTTTAATACCTGAATAATTTCAATTGTATTTTTATAAGTAAATTCAATAACAGCCTGCCTTGAAATAATATGTATGTCATAATTATTTAAAATGTATGTAACAGTCATTGCATATGCTTATTTTTATTGTAAAATATGTTTAATAATGTTATGTGAATACATTACATACTTTAATAATGCAAGAGCTGTGAGAATAATGAGTTTTAAGTTGCTAACAATGAGGTAATAATGAGGTAACCTTGTAGCAATAATGAGTTTGAATGTTACTAGTCATGATTATAGCAAAGATAAGGTAAATTCAGTGACAGTTTAAAATTAGCCAATCAATAGCAAGGAAAAGGTTTAAGTAAAATGCAGATATTCTATTGGACTAGAATTAGCCAATCAGATGCTTAAAATACCGAAGCTTACAGGTTTAACGGTTGAAATAATGTTCAGTTGCTGGCAAACCTTGGTAGTGACCAGATGGAAGAGGTGTTCTCTACAGAAATATTACATGTGAATCGTAAAATATGTATACGCGCTAAGTGAAAGTATTAAAGAATCTCACAGCTCTTAAAAAGTGTAGTGCTTTATTAAATTGTGCAAAGGATAAATAAAAGAAGTGAGTTTTAAAAACTTAAAAATCTGTACAAGTCTACATTCTTGTTGCACCGCACCCTGACTAAGATATACATGACTCTACAAGCATTACTGACGCAGCCGAGGCAAATTCAAACATAAATACTATATAGAAGCAGTTTTAATAACAAAGTTAAATATTATAGTGTAAAACTTGGAGTGTAACAACAAAAACACATCTTTAAATCAGCTTCTCATACGTAGCAGCATATTGCATAACAGTAACTATTACGTAATCAACAAATTCAAACCGACTCCCAAAGCGTGTTGCAAACTTCTTAAACAACTTCAAGAACAATACTTCAAGTTAGGCTTCCAATGTATGAAGCTTAATAAATTACGTAAACAACACAACTACTTCAAGTTGGCACCCATAAGTGGGGCATAACTACTTCATACTGTATGACTTATTTCCGTAATATGGATAGAAAATCCTTTAAAAGAAAGTTTACAGCACAAAATATAGTTACATACATAAAAAGGGAAGCAAGTAAATTTATTATTATTATTATTATTATTATTATTATTATTATTATTATTATTATTATTATTATTATTAGCCTTGACTAACAATAGGGGATACATTATAACCTGTGGCATTATATAGATAAAAAAATTGCTGCCAATTGGAGAATGTCAAACAGGAACAATTCCGAAATTAGCATAAAATATAAAATTGGTTACATGTATTTATACATGTAACCAACTACCAATAAGAACATAATTCAGTGAATAAGCTATCGCATTTACAGTTCTCTTTTTTATTGAGTATCAAGAAATAGTGGTATCGTCCCATCACTGCTTATATTTTAAATATATTTTTATAAATGGTACTGCATTTGCAATTTTGTACTGTGAATTCTGTACCACTTCACAGAAAAACATTTTAACTTCTACACTTTAAAGTAGAGGTAAACTAAAGGGGTTTAAAGAGCACATCTTTTAGGGGAAAGTTTGCTCTGCAAATTGGTACTGCTATTAAATATGCCAGCTTGTTTACTTCATTGCTTTCAACAGCTTTTTCTGTGAATAACTATTTCTATAAATGACCCCTTTTCTCAGAAACTACTGAACACAGCTAAATTAAATTTTAAGATGGTAAAAACAACCTCTAAATGCTATACTAAACCTTTTTTAATATGATGGTTATTTTGTAAAAAAAAATATTATCTGATAAAATATAATCAAAAGTTGGTACATGGGTCATTCAATAATTAGTGGCAACAATGTTTGTATGTGGCGCTAAAAGCAGTAAATGATGCAGGCTGATAACAATGAGAAAGAACAGCACCTGATGTGTCTTATCTGTAAGTTTGAAGATGGTAATCTTATTTATAAGGTATTTGTAGTAAGTAGGTCAGCAGATGACGACGAGAGCAAGGGAGTCTCAAAACATGTACAGGTAATTTAACTTAAATGAAGAGTGTAAATGAGTTTTCCTACTCCTCGTTCATTTGAAATACTTCTCTATCAACCGCTTCTACATTATTGTTTATAATTTGTAGTGAGTTTTGTTTGTCGACTGTTATCTGTAGTACTTTCAAATGTTTAGTAAATACAAACAAAGATGCCTCATTAGAATTCAGATTGCAAGAGGCAAGACTGCTCGACAATTCCATGCAGCATTACTGGAAGTAGAGAGTTTTACCATATTGTATGGCTAGGTGGGAGTGCAGAGGTAAGGAAGATGTTCATCAAAAACGTGGAACTGGCAGAATGCAATCAGCAAGTGATGCTGTGCATGTGAACGCTGTTAGAGCACTGCTGGAAGAACATGTTGTTGTACTTGTACTGAACTAACAAGGGAAGTTAAAACTGCCCCTGGTACAATTCTACACATACTTAAGAAGAAGTTAAAGATGAGGAAAATCTGCGCTCAGTGGGTTGCACACAATCTTTTTTTTGGTTTGCTGGTATGGTTTATTATCATCCTTTTAAATACATTTAAAGGACATGTCCAATTACAAATATAAAATAATTTAACAAGTATCCCTTATAATTTTACATTACTTCTTTTACATTGCATGTACATTACGTTTACCTTAAATATCATTTTCACTTTACGTTGCTTTACCATGTCTAAATTCATCTATACTATAAAATTCATTTTCAATTAAGTATTTCTTTATTGTTTTCATCATTACATTTGGCTGGTTTATGTTCTTTATTTCTCTAGGTAATTTATTGAATAATTCTCTTCCTCTAACTTCTATGGCACGTTTATTTAGAGTTCCCCTTAGGCCCGGTTTTACAGTATAAGCTTAAACTTCGAATTGGGCTTAACCGGAGAGTTAAGCTACAGCTGAATTTTACAGTGCGTAGTTCAAGCGCTAAGCCGAGATTATACGGGACTCGACTTAAACCGTACTGAACTGTGGTTTAAGTTAAGGAGTCGCCATGTTATCTGAGGACGACGATTTTAATGACGAGGAAATGCAAATTATTTTAAACCATATCCACAACAGAAGACGGCTTAAAGTGTTTAGAATGCGTCCAAATCATTTCCACATATGGAATGACCGAGAATTCTACGAGAGGTTTCGGTTAAGTAAACAGTCTGCGATGATGGTACTAGAGATTATTGATGATGCAATTTAACATAAAACAGACTTGTAAGTAAAACTTAATATTAAATTTATTCTTACCCCTTTATAATATACTTTATCGCTCATAAGGTATTATTACTTTATATTTCAGGAACAAAGCCCTCTCGTCAGAAGCGATGCTTCTTTTGACGTTGAGGTTACATGCAAGTGGAAGCATGCTAATTGCAGCTGGAGATTTTTCCGGCATCTCAAAATCTACAGCATGCAGGGTCGTGAAAATTGTTTTACATCCATCAATTTGGACACCAATTAATTCCTTTATTTCCTCGTCGATTGGCGTAATTAACGATGGCACAGCCGGACCTCCACCTGTACCCCAAATAACACATTTCTCGTCGGCGTATTTCTGTTTTGTAACTTTCTTCAAATTGTCATATTTCTTCTTCAACACGGTAGCATCTCTGTATATTATTCCGCTCTTTGCATTGAATAACTCCGCAATTTTCCCCCACGTTTGGTTCTTCCTGCTCCACAGGACCTTATCAGATTGCTTGCACTCTATTATGTGTTTATACTACTTTACAATTTCTAACAGAATGCTAACTTCTTGAGAAGTGAAGTTAGCAGTACGTTTTGGCTCTGATTTTTCGGTCATTTTAATGTGTGTATCTTAATAACCTATAAACCTTACTTTCAGGAACAGTGCCGCCATAAACAAATGATGGGAATTCGCTCGATGTGCATGCGCAAGCGTTACCAACTTTAAAGTTCCGAGGAGTTGTTCAGCTCAGTAAAGCCAAACGTGGTTGCCCTACTGTGAAACTCGCAAAGCTTTAACCAAAGCTTAAGTTTTGTTTAAGCTGCATCTGTAGCTTAGTAAAGGTTCGACTTAAGCCTGAACTGTGAAACCGGCCCTTAATGCTATTCTATATTAATCGTCGTTGTTTCTTAACTTATGGTTATGTACACTGGAATTTTTTTGCATACATATATATACATGGCACTGTTAACAAGTTTTGATTCTTCAACATCCCCCAGCAAGTTTGTTTGTTTTCCATTTTGCTTATTATTCTAATGGTTTTTTTTTTTTTTTTTTTTTTTTTTTTTGAAGTTTAAAGACTTTATGTATTTCTCTTGCTGTAGTATTTCCCCATAATGTAATTCCGTATCTTACATGCGAATATATAAAAGCATAGTAGACCTGTTTCATTGTTTTATTGTCCATTATTTTAGTTAATTGTCTCATTACATAAATGCCCTTATTTATCTTTTTTCTAATTGATGTTACATGAGATTGCCAATTTAAATGTTTATCAATTATTACTCCAAGAAAATTAGTGCAATTTATTTCTGATATGTTTTCCCCATCTATACTTAGTTTAATACTACTCGGGTTAAGTTTTGTTAATTCAAAGTTAACACATGCTGTCTTTTGTGTATTTATTATCATATCTAAATTAGCTAATATTGTTTAATAATTTTTAAAATTGAATTAGCTATAATTTCAACCTCTTTTGCTGTTTGACCTTTAATTATGACAGTCATGTCATCTTCATATCCAATTGCGATGCCTCCATTTTCTTATATGACCTCAAAAATTTCATTTATATATATATATAAGAAATAAAAATGGCCCCAATTTTGAATCTTGCGGGACCCCTTGTTTTACTATTTTGAAATCTGACTTTATCTTTTTTATAACACCATTTGTATTATTTCGACACATTGTGGTCGATTTTCCAGATATGTTGATATCCAATCCAGCGCTAAACCTCGAAAACCACATGTTTCTAATTTATTTAGTAATATTTTTATATTCATACATTCTTGAAGAGCAAAACATGTGGCAGAGATTGGAAACAGCGAGATTGTACTTAGAATGCTATGGACGTGAAGGCAAGCGTTTCCTTCAATGTCTCGTAACTTTAGATGAAACCTTGGTTCAATGGTACCAACCAAAATTGAAGAGACAATCAAATGATTGTCCACGGCCAAAAAAGTATCAGCAAGAACAGCATCCACTTAGTTCATAGTTGTTTATGATTTTGACGGTGTCTTTGTCACTCAATTGACTTCCTGCGAAAAATAGTGTGAATGGTGCGTATTACAATTACTTTCTGGAACACCACTTACAACCAGCTGTGGGCCATGAACATCCAAATCTCCTGAATTCTTTTCCTATTCTGCTATATGGTGATGCTCGCTCTCACATACCTACACCTATGGTTAATTTATTTCGCAGATGGAACTGGGAAATTCTGATCATCCTCTATACTAGCCAGATATGAGCCCATGTGATTTTTACTGTTTCCAAAAATAAAGGTAGCGCTTAGAGGAGCTTGCTTTAGAAACCAGAGGGGCAATTGTAGCAGCAGTAGAGCAGTCTGTTTAAGATTGGTACATGGCACTGGATGGCATACGTTGTATCCCTGAAGTGTGGAAGCGGGTTATTCATGTTGATGGAGATTACTTCTGAGCACAGCAACAATGTGAACTTTACCAAAAATGTTTTCTTTCTCAATTCAAATGTTGCCACCAGTTATTGAATGACCCATGTATAATTAAAATAATAATCCTACCTTCCTTAATAAACAAACTTATTGTACAAAAGTACACTGCCAGTCTCTTGAGCAATTAAATTTTTAAGTCCTTTCAAGTAAGCGTGCAATCCATAACCATCTACCTTGAAGCAGTATTTTTAACACTTAAATAATTTCAGTCTAATTATATAATATATAAATTCAATAACCGCCCGCCTTAAAGCAATGTGTGTATGTAACAATATATAAAAAAAATGTATGTAAGTGTCATTGTATATGTCTGTATTATTGTACCCATGTTATGTGAATATATTACATCATTTAATAATGTAGGAGCTGTGAGAATAATAGGTTAAAATTTGCTAACAATGAGGTAACCTTGAGGCAATAATGACTTTGAGAGTTTAACAATACTGCTTCTGATTCTTGGAAGCAATAATGTAATTTTAGTGACAGTTTATAAAATAGCCAATCAACAACCAGAAAAAGCTTTAGTTAATGAAGGTATTCTATTGGATTAGGAATAGCCAATCAGAAACTGAAAAGGAGAAAATTTTACAAATTTACAGTTCAGTTGCCTGCAGACAGTGTTAGTAACTAGACGCAGCAAAAAGTGTCCTCAAGAAATTTAATATGTATTCGTGTGAGACGAAAATAGTTTGTGTTAAAAAGTACAAGTAATTCATAAACGAATCTCACAGCTCTCTCTATCAGTGAAGTGTTATTTAAATTGTATCAAGCATTAATAAAAGAAGTGAAGTAAAATTATAATCTGTGTAAGCCTACATTCTTGTCGCATCACAACCCTGCCAAGACATCCATGTCTCTAACAAAAATACTGACGCAGCCGAGGCAAAGATAAATATATAATATTTAAAGAAACAGTCAAATTACAAAGTTAATACATTTTTTAAACTTGGGGCAAAGGCCATCTGGAAGTACATTTGGGACGAAGGCTACCGGAAACTGTTTACAATACGTGCGGTTGCAACTACTACAAGTTCGGCTCCCCAAAAGTTGAAACATAATACAACTCCTTCAACACAAACTACTTCAAATTGACGCCCAAAGCTGGTGCAAATAATGTAACAAACCATCTTTTCAAGTTCTGTGCACCACTTTGGCTAACTCTATAATACCAGGCACTGATTAGGGTCACCTCCACCCCGTGCTTGGCGTGGAGCCGTGGTTAAGATACTTAACCTCTATGCAGGTAGCTTGAGTTTCATTCTCTATAGTGGATTGTTATCTTTTATTTTTTACAACTTGTTTTACTGTAATGTAGATAAATAATATTGCTGTGTTATTTCATTTCACTTACATACGAGGATAATCCCAAAAGTAAGGTCTCCAATTTTTTTTAAAATACAAAGAAACTTTTATTGACAAATGGAACATAGTTTTGAAGCTTTAACATATGTCTATTTTTCCACATAATCGCCATGTTGGTCGATGCATTTTTGTAGACACTGTGACAGTTTTTGTATGACCATGTCATACCAACTTGCCGCCATGCTTTGAAAAAGTGATGGACCTCATTTTTCACTTCATCGTTGTCACCGAAGTGCCTTCCAGCCAAGTGTTCTTTCAACTTGGAAAACAAGTGGTAGTCACTGGGTGCTAAGTCCGGACTATAGGGTGGATGGGTGATGGTTTCCCATCCAAACTGTTGCAGAAGATTCATGGTTTGACGGGCGGTGTGGGGGCGAGCATTGCCATGGAGAAGGCTTATGGCCTTGCTCAACATTCCTCTTCTACGGTTCTGAATTGCCCGTCTGAGTTTTTTTAATGTCTAACAATACCTGTCGGCATTTATTGTTGTCCCAGGATCCATAAAGTCGACCAACAATATCCCCTTTCGATCCCAAAACACAGTTGCCATGACTTTACTAGCAGACTTTGTTCTCTTGAATTTTCGCAGCTTGGGTGAACTGGAATGCCGTCACTCACGTGATTGCTGTTTGGTCTCATGATCTTCTGTTAGCATTCTTGGGACCCATCTTGCGCACACCTTCCAGAATTTCAACTCTTCAATCAAAGTCCGATGAATAATGCTTCGAGAAATCTCAGGAACAACAATGCAGAGCTGATTGAGAGTGATCCACTGATCTTGAAGCACGATTTGTTCAACCTTTGCGACTGTTTCGTCAGAAATGGAAGGTCTCCCACTTCTTTCCTCGTCATGAATTTCCGTGCGACCATTTGCAAATTCTCTACACCATTTGCAGACATTTTTGACATCCATACACTTCCATCAACTGTCGATGAATTTCGATAGGTTTAACCCCTTTTGCACTCAAAAAGTGAATAACCGCGCGAACTTGGCGGTAGTGGCTAATGGGAGCTCCATTATAACTGGCTGCCAAGCCAAGACTGAGGGCACTAAGCGATGTGCGGTGGTTTCTGAAGAGAGTGGAGGGAGGAAGGAAAAAAGGAGTATGGCCAACATCCACACAAACAGTTTCTCTGAGATCCCAGCGCTTTGGGGACCTTACTTTTGGGATTACCCTCATATATAATTACAATAATGGTGAAATTTGTGGTTATAAAATTAAATTGAGTATGAAAGCTCCTACCGACCAATAAATTAATGCCATGATTGCCATGGATGTTTTGGTTATGAATATTAAGTGTTGAAACACTGAAACATTTGTCTGTTTGAAATCTCATATATGAATTATTTTCTAGGAAAGCTTTTGTGATTATAGTTGTGTTCCCCATCATAACTACTACAAGAATGTGCACAGTCCTGTGGACAAAGCCTGGCTGTCCCAAGCACTCACAGATGTACCCAATTTGAAGCCCGTCTCTCAAATGCTGGTTAGTTTTAAATCACAGAGTGTACATCGTGTGTTTAGAAGGCACACATCTACATCCTGTAAAAACTTCAGTATGATGTTTTAAATAGTCTCTGATATAATGGGTCATGAATTTAGCAAATTTAACATTGACTGGATTGCTTTTAATCTCCCCTTACATAAGTTACACTAAAAATTCAAGCTCTTAACATATGTCTGCTCATTTAATCAGTAACACCTATTAAAAGACATTGCCATCATAAATTACCACAATTTTATTCAAAATTTATTACACAATGTGGAATAAAAAATTTTATACTACGGAATAAGAAATTAAACTGGCTAACACTTACCGTTTCTTCCTGTCTTGCTTGAACTGCTGGACTATCTACTGCATCATTAGGCTGTAACAAGTATAAATAAAATGACATTTTAGGCATGTATAGAAGCAGTTAATACAAAAGTATATATCATTCTCCCAAAAAAGTTCACCACAACAGAGATGATCTATTCTTGATACCTCAAAGTTTAATTTGTATTCCGCATCAGAAAACTTTTCAGTTGTTTCCAGCTGACCAAGGATATTTTTTCATCTGCTTGCAATTCTTTCAATGTAATGTAGATTAACCAACTTTAGCAATGCTATTGGTACTTCTGATTCCTGTATTGAATCATCATGATTTGTTCATAATAAATAGCATATATTCAATTTTGTACTCTTTTGTGGTTTATATTTCCATACTAGCAGCTAGAGATGGCTGTAATAGCTGCTACAGATCACAGCCTACTTGATTAAGTTTTTTGCATAAGCACTTACATCACAAATACAATACGACAGGCACTATTTATGTTTTGAGCCTTGGCAACCCTGAATGTTGTAGGTGCCATCTGACGTTTCCAATGGAAAGTTTAACATCTTTTACCATAATCTACTTCAAACATTTTGTCAATAGTGTCATTTGTTTTGTTTACACTAACTTGAAAATTGTGTGTCAACAAAAACATGGAATTAACTCGTGAAAATGTTCGTGCAATGATTTATTACGACTTTCGACGTGGATTATCAAGACAAGAGTACATCGATCAACTAACTTCCACATTTGGCAACGAAGCTCCATCCTTTGTCACTGTGAAACGCTGGTATAACAAATTTAATCGAGGCCGCCATTTCCCCAATGATAAAGTTGGTGAAGGTCGTCCAAAATCAGTTGTTGTGCCAGAAAACATTGATGCTGTGCAAAAACTAACAATGAAAGATCGTCATGCGACATATTGTGAGATTGAGGCAACCCTAGGCATTAGTTTCACCAGCATATATAAAATATTGCATGATTATTTAGTCGTAAAAAAGGTTTGCTCTCGTTGGATCCCACATAATTTGACCATGTCAAAAAGATGCTCATGTTGATTGGTGTACAAAAATGCTCAAAAAATGCAATGGTGGTGCCTCAAAAGACGTATATAAGATTGTAACAGGTGACGAATCATGGATCTATGCGTATGAGTCTGAACATAAACAGCAGTCGACTGTATGGGTGTTTCAAGATGAAGCAAATCCAACAAAAGTTGTTCGTATTCAAAGCACTTCGAAGCAAATGATCGCCTGCTTTTTCAGCAAAACTGGCCATGTGGCAACAGTGCCTTTAGAGGAACGTAAAATGGTTGTTTGCCGGAAGTCTTCGGTGAAGTAAGGAAAACCAACAAGAGCCGTAGGATTGTTCTTCATCAAGACAATGCGAGCGCACACACATCTCGTCTATCAACAGAGTATTTGAAGGCTCAAAAAATCAAATTGATGGGTCATCCGCCATACAGTCCTGATTTGGCACCCAATGACTTCTTTTTGTTCCCAAACATCAAGAATAAATTGTGTGGACGATTTTCGTTGGCAGAAGCAGCCATTGATCCCTTCAAAAACCATGTTTTGGAGGTGTCTCAAGAAGACTGGAATAAATGCTTTGACAAACGGTTCAAACAGATGCAAAAGTGTATTGATCATAAAGGATTTTGAAAAACAATAAAGCAGTTTTCAATCAGAAATTACTTTGTTTTAATTATTAGGCTCAAAATATAAATAGTGCTCGTATACTATGACTGTCAATGAAATTAAAATGTTGAAACTTAACCACTCTTTCGCACTGTTATCTCCTTTAAGCTGCTTCTTAATTATGAACACTCGTACTGTAAAACATTTATGTAAACTATGTCGCTCTACTCCCAGTTGTTCAAGTTTCATTCTCTCTACTTCCAAATGAAAATCAAACTCAAGAATCGAAATTTTAAGATTAAAAACAGAAGCACTATTAACAGTGACTTTGAGTCACCCAGTTTCGTTTTATACAACTTTTAATTAGTGAAGGTGCGTGTCAAAAAGTGTGTTTCAATCTACCATCATTTTAAGATTGTTTTATTTTGACGTATCCTTGGATTATCACATACATTAAAACTTAATTTCTAAGTATACAAACATTTTTATCACTAGAGCCCAGATGTTTGGTCATTTATAAGAATCAAAATATAGTGGCAAAATAGGCAATAAAAACAAGGCATTATAAATTTTAAACAGTCATATTCATAATATATTTAATAACCAATATTTGTTTTAAAAATTATACATTTTTATTGTTGCACATTACATCAACTAATGATTTTACACAAATCTAATGAAAAATGTGACTGTTTGCTAGATGTGGCAAGGGCTTTTGAAGTAGCCTTATTTTCTTGTCACCACTCTTTGAAGTGAAAGCAGATTTGTGCTTTGTTGCTAGCCAGGTTGATTGATAAAATACTTTTCACAAACCTTACACAAAACTGTTCCATCAGTTGAAAACACATTGACAAGAAATTCACTACATGACTGTGAAGTTTACTTTTCAATGATTCACTGAATTTAGGCATCATAATTAAATGTTACATTGGCGTTCATGTGACAGTAACATTCGTCAAAAAGTTTTCCCTACAATACTTCCTGATACTGGGGAACCCACTTTCACAGAAAAATCTAAACCCTTATCAGATAAAAATTACAAGTGCTGTCCAACATCTAGACTCAGGATCAGCCAAGAAGGCGGTTATCTGCTAGAAGCGCAGTAAACCGGAAGTGTCACACGTCCTTTTCACAACCAATGCGCTTCAATTTAGTGTCGCCGTGCAAGCAGAAGTATTCAATATTCAAATTTAAAGTTTTCTTTTATTTTGTGCGAAGAAAATATAGTGCTGATATGAACCATAATGGAAGATAAAACAATACATTAGATATTACAGAGACAAGCAAAAGAAACTGTGTATTGTGTGCGTAATTATTTCAGAAAGCACTTGAAGGTAAAATGTGAAGTACCGATGATTCTGCCTCCTGTGTTGCCTGCCACAGCTCAGGAGAAGACAACAAATGCACTTGGAGTTGGGCTACGAACAGCGCAACAAATTTGTAAACAAGTCAACAATACAGTACTGGGGCCCCAATATTCAAATCACTAGGCAAGCGACACAATCGTAATAAGGAAGTTACTGTTTAGATTACCAGCAAAAACGTTGCTGGTATAATTTTTTATTTATATGTGAGAGGAGTATACCGGACAGCAGACAATTCGGTTGTAAAGATGAGAGAAGCTGAAAATGTTCAGGGTGGAAAAGCCTTAATGCTGCATATTTTAAAAGATATGGGATTTAAGTAAAACATACTAATGATGGCAGGAAGTTTTTAATGGAAAGAAGCAACATTCTTGCAGGAAGAATGATATCTTTATGCTCTATGCACAAGATAAGGAAAGAGGTTTATGTACGTGTTACTAATGCACAAACATTTTTTCCCTTTATTTTGTTTTTATTCCTTTTATCTGTCCATTATTTAATCTGTGTGATGATAGAACTGTTTATTTTTACAGTAATTGTGCTCAAATGAATGTTTAGTAATATGTCAGTATCATTTTTGATCCCATCTCTGCAAGTGGAATCATATGGCAACACTGACTGCAATATATGGCTCTTTTCATGTGCCAAATCTTAATTTCCACCCACCTTGATAGCTGAAATGGAGTCTAAGAGTTCTCTGAATGTAATAGAAAAATTAAAAATAAATTGAAAAACTTTAGATTGATTTTAAAAAGGCTGAAATTGGTATTTATAATTATTCAAACAGGTCACTATACCTTAAAAAGGCAAAATAGACAAAATAAAAGTTGGTTCTATCACTTCCAATGATAGAAAACAAAATTATATCTACAATACTTTTGATTTATTATCACTCAGTAATAACGCCATTTTGCCTAACATCCAGGCTCCATTTATCATTATGCCTACCTCTTGTTCATTTTCTAATTCATTGTCATCTTCATCTTCAGTTTCTAAGTCACTTTCCTATTCAGCAATAAGAGAAGCATGCACAAAACAAAATTACATGCCATAAAGTATTAAATACAGCATTCTCAGGAAGAAGACAAATGCAATAAAATACACTAAAATCTGCAAAAACGTGTGCAATTTTTAAATTTATAAAGCAAATATGTAAACCAACTGCTGCAAAACAATTTGGTATTAGGCTTTGTTGTTAAGATATGTGGCAGTTGAGAGGAATGTCTAATTTAGAATGTCACCTCTATCATTCACCGAATCTCAAATGAGGGTCACTAGTTAAGTATTGAGACAACAATGAATACTCATAGAAACATTTTGTTTGTTCCATTTTCTCACAGGCACTCTATGGAGCATACCATCCTTTGGAGCCAATTCTGGAAGCATGCACACTATTCTGGCACTATAGATAACTCCTCCATGCATTCTGCAATTGCTACTTTTGGGCTAGAATATCCATGACCTAGAAGTCAGTTCTTCACAGTAGGGAACAGGAAGAAATCGCATGGTGTCAGGTCATGCCTTAAAGGTTTAAAATTCCAGAACTGTGAGCCATATTGCAAAAAAAAATTGCTGCAGTATTCAAATGTGTGTTGTGGCTAGCTTGACATGTTTACTGTTTTATTGGTTTCCACAGCCACAATACACAGCTGTGTTTATTACCACCTGCCATACCCAATGTTGAATGGTGTCTTTTTAGATCTTGTATGACAATTTAATTAAATTTATCTCTGTACTTTTTATGAAATTATTTTACAATGATCTAGAATATTCTTTTATGCTAATTTTTGCCATTACCTCTTAGGACTGTAATTTCATAAAACTCCCATGCTAACTATAATAAAGCGCCAAACATTCATTGATATTCACAGAAATGAGAATGAAAACATCAGTAGAATTTTTTTTATTTATCTAAAGCCGCTTGTACACAATCAAATTTTTGTCAAATTCAATACTTTACGGGAGTTTTTAAGAGTTGTCCCAAGTTCACAACTTTTCTTGTCAAATCGCTTCCAATATTTTGAAGTCTTTGAAAACCTTGAAAATAAATAAGGACGTGCTCTAAATGATCAAAGAGTTGAAAACGATTTGATGGCTTTGGCCAATAAAATGCGAGAATTTTCATTACGTCACACTATCTGCAACATGGCTGAAAGCGAAAAGTAAACAAAAATGGCTACCTGGCTAAGGTAAGTCGTATGCGAAGTGATTAGGTTATACATAAGCTGGTCATGTCTGTACATCGAGAGCTCTGTGGATCACCACAAGATGGAGCAGATAAAAGCGATTATGAAGAAATAATTGCCAAGCAGTTTACCGAACATTAATGCAATGTTATATAGTGTGGTTAATCCATCAGTTGGTGTTATTTTCATTATATTCCACACTCATAATGTCATTTCATTGGATATAATACGTGAAAGTGCTACATAATATTAGTAAAGAACAATATTTCATTGTGAATTGTTATACTGTGACGCAAATACTAAACTGCTTTGCACGTGATAAATTATCAATGTGTTCTGAAGGGTTTCAGTTTGGCGAACTTGTAAATACACGTTTTTTGACATTGCCAAGTCTGGTGAAGTCTTGCCAGGTCTTGCCAAGTCTTTTCCAATCTTGTCACATATTGAAAAATATTTACAATTTTTCTTGTAAACTCTTGAATTGAAAAAAAAGTTTGATCGTGTACAAGGGGCTCTAGCCTCCCCCACAACAATCTTTAAAATTCTGGAAATGTTGTAGCACCTGTAAAAAAATTGTTAGGGGTGAAAGATTCTCCAAATGTTTAGTCATTTTTACAAAAGATGAAAAATTATGAAACAATAGATATCATATAACATTCAAAAAATAATTATTTGATTAACAAGATCTTTCCTGAATCAATTACCTGAAGATTTAATCTGAAATAAATCAAAGTGATATGGATATTTCACGTTGATATTGTAATGAAAAGAAGCTAGAAACAGTGATGTGTATTGAATTTAATTTAAAGGTGAGTCGGAATTGTTACACTAACATCACTTAAGTTTACTCACTTAACATGTTTCGGGAAACGGTTGTTCCCATCCTCAGAAGTTAAATCGACTGGCCCGTGTTGTTGGTGTTTCCGTTTTTTGGACTGGATCCTGTGGTGGCATCTTGTGGTGGAGAAATGTACTTCCAGAGAGGATTTGGTGGCGGCAAATCAAAATTCATTAGATGTGTGTTGTGTTTTAGAATGGTGATCTTCTCCCATGCACCTAATTCGGCTGCAAATTTGGCTGGTTTGACTAATGTAATATTGGGTTTGATGTTGTGATTAGTGATCCAAAAATGGTGTGAAACTGCAGATTTGTCCATTTGTTTGTATTTAATACATCTCATGTGCTCCTTTAACCTAGTTTCTAGGTTTCTTTTTGTCTTACCTATGTATACTTTATTGCAATCTGAACAATTGATTTTATAGATTCCAGCTTTTTTGTATAATTTGTAACAAGTTAAAAGACCCCATTCCACAAGACAAAAAAGCTGGAATCTATAAAATCAATTGTTCAGATTGCAATAAAGTATACATAGGTAAGACAAAAAGAAACCTAGAAACTAGGCTAAAGGAGCACATGAGATGTATTAAATACAAACAAATGGACAAATCTGCAGTTTCACACCATTTTTGGATCACTAATCACAACATCAAACCCAATATTACATTAGTCAAACCAGCCAAATTTGCAGCCGAATTAGATGCATGGGAAAAGATCACCATTCTAAAACACAACACACATCTAATGAATTTTGATTTGCCGCCACCAAATCCTCTCTGGAAGTACATTTCTCCACCACAAGATGCCACCACAGGATCCAGTCCAAAAAACGGAAACACCAACAACACGGGCCAGTCGATTTAACTTCTGAGGATGGGAACAACCGTTTCCCGAAACATGTTAAGTGAGTAAACTTAAGTGATGTTAGCGTAACAATTCCGACTCACCTTTAAATTAAATGGATATTTCATCCAATTTTTCCAGTATGTAATCACTAGTTTTAGTAGATCCAGTATTAGTAGACACCCTGCTTGCGGAAACTCCATTGTTACATAAGCAGGTGAGTTGATGCATTGTCACAAAATACCTTTAGTCCTGTCTTTGCACACTGTTCTTGGATTTTCTGAAACACTTTCAGAAGGCAAACTTCTGAGTAACATTTTGCAGCAACAGTTCTCTGATTTTCAAGCACAATGGTTGCCACATAACTTCTTATGGAGAAAAAAGAAGCAACCATTTTCTTTCTCACACCCCTTGGCCTCTTGACTTTGATGGGTGGTTGATCATCGGAGATATTGCAAATGAAGGATTGGTATTTTGTTTTTCTGAATCAAACTGATATATGCATTTTTAATTTTTTTTTGTGGGGGGGGGGGGGGAGGCACAGTGAAATTAAATTGAAATTTTTATTTCTCTAGTTTCACTTCCTGTACCAAAACTTACTACAGTAGAATCCTGCTAACTTGAATCTTGATAACTCGACATTCCTTTAACTTAACAATTTTTAAAAATTTTTTATCATTAAACTTGATTGTAATAATTTCTATAAGGCACTATGCAGATAAACAGTCTAAGTAAATTATAATTAGTGTACATATAAATGTTTATGTGTTTTCCTGATCTGTTCAGGTATGGTATCCTGTTTTCAGATTTTGCAATTTATTTATGACACTAATTTGGCGAGAGGTTTTGTTATTTTTGTGGAAATACAACCTACTGCATTCTCCCTCACTAACAAAAGGGCTGACTGAATCTGAACTTTGATATCTGAGACAGAACATAAGCAGCCAGCAGACCATTGTCACGAAACCAAAAGCTTGCCGCTAATAATGCGTGTAGTACAAACACTTGTTTGGAAGGTTTGAAGGTTTATTGCTTTACTAAGTACGTATGTGGTAAGCTAAACTTTCAGTTATTTCTGGTCACAGTATACAGCTTCTCAGATTTCAGGCTTACTGTTAATGTTGTGTTTGTGTCAGTGAAAATGCCCTACACGATGAAGCTGCACAACAAAATTAGTATGAGAGACAGTATAGCATTCCCAAGATTTTTTCTACAAAGAACTCAGAATTTCTTCTCTATCCTATGTAAGTGTGTATTTTTAAATTTACTTTACAGTAATAATTTTTAAGATATGTTATACTTTTCTGTTTCCTATAGTTGCTAGAACATGCATTTATGTAATTTGTGGTACATATTATGAGTTATAAATAACAGACCCGGTAAAACTATAGATTTTGGTAACCCGGCACTCTGTCTCTATTAGCTCAAGTTCTGGTGTAGAAAGTGAAGCTAGAGAAATAAAATTTTCAATTTGTGCATGTAAATGGTACTCCATATTTTGTCACCTATAACAATTCCTACTGTTTTCACAGTTAAATTTTGCATCCTTTCTTGACAACATTCCACCTTCTGGAGCTTCTGTGTTTCAGATAAATTACAGGGCACCCATCTTGAAATATTGTAGAAATATTATGAAGAATGGTTAAACCGTTCAAGTAATTGCTGATGCCAGCTCAACATCTCTATAGGTTAGTCTTGGACTGACGACCTTGTTCATTGTTTTCACAGAGGTGATATTTTACTCAGTCATTGTTGTTGGTTTGCCACTCTTGTCTTCATCTTTAAGAGATTGCCACACCATATTTAATTCTCCAAACCAGTGGAACACAGTAGCATGTGAAGGAGAAAAGTCAACAATCCCTGTCAAACGCTCAAATGACCTGCATTTTATTTAAGTCACATTTGAAATTGTACAAGATCGCACAAAAATGCGGTCTGAAAATCCAATGCACTTGCAAGGACATTCAGTTTCCAGACTTAAACACAAAATCCAGG
This sequence comes from Deroplatys truncata, assembly GCA_030765065.1. NCBI lineage: Eukaryota > Metazoa > Arthropoda > Insecta > Mantodea > Mantidae > Deroplatys > Deroplatys truncata. Next base: position 13,071,024 of record CM060979.1, read on the forward strand.
AAAATGAATGATGCAACAGACTCTGCCTACTACCATGGCAATATTAATGCCTAAGCAACAATGTTTTCCGTGTCTCAATACTTATCTATTGACCCTCATAAAATGCTACATTTTCTCAAGAAATTGTACATAAGGATTGATTGTGAAAGTTTAAAGTATGCTAACACCAACTTAAAATTTAGAATTAATAATCCCATAAACTTATACTTTACATGCATTGTAAAACAAACAGTACATGCTGCACATTACAGTCATCAAATTTGAACTTAAACAAGAACATTTCTTACATGGAAGATATTAAAATATTCATACAGAAACCAACCTTTAAATTACTGAGATGATAAGAATGATCTATTCAAAACACCTGGCATTACATTCACACGACTTTCTCTGCCAAATATTGTTTATTTCTATATAGCTTCCACCAACTTTATTTTTCTATCTATTTCATATTAATTAAGTTAAAGCATTTGCAGAATTAATTTCATTACAAATTTACTTGAAGGTGTAAAAGGAATAAAGGAAACCAAAGCTGTAGTCAAATGTCTAAAATCAGGCTGCTCTTTCAATAGTATAGATGGGGAAAACATATTGGAAATAAATTGCACTAATTTACTTAGAGTAATAATTAATAAATATTTAAATTGCCAAATTCATGTAGCATCAATTAGAAAAAGATAAATAAGGGCATTTATGTCATGAGACAATTAACTAAAATAATGGACAATGAAACAGGTCAATTATGCTTTTATATATTCACATGTAAGATACGGAATTACGTTATGGGGAAATATTAAAGCAAGAGAAATGGATAAAGTCTTTAAACTGCAAAAAAAAAAGCCATTAGAATAATAAGCAAAATGAAAAACAAACAAACTTGCAGGGGGGGGGTGTTTAAGAATCAAAACTTGTTAACAGTGGCATGTATGTATATATATGAATGCATAAAAACTGTGATAAATATAAATATGCAAAAAAATTCCAGTGTACATAACCATAATTTAACAAAACAATAACGATTATTATAGAATAACATTAAGGGGAACTCTAAATAATCGTGCCATAGAAGTTAGAGGAAGAGAATTATTCAATAAATTACCTAGAGAAATAAAGAACATAAACCAGCCAAATGTAATGATGAAAACAATAAAGAAATACTTAATAGAAAATTAATTTTATAGTATAGATGAATTTAGACATGCTAAAGCAACGTAAAGTGAAAATGATATTTAAGGTAAACTTAATGTAAATGCAACGTAAAAGAAGTAATGTAAAATTATAAGCTGTACTTGTTAAATTATTTTATATTTGTAATTGGACAGGTCCTTTAAATGTATTTAAAAGGATAATAAAGTCTAAAGTCTATCTTTGAGATAGGAAGGCTTGGAAAAAAAAAAATTGCAAGAAAACCTAAATGGCAACAGCACTTCAAAAAAGACAAAGTATTGGAAAATTCAAATCTATAACAATGAATATTTCCAAAATGTTTGATGCTACAATAAAACTGATTTTAAATAAATTGTTTGTTTTAAAGAGATTCACTTTTTTTTTGGTGCAGTTAGTTTTTGTCTAACCCTTACGGTTTCCGGTTATACAAAATTATAAAATATAACCTATGAATACATTTTATTTGTTAAGTATATACCTTAAAAGTATGGCATTTTAATCAAAATCATTAAGAACCATTTTTGAGAAAATAAAAAATTTCCATGTAAACGGTAGTTTGGGTGAGAGGGATTTTCTTGGAAACCATGTCACATCTTTGGAAGATACTGAACTTAAATTCATCCCACATTCCAGCTCTAGTTCACAGACACATTGACCTTTTCTAAACATACCTTTTTTACTTTCTCTACTATGTATAGTAAGTAGGGGAAGTATTGTATTCCACCCAAAAATTCGATACAGAGATTTCACCGGAAATACATGTTTTGAGACCCCTGAATCCAAAAAAAGCATTTTTGGAAACATGTCCAAGAGTGAGTGAGTGAGTGAGTGAGTGAGTGAGTGAGTGAGTGAGTGAGTGAGTGAGTGAGTGAGTGAGTGAGTGAATGAGTGAGTGAGTGAGTGCCTGCGTGTGTGTGTACAGCAAAACAAACAGTCGGATAAACACCAAACTTGGTATTTAGGTTCAGTATCTTCCAGAGATGCCACGCAAAGGTTTTCAAGAAAATTCCCTCACCCCAGATTACCCTTTACATGGAACATTTTTTGAAAATTTTAATTTTCTCAGAAATGGCTCTAACAATTTTGATTAAAATATCATATGTTTAAGAAATTTTCTGGGAATGTCTCCAAAAGTATTCTTCATTGTGAACGACTTTTGCATAACAGGTAAACCATAAGAGATAGACAAAATTTTACTACACAGAAAATGTAGATCGCATTAAAATACACAATTTATGTCATATGCATTTCTTTTGTTGAGTGAACCATTTTCGAGATATTGCTTGTTATTCCCTTAAATTTTCCAATACTTATAATTTTTCTCAAATGAGAATTTGTTATTCATTTTTTTATGTCCTGGACATGCAAAGAGAATGGAATGCTGCACATAACAACCAGCTCTTAAAATATTTGACTGTCGCTTAAAGTCTACTGTATTCCCCTTGCATCTACAAGAAAATTAGCAATAAGATTAACATCTCGATTAACATAAAGCATATGGAGAATAAGTGTTTGTAAAAATAGTTTGCACAAGAGTAGAGAAAGTCATGTGAGTGTAACACATCAGATTTTTTTATCTAGAGTCTTTTGCTAAAAATTGCTTCTATAACCAAATTTTGAGTTAGGTTTCTGCATGAAGGTTCGATGCTTCCATTGTTGGAAATGCAGTGCATCTATTTCTTAAAACTATAATTTGGGCAATTATACTTCATGATGCAGAATTCCTTCATGCTGAAAGTTTAAAAATTATTTCAGTACATCAATAACAGCAGTTCACAAGCAACAATGCAGATTCTCCACTCTTTCCTGAAAAACTATATAGCTCTAAAGAAACGTGTGACCATGCTGCTAAAGCTCATCAGATGCAAGAGCTTGCTTCATAGTGATATGCTTTCTTATCACACTGGAAGACAAACAAGTAGAAGGAAGATGATAAAAAAGAGAAAGGAAGATGAAGATGGGGATTTAAAGAATTGATAAAACTTCCCAGCTTAAATTTTCTTTTACTAATGAAAACTTTAAAGCAGGAGTGATGGATATAATCTATTTTCTCACCTCCTGCAAATAAGAGCAGGAAGTGATCTGAGAACAAAAATTTTAAAAACCAATCTATAATAGGAAGCAGAACAAAATATACACCTTTAAACCAATAAAACGCTTTATAATGCACACATTTTGAGCTTTGCAGCTGTTTTCTCCCCAATTCTTCCTGTTCACTAATATCATACACCATATTTACTCACGTAATTTACAAACCTTCCGACAATAACTTTGGGTTCTAAAATACGGATGCATAAATTATGCAAGGAACAAAAGTTACAGTTCAGTACAAAAGATTTAATTTGCTGCATCCTCATCACTACTGTCATGGTCAAACTCAGAACACAGAACATATCATTTGCAGTCACCTGAATCAGTGAGTCAGTCAACAAAACAGGCATTGTCTTCCAATCCGTCAAGAGCATTTGAGATTTCTGTTTTCTTAAAACTCCTTTCCAAGACGTGTAGTAAAATACATCTCCATTAAGAAAGAATCCAGTCACATGCTATCAAGAGCCGAGGCTTCTTCATATATACATAGCATAAAATTGGAAAGGTAAATCAGACTGAAAAATTGAATGCCATAGTTGGAATTTGAACCACAGTTCTTCCAGTTTCCAACTGGTTGCTCTAACCAACTGAGCTCCAAGGCAACACAACAGTACAACAGTGGATTTCCCAACTGATGCACATTTTTCCTGGTAAACCACAAGATCTCAAATTCGTTTTGAAATGACCTATCCTAATGGTCGTCCTCGGTGGTAAAGTGGTTACCATGCTAGCCTCTAGTTCCTGAGGTCATCGGTTCAAACCTGGCAGAGGGCGATGGATTTTTTGGGGAGTAAAAACCCTTAGAATGGCTTCCTTTGGAAGGGAAATACAGTCAGTGGTCACGTGTTGCAGATTTACGGTACATAAAAGCACCTCAAGCCTAATAAACAGGCCTCTGAGCAAAATTTCAGGTCTTTCACGCCCAATATAGAATGGGACAATAAGGATCACAGCAGTTAAAAACCTTCAATAATTAAAAATCTCTATTCAACTCAGTAAGTACTTTAAATCCTGGGCTTCATAGTTTAATGAACTACAGGGAGAGCCAAAAAGCTACGAACCTCCCGTCCACGTCCTCGGCACTCATTGCCATCTGCCACTATCATAAAAAGGTGCGGATGAAACCATACATTTTTACAACTACAGTGGAATCTCGTTAGCACGTTCCTCATTAACACGTGTTCCCGTGTATTACGTTGAATTATAAAAGTCCCGGTACCAAATCACCAAATATAATAAATAATGTTTCCTTAGTGCATTTTCCCGGTCCCGCTTACTACGTTTGAAGTTTGACGTCCTCATACGCTGTTTTGGCCAATCCTTGATCGGTACAGTGGGAGTAGGCGTTTAACACGTTCATAGTTTGACGTCCTCATTTGCTACTTTGGTCAATCCTTGGTCACGGGGTGGATATCGGCAGCCAATAACATACATGCATTTAAATATTTGTGTGACACGATAGAGGGCGGGATAGAGAATGCTTTACCTTGGCGTGGTAAATGCGGTAAACACTAACGATAGTTTCTAATGTTGAGTGATGACCAAACAACCGTAGATTGTATTTTAATTTTTCATTTACGCAAACCTAAATTGATTGAAACTGCTTTTAAAGAGGGGAAAAATACTAAAACAAAACTTTTCTCTTGGAAAATGGGATCAGAAGAGGACCGCAATGAAATTTGTAGCATGGAAACACCTCCGTATTCAAATCGTCTTGTACACACCAAAGATGATATCGTCTATTGTACTCGTAACACGATGCACGCTCATAATTTTTTCTTTTCTAGCAGAAATTGTTATCACGTGTATAATAAAACACACAGCAAAACCACTATTGCCGCTTCCAGAATTTGCAATTTATTTTCTCCAAAACATTCATAACCTAAAAAATCCAAGTTGACCAAAATAAAAGCTTGAATTATTTATTCTCAGGCTTTGTGTACCCAAATCCATTTAAACATATTGAAGTTAACATGGAAACGCGGATCGTATTCAGTATAAAATTGTACTCAAAATCGATTTAAATTGCCCATGGAGACGTAGTAATTATTAGATTTTTATTACCTATGTTCTTAAATTGCAGATTTTGCATTTTCGTTAACACGTTTTCCCGCCTATGACGTCCAAATCCTTAGGTCCCTGTAAAAACGTACTAACAAGATTCTACTGTACTTTTAAAGGCCTTACTTTACAAACTTACAATACTTAAGGCTGGTTCACAACCGTCCGAGAATGGTAACCAGAACGAAACGAGAACGGGAAGCAATGCACCAAGCAAGATATTGGTTCACAACAGCCCGTTAACGAGAACGGGAATGCATATCGATCACAAAGTGAAAGTCGATTTTGCGCATTGGGATTTCATTTGTTTTTAACTGACCAATGACAGTTTTTCATCTACTTCTAATTTAGCCAAGCCAACGTCAAAATTCAATAGATAAACATCTAAATGCATATCCATTACATTTCCGATCCCTCTACTTATACCAAGCTTTCATTCCTTTATTTAATGGCATACATTAAAATTCTTTATTGTTCTTTTTTCATTTCCACCAGTTTTAGCTGTTCTTTGTAGCTTTTGCCATTGTTTCTTAGGTAATAGCCAGTTTTGAGTTGCATATAAACAAACTACAAATGATCCCTTCACCAGAGGAACCAACACTAATTAGATTAGCGGGTGTCGGGATGAGGTTAGCAAGCACATTTACTACTAATTCCTTCCAGTTTCATGTTTCCAGCTTGCGACTATAGAGAGCATTAGTGACTGTTTCATGTCATGGCTGCCTAGAATAACCTCTAGAGTGAAGAGTCTAATATGCACAATAGGGATCTAATATGCCTTGCCCGGGAACGAGAAAGTTAAAAGTTGGGCAACTCTTCTTTTCCGTTCCCGGGGCCCGGGAAGGCTTCCCATCGGTTGTGAACATTCCCATTTGAATACATGTATTTCAACTTTCTCGTTCTTGTTCTGGTTACCGTTCTCGTTGGTTGTGAACCAGCCTTTGCAATCACTCGCCAATTTTTTTCGAGTCAACAGTTGAAGCCCATATATATGTAAATACAATTTTGCCCCCCCCTTTTTTTTAGAGAATTAACAGCCAGGGAGCCTGATTTTGCCTTTTTTTCAACAAGACTCTGCAACAGCTTATACGGCCAATATTTCGATGAGAAAATTTGAAAGTGAGTTTGAGGACAGAATTATTAGTAGAGATTTGTGGCCCCCTTGGTCCCCCGATCTAACCTCCTGCGATTTCTATCTCTGGGGTAACTTAAAACAAAGTATACAAGACAAACCCACAAACCCTGGAAGAATTAATGCCAGTATTGCTCAATGTGAACTACGGCAAATGATGGATAGTTTCCTAAAGAGGTGCCAAAAATGTATGGACAACGACGGTGGTCAGTTTCAGCATCTCCTTTCATAAAGTTGGTAAGTAAAGCCTTTAAAAGTAGTTTTAAAAATGTTGTATGGTTTCATCCGCGCCTTTCCGTGATAGCGGCAGACAGCAGCAAACGCTGAAGATGCGGACAGGAAAAACACTGTGCAGCCAGTTCATAGTTTTTTGGCTCACCCTGTATTAGGTCAATCAATGGTCCTATACACAGCTCATGTGAAAGAACAATTATCATAGCATAAAATATGTTAGGGTGTAAATTATGCAAGTAAATATGATGTGTCTCTAAACTGGTTTCCCTAAACCAGCAAAACTTAACCTAGCAAATCAGACAAAGCTTTTGTTTTTTTCTGTTAGCACTGACTTTTTGATATTTTCTGCTAGTCATTCCACTGCATATTCATCTCTAAGGAAGCAGACGGTTATTACGATACTCCTTGACAATCATACTTGCTAACTTCCTAAAATTGAAGCCCATAAAACTTTCCCTCATCTAGCAAACCGTAATAGTTTTACACTGACATGAAATTTAGAACGTATAAAATGTTCCGTGCAGTAAATGTACAAAAATTACATGCAAAATAAATAAAAATTCCATGTTATAAGAATTCTTGAAGACCTGGTAGTACTGCTTCTTTCTGTCATACATGCAGAAATTCTTCCTGGTACCACAGTACACACTTATTAAAGCAAAGAACATCACTTCCTAGGCTATACACAAGTTTCTAGTCGATATTTTATGCTTCATAACATGAACTGTAAACAAAAACTCACAAAAAATGGGTAGTTTATATCTGTCAGTCATGGAATGTGAATAAGATAAACAATTTACATGAGGGAGTTACAATTAACGTTGTTCCATTTACTGGTAGTTACTAGACGTAACTAGTAGTGCAATCAAATTTTAAACTTGCAAGCTATGCATTTTGTTGCATCCCAGTGAAGAGGGACAATGATCGTGACGAAGGATAGACACACAGATAAACTCTGGCCTATCATAGCATTGTATATCAATTAGCACCGTAACATAGTCTGTAATCTTAAGTTATTATATAATGCAATACAATTTAATGCATTGCCACCGCCATGGGAAAAATCTGCAATACTTTGAAACTGTCTAAACAACTATAAAAATGCCTCTTTGCTATAAAGTCACAAAAAGGCCTCCGCTCCGTACATTTTTGAATTGTGTTATTTGACGCCAAATAATCCCACGTTACAGTGCTAGTGATTAGATGCCGTTCAAACTCTATTATGCAGTGCTATGTGTGGTTGCAAGCAGGGGTCTTATTGGTACAAGTGCTTTTGTCAATCGCCACTTTCAAATATATTTTTAAAAAGTATGCTTCCATTTTACTACTAAGACACTGTAATGCTATATTTCAAAATTATGCTAAAAGATAATGCTCTAGGATGCACAGTTGTTTGCCCTATGGACAATTAATTAGGAAAACCAAAAGTAGTTGTGTATTTGAAGCTTCTTTCAAATTATCTTAACCCTGAACACACAAGGATGAAATACAACAGAAATAAACAGCTGGTTTATGACAAAGTAAATGAAATGCCTATAAAATGATGCACTACCTCTCAACAATGCCAGAGTTTCTTCAACATGCATAACATATTTAGCAGTATTTACCTGTTGACCACTGGAGTTTAACGAAGCTCTATTGGCTTCAGCATCATCAGCACTAATATGGAAGCGTCTTTGGAATTCAGTAGCTGCCGACTCCAGACTACGTTCACGAACCTGGTCATTGCATGTACCAGCATTGCTGTAAACAAGAGTAATTGACTACACCATTTTCTTCCAAAATAATCTTTAATAACGTTAAATCAATAAACTATAAAAGCTTTCAACATCAAGAAATGGTAATAATCCAGTCTTCTTATAAATGCTAAATGAAAAAAAAAAAAAATTCTGTGTTACTTCACATGGCTTTCTCTACTCACTATTATTACAAAATCTTATTCCCCTGTGTGCTTCCTGTTAAGCTGTAGGTATAAGAAAGGTACAGTTGGCTAAAGTGATAGACAGATTTTTACTTTCTCTACTACGTATAGTAAGTAGGGGAAGTATTGTATTCCACCCAACAATTTGATACAGAGATTTCACCGGAAATATATGTTTTGAGGCCCCCTGAATCCAAAAAAATGCATTTTTGTAAACATGTCCGTGTGTGTGTCTGTGAACAGCATAGCTCAGAAACGAACAGGCGGATAAACACCAAACTTGGTATTTAGGTTCAGTATCTTCCAGAGATGCAACACGAAGATTTACAAGAAAATCTCCCCACCCCAGATTACCCTTTACATGGAAGATTTTTCGAAAATTTTAATTTTCTCAAAAATGCCTCTAACAACTTTGATTAAAATATCATATATTTAAGATACTTTCATGACAAATAAAATGTATATTTTGAATTTTCTGGGAATGTCTCCAAAAGTATTCTTCATTGTGAACGACTTTTGCATAACTGGTAAACCATAAGAGATAGACAAAATTTTACTAAACAAAAATGTAGATCGCGTTAAAATACACAATTTATGTCATATACATTTTTTTTTGTTGAATGAACCATTTTCGAGTTATTGATTGTTATTCCCTTAAATTTTGCAATACTTATACTTTTTCTCAAATGAAAATTCGTTATTCTTTTTTTTTTTTTGTCCCGGTAATGCAAAGAGAATGGAATGCGCCACATAGCAACCAGCGCTTAAAATATTTGGCTATCGCTTAAAGCCTACCATATTCCCCTTGCATCTACAAGAAAATTAGCAATAAGATTAACATCTCAATATCTCGATTAACATGAAGCATATGGAGAATAAGCATTTTTAAAAATAGTTTGTATAAGAGTAGAGAAAGCCATGCAAGTGTAACACTCAGATTTTTAAAATGTGACAGCTTTGCAATTCCATGCTCTTTGGATGACCATGAGAAAAAACGAATTCAGACTTACCAATAATAAAAGTATAAGTATTTGAAAATTCGAACTAATAACAAAGAATATCTCAGAAATGCTTAATGCCACAAACAAATTTGACAAATTGTGAGCTTTAATGAGATCTAAATTTCCTGTGCAGTAAGATTTTGTCTGTCTCCTGCAGTTTACCAATTATACAAAGGTCATTCAGAATGAAGACTTCATAGGCTATTCCCATAAAATTCAAGACACACGTTCTATTAGCCATGTAAATATCTTAAATATATGGTATTTTAATAAAAATCATATAGAGCCATTTTTGAACAATTAACATTGAAAACTTTTCCATGTAATGGGTAGTTTGGGAAGGTAGGATTTTCTTGAAAATCTTTGCGTCACATCCTTGGAAGATTCTGAACCTAAATACCAAGTTTTGTATTTATCAGACTTTTTGTTTTTGAGTTATGCTGCCCACAGACACAGACAGACAATTTCTAAAAAGGCTGTATTATTATTATTATTATTATTATTATTATTATTATTATTATTATTATTATTATTATTATTATTCAGGGTGCCTGAAAACATATTTCCCATGAAATGTAGACATGAAATCTTACCTACTATAAGTAGGTGACAATTGCAAACTATTAACATGAACAACAATCATTCTGACAAACTAAAACAGAGACAAAACTGTACTTTAGTTAATATTAATTGTATTTTCATACAAGCCATGTGTAGGACAAGGTTGGAAAGATAGGATCAGACTGAAAAATTCAATGCTATAGTCAGGATTTGAAACACAGGTCTTCTGGTTGCTCTAACCAACTATTGTTGAGAATCAGTTGGGGAATTTAATTATGTACCGGGAAATTGCCATGGTAGCTCAGTTGGTTAGAGCATCAGTTCCCAAACTTCTTACATACACAACCCCCTTTTCGATAATGAAATTATTGGCAACCCCTCCATTCACTTCACTGCTTAATCATTAATTTGCAAGTTTTCGCGCAAAGTTAAAAGATAAATTACTTGAGCTTTCTTCAGACCAAAGTTTAAAACTGACTTTCCAGAAGGAGGATGTGTATCATTTCTGGCTAGCAAGAAGGTGTCTGCCGCACTAAACGTACTTATTCCATTCTGCACCTCATATCTCTGCAAAATTGGATTTTCATCAATGATGAACATCAACACTAAATCTAGGAATAGATAATGTGTGCAACTAATATACAGCCAGACATTGAACGATTAATTAATAGCAAACAGGCTCACACTTATCACTAATCAGCCTGATGTGCAGTGTAATAATTAATGGTTTACATAAAATTGTACATGTGCATTTACTGTGAAATTGTAGTATTAATATGCTTCTTAAATACAAAACGTGATTCTGTTTAAATGTAATATGTAATACACGACTAAATTCCATTTTCCCCATTGTTATAATAATAATGATTTATTAATAATTCTAAATATCCACTGCGACCCCCCAGATAGAAAACGGCGGCCCCCTTGAGGGTCGTGACCCACAGTTTGAAAACTGCTGGGTTATAGCGACCAGACAGAAACTGGAAGATCCGTAGTTCAAATCCCAGCTGTGGCATTGAATTTTTCAGTGTGATTCTGCCTGTACTTTAGTTAACTACTAGAACCAATGGCAAATAATATTATCTGATAATACCGTTTAATTATTTGTTATTAAAATATCTGTATTAGTGAACTTCACATTTCTAAATGGTTTTATTTAAAAGTACAATGTCAATTTGAAATCAAATGTACAAAGCTTTTATTAGTTCTAAAGTAATTGATATCTTTTTACTTTCTCTACTACGTATATTAAGTAGGGGAAGTATTGTATTCCACCAAAAATTCTATACCGAGATTTCACCGGAAATATATGTTTTGAGAACCCCTGAATCCAAAAAAAGCATTTTTGGAAACATGTCCATGTGTGTGTCTGTGTATATCTGTGAACAGCATAACTCAGAAACAAACAGCCGGATAAACACCAAACTTGGTATTTAGGTTCAGTATCTTCCAGAGATGCGACACGAAGGTTTTCAAGAAAATCCCCCACCCCAGATTATCCTTTACAAGGAACATTTTTCGAAAATTTTAATTTTCTCAAAAATGGCTCTAACGATTTTGACTAAAATATCATAAATTTAAGATATTTTCATGACAAATAAAATGTATATCTTGAATTTTCTGGGAATGTCTCCAAAGTATTGTTCATTGTGAACGACTGTTACATAACTGGTAAACCATAAGAGATGGACAAAATGTTACTACACAAAACATGTAGATCGCGTTAAAATACACAATTTATGTCATATACATTTTTTTTTGTTGACTGAACCATTTTTGAGATATTGCTTGTTATTCCCTTAAATTTTTCATTTTTAGTTAGTTAGTTAGTTTATTCATCCGTTAAAGTGGTTTGGTACAATGTACATTCACTATTGGACACGTCAAGCTATAAACATAAACAATAATAGGTTTTTGCAATATATACAATATGTTTTTACATTATACAATAGGTATTTACATGCTAAATACTATGGTTCATGATATACATTTGTGTTCAAGGAAATCATTAATAGAATAAAAGGAGTGGTTAACTAGATGTGCCTTGAGACTGGATTTCAGCTGGTTTACATTTTTAATTGCCTTAATATTACTTGGTAAATTATTATAAAGTTTAATGCCAGAGAATAAGATACTTTTTTGGTAGAGCGAGGTGTTGCAGCTGGTCACATGTATTTGTGTATTTTCCCTAGTATTGTGTTCATGCACCATATTATTAGTTATGAATAGTGAATCAGAAGCATTAATGTTCTTGACTATAAGCAGAATAACTGCATATATGTAAATGCAGGGAAGTGGGAGGATCCCCAGTTTTTTAAAGAGAGGTTTACATGACGACTTTGGGCTGACTCCTTCAATAGTTCTGATAATTTTTTTCTGTGCAATAAAGATTGACTTGCTTGTTGGAGACTCACCCCAGAAGACTACTCCATAACTTAGGAGTGAGTGCACATGTGCAAAATATGCTGCTCTAACTGTTTCTTTACTTGTGCATGTTGTCAATATTCTTAGCATATAACATAGAGAGCTGAGTTTATTATTTATGAGGCTAGTGTGGGCATCCCATTTCAGATTGCTTTGTACGCAGACCCCAAGGAATTTTATAGATTCTACTTTTTTAAGTGTCTGATTAGAGAGTTGTATTTGAGGGGCAAGATAATTTTTGTTCATATTTGTGTGTATATCCATTGCTACAGTTTTATTTGTATTTATAATAAGATTATTCAATGTAAAATAGTTTGAGATTTTCTCTGAGACTTGGTGAATAGAGGTTAGAAAGGTTTCTTTTTGGGTTGCCTTAACCAGGATGTTTGTATCATCAGCATATAAAATGGTTTTAGTACATGGATCATTTATGTGGAAATCATTTATGAAAAGAAGAAATAGGACAGGACCTAGTATAGAACCTTGTGGTACACCATAGCTTACTTGGAGTGGACTGGAGTGATAATAATTGATCTGATTATTTGATTTATTCTTTATTTCCACTATTTGCATACGACCACATAGATATGATTCTAACCATTTATTGGCCAACCCTCTTATGCCTAGAGCCTCTATTTTCGTTAACAAAAGCTGATGATCTATGGTGTCGAATGCCTTTGTTAAGTCTAAAAATATAGCCGAGGCATGTTGCTTTTGATCAATGGCTTTAAGGGACGCGGTTATAAATGAGAAAATTCCAGATTCAGTTGAGTAATTTTTCCTGAAGCCGTGCTGAGAGTCCGATAATAATTTATGTTTCTCTAAGAAGTTGGAAAGTCGTTTAAGAAACAGTTTCTCCAATATTTTAGAGAAAACTGAAAGTAGCGCTATGGGCCGATAATTAGACATATCATTGTTTTTCCCTTTTTTATGTAATGGTTTGATTATGGCTGTTTTTAGACAAGTGGGAAAAGAACCTGAGCTTAAAGATTCATTACATAGATGTGTTATTGGATTCACAATTACATGTGCGCATTTTTTAATAAGAAAGTCTGGTACCCTATCAATGCCAGCCAAGTTTTTTGGCTTAAGATCTTTTATTATTTGTAAAATTTCTTTCTCGTTTGTCGGTGTAAGGTATATTGATTCATGTATTGAGCTGTGAAAATTTAATGTAGGAGGGGGATTATTTAACGAGGCTTGTTTTATGAGATTATCTGCTATATTAACAAAGTATGTATTAAAGTTTTCTGCTACTTCAATTGGATCTACAACTTTTTTAGAATTTATGAGCAAGTTTATGTTGTTCACTATTATTTTATTAGTACCCGTTTCCTTTTTAATTATCTTCCACATTGCTTTTGTTTTGTTACTTGCTATATTGATGAGTCGGTCATTTGTCATTGTTTTTGCTTCTCTTACTACTTTACTTAAGATTAGTTTATACTTCTTGATGTAGTTTTGGAATTCTACGGTTAATGGGTATGTTTTTGATAATTTATGTAGATAGCGTTTAGTTTCACAGGATTTTTTAATTCCTGTAGTAATCCAGGATTTAGCGTTTTTTTCTGGAATATCTTTTACAGTTTTGAATGGAAAAGCTAAGTTTATGTAATGTTGTAGTGTCTGAAGGAACAATTCAAACTTTTCTGATACACTTTTGGTTTTATAGATTTCTACCCATGCTTCGCTGCTAAGTAAGTGAGTAAAGTATTGGATATTCTCATCATTGAAGATCCTTTTTTTAGTGAATTCTATTGATTGGGAATATTTGTTAGCCAAGGGAAGGTTTAGTATTTGTGCATTATGGTCACTAAAACCCATATCAAAGGTTTGGCTTTTGCACAGGAGAGTATTGTTAACAAAAATTTGATCGATTAGTGTTGAAGAGTTTTCTGTGATTCGAGTTGGACCATGGATTGTGGGTTCCAGATTATAAGATTTTAACGTATTTAGTAGGTCAGAGGTAGCTTTTGATTCTTTACAAAAATCAATATTGAAGTCACCACATACTATTACAGTATTTTTAAAGTGTTTAATATTATCTAGAACCATTTCCAGTCCACTCAGAAATGAATTTATGTTGGTGTCGGGAGCTCTATATATACAGAGTGTTGTTATTTGCAAATCAGGTAAATACACACCTGATATTTCTAGGTCCTGTTCCTTTGTAATACGATCAATGGTTTCTATGTTTCTGAAATTAATGCCTTTTCTTACAAGAATACATGTGCCCCCACCTTTTTTACTGTCCCTACATGACCATGCTGCTAGCGTGAAATCTTTGAATTTATCAAGCACAAATAGGTTACTTTTCTGAAGCCAGTGTTCGCTAAAACACAGAACACTGACATGCTGTAGATAAGTTGCAAGTAGAATCTCTATGAAGCTGATTTTGTTGTTTAATGATTGAACGTTGTGGTGTAGAAGTATAAAATGCTCTTTTAGCACATCTAAGTAACCACTTACCTTTATATTTACAGTGTGATCCAAGGTTCCCTGGTTCTTAGCTGGAGTTGATAAGCTCGACGTATAATTTGTATCAGCCTTCTTGTTTTGTTTTTTGGGTCGATTATCATTTTGAAAAACAGAGTTACTTTGCACAAAAGAATGTTCAACTGTCTGTCGATATTGCTTAGCTGCTGAATCAAGATCACAGTTCCCCTTGTTAATACTAGCAATATTATTGTAAACAAGTGAGCTGTTATTTAATGATCCACCCCTTACAGTATTGAAACCACCAATATTACTCAATAATGCACAGAAGTTGTTACTGGTTCTATTACAATCGCTTTTTTTAAATGGCACTTTAACATCCACCTCACAGTTTATCAGTTTCCCTTTAATTCACAGTCGATTACTTCACATAGTAGTTTCCCGAAGTTGAAGGAACCTTTACGATTTAAATGTACGCCATCACCTGCAAATTGATCTTCGGTAATCCAAAAGTTACCATCCACAAAAGTACACTTTTTTGTGTTACATAGCCAGTTAAGTTCTTCGTTGATTTTTCTCGTCTTCCTTATTGTAGTATCGCGTCTTCTTAGCACGCCACTGACTATGATCTTCGCTTCAGGCGCTTCACACTTTATGCAGTTAATGAGGTCCATTGTTTCACCCATTATTTCTTGTGCACATAACCCTGATTTTCTCAAATGGGAATTCGTTATTCATCTTTTTGTCTTGGATACGCAAAGAGTATTAATCTGTGGCAAAGAGAATGGTGCTGCACATAGCAACCAGCTATTAAGAGATATGTCTATGCTTAAAGGCTACTGTATTTCTATATTGCCCTTGCAAATACAAAACAAGGGGAACATAGTATGCCAACCCAAAGCAGTGAGTAATGAAAATGTAAATAATGCTATCCAAAATATACGCATAGTTTCTCAGGAAGAAGTAAACAGCGAAAAAGACGTAAATGTAATGAACTCAAAACAACACATGGCAAGCCAATACTATGGCGTCAGTAAATCTAGTGAATGTGAAAGCGTGGCTTCTCTTCAGAAAATAATCCAAATACTAGACAAAGAATTGAATGAAATCAAACTGAAGAATAAATTATTAAGTGAGGAGAACCTAAATCTAATTCAACTTCTAGAAAATCAAACTGAAAACCCTTGGCAACGTCCCAAGAAAGGAGCTACAATAAAAACATGTTTTAGTAAAACACACAAGGACTTGGAAACCAGAAACTCATTCTCTCCTCTGAAGGCTGATGAAGAAGATGGAATTGTAAACTCAAAGGAATGGCCTAAACCTGGAACTACACATACGGTCTCCAAATCAAACTGGAAAAAAAGTATCCCCCGGAAGAAGCAGACATCAGATGGGCAAAGACCGACGATATCAGTATACGGCGATAGTCATGCAAGAAATCTGGCAGTGAAGTTAAGTGACAGCAAAGATATGTGTAAATTTGAAATTATAGGTTATGTGAAGCCAAGTGCAAAGTTCAGAGCAATATTTCCAAATGTTGTAGGTGATCAAAGTGAGGTTAGAGTAATTGTGGCTGGTTCAAATGATGTTTATCATAATGAAGCTGATAATGCTCTAAAACACTTAGATAATATATTGCAAAGTGCTAATGGTGGTCACACAATTGTAGTAAATATCCCACACAGGTTTGATCTACATTATGACTCATGTGTAAACAAAGAAATAAGAAAGACAAACAAAAAAATGAAGCTTCTGTGTGCGAGTCATGCCAGTGTATCCTTAATAAACATTGGTGATCTACAAAGGGAACAGCATACAAGGCATGGCCTGCACTTAAATCATAGAGGTAAAAACTATCTAGTATCACAAATATTGCATGAGATACAAAATGTGTTAAAAAAGTCTCGTAACTATATTCCCATGTCTGAAATAGATGGTGCCATAATTAATTCAGACTGACTAATGGAAGGTCTATGCAGTAACCCAAGCATGAGTGCAAAACCAAGTAATGGTAGGGTAATTAGGGTAATGCACCAAAATACTCAATATATATCTAACAAACAAGAAATACTAGAAGTAATAATGTCTGAAATAAATCCAAATGTAATTATTTTTACAGAACATGGTCTCAATGTTAATCAGCTAAAAATGTTAAAATTTGATAATTATAAGCAAATGGATAATTTCTGTCGAAGTAATCACAGAAGTGGAGGAGTGGTAATTTTTGTTAAGACAGAAGTCAAATGCATTAAGGTAAAATGGTTAAATAAATATTGTAAAGAAATGACCTTTGAAATTGCGGGTATATCTGTACAAACATCTATAGGGAATATATCTATATTTGGTATTTATAGATCACCTAACTCAATATTGTCAGAATTTTTAACTTGCCTAGATGACATCCTAAAAGAAGTGCAAAAAAGGAACAAAGAATTCATGCTATTAGGTGATTTTAATGTGGAGTCTAGCAACATTGATTTTAATGACGTCTTACACAGTCATAATTTAAATGTATTAGACATAGGCCCCACTAGAGTAACAGATAGTTCTAGTAAAGCTATAGATCATATAATAACAAATATTGATAAAAATAAATTAACATTCATAAATAATGATTTTCATATCTCTGATCATACAGCCCAAATTGCTGATATGCACAGCCTCTTCATTGAAAAGGAAGAAATAAATTACAAGTATAGTAGAGACCTCAGAGAAATTAATGTACAAACTCTAAGCGATAGACTAGCACAAGAAACCTGGACAGATGTGTACGCTTCAAACACCCCAAATGAAAAATGGAGCCTCTTCTTTAATATTCTCATACATCATTATGACATGACCTGTCCAGTAAAGAAAAAACCAATTAAGCATAATACTCCCAAGGAAACCAATTTACCTCCACAAATAATAGCCCTTCAAAAAAAAATTAAAGACAATTATGAATTCTACAGAGCGACTAGACTAAATGTGTATAAAGACTTACAAAACAAGTACAAAAAGCTATTTAGACAATCCCTGATAAAATTTAAAAAACTAAACAATAGCCAAAAACTCATCATGTCAAATAATGTATCCAAAACAGCATGGAAAATGGTAAACAAATGTGCAAAAGCTGATAAAGCTGTAAAAAAGGATATTCAACTAAATGTCAGCGGTAGATGTGTAGTAGATCCAGATGAAGTCAGTAACTTATTAAATAATTACTTCTTAAACATGGGTAAAAATGAAAGTGGTGTTGATGCATGTCCTAATGCAAGCAAATTAACTATAGCTTCCAGTGTATATTTATATGAGACAAGTAAAGATGAAATTAACTCAATTATTTGTAACTTAAAAAATGACAGTGCCCCAGGCTGGGATGGTATAACGCCGAAAATTCTAAAACTCTGTTAATATTCATTAGTAAATATATTGGTACATTTGATCAATCACTCAATGGAAAAAGCAGCATTCCCTGAACTGTTAAAAATTAGCATTGTAAGACCTGTACTAAAAAAGGGAGATGAAAAAATAGCCAGCAACTACAGGCCAATAACCCTAACATCACTATTTGCAAAAATATACGAAAAGGTAATTAACAGAAGACTGGTAGGCTTTCTGGAATCTAATAAAGTTCTGTTTCGGTCCCAACATGCTTTTCGAAAAGGATATTCAACTATTACTGCTGTGTCAGAATTCCTACACAAAATAATGCTAAACTTAGAAGAAAATAACAAAACTGTAGGAATATTTTTAGACTTGTCCAAAGCCTTTGATTCAGTATGTCATGACTTACTATTATATAAGATACAGAACTATGGAGTAAGAGGCAAAGTACACGAGCTTTTATCATCCTACCTAAAACATAGACCTCAGTGCACAGAAATACAGTCTAAACAAGGTAATACTATTCGAAATATTAAGTCTAAATATGATGTGGTGAAAACAGGTGTTCCTCAAGGCTCTGTATTAGGTCCGCTATTATTTTTGCTTTATGTAAATAATTTGCAGTGTACAGACGACTATAATATAATATCATATGCTGATGACACTACCTTAATTTGTGCTGACAAAACTATTAAACAGCTGGAAACAAAGGCCTCAAAATCTGTAACTCACATAACAAATTACCTAAAAAATGCACAATTACAGATAAATCTTAATAAAACAAAAATTATGCTATTTGAGCTTCGCGACAGCATTGAGAATGAGATAGAAATTCATACCGGCAGCACAAAAATTGACCAAATAAACTGCATAAAATTTCTTGGTATTTATATTGATAAAAATCTAACTTATGATAACCATGTAGACATACTCAGTAAAAAGTTATGTGCTAATATATATTTGCTAAGAAACTTGTCTTACAAATTAGAAAGTGAAGTACTCAAAATGGCATACTATGGGTTAATCCACTGTCACATTGAATATGGTATTGAAATATGGGGAGCTACTAGTAACCTAAAATTAAATAGAATTCTTATATTACAGAAAAAAAGCTTGAGATGTATTTTTAATCTAACTAATCAACAATCTGTCAAAGAAGTTTTCAAACAGCAGAAGATACTAATCGTGATATCGTTGTATGTATATAAGGCAATTCTATTAATAAAAACAAAAGAAGAGTTTACTCTACTAAATAAAGATCATTACTCGTATATCACTAGAGGTTCAAATAATTATCATAGAGATTATAAGGCTAAAACGTCAAGCAAGAAAGACCCATATCATGCAGGTATCATTATATATAATAAACTTCCCAGTTATATCAAATTAGCACAAGGAAATACTTTTAAACAACTCTTAAAAAAATACCTAACTGATAAATGTCTGTACAACTTAACTGATTTGTAAATATATTATAGTTATACTAAGTGAATTGTAAATAAGAACAATTAGTATTAAGTGAAGTGTAAATATCATTTTAAGTGATTCTCTTGTAATCTGAATATGCGTATAAATTGTATTCTATCATATACATCTTGACCATGCCTAAAACCTTGTATCCCAAAGTCTACAGGCAATAAAGCTATTATTATTATTATTATTATTATTATTATTATTATTATTATTATTATTATTATTATTATTATTATTATTATTATTATTAAGCGATAGTCAAATATTTTTAGAACTGGTCGCTATGTGTAAAATGTAATTCTCTTTGCATGTCAAAAGATCGTTTCTGCAAATGTTTATCTCGATTAATATGAAATAGATGGAGAATAAGAATTAGTAAAAATAGTTTGTACGAGAGTAGAGAAAGTCATGTGACTGTAACACATCAGATTTTTACAAAAGAAATAAGAAGAATAAAAGCTAACTTCTTTTTCAAGTTCAGAATTTAATTTTTATGCAAAATAAAACCAGAAGGCTTATGATTAAGAACTAGGGGGGGCCATTTATTCAGGTACTATACACCTCTCAAAACAACAATATTTTATGTATTTATCACTTGCTGGGAATGCAGAATGAAGTGTAATAACATGCAACCAATTCTCGTCCTGCTGATTGCAAACATAAACAGGTGTGATAAATGTCTTTTTTAACACGCACATGATTGCTATAAAATTCAATAACGAGTCATAAAGTTTCAATGGGATGAGTATCTCAATATATGTCGTTTTGTAGAAGTTCTAGTAGTAACCTCAGGTTTGCCATTAAGACTGTGGATGAGTAGGTGATGATGTATACTATTATTCCTACATTGAATATTCCAGTTTGGAATACCAACTGACTTTATTTTTGCATGAGACTAACTTTTACAATTCTCTGAGCTGTATGCGAGCTGTAAATTTGCATAAACTCGCTTATAGGTTTCCCTTAATTTTTCCAATGTGTATTTTATGGCAGTCTTCATAATCAATATGATAAATTCCTGATAACTTAGTGTTTGGTATGGCATCCTTTAGCGGGCAATGAAGTAAGTCTCTAAGGTTGTGTTTATTTTATGGAGCCAATTTTATGCCATACTCTGGAAATAGATTTGTTATGAATTTTTGGGTGGAACGTGAACCTACTATATCTTTGCTGTTGAGAGTGGTGACATCCTTCAACTTTTTTTTTTTTTTTTGTATTACTTTATTGACTACGCATGTGCTGAATCCATTCTGTGCGACTACTTTCTGAATATACCGAGGTTCCCTATTGCATTCATCTTCTTGAAGTAATAAGTTTACCAATCTGTAGGTTAAACTGTGGAGTATTGCATGTTGGTGTGATTTAGGATTATTTCATTTCATTTTTATTGATCCAGTTAATTGTTACGTACAGAAGTACAGTCAATGTTTGACACGTCAAAGTAAGATAGCAAAATATTTACCAGATATTACAAAAATTAATAAATCAAAATATGTATAAGTTTACAAAAAAATAAATTATGATTACATATGTACAAAAGGTGCAATCAATGCTGGACACGTCAAAGTAAGATTACAAAATATTACAAAATTTATCAAACCAAAATATACAAGTTTCCAAGAATAAGTTATAATTACATGTTAATGTACTTATAAATTCTCTTTAGTTAAGAATTCTTGAATAGAGTAAAAGCAGTGGTTAATCAGATATGTCTTTAAAGAGTGTTTGAGAGTATTTTCTTGTTTAATTCTTTTCATAGATTTTGGTAGACAGTTGTATATCTTTAGTCCAGAATGTAATATACTTTTTTGGCACAGAGAGGTATTACATTGAGAAATATGTAGATTATTGGTTCGCCTTGTATTATACTGGTGCATTGTTTTGTTCCTCATGAAGGGGGAATCTGTATTGTTTGTAGTTTTGTGGATGAACATTAGTGTTTCAAATATATAGATGCAAGGGAGTGGAAGTATGTTTAATGATTTAAACAGGGGTTTACATGATGATCTTAAACTTGCCCCAGTCATTGCTTGAATTATTTTCTTTTGTATTATAAAGCATGTTTTGCTTGCTGCTGACTTGCCCCAGAATATTATGCCATTTCGTAATAAAGAATGGACGTATGCAAAATAAGCCATTCTGGTGGTCTCTATCCTTGTGCTTCCTGCTAATATCTGCATCATGTAACATGCGGTGCCTAGCTTTTTATTTATATGACTGTCCACATGGGTGGGTTTTCTGAATATCCAAAATACAATTCTGTTATGTGTGTCTTAATTTTGAGGAAAACTTAGTAAGTAAAACTAAAGTGTCACCAATCCACTCACAACACTAATTATAAATTATTAGTCTTTGTTTTTAATATAAATATGCCGAAGAAGAGTGGGCAGTAAAATAAGCTCAAAATTTATATACCCGATTTTAAGTTGACTTTTATTTTTGATATAGTTTCTCAAGAATATTTATTAATTTCATATTTACTTGATTTATTAGAACTTCCTCCATAAGGAGGCTGCCATGGAGACAAAATACATAAATTACATAAAAATAATATTGTCAAGCATTTATATTTATCGATAACCAGAGTGTTTCATACATATTGTAACCATTTAAGATGGGCACCATGTTTGGCAGTTACATCACCTTGAGGAGAGAGCAGTATGGACAGGAAAGAAAATGAAATGATCCCCTAGGCCTCGAATACTGTAATACCATCGAAGAAAACAAGGGCTGAGTCAAGAAAGACTGGATTGGAAAGGTTAAAGAGGGGATCGGATGTATGGAAAGTAAGTAACATCAGTACAGGCTGTAACTCATGAAGTTGACCAGTGCTTATTGGTGAGCTGCCCCTCCCTTTGGATCATCACATGATTTTGTTCAAATTTCAGAAGGAATTAAAGGGTCTCTTTTTTGTTAATAACAAGATTATCGTGTGATTACTAACAGCTGCATCACGAGAAAGTGAGGGATTGGACACTAGGCTTTTGTTTAGGTTGGTTCCTTTAAACCTTCAATTATCAGAAGGAATTAAAGGGTCTCCTCCCTGTTAATAACACAAGTCCTTCAAAATATTGAAGCGCGAGAGACTGAATGGCTTCACTGCCAGTAGCACAACATTAGATACCAACCAACATTTATTAATATGAATATACATTATATGCAAGTTAATTATCTCCTGTTGACTTATTCTGTTAGCCATAAAGGTGATTTTGAAGCATAGCTAAGGAACGCCATATTGCTGGATGGCAATATTATACAGGCATGCCTTTTCAAGTCCTGTGGAGCACCACAGTGAGAAACTGTACCCGGGCACCAAGCAATAGTCCTCCAGTTTATATTTGTCTTTATAATATGTCATGGTTGGTTCTCTCCCTGTATACTTCACCAGGCTGCCCACTATGGGATTTAAACAGTACTGTAAGATCCAATGTGAAACATCTATTTGATAGTCGGAAGGCAATTACATCTATATGCCTATTGCTCCGATTAGTGGCAAGACCAGACTACTTCGTAAACAGAAAACCCATGACTTCGTAGGGAGTTGGCAATCATGTAACATATTGAGTGATGACAATTTTGGAGCACTTTACCATATGGGCAAGCACCAGGACATAGGCAGGGTTTCACATTCTCTGTGGCAGTGCCAACAGAGGGTGTTCTCCTGGGATCTACATGACAGGAAGCAGACCTAGCATATGTAAGTGGTCATCTTGATGCCTTTTCTCCATTCCACACAGGATAAGTCTTGATGATCTCTAATCCATATATTTACTGGTGTGTATTCACTTGACACCTTTTCCTTTTAGTAGCAGTTTGGTCCATAGCTGGAACTTCTTAGTTCTCAATACCTCTCAGACTTTTTATAGTGCTGCAACTATGTTATAAGAGCATAAATGTCTTAAAATTAAATAAAACCTTGCAATTGGAAACTATATTATTGCGTGTAATAAAACATTGCATTTATCCAAGTGCAAAAAAAAGGAAAGAAAATGACATGTTTGTGGGTGGGATATGAACCTCTGTAGTTCTTATTGCTTATAACCACCTAGTATCAGTAGGGACCCCAGATTGTCGGTAAATAAAATAATGTAATATTGGTGTAAAAATATTATAGTGAGCGGTGTTTTGGGCGGTAAATAAAACTGCTTAATGGTGTTATCTCGTGCAAAAAAAGGGAAAAAACAAAAACACAGTTTAAACTATTTTACTGTGGAGCAAAGGGCACCTTACATGTAACTTAAAAAAGAGGAGCATGAAAATATTTACATAGTATACATTTCGACTGATTTACTTTGTTAGAGACAAAGCCACCATAAGTTCGGTGTTCTCTGGCTTAAGATTTGTTCTTAAGTTTGTCATGATGTTCCCATATGCAGAGAAAAGTCTTTCACTGTCCACATTGGACATGGGCACCCACAATAGTTTCGTACACTTCTCACTGAAACACAAGTGGTCACATTGAAGTCCAGAAAGTAAATCTAGTATGTTCACTTCAGCAGCATCATCTAATTTCTCACACACTATGTTCTTCAGAGCAGCATATCCCTCCTTGAATGTCTTCTCTGGCAAGTCTCGCAGAAAAGGTAACATTCTTCTTGCTTTTTCTATAGTTATATCAGTAGATGCCTCATTTGATACTATTTTTCGTACATCAAACAATTTACCTGCAGAATGAATAATATCAGCAGCTGGATCAGCTGACATTAAGGAATTCAGCTTGGTAACTGACTTTATGCCCAATTGCTTGAACTGACTGATAACAGACTTCTTGAGGGTTGGCAGTCTCTGAAGAAGACTTGAAGTTTTCTCTCCAAACGAGCCCTCAGCTACTATTGTGAAGCCATTTGATATATCTTTAAGTTTGCTATATAGTTTATGAACAAATGGATATTTAGATCCCTCAAGCACTTCAATAAGGCAAATGGTGTCTTTGCAGTGTTCAAGAAGGAAAGATGCCTGGCAGTTTTATTATATTTTGAGACCACATTGAAATGGAATCGGTTTGAATTCCCGCATGCCGCAAAACTAAACTGACCTGGCAACGTCTTGCACATGCTGTCTGTACGGCGCACGAACGGCACGTTGCCAACTCCACCGTCAGCTGAATTGCGCATGCGCTAGCTTAATTTGAAATGTGGCTCCATCGGCATAATTCCTTTTCTTTTTCAGAGCAGAAGGTAAACAGACTCCTTGCGCTAAATTGTAACATAATTTAAAGAATATAACTTGACTCCAAACGAATCTTTCAGTATAGCGGACACAAAATATACCTAGACATGCGTTCACATTATGGCAACGTCGCGAGACAGCAACAATTTTCGTGCGAGGGGTACAGGAAACGGAGACAGTGATTGGTAGAAGAGATTGTCTACTGTCAGAATTGACTTGAACCAGACTTAGAAATTCATGCATTATTTAACGATACTTTTGCGACAGTCTTTTCCAGCCAGCATGAAATGGGGCGATGCAAGCATGAATCGTTAAAATACGGCATTAGAGAAGAATTGCAGGTAGTATTGTCATTTAAATCCAAAGAATAATTTGAGTGAAATGAGAAATCCGTCACTGATGCGGTGTTGCCGAGTTCTGATAAACATGGCATTCCTTTTGTTGTGCATGCGATGGGTGAAGAGTGAAGGGGACGGGGTAGTCGAAGCAGTACCGATGTTTGCCGAAGCTCTGGTTAAATCACAGTGTAGTTTGGTGTTCTGTGCCATGCAGCATGGCCGTAGCGAAAGACAATACACGTATCCGTAAATGATTGATAAGCCAAATATCTGATTGTTTATGTGAAAAGGAGAGACAAACGCCAAAAAAAAAAGGAGAGAGACAGAAAAATTTCGGATTATTTTGCACATTTTTTTTCATAATGGTGTTATTTCGCAATATAGAACTAATGTCGTGTTATTTCGCGACTCAGAATGGATATATATGTGTAATTTAAAAATAATTGATTAAAGGTTTTCTGTATTGTTAATTTTCGGCCAATTTCACAAATTAACTACTCGCGAAAAGTCGGGGTCCCTAAGTATCAGTACAATTTGACATTTAGTATCAATATAACTGATAACATGAAACTTAAGTGCACTAATGCCAGCAAGAAACGACCACAGAGCTAAGCAGAACTTAGATAAATTTGTACTTCAAGATTCTAAATCATATTTTGGCTATGGGTGTACATTTGAATGGTATTCCTTCGTCTACTGCAGTGTTGACCCTGGCCAGAAAGCATATATAAAGTGCTAAAACAGTGAAGGTATCATACTCACTTAAAAGTTGGTCTTTCCCACTGAGTTGAACGTGCAATGTGGTTTACATAATAGGTTCTTCCATTGGCATCTTGTCTTTCCTCCCAACCTGGTGGTAGTGGCGGTAACTGCTCCTGGTTCTGCACAAACACCGGCTAGCAACAATAAAATCTTCTACTCATTTTTCATGCAACAGCCATGCATTCTAATTAACACCAACTAAATCTTTGCTGAAGAAAAAGCAGCTTTGTATTTATACCTAAAACACATGCATTAATATACTGCCCTAATGTGTTGTAACACTGGCACGAGTCACCAGGGAGATATTTACTCCACTCAACTGTTTCTAGCTTCTTATGATGTGTACTCCAACTATTATTTTAATCTTAAGCTTTAAACCAAAATTTTACATGAAATTTTGAGTTTAAGATTTTTCTTAAGTGTGTACAAGAAAAAATAAATGATCAATGAAGACATCAACATCAACATCATTACAACATTGATAACGAAATACATTTTTGACCGACTAAAATGGCTGCCTCTCTCATGTGATTCTGTACATTCCTGAAATCTCCAAGATTTTTCGCTATAGGAGATTTAAGAGCCAAAAGGGTACTTGAAAATTCTGAAAGCAGTTTCTGCCAATTCAATTCGTTCCAAGAAAGAGTCCTGGTATAAACAATGCACGTGCCTTCACCACTGCACACCTTTCAAGAGAACAAAAATAGCTTGTGCTGCACTGTACATATTATCACCCATTTTGTACTTCAAATAACAAAGACTGTAAATAAGCATAGTACTTTAATATCCCACATGGAGTGCTGTGCTGTGAAGCAACAGCAATCGGTATTCCCACATGGAGTGAAGCAACAGTCATACTAATCAGCATTATTTATGTTGCAATCATGGCTGAGTGCACAGCAGGTCAAAACAGTGTAATTAAACATAGAAGGGGCAAAGCTCCTAAAAGTGGCAAAAAGCAGTAGTTTTGAATTTTGTTTGAACATTATGATATTCTTACTGTTAACATCATTGAAAGCATATGGTGTATCTGTGAATGCTGTGTGACCAAGTTGTTGACAGATTGGTTATAAACCTGGAAGACGATTCAATGGGTAAAACTACTTTGGTTTCTGAACTGGGTGTTGCGCTTCTACCACAGGATGTTAATTAACACATACGTTTTGAATAAGAAATACTGTATTTACGCAAATCTAATGCCCAGCGAATCTAATGTGCACCCCATATTTGAAACTTAAAATTATGAAAAAAAGGATTTGTATTGAATGTATTTAAAGGTGAGTCGGAATTGTTACACTAACATCACTTAAGTTTACTCACTTAACATGTTTCGGGAAACAGTTGTTCCCATCCGATTAGGTCAGATTAGCTTCTGAGGATGGGAACAACCGTTTCCCGAAACATGTTAAGTGAGTAAACTTAAGTGATGTTAGTGTAACAATTCCGACTCACCTTTAAATACATTCAATACACATCACTGTTTCTAGGTTCTTTTCAAATATCAACATTAATAGGTATTTTATTTAAATTTATTTAATACAATGGATTTATCGTAAATATAAACCATCAGATTATAGAATTGAAGATGCCATAATGTTAGGCGACATTGTTAAAGAACAAAATTAGTGTTACGCGCTGTTCTTCACACCCTGTTGTATTGTTGATAACTTCCTTTGTCCCCTTCTCAGTAATAGTGTAGTTCCACAGCATATCAAACCAAATTGGCATCTCATCAGCGTTGCCCATTTGCCCCATGGAATTTTTTTTTTTTTCCGAAGTGAAATGATATACCGTCCTCAAAATCTGCAGGAAGCTTCAGGCACATTGCTGTACGTCATCTTAGAGATAAACCCATCCACTGCATGAAACGATCCACCCATCCATGGCTAGCCTTAAACTCTTGTTTCGGAATGCCAAGAACTTCAGCCTCCTCTTTAGCTTTCTTTCGTATAGCGTCACTAGTCACAGGTTGCCCATTCTTCCTCCTTTCACGCACAAATTGCAACACTTTTTCTTCATCTTCAGGATGTCTTCTTTTGCGAGGACCCGTAAATTTCTTCCTACTAGCTTTACTTCTAAATAATGCCTATTTTTGTTTTTGTCACAAGTGAACATTGCTCTCTGATATATTGAACTTCCTTCCTGCCTTTCTATTACCATTTTTTTTTTCAGCATAAAGGATTACTTTACACTTTAAAAACGCATCATAAAACGTTCTTCTCTGTTTGCCCTTGCCCTCCATATCGTAACTAAAAACGCTCAATAATAGGACAATGATAAATGAGCGGATAGCTTGTCGCAAGTTTCCGGATGCATGTTAATTCCAGCAATCCATTGTGACGTAATAAATGAAAAATTTTAATCGTTACTGGCGTTCTACAGAATGGATTTGCACTCAAATCTAATGCGCCAGCAAATCTAATGCACACCCCGATTTTGAGTACTACATTTGGTCAAAAAAGGTGCGCATTAGATTCGCATAAATACGGTATTTTAATACATTTCTTCATTCATTGTTGATTAGTACATTTAGTTTGTTTAAAATGAAAGAGAAGTGTATTTCTTTAACATTCAGTGCAAGTGCAGTGAAAGATATCACATGGTTAAGGTAACATTGGGAGGTAAAGGTAGCAGTTTCTCGAGCTCTTGGGAGTAAACAGCTGAAGAGGGGAAGATAAGAAGCTCCTCCATGCATTCACAAGATGTCAAGTGCAGAGTGATGCTATGTGCATTGTTTATGTGCAAACCCATTCCTGGGTTGAAAATTTTGTAGTTGAATAATGCTAGTAATACTTTTTGGTCCCACTAACAAGTTAGTGTTTTGTTTTATTACTGAATCCCCCTTCCTCTGAATATGGTAAAACAGTTCACAATATCGGTAATAAAATAGGATATTTGCCTCACCAAACGAAAAATTTTCCTTTGCAAAGAAAAACAAAAGCTTTTATTTTTACCAGGACTGCAATGGAATGCGATTCAATGTGAAATTAATTGCAGAGTTCTAATTTTCATTTTTCAGGTATAATTACTTCTTCTCTAACAGATTACCCTCCTTGTTGTAGGACTTATACGTCCTAAAACTTACAAGTCAATGCCTTGGGTCAAAAGCCTGTTGAGTTAGCAAGCAAGCTGTATATCATAGCATATCCAGGATGGGTGATCAGCCCAATGTCTGGTATGGCAGTTAAGAAGAAAATGAAATGTAAGAATTATAGGAAAATTCGCAGGTCAAATTATCTAACCTAGCATTTGCCTAGCGACCAAGGAAAACCATGAAAAAAAGAACCTTTTTTCAGATTGGTCAGCCATGGGGGTTTGAACCCAGGACCTCCCAAATACGAGTCGCACTTACCACAGCACCTCAGGTATGATTACAATGTCTCAAATTCCATTTGTACCTGATCTTGAAACTATCACATCAGCATGCAACTGTTCTTACTCATTACTAAATATTAGATGATTCCTCCACGTATGAAACTGATTAGATATGATCATTACATCAAACTGTCAAACTGTTGTGAACCGTCTCTTCAACCATCTAAATAATACATATTTAATTTTTTTTAAAACCAAGAATCTTGCACACATCAAATAATATGCATTCATATCTACTTTCTATTAACTTGTTCACTACACACTGCAATACAAATTATACCTGCTTAGTCATTTTGTACTTTTGAGTAAACATTTTATACTAACACATTTAATAAAACAAAAGTAGAGGTTTACTGATTTCATACCTGTGCAGCAGATTCTACATTGTTGTGTTGTGGTGTCTCGTTCTCAACAATTTCCCAGTCTGGATCTGTATCCTGCTGTATTATCGTGGGTTCTTCTGGAGGTCTCATGATTTCACTTCCATGTTGTTCACGAACAAAGGCATGGTAGAGCTCCAAATGGCCTTTAACTCGGGACCTAGCACTGTGTCATAAGACAGTTTATATAGCAGTTTGTAAATACTGTTAAGTTTGACAAACTGACATTTCCCCTCTCTTACTAAATAGTAAATAATAGTACTATAATCTGTCAAACTACTGAATGCTGTATTCACTCACATTATTTCCCCCTTTTTCATATTCAGATACAAAAACCAAGGAGAGGATTATGCAAATATCACAAAAAAGGTTTGATGCATTTTTTATTATTATTATATATAATTAATGAAATTAATCCTACTTTTTAAAGACATAACTGGTCTGGGCAAAGTTTATAATAGAGTCAACGGAAACAACTTGAGTCAGTTGGGGATTTTAATGTCCTACCTGCATGTTATCATAGTAGCTCAATGGGTAGACTAAAGGCTGGTTCACAACCACCCGGTAACGGTAACCAGAACGGAAACGAGAACGGGAAGCAAGAAATTTTGATTCACAACAGCCCGGTAATGAGAACAAGAATGCATATATATCACAAAGTGAAAGTCAATTTTGCGCATTGTGATTTCATTTGTTTTTAACTGACCAATGACATTTTTTCACCTACTTCCAATTTAGCCAAGGCAACGTCAAAATTCGATAGAGTAAAACATTATCTAAATGTATATCCATTACATTTCCGATCCCTCTACTTATGCCAAACTTTCATTCCTTTATGTAATGGCATACATTAAAATTGTTTATTGTTCTTTTTTCATTTCCACCGGTTTTAGCTGTTCTTTGTAGCTTTTCCCTTGTTTTTTAGGTAATAGCCAGTTTTGAGTTGCATATAAACAAACTACAAATGATCCCTTCACCAGAGGAACCAACGCTGATTGGATTTGCGGGTGTCGGGATGAGGTTAGGAAGCACATTTACTACTAATTCCTTCCAGTTTCATGTTTCCAGCTTGCGACTTTGAGAGCACTAGTGGCTGTTTCATGTCACGGTCGCTTAGAATAACCTTTAGAGTGAAGAGTCTAATATGCACAATAGGGATCTAATATGCCGTGCTCGGGAACGAGAACGAGAAAATTAAAAGTTGGGCAACTCTTCTTTCCCATTCCCAGGCCCGGGAAGCTTCCTGTCGGTTGTGAACATTCCCATTTGAATACATGTATTTCAACTTTCTCGTTCTCGTTCTGGTTACCATTCTCGTTGGTTGTGAACCAGCCTTAACTGCATGGAAAGTGGGAGAACCATGTTCAAATCCCAGCTACAACATTGGATTTTTCAACTGACTCTATATACAAAAGGTTTGATGTGTTACTTTCACACGACTTTCTCTTAACACTCTTCAGTAATTTGAAGGAAAAGACATCTCTATTTTATTTATGTTACAGCCAGTTTTAGAAGCTGTACCTAATACTAAGCAAAAACAAATTTTCACTCTATTCTTAGAACCAAAGCTGATGTAAACGCATGTCATTAATATCATAAGATGCAGTATCTCAAATAGTGCGATTATCTGTATTTTCAGGTATGTTAATTAAACATAGTGAAAAACTTTTGTTAACTATGAATAGTAAAACTAAAGGAGGTTGCGTTTAGCTCTGTTCAGTATCCCTCACATCTCTTCTGCATTAATATGGCGACGAACCATCAGTGAGACAATTAACATGGCTGCTTCATAAAGTGCTGCTGGCTTGGTGAGTGGTGAAGTAGTGAAGCATTCTAAAGGTAAGCTGTTAAAAGTGACAAGAAACAAACTGTATTTGCGTGCTTTTAACAATGAGTGAAACATTGTGTGTGTGTAAAGAATATTGCAAACACCAAGGAAGGAAACAGACCTACACCAGAATTACAAAAAAGCAATCACTTTACCAAAAGTTTTACTCTTATTAATGAACCGCCAACGTTAAACAAAGTCTAAAATTCTGTCAACAATCATCCTATGTTGAAGCAATCCACCTTTCATAAACTACTGTTAGAAATTGGATTTATGTTTGTGAAGAGAAATAAAGTGAATATAAAATGCATTTGGGAGGTGGGGGAGGGAGGAAATTATGTAAAGGGGAAACTTAGTGAATAAAATTGATACGCAATTTTTTTCCCCTTCTTTTTCAGGCTTTCTTACCATTTTAATTTCAAATGTTGAAGGCCTCTTACATTTAGGTTGCTGTCCTTACAACTACTGCAACATGGAGCTGGTTATGTCACTTCATTGATAATACTATACAGTGGTATACTTTCCTTTTTTTGTACCACAGGAATTACAATAGGGCATTATTTTCTTTTAAATGTTTAATGGAGCCATTCAAAGCACTCTGTCAAACAACATAAATGTGAAAACAGTTGTTCTGCTCTAGAAAACTTGAATAAGAAATTTTTCTGCAGCATTTCATTTGTGCTGAAGTTACTGATACCATTAAAAGCACTAAGAGTGCTATGAAATCTTTATGACTAAAGGGATTATGAAATCAATCCTGCAAAATTCAGAAATATTGAAATTGCATTTCAAATGCTGTTTCAGCTTTTGAGTAATGCTAGAGTTTGTAATTAATTTAGCATACAAACCGATTACCCTTTAAAGCAGAAAATTCTGTTACATGCATATTTCCAGTTTAGAGATCTTAAATTTTTTTTAAAAAAAATCTTGTCACTAAGATTTGGTATTCAAAAAATGAAACATTTCATCACATTTATTCCATTGGCATAAAATAAAATACCGTGTATACTTATGCATCACAGCTTAGCACAAAAAGGTAATTCTGCAACAGGTATCACACAAGAGGAAAGCTTTAATAAAACTGCTGGCTGCAAACATTATCTCAACACTTACACCAAACAGATAAGATAGCCTATTGGAAGATAGTATTTCTGCAGCTTATCACTCAGAAAAAATATTTTTGTGCATGTAAGAAACTGTGAATCAAAAATTTGCAGTGCTTTAAAGTTACCAGGCTTTATATGATAATATGCTATGTTCTAGTATTTATCTTACAGATATAATCTTCTGTAAACAAGTACAGTTAATATTTTAAATCATGTTAAGATATGTTCATTTAATATAAATAACCTTCCAGTGAACTCTTATTTACAGTGACACATTTATTATGTAAATGATTGTTTGCAGTAGATTTTAGCTCCTAAAACAGATATTTTGAAGATACAAAATTTTGGACTAATTATAAGCCTGCTTAAAGGCATTTAATCAGACATTATACGCTGTCTTCAGTGTGTGTGTTACATATGATAAACTTTATAATGTAAGTAATCTCTTAGTGAAGCAACTGATCAATCAGGATTGGAGAAGATACTTTGTTACTTTCTCTACGAAGAACATAGTAGGTAGAGAAGGTATTGCATTCCACCCAAAAATTCAATACAGAGATTTTACCTGAAATATATGTTTTGAGGCCCTCTTAATTAAAAAAAACTCTGATGTGTTACACTCACATGACTTTCCCTACTCTTGTACAAACTATTTTTACAAATGCTTATTCTCCATCTACTTCATGTTAATCGAAATAAACATTTGCAGACTCTATCTTATTGCTAATTTTCTTGTAGATGTAAGGGGATAATATATTTACAAGGGCAATTTGGAAATACAGTAGCCTTTAAGCATATACATATCTCTTAATAGCTGGTTTCTAGGTGCAGCACCATTCTCTTTGCCACAGATTAACAAGACAAAAAAATGAATAACGAATTCCCCATTTGAGAAAATAAGTATTGAAAAATTTAAGGGAATAACAAGCAATATCTCGAAAATGGTTCACTCAACAAAAAAAATGTATATGACATAAATTGTGTATTTTAACGCGATCTACATTTTTTGTG
The DNA here is from genome assembly GCA_030765065.1 of Deroplatys truncata. Taxonomy (NCBI): domain Eukaryota; kingdom Metazoa; phylum Arthropoda; class Insecta; order Mantodea; family Mantidae; genus Deroplatys; species Deroplatys truncata. The sequence continues at coordinate 13,104,863 of CM060979.1, forward strand.
TAGTACAATTTTGTCTATCTCTTATGGTTTACGAGTTATGCAAAAGTCGTTCACAATAAAGAATACTTTTGGAGACATTCCCATGAAATTCAAGATATACATTTTATTTGTCATAAAAATATCTTAAACATATGATATTTTAATCAAAATCGTTATAGCCATTTTTGAGAAAATTAAAATTTTCGAACAATCTTCCATGTAAAGGGTACTCTGGAGTTGGGGGATTTTCTTGAAAACCTTCGTGTCGCATCCTTGGAAGATACTGAACCTAAATACCAAGTTTGGTGTTTATCCAACTGTTCGTTTCTAGTTATGCTGTTCACAGACAGACACACACACACACGGACATGTTTCCAAAAATGCTTTTTTTTGGATTCAGGGGGTCTCAAAACATGTATTTCCGGTGAAATCTCGGTATCGAATTTTTGGGTGGAAAACAATACTTCCCCTACTTACTATACGTAGTAGAGAAAGTAAAAAGCATTTTTAGAAAAAGGTTCATGTGTGTGTTTGTGAATAGCATAACTCAAGAATGAAAAGTTGGATAAATACAAAACTTGTTATTTAAGTTCAATATCTTCCAAGGATTCAACACAAAGATTTTCAAGAAAATCTCCCTCCCCCAACTACTCTTTACATGGAACATTTCTCGAAAATTTTGGTTTTCTAAAAACTGGCTCTAACGATATTGATTAAAATACCACATATGAAAGAGATTTACATTACAAAATGTATATCTAATTTTCTGGGAATAGCCAATAGTCCTCTTCATTTGGAAGGAATTTTGTATAATTGGTAAACGTTAAGTGAGACAAAAACATACTACACAAAAAATGTAGATCTCTTTAAAACGCAATTTATTTCAAATACGTTTTTTAGTGGCATAAGCTATTTCTGAGATATCTGTTATTAATTGTTCATTTCTTGGTCATTCTTTAAAGTCCTTTCAAGATTCAGTTGTTTCTCACGATTGCATGGAAAAAGTATGGAATTTTAAGCCTAGCATATAAATGAATGAATTTATTATCCATTTACTAACACATACAATAAATATAATATTACTTTACAAACTCTTGATCATACAAAGAAAATCCCACAATACTAAATACTAGTGAGTGTGTTGCTGTGTAAACAACTGGCCTTCTAGTTTCAACCTTGCAGTTGTTCTACTATCGGGGCCTACCTATATTTAAAGGTGTACTTGGACTCTATCCCATTTAAATTATATTTCTGCAATTTCTGATTCTTCATGTTTATTTTCCTCCCCCATTTTTACTTTCTCTACTACATATAGTAAGTAGGGGAAGTATTGTATTCCAACCAAAAATTCGATACCGAGATTTCACCGGAAACATATGTTTTGAGACCCCCTGAATCCAAAAAAAAAAGCATTTTTGGAAACATGTCCGTGCGTGTGTGTGTGTGTGTGTGCGCGCGCGCGTCTGTGAACAGTATAACTCAGAAACGAACAGTCGGATAAACACCAAACTTGGTATTTAGCTTCAGTATCTTCCAGAGATGCGACACAAAAGTTTTCAAGAAAATCCCCCCACCCCAGATTATCCTTTACATGGAATATTTTTCGAAAATTTTAATTTTCTCAAAAATGGCTCTAACGATTTTGATTAAAATATCATATGTTTAAGATATTTTCATGACAAATAAAATTTATATCTTGAATTTTCTGAGAATTTCTCCAAAAGTATTCTTCATTGTGAACGACTTTTGCATAACTGGTAAAGCATAAGAGATAGATAAAATTTTACTACACAAAACGTGCAGATCACATTAAAATACACGATTTATGTCATATACATTTTTTTTGTTGAGTGAACCATTATCGAGATATTGCTTGTTATTCCCTTAAATTTTTCAATACTTATTTTCTCAAATGGGAATTCGTTATTCATTTTTTTTTTTCTCTTGGATATGCAAAGAGTATTAATCTGTGGCAAAGAGAATGGTGGCACATAGCAACCAGCTATTAAGAGATATGTCTATGCTTAAAGGCTTACTGTATTTCTGTATTGCCCTTGCAAATACAAAACAAGGGGAACATAGTACGCCTTAAGCGATAGTCAAATATGTTTAGAACTGGTCGCTATGTGTAAAATGTAATTCTCTTTGCATGTCAAAAGATCATTTCTGCAAATGTTTATCTCGATTAATATGAAATAGATGGAGAATAAGAGTTTGTAAAAATAGTTTGTACAAGAGTAGAGGGTCATGTGAGTGTAACACATCAGAATTTTTATTAACTTTGGCTAGATTCTCCCCAAACTCTAAGATTTCCTGCCTTGATTTCAAATTCATAAAGTTTTTCCCCTTTATCTCTAATGGTAGATTAGCCCATTTCTCGGTCCTAAGTTTTCGTCTCATTATTTTCAGGTATGTAGGGGCATCAACTACTGACTCGAAAAAATTTGGCCCTATAACTCTTTCTCTGATCATAGCGCACTACACACAATTTTTTTTGTCATGGAGGGGTACTTCATGAACCATATTAAGTTTGTCAGAGCTCCAATAACAATTATTTTGTGTCCACACATATCCTTGAAGGTGGAACCAAGCCTTGTCCGAGAAAAATATTAAATATGGTCTATTTCGCCATTGTATACATTATTGAGACTCCACTCACAAAATGTGCGCCTAATTACAGGATCACCTGGTCGAAGAGCATGTGCCACAGTTATTTTATATGATTTTAACTTCAATAATTTACTTAAGTGATGTTAGTGTAACAATTCCGACTCACCTTTAAATAAATTCAATAATTTAGTTGCTTTTCACAGAGAATTATAAGAAATACATGCCTGTTGTAAAAAACACCTAGCAATTTTTGGGGGGAAGTCTCCAAACGATGACCGATGTCTAATATTTCTTTGGTCTTTTAGGTTTATTACACTGAACATACAGAAATTTATTATAAAATGTATGGATTGTTGAAAGGCGTGGAACTTTTACACCAGGAACATCTTTCTGCACATCATATTTTCACTTGAGCTGATGAGTTAACACATACGAACCATAAATAACCACACGCTGTGCAGTAGAAAACACATACTAAGCTATAATATGCTGTGTGACTAAATACAGGACAAAATAATAAATACCTCATAATAACTGAACTTCACCATATCATTGTCAACACAATGCTGCAGAGCCACAGCAGAGCAAAGCCGCGCCAGTAGCATGACCTTGATTGCAGCAGCAGTTTGGAATCATGTGTCCACACCCCCAGTGAAAAAACACTGCACAACTGTTTCTTAAATCACTGGCCCTCTTGGTGGGTGAAAACAGCAAGGGGAGCTTAAAACAGTCTATATTACACTCACATGACTTTCTATAACCACTATTATTTATTTTTATATACCTTCTACAAAAGCTTGTTTTTCTATCTACTTCTTATTAATTGTGATAAACCTTTACAGAAATAGTTTAATTTACACATTTCATTGCAGATACAAGGGTAAGAGGTAATCAAATTGACATAGAGCAGATGTTTAAAAGTGGGTCACTATAAGCTGGTCTTGAAATTCCTTATGCAACAGACTTGTTCTTTCCATGACATTGCAAGAAACAACTGAAATTCAACAGGACTTTAAAAGAATGGTTAAGTATTGAACAATTACAAACATTAATAATGAATATTTCAGAAATGGCTGACACCACAAAAAAACTTATTTGAAATAATTGTGCATTTTAAAGAGATCTACATTTCTGTGTAGTACATTTTCATTTATCACTTAATGTTTACCAGTTGTACAAGATTATACAAAATTCCTTCCAAATGAAGAAGACTTCACAGGCTATTCCCAGAAAATTCAATATATACATTTTATTTTCCATATAAATATCTTTAACATGTGGTACTTTAGTCAAAATTTTTACAGACACTTTTTTTTAGAAAATAAATTTTGAAAAAGGTTTCATGTAAAGGGTACTTCCGAGTGGGGGATTATCTTGAAAATTGTGTCACACCTTTGGAAGGCATTGATACCTAAATACCAAGGGTGGCATTTATTCAACTTCTCATTTTTGAGTTTTGCTGTTCTCTCTCATACATACGCACTTCTGATAAAATATTGGTATCAAATTTTTGGGTGGAATGCAATACCTTCTCTATCTACTACGTATATACGCAATAAAGAAAGTAAAAATAACTGTAAATATTTTAAACGTAGATACGTAAAACAATGGAGTGTGTAAAATTGGCAAACTAAATTAACAATGAATTAGCTCAGTAAGAGCTGGAAGGAATGGTGGATGGGAAGAAGGTTCAGAGCAGAAGAAGAAACCAGAGGAAAATGGAATTTGTGAAAATAGAGAGGACGGCAGAATAATAATAAAAGAATGTGAGAGGCAGGGTTTGCAATGAATGACCCATCCTTAGCAGAAAACTGATTCAATAATTGATTAATTATTAAGTAAAACTGTAGTAATGTTTAAAAACACAAACATTTCACTATCCACTAAACTGTGCAATACAATCAATTAATTGATGATTAGTTGATTGCTTAACACATCTCAGATTATGCTAGGCTGTACTACCCATTAACTCCCAATTTAAATTTAGTCACCTTCGAGGACGAAGAATATATTGCTTAGGTGGTATTATTCTTCCTTCCTGTTCCCTTGGCAAATTGATGAGTGGTACCTCCACCATTCCCAAGAAGTCATCACGTGTTAGGCGGTTCTCATCAAACACTTGTAGCACCAGTTTATGTTCTGCAGGCTTAACCTGCAAACATACAGCATATGAAAGTTTAACGGCTGCTTGCAAGTTGGCAAAATACACAATTCTCCATCAAAGCTTCAAACATCACTTGATGTTTACAATATTGTGAGATATTGCCTTGCATAAAAGATCTGTAATCCCCACTGTTTGTTTAAAATGTTACAACACTTCTAACTTAAATTAGCAATTCTACAAAGTTACATCATAACATTTACTATACCTTTTTCACTATAGGCTGAAAGGAGAAGTAAACAAAACCACATGACAAGAGAGCATCTCATTGGCTGTTGGGCAAACTACAACCTTTCCCGCTTAGCATGTCGTCTCTTCCTCTATAAAAAACAGTTCGGTTCAGAACATTTTGTGGTTTTCCTCGTGCAGAGAAATTAAAAAAAAAAACATTATTGTAACAGTTATGAAACAAAAAGTGTTTGTTCAAATTCGCCTATACTTAAATGAAGCATTATAGCAGAGGGTTTAAGAGCGGAGGCGCTGCAGTTCGTTTCCGGTTTCCAGATGAGCCGCCTATGTGCTTTTGCAACGTCTTGAGAAAATGAGTGTCATGGCTGAGAATCCTTTTGTTTATTATCATCCTTTTAAATACACTTAAGTATAAAATAATTTAACAAATACAGCTTATAATTTTACATTACTTTTCATTAACATTTTTACCTTAAGTATCAATTATCCTTTTACATTGCATTTACCTTAAATATCATTTTCACTTTACGTTGATTTACCATGTCTAAATTCATCTATACTATAAAATTCATTTTCTATTAAGTATTTTATTGTTTTCGTCATTACATTTGGCTTTATTTCTCTAGGTAATTTATTGAATAATTCTCTTCCTCTAACTTCTATGGCACGATTATTTAGAGTTCCCCTTAATGTTATTCTATAATAATCATCATTGTTTCTTAAATTATGGTTATGTACACCGGACTATTTTTGCATATTTATATTTATCACAGTTTTTATGCATTCATATATATATGGCACCGTTAACAAGTTTTGATTCTTAAACACCCCCCTGCAAGTTTGTTCGTTTTCCATTTTGCTTATTATTCTAATGGCTTTTCTTTTGCAGTTTAAAGACTTTATCCATTTCTCTTGCTGTAATATTTTCCCATAATGTAATTCCGTATCTTACATGCGAATATATAAAAGCATAATAGACCTGTTTCATTGTTTTATTGTCCGTTATTTTATTATCTCATTACATTAATTCAAAGTTAATGCCACTGTGGAAAACATAAACGCGGGAAATGGAAACAAGACATTTGTGTTAAATGCTTTTAACAAATTCTGTGAAAAATACCCACCTTTAATCGACAATGAATATGGTTGGCCATTGTTTAGCAATAATTGAACTTCTTTGTTAGTGATACAGAATTGTTGCTCAGATAGCTTGGGTCGCGTTTGTTTTCTGTTGTGTTTTAACCTATAGTGCTAATCATTTTTTAACTTGACTCATAAAAGATTAAAGCAAAAGTGGTATACTGATATTAGTCATTAAATGAATGATTTCTAAAACCTGAAGTTAAGAACAGTTTAATCCAATAGCTTTAATCACAGATGCCGAACTGTTCAGGTACAACTTTTACTTTTTACTCTTAGATTTCTGTTAGAAGTTTGGGATGTAAGGCAAAATATAGGAATAAGACATACAACGTTTAAAAGCTAATGATCCCCAAGCTGCGCAGTATAGTGTATTCGCATTTTGTCTGAAGCAATTTCCTCTCACGGGTACTTAGTTCCCGTCTTCCTCCACGTGGTACTGTCATGTGCTCGGCGGAGTGATACATTTAAGTTTTGTTTACTTCTCCTTTCAACTTATAGTGAAAAAGGTATAGTAGCTTAATATGCCCCGACTAGCCTCGTGTGTTCACAATAGAACAAAGGGAGAGGATCATGAGAAAAAATACAGTTTAAGACTTGCTTAGCACTCCATGGCATTCTGAATCAATGATGATGATGTGCTGGATTTTCAAACACATTAAAACAAATAAACAAATTCATAAATATCAGGCTGCTAAAACATTTATAAATGGACAATTCCAAGTGCATTTGGTAATGAAGTTAATGCAAATTTGTTTCATTGAACAGTTTTAGCTGTAACATTGTGTTAAACTTTGTGATAAGTTAACATCACTGTACCCTTGTGTTAAGAGGTTTAACAAAGCTGTTAATGAGGAGTTGCTATATACAGAGCTTTTGAATGCCAATCCTAAACAAAGTAGAGCTGTACATCATAATGAATTTCAAAACCTGCATGAGGAGGAGTTTTTAAAGTGATACAGACTGTCCAAAATACTCATAATCAGGGATGTAGAGGAAATATGAGAGGGGTTGGAATACTACCAACAGAAATGTATCTCTTTCTCCTATGTTAAAAGCGTTAATCACTCTTGTGATTTTATTCTATGGCACTTTTCATTTAATGGTGCTGGTACTTGTGGCCATGACTGCTAGAGCATTTGGCTTTGACGCTCCGTTGCGTAGAGAACCTCGGTTCCAGTCCCACCTTGGAAATAGGTGTTTGTGTCTGTGTAAATGTTTGTGCGAGTGGGTAAAAGTAAAAACAGAAAAGCATCCAGAATCACATGAAAATAAACCATCAAAAAATAAATAAATAAATGGTAGGTGATAAAGCTGGAATTCCCCCCCCAAAAAGAAGTTAAATTGAGTTTTATTTATGGATGCTCTTTAACTGCTGTGGTCCCTAGCATCCCATTCTATATTGGGCGTGAAAGACCGTTAATTTTGCTCAGAGACCTTTATCAGGCTTGAGGTTCTTTTATGTGCCATAAATCTACAACACAGGGAAACCGGCTTACTTCCCTTCCAAAGGAAGCCATGCTAAAGACTTTTTGCCTGAAAAGAGCCATTGCCCTTCTCCCGGTTTGAACCTGCGATCTCAGAAACTAGAGGCTAGCACGGTAACCACTACACCACGGAGGATGACAGGAATTTTCAAAGTTGCATTTGTGAGTTCATATGGAAGTTTTTAGAAGCAACTGCTTCAAAAAGCGAACAGTATTTTTAGGATCTGCTTGATCCTTAATCAGTGATAAAACACTATCACCCATTTTAGTTTCAATATAGTGTCCACCATCAATTTTAAACTGTTTGAAACACTCTTTGCACCTAGCATTTTTGGTGCTGCGCTGTATATTAGCATAAATGCAGCAGACTTTCTCCAAGCTAAATCCTTTTCCTTTAAATGAAGTCTTTTTTTTTGACTCGATAATTCCTCTATACTTTGTAACTATTCTATAATAAATGCTGTTTTGAATGGTGAAAAATTAGATTCTCTGCACCAAGATTTTTCATTTGAAATCATGATTCTGACCTCAATCATGTAAATCACAAAGCAACGAACATAACTAGCAGTCTGCTGCTGAAACAGAAAGTGCTGCAATGTTTAAACAAAAAAGCATCAGAGCATGTTCATAAGCCATATAGTCCTGTCCTTGCCTTCTCAAAAACTGTTGTTCACAGTTGTCTTTGAAGTTAACAAGATGTTAGCTAAGAATTTTCTGTTGATGAAATGCAAAAATGTTAACATATTAATATTTAACACTGGTTGGTGAAATTTGTTTTAACATTCAGCATCTTAAGAATTCAAGATTCTTTGTGTTGATAAAGAAGGTTGACAATTGAAGGATCCAATGTAGTTACCAACAGACACAGTTTCAGAAGATATGTTTTCAGAGTCAGATGCTTTCAAGCACACACTGCTCTTAATAAAATCAAATTCTGGGATTGTAATTCAACAAATGAAATCTTTTGTTTGACCTATGTCAGGTGACAGTGCAGTTGAAAAACCTTTCAATACAAAAGTTTTAGATACTTGTGCGTTATGTGTAGGTCACCTTCATCTCGATGGCTAGGTCATATTGCATTATTTTAATCCATAACTTAGTCTACATTCAAGTGTTGCATCTGTGGTAATATCTTTAGTTATCAGAGAGTATTAGGTCAATAGATGACAACGGAAACAAAATGTTCTAATTTCCAAATGTAGGTGAAGCGTGTAAACAAGTTTATTTTAAAACTTGAAGTAGTACACAGTGAAATGAAATTATAATATTATAAAACACTATTTGAAACATATTTATGTATATTTAACTAGTGGCTAATCCAGCTTTAGCTGCAAATTAAAGCAGAAACTATTTATCAAGAATGTTCATATACTTAATTGCACATAACTTAAAACAATACTGTGAATAAATTTTCACTCTGCAATGGAATTTTCATTTTGAATAGTGTTGCGGACAAAGGGACTTGCATCTCTTTCATGAATATTTTGTACTATTATTAGTATTCTGGATCTTGTTGTTGAAGAATCCCTTAGCGCTACACGACGCCACTGTGGACGTCCTCTTAAATGATGGCTCATTATTAAACAAACCAATAACACAATGTAGGTGGTTATGACCTTAAAACAGCCAATTGTTGTAAATTTGATACATATTTTGCAATGACACAATAAACAGAATAAAATAATTTAGTTTTAAGCACCATCTTCCTTTTAGCAGGTAAACATTTGGTGGCATGGCTACCAACGCTGTGATCAAGGTATTCTTCTGTTTGATCGCAGCAAATCTAGCTGGCAACAGCCAATTTTGTGAAACTGATGCATATTCTGCAAATATTTTGGAACTAACGAAGTAATTTTGAATTTAATATTTCTGCAACATTGTAGAGAACAGAACTTTTGCTTCGTATGCTACGCTTAGTCCGTACTTTCAGGATTAATGAGCAATTTCGTGTACAGCTCCAAATTATATCTGTATAGACTAGCTTCATATACACAAATAGTGTTCTATAAAAGTTCATCTTTTCTTTGATAATGAACTTATTCTGTATTTAATTGCTTTTGTCTTCTTGCAGAGAGTTTCCTGTTGTGGTCACTGTTTATACTTAATTTATATCTACAAATAACGAACTAATTGAAAGTTATTAGGCTAAGACTTATACTAGTATCTTATTCATATTACCACATTACAAGCCCCTGCTTGAGTAAGATGACAGAAATAATTAATGACTCAAATGTCATGTAGCTCACACATGGAATTAAACAAAACTTACTGCTGAGAATGGTTGAAGAAGATAACTTGTGAAAACAAGAAGTGCATTCAATCTTTAAATGAAAGTTAGCACCCCCCCACCAAAAAAGCCTGTCTTATGGATGCAAGTCAAGTGAATTATTAATAATGCCTTTTATATTTAAATTTTTATTTTGCAGTTTGAATCCGTCTGAAATGATAAAGCAAGATGCAATAAATTTTAAAGCAAAAAGAAAATGTTTTTGTTGCAGTACTTACACGAAATATAAATTCTTCATTCCACTGTGGATTTAGGGTCTGTAAAAGAAAAGACAGATGAAAATGTTTGATCTAAGGCTTCTAAGCTATACTAAGAAAACCTCTATAGAGTATATAGCACATAAATGTAGCAATGCATATACGCACAAATATGAACAAAAATTATCTTGCACTTCAAATACAACTCTCTAATCAGACACTTAAAAAAGTAGAATCTATAAAATTCCTCGGGGTCTGCGTACAAAGCAATCTGAAATGGGATGCCCACACTTGCCTCATACATAATAAACTCAGCTCTCTATGTTATATGCTAAGAATATTGACAACATACACAAGTAAAGAAACAGAGCAGCATATTTTGCACATGTGCACTCAAGGCTGGTTCACAACCAACGAGAATGGTAACCAGAACGAGAAAGTTGAAATACATGTATTCAAATGGGAATGTTCACAACCGACAGGAAGCTTCCCGGGCCCCGGGAACGGGAAAGAAGAGTTGCCCAACTTTTAACGTTCTCGTTCCCGGGCACGGCATATTAAATCCCTATTGTGCATATTAGACTCTTCACTCTAGAGGTTATTCTAAGTGGCCATGACATAAAACAGCCACTAGTGCTCTCAAAGTCGCAAGCTGGAAACATGAAACTGGAAGGAATTAGTAGTAAATGTGCTTCCTAACCTCATCCCGACACCCGCAAATCTAATCAGTGTTGGTTCCTCTGGTGAAGAGATCATTTGTAGTTTATTTATATGCAACTCAAAACTGGCTATTACCTAAAAAACAATGGCAAAAGCTACAAAGAACAGCTAAAACCAGGGAAAATGAAAAAAGCACGATAAGCAATTTTAATGTATGCAATTAAATAAAGGAATGAAAGTTTGGCATAAGTAGAGGGATCGGAAATGTAATGAATATGCATTTAGATAATGTTTACTCCATCGAATTTTGATGTTGGCTTGGCTAAATTGAAAGTAGGTGAAAAAATGTCATTGGTCAGTTAAAAACAAATGAAATCCCAATGCGCAAAATCGACTTTCACTTTGTGATCGATATGCATTCCCGTTCTCGTTACCGGGCTGTTGTGAATCAAAATTTCTTGATTCCCGTTCTGGTTACCATTACCGGATGGTTGTGAACCAGCCTTCACTCCTAAATTATGGAGTAGTCTTCTGGGGTGAGTCTCCAGCAAGCAAGTCAACCTTTATTGCACAGAAAAAAATTATCAGAACTATTGAAGGAGTCAGATTAAAGTTGTCATGTAAACCTCTCTTTTAAAAACTGGGGATCCTCCCACTTCCCTGCAGTCATTCTGCTTGTAGTCAAGAACATTAATGCTTCTGATTTACTATTCATAACTAATAATATGGTGCATGAACACAATACTAGGGAAAATACACAAATACATGTGACCAGCTGCAACACCTCGCTCTACCAAAAAAGTATCTTATACTCCGGCATTAAACTTTATAATAATTTACCAAGTAATATCAAGGCAATTAAAAATGTAAACCAGTCTCAAGGCACATCTAATTAACCACTCCTTTTATTCTATTAATGATTACCTTGAACCAAATGTATATCATGAACCACAGTATTTAGCATGTATATATTGCAAAAACATATTATTGTTTATGTTTATAGCTTGACGTGTCCAATCAATAGTGAATGTACATTGCACCAAACCACTTTAACGGATGAATAAAAACTAACTAAACAAAGTATTTGCTTTTAATCACATAATTTTACAGCATCATTGCTGTTTTCTTTAAATGGTATCAAAGCTCGTTTTCCAATGAATTCTTGAATATGCTACAAAGAAACTAAGGTTTTAGACTACATTAGTTTCTGGAACCAAGTTAAGAGAAATATGCATCACTTAAGCATGTTAGAAATTCTGTAGTGATCAGTCAATAATTTGTTAAGTGGAAATGAAAACCAGGCTAAATACCAAAAACCAAATTCCAAGAAATTGAAGAACAACGGTTTAAACTGAAAACCAACCACGTCTTGCAGCAGCATTTGTATAACAATTTTCTTATAATTAAATAATTACTGTAATAAAAGCAAATTAGAAGTCATTCACGTTTACTTGAGAAAAAGAAGTTTTGAAGTCACAACAGAGGTATGTCTGAAAACCTGCAAATGAAAAGTGAGAAATGCAGAGTTAGTAACATCAGGTTTTGAATTCTTCCTCTCATCTTTGCTTGCTGACACCTTTGGAATATCATACTTTCCATTTAGCGTGATTATCAACCATGTTTACTTTTCTACAACCTGAAGTAGACAGGATTGCTTTCGTCTAACTCAGCAATATATAAGTGTTATCTACACCTATATTAATTCCCTTTCAATCAAACATGTATTATCAACTAAATTTTATTTCTCTTCAATCACGTAAATTATTTATCTTTCTTCATTTATTATTGTGACGTGATATGAGCATTATTGCGTACGTGACCTGGCAGCGCAGACCGGATATTGCGCAAGAGTGGAGGGGATAAACCAGTTCTAGCATAGCGTAACCACGCCGAGTTAGTGTGGGTCAGTCAGTCGAGCCGAGTTACTGCTAGAGGCAAGTTGTAGTGTGTGCGTGCTGTCCATACGAGCAGTATGGCGTCCCCACCGACAGGCAAGGAAGCAAGGAGGTAATGTAATCCCTTTTCATCATTAAAGTCATTTGCCATCCATTTTCATTATGTGTAAATTACTATAGTAGATAGTCCCTTCCCTCATCCACACATGAAATAATACTATTACTAGGAACATTTTGATATATTTTCATAATTTCTCTCAGCTGCGTCCTCCGTCTGACCTCGCATAATGTGAAATATAACTTTAAGATCTTCGGTACAAGTCGCTCTACCCCCCCCCCCCCCCCATTGAGATAGTTTGTTAAGAGGTCACGACATTATATCATTTCATCTTCTTTTAAACTTAAGTAAAAATCTTAGGACTTAACACACATTTGTCTTTTCACTGTTAATGATGCCTTTTGTTTCAATTGCCTTAAACGGTTAATGACTTCATAATATGTATTTTTATTTTTCTTAAACAGTTTCACTCCAACCATATCTCCAAGTATTGACACTATATATTTGTTTTGGTTAATAATGCTCACTGAAATTAAAACAAAAGTTATTTTACAAACCAGTAAATACTTCCTCCTTGATGCGAACAATACCATAGTTATGATGATTGATGCAGTAATTTGTATCACAAATTACTTAAGTGTAAATAATGATTGTAATATGAATATGCATTTTTATGTGACATTGATTTCAGATGTTTATTGATTGTAAATATTGTTGGAAAGTAAATTTATAAGGCTTTACTGAAACTGTCAATAATAGCGCAATAATGCAGCGAGGGGGTGAGCTATTTATCATTACTGGGAACAAGGAAGTTACGTAATGTTCGCGCGTTTTCGGTAGAACCTTCTAGAATGTTTCCCTAAAAGCAATATGTATTCGTGGTTTTCATTGGATATTAAAATAGACGCTAATGTTGGCGCGTTTTATTAGCCAATAGCAGTTCATTTATAATCTTTAGGCATGTCGAGGAGTGGGAGTATATAAAGCCAGGTCCGAGGTAGATCGCCTCCAGTTCAACAAAATTCTCAATACATTACACGTCGGTCGCCAGTTCATAAGAATTACTAGCACATTACACGTCGTCAGTCAGTCCTTAAGTTCGCCGAAAGCATTCATATACTACACGTCGTCTTCAGTCAGTCAGTTCGTCAAGTTACGCGCAGCAAAAATTATTAAAGATCTAAAGTATTATACAGTTAAATATACACAAAGTTGAAGTACGTGAGTTAAAAGTGATAAGTAAGAAGTTATTACAAACAGTTTCAGTTTGGCGAGTATCTAGATCAATATGTAAAAGTGATAGTGAACGTGTTCGACAATAAAAATTATAAAACAAATTTCTTCATAAGTGTATTTTTTTGGATAAAAGATTCCTTTCCGTTTCACAACCTGCATAGAGATACATGTTCTACCAAGATAAGATGATAGCTAGCCGGAGGACAATATACAAAACTTTAAAATTCTTTCGAAAACTAATTGATGCAAATTGCTAACGCCAGATGGAGCTACAAACCAAACAAATGAATGACGTCATAAGATGGCTTCCACTCACATGAAGTAAACACGATATAAGATCTCCAAGTCCTAATAACTTACGCTACAAATATTACGTAAGCAATACCGTTACATGATAAAGCTATTTTCTTAGCTTTAGCACACACTTTTAACGTGAACATTTAACATTTCTAGTTTTGATTTTAACATTCTGAACAATTTTTCTTAATATTTGAGTATTCTATTTTATAAAATACTTAATTTCAATAGCCAAATAATCGCACCTATCTACACCGCTTTCAAACCAGAAACTGAGGTTTTGATTTAAATATGAAGGTAGAACCAGTGGTAAGTTATAATACAATTAGATTCAGATTGAAAGGAATATTTATTTTGTTTAATTTGTGAAATGAAACACAAAATTAAACCTAAAGAAACAAATTAATTGGCCTTTTAAACTCAATCATTCAAAAATGGAATCATCTTAAAATCTTTCTTCTCCTGTTTTACATTGTTTTTAATTTCCAATGGCTGAAGTAGCTTTTAAAGTCTTGTATTTTCATTCCTTTATTAAGAACATTTGTGTGGGTCCATGCTTCTATTTAATTAAAAGGTTTTTAATGACTCCTTACAACTAGATGCCTCTTTTTTTTTCTCTTTTTTTTAAGGCAAAATGTAAAGTTTTACCTAAAAGGTTTGTTCTGACTTCATTTTTTAAGCTGTAAATTCGAGACTTTTTGCGATGCCTCTTCATATATCCTTCCATGTTTCCACACTTTCAAGGGTATTACTTAAAACTTCACAAATTAAAAAATTTTTAAAGTACTTATTTTGAATTTTTAAAATTTGAGTTAGCTTTTGGCACATAAATGTGCCATTGTGCCCATGTTATGTACCATTTAGTGAATTATGTATTAAATTCAAAATGTTGAAGTTTCTGTGTTTAAAGCTGTCAAAATGGAGAGAGTTGTTTGCTTACATTGCAATTTATAGCTTTTTCTTGGTGAAGCCAGTGAACACTTAAGATTTATATCTTGTGACTCACAAAATAAAAGTTTTTATATAAATAGCAATGTTACATGCAGAGACGGCATAGAAACTAAAGGATTGTCTATCACACACTCTGTATCACTACTTGTTCCAAAGCCACCATTATCGTCTTCATCACTAAACGAAAAGTCAGAACTATTACTTTCCAACACTGTTACCACAACTTCCACTGTCAATGATTTGTTCCAGTATGCTACTCTGTGATTATAATATGCAAAAATTACAAGAAATCGTCAGAAACTCACAAAAAAGAAACAAAGCTGTGCATGAAACAAACACCATCATATGCATTCTGATTACAGCTGGCACGTAACATTGATTGATGGATGGCAACCTCACAAATGCGCAGGGAATCACAGGAAGTGCAGATATTAATAAATAGAAAGTGTTACCAACATGTAGCATGCACCATATAAAAATTACACAGTTTTTCCAAATAAAATACTGCTGCTAAAAGTTTTGCCAACAAATTGACAGTTTCTATATTCCTTTCTGGAAAAAAGTACATCGACAGGTGCACAGCCAGTTGAGATAAACTCTTCTGTACTTGTATCTTTGTCAAACCACTGTTCTTCCAATGCCTTTTAAGCAGTCCAAACAAATGACAGTCACAGGACAATATATCCAATTCATAACAAGCATGTTCCAAGGGTGTACAGTAAGTCTTGTATAGCTTCCCCCCAAAAAGAACTTGCAAGCACTGACAAGTATCTTTTGGCCCTGACTAGCGCAATTTCTCCTTTCTTCCGCCACTCCATGCTCACTTGTTGATTCAGGAGTGTAGAGGGGTGGACTCAAATTTTATTGCAAGTCGCAATGCAGCACAAAACATCCTCCCCTTCCTCCTCATAAGCCATGAGCCTTGAAAACAACCTGCTTTTGTTCTGAGAAAGGAGACAAGTGACCCAATACTCCAGGTCATTATTAAATGACGGAATGTGCAATCCTATAGCTACTCCCACGCTATTTCTGAAATGTTTATGTGCCCATAGGCTTCAATGCAGTCACGAACAGCAACATGTTTTCTATGGTAATACTTGTCCAAGGCTGTCAGCGGTGATATTCATTTTCTACATCTCCTCTTTCTGACAAACTCTTTATGCCAATCATACACCTGAGTCTTAGAAAACGTGTCTTCCCTGAACTGTGCCTGGAACCTTCTAAAAATGTTGACTGGTGTTACACGTTTCTTGATGAGAACTTGGTAATAATGTGTTGCACAACACAGATGTATCGTATAACTCTTGCTCACTTATTGTCACACTGGTGCAAAATACAACTTGCTACACGTGTTCGCTAGAGGAAGCATTGGCAGCCCCCCCCCACCACTCATACTCATGGCCATAAACCAGCCTGTTTACTATCAGAGTCATTACATCAAATATTTCAGTTAATATTTTATTCACATAGTAGATTAGAGACTAAAAATAAAAAGTCTGATGTGATACATTCATATGACTTCCTCTACTCTATCTTTATTAGTGGGTGTACAAATTATTCTTACTAAAGCTTATTTTTCTGTCTACTTCATTGTAGTCAAGATAAACCTTTGCAGAAATAGCTACATTACACATTTCGTTATAGATACAAAGAGAACAGCGATAGTCAAATGTTTAACAACTGGACGCTATATACTGCCTTAAAATTCCATACTGTTTCCATGACATCGTGAGAAACAACTGAATGTTGACAGGACTTTTAGAATGACCAAGTAATGAACAATTTGAACCATTAATAACAAATATCTCAGAAACGGCTTATGCCACAAAGAAGCTTATTTGAAATAAACTGTGTGTTTTAAAATGATCTACACTTTCTGTGAAGTACATTTTCGTCTATCCTTAATCTTTACCACTTATACATGATTATACAAAATTCCTTCTGAATAAAGAGGACTTCATAGGCTATTCCAGAAAATTCAAGCTATACAATTTATTCGTTATGTAAATATCTTTAATATGTAGTATTTTAATCAAAATCTTTGAGCAATTTTTAGAAAATAAAAAATGCCATAAAAATGTCCCATATAAAGGATTTTTTTCTTAAAAATCTTCTTGTCCTATCTTTGGAAGCTACTGAACCTAAATACAAGTTTGGTATTTATCAGACTTTTCATTTTTGAGTTATACTGTTCACAGAGAGACATACACAAACATTTTTTCTAAAAATACTTTTTTTATTCAGGGGGCCCCAAAACATTTATTTCCAGTAAAATCTCTGTATCAAATTTTTTGATGGAATGCAATACTTGTCTTTTTAATATATGTAGTAGAGAAAGTAATTAAATACACTTTCCAAACAAGCACATCCTATAACTACAGCAGGAGATCAACTAACACTGCACATGACCAAACAGCCTCTCATTCACACTCCTTTTTCCACACAGGATTGTGGCCAGCACAACTTCTCACTTCACATCATACACAACAAATTCAGAACAAACAACTTTAAGAGCTGTTATTTTACTGATCTCATCTACCACACAAGATATTAAAAGAATACTGCTGGTCATGTGTTACACAGCAGCAACCCTTAGGATGAATTTATGAAGTTATAGGAACAAAATTTCTCTCACCTTTTTCTTCGTCTTGGTTAGAACTGAATCAACTGTTTCATCTCCATTTATTGTACTCAAGTCTATCCTGACATATGGATCACTGGAAAACAAATTTAAAAAATCTGATGTGTTACACTCACATGACTTTCTCTACTCTTGTACAAACTATTTTTACAAACGCTTATTCTCCATATGCTTCATGTTAATCGAGATAAACATTTGCAGAGTCTATCTTATTGCTAATTTTCTTGTAGATGTAAGGGGAATATATATTTACAAGGTCAATATAGAAATACAGTAGCCTTTAAGCACATACATATCTCTTAATAGCTGGTTGCTAGGTGCAGCACCATTCCCTTTCCCACAGATTAATACTCTTTGCATATCCAAGACAAAAAAATCTGATGTGTTACACTCACATGACTTTCTCTACTCTTGTACAAACTATTTTTACAAACTTCTCCATATACTTCATGTTAGTCGAGATAAACATTTGCAGAGTCTACCTTATTGCTAACTTTCTTGTAGATGTAGGGGAAAATATATTTACAAGGGCAATATAGAAAAACAGTAGCCTTTAAGCACATACATATCTCTTAATAGCTGGTTACTAGGTGCAGCACCATTCCCTTTCCCACAGATTAATACTCTTTGCATATCCAAGACAAAAAAATCTGATGTGTTACACTCACATGACTTTCTCTACTCTTGTACAAACTATTTTTACAAACTTCTCCATATACTTCATGTTAGTCGAGATAAACATTTGCAGAGTCTACCTTATTGCTAACTTTCTTGTAGATGTAGGGGAAAATATATTTACAAGGGCAATATAGAAAAACAGTAGCCTTTAAGCATAGACATATCTCTTAATAGCTGGTTACTAGGTGCAGCACCATTCCCTTTCCCACAGATTAATACTCTTTGCATATCCAAGACAAAAAAATCAGTAACGAATTCCCATTTGAGAAAATAAGTGTTGAAAAATTTAAGGGAATAACAAGCAATATCTCGAAAATGGTTCACTCAACAAAAAAAATGTATATGACATAAATTGTGTATTTTAACGCGATCTACATTTTTTGTGTAGTAAAAGCTTGTCTATCTCTTATAGTTTACCAGGTATGCAAAAGTCGTTCACAATGAAGAATGCTTTTGGAGACATTCCCAGAAAATTCGAGATATAAATTTTATTTGTCATAAAACTATCTTAAACATATGATATTTTAATCAAAATTGTTAGAGTTATTTTTGAGAAAATTAAATTTTTCGAAAAATCTTCCATGTAAAGAGTACTCTGGGGTGGGGGGATTTTCTTGAAAACCTTTGTGTCGCATCCTTGGAAGATACTGAACCCAAATACCAAGTTTGGTATTTATCCGACTGTTCGTTTCTGAGTTATGCTGTTCACAGACACACACACAGACAGACACACAGACACACGCACGGACATGTTTCCAAAAATGCTTTTTTTGGATTCAGGGGGTGTCAAAACATGTATTTCCGGTGAAATCTTGGTATGGAATTTTTGGGTGGAATACAATACTTCCCCTACTTACTATACGTAGTAGAGAAAGTAAAAAAAAGTAATGTTATGATTGTGTAAGTGATCATGTTGACAGCACTGCTACCATGAAAGTCAACAGCACAGACTGGAGCTCACCATTGAGCATTCCGAATGCATACTACTATTCCCATACAAGTTTCACCTGGATGCCATATAACTTTATTTTCAGGACTGTAAAAATACTGTATGATAACACATGTTAAAAGTTATTTTAAAATGCTTGTAGTGTTGGTTTTTGGTCTCATTCTGCAAACATTCCTACTCGCAAACTAAAATAAAAAAATCTGATGTGTTACACTCACATGACTTTCTCTACTCTTGTACAATCTAATTTTACAAACGCCTATTCTCCATATGCTTCATGTTAAACGAGATATCGAGATGTCAAACTTATTGCTAATTTTCTTGTAGATGCAAGGGGAATATGCTAGCTTTTAAGCGATAGTCAAATATTTTAACGCTGGTTGCTATGTGGCGCATTCCATTCTCTTTGCATGTCCAGGACATAAAAAAAATGAATAACGAATTTGAGAAAAAGTTTAAGTATTGGAAAATTTAAGGAAATAACAAGCAATATCTCGAAAACGGTTCACTCAACAAAAGAAATGTATATGACATAAGTTGTGTATTTTAACGCGATCTACATTTTTTGTGTAGTAAAATTTTGTCTATCTCTTATGGTTTACCAGTTATGCAAAAGTCGTTCACAATGAAGAATACTTTTGGAGACATTCCCAGAAAATTGGAGATATACATTTCATTTCTCATGACATTATCTTAAACATATGATATTTTCATCAAAATCGTTAGCCATTTTTGAGAAAATTAAAATTTTCGAAAAATCTTCCATGTAAAGGGTAGTCTGGGGTGGGGGGATTTTCTTGAAAACCTTCGTGTCGCATCTCTGGAAGATACTGAACCTAAATACCAAGTTTGGTGCGTCTCCGACTGTTCGTTTTTGAGTTATGCTGTTCACAGACACACACACACACAGACACACACACACACACACACACAGACACACACACGGACATGTTTCCAAAAATGCTTTTTTTGGATTCAGGAGGTCTCAAAACATGTATTTCCGGTGAAATCTCGGTATCGAATTTTTGGGTGGAATGCAATACTTCCCCTACTTACTATACGTAGTAGAGAAAGTAAAAATGAATAACGAATTCCCATTTGAGAAAACAAGTATTGAAAGATTTAAGGAAATAACAAGTAATATCTTGAAAATGGTTCACTCAACAAAAAAAATGTATATAACATAAATTGTGTATTTTAACGTGATCTACATTTTTTGTGTAGTAAAATTTTGTCTATCTCTTACGGTTTACCAGTTATGCAAAAGTCGTTCACAATGAAGAATACTTTTGGAGACATTCCCAGGAAATTCAAGATATACATTTTATTTGTCATAAAAATATCTTAAACATATGATATTTTAATCAAAATCGTTAGAGCCATTTTTGAGAAAATTAAAATTTTCGAAAAATCTTCCATGAAAAGGGTAATCTGGGGTGGGGGGATTTTCTTGAAAACCTTTGTGTCACATCCTTGGAAGATACTGAACCTAAATACCAAGTTTGGTGTTTATCCGACTGTTCGTTTCTGAGTTATGCTGTTCTCACACGCGCGCACGCGCACGCACACGCGCACACAAAACTGACATGTTTCCAAAAATGCTTTTTTTTGGATTCAGGGGGTCTCAAAACATGTATTTCCGGTGAAATCTCGGTATCGAATTTTTGGGTGGAATACAATACTTCCCCTACTTACTATACGTAGTAGAAAAAGTAAAAATCTTATGTCTGCCATTCACATGCCTTTCTCTACTCACTCTTCTGTAAACTACTCTTACAAATACTTATTCATCTACATCTTTTTAGTCAAGATAAACTTTCATTCACATTTTGCTGCAGGTAACAAAAAATACAGATAGTTAAAGCACAGTCAGATTTTTAAAAAGCATAACACTACGGGACGGCTTTGAAATTCCATGCTCTTTGCATCACCACAAGAAAAAACAAACAACTTACCACTTGAGAAAAAAGAAAAGAAAAGAAAAAAAAAAGCATTTGAAAATTAAACCAATAAAAAGGAATATTTCAGAAATGATTAAAGCTACAAAAAAATTTATTTGTCATAAATTGTGTGCTATAACAAGCTCTACATTTTTTTGTGTGGTAAGATTTTGTTTATCTCTTATGGTTTACTAATTATACAAAAGTCATTCAGAATGATGCAGACTTTACAGGAAATTCAAGATATATATTTTGTCATGTATAGGGTAGGTAAATTATATTCGAACCCACTCGCAGCCTCCCTCTACTGCGCGAGACAGATGGCAGTCACCGGGGAAATTACCCGGCAGAGGTGGACTAAAATCCTTACCTTATAATAGATGCTGGAAATGTTGACCTGCTCTCAAACAGGCAGCATATCTCGTGTAAATATTCTCTCTCACTCTCCGAAGCTCAGCAGCAGGAATTCTTGTGATTTCTTGCACAATGTTTTCTCTAAGTTCCTGTAGTGTGCGAGGATTGGAACGATACACTTTGTCTTTTAAAGAACCCCGTAAATAAAAATCAGAATTCATTAGGTCAGGAGAACGAGGGGGCCACAAATCAACACTAATTATTCTGTCATCAAACACCTCTCTTATTGCATGTAATGATTCGGCAGCCCTATGTGCTGTTGCAGAATCTTGCTGGAACCAACTATACGATTTCTCTTCTTATGTCAAGCGATTGCAAACCGGCCTCAGAATTAACCTCTGATATCGCTCTGTATTTATTGTTTCATCAAAGAATATGGGCCCTATTATTCTTCTAGCACTTATCGCATACCACACTCCAATTTTCTGATATCATAATGAGGCGTTTCATCACAAGAATTCCTGCTGCTGAGCTTCGGAGAGTGAGCGAGAATATTTACACGAGATATTCTGCCTGTTTGAGAGCCAAAGATCAACATTTCCAGCATCTTATTATAAGGTAAGGACTTTAGTCCGCCTCTGCCGGCGTAATTTCCCAGCGGCTGCTGGCTGTCTCACGCAGTAGAGGCCACGAGTGGGTTCAAATATAATTTAACTGCCCTATACATATTTTAAACATATGCAATTTAATCAAAATCATTAGTCATTTTTGAAAAAATAAAAAATTAAAAAAATTTCCATGTAAACAACAGTTTAGATCTTTGTGCTGCATCCTTGGAAGATGCTGAATTTGAATACCATTTGGAGCATAACTGACTTTTTGTTTAAATTTATGACATGCACACACGGACCTTTTTCAAAAACGCTCTTTTTAATCAAGGGACCTCAAAACATGTATTTCCAGTGAAATCTCAATATCAAATTTTTTGGTGAAATACAATACTTCCTCTACCTATTAGAGGTAAATGGTAGAGAAAGTAAAATAAGAGGTGCTGCAATATCACAACAGATGCTAAACATTCGCCTGTGCGAGCAAGTGCAATTGAAGTAAAAAAATATCAAAACCTGCTTTAGTTTGTAGAATATTCCATCTTACTACATAAATTCTTAGTCTCAACTGGACCTAACTTTGCATTGTAGTGTCTTCTTTCATTATTATAGTATAAAATATTTGGACAACAAAAAACAGTTGTCAATACAATAGAGTATATATATATAAATAATGTTTGATCAAAAATCAATATGATAACATTTCAGAAATGCATTAGATGCTAATGTAAGGTATTTATTAAATATATACTGCCAATGATTAAATACAGATATGCCACTTAAAACATCAAAATGAGAAATGATTATAAATGACTAAAAGAAAGCTTATTCAATTGAAATATGTTTTCTACATTAAGAGTTACAGTTTTAATCTTTAGAAGATTTCTGATTGATTTTATTGGGCATTTTGTAAAGCAAGTTTGAATTCCTTTTATATTCCTTTCACCAGCACCACAACCAAAGAGATTCAAATAGGTATTATCGTTAGAGCGAGATGAAATGGACTGGTCATGCGCTCAAAGCTAAATGTCGTAAGTTCGAGTTACAGTGTCTTTAGTCAAATGTGCCTGTGTTAAAAGACAGAGGAGGTCCAAGTAAAATAATTGGTGTGATGGCATGCTTGGATGCTGACAGGGTGATACTTGACTACAGTTGTATGGATTTTGATTACTATTAAAAAGAAACAAAACAAAAACAACATTAAAAACATAATATTTTTACAATATGAAACAGCTATAAATAGTGCTGAAGGTTGGTACAACATGAAATCAGAAGAAAGAGGGGGGAGGAAAGTGCATTAGAAAACCTCTTAAAAAGACATACAACAAAAAAACACACCTTTCTAACAAATATGCTACACCAAGCTCGAAAGAGTTAATTGGTGTTTTGAAGTAGCACATCCTGTATATCAGCCATTTATATATAAATAATTGTTCCTCCACATTGGCCGTTATTTATTTTCATTTCAAACACAACTTGGTACAAGTCAGTGGCATGCATACTGTTTTGAAATTGTCCCAACACTTAAGCTTTAACCATCTGACAATGGATTACTATCTTAAATTAGATCTAAAACCCATCTATACTGGGCACAAATATTTTATGCTTCACTAACATCTTACACGTAAGTAAAATCTGTATGCTGTTACCTTGCACCAAAGATGTCCTTTTTTGCTAATTGATGGCCTGCTATAACTCTTAGCCTAAGTTGACTTGTGCCTTCTTCCATCTGCAACAGAAACATTATATCACTGCTGGTCTTTTTCTTTTTTTTTTGGCAATTATTACAAGAAACAGGTATAAAAGTCCTTCTATACTAGCAGGTAAAATTTAACGGGTCTGCTCAATCTATAGGAGTAATATAGAAAAAAAAAAATCTGATGTTACATTACATGACTTTCTATACACACTCTCATTTATTTTTATTTAACTACTACAAACTTTTCTTACGAAAGCTTATTTTTCATTGTACTTTATGCTAATCGAGGTAAACCTTTGAGAAATAGTTTCTTTACACATTTTGTTGCAAGTAAAAGAGGGGGATAGAACTAACTGAATCAATAGTCAAGTGTTTAAAACAAGGTTGCTATATGCTGGCCTTGAAATTCCATATTCTCCATGACATTACAAGAAACAATGAATAATAATAACGCTTTAAAAGACTGACAAAGTATTGAAAAGCTCAAAACAATAACAACAGATATATCAGAAAAAAGCTAACTGAAATAATTTGTGTATTTTAAGGAGATATACATTTTTTGTGCAGTACATTTTTGTCTTCCCATAACTAGATCTCAGATTTTTAAGCTCTTAAAAACCAATTTTAGGCACCTAAAATACAATTTCCACAAGCTAAATATTTGATTCTATATATCTAAATTGTATTTCTTCTTTATACCTGTTTGAAAATGTCATTAATTAGTGAGCATTAAAAATTACACAGCAACAAAAACAACTAATTTATAAAATTATTATGGTTAGAATATTTTATATCTTGACTTGAACACACACTCAAAACTTTAAATGTATCACCGTGGAAATGCACCATACACTGCCGATATACAATTGTGACATAAACGCTCTAGAGCCGATATGCAGCAACCCATCCCCCACAATTTTGTTTGCAAAACAAAAATGTATTCTTAAGAACAGCAATGTAAGAAAATTGTTTGAAATGAATTTGAAAAACAAAAGAGAAAACATGGAGAAATCTTGTGAACATGTGTGAATCAATAGTTAGTGAAGGGGACGAGGTTATGAGGTTATGAAATGATGGTAAATATGCCATTGACCCTTCTTGTTCTTTGGAAGGAATTTCTGCTGTATTGTAGTTGCCGACCTGTACCAAAGGATAATAAATAGAGACCTGGAGAGGGCTAGGACTCTGCTGCTGCTGCTTCTTTTTTAACAAACACACGAATCAATATGCCAAAATAAACCACTCTTTTTCCAAGAATTCATTCCTGCAACCAAACTATTACAAAGTCTTTGAATCAAACCAAATTAAGACTTTTATCTTTCATTGCTACATGGAAAAATAAATTTTGAAAAATCTCTCCCTGCCTTCCTCCCAGGCTAAAAATTCAAGCTAACCAAAATATGCCCAACTTAAGAAAATGTTTGAGCCCCTTGCAAAGTAACATTTTGCAGTTCAGAGATCTGCCCCTGCCTATGAATATCCAACTTCTCAGAAATTTATGTTAGCCGTTAAATACTGGGAATATTTGCTACGGTATAAACTGATATAATCACAACAAAAAATTAAAGTAGTTACCCATATTTTCCATTATAACTGATTTTAAAGCAACTTTGATATGTTTTCATGCCTGCAGTGCAAAGTTTGCAACAAACATTCCTTAGCGTTTAACAGTAACAATTACTCTTGGAATAAGCTCTTATGCTAATAACATAGACATAGTTTATCCTCTACAATTTGAAAGCTAGAGTTATTTAGAAAGGAAATAGTGTATAGTTAAAGAAATGTTCTGTATTAGCAGTTTTATAAACATTTAGTTTCCAGCATCAGAGAAGCAACATAATCTTTATTCAGCTATCATTTTAATGTTCCATAAATAATAGCCTCTGCAGTGAAGGTGAGCTGAAGGCTTAAGAATGTAGTGCACACATGCACTTGAGTTGATGTCATCCTGCACTTGAATGGGTTCTGCTAAGTTATTTTTATTTTTGAAATATTTTAGCAACAAGCTAAAATTGAACATGCTTAACACTCTTTCAGTACATTTACTAGGGCTTATAGAATACAAAAAGTCTAGCTTTTGTTTACTTTCTAGATTAAAAGCATTATCTAGTGTAGGAATCAATCCCATGTTACATAACCACACTCTCCAGCAAAAAAAAAAAAAAAAAAAAAATTAAATTAAATTAAAATACTGTTTAGCTCAAGATGTTCTTAGTTTTGTTAAATCTAAATTATTATTCCAAAACATCTTTCATTCCGCTTAATCAAATTCATTTCTCATTATGGTGAGAGATAAATAATAATCTGCAATTTGCCATTTAAATTACATTTAATTGTACAAATACATAGGTATTGTTATATATAACTATGCATTTATGTGGGGGGGGGGGGGAGGAACAGAACTCATTCAATATTTCTAAGGTGCACCAGACTGTCAAGTAAATATAATACCAAAAAATATATGATCATTTCTGCAACACAAAATTCTACCAAAATGAACTCCCCTCTTGGCAATTTCTTCTCTTCCATGCATTTTAGTTTTACACAAAAGTCTTAAGAGTGCATATTCTCTACAAATACATTAATATTTCTTCTATATCAAGATTTTTTTTAAATGTCTCGGTTTGTTGTTATACATAAAAATCTGATGTGTTACATTCACATGACTTTCTCTGCTCATCCTTCTATAACATATTCCTACAAAAGCTCATTCTTCTGTCTTTTATTTTTAAATTGTTTCACTTATATGACCCCTTTATGGTCATAAAAGGGGCTTTTCCTTCAGAAACAATTGATGGTGTTATTACTCAAGCTGTAAGGTTTAATGTTGGCTTATAATACCTTTAACTATGAAACACACTCTCATTCACTTCCATATTCATACTTCCAGACTCTGTAGAGGACAGGGAATGATTCTGCTTAAAGAAAAATGTCCTGCCATAGTCAATTTTTAAACAGTAGATCACTATGTGATGACTGGCATTCCTTGACATCATGAGAAACAACTGACTAGCAACAGCACTTGAAAAAAAAGTTATTAAAGTTTTGATAAAATTATACCACAGAAAGAGTTATTAGAAATAAATTGTGTGTTTTAAAGAACTCTACATTTTTGGTGTAGTATGTTTTTGTGTATTTAAGGTTTAGCAATCATGTATATAAATTATATAAAATTTCTTCCAAATGAAGAGGAGTTCATAGACTATTCCTTGAAAATCCAAGATATACATTTTATTTGATATGTAAATATCTTTATAAAGGGAGTTTCGGGTGTGGGCATTTTCTTGAAAACCTTCCATGTGGCATAGATACTGAACCTAAATGCCAAGTTTGGTATTTATCCAACTGTTTGATTTTGAGTTATGTAGACACAGGCATTTTTTCTAAAAATGCTTTATTTGGATTCAGGAGGCCTCAAAACATGTATTTCCAGCGAACTCTTGATGTCAAGTTTTGGGTGGAATGCAATACCCTCTCTACCTACTAAGGTATGTGGTAGAGAAAGTAAAAATTTGAAAATTTTTACATGTAAGAAGTCATGGAAGACCGTAACAAAAAGTGCAACAATATATACAGATAGTAAATTACAATACATTCTTTAAATAACTACAAACATCACAGTCATCTAATAGAAGCTATTAGAAGAAAAACAAAACTGGATCATAGAAACAGGATGGGTCAAAGCACACATAGGAACACTAGGCAATGAAACTGCAGACCAATTGGCAATAAAAGCAATGATATAAATGAAGGAATAGATCACTATAAAAAAATTCCAAAGAGCACCATTAGAAAAATACTAACAAATAAAAGTCTAATAAATGAGGAAAAACAATGGCATAATACTACCAATGGCTAAGAGACAAAAAGAAATGCTTTCCTAATGTCATGAAATGGAGAATTGAACTAACAGCAAATTTTACTACAATGCTAACAGGACACGGAAGAATTAAGGCATACTACTACAGATTTCACATCACAGAATATCCAAACTGTCCCCGCAATGGAGGTGAACAAACAACCACATCATATGTGACTGCAGCAAACTGGAGGAGGAAAGAAAAATATTTAGAAGAAAGATAATTCTAAGAGGAGCAGCATGGCTAACAAAACAGAAATAGTAGAAGAATACTTCAAAGATTTGTTCAATATGTAAATGCTATTGACAAGGAAAAACAATTTAGGAATTGTAAAATATAGATGACATATTTGATATAGAAATTAGAACGTAAAAGGCTCTGTAGTATAGATAAGCAAACAAACATGTAATATTACTCATTGTAATGGAACATCTGAAATGCTTTTTTATTCAGGAGCTCAAAACATGTATTTGTTGAAATCTTGACATAGAATTTTTGGGTGGAATAAAATACTTCCTCTTGCCTGCTATAGGTATATGGCAGAGAAAGTACTAATAAAAGCAATAATGTGAAGAGGCAGACACCATCAAATTCTGGAATAAAAAACATTTTACTTTAAAGCACGAGTGTGCTCTCTTGCATTTTCGCACTTAGGGAACAATCTTAGAATTGTATATTTTTAGCAGATGCCCCAAATAACTTACTCTAAATTCCTATAGATTTCCAAAAATTACTTGTATGAATATTCACTTGATATTTGTTAATATTCTTTGATTCTCTCATAAAAGATAAATTCTGTTCTGTAACATTATGTTAAACTTCATTTTAACTTAACATGCCATATCCTTGAGTGGAGTTGTCGTCCTTCATGGACTAGTGGTACCATGCTAGCCTCTAGTTCCCAAGGTCACGGGTTCAAACCCAGCAGAGCGCAATGAATTTTTTCGGGCGTAAAAACCATTAGCATGGCTTCCTTCAGAAGGGAAGTAAAGCCGGTGGTCCCAGCACGTTAAAGAACCTCAAGCCTGATAAAGAGGCCTCTGAGCAAAATTACCAGTCTTTCACGCCCAACATAGAATGGGACGCTAAGGACCATAGTAGTTAAAGAGTGTCCATAAATAAAACTCAATTTAATTTCTTGAGTGGAGTTGCTTTATTTTGAGTTTTATAATGCTGTTTCTAACCAACAAAGAACCATGCAGCATAATGATTTTGAAAATCTGTAAGAGGAGGAAGTTTTAAGCAATACAGGCTGCCCAAAGTGGTCTTGAGCAGGGTTGCAGAGGAAATACAAGGTTAGAAAACTACCTACACAAACATGTTGGATCACCCAAAAAAGACAACTAAAATGCAGTGTTACACTATTTTACAGTAGGAACGATGGTTCTGTGCCAGTGAAGGCTCGTTGCGCACTGGTTATCTGTACAGTGAGCAAGCCCCCAATTCTCTGGCATGCACAGTAAGTGCCATCGCTTCAGTCTTGCGGCAGCAGTAGTTCGAGTAATATCTCTCTTGTCAGCCGTCTGTTGATGCTACCTTGAACGTTGTGTTTATAAATTAGTCACTATATAATTAGTACGGACGTCATTTCAGTTTCTGCATTGGGGGGCTAAGATTGCTTGGAGCAGTTTCACAAATGTTCATGTGGATTGTAACGATATATATAATGTTTTATTTCTTAAATATGAAATATTGCTATTAATAGTACAATTGTAATGTTTCATTTGGTAGAGCAATAATGTTGCTCGTAACCTAGGGGAGGGGGACAATTGACCCCCTGTCCCTCTAAATGACACCCCTGTGTTTCTGTAATTAAACTTGGATTGCATATAGTTATTGTGTATTTGGTGTGTTTATTAGAGGTCCTTGCCTTCTGCGACGTTTTATGTAAAAATAACATAGGTTAATACAACACAAAATGATGGGGATAAATACAAAGAAATTGCTAATGGAAAAACTAACCCCTACCTTGCCTCTCAGATTTGTCATGGTGATGCATAACGCACCGTACCATAGTGTGCAGTTGGAAAAGGCCCCATCACCTCATACCAAAATACGATGCAGAACTTGCCCATTCTATGAAAGGATGCTAAGTTTGGAGCTTTACAACCTAAGTAAGGGTTAAAACCTATTCCGAAAATTTACGTTGATAGTTTGTAGGCCATGCGCACAATGTTCTCTGATTATCGCCCTAGTCTTCTGGTCTTAATCGAGTAGAACTCATCTGGGCTGATATAAAGCAATGGGTAGCTTGGTAGAACACCCTTTTAAATTAAATTATGTTATGTTATTTATGAAGCTTAGCTAACAACATGTTGAGTACATTAGCATAGAAAAGTGGGAAAATGCCTCTCAACGCATTAAGTAGCAAGACAAATACATTGAAGAACAACAAGGCCTGTTTGAAAATGTCTTAGAAGGTTCTGTAATCCAGGTTAGGAAATATAGTGACAGCGAACGAGAAGAAGACTGATGACGGTGAAAGGGAAAGTCTTGCAGAAGAAAACGACGGTGGTGATATGTCTGGTGTAGAGTGTTTATCACACTAATAAAGCCCCTGCTTGTTTAGGACAATGCATTTACGTGACAAGGTTTGTGTATAATGTGTAAATATAAATCTGAACATAGTGACAATAAACCAGTCATGCAGTGATGTGGTGTTGCATGTTTATGTCGTATCAGCAAAGTCCCACATCTTCCAGCAGACAGAGAGCTGCCTGGCATTAGACATAGACTCTCTTCAGTGCACGAGGAAACAAGGTCACCAGCACAGAACCATCGTTCCTACTGTACAAACTTTGTTTGTTAGTAAAGCTGCATTGAGTTAGATGATAATTTTTACACGTGCTGTAGTTTATTGCTCTTCGGAAGTAGGAAGTGAGCATAGGTTGTTAGGCAGTAACAACACAGTAAAATCAAGGAGTCCTGTGTTTTCTAGATTTAACCCAAAGTTTGCAGTGTGTGTGAACTGATGTTACTCTATACTCTGTCTCAGACAAGAACAATCCTGTTGTAAACAAAAAGGCAGAGCGGATTCAACCTACCACGTTTGAGACATACACGTGTGCACATAAGTTTTGCCATTCTAGCTATAGCAGCGCTAACTTCTTGACAATAAATAAAGTAAGACTTTAACAGTAATGTATTAAATATCTTAAAAAATTACTATTATGTGTAACTTAGTGTAATAGCCACTTTATTGATAATTGATGGAGTCAAAATTAACCCTGGACCTAATGGAAATCAGGCTGTCATGGAGGGAATTTAAATGTAATGAGGATTAACGAAACAACTAAGTTTATTTGAGACTGTAGGTACGGGCATATTTGTCAAGGGAGTAAATTTCATGCTAGAGAACCAGGAAATAGAGAAGGCAACGAATATTTTCAATACATTAATGCAAAGAGCAGGAGATGAGATGAGAAAGGGGAGGGGAGAGATAGAAAATGGAGACATGGGTGCGATAAGGAATGTAAATTAGCGAAAAGAGCAGTGAAGCAGATATTAGTTAAATGGAGAGAGGTAGGAAGCGATGAGGTAAAGCATGAGTACTTAAAATATTGTTATCATTGTTAATATTATAATTATTACCATAATTATTATTATTAATGGAGTAGTGGTAGTAGTAGTTGTAGTACTAGATACAAGGAAAACCTGGGTGTAGAGTATGGCTAAGATAACAGCCTGGGCTGATGATAGCCATATTCTTTGTATGGTGGCTTAGTATAAATAAATAAATGTAGATCTCTAGTAAATAAGTGTACTTATCAAATGGATTATGGTGGTATACCCAATAATGGCCAGGCCCAAAAGTGGTAGCCACCAATGTATTGATCTTAGCACTAAATAAAACATCTTATCATTATCATGTAGTAGCGTTAAGGTTATACTTCAGGGTTTGTTTCTTAAGCATCCGAAAAAATGCACGATCATATGCTTCTTGCCACTTCTTATGATTTGCCTCAGCTGCATTTTGTTTCAGCAGATTGACAGATTTTGAATTGCATATATGTAAGTGTTGGGGCTGGTGAGGTATGCAAGAGACGTAGGAAATACAATCTTAACTATCGAAACACTCTGCACATTGAACAGTAACATTTGAATCAGCATTCACCTTGAGACCTACTTTGTTCTGAAAGGGCCATATGGTACAAGAATACAACTTATGTATTATACAAGTGTTTCATTAGTAATACAAAGTTAGGCTGCATATTATTTAACAATAATAAGTTAATAGTGTATAACCGTGCCTGTCTCTCTATGCTTATGTACTGGGAGAGCCAAAAAAACTATGAACCGCCTGTGCAGGTTTTTCCTGTCTGCATCCTCAGCGCTCGTCATCTGCCGCTATAATGAAAGGTGCAGGTGAAACCATGCAACTTTTTTAAAACTACTTTTAAAGACTTTACTTACCAACTTTATGAAAGGAAATACTGAAACTGGCCACCGCCGTTGTCCATACATTTTTGGCACCTCTTTAGGAAACTATCCCATCATTCGCCAATTTTTTTTCAGGTCAACAGCCAAGCCCATACATATGTGAATACAATTTTACCCCTTTTTTTAAAAGAATTACCAGCCAAGGAGTGTGATTTTGTCTTTTTTCAACAAGACTCTGCAACAGCTTATATGGCCAATATTTCAATGAGAAAAATTGAAAGTGTGTTTGAGAACAGAATTATTAGTACAGATTTGTGGCCAACTCGGTCCCTGGACCTAACCCCCCACGATTTCTCTCTGGGGTAACTTAAAACAAAGTATACAAGACAAATCCACACACCCTGGAAGAATTAAAACAAAATATCTGCCAGGAAATTGCCAACATTTCTCAACGTGAACTACGGCGAGTGATGGATAGTTTCCTAAAGAGGTGCCAAAAATGTATGGACGACGGTGATCAGCTTCAGCATTTCTTTTCATAAAGTTTGTAAGTAAAGTCTTTAAAAGTAGTTTTAAAAATGTTGTATGGTTTCATCCATGCCTTTCCGTGATAGCGAGCACCGAGGACGTGGACAAGAAAAACACTGCGCAACCAGGTTCGTAGTTTTTTGGCTCACCCTGTATATGTAAGTTGTTAACATTCCTTTCAGAATTCATGAGAAGTCATCTGTGCTGTATGTGCAAGATGCAGAGAAATGAATGTGGACTATTTTCTACCCAAAACTAATTTGCGCTAAGCAGTGATTAGAAAATACTTTCAGTGCGTACTTCTTAGAGGCAGTTATTGTGTGAAAACAAACAAAACACCCATGAGCTTCCCTCCACCAATCACCAGCATAATATGTTTACAAGAGGATCATTCTTGGTTGAGACAGATTATAACTGCATATGACTAGGGCTAGGAAGTCGAGGACAAATTCTTTTTTTATTTAGCATCCGAAGATGAGACCCAGCAGAAAATATATTTATTATGGGTCATTGTAAGCCGCAAAATGAAGATTTTAATTGTCCTTTTTATGCTGCTTTTTTTTGGCTTAGAGGTCTTTTTTAGCAAAAAAAAAATTATTTTTTTTTTGCCTTTAACGGCCTTTTTTGTAATTTTACCTCTTTCAACTGAATTTTTTTCTGCCCAGTGGAGTCTAGTCTAGTCTCAGTGCCAATTTCTTTTAACAAATACACACTAGAGAGAGTTGTATGCAGAACTGTTAAGACTGCCAACAACGGGTATTTTTCTGTAACAATATATTGAGAGGACCGTTTTTATTGTATTCATGTCATTAGCCCCAGCAGAGGGCCGGCTTCCTGAGAGAAACTAGTGCAACCTCGCTAAATATCCCATTATTTTTGACCAGCATTGTGACAATGACCTCAAGGAGGGGGTGGGGTGGGTTGGTTGTATTCACATCTTATGTTTGATTGCAGTTTCAGAGTTTGTGGAAGAAATCCAGACTGTAAACATCCCTAAATCTAAGCATAATAAAACTTCTTTATTGCAATAGCTTGTATCCGAGTTTGGAGAGGAGGTATTTTCCACTGATGGAAATATTCTTTTCTGCAAATTGAAGGATATTTTGTTTGCTTTAAGAATTTTGTAACACGCTTTGGGCGTCGGTTTGAAGTTGTTGATTACGTAATCGTTACTGTTGTTACGCAATATGCTGCTACGTATGAGAAGCTAATTAATGATATAATTTTGTTGTTACACTCCAAGTTTTACACTATAATATTTAACTTTGTTATTAAAAACTGCTTCTATATATATTATT
Organism: Deroplatys truncata; assembly: GCA_030765065.1. Taxonomy (NCBI): domain Eukaryota; kingdom Metazoa; phylum Arthropoda; class Insecta; order Mantodea; family Mantidae; genus Deroplatys; species Deroplatys truncata. Next base: position 13,138,945 of record CM060979.1, read on the forward strand.
TATGTTTGAATTTGCCTCGGCTGTGTCAGTAATGTTTGTAGAGTCATGCATCTCTTAGGCAGGGTGCAGTATGTCAATAATTTTAGACATACACAAATTTTAAGTTTTTAAATTTACTTCTTTTTATTTTATCCTTTGCACATTTTAATAAAGCACTACACTTTTTAAGAACTGTGAGAATCTTTAATACTTTCATTTAGCGCTTATACATATTTTATGATTCATACGAATACGTAATATTTCTTTACAGAACACATCTTCCATCTGTTCACTACCAAGGTTTGCCAGCAACTGAACATTATTTCAACCGTTAAACCTGTAAGCTTCGGTATTTCAAGTCTCTGATTGGCTAATTCTAGTCCAATAGAATATCTGCATTTTACTTAAAACTTTTTCCTTGCTATTGATTGGCTAATTTTAAACTGTCAAAGAAATTACATTATCATTGCTCTAATCATGACTAGTAACTTTCAAACTCATTATTGCCACAAGGTTACTTCATTGTTAGCAACTTTAAACTTATTATTCTCACAGCTCTTGCATTATTAAAGTATGTAATATATTCACATAACATTATTAAACATGTTTATAATAAAAATAAGCATATGCAATGACTGTTACATACATTTTAAATAATTATTACATACATATTGTTTCAAGGCGGGCTGTTATTGAATTTACTTATTATAAAATACAATTGAAATTATTTAGGTATTAAAATATTGCCTCAAAATATTGCAAGGTAAAAGTTAGTGCAGAAAAGCGGTTCTATGTCCAACAGCATACTGAGCATGAAAAACACGCGAGAACAGCCTCCCGGGCCGTGGACAAATGGAAATCGCAACTTCTATTAGGACTGAGTGCTAGTGAATGTTCTAAGACGTCTCTGTTTTACAAAGACTTTTGCAATGCCTTAGTTAGCATGAATATTCCATTAGCAAAGATACCAATGAGTCCTTCAAAACATTTCAGAATAGAATACTAATTGGAACATTCCTGACGAGTCTACTCTTCGGAAGGAATACGTGCACCGCAGTCATGAAGACACGATTGAAAAAAATCCATGACTATGTTGCGAATAAGTCAATATTTGTGTCTATTGATGAAACAAGTGGATCGCTCCATTGCAATGTGATTGCTGGTACATTAGAGGAGGACAAACCTGGGAAAATATTTCTCCTCGCAATGGAAATCCTCGGGAGAGTGAATCACCAAACTATTTGCCAGCTCTTTGACAAAAGCCTTTTTCTCTTGTGGCCACAGGGACTAAAACACGACAGTGTTCTGCTTTCTCTCACAGATGCAGCACCATACATGGTAAAGGTAGGAAAGGCAATTAAAGCATTTTATCCAAAGTTGGTTCAAGTAACCTGCCTCATGCATGCTTTGCATTGAGTGAGCGAAGAAGTACGAAAAAGTTTTCCAGATGTTGACAAACTTGTGTCCAGTGTTAAGAAAGTATTCTTAAAATCCCCATCTAAAGCGCAACATTTATGTGAGAATGGCATTCCCCTACCTCGGAACCAGTGCTGACACGGTGGGGTACTTGGTTAAGTGCTTGCATGTATTACTGCACTCATTTTGATGTGATTAAATCTGTAATTAATTGCTTGGATAGAGAAGATGTTGCTTCCATTACCATGTTGCAAGATCTAATGGCTAAACCTCGGCTGAAGGGCAGCCTGGTGTACATTAACGCAATTTTGCTCATTTAGTGACAGCCATAAACTACTTAAAAAAACGTAATGAGGAGCTGTTGGTAATTATGCAGAAGTTGGACCACTTGAAAATAAATTAAATGCAGCATTACTGGTAGGGTAATGGTTCCGCAGCTTTGTTTCCTGTCTAACCAGTAAAATTTACTTTGCACTTTATGTCAGTGCTGTTCATATGGGAGAGCCACTAACATCTGAATGAAAAACACAGTGCTCTCAAAGTGAGTGATTTACATCAACAAATCGAAAAATGTGAAGGTGAAGCTGGAAAAGTATTAGCAGAAGATGAAACTAGTGCTTGAAAAAATCCGGGAATATGAAACCATGTGCAAGATAAGTGAAATATTGAAAGGAGAAAATTGTGATGTGAGTGTTTTTGAAGAGGAATTTTCACTTGCTTCAAATATGCACCAACGACTTTCGTTGATGTGGAGAGAAGTTTCTCAATGTTATGCAACGTGCTGTCAGAAAGCCGGCAATCCTTTATACCTAAGAACCTGGAGATGACTATTGTGATGCCAACTGTGGTAAGGTTTCCAAAATCCCAATTTCTTTCTCCAGGATGTCCATTGCGGGTTTTGCTGAATTCAGAAGAAATATTTGAGGTAGTATTTTTAACACTTAAATAATTTCAGTCTAATTATATAATATATAAATTCAATAACAGCCCGCCTTGAAGCAATATGTGTATATAATAATTTGTAAAATGTATGTAACAGTCATTGCATATGCTTATTATTATTGTATCCATGTGTAATAATGTTATGTGAATATATTACGTAATTTAATAATGTAGGAGCTGTGAGAATAATAGTCAAAAGTTGCTAACAATGAGGTAACCTTGAGTCAATAATGAGTAAGAAAGTTTAACAGTACTACTTGTGATTCTTGGAAGCGATAATGTAATTTTAGTGACAGTTTATAAAATAGCCAATCAACAACCAGAAAAAGCTTTAGTTAAATGAAGGTATTCTATTGGACTAGGATTAGCCAATCAGAAACTGAAATATAGCAAAATTTACAAATCTAGAAGTCAGTTGCCTGCAGACAGAGTTACTAACCAGATGCAAAAAGTGTCCTAAAGAAATATAATATGTATTTGTGTGAGACAAAAAATAAGTTTACGTGTTAAAAAAATGTAATTAATTAAAGAATTTCACAGCTCTCTATATCAGTGAAGTGTAATTTAAATCATATCAAGTATTAATAAAAGGAGTGAAGTAAAATTATAATCTGTGTAAGCCTACATTCTTAGTCGTATCACAACCCTGCTAAAAGAAACGTGTCTCTAACAAAAATACCGACGCAGCTGAGGCAAACATAAATATTTAATACTTAAAGAAACAGTCAAATTACAAAGTTAATACTTTTTTTAAACTTGGGGCAAAGGACACCTGAAAGTACATTTGGGGCAAAGGCTACCGGAAACTGTTTACCATACGTGCGGTTGCAACTACTACAAGTTCAGCTCCCCAACAACTGAACTACGATACAACTCCTTCAATACAACCTACTTCAAATTGGCTTCCATACGTGGTGCAAATAACAAAACAATATAACAAACCACCTTTCTCACATTTCTTTCGTGGTTTTTTTTTTTCCACTCTGTATATAGTTTGTATTTTTGAAACATTATATTCATTAAATATTTAACTGAAATTGAGATTACAAAATAACTTGGATAATCTTTTTACGTCTTTTTTTTCCTGTCTTTAGGTCATTTTTAGGTCTATTTAAAGGTCTTTTTAGGCAATTTATAGATCTTCAACTTTCGAGCCCTATATATGACAAGAATTTTAGCCATTAATACTTGCTGCTGCAATCTATGTAATTGTTGTAACATCAGTTCATATACACATACAACAAACCTAAAGTAAACCTTGGGTTAAATCTAGAAAACACAGGACCCCTTGGTTTCACTACAGCCTAAGTTCACCTCCTACTCATTTTAAAGCTAACAATAAGTTACGAACTATAACAAATTATCATCTGACTCCATAAGGGTGCTTTTCTGACAAACAAAATTGGTCAAAACATAATCAGCATAAAACAGTTGGGCTTGCCTCCATGTCTCCTTAACTAGTTCATGGTTTGGCCTTTAGTTGGCGCTTTGTGGCTAAGCAGCTTATCATGAAAAGTCACCAACATTTGGATGAAAACACCTAGAGATCAAAATGAGCTACATCATTAAACAAATCCAAAAAGGAAAAAACAAGTATGAGGTGAGTGGAGGCTGTACAGCCACGAGCCACAATGAATCAAGTGTCCTCTGGTTTCAAGGTTTACCAGAGGTTAGGTTAAGTTAAACTGTGTGCATGTGTATAAGAGTTGGTTTCAAATAATGAGAAATTGCACAGTAAAGGAGGCCAGATGATGATGCATACCATGAGTGTGTCAGAAGAAGCAAAAGCATTGCTATTTTAACAAATTACACTAATACATTTGGGTTAGCAGTTCCCTTTTGGCATGCACAGTATTAATAAAATGGAGTACTTGACATATCAAAATGAACCTGCTATATAAAAAAAGTGTCCTAAAAATAAAGGGTGGGTGGGTTACAGGTTGTTTAAGTATTCATAACTCCTGTTAAAGCCACTGTTGTGTGTATTTTCATTCCTTAAATCGCTTTTTTTGGTATCTTAAGTAGATACAGAATCAGGTAACAGTTCCCTAAATAACCTGTAATTTAAATGCAGAAAAAATATTATTTAGAGAATGAAAATGCACATATTCCACACTTTAACAGAAGAAGTGAAGTTAGGGAGCCTGTAAGCCACCCACCAGACACTTTATTATATTCAAAATAAATTGCTAAATGTCAACAAAGTATTCAATTTTGTTGCTACTGCGCATGTGTGGAAGAAAGTGCCAACCCACGAGTACTAGCAAAATCTGCAAAAATAGCGATATTTTTAGTTCTTTCAAAACTCATTACCTATCGTATCTTTCCCAACAAATAAAGTTTCATATTTTTCACTATAAGCTGAAAGGAGAAGTAAACAAAACTACGTTGACAAGACAACACTTCATTGGCTGGTGGACAAACTACAACCTCCTCACTTAGCATGTCGTCTCTTCCTCTACCAAAAAAACAGTTCAGTTCAGATCGTAACATTTTGTGGTTATTCTCGTGCAGAGAAATTTAAAAAACTCATTATTTTGACAGTTTAATTTATGAAACTAAATGTGTTTGTTCAGATTCACCTATAACTAAATGAACCGTTATAGCAGAGGGTTTAAGAGGCCATGCACAGGCACTGCAGTTCGTTTCCGCTTCCGGCTGAGAATCTTCTGCCACTGTAGAAAACAAACGCGAGAAATGGAAAGAAGACAATTGTGTTAAATGCTTTTAACAAATTCTGTGAAAAGTACCCACCTTTAATAGACAATGAATATGGTGGCCATTATTTAGCAATAATTGAACTTCTTTGTTAGTGACGCAGAATTGTTGCTCGGATAGTTTGGGTCGCGTTTCTAACCTATAGTGCTAATCGATTTTGTAACTTTTTCACTCATAAAAAGTTAAAGCAAAAGAGGTATACTGATATTAGTCATTAAATGAATGATTTCTAAAGCCTGAAGTTAAGAACAGTTAATCAAGTACCTTTAACCACAGATGCCGAACTGTTCAGGTACAACTTTTATTTGTCTACTCTTAGTATTATGTGTTAGAAGTTTAGGATGTAAGGCAAAATATAGGAATAACATACAATGTTTAAAAGCTAATGATCCCTAAGGTGCGCAATATACTGTATTCACATTCTGTCTGAAGCAATATCCTCTCACGGGTACTTAGTTCCCGTCATCCTCCACGTGGTGCTGCATGTGCTCGATGGAGTAATACATTTAAGTTTTGTTTACTTTTCCTTTCAGCTTACAGTGAAAAAGGATTAAAGTGCAAAGTAAATTTTACTGGTTAGATGGGGAACAAAGTCACAGAACCTTTACCCTACCAGTAATGCTGCATTTAATTTATTTTCAAGTGGTTCAACTTCTGCATAATTACCCAAATTATGCAAATTCCTTGCAATGCTCAGTGGGTAATTGGGCTAAAAAGTTTACACCCACCCATGGATGAACTCATACCCATATATGTTCCATGGCAGAGAATCTGAATGAGGACTATGTTCCAACTATGCCACAGTACAAGTCAATAAAGCTAATCATTATCCATGACTACACAGAAACATGATCAATGCAAGTGTGTATCTAAGTTTTAAGGCATTAATAAAACTGGTTCAAAAGAATTTGTCTATCTCATACCCACTCTCCCAGGAAATCAGATTTTTATGTAAACAATAACACAGTAAAAGCTCCACTGATTATTTAAAGAATACCACATTCATTTCTACTGCAGTATTGGATTATCTGCAAAATTGAGGTGTTTTACTTTCGAAATCTGGGTTTTTTAATATCCAAAGTAATCCTTGTGTTATTAATAATAATAACAAATGTTTTGGTGTAGTAGATGTTGCTGTGGCAGTAATATTTTGCCTACCCACCCTCCCTTTTATGCAACCATTCTTATATAGTGTTTTCTGGTTGATTTTGGCAACTTTTTGAAGGAAGTGCTGCCAACATGAATCATTCAAGTTTTAGATGCGCAGAATCCTCAGCTATGCCCTGTTGCTTCGTAGTTGTGGCCATGGCCGCAACTGTTACACTCCTCTCCTTCTAAAAAAACATCTCTCGGCTATGCTTATGGCTTAGGGCCCTCAATCATATTTTCATTTACGTCAAAATTCCAATGATGCCACAGATGAGATGAATGCGATGCGACTTCTGATAGTAATATGGAACAAAAGTGACAAAATATGTCATAAATTCATGAAAATACCTAAAGCACCAGGTTCATTGTTGTTTATTATGTACAATGATGTGTATGCATGTGTTACATGTATGGTGATTTCACCCATAATCCAATAGTGCAGTTTATCTCAAAAGTTATCTTCGTAATTAATTGGGACTTCATAAAATTCCATAACATACAACAATGTCAATCAGGAGTAGTATCTTAACAAAAGGCACTTAGGTTTACTAACTAGAAGTGCATATTAATGCAGTGTTGCTTAGTAAGTGAAAAGTTTTGTTTTAGTTTTAATTCTTTCCACACTGTAACGTATGGAACTTTAAACTCTCGAGCACAATTTGCAAGTGTAGTTTGCTATAAATAAAATCTGATATAAAGCAAGCCAGTGTTTCATTAAGCTGCAGCTGAATTTCAGCAATATGTAGTCGTAGTAATAATCAATGCACCCTGCCAAAATGCTCCATATATTTATTAACATGTACTGCCAATAGTTGTGCTGCAGACAAACACAATTAGGCACATACTGTCTGTTGAACTATGCCTACTGCAATGTTGCATGCAAAACAGAAAATGAAATTTCAAGAAATGTTAAGTTGTGTCTTTTATTATAGCAGTGCACCAAATGAAGACAGAGAATGCAGCAATCCATGTATATTAGCAGCCAAGTTTAACCAAATATTCTACTAAAAACTGCATTTTAATGACTAAAAAAATAACAACCGTTCTAAAAAAAATTAATAGGCCATATTATTATTCAAATGCAGTCCCTCTAATGCAGAATCTGTCTCCACAATGCAGCATTCCTGAAGTTAAACAAGAAAAAAAAAACAAAGGAACTAACCTTGAAGTACTAAATTATATTTTCAAACCTCACGTTGCGTTGTCAACTACAGAAGGAATTGTCAACCCTGAAGTGAATTTGTTCAGAAATGTTTCATAATATAACTTTCAATATACTTCGTCCACCGTAGTGACAACGGTTTATAAGCACCTACAATGTACTTAACAGGAAATTAGTACTTGTTATTTTTTTTTAGGATCTGACCACATTTCACTAACCACAGGAAAAAATTGCTTTCTTTGGGATGATGACTTTATACATGGCCACTTGTCAAGGTAGACGTAACACTTACATGACCGTGAATCTCAACCGATGGCATACCATATTCATTCCTCCCGGCCATCAAACTATCCCGTAATTCGTCAACAGGCATTTATGCTTTTTAGTGTACAGGCAGTATACTTAATACCATTTACAACGAAAGGGAATTCACCATTTCTTGAAGAAAAATACCCTTCCACAGACACACCACCATTTCGTAACCTGCTAGTCAACACACTATTTCAGCAGTTTTATGTATATCTTACCCAGCAAAAGACAATACCATTTTTGAAAAATTAAATTATTTTTCGCAACTAGTATTTCTACACAATAAGTTAAGTATATGCATGTTTAAAGCAATGTTTTGTTTCACGTCCGCAATGTCGTCATAACTTTGTACTCACTGCTGTCACATGACGTCATTTCCCCGAATATCGCACAGTGATAGTTCAGGCGTGTGCTGAACTCAAGGACTAATTAACTAGTATTAAGATGTTTAACACAAATAATGTGCGAGAGCAATACAATTGGGCGTGTCCTTTGGCTACGCCCATATTTACCTACACAAACGTTTAAACGCATTGCTCAAATGCAAAGAACTCAGCCCATTTTGCCTGTTCCTACCTTTAACTCATATGTTAGATCATGAAATCCTGCTTAAATATAAGATAGTAATCACCGTTTCTACAAGTCCATGAAGAGATCTTCTCTGAGGGTGTGGAGGTAAAATTTGGCTGGACCTCCGCCTGCTGGACCACGAATTTCTTCTTCTGGGTGGTGGGTCCGGGGGTTCCACCCTAGAGCTGTCTGGTGCAATGGTTAACATAATGTGTATATATTAATTAACATCGTGTCAACTCAGCATTTTTATTTTCCCAATTAATTTTTTTTGTCCGCTGAACTTCCTGCTAGCATTCCTCTAATCAAATACAAACTGTATGCACGAAATGGTTAACTCTGGCGAGCTTAACACACCAGAAGAAGGTCACACTACCTAATCTCCTTTCACCGTCATCGCAGACTGAATGATAGGCATATTTTCACTCTGACAAATTTCCTACGCCCGCCTGCAGTGGAGGACGTCATTATGACGGCAAGGTCGGCGGGAGAAATCGTATTCATATTGTACAAAGGTAGACTAAGAGTAGGCAAACTGTGTGTTCGGCAGCTTCCGTAGTGCTATGATATAGGTACTTATTTGTCACCGTTTGTATATTTTAGCTAGTTTTACATTTTACCAGACGTAAGAGTTTGTTCATATCCTAACGTTTCCCAAGTTTTTAGCTGGAGGTACCTACCAAAATCATAAAGCACAGAACTACGTAAGAATGAAGGGGACTTCACAGCCTATTTACAGAAAATTCTATACTATACACATTCAATTTGCTACGTTGCTATCAAATATAATTATGACATTTTAATCCAAATCATTGCAACCATTTTTAATGAAATAAGAAATAACGAAAATGTTCCATTTAAAAGGTAGTTTGGGCTGAATTTTTACTTTAGCACCTTATACTAGGCAGAGAAAGTGAATTCCACCTAAAATTTCAATATCGGAAAGGCATTCGGAAATAAGTGTTTTGAGGTCCGCTGTGTGTGGTTTTTCTGTCTGTGAACAACATAACTCAAACACGAAAGTTAGATAAATTTCAAACTTGGTATTTAAGTTCGACAGCTTTCAACAATGCGATACGAAGTTTTTCGAGAAAGTCCCCCTACCCCGAATTACTTCTTACATAGAACATTTTTCATTATTTTTTATTTTCACAAAAACGGCTCTAAAGAGTTTGATTGAAATACCATGTGTTTAAGATATTCAAGCACATGGCTAATAAAATGAGTATCTTGAATTTTCTGCAAATATCCTGCGAAATCCTCTTCATTCGGAATGAATTTTGTATAACTAGCAAACCATAAGATATAAACAAACACTTACTGCACAAAAGTAGATCCCTTTAACGGCACGGATCATTTCCGAGATATTCGTTGTTATTGGCTTAAATTTTGGAATATTTGAGTTACTCTAAGGACCCCGAACTCGTTTGAGTAGCATTTCACCAATTTAATTCATTCATCGTCCAATATGACCTACCAGGTTAAATGACGCTAAACTTCAAGTCAAGCCCCATTTTTTGAAGTGGTTACCCTTCAGTTGTTTCTCCCGCTATCATGGGAACGGTATAGCATTTCAACGCCAGTTAATAAATATTTGACTATTCCTTCAGCCTCCTGTATTCCTTTTGTATTCACAATGAAATGTACAATGAAAGCTCTTTTTTTTTTTTCTTCGGACGATTAATTGAATAAGTAAAATGATTCTCAAATAAGTCCGGGAACCATAGGGCTTAGCGTTACCCGGCATCCATCTTTCCAGAATAAGGGAAAACCTCGAAATCAAACCTTATCCGAGTAACTCACCCTACGCGATATTCGAAGTCGGAACCTCTTGAATGTGAGAGAGACACGCTATCTTCACACCTCGGAGGTGGGCGATGAAAATATTTCTGTAAATGTTTATCTCATTTAACATGAAATAAATAGAAAAATAAGCTTTTGTAAAAATAGTTTGTAGAGGAGATATAAAAATAAACGATACTGGCTAGAGAAACTGTGTGAATTTAAAACATAAGGACTTTTCTTATTTTTACTTGAAAAATATTTGCTTGCCGTACTTAAAGGCTATCTAACTGAAATGTCATGTCTCAGACTTTTGGAGACGGATCCACACACCGCAATTTCTAAACATGCGCTTTTTAAATTTAGGGGACCTAAATATGTATATCCGATGAAAAATCTTGATTCAAATGTGTAATTGGAGCGCAATACATTCTCTGCCTGCAATGGATAAACGGTAGAGAAAGTAAAACGCGCTGTGTCGCTTCAGCAAATTTTTCAGGAGTGTAATTTCAAAGTTTGAAACCAAATTCCATTGGTAAAAACGAGCCTCCCACCCCCCAAAAAAGTTAAAGCTTTAGGTCAGTGGAAGACCATTTCAAATAAGAAAGTTAATATTTCTATTATTATTGCTGAGAATGCAGTCGTATTGTTATTGTTGGTTAATGTCTCAAATTACAGAGAAAAGGGTGCTTCAGACAAATATTGTAAATTATTTCAGTGTTTAAAAGATAGCAAATAAAAATGTGCACCCTATGTTTGCTTTTATGTTTATGTGAATATTTTAAAACAATGCTTAACCGTTCGCCAATATAAAAACGGCAAAAGAAAAAATAGCAAATGTTTTTCTTATGCCGTGCAATTTTTCTTTCATGAAGTAAGAAATATCACTTTATCCTAAAAGTTACATCTCAGACTACTGTTAAAGGTTTATGCAAAACCCTCTCGTTTCGTTTCCACAAAACTTTCAAAACCTCGTGGTCCTGATACTTTTTATTTGGCATTGACAGAGGTCTATTTACATACCCGTTTCTTCTTAACACCAGAAGTTGACGGTGTCTGTGTTTCATCCTCATATGAGCTAACGGCCCTCATTCGATATAACTGACTCAGTAACGTTTCCGAGAAAATGCAACTGCATTCCAATATTATACTGAAATAAATTTAAGGCACCAACAATGATTGTTCTTATATAGCAAAACAATCGATTACTTTTACTCTATATCTCATTATTGATTTGACAGTTGTGCAATTCTGTGCGGAAAGTACGTAAACTAAACCAACAATGTACACAGCACATTCATTTCATGTAACAGGAGACTAACTCATAATTTTCCTGTATGTTAAATCTAAAATATGCTGCAGAACTGCACTGATCACGTTATAACACTATACGACTCACCGCATTCAGTTACCTACATGAAATCCTACATAACTTCTTCATCGTCAGCATCTACTAGGATTAAAGGTTTCAGTCTGTTTCGGCTTCTAGAAAATTTTAATTCCATCTTCTTTAGTGGCCTCTCCACGTTTCTTCTCCCTTTTGACTTATAGTTAAAAATTATTCTGGTCATTCTTTCCTCGGACATCTTAATATACGACTTTTCCACTTTTCTCTATATTGCTTATAGTGGCCTCTCCACGTTTCTTCTCCCTTTTGACTTATAGTTAAAAATTATTCTGGTCATTCTTTCCTCGGACATCTTAATATACGATTTTTCCACTTTTCTCTATATTGCTTAATAATATCCTACTACAAGGCGGCAACAGCCCAATGGGGTCAGAGAGTTCCTTTCTTAACGCCCATCCGAACCGACGCATCATCACGTCTCGAGGAGCAACCACCTTCGTCCGCCTGGCACTGGCTGATCCGTCCGACCGAGAGGCTGCCTTCAGGTCCGGCCTCCCCTTGCTAGGGCAGGTTCTTCGCGTTGAGGCCAGCCGAACGGAAGCTCACCAGCCATGTCGCAGATGCTGCTGCTTCGGCCACGATTCCAACACCTGCGCTGCACAACCCAAGTGCCACTACTGTGGAGCACCGTGTTTGACAGCGCAGTGCACCAGTCACGATCTACGCCGCCGACGCCGGTACTGTGCCTCCTGCAATGGCCACGGCCATTTTACCGGGCAGGCACAGTGCCCTATGTATCCGCGAAGCCGTCGATTCACTCCGGCTTCAGTACCAGCACCCACATCTCCGACACCAGCACCGCCACCACCCGCAGCACCAGACACCACCTTGCGAGATGCAATCCAGGATCTACATTCAGAGGTCCTGAACATCGGATCCAGCATCTCGCAACAGGACGAAGCACTAGCTTCACTCGCCACCGCCGCTCAAGCTACCAGCCTGGAACCACAACATGATCGACTTGACGCATTGGAAAGCGCAATCCAGGACCTTCACACCATCGTCACAGACTTCACCACCGCTTTCCACAGCTTCACCGCACGCTGCCTACGCCGGTTCGAAAGAGCCGACACAGCCATCCGAGGCCTGGAAGAATCAATCGCCAGCCTGCCACCACCATCAGCACAGCCACCTCCGACAGAATGCCTAGAGGAGGTTAGGCACACGACATCAACCCTGCTCACGACGATGGACGAGTGGACATCCGCCCTCTCGGCCATGAAGAATGAACAGGAGCGAACCAACGGCTACCTAATGTCGCTAGAAGCGGCACACTTCTTTCCGAGTCACTTCAGACCACCAGCGGGCTCCTTTCGAGGACCGCGCCAAAATTAACGGATGATACAATAAAAAAAAATAAAAAAAAACCAACGCTACAAAACCTATCCTACTCCTTTCCACGTACCTACTCGGGGGCCGGCCAGGGCCTCGGTCATGGTCGTCTCCCGGACACTTCCTTTCTCCGCTGCCAGTGCTATAAGCTGGCAGCCACCCATCTTTCCACGTACTAACGGGGGTGCGGAAGCGGAACCCCAATACCTTACCTTACTTCTCCTATCTACTTTACGCCTAATCCTTCCTATTCCCGATAACCCAAAAAAAAAAAAAAAAAAAAAAAAAAAAAAAAAAAAAAAGGATTCACAATCCCCAGCACTGACGACAACGCCCGGGGCAGACGCCTGACGGGGGGCAGAGGGCCTACGAATCAGAGAGTCAGAGACCAGGAAGGAGATCAGCCACAACCCCGGGATGAGAGCGAGGAAGTGGATAATAGATGCAGATGAGAGATGAATAATAGTAAAGGTGATAAAGCACCGGTGGAATGAAACCGGAGAACCCGCCCAAACATCGTTTTGTCCACCACAAATCCCATATGCGGGTCCCTGGGATTGAATCCGGGCCACCTTGGTGAGAGGCAAGCGGTCTAACCATTTCGCCACGGCGCCGCCCCTAATAATATCGTACATTACTTAATATACATAATTTATTTTTGTGAAAACAGTGAACAAAGCTCGTTCTTTTCATGTGTTTTGTTTTGAGTCTTCCTCTTTTCATTTTCTTCGCATGAGTTGGTTCACGGCTTTCCACATGCAAAAAGAAACAATGGGGAACTAGTTTAAATATACAGTTTGTTTCAAATGACTTCTTCGTAGCATTAGCTATTTTCGAAATATTCGTTGTTACATATTTAGTGTTCCTAGGTTGAACTAAGATCCATGGGAGCATCTTTGAAAGTACAAGTTTAAGATTCCTCTTTCATTCATTCTTTCTTTTCCTGCATGGGCTTATTAGTAGCAAAAACTGCCTTGCGGTGTAAACGAGGTATCTACATGTTTTGTTTTCGCTTTTCTGGGTGCAACATAGATTCGTTCTCACAATCTCTAAACAGTCTGGATCTGTGATTGCCTTTGTGAACGAGTTGGTTTAGCACAGGTTGTCGGCCAGAATAGGGACGTGTCCTTCGTACTGATTTCGACGGGACCTGAAGCGATCAGAAGTTTATTGGAACGCCTGAATGCAATACAAGGATGCAGTCAGAGTTTGTTAGAACGCATTGCCAGTCAGATGTGTTTAGTGCGCATGCTCAAATTGTCGGAATAAACCTCATGTCTACACTGCTCAATCTGATATTAATAGGCAAACACTTATCTCAAATAAGTTAATGTACATGGAAGAATATATTTTTATGTGAATGTTATAAGGATATATATTATGTTGCCTAGAAAACGTTATATGAGTGCCACATATTAGAATTTCCCCTAGTTCCCGAGGTCGCGGGTTTAAACCCGGCGGAGGACGATGGATTTTTTCGGGCGTAAAAATCCTTAGCATGGCTTCCTTCGGAAGGGAAATAAAGCTTGTGGTCCCATGTCGTAGATTTACGACACGTAAAAGAACCTCAAGCCTGATAAAGAGGCATCTGAGCAAAATTACAGGTCTTTCACGTTCAATTTAGAATGGGACGCTAAGGATTACAGCAGTTAAATAAAACTCAATTTAATTTATATTAGAATTTTATTGCCTGAAATAGTTGTATATTCTCCGTTTGGTGGGAAAGCAGACATTTAAAAGTGTTAAGCACAAGAATGCAGATGTCGCAGCTTCTAGCAGAAGTAATCAAATTACTTAACGATATAAAATGTGATGTCACCTTACATGATAAACTACAAATATTACAAGATATTTTTGAGAAATAGCCGCCCGCTTAGAAAACTCTTACGTGATCAACAAAGGAATCTTGTAAAACATATGAACACCTGGTCCTGTCCGCTATTTATTCAATCAGGTGATGCTGGTTTATGTAGGATACAATTTGTTGAAAGTGTTTCGGAACTTCAGATGCCTCACCGGAGCCACCACCGACCACAATCAAAAGAAACCAGTTAGCAAGCAGCTTTTCTGGCCCACCTGCCGGAAGTGGTCCAATCACATTACCGCAACGCCGTCGCCACTACCGCCTCTCTGCAGCATTTACAAGCGCTTCAGCATAGTCATCTACGGTGTGTCCCGTGACCTACCAGCGGGGATTATCCTGGCCTCAGTGCAGCAGCGGTGGCGCTCAGCAATGAAGGCCACCCGCATCAAATCAGACCGGGGATCCACACCACTCATCCGCTTGGAGCTAGCCAGCCGTAATGACTTCGAAGCTGCCTTGAGGTCCAGCTTCCCCTTATTAGTGCGGCTGTTACACGTCTAGGCCAGCCGAGGAGCCAGGCTAGCCTTCGGGCACAGCGAGATCAACTACACCGCACCACTACTTTAACGCCTCCTCCACCAACCACGATCTAGTCGCCGCCGCCGCCACCTAACACACTTTATAGGCCAGGCCTCCTGTATCCATGACACCAAGCAGAGCAGACTCAGCAGCATTACCAATCAACGCCGCATACATCTCCAGATCCAATACCGCCAAAGCAGTCGACTTCATCTGCGCTAAAGGTCAAACTCGCCGCATCAATATCTGAAGTTGCCAATACTGGTCCTGAACTCAACGCCATACTACAGGAACCACTCTCCTCCATCACCGAGATGAAGGTAGAGCTCTAGAACCTGAACCAAAGACTGACAGTGCTGGGCTCTAGCACGTAAGAGTTCTTGAGGCTGTCAGCGCCTTCGCCATAACCATAATATCGCGTTCAATGCAGCAACTAAACTTCTGAGCCAACTCCGCACAGCAATCATCAACATGGAATCATCCAACCACACTCAAGCACTTGAATCTATACAGCGAAAAATGTATAGAGTAGAGAGCCAAGCATAGTCTGCACAAGTAGATACTAAAACACAAAGATGGATACTCAAACGCAAATACAAACACTGTGCCCGCCCCTTTCACAATCAATATTGCAAATCCCGTAATTACTCCCAGTGCTATGGTCAGGGCTTAAGTAATGGGCGTAGCCGGAACAATCGACACCTTTAGCTCCTGTCCTGGTTGCGCGGAAGCACGTTAACACTTATGCTACTATTGGAACTAGTGCATTAGTGGAACTTCGGATACCTTTACCTTACTTCCTTCCCCTTCTGTTATAGTTATCCCAACCTAACTTTTTCACCTTTCTTTACCTATCCTGTTCAGTCACTTTTTGATCTCTTGTTACAAAGAAAAGATTTTTTCCCGACAGAGACCAACAGTCACATCGAGAGGAATAATACCTATTCAGAAACATGCCTAAGAGAAGAAAGAAGACGTCAGACGACCAACAGTCGGAAAAGATCAGCTTTCCAGCCACCTTAGCTTCTCTCGCCGCGGACGCTATACATGTCCAGACCACAATAGGCAACTGGCCGGCAAACGTGTCCGCTTTGCGGAACTTTACAATGAACCGCATACGCAGCAGTGCATCCGCAGGACCACGGCTGAACCAGAGCTTAAGAATCCTTCGCCAACTGCACCCACCGCTTCGGCACTTTTACTGGCGTGGTTGTAGGTGTATGCAGCTACTCCTGAACTATGGCAACCCCAGTGACCTTCACTAATGAACACCATAAGAATCAATTCTCAACTGGAACCTACCCCAATAGCATGCCTCATCTCCTTAAATAGTGCGCAATACATCGCCGTTTTGTCCTCGTTAAAGTCGAAGACCGGAAGTTCAAGTCCACGCTATGTCGCCATTACTCCATGTGGGCATAACGAAAAAGCTTCTCCGTTCCACGATGTCTTTACTGCGGCAAAAACTTGATATCAAACTGCACATTAGACAATCTATGACGCCGCCGACGCTACTGCGCCACTTGTGATACCAATGGTGGGAGCAGTGCCCTCGTTATTTCGCCGTTGTGCATCTCAGTCTCAACCGGCGCATACACCAACAGCCAACACCGCCATGCCGATCACACCAGCTACCGATCAGAAACACTGCGTTACACCTTCAAGAAACCAATACAGGACATTCATTCGAAGGTGCTGGTTGTAGTATCCCGTCTATCAGCACTGGAGAACTTACTTGTTTCCATCCAGAGGTTCACTCACCGAAGACTACAAATGAAAACCCGCAAGACAGACAAAGTTCTACGGTATATAAAAACTTTCTGGTCACCACAGCAACAGCAGACAAAATCATAAAAAGCTTCCAGATCTTCAGCTACTACAGAAGAAATAAAGGCTGATCTCGGGGACTCTACTGCAGCACAGAGGACTGCTCCTTAGCATCCGGCGGCTGCTGGTATTAACTGCATTTATTCGTATACAAAATAAGCATAGAAACTCTTTTAATGATTCATCTTGGAACCCCCTCCAGTTTCAAGCCAGGACCACGGCTATGGCCGCAACCTTGGACCCATCCTTCATCCCGTTTGCATTCATATAGAGACAGTATCCTATATTGCAGGACTACCGGAGGTGCTCAGGCGAACTCCGCATCCACATTCAAATTAAAATGTTGTTTTCCGATCCGAGAAGATGCAGCGTAGCAAGATGAAGATGGAGAGAAAGGTTTATGAACAGCGAGAAAACAAAGAAGCAATTGGAACGTAAACAACGAGGGGGCAGGATTAATTCTACTATAACTCCTCTGCAGCTTCGGAGGGACGGGACAGCGGACGGCAGCTTTTACTTCGAAACCACTACAGGCACTCTCCACCACCGCCACTCAGCAACCATCTTAAGCGTATTCGCAAGCAGCACCTCTCACCGCTGCGGACTACGACCGATTCTGTGCAGTACTTCACGGGGGTCTTCAGACAGCTGCCAACAGCACTGACCTTCGGATGTGAGGGCCAAACGGATTCAGTCTGCTGGAAACCAATGCTTCTGGTACTAATCGAGCTTTTGGATTATACACTTTCACACTGTCCTAACAGCGGGCCTGCAACTTCTCGTAGAATGAAGCCTCCGAGAGCGATGTACGCCATGTCGACGCTTGTAGGCATGATCACATTGTAGAAACCTGCAACTCGCTACCGCGGTGCTACTGTTGTGAATCCACCTCTCACAGCAGCACTTGTAAGACACATTTCCCGACGTCGCCTTTACTGTGCCACTAAGACAAGGTCGTTGACTACATCACCCCACAGCAACAACCAAAAGCGCCGGGGACAGCCTAGACAACAGCATCCTACTTCGCTTATTCTGGTAGCAACCAGGCGCAACAATCCACAACCCGTAGAAACAATAGCTGAATTACGGCTGAGCTGCTATCACTTAACGGCTGTCTTGAGGCACTTCGGCATAAGATGACAAGCGTCTGAACTCTATGGAGTAAAAGATGGAACCAAAGAACACCAATCACAAAGCCAGAACTAAGCTTCTCACAGTCTTTCAACAACTCAATCAGCTTTCCTCCACCACTGACAGCCTGGAAATCGCCACATCAAAGATCAACCATACCAGCACTCAATCAAGAGTAAGTTCTACTCGAACTTAACCTCTTCCAGCCAGGAGAGGCCATCTCCACAACACAGCCGCATACAAAATGCTATTTTCATAGCACTAAGATGTACACAAAAACCTAAGGTTATTCAACAAAGAATCCCTCCAGCCAAGAGCCAGGACTGTGGTAATGGCTACAGCTACAGAACCTACTTTCATTGCTTCTGTTCAGTAAGTGGCAGCATGGGACATTGAGCCACTAGCAGAGACGCTCATGTACTAATTTTCTTTTCTCAAATTCACCTTAAACTCTCCTTGCTTTGTCATTACCTTTCATTGTGTAAAACTAAACACCTTATCAATAACTAACTATAGTGTGCTCCAACATAATCCTGTGGCAATCTCAATACAATGTTCCGCCAAGGCAGGTTTTTCGAATAATGTGGCCTATGCCCCTATGTTCCGGCTGCATTCTTCTACAGTTTGTTCTGTCTCTCCTATGTACACTGATGTGCATAAAAAGTGGCCCATTCCCCTAAATCGCCATAGTGTTTTTCTCTCCATAAGGGTTCCACCTTAAGGTAACCAACCTATAACTCCACCCAGCATATATCAGTTCTCTATTTGACTGGACTGAAAAACAATATAGGGATATAAAAACTAGCCAATGAACGATGTTTATGGTCTATGTGAACTGAAAGGGTGGTTCGGATACTGACTCTATGAAAGAGTTTTGCAACAATTAACCCACAAGAAAAGGCAAAGTCATTTGGGCTTCTAGAGGAAGGAGTGAAGAATTACGTGTATCATTAAACTGAACAACCACTAAGACATTTACATATATGAGAGCTTTCATAAGCCACGTGGAGACGAAGTTTAAAGTTGTTGCCGCTAGTAAATGGCAGTAAGAAAACGGTAGTGTAGCATGAAAATATAAGGCATTTCGACCATAGTTTGGGAGAGGTAAAGTACCTGCTAATCCAGTGGCTAGAACTATGCTTAAAAAAACAGAGCTGGTAGGGGTGGGGCTAGGTTTTGTCAGTACCAACATAAACAGTTCCATTTCCATTATGGTCCACATTTTATGCATGCCAGCATACACAAGATTGTACTGACAGGGTATATATCAGACGTCTTTAGTTTCAGGTTGTAACATATGGGTGGTATCTATCGTAATTCTGCTAAGCTGTTAGATAAATTACCAGTATCTATATTGATTGCAAACTTTGTTCATGTTTCTTTCTGTTGTTGCTGACAATAGTTAATTTTAGCCGAAATCCCTAATCTGGACCATGGAAAAGCGGAAATAAACTACTTATTTGGATCTCTGGATAAGAGCGGTTATAAAAAAGAAAATCTGATGTGTTACACTCACATGACTTTCTCTACTCTTGTACAAACTATTTTTACAAACGCTTATTCTCCATATACTTCATGTTAATCGAGATAAACATTTGCAGAGTCTATCTTATTGCTAATTTTCTTGTAGATGTAAGGGGATAATATATTTACAAGGGCAATTTGGAAATACAGTAGCCTTTAAGCACATACATATCTCTTAATAGCTGGTTGCTAGGTGCAGCACCATTCCCTTTCCCACAGATTAATACACTTTGCATATCGAAGACAAAAAAATGAATAATGAATTCCCATTTGAGAAAATAAGTATTGAAAAATTTATGGGAATAACAAGCAATATCTCGAAAATGGTACACTCAACAAAAAAATGTATATGACATAAATTGTGTATTTTAATGCGATCTACATTTTTTGTGTAGTAACATTTTGTCTATCTCTTATGGTTTACCAGTTATGCAAAAGTTGTTCACAATGAAGAATACTTTTGGAGACATTCCCAGAAAATTCAAGATATACATTTTATTTGTCATAAAAATATCTTAAACATATGATATTTTAATGAAAATCGTTAGAGCCATTTTTAAGAAAATTAAACTTTTCGAAAAATCTTCCATGTAAAGGGTAATCTGGGGTGGGAGGATTTTCTTGAAAACCTTCGTGTCGCATCCTTGGAAGATACTGAACCTAAATACCAAGTTTGATGTTTATCCGACTGTTCGTTTCCGAGTTATATTGTTCACAGACAGACAGACACACACACGGACATGTTTCCAAAATGCTTTTTTTGGATTCAGGGGGTCTCAAAACATGTATTTCTGGTCAAATCTCAATATCGAATTTTTGGGTGGAATACAATACTTCCCCTACTTACTATACGTAGTAGAGAAAGTAATAAGCCATTAAGTGAGGTGTGAGAACAGTAAAAATCTAAAATGAACTGCCATGAGCAGCAGCACAAAGAGCAATGTATGATCATGCATTCAATATGTTGGTAATTTATCTAAGAACATAACATTTTTAAAGAAATATGCAGTACACCTAAATAATGTTGAAACTACAGACTTCAGGCACACACACATCAAATGTCCGGTTACTGCAGTCTGGTGCACATAGAACAAACTGATCATGAAATAGAAGAATTCTACAAGAAATATCAGAGACATATTACACCCCATAATTCTGAAATACCTGCCATGTATTAAGATGGCCACAGGATTATGTTTCAGCATACTATAGTTGATAGGACTTCTGGTTAGGGAGAAGGCCTGATAAAAGCTATGGAAATTAAAAAGTACCAATGTATTGTTTACAAAGACAATAACTTCAGCTAAGTGTAGCTTGGTAACCAGCGATTACCTCACTGGTGTACAAAAGAATGGGAAATGTCCTCCCCGAAGGGGCAAAGGATGGAGCCCTTAACTTGCCCAAATTATGTTGATCATCTGGCATACAAAGCTGTACAAACTCCATAACTTTGGAGGAGCGATGGAGAAAGAAGAGGCTAGGGGATTAGGGATAAGTTGTGAAAAATGGGGACAGATGAAGAGGATTCTGGTTAGTCTTCAGTATAGTCTATCTCACCCATAGCTCTGTTGAAGAACATATCTTTGCTCAAGTATTTGTTATTCTGCTTGTTTTCAATATATACTAGAACATCTCCCTTGATACATAGACAATTTTTCTATTTCCTCTAATAGCCAGGTTGCAATACATGCACTTAAAGCAATAAGAATGTATGTTAGTGTCTCTGGCAGATGATGATGGATAGCCTTTGTGAACTTGGGGAAGTATCAGGACACTCAAGCTTAACCCTCTTAATGCCTTGAGCCGATCTGATCAGCTTTCCAAAACCAGAGGTCCACCACGCCTACCTGGCATAAAGTACTACAGCATTTTAAGCAAGAAGAAGCTATTAATAAAAACGGTATAAAAATAGCTGTTAAATAGATACAGTGGTGGAAACTTTTCAAGCATAAGGCCTAGGTAATATAATATCCATTTCTGCAGTAATATGTACACTATATGATCAAAAGTATCCAGACACCCCCACAAATATACGCTTTTCATCTTATGTGCTTTGTGCTGCCACCTACTGCCTGGTACTCATTATCCGCAACCTCAGTAGTCATTAGACATCATGAACCAGCAGAATGGGATGCTCCATGGAACTCATGGACTTCAGACGCGGTCAGGTGATTGGGTGTCACTTGTGTCAGAAGTCTGTACACAAGATTTCCACACTCCTAAACATCCCTAGGTCCACTGTTTCTGATGTGATAGTGAAGTGGAAACATGAAGGGACATGTACAGCACAAAAGCGTACAGGCCGATCTTGTCTGTTGACTGACTGAGACTGCCGGCATTTGAAGAGGGTCGTAAAGAGTAATAGGCAGACATCTATCCAGACCATCACACAGGAATTCCAAACTGCATCAGGATCCACTCTAAGTACTATGACAGTTACGCGTGAGGTGAGAAACCTTGAATGGTCGAGTGGCTGCTCATAAGCCACACATCATGCAGGAAAATGCCAAACAATGCCTCGCTTGGTGTAAGGAGCGTCAACATTACACGATTGAACAGTGGCAAAACGTTGTGTGGAGTGATGAATCATGGTACACAAAGTGGCGATCCGATGGGAGGGTGTGAGTATGGCGAATACCCGGTGAACGTCATCTGCCAGCGTGTGTAGTGCCAACAGTGAAATTGGGAGGTGGTGGTGTTATGGTGTGGTCATATTTTTCCTGGAAGGGGCTTGCACCCCTTGTTGTTTTGCATGGCACGATCACAGCACAGACGTACATTGATATTTTAAGCACCTTCTTGCTTCCCACTGTTGAAGAGCAATTCAGGGATCGAGCACTGTTCATACTGCACGGGCTGTGGCGGAGTGGTTACACAACAATAACATCCCTGTAATGGACTGGCCTGCACAGAGTCCTGACTTGATTCCTATAAAACACCTTTGGGATGTTTTGGAACACCAGGCCTCACCAACCTACATCGATACCTCTCCTCAGTTCCGCACTCCATGAAGAATGGGCTGTCATTCCCCAAGAAACCTTCCAGCACCTGATTGAAAGTATGCCTGCGAGAGTGAACGCTGTTTCAAGGCTAAGGGTGGGCCAACACCATATTGACTTCCAGTATTACCAATGGAGGGCGCCACAAACTTGTACGTCATTTTCAGCCAGGTGTCCGGATACTTTTGATCAAGTAGTGTATATATTAATTTTATACTAAGTGCAACATGTACCACTAAAACATGTTTTTGTAGGATAAATACTTTTTTTCAGTATATAAGTTAAAAAAATCTACCATTAAAATGCACTCAAATGAAAGAGTGATGTTTTGTAAAAAAGAAAACATGCATTATCATTCAAAATCATTTGATTGTTTTAAAATTTAGGCCAGAAACAATGCAGCTGCAAAGATAAACTAATTACATGGGTACTTACGAGTAAATCACATTGGTGAAAATTCAGGAACTTTTTGGGTTCAACTGCATACTCGGCATTGTAATTATTCTTTGTGCTTATACTGCCACTTTTCAAATATTAAAATAATATTAATATTATTAACAAATGAATGACTGCAGTTATGTTAAATAGAAACTGAAATGTAAGCAAACTAAAAGCACACAAGTGACTCAGAAAATTAGTATATTATTATTTACATACACTTATGAGTGGCTGTACACCTGATGCATAGTGTCCTTGACTGTCGCCTTTGCTGTGTTGAATGGAGCACAATGCATGTCTTTTTTTTCCAGGTAATAACCTGACACTGCACACTTGTTTGCTGACAGTATTCTCAGTAATTAGAACAATGTAGAGGTTATTTCTTGTAGACAACCATTCTTTGCTCAGGGAATCTACAATGGAACATAAAACTGTTCATCTCCATTGTTGACAATGATGTCAGATTCATTTCCAGGGCAAGTTGCTGAAACACCTCCAAGAGGCATGTCTCGTGTGTCACCATTTTCACAATCACTATCTGACATGAATTCATTGGCATTAACCTCACATTGCTTGAAATAATGCAAAAGCTTCTTGTCGTTGACACTAGTTGTAAAAATATCACAAGAACCACTTGCCATTTCACAAGCAAAGTGTAGAACATATAATTGTAAACTGAGGGGTATTTACTATTGTGAAACCCAGTCTTATTGTTATAAGCTAACCAGTCAAAGGAAAAAGGTTGAACCTCTCCAAGAGTGTGAATTCCATCAGTATAGGTTGTCATAAAAATAGTTTACATGAAGGTTTTCACAAGCTGACGTGATTGGCTCCGGTGCTCAGCAGGTTGGACTTCCAAAGAAATCTATTTGTATCCAGCACTTTAAGGACTGGTGGCGCTCTACTGCACAGCACTAAGAGGGTTAAGGGGAATGAAATAGCGGATAATCTGGTAAAGCTGGGGACTCAGACCACCTTTGTGGACTACAACCCTTCTTTGGGATTTCTCTCCAAAGAGTCCACTTGGCAGCAGCTGAAGGAACACATTACTAACATTTGGTGAAGCAGTCAAAGCAAAGAGGGGAGCTGATTGACAGATGTAGCTGCAGATATAGAGAGGCTATTCTGCCTCTTAGTTATTTGCAAACATACAGCAAGTTGTTGTCTTTTTAACAGATGACAACACCCTTCACAAGCATCTACACATTATGGGACTCTCACGGGACCCAAGATGCAGTGGAGAGGAGGATGAGATGTCCTCACACATATTATGCACAAGTGCAGCTTTTGTACAAGCTGCGACGGAAATGTTTCTTACGTAATATTTATAGTGTAAGAAATTAGAACTTGTAGATCATATGTTGTGCTGCTTTACTTCACGCGTTGCCATCTTGTGACGTCACTCCTTTGTCTGGTTCGTAGCTCCCTCTGGCGTAGCAATTTGTATCAGTTTTGAAATAATTCACTTTAAATGTTCTCCGGCTAGCTATTTAGGTCGACATTTAACTCTTGCAGGGTGTGAATCGGAAAGGAATCTTTTATCCAGAAATTATACTTAATGAAGAAATTGGTTTTATAACTTTTATTGCCAAACACATTCACAAACACTTTTACATATTGATCTGGATACTCGCCAAACTGAAACTGTTTGTAATAACTTCTTATTTATCACTTTTAACTCGCATACTTCAACTTTATGTAATTTTTTAAATGTATAATACTTTATAATAACTCTCGTAATTCTGCTGCGTGTAACTTGGCGAACTGAAGGACTGGCTGACGATGTGTAGTGTACACGAAATTTTGATGAACTGAACGGCAAGCTACCTCGGGCCTGGCTTATTTATACGCTTGCCTCAAGATACGCCTAAAGATTATAAATGAACTGCTATTGGCTAATAAAACGCACCAACATTAGCGTCTATTTTAATATCCAATGAAAACCACGAATACATATGCTTTAGGAAATGTTCTAGAAGCTTCTACCGAAAAGGCGCGAAACATTACGTAACTTCCTGGTTCCCGGTAATGATAAACAACTCACCCCATCGCTGCATTATTGCGTTATTGTTGACAGTTTCAGTAAAGCCGTATATTATTATTTACCAATAATAATCACAATTAATAAACATCTGAAATCAATGTCACATAAAAATACATATTCATATTACTATCATTAATTACATCTGATTAATTTGTGATACAAATTACCGTATCAAACCAAGATAAACATTTAGGCTCTATGTTTTTGGGCACTGAACGTATTAACGGACTTGCTCTCCTTAATAGGAAAGTGGACCTGGCTTAGGCTCATACACTGCATACAAAGGACTTTGGTGTATTGAGATCCCACCCATTTTTCCATTACATCCCTGTCCTGCTGGTCCTAAAATTAGTCTACCCTTGCTAGAAATTCAGTCAATTCAATGCATAGATCTAGTTGGAAGAGGAAGGGAAGCCAGTACAGCAATGCATAAGACAGAGAGGTAATCCAAAAATCTGATGTGTTACACTCACATGACTTTCTCTACTCTTGTACAAACTATTTTTACAAACGCCTATTCTCCATATGCTTCATGTTAGTCGAGATATCGAGATGTCAATCTTATTGCTAATTTTCATGTAGATGCAAGGGGAATATGTTAAGTTATAAGCAATAGCCAAATCTTTTAAGCGCTGGTTGCTATGTGGCGCACTCTTTGCATGTCCAGGACATGAAAACAATGAATAACGAATTTGAGAAAAAGTAAAAGTATTGGAAAATTTAAGGGAATAACAAGCAATATCTCGAAAACGGTTCACTCAACAAAACGAATGTATATGACATAAATTGTGTATTTTAACGCGATCTACATTTTTTGTGTAGCAGTGTACCTTTGTGTCGCATCTCTGGAAGATACTGAACCTAAATACCAAATTTAGTGTTTATCTGACTGTTCGTTTCTGAGTTATGCTGTTCACAAACACACACGGACATGTTTCTAAAAACGCTTTTTTTGGATTCAGGGGGTCTCAAAACATGTATTTCCAGTGAAATCTCGGTATCAAATTTTTGGGTGGAATACAATACTTCCCCTACTTACTATACGTAGTACAGAAAGTAAAAAATCTGATGTGTTACACTCACATGACTTTCTCTACTCTTGTACAAACTATTTTTACAAACGCTTACTCTCCATCTACTTCATGTTAATCGAGATAAACATTTGCAGACTCTATCTTATTGCTAATTTCCTTGTAGATGTAAGGGGAATATATATTTACAAGGGCAATATAGAAATACAGTAGCCTTTAAGCACATACATATCTCTTAATAGCTGGTTGCTAGGTGCAGCACCATTCCCTTTGCCACAGATTAATACTTTTTGCATATCCAAGACAAAAACATGAATAACGAATTCCCATTTGAGAAAATAAGTATTGAAAAATTTAAGGGAATAACAAGTAATATCTCGAAAATGGTTCACTCAACAAAATAAATTTATATGACATAAATTGTGTATTTTAACGTGATCTACATTTTTTGTGTAGTAAAACTTTGTCTATCTCTTATGGTTTACGAGTTATGCAAAAGTCGTTCACAATAAAGAATACTTTTGGAGACATTCCCAGGAAATTCATGATATACATTTTATTTGTCATAAAAATATCTTAAACATATGATATTTTAATCAAAATCGTTAGAGCCATTTTTGAGAAAATTAAAATTTTCGAAAAATCTTCCATGTAAAGGGTACTCTGGTGTGGGGGGATTTTGTTGAAAACCTTCGTGTCGCATCTCTGGAAGATACTGAACCTAAATACCAAGTTTGGTGTTTATCCGACTGTTCGTTTCTGAGTTATGCTGTTCACAGACACACACACAGACAGACACACACACGGACATGTTTTCAAAAATGCTTTTTTTGGATTCAGGGGGTCTCAAAACATGTATTTCCGGTGAAATCTCGGTATCGAAATTTTGGGTGGAATACAATACTTCCCCTACTTACTATACGTAGTAGAGAAAGTAAAAAGAGTGTAGCAGGAGAGAAAGAACCCCTAGTAGGCGCCCAAAGATGAAGGGTGGATCTAGAAGTGTACTGTTCCCAGGGGGAGGTGGCTATAACCTGCTGTTCCACCTGGCCATGAACTAGCAGCTTGGAAGCCATAGCTAACGTTTGGTATGTCTCAAGGCATTCTTAGACACACAATGGGCTATTAGAAGTTAACCAAGAGTGCAGAGTAGAGGGGAAAAAATTTAATGGCAGTTCCTAAGAATTTAAAATGTCCAACATTCCACTAAACTGAACTACTGCCAACCTTACAATGCATATTGCAATTTTCAAGCCAATTTGTAAATCCTATACAAGTAGAGCATGCATTTTAATGCACCTGTCCCATTTTAACAGCAGTGTACATTAAAATGTGTAGTATAATATTTCATAACATTTATAAAAGTTAAAGTTGCGATATACATGCAGTAAGTGCATCTTCACAGAACAAAGAAGTTTGAAAATACACTTCCAAATTTCTGCAATGGACACAATGCATGTGTATTGCATACTATTTAGGAATAATAGAAATATTTACTTCATATTCCTCTTTGTAGGATTTATACCCCCAAGGAATGAGTTCATTTTAAATGAGCTAAAGATGCAACCAGTTCTAGAATACATACATTACCAGAACACCTACATAGGATGGGTCCAGAATGCATTCCCAAAGCTGTAATGCAGTACACAGTGATCTAGGGGAAAGAGATCACTTGGCCATCCCAAAAAGAGATGAAAATAAAATTTCTTAGTGAGGTTGTAACAGGCCTGATGACCTAACAGTTGGTTTGATGAAGAAGAAGAGGACACCCCCAAGGACTTACAAGTCAATGCCTTGAGTCAGTAGCCTGTCAAGGAGCAAGCAAACTCTGGATCACAGCATATCCAGAATGGGTAATCAGTCCAATGTGTCTGGTATGGTACTGAAGGAGGAAATGAAATTTAGTGATAAAAGGGATGATATAATAATTCACGGATCAAATCATCCAACTCAGCATTCCCTAGTGACTGAGAAAAACCATGAAAAAAACGTTCTGTCGGGTTGGTCAGACTTGGGAGTATGAACCTCCCAAATGCAAGTCACTTACATCACGATGGCTTGGTAGAAATATTTACATGAAAATAAAATTAATTACTATCAGCTGTTCAAAAGAAGCATCAAGATCGACTGCATTAGCCTCTGCAAACTGGTGATTGATTAGTCATGCCTGGTAGTGTTGACCAAGTCAACAACTGAAGGTGGTATATCTGCTCGCTGTGCTGAAGAGTTATATTTAAATACTGCATGAATTACATCATAGGAAAATGTTAACAAATAAAAGGATGTAAAAGACAGTAAGATTTAAATAATAAAATTCAACTATCAAATACGATTATATTGCATGTCTGCAACAATAAATATACTTGTGAATAGTTGGAAGGTTAAGTACATTTTAATAGCAACTGTGCTAAAGTGCAAAATGCATGGAGTGCATGAATTTCGACTTCCCATGCATGATAGCATGAGGAGGAACTGGATATGGAGGGCTGCCCCACTTAAGCTCAGACTTTTTGCTTATGTTTTTTCATGGCAAGATTCCCTTTCACCACCACTTATTGTGTTCAATGTGATCTCCACGGGCTATAGCTCTAGAACGCAATTTCCATTGAAGAAGGCTGCGTCTAAGAACAGGAAGGGGGATGTTAGCCCATTCTCCTGGCAGGAAGGTGGTATATCTGCTCGCTGTGCTGAAGAGTTATATTTAAATACTGCATGAATTACATCATAGGAAAATGTTAACAAATAAAAGGATGTAAAAGACAGTAAGATTTAAATAATAAAATTCAACTATCAAATACGATTATATTGCATGTCTGCAACAATAAATATACTTGTGAATAGTTGGAAGGTTAAGTACATTTTAATAGCAACTGTGCTAAAGTGCAAAATGCATGGAGTGCATGAATTTCGACTTCCCATGCATGATAGCATGAGGAGGAACTGGATATGGAGGGCTGCCCCACTTAAGCTCAGACTTTTTGCTTATGTTTTTTCATGGCAAGATTCCCTTTCACCACCACTTATTGTGTTCAATGTGATCTCCACGGGCTATAGCTCTAGAACGCAATTTCCATTGAAGAAGGCTGCGTCTAAGAACAGGAAGGGGGATGTTAGCCCATTCTCCTGGCAGGCTTTCCAGTGTCCTTCAAATGTGGTGGGACGCCGAGAAGCAAGGTACTGTTTTAGCAGACCAAATCCATTGGTGATGCATCTGGTGACTTCACAGGGATTCATTTAAATGGTATCACATTGACACACATTTCCATAGCTTTCCGGTGGTAGTAATGCTGGGAAGACTGAGAAGTGTGACTGGATGCTTTATCCATGTGGATCCAAACATTTGCGGCATCCTCACCATACAACCGAGGAATCTCTTCATCAAAAATTGGGTCCATAACATTCCTTTGATAGGAGGCTGCGTTAATTTTTACATTGTTGGCAACTCTGTGAATGCGGAGCTTCCCCAGAGAGCAATAACCTGCAACCACCTTGAATCCTTTGGAAAACTTTTACTTGTTCTCCCAAATAAAGTTGGAGTGCCCTTTTTAGCCCACTTGATGATAATAAATGGCTCGGCTTTTTTTTGCCACCTAGATAAACCCATGCTTCATCTAAAGAAACCACGCATTGCCACTGCCACCTGGTGTTCATAGAGTTTTCTTGCCTTGGTGAAGTTTCTCTGATGTGCCGCTCTTTCAAGGCGTGTCCACATGCTTTATGTCGCCATTCTAGACCCAAATTGTTGTGCATTATCCGATAGATGGTCCCTTTGGATACTCTAATGCGACTGGAGATGCTTCTTTGGGTTGGTGGGTTTTCTTGAGTCACTGTTGCACTCACCTTGGTTACTGCTGCTTTAGGTCATGTTTTTTTTTGCTAGTTTTTTTGCACACTGAGCCTCAGGTGGGAATCCATTTTTATGCAGCTGTGTTATATGCCCCACGGATGACTTACTCATGGTAAGACCTTTTTGTTTGGACCTTTCCACTATCTTGAAAGGCTGTAACCAGCATCGGAAAGCCCAACAATGTACCCCTGCCACAAGTCAGCGATTGTTGAAGCCATTACGAGTAAACTTCGCCTCAGACTGGCCCAGCAGACAGCTGGCACTCACAGTGAGCTGATGCAATAATAAACATAAGCAATTTGACCAATGACAGGAGTGGAACGCGATTCAAGGTCATCCAAACTTAAGTGGGGCAATCCTCCGCATAAAGGAAGATTGTCAACATAAAGCCTGTATTGTATTTTATGTAAAATTGTGCTGTAAAAACAACTGTAAATTGTGGAATACTTACATAAGCATTACAACAATTCCAAGTAAATGCAACTGTGTCTACAGGTCAAATGATTACTTACTTTAAACTCAATGGTTTACTTACCTGCCTGTGTCACCAATGTAGTAGCTACCCAGCGGAGGGCGATGAATTTTTTGGGTATAAAAATCCTTAGCACGGCTTCCTTCGGAAGAGGAGTAAAGCCAGTGGTCATGTGTTGTAGACTTATGACACGTAAAAGAACCTAGCCTGATGAAGAGGCCTCTGAGCAAAATTACTGATCTTTCATGCCCAAAATAGAATGGGATGCTAAGGACCACAGCATCCATAAATAAAAAATGTAGCAGCTGCAATCAACACCGACTAAAGATATATCTTTACCATAGAATAGTTGCTGGTATTGATATTGTCACGGTGCATTAGCATTATTACGGTGCTTAATATGTAGTTTTGGCCATATAATTCTAAATTGTTAAACCTGAAACTTAAAGCTACCATACAGTAGTAAAGTGGTGAGACACAGAAGACACTGCGTCAGATGGCATTCAACCCCATGCCATTGCCCAGCAAATAGCTGAGTTGCAGCCAGGGCGTTCAACTCAATAATGCTGTATTGGTGTGTATAGCCAGGTTTTGTATATCAACCCCTGGTTCTATGTCCCATGATCGATTCTGGATCATCTTGCAGCGGGAGCCCACGTCGGTCTGATTCTTGAATGACCACATGGTCCAAAGTGTTATTTTAAAATGTGATAATCAATGAGTGGTATACATCACCACGACTTCATTCAATTATTTGTAAACTCCTTTCTGGCCACGTGTCATACTTTATAATAAGTTATATGTTTATAGAAGTGTAGGGCTATCATGTAATTGTTCAGGACTGTCCTGAAGTACTATAGAGTATAGGGAACCTTAAAGACCTTCCACATCCTGGGTTTCCTCCTATGTTCAGTGAGTGACTCTGGTTCGAGTACGAACCCCTAAGTTAGAAGTAGCATGTGTCGGTAGACGCACGGATCTCCTGCCAGATGTTTGGGATAGCCACGCCTGTGGCGTCTGGTACAGTCACTGGATCATGGACGCCATGGACCTATCTTTCATCACCTTACTGTGACATTTGGTGGATGCATATCTTTGAGCATCCACCGTTACCAACCAAACATCCCTTATTTCACCTGTGACAACTTGGTGGGAGGTGTCAGTTTGTTGAGTGCCTCTTTCTTCAAAACCCTTAATCCCAACCCCTATTTTCACCCTGACAATATCAACTGAACAGTCAGCAAAAATAACCACA
The DNA here is from genome assembly GCA_030765065.1 of Deroplatys truncata. Taxonomy (NCBI): domain Eukaryota; kingdom Metazoa; phylum Arthropoda; class Insecta; order Mantodea; family Mantidae; genus Deroplatys; species Deroplatys truncata. The sequence continues at coordinate 13,170,663 of CM060979.1, forward strand.
AAGCACTATAGAAGCAGAAATACATCACAGTCTTTTCACAAGACATACCTAACTTGTAATAACATATTTTTCAACAAACGAACAAAATTTACAATTAATCAATCTTTTTCTTCTTCTCCTCTGGCTCTGCAGTCCTTTGATGAGCTTTGGCCTCCTTCACACTCTTCCTGCACAAATTTTTATCTTCTGCTTTACTTTTCCACCCTCTAATTCCAATCTTTCTTAAATCTTCTATTACATAATCTACCCTCTTGCTTTGGACCTTCCTGTTTTTTACTTTCTGTACTACGTATAGTAAGTAGGGGAAGTATTGTATTCCACCCAAAAATTTGATACCGAGATTTCACCAGAAATATATGTTTTGAGACCCCCTGAATCCAAAAAAAGCATTTTTGGAAACATGTCCGTGTGTGTGTCTGTGAACAGCACAACTCAGAAACAAACAGTCGGATAAACACCAAACTTGGTATTTAGATTCAATATCTTCCAGAGATGCGACACAAAGATTTTCAAGAAAATCCCCACACCCCAGACTACCCTTTACATGGAACATTTTTCGAAAATTTTAATTTTCTCAAAAATGGCTCTAACGATTTTGATTAAAATATCATATGTTTAAGAGATTTTCATGACAAATGAAATGTATATCTCGAATTTTCTGGGAATGTCTCCAAAAGTATCCTTCATTGTGAACGACTTTTGCATAACTGGTAAACCATAAGAGATAGACAAAATTTTACTACACAAAAAATGTAGATCGCATTAAAATACACAATTTATGTCATATACATTTTGTTTGTTGAGTGAACCATTTTTGAGATATTGCCTGTTATTCCCTTAAATTTTCCAATACTTATACTTTTTCTTAAATTCGTTATTAATTTTTTTTGTCCTGGTAATGCAAAGAGAATGGAATACTCCACATAGCAACCAGCTCTTAAAATAATGGACTATCGCTTAAAGCCTACCAATTCCCCTTGTATCTACAAGAAAATTAGCAATAAGATTAACATCTCGATAAACATGAAGCATATGGAGAATAAGCGTTTGTAAAAATAGTGTGTACAAGAGTAGAGAGTCATGTGAGTGTAACACATCAGATTTTTTTTTCTTTCTGTTTTCTTCTGGTATACAAACTTCCTTTCAATATTCTTTTTGGCATTATCTTCCGCCATTCAACATGCCCTGTGCCTTTATAAACCTCACAATGTCTTGCTTATCTGTTAGTTCTTCTAATTAATAGTTATATCTTATTCTCCACTGATCTTTATCCTTTACTGGTCCATAGATTCCTCTCAATATTTTCCTGCTAGCCTCTATTTCCCAAGGTTGCACATTTACACTTGGCAGAGGGTGATGGATTTTTTTTGGGCATAAAATCTGTAGCATAGCTTCCTTTGGAAGGTAAGTAAAGCTGGCAGTCCCTTAACATAGATTTATGGCACATAAAAGAACCTCAAGCCTAATAAAGGGGCCTCTGAGCAAAATGTCTGGTCTTTCATGCCCAACATAGAATGGGATGCTAAGAACCGGGGTAGTTAAAAAAAACATCCATAAATAAAATTAATTTTCTTTCCCAGTATTTCCTCAGCTGTGTTGTTCAGGGTCCATGTTTCTGCAACATATACTACTACAGGTCTTATTAATCTTTTATTTTGTACTTCTACTAGTTACTACACAAAAATTAGATATATACACTGAACTTACTTGAAAGCAACACATTTTCTAGAAAATTTTAAGGTAAATGCTTCTTTATTTGAGGCGGAAAAACAATGATATTAGTTATATTTTATTTATTGTACATTTTCAAGGTCACTTGAATTTTTACTTTCTCTACTGCTTGCTTACAGTAGATAGAGGAAGTATTATATTCCATCCCAAAATTCTATCTACTCATGTTTCATCCAAATAAAATTATACTTGAACCTCGGTCGACTGTAAAGTAGTAAGTTATGTAAATAAGTAGCTTTTCCCACATTATTCATTAAAAAATGTCAGTCCCAAACAAATTCCATTCTCAAACAATTGTTTTTAAGCTGGAACAATTGGAGCAGTGATTGTAATTCACAAGTAGTTGCCAATACTTGGGGCAGCTTGTACCAGCTAGAAGGAGGAAATCAAATAGTATTGTTCAGACCCATTCATTGTGGCGGGCATGGTGTTGGTAGATGAAACGTGCAATGAGGTGAGAGCAGCAGCATGTGTGAGTGGAGGAAGACGATGCAACAGCCGAAACAGAGCTCTTCTTCTGTCAAAAATTCAACTTACACAGCAGTTTTAGCAACATGTCAACAGACCAGGGAAAAATCTTTCTTATCTCCCCCTCCCCTTTATTGCTAGTAATAGTTTTTGGCTACTACTTACTTCACCGCATGGAACTTCTGGATGAACAGCTCTATGTATCACACACAAGGCAAAATCAAGTGACATTGCAGTCACTGGCAATTGTCAATATTTCCCAGGTGTGCACAGGCTTCTTGTTCTCTTGTCTTTTACCTAGTGCCGGAAAGCAGATACTTCTGTATAATTCACAGCTCTTGCTTTAACATGGATCGGAGGAATGGTGGTAGTTCTTTTGTGATTCTTTGTCATACACTTTAATACTATTTCACATAAAATTATCATATGAAAGTTAAAATTCATAACTTGTGGCAGTACTTTATATCACAACACTGTGAATGCCAGAGTAATTGTAGTGTAAATTTGCATTATTGTATGACAATGATTTGGGATGTTTGTTAATTATAAGCATTGTTAGGAAATAAGTTTACACGGCCTCACTGAAACTGACAATAGGAGCAGATAACAATGAGCGAGGGGGTGAGTTGAATATTAATTAGAAGAGACAAACAAACGACGTCACAGTAGCGTGCCTTTCTTTACAAATGGAGGGAATATCTTCCCTAGAGCATATGTGTTCATAATTTTGATTGGATATAAAAATAGACGCTAATGTTGGCGCGTTTTATTAACCAATAGCAGCTCGGTTATAATGTTTAGGCATATCAGAGTGAGGGAGTATAAAAAGCTAAAGCAAGAGTCGGGTAATGCCAAGTTCAACAGGATCATTCTTGCGTTAAACGTCGCGCAGTTCTACAAAATTTCTCGTGTCGTAAACTTAGTTAAAAGATGTGAAATACGCAAATTAATAAGTGCGGCAAATAAGTGATTATAGTTACATTCTAAAATATAACAGTTTCAGTCGGGCGTGTATCAAGTGTCAATATGTGAACTTAATTAATTGTGACGGTAATAAAAGTGTAAAAACAAATTCTTTGACCAGTGTTATCTTTTAGGAACAACTCCTTTCCGTTTACACACCCTGTTCAAGAGATATGCTCGACTGAGAAATAATAATAGCTAGCCGGAGCACAATGAACCCAAAAAAATGCAAAATAATAAAACAATAACAGGCGCTCAGCAATAAGAAGTTGGCTCCCATATGTGGTGCAGATAAACATGAAGCATCTTCCAACTACCAACATATATTCTACTTCAAACTTTCATGTAATGATGACAGAAGACATATTTTGCCTACCCTGGAGTTTGCCTGAAACACCATTAATACTTTCCAAGAACTTAATTTCATAGCTTCAATACAAGAAATAGGCATAAATTGGATTATCCCAAATATGGATTAACTCTTAGTTCAAACACCTGTGTTTTCAATGATATTGATATGTTTAATAAACTTCCGGAGGCAGCTAGAGATGTCTCACTTAATAGACTAACAGCACATATTCACAACTGGCTTGTAAACAGATCGTTTTATTGAGTTGAGGAATTTATGAATAGTGATGTAGATATTCAGGGCTACTCTGTAACAATTTGTTAAGGCTTAACAACATTTTGTTAAAAGCGCTAGCCAATTGTTACGCGCTATTCGGCATTCTGTAACGTCCTAACAAAACAACATTTTATTAAGAATAGAGAATTGGTTGTTGAATACAACAAACCCTGAGACACATTTGCTAACGCATTTGTTACACAACATGCATTGACGCCATTTTAATGTAAGAGAGAAAACATGGCAGTTTAATTATCAAATGTTTATTTATTCGTTGCAGTGTAAAATATAAATGTTACAGATTATGTTTGAATAAGCTGTTAAAATCGCCATATTATAACTTGTCCCTTGAGACACTTCCACTACCACGTGGACTGAATGAAGTGTTGGGGGGCTACATTGCAACCTTTTGCATGTTGGGGAATGGAAGGGCCAAATTCTAACAGTTAATTCATTATTGTATTCATTACTGTGTACACAGTAATGCTCTCATGCTGTTAACAAAAGAAGAAATTATAAGTTAACGTTTATAGTTACTGCGAAACTACTAATGATATTATCAGAAGCCATATTCATTACCACTATTATAACATAAAGAAATAATGCTATAAAGGAAGCACTATAAAACACAACAGAAGTAGCAATGCAGTTATTTTGCATGAAGACACTCTGAGTGTGATGTTTATATTGCAATCAAATTATTAACCATTTGCAACAATATACAACAAAACTATTACCACAAGGTAACACAAACTTATTGTGTACTGGCTTCATGAGCTTTGCCAGGTGATAGTGGGAAGAGGGAAAACTTACATGTTGTTTATGAGAAGCATCTGATTCCGATGATAAACTGAAATCAATGCATAAGAAACGTTGTAATGAGTCATATATAAAATGCGACCTAGAAGAATTTTATTTTCATGTAGTAATAGATAAATATATTTATAAACTCTGTGAATGAAGTGCGACATAAAATCTGTGACAGAACTCACTGCTGAAAACTAAAGCTTTGTTTTATCCTTGCAAACTTGGCCGTATTTCATTTTATTACTGTTTCTAATAACGCCTGATTACTGTTTATTTTATATTACATCAAGCACTTGTCTATTTTTTATACGTGTATGCATTCCTTCCAGGGTTCACAAGACCAAAATATATGTGTATTACCATGTGCCAGGAATATAAATAAATGCATCAACAGTGGAAATGGAAGTGTTGCATCATGCTGGAGGTTTCAAGCAGAGGGTTCGAAGGAGTGTTGTGCGGTATCGATGATGATTGGCTGGCACATATTTAGCTGCAGTGACGTGGTCTGTCAAGCTGTCACAAGGGACAAGTTGTAATACAGCAATGTTCCAAGTGATAGCAGTGGTAAATGATGCTTCCAATATAACTTTTAAGAGACAAATTTTAATAGCAAAATGAATGTTGTGTAATATTGTATCGTAATAAAAAGTAACAGTTATTAACTTAAGATAACAAACATGATCCCTTATTTTTAGATTCAGATTAAGAACTGAACACTTCTGAGGGCTGTAAGATATTCAGTGATACATTTTCGTTCACAGTATCATTTTGAGAGAATTTCAAATCTGCTAAAAGAAGTTGCTAGCAAAAAGCTATTTACCAGCGTCTCATAACCATAGAAAAAGGAATTTTTACTGATGATGTCAGAAGAGAGAGAGCATAACAGAAGGCAGTCAATTTAGTTATAAAGTGATAATTTATACTTAATAAATTTGTGTGTGAAAAATAATCCAAAATAAAATGCTAGTAGTAGCAACATTTCCCTAGATAACAGAGCTAGTAAAAGTAACCTTTCTTTTCACTAGGATCTTCACTAAACAAATACCTAAAATAATATGGATATTATCGGATATTAATTATAATTTTCACTTAAAGACTAAGATGCAAGAACATTTATACAGGACTGAACTAAAGCTGAACATTGCCACATTATGAATAAAAAAAGTAAGTACCTACTTATGGTTGATGGTGTACATTAAAATTTTAGAAAAACTTGCATGACAATTGCTGTCTTTAAAAAGTATCACTAAAAGTCAAGGACCATGAAAATTAAGCAATAATTGTGAATTGATATAAACTATGTGTTGTTAATACTTTTGCATGTTGTTAAAAATCTCCTTCTCTCTCTCATCAAAATATTAAGATATGTGTTTAATATTTGTATTGAAACTGGCTATTTTTGTGAGTGTCCTAAGTATGCTAAAGTCATACCTATTTACAAAAATGTATATGACATAAATTGTGTATTTTAACGCGATCTATTTTTTTGTGTAGTAACATTTTGTCTATCTCTTATGGTTTACCAGTTATGCAAAAGTTGTTCACAATGAAGAATACTTTTGGAGACATTCCCAGAAAATTCAAGATATACATTTCATTTGTCATGAAAATATCTTAAACATATGATATTTTAATCAAAATCGTTAGAGCCATTTTTGAGAAAATTAAAATTTTCGAAAAATGTTCCATGTAAAGGGTAATTTGGGGTGGGGGGATTTTCTTGAAAACCTTCGTGTCGCATCTCTGGAAGATACTGAACCTAAATAGCAAGTTTGGTGTTTATCAGGCTGTCCGTTTCTGAGTTATGCTGTTCACGCGCACGCACACACACACACACACAAGGACATGTTTCCAAAAATGTTTTTTTTTGGATTCAGGGGGTCTCAAAACATGTATTTCCGGTGAAACCTCGGTTTCGAATTTTTGGGTCGAATACAATTCTTCCCCTACTTACTATACACAGTAGAGAAAGTAAAAATAGAAGACTGGTTGCTACAAATTTTCTTTGCTTAAACAAAGAGAAAACTGAGAACTTAAAAATCTGCTTAAATAGTAGAAATAGTTGCAACAATCAGTTAAGTTTTTGGGAATATATTTTCAACCCACACTTTAATGGGATTGGCACATTGAAATGCTGTGTAAGAGGTTATCTAAAGGTATTTTTATGGTAAGAAGATTCAATCTGAATGTAAATACTGAGGCATTAAGAATAGTTTATTTTGCTAACATACACAGCCATCTCTCATGGAATAATAGCTTGGGGTAATGACACTAATATAAAAATAATTCTTTATAAAAAAAGCAAAAAGGGTCATTTGTAATGTTATTAATAGAGTTCACTGCAAAACTTTAAGAATCTTAACATTTTAACTGTACCTTCAGTATATATGTTAGCTGTTTTTATCAGTTTGAAACTAATGCTTCTGTGCATGGCCATACAACCAGATATAGACATGATTTAAGAACAGGATACTGTAAATTCACAATCACATGCAGAAAGCTTTATTGAATTTTCTTAAAAAATGTATAATGCTTTACCAAACAGTATTATGTGTTTAGATTTAAGATACTTTATAACTGAATTGAAAATGTTGAATGTGTATGATGAGGAAACTCTGTGTAATTTTGGAATTGGACAGTGTCATGCAATGTCTTTGTTTACTGGCAATAAAGTAATTCAATTCTGATAACCTAAAATTGAAATTCATTTTACAGGGCCACTGCTACAGCTGTTCAGCTGCTGGGCGAGCTTTCCCAATGAAAAATCTATTTCTTTGCGGTCACTTCGCCTTCTAAGCAATGGTGCTAATTTAAAACATCCAAATATTTTTCTATTTTTCAGGCGAAGTTTTCACACTTTCCTTCCATCTCTGCAAGAAAAAGTTACAAAAGCATTCGGTAGTTGGCATTTCCAGCACTGGTGACAGTAGAAAAACAAAACACTGAGCGCATAAGTCACTCCAGTTGGCTAACAAAGAGTGAGGAAATAAATATTGCGATAACAGATGAGTTACACAATGCCAAATAGTGGTACACCTGTTAAGGAGCAATTATTTAAGTGTAACAAATAATTACAGCTGCCTCTTAACAACAAAGTTACAGAATAGCCCTGAATATGTTGTAATCTAATCTATATTTTTATGTAAATATGTAACTTTACTTTGATGTCATTTACAGATGAACTGCTGGTCTTTGACAAATAAAATATTATTATTCACAGCTCCCAATTGATCGTGTTAACAGTATGTTTACAGAAAGATAAATTACTTAAACTGTCTACACTGTACAATAAGTTTATGAAAAGATGCTTTTTTTTTTCTCTCTCTAAAGCATTTATTTCATCCCATTTTCAGAATTTTAAGCTTTCAAAAATAAAATTAATACAATTCAGTTAATTGTTATGAACATACTTCTAGAAAGTTAGGTTCCAAATAAATTTTAGACTGTAAGACATTTTCAGCAGAGAAAGACAAATAATTAATAAACAAAAAAAGGTCTACATTTCTCTTTCCAAAACTTGAAAAGAGCCATAATGATTTTACTAAATGCTTTATTACTTTTGTTTCCTTCACAAAAATAAACCTTATTGCACTTTTGCTCTTCATCCAATACCTCATTTCACAAAATATATGCATGAAGCAAGTATGCATTTGCAGTTAATGAATTTACATACATTTTTTCTGAGCTTTTTCTTTTCTTTTCCTGCACAGTGTTGAACATTTTAGTTGCTGCATATATATGCTTTATAATTTATTATAACAACCACAATCACTCAAATGCAATATTTGTAAACTTTGAGTATATACAATTACAATGATTTCTATTGTAACAAAATACTTTAAAAGTGTTGTTCCTTGATTCCTGTTTTAACAGTGATGGTTCTGGTTTAAATTAATTCTTTTAAAAACATTAAAATATTACAAAATACAAGTTACCAATGTAGAAATTGAATATTTTCTGCTTACCTAAAAAATGGAACTATAATAATTACATGCTTACATTACATGCTTTTTAAGTCTTCTTATGTTTCAAACTTTCAGTCTCAAAAGCCATTATCCCTTAGCTTAGCTATGTAATACCTTCCAGTAATGTGTAGAACATATTAAAATATACTGAGCTCTTTTTCTCCCATACATCAACATGCGTATAGTTGAAACTTGATCACTGAGGGGCAGGGGATGACAATGCAGGTACCCACAAATATACATCTGTATAAATGTACTACATAAATATTGCTGCTTCAAACCCAATCTCACTAAGAGAAGTTAAACTCCTTCAAGAGTATTAAAAATACCTCTAGAAAAAAAATTACCCTTAAGTAATTCTGACAAGTTGAAAATACATTTGTAAACATGCCGACCAATGGCTACTTATATCATTTGCCTTGTGTGAAAAAAAAATGTTTATACATCACACTGCAATGACAAGGGAAATTAATTTCGTAATTAATTGTATCTATCGTTTATGCATAGGTGGAAAATGCAGTAACATTTGTCTAAATATTCAAGTCCACAATATTATCATTCCTGGTCACCACAAAGTTTATAAACAACTTCTTCTGTTAAGAGCGTTGTTGACACAATATTTTCTTTTCCTTTCTATGTCAACATAATTTATCACTAAGTATCATTTGGATGCAGAGGGATAACAAATTTTGGTCCAAAAGGAGAACTATATTTGATGTCAATGTCCTTGAATACTTGCTCAGGGTAGGCTAAGTTACATAAGTACAGCTTACCATTATCAGGGCTATGAGCAAGAGGAAGGACAGGAACTATGGAAAACTTTGTATCGACTCCCGGTGTTCCACCTGGAGGTGGATCAATAGCCAAAACTGGAGCACGGTTCTCATTTGCCCAAGCGGCTGCAGCTCTGTAGCGAGCTTGGTGTACTTGGCTTACCTCTTCATCAGCCAAAGCCATAAGAACTAAATCCACAGCTACAGTTGGTAACTCTGAAAAGAAAAATTGTTCTCCATTAATTTCCAATACAGTAAAACACGGCTTAAAAAGTCTGATGTGTTACATTTACATGAATTTCTCTAATCTATATAGTGGGTATACGGTTACAGAGAGAGAGCAATGGGGTTTAAGGGCGCACAACAGCCCAGGTTATAAGCGCCCTCACTAAAGTTAAAAGTGTCAACAGTTAAAGTAAAAGCACGATAAAATAGAGTCTAAACGAGCAGTTAAAACACAGAAGTAAAAAACAAATAGTGCCATATGCGGTAGAACGCCAAGTGAAAGTCCCAGAGCAATAAAAACAGGGATAAAACGGTTAAAAACAATTGACTAATTTTGAAGGTTTAGAAGCTAGTAACAGTGATGTGTCATAATTTAAAATAAAGAGAGTTGAGGGTTGTTACATATACCAATGGAGAAAGAGGAATACCAGAAAGAATACCAACACATTATCAACATAGCCACTATGAATGGATACCAGAAAAAAACAATAGATAAGAAGATAAAAAGGTTTGAAAGACAGAAATACATCCAACAAATGACTACGTTACTCAGACAACAAAAACCACAAGTATATAGAAAATTCACTTATCACCCTTGGACACATCATAAATTTCAAAGGATTTTCAAAAAATACAACATCACCCTGTCTCCACAGAATAACCACAATATACAGAAACTACTATGCAACAGAACAAAAGATCCTATCCCCAACGATAAATCAACTGGTATATATCAAATTGTTTGTAATGAATGTAACCTGTATATATAGGAAGAACAAAAAGAAATCTTAAAATAAGACTTAAAGAGCATATGAGATGCATTTACCAAAAGCAGCCAGATAAATCAGCAGTAGCACATCATTTCTGGTCTTCAAACCATAATATCACTCCAAACATAAAACTCTTAAAACCGATCAACAGCAGTAATGAATTGGACATCTGGGAAAAAATACATATTGTCAAACACAGGAATCACCTAATGAATTTCGAACTGCCGCCACTCAGCAGCCTTTGGAGGTTCATCAGCCCAGCACCAGAGAACACCACTAACCACACACATCCCCCAGACGATGACCGGCAAAATCAGTTGAGGAAATGCTGACGATGGGAACAAACCGTCTCCCGAAACGCGTTCAAGTAAGAATATTTTAGTGATGTAGTGTAACAACCCTCAACTCTCTTTATTTTAAATTATGACACATCACTGTTACTAGCTTCTAAATCTTCAAAATTAGTCACTAAGTTTGGTGTTTATCCGGGTTTTCGTTTTTGAGTTATGCTGTTCACACACACATGGACCTATTTCTTTTTGGATTCATGGGACTCAAAACACATGTATTTCTGGTGAAATCTTGGTATCAAATTTTTGGGTGGAATAAAAATACTTTCTTTACCTACTAGGTATGTGGTACAGAAAGTGAAAAGTAAGAAAGAATGGAAAAAAAAAAAAAATAAACAAAATGCTGAAATTTGCACTAGCAACGTTGCTGCAATAACTGCCTATGTTCTTTTGCCCCAATCCAAATTCCAAAAAAGGTACTTGGTATTGTGTGTAATAAATCCTCACCCCCATCTCATATTCCAAGGAATATTATAGAGCTATAACAATTGTTAACTACTTGCACACATATTCAACACAGAACCCACTGTTATTTCACTATTGGTTAGTGTGGTTTATTTATATTTAAGATGTCGGTGAAAAAAAAAAGGGTGTTATAATAAGCACTGAAAAGAAGTTTAAAGCTGTTAGTGCCACTGGACGAAGGATTAAAATCATTAGAGTTAAGGGAAAAAGAAAGAAAGAAAAAAAGAGAAAGGAAATATTGAATTACAGCACTATCAATAACACAAAACCTTTGTTACTTTCTCTACTACGTATAGTAAGTAGGGGAAGTAATGTATTCCACCCAAACATTTGATACCGAGATTTCACCGGAAATATATGTTTTGAGGCCTCCTGAATCCAAAAAAAGCATTTTTGGAAACATGTCTGTGTGTGAACAGCATAACTCAGAAATGAACAGTCGGATAAACACCAAACTTGGTATTTAGGTTCAGTATCTTCCAGAGATGCGACACAGAGGTTTTCAAGAAAATCCCCCACCCCAGATTACCCTTTACATGGAGCATTTTTCAAAAATTTTAATTTTCTCAAAAATGGCTGTAACGATTTTGATTAAAATATCATATATTTACGATATTTTTATGACAAATGAAATGTATATCTCGAATTTTCTGGGAATGTCTCCAAAAGTATTCTTCATTGTGAACGACTTTTGCATAACTGGTAAACCATAAGAGATAGACAAACTTTTACTACACAAAAAATATATATCGCATTAAAATACACAATTTATGTCATATACATTTTTTTTGTTGAGTGAACCATTTCCGAGATATTCCTTGTTATTTGTTTGAATTTTCCAATACTTATACATTTTCTCAAATGGGAATTCGTTATTTGTTTTTTTATGTCCTGGACATACAAATAGAATAGAATACTCGACATAGCAACCAGCTCTTAAAATATTTGACTATCGCTTAAAGCCTACCAATTCCCCTTGCATCTACAAGAAAATTAGCAATAAGATTAACATCTATTAACATGAAGCATATGGGGAATAAGTGTTTGTAAAAGAGTAGAGAAAGTCATGTGAGTTTAACACATCAGAATTTGTTTTATGTTATCTTCCATTTTGTGGAACAAAGTAGTGAATCAACACCAACAGATATAATGCTTATCAAACAATGACATTGTATAGCTGCTTGCAAGCATTGCAAGAAGAAACTTCAGAAAACATTTCTGATTATATGAAATAGCCTTTGTAAATACCATAAAGGTTGGTTCACAACAACTGAGAATGGTAACCAGAATGAGAATGACAATATTGAAGTACGTGTATTTTAAGACATTCATACAAAAGGAAATAAGGAATATCTAGCTCCCCAAATCCAACTTTTTAACCAGACTATCGAGAAAGTGGAAAAAACAAAATTTCTTGCTCTTTGGGTCCAAAACAATTTAAAATGGGAAAACCACATGTCATATTAATAAAAAGCTAGGCACCGCATGTTACATGATGCGGATATTAGCAGGAAGCACAAGGATAGAGACCACCAGAATGGCTTATTTTGCATACGTCCATTCTTTATTACGAAATGGCATAATATTCTAGGGCGAGTCAGCAGCAAGCAAAACATGCTTTATAATGCAAAAGAAAATAATTCGAGCCATGACTGGGGAAAGTTTAAGATCATCATGTAAACCCCTGTTTAAATCATTAAACATACTTCCACTCCCTTGCATCTATATATTTGGAACAATAATGTTCATCCACAAAACTACAAACAATACAGATTCCTCCTTCACGAGGAATGAAACAGTGCACCAGCATAATACAAAGCAAACCAATAATCTACATATTTCTCAACGTAATACCTCTCTGTGCCAAAAAAGTATATTACATTCTGGGCTAAAGATATACAACTGTCTACCAAAATCTATAAAAGGAATTGAGCAAGAAAATACTCTCAAACACTCTTTAAAGTCATATCTGATTAACCACTGCTTTTACTCTATTCAAGAATTCTTAACTAAAGAGAATTTATAAGTATGTAACATGTAATTATAATTTATTATTAGAAACTTATACATATTTTGGCTTGATAAATTTTGTAATATTTTGTAAACTTACCTTGATGTGTCCAGCATAGATTGCACCTTTGTACATATGTAATCATAATTTATTTTCTTTGTAAACTTATACATATCTTGGTTTATTAATTTTTGTAATATCTTGTAAATATTTTGTTATCTTACTTTGACGTGTCCAATATTGAATGTACTTCTGTACGTAACAATTCACTGGATCAATAAAAATGAAATGAAATGAAATGGGAGTGTTCACAATTGATGGGAAGCTTTCCTGGATTCCGCGAATGGGAAAGGAGCCTTAGTCAAGTTTTTACTTTCTCATTCCCGGGCATGGCATATTCAATCCACATTGTGCATATTCGACTCTTTACTGTAGAGATTATTCTAGGCAGCCATGGCATGAAACAGCTCCTAGTGCTCTCTCTAGTCACAAACTGGAAGAAATTCTACCATATGTGCATCCAAACCTCTGACACCTGCAATCCATTGAGCGTTGGTTATTCTAGTGAAAGGATGAACTGTAGTTTGTTTATATGCAATTCAAAACTGGCTACTGCCTCAAAAACAATAGTAAAGAGTACAAAGAATTGCAAAACCAGTAGAAATTAACAAAGAACAATAAACAATTTAACTGAATCTCGAGTCAGTGGATACACTAAAACTTCAGTTACTTGAAAAAGTGTTTTAAAAAAGCTGAAGATGAAATAAGCAGTGCTTTCGAAACATGTTCGATTAGTTTTAAGTAAGTGAAGTTCTAGCGTATCTGACTCAAGATTCAATTAAATTATTGTTTCACTTCACTGTCTCTAACTTCTGAATAACACTACAGCAATAAGCAACTTTAATGTATGCCATTAAATAAAGGAATGAAAACTTGGTACGACTAGAGGATTTGGAAATGTAATGGATCTACATTTAGATAATGTTTGCCAAATTTGGAAATTGGGCAACCCGCATTATGTTGGCTAAATTGGAAGCAGGTGAAAAAATATCACTGATCAGTTAAAAACAAATGAAATCCCAATGTGCAAAATCCGCTTTTCACTTTGTGATCGAAATCATCATCAATATGCATTCCCGGTACCAGGCTATTGTGCACCAAAATCTTGTTTGCTGTATTGCTTCCTATTCTCGACCACTCCTGGGTTAATGTGATCCAGCCTTAATACTAACCAGCTAATAGTATATTAATAGCTAATACTAATAGCACTATTAATAGTATTCTACATGAAAAGAAACAAGGTATATATCAGATAAACTGCAAAGATTGTGACAAAATATACATAGGGAAGAGGAACATTGGAACCAGGCTAAAGGAACACTACTGCAACATCAGATATAAACAGTTAGAAAGGTCTGCTGTAGCGAACCATTTTTGGAAAGAGAACCACACAGTAGAAAAGGAAGTAAAATTACTAAAGTACGTCAAGAAAGCACTAGAATTAAGCTTGTGGGAGAAAATATACATCAAAAAGTTGAAATAGAATATTTGTTAGTAGTTGGAAGATGCTTCATGTTTATCTGCACCATGTATGGGAGCCAATTTGTCGTGGTCACTTCGTGTTATCTATTACTGGGCGCCTGTTATTGTATTAATAGTTTGGATTTTGGGTTATTTGCCCTCCGGCTAGCTATTATTACTACTCAGTCGAGCATATCTCTTGAACAGGGTGTGTAAACGGAAAGGATTTGTTACTGAAAGATAACACTTATAAAAGAATTTGTTTTTACACTTTTATTACCGTCACAATTAATTAATTTCACATATTGACTCTTGATACACGCCAGACTGAAACTGTTATATTTTCTAATATCACTATAATCACTTATTTACTGCACATTATTAATTCGCGTATTTCACATTTATAACTAACTTTACAACGCAAGAGATTTTGTAGAATTGCGCGACGTATAATGCGTGAACGATTCTCTTAAACTGTGCGACGTATAACCTTTGTATGATTCTTTTGGACTGAACGATGTATTACCCGCAAATCCTTCTGTTGGACTGAACGACGTGTAATGCGTGAATGATCCTGTTGAACTGGACAATACTTGCCTCTGGCTTTAGCTTTTTATACTCCCTCACCCCGATATGCCTAAAGATTATAACAGAGCTGCTATTGGTTAATAAAGCGCGCCAACATTAGCGTCTATTTTTATATCCAATCAAAATTACGAACACATATGCTCTAGGGAAAATATTCCCTCCATTTCTAAAGAAACGCACGCTACTCTGACGTCATTTGCTTGTCTCTAATAATTGATAAACAACTCACCCCCTCGCTCATTGTTACCCGCTCTTCAGTTTCAGTGAGGTCGTGTAAACTTATTTCCTAAAAATGCTTATAATTAACAAACATCTCAAATCATTGTCATACAATAATGTTAAGTTACACTACAATCACTCTGGCATTCACAGTGTTGTGATATAAAACACTGCCTCAAAGTTCCAAGAGCAACTGATGAACTTTGAAATACCACCGGGAAGAGATCTCATCACTAAGTTCATCTATCAGTCAACAGATGGCAGCAGAGAACCGGAATCCTACTCCGAAGTCAGTCGACACATATCAGCGGAAGATGTGGGGAATGCCTCACGAAACATGTGCTGCATGTAATATGTAGTAAGTGGAGCAAAGAGCATCTTGAGTCGACTCACTCTTTCTTCAATATATAGGAAATGTTTGTAAGCATTTTTTTGTTATTTGTATTGTATTAACTTTGATATTGTATTGTAAATCTTGATGATTCCATATCATGTATACATGATCTTCAGGAGGAAATAAATGAATATGAAAGTTTTGAGAATGAACTCAATAGCAATTTAAAAAGCTGACTTTATCTACTCACTCTTCTACATACTATTCTTGCAAAAGCTTATTCTTATGTTTGCTTCTTGTTAATTCATTACACATTTCGTTGTAGGTGCAAGAACAATTCAGTAGACTCATTAAGGGAGTCAGATTTTTAAAAAATGAATTGCTATTATGCTCTTTGCGTGACCACGAGAAAAAATGGAATGACAACTTACCGCCTGAAAAAAGTAGAGTAGGGGTTGGTTAATTAGACATCGGATAATTCAAATAGAAGCACATTCCCCCGAAATTCCTATTTAAAACATCATTAAAATTCATATTTAATTCGATGTCTTGAAGCTAACATTTAGATAATTTGAAGTCACAATGAAACTTTTCTGAATTCTAGAAAAGTTGAAATGTGGTTCAAGTACATCTCGGTTATTGAACTTGGTTAAAAACTCCAAGAATTCATCTTTGATTTTCCGCATTCCTAGTTGCTTATTGTTAAAAAATTCTACTGCTAGGAAATTACATTGTCAAGCGACCGCACTGTCCAGGAATTTGTGTTTTCAGTCAACAACTTCAGCTGGTACATAACTGTAGACTATTTAGTTGGCTGCTTTTACAATGCCACACATTTTATACATTTCTTTGAGTGGGAACTTGTCTGTTTAATGATCGTATATATTTTCTACTGATGGTTTTCTTGTGAATTTTTTCTGCTGAATTTCTTGGTCACACTATTACTACACAATGCATGGATAAAATATGGAAATTAACAGAATGAGTTGCACTGCATGTTATTTATTTGCATGAAATGTATTTATTTAAAGGTGTACTTTCTATAATAAACAGCAGGTTTGTTAATCCAAAGTTTGGATAATTCAAATTTTTTTAAAATTCCCATTTGAGTTCAAATTAAAAGGAGTCCACTGTATAGGTATTTAAAATTTCAAACCAATAGCAAAGAATATGTTGGAAATACTTAATGCCACAAAAAATTTGATAATTCGTGTGTTTTAGTGAGATCTACATTTTCTTTTAAATAGTAAGGTTTTCCATCTCTTATGGTTTAGCAACTATACAAAAGAATGAAGAGGACTTCAAAGGCTATTCCCAAAAAATTCAAGATATAAATTTTATTTGTTACATAAATATTTTAAACATATGGTATTTTAATAAAAATTGTTGAGTTTATTTTTGAAAAAATAAAAAGTAAAACAATTATCCATATAAATGGTTGTTTAGGATGGGGGAGATTTTCTTGAAAATCTTTGTGTCGCATCCTTGGAAGAAGCTGAACTTAAATAAGTTTGGTATTTAACCGGGCAGCGCCGTGGCCGAGTGGTTAGACCGCTCGCCTCCCACCGAGGTGGACCGGGTTCAATCCCAGGACCTGCATGTGCGATTTGTGGTGGAGGAAGCGGCGTCTGGGCGGGTTTTCTCCGGGTTCTCCGGTTTCCCCCGCCATTCATTCCACCAGCTGCTCCATCATCACCTTTCCTTTCATCCATTTCACCAACATTTCGCTTCATCTACTTCCTTCATCACGTACCAGGCATCAGGCTGATCACCCATCCTGGATGCTCTGTCTGATCCATGAGTGTCTGCTCCTCGACGGGCCTCTGACCCCAGGCACCCGCCTGTAAGTCCTGGGGGGTGTAAGTCCTACATAAGAGGAGGGTAAACAGATAATGAATGAATGAATGAATGAATGAATGAATGAATGAATGAATGGTATTTAACCAACTTTTTGTTTTTGTTTACACCAGACATGCACACGCACCTTTCTCTAAAAATGTTTTTTATTTTCTCTACCATGTACCTAGCAGGTAGAGAAAGTGTTACATTTAATCCAAAATTTGGAACTGAGATTTCACTGGAAACATATGCTTTGAAGCCCCCTATATATATATATATATATATATATAAAAGCATTTTTAGAAAAAGATCCATGTATGTGTCTGTGAACAGGATAACTTAAAATTGAAAAGACGGATAAACTCCAAACTTGGTATTTAAGTTCAGTACCATCCAAAAACGCGACACACACTTTTAAGAAAATCTCATCCCAAACTACCCTTTACATGGGAGATTTTTCAAATTTTTTTATTTACTAAAAAATGGCTCTTAACGTTTTTTAATTTTCTCTTGAATTTTCTGCGAATAGCCTGTGAAGTTCTCTGCACAGGAAAGAATTTTGTATAATCTTTTATAGCTGGTAAATGGTAAGTGATAGACAAAAAGTACTACAAAAAATGTATATCTCTTTAAAACATACAATTTATTTCAAACAACCCTTTTTGTGGACCTTAGCCATTTCTGTGATAACCATTATTAATGGTTTGAATTGTTCAATACTTTTGTCATTCTTTTTAGGTCCTGCTGATTTTCAGCTGTTTCTCGCAATGTCAGGGAAAGAGTATGGAATTTTAAGGCCAGCATATAGCATCCAGAACATCTAGCTATACTATTCCCTTTGTATCTGTAACGAAATGTGTAATGCAGCTATTTCTGAAAAGTTTACGTTGATTGAAATGAAGTAGATAGGAAAATAAGTGTTTGTAAAAATAATTTGTATATCCACTAATAAACGAGATGGTAGAGAAATTCATGTGAATGTAATACATCAGACCTTTTTTTGGTGGAATGCAATACTTACTCTGATTACTATAAGTAAATAGTAGAGAAAGTAAAAAGGTCATATCTTCTGGATTTAATTCAAACATTTCATATTTACTTGAATTGGGCTTTTGTACGAGGGTCATTTCAAAAGCTCTGCATACTGTAAGATAGAAGTAAAGAAAATAATATATTTTACAAAATACATTTACAGGTCTCCATTCTTGCTTATGACAGCTTCCCAACATTTTGGCAAATTCTGTATTCCGGATAGGGCGCCTTCATTGTTGAGCTGTCTGATTACTCGCATCACTTCACTTGAAGTTTCATCAATTGTATCAAAACGTTTTTCACGGAGTGGTTCCTTCAATTTGGGAAACAAATCAAAGTCTAGCGGGCTCATATCAGGACTGTATGGTGGGTGGGTAAGTATTTCCTATCCATATTTGTCGAGTATTTCTCTCGCTGGTAGAGCAATATGCGGTCTTGCATTATCGTGCAAAATGAGGACACCAGCTGGAAACATGTCAGGCCTTCTTTGACGAATTTTCGGGTGCAAAACAATTTTGCAGAAACAGCTTGTAGTACGCGCCTATTACAGACGTCCCCTGGGGCATTCTATTTGTAGCTATGACTCCATTCATGTCATACGCAAAAATCATCATCCGTTTTACCTTTGATTGTTGGAGTGTTGGAACCTTTCCAATGGGATACTGAGACTTCAGTTCTGGCTCAAAATCTCGTATCCCGGTGTCAAGTGCAACAATCCTTTTCAGAAACTGTTCTCCTTCTATTCGATAATGTTGAAGCAATTCTTCTGTGATTCTTTTGTGACCTGCTTTCTGCTCTTCACTTAGATCATGCGGGTCACAGGTCACAGGTTCAAACTCGGCGGAGGGCAATGGATTTTTTTGGGTGTAAAAATCCTTAGCATGGCTTCCTTCGGAAGGGAAGTAAAGCCGGTGGTCCCATGTCGTAGATTTACGGGAAGTAAAAGAACCTCAAGCCTGATAAAGAGGTCTCTGAGAAAAATTTCCAGTATTTCACGCCCAATGTAGAATGGGACGTTAAGGACCACAGCAGTTAAAGAGCACCCACAAATTCAAGTTCATGCAGAACCCATCTGGCAACAGCTTTTCTCATCTTTAACTTTTTAATAAAGATTCTGTAAACTGATGTGACAGACATTCTGGCCTCCTATGCAATTTCCTCACTATTTTTCATTGATCCTCTCTCAAAATGTCATTAACATTAACCTGAGAAGTGTAGTCTGTTGCAGTTGATGGCCTTCCACTTCTTGGGTTGTCGTAAATGTTTACCCAACCTTCACAGAAACAAGCAGACCGTGATACTGTGCTATGATCCAGCACACTATTCCCACACACCTGTCTCAAAGTGTTGTAAATTTCAGTTAGGTTCTTTCCATGTAAGGATTCGATTTTGATGTAAGAATGCTGGTCACTATGTGTAATCCAACCTGACTTGGTTTCAGCTTCCATTTTAAAACTGAATTACTCATGACACAGCCACACGAACCAGCAAACACATACAACCGTCAAGCCTAAAGTCCGACTTACAACTGACATAAATTTCAACTTGATTACGCCACCTAAACTGTCATGCATAGGCCGTGTGCAGGACTTTTGAAATGACCCTTGTAGTTATGCTACTCTCCCTGAATACTCATTTAAAGGTTACATGTGAAATTGGTTATGTTTACCTTGAACAGTGGTAATAAGCTTGCTTTTTGTTAACCGCAGCAGATTAATCTCCTGTGAAAGTTGTGAAGTCAAATGTGTTGGGTCTAGCAAAAAGACAACTGTCTTCACTCCATGACTTGCGAGCTGGCGTGCACAGTTTACAGCAACTGCTCCTTGGCGGTGTGGTCCACAAAGTACCACCACTGTTGGCCACTGGTGTACGTTGTGAGGATTCAGTCTATGGAAAGTAGTATGTTAATGTTAGTACACTGGCAACAAGCAAACCATCTCTGTGCTTTACTATCAGTAATTATGAAAACAAGATCAAAAACAAAATTAGAACAAATTAATTACCTTATGTGTCCTTATAAAAATTTCACTTATTCCAACTTTTTTGATAACCTCTCCAAAAGCAAGCAGGTACAAGTGAATGGAATTAGTTTATATATTTATTATGAATACACAATTCATGATAGAAAAATCTGATGTGTTACACTCACATGACTTTCTCTACTCTTGTAAAAATTATTTTTACAAACGCTTATTCTCCATCTACTTCATGTTAATCGAGATAAACATTTGCAGACTCTATCTTATTGCTAATTTTCTTGTAGATGTAAGGGGAATATATATTTACAAGGGCAATATAGTAATACAGTAGCCTTTAAGCACACACATATCTCTTAATAGCTGGTTGCTAGGTGCAGCATCATTCCCTTTGCCACAGATTAATACTCTTTGCATATCCAAGACAAAAAAATGAATAACGAATTCCCATTTGAGAAAATAAGTATTGAAAAATTTAAGGGAATAACAAGCAATATCTCGAAAATGGTTCACTCAACAAAAAAAATGTATATGACATAAATTGTGTATTTTAACGCAATCTACATTTTTTGTGTAGTAAACTTTTGTCTATCTCTTATGGTTTACCAGTTATGCAAAAGTCGTTCACAATGAAGAATACTTTTGGAGACATTCCCAGAAAATTCACGATATACATTTTATTTGTCATGAAAATATCTTAAACATATGATATTTTAATCAAAATCGTTAGAGCCATTTTTGAGAAAATTAGAATTTTCGAAAGATGTTCCATGTAAAGGGTACTCTGGGGTGGGGGGATTTTCTTGAAAACCTTCATGTCACATCTCTGGAAGATACTGAACCTAAATACCAAGTTTGGTGTTTATCCGACTGTTCGTTTCCGAGTTATGCTGTTCAAACAGACACACACACACGGACATGTTTCCAAAAATGCTTTTTTTGGATTCAGGGGATCTCAAAACATGTATTTCTGGTGAAATCTTGGTATCAAATTTTTGGGTGGAATACAATACTTCCCCTACTTACTATACGTAGTAGAGAAAGTAAAAATGTATCAGGTAACATTGGACAGAAACACTCTCAAAGTTTACTGACACTAAAAAGGTTCACAAACATTCAATACAGGAACAGTGCGTCACACAGCATTTGTTCAGGAGATAATCAAGTTCTTGTCATACTCAGTCTAGCTTGTTCATATCTAGTGATTCAATGACTAACAATATGCCATTGTAGCTCTGGCATATTTCATGGCAGTGGTGGCACTTAGACTGCATGCTTCACATATCCCCCAGAAAAAAATCACATGGGGTAAGGTCAGGAGATCTATTGCAAAATGTTAGATTATTAGCAGTGACATGACCAATCCAAAAGTGAGTCTTACTTCATTGTGATAGTGGGGTGGTACCCCATCTTGCTGGAATAGGTAGTTGACAGAGTTTTCATTTAATTGTGGGATTAGGAAAACTGTTGCAGCATGTCAAGATAAGTCATCCCAGTTACAGTCTGTCCAATGAAGAGAAATGGGCCATAGATTTTCGTTTGTGACATGGTGCAAAAGACATTGATTTTATCTGAATCCCGGATTTGCTCAGTGATAGCTAGAGGGTTCTCCATGGCCCATATTTGCACATTATGACGATTAACCTCCCTGCTTAAATGAAATGTAGCTTCGTCAGAAAAACTGTGTGTCCAAGAAAATCTTCATCCGCCATGTCTGCTTGCATTTCCACACAGAACTGATGTTGTATGATCTCATCATTTGGTTTCAAGGCTTGTACACTGCCATTTACGTAGAACTCAGATGATACACGTGGCCCTCCTGTGCTTTTCTTTTAAATCGCGGAAGCAGTCTCTTCAAACTGATGGTACCAACAGTAGATGTTGTTTCATGCTGTGGATCTTTACCAAAACATGTGCGGAAATGCTGTTGTAATTAAATTTGATTTTGCTGGCTTCAAAACAACATAAGCTTTCTCCTGTTTCCTAAACATTTTGTTTTTGCAACACTAATGCCCCAGTAATGTAAACTTCGAGTTTTTTAATATAGAGCCAACTGAAAAATTCAATGCCACAGCCGGGATTTGAGCACGGTTCTCCTGCTCTCTGTGCGGTTGCTCTAACCATTGAGCTACAGTGACAACATGCCGGTGGGACATTGAATTCCCCAATTGACTCAAGTTCTTTCCCAGACAGACCACTAAGACATCTCACTTGAGATGACAATCTTAGCGGCGACCTGCAATAACAAGTACTTCACTGCTGGGTAAATGGGTTTTTTAAGGTTTTAAGTTGTTTCCCAGACATTGAATTAAACGTAAATTTAGGAACTTGTAAGGTCTACCCTTTCAAGTTTATGTCTGTGCCAAGCATAAGAAGCAGGCCAATCAGAGAGCAATTCTCATTACGTGATTATTCTGCCACCTCACATCAGATTTTCTGTCACCATGTGTTGACTGGCTAACCACCTTTCTGTGCAAGATCTTGATCAGAAATCACTGGGATATGTATAAAAATCACAGCAAAACAAATTGTGATGGTAGGAGTTGCTTTTTTGTGACTTTAACTTCTCTTAATCGGGTAGCTAGCTCTTATTCATTTTGATACATGTACATAACCTCTTTTGTTGTGTGTACTGTCAGAGGTCACTTCTCAGCATGTCATTTTAGTTCAGTTGTTTCATGCTCTCTTGCGATTGGCCTGTCATTTATGTATCCATTTGTGAATAACAACGTATCATGTTATGTTAATGCTTACTTTTATTGTAAATGGCTCCTAACAGTAAAACTGGAATGCAAGTAAACTTGTATTTTGTGCTTGAGAAGTAACAAATGGCAAATGCTGTGAGAAAGAACTTAACCCTTTAATTCCTAAACCAGCTTTCATATTCCTTTCACAGGCACCAGAACCGAAGTGATTCAAATGGCCATGATCGTTGAGGTGAGACGAAATGTACTGGCCATAATTCAAGCCAAATGTTGCAAGTTCGAATCCCAGCGACTGCCATCAAATGTGCCTGTGGTAAAGGATAGCAAGGGCTCAAGTAAAATAACCCATGTGATGGCATACTTGGATGCTGATGGGGTTACATTTGACTGCAGTTGCATGGATTTTGCTTATTGTATTATATATATATATACTGCCAGCAAAAAGATCCTAGACGCTCAGGGTAGTAAGTGTAATGCAGAGAGGTAATTTAAAGAAACTAATAGGATAGTAAACATAAAAAAGCAAAATTCTTGACGTGTTTTATTGTGGCGTATGCACAGATAATAGGATACACAACTCTCTGGGCACCGAGATTCGAGACAGCAGTTGATCTGGGAGTAGGGGTAAGTCAGGGGTCTTAGGGGAAGGGATAGCGTCAGTGACGCTTGAGATATAGCGTGGGTTTGAGAAGGAGTCAATAAGCAAGCCCCGAGTAGGAAAGACGTACAACTGCTTTCTTCGTGCTAAAGCACGATGGCCTCGCCGACAGACATTGGGCTGATAATGTAAGTACTGTCATCCAACTTTATCTATTAAATTGTGAGGCATCCACTTTTGTAAAGTTTAATTTATGGTAGTGTAGTGTCCTTCCTCTCCCTTAAGCCAGGTAGCATGTTGGAATAGCAATTTATTTGGTAGTTAACTTAGCTGCATTCCCCGTTGTAGCCTCGCCATGTGCAGATCTTGTTTAATTTACCCGTACCTCTTGCAAGCGAGTGTTCCCCCGTCTGTTTCTGAGTAGTATTTGGTGGAGAGGCTAAGACAGTTGGTGGAGGCGCCGGGTATCGATCCCGGTACCTCTCTGACTTGATATGATTTGACTTGATTTTGGGTTTCATAATGATGCTGTGATCTTTATTTGCAGAAAATTGTTGCATGAATAATGTGTGTATGTATGTGTGTATTTGAGGTTATGTGAGAAATATGAGTTGAGATTTGCCTCGGTGGATGTGCGTAAGAGTAACCCCGACGGTGCTAATGTGAGAGATGAGATGAGAAGAGATGAGATGATGTCAGCTTCGGTGGAAGTGCCAAAGTGTAACCCCGACAGTTGTTGTATGAATGTGTTGATTTTTCAGGAGGGCTACATGTACCTGGAAAGTTGATGTGATGTGATGATTTTAGAGATTTTGCTTATTGGTGTTGCTGTAATGTGCCCAGTATAGCGTGTGTGATGAATTCACACGAGAGATTAAATGGATGGAAGTGATTGTAATGTGAATAATTTTTTTTCTGTTTATGCAACAAGTTTATTACCATCTTAGATAGCAAATTTTAATACCAACTGTTTTCCAGCTTAATTTTGATTCGGAGGATGTGGATGCAACAGTATAATATCATGTTATTTGTGTCATTCCTGAAATGTTAATGTGATTTCTTGAAGGTTATGCCTATGTTAGATGTTTTTGAATTTGCAGCATGTTGAATGAGACACGTCAGTGAAGATGTTTTGCTTTCACAGTAATTACTGTCCAAGAGAAAAAGTGAAAGTTGAGATAAAGATGATGATGGTGACTGAAGTAATGATGATTGAAATATTGATGATGATGATTATGATAAAGATGATAAGGATGATAATGAGATGAGGAAGATAGTAATGTAGACGAGGAATTGTATTAGTGACAAGAGTATGATAATTGTAGTTGAAAGCATGTTACGTGGTGTAGTTTGGAGACGTATTGTGGATTTATTTTGTAGTTTGTAGTAATACATACAGTAGTTTGAGTAGCTAGTTAAGTGAGTGTTGTGTGTAATTTGGGCCATGGTCAGTGTGAATGAGTTCATTTCATTGTCATGTGTGATTGTCTTGTAAGTGCACTTACTTTCTTTTGTTAGTGATACCAGCTGGTCATTAAGAGTTAATATTGGGATCCCAAATAAGGTTATGTTTTTTCTGTCATGTTATTGTATGAAAAAGTCACTGTTCTTGATATAATGTTAATGTATTCTGAGTCTGTTTTAATGTTTTATTTGGATTGTGAAGCATTGAGAGTTAAATTTTGGATGGCAACTCTCTATAAAATTTAGTTCTTATGCCAATTTGTACTTATTTTTTTTTTCTCTTTCTTTGCCCCACGTCAAAAGAATTTTAGTGCAAACTTTTCAACCTTTCAAATATTTGATTGTACATGACATACCGTTCTTTTTATGTGTGATTATTTGTTGGAGCACCCTTTTTTATTGTTTGGTGGTTTTGTTGTAGTATTTTACTGATGGCGGAGCTCGAGAGGATCACAGGAGTATCCCCACGTGGCACACCAGTAGTTCCAGAAACACCACAGGGAAGCTGTCGGGCAGCCACTACACTGCCGTGGCATAAGGAGCCACTATTTTGGGGGGCAGTCCAAGCCAGCGACTGCCCACCCCGTTGTCATCGCCAGAGACCTGCAGTAATAACAATTCTACAGCCAAGACAAGTCGTCGTTGTGGGCACATTATAAACTCACCCACAAACAGTTTCAACGGACCATCAAGCTCAATTGCAGTGTAGTGTGCGTGTGAACTGAGGCAGCGTGGTGTGTGTGTGTGCGTGTGCGGGGTGCTCGAGCATAAGTGCTCTAACAATATTATCCGAAAAGTCTCGAGACTCTTAATTACGCCCAGTAACATTGTTTGTCGTCGTCTGGGTGTTTATCACACATGTCTCATTTTTTGTATGTCATTTTTGTTATTTTAATGTCTCTTTTTGTGTTTGTTTGCCTTGTGTCGACGAGGGCATTGATCTTGGTGGCAAGGGGGAGATGTGGCATATGCACAGATAATAGGATACACGACTCTCTGGGCACCGAGATTCGAGACAGCAGTTGATCTGGGAGTAGGGGTAAGTCAGGGGTCTTAGGGGAAGGGATAGCGTCAGTGACGCTTGAGATACAGCGTGGGTTTGAGAAGGAGTCAGTAAGCAAGCCCCGAGTAGGAAAGACGTACAACTGCTTTCTTCGTGCTAAAGCACGATGGCCTCGCCGACAGACATTGGGCTGATAATGTAAGTACTGTCATCCAACTTTATCTTTAAATTGTGAGGCATCCACTTTTGTAAAGTTTAATTTATGGTAGTGTAGTGTCCTTCCTCTCCCTTAAGCCAGGTAGCATGTTGGAATAGCAATTTATTTGGTAGTTAACTTAGCTGCGTTCCCCGTCGTAGCCTCGCCATGTGCAGATCTTGTTTAATTTACCCGTACCTCTTGCAAGCGAGTGTTCCCCCGTCTGTTTCTGAGTAGTATTTGGTGGAGAGGCTACGACATTATTGTCTGATTAAAGTTTAATGTGATAATAATCATTACTTTCATTCTGTTCCAACAGTTTATTTATTCTAAGAAATAAATGACCTTTCTTTCTGGCATGGGCCATTTCTGATTAAAGCATTATTATTTGTTTGAATTTTTTAATACTTAATTTGTTAAAGGTACTGTCTCTATTTTGTATATTTTTGTTTTGTTATTTTAATGCCTAACAACAGAGTTATGCTTTTTGTTGAATTTTTTTCTGTAATTTTAGCACCTGATTTTCTCACATCAAAATTTTTAATTATATTATTATATGCTAACATAGATGTTTGTTTCTCTCTGAAAGTAGCAGCAGATTTTTAATTTGATTATAACTGACTTTACTCCTTCTCAGCCATATATACACTGGCTGAAAATATGCTGTTGTTGGAGTGAGGCTAGATTCGCTGGATGCTCTATCCTGCCAGTGGATTAGGATGGGGAGGGCCCATGTTAAATAACTGGTGGTAGGCATGCTGGATGACGGAGCAGGTAGAAGCACCCAGTGTGAGACCTGTTTTGTAAATTTTCAAAACGTATTACTGTACTCGCTTTTTTTTAACTAATACTGCATTCTAAACAGTGATTTTGGGTTGCTTGAACTTACGTGGGATATATAAAAATTCAAGCTAAATGCTGAATTGCATTACTTTCACTGAGTGTCCGGAAACGTTTGACTAGCAGTGTATATATAATATTTTACAACATAAAACAGTTATAAATATTTTTATTTTATTGTTGAAGGTTACTATAATATGAAATTAAAAAACAAATCTAAAAATCTAAAACCTTAACAAAACACATTTGTGTAAAATATGCTACACCAGGCACTAAGAGGTCAACAGCATCATAGTGACCACAGAAAGCACAATCATTTTAATGGAACAGGAGAACTGGTTCTACTAAATAATATCAAATAGAGATCCATACAATATAAGCATTATCATGTACAATAATCTTCCACTCAAACAACTCTTATTTTCATACAAGAATACACTGATAAGTATTTGGCATTATTTATGCTATATGACTATTTAAAGTGAGCAACATTAGGTTTCTACTATAGCTTCTGCTATTTACATTACTGTGCAGTCCAAATCTCTTGACATTTCGTTACAACCAATACAGAGTGACCGTGTGGTTGCCAAACTTCACTTCTCTTTGCTTTGTCAGAAGGTTATGCATTTGTTCTAAATGTCATCGCAATGTTCACTTAAAAACTACAGGAATAAGAAGACACAATAATGTAAATATAATAAACAAAATAGAAAAAAAAATCTGATGTGTTACGCTCACATGACTTTCTCTATTCTTGTACAAAATATTTTTACAAACGCTTATTCTCCATATGCTTCATATTAATCGAGATGTTAATCTTATTGCTAATTTTCTTGTAGGTGCAAGGGGAATATGGTAGGTTTTAAGCGATAGTCAAATCCTTTAAGCGCTGGTTGCTATGTGGCGCATTCCATTCTCTTTGCATGTCCAGGACATAAAAAAAATGAATAACAAATTTGAGAAAAAGTATAAGTATTGAAAATTTAAGGGAATAACAAGCAATATCTCGAAAATGGTTCACTCGACAAAAAAAATGTATATGACATAAATTGTGTATTTTAACGCGATTTTTGTGTAGTAAAATTTTGTCTATCTCTTATGGTTTACCAGATATGCAAAAATCATTCACAATGTAGAATACTTTTGGAGACATTCCCAGAAAATTCGAGATATACATTTCATTTATGATGAAAATATCTTAAACATATGATATTTTAATCAAAATCGTTAGAGCCATTTTTGAGAAAATTAAAATTTTCGAAAAATGTTCCATGTAAAGGGTAATCTGGGGTGGGGGGATTTTCTTGAAAACCTTCGTGTCGCATCTCTGGAAAATACTGAACCTAAATACCAAGTTTGGTGTTTATCTGACTGTTCGTTTCTAAGTTATGCTGTTCACAGACACACACACACGGACATGTTTCCAAAAATGCTTTTTTTGGATTCAGGGGGTCTTAAAACATGTATTTCCGGTGAAATCTCGGTATCAAATTTTTGGGTGGAATACAATACTTCCCCTACTTATTACGTGTATTAGAGAAAGTAATAAAACTCATACCTTTCTATGCGTCCTTTGTTATTCAAGTGGCACAGCTAATGGCATATCCTTTTTAGTTTCCCTACACACACGTGAAACAGTTGGTTGCTTAGTAAACACACCTCAGCCCTAAGTTTTTGACATTTCTTGAAGTTAAAGAGTTTTGCAGTTTCCTTTGTTGGTATTCTTTTTAAAGAAATTATACAAACTGAAGACAACAGCCCTAACCTTACTGCTATATCCACTGGGGCTACTAAACTTACTAAGCAACATTTTTGAAAGAGTTAACTTTATAAACAGTAAGATAAAGTCTATCACTGTAAGAACTGAGTATCCACACTGCAGTTAACCTTTCATGCATGAGTAAAAAGTACACCAGCAGTATTTCTGCTTTGTCAAACAACAATGTTGTAAACTTGCGTTATTGCATCAATGGTGCTATGAAGTCTATTGTTGGTGCTTCCTCGAGAATGTGATGACAGTTGTTGACGATTCTTTGCTTAAAGGTCTGTTGGCTTATTCTTTATATGGCTTTTTGTTGTTGTGCATTCCAGGTAATAAGGTGTTAAGGCTGGTTCACAACCAACGAGAACGGTAACCAGAACAAGAACGGGAAAGTTGAAATACATGTATTCAAATGGGAGTGTCCACAGCCGACGGGAAGCCTTCCCGGGCCCCGGGAAGAAGAGTTGCCCAACTTTTAACTTTCTCATTCTCGTTCCCGGGCATGGCATATTAGATCCCTATTGTGCATATTAGACTCTTCACTCTAGAGGTTATTCTAAGCGGCCGTGACATGAAACAGCCACTAGTGCTCTCTATAGTCGCAAGCTGGAAACATGAAACTGGAAGGAATTAGTAGTAAATGTGCTTCCTAACCTCATCCCTACACCCGCAAATCCAATCAACGTTGGTTCCTCTGGTGAAGGGATCATTTGTAGTTTGTGTATATGCAACTCAAAACTGGCTATTACCTAAAAAACAATGGCAAAAGCTACAAAGAACAGCTAAATCCGGTGGAAATGAAAAAAGAATAAACAATTTTAATGTATGCCATTAAATAAAGGAATGAAAGTTTGGCATAAATAGAGAGATCGGAAATGTAATGAATATGCATTTAGATAATGTTTACTCTATCGAATTTTGACGTTGGCTTGGCTAAATTGGAAGTAGGTGAAAAAATGTCATTGGTCAGTTAAAAACAAATGAAATCCCAATGCGCAAAATCGACTTTCACTTTGTGATCGATATGCATTCCCGTTCTCGTTTCCGTTCTGGTTACCATTACCGGGTGGTTGTGAACCAGCCTTAAATGTTGTAAAAAGTACAACACGCTCTTCTCATGAAATGGATACGTGCTTGGTCCTAGGACTCGGCATTATGCACATTGGTTTTCCAATGGTGGTATTCTGTGAAACAAAACCACATATGACATTGTATATTAAAAAAAACATCATGTATGATTTTGTAGAGCTGCGTCAGAGGGCTTTTAAAGTAATTTTATGGCAAGTTTGTAGCTGTATTACGAAACCTTGTGGGATAACTATTTCTGCATTTATTTACGACATGGAGAATTGCACATTATTAAGTGATAATTATGTCTATGACATAACAATATGTAAAGTAACCACGACAGCAATTACTATTACTAGCATAACTGTAACTAAAAGTCTCTATTTAAACATCACGAAAGATAACTACAAATTAACGGCAAACCATTGGGTGTAAAAATATGATTTGTACTTGTACTTGTTCAGGAAAACGTCTTCTTTTATCCTAGGTGCTTGTTGCTTTTCTGATATACGAAATATGCATGCACGCACATGATATTGCAATTAGAGCTTCACTAGTGGCAAGGTGTGCTGTCCAATGAGGCAATGCCACACTGATGCTATTTGCTAGTGTCTTATTAGTGGACATGCCTCAAACGTCAGGAGATTTGGACCACATAATAGACCCTATTATTCCATAGTATATAGAAACATTTTGGTGCATCGTTTGTAAAAATTGCAACATTGAATGTAAAATTTGCTTACAGAGAAAGTGAGAGAAAGCAATGTAACCTTCGGACTCTCTTCAATAGAATTTAGGTATTGGTTGTTACAATGAACTGAATTTATTTGCACGTCTAAATTTACATAGCTTTTTACACACAATTTGTCCCTATATACCTAGCTTAACTATGTACAAATTGCTAGTTATTCTGCTATCTCAGTTTGCATGGCACTCAGGCCTTCTGCTCTGCTGGGTAGCTCTATCCAACCTTAACGCTTTATACTGTTTCTTCACTCTCTTCTCTTTGTTATCGTTCTTTTCTTATATCCTTTCCTTTTCTGGCCCATTTTTCTTTTTGCTTTCCTTAAAAACTTTTCCATGTTTCTGATTTTCTTTTCATCTTTCCCTTATAACATTTTTATGTCTACAATTTTAATATCCAATTTGTCCCATTTTTTGCTTCCATAGCATTAATTCTTTATATTCTATCAGATAATGTACTATGTACAGTAGAATCTTGTTAGTACTTTTTGCAGGGGCCCAAGGATTTGAATGCCATAGACAGGAAAATGTGTCAGCGAAAATACAAAATCTGCAATTTAAGAACATAATTATGTAATAATTACTGCGTTTCCATGGGGAATTGAAATCGATTCGAGTCCAATTCCATACTGAATACGATCCGCTTTCCATGTTAAATTCAATACATATTGAGATTGATTTGGATACACAAAGTCAGAGAATAAATAATTCAAGTTTTTATGTTGGTCAACTTGGGTTTATGTTGGTGAACCTGTTAAACATGTTAGTTTGTTTCTCTGGATAATTTAATAGCATGGCTTCCTTCGGAAGGGAAGTAAAGCCAGTGGTCCCGTGTTGTAGATTTACGGCACTTAAAAGAACCTCAAGCCTGATAAAGAGGCTGTGAGCAAAATTACCGGTCTTTCACGCCTAATATAGAATGGGACGCTAAGGATCACAGCAGTTAAAGAGCATCCATATATAAAACTCAATTTAATTTGTATAATTTAAGCAGGTTTTGAGGTTATGAATATTTTTGAGAAGAATTGTGAATTATGGAAGCGATAAAAGTGACTTTGCTATATTTTATTATACATGTGATAATTTCCGCTAAAAAAACAAAATGATGAGCATATGCATCGTGTTACAATGAGTACAGTACAAGATAGTATCTTTGGCGTATTTCATACAATTTGAATGCAATGGTGTTTCCATACAACAAATTTCGATCCGATCTTATTCTGATCCTATTTTCCAAAAGGAAAGTTTTGTTTTAGCATTTTTCCCTTCTTCAAAATCAGTTTCAATCAGTTTACGTTTACTAACAATTGTGTTTAAGGTTGATTGAGGAATGTTTAACTTCCGCACTATGTCCAGTTTCATATTTAGATTGCGATCTACTTCAAGGATTTGCAGTTTTTCACTGTTGGTTATATGCCACACTTTCTTTTAATGGAATGCAAACAAAAAGTTAAAACACAATCTACGTATGTTTGGTCAACACTCAACAGCAGAAACTATCGTTGGCATTTACTACGCCAAGCCAAAGAATTCTCTATCCCGCCTACATAAATCACATCACACAAATATGTACATACATGCGTGTCATTGGCTGCCGGTCTCCACCCCATGACCAAGGATTGACCAAAGTAGCAAATGAGGATGTCTAACTTCGAACATTTTAAGCGCGTACTCCCACTGGACCAACCAAGGATTGGCCAAAACAATGAATGAGGATGTCAAACTTTGAACGTAGCAAGCGGGACCGAGAAAACATACTAAACAAATGTTATTTATTACATTTGGTGCCAGAACTTTTATAATTCAATGTAATACATGGGAAAACATGTTAATGAGGAACGTGCTAACGAGATTTCACTGCATTCCCTTTCACTGCACTATTCACCCATTTCTTTTTCAATGCCTCTTATCCCTCTTAAGAATGTTGACCCTGATCTCAACCATGTGAATCCTTCTTTTTCCTGTCTGTTACAATGACCAACATACTTTTCTCTTCCCCAATTTATTTTTATTGTTGTATAGAAAGTTAATGACTTCTTATTTCTAAGCTTCTGTATATCTCTTGTATTTCTATGTCTTCTACTCTGCACCTTACTGATTTCCCAATGTGACTGTTGTTTGTTTCTTCTTGTTTCCATATGTCTCCCATTCCTATTCACCTCATAGTTTTCTTGAACCTTGCCCCCTAGCTATCTGTACTCACTAAACTCTTTTGCTGCTTCCTGCATATTTTTAAAACTTCTTCTTTTATCCAACATCTGAACCAAAAGTGGTTATTACATTATAAATACCTGTGTCCACCACCAAGCAGCTGAAGTGCCATTTCTGCAGCACCTCTGCCCATCAATTCTGCCTGGCGCTCCGGTGTAAGACCTGATCGCTCTGCAACTGTGAATAACTGATGGCGAAGATCTTCTGTTATGCTGGGAATAACCAAGCCATCATCTGAGAAGAGATTTATTAAGTAATGTACATGTGTGACAAACAGAAGTATTCATGAGAGAGGGAGAGATGGAGGGAAGATGCAAGGGAGAAAGGAAGGAGAAAGAGAGGGCTGGAGAGAGAGACAAACCTGCAACATTGAGTTTTAAATGGGTGCTAATAGGGCTATCCCAGAAGTACCTGATCTAACAAAGAAAACACAACAATTTTGTGAAAAAACATCTTTATTTCTCTACATAGTCTCCTTTCAGCTTGATACTTTTTTCCAGCGATGTTCAATAGCTTCAATATCCTGTTTACAGTGAGAACCGTCAAGTTCTGCAAAATAGCATTAACCACAAACTCCACCTCTTCATTGTTGGCAAATCTTTTACCACCAAGCCATTTCTTCAATTTTGGAAACAGAAAATAATCAGAGAGGGCTCAGTCTGGCGAATAGGGTGCATGAGGCAGCAATTTGAACTTTAACTCATTGATTTTGGCTATAGCGATAATGGATGTGTGAATTGGGCATTGTCTTGATGAAACAGAACTTTCTTTTTTGTGCTAAATGTAGCTGTTTTTGCTTGATTTCATCACTCAAACACTGCAACAAGTTTGCATAATACTCGCCATTGATTGCTTTTCCTTTTTGAAGATGATGAAAATTATCCCACTCGCATCCCAAAAAACTGACGCCATGACCTTGCCTGCAGGTGGAACTGTCTTCGCCTTCTTTGGAGCCAATTCTCCCCTTTCAATCCACTGTTTTGACTGTTCCTTCGTCTCAGGTGTGAAGTGATGGACCCATGGTTATGAATCAATGCAAAAACTTTATTGCCGTGAAACATCGCCAAACACTCGACTGAAACATCCTCACGATGCTGCTTTTGTTCCATTGAGAGTAAACGTGGCACCCATCTTGCGCACAGTTTTCTTATCTCTAAATTTTCAGTTAGCGCGCAATGTACAGCACTTTTTGAAATACCTACGACATCTGCTAGGTCACACACTTTCAGTCGACGATCATCCAATACCATCTTGTGGATTTTCTTCACAATTTCTGGCATGATCACCTCATTTGGTCGACCACTGTGATGTTCGTCTTGGCAGCTCGTACAGCCTCGCTTAAACTCTGCTACCCAATATTTTACTGTTGTAAACGAAGGAGCAGACTCCCCCAGAGTAGAATCTAGCTCAGCTTTAATATTAGTTGGACTAAGACCTTTCAAATGAAAGTATTGTATCACATAACGATGACCAGTTTTATCCATGTTTACAAATTTGCTGAGTGTGTTCACTATTAATGGCTGCCAAACAATTACTAAACAATGTAGCATCGTCAAACTTCAAACTTAAGCTTTATGAGGGTGGTGCTTTCTACCATTGTCATTTGTTTGATACAACTGCTATATATACGTCAGGTCAGGTACTTCTGGGACTGTCCTCGTAAGGCAGTTTGATTGCTAATATCACAAAAATATTAATGATACTTTCAAATATCTACAGCAGGTCTGAAGATTATCCTATCCATGTCAGCCACTAACTGTTCTTGTTCTCATACTTGCCAAGAATAAAACAGAAGCACTGAACTGCAACATGTGAGAGTTGATAGTACTAGGCATCCGTGTTAGCTATTGAATCTGAGTTGACTTCAACATAGTTCGTTCGCTATTGATTGGCACTCCCCCTATAACTCCTGCAAAGTAGCAGTTTGAAATGTGTGTCAATGTATGCGTGAAGATAGACTATAGTACTGTCTACTGCCACCAGATGATGTTGCTGTTTCCCATAGGTAGAGCACTGCAGCAGCAATTGTTCCGACTTGTAAATACACTTGTGGACATCGATAAAGACAAGCATGGATAATGTGAAGGAGTGACTGCTTCAGACATCCACAAGAGGTTAGTACCCATTAAGTGGGGAGACAGCACCAAGTCCCAGATCCGTGTTTCGTTGGGTATCAGAGTTTAAACACGGCAGGGACTGTGCTGAAAAATGCAAAAGCAATGGGCGTCCAGCAACTGCACGCAAACCAAACAGTGCCCAACGTGTCAATGACTTGATAATGGAGAACAGGTGAATCACGTTTGATGAACTAAAGAGGGCAACAGGTCTATCACGGGGAACCCTCCATAGTATCATCCATGAGGATTTGAAGATGAAGAAAGTGTGTGCACAATCGGCGCCCCATACCCTCAGCATTGTGCAGATCCAATGGAGTTCCTTGAGCATCTGGTCACCATCGACGAGTCATTGTTCTGCCATGAGACTCCAGAAAATAAATGCCAGTCTATGTTGTGGAAGTATACTGGGAGCCCTCGTCCCAAGAAATCACGGCCAGGACTATTTGCACAGAAAAAAATGGCGACTGTATTCTGGGATCAGGATGGGATAATTCTGGTGGATTGGCTCCCTCCCAAAATGACTATCAACAGTGATCAGTACTGCAGTTCACTTCACCAAGTCCACCGTTCTTCTCCAACAGAATATGGGCGGCCACACGCCGTCGCTAGATCATTGCCACTGTGCATGAACTAGGGTTTACTGTGCTGCCAATTCCTCCTCCACATTTGCCGGATCTGACTCCGAGCAACTATGCCCTATACAACGCAATGGAAGAGGTCATGTGGGATAAGAAGTTCACCACCAATGACAAACTTCATGCAGTTGTCCACCAGTGGTGACAGGAGAATGGTTTGCTATGGAAATACGGAAGCTGCCAGAACAATGGCAAAAGTGCATAGATATTGGCAGGGAATACCTGTAATATAATCTGTATTCTTCAGTAAATGGTTCCTGTGAACACAAAAAAATTATAGTGCCAATCATTTTTTTAATGCCCTAGTAATTGAAAGTTTAGCCCGACAGAATGCCAAGAAGAAAGCTCCTGATATAAATATTAGATTTATGTAATTCTCTTCTATCCATTAGTGCTTTTCATTAATTTATGTTTATTTCGATCATTCCTGTAGTCTCTTTATCCACTTTGTTTTCATATGTTTAATATTTTGAAGTAAAGACTGAAGTCTGAAAGCCAAATTAAAACAGAAGAGGAGGAAGAAGAACAATTTATTTATAAAGGAAAATAATAACATATTT
The DNA here is from genome assembly GCA_030765065.1 of Deroplatys truncata. Classification (NCBI taxonomy): domain Eukaryota; kingdom Metazoa; phylum Arthropoda; class Insecta; order Mantodea; family Mantidae; genus Deroplatys; species Deroplatys truncata. The sequence continues at coordinate 13,207,228 of CM060979.1, forward strand.
TGATCTTTTTACAGGAATATTACAGCTTCTAAAAGATTGAAATAGCTTTTCAAAAAGAAAAGCAACAGTTCTGTAAAAAAGGAATATAAATTGTTGCTTCATACCTGTAACGTACTCCTTTGTGCCTGGCGAAGGCACAACAACCTGTCTGTACATTGCTGGTGTACTTGCAATAACATTCTCATCATGTCGATATTTCTGTGGACGTCTATTAGTATCTGCGTGACGCACTATGTCAGGTCTCTGTGAAGCATTGATCTCATCATAAACGGCCTGAAAGCAAAGAGAATAACTGCTAGCACAAGCAACTTTCCACTCTCTACCTAATTTTATCTTTCAACTACGTATTTAGCCTAAAACACTCATCGCAGTAAAAACTTGTGTTAATCTCAAGTTAATTCTCTCTTTTATACGGCCATGCTTAGCAAAAATTCCTAACTTCTGAGACAGTAATTCTATTTAATACAAGCCCACAAGTCAGAGGACAAGGCTGTTGATGAAATTTTTGATTGAAACAATTCAGAACCTATTAGCTTCCCCTGTCAAAGATAAAATTTCACAAGAAAACATCTGGCATCTACCTAATAAACTGTGAAAATTGTGACTTGGTTGGTAAAACCAAAAGAAATAATGAAACCAGAAGGAAAGAACACTTAAGATGTATATCCAACAAACAGATGGACAAATCTGCCATAACAAACCATTTTTGGACCACAAACCACGACATCAAACCCAAAGTCACTCCTGAAATCCACCACCAATCCAACAGAACTTAAAGTTTGGGAAAACATACACATAATCAAATGCATGAATAATGAACTTTGAAATCCTGCCACTCAACAATCTAAGCAGCTTGAAGAAGTATGTTTGTTGCCAACTTTCAAAAAGTTATTTAGCTGAGTGCTGGATATGAGATGTGAGAATTCCCACATATGTGCGTCACTTACGAAGAAGTATTTAACCAACGTTTTTAAGATACAGTTTGATGTTGTTTGATGCTTGGGATGCCAAACTTTATAGTGAAGATGATGCTTGTTTTATGTAATATTATTAAAGTTATTTGCCTCGGCTGCTTTCAGTTGCACTATAGAAACACAAGTTCTTTTAAGGTTGTGATAAGACAAGAATTAAAATACGTCACAGAATTTACTTTTTAATTTCTCTTTATACTTGCACATTTATAAACACAACACCTTATAAAAGAAAAACTGTGAGCACTTTATATATTCTAGCGGAGAACACAATTTTTATCATCCATACTCTACAACATCTTACCCGCGACTTTTACGTCTGCTCTATATAACATCTTGCCCGCAACTGACTGAATTCAACGGTAAAAATCTTATAGCTTCGGTAATGCCAGTCTCTTATTGGCTAATTCTAGTCCAATAGAATTTAAGTATTCAAACTAAAACGTTTCTTTACTGTTGATTGGGTAATTCCAAACTGCAAGCGAAATTACATTATTACCGATCTTTTTATAACCACTATTTTTTTAAATTTCAGACACATTATTGTCACCAAAATTACATTATTACCTCATTATTAACGTCCTAAAACATATTATTCTCACAGTTTTTGCACTATTAAAGTATATAAACATTTACATATCACTAATAAATACGTTTACAATAAAAATAAGTATTTACAATGACCTTACATACAATATAAATAATAATTATATACATACTGTTTTCAAGTTGGGCTGTTATTGAATTTAATTACAATAAAAATACAATAAATATCATTTAGGCATTAAAATACTGCCTCAAACTATGGGAAACCCCTTTTCACCATTTTTAGCAGAACTATATATGAGCCATTTTGAATGCCATATTACTAAATCTTTCCCACATCTATTCAAAACCTGGTGTTGTTCCAAGAAAACTTTCAGAAGATGCTTTGAAATTATTGAATTTACAAAAAAGATTATACAATTCACAATAGAAACCTAGACATCAGGATCATCAGAAATAATGCACACAACAAACTAACGTTCGGCATTTACAGAAAACCAACTCACACAGAAATTATATTAAAAACAATAGCTACAATCCTACAAGCCACAAGCATGCAATTTTAAATAGCTTTACAAACAGGTTAGTACATATACCATTGGAGAAAGAGGAATACCAGAAAGAATACCAACACATAGCCACCATGAATGGATACCAGAAAACAACAATAGATAAGAAGATAAAAAAGTTGAAAGACAGAAATACATCCAACTTTACTCAGACAACAAAAACTACAAGCATACAGGAAGTTCACTTACCACCCTTGGACACATCATAAATTTCAAAGGCTTTTCAAGAAATACAACATCACTCTGTCTCCACAGAATAATCACAATATACAGAAACTACTATGCAACAGAACAAAAGATCCTATCCCCAACGATAAATCAGCCGCTATATATCAAATAGTTCGTAATGAATGTAACCTGGTATACATAGGAAGAACCAAAAGAAATCTTGAAATAAGACTTAAAGAGCATATGAGATGCATTTACCAAAAACAGATGGATAAATCAGCAGTAGCACATCTTTTCTGGTCTTCAAACCATGAAATCACTCCAAACATTGTCGCGGTATCATTCGTGTTTTCTTATTTGCTGAGCGCCTGTTATTGTTTTACTATGTTGAATTTTGAGTTCTTTGTCCTCTGGCTAGCTATTATTACTCGGTCGAGCAAAACTCTTGAACAGGGTGTGTAAACGGAAAGGAGTTGTTACTAAAAGATAACACTGATAAAAGAATTTGTTTTTACACTTTTATTGCCGTCACACTTTATTCATTTCACATAGTTACTCTTGATACACGCCAGACTGAAACTGTTATATTTTAGAATGTAACTATAATCACTTATTTGCCGCACATTATTAATTCGCGTATTTCACATTTATAACTAACTTTACGACGCGAGAGATTCTGTAGAACTGCTCGACGTATAACCCGCGAATGATTCTGTTGAACTGAGTGTTACCCGTCTCTGGCTTTAGCTTTTTATACTCCCTCACCTCGATATGCCTAAACATTATAACAGAGCTGTTATTGGTTAACAAAATGCGCCAACATTAGCGTCTATTTTTATATTGTGACGTATGCAAAGATGATAGGATATACGTCTCTGGTCACCGGGATTCGAGATAGCAGTTGGTTTGGAGTAGGGAGAACTAGACTTTTTAGGAGGGGATGAGTTGTTTAGCGTCACTGACGCTTGGGGGTAGCGTGGGTTTGAGAAGGCGAGTCAGGAGGTAACCCTAGTGTGGAAAAGACGTGCAACTGCTTTCTTCGTGCTAAGGCATGATGGCCTCGCCGACAGACATTGGGCTGAGAGTGTAAGCACTGTTATCTATCTTTATACATTAAATTCAGTAGCCATCCATTCCGTTAGAGTCTTAATTATGGTAGTGTAGTGTCCTTCCTTTCCCTTAAGCCATGTGACGTTTTGGAATAGTAATTATTTTTGGTGTTTAACTTAGCTGTGTCCCCGTCGTAGCCTCGCCATGTGAAGATCTTATTAATTTACCGGTACCTTTTGCAAGCGAGTGTCTCCCCATTATTTTCTGATATTAAGAAGTAGAGGCTACGACAGTTGGTGGAGGGCCGGGCATAGTTTGGTTTTTTGTGAGATTTTTAAGTACAATTTTTTTTTTTTCCCTCTGAATGTAACGGTTTTTGGTCCTCCACGTGGTCGCTAAAAATGTAAATCTGTTTCTGGCTTAAGGGTAAGGATTTTGATGGCATAATTTGTGATTTCTATATTCTAAATTTTGTTGCTTTAATTTCTGAAAGTCCCGTGTCTAAATTTTGATTTTGAGTTCGTTTTTATATTTTTTCCCATTGTCTGTCGGCGTGACGCTAAAACTTCTGACTCCATTTTCCTCTTATTTTGGCTTCATTTCTATTAAGTTATATTGCTGTGCTCAGTGGTTTGTGCTGGTTGTGTTGAAGTGTATGTTTTTGTGAATTCTGAAAAGTGAATTGTGAAAAGATTGAGAGATATTTGCAACTTTGAAAATGTGCTCGTCACGTGTTGGCGATGTGGGTGAAAATACTGTTTTCTGTGCTTATTAGCAGTGGTTCTGGAAGCTTGTAACTTTATATTGCATTGACTGTGATTTCCAGCTTGTTACTATACTTTTGTGGTGCATTTTTCGTGTAACTTTTATGTACGCACATGTGTTATGTAATTCCTGCGTGGTCATGCATTTCATCACTAATTCTCGCTTGTGAAATCAGTCTTTATCAGCACGTGTTTTGTGCGTTTATTTGCGTGTGTATATTAGGTCAGATACATCTGTTTTAAAGAAAAAGAGAAGGAATTTTTTTTTGTGCACCGTACATAGCTACGTATAAATTGCAAGTGTGTATTCTGCTCTTTTTGAGATAATGTCAGCGTTGGTCACAGTAGGTGTGACGTGTTTTTTTTTTTAACTTCCAGTTCGAGGTTCTCACTGAAGATATCACTTTGTTATTTTTTTTTTCTTCCATGTGTTCATCCTGTTTAAAAATCTTGGTATAGTGTCCAAGTGGTTTGCATGTCATGCTTGTGTAAACCGTATGTTGGTATAAGTTTCTGATATTTCACCGTGGGCGCTTAATTGTAATACTCCTGGTACTGTTTTATCTGGCTATGTTCTGATATTGCTACTTACATTTATGTGATGCTATAAGTGCTTAGTTTGGTGTAATCTGTATTGCTTTTTCATATTGTTTATTTACTGGTTGTGTTATCTTTTGTGCTGCAATCATGCCTAAGCGACGTACTACGCAGAAATTTGATGTGGTTATTGCTCCAGTTAGTGAGCATAGTGAAGTGGAATCTATGTCTAGTATTAGTATGCCTGTCGTTATTCAGCTATTATCAGTGATGTATAACCCGCCCGTGCCGGTGAGCACGATGCAGTCAGCTGTGTGTCGCCCGGTCATTGACCCCTCTTACTTTGAGAATTCCAGCAAGTTGTCGGCATACGAATTTTGAAATGGCTACTACTGCTAATGGCTGCTTTGAGGAAATGATAATGATGATAATTTTGCTTCACCGTTGTCAAGTTTGGTTTATTTAATTACGCAATGCATATTTTTGGGGGAAAATATTTCACAAGTACTCATGTAAGTAAAAGTTTCAGGAGCTACTACCAGCCTTGCCAGTTTCTTCACCTAATTAGGTTTGATGTGCCTTTAATATGGACCAGTACGATGTGGATGTTGATGTGTATTACCGGATTTTGGAAAATTGCACTGGAATTTTGTGGTAAACAGAGTAAGAAAAAAAAACATCACCTGTAAGTATGTAAACATTGTGAGTGCTAAAGTTTGGACGAATGAAACAGTTTTACAACTCACACAGGTATGCTAAATTTTTATTGTTTCACTGACTGATGCTTAATTAAGCTTTGCTTTTCAGGAATAATGTGCTATGAATGTCTCTGCTAAATTAAAAGTGTATTATTATTTTGGTGTAACTTAAAATTTTAAATTATGTTTTGGGCATTGCAAATTATTTGTTTTGTTGTGTTATGCTGCAGGAATGTGTTTGGGTACCGTGTGCTTAATTGAGCTTTCATTTTCAGGAATGTTCTGTGACAGTATTGTTTTGAGTAATGATGTGATTTTGTTCTGTTGCATTCGATGTGATTTGATTGAATTGATTTTGGGTTTCATAATGATGCTGTGATCTTTATTTGCAGAAAATTGTTGCATGAATAGTGTGTGTATGTATGTGTGTATATTTGAGGTTATGTGATATATGTGAGATTTGCCTTGGTGGAAGTGCCAAAGTGTAACCCTGATGGCGTAGTGTGAGGTTATGTGAGAAAGATGAGTTGATATTTGCCTCGGTGGATGTGCGTAAGAGTAACCCCGACGGTGCTAATGTGAGAGATGAGATGATGTTAGCTTCGGTGGAAGTGCCAAAGTGTAACCCCGACAGTTGTTGTATAAATGTGTTGATTTTTCAGGAGGGCTACATGTACCTGGAAAGTTGATGTGATGAGATGATTTCAGAGACTTTGCTTATTGGTGTTGCTGTAACGTGCCCAGTATAGCGTGTGTGATGTATTCACATGAGAGATTAAATGGATGGAAGTGATTGTAATGAGAATAATTTTTTTTTCTGTTTATGCAACAAGTTTAGTACCACCTTATATAGCAAACTTTAATACCAACTGTTTTCCAGCTTAATTTTGATTCGGAGGATGTGGATGCAACAGTATAATATCATGTTATTTGTGTCATTCCTGAAATGTTAATGTGATTTCTTCAAGGTTATGCCTATGTTAGATATTTTTGACTTTGCAGCATGGTAAATGAGATATGTCAGTGAAGATGTTTTGTTTTTAAAGAGAAAATTGAAAGTTGAGATAAAGATGATGACGGAAGTAATGATGATGATTGAAATACTGATGATGATGATTATGATTGAGATGATGATAATAATGAGATGAGGAAGATAGTAATGTAGAGGAGAAATTGTATTAGTGACAGAGTATGACAATCGTAGTTGAAAGCATGTCACGTGGTGTAGTTTGTAGTAATGCATACAGTAGTTTTCAGTAGCTAGTTAAGTGAGTGTTGTGCATAATTTGGGCCATGGTCAGTGTGAATGAGTTCATTTCATTGTCATGTGTGATTGTTTTGTAAGTGCACTTATTTTCTTTTGTTAGTGGTACCAGCTGGTCATTAAGAGTTAATATTGGGATCCCAAATATGTTTTTTCCATGTTATTGTATGAAAAAGTCACTGTTACTGATATAATGCTAATGTATTCTGACTTTGTTCTAATGTTCTATTCGGATTGTGAAGCATTGTGTGTTAAATTTTGGATGGCAACCCCCCATAAAATTTAGTTCTTATGTCAATATGTAGTTATTTTTTTCTCTTTCTTTGCCCCATGTTAAAAAGAATGTTCAGTGCAAACCTTTTAAGCATTTAAAATATTTGATTGTACATGACATACTGTTTTTATGTGTGATTATTTGTTGGAACACCCTTTCTACTGTTTTGGTGGTTTTGTTGTAGTTATTTTGCTGATGGCGGAGCTCGAGTGGATCATTAGAGCACCCCAAGTGTTACACCAGATGTTCCAGAGTCACCACAGGGAAACTGTCGGGCAGCCACTACACTGCTGTGGCATGAGGAGCCACTATTTTGGGGGGCAGTCCAAGCCAGCGACTGCCCACCCTGTTGTCATCACCAAAGACCTGCAGTAACAACAACACTACAGCCAGGACAAGTCGTCGTTGTTGGTACACTTCAAATTCACCCACAAACAGTTTCATCGGACCTTCATTCTCAGGTGCAGTGTAGTGTGCGTGTGAACAGAGGCAGCGTGGTGTGTGTGCGTGTGCGGGGTGCTCGAGCATAAGTGCTCTAACAATATGATCCGATAAGACTCGAGACTCTCGAACAAGCAATCTAAAAAAAAAAGCAACAAATTTATGTCAGTGTTTCATACACATGTATAAATTCTTTTTTGTTGTATGTCATATTTCTTGTTCTTTTATTGTAATTTTTCTGTGATTATTTGCCTTGTGTCGACAAGGGCGTCGATCTCGGTGGCCAGGGGGAGATGTGACGTATGCAAAGATGATAGGATATACGTCTCTGGTCACCGGGATTCGAGATGGCAGTTGGTTTGGAGTAGGGAGAACTAGACTTTTTAGGAGGGGATGAGTTGTTTAGCGTCACTGACGCTTGGGGGTAGCGTGGGTTTGAGAAGGCGAGTCAGGAGGTAACCCTAGTGTGGAAAAGACGTGCAACTGCTTTCTTCGTGCTAAGGCATGATGGCCTCGCCGACAGACATTGGGCTGAGAGTGTAAGCACTGTTATCTATCTTTATACATTAAATTCAGTAGCCATCCATTCCGTTAGAGTCTTAATTATGGTAGTGTAGTGTCCTTCCTTTCCCTTAAGCCATGTGACGTTTTGGAATAGTAATTATTTTTGGTGTTTAACTTAGCTGCGTCCCCGTCGTAGCCTCGCCATGTGAAGATCTTATTAATTTACCGGTACCTTTTGCAAGCGAGTGTCTCCCCATTATTTTCTGAGTATTATTAAGTAGAGGCTACGACAATATCCAATCAAAATTACGAATACAAATGCTCTAGGGAAGAAATTCCCTCCATTTCTAAAGAAAGGCATGCTACTCTGATGTCATTTGCTTTTCTCTTCTAATTAATAAACAACTCACCCCCTCGCTACATTGTTACCCGCTCCTATTGTCAGTTTCAGTGAGGCCGTGTTAACTTATTTCCTAACAATGCTTATAATTAACAAACATCCCAAATCATTGTTATACAATAATGTTAATTTACACTACAATCACTCTGGCATTTACAGTGTTGTGATATAAAATACTGCCACAACATAAAACTCTTAAAACCGATCAACAGCAGCAATGAATTGGACATCTGGGAAAAAATACATATCGTCAAACACAGGAATCACCTAATGAATTTCGAACTGCCACCACCCAGCAGCCTTTGGAAGTTCATCAGCCCAGCACATGAGAACACCACTAACCACACACATTCCCCAGACAATAATCGGCAAAATCAGTTGGAAAGATGCTGATGATGGGAGCAAACTGTTCTCCCGAAACGCGTTCAAGTAAGAACATTTTAGTTATGTAGTATAACAACCTCAACTCTCTCTATTTAGGAAAAAAAAAAAGAAAAAAAGAAAGAAGAGTATCATATTCATGTAAAACAAAAGCATCATAATTGTGCATAGCCACAACAAGTAACTTATAGCAAATCCTCTGAGTATAATACTTATGCTCAAACAGACTTTAAATCATTTATCAGGTTAAAAGCACCAAGTTGTAACATCATTTTAATTTATGTTCTGAAAGCTATATTTTATATTAATATGGTGTATGTGTTACTTAGGGTGGTTTTCACCAACTGATGTTAACCTTAACGTTAAAGTGATTTAGCATTGAAGTTTTATTTATTTATGGACACTCTTCAACTGCTGTGACCCTACTCGTAGTGTACCTGTTCTGAAAGTAGGAGAGAGTACTACACAGAGAGAGATCTGTGCAGTGACTGACTCCCTGGTGTGTCCCCCTACCTTTTATACTTAAAGGCATGGGCCTTCAGTCAGTTGGTTGGAGCACAGTGGCGCTATCTTTACTTTATTTCCTACACTAGCATCTCTGAATGGTGATCTTGCTAACTTCATGAACTGAAGTCAGCTGTAACATTATGTTAAACTTTGTGTTAAACTAACATCGCTGTACGCTTATGTTAAGGCATTTATGACTGCCACAAAATCAAACTGTTGTTTTAAAATTACTGTATTTGGAGTTTTCTAATGCTGTTCCGTATCGGATTGAAAACCTGCAAAAGGAGGAATTTTTAAAGTGATACAGACTATCCAAAGTGCTTGTGAGCAGGTTTACAGGAAATACAAGAGAGGTTGGAATACTACCAACATAAAGGTGCCTGTTTCTCCTATCTATGAGTGTTAATTACTCTGAGATTTTATGCAATGCCACTTTTCATTTAATGGTAGGTGAAGTTATTGAAACTTCCTAAGCTACCATTTGTAGGTTTATCCTTGAGGTTTCAGGAAAATCTTAACATTATCTTCACTATACATATTTAAAACAATAATGTTAGTAAAAACAAGACCGACAAATTGCAAATTGAACTACCAAATGCATAACTATGCAACCCGAATAAACAAAAATGTCCATGCACAGACACATACTGTCCATTTCAAACCAGAGTTCCCTCTGATGTAAACAGAAGCACATGCTTCTGCTTGTCACGAACCCAAGAACACACTCTTACGCCAAGTAAATTGTATTATGAAATATTTGAGCAGGAAATGTATGGAACTGCACATTTTATTGCGGTTATCATAAGAACTAATTGCTAAAGGTAATGGATATATACTAGCTGTTAAGAGATTACAAAATATGATTTTTGTCTGCTGTTGTGCTAACGCCGAGAGCATCTTGCTTGTTAATACCAACCATATGCATGACTGCCACTCTCTTACATATATGAGAAATGCAGCAATGAATTCCCAGAGGTACTATCTGAGTACCCAATAAACACTTTGCATAACACAGGAAATATGATAAGCGAACAGTCATTCATTATATGCTAGCACACATATGCTCAGCTCAGGTCAAATCTTGTGATTTAGTCAGTTGGTATTTGAGTTCTCATGGCAGAGGAAGGTATTCGTAGTGCGAACAAACTGTTCAAACACAAAAGCGGCAAACAAACAATACTTCATATATTCAACTCACTATTAGACAAATACCCGACACTTGCATTAGTGCATATTACGAAACTAATATCGGATTTTACAGGCGTTTCAGTGAGAAGTGTAACCAAAGCGAGCAAGGAATATAAACAGAATAACAGAACATAGAATAGAATAAAATGTGGGAACTTGTTTTGTGTGTGACAGTGTTGTGGAATTGTGGATAAGCTTGTCATTATTTTGGGGAGTAGTTCTGATTCCGATATGGCAGCTGAGTTATCTTGGGAGAATCCGGATTTGGGTGTTGCACTTTTGCCCGAGGATTGTGATCAACGTAGGTAAAATGCTCATTGCCGCATACATATAAAATCGATTGTTACCTCAGGTTGCATTTTGAACTGATTCTCACGCAGGGTGCGTTTTTATAGATTTAAACAGTGTTCAACAAGCATGTGAGAGGTGAACAAGCAGTCATTAAGGCGGGGATTGCAAACTACTTTCGCGCAGATAATACAAAGAGTTTGTTTTCAGTGAAAGGCACTCTGGTTTGGAATGGACAGTAGGATTGAATTGTATAAAACTAACTCTAATTTTGCAGCATGCTATCTTTATAATAAATTACCTGTGAAAATTAAAAATATTCAAGGAACAAACAAGTTCAAAAGAGAACTCAAGAAATTTTGTACTGAGAATTGTTTTTATACTCTAGATGAATTTTTGAATGAATAGATCTTATTTATTTGTTTCAATATGATTGTATATACTGTAATTATGTTAAGCTTGAACATTAAGAAAGCTACTGTACTCATATACTTGTGACGTCCAGATCAATTGGGATAAATAAAGAAAAGAAATGAAATGAAGCAAACAGTATTTTTGTTGGGATCAATTATTGATCCTCAACCAGTGATAACACACTTTTGTCCACTTGACTTTCAACATAGTGTCCATCAGTTTTAAATGCTCTTCATACCTGGTGTTTTTGGTGCTGCATTTTATGTTAGCATAAAATTGCTCCAGTAACTTACTGGAGAAGCATATGCATTACATTGCAATTAAATAACTCAAGAATTTTCTCAAAGGTTGCATCCTTCTCCTTTCATTTAAGCCCATCTGGTCTTTTGCACTCGATAATTTCATTATACTTAGTAACCAGTTCTATAATTAACACCTTTCTGAAGGTGAAAAATTAAAAGACACTTAATGAAAGTCTATTTTGCAGTGGCTCACAGTACATGTTCTGCAAAATAAATAGATGAGTGAGGCTAATAAGAGTGTTTAGGTTGACCTCACTTTCATTACGTGTCTTTTATCAATTGCTTCACTATGTGTGATTTCACATTTTGAATAGTGAAAAATTAGTTCCCTTGCATCTAAATTTTTCAGTTGACATTGTGATTCTAACCTCAAACAACCAGGAAAATCACATAACTGTCTATGAACGTAACTAGTTTGTCTGTTGCTGAAACAGAGAGCACTCGGATGCATAGACAAAAGTCCATTGGTATGCATTCAGAAACCATGTACACAAGAATCTCATTTATCCGGACTACAGAAAATTCAGAGTAATTAAAATTTGGATAATCCAGAAGTAAACTACTAAATGAATACAACATTTGATGTAAAATAATGAAATATGGATCGCTGCAAAAGCAAAAGAGAAAAGAAATGAAAGCCGTAAAAAATAAAACAACTACAATCGCTATCACGAAAACTAATGAAACAAAATCTCACATGCTTTAGTTTTGTTGTCCTGTGTAGATTGTAGATCGCAGTTGAGGCAATCTCTATGCTACCTGCAATGCCAACATTACAACCATATATATTCACATGTTTTGATCAAAGGACGCATATACTTTCGAGGTTAAAAAGTAACCAAAAATTAATCAGGGTAAATAATAAAAAAAAAAAAACTGGATGAATGAGGGCCGGATAAACAAGGTTCTTGTGTAGTTTGGTCACTGCCTTTTGGAGAGTTGTTCACAGCTGCCCTTGATGTTAACAAGATGTTATGAGTATTTTTACCACGACATGGTGAAACCTTAGCATCTTAAATGTTATAAGTGACACAGGGCACAGACAAGTTTGTTCCTCGGTAGTAACTATTCGTTTTAAAATTATATTCATGCAATTTATGGGATTAAAAATAACATACCTGCTTATTAAATAATGCTAAATTCTTCTCAAAATCAAATTCCTCACCAATGATGTTATTATCTATTGGAGTTCCAAAACAGGCTGCATCTTTTTCATTCCATTTATGACGCAATCTATCCTTCTTGCTTGGTGTCCGATTTCCTTCAGGGGCTGAAAGAAATGGGATTCATGTATATAACATCAAAGCTGCTTACAATCATAAACAACAATGTACAATTCACTAATCACAGTAGACGCTAAATATGATACATATTTGAAAGCTGCAGAAATTAGCTAAGCATTAGAATTTCTTATTCAATAAAAGAAAAGGATTAAAGGATATTCCTCTTACTAAAAAAGAATACAACTCAACAGTACCAGGAAATCTTAAGAACAGCTAGAAAAAATTACTTTATAAAAGATTTGGTGGATAAGTTAATCAAAAAGTGCAGGCAACAAAAAATGATAAGATAAAGCATAACTTTAAAATGAGAAACATCAATTAATATATGAAAAGAAGCTAGAAACAGTGATGTGTTTCTGAAATTACTTAAGTAAACTGAGAAACATCAATGTTCAAAAATGTCACGTTCCATCCACAGGCATATAGAAAATGTCTGAACATCATAACTCATCCCTGAAAATAATTTCAATATTAAATTTCTAATAAAGACTGAACTAAAAGATAAAACACCTCCCACAAAAAACCTGGAATATATGGATAGACTGAAGGACTGTGAAGTACTTAGATAGGTCAAACAAAACAAAACATAGAAATAAGACTTGAACATCAAATCCAGAGAAGAGGAAACCTTAGCAGAAGTGGTACATTTTTGGACAAAAGGACAAGAAATTTTCAATTCAAATCACACTAATTATGTATGCACAAAAATCCACTGACCTTAATATATGGGAAAAAAATATTTTTATGGAAAAACCGTTCAAGGTTAATGGAACTTTGAGATTCCAATGGACCAAAATCTGATTACCAAATTCTTACACCCACAGACAGAGGGACATGTAGCGAGCCTTATCATCAAGGGCAGGCTAGCCGGTCAGTCAGCTGGCGATGAGCAAAGGCTGGTTCACAACCAACGAGAACGGTAACCAGAACAAGAACGAGAAAGTTGAAATACATGTATTCAAATGGGAATGTTCACAACCGATGGGAAGCCTTCCCGGGCCCTGGGAACCAGAAAGAAGAGTTGCCCAACTTTTAACTTTTCGTTCTCGTTCCCGGGCACAGCATATTAGATCTTCATTCTAGAAGTTGTTTTAGGTGGCCGTGACATGAAACAGCCACCAGTGCTCTCTATAGTCGCAAGCTGGAAACATGAAATTGGAAGGAATTAGTAGTAAATGTGCTTCCTAATCTCATTCAGACACCCGCAAATCTAATCAGCGTTGGTTCCTCTGGTGAAGGGATCATTTGTAGTTTGTTTATATGCAACTCAAAACTGGCTATTACCTAAAAAACAATGGCAAAAGCTACAAAGAACAACTAAAACCGGTGGAAATGAAAAAAGAACAATAAACAATTTTAATGTATGCCATTACATAAAGGAATGAAAGTTTGGCATAAGTAGAGGGATCGGAAATGTAATGGATATACATTTAGATAATGTTTTACTCTATCGAATTTTGATGTTAGCTTGGCTAAATTGCAAGCAGGTGAAAAAATATCATTGGTCAGTTAAAAACAAATGAAATCACAATACGCAAAATCGACTTTCACTTTGTGATCGATATGCATTCCCGTTCTCATTACCGTGTTGTTGTGAACCAAATCTTGCATGGTGCATTGCTTCCTGTTTTCGTTTCCGTTCTTGTTACCATTCTCGGGTGATTGTGAACCAGCCTTAAGACATTTCTCAAAACTAGTTCCAAGTTAAATACCTAATTTAGTGAAATATGAATATGTGTGACCACATCTAAAACTTTTATGCAATTATTTTACTCTGTCTTCCAAGTTACAAACGATTAAGGATTAATACATTGAAGAATCAAACGGCTGGAATGTTAGTTCAAATGCTTACCTTGGAATTATTTAATGCATACAAAATTATAAGGCTAGGGTGTGCATAATGGGCATTTATTCCCTCTTAATGGCATGAAAATGTTATAATACACTGGTGTGCAAAACCTAAGGACGAGATGGGTAAAGTAACATAGCAAATGACCTACTTGGTGAAAGTAGATGAAGGTGCGGGAGCATGTTGCCAGAGGTCTCTCACACGTACACAGAAAGCTGTACATCACATGGCGTGAGTGTAGCGAGCCTATAGTGCCAAATGGGCCTGCTCCCGCAACATGGGGCAGTTGGCGAAACAGGACAAGACAGTGTATGGTAATTAGCAAGCTGTTACGGCACACTGTAGTGGTGTTCTTCATTGCAACATGGCCCGTAGACATCATTTGGATGACTTCATACAGGAAGAATCATCAGAAAACTGGAAGAAGGGCAAAGTGTGACGAGTGTTGCTCAGGAGTTTGGAATTGCTCACAGCATTGTTTCACGTGCGTGGGGAACCTTACAAACCACAGGCACTGCTGTCCCAAGGAGAGGTGGTGGTCAACCATGCTCAACTACAGCAGCAGATGACCGCTACATTGTGCAACAGGCAAGAAGGGATCCACGCCAAACAGCAGGTGCAATTGCAACCACCTTTAACAGGACAGCCAGGCACACAATCTCACGATACACAGTGGCACAGCGACTACACAGAGGTGGTCTCTTTGCCCAACGGCCAGTACGTTGTGTTCCATTGACATCAGCGGCACCATTTGCGATGGTCCCAAGAGAATCAAAATTGGACCAACAAGGAATGGGGTCACGTGCTCTTCTTGGATGAGAGCAGATTCAGTCTAAGTAGTGATTCTCGATTCATCTGGCGAGAGGTGGGAACACGTAATGAACCCAGGAACATCCTTGAACATGATCATTTTGGTGGTCCAGGTGTTATGGTTTGGGGAGGCATAATGTTGCATGGGCGCACCGACCTCCAAATCTTTGAACACGGTACGCTCACTGGTCAACGTTATTGTGATACTGTACTCCTTTCCCATGTGCATCTTTTCAGGGGTGCAGTCGGCTCTGACTTCATTTTTATGGATGACAATGTGCAACTGCATCGAACAGCGCAGGTGGAGGACCTCTTGGAACGAGAGGATATTTGGCGAATGGACTGGCCTGCCTGTTCCCCCAATTTAAATCCCATCGAATACGTGTGGGATGCTTTGGGGAGACGTATTGCAGCACATCCAAATGCACCAATGACCATTCAAAAGTTGTCAACAACGCTGGTGGAGGAATGGAACGCCCTACCACAAAAACTGCTTACCAACCTTGTGGCCAGCATGGAAGCACGATACAGAACATGCATTGCTGTCCGTGGTGATCTACACCCTTTTAAGCAACATGTATCTGTTTCTGTAAATCTAGAGAGCCATCATAAGTCGTATTGACTTTAGTGTAGCTTATGGTCTATGAATAAAAGTGGCATTTCTGTTCGTCTCATTGCATATTTCGTTTAGTTGCCTACTCTAGCATACCGTAGCAGTTCCCTCTATGTATGATTCAAGTTTCATCGAGCTATGTTACTTGGCAGTGTCACAGCATGCGAATATTACTTTCGTCCTTAGGTTTTGCACACCAGTGAATATTCAATAATACCTAATGGAACACACAATGAAATTTTGCCATGAGATAAACAAGGCAAAAGTAAACATCACCTTTTATCTTAACGAATTTCATTATCTGAATTGTTGCTTCAAGCTAAAGTAAACATTTAGCGTTAATTAAGATTTAAATTATATCATGATACGGTAATTTGTATCACAAATTACTTAAATGTAAATAATGATTGTAATATGAATATATATTTTTATGTGACATAGATTTCAGAGGTTTATTAATTTTAATTATTATTGGTAAATAATAATATAAGGTTTTACTGAAACTGTCAATAATAACGCAATAATGCAGCGATGGAATGAGTTGTTTATCGTTATTGGGAACAAGGAAGTTACGTAATGTTTCGCGCCTTTTCGGTAGAAGCTTCTAGAACATTTCCTAAAGCATATGTATTCGTGGTTTTCATTGGATATTAAAATAGACGCTAATGTTGGCGCGTTTTATTAGCCAATAGCAGTTCATTTATAATCTTTAGGCGTATCTTGATGCAGGCCTATAAATAGGGTAGGTTCGAGGTAGCTTCCCCTCAGTTCAACAAAATTCTCAATACCTTACACGTCGGTCGCCCAGTTCATCAAAATTTCTAGCACGTTACACGTTGTCTTAAGTCAGTCAGTTCGTCATAAGTTACGCGCAGCAGAATTACGAGAATCTAAAATATTATACAGTTAAATATATACAAAGTTGAAGTACGCGAGTTAAAAGTGATAAGTAAGAAGTTATTACAAACAGTTTCAGTTTGGCGAGTATCCAGATCAATATGTAAAAGTGTTTGTGAACGTGTTCGACAATAAAAGTTATAAAACCAATTTCTTCATTAAGTATAATTTCTGGATAAAAGATTCCTTTCCGATTCACACCCTGCAAGAGATAAATGTTCGACCTAAACAGCTAGCTGGAGGACACTTAAAATAAATTATTTCAAAACTGATACAAATTGCTACGCCAGATGGAGCTACAAACCAAACCAATGAATGACGTCACAAGATGGCTTCAACACACGTGATGTAAACAAACATTTGTAAGAATCTCATCACAAATTGGCACCAACGTGGGGCTTAAAACATATACAATTTGTTCTCTTGCAAATTGGCTCCACAACGTGGGGCTACAAATACACAAAAACATATTACGTAAGAAACATTTACCATCGCAATCATAACTGGTGTAAAGCTCACAAGGGTAGTTTTAAGTAGTTTAAAGTTGAAAGGTGGCAGCAATTTATGCCAGCCAAGCCCAAGTTGTAACATAGCTTTTAAAATTTCATGCTAAAGAAAGTGAATCACTTATCCATAACAAGTCAATAGGAAAAAAAATCTAATGTGTTACATTCACATGACTTTCCCTACCCTCTATAGTTTATAAGTGGGCATGCAAACTATTCTTACAGAAGCTTATTTTTCTATCTACTTCATTTTAATCCAGATAAACCTTTACAGAAATAGCTACATTACACATTTTGTTATAGATACAAAGAGAACAGCGACAGTCAAATGTTTAAGAGCTGGACGCTATATGCTGGCCTTAAAATTCCATACATTCCTCATGTTTTGATTCAGTCCCGTCCAACTCCAGTCTGTCATGGCGCGTGTTGCATAGAAGTCCTCCTCGACCTCACTTCTTTTCCTCAAGTTTTCCATAGGCCTCTGTTGCAGGGAGTAGTATGGTTTGTTCAGAGTCTTTTTAGACAGTGGAATGGGGAGATAAGGACGTTGGACAGCTGATATGGCAGCCAGCACAAAAAGTCATCACACGGTGCTGAGCTGGGCACATGCAACCAGTTTTCTACCTTCCCCCTTTCTCAAAATACTCTGAACAAACAATAGTTCATAGTAAAAATCTTCCATCTGAAAGGGATTCCTTGTCAGAATGTATACATATCTCGATAGGGTGAATTTAGACACTCCAATTACTTGCTTGAAGAAAGTAGCCTTCACTTTCTCCCTTCTTTTTTAGGTTTTCTCCTATTTGATGTGTCATATGTCAGAATTGGGACAATTTTTGCTCTGAAGAATTTAGTTGCCACCTCTAGGGAGATTTGCTGCTTATCATCTATGGCAGTTATGGCCTCCTCTTTTGTATGTACCCTGAAAGTGATCCCAGTTGTTTGCAGGGTTACTCCTAAGTATTTGCAAGTGTTCTTCATGTTAGATCTTCTCCTCCAAGTGTGGCTGTTTCTGTAATTTTCCTCTTTTCTTCTTTCTGGAAGGTCATTTGAATGGTCTTCTTCCTATTTATTACTTTCTCTAATACATATAGTAAGTAGGGAAAGTATTGTATTCCACCCAAAAATTCGATACCGAGATTTCACCAGAAATACATGTTTTGAGACCCCCTGAATCCAAAAAAAGCATTTTTGGAAACATGTCCGTGTGTGTGTGTCTGTGAACAGCACAACTCAGAAACAAACAGTCGGATAAACACCAAACTTGGTATTTAGGTTCAGAGATGCGACACGAAGGTTTTCAAGAAAATCCCCCCACCCCAGATTACCCTTTACATGGAACATTTTTCCAAAATTTTAATTTTCTCAAAAATGGCTCTTAATGATTTTGATTAAAATATCATATGTTTAAGATATTTTCATGACAAATGAAATGTATATCTCGAATTTTCTGGGAATGTCTCCAAAAGTATTCTTCATTGTGAACGACTTTTGCATAACTGGTAAACCATAAGAGATAGACAAAATTTTACTACACAAAAAATGTAGATCGCGTTAAAATACACAATTTGTGTCATATACATTTTTTTTTGTTGAGTGAACCATTTTCGAGATATTGCTTGTTATTCCCTTAAATTTTCTAATACTTGTACTTTTTCTCAAATTCGTTATTAATTTTTTTTTTGTCCTGGTAATGCAAAGAGAATGGAATACTCCACATAGCAACCAGCTCTTAAAATATTTGACTATCGCTTATAGCCTAGCAATTCCCCTTGCATCAACAAGAAAATTAGCAATAAGATTAACATCTCGATTAACATGAAGCATATGGCGAATAAGCGTTTGTAAAAATAGTTTGTACAAGAGTAGAGAAAGTCATGTGAGTGTAACACATCAGATTTTTTTTAGATAATTTTCATCTGCCCATCTTGTTAGTGGGTTGAAACTGCTGTAGGTCCTTGATCTTTCTTGCATCATGACCATATCATCAACATATATGTATGTGTGTTGTTCACCGTCTTCGTTACATCTGCTGTTGCTAGGTTGAATAGCAGGGGGCTTAATGGATCCCTTTGCAAAACTCCATTTGTTTATTGATGGGTCTGGATTGTGATGTGCCATTCTGCAGTGCTATGATATTGTACTGTAATATCGATCTTCGCATCAGGTAGTTGTCCTTTCTAGTCATGTCTTCCAGCTTTGTTATAATCTTATTCCTGTCAAGCAGATCAAAAGCTTTCTGGTAATCCACAAAAATGGCGTACAGCTTACCCTTAAGCTCTTGTAAGGCTTCCTTTATGTCTCTTAGTAATTTGGCGACTGCCTGCAGGGTGGATCTACCTGTCCAAAATCAAATTGCTCCTCAGGTATTTCTTCTTTAGCCAAACGAGTCAGCCTGGTCATCAGGATTTTGTAAAATGTTTGAAAGTTGTATTCTCCAGAGCTATACCTCTGTATGAGTCTGGTTAAGCCGTATCGGCTTTTCCTTTGTACATCACCATGATGTTTTGAGGTTCTCCATTTTTCTGGTATTTCTTTCAACTCTAGGTATCTGTTTGTACAAATTGCGAGTGTATTACTTATAATGTTTGTTTACATCAGTGTTGAAGCCATCTTGTGACATCATTCATTTGTTCGGTTCGTAGCTCCATCTAGTGTTAGCAATTTGTGGTAGTATTAGTGTTTGAAAGAATTTTAAGTTTTGTTTACTGTCCTCCGGCTAGCTATTATTTCAGTCGAACATATCTCTTGATCAGGGTTGTGTAAACGGAAAGGAATCTTTTATCCAAAAATTACACTGATGAAGAAATTTGTTTTACACATTTATTGTCGAACACGTTAACTATCACATTTATACATTGATCTTAACACTCGCCAAAACTGAAACTGTTATAATAACTTCATTACTAATCACTTTTAATTCACGTACTTCAACTTTGTGTATAATTAACTTTATAATACTTTAGATTTTCGTAACTTGTGAATCTATAGCCGACGTATCTCATACAAATATTTTGACGAACTGACGAACTGAAGACGACGTGTAGTGCACAAAGAATTTTGATGAACTGAGCATGAAGCTACCTCTAACCTACCCTATTTATACTCCTGCATCCAGATATGCCTAAATATTATAACTGAACTACTATTGGCTAATAAAACGCGCCAACATTAGCGTCTATTTTAATATCCAATGAAAATTATGAATACATATGCTCTAGGGAGACATTCCAGAAGGTTCTCAATGGAAAAACGCGCCAACATTACGTAACTTCCTCGTTTCCAATAATGATAAACGGCTCACCCCCCTCTCTGCATTATTGCGCGCTATTATTGACAGTTTCAGTAAGGCTGTATAAACTTATTTCCCAATAATAATTACAATTAATAAACATCTGAAATCAATGTCACATAAAAATGCATATTCATATTACAATCATTATTTACATTTAAGTAATTTGTGATACAAATTACTGCATCATATGCCCCACTAGAAACATAATTATAAACATTTACAACTTGTTTGGAAATTTTATAATTAGGTTTTTAGTCTCCTAAATCTTGGAACACACGCTATCACTTTCACTTAACACTTCACACGTATTTAACACACGACATATGGTTTTTTTTTTGGTTTTTTTTATCTCGCCACTACTTACTGGCTCTGGTTTAATGTGTTTAGACTTTAATCTGACATTACAAATTTTTTTTTTATTTATAGCAAATACTGTACCCTGAATTATTTAGTTACTGTTACAAAATTGTTTAATTTCTTAAGTTGTTTACAAAAATTTGTGCATTTAAGAATTTTTGTAATTACTATACATATTTACTAAAATATTCACCCTCTACACAAATATATTTACATCTCTTAAATCTAGGCACTGTTTCACATGTTCTATTTGCTACATAAATATTTGTTTTTAATTATATTTACCAATTTTTGTTATTTTGTACTTTATCTTAACAATACTCTTGGAATAGTATTTATGTACTTTACTTTAATATCACATTAAGTTTCAATTTTTACATTTTTAATTTCAAATACTGTTACAGTTACTAAAAATTTAATTTTTTTTTTTAAACATTTTTTTTTTTATTTATTTATTTCTCTTTTCAAATGGCATATAAATAATTAACCCTCTTACGTTCCAATACATTTCTCTGCAAGTCATCTTTAACTATCCAGCATTTACTTTACATCTCATTGCTATTTACCCTCCTGGATCAAATTGTGTATGGCTAAACATTACTCGTAGCCGTATCCTAACCTTCAATTTTTTTTCATGAATAACCTCTTGTATTCATATGAAATTTCATCCCATGATACCATTTGAAAACAATCTAAAGTTTCTTGAGCAACAAATCTTTTAACAACTGTCATTTTCAATTCTTCTACTATCTCTTTAATCTGAGAGTACTCTGACAAATCTGTACTAAACTGTACTGGACTGGAGTTTTCATTTTGAACATCTTGGTACTTGTTAATTTCAGAAGTTAGCTTTTGATTATTTACAGGCAAAACTTTAACTTCTTCGTACAATTTATTTCTTTGCATTACTGACTCATTTTGTATTTCTGATATCTCCCCCCTGAAATTAACTTGCACCTGATTCACATCTACATTCATAACCTCTTTCATCTCTCTTAGCTCACTTGAAATACTACTCACTCGACTACCTAACTCTGTACATTTTACATCAACCTGTTCTATTTTATTATTAACCTCACTTTCTTTGTTACCTATTTCCCTGCTCATGTCTAACATTTTCTTTGAAACTTCTACTATCTCACTTGCTATTACTTCCTCATTTTCATCTCTCATTTTTGGCATACTACTATCTAGCTTCGTAACTTTCTTTTCAATTTCTTCCCTGCTTTTATCTACTTTTTGCTCTAATATCTCATTTTTCCTACCAATATCTTCCCTGTTTTGTTCAAAGCTCCTACGAATATGTTCCCTTAATTCCCTATGATTCTTTTCCATATTCTCATTAATCTTTTTCAGCATTTCCATAATCATACTAGTATCAAGATTAACATTTCCTGCTATTCTATTCTGACTTTCTGCACTAACATTTCCACCCTCAAATCCTACATTGTTTGGGCTATTATCTGTAACCTGTATTGAATTACAGCTAACTGTTACATTATCTCCCTCCATAATTATTTCTTCAATATTATTAGTAGCCATTATTTTCTTTATCCTACCACTCCTTAAGTACATTTGAAGGTTACAATTTTGTTTTCTAAAAAAAAATTACGATACTCTGACCTTTGTGATGCTGTCTGTTGCTGTTACTTTGATATCCAGCTTCCTGCCCCTCTCTCCTAGCTTATATGTCGCTTCTGCGTTGTATTAATGATGAATCTGCGTCATCTCGATGTTTTTGTGTCCATTCATCCGCGTAATCTGTCGTTCCTATAGTTGTTTCTGGAATCTGCCTCTTGTAGTTCAGTTCACTTCTCCATTCGCCCCTTTGGTCATCTCACTTCTTCCTGGTTAATTCTGCCCCTTCCTGGTTATTCTGATCCTTTCCTGGTTACTCTGCCCCACGTTCTGGGTGCCAATTTGATGCGGTATTTATGTTATTTATTTAACATTATTGTAGCCCCACGTTGTGGTAGCCAATTTGTAACGGTATTACTTACAAATGTTTGTTTACATCAGTGTTGAAGCCATCTTGTGACGTCATTCATTTGTTCGGTTCGTAGCTCCATCTAGTGTTAGCAATTTGTGGTAGTATTAGTGTTTGAAAGAATTTTAAGTTTTGTTTACTGTCCTCCGGCTAGCTATTATTTCAGTCGAACATATCTCTTGATCAGGGTTGTGTAAACGGAAAGGAATCTTTTATCCAAAAATTACACTGATGAAGAAATTTGTTTTACACATTTATTGTCGAACACGTTAACTATCACATTTATACATTGATCTTAACACTCGCCAAAACTGAAACTGTTATAATAACTTCATTACTAATCACTTTTAATTCACGTACTTCAACTTTGTGTATAATTAACTTTATAATACTTTAGATTTTCGTAACTTGTGAATCTATAGCCGACGTATCTCATACAAATATTTTGACGAACTGACGAACTGAAGACGACGTGTAGTGCACAAAGAATTTTGATGAACTGAGCATGAAGCTACCTCTAACCTACCCTATTTATACTCCTGCATCCAGATACGCCTAAATATTATAACTGAACTACTATTGGCTAATAAAACGCGCCAACATTAGCGTCTATTTTAATATCCAATGAAAATTATGAATACATATGCTCTAGGGAGACATTCCAGAAGGTTCTCAATGGAAAAACGCGCCAACATTACGTAACTTCCTCGTTTCCAATAATGATAAACAGCTCACCCCCTCTCTGCATTATTGCGCGCTATTATTGACAGTTTCAGTAAGGCCGTATAAACTTATTTCCCAATAATAATTACAATTAATAAACATCTGAAATCAATGTCACATAAAAATGCATATTCATATTACAATCATTATTTACATTTAAGTAATTTGTGATACAAATTACTGCATCAAAATCTACCCAAGTTTCTCCTAAGACCATTCTTGAGTAGTTTAGATGCTCATTGCAGATGGTGCTTGGGCCTGCTGTTTTCCTGTTCAACTCGTTTATTGCTCCTTCCACCTCTGAAGAGTGATTCTTGGGAAGTCATCAATCATGGAGTCTGTTGATTCTACCTGCCAGTATTCAACTATGTCTTTTCAGTTGAGTACCCGGTTGAAATGCATTTGTATTCCGACGTGAAAGTTGGTCTTCTTGGCTTCAACACTGCTTAAAGGTTTTCTTTTGCAGCCTTTATCAGCCTATTGCCTTCTTCCCCTGTAAACTTTTCATTTTTTCTTCTCAACAGGGTTTTGTAATGCCTCCTTGCATCACCGTATTGCAACAAGGCTTGAGGGACCATTTTCTGCATAGTATGTTTTCGTCTATTACTTAACGTTTACAGTTATACGATATTATACGAAATTTCTTCCGCATGAGGACTAAACAAGCTATTCTCAGAAAATTCAAGATATATATTTTATTTGTGATGTAAATATCTTTAATATATGGTATTTTAATCAAAATCGTTAGAGCCATCTTCAAGAAAATAAAGAATTCCAAAAATGATCCATGTAAAGGTAGTTGGGGTGGGGGGATTTTCTTGAAAATCTTTATGTTGTATCTTTGAAAGATACTGAACTTAAATACCAAGTTTGGATTTATCCAACTTTTCCTTTTTGAGTTATGCTGTTCACACTCAGCATCAAATTTTTGAGTGGAATGCAATACCTTCTCTCAGAGGCGTAGCTAGAGAGAGTTTTTGGGAGCTGAAACCATCCCATACTAAAAAACTGTAAAAATTAACAGTAAAAATAGTTTTTTTAAAATAATAGCATTCTTTTAGGTTGGCAGGGATGAGGTACTTCCTAATTATATCACTGTTAGCACTATATTTATGCTGCATGTCTTCAACAATATCGCTGAAGATGACAGCAACAGAAGCTTTACAATTTAAATGGAGGGTTGTTTTCATTCCTGTGCTAAATTTGAGTGGTTTTCAAATGAGTGCAATACCTCCCAGTTTAGACATAACTAGAAACCCATTTTGTAGTGAAATAAAATGGCCTGCAGCAGTAACATAAAACACTTCACAGCAGTCATTAATTCTCATGTCACAACACATTTGCTGCTTAGAATAAGCAAAATATCCTATCCTGATTTTAATTCCAATTGCTGCAGCTTAATCTGTGAATATAAAATTGATTTAGTTAAATATTTCAACCCATAAATAATTCATATTTATTTTATTTATTTATTTGTGCTAGCAATCTTCCTTAGAATATGGCTATACATCAGTCCAAGCTGTTATGTTGCCATATTCTTCCAATATTACTTTCTTTATTTATAACATAAAAATTTATAATAACAATAATAATAATAATAATAATAATAATAATAATAATAATAATAATAATGGTAGTAACACCAAAATGATAAACTAATAATACTAATTTTATAATAATGATAATATAATTACATATCTTAACACCTCATGATGAAATTAATTCACATCTCTTTTTATTGTCCATAACAATTTCTTTTTACTTTCTCTATGTATTGTATTCCACCCAAAAATTTGATACCGAGATTTCACCGGAAATACATGTTTTGAGATCCCCTGAATCCAAAAAAAAACATTTTTGGAAACATGTCCGTGTGTGTCTGTGAACAGCATAACTCAGAAACGAACAGTTGGATAAACACTAAACTTGGTATTTACGTTCAGTATCTTCCAGAGATGCGACACGAAGGTTTTCAAGAAAATCCCCCCACCCCAGAGCACCCTTTACATGGAAGATTTTTCGAAAATTTTAATTTTCTCAAAAATGGCTCTAACAATTTTGATTAAAATATCATATGTTTAAGATATTTTCATGACAAATAAAATGTATATCTTGAATTTTCTGGGAATGTCTCCAAAAGTATTATTCATTGTGAACGGCTTTTGGTAAATTGGTAAACCATAAGAGATAGACTAAATTTTACTACACAAAAGATGTAGATCGCGTTAAAATACACAATTTATGTCGTATACATTTTTGTTGTTGAGTTAACCATTTTCGAGACATTGCTTGTTATTCCCTTAAATGTTTCAATACTTATTTTCTCAAATGGGAATTCGTTATTCATTTTTACTTTCTCTACTACGTATAGTAAGTAGGGGAAGTATTGCATTCCACCCAAAAATTCGATACCGAGATTTCACCGGAAATACATGTTTTGAGACCTCCTGAATCCAAAAAAAGCATTTTTGGAAACATGTCCGTGTGTGTGTCTGTGTGTGTGTCTGTGAACAGCATAACTCAAAAACGAACAGTCGGATAAGCACCAAACTTGGTATTTAGGTTCAGTATCTTCCAGAGATTCGACACGAAGGTTTTCAAGAAAATCCGCCCACCCCAGACTACCCTTTACATGGAAGATTTTTCGAAAATTTTAATTTTCTCAAAAATGGCTCTAACGATTTTGATGAAAATATCATATGTTTAAGATAATGTCATGAGAAATGAAATGTATATCTCGAAATTTCCGGGAATGTCTCCAAAAGTATTCTTCATTGTGAACGACTTTTGCATAACTGGTAAACCATAAGAGATAGACAAAATTTTACTACACAAAAAATGTAGATCGCGTAAAAATACACAACTTATGTCATATACATTTCTTTTGTTGAGTGAACCGTTTTCGAGATATTGCTTGTTATTTCCTTAAATTTTCCAATACTTATACTTTTTCTCAAATTCGTTATTCATTTTTTGTGTCCTAGACATGCAAAGAGAATGGAATGCTCCACATAGCAACCAGCGATAAAATATTCGACTATCGCTTAAAAGCTACCATATTCCCCTTGCATCTACAAGAAAATTACCAATAAGATCGACATCTCGATATCTCGATTAACATGAAGCATATGGAGAATAAGCGTTTGTAAAAATAGATTGTACAAGAGTAGAGAAAGTCATGTGAGTGTAACACATCAGATTTTTTTGTCTTGGATATGCAAAGAGTATTACTCTGTGGAAAAGGGAATGGTGCTGCACCTAGCAACCAGCTATTAAGAGATATGTATGTGCTTAAAGGCTACTGTATTTCGATACTGCCCTTGTAAATATATATTCCCCTTACATCTACAAGAAAATTAGCAATAAGATAGAGTCTGCAAATGTTTATCTCGATTAACATGAAGTAGATGGAGAATAAGCGTTTGTAAAAATAGTTTGTACAAGAGTAGAGAAAGTCATGTGAGTGTAACACATCAGATTTTTTACTTTGGACAGGTATTTTCCTACCTTTTTATTGTCCTTGTTAAAAATCTTACTTAAGGGTACTTTCCTGTCCAGTTTTAACCATTTCCCATTTATAGCTTGCTTTCTCCAATGCTGTGTACCTTTACAATCAAACATGATATGTTCTAAATCTTCTCTTTCCCCACATATTGGACATTGGTTCTGTGGAAACCCATTTCTTATTCCTATTAGTCTCCATACACCTGCTCGTACCCAGGCTATACTCTCTTTGTTCCTTATTTGAGTAATCCACATACTGTTCTCTAGCCCATACATTTTGTATTAATAGGTATGATTGCAAGGATCTTTTCTTCCCGATGCTACTAAATGCATTTTGTATCTCTCTATCTTCAAACCTCCGCCTACCTTCTTTCCAAAAACCCTTAACATTATTTTCCCTCCTCATCCAAATTTCTCCCAGACCACTATTTTCCAAGTTTGTATACTATAACTCTACCCATTTTTCTTTAAACTCCTTTCTTGAAATTCCAGACACTGCCTCAACAAGTTTTGCTCTTCTAAATTTAATAGTCTATACCAATATTTAAGAGCTCTCTCCATTATTACCCCTTTTCTCCCCACTCTCTGCATTTCAATTAGAGCAAATTCCTTTACTGTGGCATTTGGCAGGCCTAAAACTTCTCTACAAAAACTCTTATGTACCATATCTTATCACTTCCCAGCCTCCTCCTACTCCCCATATTTCACTTCTATATAACATTTTTGCTTCAACTACTGTGTTATATATTTTCTCTAGCCATTTAACATTTATATCTGGTATTCTATATTTACAGCCTCTAATCGCTGACATTGCCCCTTTCCCCTTCGCCAATACCAGTTTCTTCTGTTTCTCCCATTTTGACCCCTAAGTATATACAATCTCTGACCACTTTATACTCCTTGTCTCCATTCTTTCACTTTTCTTACTTGCCCAGTTTGGCACCTTTCTTAAACACTATGATTTGAGTCTTCTCTTGGTTTACTTTCAGATTCCATTCATCACAGTATTTATTCATTGCTGTAGGGACTGCTTCAGACCAATCGTTAAAACAGATCCTAGCACTAAATTTATATTTATCATTTGAATAGATACAAACTGTTTAAAAAATGGACCCTTATGCATAAACACCTGCCCCCACCTTTAATACTGCCTTCTCTATCTACTATGTATATGGTAGAGAAAGTAAAATGGCAAGAAAATGTCCACAAAATGTACACAGGAGAAACACCAAAGTTTTATATTTTAAAATAAAGAGAGTTGAAGGTTGTTACACTACATCACTAAAATGTTCTTAACTTGAACGCGTTTCGGGAAACAGTTTGCTCCCATCGTCAGCATGTCCTCAACTGGTGGGAGAAAACCGTTTCCCGAAACGCGTTCAAGTAAGAACATTTTAGTGATGTAGTGTAACAACCTTCAACTCTCTTTATTTTAAATAATGACACATCATTGTTACTAGCCTCTAAATCTTCAAAATTAACCAAAGTTTTAATCCAGCAGCTTCTGAATAAAATCTAATTGCTCAGCAATCTTATGCCAATATAATATGGTTAGATCAATTACCTTTATAATAATGTCTTAAGTTTCTTTTATACACATATAGACCTATTACTTGTATCTTGATTACAAGTTGGACAGATAAATTTGGATTGAAATTTAACTCAAGTGTTTACCCAACACTAGACTGTAATACTATGCCTAAGAATAAGTTAAACAGAAAGCTCGTTGAGTACACCAAACAATCTGGGCATGTATATGAGAGCCAGTAACCTCAGTGTTAATGTTAACAATTAACAAAATATATTGGACATACCTGGAAGAGT
This sequence comes from Deroplatys truncata, assembly GCA_030765065.1. Classification (NCBI taxonomy): domain Eukaryota; kingdom Metazoa; phylum Arthropoda; class Insecta; order Mantodea; family Mantidae; genus Deroplatys; species Deroplatys truncata. The sequence continues at coordinate 13,236,142 of CM060979.1, forward strand.
GCGAACACCAAGATCTTCTGCTGGTTTTCGTGGAGAATCTCGTAGTTGGTTTCCTTTATTAACTGCAATACTCTCGCTAACGGAACGAAATGCCCTTTTGGCAACTGGCTTTTTCACTGCCACTATACTTGCAGAGGAGCTTGTTACTTGCATGTCAGCAGTATCAATTATAGAAAGATTAAGTATATCTCCTCCTCTGTGGACAAGAAATGAATAACATTAAATAAGAGCTTACAGCCAATAAAAATAATAAGCCACCATCTTCCCTAATTCATAATTACACAGACAAGATTATTGTGCATTCTGACTATTCCTACAGACATGACCAGGTAATATGGTAAAGGCTGCATTTTTTGACACTGTAACAGATGCACACAAACTAAGTGCTGTAAAGCCATATGAGCAGTTTAAATGGGTAATGTTGCTTTGTATAACCATACAGCTTTCATCTACAAATGCTCGTTTCACTCTAAAAAACCAAGAACGAATATTATATCTATTATACACAATGAATTCCAAAACAGCGTCACCATCTATACTGCTCCAAAAACCATTCTAGAAATGAATAATGTAAAATATACTTCAGCATGTGAATGACAGTCCTTTCTTCCATTTATTTCTTAATTTTTATCACTGTCACTGGAATTACTTTCCCTTACCCGAAAAATATAATTTGGGTTCAGTTTTCGATCTATGGCACACTATGTCGGGCTAATCATTTAAGTTTCTGCTAGAGGCCTACCTCTCCAGTTACAACCTTTTCAATTTCCAATTTTAAACGAGGTTACCTACAATATGCAATTAATCGGAACTATGGGGCATTTCTTTACAATTACTCAATTTACATGAAAGATCAACTGTTATTAAACACGTTATCAAACATACCTTTAAGTGCTCAAAATATACTAACCTAAGCACGACTTCTGCAGCTGAATATGGTATCCCATTCCTAAATGCTTTCTTAAGGGTTATAGTTTGACCTTTAGGATCAACGTTAGATATTTGACCTTGAAAAGTTCCAAGATCATTTCTACATTTGATAGAGACTGTATATCCAAGGAATTTTTCGCTCATGTTTCATTAACCCTAAATGTTCCCTACTACACTTCTTGCGTTCAGCTTAAAGATACTGTCAAACACAAGCAACAGCTGTTAGCCAAGAAATATACGCCAATTTGTTGTGATACTCTTAAGTATTTTAAACTGTATACAGTTAAGTTGCTATAAAGGCACAAAGCACAAGTCAGTTACGAAACTTCTGTCTCCAAGTTTCCACTTCAAACGATTTGACGGAATAATGTTCCGAGTACACAAGCAAGTTAAACTGTGTTTCGCTTGAACCCAATTTTGGTCTGGTTGAGGAAATCTGAAGATAAAGCTGTTCCTCGTCTGTATGCGATCTTATCCAGAAAATGGAACGTCGACATAAAAGTTTCTTCATAGATTTGCCTAAGCTGGTAATGTCTTGTTTTCCTGACAGAATTATAAGTACGCACAACTATATATATGATAGTGGCCGTGTAAAATTGCAATATGCAAACAGCGGTAGCATTGGTGTTATTTGCACAGCCTATTTATTCATTTTTAGTCCATTATAGAGGTTTATAACAAGGATAATAATTGTAAATGAGTGTGGATGTTATTGAAGGGCAGCAAATTGCCATCTTGCAAGAATATAAAACAATTTGTCGATCTTGAATAATGCAATGCTTTCCTTTTTTAACGCACTTTAACCGGGTAGGTCAAATCCGACTGAATGTAGGGAAACAATTTTGTTATATTGCCTGGAGTCCATAGAGATTAGAGTTATTCGACATTGTTCTTCTGAGAATATAGGACCTCCCCCCACCCAAAAAAGAACACCCCATCTCCGTCATCTACTTCAAGCGAGATTCGAACTCGGAATTTCTTGAATATGGTGCAAAGAAGCTACCATATACCATGGAGATGGGTTAAGCAAGATGTTAATAATGAGTCCTTGTGCATTGTATTTGAATGTTTTTTCTATGATAGAGAAGTTAATGGGGAATCAATGTTCGAATTGATAACAATGTAGAAGGGGTAGGCATTCTCGTTCACGTTTAACGCTTTAATTAAACAATATTTGTAGCATACCTGATTTAAAATTAATTGTTGTAGTCATTTATTATTGTTATTATTGCGTTGATAATTGTTCTTCCACACTAGCTCTGTGTAGAAACTTATTTGGAAAGATGAGTCAGACTTGAAAAATGCAATGCCTCGGCCGGGATTGAACCACGGATCGTCAGGACAAGGAGTGGATTGCCATTATTCTCGATAACGCCACCTATCATTCCACAGAAATCAATTAAGTCTACTTCGACATTCTTTAGATTAGATTGCTGTAGATTGCTCTACAGCAACTAACACTCCATTATAACAGACTAGAATTATGATTATATAAAGTTGAGAGAAGAAAATCTCAAAATCAACTAAACAGATCACTTAGAAAATGAATGGGTTTAGGGTTACTATCACTGCAGCTTTAAATTGATTGAGTTAAAATAAAATGTGCAGAACACTGCATATTAAGAGCAGCAACATGAAAGATTTGACACTGCAGTGAAAAATGGTAGAGGAAAACTGGAGAAAAGCTTGCAAGCATATGTAAAAACTGACACAGTTATTAGGAAGAAAATTTAGAAGATAAAATTATTGAACAATACATAATTAATTTAGAGGACTCTGGCAGAGACAGTAGGGCTTATTCTGAAATAGGTGACATTGAAGAAATGGATGAAAACTTAGAAAATGAAGGGCAAACCAGTGATCCTTCTAGTTCTTTAGAAGGGATTATCCAGAAATAGACAACAGATAAAGGGAGAAAGAGACAAATGGAGTGGGAAGTATTTTTTCTTTTTCTGCAAAGTAAGTGATAACATAAGTGTTAACTGCCTTTCTAGTAATTCAAAACGTAAAGCAGAAAAGGGTAAGTTTCTTTCCCCAGCTGGGAATGAATATTGCAATGCAGAAAGGAGAAAGAGAAAAAGAATTTCAGAAAGGCAAATTCCCTGGCTTCACCTTTAATTCAGACATTGATGGGAACAATGTAAACCTGCCTTTAAACCATAGATAGGGGCGGGAAATATGGTTGTTTGGTTTACAACGTGATGACCTCCAGGGAAATCTTCTAGCATCAAGTATGGACTCCATTTATTAACTGGAGGGCGTAGAGAGAAGAGACCATTACCTCTGATGGGGGGGTGATTATTGTAAACGGCAATGGAACGAGAGGACATACAACTTTTACCATGGACTCTGAACCATGTTGGGCCTTGGGGATACTTTACATGAGCTAGTCAGAGGTGAAGGCTCAGACGGTGCCAACTTAAAATTATAAAACTGCCACTCCTGCGCTGGAAATTGAACCATAGATTTTCAGCATGAGAGTGTCGAACAAAATCATTGAGTAACCCGGTGCCCTTTGGAAAGAGATATAAAATGGCATAATGGCCTAGCAGGAATCAATGAATTGCCCTTAAAGTTATTCATAGATTACGTTTTATTTTGCTTTACAATATTATAAAGGCTTTCTGTATGCAATCAGTTCTCTAGACCTCTCAGATGTTACATTGATACATTGTTATATATTTCAACTGCTGGAAAAAGCCAGTGAGAATAATAGCTAAAGCTCACTACAAAACATCCTGCAGGGGATTGTTTGTTAGCCTGGGAATTTTAACCATAACATGCATTCCAAAAACACAGATGAATTTATAAGTATGTAATGAGCTCTCACTGTTATTCTCATTTCTATTTTCTGTAGCTGAAAAATATGTTTGTTGTTTAAAAAACTGCCTCCAAAAAACAATTCTATATTGCAATATTGAATGAAAATAGGCAAAGTAATACTTTCTTCAAAGTTTTTGTAGTGTTGGAACTACTCAGAGATCTAAGAGCATAACACACTAAACTTAATTTAGACTGTATATAGTGTATGATTTCCAGTTTGTAATTATCCAGGAACTTAGTTAAATCAGATTTTTGAATATTTCTCTTGCTATTTCCTATGGTTATGTTTGGATCTTGGAAGCTGTCCATAAATCTTATTACATTAGTTTTATTAAAATCAGAGGAAGTCTATTTACTTCAAACCATTTACGCATTTCATTAAGTACATAATTTAATTTATTATCTAGCTCACTTAACTCTACAGCACATGTAGCACAGCATTAGTATCATCACAATAAGTATTATGTTGGCCTTTAGTTAGGAGAGAAAGAGTAAAGGGCCAAGTTACGAACCTTGTGGCTTGACTTATTGTTAACCAGTTAGAAAAATTATACACTTTATAATTATTTTATATTTGCATTCTTTGTTTTCTGTTATTTAAATATGATGCAAGCAGCTGTAGGTTATATTTATACCATAGAACTTTAATTTGGCGAGAAGGATGTCATGGTTTAAACAATCAAATGCTTTTGCCAGATTGTAGAGATTCTTCCTACATACATCCTATTATTAAACAATATTTTATTTGAAACGGAATATGTAGCATTTTCTGTTGAAGTTTGGTTTCTGAAGCCAAACTTTCCTTTATAATTAAGTTGTGTACTTCAAAATGCTGGTCTCTCTCAAATAGTTTAGAAAAAATGATTAGAAAAGGTATTTGGTAGCCCCTTCATAGGAAATGCAAATTAATTCAATCTTCTCACAGTAAAGAGAGATTAAGAAAAACTAAAGAATAGTAAATAAAAGCATAAATTCTGAACAGGCATTGTGCCCATGCCATGAAAATGAAGAGATGCAGGTCTATGGTTGCATACTTTGTAGGCACTTTTCTTCCTTTTTGTGTAATATGCATCAATTATGAGCAAAAATTGTTAACTTTAAGCTTATACATTTTGGTACTTACAATGTACATTCTTGCTTAGACATAATTCTGGTTATTGTAATTTAATTTAAATATGCAATGATCATTTTCTCCAAATGCTCTGGTGTGACTATGACATTTATTGGCTAACACAAGTTTGTACGCTCAGAAGGATCTGCCCATGTCTGCAGATGTTATTGGGCAAAATTTGAAGACACTTACAGAGTCTGGGAAAACTCCTTCAGGAAATGCTAAATTTTCACCATGAAGATATTTATCTACAGAACACAAAACTTTAACGGAAGTATTTCTTTCTAAAACACTGTACAATTTGCCACTTAATTTTGCTGCATACTTTAAAGCAGCAGCCTGAAGTTTACTCTGAAACTCCATAGGAGTGTCTCCAAGTAAGGAGTTTATTATTTTGTCACTAATGTGTGCAAATATTAATTTTAAAATATAAAATTTTAATTTTAAAATTATAACTTTAAAAAATACATGTATTTTATCCCCAATGCATGTAACAATAATCCAATATGCAGCAACATCGGAAATATACAATTATATGCACTATATAACTTTATATAAAAGCACAGAAGAACATGAAACATGTTGCAAAACTTAATTCCATATCACAAATACAAACACACTAAATATGCATTTGCATATAAATCCGATGTCTACTCATTACACAAGTGATTCAAGTGTATGCATATAATTTAGGAGCATACCTTTATGACCTTCACCATAATTTCATTATAGCCTGCAGAGTTCTTTTATTTAAGAGAAAGTATAGTATTGCTGTTTTCAAATGTGACAGGTCACATTCACCTTACATTAAGGAAGATTATTTGGAAAGGTAAGGTATGTTGAAGGAACTTTCATGCATCTTCTGAATTTCCAGGATTAAGATTTTAAGTTCGGTAGCTATTAAATTCAGAAAGTATTTGTGATGGGATGATAGCACTATTTCTTGATACTCAATACTCACTTTATAAAAACTATAAAGGCAATAGCTTGTTCACTGAATTACATTCTTATTAGTAGTTTTCTGTATATAAACACATGTAACCAATTTTGTATTGTATGTTAATTCCGAAATTGTTCCTGTTTGACATTCTCCAATTGACATTTTTACTTTCTCTACTACGTATAGTAAGTAGGGGAAGTATTGTATTCCACCCAAAAATTTGATACCGAGATTTCACCGGAAATACATGTTTTGAGAACCCCTGAATCCAAAAAAAGCATTTTTGGAAACATGTCTGTGTGTGTGTGTGTGTCTGTGTATGTGTGTGTGTGTGTGTGTGTGTGTGTGTCTATGAACAGCATAACTCAGAAAAGAACAGTCGGATAAACACCAAACTTGGTATTTAGGTTCAGATCTTCCAGAGATGCAACAGGTTTTCAAGAAAATCCCCCCACCCCAGACTACCCTTTACATGGAACATTTTTCGAAAATTTTAATTTTGATTAAAATATCATATGTTTAAGATATTCTCAGGAGAAATGAAATGTATATCCCGAATTTTCTGCGAATGTCTCCAAAAGTATTCTTCATTGTGAACGACTTTTGCATAACTGGTGAACCATAAGAGATAGACAAAATTTTACTACACAAAAAATGTAGATCCCGTTCAAATACACAATTTATGTCATACACATTTTTTTTTGTTGAGTGAACCATTTTCGAGATATTGTTTGTTATTCCCTTAAATTTTCCAATACTTATACTTTTTCTCAAATTCGTTATTCATTTTTTGCATTCCACCCAAAAATTCGATACCAAGATTTCACCGGAAATACATGTTTTGAGACTCACTGAATCCAAAAAAAGCATTTTTGGAAACATGTCCGTGTGTGTGTCTGTCTGTGTGTCTGTCTGTCTGTCTGTGTGTCTGTGAACAGCATAACTCAAAAACGAAGAGTCGGATAAACACCAAACTTGGTATTTAGGTTCAGTATCTTTCAGAGATGCGACACGAAGGTTTTCAAGAAAATCCCCCCACCCCAGACTACCCTTTACATGGAACATTTTTCGAAAATTTTAATTTTCTCAAAAACGGCTCTAACGATTTTGATTAAAATATCATATGTTTAAGATATTGTCATGACAAATAAAATGTATATCTCGAATTTTCTGGGAATGTCTCCAAAAGTATTCTTCGTTATGAACGACTTTTTCATAACTGGTAAACCATAAGAGATAGACAAAATTTTACTACACGAAAAATGTAGATCGCATTAAAATACACAATTTATGTCATATACATTTCTTTTGTTGAGTGAACCGTTTGCGAGATATTGCTTGTTATTCCCTTAAATTTTTCAATACTTATTTTCTCAAATGGGAATTCGTTATTCATTTTTTTATCTTGGATATGCAAAGAGTATTAATCTGTGGCAAAGAGAATGGTGCTGCACCTAGCAACCAGCTATTAAGAGATATGTCGATGCTTGAAGGCTACTGTATTTCTATATTGCCCTTGCAAATACAAAACAAGGAGAACATAGTACGCCTTAAGCAATAGTCAAATATTTTTAAAACTGGTCGCTATGTGTAAACCGTAATTCTCTTTGCATGTCAAAAGATCGTTTCTGCAAAGTTTATCTCGATTAGTATGAAATAGATGGAGAATAAGAGTTTGTAAAAATAGTTTGTACAAGAGTAGAGAAAGTCATGTGAGTGTAACACGTCAGATTTTTTTTTATCTTGATAATGACAAGGTTTATATATCCCCTATTGTTAGTCAAGGCTAATAATAATAATAATAATAATAATAATAATAATAATAATAATAATAATAATAATAATAATAATAATAATAATAATTTCCCTTTTTATGTAACTATGTTTTGTGCTGAAAACTTTCTTTTAAAGGATTTTCTATCCATATTATGTAAATTAGTCATACAGTATGCCCGTAAGCTATGCTTGTGACCCGAGTTTGATTTGCATAAACACCAACAGATGGAAGGAAAGAACAAATATTCCCATACACCGTATTATTTCATGCCTTAAGTTCTTATTTGTTTCTGATGGATTCACAGATTTTGCACACCGGAGTAGGTAAATGTAATGGCTAGTGTGAATCACCAAGTCAGGCTATTGCAGAAACGTGATTTAGTGTGTCAGCTAAATAAGTCCAGTTAACGCTGCATGTTACATGAATACTTCTACTCCTTCCCCCATTGTTTTACGTGTTTTCATTTAGACACAAGAGTCTATGGAATTATAGTTCCCGAGGTTGCGGATTCAAACCCAATGGAGGGTGATGGAGTTTTTTGGGCATAAAAATCCTTAGCATGGCTTCCTTCAGGAGCTAAGTAAAGCCAGTGGTTCCATGTTGTAGATTTATGGCACGTAAAAGAACCTTAAGCCTGATAGAGGCCACTGAGCAAAATTTCTGGTCTTTCATGTCAAATATAGAATGGGAAGCTAAAGACCATAATAGTTAAAGAGCTTCATAAATAAAGCTCAGTTTAATTTAATTTAGTTATGGAATGTTGCATTGATTCATCCAGAAATGTAGTCAAGGTCTATCCAGAACTATAGTCCAGCAACTCTTTGGGAACACGTGTGAGGCAATAACTTGAAGTCGCAACTCCTTTCATTCTTTATCTAGCATAAAGTTAAATCCAACAACCTTCAATAAAGCAAAACTTAAATTTAAAAGTATCGAAAGTTTATCTCAAAGTGTTAGACATACTTTGATACCATCAAGAGTATCAAGGACCCATCTCTAGTTGAAAGCATTAGCAACCTATTCACGATTACACATATTTCTGTTATTCCTCTTTAAAGTTGAGATGCGTGAGTTTGTGGGTTTCATTAAGGGATGCTCAAACTGAAGATTAATATTCATGTCTCTCAAAGAAATCCACAAATTCGAGAGTGAGTCAAATATAAACTGGACTTTAGCCCCTCATCTTCTCAGACAACCCTGAGCAGGTGGGTAGAGTGGGGCATTGAAGGTCTATGTATTTGCTTGATGAGCTGTTTCTCCCCCCCCCCCTCTCAGTACAGTCATGAGTGAGCAAGAGGTTCCATTGCCTGTTGTGTAGCTCATTATAATAATGTTTTTAACAAAGGAAGGTGTAAAACCACCTGAAATTTTGAATAGGTTGGGGATGCTACACTTGTCGGACCCAAGTGTTTGATTGGGCCAGCAAGTTTAAGGGTGGAAAGGAAATGTGGAAAATGAAAGACACGACAGGTGACAACATCCATGCAGTTTGTGACTTTATGAAAGGTAACTGACAGTTGGCCGTTGATGAAATCGCTTCAGAGATGGGTGTCAGCCAGAAAGCGCTCATTCCATCATCACAGAGCATCTTGCCTTTAGAAAACTCTGTGCCAGATGAATTCTGAGCTTGTTGACTGGAAATCAAAAAAAGCTCAGGTTACAAATTGTGAGAGACTTATGAATACCCTTGAACACTCTCCCAGATTTGTCCCCTGTGATTATTTTCTGTTTGTGCCCTTGAAAGAAACACTGGGAGATGAATAATTCGAGAACAACCAGAAGTCAAAGAGTGAGTGTGCAACTGGTTGATGATTTAACCTCTAAGTTTTTTTGAAGAATGGACCTACAAGCTTCCAAAACGGTGGAAAAAATGTATAGAGTATGTAGGAGACTATGTCAAGAAAAGCTAGAGGTTTTTATTTGTATTTTTTCATGGCCAATAAATGTATTTAAAAAAGAAATCTGGTTTATATTTGACTCACCCTTGCATGGCTTCATGTCACAAAGATAGGTAGATTTATTCACCATTAATATAACAAAGTATTCATGGTTTCATCGGATTACATTTTACAGAATTACCCATATCATATCAATTTAATTTAAATAACTATTCCAGAAACTCGTCCATGCTATAATAAGCCTCTCTCAGTAGCAAGTTCTTCAAATCTCTTTTGAAGCAGCACATTGACTTTCTTTTAAATTTACTGGCAATTTATTAAATAACATAACCCCACAGTATTTCACCCCTTTAGCAAATACGGTTGTCTTATGTTCAATACTTCTTAGGTTTGTTTTATTGCTGGTATTGTGGAAATGAATATCTTAATTTGTCATAAAATTATTAATATTTTGTTTCACATAACACAATGTGATGTATAAATACAAACTGGACAAAGTTAATAGTTTTAATTGTTTAAAAAATGGCCTACAGATCTGGTTCAGTTGCATACTGACTTTCTCTTTCAACAACTGTACCTGCTGTTAATTTCTCCAGATTTTTTGTGATACCTTTGAGTCCAGCACTTGGCTTAAAAATACTTACGAGATAATAATTGGTATCCAAGTCCTCCATGACTACAACATATAAGCAATACCTTTAGGTTTGGTATCTGCTACTGGCGGAGGATTTGGGTTCTGATGAGCTTCCAATGTTTCTAGAACACTGAACCTATTTGATTTGTCAGAGGGATGCTCTTAACATGAAGCAGATAGACAAATAACCTTTTTAAAGAATAGTTTGTAGAAGATATTTCACCAGATATACCTGTTTTGAGGTCCCTGCATTAAAAAAGTGTTTTAGTAAAAGGCCCATGTGTGTGTGTCTGTGAACAACATAATTAAAAAATGAAATGCCAGATAAATACCAACTTGGTTAGAGAGATAGATACTTTATTTGTACTTTTTTTCCCCCACACAATTCTTTTTACAATATTCCACTTATAAACTAACTTAACCTATGTACAAATTTCCTTGCCAGCTATACTGCTCCTTTTTGCATGCCACCCTGGCCTTCTGGCTCGTCTAAGCATTCCTTACTACCTTTAATCCCTATTGCCCATCTTCTCCTTCTTCCATTTGCCTTTCTACCTTTCTTATCTCTCTTACTTTTCTAATCCATTTCTCTTTTACTTTCTTTAAGAACTCCCCCATATTCTTATTTTGCTTTTCTTTTCTCGTTAGCATTTTAATTGCTACTATTTTTCTATCCATTTTTCCCTATTTTTCTTCCCATACTTCTTGTCTACATTCTGCTAATTCTTTGCATTCTGTCATATAATGCTCTGTGCTTTCACTGCCTCTGCATAATTCACAAATTCCGTGTTTTTTACCTCTTAGCCCTCTCAGATACATTGATCCTGTTCTCATCCATGCAAACGCTTCTTTTTCTGCTCTATTGCAATAATCCACATACCCTTCTCTTCCCCATTTTCTTTTTACTAATCTATAGAACCCTAGTGACTTTTTATTCTCTAAGCTTCCCCAAATCTCTTGTCTTTCTATGTGCTCCACTCTGTTTCTTACTGTTATCCAAAAACCATTGCTATTTCTTTCTCCTGTTCTCCAAATATCTCCCATTCCTATCTTCTCCATAATTTTTTCTATCCCTGTCCACCATCTATACCAACTCAGTATTTAAGTTCAGTATCTTCCAAAGATGTGACATGAAGATTTTCAATAAAATCCCTCCACCCCAAATTATCCTTTATATGAAGTATTAAAAAAAATTGTTTTTCTAAAAAATGGCTCTTAACGATTTTGATTAAAATGCTATGCATTTAATATATTTACTTCTTCTTTAACTGATTACCCTCCTCATTGTGGAACTTATACCCCCAAGGAGTTACAAGCCAATGCCTGTCGAGGAGCAAGAAAACTCTGGATCATAGCATATCCAGGATAGGTGATCAGCCTAATGCTTCGCATGGTGGTGAACAAGGGATAGGAAAATTCACAGATCAAATTATCCAATTCAGCACTCACCTAGCAACTAGGAAAAACATGAAAAACCCTTTGGTCAGATTGGTCAGCCCCTGAGGTTTGAACCTGGGACCTCCTGAATGCGGACTATAGACGTTACCACCTGAGTCATACCGCTCTGTAAGATATTTACATAACAAACAAAATGTGTATGTTGAATTTTCTGGCGAATAGCCTGCAAAGACCTCTTCCTTTGGAAGGGATTTATATAATTTTGTAAAAGTGTAAACCATAAGATATAGATAAAAACTTACATCATGAAAATTGTAGACCCCTTTCAAGCACATAATTTATTTCAAATAACTTTTTCTGCAGCATCAGCCATATCCAAGATTGGTTTGAATTTTAGTATTCTTTTAAAAAGCTGTCACAAAGGGATGTTATGGAATTTCAAGGTCACATATAGCAACACCCGACTATCAATTCTGCTGTCTGTATTCCCCTTGTACCTACAATGAAATGTGTAACGAGATTGCAAAGGTTTATTTCAATTAGCATGAAGTGATAGCAAAATAAGCTTTCATAGGAATAATTTGTAGTAGCTATATAAAAATAAATTATAGTGAGTAGAAAAGTCATGCGAATGTAACACATCAGATTTGAAAATTGAAGTAACTCTTAATAAATAGAGATAAATGGACAAATCTTGTTTTTTGTTTTGAAGTATTTTTGTTTCTGCATTATATAAAGCAATATCTTGAAAACTAAACTTTGTACAGGAATTAAAAAATTAACAAGCTTTCATAAAAAAATTAACAGTATTTTCACTCAAAAATACTGAAAATATTTGAGTGTTGCATTACTAAGGCTTCTATATATCCTGGAAGTATGTACCCTCTACTTCCCGAGCTCACAGGTTCAAACTCGGTGGAGGGTAATGGATTCTTTTTTGGGCGTAAAAATCCTTAGCATGGATTCCTTCGGAAGGGAAGTAAAGCCGATGGTCCTATGTCATTCATTTACAGCACATAAAAGAACCTCAAGCCTGATAAAGAGGCCCCTGAGAAAAATTTCGTCTTTCATGCCTGATATAGAATGGGGCACTAAGAACCATAGCAGTTAAAGAGTATCCATAAAACTGAGTTTTTGGTAGTATGTAGGGGAACATGAGATTTTGTTACTGGAATTTTAAATAAATATTTGAAATACACTCCCTTTTCATGCCAGTGTGTGAAGGAAATTTAAAGAAACAGATTTTCTATGTTTAAATATTTAATTTGAACAATTATAAAAATGTTGTGTGCAATGTATATTATGCTTCCATGCCATAAGATGCTGTTTGCTGAAAGCTGATGCAATACCAAACTTGGTACTTAAGTTCAGCATCCTCTAAAGATGTAACAGGAAGATTTTCAAGAAAATTCCTCACCCCAAACTACCCTTTATATGGAAAATGTTTGGTTATCTTTTATTTTCTCAAAAATGGCTATAATGATTTTGATAAAAATAGTATGTGCTTAAGATATTTACAATGACAAATAAAATGTATATCTTTAATTTTCTGGAAATATCCTTGAAGTGCTTGTCATCCTGAATGGTTTTGTGTAATTGGTAAACCGCAAGAGATAGACTAAATCTTACTACATAAAAAATGTTTCGTTAAAGCACACAATTTATGTCACATAGCATTTTTTGTGCTATTAAGTATTTTTAAGATATCTTTGTTATTTGTTTGAATTTCCAAATTTATAGGTTTTTTTAAAGGTTAAGTCACTATTCGTTTTTTCTTCATTGTTGTGCAAAGAGCATGGAATTATAAAGACGTTACATAGTGATGGGCATTTTGAAATCTAACTCACTTTACCCTATTGTATCCTTCCTATGGTTACAATGAAATGTGTAAATGGCAAATGAAAGTTTATCTGTGTTAAGAAGAAGTAGATAGAAGAATAAGCTCTGTAAGAATAGTTTATAGAAAGTACTGTGAGTGCAACACATTAGATTTTTGCAGTTTGTAAACAGTTTGCATTTTCAGGAACTTCATGCACACTTAAATGGCTCACTCAGTAGTACCACTCTCAGAGAACTCTACAAGCTGAAGAGTAATGATGTCTGTGAAGCAGAATGGAGTGAATGGAAGGCTGTGATAGAACATGGAGAGAAAAGAACTTTGGAAGAGTAAGTGATTAACATCAATTGTATTATGCTTCAGAACTGTATTATTGTAACACAACATTGTGTCTTTTTCTTCCTTTTAGATTTTATAAAATTAGGTACATAGAACATGAAAATTTATCATTAATTATATTGAGGAAGGAAGAATTCTTTTTGGTTTAAAGTTTGGATTAACCTAGAATGTATGTACCACTGACATATTAAAATCCATGTATTTTGGTTATGTTCACTCAGTTCTAACGTATGGGATTCCAGTATGGGGCATGTCTTCAAATCTATGTGTAATATTCAAACTACTAAAGAAAATACTAAAAATTGCAGCGGAATATATTGTATATGTTTTGACATTATTGTAACCCCACGTTGGTGCGGCAATTTGAAGTTGTATTAATGTTAATGTGTTTAACATTATTGTAGCCCCACGTTTGGGAGCCAATATGCGACGGTTGCTGCTTACGTAATTTGTGTTTTTGTATTTGTTAGCCCCACGTTGGGCGCCAATATGCAGCGGAATATATTGTATATGTTTTGACATTATTGTGATACGGTAATTTGTATCACAAATTACTCAAATGTAAATAATGATTGTAATATGAATATGTATTTTTATGTGACATTGATTTCAGAGGTTTATTAATTGTAATTATTATTGGTAAATAATAATATACGGCTTTACTGAAACTGTCAATAATAACGCAATAATGCAGCGATGGGGTGAGTTGTTTATCATTACCGGGAACAAGGAAGTTACGTAATGTTTCGCGCCTTTTCGGTAGAAGCTTCTAGAACATTTCCTAAAGCATATGTATTCGTGGTTTTCATTGGATATTAAAATAGACGCTAATGTTGGCGTGTTTTATTAGCCAATAGCAGTTCATTTATAATCTTTAGGCGTATCTTTATGCAGGCCTATAAATAGGGTAGGTTCGAGGTAGCTTGTCCCCAGTTCAACAAAATTCTCAATACCTTACACGTAGGTCGCACAGTTCATCAAAATTTCGTGTACACTACACGTCGTCAGTCAGTCCTTCAGTTCGTCAAGTTACGCGCAGCAAAAATCATTAAAGATCTAAAATATTATACATTTAAATATACACAAAGTTGAAGTACGTGAGTTAAAAGTGATAAGTAAGAAGTTATTACAAACAGTTTCAGTTTGGCGAGTATCTAAATCAATATGTAAAAGTGTTCGTGAACGTGTTCGGCAATAAAAATTATAAAACAAATTTTCTTCATCAGTATAATTTCTGGATAAAAGATTCCTTTCCGCTTCACAACCTGTAAGAGATACATGTTCGACCCAAACAGCTAGCTGGAGGACATTTAAAGTGAATTATTTCAAAACTGATGCAAATTGCTACGCCAGATGGAGCTACAAACCAGACAAATGAATGACGTCACAAGATGGCAACGCGTGAAGTAAACACACATACATAAACATCACAAGCACCAACATTATTTGTAATACCGTTACAAATTGGCTCCACAACGTGGGGCTAACAAATACAAAAACATATGACGTAAGCAACATTTACCGTTGCAAAATCATAAAGCAAGCCCCTATAAGAACATATAGTAAAACAGTATTTAGAGAATTAAAAGTCTTACCTCTCCCTTCTATATATATTCTTGAAACAAGAATAACAATCTCTTCAAAACAAATAGTATTTATCATACGCATGACACCAGATCGAATCATGTACATGCTACATTTTGTCGTACAAATAAGAGTCGCAATAGCATCAGCCACAGGGGAACTTATTTATACAACGCATTACCTGACCACTAAAAAGCATTGCTCTACAACAAATTTAAACAGTCAGTATCCAAAGTTCTGTTACAGCATATACTTTTAACATCCAGGAATATAAAGACATTAAATTGTAAATACTCTTACTCATTATATAATACCACTACTTGTAAACACTCTTACATACTTGTAAATATTGTTACTTGTTATCTAATTATATTGACGAAGCCATGATTTATACGTAAATCCTACGGCGAATAAAGAATCTAATCTAATCTAAGAGCCTAGTGTTATTATTTTCACTGAGGTGTTCAATGACTACTTCTTTATCGACAATATATTTTTCTATATTTTCAAGAATCCCATGAAGGTTTATAATCCCTTATTTAAAAACATATTTCATCACAATTAAAGACTTATTTGATAGGTTAGCCAGGGTATTCAGATTTTTAGTTGACTTTTTCTTTCACTGTTTCCAAAGTTCATATTTTTGTGTCTTTACTTTCTCATTACATGGAAATTACAGTTTTCAAAAGAGTTAAAAGCCAAGTTATTCAATGTGAAATCATGCAAGTCTTTGGTTATTTTCATGTGCAGGTCATACAATTGTATATCTATTTCTAGTATCTTGGTGTAATGATTTGATTTTTCAGTTTTTACTATTATATTTTATGCTGCTGCTGGTAATTCTGCTTAAATCTCATTATCTTCCAGACAAATATTGGACACACTTTTTTACTTTCTTTATTATGTATAGTAAGTAGGGGAAGTATTGTATTCCAACCAAAAATTCGATATCGAGATTTCACCAGGAATATATGTTTTGAGACCCCCTGAATTCAAAATAAGCATTTTTGGAAACATGTCCTTGTGTGTGTCTGTGTGTCTGTCTGTCTGTGAACAGCATAACTCAGAAACGAACAGTCCGATAAACACCAGACTTGGTATTTAGGTTCAGTATCTTCCAGAGATGCGACACAAAGGTTTTCAAGAAAATCCCCCCACCCCAGATTACCCCTTTACATGGAAAATTTTTTGAAAATTTTAATTTTCTCAAAAATGGCTCTAACGATTTTGATTAAAATATCATATGTTTAAGATATTTTCATGACAAATGAAATGTATATCTCGAATTTTCTGGGAATGTCTCCAAAAGTATTCTTCATTGTGAATGACTTTTCATAACTGGTAAACCATAAGAGATAGACAAAATGTTACTACACAAAAAATGTAGATTGCGTTAAAATACACAATTTATGTGATATACATTTTTTTTGTTGAGTGAACCAATTTCTAGATATTGCTTGTTATTCTCTTGTTATTCCCACAGCTCTTAAAAAATTTGACTGTCGCTTAAATACTACAATTCCCCTTGCATCTACAAGAAAATTAGCAATAAGATTAACATCTCAATTAACATGAAGCATATGGAGAATAAGCGTTTGTAAAAATAGTTTGTACAAGAGTAGAGAGTCATGTAAGTGTTGGAGTAACATTATTGCTTACGTAATATGTTTTTACGTAAATTATTAGAACTTGAAGATCTTATATTGTGCTGCTTTTGTTTTGTTTGGTTACATAATTTTAACTGCCCCACGTATGGGAGCCAATTTGTAGTAACATTATTGTTTGTTTGTTTACATCAGTGTTGAAGCCATCTTGTGACGTCATTCATTTGTTCGGTTTGTAGCTCCATCTGGTGTTAGCAATTTGCAGCAGTGTTAGTGTTCGAAAGAATGCGACTGTTATTTGATTTAAATTTTGTTTACTGTCTTCCGGCTAGCTATTATGTCTCGGTCGAACATGTTTCTTGATCAGGGTTGTGTAAACGGAAAGGAATCTTTTATCCAAAAATTACACTGATGAAGAAATTTGTTTTACACATTTATTGTCGAACACGTTAACTATCACATTTATACATTGATCTTAACACTCGCCAAACTGAAACTGTTATAATAACTTCTTACTTATCACTTTTAATTCACGTACTTCAATCTTTTGTATAATTAACCTTACAATACTTTAGATCTTTCATAATTCTGCTGCGCGTAACTTGTGAATCTATATCCGATGTATGACGAACTGACTGACGACGACGTGTAGTGTACAAAGAGTTTTGATGAACTGCCCGACTGAAGGCGACGTGTAATGTACTAAGAATTTTGATGAACTGGCCGCGATCTACCTCTGACTTGGCTTTTTATACACCCACTCCCTGATATGCCTAAAGATTATAACTGAGTTACTATTGGCTAATAAAACGCGCCAACATTAGCGTCTATTTAAATATCCAATGAAAATTATGAATACATATGCTTTAGGGAGAACACATTCCAGAAGTTTCTACCGAAAATGCGCCAACATTACGTAACTTCCTCGTTTCCAATAATGATAAACAGCTCACCCCCTCGCTGCATTATTGCGCTATTATTGACAGTTTCAGTAAAGCCTTATAAATTTACTTTCCAACAATATTTACAATCAATAAACATCTGAAATCAATGTCACATAAAAATGCATATTCATATTACAATCATTATTTACATTTAAGTAATTTGTGATACAAATTACTGCATCAGTGTAACACATCAGATATTTTAGTTTTAAATATCTCTTGATATCGTCCTTTTTCCCATTAAAGTTCTAAATTAGTGAAGTCATAAGACCGTTTATTTTGACTCATTTCATCTTGAAAATCTAACATGTTTTGCTTCAGCAGTATATCATTCATACATTTTCACATTGGCTTGTCTAATTGATTTATTTATTTTTGATTGAGCATAATCTAAAATAGAGTTATCTCAAACAAACAGTCTTGATGAAAAATACCATCTTTCGTTCCTAAATTCTTATAAATTATTATATTTAACAGAGAAGGGAGAAGAAAAGTTAACATCTTTATATGAAATTCCAACACTCAAGTTAAATGATAACTTAGGAACCATGAGAGTACTTAAGATTTAGGAAGTTCAAGCAGCTTTTTCTCAAAGGGATGTTAATTTTAACTGAATACATACCTGTAGATATTGTATACTTCCAGTGAACTCTTTTATATGACTAGATTGTCTTTTATTTCAGTTTCATTAAGTGTACAGAGCGAGGTGGCTCTGTAGTAACATGTGAGGCTTGTTTTTGGGAGGTGCTGGGTGCAATTCCTGGGACTGGCCACTCTGACCATGGCTTTTTGTGGTTTTCCCAGTTGGCAAGATGAATGCTGGGGTAGTTTCTCTTCTAAAACAAATTTCTCTTTTCCTCATTTCGTGCTTCAGAAGATTTAGGGGCTGTGCAGTTTTGGACAGATATTGCAGATGCTTGCTTGTTGGGAAGTTCTTCTCGGTTCTGCCAGAGGGAAGCCTTCTCTGAGCCGCCTAGGAGGGTCAAACTCTCCCTGGTTCCGCCAGAGGGAAGCCTTCTCTGAGCACCTTGCTGATATGGCCAGGTCATGGAATCGTTAAGGGACCTCTGCAAATCTCTGTCAGCCGGCCTGCCTGCTACTATAGCCTCCTGAAGTTCCTTCATCTCATCCATTCCTCCTGGGGTTGGTATGCAGAAAAGATCCACATTGGGTCATGGTACGAGGTTTCTTCTGCGTTTCCTTGCCATTCAATCACTCATTCATTAAGTGTATAATCATATTTTCTAATAAATATAACTAATAATAAAGAAATTACAACATTGTAATTCTTAGGGAAATTGTTAACATAAATATTATGGGATATTATAATTTCTTTAAGTTATCTTATTATCTTATATTACAATAGAGTTATCTTATAATTATCATATTTAACAGAATACATTCCTTGCTGAAAATTTCATATAATGTCTGACAAATTCTCTGATTTTTCCTTAGATGCTTTCAGATATTTGGCATTGCTCACTCTCTGACGTCATCACCAAGAGCTATATATAAAGCAACATGTGATGTAATCAAAGAATTCGCAGAAGATGGTGTCATCTATCTCGAGTTAAGAAGCACACCTCGTGTTGTCCCAGGAATAATGACAAAAACTGAATATATTCAAGCTATTTTGGATGGTATCAGGTAAAATAATTTTAACATCTGCTTTCAGTATGGTTCACACACAAAAAGTGGTGAGAGAGAGAGAGAGAGGGAGAGGGAGAGAGAGAGAGAGAGAGAGGGAGGGAGAGGGAGGGAGAGAGAGACTGTTTTATTTAGTTAGCAATAGACGTCAGATAACTACAATGGCATGTACATCAGATAAGCATACAATTGTTTAAGATGATTTAATAGCATAAATACATATTATTCATAGTGAAAAGTGAGATATATGTTGATACAACTGAAAAACTACAATGATACACAACAGTAATAATTCTAGATTACAAATGCATAAATGCATATTGGTCATTCAATAAAAACAATAAAAAAAGAAAATATACATACTGCATACGACTGAGGAATACAAAAACATTCAATAGTACCAACAGATTTAAATTAAAAGCAAACATTTAATAAAATTAGAATTTGCTTTCAAAATATTCCTGTATGGAATAATAAGGGTTAGCGAGGAATCTTTCATCAAATTTACATTTAAAACTTGTATGTGGTATATACAGGGTGAGCCAAAAGACTCCGAACCGCCTGCGTGGTGTTTTTCCTGTCCACATCCTCGGCGCTTGTTGCTGTCTGCTGCTATCATAGAAAGGCATGGATGAAACCGTACAACAATTTTTAAAACTACTTTTAAAGGCTTAACTTACCAACTTTATGAAAGGAGATGCTGAAGCTGGCCACCGTCGTCCATATTTTGGGGGGAATTTTCCAAACGATGACCGATGTCGTCTAATGTTTCTTAGTTAAGAACCATACGCGATCTATTAGATTTCTTAGCCCGAACACTTCCTGTGGCCTGAAATTTATTGTAAAGCTCATGGATTGTTGTACGGCTGGGAACTTTTACACCTGGAAATCTTTCTGCAAATCGTACTTTCACTTGGCGAGTTAACCAAGTTAACACATACGAATCATAAATAAATACACGCTGTGCAGTAGAAAACATATACTGAGCTATAATATACTTTGTGACTAAGTACAGGACAAAATAATAAATAACTTGTAATAACTGAACTACACCACATCACCGTCAACTCAAAACTGCACTTCCACTGTTCAGCAAAACCACAACAGCATGACTTTGTTTATAGCAGCAGTGTGTTATCATGTTTTTATCATATTTCTACATGCCCAGTGGATAAACACAGCGTAGCCAGTAATATTGTTCAAAAAATACCCCTCTGGGGTAACTTAAAACGTAAAGTGTACAAGATAAACCCACACACCCTGGAAGAATTAAAACAAAATATCCGCCAGGAAATTTCTCAACGTGAACTACGACGAGTGATGGATAGTTTCCTAAAGAGGCGCCAAAAATGTATGGATGACGATGGTGGCCAGTTTCAGCATCTCCTTTTATAAAGTTGGTAAGTAAAGCCTTTAAAAGTAGTTTTAAAAATGTTGTATGGTTTCATCCGCACCTTTCTATGATGGCGGCAGACAGCAACGAGCACCAAGGACGTGGACAGGAAAAACATCACGCAGCTGGTTCGAAGTCTTTTCGCTCACTCTGTATATATGGTATATATGTGACATTTTATTTTGTTGTTTCTAAAACAGTGAATTAAAAATTCTAATTTTTGATGTTTGTTAATTCTTAATTAGATATATGAATTTTCTATCTCTGGATTATATAAGACAGAGAGAGGAGGGGGACAGTGATTTTTAAATTTTCTTTACAACTTAGATTCTTGATTATTTGTTTACTTTTGTGAATACAAAGAGAGGAAGTACACAGCAGTATTTACTTTCAGACTCTCATGAACTCCTTATGAAAGCTGCAGCTATAAGCCAGGCATTGTTTCAAATGGTACCTTTTCACATTGTCTCTGATGAAGGAGATTTACATTAGTGACTTTGAGCCTCTCCCCACTGAGCGAGATGGCTCTGCAGTAATGTATGGGGACTGTATTCAGGAGGTCCCAGGTTGATTCCTGTTGGATACCACTATGACCTTGGGATTTTTTTTTTTTTGCAGTTTTCCCATTTGGTACGCAAATGCTGGAGTGGATTATATAATGCTATGTATTTTTCTGTCATTTCATTCCCTTATCATCTTTCAGGGTTGAAGCGTTAGACGAGCATATGGCGGTGGAGTTTGCTTTGTGGAACCGTCTGCCCTGTTGTTCGGTGTGTGATGTCCATCATTGTTTCTCAGATCTATGTTTAAAACTTTCCACCTGCTTTTGCACAATGGACTTTTTTTCAAAATTAATGCACTCTGAACATAAGGTACATAAAAGTTTCCCCTTTTCAGCCACAAAATAATCTGTGAGAAACTCACAAACCCTTTGAATTGCATTTACAGCAATTTTTGGATTGCTGGTGTTCAGTAGATGTGAACTGCTCTGATTTAGATTGTATACTGACCATAAAACCATTAAACTTCATGCACAAGATGTTCATTGTTGCTAGAAATATTGTTTACTTCTGCATTGAATCTATTGTTAAATTTTAAACAGGCAGTTAATTTCCAAGAATTATGCTTTATATTACATATTGTGCTTTATTTTTTAAAATTTTGCTTTATTGTGCTTTTAAAACTTATTTTTCCCAGGTCCTTGGACCTCCAAAATTATGTTCTGAGTAGTAACCATGTGTCGAAATCCCTGTTATGCGTTTGGGTTGTTCTGCTCATTAATTAACCATTTCATTCTCCTTTCATGTTCTTAATTTCTGACAAGAAAAGGGTTATGAGATTTTTAATGTAAAGTGTCTTAGTTTGGTAAATGTAAAGACTGAAGTGACCAATATACTGTGTTAGAATTGCCTTTATGTATTAACTTCTTTTCATATGTTGATGCAAGATGGACGTTAACATGGTTGGTTGGTTGCTAATGCTCAGCATATTCCATTTGCCTTTCCAGTAGCGCATTGAAAGTTTTGACACTTCTGTCTTGTTCATTGTAGAATCCTCCTCTCTACAAAGTACACAATTTGGAGTAGGACAGATGTTTAATTTATGTAGATGGGCAGCCAACAATCATGTTCTGTATGTAATCAGATGTTAACATAGATATGCAAATATTTATATGAACTGCTTTGATTTTTCAGGGATACAAACAATGAAACTATAATTGTGAAACTATTAATTTCATTAGATCGGAAACAAGGAAAGGAATCTGCTCTTGAAACACTTGAAGCAGTTCTTAGTATTTGGAAAGAACATGCTAATATTATTGTGGGCGTGGATCTTAGTGGTGATCCATCAAAAGGAAGTTTTGGTGATTACTTGCCACTCTTAGAGAGAGCCAGGCAAGAAGGACTGCAGATTGCAGTTCATTGTGGAGAGGTAAGTATTGTTTTATTTTAAATTTCTTTCCTTCTAAACATAAACATTCAATGCTCCAGTCTTCACCATACTTGTGGAACTTTCTCCGCTGCTTGCTTGTAGTAGATAGAGGAGGTATCATATTTCACATTCACATAAAAATTTGTATCAAGATTTCACCTTTTTACTTTCTCTACTACATATAGTAAGTAGGGTAAGTAATGTATTCCACCCAAAAATTTGATACCGAAATCTCACCGGAAATACATATTTTGAGGCCCCTGAATCCAAAAAAAGCATTTTTGGAAACATATCCATGTGTGTGTGTCTGTGAACGGCATAACTCAGAAACGAACAGTCGGATAAACACCAAACTTGGTATTTAGGTTCAGTATCTTCCAGAGATGCGACACAAAGGTTTTCAAGAAAATCCCCCCACCCCAGATTACCCTTTACATAGGACATTTTTCGAAAATTTTAATTTTCTCAAAAACAGCTCTAACAATTTTGATTAAAATATCATATGTTTAAGATATTTTCATGACAAATGAAATGTATATCTCGAATTTTCTGGGAATATCTCGAAAAGTATTCTTCATTGTGAACGACTTTTGCATAACTGGTAAACCATAAGAGATAGACAAAATTTTACTACACAAAAAATGTAGATCGCGTTAAAATACACAATTTGTCATATACATTTTTTTTTGTTGAGTGAACCATTTTTCGAGATATTGCTTGTTATTCCCTTAAATTTTCCAATACTTATACTTTTTCTCAAATTCGTTATTCATTTTTACTTTCTCTACTACGTATAGTAAGTAGGGGAAGTATTGCATTCCACCCAAAAATTCGATACCGAGATTTCACCGGAAATATATGTTTTGAGACCTCCTGAATCCAAAAAAAGCATTTCTGGAAACATGTTCGTGTGTGTGTCTGTGTGTGTGTGTGTGTGTGTGTGTGTCTGTGTGTCTGTGAACAGCATAACTCAAAAACTAACAGTCGGATAAACACCAAACTTGGTATTTACATTCAGTATCTTCCAGAGATGCGACACGAAGATTTTCAAGAAAATCCCCCCACCCCAGACTACCCTTTACATGGAACATTTTTCGAAAATTTTAATTTTCTCAAAAATGGCTCTAACGATTTTGATGAAAATATCGTATCTTTAAGATAATGTCATGAGAAATGAAACGTATATCTCGAAATTTCTGGGAATGTCTCCAAAAGTATTCTTCATTGTGAACGACTTTTGCATAACTGGTAAACCATAAGAGATAGACAAAATTTTACTAAACAAAAAATGTAGATCGCGTTAAAATACACAATTTATATCATATACATTTCTTTTGTTGAGTGAACCGTTTTCGAGATATTGCTTGTTATTTCCTTAAATTTTCCAATACTTATACTTTTTCTCAAATTCGTTATTCATTTTTTTATGTCCTGGACATGCAAAGAGAATGGAATGCGCCACATAGCAACCAGCGTTAAAATATTTGACTATCGCTTAAAACCTACCATATTCCCCTTGCATCTACAAGAAAATTAGCAATAAGATTGACATCTCGATATCTCGATTAACATGAAGCATATGGAGAATAAGCGTTTGTAAAAATAGATTGTGCAAGAGTAGAGAAAGTCATGTGAGTGTAACACATCAGATTTTTTTTGTCCTGGTAATGCAAAGAGAACCGAATACTCCACATAGCAACCAGCGTTAAAACATTTGACTATCGCTTAAAGCCTACCAATTCCCCTTGCACCTACAAGAAAATTAGCAATAAGATTAACATCTCGATTAACATGAAGCATATGAGGAATATGCATTTGTAAAAATAGTTTGTACGTGAGTAGAAAAAGTCATGTGAGTGTAACACATCAGATTTTTTTTCAAGTTCCCCAATAGATAAAACTTGCATAAAGTTAAGTCAGGGGATTGTGAGGATTCTATTTTTAAAAATTTCCTGAATTATTTTTAATGACTCATCAGCTGTATGCGTGATAGCAGATTGACATTCAATGTTCGTTAGCTGTTCAAGAAATGGTGTAAGTCATTCTGTACCTCTCTGGCATTTATTGTTTGCTAAAATAATATAGGTCCTATTATTCTGTATGCATTTACTGCATAACAATTTTCATGTCATGCAAGGAAACCTTGTGTGTATAACTCGACCAAGGCAAGTGCAGTTCTGCATTGGAGAGCTCCACTTGTGCACGTAATGGTCTGCCCTCCCCTCTGTACAGTTCCACTGAGAAAACACGAACAATTAGCACATCCAGTGGCATTTGTAATATATATTTTCTGACTATCTTTCTTCTTTTCATCAAAAAACGTAATAATAACATGTCGAATTTGCTTCTGAATAACTCTATTTCCTTTACTTTTCGTCATTAGCACTGTGAACATTAAAGAGTAAGTCAGAATATACAGCATCCCCTGATATATGTGTGTGGTTGTAGTGCATCATCGTGTTAGTTCACCATCTTTGTGCTCACAGTGCTGGACTGCACTTGCCCTGGCTGAGTTATAAAATCGTGTTTCTCTGTACTCCAATATCTGTTATTTTGCAACAAAACATAGTCATATAAATAGAATAATGCTTCATCACAGAAGAATATTAAGTGTGGGTCAATAATTTTTATCATTTCGCAAAATCCAATTACAGAAATTTATCTGACTGTTGATCATATGAAAAATAAGGTGCAAACAGCAAACCCCCTTACATTGCAAGATCTGAAAGAAAACATAGGTGAGATATTCACTCAATTTCGGATACTTAACTCTCCAGTGTGAATGAAAATTTCCTGATAAGCTGTCAGAAATGTATGGGTAGAGGACATTTTCAACATCTCTTATGATAAGGTATAAAATAAATTGAGTTTTATTTATGGACGATCTTTAACTACTATGGTTCTTAGCATCCCATTCTATATTGGGCGTGAAAGACCAGAAATTTTGCTCAGAGACCTCTTTATCAGGCTTGAGGTTCTTTTACGTGCTGTAAATCTATGACATGGGATCACCGGTTTTACTTCCCTTCCGAAGGAAACCATGCTAAGGATTTTTACGCCTGAAAAAAATGCATTGCCCTCTGCCGGGTTTGAACCTCGGGAACTAGATGCTAGCAATGATAAGTTATGTCCTTATTATCATTGTAATTGTAAGTATAGGAACATGACGCAGTTGTGGGATATTATAACTGGCAGAAGTCTGAGCTGTAGTGTAACAGGTTATTTCTAATTTTCCAATTTATTATGCATAAATACAGTAGTCAGTCAGATGTGTCTTTATTTAAAAATTAAATAAAACATAATGCTTTTACTTTGTGAAAGTGCTTGTATACTGCTTCAAAATATTTATTTTTATGCATTTAGATAAAAAACGAAGCTGAAATCAATGAAATCTTGAATTTCAAACCAGACCGACTTGGCCACTGTACCTGTATTCATCCGGATCATGGTGGAAGCAGCGAGATATGGAACAAGTTGTTGAAGTCGAGAATACCTGTGGGTAAGTTAATATAATATCTGACCTTAAACCAAAAGAGTGAGTGCAGGTAACTGTTTCTATTGAACTTGTACTGACAATTCCTAGCACTTCTCTGCTAAATTTTACTGTTTTCATTTGAAACCTTCAGTTTTTTTCTGAATACCAGACAATTTTTGTTTTGTTTACATAGGAGGTCCCGATGAGCAAGTTGCTCCAAGAAGAGACTGTCCTTTACAAGTTTAAGGCAGCAAGCAGTTAACAAAGCAAATAAAAATGTAAAAATATTCAAACAATATACTGGGTGCAAGAAAACAATCTGCAGAAAATTGTAGAGTAGAAAAGCAGCACATAAATAAGCATTTTGAGGTTAGGAACAAGGAGTCATACAAGCTTTTTTATTACACTACAACATTAAATCTGTCGTGCTGGAGTTTCCGATTGTGAAATCTGTTTATGGCATGTCAGATGTAAACAAAACACATTCTAGTACAGTGTTAGTTACTGTTGTGAGTGTGTCTCATGTGAAGCTTACTGGGTGGTGCAGTAATGTCGTCTTTTTTCAGTTCAATTCAATTCTTTTAATTGCTCATAAACTTACACAAGCATGAAGCATTATCAAAGATTAATACACAGATAACTCTTCCAGTCTGTATGGGCTCTTTTCAGGTAGATGCTTGTTTAATTCTTTTGTAAATCAATTTTTCCCTGAATGATCGTTTATGATTTATGGTACAGTGTTATCAAGTATCACTCCCATTATAATAGGATCCTTTTAGTTACAGCCCTGTTCAAGTGCACTCTATGATAGTTTACTTTCCCTCTAGTACTTGAAGTAAATGATATTTGGTTACGTAAAATAGTTTTACGTAAACTTGAAGATCGTTATTTAGCTCCACGCTTGGGAAGCAACTTGAAGTTTTTTAGCTCCTCGTAATATATATTTTTAAACGTGAAGATCATTATTTTGCTCCATGCTTGGGAAGGCAACTTGAAGTAGGTGATTTTGTTGCGTATTGTTTAACACTTGAATAAGGTTATGTTGTGCTGCTTTTGTTATAATATTTAACTTTGTTATTAAAACTGCTTCTATATATATTATTTATGTTTGAATTTGCCTCGGCTGCATCAGTAATGTTTGTAGAGTCATGTGCCTTAGGCAGGATGTGGTGCAACAAGAATGTAGGCATCACAGAATTTAACTTTTTAAATTCACTTCTTTTATTAATCCTTGCACATTTTTATAAAGCACTACACTTTTTAAGAACTGTGAGAATCTTTAATACTTTCACTTAGCGCGTATACATATTTTACGATTCACACGTAATATTTCTGTAGAGAACACATCTTACATCTGTTCCCTACCAAGGTTTGCCAGCAACTGAACAACTTTCAATGGTCAAAATCTGTAAGCTTCGGTATTTCAAGTCTCTGATTGGCTAATTCTAGTCCAATAGAATATCTGCATTTTACTTAAAGCTTTTCTTTGCTGTTGATTGGCTAATTTTAAACTGTCAGAGAAATTACATTATCATTGCTTTAATCATGACTAGTAACTTTTCAAAATTTCAAACTCATTATTGCTACAAGGTTACCTCATTATTACCTCATTGTTAGCAACTTAAAACTTATTATTCTCACAGCTCTTGCATTATTTAAGTATATAATGTATTCACATAACATTAATAAAACATGTTTATAATAAAAATAAGCATATGCAATGACTGTTACATACATTTTAAATAATTATTACATACATATTGTTTCAAGGCGCACTGTTATTGAATTTACTTATTATACAATACAATTGAAATTATTCAGGTATTAAAATACTGCCTTATACTATAGGAATGAATGTCTATTTTTAAGGAGTGGTTTGTTTTGAGGCAGTGTAATTGATTGCATAAATGCCAATATAGTTAATATTTTATTATTTTTAAAGGATGGCTTATATGTGTCAGTAACTTTTAGATGATAAATATAAGGTATTCATCTCTTCTATAGCAAAAATAACCTATTTAATTTTCTCACACCGCATCCTCCCAAAATTTCTATACCATATTCCAAGTGGGTATATATTATCCCATAATATGAGGGTAATCCAGAAAGTCCCAGACATTTTGAAATAAATAATTAACAAAATGCAAATATCAATGTTTATTATCCCCATTTGAAAGCTACACTCTTAAGCTATTTTTCTACATAATCGCCATTCAAATTGAGGCATTTATCATACCGTGGCACAAGTTTTTCAATACCCTCTCTGTAGAAATCTGCCGCCTGCAACTTCAACCACTGGTTTACACCGGCATGCAGTTAAGCATCAGTATCAAAGCGTTGTGTATCGAGCCATTTCTTCATTGCTGGGAAGAGGTGGTAGTCGCTCGGCGCCAAATCCTGTCGTGAAGAAACAACACCTTGGTGCTAAGTTTTCCCCGACGCTTATTTTGTATGGCACGCCTTAACTTTCTTAGTGTTTCACAATACTTCTCTGAGGTTATTGTTGTTCTACGTTCCAGAAACTCAATGAGAAGCACTCTCTTAGAGTCCCAAAACACAGTAGCCATGACCTTTCTTGCTGACAGTGTTTGCAAACACTTTCTTGGTTTCTTGGGAGAATGTGTGTGTGTCCCCATTCCATTGACTGCTGTTTTGTTTCACAATTGGCATTCTTCACCCAAGTCTCGTCCTCAGTTACGATATAATCGAGTAAAGTGTTACCATAATTGTTGAAATCTTGGAGGAAGGTCAGTGTTGCAGCCAGTCTCTGTTTTTTATGGTCTTCTGTTATGATTTTCAGAACCCACCTAGCACAAAATTTGTGGTAACCAAGCTTCTCCACCACAATTTGATGCACCAAACTCTGTGAAATTTGGGGAAAATGTTCCGAAAGTTCTGTAATCGTGAAACAACAATTTTCACAAATTTTGTCATTGATTTGCATTGACAGTTCATCAGTCATAAGGCTAGGCCTACCACTGCGATCCTTGTCATGAACATTGGTACGGCCATTTTTAAAATCAATGTACCATTGCCTGACTCGGCTTTCACTCATTATTCCCTGTCCGTAAACATCACAAAGTTGACGATAAATTTCAATTGGTTTGTTCTTTTTAGCCAACAAAAACCTAATCACAGACCGCGCACTTCACAAGTGGCAGGATTTTCTATTGCAGTGCACATTTTAACAACTCACAGAGAGCACAGTAAGGAAGGCACAGTCCTCATGCTACCACAGCTGGATGCGTACTGAATGTAGGAACGTTCTGACACCAAGATGGCGGCTCTAGCCCTACTCATCGCCACGATAGCCCAGAACATCTGGAACTTTCTGGATTGCCCTCATATATAGATCTAAGCTGCTCTACGTGGAGGTAGTTTGCTATGTATTTTAGTAGATGAGCAATTTTTGTAATTTTTTTGCAGACTTCATATACATGCTCTTTGTATGTTAAGTCTTGTTTAGTACAGTGCACGCATGTAATAGTTTCTCATTATATACCAGCAGTCATTAGTTGAGACAGTATGTACACACTTGTCATGTGAGTTACATTTCAATTATATTTATGCAGCGCTCCTGTTTTATACTGCATCTCAAATCCAGGCTCTAAGCCTCAAAAATGGTTAGTTTGCTATGCCTTTGTACACTACAATTTTCTGCACAATGGTTTTCCACACACTATAAGAACTGGCTGAGTGGATACAAGTGAATAATTATTCACAGTTGGATAATTATGTAATATACACCGTCTTAAAGTTTAGAAAATTAGCTACATTGCAAATATTGCGGATAGTTTGTCTTTCAGCTGCTTAACATACCTGAAACTTTAGTTAAAATTAAATCATTATTAACAGTCAAGTTATATGATAAGTATTAACACAATTTATTAAAAACACATCAACTCCACATATGTCAAGTAGTTAAAAGCGCAGCATATGTGGAGTTCATGTGTTTTTAATAAATTGTGTTAATACTTATCTGCATATCATTCCAACACCTTACAAAAACAACTGCATAAATATCTGCTTCACAGTGTTTAACTCTTATTGGATTACTTTTTTAATTTTCAGAAGTGTGTTTAACATCGAATGTTAAGTGTGGAACAGTTAAAGACTACAAGCACCATCACTTTGGCCATTTACAGGATGCTGGCCATCCACTCATTCTGGCGGTAAATACGCTCTTCTTAGTTTTTCTAGCTATCACAGAAACTACTGGTTAGGTGTAAGTGATAATTCAATTAAATGTGAGTTTGTAAAATGAATTAATGCATAATTCTCATCATTATTTAACATCCTAATTTATGATTTCTTTGCATTAATGAGATAAAAAACGAAACCACCTTCATATTTATTTATTTATTTTTATATTTCTGCAAAGCTGATCAATTGGTTTTATAAAACGTGCCAATTATGACACTCTCTCCAAAAATTTTTGTTATTTTGCTTTTCCTTAAATTTGAATCACTCCTATTATAAACGGTTCCTCAGCTTTCAATCTAATGAAACTAAGCAAATGAAACACAGAATTAAAGAAAAGGCACTCATCAAAAAATAACTCAGGAGTGTTATCTTAGCTGACATATTGTCTCAGGCAAAAATGATTAACGTTGATACAATGAAAGACTATTTTAGATTTCATTTGTTTGAATTTAATAAAATACAGTGCAGTTTAAGTACAAACATTAGGTTTCTTTTACAAAAAATTTTCTGCACAGAAGTCGTTTGCTTTTATGATGTGTAAAATCAAATCTGTTAAAAAAAAATTGAGCTGACCTTGAAAACATGCACTAAATAGAATTTAACTATATCATTTGTTTTATGTCCACAATGAAGAAACATTCACCATAAATTGCTTTCTTGAAAATGTGTTGCTTTCCAGATAATTATCTGGAAAGCTTTTTAAGAAACATCCGGTATAATGTAACAGAAGAATAACACCAAGGTTTTGGGAAAGAAGTGTTGAAGTGATTTGATTATATAGATATCAAGACACTGATAATAACTAACAAAAATGGAAAGATTCTCAGCGTTAATGAATACGGCTCAGTAAAATGATTGTACACTTGTCAGAGATACTGAGAATTGTTGTTCTAAGAATGGTAAGCTTGAGGCACTGGTGAGAGCTGTCTCTTTTTCATAGTTGACAAAGGAGGAGGAAGACTAGAGATATTGGGTTACTAGATTTGAGTACTTTGTCATGAAGGCAAAGTCTTGGTTATGTAGGCTTCAGTAACCATCCGGCGGTTGGGCTGGATAAAGCAGTAATGTAGCTCTGTTGGCAAGTCAGTAGTTAGCTTATCATTTCACATCACAAGAAAAATGGCAATGAGGAGTACTGTATATTTATTTATACCAAGCTTTGAACCAGATTATGGCTTGGAACCAACGCTTGCTCTTTGCCAAGCCATGACTACATGACAATAATAAATATGATGTTAATAGAGTCAACTGAAAAATTCAATGTCACAGCTGAGATTTGAACACGGTTCTCCCGCTCTCCATGCGGTTGTTCTAACCATTGAGCTACTGTGACAACATGCTGGTGGGACATTGAATTCCCCAATTGGCTCAAGTTTAGTTCCCAGACAGACCACCAAGGCATCTCACTCGAGATGACAATCTCAGTGGCGACCTGCAATCGTAAGTACTTCAGTGCTGGGTGTTTATGAGTTTCTTAAGGTTTTACTTTTTTATTATTATTAGATATATGACTAATTGAAATTAATTATGCTTTTTACAGACCTTAGCCGGTCTTGATAAGTTATTAAATTAGCTATTTCTTTATTCATTTTATACTACTTTGGTTTGAGTAGGGCCATTCTCCATTGTTACATTCCAGAACACTCAAATAAAATATGCTTTGTGTCCTCTTCCTAAATCAAACAATTCTGGAGCCTTTAATTCTCTATACTCCTAATCTCAGCCACACAATCCCTTCTCTTATTATATACAACTGATATTATGGTTAAAAACATTCAATTCAATTCTCTTCTCTTACGAATTTCATAACATTTAAGAGAGCTTTTGTCTTTCATTGATGCACACAAAGTTGTCTATACATATCCTCTAACTCAGTGGTGGCGAAAACTGGACCTGCAGGTGCCACTCCTTTTCTATACCCCCACCGCACTTGACAGCTAGCATTTAAGTTGGTACACTCGCAAAAAAACA
Organism: Deroplatys truncata; assembly: GCA_030765065.1. Classification (NCBI taxonomy): domain Eukaryota; kingdom Metazoa; phylum Arthropoda; class Insecta; order Mantodea; family Mantidae; genus Deroplatys; species Deroplatys truncata. The sequence goes on from CM060979.1 coordinate 13,268,582, forward strand.
GATGAAAAGCTTCAACCGTTTGACTTCCTAAGCCAATCACAAGGCAGCATTCCGGATGGTCGATCACAAAGCGGAACCGGAACTAGAATCGGCTCTGTTGCTGGATGTAACTATTCCCAACCATGTGCTTCAGTTTGTGAATCTCTAGCACAAGCGTCGAGTTGTTCTTTGCAAGCTACATATTGTTCATTGTTATTTATATTTGTGGTTATTGTTCGTTTATGCATATATATTTATTTATATTTATCTATTTTATATATATTTCATTCATATTATTTATTTAAACAAAACTTAAGTGCGACAATGTCTGCAAAACGACGCCGATCGCTGAGTGATGATTCACGAAGTGAAAATCCTTTGCGCCGAGGTGTGCCACTTAATAGTCAGGCATTGGAACTATTAAGGAGAACCCGGGAATTCTTTGAACAGGAAAAGGAGCACATGAAGCTTCATGGCAATCCCTCTATTCCTGCTGATAAAGCCGTACAGCGAACTGCAGCAGCTCTTGGACTAAGCACGAGAACTGTTATTCACAAGGGAGTGAAACTCCAAGAGAAAGAGGACAAAATTCCTGAACCATCTGGAATGCAGCAGGTATTTCTATCAACTCCAGGGAAGAAAAGAAAGCAGCCTCGTCCAGTCACAAATCTTGATGCTTTCCAATTAGACGCCATACGTAGACACATTTATGCCTATTATCATAGAAAGGAGTATCCGACCATACCAAAGCTGCTTATATCACTTATTTTCAATTAACAATAATAATACGAAATAGTTATTATTCATTGACGTTCGCTACTTACGTACACCTTTTGTATGCAGCTTAGACATGATAGAAAGGAGAACAATCAGCCACTCTGGCAACGTCACACCCACAATGTAGCCAACCTTACACAAAGCCACACGAACTGTCAAGTGCAAAGATACAGCGGCGGGGGTATAGCTGTCTATTCATTTGTTTTCCATATGCTGCTGAGTGGTGTAGTGCGTGTTGCATATTTGATGACTCGAGGAAGAAACAAATTTTTGCCACCCTTGCTCTAACTGATCATACCTTCTGCTAAAATATTCGTCGTAAGGCGTTTCTTCCAGGCCAAATACAATCAAATACTGTTTTAATGAACATTTCAGTTCAATGAAAAAACCTGAAATCCCCTTTATATCTCCTTAAGTGTCTATGTTAAATTATTTGGTACAATGAAAATCTCAGTAGAGCGAAAATAAGAAATTCCTCTTAATGGATATATGACTGACTGAATAAATTTTTAAAATGTTTTCTTGACTTACTGAATAATTAGTGTCATTTCCTGATTCAGAGAGTGGTTTGTGCATCCTGTTTTGCTTTAGCTTTTGTCATAAAAGGTCTGTTTTGTCCAATTAAGTTTCATAGTCTGGCAATCTGTTTAAAAGGTACTGCTAAATGGTAAACTTTTGTTTTGTCTGCTTATTGTTGTCTCATATGGTTTAACCTATGTAAGACCAGAATTTCAGAGTGCTCAGAGCAAGTCTGGTTTAAACAATGTCAAGCAATGGAGCAACAAAAAGTAAAAGAAAGCAGTTTTCTCTAAAACAAAAGTTAAAAATCTTAGAAGAATATAACAATTTGAGAAGAAGTGTAGGTTACATTATAAACTACCTGAAAAATCAATTGTGAAGTGTTCTGTCCAGAAAGAATTACACATTTTTTCTCAAAATGAAAACATTTGTAAGGTATGTTACATAGTATGAAGCTTACTATATATTAATTATTTATGTAATGCTTTAACGTTTTAAATATAAAATCACTTTAGTAGCAAATTTGTATCTGTATTGTTTCCTTCCATATCCATTCCTAATACATACATATTACATTACAAAAATAGATTCAGTATCATATTGTATTTAAAAGTTGCAATTATGGCCCTTCTAAAATAAAAATATTAAATAACCATGAATCTATCAAATTAATTGCCCAGAATGTGACCAAATCTATAGGTAAAATAAAAGGAAATTTAGAGACCAGGTTAAAAAAGCATATGAGACATACCAAATATAACATTCCTAAAACCGGTAAAATACACAGCAGAGTTGGATTCTTGGGAAAAGTTATTAATCACAAAACATAAACACTGTGTAATGAATTCTGAAATGCCATCACTGCACCACCAGATGCCGCCACACACAAACTCACACCAGACCTCACCACAAGGAAGTCGGCCACTTCTGAGGATGGGAGCAATTAGCTCTCGAAACCAGTCAAGACAAAAAACATGTACGTGATGTAAAGTGTTTCAAATCCAGCTCAAAAATGTTCTAAATAATTTCAATATTAAATAATCAGTTTAACGAAATTTTAGTACAATGAAATGAATTTCAAAGTCCCCAGAGATTCCTTATAATGACATTTGACTATCTTCCATATCATTTATTTGTAGTTGATGTCTAAACTATTTTATCCTTCCTCCTGATATTTTAAACAATCTTTTAGCACATGCCCTTCAGGGATTTGTGGAATCCAGGACTTCAAAGCTCTTTACAAAATCATCCACCTGCACCCTGAATTTCTTCCTATCATAGCACCTAGGTTCACAGAATATTGGGATAATTATAACACAGTTTTGCACCAAGAGGCCAAAATTTTATTCATTTCTTGCCACCCTTCCTCTATTCCCCATACTTCTACTCTAATATGGCCCTTTCGATTCTACTAAGGCTGTATAAATGCTGTCTAATCATCTTATATCTATTAAAACTGCTATATTATGTAAGCATTTTCTTACCAACTTCATAGCAGAACTTACCAATGCCAGATTCTTTAGTTTCTCCCACATACCTGTTCTTTTAATTGTTACACCTAGATAAACAAAATCATTCAAAATTACTATTTCATTAAAATCCCCATTATCTCTACAATAGGATTATTCTCTTTAATTCCCCCCACTTTTTTTTTTTTTTTAATATTCTCTGATAATGATTTTTGGGTGAGAAATTGTGAATTCTTTGGGGGATTGTAAACTATTCCTAATCATAATGATCTATCTGCAATTAATAGCTACATCAAATTTTCTAGATATGATTTTCTTTCAAATATTTCCCTCAGTCCTTGTGAAAAAATTCCCTATACCATCTGAAACTCTTACTTTAACACATACAGAAGGTATTGCATTCCACCCATAAATTTGATACCCAGATTTCACCAGAAATACATGTTTTGTGTCCTCCTGAATCCAAATAAAGCATTTTTGGAAACATGTTCATGGGTATGTGAACAGTATAACTCAAAAATGAAAAGTCGGTTAAATACCAAACATCTTCTAAAGGATACAACACGAAGATTTTCAAGAAAATCCCCCCATTCCCAACTACCCTTTATATGGAACTTTTTTGAAAAATTTGATTTTCTAAAAAATTGCTAACAATTTTGATTAAAATACCATATATGAAAGATATTTACATGACAAATAAAGTATACATCTTGAATTTTCTAGGAATAGTGTAGGAAGTCCTCTTCATTCGGAAGGAATTTTGTATAATCTTGCATAAGTGGTAAATGTTAAGTAACTGATGAAAACATACCACGTAAAAAATGTAGATCTCTTTAAAAAACGGAATTTATTTAAAATAAGCTTTTCTGTAGCATAAGCCATTCCTGAGATATCTGTTATTAAAGTTTTAATTGTTCAATACTTATTTCCCATCGATTTTAAGTTGTTTCTTGCAATTGCATGGAAACAGTAGGATTCACTTGCTGTTCTCTTTGTATCTATAATGAAATGCATAATGTAGCTATTTTTGCAAAGGTTGTGAATGTAACAAAGATTTTGTTTTCCCCTGCAAACCCCACTTTTGTTAATAAAATCAAAACTTTACACATTCATGACAGCTCTTGCTTCCATTACTACTATAATCAGCATTGTTTTCAACAGCTCTTTATAAAAACCTAACACCATGCCTAAATTTAACCCTTCACAATTCCAATCTCATCTCACTTTACTTTCTCTACTGCTTGCCTATAAAAATTGGATATGGAGATTTTATTGGAAATACACATTTTGAGGTTCCCTGAGTCCATAAAAATGCATTTTTAGAAAAAAACTGATAGTTGTGTGTGGTCTGTGAGCAGCACAATTCAAAAACAAAATTTTGGATACATACCAAACTTGGTATTTAACTTCAGCATCTTCCAAGGATGTGACACAAAGATTTTCAAGAAAGTAAGCTCCCCCCAATCTTGCATGGAAAAAGTTTTGTTATTTTTGATTTGCCCAAAATGACTAATGATTCTGACTTTTTTTATTGGACCCCAAGTATAACTTGTTCACAATTTTCTAAAATGATTCCCATTTTTTGATTTTTCATGCAGCCTTTCTATGGCATATTGCATGTCATCAAAATTTCAAGGCAAGTTTCAGCATGAAGGGTTTGATACTTTCCTTATCAGCAACAATTCAGCCAATTTTCATTGCTTTTACCTTCAAAAGTCTTTATTCTCAATAGTTACAGATAGGACATGCCCCAAATATTTAAATGAGTATAGTGGTACAGTGATCACAAGGGTGGATGTAGTTCAGTTGCAAATAAATAAGTCTTCCTTATAAATCTAGATCTAGGTTTTACAAATGGAAAATCTGATGTTACATAAACTTTACCACCCACTATCCTTTAGTTTTATTATACAGTGTCCACAAACTAATCATATCTGAAAAATAGAATTCGGCAAGTAAAAATAACAATCTCAAAAATCGATACACAAAAGATCACTATTCGAAAAGCCTAAGGGTAAAATATGAAGTTCCACAAGGGTCTGTTCTAGGACCTCTCTTATTTATCATACACATAAATGACATACCCAATCCAACAAGTAGTAGAATCATGATGTATGCAGATGATATGACCATCATAAATACAGGAAATACCACCGAGAACTTGGAAAACACAACAATTCAAAATCCCAAACAAATTATCCAGCATCTTAAATTAAACAGCCTATATATAAACATGAACAAAACGAACTATATATGCTTACAAACCATACAAAACAGAAACAGTGCCAGTACTAAAATTATCATTGAAAACAAGGAAGTTAAAAAAGTAGATTCAACAATTTTTTCGGGGTTTTAATAGACAAACATCTGAAATGGGACAAACACATAGACGAATTATGCTGCAAAATATGTTCTGCATTATTCATAATGAAGAGAATGGCAAATTTAAAGAATATAGAAGTCCAAAAGATAATTTACTATGGTAAAATCTACCTTCACATAATCCTATGGAATAACAGTGTGGGGACGTAGCATAAAAAGAAATACCGAGAGAATATTTAAGTTACAAAAAAGCGCAATATGACTCATTTTAGGCTTAAAATACAGTGTCATATAAAGAAGGCTTTAAAACATTAAATATGCTCAAGAAATAAATAAACAGATTCATGACCACAATACAAGAGGAATAAATAATTACTATATACAGGCACATGCATTAGAAATCTACTATATGAAACCTACAGCAAACTCTACAATGAGCTACCAGATTATATAAAAGAAATAAATTTGTTTAAAGGGGAACTATAAGGTTTTTGCATAAATTCAAGTTCCTATCACTTGACAAATATCTAACTATGAGGACCATCCAGAAAGTAAGGTTACAACATTTATGTAGGATCGAAAAATGCTTGTATTTAATTAAAATTCACAGGATACTTCACAAATATATTCAACTGTTTTTCAACGTAATTGCCATTGAGATCGATACATTTCTGTAGTCAGGGCACCAGCTTTTGTATGCCAGTGTCATAGACCTCTGCCTCTTTCAGCCACTTCTTCAGAACTTCCTCGACCTTCTGATCATTGGAAAAACATTTCCCACCTAAAAACTCCTTTAGTTTGGTAAAAAGGTGGTAGTCTGAAGGCACCAAGTCGGGTGAATAATGGGGTGGGTGAGAATATCCCATTCAAACAGCAGCTCCTGTGGTGTAGGGTTTTGTGTTATGATGCAGGAGGCTGACTCCCTGGGTCAACATTCCCCTTCTGCAGCTCTGAATGCTCTTTGGAGTATTTTTTTTAAGGGTTGAAGAAGGTGTTTTGTTACGTATGAGTGTTACGTAAAATTATTTTAGCTTCTTGTTTGGGAAGCCAATTTTGAAGTAGTATTGTTCTTGGAGTTTACAACACGCTTTGTGCGTTGGTTTGAATTTGTTGATTACGTAATAGTTACTGTTGTTACGCAATATGCTGCTACGTATGAGAAGCTGATTTAAAGATGTGTTTTTGTTGTTACACTCCAAGTTTTACACTATAATATTTAACTTTGTTATTAAAACTGCTTCTATATATTATTTATGTTTGAATTTGCCTTGGCTGCATCAGTAATGTTTGTAGAGTCATGTATTTCTTAGGCAGGGCATGGTGCAACAAGAATGTACACTTACACAGATTTTTAAGTTTTTAAAACTCACTTCTTTTATTTATACTTTGCACAATTTAATAAAGCACTACACTTTTTAAGAGCTGTAAGATTCTTTAATACTTTCACTTAGCACGTATACATATTTTACGATTCACACGTAATATTTCTGTAGAGAACACATCTTCCATCTGGTCACTACCAAGGTTTGCCAGCAACTGAAGATTATTTCAATCATTAAACCTGTAAGCTTCAGTATTTCAAGTCTCTGATTGGCTAATTCTAGTCCAATAGGATATCTGCATTTTACTTAAACTTTTTCCTTGCTATTGATTGGCTAATTTTAAACTGTCACAGAAATTACATTATCGTAGCTTTAATCATGACTAGTGACTTTCAAACTCTCAAACTCATTATTGCCACAAGGTTACCTCATTGTTAGCAACCTAAAACTTATTATTCTCACAGCTCTTGCATTATTAAAGTAGGTAATGTATTCACATAACATTATAAAACATGTTTACAATAAAAATAAGCATATGCAATGACTGTTACATACATTTTAAATAATTATTACATACATATTGTTACAAGGTGGGTTGTTATTGAATTTACTTATTATAAAATACAATTAAAATTATTCAGGTATTAAAATACTGCCCCAGGGTATTGCAGTAAGCCTCTGCACTAATGGTAGTCCCTTTAGGCATATTATCCACCAAAAGGACCCCCTTACGGTCCAAAAAACAGAGGATACCATGACTTTTCTGGCTGAAGGGATCGTCTTGAACTTTTTGGCAGCTGGGGAAGATGAATGACACCACTGAAGTGATTGTCTTGTCATCACATCACTACCATAAACTTCCACGAGCTTCTGATGGATATTCACAGCGGTATTATTCTGCAAAGTCAAAAATGGATGACTGCACAGACGGGAGGTGGCAGGAGCATGCGACGACCTCTCCATCGAAAGAATTTACTGTGACTGAACAAAATGGCCAACAAACATGCGGGACCAAAAAAACTGACCATTAGATCCACCATACATGCCAGGTGCACCAACTTCGAAACAAAACTTTTCCCCGGCATCCAGTGCCCTTGTAACCTTACTTTCTGGATGGCCCTCATAATAATAACCATAATAGAAATGTATGTAATTTCAAAATGTGAATACTACTATGTAAATTCTAATAATTATGTAGTTGATGTAAACGGACATATCCAACAAACATGTGTGTGTTACTAAAGGATGAAAAATAAATACAAATACAAATTTCTGCAAAATCTTCTTCTATTTTCTTCAAGTTAATTGAGATAATCATTTACAGAAATAGCTGCATTACACATTTCGTTATGGATACAAAGAGAATAGCGGTTGTCAAATGTTTAAGAACTGGACGCTATACGCTGGCCTTAAAATTCAATACTATTTCCATGACAAACAACTGAATAACACTACACTTTTAAAAAAATGATGAAGTATTGAAAGATTCAAACCAGATATCTCAGAAATGGCTGATGCCACAAAAAAGTGATTTGAAATAGTGTTTCAAAAACGATTTTTTGTGTAGGAAATTTTTATCTGTCTCTCATGGCTTACCCGTTATACAAAATTCCTTCCAAATGAAGTAAACTTCACCAGCTATTCAAGATAAAGATCTTATTTGTCATGTAAATGCTAGTTTGGGATGAGGGCTTTTCTTGAAAATCTTTGTGTTGCATCATTTGAATATAAAGTTTGGTATTTACCAAACATTTTGTTTTCAAGTTATGCTTTTCATGCATGGATGCACACAGACCATTTTCTAAAATTATTTTGACATTGAATATTTGGGTGGAATGCAATACTTCCTCCACATGCTGGAGAAAGTAAAAATGCTGACACTGTTTTCACAGCAGATGCAGTGTGTTGCTTCTCTGGAAACTTCATAGTACCTATTTCTTTGATTTTTTAGAAACATTAAGGATAGGAAAAAACACATTCAGATTTTGACTCAGCAGGCAAAATATAATAACACAATGTAGCATTTTTTTTTAAATGCACACTCTAATTTAATTTCAACTCATTACGGCAATAACAGAGAAATTAATAACTTTATAATGCTGTACTATTAATGTTTTATTGAATAAACATTTTCAGGTTATACAAAATATTTTGCCAAGCTGAAATTCAATCTTGAAAAATACCATATTAGGACAAATTTATTATCTTTTCAATTTTAACATCTACATTTAATGAAACATTTCATAAGTATTGCCTTTCCTGTTTAATCTAACAGTGATATACAAATTATGAAGCAAAATGTGAAAAAACACGGTAATGAATAAGCAGGACATAATACAATAAAGTTCTTGGAAAACTAATTGCCTTTTCAAATTGATTAGCCAATTGTTACTCAAGACACTTATATATAAAAAGAGTTTCTGTCACAGCAGTGCTGCGGTGTGGTTAACTGTCCACTTGAATGGTGCCTCAGACATGCCACGAAAAAAGTTGCCACAAACTAAGTAAAAAATTTATATCTACCTTTTTGATGATTATTTCTGTATTTACCTGATGTTCTAAATATAACAGATATCTTAATCTAGAAAGAAACCACACACTGTAGCATCATCACATACACCAATCCTTAAAACTTTTTGATTCTAACACATTGAAGTAAACCTGCAATTTCTTATAGTAATAGAATACTAGAGAGTTGTTTCGTATAATGCTATATGAATAGTACATTCTAAATCCTAGAATTTTCTGACAGATCTCTTAACCAAAATAAAGTAGAATCTGACACACTTGTTCTAATACTGACATACATTTTCAATAATTATGTATTAATAAAGGAAAACAATCAATAATTTTCAGTGCCTATATTCACTTATGGATGTGCTGAACATCTTCGGTGCGTATATGCACTTATACATGTGCCTTTGTTTTTATGGTTAGCTATAATATTACCTACATGGTCATTTTACCTCTCCCTTGATATCATTTATTAAAGTAAACTAATGAATGCTTTTAAAATTGCAGACTGATGACAAAGGAGTGTTTGATACCTCGCTCTCTGAAGAATATCGTTTGGCTGCAGATAACTTCAAATTAAATGAGGAACAGCTGTGGCAGTTAAGCATTTCCAGCATTGAATATTCCTTCGCTTCAAAAGAAGAAAAACGTAAACTTCAAGAAAAGTTTTTACTGTGGCTTAAATGTAAAAGCCTTGAGAAATGAGGTTTATGGAGGTTTGCCCCACTTAAGCTTGGACGACTTTGCTTATGTTTTTTCATGGCAAGATTCCCTTTTGCCATCACCTATTGTGTTCAATGTGATTTCCACGGGCTTTAACTATGGCCATTGAAGAGGGCTGCGTCTAAGAACAGGAAGGGGCAGACTTTCCAGAATCCTTCAATTGCGGTGGGATGCAGAGAAGCAAGCCGCTGTTTCAGCAGACCAAATTCGCAAACATCTGGCGACTTCACAGGGATCCTTTTAAATGGTATCACATTGACACCCGTTTCCATAGCTTTCCAGTGGTAGTAATGCTGGGAAGATTGAGAAGTGTGACTGGATGTTTTATCCATGTGGATATGAACATTTGGGGCATCCTCACCATAGAACCAATGAATCTCTTATAAAAAAATTGGGTCCATAACATTCTTTTGATAGTAGGCTGCATTAATTTTTACATTGTTGGCAATTCTGTGAATGCGAGTTTCCCCTGAGAGCAATAACTAGGGATCCCAGATTGTCGGTAAATAAAATAATGTAATACTGGTGTAAAAATATTATAGTGAGCGGTGTTTTGGGCAGTAAATAAAACTGCTTAGCAGTGTTATCTTGTGCAAAAAAAAAAAGGGGAAAAAACAAAAACACAGTTTAAACTATTTTACTGTGGAACAAAGGGCACCTTACATGTAACTTAAAAAAGAGGAGCATGAAAAAATTTACATAGTATACATTTCGACTTATTTACTTTGTTAGAGACAAAGCCACCATAAGTTCGGTGTTCTCTGGCTTAAGATTTGTTCTTAAGTTTGTCATGATGTTCCCATATGCAGAGAAAAGTCTTTCACTGTCCACATTGGACATGGGTACCCACAATAGTTTCGTACACTTCTCACTGAAACACAAGTGATCACATTGAAGTCCAGAAAGTAAATCCATATGTTCACTTCAGCAGCATCATCTAATTTCTCACACACTATGTTCTTCAGAGCAGCATATCCCTCCTCGAATGTCTTCTCTGGCAAGTCTCGCAGAAAAGGTAACATTCTTCTTGCTTTTTCTATAGTTATATCAGTAGATGTCTCATTTGATACTATTTTTCGTACATCAAACAATTTACCTGCAGAATGAATATCATCATCAGCTGGATTAGCTGACATTAAGGAATTCAGCATGGTAACTGACTTCATGCCCAATTGCTTGAACTGACTGATAACATAAGACTTCTTAAGGGTTGGCAGTCTCTGAAGAAGACTTGAAGTTTTCTCTCCAAACGAGCCCTCAACTACTATTGTGAAGCCATTTGATATATCTTTAAGTTTGCTATATAGTTTATGAACAAATGGATATTTAGATCCCTCAAGCACTTCAATAAGGCAAATGGTGTCTTTGCAGTGTTCAAGAAGGAAAGATGCCTGGCAGTTTATTATATTTTGAGACCGCATTGAAATACTACTGTGGAATCGGTTTGAATTCCCGCGTGCCGCAAAACTAAACTGACCTGGCAACGTCTTGCACATGCTGTCTGTACGGCGCGCGAACGGCACGTTGCCAACTCCACCGTCAGCTGAATTGTGCATGCGCTAGCTTAATTTGAAATGTGGCTCCATCGGCATAATTCCTTTTCTTTTTCAGAGCAGAAGGTAAATTGACTCCGCGCTAAATTGTAACGTAATTTAAAGAATATAACTTGACTCCAAACGAATCTTTCAGTATAGCAGACACAAAATATACCTAAACATGCATTCACATTATGGCAACGTCGCGAGACAGCAACAATTTTTGTGCAAGGGGTACAGGAAACGGAGACAGTGATTGGTAGAAGAGGCTGTCTACTGTCAGAATTGACTTGAACCAGACTTAGAAATTCATGCATTATTTAACGATACTTTTGCGACAGTCTTTTCCAGCCGGCATGAAATGGGGCGATGCAAGCACGAATCATTAAAATACGGCATTAGAGAAGAATTGCAGGTAGTATTGTCATTTAAATCAAAGAATAATTTGAGTGAAATGAGAAATCCGTCACTGATGCGGTGTTGCCGAGTTCTGATAAACATGGCATTCCTTTTGTTGTGCATGCGATAGGTGAAGAGTGAAGGGGACGGGGTAGTCGAAGCAGTACCGATGTTTGCCGAAGCTCTGGTTAAATCACAGTGCAGTTTGGTGTTCTGTGCCGTGCAGCATGGCCGTAGCGAAAGACAATACATGTATCCGTAAATGATTGATAAGCCAAATATCTGATTGTTTATGTGAAAAGGAGAGACAAACGCCCAAAAAAAAAAAAAAAAAAAAAAGTGAGAGAAAAATTTCGGGTTATTTTGCACATTTTTTTTCATAACGGTGTTATTTCGCGTTTTCGCGATATAGAACTAATGTCGCATTATTTCGCGACTCAGAATGGATATATGTATATGTGGAATTTAAAAATAATTGATTAAAGGTTTTCCTTATTGTTAATTTTCGGCCAATTTCGCGAATTAATTACTTGCGAAAAGTCGGGGTCCCTAGCAATAACCTGCAACCACCATGAATCCCTTGTTCTCCCGAATGAAGTTGGAGCCCCCTTTTGGCCCACTTGATGGTAATAAATGGCTTTTTTTTTTTCTTTCTTTCTTTTTGTCACAATAAACCCATGCTTCATCTAAAGAAGCCACTCATTGCCACTTCTACTGCCAGGTAGTGTTCGTAGACTTTTCTTGCGTTTGTGAAGCGTTCTCTGATGTGCCGCACTTTCAAGGCGTATCCACGTGCTTTATGTCACCGTTCTAGACCCAAATTGTTGTGTATTATCGGATAGACGGTCCTTTGGATATTCCAATGTGGCTGGAAATGCTTCTTTGGGTTGGTGGGTTTTCTTGAGTCACTGTTGCACTCACCTTGGCTACTACTGCTTTAGGTAATGTTGGTGGTGGCCTATTTTATTGCTGGTTTTTTTGCACACTGAGCCTCAGGTGGGAATCTATTTTTATGCAGCTGTGTTATACACCCCACACATGACTTACTTATGGTAAGACCTTTTTGCTTGCACCTTTCCACTACCACTGAAAGGCTATAATCAGCATCAGAAAGCCCAACAATTTACTCCTGCCACAAGTCAGCAATTCTTGAAGCCATTACGAGTAAACTTTGCCTCAGACTGGACCGGCAGACAACTGGCACTCGCAGTAAGCTGATGCAATAATAAACATAAGCAGTTTGACCAATGGCAGAATGGGAGGGCGACTCAAAGTCCTCCGAGCTTAAGTGGGGCAACCCTCCGTATTTACTGGTTACAGTGGCTTTGTGAAGAAGGCAAGAACTGTTATTACATACATACTAAAGAGAGTAATAAAAACTATTAATTTCCTTTGGTTATTTGCTTATTTCTATAAACACATTGATTTATGTATTTGAATTTTGGCACCAAAATATTTATGACAAATCTTTTTAAACAATGCTTTCACTGTGATGTAAATATCATATGAAATATTTCTAATTACACTACTTCTATTTTAATTCATTTATGACCGAAGTACAAAATTGTCAACTATAAAACAGCACCACTTAAAACACAAACAATTATTAAATAACGCTTACAAATATGCTCTTGTTTTTCTAACTTTAGATTGAAATATTACACATATTTACAACAAAGGACTTCACAAAAATTAGTGTTGTTATTATCATCTATATTGGTAAAGTATGGTTGACTCTCGCTTATAGGGATTCATACATTCTTGTAAAAATGAAGATGTGATTTAGAATGTGAATCGTTTTACACTGTTGATGATCATTTTTTATTGACTAGAATGCTTGCAACGAAAGCTAAAAGTGAAAAAGTTTAAAGAAACATGTGCCTGTGAACTGATGTATCGAATGTGTTATAAATAATAAATATAATACTTTTGACAAAAAACTTACACATGTAACTTATTGTCGAGCATTTTCACTGTCGATTACGAGGTCAGGTACCTGATGTGATGAGGCATGGCTGCATCATTAGTCCGACTAAAATTTTATAAGCATATGAGAAGAACCTTTCTGTTCAACAATCCCCTTATCCAGTCCCTCTAATCAAAGTAATATGAAAATCGCTGTTGTCTCTAACACTCCCCTTATGGTCTAAGATATTCAGGGTTACCTCATTCCACCAAACGATGACTGGACCCATTTCTGAGGTGGAGGCATCCAGCGGGCAGAATCCATTGCCTCCGATGTTAGGGTGGCGACCAAACCACATTGGGCCTAGGGGATACTTAACAAGAGCGAGTCAGAGGTGAAGGCATGGATAAGGCAGACTTTAAACTGCCATCCCATCATGCAACTGAAGCAGCAATATAGGATATCACAAAAAGCTGAAAATCTTCTTGCAAAAAATGCTAATACCATGATGAATGAAGGAAGTACTCTTCATATTATAAATAATTAAACACACAGGGACACTTGTAAAATCGATGTTTAGATAACTTTTACTACTAGATGTTTAATTCAGTGAAGAAATGATGTTTAGTGCTAAACAACATCTAAATCACAGCCACTTTTAGACACTGCATAGTAGGTGGTTTAAACAGTGTTTAACCTTAAACATCACCATTACTTTACATAGGTGCAAGCATGAACAGAGAAAACAAGTTTGAGTTCATATGGCTGTTTTATATTGCTGTGCGTTATGAAAAACTATTACACCTATGACCACAAAGAGTGCTCAGACATGATCCCTAAAGAACTATACCGAAAGGGAATTCAAAGCAACATTTAGGAAATAAATCCAGATACACGTTTCATTAGTAAAGTCAAGTCTTACGGTTAGTATCTCTCCATACCATATAATACTTAACAATTAAACACATTTATGCCTCTCATATGCTGTTTCATTCTTTCTTTATTCAGTAAGTGTTTTATATGCAGTTATAGGCTAAGGGGAGATAGGAAGGGAGCGAATTTGAATAGGTGTCCTCTTTGTGGAGAGGCAGATGATTTGTATTATATAATTGAATGTGAAGAAACTAAGTTATAGAGAGATCAGTTTTTACCTAAAGAATGGGAGAATGTTAACAAAGAAGTATTAAAAATTAGGATAATGATAATACAAAAGAGAGGGATATAAAAAGAATAGGAGAATATATGGGGAGAGTAAGAGAAAAATGGTTTAGAAAAATAAAGCAATATGAATTTCTTATGACCCACCATGCATAAATAACCGTGGTGTTAAAATGCATGATGGACCAAAGAAAGAAAAAATCTGATGTGTTACACTCACATGACTTTCTCTACTCTTGTACAAACTATTTTTACAATTGCTTATTCTCCATCTACTTCATGTTAATCGAGATAAACATTTGCAGACTCTATCTTATTGCTAATTTTCTTGTAGATGTAAGGGGAAAATATATTTACAAGGGCAATATAGAAAAACAGTAGCCTTTAAGCACATACATATCTCTTAATAGCTGGTTGCTAGGTGCAGCACCATTCCCTTTGCCACAGATTATAACTCTTTGCATATCCAACAAAAAAATGAATAACGAATTCCCATTTGAGAAAATAAGTATTGAAAAATTTAAGAGAATAACAAGCATATCTCGAAAATGGTTCACTCAAAAAAAAAATGTATATGACATAAATTGTGTATTTTAACGCGATCTACATTTTTTGCATAGTAAAATTTTGTCTATCTCTTATGGTTTACCAGTTATGCAAAAGTCGTTCACAATGGAGAATACTTTTGGAGACATTCCCAGAAAATTCAAGATATACATTTTATTTGTCATGAAAATATCTTAAACATACGATATTTTAATAAAAATCGTTAGAGCCATTTTTGAGAAAATTAAAATTTTCGAAAAATGTTCCATGTAAACGGTACTCTGGGGTGGGGGGGATTTTGTTGAAAACCTTTGTGTCATATCTCTAGAAGATACTGAACCTAAATACCAAGTTTGGTGTTTATCCGACTGTTCGTTTCTGAGTTATGCTGTTCACAGACAGACACACAGACTGACAGACACACACACACACGGACATGTTTCCAAAAATGCTTTTTTTGTATTCAGGGGATCTCAAAACATGTATTTCCGGTGAAATCTCGGTATCGAATTTTTGGGTGGAATACAATACTTCCCCTACTTACTATACGTAGTAGAGAAAGTAAAAATAGCAACTCAAAGTAATCTATTAAAAATTGTAAGAATTTTGTATGGCATTATGGAAATAAATATTCATACAAGTGTTTTATAAATGGTCATCCTTTAACATAACCCGCTCTTCTAACTTTACCACTCAGTGCTTACAGCATATAGAACCAGCTTTTAACATAATAATGTTTGGTTCCCTTCTCTCAGATTAATATATATGAGTTTGTTTCTTATACGCATAGTTTTAATAGGAAAAAACGTGCTCAGGCTTTTTCTATGTAATAAGCTAGACATTACCTAACCTCTCATTTTGAATGACATTTCATGCAGTAAAAGGAAAGCTAATGTGGAGCTTATTATTATTATTATTATTATTATTATTATTATTAAGTGTAACTCATTCTTTGATTTACTCTACCATTTTAACTAGTGGCACTGTTTACAATGTTAGATTGAGGTATGCAGATGCGATAGTGCATTACTGCCAACATACAGGACTTCTGTAACTTTTTGGTTAAGAAGATTGTTACTGTCACTATTGCTAGTGCTTACATTGACCATAATTTTCCTCCTCTCAACAAGATGATGTTAATACAATGTTTCAGAATATCAAATAGCATGTAGCAACTGGTTAGCAGCTTTAAGGCGGAGGGACAGGTGAAAATGTGACCAAAAATGACAAAATTTCACATTTTGTTTTTTTTTGTACCAAAAATACTAGGTGGTTAGAAGTGCATATATGCAAAGTTTTAAAGCACTGCAGTGCCTGGAAGTTGTTCTAATTACATCATATTTAAAAGTCTGCACTCCTTAAATCTCCCTGATGAGGTGTGGCAGATGATGAAATTGCTGCATGAAGCAAACAATTTGCGTTTTTAACCGATTTTTGTGGGAATTTTTTCCGTGTGAAGGTTAGTTTCTGATTTGTCACTGAGCCACCGTGATCAGTATAACATAGCAACAGTAGCTCTGCCAGTAGATGTTGTGTAACATCAAATTATATGTTCCCTACACATGAGCCATAAATAATAGCAGTGATGAAAGGTTAGATGAGCAAGAATGTGGTATACAAAAGAAAAATTTAAGGCAGAAACAGCTGGAGGATAATTGTGACCATGTACCTGTTGTAAATAATGAAGAGTGTAAATATATATTGGTGGATACCAGTGTAATGAGCACAATCAAAAGTGTTTGTATATTGGATTTGGTACAGAAAGGCTTGGTCTATACCATAACTTAGAACTGATTTGTAGTGCTTGTAATGAAAAAAACATACAAATGACACTTCTAGGAAGGTCTGAAGTCATTATTTCTGGTTAACTGCATGCAAACTTATCAACTCATTTTTCTTTAATTTCATTTTTGCTACACTTTTATTCATTCAAAACAAACTTACATCTACAAATTAGGTGTTAGAGGCCTGAAATTTTTACTGTACATTCTATAAAGCATAAGAAAAACACTGATGCATGGGATTTAGGAATAACTTAGTACTTCTTGAGATAAAAAAAAAATAAAAGTATGCAGAATTGCAAAAATTTTGAAATTGTTGCTATGCAGATCATATTTTTTAAACTTCCCTTACAGTGAAAATATTACAAAACCCATGCATAAAGCTTTTCTAACTGAGTTTCTGGTTTTCCAAAAACAATTTCAAAATTTTTTTTCAAAATGAAATTCACTCACAGCCAGCTTAATGGAAGTGATTTGAATAGCTGCGAATGTTAAGGCAAGAAGAAATGGCCTGGCTATCCATTCAAAGCCAAATGTTGTGACTTCATATTTGAAGGTGTTAGTAAATCTACCAAAGCATTATAGGAAATTTTGATTACAGGATGAATTTTTTTGATAAGGAATTAATATTCATAAAATTAAAGACAAAAATCCCAGCAACTGCAGTCAAATGGGTCTGCGGCAAAGGATGGGGAGGGCCCACACAAAATAAGTGGTGTGATGTAATGTGTGGATGATGACAGGGTTACATTTGACTACAGTTACATGGATTTTGCTTTCTATTAAAAAAAAACAAAAAAAAAACAAAAAAACAATGGCAATGTTGCTCCAGAGGTCGATGTGTCATGGCGGACAATGTAAATGCACAATGTCAGGTAGAAACTATTAAATGGAAAAAATGCTGCCACATTAGTAAAAACGGAGAGAGTTTGGTATTGTTGCCAACTGTTATACGCTGTTGTAATAGAAAAGTGTGAAATAATGAATAAATGCAATGAAACTGAATAGTAACTGCGAAGCAGTAAAAATATTATTGTGTAATGCTTGGCATTTAGTAATGAACTCATTAGCACTCATGCACTAGTAAACAAATGTAATACAAATAAATAATTACGACGCAGCAAGCAAATGATTACCACATAGCAATAATTACGAATTCAATAAATCGTGCCAGAATACATAATCGAAAGTGCTTAAACAACTTTGGGATATTTAAAAGGTCAAATGACACACATTCGCAGAATTTTAGCGATGTTTTTTTCTACAGGGTAGCCTGCCAGACGTTGCATGGCACCCACCATGACACGTCGAGCTCTGGAGCAACATTACCAAAAAACATTACAATGGTACTGAAATAATTCAGTATTTTTAACATATAAAATAGTTGCAAATATGTATTTTTTTTATTGTAAAATGTTAGTGTAATACGAAAGTAACAGAAAACTATTAAAACATTCCAAAACCTTGACTAAATATCTTAGTTGGAAATGTACAACACTATATAATAAAGGGTTAAATCCTTGGAGACAGCCTAGTAACCTGAACAATAGATGGCGACTCCACTCTGGTGGCACAAATGTGGATAGTAGTAGCTGAGAAAATTTTTCTCAGGAGTTGAAAATCCCATGCTCTACAGTTATCACCGAGATTTAAGCTAAGCTGGCAAAGAATGCAGTAGTGATGGTGCAACCGACAACCCACCAAGCTAAAAATATGCCAAGAAATTCAAAGTGAATCTCTAACGATTCAAGAGACAAAATATGAAAGCAAAGAAAGAATAGTAATTCACCTGTAATAAGTCAAAGTTCACACTGGAAGAATACTCCAGAAAATAGACAGAAAACGGCTGACCATCCTAGGAGCAGTCACAACAGCTGCAGACTGAAAGAAGTGCATGGATCTATGCAACTTGTTACCTTAGAAAACGCACATGAGGGAAAGAGAAGAAAAAATAGAGAATGCAAATCAGGACACCTGCCTAATGATAGCCATGACTGCTGCAGAATGGAAAAAGCCAAATTTTGCACAGTAACACATATTTACAAGGAGGTGTAGTGTGCACAGCTTTCATCACAGAATCTGTGAACAGAGGAGACACTACTGGCATCTTATAGACACAGCTAAGCCAAAAATATCATTTAACTATCATTACACTATGGTATTTTATGCAAATGATAAGGCTTTTCATGGTGCATAAACACACACACACTGCAAATCTAAACACTGGGCATAAGGATTTAACATGGGAAATCAGTTATTCTCCAATGTTCTCTCCCTGTTAATTTTGAAAGAAATTTTAAATCTTGCAAGACTATTATAGTAAGACTTAAAAAGTGCATCAGATAAAAATTATTAAAAAAAATATTTTTCTTTACTAATCCTTTCTATCAGCAATGTTTCATTACAGTGTTAACAGCTTTGGCTACTATGGCAGATATGCGAGTGATCTAAACTCCCATAATCTGTTTTTCATATCATGATTCTCATTTGTTACAAACTTGTAGTGAGTCATGGCCCACAATAGTGAAACAAAATTAATAATGTAATACATTAATAAAAGTTACCAGATTATTTTTTTCTAAAATAAACACAAACTTGCTTGCTTTTATTACTTTTTTAATGTACTTAAAAAATGTTTTTATAAACTTAGAATATCAGATATTAGTTGTGCTCAGGTTTGCACCACCCAACTTGTAGGCAACTGCAATGCAATAACTAAAACAGCAGTTACCATTTTGTTAAACCTGAAAATGGCTTAATAAGAGAAGAAAAGGTGCTACCGGTATCCTTCCCCCCCCCTCATTGATTGCTCGCATTAAAATTTTAACCAGTGTAACCTTATGGGTATTTTAGTAATGATTCGTGACTGCAATGACAAAAACAGTTTTGAATATCTAAAAGAATTGACAATATCCTTTGCATGTGGTAAAACTCGCAAAGTGGCACTTGTTAGTAGCTACACTGTGTGTTTCTGAAGCAAAATGTCATGCTCTAATTAGGCCAATGAAGGTAAGCAGGTGCGAAAAGCCTCAAAAAAAGGAGTATTTAATTTCTTAATATCCAGGCTGTAGTAACTAATGGCAACCTCTGTTAAGGAAATGTTTCAGACTGTATTCCTGAAATGTAGAAATTAACATGAGATGATTCTCACCAAGCATGTAACACTATCAAATTTTGGGAGCTTTTGTTTATTTTACATTCTTGCTTTCAGGAATCTTTGTGTAAATAAGAGTCAACCATACATAGTTATATTCTAGAGATTAGCTTGATTCATTTGGACCCTCCTGTGATGTGTGCTTTCCAATGTGAATAAACACTGTACAGTTAAAAGTTTACAACTACTTGTTACTGAAGGTAGCATAGGCCTTCATTTCTGCAGAAAGTATCGCTTCATATTAATATACTTATTGCTTTTAGCAGTACAGAAGGCAATCTGGTTATTGATATGTAAGGGTCTTTTCATCCATAGCATTAAAACAAAGCCTCTTTTAGCTGGTTTTACTTTAACAAATCATGAAAATGATTTCAATTAAAGGGAAATGGGTGCAACATTATTACGTAGTTAGAATATTGTGTGGATAGAGAAAGAAATGAATTGTAGAATGCATAATCTTCAAATATTCTTTACCTGAGCATCATTTACAAACCGTAAGTTATTATGTAGAGTCCATTGCAAAAAAAACATGCAGATGCTTTTGCTCTCCTATAGTGTTTTACTTTATTTAAGTTTTACTTTCTGTTTTGGCAGAATCTCGTTATCAATTTGTGTTCCACGCCTACCCAGTTGTGCTAATCTTTTATTGGTTTCAACAAAGTGAGTTAGGTGTGGAAAACAAACATTTTACCTGAGCGGCTGGAAGGCACTCACCAGATATGCCCTTATCGTATTGGTTTGATGACAAACATCTGGCACTCAAACCCTAACCAATGAACAGACGTCAGTTTTCAGCTCAGGAGCAAAGGAAAAGGGGGAGGGGTGATGACAAACATCATATGGAGTGGTTGGATGAAACTGCCTTATAAACATTGTCCTCTTAATTATGCATGCCATTTGAAAGGAACAAAGGACATGGACGACGAACCAAAAATTATTTCCCTTATTGAGGAAGTTATAGGAGAGCTATGGAGTATCTCCAAGAACAGTAACTGGTGGAAGAAATACCACAGATGGAATTACTGGACATGCAAACCAGATAGCATATTTAATTATAAATGCATAATCAGTTAGCATAGCACCAGAAGCATCAAGTACATATCACAATAGGATACAAAGCAAACTTAAAGGACATGTGAAAAAAAAAAAGTTTAATAGAGTTTACAGGAGAGATAAAGTATTTTACTCTGAATAACTCATTTAATAGATTAGGGCATTATGATCTTCTTGTTACTATTATTTCCTTCTGCTAATTATTTGCAAAGCAATAGACATTTGATTTTGAGTTATAAAACATCACAAACAAAAAGCATGGTAAGGAACAAATGAACATGTAAAATGAGAAAGCATTACAAAAAAGTTGCAAAACATAGCATTTTCGTATTATTTGAAAAGGGACCTTCTTTATATTCCTCTTCTTGCAAAACTCTGATAATAAAATTTATTTAAGAGATATTAATTCCCAATTATGGAAAGGTGGAATCAAAGTAAAAAGTCCAATGCCATGGTCGAATTTGAACCATCGATCTTTGGCTTCCTGTGCCATTGCTCTGCCATCTGAGCTATGATGTGGTGTTAGCACATTATGAAGTTCTCCATGTGCCTCAAATTTTTCTGGCAAAACACAAGGCATTTTGAGATAATATACTTTTTCTTCTGATTCTAACTTTCCAGTCTACAGAAGAACAGTGCATATCCACCATAGCCCCCCCCCCCTCAGAAAAAAGCCATGCAAGGGCAACAAATGAACTTGGCTTGCTAGAACCAGGTAAGGGGTAGGGATGCAGCCATGAAATGGGAGGAGCTGTCAATTTTTTACCAACTTAACACACAACTAGCTTATATCAGCATGTTTTTTTTGTTTTTATTTGTACTGGACTGTACCTATTTCTTCCTTTCTGGCACAAGCAAGGTGTGCAATGCTACATTTTGATATTGCACACATGCAAAGCTTCAGAAGCATTGCTGTATATTGAGTGTGTAAAAACAATATGCAAAAAATTGAAGAGTAGAAGGTCAGTACCACAATAAGCATTTTCAGAATACAAATCAGAAGCTCTTTTACTGTGCTACATGTATCAACATTAATCTCTGCTTGTGTAACCTTTTTGTGGTATGTCAGATGTAAACAAAATGCACTCTTGTATAGTACTAGTCACTATTGCTAGGCGTGTGTGACGTGAAGCCTAAAGGCTGGTTCACAACCACCCGGTAATGGTAACCAGAACGGGAAGCAAGAAATTTTGATTCACAACAGCCCGGTAACTAACGAGAACAGGAATGCATATCGATTACAAAGTGAAAGTCAATTTTACGCATTGTGATTTCATTTGTTTTTAACTGACCAATGACATTTTTTCACCTACTTCCAATTTAGCCAATCCAACGTCAAAATTCGATAGATTAAACATTACCTAAATGCATATTCATTACATTTCCGATCCCTCTACTTATGCCAAACATTCATTCCTTTATTTAATGGCATACATTAAAATTGTTTATTGTTCTTTTTTCATTTCCACCGGTTTTAGCTGCTCTTTGTAGCTTTTGCCATTGTTTTTTAGGTAATAGCCAGTTTTGAGTTGCATATAAACAAACTAAAAATGATCCCTTCACCAGAGGAACCAATGCTGATTGGATTTGGGGGTGTCGGGATGAGGTTAGGAAGCACATTTACTACTAATTCCTTCCAGTTTCATGTTTCCAGCTTGTGACTATAGAGAGCACTAGTGGCTGTTTCATGTCACGGCCGCTTAGAATAACCTCTAGAGTGAAGAGTCTAATATGCACAATAGGTATCTAATATGCTGTGCCCGGGAACGAGAACATTAAAAGTTGGGCAACTCTTCTTTCCCATTCCCGGGGCCCGAAAAGGCTTCCCGTCGTTTGTGAACATTCCCATTGTATTTTAACTTTCTCATTCTCGTTCTGGTTACGGTTCTCGTTGGTTTTGAACCAGCCTTAATGGATGGTACAGTACAACCTAGTTTGTCGTTGTGTACCAGAAATAATTAGTTGAGACAGTACACGCACATTTGTCGTCCAAATTACATCTCATCTTGATGTTTCATAAAGTGAGATTTCAATTATATTCAAGCAGCACTCCTTTAATTATACTGCATCATAACCCCATGCTCCTAACCTCAAAATGCTTTGTTTGGTACTACCTTTCTGTTCTACAGTTTTCTGCGCCCGTATATAATTGACTTCAGGAAGAATTTTGACACACAACTCCAACATATGTGAATACGCATTACAACTGCTCTACTTACCTTCTGAAAGAAGGCACACTAAGAAAGTTTTAAAAAATTTCATCATCCTCTGCCACGTTTGAACCCATGTATAACATAAAAACATTAATATTTAAATTTCACATAACCTTACTTTTCAGAAAAGCTACATTCATAGAGATGGAAATTTTCCATAAAATCACAGTATATTAACTAGATAGCAGTTCCATATCTACTTAATTTTAAAATGCTAAAAAAATAGTGATCTAAGGAACAAAAATACATATAATATTGGCTTTAAGAGGAGATGTGAACACTTACACAGCCTGTAACCCAGCCTCCATTTTGTTAATACTGTGAATGCTCAGAAGAAACTGCCAACCCAACTATAGTAACATAACCTGAAAATAACAATGCTTTTACTTCTACTTGTTCTTCTAACACACTTGTTAAAACTTCAATCAAGCTGAAGAGTAGGCGAGCATCTAAAGTTTCTCTCGCCTCCTTTAATGTGCAATTTCTGATATACTCATTATTTGAAACCAATTTACAAACACACATTAACCTCGGATAAATCTCAAAACCATAAGATCCTGTCAATTCACTACAGCTCACTACAGCCTCAGGGCCTCCACTCACTTAGTACTCATTCCTTCCTTTCCATTTTGTTTGTTTAATGACATTCTTGAATATTAATCATATTCATTTAGTGTCCTCATTTTGATCTCTCAGTGTTTTCATTCAAATGTTGACAGCTCTTCAGGATAAACAGCATAGCCAACTAGCAGCAAAACTATGATCTAATTAGCTAAGTAGACATGGAACAAAGCCCATTAAATAACTTTAATAATATTTATTCATTAAAGGCAAGCTATTTAATTGCAACAACACTTTGCACACCAGCTTTCAGTGTTTGTTACAATTAATGGAGTGAATGAAAGGAAGACTAAGTAAGATCAAATTTATCATCCATAGTTAACCAGTACACTTTACCCTCCAGAGAAACTTTATTCACACTAATTTATCTGCACTGCCTATTTAAAACAGCTGTGTGCATTCTGTATGTTCAAGTTATCTGCTCTTTCACACCACTTCTCTTCTTTTAAGATAGAGAAAAACGAAAGGAAAGTGATGAACAATTTCTCAGCTTAAAAAAAGAACAAAATGGCATTAATAAACAACAGCTAAACCGTATGTAAAATGTTTCCATTTAAATACTTCTAAAGTGATTTGTTCACCAGGTCTTATGCTACAGATTTGCTTAGCCTAAGTTGCTTCTGGAAAGAAAGTATGCCAGTTAATGAAATGTTCACAGTGTTGGTCTATAATCACTTTCTTACATAAAATTAGTTTTAAAACGTGAGGCATAAAAATATCACATTATTATGAAAATGCTTGATTTTACCTGTTTTGTACACTAAAGACATTTAAAGCATTAAAAGATTGCAGATTCACCGCACACATACACACATATATATATATATAAAATTTGCTGGTATCATAATGCTAATGTAATGAACAAAATATGATAACAGTACTTCAGTAACAAGTCAGTCGTGAACGTCCTATGGATAAAAACCCGCTTAAATTGTTATGTATGAATCATCAATACATTTTTATTTCATTACGTAAATGCCTAGTTGATAACTTACTTTCTATACACCTGTTTTCTGGCCCCAGTGAGTATGAAGCGTACACTTACAACTACGGTGAGTAGTTACGCCTGCGTTTAAAGACAATAGTGAATATGGAACGTAGCCTACGCCATCTACTGTGCTTATGCATTTTGTTACTGGTTTGGTGTCTTTCGCGTTCCTTTAGTCTGATTTCCCGCACAAGAGTGTGGAATGCATCATCTACAAAATGACGCATTGCGGCTGATGTTTCATAAAATGGGCAACCAAACTGAGAAGCCAAGGCGCGGCCTTCGTCAGAAGAAACCTGCAAACAAACAACTGTGTTTCAGAATAGCTTGATGTAGGCAAGCACTCAGCCACCACTTCTGTAACAACGAAGAGGAGCTGAAACATTTTTACTCTTTTCTGTTTATCATAAATTATAGTGTTTACTTGTATTTGCATCACAAATTACTGTCAATTAATATTAGCTGACATTCATAATAGTATATTATGCAACGAGACTATAATGGTAGTAATTAAAACACAAGCATTATTATTAACCGAGCAAGCGAAGCAAGGTTAATAATTATCATACGACCGTTTTAATCACCACTATAGTCAAGCTTCATATGACTGTTTATACTCGACCATGTATCTAAATTAAAGGTTTCATAAGTATTCATTTCTGGTTTGAGTGATGTGTTACAATCGTTATTCCTTTATCTATGGTTACAATACAATGACCTTGTAGCACCTGACATTTTCTGAGAACGAATTTATACCTTTTGATATTCTCCAATCCATGAATTGTGAATAGAATTTCTCGTACATCTTTCTTGACTTTTGTGGCAACAAGTTATTGGTAAGATTGGGTGCTTTTGTCGTAATTTCTGGGGGTGTAAGTTGAATGTCACTGTCACTAGTGTCAGACATTTTGACTTTTTTCTAAACTCGCGCTAGTACCGTTGTCGATCGAAATGAGAATAATCGATACTTGCGCTTTCACAATGTTAGGTGGCCACTTCTGATTGGTCGAATACCAATACTTTAATGAACAGGTGTACTTTTATGAGGCCCATTAAAGTACTGCTACCAGTCCTATAAATACTACAATTTGACATGGTCGAGCATAAAATCTTTAAATGAATTTTCTTTTATAAACTACATAACAATTTATATCCTAAAAGGATTAAATATTAACCACATCAAGTCACTGACACAATAAAATGCAGTTATTTTATGTGCTTTAGTACACACTCAATAACTTCCTGAAATTGAAACCTGTAAAATTGTCCCTTATCCAACAAAGCACAATAATCTATGACATGAAATTTAGAATATGAAAATGTTCAATACAGTACATAGGAATTCTGTTTTATAAGAATCTTGAAGACCTGGTAGTACTGCTTCCGTCACACATACAGAAACTTTTCCTGGTACCACAATAAACAAGCGTTAAAGCAAACAACAGTATTTCCTAGGCTATACACACATTTCTAGTCCACATTTTATGCTTCATAACATCACTATAAACAGCTGTCACAAAAAATGGGAAACTTTATACTACAGCTGTATAATGTGAGAAAGGAGTATTTTAGGAGTTGTATCGTATTTCAACTGTTGGGGTGCCGAACTTGTAGTAGTTGCAACCGCACATATAGTACACAGTTTCCGGTAGCCTTCGCCCCAAATGTATTTTTACTGTTTCTTTAAATATTTTATTTCTGTTTGCCTTGGCTGCATCAGTATTTGTTAGAGACACATCTCTCTTAGCAGGGTTGTGGTGTGACTAAACAATGTAGGGTTACACAGATTATAATTTTACTTCACTACATTTATTAATGCTTGACATGATTTAAATAACACTTCACTGATATAGAGCTGTGAGATTATTTAATGAATTACTTGCACTTTTTAACACGTAAACTATTTTTCGTCTCACACGAATACGTAATCTCTCGAGGATGTGTCTCGCGTCCGGTTTGTAAAATTTTCTCCTTTTCAGTTTCTGATTGGCTAATCCTACTCCAATAGAATACCTTCATTTAACTAAAGCTTTTTCTGGTTGTTGATTGGCTATTTTATAAACTGTCACTAAAATTACATTATTGTTACTCCAAGAATCACAAGTAGTACTGCTAAACTTCCTTACTCATTACTGACTCAAGGTTACCTTATTGTTACCTCATTGTTAGCAACTTTTAACTTATTATTCTCACAGCTCCTACATTATTAAATTACGTAATATATTCACATAACATTATTACACATGGATACACTAATATAAGCATATGCAATGACTGTTACATACATTTTACAAATTATTACATACACATATTGCTTCAAGGTGGGCTGTTATTGAATTTATATATTATATAATTTGACTGAAATCACTTAAGTGTTAAAAACACTGCCTCAAATGTGAATAAGATAAACAATTTACATGAGAGAGTTGATGTCATACATTACTGCTGGTTACTATACCCTCACCATTGAATCTTTGTACTTGACAGTTATTGTGGTTGCAATATTGCCAGAGTGGTTAGTAAACATCAACAGCTGATTGTTCTCTCCTTTCTATTGCGTCTAAGCCACATACTAAAAGTGTTAGTAAGTAGCAAACATCAATGAATAATAACTATGTCTTATTATTTTATTGTTGATTGAAAATAACTCGGCATAAACATTGCAACATATGTAGAATAAATTATGCACTTTTGACAATATAGAAACAGAATAATGCAAGCTTGCCTGCGACAATGAGGAGAAATAAAACAAATTATAAGCTGCGACAACAAGTTATTTTCACTCACGCTGTGTTCCAGATGGTTCAGGAATGTTGTCCTTCTCTTGGAGTTTCACTCCCTTGTAAATAATGGTTCTCATGATTAGTTTAAGAGCTGCTGCAGTTTGTTGTATGGCTTTATCAGCAGGAATAGAGGGATGCCCATGAACCTCCACATACTCCTTCTCCTGCTCAAAGAATTCCTGGGTCCTTCTTAACAGTTCCAATGCCTGACTATTAAGTGGCACAGCTCAACGCAAAAAGGATTTTCACTTTGTGAATCATCACTCGGTGATTAGCGTCATTTTTGAGACATTGTCGCACTTCAAATCTTGTATAAATAATATATATATAAATGAACACCAACAATAACCACAAATATAAATAACAATGAACAATATTAGCTTGAAAAGAACAACTCAACACACATGCTAGAGATTCAAACTGAAGCACGTGGTTGGAAATAGCTACATCTGGCAACAGAGCCACTTCAGTTCCGCTTTGTCATATACCACCCAAAATGTTGCCTTATGATTGGTTTAGGAAGTCTAACGGTTAAAGCTTTTCATCTGTTTTTTTTTTGTGAGTGTACCAACTTAATCACTAGCTGTCAAGTACAATGTTTCAATGGTGGGGTGGCGGGGGTATAGAGGTCACCACTGGTGCAATCAAATTTTAAATGTTCACCCTACGAGGTGTGATCAAAAAGTTTCTGGAATGACATCATAAATACTACACAACAGTTTGTTTTGTCTAATCTGATCTGTCATCCTCGAAGTAGTCTCCTTGGGAGTTGATACACTTGTCCCAGCGCTTCTGCCACTGCTGGAAGCACTTATGGAAATCCTCTTCTTTCAACATGTTCAGGGCCTTCTGCTATTCGTGATGGATGACATCAATGTCCTCAAAATGTTGTCCTCGCAGCTGCATTTTAAGTCGCGGGAAAAGAAAAAAGTCTGCTGGTGCCAAATCTGGAGAATAGGCGGGATGGGGAACAGTATTAATCCTATTTTTATCCAAAAATTGGCGAACAGAAAGGGCTTTGTGCGCGGGCGCATTGTCATGATGCAGGAACATGTCCAAATTGTCTTTCAAAATGCTTTGAACACTTCCAAAGGAGAGCCCTAATGAGTCAGAAAGTTCTCTTATTGTAATGCGCCTATCATTTAACACCATTTCCCTCAGCTGATTGATATTTTCATCAGTTTTGCTGGAACAGGGTCGCCCTGAACGATCTGCATCTTTAACTGGTCACACCACTTTTAAATTTTGAAAACGACTCAAATGCTTGAGTTTTTCCCATAACTTCCTCCCCATAAGCTGTTCTTAACAGTTCATAGGCTTCTGTTGCAGTTTTACTGAGTTTAGAGCAAAATTTGATGTTCGTTCTTTGTTATTCGTAATCTGACATTTTTGCTACGCGGAGAAAGTGCAGCACATGAAAAACACGTGTTCACTTCAGAGCGTCTACCTCGTCACTACATGGTCACGTGCCTCTCATTTTTATCGGGAAGGAACGCTGCATTTACAGTCTGGGTAATAATTAAAGAAATCTCAGCGTCAGCATTGTTGTGAAGTCATTCCGGAAACTTTTTGATCACACCTCGTATGCATTTTGTTGCAGCCCATTGAAGGGGGACTATGGCCATGATAGACACACAAGTTCCAGGGTGTCTACTACCTTGAAGTTTAAAATTGCAGTACTGAATCGAGTCATATTGCAGTAAATATGCAGCATCATTAAAATGCGTCTTGTGACTAGCTTAACATCTTTACCGTTTTCTTTCTGCATCTATAATATAAAGCTGTGTTCATTACTAGCTGCCACATCCCATGCTGCATGGGTGACTTTAAATCCCAAATAATGATTTAATTAAATTACTCTTTGTAGGCTTCTCAAATTATTCTAAAATGACCTAGAAGATTTCTTACTTTCTCTACTAAGTATAGTAAGCAGGGGAAGTATTACATTCCACCCAAAAATTTGATATCGAAATTTCACCAGAAATACAAGTCTTGAGGATCCGTGCATAAAAAAAAAGTATTTTTAGAAAAAGATCTGTGTGTCTGTGAACAACATAACTCAAAAACGAGATGCGATATGAAGCTTTTCAAGAAAATTCCCTCCACCCCAGACTACCCTTTACATGCAACACTTTTCGAAAATTTTGATTTTCTCAAAAAATGGTTGTAATGATTTTGATTAAAATACCATATGTTTAAGATACTTTCATGGCAAATAAAATGTATATCTTGAATTTTCTGGGAATGTCCTCAAAAGTCGTCTTCATTCTGAATGAATTTTGCATAACTAGTAAACCGTAAGAGATAGACAAAATGTTACTGCACAAAAAATGTAGATCTCATTAAAACACATAATTTATGTCATACAGATTTTTTTTTGCACAGAACCATTTCTGAGTTATTCCTGGTTATTTGTTTGAATTTTCCAATACTTACTTTTTCTCAAATGGGAATTCGTTATTCGTTTTCTTTTTATGTCCTGTACATGCCAAGAGAATGAAATGCTCCACATAGCAACCAGCTCTTAAAATATTTAACTATTGCTTAAAGCCTACCATATTCCACTTGCAATTATAAGAAAATTAGCAATACGATAGTTTATGCAAATTTTTATATCGATTAACATGAAGTAGGTAGAGAATAAGGTATTGTAAAAATACAATATTGGTAAATTGTTATGTTAAAATTGTAAAAATAGTTTGTACAAGAGTATAGAAAGTCATGTAAGTACAACACATCAGATTTATTTATGCTGAACTCTCTCCTTTACCCCTTGGGACTGTAACTTCATAAAATTCCCACCCCATGCTATTCATAATGGACCAAAAATTCACTGATATTCACAGAAATGGGAATGAAATATCAACAGATTTTTGTATTTCTAATCTTAGCCTCCCTCCCCCCATTTTTTATCCTGCAGCAATCTTCAAAATTCTGGTACTGTTGTATAGTCTGTAAAAACGTTTTAGGGATGAAAGATTAGTTTGAGCCATTTTTACATGAGATAAAAATTATGAAAAAGAACCATGTACAACATTCATTTGATTACATTAGATGAAGGGGGATTTTTGATGGAGTTTTGACCTCCAACATGTCAGTCTAAAAGGCTTTTTGTGCAACCCCATTGGAAAGGATCTTTCATCATTTCCCAAAATCTGTTCCCTAAACAAATTGCAGTATCAAGTCAGCATCCTTTCCTTGATCTTCTCTGGTTATGAAGAGAGTAAAGGCTGGTTCACGACTGCCTGAGAACGGTAACCAGAACGGGAAGCAATATTTGTTTGTAACAAGAACGGTGATGCATATCGATGATCATTGTATCACAAAGTAAAAGTCGATTTTGCGTATTGGAATTTCATTTGTTTTTAACAGACCAATGATATTTTATCCACCTACTTCCAATTTAACCAACATAATGCAGTTAGCCAACGTCAAAATTTGATAGAGTAAACATTATATAAATGCATATCCATTACATTTCCAATTCCTCTAGTTGTACCAAGCCTTTATTCCCTTATTTAATGGCATACATTAAAAATATTTATTGTTCTTTGTTAATTTCCACCAGCTTTTTGCCATTGTTTTTGAGGTAATAGCCAGTTTTGAGTTGCATATAAACTATAAATTACCCTTTTACAAGAGGAGCCAATGCTCATTGGATTTGCGGTTGTCAGGATGTGAGGTTAGGAAGCACATTTACTACTAATTTCTTCCAATTTTATGTTTCCAGCTTGTGACTATAGAGAGCACTAGTGGCTGTTTCATGCCACGGCTGCCTAGAATAATCTCTAGAGTGAAGAGTCTAATATGCCATGCCCGGGAATGAGAAAGTTAAAACTTGGGCAACTCTTGTTTCCCATCGATTGTGAAGACTCCCATTTGAATACTGTATTCCAACTTTCTCGTTCTGGTTACCGTTCTCGTTGCTTGTGAACCAGCCTTAAGTCTCTTTCTTACCAGGAATGAGCAGTCAAAGAGGATAAATGACGGTGTTTCCTCATCCTCTCTGCAAATTCTTCAAATGGGTTCATCCTTGTAGAATCCTACTTTATGTGGATGTTTCTGAAAGTGACCATGTTCAGAAATTAATGTAACTACTTTCCTTGTTCTTGTTCTACTTATTTGATTAACAAGATTTTCGAAGAAGCAATCACCTCAAAATTCAATCTGAAATAAATCAATGTTATATGAATATTTCGTCCAAGTTTTTCAGTATGTAATCACCTATTCCAGTATCAGTAGACACCCAGAGCTCTGGTCTATCATAGCACTGTATACCAATGAGTGAGATGCCTTTGTTGTAAAGTCATAAAAAGGCCTCTGCTGCTGTACATTTTACATGCAAACCATAAAAGTTGGCAAGTACAGCCTTAGTATATATCTTCCCACTATTCAAATTTGTTTCTAAGGGTGACAGAAGAAAGATTAGATGCAAAAAGAAATCTGATACTTGTGTATACATGTGTCTACTACACCATAACATTCAAGCAACTTGTTCTTTCACCATATCCTCCTCCTGCAAACTGTCACAGCTCAGAGCCCTCAAGGTTAACAACTATATAAACAGTGTGCAACTTTCAACCTCAATTGACAAAGATGGTGTACTTGATGCATTCAAAAAATGGCTAAAGGTTAAGTCCAGATCCTTATAAAGTCCAGCCAGTAGATTCAGTTCAGAAAAAAATCTGATGTGTTACACTCACATGACTTTCTCTACTCTTGTACAAATATTTTTACAAATGCTTATTCTCCATCTACTTCATGTTATTCGAGATATCAAGATGTTAATCTTATTGCTAATTTTCTTGTAGATGCAAGAGGAATTGGTAGGCTTTAAGCGATAGTCAAATGTTTTAAGAGCTGGTTGCTATGTGGAGTATTTCATTCTCTTTGCATTATCAGGACAAAAAAAAATAAATGAATAACAAATTTCCATTTGAGAAAAACTAAGTATTGGAAAATTTAAGGGAATAATAAGCAATATCTCGAAAATGGTTCACTCAACAAAAAAAAATGTATATGACAAATTGTGTATTTTAACGAGATCTACGTTTTTTGTGTAGTAAAATTTTGTCTATCTCTATGGTTTACCAGTTATGCAAAAGTCGTTCACAATGAAGAATACTTTTGGAGACATTCCCAGAAAATTCAAGATATACATCTTATTTGGCATGATATCTTAAACATATAATATTTAAATCAAAATCATTAGTCATTTTTGAGAAAATTAAAATTTTTGGAAAATGTTCCATGTAAAGGGTAATCTGGGATTTTCTTGAAAACCTTTGTGTTGCATCTCTGGAAGATACTGAACCTAAACACCAAGTATGGTGTTTATCTGACTGTTCGTTTCTGAGTTATGCTATTCACAGACACACAGACATGTTTCCAAAAATGCTTTTTTTGGATTCAGGGGGTCTCAAAACATATATTTCTGGTGAAATCTCGGTATTGAAGTTTTGGGTGGAATACAATACTTCCCCTACTTACTATACGTAGTAGAGAAAGTAAAAAGAACAGATGTATGGAGGGGTGAATTGAGATTTGATAAATGAGATAATCTAGGGAAAGAGAAATTAGCAAAAAGAATGTTTAATAACAATAGAAGAGAATTTATTATAGCTTGCAGAAAATACTTAGGAAAAGTGCGTGAGAAATGGGATTAGTTATCTAGTATTAGTTAAACAGGATTCTTTTAAACTAACAACCAGGGTGTTAGTGTGTATAAGATCCAAAGGAACAAGCAACTCTTAGGACAGAAATTACCTGAAGGTGTGTAACGATAAAAAGCAGGAAGGTTTATTATTGTATGAAATGTACACAATTATTGCAAGTGATTAATGACAATAAAATTTCATTCAATGAAATATATTAAAACTGAAATTAGAAAAAATACTTAAGACTTTGCAATAATCCTATTAGACTAAATAGAACGCTTCACTGGATGCACATAATATGAAAGTAAGAGAAAGAGAGAGAGAATGAAGGAGGAAAGCACAAGAAATAAAAAGGAAAGGCATTAGTAGTGTGAAAAAACAATGAACAGGGAAGGGAGAAGAACAGCACTTACAAATATTAAAAGTAGGTAAGTTTATTCAAGAGCTGTTAAAAATAAATTACGCATTGTTTTCTAGAATTACCTTTCTTTGGTGCTGAAGATCAAATTTATTGCCAACAAGTACCAGTGGAATATCTTCTGAAGCTCGAACACGTGTGATCAGCTTTCTGTACTCCACAGCCTCCTGAAAGCTATGTCTGTCGGTAACAGAGTAACAGATCATAAAGCCTTCTCCACATCGCATATACTGATCTCTCATGGCAGTGAATTCAACCTAAAATGAATGTAACATATTAAATTGCTATTTTTCATAAAAACAGAGGTGTGATTGAAAACCTAGCATCATTAATCACGTAAGCGAAGCAGAAGGAATTTGTAAACAATACCTGTCCTGCGGTATCAAGGATATCGAGCTGTGATGCCTCTCCATCTATAACGGCCTGCTGCTGATATGAATCCTCTAGAATTAAAACAATGGTTTCAATATAAATTCACCTCAATATATGTAATAATTTAAAAAAGTAGTTTTCAGCATTCTGTCACAAAACAGAAATGCTGCTTCTTAAAAAACAATAAAAAGTGGAAATGTCAAATATTTTGAGTGCCATATTTTCAGCCTTCTACTTTCTCTACTACGTACTCACAGCAAGTATTCTATTCCATCCAAAAATTTTATGCTGTGCATGTCCGTAAACACCTAACTCAAAAATGAAAAGTCGAAAAAATATCAAACTTGGTATTTAAGTCTAGTATCTTCCAGTAATATCACACACAGATTTTCAAAAAAATCCCCCACCTCAAAGCACCCTTTATATAGAATATTTTCTTTTAAATTATTTATTTTCTCAAAAATGACCAACAATTTTGATTAAAATATCATATATTAAAGATATTTACATGACAAACAAAACATATATCTTGAATTTTCTGGGAGTAATGTGAAGTTCTCTTCATTCAGAAGGAATTTTGTATAATCTTGTACAATTGATAAGCATTACACAATAGATAAAAATGTACCATGCACAAATGTAGATCATTTCAAAACACAGAATTTATATCAAATAACTTTTTCTGTGTCATCAGCCATATGTGAGATATCCATAAATATTTTTTTGAACTTTTCAGTATGTTGTCATTTTTTTTAAAGTACCTACTGCCACTACTAAGTTGTGTATATGATATGGTGTATTTATGAGATTTTTTGTTTTTGAATTATGCTGCTCTCACACGTCTTTTTTTTTTACTTTCTCTACTACGTATAGTAAGTAGGGGAAGTATTGTATTCCACTCAAAAACTCGATACCAAGATTTCACCGGAAATATATGTTTTGAGACCCCCTGAATCCAAAAAAAGATTTCTGGAAACATGTCCGTGTGTGTGTCTGTGAACAGCATAACTCAGAAACGAACAGTCGGATAAACACCAAACTTGGTATTTAGGTTCAGTATCTTCCAGAGATGCGACACGAAGGTGTTCAAGAAAATCCCTCCACCCCAGATTACCCTTTACATGGAACATTTTTAGAAAATTTTAATTTTCTCAAAAATGGCTCTAACGATTTTCATTAAATATCATGTATTTAAAATACTTACATGACAAATAAAATGTATATCTTGAATTTTCTGGGATTGTCTCCAAAAGTATTCTTTGTTGTGAACGACTTTTGCATAACTGGTAAACCATAAGAGATAAGACAAAATTTTACTACACAAAAAATGTAGATCGCATTAAAATACACAATTTATGTCATATATATATATTTTTTTTTGGTTGAGTGAACCATTTTCGAGATAGTGCTTGTTATTCCCTTGCAACCAGCTCTTAAAACATTTAACTATCGCTTAAAGCCTACCATATTCCCCTTGCATCTACAAGAAAATTAGCAATAAGATTAACATTGAGTTTAACACATCAGATTTTTTTTAAATCCTTTCTTTTTTTTTTTTTTTTTTTATTCAGGGGTCTCAAAACATCTATTCCAGTGAAATCTCAGTATGGAATGGAATTTTTGGGTGGAATGCAATACCTCCTCT
This sequence comes from Deroplatys truncata, assembly GCA_030765065.1. NCBI lineage: Eukaryota > Metazoa > Arthropoda > Insecta > Mantodea > Mantidae > Deroplatys > Deroplatys truncata. Next base: position 13,304,436 of record CM060979.1, read on the forward strand.
ACCTACTATGTATATGGTAGAGAAAGTAAAGAGACGTTCCTTAGTCTTATTCTATGCCACTACACACACTGAATGATTAAGTGGGTTATACTGCGAATAGAGGATTTATGTAAGCAATTTAGAGCTAACGACTGCATAGCTCTTGCAACTTGAAAAGCACCGACAGTAGTGGAGAATATGTTTTTTAAGTTTGCTACCCTGTATTCAATCAATCAGAATTGGAAATTGGGTTTAGGAGTTCTGAGGAGGCTAGAAATTGCCTAAAAAAAATTCTGATGTGTTGTATTCACATGAATTTCTCTACTCACTCTTCTACAAGCTATTCTTACACAATTACTAAAAGCTTCTGGGTTGGAAGTGTTTGCTACTTTATCTATTACTTCTGTGAACGACTTTGCATGTATTTTTACAAAAGCTTATTCCTACTTCTTAAGATAATCTTTCACTACACATTTGTTGTATAAGGATTTAATAGGGTATAAAGCTAGTCAGATTTTTATGAGGTGAATCACTACCTGATTGATGATTTTCAAATTCCACGTTCCTTGCATATCCATGAGAAAAAATAAAGAGCGACTAACCATTTGAATAAAGTAAAATTTGATGTGTTACACTCACATGACTTTCTCTACTCTTGTACAAACTATTTTTTACAAACGCTTATTCTCCATATGCTTTATGTTAATCGATATGTTAATCTTATTGCTAATTTTCTTGTAGATGCAAGGGGAATTGGTAGACTTTAAGCGATAGTCAAATATTTTAAGAGCTGGTTGCTATGTGGAGTATTCCATTCTCTTTGCATTACAAGGACAAAAAAAACTGAATAACGAATTTGAGAAAAAGTATAAGTATTGGAAAATTTAAGGGAATAACAAGCAATATCTCGAAAATGGTTCACCCGGCAATAAAAATGTATATGACATAAATTGTGTATTTTAACATGACCTACACTTTTTGTGTAGTAAAATGTTGCCTATCTCTTATGGTTTACCACTTATGCAAAAGTCGTTCACAATGAAGAACACTTTTGGAGACATTCCCAGAAAATTTGAGATATACATTTCATTTGTCATGAAAATATCTTAAACATATGATATTTTAATCAAAATTGTTAGTCATTTTTGAGAAAATTAAAATTTTCGAAAAATGTTCCATGTAAAGTGTAATCTGGAGTGGGGGGGGGATTTTCTTGAAAACCTTCGTGTCGCATCTCTGAAAGATACTGAACCTAAATACCAAGTTTGGTGTTTATTTGACTGTCTGTTTCTGAGTTATGCTGTTCACAGACACACACACACACACATGGACATGTTTCCAAAAATGCTTTTTTTGGATTCTGGGGATCTCAAAACACGTATTTCCGGTGAAATCTCGCTATTGAATTTTTGGGTGGAATACAATACTTCTCCTACTTACTATACGTAGTAGAGAAAGTAATAAATCTTTGAACATTAAAACCAATCAAAAATATCTTGGAAATTGTTAATGCTACAAAAAAAATGATAAATCTTATGTTTTATTGAAATGTACATTTTTTTTTCTATCTCTTACGGTTTACAGTTATGCAAAAGTAGTTGAGTAAAGAGGACTTGATAAGCCATTTCCAGAAAATTCAAGATACATATTTTATTTACCTTGCAAATACATTAAACATTTCACTCAAAATTGTTATACCCACTCTTGAGAAAATAAATAATTTTTTTCTTATTAAGGGTAGCATGGGTTGGGGAGATTTTCTTGAAAATCTTCCTATCACATTCTTGGAAGATGTTGATATTAAATACCAAGTTTGATATTTAACATACTTTTTGTTTTTGGGTTATACGGTTCACAGATACACACAGACCTTTCTTATAAATATACATTTTTAATTCTGGGAGCCTCAAAACATGTATTTGCAGTGAAATCTTGATATCAAATTTTTGGGTGGAATACAATACTTCTACTTAGTATATGTAAGAAGTAATAGAGATAGTAAAAAGGCTTTCTGCAGCACTGAAAATGTAGGTAATGACCTTACTGTTACATTTCTAACAATGAATCTAATGAGGTATTCCTAAATGATTTATCCAAAACACGTTGTGAGGTCCTTGGAGGTCAATTGAGCAGCTACTTGACAGATAAGTTGGTCCTGGTTATGGATACTATACCTTGTCAGGAAGGGCTTAGCACATTACCCTCTGCCCATGTCTTATGAAGAGGATTTGTTATGTACAATATACTTTGGCCGCAATAAAGTTAGTCATTGCAATGGTTACTCCAGTTAAAGATTGAGGACTATTCTCTCTCTATACTCTATCCCAGACAGGAACTATCCTACTGTAAACAAGGAGGACTGGACCCAACGCATGACGTGTTCAACGTACATTTGTACAGATAAGTTTTTCAACACTAGCTTAAGCAGCACTAAATTCTTGACAATAAATCCAGTAACACATTGCCTAACTTATTAAAGCTATGTGTTACAGAATATTATCATGTAGTAACAAGGTTACGCTTTCTTAAGCATCATGAAACAATGTACAATCATTTGCCTCTCGCCACCTCTTAAGGTTTGCCACGGCTGTGTTTTATTTTGTCAGATTGACAGGCCTGCTCCATAATGACAAGCTCACTGCTTTTAAATTGCATACAAGTACTCTATGGGCTTGTGAAGTATATGAGAGGTGTAGGAAATACAGTCTTAAATATCAGAAGCAACTCTGAACGATAAACATCTGAATCAGCATTCACCTCAAGACCTACTTTGTTCCGACAGAGCCATATGGTGTAGGAATATAATTTATGTATTACACAACTTTTCATTGCTAATACAAAGTAATAATAAGTAGAACTGGAATTAGTTGTTCTTCCACACAAGCCGTGTGTTGGACAAGGCTGGAAAGGTAGAATCAGATGACTGAAAAATTTAATGCCATCGTCAGGATTTGAACCAGGTATCTCCCGGTTTCCATCCAGTTGCTCTAACCACTGAGCTACCATTACAACATGCCAGTGGCATTAAATTCCCCAACTGAATTACATTTTTCCCAGTAAATCACAAGGAGATCTCAAATTTGAGGCAGTATTTCTAACACTTAAATGATTTGTCAAATTATATAATATAAAATATAATAACAGCCGCCTTAAAGCAATATGTATATGAGGCAATATATAAAAATGCATGTAACAGTCATTGTATTAATGTTTATATTAATATGTACATGTTTAATAATGTTACACGAATGTATTACATAATTTAATAATGTAGGAGCTGTGAGAATAATAGGTTAAAAGTTGCTAACAATGAGGTAGCCTTGAGGCAATAATGAATTAGAAGGTTTAATAATGCTACTAGTCATTCTTGCAAACAATAATGTAATTTTTGAGACAGTTTATAAAATACCAGAAAAAAAAGCTTAAGTTAAACGAAAGTACTCTATTGGAGTAGGATTAGCCAATCAGAAACTGAAATAGGGCAAACTGTACAAAGTCAGAAGTCAGTTGCTAGCAGACAGTGTTACTAACCAGACGCGAGATGCGTCCTTGAGAAATTTAATACATATTTTGTGTGAGACAAAAATAGTTTACGTGTTAAAAAGTGCAAGTAATTAATCAAAAAAATCTCACAGCTCTCTCTCTATATCAGTGAAGTGTTATTTAAATCGTGTCAAGCATTAATACAAGGAGTGAAGTAAAATTATAATATGTGTAAGCCTACATTCTTCAGTCGCACCACTCCCTGCTAAGACATTCACGTCCCTAAAAAAATATAAATACTGACGCAGCCGAGGCAAACATAAATATATAATATTTAAAGAAACAGTCAAATTGCAAAGTTAATATTTTTAAACTTGGGGCAAAGGCCACCGGAAACTTTTTACCATACATGCAATTGCAACTACTTCAAGTTCGGCTCCCCAACAGTCGAAATATAATACATCTTCTTCAAACTGGCTTTCCATATGTAGCAGCAACAAACCTTCTTCAAATTTGATTGAGATGACATACCCCAATGGTGACTCACAATGCTGTAGGTACTTTAAGTCCTGGGCTTCATAGTTTTGGCCACTATTAGGTTAATTAATAGAATTAATTCCATTGCAGCAGTGTAAGTCGCCACTGGGGTATGTCATCTCAATACAATTTGAGATCTTCTTGTGGTTTACCGGGAAAAATGCAAATCAATTGGGGAATTAAATATCGTATTGGCATGTTGGATTGGTAGCTCAGTGTTTAGAGCAACCGGATGGAAACCGGGAGATCCGTGGTTCAAATCGTGGTGAAGGCATTGAATTTTTCAGTCGTCTAATTGTATCTTTGCAATAAGTAGAACTGCACCTGTCTGGTTTAATCATTGTCTCTATGCTTATGTATATGTATGTTGTAGGCATTTCTTTCAGAATCCACAAGGTTAGAACACATACATGTGAGATGGAAAAATGAAGCTAAACATTTACACACTTTTCTCTGCCGGAAACTAATTTGTGCTCAGCAGTAATTAGAGAACGACTCACAGTGCTGTACTTTTTAGAGGCAGTTAATGTGTGAAAACAAATTAAAGAAAACACCCATGAACTTTCCTCCATCAATCCGCGGCTTAAGAGCATTGTGTCTCACTGTCTCTCTTTTCTTCCCCTCCAATGTTTACAAGAGGATTGTTCTTGTTTAAGACGAATTATAAGTAACCTGTCAGCCAATGGTGGCTCATAGACATTTTAGCTGGTGGGTCACAATTTATAAAAACAACACTGCATAGAATTCATGAACATTTCTATCACACTATACTGCAAAAATAGACTCCCCCCCCAAAAAGAAGTAAGTTTATGTACAGGAATACAGTTTTTATTTTATGTAAAACATTTGCTACACATTTACTAAAATAAATAATTCTCCTTCACTTAAGCTTCTCATGCATTTCAGATCTTGGGTAAATTGCTCTTAGGTGATCTTCGACAGCGATGGAAGTGATGTCTTATATATCCTACAGATGTCACTCTGTGTCATTCTCTAGCCCTACATGTGTCACTCTGTCATTCTCTAGCTCTAACGCAATGCTGGCAACATATGAATAAGTAATGCCACCAAAGCCAGTAAGATATCGCTAACTCTCTCGGTGTGCATTCTTAATTACTTCTTATTTTAGGTTGATTGAGTTTTTAGGTTTTTGAATTCATGGAAGGTTAGCCTTAGGTTAGGGTTTTTTTTATATATATATATAGGTAAGCTTAGGTTTCTGAATTCACGGAAGGTTAGCCTTAGGTTAGGTTTTTCTTTTTATATAAGCTTAGGTTTCTGAATTCATGGAAGGTTAGCCTTAGGTTAGGTTTTTTTTTATATATATAAGCTTAGGTTTCTGAATTCATGGAAGGTTAGTCTTAGGTTAAATTTTTTTTTTATATATATATAAGCTTAGGTTTCTCAATTCACAAAAGGTTAGCCTTAGGTTAGGTTTTTTTTTATATATATATATATATATATATATATATATATATATATATATATAAGCTTAGGTTTCTGAATTCACGGAAGGTTAGCCTTAGGTTAGATTTTTTTTTTTATATAAGCCTATGTTTCTGTATTTCTGGAAGGTTTAGTTTTCTTTTTATATAAACTTAGGTTAACCATTTTTCGCAACCCGTGCACATCATCTTTCTTGTTATGCACTGCTTCTCTGAATGTGTTGCGTTTTTGTGAGTGGCAATACAAAATGAAGTAATAACGCTGCATCGCTTATTTCGCAGATTTTCACTCCTTATTTACGTTGGCACTTCCCATTGAGCATCTGTATTAACGGGACGATGGCTACGTTCATTGTGTTTATATCACAATTTTCCTATAAAAGTAAAACACCTAAAAGGGGCGGGCAGGTGGGCACCAGCTATTGGCGAGATCACATCTACTTATAATCTCACTCTTAAAGTAATTTAGTCCCTTCCTTGTTTTTTTTCAGCGTTTTCAATGAAGACCACCTAAGAGCAAAATAGCCCAGATCTCTTATAATTTCACTACATACTCTTGTTCAGAAACTACATTCCGGAATTAATTTCAGCAACAAAGATAAATATCCAGGATGAAGTAACATACTTAAACATTACTACTGCAACATTGCTTTTTGTTGGAGGGAGGGCCTTTAAAATATATTAAAAACAATAGTAAAATGTAACAATTTCTCTAATTAGATGAAGTGATCCTCCTCTCAGCAATTCAAATTTAATTACTCTTATGATAATGCTGGTTCTTGAAACAAAGCTGTTTAAGGATATGTTAGTAGGGCTTTTTTGCATTACTTTGGTCTTCACTGAAAACGTTAACAAAAGTAATGGTTAAGCCCCCCTTCCTATATAGTCGTTTTTTACAACTTTTGAAAGGAATTGCTGCCAACATGAAATATTGGAGTTTTAGACGCGCAGATCTCTCAGCTATGCCCTGTCGTCGCTTTGCAGCTGCAGCCTTCGGCTGCAACTACTACACTCCTCTCCTTCTAAGAAACATCCCTCCACTACACTTTGAGGCTGAGGGCCCTCAATCGTGTTTTCAGCTATTTGGGATTTCAAATGTTGGCTTTGAAGACCAACGTAATGCAGGTTAACGACGTTTTCAATGAAGACCAAAGTAATGCAGGATGTCCGTTAGTTGAGTTGCCTTTAATAGTGGAAGAGCTTCTTATAGTTCAGATTCCTTATAAGTTATTGGTGTGAAACAACAAAAAGGGGAATAACAACATTGACCACATGACAAATCGCTTAGGGAAGCCCCGATAGCATGTGTGAGGAATACCCACAGATTGTGTGTGCCCTTAGCAAATCATGCTCATCCCCTTGCCCATCATAACTTTTAAACCAAAGTATTCCGGTCTAAGCTTAGACACAAGAAGAATGTGCCCTGGCACATATATACACATCAACTTGTCTGAGAAACACACTTCTCTTGTATACAGGTGCTGAAAATTCAGTGCTTGCATCTAAAATTCTGTGACCTTGATTTCAGCTGATAATTTATGCAGAACAGATGCAATCACAACAGTCACAGTAATTAAGCTTCTTTGGCATATGTGGCATAACTTTCATATGTCAGCTGCGAGAAATCTGGGTAAAAAGTTGTGTTTGCTTTAGTACAGAAGGTCCTACAGTGAGAAAATCTCAAGATACTGAACATTCATACCATTGTGACAACATAACATGCACCCATCATTAGTGTACCTTTGTTTTTGTTTTTTTTGGCCAAGAAGAGGAGAATTAAGATTTTTAGCCAACACCATTTGCAAACATATCATATGAACAGTGGCAGACTTGGAACACAACCTTTATGCAGAATATTTTAAGCCCATAAAATATGCTAGACAAAAACAATTCTGCAGTTTCTACTCAAAACTTTTGGAGTGATTCTTGTATATAGGTATAAGCGCTATGCTTTTAAAGGCAACTTCTCTGATGCTGAGTTTAGTATTTTAAGTAACACCACTCATATTTTAATTTATAAGCCCTGTAAAGTTAACACAGAAAATATAGTGAACAATCCACTACTAACTTCTTAGTGACAAACTATGTTGGTTCCTCTAAGCTTTAGGTTACTGAAGTAAAAGAGAAATTTACTAAGCAGCATACCTATTGTTGGATCATGGTAGTCCAAGAACCTATGCTTCACAAACTGGAGTGTCAGTGCTGAAACAGTAATAGTAAAATTGAGAGTTGATTATTTTGCCTTAAAATGTTTTGTACTTGGATTCTTGTAACAGATTCTATACCTCTAACAATGTTATTTATTCTGCTTACTCACCTGATTTACCAACACCTCCGTCTCCTAGAACGACTATTTTGTATACCCGTAAGCCTCCACGAGTTTGACTAGGTGCTGGTATATTAGGTCCTTGAGAACCTCGCCGTCCATCGCGATCGAAGCTTCCACAATCATATGCTCCCATTTTTAACTTTTTACCTGGAGTACCAGGCAAAATCTTCGACCCAGATGGGCCCGCCTGTTCCGTCGCCAGTGCTGCTAAAGTAGCACGAGTCTTCTTTATTCAAGTCTTCAAACACCCGTATTCGAAAAGTGCAAGTACATGACGTTAACAGTAATCGCACATTAACACTAATGAGAAAGATTTAATACTAATTATACAAATTCAGAAAAATAGTCCAACCCGATATTTTACCCTAGACCATTTTCGAAAAATGGTCTAGGGTGCGACTTTCAACAAAACCCTAAATTCTCCAAAAGCTCATGCAACTGTCAATACTACCACCGTCATCCCTGATTCCGATCCCAGCCCCTTTCTTTTGACATGAGTGATGGGAGGAACTGGTACGACACTAATGCCATCTATATAGTGTATCTGTCATGCAAACAGCTGATGGAACTTTCCTGGACAGTGTACGATTTATACAAGTATTTCTGCACATTTATGACAAATAGACTTAAATTTATTCCAAAGATATAAATTAAAACTGCAGTTTAAAATTATATGTATATAAAATTCCCATATAAGTATTGAAACTAATATGTTGTTTGATATTTAAAGCGTGTTGTTGGTATTGCTGATCTGGTAGCATTGCAAAAGCAGAAAGAGAAAAAAAAAGAGCAACGTATAAATGGCGCTGGGCAATTGCATTGACACTGACAGTGCACAACAAACTGAAATAAATATTATAAAGTGTTGATCTACTTTGTACACAGTTTATTACATATGGTAGTACCGTTTTTCTTCATAGTGTCAGATGAACAACTATGCTATAGTCTGTAGCACAAGTGCAGCGTTGATAAGCGCAGTACATTCCACTTACAATTCTAAGGGTACAAAATGTGTTCATTAGTAGCTTATGGAAGTAGTGATGAAAGTGAAGAAGAAAGCTTAGATCAGAATTTGATCGCCTCTACATCAGAAGAGAATGTCAATCAAAAGGATGAGCAATATTCTGAATTGAGAGGGGACATTGAAGAATCCCCAGCTTCAGTTAATCAAGTAGACACTGATGCAGTGACAGATCAACCATCTACACTTCATTGTGACACTCCCGACGCCGAGAAGACGTTATCACAACCAAAATTGTTTTCTTCTCTTCCGGAACCGAAACAGAGTGGTATTGCTATAGATCCAGATAATAGCTTTCTTTCTAGCAGCAATAAAACACTGCAGAAAAAGCAAACAGTGAAGATTAGTATACCTTCTCTTTCGGAGGTAAGCATGATTTGTTTACATTTGATTGTTTTGTTCTTGAGATCCCGCAGCAAGCATAACTCTGGGACCTGTTTTATAAAACGTTTACACCACTATTATTAATAACTAAGTAATAATATTAGCATTCTGTTTCATAAATCTGTTAGTAGTATTAGTTATCAGTATATTACATAATAGTATTAGTACCTTTTACTAATAATATCAGCAAATCTTTCCATAAAAGAGCGAAGGCAATAAAATTAACTAATTTTATTAGGCATAATTTCATGAGTAAGTCCAGTGTAATAATAATGTTATTATGAAAGCCACTTTAATTGTTGCTGTGTGTTAGCACAATAGTGATCACAAAATCGGTATAAGGTCTAATTTTGACTTAAATAGTGATGAAGACATGGTATATGTTTGTCGTTTAAGAAATTTTAGATCAAGAATAAGTTATAATTGGATCACTGCCCTAGTCCTCAGGTTTGGCCTTGACATAACATGTACACAAGCAAAATCTTTGCCACTTGAAATGAAGCCATTTGATATTGTAAAATCTCTTGCTTCCATCCAAGCTTTTCTTTTTGTTTCTTTGGTTACTGTAGCAGAAAACGCTCCAAAGAGTTGTTTTTAATTTGAGCACCTTCCGCAGAGAAGATTACATTTTCAAATACTTTCACTCTGTTTTGTCATTTTTATTCAAAGAAAGCTTGCCAACAAAAACCATAACCAAGATGTCCAATATGTGATGAAAAGAGAAACAAAAGGAAATCTGAAAACAAAACACAGTTGTATGACAACTAATAATATTAGTGAGGTTGTTTTATTGGTTGCCAAGAATATTTATGAAAACAGAATTTTGTTAACTAATAATTCTCTTCCATTGCTCTAATATTATTATTGAGTTTTTTAAACAACTTCTGGGATATTTAAAATGTCTTACAGAAAACAACCATCACCATCATATTATTTCTTTACAGTAGGGGTATTTATACAGACCAACAACAAGCCTAACATATCAAAAGGGAACTTACTATGAGTGTATTAAAGTATCTAGTCCCTCTGGTTAATTTGTGCTTCCACCAGTCAGTAAAGGAAACTTTGTGCCTTTTGTTGTTGATGCACTTCAGAAGCAAAGAGCTGCCAACATTTGAGTGAAAAAACATGCAGCAAAATGACAGGGTTCTGTTGTGCATCTCATTACATTAGTTTTATTAAAATTAATAAATTTGGTGATGATTTTATGGTGGTATATTTTGCCCATTTCCATTTCATTTTGCAATACAGTATTGTTTTCTGGGGCAACTCTATAGACAGAATGAATCATAGCCAGAATTCATTATGCAACATTGGGGGTTTGTCAGTTGGAGAGTTTTAACTCTAACATGTGAATATATTTTCTAAAGGCATTTCATACCAAAAATCCAGATGCATTTATAAGCACACAACTTCAATACCACACAAAAGGGATATTAAAAGTAAGTTTGCTTCAAAACCATGAGACATATTGTTAGGTACATAATTTAATTTATGATTCAACTTGCATAAATTTACAGTATGTGCTACAATTATTAGATTAAACTAAATATTTAGCCTTTTAGACAGGCATTTGTTACATAATTTTGAAGTGTCACTATTATCAGACATTGTATTTGGGTTGTTTGGAAGATCAAATGACATTTTAAATTAATATCCAACTATTCTAGTACATAGACACCTCCACCAAGAAGTATCAATTTTTACTTTCTCTACTATGTATAGTAAGTAGGAGAAATATTGTATTCCACCCAAAAATTTGATACCGGGATTTCACCGGAAATATATGTTTTGAGGCCCCCTGAATACAAAAAAAGCATTTTTGGAAACACGTCTGTGTGTGTGTCTGTGAACAGCATAACTCAGAAACGAACAGTGGGATAAACACCAAACTTGGTATTTAGGTTCAGTATCTTCCAGAAATGCGACACGAAGGTTTTAAAGAAAATCCCCCACACCAGATTACCCTTTACATAACATTTTTTGAAAATTTTAATTTTCTCAAAAATGACTCTAATGATTTTGATTAAAATATCATGTTTAAGATATTTTCATGACAAATGAAATGTATATCTCGAATTTTCTGTGAATGTCGCCAAAAGTATTCTTCATTGTGAATGACTTTTGCATAACTGGTAAACTATAAGAGATAGACAAAATTTTACTACACAAAAAATGTAAATTGCGTTAAAATACACAATTTATGTCATATACATTTTTATTGTTGAGAACCATTTTCGAGATATTGCTTGTTATTCCCTTAAATTTTCCAATACTTATACTTTTTCTCAAATGGGAATTCGTTACTTCACTTTTTTGTCCTGGACACACAAAGAGAATGGAATGCGCCACATAGCAACCAGCTCTTAAAACATTTGATTATCGCTTAAAGTCTACCATATTCTCATTGCATCTACAAGAAAATTAGCAATAAGATTAACATCTTGATATCTCGATTAACATGAAGCATATGGAGAATAAGTGTTTGTAAAAATAGTTTGTATAAGAGTAGAGAGTCATGTGAGTGTTACACATCAGATTTTTCTAAATAATACTGGAGGAAAAAATGAATTGCTTGTACACCTTGTTTACTATTTCATTGCTGTTGCAAAGCTCAAGGATATAGAACACATCACTCTATACAATACCTTCACATGCAATAAATGTAAGAGTCAACTCAGTAGCAAGCAAGTTATTATACAAACCATTAAAAACTCAGTCAATTTAAGACTGATATGAATAAAAACTTGTATGTCTCTCATATTCATCCACAATTATATGATCAAAAAAATCTGATGTGTTACACTCACATGACTTTCTCTACTCTTGTACAAACTATTTTTACAAACTCTTATTCTCCATCTATTTCATATTAATCAAGATAAACATTTGCAGAAACAATCTTTTGACATGCAAAGAGAATTACATTTTACATATAGCGACCAGTTCTAAAAATATTTGACTATCACTTAAGGCGTACCATGTTCCCCTTGTTTTGTATTTGCAAGGGCAATATAGAAATACAGTACCTTTAAGCATAGACATATCTCTTAATAGCTGGTTGCTAGGTGCAGCACCATTCTCTTTGCCACAGATTAATACTCTTTGTATATCCAAGACAAAAAATGAATAACGAATTCCCATTTGAGAAAATAAGTATTGAAAAATTTAAGGGAATAACAAGTAATATCTCGAAAATGGTTCCCTCAACAACAAAAATGTATATGACATAAATTGTATATTTTAATGCGATCTACATTTTTTGTGTAGTAAAATTTTGTCTATCTCTTATGGTTTACCAGTTATGCAAAAGTCGTTCACAATGAAGAATACTTTTGGCGACATTCACAGAAAATTCGAGATATACATTTTATTTGTCATGAAAATATCTTAAACATATGATACTTTAATCAAAATCGTTAGAGCTATTTTTGAGAAAATTAAAATTTTCGAAAAATGTTTCATGTAAAGGGTAATCTGGGGTGGGGGAATTTTCTTGAAAACCTTCATGCCGCATCTCTGGAAGATACTGAACCTAAATACCAAGTTTGGTGTTTATCCGACTGTTCGTTTCTGAGTTATGCTGCTCAAAGACACACACACGAACATGTTTCCAAAAATGCTTTTTTTGGATTCAGGGAATCTCATAACATATATTTTTGGTGAAATCTCGGTATCAAATTTTTGGGTGGAATACAACTTCCCCTACTTACTATACATAGTAGAGAAAGTAAAAAAGGTAACCTGGACGTACAAATCATTCATATATTACTACCATCACACACACCATTCAAATAAGTGATCTGGATAAAGTACAAGTTTCAGGCAAACATCACTGTTTCAAAATTGCTATTGCAAGCAGTCACAGAAATATATTTCACTTATATTTTTCTATATTTCCAGATGATAGTAACTTTAAATTGTTTGGAAGTGCATTAATTATTCGCATTCATTCATTTTTTGTTGCATTAATGTGTATACTCATGTTTTTGACAAGGTATTCTTGGTTTTCAACATAGAAACACATAAGAAGAGAATATATTTGCAAGGAAGTGTTAAGATGTTCAACTTTTGACACAGACCTTTCCTTAGAGCTCTATTATTTGCGGTGCCTATGATTCAGATGACCTTCTCTTTTAATACAAAGACTCGTTTGCAACCAGGTTTGGTATTAATCACATGTTTTAGCTGTAAAAGGAATAGGAGGCAAATGTAAACAACCAGGCAATATTGATTTTTAGTGAAGCCACTCAGTTTCTACAGTACTGTGTAGGTCAGTCAAACTGATGCCACTGTATTTATTGTGCTATGCTTGGCAAAAGAAGTGGTGGTTAGGCATATAAAACTTACAGAGGAATTTGGTGGAAAAGACATGTGTACTATAATGCATAAATATCCTGTTTTTATTTAGTGCCCATATTTTACTACAGATTCCCCTGTACTTTTGTTGATTTGATAAAACTTAAAGGGTGTGGGAGAGACAATGTATTCCTCAAGAATTTTTTACTTGCTTTGCCAGAAACTTCTGAAATGCATTTAAATGTCCAGTATTTAAGGCATGCGATTACATATATTGAAGAAAGAGTGAGTCGACTCGAGATACTCTTTGCTCCACTTACTACATATTACATGCAGGACATGTTTCGTGAGGCATTCCCCACATCTTCTGCTGCTATGCTCAGTCGACTGACTTCGGAGTAGGATTCTGGTTCTCTGGTGCCATCTGTTGACCAATTGATGAACTTAGTGATGAGAGCTCTTCCCGGTGGTATTTCAAAGTTCATCAGTTGCTCTTGGAACTTATTGATGTATATTTTCTCCTACAAGCTTAATTCTAGCGCTTTCTTGACGTACTTTAGTAATTTTGCTTCCTTTTCTACTGTGTGGTTCTCTTTCCAAAAATGGTTCGCCACAGCAGACCTTTCTAACTGTTTATATCTGATGTTGCAGTAGTGTTCCTTTAGCCTGGTTCCAATGTTCCTCTTGGTCTTCCCTATGTATATTTTGTCACAATCTTTGCAGTTTATCTGATATATACCTTGTTTCTTTTCATGTGGAATACTATTAGTACTGCTAGATTTTAACATCTTTCCTAAGCTGAATTTATTGTATGGTGCCAGGGTTATCTTGTATTTCTTGAAAGTCTTCTGGAATTTGTGGAAGGCCCAAGGGTGGAAAGCAATTCTCTTGTATCTCCAATTTTCTTCAATTGGTGCAAGAGTCGTAATCTGTCTGATTTATTTTTCTCTGGTGAACTTGTTGATTTTTCTGTCTATCATGTGTTTGTCGAATCTGTTGGCTTTTTCTGTTGTTACGATGTGTTTGTATTCATTCTTGTATTCTATTTTCTTTAAGAGGGGTGTTTATTAATCGGTGAATTAAACTGTTGAATATTGCATGTTGGTGTGATCTGGGGTTAAAACCTTGAGCTTTTATGTAGTTGTTTGTATGCATGTTTTTCCTATGTATTCCATATTCTATCTTTTCCCCATTGCAGATTATTTTCAGATCTAAAGATGGTAAAGTGTTTTGGTTCTCTATTTCAAGTGTGAATTTTACTGTTGTGTCCTGTAGGTTAAGCAACTTTAGTGCATCTTCTATCTGCTTCTTGTTCACAATGGTGAAAATGTTGCCTACGTATCTGTGCCAGGTTTTAATAGATAGATATTTTATTTCACTTCGTTAGTTACATAAATTAATTCTCTTATAAGTTCTATAATATATAATTTTATCTCTACACATTACCCTTTAATATCCTTTTCACTAAGTTGCTGCATTACTAAGGGCCTGTAAACATCCAACACCATGGTTGTTGAGTCATTGGGTCCTATTTAATTTATGATTCAACGATCTACATTTTTTTTCTATTCCCTATTTCTAATTTTTTTCACCATTTATTTCTCACTACACCTAAAAATTTTCCTATTTCAAATAAACTTTCCTTGGATTTAACTCTTAACAATCTTTTACCTATAATTTCATTTGGTAATCTAGACCAACTGTTTCTTTGTAATTTTTTCCTCATTCATTGTTCCTTCACATTCTAACATTAAATGCCAGTAATTGTTAAATTTGCTATTACATAATGGGCATTTGCCTTCATTTTCTCCTTCTCCTATGCCTTTTAACCTCACCACCCCTGACCAAGCCCATGCAAAGCCCTCTCTTGCTATTTGGTTTTAAATATGTGTGGGAATGCCTTAGTCATGTGAATTTTCAACTTGCTCATGAATAAATCTGCCAAAAAGGGGGACAGTGGATTTCCCATTGCTAAGCCTGATCTTTGCTGGTAGAAGTGCTTATTGAATGAGAAGTATGTTTGGTTTATGCATATTTCTGTTAGTTTGGTGTATTCTGTTTTTCCTATTTCTATTTCCAGGGAGTGTAGCCAATTCTTTAAAATAGTTATAAGTTTTGTTTTTGGAATGCACGGGAACAACGTAAATTCATTGTGGGGAATGCCTCACGAAACATGTCCTGCATATAATATGTAGTAAGTAGAGCAAAGAGTATCTTAAGTCGACTCACTCTTTCTTCAATATATTTGAATGCTTTACTGTGTGAAAGTTCCAAGAAGCTATGCAGTTACATGTTGTTACATTCCAACTACATAATCATTTTATTTCCTTACAGTTTGATGATCAGGAGGAGGAACCAAAAAAGAAAAAGCTAAAACCATCCACGGTATGTAACAAATAAAGCCTACATAAAGTAAACCAAATGCAGTAGATGAAATTGTAAAGTGCTTAAATGAGGTATATTAGCCTTTACAAGGAAGTGAAGCTGATGTGCCTCAAGAGAGAATGGTTTTGGGTTGCATGCAATGTTTGATGGCTCACTCAAATGATAGAATAGATTGTGTAGCACCCATTTATGTGTAAGTACAGTATGTGAATACTGGTACCTCTATATTCCCAGCTTAATTCATAGTGGACATTCCAGTCCTTAATGATCATGTAGATTATCTCATTCCTGGTAACTTTATCATTAATGAATTCTGTTATTTCTAATACATAGAATCACCAAAATATCCCCTTCATTATTACTTTGATTTTTAACTATACTTTGTTTATTTTTGTGGGATTTATTCCATGTCCACCAAACTAGTTCACAGTGTGACTATTAGTTGGCGTTTGTGGCTATGCAGTTTATCCTGAACAGCTGCCAGCATTTGAGCTATCGAATGAGACGAGCAGAGGCCATGAGGCAGTAAAATGACGAGGTCTTATGGTTTCAAAATTTAGCCCAAGGTTAGGCTTACTTAGGTTAGTATGTGTATATATGAACTGGATTAAAAGGACAGGTACGATAAAAAAAATTGCTATCTTGCAAATTACACCAATACAGTTGATTTGGCAATTTCCTCTGTGCATGCACAGTGTTAATAAATGGACTACTTTGTTGACATACTGAAATGAATCTATATAAAAGAAAGTATCTTAAAAATTACAGGTTGTAAAAGTGTTCACATCTCTTAAAATCACTGTTATATGAATTTTTGTAGTATCTTAAATCATTATTTTTGTAGTATCTTAAAATTAAGTAGAGTTGGAACCGTTACTATTTTCGGGTTATTTCATTATGAATTACTTGTTAATGCATCATATTCTACAATATGAGCTGAAGTTTTCCTGACAGTTTAGTAACTAGATTATCTAGGGTTCCCAGCAAGGTATATGGTTAATTTAAAACAAATATTTCAAAGGTGTTCATCGTCTTTGACTTCAGGGTAAAATTGATGGAAGCTGAGGTCCAGATCTCTCTGTATTTATAGTGCCAGAGGGTGATGTGAAGCTGATTCAAAATGTCTTTTAAATCAACCATATAACCGGCTGGAAGTCTGAGAAAATGTAGAGACATCAGTCTATATGTACACTTTGTCATTCTCCTCTTCTCTCCAGCCCTTTACTGTGCCACTTAGGCTATTGAAAATGTTGAGATGGATTGATTAACATGTACATTTTCTCTAAAATTGCTGATCTTTTATTGAATCAACAGTAGGACTTTAATCACCTTACCCATTTGAAACATTAGGAACTTCACCAGTTTATTACTTGAAGAAATTACATGGTGTGACTTCTTGGTTGAGTAAAGACTGTCTCAAATGTTGAGCAATGTTGTTTCAGCGCAAAACCCATCAAAACAAAATGTTCTTTACATTCTGAAACATGATGACTGAAAACTTTTTCAGTCATCCGATTCTACCTTTCCAACCCTGTCCAACACACGGCTTGTATGTAAGAACAATTAATTCCATTAATTGACCTAATAGTGGTTGAAACTATAAAGCCCGCGACTTAAAGTACTTAAAAAGAATGTAAGTCGCCATTGGAGTATGACATCTCAATACAAATTGAGATCTCCTTGTGGTTTACCGGGAATAAATGCGAATCAGTTGGAGAATTTAATGTTGTGTCGGCATGTTGCCATGGTAGCTCAGTGGTTAGAGCAACCGGAGACCCGTGGTTCAAATCCTGGCTATGGCATTGAATTTTTCAGTCATCTGATTCTACCTTTCCAACCCTGTCCAACACACGGCTTGTATGTAAGAACAATTAATTCCATTAATTGACCTAATAGTGGTTGAAACTATAAAGCCCGCGACTTAAAGTACTTAAAAAGAATGTAAGTCGCCATTGGAGTATGACATCTCAATACAAATTGAGATCTCCTTGTGGTTTACCGGGAATAAATGCGAATCAGTTGGAGAATTTAATGTTGTGTCGGCATGTTGCCATGGTAGCTCAGTGGTTAGAGCAACCGGAGACCCGTGGTTCAAATCCTGGCTATGGCATTGAATTTTTCAGTCATCTGATTCTACCTTTCCAACCCTGTCCAACACGGCTTGTGTGAAAGAACAATTAATTCCATTCTGAAACATTTTAACTGTGGGAAAGCAGTGCCATCGAAAACATATGGTACAATGGGCTTCATATTTCTTGAAAAGAAGTATGTGCCTCATTTATTACTTTCTCTACTACGTATAGTAAGTAGGGGAAGTATTGCATTCCACCCAAAAATTCGATACCGAGATTTCACGGAAATATATGTTTTGAGGCCCACTGAATCCAAAAAAAGCATTTTTGGAAACATGTCCGTGTGTGTGTCTATGTGTGTGAACAGCATAACTCAAAAACGAACAGTCGGATAAACACCAAACTTGGTATTTAGGTTCAGTATCTTCCAGAGATGCGACATGAAGGTTTTGAAGAAAATCCCCCCACCCCAGACTACCCTTTACATGGAACATTTTTCGAAAATTTTAATTTTCTCAAAAATGGCTCTAACGATTTTGATGAAAATATCATATGTTTAAGATAATGTCATGAGAAATGAAATGTATATCTCAAATTTTCTGGGAATGTCTCCAAAAGTATTCTTCATTGTGAACGACTTTTGCATAACTGGTAAACCGTAAGAGATAGACAGAATTTTACTACACAAAAAATGTAGATCACGTTAAAATACACAACTTATGTCATATACATTTCTTTTGTTGAGTGAACCGTTTTCGAGATATTGCTTGTTATTTCCTTAAATATTTCAATACTTATACTTTTTCTCAAATTCGTTATTAATTTTTTTGATGTCCTGGACATGCAAAGAGAATGAAATGCGTCACATAGCAACCAGCGTTAAAATATTTGACTATCGCTTATAACCTACCATATTCCCCTTGCATCTACAAGAAAATTACCAATAAGATTGACATCTCGATATCTCGATTAACATGAAGCATATGGAGAATAGGCGTTTGTAAAAATAGATTGTACAAGAGTAGAGAAAGTCATGTGAGTGTAACACATCAGATTTTTTTTTGTGTGACTTTACTGGCCAGAAAAATAAAAAGGTAAAGTTTTTTAACATAACCTAACAAGAATTAGTAATTGTAAGAAGTTGCGAGTTTATAAAAGAAAAGTGTCAAGTGCCAATAGTCATACATGTTTGATGTCACTCATATTCAAAGATAACACTGTCCTGGAGGATGCTTAAAGGTTTACCTCTAGACACTGTGACATGTGTGAAAGAGTGACGTGATACAATGGCCAACTCATGTCACTCTGGGCTGGTACAAGGTGGAAGGAAAAACCTGAATACTTCATAATATAAAATGCTTTCCTCACCTTGCCTGAATACAGTTTTCTGCCATTTACTTCAGCCTATAGGCTTATTGTGCTAGCTGTATTGTTTAAATACCAATTGATTATGCCTGTATGCTTTGCCAAGGAATACAGTTTTCACATAACATGCTTTAAGTCACAAAAAGCTTTCCATTACAGTGCACAACTACATTTCACCAGAAATACACGTTTTGAGGTGCTCAGATTCCAAAAAAAGCATTTCTAGAAAAAGGTCCATGTGTGTCTGTGAACAATATAATTCAAAAATGGAAAGTCAGATAAATACCAAACTTTGATTATTTAGCTTCAGTACCTTTCAAAGATGCGACATGAAGATTTTCAAGAAAATCCCCTACCTAAAACTACCATTACTTGGGACATTATGTAAAATTTTTTATTTTTTAAAAATTGGTTTTAACAATTTTGATTAAAATACCATATATTAAACATATTTACATGACAAGTAAAATATATATCTTGAGTTTTCTGGGGATAGCCTGTGAAGTCTTCTTCATTTATTAGGAATTTTATATAATCTTGCATAACTGATAAATGTTAAGCGATAGACAAACTTACTACACAAAAAATGTGCATAGATCTCTTTAAAACATAAAATGTATTTCAAATAACCTTTTTTGTGGCAGCCGCCATTTCCAAGATATCCATTATTAATGGCTTGAATTGTTCAGTATTTAGCTATTCTTTTATAGTCCTGTCAATTTTCAGTTATTCCTTGTGATGTCATAGGATGACCGGCAAAAATCAGTTGAGAGAAAATGCTGACGATGGGAACAAGCCGTCTCCCGAAACGCGTTCAAGTAAGAATATCATAGTGATGTAGTGTAACAACCCTCAGCTCTCTATTTTAGATTATGACACATCACTGTTACCAGCTTCTAAATCTTCAAAATTAGTGAACAAGCGATGTTGATTGCACAAGGTTCACGGAGAGTTTCTGCAGTGATATATGCTTCATCACCGGAGTTACTAGTGGAACCTGTAGCACTGCTCATGATATTGTTCTCTTGTCTCCTTCCATTGCCCTCTCTTTGCAACTTAAATGTCATACTTTTAATGTAGAGTCAACTGAAAAATTCAATGCCACAGCTGGGATTTGAACACAGTTCTCCCACTCTCCGTGCAGTTGCTCTAACCATTGAGCTACTGTGACGACATGCACATGGCATATTGAATTCCTCATCAAGTTGTTTATCAGACAGACCACCAAGGTATCTCACTAGAGATGACAATCT
Organism: Deroplatys truncata; assembly: GCA_030765065.1. Classification (NCBI taxonomy): domain Eukaryota; kingdom Metazoa; phylum Arthropoda; class Insecta; order Mantodea; family Mantidae; genus Deroplatys; species Deroplatys truncata. The sequence goes on from CM060979.1 coordinate 13,324,988, forward strand.
CAATGGCAACTTGCTATTGCAAGTACTTTATTTTTGTAGAATATTATTTATTTAGATAGACAATTGAAATTAATTATATTTAAAAGACCAAGCCTGGTCTATGACATGTTTTTACTTTCTCTACTACATATAGTAAGTAGGGGAAGTATTGCATTCCACCCAAAAATTCGATACCGAGATTTCACCGGAAATATATGTTTTGAGACCCCCTGAATCCAAAAAAGGCATTTTTGGAAACATGTCCGTGTGTCTGTCTGTGTGTGTGTGTGTGTGTGTGTGTGTGTGTGTGTGTCTGTCTGTCTGTGAACAGCATAACTCAGAAACGAACAGTCGGATAAACATCAAACTTAGTATTTAGGTTCAGTATCTTCCAAGGATGCGACACAAAGGTTTTCAAGAAAATCCCCCCACCCCAGATTACCCTTTACATGGAAGATTTTTCGAAAATTTTAATTTTCTCAAAAATGGCTCTAACGATTTTGATTAAAATATCATATGTTTAAGATATTTTTATGACAAATAAAATGTATATCTCGAATCTCCTGGGAATGTCTCCAAAAGTATTGTTTATTGTGAACGACTTTTGCATAACTGGTAAACCATAAGAGATAGACAAACTTTTACTACACAAAAAATGTAGATCGCATTAAAATGCACAATTTATGTCATATACATTTTTTTTGTTGAGTGAACCAATTTCGAGATATTGCTTGTTATTCCCTTAAATTTTTCAATACTTATTTTCTAAAATGGGAATTCGTTATTCATTTTATTGTCTTGGATATGCAAAGAGTTATAATCTGTGGCAAAGGGAATGGTGCTGCACCTAGCAACCAGCTATTAAGAGATATGTATGTGCTTAAAGGCTACTGTTTTTCTATATTGCCCTTGTAAATATATTTTCCCCTTACATCTACAAGAAAATTAGCGATAAGATAGAGTCTGCAAATGTTTATCTCGATCAACATAAAGCAGATGGAGAATAAGCGTTTGTAAAAATAGTTTGTACAAGAGTAGAGAAAGTCATGTGAGTGTAACACATCAGATTTTTAATATAGAGTCAACTGAAAAATTCAATGCCACAGCTGGAATTTGAACACAGTTCTCCCACTCTCCGTGCAGTTGCTCTAACCATTGAGCGACTATGACTCAGTTGACTCTATATTAAATACGTGGTCTGTAAAATATAACTAACTTCAATTATTTATATATAATAATAAATAATTTTCTATTAAATGTCATGTGTTTTGGAAACCAGTAATAAAATTGTTTTTTCTGGGCGTTTATGAACATTAAAGTCTAAGTAAAAGGTGCATTAGTGCACAAATAAGAGCCTGTATAAGTCAGATACTTTAATTTATTCATTAAAAATTGAAAAGTACAAGAAAAATTTCAGTTGCAGTTTTAGCATTTAGATAATTATATGAGGCTCATTAATTAACTGGAACTGATTGTAAAAATGATACAAAATCACAATTTAGGATTTTTAACTTCCTATTATGTCTGAATCTCTAGGAACATTTTTTTTTTTGTTTTAATATTTTTGTTATTGGAGTGAAAATGGGTTACATGGCAATTTAAATAACCCTGAGTGGAGGGCGTGGTTATGCATTTGATGTTTTTTCTCACTTTTTTTTTCTACAAGCTTTCTAGAAGCCTTTTTTTTGTAAATTAGCGACACATATGATAATCAGTTTTTCAAAATTATGCGTTTTAAGTAAACATTTACACTATTTAATATAAAAGTACATAACCAAAGTTTCTGGTCAGTTTTTATGAGTAAATTTTACAGTGCGTTTTCCTTGATTGTAGTATTTTAGACACTTTTTGCATTTAAAGTGCTCCTTACAATGCAATTTTGAAGTTATTAAAGTGAAACTTTGGAGTTTCTCTAGGTTTTAGAAAATTTATCAGTCCTCCTGAGAGGAATCTAAATGCCCTCTTCTGCCAACGTTAAATCTGCTAAGCTCGTCTCAGAGTCTATTAAAGATATCAGATTGAAATTTTTACATGTAGAGATGGATGGCTTCTAGGTTTGATGCTTTTCTTATGTACACTTTTACTTTCTCTACCACTTACATAATTGCATTCCACCCAAAAATTCAATACCGGATTTCACCTGGAATACGTGTTTTGAAACCACCTGAATAAAATAAAAAGCATTTTTAGAAAAAGGTGTGTATGTGTATCTGTAAATACTAATATTCAAAAATGAAAATTCAGATACATCCCAAACTTGGACTTAAGTTCAATATTTTCCAAAGATTTTCAAGAAAATATCCCCATCTCAAACCACCCTTTACATGGAACATTTTTCAAAATTTTTTGTTTTCTAAAAAGTGGCTCTAACGATTTTGATTAAAATACCACATAATAATTATATTTATATGACAAATAAAATGTGTATCTTGAATTTTGTGGGAATAGCCTGTGAAGTCCACTTCATTCGGAAGAAATTTTATACAATCTTGTATAACTGGTAAACGTTAAGCGATAGATAAAAACACACTGCACATTAAAGTCCTGTTAATCTTCATTTGTTGCTTGCGATTGCATGCAAACAGTAAGCGTCAGCATATAGCATCCAGTTCTTAAACAATTGACTATTGCTGTTCTCTTTGTTTCTGTGATGAAATGTGTAATGCAGCTATTTCTGCAAAGGTTTATCTTGATTAAAATGAAGTAGACAGAAACATAAGCTTTTGTAAGAATAATTTGTATACATATTAATAAATGATAAGAGGTTAGAGAAAGTTGTGTGAGATGTAACACATCAGATTTTTTTAAAACATCACCAGGTAGCTTATTAACACCAAAGTCAATCAACAGTATTGATTTTGTCACATTAAAATTTCATTTGGCTATCTTCAATACTTTCTGCGAAAAGGGTCATGTATATCAGAAAATGCCATTCACAGAAACAACTTTTCAAAGTAAAAATGGAGGAAATAAAAAACAACTTGCATATCTTGAGGCTGTATTTTAATACCTGAATAATTTCAATTGTATTTTTACTTTCTCTACTATGTATAGTAAGTAGGGGAAGTATTGTATTCCACTCAAAAATTCGATACCGAGATTTCACCGGAAATACATGTTTTGAGACCCCCTGAATCCAAAAAAAGCATTTTTGGAAACATCTCCGTGTCTGTGAACAGCATAACTCAGAAACGAACAGTCGGATAAACACCAAACTTGGTATTTAGGTTCGGTATCTTCCAAGGATGCAACATGAAGGTTTTCAAGAAAATCCCCCCCACCCCAGATTACCCTTTACATGGAAGATTTTTCGAAAATTTTAATTTTCTCAAAAATGGCTCTAACGATTTTGATTAAAATATCATATGTTTAAGATAGTTTTATGACAAATAAAATGTATACCTTGAAAGTCCAGGGAATGTCTCCAAAAGTATTCTTCATTGTGAACGACTTTTGCATAACTGGTAAACCATAAGAGATAGACAAAATTTTACTACACAAAAAATGTAGATCACGTTAAAATACACAATTTATGTCATATACAGTTTTTTTGTTGAGTGAACCATTTTCGAGATGTTGCTTGTTATTCCCTTAAATTTTTCAATACTTATGGGATTTCGTTATTCCTTTTTTTGTCTTGGATGTGCAAAGAGTATTAATCTGTGGGAAAGGGAATGGTGCTGCACCTAGCAACCAGCTATTAAGAGATATGTATGTGCTTAAAGGCTACTGTATTTCCAAATTGCCCTTGTAAATATATATTCCCCTTACATCTACAAGAAAATTAGCAATAAGATAGACTCTGCAAATGTTTATCTCGATTAACATGAAGTAGATGGAGAACAAGCGTTTGTATAAATAGTTTGTACAAGAGTAGAGAAAGTCATGTGAGTGTAACACATCAGATTTTTTATAAGTAAATTCAATATCAGCCCGCCTTGAAACAATATGTATATAATAATTATTTAAATTGTATGTAACAGTCATTGCAAATGCTTATTTTTATTGTAAACATGTTTTAATAATGTTATGTGAATACATTATACATACTCTGATAATGCAAGAGCTGTGAGAATAATAAGTTTTAAGTTGCTAACAATGAGGCAATAATGAGTTTGAGAGTTTGAAAGTTACTAGTCATGATTAGGGCAACGATAATGTAAATTCAGTAACAGTTTAAAATTAGCCAATCAATAGCAAAGAAAAGTTTTAAGTAAAATGCAGATATTCTATTGGACTAGAATTAGCCAATCAGAAATACCAAAGCTTACGGGTTTAAGGTTGAAACATGTTCAGTTGCTGGCAAGCTTTGGTAGTGACCAGATGGAAGATGTGTTCTCTACAGAAATATTACGTGTGAATTGTAAAATATGTCCACGCGTTAGCTAAGTGAAAGTATTAAAGAATCTCACAGCTCTTTAAAAGTGTAGTGCTTTATTAAAAATGTGCAAGGATTAATAAAAGAAGTGAATTTAAAAACTTAAATTCTGTGTATGTCTACAATTATTGTCGTACCACACCTTGCCTAAGAAATACATGACTCTACAAACATTACTGACACATCCGAGGCAAATTCAAACAAATAATATATAGAAGCAGTTTTAATAACAAAGTTAAATATTATAGTATAAAACTTGGAGTGTAACAATAAAAATTACATCTTAAAATCAGCTTCTCATACGTAGCAGCATATTGCGTAACAGTAACTATTATGCAATCAACAACTTCAAACTGATGCCCAAAGCGTGTTGCAAGCTTCTTAAACAAAGTAACTCCAAGAACAATACTTCTTCAAGTTAGCTTCCAATGCATGAAGCTTAATAAATTACGTAAAATATATTACGTAAAAAAAAAATAAACTCCAAGACAATAACTACTTCAATCTGTACAAAGAAAAAATCCACATTACTTGGACATAGGGAAGTTGCCATATTTAGGAGTGATATGACTTTGTAGAGCAAAACTTTGCCTAAAAGATGAGCACCACATACTTCATATACTGTGGCACATCAAAATAAATCTACTCTTGTTGGGAAACTTAGTATTTTGGCAATGTAATTAGAGGTATGCAAAGTCAGAGCATTACATGATCATGTCCCTCTATAAGAAAGGGGTGCAGCTGCAAGGCTACACATTCAAGTGCTTCTTGCAACTAATGACCACAGTTAGCACTGAACACTCAAGTAACACAAGAGAAAGCATTACAACAGTCACAGAGCTGGCAGCCAGCTTAGCTCATCCACTTGTCGATGAAGTGGGTGGATAGTCATTCAGTAACTTTTGCAACAAATGAAATTTTGCAGAGTGAAAGGCAATGATGCATAAGGACTTAGCAGGTCCCTGATGCTTCATCTGATAAGGCAAGTGCCTTACTCACCAATCAGAATCAAACTTAATCAATAGTTTTAAAGCATGATGCCTCAAAAACTAATAACCGATAGCTTTTTTTCTCCTCTTAATTTTTTATATTCCTATAATTTCTGCTTTGATTCGATTAGGGATATATGAAGCCTGTTTTCATACCTTTTCCTATTGACATTTGATGATCTGCAAACTCAAAATGTAAAAACAGTACAAGATTTAACGCTGCATAATGAAGTTGGGGTGACACTTTTAGCCCATTAGGCAATGGTACAGGTTCAATTTAGTTTCATCCAAACAAACACAAAATTAATCTAGAGAAACCACATTGCATTGTTGCTTGTCATACAGCATTAATGTAGTTTTCTGTCATTAGAGATGTGTTTGACTTGCTTGCTTTCTCTGGATGGGTGAGCATGTTCTCACGTCTTTATGCTTTTCGTTATTCAACATTGTTACCAGTTTTCCTAATCGTTTTTATATCTGTGTGTTACAGTTATGTACCCACTTTGAGGCTTTTGTCTCCCCCCGTGTTTTATACTGCAGCCATTTTTATCTTTTCCATCCCAGTTTATTCCACTTGTTACTGTCTTATAAGCTTTAATCCTTGTATTGAATTGTGTATTTTCAATAAACTTCTGTATTTTTAATGTTTTTATGGCTGCATAGTCCAGAATTAAGGTCAAGCCAATAATTTTGAAGAAGAGAGAGAAGTGATTCCTGAAGACTGCCCATGTAAAATATGGATAAGCTAGTTGTAGCAATATTTCCACCTAGTTACACATACACAAAAAGGAACTCTGCAATAATAATAATAATAATAATAATAATAATAATAATAATAATAATAATAATAATAATAATAATAATTAATAATAATTTAGGAATTATTAATAATTATCATGCAAGTTGGTAATTTTCCATAATTTTAAAGTAATCTGATTCAAAACTGCATCACGTGAAAGCCCTTCTGAAGTTGTAAATATGTTTTAATTCTAAATACTATTGCCAAATAAATAAAGGTGTAATATCTAAGAAAAACTGCAAGATTTAGGCAAAATAAGAGTAGCTTCGTTTCAGACTGTCCATTATATATTCTGAGCATGGGGCTCATAAAAATCAAAAGCTTTCTTTTGTACTTCGTGGGGATGAGGCAAGTTTTAAGAGTAAACAGACGCTATGAGGTAACGGACTTTACTTACAGTTAGGCTTTGAATTTTCAACCAGGGGACTAATAAACATAGAGGATAAGTATTAGAACCAATGAAAAGATAGGAAGATGTACAAAAATAAGTTCCGAAATTTAGGAAGTGCCGCACCATGGTGTAATCATAAAGTAATGCGTATGGAATAATTATATAGCATGTTACAGTGTTCGTTGAACTTATTTATCCAAGATAGTAAATAACTTAACACACTGCAAGTGATTACTTCAAGTTCGTGGGAATCAAAAGAATGGTGATAGAGCGCCTTAGATACTAAAAAATTAGCCAGAGCAAAACATTAGCGGACCAAAGGGGGAAGATATTCTTATATAAGAACCGTACGGGATAGGAAAAACAAGAACTTGCAGTATTTCTGGCAGGAATACGTGCCTTTAGTGAGGAAGTGAAAATGTGTTTTCTTGATGAATAATATCTTAGTGTCACCACTCCCGCAATGCTACCCATACAATAACAGTAGGGAATTTCAGACCAATTCGCCAACAGTTGACCCTGAGATGCGACGATAAGTGCTTCCTAACTGACATCAGCAATCTTTAGTCCTGAAGACTACACCTACAACAATACAGATAAGATACCCACAATGAAGTAGAGGAAGAAAATGCTATATAGTTAAAAAAGAAACACATTAAGGACACCACAAATCTCCCCAACAAAAAAGCAAAATGATTTTCAAGAAGTTCACTTTCCGCCCAAGGACTCACTACAAATTCCACAACATTTTAAAAAAAACACATAATTTGCCTAGCTCCACCAAACAGATTAAGTATAGAGAAATTACTTTGCAACAAACCAAAGGACCAAATACCTCAGAACAAAAAAGCAGGAATCTATCAAATTAATTGCCCAGAATGTGACCAAATATACAAACCAGATTAAAAGAACTTATGAGACATGCGAAACACAAACAGATGGTTAAATCTGCAAAGGCACATCACATTCTTAAAACCGACAAAACACACTGCAGAGTTGGATACTTGGGAAAAGTTATTAATCACCAAACATGTGATGAATTTTGAATTGCCGCCACCAAACCCACTATGGAGTTTCATCATTACACCAGATTCCACCACACACAAACGCATATGGGACAGCACTACGAGGAACCAGTAGGCCACTTCCGATGATGGGAGCAATTAGCTCCTGAAACCAGTGAGGTTGTAAAACATGCAAGTGATGTTAAGTGTTTCAACTCCGACTCAAATTTTCTGTATAACTGCCCATGTAGTTTATAGTGCCTTTCCAGTCGACTTATTATTGCAGTTAGCAAGGCTTCTTTCTGTTTTCCTGGGTTACTGCTTGATTGATATAGGCCACCACTGTTGAAGTTCACCTAAGCTATGCCCTTTTTTTTTTAAATACTTATTGATTCTTGGGAATTGAGCTGGAAATCCATTCTTGTAGAGCTAAGGTGATCCCATGCATGACTTGTTAATTTATCGGGTTCTTTGAAACATTTAACTATCATTAATAGGCTAAAATACTATTTTTAAGATATTGCATAACTAATAAAATGTACGTACATCTTGAATTTTCTGCAAATAGCCTGTGAAGTCGTCTTCATTTTGAATGACTTGTAAACCGTAAGAGATAGACAAAATCTTATCACACAAAAAAATGTAGATCTCGTTGAAGCTCTCAATGTATGTCAAATAAGTCTTATTGGTTCGAATTTTCAAATATTTCTTCTGTTTTCAAGTGGTAAGTTGCTGCTGGTTTTTTTCTTGTGGACAGGCAAACAGTATGCATTTCAGTCATCACACTCTTTAAAAATCGGACTATCCCTTTAGCCTACTGTCTCCTTATACTTACAACAAATGTATATGGAGGTATATTTTGATTAACAAGAGGTATACAGAAGAATAAACCTTTGTAAGATAGTTTATAGAAATGTGAATATAACAAATCAGATTTTTTCTATAGTATCTTTTCTCTGTTTCTCAGTCACTGTATGAAAATCATTCGGAATGAAAAGGACTTCAGGAGTTACTAATGGAAGCTTCAAGATGTATATCATTCCGTCATGCTATGCCAATACTTTAAAACAGCTGATGCCTTAAAGAAAACTATTTTAAGCCATTTTTAAGAAAACAAAAATAATGACAATTTTTCTACAAAGAGAGTTGTTTTAGATACATGAAAACTTCTTAAAGATCTTCACCTTGCACCTTTAAATGATATCTGCCTCTACCGTAAAATTGGTATTTATCCGACTGTTTTCAAGTTGTGCTGTTCAGACTCATAACCTCAGAATATCCCTTTTTTGGGGTATTCTTGTCCCTTACTTCATCTATAAAGATCACCTCTTTAGTGATAAGCATCTTCTTGCTCCCAGATTAGCATCATAAGGTACAGTGCATAACTTAAGGTGAAAACTAGATAAAGGTTGTGCTATAGCAGGCACAGAATTGCACCCTTAAATATCTGGCTCTCCATAAAACTGGTATGTATCCAGCACTTTGTTTTCAAATTAAGCTGTTTATAGCCTATCATAATCCCAGAATATCCCTTTTTTGGGTACTGTTGTCCCCTTATTCTTATCTATAGAGGTTGTCTCTATAGTGATAAGCACCTTGCTCTCAGATTACCCCCATGAGGTACACTGCATAACTTATAGTGAAGACTAGATAAAGATTATGTTGTTCTTTGAGCTAGCTGAGCTCTGGCTACTACTGGAGCTGCGTGGGATTGCCATGTGTTCAAGAGTGGAGCCAAATTAAAAGCATAAATGAAGAAGAAGACTGTAGGATTCTAGCAAATACAACTTGGTATGCATCTCTATATCAAGTCTTGCTTTGATAATAGTAACAAAACTTGCACAGGCCAAGCGCACAATATGCAGGATAATGCAGTTGCTTGTATCAGAAGGTTTAAAAACAAACAAAACAAAATACACATTGTAAATTATATTCCTGCCTTTGCTATGATGCAAAATTTCCCACTCATGCATTGCTCATTGAGTGACATTTTTTTTTGTAGAAAACAATCACTGTAACTGATCTACGAGTGCTCACTGAATTTACTACCACTAATGCAAAAGCTACAACCTCACTGAAAGTAAAATTTATAACTAAAGGTTTCTTCCTTACCTCTTAGCTGAACTTGGCGTCTGTTTTGCATCACATGACAGGGTAAACAAAAGAGGCAGAAAGAGAGTTGGCAACTTGAAAGCTTTGGTTCATAGCAGCACTCGTTGAAATGTATATTATTATCATCTCGGCAAGCAGTTAACTTAGGTAGTTGGTTTTTTGGACTGCAAACTTCAATGTTAACTGTATGATGCTGCAAGGTGGAGCCTGCTTCTTATTGGGTTTTGCATTGATCAACTCTGCCCACCACTTACCATTAAATTTTGTGTTTCCTTTAGTTACCTTTATCCATGGAATAAATTCTATGGTGTCACTTATCGCTTTACTATACTTAGTTGTCAGCATGGTATTTTAAATGACATGATATAGAACATAATTGCAGATCTTACAAAAAGAAACATCTAATAAGATAGATGTAATAGTATCTATCCATATTGTGTTATATTCCTGATTAAGAAATATAAGCTGTAATCCATTTTCAGAAAGTTTCAATTTGTGTTTTATTTTCTTTGTTGCAGAAAGGTTCTGGTTTATTTTCCCTGCTTCCTGCTCCAAAAAATGCATCAACAAAAGAGGTGAAGCGCCCACTGGTTCCTCATGTACTTACAAAAAAGCCAGATGATCCCACCACACCAAAATCAGCACTGTGTCCTGCCAACGGACTAAAGAAAAGTGTTAAATCTGTTGTAACACCAAGTACGGAAGCTGCTGATAAAAAAACTTCAGCTTTAATAAGCTACGCAGATTCAGAAGAAGAATCTGACGGTGAAAGTGATTTCTTTTCATTAAACAAGGACACTGACGTAGCAGCAGATACTACAATTGTAATGGAACAACCACAACCTGTTGCACAGGATTTTGAAAAGGATTACTCTTCTGATTTTGTGGATGGGAATGAGAGCACTAATCCTCCTGCAGATGAACCTCTTACTTTCAGTGCCAAGTTTAATCCTTCTCCTTGGTCGAGCGGTGCATCTGGAACTCCAACAGTCTTGGAGAACAGGGTAGATGAAGAAGAAGCAGCAGCAGCAGCACAAGTGTCTGCTGACAGTAATTATATTTCTGTACAGCAAGAAGAGCTGCAGCTGAATGAAGAAGCTGTGAGTATATAATATAAACCATGATTATAGATAAGATAAGGGGCCATTCACAATGAAACCTAGGTATAAGCATAGAAGCTTGTTTCATGTTAATTAATTTTGAAGATTTAAAAGCTAGTAACAGTGATGTGACAATTTAAAATAAAGAGAGTTGAGGTTGTTACACTCATCACTAAAATGTCAAAAGTTTGAAAGACAGAAATACATCCAACAAATGACTACTTTACTCAGACAACAAAAACCACAAGCATATAGGAAATTCACTTATTACCCTTGGACACATCATAAATTTCAAAGGATTTTCAAGAAATACATCACCCTGTCTCCACAGAATAACCACAATATACAGAAACTACTATGCAACAGAACAAAAGATCCTATCCCCAGCGATAAATCAGCTGGTATATTTATTTATTTGTGCTAGCAATCTTCCTTAGAATATGGCTATACATCAACCCAAGCTGTTATATTGCCATATTCTACCCATATTACACTCTTTAATTATAACATAAAAATGATAATAATAATATAATTACATAACTTAACATCACATGATAAAACTAATTCACATCTCTTTTTATTGTCCATAACCATTTCTTTTTTACTTTGGACAGGTACTCTCCTACCTTTTTACTATCCCTGTTAAAAATCTTGCTTAAAGCTACTTTCCTGTCCAGTTTTAACCATTTCCCATTTATAGCTTCCTTTCTCCAATGCTATGTACCTTTACAATCAAAAATATGTTCTAAATCTTCTCTTTCCCCATATATTGGACACTGGTTCTGTGGGAACCCATTTCTCATTCCTATTAGTCTCCATACACCTGCTCGTACCAAGGCTATACTTTCTCTTTGTTCCTTATTTGAGTTATCCACATACTGTTCTCTAGCCCATACATTTTTTATTAATATATATGATTCCAAGGAACTTTACTTCCCAATGTTACTAAGTAAATTTGGTATCTCTATATCTTCAAACCTCTGCCCAACTTCTTTCCAAAAACCCTTAACATTATTTTCCCTCCTCCTCCAAATTTCTCCCAGACGACTATTTTCCAAATAAAGTTTGTATACTATAACTCCACCCATTTTTCTTTAAGCTCCTTTCCTGGAATTCCGAACACTGCCTCAACAAGTGTTTCTCTTCTAAATTTAATAGTCTGTACCAATATTTAAGAGCTCTCTCCATTATTACCCCTTTTCCCCCCACTCTCTGCATTTCAATTAGAGCAAATTCCTTAACTGTAGCATTTGGCAGGCCTAAAACTTCTCTACAAAAACTCCTATGTACCATATCTATCTCTTCCCAGCCTTGTTCTACTCCCCATATTTCACTTCCATATAACATTTTTGCTTCAACTACTGTGTTATATATTTTCTCTAGCCATTTAACATTTATATCTGGTATTCTATATTTGCACCCACTAATCGCTGACATTGCCCCTTTCCCCTTTGTCAATACCAGTTTCTTCTGTTTCTCCCATTTTCCACCCCTGTCCATTTTAACCCCTAAATATATACAATCTCTTACCACTTTATATTCCTTCTCTCCATTCTTCCACTTTTCATACTTGCTCAGTTTGGCACCTTTCTTAAACACTATAATTGCTGGTATATATCAAATTGTTTGTAATGACTCTAACTGGTATACATAGGAAGAACCAAAAGAAATCTGAAATAAGACTTAAAGAGCATATGAGATGCATTTACCAAAAGCAGCCAGATAAATCAGCAGTAGCACATCATTTCTGGTCTTCAAACCATGATATCACTCCAAACATAAAACTCTTAAAACCAATCAACAGCAGCAATGAATTGGACATCTGGGAAAAAATACATATCGTCAAACACAGGAATCACCTAATGAATTTCGAACTATCGCCACCCAACAGCCTTTAGAAGTTCATCAGCCCAGCATCAGAGAACACCACTAGCCACACACATTCCCCAGACAATAACCAGCAAAATCAGTTGAAAACATGCTGACGATGGGAGCAAACCATCTCCCGAAACGCGTTCAATTAAGAACATTTTAGTGATGCAGTGTAACAACCTTCAACTGTCTTTATTTTAAATTGTTTCATGTTATCTTAATGCACACATTTACATTGACTGACTTAGAAGTTTGCAGCTCCAAGCTTTCATGTCTACGTCAAACATAAGAAACTAGCCAATAAGAGAGCGATTTTCCATGGCCGTGTGTTGACTTGCTTACACCTTTCTTTGCAAGATCACGGACCTGGAATCCCTGGGATATCTATTAAAATTGCAGAGAAATGAATTGTGACTGTGGGTGGTGATTTTTTTTAAAAACTTCAATGTCCTTTAACCGGGTAACTAGATTTTGTTCATTTTGGTACATGTACATAACCTTTTTTGTTGTGTGTACTGTCATTGGTTGCTTTGCAGACTGCCATATTAGCTCAGCTGTTTCAGCTCTCTTGCAATTGGCTACTCTATGTTTCTGTTGTGAATGATAACATATTGTGTTAAGTTTATTCTTAAGTTTTGTGTCTATGTTAATGCTTAATTTTCATTGTGAATGGTTGATAGTTATGATCTAATCACAATTTGAAAATTCTGCTTGCCAGTCACAACTTAGTGGATTAAGGCTGGTTCACAACTGTCTGAGAATGGGAATGCATATTAATGTTCATGTCGATCACAAAGTGGAAAGTCAATTTTGTGCATTGGAATTTCATTGTTTTTAACTGATCAATGATATTTTTTCACCTGATTCCAATTCAGCCAACATAATGCAGATTAGCCAGCATCAAAATGCATATCCATTACATTTCCAATAGCTCTAGATGCAACAAGCTTTCATTCCATTGTTCAATGTCATATATTAAAGTTGTTTCTTGTTCTTTGTAGTTTTTGCCATTGTTTCTGAGGCATAAACCAGTTTTGAGTTGTATATAAACAAACTATAGATGACCCTTTCACTAGAAGAACCAATGCTTGATGGATCTGCGGGTGTCAGGATGTGAGGTTAGGAAGCACATATACTACGAATTTCATGTTTCCAGCTTGCAACTGTAGATAGTACTAACGTCATCTAGAATAACCTCTACAATAAAGAATCTAATATGCATAATATCCATTTAATATGTCGTACCTGGGAACGAGAAAGTTAAAACTTGGGCAAGTCTTCTTTCCGATTAACAGGGCCCAGAAGGCTTCCCATCAATTGTGAATGCTCCCACTTGAATACATGTATTTCAACTTTATGATTCTCATTCTGGTTCCCGTTCTTGTTGTTTGTGAACCAGTCTTTAGTGTGTTTAGAAATAACTTAGCTATAATTGATGTTCAGACATTAAGAGGATGCCATAAAACTACTAACCTACAAGAAAAAAACATAAAATTCCTTATGGAAAAAGAAACCAGTGGACAGCTCCCTTTTCTAGATCTAAAAATCATTGAAATGACACAGATAAATTTTGGAATTTACAGGAAGCCAACCCAATTCGAAAATTACATCAGAAATGACAACTATAACCCAGAATTCCATAAACATGCAATAATAAACAGCCTTACACACAGACTAGTTAATGTAACATGGATCAAGCGGAATTTAACAAAGAACTAACAGCCATAATCCACATCGCAGAAAAAAATGGATACAACAAAAGCCTTGTATACAACAATATTAACAAAACAAAAAAAAAAAGCAAAAGAAATAAGCACACTCAACACAGAAAAGGATAGTAACAACACATTTAATAGTGGTAGTAGTAGCTGTTTGAGTAGCGTAAAACTATTGTGCTCATCAGCACCAGCCTCTGGCTATAGATTTATTCATGTCGAATACATAAGCAATTACAGAATTAAGCAACTGAGATTACAAAAGTAGACAAATAAATACCAGAACTAATTCTCAGCAAACACAAGCAGTTAAATCAGTACTACTGACACAGAAAGTCATTAACACACCAGAAACTACACAATTAAATTTTTGTAAGGAAACTACTTAATTTAACATAGCAGAGAAGCTTGGCAATTGAGGTAGTCATCCCTAAAACTGTAATTAAATTGGGAGGGAGTCCAAGTCATTCGCGAAGGGCAGAATAGTAATGACACTGGGTGAGGAAATGCTTCACCGTTAAGGGCACATTGCAGTGGAGACAACGGGGGATTACCCCTAAGGAGGTAGCCATGACTAAAATAACAGTGGCCAATACAAAGCCGAGCAAGCACAGTCTCTTCATGACATGATAGATGAGAAGAACAACGCCAAGGAGCATTGTAGCCTTGACATCTTGGAGTTTGGCGGTAGATGTAAACCACTCCTCATGCAATTGAGAGAATATCTTTTGAAGTAGAATATTTGTTAGTAGTTGGAAGATGTTTCATGTTTATCTGCACCACGTATGGGAGACAATTTGTCACAGTCACTTCGTGTTATCTTATTTCTGAGCGCCTGTTATTGTTTTACTACTTTGGATGTTGGGTTCATTGTCCTCCGGCTAACTATTATCATTACTCAGTCAAGCATATCTCTTAATCAGGGTGTGTAAACGGAAATGATTTGTTACTGAAAGATAACACTGATAAAAGAATTTGTTTTTACACTTTTATTGTCGTCACACATTATTCAATTTCACATATTGATTCTTGATACACGCCAGACTGAAACTGTTAGATTTTCTAATGTTACTATAATCACTTATTTGTTGCACCTTATTAATTCGCGTATTGCACATTTATAACTAGCTTTACGTCGCGAGAGATTCTGTAGAATTGCGTAACCTGTACTTTATGTATGCTTCCGTTGAACTATGCGACGTATACTTATGTTGAACTGATCGACGTATTACACGCGAATGCTTCTTCTGGACTGACGAAATCTGCCTCTGACTTTAGCTTTTTATACTCCCACACCCCGATATGCCTAAAGATTATAACCGAGCTGCTATTGGTTAATAAAACGTGCCAACATTAGCGTCTATTTTTATATCCAATCAAAATTACAAATACATATTCTCTAGGGAAGAAATTCCCTCCATTTCTAAGAAAAGCGCGCAATCTGACATCATTTGCTTGTCTCTAATAATTGATAAACAACTCACCCCCTCGCTCATTGTTACCCGCTCTTATTGTCGGTTTCAGTGAGGCCGTGTAAACTTATTTCCTAACAATGCTTATAATTAACAAACATCTCAAATCAATGTCATACAATAATGCTTATTTACACTACAATCACTCTGGCATTTACATTGTTGTGATACAAATTACTGCCACACTTTCTGCACAAAAAGCCCTTCAATGCAATACATAGGCAGCGGAGAACCCATTCATCAGGGTGTAGAATCCCAGTCTTTGCTGCCTGTTCCGTTTCCTAAAATGCCACAATGTCCAGGAACCCAGACAAAGGCCAGCCAGCAAGATAGAGTGCAACTGATCATGGATTTTTCTGAATAAGTGGGTGTTGGCTACAGAGATCCCGTAATCTAAGTAAAGCAATGAGAGAATCAGAACAAATGACACTGGAGTGCAGGGAAAAGGAACAGATGAAAAATGTGTCTTTAAATGTAGAATACAGTTCAGCAGTATAAACGGAGGTGTTAAAGGGGAAGCAAGTCTTGTGAAGACATATGAATCAATAATCACAGTGTAGCCTACCCCTTGATCCGTTCAAGAACCATCAGTATATAGAAAATGGTATCCAGCAAAGTTGTATTTCAAAGCTGTGAAATATATATATATATATATATATATATATATATATATATATATATATATATATGAGCGACAGTAGTATCCTTGGGCAACTGAGTTAGATCAAGACGACACAGAGGGGCTTGGGGTATCTATGGAGGAAAACGAAATCCCCTACAGAAGGGCAAGGGAAGTACTGTATCCAACTTCACAGTAAGTTCCGAAATCTACACCCCTCAGGAGGCACACAGATGAACTATTGCAATAATGATAATCCAAAGAACTTAGAATAAGTGGGATGAGAAGGCATGGCACGTAAACCGGAGGCATAATTACAAAGAAGAATATCCCAGCGTAGTTAGATTCTGCATACAAACTACAGGTGGGACTAGTACGAAAAGCTAGTCCAGCTCCCAGGGCTAGTCTTAAGTCCTTGATGATGGGTATGATCCAATCTAAGCAGAAATATACCATGGATGCATAGTTGAGTTTCAAACGTGTTAAAGCCCGGTAGAGATGCAGCAAGAGTACACGATCGGCACCCCAAGAAGTGCCACTAAGGACACAAAGTAATTGCAGGGAGTGAGCACAGTGTCCACCTAGATATAAAATATGAAGTTCCCAGCAAAGCTTACGGTCAAAAATGAGGCCGAGAAATTTACCTTCAACAAATGGCAGTTCCACTCCACCAAGAGAGAGTTAGGGGCAGGAAACTCCTTAAGATGCCAACACATTCAGAACGTTCATTATCAGCCTAAAGCATTCAGAAAATTGAAAAAGATCTTTAGAGAACAAAATATTATCTTGGCTCCCATAAACAGACTGTCAGTAGTAAACTTGTTAAATTTGAAAACAAAAGATCACATTCCACCAGACAATAGATCTGGAGCATACCCAATCAACTGTATGGATTGTGAAAAGTTTTACATAAGACAAGCCAATAGTAGCATTTCACTTTTGGAATGAAGATCATAACCTCGACCCAAATCCAAAACTATTAAAAAGCATAATAGGCCACAACATGGGAAAACATTTTAATATGGATCCATTAATAACTTTTGAAATTTCGTCAGTTGACACTTTAGTGAAGAAGTTCATTGTTCCACTGCCAGAGTGGAGGCTATGTCGCAGTATCGTTCGTGTTATCTTATTGCTGAGCGCCTGTTATTGTTTTACTATTTTTAATTTTGAGTTCTTTTGTCCTCCAGCTAGCTATTATTATTATTATTCAGTCGAGCAAATCTCTTAAACAGGGTGTGTAAACGGAAAGGAGTTGTTACTAAAAGATAACACTGATAAAAGAAATTGTTTTTACACTTTTATTGCTGTCACACTTCGTTAATTTCACAGATTTATTTTTGATACATGCCTGACTGAAACTGTTACATTTTCGAATGTAACTATAATCACTTATTTGCCGCACATTATTAATTCGCGTATTTCACATCTTTTAACTAACTTTACGACGCGAGAGATTTTGTAGAACTGCGCGACGTTTAATGCGTGAATGATTCTGATGAACTGGGCGACGTGTAACTTCTGAATGATTCTGTAGAACTGCACGACGTATAACCCGCAAATTATTCTGTTGGACTGAGCGTTACCCGTCTCTGGCATGGAATTTATACTCCCTCACCCCGATAGACCTAAAGAGTATAATCGAGCTGCTATTGGTTAATAAAATGCGCCAAGATTAGCATCTATTTTTATATCCAATCAAAATTATAAACACAAATGCTCTAGGGAAGATATTCCCTCCATTTCTAAAAAAAGGCACGCTACTCTGACGTCATTTGTTTGTCTCATCTAATTAATAAACAACTCGCTTCATTGTTACCCGCTCCTATTGTCAGTTTCAGTGAGGCCGTGTAAACTTATTTCCTAACAATGCTTATAATTAACAAACATCTCAAATCATTGTCATACAACAATGCTAATTTACACTACAATCACTCTGGCATTTACAATGTTGTATTATAAAATACTGCCACAGCTACAATTGACTATAACCAGCAATAGCAGTCAGAACCTCCTCTCCCAGGTTGAAAATGGAAGCAACAGCTCCTGAAACTGGTCCCTTAAAAATTAAAGTGTGACATAGTGTTAAAAAAACCACTTCACAAATATACAAGTAGTTGTAGCCTTGTATACCAGATCCCAAAAGGGATCTTTTAAGAATATTTTAAATTGTAATTCCCAAGTCATAACTCTTGGCTGAAAAGCTTTTCTCTGATTGTTTATGGGAAAAAACAAAGAAAAAAAATTAATTTGGTCCATTCTGGGTTTTGGTGTACACAACTCGTACATAAATTATTTTATGAACATTTATTTCAAACACAGTAATCTTTACAGTGGATTGTGAGCGACCCTATAGTTACATCTGATAAAATTTTTCAAATTTAAATTATTATTTTTATAGAAATAATAGTCTATATTTTAGAGCTTATGCAAATTTCAGCTTTTTATCTCAAATACTTTTTGAGATAATTGAACCTAAATAAGAAAATAATATTACATTTTTTAAAATTCAGGTTGATGGAAAATATTCACATTTGTTATGTCACAGCCATACATGAAGGCTTTCTCAAACTCTTTGCTTATAATCTAAAAGCATAACATCGACTCCAAACTTAATTTCTCAAGCCCATCTTTAAGTCGCTGACAATACAGCAATGAGGAGGGAGAAACTACAAACAGGAAAGGAAATAGTACAGTTGTTGTAGAGAAAAACGAAAAGATTTGAATTATTACTATTATAGATCCTATTAGCACACAAATTCAGCATCCTCCTGGTAGTTCACTGTATGGAATCTGAAGATGTGATGCATCACATTCACATGACTTTCTCTACTACTTACCCATAGTAAGTAGAGGAGGTATTACATTTCACCAGAAATAAAACATGTTTTGAGGCTTCCTGAATCCAAAAGAGTAATTTTTCCTATGGTAAATAGAGGGTGTTGCATTTCACTGGAAATACACATTGAGACTCCCTGAATTTAAAAAATAATAATAATTTTTAGAAAAACTTCCATGAGTTCATATCTGTGAACAGCATAAATCAAAAATGAAAAGTGGTTAAATATCAAACTTGATATTTAAGTTCAGCATCTTTCAGGGATGTCTTGCCAGCCTGAACAAGTATATACATAGAACATTTTAATTTCCTCAAAAATGGCTGTTAACTATTTCGGTTAAAATACTATATTAACCCTGAAATGGGAATTGAAACCAAATTAATGCTAAAGCCACACTAAAGTAATAGAGTATTTTACAAACAAACTTATGTATATTAAAAATAAAATGGTAAAGCCAAAATAGTGCTAAAAACAAAGTAATCAAATAATTATATTGAGTCATACCAAGGAAAGAAGAATGTAAATTAATGATACCGTATATAGAAATTTTAAAATGTAATGGAGGTAATAATAATACGAAACAAAATCTAAAAAAAGATTTTAAAAGTATCTGTAAATAAAAGGCTAATGCTAGCAATGAGAGAGATGAACAATAGGTCATCCATTGTCAAAGACGTGAGAAAATGAACAAGCCAAGAGAGAGGATGCCATAGTAAAATGTTGTGAAGCAAACTTGAGAACTAGCAGTGTATAAATATTTGGAGAACGTTACAGCATTAATTCCATGGAATGTACAAATAGTTAAGCTGGAAAAGCTCTGCAAGATATGTTGTATCACTTATTAAAAGTACCTAAACTCAGATTTTCCATGATGCATGTTTCTTTAGCTCCCCACAAATATAGAAGCAGTTGCTCAAAGAAAGTAATCAAAGATTTTATATTGCAAAAACACAACGCGAAACGTAGCTAAACAATAGAAATCTTATTGAGACTTTGAAAGGAAAAAAAGATTTGTATCAATCTCATAAGAATTGAACACAAAGAGAGTCTCATAGCTCTCAGGCAAAACAAGTTATTAATAAATAATTTATTTAAGCAGTATACCTGTATAGTAAAAATCATAACAAAACCCTGTATTCCCAAAGTGCCACAAAGCTAACAGCTCCATAATTAGCACAACGCGTTACAGAGCGGCCATCTACTAAAGGTTCAGAAGAATATGAATCGTATGGACAGAGGATAAGCATTGCCCATTAAAGGATTAAATGATGGAAATGAGTCAATGTAAAACACTCATATTGCTCTACTTGCCAATTTATTGGCCAGATATACTTCGAGGATCTACTGTCCCCATTTTCGGCTGCTGATCCACCAATCTTTTGCATCTGATATTTCTGAAGCATTCTTTTAATCTTGTGCAGTTAGATAAATCAGCCCTAGCTAATCACTTCTGGAAAGAAGATCACAAAATGTCAAACTGCTAAAATCAGTACAGCACCAGGTATAACTGGGCTTGTGGGAAACAGCATACATAAAAAATTATGAACTTTGAAATTCCAGCAGATGATGGTTTAATCTTTAAATTCACTAACTCTACACTAGATACCGCTACACTTACCCAGGGAAAAAGAAGATTGGGGAATTACCAGTTAGTCGTGCAGCAGCCGAAAATGGGGACGATAGGTCCCTGCAAATAATTTGGTAAGGGGAGCAATTATTTACTTCCTGTGAAAGTTCAAAAGATTTCAAATTTAAAACACTATATGCCTAAGATATTTGCATGACTTTGGTATATGGTATAGCTGGAAACCTCAAGAGCTAAAAAGAGTTGCAAATAGTATTAGGGAGATGGAATGCTCACAAGTTAAGTGTCTTAGCAAGGGAAGATTAGCAATGACTGCTATAAGAATAGGCTTAAAGAAAATACCAGATATGCAAATTAAATGGTTGGAAAGGGTCCACAAAGCTGTAGTTGAAGCAAAAATGGTCTATGGATCAGAGATATGGGAGATGATTGATAAAGTGCATAGATTGTTCTGTAAATGTATGTTAGGCTTATCTATTTCATCACCTAATGGAGCAGCAATGTTGGAGTTGGGAAGAGTAGGTAGCAAGGGAATGATAGTAGAAAGGATACTTAAATATTGGCATAGATTGAAATCATTGGACGAGCATAATATCTTAAGGCAATGTTTAATAATACAAGAAAAATCCAGTGATGGGATGAACTGGGCTCAAGGAATAAGGAGAATTTTACAGGAAATAGGAATGGGTAACTTATGGGAGGAGGGAGAGAGAGAGAGGGGTTAGTTAAAGGTTTCTGGAAAGAAGTGAGGTACAGAGTACAAGATATAGAGAAACAAGAATTATTTCAAAGTTTGGAACTATATAGACAATTAAAGGTGGAAGTATGTGGATGTAGGTAATAGGTTAATGAGAGAAGGGTGGGCCTGGTCCAGATTAAGTACACATAGGCTAAGGGGTGATAGGAAGGGAGCAAATTTGAATAGGTGTCCTCTTTGTGGAGAGGCAGATCATGATTTGCATTATATAATTGAATGTGAAGAAACTAAGTTGTGGAGAGGTCAGTTTTTACCTAAAGAATGGGAGAATGTTAACAAAGAAGTATTAAAAGGTAGAATAATGAAAAAAGAATAGGAGAATATATGGGGGAGAGTAAGAGAAAAATGGTTTAGAAAAACAAAGCAATATGAATTTGTTATGACCCACAATGCATGATGGACTAAAGAAAGAAAAAATAGCAACTCAAAGTAATGTATTAAAAAATTGTAAGAATTTTGTATAGCATTATGGAAATAAATATCCATACATACCACACAGAAAATTGTAGATCTTGTTAAAGCACATATGTAAACTTTTCTTTTTTACTTTCTCTACTACGTATAGTAAGTAGGGGAAGTATTGCATTCCACCCAAAAATTCGATACCGAGATTTCACCGGAAATACATGTTTTGAGACCTCCTGAATCCAAAAAAAGCATTTTTGGAAACATGTCCGTGTGTGTGTCTGTGTCTGTGAACAGCATAACTCAAAAACGAACAGTCGGATAAGCACCAAACTTGGTATTTAGGTTCAGTATCTTCCAGAGATGCGACACGAAGGTTTTCAAGAAAATCCCCCCACCCCAGACTACCCTTTACATGGAAGATTTTTCGAAAATTTTAATTTTCTCAAAAATGGCTCTAACGATTTTGATGAAAATATCATATGTTTAAGATAATGTCATGAGAAATGAAATGTATATCTCGAATTTTCTGGGAATGTCTCCAAAAGTATTCTTCATTGTGAACGACTTTTGCATAACTGGTAAACCATAAGAGATAGACAAAATTTTGCTACACAAAAAATGTAGATCGCGTTAAAATACACAACTTATGTCATATACATTTCTTTTGTTGAGTGAACCGTTTTCGAGATATTGCTTGTTATTTCCTTAAATTTTCCAATACTTATACTTTTTCTCAAATGCGTTATTCATTTTTTTTATGTCCTGGACATGCAAAGAGAATGGAATGCGCCACATAGCAACCAGCGTTAAAATATTTGACTATCGCTTAAAAGCTACCATATTTCCCTTGCATCTACAAGAAAATTACCAATAAGATTGACATCTCGATATCTCGATTAACATGAAGCATATGGAGAATAGGCGTTTGTAAAATTAGATTGTACAAGAGTAGAGAAAGTCATGTGAGTGTAACACATCAGATTTTTTTTTAATTAGTTTTAATTATCAAAATATAAAATATTTATACCTTTTTACTTTCTCTACTACGTATAGTAAGTAGGGAAAGTATTGTATTCCACCCAAAAATTCGATACCGAGATTTCACCGGAAATACATGTTTTGAGACCTCCTGAATCCAAAAAAAGCATTTTTGGAAACATGTCCGTGTGTGTGTCTGTGAACAGCATAACTCAGAAACGAACAGTCAGATAAACACCAAACTTGGTATTTAGGTTCAGTATCTTCCAGAGATGCGACACGAAGGTTTTCAAGAAAATCCCCCCACCACAGACTACCCTTTACATGGATCCTTTTTCGAAAATTTTAATTTTCTCGAAAACGGCTCTAACGATTTTGATTAAAATATCATATGTTTAAGATAATGTCATGACAAATAAAATGTATATCCCGAATTTTCTGGGAATTTCTACAAAAGTATTCTTCATTGTGAACGACTTTTGCATAACTGGTAAACCATAAGAGATAGACAAAATTTTACTACACAAAAAATGTAGATCGCGTTAAAATACACAATTTATGTCATATAAATTTCTTTTGTTGAGGGAACCGTTTTCGAGATATTGCTTGTTATTCCCTTAAATTTTCCAATACTTATACTTTTTCTCAAATTCGTTCATTTTTTTTATGTCCTTGACATGCAAAGAGTATGGAATGCGCCACATAGCAACCAGCGTTAAAATATTTGACTATCGCTTAAAATCTACCATATTCCCCTTGCATCTACAAGAAAATTAGCAATAACATTGACATCTTGATTAACATGAAGCATATGGAGAATAAGCGTTTGTAAAAATAGCTTGTACAAGAGTAGAGAAAGTCATGTGAGTGTAACACATCAGATTTTTTCTCATGGTCATGCAAAGAACATGGAATTTCAAAACCGTCATGTAGCGACCCACTTTTTAAAATCTGACTTGCTTTGCATACTATGGAATATGTAATGAGAATTGCCAAGAAGCGGGTAGAAGAACAAGCTTTTGTATGAATAGTGAGCAGAGAAAGTCGTATGAATGCAACACATCAGCTTTTTGACTGAGGGAGCCTCAAAATGTGAAATTTTTGGGTGGAAAGCTACACTTCTCTGCTTACTATAGGTAAGCAGTGGAGGAAGTAAAAAAAAAAGAACATATTATAAGAAACAAAACATGTACAGTGGCAGGTAGACTCTGTATTTCATGAATATGCCTTAGAATGGGACCAACATAGAATCATATCAAGAAGATGTAAAAACAACTACCATAGTGCGAATACCTTTAATGTGAACATTCATTTTGTAATTTTTAAGAAATTAACTCAACAAAATGTATTTTTGCAGCTGCAGCGCCTTTGTGGTAGAAGAGCCAAGCGACAGCATCAGGAAATGCAGCTGGTTGAAGTTAGTGGAGATGCGATAATGCCTGATCCTAAGGAATGGCTAACAAAGCAATTAACTCAGGAACAAGAAAGAAGGTCTCATAGCCACAGAAAGAATGATGGTCCCACAACACAACAAAGGAGGAAACACCAGATAACATACCTTGCCTTCCAAGTACGTGCAATGATCAAATGGATCCATTTTACTACATGTAAACTCTGGCTTTATATCAGATTAAAAGCCGCAGAAAGTGTTGGTCATATAAATATTAACTTATTAACAACAGAGTCTGAATTAAATAATAATTTGTTACCCAAATTTTGGACTAGTTATAAAGGCAGGGTTTCAGTGCTAGGGAGTGAGTACATTTCTGCATGGAGCAATTAGGTTTAAGTACCTATAACATTGCAATAATTCCTTTTTTCTATTTCAGGCGAAGGAAAATGAAATGGAGCTGAAGAATCAGTGGTCCCAGAATCGCATGTCACGCAAACAAACACAGTCTAAATATGGCTTTTAGTGCACTGGAATAAGTAAATCATGGCTTGCGTCCAGTTTTAGACTTCTTTTGCCCATGAACTACAGAGTTTAATATTTGGCACAGTTGGACATATTCTTGTTTTGTTCGCATTAGTAGTTCCTCTGCTTTAGCCATATTTGGTGGAAGAGCCCTGTACTGATCGACTTCAGCCCGTAAACCAGCACATTCAATTCTCATTTGTCTGATATGGTCCATTTTAGTTTGTAGTTCTTCACTGGCCACCAGATCATTTATTGCCAGACTTTGGATATCACCCTAAAAATAAAGAGATAAATATTCATGTGTGTTTTTTAGGTCTAACAAAAAGGCAATTACTACAGTAATAAATTATATAATGTGGAAGGGATATAGATGTGATCTTTTAAACCAGAAAGAAGTTTATGAGTTCTCTTCTTTTTTCGTACAATAGTAGCAAGGTCAGAAAATTTGGATTTACGCATTAAGACTGTGGCAATTGTTACTGCATAAGTGGTAATTAAATCCTAAGACAGTTCTTTAAAGCAATTAAAGAACAAAGAGAATTCTAACATACACAAAACCAAAGAGATAGTTAAGTAATTATTGAAAGTTCCAGAAAATCTTTGAAAATTATAGCACCATGTGTACAATAAGGTTTTGATTTATCCAAATAAAATAGTATCTCAATTGAAAAAAGACCTGGCATATGCAGGATTGATTGCTTGGTTGGCAAATTATACATGGCGTTCGTTTTATGACCCAGCCAAGATTGCGTGTATGTATGCTGTCTATTAAAAATGGAGGGGTTACCATTCTGAAACTCTTGCAATGCATACTCATGAGCAATAGTAGCATTGGTATCAAAATCTGCATTGAGACATTCTTTGTCACAAGGTTGTACTTCATGAACAGTAGTCACTCTGTAAGATTTGTGTTTTAAAAGTGTAACAGCTGTATGAACAGATGTTTTTGAAACACACAGTTGCTGTGCAACATGTCTTGAAAACTTCTTTGCAGACCATTCAAATGATGCACTAATTTTGTCAATGTTTTCCTCCATTAGAACGTCTTTTTTGCTTCAGCTATCCCATTTTCCTAAAGTTATTAACCACACGTATCTGTATGTGAAACTGAATGCCAGAAAATGTCTTCTGAAATTGTCTATACACCTGTTTACATGTATCATACATAAAAATGCTTTATTCAAGCATAAAGTATTTCTCAAAATAATAACCTTTATAATTGTTTCACCAATGAATAATCATTTCACATAATATTTGTAAGTACAGAGAGAGAGAGCTAAAGAACTACGAACCGGCTGAGCTGTGTTTTTCCTGTCCGTGTCCTCAGCGCTCGTTGCCGTCTGCCGCTATCATAGAAAGGTGCAGATGAAACCATACAACATAATTTTAAAAGCTTCACTTACCAACTTTATGAAAGAAGATGCTGAAACTAGCCACCGTCGTCGTCCATAACATTTTTGGCACCAATTGCTTTTAGAGTCAATAGTTGAAACCCATGCATATGTGAATACAATTTTGCCCTGTTTTTAGAGAATTAACAGCCAGGGAGCGTGATTTTGCCTTTTTTCAACAAGACTCTGCAACAGCTCATACGGCCAATATTTCAATGAGAACAAAATTATTAGTAGAGATTTGTGGCCCACCTGCAATTTCTATGTCTAGGGTAACTTAAAACAAAAACAAAATATCCACCAGGAAATTCAGCATTTCTCAATGTGAAATATGGATAGTTTCCTAAAGAGGCGCCAAAAATGTATGGACGACTGTGGCCAGTTTCAGCATCTCCTTTCATAAAGTTGGTAAGTAAAGCCTTTAAAAGTAGTTTTAAAAATGTTGTGTGGTTTCATCCGAGCTTTTCTATGATAGCGGCAGACAGCAACGAGTGCCGAGGATGCGAACAGGAAAAACACTGCACAGCCGGTTCGTAGTTTTTTGGCTCTCCCTGTATATATAGACTAATTGATTAGCACAATACCAAGTGTTAATCTTATACATCAAGGTGAAAAGTCTTATTATAGCTTCAACAATTGTTTCATCAACGAATAATAATTAATCTTAGTACATAACATTGTCTTTTCTGCCAGGTTTCTTCACTTCATCTTTCTGATTGGATCAATTTTAAAAGTACTGGCCAGGAGCACACCTACATGACCATGAAAATCCTAGAAGTTATTTTTTGGTGAAAGAACTGCATATATTCAGACATAGCTTCGCATCTGACAGGTCTATTCAGTAACAATACATTTTATATAGAAATCTTTCACCAGTAATCATACAAATCCTTGATGAAAGGCAAGTGTAGCTCTTCTGTCTTTTCCTTATGTGTGACTCTGATTATCTTGACTAATTTTGAAGATTTAGAGGCTAGTAACAGTCATGTGTCATAATTTAAGATAAAGAGAGTTGAGGGTTGTTACACTACATCACTAAAATATTCTTACTTGAACGCGTTAGACGGCTTGTTCCCATCGTCAGCATGTTCTCAATTGTTGGGAACATGCCGTCTCCCGAAACGCATTCAAGTAAGAATATTTTAGTGATGTAGTGTAACAACCCTCAACTATCTTGTTTCCCTTTCCTTTTGAGGTGCACAATGAACAAAGTCACGTGACGTGATGTCACTAGCATGACTGTGTGCAGTCAAGTAAGAACAATAATGCACGCAAAGAAAGTAGTTACATGTTAGCCGTCCAAATTTTAGGATATGTTCAGTAATAAATAAATCTACTATACAGAAAAAAATAACTTATGACTTGAATGTGATACTGCTGCCTTAATGAAACAAGTTTTCAAAGTTTCAAATTGATGTACTCCAACTCTCAAGATACATTTCGCCTGACTCAGCTGCTGTTTAAACATGCCAAAGCACGAGCAGTCAGTTTGCTGTTATCGTGGCTGATAGTAACAAATCTTGTGCTTGTTTCTTCGGAGACATGTTATGTTAAGTGTAAACTGGGCAAACCTTTAACTAGTGGCGAGAAAAAATGTTTTAAACCTGTTTTCAAAGTTCTGTGAGAATTATTCGACATTCGCAATAAAGGCGATAGTAAAGCTAAACTCGAAATTTACCAGTGTTTTGGCTATGAGTATTAATAGTGCTAGAAAGGAAAAAGCAATGGCTGGGAGAAAAAAGGAAACATGTGTTGAGTTTGTGAATTCCACAATTCGTATAATAGTGCACAATTTCCTTTTCAAAAACGAACCACCTACAATAGGTAAAGTGCTGCAACAAGTAAAATACGTTCTGAAAGAAGAGGATTTGGAAAAACTGAGTGACTGTCTTGTCCGATACAATCAACATTGATAAAGTAGCAGCAGTTACACTGATACATAACTCAGATATGAAGGGGAGGGAGCCGTTTGCAAAGTCAGATATAAAAACTAAGTTATGACACACCTATTCTTTTTCTACTTTTGTTATACAACCACTTCTTAAATATCTGCTTCCTTTTCTTATCTGTGTTCAATAAAGTGCTTGTTAACTTATGCAAGCTATACATATGTTATTTACGAGAAAAATCGTGATGCTTTCTTGTCATTGTGTTACTTACACTTGCCACGTGTTTCTGACAATTCGGCAATACTCTTGGCGCAAGGATACGTTAACTTTTATTTACATTAGGGCCACTCTAAGAGTGAACAGATAATGGTTCTTACACTTCTAACAGATGGCAGCAGCTGATGAAGTATAACACAGTCGATAAAACTTAGCCTGGAACTGAACATTTATACAGAGGTCAGTGCAGGCAAATCAAGCATACACACAATCATGGCCAGGTCACAAAATGAACACACAGTGCATTGGAAAACTTGAGAGAAACCTTGGAACCCGCCTTAAGGAACATTTCTGTGATATTCTCAATAAGCAAACAGAAAAATCAGCCATATTGGTGCACTTCTGGGAGAGAACAATGAGATAGCAGATATATTGAGTTGCTTAATCCAAAAATTTGTTTGAACCTTAGCTTCAATTACATACCCACGAGCACATGGCTTGTATGTACTTCCTTTTACTAAAAATGTTCCATACGATGTAGTTTGTAACCTATCTTCTTCAAATTGGAACTCAAGAGAGCACAAATCTAAACGAATTAACATATGATTTTTGTTACACTTTTAAATTGCTCAAGATATGACATAATTAATTCAATCTCTGAAGATAAATTGTTATCCAGTTTTGTGTATTAATTTTAAATAATGTGGTAGTATTTTTATACTTTTTAAAAACCATGATTACTGCATCATGTGTAACACATCAGTGTAATTATTAACTATGCTAATTAATCATTAATTAGCACAATACATTTTATTTTTTCTGAAAAACAATTATAGATATTTACATGAAATTTAAAACAGGCATATAATTGTGATAGAGCAGCACGTGGCAAAATTTCACACACATTTAACACGTGGGAAAAAGTTTATATAAAGAAATTTGTGAGGAATCTAATGAATTTTAATATCCCATGAAATATCTTGAGTTTCACACCTAAGTTCCCACACTGAAGACTCACCTGAGGCCAGCAGTCCACAATAGTCTGGGAAACATTTCCTCAAAATTTAGTTAGTGAAGAAGGGTGTGTAAAGTTCTCACCAAAATGAATAACAAGTTTACTTGTTTACCTATGAATTAAACCGAAACAAATACCGACGACAAGCATTTTTTTATAACATTTTAGACAAATAGAGTATAAAGACGATGCCAGTGCTGTCCATAGTTGTAACTATCTGAATCATGTGTAAGGTCAGGAGCACCTTATCAACTCTTACATAAATTACTATGTATACAAAAGTGTAGGTTAGCTGCTGTTGCATTATATACCTCAATATACTTGCCTTAGCCCTTTGCTGTTTGGATGTGGATGTAACTGCAAGCACCAGGAGGCGAGGTAAACTTAGCATTTGTGGCTGGATCTATTTAATGCTTTGCACAATCATCATAAGATATCAGCAGGATGCAAGGATGCCATTTGTAGCCTATTAAAATATGTTCAAGGAGATTCCCAGCCACAAGTTTATGCCATCAAAACAAACACTGACAGATAGTGAAATAATGCCAATATTAAACTGCCTCTTTGGTCTGGTGGTTAGCACACTAACCTCCAAATCCAGAGGTGCCAGGTTTAATTCCTGGCTGGAGGATGAGAATTTTTCTTTAGCCCAGATTATTCCCTATCCTCCCTAGAGTCTGGAAGTATTAGTGAGAGAGTAAATGTGTATGTGAATTTAATGTTTAAAAAGAAAACCCAAAGATTAACACAGTAGTAAACATTGCTGATGAGCAATTGTTCCCCAAAAGCAAATCTGACAATGCGGGGGTGGGGGTTAGTATTCAGTGGCAGTTCTTTTTTTGAGTGATTTGGCTCAGAAAAAACTACTTTGTAGTAAGTTGGGTGCAACGACGAGTGAGACCCAATTGACGAGTGTCCAGATTCACATGTAATGCATGCTGTTAACACTGGTACTCCGTGAGTGTGTGCAATACTAATGTATGTATATATAAGTACATAACGTACAGGTTATTGACTGTTTCTGTACCCAGCAACTTAGTGAATTTTTTTCAAAATCAAAATGAAATCAGGTATGATCACTTACATTCACACAATATTATAATGTGCATGAATAAGTGCAAACAACAATACTTTAAATTGTAAAAAAAATGTTTATACTTTGTTCCAAACTAATTCTACATGGGAAGGGTGTTCCTTATTATTGGAATTAGGATGGCAAAAAATACAAAATATGGAAAAATTGTTTTTCTGCTGAAATAGCTCTTCATAGACTAAAATGCTAACATTTTTCATTTGTGTCTGTGCATAAGGTCTTTGATTTAAAGGGATAACATCTATACCCTTTCTCCAAATTCTCTGTAATTGCTAAGTTTTATGTTTTTCAAATAAAGATCAACCTTTAAATCCTGCAGTGTTTTCTTTTGCTCTTCTGTTTTAAGCATTAGTAACTCTTTCTCTGCCATTTTCTTCTCATGTTGTTCCTCCAGCTCTTTATACTGCAGGTTAGCAACCTGTATATCTCTGAAACAAACCAGATATTAGCTTTATCTGTGTATTATGACAAAAAAAAATTCTGAAGTGTAACACTCAAATGACTTCCTCAACCAACTGCATATTCAGATATAGCCCTAATATACTACTAGTTCCCTCTGATGTAAACAAAAGCATGTGCTGCTACTTGCCATGAACCCAAGAACACTCTTACGCCAACATAAATAGTTCCTTAATACATGTATTGTATCATGAAATATTGGGGCAGGAAAGGTATAGAAGTGCACATTTTATTGTGATTATCATAAGAACTAATTGCTAAAGATAATGGATATATACTAACTGTTAAGAGATTACAAATATGATTTTCGTCTACTATTGTGCTAATGCTGAGAGTATTTTGTTTATTAATTTTGAAGATTTAGAAGCTAGTAACAGTGATGTGTCATAATTTAAAATAAAGAGAGTTGAAGGTTGTTACACTACATCATTAAAATGTTCTTAGTTGAATGCGTTTTGGGAG
Organism: Deroplatys truncata; assembly: GCA_030765065.1. NCBI lineage: Eukaryota > Metazoa > Arthropoda > Insecta > Mantodea > Mantidae > Deroplatys > Deroplatys truncata. The sequence goes on from CM060979.1 coordinate 13,356,429, forward strand.
ACGGTTTGCTCCCATCGTCAGCATGTTTTCAACAGAGTTTGCCGGTTATTGTCTGGGGAATGTGTGTGGCTAGTGGTGTTCTCTGGTACTGGGCTCATGAACCTCCAAAGGCTGCTGGGTGGCGGCAGTGCATATACCATTGGAGAAAGAGGAATACCAGAAAGAATACCCACATTATCCACATAGCCACTATGAATGGATACCAGAAAAAAACAATAGATAAGAAGATAAAAAAGTTTGAAAGACAGAAATACATCCAACAAACGACTACTTTACTCAGACAACAAAAACCACAAGCATATAGGAAATTCACTTATCACCCTTGGACACATCATAAATTTCAAAGGATTTTCAAGAAATACATCACCCTGTCTCAACAGAATAACCACAATATACAGAAACTACTATGCAACAGGACAAAAGATCCTATCCCCAACGATAAATCAGCTGGTATATATCAAATTGTTTGTAATGACTGTAACCTGGTATACATAGAAAGAACCAAAAGAAATCTTGAAATAAGACTTAAAAAGCATATAAGATGCATTTACCAAAAACAGCCAGATAAATCAGGAGTAGCTTATCAGTTCTGGTCTTCTAACCATGATATCACTCCAAACATAAAACTCTTAAAACCGATGAACAACAGCAATGAATTGGACATCCGGGAAAAAAATACATATCGTCAAACACAGGAATCATCTAATGAATTTCGAACTGCCGCCACCCAGCAGCCTTTGGAGGTTCATCAGCCCCACACCAGAAAACACCACTAGCCACACAATAACTGGCAAACTTAGTTGAAAACATGCTGACGATGGGAGCAAACCGTCTCCCGAAACGCGTTCAAGTAAGACGTTTTAGTGATGTAGTGTAACAACCTTCAACTCTCTTTATTTTAAAGTATTTTGTTTGTTAATACCAGCTGTATGCATGACTACCATTCTCTTGCATATACAAGAAATGCAGCAGTGAATTTCCAGAGGTGCTATCTGAGTACCAAATAATCACTTTGCATAACACAGGAAATATGATATGCAAACAGGCATTCATAATACACTAGCGCATGTATGCTCAGCTCAGGTCAAATTTTATGATTTAGTCAATTGGTATTCGAGTTCTCATGGCAGAGGAAAGTGCGTGTAGTGCACTGTTCAAACACAAAAGTGGGAAACAGTTAAAAAGTGGTGAAAAACAAACAATACTTAATATATTCAACTCACTATTAGAAAAATACCCTACACTTGCATTACTGCATATTACGAAACTAATATCGGATTTTACAGGCATTTCAGTGAGAAGTGTAACCAAAGCGAGCAGGGAATATAAACAGACATAATAGGGCATAGAAGAGGAGAATCAAATGTGGGAACTTGTTTTGTGTGCGACAGTGTTGTGGAATTGTGGATAAGCTTGTCATTATTTTAGAGAGTACTTCTGATTCCGATATGGCAGTTGAGTCATCTTCGGAGGATTCGGATTTGGGTGTTGCACTTTTGCCCGAGTATTGTGATTAATGTAAGTAAAATGTTCATTTCCACAGTTATAAAATCTATTGTTACCTCAGGTTGCATTTTGAACCATGATTTTCATGCAGGGCACCTTTTTATAGATTGAAACAATGTTCAACAAGCATGTGAGAGGGGAACAAGCAGCCATTAGGGGCGGGGATTGCGAACTACTTTTGTGCGAATAATACAAAAAGTTTGTTTACAGTGAGAGGCACTCTTTGGCATAGACAGTAGTATGGGCATCATGTCTTACAGGGTTTTTGTGAGGAACATACAGCCCTTCAAGAGTACAGCACTAATGTGTGCCTCAAGAGCTAAGTCTTAGTGATAAAACAAATGTCTTACAGGATAAGATACTATTGAAACATCTAGTAGTTGACGTAGGAACTAATACAATGCATTCTTTTAAACAAAATTACTTTAATATTAGACTTTCGTTTTTGAGACACCATTGCCTTGCTGTTACTCATTTGGCACCATCCAGGGGACATGTGTAGCTTAAGGAATGCTACAGACGCAAGTAACACTGTCTCGAATGCAGGTCATTAAACAAAACTGAAATCCTTATAGAAAACTATTACCACGCAATGGATTCCTGTCCATGTTGGAGTTGCAGACAATGAGATAGCAGATGAACACTACAATCTGCATGGAACAAAACCCTTGATAGTGTATTCAATCAAGAAGATAATCAGAACAAAACCTTGATGCAGTAATTTGTATCACAAATTACTTAAATGTAAATAATGATTGTAATATGAATATGCATTTTTATGTGACATTGATTTGAGATGACATTTCGCTTCGTCTACTTCCTTCATCCCATACCAGGCATCGGGCTGATCACCCATCCTGGATGCTCTGTCTGATCCATGAGTGTCTGCTCCTCGACGGGCCTCTGACCCCAGGCACCCGCTTGTAAGTCCTGGGGGGTGTAAGTCCTACATAAGTGGAGGGTAAACAGATAATGAATGAATGAATGAATGATTTGAGATGTTTCTTAACTGTAATTATTGTTGAGAAGTAAGTTTTTAATGCCTTACTGAAACTGTCAATAATAGCGCGCAATAATGCAGCGAGGGGGGGTGAGCTGTTTATCATTATTGGAAACGAGGAAGTTACGTAATGTTGGCGCGTTTTTTCTGTTTAGAAACTTCTGGAATATTTTCTCCCTAAAGCATATGTATTCATAATTTTCATTGGATATTAAAATAGACGCTAATGTTGGCGCGTTTTATTAGCCAATAGTAGTTCAGTTATAATCTTTAGGCGTATCTGGATGTGGGTGTATAAAAAGCCAAGTCGAGGTAGATCGCGGCCAGTTCATCGAAAGTCTCAGTACATTACACGTCGCCTTCAGTCGTCCAGTTCATCAAAAATCTGTGTACACTACACGTCGTCTTCAGTCAGCCAATTCGTCAAAAGTATTTGTACGGCAAACGTCGGGTATCGATTCACAAGTTACGCGCAGCAAAATTATGAATAATCTAAAGTGTTGTAAGGTTAATTATACAAAAAGTTGAAGTACGTGGATTAAAAGCGATCAGTAAGAAGTTATTATAACAGTTTCAGTTTGGCGAGTGTTACGATCAATGTATAAATGTGAAAGTTAACGTGTTTGACAATAAATGTGTAAAACAAATTTCTTCATCAGTTTTATATTTGGATAAAAGATTCCTTTCCGTTTACACAACCCTGATCAAGAGACATGTTCGACCGAGAGATAATAGTTAGCCGGAGGACAGTAAACAAAACTTAAAAATTCTTTCAAACACTAATACTAGGTACCACAAATTGCTAACACTAGATGAAGCTACAAACCGAACAAATGAATGACGTCACAAGATGGCTTCAACACTGATGTAAACAAACATTTGTAAGTAATACCGTTACAAATTGGCTACCACAACGTGGGGCTACAATAATGTCAAATATAAATTACAATTAATACTATCGCAAATTGGCTCCCATACGTGGGGCAGTTAAAATTATGTAACCAAACAAAACAAAAGCAGCACAATATAAGATCTTCAAGTTCTAATAATTTACGTAAAAACATATTACGCAAACATAGATACACTCGCAACCTTTGAAACGTGGAAGAAAGAAATTACTCAATTCCTAGAAAGAAGTGGGAAAAAAGAAATGATCTAACATTTCAAAAACAAAATAAACCGAGGAAAGAAGCTGTGGCACCCTTCAGATTGGGAACAGACATGACTGTCTAGATGCGCATCTAGCTAGAATTAAAATATACCCGATGGAAGACTGCACTATTTGCAAAGAACCTGAATCAGTAATGGACTCGAATCTCCTACTCAATAGCAAGGCAATTTATCAGCAAGAATTGGACCACTAGAAGCAACATGAAGCAAGTTTTTGTTTTACATGTGACATATTGTGTATTACTGTATTATTCTTACTGCTATACGAGGATCGGCTGATAAGTCCCGGGCCTCTCAATGAAAACATTTAAATTTTTTTTTTCTTTTTATTTCTCAACATAATCTCCAGAAAGGTTAATACATTTGTCATACCAGTGTTCTAATTTAATTAAACCATCTCTGTAGTGTGATTTATCAAGGTCCTCAAAATAGCTGTTTACCATATCAGTGGCCTCCTCGTTGCTGTGAAATCTTCATCCTCCAAGACATTTTTTGAGATCTGGCGAATAGGGTGGATGTTCAAGCAATTCGAACTTTAATTTGCAAATTTTCCCCATTGCAATGACAACAATGGGCCAGAGCATTGTCGTGATGAAACAAGATTTTTTTTTTTTTTTTTTGCCAAATGAGGTCTTTGTCTTTTCACCTCATCACTCAAATGTTGCAGTAAGCTTGTGTAGTAGTCACCAGTGATACTTTTACCCTTTTCCAAGTAACCAATAAAAATAATTCCCTGTGCATCCCAGAAAACACTCACCATAATCTTGTTAGCTGACAAACTTGACTTTGCCTTTTTTGGAGTTGGTTCACCTGGCGCAATCCACTGTTTTGACTGTGATTTACTTTCTGGAGTGTAGTGATGTATCTAAGTTTCATCCTTGGTAATAAGCCGTCTCAAAAATTCATTGGGATTTTTACGGTAGAGCTCCACATTCTTAACAGAAACAGTTTTTCTATGCAACTTTTGATCAGGTGTCAACAAACTTGCACCCACCTCGCACAGACCTTGTGAACACCCAAAATATTACTTAAAATATTACCTACACATTCTTTTGATACGTTTACAGCCTCTGCTATCTCAAACAACTTTAATCTGTGGTCTTCCAGTACTAAACGATGAATTTTTTCAATCATCTCTGGAGTTGTGACTTCCACAGGGCGTCCAGAGCGAGGCTCATCACTAATGCTTGTACGTCCCATTTTAAACTCTGCAACCCACCTTTTAATCAATGAATATGAAGGGGCAGAGTCTTTCAATGTACTGTCCATTTTCTCCTTGATTTCTTTAGGCATTAAGCCTTTCAAATGGAAGTATTTAATCATTGCTCATTTTTCCAATCCTCCATTTTCGTGAAAACTTTAAAGTTGTCTTGTTTAAAATGCTGTCGTTCAAAAACTAAACGAGCTATTGACCTGTAACTATGGATACAAGCTAGTCTAGAGTAAAACTATACGATGCCACCGTCTAACTGGCCTAGTGGCGCCATCTCTGTGTGAGGCCGGGTCTTATCAGCCGACCCTCATATTGTGCACTTGTGTTATCTAGAGATATCAATTTTGTATTGGAGTTAATTCCTAATAAAGCCATATGTTACAACCACTTTAAGATTAAACTGCATGGCTCTTGAAGTCATTCATTGCCAGTGAAAAGGATTTCATCATGGAGCATCATATTTTCATATCAGAAAGTTGTGTGCTCCCATTATATCGGCTGCCGCATGAACAAATTTCTATCTTATCCTTTACTTGTGATAGTTGTACAGAAAAAGGAGACCAGTCAGTACATGCTGTTCATACAAAATCTTAATTCTTCTACCTATTTCATGTTAATCAAGATAAACATTTGCAAAAATGGTTTTATTACATATTTTATTGTAGGTATAAGGGGAATACAGCAGGCTTAAGTGATACTCAAATCTTTTAAAAGCAGGTTCATAAGTGAAGGCTTTAAAATTCCATTCTCCTTACAGATCACAAGAAAAAACTGAATAGCAACTTATACCCCCGCCGTTGAATCTTTGCACTTGACAGTTTGTGTGGCTTCGCATAACGTTGGCTATATTGTGTTTGCAACATTGCCAGGGTGGTTAGTAAACAACAACAGCTGATTGTTCTCCTTTCTATCGTGTCTAAGCTGCATACAAAAAGTGTACGTATGTAGCGAACGTCATTGAATAATAACTATTTCGTATTATTATTATTGTTAGTTGAAAATAACTCAGCATAAACATTGCAATGTATATAGAGTAAATTATCACTTTTGACAATATAGAAAAAAAAAATATGCAAACGTGCCTGCTGTAATGAGGAGAAATAAAACAAATGATACGCTGCGATAAGAAAGTTATGTTCACTCACGCTACATTCCAGATGGTTCAGGAATTTTGTCCTCTTTCTCTTGGAGTCTCACTCCCTTGTAAATAACAGTTCTTGTGATTAGTTCAAGAGCTGCTGCAGTTTGTTGTACGGCTTTATCAGCAGGAACAGAGGGATGCCCATGAACCTTCACATACTCCTCCTGTTCAAAGAATTCCTGGGTCCTTCTTAACAGTCATAGTGGTATTGAGTGGTACATCTCAACACAAAGGATCTTGTATAAATAATATGAATGAAATATACATAAAAAGAGATATATATAAATGAACACCAACAGTAACCACAAATATAAATAACAATGAACAATATTAGCTTGCAAAGAACAATTCAACGCACATGCTAGATTGACGAACTGAAACACGTGGTTGGAAATAGCTACATCCAGCAAGATCCACCTCCAGTTCCGCTTCGTCATAGATCACCCGAAATGCTGCCTTGTGATTGGTTTAGGGAGTCTTAACGGTTAAAGCTTTTCATCTGTTTTTTGTGAGTGTACCAATGTAATCGCTAGTTGTCAAGTGCAATGTTTCAACGGCGGGGGTATAGCAGCTGTAAAATATTATGAAGTATTTCAATAACCAAATCAATAATAAAAAATATCTTGGAAATGGTTGATAGCATTTGGAGTTAAAGATTAAAAACAGAAGTACTATTAACAGTGAAGTATCCATGTTGAAAGTTTTGTTGAGTCGCATAAATTTTTTACACTCGCCTTCACTTTTTAAAAGTTGTAAAACAACGTAACATTTTTGAGGACATTCGCCCTCATCATCAGCTGTTGGGTGACTGTAGCTTTTTTTTTTCTTGTCTCCTCTTCCTCCTGCTGTAACTGATTCTTTTGCCATCTTGTATCAGGGGCACAAAGTTTTAATACTTTGTTTAAAGGTGGAATTTCGAAATTAACAACGTTGTTGCAGTTTTTAATGATATATATCTTTTCCCAGATATTCACTTCTACTGGTATGGTAAGTGGTTTCAACAATTTTATTATACTTTAACCAATATTATGATTTTCTATCCAAAAATGGTATGACACATCGGATTTCTCTATTTTAGTTAAGGCAGTATTTTAATACCTGAATAATTTCAATTGTAATTTAAAATAGGTAAATTCAATAACAGCCCATCTTGAAACAATATGTATGTAATAATTATTTTAATTGCATGTAACAGTCATTGCAAATGCTTATTTTTATTGTAAACATATTTTATTAATGTTATGTGAATACATTACGTACTCTAATAATGCAAGAACTGTGAGAATAATAAGCTTTAGGCTGCTAACAATGAGTAATAATGAGGTAATTGTAGCAATAATGTGTTTAGAATTTAAAATGTACTGGTCATGATTAGAGCGATGATGACATAAATTCTGTAACAGTTTTAAATTAGCCAATCAACAGCAAAGAAAAGTTTTAAGTTAAATGCAGATATTCTATTGGACTAAAATTAGCCAATCAGAGACTTGCAATACCAAAGCTTACGGGTTTTGACCGTTGAGGTTACTCAGTTGCTGGCGAGACTTGATAGAGTACAGATGGGAGAATGTGTTCTCTATGGGCGATTAGTAAAAACAGATATACGCGTTAAGTGAATGTATAAAAGTTTCTCACAGTTCTTTAAAAAGTGTAGTGATTTATAAATATGTGCAAGAATTTAAAAGTTTAATTCTGTGATGTCTACAATAATTGTCATACCGCGCCCTTCCTAAAACACATGACTCTAAAGTAAGACTGACGCAGCCGAGGCAAATTCAAACAGTAATATTACGTAACAACACACTTCATCAAGTTGGCTTCCAAGCATGCGGCTAACAACAACAGTAAAACATCAACAGTAGAAGAAAACAACTACTTCAAATTTGGCTCCAATTTGCGGAGCAGATTAAATAATTTATGTAATTTATTACGAACCAAATAACAGTTGAAGAACAATAACTTCATAGTTTTATGTTTCTCTTGTGTTTTGGACAGAAAATTATATTGACCAAAGTATACAATTGTTGAAATCACTTACCACACCAATAGAACTGAATATCTGGGTATATATATCATTACAAACTGCAACAACATTGTTAACTTTGAAATCTCGCCATTAAACAAAGTGTTAAAACTTTGTGCCCCTGATACCAGAAGAACCAGTTACAGCAGGAGGAGGAAGAAAAGGAGACAAGAAAAAGAGAGCTTCAGTCACCCAACAGCTGATGAGGAGAAATGTCCTCAAAAACGTTACATTGTTTTACAACTTTTAAAAACTGAAGGTGAGTGTAAAAAAATTTAACTGACTCAACAAAACTTTCAGCACTTGAGAGTATTACGTATTATATGGGGGTTTCACTTAATATTTAAGCTAATGGAAAAATAGATTTGACATATATAGGAACACATTGTTAAATTTTCACTGTAGTGGAGAATGATTTTAACATATGCGTACTGTATTAATGTTACCATTAAAGCATTCCAAACTCAGTAGGGGAGGAACAAAATGGTATACCTGAGTGAGATAGAAAATAAAGCTATACACAGTTTTCTTTAACATGACTCATTTTCCTCATTCCTCTCCTGCAATTTATTTTGCTTTTATTTAAAGGTGAGTCGAAATTGTTACACTAACATCACTTAAGTTTACTCACTTAACATGTTTCGGGAAACCGTTGTTCCCATCCTCAGAAGGTTAACTCGACTGGCCCGTGTTGTTGGTGTTTCCGTTTTTTGGACTGGATCCTGTGGTGGCATCTTGTGGTGGAGAAATGTACTTCCAGAGAGGATTTGGTGGCGGCAAATCAAAATTCATTAGATGTGTGTTGTGTTTTAGAATGGTGATCTTCTCCCATGCATCTAATTCGGCTGCAAATTTGGCTGGTTTGACTAATGTAATATTGGGTTTGATGTTGTGATTAGTGATCCAAAAATGGTGTGAAACTGCAGATTTGTCCATTTGTTTGTATTTAATACATAATGTTTGTATTAAACCATTTTTGGATCACTAATCACAACATCAAACCCAATATTACATTAGTCAAACCAGCCAAATTTGCAGCCGAATTAGATGCATGGGAGAAGATCACCATTCTAAAACACAACACACATCTAATGAATTTTGATTTGCCGCCACCAAATCCTCTCTGGAAGTACATTTCTCCACCACAAGATGCCACCACAGGATCCAGTCCAAAAAACGGAAACACCAACAACACGGGCCAGTCGAGTTAACCTTCTGAGGATGGGAACAACGGTTTCCCGAAACATGTTAAGTGAGTAAACTTAAGTGATGTTAGTGTAACAATTTCGACTCACCTTTAAATAAATTCAATACACATCACTGTTTCTAGCTTCTTTTCATTACAATACATACGTTTATTTTGCTTGTTTAGCATCCTGGTAACGTCATATTGGACAATGAACAAAATGATGCTCAAATGAGTCCATGGGGCTTAAAGTTACCTGACATTCATTTTTCCAGATGAAGAAGGTTATGTTGTGCTTTTGTTTTGTTTGGTTATGTAATTTGAAGATCGTTATTTGCTTCACGTAATATATATGTTTAGACTTGAAGAAGTTGGAATGCTTACGTAATTGTATTTTACGTAATATTTATTTAGTTGCATTTAAGGAGTTCCTAAAACACACTTTGGGCATCGGTTTGAATTTGTTGGTTACGTAATAGTTACTGTTATTACGCAATGCACTGCTACATACGAGAAGCTGATTTCAAGATGTGTTTTTGTTATTACACTCCAAGTTTTACACTATAATATTTAACTTTGTTATTAAAACTGTTTCTATATATTATTTATGTTTGAATTTGCCTCGGCTGCGTCAGTCTTACTTTAGAAACATGTTTCTCTTATTCAGGGTGCGGTGCAACAAGAATGTAGACATCACAGAATTTAACTTTTTAAACTCACTCCTTTTATTAATTCTTGCACATTTTTATAAAGCACTACACTTTTAAAGAACTGTGAGAATCTTCAATACTTTCACTTAGTGCGTATACATATTTTACGATTCACACGTACAGAACACATCTTCCATCTGTTCACTACCAAGGCTTGCCAGCAACTTTAAACGGTTAAAACTCGTAAGCTTCGGTATTTAAAGTCTCTGATTGGCTAGTTCCAGTCCAATAGAATATCTGCATTGATTGGCTAATTTTAAACTCAGAGAATTTACGTTATCGTTGCTATCAATTGGCTAATTTTCAAACTCTCAAACTCATACAAGGTTACCTCACTATTATCTTAAAACTTATTATTCTCACAGCTCTTGCATTATTAAAGTATGTAATGAATTCACATAACCTTAATAAAACATATTTTAAAATAAAAATAAGCATATGCAATGACTGTTACATACATTTAAACAATTATTACATACATATTGTTTCAAGGCAGGCTGTTATTGAATTTACTTATTATAAAATACAATTGAAATTATTCAGGTATTAAAATACTGCCTCACAGGATAAGGTAAAACCCCAGAAAAACCTAAAATACTTACGCGAATCTAATGCACCAGTGAATATAATGCGCACCCTGTATTTGAAACTTAAAATTATGAAAAAAAGGATTTGTATCGAATGTAAAGCATCAATGATAGAAAATAGGTATTTTATTTAAATTTATTTAATAAAACAATGGATTTATGTTTATATAAACCATCAGATTACAGAACTGAAAGTGCCCTATTGTTAGGTGATGCATTGTTATTGTTCACCAATGGCACTGCGGATTAATTGATCTGCATCATTTTCCCTCTGACTTCCCAATATAGTCTCTAAGTTATCACTTTTAAGGCCTTTGCATTTGGCGAGATGTTTGTTCAGGATGACATCTTCACATAGAGTGCACTTGGGTGTAGGTAGGCATCCAATCTTGTAGAGGTGTTCTGCGAGGCAATCGTGGCCTGTTGCTATCCTAAATAAGGCCGCTGCAGTCTTCCTTGGCATTTTAGGTGACACATTGTTAAAGAACTAAATTAGTGTTACGCGCTGTTTTGATAACTTCCTTTGTCCCCTTTTCAGTAATAGTGTAGTTCCACAGCATATCAAACCAAATTGGTGTCTCATCAGCGTTGCCTATTTGTCCCATTGAAAAAAGTTTTTTTTTCCGAAGTGAAATGACATACTGCTGAAACGTTTGTAGTTTGTCCTAAAAATCTGCAGGAAGCTCCTGGCACATTGTTGTACGGCATCTTAGAGATAAACCCATCCACTGAATGAAATAATCCACCCATCCACGGCTAGCCTTAAACTCTTGTTTTGGAATACCAAGAACTTCAGCCTCCTCTTTAGCTTTCTTTCGTATATTGTCACTAGTCACAGGTTGCTCATATTTCCTCCTTTCACGCACAAATTCCAACACTTTTTCTTCAACTTCAGGATGTCTTCCTTTGCGAGGACCCATAAATTTCTTCCTAATAGCTTTAGTAGCAAATAATGCCTATTTCTGTTTTTGCCACAAGCAAACATTGCTCTCTGATACACTGAACTTACTTCCTGCCTTTCTATTACCATTTTTTTCAGCATAAATTATTAGTTTATGCTTTAAAGAAGCATCATAAGACGTTCTTCTGTGTTTGCCCTTGCACTCCATATCATAACTAAAAACGCTCAATAATAGGCCAATGATAAACGAGTGACTACTGTCCATTCCAAACCAGAGTTCCCTCTGATGTAAACAGAAGCACGTGCTTCGGCTTGTCACGAACCCAAGAATATACTCTTGCGCCAACGTAAATAGTTCCTTAATACATGTACTGTATTATAAAATATTAGAGCAGGAAAGGTATAGAACTACACATTTTATTGCGGCTATCATAAGAACTCAACGCTTAAGGTAATGGATATATAGTAGTGTTAAGAGATTACAAAATATGATTTTCGCCTGCTATTGCGCTGACGCCAAGAGCATCTTGCTTGTTAATACCAACCAAATGCACCACTGTCACTCTCTTACATACACAAGAAATAACGCAATGAATTTCCAGAGGTGCTATCTGGGTACCGAATAAACACTTTGCGTAACACAGGAAATATGATAAGCGAACAGTCATTCATAATACACTAACACACAAATGCTCAGTTAGGTCAAATTTTGTGATTTAGTCAGTTGGTATTTGAGCTCACATGGCAGAGGAAGGTGCGTGTAGTGCGAATAAATTGTTCAAACACAAAAGCGGGAAACAATTAAAAAGTGGCTAAAAACAAACAATACTTCATATATTCAACTCACTATTAAAAAAATACCCAACACTTGCATATTACGAAACTATTATCAGATTTTACAGGTGTTTCAGTGACAAGTGTAATGAAAGCGAGCAGGGAATATAAACAAACAACATAGAAGAGGATAAAATATGGGAACTTGTTTTAAGTGCGAGAGTGCTGTGGAATTGTGGATAAGCTTGCCATTATTTTGGAGAGTAGTTCTGATTCTAATATGGCAGCTGAGTCATCTTCGGAGGATTCGGATTTGGGTGTTGCACTTTTGCCCGAGGATTGTGATTAACGTAAGTAAAATGTTCATTGCCGCATACTTATAAAATCGATTGTTACCTCAGGTTGCATTTTGAACTATGATTCTCACGCAGGGCGCCTTTTTATAGATTTATAGATTAAATAGTATTCAACAGGCATGTGGGAGGGGAACAAGCAGACATGGGCGGGGATTGCGAACTACTTTCGCGCGGATAATACAAAGAGTTTGTTTTCAGTGAAAGGCACTCTGGTTTGAAATGGACAGTAGCTTGTTGCGAGTTTCCAGATGCATGTTAACTCCAGCAATCCTTGTGACGTAATAAATGAAAAATTTGAATGAATTTACTGGTGTTCTACGGAACGGATTTGCACTCAAATATAATGTACACCACAATTTTGAGTACTACATTTGGTCAAAAAAGGTGAGCATTAAATTTGCGTAAATACAGTAATTGAAATTATATAGAGGGACTTGCACAAGCACAATGAATAGCAATACTTATCCTGTTTGCAAATTGCGGTTGGTAAAGTTCAATGTTGCAATAAAGAAACTTGATAGTGTACTTCCAGGAGAGCCAAGAAACTACGAACCGGCTGAGCAGTCTTTTTCCACTGGGCGTGTGGAAAAATGATAGCATACTGCTGCTATAAACAAGGTCACGCTGTTGACGTGGTTTTGCTCTGCAGTATGAAGTGCAGTATTGAGTTGACGGTGATGTAGTTCAGTTATTACGAGTTATTTATTATTTTGTGCTGTACTTAATCACAAAGTATATTATATCTACTGCACAGCGTGTATTTATTTATGATTCATATGTGTTAACTTTGTTCGCCAAGTGAAAATATGATTTGCAGAAATATTTCCAAGTGTAAAAGTTCCAGGCTGTACAACAATTAATGAACTTTACAAAAATTTCAAGCCACAGGAAGTGTTCAGGCTAAGAAATCTAAAAGACAGCATACGGTGCTTACTGAAGAAACATTGTCAGTCATCGTTTGTAGAATTCCTCCCAAAAATCACTTAGGCGTCTTTCACAACAGGCAGACATTTCTTATGGCTCTGCGTGAAGACCTACCAAATTGCTGAAGTTAAAACCACATAAAATAACTGTGGTACATGCTCTTCAGCCAGCTGATGCTGTAATTAGGCACACATTTTACGAGTGGAGTCTCAATAGTGTACACAATGCGAAATAGACCCATATTTAATATTTTTCACAGATGAGGCTTGGTTCCACCTTCATGGATATGTGTACACAAAATAATTGTTATTGGAACTCTGACAAACCTACTATTGTTCATGAAGTACTCCAAGATGAAAAAATTGGTGTATGGTGCGCCATGAACGGAAAAACAGTTATAGGGCCAATTTTTTTCAAGTCAACAGTTGACGCCTGTACATACAATTTTGCCCCTGTTTGTTAGAGAATTAACAGACAGGGAGGTGATTTTGCCTTTTCTCAACAAGACTCTGCAACAGCTCATACGGCCAATATTTCGATGAGAACAATTGAAAGTGTGTTTGAGGACAGAATTAATAGTACAGATCTGTGGCACCTCAGTCCCCCGGCCTATCTCTGGGGTAACTTAAAGCGTACAAGACAAACCCACGCACCCAAAAGAATTAAAGCAAAATATCTGGCAGAAAATTGCCAGCATTTCAAAACGTGAATTACAGCGAATGATGGATGGTTTCCTAAAGAGGTGCCAAAAATGTATGGACAACAACGGTGGCCAGTTTCAGCACCTCCTTTCATAAAGTTGGTAAGTAAAGCCTTAAAAGTAGGGTGACGGCTTGTTCCCATCGTCAGCATTTTCTCTCAACTGATTTTTGCCGGTCATCGTCTGGGGGATGTGTGTAGTTTGTGGTGTTCTCTGGTGCTGGGCTGATGAACCTCCAAAGACTGTTGGGTGGTGGCAGTTCGAAATTCATTAGGTGATTCCTGTGTTTGACATGTATTTTTTCCCAGATGTCCAATTCATTGCTGCTGTTGATCGGTTTTAAGAGTTTTATGTTTGGAGTGATATCATGGTTTGAAGACCAGAAATGATGTGCTACTGCTGATTTATCTGGCTGCTTTTGGTAAATGCATCTCATATGCTCTTTAAGTCTTATTTCAAGATTTCTTTTGGTTCTTCCTATGTATACCACGTTACATTCATTACAATCAATTTGATATATACCAGCTGATTTATCATTGGGGATAGGATCTTTTGTTCTGTTGCATAGTAGTTTCTGTATATTGTGGTTATTCTGTGGAGATAGGGTGATGTTGTATTTTTTGAAAATCCTTTGAAATTTATGATGTGTCCAAGGGTGATAAGTGAATTTTCTATATGCTTGTGGTTTTTGTTGTCTGAGTAACGTAGTCATTTGTTGGATGTATTTCTGTCTTTCAAACCTTTTTATCTTCTTATCTATTATTTTTTTCTGGTATCCATTCATAGTGGCTATGTTGGGTTGGCATAGTGGGTTGTTACACTACATCATAGTGATGTAGTGTAACCACCCTCAACTCTCTATTTTAAATTAAGACACATCACTGTTACCAGCTTCTAAATCTTCAAAATTAGTCCTTAAAAGTAGTTTTAAAAATTTTGTAATGTTTCATCCGCGCCCTTCTATGATAGTGGTAGATGGCAACGAGCGCTGAGGATGTGGACAGGAAAAATACTGCGCAGCTGATTCATAGTTTTTTTGGCTCTCTCCGTACTTAAGTCAGGATTACAATAAACTTAATGTAATGTGATGTAAAAGGTTTAACACATTATATTAAATGCAGCAATTTAGTGTTGACCTAACATTAATGTATGAGTTTCTCAATGTGAATCTTTTCCTTCCCATTACGTTGAGTTTGATGCCACGTAATTTAAACCAATCGGTGTGAAGCAGTAGCATGGAGTAATCATTGCCATTCTCATCAAGTTAACTGCATCCTAAATACATCTTTATACCACCATTTCTTAACTTCGCGTACAGACACAGGTAGCCAAGACCATTATGACATGTACTCGTGAACAGGTGGTCGTGTTTCAAATCCTGCAGGAGTGTCTTCCCTGACTGGAGCATTTTCCTCAGTCTTCAAAACTTGCAAATGTTAGGAAGGTATGTTTTACTTAGGACCTGTAACATTTCCTTCCCAAATATTATTTCATTTCATCTACATCTATATGTAGTAAGAAGCATCAAACACTACCGAAAAGAAAAAAGGAAAGAAAGAAAAAGACATGTTATTTCTAGTCATGTTAAATTTGATGCAACCCTGGCTTTAGACACATTCACTCCAATGAAAAGAGATAGTGTCTTCTGATGTAAGCAAAACTCTTGACCATATCCCAGTTAAATAACTCTCCTTTTATAAATAAAATTGTACACAATAACTTTATGCTGACAAAACTCAAAACTTTTTATCAACCTAAGGTTGAGCACCTCTCAGCAGATTTGTAAACACATCTGACCTACGGGGGCTGTCCCAGAAGTACCTGATCTAACAAAGAAAACACAAAAATTTTGGGGAAAAACATCTTTATTTCTCTACATAGTCTCCTTTCAGCTTGATACACTTTTCCTAACGATGTCAAATTGCTTCGATACTCTGTTTATAGTGAGAACCGCCGAGTTATGCAAAATATCCATCAACTGCAGACTCCACCTCTTCATTCTTAGCAGATCTTTTACCACCAAGCCATTTCTTCAACTTTGGAAACAGAAAAAATCAGAGGGGGCTAAATCTAGTGAATAAGGTGCATGAGGAAGCAATTTGAACTTTAACTCATTGATTTTGGCCATGGATGTGTGAACTGGTGCATTGTCTTGATGAAACAAACTTTTCTTTTTCACTAAATGCAGCCGTTTTTGCTTGATTTCATCCTAAAATGCTGCATTAAGCTTGCATAATACTCGCCATTGATTGCTTTTCCTTTTTGAAGATAATCAATAAAAATTGTTCCACACGCATCCCAAAAAACTGATGCCATGACCTTGCCTGCAGATGAAACTGTCTTCGCCTTCTTTGGAGCCGATTCTCCCCTTTCAGTCTACTGTTTTAACTGTTCCTTCGTCTCAGGTGTGAAGTGATGGACCCATGTTTCATCCATAGTTATGAATCGAAGCAAAAACTCACGCTTTATTGCAGCGAAACATTGCCAAACATCCTCACGATGCTGCTTTTGTTCCATTGTGAGTAAATGCGGCACCCATCTTGCGCACAGCTTTCTCATGTCTAAATTTTCAGCTAGTGTGCAATGTACAGCAGTTTGCCTATGATGTCTGCTAGCTCGCACACTTTCAGTCAACGATCATCCAATACCATTTTATAGCTTTTCTTCACAATTTCTGGTATGGTCACCTCATTTCGTTGACCACTGTGATGTTCATCTTGGCATCTTGTACGGCCTCGCTTGAACTCTGCTACCCAATATTTTACTGTTGTAAACGAAGGAGCAGACTCCCCCAGAGTAGAATCTAGCTTAGTTTAATATTAGTTGGACTAAGACCTTTCAAATTAAAGTATTGTATCACATAACGATGGCCAGTTTTATCCATGTTTACAAATTTGCTGAGTGTGTTCACTATTGATGGCTGCCAAACATTTACTAAACAACATAGCATCGTCAAACTTCAAACTTAAGGTTGGTACTTTCTACCATAGTAATTTGTTTGAAACAACAACCACTATATATACGTCAGGTCGGGTACTTCTGGGACAGCCCTCGTATCTACTTCTTCACAACTTTTACTTTCTCTGCTACTTAGCTATGGCAGCATTCCACCCGAAAATCAATACAGAGATTTCACCAGAAATACATGTTTTGAGGCTCCCTCAAATACCTCCATCCAAAAAAAAAATCATTCTTAAAAAAAGATGTCTGAACAGCACAATTCAAAAATGAATAGTTGGTTAAATACTACCCTTTACATAGAAAAATTTTCATTATTTCTTATTTTCTCAAAAATGGCTGTAACAATTTTAATTAAAATACCACATGTTTAAGATATTTCTATGACAAAATGTTTATCTTGACTTTCCTGGAACAGCCTGTGTAGTCCTGTTCATTCTGAACGACTATTGTACAATTGGTAAACCATAAAAGACAAAATCTTACTACACAAAAACTGTAGATCTCATTAAAGCACACAATTTATATCAAGAATTTTTGTGGCATTAACCATTTCTTAGGTATTCTTTCTTATTAATTCAAATTTCAAACAATACATATCTTTCTCAAGTAGTAAGTTGCTATTTGTTCTTTCATGTGGACCTCACATAATGATCTGCTCTTTAAAAATCTATCACTTTAGCCTAGTGTATTCTTCTTAACTACAATGAAATGTATGAATGTGTACTGAATCACTCAATAACAAGAAGTAGATAGAAGAATAAGCCTTTGTAAAGAACAGTGAGTACAAAAATTCATGTGAATACAACATTCAAAAGGCGCACTTTACACTACACGGCCTAAAAGGCAAATTGCTTTGGAACGGAAATAGAACAGGATGGAGTTTTTCCAAACTTAGGCCTCAAAATTAAGCACTGTAAGCAACAGTTTTAAACGGTAGTTACAGGAAGTCCAAAATTAAATTGAGTTTTATTTATGGACGCTCTTTAACTGCTATGGTCCTTAGCGTCCCATTCTATACTGGGCGTGAAAGACCAGTAATTTTGCTCAGAGGTCTCTTTATTAGGCTTGAGGTTCTTTTAGGTGCTGTAAATCTACAACATGGGACCACAGGCTTTACTTCCCTTCTGAACGAAGCCCTGGTAGGGATTTTTACGCCAGAAAAAATCCATTGCCCTCCGCCAGGTTTGAACCCATGACCTCGGGAACTATGGGCTAGTATGGTACCCCTAGACCATGGAGGACGACAGGAAGTCCAACCATACTCTCATACAACAGCTTTATTCCAGAAGCCCATTAACATTTATCCACAGACTAGCTCTTTCTACTGTCTCTACACATATCTAAGACAGGGGAGGTATTGTATTCCACCCAAAAATTTGATATTAAGGGTCCAATTCATAGCCGTTGCTTATGTAAAACGGAGATGCTTAAGCAATAAGTATTTCCTTCTGATAAGGAAATGCTTATTACCATTTGTTATTCATAGACAGTACTTATATGCTCAGCTGTTTTACAGCCACTCAGATCCGCGAAGGAATGTGTAAACAAACATGCAGGTCACCACATAGCCAGCAGCCATTTTCATTTTCGTTGTTTTGTTCACAACAGTTGTTGAGCACGTAGTAGAAGTTTGCGAGTTTTAAATGGCACATTTATTAATTAGTTAACTTTCATTTAAAATCAAGTCAAGTGTAAATTTAGTTAAGGATTTGTAGTAATAGTTACACAGTTACATTAGTTAGGTCAAAAACATGCCAAAAGAAATACATTTCAGCGAGCAGGAAAGAAACCAACTAAAAGAGTTGCTGCTGAGATACAAAGACATCGTAGAATGCAGGCAATCAGATGCTGTGTTATGTACTGGCCTTAAGTGGTATTTAAAACTGTTTTAAAACTGAAAACCTGACTTTCTAGCGTAAACTGTTAATAGCTAGAGGTATTTACAATATGCATGCATGGAAGCAAATCACAAATGCAATTACTACACCATATGAGTAATCAGAAAAGCAAAAGTACCCAATAACTTAAAATATTTGCCTTTAACAGCAGTTTTACATGCAAAATCGGTAAACCTGTGTTCAAGATTTTGATAACGCAACGTGTATTTACGAATTAATGGTAAAGATGTGCGACTTGTTAAGTGATCCATTGCAGTGATGGTAATTATGCAACATAGGCAATTTGCTTGGGGAAAGCACTGCAGAGATGTACTTTATTTATTGCAGAATATTTCCACATTTTATTTTTAGAACTTTATTAAATGATTCTGAATAAGTGCAGTGGAATCTCGTTTTCTAGGGACCTAAGGAATTTGGACAACATAAATGAGAAAACGTCTGAACAGAAAACATGGATAGTATTACAGCACTGAGATTCTATACATTATCTTTTCAAGATAGCCTGTCTCACATTGCGACTTCATAACCTGTTTGTTAAGGTTACATTGTTTAGCAGAGGCATTAGATTATTAGAAAAGCAGTTTTGGTAAACTGATATCACTTCTTAAAATCAGCATCCCTATCGTTTCAAGTGAATTCTGCAAATCACGCAAATTCGTTTATTAATGTGCATTACAATTTCGTTATGAAATTCCATATACTCCATGAAATTGCTATTATCATTAACCTCCATTGTAGGCAGCTGATGCAAGATGGTGTTGGTTCTCCTTATTGCATATAAGCAGAGGTCAGAGCTTCCTTATATGAATAAGCATTTCCTTATTCACCTGAAAGACTAGTGTCTGTGTATTGAAAATTGCTCCTTAAGGACTTCCTTGAAATAAGAGACGACTATGAATTCGACCCTAAGCTTTCACCAGAAATACATGCTTTGAGGTCCCCTGTATCCAATAAAATTATTTTCAGGAAAAGGTCTGCAAACAGCATAATTCAATAACGAAGTCACTCAGGGCTGTATTCATAGAGTTGACGGTCTGGACCATCTCTGGACTAATGTGGTCTGGACCAAAGGCTGATCAAGTTTTTCGTATTCATAGACGATAAAAAGCCTCGGACCAAGAAAGGCCATGGATCAGCAAGGAGAAAATGTTACACGACGAAGAAAGGTAGTTCTGCGCATGCGCGACTGCCATAGAGTACTAAACTAACCACTGTTACTCCCTAGTTTTTACTTTCTATGGTCGTTTCACAGCTGTTTTTTCATCGGTTCAGTGCTCACTCCTCGCCCAAAGCAAAAACAAATGGAGATAACCTAGAAGTGTGCATTAAAATGATTGGAGGAGGAAAATGCCTGTTTTCCTTAATACAAAAGATGATGGATATTATTAAAAACCAATCGGTTTCGACAAACGCAAAAAAAAAAAAAAAAAAAAAGAGGGAGGTATGGAGGGAGATAAATCATATTTAAATAGGAAGGAACATTTGCTGTTATTAAAATCTCACCCTGGATCTTAACCAAATAAATACAGAAATAATTACCTGAGGAAATTCTAATACATTATAAACCTTCCGGGAGTTGTAATCCTTCTCTCCTCGCAGGGAAAACGTAAGCAAAGCCTGAATTATTTCGAACTTAACCCAGTGGGACATTATTCCGTATCGGGTAGGAGGTATGAAATGTTAAGAAATATACGAAATCAGGGTTTTTTAATACGTAGGGTTGATTGTGTAGTATCTAGGTTCTGGTTCGAGTTTAGATGCGCAGATCCCTCAGCTACGCCCTGTCGTCGCTTCGCAGTTGTAACTGCTACACTCCTCTCCTTCTAAAAAACATCCCTCGGCTACGCTTTGAGACTGAGGGTCCTCAATCGCTTGGCTACGCCTTACGGCTTAGGGCTCTTGATGTTACAATGTTGAAACTCTGATTCCGTAAGTTTCTTAACATTTCATACCTCCTACCCGCATACGGAATAATGTCCTCTTTTGGCAGTGTCAAACTTTTCCTTCCCGTTACGTGAAGTTTAATGTGGCATGGCAATTAAAAGCAATCGGCGTGAAGCAGTAGCATGAAGTAATAAAAGAACAATCAATAAAGATTCATTCCCGTTACGTTAAGTGCATCCTAATTAGATATTTACTTTAACAGAGTTTCTTAACTTTGCGTTACATTCCATCATGTTACGCAAAGTACATAGTAATCCAGGTTTAACGAAGGTAAATCTAGCAATGACATATGAGTCATTAGTTATAATGCGACTTACTAAGATCAGTAGTGTTTTCCTTGATACCCTTCTCTTGCATAATGTGGAAGTGCTACTAGCATCGTACCAATTGAGATACTCAAACCTCGGTTATCGTCGTCTGTCATATAGGTTAGGATGAATCCGTTGTATCAGCCTTTTAACCTTTGCTTTACTAAACCTGTATTTGTTTTTAAATTTAGGTCGCCATACTTTCCAATTATGTCTAATTTTAGTAGATAGTTTTACTCCACCGTCTCATTTTGCGAATTCTACGCAATCAGCCACGCCCATTACTCCAAAGTCATCCATTTTGTAAAGATGGTCTGCCTTTAATCTACCCCTCTGAGGTAGAGCAAAATTTGGTCCCGAGCAAGGCGTTTGATCCCCGGACCAACGCAAATCCCGGTCTATGAATACAAAATCGATGGTCCGCTGTAAATCCGCCGGAAGTAGCAAGTTGGGCCGGACCAAAATCAACTATGAATACCGCCCTCAATAACCAAATCACTATCTTCCATAGATGCAACACACAGATTTTCAATAGGACCATGAAAATTAATTTTATGCTACATTTATGTTAAACCTGTTTTAAAAATTCAAGCTATATTGCTTCAAATTAGCAATTTCAGTACTGAGTATCCTTAAATATGCAATCAAAGAATATTAAAAAGAATCACTAAGCAGTAGCAAATAAAATACTGACAGTTTTCATTTAGCAAATATCATGCATTAACAGTTATCTAAAATATCACAAATGTTCAGTTTTGAGTCTGAGGATGTGTGCACTTCAGTTTCACTGTATCATATATGTTAAACATACTTACTGCTGCAATTCTGCTACCCTCATATTCACTCTTTCTTCCTTTTTAAGCAGTGGATTCATTTCAAGCCGCAGAAAGGCTTTTTCTGTTGCTGATTTTGAGAGCATCACTTTCTTTTCAGCATAGAGAAGCTCATTGTTATGCACTGATTTGGAATTTAAAACCTGAAATAAAAATTCTCAAGTATCATAACTATCAGGGTTATTCTGCAACTTTCATGTTAAGAACATTGTTACTATTACTCTTTAAGAACAAAAACACTGAGTGTGCATCCATTTTCAGCCAGTTGTAGTAGTATTGCCAGCACTAATACAGTCTCGGTCGCTCTTGGTGTTAGGCATTGCGAGTGTAACAAATTATGTATGTTGCAAATAAATGTTTGTTTACATAATTTTAACTGCCCCACGTATGGGAGCCAATTTGCAAGAGCAAATTATTATATTTGTTTAAAGCACCACGTTGTGGAGCCAATTTACGAGAGCAAATATGTGTTTACTTCACGCGAAGCCATCTTGTGTGACGTCATTCGTTGGTCTGGTCCATAGTTCCCTCTGGCGTAGCAATTTGTATCAGTTTGTGATATAATTTATTTTAAATGTCCTCCGGCGAGCTGTTTGGGATCGAACATGTTTCTCTTGCAGGGTGTGAAGCGGAAAGGAATCTTTTGTCTAGAAATGATACTGACGAAGAAATTGGTTTTATAATCTTTATTGCAGAACACGTTCACGAACACTTTCACAGATTTATCTAGATAATCGCCATACTGAAACTGTTGATAATAATTGCTTATCACTTTTAACTCACGTACTTCAACTTTATATATTCAACTGTATAATACTTTATAAGATTTCTCCTACTTCTGCTGCGCATAACTTTACGAAATGAAAGACCGACATGAGAATCTTGTTGAACTGGGAGCTGACGTGTTATGTGTTGAGAATCTTGTTGAACACTGGGGGACCCTCTCTTGAATTTACACTATTTATAGGCTTACCTCAAGATACGCCTAATGATTATAAATGAAATGCTATTGGCTAATAAAACGCGCCAACATTAGCGTCTATTTTAACATCCAATGAAAACCACTAATACATATTTCTTTTAGAGAACATTCTGGAAGCTTTTTTTACCGAAAAGGCGCGAAACATTACGTAACTTCCTGGTTCCCGGTACTGATAAACAACTCATCCCCTTACTG
Source organism: Deroplatys truncata (assembly GCA_030765065.1). Taxonomy (NCBI): domain Eukaryota; kingdom Metazoa; phylum Arthropoda; class Insecta; order Mantodea; family Mantidae; genus Deroplatys; species Deroplatys truncata. The sequence goes on from CM060979.1 coordinate 13,379,741, forward strand.
CATTCTTGTGTTATTGTTAACAGTTTCAGTAAAGCCATATATTATTATTTACCAATAATAATTACAATTATTAAACCTCTGAAATCAATGTTACATAAAAATACATATTCATATTAAAATAATTATTTACATTTGAGTAATTTGTGATACAAATTACCGTATCATATGCCCCACTAGAAACATAATTATAAATATTTATAACTTGTTTAGAATTTTATAATTTGTGTTTTTAGTCTCCTAAATCTTGGAACACCCGCTATCACTTTCACTTAACACTTCACACGCATTTAACACACGACATATGTTTTATCTCGCCACTACTTACTGGCTCTGGTTTAATTAATTTAGATATTAATCTGATATCACAAATTTTTTTTATAGCAAATACTATACCCTAAACTATTTAATCACTGCTACCAAATTGTTTACCCTCTTACATTGTTGACAAAAATTTATACATTTAAGATTTTTTTTATAAAAATTATACATATTTACCAAAATATTTACCCTCTACATATATTTACATCTCTTATATCTAGGCAATGTTTCACCTTTTCTGTTTGCTACATAAGTATTTGTTTTGAATTATTTTTACCATTTTTGTTATTTTGAATTTTATTTTAACAATACTCTTGTAATAGTATTTATGTACTTTACTTTAATATAACATCATGCTTTATTTCACATGTCCAGTTACTAGTAAAATGTTATTTTCCTCTCAAACATTTAATCATGTCCAAAATTTATTTCTCCTTTCCTATGACGTACATATTTATTTAACCCTCTTACGTTCCAATACATTGCTCTGCATTTCGTCTTTAACTATTCAGCATTTATTATTTATCATCTTTGTATTTTGTTTCACCATGATCTTCATGGTTGTATGGTTTCAGCATCTCAATATGGAACTTTCCTATGCTTTTTCGATTTGTTGGATTACATAACTCATATGTATTAGTTCCATATACTTTAACAACTTCATATGGTCCATGGTATTTGAGAAACATTCGCCAATAAAGTTTATTTTCTTTATCCGACAATTTCTTGGTTTTAACCAGAACTAAATCTCCTATTTTGATCCTCCATTCCTTTCTCTTCTTTTCTTCATGTTTCATTTTTCTTTTTATGGCTTTTTTCTTCATCCTCTCAAATGCTTTTCGGAACATCTCTTCTTCTGTTGGTGGTATCGAATGCGCATCTGGAATGGCTTCTGGAATTTTTTTACACATTGTATTGATTTTCTTTCCCAACTTAAGTTCACATGGTTTGTATCCTGTCACATTGTTTATGGTTTCATTTAAGAGGTTCTGGACAAAGTTCACGTATCCATACCATTGAGTGTGTTTTCGATGACATAACACCCTTAAATAATTTGAAATTTCCTTAATTTCCCTCTCCACTGGGTTGGAGTTCGGTCTGTATCTTGATGAAAAATATTGTTTAATGCCATTTTCTTTCAGCCCATCCATAAATTTTTTTCCTGTGAAGTACGAAGCATTATCGCTCAATACAGATTGAATAGGTCCTTCTTCTATCACATATGACTTAAGTAATCTATTCAAACATGCTAAACCTGTAGGTTTTCTCAAAGGATAAATTCTTACATATTTGCTGAATATATCATAACAGACAAATATATATTTATTTCCAAATTGACTTGGAGGCATCGGACCATGAATATCAATACTAATTACACATCTCGGCTTATCCCTTATAACCGAATTAGTTTCAAATGCATATGCTGCATTTATTTGCTTTGCCTTCTGACACAGGTTGCAGCATGATATAAATTTTCGAACTTTCTGACGCAATTTGGATATGTATAAATTCTCTAAAATCATAGAAGTTGTTCGGTCCGTCCCTGAGTGTGCTAACCCTTCATGAAAATTCTTAATTAATTCCTTTTCCATGCTTTTCGGAACCATTACCTTCCAACTAGGCATTTCTTTTCCATGCTTTTTGTATAATGTCCCATCTCGAATTGCTATAATTTCTTTCTTTGCCTCCTCAATCAATGGTGCATTTTTTTTAAGTTCAAATAATTTTGCATCCTCATTTTGAATTTCCCCCATATTTTTCAATTTTTTAATCATTTCTTTACTTAAAGGAATTTCAATTGTCAATATTTTGACTTCATTTCTAGGCCTTTCAATATTTTCGGGAATTTGTGGGTTGTAGTTCAATCTTGATAGTAAATCACTGAAGGTATTGTTTTTGCCAGGAATGTGGATAATCTCAATATCGAATGCAGATATTGCATGAATGTATCTAGCAAGTTTTCCACTACATAATCTACACCGTTGTATGAAAGTTAAGCTTATGTGGTCTGAATACACCTTCACCTTTTTCTGATAAATATAGGTTTTAAAACGAATTAATGAGAAATATAGTGCTCCAATTTCTAGCTGAGTCACTGAAGAATTCCTCTCAATATTTGTAAGTCCTCTTGAAGCTGTACTAATGACGTGAAAGTCATTGTTGATGTCTCGCTGTCCTAAAATTCCGGCATATCCTTGCATTGATGCGTCGACATAAATTTCATATTCCAAATCTTCTCTGGGCCTCTCAAGTAATATGGACTTAGCAAAGAGTTCCTTTACTCTCTCAAAGCATTTTTGATGATCCTCTGTCCATTTCCACTTATTGTTCTTTCGGAGTAGCTGCCGCAGTGGTTCTATTTCAGCCGAATATCTTGGTACGAACTTACTCTGAAAGTTCAATACCCCTAAGAGACGTCTAATTTGTTTTACGTTCCTGGGTGGCGGAATTTTCATTATTGCTTCTATTCTTTTCTGATCAGGTCTTATACCTCGTTCATCCACTACATAACCCAGAAAATTTATTTCCTTGACACAAAATTTTGATTTTAGTATGTTCACAGTCATACCATGTTGTTGTAGTTTATTTAACACATAATGGACATTATTCATGTGTTCTTCAAATGTTTGACTAATGATTAAGAAGTCGTCAATATACTTTATTAAAAAGTCATCTGCAGAATTTCCAAAGATACTGTGAATGGCTCTCAAAAATCCACTTCCCGAGTTTTTTAAACCAAAAGGATTTACACAAAAGCGATACTGAATCCCTGAGTACTGAAATGAAGTGTAATCACGCACTTGCGGATCTAATTCCACTTGCCAATAGGATGCAGTGAGGTCAATGGATGTCAAAAATCTTCCTCTTGAAAGTTTTGTAATTAGTTGTTCAATTCCCTCACTTTGAAAATGATCTGGTTTCATATACTTGTTGACATATCTACCATCTAAAGTTAATCTCAAACTACCATCTCGTTTAATACTCCAGCAGATTGAATTTATGTATTGAGAATTACTTTGCTCAATAATCCCATTTTCTAACATGCTATTTATTAATTGTCTAGCTTTGTCTCGAAGACTTATAGGTAAATTGTCATACTTGTGCCTATATGGTGGTACGTCTTCTACTTGAAATGTATGCTGATATACATTACATCTGCCTGGGATATTACTAAATACTGAACTATTGTTCATCAAAACATCATGAAGGATTTGTTTTTGCATTATCGTAAGATTATAAGCTTCTTCACACTTGTATATTATTTCCTCATTTCTCTTCTCCTTCCAGCTGTTATCTGTCTCGCTCACATGGTCTTTTTTTGTTTGGATTACACATTTCTCTACTTCTTCTGGCATTTCTGCTAGCTGTTGAAAATATGGCGTGGTATTCCCTTCATATTCTGTGACTACCTGCTTTATCTGACTATTTCTATCAGTTTCTGTTATTTGCACAAAAAACTCTTGGTCACAAATATTTTTCTCATCCTTTGTCATATCGATTACAGAAACTTTTTCTTTTATAAATGGTACCCTTATTTCTCTATCTTCTTTTGTTATTTTTAACTCTTCATGTTTAAAATCTATACATGCTTCATATTCATGTAGGAAGTCACATCCTATAATTATGTCACAAATCAGATGGTTTACAATTAGAAACATAACCTCAAAATTCTCTCCGCCAATAAGTATGCTAAGTAGAGCTTGTGTTTTTATGACCTGTGTAGTTCTTCCAATTGCAACACGACAAACTAAATTACTAGTGGGAAGAGCCATAATCTTGTTACCTTCATTAATCAAATTTATGTAAAATTTCTGTGAGCAAATTGAAGCTGATGAACCAGAATCTATAGTTGCAATGATTTCTTTCTTCGCAATTTCCATTCTAACATGAGGTGACTCAAAATTTTCTCCCTTATCTTTTGTTGCTGTAATCTTATTACAGGGTGTATGTGTAGGCGTATGATTTGTATTAGTAATGGATACTGAATTATTAAAGACGTCCTGAGAACCTACTGCACAGGAGTCTGTTAACAGTTTTCCTGGTTATTTCCATGTTCACGTACGGGACTGCCATTCCTAACAGGCGCTAAATCTATCTCTGTGTCGCTACCATTGTTTTGAAGTCCCCTTCCTCGAGTTCGAAATCCACGATTTCTGACATTTTGTCCCCTTGGCACGTAATTTTCTTGCCGTTCCTCAGATCTTTCTCGGTTATTATTTTCCCTCCAGTGAGTGAAATTTCCCCTCTGTCTAGTGTACCTCCTTCCATAATTTTGCCCTCTTTCAGGCAATCTTTCTGTCCTGACATAATTTATTTGTTCCTGCCGGCCTGGTCTCCTATCTATCCTTGATCTTTCAAATTGTGGAACGTATGATTGATACCGTTGTCTGGTATTAATTTCATGATGTCTGTCTTGTCCTCTAATTTGCTGATAACTACCTTGGTAATTTCTTCTATCTTGTACATCTAAAAATCTATGTTCCCACTCCCGAGACATATCTTCTTCCTGTTGTTCCAAAGCTGTTATTAATTCTGTCATCTCATAGATGTTCCGTGGTTTTGCAATTAATAAGTAATTTTGTATCCTTATAGGATAATGCCTTGCGAGCAAACTCACAAAATCTTCCTCACTGATTGGAGGTGACAAGTTTCTAACCTGACTTGCATGTTTTAGTAAGTAATCAGTCATCGATATTCCCCCTCGTGGATTAAATTGACCATGACTAAGCATTGCTCGTATTCTTTGCTGTACCGTAACATTCCAAAATCTGTTCATGAATAATCTCTTAAAGGATTCATATGAAATTTCGCCCCCTGATACCATTTGTAACCAATCTAAGGTTTTCTGGTCCAAACATCTTTTGACAACTATCATTTTCAATGCTTCAGGTATCTTTTTAATTTGAAAATACTCTGATAATTCTGCAATGAACTGTACTGGACTGGAGTTTTCATTAAATTTTGGAAGTGGAAAATCACTTAAGATATGATTGTAATTTTGAAAATTCCCTATTCCCATATTTAAATTCTCTAGTGTAACTTGTGCACTCTGAGTTTCAGCATTAGCTATAGATGAAGCTGCCGCATCACTCACATTATTTGTCATACCTGAGGAACTACCTCTATCATTATTTTGTATATCTGATACATTCACATCACATATATTTGCCCTTGAATTCAATTCTAATCTATTTACAGTACCCTGCAGATTTTCTATTGTCTGTTCCAATTTTTTATTATTCTCATTTTGAACAGTTTGGTGTTTGTTAATTTCAGAAGTTAGCTTTTGATTCAAATCTTTAGACAAATCTTTAACTTCATCAGACAACTTATTTCTCTGTTTTTCTGACTCCTTCTGAATTTCAGATATTTCCCCTCTGAAATTAACTTGCACCTGTATTAAATCTGCATTTGTAGCCTCCATCATCTCTTTTAACTCACTTGAAATGCTACTCATTCGGCTACCTAGCTCTGTACATTTTACATTAACATGCTCTATTTTATTGTTAACCTCACTTTTTTGGTTGGATATTTCCCTGCTCATATCTAACATTTTCTGTGAAACTTCACCTATTTCATTTGCTATCATTTCCTGATTTTCATTTTTCATTTTAATCATACTACTATCTAGCTCCATGAATTTCTTTTCAATCTCTTCCCTGTTTTGTTCTAAGCTTTTACCAATATCTTCCCTCAATTTCTCATTATTCTGAGTTAGTTTTTGTTCTAAACTCCTATCAATATCTTCCCTGTTTTGATCTATTTTCTTTTCTAATTTCTCATTATTCTTACTAATTTCTTCCCTTAATTTTTTCATATTCTCATTCATATTTCTCAGCATTTCCATCATACTAACATCAAAATTAACATTTCCTGCTATTCTATTCTCACTTTCTACACTAACATTTTCATCTTCAAATCCCAAAAAATCTGGGCTATTTCCTGTAACTTGTATTGGATCACAGCTAACTGTTACACTATCTCCCTCCATAATTATTTCTTCTGTATTCCTAGCAGCCATTGTTTTTATTATCCTACCATTTCTAAGTAACATTGAAATTGATTTACCTTTTTGATGCTGTATGTTGCTGTTACTTTAATGTCCAGCGTTCTGCCCCATTCTCCTAGATTTGATGTCGCTTCTGCGTTGTTTTGTGATGAATCTACGTCGTTTAGATGTTTTTGCGTTGAATTCCCTGTTGCCTCGTAATCTTGGAATTACGATCGAAGTCTGTCGTCCCTGTTATTTCTTGAATCTGGGTCTTGTAGATGATTTCACCGCTGCATTCCTCCTTTGGTCCTCTCAATTCTTCTTGGTTATTTCCGATCCTTTCCTGGTTACTCGAGTTCCTTTCCTGGTCGCTTCGCCCCACGTTGATGGCGCCAATTTGCGAGTGTAACAAATTATGTATGTTGCAAATAAATGTTTGTTTACATAATTTTAACTGCCCCACGTATGGGAGCCAATTTGCAAGAGCAAATTATTATATTTGTTTAAAGCACCACGTTGTGGAGCCAATTTACGAGAGCAAATATGTGTTTACTTCACGCGAAGCCATCTTGTGTGACGTCATTCGTTGGTCTGGTCCATAGTTCCCTCTGGCGTAGCAATTTGTATCAGTTTGTGATATAATTTATTTTAAATGTCCTCCGGCGAGCTGTTTGGGATCGAACATGTTTCTCTTGCAGGGTGTGAAGCGGAAAGGAATCTTTTGTCTAGAAATGATACTGACGAAGAAATTGGTTTTATAATCTTTATTGCAGAACACGTTCACGAACACTTTCACAGATTTATCTAGATAATCGCCATACTGAAACTGTTGATAATAATTGCTTATCACTTTTAACTCACGTACTTCAACTTTATATATTCAACTGTATAATACTTTATAAGATTTCTCCTACTTCTGCTGCGCGTAACTTTACGAAATGAAAGACCGACATGAGAATCTTGTTGAACTGGGAGCTGACGTGTTATGTGTTGAGAATCTTGTTGAACACTGGGGGACCCTCTCTTGAATTTACACTATTTATAGGCTTACCTCAAGATACGCCTAATGATTATAAATGAAATGCTATTGGCTAATAAAACGCGCCAACATTAGCGTCTATTTTAACATCCAATGAAAACCACTAATACATATTTCTTTTAGAGAACATTCTGGAAGCTTTTTTTACCGAAAAGGCGCGAAACATTACGTAACTTCCTGGTTCCCGGTACTGATAAACAACTCATCCCCTTACTGCATTCTTGTGTTATTGTTAACAGTTTCAGTAAAGCCATATATTATTATTTACCAATAATAATTACAATTATTAAACCTCTGAAATCAATGTTACATAAAAATACATATTCATATTAAAATAATTATTTACATTTGAGTAATTTGTGATACAAATTACCGTATCAGCATGAATATTCTTCCTCTAAAATGTTTACTTTTTCTACTACGTATAGTACGTAGGGGAAGTATTGCATTCCACTCAAAAATTCGATACCGAGATTTCACTGGAAATACATGTTTTGAGACCCCCTGAATCCAAAAAAATAATTTTTGGAAACATGTCCATGTGTGTGTCTGTGAACAGTATAACTCAGAAACGAACAGTAGTATAAACACCAAACTTCGTATTTAGGTTCAGTATCTTCCAGAGATGCAACACTAAGGTTTTCAAGAAAATCCCCCCACCCCAGATTACCCTTTACATGGAACATTTTTCGAAAATTTTAATTTTCTCAAAAATGGCTTTAACGATTTTAAATAAAATACCATAAGTTTAAGACACTTTTATGGCAAATGAATTGTATATCTCGAATTTTCTGGGAATGTCTCCAAAAGTATTCTTCAATGTGAACGACTTTTGCATAACTGGTAAACCATAAGAGATAGACAAACTTTTACTGCACAAAAAATGCAGACCGCGTTAAAATACACAATTTATGTCATATACATGTTTTTTGTTGAGTGAACCATCTTTGAGATATTGCTTGTTATTCCCTTAAATTTTCCAATACTTATACTTTTTCTCAAATGGGACTTTGTTATTCATTTTTGTCTTGGATATGCAAAGAGTATTAATCTGTGGCAAAGAGAATGGTGTTGCACCTAGCAACCAGCTATTAAGAGATATGTCTATGCTTAAAGGCTACTGTATTTCTATATTGCCCTTGCAAATACAAAACAAGGGGAACATAGTAGGCCTTAAGTGATAGTCAAATATTTTTAGAACTGGTCGCTGTGTGTAAAATGTAATTCATTTGCATGTCAAAAGATTGTTTCTGCAAATGTTTATCTTGATTAATATGAAATAGATGGAGAATAAGAGTTTGTAAAAATAGTTTGCACAAGAGTAGAGAAAGTCATGTGAGTGTAACACATCAGATTTTATTGTTATTACATGTTACAGAATACCAAATAGTGCATAGAAACTAACAGCTTTAACAAGTTGTTGAACTTTAATCTGATAGATGTTTTGGAATAGATGTGAATATGAGGTGTAAATGCGCCAACAATAAGTAATGCAGAATAATGTTTTCCACAGTGTTATAGCTGGGATGGTGAAATTTTGCAGACTTATAGATTGAGTTTGCACCTGAAACATATGTTCAAATAAATATAGCTCTTGCAACAAAAGTGGAATTATGATTGCAAAGATGATGCACATGTTATTGTTGTTAACATATGAAGAGCAAAGAGGTTTTGTGGGCAAAAGGACAAAACCTGAGTGAAACATGCAGGGAAATGTTGGGGAAGACTGTTTGGACCATAGCAACATCTCCAGGTGGTTCACATTTTTTGAAAGAGGCTGTGTTAACCTTCTTGACTCGTCATGTCCCAAGTGACCAGTAATGGCTGGTTCACAACCGCCCGAGAACGGTAACCAGAACAGAAATGAGAACGGGAAGCAATGACCATGCAAGATATTGGTTCACAACCGCCCAAGAATGGTAACCAGAACAGAAATGAGAACGGGAAGCAATGACCATGCAAGATATTGGTTCACAACCGCCCGAGAACGGTAACCAGAACAGAAATGAGAACGGGAAGCAATGACCATGCAAGATATTGGTTTACAACCGCCCGAGAACGGTAACCAGAACAGAAATGAGAACGGGAAGCAATGACCATGCAAGATATTGGTTCACAACAGCCCGGTAACGAGAACGGGAATGCATATCGATCACAAAGTGAAAGTCGATTTTGCGCATTGGGATTTCATTTGTTTTTAACTGACCAATGATATTTTTTCGCCTACTTCCAATTTAGCCAGGCCAACATCAAAATTTGATAGAGTAAACATTATCTAAATGTATATCCATTACATTTCCGATCCCTCTACTTATGCCAAGCTTTCATTCCTTTATTTAATGGCATACATTAAAATTGTTTATTGTTCTTTTTTCATTTCCACCGGTTTTAGCTGTTTTTTGTAGCTTTTGCCATTGTTTCTCAGGTAATAGCCAGTTTTGAGTTGCATATAAACAAACTACAAATGATCCCTTCACCAGAGGAACCAACACTGATTAGATTTGCGGGTGTCGGGATGAGGTTAGGAAGCACATTTACTACTAATTCCTTCCACTTTCTTGTTTACAGCTTGCGACTATAGAGAGCATTAGTGACTGTTTCATGTCATGGCCGCCTAGAATAACCTCTAGAGTGAAGAGTCTAATATGCACAATAGGGATCTAATATGCCGTGTCCGGGAACAAAAACGAGAAAGTTAAAAGTTGGGCAACTCTTCTTTCCCATTCCCGGGGCCCGGGAAGGCTCCCCGTCGGTTGTGAACATTCCCATTTGAATACATGTATTTCAACTTTCTCATTCTCATTACCGTTCTTGTTGGTTGTGAACCAGCCTTAACAGCTGCAACTCAACAGAATATCATGGCCATTGAGAATGTAATTGTGAACGACTGGCAGATTCATCTGTGAATCAGAGTTGTTCAACATTTCAAATGTTATAGTGTACGATTCATGCATAAAGTTAGTGCCCACAAGTATAGAAGAACTTGACATGGCCAGAAAGGCAAGCAAATGACATGCTTGGACTATTTACAGCGTTATGCTGCAGAAGGATGCCTTTCTGGAAGATTATGAGTCCTGGGTGTATCACTACATGCCTGCAGCAAAACAGGCCTAAATGGAATGATGAAAACATCCCAATTCCCCAGCAAAAAAATCTGCAAAAACATTCTAGTGACCGTGTTCTGAGATATGCATGATGGTGGAATTGCTTACACAAGGGACCAATGTGAATGTACCATACCCTTAGTAACAAATGAAACACTGCAAGTGTTATACTAATCCATGACAAAATGCTCCCTTAGACTGCCTCTGCAGTCAACCTCTGGTTTAACCCAGAGGTCCCAGGTTCAATTCCTGGCCAGGGTAGGGAATTTTTCTTTAAACCAAATCATTCCCTATCACCCCACAGAGTCTGGAAGCATGTTCGTTGTAGTAAATGTGAGCGTGTTTAAAGATGGAAATGATAAAAAAAAAAAAAAAAAAAAAAAAAAACACACACACAGTGTTAATAACATTGAATAGCCACTATTACATGCACTTTCCTTTCCTAAGTTACTATTTCTTTGCCAAATTAACTAGAATGTAAGTATGGCAGTGTTACCAAATAATGATAAAATCGGTTGAATGGTTTTCAAGATTAAAAAAATACACACACTCTTTCCTTGCAATTAGGAGTCTACATACTTGTGAAATGAAACAGTTGCAACGGCCAGATAGATGAAAAGTGATGATTCGTTTTTAGTGCCTTTGAAACATGTTTATTTAGCAACTGTAGAGCTTACCTGCATGATCTGTCCTGCTTCTGCAAGCATTTTTTTGACATCCTCAGACAGGTCTTCTTGACTGGTTACTTTATTAAGTTGCTTCAAACTTTTCGTTACTGTTAAACAAACAAAATTGTTAGTAGAAAAATAACCAGCAGCCTAAATGGTGCTATAAAATTATTAGTATGGAATAAGCTTTATTAGATTTTTCTTAAATGTTATAGTTTGAATTCTACTCTGTAAGTTACAACAAAAACTAAAAAATTAAGAAGTATTTTATCATCATCCTTTAAATATTATTTTCCCCTCCCAAAACACAGTCTCACATGAGCAGTATACCAACAAGCACTGGAATATTAGCTCTCCCTCTCTCTCTCTCTCTCTCAAAAAAAAAAGTGATTTAAACTTCATTGGATTTATTGTGATAACTGCACCTGGAGAGAAACATTAATGGAAAAATCTCCTATGTTACATTTGCATGACTTTCTCTACACAATATTTTGCAAACTATTTTTACAAGCTTAATTCTTATGCCACTTCTTGTTATCGAGATAATTTTATTACACATTTTTGTTGTATGTATAAAAGGATACATTAGGCTAAAGTGATAGATTTTTAAAAACCAGCTCGCTGTGTAATGGCTTTGAAATTCCATGCTGTTTACATGACCACAAGAAAAAACAAATAGCAAATTACCATGTGAAAAAGTGTAAATATTTGAAAATTCAAACCAAAAATAAAGATATCTCAGAAATAGTTAACACCACAAAAAGTTATTTGAGATAAATTGTATCCTTTAACGAGATTTAAATTTTTTGGGAAGTAAGATTTTGTCTAGTCAACTGACTGACCAACTGACTAGCCAGTTGAGGAGATAAGGAAAGAAGAAAAAGCACCCCCCCCCCCGACAAATTCTAAAAGTGATATTGAGAGACTTCTTTCCCCTCTCACAAAGCTTCCAAAAAAATCTAGGTTGTATACAGGACAAGTCAAAAGTCCCTCTGGGGTTTCATGGGTCTATAGATCAGTAAACATGGTGGAAAGATTTGCATTACAGCAGAGTATCTCTCAAAGTTCTGTATGCAGTCGCCATAGCACAAAGTTGTAATTTTTGTCACTAGAGGGCAGTCATAACAATTGATTAAAACATGGCAAACAGAATGCATTTTGTGTTTTACAGTTTGCTAAATGTGAGTCAATTGTGATGATACAATGCCGATTTAACACAAAATTTCACGTAGTACCACCTACAGATAAAAAAAAATTACAGCATGGTACAACAACTTCAAACACACTGGCAATCTTTGTGCTGGTAAATGAAGAGGTCAACAATATGTGTCAGATGAAAAAGTCGAGCGTGTGAAAGAAGCATTAGTACAGAACTTGCAAAAGCCTACCCATTGCGTGAGTAGGGAATTACAGATTCCACAGAAAACTGTGGAGAATCTTAGATAAACGAATTAAACTCAAGCCATATCAGATACAGCTACTGCAGGCATTGAGTCACCAGGATAACAACCTTCGTCTTGAGTTGTGCAGGAATTTTCAAGAGAGGCTACAAGAAGACTTTTCGCTGAAAAACTGATTTTCAGTGACGAGGCCACATTTCATGTCTCAGCCAAGCTGAGCCATCATACTGATAGAATTTCGGAGACTGAAAATCCTCATGTTATGGTGGAACATGTCCGTGATTCCCCTAAAGTCAGTGTTTTGTGTAAAAAAGTATATGGCCCATTGTTTTTTATGGAACAAATGTTACCGGTCCAGTATACCTAGACATGCTTCAACAATGGCTAATGCCACAATTACAGGAAGACAGCCAGGATTTATTTATCAGCAAAACCAAGCTCTGTTTCATTTTCATCATAACAACCAGAAGTACCTCAATGATACACTTCTACATCATAGGATTGGATGTGATTCTCCTCTCCTTCTGTGGCCTCCAAGATCACCTGACCTAACCTCATATAATTTTTACTTATGGGATTATGTTAAAGATTGTGTATTTGTTCCCCTGTGATTTAGCAGAGCTGAAAGATTGGATCATGCATGCAGCTGCCAGTATCGACCATGAGATGTAGGAATATGTATGGGGCAAGTTGGACTACAGGATGCAGTTGTTATGTAAGCTCCACGTTGAGGCGTCAATTTGCGGGAGTAATGTTGATGGTTCCACGTTTGGGAGCCAATTTGCGGTAGTCTATAGGTTACTTAGTTGTTTGGAGCAGTTTGCCCGCAGTGGTAATTTGAGGAAGTATGTTTGTTGCCAACTTTGAAAAAGTTATTTAGCTGGATGCTGGATATGAGATGTGAAAATCCCCACGTATGTGCGTCACTTTGAAGAAGTATTTAACCCAACGTTTTTAAGATACACTTTGATGTTGTTTGATGCTTGGGACGCCAAACTTTATAGTGAAGATGATGCTTGTTTTATGTAATATTATTTAAACTTGCCTCGGCTGCTTCAGTCGCACTATAGAAACATAAGTTCTTTTCAGGTTGTGATAAGACAAAAATTAAAAGACGTCACAGAATTTACTTTTTAATTTCACTTCTTTTTATTTCTCTTTATACTTGCACATTTATAAACACAACACTTTATAAAATAAAACTGTGAGCACCTTATACATTCTAGCAGAGAACACAATTTTTACCATCCGTACTCTACAACATCTTACCCATGACTGACTAAATCCAACGGTAATACCAGTCTCTTATTGGCTAATTATAGTCCAATAGAATTTAAGTATTCAAACTAAAATCTTTCTTTACTGTTGATTGGCTAATTCTAAACTGTAAGCGAAATTTATGTCATTACCGATCTTTTCATAACCAGTACCAGTAATTTTAAAATTCCAGGCACACTATTGTCACAAAAATTGCATTATTACCTCATTATTAACAACCTAAAACATATCATTCTCACAGTTTTTGCACTATTACAGTATATAAACATTTACATAACATTAATAAATATGTTTACAATAAAAAATAAGTATTTGCAATGACTTACATACAATATAAAAAATAATTATGTACATATTGTTTTCAAGGTGGGCTGTTATTGAATTTAATTATAATAAAACGCAATTAATATCATTTAGGCATTAAAATACTGCCTCAAGGACTGACGTCTGCTGCATCATCAACAGTGGGCATATGGAACACCTGTAGGTATTTAACAACACTGTGAGTGATACTCTTTACTCTGATACAAATCCTTCTGCTATGGTTACCGTTCTATAGACCCATGAAACCCCGGGGGAACTTTTGATTTGCCGTGTATAAGAGAGAGTGCTTGCGAGTGAGTTTGTGAATTGTTTTTGATGCAACAAAGTGCTGGTAGTACAAGTGAGCTTATAACATATAGTGAGTGCTGCTACTGTGAGAGATTAGAGATGTATTGTGTTTGACGCTCCAGCGAGTGAAGTAGAAGGAAGAAGAGGCTGTTTTGCATGTATTTCATTATGCTGCTACATCGTGAGGAAAAGTTAAGTGACAGTGAGAACTGAACTACACCACAGTAGTGAAGTGACAGTGAGAAAACTCAACTAAACTCTATTAGTCAAGTGACACTGAGAATTGAACATTATCTGATGCAGTAATTTGTATCATAAATTATTTAAATGTAAAGAGTGATTACAGTATGAATATGCATTTTTATGTGACATTGATTTTTGATGTTTGTTTATTGTAATTATTGTTGGGAAGTAAGTTTATACTGCCTTACTGAAACTGACAATAATAGCGTGCAATAATGCAGCGAGGGGGGTGAGCTGTTTATCATTATTGGAAACGAGGAAGTTACGTAATGTTGGCGCGTTTTCCTTTAGAATCTTCTGGAACATTTCCCTAGAGCATATGTATTCATAATTTTCATTGGATATAAAATTAGACGCTAATGTTGGCGCATTTTATTAGCCAATTGCAGCTCAGTTATAATCTTTAGGCATATCGGGATGTATGAATATAAAAGAGCTAGGTTAGAGGTACAACAACTGTTGCCGAGTCACTGCGAAAGGTCGATGCCCACATAAATTAATAAGAAAATCCTGGCTGAAGAGGGAAATAACCCTAAAACAGCCTTGGTTAGCGAAAGCTAACCAGAATTACCTTTTTGTTTGTTTGTTTGTTTGTAGAGCCCGTCAGTTCATCAAAATTCTTTGTACACTACACGTCGCATTCCCGTCAGTTCGTCGAAAATATTTGTATGATACACGTCGCCTTCAGTCCAGCAGAAATATTACACGTCGGCTATCGATTCGCAAGTTACGCGTATAAGAGTTATGAAAAATCTCAAGTATGGTAAAGTTAATTATACAAAAGGTTGAAGTACGTGAATTAAAAGTGATCAGTAAGAAGTTGTTATAACAGTTTCAGTTTGGCGAGTGTCTAGATCAATGTGTAAATGTGATAGTGACAGTGTTCGACAATAAAAGTATAAAAGAAATTCTTTCATCAGTGTTATCTTTGGATAAAAGATTCCTTTCCGTTTACACAACCTGTATAAAGAGAAGTGCTCGACCCAAAAGGATAATAGCTAGCTGGAGGACAGTAAAAAAAAAACTAAATAAAATAAAAGTAGCATTCTTTCAAACAAAAACTAATACTGCCGCAAATTGCTAACACCAGATGGAGCTACAAACCTAACAAAGAATCACGTCACAAAATGGCTTCACCATGTTGAGTAAACACATACACAAATAACATTATAAATTTACCATCGCAAATTGGCTCCCATACGTGGGGCAGTTAAAATTATGTAACCAAACAAAACAAAAGCAGCACAATATAAGATCTTCAAGTTCTAATAATTTACGTAAAAACATATTACGTAAGCACTAAACTACTCTCATATCACATTAATGAAGTGACAGTGAGAACTGAACTAAACCACATTAGCGAAGTGACAGTGAGAAAACTGAACTAAATTCCATTAGTCAAGTGACACTGAGAATTGAACTATATCACATTATTCAAGTGGCAGTGAGAATTGAACTAAATCACATTAGTGAAGTGACACTTAGAATTCAACTAAATCACATTAGTGAAGTGACAGAGAGAAAACTGAACTAAATCACATTAGTGAACTGACAGTGAGAAAACTGAACTGAACTCTATTAGTCAAGTGACACTGAGAATTGAACATTATCACATTAGTGAAGTGACAGTGAGAACTGAACTATATCACATTAGTGAAGTGACAGTGAGAACTGAACTAAATCACATTAGTGAAGTGACTGAGAAAACTGAATATATGACATTAGTGAAGTAATGGTGAGAAATGAACTAAATCACATAAATGAAGTGACAGTGAACAACTGAACAAAGTCACAATACACATTTTATTATCATGAAAATACCTTTAAAAAACACTAGCAAAAAAAAAAGCAAATCACTTTATATAAAACAAACAACATATTGGAATCAGGGGCAGTGGGATAGTGCAGTGGTTTTGTTTCTGGCTCTGGTAATGAGGGTCCAGGATTCAATTCCTGGCTCTGAGGTGGCAATTTTAAGCTGGCCCTCCTTCACCTCTGACTTTCTAATGTTAAGTATCCCTAAGGCCCAACATGGTCCGGACTCCAAGGTAAAAGCTATAGGTCCTCTCATTCCACTGCCATCATCACCTACCATTGGATGCAAGGATTCTGCCCACTGGGTGCCTCCACCACAGAAATGGATCCAGTCACCGCTTGGTGGAATGAGGTATCCCCCAAAGTTCATAGGACATTTGTAGAGCATTGGAAATGACATATTGGAATTAACAGAATTTAAAACATTAATAAAAAAACAAAGTCAAAAATAAATTAAAAACATCTACCACTAGTGATAAATAATGGTCTAACATCCATTTGGACTGGCCAAGAAATAGTAAAATGCTTGAAAGGATGCACTGGCAAGATTCAGATTAAAAACAGGGCATCACTGTATAACTCAGACAAATGCACAATATGCAAATACCAGGAAGCATTTCCTCACATGTAGGAGGCTAGATAACATTAAATTACAAATTGAAGTGGGACACAAACTCTTCATGAGCTAGAAGTACTTAAAAAGAAGGCCACTGGACAAAGACATAATAATTGTGATATCGCACTTTTGTACATTTTACGTATTCATCTGGCTGAAATAACCACCCATCAACAATTCCTTTCGGAATTCCAACAGTGATCCAACATTAAGAGATATAACTCAAAGTTAACCAGTCTGAGGTTTGTGCTTTATTCCTCTCATCCCCCCATTTCAGCAAATGTTTAGTAACAATGATGAAAAAATATGCTATGAAAGATTAGATAATCAATAAAATAACATAATTCTATCATTAAAATTTAAATACATTAATTAAAACATATAATACTGTACTAATCTAAAAGCATTCAAACATGTTATGGTAACTTATAGTTTCATACTGTTTGACTATAACTGTGTATGATAAACTATCTGTAAAGAATTCAGAGTTCACAGAATTAACTACAGAAAGCCATACAGAAAACTTATTTGTTAGTTTAAAAAAAAACAATAGAGGATGGTTAATAATAACGCGAGAACGGGAAGCAAAATAGCATACAACATTATAGTTCACTAAACCCCAGAAAAAAGAATTTGCATACTGATGACCATGTCAATGGCAAAGTGTGAAGTTGATTTTGTACATTGGGACATAATTTGTTTTGACTAATCAATAATATTTTTACTTTCTCTACTACGTATAGTAAGTAGCGGAAGTATTGTATTCCACCCAAAAATTCGATACCGAGATTTCACCAGAAATATATGTTTTGAGACCCCCTGAATCCAAAAAAAGCATTTTTGGAAACATGTCCATGTGTGTGTCTGTCTGTGAACAGCATAACTCAGAAACGAACAGTCGGATAAACACCAAGCTTGGTATTTAGGTTCAGTATCTTCCAGAGATGCAACACGAAGGTTTTCAAGAAAATCCCCCCACCCCAGATTACCCTTTACATGGAACATTTTTCGAAAATTAAAATTTTCTCAAAAATCGCTCTAACGATTTTGATTAAAATATCATATGTTTAAGATATTTTCATGACAAATAAAATGTATATCTTGAATTTTCTGGGAATGTCTCCTAAAGTATTCTTCATTGTGAACGACTTTTGCATAACTGGTAAATCATGAGATAGACAAAATTTTACTACACAAAAAATGCAGATCGCATTAAAATACACAATTTATGTAATATACATTTTTTTTTTGTTTTTCGAGATATTGCTTGTTATTCCCTTAAATTTTTCAATACTTATTTTCTCAAATGGGAATTTGTTATTCATTTTTTATCTTGTATATGCAAAGAGTATTAATCTGTGGCAAAGGGAATGGTGCTGCACCTAGCAACCAGCTATTAAGAGATATGTATATGCTTAAAGGCTACTGTATTTCTATATTGCCCTTGTAAATATATATTCCCCTTACATCTACAAGAAACTTAGCAATAAGATAGTCTGCAAATGTTTATCTCGATTAACATGAAGTACATGGAGAATAAGCGTTTGTAAAAATGGTTTGTACAAGAGTAGAGAAAGTCATGTGAGTGTAACACATCAGATTTTTTCACCTGCTTCCAATTATCATTTGTGGTGTCAGCCTTGTCATTCCTATAGATCCTTATTCAAAACTCCAAAAATTCTTAACCCTTATTGATGAATACACAGTTTGAGCTACCTTGCAGATAATTATGATAACTTCATAACAAAGCTTGCTGTAACCACAATACGAAGCATGCAGGTGTTTTGCATATACCACAAATAGTTTAAAACTGTACCAAAAAGGATGTTACTATTCTGCAGTAACAATTTATAATAACCTTCCACGTTATCTAAAACTATTAGACAATCCTAATCCATGTAAAATTTTCAGAAAGATTTAGTCTTTCTTATATATTCACTCCCCACATACTATGGAGAAATGTTTTAATATGTAACATAGGGCAGATTGCATGTGATGGTCAACTTATTTGTTATCCTACTGTAATGCATGTTGAGAAGTTTACCCTTTAAATGGTAATGGTTTACAAATTTTCATCTCTTAGATAATGCATGGTGGGGAAAAAAAAGTTTTTGGTGTTGGGCATGTTATTAATAGGGAGTGGATTCTTATGTAAATAAATATTTTTTCTGCAAGTACATAAATGCTAACAAAAAGGGGAAAACTCTGAATAAAGGGTCATAAATATGAAATCTTATTTCACATAAAAACACATATTTTGGGGAAAAAATTTGTAATTTACACATACTGTCATATAATCTTTCATAAATACTAAATTTGAATTAACCTTTGATTTTTGCTATTATTTATTCTGTATAATTTTTAATTTATTCTATTACAAGTGTATACAATATATTTACGAATTACTTATATTGCATTACAAGTATCAGAGAATGAAATAAAATTGAGTTTTATTTATGGATGCTCTTTAACTACTATGGTCCTTAGTATCTCATTCTATATTGGGCAGGAAATACCGATAATTTTGCTCAGAGGCCTCTTTATCAGGCTTGAGGTTCTTTTACATACCATAAATCTACAACACGGGACCACCAGCTTTAATTCCCTTCCGAGGGAAGGCATGCTAAGGATTTTATGCCCGAAAAAATGCATCACCCTCTGCCAGGTTTGAACCTGCAACCTCAGGAACTAGAGGCTAGGAACTAGAGGCTAGCATGGTAACCACTATACACCGAGGATGACATCAGAGAATGTTCACTATATCATGGTGCCTAAGGTGAATAGATTAGGCCATTATCAAACTTGCTGATACCCTAGTTATTCCCCATTTGCTATCTGTATATTTCATAATATGTTTATGCTGCTAGACCAACCACTTGCGATAAAGTGTGTGAATGATGCATAGAGATGTGTTCATCGTTGAATTCTTATGAACAAGTGTTTTGTGCAACTTGTGCATCTTGAAAAGATGCCAAAACTTAAATCACGTCTTCAGCAATATGTAGACGAATTTAAAAACATATTTACCATGGACAATAATATGTTTTTGCCAACCATGTACAAAAACAGTAGGTACAGATCAGCATTCACAAGTCACTCAATATTTATCTGGAAATAAACATATTGCTGCTGCGATTCGTGTGAATTCACGACAATTATTGATAGGTGAACCAGCTTATTCAGGTGTAGGACAATCTAAGTGTTCCCAGTATTATTTAGATTTATGCAGAGCATTTGTAGCAGCTGATATTCCACTCAATAAAGTCAATAATGTTTAACTTAGGAACTTTTTGAGTAAATATATCGGCATTGAGCTTCCTGAAGAATCAACATTAAGAAATAACTACCTTCCTAAATGCTGTGATGAAACTTTGTAAAAAAATCTGATGTGTTACAATCACATGACTTTCTCTACTCTTGTACAATCTATTTTTACAAACGCCTATTCTCCATATGCTTCATATTAATCGAGATATCGAGATGTCAATCTTATTTGTAATTTTCTTGTAGATGCAAGGGGAATATGGTAGCTTTTAAGCGATAGTCAAATATTTTATCACTGGTTGCTATGTGGCGCATTCCATTCTCTTTGCATGTCCAGGACATAAAAAAATGAATAACGAATTTGAGAAAAAGTATAAGTATTGGAAAATTTAAGGAAATAACAAGCAATATCTCGAAAACGGTTCACTCAACAACAAAAATGTATATGATATAAGTTGTGTATTTTAACGCGATCTACATTTTTTGTGTAGTAAAATTTTGTCTATCTCTTATGGTTTACCAGTTATGCAAAAGTCGTTCATAATGAAGAATACTTTTGGAGACATTCCCAGAAATTTCGAGATATACATTTCATTTCTCATGACATTATCTTAAACATATGATATTTTCATCAAAATCGTTAGAGCCATTTTTGAGAAAATTAAAATTTTCGAAAAATGTTCCATGTAAAGGGTAGTCTGGGGTGGGGGGATTTTCTTGAAAATCTTCGTGTCGCATCTCTGGAAGATACTGAACGTAAATACCAAGTTTGGTGTTTATCCGACTGTTAGTTTTTGAGTTATGCTGTTCACAGACACACACACAGACACACACACACACACACACACACAGACATGTTTCCAAAAATGCTTTTTTTGGATTCAGGAGGTCTCAAAACATGTATTTCCGGTGAAATCTCGGTATCGAATTTTTGGGTGGAATGCAATACTTCCCCTACTTACTATACGTAGTAGAGAAAGTAAAAATTAGGACACCATGTTTAAATAAAAAACTTTGGGTGAGCATTGATGAAACCCAAGATTCAAGTTTAAGAGAAATACGAAATGATGTTGGTGTATTGAAAAATGACTAAATAGTTAGAGCAGTCATATTTAGTGGCATTTAAAGAACTATCTGCATCAAATAATATAATGACTGTGAGGTTATTCAACGAAACTATGAATAAGGTACGGCCAAATGTGTAGTAGGTGTGTGCTTACGTATTGTTTATTAAAACTTGAAGATCGTTATTTAGCTCCACGCTTGGGAAGCCAACCTAAGTAGGTTATTTTGTGCTGCTTTTGTTTTGTTTGGTTACGTAATTTTAACTGCCCCACGTATGGGAGCCAACTTGAAGTAGAATGTTTATTACATAATTTTTAACTTGAAGAAGATGTATGCTTACGTAATTGTATTTTACGTAATATTTATTTAGTTGCATTTAAGGAGTTCCTGGAACACGCTTTGGGCGCCGGTATGAATTTGTTTATTATGTAATAGTTACAGTTATTACGCAATATGCTGCTACTTATGAGAAGCTGATTTCAAAATGTGTTTTTGTTATTACACTCCAAGTTTTACACTATAATATTTAACTATGTTATTAACACTGCTTCTATATATTATTTAAGTTTGAATTTGCTTTGGCTGCGTCAGTAATGTTTGTAGAGTCATGTGTCTTAGGCAGGGCGCAGTATGACAATGATTGTAGACATCACAGAATTTAAGTTTTTAAATTCACTTCTTTTATTAATTCTTGCACATTTTTATAAAGCACTACACTTTTTAAGAACTGTGAGAATCGTTCACTTAGCGCGTATACATATTTTACGATTCACACGTAGAGAACACATCTTCCATCTGTTCACTACCAAGGATTGCCAGCAACTGAGCAACTTTCAACGGTTAAAACTCATAAGCTTCGGTATTTCAAGTCTCTGATTGGCTAATTCTAGTCCAATAGAATATCTGCATTTTACTTAAACTTTTTCCTTGCTATTAATTGGCTAATTTTAAACTGTTACTGAATTTACCTTATCTTTGATATAATCATGACTGGCAACTTTTCAAACGCTAACTCATTATTACTACAAGGTTATCTCATTATTACCTCATTGTTAGCAACTTAAAACTTATTATTCTCACAGCTCTTGCATTATTAAAGTATATAATGTATTCACATAACATTATAAAACATGTTTTATAATAAAAAATAAGCATATGCAATGACTGTTACACACATTTTAAATAATTATTACATACATATTGTTTCAAGGCGGGCTGTTATTGAATTTATTAATTATAAAATACAATTGGAATTATTTAGGTATTAAAATACTGCCTCAAATGGTATAAAGTATGACAATGTATTACTCTTTCTCACAGAGGTACACTATACATGATACAAGCGGGTTAAGTCCTTTCCGTGAGTTTTCAAAAAAAAAGATTCATGTCACTTGTGTAGTTCATGCTCTACATAGATTATGTGAGTGTATCAGACTCCTATATTCCAATGCGGCTAGGCTTGTATCGAATGGAAAAAAATTCTTTCTTAAATCACCACTGAGGATTGATCTCTTCAGAGAAAACAATCCCAATCTTCTCTTTCTCCCTGTGCCAGTGCTGCCAGACATGCTGGGGCACTTGATTAAGTGCAATTTTGCACTATGCAACAAATGAGTTGGACAAAAATGATGTGTCATCTATTGAAATAGTTTAGGGTTTATTGAAAGATGGGCAATTAAGAAATGATTTGGCATTCATACCTACAAATCTAAACTTGTTGTATGACTTCATACAAAAACTAGAAACTTAAATCTGTTTAGTGAAACATTTAAGGAGGTACGGGCTGTTGAAAATGATTTTGTTACCAGGGCTAAAAGACAAATCTAAAAATCTGATGTGTTACACTCACATGACTTTCTCTACTCTTGTACAAACTATTTTTACAAACGCTTATTCTCCATATGCTTCATGGTAATCGAGATGTTAATCTTATTGCTAATTTTCTTGTAGGTGCAAGGGGAATATGGTAGGCTTTAAGTGATAGTCAAATATTTTAACCGCTGGTTGCTATGTGGCGCATTCCATTCTCTTTGTACGAGGATAATCCCAAAAGTAAGGTCTCCAAAGCGCTGGAATCGCAGGGAAACTGTTTGTGTGGATGTTGGCCATACTACTTTTTTCCTTTCTCCCTCCACTCTCTTCAGAAACCACCGTACATCCCTTAGCGCCCTCAGTCTTGGTTTGGCAGTCAGTTATAATGGAGCTCCCATTAGCCACTACTGCCAGGTGCGAAGTTCGCGCAATTATTCGTTTTTTTATTGCAAAAGGGGTTAAACCTGTCAAAATTCATCGACAGTTGATGGAAGTGTATGGATGTCAAAAATGTCCGCAAGTGGTGTAGAGAATTTTCAAATGGTCGCACGGAAATTCATGACGAAAGAAGCGGGAGACCGTCCATTTCTGACGAAACAATCGCAAATTGTGCTTCAAGATCGGCGGATCACTCTCGATGAGCTCTGCATTGTTGTTCCTGAGATTTCTCGAAGCACTATTCATCGGACTTTGATTGAAGAGTTGAAATTTCGGAAGGTGTGTGCAAGATGGGTCCCAAGAATGCTGACAGAAGATCACAAAAGACAACGCGCTGAACCTTCCCACCAATTTCTTCTACGCTATGCAGATGAAAAGGATAACCTTTTGGATTCAATAGTCACGGGTGATAAAACCTGGGCTTTCCACTTCACACCTGAGACCAAGCAACAATCACGTGAGTGGCGGCATTCTGGTTAACCCAAGCCGCGAAAATTCAAGAGAACACAGTCTGCTGGTAAAGTCATGGCAACTGTGTTTTGGGATCGAAAGGGGATATTGTTGGTCGACTTTATGGACTCTGGGACAACAATAAATGCTGACAGGTATTGTCAGACATTAAAAAAACTTAGACGGGCAATTCAGAACCGTGGAAGAGGAATGTTGAGCAAGGGCATAAGCCTTCTCTATGACAATGCTCACCCCCTCACCGCCCATCAAACCATGAATCTTCTGCAACAGTTTGGATGGGAAACCATCACCCATCCACCCTATAGTCCGGACTTAGCACCCAGTGACTACCACTTGTTTCCCAAGTTGAAAGAACACTTGGCTGGAAGGCGCTTCGATGACGACGCTAAAGTGAAAAATGAGGTCCATCACTTTTTCAAGAGCATGGCGGCAAGCTGGTATGACATGGTCATACAAAAACTGCCACAGTGTCTACAAAAATGCATCGACCGAAATGACGATTATGTGGAAAAATAGACAAATGTTAAAGCTTCAAAACTATGTACCATTTGTTGTCAATAAAAGTTTCTTTGTATTTTAAAAAAAAATTGGAGACCTTACTCTTGGGATTACCCTCGTATGTCCAGGACATAAAAAAAAATTAATAACGAATTCCCATTTGAGAAAAAGTATTGGAAAATTTAAGGGAATAACAAGCAATATCTCAAAAACGGTTCACTGAACAAAAAAATCGTATATGACATAAATTGTGTATTTTAACGCGATCTACATTTTTTGTGTAGTAAAATTTTGTCTATCTCTTATGGTTTACCAGTTATGCAAAAGTCGTTCACAATGAAGAATACTTTTGGAGACATTCCCAGAAAATTCGAGATATACATTTCATTCGTCATGAAAATATCTTAAACATATGATATTTTAATCAAAATCGTTAGAGCCATTTTTGAGAAAATTAAAATTT
Source organism: Deroplatys truncata (assembly GCA_030765065.1). Lineage (NCBI taxonomy): Eukaryota > Metazoa > Arthropoda > Insecta > Mantodea > Mantidae > Deroplatys > Deroplatys truncata. The sequence goes on from CM060979.1 coordinate 13,404,837, forward strand.
TCGAAAAATGTTCCATGTAAAGGGTAATCTGGGGTGGGGAGATTTTCTTGAAAACCTTCGTGTCGCATCTCTGGAAGATACTGAACCTAAATACCAAGTTCGGTGTTTATCCGACTGTACGTTTGAGTTATGGTGTTCACAGACACACAAACACATACACATGGACATGTTTCCAAAAATGCTTTTTTTGGATTCAGGGGGTCTCAAACATATATTTCCAGTGAAATCTCGGTATCAAATTTTTGGATGGAATACAATACTTCCCCTACTTACTATATGTAGTAGAGAAAGTAAAAATTTGTTTGAGAAAAACAGTGGTTTTCAAAAGCTGTGTAAAGTGGCTGAAGTCATGGAATGTAAACATGTAGGTGATTTAGTGACTTGCCTTTGTTTAAACATGCATGTCTGACATCCTGTGATGTGGAATATAAGGCGCTATTTAGAGACAATCAGCATGCATTTGTGATGGACAATTTGGAGAAGACCTTTGTTGTCCACTGCAACTTTAAGGGAACATGCTAGGAGCTGCTATCCATCTACGAGAGGTGAGTATCTCTAACAATAATAAATTTATAATTTTCTATTATTTCTGTAAATTTAAGTAAAATATTTTTAAAATTTTACCAAGTATTTTAACATTTTCTTATTTTTTAGCATATAAAAAATAAATATTTTAACTTTTTTACCACATAAAAATCCACGGCCTAGTCAGTTATGCTACATATTTCATAATTACATGACGTATTCAATATCCCTGAGGTTGCTCACAGTGGGGTCAAATGAACAAACACAAACAAACAAGCCAACACAATGCAGGTTAACCAACATCAAAATTCAATAGAGTAAACATTTTCTAAACACAGATCCATTGCTATTTACAATTCCTCTAGTCGTATCAAGTGTCATTCCTAAATGACGTAAATTGAAGTTATTTGTTGTTCATTTTTAATTTCTAGCCGTTTTTGCTGCTCTTTGAAGGTTTTGCTATTGTTTTTGAGGCACCAGTGAGTTTTGAGTTGCATATAAAGCAAATGCTTTTGCTAGAAGAACCAACACACAATGGATCTAAGGAAGTAAGGATGTACATTTACTGAAATTTCTTCTGGTTTAATTTTCTCAGCTTGAGAGAGCTCTAGTGCTGTTTCACGTCACTGCCTTCTACAGTGAAGAGTCTAACATGCACAACATGGATCTAATATGTTATCCCTGGAAATAGGAACAAGAAAGCTAAAATTTGACGAAGTCTTCTTTCAAGTTCCCAGGATCTGCAAAAGCTAACAGTTAATTGTGAATGATCACATAGTGCATGTATTTTAACTTTTTCGTTCGCATTCTGGTTTCCATTCTTGGTTATTGTGAACCAGCCTTAAATGAAACATGGAAAAATATGAACACACTTATTCTTTGAGATGCAAATGATATTCTGAGGTTCCTAGATTATCCTTTGCTTTCCTACTTACTGAGACTAGAGGCTGGTTCACAACCAACAAGAATGGTAATGAGAACGAGAAAGTTGAAATACATGTATTCAAATGGGAGCATTCACAATCGATGGGAAGCCTTCCCGGGCCCCGGGAATGGGAAAGAAGAGTTGCCCAACTTTTAACTTTCTTGTTCTCAGGCACAGCATATTAGATCCATATTGTGCATATTAGACTCTTCACTGTAGAGGTTATTCTACGCAGCCATGACATAAAACAGCTGCTAGTGCTCTCTTATAGTAGCAAGCTGGAAACATGAAACTGGAAGAAATTAGTAGTAAATGTGCCTCCTAACCTCATCCCGACACCTGCAAATCCAATGAGCGTTGGTTCCTCTAGTGAAAGGATCATTTGTAGTTTGTTTATATGCAACTCAAAACTGCCTATTACCTCAAAAACAATGGCAAAAGCTACAAAGAACAGCAAAAACCAGTGGAAATTAAAAAATAACAATAAACAACTTTAATGTATGCCTTTAAATAAAGGAATGAAAGCTTGGCACAAGTAGAGGGATGGGAAATATAATGGATGTGCATTTAGATAATGTTTATTCTATCAAATTTTGACGTTGGCTAACTCACGTTATGTTGGCTAAATTGGAAGTAGGTGAAAAAACATTATTGGTCAGTTAAAAACAAATGAAATCCCAATGCGCAAAATTGACTTTCACTTTGTGATCGATAAGATCATCAATATGCATTCCCGTTCTCGTTACCGGGCTGTTGTGAACCAATATTTTGTATGGTGTATTGCTTCCCGTTCTCAGGCATCTGTGAACCAGCCTTAAGAGGTTTTGCTTACAGTAATATACCATGCACCATCCTCAGATTTAAGATAAACTCCAAATTGTTTTCTGATGGCTAATATTAAGTGCAAGATGAAATAGTAATATTTATTACCTGATTGCCTATTATATTCTACTGTACTCCGTAAAGCTGATGTCACCACATCAATATCTTTTTCTATATCTTCGTCCATCATATAGTCTGTTACAACCGGAATGGCACAGCTTTTAGGTTCAACCTAAGGCATAGTGAAATAAGCATGTCAAGATTTGAATACTTAGTATAAACATTAATCATAGCATAACTATTCCACTTATTTTGATGATAATAATAACAATAATACAATGCATAACTTCAACAAAATAATTATGAAATTAAATAATTATATGAAAATTAATACAGAAAAACCAAAAATAATGACTTTTCATAGAAAATACCCTGTACTTAGAAAAAATTTTAGGTTAAAAAATATTGGAAAGAGCAAGTTCATTTACCGAATTTAAAAACTTAAATTAAATTGAGTTTTATTTATAGATGCTATTTAACTGCTGTGGTACATAGCATCCCATTCTATATTGGGCATGAGAGACTGGTAATTTTGCTCAGAGGTCTCTTTATCAGGCTTGAGGTTCTTTTACGTGCCATAAATTTACAACACGTGATCAATGGCTTTACTTCCCTTCCAAAGGAAGCCATGCTAAGGATTTTTATGCCTGAAAAAAAATCCATCGCCCTCCGCTAGGTTTGAATCTGCAATCTCGGGAACTAGAGGCTAGCATGGTAACCACTATACCACAGAGGACGACATTTACCTAACTTAGATATATTAACATATCTGCATGAAGTAGACATCTCAAACAAAATTATTAATTTTAATAAAACCATGGGAATAATAAACACAATAATGAAATGTTCATTAGTGCAAAGAGATACTAGAGTACTTGGCAAGACCTACACTTAGCTCTGACATGGATGTTATGGACAAGAGAGGAAATTGCTAATGAAATGAGTTCATGAGATATACAGCAGCATATACCAAGCGGGATTGCAAATGCAATGATGTGATGAAGGAACTACACCTAGAACCAGTCATGAAGTACATACAAGAATACCAGAATAGCTGGATGAGTCATTTGCGACGAATGAGTTCAGATAGAGTTCCCAAAGGCATGCTTTGTAATCGCCCAACAGGGAAGAGATCTCTGAGCCGTCCAAGGAAGCGCTAGAGACAAATTTAGTTTGTTAGATCGCAACAGGCAATTAGGTCTAAGACTTGTATGGAAGAAGATAATATATTCCATATAATGAAACCTTGAGGTGGATTTAAAGCTTTAATGTATTTGGCTTGTTGCACATGTAGATATGGAATAATATTAATAACAAATAAATAATGTGTGCGTGCGTGTGATGTTACATTCACAGGACTTTCTCTACTCACTCTTTTACAAACTATTCTTACAAAATGTTTTTCTTCTACCTACTTCTTGTTAGTTGAGATAAACTTTCATTGTAGGATACAGTATAGGAAGGACACAATCACCTAAAGTGATAGATTTTTAAAAAGCGGGTTGCTGTATGAGGCTTTGAAATTCCACGGTCTTTGCATGACCACAAGAAAACACAAATAACGAATTACATGAAAAAAGTATACGTATTTGAAAATTCGAACCAACAAAGAATGTCTCAGAATTTATTAACTCTGCAAACATTTTTGACATAAACTGTGTCCTTTAACCCTAGACAGATGGCGCATGGACGTCTTACACTAGTGGTGGCGCGGGGTCACTCGCGAGCCCAGGAATAAAACGATTGTTGTAAATGTACCGAATTAATAAATTTATCTAATTATTGCTTACATATACCAAGTAATACATTATGTATTAAAATAACTGTTGATTGTAGAAATCTACTTTAAAAAATAAAACAAAAACCTTGAAATGACAGTTCCTTGCAATTTGGACTGATGCGCAGCACAAAAAATATATTTAAATGTTAACTTCACTCATAATCATAAAGTATCACAATTAATGTATTTTGTTTTCATCTCGACAGTAAGAACATATGTTGATACTCATTATAATTCACACACAGCTCCTACACACGACTACACTATGGTCTTTGTACACCTGCTGCTTGCATTTTACACATGAAAGTTTTGTCTTTCTGTCTGCATTCTCAGACACACATTACACTTCATTCTTTTCTTCACTGGCAATTCCTGTTCTTGATTTTCTGGTTGTGCTGCATTTATAAAAAGCCGTATTTTCTCAAGCAGTAATTCTATAGGAGATTTTGCATTTTTAGCTGCAGATTTTACACCTGGTAAGTGAGTCTCTATCTTGTGGGAGCGAGTACATTAATTTTGAGGAATTTGAACCATTATCCATGGCGTTACTCGATCCTCTTCTGCACTTTGCTCACTTTCACTATTTGAACTCAGTATTTCAAGTTCATCTTCGGTTTCGCTGCCTTCACCACCTAATGCTTCCTCTTCCTCCACTTCCTTATTAGGGCTAATAACCTTGCCTGATGTTCCTCATAACACCTATTGATATAAAAACAGCACTAGGTTTAAGACTAAAAAATACGTAAATATTATAACAACTTCTCGAAGGTTCAGCTGAAAACACACTGTAACTACAGAAACAATATGCAGACGAGACACATAACAGGCAACGGGAGAGGTGGCGTGGGGTATTTCCTGCCCTCATTTCAGCCGAAGAACACAAATAGCCTATATTCTAGGAATGTATGACCTGTATTTCAATGCTAATGACCTCTAACAAAAGCCAAGGAATGGAGTGAAAGGTAAGGGAAAGGTAGGTTTCAGGTATCCGAAATCATTATATATAACTTGCAAATAAAACCTCTCTAGGGTTAACAAGATCTACATTTTTTGTGCAGCAAGATTTTGAACACCTCTTACCGTTGATCAATCATACAACAGTCATTCAGAATGAAGAGGATTTCATAAGCTATTCTCAGAAAATCCAAGACATACATTTTACTCGTTATACAAATACATTAAACATGTATTTTAATCAAAATCATTAGTTATTTTTGGCAAAATAACAAATATTTTTCCATGTAAAAGGTAGTTTGGGATGTGGGGATTTTCTTGAAAATCTCCATGTTGTATTCTTGGAAAATGCTGAACTTAAATACCAAGTTTGATATTAAACAGACTTTTCGTTTTTGAGTTATCCTATTCAGACAGACACACATAAATAAACTTCTTTTTAAGAATGCATTTTTTTATTAAGGGTGCCTCAAAACATGTATTTCTGAGGAAATATCGTTAATGAATTTGAGTGGCATGCAATACTTCCTCTACTTGCTATAGTTTAGTAAATACCTTGATTTCTTTAATGGGTGACAATGTAGCAGATCATATTCCTGTCAACATTTTGAGACACTGTTTAAGAACAACATTTGGTTCATACCATTGCACCAAACATTTGCATCAGCCAATTGATTTAGCATCCCTCAGCCTACTGAAAACTGCATAGTGCACCCAACTTACAGAATGGAAATTAAAGTACAAGGGTGCTGTAAGGAACATAAGTTTCCTAGACTTCTGAAGAATACACTGGATGGGTTGAAAACCACAGCGCTGCAAACCTAAGGGCTGGATTCAAAGAGTGCACTTGCGCTCTAAAACAGAAACAGCCCTCAAGTGTTTTCCAAAACCAAAGATTAACTTTACCCAATGGCCATACTTCAGCAGTAACCTGGAAACTTCAAGATTATCTACAAAGCACTCGTGAAAAGGAAATTGCTGTAAAGCCAAGGAAGAAGAATGTAATTATCGAGTGGGATGGCTCAAGCAGTATAGTCTGTGGCCCGCATTCGGGAGGTCCCGGGTTCAAATCCTGTGGACCGACCAATCTGTCTGATCTTTTTTTGTGGTTTTCCTCAGTTGCCAATATCCGGATTGGATATTTAATACCATGACCCAAAGTTCCATCTTAAGTCTAAAACAATAGTAAAATGAAAAATAAGTGATAATAGCAAATGCTATGCCATCTATCTACTGACAATGTAAGCAGTTAGACTGGACAGCACCCTAACGCCATCTGCATGGCATGAAGCAGAAGATCCGGCTGCCATACGCTGGGGGTCTCTGTGGGCACGTGACGAAGCAACATGGCATTTCCAGGGATGAGACCTAGAAGGTAGCCAGCCACCTTTCTGTGTGGGGGCAGTGGTTGGACTGGACAGCACCCCAATGTTATCTGCACAGCATGAAGCAGGTGGTTACAGGGACGAGACCTAGAAGGCTGTCCGCCTTTCTGTGTGAGGGCAGTGGTTGGACGGTTCCCTAACACCATCTACATGGCACGAAGCAGAAGATCCGACTGCCATGCACTAGGGGTCTCTGTGGGCACGTGACATACCAAGATGGCATTTCCAGGGATGAGACCTAGAAGGCTAACTGTCCGCCTTTCTGTGTGGGGGCAGCAGTTAGACTGAACGGCACCCTAATGTCGTCTGCACAGCACAAAGCAGCAGTTGGTAGCTGTGCGCTAGGGTCTCTGTGACACGTGACGGAGCGGATGGTTACAGGGATGAGACCCAGAAGGCTAACTGTCCATCACATATCGTTCTAAGAGTTATCCACCAACAGATCCGTCGCAATATGACCAGGGAATTAAAGCGACATAAAATAAAAAAAGAATGTGATTGTCATACCTGGCAAAAGTTTGGTTGTAGATCATTTGTGGGGGATTTACAAAAAAACTGTACCTGCTAAAGAACAAAACTCAAAAGCAGAATTAGAAAAAAGGTCGGATATAGCTGCTTCTATTGAGAAGAAACATTTGGAAAATGCTACAGAAAAACAAAAATACAATATAATCAAGAGAAAGTGATGATACAATGTCGTTACTCAACAGTAACTCCTCATTTCTCAAAACTGTTTGATTAATTTAACAAGTTGATCCAGAAACACAGATGAACCAAGACTAGTCGAGTCAGATGTTCCAAAAAATCAGGTAGATATGAGTGAAACGAGCTAGAGACCCTAGCAAAGAAAATGATTTCATTTCCATTCCATTGTTTACTTTTGGTGAAGCAGGAAAAGAACAAAGCTAAAAAGTAATTTATTGGAAAAATTATAGAAAAAATAAATCTTACGTGCTGCATTCGCTCTGCTTACTCTTGTACAAACTATTCTTAAAAGCTTATTCCTCAATCTACTTATTAATACAGATAAACCTTCATTACTCATCTGCACATTTTGTTGTACGCAGGAGTTTTTTTATTCATGTATTCACCCTTTGGATCACATTACATGGTATGGGTATACAGAAGAATACAGTAAGCCAAAGCGATAGTAAAATCTTTTCAAAGCCATTTACTATGTGACTACTTTGAAACCCTGTTTTCCTTGTATGAACACAAAAAAGAAAGAAAGAAAAATAACAAAAAAAAGATGAATAGCAATTTGCACTTCACAAAAGCGTTTGAAAATTCAAATCAATAACAAAGAATATGGAAAAGGCCATAAAAAATTTTGAGAAAAATTGTGTGCTTTAATGAGATTTACATTTTTTTGTGTAATAAGATTTTGTCCATCTCTTACAGTTTACCAATTATACAATAGTCATTCAGAATAAAGAGGACTTCACAGGCTATTCCCAGAAAATTCAAGATATACATTTTATTTATCATGGAAATAGCTTAAAACATATGATATTTTAATCAAAATCTTTAGATCCATTTTTTGAGAAAATGAAAAATAACGAAAATTTTTCCATGTTAAGAGTAGTTTGGGGTGGGAAAATTTTCTTTAAAATCTTTTTGTGGCATCCTTGGAGGATTCTGAACTTAAAATACCAAGTTTCGCATTTAACTGACTTTTCATTTTTGAGTTATGTTATTTAAAGATACATACATATATACTGCCTTTTTTACTTTCTCTACTACGTATAGTAAGTAGGGGAAGTATTGCATTCCACCCAAAAATTCGATACCGAGATTTCACCGGAAATACATGTTTTGAGACCTCCTGAATCCAAAAAAAGCATTTTTGGAAACATGTCCGTGTGTGTGTGTGTGTGTGTGTGTGTGTGTGTCTGTGTGTGTCTGTGAACAGCATAACTCAAAAACTAACAGTCGGATAAACACCAAACTTGGTATTTACGTTCAGTATCTTCCAGAGATGCGACACGAAGATTTTCAAGAAAATCCCCCCACCCCAGACTACCCTTTACATGGAACATTTTTCGAAAATTTTAATTTTCTCAAAAATGGCTCTAACGATTTTGATGAAAATATCATATGTTTAAGATAATGTCATGAGAAATGAAATGTATATCTCGAAATGTCTGGGAATGTCTCCAAAAGTATTCTTCATTGTGAACGACTTTTGCATAACTGGTAAACCATAAGAGATAGACAAAATTTTACTACACAAAAAATGTAGATCGCGTTAAAATACACAACTTATATCATATACATTTTTTTTGTTGAGTGAACCGTTTTCGAGATATTGCTTGTTATTTCCTTAAATTTTCCAATACTTATACTTTTTCTCAAATTCGTTATTCATTTTTTTATGTCCTGGACATGCAAAGAGAATGGAATGCGCCACATAGCAACCAGCGATAAAATATTTGACTATCGCTTAAAAGCTACCATATTCCCCTTGCATCTACAAGAAAATTACAAATAAGATTGACATCTCGATATCTCATGAAGCATATGGAGAATAGGCGTTTGTAAAAATACATTGTACAAGAGTAGAGAAAGTCATGTGAGTGTAACACATCAGATTTTTTTTTTTAAATGGTTTTTTTTAGGTTCAAGGGCCTCAAAACTGTATTTCCAGTGAAATCTCAATATAGAATTTTTGGGTGGAACACACTACTTCCTTTACTTACTGTAGGTACATAGTGGAGAAAGCGAAAAACAATGCCACCTTTAAAATTGACTACACACAAAATTATAAGGAATTGCAAGAGGTTTTTGTTTCTCCAAATGTTGAAAGTGTGGAGCAGAAAATCTAACTTCATCAAATCAAGCAAGTTATGGAACCACTGAGTGAAGATAAAGAGTTTCATAAAAAATCTTTTGTAGTTAACTGTTTGAAATGTTATAGTACAACTTAGTACACTTTAATCTTAATATAAGCTACAACATATTAACACTTTCAACTGACCATTGATTTTTTTTTCCCCCCAACAAAGGCTTTTGTGTGAAAAATCCCTTATAGGTATGTCTATTGAGAGTGATTTTTAAATATATTTTTATATCCCAAATATGGTTATAGGTGAGTAACATGGGATAGCATGTCCAACAGGTCATAAGTTAGGGAGGGTACCTCCTAACTTGGGACAGCACTTTTTTTGAGATATTGATACTAATTCTAAAAGTACTAAGGTAGATCAACATTTTCATATCTTTTCACACCGCCCACCTATTTTTTTAAAATATGTTTATCTGAAACTTAACTGTCCGAAGTGTGGGCCTTGACCATTCTGCTAAACCTATGGCATACGTAAATTTCCTCCGAGGATAAAAACTGTTTATCAGCATGTCCTCACATTTTATTTCATTGTGGATTTGATTTTAAATAACAGCTCTATCTCCCTACTTCTAAACAGTCGATACCTCTGTTTCGAATAGGTGCTGCGACTCTTAAATTTTATTTTGCATTGTACTGAATGGCTTATATTCTTCATCGTGGCAGTAATAAGGGCTCCGTAATTGATACGCCAAATGCAACTTTACGAATTTCTTGACTGAATATATACAAATTGTTCTATTCCATACTTACTACAGGTATATATCCCGCCATTTAGTACCTGACCTATCCTATAATAGTTCGCTAATTTCTTCTTTGATCAAAGTCGACCAACGGTAACACTTGAAATAGTCTGCTAATCGACCGCCACAAATGCTTTTCCAAATACATCGCTACCAACAGATGTGCATTAAATGATGTAATAAATAACCAAGTTAAAGTTAATAAAATAAAGAAAAAACTTTATACCCTGAACCATATGTTATATTTCTAATCTTAGAATATTTATTATTTCTGTTCTCAGGAAAAAACTTTCCATTAAAGCTGTTTGATAACTGGAAAATTTATACCTGACCTGCAACTTTTTCATATAGACGAGAATGAATCACATCAGGGTTAGTGTTATTGTGGTAAGGCTGGCAGTGCATGAGTGCATAACTGTAAAGGTGGAAGACGAGAAATTCATAAAAGCTTCGTATTGTGAAGGTAAAATACTAAATAAGGTTGTTATATGTAGGTTATTTTTAATGATATACCTAATTGAGTAAAAGCAGTTATTCATTGCTGTTACAGCCACAGAAATCAAAGGAGAATCTTGAAATCGAGCTTGAATTCCAAGGCTGAAGACATTACGAAATAGAAAGTGTTCATTGTATAGAGCATTAATATAAAATTAGATTGTGCATTTATTTCTTGATTTTAGGAGCAAACTTTTAGCAATGTCTGAAAAAGAGGAAGGTGTGGCACCTAATGATGAGCAATCGACAGCTGAGGGTGAAAATGATGAAAATACGACGGAAGATGTAAGTTAGGTGGTACATTATTTCCAACAAAACTAGAATTTATAAATCGCATTTTATTAAAACTTATTAATTATATATCCTAGCACCCGGTGACTGATTTGTTTTAAACAATGTTTAATATATATAAAATAATATTCTAATGATTTTTGGTGGGCAAAAGCTTAGTTTCGGAAATGGAAAAAGTTATACATTTTGTATATATCCATTTGCTCCTTGCATCTCATTACACCTGCAACCTAATTTCCTATTTACCACCTACCCACATACTCGTCCTGATACCTCTCCATCTTACCTACTGGACCAGGTGAAGAAGGCGAGAGTGGTCTGAGGTACAAGAGAAGGCTTAAACTATTTATCTGCTCACGTAGTCGTTTTGTTTACTACGAAATCTGTTTATGTGAATCACCCATGCTGCCAGATGGAATACTTGAGCTGCTGCAATAGGTATTACACATTTTTCGGCTCTCATTGCTAATACGTGTTATGGCCTATGATACAAATTATATAATTATTTTGTTAAGTTTTATTTTTTATTCTTTACATATGGCTGGAGTTCGAAAGAAGGGATGAACTTTTCATAGGGAAGTCATGGTGAGTTGTCTAACAACTCTCTGTATTTTGTATGCTACCTACTAGTGTGCATAAACATGATGGGGACAGAAAATGCTTACTATGCAGCACATTCCTCTTGCTCTCCTTCTTCCAGTGGTCCATCTGTAGTTGTCTTAAAGCCACTTTGGTGTCACCTGGAAGAACAGAAAGATAGTCAGTGATAGAGTCCCTTAATTATTTCATTTGTTTCATCACATGACGACCCTATGTGTCCAATTGGGTTTTTATATTCGTGTTTTTGTTACAAATCTGTCCAGGAAACCATTATTTTTATAAGCTACATAGTAGTTTTTAAGGAAATTTTACAAATATAAGTTTGTCATATGATGTACTTATTCTGTGAGAAAATAATTTGAAAGCATATAGTAATTTACAGGATACACCATAGATGCACTTGCAATTCAAAAATGAAAGGACATCAACATAATTTTGTTGATTTCATGCTGTTTTGAATTGAAACTTGAGTTGTGATTCATGTGAAATATATTTCTTTGGCAACATTTACATAGTGAAAGTAAAATTTTATAAATGTTTGTAATAAAGCATAACATTCTGAAAGAGTCATTTATTTGTTAGAATTGTGAGCAAGGACATTTGTTTCATTAGTAATGTAATTATCTATTGGTGCAGAATAACTTTGACAACCAAGAAAGACAAATGGAATGTTGTTGCAACAAATCTGCAAAAACTTACTCATCTGAACATTCATTGAAGAAGCAGAACTAACCCCAATATAATGTTTGGGAGCCTATATTATCTTAATGGCAAATTTATTGGATTTCAGAGAAATAAACCTAAGGCATCTTGAAATCCATTGCCTTGCAATCATCCTTTTTCTCTGTGTGTTCTTACAATGAAATAGCTATGGTGTGAAAGCAGGGTTGAGAAATACCCAGGTATTTTTAAAAATACCTAACCCTGTGGGTTAAATTGGGTTTTTATGGGCTTTGTTATTGTGTTTTGGGGGGGGGGGGAGTAACAAATAGCTCAATTCACATTATCTTAAGATTAATTTATTCAAAACTTGTCATTTGTACAACTACTTCATTAGTAAAAAGAACAAATTAATAAATATTATGTTGGCAGCCAGAACTAGTGTCCCACTTTAGCTAGCTTATAGTTAAATCTAGCTATTTGAGCGTTCATTTAGCTATAGAAAATAATACATAACATTACAGAGATAAAAGTACTGAGTGATAAAGAGTCAACAGCGCAACATTAGATACCAACCAATCAAATTACAGAGATAGGGATTTGAGCCTTTAGCTATGTAAATAATACTATTTTTACTTTCTCTACTACGTATAGTAAGTAGGGGAAGTATTGTATTCCACCCAAAAATTCGATACTGAGATTTCACTGGGAATACATGTTTTGAGACCCCCTGAATCCAAAAAAAAGCATTTTTGGAAACACATCCGTTTGTGTGTCTCAGCATAACTCAGAAATGAACAGTCGGATAAACACCCAACTTGGTATTTAGGTTCAGTATCTTCCAGAGATGCGACACGAAGGTTTTCAAGAAAATCCCCTTACCCCAGATTACCCTTTACATGGAAAATTTTTCGAAAATTTTAATTTTCTCAAAAATGGCTCTAACGATTTTGATTAAAATATCATATGTTTAAGATATTTTCATGACAAATGAAATATATATCTCAAATTTTCTGGGAATGTCTCCAAAAGTATTCTTCATTCTGAACGACTTTTGCATAACTGGTAAACCATAAGAGATAGACAAAATTTTACTGCACAAAAAATGTAGATGGCTTTAAAGTACACAATTTATGTCATGTACATTTTTTTTTGTTGAGTGAAGCATTTTCGAGATATTCCTTGTTATTCCCTTAAATTTTCCAATACTTATACCTTTCTCAAATTCGTTATTCCTCTTTTTTTTTTTTTTTTTTTCCTTTTTCTTTTTCTTTTTCTTCTTCCCTCATTCCCCCGCTGGTAATGCAAAGAGAATGTAATACTCCACATAGCAACCAGCTCTTAAAATATTTGACTGTTGCTTAAAGTCTACCGTATTCCCCTTGCATCTACAAGAAAATTAGCAATAAGATTAACATCTCGATATCTCGATTAACATGAAGCATATGGAGAATAAGCGTTTGTAAAAATGGTTTGTACAAGAGTAGAGAAAGTCATGTGAGTGTAACACATCAGATTTTTAATGATAACGTGCTGTTTTAGCTACTTATCACTTATGCATTGGCTATATTTTTAAAATGATTGTGTTGGCATCACTGGCTTGCATAGTTATTACAATACTTTATTTAAGCACGTGATTGTAAAGAAAATGTAGTTGTGAAAATTTATGTACTATGAAAATCTATCAGCTTCTGAATTCTGTTTTTCCTGTGGCACCAATTCACTTTCAATATGAAATACCTTCATAAGTTATTCTGCAATTTTTTTGTAATTTTTGTGATGGATATTTTTGGAGATAGTATTCTATTCTTTATGGGTGATTTACGTAAGATTGATACTCAAGTGTATTAAGATTTGAAGCATTTACACTTTCCTTGATCTCATTTGCATAACTGCTCTAATGTGAAGGTGAGTCATCAATTTCTGATATACTTTCATTCACTTTACCTACCCAGATATAGTTATTGTGCCAGCAACACTAGATTCACAAATGTCACTCTTGTTTTCACCACATTTGGAATTTGGAAAAATTCTTTTACAACATGACGCATACACACTTTAGTTGTGTGGGGACAGTTCTACATCCGTCATTTTCAGTTTCAAAAGCATTTTATGAATCATTGGTTGCAAATTCTTTTTTCTCATGAACATATGTTTGCTAATTTTGAAGGGGCTAAAGCGACAATCATGCCGTTTTGTAGCGGTACCAGTACCGCTCATCTTAAATATTTTAACAAATATTCACAACTAAATTTAACAGATTAAACTCCCAAATGACACAACTGTGTTCTCTCTCCACAAACTAAACATTCTGGACTGATCCTCTGAGGAAGGAAATGGCTAAACCCTTGATAAGGGTTTGTTTGTATTTTGAATCCAGAAGTGATTCAGAAGAATAACCTTAGGTAACTCACCTGCGAGTCACCGCTCCGTTCCCTCTGCTCACACTCCAGGCGGAAGCTGCTGCGCTACTTTACCATGATAAACTATTTTCTTATAAATATATTTGAACAAATGCTCTCCTGAAACTTTGCACGTATATACACTACTAAATGGGGAATGTGTGTGTATTTAAAAAGTTTTTAGTTGTCAATTTATAACCAAAATCAAGTTTTGAAAGTTTAAAATCAGGGCTGCGTCCATTGAAAGAATCTTCTCCACCTATGGGCTTGCTTGTCAAAATTAAGAAATAGTTTAGAAGAGAAGAAAGCTAAGAAATTAATGAAGATCTATAAATTTCTGAATGTTTTCAAAAGAAATAAATTGTAATGTACAATCATTATTAACATTCTATAATAAGTAATAACACGTGTAAGTGAACTAGGAGTAGGAAAGCTCATTTACACACTTCACTAAAATACATAGTACCTGTACATGTTTCAAGAGACCGTCGCTGTCGTCAGCTGTTGACCTACTAGCTGATGTTTGGTGATTCTGTCTATGGCAATATCTGGTGAGTGTTTAATGTACTTGCTAAGGTTGTCTTCTGTTGGGATGTCAAAATTCATGACAATATTCTTCACAATAAAGATTCTCTCCCATGTGGTCAGTTCCATAGGTTTATAGACTTCTTGCAAATATTCCTAAAGTGCTCTTTTTTTTATACCCTTTAATGTTTGTTTTAGTTTTCGTAACATATTTCATGTACTATCTAGGCATTCAATGGCATATATTCCTGACTTTTCATGGATTTGATTCTTCAAAATTGAACCTTAGAGATTCTTAATGCTGTGAGTGTTCTGGGATGGGGGGGGGTGAAGTTTTAGGTTCAATCCTGTGAAGATGTTTTCAAAGTTGTGGTAGAAATGAAATATAAATGCTATATGAATTTACGGAAACTGTATTGTGTTTCAATTATTTTGAGTGTTAGGACTTCTCTAATTTTCTTGTGGTTTTTTTTTATCCACCCAAAAATTCGATACTGAGATTTCACCGGAAATATATGTTTTGAGACCCCCTGAATCCAAAAAAAGCAGTTTTGGAAACATGTCCGTGTGTGTGTGTGTGTGTGACTGTGAACAGCATAACTCGTAAACGAACAGTCGGATAAACACCAAACTTGGTATTTAGGTTCAGTATCTTCCAGAGATGCGACACGAAGGTTTTCAAGAAAATCCCCCCACCCCAGATTACCCTTTACATGGAACATTTTTCGAAAATTTTAATTTTCTCAAAAATGGCTCTTAACGATTTTAATTAAAATATCATATGTTTAAGATATTTTCATGACAAATAAAACGTATATCTTGAATTTTCTGGGAACGTCTCCAAAAGTATTCTTCATTGTGAACGACTTTTGCATAACTGGTAAACCATAAGAGATATACAAAATTTTACTACACAAAAAATGTAGATCGCGTTAAAATACACAATTTGTGTCATTTACATTTTTTTTGTTGAGAACTATTTTCGAGATATTGCTTGTTATTCCCTTAAATTTTTCAACACTTATTTTCTCAAATGGGAATTCGTTATTCATTTTTTTGTCTTGGATATGCAAAGAGTATTAATCTGTGGGAAAGGGAATGGTGCTGCACTTAGCAACCAGCTATTAAGAGATATGTATGTGCTTAAAGGCTACTGTATTTCCAAATTGCCCTTGTAAATATACATTCCCCTTACATCTACAAGAAACTTAGCAATAAGATAGAGTCTGCAAATGTTTATCTCGATTAACGTGAAGTAGATGGAGAATAAGCGTTTGTAAAAATAGTTTGTACAAGAGTAGAGAAAGTCATGGGAGTGTAACACATCAGATTTATTTTTCTTCACTATCCTATTTCTATTATAGTGGAGGTGTTGAATCCATTGGCGACTACTTGTTCAATATGTGGTCCAATTCTGTCATTCATAGAAATAGTGACCAGCCAGCCTATATGCTAGACTGTTGAACACTGCATATTTATGACCTTCTGGGCTATAACTATTTTTTTTAATGCAATTATGTTATGTGCGCCCTTCCTATGTATTCCAAAGCTAACTTTGTAGTTTTATTTCTTGTAATCTTCAAGTCTAGGAATGGGAGGTAGCCATCTTTATATATTATCCATGTATCTGTGCCAACTTTTAAAAATCTGAGGGAATGCTGTGGTGATGTGCTTTACAAAAATACCATGTATAAATCTGCAAATAATGGAGAGAGAGGTTTCCCATTGCTAGGTCCGAAAGTTGCGTGTAAGTTTTTCCATTAAACGTACACTCTGCTCGATTTAACCAAATTAACCAGCATATGCATCAAAAGAGCACTTTAGGAACATTCACCAAAAGCAAACTGAAAAATCAGCTGTTGCAAATCATTTTTGGGAGAGAAACCATGAAATAAGTCCAGAAGCTAAGCTATTAAACAAAGTCTATAAATCTGTGGAACTGACTGCATGGTAGAGAATCTTTATTTCGAAGAATAAGGATAATGTTGTGAATTTTGACATCCCAGCAGAAGATAATCTTAGGAAGTACATCAAACACTCACCAGATGCCACCATAGACTGAACAGGCAGACACAGGACAACCAAACACCAACCACTATTGTCCATTCCAAACCAGAGTTCCCTCTGATATAAACAGAAGCACATGCTTCGGCTTGTCACAAACCCAAGAATTTACTCTTACGCCAAGGTATAGAACTGCACATTTTATTGATGTTATAAGAACTCATCGTTAAAGGTAATGGATATATACTAGCTGTTAAGAGATTACAAAATATGATTTTCGCCTGCAATTGCACTAACGCAGAGAGCATCTTGCTTGTTAATACCAACCGACATGCACGACTGCTACTTTTACATACACAAGAAATGCAGCAATGAATTCCCAGAGGTGCTATCTGAGTATCGAATAAACACTTTGCGTAACACAGGATATATGATAAGCGAAGTCATTCATAATACACTAACACACACATGCTCAGCTCAGGTCAAATCTTGTGATTTAGTCAGTTGGTATTTGAGCTCACTTGGCAGAGGAAGGTGCGTGTAGTGCAAATAAACTGTTCAAACACAGAAGCGGGAAACAGTTAAAAAGTGGCTAAAAACAAACAATACTTCATATATTCAACTCACCTTACAAAAATACCTGACACTTGCATATTGCGAAACTAATATCGGATTTTACAGGCATTTCAGTGAGAAGTGTAACCAAAGCGAGCAGGGAATAAACAGACATAATAGGGCATAGAAGGTGATAAAATGTGGGAACTTGTTTTAAGTGCGACAGTGCTGTGGAATTGTGGATAAGCTTGTCTTTATTTTGGAGAGTAGTTCTGATTCTGATACGGCAGCTGAGTCATCTTCGGAGGATTCGGATTTGGGTGTTGCACTTTTGCCCGAGGATTGTGATTAACGTAAGTAAAATGTTCATTGCTGCATACTTATAAAATCGATTGTTACCTCAGGTTGCATTTTGAACTATAATTCTCACGCAGGGAGCTTTTTATAGATTAAATAGTGTTCAACAAGCAAGTGAGAGGGGAACAAACAGCGATTAGGGGCGGAGATTGCGAACTACTTTTGCGCGGATAATACAAAGAGTTTGTTTTCAGTGAAAGGCACTCTGGTTTGGAATGGACCATAGGTCCGCAGCAGCTGATGTTGAGAGCAACAGACTCTTGAAACATGTCCAGGTGCTGTGTATTTTAGTAAAGTGTGTAAATGAGCTTTCCTACTCCTTGTTTATTTTCATTTGAAATCCTTCACTCTCAACCGCTTCTATACTATTACTCATAAGTAATAACATATCAAGTTAAAGTTTTTTCTGGGAATGTAAGTGTTATTTAACAGTGTTTCTTATACTGCAGAACAGAAGTTAAAAGCACAATATTAATAAAATAACTTCTGGTGGCAATAAATAGTTTCATTCAATGAATACAATGGCTCTTGTATAAACCTTGATGCGGTATCACTTATAAAGTTTGTGTATTTGTGTTTACTCACGCGGGGAAGCCATCTTGTGACGTGATTCATTTGTTCGGTTTGTAGCTCCATCTGGTGTTAGCAATTTGTGGCAGTATTAGTTTTGTGTTTGAAAGAATTATAAGTTTTGTTTACTGCCCTCCGGCTAGCTATTATTTCTCAGTCGAACATGTCTCTTGAATCAGAGTGTGTAAACGGAAAGGAATCTTTTATCCAAATATAACACTGATGAAGAAATTTGTTTTACACATTTATTGTCAAACACGTTAACTATCACCTTTATACATTGATCTTAACACTCGCCAAACTGAAACTGTTATAATAACTTCTTACTTATCACTTTTAATTCGCGTACTTCAACTTTGTGTATTATTAACTTTACAACACTTTAGATTTTTCGTAACTTGTGAATCTATAGCCGACGTATCTCATACAAATATTTTGACGAACTGAAGACGACGTGTAGTGTACAAAGAATTTTGATGAACTGGCATGAAGCTACCTCTAACCTACCCTATTTATACTCCTGCATCCAGATACGCCTAAAGATTATAACTGAGCTGCAATTGGCTAATAAAACGCGCCAACATTAGCGTCTATTTTAATATCCAATGAAAACCACAAATACATATGCTTTAGGGAGAAAATATTCCAGAAGGTTCTCAACGGAAAAACGCGCCAACATTACGTAACTTCCTAGTTTCCAATAATATAAACAGCTCACCCCCCTCGCTGCATTATTGCGCTATTATTGACAGTTTCAGTAAGGTCGTATAAACTTACTTATCAACAATAATTACAATCAATAAACATCTTAAATCAATGTTACATAAAAATGCATATTCATATTACAATCATTATTTACATTTAAGTAATTTGTGATACAAATTACTGCATCATCCTAATTATGTAAAATTTTGTATGCTAATTAAATTTTTATACATTAATATAGGTGGGTTTTATTGGTTTATTTGGGGGGAGGGGAGTTGCATTGAATTGCAACAATCCTGCGTAAAAATTAAATGAACTTTCAGTAGTACTTAATATTATATAATAACGAGGAGATACAAGTTTTCTAACGTGTTTACTGGTGGACAACATAACAACCATCCCAATTGTGTACAGTGAAATAAAGCCAGTGGTCCTGTGTTGTTGATTTACGTCACGTAAAAGAACCTCAAGCCTAATAAAGAGGCCTCTGAGCAAAATTACCAGTCTTTCACACCCAATATAGAATGGGACGCTAAGGACCACAGCAGTTAAAGAGCGTCCATAAATAAAACTCAATTTAATTTTTACTTTCTCTGCTATGTATAGTAAGTAGAGGAAGTATTGTATTCCACCCAAAAATTTGATACCGAGATTTCACTGGAAATACATGTTTTGAGACCCCCTGAATCCAAAAAAAAGCATTTTTGGAAACATGTCCGTGTGTGTGTCTGTGAACAGCATAACTCAGAAACGAACAGTTGGATAAACACCAAACTTGGTATTTAGGTTCAGTATCTTCCAAAGATGCGACATGAAGGTTTTCAAGAAAATCCCCCCCCCCCAGATTACCCAGATTTACATTGAACATTTTTTGAAAATTTTAATTTTCTCAAAAATGGCTAACGATTTTGATTAAAATATCATATGTTTAAGATATTTTCATGACAAATGAAATGTATATCTCGAATTTTCTGGGAATGTCTCCAAAAGTATTCTTCATTGTGAACGACTTTTATATAACTGGTAAACCATAAGAGATAGACAAAAGTTTACTACACAAAAAATGTAGATCATGTTAAAATATACAATTTATGTCATACACATTTTTTTTGTTGAGCGAACCATTTTTTAAATATTGCTTGTTATACCTTCAAATTTTCCAATACTTATACTTTTTCTCAAATTCGTTATTCATTCTTTTTTGTCCTGGTAATGCAAAGAGAATGGAATACTCTACATAGCAACCAGCTTTTAAAAGATTTGACTATCGCTTAAAGCCTACCATTTTCCCCTTGCATCTACAAGAAAATTAGCAATAAGATTAACATCTCGATTAACATGAAGCATATGAAGAATAAGCATTTGTAAAAATAGTTTGTATAACAGTAGAGAAAGTCATGTGAGTGTAACACATCAGATTTTGTTTTACTTAAATCTAATGTTCTTTCTGGAGAACATTAGAATTATGCCATATTTCTTCCTTCAGCTTGCATACATTTTAATAAACTGTGCATCTCGCTGTCTTCATATTCACATAATGGATAGATATTTTAACTGCCATATTTCTTTAAACATTGTAAGTTCCAATACATTTATACCGCTAAAGTTTAGAATATTGCTGTTTTGGTACTCCATTTTGAGTACTCGAGATCTCATGTGATGGTTCAGCTTTAGGCTATTTTTTTTGTGTGTGTGTGTGTGCGTGCGTGCGCGCGCGCGCGAGTGAGAGAGATGGAGAATTATATACAGAGTAAGAAATTTGGCTGCTAACACTTATTGTGATGACTTGCATAGTAGAATTGAATAGATTTATTGTACAATTTGTTCTACATGTTTACAATACATACAATGTATATTCGTTTATACCCCTACATCTACTGTACAATTTGTCTGGTGCTTGTTTTCTTATTGAGCCACTCAGATTGCCTGGCTCCCTGGCCTTTTCGCTCACTGAGCGGCCCTTACTTCTCTTACTTTTCTATACCATTCTCTTCCCTTTATCTTATTATTCTCTCAGTCCTTGGTTTTGTTTCTTAGAGCCTTTTATTGAGTCAGTCATCTTTATGATTTTTACCCCAATTCCCCATTTTTCACACTTTCCTTAATTTCATTTATTGCTTTTGTAACTCTCAACGATATGGTGCCTACAATAAAATTGTCTGCATATAATGAACCTGAACCTGGAATCTCCTTATCTCTTATTACTGGATAATGCTAATTTCTTCTTTTTACTCCTAATATATCATCTATGAGTAGATTACTAATATGAACTCAATTTACATCCCTGCCTTACTCCTATTTGCTTTTGTATCAATTTACTTCCTTTCCCTATTTATTCTTTGTTTTATCCTGATATGTAAATATCTCCATTGCTTTTCTGAGTCTAGTACGTCTGGATACCGGGTCGACACTTTCCTCCCCTTGTAGGGTTACCCCCCCCCCCTTCTGACTTGCATAGTATATAATTATATCAGTTTACATACACAACTTACATATTCAATAAATGGTGTATAAGTTTTGTGGGCATTTATTGAAGTTTGGTTTTGCATGAACATTTAAAACAGTTGAAAAAGTTGTATAATAAAATACACAATGTAAAGATGCAGTGTTACACTTATACTGTATTCACTCTTAAGTTGATCTGCGGCAAAACAAAACCCAGGTGACCAGTGCACTGTTATAATGTATCCTGCCATTTGTGCGAAATACTGTCATACTTTCGTGACCATCTGGCAGCACATAATGCAAAAAGAACAGAGCTCTTATTCCGACATCACCTTTAACTCCCATATTCTCTTAGGGGTTAAAGGTGATAAGATTGATAGTTACAACAAAATAAATGTTTATACATATAATAATAGTTAATTCTAAAAGAAACTAGCAAGAAAGTAATGGATTTGCGATAACTACATTTATTCGCTCTCTGGAAGTGGCACTTTATCACCTGTTGGCAACTGTTTTCAAAAAAGAAATTGTGCACTGTTACGTGAATTGCATTCTTTGCAAAATCATCGCATTATTGCAGCACATATTCCACTCCCCCCCTTCCAGGTGTAATCACCGTTCCCATTTCAGATTTTTCTTTGCGAGCACTGTTTATACTTGTACTCAAAACACCAGTGAACTCTTAAGTTAATTTCACCACTTCTTTCACAGAAAGTGTTAGGTATTTCTCACATAACTAATAATAAACACACTGCTTCACAGTTTTTAGGAGAATGCCGACTTCTTGAGAAGTAAAGTTTATAGTATGTTTTGTCTCTTGATTGTTTGGTCATTCTAACGCTTATGCTGCTGTATAATGTACAAAAACTTATTTTAGGAACAGCGTCGCCATAGACAAACAATGGGAATTCACTCAATGTGCATGCACAGGCATTACCAACTTTTCAGTTTTGTGGTGGTGTTCAGCTCAGTAGAGCCAAGTGCTGTTTGTTGTCTCACTGTGAAACTTGCAGAGCTTAAACTGTGAGATGGCAACTCTTAATAATTGGTAGATTTTTTTTTTAAACAATTCAGTTTTGTAATTGGTCTTGTAGATACAGCAAAAGTGGTTGCTTAGTAATAAAATAGCTTGTTATTGTTTATTCTCCAACCCTATTTGAACCCTAGTGCACCAATGTATGTTAGGGTTATAATAAAACAGCTTATTAACTTGCAAGTATTTACAGTAAATCACTGTATGCTAACCTTCTGTTTGCAGGTTTCAGCAACAGAATTGGAAAAACAAGAAGAAGAAAAGTTGAAAGCTAAATTTCCAATGGCAGGCAGACCAATGAGCGGACATTCTGTCTTTTTACAGAAAAGACTTGCAAATAGGGTAAGACAGTGTTATATTCTTAGAAACAGAGCATGTAGAGCATGATTGACTGTCAATATAAATTCTATAAAACACATATTCTATAATCCTTCCGGCCCAAAAATGGGTCCTAACATAAACACTGCATGTAGTACCACTCTGCGCTTTGACATTTTAAGAACATATGGTGGAACTTCCTCCCTTTCCCCCTTACTGTCAGGAGCTTAAGAAATTGCCATCGTTACATCACAGTGTTATCTTGACCACGCATTATCTTTCTCTGCAGTAGCACTGTATTAAAGAAACACATACCCCTACACTTAAACTAATTCAAGAATGGGTGAAAAATGTTCTGAAACATATTTTATTAGTAAAAACTAGAAGTGATATCACTTGAGTAATCTTGCAGGTTTATAATCAGCCTGCCCACAACTTGGTCACAGCATTCACTGACACACCAGTTGCTTCTGATGTTAATTTAATATCATAACAACAAGGTTTTCATAATGCTCAAACGAAAAGTTGAACGCATTCAAACTATAATTTTTGCATCACTTTCAAGGGCTTTGCCACTACTATGTTTAATTACACTGCTCTGACCTGCTACACATTCAGTAATGATCACAGCATAATACTGCATAAGCATGACCGTTCCTTCCCGCCAATAAACAACACAAGAATACCGATGGCTACATGACCATGATAAATAGATGCTAATTATTTAAGTTATGTTGTAACGAAACAATCATTAAAATACTATCATTATTCAGTCTTTATTATTTGAAGTAAAACGAGTGATAATACGTGCAATGCAGTAACAAACTATTTGCTTGAAAGGTGTGCTGCAGCAGTGGTAGATGCATTTGTTTACACCAAGACCCTTTCTTGGGCTGAAGAGTATAGTCACTGTCTCTCTCCCCAATACTTCCTCACTTGTGATGGAGGTGTCCTTTACCAAATCTCTGTTGGTTAGATGTCAGGATGTAAAGGGCCATTCACAGTGAAACTTAGATGTAAGCATTAGAAGGCTTGTTTCTTAATGCATGTGTTCACATTGTGTGATGTTGACATAAACATGACCACAAAGTTATAATCAAAGAAGTTTGCAACCTTTCATGATTATGTACACGTCAAACATAAGAAACTAGCCAATCAGAGAGCAATTCTCATCATGTGATCATTTTGCCATCTCACATCAGATTTTCCATCGCCATGTGTTGACTTGTTAACTGCCTTTTTGTGTAAGATCATGGTCCAGGAATAATGGGATATATATATCACAGCAAAACAAATTGTGATGGTAGATTTTTTTGCAAGTGTAACATCCTTTAACCATGGTCATTTTGATACATGTGCAGAACCTCTTTGGTTGTGTATGCAGTCAGTGGTTGCTTTGCAGGCCGTCATATTAGCTCAGCTGTTTCACACTGTCTTGCAATTGGTTGCTGTTTATGTTTTTGTTTGTCAATGTGAATGACAACATATGTATCTCGTTAAGTTTATGCTGAAGTTTTGCATTGTAATGTTAATCCTTAATTTTCATTGTGAATGGCCCCTAAAAGGCTGCACTTATGGCTGCAGAAATCACAGCGCTGATAAATTGGGGAGTAGGGAGTTGTGCTTTGCTATGACAACATTTAAGCTGCACAGTATTGGGCTGTACAAGTATTTAATTTCATGCTGCATCTGGATCATTTACAAATAAAGTTGTCAGTTCATTAGGACCTGAGCATGTGCCTAAAAACACATACTTCTTCTTTTGATGACTTTCTGCAAGCTGTCCGAATGATTTGTGCAACTTATTTGCTGTGTTTACTACTACTTTGCATACTTGCCAACTTTAATGTTTGCCCGTAACATTTATGGGTGTAGAGGCTTTTTTATGCAAAGGAGGCATTTTTTACAGCTTTGTGGGTGGTTTCAAAGAGTTACAGATTTTCACTGTGGACATGATAAATCACTGAATTCTGCTGCATTATATTGTAACTTAAGGTTACAGAATTAATGTACTGCACTAAAATGGCTATACAGTTCTAAGATAGGCCAGAGCTTACCTGTGTGTGTATCCTTCATCACAATCATGGTCTCTCTTCACTCGACTGCAACAAAATGCATAGAATGCAGATTTAAAATTTGATTGCACCACTAGTGACCTCTAGTAACTAGCAGTAGATGGGCACAAAGAACTTAAAGTCAATTCCCTTGCATAAATTGTTTATCTTATGGCTGCGGGATACAAGTTTGCCATTTTTGTGACTGTTTTTGTTTATAATTGATATTATGAAACGTAAAATATGAACTAGGAAGAATTTCAGCATGGACAAAGAAGAGTTACTACCAGGTTTTCAAGGATTCTTATAAAATATAATTATCACTTATTTGACATGTAATTACTTTCTCTACTACGTATAGTAAGTAGGGGAAGTATTGTATTCTACCCAAAATTTCGATACCGAGATATCACCGGAAATACATGTTTTGAGACCCCCTGAGTCCAAAAAGAGCATTTTTGGAAATATGTCTGTCTGTGAACAGCATAACTCTGAAACGAACAGTCGGATAAACACAAAACTTGGTATTTAGGTTCAGTATCTTCCAGAGATGCGACACGAAGGTTTTCAAGAAAATCCCACACCCCAGACTACCCCTTACATGAAACATTTTTCGAAAATTTTAATTTTCTCAAAAATGGCTCTAACGATTTTGATTAAAATATCATATGTTTAAGATATTTTCATGCCAAATGAAATATATATCTCAAATTTTCTGGGAATGTCTCCAAAAGTATTCATTGTTAACGACTTTTCCATAATTGGTAAACCATAAGAGATAGACAAAATGTTACTGCACAAAAAATGTAGATCGCGTTAAAATGCACAATTTATGTCATATACATTTTTTTTTGTAGAGTCAACCATCTTCGAGATATTGCTCGTTATTCCCTTAAATTTTCCAATACTTATACTTTTTCTCAAATTCGTTATTCATTTTTTTTTATGTCCTGGACATCAAAGAGATTGGAATGCGCCACATAGCAACCAGCGCTTAAAAGATTTGACTATCGCTTATAACCTACCATTTCTCCTTGCATCTACAAGAAAATTAGCAATAAGATTGACATGTCAATATCTCGATTAACATGAAGCATATGGAGATAAGCATTTGTAAAAATAGTTTGTACAAGAGTAGGGAAAGTCATGTGAGTGTAACACACAAGATTTTTTTGTACATTTACTGCACTGAACATTTTGTGCATTCTCAATTTTATGTAATTGCAAGATTATTGCACTTTTCTGGACAAGGGAAAGTTTTACAGGTTTCAGTTTCAGGGAGTTGGCAAGTATGACATATTTTTACTTTCTCTACTATGTATAGTAAGTAGGGGAAGTATTGTATTCCACCCAAAAATTTGATACCGAGATTTCACCGGAAATACATGTTTTGAGATCCCCTGAATCCAAAAAAAAGCATTTTTGGAAACGTTTGTCTGTCTGTCTGTCTGTGAACAGCATAACTCAGAAACGAACAGTCGGATAAACACCAAACTTGGTATTTAGGTTCAGTACCTTCCAAGGATGCGACACGAAGGTTTTCGAGAAAATCCCCCCACCCCAGATTACCCTTTACATGGAAGATTTTTCGAAAATTTTAATTTTCTCAAAAATGGCTAACGATTTTGATTAAAATATCATATGTTTAAGATATTTTTATGACAAATAAAATGTATATCTTGAATTTTCTGGGAATGTCTCCAAAAGAATTCTTCATTGTGAACGACTTTTCCATAACTGGTAAACCATAAGAGATTGACAAAAGTTTACTACACAAAAAATGTAGATCGCGTTAAAATACACAATTTATGTCATATACATTTTTTTTGTTGAGTGAACCATTTTCGAGATATTGCTTGTTATTCCCTTAAATTTTTCAATACTTATTTTCTCAAATGGGAACTCGTTATTCATTTTTTTGTCTTGGATATGCAAAGAATATTAATCTGTGGCAAAGGGAATGGTGCTGCACCTAGCAACCAGCTATTAAGAGATATGTATGTGCTTAAAGGCTACTGTATTTGTATATTGCCCTTGTAAATATATATTCCCCTTACATCTACAAGAAAATTAGCAATAAGATAGAGTCTGCAAATGTTTATCTCGATTAACATGAAGTAGATGGAGAATAAGCGTTTGTAACAATAGTTTGTAGAAGAGTAGAGAAAGTCATGTGAGTGTAACATCAGATTTTTTCCAATATGTATTTAGAATTAAAATGTGATTGCTTTTAGGGTTTAGATTCATTTTTTCTAAGCCATCAAATGTTGCATCATTCTCTGGTACTTAAATGTTGAAGAATGTGAGGATTCTTTGGGAATTACAACATATAACTGCTTTTAATTCAGAGTACCGCTCCATATCACCTTATTTTGATGTATTTGGAAACTTCTGGTTAACATTTAAAAATGTTTTGAACTACCAGTACTAAGTTCTGGTTAGTACCAAATCAACTGTATCCCTATTACAGGAGGCAAATTATTGTGTGTCATTCTCTGTAACACTCTTCCTTCCCACACCTTGCTTTCTTGACTTTTGGTGACACAACTAATGAAACAGAGCAGTATGTAAAAAATGCAGAGAATAATTATTTGTAACCTGGTAAGTCACACAGTACATCAACTTTCGACAAAAAGGATTTATATGATGCCCTGAAACTGTTAAATTTGCAAGACCAAACCATAAAATTCACCTTGGAAAGAGAAAAAGATGAATGACTACATTTTCTAGATCTCAAAATTATGAGGTACCATGGCAGAATTGAATTTGGTATATTCAGAAAACCCACTCATGTGAAAAACTACTAAACAATAACCACAATCTTAAGTCTCGCCAACATGCAGTATTCCACAGTTTGAGATATAAATGGGTAAACTTACCACTCCAAGAAATGAATACAATAGGGAATATTGTATTCAGAAAAAAACCATGCAGAATGGGTTCAGCACTCACATAGTTGACAAACTAACACAAAAGACAAAACAAGTCGGACATCACCACTCTCAACGGCAGTGATATCTCACAGAAAATAGTCGCATTCCACCCACAAATTCATAAATTCAATAAAGTGTTTCTGGAATCTGGCATAAAATTGGCTCCACACTATAAACACAACCTCAGAAATTTCACCATCCACTAAAAGACATGCTACACATTATGTAAGCAGGGGTTTACCAATTGTGAAGAAAGCCATGAAATATATAGGGTTTTTCAACAAGTGTGTCCTATCTTTGAACTTAAATAAAACATGTTCTATAAATGATAGAGGTTTATTTCTTTTTTTATTTTGGAACATAATTGTCATTACGTGTGGAAGAGAACATCAGTTAAGTGACCGCCACGACTTCATTGGGTTGCACCTATATGGTTGACCCAATTTTCAATGACAGAAGAACGTAAATTAGGTCCTACTTCACAAATAACACGCATGATGTTATTCATAAGATTATTTACTGTTTCTGGCTTGTTGACATAAACTCAAGATTTAACATAAACCCACAAGAAGTAATCCAACAGCGTTAAATCACATGACCTCGGGGGCCAGTTAACATCACCACCACGGGAAATGATGAAACCTCTGAACATCTCCTTCAAAAGATCGATTGTTTCGAGAGCAGTATGACATGTGGCACCATCCTGCTGGAACCAGATGTTTCTGAGATCCATACCATCCAATTGAGGCCAAAAATAGTTACTTATAAGAGCCCAGTAACTTTCTCCATTGACAAAGCTTTTCTATCTTCATCTTGGTGAAATTATGGACCAATGATTCCACCATACCAAAATCCACACCACACAGTAACCTTTTGGGGATGAAGTGGTCGTTCTTGAATCTGCATTGGATTGTGATTGCTCCAATAGCGGCAATTTTGTTAACACAACCATCCATCCAAAAGTGGGCTTCGTCGCAGAAGATGATTTTTGACAAAATCCGGGCCAGTTTCCATTTGTTCCATAGCCCAGTCAGCGAATACACAGCGCAACCTATGGTCGTTGTGCTTTACTTCTTGAGTTAACACCATTTTTTAAATGTGAAACTTCCAGTCCAAATGTAGAAGTCGCCAAGTTGTGGTCGGCAAAAGTCCCAATTCTTGCACTCGACGAGCAATTGATTTGTTTCCGTTTCTCACGAACGGTGCCTGTGTTTTCGTTGGAGCACTTACATCGATTGCATACAGGCGTTCTTTGTTCGCTGACAGAACCACTTCTTTTAAAGTTATCGATCAAACGTCGAATCATTCTCTCGCAGGGATGATTATGCCAACCGTGAACTTCACGCAATACACGGAAGGTTTGGCGAACAGATGATCCATTTTGATAATAAATTTTCACAATTTCTACGCGTTGCTGAATGCTGTAACATTCCATGGCTATTTGTCAATAACAACTGTAACCACATGAAAAAAAATTACTGCTGTAACTGAATAACAGCAGCAGCTAGTGTAACAACCTTCAACTCTGTTTATTTTAAATTATTACACATCACTGTTAGTAGCTTCTAAATCTTCAAAATTAATTAAAACTGCAGCAGCTCACCATTTTTGGCCAACAGAACACAACAGTGGGAAATAAAGCGTTTAAAACACACCAAAACACCAGTAGAATTCACAGTATGGGGAAAATGTTCACATCACCAAATATCCACACAGAATAATGAATTTTGAAATACCACTGGTTGATGACTGAAGTTCTCTACTAGACGGCATTACAATCAACACTAAAGTCGAGGATCCCCTTCCAGATACCAGTGAACATACAACTGATGATGGAGACAAGTGTCTTCGAAACGTGTTCTTAGTGAAAACTTAGTGTTTTCAACCCGCTCTCAATTTCATTATGTTTCAAGAATGTTACTCTGAGTGAAGGGTCCAGAACCACAATTGAAAAATAATGTGCAAATTAGCTGAATGCTGCAACAATGAAAGCAAGAGCAATGCAGTAGCCTGTGTGTGTTCAGCTCTGTAACTTCTTCAGCCCCACCAGGTAAAATTGTGAAAGGTATTCATATTCACCCCAAAGCACATAGTGGGCATTTTAAGGTGAGGCCACAGACCAGCTATATGCATAACAGGTTGTACTGCAATGACTTCGGTATTTTTCCAATGCACAACTGGTGGCACATGATGCATTCAAGGTTATCTTTATCAACTGTGCTTCAGTCATTGCTGTAAAGAGAGTTGTGCATCTCGAAGGTGAAAGTTTATTCAAGACATCTGCATTGTGTGATTTGCTCAAGTGTGTTAGTGTCTTGTTATTAGTCCACTGCAATGCCTGCCGACAAATTTACGCTTGAACAACAAATTTTTATGTATGATATATAACTAAAATGCGAATCGTAGACAATTTCAGGAGAAATTTACTGGTGGTATTTCAGTTCTAAGTAAAGAAACTGTTGACATCTGGTTAATAACAGGATCGATAAACGCTATACCAAAGAAGCCAAAAGAAAATGTTCTAACGGAGGAAAAAATTTACGAAATTGGTGCACCCTAATTGGGGAACCCTAAAATAAAAGTTAATAGGAACAATCCCCACACCATAGGCAAACTTAAGGACAATATAAAAACAGAAATTATGAACCTTTACGCAAGAAGAACCTAAGCGTATGAATGGAAATTTCATCGGAAGATGCCAGGATTGTCTTCACGCAAATGGACACAACTTCCAACACTACATATAACAAGCTTAGTACTCATAGTGCATGTTAGTATCACTCGTAAGTGATGCAGGAATTATGGAATGAAAAACCTCTAGTGTAATATTGTGCAGGGCATGCATATGCACGACCTGTGACCTGACCATAAAACAGTTGCACTGTATGATTGCATAAATTTTTAAACAAAGAAATTATCATTGATGAGGGATATTTAATCAGTAGCTTTATTAAAATTGAAGTAGTATATGCCCCACGCTTGGGAACCAACTTGAAGTTATGTGCCCCACGTATGGGTGCCAACTTGCATTAGTATTGTTGTTCAACTTTGTAGTTTATTGTTGTTGAAGGTTTTTACTGTTGGAGTTTTTGCACCATGCTTTGGGCGTTAATTTGAAGAAGATTGTTTGTTACGTAATATGCTGCTACATGTGAGAAGCCGATTTGAAGATGTATTTTTGTTGTTACGCTCCAAGTTTAAAAATATTATATTATTAACTTTGTTATTAAACTGCTTCTATAGGTAGTATTTACGTTTATGTTTGCCTCGGCTGCTTCAGTATTGTTTTAGAGACACGTTTCTCTTAATCAGGGCGTGGTGCAACAAGAATGTAGGCTTACACAGATTTTAAGTTTAAATTAACTTCTTTTTATTAATCCTTGACACAAATTAAATAGCACTACACTGATATTAAGAGCTGTGAGATTCTTTTAATTTAATACTTGCACTTTGTTAATGCGTGTACTTATTTTACGATTCACGCGAATACGTAATAGTCCTTTAGAGAACACATCTTCCATCCGGTTACTACCAAGGTCTGCAGGCAACTGAACATATTTCAATCGTCCAAACCCGTAAACTTCCGTATTTCAAGTCTCTGATTGCCTAATCTTAGTCCAATAGAATACCTGCATTTTACTAAAGCTTTTTCTGGCTGTTGATTGGCTATTTTTAAACTGTCACAAAATTTACATTATCGTTGCTCTAATTATGACTAGTAACATTTAAACTCTGAAACTCATTATTGCCTCGAGGTTACCTCATTGTTAGCAACTTTAAACTTATTATTCTCACAGCTCCTACATTATTAAATTACGTAATACATTCACATAACATTATTGAACATGTCTACAATAATATAAGCATATGCAATGACTTACATACATTATTTTACAAATTATTACATACATATTGCTTCAAGGTGTGCTGTTATTGAAATTACATATTATATAATTTAATTGAAATTATTCAAGTGTTAAAAATACTGCCTCAAATTGAGGTGGAAGAAATATTGCTAATTGGATAATGCAAAGCAGCAACAATCGCAGAAGTAGAATGTAACAAAATTGGTTGTAAATGTTTATACACTGAAAACTAAAACTAATGATGTAATAATTCAAGAAAGTAAACTATGATTTTTGGACTATTTTTATAGAGGATTTTGATTATGGGTATCCGTACTGAAGCATCAACATAGTTATAGATTGTTGAGAAATAGTGATCATATACCAATCCTTATATATAGTCACAAAGTAGTTTATGATTTTCCTTACTGGAAAAGATATTTACACATCATTATAATGGATTTAGACTTTAACAAAATAAATGTGTATATTGAATTAAGATTACCAATATTTTCTGGCTCTTGGATTTTCACTACATTTTGCTGTCATGAAGAATTAAATATTCTAATTAATGTACCCTACAGTTTTTTGTAAATTTATGTACTTTATATTTTCCCTACTACTTACCTATAGTAAGTAGAGGAAGTATTGTATTACACACAAAAATTCTGTGTGAAGATTTTACTGGAAATATGTTTTGAGGTTCCCTGAATAAAACGGAACGAAATCTTTTTAGAAAAAGATCTTTGAACAGCATAACTTAAAAACATAAAAGTTGGTTAAATGCCAAACATGGTATTTAACTTCAGCATCTTCCAAGGATACAACACAAAGATTTTCAAGGACCCCCGCCCCAAAATTATCCTTTACACAAGACATTTGCATAAGAAATGAAATGTATATCTTGAATTTTCTGTGAATAATCTGTAAAGACACCTTCATTTGGAAAGAGTTTTATGTAATTTTCTATAACTGGTAAGCCATAAGAGATAGACAAAAATAATAATTGCATAAAATATGAAGATTTTGTTTAAACACAAAATTTGTTAAAACTTTTTGAGGCATTAACCAATCCTGAGATATGTTTGCTATTAGTTTGAATTTGTAAATACTTTTTTTCAAGTGAAAGTCGCTATTCACTTGGTCATGCAAAGAACATGAAATTTCAAAGCCATGACATAGCTACTCGCTTTTAAAATATTTGAATATCTCTTCAGCAGTCTCTTGCACCTGCAGTGAAATCTATAATAATGAAACATTATTGCAAACATTAAATATGAAGTAATAGAAGAATAAGCTTTTATAAGAATAGTTTGTGGAAGAGTGGGTAGAGAAAGTCCTGTGAATGTAATCAGATTTTTTAGGCCTAGCTATATCCATAAACGTTATATTTCAAACATTTTATATTTTTTGCTTACTATAAAAATAAAGTGTTACATTCCAAGTATCAATTATTTTTATACACCTGCAAACTATTCTCATAAAAGCTTATTCCTCTCTCTACTTTATCTTGATCGAGGTAAACCTTTGCAGAAAGTGTTTGATTATATATTTCATTGTAGGTACAAGGGGGATAGAGGAAACGGAATTGATATATGTTTAAAGGTGGATCATTATACGTCAGCCTTTAAAATTCCATACTCTTTCCATGACATGGCAAAAACAACTGATGACAACACTTGAAAAAAATAGAAAGCATTAAAAAATTCAACCAATAATAAAGGAAAGCTTATCCTAAAAATTAAAGATATATACTTTGTCATTTAAATATCTTAAATATATGGTATTTCAATCAAAATTGTTGGTAATTTTTGAGATTAAGAAATTTAAACAGCTTTTCATTTAACGGGTATTCTGGAGTAGGGCAATTTTCTTGAAAATCCTCGAGTTACATCTTTGGAATATACTGAACTTGTTAAAATCTTGAATTTGAGTCGAAATCTTTTAAATACATTAAAACTCCACTTACATGATGAATTTTCAAGACCATTTCAGGGAGCGTCCTCCCTATCTTCAGTTGCTGAGTTGACGAAAGCTCTCATAACATGCCGGATTCTATAGGTGGGTTTGATACCAACTGTCTTTTCTGTCAGATGACATCATCCTGGAACCTCAAAGTTCATAAGGTCTCCTTTGTGTTTAGCGATGAAAATATTTTCCCATGTCTCCAATTTGACTGGATTCATAATGTGTTTTAACTATTTGATCCCTGATTCAATATTATGATTTTTTTGTCCGAAAGTGGTGAGCTACAGCCAACTTATCAGTGTACTTGAATTTTAGATTTCTCATATGTTCTTTCCTCCCAATATCTAAATTTCTCTTTGTCTTTCCGGCGTGTATCTTATTACAATCCTGGCAATTCATTTGATAGATCCCTGATAATTTTGTTTTTGGTCTAACATCTTTCAAAGGATGCTTTAATAAATTCCTAATATTGTATTTATTTTGCGGCACTAACTCATTGTCCAGGTGTTTGAACATTTTTTTTAAATTTGCGAAAATATTTTGGGTGGAATGTAAATTTACAGTATTCCATTGTAGATTTTTTTCAATTTTTCCAAAGTGGCGATATCTTTTTGTACTTTCTGCCTTTTATGTTTATCAATTAATTTGTCTAAGAAGTTTAAAACTTGTTCATTTCTGCTACTTTGTGTGTGTGCGTGTGTTTTTTTTTTCATATTCCATTTCCATCAGCAGAAAAAAAATCAAAACTATAGTTTGTTTCATAGACTAATTAACATCCCACTGACTGAAATGGAATATGAACAGTAATATACATATAAACACGAAGTAGCAGAAATTAACAAGTTCAATTCTAACTTTTTAGACAAATTAATTGATAAACATAAAAGGCAGAAAGTGCAAAAAGATATTGTAATTTCACGTTCCACCCAAAATATTTTTTGAAATTTCCAAAAATTTTCAAAGAACTGGACATTTAGTTAGTGCCACAAAATAAATATAATATTAGGAATTTACTAAATCATCCTTTGAAAGATGTTAGACCAAAAACAAAATTATCAGGGATCTATCAAATGAATTTGCCAGGATTGTAATAAGATACACATCGGAAAGACGAAGAGAAATTTAGATATTGGGAGGAAAGAACATATGAGAAATCTAAAATTCAAATTCACTGATAAATTGGCTATAGCTCATCACTTTTGGACAGAAAATCATAATATTGAACAAGGGATCAAATTGTTAAACAAGTTAAGAAACCGTTCAAATTGGAGACATGGGGAAATATTTTCATCACTAAACACAAAGGAGACCTTATGAATTTTAAGATTCTGGAAGTAGATGACGTCATCCGTTTGACAGAGAAGAGGTATCAAACCCACCTATGAAACGCGGCATTTTACGAGAGCTTCAGTCGACTCAGCAATTGAGGATAGGGAGGACACTCCGAGAAACCGGTCTAGAAAATTCATCACGTAAGTGGAGTTTTAATGTGTTTAAAAGATTTCGACTCAATTTCAAGATTTTACCAAGCTTGATGATTATGCAATACTTCATTTTTTAGTTACACTGTTCACAGACAGTATTCTAAAAAAAAAATTATTTTTCTTTTATTGAAGGGCCTCAAAACATGTATTTCTGTTGAAATCTTGGTACTGAATTTTTGGGTCTAATGCAATACTTTCTCTACTTACAGTTATGTAGTAAAGTAAGTGAAAAAATGCCAGTTGCACAGTAACATATTTTGTAATAACACTTTTGTTATGTTGGCAGCAAAAGTATTTTGATTCTGGAGACTATCAGATGGCAAAGCAGAAGTCTGCAGCAAAGGCCCGCCCACCAGCAGCTGTTCTAGGATATGCAACCGGTGACGCCATTCCTACGCCAGAGTCTGTGCCAGTTCGCAAAACATCCATCATTCAGCCTACTAAATTTACCTCAAGCTCCACTACATAATTATTGGTGAACATTAATCGTGAATGTTGAGTCGTGCAGCAGCTTTGTTAACATGAGATATGAAATTTTAATATTTTGTGTTTCATAAACCAATTCAAAAACTTGAGCAGACACTGTTTTGGGGAAGGAAAGAATTGTGATTTATTGAAAATACTCGAAAATAATATGCATATGGGAATTTTGTAGTGGACCTCTCCAAATTACACGTTTGCATGTGCCTGAATTTAAAATTATAAGGTAGTATTGTAGCATTTTTTTGGAAACAAGAAATTGTGATGCACCATGTTAATTCCATTACACATGGATTACCAAAATTGTCTGCAGTTAAGACTAAAGAACATTTGAGCACAGGGTATTTATTCTATGTGGCTTTTTATAAACGTAATTTTATTTTAAAATAAGCCACTACAATGTTGGATTAATTCTGATGACAGCATATTGTTTCAAGAATCTATGTTACTGAGCAGCTTCTCCATGGAGGCATTTTTCACAAAAAAAGGAAGGAAATTTGTCAGCTAAGATTAACCGAACTATGAACACACTTCCATGGATGCAATAATGGATAGTTATTGTAAACGATGCCACTCATTATCACTGATTATTAGCCACTGTCAATTTGTTACTGGTATTTAAGCTATTTTAGTGCAGAATATTTAACCATTGTTTCAGGTTGAAATTGCCTATAGATTTTAATATAAGGATTGAATGCTTTGTGCGTGTGTGTAAAAGAACTGATGGTGTGGTAATTGTTTCTATCTTGTGGCATTCCTTACAAGCATGAGTTGAAATTTAATTTAATGAAAACTGCTGAGTCTGTAGTTCAATAAAATATTAATATCTCAAACTTGTTTCCCGGGTTGCCATGTTTTCTTCTTCTGTGTAAAAATATGTAGATTTGCAAATGACTTCTGGTGAATGATTTACAGTGTATCCCTGTTTCAAAAAATATATTTATGCAGGGATAGAAATGAATATTGTTGCAAATTTAGCATATTGCCATTTATCCTAATTCCTAATTTATTATATAGGTTTGTTCTTTATCAGCTTGCTTATAGAATAGCATGTACATTTAATAAAGTGAGCTTTTTGTTTTCTTGTTTCCCACATTTTGCAATGAAAACAGACAAAAATACCCTTACTACGAGGGTCACTCTAGAAGTTTTGAGAATGAATGCAGTACAATTTTTACTTTCTCTAATACATATAGTAAGTAGGGGAAGTATTGTATTCCACCCAAAAATTCAATACGGGATTTAACTGGAAATATATGTTTTGAGGCTCCTTGAATCCAAAAAAAAAAAGCATTTTTGGAAACATGTCCGTGTGTGTGTCTGTCTGTGAACAGCATAACTCAGAAATGAACAGTCGGATCAACACCAAACTTGGTATTTAGGTTCAGTATCTTCCAGAGATGCGACACAGGTTTTCAAGAAAATCCCCCCCATCCCAGATTACTCTTTACATGGAAAATTTTTCGAAAACTTTAATATTCTCAAAAATGCTCTTAACGATTTCGATTAAAATATCATATATTTAAAATACTTTCATGACAAATAAAATGTATATCTCGAATTTTCTGGGAATGCCTCCAAAAGTATTCTTCATTCTGAACGACTTTTGCATAACTGGTAAACCATAAGAGATAGATAAAATTTTAGTACACAAAAAATGTAGATCACATTAAAATACACAATTTATGTCATATACATTTTTTTTGTTGAGTGAACCATTTCCAGATATTGCTTGTTATTTCCTTAAATTTTCCAATAATTACACTTTTTCTCAAATGGGAATTCATTGTTTTTTTTTTTTGTTTTTTTTTGTCCTGGTAATGCAAAGAGAATGGAATGCTCCACATAGCAACCAGCTCTTAAAATATTTGACTATCGCTTAAAGCCTACCAATTCCCCTTGCATCTACAAGAAAATTAGTAATAAGATCAACATGAAGCATATGGAGAATAAGCATTTGTAAAAATAGTTGGTACAAGAGTAGAGAAAGTCATGTGAGTATAACGCATCAGATTTTTAAAATTTAGATCAACTCCATTCTTCTTTGCAGAGTGCAAATACATTCTTTGTAAGCAGCTACTGCAGCGTTGGGTGATTCAAACTGTTGACCTCAAATTTTTTCTTTGATTTTGGGAAATAGAAAAAAGGGCATGTAGCCATATCTGGACTGTCGGGAGGATGGGACAAATATTTGACCACGACTCCTGCAGATTTTGGATTATTTCTAGTGCAGTGTGGACAGAGGCGTGTCGTGGTATAACAAAATTCCACACAGACCAGTCTTAGGACACTTTGTTCTCAGTTCAGTGAAGACTTATGGCAGACATTTCGTGATGTACCATCTGGCAGTGAGTCTTTTGCCTTCAGACGGAATTGTCACAATATTGCTATTAGCTGAGAAGAATGAATAGATCTTGTTGGGGGATTCTCTCCTAGGAAGACCCAGACTGATGACGATCACTTAGTTTCTGGATTATACTGGTAAATCCAACTTCGTCAACTGTTATGACGTTAAATATGTTTTTGGATCTTCCCCCATCAAATTTTTCTCATTTCCTAGCACTACTGCACATCTCTCTGTTTCTGCTCATTTGTGAGGTGGTGGGAGAGCCAACGGTCGACGAGTGATGGTGTTCACTGCTGTCGATCCAATATTCAGGGCTTCTTGAATCTGATAATATGTGCAACAATGATCTTCCCACAACATGCGCTCTGCTTTCATCATATTGCCATCCATTGTTGCTGTAACCAGCCATCCTGTGCAGTCTTCATTTTCAAGGGAATCCCTTCCTCTTCTAAACTTTGCAAACCATTAATAAATCATGGATTGCAGAGGGCAAGGATCCACAATACCCAATGCAGTCTTTTATTATCTCTTCCCTAAACCAACGTAGTCACAGAAAATTATAGCACGGAAATGCTCTTGAGTTCCATTCTAGCATATGGCATAGCAACATCTGCATGCACATACCAGAAATACTGATGCTGTGCGGTTGGAGCACACCCAGGCTTGCATATGTTACTATCGGAACTTCAATCTAAGGATATGCAGACCTGCTCTGGCTTACCACAACTCATTGCTGCCCATTCTTATAACTTTCATAGTGACTGCTACTCAATAACAGCATATAGATAGCTTCATGTCAGCAAACCTACAAGTTTTATTCCCATAAACTGGTGGTGGCATTATAAAATTAGCTTACATATACAGTTTGCTAATAAACCACAAGCTGTAATCTGCTGTTCAATGTTCATAATGACATTGTATATTTGAGTATTTGTTAATATTTTTATACTTCTATATTATTTTGCATTAAGAAGTAACTTAGGGATGGCCATTTGTATTACTTGAAAAATGTCTCTTTTTTTCTTCTTTCGTATTATTCAATCAATCTTTAAGTAGCTTTATCACTTGCTACCCAGCTCTTTTTTTAACCCTAGGCATAAGATTATGAAGCAGACAGATTAAAACATTTCAAAATAACTAGCAGTGAATATAAATCTTATTGTTCTCCAACTTTGATTTGATGCATTGTGCTCTTGAGAGATGATATTTTTTGTATTTTAACAGTCATTAGTTTTTAATCTAGGTAATCTGCTTTTTCTTAATATTATTGTGCTATGTGATATTATTTTTGAAGTACAAAGCTACTGCAGTAAAATGTGAAAAAGGTTATGAAAAGTCATTATTTTAATCATAGAAAACAAAACAAATTTCTACAGATTGTACTTTCATTATGTACAGTATATGCCAGGAGTTATAGAATCTAATGCCAACGATTCAAAGGATTTTTTTATATACAGTATATGCAGTAGAGGTCTGCACAGGCAGAAATTCTTAGGCCTGGCCTGAACAGAGTACCACCCGATCTGTGCCTGATAGTCTAATTTGATTTTAAATGAAGTTATTTTGCAGTTATATATTATTATTATTCCACAAACCACTCCGATGCAAAAGGACTCTGGTTTGATTTCCGGTACTGACATGGGAATTTTTTCCCTTAACGGCGGTGCTGGTAAAGAATACTCCAGGTCTTTAGGATCAATTGAGCCACTTTTACAGAAATAGTGGGTGCTGACGTGGTCGTGGAATCTGCATGTAGTAAGCAGCATGTGCTGTGGTAACGTTATTCATAAATGGCCAAAGCTGGCATTTATTCATAAATACTAGAGTTTTGGAATGTGCGCATGCTGCAGTAATTGTGCATTTCGGGGTTTCTCAACATTGCAGAGCAAAAAAATCTGATGTGTTACACTCACATGACTTTCTCTACTCTTGTACAAACTATTTTTACAAATGCTTATTCTCCATCTACTTCATGTTAATCGAGATAAACATTTGCAAGACACTTATCTTATTGCTAATTTTCTTTAGGTGCAAGGGGAATATATATTTGCAAGTGCAATATAGAAATACAGTAGCCTTTAAGAATACACATATCTGTTAATAGCTGGTTGCTATATGCAGCACCATTCTCTTTGCCACAGATTAATACTCTTTGCATATCCAAGACAAAAAAAATGAATAACGAATTCCCATTTGAGAAAAAGTATGTATTGGAAAATTTAAGGGAATAACAAGCAATATCTCGAAAATGGTTCACTCAACAACAGAAATGTATATAACATAAATTGTGTATTTTAACGTGATCTACATTTTTTGTGTAGTACAATTTTGTCTATCGCTTATGGTTTACCAGTTATGCAAAAGTCGTTCACAATGAAGAATACTTTTGGAGACATTCCCAGAAAATTCAAGATATACATTTTATTTTCCATAAAAATATCTTAAACATATGATACTTTAATCAAAATCGTTACGAGATGTTTTTGAGAAAATTAAAATTTTCGAAAAATGTTCCATGTAAAGGGTAATCTGGGGTGGGGGGATTTTCTTGAAAACCTTTGTCGCATCTCTGGAAGATACTGAACCTAAATACCAAGTTTGGTGTTTATCTGACTTCGTTTGAGTTATGCTGTTCACACACACACACACACACGGAAACTTTTTTTGGATTCAGGAGGCCTCAAAACATGTATTTCCGGTGAAATCTCGATATTGAATTTTTTAGTGGAATGCAGTACTTCCCCTACTTACTATACTTAGTAGAGAAAGTAAAAGTGAGATAAATTAATTTTTTTCGTCTTTATTCTCCGTTTACTTAGAAAACTTACCATCGTTTTTTATTTTCTCAAAAATATTGCTAAGCATTTTGATAAAACTACCATATGTTTGTAAGATATTTTATTTACATGACAAAATACTTTGTTGAATATTAAAAAATAATTT
Organism: Deroplatys truncata; assembly: GCA_030765065.1. NCBI lineage: Eukaryota > Metazoa > Arthropoda > Insecta > Mantodea > Mantidae > Deroplatys > Deroplatys truncata. Next base: position 13,445,887 of record CM060979.1, read on the forward strand.
TTCTTTTTCTTTGTTTTGAAGCCTGAGCCCGACAAACATTTTTCAAATCAAGCCCAAGCCTGTGCAGACCTCTAATAGGCAGGGGATTATAAAATTTAACACCAGTGCTTCAAAGGATTTTGGAGGAAACCAGAGTGTCTTTTTGTTAAATGCCCATAGTTGTGTAACTTTTGAGTGAATAGTGAACAGCAAATGAGAAAGACTTTGATGCCATTGAAAATGTAAAGATTGCATTTTCCTGTTATTGAAATCCTCTATGTACAGTATGAGGTTTGCTGTGGTGCATCATTGGCTGTCTCACAAAGTTTACAGACTGCATGTATTTTAGTGAGGTGCTCCTTAGTGAAGTACCCTTTACACCAGGGTGCATAAGACCCTTGTTTATCTGATCCAGATTATCTCAATTTATTATTGTTTACTTTTTCACCACAAAAATGTCCTTTGATGGATTCATACGGTTGTTGGTTATGTTGGCACTGCAGCTATTGTAGATTTTGCTGTCAAGTCGTATGCTTCAAGCCAGCAATAAGAACAGTTACTATGGTCCGTGTCACAGGACAACAAAACTGAAGTGTGTAACATCGTTACATTATGTTATGAGGGTCACTCCGAAAGTTTTTAGCAGTAGCCACAAATGTTTTTCAATTGAGTTGTAACTTTTACAACTTTTCAAAGTATTCTCCACTATGATGAATTCACTTTGAAAATACATTTGACCAAGCTTCTTTTGGAAGGTGGTTCATAGCATCCATGTAAGCCCAAATGGCCTCTACTGCAATGAAAAATGGTGACCAGGGAGCTAAATTTGGAGGATAAGTGGGGTTAGGAAGAACTCTGATGTTTTGATCAGCCAAGAATTCAAGTGTTCTGGCTGCTGTGTGTGCAGAAGCATTGTTATGGTGAAGAAGCAAGCAGGTGAGCAGTATTCAATCATGGATGCTTTGTTTTCCATGCTGCAATGATTGATGCAGACAGTTACATACCATTCTGAGTAACTATTTTTTGGGTATCCAAGGTGACTGGTTTTTCAGAAGGAAGCCATCTTCTTTCTGCACTTTTGTTGGTGGGTCATCATCTGGAAAGTATCATACCGCCAATTGCCACTTTAGTTCTGGAATGTAGTGGTATATCCAGGATTCATCTGTGACAATGTTGTAGGTGTCCTTGCTTCTCCAATTGTTGAATTTTTTCCACCATGCTTTCTGACCCTCTGCAGCACCTGAGAACAATGCTTAGTGACTTGCAGATGTTCATGAAAACAAAATTGAGTTTTATTTATGGATGCTCTTTAATACAGTGGTCCTTAGTGTCCCATTCTCCATTCTATATTGGACATGAAAGACCGGAAATTTTGCTCAGAGGAGCATACTTGGGTTCTTTTACATGCCATAAATTTATCACCAGCTTTACTTCCTGTCTGATACACTCAAAAAAATCCATCACCTTCTGCTGGGTTTGAACCCGCGACCTTGGGAACTAGAGGTTAGCATGGTACTCCTAGACCACGGAGGATGATAGAAGTTCATGAAGGATGGCAGTCATTGCATTGATCCAATGTTAAGGGTACTCTGAAGGTCAACAGGTGATTTGGGGATCCTCCATTAATAATTTCTGCACAGTTGCAAACTGTTTCTGGAGTTACCGTTGTGTGAGGTTCATCTACCTGGAACTCCCAAAACCATTTTCCAATGGTAGCTCTGGATAGTGCAGACTCCTGAAAAATATCCACCAAAGATTGGTTACACTGCTCTTTTGTTAGGCCCTTTTGGAAGTCATAATAAATCCTGGCACGAAAATCATGTGACAGCCTCATTATGTTTGCTTGTTTGTGCAACAATGAATGTGCTTCCGGCTGCATTCTTGCTCAAACACTTGCTAGATTGTTGCATAATAAAGTATGTTTATAGCTTTAAAGTATCCCTCTTTCAATTGAAAGCTCTAACTGCTGTTAAAAACTTTCTGAGTGACCCTCAAAACATTTGTGTGTTGGTTTATTGACATTACATCACTTTATTTAAAGTGAGACATGTTTCCAGAGCTCAATTGCTTCCATCATCAACCTAATGCTGACTGTTGGAGCCTGGTGTCCGTTTGCTGGAGATTGTTGCACTATTGTCATCCTTCGGTGGCTTTTCAAGGAATTTCTTGCTGAGGTTGGCAGTAACTCAACCAGTTCCGGATGAATTTCATGGTTTTCTAGCCAAAAGTGAGTTGCTACTGCCGATTTTTATTTCTTCTACACACATACATTGTAGGAGAGAAGGTTTTGTATTCCATTCAAAAATATGATAATAAGATTTCAACAAAAATACATGTTTTGAGGACCCTGAATAAAAAGCACATTTAAACAAAGGTACATGTATGTGTGTGGACAGTATAACTCAAAAACGAAAATACCAAACTTGGTATTTAGGTTCATTACCTTTCAAAGATGCAACACAAAGATTTTCAAGAAAATCCCTCCACCCCTAACTGCCGTTTCCATGGAATGTTTTTCGAAATTTATTTTCTAAAAAGTGGCTGTTCTATTAAAACTTGTTTTCTGCAGATTATCTTTTTTTCTTTATTGAATTTTGCAACGTTGAGCAGTAGATGAAAATGCATGTGTATCAAACCGTTGAAGACTGCATACGTGTAACTTTGGATTGTGTTTTATTTTATATAGTTGTCAGTGTGTGTGGTTTTTTTTTTATATATATATATATACCAGATATGAGGCTTCTGTTGCATTTCTGGAGTATAGCTCTAGGAGTAGGAGACTGTTGAACAAGGGTTTCAGGAGAAAATCAATGTATAAAAAAAAATCCAAAACACCCCCCTTCCCACCCCAAAAATGGAAGACAATATTAGAACCCACTAAAGTATCAGAAAAAGAAAAATAACACACACAGAAATTTCACATACCACACCAAAGCCCATGACCAGTTCCAGAAAACACTCAAAGAGCACATTCTAGCACCCAAAAATCCATATTTCATCCAAAACTTACTACATTAAGAACTAAAGGATACCATACCAACAATAGAAAAATCAGAAATATACTAGGTTTAACTGCAAAGACTGCAACAAAATCTATTTTGGAAAAACAAAAAGGAGATTGAAAATAAGGGCAAAGGAACATTTTAATTTATCTGAAAAATTGGCAGTAGCAGCTCACTTTTGGCTATAAAGCCATGAAGTTGATCTGGAACCGGTACTTTTAAAAAGTATTTCAAATTTAAAACAACTAATAGTATCTGGAAGAACATTTTCATTACCACCAAGCAACAACCTCAGCAAGAAATTCCTTGAAAAGCCACCAGAGGACAACGGTAGTGCAACAGTCTCCAGCAAAAGGTCACCACACTCCAGCAGTCGGCATCAGGTTGATGCTCTTGAAACGTTCCATTTTAAACAAAGTGATGTTATGTGAATAAACCAACTCACATATGCTACCAAATTGTTTAATGCATCATACTATATAAACTTCCATTCAAGAAAGTGGAATAGTTACTTAGGTTTCTTGACAGTCCTGATAGTGATTGTGGATGATTCAACTGAACAGCTTTCAATTTTTTTCTTCTCCTTTTGCAGTGATCCAAATTTATCTTTCGTACATCAAAGTTTGTATGCATTTAATACTTTGTTTTTTAATTATCCGGATTTTTGTAAATCCAGATTACCTGCAGCATTCCTGGTCTATACCTTTTTCACTATAAGCTGAAAGGAGAAGTAAACAAAACCATGTGACAAAACAGCACCTCATTGGCTAGTTGACAAATTACAACCTTTCCTGCTTAGCATATCGTAACATTTTGGGTTATTTCTCGTGCAGAAAAATTTTAAAAAACTCATTATTTTAACAGTTAAATTTATGAAACTAAATGTGTTTGTTCAGATTCACCTATAACTACATGAACCGTTATAGCAGAGGGTTTAAGAGGCTATGCACAGGCGCTGCAGTTCGTTTCCGGCTGAGAATCTTCTGCTACTGTGGAAAACATAAACGAGGGAAATGGAAAGAAAAAATTGTGTTAAATGTTTTTAACAAATTCTGTGAAAAGTATCCACCTTTAATCGACAGTGAATATGGTTGGCCATTGTTTAGCAATAATTGAACATCTTTGTTAGAATTGTTGTTCGGATAGCTTGGGTTGCGTTTGTTTTCTGTTGTGTTTTAACCTATAGTGCTAATCGTTATTTAACTTGTTGACTCAAAGGAAAGGTGGTATACTGATATTAGTCAATACATGAATGATTTCTAAAGCCTGAAGTTAAGAACAGTTTAATCCAGTACCTTTAAACACAGATGCCGAACTGTTCAGGTACAACTTTTGTCTACTCTTAGTATTGTGTGTTATAAGTTTAGGATGTAAGGCAAAATATAGAAATAAGACATGCAATGTTTAAAATCTAATGATTTCCAAGCTGCGCAGTATTCTGTATGAAGCAATTTCCTCTCACGGGTCTTAGTTCCCATCATCCTCCACGTGGTGCTGCCATGTACTCGGCGGAGTGATACATTTAAGTTTTGTTTACTTCTCCTTTTTGATTATAGTGAAAAAGATATATAGATGTATGAAGTTCTTGTGTTACTTTAATTAATCCAGTTGCCCCCAGCACACACCACATGCTATCAACAGTTTTACTAGCATGCTACTAAAGGAAATACAAAACTTCATGGTAGGTGGAGCTGATCAGTGCAAAACCCAATAAGAAGCATGCTCCCAGTAGTGTGCAGTTAAGATGCTTTGGATTTACAATGTAAAACTGCCGATACAAATATTATTTGCACCCATGAAATTTACCGGTGATTGAGAAATAACCTGTTCATGAAGATTATTTTATTTTGAAGTTTCCAGTCCAAAAACCAGCTTCCTACATTAACTGCTTGCAAAGATGATATTGCGCTGTTGAACTCGTTTTTCAGCAAGGGGTCCTGCTATGGACTGAAGCTTTCAAGTCACTTGTCCATTTTCTTTTATCTTTTAGGTCACCATGTGATACAAAATAGATACAAGTTCAACTAAACAATAGGGAAGAAGCCTTAATTGATGTTAAGTTGCAACCTGGCAAGAAAAAGATTTACTCTTTCTATAACCATGGGAGATCTAAAAAAAGTGCTGACATGGAACCAAGATACTGCAACTTATTCACCCAACAGATTTTGGGAAACAATGAAGGCATCCTTTCCAATAGGGTTGCACAATAAACCTTTCAGGTTGACAAAACTTGAACAGAAACACTCAATTATCTATCTACCTTCCCTCCCTCCCTCCTTCCTTCAGTAGGGGTAGCTTTTGCATTAGCGGTAGTAAATTAAGTGAGCCTCTTAGAACATCTACAGCAATTGTGCTTGTTCTATTTTATTGCTTTTTAGCCAAAATGTTGCTGACTAATATACAGGCAGTGAGAGTGAACCACAAATAACTCATAAGTTTTGCATCATCACAGCAGAATATAGTGTATTATGTTTCTAGAAACCTTCCGATATGATGCAACTGCATAGCCTGTGCAAGTTCTGTTATTCTATCAAGGTGAGACTATCAGGCTGCTTTGTTGATTTAGGAATGCATACCAATTTAAAATAAAGAGAGTTGAGGGTTGTTACACTACGTCACTAAAATATTCTTACTTGAACGCATTTCGGGAGACGGTTTGTTCCCATCGTCAGCTTTTCCTCAACTGATTTTGCTGGTCATCGTCTGGGGGATGTGTGTGGCTAGTGGTGTTCTCTGGTGCTGGGCTGATGAACCTCCAAAGGCTGCTGGGTGGCGGCAGTTCAAAATTCATTAGATGATTCCTGTGTTTGACAATATGTATTTTTTCCCAGATGTCCAATTCATTGCTGCTGTTGATCGGTTTTAAGAGTTTTATGTTTGGAGTGATATCATAGTTTGAAGACCAGAAATGATGTGCTACTGCTGATTTATCTTGCTGCGTTTGGTAAATGCATCTCATATGCTCTTTAAGTCTTATTTCAAGATTTCTTTTTGTTCTTCCTATATATACCAGGTTACATTCATTACAATCAATTTGATATATACCAGCTGATTTATCGTTGGGGATAGGATCTTTTGTTCTGTTGCATAGTAGTTTCTGTATGTTGTGGTTATTCTGTGGAGACAGGGTGATGTTGTATTTTTTGAAAATCCTTTGAAATTTATGATGTGTCCAAGGGTGATAAGTGAATTTTCTATATGCTTGTGGTTTTTGTTGTCTGAGTAACGTAGTCATTTGTTGGATGTATTTCTGTCTTTCAAACCTTTTTATCTTCTTATCTATTGTTTTTTCTGGTATCCATTCATAGTGGCTTTGTTGATAATGTGTTGGTATTCTTTCTGGTATTCCTCTTTCTCCATTGGTATATGTACTAACCTGTTTGTAATACTATTTAAAATTGCATGTTTGTGGCTTGTAGGATTGTAGCTATTGTTTTTAATATAATTTTCTGTGTGCGTTGGTTTTCTGTAAATGCCGAACGTTAGTTTGTTGTGTGCATTATTTCTGATGATCCTGATGTCTAGGTAAGGTAATTGGCCATTTTCTTTTTTTTCTATTGTGAATTTAATAGATCTTTTTTGTAAATTTAATAATTTCAAAGCATCTTCTGAAAGTTTTTTTGGAACAATAGCAAAAATATCATCTACATACCTATACCAGGTTTTGAATAGATGTGGGAAAGATTTAGTAATACAGCATTCAAAATGGCTCATATATAGTTCTGCTAAAAATGGTGAAAGGGGGTTTCCCATAGTTAGGCCTGAGGTTTGTTTAAAAATTTTGTGATGGAATGAAAAGAAATTTTGGTCCAGACATAATTTTGTTAGTTTTAGGTAATCTTGTGTTTGTGCTCTAGGTGTGCCATTGTTTAATATCCAATTTTCTAGGAGTGGTAATAATTCTTCTTTTGGTATGCTTGGGAAGAGTGCAGTAACATCAAATGATACCATCATGTCTGTGGGTGATATATTTATATTTGAAAGGTGACTGGTTAATTCTAATGAATTTTTTATACTTAGACTTTTGAACACAGGCATGGAGTTGAAGGTATTTGAAAGCCATTTTGCTAGTTTATATGTGGGAGAGTTTATGTTATTCACTATGGGCCTCATTTTGTTGCTGAGTTTGTGTATTTTTGGTAATGCATATAACCTAGGTATGGTGGGAAAATCTGGTTTAATTCTGGATTTTTCGGCTTTTGTTAATGTTTTGTGTGATTTAGTGTAACAACCCTCAACTCTCTTTATTTTAAATTATGACACATCACTGTTACTAGCTTCTAAATCTTCAAAATTAGTCAATGCATACCAAGTTGTATTTGCCCAAGTCGTACTGCTTTGTCATTTATACTTTTAACTTGGCTCCATCCAACACCTGGCTATGTTGTGCAGCTCCAATAGTGGCCAGAGCTGAGCTGCCATCAAATTCTGTCCTTACCATAACACTGATTCATCGCTTCAGTCTTTTACTCAGTATATGCTCAGCGCACAGAGTTGGTGCTTTAGCTGCCTCCTTTTGAACAGAAAGAGATGTATTTTGCGAAACAGACAACACTGGCAAGTGTCCGTGAGTAGTGAATATATTGCAGTGACAAAGTTAATGTGATGAGACTTTTAAAATTAATTTTTATAGTATGATTAAACAGTTCTTAGATTTAAAATTGTGAATAGATTAATGACACTTTAGTTTCACTTAGAACATGTTCGAAGACATTCGTCTCCATCATGAGTGTGGAGTAGTGGTTATCATGCTAGCCTCTGGTTCCCAAGGTCGCGGGTTCAAACCTGGTAGAGGGCGATGGATTTCTTCGGGCATAAAAATCCTTAGCATGGCTTCCTTCGGAAGGGAAGTAGTCCCGTGTCATAGATTTACGACACGTAAAAGAACCTCAAGCCTGATAAAGAGGCTTCTGCGCAAAATTACCAATCTTTCACGCCCAATATAGAATGGGACGTTAAGGACTAAAGTAGTTAAAGAGCGTCCATAAATAAAACTCAATTTAATTGAATTTCCATCATGAGTTGTATGTCCACTGGTATTTGGAAGGGGATCCCCTAATTCAGTGTCAGTTGTACTGCCATCTGTCTAATGGAAAACCTCACTATGTCATCTATTGACATTTTTTCAAAATTGATTACTCTGAAATTTTTTTCCCATGCTGTGAGTTCTGCTTTGTTTTGATATGTTTTAAAAGCTTTATTTCCAGTTCATTGTTGTGTTCTGTTGATCAAAACTGGTGAGCTACTGCAGTTTGGTCTGTTTGCTTAAATTTTAACCTCTTAAGTGTTTCATTAAATTAAATTGAGTTTTATTTATGGACGCTCTTTAACTGCTGTGGTTCTTAGTATCCCATTCTATATTGGGTTGTGAAAGACCAGTAATTTTGCTCAGAGCCTGTTTATCAGGCTTGAGGTTCTTTTACGTGCCATAAATCAAGTGTTTCTTTATCTGGTTTGCAGGTTTCTCCTCTGTATATTTAATGGCGATCTGCATATCAATCTGGTAAATCCCTGATGTCTTAGTATCATGTTTTTCCTTCACATGCACGGCTGCTGCAGTTTGGACTCCCGCTGAAGCAGTTATATCCCTACACTCGCCTTACATTCTCATAGTTACAATTACAATGATAAGTACATACATTATCATGAGAGATGTAGGAAATGTCCTCCATCCAAACATTTCTGGCATCTTCTCACGAAATTTTTATTCCGCTCAAGAGTACAGTATTCAAAATTGAGTGAATTTCTCGCCTGATGGATTTATTTATTTTTACTTTCTCTACTACGTATAGTAAGTAGGGGAAGTATTGTATTCCACCCAAAAATTTGATACAGAGATTTCACCGGAAATATATGTTTTGAGACTCCTTGAATCCAAAAAAAGCATTTTTGGAAACATGTCTGTGTGTGTGTGTCTGTGAACAGCATAACTCAGAAACGAACAGTCGGATAAACACTAAACTTGGTATTTAGGTTCAGTATCTTCCAGAGATGCGACACAAAGGTTTTCAAGAAAATCCCCCCACCCCAGAGTACCCTTTACATGGAACATTTTTCGAAATTTTTAATTTTCTCAAAAACGGCTCTAACGATTTTGATTAAAATATCATATGTTTAAGGTATTTTCATGACAAATGAAATGTATATCTCGAATTTTCTGGGAATGTCTCCAAAAGTGTCCTTCATTCTGAACGACTTTTGCATAACTGGTAAACCATAAGAGATAGACAAAATGTTACTACACAAAAAATGTAGATCGCGTTAAAATACACAATTTATTTAATATACATTTTTTTTGTTGAGTGAACCGTGTTCGAGATATTGCTTGTTATTCCTTTAAATTTTCCAGTACTTAAACTTTTTCTCAAATTCGTTATTCATTTTTTTGTCCTAGACATGCAAAGAGAATGGAATGCGCCACATAGCAACCAGCGCTTAAAATGTTTGACTATCGCTTAAAACCTACCATATTCCCCTTGCATATACAAGCAAATTAGCAATAAAATTGACATCTCGATTAACATGAAGCATATGGAGAATAAGCGTTTGTAAAAATAGTTTCTACAAGAGTAGAGAAAGTCATGTGAGTGTAACACATCAGATTTTTACTTTCTCTACTACGTATAGTAAGTAGGGGAAGTATTGTATTCCACCCAAAATTTCGATACCGAGATTTCACCGGAAATACATGTTTTGAGACCCCCTGAATCCAAAAAAAGCCTTTTTGGAAACGTGTGTCTGTCTGTCTGTGTGTGTGTCTGTGAACAGCATAACTCAGAAACGAACAGTCGGATAAACACCAAACTTGGTATTTAGGTTCAGTATCTTCCAAGGATGCGACACGAAGGTTTTCAAGAAAATCCCCCCACCCCAGAGTACCCTTTACATGGAAGATTTTTCGAAAATTTTAATTTTGTCAAAAATGGCTCTAACGATTTTGATTAAAATATCATATGTTTAAGATATTTTTATGACAAATAAAATGTATATCTTGAATTTCCTGGGAATGTCTCCAAAAGTATTCTTTATTGTGAACGACTTTTGCATAACTGGTAAACCATAAGAGATAGACAAAATTTTACTACACAAAAAATGTAGATCGCGTTAAAATACACAATTTATGTCATATACATTTTTTTATTTGAGTGAACCATTTTCGAGATATTGCTTGTTATTCCCTTACATTTTGCAATACTTATACTTTTTCTCAAATGGGAATTCGTTATTCATTTCTTTATGTACTGGACATGCAAAGACAATGGAATGCGCCACATAGCAACCAGCTCGTTAAAACATTTGACTATCGCTTAAAGCCTAGCAATTCCCCTTGCATCTACAAGAAAATTAACAATAAGATTAACATCTCGATTAACATGAAGCATATGGAGAATAAGGTTTTGTAAAAATAGTTTGTACAAGAGTAGAGAAAGTCATGTGAGTGTAACACATCAGATTTTTTAAAATTATTATTAAGTTATTACAATGTCAATGTATAAGGGTTTGTTGTATACACCTTATTACTTTCTCTACTACGTATAGTAAGTAGGGGAAGTATTGTATTGCACCCAAAAATTCGATACCGAGATTTCACCGGAAATACATGTTTTGAGACCCCCTGAATCCAAAAAAAACATTTTTGGAAACATGTCCATGTGTGTGTCTGTCTGTGAACAGTATAACTCAGAAACGAACAGTCGGATAAACACCAAACTTGGTATTTAGGTTCAGTATCTTCCAGAGATGCCACACGAAGGTTTTCAAGAAAATCCGCCCACCACAGAGTACCCTTTACATGGAACATTTTTCGAAAATTTTAAATTTCTCAAAAATGGCTCTAACGATTTTTATTAAAATATCATATGTTTAAGATATTTTCATGACAAATAAAATGTATATTTTGAATTTTCTGGGAATGTCTCCAAAAGTATTCTTCATTGTGAACGACTTTTGCATAACTGGTAAACCATAAGAGATAAACAAAATTTTACTACACAAAAACTGTAGATCGCGTTAAAATACACAATTTATGTCATATACATTTTTTTGTTGGGTGAACCATTTTCGAGATATTGCTTGTTATTCCCTTAAATTTTCTAATACTCTTTCTCAAATTCGTTATTCATTTTTACTTTCTCTACTACGTATAGTAAGTAGGGGAAGTATTGTATTCCACCCAAAATTTCGATACCGAGATTTCACCGGAAATACATGTTTTGAGACTCACTGAATCCAAAAAAAGCATTTTTGGAAACATGTCCGTGTGTGTGTCTGTCTGTGTGTCTGTGAACAGCATAACTCAAAAACGAAGAGTCGGATAAACACCAAACTTGGCATTTAGTTTCAGTATCTTTCAGAGATGCGACACGAAGGTTTTCAAGAAAATCCCCCCACCCCAGACTACCCTTTACATGGAACATTTTTCGAAAATTTTAATTTTCTCAAAAACGGCTCTTAACGATTTTGATTAAAATATCATATGTTTAAGATATTGTCATGACAAATAAAATGTATATCTCGAATTTTCTGGGAATGTCTCCAAAAGTATTCTTCATTATGAACGACTTTTTCATAACTGGTAAACCATAAGAGATAGACAAAATTTTACTACACGAAAAATGTAGATCGCGTTAAAATACACAATTTATGTCATATACATTTCTTTTGTTGAGTGAACCGTTTGCGAGATATTGCTTGTTATTCCCTTAAATTTTCCAATACTTATACTTTTTCTCAAATTCGTTATTCATTTTTTTATGTCCTGGACATGCAAAGAGAATGGAATGCGCCACATAGCTACCAGCGTTAAAATATTTGACTATCGCTTAAAACCTACCATATTCCCCTTGCATCTACAAGAAAATTATCAATAAGATTGACATCTTGATATCTCCATTAACATGAAGCATATGGAGAATAAGCGTTTGTAAAAATAGTTTGTACAAGAGTAGAGAAAGTCATGTGAGTGTAACACATCAGATTTTTTTTTTTTGTCCTGTACATACAATGAGAATGGAATGCGCCACATAGCAACCAGCTCTTAAAAGATTTGACTATCGCTTAAATACTACCATATTCCCGTTGCATCTACAAGAAAATTAGCAATAACATTAACATCTCGATTAACATGAAGCATATGGAGAATAAGCGTTTGTAAAAATAGTTTGTACAAGAGTAGAGAAAGTCGTGAGTGTAGCACATCAGATTTTTCCCTTAAATATTTGAATCTGATTCTATATAAGGTTGTTTAATTCGAGATCTAAATGATCCTTGGTGTGATTCCTATTTTATAATGAATCTTGCAGCTAATATACTGGGAGAGCAATGCTTGACACAACTGCGGGACCAGTCGACAGAGGCGTATGGTAATCGTAATGGTAAAAGACATGATCAGAATGCTCCATGATAAAACTGACGCAGAAAAATAGCGATGTCACCAAGCAGGAAGTAATAATGTCCTTTATATAAGAGCTGAGATGGACCGGTGTTTTGCCAGAGTAGTCACAAAAGATCCATGAGATACAAAGCAGCAACACAGCGGGGAGCAAGCAAAGACTATATTTTAGCCAAAAATACAGAAAGGTATGGTACACTGTCAAATGGGAAATTGCGCGCTGCCAAAAAATAGGGCGTATGAATCCAGAAAAACTGAGTTTTATTTACGGACGCTCTTTAACTTCTATGGTCCTTAGAGTCCCATTCTATATTGGGCGTGAAAGATCGGTAATTTTGCTCAGAGGCCTCTTTATCAGGCTTGAGTTTCTTTTACGTGCCATAAATCTACGACACGGGACTACCGGTTTACTTCCCTTCCGAAAGAAGCCATGCTAAGGATTTTTACGTCCGAAAACATTCATCGCCCTCCGCCGGGTTTGAACCCGCGACCTTGGGAACTAGAGGCTAGCACTAGTCCACGGAGGACGACTTGGTGCACGTTGAAATATTTAATAATGTTAACCCCCTTACACACACACACACACACACACACACACACATACACCAAGGTGTGTGTGTGTGTATATATATATATATATATATATATTTAATAAATGTTAACCCCCTACACACACTGTGTTCTTTCTTTACTTGTGTACACTTTTTATATGTGTTTATTATTTTGTATTTTGCTTACCGCCACAGTTGAGGTCCATACCTACTAGTAGAGTAGCATGCTCATTGGTACCTTATTTGTAAATAAATAAATAAATAGGACCAGATGCTTTCTTCGTGATAAATTTTTATTTATTATATTACAGCATGTTAAAAAATGTAAAATGAAAATTTAAATATCAGATTACTTATTCATTTCTGAGTACCTAGTTTAAATATTTCTTACGAGTAAAACTCAGACGCCAATGGAACGTTGTGGTTCAGAACGAGTTTAAACCAATAGCAGCAGCAGCAGCAGCAACAACAACAACAAGATTATGTGTATTTGTAGTTTGGTAGTTTGGTTAGAACTTTTCTTTTAACTTACAAATAAGGTTGTCATGAGTGGATATGATCGTATAAGTAAGCCAAAACAGTTTCCATGTTCCGATTGTGGAAAGGCATATGATTATAATAAAAACCTACGACAGCATGTTTCTAAAGCGCATCCGGAAAGGTTGAATGTCATCGCACCTGTTTTAAGAGGTAAACAACAATTTTCTTATTATTGTGAAGTATGCAAAAAGAATTTCCAGTATGAATACAATTTCAAAAAGCATCAACGAAATTGTCATGGTAAAGGAATGAAGTGTCATGTTAAAGCAATAGAGTGTAGTTTGTGCAGTCATCATTCAAGTGATGAAAATAGTTACTATGAACACATGGAATCAGTGCATGGCATTTCGATAAAATCTGAAGAATTGTCTTTCTCATCCTTTGATCATTTTCAAAACTGGAAAAAGGACACAGAAAGGACAACATTTTCATTGTTTGTGAAATATAGAGGCAATCATGCTGCTGCTGATAATTCTGTGACTCATTACTACATATGTCATCGTTCTGGACATTTTGTTTCTAAAAGCAAAGGTATCAGACGTTTAAAATTGCAGGGAAGTAATAAAATCTCTGGTGTATGCCCTGCAAAAATAAGAGTCACTGAAGCTGAAGATGGTAAATGCCAAGTCAAGTTTGTATCTACTCACTTGGGTCATAAAAATGATTTAAGGCACTTAGGATTGACAACAAATGAAAAAACCTCAATAGCTGCAGATATTGCCAACAAAATTCCACTTCAAGCAATTTTGGACAAAATCGGAGATTCGGTAACTGATTGTAAACGGGAAAGGATACATCTCGTAACAAAACAGGATTTGTATAACATTGAAAGATACTACAATCTATGCTCTGCATTGGCCAGGCATGAGAATAATGGGGCCAATGTTGAGGCATGGGTATATGAAGTCAACTCAAGCGATAAACCTTGTGTGTTGTTTTATAAACCTCAAGATGTGGTCAGTGAATCTCATCCATCATTAAAAAGTGCTGATTTTGTCTTAATTATAATGAACGATGCCCAGTCACAAATATTGAAGAAATATGGAAATGACTGTGTTTGCATTGATCGAACTCATGAACTTAACAGCTATGGTTTCGAACTGATAACATTATTAGTACTGGATGACATGAAGCAAGGGTTTCCATGTGCGTTCCTCATATCAAACAGAAATGATTTTCAGGTGCTTTCTGTGTTTTTTCACTGTATAAAACAGGAAGTGGGACAAATTTCCCCAAAGGCTTTTATGTCAGATTTAGCTGAGGACTTCTTTAATGCTTGGAGTGCAACAATGGCAACCCCAACATTGAGATTATATTGCACTTGGCATGTAGATGGAGCGTGGAGGAAAAATATAAGTAGTAAAGTTAAAGGCTCTGAAAAACAAGCCAATGTGTACAAGCTTGTTAGAACTTTGTTGGAGGAAAGAGATGCTACTGCATTTGAAATTATGCTTACTACAGTAATAGAAAATTTACTTTCCGACCCTGAGACAGCTCAATTCGGCTTGTATTTCAAGAACAATTACCTGATAAATACAAAATGCTGGGCTTACAGTCACAGGCTTCATGCCGTTTTGTTTACAAACATCCATATAGAGAGAATGCATCATACACTTAAATATATCTACCTGCATGGAAACCATGTGAAGCAATTAGATAAGGCAATGTTTGCTCTGATGTGCTTTGTTAAAGACAAAGTATTTGATGGAATTACTGTCCTTACAAAGCGGAAACTTATCAGTAAATTAAAGGATATTTGCTGCAGGCATACATCAAGTGCAGAAATAAATAGGGATCTCATTGTAAAAGAAAGCTTTGGCTGGAAAATAACATCAGCGTCAAAAGTGTCAGAAGTATATTTGGTTTACCTAACCGGGGTTCAATGCAAATGCAGATTAATCTGTAGTGAATGTGACACCTGCATTCATAAATATGGCTGCACGTGTGTTGATTCCAGTATTAAATGGAACATGTGTAAGCATATTCACAGTGTTTGCCAGATTCAGGTTAATGAACATAATCCTGAAGAACTGGAGAGCTTAATAGGCAGTGAGGATGCCTATATTTTTTATGAAAAAGAGGACATACTTACATATATCAGCAAAAAGGATCTTGAAGAAACTAAGAGTTTAATAGATATTGAGTACCCTTATATTGTTGAAGAAAAAGAGGACATACATACACATATCGGCAAAAAGAATCTTGAAGAAACTGAGAGCTTAATATACAGTGAGGATCCTTATATTGTTGATGAAAAAAAGGACATACTTGCACATATCAGCAAAAAGGAAAATTCCAGCAGCTCTATATCCCTATTAGAAAGAAAGGATGCAATTGCATCTGAACTTATAAATTTAATCAAGGAAATTAGTACAGATGAAGAGCTTCAAATACTGAAGAAACATACAGTATCCTTAAAGGCAACATTAACTGCACTTCGCAACCAAAATGAGCAATTACCAGGTCCAAACCCAGTGAAATGTTTCTGAAAAGAAAAAATAATTCCACAAAGAAGGCTCTTCCCTACAAAAAAGGAGGAGCTATTTATCAAGGATTCAGTGTCCTTGAGTTGAAGATAAGAGGCACTCAGCGAGTGGAAGGTGCTTGTTTGTGTAAATAAAAACAACTCACACTTGCTTTTTGGAGTTGAGAGTTGAGGTTTTCTGTGGTATCTCAGTAGCAGACTCCAATTTTGAACAGAATGGTGCAGTATATGCAGAGGGTTTATAAAGGAAAGAGAAAAGTGTATAGGTTACGAAGAGAAAGCAGAGATGATTATAAATTGGCATATGGATTTGACGTAGAGAATGTTGAATGGTTGACAAACCATTTCTTTGGAGAATATGGGGAAACAAAAGGTGGTGCGCTAATCAATGAACAGAAAATGATAATATTCCTGCATTATTTAATTATCCAGGCTTTCAAATTGATGTTGGTGAAGACGTTGATATAGACAGTGGCACTGTGTCAAAAACATTTTCAGAAATGTTAGCAGCAGTTGAAAGAAAAGCCAATCAGTGTATTAAGTTTCCAACTTCTGTTGCTGGCATGTGAAATGCTCAGATGCAGTGACAAGAATTATATGTATTTCCTTGGTCTATAGGGGCAATTTATTGTATTCACGTGTTAATTACGAAACCAAGAGCACATGGAGACAAATACATCAGCAGGAAAGGTATGTCTAGTGTTAGTGTTCAGGCAACTTGTAGTGCAGCAGAGGAATTCACCAGTGTTGATATTACATCGCCTGGATCTGTGCGTGATTCTAGAATTTGGAAAAACTCCGATATTTATAAAGTGATGATCAGGCAACACACAAGCTATGGAGTAGCACCTTGGCTAATGACTCATTTTCTGAATCTACAAAATCCTGAACAGGCATAAATGATAGCATGGATTAGAAAGGAAAGTGTTATTATAGAATGGATTTTCAGGCAAATCAAACGTTTTCCCGTATTACAAAGCAAGATTCGCCTAGCTACCCAAGAGATACCATTTGTAATTTTATGCTATTTCGTACTTCATAATGTAGCTAAAACACTCAGACGAAAACTTTGAAATAGTGGATGAAGAAGAAGAGGAAAGGAAGGAAATAGGAATTGACGAAGGAGCTGCAAAAGACAGAGAAGGCAACAGATGAAGTGAAACAGCAGCTTAATATACAAGATGCATCAGTAACAGGTAAGATTACATTCTATATATAATCACCTTAGTATGCTTTAGAAACTATGCAAGTAAATACTGATTCAGTTTTAAAATGAATTGAAAATATTTTATTTCAAATCTAGACTTAAATTATTTAAATTGTTTACATTAAGGTAAACACTGAGTTAGTGCAGAATACACTTGCATTCTAAGGGTAGTTAAATTATATTCGAAGCCACTCACGGCTCTCTCTACTGTGCGAGACAGCCAGCAGTCACTAGGGAAATTACGCCGACAGAGGTGGACTAAAATCCTTACCTTATAATAGATGCTGGAAATGTTGACCTTCTGCTCTCAAACAGGCAGCATATCTCATGTAAATATTCTCGCTCACTCTCCGAAGCTCAGCAGCAGGAATTCTTGTGATGAAATGCCTCATTATGATCAGAAAATTGGAGTGTGGTGTGCGATAAATGCTAGAAAAATAATAGGGCCCATATTCTTTGATGAAACAATAAATGCAGAGCGATATCAGAGGTTAATTCTGAGGCCATTTTGCAATCGCTTGACAGAAGAAGAGAAATCGTATGGTTGGTTCCAGCAAGATTCTGCAATAGCACATACGGCTGCCGAATCATTACATGCAATAAGAGAGGTGTTTGATGACAGAATAATTAGTGTTGATTTGTGGCCCCCTCGTACTCCTGACCTAACGAGTTGTGATTTTTATTTATGGGGTTCTTTAAAAGACAAAGTGTATTGTTCCAATCCTCGCACACTACAGGAACTTAGAGAAAACATTGTGCAAGAAATCACAAGAATTCCTGCTACTGAGCTTTGGAGAGTGAGCAAGAATATTTACACGAGATATATACTGCCTGTTTGAGAGCAGAAGGTCAACATTTCCAGCATCTATTATAAGATGCTCTGCCGGCGTAATTTCCCTGGCGACTGCTGGCTGTCTCATGCAGTAGAGAGAGGTCGCGAGTGGCTTCGAATATAATTTAACTACCCTATATTTAACTTACTACAAATATTCGCATACTAGGTAGTGTATCTGTATTAAAACACGTTTCTAAATATTTCTAGATTTTGGAAATATATTTGTACGTTAAGAAGGGACAAACGTGAAAAGGTGAAAAAAATAGCAATCTTGTGCTGGCGCTAAAATTACTGAAAGTAATTTTTAAAGCCGTCCTATTGAGTTTCATAAATTTGTTCAGCTTCTCCCTTCCTGACATTTGTATAACCGTTTGGTACATTATGCTCCCTTTCTATCAGCACTTCAGCTCATTTCACTTTCTTGTTTTAGCTGCTGCAGCAAATCATGTTGTCGGTCTAACACTGTAATCTGCTTAATTAGAGCACATCTTTGCTGTTCACTTGTCATATGTCTGAATACCTCCGGCTCATGTATTTACATTTCTTTTGTAGGAGAACCCCTTGGTGTGCTAAGATTATTAGGTTCTTGTCAATCAGTGGTGTCAGCATCATTGTCAACCTTTTTAGAACTATACCCCCGCCGCTGTATCTTTGCACTTGACAGTTCGTGTGGCTTCGCGTAAGGTTGGCTACATTGTGGTTGCCAGAGTGGCCAGTAAACAACAGCTGATTGTTCTCCTTTCTATCGTGTCTAAGCCGCATACAAAAAGTGTATGTAAGTAGCGAACGTCACTGAATAATAACTATTTCGTATTATTATTGTTAATTGAAAATAAGCGATATAAGCAGCTTTGGTATAGTCGGGTATTCCTTTCTATGATAATAGGCACAAATGTGTCTACGTATGGCATCTAATTGGAAAGCATAAAGATTTGTGACTGGACGAGGCTGCTTTCTTTTCTTCCCTGGAGTTAATAGAAATACCTGTTGTGTTCCAGATGGTTCAGGAATTTTGTCCTCTTTCTCTTGGAGTTTCACTCCCTTTTAAATAAAATTTCTTGTGCTTAGTCCAAGAGCTGCTGCAGTTCGTTGTACGGCTTTATCAGCAGGAATAGAGGGATTGCCATGAAGCTTCACTTACTCCTTTTCCTGTTCAAAGAATTCCCGGGTTCTCCTTAATAGTTCCAATGCCTGACTATTAAGTGGCACACCTTGGTGCAAAGGATTTTCACTTCGTGAATCATCACTCGGCGATCGGCGTCGTTTTTTAGACATTGTAGCACTTCAGTTTTGTTTAAATAAACAAGAAGAAGGGGAAGAAAACATTATTGTGTCACCGGGGAAAGAGGAGAGGGAAGCCGTACACGTCCTTGCAGAGACGAAGAAAGAGGCGTAGCAACAGTGTGCAGTGAGCAGTGCAAAAAAGCAAATAGTGGGGAAGGGAAGGGGAGAGAATCGTTGGAAAAGTGGTGAGTATTCGGAGGAAGAAGGGGAAGAAAACATATCATCACCGCATGGAAGTATATTGGTGCTCCAGAAAGAAATGCAAAAATCAGTGGAGGGAATCAAACTGAGAAGTAAAAAAAAACCTTAGACAGGTTTACACCTTTCCGTAATAGAATGGGATCGCAATAGCGGCCAACAAGGAGATTGGAATTGTGAAGGCCAAACCGGCTACTTCACAATTCCACAATCTTGGATTGTACCATCTTTTAGAGAAAGTTATATAAATGTTAAAGGATAAATATACGAACATAGAAATCATAATAATGGGGACTTTAAGATAGGAATAGGGGAAAGAGATAAGCAGAGAAAGTAATTAAAATTATTAGAGAAAACAATGTGAGTAAAATATGGAAGGGTATAAAATCAATGTATCTAAAGAAACAGAGATTAGGAGAAAAGAAAGTTCATGGTATGGAATGAATAGGAATAAATGGATATGGATGGTTAAAAGAAGAAAATAATGTAAATATAAATAAATATA
This sequence comes from Deroplatys truncata, assembly GCA_030765065.1. Classification (NCBI taxonomy): domain Eukaryota; kingdom Metazoa; phylum Arthropoda; class Insecta; order Mantodea; family Mantidae; genus Deroplatys; species Deroplatys truncata. The sequence goes on from CM060979.1 coordinate 13,465,864, forward strand.
AGAATTACTAATTGTATTAACATGTAATAGTAATCCGAGAAGGCATCTATATGGAATAACTTAATGCTCAATAGATTAATATTATTATTGTTATTATTATTATTATTATTATTATTATTATTATTATTATTATTATTATTATTATAATAATAATCAAAGGAGGGGAGATGACTATAAAATGGCCGGGGCCAGAAGCAGTCACTCCCAATATGATTGTAATTATTTTGGCACTCAATAAATATTACATTACATTGCATTACATATTAATATAAATATTTAAGTTACACTATTTATACCTTCCTACCTGTCATCTTGCTCACTGAAGAATCAGTTTCTCCTTGCATCACAGTGAAAAGCTTTTTCTCACAGTCCTTCAGAATAATGGGCTTATTTCCTGCTATTCTGGAACCAGTCTAGGGCTTCTGTCTGGTTTTGAATGTTTTGAATCGTTTTTGCAATTTGCTGCTCACTGAGTGTTAAGTTAAACTGTGAGGTTAATATATTTTTTATTTTAGTTAGCGCACACGATTTCTTATTCTTGGCATCAGAAATTATGCTTTTGATAGATATGTGTTAAATAAATCTACAAACACCTACTGAAGCTCAGGATTTTCCGCTGGTTCTGTTCTTAATACACAGCAACAGCTGGTTAGTAAACTGGCTTATTACAACAGACACACCAATCATACACTGTGTAGGACAAAATCATCTCACCCAGCAACAGGAAGAAAATTGTAAACACTTCCTGCCCTCCATGACCTGCCGTTTTAAATGCTCAGGATTAACAAACTGATTTCAGCTAGAGTGTGCGATTTGCCAGACACTCAAGGTACTTGAGCTGACCATGTCATGACATTCACTTAGCTAGTGGTTTTATTCATGTGAAAAATGAGCGCATGTCATTCCAATCAAAGCAATCACACATTTCAACTCAGGAGTTCACTCAATTTTTTTACTTTCTCTACTACGTATAGTAAGTAGGGGAAGTATTGTATTCCACCCAAAAATTCGATACCGAGATTTCACAGGAAATATATGTTTTGAGGCCCCCTGAATCCAAGAAAAGCATTTTTGGAAACATGTCCGTGTGTATGTGCGTGTGTCTGTCTGTGAACAGCATAACTCAGAAACGAACAGTTGGATAAACACCAAACTTGGTATTTAGTCTCAATATCTTCCAGAGATGCGACACGAAGGTTTTCAAGAAAATCCCTCCACCCCAGATTACCCTTTACATGGAACATTTTTCAAAAATTTTAATTTTCTCAAAAACGTCTAATGATTTGGATTAAAATATCATATATTTAAGATACTTTCATGACAAATAAAATGTATATCTTGAATTTTCTGGGAATGTCTCCAAAAGTATTCTTCATTGTGAACGACTTTTGCATAACTGGTAAACCATAAGAGATAGAGACAATTTTACTGCACCAAAAATGTAGATCGCGTTAAAATACACAATTTATGTTATATACATTTTTTTTATGGAGTGAACCATTTTCGAGATATTACTTGTTATTCCCTTAAATTTTCCAATACTTATATTTTTCTCAAATGGGAATTCGTTATTCATTTTTTTACTTTCTCTACTACGTAGAGTAAGTAGGGGAAGTATTGCATTCCACCCAAAAATTCGATACCGAGATTTCACTGGAAATACATGTTATGAGACCTCCTGAATCCAAAAAAAGCATTTTTGGAAACATGTCCGTGTGTGTGTGTGTGTGTGTGTGTGTGTGTGTGTGTGTGTGTGTGTGTGTGTGTGTGTGTGTGTGTGTGTGTGTGTGTGTCTGTGAACAGCATAACTCAAAAACTAACAGTCGGATAAACACCAAACTTGGTATTTACTACGTTCAGTATCTTCCAGAGATGCGACACGAAGATTTTCAAGAAAATCCCCCCACCCCAGACTACCCTTTACATGGAACATTTTTCGAAAATTTTAATTTTCTCATAAATGGTTCTAACGATTTTGATGAAAATATCATATGTTTAAGATACTTTCATGACAAATAAAATGTATATCTCGAATTTTCTGGGAATGTCTCCAAAAGTATTCTTCATTGTGAACGACTTTTGCATAACTGGTAAACCATACTGCACCAAAAATGTAGATCGCGTTAAAATACACAATTTATGTTATATACATTTTTTTTTAATGAGTGAACTATTTTTGAGATATTGCTTGTTATTCCCTTAAATTTTTCAATACTTATACTTTTTTTCAAATGGGAATTCGTTATTCATTTTTTTATGTCTTGGACATACAAAGAGAATTGAATACTCTACATAGCAACTAGCTCTTAAAACATTTGACTATCGCTTAAAGCCTACCAATTCCCCTTGCATCTACAAGAAAATTAGCAATAAGATTAACATGAAACATATGGAGAATAAGTGTTTGTAAAAATAGTTTGTACAAGAGTAGAGAAAGTCATGCGAGTGTAACACATCAGATTTTTTATTCATAAGCCCCAAAGTATTGTAGTTTCTTTCTTGTAAAATATACAAACTCCAGTTAGTGATGAGGCTGATGATCTATTCCAATAGCTGCTGTTGTATAGCAGTTTATACAAAAGAGCTAGTGTATGTAGAATTTCCACCTGAGTTTCTCGTAGAGATTGCTATTTTTTGGAATTGGGTTATAGGATCAGATTTGTTACATTTTTTCTATGTAAAGGTGTATTGTAGTTATTTTTGGTACCTTTGCTGTATATGTAGGTTGGAACTGGATTACTGAATTGGATTTGTTACTTTGCTTGTCTATAAATGTTTATTGATACCTCTGAGTTTACTGTAACTGTTACTGGGAGATTTCTGAGCAACTCTTCTAGTGTTGTTGTTGTTCACCAATGGCATTGGGAATTAATTGATCTGCATCATTTTCCCCTCTGGCTTGCCAATAAATATAAAGTCTGTGAGTTATTACTTTCAAGGCTTTTGCATTTGGCGAGATGTTGTTTGTTCAGAATGACATCTTCTTCACAGAGAGTGCACTTGGGTGTAGGTAGGCATTGTATCTTGTAGAGATGTTCTGCGAGGCAATCGTGGCCAGTTGCCATCCTAAATAAGGCCACTGCAGTCTTCTTTGGCATTTTTTGTATATCAACTCTATCTCTAATATTCTTATAATCTTTATCTTTTAATTTATCTTCTTCATCAAGTCTCTGCTGTCTTTTGAAATGTTGATTTTTAATGTTATTTAATTGTTTATTTATTTCTATTTGTCCTACAGGTTTTGTTTGTTGTATTGTGCCTTTCTTTGCTAATTGATCCGCATGTTCATTGCCTAAAAGTCGGACATGAGCTGGGATCCATTGTAGAGTGACATGATTTCTAGTTTCAATTGCTTTAATTAGGCTTCTTATTTCTTTAATATTTCTTGTTGTTTTATTATTGTAATTTACTATTCCATCTATGCCTGATTTTGAGTCTGATAAGATTACTATTTTTTGTTTTATGTATGGTCTATATAAAATGTTCTGTAATGCTGCTTTTATAGCTGCTAATTCTCCATCATAGTGGTTTGACGCTTCATCTAATGTTAGATACTGTGCAAAATGTTTACAGTATACTCCTGCACCAGCATTTTTTTTATTGATGAGGGATCCATCTGTATATATTCGGAGCCATTCTTTTTCTGGATATCTTTCATTTTCCGTAGCTATTGCTATGGCTCTCATTTCATCTGGTATATTGTTTTGTTTGTGTATTGTATATATCAGGTCATTCTGATATTGTATATAAATGTATTCTATTGGACTCGTTACCTCTGTTGTAATTATATTCTTGTATTTTAAGTTATTAATATATGTTCTGAAGTTTATTTGAGTTTTTAAATTACTTATAGTATCTGCTGTGTGGTACCATTTGTATCTGTTTCTATTGACGTGCAGTTTTTGTGCTAGAGTAATTGCTTTCAACTCGTGTTCCAATTCTATAGCCATGTTTTTTGTGAAGCTTTGTAGTACTGTAATTGGTGTTGTTTTTACAGCTCCTGTTATTATTCTTAGTGAATTATTTTGTGAAATTTCTAGTTTACTTTTAAGTCTCTTGTTTACTGTTGCTAGTAGTTCTCCATACAATAGGTTAGGTTTTATGTATGTTTTATATGTATTATTAAGGAGGGCCATGTTTCCACCCCATTTTATTCCTGCTAAACATTTTAAAATGTTGTTCTTTTTGTTGATTTTATTCATTACATTTTCTTTTATGGTAGTTTTTGATCTAATTCTATCCCTAGATAGGTTGTTGTAGTTGCTTCTTGTAGTTTTTTGTTGTTGATTTGCAGGCATATATTTTCTGTTTTATGCTGCATTGTGAATAGTTGATATTGAGTTTTTCCTGTATTTATTTCCATATTCTTGTTATTAGTCCACTGTTCTAGGGTTATGATTGTATTCTCCATTGTTTGTAGTTTTTTTGTAATGTTTCCCAGATCTTATGTTCTTTTCTGAAGTCCATATTACCAACTCGTCAGCAAACATTCCTACTTGTATGTTACCCATTTTCTTTAGTAAATATACTAGGTTGTTTTTTTATATATATATATATATATATATATTGAATAGAATAGCACCTGTAACATGCAATAGAATGATTACAGCTTCCAACATTGAACTCCTCCCATATTTTCTATGAATCAGTCCCCCTGGTGGCTATCTTTCGTCACATCAATGGATTGTAAAAAACAACCATGGACTATTCCAACTTTTAACTATTATTTCATATTTTTAGGAGGTTCTCTATGAATTACCCGTAATTTTATTCCAATCTCAGTCAAGATTCAAAATGATAAGATATGTTTTTCATACCCTGATATGGTGTGCTCCTCAGTGGAGGAGTGAGGTTGCATGTTAGGGGAGCTCAGGATATTTAAGGAAAAAGGGAACAAGTAACAAGATGGGTATCATCATAGAGGTGTACAGAGGAAGAATTGGGTTTTTTGGTAATATTAAAAGCTACTAAATGAGTAAGAAAGGATGCAAAGAAGAGATGCTGGATATTTTTACCTTTTTGAGTGTGACTGGATTGTTATTAATCATTGGAGAGGTGGAAATCAAGCCAAGCCTTAAGAGTAATCAAGAAGCGCTGGATGTAATTTTAGCAAATATAATGAAATGGGAAATAAAATGAATAATCTAAGAAAACAAATTAAAGAAGAGGTAAGGATGGAATTACAGCAAGTGAAGACAGAAGTTCAAGGTATCAACAGAAGAGTGGAAACACTGGAGGACAAATATAGGAGATTTATCCAAAAAGTGGTGGAATCACGCACAGTGAAGCAATACGCTTGATGAAAGTGGAGTCAACCTAAACAGTCTTACTAGCTTCACTTATTGTTTTACAGAACTTGTATCGTGAGCATGAGCTCACATTGTCAGCTGCCTGTTGATTCAGGTGAACTCTCGAGTCGTATTTTTGAAAGCCTGGGATGTCCTCTATTTAGCATCCATAGGCCACCAAAGGACACCCCAGGCTTTCAGCAATATGACTCGAGAGTTCATCCGACAGCCAACAGGCAGCTGACAATCTGAGCTCATAATACATGTTCTGCAAAATAAATAAGGAATGAAGCTAGTAAGAGTGTTTAGGTTGACTCCACTTTCATCAAGCGTATATTATAGGAGATTTAGTTTAGTGATATCAGGTGTGCAGAAAAGAAGAGGGGTATGGCCCACACAGAAGGTGAAAGAGATCTTAGAAGGTAAACTACAATTGGAATTAAAAGGCTAGGGGATAGCTGAAGCATTTCGAGTTGGCAAACAAAGAGAAAGGATAATTGTAGTAAGATCTGTATCAACACAAATGATATATGAAATATTCAAAAGAACGAAGAAACTTAAGGGAACAGATGTTTTTATCAACAATGAATGAAACAAGAGAGATCAGAAAGAAAGCAAGTGTACATTCATAATTTACATTTGTTCATCAATAACCAAACAGCTGCGAAAGAAAACGATTCAAGGAACAAATGGAAATGACCAGGCAGAATGAGGGGTCAGGAAGTAAAGGAGCTATTAGAAGGGAGTTACAACATGATTCGAGGATATGGATAGACAAATTTTAATTGCACAAATGAGAGAAAAGAAGTCCTTACAACTCTATAACAGAGTTAAATAAAAGGAAATAAATATATGTCTGGATTTGTAATAGAAACCAGCGTTCATGGATTAGGGATTTGGAAAAGGTTCGAGGGAGGGGGAAGCTACTCAGGGGCTTTGGAAGATGAAAAAAAAAACTTTCAGAAGATGCTTTGAAATTATTGAATTTACAAAAAAGATTATACAATTCACAATAGAAAAAGAAGAAAATGGCCAATTACCTTACCTAGACATCAGGATCACCAGAAATAATGCACACAACAAACTAACGTTCGGCATTTACAGGAAACCAACTCGCACAGAAAATTATACTAAAAACATAGCTACAATCCTACAAGCCACAAACATGCAATTTTAAATAGCTTTACAAACAAGTTAGTACATATACCATTGGAGAAAGAGGAATACCAGAAAGAATACCAACACATTATCCACATAGCTATCATGAATGGATACCAGAAAAAAACAATGGATAAGATAAAAAAGTTCGAAAGACAGAAATACATCCAACAAACAATTACTTTACTCAGACAACAAAAACCACAAGCATATAGGAAGTTCACTTACCACCTTTGGACACGTCATAAATTTCAAAGGTTTTTCAAGAAATACATCACCCTGTCTCCACAGAATAACCACAATATACAGAAACTACTATGCAACAGAACAAAAGATCCTATCCCCAACAATAAATCGGTTGGTATAAATAAAATAGTTTGTAATGACCGTAACCTGGTATACATAGGAAGAACCAAAAGAAATCTTGAAATAAGACTTAAAGAGCATATGAGATGCATTTACCAAAAGCAGCCAGATAAATCAGCAGTAGCACATCATTTCTGGACTTCAAACCATGAAATCACTCCAAACATAAAACTCTTAAAACTGATCAACAGCAGCGATGAATTGGACATCTGGGAAAAAATACATATCGTCAAACACAGGAATCACCTAATGAATTTTGAACTACCGCCACCCAGCAGCCTTTGGAGGTTCATCAACCCAGCACCAGAGAACACCACTAATTACACACATTCCCTAGACAATAACCGGCAAAATCAGTTGAAAACATGCTGACGATGGGAGCAAACCATCTCCCGAAACGCGTTCAAGTAAGAACATTTTAGTGATGTAGTGTAACAACCTTCAACTCTCTCTATTTTAAATTATGACACATCACTGTTACTAGCTTCTCAATCTTCAAAATTAATTAAAGATTTTTAAAGATAAAAGCCAGGTAAGAGATTTAGGGGAATTCCTATGGAGAGTGAAAATGAAATGGCAGAGACAAATAGACAAAGAATGGATAATATAATTTATGTTAATATATTAATCTTTTAGAGAGAAGAATTTATGTTAAAAGAAAAAAGGAGCTATACTGGAAAATGGCCAGGTCCAAAGAGGTAGATTCCCATGTAATGTATGTACTTAGCACTGACATTCACCTGCTTGCCTAACAATCTTAAATCCTATAAAGTTTAAACTCATCCTGGCTACACCACTGTACATAGTATTTACAGTACCTATTCCAACTTGCATCACAGCAGCTTGGTATGCACCTACCCATTTGAAGCTGGTGGCTGAAAGTTGCACTTTATAGTGAACCTTCAAAAGGAAAGACTGGTAATTAGGAACAGAATAAATACATATGTTTGTTTTACTCACATGAATTGAGAGAAACCTAAAACAGCATTCTGCTCCTTCAGCAATCTGTGCAATATTTGATGGATTTCTAATATTGCCCTTTTTTTTAATCTTACTTTTTGGATTTTTGGTCACAAATTCTCTAAACACACCTTCCTCTCTCTGTGTTGGAGCAGGGGCAGATTTTTCTAGTAGCTCTGTTGCTCTGATGAGGAACTGCTCGTTTCTTTCCTTTTCCTCTTTGTGTTTGGAGTGGTATCGGGTCTTTGAACTTAAATAAAACACGTTCTATAAATGATAGAGATTTATTAATTTTTTTATTTTGGAGCATAATTAATGTCATTACGTGTGGAAGAGAACATCAGTTAAGTGACTGCCGCAACTTCGTTGGGTTGCGCGTATACGGTTGACCCAATTTTCAATGACAGAAGAACGTAAACTAGGTCCAACTTCGCGAATAACACGCGTGATGTTATTCATAAGATCATTTACTGTTTCTGGCTTGTTGACATAAACTCGAGATTTAACATAACCCCACAAGCAGTAATCCAACGGCGTTAAATCACATGACCTCAGGGACGAGTTAACATCACCACCACGGGAAATGATGAAACCGCTGAACTTCTGCTTCAAAAGATCGATTGTTTCGAGAGCAGTATGACATGGGGCACCATCTTGCTGGAAACAGATGTTTCTGAGATCCATACCATCCAATTGAGGACAAAAATAGTCCCTTATAAGAGCCCAGTATCTTTCTTCATTGACATGAGCTTCTCCATCTTCATCTTAAAAAAAATATGGACCAATGATTCCACCATACCAAAATCCACACCACACAGTAACCTTTTGGGGATGAAGTGGTCGTTCTAGAATCTGCATTTGATTGTGATTGCTCCAATAGCGGCAATTTTGTTTGTTAACACAACCATCCATCCAAAAGTGGGCTTCGTTGCTGAAGATGATTTTTCAACAAAAATCCGGGTCAGCTTCCAATTGCTCATAGCCCAGTCAGTGAATACACGCCGCAACCTATGGTCGTTGGGCTTTAGTTCTTGAGTTAACACCATTTTGTTTCCGTTCTCGCATACACTCTCACGAACGGTGCCTATGTTCTCATTGGAGTGCTTACGTCGATTACGTACAGGCATTCTTTGATTGCTGACAGAATCACTTCTTTCATATTTATCGATCAAACGCCGAATCGTTCTCTTGCAGGGACGATTATGCACACCGTAAACTTCACGCAATACACAGAAGGTTTGGCGAACAGATGATCCATTTTGATAATAAATTTTCCTAATTTCTTCTCATTGCTGAATGCTGTAATGTTCCATGGCTATTTGTCAATAACAACTGTAACCACTTGAAAAAAATGACTGCTGTAACTCAATAACAATGGCAGCTATCACATGTTAAAGATAGGACACTCTTGTTGAAAGACCCTTTAAAATTTGGATCTGGTTGTTTTGGCAGTGTAATGGCATGTAATTCCGTAGCACTCGGCTGTGTGTCAAAATTTTCTTTGTGTGCTACTTTTAGCTGAGGCTCTTCATTCTGAAATAGAGAATAATTACATTAACTTTAATTTTTACAATTGATTTCAGGTGCCGCAGTCTACTGATGAGTGGAGGAGCATTGCTGCAGAAATGAAGAACAAGAGAATTTTCCTAATTCTATAACACATCAGATGGGCAACTGCTATACGGACAATGCTATTGCCATCAGAAACGTGCTTAGGACTACTTCAACTCTACTGGGAGTGTTGTGGTATGCCAGACACAAGTCATTAACAAGATAGACTGGCAGATTAAAGACACCATCAGCATGTAGGTAACTGGAAAGTACTGCGGTGGAATATGATGATAATATATTTTCGTTGGGCGCTTTATATTTTAGTTTGAGCTATTAGTCCTTTATTTTGTCCTTCAGGGCATTGTTACAGGTAAGATTCCATATGAAGAATAAATTTAGGATAATTATTTCTCAACTTAAATTCCATTTTTGTTCAGTAAATGTCTTCAACATTTCATAATTAATTTGTAACAATCATTTTAATTCACACTGACTTATTACTCATATATATATATATGAATATGTTAAGATGTATACAAGGTGTAATAAAAAAATAACGGGAATTTTTTAATTTTGCAAGCTTTATACATCCGATGTTCAAAACTTTTGTTTTATCTTGTTGGTACACAAGTTCCTGATGTATGTTTGCATTTTCAGCTGTTTTGAATATTTAGTTTATGTTGACAGTTGAAAAAGTTATATGTCTTTTTGAGTGCTTGGCAAATTTGTTACTTTTGTAAAAGAGAGATTAAAGAATTTGCATTAAATTTTTCTTGAAAAATGGAATAAAGTGCAGTACTGCATTCGAAATGTTGCTTGTGGGTTTTGGCAAATCTACTACGAGTAAGACAAGAGTTTACGAGTGGTATAAACGTTTCAAAGAGGGTCGAGAAAACGTTGAAGACAACAACCGCTGTGGACACCCTAGTACATCAATTACTGACGACATTGTGGAAGAAGTCAAGAAAATGGTTCTGGAAAATTACCGAATCACCATCAGAGAGGTTGCTGATGATGTTGGCATAGCCTTTGGCTCATGCCAAGCAATTTTTTCGGATGTTTTGGGCATGAAACGAGTAGCAGCAAAGTTTGTTCCGAAATTGTTGAATTTTGACCAAAAATGATGTCGCTAGACATCGCTCAGGAATTGCTGAATGAAGTCAAAAATGATCCAGAACTTCTAAAGAAGGTTATAACAAGTGACAAAACATGGGTATAACGTTGAAACTAAGGCCCAATCGTCCTAATAGAAACTGCCTGAAGAGTCAAGACCAAAAACAAAATCTGATAAGTTCAATCACATGTGAAGGTTCTTCTCACTGTTTTCTTTGATTACAATGTGATAGTGCATCAGGAGTTCCTGCCTTATGGTCGTACTGTCAATAAGGAATGCTACCTGGAAGTTATGCGCCATTTGTGGCAAAACCCTGTGGAAATTGCATTACTATAATGCATCCGCTCAGATCTCAATGCTTGTTTATGACTTTTTGGTGAAAAACAAAACTGCTATGCTACCTCAGCCACTGTATTTGCTGGACATGGCTCCTGCAACTTCTTTCTATTCCCAAGGCTGAAGAGAACCATGAAAGGATGACATTTTGCCGCTGTTGATGAGATAAAAGCAGAATCGCTGAAGGAGCTGTACACCATAATGAAAAGTGAGTTGCAGAAGTGATTCCAAGATTGGAAAAAGCACTGGCACAAGTGTATTATATCTGAGGGGGATTACTTTGAAGGGGACAAAGTTGATGTTGATGATTAAATAAAAATTCCTGTTACTTTTTGATCACACCTCGTATATTTGATGCTATCTTGATACTAATGGATACTGTATGATAGAAGTGCTGGCTAGAGATACTGATCTGGACAGTATGAATGCTGGGATAAACTAACCTATTTCTGCCAAAGGAGGAATACTGTTTACTTCTCCTTGGTAATACCTTTTGTTATTTTATATTTTCTTTGTAACAAAATAACAAGATTACATTTTTGTTTATTTTCCATGGTCATCTAAAGTAATTGCTAAAATTTTCTCTATTTATAAGTTCAGTTAGAGTTAGTGATGTGTTCTATATTGCTACAGTGCCTTATTTTCGACTCCTGGTCATCCTCTGTGGACTAGTGGTACCGTGCTAGTCTCTAGTTCCCAAGGTCGCGGGTTCAAACCTGGCGGAGGGTGATAGATTTTTTCGGGCATAAAAATCCTTGGCATGGCTTCCTTTGGAAGGGATGTAAAGCTGGTGGTCCCGTGTCATAGATTTATGTCACGTAAAAGAACCTCAAGCCTGATAAAGAGGCCTTTGAGCAAAATTACCGGTCTTTCACGCACAATATAAAATGGGACGCTAAGAACCATAGTAGTTAAAGAGCGTCCATAAATAAAACTCAGTTTCAATTTTTCGACTCCTGGCAGGTAGCTTGGTGGATGCAACTCATGCACACAGTGTTTCTAACCGCTTCTGGCTTCCGCTGTTCTCCCTCCACTCCGCATATCAGTGCATGTACAACCGTTGCTGGCACGAGTTTGTGGTTAAAGTGTGATAGTCCTGTTATAATGCCAAGAAGTGTGTTTACTTTAGAACACGCATATTCGTGTATGATTCTTACGTGCGAACAGCCTTGTAGACAAGTGACACGGCTATTTATAAACAGATTTCCCAGAATCTGTGCCCCTGACAGAGAGACAGTTCATAGTCTTGTAAACCGATTTAGAGAAACGGATTCTGTTCTTTGTAAGAAACCCAAAGCAACTCGCCGTGTTCTTATAGAGGAAAAACTTGATGAGATAGGACAAATATTAGAACATAGCCGAAAAAATCTCTGAGTAGGTTATCACAGAAAACAGAGTTTCACAATTCTCGGCTTAGAAAGCCACTAAACTTTTAAAATTAAAACCTTATAAGATAACCGAGTTCAGGAACCACAACTACGTGATACTGTGAGTAGAGTAAATTTCTTCAATTGGCTGTCGGGTAAAGTTAATGATGGCTCTATGAACCCAAAGTTAATTTTTTTCACAAACGAAGCATGGTTTTCTTTAAATGGCCATGTATTGACGCAAAACAACAGATACTGGAGTGCAGAAAAATGCAATATTGCACACAAATGCTATTGCATGACCAGAAAATTGATGTTTGATGTGCTGTGAATGCGTACCGAATTGTAGGGACTATATTCTTTGAGGATACAGTTAATGGACAGGGATACAATAATCAAACCATTCCTGGAATATTTGTGTGACTCTGCTACAGCACATACAGCTGATCTCTTATTGAAATTAATTTTGGAAATTTTTGAAGATCAGGTCATTAGTAAAGGAGTTTGGTCACCTCACTCCCCAGGCCTTATGGTATGTGAGTTTTATATATGGGGGAACTTAAAAAATAATCTGATGTGTTACACTCACATGACTTTCTCTACTCTTGTACAACCTATTTTTACAAACGTTTATTCTCCATCTACTTCATGTTAATCGAGATAAACATTTGCAGACTCTATCTTATTGCTAATTTTCTTGTAGGTGTAAGGTAATATATATTTACAAGGGCAATATACATATACAGTAGCCTTTAAGCACATACATATCTCTTAATAGCTGGTTGCTAGGTGCAGCACCATTCCCTTTGCCACAAATTAATACTCTTTGCATATCCAAGACAAAAAAATGAATAACGAATTCCCATTTGAGAAAATAAGTATTGAAAAATTTAAGGGAATAACAAGCAATATCTCAAATGGTTCACTCAACAACAAAAATGTATATGACATAAATTGTGTATTTTAACGCGATCTACATTTTTTGTGTAGTAAAATTTTGTCTATCTCTTATGGTTTACCAGTTATGCAAAAGTAGTTCACAATGAAGAATACTTTTGGAGACATTCCCAGAAAATTCAAGATATACATTTTATTTGTCATGAAAATATCTTAAACATATGATATTTTAATCAAAATCGTTATAGCCATTTTTGGGAAAATTAAAATTTTCAAAAAATCTCTGTGTAAAGGGTAATCTGGAGTGGGGTGATTTTCTTGAAAACCTTCGTGTCGCATCTCTGGAAGATACTGAACCTAAATACCAAGTTTGGTGTTTATCCGACTGTTTGTTTCTGAGTTATGCTGTTCACAGACACACACACACACAGACACACACACGGACATGTTTCCAAAAATGCTTTTTTTGGATTCAGGGGGTCTCAAAACATGTATTTCCGGTGAAATCTCGGTATCGAATTTTTGGGTGGAATACAATACTTCCCCTACTTACTCTACGTAGTAGAGAAAGTAATAGAATGTATCGGGACAACCTGCATATGTTGGAAGAACTGAAAGACAGTATCAGAAGAAGAATTAATGCGTGTTAATGGAAATTTTGTTAAAAGGTGTGAGAGATGTGTGGCAGCACAAGAACATCATTTTCAACACCACCTGTGTTAAAGGTATGTGGTTATTGTATGCATGTAAATCTACCTGCTTGAGTTCAGGATCTGTGAATATTCAACTCAGCAGGCAGCAGTGGGCCACGAAACAGCCGGCCAGGAGTCAGAAATTAGGTGCTGTATTATCTTAATAAATTAATTCAAATCTTTTATGTGTCTGTTAATAAGTAACATATTCATAAACAAACAAATAAATATAACAGTCATCATCATCATAATAATAATAATAATAATAATAATAATACCAAAAATTGTGTACACAACATAACACATAGATGCATGCAATACTACAATAAATAAACCCTGCATTGGCTGATTAACATATGCAGGTTGTCGCGGTATCTTGTTTTACGTTGGGCGCCAATTTGTCACGGTATCGTCGTGTTATCTATTTCTGAGCGCCTGTTATTGTTTTATTATTTTACATTTTGGGTTCATTGTGCTCCGGCTAGCTATTATTATTTCTCAGTCGAGCATATCTCTTAAACAGGGTGTGTAAACGGAAAGGAGTTTTTACTGAAAGATAACACTGATAAAAGATTTCGTTTTTACACTTTTATTGCCGTCACACGTTATTCATGTCACATAATTACTCTTGATACACGCCCGACTGAAACTGTTATATTTTAGAATGTAACTATAATCACTTATTTGCCGCACATTATTAATTCGCGTATTTCACATAACTAACTTTACGACGCGAGAGATTCTGTAAAACTGAGCGACGTTTAACTTCTGAATGATTTTTGTAGAACTGAGCGACGTGTAACTTGTGAATTATTCTGTGAAACTGCGCGACGTGTAACGCTTGAATGATTCTGATGAACTGGGCAATACTTGCCTCTGGCTTTAGCTTTTTATACTCCCACACCCCGATATGCCTAAAGATTATAACCGAGCTGCTATTGGTTAATAAAACGCGCCAACATTAGCGTCTATTTTTATATCCAATCAAAATTACGAACACGTATGCTCTAGGGAAGATATTCCCTCCATTTCTAAGAAAGGCACGCTACTCTGACATCATTTGTTTGTCTCTTCTAATTAATAATCAACTCATCCCCTCGCTCATTGTTGCCCGCTCTTATTGTCAGTTTCAGTGAGGCCGTGTAAACTTATTTCCTATCAATGCTTATAATTAACAAACATCTCAAATCATGGTCATACAATAATGCAAATTTACACTACAATCACTCTGGCATTTACATTGTTGTGATATAAAATACTGCGTCAAGGTTAATATTTCTAAGTACTTATGCATATCACGTGACTTGCTGCAAAGTTATATTCATCTTTATTCACCATAATATTCCTTTACAGAATCAGGGTGGAATTCTCAAACACTCCTTTGAAACTCCTTCACTTAAAATTCACCTTCAATCCTCCTTATGTAGCTTTTCGAATTCTGAAATCGCCCTTGTTGTATTTAAGAAAGGAAGACTCCTTAGAGTTGTAGCCTTAAACCTTCCTTACATTGAGAAGGTGTTTTGTTTACGTAATTTATTGTTACGTAAGTTATTAGCCTCGCGCTTGGGAAGCAATTTGAAATAGTAGGTGTTGATGTTCAATTGTTTACTTATTTATTGTTTTGATGTTAGCCACACGCTTGGGAAGCCAACTTGTAGTAGATTGTTGTTTACGTAGGAGTTTGCACCATGCTTTGGGCGTTAATTTGAAGAAGATTGTTGGTTACGTAATATACTGCTACATATGAGAAGCCAATTTTTGAAGATGTATTTTTGTTGTTACGCTCCAAATTTAAAAATATTATATTAACTCTGTTATTAAACTGCTTCTATAGATAATATTTATGTTTATGTTTGCCTCGACTGTGTCAGTCTTACTTTAGAGACATGTTTCTCTTAATCAGGGCGTGGTACGACAAGAATGTAGGCTTACACAGATTTTAAGTTTTAAATTCACTTCTTTTTATTAATCCTTGACACAAATTAAAAAGCACTCTGATATTAAGAGCTGTGAGATTCTTTAATTTAAAACTTGTGCTTTGTTAACGCGTATATTTAATTACGATTCACACTAATACGTAATATTTCTTTAGAGAACACATCTTCCATCTGGTCACTACCAAGGTCTGCCAGCAACTGAACATATTTCAACTGTTCAAAGCCCGTAAGCTTCTGTATTTCAAGTCTCTGATTGGCTAATCCTAGTCCAATAGAATACCTGCATTTAATTAAAGCTTTTTCTGGCTGTTGATTGGATAATTTTAAACTGTCACAAAATTTACGTTATTGCTGCCCTAATCATGACTAGTAGTATTCAAACTCATTATTGCCTCAAGGTTACCTCATTGTTACCTCATTGTTAGCAACATTAAACTTATTATTCTCACAGCTCTTACATTAAATTATATAATGCATTCACATAATATTATTAAACATGTTTATAATAATATAAGCATATGCAATGACTGTTACATACATTTTTCAAATTATTACATACATATTGCTTCTAGGCAGGCTGTTATTGAATTTACATATTATATAATTTAATTTAAATAATTCAAGTGTTAAAAATACTGCCTCAACATGGCTAGTTTTGCTATTCATAAAGCTTCCTTTACTGTAAAGAAGAAGGAAAGGAACGTTCCTTTCCTTAAAGACTGAAGGAAGCTAAAGAACTACCTTTGTTTCTCCTTCATGCTCATTAGAGGTTATAGTGGTACATAAGAGATAACGTCATGGCTTTACTTGCAGATGATTTTATTGAGTTTATGAATTATGTAATGAACAACGACTTATATGAGAATGTTCCACGATTATTTCCAGACTATGAGAATCCATTACACAAATACAGTGATGCCCAGTTTCTGAGTAGATTTAGATTTTCCAAAAATACAGTAGTGCATCATATAATGCCTCTAACTTTGCAAGAACCTGAAACAAACAGGGGTTTGCCAGTTCCCCCAATCATTAGACTGACAACTGCACTGAGATTTTATGCTACAGGAAGTTATCAGTAGGGACCCCAGATTGTCGGTAAATAAAATAATGTAATATCGGTGTAAAAATGTTATAGTGAGCGGTGTTTTGGGCAGTAAATAAAACTGCTTAACGGTGTTATCTCGTGCAAAAAAAAGGGAAAAAACAAAAACACAGTTTAAACTATTTTACTGTGGAACAAAGGGCACCTTACATGTAACTTAAAAAAGAGGAGCATGAAAATATTTACATAGTATACATTTCGACTGATTTACTGTGTTAGAGACAAAGCCACCATAAGTTCGGTGTTCTCTGGCTTAAGATTTGTTCTTAAGTTTGTCATGATGTTCCCATATGCAGAGAAAAGTCTTTCACTGTCCACATTGGACATGGGCACCCACAATAGTTTCATACACTTCTCACTGAAACACAAGTGATCACATTGAAGTCCAGAAAGTAAATCCGTATGTTCACTTCAGCAGCATCATCTAATTTCTCACACACTATGTTCTTCAGAGCAGCATATCCCTCCTCGAATGTCTTCTCTGGCAAGTCTTGCAGAAAAGGTAACATTCTTCTTGCTTTTTCTATAGTTATATCAGTAGATGCCTCATTTGATACTATTTTTCGTACATCAAACAATTTACCTGCAGAATGAATATCATCATCAGCTGGATCAGCTGACATTAAGGAATTCAGCTTGGTAACTGACTTTATGCCCAATTGCTTGAACTGACTGATAACATAAGACTTCTTGAGGGTTGGCAGTCTCTGAACAAGACTTGAAGTTTTCTCTCCAAACGAGCCCTCAGCTACTATTGTGAAGCCATTTGATATATCTTTAAGTTTGCTTTATAGTTTATGAACAAATGGATATTTAGATCCCTCAAGCACTTCAATAAGGCAAATGGTGTCTTTGCAGTGTTCAAGAAGGAAAGATGCCTGGCAGTTTATTATATTTTGAGACCGCATTGAAATACTACTGTGGAATCGGTTTGAATTCCCGCGTGCCGCAAAACTAAACTGACCTGGCAACGTCTTGCACATGCTGTCTGTACGGCGCGCAAACGGCACGTTGCCCAACTCCACCGTCAGCTGAATTGTGCATGCGCTAGCTTAATTTGAAACGTGGTTCCATCGGCATAATTCCTTTTCTTTTTCAGAGCAGAAGGTAAACAGACTCCTTGCGCTAAATTGTAACATAATTTAAAGAATATAACTTGACTCCAAACGAATCTTTCAGTATAGCGGACACAAAATATACCTAGACATGCGTTCACATTATGGCAACGTCGCGAGACAGCAACAATTTTCGTGCGAGGGGTACAGGAAACGGAGACAGTGATTGGTAGAAGAGGCTGTCTACTGTCAGAATTGACTTGAACCAGACTTAGAAATTCATGCATTATTTAACGATACTTTTGCGACAGTCTTTTCCAGCCGGCATGAAATGGGGCGATGCAAGCATGAATCGTTAAAATACGGCATTAAAGAAGAATTGCAGGTAGTATTGTCATTTAAATCAAAGAATAATTTGAGTGAAATGAGTAATCCGTCACTGATGCGGTGTTGCCGAGTTCCGATAAACCTGCCATTCCATTTGTTGTGCATGCGATAGGTGAAGAGTGAAGGGGACGGGGTAGTCGAAGCAGTACCGATGTTTGCCGAAGCTCTGGTTAAATCACAGTGCACTTTGGTGTTCTGTGCCGTGCAGCATGGCCGTAGCGAATGACAATACACGTATCCGTAAATGATTGATAAGCCAAATATCTGATTGTTTATGTGAAAAGGAGAGACAAACGCCAAAAAAAAGGAGAGAGAGAGAAAAATTTCGAGTTATTTTGCACATTTTTTTTTTTTTTCATAACGGTGTTATTTCGCGTTTTCGCGATATAGAACTAATGTCACGTTATTTCGCGACTCAGAATGGATATATATGTGGAATTTAAAAATAATTAATTAAAGGTTTTCCTTATTGTTAATTTTTGGCCAATTTCGGGAATTAACTACTCGCGAAAAGTCGGGGTCCCTAGTTATCAGGTAAGAACTTTTCTTTTTTGGCCTTGATAGATAGGTTATGTAATGTTTAGGTTTCTATCATTTGGGGACTGTTTGGTTAATTAGCTTATTTTATGAATTTCTATGGAATTCTAATAAAATCCTCGTTGCTTTAATGTTCTTTATTTCTAAATTGCAGATTGTATATGGGGATCTGTCAAAAATCAGCCAGGCAAGTGCTTGCAGAATCATAAGAGAGATTTCAGAAAGATTGACAAGACATTTACTTAATATAGTACATTTTCCTCAGACTGAAGCTGGAAGACGTCAAGTGAAAAGCGACTTTTTTAACATGAGACGCTTCCCAAATGTCCTTGGATGTATAGACTGTACACACATACCCATTATAAACCCTGGAGGTGAAAATGCAGAGGTGTACCGAAACAGAAAAGGTTGGATGTCCTTAAATGTCCAAGCTGTAACAGGACCTCAGCTTCAGATATTTGATATAGTAATACGATGGCCTGGATCAACACGCGATTCCAGAATTTTTTATAATAGTGGGGTTAAGGTATGTCTTGAGGATAGGGACCTCAGGAACTCCGTTTTGCTTGGTGATGGGGGTTACCGCCAAACCAAATATCTTTATACACCAGTACAAGACCCACAAACAGTTCCTGAGCAGTGCTATAACAGTGCACTAATTCCAACCAGGACTTCTGTTGAAAGAACATTTAGTGTACTTAAGCGTAGATTTCCTTGCCTCTGTCAGAAGCTTAGAAATAAGCTAAAAACAACCATTAGAATAATTGCTGCATGTGCCGATATTGGCAGGGCATGGGATCCCCTAGATTTTCCAGTGGAAGGGAATGAGCATGAGTCATAGAAGCACTTAATGTAAGAGAAACAGACAGAGGCAGAGTAATTAAACAAACATTCATTCAGCGCCATTTTGGCAATGCTCCAAATTAATCAGTTAAATGTTACAACTGTGATGTTTTGTATTATATTGTATATGCATTTATTTAGCAACAGCAGTGCACTTTAATAATCATCAATACATCATATTACAAGGGTTGGGGCAAAAGTCATGGCAACTATTTATTTTCTTGAAGATACCAGTTCGGTTGGAAAATGTGACACATACAGATGAAAGGACAAGGTGTTAGCTACATGTGTGGACAATGAATAGCACTGAAATATCGTAACACACTAATTTATTATGGTAGTAACAGGGCAATATGGCGTTCACGGCGCAAAAGAATGACAACACAGTACACATACAGTTGACACGACAAACCTGGCCTAAAGACCCTCAAAGTAGTCCCCTGCTACTGTCACCACACGCTGGGAGGCGCTGAATACCATCTGCCTCAGCATTTGCTGCACCATGTGTGAATCGGGTCACCTGTTCGCGCACAGCATTAGCAATGTCCTCTTGTGTTGCAAACCGCCTACCACATAGTGGTTCCGTAATCTTTCAAATGAGATCAAAGTCACAGGGTGAAATGTTTGGAGAGTACGGTGGGTGCTCCAATTCTTCCCATCCCCAACGTCGCAGAAGCTGCCCTACACATTCTGCTTTATGTGGTTTTGCATTGTCGTGCAAGATTATTGCACTGTCCACAAGATCCGGACGTTTCTCCCGAATGCCACGTCATACCTGTCACACCAGGAAGTCCCTGTAGTACTGTGCGGTCACTGTTCTGTCATGTGGAACAAAGTGGCAAACAATGACACCCCTGACGTCATATGCGACGATAACCGTCAATTTGACTGGGGAAGGATTCTGACGGAACTTCTGCCTCCTTGGTGATCCAGCATGTCGCCACTCCGCGGACTGACGTTTCAGTTCTGGTTCGTATGCCCTGGTCCAAAATTCGTCGATGGCAATTATTCATGACAAGAATTGATCGCCGACCTGTTGCCAGCGTGCAAGGTGATCGGAGCATATTGCATAGCTCACCCACCTTTGAACTTCCGTCAGTGCATGTGGTACCCACCGCGATGTGATTTTGCTAGTTGCAGCTCATTATGCAATATCCTGTGGACGGTGCGTTTCTCGATGCCACTTGCCATCTCTAACTCAAGTAGCGTCCATCGTCTGTCTTCATTCAGGAGCTGCTCGATGACTGCACGTGCCACGTCGGTCCGCTCACTAACAGGTCGTGCCGAATGTTGCTCATCATTTGCTGAAACATTCCTACCCACCGTGCTACTGTACAGTATGGTAGGGCATTATTCCCAAGGGCTTCCACTAATTCACTGTGACATTCCATCGCTTTTCTCCCTCGGAGAACGGCTATTTTGATGTAAGTGCGCTGCTCAACACGGGTTACTTCCATCTCGCACGACACTCACCAACTGACTGATTTCACAGCCCTCGCTGTCCTACTAGCAGCTATCACAGTGCCATCTGTTGTTCTGCATACACACTATACCTGCAGAACTTCCACATGACACATACGTTTGTGATCCGTTCACATGTCTACAAGTAAAAAAATAGTTACCATGACTTTTGCCCCAACCGTCGTATATGCCACTTTGTTTACAGACAATGCTAGTCAACATGTTCTCTGGTTACAATGCTATGTCATCACCAAGCAGCAAGTCAGTAATTAACTGGTTTATAGCATGTTTTAAACAATAAGGATGTTATAGTTTTCTACATTTTAATTTTATTATCACACAGATTTTTAAAAAAGTAACAGAAAACTGAAATAAAAAATGTTGCTTAAAACACATTTCACTTCATGTACCTACTGTTTTAAGTGTTGCCACACTAATTAAAACAAGACATTTAAGAGCACTGGATAGTCAGATGTTACTTTCTGACTATGACAGTCGACATATATTGTAAGTTGAGAAAATCTTTTTCCAAACATAAGCAATGTAAACTGATTTGTGCGTGCTTAAAGTTGTGTACATATTGTAAAACCACATTATTTGCACTTCCATATTTTTAAACAGTGTACAACTGCAATGCAAATTATCATGCCATCACTTGAGCTATACATCCCATTTACTTCTTCCACATTGCCATGCTGAATGTAAAGGTGTTGGAAGTTCAAAGTATTTATCTGTTACAGAGGTTACAAAGCACACAATTCTCATTCATCAAATTGGGCTAGTAGCAACCTCATTTAAAAATGTAAACTGTTGAGTGCGATCATCTCTCATTCCACAGAAGTCCCTTATTGTCAGTTAATGTAACAACCAAATTTTGTGACCTTCAAGAGATGAATGGCACAAAGAAATTTTAATGTAATCTACAATATGTGGTGCAGTCTCCATGTTTTTGCAGTTTGGTGCTTCTAGAAACTTGTGATTTTATAATACCAGTACTGAGAAACTTAATTTTACTCAGTGTGCAGTATATAAAACTTATTTTTTTGCATTTCTAACAGCCCAAGCAAAGTTTTTATGTTTTACAGATTCATTGTGAATGGTATCAACACATTACTTTGATTTAATTCATGTATTAACATTTGCTTTTATTGCGTTCTTCTTAAGAAAGCACAGTAAAATTTTTAAACATGTTCAACACTTTAAAATGGATTTCTGAAGTGCCTAATATTATTATGATTATGCTTGCATTATCAATCTTTGATAAGCCCAGTTAATGCATATTTAGTTCAGAACAGTGACAAGTTGCGATGATGAAAATCAAAAAAACACATATGACCCATATGCAACAGTTAAATGGGGTCCCATTTAATAGATATTTTCTATTTTCCTTCTTAATGGAATCTTCAGGTGCAGATTTGAAAAGGAATTTGTTACATATATATCATTATAAAGTAAGTAGGTGAAGGTATTTTGGTGCGTAATAAATTACGTGAATTTCTTTATCTGCCCCGCAATTTAAAAAAAATTGTAGTAGTTGTTTTCTTCTACTGTTGATGTTTTTACTGTTGTTGTTGTTAGCCACACGCTTGGAAGCTAACTTGAAGAAGTGTGTCATTACGTAATATATGTTTATGTAAACT
Source organism: Deroplatys truncata (assembly GCA_030765065.1). Lineage (NCBI taxonomy): Eukaryota > Metazoa > Arthropoda > Insecta > Mantodea > Mantidae > Deroplatys > Deroplatys truncata. Next base: position 13,488,555 of record CM060979.1, read on the forward strand.
TGAAGAATTGTTTTATGTAATAATAGTTGCTTTATGTAATTTGCAACACGCTTTGGGCGTCGGTTTAGAATTTGATGCTTACATAATATTGCTTATGTATGAATTTGCCTCGACTGCGTCAGTCTTACTTTAGAGTCATGTATCTTGGGTAGGGCGCAGTATTACAATTATTGTAGACATCACAGAATTAAACTTTTAAATTAACTTCTTTTATTTAAATTCTTGCACATATTTATAAACCACTACACTTTTTAAAGAACTATTATACATTCACTTAACGTGTATATCTGTTTTTACTAATCACCCGTAGAGAACACATTTTTCCATTTGTACTCTATCAAGTCTCGCCAGCAACTGAATAACTTTCAACGGTCAAAACCCATAAGCTTCAGTATTGCAAGTCTCTGATTGGCTAATTCTAGTCCAATAGAATATCTGCATTTAACTTTAAAACTTTTCTTTGCTGCTGATTGGCTAATTTAAAACTGTTACAGAATTTACGTCATCATCGCTCTAATCATGACCAGTACATTTTAAACTCCAAACACATTATTGCCACAATTACCTCATTGTTAGCAACTTAAAACTTATTATTCTCACAGTTCTTGCATTATTACAGTATGTAATGTATTCACTTTTTGGGGGGGGGGGGTTCGGGAATCGGAAGGATTTGGCATGGGGTAGAAAGGAGAAGTAAGGAAAGGTATTGGGGTTCCGCTGATGCACCCCCGTTAGTACGTGGAAGGATAACTGCCAGCTTATTGCGCTGGCAGCGTGGTGAGGAAGTGTCCGGCTGACGACCATGACCGAGGGTCTGGTCGCCACCACGGGTAGGTACGTGGAAAGGAGTTGGAAAGATTTGTAGCGTTGTTGTGTGTTGTTCTTTTCGTTTATTGCATCAATTGTTAGTTTTGGCGCGGTCTTCGAAAGGAGCCTGCTGGTGGTCTGTAGTGGCTTGGAAAGCGAGCGGTTTCTAGCGACATCAAGTAGCCATTTGTGCGTTCCTGTTCACTCCTCATGCCCGAGAGGACGGATGTTCACTCGTCAATCGTAAGCAGGACTGACGTTGTGTGCCTAACCTCCTCTAGGCATTCCGTCGGTGGTGGCGGTGCTGATGGTGGTGGCAGACTGGGGGAAACATTATTAAAATATGTTTACAATAGCATGTGAAATGACTGTTACATACAATTTAAATAATTATTACATACATATTGTTTCAAGGCTGTTATTGAATTTACCTATTATAAAATACAATTAAAATTATTCAGGTATTAAAATACTGCCTCATAGGTCAGCTGATATAAGCTAAATAACTTAAAAGATTTAAAAATGTGGAAGAAATGGATAATAACGCAAAATTCAATACTTATGTGAGTGATGAAGCTCAATTTCCACTGTGCTGACAAAGGACCCTGGGTTTTGTAAGTGAGTTTTTGTTTGTGTTTTTTTAACCTATGCAAAACAGACATCTTATTGAATATGCAAAATATCTGCTTTTTTGAGAGCAATTATTCTAAATGATATCTTTTATTTTATATTTATCATGGGCTAAAAAATATGGCCCTGTAAGCCTATAATTTATCAGCTGAATTGTGTTATTGTATTATATTTATTTTTTGCTACTGTTAAAAAATTGAATTCAGAACACATTGTTATTGTTAATCTGGAAAGTAGCACATTCACGCAAACAAAATGTAATGTTTTATGTAAGTAAATGTTGATAAGAAAATTCTATACATGTGCAGACATTTCAAACAAATTGTTCAGTAAACAGTAATTCTCAAGGTTAGCACCTTCATCTGAATATATTGAAACACATAATTACTTCCTTATATGCCATTTACAGACACGCAATTTAACAATGAGGATGAACATGCGGTTGCGACTGTAACATAATATTTACCACATGAAATAGTATGCTCTATTTTCAAGAGACATGGAGAATTGGCAAGGACATCAATATCTGCATATTTCCGATTTCAAATTTCCAATATTTCCAATTGTTGAAAAATGGAATAAGGGATTAGTAAGAAAATACAACATTACATTTCTGTGATAAAAAAATTAGCTTTATAATCTGAAAAAAAATCATTATTATGATTCATAAGGTACAATCATAATTATTTTTTCAGCAATAATTCCATCTTAGCTTGGTGCTTCTCTATAGCAAATTTTGTCTGCAGCTCATACAATCTTTTTTCAAAATCAAATCTTTGCTGAGCTGTGGCAATTTTAATTTCTTGTTCTTTTTTTTGCCATTTCCCTGCTATGTTGAAGTTGCTCCAGTTCTTCTAATGTCATTTTTTGGCAGATATCTGCCTCCTTTTTCTTTATTTGATGCAATTCAAGCTCACCATCGGTAAGTTTGCGAAGCTTATTAAGCCGCACATCTAATTCAGCATTAATTGCTGTTTGCCGCGCTGTCAATTTTCTTTTGTATGTTTTTGGTTCTGAAGAAACTGAAATAGAAAAGAAAATAATACATTTAAGGAGAAAGTAGGTGCTAGTATGCCAAGGATTGCTGCAATATAGTTAGTGTTGATAGTGACGGTTATAGCAAGTTTAACAGAATAATGTAAGGAACAAGAAATATTATACTGTTTCTGTGTACTCTTGAAAAATTACAATACCTCTAATAGAGTTATAGCACTAATTAAGGGGAAGTAAATTACCTAATTAAAACACTATCTAAGGGCTTCTATTGGAATAATAAAACCTAGATGAAGGTAATTACATAGCATACCAACATAACATTATTTGTGCAGCACACAATAACCTACTTGTCGCAGTTCTCGATATCTTGTGTTATCTTATTTGTTGGGCGCTTATTGTGTAATTATTTTTTTAAATTTGTGTTCTTTGTCCTCCGGCTAGCTGTTATAACTCAGTCGAGCACGTGTCTCAAAGCAGGGCGTGTAAACTGAAAGGAGTTGTTACTAAAAGATAACACTGATAAAAAAAATCTGAATCTAGACTTTTATTGCCGTCACGCTTAATTAATAATTGTCATATTTAATCTTTATACACGCCTGACTGAAACTGTGATATTTCCGAATGTAACTACAGTCGTTTTAGTTGCCGCGCACCAATTACTTCGCGTACTTTACATTTTTGTAACTAACTCTGCGACGTGCACCTCGTGAGAGATTCTTCAGAACTGTGCGGCACTTGCTTATGGCTCGAGAATATATACTCCTTCACCTCAAATTGCCTAAACATTATTATATAGCTCCTATTGGTTACCATATTGTGCCAACTTTAGCATCTGTTTTGGTCAGCCAATCACTACTACTAACATATATGCTCTAGGGAAGATTTCTCTCCATTTCTAAAAAAGACACGCTACCCTGACGTCAATTTCGGCTTTCTCTTCTTAGTGACAAACAACTCAACCCCTCGGTTGATTGTTACCCACTTCTATTGTCAGTTTCAGCGAGGCCGTGCAAACTTATTTCCTAACAATCCTTATGGCTAACAAACATCTAAAATCATGTACATACAATAATATTAATTTACAATATAATCACTCTGGCATTCACATCATGTTATGATATAAAATATTGCCTCATGCTTCAACCTCAGGTGTAATATAGAAATTGGGATGTGTAAGTAAATCTAACCTATGCAGGGAATTTTAACAACCCACTTGGAGATGATTGTGAAGACTTTACTGCAGCTTGCATTCATTTAATTAAAATATTTATGATGGCTTTGATTCAGAGTTTTAATACACACTGGAAGATGTGTGCTGCTCAACCATATGAGGTTTTAAAGGTTTACTTTACTGGACATTTCTGTGCAGTTTATGCTAATAACAGATCTGGTGATGTAATATATGCATGCCTGAATATTCATACTTTTCATTTATTACTTACTGTTGAAGAAGGAAGATAGGTAGATGCTTTATGTTAACTGCCCCACGTATGGGAGCCAATTTGAAGTAGGTTTGTTCTTCAACTGTTATTTGGTTCACGTAATATATTAAGTATGTTTTTATGTAAATTACTTTATCTGCCCCGCAATTGGGAGCCAACTTGTAGTAGTTGTTTTTTTTTAACTGTTGAAGTTTTACTGTTGTTGTTAGCCACACGCTTGGAAGCTAACTTGAAGTAGATGATTTGCTGCTGTTGTTGCATAATGTTTAAATTTTGAAGATGTCGTTTTGTTTTATGTAATATATGTTTACGTAAACTTGAATTGTTTTATGTAATAATAGTTGCTTTATGTAGTTTGTAACACGCTTTGGGTGTCGGTTTGAATTTGATGCTTACGTAATATTACTTATGTATTTGCCTCGGCTGCATCAGTTCATACTTTAGAGTCATGTATCTTGGCTAGGGCGTGGTATGACAATTATTGTAGACATCACGGAATTAAACTTTTAAATTAACTTCTTTTATTTAAATTCTTGCACATATTTATAAACCACTACACTTTTTAAAGAACTTTTATACATTCACTTAACGCATATATCTGTTTTTACTAATCACCCGTAGAGAACACATTTTCCCATTTGTACTCTACCAAGTCTCGCCAGCAACTGAGTAATTCTCAACGGTCAAAATCCTTAAGCTTCGGTATTGCAAGTCTCTGATTGGCTAATTCTAGTCCAATAGAATTTCTGTATTTAACTTTTCTTTGCTGTTGTTTGGCTAATTTAAAAACTGTCACTGAAACTACGTCGTCATCGCTCTAATCATGACCAGTACATTTCAAATTCTAAACACATTATTGCCACAATTACCTCATTATTACTCATTGTTAGCAACCTAAAACTTATTATTCTCACAGTTCTTGCATTAAAGTATATAATGTATTCACATAACATTATTAAAATATGTTTACAATAAAAATAAGATTTGCAATGACCGTTACATACAATTAAAATATTTATTACATAAATATTGTTTCAAGGCGGGCTGTTATTGAATTTATCTGTTATAAAGTACAATTGAAATTATTCGGGTATTAAAATACTGCCTCACTAATTATCTTTTTTTTACGTTAGGTACCTGCATTTTACCTACTTATCATCTGAGTAATTGTGCTACAAATGCCTTTGATTAATAATAATAATAATAATGTAGATTTAGATTGAGTCACACTTTTTTACACTCACCTTCACTAATTAAAGTTACATAAAACAGGAAACGTTTTCAAGGGCATTCGTCCTCATCGTTAGCGACTGGGTGACTAAGGGTCGCTTTCTCCCATGTCCTCTTCTTCCTCATCCTGCGAATTCTGACCCTGTTGCCATCTGGTGTTGGGGGCACAAAGTTTTAACACATTGCTTACAGGCGGGATTTAAAAATTAATGACGTTGTTGCTGTTTTTGACGATGTGTATTTTTTCTCAGATGTTCAATTCTATTGGTGTGGTGAGGGGTTTTAACAACTTTATACTTTGGCCAATGTTGTGGTTTTCAGTCCAAAAATGGTGTGATACAGCGGATTTCTCTATTTGTTTTAGTTTTATGTTTCTTTGGTGTTCCTTAAGTCTGGTTTCCAACTTTCTTTTAGTTTTTCCTATGTAGTATTTCTCACATTCCTCACAACTGATCTGGTAAATTCCGGATTTTAGTGTGTTTGGGATGGTATTTTTGAGAGGTGTGTTTAGTAAGTTCTTCAAGCTGAATTTGTTCTGTGCAGCTAGTCTAATGTTAAATTTGTTGAAGATTCGTTCAAATATTCTAAAGGCCCAAGGGTGGTATGTGAATTTCTTGTATTTCCAATTTGTGTTTGCGAGAGGCGTTAGAGTGGTGGAATGTGAAATTGCCTTGAGTTTTTTCTTCTTGTATATCATGTTGCTTATGAGATCTGAGTTGAATCAATTAGTTATTGCTATTTTTTCTATGTTGTTCTTTTAAAAATTCTTCTTTACTCAAGGGAACGCTATGCAACCGGTGGATTAAACTTCTAAAGGCGGCTAGTTGGTGCGAAGTTGGGTTGCAACCATTTTTCTTTATGTAGTTGTCCACATGTGTGGGTTTTCTATGTATATGAATACTTCACTGTTAGTAACGCTTCTGTTTTTAATCTTTAATAATAATGTAACTAACCATTTAGATCAATTTGTGGGACTTCATTTTCTGCAGAAGCTCTAAGCTCTTCTACTGTGGCTAACAACTGTGCAGGCACAAACACTTCACTAGAGAGTTCATAGTTTTGATTCTGTTCAGATGCACCTAAAACAATAATACATTCTTTACAAAAATGGAATAAATTTCAGTTAATTGTGGACTTAAGTTAATTTAAACCTGCAGCATTTATAAGTTACATTTAATTTAGTGTGCAGGAGAGATTATAGAGCTATTCAGAGCAGAAACTGATTAATAAAAATACAAGAATATGTCAAAGATGTAGGTTTCGGTGCTAATGCATATTATATTCTACCCAAAATAAATTTCAGAAAATAATATATCAAGTTATCAACTTAGATGTAAGCAACATAATCGTATCGCTATCCAAGCATCCTCAAGCTCTACATTTGTTGCATTTAGGATGATAGCATCCGTTGGATTGTCATCATCTTTTGATTTTTTTATTTATTTATTTATTTATTTATGCTAAGCTATATACAGGTGAATATGTCCGGTGTTCACCCCTTACTCTTTACCAGTCATACTCATATTTTACAATAGTTTATTACTCCATTTGTCTATTTACTGCCCATATCCATTTATTTCTCACTTTGTATAAAAATTGTCCTATCTTACTGTCTTTTTTAAACATGTCAACTACCGCTACATTTCTATCTATTTTAAACCATTTCTTATTGATATACTCTTTTCTCCACACTTCAGTTCCTCTACATTCAAATAAAATGTGTTCCACATCCTCCTTTCCGCCACATATAGGACATTGGTTTTGTGAAATACCTTTCCTTAAACCTTTTATTCTCTATACACCTGCTTTCAACCATGCAATACCTTCCCGCTCCTCTTTATTTGTCACTTCTATATACTTTTCCCTTCCCCACGTGTCTTTTATTGGTATATAGAAGAGTAAAGATCTCATGTCAGTTATCTCACTGAATATTTTTTGTATTTCTATGTCCTCAAATCTTTTTCTTGTCAACTTCCAGAAATTATTCACATTATTTTCTCTTCTTCTCCACATTTCCCCTAACCCAGTGCTTTCCAAGTTGTTTCTGAGACAGTCTACCCATCCCTTATTCTTTAAACGTTTCTCTTGATATACTAAACACAATTTTAACAAATTCCTTTCTTCCAATTTCAATATTCTATACCAAAATTTCAATGCCCTTTCCATGATCTTTCCCCTGCTTGGCACTCTACCCAGCTCTGTTTGTGCTACCTGTCTAGCGGTGCATTTGGTAGCCCAAGTATTTCTTTGCAGAATTTCCTATGCACCTCATCTATGCCTTCCCATCCTCCTTATAATCCCCATACTTCTATCCCATATAGCATTTTTGCCTCAACCACCATATTGTATACTTTTTCTAACTATCTAATATTTATATTAGGTACTTTGTATTTGCACCTTCTAATAGCAGATAGAGCTCCTTTTCCTTTTGCCAGTACAAATTTCTTTTGTTTATCCCAATTGCCCCCCACTGTCTATTTTAACCCCTAGATAAATACATTCTCTCACTACCCTGTACTCTTTTTTATTCTCATTCTTCCATCTTTCATACTTGCTCAATTTCCCTCCTTTTTTGAACACTACAATCTGCATCTTTTCTTGGTTCACTTTTAAACTCCATTCTTTACAGTAATTATTTAACACTTGCAAAGATTGTTTTAGGCCATTCACTGTAATTGCACGTAACTAGATCATCTGCAAACAGTAATCCTGGAATTTGAATATTACTAATTATTGGCATAGAGTTATTATTTCTCCCAATTTCCATTAATACATCATCTATATATAAATTAAATAGGATTGGACTTAACTTGCATTCTTGTCTAAGACCTTTCTCTTGTTGCAACCCCTTCCTCCACTCTTATACAAAAGGTATTTTCCTTATATAATGCTCTAAGGGTGTACACCATTTGTTTGCTCACTCCTTTAATCAGCAACTTATGCCACAACAATTGAAGCTCTATCCGATCATAAGCTTTCTCTAGATCCACAAATGCCATGTATAACTTTCCTCTTTTGTCTTGCAAATATTTATCTACCAGTGTTTTAATAATAAATACATTATCAACTGTCCTCCTCCCTTTTCTAAAGCCCATCTGAAATTCCGAAAGAGTGGTATATTCTTCAACCCATTTTTGTATCCTGCTTGCCATAATGCCAGTAAAAATTTTTCCTACATTTGATAGTAGTGCAATACCTCTATAGTTGTTTGTTTTGTCCACATTACCCTTGCCTTTGTATATTGGATGTATGATTACTTTACTCCACTTTTCTGGTATATAAGCCTTCACTTTAATTGTGTTAAATAAATCTACAAGAACCTTAATTTTATTTATTTCATTGCACCATTCCTTAAGGAACTCTGTCGGTATCCCAGCTATTCCAGTTGTTTTATTTCTCTTCATTAATTTCACCTGCTGAATTATTTCTTCACTTCTTATTATATCATCAAGTATATCTACATAGTTATTACCTATTTCCCAATCACCTATTTCATTTTTATTCCTTATCTCTGCATACAATTTTTTAAAATATTCCATCCATTCTTCTGGTTGTATACTGGGTGTTGTTACATATTTATTATACATTAATTTCATAACCTTCCATACCTCATTTGGATTATTTTCATTTAGGACTCGTATCAAATTATTTTCATATTTTTTCATCCAGCTTATTTTCTTTTGTTCCAGTAGTGAATTATATAAGTCCCTCCCTTGCATATAGAGGAGACTGTTATACCTTGAATCACTTTTTAAAAAATCTGTTATTGACAGTACACTTTAATTGATTTATTTAAAGAAACAAACCTCACACATCAAAAGCATAGTGCTCTATAGTAATACATATGTTTGAAACCTCATATACTTTCTCTAGTTACCGTATTGCATGTTTTAAAAATAGCTGACACATGATTTAAGGTACAAGACCATCGTGTACCTCAGATCATACCCTCTTGTACGTTGAATCGGTGGATAATACAGCATTATAAATGACAAGAGTTTATAATTTTACAATGTTACGTTGGCTTATAACTTCACATTATTACATACATTTGAATTATTGTGTATGTTATTGCAGTTTATTTCACATTGTAGTTAGAAAAGTCTACTTGAAACCACAACTGTCCTTTTACTCGAGCAGAACCAGTTGATTCAACTGGTTTTGGAAGTTTAAGTAGCACGTCCTCTTCAACAACATCAAATACAACTTCAGATTCAGAAATAAATTTACTACTTGCTCCAATGCACTTGTAAAACTTGATCTGAAATTTGCACACATCTTGGGATACTATTTTTCCCACAAAATGTTCAGCAGCTCCTTTTTTCTTCGTAAACTCAACCAACACACAATCTCCTTCTGCAAATGTTCCTCTCTTGAACAATAGTTCATCTTGTGCCTCACAGATTTCTTCATTTAGAAGCTCCATTAATGTAACATCATCCTCATCACTTGTTCTTCCCTCTACAGGGCTATCTATGTCTGCAGAATCAAATTCGCTGTCAAAGATTAATTCCTTAACAGCCTTACCTTACCACATTTTTTTTCACCTGGAAATGCTTTTACCTTAGACTTGAAGTTTTTCTTTTCAAATTTCTTCCTTCTCAGGAGTGTCAGTTACTATTCTGGTGCGTCCTGGTTTCCTTTCCTTTTTTTTATTCTTCCTCATAGTAGCTTTGGGAAATGGTTGAATTTCTCAGGTGTGATTATTGGATTGCTTTCAACCGTTTTCCTGGGTTTGGCTGGATCCTGTGTGTGTTCAGCTACTAGGTTCTGTGTGGGAGTGCCAAACATTGATGTTGATGGTCCAGTTTGAGATGGTTCAACTGCATCAGCATGGTTACAGTTCTCTTCACTGGGATGGTCTGGAACTGAGCGATCTGTTACGTAGGATGAAAGAAAATCACTGTCTGAAAATAAACCTCTATCGAAGGGAAATATCCCTGTCTTTTTGAAGCCACTTATAATGTTGCTTGTAGTAAATGCTCGGGGGTATATTAGGCCCAAAATCTCAGCAATGCAGTAAATATCAAACGTTTTTCCTGGATTGTTTAAATGCCACGTATGAACAGCCTGATCGTAATATGCTTTGAGAGGGGAGTAAACAGAGACGTCCAGTGGCTGGAGCTTGTGTGATGTATGCGGTGGGAATGTCAACATCACAACCCCAGCTTCAGATGCCCGTTTATAGCTTCCACTGAAAGGTGACTTTCGTGATTGTCAATCAGTAATAGAACACGCTCATTTTTTGATGGTTTTACGTGTTTTATAAAGTGTTCTAGAAAGGTCAAATAAAGAGAATTGGTGGGTTAGCTCCACCAATAGTTCCAGGAGGAGCCCCTTTAAACATAAAATCTTTAAAATTCACACGTAGGAAAATAAGCATGGGTGGAATGTGGTTCCCAATCACATTTATGCATGTATTAAGTGTTACCAGTTGGCCATGTTCTGCTGAAGTTGAGCTGCCAAGTTGTTTCACACCTTTTGGTCCCACTATTTTTGGTGGAGTTTGAACAGTTGTAAGGCCGGTTTCATCTTGGTTCCAAATTCTTTCCGGAGGAAATGGGCCAAAACGTATATGTACTTCTTGAAGATTGTCAAAGAACTCCCCCAACATTGAATTTATTGACGCTCATAGATCGAGACAAACTAGTAGCTTCGGGCTTCCTAATAGATAGATCCTTGGCGTACCGTTTCATGAAGAGTCTTATAAGCAAGCAAGCAAACCCCTTTTTTTGTAAGTCCATGTTGCATTTTTGCAATTGCCTGAATATATTGTACCAAGCATTGCTCTTCATCATTAAAAACTCTATGCACATCATACTTCACACTATAAGTATAATTTTCTTTCCCAGAAGCTTTGAACGACTGAAGATGTTGTACCAGAGTGGGTAACTTTACATTGTACACTCGCATGCCTCTCTAATTGATATACATTTATCTGGTGGTGAGCAGACAGTTTCAACAGCTCTTGTCATTGCCTCAGGATCAACAGGTGTCCTTTTATTTCCAGTTTTGCTTCTTGGCATTGTTACCTACAAAAAATACAGAATAACATTAACATCATGTACCTTGAAACAGAGATCCACAGTACATGCTGTAACTGTGATCCGAGGTACAAGAGGGTGCTTGTTTAAATATAAACAATGGCCTAGCTTTGAGGTTAAGCTTAATCCTACTAAAGTGTATATGGTTATACTCACCAGGTGCTGAAGAACTTACATATGTGTATTGTTGTTGTTAATTCCTTGTTACTTTGAAGTAGAATATTTTTTTGTAGTTGGAAGATGCTTCATGTTTATCTGCACCACGTATGGGAGCCAATTTGTCGCGGTCACTTCGTGTTATCTATTGCTGGGCGCCTGTTATTGTATTACTAGTTTGAATTTTGGGTTATTTGTCCTCCGGCTAGCTATTATTACTACTCAGTTGAGCATATCTCTTGAACAGGGTGTGTAAATGGAAAGGATTTGTTACTGAAAGATAACACTTATAAAAGAATTTGTTTTTACACTTTTATTACTGTCACAATTAATTAATTTCACATATTGACTCTTGATACACGCCCGACTGAAACTGTTATATTTTCTAATATCACTATAATCACTTATTTGCTGCACATTATTAATTCGCATATTTCACATTTATAACTAACTTTACAACGCGAGAGATTTTGTAGAATTGCGCGACGTATAACGCGTGAACGATTCTCTTAAACTGTGCGACGTATAACCTTTGTATGATTCTGTTGGACTGAACGACGTATTACCGGCGAATCCTTCTGTTGGACTGAACGACGTTTGCCTTGTGAATTATCCTGTCAAACTGCGCATTACCCGACTCTGGCATGGAATTTATACTCCCTCACCCCAATATGTCTAAACATTATAACAGAGCTGCTGTTGGTTAATAAAACACGCCAACATTAGCATCTATTTTTATATCCAATCAAAATTACAAACACATATGCTCTAGGGAAGAAATTCCCACCATTTCTAAAGAAACGCGCGCTAATCTGACGTCATTTGCTTCCCTCTTCTAATTAATAAACAACTCACCCCCTCGCTCATTGTTGCCCGCTCTTATTGTCAGTTTCAGTGAGGCCATGTAAACTTATTTCCTAACAATGCTTATAATTAACAAACATCTCAAATCAATGTCATACAATAATGCTTATTTACACTATAATCACTCTGGCATTTACATTGTTGTGATATAAAATACTGCCACAAACTGACCGTTCGTTTTTGAGTTATGCCATTTACAAACAGAACTTTTTTTATTATTCAGTCTCAAAACATCTACTACTGAAATCTGTAGCAGAATTTTGGATGGAATACAATATTTTTGTAAGCAGCAGAGAAAGTACAAAGAAATGCTATGTAAATGTGTCCGGACACAAACTAAAATATGCCCCAATATACATGTGGACTGAGTTTATTCTGTCTTTGCCCACATGTATTTCTTACTGTTTTACGTAAAGCTGAATTACAGCAGTAAAGAGCCATTTAGTTCCATGATCAAAACCTATTGGATGATGGAATGTATCTACCAAGGCTTGCTAGCAGCCATGCATGTCTAAACAAACTTGCTTGCAGTACTGGTGGTTCGCAGTGGGGGTTTTCAACATCTTCAAAGAATAGTCTCCCCAGTCAGGGTCTGAAAATTACAAAATGATTTATTACTACACTGAGTTACAATTTAATATACATATTGCATTCTATGCCACCTTCGCCTGTAACAGAAGCAGAATTACACAAGAACCTAACTTAAAAGCCATATATCACTAGATATACTTGTTTTTAGGTCTCCTACCTTGGGGCAGTCACCTCCTCCTGTCCGTTGCTCGCGGCTTACCGTGATGCATCTTCCATGTTGGTTCCAGAAGTTCGCAGTGTGCTGGTTCTCTGCAATTTTATCCTCGGCTAGCTGCAGTAATTTTCTTTAAACTATATGGGAGCATGGACTTATCCTTGGTAAAGGAAGCGTCGATCTCGGGTGGTGATATAAGAAGACATAGACGTGCTTTGGTTATGAAAAGATGACACTGCCGTTTCTTTTTATTTAACTAACCCACGTAGTACACAACACTGATATTGCCGCCGCTGTTGAAACACGGCACGGATAGGACGCGAAGTTTAGATATGCTCCTTATCTCTTTACTAGTAGCGATTCTAATGTCTGTTTCGAAAACTGTCTCTATTCCCTTTTGGCGCGATATCTCTTAAACATTCTACAGCATCTCTCCCTGCCCACACATGATAAAATGCCCCTAATTTCTTTCTAGCTGACCCATTTATAGTCGCAGGCTTCTGGGGCTGCTTCCTTTCCTATTGGTCCATTTTTAGCGCCACTCGACGCGTCTCACTATTTCATATAAACTTACAGGGATCTCATTGGTCCAAGTTTAACATAAATCGCGGCTTTTCCTAAATTTACCGTTAAGCTAGCTGTCTCTCTCACTTGGTCACGGCGAATTATCGAATAATAGGACGAAAACTTTACACCCTCGCTGTACGAACAATGGCCCTGTGACCAGAGAGATGTCGTAAAACTAGATTTTCTGCCTTCGAAGACACTATTCCTGTAGCTAAAACATTTCGTCATGGACAGTATTTTAACAAAGCGCTTAAATTATTTACATTAAACCATTTATAACTCTTCTAATATTAGTAACCTAAATACATACATAACGTTAAATCACCCTTCTTAAACTATACAAGCAGTATAAGAAAAAGATATGTACATAGCATGATTTAACATCAATAAAAATTAATTAATAAATTATCTATAATTACAGTTCTCGGGCTCGGCCTAGAGTTGCCGTTTCAACCTCCATAAAAACAAGCTCTTCTAAAACATATCCATCTGACATGCAGAATACAGATTACATAAACATTATTGATTTGGAATTTAGCAGACATTTCCTGAGAATGCAAAGATGTTCCTTACTCCAACCAACCCTTCAAAAATACGGAGGATTATGTTTTCAAGAAATTCTAGTAACAACGTTGGTTTAAATATTGTGAGGCATGAGACAATTTCCCTCTCAGGAGATGTTATCTAAAGCAGCATCTATAGTCATACGACCAGTAAGGTACAATTTTGTTGTGCAGGAGTCTTGTTACATGCCAGTAAATATACTGACATGTCACATTTTGCGCAGTATCACGCATCAACTGACCATACCAAGGAACCTTCTTGATTAAAACTAGAATTGATTCTGGAACGTTTGTACAGTCGGCAGACACTCTACATATATCAGTTGTTCTAACAGGCCTCATGTTCGTACAACATTCGTAGATGAAATATATAGAATAGATATCATAAAAGTAGAAATAAAAAAAGGCATTTCATAAACAAGGATGATACTTTATGTTCCACTATATATGAATGTGACACGGCTTTGGCATCTTCCCCATTCACTGCCTGAATTAAGTTCCATTATAGGAAAAACAAATTAATATACATATATATTTGATACCTCAAATTTATAGGGGAAAATGTTGCTCCAGCTCTTTACTGTACTTAGCACAGATGTATTATTACAGGAATTGCTTACCTTCCACTAGGGCAGGTCCTTGATCCACACCAGCAGAATCTTGAGACACACCACTCTCAGGCACCATTGTTACCTCCAAGATTTCGGATACTGTGCTGGGTACCGCGTTACCTGGTATCATCACCATCTCCAAAACATCGGTGCTCTCATCTGCAATACCATTATACATTAAAACATAAGATCTCATTTATATTTTCATAGGATTAACTTCAGAAAACACTTGCCATTCTTACCAAGAAGATCCGAGTCACATGTGGATTTTCTACCACTGGCCGTAGTGCCCATCAATGAATTGAGGAGATCGTCTGATGATGAGGTTTTAGGGGAAGGTGGTTTTCCTCCTCATGTACCATACTGAACCGTCTTCCGCTCTGCATTTGCCCTGCGTGCTTTTTTTTTCATTGTATCATACTTTTCCTTTATCTGCGTCGATGTTTGTTGATTAGTGGTAGCGGCATTAAACTTTCTAGCTATTGCTTCCCAAGCTTTCTCCTGAAATGGTAAAATTATCAAATTAATGTTTATACCTTATCCAAAACAAAAACAAGTATAAAGTAAGTGAAATATGTCTCAACACACCTTCTCTTTCCATGTGGCCGCCCCAGTGGCTTTGTTTTCTACCACATCTCTATGCTCGTGAATAAGCTGCAGAAGCACCATTCCCTCCTCTTCTGTATAATTAGCAGAACGTTTCCTTTTCTTCTCTCCGTCCATAACTACCCTATTTACTAACGCTAGCCACAAAAATATAACCTAACGCTACTTACTTCCCTACAAGAACTATACTTTATACCTAATTATAACGAAACTAAACCTAAACCCTAGAATCAGCTAAGTATTAATAAAAATGCTCTAAAAATCTCCAAAACTGTTCAAAATCTGTTCCCTGGCTTTGTTACTAATGACGCTATAATGTTGCAGGTTACCACGAAAACAGTGAAATTACTTCAGAAAACTATTGCCAAGGAAAATACATTATCTCTTTGGTGTTGCCAACTTCTCCCTCAGCATCATAAACCTTAGGGTTACTAACCATCAGTTGATATGCATTCATAATACATGGCAGTGCACCTAACCTTCACGTAGTGATAACTGATAGGTTACAAACCATGACTATTAACCGGAGATCGTAATACAGGCCGTTAGTGAATTATTTTGTGAAATTTCTAGTTTACTTTTTAAGTCTCTTGTTTACTGTTGCTAGTAGTTCTCCTCCATACAATAGGTTAGGTTTTATGTATGTTTTATATGTATTATTAAGGAGGTCCATGTTTCCACCCCATTTTATTCCTGCTAAACGTTTTAAAATGTTGTTCTTTTTGTTGATTTTATTCGTTACATTGTTTACATTTTCTTTCATTGATAAATTTTTATCTAATTCTATCTGTAGATAGGTTGTTGTAGTTGCTTCTTGTAGTTTTTTGTTGTTGATTTGCAGGCATATATTTTATGTTGCATTGTGAATAGTTGATATTGAGTTTTTCCTGTATTTATTTCTATATTGTTGTTATTAGTCCACTGTTCTAGGGTTATGATTGTATTCTCCATTGTTGTTTGTAGTTTTTTGTAATGTTTCCCAGATCTTATGTTGTTTTCTGAAGTCCATATTACCACGTCGTCAGCAAACATTCCTACTTGTATGTTACCTGTTTTCTTTAGTACATCTACTAGGTTGTTTATATATATATATATATATATTGAACAGAATAGCACTTGTAACAGACCCTTGAAGTAGTCCAACTCTCGTTTCTTTCCATTTAGATGTAGCTGTTTTGTATTGTACTGAAAATATTAAAACTATTTACAAACTTAATGCTCTCAGGTTTTTTGCATGCCACTAAAACATTTGTTTCATTGTCTTTGCTACCTTCATCATCCTCCTCTTGGGAAGCTAGTTTCGCTCACTGTGATAAGCAATAACATCACATAGCAGTCTGCTGAAATTTTGGGGTCCTCTGTGGTTCAAGTGCACCCCATCTTTCCCAAAGTCTGTGTTGTGAATGTAGTAATTACCATCAACCATTGCATACCCTTTTACACGGCAGAGCCAATCGAGTTCCCTGTTGATCCTAGCAATTACCCTATCTGATACATCTCTTCTCCGAAGTACGCCACTAATCACTACTTTAGTTGTAGGAGATGTCTTTGTGATACTGGTGGTCAAATCCATTATGTCGCCCATTATTTCTTCCGCGGGAACATTAGGCCTTATGTGGTTGAGTTCATTTGCTTTAATCCCTGGAAAACAATACACTTTGTGTCCTTGTGTTTTGCACTGCTCCCCAGAGAATTTAAGTATTGAATCACCCATTACTATAACCTCATTGTTCACACTGTTATCTTCTTGTGCTGATTTATCTTGATTATCCGTATTTACGTTAGCATACTGAATTTATTCCTGCACTGCACAGTTCCTGTTATTTTTGCATTCCACGTAGTGTTCTTGTTCTTAAACCATGATGTTTGTTTTACGACATTGGCGAAACTTGCATTCTCCTCTTGCGACCTTGGTTTATCTTCGAGTTCTTTGTTTTCAGTTCTCAGTGTCTGAATTTCTAGCTGCGAAACTTTAAATTCTTCCTTTTCAGCTATTAGAGATTGAATTTTATGTTGAGCATTTCTATAATGACCTGCAAGGATGCTATTACTTCCGCCTCGTGCATCCTGCCTGCTGCCGACCTCATTTCTGTCTTTTTCTCAGGTTCTGCATCACTTTCAAAGCTATCCCTATTTCTTCTTATTTCCCCATCATTAATACAAGTCCCATTGTTGTTCATTCTCACACCACTTTCCGATTTACCTGTGTTTTTTAGTAAAATTTGAGCCTTACTCCGTGTTACGACGCTACTTGCTGCCATCTTGAACTTTCTGTTGGAGATGCTGCTGCTCCTTTGTTTTATGTGGCCACAGTGATGGCTGATAGATCATCCACTTTGTTTATGTCTTCTTAATTTTAACACTGTCTGCCATAAATTGTGTATGCAGTCCATTGATTTTACACTTCATGTCATCTGAGGTAGTTCCAGGTCACATCTGTAAAATGTACAACATTATGTAAATACAGGCTAAAGATATATAAGCTGTCAGAAAATAAAGGTACATTGCATTAATGCTATACTAATGACAGTTAAATTGTGGTGTATTTGGAAATTGTTGCAAAAATCAAATTTATTGGAAATAATATTTAGTTTTGGAGCCAAAATTCTTGGGCATAACTCTAAATCAGAACTTACAAGATAGATAGATTTATTGTACAATTTGTTATACAATGTATATTCATTTATACCCCTACATCTATTGTACAATTTGTCTGGTGCTTGTTTTCTTATTGGGCCACTCAGATTGCTTAGCTCCCTGGCCTTTTCGCTCACTGAGCGGCCCTTACTTTTCTATACCATTTTCTTCCCTTTGCCTTCCTTATTATTCTCTCAAGTTCTTGGTTTTGTTTCTTAGAGCCTTTTATTGAGTCAATCATCTTTATGGTTTTTTACCCCAATTTCCCCATTTTTCACACTTTCTTGAGTTTCATTTATCGCTTTTGTAACCCTATCAATGATATGGTGCTTACAAAATCGCCTGCATATATAGAACCTGAAATCTCCTTATCTCCTATTACTGGATAATGCTAATTTCGTATTTTTACTCCTAATATCATCTATTAATAAATTACTAATATTAACTCAATTTACATCCCTGCCTTACTTTTATTTTCTTTTGTATCAATTTACTTCCTTTCCCTATTTGTTCTTTGTTTTATCTTGATACGTAAATTTCTCTATTGCTTTTCTGAGTCTAGTACGTCTGGATACAGGGTCGACACTTTCCTCCCCTTGTAGCGTTACCCTCCCTTCTCTCAAATCTATTATTTTATACCCTCCTTCTTGCAATTTCTTCCGCTTCACTGACCGTTCTCACTCTTATTATTTCCCCACTTCTCACTCGTGCCCCTCCCTCCTCCGCATACGTATTTCTTGCTGCACTGTTAATCAACTGTTCACTTGGCTTCTCTCCACTTCTTCTTTGCATCTCTTCCCGCCCCGCCTCTGCTACCAATGTTATCTCAGAACTTACAATGGATTCATCATATTTAACCCTTAACATTGAAACTTAGCAAAGTATGTTTTACTCTAAGGTATATTAGAGGGGCAGTAAACATTCAAATTTTATGGACATTTTATTATGCAAATCTTCATTCACTCTTGTGTTATGATATAGTGTTCTGCAGAAACTCCAGCCAAGCAAAAGTAATATTTACAATTCAAGAAAGAACCATTTGTCTATTTTTGAATATAAATTGTAGAAAAAGATGCAGAGAATTTTTCAAGAAATTAAAAGTACTACCATTATTCTGTGTATACCAAGTGTTAAAAATAAAGTATTCCATATTTTGAGAGGTGGTAGTATGTACCAAAGCAATTCAATTTATTTCATCCATAATAACACTTACATGTTGCCGGATACGTCAGAAATATATACATTTATATTACAATTCATCCAGCCTATACAAATATTTTTGTATTAGATATTTGTTTAGTTCATTTTTAAACAGTTTCCCTTTTTTTGGTTTTACTGAAATCGGTGATTTATTGAATAGTATTTTCCCTATTATTAAGGGACCATTATCTGTTAACTTCTTATTTACAGTTATTCTATGGTAATTGTTTTGTGACCTTGTTTCGTGGTTGTGATAGTGCTGATTTAAGTTACTTACTCCGTCTTTACTAACTACAACATGACTACTTTAAAAACATATAAAAATACTACTGTTAGAATTTTGTTATCTACAAAGACATTTTTACATGATTCTCTTCTATTTACATTATATATGCATCTTAAACATTTCTTCTGTAAGATTAGTAATCTGTTCATGTTAGTTATACAAGAGCTGCCCCAAACCTTGTGGATGTATTATTCCATAGTAGGTCAATTTCAGATAAGTAATATCCGGGCTTGTAGGCCATGGTATAGAAGGCATCGTGGATACCGACCTTTCGCCAAGTACAGCGCTTGGCATCTTCAGGGTGAAGTGATTCAGTGTCTGCGGTGGTCGGAGTCTGAATTCGGAGACTTTTTTTTTTTCAAGTGGAGGAGAATGATTTAATCACTTACCTCAGCCCCGATGGGAGTCGGGACTGAGAGTGTGGGACTCACCAATAGTCGGCATACCCACTAAAAACTCCTCCACCGGAATGGAAAATAAGGAAGAAGGAAGAAAGAGGAATTCGGAGTGGAAATGCGGCCGTACCGCTGTTGCACCGGCGTATTCAGGGTAAGGATATATTGGCCGGCCACTAGGGCTTAAGCCAGGTGAAGGTGAAGCGCCAGGACGCATGACCGAGGCCCTACTTGCGCCCTTGGGAATTCAGGAGTGAAGTGTGAAAGGAAGTTAGGAGTGAATGTGCGGCAGTAGTTTCCACCTGCGCCATTTGGAATTCAGGGTGTAAGGAATGTAAAGGAAGTAGTTAGGCATGTCTGCGCTAGCGGCCAGACCGGCCACCGCGAAACCTTGAAGCCGGAGGATGGCTGAATGTCGGCGGCGGAAGTCTTTCGTCCAGCATCGTCTCAAGGGCTGCTACCTCCGCCCTGACGTACTTTTCGATGGTTGAGGTGATGTAGGCTACTTTTCCGTCAACATCACAGAGGTGACGACCGGGAACCTGATTGCTTCGGGATCTGGTCTGGGGTTGATGTCGAAGCGGAGTTCTGTGACTTCCACCTCCAGGCTAGCAATCTTCTCCGACAAGTGCAGCAGTTCCGCCTGAATGTCCTCCAGCTTCTGGAGTATTTCAGGGGCAGCGTCGGTCGTGATGCTCGGAGTCTGAGCCTGGGCCTGGGGAGGTGGTGCGATGTACTGCGGTGGAGATGTGAAGCTCTGCGTCGTTTCAGCGATGTGCGGCGTAGCTCTACGAGGGTAGAGTGGGCAGGCGGCCTGACCGGTGAAATGCCCATTGCCCCCGCAGGAGGCGCAGAAGCGTCGTTGTTGAGTCAGGTCGTGCGCCCTTCAGTAATGGCAGCGGGGCGCGGCGTCGCATGTTGAGTCAGTGTGCCCGTACAGGCAGCAGTGGCGGCATGGCGTTGGGCGAACACTACGGCTGGCCTCAAGCTGCAGGGTTTGCCCTAACAAGGGCAGTCCTGCGCCGAGAGCCGCCAAGTAATCGTCCTCTTCCAAAAAGATGTGCCTGACAAGTGGCGTAGGACCTCTGATGTTCCTAATTCGCGTCGCCCTGGCCGCAGACGCCCAAAAGCACTGCGCGGCGGTGAGGAGTAAAGTCTCCGGTAGTTGTCGATGAACTCCCCGGACGACAGCTGAGTGGCGTGCGTGCACGCGGTTCTGCGGTGAGTGGTTGGCTGCGCTGGTAGGAGAGGTGGCGCTGGGTGCTTCGGCTGGCGGCGGCGAAGAGGCGGGAAGCTGGTCTTCTGCGTCGGCGATGGCTGCCTCACAAGCAGGAGGCTTTGAGGCTGCGGCGGTCTTCTTCTTTCTTCCCATGTTGACTCGATGAGAGCACGAAGCGAAGATCTAACGGAGACTTTTTTTTCCGAGTGGAGGAAAAATACTTTTGCGTACTAACCCCATCTAAGATGAGAGTGTGGGACTCCACCTCGGCGTGAAGCCGAGGCCATACCCACTAAATAAACCTCCACCGGAGGGAAAAGTCATGGTAAGGTGAGGCAGTACCGCTCTTGCACCTGCGGATTGAAGGAAAGGAAATGTTGGCCAGCCATAGGCTGAGGCCAAGGTGTGGAAGGAGGCCGGACGCAACCATGACCGAAGCCCTGGTTGCGCCCTGGCGAAATTTTAGGTGATCTTTTTTGAGGATTCTGGAAAGCGCCATGGCGCTGCGTCCTAAGATATTACTGGTGTTGGGCGTCACAAGCAGGCACTTGTGCGCGAGTCGTTGGATCTGAGCCAATGGCTGCGTCCCTTTAACAGATATTTAGTGCATGCAAATATAAATATACGGATATATATAAATATACGGATTTGATTAGTAATTAATCAGCTTAAGCTATAATTCTTAGCTTATTACTTATGTTAATATTCTAAGTTACACATACACTTAGGATTGCGGTAAATATTTGTAGAATTAATTTGCTCCGCCAGGTGGCGTCGTCGCTTATTAGTTAGGATGTTTAAATGTACTTGTTTGTAGTTTTGGTTTTCGCCCAAAAAGGCATCGTCCTTAATGTTATCCAAATCATTAACCATGACTATGCTGGGTCATATAGAGTGCACACCGGCGGGCAGTCTGCCTACAGTTGCAGGTGCTAGCCAGTGCCACTTGCGGGGGGGGGGCCTTCCCCCGGGACCGCCTTGACTCGGAGAGCAAGGACTTCGAGGCCACAAATTGTCACGTCGTGAAGCTGTAGTCATGGGTGTTATAATGGGCACATTACTAACGTGTCAAGATAGCTTGAATGTCGATTTCGGGCTCCCCGAGGCCTAGGGTTCTGTCAAACAGTGACAGCGGTCTTTTGTGCTTGTTGTGGTTGGTTTCATATGAACCTAATTCCTGTATGAGTCTGTTTGTGTTCTTTTCCTTGCTCTTATAGAGGTTGAAGCTTAAGCTCTTAACGAAGTCTTCAATTGAGTGTAATTTTAGTTCCTCGTGTAGGAGATATGCCGGCGCTAGCGGCGGTTGCTTAGTAATTATTCGTATTATTCTATTTTGGAGTGTTTGTATTTTATGCATATGAGTTTTGGCCGCGTAGCCCCAAACTGGGGCTGCATACGTCAGTATTGGCCTTATTAGTGTTTTATATAGGGTTAGCCCCATGTTTATTTTCAATTGGTTATTCATGTTAAAAATTGGGTATAGTCTGTTTAGTTCACCATTGGCCTTGGCTCTGATTTTCTCAATTTGCTTATTCCAGGTCAGGCCTTGTTCCATGTTGAGACCTAAATAGGTCACTTGGTCCTTCAATTCTATTCTTTCGCCTTGATAGTTGAGGGGCTGGAGAGCGTGTTTACCTTTACGGTGAAATGTTCTTTTAGTGAATATTATTGCTTGAGTTTTTCTAGGATTTACTTTGATCCTCCATTTGGTGAACCAAGATTCTAGTGTGTTAAGCGCATTTTGCAGTCGTAAGTGTATAATTCTCGGTTGTGTTGACTGCGTGGTTATCGCGGTGTCATCAGCGTAAATGTATTTGTTTGATCTTACCAATACTGGCATATCATTTATGTATAAATTAAACAGCGTCGGTCCCAATAGACTTCCTTGTGGGACTCCGGCCTTGATTGTCTTGGTGCTTGATACCGCATCCTCTACCGACGTGTGGAAGCGCCGGTCGCAGAGGTAGTCCCTAATGAGGGCTATAGCGGAGTCAGGGAAATTGTAGTGTTTTAGTTTCTTTAAGAGTCCGGCGTGCCATACTTTATCAAACGCGCGTTCAATATCTAGATAGATGGCGCCTGTTGATTTATTCGTGTTGTAGCCTTTAGTGATTTCCTCCGTCATCCTGAGGAGCTGCAGGGTTGTTGAGTGTTGGGTTCTGAACCCAAACTGTTCAGGCATAAGTATGCTTTGCTTGTGTATATGTTTATTAATTCGCTTTAGTATCACTTTTTCAAGTACTTTACTTAGCGTGTTCAATAGGCTTATTGGCCTGTAGTTTATGGGAAGTGTCAGGTTTTTGTTTGCTTTCGGGAATAGCAATATTTTGGCCTCTTTCCATACAGGGGGGAACCGGCCATGTTCTAGTGTGTAGTTAAATATTTTGGCTAGTGCTTGTAAGGCTCTGATTGCTAGATTCTTCAGAACCACATTAGGTATTTTGTCTGGTCCAGGTGCTTTTCTGGTAGGCAGGTGTTTAATAATCCACCCTATTTCGCCTGGGCTAGTTTTTCGCATTTTATTGTGCGTAGGCTCTCGTCCTATGTTATTAGCTTCGTTTTCTGTTTCTGCGATAAAATTGTCGTGTCCTGCCGTTTGGTTCGGGGAGAACACATTTTCAAGCGTGACCGCAAAGGCTTCTTCCTTGGCCCGGGGAGTTTCCGCAATGACATTATTAATTTGTAACGGAGGTATATTGGTTCGAGTGCGCGTTAGGCATCTTGCTATTCGCCAAACTGTGTTTTGTTGCGAGTTTAGATTTTCAAGGGTGTTATCCTATTGGTTTTGTATGTAAGTTCTCGCTCTTTCGTTTGCTCGGTCTCTTGCTTGGTAATATTCTGTTCTGTGTATTATGTTTCGCGTTTTTTGCCATTTGCGTCTGGCTCTGTTTTGTGCTTGTTGCAGCATTTTTACATCATTCGGGAATTTGGCGTATGTGGAGCGTGGCCGTGTAAGCGGTACGCATGCCGTGGTGGCCAGTTTGATTGCCGTTTCTAATCGATCTATCGCAGTGTCGTGTTCATTCGCGGAGTTAACCTCTAGGTCTGGTAGGTAGTAATCTACCGTGTCTTTAAAGGTATCCCAATCTACTTCATTGTAGTTATGCCTTAATGGAGCTGGTTTAAATGCTACTGGTGCATTAATTGTCATCAGAACCGGTAAGTGGTCTGATGTAAGCTCCTGTAACACTTCTAATTCTATATTGTAGCGAATGTTATTTAATAGCGCAATGTCCAGAATGTCTGGCGTGCAATTTGGTAAATGTGGTATAAAAGTGGGCTCTTCCGGCCCTGAGATTAAATAATTTCTGTTATTGATGTAATTTAATAGCTTAGTGCCTTGAGCGTTGGGGTTCCTGCAATTCCAGAGATAATGATTGCAGTTGAAGTCCCCGGCCGCAATGACCCGTGGTCCTAGATTCATTATTTTATCTAAGTCGTCCGTGTCAACGTTCCCTGGGGGATTGTACACTGACGCTATCACAATTTCAGAGTTTTCTATCTTAAGTTTTATTGCCGTTGTTTCAGCATGTGATAGGGTGGGGGATTGAATTTGATAATGATCAATGCTTGCCTGAATGGCTATCGCGGTTCCCCCTCCTCTTCGGTCGCGATCATTTCTGTAGATTTTATAGCCCGGAACAGATAGGCGATCGGTGTTATTGATGTGTGTCTCCGATAGTAGAGCTACTTGTATTGAATATGTTTGCAGAAAATCTGCTAAATGTTTGGTCTTTTTCCTAATACCGTTGCAGTTCCAGAAAATTATTCTTAACGTGTCCGAACTAGCCATGACTACAGTCTTCGAAGAGTTGTCACAAAGTCAGCGAGGTAGTGAGCTATGATTACGTCATCTGTTCCTATTTGACTAATCGCGTCACAGAGCCTTCTGACCATGGAATGAACTTCATTGACAGAAACCTTTTTTGAGGATTGCCTAGTGACTTCACTAGTGCGTCCATTGCCTTGCCTGCATCTTTGTGCACTGGTCCTTTGCGTTGGGGGAGCGACTTTGCTGTCTGGTTAGGCCCGACAGCCTCCAGTAAGGGACCTACAACTACTGGTGGAGGGTTGTCCTGACTTTCACGAGGGTGTCGCTCGTCGCTGGTTGGTTCGGCCTCAGCAGCGACCTGAGGTTCCCCAACCACTGGTGGCTCAGGTTCTGGGGCTGGTCGCGTCCTACCTTTGCTGTCCCTAATGAGCCACTCAGTGTTTTTCGTGGTAACCTCCGCGTAAGTTCGCGTTCGTCCTGTCTTTGGGGGATTCTTTGGAGGTTGTCCACTGGGCAAGGTCTTTTTCTTGCATGCTGCTTGATATGTTGGGCAACCGCGCCAGGTTGCTCCATGGCCCTGAGCGCCACATAAGAAGCATAGTCGGTTCTTAGGTGGAACCCTGCATGTCCCTGAGAAATGAGGTCCTGTACATTTGGCACAAGTGGGGGCGGGGGACCTACATTCTCTTCTCACATGCCATAACTTTTGGCAGTGTGAGCACTGTTTTGGCTCTGTGCCGGCCCTATACTCCTCTACCTGTACTCGGAAGTGTGCCAAAAATCGGAGGTCAAGAATTTTCCTATTTTCAGTTGTATCCTGGAGTTCAATTAAGAACATCGGCAGGGGGCCCTATTTCTGTTGCGCCGCCGCATCTAAACGGCCCTGATTGCTTCGAAACCGCATTGAGCTAGGTCTTCTACGATTTCTGCACTGGAGACTTCGGCGTACAGCCCCTTAACGACATAGCGTGCGGTTCTATTCTCGGGTTGCTCTAAAAGATAGTGCTGTACGCCCCTGTCCTTGAGATGCTTAGCCACAGTTTGGTAAGTCAAGGTTGAACGCCTTGATACAAAAGTCTCCAGAGTTTCTAGCTACACACAGAGTAATGAGTATTATTGAGGTGGTGTGTCTTGTCTAGGTCTTTGATTAGCTGGTGGAATGTCGCGGCCTGGTTCTTTCCTACAAAGATTGGCGCTATGGGGGACCTCCTGTCCTTCATGAAATCGGAGGGTTCCTGTC
Organism: Deroplatys truncata; assembly: GCA_030765065.1. Taxonomy (NCBI): domain Eukaryota; kingdom Metazoa; phylum Arthropoda; class Insecta; order Mantodea; family Mantidae; genus Deroplatys; species Deroplatys truncata. The sequence continues at coordinate 13,514,565 of CM060979.1, forward strand.
GAGCGTCTGGTCCTGCGTCCTTAGAAGTGCCAGCTTTCGGCGAGGACGGTATCACAGGAGTAGGTGTTTGGGTAGAAGTAGGTATAGGAATGGGAAGTCGTGAGTTGGGTGTCACAGGAGTGGGTTTAGTAGGTGAGTCAGAAGGTGTAGGGCTGGAAGGAGTTTGGGTGCTAGGTGAAAAAGGCACAGAAGTGGAAGGAGTAGGAAAGATAGGTTTAGGAAGGGCGGCCTTCTTCCTAGTCATCATTGTCTTCGGTGCTGAAAGGGTTGGCTTGGTGGCCGTCGTCGTCCTGTTTCCCTTTGCCATCCTATCTTAGGTGAAGTTGTTCAAGAGAGAAGGGAAAACCTAATACTTAGCCTAACAGGGGGCTTAGTCTAGAAGGAAAGAGGAAAAAGTACAGTAGAAGAGAAAGAACAGTAAGTGAGCGCTAAGAAGCACGGGGAGACAGAGGGTCGAACTTCGGAGAGGCGCTTAAGCAAGTCTTGCGACTGCTTGCTGTGACCGTGTATCCCCTACTCGTCTGTACTGCGAGAGTTGTGCTCAAAGAGCTAGGCTTTGGTTAAGCAACCGCGGCAATCCCGAGCCGAAGGCTTTGGTACAAGTACCACGGCAATGCCGAGCCGTTCCAGCGGTGGCTGCTTCTTTGCAGCGGACTGCTTCTTTCTTGTCTGGGAGCTCCTCTAGTAGATGTTGCTTGGTCCACATCTCGAAGCGAAGTGGTAACGGAGACCAGACAGAGACAGACAACGTAATTAAGGTTAGCAGATGCTAACCAAGGCTGCTCAGGGTAATCCCTCTTCAGCCAAGTAATGATTTATTTTTTATTGGTTGTAGCATCGACATCCCACAGAGTCATCGCAACAGCATGGATGATTGTGATTTATGGTGGTTGAAAGGATCAGGGAAGTGTTTTGGGGATTTTTTTATGGTGTCGGACACACGACTCAGGGCTTAGCCCACGGAAATTTTGTTTTTTCTTGAAGGTTGATGTTTACTTTGTGGACTTGTTTATGTGATGTTTCTTTTTGTATGGAGTTTGGTTTTGGTTTCTATCGTTGCTTGCTGGTTTAATTAATGTTTATTTGATAGGTTCTTGTAGGATTTGTTGTGCTGCTGCTTGGTCCTGTTCATGTGTTTTTTCAGTATGATGTTTTATATATGTAACTGGAGTTAGTGTTAGTTCTGGGAGTTGGTTGTTGGCACGCTTTTTGAAGTTTTCTTCTGATTGTAGAAGCTGTTGTCGGTGAGGGAGTTTGGAGGCTTTTGCTATGTAGGTTGTATAAGCTCGGTCGATGAATTCTTTCAATGGTTCTGTTTTTGTTAGTGTATGGATATCTCTGTTGGGGTAGCAGTAGGGGACTTGCTGCAATGCGTAGGCATTTCCGCTCCATTGTTTCCATCAGGTGCATGGTGGTTGGTGCTGTGGTTGGGGCTGGTGCTACAGCTACGTATGTGAGGACTGGTCGGACGAGTGTTTTGTAAAGGTGTAATAGTGCTTCAGTTTTTAGTCCTTCGCCTCGCTGGTTGCTCAGGTATCGTAGTGTTGCTTGGATTGGTTTTATTTGTTTCAGCTTGGAGTTGAAGTGTTTGGTTTTCAGGCGACGGGTGATTAATATTCCAAGATATTTTGCTGTGGTTTTTGTTTTTATATGTGTTATGCCGATTTTAATTTGTAAATTTTTACGTTGAAAGCAGCTTTTTCGTTTGATGGCCAGTATTTGTGTTTTGTGCGGATTAATTGAAATGCGCCATTTATTCGCCCAGTCAGTGAAGATGGCAAGTTGCGCCTCAAGCTTTTTTTTGGCAACTGTCGGTTTTAATTCGGTGCACCAATATAGCGTATCGTCTGCATATTGGGCTAGTGAGACTGTTGGTGTTTTTGGCTGAGGAGTGTCATAGGTATAGATGATGTATAGGAGGCCAGAGATGGCACTTCCTTGGGGGGTTCCAGCTTGTAGTTGAATGAGGTCGGACAGTGTATTATTTATTTTTAGTCTGGCTGTCCTGTTGTTTAGAAAGCTAGCTATCCAGCGTACAATGTTTTTTGGGATGCTTAATGTTGTCATTTTGAACAGGAGACCGTTGATCCAGCATTTGTCGAACGCTGCCTCAATATCCATGAAGGTCGCTATGGTAGTTTTGCTACGGTTGTAGCCGTCTTGGAAATTCGAGAGGACACGTAATAGTTGGTCCTGGATGGTTATATCACACCTAAAGCCTGCTTGGGTGTCAGGAATTATTTTTGTGTTGTTTATGAATGTGTGTAGGCGGTTGACCAATATCTTTTCCAGTATTTTGTATAGAGTGGTGGTGAGGGAGATTGGTCGGTAGTTCTTATGGTTTGTGTTATCCTTGCCCGGTTTTTCAAAGAGCAGTATGTGTGCGTGTCGCCAGTTTTTTGGATGATAGCCGTGTTTTAGGCACTTGTTGTATAGTTGATGTAATCTGTTGATCATTTCCTGTGGTAGTTCTTTGAGCATTTTATAGGTTATTTCATCCGGGCCTGGGGCTGTGTTGCCCTGGGTTTGTATGGTGGCGGTTAGTTCGAAAAGTGTGATCGGTCTTGCTGGTCCTGTTGTTTCGTCAGGTTCATAGAGTTCATCTTGTGGGGTGTAGCGCAGTGGTGAATTCTTCACATGATAGTTTATGCGGTTGTAGCATTGTTTGTCAAAGTTCGGATGTTCTGGTGTTTGAAAGATGGTGTCATAATGTGATTTAAATAGTTGTAGTTTTTCTTCGGTGTTCCAGATATGTTTGTCATCAACTTTTATGGGGTAGGTGGTGTGTTTCTTTCCTCTCGTTGCCTTTATGAGTTGCCAGAATTTTTTGGGTTCCTGTGTGTGGTGTTGATTTAGTGTTTGTATATATTCCGTCCATTTGTTGGTGCGAAATTCTATTATTGCGTTTTTGACTGCTTTCTGTATATGGTTATATATTGTTTTGTCGTATTGATGATGTGTTTTCATGTATTGGCGGTGTGCTTTTCTTTTCTCTTTAATTAACAGTATTATGTTTTTTGGTAGTGTGTTGATGTTCCTTCCCGGGTCTCGCTTGGATGTTGGGACGGCAATCTGGCGAGCTTGTATTATTTTTGTGATTGTGCTCTCTTCTTGATCAATTTGCGCTGTGATATTTCCATTAGTATTTATTTCAGCGGTGGCGAGTCGCTTGTTGATTTCTTGTCTATAGAGGTTCCAATCAGCTTTTCTGTAGTTTGGTACTTCATATGGTGTCAAAGTTTCGTAGTACCATCTATTGGTGGCGATGGTTACTATGATCAGTATGTGGTCGGTGTTTGTTGGTACATCTGTTTGTATTTCTAGTATTTTATGGTGAAGTTGAGGTGATGCTAGTACCTTGTCTGGTGATGTCGGTTGTTGGGTGCCTGTCCCAATTCGGGTGGGCCCGGGTATAGGGGCAATTTTCAGTTTTGTTTCGCTTAGTATGCGCAGTAATTCTTTACCGTAGAGGTTTGTGGTAGTATCCAGCAGGCTGTGATGTGCATTAAGATCTCCAATGATGAGTAGGTTGTTGTATTTATTGCTAAGGTATTTTATTAGGGCATTGGGGAACTGATTGTTCTGGATGGACATTTGGTTTGGTGGTGCATATTGTCGCGTACCTCGATAATCTGTAATTTATTATTTAACTTTCAGAGGAGAGCTACTCGCTGTGAGAGGGTCGTTATTCAAAACTAAGGAAACTTTACTTTAAGAGGCACCGACACAAAGGGACGCAGCTAAAGTTAAATTCACAAATATTCTTACACTCACATAATTCCTGGCTGAAGGGAAAGGCAAGGATTCTATACTACCATAATTAAAAAGTCAAGGAAGAAGCTTAAGTAGAAGATTTATTAAATATGCTTACCCATGTGTCTGCCGGGACGAGGACGCCCTATCATTGCACAACTATCCGTACATCTCAACACCACGAAGACTAGACACTGACTCCTGAAAAAACTCGTTAAGCTTGGCGTCCTAACGCCATATCCCCTCCAATGAGACTATTTCCCCTCAAACGCCCCTCCTCGGATAAGCTGCCAACCTTCAGCTTGAGTAACCAGAGGGCACGGCTATTACTACAATCTGTGCACATGCCACATCTCCCCCTGGCCACCCAAGTCGACGTCCTCGTCGACAGAAAGAACATAAGTATACAAAATACAGGAAAAAACAAAAGAAAGACATACCAAAAAAAATGACATAGAAATGTGTGATGTAAAATAAAAGAGCAATACATATTTGTGGTTGCACCCAGCCGACGACAATGGTGCTGGGCGATAACGAGAAGCGAGAGCGATGTAAGTGCAGTCGACGTAATATTGTTAATGCACTAGCTTTGGCATCCCGCACACGCACACACCACGCTGCCTTAGTTCACAGACACACTACACTGCGCAAAAGGGTGATGAACTGCCGTAACTGTTTGTGGGTGGTTGAGACAGTGCCCACAACGACGATTTGTCCTGGTGTAGGATTAGCACCGCAGGTCTCTGGTGATGACAACAGGGTGGGCAGTCGCTGGCTTGGACTGCCCCCCGACATGGTGGCTCCTTATGCCACGGCAGTGTAGTGGCTGCCCGACAGCTTCCCGTGGTGTTTCTTGACTTCTGGTGTGCTCTGGGGATGCTCTGGAGATGCTCTGGAGATGCTGGTGCATCTTCTCGCTCTCTGCCACTGCACACTACTAAAACAAAACCACCACACAATAAACAGGATGCTCCCACAAAGAATCACACAGAAAAGAAGGGTATGTCCTTTACAAATAAAGATTTTAAAGTATGAAAAGTGTACACTAAAAATTCTTTTGACATGGGCAAGTAAAGAGAAAGGAAAATTAGAACAAATTGGCATAAAAAGAAATTTTTACAGAGTTGCCATCCAAAATTGAACTTACAATGCTTCATAATCCAAATGCCTCCACCAATTTGTCGCGTACCTCGATAATCTGTAATTTATTATTTAACTTTCAGAGGAGAGCTACTCGACTGACTCCTGAAAAAACTCGTTAAGCTTGGCGTCCTAACGCCATATCCCCTCCAATGAGACTATTTCCCCTCAAACGCCCCTCCTCGGATAAGCTGCCAACCTTCAGCTTGAGTAACCAGAGGGCACGGCTATTACTACAATCTGTGCACATGCCACAATATATGGCGGCTATAACGATGTTTTGGTTGTTGAGGTGAATTTGTGTTAACACTGCCTCAGCCGCTCGGAATTCATCGGGCAGTGGTATTTGTGTTGTACGATGGATGGGTTTAATCAGTGTGAGCACTCCACCCCCTATTCCAGTTTCGGGATCATGACGGTGGGTCTGGTATGGCGGAAAAGTAAACATGTTATATGGTTTCAATTTGGTTTCATTTATTGCTATTATGTCCGGGTCGTGTTCATTGATGGCTGCTTTAAGACGATCTTTTTTGGATCGAATTCCATTAATGTTAATGTGCAGCACTTCTATGTGATGTTTTTCCTTAATTACAGGCGCTATTTCTTGTCTTTTGTTGTTTTGTTTGGTCTTTTTGTTGCTTTTAGTTTTGTTGTGTTGTTTCTAGTGTGCTTACTAGTACTGCCAGCTCGGTTCCAATGTTTGTAATGTTGATTGTTTTGTTGAGTGTTTTGCGAAAGGTATCTTGTATTGTTTTATTTGTCCTCTCTCGGTGTTCGGGAGGTGTGATTTCTTGAAATGCTACTGTCAGGCTTTTTAGCATCTGGTCGGCAAGATGGTGGAAGAGCTTCAATACGAAGTCTGTTTGTATCTCATGGTGTTTCCTCATCTGTTCTAGTGTTTGCTGGTGTTGTTTGTTGCTGGCTTTGGTGAGGTCTTTTAGCAGTTTTGTGATTTCAGATTCAGATTTCTTTTATACGGAATAGTGACCTGGTGCCGGTACATAGGGCCCGGCTAACAGGCAAAACTTTACATGAAATACATATGTCTTATTGTTTATGAGATGAGTTGACAGAAAAATAAAGAAAAACCCATTCGGCAACCATGCTTAGGTTGCCGAGAACAGTTTTTTTGTGCATGTTATTGTTTCTTTTTTCAATTTGAAAACAATTTTTTTTTCTTACACACATACACACACACATATATATATATATATATATATATATATATTATATATGCACGCTCGCACTCACACACACACGCGCGCGCGCGCTCACTCACGCATTTGGTCATGCGCTGCACGTCCCAGTTCCGACACACGGAAGCACTAGCACACGAAATAAATAAAACACACTTAACACTGACTATATACAATATATACAAGTCCGCGGTTTTGCTGTGCGGCAGCTTGTATCCTCCATGGAGGGGACGCCATCTGGCGGGGGCCTCCGCCGTATTTGTGAGTGGCCTTGGGCCGGGTGAGATGGGCGCGCAAAGTGGCGAGCCAGTGTTGTTTCAGAACATTTTGATTCGCGCATGTTTGCGGTGTTTTGGCTCGCCACTGCCGATGTTGGAAATGAGATGATTGTCATGTCGTCGTATGCGCGCCCATACGGAGCAGCCTCTTTTTGTTATTGCATCTACTATTGTTGGCATGTTTGTTTCTTCATGTGGGGTTCTATTGTTTGTGAAGAAGGGGACTTGGAGAATTTTCCTGAGGGAAATGTTTTGAACAGTCTGGAGGTATTGGAGGGCAGTTTTAGAGGCGCTCGCCCAAGCCGCACAGGCGTAGAGGACCACTGATAATATAAATGACTTATATAGAACAAGTTTGGATTTTAATTTAAGCTGTTTGTTTCGGAAGACGGGGGCGCATAACTTTAATCGCTGCCGCCCTTTGTTGGCGGTATTTTTTTAAGTGGGTTGTCCATCGCATTGTGTGATCCATTGTCACGCCAAGGTACTTGATTTGCTGACGGCGGTGCAATCTTTGACCACCGACCGTTAGGTCCATTGCCGGAGGGCGTGCCCGCTTAGAGAAATAAATTAGCTGGCACTTATTTGCATTAATTTCTACTTTCCAATCGTGGAACCACGAGAGGAAGCGGTCAACTTACCGCTGCATTTCCAAAAGACCGAAACGAGGATTTTTGTGGTGGTTGTAGATTGCAGTGTCGTCAGCATACATTGCGATTTTGCATCTGGCGTCCACAGGGAAATCATTAGTAAATAATATGTACAAAAAGGGGGACATTATAGCCCCTTGAGGGACGCCAGCCCGCATAACTCGCTCCCGGGAGGAGGAGCGGCCCACTTGGACGTAGAAGCGCCGGTTTTCTAAGTAATTTTGAATTAAGAACATATAATCCTGGAGGCCGCGAAAGTTGTGGTGCAGTTTGTAAAGCAGGCCATTATGCCAGCACCGTTCGAATGCGGCTTCTGCGTCCAAAAATAACGCCAACGTTGAAGCCCCATTGTTAATTGCTCGGTTATGTCATCAGCAAGTCGTAAGAGCTGTAATTCTGTAGAGTGTGCTTTTCTAAAACCAAACTGAGATTTTGAAAATTCGTTAGTTTCCGAAACTTGTTTTTGTAGTCGATAAAGTATAATTTTCTCAAGCAATTTGCCAATAGTAGACAGGAGACTAATGGGGCGGTAATTTTGAGGTTGCCTGGTGCTTTTCCCTTGCTTAGGCAGCATAATCACCTTGGCTCGTTTCCAAGTGGCTGGGAAATAGTTATACCTCAAACAGGCGTTGAAAATCTTGGTGAGTTGCACCAGGGCTTTTCTCGGGAGATGTTTGAGTTCCTCATTAGTCACCTTGTCCGGGCCGGCGGCTTTCCCATTAGGCAATTGCCTAATGAGCTTGTACACTTCCTGCGGTGTTATATGTGGGTGATGTTGCTCACGCTTCTGCGCCATCCAGTTTTGTACCCATGTCTGTACTTCTTGTGCTTTGTTTAGATTGTGTGTGATGTTTTCTGAGAATCTGTCTTGCAGACAGTCGGCGAATATCTCGGCTTTTTCCTCTGAGGAGAAGTGCAGGCCGAGTGGAGTGTGTAGCGCCTCAGTGCCAGTAGGAGCGCTAGAGGAGACCTTGAATGTCCTTAATAATTTCCATAAAGACTGGTCCGAATGTGTGGTACTCAGCATTTTATTTTCCCACTGTTCACTTTTGTTAAGCTGAATCTGTTGCCGAATGATGTTGCGTAGCCACTTTGCTGCAACTTTGTATTCGGGCTGGCGGGTAAGCCGCCACAGTCTCGTCAGGCGTCGCCTCCTAGCAATGAGCTGCTCCACCTCCGGGTACGTGCAAAAACTGGGTGGACTTGTGGTGTACGTGGTAGCGTTTCTTTTGGCCGTGTGTAGCGAGGCAGTGAAGTTTTCAACGGCGGCATCAATGTTTGCCTCGCTGTAGTATGACAGCTTAGGCTGAGCCATCCTGTGCATATCCATGGTAAATTGTTGCCAGTTTGTCTCTGCTCGGCGCTGGGGGCCGTGACCGCGCCGCAGATTTCGAAATGCACAGGTAAATGGTCAGAGTCTAAGCTGTGATACACTGTTAAATTTTGAGTAATAGCCGCATTTTTTGTAAGCACGAACTCCAAAATTTCAGGATCAAAGTGACCTGTTTTATGCCAAAAAGTGGGTTCTGGGGGAAAGTGAACCTCAATGTCGTCATTCTCCGTTATAAGTTCTACCAGGAGATTTCCGGTCGCGTTTGCTCGGCGTGAATGCCACCATGGGTGCCGAGCGTTGAAGTCTCCTGCAATTATAACGTGCTCCTCTAAATTGAGGATCTGTTCGAGGTCTCTCAATAAAGGTGAGCCAGGGGGCCTGTAGAGCGCTACCAACAATACTGTTCGGTTATTGATGCAAATTTTTAGTGCTGTGCACTCCAACGCTGTCAATGCTGGCAGCGTGACAGGAGCGTGAGCAACTGTGTTTTAAAAATATGGCGGTACCACCCCCCTGTCGGCCAAATCTGTCATTTCGAAAAACTTTGTAACCCCTGAGGTTAAAAGTGTACTCTTATTTTAAATTTAGTTTCGCAAATAAATGCGACATCAATTTTGTTACGCCGCAGGTAGTTTTCAAGTTCGTGCTGTTGCCGGTAGATGCCGTCGGCATTCCACAGGAGCGCGCGAGTTAAAGTTATACCTCCTCTTACAGTGGCCATCTAATCGAAGATTGTGGAGAGAAAGCATATGATGGTTTCTAGCTTGTCCCAGGTGCTGGTGCAGCCTTTGAATTTTGTGATGAATGGCTTCACCTTTGGGAGGAGTGTTGGGAGGTTGAAAGATTTAAATAGATCTATGAGATCTTTTAGCCCGCCCAGGTCGCCAGCGGGCTCCTTGGAGGGGGGACCACTTGGTGGTGGCACGGGTGCCTTTTGCCCCTTAGCGGCGCCTGCAAATAAGACGCCTTCCTTGACCAGGGCCGGGTTAAGAATGGGTTTTGGCCCTGGCTTAGCACCCGGGGAGCTCCTGGCCATGGATGCCAGTTGGCGGCGGTGGCGTTCGTTTCTGAACGTTTCACAACCGCGATAGCTGGCGGATGCGTCTCCCTACAGTTCGCACAGTGGGGTACAACGTCCTGCGTGGCCTTTTTGGGGCAGTCAGCTAAGCGGTGGAGGCCACCGCAGAGGACGCACCGGGAGGTCATGTGGCACATTTGGAAAGTGTGCCCTAGTTGCTGGCAGTTCTAGCATTGAGTTATGTGGTGGTTGGTTCGGAGGACCTCCACGGTGACCATCATATGGCACACCTCTCTCTCCTGCAATAGTTTAGTGTTTGCAGTGGTCCTATCTAGGGTGACTTGGAAAGTAGGCAGAGGCCGACCGCGTGATTTGAGTTGTCGTACCTGGACGCCGGTGTATCCTTTGAGCTGCAGGCTTTCTCGGATGAAGTCCTCCTCCAGGTCCTCCGGGAGTCGCTTAATGACGTACCGGAGGGGCTGGTCACTCCGGGGTGTGAAACTGTAGCTCTCGATGCCGGCGTCCTTCAGGTGTCCCATGGTGGGGATGGCGTCCTCCTTCCTGCTGAGGAACAGCTTCAGGCAAGTGCGGGTGTTTTGGAGCTTGTATTTGTCGGCCTGGAGCGAGTTTCGCAGGACGTGCAGGACCTTTGTTGCGTGTTTATTGTCTGGTATTATAATCCTGGGTGGCTTCTGTGACTCCGGATTGTTGGTGGCCGCTGTTGTGGCGGAGGTGGAGGTGGAAGGTTTCGGGTGTGTGGAGGTGGAAGGTTTTGGTTGTGTGGAGGTGGACGGTCGCGGTGATGTGCGCGCCGGCCTTTGGATTTTGGGTTGAGGAGAGGGGGGAGAGGAGCTGCGGCTGGTGTTGCCTGGTCCATCTCGGCGTCGCTGCTGTCCGCGGCGTCGGAAAGTACCGCAAACTTGTTGCTGGTCGTGACTGGTGTCGGTTGTAGGTGGCGCGTTTTGTTTTTGTGATTTCTTGTCTGCTTAGGTCCGTTTTATTTTCAGGAATGGTAGGTAGGGGAGTGGCTTGTGTTTCATTGGTTAGTGGTGGAGGGGAAGGGGATGGTGGAGGTGGGTTGTTGTGAGGGAATATTCTTATTGGCTGAATGTGTTGCATTGTGCTGGGGGCCTCTTTTGGATATAATGGGCATCGTATTTGCTCGGTATAGTGTCCCGGGTCATTGCATGTGGCGCAGAAGGGTTCATTTGGTGTTCGGCTGTCATGTGTGCATATTTGTGTGATCCTATTGTTTCCGCAGTAGAAGCATCGCGGGTCATTTGTGCAGTTGTCCAGGTTATGGCCGTACTTTTGGCATTTTCGGCATGGGACATGTCTGGTGGTTGTTCTCGCCGGCTCAACACGGTAGACCTGGCTTTCTAGCACAATACCTTTGTTCAGAATTTCTTGCATTGTTTGCAATTCATCTGAAAATCCGCACTAGCGGTGTTGGCTGGTTTGTAGCTCGGCTGATTATTCTCACAGCCCGGTTAATGGTTGGTTGGTTTTCCTGTATCGCATTAAGTAGTTCCGCGTCAGGTACTGCGAGGGGAACATTTTTAATTACGGCTACCAGTTGTCTCTTCTGTCGCGGTGAGGCGTCTTCTTGGATTAGAGTTGTTAGCATGGTCAGATAATGGGCCTGTGTTCCAAAATTGGTGGCGCTGATCGCTTGCTGAAATATTCGCCCTTGCTGTTCAGTTTTAAATGCAATGCCTAATGTGTTCTTTGGTTTGTATATTGGGCTGATTCTGACTATCTGGATAGGGTAGTTTTGGTCTACTTTCTTAGCTATGAGTTCCTTCACTCGGAAGTAATTGAGGTGTTTCTGTTCGCATGGTGTGACATAGATCGAAGCTTCCATGTGGAAGGACTTCGTTTCTGAGTGTTGGTGATCGAAGTTTTGTGTTGTTGTCTTTCTCAGTGTTCTTGACCTGGGCTTGGATTCTCGGGCCTAGTTCGCTCTCTGATTCCAGGCTTGTGTCCGATAGGTTATTTTCGGACATTCCGTCGTCGCTGTGGTGGATAGGTGCTTTCTCCTGATGTGAGCTTTTAGTTGCTGTTGTGTGTTTAGTGGATGTTCCTGGTTGAGCATGGGTCGATGTAGATTTGTTTTCCGGTTTGTCTAGTTTAGGCGGTGGTTTTCCTGTTTTAACCATGGTGTAGTAGCTGATACTGGGTTTTGGGCTGTATGTGTGGTCGTGTGTCTAGATTTTGAGTTTTGTGGTGATAAGGCAGGTATTATTATGGGCTGTGGTCAGATGGATTGGCTGCTAATTAGCTCGTCTGGTGTGTTGCCTCGGCCGAAGCCGAATAAGTGTGGTTTCAAGAAACCACAGGGTAAAACCCTTTAACTAAGCTTAGAAAGTTTAGGGCTAATACCAGACTGGCCACAGGATAGGTAAGGTGGGTGAATTGGAAGAGGTTATGATGATTATGATTTCCGGCCTGAAAAGGAAGAAAGTATTAGGGTACCGCAGGACCGTGGACGGCTGGCTGACTGCGCTGTGGTTGGCTGACGCTGCTGAGGTAGGCGGGATGTTGTGGCTATCTCCGCTGCTCGCTGCTGGCTCGTTGGCTGCTTCCCGGCGTTCACCTGCTCGAAGACTCGAAGAAATTCTTAGAGGCTCGCTGACTACACCGCTCGGTTCCACGCCCACGCATTAACGGAGACCAGAGGATGGCGCTCTTATATAGTGGGGGTGGGCTTACTGTGAGGTCCTGTGCAGTGATTGGCTCGCGTCTCTGGGAGTGGGTGGGTAATTTGCTAGGCTCCTTATTAAGTGGAGATGTGTACTTGTGTGTATTTTCTTACATATGTAGTCAATATGGTGTCTAAATACCTAAAAATTATATTTTATCTAATTGCTGGGCAGGTTCACCATTTATCGTTACATTTACAGGACTTTTATTGCTATACCTGTTATTGCAGTGTTGGAACATTACTGTTTTTGTTTTATGAAGATTAACTTTCAGGCGATTGCTTGTAAGATAATTGTAAATAATTTGCATCTTTGTAGTTATTATTTTTTCCATTTCGTTTACTCCATTGTGTCCAAATATTAATGAGGTGTCATCCGCATACGTCACTGTTTTGGAGTGTGGAGTTATTGGAAGATCATTTATATAAAGTAAAAATAGTATTGGCCCTAGGTCAGATCCTTGAGGTACTCCCGCTTTGACATTTCCATAATTGGATGTGATAGATTCTATTGTGTGTTTACTCTTGGTTCTGACTACTGTACATTGTTTCCTGTTTTCAAGGTAGCATCTTAATATTGTGTGAAATTTTCCCCTTATGCCATATTTCTGCAGTTTATTCAGCAGTATTTCATGCGATACACTGTCAAATGCTTTAGATAAGTCAAGGAATATCCCTGTGATCTTCTCGCCATTATCAAGCCCTTTGGAGTATAGTATGATATAGCTCTGCTATAGCAGTGGTTGTGGAGTGATTTTTTCTGAATCCATGTTGGGATTTACTTAGTGTATTAAATTTATTTAGAAAGTTAAGTAATCTATTTTTAGTACTTTTTCGAAAACTTTAGCAAAGACAGAAGTTAAGGAAATAGGTCTATAATTATCTACTTTTGTTTTATTGCCTTTTTTAAATATTGGCCGAACTAATGTCACACCTTTAATTTGAAGGGGGTTGAGGACGTGCATTTGGGAGCGTGGCAGGATTAAGGGTTGGTGAGCAACTCTGAATAGCAAGACACAATTAACAAAAATGATAACAGATTTAATATAATAAACGAGTAGACACAAAGACTGAGCAAGCAAGCCAGCCATTTTTAGGATTAAATATTTAAGAAAGATCAGTTTCTAGTTACCTAGTGCCATTGAGCAGATGTTATGCTGGTTGCCATACGCAAAGGTGAATGTTGATCTGGGCAGCGCCTCCGGCCGCACCTGGGTTGTTCCTATCAAGACTGCCATCCCCATAGATTTATGAAAGGGGTTTTATATCATAGATAGATGCCGCCACACAGGACATGGCCATATATGGAGAGTTAACCTCTACTCTATGAGTTGGCATCACCCGCATAATATCACAAGAATATGACTAGCATTGAATGTCCAGCTCATGCATCCTGTGTTGCACCATATGAAGTAAGAATGCAAGAAATGAGCTTCACATGAACCAAATTCTAAAGAAAAGTAATTTTTAGGAAAATAATTTAACTTGACTTGACCCATACGTTACACTATGCTTATTTTTAGACAATCAGGGAAAGATTCCTCAATTACTGATGTATTTATGAGGTGCTCCAGTATATCTAGTAAGGCATATGTACAGTGTTTTTGTGGATACTTCATCCCATCCTGCCGACATGTTATTATTTAGTTTGTTTATTATTTTTTCTAACTCTGTTTTAGTGGTTCCTTTTAGATAAATGTAAGATAATAGTCCATTTGTCCCCTGAGTTGTATCAATAATCTGACTGATTTTATCGATTCCCATTTTTAAAAAGTAATTATTGAAGATCTGACAAACATCTTTAGGATTTTTCACTACCTGCATGTTTTCTTCTAAGGTTATGTTTTCAAATGTCTTATTGTTTACGTGTTGTTCTTTTACAGTTCCCCATATCATCTTTGCTTTATTATTTTATTTTATTATTTTTTTGCTAAATTGTTGTCTCTTTAGATTTATCAGTTCTTGGGCATACTGCTTTTTTAGACATCTATGTTTATCCGCATAAATAACTAAGTTTGTAGATTTATAGAAGGTATGGTAATCCTTCATTTTATCCCTAATCTTTTTTACTTCAAATGGAATTTTAATATTATGGTTACAAGGTTTTGCAACCCTTTTGTTTTTGAGTGGACAGTGTTTATCTAGGTGCCATTTTATTGTATCAAAGAAGAAAAAATGTCCAGTAAACAAGGGATCTAAAATGTATACCTTAAGAGGTATGAGCACGGACAGAAGTATGCCTTACTATGAATGGGCACCATATTGAGCTCTTTCTTTAGCAATGGCTCACAAGTGCAGGTCATATGTAAATGTCAGCAAATTACATTAGAAGTTATGAAGTTTCACAGTAACAAAGTAATGTATCCTTATTTGTTTACTGCATTCTGTAGGTCATATGTAATAGCAAAGAGCTTGCAGCAGAAAAGATGTTTCATGAAGATGAACAAATGCTCATAGCTCTTAAGGTATGCATTTTATAGCCCATGTTTACTGGGCATTTTTGTCTTGTTTCAGTCCATACTACTACCTCTCAAAATATGGAATACTTTTTCATTAACATCCAGTATATCTTTGAATTATGTTAAAGCCAATCCGCACGAGTTCAATGCAATATCCCAGGTGCACTCACACGACACACATAACAAAAATAATTTACATAGATATACACATAGATCCAAACCTTTTGAAGAAAGAAGGTTTAACTGAAAACATTCCAGCTACAGCATTGCTTTTATACACTGGAGGAACTTATGGAAAACTGCAGTATGTTGTAAACACTGTCCATTAGATTTTAATTCAACAATTGAGTGGATGTTGTAAACATTGCTGAATATTGTAAACATTTTATATAAAGAATATTTTGTATCTAGTCTGTTTCTAATGTAATTGCTGATTTGACAAGCTGTACATTTGTATCTTATATTGTAAATATTTTATTTCGCATGTCCAATAATAATGTATATGGTTTACAAAGGATGAAAATAAATGAAATAAGAATTGTTGTTATAAAATGTTTGAATAAAAACTTGTTAAAAGGCAGTTTATTTAGAGCACCCCAGTACTGCCACTTATTTTATAAAGATTGTTATTAGTTGAGTTTTACTGTAGAGGAGTGGGTTAAAGGCAGTACTCTTTTAGCACATATTAAGAAAAATCTGATGTGTTACACTCACTTGACTTTCTCTACTCTTGTACAAACTATTTTTACAAATGCTTATTCTCCATCTACTTCATGTTAATCGAGATGTTAATCTTATTGCTAATTTTCTTGTAGATGCAAGGGAATTGGTAGGCTTTAAGCGATAGTCAAATGTTTTAAGAGCTGGTTGCTATGTGGAGTATTCCATTCTCTTTGCATTACCAGGACAAAAAAAAAATGAATAACGAATTTCCATTTGAGAAAAAGTATAAGTATTGGAAAATTTAAGGGAATAACAAGCAATGTCTCGAAAATGGTTCACTCAACAACAAAAAAATGTATATGACATAAATTGTGTATTTTAACGCGATCTACATTTTTTGTGTAGTAAAATTTTGTCTATCTCATGGTTTACCAGTTACGCAAAAGTCGTTCACAATGAAGAATACTTTTGGAGACATTACCAGAAAATTCGAGATATACATTTCATTTGCCATGAAAATATCTTGAACATATGATATTTTAATCAAAATCGTTAGCCATTTTTTAGAAAATTTAAATTTTCGAAAAATGTTCCATATAAAGGGTAGTCTGGGGTGGGGGGGTGGGTTTCTTGAAAACCTTCGTGTCGCATCCCTGGAAGATACTGAACCTAAATACCAAGTTTGGTGTTTATCTGACTGTTCGTCTCCGTGTTATGCTGTTCACAGACACACACACGGACATGTTTCCAAAAATTCTTTTTTTTGGATTCAGGGGGTCTCAGAACATGTATTTCTGGTGAAATCTCGGTATCGAATTTTTGGGTGGAACACAATACTTCCCCTACTTACTATACGTAGTAGAGAGAGTAATATATGTTTCCCCTTTAGACATCCTAGCAGATCTCCAATAATCCATTTCTGTTACCAATAATTTTCTTTTCAAGTGATAGTTCAGAGTCCACACGTCTGAGTCATAGGTTATAATCAGGGTTAGGAATTTTAGGTGCAAATTTCAGATGAAAAAAGCAAGGGAAAAGGTGCTCAAATAAAGTGCTGGTTTATTTAAGGGGATGCACAACTGAAATTGCTATTTTCTAAACTATTCATTCAATTGGGCTGAAATGTTAACCACATGTCAGTCTTCTTTAGATACAATTGTTTTGTGAATTTCAATCCAAAATATAAAATTATAGGTATATGCAAAATGCAACACATGGTGCATTTTTCAAAAAAAAAAAAAAAAATCTTTTGTTGCTTCTATGTCAAGGAACTACAAATCTGCCATATAACTTTTTTTCTACCATTCTTAGTTGAAGAGAAAAAAAATTGCATTTTTGTATTTGCATTTTTTTAATTTTTGTAATATATTATCTTAAAAAATTAGTAGCGCAAAAACTATTCATTACACAGAAAAATTATATGAGAGTTTTAATTATTTGGATTTTTGAAATAAGCATAACAAATTTCAATATGAATGGATGAAAACTACATCGCGTGGAACATTTTGAATATGCAGAAATGCTGAAAATAAGAAACGCCTTAAAATCAAGTTTTAAAAATATAAACAGCTAGCAACTAAATGCGCAAGGGTATTTAAAAAGTCTCAGCGATTTCTAGTTGTTTTGAGCAGAACCCAGTCTTAATAATTCTCGGAACTGCGCGGGTGAGGTCTCTGCGTGCCCAGCCTTCGCCTCCATGCAAACAGACGAAGTCTCTCACAGTAATAAACTCACATTCACGGACAGCAGGCTACTGATTCTGGTGGGATAGAATCACTCATTGTCAATTGCATTATTACGGGCTACTTTAAAGCGGTAAAGTGAGAGAAAGAGGTTTTCATCGAACACACAATTATTTTCCATTGTTTGCGGGTGTGCTTTCAATTCCCACGCGGCGTTACCTGAAAGAGCTAGGCTTACTATTCGCATGTACACAGCAAGCTGAGGAGACGTTAATTGAAAGTTAAAGAATAAATTGGAATGAAACTTGAAAGAAAAAGGGATTATGAGCATGGTTGGGGGAAAATGGGATAAAGATGCGAAAAAGGGGTAAAGGTCCAAGAAAAGGTGGGGAAAAAATGCACCTTTTTGCAACTAGAAACAAAATTTCACACTGTGATATCTTTCTGCACAGCTTTAACTTATCCTAAGAAAAAAGGTGTGCACCTAAAAATCCTAACCCTGGTTATAATACTTCTATTGTTTTAAAAATTGTAGTTTTAGTTTCTTTTGAGATCTGTTTATCCCATAATATACTATTCAAGGTAAATATAGCATATTCCTAAGTTTATCTTTGATCATACTTCCTTTCCATGTAATCTTTACTCCCTGGTATTTATATTCCCCTGTTTTAATTATCCCCATTTTGTCTTCAAGTACCAAATGAGGAGCATTTTTTCAAGTCAGTAAATGCTCAATTTTTCATAATTCAGATTTTTGTAGTTACAAATCAAGCTTGTTGCTAATGTACCTGTTGAAACACTTTGGTCAAAATGCAATATTTGCTGCTGTTATTGAAATCTAATTTGCTCTCAGCCAGTTAAAGCAAAAGACGATAAACGCAAACTGTGCTTTGCTTCTGAGAGATCTGAATGGAGAATACCAATGTAAGAAGTCGTTTTCAATGACGTGAGAGAGTTTTCTGCAAAAAACAAAATAAAATAAACTGTAGGCAAGCACTTGCTGCCAGGACCAACAATAGAAATTAGTGGTTCACACAACATTAATTCCTGATTATTGCTCAATTTGAGGCAGCTTTGTCAGGGAAAATCTTGCAGTAAAAGAGTAGGCTGTTAAACTGTAAAATGGAGGTTAATATAAGCGATTCAGAAAATGATATACATGCAACTGAGTGCTCAGGAGGTAAGAAGTCCAGGTTGAGAGTGAAAGCATCCAAGAAGTCCAACAGAAAATACCTATTGCCTGTTCACATGGGCTATCAGACATACCAGTGAACCCATAAACCTTAGGAAGAAAAGAATAAGTGCAGCTGATTTCATTTAGGATGATATCACAACTTTTCATCATCATGTAATTAGTTTAAATGAAACTGACCAGGATAAATTATTACTAAAATACATGGATGGTAATTAGATCACCAAAATACAGAAACAACATGAAAGAAGCAAAAAAATAAGAGGACTGTTTTGCAAAGTACAGCAAAGATGGCCAGACAGTACCTATATGTGCTGCAACATTTCAAAGGAACATCAGGGGTCTCCAAAGACAGACACTCAAATTTGGCCAATTAATTATGGGAAGTTACCAGCTGATAGTCAAGGGGGAGACGACAGCACTATTAAAGATAAGAAAGTTACACAAGCTATAAAGAATATCAAAACATATAGGTGTAGAGAGAGCCACTATTCAAGGAAAAAGTCCAAAAGACGATATTTACCATCCAAGTGAATACAATAATAATTATTTATTGTCCATAGCTTCATACATTCTCATTATCAAATTACGTTAAGTACACATTAATTTACATACACACTATTTCCTTTGTGCAGTTTAACATTAAACAAGTCTTGGTCACTTATATTTAAATGTTATTTACATATATACAGTTTTGAGTTGATGTTTCAATCTCTCATTTATATAACAACATTCTTACAAATCTTTATTCGCTATGGTTAACTTCTATGAACATAAATATCACAATTAATCCACCCTGTATAAACATTTTTGAATTAGATATGATTTAAGTTCATTTTTAAATCTCTATGCAATTTAATCTCCATTGGTAATTTATTGAATAGTATCAATCCCTTGATCAATGGTTCCTTATGAAATGGCAACTCTAGGCCGAGCCCGAGAACTGTAATTATAGATAATTTATTAATTAACTTTTATTGATGTTAAATCATACTATGTACATATCTTTTTCTTATACTGCTTGTATAGTTTAAGAAGGGTGATTTAACGTTATGTATGTATCTAGGTTACTAATATTAGAAGAGTTATAAATGGTTTAATGTGAATAATTTAAGCGCTATGTTAAAATACTGTCCTCGACGAAATGTTTTAGCTACAGGAATAGTGCCTTCGAAGGCAGAAAATCTAGTTTATGACGTCTCTCTGGTCGCAGGGCCATTATTCCTACAGCGAGGGTGTAGCGCTTTTGTCCCTTTATTTGATAATTCGCCGTGACCAAGTGAGAGAGACAGATAGCTTAACGGTAAATTTAGGAAAAGCCACGATTTATATTAAACTTGGACCAATGAGATCCCTGGAAGTTTATACGAAATAGTGAGACGCGTCGAGTGGCGCTAAAAAATGGACCAATAGGAAAGGAAGCAGCCCCAGAAGGCTGCGACTATAAATGGATCTGCTAGGAACAAATCATGGGCAGTTTGGCATTTTGTCATGTGTGGTCAGGGAGAGATGCTGCAGGATGTGTGAGATATCGCGCCAAAAAGGGAATAAAGACAGTTTTAGAAACACACCTAAGAACCGCTACTCGTAAAGAGATAAGCATATTTAAACTTCGTGTCATATCCGCGCCGCGTTTTAACAGCGGTGGACAGTATTTTAACGGCGGCAATACCAGTGTTGTATACTACGTAGGTTAGTTAAATAAAAAGAAACGGCAGTGTCATCTTTTCATAACCAAAGCACGCCTATGTCTTCTTATATCACCACCCGAGATCGACGCTTCCTTTACCAAGGATAAGTCCATGCCCCCATATAGTTTAAAGAAAATGACTGCAGCTAGCCGAGGATAAAATTGCAGAGAACCAGCACACTGCGAACTTCTGGAACCAACATGGGAGATGCATCAAGGTAAGCCTACGAGCAACGGACAGGAGGAGGTGACTGCCGCACTTGCAGGTAGATTTAAGGTTAACCTGTATCCTGTGATAATTGTCCTTACCTTTAGTATGAGAAGTATAAAGTACACTGTTACTTAGCCCATTATTTACCTTTTCTGTTGCAATGACTATTACCTTATATACATATAACCCCACTACTGTAAGAATTGTGTTATCTATAAATACATTTCTACATGGTTTTCCATTTGCTAGCCCATATATACATCGTAAGCATTTTTTTTTGCAGTACCAATACCCTATTCATATCAGCAATGCTGGTATTTCCCCATAATTTTATGCCATAGAAGATATAAAGCTATATGATTCCAAAATATAAGGCTTGTAACATCTTTTTATCTAAATACAATGATAATTGCCTTAATGCATATATATTAGAACTTATTTTTTTACATACATAATCAGTATGAGCTTCCCAAGTTAGCTTACTATCTATGTTTATGCCCAAGAAATTATGATTGTCAACTTTTTCAATTTTAGTGTTATTTAAAAATACAAGAATATCTACTTCTTTATTAACATGGCGATGTTCAAATAGGATCAGCTTAGCTTTACAAGGATTTACTTTTAAGCTTATAGTATTAAGGTAGTTTGCTAGCTGTTTTACAGAATGGGAAATTGTTTTCTCTAATTGACTATGGGATTCATTGAGGTATCATTTGCATAGGATATAATAGTATTTGTCATGATATTTGGTAGACTATTTACATATACTAGGTATAACAGTGGCCCCAGAACAGACCCTTGTGGTACTCCAACTGTTTCTTCTGTTTGTTCTGATATGAACTTTGTGTTTTTTATGCCTATTTTATGGGCAATTTCTGTCTAGCATTTTCTGTTGCTTATGTAAGACTTAACTATGTTGAACATTTTGCCTCTTATGCCATAAGATTCTAGTTTATATATTAATGTTTGGTGTGAGACACTGCCTTTGACAAGTCAATGAATTGACAGACCTTTTCTAAACCCATGCTGATGGCAATTTAATACATAGTTTTTACTTAAAAAAATCAACCATTCTAACTAATATAATTTTCTCAAAGACCTTCCCAAATACTGAAGTTAATGTTATTGGCCTATAATTATTGATATTATTTTTATCTCCCTTTATGTACATTGGTTTTATGATTCCAAGTTTTAGACAGTTTGGAAATGTTTCTTCATTTATGGAGCAGTTTATTAAGTGATTCAGGATAGTAACAAGAGAATTCTTGCACTTTTTCAATATTTTGGTAGATATACCATCCCACCCTGAAGTTGTTTGATCTTTAAAGCTTGCATCAAGCCTTCCTATTTGCTCTTTATCAAAGTACAAATATTTTCTATCACTGCTTCAATTTATCATTAAAAAAACGTCTGATGTGATACATTCACATGACTTTCTCTGCCCTCTATCGTTTATTAGTGGATATACAAATTATACTTACTCAAGCTATTTTTCTATCTAAACCATTGCAGAAATAGCTACATTACACATTTCATTATAGATACAAAGAACATGGATAGACAGATGTTTAAGAACTGAATGCTATATGCTGATCTTAAAATTCCATACTGTTTCCATGCAATCCCAAGAAATAACTGAATATTGAAAGGGCTTTAAAAGAAATGAGCAATTCAAGCCTATAATAACAAATACCTCAGAAACGGTACAAAAAAGCTTATTTTAAATATATTGTGTGTTTTAAAGATACCTACATTTTTGGTGTAGTACTTTTTCGTCTGTTGCTTAACATTTACCATACAGATTATACAAAATTTCTTCCAAATGAAATGGATTTAACAGGCTATTCCCAAAAAATTCAAGATACACATTTTATTTGTCATGTAAATATCTTTAATATAATATAATATGTGAATCAAAATCGTTAACGCCAGTTATTTAGAAAATCATAATTTTCGAAAAATGCTACATGTAAAGGGTAGTCTGGGGTGGGGGATTTTATTGAAAATCTTTTTGTTCCACATTTGGAAAGTACTGAACTTAAATACAAAGTTTGGTTGATCTGACTTTTCGTTTTTGAGCTGTGCTGTTCACAAACCGTGGACATGTTTCTAAAAATGCTTTATTTGATTCAGGGGGCCTCAAAATATGTATTTTCTGGTGAAATCTTGGTATAGAATTTTTGGGTGTAATGCAATACCTTCTATACATACTAGGTACATGGCAGAGAAAGTAAAAATTATGGATTTTTTTCTACTTCCCTTTCTCTCCTTTATGCACAAAAGCTTTCTGTTGTAGTATAAGTGCATTATTTTGCAGGGCAAAAAGGGCTAAGAGCTACCCGTAACAATGCATGGTAAAGTCAATGTCGGGGGAAACGGGTATAAGTCCAAAGTTTTTAATACATACAAAAAATACTCAGCTTGCTGTGTACTTGCGAATAGTAAGTCTACCTCTTTCAGGAAACGCCGCGTGGGAATTGAAAGCACACCCGCAACAATGGAAAATAATTGTGTGTTCGACGAAAACCTCATTCTCTCGAGTTACCGCTATAAAGTAGCCCGCAATAATGCAATTGACAATGAGTGATTCTATCGCACCAGAATCTGTAGCCTGCTGTCCGTGAATGTGAGTTTGTTACTGTGAGAGATTTCATCTGTTTGCGTGGAGGCGAAGGCTGGGCACGCAGAGACGGCAGTAACCTCATCCGCGCAGTTCCGAGAATTATTAAGACTGGGTTCTGCTCGAAACTACCAGCAATCGCTGAGACTGAAGTTCCAGCATGAATGAGAACATTCTGCTAATTGTCGCGGTGTTATAAGAGAATGTGGACAGCGAATGGGCGCAAGAGTGAGTTGTGTGACAGTCGCATTGTGTTAGCAAGTGAACTAGTGTTAGCTCTATGTTAAATTACCAAACGAGTGTACTAGTAGATAGATTTTACCGTGCCAAAGGTGTCCAGTGCTCGATTTATTGTTCTGGCTGAGGAATTCAAACAAGATTTCATAGACACTGATGGAACTGTTATGCGACGTACTGTTTGTGATTCAGGAATTTCGTTAGATGAAAAACACCAGCGAGATCGCATCAAACAACACATTTCCAGCTCTAAGCCTCAAATGAACAAGACTCTTCAAGCAAACAAATCACGGCAACCTCTATTACGAAATGCGTTTCAACAGAGTTCTTCAAAAAGTAAAAATTTGAAGGAATTAAACATTGATTTGTGTGCAGCTCTTACATAAGCAGGAATTCCACTCAATAAGGTGAACCATCCAGCCTTCAAGGGATTTCTTGAAAAAATACATAAAGATGAGAGTACTTTAAGAAAAAACTACATGGAGCCTGTTTACCAAGAAACCATAGAAAGAATCAAGGAGAAAGTGTCCGATTGCAAAGTGGGAATCATTGTGGATGAAACCATAGACTCAATGGAACGATATGTTTTCAACATTTTAGTTTTTCTCTTAGGGGAGAAAGTTAAGCCCATGTTGTTAAACATCCACGAGCTGCAGAAAGCCAATGTCAGTACAGTAATGCAATCCATTATGGACTTCTGCCAAAAACTCTGGCCTACTGGTATCGAGTTTGAAAAACTTCTTGTTGTTACGGACGAGGCTCCATACATGGTTTCAGCTGTTAACCAATTGAAACCTATATTTCCCAGCTTGAAGCATGTGACATGCTTGGCTCATGCCCTTCACGGGGTTTGTGAATCCATAAGGAACGAATATGACATCGCAAATCAATTCGTCTCTGCCCTGAAGAAGATTCTACTGAAAGCTCCAGCTTGTTTACTACAGGGAAATCACTGGCCTACCCCTTCCAAATTTCCCGGTCATTACTCGCTGGGGATCTTGGATTGAGTGTGCTGCTATGTTGTGTGAGAATTTTGACAAAATTAAAGAGTTTGTGCTTTCTTTGGGTCCATCCGACGCAGGTGCAATTTCCAAGGTACAGCAACTTCTGTTACCGGAGAAAATACATAATTTGAAGATAGAACTATATTGTGTCCATAGTTACAAGTACCTGTCTGCAGCTATTGAACGATTGGAAAAACAAGGTCTGAATAAGGAAAACCAATGGGATATTTTTATTTCCGTGAGGGAGCAGTTAGATGGCTTTGCCAAAGACAAACTTGAGTCCAGTCTTCAGAAGAATCCAGACATTGAGGAAGTTGCATTCCGAGTGAATACAAGGTGTGCCCCACTGGTGTCTGTGGATGTTGAAAGAAGCTTTAGCATCTACAAAGACATTCTATCTCCTAATAGAAACAGACTTACTTTTAAAAATGTGGAGATGCTTAATGTCTTGAAGTACAACTGCTTTATGTTTTTTCCTTCTTTTGATGAGTGATAATTTGATGTACTTGTTTGTAGTTCAATAAATTAGAATAGAGGAAAGAGAAATCGTTGAATTAGTTAAGAGAATGCACAACTGAAATTAACCCAAAACCTTAAAAAAAAAAAAAAAAAAAAAAAAAAAAGTGTTCCCAAAAAATTCTCCATTGCTTGTAGTTTTAGAATCCACTTTTATTTTTGACCTAGCGAACACTTCAGGGTCGTTACAAGACTTTTCAAATACCCTTGCGCATTCGGTTGCTAGCTGTTTATATTTTTAAAACTTCATTTTAAGGCCTTTCTTATTTTCAGCATTTCTCCACATTCAAAATCTTCCACACGATGTAGTTTTCATCCATTCATATTGACATTTTTTATGCTTATTTCAAAAACCCAAATAAATAAAACTGTCATATTTTTTCTGTGTAATGAATAGTTTTTGCGCTACTAATGTTTGAAGATAACAATGTATACAAAAAATGTAAATACAAAGCTGCAAAACTTTATTTTCTCTTAAACTTAGAATGGTAGAAAAAAATTATATAACAAATTTGTAGTTCCTTGACATAGAAGCAACATAAGATTGTTTTTAAACAGCATCATGTGTTGCATTTTGTATATACCCATAATTTTATATTTTGAAAATTAATGAATTGAAAACTAATTAAGATTTTGGATTGAAATTCACAAAACAATTATATCTAAAGAAGACTGACATGTGGTTAAAATTTCAGACCAATTAATTGGATAATTTATAAAATAGCAATTTCAGTTGTGCATCCCCTTAAATAAACCAGCACCTTATAGTCCCTTTTTTTCACGCTATTTGAGCACCTTTTCCCTTCCTTTTTTCATCTGAAATTTGCATATAAAAATCCTAACCCTGCTGATCAGTTTCATGTAGGTAGTATGAATACGATTTGAAACAACAGCTAGTTTTTGTCAGCCATTTACGCTGTTAGTGAACATGATTTCTTGCAATCTGACTTCGCAGCATGAAAGATCACTTCGGAAACTATACGAAAATGTATCAAATTCAATTTTGTCCATTAGATTTCATTCGTAAGAATTATTTTTCGCGATTTCTCCAGTATACACTCTACCTTTAGATCCAATAAGCATACAACAAAATCTTTTAAAACCTTTAAGCATTTCGTAGGCCAACTGCTTAAAAATTAAAGCCGCTATAGGAGACAAAAAATTCCACATTAGGGTTACACTGTGATATAATCATTAAATCTCTTCTCTGAACATTATTGTAAGTGCTTGAATAAAAGCAGAAATCGCAATTTAATTGTGATAAATTGTGACGAAATTTTAAAGATATTATCGAAAAAGGTTGTGAATGATCTTTAAAGGTATCATCTAATAGCCATGGACCTTCAGAAAGCATTTTCCACTCTAAGCTAAAGGTATGCAGCGAAAGAAGCGTTTAATCAGTGTTGCCAACTAAAGTATGGAATAATTTTCCAAAAGAACGGATTTATTTCCGTTATCCCCTGGTATTTACGCTGTTTTAGTGTATATAGTATTTTTGTTTACCTGTTTATTGACGTATATTAAACCTGCAAGTATAAAAGAATCACAGAAAACAAAAAGATTATTGCAGGCTTCGATATTACGGTTTGGGGGTACTTTGAGCGCCCCTTACGTAAGCCCTAGGTGATAAGATTAAAATTCTTTACAGAGGCTCTGGTGGGCAGAGACCGACCCACGACCGATATTCCTTGGAATGCATTATCGATGCGTGCGCCGTCTATGGCGATCGACGTTAACCGTTGTAAAAATGGCGCGTCTGTTTGAAACTGTGACGAAATAGATTACAAAGCAATTTTTTTCCGATTAAAAGAAATGCAAATTCGCGTTCTTTTATGAAAACTGATATTCACGTTACCGCAATTTAAAAAAATAAGGTGTTTTACACACATCAACTTAACCAGCAGCAGAAGTCAGGAGACAGCCTTCCATTCATGGTCAGTAATGTAGAAGTTTATAATATTGTTTATTGTGCAAGATTATCCTGAATTATTATAAATAATCTAGCCATTTGCAGTATATAATCTTTACTAAAAACATTAAACATTATTTTTATTGTATAAGAAAGAAGCTACAATGATGTGCTTTTAATTCCAAAGTATCTTAATAGTGAGTCACATTTAGAACACTAACACCATTCTCATTATTTTGAACTTGAACATGTTTGACAATTGCCTCCATATTTAGTACATGTCCGACTGGTTCGTGGTCATGTGATTGTATCTTTGTTATGTGTCATTTTGCAAAGGTGAAACATACTTCCAGAGACGATTTGACAGCAGCAGGTCTAATTCATTAGCTGATCTTTTGTTTTACGAGTTTTTTTGGGGTATCTAGTTCAGCCGAGTATCTGCTGGGTTTCAATACTTAATATCATGGTTAGTCGACCAAAAGTGATGTGACATAGCAGATTTCTTTGTTTATATTTTAATTATCTCATGTTCCGATTATAAATATTTTTTAGGAAGCACAGTGAAGTGAATTCATAACAACTGAATAAAGAAACACAACTTCACTAATTTCCATTTGAAAAACTTACAAATTTCAGGACATGTTTCAAAGGCAACTTGCCTTCATTCTCAATTTTGATCGACTGCCGATTCATCTAATTTCTGTGGGGGCTGATTTCTCGGTTTTATAAATTCATGTTGAGATTTGGTTCATTGGATGTATAAAATTTATACCCAGTGCTACCTCTGTGACTCTTCATAAGTAATTTCTCCCAAATAGTTTTTTGGCGACTTGACAATTTTGCTTCCTCCATGAAACCAAAAATGAAAGGCTTCCCTATATGTTTGTATTTAATATGCTTCATGTGCTCTTTGAATTTTGTTTCTAGGTACCTTTTTATTTATTTATTTATTTATTTATTTATTTATTTATTTATTTATTTATTTATTTATTTATGTCCAAGAATGGAAGTAAAAGTAATACATAACAATAAAAAATTCTGATGTGTTACACTCACATGACTTTCCCTACTCTTGTACAATCTATTTTTACAAACGCTTATTCTCCATATGCTTCATGTTAATCTTATTGCTAATTTTCTTGTAGGTGCAAGGGGAATATGGTAGGCTTTAAGCGATATTCAAATATTTTAAGAGCCGGTTGCTATGTGGCGCATTCCATTCTCTGTCCAGGACATAAAAAAATAAATAATGAATTCCCATTTGAGAAAAAAGTATAAGTATTGGAAAATTTCAGGGAATAACAAGCAATACCTCAAAAATGGTTCACTCAATAAAAAAATGTATATGGCATAAATTGTGTATTTTAACGCGATCTACAATTTTTGTGTAGTAAAATTTTGTCTCTCTCTTATGGTTTACCAGTTATGCAGAAGTCGTTCACAATGAAGAATACTTTTGGAGACATTCCCAGAAAATTCAAGATATACATTTTATTTGTCATGAAAGAATCTTAAATATATGATATTTTAATCAAAATCCTTAGAGCTATTTTTGAGAAAATTAAAATTTTCAAAAAATGTTCCATGTAAAGGGTAATCTGGGGTAGGGGAATTTTCTTGAAAACCTTCGTGTCGCAACTCTGGAAGATACTGAACCTAAATACCAAGTTTGGTGTTTATCCGACTGTTTGTTTCTGAGTTATGTTGTTCACAGACACACACAGACATGTTTCTAAAAATGCTTTTTTTGGATTCAGGGGGTCTCAAAACATATATTTCCGGTGAAATCTCGGTATTGAATTTTTGGGTGGAATACAATACTTCCCCTACTTACTGTACGTAGTAGAGAAAGTAAAAAAAAAAGGGGGTAGAATTTGGGTTTCATAGGAAAATTACACATAAAAGAACTACATAAACAACAAGAGTTACAGTCCACAACAGCACAAACAGGCCACACATAGGTAAACAAGAACAAGAAGAAATATGATCAGAAGTGGTACCAAGATTTGATATGCTACATTCACATGACTTTCTATACCTGCTCTTCTACAAGCTATTCTGTTAAGATAAACATTTGCAGAAATGCTTTTATTACACATTTTGTTATAGGTACAAAGAGAATACAGTAGAATTAAGCGATAGTCAAATCTTTTAAAAGCATTAAAACATATGATGGATTTGAAACTTGATTCTTTTTCTTGGCCACAAGAAAAATCTAATAATATAGCAGCTGAATAAAAAAGTATTTGACAATTCAAGCCAATAATACACAATACCTCTGAAGTGGTTAGTGCCACAAAAATTGATTTGATATAAATTGTGTGTTTTAACATCTGTGTATTTTGTGAAGGAAGTTTTCGTCTTGTCTCTTATGATTTACAAGTTATACAAAATTCATGACAAGAATGATGATGATTTCTCAGTATTCATAAAGTTTAAGATATATAGATTGTCATACAAATATCTTTTAAATAAAAATTGTTAAGAGCCATTTTTAATAAAATAAGAATATAAGGAAGGTTTTTTCTGTAAAAGGTAGTTTAGGGTGGGGTGAAAATCTTCATGTCACATCCCTGAAAGATACTGAACTTAAAATACCAAGTCCGGAGTCATGCTGTTCTCACACACACACACACACACGCACGCGCGCACGCACGCACACACACACTCTCTCTCTCTCTCTCTCTCTCTTTGGAATCAGGGGCCTTGAAACATGGGGTTCTAGGATTAGCACAAAATTGGATAGAATCATACTTGAAAAATAGAACACAGTGTGTGTGGAACTAAATCATAGAAATAGCAGTGGTACAGTAAACAAAGTCAAATCAAATTTTCAAATGGTGAAGCAAGGTGTTCCACAAGGTTTTAAGTTAGGGCCATTTTTGATTTTAGTTTACGTGAATGATATATTTGAAGTAATACAAAGAAAAGGAGGTATTGCAATCGGGTATGCTGATGATATGACTATAATAATTAGAGATAAAACAGCAACAAGGTTGGAAGCTAAAGCTAAGACATTAATCAAAATAATACAACATCATTATTTAAATCTAAATATGATATTAAACAGCTTGGATAAATTTTGAAATAAGGAAATGCAGTAAAAATGATATAAAAATTGAAATAGAGGGAGAAACAATACCAGAAATAAAACATACAAAATTCCTAGAGGTAATAATAGATAAACGTTTGAACTGGAAACCATACATAGCGCACATAGCCAAAGAAATAAACAAAGGCATTTTTATATTGAATCAAGTGAGACAAAATATGGACAGTGAGACATTAAAACAGGTATACTATGCATTTATGTATGCACACAAAGTATGGGATCACGGTATGGGGTAATATTACAGCAACTGAAGTAAAAAGGATATTTAAATTACAAAAAAAGGCAATTAGAAAAATGGCAAAAATAAATAGTAGACAGTTGTGCAGATTGAATTTCAAACAATACAGTATTTTAACTGTTACTTGCCTCTATATATATATGAAACAATAAAGATTATTTTACAGGAAATAGACGAATCAAGAAATAAAGGTATTCACATGCATAATTTAAGAAACAATGAGCACTACTTCAGAACTGTATATAGGGGTACATTAAACAAACGTAGTAGTAAGAGTATGGGAAGGCAACTGTACAATAAGCTACCTGAAGAAATAAAAGCAATTAATAGAATAGAACTTAAATTAAAGAAAATAAAAACATATTTAATAACAAATGTTTTTATAGCCTGGAGGAATTCAAGTGTGGAGTTGTATAGGAGTAGATAAACATTGTATATATGTAAATTTATTGTATTACATTATATCACACAGTTGACGTGTCCCTAAAATGATGTATTTAAAGGATGAATAAAAGTATCTTATCTTCCAGTGAAATCTCAACATCAAACTTTTTGGGTGGAATAAAATACTTCCTCTTACCTGTAGGTGTGTGCAAGTCTGGCTCAAAGTGGGGGTTAAGTGGTACCACCACCCAGGGTGGCAAAATCTTAAACATAAACAAAAATGACAGAAATACAAATTATGCTTAAAATCTAGCAACTTTCTGTTATGAAACTGGTGATGAAGTGCTAGAGTTGGTCACTTTGGATGCGACCCTTATTGTTGATCGTCAAAACATCCCATGCACAGGGATGTTCAACAGTAAGCGTCATGTTTATAGACAGGAGTGTTTCAAACCAATAGCTTTAGCTTATTTGCTAACATTAGTGACTCGTGTACCTCTCAGGTCAGTTATTGCCCTAGTGGTATCCTGGAGGCCAAGCTTGTTTTTGTCTTCAGTTACTTCTTGTGTTGTTAGCTTACTTTGTTGGCAACTACTGCTTTTATCTCTAAGACAGATTCAACTGGACAACTTTGAATCGAATGCAATAAGAAGAAGGCGGCACAGTGGCCGAGTGGTTAGACCACTTGCCTCTCACCTAGGTGGCCCGGGTTCAATCCCAGGGACCTGCATGTGGGATTTGTGGTGGAAAAGCGGTGTCTGGACAGCTTTTCTCCGAGTTCTCCGGTTTCCCCCGCCATTTATTCCACCAACTGCTCCATCATTGCCTTTCCTTTCATCCATTTCACCATTTCATTTCATCTACTTCCTTCCTCCCATACCAGGCGTCAGCTAATCACCCATCCTGGATATTCTGTCTGATCCACGAGTGTCTGCTCCTCGACGGGCCTCTGACCCCAGACAGCTGCCTGTAAGTTCTGGGGGGTGTAAGTCCTACATACGGAGGAGGTTAAACAGAGAAAGAAGAAGAAGCAATAAGAAGACACATCTATGACTTCTACATCCAAAATGAGCATCCTCGCACATGCAAAGTTATTTCTTCACTTAAGAAAGCAGCTCTATGAACAAGGACCTCCATGATGTCGGATTCGAGCTCAAGACAGTAAATCAGAGAAAAATAATACTCAAAAGATCTGATATTGTAGCCCTAAGAGCATTATTTTTAAGATAAACACACAATAAGAATTTGAGGGAAGTGGTAGGGTTAGTTAAAACATGGTTAAATACCAGTGTTAACGTATCAAAGGGCTGGACTGAAGACAATTGAAAGCTCAAGTCACCCGCAAGATTTTATTGCCCATGCAGGGACATCTCGTTTAGCAGGCACCTACTGCCCTTCAATTCGAGATCTGGGGATTACCATGAAGGCATTAACCATGACCATTTCTACAGATGGTTTAAGGATCAGTTACTGCTTAACATTCCATGTTATTGTCGTGGAAACAATGCCCATGCCACATGGTCCAGATAGGTAAGTGCACAGTAACGGCAACACTAATTAGTACAAAATAAGAGCGGCTCACTAGCCATAATGGGACATGTAACCTACAATGAAATAAGGGGAGTTTATTAACTTCCGTTACTTATAAATGAAAATAAGCCCATCTAGATTATTAAATGGTGCAATAGACCATCAAGTGTATTTTCATTTTGTGGGCATTTTTTTTTTTTCTAAAACTTTGGTAGATAATTTGGACTTAATATGCAGAGAAGTTTGTTAAATACTTCATTTACGCTGGGGCTGTACTGGTGCAAGCTAGCTGAAGAAATAAACAGCAGCTAGAGTTCAGTGGCCAGAATAGCGTATCAAGAATTTCCTGATGTGGCTTCGTTTGTTGTTTACAGCAATCCTGCCGTGAAACATTTATAACGCAAAGCATCCTAACTGTAGTTTCACTCTATGTGTTTAAAACCATTACACTTGTTAAAGATAGAAAGCAATTTAACATACTCAATAAAGACTGTCATTCATTCATACGATACGAGAAGAGCAAACCATTACCATAGGGTGAGCACGAATAAAACTCAAACTAATAAGGACCCATATAAAATGGGAGCTATATTATATAATAAATTACCATGTGCAATTAAGAATACCAGAGATTCAAAATTTAAAACTGTCCTAAAATATTTCCTGATAGAGAAATGCTTGTGTAATATTACTGAATTATAATGGATATGTGTACATATGTAAATATTAAGTAAATTGTTTTGTATAGCTATAATTGACAGTGTTAGATGCTCTTGTAAGAGTCTATTGACTGCAATAAAGTTATTAGTTATTCATCATCATCATCATCATCATTATTATATCAACTTCTATGAATCATCCTAAAGGATACCTCAACACTTAATAGACATCATTTAACTCTGGGGTGAACATGAGTTTTGTTTTTTAATTATTATTATTATTATTATTATTATTATTATATTTTTTTAAATTTATTAATGGATGCCCTTTAACTGTTGTGGCCCTTAGTGTCCATTTTATATTGGGCGTGAAACACTGAAAATTTTGCTCAGAGGTCTCTCTATCAGGCTTGAGGTTCTTTTATGTGCCGTAAATTTACAGCAAGGGACCAGGCTTTACTTCCCTTAAAGGCAGTGTTTTTAACACAAACGATTTCAGTGTAATTGTATAATATATATAATTCAATAACAGCCCGCCTTAAAGCAATATGTGTATGTAACAATATATAAAAAATGTGTGTAACAGTCATTGTATATGTTTGTATTATTGTATCCATGTGTAATAATGTTATGTGACTATATTACGTAATTTAATAATGTAGGAGCTGTGAGAATAATAGGTTAAAAGTTTCTAACAATGAGGTAACCTTGAGGCAATAATGAATTTGAAAGTTTAAATGCTATTAGTCATTATTGGAGCAACAATAATGTAAATTTTGAGGCAGTTTAAAAATAGCCAATCAACAACCAGAAAAAGCTTTAGTTAATGAAGGTATTTTATTGGAGTAGGAATAGCCAATCAGAGACTTTAAATACAGAAATTTACAAGTTTAGGCCGGTTGAAATCAGTTCAGTTGGTTGCAGACAGCGTTACTAACCAGATGCAAAAAGTGTCCCCAAGAAATTTAATACGTATTCGTGCAAGACAAAAAATAGTTTACGTGTTAAAAAGTGCAAATAATTAATAAAAGAATCTCACAGCTCTCTCTCTATGTCAGTGAAGTGTTATTTAAATCATGTCAAGCATTAATAAAAGGAGTGAAGTAAAATTATAATTGTGTAAGCCTACATTCTTAGTCACACCACAACCCTGCTAAGAGAAACGTGTCTAACAATAATACTGATGCAGCCAAGGCAAGCATAAATATATAATATTTAAAGAAACAGTTAAATTACAAAGTTAATATTTTTTTAAACTTGGGACAAAGGCCACCTGAAGGTACATTTGGGGCGAAGGCTACTGGAAACGGTTTACTATACATGCAGTTGCAACTACTACAAGTTCGGCTCCCCAACAGTTGAAATCCGATACAACTCCTCTTAAAATTAATGTTTCTCACCTTCTGAAGGAAGCTATGCTAAGAATTTTTACTCCCGAAAAAATCCATCACCCTCCACCGGGTTTGAACCCGCAAGCTTGGGAACTAGAGGCTAGTATGGTAACCACTACACCATGGAGGGCGACAATATCAGTGAAGTTCCATGTTGTGTAAAGCCTATGCAACATTCATAAGACATAAAAATTCACATGCATACTTCCTTTATTTTCAGTAATTCTTGTGTGAGCGACTTCAAGACAAGGTTCCAAACACAATGGAGCATCACAGAGGGCACACATAACTTCAACTTCTTTTCTAATGGATTTTGTTTTGTAATACATTAGAATAAATAGACACTGATATAATCACGAGCAAAAAATGTTCATGCATGCATACATAAGCAGTAAAATTACATGAAACATTATGCTAACAAGAGTAAAACTCCTTCAGAGCAAGCTCCAGTTATTACACTGTGTATAATAAATCATATTGTCCACAAGTTAACTGCAAAACTTTTTGTTTAAACAAATGTAGCTCTAATCTGCGTTTGGAACCATTCCATCTACAACAGCAAAGGTG
Organism: Deroplatys truncata; assembly: GCA_030765065.1. Classification (NCBI taxonomy): domain Eukaryota; kingdom Metazoa; phylum Arthropoda; class Insecta; order Mantodea; family Mantidae; genus Deroplatys; species Deroplatys truncata. The sequence goes on from CM060979.1 coordinate 13,548,698, forward strand.
TTAAGATATCTGCATGATTAATAAAATGCATTTCTTCTATTTTCTGTGAATAGTGTATGAAGTCCTGTTCATTCTGAATGAGTTTTGTGTAACTGGTAAACCATAGACAAAAACATACTACATAGAAAACATAGATGTCATTAAAACTCACAATTTATGTCAAATGAAGTTTTTTCAGGCATTAAGCAATTGCAAGATCTTTGCTATTGGTTTGAATTTTCAAATACTACCTGTGTGATGAAAGGGGCAGTTTTCAGGTGAGGTTGTTACCATGGCTAGGTTTAGACAGGGGAGATAACACCCAAACAAGAGCACAGTACAGTCTGACCACCAAAACAATGTATATAACAGAATAGTTAGACCTTTACGTCTCTCTTCCTTACAAAACTAACATATTTGAATACTATTTTTCTACATTATGAGCATTTGACTTCGTAGGGTGGTAAATCCATCCACTGTGACTGACAGACTCAATTGCTGCATTTCCTTAATGCAGAGCTGTTACATTCTAGGCACCGAAAATGGTGATAAAATATGTCCTGTCTGTTGTTTCTGCGCAAGCTTCCTCTGGTTCCCATTTTCACTTATTCTTCAGACAGGTAGTACATTTATCTGTTTTCAACTGTTAACGGGGGTGGCGCTGTGGCCAAGTGGTTAGACCGCTAGCCTCTCACCAAGGCAGCCCGGCTGAATCCCAGGGAAGCCCATGTGGGATTTGTGGTGGACAAAGTGGCATCTGGGCAGATTTCCTCCAAGTTCTCAGTTACCCCTGTCATTCATTCCACCAGTTACTTCACCACTACCTTTCCTTTCATTTCATTCATCTCACCATCATTTCATATCATCTCCTTCCTTGCTCATATACCAAGCTTCGACTGATTACCTGTCCTCTCTGATCCATAGTCTGTGCTCCCCAACAGGCATCTGACCACAGGCACCCACTTGTAAGTCCTGGGGGGGGGGGGCTATAAGCCCTACTAAGGGGAAGGTAAACAGAAGAAGAAAGAAGTGTTAAGGGTACCCACAGCTGAAATTCGGTCAAAATTTTCAAAAAGATTCAAAAATTAGTTTATATTTCCAAAAAACACCTTGAACCTTTAGCTTCAATTGCATACTAATGATCTTTGTTCTCAGCGACCGTTCAAATGCCCAAAAACATATGGCCTATTGGCCCATACACTTCCAATGCCTTTTACTTGACTGACTTTTCTTACACTTTTGTGCATTAAAAATGTTTCACACAACGTAGTTTGTAACCAGTCTTGTTCAAATTTTCAGCACAAGCTTGGAGAGAATGAACTTAAAAAACTGGGATATGATTTTTGCTACACTTTTAAATTGCTCAACATATGATATAATTAATTCGACCACCGAGAATAAAATGTTAAAAAAAGAATTACATTTTAGGTTTAAACATTTTTTTTCTGAGACAACTAGAGTAGTGAATAATATTCTATGTACCAGTTTAGTACATTAGTATTCAAATATGGTACTATTTTTATTTTTTCAAAATTACAATTTGAGCATTTGTGGAACACCTGGTTAATTAGGCTAATAATAAACAATAATAATAATAATAATAATAAAAAAAGATATATGCACAAAATTATAATTGGAGTAGTGCAGGTTGTGACAAAATTTTGAAACCACTTGGATAAAAACGGCAAGATTTAAAAAATTTTACCCTTGAGCTACTATTCGTTTTTTTTCTTCATTGTCATGCAAATAGAATTTCAAAGACATCATATATCTACCTACTTTTACATCTATCGCTCCAATTTAGTATATTCATCTTAATCCTACAATGAAATGTATAACATAAGCATTTCTGCAAATGCTATGTTATTGAAAGTAATTACAAACAGCGAAACTTTTTAACATATTGAAATTGTGAGTGGATTGTAGACATTTTAGTTTCTCCTACTAAATTTTCACTTGGAAATGTTACAAAGATGTTCATCTCCATCATGAGCTGTACATTTAGTTGCATCTGGAAGGGGATCCCCTACTCAAGTGTTAGTTTTACTGCCATCTAGTTGTGTAGGGAAGAACTTCACTGTCATCTACTGACAGAATTTCAAAATTCATTACTCTGTGTGCATTTTTGACGATATGGATTGCTTTTGCATACTGTAAGTTCTGCTGGTGTTTTGGCCTGTTTTATAAGCTTGGTTTCCTAATTAATGTTGTGTTCTGTCCACTTAGTAACTGAAACTAAAGTGTTGTCAATCCATTCACAATTTCAGAAAATTTCTACAAACATTTATGTATCTTGATTAGTGAAAGTAAGTTAGTTGGTTGGTGTCTAATATTGGGCAGTTGGCAATGGGGCCATTGACTCTTGCACTCCAGTATTTTGATGAGAGGTTAATAAGTTGATTAAAACTTGGACAGTAGAGTATGTGGTTTCTCTCCATATCTTCAAGTTCACAAGAAGTCGAACACACTAACTATTTAAGAATGTGCACCATGTTTGGCAGTTACATCACTCCAAGGAGATGGAGGTATAGACAGGAAAGAAAATGAAACGAACCTTTATGCCTTGAATATTCTAATACCATCAGGGTAAAAGAAAACTGAGTTAAGTTAAGGAAGACTGTATAGGAAAGGTTAAAGAGAGGATCTGATATATGGAAAGCAAGGAATAGGTTTGTAACTTGCCAAGCTGACCGGTGCTTATTGGTGAGCAGCCCCTCCGTTTAGTTCATCACATGATTTTGTACATAACGGTTCCCTTAAACCTTCAATTATCAGAAGGAATTAAAGGGTCTTCTTTGTGTTAATAACAACATTATCACGTGATTACTAACAGCTGCACCACGGGAAGATGAGGGATTGGACACTAGGCTTTTGTCAAGGTTGGTTTCTTTAAGCCTTGAATTATCAGAAGGAATTAAAGGGTCTCCTCCTCATTAATAACAACAGTCTTTCCACAGCTTGATTAACAAAAGTAGGTAAAGCAATAAGCTTTGTTATGAATAGTTTGCACAATAATGGGTAGAGAAAGTTATATGGACGTAGCACATAAGTTTTTTTTTTTTTTTATTTAACTTTCTCTACTATGTCTAGTAAGTAGGGAAAGTATTGTATTCCATTCAAAAATTTGATGTCGAGATTTCACTGGAAATATATGTTTGGAGGCCCCCTGGACTTGCATTTTTAGAAAAAGGTCATGTCTGAACAGTATAGTTGAAAAATGAGGTCAGATAAATGTCAAAGTTATTATTTAAGTTCAATACCCTCCAAAGATGCAACACAAAAGCTTTTCAAGAAAATCCCCCCCACTCTAAGTTACCCTTTACATGGAAAATCTTTGAAAATTTTTTATTTTTTAAGAAATAACTTGATTTTACCATATTTAAAGATATTTACATAACAAATAAAATGTATATCTCGAATTTTCTGGTAGTGACCTGTGAAGTCCTCTTCATTCAGAAGGAATTTTATATAATCTAGTACAGCAGTTCCCAAACTTCTTGCACACACAACCCCCTTTTCGATAATGAAATTATTGGCAACCCCACCATTCACTTTGCTGCTTAATCATTAATTTGCAAGTTTTTGTGCACAGTTCAACAACTTAAGTGCAAAGTTAAAGGTTAAATTAATTGAGCTTTCTTCAGAACAAAGACTTCCTGACTTTCCAGGAGGAAGATGTGTATCAGTTCTGGCTAGCAAGAAGAACAGAATACTCTGGTGTCTGCCGCACTAAACGTGCTTATTCACCTCATATCTCTGCAAAATTGGATTTTCGTCAATGAACATCAAGAATAAATCTAGGAATAGACTGCAGTAAGAAAGTGGCTTAATAATTTGTGCAACTAATATACAGCCAGACATTGAACGATTAATTAATAGCAAATAGGCTCATACTTATCACTAATCATCCTGATGTGCAGTGTAATAATTAATTGCTTACATAAAATAGTACATGTGCATTTACTGTGAAATTGTAGTATTAATATGCTTCTGAAATACAAAACATGATTCTGTTTAAATGTAATATGTAATAGGTGACTAAATTCCATTTCCCCCATTGTTATAATAAATAACAATAATAATAACAATAAATGGTTTATTAACAATTCCAAATATCCACTGCGACCCCCCAGATAAATACGGCAGCCCCCTTGAGGGTCACGACCCACAGTTTGGGAACCGCTGATCTAGTATAACCGGCAAACATTATGTGATAGACAAAGACGTACTACACAAAAAAGTGTAGATCCCTTTAAAACAAACTTATTTCAAATAACTTTTTTGTGACATCAGCCATTTCTGAGATACAGGTTATTAATGGTTTGAATCATTCAATACCTAGATCTTGTTTTAAAGTCTTGTAGATTTTCAATTTTTTTCTCATGATGTCATGGAAACAGTATTGAATTTTAAGGCCAGCATATACCATATTTCGATTAAGATGAAGTAGATAGGAAAATAAACTTAAGAATAATTTATATACTCACTAATAAATGATAGAGGTTAGAGAAAGGCATATGAGTGTATCAGTTCAGATTTTTCTAAGGCTTCAGGGGATTAAAAATATGTATTTTCTGTAAACTTTTTGGATGGTTTGCAGTAATTTCTCTACCTACCATAGGTAAATGGAGGGGAAATAAAAACATTATCATTTGTACAAAGTAGTATTGGTGTTTTATTTTTTATTTTATTACAGCACCATTATCTTGGCAGAGCTTCTTTAATTTATATTACATAGGCCTCAGTGATCATAGGTATTCTCTTTTTTCCAGTAGAGCTTTCTTTGTTAACTGATATTTTTACAGTGGAATGACTTTCTAATGATAAGTAATCAACTATTTCATTGCTGTGTATATGTAGAACATTATAACAAATATCTTTATACACTCTTCTTTCAGTATAGTTTTGTATATTAATATTTTTATAACTCAAAAGATTTTCTAATGCTCATCCTAATAATTCCAAATAATTTATATTTGTATAATCACAATTATTCCATTACAATAGCAGGAGATAACGAGGAAACACTGTTGGACCCATTTCAACATAACTGATGTTCTAAACACCATAAAATAGTAGCTACTTATATAAACTACATCAGTTACTATCCTGCAGTTTCCCTTTTTAGAATGAAGTGTATAATGTTATGTCTTATTGTACTTTGAAAGTGATATATGGCCTTTCCCCAAATACCAAGCTTTAATACTAACATTAGAATATCTGCAAATTGAATTTAATAGTGTTGTAATACATAATGGATGCAATTATATACTTCAATATATATAATTCATCTTATTGTCGTGAACAATCACATGATATACACATAAATGCTTATTGAAATATATACAACCGTTTAAACAGCACCATCATTCTAGTCTTTCATATCAAGGTACTTAGGTATAAATTAACCATAGGTATCACAAAGCTAATGCTCCTGTAAAATTATGCAATCTTGAATATTCTTTTCTGGATTGATTTAGCTTTTCTAGAAGATATCACATATGCTTGTGCACATACACAAAGACAGAATTGTGCATTCAGTGGACTTGGCAATATATTTACCTAATTTTCATAAATTTTTTAAATAGTTTTGCAGTCATTTATAACAAAGTAAGCTGAACTATGTTTCCTGATAAAATTGATCAATTATATCTGAATACTTAGTTGCCACAACATTCCTCTTCAGCTTCATTGTTGGTCCTAGAAAAATGAAAACACAAAATATATTAGTATTAAAATAACTTTACATTCTTAAAAATATGAGGACATTAGTCATTTTTCTAGAATTTTGCAAGTTTCACATGTGCACACAGATACGCCGATATGCCTATATAGAGTGAGCCAAAAGACTTCAAACCGTCTGCGCGGTGGTTTTCCTGTCCACGTCCTCGGCGCTCATTGCCATCTGCTGCTATCATAGAAAGGCACGGATGAAACCATACAACATTTTTAAAACTACTTTTAAAGGCTTTACTTACTAACTTTATGAACAGAGATGCTGAAACTGGCCACTGTCGTTGTCCATACATTTTTGGGACCTCTTTAGGAAACCATCCATCACTCGCCGAGTTTACATTGAGAAATTTCCTGGCAGATATTTTGTTTTAATTCTTCCAGGGTGTGTGTGTTTGTCTTGTACACTTTATGTTTTAAGTTATCCCCAGAGGGGTATTTTATGAACAATATTACCGGCTGTGCTGCGTTTTTCTACTGGGCATGTGGAAATATGATAAAAACATAACGCACTGCTGTTATAAAATAAGTCACGTTGTTGTGGTTTTGCTGTGCAGTGTGAAGTGCAGTTTTGAGTTCACGGTGATGTGATGTAGTTCAGTTATTACGAGTTATTTATTATTTTGTCCTGTAGTTAGTCACAAAGTATATTATCGCTCAGCATATGTTTCTATTGCACAGTGTGTATTTATTTATGATTCGTATGTGTTAACTCGGTCAGCTCACCAAGTGAAAGTATGATTTGCAGAAAGATTTCCAGGTGTAAAAGTTCCAGGCCGTACAACAATCCATAAACTTTACAGTAAATTTCAGGCCATAGGAAGTGTTCAGGCTAAGAAATCTAAAAGACGGCGTTCGGTTCTTAACTAAGAAACATTAGACAGCATCAGTCATCGTTTGGATAGTTTCCTAAAGAGGTGCCAAAAATGTATGAAGAACAACAACAGTGGCCAGTTTCAGCATCTCCTTTCATAAAGTTGGTAAGTAAAGCCTTTAAAATAGTTTTAAAAATGTTGTATGGTTTCATCTGCGCCTTTCTATGGTAGCAGCAGACAGCAACGAGTGCCGAGGATGCAGACAGGAAAAACACAGCACAGGTGGTTCCGAGTCTTTTGGCTCACTCTGTACTAACACATACATACATTTTTTGAGTGCAAGGGTGAATCAAACATACACCAGAATTATTTTTATAATTTTATTGAATCTAAAAACAAAACCACCACCTCATTTTTACTTTCTCTACTACGTATAGTAAGTAGAGGAAGTATTTTATTCCACACAAAAATTTGATACGGAGATTTCACCAGAAATACATGTTATGAGGCCCCCTGAATCCAAAAAAAGCATTTTTGGAAACATGTCCGTGTGTGTGTGTGTGTGTCTGAACAGCATAACTCAAAAACGAACAGTCTGATAAACACCAAACTTGGTATTTAGGTTCAGTATCTTCCAGAGATGAGACACAAAGGTTTTCAAAAAATCCCCCAACCCGGATACCCTTTACATGGAACATTTTTCGAAAGTTTTAATTTTCTCAAAAATGGCTCTAACGATTTTGATTAAAATATCATATGTTTAAGATATTTTCATGACAAATGAAATGTATATCTCGAATTTTCTGGAAATGTCTCCAAAAGTATTCTTCATTGTGAACGACTTTTGCTAACTGGTAAACCATAAGAGATAGACAAAATTTTACTATACAAAAAATGTAGATCACGTTAAAATATACAATTTATGTCATACATTTTTGTTTGTTGAGTGAACCATTTGAGATATTGAGATAGGGTACATTGAGTATTTTTATGGAAAAAAATATGTAAAATCAGAATTATGGCTTAATGCTATGAAGTCTAGTAATGTTTAAGTTGTTAACAAATTAATTCAAATATAGAAAAACTAACACTTTTGTAATGTTCAAGATTATGCTTACATACCTACAGGTTGAAATGGGTTATATAAAAGGTATAGAATAAAAACTGAAAAATTAATTCAGTGAAGGGTACTGATGATATTAGCAATGAATTTCCATTATGAAGACTTACCAATTTCACCAGTGGGAATAGAGAAGTCATGTGGTAGAATTTTAAATTTTTGTATTCGCTGAGCATTTGATATTGCTCTTGTGTTGGCTCTGTCTATGCCTTTTTGAACAGCTTCAGTCACCTGTTGAGTAAAAGTGGTAGTATTAGCTAACATATCTCAGTTTGTTTTATTTAACTAGTAACAAACGTGAAATGCACTTATGTGGAGTCCAGTTAAAAAATTTGAAAACCTAACAACAAAATTGGATTTGCTGGAAGTAGACAACAGTATCTTTAGGCTCATTCATAGGCTGCTAGAGGATTCCCCAGGCTACAAACAAATTGATTCATAAATTGCTCGGACAGTCAACAGGCAGCTGATGATGCGAGTATAAGCTCACGATGCATATACTGCTTAATAAATAGGCGAGTGAAGTAACTACGAGTGTTTAAGTTGACTCCACCTAAGTGCATTAAGATTTGCTTCAGTGTTTGCAATCCCATTGTAATTCAAGTGTGAAATGGTTTAAGAAGCACCTGTACTATTAAATTTCAATCCAGTTGAACCTCACTTATACTTATTCACTTCTATGCATTTTGCAGATATATTTAAAAAATGTTTATGTATCAAACTTTGTCCATAAATTATATGCTCAGTTAAATGTTTTTCAATTATACATTTTCTCATTACAATGTCACTTTTCTGATTCCCATCCATGAAATATATTCATTTACTTGCTCATTTATGTGTTATATTAAGAAATATTATGCATGGTTTCTGTATACTGTGTTGTGATGCAGTGACCATGGCCCAAGGTTATTGGGAGGTCAGCACTGGGCAGACAGAGATAAACAAAGATTTGCCAGTGTAAACAAAAGTGCTATCAGTAGATAACCAGAATCTTCTGGAAGTTTGCTTCCCCACACCAACAGAACATATGTCCAGAAAGTTCTAGAATGTTCTATGGAAGATTCCATTGGCTATATAAGACAGCATTCTCATGAGGAGAGTCACTCAGTCAATGAGGGAGTTAGTGAGTGTGTTTCTGGTGCAATGAAGAGAGTTGTTCTCTGAGAATGTTTGTGATGTGAGGCGAGTGCTGCTTCTGCAAGATATTGGAGAAGTCTTGTATTCAATTTCCCGTAAGTGAGCCATCTGGAAGAAGAGGCTACGTTACATATATTTTGCTATGTCACAAAGAAAGTAAAGTGACAGTGAGAGCTAAGTGAAGTGATAGGGGGAATTGAACAGTTCACATCAGTGAAGTCCCAGTGAAAGTTAGCCTAGATAAAAACAGTGAAGTGACATTGAGAAGTTAGAGAAGTGATAGTTGTAAAAACTGGACAAAGCCACGGTAACCTTCACTGTTGCAACACAAAAAATTAGACATGTTGGGAAAGACGTCAATATTTTCAGAATGCAGTAATACAGTCAGGCAGACATCCTTCCCTAGGTTGTTACCGAGGTTACTGATGAAGTAGATGTAAATAATGAGTGTTTGCAGGGTGCATGAGGCAAATCAACCTCTAGAATTCGGACGGTTCCTCTCATTGCAAAGCATAAATGACTAGTATATATAATCAACAAGAGTATGACTCTGTAGAAAAATCAAAACAGCGAGCAAAAATTGATTTTTTTTAAACCAGTGTAAAGCATCATTACTTGAATTTTTTCTAGTTTAAAATATGAAAAGCAGTATTGGTGTGCATACAAGGATTAAAAGTGTATTGCATTTATTATTTATGTGCTTGTTGCATTTATTCTTTTCTTATGTTAAATAATACATAATTAGAATAAAAAAAATGTCAGTTCCATAAGAAAATTTACTTTTATGTTTTCTCATTTATACATTATTTTAGCCATCTTCCTTTGAAAACATGTAACTGAGGTTATAGTACTTTGTAAATATGCAGAGTGAGGCATAAGAATAAATGTAAAGAGAGCCTAAAATAATGTTTTCAAAAACGAATAAGTTAATTTTTTTAAAAATAGTTTTAATGCCAATTTTTACTGCATACAGCAGTGGTGACACTCATGATAAGCAAAATGGTAATTGGGAAAGGAAACATTTCAAGCTTAAGTTTACGATACCTCCTGGCATTTAATACTAATGGGAGACTGTAATATCAGGATTGGGGAAAGTGATACATATGTTGGAAATGATTGGATGAGTGATGAAATTGTGTTTAAAAGTGACAAATTTAGGCAAAGCAAGGACAAATTTGTTGATAAAGAGTGTGAAAAATTTATTGATTTTTGCGAGTTGAATGCTTTAGAAATTTTGAATGGAAAATGTGGGGAAGATGAACAAGGAGAATTTACCTTTCTTAGCAATAATGGGCAGAGTGCAATAGATTTTGTGTTGTGGCCTTTGAATTTAGGACATATTTTAAGGAATTTTAAGGTATTAAATTTAAGCTCAACTAGGGGGCATTATCCACTGATTGTGAATTTTATGATGCACACAGCACAAGTAAAACACAATATAAGAGTGGAAAGCTATTGTAAAAAAAGAGTATATTAGCTATAAATGGAAAGAAGAATTTTGTGACACATTTAAACAGACTCTAGATTCAAATTATGGAAAGATGTATCAATGTGGAGTAACATTCATGGTTAAGAATAATCAAATTGAGAATGCAATAAATATCCTTAATACAGTTATGCAAAGGACGGGAGAGGAAATGGAAACAATGAAGAGGGTTTACATATATAAGGACTGGTTTGACGAAGAATGTAGGGTATCAAAAAGACAAGTAAAACAATTGTTGGTTAGGTAGAGGGAATTAGGTGATAGAAAATCTAGGGACGATTATATGCAAGGGAGGAACTCGCATAATTTATTGTTAGAGCAAAAGAAAAAGGAATGGAGAGAAAGTAATGAAAGGAATTTGATAAAATGTCTAAATGAAAATAATGTTAATAAGGTATGGCAGGTTCTTAAGTCGACCTATAATAAATGTGTAACTAAACCCAATGTTGAGCCAGGACAATGGATGGAGTATTTTAAAACATTATATGGGGAAGACAGGAGTATAGGAAGTATAGGATTTCTGGAAATAAGGAATGTTTTTGTAGAGATATTGGATGGTGAAATTAGGAGTGAGGAAATAATAAAACAAGTTAAGTTACTGAAGAAAAATAAAGCTACTGGAATTGATGGCATCCCAACAGAGTTTCTTAAGGAGTGGTGTAATGAAACAGGAAGAGTGAAGATTTTATTAGATTTATTTAATGTAATTATTAGAAAGGGTTATGTACCTAAACAATGGAGGGAAGCTATCATCCAAATACATTAAGAAAAGGTGAGAAGTGGTATCTGAATGGAGAGAGCAATTGGAGGTAATGAAAAAATTTGATTATTTGGGAATGAGAGTAAGCAGTAATGAAGGTGGAAATTGTATGATAAAGGTGATTGCTAAAGCAAAATAGCTATGGAAGGAGTGGGAATATGTCTGTATAAGATACCAGAAATATGCTTAAATTGGTGCAGTGTTTGTGTGAGGCAATAGTATAAGAAACATGTTATGTGGAATGAAGCTTTGGGAGTTATACAATAATAATACAAATAAAGCTTACATCTAAAACTTATGTCTAGTGCACCAGTTTTCTAGCTCCCCCATATTTAGCCCCTTGGCTGTATATATGGGATAAAGCTACTATACCATCTCTCCACTTTACAAACTATGCTCGTTCAGCTGTACCTTTCTTAAGCTCCTTATCCACTTATCCCTTGTGTTGCCTAAAAATGTCCCCATCATTTTAATTATTTCTACTTTTGTGCTTCCCAACATTCTTAATGCTACAGCTTCTTTGTTTAACTTGTCCCATTTTTTATTCCATATAACCTCTCTCCACCTTTTAACCTTATCACATTCTATTAGACAATGATAAGTACTATCCGATGCATCACATATAATACATCCCCCCGAACAATTATATCCATTCCTTTTTAAAAATATTACTGCTGTGCGCATCCACGCAAGACCTATTCTACCAAATTGATTACATATATCTACATACTTCTCCCTTCCCCAATCTCTTTTAACTGATTTATACAAGATCAATGACCTTTTATCCTCAAAACTAGCCCATATCTCTTGTTTCTCGATATCTTCCACCCTCAATCTCACTTCTTTCCAAAACCCACTGTTATTATATTTATCTAATAGGAAAATATTCCTCATACCAATTTCTTTTAGGACATTTCCCATCTCCCCTAACCAACACTCTTCTCCTAGGACAGCTTTTTGAAACTGTATACATTCTTTTAATATATTATCATCTTCTAAATTTAAACATCTATACCAATACTTCAAAATTCTTTCCACTATTATACCTTTTCTCCCTACCCTTCCTAGCTCTGCCAGTGTCACACCCCTTGGTGAACTCTTGGGTAAACCCAAAACTTCTTTACAAAACATTCTATGGACTATATCAATCTTAATCCATCCCTTTGCCACCCCCCATATTTCTATTCCATATAACATTTTTGACTCTACTACAGCTTCATATAGCCTTTCCAACCAGTTCATTGTTAGCGTGGGTGTTTTGCACAAGCAAACTCTAACAGCTTTCATCGCTAGCTTTCCTTTCAATTGTGCATATTTAGATTGTGCTTCCCACTTCCCGTTGCTTGAGAATCTAATGCCCAAGTAATCAAATTCTTTTACCACCTCTATTTGCTCTCCATTTATATACCATCTTTCCTCTCTTTTTAATTTTGATCCTTTCTTAAACACTATTATCTTGGACTTTTTTGTATTCACCTTTAGCCCCCATTCCATACAAAATTTTGCAATTTCATTAATAGCATGTTGCAACCCTATCACTGTTACTGCCCCAGCTACTAGATCATCTGCAAATAATAACCCTGGTATTTCCTTTTTCCCTATGACTGGACAGTGTTTATTACTTTTCATTATTCTATCTAAAATATCATCTATAAATAAGTTAAATAATATTGGACTGAGTTTACAACCTTGCCTCAGACCTAAATTTTGCTGTATATAATCAGTAGTACTATTTCTTCCACATTTTACACAAAATTTAATTCCTTCATACAATTTTTTATACAGATAATGGTCGAATTTAATGTAATACATAGGATGTTTTGTAGAATATTATTAAGTCTACCAAAGGTATTACAACAGGAATAACACTGGAATCGAATTGAACAGGAAGAAAGGGAATTATGGTGAATAGAGTGTTTAAATAGTAGTACACGAATCTGACATTAAAGGATGATAATACAGTAGGCTCATGGTTGAGTCCCAATTAACCAACACCCAACAAGATCACCTGGAAAACATCACATTCTGAGGGAGTGAAGGTTATCAAAGCTGCTATAGCATGCATCTAACAGCAAGAAAAGTCTAAGTTGCTTAATCTGCTGTCCCTACAATGTTGACATTACATCACAGCATCCAAGAAAGGCAAAAAGTTAGTCTAAAAAACTACGAAAGTCTTATTCGAAAAATAATCTCATTTAGTATTGTAATCTGTTTTATCCTTTAATTAAGCTGTATAAATTATTCAATGAAGAATTTAGGGAATTATGTTGAAATAAAATTACTATACAGTTTTATGCATTTCTTCATTTTTGTATGAAGTATTAGCACATTATCTCCATACTATGAGTTTTGCTGTATCCAAGGTAGTTAGGTCCGAATTAGCTGATAATCGCAAGTCTACTGTATAATCAAAATTTGTATGAATTACTAAAGAAAACTATGTACATACCTTAAAGGATTTTTGAACAACAGTATTGAGTTAAGTATTGTGTGGGGAAATACAAAAATTATTTATGGGAGAAAGCAAGAAACTGAAGAGATTGATTATTATCCAAAATTGAATAAAATGGGAAACAATATTGCAGTAATAAAAATGTTGACAGAATGGGAAGGATGAAGGATTATGTGAATACTTAACAAGAATAAGAGGGAGTGAAAAGAGTAAGAAAGGTTTAATCAGTCAAAACAGGGCTATAGTTCACAATAACCAGAAAATTGTGTGTTGGGAGCCACAAAAAATTTTTTTGGTGTCGATTGTAAGAAATGTGTGTAATTTGTTCAACTTTTTGTACTGAAATAAAAATATATGCTTTTCTACTTAGTAAATTACACCTATGTACATTTTCTCACTATATGAATTATTTTTCTCCGCTACAATGTAGCAAGGATTTCAAAAAAGGTTTTTGATCTGTCATTTAACTAACAGACACATTTCCAAATCTACTCCATTTCCAGATAATAACTAGCAATAGTATAATATTGAGGCAATGCATCTATGAAAATCCAGATAACTACAGTTTTTCTTCTAATTTCTGACTTTTTTTTTTTTACAATATACTCATAACATTAAACATATAGTTCACACACAATTTTAATGAGCTATGTCATAATTAACCACTTTTTGATGTGGTATTATTAAATGCTCCTTGGACCCTTAGGTTTATTGTAATGCTTCCAAACTTTTTTTTTGAGCTTAGTAACACACTTAAAACTGTTATGCAGACATTTCTTAATTTTAATTCATTTCAGAGGAAAAAAAATCTTGTATATATGTTTTTCAATTTTTCAAATTGTTCAACATTAGTTATGGAAAATAATTTCGACTTAACTATTTAACATTTTTTTAACTAGTGCATAACAATTTTTAAATCCATAATTCCTGAAGCTATCCTGAAAATTTCAAACTAATAAGTTTGAAACTGTGATCCAAGGAGCATTTTGAATAGTGAAAAATGCTCTGGAAGGAAACCCCCCCCAAAAGGAATTTGAAATAAATGGAGTACACCAGTATAATAAAAATGCAAAAAACAAAAAAATAGAAAATGTTCAAATTTTTTAATCAAATTTCACTGATGCATTGACTTATTTAACAGAACCACCTCTACTCATGTTTACAACCTTAGGCTGTATTGTGTACTGTCCAGTTAACAAGGAGGGTATCAAAATATGCATTTTGTCTAAAAACTGTTTGATGATAATTTTATCTCCCAAGTTTATTTAATTTACAGAATGTATCTTTATCAAGTATTACATTGATGCATCATCTAATGAATAAAAGTAATCAGAGTTTACACGTAATCTTCTTCACTGGTTTTATTATATTTGCTACCCAATTAATACATACCTTCTCATTATCCAAAACATCCTTCACTGTGTTGGCTTCCACGCCTATAGATTTACACCATTCCATTGCAGCTGAAGTAAGTCGGTCTAGTGGCTCTCCTGTTTCCAAGTTAATCTCAGTCTGAAAGGCAAATATTTTGCTGTTATGTACCCTCAGTATATTTATATTTTATGATATTTATTTCAGACAACAATAATAATGTTAGGGACCAGAATACATCCAGGATTGACATTGTCAGAAAAACAAATAGTTGCATATATGGTTACAGTTATTACATAGATTTAGATTAATAATGTCAACAGCACTATCCATAAATTCATTAAGCGAGTAAAATGATCTAATTTACTAGTCAGTTGTAAACACAACTTTTAGTCTTAATTGGGACAACTCTTGCTGCATCTGGTAGTCATTATAAAAACAAGTGATTGAGCTAAGAGTTAATCTACATCTCAGATAGTTTAATTTGTGCTTTTTTCTTGTGTTAAAATTATGGAAATGAGTCTTGAAAGAATATTGGTTAATATTCATTCTGATGTATGTTAGTGACCTGTACAGAAATAGATTGTACATGGTCATAACCTTTAATTTAGTAAAGAATGGCTTACGGGGTTCTTTGCTAGCTTTATTTAAAAGTATTCGTAGGCTGTGCCTTTTTCTGTAATAAAAGGATCTTATGGACATCAGTTGAATGTCCCTATAAATGTATTCTGAAGTTTGTGTGTCTCAAATAATGAGAAGTATACCTGTCTAAGAGTATCCAGTGACATGAGTGACTTCAGCTTTTTAAAAAGAAAGGTTACTCTGGATGCTTTAATGCTTACATTTTCCATCTGTTTTTTGCATCCAACATGGGTGCTGCTGCTGCAGAAAACCACATGAACACCCAAACTTTTGACAGCTTGTAGATTTATTGGTTATTTTTACTTTTAATGCTATTAAATGTAATGTATGTGGCAATTTGAAATAATAGTGTTTAAATCTACTGCACTACTCCTAAACTTTATGAAACATACGGTAATGGGGTCCCTAGCACATCTTACTTGTGCACATTTTAAGGAGCTTGGTGTAAGTGCGATTGATATGACAATTACTTTATAGCCAAATACATATGGGTCAAGCACACTTTTAAGTGCACTAGCGTGCAACTTTTTCCATACACAGTTTCCTCTATCACTACAATTTTATGTCAATGCCACTAGATGGTAGCACACTATGGCAGAAGTCAGTCACTGTAGCAGAAATAGGTAATGTGCACGAGTGCAGAAACTTCTCCCAGTTATTCCAGACCATCCATAACCTCAATTACAATTTTGCTCTTGTCCTAAAATGCTGTACCCTTATTATGTACACAACAAACATCCACAAAAACAACCCTTTCTTTCATCAGACATTTGTATTTATTACTTTCTCTACTACGTATAGTAAGTAGGAGAAGTATTGTATTCCACCTAAAAATTCTATACCGAGATTTCACCGGAAATATATGTTTTGAGGCCCCCTGAATCCAAAAACAGCGTTTTTGGAAACATGTCTGTCTGTGTGTGTGTGTGTGTCTGTGAACAGTATAACTCAGAAACGAACAGTCGGATAAACACCAAACTTGGTATTTAGGTTCAGTATCTTCCAGAGATGCGACACGAAGGTTTTCAAGAAAATCCCCCTACCCCCAGATTACCCTTTACATGGAACATTTTTCCAAAATTTTAATTTTCTCAAAAATGGCTAATGATTTTGATTAAAATATCATATGTTTAAGATATTTTCATGACAAATAAAATGTATATCTTGAATTTTCTGGGAATGTCTCCAAAAGTATTCTTCATTGTGAACAACTTTTGCATAACTGGTAAACCATAATAGATAGGCAAAATTTTACTACACAAAAAATGTAAATCACATTTTATATCACATATACATTATATCATATACATGTATTTTGTTGAGTGAACCATTTTCGAGATATTGCTTGTTATTCCGTTAAACTTTTCAATACTTATTTTCTCAAATGGGAATTCGTTATTCATTTTTTTTTTTTTTTTTTGTCTTGGATATGCAAAGAGTATTAATTTGTGGCAAAGGGAATGGTGCTGCACTTAGCAACCAGCTATTAAGAGATATGTATATGCTTAAAGGCAACTGTATTTCTATATTGCCCTTGTAAATATATATTCCCCTTACATCTACAAGAAGCTTAGCAATAAGATGAGTCTGCAAATGTTTATCTCAATTAACATGAAGTAGATGGAGAATAAGCGTTTGTAAAAATAGTTTGTACAAGAGTAGAGAAAGTCATGTGAGTGTAACACATCAGATTTTTATTATTCAGATGGTCTTTCACATTTTCAGGGCTGTCTGAAATTTGGTGAACACCCAAAATGTATACTCATTAGCTACTATATTTTGTACTTTAAGGTTAAGGTGATCGTGCTGCAGAGAAGAGTGTGTGCTGGGTTTGCAAAATTGGTCACAAATGTGTCATTGCATATGATTTTAACAATTCATAGTCTTATTTAATTCCCAACACAGCTCTTTCATGTATTGGCAATCAAATTTTAATCTCTTCCCATTATAAGTTACTTTCATATTTATTCTAAAATTTATAAAAAAGGCTTGTTTTTCATGTTTTCTAAAATCATTTCAGTACACGTTTTGTTGTAACCACAGAGTTATACAATATACAAGTATGATAAGACAGATGTTTAGAAAGCAGCTCACCATGTGCATGCTGGACTTGATATTTTAAATAGGTATTCCTTGCATGGCTTGATAAGAAAAGAACAGAAGTATGTAGCTAAAATAATAGAAATTCTAACCAACAACAGGAAATATCTTTTAAACAGATACAGCTACAAGCCTTCATTAGACTTCTAAGCATTATTAGGGAAAAGCATTTTGGAATCTTGACTGTATTTTTTACTTGCCATGTGTGTTGATATCTCTGACCTGTGGTTTTCGGAGGAAGATAAAATTTAAATGTAGTTCAAACAAATGGTAAACGCCCAAATTAAGAACATATAAGGTCCTTAAAATGATATGAGCATTTACTGGAATAAAACATCACTTTTACCTTAGAAGTTGACTCTTTTTACTTTCTCTACTACTTCTCTATAGTAAATAAAAGCAACTGTAGGTTCAATCCAAGATTTCACTGAAAATATATGTTTTTAGACTTCAAGTGTGTATGTGTGTGTGTCGACAGCATAACATTCTAAGATACAACCAATTAAATCTGACAGCTTTGTCAAGGCATTGTTCACACCCAGGCATCCCCTGGTAGTGCTAGCATGGGTCTCCTTGAGGACTTCCTTCAGTTTTCTTTGAAGCATCAGCTGTTCCACTCTAGTCCTTTTGCCTATGAACTCCCACTCGCTCTTGGATACACTATGACTACATGACCACCAGGGAGTCCCACCTCATCCAACAGCTCTCATAGCTCATACATCTGGGAGAAACATTCGGCCACACAGGTTGTACGCCAGATTCTTTATCCTTAAGGATTGGCCCTATGTCTCGAGCTGCTCCCTCGTCAAGGTCTATTTGTGCCAACCAGCGTAGATTGCACCATGACTGGGTGTAGGACTGCAACACTCTCCACCACCTTCTGGTCCAGATGCTCATCCATGGCAGCCTCTATTATCCTCTTGTTTTCTTCTGTCTGCCCATCTATCTGTTTTCTTTGCTGATCTAGACGCTCCTCTACTGCATTAGCATCTTCTTTCGTTACAGATTTAATTTCCTTTAACTTCTTTGCAAAGTCATCTTTCAAGGGTTCCACAGCTACCTTTACCACAGGTTTACTGAGTGGTCACCAATGAGATCGGATTTCAATTTCTTCATTTTGGTTTTTACGCTCTTCATTTCAGGCTCCGTCTTCCCCATTCTGAAGTTTACATTCTTTATTTCACTCACAATTTTCCCCATTCCAGATTCCATTTTTGTCTGCATCTTCTTCATTTTACTTAATAATTGTTTAAGTATGGCCTCCATTGTGGTTTTTATATCCCCACTCCTGACACCGGTGTGACTTTGTCCAGTTTTTCTACTGCCTAAAGAATGATCTTTTACCAAGCATAATTCTTGCAGAAATATGTAGAACAAATAATTGCTTATTTCTGTGACTGTGTGCCACAGTGAAGCTAACCCTTGCAATGCTTGCAGAACAAACCCTATGCTACAATTTCTTCTTCTAAATGTATTTACCAGTATGACACCATTCCTCCCTGCTAGGTATAATGATCAAATTATTTACCTGTTTAAGCACTAGCTTTCCGGTATTGGCTTTTGAGTGTGTTTGGTTTTACAGTGTTGAAAATTCTCAATGGTCTTATTATTTCCCACCATTTCAGTAAACTGTTCCACCAATGAACATTGCACCAGTAAATGAAAGATAGGACCAATATGTTGGCTAATGCAGGTGATCTGTAAAATCCTTTTCTTTTCAAGTGTCTGAAGATAAGCCCCAACCTAATGTATGCTCATTTTGGGTCACTGTGGGCCAGAAAATGATGGGTTTTATGGCTTTTTTTTGGGCTTATTGGTTCTATTTTAGTTCTTTTTAGGTCTTAACAGCCGTTTTTTTACTACATTTTACTTCTCTTTTTCAATTTAAACAGACAACAATGATTTATTCAGATTAACATAATCTAAAATATATGACAGAAACAAGAAGCACTCTATTCACAAAGTGTTTAACCAGAATTTTGTAATTATTAAGTAAAAATGTTTAACTGTATTTCAAAGAATAACATTACGTGTCACATGATAAATTAAAAACCTCAATCTCTCGCTACAATATGTGTCAGTGTATATCAAGAGTCCATATATAACAATTTGGGGGAAAATGACACACATTCCCTTTTAATGATGGTGGATGTAATGATATTGATCTCTAATGTCAAGAATTAGAACAAATTATTTAAAATCTTAATTTGCATTACATTTTTATGGTTTTTTTTTCCGGTTATTAAGTTATTTTTAGAATATTTTTAGGTCTTTCTATAGGCATTTTTTTAGGCAGTTTGTAGGTCTTCAACTTCCAAGTCTTACTGATGATACATGAAATGAAATAATTTGGAAAGGAAATTTGAGAATGAAATGCTCACTCTGGCATTTGCCAGTTATGAGAAATGAGAAAAGCCCAAAAAACATGTGCCATAATGACTTCGGCCACCGATGTTGGCATAGGTCATGTTGCTTATGTAAGCCATGCATTAAGAATAAATTCTAATTAGTTTTAATTTCTTACCTTAAATGTAAGAAGAACAGAAAGAAATTTTCTTTTATCTCCAATAAGCACTGCATTACTAATACATGGGAGCTCGGTTTTCACTTCCTCTTCAATCAGCACAGGAGGAATGTTTTCACCACCAGCAGTTATGATCAGTTCCTGAAACAAACATTTAACTTCAGTAAATATGCAAATTTCAAAATTATAATTAGGAAACATTCATTACACTAGAAGCTTCTTATTTATTTTGTTCTTTAAGTTTTCATTTTTACTTTCTCTGCTACATATAGTAAGTAGGGGAAGTATTGTATTCCACCCAAAAATTCGATACCAATGATTTCACCGGAAATACATGTTTTGAGACCCCCTGAATCCAAAAAAAGCATTTTTAGAAACATGCGCGCGCGTGCGTGCATGTGTGTGTACAGCATAACTCAGAAACGAACAGTCAGATAAACACCAAACTTGGTATTTAGGTTCAGTATCTTCCAGAGATGTGACACAAAGGTTTTCAAGAAAATCCCCCCACCCCTGATTACCCTTTACATGGAACATTTTTCGAAAATTTTAATTTTCTCAAAAATGGCTCTAACGATTTTGATTAAAATATCATATATTTAAGATATTTTCATGACAAATAAAATGCATATCTTGAATTTTCTGGGAATGTCTCCAAAAGTATTCTTCATTGTGAACGACTTTTGCATAACTGGTAAACCATAAGAGATAGACAAAATTTTACTACACAAAAAATGTAGATCGCATTAAAATACACAATTTATGTCATACATTTTTTTTGTTGGGTGAACCATTTTTGAGATATTGCTTGTTATTCCCTTAAATTTTCCAATACTTTTTCTCAAATGGGAATTTGTTACTCATTTTTTTTTTTTATGTCCTGGACATACAAAGAGAATGGAATGTGCCACATAGCAACCAGCTCTTAAAAGATTTGTCTATTGCTTAAATACTACCATATTCTACTTGCACCTACAAGAAAATCAGCAATAAGATTAACATCTAGATTAACATGAAGCATATGGAGAATAAGCATTTGTAAAAATAGTTTGTACAAGAGTAGAGAAAGTCATGCGAGTGTAACGCATCAGATTTGTTTTTTATTGGAGTATTGTGAAATAATTTTTTTTGAAACATTTATATGTAACATTTAATGTATTAACTAAACTAATTGACCAACTTAACCAGCAAAATAATGTTGCAAGGTGTTGTAGAAAGAACGGTAGACATATTCCCAAAGTTTCGTAAAAATCAAACCCCACTGTTTGCGTAAAATTATGAGACTTTTGTTTCCCTACAATCTTAAAGCATTATAGTATTTACAATACCTCAAAGTTTGCAGTGACTTTGAAGTATTGTAGACACTACTACAGAGTGACCCTTCCTGTTCAATGAACCTGTTAAATTCTGTCTACAAACAAGTATGAGTGTCTGTGAAGAAGAATGTGAAAATGCTAAAATTACTTGTGCATAGTGCCGACAGAATTTGTGTTTTAATCACTGCATCAAGACCCTGCAAGACACTTAATAGGTGTGGTCGATTGTCCATGAATCTGAAATGCTGGTCTATAAATAAGGGATTTCCACTGCTTCAACACAACATTCTCCAGGTTCAGTCTTGGGTATTTGCAGTTTTAAACAGTAGCTCAGTTTTGGAACATGAATTTTTTATAGCACATAGTTGACACAGAAAAAATTGATGTATGCTTTGATATAAATGTGGTGATCAGTTTCTTGTGAGGTGCTCTGCTGTAGCATGCTATTTGAAGAACCCTGCCATAGAAATATAAGGGAGAAGCAAAGAACTTGCTATGCTTTCTTCTTACCTTTATTCTTCCTGTGATGTAAATATAATCATCCTCGTCTATCTTTCCTAAGTCACCGGAGTGAAGCCATCCTTCATTATCCATAGCTTCTGAGGTTTTTTCTGGGTCACTAAGATAGCCCATGAAGATGTGACGTCCTGCTATACATATCTGAAATAATAAATAATCATTTATGTGGCCTTAAAAATAAACATTAGTTGATAGTTTTATTTTCACCATTGTAAATACATTTTACAAGGATCATTCAAGATCTATATACATTAACATTTATACAAAAATTTAGCATAAAACCAATGAGAAGTGCAACACAACCATATTTTACAAAGCATTTATATTCAATTATTTGTACTCATCTATTGTGTAGAATGAATTTTGTACTAAATATGACTTAGTTGCCTTTAGTTTTGTCTTTTCATTTGTTAACTATTTTATTTGTAGAGGTAGGTGATTATATATATATATATCTTTAATACTCTATTCTGTGCATTTGTTGTTTAAAGTACCTCTGTATCTATTTCTGAAGTAGTTATCTTTAGTCCTAGTGTTGTGCTCGTGAATGTGGCAATTTTTATTTTGTTTATTACAGCTTTTTATGGTAAGTTTAATACACTTGTATATATTTATTGAGGGTAGTGTTAGGATCTTTAGCTTTTTAAATGCACTTCTGCATGTTTCGGTTCTTTGAATTCCTGATATTAATCGTATAAATCCTTTTTTTTGTAATCTGAATAGCCTTAGAAACAATGTTTTTTGCGCTGAGCCCCATAATACGACTCCATAACTTAGATGTGAGTGTATGAATGCATAATATACTTGTATAGCACTTTTTTTATCCAAAATGTGATTTGTTTGCCTTAATACATATATACCTGTGTTGATTTTTTTTTGTGACTTTTTCAATCTGTCCCTCCCATTTTAAATTACTGTCTATGACTAAACCTAAAAGTTTGTTTCCTTTACCTGCTTAATTTCTTTTTTTCTTATTTCTAACTTAATATTTACCAGATTTTTATTGCTCTGACTAATTTGCATCCATTCTGTTTTACTTGTATTTAATTTCATTCCTAGGCTTGCTAAATGACTTAACTTTTTCGAGTAAGGAATTTGCCCTTCTTTGTACCTCCAGTTCTGTTTTTCCTGTAATTACAATCGTGGTATCATCGGCTTAGCCTATCGCTATACCATCCTCATCCATTATTTGTTTAAATAAGCTGTTAATATAAATTAGGAATAGGTATGGTCCTAAGTTTGATCCTTGTGGCACTCCATGTGTTACTTCTTTAACAGCTGATCTAATTTTCCTTAATTTGCCACCAATATTATGAATTATTTCCACACTTTGTTGTCTCTTTTTTAAGTATGAACTAAGCCACCGTAGTGGTATGCCCCTTATCCCATAGTTTTCAAGTTCAGCCATAACGGTTTCGATGTTTACACAATCAAATGCCTTTGATAGATCAAGGAAAATGGCAACCACATGTTCTTTCTTGTTTAAAGCATTTGATGATATTGTTTCCTTGACAGATTGCCTGTATTGTTGACTTTTTTTTTTTGAAATCCAAATTGGTATTGATTGATACTGTATTGATAGTTATGTATTGCATAAAATCATAATGGGTCAACAAAATTTAATTATCTCCAGCTTCATTAAAAAAATTTTACAGAATCCGGGCCCCAGAAACACTGTTTTTAAAATTTGCACAAACAATTAGAAATACTATAGGACTAAAAAAAAGTTAACACTTTAAAAATAAACTGCAAAGACTTGGTAAAATAAAAAGGTGTTTAGAAACAAAGAGCAAGGAATATTTTACAAACATTAAATTTAGACATTTGTGATCTTGAACAAAAATGTATTATACCTGTTAGTTCCCCCTCATTTAACTTTATTACCAGCTTTACTTATGGCATTTAGTAGTATCATTCCATCCTGTACAGATACTTCGAATATGGTTTTCTAATGACTAGATAAGTTTGACAAGTGAATATTATAGATTCTAGCAGAGATATAGCTCTGAATCCCAGGAACTCAAACTCTGAAAGTTCTTTTGTGGTGTAGTGAGATGGTATATGGGTAGGTATTACTTATCGAAATAAATCGTTTTTGTGAACTGAAGCAACAATTACATTTTTGTTTTTAAATTTTCTCAGTCACTAGTATAGTATAGTATAGTATTTATTGTGCTAAGAGTTTTAAAAATTTGATTGTCTACAGCATTTTGATCCTGGTAACTTATTCAGTAGAAAATCACTACAGTTTATTTACATTTTACAATCTCTTGTCACTAAATTATCTTGCTCTTTTTTTTTTTTCAGTTTTTTTTTTCCCCCTTTTCATTTATTGATTACTTAACCATCACACATTCACTATAGTTTTCCATTCAAAGTAAGATGCACTACCTCTTACTTTTCTCTTTCCACTGTCCAAAGCCATTTATTTTTTACTTTCTCTACTACGTATAGTAAGTAGGGGAAGTATTGCATTCCACCCAAAAATTCGATACCGAGATTTCACCGGAAATACATGTTTTGAGACCTCCTGAATCCAAAAAAAAGCATTTTTGGAAACATGTCCGTGTGTGTGTGTGTGTGTGTGTGTGTCTGTGTCTGTGTCTGTGTCTGTGTCTGTGTCTGTGAACAGCATAACTCAAAAACGAACAGTCGGATAAACACCAAACTTGGTATTTAGGTTCAGTATCTTCCAGAGATGCGACACGAAGGTTTTCAAGAAAATCCCCCCACCCCAGACTACCCTTTACATGGAACATTTTTCGAAAATTTTAATTTTCTCAAAAATGGCTCTAACGATTTTGATGAAAATATCATATGTTTAAGATAATGCCATGAGAAATGAAATGTATATCTCGAATTTTCTGGGAATGTCTCCAAAATTATTCTTCATTGTGAACGACTTTTGCATAACTGGTAAACCATAAGAGATAGACAAAATTTTACTACACAAAAAATGTAGATCGCGTTAAAATACACAACTTAAGTCATATACATTTCTTTTGTTGAGTGAACCGTTTTCGAGATATTGCTTGTTATTTCCTTAAATTTTCCAATACTTATACTTTTTCTCAAATTCGTTATTCTTTTTTTTTGTCCTGGACATGCAAAAAGAATGGAATGCGCCACATAGCAACCAGCGTTAAAATATTTGACTATCGCTCAAAGCCTACTATATTCCCCTTGCATCTACAAGAAAATTACCAATAAGATTGACATCTCGATATCTCGATTAACATGAAGCATATGGAGAATAAGCGTTTGTAAAAATAGTTTGTACAAGAGTAGAGAAAGTCATGTGAGTGTAACACATCAGATGTTTTGTCTTGGATATGCAAAGAGTTATAATCTGTGGCAAAGGGAATGGTGCTGCACCTAGCAACCAGCTATTAAGAGATATGTATGTGCTTAAAGGCTACTGTTTTTCTATATTGCCCTTGTAAATATATTTTCCCCTACATCTACAAGAAAATTAGCAATAAGATAGGGTCTGCAAATGTTTATCTCGATTAACATGAACTAGATGGAGAATAAGCGTTTGTAAAAATACTTTGTACAAGAGTAGAGAAAGTCATGTGAGTGTAACACATCAGAGTTTTTACTTTACACAAAAACTGTCCAATGCTGTCAATGCATATCATCAATTATAAGTGTATTTCTATCCCCCTTCAACCACTTCTTATTAAAAAATTCTTTTCTCCAATTTTCTGTTCCTTGGCACTTAAATACTATGTGTTCAATGTCTTCATTACCACCACATATCGGACATTGATTCTGAGGAATACCCTGTCTTAGCCCTTTTAGCCTCCATGCTCCGGTTCTTAACCATGCAATAGATTCTCTCTCTTCTTTATTTACTATGTCTATATATTTTTCCCTACCCCATGTATTTTTCATTGGCCTATAATAAACTAATGAGCTCTTTTCGGCAATCTCACTGAACATGATTTGTAGTTCTGTATCTTCCAGTCTTTTCCTTGCCTTTTTCCAAAAATGTTTTACGTTATTTTCTCTCCTTCTCCATATATCTCCTAACCCATTTTTCTCCAAAATATTCCGTAATTTACTTACCCATCCATCATTCACTAAGCTATTCTCTTGGTATTCAATACATTGTCTTAACACATTACTTTTAGGTTTTTGATAGTGATAGTTTTAAGAATCGTTATAATAATTAAATACTTTTATTTAGAAGAGAAGAACTTGAGGCAGTGTTTGGAATTCCAAGAAAGGAGCTTAAAGAAAAATGGGTGGAGTTATAGTATACAAACTAGTTTGGAAAATAGAGGTCTGGAGAAGGAGGGAAAATAATGTTAAGGGTTTTTGGAAAGAAGCTGGGCAGAGGTTTGAAGATATAGAGATACAAAATTTATTTAGTAACATTGGGAAGAAAAGTTCCTTGGAATCATATATATTAATAAAAAATGTATGGGCTAGAGAACAGTATGTGGATAACTCAAATAAGGAACAAAGAGAAAGTATAGCCTGGGTACGAGCAGGTGTATGGAGACTAATAGGAATGAGAAATGGGTTCCCACAGAACCAGTGTCCAATATATGGGGAAAGAGAAGATTTAGAACATATCGTTTTTGACTGTAAAGGTACACAGCATTGGAGAAAGGAAGCTATAAATGGGAAATGGTTCAAACTGGACAGGAAAGTAGCTTTAAGCAAGATTTTTTAACAAGGATAGTAAAAAGGTAGGAGAGTACCTGTCCAAAGTAAAAAAGAAATGGTTATGGACAATAAAGAGATGTAAATTAATTTCATCATGTGATGTTAAGTTATGTAATTAAATTATTATATTATTATTATTATTATTATTATTATTATTATTATTATTATTATTATTATTATTATTATTATTATTATTATTATTATTATTACTACTACTACTACTACTATTATATTAGTATTATAAGATTATTATTTTGGTATCATTATTATTATTATTATTATTATTATTATTATTATCATTATGTTATAATTGAAGGGTGTAATATGGGTAGAATATGGCAATATAACAGCTTGGGCTGATGTATAGTCATATTCTAAGGAAGATTGCTAGCACAAATAAATAAATAAATACTTTTACTGGTTTAATGTTCATTCTCAAAAAATTTACTATTTGACTGGATCTAAAATTTCTCTTTATGATGGCATTTCAAAATTATCACTCCTACTGCTTTTGCAAGACTTCTACATGCTTTACATTACTTTATGAAACTTTGTTTCAAATTAATTTATTTTACTTTTCTACAAGGAGATAACAAATATAAATCTTCTATTGCATCTAATGTCAATGGGTACTAATCCTCACCAACAGGATAATCCCTATCTGCTCTACACTTCTCTTGCAGAGGATAATTGCTACGTGCAATTCCCTCATCTTAACTCTTGGCTCACGATTGCTCAGATTTTACAGTTTATCTCCTCTGCTACTGGCACATCTCCCCAGCATCTTCTCCTTCTGGTGCTATTCCTATACTTATATTGCTCATTTGTCTCATTGCTTGGTTAAATAGTTTTGACCTATTGTGCATCTTCTTTTCTTCCCAAACAATTGTTTTTCATTTTTGTTTCACCTCTTATGTTTCTCTACCATTTTGAATTATTACATACAATAATATACAATGTTTTACTTTGAGCATTACTTATTAATTTTATCTCGAGTATTCTTGAGATGACACTATAAAAACTCTCATTTTCGGTACTTTAAATGTTTACAACAAGTCCTTTCACTAGCTAATTAATTTTTCTCCTAGCTATTTTTCCATAATTAAATGACAATTCTTTGCCATGGATTCAGTTCCTGCTTCAACTTCTGTATAAATTCTGATAATCATTAGAAATACTTACTTCTCCCTGTCCATCTGCATCTGGATTTATAACCTTAGTGTGAATTCCAGGCCTTTTTCTTCCAACAGCTTCTAATCTGAATGCACTACTTGTGCTAATTGAGTGTCCTCCAGCTGTTTCAGACATTCCAAATGCCTGAAAAATAAACATATGCGTGAAAATGAAATCATACATCCAATAAACAACAGATTCAATTCAATTCATTTATTGCAACAATAGACTATTTACATAGTTTCTGGCATTGTCATTTAACATTAAAAATAAAAATTTAAAATTACTTATAAATATTCATGTCATAAAATGCACAATTTATGAGGTAATTCTTTAACTCTTTATTGAATTTGGAACCTGTTATTTGTATAATCGAGGAAGGTAATTTATTGTATAATACTTTACCAATCACATAAGGATTTTTTTCAAAAAATTTCTTACTTTTCCCTTCCCTATACATGTTATTTTTTGTTCTTGTGTTATATGTATGTACATTGCTATTTATCTTTATATCTGACTTTTGTCTGACTAAAAGAATAACTAAAAATAAATAATGTAACCACAGTTAATATTCTTTCTTTTTTAAATACCTCCCTACAAGAATTCCTGGAATTTTGTGGATAATTCCATAATAAATCAGTTTTAAATTTGGTTTTTCCAAATAATGAGCCATATAGTGACAATGATGTATTGTGACAGTTACTTATTTTCTATTTATGCATTGTTTTGAACAAATTACTGATTTCCATTCATATATAATTTATGCAACACAGAAAATGCATAACCAGTATTTAAGTTCCTCTGGATTTTCACAGCTGATAAAGGAATGAGGCATCCAGTTGTAAAACATGATATCTACTACAACACTTTAATGAAACTTGTTTAAAAAAAAACAGGTAAAACCTTTGAATGAAATAAATTCTGGTGAAAAAACTCTTACATTCACATGACTTTCTCTATCTCTGTTTTTATATAGCATCTAAAAACTCTTCTTACAAAAGCTTATTTTTCTACCTCGAGATAAATTTTTGCAGAAAGATTTCCTTACATATTTATTTCTTTGTAAAAAGGGGATAAAACAGAGTTGATAGTCAGATGTTTAAAATTCTGTTACTATATGCTGGCCTAGAAATTCCATACTCTTTACATTACATCATGAGAACAACTAAATAGTGATAGCACTTCTTTTTGAAGTACTGAACAATTCAAACCAATACTAATCAATATCTTGGAAATGGCTGATTCCATAATAAAAGTAATTTGAATTAAATTGTGTAGTACATTTATGTCATTTAACGTTTACCAGTTTGACAAAATTATACAAAATTCCTTCCAAATCAAGAGGACTTCACAGGCTATTCCCAGAAAATTCAAGATATAAGTTTTAGTTTTCATCTAAATATCTTATTATATGGCATTTTAATCTTAATTGTTAAACATTTTTGAGAAAATAAAAAATTTTCCATGTAAAAGGTAGTTTGTGGTAGGGAGGATTTTCTTTTAAATCTTTGTCATTTCTTTGGAAGATACTGAATTTATATACCAAGTTTAATATTTATTTATTTGTTTTTTTGAGTTAAGCTGTTCACACAAATACCTTTATCTAAAAATCTAACGTGTTATTCACATGACTTTCTCTACCATTTACGGCTTATTGGTGGGTATACAAATTATTCTTGCAAAAGTTATTTTTGTATCTACTTCATTTTAATCCGGATAAACCTTTGCAGAAATAGCTACATTACACATTTCATTAGAATACAAAGACAACAGTGATAGTCAAATGTTTAAGAACTGGATACTATATGCTGGCTTTAAAATTCCATACTGTTTTTGTGCAATCACGAGAAACAACTGAAAAATCGATGGGACTTAAAAAGAATGACTAAGTGTGAACAAATTGAGCCATTAATAACGGATATCTCAGAAATGGCTGATGTCACAAAGTTATTCCTAATGAATGAAGTGGACTTCAGGCTATTCCCAGAAAATTCAAGATATTTACATGATTAATAAAATGCATATCTTAAATATATAGTATTTCAATCAAAACCATTAGTCATTTTTTAAAAAATCAAAAATTTCAAAAAATGTTGCATGTAAATGGTGGCTTTGGGGTGGGGGATTTTCTTAAAAATCTCTGTGTTGCATCTTTGGAAAGAACTGAACCTAAATACCAAGTTTGGTATTTATCCAGCTTGTTTTTGAGTTATGCTGTTCACAGACACATACAGACAGGCAGATAGGCTCACGTTTTTCTAAAAATGTTTTTTTGGGGGCCTCAAAATATGTATTTCCAGTGAAATCTCGCTGTAGAATTTTTGGGTAAAATGCAATACCTTCTCTACCTATGTACATGGCAGAGAAAGTAAAAACGGTAATAAATAATTGAAAAAACCTACCGACATCTTTTTTGTAAATAAATTCAGGCTTTCTCTAAATTTAAGTTTTGCTAGATATCTGGTTTTCTGCAGATGCCTCGGATGATGATAAATATGAAACATTAATATAAGTTGCACATATGTAATTATTTAATTGATTGTATTAAGTTATCATCACTGTTACTCTCTCAGCATTGTCATCTTCATCCAAATAAATTAACATTTATTTAAAAATTATTTTGATTTCAAAACAATACAAGTTCTTAAAGGTTTAACTGTAATAAAAAAATAAGAGTTTCTTACGTCCATAACAGGGATGTCGATACTCATGAAGTATTTCTTGATGTCTACAGAAATTGGTGCAGCACCAGAGAGAAAAGTGATACAACGATCCAATCCTAACGCCTGCTTAATTTTGGAGAAGATCAGTGCTCTTGCCACCAAATAGGCCAATTTGTTGCTGTTGTTTCTGCAAGAAATACCAATGCATTGCTTTTAGGAAAGTTAAATTTTCAAACTCTGTCATACTACAGAGCCTTTGTTTGGATGTGTGGCTGGCCTAACAGGAATTCTCTTTGCAGCAGAAAGCACGCTGTTTGCCAGCAGAGTCGGCTACTCAAGCACATAGGTTTCTCATACAAATTATAACTAGAATAATTGCATACCTTCGACATAGATGATGTTGGAAATTATGTCCACAGATCTCTCACACCTTTTAACAAAATCTACATTGAATGAATGAATAAGCCCACTTGATCCCTAGAGGGAAGGGCCTCCTACTTGTGTAGGGGAGGCTCAGTTAGACCAACTAGGGGAGCTCCATTCTCATATAGTGAGTCATACCATAGGAGAATTTGCACCTGTTTCTTACTGGCTTACCATCCTTGTGGTAATTTAGAACTTGAGTGTGTTTATGCTTGCTTTGTATCAACCTCCTAGTATGTATCTCAATTTTTAACCTAAAATTAAACTGAGTTTTATTTATGGATGATCTTGAGGTTCTTTTACGTGCTATAAATCTATGACATGGGACCAACGGCTTTACTTCCTTCCGAAGGAAGCCATGCTAAGGATTTTGATGCTCAAAAACTCCATTGCCCTCTGCTAATACACCCATAGATTCAAACAAAAGCTCTGTATAATCAGAAAGTACTCTACCATGCAGATTGTTGCAAATCATATGTATTATCTTTTTAACTTGCTAAAGCTCAATAACAAACATCAAATGAAGCTAGTAACAGTGAAGCAATACAAACATATTTTGAATTAACTGCATATGGGGCAATACTGAAAACTCTTAGAATGCCATGTTTCTAAAAATAAATGAAATCCCTCTATATTTGACAACTACTTTCTAATGTTTTGCGAGTTGATTGCCATGTACTTTATTCGATTTGCTCTAATAGTTTGTTAATTATCATCATTTACAAATTTTGTGTTCACCCAAAAAGGAATTTGATAGAGAACATTTCCAGGCTATGATTTCTTATGATTTTAAATGGTCATTAATACCTAAATAATGTGAAGACTGGCTTAGAAATACATTTGGGGAAGAAGATCCATCTAAGGCAACAATTTATAATTGGTACAGCAAATTTAAGAGATTGGATTTTTCTTAGTGATGAATTTCGTGAAGGACACCCAAGAACTGCTGTTACTGATGAAAATATTGGTGCTGTTCGAGCAATGCTTGAAGAAGATTGACAGACATCTTGTAAATTTATTCAGACAACATTAGGTATTAGTATGAGTCAAATCCAAAACAATTTACATCAACAGTTAGACATGAGAAAACTTTGTTGTCGATGGATTCCACATAAACTGGCTCCCGATCAAAAAAAATGCATTGATTGGTACAGAAAAACCCTGGAAAAATTCCAAGGCAGCACTTCAAATTTGGTTTGGAATATCATTACTGATGATGAATTTTGGATTTATTGTTATGATCCTGAGAAGAAATGTCAATAAGCTCAATGGGTCTTTCAAAAGTCTGAAATTTGCAGTGCTCATAAGATGGTTGCCATTTTTTTTTCTAAAACAGGCTTTATTGCTATATAACATTAGAAGATAGATGTACCATTAGTACTGATTGATACACAAATGTCTGTTTACTGTAAAGTTTTGAAAAAGTTCATAAAAATGCCCATAAAGAAAAATGTTACATCTTGACAATGCATTGTCACATACAACAAAACTAACAACTGAGTATCTGGATGACCATGGTCAGCACCATGGACCATCCACCATACAGCCCTGACCTGTGGAATCATGTTTCCATCTTCAGATGAAGCAGTGGAACATTATAAAAACCTGATTTCTGAAGTGCCTCAGGAAGAGTGGCATCGTTAAAGAATATTTTGAAAAACAATATTATCATTTAAATTTTTTAAAACTAACCTTGTTTGATTTTCTAAAAATTTTCAGAGTCACCCACGTATAAATTTATACAGATAAGCAAAGGATTAGTCACCAATTTACAAAAATTTTCATGTTTGCTAATACTTACCCATTCATCATATCCAAATAATGCTGTAATCCATGGCCTTTTGCCCAAGATGCTATCAACCTTTTCACTATCCCTGCCTGACTTCCTATATGCTGCATTTTCTCATAAATTTTTTCCCACACTCTTGGTACTCCAAGGAATCTTGTAGGACGTACTTCTTGCAAAGTTTTCACCAAACTGCCCTTCAGAAATAAGAAAATTATGCTAAGATATACACTTTGATCATATTTGTTTTATTTCTTTGATTCACTAAGGTTGTTTGCACACAGTGTGAAATTCTTTATGATGCAGGCTGCAAACTTAATATTACCACCTGTGTGACTGTGTCCATTCTTAAGGACAGACTAAATGGTGAAAATTGCCAAAAATGACAGTTTTTTGTTAAGTCTTATTAATTGGAATTTCTCTATTAATTTGATACGTATTTTATGATTTTAGGGACAATACTTATATTTTAAATAAGTTTTTAAAAATGACACTGAATCTTATTTTGTACAGTGAATTCTGCACCTTTCTACAAAAAGAAAACTCCTACACACTTTGGAGTAGAGAAGAAAACTTTAGGCTATCTTTTAGGGGAAGTTTTACCTTTGAACCCTTTCTCTGTGAATAGCATTTTCTGATATAAATGACCCCATTTTCTCAGAAATCATTGAAGATAGCTGTACCATATAAGATAACTAAGTGCTGTTGTGGATATACTATAACTTGATTGGTGAATAAAAATAATTGTGATAAATTTTATTCAAAAGATGTTATAGTTAAGCAAATAATCTTAACTACCTTAATAAACAAGCATACTGTATAGAAGCAGATCAATGAACTTAGAAGACATGCATCTACATCCTGTTCAGTCTGATATTTTAAATAATCTGAGATAATGGGTTATGAATTTAACACTACCATGATAGGGCTTAATCTCCCCTTAAGTATGGAGAACCTCAGGAGATAAAGCAGACATTACTAAAATTAACCAGTGTAGCAAACTAGTCATCTAGCAATTATAATTAGAAATAGGATGATTGCAACTAAGCCAAAATGAATACTTAAGATCCTCATTACTACTATTTGGGCAATTTTAAGCACCATAGCATCTAATGCAAAGAAACAGGAAGGAAAAATACTGTAGAATGACAAGTGTCAATTTACCTTAAGTGCATCTTTGTCTGCAAAATAAACCGTTGCGGCAGTAGCTATTGCAATATAAATATCCATTATCTGGAAAAAAGAAAAAGAACGATTAAAACATGTTGTATTTGTTTATTAAATCAGTCAGAAACTTTAGAGCTTAGTAATATGCAACATGTTCCACATTACTTCAGCATTCAGCTTTATTTTACCTCTATTTCTTCTTTTGGTCAGGGGGAGGGACTATCAGAGAATTCTAAGGTCACAATGCTGCAATTCACATTTCCTATATCTTTATTATATTATAATGCTCCTATGTAGGTGCATACATTTATTTCCATCCCATTAGATCCTATGATTTGTTTTAACAACAGGAATAGAATATGTCAATATGTTTACCGAGTTATTCATATTTACAGTATTATTTACATAGTTAAATGTTAAGTTCCAAGTATCATTTAGAAGATTAAAAACAGAAGCACTATTAACAGTGAAATATTCATCATGATGGTAGATTGAGTCACACTTTTTTACACTCGCCTTCACCAATTAAAAGTTGTATAAAACAAAGGTTTTCGAGGGCATTCCCAGTTGCTGACAATAAGGACGAATGCCCTTAAAACGTTTCCTGTTTTATACAACTTTTAATCAGTGAAGGTGAGTGTAAAAAAGTGTGACTCAATCTACCATTATCATTTAGAAACTCATTGATGGTATAAAATGAGTGTTCATATAAATATTGTTTCAGCTTTGCCGTAAATGATTTATCACTACAAGTTTTCAAGTTGAGGTGCATATTAAATATTTTTGTACACCAATAGTGTACTCCTTTTTGAACACACAAGAGGTTAGTTGACGGTAGATGTAACTAGTCTGGATCTTTTATTAATATTGTGAATGTCAGAGTTGGCAGCAAATGAGGTTTTATTTCTTATGTAAAAGGTCATTAATGTGTATATGTATTCTCCAGCGAGTGTTAATATCTCGTAGGTTCTTAAAAATATTTCTACATGATGTTCTTGCATGTAAACCTGATATGATTCTGAGGCCTTTTTCTGCAGACTAAATATCTGAGTTTGCAGAACTTCCCCATAAAATTATACCATACTTCAGGATTGAGTGAAAGTATGCAAAATAGGCTAATTTTAGTGTGTGTTGAGGCAGTAGTTTAACACTTAATTACATTATTTTTACTCCAAGAATCACAAGTAGTACTGCTAAACTTTCTTACTCATTATTGACTCAAGGTTACCTCATTGTTAGCAACTTTTAACTTATTATTCTCACAGCTCCTACATTATTAAATTACATAATATATTCACATAACATTATTACACATGGATACAATAATATAAGCATATGCAATGACACATACATTTTACAAATTATTACATACACATATTGCTTCAAGGCGGGCTGTTATTGAATTTACATATTATATAATTTGATTCAAATCATTTAAGTGTTAAAAATACTGCCTCAACCTTCCGGAAGTTTCCCTTCTTCCCCCTTACAGAATGTTCCAGAAAGTTTCATGGAAATTCCCAACAGGTATATAAGCAACATTCTCCTTAGTCAATTAGGGAGTAAGTTAGTTGGAGAGTGCATTTCTGGTGCGACTTCAAGTGCAGTTCTACAAGAGTGTATGTGACAAAAGTTGTGATGTACAGGGACTGCTGTTACTGTGAGAGATTAAAGAGGTCTTGTGTTCGAGTCCCCAGTGAATGAAGTGGACTGAAGAAGAGACTATGTCATGCATATTTCATTATGTTGATACTTCACAAAGAAAGTGAAGTGAAGTGACGGGGGAAAATTGAGTTATTTCACATTAGTGAAGTGACAGCGTGAACTAATTGAAACCTCAGTGAAAGTTGAACTATATCAGAACAGTGAAAATAGGACAGTCACAATATTTATAAGACTACTTTGCAGAATATTTGTCCTGCATAACTGAACTTGGTCAATTTTTCTTCATGTGTTATGGTAGTGGACATCTGTATATAGTTTTCCTTACTAAGATAATGTAAAGAGCTATGAAATTTTGGTTCAGAACTTTAAATCTAGGAAAAAGTAATGTGTTAAGACAATGTATTGAATACCAAGAAAATAGCTTAATGAATAATGGATGGGCAAGTAAATTACGGAACACTTTGGAGAAAAATGGGTTAGGAGACATGTGGAGAAGGAGAGAAAATAACTTGAAAATTTTTAGAAAAAGGCAAGGAAAAGACTGGAAGATATAGAAATACAAATCATGTTCAGTGAGATTGCTGAAAAGAGCTCATTAGTTTGTTATAGGCCAATGAAAAATACACGGGGTAGGGAAAAATATATAGACATAGTAAATAAAGAAGAGAGAATCTATTGCATGGGTAAGAACCGGAGCATGGAGGCTAAGAGGGTTAAGACAGAGTATTCCTCAGAACCAATGTCCGATATGTGGTGGTAATGAAGACATTGAACACATAGTATTTAAGTGCCAAGGAACAGAAAATTGGAGAAAAGAATCTTTTAATAAGAAGTGGTTGAAGGGGGATAGAAATACGCTTATGATCGAAATGATGTGCAAAGACTCTAGAAGCATTGGACAGTTTTTGTGTAAAGTAAAACATAAATGGCTTTGGACAGTGGATAGAGAAAAGTAAGAGGTAGCACATCTTACTTTTAATGGAAAACTATAGTGAATATGTGATGGTTAAGTAATCAATAAGTGAAAAGTGAAAAACAAGTGGAAATGGCACATGAAAAAACAAGATAATTTATTGACGAGAAATTGTAAAACGTAAATAATCTGTAGTGGTTGTCTACAGAATGCGTTGATGGGAAATTTTAAAATGTAAATAAACTGTAGTGATTTTCTACTGAATGTGTGGCCAGGGTCAAAGTGCAGTAGACAATCAAATTGTAAAACTCTTAGCACAATAAATACAAAATACAAATACAAATATTCCTTAATATATAGTCGTAAGACTGCTTGTTGTCTATTATTCTTCTTATAGTTCTCTTCTGGATTTTGAATATTTTCACACATTTTACTTCTCAAAATTTTATTCCATATTTTAATTGACTTTGAAAATGAGAAAAATATGTTTCTCAGTCCTAATGAATTGAATGTACATTTAAGGGCTTGTATTAGGATTTCCAGTTAAAAGGTGAGGTTTTCTAACTTTTAGTAATTGGTACCTGTTAGTTAAATGGAGTGCCCCATATTGCAAATGCAAGGTAACTGTAGGGTGGTTAACTTGGAGTTTAACAATTTGGTATGGTTGGCAACATTTTCATGCATGATTTCACACCACCTATAGCTGGAAACTTTTAACATTAGATCTTTAAAATAAGCTGTCTGTTATAATTTTCTAGAGTTTCGCATCTGATTTCTGTGTATAATAATATCTAAAGTTTCCATTAAATTAGTTTGAGGAATTTCATAATTAATGTGAATCTTATGTGATGGTTAGATGCATTCAGGAATGTCAAAGCATAGTTGTTAATATTTCAATTTGTAGTTTAGGTAGCAACACCATTTCTAAGGGTTACCTAACCATTAGTTTACTTTGCATTGGAATAGGTTAAGTGCATTTCAGCATGTTAAAAAAAAATGATGATTTGCCGTTAATATAGTTCTTGGAGGTAGTGTAAAATAGTATAGCTGTATGTGTAGCAGAGTTTGAAAATAAGTTAGAGCATTTCGGAGCTTAAGGTTATGTGGGATTCCACTCTCTCAATATGATTTAGGTTAATGGAAAAATAGATTTTGCATATAAGAACACATGCAAACATTACTATCGTTCACGTTAAAATAAAAAAAACCAATGTAAACTATGTTAAATGTAATAGAACTTAAAGGAACCATGTAACTTTCAACAATCTAACAACGTTTACAAAATTCAGCCTTATCCCAAACCTGGAAATTACTCTTTCAGAAGTCTAATTATTTTGGCTTTCCTCCTGTTACATAAATATTGCTCTAATATTTCGCCTTGGAATTGCTATCGACTGTCAATCAAGGCAAAAGTATGCCATTTTTGTATGCTTACCTCTAAGTTAGTACCTAACCGCTGAGGTGGCAGTTAATTCATTGCTAAGAATAACTCCCAGTTAGCTGTTAACTAAAGGTTGTAATACGAAAATTTGCCCTCACTCCCAGTTTATGTCTAACTGAAACCTTAACCGAAGATCGTAATACAGGCCCTAAGTGTGTAACAAATAGAACAATGTTTAGTTGCTAATTGGTGAATGTGGTTATCCCATTTAAGCGTTTGATTCACATATGCATATTCAACATTTAAAACTGTATCAGTGCATTATCATTAATGATACTATAATTAAAATTAACATTCAAGAAAAACTAATATTGAACATAATGGTTTTCAAAATTCCAAAAGTTAATTCGAGTTTGGTGCTGGGGTGGCAATAATGGATTGCATGAGGCCATAAGAATTCTAGAGCAACTCTGCAGCTAGCCATTCTATTTTATCACATACATTACGTTAATTACCTGTGCAGCCACATGACTCAGAGGAAGGAAGCTGACAATATGTTCCCCTGCTTTTGTTGTTTCCAGGAATTCTATTATGGAAACAGCATTCCATGTGAGGTTGTCGTGGCTTAACATAGCAGCTTTTGGTTGACCTACAGTTCCAGACTATAAGCAAATAAAACTACTGTCAGTAACAAATATTAAGTTAGGTTTCAAAAATATGAGGGAGATAACAGGGACATTAGCAATACAAAAATATAAGGTGTGCGTATTTAAGTTCAGCTTCTTCCAAGGATGCCATATCAAGATTTCCAGTAACATGCTCCCAACCCAAACTACCTTTTCATTATGTTTATTTTCTTAAAAAATGGCACTAACAATTTTGGTTAGAATACCATATGTTTAAAATACTTGCATCACAAATAAAATCTAGCTCTTGAATTTTCTGGAAATAGCCAGTGAAAGAAATTCCACTTATTTTACACATAATTTTTATACATTTACTGCACCAAACATTTCACACATTCCTAATGTGCCATTGCAGAATTATTACACTTTGTTGGACGAGGGAAAGTTTTACAGGTTTCAGTAAGTTGTCAATGATATACTTAAGTGATAAATTAGAAATAAGGTCATATTCTGTAATATTATTAAATCAAGATATGTTACATTATGAAAATGAAAGAGCTGATCAATAACAATAAGAAACAGAGTACAAGAATATGAGGAACAAGAGGTGGTTATGACAAAACGGTAAAAGCTGCAAAGAAAGATAATCACCCAAATGACAAAGATATAAAATGAAAATAAGAAAAGAATGGTACAAAAGAGCTTAAAAAAAACTACCATCTTGCACACGAAATGTTTAAAGTTAGTTTTCTGCTAAAATGTGCAATGTAGGTGAACACTTCATTTTTATAAAGTAATAAAATGTTTGAGTCACATTTTTACACTCTATCCAGGTTCGCTTACCACCATTTCTCAGAACATGTTTTGAAGATCATTTCCCCCATCATTTAGCTACGTGTCAACTGTCAGTTCTTGGTTGGGCTTAGGTGAAGTTCCTACTTGGCGACTTTTGTCTCCTTGAATGCGGCGATGTTAACTTTGGGGGTGTTGAAGTTCATAAGGGACTCCTATTCTTTTTTAATGTAAATATTTTCCCAAACACCCAATTCACTACATTTTCCAACCTCATTTAAAAATCATGTTTTTTCTTTGATTTCATGGTTTTGATTTCAAAACTGGGTTGTGACTGCCAACTTTTCTACCTTTTTACTTTCTCTACTACGTATAGTAAGTAGGGGAAGTATTGTATTCCACCCAAAAATTTGATACCGAGATTTCACCGAAAATACATGTTTTGAGACCCCGTGAATCCAAAAAAACGTACGTACGTACATGTGCGTGCGTGCATGCGTGCGTGCGCCTGAACACCATAATTCAAACGAACAGTCAGATAAACACCAAACTTGGTATTTAGGTTCAGTACCTTCCAGAGATGCGACACGAATGTTTTCAAGAAAATCCCCCACCCCAGATTACCCTTTACATGGAACATTTTTCGAAAATTTTAATTTTCTCATAAATGGCTCAAACGATTTTGATTAAAATATCATATGTTTAAGATATTTTCATGACAAAGAAATGTATATCTCGAATTTTCTGAGAATGTCTCCAAAAGTATTCTTCATTGTGAACGACTTTTGCATAACTAGTAAACCATACGAGATAGACAAAATTTTACTACACAAAAAATGTAGATCGTGTTAAAATACACAATTTATGTTATATACATTTTTGTTGTTGAGTGAACCATTTTTGAGATATTGCTTGTTATTCCCTTAAATGTTTCAATACTTATTTTTTTCAAATGGGAATTCATTATTAATTTTTTTTATCTTGGATATGCAAGGAATATTAATCCGTGGCAAAGAGAATGGTGCTGCACCTAGCAACCAGCTATTAAGAGATATGTCTATGCTTAAAGGCTACTGTATTTCTATATTGCCCTTGCAAATACAAAACAAGGGGAACATAGTACGCCTTAAGCAATAGTCAAATATTTTTAGAACTGGTCGCTATGTGTAAAATGTAATTTGTAAATACCCGAAGTTTATGGTGAGCCCATGGATGGAATGTGCATTTCTTGTTTCTGGTAGTATAGATAAAGTGGCGATCTGTTTGATGCATTTTTGTTTTTTGAATCTGAGAAATTCTTTTGTCAACCATTTGTTTTTTAAAGCCATTTAGTTCTGCTGCGAGGATCATTTTATCATATTCCGTGCTGCTTATGGTACAATAACAAGTCTGTATGCCATGCTATTGAAGGCTGCTTCTTTGTGTGCTTTGGTTTTGAAACTTGTGGCTTTAATGTAGTTATGTGTGCGCATTTATTTTATGACTAGTGTAAAATATTTTCTAAATTTATTCAATTGCTTCATTGTGTTGATTCTTTTCAATTAATTTGGATATTACCGTGTTTTAATGTTTGTAAACATCATCATAAAACTATATAATAAACTTTGATAACAAACTTGCAATTCAGAAGACATTCAAAGTGCAGCCGAAAACAGCAGTTGTGAAATCCTGGAAGGAATGGACAATGACGATGAAGACAATGGAAGGGAGATAAAAATATGCACTTTTGGAGAAGCATTGTGAGTGACCTTCAGAGATTTTCAGCTTCCAAGAATGTTCCAGAACTCCTAGAGTTGATGCAGGATGTGAAATAGATCATAGAACATTCTTTTGTGAAGAAATTGCAATAGTGCACTTTGATGGATATGTGGGGGACAGAGAAACTGCAATTATATGCAAGTTGAAAATACAGCATAACACATTTGAAGCTATTTTTTATTTACAGACTTTTATTTCAAGTTACTCCTTCATTGTAATTCTGTGCAATCACATCTTTTTGTACTTTGTTTTATTAAAATACAACCTTTTTTAAAATGGAAAAAAATACCAAAACGATCCTGTTCTGTTTTAGACAGGTTTTAATGCAATAACATATTATGGACAAATTTTATCAATAAAATGCATATTTTCTGGAAGATTACCATTATGTAAAATATTACAGCTGCAATTAGCATGTGTGCTAATTTTAATCTAAAAGGTTGTACATTGATGTGACAATAGCAGCAATGATGATGGCTACATTGCTAAATATCTAGGCATTTCCAACAACTACTTACTGTATAAACAAGCGTGCAGCACTCATTTGCAGCCATTGATCTTAATACTTCATCCAATTTATTATCTGGCTCCTCACTGCCAATTTTCATCAGCTCTTCCCACTAGAACACATTAATTTCATTTAATTAATTATTCTGTCTCTTGCTCTGCTTCAGCTAAAAATTTGAATCTGTGTGATAGTTAAACTGTTAATGCCCAAAAGTTTTTTTTTGGAGGGGGGGGGGTAGTGTGCTGTTTACCATGTGCTACAAACATGAAATTGAAGGTTTTTGCTTCACGTATGGAAAGCCAATTTGAAGTAGGAGTATTGTTGTATATTACGTTATTTTTAGCACCACACTTTGGGCGTTAATTTGAAGAAGTTTGTATTGAAGGAGTTGTATTAAATTTCAACTGTTGGGAGCTGAACTTGAAATTCGTTTCAACCGCATGTATGGTAGCCTTCGCCCCAAATATATTTAAAAAAATATTAACTTCATTATTTGATTGTTTCTTTAAATATTATATATTTATATTTGCCTCAGCTGCGTCAGTATTATTGTTAGAGACATGTTTCTCTTTGCAGGGTTGTGGTGCGACTGAAGAATGTAGGCTTACAGATTATAATTTTACTTGACTCCTTTTATTAATGCTGCACACGATTTAAATAACACTTCACTGATATAGAGCGCTCCGAGATTCTTTAATTACTTGCACTTTTTAACACGTAAACCATTTTTGTCTCTCACAAAATACGTATTAAATTTCTCGAGGATGCATCTCGCGTCTGATTAGTAACACTGTCTACTAGCAACGTGTCCAGTTATGAGCACTGTGTACAAGCAACTGACTTGGTTTCTACCGCCTAAATTTGTAAATTTCTGTATTTCAAGTCTCTGATTGGCTAATCCTAGTCCAATAGAATACCTTCATTTAACTAAAGCTTTTTCTGGTTGTTGATTGACTATTTTATAGACTGTCACAAAAAATTACATTATTGTTGCTCCAAGAATGACTAGTAGCATTATTACACTTTCTTACTCATTATTGCCTCAAGGTTACCTCATTGTTAGCAACTTTTAACCTATTATTCTCACAGCTCCTACATTATTAAATTACGTAATAGATTCAGATAACATTATTGAACATGTATACTATAATATAAACATTTACAATGACTGTAATGTACACTTTTTATATATTGTTACATATATATATATATATATATTGCTTTAAGGCAGGCTGTTATATATTTTATTATATAATTTGACTAAAATAATTGAAGTGTTAAAAATACTGCCTCAAAATGTACAAAATCTAATAGATGGAAATAAACTTCTGTTGCCCTGTTTGGAGGTGAATAGAGAAATATTTAATGATACTGCTTCTGAGAATAAAAGTTATTGTTAAAGATTAATTTAAATCTAAAAAGTAGTGTTTGACCAGTATACAAGCACTGTTTTATTCATCTGATAAAAAGTATCGGACAGTAAAGCATATACAGAATGGAAATCAAAACACTGAGCAGAGGTTTTATAAACATTGGAATCAAGTGTACATGGAATGCTTCAGAAAAGATGAACAGTGTTGTAGGATATTTCCAATCATCAGTTGCTTTTGACTACTGGATGCTATCGGAGGATCACCTATGGATGACTTTTCCCTCTGGTTTAGAAATGACAAACTTTAAAATCAGATGTTCTTCAGATGGAAGATCAAAATTAATGAGACGCATTTTAAATTCCTCCATGTAGATTTTTTCCCAGATGTTGAGCTCGCTTGCTCTTTATACAGGTTTTAGAAGGTGGATGTTGCATTCAATTTCATGTTATTCATTCCAGAAGTGGGTTGATACTGCAGATTCAACAATGTTATTTTCTCTTAATACTTTCCCCATGTTAATTTAAAAGAAAAATCTTACGAGTCTACTGTCCTGAGTTAAAAAGTAAATCAGTATACAATGTTGATTTAAGCTCACAATCTGTTTTTCATATCATGATTCTCATTGGTTACAACAAACTTTTGTGACAATGATGTAAAGAATAGATAAAAGTTGCCATATTTTTTCTAAAGAAAACAACAAACTTGCTGCTTCTGGTTTCTGCTTGTTTTATAATATTCTTTGAAATATTCTTATAAAGTATCTCTAAGATCAACAGGGGAATCAGTATCTGAGAAAAACTGTTTTCTCATGTTATATCCCTAAGTCCATTGTTTTGATTTCCATCCTGTATATATTTTACTCTTTAAAAATTACTTATAAAATTATGCAAAATGTCCACAAATTCAAGGACTAACATTCCAGAACTAGATACTCTGGAAAAATCAGGGACAAAAATGTTAAAGAAAGCATCATGTATGCACAACAGCTTCTTATGTTTTAATCACAGAAGGTTAACCAAAGAGACAGCGTGAATGCCATTAAAATTTTGTGGTATACACTTTCTAGCTTACTGAAGATATTTTGTGCCATTTGGCATCCATGAACCGAGCATCTTTATTTAGTTTGTTCTTCTGAATTTGACCAACTTAATTGCCCTTTGTTGGACAGTATGACTCACTCATGCTGGGCCTGGTGAAAGATTCAAGTGAATGATGGCATACAGCTGATAACTATGACTGTGTTGTCAGGGGAGCAGGAGGCTGTAAACGCTTGTGAATGAGCAAGTACTTGGTGCCTGCATGGACATCTAGTAGTATCAATGTATGTAATGTTTTGTGTACTTCTGTCAACTACAAATTTCAAAATTGTAATGTTTCTCGGAATTCATGTGCACCTCGTTCAGGATTGTTGGAGGCTTTGGAACCACTTTAATGTCACGTCTCCACACACAACACTTTCACAACAGCCTCCAAACAGGAAACAAAACTGGTTGGACATATGCTGAAGACAGGAACAAGTACTGTTTGCAAAACATGTATACGTAAGAACTCAAGCTTTCCTGGCGGTGTGAATACTCTAGATTTTTTTGGGCTTCTACCTAGGTGTAGAGTTGGTTAGAAACAGGCATTTCAGGAACGTACATCATCCCCATTTTCAGGGCAGCTGAATGATGTAAATTAGGAGTCCTCCAAGTTTATAACATTTATTTATTATATTATATAATAGAGAAAATCTGGAGTATGTATAAGCAAGTACATAAGTTAGTGTCCCAACCAATGAACTCTTCAATCTCAGCCTTTATACTTATTTCAATACAGTGATGGAAACTGAAGAAAATGGCAGAATGCCTTCACTACTAGTTTATTCTCCTGGCTGACTTAATAAATTTGGCACAAACTGCTCATGTGAAAGCAGTTTTGAGTTGGTTATTTTCCCAAAAAAACCATACAAACCCCATACTCTATTAAGTAAAGTTCAAAACACTCCAACAACCA
The DNA here is from genome assembly GCA_030765065.1 of Deroplatys truncata. Classification (NCBI taxonomy): domain Eukaryota; kingdom Metazoa; phylum Arthropoda; class Insecta; order Mantodea; family Mantidae; genus Deroplatys; species Deroplatys truncata. Next base: position 13,593,552 of record CM060979.1, read on the forward strand.
CAACACAAGGAATAAGAATGATTTTTCCATCCCTGGCCACAAATTTTGCCTTTATGAAAAGATGCCTAGTTTTATGGGGTTAAAATGTAAATATGTATTGATAAGACTCTTAATAGACAGGGCTAATTACAGAATTGAAGAACATTTAATGTAATCTGGCTTTGTTGTACTGTACATATCCTGTTGATATAAATATGTTTACAAACATTTATTGTAATACAGATCCTTATTATTGTGTGTATTTTATGTCAGAGTTTACTTCAATGTACATATTTATCATTGCTATCTTTTATTTGCATCTATTACACTCACAATATTCAATTGTGTATTCACCATATTGAATTGCAATAAATTGAAATGTGTCCATTACTAAATGCCCATGCAAGCACCAAGTACTTGCACATCTTCAGGTATTCTTAGCCTCGAGTTCACCTGAAGAAACACTGATCCCCCCCCCCCCAGAACTACTGCCTCCAGACCATCCTGACTCTCCACTCCCTTCAACCTTTTACCAGAGCCAACCCAAGTCAGTCACTACATTGTTACTGGGCACATGGGTGCCAAATAGCACAATTAACACTGAGAAGGGCCATCTTAAGATCAAGTTGCTCAACAAGCTTAAAGGGACTATAGGCATATACAGGTACAGTACAGGATTGTTCAAAAAAAAGGAACAGATTTTAAGTATTCATTTTTAATGAATGACAATAGATAGCAACACACATGACACATCATTGAATAGAGGAAATTTCAAAGTTTTAAGCCCCCACCTATTAGTTCCATTCAGTGCCTACAGCGGTGCTGGATTTGTTTAACAGAAAATGGCAACGCCACAGAAAAGTCTTTTTGTGTGCTGCGGTATGCAAAGAGTGAATCCATTGTTTCATTGCAGCATGCATTTCATTTCAAGTTCAACTTGTCATAAAAAATTTACAATTTATACAATAAATTCATAGAAGATGGTTGCATATGCAAACGGAAAAGCACTGTACATCCTCGCATAACGAATGATGCTCATTTTGAACACACAAAATAAAATTTTGAACTTTCCTCTATTCAGTGATGTATTGCATGTGTCGCCATCTATTGTCGTTCATTAGAAATAAATATTTAAAGTCTGCTTCTTTTTGAATAACCCTGTATATATACACTATACCTAGGTCAGTGAACCAAAACAAACCTAAGCATGCACATCAACTATCATTGTTTATTTTGCTTGTATGCATAGAAATAGTTTGATGCATATCAGTATGCAATTTGTAGTTATCATAGGTAAAACAAGTGAAATATTAGCATAATATTAATGCACTGCTAAACAGTACGAATTGGGGAGTGAAGAAAAATGGCATTAAAGAAAAAGAATTTAACAATTCCCTGTGCATGTTCCTGCCATCTGCAGTATAGGCAACGTTACACTCAAATCAATCCATTGCTTGTGAGCGTCAACTTGTGTTACAATGAGCAGAATTCCTAATGCGATAGCAAAGCATAGAAAAAGCAAACCTTTAAACACTGGGAACAACACAGTTCTAAACGTATTAAATAAGTTTTGTGAGAATATCCAACCTCCATAGAGGACATTAACCTCAGAAGTGTCTGGCGTGTAAGATGAACATCAGCAAAGAATGCATTACACTCAAGAGAGTGGAGCCCCTTCCAGAATCTGATTAATGGAACCATGCAAGTAGTTTTATACTTTATGTCTGCTGCTTAGTCACTTCTTCCAGCAATGAAAAGGTGGCACAGCCGAACATATGCATGTGCATCATGGACTGATGCTTTACTTCATAGCAACAGTAAAACCAATATAAATGGATGGGCAAGTTAGTAACCTTTGGCTGGTTTGCCGAGCCTAAATGTAAACAATGACATCAGGTATGGACATGCAGTAGCATTCAGTCCTTGTTATTGCCGACTGTTTACAACTAGCATGCGAACTGTTACACTTAGAAAATAATTTCTCTAATTTTTTGTCTTCAATTTGTCCATAGAATATGATGCTGGAGAGCTAGATCATACACTTATAAAGATTGTGTGCAATGTTGACATGTGAAAAGGTACTTGATGAAGCATGATTAAGTAAATCTTAGTTTTATTATAAAAATTATACTTTAAATAGCTTACACTAATAACGCCTTCCACATTCGGTTTTCCTTCATATAGTACAATAGTTTTTAATTCTGGGAGCTTATGTCGCACAGCTAGGATCTTGTCTAGCTGCTTCTTATCCTCTACTACTATTATGTTTGCTCGACTGTTTTCGGCACAGTAACGACAAGCTTCTGCTGAATTTGTGGTGTAGATACCAGCTGCGAATCCCCTGGAAACAGAAGTAGATGTGAAATTAAAACTACTGAGGAAGCATTTATATGTGAATAACACTGTTAGTGGGAAGGATTGACAAAAGTGTTACACAACACTGAAAGAACAAAAACCAAATGTGGACTTAAGCTTCCAACTAAATGCTCTAAGACATCTCCTCTGCATAGCAAGACAGGTGAACACCTGTGACAGATCATGCTACTATGAATTACCATGTAGTGTGGTAGTAAATGGTTTTATGCATTAACAGCTGGACATGTTCCAAGATTTGCAAAGTCAGTATTCTTCTGTTGCTTCTTACAGTTTGTAACATTTAAACTCTTACTGAATTAGGTAGATACGATGGTAATCCAGAAAGTCCCAGACGTTTTGAAATAACAAAATGCAAATATCAACGTTTTATTATCTACATTTGAAAGCTACACTATTAAGCTATTTTTCTACATAATCACCATTCAAATTGAGGTACTTATCATACCATGGCACAAGTTTTTCAATACCCTCTCTGTAGAAATCTGCCGCCCGCGACTTCAACCACTGGTCTACACCGGCATGCAGTTCAGTGTCGGTATCAAAGCATCAATTTGATGCACCAAACTCCGTGAAATTTCGGGACAATGTTCTGAAAGTTATGTAATCATGATACGATGATTTTCACAAATTTTGTCATTGACAGTTCATCAGTCATAAGGCTAGGCCTACCACTGCGATCCTCATCATGAACATTGGCACACTGACTCGGTTTTCACTCATTATATGCTGCCCGTAAACATCACAAAGTTGACGATAAGTTTCAATTGGTTTGTTCCTTTTAGCCAACCGCACTTCACAAGTGGCGGGATTTTCTATTGCAGCGCACATTTTAACAACTCACAGAGAGCACAGTAAGGAAGGCACTGTCATCACGCTACCACAGCTGGATGCGTACTGAATGTAGGAATGTTCTGACTCCAAGATGACTGCTCTAGCCCTACTCATCGCCACAATAGGCCAAAACATCTGGGTCTTTCTGGACTGCCCTCGTAACTTCTTACAGTCCCATGCAAATTAATCGGAACAGAACAATAACACAACATTTTACATGCTTTCATGAATTTAATCATAAATTACTTCCAATTTACGTTTCTTAATACTTAATATGTCCTCCTTTCTGTTTTATAAGTTTTATTACACAATTAGGCATTGACTCTACAAGATTGGAACACACATTCTTGACATCATGGAACCACACTTGAATTAAAACTAATATCAAACATTCTTTTATGAAACAGTCAAAGTTTGCAAGTCTCTTTCTGCAAATAGCCCACAAATTTTCTATGGGGTTAATGTCAGGCAAAATTCCTGGCCAGTCAAACATATGAACATTGTTATCCATTGTCCAATTTAAAAGTCTGCGACAGACATTAGATGCATCTAGATTCACTTTCCTGTCCCTCAGATCGCGAGCCAAGTCCACAGCAATGAGCCTAGGGTTTGTTTTGCTTTTCCTAAGGAGAAAGCGGTCATCAGTTGAAGTTTTCTTTTTCTGACCACATTTCTCCTTTTTTTTGCTGTAATGGAGCCAGTCTCTTTGTACTGATGAATAATTTACATACAGTGGCCACACCAACACCAAACTTTGTAGCTATCTCTGCATCATAGAAGTATTTTGTGCTAATGCCAGAATTGCACTTCATTTCCTGGGAGTCGTATCCATTGAGGACCGAAATTTACAATTACAAGAGAACTTGAAACTCAACTGCATCCAAATAGATGCACATTTGAGCTGAAAACCAACTGTCGCACAACAATTGACATGTGAAACAACAAGCAACAATGGCCAGAATGTATTTTATTTCATTATAAGCACAGTGCTGACAATTGTTTAGAAAAATGCAGCAAAATTTTCCTTTGCATGGGACTGAATGTTATAATTTAACTTCAGAAAAAAAGTGATGCTAATAGGTGCTTTGCAGTAACAAATTCACCTAAAAATATTAAATGCATCCCAAAAGCAAAGCCTGACACTATGCATGCTTTTCAGAAGGAAATTATAACTTCACTTGCTAATTGTTTTAAATTACAGTTTCTTGCCTGTAGAACTGATCAGAAATCAGTATTTATGCAAGACTATCATTATCTATGTTGCACTGTTACTAGCAGTTACATCACTTATGAGGGGGAGTCAAATGAAAACCTTAAAAATATGATTAAAAATAGACATTTTGCACCATTATTCAGTAAGTTGGCAGTACTGTTACCAATGATGTAAAGAATGTCCAACAGGTGGCAGAATAATGCAGATGAGCAAAATGCAGCCACAATACCAGTTTAAAATAGCTTACCCGCTTGCGACATGCACCAAGGAAGAACAATGTTATGTCATATGCTTTCTGAGCAATGAAAGTACAAAACCTATTGAAATTCATTGGTGAATGAAGGTCCAGTATGCTGATGCATGTCTATCACTGCAGCAAGTCTATGAGTGGAGTAGAAAGTTCAGACACTTCTGTGACAGACACACTGTACTGGGTCAGACACACCGTGTTGTGACATCAGAATCTACTGCCATTGTGATAGAAAATTGCTGTTTGATGGTGGATGAAATAGTCGCACATCTAAACATTAGTCATGGCTCAAAACATCACATCAGTCATGATGTGCTTAAGGTTTGCAAAGTGTCTGCAAGAAGGGTGCCACAGCAGCTCACTCCAAAACTGAGAGACGCGTTGACATCTGTGAAGAGCTTTTGTGGCACTTTGAAGCAAAAGGTGACTGCTTCTTTACAAGAATCGTTACAGGAAATGAAACCTGGATAGACTACCACCAACCCTAAAAAAAGAGAGCAAGCAAGGAATGGCACCATTCATCATCAAAACCCAAAAGTTCTAGATGCAGGAATCTGCAAGGTAGTTCATGCCGATTCTCTTTTGGGATGATTGAGGCATTGTCTTGGAACACTACATGACTGGGAGAAACAGCATCACCATTGCGTCATATTACAATATAAAAAATAATCTTCAGCCTGCAATCAGATCAAAATGACATGGTCTTCTGAACTACAGGTGTCATTTTGCAACATGACAATGTGGCCTCATACTGCCTGTCAAACAGTTGCAACCATAGACCATTTTGATACTCTTCCACATCTGCCATACTCACCAGACCTCACATCAAGTGATTACCATATGTTTGAACCACACATAGAGGCGATGGGAGGAAAGAAATTTTATGCACCACCAGGCGGTGCATGAGTGGCTGCACACACAACCAATTTTTTTTTTTTTTTTTTCAGAGGAATCCATGCACTTCCTACGCACTGGAGGAAGTATGTTGAACGTCATAGAGACTATGTCAAAAAATGACACACTTGTGTTCCACCTTTGTTCAATAAATTAAACTTAAAAAAACATTTAAGATTTTCATTTGACTCCTCCTCGTATGAATAAATCTGGAAAACATTGTCTTACCCAGCATAAATTGCTCCGAGATCTGAAATGAACCACTGTGGCGAGTTGAACCCCAGTATACAAACACCATGATGTTTCTTTAATCCTAACTTCAAAAATGCCTTTGCACATATTCGTACTTGAGCTTCATAGGACCTGAAAAAACAAGTTAAATTTTAGTTAATGTTATTCAGAAAGAGCTTGCATACTAACCAATTAAACTTTAGCATAGGTTTAAGCAAATGACAAACACTATTACAAGGTATACAGTGTAATAAATCAATTCATTTATTGCCTGTAGAGGTTATGAAAATCTATTACACTTTGTCAGAGTATTAACAGTAAATTATTTACTTAAATGTGTCTTCATATACATTGCAAAATACAACAGTTATTAATAAATTCATTAACTGAATGGAATGCATTAGCAACTAAATAGTCATATGGCTTTTTTAAAAACTATTTACATTGGTGATTGAGTTTATTTCTTTAGGAAGTCTGTTATACAGTATAATTCTTGTATTATTTGGACTTTTTTTTTTCAAATATTGCTAACCTATGATTTATTATACTATAAAGATTTATATTTATAGTATTATAGGTATTGTAATTTGCCTTTATATGCTGCACACTCCTAATGGTTATTGAACGGAAAATTTAAGTCTTAGTTTTATAAACACCGGTTTTAGTCTGATATTTAATGTTAACATAATTAACATTAATGTGTACTGCATTTTTTTTTTTTTTTTTTTTTTTTTTTAAGATGCTCCCCATTTTGTAACACAGTCATCTGCACGAGTCAAAACAAACTGTGATAAATATTTAACTGCACATCAAAGTTTTCTAACGGTCTTCCAACCTATTTGAAGAACCTGTCAGATAATCCATTTACTTTCTCTACCATGTACCAAACAGATAGAGAAGATACTGCATTTCACCAGAAATAGATGTTTTGGTGGCCCCTTGAATCCAAAGTAAAACATCCATGTGCATGCATGTGAACAGCACAACTCAAGCAACAAAAGTCAGGCTAATACCAAACTTAGTACTTAAACATTTCTCAAAAATGGCTCTTAATGGTTTTGGTTAAAATCACTTATTTAAGATATTTACATGACAAATAAAATGCATAGCTTGAATTTTCTGGGAATAGCCTGTGAAGTCTGCTTCTTTCAAAAGGAATTTTGTATAATGTGTAAACCATAAGAGAAGAGTCAAAAACTTACTCTGCAAAAAATGTAGAGCTGGTTAAAACAGACAATTTATTTCAAATTACTTTTTTTGTGACATCAGCGATTTCCGAGATATCCATTATTGGTTTGAATTTTTCAGTGGTTTGACATTTGTTTTTAAAAATGCTGTCGCTATTCAGTTGTTTCTCACAATGCCATTGAAAGAGTATGGAATTTCAAAACCAGCAATTTTTAAATAACTGAATATTAATTTGATTTCCTCTACCCCCCCCCCTTGTACCTACAACGAAATATATAATTAATGAAACTATTTCTGCAAATGTTTATCTCAATTAACTTAAAGCAGATATAAAAATAAGCTTTTGCAGGAGTAGTTTGTAGAAGTTAAATAAAAAAAATCTGATGTGTTACACTCACATGACTTTCTCTACTCTTGTACAAACTATTTTTACAAATGCTTATTCTCCATCTACTTCATGTTAATCGAGATAAACATTTGCAGACTCTATCTTATTGCTAATTTTCTTGTAGATGTAAGGGGAATATATATTTACAAGGGCAATATAGAAATACAGTAGCCTTTAAGCACATACATATCTCTTAATAGCTGGCTGCTAGGTGCAGCACAGATTTGCCACAGATTAATACTCTTTGCATATTCAAGGCAAAAAAATGAATAACGAATTCCCATTTGAGAAAATAAGTACTGAAAAATTTAAGGGAATAACAAGCAATATCTCGAAAATGGTTCACTCCACAAAAAAAGTATACGACAAATTGTGTATTTTAACGCGATCTACATTTCTTGTGTAGTAAAGTTTGGTCTATCTCTTATGGTTTACCAGTTATGCAAAAGTCGTTCACAATGAATACTTTGTGAGACGTTCCCAGAAAATTCAAGATAACCATTTTATTTGTCATGAAAATATCTTAAACACATGATATTTTAATCAAAATCGTTAGCCATTTTTGAGAAAATTAAAATTTTCGAAAAATGTTCCATGTAAAGGGTAATCTGGGGTGGTGGTATTTTCTTGAAAACCTTCATGTCGCATCTCTGGAAGGTACTGAACCTAAATACCAAGTTTAGTGTTTATCCGACTGTTCGTTTGCGAGTTATGCTGTTCACACACACACACACACACACACGGACACACACACACACACACACACACACACACACACACACACACACACACACACACACACACACACACACACACGTTTCCAAAAATGCTTTTTTTGGATTCAGGGTGTCTCAAAACATGTATTTCCGGTGAAATCTTGGTATCGAATTTTTGGGTAGAATACAATACTTCCCCTACTTACTATACGTAGTAGAGAAAGTAATAAATTATAATGGATAGGGAAAATCATGCAAATGGGAAAAGAATGTTTTTTTTCTATAAGAATTTATAATTAGCGGAGAGATAATCCCCTTTTATTCCACAAATAACTGTGTTAGATGAATATTCTATGTAATAGCAATTTTTTTGTCCAAAAAAGTTGATTGAATGTTAAACCTTACTTTCTTTTGCTAGGTATTATTCATCTGAGAGAGAGAGAATTATGCTTCTTTATTTTCTTACTTATAGGTAATGTTTTTCCACTGGCCATCTGCACCCTTATAAGACAGAGCAGGGACGTCAGGATACTCCTGTGCAGTTTTATGCAGTAATCCAGGTACAGATATTGGTTCCTTTGATGCTATACCACTCTCTTCTAAACGTATTTTAACTCCGTCACTGGGTGCTGATGTTGACAGCTGAGTGGCTGGTAGTAACTGATCTGGTCCTGAAAATATAGCAATACATTATAGTGAATGCTTTTCATTCAGGATGCTACTGTTGGTATCTTCTTGGAATATATTAGATGTCATCCCCAATTAATACACAACATTTGAGTTCATGACCAAATTACATTTTCTATCCTAGCTACAAGAATTTTATCATTGCACCACAATTATGATCTATTTCATCTCATATTTAAAATCGGTTTCATATGGGTAAAATAACAAATAAATAGGTAACTAATTTTGTCCTCTTCCTTCCTTTTATCCTTTTAAGGTGTAAAAATCCAAAATCTACAGTTTTCTTTGAATCGCTCTGGTTTTTCTACTGTACACTCAGAACATAAAACATACTGCACATAAATTTTAGCAAGCCATTCCAAACCATTGTTAAGATATTAATGTTTTTATTCATATTTGATCACACTGATATCGCAATATAAAATGTTCTTTAGACCCTACAGTTTATTGTAATGCTTCCAAATTTTTAATTTGGGCTTAGTATACAAAAACACGAAGCTATGGTGCAGGCATTTCTTAATCAATTTAAGGAAAAACCATTCTTTTTTTTTTTATTCAGATGTTACTAAATGTGTCAACTTTTTAAAATTTTAGTTATGGAAAATAATTTCAAATGAACTATTTCACATTTTTCAACTAGTACACAATGTTTACATCCATACTTCCCGAGGCTCTTCTGAAAACTTCACGTTATAGGACTGGGATACAAAGTAACCTAAAATGGGAGAGTTGTGTAAATAATCTGGACTAAACCTCACATACACATTCATTAAGAACCCTGATATTTTACAGATATAAAAACCTTAATAACCATTGATTTTGCCAATGTTCACTCCTTGCTAAGATATGGTTTATTTTCTGAGGAAACTGACCACCAGCAAAAGGAAATGTCTGAATAATGATGGGAGTGAAGTTAATGTCGTGTAGACCATTATTTAAACAACTAGATATCTACCTCTAGCATGTATATAGTTTCTGGAAATATTATTTGCAAAACAAAATCTCTTTCTTTCACTTTAATCAAGAAATTCATATCCACAGCACTAGATCTATAAAAAATATGCACATCCTTTCAGCAAACACAAAATTATTGAAAAATAGAGTGCTTCATACAGCTATAAAAATGTTTAATGGTTTGCCAAATAAAATAAAAGTTGAAAAATTAAAAACTTTAAGATAACTAAAACTAAATAATCCTTATATGAAAACTGTTTTTATAGTCTTGTAAATAATGCATATAATTATTTTATATTTGTACATCAAATTTACAACATTGATCAAATGTAACAATGTTAATTAGAAAATGTGGGCATTTTTATTAATGCATAAGGAATTTTGTGTTTCTCAATTTGAAAGGTAAAGCTATAATGTATGGGATTATATTTGATCACAGCCTAAATGATGTAAGGCAATCAACTGCGGAAAATAACATGTACCTATATTATACTTGTGAAACATACAAACCATTTAAGTAGGCGGTGGGAAGAGAAGATATAGTTTCAGAGTCGGGTTTTAACACTGCTGGTGCTGTAGCAATTCCATTAACATTTCTTTTATTCAATACAACTGAGCCATTTTCTGTGGTGGCCAAGTGCTCCTGACCATTCATCTGCAAACTTTTTGTCACAGTGTGGCTTGTGATGAAATCAGAAGAGTATCCATTGCTAACTTTTTGCTCTACTCCATTTTGAAAGGTCATGGTTGAGCTGTGATGCTCAATTACTTCAACAGATGATTTTTCATCCACTTTCATTGTGATGCAAGTTTTTCAAGTAGATGTTGAAATCTGAAACAAAAGTTTTAAAAAATCTGATGTATTGCATTCAACAATTTTCTCCTCATTCTTCTAAAAACTAAAACTTATTATTCTATCTACTTTTTGCAGAGAAACTTCCATTACACAGATATTCATTTCGTTGTAGGCATAAGCGATATATTTTCAGAAAGCTATATGATAGCTTTGAAATTCTATGGTCTTTGCATGACAAAAAAAAACACTTACAAGAATTTGAACATCAAACCAATAAAGGATCTCAGAAATCTTTAATGCCACAAAAAAATTATTTGACATAAATTGTGTGCTTTAACAACATGAACATTCTTTTGTGAGGAGAGTATCAAAACTCAGGAAAGCTTCCTGTTTAAAATTCAAGTTGAGAAAAATTGTTTAATCTTCCAGCAGGTAAAGAATATTTAATTTATAAAAACTAATCCTACAGAAGCCATAAAAATAAAACTGTTTGGACCTGATTGAGGATATAGCAAAGACTGACACTTCAAAAGATGTCTTGAAACAGCTAGCTTTAGAAACTATTCATATTAGGTATCCTAAACAAAACTGACTTCATATCTCACTGATGGTTCACAAATGCCCAATCAAATCAGAGCTGGTGCTACAAGCCAACTGTTTTCATTTTATAAATCTTTGGGTTATGGTGCTTCAAACTTTGATGGAGAAACTGAAGCTGTACATTTAGCTATTCAAAATCTTCTATCACATTGAGCAGTTATATTCTTTGATTTCAGAGCAGCTGCTTCTGCTACAAGAAATAACTTGTCACCTAAAACCACCACAATCTCAGATTGCTACAAAATTATGTATCAAAAGAGTGCCGTACCATCACATTATGGGCTACTGCTAACAAATTGGCTGATCGGCTTGCTAAGAAGGGAAGCAATATTTTACAAAAGTTTGTGAGGGCAAGATATTTGAAATATGGATATAAGAGGGGTAAATACTGCAATAAATTATTTCAAGCCTGCATTGCAGTTTCAGATGATTAAAGTGGTTATATATAAGATGAAACAGGAGATGGATTATTTGGGGGTGAGGATGAGCAGTAATGGTGAATGGGGGGTACATAGCAGGAAGGTTATGGCTAAAGGAAAGGTGGCAATGACAGGAGTAAGGATGTGCAAATATAAATTAGAAATGCCAACTAAATAGATAGAAAGAATGTATGAAGCATTGGTAGAAGCAAGAATGCTATATGCAGTAGAAATTTGGGGGGAGGATCTGAATTAAGCAGAAAAATAGACCAGAGCTACAGAACGTTCTATAAAGAGCTATTGGGGTTACCTAGATCAGCACCAGGGGAAGTAGCACAAGTGGAATTAGGAAGAACAAGAAGAAAGGGAGTGATGCTGGAAAGGATATTGAAATTTTGGTTTAGATGCCTGAGAAAAGATGAAGAGGAAATTTTAAAGATATGCATGGAACAACAAAAGAGTATGAAAAATAAAAATAGCTGGTGGACAGGGGTAGAAAAAATTATGGAGAAGATAGGAATGGGAGTTATTTGGAGAACAGGAGAAAGAAATAGCAACGGCTTCTGGATAACAGTAAGAAACAGAGTGGAGGACATAGAAAGACAAGAGATTTGGGGAAGCTTAGAGAATAAAAAGTCACAAGGGTGCTATAGATTAGTAAAAAGGAAATGGGGAAGAGAAGGGTATGTGGATTATTGCAATAGAGCAGAAAAAGAAGCATTTGCATGGATGAGAACAGGATCAATGTATCAGAGGCCTAAGAGGCCAAAAAAAAAAAAACAAAAAAAAAAAAAAAAAAACAAACAAACAAAAAAAACGGAATTTGTGAATTATGTGGAGGCAGTGAAAACACAGAGCATTATATGACAGAATGCAAAGAATTAGCAGAATGGAGACAAGAAGTATGGGAGGAAAAATGGGGAAAAAAATGGATGGAAAAATAGTAGCAATTAAAATGTTAAGAAGAAAAGCAAAATAAGAATATGGGGGAGTTCTTAAAGAAAGTAAGAGAGAAATGGATTAGAAAAGTAAGAGAGATAAGGCAAACGGAGGAAGGAGAGGATGGGCAATAGGGATTAAGGGTAGCAAGGGATGCTCAGATGAGCCAGAAGGCCAGGGTGCCAGGCAAAAAGAGCAGCAAAGCTGGCAAGGAAATTTGTACGTAGGTTAAGTTAGTTTATAAGTGGAATATTGTACAAATATGTACAAAATAAAGTCTCTCTCCCTCCCCTCCCCCACTCACTCTTTGTTTAAAGATGAAACAAATCATCCGTAACAGTCGTTTATTTCGAAAAATATATTAACATTTTCGAGATAATATTTATAAGCAAAGCAACTTGTGAAGTTTCACTTTAACTCTATTTCAATCGGCCATAACCGGAAGTGGATTCAATATTCGAAGACAACGTTATTAGTAAGAGGACTATGATCCTCTAGATTTTATAAAGTATACAAAAATCGCATACAATTCGCGAATTAAAAGATAATATTGTACGAGAAATCTGGAGAATTACACTGTATGAACTAGCACAACGCGGAAATGCTAATTTCCTTCGAAGATGCCAGGAATATGTTGCAGCACATGGACATCATTTTTAACACCTTCTGGTTAGTACAGAATATGAAAAGTAATTTTAATATCGAACCACGTTAAACGGGAATGACAGGCGCTGACGCCGGGCCCACAAGCCCGAGCGGCGCAGAGAATGTCATCTAACAGCTACTAGGGATGCGAGTTATTTTCGGGTAACGGTTATAACTGCCGCAGACATTGTTAAATGTAACTGTTACCAGTAACGACTAAGTTGTCTTCATTGCTATCACGTTCGCAGTTACGTACATTACATTAATAGTCGCCAGTAAAGATTAGTTGTAACGACGTTTCAATATGAACGACGTAAATACAGACTTACTTTCTTATTTGATGCACTCAAAAATAAGTATCTCCAGCTGCGTCAACACTGCGTACTACGGTGATATATAATCCCAAAATGCATTCGCGCTTGCTTCTCCATTCCGTCACAGATACACAGTTTGTACAAGTGAACTGAGCTGTATGGGTATCTAAATATAAGCATTACGTGATGCAGACATAGCAAAGGAAACTCCTTCATTATTGCCAACATCAACATGACAAACTAACTTAAACACGCTCGTAGGACATTAAATAAAACACGGTAATGGCATTTTGAAGTCTATGTTTCTAGAGAAAAGAAGCATTAACGCCCAAATACACATAGTCTTATACAAAAGATACAGATATCAGATGGTTACATATATGTAGCAAAGCGAAAAATTAATAGGCGTTTTTCTCGCCGTATGATATATTAGATCGACAATGCCACTCACGATCTCTTGCGGAGGAGATTGATACTGCCTAGCGAGTTGAGCTAACTATGTACTTCCCCATAGGCGATACCAATGCACATGCAGTGATGTCACCAAGACTCGGTATAACCCTTAACGGGATAACTAGGAAACCAGTTACTGTCTGTCTTAGTTACTTCTATAACACCCCAAAAAGCTAAATCTGACTCTGAAATGACGCAAAGTTGGAAATAATTCACATCTTAAACTCTTAAATGGTTCAAAAATATTTCTTCGCATTCCATATAAGGAATCTACACCAATACACCTGTTTCTCATAGTTTCAGCGACACGGTATAAACAGTGAACAATGCATGGTAAATTAATTAATTTAGGATAAAGACCTTTCAATCCATCTTCCACCTTAACCTTTTATAGAACACTATCACACTCTTTCATTTCTCTTCCACTAGAAAAATACCGAATCAATGAGAAATTTTGCAACCGTGTTAAGAAGCAGGATGGATAAATCAAGTAATTTTTAATATAGCAGTCGGGAATAAAACATACATTTTGCAGAAAAAAGTACCTTTCCCATTTTAATGCACATCAGATAGTAGTAATAGTTTATGAAGGTCTTGCATAAGATCATTTCAGCCTGCTTTTATGCGTGTGAAAGGATATTCATTTTACGTATAAATCCGTACAAAGTTGTAAGCTCAAGTATTGTGGATTAATCTCAGTGCTTGAATGAACATTATTTAATGGAGATGTCCATTTGTACTCTGATATGAACATTTGGTGCTTACATTGAAGGTGACCAAAGTCTGATCATGATCACGCCACATTTGTTTGTGAACCTTTGTTCTCCAAAACTACTTGCTTTTTGTGTGCAGTTCTTGGGTCAATAAATGCGTTTCTGACATTGAAATGCGGAGTGCCACAAGCTCAAAATTGCGAATTATAAGCAATAACAAATTCTGATATGTTGCGATAACATGAATTTCTCTATCCCACTATAATTTATTTTCATATACCTATATTTTGCAAATTATTAGTAAAATAAGCTAGTTTTTCTACTTTTTAACTTTGATAAAGAATTTCCGAAATGGTTTCAATACACATTTTTACATAAAGGCGATACTAGGACAGTTGTGTGTATAAAGAAGCTCGCAGTGTGTCATGCTGAACTTTATATTTTGAAACTCCTTGCATGGCCTGATAAACAAAAGAACGGACAGAGTTCTCAACAATTGAAAATCTCATTAAATGCTACGAGTAAAGCTATAAAATACTTATTCAATTTAACAAGTGTATGACAATGAATATTTAGCGATTGCAACCGAGTGCTACAATCAAGATTAAGCAGGAGTTGTATACGACGTTTTATGCAATTCTAATTCTTAAATGATGAAGTAGTAATAAATATTACACAATTATTTGATCTTTAACTGTGATTCTGCGGTATGCTATGGCGTCATTATTTCAGCAGTCACTTTTTTGTCGTTGGCAAGGCGACGTTTGCTTTTGTTAGCAATGTTTACAGATCCGGAAAGTTTTGCTAAAACAGAATAATTCAGTGGGACTTAGTGTAGCAGCAGCAGCAGTAATATGTCGGCAATATTATCAAATGCGACAAATTTACTTTGCTTTGTTATGTTTTAATGTTTTAACTTGTTTGATTAAGGCTTACAATAGTTTAGTACGTAGATAAAGCAGAAGTGTTTTGTTTTTATGTCAAATATCGACTACGTTTTATCGAATAGTCTTTTAGAAGTTAATTCTCGTATTTGAATGTCATGCTTGTCAGCGCGACTTGAAGCTTTAATTTTTTTTTCTTACAGGCAACTTGCATAGCATTGTGTACAGAAGGCTGTAATGATGTCATTTCTACCTAATAATATACAAGGATTGTATAAAAATCCAAAGACGAATGAAGGGGATACCTACAAAAAATTAAATAAATACATTTTATTCCTCATGCCAGCATGTTACTGATATTTTAATCAAAATTGTTATAGCCGTTTTTATAAAATAAAATGCAACGAAAATGTAAAATAATGCCTCTGTTCTGAGTTATGTAATGGAATGTATAAGTCATATAAACGCTCACAAAATAATTCGCAATAGCGAGTGCAGTATTGCTATAAAATTAGCTTTATTCCTGAATAAATCGATTGGAAATTAACTGTACCTATATTAACCGTATTAAAAAAAATTCTCTCAATATTAGCACACTGCTTTTAACAAACTACTAGCGCTCATCTTCAAATGACACCAAGTCACTTTAAACAAAATTAGTTTTTCCTTTCACAACTTTAAATGGAAATGAATGGCTGTAACATAAGTTTGGTATTGTAATGTAAATGTTACGTGGATTTTATCGGAACATGCACCTGGAGAAGGTAATGGCTAGAATTTTGAATTTGCAATTGTGTTCGCGAAAACACTAGCCAAACTAATCCGTTCCTCACCTGAAGCCAGCGACTTTCTGATGGTGCAAGCTCTAGGAGCTTAGCAGCCAACCTCTCGCTGAAGGAGTACTTTTCTTGCGCAAAGCGGAGTTATGTGATATTACTCAAGTAATTTATGTTTATAAAGCTTATGAACAAATACACGTAGTTTTTTTTTAATTCAGGGGAGCTCAAAACTAAACGGAGCATATTTCTGGTGAAATCTCGATATCGAATTTTTTAGTGGAATGTAATACTTCCCCTGCCTACTATAAATAGGTGACAGAAAAAGTAAAAATGAATTCCAATAGCATTCAAAGGAGAAAAGAGCAATAAGAACGACGATGATACCCTGGCCGCATGTACTGCAGTTTGCAGAGTAACGATGACTATAACGCATGTTTTAAGATTACAGAGAGATTGGCAATGGATTCCCTTCTATATTGGGCACGTTGTTTTATGGCTGTTTCTGAATTTGCAACTTTTCTTTGTTCCTCCTGGCGGTGGCCTAGCATCAACACGTGCAGTACTTTTGTGCATATACGCATGCAATATCTTCGCCCTTTAATAAATTATTCGTGAAAGTATAAACAAGACTGGAATAGGGCCAGCTGGACGAGACTAGCACGTTGTTTTATGTATATAATGTAACTGCAAAAATAAATTAATATTCTCATTCAGCGTCAAATGTGAAGCATATTCCTATACAATACGCAAATACAATGAATGTTACAAGAAGCAACTAGACACAGATTGTAATACTTCTTCTAATGCTTGTCCACAAGCCTATCAGTGTCAGGACAAGTAAACTAAGATATTTTGAGAAAACGTACCCTCTTCAGTAATTGCAGTGGGACTTTAGTTCTACACTTACCTTAGGTATAATTAATATAAAAAGTATTAACTTTAGAACGGAAAGTTTTATAATAACGGCTTAAGAGGGGATGTGAACAGTTAGAATATCTCTAACCCACCATCCCGCCCATTTTAAGACAGTTTCTTACATAGTAAAACCACGTGATGACAAATTATTCCATTCTGTTAATACTGCGCATGCGCGAAAGAAATTTCCAACCTTATTAGTGTAATCCGCGAGAATAGCGATACACACACACACACACACACACACCCCTTACCTTAACCTAACTTCGAGTTAAATAGGATCCCGTGGTTTCACTGCGGCTCGTTACGGCCTGACACTCGCTTCATTCGTTCTATTAATAATTTCTCTCTAGCGGTATTCTGCTCAAAGGCTGGCGGATCTACAGAATAAACTCCATGGATTACGATAGCCACAAAGCGCCCACTACTGGCCGAACCGTAAACTAATTAGCCAAGGCAAGTATGAAACAAAGTTGCTAGAAAACACATTTTGATCATTAAGAGACCTCATGCCATAATTTGCTCACTAATCACTTAAAATCTAGACAGTTTACTTCAGTGTTGCAGCGTTAACCTGAATAACATGTAAATAATCATTTTAACTATTCTGGTATTAAAGGTATTGGGACTACTATAACATATATCGAATCACCTTTCACCACTGAACTTTACTTCATTTTAACAACCTACTGCATGGAATTTGTTCCGAAATAGAAGCACACTCTCCGAATAAAATATGAGTGTAGTTTAAGAATACTAAAAGCTTTGGTCTCAGTATAATTAGAAATTCCGTGGACCGTACTTACCCCAGTAATTTAGATGTACACTAATTCAACGCTTAGCAAATAATGCAACATAATATTTAATTGGTGTATTGTTTGTATCGGTATTGCTCTCTTCAGTTTATATCGCACATAAGCGATCAGCAAATACAGTAGCTTTGTTTCACAGCATGGCCAACAACACTAAGGAGTTTCATCTCAGCTGGCCATGTTTTACAGAAAACTGAAAGATACTCCAAAGCTTGCTTACATACCTAGCAACTCTATCTCAAAACGACCTAGTCTGTTTTGTACAAGTTTTAAGCAGCTTACCAGAGCGCCTTAAGATAACCAGCAGGTGTACATCCAGGCAGATCTAGCAATAATGCATAAGTATGCATTTTGTACTGTAAATAAAAAGTCCTGAAGCTATGAATATGAAATTTTTCCGAGAAATCAAGAACACTTTGAAAATTTGATTGAACTGGACGCTATATGCTGATCTAATATTACATACTCTTCCCACGACATCGCGAGAAACAGCTGAATGTTATTTATTTATTTATTTTACAATTTCGCCAACCCTATTTTACATAAAGTATATCAAGGTTATAGCTAAATTGTACACAGGTTTAATTTTACAGTTTACACAAACTCTGAAGTTGATAGGTTATGCCAAACTTCATTATTTCTAGTAACTTAAAACTATAAACAGATTTGTTTTAATTAAACACATTCTACGCGTGCAATTTTAACATTTAGGGTTTCCAATATACATAAAATTTAAATAAATGTTGTTTAATAAATTAACTATAAATGTTGAAATATATAACAAATAAAACTGTAAAAACGTAGCAACAACGGAGTGTTGACAGTACTTTAAAAGAATAACAACGTATTGAACAATTAGAACCATTAATAACAGATGGTTCGGAAATGGCTTGTCACAAAAAATTTATTTGAAATGTGCGTTTTAAAGACCACTATATTTTTGGTGTAGTACATTTTCGTCAAAATTAAAATTAAATCGAGTTTTATTTTATGGACGATCTTCAACTGCTATGGTCCTTGACGTCCCATTCTATATTGGGTATGAAAGACCGGAAATTTCATCAGGCTTGAGGTTTTTACGTGCCGTAAAACTACGACACGGAACCACCGGCTTTACTTCCCTTCCGAAGGAAAGTCATCTTCCGTGGGGTAGTGGTTACCACTTATCCTCTAGTTCCCGAGGTCGCGGGTTCAAACCTGGCGGAGGGCGATGGATTTTTTTCGGGCGTAAAAATCCTTACCATGGCTATTCTTAAGCTGAATGTAACAAGTAGCTCTAATCTACAAAATGCTCATCCTATAGCCTTACGACATTGGATAAGAAAAATAGCTGGCGTTATAACTTGCTCTAGCCACTATTCTTGGAAAACTTTTTCTTTCTATCTACTTCATATTATCGTTGGATTAACGATTTTGATTAAAATACCATAGTTTAAGGTATTTGCACGACAAATAAAATGTCCATCTTGAATTTTCTGGGAATATTATTTAAAAATTCATTACAATAATAACGAATGTCTTGTAAATGGCAATGTTACAAAGTTTTTCACATAACATGAATGTTTCAACTACAATTACGTTTTTTGTGGAATATGCTTTTGTCCATCTATTATGGCTTCCAAATGAATTTTAATTTCAACTTAACTGCAATTCAGTACCGTGATTACAGAAGTGTCACAAAAGAATTAACAATAAATCAACAATGGCCATTTACAAAGCATAAAGGTATATAAATGTAGAAATGAATCCAATTAAAAGTTATGCAAGTGTTATTATATACGTAACATAAAAAATACAAACATTTTCATATAAATATGCAAGTAAGAATATAAATGATAGACCAAGTATGTTTATGCAAAAATCATTGGCAATGAAGAGGATCAAGATATTGTCATGAAATTCAAGGGATATATTTTCTTTGCCATGTAAATAAATATCTTGAACACTTGGTGTTTTAATCGAATCGCTGGGAGTGTTTTTAAGAAAATCGAAAATATCTGAAGTCTTTGTGTCGCAGCTTTGTAAGGTACTGAATTTATACCAAGTTTGGTATTTATCCAACGTATCGGTTTTGAATTATGCTGTTACTCCCGTCGTCCGTGGTGTAGTGGTAACCATGTTAGCCTCTAGTTTCCGAGGCCGCGGGTTCATATCCGACGCAGGGCGATGGACTTTTTCGGGAGTAAAGTCCTTAGCATGGCTCTTTCGGAAGGGAAGTAAAACCGGTGGTCCCGTGTCGTAGATTTACGGCACGTAAAAGAACCTCAAGCCTCATAAAGAGGCCTCTGAGCAAAATTACCGGTCTTTCACGCCCAATATAGAATGGGACGCTAAGAACCACAACAGTTAAAGAGCGCCCATAAATAAACAAAAAAAACAACACCCACGCCTTTTTTTTAAAAATCCTGTTTTGGGCCTGAAAACGCGTATTTCCGGTGAAATTTTGACATTGATTTTTGAGTGGAATGCAATACTTCGTCTATTTAAGCAGTGGAAAAATTAAATAAATATAGTGAGTAATGATGCTTTAACACTGATTTTAAAAATTATCCATTTTTGTTTGCTGCTTTATTTTTCCCACAGTCATGCACTAGTCAACAATAATCGCAGAAATGCCGTCATCATTTAGGATTACTGAACACTTCGCCTACTACATCGCCGTCATCAGTATCATCAGATACAACCTAGGGAAGAATGACCACCGATCGTATTGTTAAAGATTTACAGACACCACCTGCATCCCGCCAGCTATGAGTTTGCGCGCGAGATTTGAGCGGGAACGTGGCTTAGTGGGCTCTATAATAATGCTTCTACTATTAAAGAACACTAGGTGCGTGTGCGCATGCGAAAGGCGTTTCACCTAAATTCTCTAAGCTCCACGCGGGACTTGTGCTTGAAGAACATTCCGAAAACTTAAGTCAATAAAACCCGAAAAAAAAAGATTGTTTTAACACCCAGTTTTCTTAATAAATATATTTTTATTTATATTGCGTTGCAGGTACGTACGATCTTATTTTTTCATACTAAAAACTATTGCATCTCCTCATTACAACTTTCGTGTAACTATTTTTACTTTCTCTACTACGTATAATAAGTAGGGGAAGTATTGTATTCCACCCAAAAATTCGATACCGAGATTTCACCGGAAATACATGTTTTGAGACCCCCTGAAACAAAAAAAGTATTTTTGGAAACATGTCCGTGTGTGTGTGTGTGTGTGTGTGTGTGTGAACAGCATAACTCAAACGAACAGTCGGATAAACACCAAACTTGGTATTTAGGTTCAGTATCTTCCAGAGATGCGACACGAAGGTTTTCGAGAAAATCCCCCCACCCCAGATTACCCTTTACATGAAGTTTTCAAAAATTTTAATTTTCTCAAAAATGGCTCTAACGATTTTGAATAAAATATCCTATGTTTAATATATTTGTATGACAAATAAAATGTATATCTTGAATTTTCTGGGAATGTCTCCAAAAGTATTCTTCATTGTGAACGACTTTTGCATAACTGGTAAACCATAAGAGATAGACAAAATTTTACTACACAAAAAATGTAGATCGCGTTAAAATACACAATTTATGTCATACAGTTTTTTTTTTTTTTGTTGAGTGAAGCATTTTCGAGATATTGCTTATTATTCCCTTAAACTTTCCAATACTTTTTCTCAAATGGGAATTCGTTATTCATTTTTTATGTCCTGTACATACAAACAGAATGGAATACTCCACATAGCAACCAGCTCTTAAAATATTTGACTA
The DNA here is from genome assembly GCA_030765065.1 of Deroplatys truncata. NCBI lineage: Eukaryota > Metazoa > Arthropoda > Insecta > Mantodea > Mantidae > Deroplatys > Deroplatys truncata. Next base: position 13,615,290 of record CM060979.1, read on the forward strand.
TCGCTTAAAGCCTACCAATTCCCCTTGCATCTACAGAAAATTAGCAATAATATTAACATCTCGATATCTCGATTAACATGAAGCATATGGAGAATAAGCGTTTGTAAAAATAGTTTGTGCAAGAGTAGAGAAAGTCATGCGAGTGTAACACCAGATTTTTTTTAAATGCATTTATGTATGTGTTAGTGCAAACCATTACGCTATCCTAGTTTTCATGTCATATTGATAGAGCATAATATTCCCAACATTCTCCAAGTTAATGAAAACGTTTTTAAAAGTGACCGTTTGAGCTCCCAGCTTAGCTAAAAAATAATCTTTATTTTTTCCGCATCGCAGCTCCGTTTGATCTTAATTTTCCCACACTAAAAGCTTATGGACCTCATTATTACAACTTGTGAATTGCTTGTTTTTAATTTATATTGCGTGTCTCACTTTAAAGACAGTACAAGTTAAATTGGGTGCACTGTTGCCACTTGTACTATATATACGCTCGCAACTTTGGCGCCCAGCTGCGATCGGTCTGCCAATTTAATTTCATCTTGTGAATGATACGTCACTAAATAGTGAAATACCTGCACTACTATTTAAGGCAATTTTAAGACATTTCATTTCCACCTGCTTTTTATGTCTCCTCTTTGTATTTTTGGTACTTCGAAATACGATTTTACAGGCATAAAAATATATATTATCACAGAAATATGGAGATATAAAATGATAAAGGCTATACTTTGGTAGAGTAGCATCACTGTATATCCTTGACAAAATCCCCTTCAACGTGGCTAGACTGTTTTCAAACAGCAAATAATGAACGATACACCACACTACGCTTTGCGTTATTCCATTATATTGCGTTAACTTGGCGTGTTTTTGTTTTCTCCATCGCTTTTGCATTCTTTTGGTGGGTGTTTAGAAGTCCTTTCATTCCTACTTTTTTATCCCATAAACTACTGTTTCTGAACACCCGGGTAGCCTTAGTTGTTTCTTTTACTGCATTACTAACACACTAACAAATTTAAATTGACCCTGATTGTAGGTTCCCAATTAAAAATATTAAATTGACCCTAAAATGACGATAACGTCCCCCAAACAAAACACGACTAATGGCATTTACTTTTCCCCCATAATATCAAGCAACTTTTATTAAAGACGTTTCTTTCTACAACGCTTAGTTTTGGAGATATTGTACAGTCTCAACTTAAATGATCCAGCCTGTATATCGTATATGGGGACCAAAAAATGTGACGTATTAATGAGAAAACGTATAACCTAGAAACATATAATTGAGCTAAATATTAATGAATAAAGTTCTGTGCCCAAAAATGTTTTTAACGTAGATCTATAAAAAAAAGTAGAAATGAGGTTCAACTTATCTTATATGACTATTGTGCCATTAAAATTGGAACATTATAGCACATAACTATACTAATAAAATGTGCAAAGAGATATAAAGTAATAACATTTAATCAGTGGTTTCGCAGTGATGTATTGCGCATTAAACCTATTTCTTTCAAAAATGTATTTCGGTAGTTAAACTGAAAATAAATCGAGATAGGAGTTTAAAAAAATCTGATGTGTTACACTCATATGACTTTCTCTACTCTTGTACAAACTATTTCTACAAACGCTTATTCTCCATAAGCTTCATTTTAATCGGGATATCCAGATGTTAATCTTATTGCTAATTTTCTTGTAGGTGCAAGGGGAATTGGTAGGCTTTAAGCGATAGTCAAATATTTTAAGAGCTGGTTGCTATGTGCAGTATTCCATTCTCTTTGCATGTACAGGACATAAAAAATGAATAACGAATTTCCATTTGAGAAAAAGTATAAGTATTGGAAAATTTAAGGGAATAACAAGCAATATCTCGAAAATGGTTCACTCAAGAAAACAAATGTATATGACAAATTGTGTATTTTAACGCGATCTACATTTTTTGTGTAGTAACATTTTGTCTCTCTCTTATGGTTTACCAGTTATGCAAAACTCGTTCACCATGAAGAATACTTTTGGAGACATTCCCAGAAAATTCGAGATATACATTTTATTTCTCATGAAAATATCTTAAACATATGATACTTTAATCAAAATCGTTAGCCATTTTTGATATAATTAAAATTTTCGAAAAATGTTGCATGTAAAGAGTAATCTGGAATGGGGGATTTTCTTGAAAACCTTCGTGTCGCATCTCTGGAAGATACTGAACCTAAATACCAAGTTTGGTGTTTATCCGACTGTTCGTTTCCGAGTTATGCTGTTTCCAAAAATGCTTTTTTTGGATTCAGGGGGTCTCAAAACATATATTTCCGGTGAAATCTCGGTATCGAATTTTTGGATGCAATAAAATACTTCCCTACTTACTATACGTAGTAGAGAAAGTAATTACATGTAGCCTTATTCTGACTTAAAAAGTAAATTTTAGCCATAAGATTTGTTAATTAAGTGGTAAACACTTATTCTTGAATTCTCTATATTAAGTGCAGGAGCGTTTATTATTTTTGAGCACACAGAGGCTGATATATTAAATAGTTAAATCAAGGTAAAGGAACAAACATCTGTCTTGTGTGCACTGTAACAGAACTTTCTACCCATTACCATTTCGTATAGTTCTGCAGACTATATACAAGTTATTTACGTGTCAAGCATGCAAGATACGGCTTTAGCGGAAGAATGAGGAAGCTTACGCCGAGTCCGAAATACTGGATTAGTCCGGAGAAGCTTTTGCGTACGCGGTGCGTACAATAGTTTTTGGTAAAAGCTGTCTAAATTACAATAAACATAATAAACACATGTAAAAGTATAAAAGGCATAGTCATTTGCTGACATTCTCACAGCTGCCCGAATCCTACAGTATGAACCGTACCAACGCCTCCAAGGAAACGCTGACCATAACAATACGCGATGCGGATGTAAATGGTAGTGCTTACTCTGAGCGTTCGTTTCTAAACCAACTTGTAGCTGAAAGTAAGGGTGAAAATCTTTAGGAAATTTCAATCCGAGCCAGAAATATTGAATCGCAGCTGCTGCCAGCAATATAAGAAGGGATATATTGCATAAAAAGCTATATGTTGGCTTATATTTCTTGTTTAATTAAGTATTTTGTTTAAAACTGTTGACGTTGGTGCAACTGGCCACTGCCATCTGGATTTTGTTTATTACGCCACTAAAGGTTTCCATGACAAGTTCAGGTTTCCATTTTTCGGCGTGTTAACAGCCCGACAAGCAGCTATTTAGAGAGTGATGCAGTAATTTCTACCATAAATTATTTAAATGTAAAGAGTGATTACAGTATAAATATGCATTTTTATGTGACATTGATTTGAGATGTTTGTTGATTGTAATTATTGTTGAGAAGTAAGTTTATACGGCCTTACTGAAACTGACAATAATAGCGTGCAATAATGCAGCGAGGGGGTGAGCTGTTTATCATTATTAGAGACGAGGAAGTTACGTAATGTTGGCGCGTTTTTCTTTAGAATTTGCTGGAACATTTTTCCTGGAGCATATGTATTCATAATTTTCATTGGATATAAAAATAGACGCTAATGTTGGCGCGTTTTATTAGCCAATAGCAGCTCAGTTATAATCTTTAGGCATATCGGGGTGTAGGAGTATAAAAAGGGCTAGACTAGAGGTAGACTCCGTCAGTTCACCGAAAATATTTGTATGCTACACGTCGCCTTCAGTCCGTCAGTTCACCGAAAATATTTGTATGCTACACGTCGCCTTCAGTCCGTCAGTTCGTCGAAAACATTTGTACGTTACACGTCGTCTTCAGTCCAGCAGAAATATTTGTACAGTACACGTCGGCTATCGATTCGCAAGTTACGCGTAGCAGAGTTATGAAAAATCTAAAGTGTTGTAAAGTTAATTATACAAAAAGTTGAAGTACGCGAATTAGGAATGATCAGTAATGAAGTTATTATAACAGTTTCAGTTCGGCGAGTGTTAAGATCAAAGTGTAAATGTGATAGTGAATGTGTTCGACAATTAAAGTGTAAAAGAAATTCCTTCATCAGTGTTATCTTTGGATAAAAGACTCCTTTCCGTTTACACAACCTGTATAAAGAGAAGTGCTCGACCAAAAGATCATAGCTAGCCGGAGGACAGAGAACCAAAATTAAATAAAATAACAGTAGCTAACACCAGATGGAGCTAACAAACCTAACAAAGAATCACGTCACAAAAATGGCTTCACCACGTGGAGTATACACAAATACACAAACATTATAAGTAATACCGCCGCAAATTGGCTCCCAAACGTGAGGCTCAACAAATAAATAAATATAACAAAAGTTATCACCGCAAGAGCGTGTATTAAAACATTTTTACACTATTACGTACTTACAGTAAGCAGAGGGAGTATTTTATTCCACCCAAAATTCCACCGAAAATACGTGTTTTGAGACTCCCTGAACCAAAAAATAAAAACAATTTTTGGAAAAACGCGCGCGCGTGTGAACAACATAACTCACAAACTAAACACAAAATTCGGCATTTCAGTTCTGTATCTTCCAAAGATCAGACACGAAAATATTCAACAAATCCCCCACTTCTAACCCTTATATAGAACAATTTTCCTTATTTCCCTTATTTTCTCAAAAATAAATAACTATTTTGATTATAACCGCAAGTTTAAATTATTTTCAAGACAAAGTCTACATGAGGCGAGATAAAAAAAAATAATGAACTGGCTCTGTGAATCATATTTTCAAAACTCTTGTTGGTAAACATGTTCCTGACGTATTTGAATGTTTAGTTCATTGTTGACAGTCGAAAAGGTTATACAGGTTTTAATGTGCTCAGTGACTTTTTCCTCTTGAAAAAGATGATCAAAGAATTCGTATTAAATTTTGCTTGAAAAAAATGGAATCAAGTGCAGCACCACATTCGAAATGCTGAGTTTTGTCGAATCTACTTGGGCAAGACAAGAGTTATCGAGCGGTAAAAACATTTCAAACAGGGCTGTGAAGACGAAGATAACGTCCGCCCTGGACGCCCTAGCAGTTCGATAACCGACAACATCTAACAAGTGAAGCAAATGATTCTGGAAAATCACCAAATCACTATCACAGAGATTTCTGATGTCGGCATATCATTTGGCTATGCAAAACAATTTTTCGGATGTTTTGGGCATGAAATGTGTGGCAGAAAAGTTTGTTGCGAAATTGCTGAATTTCGACCAAAAATGACGTCGCGTAGACATCTCAGGAGTTGCTGAATAAAATCAACAACGATGCAGGTGACGAAACATGGATATATGGTTAAAGCCCAATTGTTTCATTAATTTTTGCCTGAAGAGCCAAGGGAAAAAAAAGAAGAATCTGCTATATCGATCAAATGTGAAGGTTTTCCTCATTGCTTTCTTCTCCTTCAATGGCGTGGTGCATCACGAATTCTTGCCATAAAGTCGTACGGTCAATGAAGAATACCACCTGGAAGTTATGAGCCGTTTGCGTGAAGCAATCCGACAAAACGACCAGAATTGTTGTAAAAGCACTCGTGTAAGTTGCATCACGATAATGCTCCCGTGCACACCTCAAGGCTTGTTCGTGATTTGTTTTTGGGCAAAAAACAAACCGTTATGTTGCCTCAGCCACCATATTCACCGGACATGGCTTCCTGCGCCTTCTTTCTGCTGAAGAGAACCATGAAAGAACGACGTTTTGCCACCACTGACGAGATAAAACAATCGCTGAAGGAGCTGAACACCATACCAGAAAGCGAGTTCCAGAATGCTACCAAGATTGGAAAAAGCACTGGCACAAGTGAATTATATCCCAGGGAGATTACTTTGAAGGATATAAAGATGATGTTGATTAAATAAAGATTTGAGATAAACGAGAATTCCGTTATTTTTTATCACAACTCGTATCCTTAATTTTCTGGGAATAGCCTGTGAATCTCCATTTTGAATGAGTTTTGTAAAACTGGTAAACAGCAAGAGACAGAAAACTCACTGAAAAAAAAAGATCTCGTTAAAGCACATAATTCATGCCGAATGGCATTTTTTGGGTAATGAGATTTTGTCCATCTCTTACGGTTTACCAATTATACAAAAGTAATTCAGAATGAAGGACTTCACAAGCTATCCCCAGAAAATTCAAGATGTACATTTTATTTGTTATCCATACTTCTTAAAGATATATTTTAATCCAAATAATTATGAGCTATTATTGAAAAAGTAAAAAACAACGAAAATTGTTCCATATAAAGAGCAGTTTGGGGTGGGGGGATTTTCTTGAAAGGCTTCGTATTGCCCTTTGGAAGACACTGAACCTATTAAGTGACTTAGTTTTTGAATTACGGTATTCACAAACGCATACATATACACACAGGCCTATTCTAAGAATAGGATGTGTTACATTCACATGCTGTTCTCTACGCTCTAGCGCTTATTAGTGGGCTTACAACTTATTCTTACAAAACTTTATTTTGAGACAGTATTTTATATCACAACACTGTGAATGCCAGAGTAATTGTAGTGTAAATTAACATTATTGTATGACAATGATTTGAGATGTTTTTTAATTATAAGCATTGTTAGGAAATAAGTTTACACGGCCTCACTGAAACTGACAATAGGAGCGGGTAACAATGAGCGAGGGGGCGAGTTGTTTATCAATTATAAGAGACAAACAAATGACGTCAGAGTAGCGCGCTTTTCTTTAGAAATGGAGGGAATATTTTCCCTAGTGCATGTGTGTTCGTAATTTTGATTGGATATAAAAATAGACGCTAATGTTGGCGCGCTTTATTAACCAATAGCAGCTCTGTTATAATGTTCAGGCTTATCGGGGTGAGGGAGTATAAATTCTAAAGCCGGGGGCAGGTAATGCACAGTTTAAGAGAATCATTCACGCGTTACACGTCGCACAGTTCAACAGAATCATTCACGGGTTACACGTCGCGCAATTCTACAGAATCTCTTGCGTCGTAAAGCTAGTTATAAAATGTGAAATACGCGAATTAATAATGTGCGGCAAATAAGTGATTATAGTTACATTCGAAAATATGTAAAAGTTTCAATCGGACGTGTATCAAATGTAAATATGTGAAATTAATAAAGTGTGACGGCAATAAAAGTGTAAAAACAAATTCTTTTATCAGTGTTATCTTTTAGTAACAACTCCTTTCCGTTTACACACCCTGTTCAAGAGATTTGTTCGACTGAGTAATAATAGCTAGCCGGAGGACAAAGAAGTAAAAATTCAAAAATAATAAAACAATAACAGGCGCTCAGCCAGTAAGATAAGACGAACGATACCGCGACAATTTTTCTATCTGCTACATTTTGATCCAAATAAACCTCTACAGAAACAGCTACATTACACATTTCGTTATAGATACAAAGAGAACAGCGACAGTCAAATGTTTAACAACTGAACGCTATATGCTGACTTAAAATTCCATACTGTTTCCATGACATCGTGAGAAAACCTGATATCTCGGAAATGAATGATGCCACAAAAAAGTTGTTTGAAATAAATTGTGTGTTCTAACCAGATCTTGGTTTTTTGTGTAGTACTTTTTCGTCTATCGCTTAACGTTTATCAGCTGTAAGAGATTATATAAATTTCCTTCCGAAAGAAGACTTCACAAGGTATTCCCAGAAAATTCAAGATATACATTTTGTCATGTAAATATCTTTTGTGGTATTTAATCAAAATCGCTAGAGCCATTTTTCAGAAAAGAAAAAATGTCGCATGTAAAGGTAGTTTGGGGGCGGCGGGGGGGGTCATCAAAACCTTCGTGTTGCATCTTGGGAAGTACTGAAGATAAATTCAAGCTATGCTGTTCACGGTCACAGACAAATCTTTTTCTAAAAATGCATTTTTTTATTCAGGGTACCTCAAAACATGCATTTCCGATGAAATTCAACACTTCCTCTACTTGCTATAGATACGGAGTTGAGAAAATAAAGTCCTCGCTATTATCTACAAGTCTCCCTTTGTGTAACCTAGTACATATACATCTTGGTCCAAGTTAATTTGTATAACCCATATCAAGGCTTAGAGGGAAATGCTGATTCACACAGCGTTAATGCTGTATATGAAGTAAATGAGATTTGTTTAACTTTCAAACAAAAGTAGTTAAGAAAATGTGGAACTTCATGTTTCTTCAACACGGGTCATTGCCTCGCACCGAGGTTGCTACAATGAGCTTGGGAATTTACCGTTTTCCGCACCGTACAATAACCGAGACACTCGTGCCCTAGTTTTCGAACGTAACATCAATTACACTCCTACTCGACTGTGAAAATTGCTCTCCTTTCTTTCTTTAGAACTGGGAACATTTATATTCTATGCATTGTTCTGGGGTTTTTTTACTTTCTCTACTACGTATAGTAAGTATTTTATTGCACCCAACAATTCGAAGTCGAGAGATCATCAAAAACATGTTTATAGAAAGGTGTGTGTGAACAGCATAACTCAAAACCGAAAAGTCCGATAAATACCAAACCTGGTATTCAAATCCAATACCTCCCGAAGATACGACACGAAAATTTTCAAGAAAATCCCCCATCCCAAACCACCTCTTACATTGAATATTTTTCGAAAACTTATTTTCTAAAAAATGGCTAACATTTTTATTAAAATATCATATATTAATACTAGATGATACAAGTGTTAAAAGAAGAGTTTTATTTTGCGAGTAGGAATGTTAGCGAAACGAAGGCCTTTCTGCAAGCCTACGAGCAAATTAAACTTTTAACACGTGTACTATTTTTAGATAGTGCTCGAATTTGTAAAATATCAATAATATTATATTGATTCCTGAAACTTAACAGATATCACGTTTAGAATGTATTCTTGACACGAGAAATGACCTTAAAAAGTGGGATGTTAGAAGTTTTGGTGATTCGCTAGCAGTCATTTTCAGTGAAATGATTTTCAACATGTTTTGCTTAACACTAGCCAATGAAGCGATTAAATGCTATACCATATTGCTTTCTGGATTTTTTTATTAAGCACTTCATTCTACTGCTTCTGTAATTTAACTTCCATTTCAGTTTCTTCTGAATTCATAATTTCCGCCATTTAATATTGATGTAGGTTAGATAAATGAGTAACGTTTTAGATCAAAGAAAGCTGCCAATATAACGTATAGGTTAACTCTTCAACGAATTGCGATAAATTTAAGTATGAGGATTTGTTTTGTGAACAGATAATCAAACCAAGTTATTAAACATGCGCAAATAAAGCATAATTGTCATGTGATTGGACTTGAAACCAAAGTTTGTCACAATGAAGATTATCACACTAGTACGATAATCTACAGCTTTTAGTTCCTGTATTCTGTGTTAGAAGTTCTACTTTTAGGCCATGCTGTCTAAAAAGGTTTACATGGTGTCGCGGTTACTTCGTGTTATCTTTTTGCTGAGTGCCTGTTATTGTTTTACTACTTTGAGTTTTGGGTTCTTGGGTTCTAGCCGGAGGCGGCTAGCTATTATTACTACTCAGTCGAGCATCTCTCTTAAACAGGGTGTGTAAACGGAAAGGAGTTGTTACTGAAAGATAATACTGATAAAAGAACTCGTTTTTACACTTTTATTGTCGTCACACTTTATTCATTTCACATAATTATTCTTGATACACGCCCGACTGAAACTTATATTTTCTAATGGCACTATAATCATATATTTGCTGCACATTATTAATTTGCGTATTTCACATTTATAACTAACTTTACGACGCGAGAGATTCTGTAAAACTGCACGACGTATTACCCGTGAATGCTTCTGCTGGACTGAACGTTACCCGTCTCTTGGCTTCATAATTTATACTCCCTCACCCTGATATGCCTAAAGATTATAATCGAGCTGCTATTGGTTAATAAAACGCGCCAACATTAGCGTCTATTTTTATATCCAATCAAAATTACGAACACATATACTCTAGGGAAGAAATTCCCTCCATTTCTAAAGAAATGCGCGCTACTCTGACGTCATTTGCTTGCCTCTTCTAATTAATAAACAACTCACCCCCTCGCTACATTGTTGCCCGCTCTTATTGTCAGTTTCAGTGAGGCCGTGTAAACTTATTTCCTAACAATGCTTATAATTAACAAACATCTCAAATCAATGTCATACAATAATGCTTATTTACACTACAATCACTCTGGCATCTACATTGTTGTGATATAAAATACTGCCACAATGGGAAATAAAACGTATACCCTGAATTTTCTGAGAATAGCTAGTGAAGTCCTCTTCATTCGGAAGGAGCTTTGTGTAATCCTGTATAACTGATAAATGTTAAATAGACAAAGTACTACACAAAAAATATAGATTCTTTAAAGGACGTAATTTATTTCCAGTATCTCTTGTTGCGGCATCAGCCATTTCCAAGATATCCGATATTTTTTTAAATGTTTAACACAGTGATTTTTAAACTACTCTATCTATTCAATTGTTTCTCGAGAGTGGAAAGATTGAAATTTCAAGGACAGTATATATGACCCGGGTTTAAACATCTGCCTGCATATTCGGTTAAATCCCCCTCCTCATCAACGAAACGTGTAATGGGACTATTTCTGCAAAGGTTTATCTGAAGTAATATTCAGGAGACAGAAAAACTTTAGTAGGAATAGTGTGTGGCAGCTATATAAAAAACGAAGTGCGTAGATAAATTCATATGAATGTAACAATTGTTTTAATACTAGGCCTTCAGAACATTGAACACTAGTCAATGCCTATTACCTTGCTGTGCATTTGCCCAGTCACAACGATGTTCAATGTCAATTATTTATAATAACACGAATGTTGTGTGCTATTATTAGCAGTGTTGGCATATCAGTGAAGATTGCTGGGAACAAAAAATGAAGGTCGCCTATTAAATGCATACCTACTTCTGGTGCTGTTGATAACAGGCAGAGATACACGTGATGGGGCGTAGCTCTGAATGAAAATATAAGTGGGGCACGTCGTTGTGAAGCGTCGTAACCGTGTGTATGTAAATTCTTTTTATTATCGTAATAAGAAAGAAAACTGCTAACATTAGAAATCAGTCAACCAATATTAGATAGTTAACAACTGCGAAAATGTTTACTTTCTCCACTATGATACCGAGATTTCACCGGAAATATAGGTTTTGATGAGCCCGAATAAAAAAAAATTGAAAACATGCCCTAGTGTGTGTCAACAGGTTAACTCAAAAACGAAAAGTCTGATAAATACCAAATTTAGTATTTCAATTTAGTATTTTCCAAGGATGCGACACGAAGATTTTCAAGAAAACCCCACCCAACTACCCTTTACATGGAAATTTTTTTGAAAATTGATAAATCGATTTTCTAAAAAAATGACCAACGATTTTGATTAAAATACCGTATATGAAATATATTTACATGACAAAATGTATATCTTGAATTTTCTGAGAATAGTCTGTGAAGTCCTCTTCATTCGGAAGGAACTTTGTATAATCTTATATAACTAGTAAACGTTAAGCGATAGACGAAAATGTACCATACAAAAAAGCATCTCTTTAATACACGCAATTTACTTAAAGTAAGTTTTTTTGTGGCATAAGCGATTTCTGAGGTATCCGTTATTAAAGGTTAGAATTGTTCAGCGTTTGTCATTCCTTTTAAGTCCCATCGATTCATACGAGGGCTATTCATAAAGTAACTTCCGTTTATTTTTTTAAAAAAAATGTGAATTAAGTTAGATTTTTTTTACAATACTTTTGAAAGTATACATACTAATTTATTTTCCAAAGAAATGGCAGATTGGGGGTTTAAACTTAGAAGTTGTCAAGGAGTTTGATTTTGTGGGCGAGGACGAGTAGTAATGGTGGATGGGCGGCGCATAGCAGGAAGGTTATGGCTAAAGGAAAGGCAGCAATGACAAGAGTAAGGATGTGCAAATACAAATTAGAAATGCCAACTAAATGGATAGAAAGAATGTAAGAGGCATTGATAGAGCAAGTATGCTATACGCAGTTGAAATAGTGAGGGGGGGGAATTTGAATTAAGCAGAAAAATAGACCAGAGCTTTAGAACGTTCTGTAAAAAGCTATTGGGGTTACAAAGATAAGCACCAGGGGAAGTAGTGTTACTGGAATTAAGAAAAACAAGAAGAAAGGGAGTGATACTGGAAAGAATATTGAAGTTTTGGTTTAGAGACCTGAAAAAAGATGAAGGAAAGAGGGAAAATTTAAGGATACGAAAAATAAAAACAGCTAGTGGATAGGGGTAGAAAAAAAATGGAGAAGATAGGAATTGGAGATATTTGGAGAACAGGAGAAAGAAATAGCAACAGCTTCTGGATAACAATAAAAACAGACTGAAGGACATAGACAAGAGATTGGTGAAGCTTAGAGAATAAAAAAAAAATCACTAGGGTTCTATAGATTAGTAAAAAGGAAATGGGGAAGAGAAGGGTATGTGGATTATTTTAATAGAACTGAAAGAGAGGCGTTTGTATGGATAAGAACAGGATCAATGGGCTAAGAGGGAGAAAAAGGGGAATTTGTGAACTATGTGGAGACAGTGAAAGCACAGAGCATTATATGACAGCATGCAAAGAATTAGCAGAATGGAGACAAAAAGTTTGGGAGGAAAAATGTATAGAAAAATAGTAGGAATTAAAATGTTAACAAGAAGAAAAATAATATGTGGAAGTTCTTAAAGAAAGTAAAGGAGAAATGGTTTAGAAAAGTAAGAGATAAGGTAGAAGGGCAAACAGAGGAGGGAGAGGATGGATCATAGGTGATTAAGGGTAGCAAGGGCTATTCAGCTGAGCCATAAGGCCAGACAGAATGAAGCAGTATAGGTAGAACATAGCTGGCAAGAAAATTTGTACATAGGTTAAGTTAGTTTACAAGTGAAATATTGCAAAAAGGATTATGTATAAAAGATATACAAATAAACTATTCATTCAATTTATTTTCCCCGCATATTTTCAAGTCACATTGACACACTTGTACCGTTTGACGAGCTTTCGCAATCTTAGAATTCTGCCACCTGTGACTGAAGCCAACATACGACGCTGGTTTTCTCAACTTGTCATACAAAACTTCAATCAATGCAGTGGGGCCATACTGGGTCACCGGGAAAACCCACAAAGTGTGGTCAAGCACTTTCCAGCAGGAAACTCGTGGCAACTGTCTTCTGGAACACAAGAGGAATTTTGCTAGTGGAGTTCTTGGAGGGAAATGCCACAATGAACGCTGAAAGATATTGTTACAAACTTGAGAAGGGCAATTCAAAACAAATGACGTGGCATGTTGAGGAAGTGGCTGAACTCGAAGCGCTTTGGCGATGACGAAGAATTGAAAACCAGCGTGGCATGTTGGCTTCAATCACAGGCAGCAGAATTCTACAATTGTGGAATTTCAAATATCGTCAAACGCTACGACAAGTGTCTCAATGTGGCTGGAAACTATGTGGAAAAACAAATTAGAGTGCGTACTTTCAAAGTATTGTAAAACAAATTCTGTAAGTTAATTCGCATTTTTTAAAAAAATAAATAGCCCTCGCATTTTCAGTTGTTTCTCGCAATGTCATGGAAACAGTATGGAATTTTAAGGCCAGCATATAACGTCCAGTTGTTAAACATTTGACTATCGCTGTTCTCTTTGTATCTATAACGAAATGTGTAATGTAGCTGTTTCTACAAAGGTTTATTTGGATTATAACGAAGTAGATAGACGTAAGAATAGTTTGTATACTCACTAATAAAGATAGAGGGCAGAGAAAGTCATATGAATGTATCTCATCAGAAAACTTTGTGTGTACCTTCCAAAGAGTGGTGGCTTGGGAATGTGGAATCTTCATGTTCATCAGCTGCGCCTTGTATATGTTAAAAGTTTCTTCAATCCCGGCGACCGTCCGCTGACCCATGGTTTTTTTTTTTTTTTGGGTGGGGTTTCCCGGGTGGGAGGCAAATACTGAGGTGGCTTCTTTCATCCCCCGAATGGTGCAGCGTGACAGGGAGAAAGGATACCCTCTGAACTTTTTCCGTCCCCCGGCCTTCGGCTGGTTGCCAGGGCATAAGGACCGCTCCTTGGGGGCGTTGGACCCTATGTGGGGGTTATGCCTTTCCGACTGCTAGGGCGCCTATATCTGGAAACTGTAGGGAACCTGTCATTGCTGTGCCGCCACTCCTGGTTCCGACCGCACGGCGTCTCCCTTCCTGCCGGAGGCGCCCTCTCGTGGGGCATCGGTACAATATACTCATTGCTGAATCGGTGCCGAATCCCCACCGCTTCACAGTCCGATCCAATGGACCAAAGAGAAGGTACAAAGGTTTAAAATGTCAGCTCTGTGATTATCTAACAAGTTATTGGACCGTTCCGAACAATGGTTGTTTCACCGCCAAAGGGGGATACTTATAGACTATGCAGTATTTCCAAAACTTGACTGCCTGGGGACGTTAAGGAAGAAGCGATGTTTCACATCCTTTTGCGTGAATATCAGGGAATTTTTCATTCGTTAATAGAGCTGGGCATTTGTATTTGACTATTTTGTTTCTTTGCTTACAATAGTAGGCTTTGTATATAATGTTTCACGCTTACTGGTGTAAAATACACTAATTTTATAGTGTGTGCGTTTTCGTAGCTTAAGGGCCTATTATGACCTTTACGGCTAATGTGAACGTTTATCAAAGCTATCTCTTATAGTATTTTACGTCGCTTTAACATCATGACGGATCTGTTAGTGGATAACTCTTATACCGAGGTGTGGCGGACAGTTAGCCTTCTAGGTCTCATCCCTGTAACCACCCGCTTCGTGTCCAGAGAGACCCTAGTGCATAGTGACCGGATCTTCTGTTTCGTGCTGTGCAGTCTACCTGGTTGCATTGTCTGTGGATAGATGCCACAACATGCGCTATTATCACGCATTTTTCATTTTTACTATAGTTTTAGACTTAAAATGGAACTTTGGGTCGTGATATTAAATATCCAATCCGTATTTACCTTAGCGGCTAAGGGAAACCACGAAAAAACCTTTCACATTGGTCGGCATGAAACAGAAGATCCGGTTGCTATGCACTAGGGTCTCTGTGGACACGTGACGAAGCAAGATGGCATGGCTAAAGGGATGAGACCTGGAAGGGTAACTGTCCGCCTTTCTATATGAAGGTAGGTAGACTGGACGGTACCCTAATGCCATCTGCACAGCACGAAACAGAAGATCCGGTCACTATGCACTAGGGTCTCTGGACACGAAGCGGGTGGTTACAGGGATGAGACCTAGAAGGCTAACTGTCCGCCACACCTCGATATAAGAGTTATCCACTAACAGATCCGTCGTGATATTACCCTGCAGTTAAAGCGACGTAAAATACAATAAGAGATAGCTTTGATAAACGTTCACATTACCGTAAAGGTCATAATAGGCCCTTAAGCTACGAAAACATTCGCATGTATGTAATCTCAATACAATTTGAGATCTCCTTGTGGTCTACCGGGAAAAATGCGAATCAGTTGGAGAATTTAATGTCGTACCGGCAAGTTGCCATGGCAGCTCAGTGGTTGGAGCAACCGGGCGGAGACCGGGAGATCCGTGGCTTAATTTCCGGTTATGACATTGAATTTTTCAATCGTCTGATTCTACCTTTCCAAAAAGAATAAATGATTATGCATACTTCAAACTTACCGTTACTGATAGTACCTATTTTAAGTTTTTAGTGCCTATTGCGTAGCTGTACAATTGTAAGGGCTAAAGGGGAGAATATAAATGAAATTAATTCGTAATTTGATTTTAAAAAATCTGATGTGTTACGCTCACATGGCTTTCTCTACTCTTGTACAAACTTTTTACAAAAGCTTATTCTCCATATGCTTCATGTTAATCGAGACGTTAATCTTATTGTTAATTTTCTTGTAGGTGCAAGGGGAATTGGTAGGCTTTAAGCGATAGTCAAATGTTTTAAGAGCTGGTTGCAATGTGGAGTATTCCATTCTCTTTGTATGTGCAGGTCAAAAAAAATGAATAACGAATTTGAGAAAAAGTGTAAGTATTGGAAAATTTAAGGAAATAACAAGCAATATCTCGAAAATAGTTCACTCAACAAAAAAAATGTATATGACATAAATTGGGTATTTTAACGCGGTCTACATTTTTTGTGTAGTAAAATTTTGTCTATCTCTTATGGTTTACCAGTTATGCAAAAGTCCTTCACAATGGAGAATACTTTTGGAGACATTCCCAGAAAATTCGAGATACACATTTCATTTATCATGAAAATATCTTAAACATATGATATTTTAATCATAATCGTTAGAGCCATTTTTGAGAAAAGTAAAATTTTCCAAAAATGTTACATGTAAAGGGTAATCTGGGGTGGGGGATTTTCTTGAAAAGCTTCGTGTCGCATCTCTGGAAGATACTGAACCTAAATACCATGTTTGGTGTTTATCCGACTGTACGTTTCTGAGTTATGCTGTTCACAGACACACAGACGGACATGTTTCCAAAAATGCTTTTTTTGGATTCAGGGGGTCTCAAAACATGTATTTCCGGTTAAATCTCGGTATCGAATTTTTGGGTGGAATACAATACTTCCCCTACTTACTATACGTAGTAGAGAAAGTAAAAACTAACCATACCGAACCACAGGCTAAGATCTTTGTAGAAGACGGCTGTGTGATATATGCAGTGAAAGTTTTAATGATGTATCAGAAGTGTGGTTGGCTATGACATTCATTATCAGGATATAAACTATTTTAATGCCTCTCGTTCAAAGTGTGTTGCAGAATAAAACGTTGCAAGCAAATAACGGCAACAGGAAATTGCGTCTTTCTACTGTATATGGCAAAGATCCGTGGCTTGTTGATAAGATAACCGCACTAAATAAGGAAATAATCGTGGTAGCAAAGTTTCTTGAACCTCATGTTTCTGGCTTCAAAACGACAGCATTCATTTGGAGCCTCTTTGCCATTACTGCGTTTTTAGCACTACGTCAGGCGTTTGTAAACATTAATCCGGAGTTTAACATACAGAGAGAGCCAAAAAACTACGAACCGGCTGCGCGGTGTTTTCCTGTCCGCGACCTCGGCGCTCGTTGCAATCTTCTGCTATCATACAAAGGCGTGGATGAAACCGTACAACATTTAAAACTACTTTTAAAGGCTTTACTTACCAACTTTATGAAAGGAGATGCTGGAACTGGCCACCGTCGTGGTCCATACAGTTTTGGCACCTCTTTAGGAAACTATCCATCATTCGCCGTAATTCACGTTGAGAAATGCTGGCAATTTCCTGTCCAGGGGGCCGCAAATCTCTACTAATAATTCTGTCCTCAAACACATTTTCAATTGTTCTCATCGAAACATTGGCCGTATGAGCTGCTGTAGAGTCTTGTTGTACAAAGCAAAATCACGCTCCCTGTCTGCTAATTCTCTAAAACCAAGGGGTAAAATTGTATTCACGTATGCACGGGCTACAATATTGACTCGGGGGGGGGGAATTGTGGCTGCCTTGGTCCCCTGACCTAACCACCTGTAATTTCTATCTCTGGGGTAACTTAAAACAAAGTGTACAGGACAAACCGCACGCCCTGGAAGAATTAAAACAAAATACCCGCCAGGAAATTTCTCAACGTGAACTACGGCGAGTGATGGATAGTTTCCTAAAGAGATGCCAACAACGGTGGCCAGTTTCAGCATCTCCTTTCATAAAGTTGGTAAGTAAAGTCTTTAAAGGTGGTTTTAAAAATGTTGTATGATTTCATCCGCGCCTTTCTATGATAGCGGCAGACGGCAACGAGCGCTGAGGACGCGGACGAGAAACGCCGCGCAGCCGGTTCGTAATTTTTTGGCTCTTTCTGTATTACCTACTACATGTAAATAAAACACTCATACCATATTCTCGTGTACAACTGCCGGTAATGATATGCTCGAGTTAAGTTAATCATATTTAATACAAAACGTTTTTCTACTTTGAGCTTCATAATATTTTCGCGTTTCTACCCAGTATCGTTTAATTTTACAAAGTTTCTATAGACTATTCCTACGAAACCTTTTTTTCTACCTACTTCATGCTAATTGAGATAAACATTTGCAGCACTAGCTTCATTACACATTTCGTTGAAGATACAAGACATAAGAACCTGACTCGATAGTGAAAATGTGTAAAAGCGATAACTATATGCTGGCCTTAAAATTCCACTCTTTCCATGTCATTGCGGAAAAAACTGAAGTGATGCATTCACATGACTTTCTCTACCTTCTATAATTTATTGGTGGTTATACAAACTATTCTTACTCAAGCTTACCTTCCTATCTATTACATTTTAATACAAATAAATCTTTACGGAAACAGCTACATTACACATTTCGTTATAGATACAAAGAGAACAGCGATAGTCAAATGTTTAACAACTGGACGATATATACTGGCCTAACATTCCATAATGTTTTCATGCAGGGTGGGAGGGTGATAGATGCAGATGAGAAATGAGTGATAAGAAAGTTGGAGCACCGGTGGAATGAAACATGGCGGAGGAAACCCGTCCAGGTGCCGCTTTTTCTACGAAAAATGCCACATGCTGGTCCCTGGGATTAAACCCAGTTATACATTTCATTTGTCATGCAAATAGCTTCAATATGTTGTATTTTAAACAAAAACGTTAAGAGCAATTTAAAAAAATGCCCAAAATTTTCCTTGTGAAGGTTAGTTTGGGGTGGGGAGACTTTCTTGAAAATCTCGTTCTCTAAACATGCTGTATTTTGGGTTCAAGGTGCTTCAAAACATTTCTGGTGAAATCTTGACATCGAATTTTTGGATGGACTACAATACTTTGGAAGTACAAGCATAGAAAGTAAAAAGTTGTTCGCCTAGCAGACTGAGAAAACTGCTAAGATCCCACACGTTGACCAGATCCAAGGGATATGAACGCGGGCCTCCCGAATGGCAGCCGTAAGCCATACCACTCCTACTTTAGTTTACCGATAAGCAATTTCCTGGTTAATACATTTATCAGGAACCAATAGAGTTCTATGAAACAGTCAGTCGGTCACTTTTCTTCAGCTGGCTGGTTAACACAATTTAAAAACAGATGCTAGTAGCCCTAAGCCCTTTCCTCCCGCCCAGCTCCCCTCCGTCTGCATGCATACAAAAAGTGTGCCACATTCTCATGTTTTCGCAGATGGCACATGTGTGTCAAAAGTGACTATTAATTAAAACACTGACAATTCGTTGGCTGCCCATTGGCTAGTCTATTCTCTAGAGCACCTTTGCAGAGATACTCTACTTGGTTTTAAATAAATACACGCGAAATTCCACCACATTATTTAATTACTGAATTTTCCTTATCTCCCAGCAGGAAGGTCTTGCCACTTCCTTTTGGCGAAGTTTCTGAGTAAGGCTACATTTTCTATCGTTTCATTAAATCAACAGCGCACTTATGTGAATGACACTTTGGTAAACAAAATACAACTCTTAATTATACAGGGTTATTCAAAAAGAAGGAACAGATTTTAAATATTCATTTCTAATGAACGACGATAGATAGCGACACATCACTGAATAGAGGACAGTTCAAAGTTTTAAGCCCCTTCTATTAGTTCCATTCAGTGCCTACAGCGGCGCTGGGTTTGTTTACGAGAAAATGGTGACGCCACAGGAAAAGTCGTTTTGTTGGGCGCTGCATTATGCAAAGAGTGAATCCATTGTTTCATTGCAGCGTGCATTTCGTTGCAAGTTCAAGAACGAGCCGCCTCGTCATAAAAAATTTACAATTGATACAATAAATTCATAGAAGATGGTTGCGTATGGGAACGGAAAAGTACTGGTAGAAATCGCATAACAAATGGTGCTCATTTTGAACACATCAAAATGTTTAACTCTTCTATATTCAGTGATGTATCACATGTGTCCCTATCTATTGTCGTTCGTTAGAAATAAATATTTAAAGACTGCTCCTTTTTGAATAACCCTGTATTTCAATTAGTTTAAACCACAATTATAAAACTCAGCGATTGTTTTACAAGGCGAAAGCCCCATATATAAAAAGTTTGAAGTGTTACATTCGCATGACTGTCTACCATCTATCGTTTATTAATGGGTATACAAAGCATACTTACTAAAGTTTATGTTTCTATCTACTTCATTTTAATCCAAACAAACCGTTGCAGAAACAGCTACATTACACATTTCGTTATAGATACAAAGAGAACAGTGACAGTCAAATGTTTAACAACTGGACGCTATATGCTGCCTTAAAATTCCATACTGTTTCCATGACATCTCGAGAAACAGCTGAATGTCGACAGGACTTTAAAAGAATGACGAAGAAATGAACCATTCGAACCATTAATAAGAGATCTCTGAAACGGTTTATGCCACAAAAAAGTTATTTGAAATAAATCATATGTTTCAAAGAGACCTACATTTATGTAATACGTTTTCGTCTATCGCTTAACGTTTATTAATTATGCAAGATTATACAAAATTCCTTCCGAATGAAGGACTTTACAGGCTATTCCCAGAAAATTCAAGATATATATTTTGTCATGTAAATACCATTAATATACGGTATTGTAATCAAAACCGTCAGAACCTTTTTTGAAAAATAAAAAATTTCAAAAAATATTCAATGTAAAAGGGTAGTTTGTATTGGGGGGGATTTATCGAAAATCTTCGCGTCGCATCTTAAGAAGTTACTGAACCTAAATACGACGTTTTCGTTTAAGTTATGCTGTTCTATCTCTCTCCCCACATACCTCTAAAAAGTTTATTCAGGGGGTCTCAAAACGTGCATTTCCGGTGAAATCTCTGTATCGGCAAAATCTTCTCTACTTACTATGTACGTGGTAGAGAAAGCAATAAAAATAAGAAATAAAATTAAAAGTATCGTCGTAGCAATACTAGCTAACTGAATATCTAAGTACAATATGCGAGTTATGAATAAAGCCATTCTGTATTTCACTCACATGAGTTTCTCTACTCACTCTTCTGCAAACTATTCTTACGAAAACTTTATTATTTTACCTACTTTCTTAATACAGATAAACTTTCACTACAGACTTGCACATTTCGTTGTAGGATACGTCAGATAAAGCAATAGTAGATTTTAAAGAGCGTGGCCTCGAAATGCCATGCTCTTTGCATGACCACGAGAAAGCGAGACGAATAGCGACTTACCAGTTGAGATAAGTATTTGAAAACTCCATGCTGCCAGATGCCCTGCATCCCGCACAGAAATGTGGAGCGCCTGGTCGGACTATTTTTGATGTGCTTTGTACGCTGCGTGACAATGTCGCTTTTTGCCAGCATGCTCGGCTACGGCCAGTTTTAGCCTCCTTAGGCTTTGTGGCAGTAATTTGTATCACAATAATGTAAATGCCAGAGTGATTGTAGTGTAAATAAGCATTATTGTATGACAATGATTTGAGATATTTGTTAATTATAAACATTGTTAGGAAATAAGTTTACACGGCCTCACTGAAACTGACAATAGGAGTGGATAACAATGAGGGAGGGGGCGAGTTGAATATTAATTAGAAGAGACAAACAAATGATGTCAGATTGGCGCGCTTTTCTTAGAAATAGCGGGAATATTTTCCTTAGAGCATATGTTTTCGTAATTTTTGATTGGATATAAAAATAGACGCTAATGTTGGCGCGTTTTATTAACCAATAGCAGCTCGGTTATAATCTTTAGGCATATCGGGGTGTGGGAGTATAAAAAGCTAAAGTCAGAGGCAGATTTCGTCAGTCCAACAGAAGCATTCGCGTGTAATACGTCGATCAGTTCAACATAAGTATTCGTGAGTTACACGTCGCGTAGTTCAACGGAAGCATACATAAAGTACACGTTACGCAATTCTACAGAATCTCTCGCGTCTTAAAGTTTGTTATAAATGTGAAACACGCGAATTAATAATGTGCAGTAAATAAGTGATTATAGTGATATTAGAAAATATAACAGTTTCAGTTTGGCGTGTATCAAGAGTCAATATGTGAACTTAATTAATTGTGACGGTAATAGAAGTGTAAAAACAAATTCTTTTATCAGTGTTATCTGTGAGTAACAAATCCTTTCCGTTTACACACCCTGTTCAAGAGATGTGCTTGACCGAGAAACAATAGCTAGCCGGAGGACAATGAACCCAACATTCAAAGTAGTAATACAATAACAGGCGCCCAGCAAAAGATAACACGAAGTGACCGCGACAAATTGGCTTCCATACGTGGTGCAGATAAACATGAAGAATCTTCCAACTACTAACAAAAACATACCACTTCAGGTTTCATCGCGCGTGTGACAGCGTGTCACGTGCGTATTTATTTGAGGCACTGTGATGGCATGGGTTTTCGATGTCGGTGCTTTATTGACAAAGGACCGGGACGTGGCCAATATGAATGACACTCTTCACAACATTGGTGCACTTGCTGGTCTTATTGTCAGTGCGAGGAAGTCGAAAGCTTTACTTCTCGGAAACTGGGAGACGCTGCCGCATATCTCATCCTTTTATACGTGTAGAATCTCAAAATTTTGGGTATACACTTCTCGTCGCTACGCGAAATGCAGACCTTGAATTGTCCTACGCTGTTGCGCGCTGGGCTGGAATAGAGCTCTGGTTCCTGGCCACGGAATGCGCCCGGGTTGATCCCACCAGTGGGGATGCGGATTTTAAGTCCCGGCTATAGGACCGATGTCCACTCAGCATCGTGGGGAAAGCGAGTTGCGATAGTCAACGACCCCGGCCTCGGGAGCCAACATTCCGGCTGGGGATGCGTGATACCTGCCACATCTCCCTGGTTGATCTTCCACCTCTGTCGTGCGTATAGAAGTGAGGCCGAAAGTCGGGTTGGTAGGCCCAGGGCCTGCATGGGCCGTAGCGCTATAGGGTTTTGATACATCGTATTCGCTTTACTGCTAGGGAGCTGTTTATCAGGGATTTCTTCCTGCACCAACGTGTGTGGGTTTTGCATTCGTATGTGTTCTCAGCTCAGTGTCAGTCTTTGGTGGGAGTATTTTTAAAGTTCCCATTTCTATGTTATATCGCCACCCTGTGTACGGTGGACTTGAGTTAATGTACAGATAAAATGTGTCGCTCTGTTTCTCAGCAGGAGGCAGAAAGCTACACTTACCTCTAAATGGTTGTGTTACTGGTCCACTAAGCTGGCCATCCGACCCCCATCGGATCTGCATCAACTTCCGACGCACAGTATTTGACGACTTATGCACAATCATGGTGTTATCTGGCCACCCACTATCCCCCCCAAGGGACTAGTCCAACCTCAAAATCATTGTATACGCGTTTATGCTATTCACTGAGACTGCCGGAGATGCGTGTTTGCCGAATCGCACCACTCGGTATTTGTTGATTCCAGGTGTGGAAAAACAAATTCGTCCTCGCTTCTTGTAGTGGTGCGTTCCAATTGGTTTAATGTAGCCCATGATTTTTTACCACCTTCATCGTATCCGTATGTCATAACCGCGATGCCTGCATTTGTCTAGAGACGCATACCATGTTCAACAGTATTATGGCTCCGATACGTGCCAAACTACACTATGTGATCAAAAGTATCCGGACACCCCCCACAAACATAAGTTTTTCATCTTAAGTGCATTGTGCTGCCTCCTACTGCCTGGTACTCATTATCCGCGACCTCAGTAGTCATTAGACATCGTGAAACAGCAGAATGGGACGCTCCGTGGAACTCACGGACTTCGAACGTGGTCAGGTGATTCGGTGTCACTTGTGTCAGAAGTCTGTACGCGAGATTTCCACACTCCTAAACATCCCTAGGTCCACTGTTTCTGATGTGATAGTGAAGTGGAAACGCGAAGGGACATGTACAGCACAAAAGCGTACAGGCCGACCTCGTCTGTTGACTGACAGAGACCGCCGACATTTGAAGAGGGTCGTAAAGAGTAATAGACAGAAATCTGTCCAGACCATCACACAGGAATTACAAACTGCATCAGCATCCACTCCAAGTACTATGATAGTTAGGCGTGGGGTGAGAAACCTTGGATTCCATCGAGCGGCTGCTCATAAGCCACACATCACGCAGGAAAATGCCAAACGACGCCTCACTTGGTGTAAGGAGCGTCAACATTACACGATTGAACAGTGGCAAAACATTGTGTGGAGTGACGAATCACGGTACACAATGTGGCGATCCGATGGCAGTGTGTGGGTATGGCGAATGCCCGGTGAACGTCATCTGCCAGCGTGTGTAGTGCCAATAGTGAAATTCGGAAGTGGTGGTGTTATGGTGTGGTCGTGTTTTTCCCAAGAGGGGGCTTGCACCCCTTGTTGTTTGGCTGGCACGATCACAGCGCAGACCTACACTGATATTTTAAGCACCTTCTTGCTTCCCACTGTTGAACAGCAATTCGGGGATGGCGATTGCATCTTTCAACACGATCGAGCACCTGTTCATACTGCACGGGCTATGGCGGAGTGGTTACACGACAATAACATCCCTGTAATGGACTGGCCTGCAAAGAGTCCTGACTTGAATCCTATAGAACACCTTTGGGATGTTTTGGAACGCTGACTTCATGCCAGGCCTCGCCGACCTACATCGATACCTCTCCGTGAAGAATGGGCTGCCATTCCCCAAGAAACCTTCCAGCACCTGATTGAAAGTATGCCTGCGAGAGTGAACGCTGTCATCAAGGCTAAGGGTGGGCCAACACCATATTGACTTGCAGCATTACCGATGGAGGGCGCACGAACTTGTGCGTCATTTTCAGCCAGGTATCCGGATACTTTTGATCACGTGGTGTATTAGACATCCTCGTGTAAACAATTGGTTTCGCCCACATTATTCACTGTGGTCAGATTTTCGTGTTTCGTTGGCTGGTAAGCACCTTGCCATATCTGGATTGCAGCTCATTTAAACGCTTGTGTAGAATATCCCCGTTGTGAGAGAGACTTTTTGCCCAGGATCCACCGCATCCCTGTAAACATTATGTAACGCTACATAAACAAGATAGAAAGTAGAAAGACAAACGCAAGGAGAAAAAAAACTTCACTTGAATACTTTACTAGTGATACTACTACTACTACTACTTCTTTATCTGTTTAACCTCCTCTTATGTAGGACTTACACCCCCCCAGGACTTATAGGCGGGTGCCTGGGGTCAGAGGCCCGTCGAGGAGCAGACACTCATGGATCAGACAGGAGGAAGTAGATGAAACGAAATGGTGAAATGGATGAAAGGAAAGGTGATGATGGAGCAGTTGGTGGAATGATTGGCGGGGGTAACCGGAGAGCCCGGAGAAAACCCGCCCAGACGCCGCTTTGTCCACCACAAATCCCACATGCGGGTCCCTGGGATTGAACCCGGGCCGCCTCGGTGAGAGGCGAGCGGTCTAATCATTCGGCCACGGCGCCTACTACCTTGTGTAAATGCAAATTCCTGAATAAGATCCAGCTTGTCTGTGCATGTAAAGTATTAAACCAGAAAATATATTCCAATAACAAGGAATATCTCGGAAATGGGAAACTCCGAAAAAACACACATTTTACATATATTGTATACTTTGAGATCTACAATTTTTAAGCAGCAAGATTTTATGTATATGTTATGGTTAACCAGTTATACAAAGTGATTCAGAATAAAAGACCAAGCTTTTCCCCAGAAAATTCAAGATGTTACATTTTGTCATGTAACTATCCTAAAGTTATGGCATTTTAATCAAAATTGTTATAGCCATTTTTTAGAAAATCATAATTTTCCAAAAAATATTCCATGTGAATGGTAGCTTGGGATTAAGGGATTTTCTTGAAAATCTTCGTGTCGCATCTTTAGAAGGTACTGAACCTAAATAACAAGTTTGGTATTTATTGGACTTCTCATTTGAGTTATGCTATTAAAACACACACAGACAATTTTCTAAAATGCTTTTTTAGGATTCAGTGTGCCTCAAAACATGCATTTTCGGTGAAATTTCAACATTTAACTTTTGGGTGAAATACATTACTTTCTTTACTACGTATAGAAATAGGGGAAGTAAAAATGTCGTTTATTGCATTGTAATATGCCAATCTTTTTTTTAACACCTGCTTACAAAAATGTAGTCTTCCTGATGCTTTTAAATATGTCAAAGTGATTGCAATATATAAAAAAATCCGAGGTGTAACATTCAAATGACTTTCTCTTCCCTCTATTTTTTTTATTAGTGGCTATACAAATTCTTACGAAACTTTATTTATCTACATACTTCATTTTAGTCGAGATACAGCTTTCCAGAAACAACTGCATTACACGCTTCTTACATATACAAAAGGAATAGCGATAGTGGAATGTAGAGTAAATATAACTCTGAGAACTAAGACCAATAACATTCTCTAAGATTTTTGATATTTTAATACATAAACCACACGTTATTTTGAACATAAACTTTTCTTAAACCAGTATGGATTCAGACAACCTCCTAGTATTATTGAAGCAATTCCTAGATTTGTTGAAAAACGTTTTGAATCACTAGAGAAAGTTACGATTTCCTGTGGTCGTTTTTATGACTTCGCCAAAGTCTTTGGTACTCTCTAATGACATCCTACCACATAAATTAAACTATTACGGTTTTAAACTAGTAACATTACCTTCTTTAAATCCTATTTAAGGGAGTCGGTTTCTTTAAACGGCCAAACATCCGACTTTAAACCCATTAAACATGGTGTCCAACAGGGTTCCCTACTTGGAACCGTTTTATTTATTATCTATGTTAATGCTCTTTCAGCATACACTCATGATGAATTTACTGAGACATGTTTGCTGGTGATGTAGCACTTTAACACAGCAATGTGAAATTGCTATGAAAGACAAACTGTATGCCTTTCTTTTAACATTCATTCTTGGCGTCATGCAAATAAGCTTAGCAACAATGACAACAAAAACAGTTGATATTACGTTTTGTTTTAATCGAGTATCAAATAACTTCGACACGACGAACTTCGTCTTCAGAGAGGGCGTAGATGGAACACTCAAATTATTTGGTTAATAAATTAAACAGCGGAATATTTAAGTTAAGAATTAGTAAAACTACACTATCAACAAGTTTAGTTATGGTTTACTATGGTCTAATACATATCTTAGTTACGGGACACTTCTGTGGGAAAATCGCACGCCAGTCTCTCGACTATTAATATTTAAGAAATCTGTTACATTCACATGACCTTCTCTACCATTTATCCTTATTAGTGGGTATACAAATTGTTCTTAAGTTTATTTTTCTATCTACTACGTTTTAATCCAAATAAACCTTTACAGAAATAGCCACATTATATATTTCGTTATAGATACAAAGAGAACAGCGATAGTCAAATGTTTAAGAACTGGACGCTATATGCTGGCCTTAAAATTCCATACTGTTTCCACAACATCGCGGGAAACAAATAAAATCTGAATATACTATCCCGGCGCCTTGGTTACTACACTGGGACATATATTGAAACTTTACATTTTCACTACACATTTACATTTTATATTACATCCAGTTTTTACTTTCTCTACTACGTATAGTAAGTAGGGGAAGTATTGCATTCCACCCAAAAATTCGATACCGAGATTTCGCCGGAAACACATGTTTTGAGACCTCCTTAATCCAAAAAAAGCATTTTTGGAAACATGTCCGCGTGTGTGTGTGTGTGTGTGTGTGTGTGTGTGTGTGTGTGTGTGTGTGTCTGTGAACGGCATAACTCAAAAACGAACAGTCGGATAAGCACCAAACTTGGTATTTAGGTTCAGTATCTTCCAGAGATGCGACACGAAGGTTTTCAAGAAACTCCCCCCACCCCAGACTACCCTTTACATGGAAGATTTTTCGAAAATTTTAATTTTCTCAAAAATGGCTAACGATTTTGATGAAAATATCATATGTTTAAGATAATGTCATGAGAAATGAAATGTATATCTCGAATTTTCTGGGAATGTCTCCAAAAGTATTCTTCATTGTGAACGACTTTTGCATAACTGGTAAACCATAAGAGATAGACAAAATTTTACTACACAAAAAATGTAGATTGCGTTAAAATACACAACTTACGTCATATACATTTCTTTTGTTGAGTGAACCGTTTTCGAGATATTGCTTGTTATTTCCTTAAATTTTCCAATACTTATACTTCTTCTCAAATTCGTTATTCATTTTTTTATGTCCTGGACATGCAAAGAGAATGGAATTCGCCACATAGCAACCAGCGTTAAAATATTTGACTATCGCTTAAAAACTACCATATTTCCCTTGCATCTACAAGAAAATTACCAATAAGATTGACGTCTCGATATCTCGATTAACATGAAGCATATGGAGAATAGGCGTTTGTAAAAATAGATTGTACAAGAGTAGAGAAAGTCATGTGAGTGTAACACATCAGATTTTTTTATGTCCTGGACGTGCAAAGAGAATGGAATGCACCACATAGCAACCAGCGTTAAAATATTTGACTATCGCTTAAAAGCTACCATATTTCCCTTGCATCTACAAGAAAATTACCAATAAGATTGACATCTCGATATCTCGATTAACATGAAGCATATGGAGAATAGGCGTTTGTAAAATTAGATTGTACAAGAGTAGAGAAAGTCATGTGAGTGTAACACATCAGATTTTTTTCAGATAAAATAACTAGAAACTACACAGTGTCTACAAAATAATTAAAAATAACAGAAGGAAAATAGAAATGACAGAGTAAAGGCATAAAAATCTTAATTACAATACTAAATTCTGTATTTATCTACACAGCAGAAAACCTACTGAACTAATAGTCATTTTAATAAGTTTATTTATGTTTCTATTTTATTTAAAATTTTCCTTAATTAAAAATTATAAAGTTAGTTATCTATTTGTAGTTTAATGTTTTATTTAATTAGTTTATGTATTTATGCATTTGTGTTTATTTATTTACCTTATAACATTTTATTTGATCGCGAGAAACAGTTGAATGTTGGCAAGACTTGAAGAATGGCTTCTCTTGAACAATTCGAACCATTAATAACGGATCTCTCGGAAATGACTGACGCCACAAGTTATATAAAAAAACAGCGTGTTTGAAAGATATCTACATTTTCTATGTAGTACGTTTTTGTCTCTCACTCAATGCTTATTAGTTAAACAAGATTATATAAAATTCCCTCCGAATGAAGAGGACTTCACAGGCTATTCCCAGAAAATTCAAAATAAACATTTCGTCATTTAAGTATCTTTAATATATGGTATTTTAAACAAAACCATTTAGGCATATTTTTAGAAAATAAAAAATGTCGAAAAATGTTTCATGTAAAGGGTAGTTTGGGGTGGAGGGACTTTCTTCAAGATCTTCGTGATGCTCTTGGACGGCACTGAACCTTAATACCAAGTTTGGTATTTATCGAATTTTTCGTTTTTGACTTATGCTGTACACAAACATACAACACACACCTTTTTACTTTCCCTACTACGTATAGTAAATAGGGGAAGTATTGTATTCCACCCAAAAATTCCATACGGAGATTTAACCGAAAATACATGTTTTGAGACACCCTGAATCCAAAAAAAGATTTTTGGAAACATGTCTGTGTGTGTGTGTGTGTGTGAACAGCATAAATCAGAAACGAACAATCTCGTAAACACCAAACTTTGTATTTAGGTTCAGTATCTTCTAGAGATGCGACACGTAGGTTTTCAAGAAAATCCCCCCACCCCAGATTACCCTTTACATGGAACGTTTTTCGAAAATTATAAGTTTCTCAAAAACTGCTAACGATTTTGATTAAAATATGATATTTTCATGACAAATTAAATGTATATCTCGAATTTTCTGTGAATGTCTCCAAAAGAATTCTTCATTGTGAACGACTTTTGCATAACTGGTAAACCATAAGAGATAGAAAAAATTTTACTACACAAAAAATGTAGATCGCGTTAAAATACACAATTTATGTCATACATTTTTTTGTTGAGTGAACCATTTTCGAGATATTGCTTGTTATTCCCTTAAATTTTCAAATACTTTTTCTCAAATGGGAATTCGTTATTCATTTTTTTATGTTTTGGACATACAAAGAGAATGGAATACTCCACGTAGCAACCAGCTCTTAAAACATTTGACTATCGCTTAAAGCCTACCAATTCCCCTTGCATCTACAAGAAAATTAGCAATAAGATTAACATCTCAATTAACATGAAGCATATGGGGCATAAGCGTTTGTAAAAATAGTTTGTACAAAAGTAGAGAAAGTCATTTGAGTAACAACAAATTTTTTTCTAAACATGCCGTTTTTGGACTCAAGAGGCTTCAAAAGATGTATTTCCGGTGAAATCTCGATATCGAATTTTTGGGTGGAATGCAATAAATACCTTCTCTACCTGCTAGGCACGTGGTAGAGAAAGTAAAAACTTAAGTTTATATTGAAAACTTTATTTGCTCAGGTTTTTGAATGATGTAACTAATGAGTCCCTCCCCTACATTCATGCCTCTGAAAGTCGTTAATTCCTATTTTTGAGTCAGACATATTTGCTGTAGTTTTTGGTGACTCACCGGTATATTCCATTAGTAACACCATGAATGTGTTCGATATTGTGGACAGTTGCGCATGCGCGTAGCGAGTGATGTTTGAAGACTATTTTACTGAAAATGAAACAATATTAATAACTCTAAAATAACACTTCATTGAGTGTATTGCATATCATAACGTAGTACGGCATTTATGTTCGCGATTTCACAGAAAACATTTTGAGGCGCATTGAATCCAATAAAGCATTTTCAAAAACGATCAGCGCGTGTTTGAACAGCATAACACTAAAACGAAATGTTCAATAAATACCAAACTTCATACCTTCCAAAGATGCAACACTTACCTTTCCAAGAAACTGCCCCTCCCCAGACTACCCATAGATGAAAAATGTTTCGATAATTTTGATTACCTCAAAAATGGCTATTGATTTTAATTAAAATACATACCATACATTCAAGATATTTACATGACAAATGAAACGTATATTTTGAATTTGCTGGGCATAGACTGTGAAATCCTCTTTATGGCTTTTGTGTAACTGGTAAAACAGTAGGATATAGACAAAATCTTGCCACACAAAAAAGTTTTGATCTCGTTAAAGTCGTGTCAAATATTTTGTGGTGTTAGCCATTTCCGAGATATTCTATGTTATTTTTTTGAATTTTCAGATTTTTGCTAGTGTGCAAATTGCTTTTATTTTTTTCTCTCTCATGGCCATATAAAGAGCATGGATTTCAAAGCCACCACCTAGCGATACTCCTACTGTATCCTCATTATATCTACAACAAATGTTTAATCAAAATTTACCTCGATTGACAAGAAGCGGGTAAAATGAGCTTTCCTAAGAAATTCTTTTAGAAAAGCGAGTAGAGAAAGTCATGTGAACGCACAAACAACATTTTTACTTTCTCTACCACGTATAGTAAGTAGGGGAAGTATTGTATTCCACCCAAAAATTCGATACCGAGATTTCACCGGAAATACATGTTTTGAGGCCTCCTGAATCCAAAAAAAAGCATTTTTGGAAATATGTCCGCGTGTGTGTGGACAGCATAACTCAGAAACGGACAGTCGGATAAACACCAAACTTGGTATTTAGGTTCAGTATCTTCCAGAGATCCGACACGAAGGTTTTCAAGAAAATCCCCCCACCCCAGACTACCCTTTACATGGAACATTTTTAGAAAATTTTAATTTTCTCAAAAATGGCTCTAACGATTTTGATTAAAATATCATATGTTTAAGATATTTTCATGACAAATGAAATGTATATCTCGAATTTTCTGGGAATGTCTCCAAAAGCATTCTTCATTGTGAACGACTTTTGCATAACTGGTAAACCCTAAGAGATAGACAAAATGTTACTACACAATGTAGATCGCGTTAAAATACACAATTTATGTCATATACATTTTGTTGAGTAAACCATTTTCGAGATATTGCTTGTTATTCCCTTAAATTTTTCTATACTATTTTCTCAAATGGGAATTCGTTATTCATTTTTTTGATGTCCTGGATATGCAAAGAGTTATAATCTGTGGGAAAGGGAATGGTGCTGCACATAGCAACCAGCTATTAAGAGATATGTATGTGCTTAAAGGCTACTGTATTTCTATATTGCCCTTGCAAATACAAAACAAGGGTAACATAGTACGCCTTAAGCGATAGTCAAATATTTTTAGAACTGTTCGCTATGTGTAAAATGTAATTCTCTTTGCATGTCAAAAGATCGTTTCTGCAAATGTTTATCTCGATTAATATGAAATAGATGGAGAATAAGAGTTTGTAAAAATAGTTTGTACAAGAGTAGAGAAAGTCATGTGAGTGTAACACATCAGAATTTTTTTAAATAGTTGACGTAGCGTACGAGTGTACATACATCTGAACCCCACTCCATGGTTACGTAATATATCAACTGATTGTTGAATGGTAGCGATTCTCTCATGAATGAAGCCGATTAAAATGCGCGCCCTGGACTGAGCACCAGTATTCAGCTTAATATTCGTATGTATTAAATAAAAATAAGGAAATCCAACACGGTATCAATTTAAATACCGTGTTACAAACGAGAAAGCGTTCGAAATTTCGGCCTTACATCTCTCAGCTAATATAGGTAGTAAATCTTAGTTTCGTCCCTTGTGGCGTAAACATGATCATGATGTTTACAGGAAATTAAATGTGTAAACACATGGCTGATTCATTTTAAAAAAAAATATTAAGACAGTCCAAACTTGAGGTATGTCTGCGGGAAATTGTGTGCGAGTAAATACCGAAATGGCTCTGGGGATAAGAGCATTTTATGTAGTTTGTCCTAACGTAAATTTCAACTGTCAAGAAAGAGAAAATATATTTAATGTTTGCGATTACTGGACTTTATTACTTTCTCTACTATCTAGGTCCTAGAGTAGGTAGAGAAAGTATTGTAGTTCATCAAAAGTACATGTTTTAAGTCCCCTGACTAGCAAAAAAACTTTTATATGTGTGTGTGTGTGTGTGTGTGTGTGTGTGTGTGTGTAAACAGCGTAACACAAAAAACGATAAGTCCGATAAATACCGAACTTGGTATTCCTAAGATGGGACACGAACCTTTTGAAGAAAATCCCCCCACCTTTTCATGTAAAATTTTAGGATATTTATTTTCTCAAAATGGCTCCAACGCTTTTGATTAAAATACCGTATATTAAAGATATTTACATGACAAAACATATCTTGAATAGGCTTTGAAGTCATCATTGGGAAGAAATTTTGCACAATTAAATGTAACGTGTACACAATTTATTTTAAATAACTTTTCCTGTGACGTCAGCCATTTCTGGGATGTTCGTAATTAATGGTTTGAATTGTTCCATACTTTCACATTTTTAAGTCCTGTTTATTCACTTGTTTCTCGCGATGTCATGGAAAGACTATGGAATTTCTAGGCCAGCGTTTAGCGTCCCTTTCTAAAATATTCGAGTATACACCTGTATTCTCTTAGAGGCTACAAGGAAAGGTTTATTGAAAGTTATTCCGCAAATCTTTATCTCGATTAACCTAGAGCAGATAAGTGGGGGAAAAAAAACTGATGTGTTGCACTCGCATGACTTTCTCGAATCCTGTACCAACTATTTTTAGAAACGCTTATTCTCAATCTACTTCATGTTAATCGAGATAAATATTTGCAGAAGCTTATCTTATTGCCAATTTTCCTGTAGGTGCAAGGGGAATATGGTAGGCTTTAAGCGATAGTCAAATGTTTTAAGAGCTGGTTGCTATGTGGCGCATTCCATTCTCTTTGCATGTCCAAGACATAAAAAACGAATAACGAATTCCTATTTGAGAATAAGTAAAAGTATTGGAAAATTCAAACCAATAACAAGGAATATCTCAAAAATGGTTCATTCCACAAAAAAATGTGAGAGACAAATTGTGTTTTAATGATATCTACATTTTTTGTGTAGTAAAATAGTGTGTATCTCTTACTGTTTGCCAGTTATGCAAAAGTCATTCAGAATGGAGAATACTTTTGGAGACGTTACCAGAAAATTCAAGATATACATTTTATTTGTCATAAAAATATCTTAAACGTGTGACACTTTAATAAAAATCTTTAGCCATTTTTGGGAAAATCTAAATTTTCGAAAACTTTTCCTTGTAAAGGGTAATCTGGGGTGGGGAATTTTCTTGAAAATCTTTGTGTCGCATCCTTGAAGATAAACTTGGTATTTGAGTTTAGTATTTATCCGACTTTTCGTTTGAGTTATGTTCACAAAACGCACAACACACCGACATGTTTCTAACAATGCTTTATTTGGATTCAAGCCATCTCAAAACACATTTTTGGTGAAATCTCGGGTTCGAATTTTTGGGTGGAATGCAATACTTCTACTTACATGCAGTAGAGAAAGTAAAACAAAAAAAAAGTTA
Source organism: Deroplatys truncata (assembly GCA_030765065.1). NCBI lineage: Eukaryota > Metazoa > Arthropoda > Insecta > Mantodea > Mantidae > Deroplatys > Deroplatys truncata. The sequence goes on from CM060979.1 coordinate 13,649,605, forward strand.
TAACAAATATCAAAACAGATAACAATAAACGATACTGGATGGAGATAGTCGCGTGAATGTAACAAGTATTGTAAATTATCAGAATGGTCCAGTTTATTCTTCCTGCCAATATTTCTAACTTATATTTAATAAAATCGTTAAAAAGAAACATTCTCTGCTTAAAGGCTTAATTTGTGTGACAGAATTGCTTAAAACTCTAACTTAAATCTTTAAAAAGATGACCGATTGAAATAGAGAACTTAATATTTGGGTGGTTTTTCATTTTTGAGTTATGCTGTTCATAAACACACACACACACACACACACACACACACACACACACACACACACAATAACGGGCGCGCGCCTTGCCCCAAATTCTTGTTTTCTTGAATCCAGGGGCCACAAAAGGTATATTTGTAGTGAATCAGTCAAATTGAACATTTCGGTCAAATATACCACTTCCTATCTTAGGTAGCAGAGAAATCAGATGTGTTGCATTCACATTCATTTCTCTACGTACTCTTCTACAAATTAATAGCGACTCCACCACATGAAAAATGCAGGTATATTATATTATATTTGAAAATTCAAACCAATAACAAAGTATATCTCGAAAATGATTAACACCATAAAAGAAATTGACAAACTAGGTGCTCTAACGAGTTCTACATGCTTTGTGTGAAGATCTTGTCTATCTCTCACGGTTTATCACTATACAACAGTAGAATGAAGAGGAATTGACAGGCTATTCCTAGAAAATAGTATATACGTTTTACTTGTAGTAATCAAAATCGTTAAGACGTTTTTTCATGTACAGAGTAGTTTAGTGCGAGAGGGGATTTCTTGGAAATCTTAGTCTCTTAACTTAGATACCAAGATTGGTATTTAATATACTTTGTCGTTAAAACAAACACATACTTTCCTAAAAATGCTTTTTCTAGATTCAGAGTGTCTCAAAATATGTATTTTCGGTGAAATCCTGGTATCAAATTGTTTGGTGGAATGCAGTACTTCCTACTACAAATAAGCAATAAAGTATTTATCAGAAAACAATGTGTTGTCTTAGTACATCAAACACTCTTCCCATTCTGATTACGCTTAGGAAAATTTACTTAATTTGCTTTCTCTACTACATACCAATAGGTAGAGAAGGTATTGCATTCCACGCAAAAATTCGATATTCGAGATTTCACCGGAAATACATGTTTTGAAGCTCCCTGAATTCCAAAAAGAGCATTTTTATAGAAAGGTCCGTGTGTATGTGAACAAACTCGAAAAGAAAAGTCAGATCTCCCAAAGATACGACGAATATTTTCAAGAAAACTCCTTTACTTCGAACATTTTTCGATTTTTACTTTCTCTACAACGTATAGTAGGGGGAAGTGTTGTATTCCATCCAAAACTTCGATACCGAGATTTCACCGGAAATAAATGTTTTGAGGCCTCCTGAATAAAAAAAGTATTTTTGGAAACATATCCCTGTGTGTGTGTGTGTGAACATAACTCAGAAACGAACAGTCGGATCAACACCAAACTTGGTATTTAGGTTCAGTATCTTCCAGAGATGCGACACGAAGGTTTTCAAGAAAATCCCCCCACCCCAGATTACCCTTTACATGCAACATTTTTCTAAAATTTTAATTTTCTCTAAAATAGATCTAACGATTCTGATTAAAATATCATATGTTTAACATATTTTCATGACAAATGAAATGTTTATCTCGAATTTTCTGGGAATGTCTCCCAAAGTATTCATTGTGAACGACTTTGCATAACTGGTAAACCATAAGAGATAGACAAAATTTTACTACACAAAAAATGTAGATCGCGTTAAAATACACAATTTATGTCATACATTTTTTGTTTGAGTGAACCATTTTCGAGATATTGCTTGTTATTCCCTTAAATTTTCCAATACTTATACTTTTTCTCAAATGGGAATTCGTTATTCATTTTTTTTATGTACTGGACATACAATGTGAATGGAATACTCCACATAGCAACCAGCTCTTAAAATATCTGACTATCGCTTAAAGTCTACCCATTCACCTTGCACCTACAAGAAAATTAGCAATAAGATTAACGGCTCGATTAACATGAAGCATATTGACAATAAGTGTTTGTAAAAATAGTTTGTACAAGAGTAGAGAAAGTCATGTGAGTGTAACACATCAGAATTTTTTTATTTTCTGAAAAGTGGCTATTGATTTTGATTAAAATAAGATATAAAGGATGACATACAAACTAAATTTAATATCAAAAACATACAGCATGGAAATTTCAACTGAAAAAAAAACTAAAGTTATGGCATTTAAAGGTACTCACTCGGCCTGGTCTAAAATAATTATAGAAAATAAAAGATAGAACAAGTGTCAGTATTTAATTTTATAGGATGTGAAATAACATATGGATCAATAAAAAGCTAAATAAATTCAATTACATAACGAGAACCATAAAGAGAACAGTAAAAAATAAAATTAGAAAAGATTCAATAATAAAATTGTATAAAGCAATTCCCACAGTAACTTATGGGTCCGAAACATGGACAGTGACAGCAGAAAAATAAAAGGACAGTCAGCCGAAATGAAATTTTTCAGACCTATAGCAGGATACACAAGACTGGATAAAAAGCCAAACAAAGAAATAAGCAAAAGTTAAAAATAGAAGAGTTAAATAAAGTAATAATAGAATTAGCACTAACTGGAAACAACTTAGAATGTCATTAAATAGGATACCCCGAGCAACATAACTACAGACCCCAAGGATACAGAAACCCAGGACGACCAAAAAAAGAGATGGACACAACAAGATTTTGGAGTCGGAACAGGCTAAAAACGGCCTAAAACCGTGAAGTAGAAGAAACAAAAATGTTCACATGACAAAATGAATTTATTAATTTTTCTGGAAATAACCTTTGAAGTCCTCGAAGGAATTTTGTATAAACTTTTATAACTGGTAAACATTAAGCGACAGAGTAAACGTACTACACAAACAATTTAGATATCTTTAAAACGCACAATTTGTTTCAAATTAACTTTTTTTGTGGCATCAGCAATTTCCTACAATTCCGTTATTAATGGTTGAAATTGTTCATACTCTTGTCATTCTTTTAAAATGCTGTCGATCTTTAGTTGTTTCTCGCGATGCCATGGAAACAGTATGGAATTTTAAGGCCAGCATATAGCGACCAGTTGTTAAACATTTGACTATCGCCCTTCTCTTTGTATCTATAACGAAATGTGTAATGTAGCTATTTCTGTAAAGGATCTCGATTATGATGAAGTAGACACGAAAATAAACTTTCGTAGGAATTAATTTGTATACTCCCACTAAGCGATAAAGGGTAGAAAAAGCAATGTGAATGTAACACCCCTGATGTTATTTGGTGAAAAGGTATAACTATCTAGGAAAGATCACAATTTAAAGAGAGAAACACATCACTGCACGAACACGTGTTATTAACACTTACACTGAACACTGTAGATCGACGCACACCGCACTGGCGCTGACGGAGCACTGGGCTGGTACCTCCGGGAGTATTATATTTTATTTTGGAGCGCGTGGGGAGGGAAACGTGGTGTGACTGAATGCGTGGTGCCTGCCATCTTCCACAGAACAGGCGGGCTCCGGAAGGAAATGTCATGCGTAAAGTCAGGCCACGTGGTTTGTAGTTTTCCTTCGATGCAGTTATCAGAGCATGCCTTGCAGGGTCATGGTTGCGCTGTCGCATAGCACAGTCAAGGGTAGGTAATTCTGATAAAACTACCAAATGTTTCGGAGTCGCTTAGGGAAAGTGTTGCATTTGATACTGAGATTTCCTGAATTAAAAAGCCCCATGTGTTACATTTATATAACACTCTTCTACAAACACTTGTTACTAAAGGTTATTAAACTTTTAAGTCACATTAACACATTTCGTTGTGCACAATACACTAGGAAAAGCGATGAAACTTTGCAATTGCAAGCTCTTTGCATGACCGGAAGGGCCTCCCCCTTCGACTTCACATTTGAAAAAGGTATAAGCATTTGAAAATTCAAACCAATAAGAAACATCACGAAAATAATTACCCCCCCCCCTAAAATCTCTGAAATGGTATAAAAAAATCACCTTTGTTGTTTTGTTTTAGGCACTAATAAAACCTCTATTATTTCCAGTTTCAGCAAATATAGGCTTTTGGGGCGTTAAGAGGTTTTTAAGACATTTAAATACCATTTAAATGCTAGTCTGGATTCCTTTAAAGCTGGCTGCAACGCCCCTTTTTAGAACATTCTTGTATCTTTCAACAACGAACGACTATATCATGCCCAGCGAGCAGTTCAGCAATTAACAAAAGAGGCCAGGACCAAGAGAAGGCAATCAGAAAAGCTGAAGTAATCCAGGAATGAAGGTGCAATGACCCTGGAATGTACTGAAGTGTCAGAATATTAATGTTCAAACTTTAAATTCAAAACAACATTTTTGGATACTTATGTAGCTTTTTCTCGAAAGTATGAGAGGTAGAGAGCTGAAATTTTCAGTACATGTATACAACACATAGTTAAACTTTCTGAACCACAATAATAATTTTATAATATATATAGGTGATATTAAGAAAGGAACAACGTTGCAAGTTTACCACATTTGTACTTTTCGGACTTTGTAAATAATTGTTTTTCAATTTCTAGTGAACTGATATACATAACTAAATAATTGAGTTTCAGAAGATAGCTAATTATAGTAAGAACAAGCTTGCAAAAGTGTGATTCAATATTCCAAGTAGTATCAGAGAATAAGGTGCCTAAATTTACATGTCTTAAGAGTAAATTTTATTTTTTTTTTCTGCTGAATGAATAATTGTTACGGGCTCAACTTAAGTTATCAATGCAAACAACCATGATTTATAGAATAATTCATACAAATTTCAAGAAAAACAATTGACAACTTTAAGAGCAGTGGTAATTTAACACACTTGAGGTGTAATTTCTGTATGTTCGAACTACATTGTCCCCTTAAGATTTTGCCGAACTCTTGCGGTTTACCAGTTATAGAAAAGTCATTCGTAATGAAGACGACTGGATTGTGAAGCGTAGGGGATTCGGCACCAGTGAATTCGGATATTGGGGAGCGCCCCCGCGAGGGAGGGATAATTTGAAGGGAGACATCTGTGACGGCACAGAAATGTCTGGATCCCTACAGTTTCCAAATTGAGACGTACGGCAGTCGGAAAGGCAACCAGTCGAAGTTTGAGGGAGGAGAAAGTTCACAGAGAGCATCCTATATCCTGCCACGCCGCACCGAAACACCATCACCGACACTGTCAACCTTGAAATACACCAAACGGGGTGAAGGGTGAATGAAGTAAGTGATTAATGGAACGAAACGGAGGGAAAGATGAAAGAAACCACTCCAGCATTCGCCTGACAACCCAGAAAAACATATGGGCGTACGTCGGGGATCGAACCTGGGAGCTCCCGAATGCGAGCCACAGACTTTACCGCCTGAGCCATCGCGCTCGGCAGACTGAAGACGACTTCCCAGAAAATTCAAGATATATATATTTTGTGATGTAAATATCTTTAATATAGGTTATTTTAATCAAAATCGTTAGAGCTATTTTCGAGAAAATAAAAATATAAGGAAGTTGAAGCTGGTTATCGAGACGCAGGAGAAATAATAATAATAATAATAATAATAATAATAATAGTATACGATCGAACATAACGACAAAAATGTGCTGAATTCATATTAGGAACGGGTTTGATGAAAAGGCAGAAAAACAAGTTTGTTTTCCTCGAAGCAGATGTATCTACCTGCTATGGACGACAACAAGCCTACCGGAAATTTCGCTTTTGTACTCTGGCTCGGACGGGTAGTTTACAACGGTTTCAAAGCTTAGAAGGGTCAGAAAGTATACGTGCCTTATCTACGATCTAAGAATATTCGTGGGAAGATTTTAAAACACAAAATAGGGTGTAAGAAGCAAATGTGAAAGTTGTCAAGTGGGGGTAGCCAATAATAAAATCATGAAACAAAAATGATAGCCAATCAAAAGATCGCGTATGCATCACATGATACGTTTGAACGTAAAACAGAACGAAGCATAAGAAAGGTGGGGGAAAACTCTTAAGTTTTGCGAGAGGCGTGAAAAAGGAAAAGAAAAGTCGAGACACATTCCGGTACAAACTAACCACGAGGACGGTTGACGAAACAAAATAAGAAGAAAATAATCAGAAAGTTTAGTGTGAAAATGAAGTTGTGAAATCTAGGCAATTCGAGGGCTAGTCGGAGGAACACATGAGTAGCGACTTCGAAAGTGACGACAAAAATAACAGTGGTTTCGACGACGAGGGTGGCGGGTCGACCAGATAGGGATCTTCGTAACCAAAATAAAGAAATAACTCAAACTTCGCCGGCAGTATTATTAATATCATCAAGGCGGTGTCACCACCCCTGAAAACCAGAACCTCAGCTCTACCAAAACAAATTCCAAATTCCTGCCACCCAACCATCGAACCTAGGACTCCGAGTCTCCTGAAGTAACTGCCGGGAACAACACATGTGTCAGAAGTCAGCGTCAAAGTGTTTCTATTTAAATGTTATTTTGGGGTGGGGGATTTTTTTTGTAAATCTTCGTGTCGTATCCCTGGAAGATGAACTTAAATACTAAGTATGGTATTTAACCTACTTCGTTTTTGAGTTATACTGTTCACACACATACACACGAAGCTCTTTCTAAAAATGCCTTTTTTTTTTTTTTTGCTTATTCAGGGAGCTTCAAAATGTGTATTTCCGGTGAAATCTCGGTATCTACTTTTTGGATGGAAAATACAATATTTCCTCTACGTACTGTAGGCAAGTGGTTATTCTTCGAATTTATTACCATAAATATTTGCACGAATAATTTCCTCACACGTTTCGTTATGGGTACAAAGGGAATGGTGATAGTCAATGTCTACAAACTATAGTTGAGCAACTTAGAAAAAGCCCTTTGAAAGGGTAACTCGCCCTCTCTAACTACTTTGGGCGGGCATGCCTGAGTCGCTGCTTAAGCACCACACGCCATAATTTCGCCTAGCCAGTGTTTTATTTTATTCTCACAAGATCGTTTACCACTTCACTGTTGTAACTGTAGAGACAGGACTAAAGACAAGTGCATTGCAACAAAAATGCTGTGTTTGCAGATTGCTGTGAGAGACCACGTGCAGCGGGTGTGAAAACAAATGTTTGCATATAACTAGCGATAGCATTTCACATACATACATATTATCATGGTATATCTTCCAAAAGTTATTTCATACTTTTCAGGGTATTTCATAGCCTTTACTCCATCTATCTGTTTAACGAAAGAACTTCCTCGCTGATCGATTTTCCCAATATAAATTATTTCAATTGAAGTTTTACAAAGAAAACTAGCAGCTTTAATATTTTTAACATGGAGACCAATCACATCATAATCTGGAAACTGTACTCTTTAACATCTCCCTTCCAGAACTGGAATAAGGATTTTAGTTATCATGACGTAAAATGATCCTATTAAATTTTTCTATACTATGAAATTGCTGTGTTCACAGCCAAAGACAAAAGATGAGTAGAGTGGGGCCGATTTAACCCTCCTGAATATTCGTGAAGTACGTAGACCAAGGGAATTTACAAAGTCGTTATTCTGCAGTCGTTACTCGCCTTAACACTCCGTGCACATTCTTTCCACGACATCCCGAGAAACAACAGAAAGCTGGCAGTACTTCAATGACAAAAGTGTTGAAAAATTCAAACCAATAACATATCACGGAAATGGTTGATGACACAAAAAGGTTACAATTGGAATTAACTGTGTAATTTAACACACCCACATTTTTTGTGTAGTACGTTTATCTACCTCATGGTTTACAAGTCGTTACAAAAGTAATTCAAAATGAACAGGAATTGACAGACTATTCCCAGAAAATTCAAGACATGCATCTTATTTATCACGTAAATGTCTTAAATATAATACAATTTAATAAAATTGTTAGCATTTTTGAAAAAATAAGTTTCGAAAAATGTTCCATATGAAGTGTATTTTCTTGAAATCTTCGTGTCGCATCCTTGGAAGACGCTGAACTTAAACACCCACTTTGGTATTTATCCAACACTTTCCTACTATAGAAAGGTGAGGCAGTATTTTTAACACTTGAATTATATAATATATAATTTCAATAACAGCCCGCCTTGAAGCAACATATTTGTAACAGTCATTCCATATGCTTATATTATTGTAAACATGTTTAATAATGTTATGTGAATGTATTGTGTAATTTAATAATGCAAGAGCTGTGAGAATAATAAGTTTGAAGCTGCTAACAATGAGGTAACCTTGAGGAAATGAGTTTGAGAGTTTAAATGCTACTAGTCATGATTAGAACAACGATAATGTAAATTTTGTGACAGTTTAAAAATAGCCAATCAACAGCCAGAAAAAGCTTTAGTTAAATGAAGGTATTCTATTGGACTAGGATTAGCCAATCAGAGACTTGAAATACAGAAGCTTACAGGTCTGGACGCTTGAAATCTGTTCAGTTGCCTGCAGACGTTGGTAGTGACCGGATGGAAGATGTGCTATGTATTCGTGTGTAACGTAAAGTATGTATACGCGTTAACAAAATGCAAGTTTTAAATTGAGGAATCATACAGCTCTTAATATCAGTATAGTACTATTTAATTTGTGTCAAGGATTAATAAAAACAAGTGAATTTAAACTTAAAATCTGTGTAAGCCTACATTCTTGTCGCATCACGCCCTGTCTAAGAGAAACGTGACTCTAAAACAATACTGACGCAGCCGAGGCAAACAAACACAAATAATATCTATAGAAGCAGTTTAATAACAAGGTTAATATAATATTTTAAAACTTGGAGCGTAACAACAAAAATACATCTTCAAATCAGCTTCTCATACGTAGCAGTATATTACGTAATAAACAATCCACTTCAAAACTGACGTTCATACATGGAGCTGATTAAATAAACTCCAAAACAATAGCTTCAAGTTGGCTTCCCAAGCGTGTAGCTAACAGTAGAACTTCAACAACAATAAACTACAACAGTTGAACAATACCTTCTTCAAAGGTGACAGAGAAAGTAAAACTACAGAAGTATTTTTTAAAAAATCCCATGTGTTACATTCTCACTTTCCCTGCGTATTCTTCAACAAACTACTTGCAAAATCAACGAGATGGCTCAATGGTGACGTGATTTGCATCGGCCCACTCTGATCTTTGATATTTCGTGGTTTTGCATGGTCGGCAGGCGAATACTGGGGCGGTTTCTCGTCTACGACGATTTTCTTTCCATCATTTCCCTTTCATTCCGTTTCCTTCATCTGTCAGGAGTGTTTCTAGGATGTGTGGCGGTGCCGGATGATGCTTGCTCAAACGAAACAGCATTCATGGACACTAACGGGCTGCTTGGTCGACGGGCGTTCATCTCCCTCTCTAGGCAGCTCCAGCTCTTCGAGAGCTCATCCCTTCCTCCTGGGGGAAGTAGCACAATATGCCCATGTAGGTAGCAATGCGCGAGGTGCCCCCTTCGATGTATAACCTATACCTATGTTTGCAAGAGCTTACTCTTCTACTTGCTTCAAGCTAATCGATAAACTTTTGCAGAAATGGTTCTTACACATTTTCTTGTATTCCAAAATAAGCGATAGTCAAATCTTTTAAGAGCGGGTCGCTATATGGTGGCTTTTGCAATTCCGTTCTCTTTGCATTAATGTGAGAGAAAAGAAAACAACGAATAGCAATTTTGCAGTTGAAAAAGCTAAAGTATTTGACAATCAAAACCTGTAATAAAGAATATCTCGGAAATAGTTGAGAATTGTATATTTTAAACAGATCTACATTTTCTGTGTAGTACGTTCTTGTCCACCTCGGTTTGCCAGTAACACAAAAGTCATTCAGAATGGAGAGGATTTCACAGCTATTCCCAGAGAATTCAACACATACATTTCAGTTGTCATGTAATTGCCTCAAATATAGACAGTATTTTAATCAAAATAGCTAAGACCCGTTTATGAGAAAATAAAAAATTTCGAAAACTGTTCCATGTAAAGAGCAGGGGAATTTTCTTGAAAATATCCGGTCGTATGTTTGGAAAATACGGAACTTGGATACAAAGTTTTGTATTTATCACAGATTTCGTTTCTGAGCTATGGTGCTCCCGGTCTGCATGTCCGAGTGACGGGGTGTCTATATATGGAAACTGTAGAGAAGCTTCATTGCTGTGCCGACACTCCTGGTTCCGGCCGCCCGGTGTCTCTCTCCCTCCCTCTCGGTACAATATCCGGATTCACTGGATCGATGCCGAATCCCCTCTGGTTCACAAACTAACATACTGTTCACGGACACTGACACACACACACACACACACACACACACACACACACACACCTTTTTCTAATCTTTTTTTTTAATTCACAGATTGTGAAACATATTTCCTATGAAATCTATATCAATTTTTGGATGGAATACAATCAGTGTTTGGTTTTTCCTTGCTTTCTTCATCTCTTATCATTAAATTCTTCCTTTGTTTTTAATGACTTCCCTCCACCAGTTCTCTTGTCTTCCCTTCACTGTTGCCCAATTGTTTCAGAAATTCTTTTCCAAAATGTTTAATATCTCTAAGTTGCCCCACTTCCTCTCTCCATATAGGTTGTACAATGGAGGGGGACACCTTGCGCACTACGACCTACAAGATGAAGGGATGAAGAAGAAACCACAGGAGGCTACAGGCCAAAGAGACGCGCGGAAGTCCCTAACAGTTCCCGGCTCGAAGACACGTCCCACTGCTGGAGCTATCTAAAGAGGGCCATGAACGACCAAGCAACCCTCTATTGTCCATTAAGGGTACTCTTTTCAATGAGCAAGCACCGGCGCCGCCATACGCCACGAAACCTAGAAGCACACCTGAAAGATGAGGATGAAAGGGAAATGATAAGGTAATCGTGGTAGATGAGAAGGACCATCACAGCATTCGCCTACAAACCAGGGAGTTTCTGGGCTTCTATTACCAACATATATTTATCTACTACTGCAATAAACTATTGTTTGTTTCGTTGTTCCTGGCAACCTAAATACCGGCTTTAATCCATTGCTACAATCCTTTTAGGGACCAATGAATTCACTTCACCCTGAGCATCCATTAAAACATCCTCAAGAATAAATATTTCTCCCTTTCCTGTGCACTGATAGTCATTTATTAATATCCATTATCTCCAAGACAACCAGCTTGTTCCCATCCAGCAATGATAAATCTACATGTTTAATTGAAATAAATGCTCTAGCTTATGTTCTAGAAACGGATAAAATATTGTACGTCCCACGATATTAAAATATATTTAAAATTTCGTAAAATTATCAGCCTGGTGAAACTTCGGGCGTTGTATTTTTGACTCAGTATTGAAATATTTTAACCTCTTACACTATAAATTATCTGTATTTTCACATAATGGGCACACTTCATTTGTCACTTTTAGTCCACTTAACCATATTATTCATGCTCTTCCCCCACACCCCTTGTGATAAAATGTCCACATTTTCCCGCCCCATTCTTTTTTTACTTTCTCTACTATGTATAGTAAGTAGGGGAAGTATTGCATTCCACCCAAAAATTCGATACCGAGATTTCACCGGAAATACATGTTTTGAGACCTCCTGAATCCAAAAAAAGCATTTTTGGAAACATGTCCGTGTGTGTGTCTGTGTGTGTGTGTGTGTGTGTCTGTGTGTGTGTGTGTGTGTCTGTGTGTGAACAGCATAACTCAAAAACGAACAGTCGGATAAACACCAAACTTGGTATTTAGGTTCAGTATCTTCCAGAGATGCGACACGAAGGTTTTCAAGAAAATCCCCCCACCCCAGACTACCCTTTACATGGAAGATTTTTCGAAAATTTTAATTTTCTCAAAAATGTCTAACGATTTTGATTAAAATATCATATGTTTAAGATAATGTCATGAGAAATGAAATGTACCTATATCTCGAATTTTCTGGGAATGTCTCCAAAAGTATTCTTCATTGTGAACGACTTTTGCATAACTGGTAAACCATAAGAGATAGACAAAATTTTACTACACAAAAAATGTAGATCTCGTTAAAATACACAACTTATGTCATATACATTTCTTTTGTTGAGTGAACCGTTTTCGAGATATTGCTTGTTATTCCCTTAAATTTTCCAATACTTATACTTTTTCTCAAATTCGTTATTCATTTTTTTATGTCCTGGACATGCAAAGAGAATGGAATGCGCCACATAGCAACCAGCTCTTAAAATATTTGACTATCGCTTAAAAGCTACCATATTCCCCTTGCATCTACAAGAAAATTACAAATAAGATTGACATCTCGATATCTCGATTAACATGAAGCATATGGAGAATAAGCGTTTGTAAAACTAGTTTGTACAAGAGTAGAGAAAGTCATGTGAGTGTAACACATCAGATTTTTTTTTATGTAATAGCTGTTTTAGTTGCGCATAACTGCGGCGGTCATCAGCAATACAAACAAAACAAGTACAGGTTAAGCAACTCAAATTATATAAGTTGTCGCAGTTCTCAGATGACTTGTGTTATCTTATTTGTTGGGCGCTTATTGTTTAATTATTTCTTTAAATTTGGGTTCTTTGTCCTCCGGCTAGCTATTATAACTTAGTCGAGCAAGTATCTCTAAGCAGGGTGTGTAAACGGAAAGGAGTTGTTACTAAAGATAACACTGATAAAAAAATCTGAATCCAGACTTTTATTGCCGTCACGCTTAATTAATAATTGACATATTTAATCTTTATACACGCCTGACTGAAACTGTGATATTTCTGAATGTAACTAAAGTCGTTTTAGTTGCCGCGCACCAATTACTTCGCGTACTTTACATTTTTGTAACTAACTCTGCGACGTGCACCTCGTGAGAGATTCTTCAAAACTGCGCGACACTTGCTTATGGCTCGAGAATATATACTCCTTCACCTCGAATTGCCTAAACATTATAATAGAGCTGCTATTGGTTACCAAATTGCACCCACTTTAGCGTCTGTTTTGGTCAGCCAATCACTACTACTAACATATATCCTCTAGGGAAGATATTCCCTCCATTTCTAAAAAAGGCACGCTGCCCTGACGTCAATTTCGGCTTTCTCTTCTTAGTGACAAACAACTCACCCCCTCGCTCATTGTTACCCGCTCCTATTGTCAGTTTCAGTGAGGCTGTGTAAACTTATTTCCTAACAATGCTTATAATTAACAAACATCTCAAATCATTGTCATACAATAATATTAATTTACACTACAATTACTCTGGCATTCACAGCATGTTATCATATAAAATACTGCCTCAAAGTAGAATGAATAAACGAAACAAAACTACAAAAGTTAGACATAAAACAGCTCACAACTCAGCAAACACAAGCACTAAAGCCATTGCGTCTTAAACTTCCTCTAATATTTCAAGCGACTACCGCTGTTCCCTCTGTATCTATAACGAAACGTGTAATGTGGCGATTTCTGGAAAGGTTTATCTCGGTTAAGATGAAGTAGAAAGGAAAATAAACTTTTGTAACAATAATTTGTATGCCTACTAATAAGCGATAAGGGTGGAGAAAGTCATGTGAATGTAACATCAGATTTTTTCCCTCGTCGTCATGCAAAGAGCATGGAGTTTCAAGGCCATCACATAGCTACACGCTCTTTACAAATCTGACTAACTTTACCTACTGTATTCTTATACCAACAACGAAATGTTTATGGAAGTTATCAGATTAACCAGAGGTAGATAGAATAAAATGCTTTTGTAGGAACAGCCGTAGAAGAGCGAGTAGAAAAAGTTATGGGAATGCAACACATCAAAACGGTAGAAAAAGTAGCAACAAAGTAGTACACACCGTCGTTGTTGCCATAAATTGAAAAGAAAACCAAATGTTGAGGAAAATAGGATAGGTAGCGTCTACAAACTTTCATGCAAATATGCTAGATGTGTTTAATAAGATATTATGCAATAAGACTATAATGGTAGGTGCGAGTTTCATGATTTTCATACGAGCGCCTTAATTACCAATATAGTCAAGTTACATAAGACTGTTTTTGATCGAACACTATAATTTCAATTTTTTTTAATAACATCTTACCTTGTTAAGTGTAAGCAAATGCTCGCAGGACCGTGAGCGTGTTTGCGAGTAGTGCAACAGATGGCAGTATTGTTGAGTCCACACAGTATTTATTATTGGTTTGCAGGTAACGTGAAAGCAACACACATTAAAGCAAAGGAAATGAACTCAATTTATTACAATATTAAAATCACAGTGAACAGAATTTACTTTATTTTTGAGGCAGTATTTTATATCACAATACTGTGAATGCCAGAGTGATTGTAGTGTAAATTAACATTATTGTATGACAATGATTTGAGATGTTTGTTAATTATAAGCATTGTTAGGAAATAAGTTTACACAGCCTCACTGAAACTGACCATAGGAGCGGGTAACAATGAGCGAGGGGGTGAGTTGTTTATCAATTATAAGAGAAACAAATGACGTCAGAGTAGCGCAATTTTCTTTAGAAATGGAGGGAATATCTTCCGTAGAGCATGTGTGTTCGTAATTTTGATTGGATATAAAAATAGACGCTAATGTTGGCGCGCTTTATTAACCAATAGCAGCTCCATTATAATCTTTAGGCATATCGGGGTGAGGGAGTATAAATGCTAAAGCCAGAGACAAATATCGCCCAGTTCAACAGAATCATTCTCGAGTTACACGTCGCCCAGTTCAACAGAATCATTCACGGGTTACACGTCGCGCAATTCTACAGAATCTCTCGCGTCGTAAAGCTAGTTACAAAAATGTGAAATACTCGAATTAATAATGTGCGGCAAATAAGTGATTATGGTTACATTCGAAAATATAAGTTTCAGTCGGGCGTGTATCAAGAGTAATTATGTGAAATTAATACTGTGTGACGGCAATAAAGGTAAAAACAAATTCTTTTATCAGTGTTATCTTTTAGTAAGAACTCCTTTCCGTTTACACACCCTGTTAAAGAGATTTGCTCGACTGAGTAATAATAGCTAGCCGGAGGACAAAGAACCCAAAATTAAAAATAGTAAAACAATAACAGGCGCTCAGCAAATAAGATAACACGAACGAAACCGCGACATTTTAAATACGGATATTTCATTATTTATTTGGTGATTGGATCCCAGTGGATTGCTGCTTTGAAGGTGTTAAAAGGTAAGAGAGCTGCGCGCGCCGCCGAGTAAGATCCCTGAAATATAATGGATGCCGTAATCAGTATATTATAGTGTGGTCGACTAAAAAAATATCATATTGGTTCAAGTTACCTATGATTATTTTATCGACCGGGATGGCTCAGTACGTCTGGGGCCTGCATTCAGGAGGTCATGGATTCGATTCCCGTGGCCGGCCTTCCTGACTCATGGGTTTTTCGGGGGTTTTCCCGAATCGCCAGACGAATACCGAGAAGGATCATTCCCGTCCATTTTCATTTCACTTCACCCTTCATTTGCTTGGTCTCTTTCAGGATTGCAGTGTCGGCGGGAGGTCTCGGCGTGTGCATGGCAAGGGAAAGGTATACTCTAAGGAAATCAGCCAGCACCCGAGGAGTTTAAATCTGTAAATGGTAGGGACCTGCCCTCTGCCTGCGCCCTGTCTCCTCTCCTCATCCATCCCTCCCTCCCTCCCGGGTGCGCCCCATCAGGGGCATAGCCACAAAAGATGTGCATAGATCGAGGTGTTACGTCCCCTCCGCTTCTAGTCCAATCCTATGATTATTTTCAGACATTGATTTTATTGATATATTTAGTATTAAAAGCGCAGCATGATTTATTTCAATCCTTACCCCGAGTCAAAAGGAAAAAGGGACACTGGCAACCAGGTACCCGATTGGAATACCGAGAATACTTCACTAAGATGGGACTTCCTGAACGCGCCTGTGAATCATATCATGCACGAGCTCTAACTGGGGAAAGAGGACGCGGGTCCACATGACGTGACTCGCCGGCAGGTGCGCGAAGTAGCAGTCATTACAGCTGCAAGGAAGGTCACGCACCACTTACAAGCTACGTCATTGTTCTGATACATCTTAATCACCATATCCGATCATCCACCATCAAACGCTCTCCGGACGATACAGAGAATCATTTATTATATGCGGCGACTGCGGGAACTATCGTGTTAGAACCAACCTCATGTTGCATTCTTTACCAACTGTAGTGTATATTTATATAGCTTGTACAAATTGTTAATAGAGATAAACCTTTACACAAATAGTTAAAATACAGATATTGTTGTAGGTGCAAGGGGGATAGAGGAAATCCAATAATACGTGGTTACTGCTTTGAAATTCCATACTCCTTCCACGACATCGCGAGAAACAACTGAATAACGACAGAACAAAAATGATAAAAGTATTGAAGAACGTCAAACCAATAATAATGGATATCTCGAAAATGGCTGATGCTACAAAAATCTTTTAAATAAATTATGGCTTTTAAAGAGATTACTTTTTTTTTGGCAGCAAGTTTGTCAATCTATTGTGGTTATACAAAATGATATAAAAATCCATCCGAATCAGCAGATTTCCATTCAACCCAAAAATTCGATACCATTTCACCGGAAATGCACGTTTTGAATCCCCTGAATAAAAAAAACATTTTTAGAAAAACAACCGTACGTGCGTGCGTGCACAGTATAACTCGAAAAATAAAAGTCGGATAAATACCAAGCATGATATTTAGGTTTAGTATCTTCCAGAGATGCGACACGAAGGTTTTCAAGAAAATCCCCCACCCCAGATTACCCTTTAGATGAAACATTTTTCGAAAATTTTAATTTTCTCAAAAATGACTAACGATTTTGATTAAAATATCATATGTTTAAGACAATTTCATGGCAAATGAAATTTATATCTTAAATTTTCTGGCAATGTCCCCAAAAGTCCTCTTCATTCTGAATGACTCGCCTAACTGGTAAACTGTAAGAGATAGACAAAAGTTTACGACACAAAAAAGTGTAGATTTCGTTAAAACACACACAGTTTGTGTCAAATTTTTTTTGTCAACTGAACCATTTCCGAGATATTCCTTGTTATTTGTTTGAATTTTCCAATACTTATACTTTTTCTCAAATGGGAATTCGTTATTCGTTTTTCTTATGTCCTGGACATGCAAAGAGAATGGAATACACCACATAGCAACCAGCTCTTAAAACATTTGACTATCGCTTAAAGCCTACCATATTTCCCTTGTACCTGGAAATGTTTATCTCGATTAACGTGAAGTAGATGGAGAATAACAGTTTGTAAAAATAGTTTATACAAGAGTAGAGAAAGTCATGTAGGTGTAACACTAGATTTGTTAGTTATGCTGTTTACCAACACACACACTCACACGGAGCTTTCTAAAAGATTATTTGTTCTTGGATTCAGGGGACCTCAAAACGTGTACTTCAGATGAAGTTTCGATCGGATTATTGGCTGCAATGAAATACTTCCTCTTACTATGTGCATATCGACGAGATAGAGAAAGTAAAAATTGCAGCATTGCAGCTCTTATGTATTGCAACGGACCCCTTTATAATAAACGGTTGTTGGACTCTCAGCGGGCACGTGCATGGACAGCAGTGTGGGTGATAATGTGATTGCTACTGACGCTCATGAATCACTCGTCACACCCCACGTACTCCTCCAATGGCATAAAGGAGTCCGTCATTTCGTGACCATGTAAGTACCAGAGTCACTGTATTTAAGAGAGTACCACCACGTGAACGCTGACCGCCATTTTCCTCCAACAAGCTGAGTGGATAACAGGAAGGAATCAAGAAATACTTTGTTGTACAGTTTTTGCGCAGACTTGGCATTGAGGCAGTATTTTTAACACTTACATGATTTCAGTCTAATTATATAATATAAAATATAATAACAGCCCGCCTTAAAGCAATATGTGTATGTAATAATATATAAAAAGTGTAGGTATATTACAGTCATTGTATATATTAATATTATTGTAAACCCATTCAATAATGTTATGTGAATGTATTACGCAATTTAATAATGTAGGAGCTGTGAGAATAATAGGTTAGAAGTTGCTAACAATGAGGTAACCTTGAGGCAATAATGAGTTTGAAAGTTTAACAATACTACTTGTAATTCTTGGAAGCAATAATGTAATTTTAGCGACAGTTTACAAAAATAGCCAATCAACAACCAGAAAAAGCTTTAGTTAAATGAAGATATTCTATTGGATTAGGAATAGCCAATCAGAGACTTGATATACAGAAATTTACAAGTTTAGGCGGTTGAAATCGATTCAGTTGGTTGCAGACACTGTTCCTAACCGGACGCGAGACACGTCCTCGAGAAGTATAATACGTATTCGTGCGAGACGAAAATGGTTTACGTGTTAAAAAGTAGAAGTAATTAATAAAAGAATCTCACAGCTCTCTATATCAGTGAAGTGTTATTTAAATCGTGTCAAGCATTAATAAAAGGAGTGAAGTAAAATTATAATCTGTGTAAGCCTACATTCTTACCCTGCCAAGACATCCATGCCTCTAAAATAAATACTGACGCAGCCGAGGCAAACAAATATTAAATATTTAAAGAAACAGTCAAAATTACAAAATTAATATTTTTTTAAAACTTGGGGCGAAGGTTACCGGAAACTGTTTATTATACGTGCGATTGCAACTACTACAAGTCCGGCTCCCCAACAGTTGAAATATAATACAACTCCTTCAATATAATTGACGCCCAAGGCGTGGTGCAGAAAATAACAAACAATCTTCAAATTGGTGTCCATACACGGAGCTAATAAAGAAACTTCAGCATTGAGATCATTTCTTTATTGTTTAGAAATAGCAGCGTGAACCTACAGAACAGCGCAGTTTGGAGGTAATGCTCGGAAAATGTAATGTAATTAATATTAATCGTGCTGAGAAGAAGTGCGAATTTCAAATGCGAGTGTAAGTCCATGTTTCCGCGAACCGATTGGATTCGGGCGTCTCAAACAGAAGACGGGCTGTGGGAATGTGTTCACTTACGAGGGCCATTCAAAAAGTTTTGCAACTGTCATCTTAAAGTCCAAACGATGGAATTCAAAAACTTATCCTCTCAATCCTTCAAAGTACTGTCCATCTCTGTCCACACACAGTTGTAACCACTTGTCAAAAGCGCTACGATACTCAGACTGAGGTATTGCCAACAGAGCTGAATTTATAAGCCTGAACTCGTTTAAAAGGCTTTCCAGCAATGCAAGATTTCACTCGAGGAAACAGCCAGGAGTCGCGCGGCGCAAGGTCAGACTGTAGGGTGGATGGTCAAGCAGCTGGAATTTAGCAGCTTCCAGTTTTCTCAAATTTGTCGCTGTTCTGCGAGGAGACGCATTGTCATGCAAAAACAACAGCCTTGCAGTTTTTGTCTTTGGACGCCGCCGTCTCAGTTCTTCAAATAAACGTTTCAAAACATAAGAGACATAGTATTCTCCAGTCACTATCATTCCTTCTGGCATGCAGTAAACCACTAATGGTCCTTCATAGTTGAACACTGTGAACATTCGCTTCCGAGAACGAAAATGTCGAAGAACGACTGGTCTTGGACGATTCTCATTTACCCAGACACAACACCGAGCTTTATTTGGTGTGGTGGTATAATAAAACCAACTTCCCTCACCAGATACATCTGTCAAATGTTTAGAACCATTAGGCGGAAACGTGCTCAGCAGTTTCCTTGCACATTCCTTTCTCCTCCTCTCTTCATTGGTTAGAGAATGCGCAACCATTCTGCACAGATTTTTAGTGTTCATGGGCTCACTCTTTGAACTGTTCTTTCGTTCACAGCTTCCCGAGGCCGACCAGAACGAGGATTGTTTTTCAAAGTCTCGCCCTTCTTCAATTGATCGAATCCATCTTGCTATGGTATCGAAAATGTAGAATCCAATGCTCTCCTTAGAAATATTATGATTTTTCACCAGCTATTGTCACAGGACTAAACTCAACGGACTGTACAACTGAGTATTAAAGTTTAAACTCGCACTTATGCGTATTTTGGTAGCTTAAGGTCAATTGTTGCAGCCGTATTAGTTACATTTTTGTAACCATTATTGTCCAACAATGGATAGGCTCTTTACCAAACTTTAATGCCCCTCACATCCATCGACTTCCAATAAATAAAATGCATGACCTACTCATATTCCATTTGAATTAATGACTTCTATAATATAGTAGCACAGTGACAACCATTCCGGACTAAAACATTCAACAATTTTGTTCTAAGATACTGATCTATATTTATTCTAAAAGCTCTGAAATTATGTTTCACGGTAACTTAGGGAAAAATAATGTGTGTATTTTAAGTGGTACTGTTAAAATAGGAATGTACTAGTGGTATTTACTTTCTCTTAAGCGTTTATGACAGAAAAGAACATTTCAGGACCACAAACTCAGTTTTAATTACTTTTTTCATGACTTGGCTGACTAATTTCATGACCAGCAGGTACGGTGTTTTTGAAGAACCACACATTTCAATTGATGAAGTTCTGTTGGTTTAACATTTAAAAATTCCAGACAATTTATTTGCATTTCAAATTATCAATATTGTTTGTAATAAGAGCGGTTTAATCTTTAAATATTATCAAAGAATATAAAACTTTGAGATACATACCTACCTAACCTAAAATGCAGCAATACAAGTAGGTTCTGTTGCTTAACACAGGTTTACTTAGCACCTACAAGCTGTTACATTATTTAACTGGTTTGAAACCGAAGTTTCAATGCTGTCCATCTATGGCATTATCCAACATCCAATTGCAGAAATTAACACTATTCACATTATTGCGTGGTTGCAATTCCAGACTTAACAGCTCTTACAGGGTTTTAATTTTAAACGTTTAGTGGCATTCTAAGCCCAGGTATACGAAATGCCCGATTCCTTTCTCAGAGTTTTTTTTCTGAGACTTCCTTCTAATTTTTTTACTTTCTTTACCAGTATCTAGTAGGTGGATAAGGCACTGCATTCCACCCAAAAATTCAATACTGAGATTTCACCGGAAATACACGTTTTGAATGAATCCAAAAAAGTATTTTTAGAAGTAGGTCAGTGTGTGTGTGTGTGTGTGTGTGGACAGCGTAACTCAAAAACAAAAAACCACACAAACACCAAGATTTTTAGAAAATCTTCCACTCCAAACTACCTTAAATGCAACATTTTTCAAAATATTTAATTTTATAAAAAATTGCTAACAATCTTCATTAAAATTATTTCATGACAAATGAAATGTATATCTTAAATTTTCTGAGAATAGCTTGTGAAGTCTCTTTCATTCGGAGGAAATTTAGTACAGTCTTTTTTTAACTGGTAAACGTTAAGCGATAGACCAAAGCGCACCACACAAAAAATGTCTCTTTAAAACACACAATTTATTTTGTGGAATAATCCATTTCTGTTATTAAAAGTATGAATTGTTCACTTCTCGGTGATTCTCTTAAGGTCCAGTCAACATTCAGTTGTTTCTCGTGATGTGGAAACTATGGAATTTTAAGGCCAGCATATAGCGTCCAGTTGTTAAACATTTGACTGTCGCTGTTCTCTTTGTATCTATAACGAAATGTGTAATTAGCTATTTCTGTAAAGGTTTATTTGGATTAAAATTAAATAGAAAACTAAGCTTCAGTAAGACTAATTTGTATACACACTAATAAACGATAGAAAGTTCTGCGACTAACTGAAGATTTTTTATTTAGAAGTTTTTTCCTATATAAGGATATATTAAAACCAATAGGAGGCGGTTAACTACGCAAAACTTAAAATATTTGGTGGTTGTAAACTGCAACAGAAAATAAGTTGAGTGTAGGAAATTAAAAATATGTTTAAATACCATTATTAGTGTCTTTATTTATTTTAAAAATATATTCTAACTCTTCAATATAAAGGTAAATTTTGGTGAGCTAATTCATGTGGTTTTAACATTGTTTCGATTCAGGGGGAGATTACATAAAATGGCCTTAAAGTTTTATTTTATGTCAATATGATGCCTTAATACTTTTTATGTGGGAATATTTATGTGCATATTATGGAATTTTTCAATGCATAAATGCATGCATATTAAAAGGATTACTAGAGCACAAAATTCTTATCTCTATACATTAGTGATGTGTAGGTTTGATCCGCGTTTACGATTACCCAACAAGGAAACAATGTTTTTGTTTATCTGTAAGATAAGAAGATAAGGCGTGACAAGGAAGTTCTAGAGCATCTAATCTCAAGTTTGTAGCAGAAATAATATGGTGAATTGTTGTCAGGAAATGTTTAAGCTATACTGACTTAATTATTCCGAAGAAGACGAAGAAAGTACAGGATTTATGAAATAGCCTAAACAAATCAATTGTTTAATTATTACAAATAGCTTTAGTAAAATAAGGTTAAAATTACTTCATGTTTAATTATTTTTTTGTCCCATTAGGAATTTAAGATCTTCCTAGTAACTAAAAGCTTTATATAATGTTTAAAATACAAAGAAACAAAAAGGCAATCAAATAACGTGGTTCTACCGTTGCCATGGAGAATCAGTAATTATGGAAAAACGTTTCTCAAGATGGTCAGGTGTAAAGACGCCGCATATATAGTAAATAAAAACTGTTGTACTTTAACAATAACATCGCAATAAAACGACAAAAAAGGTAGTAAAATACCAAAGGTATTGCAGTAATTAATATTAACAAAAGCAATAACAGCGTGAGAAGTAAAAAATCTGATAATACATTGACACACAACTTTCTCTACTCTATTACTGATTTAGTGGGCATACAAATTATTCTTTCCAGTGTTTATTTTCATTTTAATCCAGCTGCACCTTTCCGGAAACAGCCACATTACATATTTCGTTATAGATACAAAGAGAACAACGATAGTCAAATGTTTAACAACTGGACGCTATATGCTGCCTTAAAATTCCATACTGTTTCCATGACATCACGAGAAACAACTGAATGTTGTTAGGATTGAACAATTCGAACCATTGATAACGGATATCTCAGAAATGGCTTATGCTACAAAAAAAGCTTATTGTAAGTAAATTGTGTGTTTTAAAGAGATTACATTTTTTTGTGTGTGTGTGGTACGTTTTCATCTATAGCTTAACGTTTACCAGCTATACAAGATTACGCAAAATTCCTTCCGAATGAAGAGGACTTCCTAGGCCATTTTCAGAAAATTCAAGATATATATTTTATTTTTCATGTAAATATCTTTGATATGTGGTATTTTAAACAAAATCGTTAGCCATCTTTTAGAAAATAAAAAATTTTGAAACATTTTTCATGTAAAGCGTAGTTGGGGATGGCAGATTTTTTTGAAAATCTGTCGCATCCTTGGAAGATGCTAAACTCAAATACCAAGTTTGGTATTTCTTCGACTTTTTGTTTTTGAGTTATGCTGTTCAGACAGAAGACACACGGACATGTTTCCAAAAATGTTTTATTTGGATTCAGGCGTCTCAAAATATATC
The DNA here is from genome assembly GCA_030765065.1 of Deroplatys truncata. Taxonomy (NCBI): domain Eukaryota; kingdom Metazoa; phylum Arthropoda; class Insecta; order Mantodea; family Mantidae; genus Deroplatys; species Deroplatys truncata. Next base: position 13,673,106 of record CM060979.1, read on the forward strand.
TCCGGTGAAATATAGGTATCGAAATTTTGGGTGGAATGCAATATTTAAAGTGAATTTGATATATTCTCCGCAGAACTACATAATAGACGCATTATTATAAAATCAAATTTCATCAGTTACTAAAGTTAATAATTGTTCATGTAAATCATTAATTAGTTTGAATACATATTTTCACCTACAAATAGTATTAAAATAACTACAACAATAAGAGAAACAAAACTTGATTTTGTCGTTGTTACCCACCAACTATATTACACGATGGCGCGTAATGTATCTATCAATTTCAGCTGAAAAATAAAAGTGAAAATAAAACTACTTTATTTTTGAAAAAAAAATTCTGATGTGTTACACTCACATGACTTTCTCTACTCTTTTACAAATTATTTTTACAAACGCTCATTCTCCACATGCTTCATGTTAATCGAGATGTTAATCTTGTTGCTAATTTTCTTGTAGATGCAAGGGGAATTGGTAGGCTTTAAGCGATAGTCGAATATTTTAAGAGCTGCTTGCTATGTGGAATATGCCATTCTCTTGGCATTACCAGGACAAAAAAAAATCTGATGAGTTACACTCACCTGACTTTCTCTACTCATGTACAAACTATTTTTACAATCTCTTATTCTCCAACTATTTCATATTAATCGAGATAAACATTTGCAAAAACGATCTTTTGACATGCAAAGAGAATTACATTTTACACATAGCGACCAGTTATAAAAATATTTGACTTGTTTAAGGCATAATATGTTCCCCTTGTTTTAATTGCAAGGGCAATATAGAAATACAGTAGCCTTTAAGCATAGACATATCTCTTAATAGCTGGTTGTTAGATGCAGCACCATTCTCTTTGCCACAGATTAATGCTCTTTGCATATCCAACACAAAAAAATGAATAACGAATTCCCATTTGAGAAAATAAGTATTGAAGAACTTAAGGGAATAACAAGCAATATCTCGAAAATGGTTCACTCGACAAAAATGTATATGGCATAAATTGTGTATTTTAACGCGATCTACATTTTTATGTAGTAAAATTTTGTCTATCTCTTATGGTTTACCAGTTATGCAAAAGTCGTTCACAATGAATACTTTTGGAGACATTCCCAGAAAATGCAAGATATACATTTTATTTGTCATGAAAATATCTTAAACATGTGATATTTTAATCAAAATCGTTACAGCCATTTTTGAGAAAATTAAAATTTTCGAAACATGTTCCATGAAAAGGGTAATCTGGGGTGGGGGGATTTTCTTGAAACCCTTCGTGTCGCATCTCTGGAAGATACTGAACCTAAATACCAAGTTTGGTGTTTATCCGACTGTTCGTTTCTGAGTTATGCTGTTCAGAGACACACATACGGACGTGTTTCCAGAAATGTTTTTTTGTTTTGGATTCAGGGGGTCTCAAAACATGTATTTCCGGTGAAATCTCGGTATCGAATTTTTGGGTGGAATACAATACTTCTCGTACTTACTATACGTAGTAGAGAAAGTAAAAATAACGATATACATTTGCATTTTTGGATATTGCACTTACATCAACACTTCTTGAAGATGACGTCGGCTCATAGGCCCCACACCCCCCATCGGTATTTATGCATTCTTGCAGAGCGCGGAAGTGCTTCCATAGCACGTTGCGTCATCTCCCTTGGAATGCTGTAGATTTCGTGGCGGGTGGCATCTTTCAACTCCTCGATTTCGTGTGAACGGTGTGGGAATAACTTTTCCTTCAAATATCGCCACAGAAAATAGTCCGGAGCTGTTAAATCCGAGGACCGTGCTGACAAAGCCAAATCTCCAAAGCGGGAAACCAGCCGATTGGGGGAAAAGTCGTTGGAGAAAAGCCCTGCGCTGCCGCCCCGGAATTCTTAATAATTGAATTATTTTTTAAGAATTTATTAAAATAAGAAAAAAAAACATTCACACGGGAAACTTATGTAACAAAATCTTTGCCTCTTGTTACATAAACGCCACTGCAACATCCTGAGCAGGACCACGACTAATGCAACCGGGAACACAAGAGCCCACTGTGAGAGGGTTAATGCCCCACGCATAGTACATAATTTCCGGTGGCCTTCGCCCCACGTTTACTTTCCTGTGGTCTTCGCCCCCACGTTTAAAAAATCAACTTTGTATTTTTAATGTTTATTTAAATATTACATATGTATGCCTCGACTGCCTCAGTCTTTTTTTTTTAGAACACGTATCTCTTAGCAGGGCTGGTGTGGCTAAAGAATGAAGGCTTACGCAAATTATAATCGTATTGTAGTTTGTTTTATTAATCCTTCACACGATTAAATAACACTTCACTGATGTATCCTGCTGTACAGCTGTGAGATTGTTATTTGCACTTTTTAACACGTAAATTTTATATTATTCTCACCGCAATGAATTTTTATGTCTCACATTGAACACGTCCGTACCGATAGGGTACGCAATCTAAACTGTACTGGTTGGGAACGCTGTCTTGTAGCGTCTCCCGCCTGAATTTGTACTTTTTCCCTATTTCAAGTCTCTGATTGGCTAAGCCTACTCCAATAGAACACTTATTTAACTTAAGCTTTTTCTAGTTTTTGATTGGCTATTTTAAACCGTTTTAAATATTACATTATTGTTCCAAGAATTATTAGTAGCCTTTATTAAACTTTCTAATTTATTGTTGTCTCAAGGTTATCTTATTGTTAGGAACTTTCGACTCCAACTTTGTAATTCTGTTTGCTACAGAAAGCAGCTTGCTTCTATTCTCACAGCTCCTACGTTGTTAAATTTCGTATTACATTCACATAACATTACTATATATATATATATATATATACGTAATAATAAACATAATACAATGATTGTTACATACATTTTATTTATTATACACATATTGCTTTAAGGTGGGCTGTTATTATATTTATTTATATAATTAGACTGATATTATTTAAGTGTTAAAAATACTGCCTCAACTGCAAGTCAATGTTAGGAAATAAACTAAGCTGTAATTTTTACGTTTCTTCTGGGGCTTATTATTGTTGCCATTATTATAATATTATTATTAGTATTATTTCAATGTCAGTCTGCAGACACCATTAAGGTGACATAACTAACAACCGTTGAGGTATTTGTTTTTTTATTCATAATTAATCACTTTTTGATATGGTAATATGAAATACTCCTACCACCCTAGAGTTGATCTATCGCTCCCAAATATTTAATTTGACCTTATATACAAAAATAAAAATTGTTGTACAGACATTTCTTAATTTTAATTAGTTTAATAGAAAAAAAATCTGATGTGTTACATTCACAATTACCTTCTATCGTTTATTAGTGGGTATATAAATTATTCTTATGAAAGCTTATTTATCTATACTTCATTTTAATCGAGATAAACTTTGCAGAAATAATTGCATTACACATTTCGTTATAAATACAAAGAGAACAGCGATAGTCAAATGCTTAAGAACTAGATGCTATATGCTGACCTTAAATTCCATACTGTTTCCATGACATCGTGATAAACAACTGAATGTCGACAGGACTTCAAAGGAATAGCGATTTTAACAATTTAAACCATTAATAAAGGATAGTTATACACCGGGTGAGGCCAAAAGGTTTTGCAGCTAAAATATTAAATTTAGTTACCCCGGCATATACATTGGGGAGCATAGCTACAGAGACATACAAGAGAACCAGGAACCTAGCTGCACAAAATCTAAAGCAGGCGTGGGATATTCATAACAAATACACAAATTCACATTTAACTCTGGTTTATTACAAAGTTACCTTGGTGCGGTGACATTATTCACAAAAGGTTACAGAAACATTGGAGGGAGATGCCCCACATTCACACGCAACCACACACTCTGAAGACTAGAATGACGCTACTAATCGACCTACGCAATCAGACAAAGAGGCTCGTTCCTCAACTTTCCTTCACTCCCCTGACTAGGATGTGGAGGGAAATGCCACGTCGAACATGAATTTAACTCACAAACGAAATAATTAGTTCAACAATGCCATTCTACACAGCAATCATGTGTCCGACGACAATGCACACATACGCTACAATATATCGGAAATGGCTGATACAAAAAAGCTATTTCAAATAAACCGTGTGTTTTAAAGAGATCTACATATTTCGTGCAGTACGTTTTGGTCTATCACTTAACGTATTCCAGTTATACAAAATTCCTTCCAAATTAAGAGGACTTTACAGGTTATTCCCAAAAAATTCAAGGTATATTTTTATTTGCCATGTAAATATCTTTAATATACAGTATTTTAATCAAAATCGTTATAGCCATTTTTTTCAGAAAATCAAAAATTTCGAAATATGTTCCATGTAAAGGATAGTTTGGGATGGGGGAATTTCTTGAAAATCTTTGTGTGGCACCCAAGTAACGTCCTGAACTAAATACCAAACTTGCACTCAACTTTTCGTTTTTTAGTTATGGTATTAACAGACGCAAGGAACTTTTCTCTAAAAAAATGCTTTTTTGAATTCAAGAGGCCTCAAAACTTGTATTTGTGGCAAAATATAAACACCTAATTTCTGGGTGGAATACAGTACTTTCCCTACGTTAGGTACGTAGTACCTACCTACACTACGTGATCAAAAGTATCCGGACACCTGGCTAAAAATGACGTACAAGTTCGTGGCGCCCTCCATCGGTAATGCTGGAAGTCAATATGGTGTTGGCCCACCATTAGCCTTGATGACAGCGTTCACTCTCGCAGGCATACTTTCAATCAGGTGCTGGAAGGTTTCTTGGGGAATGCAGCCCATTCTTCACGGAGTGCGGAACTGAGGAGAGGTATCGATGTAGGTCGGTGAGGCCTGGCGTTCCAAAACATCCCAAAGGTGTTCTATAGGATTCAAGTCAGGGCTCTGTGCAGGCCAGTCCATTACAGGGATGTTATTGTCGTGTGACCACTCCGCCATAGCCCGTGCAGTATGAACAGGTGCTCGATAGTGTTGAAAGATGCAATTGCCATCCCCGAATTGCTCTTCAACAGTGGGAAGCAAGGGGTGCTTAGAATATCAATGTAGGTCTGAGCTGTGATAGTGCCACGCAAAACAAGGGGTGCAAGCCCTCGCCAGGAAAAACACGACCACACCATACCACCACCACCTCCGAATTTCATTGTTGGCAGATGACGTTCACCGGGCATTCGCCATACCCACACCCTGCCATCGGATAGCCACATTGTGTACCGTGATTAGTCACTCCACACAACGTTTTACCACTGTTCAAACGTGTAATGCTGACGCTCCTTACACCAAGCGAGGCGTCGTTTGGCATTTTCCTGCGTGATGTGTGGCTTATGAGCAGCCGCTCGACCATGGAATCCAAGGTTTCTCACCTCACGCCTAACTGTCATAGTACTTGGAGCGGATCCTGATGCAGTTTGGAATTCCTGTGTGTTGGTCTGGATAGATGTCTGCCTATTACTCTTTACGACCCTCTTCAAATGTCAGCGGTCTCTGTCAGTCAACAGACGAGGTCGGCCTGTACGCTTTTGTGCTGTGCATGTTCCTTCACGTTTCCACTTCACTATGACATCAGAAACAGTGAACCTAGGGATGTTTAGGAGTGTGGAAATCTCGCGTACAGACTTAAAACAAGTGACACCCAATCACCTGACCACGTTCGAAGTGCGTGAGTTCCACGGAGCGTCCCATTCTGCTGTTTCGCGATGTGTGATGACTACTGAGGTCGCGGATAATGAAACGTATGTTTGGGGGGTGTATGTTTGATCACATAGTGTATATGAAATAAAATTGTGTATACAAGGTACTGGATGTTCCAACGTTTTCAGTAAAAGGAAAATAATACATTTCAACTAAACTATTTAGATACAAAAATTCTACACAAAAATTTGTAAATACCAATTCGATTCGCTCCTCTGAAAATTTCAAGCTGACTTATAAACTGTGGCCGGAGTATTTTGAATAGTAAACAATGCTTGAGGGGGTGTATGGGAAAGGGAAAAACAAAAGAATTGAGAAAACTTGAGTTTCAAGTTCAACTTGGTGCTTTACTTGCGGGGGTATTATTGTTGTTCGCCCCACATTGGGGAAACAATATGTAGTGGTATTAATGTTGGTAGTTTAAAGATGCTACTGTTTATCTGCCGCACGTATGAAAGACAATTTGTCGCGGTCACTTCGTGTTATCTTTTGCTAAGTGCCTGTTATTATATTTAATTTTTTGGTTCACTGTCCTCCGGCTAGCTATGATTTCTCGGTCAAGCACTTATCTTATACAGGGTGTGTAAACGGAAAGGAGTTTTTATCCAAAGATAACACTGATGAAAGAAGTTGTTTTACACTTTTATTGTTGTAACACATTCACTTTCACCTATTAATCTTGACACTCGCCAAACTGAAACTGTTATAATAACTTCTTTACTGCCCATTAATTCGCGTACTTCAACTTTTTGTGTAATTAACTTTACGACACGAGAGATTTTTCACAAATTTGCTACGCGTAACCTTGATGAACTTCGTGCGACGCATACTCCATGAATGCCTCCGTTGAACTACGTGAAACTTGACCCTGACACTGGATTTATACTCCTACACCCCAATATACCTAAAGATTATAACCGAGCTGCTATTGGTTAATAAAACGCGCCAACATTAGCGTCTATATTTATATCCAATGAAAATTACGAAAACATATGCTCTGGGGAAAATGTTCCCGAAAATTCTGAGAAAAACACGCCACTCTGACGTCATTTGCTCGTCTCTAATAATGATAAACAGCTCACCCCCTCGCTACATTATTGCACGCTATTATTGTCAGTTTCAGTAAGGCCGTATAAACCCACTTCTCAACAATGCTTACAATCAACAAACATCTCAAATCAATATCACACAACAATGCATATTCACACTACAATCACTCTGACATTTACATTATTGTGATGCAAATTACTGGTTCATACTTAATGGTACACGACGAATTAAATGGCCATTTGTGGCTTTAAAATTACCAATATTAAAAAAAACAATTGTATAGTATGAAAGTAGAAGTTGGAACTATAATAAAATGCACACAAAAAACCATAAAAACCACACATCGAAAATGCTCAAATTGTTGGCCTAATTTCACATTAATATTGCCTCATTAGCTCATATTTGTATGATTTTTGTTTTCTTAGTTATGAGAAAGCTATATTATACCCATAAGTTCTAGAACACGCCTAAAGTAGTTTGTTTTCAGTTGGTATCAATGAACAATAGCATACTCAGCAAGTATAACGGGTTTCAAAGTTTTTTCTATTTAAAGTTCCCTTGCTTTGAGTCAGTGGGAACAATCTACAATCATACGATGTGTTTTATAAGAACACATTTTCATTCAGCCCCACTTCTGCACGTCATCATGAATAACGCATTAAGCAAGTTTTGTTATATTATGCTGAATCACAGCCGGTTAGACAGAGCAAAGCAAAACAAGAAAGACAAGAGATAAATATGCCATCGCCCAGTGAACTACTTACAACTTTTTGAACTGGCCGTGTGCACCATTAAGCCTTCACCTTACCGCGGTAAGAATTTGACCGATGTAATCAACGCACAATGGTGCACCAATGTTCACCGCAGTTTAGTTAACCGTGGTTAGCTGGCAGCGCTCACCTTGGTTGAGTGCACCGTTCATTGCAGGTGAACTCACCCGGAAGTACATCACGTCTCTTTTTTTAATTGTTCTATATGCCTTCGTTTTATGCCAAGGCCACGGATCGCGCGAATGCGTGCTCCGCACATAGTCTACCACACTGCGGGTTTTTCCTTCCGTAACTCCCACATTATTTAGTGCCAGTAACATATGTAATAGTACTAGCAAAGTGTTGTTGAAAGTGGTGTCTATTTGCGCGAAGACATTCTTGGCATCGTCGGATGAACTTACCATTCACACGCACGAGTTCTTCTTGCGTAATATTCCTAATTTCCGCTTTTATATTGTCCTTAAGTTCGTCTATGGTGTGGGGATTGCTCCTATAAAGCTCCCGTTCTGAATTTATGGACCAAACATCTCTGTGTGTACCCGGAACTGGATAACCCGGAAATTTCTGCTGAAATTGTACACACACCTGCCTACATGATTCAGTTTTCACCTATGTGTCGTACATAAAAAACAAATCTGATGTGTTACACTCACATGACTTTCTCCTCTCTTGTACAAACTATTTTTTACGAACTCTCATTCTCCCTCTATTTTATATTAATCGAGATAAACATGTGCAGAAACGATCTTTTGACATGCAAAGCGAATTACATTTTACACATAGCGACCAGTTCTAAAAATATTTGACTATCGCTTAAGGCGTACTATGTTCCCCTTGTTTTGTATTTGCAAGGGCAATATAGAAATACAGTAGCCTTTAAGCATCGACATATCTCTTAATAGCTGGTTGCTAGGTGCAGCACCATTCTCTTTGCCACAGATTAATACTCTTTGCATATCCAAGAAAAAAATGAAAAACGAATTCCCATTTGTGAAAATAAGTATTGAAAAAATCTGATGTGTTGCACTCGCATGACTTTCTCTACTCTTGTACAAACTATTTTTACAAACGCTTATTCTCCATGTGTTTCATGTTAATCGAGATGTTAATTTTATTGCTAATTTTCTTGTAGATGTAAGGGGAATTGCTAGGCTTTAAGCGATAGTCAAATGTTTTAAGAGGTGGTTGCTATGTGGAGTATTCCATTCTCTTTGCATTAGCAGGACAAAAAAAAATGGATAACGAATTTGAGAAAAAGTATAAGTATTGGAAAATTTAAGGGAATAACAAGCAATATCACGAAAATGGTTCACTCAACAACAAAAATGTATATGACAAATTGTGTATTTTAACGCGATCTACATTTTTTGTGTAGTAAAATTTTGTCTATCTTTTATGGTTTACCAGTTATGTAAAAGTCGTTCACAATGAATACTTTTGGAGACTTTCCCAGAAAATTCAGACATACATTTCATTTGTCATAAAAATATCTTAAACATGTGATATTTTAATCAAAATCGATAGCCATTTTTGGAAAAATTAAAATTGTCGAAAAAATGTTGCATGTAAAGAGTAATCTGGGGTGGAGGGATTTTCTTGAAAACCTTCGTGTCGCATCTCTGGAAGATACTGAACCTAAATGCCAAGTTTGGTGTTTATCCGACTGTTCGTTTCTGAGTTATGCTTCTCTCTCACTCACACTCGCACACACGTCAAATGGCGCAATATACACACGTGAATGAGTTCGAACGGGCGAGAATGATCTGTCTTGAGGAAGCGGGTTTATCATACGGTGACATTTCGGCTCCACAGGGCATGGTACTACGGCAGTGATGTGTGTGTGTGGAAGTATCGGATAGAAGCAGATCGTAGACAGCGTTGAGCGGGTACTGGACTACACAATGTGACCGCAGCGCGGGATGACCGCCATCTTGTCCGCATGGCCGTAATGGACCGTACAGTTTCATCTACAGGTGCGTTTAACGATGGAGCACTGCAACAAGCGTGAACTTGTCTGCATCAACGGCTTGTCGACGTTTGCAATGGACTGGTTGCACACATACTATTACGTCGGGTTCCCTTGTCCAAAAACCACAAGCACCTCTGACTACAATGGGCATGTGAACGCCATCACTGGCGAGCTGAGTGGCAAAAGGCAGTCTTTTCAGACGAGTCCAGCTTCAACCTATCCCACAGCGATGACCACATACGTGCTCTACGGTACCATGGCGAGGGTAATCTGGAGGACTGCATTGTTGAGCGGCATAGCAAACAAACACCAGATGTGATGTTTTGGGGCGCCATTGGTTACAGTAACCGTTCCCGCCTCCTGTGAATTGAGGGCAATCGAACAGCAACCGGTACACGAGAGAAGTTTTAGAGCCCGAGATACTCCCCCTTGCTTCAGACAACTCCACGTGTCATATCTCCGCAGGACAATGACCGGCCACATATTGCGAGAAATGTACAAGCCTTCTTCGAAGAATGGCACGCACCATTGCTTTCCTGGCGTGCACATTCGCCTGACATATCGTTCATCGAATATGTTTGGGATATGGTTGATTCGTAACTTGTTCGTCACGGTCCTCCATTAACCAGTGTTGATTTGTGGGCTCGCATACCAACTGCGTGGATGGATATTCCCCATAAAAATATCCAGAGCTTTTTTGATTCCATGCCACGGCGTTTAGCAGCATGTGGAGGCTATACAAAGTAACTGAATATTCAGGCTCAAAGGTTATCTACAGATTTGTAAATTTAATCATTTATTGTCATGTACCTAATCCGTAGTTGGAGAATTTTAGGAGGAGTAGTATTGCATTTCGACTGTTGGGGAGCCGAACGTTAAGTAGTTGCCACCGCACGTATTGTACAAAGTTTCCGGTAGCCTTCGCCACAAATGTACTTTCCGGTGGCCTTTGCCCCAAATGTTTAAAAAATATATTAACTTTGTAATTTTGACTCTTTCTTTAAATATTATATATTTATGTTTGCCTCGGCTGCGTCAGTATTTATATTTTCTTAGAGACATGAATGTCTTAGCAGGGAGTGGTGCGACTGAAGAATGTAGCTTACACAGATTATAATTTTACTTCACTCCTTTTACTAATGCTTGACACGATTTAAATAACACTTCACTGATATAGAGAGCTGTGAGATTCTTTTATTAATTACTTGCACTTTTTAACACGTAAACTATTTTCGTCTCACACAAAATACGTATTAAACTTCTCGAGGACATGTCTCGCGTCCGGTTAGTAACGCTGTCTAGTAGCAACTGAATTCTGAATTTGTACAATTTGCCCTATTTCAGTTTCTGATTGGCTAATCCTACTCCAATAGAATACTTTCATTTAACTTAAGCTTTTTTGTGGTTGTTGATTGGCTATTTTATAAACTGTCTCAAAAATTACATTGTTTCCAAGAATGACTAGTAGCATTATTAAACCTTCTAATTCATTATTGCCTCAAGGCTACCTCATTGTTAGCAACTTTTAACCTATTATTCTTACAGCTCCTACATTATTAAATTACGTAATACATTCACATAACATATTATTGTATACATGTGTAATAAACATATACAATGACTGTAATATACACTTTTTATATATTGTTACATACACATATTGCTTTTAGGCGGGTGTTATTGAATTTATGTATTATATAATTAGACTGAAATCATTTAAATGTTAAAACTACTGCCTCATAGTATAATATTAATTTCAGTGAGTTTCTTTGGTGGTGTTGCAATTTTCACAAACAGCTGTGTAGTTTGTATACTAATAAACGATAGAGGATAGAGAAAGTCTTGTGAAAGTATCACATTTTTTTTTAAATTAGGCATCATTGAGTTGTTTCTCACGATGTCAAGGTCAGGACATGGAATTTCAAATCCAGCATATAGCGAGACGCTATGATGCAGTAATTTGTATCACAAATTATTTAAATGTAAAGAGTGATTATAGTATGAATATGCATTTTTATGTGACATTGATTTGAGATGTTTGTTGATTGTAATTATTGTTGGGAAGTAAGTTTATACTGCCTTACTGAAACTGACAATAATAGCGTGCAATAATGCAGCGAGGGGTGAGCTGTTTATCATTATTGGAAACGAGGAAGTTACGTAATGTTGGCGCGTTTTCCTTTAGAATCTTCTGGAACATTTCCCTAGAGCATATGTATTCATAATTTTCATTGGATATAAAAATAGACGCTAATGTTGGCGCGTTTTATTAGCCAATTGCAGCTCAGTTATAATCTTTAGGCATATCGGGGTGTATGAGTATAATAGAGCTAGGTTAGAGGTAGAGTCCGTCAGTTCGTCGAAAATATTTGTATGATACACGTCGCCTTCAGTCCTTCAGTCCAGCAGAAATATTACACGTCAGGCTATCGATTCGCAAGTTACGCGTATAAGAGTTATGAAAAACCTCAAGTATGGTAAAGTTAATTATACAAAAGGTTGAAGTACGTGAATTAAAAGTGATCAGTAAGAAGTTGTTATAACAGTTTCAGTTTGGCGAGTGTATAGATCAATGTGTAAATGTGATAGTGACTGTGTTCGACAATAAAAGTGTAAAACAAATTCCTTCATCAGTGTTATCTTTGGATAAAAGATTCCTTTCCGTTTACACAACCTGTATAAAGAGAAGTGCTCGACCCAAAAAGATCATAGCTAGCCGGAGGACAGTGAAACAAAATTAAATAAAATAGAAGTAGCATTCTTTCAAACAAAAACTAATACTGCCGCAAATTGCTCACACCAGTTGGAGCTACAAACCTAACAAAGAATCACGTCACAAAATGGCTTCACCACGTTGAGTAAACACATACACAAATAACGTTAAAACACACTCAAATTGGCTACCACAACGTGGGGCTACAATCAATAAATAAATAAAATACAACATAAATACTGCCACAGCTTTTAAACATCTGACTATACGATTCCATGTATCCCCCTTGTAGCTTCAAGGAAATGTGTGATTAACTATTTCTGCAAACGTTTATCTGAAATAAAATGCATTAAAAAGAAAAATGTAAACGATAACTGGTAGAAAGATTCCTGTTAATCTATAAGATTTTGAGTCATATGCCATATAGTTTTGGTTGCATATTGTTTTCATCGTGTTCCCGAGAAGGTGCGCAGTTTCTTTCTGCAATACCCAAATTTACCTTAAAGCTACATCCGTGTTCAGACATTCAGAGAACTCTAAACGAATTATGTCTGCCCTTCACAGCCAAACAGATGTTAACATTATGTTATGTAACGAACCTCCAAACGGTGGGTGAAGTCGGAAAGACATTTTCTCAGGAGGATGCCATATCTAGTCGTGATAGAAAAAGAGGATGTCCGTAGGTAATCCATAAATTTAATGTGACCTTGCCTTCAACGCAACCCATTATGGAAAATACCCTATTTACTTTTATTTATTGTTTATTACCGGCAATCTTGAAGAATCCGGATCAAAAAGAAATAATTATTACATGTTGCATTCACATGGATTTCCCTACTCATTCGTCTATAAACTATTCTTACAGAACAGTACATTGTTCTATGTACTTCTTGTTTATCACTATAAACTTTAATTGCTGTAACAGGTAAAGCGAGTGTCAGATTTTTAAAAAGCGGGTCGCTAGGTGATGGCTTTGAAATTCCATGCTCTTTGAATGACCACTAGAAAAAATATTATGCGTTACACTCGCATGACTTTCTCTACTCTTGTACAAACTATTTTTACAAACGCTTATTCTCCATATGCTTCATGTTAATCGAGATGTTAATCTTATTGCTAATTTTCTTGTAGATGCAAGGGGAATTGGTAGGTTTTAAGTGATAGTCAAATGTTTTAAGAGCTGGTTGCTATGTGCAGTATTCCATTCTCTTTGTATTACCAGGACAAAAAAATGTATAACGAATTCCCATTTGAGAAAAAGTAAGTATTAAAATTTAAGGGAATAACAAGCAATATCACGAAAATGGTTCACTCAACAACAAAGAAATGTATATGAAAAATTGTGTATTTTAATGCGATCTACATTTTTTGTGCAGTAAAATTTTGTTTATATCTTATGGTTTACCAGTTATGTAAAAGTCGTTCACAATGAAGAATACTTTTGGAGACATTCCCAGAAAATTCGAGATATACATTTCATTTGTTAGGAAAATATCTTAAACATGATATTTTAAACAAAATCGTTAGAGCCATTTTTGAGAAGATTAAAATTTTCGAAAAATGTTCCATGTAAAGGGTAATCTGGGGTGGGGGATTTTGTTGAAAACCTTCGTGTCGCATCTCTGGAAGATACTGAACCTAAATACAAAGTTTGGTGTTTATCCGACTGTTCGTTTCTGAGTTATGCTGTTCACAGACACACACGCGAACATGTTTCCAAAAATCATTTTTTTGGATTCAGGGGGTCTCAAAACATATGTTTCCGGTGAAATCTCGGTATCGAATTTTTGGGTGGAATGCAATACTTCCCCTACTTACTATACGTAGTAGAGAAAGTAAAAACGAACGCTGTGAGCGATCGTCACTGTGTTTTCCGGTTAGAGCATTTCGAAAATTTCAAAACAATCGAACAACCAACTGTTAAGTCAGATCAGCGATTTATTTTTGAATGCGAGAAATGTTACGCCAGCAAACATTCCTCGCTAATTGTGCGAGGTTTATGTGGAAACAATGAGTGACAATGTCCGGCCACGCAAGGTGAAGCTCAGTATCTGATCGAATCATTTGGTTAGGAACAATTAGACCACCCTCCCAACAGTTCGGATTTGGAAGCATGAGATTTTAATGTTTCTTCATCTGAAGAAATTCCTTGGTAAAAAACATTTCGACGACGATGTAAAACAAGAGTGTAGAGTTGGCTTTCATCACGGGCACCACCATTCCCGTTGCGACAAGTGCCTGACTGGAGAAGTAGTGTTAGTTGTAAGGTAATTATTGCAATTGGAAAATATTTTGTTATTTTTTAAAACATTATCGGTACTTACTTTAAAAACATGCCTGTAATAAGATTTTGACTGTCTTACAGTTTACTACCACGTAAAGGGTAGTTTGGGGGATATTTTCGAACATTGAAGGTGGTTTAATGTTATTTATATTTAATTTGTTGTTGAGCCCCACGTTTCGGAAGCCAATTTGCGACGGTTTTACTTATGTTTGTGTATGTGTGTTTACTTCACGTGGTGATGCCATTTTGTGACGTAATTCTTTGTTAGGTTTGTAGCTCCATCTGGTGTTAGCAATTTGCGTTAGTATTAGTGTTTGTTTGAAAGAATGCTACTGTTATTTTATTTAATTTTGGTTTACTGTCCTCCGGCTAGCTATGACCTTTCGGTCGAGCACTTCTCTTTATACAGGTTGTGTAAACGGAAAGGAATCTTTTATCCAAAGATAACACTGATGAAGGAATTTGTTTTACACTTTTTATTGTCGAACACATTCACTATCACAATTTACACATTGATCTTGACACCCGCCAAACTGAAAACTGTTATAACAACTTATTTACTGATTATTCTTAATTCGCGTACTTCAACTTTTTGTATAATTAACTTTACAACACATTAGAATTTTCCTAACTCTGCTACGCGTAACTTGTGAATCGATAGCCGACGTGTAATATTTCTACTGGACTGAAGGCGACGTGTAGCATACAAATATTTTCGGTGAACTGACGGACACTACCTCTAACCTAGCCCTTTTATACTCCTACACCCCGATGTGCCTAAAGATTATAACTGAGCTGCAATTGGCTAATAAAACGCGCCAACATTAGCGTCTATTTTTATATCAAATGAAAATTATGAATACATATGCTCTAGGGAGAATGTTCCAGAAGATTCTAAAGAAAAAACGCGCCAACATTACGTAACTTCCTCGTCTCTAATAATGATAAACAGCTCACCCCCTCGCTGCATTATTGCACGCTATTATTGTCAGTTTCAGTAAGGCAGTATAAACTTACTTTCCAACAATAATTACAATCAACAAACATCTCAAATCAATGTCACATAATAATGCATATTCATACTATAATCACTCTTTACATTTAAATAATTTGTGATACAAATTACTGCATCAACATCTTGCAAGATGCTGAACTTAATATCAAGTTTGGTATATTTGACCGACTTTTCGTTTTTGAATTATGCTGTTCACATACACATTTTTATAAAATGTAATATGTTTCCTTGCAATAGCGAAAAACAAGTGATTGTCGATAGACTTAAATATGACAAAGTATTGATCAATGCGAACCTTTAATAACTTATGTCGGAAATAGTTTGTGCCACAAAAAAGTTATTGAAATAAGGTATGTGTTTTAAACAGATCTGCATATTTATGTACTCTGTATTCACTCTTAGATTGATCCGCTTCAAAACAAACCCAGGTGACCAGTGCACCGCTATAATGTATCCTTCCGCCATTCGCACTAGAACAACTGTCACACTTTCAGACCATGTGGCCAGTACAAGCGGCACGTAGTGCAAAAAAGAACAGTCTATTTCGACAACTGAAACAATGACTAGCATATTCTGTTAAGGGTTAAAGATGATAAGATTGATAGTTGGAACAAAATAAACGTTTGCACATATAATAGTTAATTCTAAAATAAATAAGCGAAAAATAAAGTAACAGGTATGCGATAACTTAATTTATTCGCTCTCTGGAAGCGGCACTTTATTAATTGTTGGCGGCTCATTTTAAAAAAGAAATTGTGCACTGTTACGCGAATTGCATTCTTCTCAAAATCACTACATTCTTGCATCGCGTATTGCGTATGTTTTTTTTCCCGGGTGTAACCACTTTTGCAGTTTCAGATTTTTCTGCACAAGCACTGTTTATACTTGTACTCGAAATACCTGAACTTAGAAGTTAATTTCACAATTTCTTTCGCAGAAAGTGTTGGATATTTCTCACATAACTTATAATAAAGATTCAACACTACTGTTTTTTCACCACTAGTAAATGGTTTGCGCGGCTAATGCTTTAGTAATTCGACGAAAACAAGAGCAAATTCACCGTCCTCCATGATACTAAACACAACCGCTGGTTTCTGGCTGTAAACAATATTCTGCGCCTACCCGGATGCCACGTGACTCATACGAATTGCATCATGGTACTTGTAGCTCTGTTTTACGGTATAAATCAGCGTTAAATAAAACCTTAGGTATTATAGAATGTTATACTATTTAAGGATAAATTCATCCTAAAAATCAGAGTATTAGCATGGGACTACTTTCCTGCGCGCATTGTTACTGTGTTGCACCACGGTGCACTGACCACGTGGGTTTGTTTTGCCGCGGATCAACCTAAGAGTGAATACAGAGTAGTACGTTTTCGTCTATCCTCAAGGTTTACCAGTTATATAAGATTTAAAATTCCTTTCAAATGAAGAGGCGATTCTCAGAAAATTCGAGATATATATTATTAAATATATTTAATATATGGCGTTTTAATCAAAATCCTTGGAGCAATCTCTCAGTAAATGAATATATTCGAAAAAAGACGTTCCATGTAAAGACCATTTTGTGGTGGGGGATTTTCTTGAAAACCTTTTCGTCACATCTTTGAAAGATACTGAACTTAAATATGAAGTGCGGTATTTTTCCGACTTTTAGTTTTTGAGTTATGCCGTTCACAGGCACATACACACATGGGTTTTTTTTTTTTTTTAAAAAATGCTCTGTTTGTATTCAGAGGGCCTCAAAGCATTTCCGGTGAAATCTCGATATGGAAGTTTTGGGTAGAATGCAATACGTTCAAAAATGCTATCCCTATTCAGTCGTTTCTCGCGATGTCATGATGGAAAAAGTATGGAATTTCCTGACTATAGATTCAGTTTTGTCTATTCCCCTTGAACTTACAACGAAATGTGTAATGTAACTATTTCAGCAACCGTTATAGTGTGTAAATGTAACACAAAATAAACGACAGTGGGTAGAGAAAGTCATCCGAATGTAATATCAAATTATTTTTTTCTGCTATATTGCATATATTTTACGTTCCTTTTAGCCTGCAGTTTTTTTTTTTTTACGTTTGTTAATGCTTGAATATTCGGTCTGAACTAATGACTGATACAGCAGCAGATTGGAACAGAGGTAATCTTCTTAGAAGGAACCAGTGATTTGTATCTTATAACGACCTCGCATACATAACCTAAATAAGATGCTGCCATTATAGAAACACGAAGTTACGACACATTGTATACTAACTAGGTTCAAGGTGAATGCATTGTAATTTATGGGAACGCAAAAAGGCACAGCGCAACTGCTTGAGAAGAGGACCGTCTACCATGTGAATGCCGCAGTAAGGAATTATTTATCTTGCAGTGCAGTGAGAATCAGGAGAAGCACAAGAACTTCCGCCATATGTATATTTAAGACGTGTTAATTAAAAATCTGGTGTTACACACATGTAGTTATCTCTAACCTCTATCCTTTACAGTAGGTATACGAACTATTCTTACTAAAGCTTCAAGTGGATGGTTTGTTGCTGCTACGTATGGAAAGCCAATTTGAAGTAGTTTTGTTGTAGTTCAACTGTTAAGGAGCCGAACTTAAAGTAGTTGCAACTGCACGTATGGTACCCGGTAGCCTTCGTCCCAAATTTACTTTCCGGTGGCCTTTGCCCCAAAAATGTGTTTAAAAAATATTAACTTTGTAATTTTGACTGTTTCTTTAAATATTATATATTTTATGTTTGCCTCGGCTGCTCAGTATTATTGTTAGAGACGTGGGTTTCTTTGCAGGGAGTAGTGCGGCTAAGAATGTAGGCTTACACAGATTATAATTTTTACTTCACTACATTTATTAATCCTCGACACAATTTAAATAACACTTCACTGATATGAATTTGCAAAATTTGCTATATTTCAGTTTCTGATTGGCTAATCCTACTCCAATAGAATACTTTCATTTAACTAAAGCTTTTTCTGGTTGTTGATTGGCTATTTATGAACTGTCTCAAAAATTACATTATTGCTTCCAAGAATCACAAGTAGCATTAAACTTTCAAATTCATTATTGCCTCAAGGTTACCTCATTGTTAGCAATTTGAGACCTATTTCTCACAGCTCCTACATTATTAAATTACGTAATACATTCACATAACATTATTACACATGTATACAATATAAACATATACAATGACTGTAATATACACGTTTTATATCTTGTTACGTACACATATTGCTTTGAGGCGGGCTGTTATTGAATTTACATATTATATAATTAGGCTGAAATTATTTAAGTGTTAAAAATACTGCCTCAATCTTATCTTTTTATCCAGTTCATTTTTATCGAAATAAACCTTTACAGAAACAGCCACATTACACATTTCGTTACAGATACAAAGAGAACAGCGATAGTCAAATGTTTAACAACTGGACGCTATATGCTGGCCTTAAAAAATCCCATACTGTTTCCATGACATCGCGAGAAACAACTGAAAATCGACGGATTTAAAAGAATGACAAAGTATTGAATAACTAACCATTAATAATGGATACCTCAGAAATGGCTTATGCCACAAAACATTTAATATAAATTGTGTGTTTTAAAGAGATCTCGATGTTTTGTTTAGTACGATCTAGTCTATCGCTTAACCTTTACCAGTTATACAGGATTATGCAAAATTCCTCCCGAATGAAGAGGACTTCACAGGCCATTTCCAGGAAATTCAAGAAGCACATTTTATTTTTCATGTAAATATGTTTAAGAAATGATATTTTAATCAAAATCTCTAAGAGCCATGTTTGAGAAAATAAAAAATTTCGAAAAATGTTCCACGTAAAGGGTAGTTTAGGGTTGGGTAATTTTCTTGAAAATATTTGTGTCGCATCTTTGTATGATGCTGAGCTTAAATACCAAGTTTGGTATTTATCCGACTTTTCATTTTTGCGTTATATTATTCATGCACACGCGACGCGCGGACTTATTTCTAATGATTTTTGTTTTACTCAGGGGGCCACAAAATATTTATAGTTTTTGGGTGGAATACAATGCTTCCGCTGCTTACTGCACGTAGTAGAGAAAGAAAAGTTTTTTTTCCCCGTACTTCATGATAATCGAGATAAACCTTTGTAGAAACGGTTTCATTCAGGGACGCACCAAGGATTCTTTTAGGGAGGGACTAACTCATTTTGCAACATAGCTCAACAGTGAACAAAATGCAGGTAGTAAAAGAGAATTTTTCTCTCTTTTTTATATTTAAGTATCATAAAAGCGATCCAAGATCATACTTTGGATGCGTACATTAATTTAAACTGAGAAATATTTACAGAAAGGATTTAGCAAATAAAGATGTCCTTTATGGATAACCAACTGTGAAAAAACAAACCCAAATTGCCAAAATCCACATGACATGAATTTTAGTATTATTAAACACTACAAACCATCTACTTTAGTTCCATGTTACTTTTATGCAGCGCTTTTCCTTCAAACTATGGCCACCGCAGCTCGGACTCCCGCCGAAATAGGGCATTTTTATTCAATTTCTGAAATTGAGCGAACTTCTCGCCTGATGTTTTCTCTTACTTCTTACAGTGTATGGGTTTTGTTTCACACACCTTATTACTTTCTCTACTACGTATGGTAAGTAGGGGAAGTATTGTATTCCACCCAAAAATTCGATACCGAGATTTCACCGGAAATATGTTTTGAGACCCCTGAATCCAAAAAAAGCATTTTTGGAAACATGTCCGTGTGTGTGTGTGTGAGAGAGAGAGAGAGAGAGAGAGAGAGAGAGAGAGAGAGAGAGAGTGAACAGTATAACTCGGAAACGAACAGTCGGATAAACATCAAACTTGGTATTTAGGTTCAGTATCTTCCAGAGATGCAACACAAAGGTTTTGAAGAAAATCCCCCACCCCAGATTACCCTTTAAATGGAACATTTTTCGAAAATTTTAATTTCCTCAAAAATTGCCAACCTTTTAATTAAAATATCATATGTTTAAGATATTTTCATGAAAAATAAAATGTATATCTTGAATTTTCTGGGAATGTCTCCAAAAGTATTCTTCATTGTGAACGACTTTTGCATAACTGGTAAACCATAAGAGATAGACAAAATTTTACTAGACAAATGTAGATCGCGTTAAAATACACAATTTATGTCATACATTTTTGTTGTTGAGTGAACTATTTTCGAGATATTGCTTGTTATTCCCTTAAATTTTTCAATACTTATTTTCTCAAATGGGAATTCGTTATTCATTTTTTTTGTCTTGGATATGCAAAGAGTATTAATCTGTGGGAAAGGGAATGGTTCTGCACCTAGCAACCAACTATTAAGAGATATATGTGATTATATCGCCCTTGCAAATACAAAACAAGGGGAACATAGTACCCCTTAAGCGATAGTCAAATATTTTTAGAACTGGTCGCTATGTGTAAAATTTAATTCGCTTTGCATGTCAAAAGATCGTTTCTGCAAATGTTTATGTCGATTATTATGAAGTAGAACAGGAATAAGAGTTTGTAAAAATAGTTTTTTTCAAGAGTAGAGAAAGTCATGCGAGTATAACACATCAGATTTTTTTACGTACTTGACATGCAAAGAGAATGGAAACTCCACATAGCAACCAGCTCTTAAAGTATTTGACTCTCGCCAATTCCCCTTGCATCTACAAGAAAATTAGCAATAAGATTAACATCTCGATTAACATGAAGCATATGGAGAATAAGCGTTTGTAAAAATAATTTGTACAAGAGTAGAGAAAGTCATGTGAGTGTAACACATCAGATTTTTTTTTCTAAAACTGGTCGTATTGTTACTATAGCATTAGAAGATAGACTTACCATTATTGTCGATGGTTCGTGAAAAACGCCCAAAAGGAAAAATGTTAAAATTGTCACGCATCGTCGCATACAGCAAAACTAACAACTGTGTATATTGATGCCTTAAAGGTCAGCACCATGGAAGCTCCACTTTACAGCCCTGACCTAGCACCTTGTGATTTCTTTTTGTTTACAAAAATTTAAGATAAAATGTGTGAAATCACTTTTTGTCTCAGATGAAGCAGTGGAATATTTTAAAAACCTGGTTTATGGAGTGCCTCAGAAAGAGTGGCATCATTGATTTAAGCTGGCTTCATTGAATGCAAAAATTTATTGATGTTAAAGGGGAATATTTTTAAAAGCAATAGAATAATTTAATTTTTTTAAGGGGACAAGGTAGTCTGAATTCGTGGAAATTACACCTTAGGCGTGTTAAATCACCACTGCTCTTAAGTTCTTAATAGTTTTTCCTGAAATTTTTATGAGTTATTCTATAAATCATTACAATTATTACAAATGGTTGTTTGCATTGATAGGTTATGTAATCCAGTTCGTAAAAATTATTTCATTCAGCAGAAAAATAATAAAATTTGCTCTTAAAACATGTGAATTCATGTACCTTTTTCTCTGATACTGTTTGCAATACAGAATCACACTTTTGCAAGGTTGTTCTTAGTATAATCAGCTATCTTCTGAACCTCAATTATTTACTTATGTTTATAGTTACCTAGAAATTGATAAAAATTATTTACAAATCAAAAAAAGTAAAAACGTTGAAAATTTGCAAAGTTGTTGCTTTCTTAATATCACTAATATACATTATAAAATTATAATTATGGTTCACAAAGTTTAATTATGTGTTGTATACATGTACTGAAAATTTCAGCTCTCTACTTCTCATACTTCAAGAAAAAGGTACATTAAGTATCCAAAAATGTTGTTTTGAATTTAAAGTTTGAACATTAAAATTCTGACACACTTCAGTACATTCCAGGGTCATAATCATCTGCACCTTCATTCTTGGATTACTTCAGTTTTTCTGATTGCCTTCTCTTGGTCCTGGCCTATTTTGTTAATTGCTGAACTGCTCGCTGAGCACGATATAGTCGTTCGTTGTTGAAAGGTGCAAAAATGTTCTAAAAAGGGGCGTTGCATGACAGCTTTAAAGGTATGCAGACTAGCATTTAAATGGTATCTAAATGTCTCGAAATCCTCAATCCCCCAAAAGTATTTATTTTCTGAAACTGGAAATAGAGATTTTATCAGTGCATAAAACAAAAAAAAATTGATTTTTGGGCCATTTCAGAGTACCTTGTCCCCTAAAGTCTTACTTTGATTTTTTTTTTAAAATGTTTGTGTCGCCCTTGTAAATGACGGGATAAAGAGCAATGAGATGAAAAAACCTTTTTCCTAATTCTGACTACACATTGAGAATACTTGCGTTCAGTTTATTATCAGAAGACCTGGGGAATCAAATGTTCAAGTAGTCGAACATGTTGAGAGCGCGTCAATGTCAGGGATCGAGACAAGGCTATAATTCCGATATTAGTTGTCAGGAGCATCAAGTAATCTCCTTTAACCTTTAGACAAGGGAAGCTATACGAACTTTCAACCTTGGCTAGCACAGTTGATCTCTTTCTCCTTTCTCATGACGTCGCCCAATTTTTATTGAATGCAGATCGGCTAGCAACCGTCAGGATACAGTAGCTCAATGCTTGCACATGCTCCAACTATCCTTATGCTGTGAATTCTTACAAAATCATCTGTGAGGAATTGGGATATGGGAATTCCTATAATGCGATATGTTAGTGTAGGTTAGTGAAGCTTTCTGAACAACCTTAATACAGGTTGGTCTGCTTAAAAATGTTTTTTTTGTTCTTTATTTAAAATTATAGCATTTTTAAACACTTAGGCACTTAAGCCCCTTGTACACGATCAAACTTTCTTTTCAATTCAAGAGTTTACAAGACAAATTGTCAAACATTTTTACTTTCTCTACTACGTATACTAAGTAGGGTAAGTATTGTATTCCACCCAAAAATTTGTTACCGAGATTTCACCGGAAATATGTTTTGAGACCCCCTGAATCCAAAAAAAAGCATTTTTGGAAAGTGTCCTTGTGTGTGTCTGTGTACAGCATAACTCAAAAACAAACAGTCGGATAAACACCAAACTTGGTATTTAGGTTCAGTATCTTCTGGAGATGTGACACGAAGATTTTCAAGAAAATCCCCCCGCCCCAGATTACCCTTTACATGGAACATTTTTCGAAAATTTTAATTTTCTCAAAAATGGCTAACGATTTTGGTTAAAATATCATATGTTTAAGATATTTTCATGACAAATGAAATGTATATCTCGAATTTTCTGGGAATGTCTCCAAAAGTATTCTTCATTGTGAACGACTTTTGCATAACTGGTAAACCATAAGAGATAGACAAAATTTTACTACACAAAAATGTTAAAATACACAATTTATGTCATACTTTATTTTTTGAGTGAACCATTTTCGAGATATTACTTGTTATTCCCTTAAATTTTCCAATACTTTTTTCTCAAATGGGAATTCGTTATTCATATTTTTTATGTCCTGGACATACAAAGAGAATGGAATGCGCCACATAGCAACCAGCTCTTAAAACATTTGACTATCGCTTAAAGCCTACCAATTCCCCTTGCATCTATAAGAAAATTAGCAATAAGATTAACATCACGATTAACATGAAGCATATGGAGAATAAGCGTTTGTAAAAATAGTTTGTACAAGAGTAGAGAAAGTCATGTGAGTGTAGGTAACACATCAAATTTTTCAATATGTGATAAGATTGGACAAGACTTGATAATGTCATAAATGTGTATTTACAAGTTGTCTTTTTCAAACTGTAACCCTAAAGAACACATTAATAAATGATTTATCACGCACAAAGCAATTTACTATTTGCATCACGGTATAACAGTTTGCAATGAAATGCTGTTCCATACTAATATTATGTAGCACTTTAACGTATTGTATCCAATGAAATCACATTACGAGTGTGGAATACAATGGAAATAACACCAACTGATAGGTTAATCACACTATAAAACATTGCATTAATGTATACATAGTTCGGAAATCTGCCTGGCAATTATTTCTCCATAACCTCCTTTCATCAGCTTCATCTTGTGGTAATACACAGAGTCCTAGACATACAGACATGGCCAGCTATGTATAACCTAATCAGTTAGCATACGACATACCTTGGCCGGATAGCCATTTTGTTTACTTTTCGCTTTCAGCCATGTTGCAGATTTCGTGACGCACTATAAATACTCGCATTTCATTGGCTAAAGCCATCAAATCATTGTCAAATCTTTGATCTTTTAGAGCATGTCCTTATTTGCTTTCAAGGCTTTCAAAGAGTTTAAAAGTATTGGAATCAATTTGACAAGGAAAGTTGTGAAGTTGTGACAACTCTTGAAAGGTCTTGTGAAGTATTGAATTTGACAAAAAATTTATCGTGTACAAAGGGCTTAAGTCTTCGGCCCTTCGGAGGGCGATGAATTTGTTTGGGTGTAAAAATCCTTAGCATGGCTTCCTTCGGAAGGGAAGTAAAGCCGGTGGTCCCGTGTCGTAGATTTACGGCACGTAAAACAACCTCAAGCCTGATAAAGAGGTCTCTGAGCAAAATTACCGATCTTTCACGCCCAATATAGAATGGGACGCTAAGGACCACAGTAGTTAGAGCGTCCATAAATAAAACTCAATTTACATTTAAATTTATTAAGTTTTGGTGAAGTTAAGTTTTCAACAACGTTCATCAAGAAATGATAAACCAAACAACCACTTTCCTACTTCACTCTCACAGTAACAAAATGCTTCCTCATCCCAGTCAATAGGCAGCATGACTTGCTGTTTGTCAGGCTCACGATAAAAAATTGATGAATTTTATGATTATATTGTTGGAGAAAGGTAGTTTTGCACCAGTCATGTGGTCTTCTACACATGTATGTGAAGCTTTCCATGCAGTCTTAATGCTAAAAAAAAATCTTATTGTTTTTGTTACGACGCTGTCAATTGCCAGTATCATGAACGCCGCCGGTGTGGCATAGTTTCGTCCCGCAGGTGGTTTTAACAAATCTACTGACATGGGACTGTCGGCATCATTTGTAGAGAATACAAACCGGACAGTGTAGCAAATAACGTCACATTTAGAAAAAATTGATGCGTTACACTCGCATGACTTTCTCTGCTCTTCTACAAACTATTTTTGCAAACGCTTATTCTCCATCTACTTTATGTTAATCGAGATAACATTTGCAGACTCTATCTTATTGCTAATTTTCTTGTAGGTGTAAGGGGAATATAGAAATACAGTAGCCTTTAAGCACATACATATCTCTCAATAGCTGGTTGCTAGGTGCCGCACCTTCTCTTTGCCACAGATTAATACTCTTTGCATATCCAAGACAAAAAATGAATAACGAATTCCCATTTGAGAAAATAAATATTGAAAAATTTAAGGGAGTAACAAGCAATATCTCGAAAATGGTTCACTCAAAAAAATATATGTATGATATAAATTGTGTATTTTAACGGGATCTATATTTTTTGTGTAGTAAAAGTTTGTCTATCTCTTATGGTTTACCAGTTATGCTAAAGTCGTTCACAATGAAGAATACTTTTGGAGACATTCCCAGAAAATTCGAGATATAAATTTCCATTTGTCATGAAAATATCTTAAACATACGGTATTTTGATCAAAATAGTTAACAGCCATTTTGAGAAAATTAAAATTTTCGAAAAATGTTCCATGTAAAAGGTAATCTGGGGTGGGGGGATTTTCTTGAAAACCTTCGTGTCGCATCTCTGGAAGATACTGAACCTAAATACCAAGTTTGGTGTTTATCCGACTGTTCGTTTCTGAGTTATGCTGTTCACACACACACACACACACACACACACACACACACGGACATGTTTCCAAAAATGCTTTTTTTGGATTCAGGGCGTCTCAAAACATATATTTCCGGTGAAATCTCGGTATCGAATTTTTTGGTGGAATACAATGCTTCCTCTACTTACTATACGTAGTAGAGAAAGTAAAAAAAAGAAGGCATTGAAAAAGAAAATTTCTATAAGAAGCGATGAATATAGACACATAGCAGGATTTGATTACGTTAAGAAACTGTCCTACAGAAATGAAATATCAGCAACTTGACATATTTATTTTAAACTATGTTTTGACCTAATGCCTAGCTATTTGGCAATGGTATACTTTTAAACAAAGAACAAATATGAAAGCTTTAAGCACACCAGTCTGTATTAAGGTTCTTCAGCCTGAAGTCTGTGCTAAGCGAGAGGCTCAATTCTGTCTTATTAGGAATTCAATTCATAGCGCAGGGACCCCCAAAACCAATGGAGAGCACCGCACGTAGTCCAGAGTGGTCCCTTTTGCTTCTAACGTGATCCCTAGCGGGGAAGGATGAGGGGGAGACCTGAAGGGCGACCAGAACCGGGCGATGATGTGCGATCGAGGGGGTCTCTTAACGGTTCCAGACGGAGCGCACCATGAAGCCGCCTAACCACGCCTACTAGCCCAGGGATGCCCCTTTAGCATACCAACCAAACTCTAATCCATCGCCCAGCTACAACACATCGAACGTCTTCGCCTGGTCCTTCAACCCTGAAACAGATGAAAGGTAATTACGGGAACAGGAAATTTGTGGTAGAAGAGGAACCACTCCAGAATTTGCCTACGACCCGGGAAAACCACGAAAAACACCCATGGTCAGAGTGTGCGGTCCAACGGGAATGAACCCGGGACCTCTCGAATGTCAATCTCGCGGTTATTGCGGGCCATATCACTCGGTCATGGCAGTAGATATAAATCCAACGACGCAGTTCCCCCTGAACCCAGGGAGGCGGATCTCCGTGGACCTTTCCACGGCTTTCACGGGAACGGAAGTGGAGATGCCACTTACGCGCGTTAACTCAAACGGGAAGACCACCGAACAACCTCTAGCCAACAACCGTCTACCAGTTCTCCAGCTTGGTGCCGGAGGGCATTAAGGCGTCTGAGAAGCCTGCCTGAACTTTGCCCAGACGTAACCAATCACCCATGGGTATCGGGAACCATTGCCCCGCCGAGTCCAACGCAATCCGAACAGCTCCCGCCCGGGAGAGGCTCAAGTGTTCGGCCGGGCGTATGTTTGGTAACGTCAGAAATACGAGTGCTTCAGCAGGGGTTCACAGCGCCCGTACCACGACAAGTGAGGGGATCGTACTCCCCTATGGTGGGTGGTGGTGTAGCACTAGCAGCAGTTTTGTTTTATGCAGATGAATGTGGTGCTGTAACGCCTAGAACCAAGGGGCAGCAAAGCGTGTCGTCATACAATACAGCGAAGTCCACTCCATAGAGCAAAACACAAGAGTGCGCGTTTTCTCCTAGTGTGAAGTTCAGTATTTTGCGAGTTATAAACCAGCTGTATATGAAACAGAAGGATAATTTATATTAATACTGGATTTTTTTAAACATTTCCAGTTTTGCTATTAACAATTGCCCGAGATCTGCTTGATGTAATGTTTATCAGAAGCTATTTTCTTATGGATTGATTCTATGTGGTTATATTCGATACGTTAATAAAATTTTACTTATGAAGAATACATAATAGATAGAGAAGGTATTTTCAACCAAAAAATTCGATACCGAGATACATGAATTGAGGCCCCCCTGAATAAAAAAAACTACATTTTCAGAAAAATGTGTGTGAACAGCTTAGCACAAAAACGAATAGTCGGATCAACACCAAACTTGGTATTTAAGCTCAGTATCATCCAGAGATGCGACACGAAGGTTTTCAAGAAAATTGCCCCACCCCAGATTACCCTTTACATGGAACAATTTTCGAAAATGTTAATTTTCTCCAAAAATGGCTCTAAAGATTTTGATTAAAGTATCATATGTTTAAGATATGTTCATGACAAATGAAATGTATATCTCAAATTTTCTGGGAATGTCTCCAAAAGTATTCTTCATTGTGAACGACTTTTGCATAACTGGTAAACCATAAGAGATAGACAAAATTTTACTACACAAAAAATGTAGATCGTGTTAAATACACAATTTATGTCATACATTTTTTTTGTTCAGTGTACCATTTTCGAGATATTGCTTATTATTCCCTTAAGTTTTTGCAATACTTATTTTCTCAAATGTGAATTCGTTATTCATTTTTTTTGTCTTGGATATGCAAAGAGTTATAATCTGTGGCAAAGGGAATGGTGCTGCACCTAACAACCAGCTATTAAGAGATATGTATGTGCTTAAAGGCTACTGTATTACTATATTGCCCTTGTAAATATATATTCCCCTTACATCTACAAGAAAATTAGCAATAAGATAGTCTGGAAATGTTTATCTCAATTAACATAAAGTCGATGGAGAATAAGCGTTTGTAAAAATAGTTTTACAAGAGTAGAGAAAGTCATGTGAGTGTAACACATCAGAATTTTTTCTCTTACTATAATCACTGAAGTGGCATACCTTTCTGTATCATGTAGCGTTAGATCTTGTACCTCTTTTATATTGTACCAAAGGCCAATAGTTAACAGGGAAGTGCATGAGAATAGGCTTCTTAGATCCGTAGTTGAATTGGGGTAGGGATTATAGGAATAATAATAAAATAAATTCAGGAGGAAAAACCACCGTTATTAGTTTTTGAACACCATGCTTTAAAAACTATGGATTAAGTTCAATTCTGAATGGCGAATTAGTAATCAATGAGACTGTACATTGGCTGAAAGGGCTTGCGTGTAATTCTAAAGAAAATCCCTCGCCCCCGAACTGCCCTTTAAGTAGAATATTCTGCGTTAGCTTTTTATCCCCTCAAAAATGGTTCTAACGATTTTCACTACAACGCCCTATGTTTGAGATATTTGCATTAATAAGAAT
This sequence comes from Deroplatys truncata, assembly GCA_030765065.1. NCBI lineage: Eukaryota > Metazoa > Arthropoda > Insecta > Mantodea > Mantidae > Deroplatys > Deroplatys truncata. The sequence continues at coordinate 13,702,343 of CM060979.1, forward strand.
TCTGTGTGTAGCTTGTGGGATCCCCTTCATACTGGCTAATTTTGTTTAATTGTGTACAAATGAGAAATCTTAACTTGCTGCAGGAGAAATATGGAGCTCTTCAAAATACACAGCTTGTAACAAGTATGTTTTTCTCTCCAGAGTTAACCATTAGCGAAAAATTCGCTGTTTACATGTTGTACATCATAAGACGGACATACTTGAAAGTTTGTTTCTTCCGTTTTCCCTCCATCGCAAGAAGCGGTCCTGTGAAGTTGTTTTCATCCCCACGTATGGAAGCCAATTTGAAGAAGTTTAATTTTAGGAGGAGTTTTATTTTATTTCGACTGTTGGGGAGCCGAACTTTAAGTAGTTGCAACCGCACGTATGGTAAAAAGTTTCCGGTAGCCCTCTCCCCAAATGTACTTTACGGTGGCCTTTGACCTAAGTTTAAAAATATTAACTTTTTAATTTTTTACTGTTTCTTTAAATATTATATATTTATGTTTGCCTCGGCTGCGTCAGTATTATTTTTAGAGACATGAATGTCTTAGCAGGGAGTGGTGCGACTGAAGAATGTAAGCTTACACAGATTACAATTTTACTTCACTCCATTTTATTAATGCTTGACACGATTTAAGTAACACTTCACTGATAGAGAGAGCTGTGAGATTCTTTTGTTAATTACTTGCACTTTTTAACACGTAAACTATTTTCGTCTCACACTGAATACGTATTAAATTTCTCGAGGACACATCTCGCGTCCAGTTAGGAACACCGTCTACAAGCAACCGACTTCTGAATTTGTAAATTTTGCTCCATTTTAGTTTCTGATTGGCTAATCCTATTCCAATAGAATACCTTCATTTAACTACAGATTTTTTCTGGTTGTTGATTGGCTATTTATTAAACTGTCTCAAAAATCATATTATTGCTTCCAAGAATCACAAGTAGCATTATTAAACTTTCAAATTCATTATTGCCTCAAGGTTACCTCACTGTTAACAACTTTTAACCTATTATTCTCACAGCTCCTACATTATTAAATTACGTAATATATTCACATAACATTGAACATGTACATAATAATATAAACATATACATTGACTAATATGCACGTTTTATGTATTGTTACACATTGCTTTAAGGCGGGCTGTTATTGAATTTCTATATTAAATAATTACTGAAATCATTTAAGTGTTAAAAATACTGCCTCACCTGATAACCGACTCTCTGGGTACGTCTCGTTATCCAAGAGAGGGTGTGCAAGTGTCACTCTGACCGATTTTGTCTATTCCTTGAGTCGCCTTTGCTTGAAAACAGAGAAACGGTCAGAAGCCTTTAATCCAATCATTGCCTGAATTACATAACTACCTTGTTATTTCCTTCAACTTCGCATTTAACAGTTTCTTGCCTGTGAATGGGCTACTTCCAGCAAAACAAAGCACACGCTTACATTGTGTTTACAGATCCTTCTTTTGGACGCATCTGTATGTCAGTAGTAGTGCTATTGCCAACTTAAAAACATCTTATGATACTCTGCTTGAGCTTTGGATTCTTCTGCAAAAACCTCATGTATTGTATTTACATGATCCTCTCTACTCACTCTTCTATAAACTATTCTTATAAAATTATAATATACCGTTTGTTAACCAAGGGAAATGGCTCCATTAACGCGTGAGGCTCGCATTCATGAGGTCCGGGTTCGATTTCTGTCAACGTCCTTTCTGACCTTGGGATCTTCATAGTTTTCCTTGGTCGTTAGGAGAACGCTGGGTTGGTTTCTCGTCTACCACGATTTCCTTTTCATAACTTCCTTCCTCTTCATTCCGCTTCCTTCTCATGTTTCAGGTGTACTTCTAGGTTTTGTGGCGTGTGGCGGTGCCGGATAGATGGCGCGGATGCTTGCTCAAAGGAAAAAGTATTCTCCGTAAACACTAGAGGGCTGCCTGATTAACGGGTCGTTCATTGTCCCCTCTGGGCAGCACCACAAGTGGTACAAGAGATGTCTTCCTCCGCTGCATCCCTATGCTTGTTAATCGAGACTATTTCACTCATGCGGCAAATGCCACATAATGACCAATCGCGTTTAAAGGAATGTTTCTAAACCAATCACGGCTATGATTCTACTCAATGTTTATGGAAATATCTTTATCACCTCCTCCTTTGGGCTCCTTTTTTACTTTCTCTACTACGTATAGAAAGTATTGTATTCCACCCAAAAATTCGATACCGAGATTTCACCGGAAATATGTTTTTGAGACCCCCTGAATCCAAAAAAAGCATTTTTGGAAACATGTCTGTGTGTGTATCTGTCTGTGAACAGCATAACTCAGAAACGAACAGTCGGATAAACACCAAACTTGGTATTTAGGTTCAGTATCTTCCAGGGATGCGACACGAAGGTTTTCAAGAAAATCCCCGCAACCCAGATTATCCTTTACATGGAACATTTTTAGAAAATTTTAATTTTCTCAAAAATAGCTCTAACGATTTTAATTAAAATATCATATGTTTAAGATATTTTCATGACAAAATGCATATCCTGAATTTTCTGGGAATGTCTCCAAAAGTGTTCTTCACTGTGAACGACTTTTGCATAACTGGTAAACCATAAGAGATAGACAAAAGTTTACTACACAAAAAATGTAGATCGCGTTAAAATACACAATTTATGTCATACATTTTTTTTTGTTGAGTGAGCCATTTTCGAGATATTGTTTGTTATTCCCTTATATTTTTCAATAGTTTTCTCAAATGGGAATTCGTTATTCATTTTTTTTTGTCCTGGTAATGCACAGAGAATGGAATACTCGACATAGCAACCAGGTCTTAAAATATTTGACTATAGCTTAAAGCCTACCAATTCCCCTTGCATCTACAAGAAAATTAGCAATAAGATTAACATCTCGATTAACATGAAGCATATGGAGAATAAGTGTTTGTAAAAACAGTTTGTACAAGAGTAGAGAAAGTCATGTGAGTGTAACACAGCAGATTTTTTCCCTAAGTTGCAGCAATTTTCTTTGCATCTCTTGCCTCTTGGAACCCCTGTTCTTCAAATGGATTGAACTTTATATGATATTGCTTAAAATACATTTCTTGTAGCATTTTAGCTGTGACATTCCATATTGTTTTTATAGCACATCATATGAGTAAATCAAACGGAGAAGAGTGCAAGAAACACACTATAAAATAAACGTAATTGGGTTTTTAAATAAAGCTCATAATAAACCAATGAATTGAAACAAGGTAACATTTATCAGCCTTTTTATGTAAAGAAAGTCATAACCTATAATGTTGATAATATAGGTTTCATTTGTTTCATATTTTCTCTATTAGGAACATTCTTACAATTATAGATAAAAGAACAGCGAATCCCTACTGCAAGTTCCGCACGGTAGATGGCAGAAAATAGCTATATGATCAAGTTGCACTGATCAAACAATTTTTAAATTATTTTGAAAACAACTGCGCTTATATTGCAAACAAATATAAATATTTTATGATTCTATTATAATAATGATTGAGTAAATCAATTCATTGTATAATGAAATAGTCTTAGCAAATGCCACTGATGATTTCCAAATCCTCTAGATAAATTTTATTTGGAAACCACTCGTAACTTACGGATGTCCGTGAATTTGGGCAAAAACCAAGCTGTCCTGTTTACCAAGAGACGAACCCCCGCTGCAGACAGAGCAACATTCAGGACCAAATGATAGAGTGGGGAACACCCGTTCGCTACTTGGACGTCACACTGGATAAGGGCCTAACTTTTCGTGAACACATGCGTGGAACAACTAACAAGGCTAGGGGGGCGTAGCCGCCTTATACCCGGTTCTAGCTTCCACTATGCCGATTCACTTAAAGTTACGCCTTTATAAAGCAATTATCTTACCTCTAGTGCTCTATGCCTGCGAGGTGTGGGACATGGCAGTAGATTCCTGACTTCTCTGGTTGCAGCGGATACATAATGAGGGACTTCGGTCCATCTATTCTGTCTGCCGTCGCTTTCCAGTCAGGCTACTGCACGAGACCTCGGCCATCCCATACGTGGAGGATGTGATTAAGCTCCGGGATCAAAATTTCTACGCCAGATTGATACATCACGAGAACGCCCTTGTCAGATTCCTGGGTGACTACTTACCACGAGAACGTCGATACAGACGCTACCGGGTTCCCCGCATGGCTTGTGGGCATCCCCGGTAACGAAGGCTTTAAACCTGCCAACAGCACAAAGCTGTCACTAAGTACCCCCCCTCACCCATGGGAGTGGTCAATCAAAATTAAACCTACCACAATTTAAGGAAGAACAAACACCAGCGGAGCAGGGCACTGAAGAGGCAGCCACTGGGGAGCCTATAAAAACATAGTGCTACCTCCCATCACATCCACACCAACACCAAACCGCCACCCTACAATAGATCCATCATCCCTATGGTTAAGCCCTTCCAAGGGTAGGGACATAGCAAAACTCACTTAGGCTCACCACGAGCCTACCAGACCGGAGTTCGAGTTTGTGACTTAGTGCAGATAAACCTTCATTACACATTTTACTGTAGATATAAGGATACAATAGGCTAAAGCGATAGTCAGATTTTTAAAAGTGTGTCACTATGTAATGGCTTTGAAATTACATCCTCTTTGCATGATCATGAGAAAAAGACGAAGGTTAAGTATTTAAAATTCAAATCAATAATAAAGAATACCTCGAAACTGGTTAATGCACAAACAAAAATGTATTTGAGCATAAGCTGTGTGCTTTAACGAGACCTACATGTCATGTACACATATATTCCAGTTGTATTTCAATAAAAATTGTAAGCCACATTTTAACAACTATAAAAATCTGATGTGTTACACTCACATGACTTTCTCTACTCTTATACAAACTATTTTTACAAACTCTTATGCTCCATCTATTTCATATTAATCGAGATAAACATTTGCAGAAACGATCTTTTGACATGCAAAGAGAATTACATTTTACACATAGCGACCAGTTCTAAAAATATTTGACTATCGCTTAAGGCGTACTATGTTCCCCTTGTTTTGTATTTGCAAAGGCAATATAGAAATACAGTAGCCTTTAAGCATAGACGTACCTCTTAATAGCTGGTTGCTATGTACAGCACCATTCTCGTTGCCACTCTCTTTGCATATCCAAGACAAACATGAATAATGAATTCCCATTTGAGAAAATAAGTATTGAAAAATTTAAGGAAATAATAAGCAATATCTCGAAAATGGTTCACTCAACAAAAAAATGCATATGACATAAATTGTGTATTTTTACGCGATCTACATTTTTGTGTAGTAAAATTTTATCTATCTGTTATGGTTTACCAGTTATGCAAAAGTCGTTCACAATGAAGAATACTTTTGGAGACATTCCTAGAAAATTCAAGATATACATTTTATTTGTCATGAAAATATCTTAAACATGTGATAGACAGATACACACAAACACAGGCATGTTTCCAAAAATGCTTTTTTTGGATTCAGGGGGCCTGAAAACATATATTTCCATTGAAATCTAGGTATCGAATTTTTGGGTGGAATACAATACCTGCTTCCCCTGCTTACTATACCTACGTAGTAGAGAAAGTAAAAAGTCGAAAACATTTCCAGGTAAAGAGTAGTATGATGTTGGGGCATTTTTTTAAGCTTCGCGTCGCATCTATGGAACATACCGAACTCAAATACCAAGTTTGGTGTTTATCCGAGTTTTCGTTTTTAAGTTATGCTGTTCAAAGTCAGAGCTTGTTTCTAAAAATGCTTCCTTTTTGGATTGAGGGAGTCTCAACGCGTGTATTCCTGGTGAAATCTCGGTATCGAATTTTTTGACGGATGACAATACTCCCTCCTATACATAGAAATGACAGTGAAAGTAAACATAAGGTCCAAATCGCTGTGAATGATGTCAGGAGGGCCACGGAAAACCTGCCAACGGTTTTTCGCCTAAGGTACTTATTTACCTAAGTTGTCAACACTTAATTACCGCGCCAGCGTAACAACTTGTGACTGTCTCTCTGGTCCAGTAGTCAGCATTTTGGCTTCTTAACCAAGAGGTTGTGGCAGTATTTTATATCACAACAATGTAAATGCCAGAGTGATTGTAGTGTAAATAAGCATTATTGTATGATATTGATTTGAGATGTTTGTTAATTATAAGCATTGTTAGGAAATAAGTTTACACGGCCTCACTGAAACTGACAATAGGAGCGGGCAACAATGAGCGAGGGGGTGAGTTGATTATTAATTAGAAGAGACAAACAAATGACGTCAGAGTAGCGTGCCTTTCTTATAAATGGAGGGAATATCTTCCCTAGAGCATATGTGTTCATACATTTGATTGGATATAAAAATAGACGCTAATGTTGGCGCGTTTTATTAACCAATAGCAACTCGATTATAATCTTTAGGCATTTTGGGGTGAGGGAGTATAAATTCCGTGCCAGAGACGGGTAACGCGCAGTTTGACAGAATAATTCACAAGGCAAACGTCGCTGAGTCCAACAGAATTATTCGCGGGTAATACGTCGTGCAGTCCAACATAATCCTACAAAAGTTATACGTCGCTCAGTTCATCAGAATCATTCGCGGGTTACACGTCGCACAATTTAACAGAATCTCTCGCGTTGTAAAGTTAGTTAAAAGATGTAAAATACGCGAATTAATAATGTGCGGCAAATAAGTGATAATAGTTACATTCGAAAATACAACAGTTTCAGTCGGGCGTGTATTAACAGTAATTATGTGAAATTAATACCGTGTGACGGCAATAAAAGTGTAAAAACAAATTCTTTTATCAGTGTTATCTTTTAGTAACAAGTCCTTTCCGTTTACACATCCTGTTCAAGAGATTTGCTCGACTGAGTAATAAAATAGGTAGCTGGAGCTCAATGAACCCAAAATGCAAAATAATAAAACAATAACAGGCGCTCAGCAAATAACACTAACACGAAACGGCGACAAGGTTCCGGGTTCAATTTCCGCTTAGGGCCAGAGGAATTACTGTTTAATTTCATGTATATTTTATCAATGTAGGCACAATACTTATGTTGTAAATATATTTTTACTTTCTCTACTACGTATAGTAAATAGGGGAGTACTGCATTCCACCCAAGAATTCGATACCGAAAATGCATGTTTTGAGGCGCCTTGAGTCAAAATAAAGCATTTTTGGAAACATGACCTTGTGTGTGTCTCTGTGAATAGCGTAACTCAAACGAAAAGCGGGATAAATAGCAAACTTGGTATTTGAATTTAGCATCTTCCAAGGATGCGACACCAAGATTTAAGAAAATTCCCCCACCCCAACTATCCTTTACATGGAACTTTTTTACTTTCTCTACTACGTATAGTAAGTAGGGGAAGTATTGTATTCCACACAAAACTTCGATACCGAGATTTCACCGAAATACATGTTTTGAGATACCCTGAATCCAAAACAAAAGTCTTTTTGGAAACATGTCCGTGTGTGTGTGTCTGTGTCTGTGAACAGCATAACTCAGAAACGAACAGTCGGATAAATACCAAGCTTGGTATTTAGGTTCAGTATCTTGAATTTTCTGGGAATGTCTCCAAAAGTATTCTTCATTGTGAACGACTATTGCATAACTGGTAAACCATAAGAGATAGACAAATTTTTACTACACAAAAATGTAGATCGCTTTAAAATACACAATTTATGTCATTTACATTTTTTTAAAGTATAAGTATTGGAAAATTTGAGGGAATAACAAGCAATATCTCGAAAACGATTCACTCAACAACAAAAATGTATATGACATAAATTGTGTATTTTAACGCGATCTACATTTTTTGTGTAGTAAAATTTTGTCTATCTCTTATGGTTTACCAGTTATGCAAAAGTCGTTCACAATGAAGAAAACTTTTGGAGACATTTCCAGAAAATTTGAGATATAAATTTGATTTGTTATGAAAATATCTTAATCATATGATATTTTAATCAAAATCGTTAGTCATTTTTGAGAAAATTAACATTTTCGAAAAATGTTCTATGTAAAGGGTAATCTGGGGTGGGGGGATTTTCTTGAAAACCTTCGTGTCGCATCTCTGGAAGATACTGAACCTAAATACCAAGTTTGATGTTTATCTGACTGTTCGTTTCTGAGTTATGCTGTTCACAGACACACACGGACATGTTTCCAAAACAGTTTTTTACTTTCTCTACTACGTATAGTAAGTAGGGGAAGTATTGCATTCCACCCAAAAATTCGATACCGAGATTTCACCGGAAATACATGTTTTGAGACCTCCTGAATCCAAAAAAAGCATTTTTGGAAACATGTCCGTGTGTGTGTCTGTGTGTGCGTGTGTCTGTGAACAGCATAACTCAAAAACGAAGAGTCGGATAAACACCAAACTTGGTATTTAGGTTCAGTATCTTTCAGAGATGCGACACGAAGGTTTTCAAGAAAATCCCCCCACCCCAGACTACCCTTATATGGAACATTTTTCGAAAATTTTAATTTTCTCAAAAACGGCTCTAACGATTTTGATTAAAATATCATATGTTTAAGATATTGTCATGACAAATAAAATGTATATCTCGAATTTTCTGGGAATGTCTCCAAAAGTATTCTTCGTTATGAACGACTTTTTCATAACTGGTAAACCATAAGAGATAGACAAAATTTTACTACACGAAAAATGTAGATCGCGTTAAAATACACAATTTATGTCATATACATTTCTTTTGTTGAGTGAACCGTTTGCGAGATATTGCTTGTTATTCCCTTAAATTTTCCAATACTTATACTTTTTCTAAAATTCGTTATTCATTTTTTTATATCCTGGACATGCAAAGAGAATGGAATGCGCCACATAGCAACCAGCGATAAAATATTTGACTATCGCTTAAAAGCTACCATATTCCCCTTGCATCTACAAGAAAATTACCAATAAGATTGACATCTCGATATCTCGATTAACATGAAGCATATGGAGAATAGGCGTTTGTAAAAATAGATTGTACAAGAGTAGAGAAAGTCATGTGAGTGTAACACATAAGATTTTTTTGTATTTAGGAGGCCTCAAAACATGTATTTCCGGTGAAATCTCGGTATCGAATTTTTGGGTGGAATACAATACTTCCCCTACTTACTATACGTAGTAGAGAAAGTAAAAATCGCTGCCACTTGGAGAATGACAAACAGGAACAATGTCGGAATTAGCATACAATACAAAATTGGTAACGTGTTTATACATTGAAAACTACTAATAAGAACGTAATTCAGTGAACAAGCTATCGGTTTTACAGTGTTTTATAAAGTGAGTATCGACTAACGGTGGTCAAAAATCAGTATTGGTATGTTTATCGAGTAATATCGTCCCATCACTAATTTTTTTTTTAATAAGCGATAGAGGGTAGATAAAGTCATGTGAATGTAAGAGCAGATTTTTTCACTATCCCTAAGATAACCGCCACTGCCATAAGGCTCACCAGGAAATTGTACGCACACTTCTCACGCGCTCGACTCTACATTCCCCTGCCATTATTCTTAAGTTTATTATTCCGCTCATGGTATGAGTTCTTTACGGACAGTTCAACGAAATTGCATATCTGGTATCACACTATGGTATGTTTTCCTCAGTTTTTCTTTCCTTCTTACTTTAATGTCATTTCTATTTTCGTTAGAGTCGGTACAGCTACCGAGTAAGGCTTCATTCTTCTTGTACTAGGACTATTCCACCTCGCACCGAGGAAGCAGCTTTATAGATCTTTTCAGACAGTATAGTGCATGCGAACTAAAACACTTGCATATCAAATTTTACCCACCTCAGTGTGACCAACTTTGTCTTCAAGTCCAATCACATGGCAATTACCCTTTGTATTTGTACATGTTTAGTAACTCGACTTTACTTTACAAGGTTTTACTTTTCATTGTGTCTTTTTACATGATTAATTTCTCATGGCGCTCGCATTATCTGTTCACAATACAAGTCGTCATACTTCAATTTATTTCAATTCGTTGTGGAGTTAACCTATACGTTATATTGGTAGCTTTCTGCTTTCTTTGATCTAAAACGTTATTCTTTTATCTAGCATAACCTACATAGATTTAATTACGGCAATTATGAATTCAGAAGAAACAAATGGAAGAGCCAGGTGAAATTACAGAAGCAGCAAAAATAATAAAATGTGGGTACTGTTGCCCCACGTATGGGAGCCAAACTTGAAGTTATTTATTGTTGCTGTTTGCACCACGCATTGCGGGAGATATGTTTCTTGGAATGTTCGGCCCACGTACGATACAAACTTTCTGGTGGCCTTCGCCCCACGTTTACAATTCAACTTTGTATTTTAATGTTTATTTTGAGGTAGTATTTTTAACACAAATCATTTCAGTCAAATTATATAATATCTAAATTCAATAACATCCCGTTATAAAGCAATATGTGAATGTAACATATAAAAAGTGTATATTACAGTCATTTTAAATGTTTATATTATTGTATCCATGTATAATTACTTAATTTAATAATGTAGGAGCTGTGAGAAATAGGTTTAAAGTTGCTAACAATGAGGTAACCTTAAGGCAATAATAAGTAAGGAAGTTTAATACTACTAGTCATAATTACAGCAGCAACAATGTAAATTTTGAAACAGTTTAAAAATAGCCAATCAACAACCATAAAAAGATTTAGTTAAATATAGGTATTCTATTGGACTAAGATTAGCCAATCAGAGACTTGAAATACAAAATTCAGAAATTTAGGCGGTGGAAAACAGTTCAGTTGCCTCCAAACAGTGCTCATAGCCAGGCGTGTTGCTTCTAGACAGTGCTCATAACCGGACGCGAGATGTGTCCTCGAGAAATTAAATACGTATTCGTTCGAGACGAAAATAGTTTACGTGTTATAAAGTGCAAGTATTAAATAAAATAATCTCACAGCTCTCTATATTTAATTTGTGTCAAGGATTAATAAAAAGGAATGAATTAAAACTAAAAATCTGTTTAAACCTACATTCTTCAATCGCACCACAACCCTACCAAGAGAACATGTCTAACAATAATACTGACGCAGCCGAGGCAAACAAATATAATATCTAAACAAAAAATAGTCAAATTACAAAGCTAATATTTTTAAACTTGGGGCGAAGGCTACCGGAGACCGGGTACTATACGTGAGATAGCAACTACTTCAAGTTCGGCTCCCCCAACAGTTGAAATATAATACATCGTCAAACTGGCTTTCAATACGTAGCAGGAACTACCTGCTTCAAGTTGACGTGCATACGTGGTGCAAACAACGTAAACAAAACCCCTACCTCAACTTTAATATTATATATGTATGCCTCGGCTGCGTCAATAGTAATTTTCAGAACACGTATCTCTTAGCAGGACCAGTACGGCTAGAGAAAAAGGCTTACACAAATTATAATTTGTATTTTACTTTATTAATCCTTCACATGATTAAACAACACTTCACTGATTTATCCTACTGTAGAGCTCTGAGATTGTTATTTACACTTTTTTTTAACAACTTTATATTATTCTCACCGCAATGAATTTTCATGTCTCACACTGAACACGTACCAAATCTAACTGCTTGGTTACGCTTCCTTGTAGCGTCTCCCGCCTGAATTTGTACAATTTCTCTATTTCGTCTCTGATTGGCTAAGCCTACTCCAATAGAATACTTTTATTTAACTTAAGCGTTTTCTAGTTTTTGATTGGCTATTTATAAACTGTTTTAAATCTTACTTTATTATTGTTCCAACAATTATTAGTAGCCTTTAATAAACTTTCAAATTTATTGTTGTCTCAAGGTACCTCATCGTTAGCAACTTTCGGCATCTACTTTGTAATTTTGTTTGCTACGGAAAGCAGTTTGCTTCTAGTCTCACAGCTCCTACATTGTTAAACTACGTAATACATTCACATAACGTTGTTATACATGTACATAATAATATAAACATAATACGATGACTATTACATGCACTTTATATATTATATTATACACATATTGCTTTAAGGTGGGCTGTTATTATATTTTATATTATTTATATTATATAGTTAGATATTATTTAAGTGTTAAAATACTGCCTCAAACACTAGAAGTACTTGCCCAAAAATCCGGAAAGCAATATGATATAGCATTCAATCGCTTCATTGCCTGATGCAAGGCAAAACATGTTTAAAACAATTTCACTGAAAATGACTGCTATTGAATCAACATGCGACATCTCGCCGCACACGAGAATTGATTCTCGTTCTAAACAATTTCTCTTAGTTTCGGGAATCAATATATATTATTGATGTTTTACAAGCTAGAGCGCTGTCTAAAAAACTCTGATGTGTTACACTCGCATGACTTTCTCTACTCTTGTACAAACTATTTTTACAAACGCCTATTCTCCATATGCTTCATGTTAATCGAGATGTTAATCTTATTGCTAATTTTCTTGTAGATGCAAGGGGAATTGGTAGGCTTTAAGCAATAGTTAAATATTTTAAGTGCGGGTTGCTATGTAGAGTATTCCATTCTCTTTGCATCATCAGGACAAAATAAAATCTGTTGCACTCGCATGACTTTCTCTACTCTTGTACAAACTATTTTTACAAACTCTTATTCTCCATCTATTTCATATTAATCGAGATAAACATTTGCAGAAACGATCTTTTGATATGCAAAGAGAATTACATTTTACACATAGCGAACAGTTCTAAAAATATTTGACTATCGCTTAAGGCATACTATGTTCCCCTTGTTTTGTATTTGCAAGAGCAATATAGAAATACAGTAGCCTTTAAGCATAGACATATCTCTTAATAGCTGATCGCTACGTGCAGCGCCATTCTCTTTGCCACAGATTAATACTCTTTGCATATCCAAGAAAAAAAAGTATATAACGAATTCCCATTTCAGAAAATGGGTATTGAAAAATTTAAGGGAATAACAAGCAATATCTCGAAAATGGTTCACTCAACAACAAAAATGCATATCACATAAATTGTGTATTTTAACGCGATCTACATTTTTTGTGTAGTAACATTTTGTCTATCTCTTATGGTTTACCAGTTATGCAAGTCTTTCACAATGAAGAATACTTTTGGAGACATTCCCAGAAAATTCAAGATATACATTTCATTTGTCATGAAAATATCTTAAACATATGATATTTTAATCAATATCGTTAGAGCCATTTTTGAGAAAATGGAAATTTTCGAAAAATGTTCCATGTAAAGGGTAATCTGGGGTGGGGGGATTTTCTTGAAAACCTTCGTGTCGCATCTCTGGAAGATACTGAAGCTAAATACCAAGTTTGGTGTTTATCCGACTGTTCGTTTCTGAGTTATGCAGTTCAGACACACACACGGACATATTTCCAAAAAGGCTTTTTTGGATTCAGGGGGTCTCAAAACATGTATTTCCGGTGAAATCTCGGTATCGAATTTTTGGGTGGAATACAATACTTCCCCTACTTACTATACGTAGTAGAGAAAGTAAAAATAGTATATACCACACGTGTTTTGATTTTGCTTGTAGGATTGCGAAATAAAACCCTACTTTTAACACTTTTATCATAATCTACTATTCTTTCAGTAAGTAAGCCTTAAAAATCTATTTTCCCCATATTATCGAAACTTTTGGCGTCTCCATATAGTCAGTCTTGCTGACTTTTAAATGAGCAGAAATTGGTCTGATTTAATAGTTCATCCCTTAAAGCCTCCTGTTCATTATGAGTTCAATATTTTATAGTTCTATAGTAAAATGTAATTGTATAGCCTCTAACTACAAGGCAAGTGCATTTATGGACAATTAAGTCGGTAGATATATGATTTATTGTTCTCAACTTTAAATTAAATTGAGTTTTACTTATGGACGCCCTTTAAGTGCTGTGGTCCTTAGCGTCCCGTTCTGTACTGGGCGTGAAAGACCGGTAATTTTGCTCAGAGGCCTCTTTATCAGTCTTGAGGTTCTTTTACGTGCAGTAAATATACGACACGAAACCACCGAATTTACTTCCCTTCCGAAGGAATCCATCTAAGGAGTTTTACGCCCAAAAAAATTCATCGCCCTCCGCCGGATTTGAACCCGCGACCTCGGAACCAGACTCTCTCAACATTGGAATACATAGCAACGTCAGGAAAAAAGAATAGCAATTTACAAAGTTAAATAACAAGACATCTACCTTGTAAAGAGAGTCGGGCGTCAAAGTTGCCTTGATTGTCGACCTAAATGCATTTAGCGGAAGAATGCTAAGATGAGGTGAAATAGAACTGAACATTTTCAATGATAAGTATTCAAAATTATTTTACGTAATACTATAATTATTTTTATTGTGGTAAATATTCAAACAGTTTCCAGTAGAATAATTGTGTAATGAAGAGCAATTATAAATACTTTTCTTTATACGGGTGAGCCAATGAACTATGAACCGCCGGCGCGATGTTTTTCTAATTCGCGATGGCGGAGTGCGTTGCCGTCTGTGGCTATCATAGAGCTGCGCTGATGCAGTCCTACAATTTCTTTTAACTGTGTTTAAGACTTTATTACCAACTTTATGAAAGGAGATGCTGAAACTGGCCACCGTCGTTGTCCATACATTTTTGCCACTTCTTTAAGAGATGATCCACCACTCTCCGAAGTTCACGTTGCAAAATGCTGGAAATTTCCTGGCGGATATTTTCAGAATGTGTGCATTTGTCTTTTATACTCTACTTCACTTCAGAGTGGGGGTTAGGTCGAGGGACTGAGGGGGTGCCACAAATGTCTACTAATAATTCTCTCTTCCTCAAACACACTTCCGATTGTTCTCATCGAAATATTGGCTGTACGGACTGTGGTGCAGCCAAAATTGTATTCACGTATGTGGAGGTGTCAACTGTTTACTCGAAAAAATGTACCTTATAATTCGTTCTCCACTCATGGCGCACCATACACTTTTTTTTCTTTCTTTCTTCCCAATCATGAGTGACACTTTATGAAGAATATTAGGTTTTCCAGAACTGCAAAAGCGATTATTTTGTGTACACACGTATTCATGAAGGTGGAAACAGGCCTCTCACTGATGAAACTCCACTCGGTATCGGACCATCTGGTTGAAGACCAAGTGTCACACTTATTTTGTATGCTTTTAACTAGAACAATTTAGTAAAACTTTGTACAGTCATACGAAATGCCTGCCTATTGTGTAAGACACCTAAGCTATTTCTGGGAGAAACTCTCCTAGCAATGACCGTTGTCGTCTGTTTCTTCGGTAAAAACTCTACGCTGTCTGTCTGGGTTCTTAGACTGAACACTACCTGTGGTTGATCATTTAGGGATATGATTAAGTAGCAATGCTGGGTGGAGCAAACAAAAGAAGATAGTATTAGCTAAAGGAAAAATGGCAATGAAAGCCATCAAAACAATTAAAATGGTTAGAGAGAATTTACACTACTGTAGTAGAAGCAAAACTGTTATATGGAGCAGAGCTTTGGGACCTGGAAGAAGGGTGGGTAAATATAGACATGATCCATAGGAGCTTTTGTAAACATATATTGCGCTTACCAAGATCATCGCCCAATGGAGTGGCGCCAGCCGAATTAGGCAGAACGGGAATTAAAGGAAAAATTGTGGAAAGAGTGCTAAAATATTGGAATAGAATTAGAAATTGAGGATCAGAACATTTTACATCAATGTTTGATACTGCAGGAAAGACTTCCTAATCATAAAGAGTCTTGGCTAGGTAAGATAAAGAAAACCTTTATCAAGATAGATTTTGGGGAGATGTTGAGAGCTAAAGAATTACTACAAATAGGTTTCTGGAATGAAATTGGCACAAGAATAGAGGATATGGAAAAACAAGATTTATTAGCAAGTTTTACTTTTAAGAGCTCACTGAGATTATACAGAGAAATGAAAGTAGTATGGAGCAGGGAACAGTATGTTGATATATGTGATAAAACAGCAAGAGCAGGATTTGCATGGGCTAGGACAGGGGTGGTGAATTTGAAAGGTTTGAGAAAAGAGATTGATTTGGAGAAATGCCCACTATGCCACCGGAAAGTTAAAGGGTGGCATATAGTTTTAGAGTGTGAAGAAACGAAGTTGTTTAGAAAGAGGATAGAGAAGAGAGAATGGATAAATTTACCAATAGAAATTCAAGATAAAAAGATAGTAAATGTAAAATCTACGAAAAATGTAATACAAGTAGGAAACTTTTTGGGCAGAGTAAGAGCAAAATGGATGAGGAAAATTAGCAAGGAAGAGACAAATGAATATTAAATTACAGTAGCTTTTATTTGATATATTGCAAGTAGGACCCAACAACTCGACAACCTCAAGGTTTGAGTTTGTTGGGGTCCAAGGTAAAGAAAATCAAGGTAGAGTTACAGTTAGTACTGGAGATTAAATAAATTGATAATTGTACTTTTAGATTATGAGGTTAGTTTTCTTTATATTTTATTTTATTGTTATTTTTAGAAACTGGTTTAGAATAAATTTGTAAAATTGTTGTAAATTTGTACAATTAATTGGGTTGCTTACCTGTGGTCTGAAATTTATTATACAGATTATGGATTGTTGTACGGTCTGGAATCTTTACACTCGGGAACCGTTCTGCAAATCTTATTTGAACTTGACGAGCTGACCGCGATAACACATACGAATCGTACATAAATACACGCAGTAGCAAACACATTGAGGTATAATTGTGACCAAGTTTTGGGTACAAACAACTCTTAACTGAGCTTCCCCGCGTCACGGTCAACGCAGTACTGCAGAGCAGAGCAAAGCCACGTCAGTAGCGTGAGCTTAATTGCAGCAGTGGCGGAAAACAGGGATCCACACGCCCATTGGGAAAACCCCGCGCAGCTGGTTCATAGTTCATTGGGTCTCTCGGTATAAAGCACAGCTCAAGAAAAACACTGACAGTGGCGTTGATATAGTAAGTTTAATAAAAGCTGGTCGAGTAGAGACTTGGGTGGAACAGCACATAAAATTCTTACTGCTCTTGTGATAAAAAACAACTCAAACGCTGAAGTAGTTACCCCGGAGAATTGTTCTGTAACATGACTAGGCATTTAAGCACAATATACAGTTAATACGGGTTCCATTTTTGGATTTTCTTTAAGAATTTTCGGACTAAAAAGCGCTTTACTAATTTTAGCAGATGTAGAATCAATGACTTTGCCAACCTAAGCCAGATTCAACAATAACACCCAAAAATGTTGCTGACCTATTAAAATGAGAGTTAATGCGAATAAAAGAAAAGTGTAATTCAGCAAAAGGTAAGTATTTGGGATAAATACTTAATTACAAGAGGTAAACCATTTATATAAATATTAAACATAATTGGGCCTAAAACTGATCCTTGAGGAATCCTATATTTCAAAAAATTAAATTCAGATATATTGCCATTCAAATGGACACTTTGATATCTACTGGTAAATGAAATTAATACTATTTTTGCTAAATCCATAAAGTACAATTTCTTAACAGGAATTTCGTGAGAAACTGTATCGAAAGCAGGACAGTCGGTAGTATTTGAAACAAATCTTTTTAATATAGGTACTGAGTTACAAGGTTTTTGGGATGCTGGTATTGCTTCTGATACGAACTTGTCACGGAACAAGGAGCACATAATGGGACCTCAGGGTTGCAGATAGCTAAGCAAGAACGCTCAAGGTCCTGAGAACTAATACCCAAAGAGCATGCATGTACTTCAAAAGTCGGTGCGTTATGAAGAAATGTTCTGATGACGAGTTTCGTGTATGTATAAGATCAAGAAATATCGCGTGACAACAATATAAAGCGTTTGCGTGCCACTCATATTTTTTCAAGAGTTACATAAACAGATTTCATGTAAATATTTCACTCAATTTGTATTTGTTGTCCCTTTTTTCCAGGGGTAAGTATTTCCTGTTTCTCAGACATCAAATTACATCAAATAATCAATGCTAAAGACAAATTACTTTAAATTGTTACATTTATTAAGAAAAGGTGTTTTAAAATTTTAATTAGATCTTCGGTGTATACAGGGTAGAATGTCTGCCTAGAATCCGAAGGGACAGGTTCGAAACTCGACTGCAGTGATTTTCCAAGACAAAGTTTTTCTTTGCAGATTTTCTTAATCTGCAAAGGCAAATGTCGGTCAACTTTCAGTCTACGTATTCCGCTCTCACTTGCGCACGCAAATCATCACTTCCGTTATACGTCTCTGTACTTTTAAAAGGATGTTAACTCCATAAAAAAGTAAATAAAAACTCAGATGTGTTAGATTCACATGGCTTTCTGTACATGCTATCGCTTATTAATGTGTGAATAAATGATTCTTACGAAAGTTTATTTTCCCATCTGCTTTTTACTTTCTCTACTACGTATAGTAAGTAGGGGAAGTATTGTATTCCACCCAAAAATTCGATACCGAGATTTCACAGGAAATACATGTTTTGAGACACCCTGAATCCAAAAAAAGCATTTTTGGAAACATGTCCGTGTGCGTGTGTGTGTGTGTGTGTGTGTGTGTGTGTGTGTCTGCAACAGCATAACTCAGAAACGAACAGTCGAATAAACACCAAACTTTGTATTTACGTTCAGTATCTTTCAGAGATGCAACACGAAGGTTTTCAAGAAAATCCCCCCACCCCAGATTACCCTTTACATGGAAGATTTTTCGAAAATTTTAATTTTCTCAAAAATGGCTCTAACGATTTTGATTAAAATATCATATGTTTAAGATATTTTCATGACAAATGAAATGTATATCTCGCATTTTCTGGGAATGTCTCCAAAAGTATTCTTCATTGTGAACGACTTTTGCATAACTGGTAAACCATAAGAGATAGACAAACTTTTACTACACAAAAAATGTAGATAGCATTAAAATACACAATTTATATCATACATATATTTTTTTTGAGTGAACCATTTTCGAGATATTGCTTGTTATTCCCTTACATTTTTCAATACTTATTTTCTCAAATAGGAATTCGTTACTCATTTTTATGTCTTGGATATGCAAAGAGTATTAATCTGTGGGAAAGGGACTGGTGCTGCACCTAGCAACCAGCTATTAAGAGATATGTATGTGCTTAAAGGCTACTGTATTTCTATATTGCCCTTGTAAATATATATTCCCCTTACAACTACAAGATAATTAGCAATAAGATAGAGTCTGCAAATGTTTATCTCGATTAACATGAAGTAGATGGAGAATAAGCGTTTGTAAAAGTAGTTTGTATACGAGTAGAGAAAGTCTGAGTGTAACACATCAGATTTTTTTAATGGAGTTAAACCTTTACAGAAATATCTACATTATACATTATGTTACAAAGAAAGAAAGAAAGAAAATAAATATTAAATAAAGAAAAAGAAAGAAAAAGAAATAAAGGAGTATCGACATTCAAATGTTTAACAACTGGACGCTATATGCTGGCCTTAAAATTCCATACTGCTTCCATGACATCGCAAGAAACAACTGAAAATCGACACGATTTTAAAAGAATGTTAAGTATTGAACAATTCGAACAATTAATAACGGATATCTCGGAAATGGTTGATGCCACAAAAAAGATTATTTTAAATAAATTGTGTGTTTTAAAGAGATCTATATTTCTTGTAACATTTACCAGTTATACAAGATTCCCTCCCAATGAAGACGACCTCTAAGGCTATTCCCAGAAAATTCAAGATATACATTGTATTTTATGCGAAACGTGCAGACTTTTTTCTAAAAATGCTGTTTTGGATTTAGGGGGCCTCAAATATATATTTCCGGTGAAATATCCGTATCGAATTTTTAGGTAGAACGCAATATCTTCTCTACCTACTGTGTAGGTGATAAAGTAATAAAAAGCTGTTAGCGGGTATAATTTTGTTTTCTTAGTGATCGTACAGATTGGCAAAAGAGGAAAAGTGTGCAAAAATAATTAAATAAACATTTTAAAACTAAAATATCTTTATTTTAAGGGTTTACGCAGGTTCACTCCATTAGTTTAAAAAATAGGTATTTAGAATTTTTGTCCATATTTAATAATGTCGTCCTCCGTGGTCTGGGGGTACCATGCTAGTCTAGTTCCCGAGGTCGCGGGTTCAAACACGGCGGAGGGCGATGGGATTTTTCTCGGGTGTAAAAATCCTAAGCATGGCTTCCTTCGAAAGGGAAGTAAAGCTGATTGTCCCGCGCGTAAAAGAAAAGGCCTGATAAATAGGTCTGAGTAAAATTTCCGGTCTTTCACGCCCAATATAGAATGTGAGGCTGAGAATAATTGTAGTTTAGGAGCGTCCATAAATAAAACTATTTCTGTGGTATGGTGGTAGAGTCTGCCTCGCATTCAAGAGGTTCCGAGTTGAAAACTCGGTTAGGGCGAGTCATCCGTACGAGTTTTTTTTCGGGCTCATTCGAGCATCATTTTACTATTCATACATTCATCGTCAGATATGACCCAGGTTAAAGGAAATTAAACTTCAAAAAAATCACTAAAAGCATCCGTTCGCGAAAATAAACTCTCCAAGGATACAAAAAGTTTAATTTTGCACTTGACTTCACTTAGCGGAATGTCACATTTTCTCAACTGTACTAGACTTGCTGGAAAAAGTGGTTTCGATTTTCTAAATGTGTTTCACAGAAAACTGCCTGAATACAATATCTGTAAACCATGGTTCATTGATAACGGAAGCTGTTTCAAAGGCGAAAAACTGCAAAGCTTACAAAATATAAAACTTTTTATGAACACATGACGAGTTTATTAAAAAATCTGATGTGTTACACTCGCATGACTTTCTCTACTCTTGTACAAACTATTTTTACAAACGCTTGTTCTCCATATGCTTCATGTTAATTGTGATGTTAATTTTATTGCTAATTTTCTTGTAGATGCAAGGGGAATTGCTAGGCTTTAAGCGATAGTCAAATATTTTAAGAGCTGGTTGCTAAGTGGCGCATTCCATTCTCTTTGTTTGTCCAGGACAAAAAAAAATGAATAACGAATTTGAGAAAAAGTATAAGTATTGGAAAATTTAAGGGAATAACAAGCAATATCTCGAAAATGTTTCACCCAACAATAAAAATGTATACGACATAAATTGTGTATTTTAACGCGATCTACATTTTTTGTATAGTAAAATTTTGTCTATCTCTTATGGTTTACTAGTTATGCAAACGTCGTTCACAATGAAGAATACTTTTGGAGACATTTCTAGAAAATTCGAGATATACATTTCATTTGTCATGAAAATATCTTAAACATATGATATTTTAATCAAAATCGTTAGATCTATTTTAGAGAAAATTAAAATTTTAGAAAAATGTTGCATGTAAAGGGTAATCTGGGGTGGGGGGATTTTCTTGAAAACTTTCGTGTCGCATCTCTGGAAGATACTGAACCTAAATACCAAGTTTGGTGTTTATCCGACTGTTCGTTTCTGAGTTATGCTGTTCACACACAGACATGTTTCCAAAAATGCTTTTTTTGTACTCATGGGGTCTCAAAACATGTATTTGCGGTGGAATCTCGGTATCGAATTTTTGGGTGGAATACAATACTCCCCTACTTACTATACGTAGTAGAGAAAGTAATAAAACGTATATCTCGAATTCTCTGGGAATAGCTTGCTAAATCTTCATGCGGAAGGAATTTTGTATAATCCTGTAGATAGATATTTATTCACTTCGATAATTAAATTCACAAATTCATTTTCAATGATACCTAAATTCTATCCCTATATGCTACCCTTTACATATCATTTTCCTCACTTCACTAAGTTGCTGCATTTCTAAGGACCTATAGCATCCAACACCATGGTTACCGAGCTATTGGGTCCTGTTTAGTCCTTTCCTTTCTCAGTCTGCGTTTTGTTTCTATTCCTTATTTCTAATTTTCTTCAGCCATCTATTTCTCATTGCGCCTAAATATTTTTCTATCTCTATTAAGCTTTCCTTTGATTTAACTCTAACATCCTTATAGCTATAATTTCATTTGGTAAACTGGACCTTTTAATTTTCGCAATTTTTCTGTCATGCTCATTCTTTCTTAACATTCTAGGATTAAATGCCAATAATTGTTAAAATTCCTATTACACAATGGACATTTTCCTTGATTCTCTCCTTCCCATAAGTCTTTTAACCTCACCACCCCTGTCCTTGCCCATGTAAAACCCTCTTGCCGCTTTGTTACAAACATCAATATAATTTTCTCTTTCCAGTGTCCTTTTAAGCTCTGCATATTTACATATATATATATAGACTGTATATATGACTGTATATATATAGACTGACTCTGTATATAGACGAAAACTTGCTACACGATAAATTTAGATCTCTTTAAAACACACAATTTATTACAAATAAATAAAATATATCTTTTGAACTGTGTATCACACTGGTTTAAAGCTAACAAATTATCTGTAAATCTAGACAAAACAAAAGTTGTTAAATTTATAACCCATAGATCACCACACACTCCAATAGAAATTGGGATTAATGACATGTTACTAGAACAAATAGACAACATTAAATTTCTGGGCCTCCAAGTAGGCAGATATTTAGATCTGAAAGTTCACATTACGTACATCTTACCCAAACTCAGTTCTGCCTGTTATGCTATCCGAGCATTGGTAAATGTCAGTTCTATAGATACGCTTAAATTAGTATATTATGTGTATTTTAACTCTATCATTGAATATGGAATATTATTTTGGGGAAACTCGGTAGAAAGTAAACGAATATTCCTCATGCAAAAGAAGGTTATAAGAATCATTTCCAGCACTCATAGCAGACACTCTTGCAAACATCTTTTTAGAAGACTGAAGATATTAACCCTACCTTGCATGTACATATTTTCAATCTTAAAATTATATGTATGCAATCGAGCCACATTTATTACAAACATGGAAATTCACGAGATAAACACTAGACAAAAGGGTAACATTCATCATCCCAGTGCAAAGCTTTCTTGTTTCCAGAAAGGTGTATATTATGAGACCATAAAAATATTTAATACTCTCCCTAATGATCTTGAGGGAAAAGTTCCCAATTTCAATGTCTTTAAAACTGCTGTTAAAGAGTACCTATGTTCGAAAGCATATTATTCTGTACAAGATTATCTGAAAGACAAATTATCCTGATAATACATATATAGCTCTCCAAGTAGTATTCGTAAATATTAATGACAATTGCCAATTTTCCAATTGCCTGCTCTAGAATTAATGAAGCTATTTAAATGTATGTATATTAAGAACTGACAGTAAATTACAAATCAGATAGCACAAAATGATCAGACGAACAAATGTACAAGCCTAGTGAAAGTTGATTCCTGTTCTTGTATATACTGTTAACCTTATAATGGTAGGGAGGTGTTAGATATTGTACAAAATTACACCTGATTTTTTTCATTTTGTATATAATATGTCTATTTTATTTCAAATGTTCTATCTTTTGTGTAATATTTATGTTTATATGTAATTTTTACTTTCTCTACTACGTACAGTAAGTAGGGGAAGTATTGTATTCCACCCAAAAATTCGATACCGAGATTTCATCGGAAATACATGTTTTGAGGCTAGCTGAATCCAAAAAAGCATTTTTGGAAACATGTCCGTGTGTGTGTGTGTGTGTGTGTGTGTGTGTGTGAACAGCATAACTCAAACGAAGAGTCGGATAAACACCAAACTTGGTATTTAGGTTCAGTATCTTCCAGAGATGCGACACGAAGGTTTTCAAGAAACTCCCCTACCCCAGATTACCCTTTACATGGAACATTTTTCGAAAATTTTAATTTTCTCAAAAATGGCTAACGATTTTGATTAAAATATCATATGTTTTAAGATATTTTCATGACAAATAAAATGTATATCTCGAATTTTCTGGGAATGTCTCCCAAAGTATTCATTGTGAACGACTTTTGCATAACTGGTAAACCATAAGAGATAAGACAAAATTTTACTGCACAAAAAATGTAGATCGCGTTAAAATACACAATTTATGTCATAAATTTTTGTTGTTGAGTGAACCATTTTCGAGATATTGCTTGTTATCCCCTTAAATATTTCAATACTTATTTTCTCAAATGGGAATTCGTTATTCAGTTTGTCTTGGATATGCCAGGAGTATTAATCTGTGACAAAGAGAATGGTGCTGCACATAGCAACCAGCTATTAAGAGTAATGTCTATGCTTAAAGGCTACTGTATTTCTATATTGCCCTTGTAAATATACATTCCCCTTGCATCTATAGGAAAATTAGCAATAAGATAGAGTCTGCAAATGTTTATCTCGAATAACATGTAGTAGATGGTGAATAAGCGTTTGTAAAAATAGTTTGTACAAGAGTAGAGAAAGTCATGTGAGTGAAACACATCAGATTTTTTTATACTTCCTTGACATGTTCGATGTTCACAAGCCTTTTTGGCTGCTAGTGAACTCACAGAATGCAATCCAATCTAATCAACTTTTTGTGGCATAAGACATTTTCGAGATGTCCGTTATTGATGGTTCGTATTGTTCAATACTTGGTCATACCTTAAATAGTTTGAGAAATGATGGTTAATGAATTTAGTACACCTACACTGACGGGATAGGGCTTTTAATCTCCGTTAAACGCCTAGCTGTTTGACAATGTTATAATTTTAAACAAAGAAAAGATTTTTAACCGCAACAGACTGTATTAAGTTTGCTCAGTACGCAAGTGGGAGGGAAAATGTTGTATTTATAGCAATTCACGTATCAATATTCTTGCACTTCACAACTTTGCAGGAATTCACAGAACCCGATGGAAGCTTTTTACCTTGTAATTTTCGCTCTTCCTGTCTACATCGCCTCTGGTGTGGCGTGACCTTCCTGTTAGTGCGTCTTATCGGAGAAGAACGTGGTAATCGGCAATCGAGATGCATACAAATGTCACTCTAATTTAGTTAAGATTAAGCCCAGTTTAATTCTTTCACCTAATATATAGGATGCATTTGTTAAAATTAAAACTCTTATTTAGTACGTGTTATTTCTTGTAGCTCTTTGATTGCAACGTCTGCCCAGAGCAAGAGCTATCGTGCATGACGACACCGTTACTGAATGTCAATGAACTAAAATGCACACAGACTTCAAAAGAAATATCTGTTTTGTTCCCTTATGACCCAGCAACACACATACACTAATTGATCAGAATTAGCTCCAAGAGTAAACAAACCGTACAAAATATATTCTTACCTTAAGATATGAACTTGAGGTTGAGTGAATGAAGGTCCTTGTGTCTTCAGTTATAGACACAAGAACTATATCCCATTACATAAAGGTAACTAATTCACTGAAGTTATGAAGTCCAGTGACCCGTGTTTGGTGCCGTAGCTCGAAGAGAATGCCAAGCCGCAGGAAGGAACCTCACGACACGGTATGTCACGTCCAGGTAGACTTGAGGAGGAGGGGGAAATATCCCTCGCTTTGCTAACTGCACTTTTCCGGCTAGTTAAATGCCGCTGCAATTGGCATAGGCTCACAAATTTCAACTACACTGTAACGAATAGCTAAGCAAGAGTGTACATAATCAGTAGAAAAGGTATTGCATTCCACCCAAAATTTCGAATCGAGATTTCACTGGAAATACACGTTTTGAGGCCCTCGAATAAAAAAATATTTTTAGAACTTTAGAACAGTTCAGCAATTTCCAAGGATGTGACACGATTTTCAAGAAAATCCCTTCACCCCAAGTTACTCTTTACATGAAAAATGTTTCGTGGCTCAAAGGAATTATCATATATTTAAGATATTTACGTGACAAATAAAATGTATATCTTGAATTTTCTGGAAAGAAAATTTAAAGAAAAGCCTGTGAAGTCCTCTTCTTACTGAATGAGTTTTGTATAATTGATAAACCGTAAGCGATAGACAAAATCCTACCACACACAAAAGTATATCTTTTTAAAACACACAATTTATGTCAAATACAATTTTTTATGGCATTAGCCATTTCCGAGATATTCTTTATGATTGGTTTGAACTGCCAAATACTTACCTTTTTTTCAAGTGCAAAGTCGCTATTCGTTTTTTTATTATTATTATTTTCTCTACTACGTATAGTAAGTAGGGGAAGTGCTGTAATCCACCCAAAAATTCGGTACCGAGATTTCACCGGAAATACATGTTTTGAAGCCCCCCTGAATCCAAAAAAAGCATTTTTGGAAACATGTCCGTGTGTGTGTCTGTCTGTGAACAGCATAACGCAGAAACGAACAGTCGGATAACCACCAAACTTGGTATTTAGGTTCAGTATCTTCCAGAGATGCGACACGAAGGTTTTCAAGAAAATCCCCCTACCCCAGGTTACCCTTACGTGGAACATTTTTCGAAAATTTCCATTTTCCAAAAACGGCTTTAACGATTTTGATTAAAATATCATATGTTTAAGATACTTTTATGACAAATGAAATGTATATCTCGAATTTTCTGGGAACGTCTCCAAAAGTATTCTTCATTGTGAACGACTTTTGCATAACTGGTAAACCATAAGAGATAGACAAAATTTTACTACACAAAAAATGTAGATCGCGTTAAAATACACAATTTATGTCATATACATTTTGTTGAGTGAACCATTTTCGAGATATTGCTAGTTATTCCCTTAAATTTTCCAATACTTATACTTTTTCTCAAATGGAAATTGTTATTCATTTTTTTGTCCTGGTAATGCAAAGAGAATGGAATGCTCCACATAGCAACCAGCTCTTAAAACATTTGACTATCGCTTAAAGCCTAGCAATTCCCCTTGCAACTACAAGAAAATTAGCAATAAGATTAACATCTCGATTAACATGAAGCATATGGAGGATAAGCGTTTGTAAAAATAGTTTGTACAAGAGTAGAGAAAGTCATGTGAGTGTAACACATCAGATTTTTTTCAAGTGCAAAGTCGCTATTCGGATTTTTTTTTACTTTCTCTGCTACGTATGTAAGTAGGGGAAGTGTTGCATTCCACCCAAAAGTTCGATACCGATTTTTCACCGAAAATAATTTTGAGTAGCCCTAAATCCAAAAAGAACATTTTTAGAAAAAGGTCCGTGTGTGTGTGTGTTTCTGAACAGTATAACTCAAAAACGAAAAGTCGGGTAAGTATCAAGCTTGGTATTTAAGTTCAGTAACTTCCAAGGATGCGACCCGAAGATTTTCAAGAAGATCCCCCCCCGCCACAACTACCCTTTATATGGAACATTTTTCGAAAATTTTGAATTTTCTGCGATTAGCCTTTGAAGTCCTCTTCTTACTGAATGAGTTTTGTATAATTGGTAAACCGTAAGCGATAGACAAAATCCTAGCACACACAAAAGTAGATCTTTTTAAAACACACAATTTATGTCAAATACAATTTTTTTGTGGCATTAGCCATTTCCGAGATATTCTTTATGATTGGTTTGAATTGTCAAATACTTACCCTTTTTCAAGTGCTAAGTCACTATTCGGTTTTTTTTTTACTTTCTCTACTACGTAAGTAGGGGAAGTGTTGCATTCCATTCAAAAATTCGATACCGATTTTTCACCGGAAATGATTTTGAGGCACCCTGAATCCAAAAAGAACATTTTTAGAAAAAGGTCCGTGTGTGTGTGTGTGTGTGTGTGTGTGTGTGTGTGTGTGTGTGTGTGTGTGTGTGTGAGATTGTTTGTTTCGTTTCCTCGTGTTGTACCAAGCGACTCCTTTTTCGGTAGAAACCTTAAGTAGAAGAATATATTTATAAATATATTTTAAAGTCAGTAAATCACATTTTGTTAAAATAATTAAAATTTCAAATGAATAACCAATATAATTTACATAAAAATTAGTATAACTTAAAACAAATTGTATTTTACAAAATTAGTATTGTCTTGATCTGTTGTACTGTTAGACCCCAGTATTGGACCTAGTAAAATGCATCAAACAAATTTGAGATTATTTTCAGATAGAAGAAAAAGTCAGAATGTACAATTAATCGCGGTAGTTAACATACATGGTCTTATGTGAATAATAAAAATGACAGAAAATACAGTAAAAAGCTTACCTCTTTATTGCACACCTGACAGAAGATTAGTTTCCTATCTGTCGCATAAGACTGGAAATCCGAAATCCATGTTCTTATTAATGCACTTTTGGTAGATTTGTTCTAAGGGGTTTTGCAGCACTAACAGAATACTTATCACAGCAACCAAAGACTTTAATATATGTAGTTATATTATGTACACGAACCGACACTTTGCTTTATTTTGAAATAACTGTTTCTGAGAACCAGACGTGGGCCAATTGTTGTTATTGTATTCCATTGCCGATTTCGCAAGCGGCACCTTAAGATTTCACTATTTGTTGCTTTATTTATTGTTGCGTCAAGCCTTTTAAAACGACACTACGAAGCGTTTTATAAAATAGAAATCAAATAAGTATCCAGTCAATGAAAGGTTTGTTGTTGATTAAATAATTATTTATTGATTACAACAGTGTAGTGAATAAATTCATTGAAATTTTAAAAAAAATCTGATTTGTTACACTCACATGACTTTCTCTACTCTTGTACAAACTATTTTGTACAAACGCTTATTCTCCATATGCTTCATGTTAATCGAGATGTTAATCTTATTGCTAATTTTCTTGTAGATGCAAGGGGAATTGGTAGGCTTTAAGCGATAGTCAAATGTTTTAAGAGCTGGTTGCTATGTGGAGTATCCCATTCTCTTTGTATGTCCAGGACAAAAACAAAAATGAATAACGAATTCCTATTTGAGAAAAAATATAAATATTGGAAAATTTAAGGGAATAACAAGCAATATCTCGAAAATGGTTTACTCAACAATAAAAATGTATATGACATAAATTGTGTATTTTAACGCGATCTACATTCTTTGTGTAGTAAAATCTTGTCTATTTCTTATGGTTTACCAGTTATGCAAAAGTTGTTCACAATGAAGAATACTTTTGGAGACATTCCCAGAAAATTCAAGATAGACATTTTATTTGTAATGAAAGTATCTTAAAAATATGATATTTTAATCAAAATCGTTAGAGCCATTTTTGAGAAAATTAAAATTTTCGAAAAATGTTCCATGTAAAGGATAATCTGGGGTGGGGGGATTTTCTAGAAAACCTTCGTGTCGCATCTCTGGAAGATACTGAACCTAAATACCAAGTTTGGTGTTTATCCGAGTGTTCGTTTCTGGGTTATGCTGTTCACAGACAGACACACACACGGACATATTTCCAAAAATGCTTTTTTTGGATTCAGGGGGCCTCAAAACATATATTTCCGGTGAAATCTCGGTATCGAATTTTTGGGTGGAATACAATACTTCCCCTACTTACTATACGTAGTAGAGAAAGTAAAAAAAGGCATTTATAGGCACCAAAAGGCAGAAATAGGCATTTATGTTGAAATAGGTTCCTATAGGAACTATAAACGTTGGTTAATACCTTTTTAGGTAAAATTATATATGTAATTATCTATGTTAGTCTCAATAGGCTGTAAAGGAAAACAATAGGTAAAAACCTAAATTTCCGAAGTCTAATTATGATATATCAAAGATATTTACATGACAAATAAAATGTATACCTTGAATTTTCTGCGAATACCCTTTGAAATTCTTTTCATTCTGAAGGAATTTTGTACAATCTTGTCTAACTTGTAAACGTTAAGCGATAGACGAAAACGTACTACCAAGAAATGTAGATCTCTTTAAAACACACGATTTCTTTCAAGTAAGTTTCTTTTGTGACATAAGCCATTTTTGAGATATCCGTTATTAATGGTTCGAGTTGTTCATTTCTTAGTCATTAAAGTAAAGTCCTTTCAACATTCAGTTGTTTCTCGCGATGTCATGGAAACATATGGAATTTTAAGGCCAGCATATAGCGTCCAGTTGTTAAACATTTGACTATCGCTGTTCTCTTTGTATCCATAACGAAATGTGTAGTGTAGCTGTTTCTGTAAAGGTTTATTTGGATAAAAATGTGGTAGATAGAAAAATCTTTATAAGAATAGTTTGTATACCCACTAATAAACGATAGAGGATAGAGAGAGCCATGTGTATATTTGGGATATTTGTTTATTCTGAGAACTGCGTTCAGATTTTCGTCAAACAGGTTACTTTGCTATCCACGTTTTCTTAATTTCAAACCGGATAAGAGTGCTCGCACGGACGTATAAATGGTACCGAACGTGCACAAGGTTTTAGCTGCATTTTACAGGAGAAAATAGCAAAGAGGAAAAGATTGGTAAAACCCAACAAAGTCCACCTTGTCTTTAAACTTGTCTTTCAGTGCTCTGTCCTGCTGTAGGTCAACAATTTCTAACTGAATCAACATTTACTGAGAATGGGCTGGGAAATATATCAAGTTTTGTTTCTAGACCCTAGAAACGTATTTCAAATCGTTCTTGCAA
Organism: Deroplatys truncata; assembly: GCA_030765065.1. NCBI lineage: Eukaryota > Metazoa > Arthropoda > Insecta > Mantodea > Mantidae > Deroplatys > Deroplatys truncata. Next base: position 13,732,666 of record CM060979.1, read on the forward strand.
TGTAGTAGGAATGTCTGCATACTCAGACATGGTGAACATCAACTTGAAGAAAACAGACAAGCTTTGGAAGGTGGGAAGCATTGTTATTTGCAAGCTGACGTTCCCACAATTGAAGTTTCATTTTGAAGGCCTTCGTTTTATCCCACATTTGAGTTATAACCTCGTTTCCTTTGCAAATGCTAATTCAAATCAGCAAAGAACGGAAGAGCACACATTCGCTTTGAATCCTTGAAACCTCACTGCATTGACGTCATCTATCGCTGCCCGGAGGACGGGCCCTTTGCTCAAAAGTAGTGTACCTGCCGGTGCCTGATTTAGAGACTAGAATATTAACTGCCGTCCTGCGGCATGCGGTAGTGGGTTGGTGCGTGGTTTTCGGATTCCTAGAAGGCGCGTTTGAGCCCACCCATGGGGGATGCCCTTGTATAGGATCGCTGCACACTGAGCATTTCGAGGAGTTGCGATAGGTAGCGGTCTGTAGGTCACGAAAACCAACCTTCCCTATGGGGAAGTATGGTGCTGACATCATCTCCCTGTATTGGCTGGATGATCGTCCACATCTACCATGCGAATTGGCCATGAGGTTGGCAGAAGGGTTGGTTGGTAGGCCTAGGTATATAAGGTTTGCCGTGTCACAGATTATTACACTGGGTGAGCAATGCTTGACGCAACCGCGGGGTTGACCGGCAGCGCTGGCCACTTTGTCGGCGGAGGCGGAGAGTATATTTCCCCTCCGTTGCGTGAGGTTTCAGTGTGAGTTGAAATCTTGCGCAAGTAGCACATATAGCCAACTTCTCATTACAGGACATTCATGACGCTTTTCAACATAGAGTTATCACTAGCAACATATGACCCCTCGTTCCCCCGATCTAACCCCCTGCGATTTTTATCTCTGGGCTCAGTAAATATACAAATCAAATCCACACACATTAGATGAGCTTAAACTAACATTTCTCAGAAGGAACTGCAGAGTATAATGAGTAATTTCCTAAGCAGATGTCAGAAGTGCTTGAACAACCAAGAGAGGAGTTCCAGCATCTCCTGGCCTAATATAAGTGAGTAATTTACTTTTCGTTTTAAGTGTTCATGTTATGTATGTTAGAAATGACTTGCGCGACAAACCGTACTATATTTACTGGGACTTCCTGGCACCGCCGACACAGCGCAATCTGTGGAATGACCCACAGATTACAGTTTTGTTTTTTAAACCACCAGTTTTCATGGAAACGTTTGTTCGATAACATAGGTATTGTTCAAGAATCATGGTTGCTTGTTACAGAGCAGACATGTTCATGCGACAGGCATGGCAACTATCAAACATCCTGCAGTTAGCAAGTACTTCGTAAACCAAGTGAGATGGCGCTGCGGTAACGCACGAGGCTCGCATTCGGGAGGTCCCGGCTTCGATTACCGTCGGACCGGCCACTCTGACCTTGGGTTTTCTCTGTTCGGTAGACGAATGTTGGGGTGGTTTCTCATCTATCGCGGTTTCCTTTCATTCCGTTTCCTTCTCATGTTTCAGGCGTGCTTCTAAGTTTGGTGGCGTTAGGCGGTGTCAGACAAATGGCGCGGATGCTTGCTCCAAGGAAAAAGTATTCCCGTGGACAGCAGAAGGCTGCTTTGTTTGAACGGGTCGTTCACTGCCCTCTCTGAGCAGATCCAGTAGCAGGAAGGGTCTTCGAACACTGGGAACACTGGGAACTTCCGTGCGTCTCTGTGGCCTGTATGCTTGGGATTGTGGCCTCCTGTGATCACTTCACTTCGTCCCTTTCTCCTAGGAGGGAGTGGTAGCCGCAATAGATCGCATGTAGGTTGCGGTGCGCGAGTGTTTATTCTATAACCAGTTTGTAAGGAAGCACATGCATGCATAAGAAATTCGTACTGTCATGCACTCTAGAGAACTCTACACCATCATTTTCAACCGTTTCCAAGTATACCACGGAGTTTAAACGCGGCCGTGAAATCTTCGAAGAAGACGGATGCAGCGGAAGACCCAAATCTGCCACGACAACAAAAATCATCAATATAGTGCACGAAATGGTTCTGCAGTATCGCTGAATGAAGGAGTCCCAAATCCTGAAGCTCTGGATATTTCAGGGGAACGTGGTAGAGAAGAATTGTCAATGGGATATTTATCAGCGATATGGGTGCCGCGATTCCTGACTTTCAGAGACTTTATGCATCGATTTGTAACAATTGATGAAAAATCTGATGTGTTACACTCACATGACTTTCTCTACTCTTGTACAAACTATTTTGTACAAACGCTTATTCTCCATATGCTTCATGTTAATCGAGATGTTAAACTTATTGCTAATTTTCTTGTAGATGCAAGGGGAATTGGTAGGCTTTAAGCGATAGTCAAATGTTTTAAGAGCTGGTTGCTATGTGGCGCATTCCATTCTCCTTTGCATGTCCAGGACATAAAAAAAAGTCTGATGTGTTACACTCACATGACTTTCTCTACTCTTGTACAAACTATTTTTACAAACGCTTATTCTCCATATGCTTCATGTTAATCGAGATATCGAGATGTTAATCTTATTGCTAATTTTCTTGTAGATGCAAGGGGCATTTGCTAGGCTTTAAGCGTTTAAGAGCTGGTTGCTATGTGGAGTATTCCATTCTCTTTGTATTACCAGGACAAAAAAAATGAATAACCAATTTGAGAAAAAGTATAAGTATTGGAAAATTTAAGGGAATAACAAGCAATATCTCGAAAATGGTTCACTCAACAACAAAAATGTATATGACATAAATTGTGTATTTTAACGCGATCTACATTTTTTGTGTAGTAAAATTTAGTCTATCTGTTATGGTTTACCAGTTATGCAAAAGTCGTTCAAAATGAAGAACACTTTTGGAGACATTCCCAGGAAATTCGAGATATACATTTCATTTCTCATGACAATATCTTAAACATATGATATTTTAATCAAAATCGTTAGATCCATTTTTGAGAAAATTAAAATCTTCCATGTAAAGGGTAGTCTGGGGTGGGGGGATTTTCTTGAAAACCGTCGTGTCGCATCTCTGGAAGATACTGAACCTAAATACCAAGTTTGGTGTTTATCCGATTGTTCGTTTCTGAGTTATGCTGTTCACAGAAACAGACACACACACACACACACGGACATGTTTCCAAAAATGCTTTTTTTGGATTCAGGAGACCTCAAAACATATATTTCTGGTGAAATCTCGGTATGAATTTTTGGTTGGAATACAATACTTCCCCTACTTACTATATGTAATAGAGAAAGTAAAAATGAATACCGAATTCCCATTTGAGAAAAGGTATTGGAAAATTTAAGGGAATAACAAGCAATATCCCGAAAATGGTTCACTCAGCAAAAAAATGTATGACATAAATTGTGTATTTTAACGCGATCTACATTTTTTGTGTAGTAAAATTTTGTCTATCCCTTATGGTTTACCAGTTATGCAAAAGTCGTTCACAATGAAGAATACTTTTGGAGACATTCCCAGAAAATTCAAGATATACATTTCATTTGTCATGAAAATATCTTAAACATATGATATTTCAATCAAAATCGTTAGAGCCATTTTAGAAAATTAAAATTTTCGAAAAATGTTCCATGTAAAGGATAATCTGGGGTGGGGGATTTTCTTGAAAACCTTTGTGTCGCATCTCTGGAAGATACTGAACCTATTTACCAAGTTTGGTGTTTATTTGAGTGTTCGTTTCTGAGTTATGCTGCTCACACACACACACACACACACACACACACACACACACACACACACGGACATGTTTCCAAAAATACTTTTTTTGGATTCAGGGGTCTCAAAACATGTATTTCCGGTGAAATCTCGGTATCGAATTTTTTGGTGGAATACAATACTTCCCCTACTTACTATACGTAGTAGAGAAAGCAAAAATGGGTGCACTAGAACACACAGCAGTCTAAGTAATGGAAGCATCACCAACCAAAGTGTGTGAAATCGTCCGAGATCATAGTGTTGTTTTCTGGGATGCTAATGTACGTACCGCTGTCCTTCCCCTGGAAAAATCTATCACTGCTTACCTTTTGGACCAATTGAAGACCAAAATATAGGAGTAAAGGCAGGTTTGTAAGGTACTGAACTTAAATGCCAGAATATTAGATGACGTGGAGATAAATCCAGTTGCAGAAATGCCAGGAGACTTCATGAAGCCGTCTCTCTGCTTGAATAAGTCCTTCAATATTATAATTGAAGGTAGAGAACATTAGGAGGCTAATCATCAACACCGATCAGGGGACACTCTGTAGTTCACTGACGGATCCAAAACAAGAGATGAAACAGGAGCTGATATATATGGAAGACAGCCCTAGCTGGAGAAGTGGTATCCCCTGAGAGCTTTGGCCACGGTACTCCAGGCAGAATTATATGTCATCGGAGACATGTGTGGCGGAGAGTGAGGACAGGTGCTACAGGAATTGGATGTGCCCAGACAGCCAGGCGGCACTGCGGACAACAGCAGCTCCCTTCACAAGATCAAAATTCGTTAAGGAATGTCGAGAAGTCCTAGAAAGGCAGGGGAATGCAATAGACTTTGTAGCATGGATCCCTGGTCACATTGGAGTAATTGGAAATGAAAATGCAGACAAGCTGGCTAAAATGGGAGCGCAGACTCCATTTATAGGGCCAAAACCGGTATTACCAAATTAATGGTAAGGACAAATCTATTAGACTGGTTTCAAAGACAGCATACGAGGTGGGATCAAAAAGTTTCCGTAATGGCTTCACAACAATGCTGACGCTGAGATTTCTTTAATTCTTACCCAGACTACACATGCAGCGTTCCTTCCCGATAAAAATGAGAGGTCACGTGACTTCCTGTGATCATGCATTGACGAGGTAGACGCTCTGAAGTGAACACGTGTTTTTCAGTTGCTGCGATTTTTCCGCGTAGCAAAAATGTCAGATTACGAAGAACAAAGAACGAACATAAAATTTTGTTTTAAACTCGGTAAAACTGCAACAGAAGCGTATAACATATTAAGAACAGCTTATGAGGAGGAAGTTATGGGCAAAAATCAAGCATTTGAGTGGTTTTCGAAATTTAAAAGTGGTGTGACATCAGTTAAAGATGCAGATCGTTCGGGGCGACCCTGTTCCAGAAAAACTGATAAAAATATCGATCAGGTGAGGGAAATGGTCTTAAATGATTGGCGCATTACAATAAGAGAACTTTCTGACTCATTAGGACTCTCCTTTGGAAGTGTTCAAAGCATTTTGAAAGACAATTTGGACATGTTCCTGCATCATGACTATGCGCCCGCGCACCAAGCCCTTTCTGTTCGCCAATTTTGGATAAAAATAGGATGAATACTGTTCCCTATCCCGCCTATTCTCCAGATTTGGCACCAGCGGATTTTTTTGATTTTTTTTCCCGCGATTTAAAATGCGGCTTCGAGGACACCGTTTTGAGGACATTGATGTCATCCATCGCGAATCGCAGAAAGCTCTGAACATGTTGAAAGAAGAGGACTTCCAGAGGTGACATTTCATTTGTTATGAAAATATCTTAAACTAATGATATTTTAATCAAAATCGTTAGAGCCATTTTTGAGAAAATTAAAAATTTTGAAAAATGTTCCATGTAAAGGGTAATCTGCGGTGGGGGGATTTTCTTGAAAACCTTCGTGTCGCATCTGTGGAAGATACTGAACCTAAATACCAAGTTTGGTGTTTCTCCGACTGTTCGTTTCTGAGTTATGCTGTTCACAGACACACACACGGACATGTTTCCAAAAATGCTTTTTTTGGATTCAGGGGGTATCAAAACATATATTTCCGGTGAAATCTCGGTATCGAATTTTTGGGTGGAATGCAATACCTTTTCTGCCTACTATATGCATGGTAGGGAAAGTAGTAAAACTTTAGGAACAGAAAGATGTGTAAACATTATTATTAATATTATTATTGTTACTATTATTCAGAAATAGTCAGAGCAAATGAAATTCAAACGCAACTATATCCTTTTATGTTTCAGGAGCTTGCTTCCTCCAAACTATAAATATTAATGCCTAATAGTTGTAGGTATTAAACCCTGGAAAGCGGGCTTGGGCGGCTGGTAGGAGAGGAGATAAAGAAACACATACGACTGTCCACACGAGAAGCGTCCGGTGAATGTGCAGCTATATCCAAAGTTCTGTCTGAACTTATCATGGGAGATAACAATTAAATACTCTATTTAGATGGCTCCACAGACATGTCTGGCATCATTTTAACCGAGCGAGACCTTGAAAACGAGGAGAAAAAGTCTTGAGACCATGGACCTGAGACTTTCGGACTTTGGACTACAAAATCTTTTTTAACAGTAGAATGATTCAGTTACCGTGTTCCAGTAACTAAGAAAGTGTGAACACTTTCTTTCTCTCCCAAAGCCGAGATCCAGAAGTTTTCTTAAATTCGAAACTGAATTCTAATTTATACCTATCTGCATTTATTTGACGGGGTACTGTAAACAGTATGATAAAGACAAATAGTTCCTCTTCTATCACGAATTTCCTGTCCATCATCTCTTGTCCCTATTATTTTCTTTCATGTGTTTCAGGGCTATAGTACCAGGCGAAGGCGGTTGGTGCATTGCGCCAGGACGGTGAAATTTGCGTTTGGTGGGTAAAGATAAAGGTACGGACGAACGGAGGAGCCCCTACAATCGAGGCAGAGCGCCGCAGTGTCTCCTTTTGCTTCTACCATGGCTCCTAGGAGGGAGGGATGACGGGGGAGACCCGAAGGGCGACTAGGTCCGGATGATGACGGACGCAAGCATGGAAGGGATCCCTCAGTTTCCAGATCGAATGCATCGGACAACACCCGCAAGCCTCCAAACTCACGGCGTTCCTCCACTGGCAGGGCCCAAGCGGAGGCGCGTCCTGAGTAGTCCCGCAACGACACCAGGGATGAAACCTCTACAGTGCTCAACTCGCCGAGCAGCGTCGCCTAGTCCTACAGCCCTGAAACAGATGATGGTACAGGAAATGAGGGGCAAGAAACGCATGGTAAAAGAGGAACCCAGCATTCGCCTACCGACCCGGAGAAACCACGAAAAACCAATGAATGCGTTTAGAGTAGGCGGTCGCCGGGTAGCGACTGTTTGGTGGGACTGCTGGGGCCCTCTTCCTGGGAGCTGCCTCGATTGCCATGGGACCCCCAGGTTGCGAGTGGCTTAGGCAGAGCTAACCGGCGTCAGGATTGGCACTGTGTTGCATTCCTTAGGGATCTCGTCCTTGCTATCGCACATCGTCGCCCTTCATCTCTTCCTCCCAGGGATCACATTGAAGGCAAAAAGGGCCCATTACGACCTATATGAGGTACTGTGCTCAGTTACTGCAGGCCCTTCCTAACTCCTACCCGTCATTGGTTGAGGCAGTACTTTTAACACTTAAATGATTTAAGTCAAATTATATAATATAAAATATAATAATAGCCCACCTTAAAGCAATATGTGTATGTAATAATATATAAAAAGTGTATATTACAGTCATGGTATATGTTTGTATTATTGTATGCATGTTTAATAATGTTATGTGAATGTATTACGTAATTTAATAATGTAGGAGCTGTGAGAGTAATAGGTTAAAAGTTGCTAACAATGAGGTAACCTTAAGGCAATAATGAGTAAGAAAGTAATAATGCTACTAGTCATTCTTGGAGGAAGCAATAATGTAATTTTTGAGACAGTATTAAAATAGCCAATCAACAACCAGAAAAAAGCTTTAGTTAAATAAAATTATTCTATTGCATTAGGAATAGCCAATCAGAGACTTGAAATAGCAAAATTTACAAATTTAGGCGGTAGAAATGAAGTCAGTTGCTTGTAAACAGCGCTCATAACTGGACGCGTTGGTTGTAGACAGTGTTCCTGACGCAAAATGCGTCCTCGAGAAATTTAATACGTATTCGTGTGAGACGAAAATAGTTTACGTGTTAAACAGTGCAAGTAATTAATTTAAAAATCTCAGAGCTCTCTCTAATCAGTGAAGTGTTATTTAAATTGTGTCAAGCATTAATAAAAGGAGTGAAGTAAAATTATAATCTCTGTAAGCTACATTCTTCAGTCGCACAATAACCCTGCAAAGAGAAACATGTCACTAACAATAATACTGACGCAGCCGAGGCAAACATAAATATATAATATTTAAAGAAACAGTCAAATTACAAAGTTAATATTTTTAAACATTTGGGGCAAAGGCCGCCGGAAAGTACATTTGGGGCGAAGGCTACCGGAAACTTTTTACTATACGTGCGGTTGCAACTACTTCAAGTTCGGCTCTCCCTAACAGTCGAAATACAATACAACTCCTACAATAAAATAACTACTTCATGGTCTTATCCTGGTAACTCAGCCTAACCAAGATTCGTACTCGAGATCTCTTGAATGCGAGGCAGACGCGCTACCCCAAGTCACAGCTCTATTCGTCAGATTGTTGGACACTTGTATGGTCTTTGCATCCAACCGTTTATCCACATACACGTTGTTATGAATGTCGCAAAATGTTTTATGAGAAAAGAGAAAGTTTTAAAAACAAAACAGGGATAAACACACTGCCAAAACGTTTGAGTTTTGGGGACTCTAATGAAGTTAAATATAACTTTATAATTAAATTTCCGCGATATTTATAAAATGAGATAATGTTAAAGTGATGGTCACGCATGGCAACGGAGAGTGCTTAGAGAAAATTATCACAAGATTGGACTTCATGCGTCCCCTGAGCAGAACAATTGGAGAAAATTCGATAAACACTGAATGAAATAACTCCCATTAAAAACATATAGGGTAGTTAAATTATATTCGAACCCAATGGCGGCCTATCTCTACTGCGCGAGACAGCCGGCAGGCGCCGGGGAAATTGCGCCGGCAGAGGCGGACTAAAATCCTTACCTTATAATAGATGCTGGAAATATTGACCTGCTCTCAAACAGGCAGCATATATCGTGTAAATCTTCTCGCTCACACTCCGAAGCTCAGCAGCAGGAATTATTGTGATAAAACGCCTCATTATGATCAGAAAATTGGAGTGTGGTGTGCGATAAGTGCTAGAAAAATAATAGGGCCCACATTCTTTGTTGAAACAATAAATGCAGAGCGATATCAGAGGTTAATTCTGAGGCGATTTTGCAATCGCTTGACAAAAAAAGATAAATCATATGCTTGGTTCCAGCAAGATTCTGCAACAGCACATACGGCTGCCGAGTCATTACATGCAATAAGAGAGGTGTTTGATGACAGAATAATTAGTGTTGATTTGTGACCCCCTCAATCTCCTGACCTAACGAGTTGTGATTTTTATTTATGGGGTTCTTTAAAAGACAAAGTGTATCGTTCCAATCCTCGAACACTGCAGGAACTTAGAGAAAACATTGTGCAAAAAATCACAAGAATTCCTGCTGCTGAGCTTCGGAGAGTGAGCGAGAATATTTAAACGAGATATGCTGCCTGTTTGAGAGCAGGTGGTCAACATTTGCAGCATCTATTTTAAGGTAAGGGTTTTAGTCCGCCTCTGCCGATGTAATTTCCCCGTGGAATGCCAGCTGTCTCGTGCAGTAGAGAGAGGCCGCGAGTGGGTTCGAATATAATTTAACTACCCTATATGTTCCTACGACTAAAGGGGACGCAGCTTAGCCCTGGCTACTAAAACCCAAAGATGGGTGACGGCGCATGTCAGGGCGGTCAACATTCTAACTCAGTCATTAGATATTTAACCAGAGAAATCACCAACCTATTTACGAAGCACGTCTTCTGCTAGTATTACGAAGCACTGTCATATCACATATAGGGTGGACCATTTAAGTTGATATATTTTTTATGTTGTTTCTCATTAGAGAATGGTTTATAAAAAGCTGTTTATTTTGTGATGAGGAATAAGGAAACAAAATAAAAAAATGTTGGTTCCCAATTACGAAACGTAACTTGACCCTCAAATAACCATCCATGTATGGCGTAAACATTCATTGCGCTCTTCGTACACAGCCATTCAGAATTTTCGTTGTTAACGTTGGTGTAAGAAAACTTGCAAAGTGCTTTATACAAATGTTTAGTTTTTTACGAGTGGGAAAACAACATAAAAAAGGTAGGTTCCCATTTTAAAAAAAAATATTTTTACAATCGCTTATTCTGCATCTACTTCGTGTTAATGAAGATAACAATTTGCAGAAACTATATTATTGCTAATTTCCTTGTAGGTGCAAGGGGAATATGGTAGTATTTAAGCGATAGTCAAATGTTTTAAGAGCTGGTTGCTATGTGGAGTATTCCATTCTCTTTGTATGTCAGGATATAAAAAAACGAATAACGAATTCCCATTTGAGAAAAAGTATAAGTACCGGAAAATTAAAAAAAAAATAACAAGGAATATCTCGGAAATGGCTCACTCCAAAAAAAAGTATGTAACATAAATTGCCTGTTTTAACGTTATCTACATTTTTCATGCAATAAAATTTTGTCTCTCTTACGGTTTACCAGTTATGCAAAATGAAGAGGACTTTGGGGACATTCCCAGAAAATTCAAGATATACATTTCATTTCCCATGAAAATGTCTTAATTTTAATCAAAATCGTTTGAGCAATTTTTGAGAAAATTCGTGTCGCATCCTTGGAAGATACTAAACTCAAATACCAAGTTTGGTGTTTATCCGACTTTTCGTTTTTGAGTTATGCTGTTCACGGACAGAAACACAGACAGGCATATTTCCAAAAATGCTTTATATGAATTCAGGGCACCTCTAAACATGCATTTCCGGTGAAATATCCGTATCGAATTTTTGGGTGAAATGCAATACTTCCCCTACTTATTATACGTAGTAGGGAAAGTAAAAAGCATTTTCAGAACAAGGTGTGTATGCACATATGTGTTTGTGTGTGTGTGTGTGTGTATGTGTGTGTGTGTGTGTGTGTGTGTGTGTCTGTGAACAGCATAATTCAAAAAAAAAAAAAAAATCGATTAGAAGTACATATTACGAGAGGGCCCCCAAAACGGGGGCAGAGGCCAGAGTGCCTCTTTGTACTTCTAACATGACCTCTGGGACGAAGGAATTAAGGGGAGACCCGAAGGGGATCAGATCCGGGCGACGTTGTGCGCAAGCATGGACGAAAAGACAGTTAAGTATTTTAGTTTAGTATCTTCCAAAAATGCAACACGATGATTTTCAAGAAAACTTCTCCACCCCAAACTACCTTTTACATGGAAAACATTTCATGTTTTTTATTTTCTCAAAAATGGCTCTAACGAGTTTTTATTAAAATACCATATGTTTAAGATATTTGCATAAAAATAAAATGTATATCTTGAATTTTCCATAAATAGCCTGTGAAGTCATCTTCATTCTGAATAACTGTTGTATAATTGGTAAACCGTGAGAGATAGGCAAAATCTTGCAACACAAGGAATATGGATTTCGTTAAAGCACATAATTTATGTAAAGTAAACTTTTTCGTAGATTTAGCCATTTCCGAAATATTTCTTGTTAGTGGTTTTAATTTTCAAATACTTACACTTTTCTCAACTGGTAAATCGTTATTACTTTTACTTTCTCTACTACGTATAGTAAGTAGGGGAAGTATTGTACTCCACCCAAAAATTCGATACCGAGATTTCACCGGAAATATATGCTTTGAGACCCCCTGAATCCAAAAAAAGCATTTTTGGAAACATGTCCGTGTGTGTGTGTGTGTGTCTGTGAACAGCATAACTCAGAAACGAACAGTCGGATAAACACCAAACTTGGTATTTAGGTTCAGTATCTTCTAGAGATGCCACACGAAGGTTTTCAAGAAAATCCCCCCACCCCAGATTAACCTTTACATGGAACATTTTTCGAAAATTTTAATTTTCTCAAAAATGGCTTTAACGATTTTGATTAAAATATCATATGTTTAAGATATTTTCATGACAAGTAAAATGTATATCTTGAATTTCCTGGGAATGTCTCCAAAAGTATTCTTCATTGTGAACGACTTTTGCATAACTGGTAAACCATAAGAGATAGACCAAATTTTACTACACAAAAATGTAGATCGCGTTAAAATACACAATTTATGTCATATACATTTTTTTTTTGTTGTTGTTGAGTGAACCATTTTCGAGATATTGCTTGTTATTCCCTTAAATTTTCCAATACTTATACTTTTTCTCAAAATCGTTATTCATTTTTTTGTCCTGGTAATGCAAAGAGAATGGAATACTCGATATAGCAACCAGCTCTTAAAATATTTGACTATCGCATATAGCCTACCATATTCCCCTTGTATCTACAAGAAAATTAGCAATAAGATTAACATCTCGATTAACATGAAGCATATGGAGAATAAGCGTTTGTAAAAATAGTTTGTACAAGAGTAGAGAAAGTCATGTGAGTGTAACACATCAGATTTTACTTTTTTCTTCTATTTCCCTCGTGGTCTGCAAAGAGAGTGGAATTCCAAAGCCACTGTATAGCGATACGATCCTGAAAAATCTGACTATCGCTTTACCTTCTGTATCCTACAAGAAAATGTGTAAATGTTAATTGAAAGTTAGAAGAATAAGATTTTGTAAGAGTGAGTAGAGAAAACCATAGGAGTGCAATACGTGAGATTTGTTTTCAAAGACTGGTACACCTGCATGAGAAGCGAGAAGCGCGGCAAAAGTTGATGTTATCGAGTATTTCCTGGTTGTTTCTCCGTAGTGCAACTCCCAATTGGTTAATCCCTTAAAAGGTTTAAGTTTCCCCTCCCTGGGAACGTCTGCCCTCTCTCACTCCTGAGAGTACAGAAGCAGTTGCTAGAATTTTCGCTCTACATTGACTTCTAAATTAACCCATGCGGCTTTACCTGTTGAGAGACAGAAGGGCTCTCGTCAGGTTTATTACGTAGGCAGGTAATGACGCACGTTCAGCGAGCAGGGTCAAGGACCAGGGTCACCAGTTGCTGTCTGTCGCCTTCTATATGCTTCCTGTAAAGCGAAGCCTCGCAATGAAACAAGTACATTAGAGAATTGTTGCTTCTCGTGGACCGACGTGAAGACCTTAGAGAGGCGGTTTGTTTCCATTTTCAAGAAGTACATTTGTGCACCTGTACATGTAGATTGTTTAGGGTTATAACGCGTCTTCAGATTTATTCGACCGTCAGTCGGTTTAAATTAATGGCGCCATTAATTCAGCGAGGCCCTTGTCTCAAACGGGAGATGCGGTATTGAACCTCCGACTTCGTTAACAGGTTGATATGCTGCGGCGGTGCAGACCTGTTTTTCACTACGACATTTTGTGCGTTCTTTGCCCGCGAGATGGAAGTGGCCATCGATCACAGAATTTACTTGGTTGAGAGCTACTTCCGAACTGAAAGGTTACGAGGGGGAGCCACCAGAATTTCTACAAGCCCCGAGACAAAACATAATAAAAAACAAAAACAAAGAGATACAACTAAAACATTTAAAAATATTTATATAGGTTACTTTAATTGCTTTTTATTTAAAAAAAAATTATGTGTTACACTCAAATGGCTTTCTCTACTCTTGTACAAACTATTTTTACAAACGCTTTTTCTCCATATGCTTCATGTTAATCGAGATATCGAGATGTTAATCTTATTGCTAATTTTCTTGTAGATGCAAGGGGAATTGGTAGGCTTTAAGCGATAGTCAAATATTTTAAGATCTGGTTGCCATGTGGAGTATTCCATTCTCTTTGTATTACCAGGACAAAAAAAAAAAACTCGAAAATGGTTCACTCAACAAAAAAAATGTGAATGACATAAATTGTGTATTTTAACGCGATCTACATTGTTTGTGTAGTAAAATTTTGTCTATCTCTTATGGTTTACCAGTTATGTAAAAGTCGTTCACAATGAAGAATACTTTTGGAGACATTCCCAGAAGATTCGAGATATACATTTCATTTGTCATGAAAATATCTTAAACATATGATATTTTAATCAAAATCGTTAGAGCCATTTTTGAGAAAATCAAAATTTTCGAAAAATGTTCCATGTGCAGAGTAATCTGGGGAGGGGGGGATTTTCCTGAGAACCTTCGTGTCGCATCTCTGGAAGATACTGAACCTAAATACCAAGTTTGGTGTTTATCCGACTGTTCGTTTCTGAGTTATGCTGTTCACAGACATACGCACACACAGACATGTTTTCAAAAATGCTTTTTTTTTAGATTCAGGGAGACTCAAAACATATATTTCCGGTGAAATCTCGGTATCGAACTTTTGGGTGGAATACAATACTTCCCCTACTTACTATACGTAGTAGAGAAAGTAAAAATGTTAAGTTGTGGCACTAAAGCCGAGACACACTACACTGCACTACAAAAGCCGTCCAGTTATCTGAGTTGCCTATCAGCATACATGCTGAGATTGTCAGTTTACGAGACGCAAGCGAAAGAAGTTCCAAACGTAAATACTGTAAAGGTACGGTGCAAGTCCCATTTCACTAAGGTGACCTCGAAACTATTGACATCCACCTCTTCCACTCAGCTTTCGCCAGTCCTTTGCCAGAGGCACTGGTGATAAACTCGCTTCAAAATATTGACATCATGCGCAGATAACCGACTAGCGGCAACGGCGGAATAAACCGAGTAAGACCCGTATATTCATACATTTTCACATTCATTACAGAGTGAATGTAACCAAAATACTACTATGGAATGAGCACTCCCCGTAGGGGAGGGGTTCCGACTCCTTCAGTTGCCGTGGTGCAATCGCTGAAGCGATTCAGGACATTCACGCCGAGTTTCTGGACCTAACCGGCCGTCTCTCAGCACTTCAAGATCAGTTCAGCACGCAGTTCGCCTCCATCACAGACACCATAGCATCAGAACACGCCAAAACCATCAAGGAAACCTGCACAAACACCCACACAATCGTAGGAATGGGAAATGACTACCTAGAAACTACGTCGCAGACCATGCAACAAGGGTGATTAGGACCCTACATCACGACACCTCCAATAGACGACCTAGGACCACCGCACCACCACACACGACAACGGTGTCCAGATCTCCATGGACATACACCGAATGCCCAGAGGTAACAGGCCGGGCTCGGAGCACACATGATCATCTAGAAAGGTCACCACTGCTAATAGCTCCCTACCAGGGCTTCGGCCATGGCAATTACCTACTCACCACAGCGGACACTCCGCAACATTTATCATCACCTACGAGCCTCCGGAGCGCTTCGGCGGAACCGGACACCAATTATGCCCCAATAAATAGTGACACCACAGCATAAGATCCTTGCTATTCCTTTTTCCTTCCTAATACCCTTTATATCTTGGTTTTCCCTTATACCTTTATTCCTGTTTTCCCTAAAAAAAACTGCGGACCCCTAGCACTCGTGGTGCTTCTGACGTTACTAGAAGTACGTCGGGCCGAACATTCGAGTCTCTCCCGTTGGGGAGCTGTTCGGATTGGGTTGGTCTCGACGGGACACTGGTTCCCGATATCCATGGGAGATTGGGTACGTCTGTACGGGTTTCCATACCGGCGGGGTTTTGAGACGCCTCAATGTCCTCGGTACCGACCTGGATAGCCGGTAGACGGCATGCTAGAATGCTGCCGGCCCTACCGAGGTTATCGGTAGTCGCCCTTTCGGGATGACGCGCGTAAGTGGCGTATCCATTTCCATCTCCGCGTAAACGCCCCCGCTTTCTAGGAAACCAGATACTGGTCTCATGGGGAAACCCCCCACGGTTTGGAGAGCCTGGCGCTGGACCCTGGGTATAGAAGGGGACTTGTCCTCGTAGACCTTCGCTCAGCATTATGGAATGAGCACTGACTTTTTTGGGACAACCAAAGTGGTTCCCTAATGGCTTTGTAAGATTCCGAGGTGGTTCCGAATAGAACATGGTAAACAACTGAGAAATTAGCGAAATGTGCCGATTTTTTGGTACATTTTAGCTAGAGTCAATACTATCTTTCAAAAATCTACCGAGCGAGATGGCTTCACGGTAACGTGTGAAGCTCGCATTCGGGAGGTCCTAGTTTCAATTACCGTGACCGCCCACTGATACATGGGTTTTTCGTGGTTTTCCCTGCTGGGGTGGTTTCTCATCTTTCAGGTGTGCTTCTAGGTTTAGTTGCGTATGTCGGTGCCGGACAGATGGCACGTATGCTTGCTCAAAGAAAAGAGTATTCCCCATGAACACTAGAAGTCTGTTTGGTCGACAGTTGTTCATCGCCCTTTCTAGGCAGTTACAGCAGAGGGACGGGTCTTCCATCATGGAATTGTTAGGGACTTCAGCGCGTGTCTGTGGCCTGTCTACCTGTGGCTTGTAGCCGCTTGCAGTTTCTTACTCCATCTCTTCCTCCTGGGAGGTGGTAGCCGCAATGCTAACTTCTCTCCGAAAAATTTGGTTTCAATTATGTTATAAGAAAAACACTGTGTTTTCAAAACAAAAGTATGTACGTATTATAGGTCTGCATGTTTTTTCCAAGTTCCTATTTGAACACTAGCAGAACCCTAACCTCTACTCAGGTTACTGCGTTAAACAGGAACTTTGTCCGCTTTCCTTTCGGTTTCTCCCTCTCTACCTCTCACGCTTCCCATTTCCCACTCTCCTCTCCTTCTCCTCTTTCCCCTCACTGTCCCTTCCTCTGTCCCTCCCTTTACACTCTCGCCCATTCCGCTGATCTCGCCCTTCTCTCTATGCACCTTACATGTCTGTCGATGTTATGAAAGTACAGTAGAACCGCTGTTATCCGCCGAAACGACCGAAATAATAAATATTTTTCGTTAAACGAATTGATGTAACTTCGTTTGTTAGCTCATGTTGCAATGACAAAGGGGATGCATAGGGAATGCGTTGACTCTGACCATGACTGCTTCCACCCCTTCTCTGTTGAAGTTGTTTTGGCTCTTTCGTTAATGGCAGGCTAGCCCTTCCTTTTGTTAGCTATCAATCATTTATGGTCGCAGTCACAGCCAGGTGTCCGAGTACTTTTGATCACGTAGTGTACATATATGCCGAGCAAGATGGCTCCGGGTAAAGTGTGCGACTTACATTCGGGAGGTCCTGGGTTCGATCGTCGGCACCTATCATGGGTCCCATGTGTCAGTAGGCGAATACTGGGGTGGTTCCGCTTTTATTAGGACTTTTCGGCCTCTCCTTTCCTGTACCCACCATCTCCTTCATTGTATCTTGTTTCAGGGTTGTAGGACCAAGTGAGTATTCGGCGGTTGCGGCTGTGCGGAGGATGTGCGTTTTAGAGGTTGCTTCCCTGGCGTCGGTCGGGACTGCCCAGTAGGGACCCACCTCCGAAGTGGGCCCCACCAGGAGGGGACCACCGGGGGTTAGGGGATCGTGGGTAGGTTCGGGCGGAGTAGGATGCGTTGTATATGGAAACGTTAGGGACCCCGTCCATGCTTCCGCCCTCGTCATCCGGATCTAGTCGCCCTTCGGGGTTCTCCCTTCATCCGTCCACCCTGGGGTTACATTACAAGGAAAAAGGGCCGTTGTCGCCTACTTGCGGTGCTCTGTCCCGGTTTTTGGGGCCCCTCCGTGATAGATACCTATAGATGCTTACATATATACAAACATGTATTTTCGATGAAATCTCAGTATCGCATTTTTGGGTGGAATGCAATACCTTCTCTACCGACTGTGTGTACGTGTTAGAGAAAGTCATGTGAATGTAACACGTCAGATGAACACTTTGACCTCTAAAACTGTTGAAGCCACCCAATTTATCATCCTACGATATCAGAAGATAGTAGGTCAATAATTAAGCTTGGCCAGGTTCTCTATATTGCAGCACTTTACCCAAATAAACCAACGCTATATTCGCAGTAATGTGGCGAGTGACATCTGATGCATGGCGAGCAAAACTCCTTGTGATTATTTTCTGAGCGATAACAAAGGAAGTACGACACATCACGAGACCTAATCAGGAGATACCTGCCTACGTCACTTTCTTGCGTAACTGTTTCAAAACAACGTTTAATGTGATAACGTTAAAAGTTGCAACTTAATTAGCATAGATAGTAGACATCATAGTTTGTAGTCTCAATTTATTCTAAAGCTGAATAGTTTGGCTCACGTTAGTGAGGCATTCTTTTGAACCATAATATTATAAAAACTTGAAGTGATACATTCACTTGATTTCCTCTTCCCTCTATCATTTATTAACGGGTATAAAAATTATTCATACAAAGCTTATTTTTGTATCTACTACATTTTAATCCAAATAAACCTTTGCAGAAACAGCTACATTACATATTTCGTTATAGATACAAAGAGACCAGCGATAGTCAAATGTTTAACAACTGGACGCTATATGCTGGCCTTAAAATTCCATACTGTTTCCATGACATCGCGAGAAACAACTGAGTATTGACAGAACTTTAAAAAATTTGATGTTACACTCACATGACTTTCTCTACTCTTGTACAAACTATTTTTACAAACGCTTATTCTCCATATGCTTCATGTTAATCGAGATGTTAATTTTATTGCTAATTTTCTTGTAGATGCAGGGGAATTGCTAGGCTTTAAGCGATAGTCAAATGTTTTAAGAGCTGGTTGCTATGTGGAGTATTACATTTTCTTTGCATTACCAGGACAAAACAAATTGAATAACGAATTTGAAAAAAAGTATAAGTATTGGAAAATTTAAGGGAATAACAAGCAATATCTCGAAAATGGTTCACTCAACAACAAAAAAATGTATATGACATAAATTGTGTATTTTAACGCGATCTACATTTTTGTGTAGTAAAATTTTGTCTATCTCTTATGGTTTACCAGTTATGCAAAAGTCGTTCACAATGAAGAATACTTTTGGAGACATTCCCAGAAAATTCGAGATATACATTTCATTTGTCATGAAAATATCTTAAACATATGATATTTAAATCAAAATCGTTAGCCATTTTTGAGAAAATTAAAATTTTCGAAAAATGTTCCATGTAAAGGGTAATCTGGGGTGGGGGGATTTTCTTGAAAACCTTCGTGTCGCATCTCTGGAAGATACTGAACCTAAATACCAAGTTTGGTGTTTATCGTTTCTGAGTTATGCTGTTCACAGACACACACACACACATACGTACATGTTCCCAAAAATGCTTTATTTCGATTCAGGGGCCTCAAAACATTATTTTCAGTGGAATCTCGGTATCAAGTTTTTGGGTGGAATGAATACCTTCTTTACCATGTACGTGGTAGAGAAAGTAAAAATATTGGATGTGTTGTATTCACATGACTTTTTCTACTTACTCTTCTACAAACTATTGTTACGAAAGCTTGTTCTTCTATCTACTTGTTGTTAACACAGATAAACTTTCATTACACATTTCGTTGTAGGCATAAGAAGAATGCAGCAGCTAAATCGATAATCAGATTTTTACAAAGCTGATTGATATGTGATGGCCAGGGTTAGGATTTTTAGGTGCAAATTTCAGATGAAAAAAGAAGGGAAAAGGTGCTGGTTTATTTAAAGGGATGCACAACTGAAATTGCTATTTTCTAAACTATCCATTCAATTGAGCTGAAATTTTAACCAATGTCAGTCTTCTTTAGATATAACTGTTTTGTGAATTTCAATCCAAAATCTTAATTAGTTTTCAAGTTATTAATTTTCAAAATATAAAATTATGGGTATATGCAAAATGCAACACATGATGCATTTTTCAAAAAAAAAAATCTTATGTTGTTTCTATGTCAACGACCTACAAATCTGTCATATAATTACTTTCTCTACTACGTATAGTAAGTAGGGGAAGTATTGTATTCCACCCAAAAATTCGATACCGAGATTTCACCGGAAATATATGTTTTGAGGCCCCTGAATCCAAAAAAAGTATTTTTGGAAACATGTCCCTGTGTGTGTCTGTGAACAGCATAACTCAGAAAGGAACAGTCAGATAAACACCAAACTTGGTATTTAGGTTCAGTATCTTCCAGAGATGCGACACGAAGGTTTTCAAGAAAATCCCCCACCCCAGATTACCCTTTACATGGAACATTTTTCGAAAATTTTAATTTTCTCTAAACTGGCTCTAACGATTTTGATCAAAATATCATATTTTAGAGATACTTTCATGACAAATAAAATGTATATCTTGAATTTTCTGGGAATGTCTCCAAAATTATTCTTCATTGTGAACGAGTTTTGCATAACTGGTAAACCATAACAGATAGACAGAATTTTACTATAAAAATGTAGATCGCGTTAAAATACACAATTTATGTCATATACATTTTTTTTTGTTGAGTGAACCATTTTCGAGATATTGCTTGTTATTTCCTTAAATTTTCCAATACTTATACTTTTTTCAAATAGGAATTCGTTATTCTTTTTTTTTTGTCCTGGTAATGCAAAGAGAATAGAATACTCGACATAGCAACCAGCTCTTAAAATATTTGACTATCGCTTAAAGTCTACCAATTCACCTTGCATCTACAAGAAAATTAGCAATAAGATTAACATGTCGATATCTCGAGAATAAGCGTTTGTAAAAATAGTTTGTACAAGAGTATAGAAAGTCATGTGAGTGTAACACATCAGATTTTTTTTGTATACATACTGAGGCTTTCACGGCCGACGTCATAACTAATAAATGAATTACAACTATCCGGGCTAGTAGGCCGTGGTCAAGAAGGCATCGTAGATACCGACGTTTCGCCAAGTACAGCGCTTGGCATCTTCAGGGTGAAGTGATTCAGTGTCTGCGGTGTTCGGAGTGTGAACAATGCCTTCCAGGGCCTACAAGCCCGGATAGTTATAATTCATTTGTTAGTTTTTTTGTATCATTGTAATCTTCAAATATTAGTAGCGCAAAAACTTCATTACACAGAAAAAGTATATAACAGTTTTATTTATTTGGGTTTTTGAAATAAGCATAAAAAATGTCAATATGAATGGATGAAAACTACATCGTATGGAACATTTTGAATATGCAGAAATGCTGAAAATAAGAAATGCCCTTAAAATCAAGTTTAAAAATATAAACAGCTAGCAACCAAATGCGCAAGTGTATTTAAAAAGTCTCATAATGATCCTGAAGCGTTCGCTAGGTCAAAAATAAAAGTGGATTCTAAAAGTACAAGCAATGTAGAATTTTTTGGGAACTTCTTTTTTAGATTTTTTTTGAGATTTTGGTTTAATTTCGGTAGTGCATTCCCTCAATAATTCAACGATTTCTCTTTCCTCTATTCTAATTTATTGAACTACAAACAAGTACATCAAATTATCACTCTTCAAAAGAAGGAAATAACATGAAGCTGTTGTACTTCAAGACATTAAGCATCTGCACATTTTTAAAAGTAAGTCTGTTTCTATTAGGAGATAGAATGTCTTTGTAGATGCTAAACTTCTTTCAACATCCACAGAAACCAGTGGGGCACACCTTGTATTCACTCGAAATGGCAACTTTCTCAATGTCTGGATTCTTCTGAAGACTAGATTCAAGTTTGTCTTTGGCAAAGCCATCTAACTGCTCCCTCACGGAAGTAAAAATATCCCATTGGTTTTCCTTTTCCAGACCTTGTTCTTCCAATCGTTTAATAGCTGAGGGCAGGTACTTGTAACTATGGACACAATATAGTTCTGTCTGCAAATTATGTATTTTCTCCAGTAACAGAAGTTGCTGTGTCTTGGAAATTGCACCTGCGTAGGATGGATCCAAAGAAAGCACAAACTCTTTAATTTTGTCAAAATTCTCACACAACATAGCAGCACACTCAATCCAAGATTCCCAGCGAATAATGACCGGGAAATTTGGAAGGGACAGGCCAGTAGTAAACAATACGGCTCGGAGCTTTCAGTAGAATCTTCTTCAGGGCAGATATGAATTGATCTGCGATGTCGTATTTGTTCCTTATGGATTCACAAACCCTGTGAAGGGCATGAGCCAAGCATGTCACATGCTTCAAGCTAGGAAATAAAGGTTTCATTTGGTTAACAGCTGAAACCATGTATGGAGCCTGGTCCTTAAGCACAAGAAGAAGTTTTTCAAACTCGATACCAGTAGGCCAGAGTTTTTAGCAGAAGTCCATAATGGATTGCATTACTGTACTGGCATTGGCTTTCTGCAGCTCGTACATTTTTAACAACATGGGCTTAACTTTCTCCCCTGCTAAGGGAAAAACTAAAATGTTCAAAACATATCGTTCCATCGAGTCTACGGTTTCATCCACAATGATTCCCACATCGCAATCACACACTTTCTCCTTGATTCTTTATATGGTTTCTTGGTAAACAGGTTCCATGTAGTTTTTTCTTAAAGTACTCTCATCGGGCATTGACATCTTTGAGCATTTTTCAAGAAATCCCTTGAAGGTTGGATGGTTCACCTTATTGAGTGGAATTCCTGCATGTGTAAGAGCTGCACACAAATCAATATTTAATTCCTTCAAATTTTGGCTTTTTGGAGAACTCTGTTGAAACGCATTTAGCATTTAGTAATAGAGGTTGCCGTGATTTGTTTGCTTGAAGAGTCTTGTTCATTTGATGCTTAGAGCTGGAAATGTGTTGTTTGATGCGATCTCGCTGGTGTTTTTCATCTAACAAAATTCCTGAATCCAAATAGTACATCGCATAACAGTTCCATCAGTGTCTATGAAATCTTGTTTGAATTCCTCAGCCAGAACAATAAATCGAGCACTGGACACCTTTGGCATGGTAAAATCTAGTACTAATACACTCGTTTGGAGAGCTAACACTAGTTAACTTGATAACACAATGCGACTGTCACACAACTCACTCTTGCGCCCATTCGCTGTCCACATTCTCTTATACCACCGCGACAATTACCAGAATGTTCTCATTCATGCTGGAACTTCAGTCTCAGCGATTTATAGTAGTTTCGAGCAGAACCCAGTCTTAATAATTCTCGGAACTGCGCGAGTGAGGTTACTGCTGTCTCTGCGTGCCCAGCCTTCGCCTCCACGCAAACAGATGACATCTCTCACAGTAACAAACTCATATTCACGAACAGCAGGCTACTGATTCTGATGGGATAGAATCACTCATTGTCAATTGCATTATTGCGGGCTACTTTATAGCGGTAAAGCGAGAGAAAGCGGTTTTCGTCGAACACACAATTATTTTCCATTGTTGCGGGTGTGCTTTCAATTCCCACGCGGCGTTTACTGAAAGAGGTAGGCTTACTATTCGCACGTACACAGCAAGCTGAGGAGACGTTAATTGAAAGTTAAAGAATAAATTGGAATGAAACTTAAAAGAAAAAGGGGGGAAATGGGGATTATGGGCATGCTTGGGGGAAAATGGGATAAAGGTGCGAGAAAAAATGTCTCTTTTCACAACTAAACAAAATTTCACACTGTGATATCTTTCCGCACAGCTTTAACTTACCCTAAGAAAAAAAAAGTGCGCACCTAAAAATCCTAACCCTGGTGATGGCTTTAAAATACCATGCTCTTTGCATGGATTAGCGACTTTCCACATGAGAAAAGTGTTTAAAAACGCAATAACAAAGAATCCCTTGGAAATAATTTAATATAAACGACTATTAGAAGAAGAACTATACAATGCCAAGACGAAGGATAGCTGTGGAGAGAGATAAGGATAGAGAGAGTTGGAGATTTAGACAGAGGAGAAGCGGCGTTCAGAGCGGGGAGATGTGGGTTTCATTTATGTTGACATAAATTGTATGTACTGAACGAGGTGTCGCTGCGCTAACGTGTGTGACTCGCAATCGAGAGGTCTCGGGTTAAAACCCCCGGGACCGACCAACCTGACCGAAGATTTTTTTCGCGGTTTTCCTCGGTCGCAAGGCGAATGTTCGGTTGAGTAATTTGATCCGCGAATTTTCCTATAATCTCTTTCATCACTACCTTTCATTTCCTTCTTGCTAGGCATCGTTACGGTCTACCAGTTATACAAAGGTCATTCAGGATGAACAGGGATAGAGCACCGCACGTAGGCTCCCAGCCCTTTGTACTTTTACCGTGTTACCTGGGAGGAACGGATGAGGGGAGAGACAGATCCGGAGGACGACGTGCGCAAACATGGACGGGGTCCCTAACGGTTCCAGTTCGAACGCATCCGACTCCGCCCAACCCCAGCTCCTAACTCACAGCGGTCCCCGGAGGCGGTTTCTGCATAGCAGTCCCGACCGACGCCAGGAAAGAAACCCTCACAAAGCGCACATGCACGCCAAGCCGCAACACGGATACCACCGCCGCTTGATCCTACAACCCTGAAATAGATAATGAAGGAAATGGTGGATACAAAAGAGTTGTGGTAGAAGAGGAACCACCTTAGCATTCGCCTACCGACCCGAGGAAACCACGAAAAACCCATAGATCAAAGTAGGCGGTCGCTAGGAATCGAACCCGGGTTCTCCCGAATGCGAGCCTCACACGTTACCGCGAAGCCTTCTAGCTCGGTCAAAACGAAGAAGACTTCGCAAGTCGTTCCCAGAAAATTCCATACATACATTTTATTTATCATATAAATATCTTAAACATGTATTTTAATCAAAAGCCTTACAGCCATTTTTAGAAAATAAAAAGTAACGAAACCTTTTCCATGTAAAGAGCAGTTTGAATCGGCGCGGGGAGGCTTTAATCTACGGGAGACGCTGAAATTTAAATACTAAGTTTGGTATTTAACCGACTCTTCATTTTTTAGCTATGCTGTTCACAGACACACACATACATTTTTTAAAAATGCCTTCGTGATTTATGGTGCCTCAAAAGGTGTATTCCAATGAAATATCGGTATGAAATGTGTGTTGAGGCAGTATTTTTAACACTTAAATCATTTCAGTCTAATTATATAATATATAAATTCAATAACAGCCCGCGTTAAAGCAATATGTGTATGTAACAAGATATAAAAAGTGTATATTACAGTCATTGTATATATTTATATTATTGTATACATGTTCCATAATGTTATGTGAATGTATTACGTAATTTAATAATGTAGAAGCTGTGAGAATAATCGGTTAAAAGTTGCTAACAATGAGGTAAACCTGAGGCAATAATGAATTTGAAAGTTTAATAATACTACTTGTAATTCTTGGAAGCAATAATGTAATTTTTGTGACAGTTTATAAAATAGCCAATCAACAACCAGAAAAAAGCTTAAGTTAAATAAAAGTATTCTATTGGATTAGGAATAGCCAATCAGAGACTTGAAATACAGAAATTTACAAATTTAGGCGGTAGAAATCAAGCCAGTTGCTTGTAGACAGTGCTCATAACTGGACGCGTTGGTTGCAGACAGTGTTCCTAACCGGACGCGAGATGCGTCCTCGAGAAGTTTAATACGTATTCAGTGTGAGACGAAAATAATTTACGTGTTAAAAAGTGCAAGTAATTAATAAAAAAAATCTCACAGCTGTCTATATATCAGTGAAGTGTTAAGCATTAATAAAAGGAGTGAAGTAAAATTATAATCTGTGTAAGCCTACATTCTTAGCCGCACTACTCTCTGCAAGGAAATCCATATCTCTAACAATAATACTGACGCAGCCGAGGCAAACATAAATATATAATATTTAAAGAAACAGTCAAATTACAAAGTTAATATTTTTAAACTTGGAGCGAAGGCTACTGGAAACTTTTTACCATACGTGCGGTTGCAACTACTTCAAGTTCGGCTCCCCAACTGTTGAACTACAATACAACTCCTACTTCAAATTGGCTCCCAAAGCGTGGGCCAAATAACGTAAAAATAACAATACAAAACATAAAACTACTTGAGTGTGTGGAATGCATACTTGTACGCGCAGAGGAAATATTCGTACTGTGACAGCACGTTTTTTTGAAATGCTGTTGACTGTCAGAGAAGCAGCAATGCTTTTCTTGGAACGCAAACTTGCGCCATTTCCGTCGGTAAGAAGAGACTAACTAATGAGTTACACGCCCCGGAAGTAAACACGCAACAGAAATAACAAGAGGCGGGGTGTAGATGACCCTCGTGGAATAGTTTGTTATGTCAGCTAATTCCTATTGACAGTAATTACAGCTCGTGGACGTGCATGCGGAACATTACTATTATATAAAAACGCGAACGCCGCAAGAGTAACATGCAAAGCGATATGCTGACCTTCACTACCATGTTCAAGGTAAACGAGCGAGATGGTTACGCGGTAACGTGGAGCCCCCGAGTTCGATTCCCACCCACTCTGACTTTGAGTTTTTCATGGTTTTCCCTGGTCGGTAGTGGTTTCTTATCTACCACGATTTCCATTTCATTATTTCCCTTTCATTCTGTTTACTTCTCATGTTTCTAGGTTTCGTGGCGTATGACGGCGCGGATGCTTCCTCAAAGGAAAGAGTACTCCCTGTGGACACTAGAGGGCTGCTTGATCGACAGGTCGTTCATCGCCCTCTCCGGACAGCTCCAACGGTGGGCGGGTCTTCGAACCTAGACCTGTTAGAGACTTCCGCGCGTCTTTGTGACCTGTATGTCTGCGGCGTGTAGCCTCCTGTGATTCCTTCACTTCATGCCTTGCTTTTGGGATTTATTTTCGTGCATTACAATTTTTAGGTATATAGCCAAAATAAATCATAAGAAAAAACGGCTCCTGAAAGCCCTTCTCCTTAACCAGGGTTCCCAACAAAAATGTGAACCTAAATTCTCTGACTTTTCCTTGATCAAAATACTGTACTTTTTTGATCACAATTTTGTATTTCTGCAATTTTTAACATCCTCCATCATCTCGTGTAATCCTGACGCCCCATATTACCGAGTTTAAACTTCTTTCTGCACACTTTACAGTAAGCTTCAAATTGATTGGCCAGTGCATTACTAAACCATTCTATGAACTCAGGATTAAGTGATGAATCCAGTCATTGATGGTTCAAAGTTCCCCCCTTTTTTTTTCTTTTTGGGCCACCAAGTCTTATGTTGGAGTAAATCAATCCGAAGGTGCAGTCACAAAAAAGGTGAACAACCGTATCTCTATAACATGTGTGAAAGCATTTATGCATATACATATCAGTTTCTGGAATTTAATTTGAAACTCATCACTTCAAGGATTGGGAGAGGATTTTAAGGAGCAAAAAATGTTGCAATCCTCCTTAATATGTAGGTAGTTTTTCATCACTATGAACTACCAGACATGTGATAACTCTGAAACAATTTCCCTGACTTTCCAGGTCGCCGGGAACCCTGTTAACACTCCCTTCATCTAACGTTTTCCCCTTGACTACAATTATTTCTTTTTAGCTTAGAAATATGATAAAGCCAGCTGTAACTTATGAAATATGCCGTGTTTTGTATGAACAAAATACTTTTTATTAATACGAGAGAAGTTAGTGTTACTTGACTACCAAGTCGCCTTGTAGTAATTTTGTGAGGAATGATTAAAACTGTTGATCTGCTCAATAATTTTACTCTTTGTGACTATTTTATTCTGGTACTACCGTTTCCTTTGAAGACCAGAGTTTTATCTTCAAGTTTGAGACTGTTTTTAACACTTAAATAATTTCAGTCTAATTATATAATATGTAAATTCAATAACATCCCGCCTTAAACCAATATTTGTATGCAACAAGATATAAAAAGTGTATACTACAGTCATTGTATATGTTTATATTATTGTATCCATGTGTAGTAATGTTTTGTGAATATATTACGTAATTTAATAATGTAGGAGCTGTGAGAATAATAGATTAAAAGTTGCTAACAATGAGGTAACTTTGAGGCAATAATCAATAAGAAAGTTTAACAGTACTACTTGTGATTCTTGAAGCAATAATGTAATTTTTAGACAGTTTATAAAATAGCCAATCAACAACCAGAAAAAGCTTTAGTTAAATGAAGGTATTCTATTGGATTAGGAATAGCCAATCAGAGACTTGAAATATACAGAAATTTACAAGTTTAGGCGCTAGAAATCTTGTCAGTTGCCTGCAAACAGTGTTCCTAACCGGACGCGAGACACGTCCTCGAGAGATTTAATACGTATTCGTGTGAGACGAAAATAGTTTTTACGTGTTAAAAAGTGTAACTAATTAATTAATAAAAAGAATCTCACAGGTCTCTATATCGTGGTGTTATTTAAATCGTATCAAGTATTAACAAAAGGAGTGAAGTAAAATTATAATCTGTGTAAGCTTACATTCCTGTCGCACCACAACCCTGCCAAGACATCCATGTCTCTAAAATAAATACTGACGCAGCCGAGGCAAACATAAATATTAAATATTTAAAGAAACAGTTTAATTACAAAGTTAATATTTTTTTTAAACTTGGGGCAAAGGCCAGCTGAAGGTACATTTAGGGCGAAGGCTATCGGAAACTGTTTACTATACGTGCGGTTGCAACTACTTTAAGTTCCGGTCCCCAACATTTGAACTACAATACAACTTATTCAATACAAACTACTTCAAATCTCACCACGCTCTTGACTACCAAATCGCCTTGTAGTAGTTTTGTGAGGAATGATTAAAACTGTTGATCTGTTCAATAATTTTATTCTTTGTGACTATTTTACTCTGGTACTACCGTTTCCTTTGAAGGCCAGAGTTTTATCTTCAAGTTATATTACACCACATAAAGTATTTTACTGCGAAATATTATGAGGACCATTACGGCCGACTCTATCTTATCTGTAGATCACCGATTAAATTTGCCGTATCAGAAACATAGCGTGTAATGTGATTCTTACAACCGTAAATAAAGCATCGTCTGGGCATAACATGCTTTCTTGAAATCCGCTAAATGCACAGCTTAGGAAACAAATTCTGATGCGTTGCATTCACATGGCTTTCTCTCTCACTCTTCTACAAGTCATTCTAACAAAACTTTGTTCTTCTGTCCACTTCTTGTTTTGTGTAGTACGTTTTTGCATTTCTCTTATGATTTGATGGTTATACAGAATTATACAAAATTCCTTCCGAATGAAGAAGACTTCACAGGTTAATCCCACAAAATTAAAGGTATACATTTTATTTGTCATGTAAATTTCTGGTATTTTAATCAAAATCGTTACAGCCATTTTTGAGAAAATAAAAAATCTTCAGACAGTTTTCCATGTAGGGGTGGTTTTGGGTGGGGAGTATTTTATTGAATATCTTCGTGTCGCATCTTTTGCTGAACTTAATATCAAGTTTGGTATTTATCCCACATTTCGTTTTTGAATTATCGCTGATATACCTCTCTCTCTCTCTCTCTCTCTCTCTCTCTCTCTCACACACACACACACACAGAACTTTTTCAAAAAGTGGTATTTTTTCAGGGGATCTCAAAAGTATTTCCGGTGAAATTTCGACATCGAATTCTCGGGTGGAACGTGGTAGAAAAAGTAAAAATAATCTGGAGACTTTGATCTAAGGTTGCATAAGGAATTACATCCGACTTTATGAAAAAGTTCCGTCCTATGTCTGAAGGGTACAAACATCTCGTCTACTACAAGAAGGACTTTGACACCGCCTGCATAGGGTGACTTCGCGTAGTGACATGCGGTCAGAGTGTGTTTCCAAGAGGTCATCTTCAGTGTTATCACCACTCTTCTGCCGGCTTGTAGACGCACACCTCTGGCTACATGATAGGGCATATACCAGTTCAAAGGTTTCTCACAGATAATAAATCACTGCCAATATCGCCTGATGCTCGGTCGGAGCATGCAAGGAACACTTGTTGACTTCTAGGCTGTTACCGGGGTGGAATTTCCACCAGTCGAACTTCTCAACCCTCCCAGCATAACCTAATTTGTTCCTGCCAGCGAAAACGCTACTACCTCTAGACAGATTAAATTACAGGGAACACTGTACTCTGAGCGTATGAGTGCTACGCAGCTGTGAAATATATTTTATGTCTCTCGCTAACCAATGAATGAAATTTCTTAAAACTTTTACAGCTTATGAATAAGATTTAGGGAGACATTTTAGCTTTTAAGTTCCCGAGGTTGCGGGTTCAAACCCTTAGCATGGCTTCCTTTGAAAGGG
This sequence comes from Deroplatys truncata, assembly GCA_030765065.1. Taxonomy (NCBI): domain Eukaryota; kingdom Metazoa; phylum Arthropoda; class Insecta; order Mantodea; family Mantidae; genus Deroplatys; species Deroplatys truncata. The sequence goes on from CM060979.1 coordinate 13,762,523, forward strand.
AAGTAAAACCGGTCCCGTTTCATAGATTTACGGCACGTAAAAGAACCTCGAGCCTGATGAGGCCTCTGAGCAAAATTTCCGGTCTTTCACACCCAGTAAGGAATGGGACGCTAAGAACCACAGAAGTTAAAGTGTCAATAAATAAAACTGGATTTAAACTTATAATTTTTGCTTTTATTTATGTTTCTACGCTATTGGGTTGATTCTATACAAAATGTCAAGTTTGAAAAAAAGGTATTAAAAGTTTGTTAAAAACGTGGGTGACATTTAGGTACATTTTTCTCTGAAACCTTTCTCAATACGAAATCACGGTTTTTCATACATATTTTAACTATTTGACTGTATGTGACGCCAAAACCACTAAGATAATTTTATTTTTTCACCGGTAAAACTTATTTTTATTTCAACTTTTAAGAAGCTTAATTTTCTAGGGTTTTTTATTCTTTGTGACTCTAAAATGTACTGTTTTCATTATAAGTTCTGAAAGGAGCAAGAAATGTTTATTAATGTTTTATATAAGTGTGTGAAATTTAATCTTTCTGGCTTGAATATTTTCTGAGAAAATGGTTCCTAAGTATCTAAAAACGCACTTCCGAGAAAAGAGAGTTTGATAATTCACTTCAGTATTTTAACGTTCTGAGACCAATCCCATTATATTCACTCTGGATCTTCATTCCTGGACTCCTCATGAATCTTAGTCCTGTTAGATTTCTGTTTGAAAATGCAGTAATATCACTGAACTTTGAAGATCAAAAGCGGGCGTGTCACAGCTGGATTTAAAAAGACGCTGTGGTGGCGCTCCACGCTTAAACAACCCAGTTTAAATTCCTTTTAAATGGCCTTGACACTACAAATGTACATATTTTCTTAAACTACAAACTACAAGACATTTTTAATGACAAAACAGTCTTTTTTATGTCTGAGTATACCACGTTCCCTGATAATACAATTATCAATTACTCTTGTTTTATACTCACGCTTATTTACTTATCTACTTGTTGTTTATCCAGATAAACGTTCAATTCACATTTTCTCATTTCGTTGTAGGATAAAGTATGTAAAGCGATAGTCACATGTTAAAGAGCGAATCGATGTAATGGCTTTGAAATCCAAAAATGAACGACTTGATAAAAGTATAATATTTGAAAATTCAGACTATAGCAAGGAATATCTCGAAAATACTTCTAAAAAATATATATGGTATAAATTGTGTGCTTTAACGATATCTAGCTTTTGGGGGGGGGGGCAGTAAGATTTTGTGTGAAAATGAAAATTTCCAAAAATTATCCATGTAAAGATTAGTTTGTAGTGGGAAGATTTTCTTGAAAAGCTTCGTGTTGTATCCTTGGATGATGCTGAAGTTAAATATCAAGTTTGGCATTTAACCGATTTTCATTTTTGCGTTATGCTGTTCACACACACATGCGCGCGGACCTTTATCTGAAAATATTTTATTCTTTTGGATTCAGGGAGCCTCAAAACATATTTCTGATGAAATCTTGGTATCGAAATTTTGGATGGAATATAGCATTTCCTCTGCTCACTGTAAGTACGCAGTAGAAAAAGTAAAAATAATTTGCTTTTAATAAATAACAGTTCTCAGACAGGGTTTAAGGTAAAGCAGCTTCCCTTTATCATAATGCAAGCAATCCGTGCAAGCATTCATATGTAGATATCCCAGATTCCTTATTGATTGCCGCATACAGAAGCTGCAGTTTATCATAGAGAGGTTAACGGACTAATGAAACCGTAACCTCGAATGGGATTTCCATGAATAGAATGTAACAGATTATATAAATAAGAATTATGTTCTTACTTGTATTGTAAAGCACACATTTGTGTCAGCTGTCAGATCACGCTATAGTAAATGATTTAGGTAACAATCGAATGTGTTACGAAGTTACCAACAATGGGAGTGAGAAAATAGTTAACCTCAAAATTAAGATAGGTAAAATCAAAACACGTTAAAGACACTTTTCAAGAACATAATTTATTTAGAAGTTGACAGTATATTTTGAATGTGTATTGGTTAAAATCACAATTGAACGACACAGTCTATTAGTTACTGTATATTGGTACCTGCTATTAGGTTCAGCAACGAGCTTGTAAGCATATTATAAGATAAAAGGCCGTGATTGGTTGATATCCGAGGCATTACTGGTCAATACCAAATATGCGGCGTATCAATGAAACGGTCATTTAAATAGTAATAATGATGTACTTGCAGCTTCATTATCGACCCAACAGTAAGAACAGTGACATGAACAACAACCGGCAGAACTTCATGTAGGATATGGGTACGTATGAGCCTACAGTTGCATATTACAAGGAGAAATACCATCTCAACTCCATCCAAGTGATTGGACTCATGGTCGAAAGTATATAAGAGAGAAAAGCGCACAATGTCACAGTGTGAAGAAGGTTTGTTGCTGCCACGTATGGAAAGCCGATTTGAAGTAGGAGTTGTATTGTAGTTTTTATGTTGGGGAGCCGAACTTGAAGTAGTTGCAACCGCACGTATGGTAAAAAGTTTCCGGTAGCCTTCGCCCCAAATGTACTTTCCGGTGGCCTTTGCCCCAAATGTTTAAAGAATACTAACTTTGTAATTTTGACTGTTTCTTTAAATATTATATATTTATGTTTGCCTCGGCTGCGTCAGTATTTATATTTTTTAGAGACATGAATGTCTTAGCAGGGAGTGCGACTGAAGAACATAGGCTTACACAGATTATAATTTTACTTCACTGCTTTTATTAATGCTTGACACGATTTAAATAACACTTCAATGATATAAAGAGAGAGCTGTGAGATTTTTTATTAATTACTTGCACTTTTTAACACAAACTATTTTCATCTCACACTGAATACGTATTAAATTTCTCGAGGACGCATCTCGCGTCCGGTTAGAAACACTGTCTACAACCAACGCGTCCGGTTATGAGCGCTGTCTACAAGCAACTCACTTGATTTCTAGCGCTTAAATTTATAAATTTCTGTATTTCAAGTCTCTGATTGGCTATTCCTAATCCAATATAATACTTTTATTTAACTTAACCTTTTTTTTTGTTTGTTGATTGGCTATTTTGTAAACTGTCACTAAAATTACATTATTGCTTCCAAGAATCCCAAGTAGTATTGTTAAACTTTCAAATTCATTATTGCCTCAAGATTACCTCATTGTTAGCAACTTTTAACCTATTATTCTCACAGCTCCTACATTATTAAATGACGTAATACATTCACATAACATTATTGAACATATATACAATAATATAAACATATACAATGACTGTAATATACATCTTTTATATATTGTTACATACACATATTGCTTTAAGGCGGCCTGTTATTATATATTTTAATTATATAATTTGACTTAAATCATTTAGGTGTTAAAAATACTGCCTCAAGTGATATATAGTTTATTCTTATCCTAGTCTTATTATTGATGTCCTTTCTTTGCAATTTTGCGCATGGTATCTTTCACAGTGTTTGTTGCACATTTGAAGTAGTATTATTAATGTTTATGTTTGTATTTGTTAGCCCCACATTTGGGAGCCAATTTGCGACGGTATTTATGTTGTATTTATTTATTTATTTAGCCCCACGTTTGGGAGCCAATTTGTAATGGTAAATTTATAATGTTATTTGTGTATGTGTTTACTCAACGTGGTGAAGCCATCTTGTGACGTGATTCATTTGTTCGGTTTGTTAGCTCCATCTGGTGTTAGCAATTTGCGGCAGTATTAGTGTTCGTTTGAAAGAATGCTACTGTTAATTTATTTAATTTTTGTTCACTATCCTCCGGCTAGCTATGATCTTTTGGTCAAGCACTTCTCTTTATACAGGTTGTGTAAACGGAAGGGAGTCTCTTATCCAAAGATAACACTGATGAAAGAATTTGTTTTACACTTTTATTGTCGAACACATTCACTATCACATTTACACATTGATCTAGACACTCGCCAAACTGAAACTGTTATAACAACTTCTTACTGATCACTTTTAATTCACGTACTTCAACCTTTTGTATAATTAACTTTACCATACTTGAGATTTTTCATAACTCTTATACGCGTAACTTGCGAATCGATAGCCGACGTGTAATATTTCTGCTGGACTGACGGCGACGTGTATCATACAAATATTTTCGACGAACTGACGGGTTCTACCTCTAACCTACTCTTTTTATACTCCTACACCCCGACATGCCTAAAGATTATAACTGAGCTGCTATTGGTTAATAAAACGCGCCAACATTAGCGTCTATTTTTATATCCAATGAAAATTATGAATACATATGCTCTAGGGAAATGTTCCAGAAGATTCTAAAAGAAAACGCGCCAACATTACGTAACTTCCTCGTCTCCAATAATGATAAACAGCTCACCCCCTCGCTGCATTATTGCACACTATTATTGTCAGTTTCAGTAAGGCAGTATAAACTTACTTCCCAACAATAATTACAATCAACAAACATCTCAAATCAATGTCACATAATAATGCATATTCATACTATAATCACTCTTTACATTTAAATAATTTGTGATACAAATTACTGCATCACATTTTGCACACGCATTCTTCTTCTGATTGGTGGACTCTTTGGTTTCGGTATTGTTTGTGATGAAACTCTGCGTTGCATATCTTGTCAGTATGTGTCTGAGTTGGTAATTTGGCTGTCGTTATTGCGTCTGTTGTGTAGAAATCCGGCCATATAGCGTTATTCTTCTCATTTAGTAGCCGTAGTGTCTTCTCATAGGCCTTGGTATTTGGTAGCCACAATTGTGCTCTAATGTCCTCGATAAAGAAGGTTTCTTTTGCTAGTACGTATGTTAGCCTGGATGTGCTGATTTCCCTATTCCTAGAATCCGTTTTAGGTAGCGGCTTTGACTTTCTCAATTGTTGATAGGTTGGTGATTGTAAGATTGTCCTAGATGATGTTGATCACGTAGGTTGCTATTGGTGCTATGGCCGTCTTGAATAGTGTTATTGCAGTGGCTAGTGAGATTTGTTGTATGGTCGAAAATAGAGACACAATAACTCGTCAGCTGGTAAACTTTTGTAAGCAATTCGGCATTCATAAAAACGTACTGCAAGAAATAGCGGTTAGGATCACTTTTGATTGTAAACAATCACACTAAACAAATAGCCCTCTCTCTCCTTATGCTACCTTCAAATTATACTTACTTTATAGAAATTCCTTTTCTTTCATTAATATTTTGTAAACGATTAAGATGTTCAAACCGTATATTTTGGAATCATGTACCCCTATATCTCCTATGGCATAGAATTGTGGGGAAGTACCAGCATTGCTAATATGAATAGGGTATTGGTACTGCAAAAAAGTGCTTACGATGCATATATGGGCTAGCAAACACAGAATCATGTAGAAATGTATTTATAGATAACAAAATTCCTATATGTATATAAGGTAATAGTAATTGCAACAGAAAAGGTAAATAATGGGCTAAGTAACAGTGTACGTTACACGTATCATACTAGAGGTAAGGGCAGTTATCACAGGTCACACGTTAACCTTAAATCTACTTGCAAGGAACCATTGATCAAGGGATTGATACTTTCAATAAATTACCAATGGAGGTTAAATTACATAAAGGAAAGAGATTTAAAAATGAACTTAAAGCATATCTAACTTAAAAATGCGTATATAGGGGTGGATAAACATATTTATGTTAGTAAAAATTAATCATAGTGAATACAGATTTGTGAAAATGTTATGTTTTATAAATGAAAGAGATTGAAACATATCTAACTCATAACTGTATAGAAATTAAATATAAGTGACAAAGCCTTGTTCAGTGTTAAACAGCTCAAAGGAAATAGTGTGTATGTAAATTAATGTGTACTTAATGCAATTTGATAAAGTAGGATGTGTGACAATGTCCGAAACTTGTATGAAGTCTATGGACAATAAATAAATAAATTATGTATAAACACAAACAATTGTATGTATACTTAAACACTTGTCATCATGCTTCATCTATAACGGCAATCTCTGAATTGGGTAAGCTGAAATATATATAAATCTTTCGGTTATTATAAAATTGAGAAGAAAAGAAAGATTGGTGTGATCAGAGCACCAGTGAGGCATGCAAATGAAGCAGCGATAACACCTGACTGTCAATCTTAGGTGAACTCATATCTTTAATGTACCTATATAATTGAATGTATTTTGATTCCTCATTGTTTTCTAAAGATAATTAACCATATCCGTGATTTTATTACTCAATAATATGTAAATTGTCCATGTTTTGACATCTTGAATATAATTAACGTTTCATCATATCGAGTATAATTTAAACTACGCCAGACTTTCATGACCTCCTATACTTCATTACCATAATAAGCACTTTGAAGTAATTACAATGCGAGAACAATACTTTTTTGTACTGTTAGTATAATCACGAGAACGATGCCTTTTTGTGCTTTTAATATAACCGCTAAAGTGACTTACCTGGTTCATATCGTATTATGCGGCGTTACATCTTATGCCGCTTCCTTTATATTTTGAACTCAGAGACACCAAATCTCGCCAGTTTTACAGTTTGTACCAACTGCCGATAGCGAACAGGAAAAATGCATGAAATTTTTTTTAAAATTCACCATTTGATTTCAATACAGAAATATTGGCTTCGTTAACAATACAATTATTAGTACAAAAAGAACAGGTATAATTAGATGCAATACACAAATACAGAAATCCTAATTGCTTACATGAGTAGGTACCTAAACTAAATTTTGGAATTGTAAAACATACTACATTCCATAAGAAAGCCTATAAACTAAATCATTTCTAGATGTTCTTCCACCGAATAAGAGCAACCCTGTATTAGGGATTAATACAATAACATACAAAATATAAACGTAAGAACCAATAAAGAAAATTACAGGAAAAATACAATCGTAATGATCACTATAGTACACAATCAGGAGTTTTGGTACAAATACAATTGAAACGTGAAATCTGTAGATATTGTTTATATAAATACACGTATAATAACAAGGGTTAAATACAAGTCTTCTTTCTTACAGTTAACAATGATATCCGAAATATTGAAAAAAAATCTTGAGTACTATAGAAACTATGATTTATTAGAAATCTTTTTGCATCTCTTCTGAATTTTTTTTATCGTTACGTTTTTTTCCTCAGTAATTAAATTGTACATATGAATATCTTTATGTAAAATGAAGTAACTCTTTTAATAAATGGAACCTTGTAAATGTATTTTATTGCTGTTCCTTGTTTTATGATCATGTACTGTATTATTCATCTAGACATTTTGAATGTTGTTACTTATGAAACAAACAGTTTCTAAAATATATAAGCAGGGTAAGGTTAGTATGTTGTTTTGCTTAAAATAGGTTTTAGAGTGAGTCATCCTATTTATATTAAACATCTTATTGTTTTCTTTTGTGCTACAAAAAGAGCTTTTATTTCCGTGGCAGAACCCCATATGAAAATTCCATAAGCAAGAGCAGATTCTACATAACAAAAATATATCACTTTTAGTGTCTGTATATTACAAATATGTTTAATACAGATATTATATAGCGTGCTTTATTAATTTTGAAGTAATGTTCTGAATATGCGGTTTCCAGGTTAAGAATTTGTCAATTGTTACCCCCAAAAATTTGGTCTCGTGGACATAAAGTATTTCATCATTACTATGTGTAATTTTAGGTGCTACACTTGTTCACTTCTACCAGATAATGCTATTTGTATGCAGTGTGATTTTTTGGTATTAAGCATCAGCTTGTTGGAGCAGACCCATTTGAAGTAGGTTATTGCTTCACGTATGGAAAGCCAATTTGAAGTAGGTGTTGTATTGTAGTTCAACTGTTGGGGAGCCGAACTTGAAGTAGTTGCAACCGCACCTATGGTAAAAAGTTTCCGGTAGCCTTCACCCCAAAAATCTTTAAAAAATATTAACTTTGTAATTTGACTGTTTCTTTAAATATTATATATTTATGTTTGCCTCGGCTGCGTCAGTATTTATATTTTTTTAGAGACACGAATGTCTTAGCAAGGAGTGGTGCGACTGAAGAATGTAGGCTTACATAGATTATAATTTTTAATTCATTCCTTTTTTTATTAATTCTTGACACGATTTAAATAACACTTCACTAATATATATATATATATATATATATATATATATATATATAGAGAGAGAGAGAGAGAGAGAGAGAGAGATGTGAGATTTTTTATTAATTACTTGCACTTTTAACACGTAAAACTATTTTCGTCTCACACGAATACGTATTAAATTTCTCGAGGACGTGTCTCGCGTCCGGTTAGGAACACTGTCTGCAAGCAACTGAACTCTAAATTTGTAAATTTTGCTCCATTTTAGTTTCTGAGTGACTAATCCTAGTCCAATAGAATACTTTCATTTAACTAAAGCTTTTTCTGGTTGTTGATTGGCTATTTTAAAAACTGTCACTAAAATTTACATTATTGTTGCTCCAATAATGACTAGTAGCATTATTAATCTTTCTTACTCATTACTGCCTTAAGGCTACCTCATTGTTACCTCATTGTTAGCAACTTTTAACCTATTATTCTCACAGCTTCTACATTATTAAATTACGCAATACATTCACAAAACATTATTGGATATGTACACAATAATATAAACATTTACAATGACTGTAATATACACTTGTTATATATTATTACATACACATATTGCTTTAAGGCGAGCTGTTATTGAATTAATATATTAATATAATTAGACTGAAATCATTTAAATGTTAAAAATACTGCCTCACATTGCATCATATTTGTCATTACAGTATCTGCTTGACTTTGTAATTCTAAATAACCTCATTCCTGAATTTTAATGTTAGTATCACCTGCATATAATATGGTTTCAGCATGGGGAATATTTAGTGGTAAGTCGTTTATGTACATTAAGAAAAGTAGAGGTCCAAGAATAGAACCTTGCGGAACACCACAGCTTCCTTTATATCCGAGTTAATTTGAGAACCATTTATTTCATTTCTTATGACAGTACCTTGTTTTCTATCAGTAAGATAGGTTTTAAACCATTGATGAGCCCCCCCCCTTATACTACAAGGTAGGCTTCCTATATCCCTAGTCGAATCGAAGCAGAGGGTATAGGAATAAAAAAAGTGAATATGGGAGGAAAAGCTATCAGTTATTAGTTGAACACCATGCTTTAAAAAAGTAGACCCTATTATAAATATTGTCCTAATTTTTATTCAGGAGTACTGATCCAATACCGCCCTGTCCTGGTGTTCGAATGACTGGTTTCAACACTGAAGGAAGACCTGGTTTTCTTAACGTTTATCGTTCCGACTGTCAAAGTGTTGTTTCAAGCAATCGATGAAATTGGTTTACGAAAATACACCGGAGGTTCAACGGCTTCTCTTCATAGTGCGAGAAACACGTTAAAAGATCACGCAATAGGGTGAAGAACTAAAACCGGTTAAGTGGCTCTATACTTGAGCAATTTTTGCCAAGGACAAACATTTCGTCTTAGGAACGTATTCAGATAAGGTGGTATCTTGACTTGTAGAGTTAACAATTCAAATTTTTTCCTCCTAATAACTATTCTTCGCCTAAGAAGGTAAATGTGAGACAAGTATGCAAAAGAAAACATTAAAGTGACGTTCCTTCGTTATCTAAAATCGGTTAGAAACATCGAATGTGATGTTGAAGAGGAAACTTGAAGACGTCAGCAATGGTCGGCAGCTGTCCTGAGGTCAATACAAACGCCTCACCACCTCGTGATGGGCGTATTCTCTTCACAAGAGGAGGATGAACAGTGTCCAGTGTTGCCATAATGTTAGCCAAAAGTCTCAAAATTCTAAATTACAACTCGCTAAATAAAAAAAACTACCATAATTAATTAGAGTGTATTTCTATAATATGTAATAATGCTTAAGAGTAAAACTCATTTATGCAATCAGAAGAAAAGTAGTTTATCTTCCAGCTCCTCCTGAGTTACCTCCACAGTAGATGGCACTGGAACTGCACTGGGTCGTATGCACACTGGTGTTGTATCAATTTTACGTATTCGCCTCGTGAGAAACAACTGAATAGCGACAACGCTGAAAAATGACAAAAGTACTGAACAATTCAAACCAATAATAACGGATATCTCGGTAATGGCTGATATCACAAAAAATTATTTCAAATTGTGTGTTTTAAAGAGATCTAAATTTTTTGTGTAGTAAGATTTTGTCTATCCCTTATGGTTTACCAGTTATGCAAAAGTCAATCATAATGAAGAGGATTTCACAGGCTATTCCCAGAAAGTTCAAGATGCACATTTTATTTGTCATGTAAATAACTTAAATATACAGTATTTTAATGAAAATCTTTAAAGCCATTTTTGAGAAAATAAAAAATAATAAAAATGTTTCCATGTAAAGGGTAGTTTGGTGTGGGGAGATTTTTTGAAAATCTTCGTGTTTCATCTTTAGAAGATACAGAATTTAAGTACTGAGTTTGGTATTTAACCGACTTTTCGTTTTTGACTTATGCTATTCACAGACACACACACGAGCTTTTTTTTTTTTTTTTCCTTTCTTTCAAAAATGCACATATTTCACACATTTCCGGTGAAATTTCGATATAGAATTTTTGGGTGGAATACAAATTGGTGTCAAATATTTTGACGGTTTTAAGAACAAAACTGAAGTTCATACGAACAGGATCCGAATCTCCTTTATTTCAGGATACATGACTTCATTGTTAATTGTAAACGCGATGCAATGAATGTTTTATACTGCATCTGTGTCGAATGGTCAGATTTTAGCTTCTCAACACAGATGTCCCGGGTTTGATTTCCGGCTGGGAGTCTTTCCCTACCACTTTCGCAGAGTCTAGAAGTATATATTGTAGCGTTTTCCCCACTACTTCGTTGTGGTAGTCTTACTTGAGTCGTTCTCGCCTCTGCGTCGTTGTAGGTGAAGTTTTCAGGACTCGAAATCGCCGATGTCATTCAGGAAGCACTTCTCGTCGCATCTCAGGGTCAACTGTCGGCGAATCGGCCTGAAATTCCCTACTGTTGTTGACAGGTTAGGACTGCGGCAGTGGTGACACTGGGATATTATTCTTGAAGAAAGCACGTTTTCGCTTTTCTCACTCTTTCTGCTAGAAATCCTGCAAGATTCATTGGTATTCCCTAACACGTGTCATTCTTTTAACACTGTCTTCCCGCTATTGTCTCTTGAAACACTAAAGTTTGCTCCGGCTAGTTATTTAATATCTCGATGCTCTATCACCGTTCTTTAGATTCGCGCGAACTTGAAGTAGTCACTTGACTAACATTAGCTCATTTATGAGCTTGGATATAATTATATCGAAGAATGCCGTTAGCACATTATATAAATATTCTACCTACATCACTTTATAATTGCATAATTGCACGGCACTTAGCGTCCTTTTCTGACCCGGAGTGCTACGTGTGACCTTAACGAAGAATCTTGACAAACTGCCTTAAAACCACGCTCGTGTTCACATATAATAACATGTCACTGTGTCTTCCTATGTTTTCATTGGTTCTAACACTTATCCTCTACGTTAATTGGTTCTCTGGTTGAAAATTCAAAACCTAACTGTAAGAAATGTCCGTTACCTTATAGCGTCTGTTTACTCTTAAAACTTGCCTCATCCCCACGAAGTACAAAAGAAGGTTACGATTTTTATGGCCCCACGCTCGGAAAATATAATGGACAGTTTAAAACGAAGCTACTCTTATTCTTGCCTAAATCTTGCAGTTTTTTCTTAGGCAATTACGCCTTTATTTATTTGACAACAGTATTGAAACTTAAAACATATTTACAGCTTCAGAAGGGCTTTCGATTGATGCAGTTTTGAACCAGATTGCTTTAAAATTATGGAAAATTATCAAATTGCATGTTAATTAATTATCAATAATTCGTAAATTATAATTATTACAGAGTTCCTTTTTGTGTATGTGTAATCAAGCGGAAATGTCGCTACAACATGTGGAAGTCAATATGTGTGTGTTTCAAAATAGAAATTATTAAAAAATACCCATAGTTAAAACGAGTTGTTTCTCAAGTCAGAGCGCTTGATATGACCGCTGAAGCAACATGCGGAAATACCATTCAGTGTTTCACATCACAAATGGGTTTTTGTCAGCAACGAGCTCTTGGAAAGGAAAAGAAGAAGAATTTCAAACTGTTCCACCAGATGATGCACTTTCAGGTGGGCAAATGTCAGAATACAAGGAATATCTCGAAGGCTAATAATACTGTCAGAAAAGCTGTTTGACACAACATGTATATCTTAATAGACTACACATTTCTACTTTATCTACTCCTTGCCAATAGTGAGTAGAGAAAGTGTTGCATTTCACCCAGAAATTTACCGAGCGAGATGGCTCCGCGGTAACGTGTGAGACTCGCATTCAGGAGGTCCCGGGTTCTGACCATGGGTTTTTCGTGGTTTCTCTGGGTCGGTAGGCGAATGCTGGGATAGTTCTACTTCTACCACGACTTTCCTGTCCCTTATTTCATGTATCCACAATTTCCTTCATCATCTGTTTCAGGGTTGAAGGACCAGGCGACAGTGTTTGGCGTGTTACGGCTGGGCGGTGGAGGTGCGCTTCGTAGAGGTTTCTCCCTGTCGTCGGTCGGACTGCTCAGCTAGGTCCCGCCTCCGGGTGCTCTCGGGGCAGGCTCCCTTCAAGGGACCCCGTGGGTGGGCTTGAACGACGTCGGATACGTTCATCTGAAAACGTTAGGGACCCCGTCCACACTTGCGCACATTGTCTCCCGAATCTAGTCGCCCTTCAGGTCTTTCCCCTCATCCCTCCCTCGCAGGGAATACGTTCGAAGCACAAAGGGCACATTGACCTAAGTGCGGTGCTCTGCCCCGATTTCGGGCTCCTCGTGATATGTATCCCACCTACCTACACAAACATTTGACACCGAGAATTCACTAGAAATGTAAGTTTTGAGGTCCCTTGAGTAAAATAGAATTAGAAAAAAGTGTGTGTGTGTATCAGCAACACAATTCAAAAAGGAAAAGTTGGTTAAATACCAAAGTTATAGTATTTGAGTTCAGCATCTTCCAAGGATGCGACACAAAGATTTTCAAGAAATACCTTCCACCCTAAACTAGCCTTTACATGGAAAACTTTTCGTTATTTTGGGTTTTCTCAAAAAATGTCTCTAACGATTTTGATTAAAATACCATATTTTAAGACATTTGCATGAATTTTGTGTAAATAGCCTGTGAAGTCTTCATTTGGAATGAATTTTGTATAATTAGTAAACCTTAAGAGATAGACTAAAATATACTACACAAATATTTTAGAACTCTTTAAAACACAATCCAATTCAAATAACTTTTTCTGTGGCATTAACCTTTTTCGAGAGATCCATTATTGTTGGCTTGATTTTTTTCAAAGTATTGATTATTTTAAAATTCCTAGCTACTGAGTTTTTCTCGTGATCTCATGGAAAGAGTATGAGATTTTAAGACTAACATATACTGGCCCGCTTTTAAACATCTGTCTATTGATTCGGCCTCTTCTATCCTCTTGTGCCTACAATGAAATACGTGATGTAACTGTTTCTTCAGAAGTTTATCTCGGTTAACATGAAATGGATGTAAAATAAACTTTCGTAAGCATAATTTGTAGACGCTATATATTAAATTATAACGAGTAGAGAAATTCATGTGAATGTAATGCACCAAAACTATTTTTTCGTAGTAAGTAGAAAACCATCTTATATAGTTTTCCAGTTGTACAAAGTTATACAAAATTCAATAAGAATGAAGAGGAATTCATGGGCTACTCAGAACATTCAAGATAGACATTTTATTTGCTAATCTCATAGATATTACCTACATATTTTCGCTTCCTGAAAATAATAATTCTACGTCGTCTTTTACGTGATCTCACGCCTGGTGTTAGATTATTCGCAGCACAGAGAGGCTCTGAAAGTCATGGTCAAGACAGGGGCAGACGTGTGGACGGCTACTAAATCCACGGGAGGGGGAATTATAATAGCTCATTCCCTAGTCTCGTTCTTGGGTTTGCATACTGCACAGGGAGTTCTTATATTATGTACCACAGTGTCGCCGCAGATAAAAAAACTTATATATAAAACTTATTCCTCTATCTGCTTCTTGTGAGTCAAGACAAACATCTGCAGAAATGGTTTATTGCACACTTCGTTACAGGTACATTGTTTCCATTTATGCCGTTCCCGCAGCTTTGTGAGGCATTCTACTGGCCTTCACAGGTGAGTATGTACAGCAAAGAGAAGGTGCGTGTATCGTTTCGCGCAAGCAGTGGCTACCTGTTTTGCTTGTACAGTTCTAGATAATTCACATATAAATATATAACTTTGAGCAATAGCTTTTGAGGCAATATTTTATATCATAACATGCTGTGAATGCCAGAGTTATTGTAGTGTAAATTAATATTATTGTATGTACATGATTTTAGATGTTTGTTAGTCATAAGTATTGTTAGGAAATAAGTTTACACGGCCTCACTGAAACTGACAATAGAAGTGGATAACAATAAACCGAGGGGGTGAGTTGTTTATCACTAAGAAGAGATAAATAAATGACGTCAGAGTAGCGTGCCTTTTTTAGAAATGGAGGGAATATCTTCCCTAGAGTATATATGTTAGTAGTAGTGATTGGCCTGACCAAAACAGACGCTAAAGTGGGCGCAATTTGGTAACCAATAGGAGCTATATTATAATGTTTAGGCAATTCGAGGTGAAGGAGTATATATTCTCGAGCCATAAGGAAGTGTCGCGCAGTTTTGAAGAATCTCTCACGAGGTGCACGTGCAGAGTTAGTTACAAAAATGTAAAGTACGCGAAGTAATTGGTGTGCGGCAACTAAAACCACTGTAGTTACATTCGTAAATATCACAGTTTCAGGCGCGTATAAAGATTAAATATGTCAATTATTAATTAAGTGTGACGGCAATAAAAGTCTAGATTCAATTTTTTTATCAGTGTTATCTTTTAGCAACAACTCCTTTCCGTTTACACGCCCTGCTTAGACACTTGCTCGACTGAGTTATAATAGCTGGCCGGAGGACAAAGAACCCAAATTAAAAAAAATAATTAAACAATAAGCGCTCAAAAAATAAGATAACATAAGCCATTGAGAACTGCGACACTTTACACCTCATCACTTCCAAGAACCATGTTAAAATAATATATAACTAAATAAAACCATGTTTAGCACAATATCTCCACGAAAAAATATTTTAATAGCAAGATAATGTAAAACGTATATATATATATATATATACACTTTTTATTCTCAAAAAGTAAATATGCATCATTTACTAGACCTTTTGGAATCATCTGTCCAGCCTTAAATATACAACTAAATAAAGCACTGTTTTGCATAATTTCTCCATGAAAAGTATTTTTAAAGGCAATGTAAAGTAAAACTGAAATAAATCATATACCGTTTACTCTCAAAGAATACACATTTACTAGATTATTATTAAAATAATTAGGGATAGGATCTCGATACCATGATACCTCGATCTTCTACATACTTGGTGGTAACTTTGGTGGTACTTTGAGATAAACATTCGATACTTCTTCGATACGTTTAAATTTTTAACTTTTGCATTAATGAAAGTTGCATTTAACTTTATGCTAGATAAGGAATGAAAGGAGTGGAGGCTTCACGTTTATTACTTCGCACGTGTCCCCTAAGAATTGTTGGACTATAGTTCTTGATACAGCTTGACTGCGTTTCCTGTGGTTATATCAATGCAACATTCTATAGACTCCTGTGTCTAAATGAAAACATGTAAAACAATGGGGGAAGGAATAGAATTACTCATGTAACATGCAGCGTTAACTGAGTTGTGAATGAAGCTGATTACTGCAATAGCCTGGCTTGGTGACTCTCAGCCATTACATTTACCTACTCCGGTGACCAAAATCTGTGAATCCAGCAGAAATAAATCAGAACTTAAGGCGTGAGATAATGCAGCACATGGAAATATTTGTTCTTTTCTTCCAGCTCTCAGTTTCTGTTTACAAAATTCAAACTCGGGTCGCGAGCGTAGCTTAGTGGTATACTGTACGACTAATTTACATGATATGGATAGAAAATCGTTTAAAAGAAAGTTTACAGCACAAAATATAGTTGCATAAAAAGGGAAACAAAAGTTATAATAATAACGATAAATTAGTAATAATAATAGTCTTGGCCAACAATAGGGGATATATAACCTGTGGCATTATCAAGGTAAAAAAAAAATGCTACCAATTTGACAGTAAAAAGTATTTACGGGTATTTCAGTTTTACATCAAGGTTCCCATTAAAATACTTTTTCATGGAGAAATTGTGCAAAATAGGGTTTTATTTAGTTATATATTTAAACACGGTTACTATATGTAAGTGATGAAGGGTTAAGCTATTGCTCAAAGTTAATATATTTATATGCGAATAATCTAGAACTGTGAACGTAAAACAGGACACCATGCATTCGCCAAAAGGTAAACAGATACACACACCTCCTCGTTGCTATACATACTCCACCTGCCAGTAAAGCCTGTAGGATGCCTCCCAAAGCTGCGGGAACGGCATAAATGGAAGCGAATGTACAAAGGGAATGCAGTAGGCTTAAGTGATAGTCAAATGAATCGTTATCTGTTTTGAGATTCCATGCTCTTTTCATGACCACGAGAAGCCCTCCCCCGCCCAAAAGCAAATGAAAAGTGACTTAGCAGTTTAAAAGTATATTAACTGTTTGACAATTCAACACAATAATAAAGTATATCTCGGAAATGGTAAATGCCACAAAAAATATATGTAATATAAATTGTGTGTTTTAACTGGATGTACATTTTTGTTTGGATAGGTAGTAAGCTTTTGTCCATCTCTTACAGTTTACCAGTTATAAAAAAAAAGTAATTCAGAATGAACAGGATATCAAAGGCTGTTCGCAGAAAATTCAAGATATGCATTTTATTTTCATGAAAATAGATTGAGTATATATTATTTTAATAAAACTCGTTAAAACTATTTTTTTAAAAAGTAAAAAATAACGAATAATTTGTCCATCTAAAAGGTAGTTTGGTGTGGGGAAATGAAAGTCTTCATATCACATCTTTGGTATTTTTAAATACCAAGTTTGTATTTAACCGACTTTTTGAGTTATGCTGTACAAAGGGACACATATATATTTGTGAAAACGTTTTTGTTGGAATCGGTGAGCCTAAAATATGTGTCTCCGGTGACATCTCGATATCGAAGTTTTTGGTGAAAGAAATTAATACATATATTTCTCACTGTTCCCATAATTACTTGAACTATAGAGGGTACTTTTCAATGCTTCACAGACCTAAGAGTTGCTTAGGAACAACATTGACACATAAGAGGCTTAAACCACTGTGACTGCCACCACAAGATGCTGATAATAAATGTAATACAAGTTAGAAATAACTTTATTAAGAAACCGACTGCTCGCCGCAACACGTACCGAGTGAGATGGACTGCGGTAACGTGCGAGACTCCATTCCCGGTCATTCTGACTATGGGGTTTTTCCTGGTCTCCCCAAGTCGGCAGGTGAATGCTGGGTGGTTCCTCTTCTACTGTATCATTCATTTCCATAATCATAATTTTGTTTCAGGGTTGAAGGACCAGGCATGTTTGGCGTGTTGCGGCTGGGGTGGAGGTGCGTTTTGTAGAAATTTCTCCCTGGCGTCGGTTGGACTGCCCACGGACCCGCCTCTGGGTGCTCTCGGAACATCTCCCCTTCAGGGTACTCCAGGGAGTTAGGGGCTTGTCGGTAGGCTTGAGCGGAGTCGAAAGCATTAGATCTGGAAACGTTAGAGACCCCGTTAGTGCTTGCGCACGTGTCTCCCAGACTTAGTCACCCTTCGGGTCTCTCTCGTTTTCCCTCCCTCCCAAGGGTGACGTTTAAAGCAAAAAGGGCCATTGCGGCCTACTTGTGGCTCCTCCTCTACCTCCTTATTAGTTATGAGCACATTTTGCATGTTTGAGACAGATCAAATGGTTCATGTACACTTCATCTCGTTAATTTAGATTTCAGTGTAAATAATAATTATGTGCTGTAAACATTATGCCTGTACACCTAAATTCATGTACTCAAACCATGATATTCAGGTTTAAGTTGACAGATTATCTATTCAGTTGCTGAAGAATTGGCATCTAAATTAGTACTACAAGAGCTGAAGATGCAATCAGTCCTGGAATATATACAACATTATAAAACAACTGGAGACATCTGTATAGGATGGGCTCAGAAGGCATTCTCAAAGCTGCAATGCAGTACATTCCTAGGGGAAAGAGATCACTTGGCTGTCCCGAGAAGAGGAGAGAAAAATTCTTAGAGTGATCGTAACAGGCCTAATGGCCTAACACTTGCTTGGATGATGAAGAAGAAGGTAAGATTATAATTTATTCTTTGATATATTGAAAGCTTAAACAGACAATAGGCATTCTCAACCTGGTGCTCGCGAGCAACATTTGTAAGGGTCTCGTTATGGCGCGGGCACGAGCGTCCCTGAGCTCGTTTGCTCACAACAGATCAGAACCTCTGTTGTACGAGTCGGAATAATAGTGCTACTGTTCATCCATTATAGTTTAACAGTTCAGTTCAGAGCAAAGGTCTACCGGAGCCGAAGCTCCCCTTTTAGGGTCAGGGAGGGTCGCCAACCGAGTGGCTCTTCCAGTGATTGTTTTCCCCCATTAGGTCAATGTCTGGCTTCCTGAAATGCTCCTGCAGGAGCATACTGCGCTGTCCCGTATTCAACATTATACTGACCACCTGTTCTCCAGATGACGACTCAGGGTGAACGGGCAGAAGTCTCAAGCCATCATCTTCTCCACGGCGTATGGACGTTCATAATAGAACAAGTCCACTGGGTCACGTGGTCAAGTACCTAAGAGTTCTGCTCGACACCAAGTCATCTGGAGGAAGCAGTGAACAGAGTCATCTTATATTCATTGTACGATCACCATCCTCAGGAACAAATGCTGCTCTGCAAACAGGTACTCCGGCCATTGGCAATATACGGGATACCAAGTCTGGGGTTTTGCTGCCAAAACCAACTTACGTCTCCTCGAAAAAAACCCTCCAGTTCCATGACTTCGGGGTATTCACAAACTCATCGTGGTATACTCCCAACCTCAACATCCGTCAGGACCTATAACTCCCATCCATCATTGAATACATTCTCTCCACATGTCAATCCTCTGGATTTTTGGGGCGTAAAAGTCCTTAGCATGGCTTCCTTCGGAAGGGAAGTAAAGCCGGTGGTCGTGTCGTAGATTTACGGCATGTTAAAGAACCCCAATCTGATAAAGGGGCCTCTGAGCAAAATTAACGGTCTTTCACGCCTAATATAGAATGGCAACGCTAAGGTCCAGAGCAGTTATGGAGCGTCCATAAATAAAACCCAATTTAATTTTTTTCTGACGCAAACATACCGAATCACTTCAATACCCTCATTCGAGAGCCCCAGACTTCTACTTGGGCAATAGAGCAATAATAATTATAAAAAGCTGAGAGATATCCACCAACAAATGCCTTCACGCCGATTCAGATCCACATGTGAGTTAGCCATCATAGAAAATACCACAGCCTCATAATTTCACTCCATACTTACAACCAACATTACCCAAACGCCCATTTAACTCCCCCAAAACAACCCAAAGGCAGAAGAGGACCTAGACCTGGTATGGTAACATTCGGGAGGGAGGCCTAACTCTCTAGACAGTCTGCTTGCGCAGGGTTGGAAGTGGATACGCCATTTACTCGCCTCAGCTCCAAAGGGGACACTACAAAAGAACCTCATTAGGAGTGACAGCACTCCTAATCTAGCACACCATCTCCCAGTTCTCCAAGCTAGTACTGGAGGACATTGAAGCGTTCCTCAAACCCCCTGTGTAATAGACGTATCCAATCACCCACGCTTATCGGGATAACTGCCCCGCCGAGTCCAACTCAATCCGAACAACTTCCTGAAAGGATGTTTCGCCCATACCCAAAATCGAAACACAGGTGTCTGTGATCATAAAACATTTAATTAAATTTCTCCATAGTTCTTTCATCAGAACTCTTGATTCTCAAAAAATAATTATTTTAGTAATCTAATTGAGCTATATATCAGGAAGGGCTTAGTTTTCAACATCTCCACAAGCATTGTCCTCACAGAAACGGCAATAAAAGTTTAACAGAGATACTGCAAACTACACGTATTCGTATTGCTTTATCATGTACTTAATAGGAAACGTAAGTATTGCGTTTCACTTAAAATTCCACTAGAAATACATGTTTTGAGGCCCCGAAGAGAATTTTTACAAAACGTCCGCACGCACTCGTGTGTGTGTATGTATGTATGTATGTATGTATGTATGTATGTATGTATGTATGTATGTATGTATGTATGTATGTATGTATGTATGTATGTATGTATGTATGAGAACAGCATAACTTAAAAACGAAATGTCGGATAAATGCCAAACTTGGTATATGAATTCAGTATCTTCCATAGATGTAACACGAAGATTTTCAAGAAAATCTCCCCTCTAAACTACCCTTTACATGAATTTTTTTTTCAAAATGTTTTATTTTCTCAAAATTGGCTGTAACAATTTTGATTAAAATACCACATATTTAAAGATATTTGTATGGCAAATAAAATGTATATCTTGGGTTTTATGAGAATAGCCTGTGAAGTCCCCTTGATTGAGAATGAATTTTGTATAGGTACTTTTGTATGGCTGGTAAATGATATCACACAGAACATGTAGATCTCTTTAAAACACACAATTTATTTCAAATAACTTTTTATAGCATCAGCCATTTCCAAAATATCCGTTGTTATTAGGTTGAACTTTTTCGAGACCTATCAGTTTTTGAAGTGGTCATCGTTCAGTTCTTTCTCGCGATGTCATGGAATACATGACATGCCAGCATACAGCAACCCTGTTTTGAACAGCTCACTATCGCTTCGGTTTCCTGTATCCCTCTTATATCTACAACGACACATGTAAAGAAATTATTTCTTCAATAGCCCGTGACCAGCATTACATCAAAACCTACGCGATTGATACCTTTATTAACAACTCAGGTTATTTTTCTCAGTGGTTGCAGAGTGCGTTGCTATTTATAAAACGTTTAAACTGATGTTGTTGGATTTTTTTATATTGGCCAGTTTCGCCCTTATTCGTTGAATGCTAATGTCAGAGACTTCTGTGCTATGTGGAAAATATTGGAGCCTTTTATGTTATCGAACAGCAACAGAAACAGGGAGAAGATTCATAAGCTTAAATTTTAAAATGTCAACCAAAGCGATTACCGAAAGCTTATTCTACTAATCCGATAATTCTTTCAGTCCTAAAAGATATATGCTATACATTTCCATAACTTGGAAGACAGTTGAGAGCTGTGTATTTGTGCAATAGTATAAAATGATTGAATGTCCAATCCAGTTAGAAGTTAGCAGGCCGAGGGTAGCCCGATGGAATGTATTAAGTGTACCTAACCTTATCAGGACCACCGCTTATAGACGGGATGAGGGATTGCAGGATGACGGCTGTAATTTAGGTTGTTGGAGTGATGGGAGATAGCAAGATTTGCTCCACGACTGCAGGTCAAGGTGCAGCGGCCCTTGAGCACCATTGGTGTATAGTATTTTCAAAAGTATTGTTTCCAGGGTATACTATTGCAATTTTGAATTATTCAAGCATTTCTTGAAGGGCCATGCGGGGAACCTAGTGACGCCGGCATTGTCTGGGTTATACCTAGTCCCTAAGAGACCGAACGAGGGGGCTGCGATGGTATGGCACTGAGTTGTTAAATGCTGAATTCCGGTTTCATCCTCCTTGTATAGAAGGGATGATGCTTCGTGAAGTACTCTCACGGGAAAGGCAGGGCATAGTCGTAGAGAATAGATGGTCCGGAGGTCCTTATTTTGTACCCGCTGCAGTCATAGCACACTGGAGCCGTGGCCCCAGATCTCGCAGGCGTATAGAATTATAAGAGCTCGGAAAAGGTGTAGCTTTAAAGAAAAGGCATTCCAGATCTTAGCATGGGGAATAAAGAAGCCGTAGGCCCCTTGGCCCGATGCGACAGGTCCATGATGTGCTCCTTAAAAGTTAAGCCGCTATCCAGCTTAACACCCAAGTAGGAAATTGCTACGTCGGAGATATGTGAATGCAGAGAAGTTGACAGGAAGCGGCGCTCAGAAGAATGGCGTGACTCCAGGTTGACGGACAATCGCCAACGCCTGCACTCTTAGATGAGGCGGAGGTGTCTCTATTGGATTGAAGGCTCTGCGTGGGTTTTTGTCTTTACAATACAACAATACGTCGTCAGCAGATTGAGCTATATAGACGCGTTGCTCTGTAGGTAGTTCGGTCACATAGACGCCGAATAGCATGGGACATAGTACAGTGTGCGAAAACTATTGTAAAATTTGCTTGCGCTAACTCGGTCCCATTTTCCCCTAGTGCCCACCCTACAGAACCTCCCTCCAAATTGGAAATTCTGGCGCCGCCTCTTTACATCAACTCTTAACACCACAAATTGTCCCTGGTGATAAATACCCCATGGACTGAACCTGAACTATCCAGCTGGTTCGAACTGGGCTCAGAACATTGAGCTTGCACAAGTTCTGGGGAAGTGTTAGAAATTGAAATTTATAGTTCGTGATGTGTATACAACCATAACGATATAAAAAAAATTTATAAAACTGAACTTATATGAACCTATTGGTAGAACGCAGAATATTGTGATCACTTTGCCAATGCATTTTACTTAAGTTGCAATTATTGTTGGAAAGTTGGACACAGAGTAACCCAGCTGCCTATCGTTATATACTCTCTGCCTACCACTTGTAAACCACAGAGTGATGTAAACTATGTAAACATAGCAGAACAACTACTTTAATTATTAATGCTTATATTTTTTAACTTTATTTCTTTATTGAGTGAATAAAATATTTACTCACTCAAGATAATGTACACAGATTCATTTTATTAACAAAATTCGGATACAAAGTATCATATTAGGGAAGAAGCTTGTTTTTATTTACGAAGTTTGTATTTCATTCTATCAGAGTAGTAGTATCGAGTTTTTCAAGATGGACGAAGAGGGTAGTGTCGCTGTCATGATAAATATGTGTCAGTTAAATTAATCAGGTTTAATAATTCCTTAGTGTTACAATATATACTATTTATAATGGGAGCAAGGGATTCTAAACCATGTTGTATAACGTACGAGGAAGCTGTGAAAAGAGGTTAGTTTACAAAACATAATTGTAATATCGTCTGCTAGACATGGCAGCAATTTTGGTCATTGGCGAAAGGAAAGAGTAGGCTTATTTATTACTTTATCTCTTCACGTGATAACCTTTATGAAATTACTTTTTCAGTTACGGATGCGGAGCTCAAACGCCTGAAGGAGGCTTTTAAAAGGGTGTCAACCCTCAATGGCTGCATTACTAAGCAGGCTTTTATTAAGGATGTATTGGGAGAAGGTGTTCCCACCGCTGTTGCAGAGGTTAGTTTTTTTTGCGCTTCGAAAACATGCTGAATATTCTTAATCTGATGTTGGTACGGAATGAAATTGTTGTCATTTATAGACTGTTTTTAAAGGATGTCATTGTCATGAATCACTGATACGCATTATCTAGAATACGTACGGGCATGTAATATCGAATTCGGAATGTTACAGCAAAAGCGGCGGCGCCGTTTACATACTGCTTAAATGACATGTATAGAGACTGTGTATAATTTCAACATTTGTTAATAAGCTTCTGCTTTGAACACAATTTCTACTGCAGAATTAGATAATTATGCTGTTTGTAACATAGTTAAGTCATATTTGCTTTGGAACGGTTCCATTTAATTTGTTGCCGTGAACGTATGTGCAGTTTATTTTATAGCTATTTAAAAGTCATTATATGATTAACTTCTGGAGCTAATAAACCTTAAGAACCTGGACCATGTCTGGAATACTGCGCTATAAGCTTATGCTACTTTTCTACTACACTAAAGCAAGTATCAAAGTTGGGTGGGTGGGGTGTAAGGGTAATAAAATAAACATTTTAAACAGTTTTTGCTGCTTCCCTTTTCTCCTCTTCTACCATCACATCTACCTGTTTTCAATTCTTATAACTTTTGCATGGCCTGAAATAATAATTATTAAATTCATTGCATGTACAATTGAGTACACATAAAAGGCATTTTATTCATCTCATTGAGATTAAGTGTCTGAACCTTTAAACTATGAGTCCAACACTTATTCAAATAATGAAGCTCACAACAAACTTCTCTGCCGTTAGTTGTATTGTTCTTTTTGAGGTTAAAATATGCTGTTGAGTCTATCATAAAGTATTATCAAATGTGTGAAGCATTCATGGTTCCTTCCACAATTTAATATATACATTCATGAAGCTCCATATTTAGAGAAAATGTATCAGTTTGATACTAGTGCTCTTGGTGGCTAGCTATTAGGATCATCTCGGCAGACGACAAAAGATACTTTCATTATGGTGTTCTTTTGAAAAAATAAACACCTCCCTTCCAGTATTTAAACATAGAGCATAGTAATTTAATATTTTAATGAAAATAAATTCCATCATGAACACAAAGACATGAGAAATAATAGTAATTATTTTTTTCAGGAGTTGAGGCATAATGACAATTACTGTAACGATGAACAGTGTTTTCATTTATAAATTGTGTCAACCACAACTGGATAATTAATACTCATACTTTTATGGTTTAATGTAGGTAGAGAGACTTATGAACTCATCTTATTACATCTTTTGAAAAATTGAAAGAAGGATAAGTCTGCCATCTGTTTGTTACTGTTAGTACAATTTATAGCACTACAAATGTCTTCTCCTTGTCCCATATTATTATTCTTAACCAAGATTTCACATAACAGCTTGTTTTTTCCCTCAAACAAGAAATTAATACAACTGTTTGATTGGATAAAACCATTCTGATAGTAGCTGGCTGCTAGCACTGTAATTGTGTCAGCTGGAAAAAGGAACACCTCAAGCCTCATGACTCTATCAAAGTAATTGTGGTTCCTCCAAGAACTTCATAACATATTAGAATGATGGCCTGATTCAGCACAAGAAAGATACATGTAAATCAAAATTCATTAATTTGTCACTACTGCAGAAACATTTAGATCAGGAGAATATAGAGATTGAACTGGAACGTTACAGAACAAGGTCCAACTTAATCTAAGTGTCAGGTGGTCAAACATAACACCTCCGTCTATGTAAAACAATACGAGTTATTGATCAAGCTATAAGAATACCATAAAAGTTTAAACTCAGCTAAGAACATAGGACAAATCAGCGGTGAATGTGAACAAATTAAGGAAACGTAAGTCTAAGAATATTAAATAAAATTAAATAAAGAAACATATATCATTGGTAATAACTAATTGACTGACAGTAGCAAAATATAAGTAGACAAAACTACGGTGCTTTTCTTTTACACTGTGTCCACCGCACGGCAGCTCACACTCCCATCGAAACAGTTATAATATCTGTGCAATTGCTTTATTGTAAGAGACGTTGGAAATGTCCTCAATCCACATATTTCGTGCATCTTCTCAGGTAATTTTCATTTACACTCGAGAGTTCAATATCTAAAATGGACTGAATTTTTTCTTTTAGCTCATCCAATGTATAAGGGTTTATTGGATACACTTTATTTTTCATGTGAACATCAGAGTTCTGTAATTGGATTTTGCGAAATGTCAATGATTGACCCAGCTTAATATTCTTTTGTGACAAAGCATGGTTTCATTTACATGGTTATGTTTTGTCACAAAATAACAAATAGTGAAGCATAGAGAAACCCAATTTTACACATGAGATTCCCTTGAATGGTGTGAAAATTGGTGTGGGGTGTGCAGTAAATGCATACAGAATAATATGGCCTATATTCTCTGAACAAAAAATAAACGAAGAGAGTTACAAGAATCACTTTCACCATTTCAACAGCCAGCTGATGTTAAATGTTAATCTGGGTTTTTCCAACAAGATTTTACTATTACGCATACAGAATAAGATGAGACATTAAGTTTAATTCAGGAAATTTTTAAAATAGGGTAATTAATAACGGATTATGATCCTTGCGATCCCTTTTTACTTTCTCTACTATGTATAGTAAGTAGGGGAAGTATTGCATTCCACCCAAAAATTCGATACCGAGATTTCACCGGAAATACATGTTTTGAAACCCCCTGAATCCAAAAAAAGTTTTTTTGGAAACATGTCCGTGTGTGTGTCTGTGTGTGTGAACAGCATAACTCAGAAACGAACAGTCGGATAAACACCAAACTTGGTATTTAGGTTCAATACCTTCCAAAAAGATGTGACACAGAGCTTTTCGAGAGAATCCCCTCACCCCAAACTACCTTTAAAATGGAAGATTTTTCAAAATTTTTGATTTTCTAAAAAGCTACTACGTATAATGATTTTGATTAAAATGCCACTATTAAGCATATTTACATGACAAATGAAATGTATATCTTGAATTTTCTAGGAATAGCATGTGTTCATTACTTGGTCATTCTCTTGAAGTCCTGTCAACATTCAGTTATTTCTCGTGATGTCATGCAAACCGCATGGAATTGTAAGTCAATGTCCAGTTGTTAAACATTTAACTATTGCTGTTCTCTTTGTATCTATAACAAAATATGTAATGTAGATATTTCTGCAAAGGCTTATTATGGATTAAAATATAGTAGACAGAAAAATAAGCTTTAATAAGAATAGTTTGTATAGCCACTAATAAATTATAGAGAGTAGAGATAGTCATGTGAATGTATCACATCAGGTTTTGTTGTTATTTTGACATTTTTGTTTAGCATACCCCCCCCCCCTTTGTGGCAGTAATTTGTATCACAATAATGTAAATGCCAGAGAGATTGTAGTGTAAATAAGCATTATTGTATGACAATGATTTGAGATATTTGTTAATTATAAGCATTGTTAGGAAATAAGTATACACGGCCTCACTGAAACTGACAATAGGAGCGGATAACAATGTGCGAGAGGGTGAGTTGAATATTAATTAGAAGAGACAAACAAATGACGTCAGATTGGCGCGTTTTTCTTGGAAATAGCGGGAATATTTTTCCTAGAGCATATGTTTTCGTAATTTTTGATTGGATATAAAAATAGACGCTAATGTTGGCGCGTTTTATTAATCAATAGCAGCTCTGTTATAATCTTTAGGCATATCGGGGTGTGGGAGTATAAAAAGCTAAAGTCAGAGGCAGATTTCGTCAGTCCAACAGAAGCATTCGTGTGTAATACGTTCATCAGTTCAACATAAGTATTCGTGAGTTATACGTCGCGTAGTTCAACGGAAGCATACATAAAGTACACGTTACGCAATTCTACGGAATCTCTTGCGTCTTAAAGTTAATTATAAATGTGAAACACGCGAATTAATAATGTGCAGTAAATAAGTGATTATAGTGATATTAGAAAATATAACAGTTTCAGTTTGGCGTGTATCAAGAGTCAATATGTGAACTTAATTAATTGTGACGGTAATAAAAGTGTAAAAACAAATTCTTTTATCAGTGTTATCTTTGAGTAACAAATCCTTTCCATTTACACACCTTGTTTAAGAGATTTGCTTGACCGAGAAATAATAGCTAGCCGGAGGACAATGAACCCAACATTCAAAGTATTAAAACAATAACAGGCGCTCAGAAATAAGATAACACGAAGTGACCGCAATAAATTGGCTTCCATACATGGTGCAGATAAACATGAAGCATCTTCCAACTGCAAACAAATAATATTTCCACTTCACCTTGAAGCAGTTTACAGTGACATTTAATATTCAAATGGCTTGCAATATGAACTTTGCAAGTTGTATTTTATTTTAGGATATTAAAAATGAATGTCTTTGCTGAAAAATATTGTTTTGAGTGCTCCTGTTCCTGATATCATGCTGAATAGATGAACATTAGCATATCAAAGGCTGACTATTTGACTCCTCTTCACCTACTATTTGCCTGTTTCGTGATACACAGTCATTGCATTTGTTTCTGTTTACAGAATCAATATATAATGCAAATGAATCAGGAATTTGAAAAAAGATGGCAAGTCCAATAGAGGTCCTTTGGGATAATGAGAAGAAATTGTTTTTATTAATACTTGCTAACAATTTTAAACTGAGATGCCTTAGATAGTGGACTAACGCAATGACTATGCCCAGAAAGAAAAAAATCTGATGTGTTACACTCACATGACTTTCTCTACTCTTGTACAAACTATTTTTACAAACGCTTATTCTCCATATGCTTCATGTTAATCGAGATATCGAAATGTTAATCTTATTGCTAATTTTCTTGTAGATGCAAGGGGAATATGGTAGGCTTTAAGCGATAGTCAAATGTTTTAAGAGCTGGTTGTTATGTGGAGTATTCCATTCTCTTTGCATTACCAAGACAAAAAAAATGAATAACGCATTTGAGAAAAAGTATAAGTATTGGAAAATTTAAATGAATAACAAGCAATATCTCGAAAATGGTTCACTCAACAACAAACATGTATATGACATATATTGTGTATTTTAATGCGATCTACATTTTTTGTGTAGTAAAATTTTGTCTATCTCATATGGTTTACCAGTTATACAAAAGTCGTTCACAATGAAGAATACTTTTGGGGACATTCCCAGAAAATTCGAGATATACATTTCAATTGTCATGAAAATAACTTAAACATATGATATTTTAAGCAAAATCGTTAGAGCCATTTTTGAGAAAATTAAAATTTTTGAAAAATGTTCCATGTAAAGGGTAATTTGGGGTGGGGGGATTTTCTTGAAAACCTTCGTGTCGCATCTCTGGAAAATACTGAACCTAAATATCAAGTTTGGTGTTTATCCAACTTCATTTCTGAGTTATGCTGTTCACAAACACAGACACACACACACACACGGACATATTTCCAAAAAGGCTTTTTTTGGATTCAGGAGGTCTCAAAACATGTATTTCCGGTGAAATCTCGGTATCGAATTTTTGGGTGGAATGCAATACTTCCCCTACTTACTATACGTAGTAGAGAAGGTAAAAATGTCTTTTCAGATAAGGAGAATCTATTTCCTTCATTTTTAGTTGGACTTACCACCTTGTTCCAAGAATAAGATGCAATAATGACTTACTACACTATTTTTGTATTAACCCATTTTAGGTCTTATTTTAAACATTTTGTAATAAAGCTCAATATTTACATTACATACTGCAAAATTTTACTTAGTGTTGTGGCGGTTGTTGGCGATTATAAAATATCAATATAAAAATCAGACCTTTCATTAGTTTTCTAATATCTTGAAGCTTCTTTGATTTATCAGTACATTCTTATGGATATGCTGGTGGCATATTGCTGAGTTGTTTTCTATTCCTGGATACCCTTCTAGAAACACTTTCTAAAGACAGGCAAGTCTTTTTACTTTCTCTACTACGTATAGTAAGTAGGAGAAGTATTGCATTCCACCCAAAAATTCGATACCGAGATTTCACCGGAAATACATGTTTTGAGACCTCCTTAATCCAAAAAAAGCATTTTTGGAAACATGTCCGTGTGTGTGTCTGTGTGTGTGTGTGTGTGTGTGTGTGTGTCTGTGAACAGCATAACTCAAAAACTAACAGTCGGATAAACACCAAACTTGGTATTTACGTTCAGTATCTTCCAGAGATGCGACATGAAGATTTTCAAGAAAATCCCCCCACCCCAGACTACCCTTTACATGGAACATTTTTCGAAAATTTTAATTTTCTCAAAAATGGCTCTAACGATTTTGATGAAAATATCATATGTTTAAGATAATGTCATGAGAAATGAAATGTATATCTCGAAATTTCTGGGAATGTCTCCAAAAGTATTCTTCATTATGAACGACTTTTGCATAACTGGTAAACCATAAGAGATAGACAAAATTTTACTACACAAAAAATGTAGATCGCGTTAAAATACACAACTTATATCATATACATTTTTTTTTTGAGTGAGCCGTTTTCGAGATATTGCTTGTTATTTCCTTAAATTTTCCAATACTTATACTTTTTCTCAAATTCGTTATTCATTTTTTTATGTCCGGGACATGCAAAGAGAATGGAATGCGCCACATAGCAACCAGCGATAAAATATTTGACTATCGCTTAAAAGCTACCATATTCCCCTTGCATCTACAAGAAAATTACAAATAAGATTGGCATCTCGATATCTCGATTAATATGAAGTATATGGAGAATAGGCATTTGTAAAAATAGATTGTACAAGAGTAGAGAAAGTCATGTGAGTGTAACACATCAGATTTTTATATTAGAGAAAGGCCACCAGGCTTTGAAATCAGAAATCTCACTTGCATCTAGCATAACGACATTAAATTTTCCCTGAGTGTGTGCTAAAATGATAATTTTTACATATTGTTTTGGGGTGTAAAGTATGTCAACCTTCCAGATTAGCTTCTTTATTAATCCAAATTGCCTGCCTAATGAAGGGTTAGGAGTGGCCTTATTGGAAAGAAATGCTGTATCACCCCGAATCTCCCAAACTCTATACCATTCAATGACTATGATACTGCCCAATGCAGGCATCTGAAAACAAGTGCAACTCCAGTACCTTACTGGGTATTTCACTCTTGACATACCCCTTTATAAAGGAGCAAACTTCATTACAACCCTTTTGAGCTGTAATCGTTAACACACTTACACCAAAGTTGTCTATTGTAAATCATTTCTTGTGCAGGAATTTCTGGTAATGGGAAATTTTGCATGAAATCAAAACAAATGGCTGCCACATGTTCTTCACTCTTGCATCTTCTTTCAGTTTCATTGATGTTCCTATGAAACGTTTTGCTTCTTCTTTGCTGCATCATTCAGGGGAGGTTTCTTTATTTTGACATTAAGTTGCTCATATGTTCAATAAGTATTTATTTGAGGCCTTCTAAACTGCTATGAAGTATTTCTCATGGAAACATTTTGCATAGAGCTTGTATATTATTTTGTTGTTTGGGTACTTTTGTTTGAGGAGTGAATGCATTACTTTCAGTGTAAGTCTAGCACCAAGATAGGTTATGACTAGACATTGATTTGTATTCAAATGCATATTTTGGTGTGTGAAATTATGCTTTGCAATATGTTTTCATATTCTTCTGTGCTTGAATGTAAAGTTTCATACTGTATATAACGGCAAATTTCTGATGTTGCTGCATATTTCATAATTTTTCCATGCATTGAGCATATAATATAAACATTTAACAGTTTTTCATTTTAAAATTAATATTTAAATACAGTAGTGACAAAATAATAAAGTCCTTACTATGGGGACACATCCATATAAAGATTCAGAGTAAACCTGAGAGGCCTTCTTTAAAGTATGCAAGAAAAAGCTGCAAATTGTGTGCAGTGTTTTAGAGAGAAATCCTGACATTAAAGTTTTGTGTTCCATGGATAAATATCTTCAAGGTGAAAATGAGTTGTCCTCCGTGGTCTAGGGGTACCATGCTAGCCTCTAGTTCCTGAGGTGGTGGGTTCAAACCCAGCAGAGGACAATGAATATTTTTGGGTGTGAAAATCTTTAGCATGGCTTCCTTTGGAAGGGAGGTAAAGTTGGTGGTCCCGTGTCATAGATTTACGGCACATAAAAGAACCTTAAGGCTGATAAAGAGGCCTCTGAGCAAAATTTCCGGTCTTTCATGCCTAATATAGAATGGGGCGCTAAGCACCATAGTAGTTACAGAGCGTGCATAAATAAAACTCAGTTTATTTAAGGTGAAAATACAGCACTGCTTCCTGAAAAAAATTTCCCCAGAATTAGTAATGATGCAGTAATTTGTATCACAAATTATTTAAATGTAAATAATGATTGTAATATGAATATGCATTTTTATGTGACATTGATTTGAGATGTTTATTGATTGTAATTATTGTTGAGAAGTAAGTTTATACTGCCTTACTGAAACTGACAATAATAGCGTGTAATAATGCAGCGAGGGGGTGAGCTGTTTATCATTATTGGAAACGAGGAAGTTACGTAATGTTGGCACGTTTTCCTTTAGAATCTTCTGGAACATTGTCCTAGAGCATATGTATTCATAATTGGATATAAAAATAGACGCTAATGTTGGCGCGTTTTATTAGCCAATTGCAGCTCAGTTATAATCTTTAGGCATATCGGGGTGTATGAGTATAAAAGAGCTAGGTTAGAGGTAGAGCCCGTCAGTTCATCAAAATTCTTTGTACACTACACGTCGCATTCCCGTCAGTTCATCGAAAATATTTGTATGATACACGTCGCCTTCAGTCCAGCAGAAATGATACACGTCGGCTATCGATTCGCAAGTTACGCATATAAGAGTTATGAAAAATCTCCAGTATGGTAAAGTTAATGATACAAAAGGTTGAAGTACGTGAATTAAAAGTGATCAGTAAGAAGTTGTTATAACAGTTTCAGTTTGGCGAGTGTCTAGATCAATGTGTAAATGTGATAGTGACTGTTTTCGACAATAAAAGTGTAAAACAAATTCCTTCATCAGTGTTCTCTTTGGATAAAAGATTTCCGTTTACACAACCTGTATAAAGAGAAGTGCTCGACCCAAAAAGATCATAGCTAGCCGGAGGACAGTGAAACAAAATTAAATAAAATAAAAGTAGCATTCTTTCAAACAAAAACTAATACTGCCGCAAATTGCTAACACCAGATGGAGCTACAAACCTAACAAAGAATCACGTCACAAAATGGCTTCACCACGTTGAGTAAACACACATACACAAACATTATAAATTTACCATCGCAAAATTGGCTCCCAAACGTGGGGCAGTTAAAATTATGTAACCAAACAAAACAAAAGCAGCACAATATAAGATCTTCAAGTTCTAATAATTTACGTAAAAACATATTACGTAAGCATTAAACCGCCGCAGTAAGAACTTTGAAATTTTGCCCAATAACATCTGTAGATGTGGAAAGATCCTTCTCAGCATACAAACTGTTAATGTCATAAACTTACACGTGAGCATTGGAAAAATGAAATTGAGTTTTATTTATGGATGCTCTATAATTAATATGGCTCTTAGCCTCCCATTCTATATTGGGCGTGAAAGACAGGAAATGTTGCTCAGAGGCCTCTTTATCAAACTTGAGGTTCTTTTATGTGCCATAAATCTATGATACGGGACCACTGGCTTTACTTCCCTTCCAAAGGAAGCCATACTAAGGATTTTTAATGCCCAAAAAAGTCTATCGCCCACTGCTGGATTTGAACACGAAACCTCAGGAACTAGAGGCTAACATGGTACCCCTAGACCATGTAGGATGACCTTGAGCATTGCAGAAAATGATCATTATATGCTGTAAATCAAGTGGCAGTGACTGGAATGATGTCTTAGGAAGAATGTACATTATAAATACCAAAAGGTTAACAGTTTTAATTCATGATAAGCGTATATTTTGGAAATTATAGGGCATATTTTAAATATTTTTACAGCAGAAATGTATCCATATTTTAGATATTTTTAGCGTATACAAATTCGATGTCTGTAATCTGTCTCAAACAAGAATGACCCTTTTATTGAACATATTGGAGAGAAGACAGAGAAAGTGAGAATGGAATGCTCATAGGTGCTGATTGGTGGAGGGAAGTTTGTGGATTTTTGTTTTATTTGTTTTCGTACAATAACTGCTGCTAAGTAGTACAGCACTGTAAGTAGTTTTCTAATCACTTCTCAGTGTGAATTAGTTTTGGCGAGGGAAAATTCTACAAAAGTTTAGATTTATTTCTCTGTATCCTTCACATTAGGGGAAAGTAACATAGTACGAGGGCAGTCCAGAAAGTCCCAGATGTTTTGGCCTATCATGGCGATGAGTAGGTCTAGAGCCGCCATCTTGGTGTCAGAACGTTCCTACATTCAGTACGCATCCAGCTGTGGTAGTGTGAGGACTGTGCCTCCCTTACTGTGCTCTCTGTGAGTTGTTAAAATGTGTGCTGCAGTAGAAAACCCCACCACTTGTGAAGTGCGGTTGGCTAAAAAGAACAAACCAATTGAAATTTATCGTCAACTTTGTGATGTTTACGGGCAGGGAATAATGAGTGGAAGCCGAGTCAGGCAATGGTGCGTTGATTTTAAAAATGGCCGTACCAATGTTCACGACGAGGATCGCAGTGGTAGGCCTAGCCTTATGACTGATGAACTGTCAGTGCAAATCAATGACAAAATTCATGAAAATCGTCGTTTCACGATTACAGAACTTTCGGAACATTTTCCCCAAATTTCACGGAGTTTGGTGCATCAAATTGATGCTTTGATACTGACGCTGAACTGCATGCTGGTGTAAACCAGTGGTTGAAGTCGCAGGCGGCAGATTTCTACAGAGAGGGTATTGAAAAACTTGTGCCACGGTATGATAAATGCCTCAATTTGAATGGTGATTATGTAGAAAAATAGCTTAAGAGTGTACCTTTCAAATGTAGATAATAAACGTTGATATTTCCATTTTGTTAATTGTTTATTTCAAAACGTCTGGGACTTTCTGGATTACCCTCGTAGTTACATTATAACACTTACCAAAGTAATTAGTTATGCAATAATGGTTACCAAAGTAATAAAAACTACTAGTTATTGCATTAATGGTTATTAAGGAATGAGATAGTTACTGAGGCTGGTTGACATAATTCACTGCACTGCATTGGTATCTCTTATCAGGGACTAGTTACCTCAGTATTCATTTACAACTTGAGTCATCCTCGCACGGAATTGCAAGTACATATTTGCTTATTATAGCTTGTTGCTTATTGCTTCGAATATAGGTCAGGTCACAGATGACAGGTCAGTCATCACTCAGGAAGCAAAGCTGCATGCATTGCATTAAGTTGATTCACATATGAGTATAGGTGCACGAGTTTTGTACATTGTGAATAGGTGGGTATGAATAAACAATTAATGCTGTTCAGTAGCAAAATATGCACTGGCATTAAGCTCAAACAATATCGTTCACATTGAAACTTAGTTACATCTAACCATTTATGTAAATTAACTGTTAACATAATCATGAAAACAAATAACTTAATCGTTACATCTAACCGTTAATGCACTGTAACTGCGGCAGTTGTAACTATTACTTAAAAATAATTGTTTGTCACATCCTTGCTGCACATACATCACAGATGTCAGATGTGTTCTAGGCTGGTAATCTGAAAGGAATGCTGACAACAGATATACATTAACATAGGGAGCTAGATTAAACCAAAGACAGGCGCAGTTCTACACTATGAACTTATTATTGTTAAATAATATGCAGCCTAAGTTTGTATTACTAATGAAACAGTTGTAAAATAATTTCTAATACGTACAACTCTCTCGGAACAAATTAGGTCTTGTGGTGAATGCTGATTCAGATGTTATTGTTTATCTTTTGGAGTCGTTTCTGATATTTAAGACTGTATTTTCTACACCTTTTGCATACTTTGCAAGCCGAGAACACTTTATGCAATTCAAAAGCAGTCAGCTTATCTTCATAGAGCAGGCATGTCAATTTGCTGAAATAAAACACAGTCGAGGCAAATCATTGCGCATTGTTTTGTGATGCTTAAGAAAGAAACCCCGAAGTGTAACCTTATGCTACTACATGCTAATAGTAATTCTTAACACACATATTTAATATGTTATTGGCAAAGTCTTGATTTATGTCCAAGAAGTTACCATTGCTATAGCTAATGTTGCAAAACTTATCTGCACACTTGTACGACAAACACGTGGTGGGTTGATCCTCCTTGTTGTTTAAACAGGATCGTTCTTGTCTGGGATAGAGTGTAGTTATGGCTCTTCCTCCATAATGTGCTTCTTTGGTATGAAACAAGATATGATTATGAATTTTAAGCAGTTCTTCCCCTGAGAAAGCTTCTGGATTTGAAGCTGTAGTTCTCTGATCATTTGGTAGCTTTCCAGCCATCAGGAGTTTGCAAAGTCATTCATCATGTTTCTTTGTTGTCCCATGCAAACATAAATGCAGGTTTACAAACTTTTCTACAAGCATCATTTTGTGACAGTTGATTTGGCAGGAAGCAGAGAAAGGAAGAAATCAGAAACAGAAGAAAGGCAACATGCAATATTCTGCTAAAGGTGTGACAAGGACTTGTAACGCTTTCCAAAATGATCAAAATTGGCCAAGGCAAGAAGCACACTTACATACATTGGACCTGACTCCTCCCACAGAATGATACATCCTATGTTATAAATGCCCATACTACCACTATCTCACTTTCAATAAGAATGTGTGACTTTTTCCAATTCCTGATTCAAATATTTTAATGGTGATTCATTTAATTATCCCTTATGAGTCCAAGTGCTCACATCATGTCCCTAACTTCTAAGGTTTTTTGTGTTATGCAGAGTTATTCTTCCTTAATTATTTTGTTTTCCTAATGCAAAATTTAATACAAGTTGTCCAAAAAGTTAGTTTACAAAGCTCAAGAATGATAGAACAAGTAAATACAAACATTTTTGTGACAAAACTGTAACAGCTGCACCATTTTTCTTCTAGATGGCCTTAAAGAATAGATCACTTGATCTGTGTAATGCTACAAATGATAAAAGAAGTGTAAAATAACATATTTATACTGTTTAAAAAAAATTATCAGACTCGGCATTTAGACACGTGTTTATAAACATTATTACAAATTGAATGCGTACACAATGTAAACAAATATTGTTTACAGAGGTTTTTCAGACTGCCTTCCTTTTAGCTGAATGCACAATTGATTTCTGCTTACTACTGACCAGTGCACTAAGTGTGCCAGTTGTGAAAGCTGCAAAAATTATTTGGCAAATTCAATTTTGAAAATTGGTACATCTTTTGCTTCTCCAATGAGATGGGAAATCTTGGTTATGATGCATTCTTCCTCTAGCACACCAATAAGATGCCATCAGGTTCTTATTTCCTTTGTCCAAAATACAGCATTGTAACAGATGTTCCTCGCCCATTACTTAATTCAGATCGTTGAACAGTGTGCAATTGTCAGAATTTAAAATGTTTAATGTACTAAGTGTTTTGGTAGGCAGTATGTCCTGTTTCCATTCTAAAAGTAGCAATTGCCTGATTCCTTATGTTATATACATTTTTGTCACATTATTTTGTAATGGTTTACCAGTGTTTCCCTTCAAGTACTTTTAGTTGCTGGTGTGTGTTGCAGTAATTGGCTCGTGTTATCTTATTTGCTGGGCGCCTGTTATTGTTTTATTATTTTAAAATTTGGGTGCTTTGTCCTCTGGCTAGCTATTATTACTCAGTCGAGCAAATATTTCTGAGCAGGGCATGTAAATGGAAAGGAGTTGTTACTAAAAGATAACACCGATAAAAGAATTTATTTTCACACTTTTATTGCCGTCACAATTAATAGTTCACATCTTTAATCTTTATACACGCCTGACTGAAACTGTTATATTTCCGAATGTAATTACTGTCGTATGAGTTGCCACGTACTTCACATTTTGTAACTAACTTTACAATGCGAGAGATTCTTCCAAACTGTATGATGTGCACTTCACGATAGATTCTTCAAGACTGTGTGATGTGTACCTCGTGACTGATTCCATAGAACTGCGTGATGTGTACCTCGTAAATGATTCTTTAGAACTGCGTGAAACATGCTTATAGCTCAAGAATATATACTCCTTCACCTCGAAATGCCTAAACATTATAATAGAGCTACTATTGGTTACCAAATCGCGCCAACATTAGCATCTGTTTTGTCAGCCAATCACAATTACTAACACATATGCTCAAGGGAAGATATTCCCTCCATTTCTAAAGAAAGGCACGCTACCCTGACGTCATTTGTTTGTCTCTTCTTAGTGATAAACAACTCACCCCATCGGTTCATTGTTACCCACTTCTATTATCAGTTTCAGTGAGGCCCTGTAAACTTATTTCCTAACAATGCTTATGGCTAACAAACATCTAAAATCTTTGTCATACAATAATGTTAATTTACACTACAATCACTCTGGCATTCACAATGTTGTGATATAAAATACTGCCTCATGTGTAATAAATGTGGAATCATATAAGGATTTTATAATCCTTTTTACTGATATCATTGCTAGTCTGTTGTTTTTTAATATCCTTGTTGCTTTTCTTTTTCTTTCTTTCTTTCTTTCTTTCTTTCGTTTGTTCATTCCTTCCGTCTGTCCTTCCTTCTTTCTTAGAATTTGCCAATTTATTCATTTTCCAGGAGTCTAAGAAAAACTGGTACACACACCAGTACAGAAAAAATATAACAGCACGCTATATGATGTACCTAATGAATAAACAGTGCATGTCATACACAGCATGCAATTAAAACTATTGAATTGAATTTATTTCCAACTAAATACAGTCTCATAACTATGACTACATAATGTACAACCTCTAACACAGTGCCTTCGTTTTATGCCAAGGCCACAACCGCCTTATATATGTATCAGCCGAGACGGCAGTGATCTCTGTATTATGCCACTGTGCAGAAATGGCACAGTACATGTCAAGGGTATGTTTATCAGCTGTGTGTTGTGCATGGTTTCCTTAGGAATGTTATTCTCTTATTAGTCCACCGAAATGCCTGCCAACAAATTCACGCTTGAACAGTGCATTTTTATGTACGATACATACGTGAAAACTAAATCGTGTAGACAGGTGTGTAAACAATTTCAGCAGCAATTTCCTGGTCATCCAGTTCCGGGTAGAGACACTGTGAGATGATTGGTCAATAAATTTAGAACAACACGATCGCTAAACACTAAAAAATAAAGTTTATAGGAACAGTACCTATACCATAGAGAACTTAAGGACAGTATAAAAGCAGAAGTTAAAAACATTACACAAGAAGAACTTATGCATGTGAATGGTAATTTATTCCAATGATGTCAAGAATGTCTTCGTGCAGATGGACACCACTTTATAACAGATTAGTGCTCATTACATATATGTTACTAACACCCGTGAGTAAGTAAGGCGGGAGTTATGGAGCGGAAAACCCTGCAGTGAGTAGACTGTGTGCGGAGCACGCATTTGCGTGATCCACAGCCTTAAAACGAAGAAGGCACTGTACAAATTATTGTTCTCACTAAAAATAGAAGTAAAAATATTCTTATCTGCTCACAATATTGTCTTTATAAAGTCGCTTGCCTGAATATATTTAGTCCCAATGCACACAACTGCAGGTTATTTGTGTATTGGCTACCATCACAATTATGTTACGTTTCCATCCCTATTTATATTTAACCATGCTATTGTTCTTCTAATATTCCCCATCTTCACACTCCCTCTTTAGCATTCCTGTCCATTTCTCTCTCGCTTTACCTAAATACTTTCCTGTATTCTTTTCTCCTTTTACAGTGAACATTTTAGTAATTAAAATTTCCCCATATGAATTATTCCACTTTTGTTGACATGCCTTTGTTTGATTGCACTGTATTATACAATGTAAAGCTATGTTTACTTCTCCACACATTGGACATTTTGATAAACCTTCATGTCTTTAAATTCATGACTCCAGTTCTTGCCCATGCAAACCCTTCTCTACCTACTTCACCACAAATCTCTATGTATTTTTCCCTGTTCCATACTGTTTTTATTTCACTATAGAGTGTCAAAGGGCCATTTTCTCTCATACCACCAAATATTTCTTGTCTCTCAATATCCTTACTTCTTTCCAGAACCCTTTATTTTGATACTCCCTATTAATCCACGACTCTCCCATCTCTATCTGTTGGTTAACTTGCTGAATTTTGAGTAACCGTGATCCTTTCCACTTATATTTCTCTTGGATACAAAGCGCATTCTTTAATGTCACTGACCTCTAGTGTGAGAATTCTATACAGGATGTATCATAATTTATAGTGCAAACTGAAACAGTTGAAAGTATATGATAATAGAAGCAAAAAAGTTCCAGTACATGAGTCCACAAACAAGCCATCTGCGAGATTTATTATTGCAAATGTGTGGTTTTGAGCCGCCACTGATGTGAATTGCTTGAGGATGTTCCCCTTGAGCAGTGTCGGAGTATGTGATGCATGCATGATGGAGCACTGACACATTTTGCTGCTACTGTAAGAAGTAGGAGATATTGGAGATATGGTCCAAGATGGATAGGTCGAGGAGGGCCTGTACCTTGGCCTCCATGATCACTTGATCTCAATCCTTTGGATTTTTCTGTATGGGGCCAACTCAAAAGTGTAGTGCACAGCACTCCCGTTGATATCGTTGAAGTACTGGAGCAGAGAATTGTACATGCTTGTCAAGAATTCCGAGATGATCCGGGGGGGGGGTGTTTGAAAGAATTGGAAATTCACTGCAGATACGAGTGCAGCATTGGCAAGGACAACACTTTGAACACCCGCTTTAACAGGAAGGAGTGTACAGTATTAATAATATGTAACACACTAAAGTAGAATTGTATTCCTAGTTAAGCTATGAGTGAATTTTGAGGCAATTTAAAGTGGCAATTATTAAACGAAAAGTCGTCCTTTGCAAATTCATTTGTACTAATTAGGACAATGTTGCTTAATGAATTTAGTGGTGGCTTGTAATCAGACATTTGCAATTATCTCGCACATGGCTCATTTGCGAACCCATGTTTACTGAAACGTTTTTGCTTCTAGTATCGTATACTTCCAACCATTTCAGTCTGCGCTATTAATTATGTTACACCCTGTATAGGTATTTTATAATTCTTGTAATAATTTTGTTCTTGCTGGAGTACCTACCTAGCTCTAACTGTGCTACCCCATTCGATGATGCTGTTGGTAAACCCAAAACTTGTTTACAATAACCTCTGTTGGTTTTATCTACATCTTTCCAAGCACCATCTGTGTCCCATATTTCTATCCTGTATAACATTCTGGCCTCAATTGTAGCTGTGAAGATTCTTTCTAACCAATTAACTTTTATATGTGGTATTTTCCCTAAGCATGCTCTTAGAACACTCACGGCTGTTTTTCCTTTGGCTCTTGCCACTTTTGCTTTCAAAAATTCTATATCGAGATTTCACTGGAAATACATGTTTTGAGACCCCCTGAATAAAAAAAAAGCATTTTTAGAAAAAGGTTTGTGTGTGTGTGTGTGTGTGTGTGTGTGTGTGTGTGTCTGTCTGTCTCTCTCTCCTAACTCAAAAATGAAAAGTCGGATAAATGGCAAACTTGGTATTTAGGTTCAGTATCTTTCAAAGATGTGAGACAAAGATTTTAAAGAAAATCCCCCACCCCAGACTACCCTTTGCATAGAACATTTTTCAAAAATTTTGATTTTCTCAAAAATGGCTGTAACGATTATGATTAAAATATCATATTTTAAGATATTTTCATGACAAATGAAATGTATATCTTGAATTTTCTGGGAATGTCCGCAAAAGTCCTCTTCATTCTGATTAGGTTTGTTCCAACACACGGTTCTGAACGGGTTCGGAACTAATCCCAACACATGCTAATGCACATGCGCCAGTCCGGTACGCTCACAGAACTAATTCGGAATTTTGTGTGGTTGGAACAATACTTGAACCGTTCGCGTTCTGTCACGGCCTTCTTCGTTGCACGGTCAATCAGAAGACGATCAAATATCTACGTTTACAGCGTTGATGAATGAAATCAAACTCCGCCGATGTACA
Organism: Deroplatys truncata; assembly: GCA_030765065.1. Taxonomy (NCBI): domain Eukaryota; kingdom Metazoa; phylum Arthropoda; class Insecta; order Mantodea; family Mantidae; genus Deroplatys; species Deroplatys truncata. Next base: position 13,804,216 of record CM060979.1, read on the forward strand.
TATGTATATATATATATATATATATATATATATATATATATATATACACACATACGTACATCGTAAGCGTTTCTTTCATACTGATTCCAGTCCTAATATTCGAGCAAAAATAAATCGCGTTCGTTTATCGGCATAAAGCCATTGATACTGAGTTATTGCAAATAACAATTGTAATATATAGATATTATATTTAAACCAGAACCCGGAAAAAGTAATTTAACACAATTCCAATTTAACATTAGGTTTCCTGCTACAGAAGCTTCTAAACACAATGTTTAATTTAAAACTCCAATACTCTGAGACAATGACACCCCACATAAATTCTATTCCGAACGTAATGCAAATAATACAAAACTACATGGTACCAATGTATGCTTATGATCAGGGTTAGGAATTTTAGTTGCAAATTCCAGATGAAAAAAGGAAAGGAAAAGGTGCTCAAATAAGGTGAAAAAGGCACAATAAGGTGCTGGTTTATTTAAGGGGATGCACAACTGAAATTGCTATTTTCTAAACTATCCATTCAATTGGGCTGAAATTTTTATTTCTTTATATATAATTGTTTTGTGAATTATAGCCCAGTCTTAATAATTCTCGGAACTGCGCGGTTGAGGTTATTGTCGTCTCTGCCTGCCCAGGCTTCGTCTCCACGTAAACAGATGACGTCTCTCACAGCAACAAACTCACATTCACGAACAGCAGGCTACTGATTCTGGTGGGATAGAATCACTCATTGTCAATTGCATTATTGCGGGCTACTTTATAGCAGTAAAGTGAGAGAAAGAGGTTATCATCGAACACACAATTATTTTCCATTGTTGCGGGTGTGCTTTCAATTCCCGCGCGGCGTTTACTGAAAGAGGTAGACTTACTATTCGCACGTACACAGCAAGCTGAGGAGACGTTAATTGAAAGTTAAAGAATAAATGTGAATGAAACTTAAAAGAAAAAAGGGGATTATGGGCATGGTTGGGGGGAAATGGTATAAAGGTGCCAAAAAGGGCTAAAGGTCCTAAAATAACTGAATGATGTTTAAATGGAAATAATCCTCTTCTTCGGAAGTCGATGCATCATTAAAAAGATCACTGTCACCTTCTAAATCACTCATTATTGTTATCTTTGAACGCTGTTTTGCTCCCTGGCTTTGTTAGACGTTTGTTCTTTTCCTCAAGTATGTCGCCATACTACTCAACAGCGAGCAACTGCTTACCAAACACCTTTGCTATTCCGTATTGAGAAATAAACACGAATGGAGGAATAAATTACATATTCAAATTTATTTTCTACTGAATACAGAGAGTATGTCGCTTTTTCAATACTCTCTGTCGGGTTTGTTCCAAGCGATTAGAATCAATTCTGAATTAACTGAGTATGCGCTGTAGACCGTACAATCTGCGCATGTCTGGAATTTTCAGTTCCTATTCTTAATCAGGAACCGATTTCACTCGTTCCGAACTAGTTCCCAAATACGTTGGAACAGCAAACTGGAAATTCAGAATTGGTTCTGAACTGATTCTCTGTCGTGTTGGAACGCCACTTAGCTACTGCGCACACTCAGATAATTTGGAATCGATTCTGAATCGTGTTGGAACAAACCTATTGACTTGCATGACGGTAAGAGATAGACAAAATTTTACTACACAAAAAATGTACATATCATTAAAACACGCAATTTATAGTGAACCATTTCTGAGATATTCCTTGTTATTGGTTTGAATTTTCCAATACTTATACTTTTTCTCAAATGGGGATTCGTTATTCGTTTTTATGTCCTGTAGTCTGTTATTTTATCCCTGAAAATTTAATACAGAATGTGTCATATATCTTTTGCAACAGTTGTATAAATACGCTACTGATCCCTTTACTTTTTAATTTTACCCACAACGCTTCTCTATTTATGGTGTTAAACACCTTCTTGAAATCAATAAATACCATATAAACCCTTCCTCTTTTGTTTTGCTCAGTTATTTATCTACAATTGTGTTTACTACAAAGATATTGTCTGTAGTCTTCCTCTTTGTCCTGAATCCAGTTTGGAACTTGGCCAATATCTTCTCCTTCTCTACCCGTCTTTGCAGATGAGTTCACTTTTCATATCTCTCGGTTTTCAACAGACAATGCTGGTACCAGGGTTAAGAAAAGCATATTTCCTAACTTTTATGGTTTGCCCGTAAAGTGTACAGGAACAGAGGCCTTTGTACGACTTTATGGCAAAGAAGGTGGGCAGGTTCTAAGCGTTGCGGATTTTCATCAGGAACATGACAAAGCATTTAATTCTATTCCATTATATTGTAACTTAAGATTGGTATACAGTGGTATGTATGCTAATTAGTATGCAGTGCTGTGATCTGTGCAGAGCTCACTGTGTGTCTATCCTCTTCACGAACATGGTCCCCCTTAATTGGGCTGCAACAAAATGCATGGAGTGTGGATTTAAAATTTGATTGCACCATTAGTGACCTCTAGAAACCAGCAGTAAATGGATGCCTACATTCAGTAATGGATGATGTGTATTATGTCAACTCCCTCACGTAAATGGTTTATGTTATTCATATTCTATGGCTGCAGGATATAAGCTTCCCATTTTTTGTAACAGTTTTTGTTTACAGTTCATGTTATGAAGTGTAAAATATGGACTAGAAAACTGTGTATGTTGTAGGAAATGATGTTTTTACTTTAATACATGTTTTTTTGGGTACCAGGAAAAATTTAGCATGTGTGACAAAAAGAAACAGTGCTACTAGGTCCTTTAAAGATTTTTATGCTCGACTATGCCAAAATGTAGTATTTATACGACTGGTAGCAGCACTTTAATCGGCCTTGTTTGAAGAAGTGTGTTTCTTCAACTTGCAGTTTGTAGGTTACGTAATTATTTGGAGGAGTTTGCCCCACAGTTGTACGCCAATTTGCGGTAGGTTTTTGGTTACGTAAATATTATTAAGGTTACTTAATGAAGATATACTTTGATGTTGTTTGTTTTTAGGACGCCAAACTTTATAGTGAAGATGATGCTTGTTTTTACGTAATATTATTAAAGTTATTTTCCTCGGCTGCTTTCAGTCGCACTATAGAAACACGAGTTCTTGTAGGGTTGTGATAAGACTCAAATTATAAGACGCCACACAATTTACTTTTTAATTTTTTACTTCTTTTTATTTCACTTTATATTTGCACATTTTGTAAACACAACACTTTATAAAATAAAACTGTGAGCACTTAATACATTTTTGGCAGAGAACACAAATTTTATCATTTATACTTTACAACATTTTTACCCACGGCTTTCACGTCTACTCTCTACAACTTCATGTCCGCGACTCTTACGTCTGCTGTTTACTACATCTTGCCCGTGACTTTCACGTCTGCTCTGTCTAATATCTTGCTCGAGACTGACTAGATTCAACGATAAAATCCTTTACCTTTGTAATGCCATTCTCTTATTGGCTAATTCTAGTCCAATAGAATTTAAGTATTCAAACTAAAAATCTTTCTTTACTTTTGATTGGCTAATTCCAAACTGTAAGCGAAATTACGTTATTACTGATCTTTTTCATAACCAGTATCTTTTTTTAAAACTCCAGACACATTATTGTCACCAAAATTACATTATTGCCTCATTATTAACATCCTAAAACATAGGATTCTCACAGTTTTTGCACTATTAGAGTATATAAACATTTACTTGATATTAACAAATACGTTTACAATAAAAATAAGTATTTACAATGACTTAACATACTATTTATATAATAATTATATACATACTGTTTTCAAGGTGGGCTGTTATTGAATTTAATTAATAAAAAATACAATTAGTATCATTTAGGCATTAAAATACTGCCTCACATTAAAGTACACCTGTTCATTAAAGTATTCTAGTTCTAGTTCTAGTTTGAAAAGGGGTGGGTTTTATGCCCAAGCACTGCGACCTTAAGATCTATTGCGTATCCCCCCTTTCATCAGTTAAGTAGTCTGTTGCTCGATATGAACTTAACCAGACTGCTAACTGAGGCTTTCGATACTTCATCTATCTTTGGAAAGTGACTGCCAAAAGTACTTGCTCTTTGACTCGCAAGAGCAGGGCAATCACATAGTAGATGAGTAACAGTCTCATCTCCTTCTAGACATCTACTACAGATAGGGTTGTTAAACAATCCCATTCTGTATAGATTAAACTTTAGGGCACAGTGTCCTGTAATGAATCCTGTTGCCCATGCAAGTCTTCTTCTACTAAGACCGCGCAAGTATTTTGCCCGGCTGTTATCCAGGTCTGTAATGAACAACTTGGAATGTCTGCAACCCTCAATGGAGTTCCAGTAGTTCTTGTGTTCTGCTTGAGCCCAGCACTTAATAGCCTGTTTCACTGGTCTGTAGGACACTCCCATTACAGGCTCCGGACCAAAAAAATGGGATTTCACTGCCAATCTTGGCTGCTTCATCTGCTTTCTCATTGCCTGGTATACCTATATGTCCTGGCACCCACATAAGTTGAACCTTATTGTGTTCAGCCAGTGCCATTAAGGATTTCCGCCATTCTGAGACGAGCTTTGATTTTATTGATGGTGATTCAAGTGCTTTAAGAGCAGCTTGACTGTCTGAGAGGATAAGAACACTTCTATTCTTATATCTCCTTTTAATGCTTTCCATGACACTGGCTAGGATTGCATAAACCTCAGCCTGGAAAACTGTAGCTAAGGTACCAAGACTATAAGAAATCTTGGTACCATTACTGTAAACCCCAGCCCCCGTTCCCGATTTGGTTCTAGAACCATCAGTATACCAGATTGGGCCTCATTAAAATATTGATATTTGACCAATCATAAGTGGCGACGTAACATTGTGAAAGCGCAAGTATCGATTATTCTGCGTAGTACGTCTCACAACGCTAGCAACTTTGTTTGACACAGGTGCTACAAGGTCAATGTATTGTAACCATAGATAAAGGAATAACGATTGTAACATATCACTCAAACCAGAAACGAATACTTATGAAACCTTTAATTTAGATACATGGTCGAGCATAAACGGTCGTATGAAACTTGGCTATAATGCTGATTAAAATGCTCGTATGATAATTATTAACTGAGCGAGCGAAGCGAGGTTAATAATAATACTTGCGTTTTAATTATTACCATTATAGTCTCATTGCATAATTTACTATTATAAAACAGAGTTCCCATTATTTTACATGGAATGTTTATATATCTACTGCACTGAACTGCATTTAAAATTTCATGTCTTGCAAAATTATTACACTTTGCTGGGTAAGGGAAAGTCTTCAAGTGTGGAAAGGGACTCCAGTGATGGATTTTCAGTGTTTGTATTGGAGGATCATAAGTGCTTCTGGATTATTATTTAGGCTCACTTCATCACTAGTATCATCAGATAATCTTTGGGGAAGAATGAGCTTGTCTAACTGTATTATTAACATCTATAGCAATAAAGCGTTTTGGAAATATTGATGTCTCATCCAACATGCCTACTGTTTAATGCCATGACAGCAAGGATACAGTATACAGAAACCATGCATAATATATATTAACATATATTTAATTTATATCTGCAAAAATGAATAATGTATAAGTGAGGTTCAGTTGTATTTACTACAGTTTGTCATTAAGCTTTATTTAAAGTTTCCACTTCAATGGAACTTTTACTTTATGCAGTATAGTAAAATTGTTTTACTTTCATTTCCCTATCTTTTTGTGTGCCTACTGTTTTTAATAGTTGACAGTACAGATGTTTCACACTTACATCTTTTAACTGCATTGCATTTAGTACTGTGCTGACATGCACATTTTCCTTGCAATCCTGTATCACTAACTTTATACTTCTGTCTTTGCAGTACATCTTTACAGCATGTGGTGGTACACAGAAAGGCATTGCGTTGAAGGATTTACTTTGTGGATTAGTGCTGCTAACCAGAGGAAAAGAAGAAGAAAAATTGAAGTGTAAGTCTGCACTATAATGTTTAGATATTAATGTCTCTTAGAAAGAATCTGCTGGAAGCAATTTTAAACTTTGTAATATATTTGCAGTTCTCTTTGGACTTTATTCAAATGAAAGTGGGAGCTATATTGTTAGAGAAGATCTGCAGCTTATGCTCCAGGCCTGTGAAAATGGCTATGTTCCTGATGCTATAGCAGGTCTCTTTGCTGAAGTAAGTATCTTTTTAATTGTTATATTGTATACTGTCAAAACTAAATTGTTTCCAAACTGAAAACATTATGAAATGCAAACTTCATACACTTATTTTCCACTAAAGTGCATATCAGCATTCGCAAGGGAAGTTTAATATGGTTAAAACACTATACTTCACAGTGTAAAACTACAAATACAATATCATAGTCATCTTCAGTAAAATCTATGTTCTGCTCCAAAGGCAACATCACCTTCCCACTGGCATACATCCAATTGGACAGGCTAGACAGCTCAGCCACTGCAACTGTTTGTTATTTTATTGTAAATTTATGTATGAGGGCTGATTGATAAGTCTTGTAAATTTTAAAGAAATATGTGGGACATTTTGTTAAGCTGCATGACTGTTGGTAAGTGTGATTCTTTGAAAGGTTTTATTCAAAATTTCAAACAGAGTTGAATGAATGAATGAATGAATGGATTTATTGTACAATTTGTTCTACATGTTTACAATACATACAATGTATATTCGTTTATACCCTTACATCTGTTGTACAATTTGTCTGGTGCTTGTTTTCTTATTGGGTCACTCAGATTGCTTGGCTCCCTGGCCTTTTCACTCACTGAGCGGCCCTTGCTTCTCCTACTTTTCTATACCATTTTCTTCCCTTTACCTTCCTTATTATTCTCTCAGTTCTTGGTTTTGTTTCTTAGAGCCTTTTATTGAGTCAGTCATCTTTAGATTTTTACCCCAATTCCCCATTTTTCACACTTACTTTATTGCTTTTATTACCCTATCAACGATATGGTGCCTACCATAAAATCGTCTGTGTATAATGAACCTGAACCTGGAATCTCCTTATCTCTTATTACTGGATAATGCTAATTTCTTATTTTTACTCTTAATATATCATCTATGAATAGGTTACTAATATGAACTCAGTTTACATCCCTGTCTTACTCCTATTTTCTTTTTTTGCATATCAATTTACTTCCTTTCCCTGTTTGTTCTTTGTTTTGTCCTGATACTAAATTTCTGCATTGCTTTCCTGAGTCTAGTACCTGGTCTGGATACCGGATCTACACTTTCCTCCCCTTATAGCATTGCCCTCCCTTCTCTCCAATCTATTATTGTATACCCTCTACCCTTCTTGCAGTTTCTTCTGCTTCACTGACCATTCTGGCTTCAAACAGAGTTAGTGCATAGTTCTTTGTCAGAGAAACTTCAGAACACTTCATGTAGCAGCGAAAGCAATGTGTGAATAATATAAGAAATTGTAAGTGCAATACGGTTATCAGAACATTCTAGTAACAACACATTAAGACAGTGTAGACTTACTTTCAGAGCATGAATCCACAAGGGTAAGATACTTAATTTGACATCAAGTCATGCAGTTTGAGAACAATTTTCTGCAGAGACACCATCACCCATTTGAGTTCATAATTAGTGTGACTGCAATATGTACTAGGGCTGTTCAAAAATGATTGACACTACAATTTTTTTTGTGTACACAAGAACCATTTACTGAACAAAAGAATACAGATTATATTACAGGTATTCCCCACCAATGTCTACGGACTTTTGCCATCATTCTGGTAGCTTCCATATTTGCATAGCAAACCATTCTTTGGGGGTATCCCGGCGCCACTGATGGACAACTGAATGAAGTTTGTCATTGGTGGTGAACTTTTTACCCCGCATGACCTCTTTCATGGTGTCAAATAAGGCATAGTCGCTAGGAGCTAGATCCAGTGAATATGGAGGATGTGGCAGCACAGTAAACCCTAGTTCACGCACGGTGGCAATGGTCTGGCAACCAGCATGTGGCTGCGCATTGTCATGCTGGAGAAAACACCACGATTTCATTTTCTGTGATAGCATTGTTGAATGTGTCAGCGGACTGTGCAGTGAACTGAGTACTGATCACTGCTGATGATTATATTGGGAAGGAGCTAATCTACCAGAATTATTCCTTCCTGATCCCAGAACACAGTCACCATTTGTTTCTGCACGAATAGTCCTGGCTGTGACTTCTTGGGACGAGGGCTCCCAATACGCTGGCGTTTCTTTTCTGGAGTCTCGTGGAAAAACCATGACTTGTCGACGGTGGCCAGACAATCAAAAAACTCTGCTGGATCTGCACTGTACTGTTGCACCAACTGTTGGCACATCTCCACACGCTTCTGTTTCTGTGCAATAGTGAGGGAATGGGGCATACACCTGTGCACACACCATCTTCAAATCCTCATGGATGATAGTGTGGAGGGTTCCCTGTGATAGACCTGTTGTCTTCTCTAGTTCATCAAACGTGATTGCCTGTTCTCCATTATCAAGTCATTGACACGTTGGGCACTGTTTGGTTTGGGTGCAGTTGCTGGACGCCCATTGCTTTTGCATTTTTCAGCACAGTCCCTGCCGTCTTTAAACTCTGATACCCAACGAAACACGGATCTGCGACTTGGTGCTGTCTCCCCACTTAATGGCTACTAACCTCTTGTAGATGTCTGAAGCAGCCACTCCTTCCCTCCAGAGAAACCATACTGTCCACCGTCGCCCATGCTTGTCTGCTTCCATTTTGTCTTTATCGATGACCACAAGTGTACTTGCAAGCTGGAACAATTGCTGCTGCAATGCTCTACCTATGGAAAGCAGCAACATCATCTGGTGGCAGTAGGCAGTACTATAGTCTATCTTCACACATACATTTATACACATTTCAAACTGCTACTTTATAGGAGTTATAGGGGGAGAGTCAGTCAATATTGAACAAACTAAATACATGCAATGTTGCTGCCTATTTGTAGAACAAGGCCTTATTATATCGGGCTATGAGATGTTTTGTATCTTACTTCATCAGACTAGAGTACTTTAAAAGATTTTTATCATCAAAAAACAAATTTATGATACGAGTTTTAACACACCTAAACTAATTCTCAAAAACCTTCTCAACCCTCAGAAAATGAAATAGTGTGACATTCAGGAACACATTTATTTTTTGTGTATAGAGTGGTAAATCTGCTTACATCTTCAACATAATTTCTAATAATATTCAGAAGAATGTAGTTTAATGCACTAGAACAGAATTCGGTATGCAATTCCTAACAAAGTGTACCATTTTCTTATTCATATTCAAAGTTCATTCTGGATCATACCTCGGTTGTAAACAACTCACTCTTATAAGAGAACTCAAGCTATTGAAATTCACCAAAGGTCAGCTGTAATATATTTCCCCCATTATAGTGCTCTCTGGATATATTTGGTGGTATTCTGTCTGTTCAGTTAACATCAATACCACCAACTGTTTTCTAAATTTGCACCCATGGTGAAGCTATGACCGTAGTTGCTGTTAATTGCAGCTGTTATGTTGGTGACACAGGTATGTAAACTGTTGAATTTAAAGCAAATACTCCTTGGCTGCATAGAAGTCATTGTGTTCCATGGTTGCATTGATTTGGAATTATGTTAGTGCTTACATAAGTGCTTCTTGCTTTCTAATTGTTTTATAATACAATACTTACTGGCTTGAAACTAGTAATTAACATTGTAAGGTTGGCAGTACTTCAATTTAGTGTAATGTCGGCGATTCTGAATCCTTGGTAACTGCCATTACATTGTTTCCCCTAGACTGAGGCACACAGTTGATTGTTAAAAGAGGATTATATATGGAGCTACATGTTCGTAAGAGACCACTTCTATGGTCTAGTTTTTAACATTTCAGCCTTTAAATGTAAGTTTGATTCTGGCTATAGGGGACATGTTTTGTTTGTTTATAATTATTATATTATCCTCGCTAGAGAGAGAGGGAGGGAGTGTTTTTTTTCTTGCTTTTCAATATTTATAGATGAGTCCTTATCTCTTCCTGTGTGGAATTAAGAGGGCTTTCCTAGAAGTACCCGACCTAACAAAGAAAAAACATCTTTATTTCTCTACATAGTGTCCTTTCAGCTCAATAGACTTTTTCTAGTGATATTGAATAGCTTCGGTACCCTTTATATAGTGAGAACCGTCAAGTTCTGCAAAATAGCCATCAACTGCAGACTCCAGCTCTTCATTGTTGGCAAATCTTTTATCACTAAGCCTTTCTTGAACTTTGGAAACAGAAAACAATCAGAGGGGGCTAAATCTGGCAATACGGTGCATGAGGAAGCATTTCGAACTTTAACTCATAGATTTTGACCATGGTGATAATGGATGTGTGAACTGTTGCATTGTATTGATGAAACAAAACTTTCTTTTTCGCTAAATGTGGCCATTTTTGCTGATTTCATCATTCAAACACTGCAATAAGTTTGCATAATACTCACCGTTGATTGCTTTTCCTTTTTGAAGATAATCAATGAAAATTATCCCATGCACATACTAAAAAACCGACGCCATGACCTTGCCTGCAGATGGAACTGTTTTTGCCTTCTTTAGAGCCGATTCTCCCATTTCAATCCACTGTTTTGGCTGTTCCTTCATCTTACATGTGGAATGATGGATCTATGTTTCATCTATGTTTATGAATCGACATAAAAACTTGGCTTTGTTGACACGAAACATCGCCAAACACTGCACTCAAACATCCTGACAATGCTGTTTTTGTTCCATTGTGAAATAAACGTGGCACCCTCTTGTGTACAGCTTTCTCATGTCCAAATTTTCAGTCAGTATGCAATGTATAGCATTTTTTGAAATGCCTACGATGTCTGCAACGCGCACTTTCAGTTGATGGTTATCCAATACCATTTTGTGGATTTTCTTCATAATTTCTTGCATGGTCATTTCATTTGGTCGACCACTGTGATGTTCGTTTGGGCAGCTTAAACTCTGCCACCCAATATTTTACTGTTGTAAACGAAGGAGCAAACCCCCCAGAGTAGAATCTAGCTCAGCTTTAATATTAGTTGGACTAAGACCTTTCAAATGAAAGTATTGTATCACATAATGATGACCAGTTTTATCCATGTTTACAAATTTGCTGAGAGTGTTCACTGTTAATGGCTGCCAACGTAGCATTGTCAAACTTGAAACTTAAGCTTTATAAGGTTGGTACTTTCAAGTCATTTGTTTGAAACAGTTGCTATCTATACATCAGGTCGGGTACTTCTGGGACTGCCCTCATAGTTTGGGCAAGGTTTGCCAAGTTTAAAACATGCTCTAAAGTTGAAAATATTATGCTTCTTACACTTACTCATGCACATTGTAACTAATATTATGTAAGTGATCATGGGTTTATGCTGAAAGCTATATGCATACAGTGCGTTTCAAAAGTCCCATATATTTTGTGCTACAGCTAAATGGAAATGTTTTTAAAAAAGCGCTTGTAATGACATCAGAAACACTTTTAAATGACACCCTATATATACCAGCTCAAAGATTTTATTATTGTGTGTGATTGTACAAGCTGTCAACTGTTTTATACAATAAATGTTGCTATGGTAACTGTAGCAGGGATAAATAAGGTATTCTTGGTGTTGGGTTTCTGACATGGAAGGATTTGTTTTGCCGGCTACTCAGGTAGAGGGTTAATGGTTGGATATGAGATCTTCTCTCAGGGAGTGTTAATGGCACTCACATTTCTCTTTCACTGGCCCGTTTATTGTGATGATTGAAGAAGTTAAATTTTTGGCTTACGTAATGATTATTATTACGTATATTTTCACAAAGTGTGCTGTTATGTAATTATTTAGCTCCACGTTGAGGACGCCAATTTGAAGAATGAAATTGAGCCTCGTATTTGTTGCCAACTTTGAAAAAAGTTATTTAACTGAATGCTGGATATGAGATGTGAGAATTCCCACGTATGTGTGTCACTTTGAGAATGTACGAGTATTTAGGTTACGTAATGAAGATACACTTTGATGCTGTTTGATGCTTGAGACGCCAAACTTTGTAGTGAAGATGATGCTTGTTTTACGTAATATTATTAAAGCTATTTGCCTCGGCTGCTTTCAGTCACACTATAGAAACACAAGTTCTTTTAAGGTTGTGATAAGAACTAAAACATGTCACAGAATTTACTTTTTAAGTTTCACTTCTTTTTATTTCTCTTTATACTTGCACATTTATAACACAACAATTTATAAAAGAAAAACTGTGAGCACTTTATATACATTCTAGCGGAGAACACAATTTTTACCATCCGTACTTTACAACATCTTACCCGCGACTTTCACGTCTGCTCTTTACAACATCTTGCCCGCGACTGACTAAATTCAACAGTAAAAATCTTATAGCTTTGGTAATGCCAGTCTCTTATTGGCTGATTCTAGTCCAATAAAATTTAAGTATTCAAACTAAAACTTTTCTTTATTTTTGATTGGCTAATTCCAAACTGTAAGTGAAATTATGTTATTACCGATCTTTTCATAACCAGTACTTTTTTAAATTCCAGACACATTATTGTCACCAAAATTACATTATTACCTCATTATTAACATCCTAAAACATATTATTCTCACAGTTTTTGCACTATTAGAGTATATAAACATTTATATATCACTAATAAATACGTTTACAATAAAAAATAAGTATTTACAATGACTTTACATACAATTTAAATAATAATTATATACATATTGTTTTTTAAGGTGGGCTGTTATTGAATTTAATTATAGTAAAAATACAATAAATATCATTTAGGCATTAAAATACTGCCTCATGATCCACACTACGTTCCTCTTACCGAATCCCCGTCACACAAGACTTAATTCCGCCTATCATTCCTAGCTCTCATTTACGTGCTTCCCCCTTTCTATATCCCTTCTTACGGTTAAAAGTATAAAGTTATTATTTTCGTCGACTGGAATTTATTCATTTCTAGATGCCTTTCTGCACACTAACTTGACACTAACTTTCACATATATTCTGCCTCGACGCTTGACATGAAGTCTCACCCACAGTTCGACACGAAGTGATCCATGTTACCCACGTCTCAAACTTCTCTGCCTCCTAGATAATTTTTCTATTCTCCGCCTATTTTCTAGTTTCATTCCTCCTTTTTACTATTCACGTGAGTTTTCTAACTTCTCATTGGTCATTTTTCTAAGTTTTACGCTGCTTCTCATTGGTTTGCTATATTTTAAAGTTGATCTTCACCATGTCTAACATTATCATCTTATTTCTGCCTGATTACCTTTTCTGTGCGGTTGACTGCATCTGACTTCCCGTCTGTTGTATTCGTTTCCTGTGGGTTTCACAAATTCTATGTAGCCTAAGTGCTCGCTAATGTTGCCTGTTTGTTCGTGAAATATTTCCCATTTTTACAGTTTTTGCTAGTCTCTCTTCGCTCTGAAATACGCAGTTTCATACATTTTATTTTCATCTGTTTCATTTTATTTATTAGTGTCTGTTCTTTACTTAATCTCTGTCGTCATGATTTTATTCCCCTCTTTCCTAGTCCTTCATATTATCTTTATTCTTCTTTCTTCTTCTTCTTATTATTCCCATTATTATTATTATTATTATTATTATTATTATTATTATTATTATTATTATTTCACTTCGGGTGGATCTTATCACTTCATAAACAAGTAAATAGTTGAATTTCCTGGTGTTACTGATGCAGTTTATTTTCAGAAATTAACACAACATAACAATGTATTTAAGTGAAAGTGAGAGAATTGAGATTTTAATGATAAATGGACATGGCAATGTCAAATGTTCACAAGATGAGGTATATGCACTTATCAAGGAAACACATCCAGATCGACCTCGTATTTATCAATCTACTGTGAGTAGAATACAAAATAAATCTAAGGAACATGGACACGTGAGAGATATCAAAATATCTGGTAGAGCGCCATCATGTAAAAATGGTAAGGAGCTAGACATTTTAATAATGAAAGATAACCCACATTCTTCACTTACTGTTAGGAATCTACATTTGGTGTTTCGAGAACAACCATCTGTAGACTTTTGTGTCGTAGATAACATCCAGTGCGGGCCTTGCAGCAGCTAATGGTATCTAAAAATGTTTCCGATTATGTCACAACTTGCACAACAATGATATTAAGAATGGTTTGTTTCTGCAAAAAAGGGTCTTAAAATATACTGTTGCTTTTTGAAAAGTATTTCCATTTAGCTGTAGCAGAAAATATTTGAGACTTTTGAAACACACTATATATACATTTGTATTACACACTCACGGTTCACTCTGAGTAAGTTTTTGATGTGTGATAAAAGTTTGAAGCACTTATCTGATGCAGATAAGGCTTGTCAAACTACTGGTAATAATAACACACTAACTTGGGTTTAAATAAATTTTATTAAAGTGAACTTAACTTTATTGAGTTTTTGCATACGTACAAGGTCTGTTCAAAAAATTCCGGAACATTCGTAATTTCGTGCCAATGGAGTGTTGGAGCAAAATCCGGTTGGCATCCCTGCACACACCTGTGTTTAATGTGTAACTGCCGGAAGTCAATGCGTCTGCATTAAATTTTGCGTGAAACTCAAGAAAACCTTTACAGAGACACACCAAATGATGCAGGAAGCCTATGGTGATGAGTACTTCGGTGTTACAAATGGTTCACGCAGTTTTAAAATGGCTGGATGTAAGTTAAAGATGACCCTCGTTCAGGACACCCTTCGACATCTACTGACGACGCTCATGTCAGGAACGTCAACGAAATTGTGCATGCCAATCGAAAGCTGACTATCAGGATGTGTTGCAATGCCTGCGAGAAAATGTAAGAAGAAAACGGCCTGAAATGTGGCGAGACAATTCATGGCTCTTGCATCACAATAATGCACCCGTACATTCATCCCTGTTGGTGCGCGACTATTGCACAAAAAACGATATCCTGTACTGCCTCATCCTTCGTATCCTCCAGACCTGGCCCCTGTGGACTTTTTTTTATTTCCAAAGTTGAAAACCTCGTTGAAAGGATGAAAATTTGCAACGATAGACGAGATAAAAGAAAATTTGCAGGCACCGCTTGTGCGGTCCAGGAAGAGATGTACCAAGACTGCTTCCGGAAGTGGAAATGTCGTTGAGAGCAGTGTATCAATTGTGGAGGGGAGTATTTTGAAGGAGACTATGCACAATAAGTAAAAGCTAAGCGTAGAAAAATGTTGTGGACAAAGTTCCGGAATTTTTTGAACAGACCTGGTATATAAAGTAACAGATGCATTATCTGCAAATCCGAGCACACATCGGTTATTGCTCAAGATACTTGAGCCGTTGCTTGCTGCAGAGTGGATTCTATATCACTTTCTAATTTTTCTTCTGAGCCAAATAACTCAAAATAAGAATCATCACTGAATTTATAGAACTTTGACATTATTTCACTATCTGATAGTATGTGTTTCAATGTCATCTTCGCATACCATGCAAAAAAACTCTTTAAAAAAACGAACTATTCACACACAGGTGTACAACCTCATAATCGTATGGATAAGATGTTTTAAAGGCTATGAGTGGCATCTGTGCATACTGCTAACATCTGACAATGATTGTGCAAAGCATTAGGTAAATTCAATCACAAATTTTCAGTTGGTAACTAAATTTATCTCACCTCAGGATGCCTGTGATTATGTTCACATCTCAACTGTGGAGAAAAGTACAAGGTGCTCCGCTCAAATGTCCCTAATTTCAGTTGTATGTGACGGATAAACAGTTGAAGCTAGACACTTACAACAACGTTTATATAAAAGGAAAACTCAATGAGTTTCGAATCCTGTTGATAGATGGTGCAAAGACACAGTTTTCATTTTAGATTTTATTATTTATCAAAATGGTGACACCGCAGATCAAAGTGGAAACTGTTCTGTGGTGTGCTTAGTTAAATCAATTGTCCGAGTTCAGAGAGAGTTGCGGTGAGTCTTTAACCATAATGCTCCAACAACTGCTAAAAGCATAAAGAAGTAATACGATACATGTTTAGAAACTGGAACTGTGTTAAAGAAGCATGGTGGTGGTCGCAGAACATCCTACAAAATGGTTGCAAATGTTCAAACCGCATTTGAGCGAAGCCCACGAAAGTCATTAAAAAGAGCTTTGTGGGAACTTCAAATAACTAAATCAACATTGCAACGAATTGTCCACAAACGTCTCAAACTGTACACATACAAATTGAAGTTATCATCTGAAGCCAAATGACAAGCCCAAACAAGTGCAATTCGCCAATGCGATGCCGGACTGTCTCGGCACTGATCCTGATTTCACGTGCAAGATTTTCTTCTTGGACAAAGGCGCTTTCCATGTGTCAGAAGATAAATCTGCATAATGTGTGGATCTGGGGATTGCTGATAGTTCCAAGATCAATGTTTGGTGCGGTTTGTTATGGAATAAAGTCATTGGACCGTTTTTATTTGCCGAAAAAACTCTGTGGTACCACACATCTTGACATGCTGGAGCAGTTCTACTTTCCACAAATTGAATATCTGCAGTCTAACGTTCTTTTCCAACAAGATGGTGCTCCTCCACACTGGTTCAGTAAGTTCGTACGACATTGGACAACATTTTCCCTGGCCGTTGGATTGGTAGGGGAGGATTGATTGCATGGCCCCCTAGATCTCCCAATTTAACACCACTCAATTTCTTTCTCTGTGGCTATGTCAAAGATAAACTTTACGCCACCCCAGTCAGAAACCTTCATGTTCTTTGGGAGCACATTGTGGAGGTTATTGAGAGCATTTCAGAAGTCATACTCCAACGTACTTGGCAAGAAATTGTTCATCACCTTGACATCATCACAATGACTGCTGGAGCTCATATAGAGATGTGGTGATATGCATATCAAAACTTGTTGAGTTTTCCTTTTGTATAAACATTGTTGTAAGTTTTTATCTTCAATCATTTATCCATCACATACAGTTGAAATTAGGGACATTTGAGTGGACCACCCTTTATATTGGAAGTGCAGAACATGTTAAATACTGCTTGTCTGGTCTTTCCTCTTTTGAACACAAAAGGCAATTTGATGCTGTAAAAACTACAATTTTGTGCATGTATTTGCCAAAAAATCATGACTTGTCAATCTGAAAGTTGCTACGGGCAATTTGTGAGGAAGCCTATTAAAACAAAATTAACATGGCACTAAAATGATGTTTTATAGTTATTTGTATAGCCCATGCTCTTCCTAATAGTCTTGCACAGTCAAAATTAGCATTTCATCATTCATTCTTGATTCGGGAAATGTAGTTTTGGTTTTTCTTTGGGTTCTCTTACTGTATCCATAAAACAGAAACCAAGAATCACTAGGCTTTCAGTCTCTGGACTTGGAAAGAAAGAAAGACAGGGAGGGAGGGAGAGGGAAAGGGGGTAGAGGGAGAGAGGGCGAGATGGACTGATAAGGAGTTAAGTAGTAAACACACAGAGCAAAAGTATATTCATGCCTACACCATATTCTCCTTTAGGTTATTGCCATTAAATGTACATGGTAAATTAAGAGTCAAATAAGAAATTATTGTTTATGTGCAAGCAGTGTAGTTCAAATTAATATGTTAGCATAGAACTTGTGTCAGAATGACTTTACATTACTAATCCAATGGATTGCAGGTTTTCTTAATTCTCCAAATTTGTTCAAAATGTTAATTATTCTTGACAGCGTGAGAAAGTAACCTATGAAGAATTCCGTGACTGGTTGACTACTCATCCGGATGCTACGTCGCTAAGTCGCTGGCTGCTTTCAGAACCTTGTACCGTAACCCTTAGCAATGAACTGGAGACGCCAACATTCTATCAAACCCTTGCTGGGGTTACCCATTGTAAGTGAAAAATAATTTATAAATATTATACATGAATACTTTCTCTCTCTAATATATCTTTATTTAATAACTGCCTGTATAAAACAGGTTTTATGAATATTATTTGGTTTTATGTAAATGAACCAAATGCTGAAATGTTTTGCTGTTTATCGTGTTTAATAATGGATTAAGATTCTTTCAACCAGCTGTCCAAATGAGTATTCAAGAGCTTTCTTTTTGTAAGGTTCTGGAGAAAAGCTATGCTTGGCGTATGATGGCTACATAACCTTAAATTTACGATTTGGTTTTGTAACTTCAGGAACACAACTTGGTGCATTATCATGGCAATTGTTAATCACAGTGCCCTATATAAAGCAATGAAAGCAAAGTTCTCCCACTAGAATGAGCTGATTATGTCAAAATTGTGCATTGTTGGTAGCCATTTTATACCATGGAAGTTTTCATTAGTACTATTGTGAGATGCCAATTGGTTGCAATCTTTTTAATTGTACTTTACATCACAGTAGCCATTGTATTTCAAAGCTACTCATTTGTACAGTTTTATGCAGCAGGTGTCAAAAAACAGTGTGCAGAAAATGTAGAGTAGAAAGGCAGTACCAAACTAAGCATTTTGAGGTTAGGAACATGGGGTCGCAATGCAGTATAACAGGGGCACTGCACGAACATAATTGAAATCTGTCTTTATGAAACATCAAAATGAAATGTAACTCACATACTGTTTCAACTAATGAGTACTGGTGCATATTAGTGTACACTGTAGAGCTTACAAGCCATAAGGTAAACCATATAAAATTAAAGTTTAAATTAATTGTATGCAAATCATAACTGCATGTTTTAATTAAAATTCCCTTAAGATTACTTTTAAAATACTTAAAATTAGTTGTAGATGAAATATTAACAGGCAAGGAATTGAACAATTTCAAACCATAGATAATAGGAAAGCTATTAAATTTCACCGAGTGATGCATAGGAAATGTTAAAATTATGTCTCGTATGGTTATCATAGTGTGAAAATCAAAATTCTAAGAAAGTAATCTCTGTGAATAAAAATGAACTCCAATAATTTAAACATATATAATCCGTAGAGATTCAACATGATATTTGATTACGTTGATATTGTAATGAAAAGAAGCTAGAAACAGTGATGTGTATTGAATTTATTTAAGGTGAGTCAGAATTGTTACACTAACATCACTTAAGTTTACTCACTTAACATGTTTCGGGAAACCGTTGTTAGTGTAACAATTCCGACTCACCTTAAATAAATGATATTTGATATTTATTAGCCTCTTTGCCATATGAATACAGATAAAGTTGTCATAATAAAAACTAGATTAAAATCATATTTGATAATATTTCTTAAGGTCATAATGGAAATGTAAGCAATGATGAGTGAACATGTCTCTTGAATGCAGGTCAGGTAAATTTCTAATGTCTAATGGCAAAGCATTATAAAATTTGTAGGAAATGTGAACAAAACTGTTTTCAATATAACTTATTTGCATTTATTCATATATATGTTCAAGCTGTTGTGAGTATTGTAATCATTTACAGTAGAACAAAGAGTCAAAGTATTGAACTTGGATTTTACATACAAAAGACAGTCCAGAATAAACACTACCGGCAAAGTTAATATTCCTAATTCAGTAAACAGTGGTTTACAGTGTGTTCAGGATTGAACACCACAAATGATTCTCACAGCTCTTTTTTGGAGTATAAGTAACCTGGATGTTGAAGTATGGTGCCCCACAGGAGAATTCCATATCTAAGATAACTATATATATGGCCATAATAAACCATAACTAGAAATGCTCCTGTAGAGTACCTTTTAACATTCAAATCATAAATATACCAATATTTATTTTCCATGTGTATCCCACAAAGTTCCAACTCGAGATGGATTCCAAGAAGCCATGTTGATACACAAGAACTGCCATTTCTGTTAAGTAAAAACTTAATAGCGATAGTTTTATTTTTATTTACACTACGTTTGTTGGCAGGATGTATAGGCTGGAAGAAATATCATCCAGTTTACTATTCATAGTGTTTTCACTTATATGTGAAACTCCTAACAAACATATAAGTTTCTACAGTATCTCTAATACATGCAGGAAGGTCATTAATATAAATAAAACACAGTACTGGCCCAAGTATAGAGCCCTGTGGGACACCATACCTCATGCATTTAAAATCAGAAATTTGGCTGTTAAGAAAAACAGATTGAAACCTCTCTTTCAAGTATGATTCTGTGGAAGCAGTACTGGTATGATTAAATCCATAATATTGTAATTTCTGTAGTAAAATAACATGTGAGATAGAATCAAAGGCTTTAGTAAAGTCATAAAAGTCACTTATCTCTCTCTCAAATGCGTCAAAACGGTTTTCCATAAATCTGGTAATTGCTTCAATTGTGAAAATGTGAGAATGCCTAAATCCATATTGGTTCACAAAAGAGTTTGCTAGTTTTGAAATAAGTAATAACCTGACTATTTATTAAAATTTCAAATATTAATGAGATTGTGGAAATTATAGTGATAGGTCTGTAATTATTAGGGTCATTTTTATTCCCTTTTTTATGTATTGGAGTGACCTTTACATATTTAGAAGCATCTGGAAATATACATTCATCAGTGCAGATGTTGAATATGTGAGCCATTTGGCTCACATATAAAATGTGCAGCTAATATTATTAATTTAGAATTCAAGCCATAGATATCTGGATATGTAGTATTTCTGAGTTTTAAAATAGCAAGATAGAAATCTTCCACGGTAAATTGCTTAAACTGAAATTCAGTGGGAGGCTTTACTTTGCATGTTGGTTGAGATTCTTGACCATTGTCTACATTGCACATTCTTTAGAATGCTCCTTGTTATAATTTGCACACTTTAGCATTGTATCATTTGAAGTTCCAACATTCAAATAATTATCACATTTCCTTAGGTTAGGTTTCATGGTTTATGATTCATTAACATATTTATTATCTTGTTTGTGTTTAGTGGAAGAAACTGATATTATGGAACTGGAAAAACGTTATTGGCAGCTCAAAGGACAATCTCGCACAGGAAAGCTGGATTTGGATACTCTGGTTCCACTTATTAGTCCTCCAGTACCTTTATCTGTGTGTCCTGGTGTTTTTGGAGCATTTGATGAGAACCGTGACAGTCACATCGATTTCAAGGAAATGGCATGTGGAATTTCTGCTGCTTGTCGAGGACCATTGACAGAAAGACAGAAATGTAAATATTTGATATAATAATATGAATAGTCTGTTACATATATATATATATATATATATACATAGTGGCTTGTGCTTGATTATACAAGCTTCATGAATCGTGACTATATTGGATATTTTTCCCTTCACATAGAAATTTTTTCAATGCTTTTGATTTTCTCAAAAATGCCTCTGATTTTCATTAAAATAGCATGTGTATAAGATATTTTCATGACAAATGAGGCGCAGATTTTGAATTTCCTAGGAATTGCCTGTGAAGTCCTCTTCATTCTGAATGACTTTTCCATAACTGGTAAAATGTAAGAGATACACAAAAAATGTAGTTCTTGTTAGATCACACAATTTTTGCCAAATAAACTTTTTTGTGGCATCAACCATTTCCAAGATATTCTTTATTATTGATTTGAATTTTCAAATTCTTATGCTTTTCTCAAGAGGAAAATTGTTATTTGTTTTTTTCTCTTGGCCATGCAAAGAGAACGTAATTTAAAAGTCATCACATAGCAATCAGCTCTTAAAAGATTTGACTGTCACTTTAAGTCTACTGTATTCCTCTAATCCCCTTGTACTTACAGGTATATGTAATAAAAACAATTTCTGCAAGAAAATTGTTAAAAAATTAGTAGAAAAAGTCATATGAATGTAAACTGAGAGATGTATAGCACAAATTTGTATATATGCTTCAGAGCACCACGTGGTGGGAAGATATGCAGAAGAATATTTGTGATAGCAACAAATTTGTATATATGCTTCAGAGCACCACGTGGTGGATAATGTTTCTCACGTAATGTTGTTTACCTCACGCGTGCAGCCATATTGTGTGACGTCATTCGTCGGTCGCCTGCTAACTCCATCTGGCGTAGCAATCTATATGAATTAGTTTTAAGGTTATGTATATTGTCTTCCGGCCAGCTATTTAGGTAGGCATTTAATTCTTGCAGGTTGTGAAGCGGAAAAGGAATCTTTTATCCAAAAATTACTAGTGAAGAAATGTATTTTATAATGTTTTATTGTCGAGCACGTGCACTAACACTTTCACAGATTTTGTCTAGATAATCGCCATACTGAAACTGTTTATAATAACGTCTTATCACTTTTAACTCACGTACTTCAATTTGGTATATTTAACTGTATAATCCTTTATAAGATTTCTCGTACTTCTGCTGCGCGTAACTTTATGAATTTAGAGACCGACATGAGAATCTTGTTGAACTGGGAGCTGACGTGTTATGTGTTGAGAATCTTGTTGAACACTGGGGAAGATGTGTAATGTTTTGAGAATCTTGCCGAACTGGAGAACGATGTGAATGCTTCGAGAATCTTGCTGAACTGGAGGACCCGCTAACTCGACCTGGCTTATTTATAGACTTGCCTTAAGATACGCCTAAAGATTATAAATGAAATGCTATTGGCTAATAAAACGCGCCAACATTAGCGTCTATTTTACTATCCAATGAAAACCACTAATACAAATTACTTTTATAGAATGTTCTAGAAGCTTTTTTACTGAAAAGGCGCGAAACATGACGTAACTTCCTGGTTCCCGGTAACGATAAACAACTCACTCCCTTGCTAAAGTATTGTGTTATTGTTAACAGTTTCAGTAGAGCCGTAAATTATTATTTACCAATAATAATTACAATTATTAAACCTCTGAAATCAATGTTACATAAAAATACATATTCATATAAAAATAATTATTTACATTAAAGTAATTTGTGATACAAATTACCGTCTCATATGCCCCACTAGAAACATAATTATAAATATTTATAACCTGTTTAGAAATTTTATAATTTTGTTTTTAGTCTCCTAAATCTTGTAACACACGCTATCACTTTCACTTAACACTTCACACGCGTTTAACACACGACATATGTTTTATCTCGCCACTACTTACTGGCTCTGATTTAATTAGTTTAGATATTAATCTGACATCACAAAAATTTTTTTTTTTTTTTTTTATAGCAAATACTTTACCCTAAATTACTTATTTACTGCTACCAAATTGTTTACATTAAGTTGTTGACAAAAATTTATACATTTAAGATTTTTGTAATTATTATACATATTTACCAAAATATTCACCCTCAACACAAATATTTACATCTCTTAAATCTAGGCACTGTTTCACATGTTCTATTTACTACATAAATATTTGTTTCAATTATTTTTAATTATATTTACCAATTTTTTTGTTATTTTGTACTTTGCAAATATATTTTGAATTTTATTTTAACAATACTCTTTGAATTGTATTTACGTACTTTTAATTTAATGTCATATTAAGTTTCAATCTTTGCATTCTTAATTTTTAATTCTTGGAATTGTATTTACGTACTTGTACTTTAATATCATATTAAGTTTCAATCTTTGCATTCTTAATTTTTAAATCTTTGAATTGTATTTACGTACTTTTAATTTAATATCATCTTAAGTTTCAATCTTTGCATTCTTAATTTTCAAATGTTGTTACAGTTACTAAAAATTTATTTATTTATTTATTTATTTTTTTTTTTTTTAAACATTTCTCTCTTTTTTTTTTTTTTTTTTTATAACTTATTTCTCTTTTCAAATGACATATATATTTAGTTAACCCTCTTACGTTCCAATACATTTCTTTGCAAGTCGTCTTTAACTATCCATCATTTACTTTACATCTCGTTGCTATTTACCCTCCTGGATCAAATTGTGTGTGGCTAAACATTACTCGTAGCCATAACCTAACCTTCAAATTTTTGTTCATGAATAACCTCTTGTATTCATTGGAAATTTCGTCACATGATAACATTTGAAAACAATCTACAGTTTCTTCTACCATCTCTTTACTTTGAAAATACTCTGACAAATTTGTACTACACTGTACTGGACTGGAGTTTTCATTTTGAACATCTTGGTACAATTTATTTCTTTGCATTACTGTCACATTCTGTATTACTGATATTTCCCCTCTGAAATTAACCTGCGCCTCATTTACATCTACATTCCTAACCTCTTTTATCTCTCTTAACTCACTTGAAATACTACTCACTTGATTTCCTAACTCTGTGCATTCTACATTAACCTCACTTTCTTTGTTACCTATTTCCTTGCTCATGTCTAGCTTTTTCTTTGAAATTTCTCCTATCTCACTTACTATTACTTCCTCATTTTCATCTTTCATTTCTGGCATGCTACTACCTAGCTTCGTAACTTTCTTTTCAATTTCTTCACTGCTTTGATCTACTTTTTGCTCTAATATCTCATTACTCCTACCAATATTTTCAATTGATTTCCTGTTTTGTTCAAAGCTTTTACCAATATCTTCCCTCAATTTCTCATTATTCTGAGTTAGTTTTTGTTCTAAACTCCTATCAATATCTTCCCTATTTTGATCTATTTTCTTTTCTAATTTCTCATTATTCTTACAAATTTCTTCCCTTATACTCTGAGTTAATTTTTGTTCTAATTTCTCATTAGTCTTTTGCATATCTTCCCTTAATTCCCTACTCATATTTCTCAGCATTTCCATCATCATTCTAGTATCAGAATTAATATTTCCTGCTATTCTATTCTTACTTTTTGCACTAACATTTCCTCCATCAGATACTACATTGTTTAAGCTATTTTCTGTATCCTGTATTGAATTACAGCTAACTGTTACACTATTTCCTTCCATCATTGTTTTTTCTATATTATTAGTGGCCATTGTTTTTGTTTTCTAAAAAAAAATTACAATCACCTGACTTTGTGATGCTGTCTGTTGATGTAGCTTTGATGTCCAGCGTTCTGCCCCATTCTCCAATGTTTGTATGTCGCTTCTGCGTTGTTTAGTGATGAATCTACGTCGTCTTGTTGTTTTGTAGTTGAATTCCTTGTTGTATCGTAATCTCGGAATTACGATCGAAGTCAATCGTCTCTTTCGTCTCTGGAATCTGCGTCTTGTAGACCATTTCACCGCTGTATTCCTGGTTACTTCGCCTTCCTTTCCTAGTCACTTCGCCTTCCTTTCCTAGTCACTTCGCCTTCCTTTCCTAGTTGTCGCCCCACGTTGATGCGCCAATTTGAGAGATGTATAGCACAAATTTGTATATATGCTTCAGAGCACCACGTGGTGGGAAGATATGCAGAAGAATATTTGTGATAGCAACAAATTTGTATATATGCTTCAGAGCACCACGTGGTGGATAATGTTTCTCACGTAATGTTGTTTACCTCACGCGTGCAGCCATATTGTGTGACGTCATTCGTCGGTCGCCTGCTAACTCCATCTGGCGTAGCAATCTATATGAATTAGTTTTAAGGTTATGTATATTGTCTTCCGGCCAGCTATTTAGGTAGGCATTTAATTCTTGCAGGTTGTGAAGCGGAAAAGGAATCTTTTATCCAAAAATTACTAGTGAAGAAATGTATTTTATAATGTTTTATTGTCGAGCACGTGCACTAACACTTTCACAGATTTTGTCTAGATAATCGCCATACTGAAACTGTTTATAATAACGTCTTATCACTTTTAACTCACGTACTTCAATTTGGTATATTTAACTGTATAATCCTTTATAAGATTTCTCGTACTTCTGCTGCGCGTAACTTTATGAATTTAGAGACCGACATGAGAATCTTGTTGAACTGGGAGCTGACGTGTTATGTGTTGAGAATCTTGTTGAACACTGGGGAAGATGTGTAATGTTTTGAGAATCTTGCCGAACTGGAGAACGATGTGAATGCTTCGAGAATCTTGCTGAACTGGAGGACCCGCTAACTCGACCTGGCTTATTTATAGACTTGCCTTAAGATACGCCTAAAGATTATAAATGAAATGCTATTGGCTAATAAAACGCGCCAACATTAGCGTCTATTTTACTATCCAATGAAAACCACTAATACAAATTACTTTTATAGAATGTTCTAGAAGCTTTTTTACTGAAAAGGCGCGAAACATGACGTAACTTCCTGGTTCCCGGTAACGATAAACAACTCACTCCCTTGCTAAAGTATTGTGTTATTGTTAACAGTTTCAGTAGAGCCGTAAATTATTATTTACCAATAATAATTACAATTATTAAACCTCTGAAATCAATGTTACATAAAAATACATATTCATATAAAAATAATTATTTACATTAAAGTAATTTGTGATACAAATTACCGTCTCAAAACATATCAGATACTTTTTTAATTTTTACTTTCTCTACTACGTATAGTAAGTAGGGGAAGTATTGTATTCCACCCAAAAATTCCATACCGAGATTTCACCGGAAATATATGTTTTGAGACTCCCTGAATCCAAAAAAAGCATTTTTGGAAACATGTCCGTGTGTGTGTGTGTGTGTGTCTGTGTCTGTGAACAGCATAACTCAGAAATGAACAGTCGGATAAACACCAAACTTGGTATTTAGGTTCAGTATTTTCCAGAGATGTGACACGAAGGTTTTCAAGAAAGTCCCCCCACCCCAGATTACCCTTTACATGGAACGTTTTTCGAAAATTTTAATTTTCTCAAAAATGGCTCTAACGATTTTGATTTAAATATCATATGTTTAAGATATTTTTATGACAAATGAAACGTATATCTCGAATTTTCTGGGAATGTCTCCAAAAGTATTCTTCATTGTGAACGACTTTTGCATAACTGGTAAACCATAAGAGATAGACAAAATTTTACTACACAAAAAATGTAGATCGCATTAAAATACACAATTTATGTCATATACATTTTTGTTGTTGAGTGAACCATTTTCGAGATATTGCTTGTTATTCATTTAAATTTTCCAATAGTTATACTTTTTCTCAAATGCGTTATTCATTTTTTTTTGTCCTGGTAATGCAAAGAGAATGGAATACTCCACATAGCAACCAGCTCTTAAAATATTTGACTATCGCTTAAAACCTACCATATTCCCCTTGCACCTACAAGAAAATTAGCAATAAGATTAACATCTCGATTAACATGAAGCATATGGAGAATACGTGCTTGAAAAAATAGTTTGTACAAGAGTAGAGAAAGTCATGTGAGTGTAACACAGATTTTTATTTGTAGCACTCAATGCAATTTTTAGAAGCCTATGTTTTGCGAGTGTATTTCTTATAATGTTTTTGTATTTGTGTTCACTTCACGCGTTGAAGCCATCTTGTGACGTCATTCATTTGCTAGGTTTGTTAGCTCCATCTGGTGTTAGCAATTTGCGGCAGTATTAGTGTTCGTTTGAAAGATCGCTATTGTTATCTTAATTAATTTTGGTTTACTGTCCTCCGGCTAGCTATTATTTCTCGGTCGAACATATCTCTTGATCAGGGTGTGTAAACGGAAAGGAATCTTTTATCCAAAGATAACACTGATGAAAGAATTTCTTTTATACTTTTATTGTCGAACACTCTCACTATCACATTTACACATTGATCTAGACACTCGCCAAACTGAAACTGTTATAATAACTTCTTACCGATCACTTTTAATCCACGTACTTCAACCTTTTGTATAATTAACTTTACAACACTTTAGATTTTTCATAATTCTGCTACGCGTAACTTGTGAATCTATAGCCGACGTGTAATATTTCTGCTGGACTGAAGGCGACGTGTATCATACAAAATATTTTCGACGAACTGACGGGAATGCGACGTGTAGTATACAAAGAATTTTGATGAACTGACGGGGTCTACCTCTAACCTACTCTTTTTATACTCCTACACCCAGATATGCCTAAAGATTATAACTGAGCTGCAATTGGCTAATAAAACGCGCCAACATTAGCGTCTGTTTTTATATCCAATGAAAATTATGAATACATATGCTCTAGGGAAACGTTCCAGAAGATTCTAAACGCGCCAACATTACGTAACTTCCTCGTTTCCAATAATGATAAACAGCTCACCCCCTCGCTGCATTATTGCACGCTATTATTGTCAGTTTCAGTAAGGCGGTATAAACTTCTTTTCAACAATAATTACAATCAATAAACATCTCAAATCAATGTCACATAAAAATGCATATTCATATTACAATCATTATTTACATTTAAGTAATTTGTGATACAAATTACTGCATCAGTTTATCATAAGTAACTGCTGAAAAATATTCCCTAATGGCTTACTTGCTTCCATTAAAGGCAGTTTGTATATAATTGTAAGCAAGGATGAAAGTTGTCATCTTTAACTCTCCCCAAATTGGCCTATGACCTCGGGGGTTAACTCCTTCCACCAATTATTTCACCCAGTATGTTGAATCCATTGCCTCTGAGGTAGGGTGATGATGAGGATGGTGGTGGAATGAGAAGACCTACAGTTATTATTGTGGATTCCAAACCAGTTGGGCTTTGGGAATACTTCACATGAGCAAGTCAAAGGTGAAGGCATGGATAGAGTCAACTTAGAATTGCCACCCCAGAGCCGGGAATCAAACCCCAGACACTCAGTATGAAGGATGAAAGTAACATTCATCAAACTGGCGGATAATGTGATTATGAGATATTGGTTTGGATTTATTTTACTCTTCTTCTAATATCACAAAATAAGTGCCTTAGCTAAGGGAAGATTAGCAATGACTGCTTTAAGAATATGCTTAAAGAAAATACCAGATATGCAAATTAAAAGGTTGAAAAGGGTTTACAAAGCTGTAGTTGAAGCATAAATGGTCTATGGATCAGAGATTTGGGGAAGTGACAAACGATGGGAGATGACTGATAAAGTACATAGATCGTTCTGTAAATGTAGGTTTATCTATTTCATCACCTAATGGAGCAGCAGTGTTGGAGTTGGGAAGAGTAGGTAGCAAGGGCATGATAGTAGAAAGGATGCCTAAATATTGGCATAGATTGAAATCATTGGACGAGCTTAATATCTTAAGGCAATGTTTAATAATCCAAGTATGTGGATGTAGGTAATGGGTTAGTGAGAGAAGGGTGGGCCTGGTCCAGATTAAGTGCATGTAGGTTAAGGTGAGGTAGAAAGGGAGCGAATTTGAATAGGTATCCTCTTTGTGAAGAGACAGATAATGGCTTACATTATATAATTGAATGTGAAGAAACTAAGTTGTCGAGAGATCAGTTTTTACCTAAAGAATGGGAGAATGTTAACAAAGAAGTATTAAAAGTTAGGATAATGAAAATACAAAAGGAGAGGGATATAAAAAGAATAGGAGAATATATGGGGAGAGTAAGAGAAAAACACACAAAAAAAAAAAACACACACACAGACGGACGGATGGACGGAGGAAAGCCATTTCCTGCAAATCGCGTTAATTTAATAGCAGTCATTCAGCATTAAAATAACAGTTTCTACATTCATGGTATAATGATTTTAAAAGCTAACATTCTTAAAATATTCTATATTCTATCAAACAAGTGATTCTGTCTCGCTCATTCAAAAGGAGTGTAATTCTTTTCAAGTGACAAAGTTTTATGATATTTTTAGTTTTTCTACCATGTACATAGTAGGTAGGGAAGGTATTGTATTCCACCCAAAAATTTATACAGAGATTTCACCAGAAATACATGTTTTGAGGCACCATAAATCCAAAAAAGCATTGTTAGAAAATGGTGCGTGCATGTGTGTCATAACTCAAAAATAAAAAGTTCGTTAAATACTAAATTTGGTATTTAAGTTCAGTACCTTCCAAAGATGCGACACAAAGATTTTCAAGAAACTTTTCTCCATCTCAAACTACCCTTTACACAGAAGGTTTTTCAAAATTTTGAGTTTCTAAAAGTATGGCTGTAACAATTTTGGTTAAAATGCTGTATGTTAAAGATATTTACATAACAAATAAAATGTATAACTAAATTTTCTGGGAATAGTCTGTGAAGTCCTCTTCATTTGGAAACATTTTTGTACAACTGGTAAATGTTAAGCGATAGACGAAAACGTGCTACACAAAAAATGTAGATACCTTTAAAAGACACAATTTATTTAAAATAAGTTTTTTGTGTGATCAACCATTTCTGAGATATCCATTATTAATGGTTTGAATTGTTAGCCATATTTTCAAAGTTAATTTTCAGTTGTTTCTTGCGATGTCATGGAAAGAATATGGAATTTTAAGGCCAGCATATAGCGTCCAGTTCTTAAACATTTGACTCGCTATTCCCTTTGTATGTGGAATTATAATGCGTAATACAGCTTTATCTTGTTTAAAATAAAGTAGATAGGAAAATAAACTTTTGTAAGAATAATTTGTTTACCCCCAATAAGCGATAGAGTGTAGAGAAAGTCATGTGAATATAATACATCAGATTTTTGTTTACACAGGAAGTGAAACATAGTTCTTAATGAGCCAGTATAGGTTCCATTGAAAATGAAGATTATTCATGTGTTTTTTAACATTTAAGACAATAAATTAATTAAAAGTTATCAAAGTGCAAGATTCCTTTTGTGTTTTTTTTTTTAGACTAGTTTTGCCTGCATAAAAACAGTTCTTTGCATGGTTTTGAGGAGGTATTGCTGTGTCCCTTATATTTATAAGTGAATGTGTTGAATTTGATATCTACATATGGGATATAAATATAATAATTCAGTTAATAGTAAAATAGTCCAGAAAAAGTGTTAAGGCTGGTTCACAACCAACAAGAACGGTAACCAGAACAAGAATGAGAAAGTTGAAATACATGTATTCAAATGGGAATGTTCACAACCGATGGGAAGCCTTCCCGGGCCCCGGGAATGGCAAAGAAGATTTGTCCAACTTTTAACTTTCTCGTTCTCGGGCACGGCATATTAGATCCCTATTGTGCATATTAGACTCTTCACTCTAGAGGTTGTTTTAGGCGGCCGTGACATGAAACAGCCACTAGTGCTGTCTATAGTCGCAAGCTGGAAACATGACTAACCTCATTCCGACACCCTCAAATCTAATCAGCGTTGCTTCCTCTGGTGAAGGGATCATTTGTAATTTGTTTATATGCAACTCAAAACTGGCTATTACCTAAAAAACAATGGCAAAAGCTACAAAGTACAGCTAAAACCGGTGGAAATGAAAAAAAAAAACAAACAATTTTAATGTATGCCATTAAATAAAGGAAGGAAAGCTTGGCATAAGTAGAGGGATCGGAAATGTAATGGATATACATTTATATAATGTTTACTCTATCGAATTTTGACGTTGGCTTGGCTAAATTGTAAGTAGGTGAAAAAATGTCATTGGTCAGTTAAAAACAAATGAAATCCCAATGCTCAAAATCGACTTTCACTTTGTGATCGATATACATTCCCGTTCTTGTTACCGGGCTGTTGTGAACCAATATCTTGTATGCTGCCTTGCTTCCCATTCTGGTTACCGTTCTCGGGCGGTTGTGAACCAGCCTTTAATCTGACATGATAAGGTGAAGAATAGAAGTGGCACTATGTACTGTAGGGAAAAATATTTGTTACAATGAATACAGAAGAAAACCTTTGCTGCTTAAGTGTGGTTAGAACTGATAGTATTGTTTGTATATGTTTCAGTTTGCTTCAAAGTATTTGATACTGACAGAGATGGAATCCTTTCTGAGGAGGAGTTGAGTCACATGATTGATGTACTGCTTTTTGTGCGGCATGAGAATAAATCTCCCGAAGAATTGGCTGGGGACCCATATGGACAAGCTGGTAACATTCATAGCTCTCTAATTACATTTGAACCTTGATCTATTGTTTTCCAAGAGAGTGAGTAAAAATTTTGAATGTGGGAAAACATTGGATATGGGAGGAGCACAAATCAAGCACAAAAAATAAAGCTAATATATAAGCAAACACTGTATTTTGCATCAGTTTTACATGTTATACATTTTACAAGTTTGTCACTTTCTTTTAAAAAAGCTTTTGATTTACATTTGCTTCTTAGCTGCTTTTCTTTTCATGCAAAACAATGAATTTTCCGTATTCAACACATTCTGTTGCTTGCTTCCGTCACTTTCATGAGCATAAATAAACAGCCATACAATTTCATATGCACTCAAAGCTTTAGTCAGCACTGCTTTTCTGTTGCATAATCTTCCCCTCTTCCTATTTATTATTTGAATTCCTCACTCCAGTTGGTACAGACTGCTCCAAAAGTGTTGGCAACTACTTGTAAATTACAATTGCTGCCTCAATTATTCAGGCTAATGCAGGAAAATTTTGAGGAACAATGAATGTGGGTTTTATTAATGTAAGTTGTGATGTAAACTGCTCAGGACCACATAAATTGAACAATAAGGGTGGCATGTACCAACCTAGATTAAGCTCTACTTTCGTAGTAAACTACTATTCAAGTCAACACTCAATGACTTCCATATGAGAGTAAACTACTTCCGAAGCATGTTACTCCTTTCAGATACTCCCAGATTAAATTACTGCAGAAGAGAGCACTGTCATGTATTTTACTACAGAAATAGAGCACAAATATAGGTTAGAATTTACTCTCATGGCCTGGATGGAGTAACTCTCCTGTCGATTGAACTAGAATACCATATCGTATTTGGAGGAAGATGTTTTGATGTGTTCATAGATTACTTAGGTTACATTGATGATCTCCACAAAGAAAACAACGGGAATGCGATATTGGTATGTGAGAACCATATGATATTTATACAGAGAGAGAGAGTTCAACAAACATTTCAGTGTTAGGAAAGGATCTTTTACATGCCTTTATAACCTGCTTGGGGAGCATTTACAACAAAACTCAGACAGGAATTCAGCTCTATAACCCAAACTGCAATGAGGAGGTGGATGCAGCTGCTAAGGCCACATGCCGTTTGCTGGAGTTTTCCACCGTAACTGTGCCTTCTACGGATGTTCGGCGGTACTTCCATCATCCTCTGTTTTCAGCTTGGCAGCTATCATGGGAGTCCCTGGCTGGCACTCAACTCTGGACAATCAAGGACACCGTACAACCCTGGTCCACTTACTGCAGGGGTTCACGGCGGTCAGAAGTTGTTCTGACCCGCCTAAGAATCAGGCATACGCGCGCCACACACGGACATCTTCTGCATGGTGCCCCGGCCCCTGTCTGTTCGACGTGTGCTGTGTCGCTTAGCGTGTCACATGTACTGTTTGATTGTCCGAAATACGCCCCTGATCGTCAGTTTTATGACCTGGGTTTTACGCTGCCCTCAGTTTTAGGCGATGACCCAGTGGCTGTAAGGCAGACCCTGCGATTCGTTACCAAAATCGGGTTTTTTCCACAAGTATAAGTTGCCTTTTAGTTTTGTGTTTTTAGCCTAGATTTTATTCCATTTTACCGATACTTTTAGTCCTGGATTTTATTCTCTTTTAACCCCATTTATGGTCTTACGGCTATTTCGTTTTTAGTCTCTTCTAATGCATTTTTAGATCGACCATTTTCAGTTTTAACTGTTTTTATGTTTTTCTTTGGGCCCAAATGACCTGTCGACGGCCCTTAAACTCCACTCCACCACCACCACCACCACCCAAACTGCAATTATTGTTATGTGTCCTGTAAGTTGTTTTGTACTGGAGCATTTCAGTTACTTAAGCCGGCATTATGATGAATTTAATGTAACATGCCAGTTTAACACTGTATTAAATGGCGATATTTAGGACTGACTTAAACATGACGTAACTTAAGAGTTCGGCAATGTCAAACTTTTCCTTTCTCTAATGACAAGTTTGATGTCACCTGGCATTTAGAACCAATTGCGTTAAGCACTAGCTTGGAGTAATAAAAGAACTATCGATCAAGTCATTTCCATTACGTAGTGTATGCCAATTACACCTTTAGTGTACCAGCATTTCTTAACTTCATGTCACATTAAGTAAACTTTATTGTAATCTCAGCATTACAGGTGATCTTATAAATAAATATTCACCATGTGTCTGCTTGTCGTATTTCATTGCATTGTTAGAGCGCTTTTGGGGTTAAGAGCAGGGTACCTACACACATAAATATACATGGATGTTCAGAAAATAAAAGGCAATTCTTCTTCACTTTTGTAGATTTCCCACACATTGTGAGTGGAATTGACTGCACGCATGTTACTATTTTGTGCCCTTCCGTGAATATGCTGAACTTTTCAGAAATCAGAAAGGGTATTTCTCCATAAACACACAAGTGATCTGCGATGCAAAATGAAAATTATAAACATTGTTTCCAGAATTTTAAGGTGGTCTCCAGTACGTTTCCTGTCGTCCGAAGCATTAAACTCATCCGTCATGATTTTCCAGCATTTCTCTTCCAGCATCCTTATAATGCTTTTTTACAATCATATCGTTTAAATAGATTTTCTTTATCTCTACCAACAAACATTTCTCCCTTTCATTGATGTTTCCCCCTTTTCCTATTGCACATAACCTTATCTATGATTGCTTCAAGTAAATCGTGCAAAACAAAACAATACCTCCAGGAGTAATGAGCTCTTACTTCCATAGTCATAACTAAAAGAGTAAATTGCAATTGAGCTCTCCATTACTTTATTTCAAATGCTCTATATGCAAAGATCTGTTATTCAGCTTTAAGGTTATTTTTGTTGATTGACCAGATCTTTGAGTACAGTGACATTCCGTTGTCTTTATCTATTTTGTTCTTATATTTTTTTTTAAATCCTGTGGTGCTACAGCCCACAAAAGGCCTGGGCCTGCCAACACAACTGCTGGCCTCATGCCCATGTGTATACGGCAGAGGAGGGCGATCATACAACTGATATGGGGAGTGATGTGGCTAGCATCACGCATCTCCAGCCAGAAAGTTGGCTTATGAGGTCAAGACCACTACCTATCACAGCTACTCACTTTCCTCACAATCCTGAGTGGGCACAGGTCCTATACACGGGACCTAAAATCTGCACTCCCACTTGTGGAATTGAACCTGGGTGCATTCTGTGGCTGGGAACCAGTGTGCCATGCTCTAGCCCTCTACACCACAGTGCAAGACTTGTTCTTATATTAAAGCATACATAATTATAGTTCAGCAACTCAGAAAAAAACCTTGGGAGTGGTAACTCGCCTAGCCCGTGTTTCATTTTATTCTCACAAGATCGTTTATCACACCAGTGTTATAACTATCCAACTGTAGAGACAGGACTAAAGACACAAGAGCATTGCAACACAAATGCTGTGTTTGTAGATTGTTATGACAGGCCACGTGCAGCGGGTGTGAAAACAAATGTTTGCATATCACTAGCGATAGCATTTCACATACATGTGGTATTACCATGGGATATCTTCCAAAAGTTAATTCACAGTTTTTAGGGTATTTCATAGCTTTCATTCCCCCATCTATCTCTTCAAGGAAAAAAGTTCCTCACTGATTGATTTTCGTAATACAAATTATTTCAATTGAAGTTTTACAAACAAAACTAGTGACTTCAATTTTTTTACAGAGAGACCAATCACACATCATATTGAAATTGTGCTTTTTAACACACCTCTTACAAGAACTGAATAAGAATTTTAGTTTTTGAGTTATCACGATGTAAAAAAGATCCTATTAAATTTTTCTGTACTATAAAATTGTTGTGTTCACAACAGTGACATGACACTTGTTACCTGCATATTATCCCACTTCCTCTTTAGGACACCTCATTGGTTAACTCAGTGGCTAAAGGCAAAAGACAAGTAGGGTAAGTATGATTTATCCCTCCTGAATACTCGCGCAGTCTATTACTAAGTTGTTATACATACTATAGTTTGAGTAGTAATAATAACAACAACAACAGTTTATTGAGCACTAAGTTATTACATGTTTAGACTGTCTTCTCTATTTGGCCCTGACCACTAAGATGAGCAGTCATTGTGAATTACAGTTACGTGTTAATCATTTAGTAGTTCCTATATTTATTTATGTTTACATTATTCTTCCTATTTTAACCATCCATATCCATTTATTTTTTACTTTCACTAAGTATTTACCCATATTTTTACAATTTTTATCTAAAATTGTATGTATATTTTTATTCCTATTCATTCCATACCATAAACTTTCTTTTCTCCAAATCTCTGTATCTTTGCATACAAATATATGTTGTATATCTTCCCTTCCCCCACATAATGGACATTCACCTTGTGCATAGCCATTTCGCTTCCCTTTTAGCCTCCAAATTCCTGCCCTTAACCATGCTATACCTCCTCTCTCTTCTTTATTTGTGCTGTCTACATATTTCTCTCTTTCCCAATGTTTTTTTTATGTTAACATAAAAAATCAAAGATCTCTTCTCAGTTATCTGACTAAATAATTGTTGTATCTACATGTCCTCAAATCTTCTTCTAATACTCTCCCAAAAACCTTTGTGATTTGCATCTCTTTTTCTCCAAATATCTCCCATGCCATTATTCTCAAGGTTATTTCTTAGTTCATTTACACAGCCCGTATTTTTTAAGCTAGTTTCTTGGTATTTTAAACATTGTAATAAATTATCGTCATGAGAATTCAAGATCCTGTGCCAATATTTCAAGGCTCTCTCCATAACCATTCCTTTTCTTGTTACTCGTCCCATTTCAATTTGAGCCACTTCATTTACTGTAGCTGTTGGCAGCCCCCATATTTCAATCCCATATAACATTCGTGCCTCAACCACTGAATTATATACTCTTTCCAACCATTTCATCTCCAACTCTGGCATTTTAAATAAACATTGTCTAACAGCCGTCATTGCTGCTCTCCCCTTTGCCAGAGCTG
Organism: Deroplatys truncata; assembly: GCA_030765065.1. Taxonomy (NCBI): domain Eukaryota; kingdom Metazoa; phylum Arthropoda; class Insecta; order Mantodea; family Mantidae; genus Deroplatys; species Deroplatys truncata. The sequence continues at coordinate 13,840,847 of CM060979.1, forward strand.
ATCTCTTCTGTTTCTCCCATTTACCTCCTGCATCTATATTTATCCCTAAGTAGGTACAGTCTCGCATCACTTTATATTCATTTCTCCCTTTACTCCATCTCTCTTGTTTACCCAATTTCCCTCCTTTTTTAAACACTACAATTTGTTTTCTTTTCATTTACATTTAATCCCCATTCTATACAGTATTTATCTATTTCTTGTAAGGACAATTTTAGTCCATTTACTGTAATGGATGCCACTACTAAGTCATCTGCAAAGAGAAGACCAGGTATCTGTATATTATTTATTACTGGTAAAATATTATTAGTACTATTAATGTTTTGTGGTATATCATCTATAAATAAGTTGAATAAAATTGGGCTTAATTTACATCCTTGCCTTAACCCTTTCTCTAGATGTATTTCATTAGTTATTGCCCCTTCCTCATATTTTACACAAAGTATTATCTCTATATAAACCTTTTAAAGTAGTCACCATTTGGTTACTTACCCCTTTCTTTAATAATTTGTACCACAGTAATTTCAGCTCTATTCTATCAAAGGCTTTCTCTAAATCAATGAAGGCCATATACAATTTTCCTCTTTTGTTCTTAAGATATCTATCCACTAGTGTTTTTATAACAAATATATTATCCACAGTTAGTTTGAGTAGTAATCTAATAAACCAATTTCATAAGAAAATTCACTTCACTTTTACATTTTCTCATTTATGTGTTATTTTAACATTCTCCCAATGAAAACATAACTGAGGTTCTGTATATATATGATAAACTTTCATACCCTTCACTTTATCATGTTTAAGTTTTAGTGTAACAAAATTAATGGTATTAGAATAACTTCATGCCTTAATTTGTTTCAGTAGATACTTCTGCCATATTATCTGATATACGTCAACATGCAAGTGGGAATGGTTTAACCACAGAGGAATATTTAATGTGGACTGTGAACAATCCTCTACCAATGGACTTCTTAAACCTAATATTTCAGGTAAACTACATGTTGGTTGAATATAATACTATGTAGTTTTATAAAGTAGGTTTTAAGGCTTGAAATATTTACTTTCAATTTTGGAAAGCATTTAGTTGCTACGCACTATTGTATTTTAACAAATACAAAAAAATTCCAAATGCAAGACACTCCCCGTTTTTTTCTGAAATGGGTTAGGAATATAGCCTGATATATGATATGATATATCTTTATTGAGTGTTGAGCTAATACAATACATTTGGGCATGATCAGCGTCGAGCCCTGGCTCCTATTGCTGATCATACCCAAGCTTCCGCATTTACAAAACATGTGTGTTGAGTTAGCTTCATATCGCTAAAAGTTTCTCATTTAAAGTCACTATACTGCTTAGTGTTCTTCTCCCATTCCCATCTCCTTCCCTTACTTCCTCCGATTGTCTTTGAATCTCCACTATCAGCGGGAAATGGGAACTATTAGATGCAAATTTAGAGAATACTTATTGTGTACCCCGTACTAATCGTCCATAACAACACTTGCTCGTTCATATAAAGAAATGTAACTCTCCCTCCTAGCTCTCTCCGTGTTTACCATCCTTTACATCTAAATCATTCACTTCACGGTTTTATATAAATCTATCACTTGCTTATCAGTACACTTGTCTTTACTTTGTCTGATTTGTTCCTTTCTATTCATTCTATAGTCACTCTCTCTCCCTATTCTATTACTGCTTCTGTATTCCCATACTTCTCACAGAGCCTGCTCTATTTGTATACGTATGGCACACTTTCCTACTCCATAAATCTATTCCTGTTGACTCCCTTGACGGTCCCGCTTTGTTTCTGTCCAAAACCCGTAAACTCCCATTGGGTGGCAACACAATGCTTTCTTCTTCCACCAATTCGCCACTCTGAAACCACGCCTCTCACCTGCTCGCAACCATATCACGTGGCGATTGAACTTCCTCCCTCCTCGATGATGTCACTTTCCTAACTTTGCCAGCTGTTGCCCTTACGTCACTCTGATCTGACGTCACTACGTTGTCTCCCAATCTTCTCTCTGACACAACCATCTTCTTCCTGCCAGCCCCATGTAGCAGTGATGTAATTTCCATATATCCATCCTTCTCCGATTTCCAATCGCTCTTTGGACTTCCTTCCGATATGCATTCCTTCTTTCTGGTCTCGGATGTATTTGGCTGAAACATTTCCTGCTCCTTGTGTCTCTTTTGCATCCAGCCACCATGCGCCCATCGACCCACAACCATAAGTTGTTTAAGACGGCCCATTTCCCTTCCATTCTTGCCAGCTTCATTGCCTGATATATAACAAAAGAAAGAAAGAAAAAAATAAAAGAAAAGGAGATATCACAATAACTTAGTTTTTTTAAAACCGCATCGTATATGGTCTTTTTGTATAGATTGTGTCCACTGTGTGGAAACAAAGATAAACGTTTGCATGAATATACAAAACCTAAGTATTGAGAGAAAAAGTGTGGAATAAATAATTGAAATAATTCAGGGATACACATTCTGGTTTTAAAATAGTAGTTTTAAAACCATATTTTAACTGTGTAGTGAAGATAAGAGGGACAAGGAAAGTTGTTAAAGTTAAAGAAGAATTCAGAGAAAATGTAATTCATTAATAAAGTAGGAAATCGGTAACATAAGAGATAGAAGGATAAAATTACATAGAATAAGGAAAAGAATGAGATTCATTATACACAACATGGATGTAAAGTTTCTAGGATCTGGAAATATAAGTAAATCCATGTACAGAAAATGCACAACTTTTTGTTTGTGTGTATAATAAACACATCTGAAATATTCTGTTCCTCTTGTTTTTAATTTCCTTTTAATTTGGTTGCGCAGTTGGCAATGAAGCCATTTGCTCTTGCACTCCAGTACATTGTTGATAGGTTGGTGTGTTGATCAAAAGCTGGACAGTGGAATAAGTGGTTTCTCTCCATTACTTCTAAATTTTATATTTAAAAAATGCTATATTTTGTTTTCTTTAAAATTGTTTACAATGTGAACATTTGCAATTTAAACAGTTTAATTTGTAAATTTTCAATTTTTCTATAGTTGGAATAGCGTCTTTAGTCTTTGAGTTTAATAAGTAGATCATTTATTCTGTTAATCCAAAGTAATGCCAAAAGCTTTAACTTTTTGTTTTTTCATGTTATGAGATTGAAGACATAAAGGTAAGTTTTTGTATGTTGAGTTTTTCACTAATTCATTTCAATTATGTCTTCAGTACTTTTATTTTTTGAAAGCATTAATTTTTTAATCTACCACTATTGACTAATTTTGAAGATTTAGAAGCTAGTAACAGTGATGTGTCATAATTTAAAATAGAGAGTTGAGGGTTGTTACACTACATCACTATAATATTCTTACTTGAACGCGTTTCGGGAGACGGCTTGTTCCCATCGTCAGCATTTTCTCTCAACTGATTTTTGCCGGTCATCGTCTGGGGGATGTGTGTGGTTTGTGGTGTTCTCTGGTGCTGGGCTGATGAACCTCCAAAGGCTGTTGGGTGGCGGCAGTTCGAAATTCATTAGGTGATTCCTGTGTTTGACAATATGTATTTTTTCCCAGATGTCCAATTCATTGCTGTTATTGATCGGTTTTAAGAGTTTTATGTTTGGAGTGATATCATGGTTTGAAGACCAGAAATGATGTGCTACTGCTGATTTATCTGGCTGCTTTTGGTAAATGCATCTCATATGCTCTTTAAGTCTTATTTCAAGATTTCTTTTGGTTCTTCCTATGTATACCAGGTTACATTCATTACAATCAATTTGATATATACCAGCTGATTTATCGTTGGGGATAGGATCTTTTGTTCTGTTGCATAGTAGTTTCTGTATATTGTGGTTATTCTGTGGAGACAGGGTGATGTTGTATTTTTTGAAAATCCTTTGAAATTTATGATGTGTCCAAGGGTGATAAGTGAATTTTCTATATGCTTGTGATTTTTGTTGTCTGAGTAACGTAGTCATTTGTTGGATGTATAGGTATGTAGATGATATTTTTGCTATTGTTCCAAAAAAACTTTCAGAAGATGCTTTGAAATTATTAAATTTACAAAAAAGATCTATAAAATTCACAATGGAAAAAGAAGAAAATGGTCAATTACCTTACCTAGACATCAGGATCATCAGAAATAATGCACACAACAAACTAACGTTCGGCATTTACAGAAAACCAACGCACACAGAAAACTATATTAAAAACAATAGTTACAATCCTACAAGCCACAAACATGCAATTTTAAATAGTATTACAAACAGGTTAGTACATATACCAATGGAGTAAGAGGAATACCAGAAAGAATACCAACACATTATCAACATAGCCACTATGAATGGATACCAGAAAAAAACAATAGATAAGAAGATAAAAAGGTTTGAAAGACAGAAATACATCCAACAAATGACTACGTTACTCAGACAACAAAAACCACAAGCATATAGAAAATTCACTTATCACCCTTGGACACATCATAAATTTCAAAGGATTTTCAAAAAATACAACATCACCCTGTCTCCACAGAATAACCACAATATACAGAAACTACTATGCAACAGAACAAAAGATCCTATCCCCAACGATAAATCAGCTGGTATATATCAAATTGATTGTAACGAATGTAACCTGGTATACATAGGAAGAACCAAAAGAAATCTTGAAATAAGACTTAAAGAGCATATGAGATGCATTTACCAAAAGCAGCCAGATAAATCAGCAGTAGCACATCATTTCTGGTCTTCAAACCATGATATCACTCCAAACATAAAACTCTTAAAACCGATCAACAACAGCAATGAATTGGACATCTGGGAAAAAATACATATTGTCAAACACAGGAATCACCTAATGAATTTCGAACTGCCGCCACCCAACAGCCTTTGGAGGTTCATCAGCCCAGCACCAGAGAACACCACAAACCACACACATCCCCCAGACGATGACCGGCAAAAATCAGTTGAGAGAAAATGCTGACGATGGGAACAAGCCGTCTCCCGAAACACGTTCAAGTAAGAATATTATAGTGATGTAGTGTAACAACCCTCAACTCTCTATTTTAAATCTACCACTACTTTGCCAAAACTGGGTTTTGAAGGTGATATTGCCTTGTTTCAATTCTAGACATTTTATTCACTTTTACAATCAGTGGTTATATTTTGTTAAAATATAATTTTAAAATGTATTCTGTTTTTGTGGATGTTTGTAGGTGTGCCATATTGTGCTGGGTTTGCGACCAGTGTCCCGTGAAGAAGAGGGTGAAATTGTCAGAGGATGGCTAGAGCGAGAGGAGCGCAGGGGATATAGAGTAGGGCAGTTCTGGTACTTGATAGCTATGGACTGGTGGAGGAGTTGGGCAGAATATGTCACATATAGAGTAAGTGAAATACAGAAAATGTTACATCAGTCTGGAGGCTTATTAACAACTCCAAAAGCACCATTGATTTATTTGTGTTCTCAAATTGACTTATCTTGTGCACGCTACCCCACTTTGGCTATTTCCTAACATCATTCAGGTAGTTGATAATCTTCTGAGATTATGCCTGGAATCAATTCTCAACATCAAACTAGAAGATAGTAAATGGATACAGGCGAGTTTACCTATTGCCTTTGGAGGAATCAGTGTTCGAAGAGTGAGTAACATTTGCTTACCTGCTTTGTTTCGCTTCTGCCTATGGTGTTTTTGATTTCATCAAGTCTTGTCTCACTATAATTGCCATATTATAACTTGTCTCTTGAAACAGCTCTGGCACCATGTGGCATGAAGGAAGTGTTGGGAGAGCTACATTGCAACCTTTGAACGGAGGGGAATGGGAGGGCAAAATGCTACCTGGTGCACTTAGTTGACAATGCTAAAGTTGATTCATTATTGTACATGACTAAATAAATTGTCTTTCTCACATTGTTAATGAAAGAAGAAATTATATGTTAACGTTTATACTCTGAAACTACTAATGCTATTATCAAAAGGCATATTAATAACCACTATTATAATTATAATGTTGCTCGGTGAGATAGAGGGTGGAGGAAGGCTACATGTTATCAAGTGAGTAGCATTTCTAATAACAGAACCAAATCAACCATAAGAAATTTTGTAATGAGTCATGCATAAAATGCGCTCCATATTAATTTAATTTTCATGTAGTAATGGATAAATGTATTGATTAACTCTGTGAACTAAAAGTTTGAGAAATACCATGTGCTATATTGCACTAACTGTTCAAAATCAGTGACAGAACTCGGTGCTGAAAACTAAAGATTTGTTTCATCCTTGCAGACTTGTCCATATTTCACTTCATTATTATTTATATTAACACCTGACTACTGTTTATTATATATTACGTCAAGCCGTGTTTATTTTTTACTTTCTCTACTACGTATAATAAGTAGGGGAAGTATTGTATTCCACCCAAAAATTTGATACCGAGATTTCACTGGAAATACATGTTTTGAGATCCCCTGGATTTTTAGAAACATGTCCGTGTGTGTGTCTGTGTGTGTGTCTGTCTGTGAACAGCATAACTTAGAAACGAACAGTCGGATAAACACCAAACTTGGTATTTAGGTTCAGTATCTTCCAAGGATGCGACACGAAGGTTTTCAAGAAAATCCCCCCACCCCAAACTACCCTTTACATGGAAGATTTTTCGAAAAGTTTAATTTTCTCAAAAATGGCTCTAACGATTTTGATTAAAATATCATATGTTTAAGATATTTTCATGACAAATAAAATGTATATCTTGAATTTTCTGGGAATGTCTCCAAAAGTATGCTCCATTGTGAACAACTTTTGCATAACTGGTAAACCATAAGAGATAGACAAAATTTTACTACACAGAACATGTAGATCGCGTTAAAATACACAATTTATGTCATATACATTTTTTTTGTTGAGTGAACCATTTTCGAGATATTGCTTGTTATTCCCTTATATTTTCCAATACTTATTTTCTAAAATGGGAATTCGTTATTCATTTTTTTTGTCTTGGATATGCAAAGAGTATTAATCTGTGGCAAAGGGAATGAATGGTGGTGCACCTAGCAACCAGCTATTAAGAGATATGTATGTGCTTAAAGGCTACTGTATTTCCAAATTGCCCTTGTAAATATATATTCCCCTTACATCTACAAGAAAATTAGCAATAAGATAGACTCTGCAAATGTTTATCTCGATTAACATGAAGTAGATGGAGAATAAGTGTTTGTATAAATAGTTTGTACAAGAGTAGAGAAAGTCATGTGAGTGTAACACATCAGATTTTTTTTATACAAGCATGCATTCCTTCCAAGATTCATGAGATCAAAACATACGTATTACCACAAGCCAGCAGTATAAATAAATCCGTCAACAGTGGAAATGTCAGGTGTTGTGTTATACTGGAGGTTATAGGCAGGGGGAATGAACGGGGTTGAGCACTATCGACAGTGATTGTTTGTTAATACACATAGCTCAGTGAGCATGACTGTCACTGAGTTGTCTCAAGGGACAAGTTATAATACGGCAATAATTACGGTGACAAAGTTGAAAAAAGTTATATGGCAGAAGCTTTACCGAAGTGGACAACTCTAAGTGACAACCAAGATATTCAAAACCATCCTGAATTGCAAAAATCTTGGGATTGAAAAATTACTTTTGTGTATTTACCAATCCCTTGTTACAAGTTGCTCTTCATTGGTTGACCAGGCACGTCATCTCACTTTTCAGGATAAAGAAGTTGGCTCATAGGTTCACCTTCATTTAACATCATCACACTAATGGACGACATGTCTTTCAAGATCGCTGTTGCTCTTTGTCTTGGCTATAAATTCTGTCATCATGATTGTGTATGCTGAATGAGAGTGGATCGCTATGGGATTCATGGTTTAAGTTGCCAAAAGAACTTGGGAAGATTTTCCAGGCATGCTATGATGAATAATATCCTCAGAAGAGCTTTGATTTATGCAGGTTTTCTGACAATCTTGGAACCCGTTGGCATCGGACCTTAATCCCGTGGACCAAAGGAAAAATTCTGCGGGATGCAACTTGTGCATACACACCTGCTCCCTCTCACTTGTCAAAAACTTTTGCCCAAGCTGACTACAGCAATGTTATTAGTTCATAAAAGACTTAATAAATAAGGGAAATTGCCAGCTACTTTGCAGTGGGTACTTGATGTGCAGAAGCTAAGGTCAAAAGCTGCAACAGCATATCTTAGGCAACGAACAGGATTGCTGTAGAGAGAGGAAATGCTTCCAGTGTGATGGGAACATTTCCAGAGTCATTATCACTTGATGAAATTTTTTATTTTACATTTTTGAAAATATTTCTGTCTCTATTTAAAACTTAAGGATGTGCCTAGACTTTTGTAATTTATTTTTGAGTTGGAGAAGTTAGTATCATGATATAATATGTTTATACTACAAAACTGTTCTGTTTTGAATAATTTTATCTAATGAATTTATTCTGTACTTTGTTGAAAAAAAACCAAAGAGATTGTGGATATATGGGTTCATCACATTTTTAAACATGTATATTACATACATGGTCATATTATAATACAAATTATCTTTATAAAGCCCTTTAGTGCCTTTGTAAAATTATGAGGGCAGTTCATAAAATAAGTTTCAGTCTCCTTATTCACAAGCAGGAGAGGCAGTACTGCACTGTAGGTTGGTTCAGTACCTTCCTGGCAGTGTCAGTGTGAGGTTACATTTAACTGAGATAGGCTTATAAAATGTGTTTTGCAATAGAAGCTCCTACCAAGTGTGAGATACATAAAGTGATACTGTTTCTGTGGGCAAAAAGACAAGCGGCAGCAGCAATTCTTAGGTTATTGCAGTGCACATGAACATTATGGGTTTTGAAGATTAAAAACAGAAGCGTTATTAACAGTGAAGTATTCATCATGATTTAGATTGAGTCACACTTTTTTACACTCACCTTCACTAATTAAAGTTACGTAAAACAGGAAACGTTTTCAAGGGCATTTGTCCTCATCGTCAGCGACTGGGTGACTAAGGGTCGCTTTCTCCCATGTCCTCTTCTTCCTCATCCTGCGAATTCTGACTCTGTTGCCATCTGGTGTTGGGGGCACAAAATTTTAACACATTGCTTACAGGCGGGATTTCAAAATTAATGACGTTGTTGCTGTTTTTGACGATGTGTATTTTTTCCAAGATGTTCAATTCTATTGGTGTGGTGAGGGGTTTTAACAACTTTATACTTTGGCCAATGTTGTGGTTTTCAGTCCAAAAATGGTGTGATACAGCGGATTTCTCTATTTGTTTTAGTTTTATGTTTCTTTGGTGTTCCTTGAGTCTGGTTTCCAACTTTCTTTTAGTTTTTCCTATGTAGTATTTCTCACAATCCTCACAACTGATCTGGTAAATTGCGGATTTTAATGTGTTTGGGATGGTATTTTTGAGAGGTGTGTTTAGTAAGTTCTTCAAGCTGAATTTGTTCTGTGGAGCTAGTCTAATGTTAAATTTGTTGAAGATTCGTTCAAATTTTCTAAAGGCCCAAGGGTGGTATGTGAATTTCTTGTATTTCCAATTTGTGTTTGAGAGAGGCGTTAAGAGTGGTGGAATGTGAAATTGCCTTGAGTTTTTCCTTCTTGTATATCATGTTGCTTATGAGATCTGAGTTGAATCCATTAGTTATTGCTATTTTTTCTATATGTTGTTGTTCTTTTAAAAATTCCTCTTTACTCAAGGGGACGCTATGCAACCGGTGGATTAAACTTCTAAAGACGGCTAGTTGGTGCGAAGTTGGGTTGCAACCATTTTTCTTTATGTAGTTGTCCACATGTGTGGGTTTTCTATGTATGCCGAATTTAAAGCTATTTTGATCTCTGGTTAATCAAATTTAACATTAGACTAGCTCCACAGAACAAATTCAGCTTGAAGAACTTACTAAACACACCTCTCAAAAATACCATCCCAAACACACTAAAATCCGGAATTTACGAGATCAGTTGTGAGGATTGTGAGAAATACTACATAGGAAAAACTAAAAGAAACTTGGAAACCAGACTTAAGGAACACCAAAGAAACATAAAACTAAAACAAATAGAGAAATCCGCTGTATCACACCATTTTTGAACTGAAAACCACATTGGCCGAAGTATAAAGTTGTTAAAACCCCTCACCACACCAATAGAATTGAACATCTGGGAAAAAATACACATCGTCAAAAACAGCAACAACGTCATTAATTTTGAAATCCCGCCTGTAAGCAATGTGTTAAAACTTTGTGCCCCCAACACCAGATGGCAACGGGTCAGAATTCGCAGGATGAGGAAGAAGAGGACATGGGAGAAAGCGACCCTTAGTCACCCAGTCGCTGACGATGAGGACGAATGCCCTCGAAAACGTTTCCTGTTTTACGTAACTTTAATTAGTGAAGGTGAGTGCAAAAAGTGTGACTCAATCTAAATCATTATGGGTTTTGTTCGACATTAGTGTGGGCAACTTTCTGTCGTGAACTATGAGGTTGTTGCAGATGTGGATAATGTCAGACAAAATCACTGTTTCATAAATTCAGAACTCAATGAACATTTTCTGCAAATCATAGGACTGTTCTATATGAAGTAATGACACAAACGTTAGGTTATTGCAAGTTTTGACCTCGCTGAGTGCCGAAAATTCTGTCTGAAGCACAAAAAACCAGTAGTATGGAAACAGAACTGACATTCGTTCAACACTATGAGAGAAGGTCAATGCTTTCTCGACCAGATTGTCACAGGAGATGAGGCGTGGGTTTGGTACGTGAGCTTCAAAACAAAATGACAGTTAATGGTAAGGAGTCACACCAACACACCTACGCCTCCAAACATTTTCAACAAAGAAGCTCATGGCAACTGTGTTTTGGGACAAGCAAGGTGTATTGTGGTTGGAGTTCATATAATGAGGCACAACATTAAGCTCTTGATGTCTGCTGTCAGACATTAACCAAACTTAGGAGACTAACTCAGAACAAACGACATGGCATTTTGAGTTCTGGGGTTCCTTTTTTTTTTTTTCAACGATAATGCTAGGCCTCATCCTGCTGCATGCACTCAAAAAGTCTCCTGCAACAGTTCAAGTGGGAGGTTTTGATCAACCAGCATATAGCCCTGACTTGGCTCCGAGTGTCTATCACTTGTTCCGGCTGTTGAATCTTTGCAATTGACAGTTCATGTGGCTTCGTGTAATGTTGGCTATATTGTGGTTGCTACGTTGCCAGAGTGGTTAGTAAACAACAACAGCTGATTGTTCTCCTTTCTATCGCGTCTAAGTAGCACACAAAAAGTGTACGTAAGTAGCGAACGTCAATGAATAATAACTATTTCCTATTATTATTGTTAATTGAAAATAACTCGGCATAAACACTGCAACGTATGTAGAATAAATTACACACTTTTGACAACATAGAAACAGAATAATGCAAACGTGCCTGCTACAATGATTAGAAATAAAAAAATTATAAGCTGCGATAACAAAGTTATTTACATTCACACTGTGTTCCAGATGGTTCAGGCATGTTGTCCTCTCACTTCCTTGTAAATAACCGTTCTCGTGATTAGCCCAAGAGCTGTTGCAGTTCATTGTACGGCTTTATCAGCAGGAATAGAGGGATGCCCATGAACCTCCACATACTCCTCCTGCTCAAAGAATTCCTGGGTCCTTCTTAACAGTTTCAATGCCTGACTATCAAGTGGCACATCTTGATGCAAAGGATTTTCACTTCGTGAATCATTACTTGGTGATCGGTGTCGTTTTTGAGACATTGTCACACTTCAAATCGTCTATAAATAATTTGAATGAAATATATATAATATATTTATATATAAACAAACTCAACAACAACCACCACAAATATAAATAACAATGAACAATATTAGCTTGCAAAGTACTAATTAATTTTGAAGATTTAGAAGAAGAAGTAACAGTGATGTGTCATAATTTAATAAAAAGAGTTGAAGGTTGTTACACTACATCACTAAAATGTTCTTACTTGAACGCGTTTCGGGAGACGATTTGCTCCCATCGACAGCATGTTTTCAACAGAATTTGCCAGTTATTGTCTGGGGAATGTGTGTGGCTAGTGGTGTTCTCTGGTGCTGGGCTAATGAACTTCCAAAGGCTGCTGGGTGCGGGCAGTTTGAAACTCATCAGGTGATTCCTGTGTTTGACGATATGTATTTTTTCCCAGATGTCCAATTCATTGCTGCTGTTGATCGGTTTTAAGAGTTTTATGTTAGGAGTGATATCATGGTTTGAAGAACAGAAATGATGTGTTACTGCTGATTTATCTGGCTGCTTTTGGTAAATGCATCTCATATGCTCTTTAAGTCTTATTTCAGGATTTCTTTTAGTTCTTCCTTTGTATACCAGGTTACAGCCATTACAAACAATTTGATATATACCAGCTGATTTATCGTTGGGGATAGAATCTTTTGTTCTGTTGCATAGTAGTTTCTGTATATTGTGGTTATTCTGTGAAGACAGGATGATATTGTATTTCTTGAAAATCCTTTGAAATTTATGATGTATCCAAGGGTGATAAGTGAATTTTCTATATGCTTGTGGTTTTTGTTGTCTGAGTAAAGTAGTAGTTTGTTGGATGTATTTCTGTCTTTCAAACTTTTGTATCTTCTTATCTATTGCTTTTTTCTGGTATCCAATCATAGTGGCTATGTGGATAATGTGTTGGTATTCTTTCTGGTATTCCTCTTTCTCCAATGGTATATGCACTAACGTGTTTGTAAAACTATTTAAAATTGCATGTTTGTGGCTTGTAGGATTGTAGCTATTGTTTCTAATATAATTTTCTGTGTGAGTTGGTTTTCTGTAAATGCCGAACGTTAGTTTGTTGTTGCATTATTTCTGATGATCCTGATGTCTAGGTAAGGTAATTGGCCATTTTATTATTTTTCTATTGTGAATTTAATAGAACTTTTTTGTAAATTCAATAATTTCAAAGCATTTTCTGAAAGTTTTTTTGGAACAATAGCAAAAATATCATCTACGTACCTATACCAGGTGAATAGCCAGCAAAATCAGTTGAAAACATGCTGACGATGGGAGCAAACCATCTCCCGAAACGCGTTCAAGTAAGAACATTTTAGTGATGTAGTGTAACAACCTTCAACTCTCTTTATTTTAAATTGCAAGGTACTACTTGATGCACATGCTAAAGATTCACAAACTGAAACACGTGGTTTGAAATAGCTGCATCTGGCAACAGAGCCATTTACAGTTGCGCTTCCGCTTTGTCATAGACCACCCAAAGTGCTGCCTTGTAATTGGTTTAGGAAGTCTTTAACAGTTAAAGCTTTTCAGCTATTTCTTTGCGAGTGTACCAACTTAATCGCTAGCTGTCAAGTGCAATGTTTCAACGGCGGGGGTATAAACATGAAGAAATGGCTTGGGTCACATCGATGAAACAGATGAGCAGTCAAGGAGAGCATGCCAGGTGGCTACATTTGGAGGTAGCAGAATTCTATGCAGAGGGAATTTATAGCTTGTGAAGCAATATGATAAATGCAATATGGAAATTATAAAGTAGCATTCCTTAAAATGAATTAACGGAGCTTACTTTCTGAATTGCCCGGTAGTATCCCACTTTCTGTATTGGTAGGGTAGTTCATTGTTATAAAACATCAAAACTGTAGGAATTGCTGGTTCATTTTGAAAGTAAAATCAATAAAATATGTAATGCTTGTTCTGTTTATTTTAGGCTGGAAGTGAAAGTCCTGTCAGCAGCTCATTAAATGGCAGCAGTTTAGGAAGTAACACGGGTAGTTTAAAACGTACCAGCCGTCTTTCTGGAAGACGAACACAACAACAGACCTCCCTGGTTGAGGACTGTGTAGCCCTGGATAACAGCTCTGTAGTTGTTACTGGTATCAATCCCCTGGATGCAGCTGGATCATGGGATGCGCTAGGTTGGCAACAACGTGCTTTGGGAGCTAGTCCCAAGAAAGCAAGTTCGAGCTCACTTAGCTTGCTTGGTGCTCAGGATTGTTCCAGGTACAGTGAATCTATTCATTAAGGTTGAATTAAGTAGTTAAGTTTGCTCTTCTGTTCTACGTTCATTGCTGTTAAATGTCACTGTTATGTTATAAACTGATATGCAATGGAGTACAAACCATAATAGAGTAAAAATCTTAATCAAAATGGCAGAGGGGGGAATAAGAAAGAATGAACGAAAAAATACAAAATCTCAAATTCTTAATGCTGGTAGCATTACTGCGACAATTGGCAATATGTTCCCTCCCCTGAGGCAGTATTTTAATACCGGAATAATTTCAATTGTATTTTATATAATAAGTAAATTAAATAACAGCCCGCCTTGAAACAATATGTATGTAATAATTGTTTAAATGTATGTAACAGTCATTGCATATGCTTATTTTTATTGTAAAACATATTTTATAATGATTTATGATTTAGATTGAGTCACACTTTTTTACACTCACCTTCACTAATTAAAGTTAAATAAAACAGGAAACGTTTTCGAGGGCATTCGTCCTCATCGTCAGCGATTTAATCTGTAATGTTTTATAATGTTATGTGAATACAATACATACTTTAATAATGCAAGAGCTTTGAGAATAATAAGTTTTGAGTTGCTAACAATGAGGTAATAATGAGGTAACCTTGTAGCAATAATGAGTTAGAGTGTTTGAAAAGTTACCAGTCATGATTATATCAAAGATAAGGTAAATTCAGTTTAATACAGTTTAAAATTAGCCAATCAATAGCAAGGAAAAAGTTTAAGTAAAGTGCAGATATTCTATTGGACTAGAATTAGCTAATCAGAGACTTGAAATACCGAAGCTTACAAGGTTTAACCATTAAAGTTGCTCAGTTGCTGGCAAACCTTAGTAGTGAACAGATGGAAGATGTGTTCTCTATGTGTGAATCGTAAAATATGTATACGCTCTAAGTGAAAGTATTGAAGAATCTCACAGCTCTTAAAAAGTGTAGTGCTTTTTAAAAATGTGCAAGAATTAATAAAAGAAGTGAATTTAAAAACTTAAATTCTGTGATGTCTACAATCATTGTCACACCGCACCCTAATTAAGAGATACGTGACTCTACAAACAAGACTGACGCAGCCGAGGCAAATTCAAACATAAATAATGTATAGAAGCAGTTTTAATAACAAAGTTAAATATTATAGTGTAAAACTTGGAGTATAATAACAAAAACACATCTTCAAATCAGCTTCTCATACGTAGCAGCATATTGCGTGATAACAGTAACTATTATGTAATCAACAAATTCAAACGGATGCCCAAAGCATGTTCCAGGAACTCCTTAAATGCAACTAAATAAATAATACGTAAAATACAATTACGTAAGCATACAACTTCAAGTTAAATAAACATTATGCAACAACAAATATACTACTTCACCCAAATGTAAATTTCAATACAGGTGCTTGATGTGTGGAGTTGGAGTGGAGTGTGTATCGGAGGGGACTTGGCACTAATTCAGTGAATGCAGATATTGTACCTATGCCCCTTGAGGGGATGCTTCTGGGAGGGAGGGATGAGGTGAGAGGAGACACCGGGTGGCCGCAACCAGGAGTTATGGCACATCAGTGACAGGGCCCCTACAGTTTCCAGATTGAGAATCCCTGGCGGTTCGATAAGCAGACTGGGTACCCCATCCCACAAAGAGGGTCCAACAGCAACAACATCAAAATTTGATAGAGTAAACATTATCTAAATGCATATCCATTATATTTCTGATCCCTCTAGTTGTACCAAGCTTTCATTCCTTTATTTAATGGCATACATTAAAGCTGTTTATTGTTCTTTGTTAATTTCCACCAGTTTTTGCTGTTCTTTGTAGATTTTGCCATTGATTTGAGGCAATAGCCAGTTTTGAGTTGCATATAAACAAACTACAGATGACCCTTTCACAGAGAAAGCAACGCTCAATGGATATGCAGGTATCCAGGTCTGAGGTTAGAAAGCACATTTATTACTAATTTCTTCCAGTTTCATGCTTCCAGCTTGTGACTACACAGAGCACTAGTGGCTGTTTCATGTCACAGCCGCCTAGAATAATCTCTACATTGAAAAGTCTAATATGCACAATATTAGGGTGACCAGATGTCCTGCTTTTCGCAGGATACTCCTTTTTTTTTGACACCTTTTCCTGCTGCCTGCGAAGAGACTCTAAAACCTCATAAATATCCTGCATTTCAAAACCATCGTGCGAAAACTCCTGCGAAATTGAAAATATGCAATTTTTCCATCATTGTGCAAATGGCTTTTACGAAATAAAGGAAACAGTACCATTAAAAACTAACGTCCATAGTATAAGTTGGCAGCCTTATAAAAAAGTGTTGAAACTGAAATTGTGAAACTTCCGGTCCGTGTCCGTATGTTGGTCTGTTTAAGTTTTTCAACAACTTACTGTGTAGTCCGTGTGTGGTGAAAGATAACTGTAGTGTATAACTTTCAGTAATTAATTATGCCGAAAGTTAAAGGAAAATGTGTATTAAACACTGAACTGCAATCTCTCTATCCATTTATTGTCCAGGATAAATCTAACAGTGATGTACTCTGCATGAAGTGTTCAGCATTGTTTTCAATAGCAATTGGCAGAAAAAGTGAAATTTTACGACACATTCAAACAAGGAAGCACAAGCTGTCCAACAATGCTGCTGCTTCTAGCTCATCCCTTACAAAGCCTATCTCACTAACTTCTTAAACAAACAGCGACATTACATTGTTTTCAATATTATGTAAGAATAATAAGAATGAGAAAGTTAAAACTTGGGCAAGTCTTCTTTCTCATTCCCAGGTCCCGGCAAGGTATCCCATTGATTGTGAACATTTGAATACATATATTTCAACTTTCTCATTCCCATTCTCATTGGTTGTGAACCAGCGTTTAAATTCCCCAACTGAGTCACATTTTTACTTTCTGTACTACGTATAGTAAATAGAGGAAGTATTGTATTCCACCGAAAAATTCGATACCGAGATTTCACCAGAAATACATGTTTTGAGACCCCCTGAATCCAAAAAAAGCATTTTTGGAAACATGTCCGTGTGTATGTGTCTGTGAACAGCATAACTCAGAAACAAACAGTCGGATAAACACCAAACTTGGTATTTAGGTTCAGTATCTTCCAGAGATGCGACACGAAGGTTTTCAAGAAAATCCCCCCACTCCAGATTACCCTTTACATGGAATATTTTTCGAAAATTTTAATTTTCTCAAAAATGGCTCTAACGATTTTGATTAAAATATCATATGTTTAAGATATTGTCATGAGAAATGAAATGTATATCTCGAATTTTCTGGGAATGTTTCCAAAAGTATTCTTCATTGTGAATGACTTTTGCATAACTGGTAAACTATAAGAGATAGACAAAATTTTACTACACGAAAACTGTAGATTGCATTAAAATACACAATTTATGTCATATACATTTCTTTTGTTGAGTGAACCGTTTTCGAGATATTGCTTGTTATTTCCTTAAATTTTCCAATACTTATACTTTTTCTCAAATTCGTTATTCATTTTTTTTATGTCCTGGACATACAAAGAGAATGAAATGCGCCACATAGCAACCAGCTGTTAAAATATTTGACTATCGCTTAAAACCTACCATATTCCCCTTGCATCTACAAGAAAATTAGCAATAAGATTAACATCTCGATTAACATGAAGCATATGGAGAATAAGCGTTTGTAAAAATAGCTTGTACAAGAGTAGAGAAAGTCATGTGAGTGTAATGCATCAGATTTTTTTCTAGTAAACCATAAAATGTACTGAAATTAATTTTGAAATAACATACCCTAATGGTGACTTACAATCTCGTAAGTACTTAAGTTCCAGGCTTCATTAACCACTATCACACCAATCAATGATAATTAATCATTCTTCCACACAAACCGTGTGTAGGCTAAAGTTGGAGAGGTATCCATGGTTCAAATCGCAACTTTGACATTGAATTTTTCAGTCTGATTCTACCTTCACAACCTTTAGCAGCATGTGTGAAAGAGCAGTTAATTATCACACATTACAGTGTCCAGTTCTCATGAAGGTTCTTTTTGCAGGTCATCCAGTGTAACCTCTAGTCCCAGCCATTCCCCTCGACAACCAAGGAAAACGTTACCAAGTTCAGCGAACATCCCCCCTTCCCCACCAGGACCTATAGACAACTCTGGGCTGGTTGCAGCTCCCACCTGCAAAGTAGTAACGCTTACTGGAGAGGGTGGAAAGCTGAAACGTAATCTGATGCTGGTGCGCTGGAGGGATTTTGAGCTCGTCCCTGATTCATTGTGGAAGGCACTGTTTCAGTGGTATGGTGGTTCCCCAGCTCTTCCCAGACAGGTGTGTTTATGAAATGTGTTTGGTTCTTCTTGTACTTTCTTGTGTAATACATGAATTCTGACAATATTTTCATAACTGAAATGAGTTTAACGACTGTTCATTGCCATGTTATTTAGGACTTTAGGTCTAGAAATGATTATCTCATGACAGCAGCTAAAAATTAAATTAACTTAGGAAAACTAACATTCATAAATATTTTTTGATTGGAATTATTGGGCTCTTCCCAGTGAAGTACTCAATTAAAATTAAAACAATAAAATTGGGCCGCACACACTTAATTTATTAAAATCAAACAGGATATACAGAACACCAATGGAAAAGTAAGCTGGGGAATCAATTGGCATTGTTGTGGAAAAATCCATGTTGGATAAACCAAAAGAAACATAGGAATCAGACTTTCAGAGCACTTCTGAAACTTAACAGATAAATTGGTAGTAGTGTACCATTTCTGGGAAGAACAACATGATATAACAAAGAAGTTGAATTATTAAAGAGCATTCAACGAAAAGTGGAGTTAACTAAGATATTTATGGGAAGTTTAGGATCACACAAAAATGTTAAAATTAACAGATTAATGAATTTCAACATGCCATTGGACGAGAACACCAACTTGAAGTTTGTCAAGAGTCCCTTGCATCCATAAGAGGATATACAACAACCACCACCAATCAGTTGGAAAACTAACGATGCACATGATGGAAGTGGGAAACATATTTTAAGGTAATAACTTTTTTTGTGGTGTATAAGAGTGTGTGCGGCTCAATTTTATTAGTTTTAGCTTTAATAAGATGTGTTGGAGACTATTTACATCATAGGCCAAGCATTCAGTACTGACCAATCCACTTCTAGGCCTGTGTCAGTTTGAAACACTTACAGTTTACTTATCACTGAAGTCTTGTGAGAGTGGAATTATCATATCTAATTCATAATTGTTTGGAAATTGTCGCAGCTGATGCAATTTGTGAGTTAAAGAAACAAAGAAAAATTTTAAAGAACACCGAAGGCCATGCTAATGAAGATGGCATTGGTATACAATAAATTGTATTAAATATTATTACATTGTTTTCATTTGATTAATATTTTTATGAAATATTCTTAGCAAATACCAGTTGTGGTTTTATCTAGTTTGGATAATTTCCCTTGTCTGTGCTCTCATGAAATGTTTTAAATCATACTCGTGGTATTGGTAATCTAAATGCCTAACATTTTGTATGTTCATGTCGTGGTTTGTTCCTGAATTCACAGTTGTATCACAGCAACATTAAAATTTCACAGTGTAGGAAATTTGCATTAAGTACAAAAAGATAATTATGAATTCAACATAAAAACAAATCACTTCATCTCAGTTTGCAGAATTTGCAGCCACAAAACATTCCAATCGTTAGATGTAACAAAGTAAATTCATTTTGGTTTTAATTACCAGTTTTACTTATTAGAAAAACATGGTTCATGACACCATAGTATTATTAATTGTGTAACACCTCTAACTTTCAGGTTATCATGCCAAAAAACAGTCAGCAGGTGGAGTTGGAGCTTTATCCTTTAAATCTACGTTTATTGCGACATCAAGCACAGCCAGCACGTGCCCCACAGACTACTTGGTCAGGCATGGTGGGAGGCTATGGAGCAGCTGCTTTGAGTAAGTTTGTTTCTCCGTCTTCTTTCCTCTCCTGTAGCATTTTCTAGTCAAAATACTGACAAAACTTTCATTACATCAAGGTCAGTAAATTTGTTTTATGTGCATATTGTAATACATCTTGTGTGCATTGCAGGAAATATGTGGTATTAATACAGTAGAATCTTGTTAGTACGTTTTTGCAGGGACCCAAGGATTTGATGTCATAGACGGGAAAACGTGTTAACGAAAATACAAAATCTGCAATTTAAGAACATAATTATGTAATAAAATCTAATAATTACTATGTTTTCCATGGGGTATTGAAATCGATATGAATCCATTCCGTACTAAATACGATCTGGGTTTCCATGCTAAATTCAATATGTATTCACAGTCCGAGAATAAATAATTCAAGCTTTTATGTTACAAGGGCTGTCCCAGAAGTACCCGACCTAACAAAGAAAACACAAACATCTTTATTTCTCTACATAGTCTCCTTTCAGCTCGATACACTTTTCCCAGCGATGTTCAACAGCTTTGATACCCTGTTTATAGTGAGAACCGTTGAGTTATGCAAAATAACCATCAACTGCAAACTCCACCTCTTCATTGTTGGCAAATCTTTTACCATCAAGCCATTTCTTCAACTTTGTAAACAGAAAATAATCAGAGGTGGCTAAGTCTGGTGAATAGGGTGCATGAGGAAGCAATTCAAACTTTAACTTATTGATTTTGGCCATAGCGATAATGGATGTGTGAACTGGTGCATTGTCTTGATGAAACAAAACTTTCTTTTTCGTTAAATGCAGCCGGTTTTGCTTGATTTCATCATTCAAACACTGCAATAAGTTTGCAAAATACTCGCCATTGATTGCTTTTCCTTTTTGAAGATAATCAATGAAAATTAACCCTTGCGCATCCCAAAAAACTGGCGCCATGACCTTGCCTGCAGATGGAACTGTCTTCGTTTTCTTTGGAGCTGATTCTCTCCTTTCAATTCACTGTTTTGATTGCTCCTTCATCTCAGGTGTGAAGTGATGGACTCATGTTTCATCCATGGTTATGAATCGATGTAAAAACTCTGCTTTATTGCAGCAAAACATCGCCAAACACTCGACTGAAACATCCTCACGATGCTGCTTTTGTTCCATTGTGAGTAAACATAGCACCCATCTTGTGCAAGGCTTTTCATGCCCAAAATTTTCAGTTAGTATACAATGTGCAGCACTTTTTGAAATGTTACGATGTCTCCAAGCTTGCACACTTTCAGTTGACAGTCATCCAATACCATTTTGTAGATTTTCTTCATAATTTCTGGCGTGGTCACCTCATTTGGCGACCACTGCGATGTTTGTCTTGGCAGCTCGTACGGCCTCGCTTAAACTCTGCCACCCAATATTTTACTGTTGTAAACGAAGGAGCAGACTCCCCCAGAGTAGAATCTAGCTCAGCTTTAATATTAGTTGGACTAAGACCTTTCAAATGAAAGTATTGTATCACATAACGATGGCCAGTTTTATCCATGTTTACAAATTTGCTGAGAGAGTTCACTATTAATGGCTGCCAGACAATTACTAAACAATGGAGCATTGTCAAACTTCAAACTTAAGCTTTATAAGGGTGGTACTTTGTACCATAGTCATTTTTTTGAAACAGCCGCTATATATACGTCAGGTCGGGTACTTCTGGGACTGCCCTCGTATGTTGGTCAACTTGCAAATTATGGAACGATAAAAGGGGCTTTGCTGTGTGTTTTATTACATATGTGATAATTTCTCCTAAAAAAAAAAGAAAAACCAAAATAACAAGCATGCAGCATGTTACGAGTGGAGTGGAAGATAGTATCGGTGGCGTATTCAATACAATTTGAATACAGAAAGTGTTTCCATGCAACAGATTTCGATCCGATCGTATTTTCCAAGAGGAAAGTTTTGTTTTAGCATTTTTCCCTTCTTCAAAAGCGGTTTCAATCAGTTAACGTTTGCTAACAGTTGTATTTAAGTTTGATACAGGAATGTTTAACTTGCGCGCTATATCCATGCGTTTCATATTTGGGTTGCAATCTACTTCTTCAAGGGTTTTCAGTTTTACACGGTTGGTTATTTGCCGCACTTTCTTTTTTTCCATTGCAAATGAAAAGTTAAAATACAATCTATGTATGTTTGGTCAACACATAATAGTCGACGCCAAGCTAAAGCATTCTCTATCCCGCCCACACAAATCATGTCACACCAATATTTACATACATGCATGTCTTTGGCTGGCGGTCTCCACTCAGTGACCAAGGATTGACCAAATTAGCGAATGAGGATGTCAAATTTCGAACATAGTAAGTGGGACTGAGAAAACATACTAAAAAAACGTTATTTATTACATTTGGTGATTTGGTGCCGGGACTTGTATAATTCAACTTAATACATGGGAAAACATGTTAATGAGGAACGTTCTAACAAGATTCCACTGTAGTTACAGTTTATTTGCAAAGTACACTTACATTACAAACAACTGCAAACAGATGGCTTAAGGTACATTAAGCAATCAAAAGCATCCACACATCCACCTGAAACTGCAGCTGAATTTTGTTCATGGATTCTTCTAATATAGTGATATTTAATATAGGGTTGCCAGATGCTCTACTTTTATGACAACCTCAGATAGTGGTGATGGGCAAATCGAATGTTTCACACTATTGAAGTGGCAAATGATAGTTACCTGTAACAGCTGAATGTTTTCATAATGTTTGGTTCTGCATTGCTTTGTAATGGTTTTTGCAGCACATATATCAGTACAGAGTTCCCATGTGGTCTGGAAATGAAATTTTGGTACTAAAAGTGTATTTGTTGAGCAATCTATGAAGTTAAAGATGTACAGTATACAGTTATTGATTGCACAGTTTATTCATATATGTGTATCATGATTGTGTTCCACTAAGTTATGTTCTACGTTGAGATTAATTGAGCTAAATTACTAAAATACATTTATTAAAGCATTACTAGCTTCTATTCCAGAAGCTTAAAATCTGTGTAACTCTGGGAAAATTGCTTTGCTCATGATTGTAGTGAAATGTAATGGTCTTTCTAGAAGAAGGTGGAAAGGAAGTATTGAAAAGGGAATGAAAACATGAGATAATGCAGTATATACATACATTTAACTAAATAAGGGGGGAAATCTTCTACGTTACCTTTTAAGCTTTTACTTTTAAGTACAGTAAAATCTCGTTAGTACGTTTTTGCGGGGACCCAAGGATTTGGACATCATAGATGGGAAAACGTGTTAACGAAAATACATAATCTGCAACTTAAGAACATATTTATGTAATAAAATCTAATAATACATCTTACCTCAAAAACGGATGTGAAATACAGACACTATTTACATTGGTTTGAAATACATATCGATAGTTGATTGCTTTGTTGGTTTTAATGCCAAAATTTTACTGTCCATCTTGTTTAGTAAAGTCATTACATCATCATCAACTTCGAAACTGCACACATATCGCTTCACTATGTCCATTGCCTGCATGGCTTCTGACACTGTAGGTACTGGCTCAGGATCTGGTTCATCGTCACTTTCGTCTCCCACTAATGCTTCATCTTTCACTTGTTCTTCAAGTATTTCATCTATCGTCGCTGTTTCACACACTGGAATTTCATTGTCAATGTTTACATAGTTTTCGAAAGACACGCCAGCATCGTCTGCTATTTGGCGCCATTCTTCACTCTCGGAAAACTCGTCTTCCTGCATAATTTCATCACCAAGAACTCGGCAAAAACCGGCTTTATTAAAGCAGTTCCTAATGGTATCTTGCGTCACACAATCCCAAGCAGTTCTAATAAAATGCATGGCATCTAAGACGGTGATTTTTCTTGTCGTCGATTTCAGTGCAGCCAACCTTCTCTGTACCAGCCTCTTACGATAAGCATGTTTCATGCACCGAATTATGCCTTGATCTAAAGGTTGTAGCTTACTCGTGCAGTTTTGCTGGGAAGAAAATGATCTTTATGTTTCTTAAATTTGAAACAGTTGGTGGATGAGCAGCACACTGATCAATAAACAGTGCAATTTTCCTACTTCTTATGCCCAGTCTTGCGTCCCATGCTCGTAAGAAATTTTCAAAGACGGCAGAAGTTATCCAGTCTTTTGTGTTGGAAGTGTACTTACATGGAAAAGATCTCACATTCTTAAAACATCGCGGATTGCGTGCTTTTCCAATAACCAGTGGTACCAATTTCTCCGTTCCGCTTTCATTACAGCACAACAAAACTGTAATCCTCTCCTTGTTAAGTTTCCCACCGTGGCACTTAGTGCCCTTAAAATCCAGGGTTTTGTCTGGCAAAAGATGGAAAAATAGTCCTGTTTCATCTGCATTATACACATCATTGGGGCTATAGTCTTTCAAAATTGACGGGAGCGTTGTATTTTTCCACATTTCTATGTTTTCACACAGTGAGCGTCAATATCTACGGCAGCAGCCTCACCTCGCAAACATCTGTAGACTAAGCCATGTCGATTCTTGAACCTTTCAATCCAGCCATTGGACGCTTTGAAATCATCCAGTCCCATCTTCTGTGCTAAATGTGTTGCCTGAGCTCGAACCACAGTACAGTCTATTGGCACATTTGAAGCTCTAGCTTGTGTAAACCACTTTAGCAGAACATCATCTAATTCTGGAAACTGGCCAGGGCGATTACATTTTCTTTTAGCATTTTTTCCTTCTTCAAAAGCAGTTTCAATTAGTTTACGTTTGCTAACAATTGTGTTTAAGGTTGACGGAGGAATGTTTAACTTCCGCGCTATATCCACACGTTTCATATTTGGATTGCGATCTACTTCCTCAAGGATTTTCAGTTTTTCACTGTTGGTTATTTGCCGCACTTTCTTTTTCTCCATTGCGAACAAAAAGTTAAAATACTTTTACGTTTCGTCAACACTCAACAGCATAAACTAACCACACCAAGCCACTGTTAAACTAAAGCGTCACCGCAGAACACCAAAGAGCGTCACTAAAGCATCCCCCCCCACACACACACAAAACGCGTCCCACAAATACGTACATGCATGGTATTGGCTGCCGGTTCCACCCCGCCTGGTTTGACCAAAGTAGTGAATGAGAACGTCTAACTTTGAATGTAGTAAATCTACTCCCGCTGGACCGTTACTTTTATGTTCTCAAAAATGACTATTAATACCGAAAGCGTTGGCATTGGCCAAAATAGCGAATGAGGGCATCAAACTTCGAACGTAGTAAGCGGGAGCGAGAAAACGTACTAAACGAACGTTATTAATGCATTTGATGCATTTTGTGCTGGGACTTTTATAATTCAACGCAATACACGGGAAAACGTGTTAATGAGGAACGTGCTAACGAGATTCCACTGTATTGTGATAATAGAGATTGTGATAAGTTTGGTGTAATGGGTGGTGGTAGGCTTTGAATGGAAACATCTGGCTGAATGAGACTGTGAGAATACTTCTCTTGTTGGTGTGATATCATATACAGATAGCTATGGAACGAGTTTAAACATGTTTGATACTGCCAGACATCCTGTCTCTGGGCGTGACGTCATAGACATCGAGTATTCTGTAGAACTTCACGATCTACACAATGATCTACCTTTCCTGCCTGAGTGTCTGAAACTATTGGAATCATCTACAAAGAAACTTATATCTCATCTTGGACCTCCAAAGAAGTATGTAGTACATTACATGGCTTTGAAGCAAGCTCGTAATCATGGGTTACGTTTGAGTAAAATCCCTCGTGTGCTACAATTCCAACAGTCACAGTGGTTAAAACCTTATGTGGAATTTAACAACAGGCTACGACAACAAGCTGCAAATGATTTCAAGAAGGACCTCCACAAGCTCTTTAACAACGTCATGTTTGGAAAAACTATGGAGAATCTGCATAACCATATGGATATACGACTGGTGACAAATGAGAAGACTCTAGAGAAGCTGATCGCCAAGCCCACATTTATCGATAGGACAATATATGCTGCTAATCTAGCTGCTGTACATATGGCCTCTCGTCAGATTGTATTCAACAAGCCTATATACATTGGTATGACTGTTGGACATCTCCAAGACATTAATGTATCACTATCATTATGATGTGTTGTTACCATATTACAGAGCTGAAAACCTGAAGCTTATGTACATGGATACTGATTCATTCATTGTGTAACAACTGAAAATGTGTACCATGACAAGCTACGTTTTTTGAGCATCTGGATACTGCTGATTATCCTACAAGGCTTATATGCTATTCAGCTCTAAACAAGAAGGTGCTTGGGAAATTTAAAGATGAGGCTAATATTAAAATCATCCAGCGCTTTGTCGGACTACGACCTAAGATATATGCGCTAGATATCCACGGCTCAATGATAAAAAGAATTAAAGATATAAAACGTAGTGCTATTAAGCAGCACATTACGTTTGACAGCTATACAGACTGTCTTAAAACCTGTGAAATCATCAGAACGCCTATGAATCTAATCCTATCACGAAAGCAACTGTTACCACAGTCCAAGTGAATAAAATATCATTGACTCCATACAATGATAAAAGAGTTATTGCTGAGGATGGAATAACTACCTAGGGTATGGACATTACAGCATTACAAACAGTGCTTAAGAGAATGTAAGTTGAAGATGAAGTCATGCAAAGAAGGAGTTCCGAGCTTGCCTGGTCCTGGGTTTGAAACTCCGCAACCAGGTGCAATGCCTGTCTGCAGTAATGTGACAGATTGTGTGCGATGACAGGGTTACGATGAGGAATAATCTTATTTATTATCTCAGAAGTCTTTTTTTTTTTTAACTAAGTTATGTTCTACGTTGAGATGCATCTATAATTTTTGTAGTTGGACTGTTGCATTTAAGAATAATAGCAATTTGATTTACATTGTGTTTAGTTGGATGTATGAAAAAATAAATAAATGCATACATAATCCAAATATGTTATTAAGTTTTTGTAACAATTTTTTTTCTACTCTGATTTACCTGCAGACTTTATATGGTTTAACCTTCAAAAGTCATCACATACCATTATAATGTAAACTAATTAACCACTTTTATTTTATTTATTTTCCTTTTCTAACTTAAATTATGCCATATATTAATTGTAATATCTGGCACTTATTTTGAAATGAATAACATAGGGAAAATATAAATGAAAACTTAGAAAAAAAAATTAGTATTATTGCAATTTATGCTGAAATCAGCAGCATTATAGCAGCTGTAAGATTAGCTAAGCAATTTCCTGCTTCCCCTTCCCCCACTAATTAAAGCTAATATGTCTGTTGATTCCTTCATAGCTATAATTGCATTTATCCATTGATTATCGGTGAATATATTTCATCATACCATGTTAATCTGTGCAGTATATTGTCGATTGGTTGGGCGATTCAGAAGGGAAAGGGTTAATGGTTTGAAAATCTTTCATCGGTTGGCAGCATTATATGTATATTAGTGAATGGTTTTAAAATCACTTGCATGGGGAAGTGTTTTAGATGTAGCACTGTAAATAGCAGGGCCTTATATTTTTCCAACCTTATTGGTTGGCTAAACAACCGACTGAAAGCAACTACTGCTTTGAAGGCAGATAAGTGTAGTAATTAATTGTTCTTCCACCCAAGGCATGTGTAGGACGAGGTTGGAAAGGTAGAATCAGATTACTGAAAAATTCAATGCCATAGCCGGGATTTGAACCACAGCTCTTCCTGCTTCTGTCTGATTGTTCTAAGCAAATGAGCTACTGTGGCAGTATGCCGGCATGACATTAAATTCCCCAGCTAACTTGAATTTTTCCTGGTAAACCACAAAGACATCTCAAGTATTGGAAAGATCCAGAAGATCCGTGGAAGAACAATTAATTACCATTGATTGATCTAATAGTTAAACTATGAAGTTCAGGACTTAAAGTACGAGGAGCTTTCAATAAGTAATGTAACACATTTTTTTCCTTAAAGCAGGTTGGTTTTATTCAGGACTCAAATACACCATATTATTCCCCAATCTATTGGCCACAAAACCCTAATTTTCAACATAATCTCCATTCAATGCTACAGCCTTACACCACCTTAATGGGAGGCCTGTGTGCCTGCAGGGCCACTCTGCTGGTCTATGTTGGAGCCAACTTCTTGCTGCATCAATAACTTCCCCATCATCCACATAGTGCTTTCTGTGGAGTGCATCCTTCATTGGGCCAAACAGATGGAAGTCAGAAGGTGTGAGATCTGGGCTGTAGGGTGGATGAGGAAAAAACAGTCACTGAAGTTTTGAGAGCTTTTCTCGGGTGCGCAGACTTAGGTGAGGCCTTGCATTATCATTGAGAAGGAGAAGTTCATTTGCATTTTTGTGGCTACGAACATGCTGAAATTGTTTCTTCAATTTCCTTAGAGTAGTACAATACACTTCAGAGTTGATCTTTTCACCATGAGGGAGGACATCGAACAGAATAACCCCTTCAGAGTCCCAGAAGACCGTAGCTATCACTTTACCAGCTGAGGGTACGGCTTCGATTTTTTTCTTCTAAGGAGAGTTGATGTGGTACCATCCATGGATTGCTGCTTTGTTTCAGGTTCAAAGTGATGAATCCGTGTTTTATCACCTGTGACAATGTTTGATGAAAATTGTCACGTCAGCCTCATAACGAGCAAGCAATTTGCACAGATAGTCCTTCTTTGCTCTTCAGTTAGGCATTGAGGAAACCAGCAGGAACAAACCTTTGAATACTCCAAACTGGTGGACAAGTGTGTCAGTATTACCAACAGAGACGTCAAGTTGAGCACCAAGGTGTTTGTGATCCATTGATCATCTCGAATAGAGTGTGTGCATGCTCCAACATTGCAGGAGTCACAGCTGTTTGCAGCCGGCCGACACGTGGGAGATCAGACGGGTTTGCTGAACTTTGTTGTGATGATGACAGATGACTCACCTTGCTTTTGTCCACTGCCAGGTCTCATAGATATTCTGCAAGTGCCTATGAATATTTGTTTCCCACTAAAAGAAACTCAATAACTGCTCTCTGTTTGTAATGCACCTCTGTTACATATGTCATTTTGAAGGCTAGTTATAGCGCTGCCACCAATTGGAAATTAATGAAACTATGTGAGATGAAGTGGGAATATTTAACGATGTCCCAAACAAAATTCCAATTCTTTTCAACTGAAATTGGCAGAGAAAAACAATGTGTTGCATTACTTATTGAACGCTCTTCATACTTATGACATTGTGAGTCGCCATTGGGGTATGTCATCGCTACAGCAACCGGATGGAAGCCAGAAGATCTGTGGTTCAAATCCTGGCTATGGCATTGAATTTTTCAGTCATCTGTTTCTACCTTTCCAGGGTGAGTATAATTGGTATAGGGAAAGGAAACATTGAATGCTGGCAGAAAGTACAGAATGATTTGGTTGTGGATGAATATCAAATAATTCAGTTTGCCCAACACTTAACTTCAGTTCTTGCAGTTAGGCGCTTTCCTGGAGAACTGTATCACATTCTTTTATCATATTCCAAAACACACAAAGGTTCTGTTAGGTTTAGACTCAAGACTTGAACAGCCAGTCCATTTTCATACATTGTTGTCATAAAAATCATTCCCAAAGACTATGGAGTATGAGCAGGTGCTGTGTCATTTTGATACACTGCCTATTGCCGAATGGTCTTCAGTTGTAGGTAGGGACAACAATTAAATCCCTTTTTAATCATCTGCTCTGATATTGCCAGGCAGAGCAACAGGAGCTGCTTTCCAAGAGAAAAAGGACTACACTGTAACATCCACACATCCAAATTTTGCAGTAGATGTTACATTGGCTAGTAGGTGTTCACTTCAGTGCTCCAGACATTTCCATGATTCAGTGATTCATGCACCATATTAGGTGACCCTAGCATTTGTAAGTGTGGTGCATGACTTAAGGGCAGCTGCTCAACTCTGGAAATCAGGTTTCTGTGCCTGACATAAAACAATCAGGGTGTTAGCAGTGGAATACTACGAGGGTAATCCCAAAAGTAAGGTCTCCAATTTTTTTTAAAATACAAAGAAACTTTTATTGATAACAAATGGTACATAGTTTTGAAGCTTTAACATTTGTCTATTTTTTCACATAATCGCCATTTCGGTCAATGCATTTTTGTAAACGCTGTGGCAGTTTTTGTATGCCCATGTCATACCAGCTTGCCGCCATGCTCTTGAAAAAGTGATGGACCTCATTTTTCACTTTGTCGTCACCGAAGCGCCTTCCAGCCAAGTGTTCTTTCAACTTGGGAAACAAGTGGTAGTCACTGGGTGCTAAATCCAGACTATAGAGTGGATGGGTGATGGTTTCCCATCCAAACTGTTGCAGAAGATTCATGGTTTGACGGGCGGTGTGGGGGCGAGCATTGTCATGGAGAAGGCTTATGCCCTTGCTCAACATTCCTCTTCTACGGTTCTGAATTGCCCGTCTGAGTTTTTTTAATGTCTGACAATACCTGTCAGCATTTATTGTTGTCCCAGGATCCATAAAGTCGACCAACAATATCCCCTTTCGATCCCAAAACACAGTTGCCATGACTTTACTAGCAGACTTTGTTCTCTTGAATTCTCGAGGCTTGGGTGAACTGGAATACTGCCACTCACGTGATTGTTGTTTGGTCTCAGGTGTGAAGTGGAAAGCCCAGGTTTTATCACCCGTGACTATTGAATCCAAAAGGTTGTCCTTTTCATCTGCATAGCGTTGAAGAAATTGGCGGGAAGTTTCAGCGCGTTGCCTTTTGTGATCTTCTGTCAGCATTCTTGGGACCCATCTTGCGCACACCTTCCGAAATTTCAACTCTTCAATCAAAGTCCGATGAATAGTGCTTTGGGAAATCTCAGGAACAACAATGCAGAGTTCATCGAGAGTGATCCACCGATCTTGAAGCATGATTTGTTCAACCTTTGCGATTGTTTTGTCAGAAATGGACGGTCTCCCGCTTCTTTCCTCGTCATGAATTTCTGTGCGACTATTTGCAAATTCTCTACACCACTTGCGGACATTTGTGACATTCATACAAGACTCTCCGTACACTTCCATCAACTGTCGATGAATTTCGACAGGTTTAACCCCTTTTGCACTCAAAAAGCGAATAACTGCGCGAACTTCACACCTGGTGGTAGTGGCTAACGGGACCTCCATTATAACTGGCTGCCAAGCCAAGACTGAGGGTGCTAAGGTATGTGCGGTGGTTTCTGAAGAGAGTGGAAGGAGGAAGGAAAAAAGCAGTATGGCTAACATCCACACAAACAGTTTCCCTGTGATCCCAGTGCTTTGGAGACCTTACTTTTGGGATTACCCTCGTATATTTTGGAATATATCTGTGTTTGTGATGATGGATGTTTGCCAGTTTTTGCAAATTATCCTCTTTAGTGCTTCAATCTCTGGATACCAGAAGAGAAGGTCTGCATGGTTATTTTTGGTTATGAATTCCTGTTATGTTTCCTCTTCTTGATGACATCATGCACAGTTAACTGGATCAGCAAGTTCACATGAAGTATTGAAATTGAAAAGTTAGTTGAGACACTTAACATCACTTTTGTTTGCATTTTGGGAATGGGACTTGTTCCCATCTTCAGCGTATCTCCAACTGGTTGTTTTGTTTCCTGTTTGGAGATTGTTGTGGAAGTGTGTAGTGTGTGGAGACATCTGGTGATGGTTTGATGACTTTTCAGAGGTCGTTGGGAGGCAGTAATTCAAAGTTCATGACATGTTTCTTGTATTTGAAAATGTAGAACAGGTGTCCAGTTCATCGCTTCTTGCAAATTTTTAACAGGTTTTGTGTTGGGTGTGATGTCATGATTGGAGGTTAAAAAATGTGCTACAGCAGATTTTTCTGTATGTTTAAGATATATGCATCTTCTGTGTTCTTACCACTTGTTTGTCTAGTAAGTGGGGCAAAAGGTGTTTTTAAAAGTTGACCACATTTTTAAAAAACTTGATCACCATGGTCCACTGTTTTAAATGCTGCTTTATTTTTACTTTCTCTGTTACATATAATAAGTAGAGGAAGTATTGTATTCCACCCAAAAACTTGATACTGAGATATTTCACCAGAAATACATGTTTTGTGGTGCCCTGGATCCAAATAAAGCATTTTTGGAAACATGTCCATATGTATATCTGTGTGTCTGTCTGTGAACAGCATAACTCGGAAACTAAAAGTCAGATAATTACCACTTGATATCTGAGTTTAGTATCTTCCAAGGATGTGACATGAAGATTTGCAAGAAAATGCCGCCACTTCAAATTACCCTTTACATGGAACATTTTTTGAAAATTTGGGTTTTCTCAAAAATGGCTCTTAACGATTTTGATTAAAATATTATATGTTTAAGATATTTTCATGACAAATAAAATGTATATCTTGAATTTTCTGGGAATCCCTACAAAAGTATTCTTCATTGTGAACGACTTTTGCATAACTGTTAAACCATAAGAGATAGACAAAATGTTACTACACAAAAAAGGTAGATAGTGTTAAAATACACAATTTATGTTATATACATTTTTTTTATTGAGCGAACCATTTTTGAGATATTGCTTGTTATTTCCTTAAATTTTCCAATACTTATTTTCTCAAATGGGAATTTGTTGTTCATTTTTTTTATCTTGGATATGCAAAGAGTATTAATCTGTGGCAAAGAGAATGTTGCTGCACATAGCAACCAGCTATTAAGAGATATGTCTCAGCTTATATTGCCCTTGCAAATACAAAACAAGGGGAACATAGTACGCCTTAAGCGATAGTCAAATATTTTTAGAACTGGTCGTTATGTGTAAAATGTAATTCTCTTTGCATGTCAAAAGGTCGTTTCTGCAAATGTTTATCTCGATTAATATGAAATAGATGGAGAATAAGAGTTTGTAAAAATAGTTTGTACAAGAGTAGAGAAAGTCGTGTGAGTGTAATCACATCAGATTTTTTTTTTTTGTGAAGTAGGTTTTTGTCCATCAGAGTTTGCAAGTTATACAAAATTCACTCAGAATGAAGAAAACTTCACAGGTTATTCCCAGAAATTTAAGATATATGTGTTATTTGTCATGCAAATATAAAAAACATGTGGTATTTTAATCAAAATCATTACAATCATTTTTGAGAAAATTAAAAACAATGAAACATTTGTCATGTAAACAGTATTTTGGGTGGGAGATTTTCTTGAAAATCTTTGTGTCGCATCTTTGAAGGAGTCTGAACTCTAGAGCCTCAAAATATGTACGGTGGAATCTCGTTAGTACGTTCCTCATTAACACATTCTCCCATGTATTACGTTGAATTATAAAAGTTCCGGCACTAAATCACCAAATATAATAATTAATGTTTGTTTAGTGCGTTTTCCCAGCCCACTTACTACGTTTGAAGTTTGGCGTCCTCATTCGCTGTTTTGGCCAATTCTTGGTCGGTCCAGTGGGAGTAGGCGCTTAATATGTTCATAGTTTGACGTTCTCATTTGCTACTTTGGTCAATCCTCGGTCATGGGGTGGATATCGACAGCCAATCACATGCATGTATGTAAATATTTGTGTGACACGATTTCTGTGGGCAGGATAGAGAATGCTTTACCTTGGCGTGGTAAACGCTAACAATAGTTTCTAATGTTTAGTGATGACCAAAAATATGTAGATTGTATTTTAACTTTTCATTTGCAATGAAAAAAAAAGAAAGTGTAGTAAATAACCAACAGTGAAAAACTGAAAATCCTTGATGTAGATCACAATCCAGATATAAAACATGTCAATATAGTGCGGAAGTTACGCATTCCTCCGTCTACCTTAAACACAATTGTTAGCAAACCTAAATTGATTGTAACTGCTTTTAAATAAGGGAAAAATGCTAAAACAAAACTTTCCTCTTGGAAAATAGGATCGGAACGAAATTTGTTGCATGGAAACACCTACCGTATTCAAATCGTATTGTGTACGCCAAAGATGCTATCGTCTATAGTACTCGTAACACGATGCACACCCATAATTTTGTTTTCTTTTTTAGCGGAAATTGTTATCACATGTGTAATAAAACACACAGCAAAGCCACTATTGTCGCTTCCACAATTCGCAATTTATTTTCTCAAAAACATTCATAACCTAAAAAATCCAAGTTGACCAAAATAAAAGCTTGACTTATTTATTCTCAGGCTTTGTGTATCCAAATCCATTTAAACATATTGAATTTAACATGGAAACACAGATAGTATTCAGTATGAAATTGTACTCAAAATCAATTTAAATTGCCCATGGAAACGTAGTAATTATTAGATTTTTATTACATAACTGTGTTCTTAAATTGCAGAGTTTGCATTCTCGTTAACACGTTTTCCCGCCTATGACGTCCAAATCCTTAGGTCCCTACAAAAACATACTAACGAGATTCTACTTATTTCTGGTGAAAGCTTTGTAGTGAATTTTTGGTTGGAATGCACACCATAATAGAGAAAGTTAGAATAAAGTTTTATATGAATAATTTATAAAATATTAAAAAAAGGCAATGGGTAGAGAAAGTCATTTGAATGTTAAAAACCAGTTTCCTTTGTTACATTAAATTAAAAAAAATATTGATTCTAATAAGGAATAACTAGAGCTCTGTCCTTATGCTTCTGAGGTTCAGTTTAACAGCCATTAATTCAGTATAAGATAAGCAAATGTGTACGGCAAGTACCTTCTTAGGAAAGTAACTGTTATTTACCTTTAAACGTAAATTGTTTGTTTAGGTACAACTGGCTATGCCTACGTATCCAATCTACCCACCCCTCCTAAGAGGTATCTGGCATATGTAGCAGCATTCAGTAGAATGGCAACAGTGAAACAAGTCTATGACTTCCTCTGCTCAAGACTCAGGATTCGTCCTGAAGACATGCGACTATGGCACTTCAGAGATGAGGTATATAACTTTTTCTTTCATAATAATACAGTAAACTTTTGACTATCCTTGCACAGGTTACCTGTTTTGCATTTAATCCAGTCTTTTCTTGTCTATCTTTTAGAGTATACTGTTACGCATGTTGCTGACTGCATAAACATGTACAGTATATAGAATGAAAATATACAGTGAAACATGAAATTAAAATGAAGTTATTATTAACAGTGATGATAAGTATTAACACAATTTATTAAAAACAGATGCACTCCGCATACATCAAGTAGTTAAAAATGCATTTCAAGAAGCATGTTCCTCATCGACTGGAGCTTGCAGCTGGAAAAATTCTTGGCCAAGTCATTGTGCCTTGCTGCTACCCTCTGTGTCCTATGGCTACTCAGACGATATCGTCAACTGGCGCAGTATCAAAATTCATGACGAGGGTCGTTCTTGGTGATTAAAATTCTTTCCCATTTATCAAGTGCTTGATGTGTTTGAGCAATGCGACTTCCCATTTTATTTCATGGTATTAAAGTTCCAAAACTGCGATGAAACTGCAGACTTCCCACTTGTTTAGATTTTATGTTCCTTATTCTAATTTCCAGGCTCTGTTTCGTTTTTCCAACGTAAATTTTTATCACACTCTAAAGTGTTTTCTGGCTGCAAGCTCCAGTCAACAAACTGATGAGGAGCATGCGTCTCGAAATGCATTTTTAACTAAAGGGTCTTTCAACAAGAGTGTCCTATCTTTAACATGTGATAGCTGCCATTGTTGTTGAGTTACAGCAGTCATTTTTTTCTTGTGGTTACAGTTGGTATTGACAAATAGCCATGGAACGTTACAGCATTCAGCAACGTGTAGAAATTGTAAATATTTATTATCAAAATGGATCATCCAATACCATTTTGTGGATTTTCTTCATAATTTCTGGCGCGGTCACCTCATTTGGTCGACCACTGTGATGTCCATCTTGGCAGCTCGTACGGCCTCGCTTAAACTCCGTCACGCAATATTTTACTGTTGTAAATGAAGGAGCAAGCCTCCCCAGAGTAGAATCTAGCTCAGCTTTAATATTAGTTGGACTAAGACCTTTCAAATGAAAGTATTGTATCACATAACGATGGCCAGTTTTATCCATGTTTACAAATTCACTGAAAGTGTTCACTATTGATGGTTGCCAAACAATTACTAAACATCGTCAAACTTAAAACTTAAGCTTCATAAGGGTGGTACTTTCTACCATTGTCATTTGTTTGAAACAACAACCGCTATATATACGCCAGGTCGGATACTTCTGGGACTGCCTGCGTATCATAGACATACTTGTTGCATATGAAGCATTAACTAACACATGAAGTTATGGACATGGTTACACATTGAAGCTGTTTTGGTTTTTGTACCAGCATTGTGCTTGCAGTGCAATGTAGATGTATATATTGATTCTTATTATACCTGTTATGCTAAATGTATGCCCATTATTTAATTCCAATGCTGTTCTTGAGTTGCCTTTATACACTGTGCTATTTCTACCTGTATTGATCCATGGTTTCTAGTAACTGTTGACATTCATCAGTAATAACTGTTGTAAAGTACACTAGATTTTTGTAATTTTATTCTAGTGTGTGGAAAAATTGTAGAGTAAAAGGCAGTACCAAACTAAGCATTTTGAGTTTAAGAGCATGGAGTCGCAGATGCAGTATAATAACAGAGCGCTGCATGAACATAATTGAAATCTGACTCTATGAAACAACAAAATGAAATGTAATTCATGCACTGTCTCAAATAATGAGTACTGGTGCACAAGATGGTAGATGAGTACACTTTTTGACACTCACCTTCACTATACCCCGCCGCTGTATCTTTGCACTTGACAGTTCGTGTGGCTTCGCGTAAGGTTGGCTACATTGTGGTTGTGACGTTGCCAGAGTGGCTAGTAACAACAACAACAGCTGACTGTTTCCTTTCTATCGTGTCTAAGCTGTATACAAAAAGTGTACGTAAGTAGCAAACATCAATGAATAATAACTATTTTGTATTATTATTGTTAATTGAAAATAACTCTGCATAAACATTGCAGCGTATGTAGAATAAATTACGCACTTTTGACAATATAGAAACAAAATAATACAAACTTCCTGCTACAATGAAGAGAAATAAATCAAATTATAAGCATGCCATAACAAAGTTATTTTCACTCACGCATTTAAAACTGCAATGGCTCAATTCCATCCAATTCCCCGTTGTCGTCATCATCCTCGGAAGCATCATTGTCATCATCATCATCATCATCATCATCATCTTCACCAAGGCATATCATCAATGGTTCACAGTCACTAATAATTCCATCTATTTCTTGTGCTTTTCGTATTAGCTTATTCAAATGATCTACTTTCTTCTTCAATGAAGCTGTGTCCACCGTAGCCTTGTGAATAACAGTTCTCGTGTTAAGTCCTAGAGCTGCTGCAGTTCGTTGTACGGCTTTATCAGCAGAAATAGAGGGATTGCCATGAAGCTTCACGTACTCCTTTTCCTGTTCAAAGAATTCCCGGGTTCTCCTTATTAGTTTCAATGCCTGACTATTAAGTGGCACACCTCAGCGCAAAGGATTTTTCACTTCGTGAATCATCACTCAGCGATCAGCATCGTTTTTCAGACTTTGTCGCACTTAAGTTTTATTTAAATAAATAATATGAATGAAATATATATATGTATAAACGAACAATAACAAAACTATCAAACAATAACCACAAATACAAATAACAATGAACAATATATAGCTTGCAAAGAACAACTCGACGCTCGTGCTAGAGATTCACAAACTGAAGCATGTGGTTGGGAATAGTTACATCCGGCAACAGAGCCGACTCTAGTTCCGGTTCCGCTTTGTCATCGACCCTCCAGAATGCTGCCTTGTGATAGGTTTAGGACGTCAAACGGTTGAAGCTTTTCATCTGTTTTTGCGAGTGTACCAACTTAAACGCTAGCTGACAAGTGCAACGTTACAGCGGCGGTGATATAATTAAATGTTGTATAAAACAGAAAACGTTTTCACGGGCATTCGTCCTCATCATCAGCGACTGGGTGACTAAGGGTCTCTCCTGTATGCTCTTCTTCCTCTTCCTGCAGATTCTGAACCTGTTGCCATCTGGTGTTAGGGGGGCACAAAGTTTTAACACATTGTTCACAGGCGGGATTTAAAAATTAATGATGTTGTTGCTGTTTTCGATGATGTGTATTTTTTCCCAAATGTTCAATTCTATTGGTGTGGTGAGGGATTTTAATAATTTTATACTTTGACCAATGTTGTGGTTTTCTGTCCAAAAATGGTATGATACAGCAGATTTTTCTATTTGTTTTAGTTTTATGTTCCTTCAGTGTTCCTTAAGTCCTGTTTCCAAGTTACTTTTTGTTTTGCCTATGTAGTATTTCTTGCACTCATCACAATTAACCTGGTAAATTCTGGATTTTAATATGTGTGGGATGGTATTTTTGCGAGGTTTATACAACATTTAATTAGTGAAGGTGAGAGTCAAAAAGTGTGACTCAATCTACCATCATGAAGAATACTTCACGGTTAATAGTGCTTCTGTTTTTAACCTTTAACTAGTACACAATGCGAAACTAGCACATACTGTCCTGAACAAGATGGTATTACTGTACCATCTAGTGGGCTTCACATCAGACATACCTATCGACAGTGACTAGTATTGTACAAGAGTGTATTTTGTTTATATCTGATGCGCCACAGGCAGTTTTTTACAGTCACACTAACATGACAGATTTAATATTGATGCATGTAGTGCAGTAAAAAATCTTCTGGGATCCCTTGTTCTTATCCGCAAAATGCTCATTTTGGCACTCCTTTCTACTCCGCAGTTTTCTGCACATTCTTTTTCTTCCACATCAGAATGTCACATGGGTAAAAGAATTGTTTTCCACAATTTACAGGATTTTCTGCTGGAACCCTGAATAGTATAAAAGAGGGGTTTAAATGTAATCTTAATTCTTAGAGAACATAACAGTTTTTTGGGACATAATGAAACTAAGTCTGTGGTGTACTTTTTTACAGAATAATATGTTGCTCATAGAAGACGAAGAACCAACTTTAGAGGAACTTGGGATAGGCGATGAAGACCAGTTGCTCATTGAGGTTCGGAATAAAGATCTCACTTGGCCAGAGGAAATGGGTTCTCTGGCTGTGCAGATGCAGGATAAACGAAAACAAGGTAATACAATAGCTGTTACAAAGAATATTTAAGAAAACTTTAATATGGTAAAGAAAGATACTTTTTTTCTTCCCTTTCTACCTTCCTCTCTCCCTAATAGGTAGAAAAATCCAATTCATAGCTTATTAAATACAAGCACTACAATTCATTTAAAAAATGATTCTTAGAATTTGATAACAAATGTGAGTTGGTTTATTGAACATCACTTGCATTTTTAAAATGGGACGTGTTTCAAGAGTGCAATTGTTCCCATCAACATGATGCTGGCTGTGGTGACCGTTGAGAAGATGGTTTGCTAACTCCACGTATGGACGCCAATTTGAAGTAGATATTGTCTGCATTGTTTGCACCACACTATGGGCGTCAATTTGAAGTAGTTTGTATTGAAGGAGTTGTATTATATTTCAACTGTTGGGGAGCCGAACTTGTAGTAGTTGCAACCGTACGCGTAGTAAACAGTTTCTGGTAGCCTTTGCCCCAATTTTTAAAAATATTAACTTTGTAATTTGACTGTTTCTTTAAGTATTAAATATTTATGTTTGCCTCGGCTGCGTCAGTATTATTGTTAGACATGAATGTCTTAGCAGGGTTATGGTGCAACTGAAGAATGTAGGCTTACACAGATTATAGTTTTACTTCACTACATTTATTAATCCTTGACACAATTTAAATAACACTTCACTGATATAGAGAGCTGTGAGATTCTTTTTATTAATTAATTACACTTTTTAACACGTAAACTTATTTTTCGTCCCACACGAATACATATTATATTTCTTGAGAACACTTTTTGCGTCTGGTTAGTAACGCTGTCTGCAGGCAATTGAACTGTAAATTTGTAAAATTTTCTCCTTTTCAGTTTCTGATTGGCTAATCCTACTCCAATAGAATACCTTCATTTAACTAAAGCTTTTTCTGGTTGTTGATTGGCTATTTTATAACCTGTCAGTAAAATTACATTATTGTTACTCCAAGAATCACAAGTAGTACTGTTAAACTTTCTTACTCATTATTGACTCAAGGTTACCTTATTGTTACATCATTGTTAGCAACTTTTAACTTATTATTCTCACAGCTCGTACATTATTAAATTACATAATATATTCACATAACATTATTACACATGGATACAATAATATAACCATATGCAATGACTGTTACATACATTTTACAAATTATTACATACACATATTGCTTTAAGGCGGGCTGTTATTGAATTATATATTATATAATTAGACTGAAATTATTTAAGTGTTAAAAATACTGCCTCACCGTTCACTGAAGATAATTGCACTATTGTCATCCTCTGGTGGCTTTTCAAGAAATTTCTCGCTGAGGTCACTTGGCGGTAACTCAAAAACGAAAACTCAAAGTTTGTTTTTCAAAATGAAAATGTTTTCCGAGACTATTAGTTGTTTTCGTTTGAAATTTTTTTTTTAAAAGTACCGGTTGCTGATCAATTTCATGGTTTTCTAGCCAAAAAAAGAACTGCTGCTACCAGTTGTTCTTGTTTATACTTCAAATTCCTACATGTTACTTTGCCATTCTTTTCAATCTCCTTTTTGTTTTTCCAATATACATTTTGTTGTGATATTTGCATTTAAATTGGTATATTCTTGGTTTTACTATTGTTGGTATGGTATCCTTTAGTTCTGAATGTAGTAGGTGTTTTTGAATAGAAATGGGTTTTGGAATGGTGGAATGATATTGTACTCTTTGAATATGTTCTGGAACTGGTCATGGGCTTTGGGGTGGTATGTGAACTTCTTGTTTGTGTATTTTTCTTCTTCTGCTGACAG
Organism: Deroplatys truncata; assembly: GCA_030765065.1. Classification (NCBI taxonomy): domain Eukaryota; kingdom Metazoa; phylum Arthropoda; class Insecta; order Mantodea; family Mantidae; genus Deroplatys; species Deroplatys truncata. The sequence goes on from CM060979.1 coordinate 13,881,680, forward strand.
TTTGGTGATTTCTTGTGTTGCGTTCTGTTTCTTGCCTTTTGGATTTCTTTTTTTGTATATTATTTTTCTACTGAAACCATTGTTTTCTGCTATCATGTCTTTTTCTTGTTGAATTCTGCAATGTTGAGCAGTAGGTGAAAAAGCGGAGTATCAAACTGTTGAAGACTGTATACTGGTGTGACTTTGGATTTTATGTAGTTCTCTGTGTGTGTGTGTGGGTTATCAAATTGTGTAATACATCACTCTATATAAAGTTCTGTTCAAGAAATTTGAATGATTCTTACGTTTCCTCTTCTGCTTAACTGTGGATTACGCTGGGCATGAGGGGGAAGGAGGAGAGAGTTGTGTAACTGCGAAACAAAAATTAGAAAGAGAGAAAAATTTAGCGAACAAGAATGAATGACGGAATAAAGTTTATTTTTACATCTTTTATACAAAATCCTTTTTTACAATATTCCACTTGTAAACTAACTTAACCTATGTACAAATTTTCTTGCCAGCTATGTTCTACCTATTGTGGCAGTAATTTGTATCACAATAATGTAAATGCCAGAGTGATTGTGGTGTAAATAAGCATTATTGTATGACATTGATTTGAGATGTTTGTTAATTATAAGCATTGTTAGGAAATAAGTTTACGCGGCCTCACTGAAACTGACAATAAGAGCGGGTAACAATGAGCGAGGGGGTGAGTTGTTTATCAATTATTAGAGACAAGCAAATGACGTCAGATTGGCGCACTTTTCTTAGAAATGGCGGGAATATTTTCCCTAGAGCATATGTGTTCATAATTTTGATTGGATATAAAAATAGACGCTAATGTTGGCGCGTTTTATTAACCAATAGCAGCTCGGTTATAATCTTTAGGCATATCGGGTGTAGGAGTATAAAAAGCTAAAGCCAGAGGCAAGTATCGTCCAGTCCAACAGAAACATTTGTGCATTACACGTCGCTCAGTCCAGAAGAAGCATTCGCGTGTAATACGTCGATCAGTTCAACATAAGTATTCGTGAGTTATACGTTGCGTAGTTCAACGGAAGCATACATAAAGTACACGTTACGCAATTCTACAGAATCTCTCGCGTCGTAAAGCTAGTTATAAATGTGAAATACGCGAATTAATAAAGTGCGGCAAATAAGTGATTATAATAACATTAGAAAACATAACAGTTTCAGTCTGGCGTGTATCAAGAATCAATATGTGAAATTGAATAATGTGTGACGACAATAAAAGTGTAAAAACAAATTCTTTTATCAGTGTTATCTTTCAGTAACAAATCCTTTCCGTTTACACACCCTGTTCAAGAGATGTGCTCAACCGAGAAATAATAGCTAGCCGGAGGACAATGAACCCAACATTCAAAGTAGTAATATGATAACAGGCGCCCAACAATAGATAACACGAAGTTACCGCGACAAATTGGCTTCCATACGTTGTTTATATAAACATGAAACATCCAAGCAACTACAAATATTCTACTCCACTATACTGCTCAATTTGCCTGGCCTTATGGCTCAGCTGAGCAGCCCTTGCTACCCTTAATCACCTATGATCCATCCTCTCCCTCCTCTGTTTGCCCTTCTACCTTTCTTATCTCTCTTACTTTTGTAATCCATTTCTGCTTTGCTTTCTTTAAGAACTTCTCCATATTCTTAATTTTCTTTTCTTCTTTTCTTGTTAACATTTTAATTGCTGCTATTTTTCCATCCATTTTTCCTCCCATGCTTTTTGTCTCCATTCCGCTAATTCTTTGCATTCTGTCATATAATGCTCTGTGCTTTCACTGCCTCCGTATAGTTCACAAATTCCGCTTTTTCGCTTCTTAGCCTTCTCGGGTACATTGATCCTGTTCTCATCCATGCAAATGCTTCTTTTTCTGCTCTATCACAATAATCCACATAACCTTCTCTTCCCCATTTCCTTTTTTTTTTTTTTACTAACCTATAGAACCCTAGTGATTTTTTATTCTCTAAGCTTCCTTGAATCTCTTGTCTTTCTATGTCCTCCACTATGTTTCTTACTGTTATCCAAAAGCCGTTGCTATTTTTTTCTCCTGCTCTCCAAACATCTCCCATTCCTATCTTCTTAATTTTTCTACTCCTGTCCACTAGCTATTTTTATTTTTTCGTAGTCTTTTGTTGTTCCATACATATCCTTAAAAGTTTCCCCTCATTTGTTTTCGGGCATCTAAACCAAAATTTCAATATCCTTTCCAGTATCACTCCCTTTCTTCTTCTTCTTCTTCCTAATTCCACTAACACTACTGCCCTTGGTGCTGATCTTGGTAACCCCAATAGCTCTTTACAGAATATTCTGTAGCTCTGGTCACTTTTTCTGCTTAATTCAGATCCCCCCCCCCAAATTTCAACTGCATATAGCATTCTTGCTTCTACCAATGCCTCATACATTCTTTCTATCTATCTATTTAGTCCACATTTCTAATTTGTATTTGCACATCCTTACTCCTGTCATTTCCGCCTTTCCTTTAGCCATAACCTTCCTGTTATGCGCTACCCATTCACCATTACTGCTCATCCTCACCCCCAAATAATGTAACTCCTTGACAACTTCTAAATTTAAACCCCATCTGCCATTTCTCTTCTTTTTTTAGTTTATTTCCTCTTTTAAATACCATAACTTTGGATTAGTTAACAAGAAAGAGAGTTCAAGCTTGAATACTTGAATCAAACACTGAGGGCTTTGAAAATGTTAACAAAAATGTGTGTGGTTTAAAAGTGGTGAATGTGAACCAGGCTTCCAACAGCTGACTGATCAGGATATTGCTGGTACCATCACTAAGAGGGTTGTGAAGAAGATAAAGTAAAAGCAAAGTGGAAAGAGTAAAGGCTGGTTCACAACCAACGAGAACGGTAACCAGAACGAGAACGGGAAAGTTGAAATACATGTATTCAAATGGGAGTGTCCACAACCGACGGGAAGCCTTCCCGGGCCCCAGGAACGGGAAGAAGAGTTGCCCAACTTTTAACTTTCTCGTTCTCGTTCCCGGGCACGGCATATTAGATCCCTATTGTGCATATTAGACTCTTCACTCTAGAGGTTATTCTAAGCGGCCGTGACATGAAACAGCCACTAGTGCTCTCTATAGTCGCAAGCTGGAAACATGAACCTGGAAGGAATTAGTAGTAAATGTGCTTCCTAACCTCATCCCGACACCCGCAAATCTAATCAACGTTGGTTCCTCTGGTGAAGGGATCATTTGTAGTTTGTTTATATGCAACTCAAAACTGGCTATTACCTAAAAAACAATGGCAAAAGCTACAAAGAACAGCTAAATCCGGTGGAAATGAAAAAAAATAAACAATTTTAATGTATGCCATTAAATAAAGGAATGAAAGGAATTAATTGTTCTTTCACACAAGCCGTGTGTTGGACAAGGTTGGAAAGGTAGAATCAGATGACTGAAAAATTCAATGCCATAGCTGGGATTTGAACCACGGATCTCCCGGTCTCCATCCGGTTGCTCTAACCACTGAGCTACCATGGTAACATGCCGACACGACATTAAATTCTCCAGCTGATTCGCTGGAGAATTCCAGCCATTCGCTGATTCCATGGTTCAAATCCCGGCTATGGCATTGAATTTTTCAGTCATCTGATTCTACCTTTCCAAAGGAATGAAAGTTTGGCATAAGTAGAGGGATCGGAAATGTAATGAATATGCATTTAGATAATGTTTACTCTATTGAATTTTGACGTTGGCTTGGCTAAATTGGAAGTAGGTGAAAAAATGTCATTGGTCAGTTAAAAACAAATGAAATCCCAATGCGCAAAATCGACTTTCACTTTGTGATCGATATGCATTCCCGTTCTCGTTACCGGGCTGTTGTGAATCAAAATTTCTTGCTTCCCATTCTCGTTTCCGTTCTGGTTACCGTTACCGGGTGGTTGTGAACCAGCCTTAAAAGGTTCAGAATTTGCATTTCTCATACTGAGGCATTGCATACAGGGCATGTTCAGAAGTCTTCGCTTCCATCTTCAGCTGTAGGTCAACTGGCAGTCTGGTATCATCTTCGTTATGGTCTCTGGTCTTGATGAATCTGGTATAGATGTCTGGAGGAAGGATTTCAAAGTTCATAACTCAGCAAGTTCTAGATTATGGTTTACTTCAGACAATTCCAAGTTTGTGTCTATTTCATGGTTGATTTCTCAAAAGTGTGCTGCGATAGCTGATTTGTCTGTTTATATTTTATTTCAGATGTGTTCTTTGGTGTGGATGCTTATGTTGTGCTTGTTTTTTCTAATATATATATATATCTTATTGCATTCCTGCCAGTTTATGTTGTAAGCCCCAGATTTGGAAGATTTTGGTACCTGATCTTTGGGAGGTGCTCTTAACAGATTTTTCAACTTGTGTTTATTTGGGTGGAGGGGCTAGAATTATGTTGTGTTTTGAAAATAACATAGTAAGTGAAGTAAGTATGTCCCAAATCAACTCCTAATGCTCAAATAATCAACCTAGGCTTCACTGTTAAAAAGCTTGTCAATTAATTAACTAATAAGTAGTTTTATTTTCTCTGATCTTAAATGGTAAATTAATTTAAATTTTGTGTGTAAAACGATATATGTATTCTGTATACCTACTGAGTGCATCACAGTAAAAACATGTGAAATTGAATATAAATTTAAAAGCAGGGCTAGATACCTACTACATAGTACATGCAAAATTAACTTTTGTATTATCTGTTTTTTCGCATTATCCCGGCACCTGTTCCTAGGATTTGTTTGGATAACCAGGAGCATGCTGTTTTGAATGGCAATACTTTGGTTATTATTCTGTGCCTCGTTATTATTTAGCAACTCTTAAATGTTCCTAAAATATTCTTCGGCAAAAGTATACATTTATTTTCCTGCGAGGGCTGTCCCAGAAGTACATGACCTAACAAAGAAAACAAACATTTTGGGAAAAAACATCTTTTCTCTACATAGTCTCCTTTCAGCTCGATACACTTTTCCCAGCTTCGATACCCTGTTTATAGTGAGAACCATCGAGTTCTGCAAAATATCCATCAACTGCAAACTCCACCTCTTCATTGTTGGCAAATCTTTTACCACCAAGCCATTTCTTCAACTTTGGAAACAGAAAATAATCAGAGGGGGCTAAGTCTGGCAAATAGGGTGCATGAGGAAGGAATTCGAACTTTAACTCATTGTTTTTGTCCATTGCGATAATGGATGTGTGAATTGGTGCATTGTCTCGATGAAACAGAACTTTCTTTTTCGCTAAATGTGGCCATTTTTGCTTGATTTCATCATTCAAATGTTGCAATAAGTTTGCATAATACTCGCTATTGATTGCTTTTCCTTTTTGAAGATAAATCAATGAAAATTATCCCATGCGCATCCCAAAAAACTGACGCAACCTTGCGTATAGATGGAACTGCCTTCGCCTTTTTCGAGCCTATTCTCCCCTTTCAATCCACTGTTTTGTCTGTTCCTTTGTCTCAGGTGAAGTGATGGACCCATGTTTCATCAATGGTTATGAATCGACGCAATAACTTGGCTTTAATGCAGCGAAACATTGCCAAACACTCGACTGAAACATCCTCAGGATGCTGGTTTGTTCCATTGTGAGTAAATGCGGCACCCATCTTACGCACAGCTTTCTCATGTCTAAATTTTCAGTTAGTATGTGATGTAGAGCACGTTTTGAAATGCCTATGATGTCTGCTAGCTCGCACACTTTAAGTCGATGGTCATCTAATACCATTTTGTGGATTTTCTTCACAATTTCTGACATGGTCACCTCATTTGGTCAACCACTGCGATGTTCGTCTTGGCAGCTCGTACGGCCTCGCTTAAACTCTGCCACCCAATATTTTACTGTTGTAAACGAAGGAGCAGACTCCCGCAGAGTAGAATCTAGCTCAGCTTTAATATTAGTTGGACTAAGACCTTTCAAATGAATTGTATTGTATCACATAATGATGGCCAATTTTATCCTTGTTTACAAATTCGCTGAGAGAGTTCACTATTAATGGCTGCCAAACAATTACTAAACAATGTAGCATTGTCAAACTTTTAACTTAAGCTTTATAAGGCTTTATAAGCTTTATAAGGACTTTCTACCATAGTCATTTGTTTGAAATAACAACCGCTATGTATACATCAGGTTGGGTACTTCTGGGACTGCCTTTGTATATGTAAATGCATACCTATCACTTTGTGAATCCTGAGATTGAAATGAAGTAATGTAATGTGTTACAGTGGCTCCAGCAGAAAAGGGTGCGACCGGCCTGAACAACTTAGGCAATACCTGTTTTATGAACGCTGCTTTACAGTGTGTGAGCAACACACGGGCACTTACGCAGTACTTCACAGGTAATATGCATCTTTATGAACTGAACCGAAACAATCCCCTTGGAATGAAGGGCCACATAGCCAAGCGATACGGTGACTTGATCCATGATATCTGGAGTGGAACAGCTAAGACAATAGCTCCATTAAAACTCAGGGTATGTAGCAGGACAAGTGGCTCATTGTTTTGCAGTATCTTACATTTATTATGCAATCCAAATCTCTTGATGTTTGAGGCGTGTCCACAAATACGGCACTAGCGAATAGCAGCAGTGCAGCATTGCCTCATACGGACAGTACACCTCACTGGTGGTAAAACTGTAATTACAATATCATGTGGGCGCATGCGGATTTCATATTTCAGAAAAGCAACAAGTAATTAGGATAAAAGGCAACGTTTCGCTGAACAAGTACGATAAAGAATCATATTTTTACACCCAATGGTTCGCCATTGATTTACAGTTATCTTTCTTGAAGTTTAAACGGAGACTTTTAGTTAAAGTTGTGCTTGTAATAGTAATAAACCAATTGCTGTCCTAGTTATTTTATATTGTTATATCATAGATGTAATTATCACATATTAATGTCAATTCTCCATGTCCTAACTAAATTTAGAAATAGTTGTCCCATGAGGTTTTCTAATACAGCTGCAAACTCTTCATGAAAATACTTTCAAAGCACTCTGACGCAGCTCTACAAAACCGTACATGAGGTTGTATTTTAATAAACGTCATGTATGGTTTTGTTTCACAGAATAATACCATTGGAAAATCAATGTGCATAATGCCGAATCCCAAAACCAAGCACGTACCCGTGACATGAGAAGAGCATGTTGCAGTTTTTAGAACATTCAACGCCTTGTTACTTGGAAGGCACCACAACAAACAAACAAAAAAGCCATATATAAAATAAGTCAACTGAGAACTTTAAGCAAAGAATCACCAACTGTCATCACATTCTCGAGGAAGCATCAACAATGGAATTCAGTGTACCATTGATACGATAGCTCAAAGTTAAAGCATTGTTTAAAACATTGAAAAAGCAAAAATACAGCTGATGTACTTTTTACAGCACGCTTAATGGAAAGTCGAGCGACTCAGTTGTGAATTCAACTACGGTGTAACTACTCAGTTCTTACAGTGTTCTAGCTTTTATAAAGTTAACTCTTTCATGAAAATGTTGCTTAGTAAACCAGGTAGCACCAGTGGATATAGCATTAAGGTTAGGGCTTTTGTCTTCAGTGTGTGTAATTTATTTAAAAAGCATACCAACGAAAAAAACCGCAAAAATGCCAACTTCACGAAATGTCAAGAAGTACAGCTGAGGCATGCTCATTAAGTACACTAACTCTTTCACATGTGCGTAGGGAAGTGAAAAAGTATATGCCGTTAGCTGTGCCACTTGAATAACAAAGGACACATATAAAGGTATGGTTCTTATTCCTCTATTTGTATATTATATTTAAATGGAAGTTACGTCACTGCTACGTGGGGCTGGCGGGAAGAAGATGGCTGAGTTAGAGAGGAGATTAGGAGCCGAGGCAGTGACGTCAGATCAGAGTGATGTATGGACAACAGCTGGCAAAGTTAGGAAAGTGGCATCATCGAGGAGGGAGGGAGTTCAATCGCCACGTCATATGATTGCGGGCAGGGCAGAGGCGTGGTTTCAGAGTGGCGAATTGGTGGAAGAAGAAAGCATTGTGTTGACACCCAATGGGAGTCTACGGATTTTGGACAGAAACAAAGTGGGACCGTCAAAGGAGCCAACAGAAATAGATTTATGGAGTAGGAAAGTGTGCCATACATATATAAATAGTGCAGGCTCTGTGAGAAGTATGTGAAAACAGAAGCAGTAATAATGAGGAAGTAAATAGAATAGGGAGGGAGAGTGACTATAGAATGTATAGAAGGGAACAAATTAGACAAAGTAAAGACAAGGTATTGATAAGCAAGTGATAGATTTTATGAAATCGTGAAGTGAATGATTTAGACATAAAGGACGGTAAATACGAGGGGGCTAGGAGGGAGAGGTTCATTTCTTAGTATGAACGAGCAAGTGCTGTTATGGACGATCAGTACGGGGTACAAATAAACATTTTCTAAATTGCATATAATAGTTCCCATTTCCCACTGGTAGTGGAGTATTAAAGATGGTGGAGGAAGCAAGGAAAGGGAAGGAGATGGGAACAGGAGAAGAACAGTAAGCAGTATAGTGAATTTAAATGAGAAACGTTAGCGATATGAAGCTAACTCAACACACGTGCTTTGTAAATGCGGAAGCTTGGGTACAATCGGCAAAAGGAACCAGGGCTCGACGCTGATCATGCCCAAATGTATTGTATTAGCTCAACACTCAATAAAGATATCATATCATTATATTACATTTCCATTATTGTGTATCTTCTTGTTTTCTTGTAGTTTTTAAGTGAACATTGCGATGGCATTTATAACATACGCATAACGTTCTGGTGAAGTGAAGTGAAGTTTGGCAACCGCGCGGTCATTCCTTATTGGTTGTCATGAAATGTCAAGAGATTTGGACCGCATAGTAGTGCGTATTACCAAGAGTAAAATTATATCTTTTTGAGTGGTGTTAATATAGCTTTCTTTTTTTTCTCGTGTAGTGGACCATTGGAAAATATGCTCCAAGGTTTAACGGCTTCCAGCAGCATGATTCTCAGGAACTTTTGGCATTCCTTTTGGATGGTTTGCATGAAGACCTCAACAGAGTGCATGACAAGCCATATGTGGAGTTGAAAGACAGTGATGGTCGTCCTGATGTTGTTGTTGCTCAAGAGGTATTCCTTTTCTCCTTTACCATGTAACAGTTGTGTTTACAGGTTGAGTGCATGGATTTGTGCTGATATAATACACAGTGGTTTATGTTGGTAAGGAAATATTAAACTGCATCTGTCACGCCCATACCAACCCTTAAGTGGTTCTAGCACTCCGCTTAATGTTTGTCTTATTCCACCCTTTTTCCTTCGCTCCTGAGCATTAAACTGACCTGTGTTCCTAGGTTAGCATTTGAGCACCAGATTTTTACTTTCTCTGCTACGTATAGTAAGTAGGGGAAGTATTGTATTCCACCCAAAAATTCGATACCGAGATTTCACCGGAAATACATGTTTTGAGACCCCCTGAATCCAAAAAAAAGCATTTTTGGAAACATGTCCGTGTGTGTGTCTGTCTGTGTGTCTGTGTGTGTGTCTGTCTGTGAACAGCATAACTCAGAAACAAACAGTCGGATAAACACCAAACTTGGTATTTAGGTTCAGTATCTTCCAAGGATGCGACACAAAGGTTTTCAAGAAAATCCCCCCACCCCAGATTACCCTTTACATGGAAGATTTTTCGAAAATTTTAATTTTCTCAAAAATGGCTCTTAACGATTTGGATTAAAATATCATATGTTTAAGATATTTTTATGACAAATAAAATGTATATCTTGAATTTCCTGGGAATGTCTCCAAAAGTATTCTTCATTGTGAACGACTTTTGCATAACTGGTAAACCATAAGAGATAGACAAAATGTTACTACACAAAAAATGTAGATCGCGTTAAAATACACAATTTATGTCATATACACTTTTTTTGTTGAGTGAACCATTTTCGAGATATTGCTTGTTATTCCCTTAAATTTTCCAACACATACTTTTTCTCAAATGGAAATTCGTTATTCATTTTTTTTTGTCCTGGACATACAAAGAGAATGGAATACTCTTAAAACATTTGACTATCACTTAAAACCTAGCAATTCCCTTTGCATCTACAAGAAAATTAGCAATAAGATTAACATCTCGATTAACATGAAGCATATGGAGAATAGGCATTTGTAAAACTAGTTTGTACAAGAGTAGAGAAAGTCATGTGAGTGTAACACATCAGATTTTTTACATTACACCATTATGAGATGCAAAGGTGTAGTGCTGGCATTGCCCATAATAGCTGGGTTGGTTAGAACAACTGACAGAAACCGGAAGATCCGTGGTTCAAATCCCAGTTATGGCACTGAATTTTTCAGTCTGATTTTATCTTTTTATACTTTTCTTTGTTTGGATTGCATTCGGTTACAATGGTCATCTCACCAATGGTCATCAAAATTCATTAGATGTGTGTTGTGTTTTAGAATGGTGATCTTCTCCCATGCATCTAATTCGGCTGATTTGACTAATGTAACCCAATATTACATTAGTCAAACCAGCCAAATTTGCAGCCGAATTAGATGCATGGGAGAAGTTCACCATTCTAAAACACAACACACATCAAATGAATTTTGATTTACCGCCACCAAATCCTCTCTGGAAGTACATTTCACCATCACAAGATGTCACCACAGTATCCAGTCCACAAAACGGAAACACCAACAACACGGGCCAGTCGGATTAGCTTCTGAGGATGGGAACAACCGTTTCCCGAAACATGTTAAGTGAGTAAACTTAAGTGATGTTAGTGTAACAATTCTGACTCACCTTTAAATAAATTCAATACACTTCACTGTTTCTAGCTTATTTTCAAATATCAATGTAATATTTACTCTATCAAATGTTGATGTTGGCTACCCACGTTATGTTAGCTGAGTTGGAAGCAGGTGAAAAAATATAATTGGTCAGTTAAACACAAATGAAATGCTAATCGCAAAATCGACTTTCTACTTTGTTACTGATATAATCATTGATATATATTCCCATTCTTGTTACCAGGATGTCAACCAAAATCTTGTATGCTGTATTGCTTCCCATTGTCCCATTGGTTACCATTGTGAACCAGCCTTTAACCAATATCTTGCAAGGGAAAATCCATTGAAATTAAGTAGAAGATTAAAATAATGATGTTATGACAGATAATGCTGGGAAGCTGCATAATTATGGACTGGTCTGACAATATGACAAGATGCTTTCTTCTACCTTAAGAAATGTCATTTCATTTTTTTCATACAAAAGTAACATGTGCTTTACAGGGCTTGTCTTTTAGAACAACCAACATTCAATGAACAGCTCTCCACAAGAAGTAATGCAATAATAATGCAACATGTTTAAAAATGAGATGCAGAAATAATGTTTTTTGTTTGGAAAATACAAATTTATTGCTGGAAACGGCTTAGCCATGTTCTGAAATGTTCAAATTAACTTATACAGGATGGAGGAGTAATGGATGTCCACTTTTAAACAAGGAATAGAAGGCATTGAAAGGAGCAAAAATATTTTCATAAACTTCGGTTCATCTACAAGTATTTTTGCCAAAAATAAATAATTTGCAAGGCAATATTTGGCAACACAGCACCTAGAGCCATCTATCATCATGTGAATGAATAAACAATGCTGATCTCTGTGTGTGCGTGCATGTGTGCGTGCGTGCGGTTTTTTTTTTCTGTCAAGTAAGAATGGCTAAATTTTTGCCCTTAAAAGTAGCTAAGATCTAAATATTATACTATTGGTTAATTAAAAGTTTAGCATTCTTAGAAGTAGTACAGAGAACATGCAGGCTGTTGTTGCTGTGGTTCACCAATGGCAATGGAGATTAATTGATCTGCATCATTTTCCCTCTGGCTTCCCAATATAAAGTCTGTAAGCCTTTTAAGGCCTTTGCATTTGGTGCGAGATGCTGTTTGTTCAGGATGCACACTTCACAGCGAGTGCACTTGGGTGATTCATTCCACCGGCATTCCAAAATAGCACTAAGAAGTACCTGTGTTGTAGTCCATTTAGCAGAAAATGCAGTATTGTGGTGCTATTACTCTGTAATATCATAGTCTTACTTTAAAATTAAAAGCTAGCATTTGTATAAAGCCCCTTGTACACGATCAAACTTTTTTTTCAATTCAAGAGTTTACAAGAAAAGTTGTCAAACATTTTTCAGTATGTGACAAAATTGGACAAGACTTGACAATGTCATAAATGTGTATTTACAAGTTGTCTTTTTTCAAACTGAAATCCTTCAGAACACATTAATAAATAATTAATCACGCACAAAACAATTTACTATTTGCGTCACAGTATAACAGTTTGCAATGAAATACTGTTGTATACCAATATTATGTAGCACTTTAATGTATTATATCCAATGAAATCACATTACGATTAGTGAATATAATGGAAATAACACCAACTGATAGGTTAACCACACTGCATAAGCTTGCATTAATGAATACTTAGTTCGGAAATCTGCCTGGCAATTATTTCTTCATAACCTCCTTCATCTGCTTCATCTTGTGGTAACCTACAGAGACCTACACATACGGATATGGCCAGCTTATGTATAACCTAATCAGTTCGCATACAACATATCTTGGCCGGGTAGTCATTTTTGTTTACTTTTCCCTTTATGCCATGTTGCACATTTCGTGATGCACTGTAAATATTCGCATTTCATTGACTAAAGCCATCAAATCATTGATCTTTGATCGTTTAGAGCATGACCTTATATACTTTCAAGACTTTCAAAGAGTTTAAAAATATTGGAAGCCATTTGACAAGAAAAGTTGTGACAACTCTTGAAAGGTCTTGTAAAGTATTGAATTTGTCAAAAATTTGATCGTGTACAAACGGCTTAACTCTACTAAAGTAACAATAACCCAAATGTGTTTTAAAATAAATTTTCCTTAATAAAACCACTCTTAAGTAATGTGTTATTACTGCTGCAGTAATAACACATGCAAATAAAGCAATTTATAAAAAAACTTCTTAGTTTACTTAAAATTTGCCCTTAAAGAAGGCATAGCTCTTGCCTATTTGCCTTCTAATCTGAGAACTTGAATTTAAATCATAGTGTGTGTAATTGCAAATAAAGTTTTAATTGTCTCTCCTCATGAATCAGATATTAAGTTGTTAGCTTTTTGGACCCCAGCTTATTTGAATATTCATTAATCATCACTTATCTGTGTAGGAATGAGAAGTTAAACAATTCAAAAGAATAAAAGGCTCTTTCTTGAAATTAGATATTATTTTTAGACGTGTCTGCTGAACATGATCTATTAAAACCGATTCTTTGTTTGCAGGCTTGGGAGAACCACATTCTCCGAAATAAATCCATTATTGTGGACCTATTCCATGGTCAGCTCAAGTCAAAAGTGACATGTAAAGTCTGTGGACATGAAAGTGTCAGATTTGATCCTTTCAACTATTTGTCTTTACCTTTACCAATGGAGAGTTACGTTCATGTTCAAGTTATAGGTAAGTTTGGATAATGCAAGTATACTCTAGCAGCTCAAAAGTTACTCCTTTTCCCCTCCCCCACAAAAATTATGGAAACCAGAACAGATTAGACATGCATAGGTCATTTGGAAAGTTCTCGGGCTTTGAAGAAAAAAACAAAACTTAGTTTTTTTAAATTTATTGTATTTTTCAATATAGTTGCCGTTCTACTCTATACATGTGGACCAGTGATACACTTAACTTCTGTATACTTTCAGTGTAAAATGATTTTAAACTCCTCTCCTCTGGGAAAATGTGGTGAAGCTTTTGACATTTACATGTACAAATTAAAATTTAATTACTCTAGCTTCACTTTCTACATCAAAATTTAACTGGAACATGTTTCGGAAACACTTTTCTTTGTCATCAGCCTAGACTCACTGCCACATTTCCTCCTGTGCCGTGTATATGAAATCTTCAGGTGTGTGATGTCGTGTTGCTTTATCATATGAGAACTAAATATAAGTCACCAAAGTTGCAACATTCTTGGGACAGCCCATGCAAGGTATCAGATGGATCAATGCTATGTTGTACTGCATTCAGTGTCAATCCTGAGGGAAGCTGAGGTGGTCCATCTTGATCCCCTTGCCTCATATCGTGGAGCTCTCTCTCTATTGACCTTCTGCAACTTTGGTGACGAATGTATTCTTCAGCATTAGCAGGTGTAATGATTATTTGGGAGAGAGAGAGATAAACACAGAAATCACCAGACGACCTATTTACAAAAGACTCACTATTTCGGTATTCTGCTATTATGAGTCATTGTCACATATATATGAGTCATTCCATGTCAAGTCGCACAAATTTTCACAAAATCTGACCATCTTGTCTCTGATTCACTTCAAACTTTGTCCATGGATTACAAAAACAAAGTGAATTATGTTTTAAATTCTAATTTTTTTTAAATTGCAATATTTTTTAAAATATTGTGCAATCCATCTTGTGAAAAGTGGCACACCTCTCTACCTTTAAATTAGAATATCTTGCAGGCGATAAGCGATAAAATTATGTTATAAAGTGCAATGCAAGCTTAATATGTAATCTTTTACTTAGTATTTATTATAATTGATATAATTAACTATTTACATCCATTGTTAAAATCCAGATATTTAAGAACTATATATTCATATTAACCCCCCAAAGTTTAAATTTCTATAAAAATTATAAATAAATTCCTTGTCATTTTTACTTTCTCTACTACGTATAGTAAATAGGGGAAGTATTGTATTCCACCCAAAAATTCAATACGAAGATTTCACCGGAAATTATGTTTTGAGGCACCCTGAATCCAAAAAAAGCATTTTTGGAAACATGTCCGTCTGTGTGTGTGTCTGTCAGTCAGTCTGTGAACAGTATAACTCAGAAACGAACTGTTGGATAAACACCAAACTTGGTATTTAGGTTCAGTATCTTCCAGAGATGCAATACGGAGGTTTTCAAGAAAATCCCCCCACTCCAGATTACCCTTTACATGGAGCATTTTTCGAAAATTTTAATCTTATCAGAAATGATTAATGATTTTAATTAAAATATCATATATTTAAGATACTTTTATGACAAATAAAATGTATATCTTGAATTTTCTGGGAATGTCTCCAAAAGTATTCTTCATTGTGAACGACTTTTACATAACCGCTAAACCATAAGAGATAGACAAAATTTTACTACACAAAAAATGTAGATCGCGTTAAAATACACAATTTATGTCATATACATTTTTGTTTATTGAGTGAACCATTTTCGAGATATTGCTTGTTATTCCCTTAAATTTTTCAATACTTATACTTTTTCTCAAATGGGAATTCGTTATTCATTCTTTTTTTGTCCTGTACATACAAAGAGAATGGAATACTCGACATAGCAACCAGCTCTTAAAATATTTGACTCGCTTAAAACCTACCATATTCCCCTTGCACCTACAAGAAAATTAACAATAAGATTAACATCTCGATTAACATGAAGCATATGGAGAATAAGCGTTTGTAAAAATAGTTTGTACAGGAGTAGAGAAAGTCATGTGAGTGTAACAGATCAAATTTTATATATATATTTACCTAAATCAAAGCTGGGATCCTGTATAGTTAATTTTAAGTAAAATAACTTAGAAAGCGGTTCGTAGCAGGATTCCAGCGCTGCTGTGAAGTAGTAGCAGCAGCAGTATGTCATTGGATGCCTTGTCATTTGTTCACAGCACTTTAGTTGCACTAGTTTGTTCACATATAACTTAAATATGGCATATAGTTGAGTAGCATTCGAACTTTCAATCTTATCCTATGGGAGGCAACTTAACTACAATTTAAATGTGTACTTTTTCCCCTTCAGGCTCAAGTGAATACCATCTGGTTGTTATTACATTATTGGTTGATGGAATACATGAATTTAGCTCTAAGGTACCAGGGATCCCTTTCGCATTGCAGTATCTTACCTTAAAATGGGCACTATGTTCAAAACCACTTCTGGATTATTCATGACATTGGCACTTTGTAGCACCCATTGACTGTTATCAGTGGGTGGTACTTTTTTGGGGGGGACATGCATCACATAGTATTAGGTCTGGTGATAAAGTTAAGTTCTCCATTTTTAAGTTTGTAAGCATATTGCGGGTAACCAAGCTTAATGATTTCTGCCTTGTGTTATGTTTGGAAACAATAAACAGATTGAAGCAATAGTATTGCTATGTTTCTTCAGTTAACCCACTATGCACTTTCAGAAATCATGAAATGAACTTGTAATGCAAAAAGCTGAACACAAAGTAACATTTAAAATGAAACAGCAGAGAGAGGCTTTATAGAATATCAGATTCCAGTTGCTAAGTTACACCAAACACTGGAAGTGATAGCCTATCACGTTCGTACTGTGTAACGCATCAGATAGCTTGGCGTGCTGTTGCACTATAAAGCTTTCTGTCAGCAGTCTATGTTCAAAAACCCTACGTGCCCACACAAATAAGTTGTTTAAAAGTGTACTTCTAAGAAAGTACCCATCCTGATATTAACAGGTTTGAAACAAAATATATCACAGATTCCTCCTATATTTTATTCAGATTTTAATATTTGGGGGTTAAATATGATATTGCGGTGTAAAATATTTATGCTTAAAAAAGTGATTTTCTTATTCCAAAAAAATAGTGTTTTATATAAGGAAAACCACAATGTTTTTATCTACAAAATGACATATTTTTCTTATCCCTGACAATTCTGTATTCCGAGAATGAATTACTTTTATGTAATGTGCGCGCATAACAAAAATGTTGAGTACGCTAAGTAAATCCTAAAATAATTTGATTTTCCGCAAAATATGAAATATGTGTCCATTTATGTTATGTATGGAATATGTAAACTAAAATTCAAAGAAAGTGATGTTTTATATGCATTTGGTTTGATGTTGAATGACTGATATGCTGCCTGCAATATTGTTTTCTTTGGTACAAAGGTTTGGTCATCACCTTCCTTCTCCGTCATAATCACTGATTACCTATAACCTGGATGTACCTTAAGTGTTAAATTAAGTACTGGACCGTGCTATGTACCTGATTTATATGCCATGTGTGTATTACTAAACGTTGCAAATTACTGTACTGTAATAGTATGAAGAACAACTTATAGTTACATTTTAATATGATTTTGGCGTACTTACCTGAAACAAACAATTTAATTTCTTAGTTTTCTTCCTTGTGGATCTTCTTCCTGTAAAAATAAAATCCCACACAAACAGCCAATGCTTACACCAAAAATTGCAAAAACAATTCAAATTTTTGGTTAAGTGGAAAGGTAAGGCCTAATAATAATTAGTAATAACCTATAGCCTGATAACCAAACCTAACAATTAAATGCTCATATAATTAGCCTAATTATGACTAATTTAATGTAAATAGTAATATAATAATGTAATATAATTGATATTATAATCAGAGCATCAGTTGGCAACTAAATGGTTGGCGTGCAAAGTTTAAACACAGGCAACAAGTGCGTATTTGCAGAGGAGTTGCTGGTTATAAATGGAACCAAACAACCTGAATATCACCAAATTTTAGTGACTTATCCCATGATGGTGGAAAAATGTCAAAGTTGCACTTCAGTAACCTCTCATACATTGTAACCTGTGTATTTATTGGGGTATTAAAAACACTTTATGAAAAGGAAAAGAAAGATAAAGATACTTCTCCCGTGGTACTTCATTAATGCGGTTTTAGCATGAATTTAAATTATACAGAGTGAATCCGAACTCTACCAACAAACTTTCACAAGTTGTTCAGGGACGTTTTCCAAGTGTTTTGATATAAGGAACTCATGGTTCCGGTGGCTCATTACCAAGTAATTTCATGTTTTTGTTTTGTAATAACCATCCTTGTAATCTGTTTAGTCAAATATGATTGTTTCCAAACAAAATACAACCTTTCACTATTGTAGTAAAGCATATTTTTAGTGCGGTCCAACACCAGGCTTTTCTACTCCTGCCCAGTTCTGTCTCCAGTTTTGTTTAATTACATTACTTTGTAGTATGTTGTTAGTGATATGGTATGGATAGCTTTACTTATGCAGAATTAGCTGATAAACACTTGTCTACAGTTTTACAAATGTTATGCAGAACTGTTCCTGCAGCGATGACAAACTCGTCACACATTTGCAGCTGATTGGTCTTTGTGTACAACCTGACAGACTGAATGGAATAGTTGTTGTTCACCAATGGCACTGGGGATTAATTGATCTGCATCATTTTCCCTCTGGCTTCACAATATAAAGTCTGTAAGTTATCACTTTTAAGGCTTTTGCATTTGGCGAGATGATGTTTGTTCCAGATGACATCTCCTTCACACAGAGTGCACTTGGGTGTAGGTAGACATCCTATCTTGTAGAGGTGTTCTGCGAGGCAGTCGTGGCCAGTTGCCATCCTAAATAAGGCCACTGCAGTCTTCCTTGGCATTTTTTGTATATCAACTCTTATCTTTAATATTCTTATAATCTTTATCCTTTAATTTATCTTCTTCATCAAGTCTACTGTCTTTTGGAATGTTGTTTAATGTTATTTAATTGTTTATTTCTATTTGTCCTGCAGGTTTTATTTGTTGTATTGCACCTTTCTTTGCTAATTGATCCGCATGTTCATTGCCCAAAAGTCCAACATGAGCTGGGATCCATTGTAGTGTGACATGATTTCTAGGTTCAACTGCTTTAATTAGGCTTCTTATTTCTTTAATATTTCTTGTTGTTTTATTATTGTAATTTACTATTCCATCTATGGCTGATTTTGAGTGTGATAAGATGACTATTTTTTGTTTTATGTATGGTCTATATGAAATGTTCTGTAATGCTGCTTTTATAGAATGGAATAGTCTGCAAAACATTCCTTCAACATGCCCTCCCACGTTTTCTGGAAGATGTATGCTGATAATTTACAGACATATGTGGTTTCAACATGATGGGGCACATTTTGCAGTGAATGTTAGGGAATAGCTTGATGAATAAGTTAAGTTATAAGTTTATTGCTCATAGACTCAATTACAAGTTTGGAGCATTGTCAAGTACAAAGATAAAAACTTAAATTACAGTTTAGAAAATATACATGTTTGTTTACACTTTGTTGAAAGTATGAATATTGTATACAGACTCTTTCAGCATTGTTAAGTGAATAATTCAGCTAAGGAGGATTGTCGTGGTGTCCTGTTCCATGGGCAGAAGAGTCATCAGATCTGATGGACTTTTTCTTCAGGGTTAACGTGAAGAGCCTAATTTATGTGCTTCCTGTCGAAACTAATATGGACTTAGTTGCTAGGATTGTAGCAGCTACTGATGCCATGTGCCAATCTTCTGAAATGCTAGAGTGTTTGTAACAGTCCATGAGGCGTTGCTGTAAAGTTTGTCGTGATTATGGCAGTCATTTTGAGCAATTACTTTAAACAATGTAACAGTGTAATTTGGGTTTTTTCATGTCATTTTTTTCTAATATTTGGTTAACTATTTTAAAAATAAACAATTGCAATTGTCTGGAGGTCTTGAGTAGTGGATGAATTGGTGGTGGGCCATAATATAAACACGTTTTACAGCCCCAAAGGTGCGGTTTGTTTGGAAACAATATTCCAAGTAAACAGATTACAAAGGTGGTTGGGTTATTACAAAGTGAAAACAATAAATTACTCGATAATGAACCATTGGGTCCCTTATATCAAAACACTCAGAAAACATCCCTGATCAATTCGTGAAAGTTCGTCGGTAGAGTTCGGACTCACCCTGTATTAATAGGCATGAATTATTAACATGTTGTCCATTTTTCTTGCAGTTATTCGCCTAGATGGAACAGTACCTGTAAGATATGGATTGCGGCTGAATATGGATGAAAAGTATAGCAGTGTGAAAACTGCATTAGCAAACCTTTGTGGTATCCCACCTCATCTACTTAAACTGGCAGAAATTTCAGCAGCACAAATCAAGGTAATGTGGTATTGCATTCTGCAGTCACATCAACAGTTTCTGTTCTTGTTAGGTTTTCTTTTAAACCAGTTAGTTTCAGTACTACATCTGGCACATGAAAGTCTTTTCTTACACCTCTGCACCTTGTTGTTCCATTATTTTACTAACTTTCTTTTAGTTACATGTGTATCAGATACATAGAAGGGAAACTGTTTTCTTCCACAAAATATGTCAGTCTGGGTGGCGCAGTTACTTAGGTGCTAGCCTTCTGATGCAGGTTGGGGTTTAAACCTGCCCAGGCTAATGGTTTTTAAGTGTGCTTAAAAGTGACAGCCCCGTATCACTAAATTTACTAGCATGTAAAAGAACTCCTGCGCGAGGAGATTCCGGCAGACCGGTGGCACTGATATGATCCTGGCAACTGACAGTATGATTAAACAAAATCTTCATATTACACCAAATGTTTAATTTCCTTTGTTGGAATTACTCTAAGTTAACTCCCTGCTCGTAGGCAGCTGTGAACCAGAATAACTTGTTTATCCATTTTACCACCTTGTATGTTGATGCACTGTATCCTTAGTGTTATTGTTCAACTTGCTTTTTATCAGCTGATGCTACATAGAAAGTGTGTTGAATACCATGCTCAAGAACACTTCATAGACTTGGATGTTGTCCTACAATTAATCTGTACTTGGTTTCTCTCTTCTTTAATTTTGCGAGTGGTTTAATGTTTACGTAATATGTTTTTACGTAAATTATTAGAACTTGAAGATCTTATATTGTGCTGCTTTTGTTTTGTTTGGTTTCATAACTTTAACTGCCCCACGTATAGGAGCCAATTTATAATAACATTATTGTAGCCCCACGTTATGGTAGCCAATTTGCGACGGTATTACTTATAATGTTTGTTTACATCACGTGTGTTGAAGCCATCTTGCGACGTCATTCATTTGTTCGGTTTGTAGCTCCATCTTGTGTTAACAATTTGCATCAGTGTTAGTTTTTGTTTGATTTCATTTCAAATGTCCTCCGGCTGGCTATTATCTTATCTTGGGTCGAACATGTGTCTTGATCAGGGTTGTGTAAACGGAAAGGAATCTTTTATCCAAAAAGAACACTGATGAAGAAATTTGTTTTATAATTTTTATTGTCGAACACGTTCACTATCACTTTTACATATTGATCTAGATACTCGCCAAACTGAAACTGTTATAATAACTTCTTACTGATAATTCTTTCAATCCACGTACTTCAATCTTTTATATAATTAACCTTACAATACTTTAGATCTTTCATAATTCTGCTGCGCGTAACTTGTGACGAACTGACAAACTGACGACGACGTGTAATGTATTGAGAATTTTGATGAACTGGCCTGAATACGACGTGTAATGTATGAATGCTTTCGACGAACTGAAGGACTGACTGACTTTACCTCCAACCTACCTTATTTATACTCCTGCAATCAGATACGCCTAAAGATTATAACTGAACTACTATTGGCTAATAAAACACGCCAACATTAGCGTCTATTTTAATATCCAATGAAAATTATGAATACATATGCTTTTAGGGAGAACACATTCCAGAAGTTTCTACCGAAAACGCGCCAACATTACGTAACTTCCTCGTTTCCAATAATGATAAACAGCTCACCCCCTCACTGCATTATTGCGCTATTATTGACAGTTTCAGTAAAGCCTTATAAATTTACTTTCCAACAATATTTAGAATCAATAAACATCTGAAATCAATGTCACATAAAAATGCATATTCATATTACAATCATAAATTACATTTAAGTAATTTATGATACAAATTACTGCATCATATGCCCCACTAGAAACATAATTATAAATATTTACAACTTGTTTGGAAATTTTATAATTGGGTTTTTAGTCTCCTAAATCTTGGAACACACGCTATCACTTTCACTTAACACTTCACACGCATTTAACACACGACATATTATTATTTTTTTTTTTTTTTTTTTTATCACGCCACTACTTACTGGCTCTGGTTTAATTAATTTAGATTTTAATCTGACATCACAAAAAATTTTTTTTATAGCAAATACTGTACCCTAAATTATTTAATTACTGTTACCAAATTGTTTACTTTCTTAAGTTGTTGACAAAAATTTATACATTTAAGATTTTTGTAATTGTTTAACATTTTTACCAAAATATTCACCCTCTACACAAATATTTACATCTCTTAAATCTAGGCACTGTTTCACATGTTCTATTTGCTACATAAATATTTGTTTTTAATTATATTTACCAATTTTTGTTATTTTGTACTTTATCTTAACAATACTCTTGGAATAGTATTTATGTACTTTACTTTAATATAACATCATGCTTTATTTCGCATGTTCAGTTACTAATAAAATGTTATTTTCCTCTTAAACATTTAGTCATGTCCAAAATTTATTTCTCCTTTCACATGATGTACATATTTATTTAACCCTCTTACGTTCCAATACATTGCTCTGCATTTCGTCTTTAACTATCCAGCATTTACTATTTATCATCTTTGTCTTTTGTTTCACCTTGATCTTCATGGTTGTATGGTTTCAGCATCTCAATATGGAACTTTCCTATGCTTTTTCGAGTTGTTGGATTACATAACTCATATGTATTAGTTCCATATACTTCAACAACTTCATATGGTCCATGGTATTTGAGAAACATTCGCCAATAAAGTTTATTTGCTTTATCCGACAATTTCTTGGTTTTGACCAAAACTAAATCTCCTATTTTGATCCTCCATTCCTTTCTCTTCTTTTCTTCATGTTTAATTTTTCTTTTTATGGCCTTTTTCTTCATCCTCTCGAATGCTTTTCGGAGCATCTCCTCTTCTGTTTGTGGTATCGAATGCGCATCTGGAATGGCTTCTGGAATTTTTTTACACACTGTATTGATCTTCTTTCCTAACTTAAGTTCACATGGTTTGTATCCTGTCACATTGTTTACGGTTTCATTTAGTAGATTCTGAACGAAGTTCACGTATCCATACCATTGGGTGTGTTTTCAATGACACAACACCCTTAAATAATTTGAAATTTCCTTAATTTCCCTCTCCACTGGGTTGGAGTTCGGTCTGTATCTTGACGAAAAATATTGTTTAATGCCATTTTCTTTCAGTCCATCCATAAATTTTTTTCCTGTGAAGTACGAAGCATTATCGCTCAATACAGACTGAATAGGTCCTTCTTCTATCACATATGACTTGAGTAGTCTATTCAAACATGCTAAACCTGTAGGTTTTCTCAAAGGGTAAATTCTTACATATTTGCTGAATATATCATAACAGACAAATATATATTTGTTTCCAAATTGACTTGGAGGCATCGGACCATGAATATCAATACTAATTACACATCTCGGCTTATCCCTTATAACCGAATTAGTTTCAAATGCATATGCTGCATTTATTTGCTTTGCCTTCTGACACAGGTTGCAGCACGATATAAATTTTCGAACTTTCTGACGCAATTTGGATATGTATAAATTCTCTAAAATCATAGAAGTTGTCCGGTCCGTCCCTGAGTGTGCTAACCCTTCGTGAAAATTCTTAATTAGTTCCTTTTCCATGCTTTTCGGAACCATTACCTTCCAACTAGGCATTTCTTTTCAATGCTTCTTGTATAATGTCCCATCTCGAATTGCTACAATTTCTTTCTTTGCCTCTTCAATTAGTGGTGCCTTTTCTTTAAGTTCTAACAATTTTGCGTCCTCTTTTTGAGTTTCCCCCATATTTTTCAATTTTCTAATCATTTCTTTGCTTAAAGGAATTTCAATTGTCAATATTTTGACTTCATTTCTAGGCCTTTCAATATTTTCGGGAATTTGTGGGTTGTAGTTCAATCTTGATAGCAAATCACTGAAGGTATTATTTTTGCCAGAAATGTGGATAATCTCAATATCGAATGCAGATATTGCATGAATGTATCTAGCAAGTTTTCCACTACATAATCTACACCGTTGTATGAAAGTTAAGCTGATGTGGTCTGAATATACTTTCACCTTTTGCTGATAAATATAGGTTTTAAAACGAATTAATGAGAAATATAGTGCTCCAATTTCTAACTGAGTCACTGAAGAATTCCGCTCAATATTTGTAAGTCCTCTAGAAGCTGTACTAATGACGTGAAAGTCATTGTTGAAGTCTCGCTGTCCTAAAATTCCGGCGTATCCTTGCATTGATGCGTCGACATAAATCTCATATTCCAAATCTTCTCTGGGCCTCTCGAGTAATATGGACTTAGCAAAGAGTTCCTTTACTCTCTCAAAACATTTTTGATGATCCTCTGTCCATTTCCATTTATTGTTCTTTAGGAGAAGCTGCCGCAGTGGTTCTATTTCAGCCGAATATCTTGGTACGAACTTACTCTGAAAGTTCAATACCCCTAAGAGACGTCTAATTTGTTTTACGTTCCTTGGTGATGGAATTTTCATTATTGCTTCTATTCTTTTCTGATCAGGTCTTATACCTCGTTCATCCACTACATAACCCAGAAAATTTATTTCCTTGACACAAAATTTTGATTTTAGTATGTTCACAGTCATACCATGTTGTTGTAGTTTATTTAACACATAATGGACATTATTCATGTGTTCTTCAAATGTTTGACTAATGATTAGGAAGTCGTCAATATACTTTATTAAGAAGTCATCTGCAGAATTTCCAAAGATACTGTGAATGGCTCTCAAAAATCCACTTCCTGAGTTTTTTAAACCAAAAGGATTTACACAAAAACGATACTGGATCCCTGAGTACTGAAATGAAGTGTAATCACGCACTTGTGGATCTAATTCCACTTGCCAATATGATGCAGTGAGGTCAATAGATGTCAAAAATCTCCCTCTTGAAAGTTTCGTAATTAGTTGTTCAATTCCCTCACTTTGAAAATGATCTGGTTTCATATACTTGTTAACATATCTACCGTCTAATGTTAATCTCAAACTACCATCTCGTTTAATACTCCAGCAGATTGAATTTATATACTGAGAATTACTTTGCTCAATAATCCCATTTTCTAACATGCTATTTATTAGTTGTCTAGCTTTGTCCCGAAGACTTATAGGTAAATTGTCATACTTGTGCCTATATGGTGGTACGTCTTCTACTTGAAATGTATGCTGATATACATTACATCTGCCTGGGATATTACTAAATACTGAACTATTGTTCATCAAAACATCATGAAGGATTTGTTTTTGCATTACCGTAATATTATAAGCTTCTTCACACTTGTGTATTATTTCCTCATTTCTCTTCTCTTCCCAGCTGTTGTCTGTCTCGATCACATGGTCGTCTTTTGTTTGGATTGCAAATTTCTCTAATTCTTCTAGCATTTCTGCTAGCTGTTGAAAATATGGCATGGTATTCCCTTCATATTCTGTGACTACCTGCTTTATCTGACTATTTCTATCAGTTTCTGTTATTTGCACAAAAAACTCTTGGTCACAAAGATTCTTCTCATCCTTTGTCATCTCGATTACAGAAACTTTCTCTTTTATAAATGGTACCCTTATTTCTCTATCGTCTTTTGTCATTCTTAACTCTTCATGTTTAAAATCTATACTTGCTTCATATTCATGTAGGAAGTCACATCCTATAATTATGTCACAAATCAGATGGTTTACAATTAGAAACATAACCTCAAAATTCTCTCCGCCGATAAGTATGCTAAGTAGAGCTTGTGTTTTTATGACCTGTGTCGTTCTTCCGATTGCAACACGACAAACTAAATTACTAGTGGGAAGAGCCATAATTTTGTTACCTTCATTAATCAAATTTATGTAAAATTTCTGTGAGCAAATTGAAGCTGATGAACCAGAATGTATAGTTGCAATGATCTCTTTCTTCGCAATTTCCATCCTAACATGAGGTGACTCAAAATTTTCTCCCTTATCTTTTGTTGCTGTAATCTTATTACAGGGTGTATGTGTAGGCATATTATTTGTATTGGTAATGGATACTGAATTATTAAAGACGTCCTGAGAACCTACTACACAGGAGTCTGTTAACAGTTTTCCTGGTTATTTCCATGTTCACGTACGGGACTGCCATTCCTAACAGGCGCTAAATCTATCTCATTGTCGCTACCATTGTTATGAGTTCCCCTTCCTCGAGTTTGAAATCCTCGATTTCTGACATTATGTCCCCTTGGCACGTAATTTTCTTGCCGTTCCTCAGATCTTTCCCGGTTATTGTTTTCCCTCCAGTGAGTGAAATTTCCCCTTTGTCTAATGTACCGCCTTCCATAATTTTGCCCTCTTTCAGGCAATCTTTCTGTCCTGACATAATTTATTTGTTCCTGTCTACCTGGTCTCCTATCTATCCTCGATCTTTCAAATTGTGGAACGTATGATTGATACCGTTGTCTGGTATTATTTTCATGACGCCTGTCTTGTCCTCTACTTTGCTGATAACTACCTTGGTAATTTCTTCTATCTCGCACATCTAAAAATCTATGCTCCCACTCCCGAGATATATCTTCTTCCTGTTGTTCCAAAGCTGTTTGTTATTAATTCTGTCATCTCATAGATGCTACGTGGTTTTGCAATTAATAAGTAATTTCGTATCCTTAAAGGATAATGCCTTGCGAGCAAACTTACAAAATCTTCCTCATTGATTGGAGGTGACAAGTTTCTAACCTGACTTGCATGTTTCAGTAAGTAATCAGTCATTGATATTCCCTCTCGTGGATTAAATTGACCATGACTAAGCATTGCTCGAATTCTATGCTGTACCGTAACATTCCAAAATCTGTTCATGAATAATCTCTTAAAGGATTCATATGAAATTTCACCCCCGGATACCATTTGTAACCAATCTAAAGTTTTCTGGTCCAAACATCTTTTGACAACTATCATTTTCAATGCTTCAGGTATCTTTTTAATTTGAAAATACTCTGATAATTCTGCAATGAACTGTACTGGACTGGAGTTTTCATTAAATTTTGGAAGTGGAAAATCACTTAAGATATGATTGTAATTTTGCAAATTCCCTACTCCCATATTTAAATTCTCTAGTGTTACTTGTGCACTCTGAGTTTCAGCATTAGCTATAGATAAAGCTGCCGCATCACTCACATTATTTGTCATACCTGAGGAACTACCTCTATCATTATGTTGTACATCTGATACATTCACATCACATATATTTGCCCTTGAATTCAATTTTAACCTATTTACAGTACCTTGCAGATTTTCTATTGTCTGTTCCTATTTTTTATTATTCTCATTTTGAACAGTTTGGTGTTTGTTAATTTCAGAAGTTAGCTTTTGATTCAAATCTTTAGACAAATCTTTAACTTCATCAGACAATTTATTTCTCCGTGTTTCTGACTCCTTCTGAATTTCAGATATTTCCCCTCTGAAATTAACTTGCACCTGTATTAAATCTGCATTTGTAGCCTCCATCATCTCTTTTAACTCACTTGAAATGCTACTCATTCGGCTACCTAGCTCTGTACATTTTACATTAACATGCTCTATTTTATTATTAACCTCATTTTTTTGGTTAGATATTTCCCTGCTCATGTCTAACATTTTCTTTGAAACTTCACCTATTTCATTTGCTATCATTTCTTGATTTTCATTTTTCATTCTAATCATACTACTATCTAGCTCCATGAATTTCTTTTCAATTTCTTCCCTGTTTTGTTCTAAGCTTTTACCAATATCTTCCCTTAATTCTCTCTTATTCTGATTTAGTTTTTGTTCTAAACTCCTATCAATGTCTTCTCTTAATTCCCTATTATTCTTTTGCATATCTTCCCTTAATTTCTCATTACTCTTGAGTTAATTTTTGTAATTTCTCATTATTCTTTTGCATATCTTCCCTGTTTTGATCTGTTTTCTTTTCTAATTTCTCATTATTCTTTTGCATATCTTCCCTGTTTTGATCTATTTTCTTTTCTAATTTCTCATTATTCTTACCAATATCTTCCCTTAATTTCTCATTACTCTTAACAATATCTTTCAGCATTTCCATCATCATACTAGTATCAAGATTAACATTTCCTGCTGTTCTATTCTGACTTTCTGCACTAACATTTCCACCCTCAAATCCTAAAAAGTTTGGGCTATTTTCTGTAACCTGTATTGAATTACAGCTAACTGTTACATTATCTTCCTCCATAATTATTTCTTCTGTATTATTAGTAGCCATTGTTTTCTTTATCCTACCACTCCTTAAGTACATTTGAAGGTTACAATTTTGTTTTCTAAAAAAAAAATTACGATACTCTGACCTTTGTGATGCTGTTACTTTGATGTCCAGCTTCCTGCCCCTCTCTCCTAGGTTATATGTCGCTTCTGCGTTGTGTTATGATGAATCTACGTTGTCTCGATGCTTTTGTAGTTGAATTACCCTGTTGCCTTGTAATCTCGGAATTATGATGTCCAATCATCCGTGTAGTCTGTCGTTCCTTTTGTTGTTTCTGGAATCTGCGTCTTGTAGTTCAGTTGACTTCTCCATTCGCCCCTTTGGTCATTTCACTTCTTCCTGGTTAATTCTGATCCTTTCCTGGTCATCGTGTTCCTTTCCTGGTTACTCTGCCCCACGTTCTGGGTGCCAATTTGCGACAGTATTAGTTATATATGTTTTGAGCCCCACGTTGTGGTAGCCAATTTGATGTGGTTTAATGTTTACGTAATATGTTTTTACGTAAATTATTAGAACTTGAAGATCTTATATTGTGCTGCTTTTGTTTTGTTTCATAACTTTAACTGCCCCACGTATAGGAGCCAATTTATAATAACATTATTGTAGCCCCACGTTATGGTAGCCAATTTGCGAAGGTATTACTTATAATGTTTGTTTACATCACGTGTGTTGAAGCCATCTTGCGACGTCATTCATTTGTTCGGTTTGTAGCTCCATCTTGTGTTAACAATTTGCATCAGTGTTAGTTTTTGTTTGATTTCATTTCAAATGTCCTCCGGCTAGCTATTATCTTATCTTGGGTCGAACATGTGTCTTGATCAGGGTTGTGTAAACGGAAAGGAATCTTTTATCCAAAAAGAACACTGATGAAGAAATTTGTTTTATAATTTTTATTGTCGAACACGTTCACTATCACTTTTACATATTGATCTAGATACTCGCCAAACTGAAACTGTTATAATAACTTCTTACTGATAATTCTTTCAATCCACGTACTTCAATCTTTTATATAATTAACCTTACAATACTTTAGATCTTTCATAATTCTGCTGCGCGTAACTTGTGACGAACTGACAAACTGACGACGACGTGTAATGTATTGAGAATTTTGATGAACTGGCCTGAATACGACGTGTAATGTATGAATGCTTTCGACGAACTGAAGGACTGACTGACTTTACCTCCAACCTACCTTATTTATACTCCTGCAATCAGATACGCCTAAAGATTATAACTGAACTACTATTGGCTAATAAAACGCGCCAACATTAGCGTCTATTTTAATATCCAATGAAAATTATGAATACATATGCTTTTAGGGAGAACACATTCCAGAAGTTTCTACCGAAAACGCGCCAACATTACGTAACTTCCTCGTTTCCAATAATGATAAACAGCTCACCCCCTCGCTGCATTATTGCGCTATTATTGACAGTTTCAGTAAAGCCTTATAAATTTACTTTCCAACAATATTTACAATCAATAAACATCTGAAATCAATGTCACATAAAAATGCATATTCATATTACAATCATAAATTACATTTAAGTAATTTATGATACAAATTACTGCATCAATTTATGTCCTTTAAATGAGTAGGTCATATCAGGCAGTGGATGAATGAAATGAGCTGAGTCCAATAGATTTGAACATGTGAATGTTTGATACTTTCTTACATATTGTAACCTCTTATATTCTCACATATCATGGGGGTAGAGCATGGTACCGGAGTTTAAATCATCTCAAACTACACGAGGTCCAACGGGGCGAGCTAATAAAAGTTCCTCAAACCCCTGAAAATTCTTAAAATATGCCTAGGTCATTATGGGGAAGGAAAGAAAGATCTGTCTACATCAAATAACTACATGCCGGAAATTTAAATTGACAGTATATATATTGAATTAAAACTGATACATGTTACGTTATGCTTAACGGAGCGTCTGTTCCTAACATCTGCACTGTTTGTTACATTCCAAGAGATAGACTGAGCGTCCTAGACGCTTACTGAGATATAACCAGTTTACCCCCACTCCTATTACGTCATTCTGGTCTGTGTTACCAACCCAAGAGCCAAACAAATGTTGCCAAAACCACATGTTATAAATGTATTACCACAACCAAATGCCACAATATGAGTATTTGATTTCATTGCATGGTAAATTAACTAGATTTTGTTTAAAATTGATAATAAAAATATAATGTTTAAAACAGTGGTGGCATGTTAATAAAATGTTATAAAAAAACTTAGTTGACATTTAAAAACACTATTTGCCCCACATTCTTAAAATTGAATCGGAAATGTTTCAAAGAGGCCTGCTCTCCATCCTCAGTGGGTTGGCCGATGGAAGTCCACATCAGGCAACTGTTTTCCCGTTCCATCATTGCCCAGTCTGTCTTTCTTCCCATTGGTCAGTTTCAAGACATCGTCTATTGCCGATATTTCAAAGTAATGATAAAAAAAACAAAACATGTTTTTGAATGGCATAAAAAGATTCAAAATGAAAAAAGTCTTGAAGATGCTCCCCGTCCAGGACGCCCCTCCACATCAAAAACTGAGATGAACCACAACACCATTAAAGTCATGTTGCAGGAAGATCGACAATTAACAATAGTGAAGATTACAGACATTATGCACATTTCATATGGTTCAGTTGAAGACATAATTCATAATGATATTTGGGCTACAGAAAAGTGGCAGCAAAATGGGTTTCACAAGTGCTTCATGAGGAACAGATGTCTCATTGGGTCATGAGCTGCCAGCAGTGGATCACAAGGCTTCGGATGGAACCCAACTTTCTGGACAAGGTTGTTACATGTGATGAGAGCTCGTTCATCACTATGATCTGGAAACCATACAACAAAGTGCACAATGGAAACATTCTTCCAGCCAAAGACCAAAACAGCAAAAGTGCAACCAAGTGCAGGGAAAGTCATGCACCTTATGTTTTTTTTTATGATCACATGGTTCTTTAACATACTACAATAACTGCTCAATACTATAGTAACGTCCTTAAAGGACACTCAAGACAAAAATGTCTAAGAAGAGACCAGAACTTGCTGCCAATGGATGGATTCTCCACCAGGACAACACCCTGCTCATATAGTCATAGCAACACAAGCGACAATCACTCAACTATGTATCATAATCATGCCCCACCCACCATATTTGCCAGATCTAGCACCCTGCGATTTCTACCTATTTCCATGAGTGAAAAAAATATCTGTGCACACCAATTTCAAACCGATAAAGAACTAAATAGTGTTATTTTGGGTATACTCAACAGGATGTAAAACAAGGGCTTCTCTGAGTGTTTTGAAAAGTGGATAGAATGTTGGAACCAGTGTGTAGCCTCAGAAGGAGAGTATTTTGAAAGTTTGTAGTAAAATTTGAATAAAAAAAATCTGATGTGTTACACTCACATGACTTTCTCTACTCTTGTACAATCTATTTTTGCAAACGCCTATTCTCCAAATGCTTCATGTTAATCGAGATATCGAGATGTCAATCTTATTGCTAATTTTCTTGTAGATGCGAGGGGAATATGGTAGCTTTTAAGCGATAGTCAAATATTTTAACGCTGGTTGCTATGCGGCGCATTCCATTCTCTTTGCATGTCTAGGACATAAAAAAATGAATAACGAATTTGAGAAAAAGTATAAGTATTGGAAAATTTAAGGAAATAACAAGCAATATCTCGAAAACGGTTCACTCAACAAAAGAAATGTATATGACATAAGTTGTGTATTTCAACGCGATCTACATTTTTTGTGTAGTAAAATTTTGTCTATCTCTTATGGTTTACCAGTTGTGCAAAAGTCGTTCACAATGAAGAATACTTTTGGAGACATTCCCAGAAAATTCGAGATATACATTTCATTTCTAATGAATTTATCTTAAACATATGATATTTTCATCAAAATCGTTAGAGCCATTTTTGAGAAAATTAAAATTTTCGAAAAATGTTCCATGTAAAGGGTAGTCTGGGGTGGGGGGATTTTCTTGAAAACCTTCGTGTCGCATCTCTGGAAGATACTGAACCTAAATACCAAGTTTGGTGTTTATCCGACTGTTCGTTTTTGAGATATGCTGTTCACAGACACACAGACACACACACACAGACACACACACACACACAGACACACACACACACAGACACACACACGGACATGTTTCTAAAAATGCTTTTTTTGGATTCAGGAGGTCTCAAAACATGTATTTCCAGTGAAATCTCGGTATCGAATTTTTGGGTGGAATGCAATACTTCCCCTACTTACTGTACGTAGTAGAGAAAGTAAAAATATGAATAACGAATTTGAGAAAAAGTATAAGTACTGTAAAATTTAAGGAAATAACAAGCAATATCTCGAAAACGGTTCACTCAACAAAAGAAATGTATATGACATAAGTTGTGTATTTTAACGCGATCTACATTTTTTATGTAGTAAAATTTTGTCTATCTCTTATGGTTTACCTGTTATGCAAAAGTCGTTGACAACAAAGAATACTTTTGGAGACATTCCCAGGAAATTCAAGATATACATTTTATTTGTCATAAAAATATTTTAAACATGATATTTTAATCAAAATCGTTAGAGCCATTTTTGAGAAAATTAAAATTTTCGAAAAATCTTCCATGTAAAGGGTAGTCTGGGGTGGGGGGATTTTCTTGAAAACCTTCGTGTCGCATCTCTGGAAGATACTGAGCCTAAATACCAAATTTGATGCTTATCCGACTGTTCGTTTTTGAGTTATGCTGTTCACAGACACACAGACACACACACACACAGACACACACACACACACAGACACACACACACAGACACACACACGGACATGTTTCCAAAAATGCTTTTTTTGGATTCAGGAGGTCTCAAAACATGTATTTCCGGTGAAATCTCGGTATCGAATTTTTGGGTGGAATGCAATACTTCCCCTACTTACTATACGTAGTAGAGAAAGTAAAAAATCTGATGTGTTACACTCACATGACTTTCTCTACTCTTGTACAATCTAATTTTACAAACGCCTATTCTCCATATGCTTCAAGTTAATCCAGATATCGAGATGTCCATCTTATTGGTAATTTTCTTGTAGATGCAAGGGAAATATCGTAGCTTTTAAGCGATAGTCAAATATTTTAACGCTGGTTGCTATGTGGCGCATTCCATTCTCTTTGCATGTCCAGGACATAAAAAAAATCTGATGTGTTACACTCACATGACTTTCTCTACTCTTGTAAAATCTAATTTTACAAACGCCTATTCTCCATATGCTTCATGCTAATCGAGATATCGAGATGTCAATCTTACTGGTAATTTTCTTGTAGAAGCAAGGGAAATATGGTAGCTTTTAAGCGATAGTCAAATATTTTAACGCTGGTTGCTATGTGGCGAATTCCATTCTCTTTGCATGTTCAGGACATAAAAAAAATGAATAACGAATTTGAGAAAAAGTATAAGTATTGGAAAATTTAAGGAAATAACAAGCAATATCTCGAAAACGGTTCACTCAACAAAAGAAACGTATATGACATAAGTTGTGTATTTTAACGCGATCTACATTTTTTGTGTAGTAAAATTTTGTCTATCTCTTATGGTTTACCAGTTATGCAAAAGTCGTTTACAATGAAGAATATTTTTGGAGACATTCCCAGAAAATTCGAGATATACATTTTATTTGTCATGACAATATCTTAAACATATGATATTTTAATCAAAATCGTTAGAGCCGTTTTTGAGAAAATTAAAATTTTCGAAAAATGTTCCATGTAAAGGGTAGTCTGGGGTGGGGGGATTTTCTTGAAAACGTTCGTGTCGCATCTCTGGAAGATACTGAACCTAAATACCAATTTTGGTGTTTATCCGACTGTTCGTTTTTGAGTTATGCTGTTCACAGACACACAGACAGACAGACACACAGACACACAGACACACAGACACACAGACAGACACACACACGGACATGTTTCCAAAAATGCTTTTTTTGGATTCAGTGATTCTCAAAACATGTATTTCCGGTGAAATCTCGGTATCGAATTTTTGGGTGGAATGCAATACTTCCCCTACTTACTATACGTAGTAGAGAAAGTAAAAATAATGCTGTCCATAAAAATTTTTTTTTCTCCCATTTTTACTTTCTCTACTACGTATAGTAAGTAGGGGAAGTATTGTATTCCACCCAAAAATTCGATACCGAGATTTCACCGGAAATACATGTTTTGAGATCCCCTGAATCCAAAAAAAGCATTTTTGGAAACATGTCCGTGTGTGTGTGTGTGTGTGTGTGTGTCTGTCTGTCTGTCTGTCTGTGTGTCTGTCTGTGAACAGCATAACTCAGAAACGAACAGTTGGATAAACACCAAACTTGGTATTTAGGTTCAGTGTCTTCCAGAGATGCGACACGAAGGTTTTCAAGAAAATCCCCCCACCCCAGACTACCCTTTACATGGAACATTTTTCGAAAATTCTAATTTTCTCAAAAATGGCTAACGATTTTGATTAAAATATCATATGTTTAAGATATTTTCATGACAAATAAAATGTATATCTTGAATTTTCTAGGAATGTCTCCAAAAGTATTCTTCATTGTGAACGACTTTTGCATAACTGGTAAACCATAAGAGATAGACAAAATTTTACTACACGAAAAATTTAAATCGCATTAAAATACAGAATTTATGTCATATACATTTTTTTTGTTGAGTGAACCATTTTTGAGATATTGCTTGTTATTCCCTTAAATTTTCCAATACTTATACTTTTTCTCAAATTCGTTATTCATTTTTACTTTCTCTACTACGTATAGTAAGTAGGGGAAGTATTGCATTCCACCCAAAAATTCGATACCGAGATTTCACCGGAAATACATGTTTTGAGACCACCTGAATCAAAAAAAAGCATTTTTGGAAACATGTCCGTGTGTGTGTCTGTGTGTGTGTGTGCGTGCGTGCGTGCGTGCGTGCGCGCGCGGGTGTGTGTGTGTGTGTGAACAGCATAACTCAAAAACGAACAGTCGCATAAACACCAAACTTGGTATTTAGCTTCAGTATCCTCCAGAGATGCGACACGAAGGTTTTCAAGAAAATCTCCCCACCCCATACTCCCCTTTACATGGAACATTTTTCGAAAATTTTAATTTTCTCAAAAATGGCTCTAACGATTTTGATTAAAATATCATATGTTTAAGATAATGTCATGAGAAATGAAATGTATATCTCGAATTTTCTGGGAATGTCTCCAAAAGTATTCTTCATTGTGAACGACTTTTGCATAACTGGTAAACCATAAGAGATAGACAAAATTTTACTACACAAAAAATGTAGATCTCGTTAAAATACACAACTTATGTCATATACATTTCTTTTGTTGAGTGAACCGTTTTCGAGATATTGCTTGTTATTCCCTTAAATTTTCCAATACTTATACTTTTTCTCAAATTTGTTATTCATTTTTTATGTCCTGGACTTGCAAAGAGAATGGAATGCTCCGCATAGCAACCAGCGTTAAAATATTTGACCATCGCTTAAAAGCTACCGTATTCCCCTTGCATCTACAAGAAAATTAGCAATAAGATTGACATCTCGATATCGCGATTAACATAAAGCATATGGAGAATAGGCGTTTGTAAAAATAGATTGTACAAGAGTAGAGAAAGTCATGTGAGTGTAACACATCAGATTTTTTTTTATGTCCTGGACATGCAAAGAGAATGGCATGTGCCACATAGCAACCAGTGCTTAAAATATTTGACTATCGCTTAAAACCTACCATATTCCCCTTGCATCTACAAGAAAATTACCAATAAGATTGACATCTCGATATCTCGATTAACATGAAGCATATGGAGAATAAGCGTTTGTAAAAATAGTTAGTACAAGAGTAGAGAAAGGCATGTGAGTGTAACACATCAGATATTTTTTACTACACTTTGTAGTCACGTCAAGAGTATAAGAAGAAAGCCATAAAACTATGTAAATTTGATGTGAAACATTTAAAGTAATTTATAATATATATAAAGAAAATAAATGTAAAACAAAATTTCAGGAAAAGAATCAAAAGATATTGATAGGAATGATTTAAATGAGTGTATAGATAAAAAATGTTATAAATAATAAACCTAAATAAGTGAAGGATGCTAGCAATGCAAGTGTACAGCAAAGCAACACTCGTCAAAGATGAAGAAAATCAACAAGGAAAAAGATGCCATTGCAACTTTGAAAGCATCAGATGTATAATCACCAAAGAGAAATTTTGCAGAAGGTCTTTGAAGAAGAGAAAAGCAGTGATAGGTATATTGTGAAGTTGAGCGAGTATATACTGTGAAATCTTAAATAGTTATGTGGGAGTCTCCTGAGGGGTAAATAATAACTCCATGAGAGCGTCTAGAGAAATTATCTTCACGTAGAGAAATACATGAACTAGATCTTGTGCGAGGCAGGGTTAGGAATTTATAGCTCCCCATAAACTTTAACAAATACACAGAGTAATTAATAGCAAAGTACATGGCTTGAAAAGCAATTATAAAGTAAATAAATTCAGGAACGTAACAAATGGTATCATTCTTGAGATTTTGTTGTTGTTTAATCTATTTATTTTATGTTGCTTTAACTACATGGTCATATCACGGCGGATCTGTTAGTAGATAACTCATGGATCGATGTGTGGTGGACAGTTAGCCTTCTAGGTCTCATCCCTGTAACCATACCTTGCTTCATCACATGTCCACAGAGACCTCAGTGCTTAGCAGCCGGATGTTCTGCTTCGTGCCATGCAGATGGCATTAGGGTGCCGTCCAGTCTAACTCCTTTCATTTTCCATGGATAGTTGGCACAGTATTTTTCACTATTATTATTGTTTTAGACTTAAGATGGAACTTTGGGTTGTAGTATTAAATATCCAATATGGTATTTACCTTGACGGCTGAGGGAAATCACATAAAAAACCTCAGTCAGATTGTTTGGCCCATGGGATTCGAACTCGGGACCTCCCAAATGCAGGCCACAGACGCTACGGCCCGAGCCATCCTGCTCAGTTCTTGAGATTTTGTTACATGGAATAAAAAACAATCTAAATAAATTTTGGAAACTGAGACAATATTAATTGTTTTATTATAATTAAAATTCAATAACAGCCCACCTTAAAAACAATATGTATATAATTATTATTTAAATTGTATGCAAAATCATTGTAAATACTTATTTTTATTGTTAACGCATTTATTAATGTTATGTAAATGTTTATAAACTCTAATAGTGCAAAAACTGTGAGAATAATATGTTTTAGGATGTTAATAATGAGGTAATAATGTAATTTTTTTTATGAAAAGATTGGTAATAACGTAATTTCGCTTACAGTTTGGAATTAGCCAATCAACAATAAAGAAATATTTTTAGTTTGAATACTTAAATTCTATTGGACTAGAATTAGCCAATAAGAGACTGGCATTACCGAAGCTATAAGATTTTTACCATTGAATTCATTCAGTCGTGGGCAAGATGCTATAAAGAGCAGACGTAAAAGTCGCGGGTAAGATGTTGTAGAGTACGGATGGTAAAAATTGTGTTCTCCGCTAAAATGTATAAAGTGCTCACAGTTTTTCTTTTATAAAGTGTTGTGTTTATAAATGTGCAAGTATAAAGAGAAATAAAAAGAAGTGAAATTAAAAAGTAAATTCTGTGATGTATTTTAATTCTTGTCTTATCACAACCTTAAAGGAACTTGTGTTTCTATAGTGCGACTGAAAGCAGCCGAGGCAAAATAACTTAATAATATTACGTAAAACAAGCATCATCTTCACTATAAAGTTTGGCGTCCCAAGCATCAAACAACATCAAAGTGCATCTTCATTACGTAACCTAAATACATTTTTAAAGTGACGCACATATGCGGGGATTTTCACACCTCATTTCCAGCATCCAGCTAAATAACTTTTTCAAAGTTGGCAACAAACAAATATGAGGTTCAATTCATTCTTCAAATTGGTGTCCCTCAACGTGGAGCTAAATAATTACTTAACAGCACACTTTTTCAAATATACGTAATAATATTTACGTAAGCCAAAAATCTAAATCGCAAATCTTCATTATGTATTAAATCCGATATAAAGCATTGTAATATTCAAGGCTTAAAAAAGTATTGTAAAAAGAAAGAGTCTCATCACAACAATAAAAAGAAAATTTGGAACTGTTACTGTTTCAGTGTCATTTTTTAAGTACAGAACCCTGAGAGAGAATTCCTGAATGCCACAATCATTGTAAAACAGTACCAAACATTGGCAAACAACATTACATGGTAAAAACTGTGAACATAAAAGCAGCGGCTTGTGTGAAAGAACAATTAATTACCATTGATTGACGTAATACATGAACAATATTTACAAGTGTATCATTAATGAATACGTAAATCAGTTATCATTAACTGATTCCTTCTCTGCTGAGTTATTGATTTTATATCTTCTTCTACCTTATTGTTTATTTTCCATAGATACTAATAACAAAAATATCGAAGACAGATTTGATACATAAACAAAGAATAACATGTTCCACATACATATCAAATAAAAGGCATAACTAAACTGTATTCACTCTTAGGTTGATCTGGGTCAAAACAAACCCCAGGTGACCAGTGCACCGCTATAATGTATCCTTCTGCCATTCGCACTAGAAATACTGTCACACTTTCAGACCATGTGGCAAGTACAAGCAGCACGTAGTGCAAAAAAGAACAGAGTCCTTATTTTGACAACTGAAGTGGTGACTAGCATATTCTGTTAAGGGTTAAAGGTGATAAGATTGATAGTTGCAACAAAATAAACGTTTGCACATATAATAATAGTTAATTCTAAAATAAATGAACGAAAAATAAAGTAACAGGTATGTGATAACCTAATTTATTCGCTCTCTGGAAGCGGCACTTTATTAACTGTTGACAGTTCATTTTAAAAAACAAATTGTTACGTAAAATTGCATTCTTCTTAAAATCACTACATTCTTGCATCGTGTATTTCATATGTTTTCTTCTTTTTCCGAGTGTAACCACTTTTCTCGTTTCAGATTTTTCTGCACAAGCACTGTTTATACTTGTACTCGAAACACCGGTGAACTCAGAAGTTAATTTCACCATTTCTTTCGCGGAAAGTGTTGGATATTTCTCACATAACTTATAATAAAGATTCACCACTAGTCAATGGTTTGCGTGGCTAATGCTTTACGTAATTCGACGAAAACACAAAAGCAAATTCACCATCCGCCAGATACTAAACACAACTGCTGGTTTCTGGCTGTAAACAATATTCTGCGCCTACCCGGATGTCAGGTGACTCATACGAATTGCGTCATGAGACTTGTAGCTCTGTTTTACGGTATAAATCAGCGTTAAATAAAACCTAGGTATTTGTATAGAATATTATACTATTTAAGGATAAATTCATTCTAAAATTCAGAGATTAGCATGGGACTACTTTCCTGGGTGCATTGCTGCCGTGTTGCACCACGGTGCACTGACCACGTGGGTTGTTTTGCCGCGGATCAACCTAAGAGTGAATATAGTGTAATATAAACCATTTCATAACATAGCAATAACCTCAGAGGGTAACCTGGTATTTCAAAGTGAAGATACATTTAGCAAAACCTACTAGGCATTAGTACTTTTATTAGGAATTGTGCTTGTGCTTCCTACTTAGTATCTAAGCCATTGTATTTTTAGTGCCATTTTTATGTTGGATTACATTATCCCATGGAGTTTGAAGTTTGGCCCACTGCAATCTTTACTTTACCATGTTTAACTTTCACTGTATACTGAGGAATGGATAAATGAGTGGGATGTCATTCTTCAGTAACACCTGCAAAGTTGGTAGTATTTCCTAAGTGCCCTTTATGAGGCAATGAATTATGCGGATACTATAAAGCTAGAAGTACAGCCTTTGTTTCACACTGCGAGTCTTGCACGTCAGTCGCCACAGCTCAGACTCCTGCCAAAACAGTTATAATATCTCTGCAACAGCCTCATGTTCTCATAGTTACAATTACAGTGATAATAAGCAGATACCTTATCATAAGAGATGTTGGAAAGGCTGTCCGTCTCTATCTATATATTTCTGACAACTTCTCAGGAAATTTTCATTTACAGTCGAGACTTCAATATCTGAAATAAAGTGAATTTCTCGCCTGATGTTTTCTTTTAATTTTTCTAATGCATGTGTTGTTGCATACGTCTAGTTCGCCATAGATGCAAATCGCATACAGTTAAAGGACCTTGAGGACCATAATGCTTTACTAATTACCCAATCTTCAAAACTTTTCAGAATAAATTTAATGACTCATAAATCATCAGATGTATGTCGGTAGCAGAGTCTTGTTGGAAAAATCCAGACTGACATTTAACGTCTGTCAGGTATACAAAACATGGCAGAAGTCATTCCTGTACCTCTCTGCATTTTTTGTTCAGAAAATATGTTGTTGTTCACCAATGGCACTGGGGATTAATTGATCTGCATCATTTTCCCTCTGGCTTCCCAATATAAAGTCTGTAAGTTATCACTTTTAAGGCTTTTGCATTTGGCGAGATGATGTTTGTTCCAGATGACATCTCCTTTACACAGAGTGCACTTGGGTGTAGGTAAGCATCGTATCTTGTAAAGATGTTCTGCAAGGCAATCGTGGCCACTTGCCATCCTAAATAAGGCCACTGCAGTCTTCCTTGGCATTTTTTGTATATCAACTCTATCTTTAATAGTCTTATAATCTTTATCCTTTAATTTATCTTCTTCATCAAGTCTCTGCTGTCTTTTGAAATGTTGTTTAATGTTATTTAATTGTTTATTTATTTCTATTTGTCCTACGGGTTTTATTTGTTGTATTGCACCTTTCTTTGCTAATTGATCCACATGTTCATTGCCCAAAAATCCAACATGAGCTGGGATCGATTGTAGAGTGACATGATTTCTAGTTTCAACTGCTTTAATTAGGCTTCTTATTTCTTTAATATTTCTTGTTGTTTTATTATTGTAGTTTACTATTCCATCTATGGCTGATTTTGAGTCTGATAAGATGACTATTTTTAGTTTTATGTATGGTCTATATAAAATGTTCTGTAATGCTGCTTTTATAGCTGTTAATTCTCCATCATAGTGGTTTGACATTTCATCTAATGTTAGATACTGTGCAAAATGTTTACAGTATGCTCCTGCACTGGCATTTTTTTTATTGATGAGGGATCCATCTGTATATATTTGGAGCCATTCTTTTTCTGGGTATCTTTCATTTTCCGTAGCTATTGCTATGGCTCTCATTTCATCTGGTATATTGTTTTGTTTGTGTATTGTGTGTATCAGGTCATTCTGATATTGTATATCAATATATTCTATTGGACTCATTACCTCTGTTGCAATTATATTTGTTGTAATTATATTCTTGTATTTTAATTTATTAATATATGTTCTGAAGCTTATTTGAGTTTTTAAATTACTTACAGTATCTGCTGTGTGGTACCACTTGTATCTGTTTCTATTGACTTGCAGTTTTTGTGCTAGAGTAATTGCTTTCAACTCGTG
Organism: Deroplatys truncata; assembly: GCA_030765065.1. Lineage (NCBI taxonomy): Eukaryota > Metazoa > Arthropoda > Insecta > Mantodea > Mantidae > Deroplatys > Deroplatys truncata. The sequence continues at coordinate 13,923,329 of CM060979.1, forward strand.
TTCCAATTCTATAGCCATGTTTTTTGTGAAGCTTTGTAGTACTGTAATTGGTGTTGTTTTTACAGCTCCTGTTATTATTCTTAGTGAATTATTTTGTGAAATCTCTTGTTTAATGTTGCTAGTAGTTCTCCTCCATACAATAGGTTAGGTTTTATATATGTTTTATATGTATTATTAAGGAGGTCCATGTTTCCACCCCATTTTATTCCTGATAAACGTTTTAAAATGTTGTTTTTGTTAATTTTATTTGTTACATTGTTTACATGTTCAGAAAATATATGTCGTATTATTCTGTATGCATTTACTGCACACCACACACCAATTTTCATGTCACATAAGAGAGTCTGATGTGTAAAATCGTAAAATACGGAACGTAACCATGTAAATGGAACCATGTTTTGCCAGAGAACGATATTAAGTATGGGTCAGTTACTCTATCATTGATTTTGCAAAATCCAATTACAGAAACTTACCTGATTCTGATGACCATGTAAAAATAAGGTGTATGCAAGAAATCCTCATACATTCAAAGAACTGAAAGAAAACAAGTGAGAAATGAATTTAATTTTAGATATTGAACTCTCGACTGTAAACAAACATTTTCTGAGAAGACGCCAGAAAGACGGAGAACATTCTCAATATCCCATATGATAAGATATATGCTTATTGTCTTGTGGCTGTAAGTATAAGAATGTGACATAGTTGCTCTGATATTATAACTGTCTTGGCGGGAATCCGAGCTGTAGTGGCATGCACTGGCCACCGTGTGAAAGAAAAGCACTGTACTTCAGATGTAGACAAAAAATGTTTGAGTAACTAAGGACTTTATAAACGCTTCTGAATTACACAACAATTACTAAACAAAAGTTAGCAATTAAGTTGATGCTTTAAATGCCTGCATTTGGCATTTAATCAGGCTAGAAGAATAGTGTTCTTATCTACTGGAATGTTTGTATTATTTAATACAATGTGGCTTCAAAGGTTGAGTTTAGGTTATTATGCAGTTTTGTTTTCTTGTTTCAGAATGTTCCTCCTGACGATCAGAAAATAAAAACTTTGGTTAGTAGTTCCTTATATGCCTATGAATTGCCAGATAACATGTGTTCTGGGTCAGTTTCCGGAGGTGAGGAAGAACGTCTCTCCCTTTGTTCCCTTAAGTCTCAGAGAGAAGCTCAGACTTTCACTGCGATTCAGCGTTCAGTGCAGCCTAAACATCAGCCTTCTGGTAAGAGAAGTACTTTTTATTCTGCTTTAGATTTGTTGTTGCTGCCATTATCATCTCCTCCTCCTCTTCTTCCTTCCCTTCCCTCTTTACTTTTATATATGTTTTACAAGGGGTGGTCATAAAGTTTAATTATCACCTCGAAAAAATCAAGTTGCGACCATGAAACTTGATGATGGTGTTAGCACCCTTCAATGTGAGTATGTCTTGGCCGAGACCTTGATTGTAGAAGTCTGCATTTTGGCTTTTCAGGAAACGAGAATACAGGGGGGGGAAGCATGTGTGACACTGTCCTGTGCCGAATAAGCTGTAACATTGTCATGGAGGAAAAAGATACCCTTGAACAGCTTCCTGTGAACTGTGTCATTGACTAATTTTGAAGATTTAAAAGCTAGTAACAGTGATGTGTCATAATTTAAAATAAGGAGTGGTAATAATTCTTCTTTTGGTATGGTTGGGAAGAATGTAGTGACATCAAGTCTGTGGGTGATATATTTATATCTGAATGGTGACTGGTTAATTCTAATGAATTTGATAATTTTTGATGTGGTATGTAGTGGTAATAAAATTTTAGTGATGTAGTGTAACAACCTTCATTCCATCACAAAATCTTTAAACAAACCTCAGGCCTAACTATGGGAAACCCCCTTTCACCATTTTTAGCAGAACTATATATGAGCCATTTTGAATGCCATATTACTCAATCTTTCCCACATCTATTCAAAACCTGGTATAGGTATGTAGATGATATTTTTGCTATTGTTCCAAAAAAACTTTCAGAAGATGCTTTGAAATTATTAAATTTACAAAAAAGGTCTATTAAATTCACAATAGAAAAAGAAGAAAATGGCCAATTACCTTACCTAGACATCAGGATCATCAGAAATAATGCACACAACAAACTAACGTTCGGCATTTACAGAAAACCAACGCACCAGAAAATTATATTAAAAACAATAGCTACAATCCTACAAGCCACAAACATGCAATTTTAAATAGTATTACAAACAGGTTAGTACATATACCAATGGAGAAAGTGGAATACCAGAAAGAATACCAACACATTATCAACATAGCCACTATGAATGGATAGCAGAAAAAAACAATAGATAGAAGATAAAGTTTGAAAGACAGAAATACATCCAACAAACGACTACTTTACTCAGACAACAAAAACCACAAGCATATAGGAAATTCACTTACCACCCTTGGACACATCATAAATTTCAAAGGATTTTCAAGAAATACAACATCACCCTGTCTCCACAGAATAACCACAATATACAGAAACTACTATGCAACAGAACAAAAGATCCTATCCCCAATGAAAAATTGGCTGGTATATATCAAATTGTTTGTAATGACTGTAACCTGGTATACATAGGAAGAACCAAAAGAAATCTTGAAATAAGACTTAAAGAGCATATGAGATGCATTTACCAAAAGCAGCCAGATAAATCAGCAGTAGCACATCATTTCTGGTCTTCAAACCATGATATCACTCCAAACATAAAACTCTTAAAACCGATCAACAGCAGCAATGAATTGGACATCCGGGAAAAAATACATATTGTCAAACACAGGAATCACCTAATGAATTCCGAACTGCCACCACCCAGCAGCCTTTGGAGGTTCATCAACCCGGGACCAGAGAACACCACTAGCCACACACATTCCCCAGACAATAACCGACAAAATCAGTTGAGGAGATGCTGACGATGGAAGCAAACCGTCTCCTGAAACGTGTTCAAGTAAGAACATTTTAGTGATGTAGTGTAACAACCTTCAAGTCTCTTTGTTTTAAACTTTGTCATGTTTAAAATGATGTGCAAGATGTTAAAAACTGATTTTCACATTTTCCAATCTCCTTGATTGTGATACGCCGGTCTTGGAGCACCATTTCCTCCACTTCTCTTGAGATTCCCAGTTCTTCGCAGAGAGATGGTCAGTCACTTTGTTCTTCGTCATTCAAAGTTGTTTGACCACACTGAAAGTGTCTGAGCATCTGACTACTGTGTCATATGATGGTGCATTGTTGCCATACACTTCCACCAACTCAGCATGGATTGTTGCAGTGTTGTAGAAAATGAATTACTGCACGATAGCTCACTTTATCAATGGGGTGCGCCATTTTGTTTTGACTCCTCTAGTAGTATGCTGCGCTACTGTGGCGCAGGCATCTAAATTGTACCGGGACTGCATACAGGTACATGCAAACAAAAAAAAAAAAAAAAATATGTGTATATATATATATAACTTTCTTTTTTCGAGGTGATAATTAAAACTTTATGACCACCCCTCGTACTTGTATACTATCACCTTTAACATGGAAGGCTATATTGGGACTTTGACCTTAGAAACAATTGCTCAATGCAGTGATGTTCATTTATTTTATATTTGGTTCATACCATTGGGTTTTTACTTCTCCAAGTTTTAAACTTTGAGTTAACATACAATTCAAACATTTCTGTAGGGGAAGGGTTCTAATCCCTTCAAGTGTAGTGGTGTAGGCAGTACCCACTCATGGTACTTCTGATGTCACTAGAAGTGCATTGCGCCCAACATCTGAGTCCCCTCCCTCCCTCCAGTTGGGGAGTTGTTTGGATTGGGTTGGACTCGGCAGGGAAGTGGTTCCCAACTTCCATTTGAGATTGGGTGTGTTTGGGCAGTAATGTTTGCGGGTTGTGAAATGCCTCAACGACCTCTGGTACCAGGCTAGACAGCTACGAGATGGTGAGCTAGAACACTGTGCCCCCTTGGAGGTTCTCCTTTGGCGTTTATACACCTAAGTGGTGTATCCACTTCTGTCATGACTTTGTGATGTAATGGTTACCATGCTAGCCTCTAGTTCCCGAGGTTGCGGGTTAAAACTCTTATGGGATGTTCTTGACAGAGAGGTCATCTAATGTTAAAGATCTATGAAATAATTTAAGGACATGTTGGGCTGTAATCTGTGCAAAAACACCTCAAAATTTTATCTCCAGACTGCCAAGAGTTTGGCAGCTGTACTGATCGCAAAGGGTAGATACTTTGAAGAGGTCAAATCTAAACCATATTGTATTGTGCTTAATGATACAGATAGAAAATATTTATTTTGTTGGTCTATTTAGTTTTTAGGATGTGTTTGTACATTGAAATGAAGTATATAGATTTTTTCATAGGTGATTGAAAACATTTGACCGGTAGTGTACTTGTAATAAGAATCAGGAAATTTGTGAAGCCTTGTAATTAATTGGAGTCCTTTTAGCCTAATATGTCAAAATCCTAGTAGTATTATTATCTTTCTGTACAGAATCAAATTTTGCAAAAAAAAAACTATATTTAATATATGGAGTTTGTTAGATAAATGCCCATGTTATAAATTAAAAAAAACTGCAACGGTATTACTTACAATGTTCGTTTACCTCAATGTTGGTGGGAGCCATCTTGTGTGACGTCACTCCTTGTTTGGTTCGTTTAACTCCATCTGGCGTAGCAATTTGCATCAATTAGGGTTCGAAAGAATTTAAAGTTTTGTATATTGTCCTCCGGCTAGCTATTTAGGTAGACATTTAACTCTTGCAGGGTGTGAAGCGGAAAGGAATCTTTTGTCTAGAAATGATATTGACGAAGAAATTGGTTTTATAATCTTTATTGCAGAACACGTTCACGAACACTTTCACAGATTTATCTGGATAATCGCCATACTGAAACTGTTTGTAATAACTTCTCACTTTTAATTCACGTACTTCAACTTTATATATTTAACTGTATAATACTTTATAATAGTTCTTGTAATTCTGTTGCGCGTAACTTGACGAACTGAGAGACCGACGCGTAGTATGGAGAATTCTGTAGAACTGGTGGGCTGACGTGTAATGTGTTGAGAATCTTGTTGAACTGGGGACGATGTGTAGTGTGTTGAGAATCTTGTTGCACTGGGGACGATGTGTAATGTGTTGAGAATTCCGTTGAACTGGGGGAACGCTCCCTTGAACCTACACTATTTATAGGCTTGCCTCAAGATACGCCTAAAGATTATAAATGAACTGCCATTGGCTAATAAAACGCGCCAACATTAGCGTCTATTTTACTATCCAATGAAAACCACTAATACATATTTCTTTTAGGGAACATTCTAGAAGCTTTTTACCGAAAAGGCGCGAAACATTACGTAACTTCCTGGTTCCCGGCAATGACAAACAACTCACCCTCTTGCTGCATTATTGCGTTATTGTTGACAGTTTCAGTAAAGCCGTATATTATTATTTACCAATAATAATTACAATTAATAAACCTCTGAAATCAATGTCACATAAAAATACATATTCATATTACAATCATTAATTATATTTAAGTAATTTGTGATACAAATTACCGTATCAAAACATAATAGATATTAGGCATTTTGGCTAGTAAACTTGTGTGTTTCTTATTCCATTAATTTCCAGAGAGTAAATATTCTGCTTAGTGAACAGTTAAGTACATACATTTAGAGCAATTATATAGGTCATGTTTATGTATGCTGTTTTCATCAGTAAGATTTCCTTGTTTGGTTCTAGCCAGTGTAACAAAGTTTAGCAGCATGGTAAACAGTGCCATTGGGGAGCCTGACGTAACACAGCAGGCAGTTAGCAGTTCTCAGGAATCATCTTCTGGCCCTCCTCCACCTCCAGCCACCACAGTGGAGGTAAGGTGGCACCACAGTTTCTGCATGCCTGCTGCGTTCTCATGCTTCAAGGTATGGTTTTCCTTCTCCTCACACTCTCAGACCATGATGCCGATAAGCAGGGCTTCCCCACTGCCTCAATTCCTATTCTCTTCTGCATATTGCACTAACGCCTCCAGGTTGCCGAGGGAATGGTATCATAAATTATGTACATATTTGAAGAATTTGACTCTTGAAAATAATGCTTTTAACATCCTGTAAATAAAGTTTTAGGAGCATATAATAGGTATGAAATCATGTTCTGTTTTTACATAATGTACTATCATCCTATGCAAAAGAAATGCCAGGTCGAAGTCACTAAGGATTTGAAATATTACGGTGTTACAGGAGCTTCACTCGGGAAGCCAGTGATATATAATAAACAGTGTCGCAGTTTTCTGGCTCATGTTATCTTATTTGTTGAGCACCTCTTGTTTTATTATTTTAAATGTTGGGTTCTTTGTCCTCCGGCTAGCTATTACAACTCAGTTGAGCAAGTGTCTCTAAGCAGGGCGTGTAAACGGAAAGGAGTTGTTGCTAAAAGATAACACTGATAAAATAATTTGTTTCTACACTTTTATTGCTGTCACAATTAATAATTCATATATTTAATCTTTATACATGCCTGATTGAAACTGTGATATTTCCGAATGTAACTACAGTCGTTTTAGTTGCCGCATTGCGTACTTTACATTTTTGTAACAAACTCTGCGACGTACACCTCATGAGAGATTCTTCAAAATTGCGTGAAACTTGCTTATGACTCGAGAATATATACTCCTTCACCTCGAATTGCCTAAACATTATAATAGATCTGCTATTGGTTACTAAATCGCGTCCACTTTAGCGTCTGTTTTATCAGCCAATCACTATTACTAACATATATACTCTAGGGAAGATATTCCCTCCATTTCTAATAAAAGGCACGCTACCCTGATGTCATTTGTTTGTCTCTTCTTAGTGATAAACCACTCACCCTCGGTTTATTGTTACCCACTTCTATTGTCAGTTTCAGTTAGGCCGTGTAAACTTATTTCCTAACAATACCTATGGCAACAAACATCTAAAATCCTGTACATACATACAATAATATTAATTTACACTACAATCACTCTGGCATTCACAGTGTTGTGATATAAAATATTGCCTCAACAGAAAGCCTTGCATATAAACCCGATTATAATTCTATTATCATATAATGCAGTTTGTTCATGTATGTCTTTAATAACCTATAAATAAACTATTAACACTTGGACTGTGCTTCACACATCAGAAGTGACATGTGGAGGCGTTGCTGGAGATTGAGAAGAAGACATTTGTATAAATAATATAACAAATGTCGTCCAGAGAGATGTCATGGTTGTAAAACATTGGATTAGACATTGATCAAGGAGAAGGAGGTCTTAAAATGTGACTGAAAACAGGACATCTGAAGAAAACCACACCTGTGAAAAAACCGCAATCTTAGATTCAAACAGAGCTGATCTTGAATTAATTTTGAAGCAATGCTTACAGTGGAGTAGTATAATAAAATCCACATTTAAACCCATTAAAAACACACATTCCATACGTCAAAGATGTAAGTGGTGTGTGTATGTGTGTGAGCATATGTGCATGTGCACGCAAATTTTATAGCTGATTCTTTTAAATAAAATGAAATTGATACATTTTTGCTTTCTCTACCATGTACCTAGTAGGTAGAGAAGGTATTGCACTCTACCCAAAAATTCAATTTTTGGGAAATTTCATCAGAAGTACATATTTTGAAGCCCGTTTAAGCCAGAAAAGTGTTTTATAAAAAGTTCCATGTGTGTGTGAACAGCATAACCCAAAAACGAAAAGTCAGATAAATACCAAACTTGGTATTGGTGCTCAGTATCTCCCAAGGATGCGGCATGAAGGTTTTCAACAAAATTCTCCATCCCAGCTACCCTTTACATGGAACATTTTTTATAAATTTTGATTTTCTAAAAAATGGTTGCAATGATTTTGATTTAAATATCATATATTAAAGATATTTACATGAGAAATAAAATGTATGTCTTGGATTTTCTGGGAAAATCCTGTGAAATCCTCTTCATTTGGAAGAAATTTTGGATTTTCTTGTATAACTGGTAAACATTAAGCAATAGATAAAAACTTACGATTAAAAAAATCAAGATCTCTTCAAAATACACAATTTACTTAAAATAGGTTTTTCTGTGGCATAGACTGTTTCTGAGATATCGGTTGTTGGAGCTTCGAATTGTTCAGTACTTACAATTCTTTTAGTCTAATTGATTTTCAGTTTTTTCTTGCAATGCCATGGAAACAGTATGAAATTTTAAAGCCGGCATATGAACCCGCCGGAAGGCGATGGATTTTTTCGGGTGTAAAAATCCTTAGCACGGCTTCCTTCGGAAGGGAAATAAAGCCGGTGGTTCCATATTGTAGATTTACGGCACGTAAAAGAACCTCAAGCCTGATAAATAGGCCTCTGAGCAAAATTACTGGTCTTTCACGTCCAATATAGAATGGGACGCTAAGGACCACAGCAGTTAAAGAGCGTCCATAAATAAATAAATAAATAATAATAAAAAAACTAATAAAGATAGAGGGTAGAGAAAGTCATATGAATGTATCACATCAGATTTTTCATTTAAATTTGCTGTTGAATTTACAGACTGATAAATATATATTTGTAAACAAAGAATTTCATAGAAAATATAGACAATATCAACATTGCTGTATAAATCATTTTAATATTGTAAGTTAAATTGTTAAAGAAGTTAAATATACGTTTGATTTAAACATTTGGGAGAAAATATTTATTAAAGAATAGAGATCATATAATCAGGAAACCATACTTGGCTTATGTTTTAGCATATACCGTAGAGAATGACCTTCATTCTTGAGTTGACATAATTGCAGTACAGAGCTTTCATATAAAATCTATCCCGCACACACAGTGTTCTGATTCTTGGCGGCTGTAAGTAGTGCTCCCCACTCGTTCCCATATAAGTCTCCCCTTCTGTTCTTGAATGTCACTTTGAAACTATATGGTAATTGAGCTTTGTTAAGGTGTGACAGTTGACTCTACAGTGGACAGTCTGATTCTACTGAATCAGTGTAGTACAAAAACACACACACAGAAACTTAATTTTAACAGAGAATAAACTAGATGAAATTGGTGCAACCTTGAATGAAATCACTCCTGAAATTTTTTAATAGCTTCTTTTTTTCTCTCTCTAATTTTATATTATACTAACCTTCCACACTAAAATACAGGTATTTATAGCTGTTTTATATTGTAAAAATATTAATTTTTTCAATAGAACTGTGGTGTTTATTTTTATTTTATTTTAAATAATAACAAGCAAAATCCATGCAACTGCAGTCAAATGTAACCCTGTCGGTATCCAATGTGCTAACACACCATTTATTTTACATGGATCCCCCCATCCTTTATCACAGGCACATTTGACTGCAGTTGCTGGGGCTTGAACTTGTGACATTTGGCTTTGAATACATGATCAGTCCATTTCATCTTGCTTAAATGATCACAGCTATTAAAATCGCTTAGGTGGTGGTGCGGTGAAAGGAATATAAAAGCTAGTTTAGGAGTTAGAGGAAGAGTGGCATATGTAGCAAGATAATTTCAGTAATAGAGGGTTAATGGTAGGAAAGTTGGAGTTTGGTATGCTGTTAACACAAGGCGTATCATCAGTTGATTTTTTACGAGAAAACAATATATACAAAAAGGTACAGAAGAGACTTTTTACCCCCAGCAGCTTACAGAAGAAGAGGAATCATATGGGTGGTTTCAACAGGATTTTTCAACTGCTCATTCAGCAGTGTAGTCCATGAATAAAATTAAGGAAGTGTTTGATTAGTGCATGTGTATGTTCCTCTTGCTCGCCAGATTTAACAATGGTGGGGTTGCCCGAAGGTTGGAGGAAATAAAGGTAAATGTAAATGAAATCAGAAACAGTACAGTGGCCGAACTTAAACATGTCAATCTGAATGTTTTCTCGATACAGTGCCTGTGGGGAGGGTTTATATGAAAGCTCTGTATATGCATAAAAGTTGATTAAGTTGGGTTTACCACATAAATGACAATTATAACTCCTTAAAAGAGTTGTCAAATGCTTTTCTAGGTTTTCACTAGCATGCCTAACATAGCTGCACTTTTCAGCAATCACTGTTCTCCCAGTTCCGTTAGGAATTGTATATTCTTTCCTTTCAGTTTTGTGTTGGTTACATAGCATATTCTGTGCCTTAAGTCAGAGTAAATGGTCTGAAGTCTGAATGTGTCATAACATCAGCTTGGTAGTGCCTTTTTGAAAGACAAATATCAATAGCTGCATTGCCACTAAATCAGGAACTGCATTCAAGAGGATTTCATGAACGAACGTTTAATTCCTATAGCACGAGTGAGATAGAAAGTTGTAGATACAGTTCTCAGAACTTATTTATTGGAATTTTTTTTTTTTTGTATGTATTTTTTTAAATGAATGTTGGAATTTTAGCTTAAAAACTTGGTGGAGGCTTGTGTTATTGTTTCTGTGTTATACGACACATGATTTGGTAATCAAAGACAGTGAAGAGGACATATTTTTGCAACATTTGTACTATTAGTGTGTTGTGACTGTTCAGTTTTCACTGCCACTTCACTTTTCCTATTGCATAGTGTTGAAATGAATCATGTTTGAAGGAGCCTTTTCTTCCTTCTGCTTTACTTGCTATGGCGTTGAACACAGGACTTTTCTAAATGCTTACAGTAGCAGCGCTCACTGTATGTAATGACTGTCGTCAGAACCTCACTCGTAGAATGCACTGAGTAATCAGCACTTTGTTGCATCAAGAATAACTCACTACCACACTAATCTTGAGCATGCTTTCTTATATACAAGTGCAAGAGTTTCTGGAATGTTTGTGGGGGTGAAGAGGAGAAACTTCCAGAAGTATCTGGTTATTTGTCAATAGTGCTTCTGGTGTTTACATTGGGTGAGAGTGCTCCTCCATCTACTTCTCTTCTTGTATCTCTCAGCCAGTTGGTCAGCTCGGCACATAAGCATTACAATATATTAGAAATTGCACCAAAGTAAGGCTTTAATGCTTTTTAGTTAGGAGATTTGTTTGACCAAGCTAAAGTAGTGAATGTTATGTGCACTCAATATTAAATACAATGTTTATGCATTTACCACAGCTGTTTCTGTGTATGCATTTAAATGTTCAAAATGCAGGTGAAACCTTTAAACAAAATTAATATGATATTCAATGCTTACCATTAATTTGAAATGAAATAACAGAAATAAAAGAGAGCCCGAAGGGCTGCCGAAGAAGTTCCATGTCATTTATTTAGAGAGTTGAGCAACTAAGTAATGACAAGTGATAGCACAATTTCATAAGCCAATTGGGTTTTACCTGTAAGGTTTAATCACTCCTATGTGAATTTAAATACCTCTTTTTTTTTTTTATATATATATATTTATTTTAAAATAAAGAGAGTTGAGGGTTGTTACACTACATCACTAAAATCACATCACTGTTACTAGCTTCTAAATCTTCAAAAAAGTCAATTAAATGCCTCTACTACATATGCAGTTGACAGCAATTGGAATGCTGTCAACTATGCATCAAATTTGAATAAAAGTTGCATTACAAATGTAGAATCAGACTGAAAAATTCAATGCCATAGCTGGGATTTGAACCATAGATCTTCCACTTTTCATGCAGTTGTTCTAACCAGTCATAGCAACATACCGGCACAACATTAAATTTCTCAACTGACTCCCATTTTTCCTGGTAAAGCACAAGGAGATCTCAAATTCATTTTTTACTTTCTCTACTATGTAGAGAAAGTATGGGAAGTATTGTATTTCACCCAAAAATTTGATACCGAGTTTTCACCAGAGTTGAGTTTTTTTTTTTTTTTTATTTATGAACGCTCTTTAACTACTATGGTTATTAGCGTCCCATTGTATATTGGGCGTGAAACACCTGTAATTTTGCTCAGAGGCCTCTTTATCAGGCTTGAGGTTCTTTTACGTGCCGTAAATCTACGACACGGGACCACCGGCTTTACTTCCCTTCCGAAGGAAGCCGTGCTAACGATTTTTACGCCCGAAAAAATCCATCGCCCTCCGCCGGTTTTGAACCGCGACCTTGGGAACTAGAGGCTAGCACGGTACCACCAGTCCACGGAGGACGACTAATTTTCACCAGAAATGCATCTTTTGAGGCGCCCTGAATCCAAATAAAGCATTTTTGGAAATATGTCCATGTGCATGTGTGCGCGTGCGCATAACTTAAAAACAAAAAGCTGGATAAATATGAAACTTAGTACTTGAGTTTATGATCTTCCAAGGATGCGACATGAGGATTTTCAAGAAAATCCCTCCTACCCCAGACTACCCTTTACATGGAACATTTTTTGAAAATTTTGAGTTTCTTAAAAATGGCTCGTTACGATTTTGATTAAAACATTATATATTTAAGATATTTTCATGGCAAATGAAATGTGTATTTTGAATTTTCTAGGAATGTCCCCAAAAGTCCTCTTCATTCTGAATGACTTTTGCATAACTGATAAACCATAAGAGGTAGACAAAATTTTACCACACAAAAAATTTAGATCTTTGTTAAAACACCAATTTATTATCATATACTATTTTTTTTTGGTAGAGTCAATACTTATACTTTTTCTCAAATGGGATTTGTTATTCGTTTTTTGTTATATCCTGGACATACAAAGAGAATGGAATGCGCCACATAGCAACCAGCTCTTAAAATATTTGACTATCAGTTAAAGCTTACCATATTCCCCTTGCACCTACAAGAAAATTAGCAATAAGATTAACATCTCGATTAACATGAAGCATATGGAGAATAAGCGTTTGTAAAAATAGTTTGTACAAGAGTAGAGAAAGTCATGTGAGTGCAATACATCAGTGTTTTTTCATTCATGTTTTTAATCATTGCATTCATTAATTGTGTCTTTTTATAAATGAATAAGAGAAGAATTCATTTGTTCCATCTTAATACATGTGTATTTGTCATTTTTAGTCACATAGGTATAAGAAGACGCCATTGTTATGACAAGGAACATTTATTTTTTCACTTCCAAGGTGGCAGCTGCATTGCAGTTGTCAATCATTTGTTTACATGCAGTGGGTTAATTACATTGGATGGAAATAGCAGAGGTCTGCTAGTTTTAGTGACTCACTAGAGTGCAAATGAACAATCCAAACCAGTTTTGGAGCTGGGCTTTACCAATCTCTCTTCATTCAAGGTTTCTCGCCCTCATATTTTATTTCCATTTATCGTGCATTGTTCAGGAGGATTGTTCCCTGGTCATGCTGAATGTTTGTGTTCTGTTTCATCCACAAAAGCAATACAGTGTGATCTATACAGCTTCATGTTTATGGTATAGCTTTGCTTTTGTGGTTTAAGATCTTGAAGATCTTCACAGTTTCGCACAAGAAGCAGAACAAATTCTATCTATTCTAGAGTATTCTTGTCTTCTGCTTTCACAAATTTAGTCCATGCAGAGTTAATAACAGATTTTCGCTTTTTTTGACAGCATTGGACTCTCTGGTTTTAATTATATTTTGTACCTATTTTTAACAAGGTATCTTGCAGTTTCTTACCTGCAAATACTTAATCTGAGCTTCTGTTTTTAAAGTGGACACAATTGAATTTCCGTCAGCGTTCATGTATGTGTAAAGAAACAGTCTCCTCAGGTATACACTGCTTGTGACAGAGCATTCAACCAACATCAGGCATAGCAATGGCATGCCATTAATTTTAAGTTTATACTCCGTACTTTTATCATAAAAATTTTCGCACTCATTGCTGTCACATCTACATGTAGGTAATGTATTGCTTTATACTTCAGTAACAAAGCCCTCTCGCCAAAGACAATGCTTCTCTTAATATTGAGTTATATGCATGTTATTGTTCACCAATGACAATGGACATGAATTGATCTACATCATTTTCCCTCTGGCTTCCCAATATAAAGTCTGTAAGTTATGACTTTTAAGGTCTTTGCATTTGGCAAGATGCTGTTTGTTCAGGATGACATCTTCTTCACAGAGAGTGCACTTGTGTGTAGGTAGGCATCTTATCTTGTAGAGGTGTTCTGCAAGGCAATTGTGGCCAGTTGCATCTGTAGGTGGTTTAATGTTTGTATTTATTTATTTATTGAGCCCCACGTTTGGAAGCCAATTTGAAGTAACATTATTTGTATATGTTTGTATTTGTGTTTACTTTACGTGGTGAAGCCATTTTGTGACGTGATTCTTTGTTAGGTTTGTAGCTCCATCTGGTGTTAGCAATTTGCGGTAGTATTCGTGTTTGTTTGAAAGAATGTGACTGTTATTTTATTTACTTTTGGTTCACTGTCCTCCGGCTAGCTACGATCTTTTTGGTCAAGCACTTCCCTTTATACAGGTTGTGTAAATGGAAGGGAGTCTCTTATCCAAAAATAACACTGATGAAAGAATTTGTTTTACACTTTTATTGTCGAACACATTTACTATCACATTTACACATTGATCTTGACACTCGTCAAACTGAAACTGTTATAATAACTTCTTACTGATCACTTTTAATTCACGTACTTCAACCTTTTGTATAATTAACTTTACAACACTTGAGAATTTTCCTAACTCTGCTACGCGTAACTTGCGAATCGATAGCCGACGTGTAATATTTCTGCTGGACTGAAGGCGACGTGTATCATACAAATATTTTCGACGAACTGACGGGAATGCGACGTGTAGTGTACAAAGAATTTTGATGAACTGACGGACTGAAGGACTTTACCTCTAACCTAGCCTCTATTTATACTCCTACACATCGATATGCCTAAAGATTATAACTGAGCTGCAATTGGCTAATAAAACGCGCCAACATTAGCGTCTATTTTTATATCCAATGAAAATTATGAATACATATGCTCAAGGGAAATGTTCCAGCTATTTCTAAAAAAAACAAACGCGCCAATATTACGTAACTTCCTCGTTTCCAATAATGATAAACAGCTCACCCCCTCGCTGCATTATTGCACGCTATTATTGTCAGTTTCAGTAAGGCAGTATAAAATTACTTCCCAACAATAATTACAATCAACAAACATTTAAAATCAATGTCACATAATAAAGCATATTCATACTGTAATCATTCTTTACATTTAAATAATTTGTGATACAAATTACTGCATCACATCCTAAATAAGGCCACTGCAGTTTTCCTTGGCATTTTTTGTATATCAACTCTATCTTTAATATTCTTATAATCTTTATCCTTTAATTTATCTTCATCAAGTCTCTGCTGTCTTTTAAAATGTTGTTTAATGTTATTTAATTGTTTATTTATTTCTATTTGTCCTTCAGGTTTTATTTGTTGTATTGCTAATTGATCCGCATATTCATTGCCCAAAAGTCCAACATGAGCTGGGATCCATTGTAGAGTGACATGATTTCTAGTTTCAACTGCTTTAATTAGGCTTCTTATTTCTTTAATATTTCTTGTTGTTTTATTATTGTAATTTACTATTCCATCTATGCCTGATTTTGAGTCTCATAAGATGACTATTTTTTGTTTTTGTATGGTCGATATAAAATAGCTGTTAATTCTCCATCCTATTGGTTTGATGTTTCATCCAATGTTAGATACTGTGCAAAATGTTTACAGTGTACTCCTGCACCGGCATTTTTTTTATTGATGAGGGATCCATCTGTATATATTTGGAGCCATTCTTTTTCTGGGTATTTTTAATTTTCCGTAGCTATTGCTATGGCTCTCATTTCATCTGGTAAATTGTTTTGTTTGTGTATTGTATATATAAGGGCATTCTGATATTGTAAATCAATGTATTGTATTGGACTCGTTACCTCTGTTGCAATGATATTTGTTGTAATTATATTCTTGCATGCATATTCTTGTTATATGCATGTGGAAACATACTAACTGCAGCTGGAGAGTTTTTGCCATCTCAAAACTTACAGCTCAACATTTCTTCACACCATTTTAATCCACTGTTTGTATCGCAATTGTTCCGTAAGTTTGGTTCTTCTTACTCCATAGTAATTTGTCCAATTGCCTGCATCCTGTTACATGCTTATGCTACTTCACAATTTCTAGAAGAGTGTGGACTTCTTGAGAAGTAAAGTTCTGCATTTTGAATCTGACTGTTTGGTCATTTTAACTTTATGTTGCTGGATAACTTACAAAAGCTTATTTTAGGAACAGCATCACCATAAACAAACAATGGAAATTCACTTGATGCACATGTGCAAATATTGCCAATTTTACTGTTCTGTATAGTTGTTGAACTCAGTAAAGCCAAACCTGGTTGCCCTACTGTGAAACTTATAAAACTTAAACTATGAAAGTGGCACTAACGCCCCAAAATGTCAGGTTTCATGACGTAGTATTTGAAGGCAATCACTAAAATAACAAAAAATCTGATGTGTTACACTCACATGACTTTCTCTACTCTTGTACAATCTTATTGCTAATTTTCTTGTAGATGCAAGGGGAATTGGTAGGCTTTAAGCGATAGTCAAATATTTTAAGAGCTGGTTGCTATGTGGAGTATTCCATTCTCTTTGCATTACCAGACAAAAAAAAAGAATAACGAATTCCCATTTGAGAAAAAGTATAAATATTGGAAAATTTAAGGGAATAACAAGCAATATCTTGAAAATGGTCCACTCAACAAAAAAAATGTATATGACATAAATTGTGTATTTTAATGTGATCTACATTTTTTGTGTAGTAAAATTTTGTCTATCTCTTATGGTTTATTAGTTATGCAAAAGTCGTTCACAATGAAGAATACTTTTGGAGACATTCCCAGAAAATTCAAGATATACATTTAATTTTTCATGAAAGTATCTTAAATATATGATATTTTAATCAAAATCGTTAGAGCCATTTTTGAGGAAATTAAAATTTTCGAAAAATGTTCCATGTGAAGGGTAATCTGGGGTGGGGGGATTTTCTTGAAAACCTTCGTGTTGCATCTCTGGAAGATACTGAACCTAAATACCAAGTTTGGTGTTTATCCGACTGTTCGTTTCTGAGTTATGCTGTTCACAGACACACACACAGACACACACATGGACATGTTTCCAAAAATGTTTTTTTTGGATTCAGGGGGCCTCAAAACATATATTTCCGGTGAAATCTTGGTATCGAATTTTGTGTGGGATACAATATTTCCCCTACTTATTATACGTAGTAGAGAAAGTAAAAAGGTCTTAGTGTTACTTAAGCTTTCTTGTGCCTTTATTAACTTTTCTACCTTTTAATAAATTAAATATCAAAGATATACTTAGAACATAACAATCTGTGGCATGACAGCCTTATTGGGCCTGGATGACTAGCTCATACTGAAGTGTGCATGATAGAGGTCAACATGCATCCAGTATGTGATTAGAAACATCATGTCAACATCTCATGCCAAGTCTAAAGAAGTCAGACCTTCCTTCAAGCAGAACACCCATCATCATCGTCATTACTGAGTATCAGTGGTGCTTCGTGAATATGCATTTTGGTGTTCACAAAATGTTAGATTCAGACAGCCCTGAAAATGTGAAATAGCATCTACTGCATAATAGTATCATTATGAACAAATTGATACAACTGCGGCCGCTCTCAATACCACCACCACCACCACCACCACCACCACCACCACCACCACCACCACCACCACCACCACCACCACCACCCACCACCACCACCGCCACCGCCACCGCCACCGATGCCGCCGCCGCCCCATAATGTATAACTTCTCTAGCAAATGAAAGGTTTATTTTGTGGATTTTTATTTTGTATATAATTCAGTTTAGAGCAACAACGAAGTAATGTGTAAGTTTTTGCAGTACCGCTGCAGTACTGATTTCATTTTTCTCCATTTGCATTCTTTCTCGGGCAAATATTGATATTACTAATTTTTTAGCATTCACCAAGTCTAATTTTCTGTAGCAGGAAAATGGTATAATTTCTTCTTATAAAATGTCCTGTCCCTTTGCATTGTCTACACAGAAGTTAATCAATATAAATACACGTTACTTTGCACTGTAGATAACACGCTAAACATTAAATAGGGAAAATTTGTCTATTTGTCATCATGGAACATTTGTAATTTCGCACCAATGAGTGTTGGAACGGTTGGCATTCCTGCACATGCCTGTGTTTAATGTATAACTGCCGGAAGTATCACTATTCTATGTCAGTTAGTTATTGTTCAGTGCCGTATTGAGTAGAACGTTGTGTCGCACAGTTTGCGAATTTTGAGATGGCAGAGTTAGAGGAGCAACCTGTCTGCATTAAATTTTACTGAAACTCAAGAAAACCTCTACAGAGACGCACCAAATAATCCAGAAAACCTACGTTGATGTGTGCTTAAGCCGTACTCTGAGTTACGAATGGTTCACGCAGTTTAAAAATAGCCAGATGGCAGTTAAGGATGACCCTCGTTCAGGCTGACCGATGTCTACCGACGATGCTCATGTCAGGAATGTCAACGAAATTGTGTGTGGCAATCGAAAAATTACTATCAGGATGTGTTGCAATGCCTGCGAGAAAATGTGTGAAGGAAACGGCCTGAAATGTGGCAAGACAATTCATGGCTCTTGCATCACAATAACGCACCCACACATTCATCCCTGTTGGTGCGTGAATATTGCACAAAAAACAATATCACTGTGCTGCCTCATCCTCCGTACTCTGCAGACCTGGCCCCTGCAGATTTTTGTTTTATTTCCAAAGTTGAAAATCTTGTTGAAAGGATTTGTAATGATAGATGAGATAAAACAAAATTTGCAGATGGCTCTTCACGCAATCCAGAAAGAGATGTACCAAGATTGCTTCCGGAAGTGGAAACAGTGTTGGGAGCGGTGTATCAATTGTGGAGGAGAGTATTTCGAAGGAGACCATGCGCAATAAGTAAAAGCTAAGTGTAAAAAAATGTTTTAGACAAAGTTTCGGAACTTTTTAACAGACCATATATTTATAAAGAAAATATGTGTGTCTGTTTTTCAATCGCGCAAATGTCTTTACCATTCTATGAATGAAGTCTATAATATCGTAATATAATATACCATAACTCACCCAGAAATCCGTAATTTATACAGAAAATAAGCTTTTCTATCCTTATAACTATAACATATACTCGCATCAGATCTATATTTCGCTGAACAGTGAGTGAATTGGTATAACTGTTCAGTGTGCTACCATCTACACTATATTCACTCTTAGATTGATCCGCGGCAAAACAAACCCACGTGGTTAGTGCACCGTGGTGCAACATGGTAGCAATGCGCGCAGGAAAGTAGTCCCATGTTAATACTCTGAATTTTAGAATAAATTTATCCTTAAATAGTATAATATTCTATACAAATACCTAAGGTTATATTTAACGCTGATTTATACCGTAAAACAGAGCTACAAGTCCCATGATGCAATTCGTATGAGTCACCTGACATCCGGGTAGGCGCAGAATATTATTTACAGCCAGAAACCAGCAGTTGTGTTTAGTATCATGCAGGACGATGAATTTGCTCTTGCATTTTCGTCGAATTACGTAAAGCATTAGCCGCGCAAAACATTGACTAGCAGTGAAAAAACAATACTGTTGAATCTTTATTATAAGTTATGTGAGAAATGTCCAATACTTTCTGCAAAGGAAATGGTAAAATTAACTCTTGAGTTCACAGGTGTTTAGAGTACAATTATAAACAGTGCTTGTGCAGAAAAATCTGAAACAAGAAAAGTGGTTACACCCGGAAAAAAACAAAAAACTATCAATCTTATCATCTTTAACCCTTAACAGAATATGCTAGTCACCATTTCAGTTGTCGAAATAAGGACTCTGTTCTTTTTTGCACTACATGCCGCTTGTACTGGCCACATGGTCTGAAAGTGTGACAGTATTTCTAGTGCAAATGGCGGAAGGATACATTATAGCGGTGCACTGGTCACCTGGGGTTTGTTTTGATGCGGATCAACCTAAGAGTGAATACAGAGTAGCGGGATTTATGCGAAACTGAAAAGCGGGGGATCCCAACTTTCCACACTTAAATGAATGAAACTTGTGCAGTAGTGTGCTACCACCTAGTGGCATTGACGTAAACTTGTTGCTGAGAGATGCATGATAAAGGCCAGTGCACATCTTCAAGTGTGCACGATATGTATTTCACCCATAGACCATAAGGTAATTATGTCACACCAGTTGCACATGCGCAAAAGCCCCTATAAACATGCACAAATCAGGTTGTACTCGTGACTCTGTTGCCATATCTCAACGAGTTTAGAGCAAAAGCGTGGTAATTTAAATGCCTTAGATTTTATATTACCGCATCTATGTTACATGTGATAGCATTCAAAGAAATAGCAACCAATAAATCCGCAAGGTGTCAGAAGTTGGGGTTCAAGTGCTCTTGTGCTTTTACCCAGCAGCCGCCACTGCTGAGTATTCTATTTTTATACAAAAGTGCTTAATATGTACAGAAAAGATCATATACTTTCTTTAAAAGAATGGTTCATACATCAAGAAGGGTTGAGTTGTTCAGCCTTAGATATAATGAGAGTAATATAAACAAACTCCAGTAAAGCTCATCAAATTATTGGTACATGCACAGAGGGAATTCTCCTTTCATTTGATATATCCTAGCAGCCCTGCTTATTGGCTAATTTCAGTACAAGAGCATAACCACCATGCCCAAAGATTATGTAACTTTGCTGTACCTACTTTAGTATTTAGGCAGCCCTCTCCTCTTCTCCCTCCACCTCTCCAAGAATTTGTCATAACCCCTCTTTATTCTTTGCATGGGTTTAATACTTTGCAAAATTCTGATCTTGGAAAATCAGCAAGCTTATTATTTTCTGCATCGCAGTGAAAATGCTAAAATGTTTATTGTTTTTCATCCTTGCATTTGTTATTTAAGGCCAAACTCTTCTAGTGCGTCATGTCAAATAAATAAAAAAGAACAAGAATTGTCCAAAAATTATCAATAAAATCTCAATGATCAATTATCATTATTATTATAATGCTTTTTTTTTTATTTACACCTTGTTTTTACTTTCTCTACCACGTACACATAGGTAGAGAATATATTGCATTCCACCCAAAAATTTTATACCAAAATTTCACTAGAAATACATGTTTAGAGGCACCCTGAATCAAAAAAGAGCATTTTTAGAAAAAGTTCCATGTATACGTCCGTGAAGAGTAAACCCAAAAACAGAACATTTGATAAATCCCAAACTTGGTTTTTAAGTTCAGTATCTTCCACAGATGAGAGATCAATATTTTCAAGAGAATCCCGGCCCCACCTCAAATTATGCTTTACATGGAACATTTTTAGGGATTTTTTTTTTTTCAAAAATGGCTCTTAAAATTTTGATTAAAATACCATATATTAAAGATATTTATATGACAATTAAATGTATTATCTTCAATTTTCTGGGAATAGGCTTTGAAGTCCTCTTCATTCGGAAGGAATTTTTTATAATCTTGTATAACTGGTATACATTAAGTAATAGACGAAAACATACTACTCAAAAAATGTAGATCTCTTTAAAGCACAATATATCAATTTATTTCAAATAACTTTTTTGTGGTATAAGCCATTTTAAAGATATGCATTATTAATGGTTGAAAAAAATTAAATTAAATGGAATTTTATTTTCATTAAATGCAGCATATTCTATAATGCACGCTCTTTAATTATTATGGTCCTTAGCATCCCATTTTATTGAATTGGGCATGAAACTGAAAATTTTGCTCACAGGCCTCTTTATCAGGCTTGAGGTTCTTTTACGTGCCGTAAATCTACGACACGGGACCACCGCTTTACTTCCCTTCCGAAGGAAGCCAAGTTAAGGACTTTTACGCCCCAAAAAATCCACTGCCCTCTGCCGGGTTTGAACCTGTGACTCGGGAACTATATGCTAGCATGGTACCCTTAGACCATGGAGGACAACTTAATAGTTCAAATTGTTCAATATGATTCCCTTTGTTTCTATAGCAAAATCTGTAATGTAGCTATTTTTATAAAGGTTTATCTTGATTAAAATGAAATAGATATAAAAATAAACTTTCGTAAAAATATTTGTATACCCACTAATAAATGATAGATGGTAAAGAAAGTCATGTGAATACAACACATCAGATTTTTGTAATGACTATTTTATTCTTACATTTCTTATTTAAGGCCAAACCCTTTTGAGTGTGATATTAAATAAAAAAAAGAATCAAAATTACCCAAAAATTATCAATAAAATCAGTATGGTCAGTTATAATATTTTTTATTTTACTCGTGCAAAGAAAGCCAAGTATTGTATCTAATGAAAAATGATTTTAATTCATTCATTTTAACAGAAATTTCATATTTGAGATCTATATAAGAGGGGAATAGCATTTTACATAAAAGGGGGTATGCTTTGCTGATACAGAAATTGCCATTTTAATTATTGCTATAATTCTCAGTCTTTCTTTTCATCTTTCTTCCGGCAAGTTAAATGTATACTGAAATGGAGAAATTAGAAAACTAAAAGTACAGCAAATTATGTTCCATAGTTTGGGAATTGTAAACTATTTTTAAAATATTATTTTATTGTTGTTATAAGTTGAATTTATTTTATCATTTACATCTAGAAAACTTTGCAGCATCATGGTGGTTTACCTCTTAGCTGAAGTTTGGTTTACTTGAGTTATAAGTGCCAGAAGTCAGGTTTGCATTTGAACATTTTATATTTATAGTATTTCTTCTGGTACATTTACTTTTTGAATGTATGTTTATCTAGAAAGGTGTAGGCTAGATATGTGATAATAGTATGTTGTAATTTTATCATCATGAAATGAAACTGATATGCACTGCAACAGTGTCAGCTTCCCCTCCTTTTCATTGTTATTACATGTTTCAGGCTTCGTCATAGTATTAGCATATTATCTAATATACAGTTTGACATACCACTTATATAATTACTATTTATTGTTTGACTTGTCACTATATAATACAAATAGTAATTTTCAATCGCATCATATATATTATCGAATATTATTTACAATTTTGGCCTATCATTTATACAACGCCACAAAAAACAGATTACAAGATACTATTTACTGTTCAACCTATACTTACACTCTCACAAACATACATTTATTATAGAAGGATTAGCATATTATCAATTCACAATTTGGCATATCACTTATACAATTCCTATTTAGAATTTAATTTGTCACTTAGGGCCGGTTTCACCAACAGATGCTAACTTTTAACACAATGTTAAACTGATTTAACACTGAAGTTAACACACATTCTGTTTCATCAAACAATGTTAACTTTAACAATGTGTTAAAGTCGGTGTTAAGTTAACCTCCCCTTACCCCTGTGTTAAGGCGTTTAACAAATGCTAGAAATTGGAAAATGGCTGCCGGAAACCAAGCTGTTGATGTGAGTTTGCTACAGTTTGCATTTTTAATGTCATTCCTAATAGAAGAGTAGTTGTATGTCATTATAAATTTGAAACCATGCAAAAGGAGGAAGTTTTAAAGCAATATAGACTGTCCAAGGTGCCACGAGCATGGTTTTATGGGAAATACGAGAGGTTAGAATACTATCAACAGAAGCATACCTCTTTTTCCTAAGTTTTAATTAGGTACTTAGATTTTATGCTACTAACAGTTTTCATTTACTTGTGATAATGTTGGTATTTCCAAAACTATCGTTTGTGGGTTTATCTGGAAGGTTTTCAAAGCAATTGCTTCAAGAAGCAAACTATTTCTTTCAGGTCTATTTGATTAATCAGCGATAACACATTTTCGTCCACTTTAGTTTCAGTGCAGTGTCCACCACCAGCTTTAAACCTTCTTAAACGCTCTTCGCACTTAACATTTCTGGTGCAGCACTTTATGTTAGCATAAAATTGTCGTAGTTGCTTACTGGACTTAAGAGAAACGCGTTCATTCCAATTAAATTACTCGTGAATTTTGTCCCAAGCTGCAATCTTATCCTTTAATGTAAGACCGTCAGATTTTTTGCACCTGATAATATGTCAATACTTATTAACCAGATGTTAATTAACGCGTTTCAAACGGTAAAACATTTATTTCAGTTGACATTGCGATTCTAACCTCAAGCACTCAGGAACATCACATGGCCATTGCCACGAATGTAAATAGTTGTCGGCTACTGACACAGCGCGGCAATGCGTAAACAAAAGTGCATCGGAGTACGTTCAGAAGCAGTGTAGTTCTGTCACCACCTTCTTGAAAGCTAGCGTTCGCAGTTGTCTTTGACGTTAACAAAACATTAGCTAACAATTTGCTGTAAAAGCTTGATGAAATGCAAAAGTTTTAACCTTATGTTAAACTTTGAACGCCCTGTTAACAAACAAGATGTTAGAGTATTTTTAACATTGGTTGGTGAAACCGGCCCTAATAGTAATTTTCAGTTGAGTCACATATATTATCAGATACTATTTACAATTTAGGCCTATCATTTATACAATACAACCAAAAAACAGTTTAGTTCAAGCACAAAATAAGCAAACTGAAAGCTTCAGTAGGTCTTCAGATTAAACTGCAATAGTAGAATTTGTTTCAGAGGAAGTATTGCATCCCCCCACCAAAAAAATTAATACTGAGATTTCACCACAAGTACACGTTTCGAAGTCCCTGAATTATTCATTCATTCATTCATTATCTGTTTACCCTCCTCTTATATAGGACTTACACCCCCAGGACTTACAGGCGGGTGCCTGGGGTTAGAGGCCCGTCGAGGAGCAGACACTCATGGATCAGACAGAACATCCAGGATGGGTGATCAGCCCGATGCCTGGTATGGGATGAAGGAAGTGGATGAAGCGAAATGTTCGTGAAATGGATGAAAGGAAAGGTGATGATGGAGCAGTTGGTGGAATGAATGGCGGGGGAAACCGGAGAACCCGGAGAAAACCCGCCCAGACGCCGCTTCGTCCACCACAAATCCCACATGCAGGTCCCTGGGATTGAACCCGGTCCGCCTCGGTGGGAGGCGAGCGGTCTAACCACTCGGCCACGGCGCCGCCTCCCTGAATTAAATAAATAAAAAAAAAAGGATTTTTAGAAAAAGCACCTATGTGTATACGTTAGAGAGAAAGCAGCATAACTCAAAAGCAAAAAGCTTAAATACTTACTTAGTATTTAAATTGGTATCTTCCAAGGATACGACACAAAGATTTTCAAGAAAATCTCTCATATACCCCAAACTACTGTTTACATGGAAACATTTTTATTATTTTTTATGTACTAAAAATTGCTAACAATTTTTATTAATATGATGGTCACTCCAAAAGTTTTGAGAATGGATGCAATAAAATATTAAACATTTCGATCTGATCATTGCATCTTTTCAAAATATTCTCCATTGCATTCTATATATACCGCCTCATCCTTTCAAACCATTTTTCAAATGCTGAACGCCACTCTTCTTTAGAGAGAGTTCAAGTGCGTTCTTCGTAGGCAGCTTCAGGTGACTCAAATCATTCACCTGAAATTTTTTTCTTTCATTTTGGGGAATAGAAAAAAGTAGCATGGGGCCAGATCTGGACTGTAGGAAGGATGGGACAAGTATCTGGATTGTTTCTTGTGCTGTGTGGGCAGAGGCATTGTCAAGGTGCAACAAAATTCCACAAAGACCAGTCTTAGGACGCTTTTTTCTCAGTTCATTGAACACTTGTAGCAGACATTTTGTGGTGTACCATCTGGCAGTAAGAGTCTTTTGTCCTTCAAGTGGAATTGTCACAATGTGGCCACTTGCTGAGAAGAAGGAACAGATCTATCTTCTTGTCAACTCTTCTTGTTCGCACTTTTGTTGGGGGATCCTCTCCTGGGAAGACCCACACCAATGACTGTCGTTTAGTTTCTGCATCATACTGGTAAATGCAGCTTTTGTCACATGTTACAATGTTAAATATGTTTTGGGATCTTCCTCCAGTAAATTTTTCAATCATTTCCTGGCACCATTGCACACGTGCTTGTTTCTGCTCATTTGTGAGGTGGTGGGGATCCAGCGACTGCAGAACTTCCTGACGTCAAGTTTTTCTTTCAGGATTGTTTTCACTGCTGCCGATCCAATATTTAGGGCTTCTTGAATCCAACCATATGTGCAACGATGATCTTCCTGCTTGGTCTCCATCTTCGATGGAATCCCTTCCTCTTGTAAACTCTGCATACCATCAATAAATCATGGGCAAAGATCCCCAAATGCACAATGCAGTCTTTCAAAGCATTCTCTCTCTCCTAAACCGACTTTAAAGTCGTAGAAAATTGTAGCTCGGAAATGCTCTCACTTGAGGTCCATCCAAACGTATGGTGTAGCAACATCTGTTATACATACATATGCGCACATTGTTGGAGCACGCCCAGACTTGCTATCTGAACTTCAATCTGAAGTTAGGAAAAGCTGTTTGGCTTACAAGTACTCATTGTTGCCCATTCTCAAAACTTTCAGAGTGACACCATAACGTTTAAGATATTTTGAATTTTTTTGGGAATAGCCTGCAAAGTTCTGTTTATCCTGAATGTGGTAAACCTTAAAGGACAAAATCTTATTAAAGTAAATAATTTATGTAAAATAACATTTTTTATGGTGTTAACCATTTGCAAGATATTTATTGTTATTGGTTTGAATGTTCCAGTACTTATTCTTTTTCAAGTGCTGTTCATTTTTCCTCAGCATGGAGTTTCAAAGTTATCACATAAGGCTGGTTCACAACCAACGAGAACAAGAAAGTTGAGATACGTGTATTCAAATGGTAAGAGTTGCCCAACTTTTAAATTTCTCGTTCTCGTTCTCGTTCCCGGGCACAGCATATTAGATCCCTATTGTGCATATTAGACTATTCACTCTAGAGGTTATTCTAGCCGGGCCGTGACATGAAACAGCCACTACTGCTCTCTCTAGTCGCAAGTTGGAAACATGAAACTGGAAGGAATTAGTTGTAAATGTGCTTCCTAACCTCATCCCGACACCCGCAAATCTAATCAGCGTTGGTTCCTCTGGTGAAGGGATCATTTGTATTTTGTTTATATGCAACTCAAAACTGACTATTACCTAAAAACAATGACAAAAGCTACAAAGAACGGCTAAAACTGGTAGAAATGAAAAAAAGAACAATAAACAATTTTAATGTATGACATTAAATAAAGGATAGAAAGCTTGGCTTAAGTAGAGGGATTGGAAATGTAATGGATGTACATTTAGATAATGTTTACTCTATCGAATTTTGACGTTGGCTTGGCTAAATTGGAAGTAGGTGAAAAAATGTCATTGGTCAGTTAAAAACAAATTAAATCCCAATGCCCAAAATCGACTTTCACTTTGTGATCGATATGCATTCCCGTTTTTGTTACTGGGCTGTTGTAAACCAATATGCATTGCTTCCCATTCTCGTTTCTGTTCTGGTTACTGTTCTCGGGCGGTTGTGAACCAGCCTATAGTCATCCGTTTTTTTAAAGTTTGACTTTTGCTTCAGCTTACTGTATTCTTCTTACACCTGCAGCAAAATGTATAAATGTGTAATGAAAATTTATCTTGATTTTCAAGAAGTGGATAGAAGAATATAAGAATAGTTTATAGAAGACTGGGTAGAGAAAGTCACATGAATGTACTTTTTTTTTTTCAAGGCCGAAATTGTTGCAGTGCATGTTAGTTTACTTTCATTAATTACTAAGGAGGTAATTACTTAATGGGCTTTGAGAAAACCTGAAAGAGAATTTAAGCCATGAAAACTTTCTAATAAGATCAATAGTATAATTTTGCATGAAATATTGGTTAGCACTTTATAGGAATGAAAACAGCACTGTGTGGTATGGTGTTTTGTTTGTGTAGCATTGTAGTTAGGTCACAAAATTCTGTAGAAATTGTAGGACATTAATTTGCTTCTTGTTTAATAAAAACAATAAATAAATCACATTTCGTTGCAGTGAAACTTTGAGCAGCATGATAATCTTGGTGTGTACATGTACGTGGGTATTGTATATATGTACAGTATTTGTATATGTATTGTGTGTGTACATTATTTGCACAGTATTGAGTATATTAAGACTTTTAAACAGCCGCATCACATTGGAAGGTAACATAATTTTACAAAGTTAATAATGCACGGTGCTCGTAAATGTGTATTGAAGGTCATACACAATTTTGTGTTTATAAAATTGTCAATCGTAATGAAAAGAGTATTTTTTTTTTTTTAAAAAAAACAACTGTAGATTCAGTGCTTGTTCAGTAATAACAGGTTCCCAGTGACCTGGAAAGTCAACACATTAAGGTGAGTCACAATTGTTTGCTGCTTAAAATTCCATCCCAGACATCAAGTGATGAGTTTCAAATTAAATGCAGAGGAACTGATGTGCATATAAATGCTTTCACAGATGTTATACAGATTAGATTGTTCACCTTTTTGTGACTGCAGTTTTGGATTGATTTACACCATTATAAGACTTTGGTATCCCCCCCAAAAAAATTCGTGGATTCATCACTTATGGCCGTGTGCACTATTCTCGATAAACAAACAGCGGTGCACCAATGTTCACCGCAGTTTAGGTGACCATGGTTACCTGGCAGGCGCTCACCTTGGTTGAGCGCACCGTTCATTGCAGGTAAACTCTACTGAACGCACCGGATGTACATCACGTCATCTGTTTTTCACTTGTTCTACCTCTTTGCTGAAGTGTATGCATGTAGTTCAGTGTGCAATGGCGGAAAGCAAAAGCAGACCAAAGATTATCTACTGTTTATTGAATTTAACGTGAAATTCTTAAGAAAAGATAGAAAGTATAGAGATAGAAGCAATAACTTTAAGATGGACATGTAAGAAAAGTTGGCCTTACAACCGATTAGAAAAATATGCTGAACTTTATAGGCCCCTCTCTCTCTCTCTCTCTCTCTCTCTCTCTCTCTCTCTCTCCCCCCCCCCCACACTGATTACATTCCAGCTACCTTAGTCGATATTCACTTACTGAAAAAACAACTCCCAAACAAGATTTGAACCCGAAACCTCTTGAATGTGAAGCGCACATGCTACCCCGACACCACGATGACTACCTCAGATTATAGACTTCGGCATTGACCTCTTCAGGTTACCGGATTCCTATATCTGTGCAATTAATGTACATAATATTCTTGAAAATTGTTAATTGCGCTAAATCCATTCATTACTCCTCTTATATCTGCCTTGTTCTTGGAACTATGCATCAACTGATATAATTATGTTATGTAACGCTGTGATTCTGCGGATTTTCATTACATCTTGGGTCAGGATATTTAAAGGCACCTGTCGCAGGAAAAAAAAGTTCTTAAGCATTAAAAATGACAAAGTACATTAAACTAACTTTATCAGGATGTAATTCATTGGTGAAAATGGGATGTATCTATTTGTTGGGAATTCTAACCTATATCGTTCCGCCATTTTAACATTTCAGCACAAGAGTTGGAAATAATCGGCGAAAACCGGCCATTAATGGCCGGTTAGATTTAACCGCAGTAAAACCCTCGATAAACTTTTACCAGTGTCGATGCACCACAAATGACTGTTCACCGCAGTAAAATCCATATTTTACCATGGTAAAATCTTGATCGAGAATGGTGCACACGGCCATTATTCTTGATTTTGTGGAATAGCTTGATAATGTACTGGGCAATCAATTTGAAGCCTACTCTAAGGTGTACAGGAAGAGCTTCAAACTCGTAACATGGGTTGCCAGGTATTACATAAGGTGTGGAGGAGGCTGTTAAAAATTGTGCAAATACAAAATTGTGGCCAGGGAAATACAGTATTTTGGTCAGGGAAGCTAGGTTCACTTTGAAGTGTTATTCAGATGTTAGAGACAGTGAAGCAAAACAATAATTTAATTGAATCTTGAATGAGTGGATACACTAAAAGTTCACTTGAAATTAATCAAACATGTTTCGAAAGCACTGCTTGTTTTCATCTTCAGCTTTTTTTCTGACTGAGCATGATGGGAATTTGGGTCCATAGGTGTAGGTGGTGTCATCTGGGTGTCCATAATGAAGCTGCTTAGATAAACACACAATTCAAAACCTACTACTAGCTTCCCCTGTCAAAGATAAAATTCCACAAGAACAAACATCTGGCATCTACCTAATAAACTGTGAAAATTGTGACTCGGTGTATGTTGGTAAAACAAAAAGAAATACTGAAACCAGAAGGAAAGAACACTTCACATGTATATCCAACAAACAGATGGACAAATCTGCCATAGCAAACCATTTTTAGACCACAAAACCACGACATCAACCCCAAAGTCAGATTCCTGAAATGCACCACTAGTCCAATAGAACTACAAGTTTGGGAAAACATACACGTAATCAAATGCATGAAAATGAACTTTGAAATCCTGCCACTCAACAATCTAAACAGCTCATCATGGACACACCAGATGACACCACTTCCACACCATTTACACCTATGGACCCGAATCCCGTCATGCTCATTGCCAAAAAGCTGAAGATGAAAGCAAGCAGTGCTTTTGAAATATGTTTGGTTAATTTCAAGCATGTGAAGTTTTAGTATATCTATTGACTCAAGATTCAATTAAATTAGGTTCATATATTTGCTGAGAAATTGAAATTGAGTTTTATTTATGGACGCTCTTTAGCTGCTTTGGTTCTTAGCGTCCCATTCTACTTTGGGCATGAAAGACTGGTAATTTTGCTCAGAGGCCTCTTTATCAGGCTTGAGGTTCTTTTACGTGCCGTAAATCTACGATACGGGATCACCGGCTTCCCTTCCGAAGGAAGCCATGCTAAGAATTTTTACGCTCGAAAAAATCCTTTGCCCTCCGCTGGGTTTGAACCTGTGACCTCGGGAACTAGAGGCTAGCATGGTAACTACTACACCACAGACAACTTTTTGCTGGGAACCCTGAATAAGTCATAACTACATCATTTTGCTGTCATCTGTGTCTGCTCTATGCAGTTGTTAAAACACCATAAAATTAAACACATGAAAGTCCTCTCAACTGAAATGAAAGACAGTGGTTGGGGAGTAGTGTAGATAAATCTCTCAAAAACCAATGTCATTCTATCAGGAAAGGATTAAGCTTGTATATCGGCTGATTTTTTAGTAGTGGCATCAATGTTATAGTGATGCCATGCAACGGAGCCAGGCATTTCTACCACAGATTAGTTAAATGATGACCTTCCCTTGGAGCAAATGGACTTCCCTCCTCAAAGCCTGTGTGCAGTGACAATAGGACAGAGCAGTTGTGAACGAGTATTCACATAATACAGTCACTATTGTTTAGAAGCAAGAGCACAGGAGATGCACGCATGACTGTGTCAAGGATGAAAAGAGATTTGCAGTGCATCTCTATTACCATACCAAATTGGTAACAAGGCGGGTAAGGGCCTTCAGAGAAGGATGTGAAAACATCACCCACTGGTAAGTGATGAAGATCGGAAACTATGTCTACATTAGTGGAGACAGATTGGTCTTCATGTGTTAGCCTAAGTTACAGAACTATATTATTTCTAAAATAAGAATCACACCTGAGGTAAACAAAGGTGAGAGGTGAAATAGTAGGTTTGTTACATTGTTTGCACCATGCTTTGGGTGTCAATTTGAGGTAGTTAGTTTTGTTGTATTGAAGGAGTTGTATTATATTTCAACTGTTGGGGAACCGAACTTGACGTAGTTGCAACCGCACGTATGGTACCCGGTAGCCTTCACCCTAAGTTTAAAAATATTAACTTTGTAATTTAAACTGTTTCTTTAAATATTAAATATTTATGTTTGCCTCGTCTGTGTCAGTATTTTTGTTAGATACACATTTCTCTTAGCAGGGTTGTGGTGCAACAAGAATGTAGGCTTACACAGATTATAGTTTTACTTCACATCTTTTATTAATGCTTGACACGATTTAAATAACACTTCACTGATATAGAGAGCTGTGAGATTCTTTTTATTAGTTAGTTACACTTTTTAACATGTAAACTTATGTTTCGTCTCGCACAAATACATATTATATTTCTTGAGGACACTTTTTGCGTCTGGTTAGTAACGCTGTCTGCAGGCAACTGAACTCTAAATTTTAAAAATTTTCTCCTTTTCAGTTTCCGATTGGCTAATCCTACTCCAATAGAATACCTTCATTTAACTAAAGCTTTTTCTGGTTGTTGATTTGCTATTTTATAAACTGTCACTAAAATTATACTATTGTTGCTCCAATAATGACTAGTAGCATTATTAAACATTCTTACTCATTATTGCCTCAAGGTTACCTTATTGTTAGCAACTTTAAACCTATTATTCTCACAGCTCCTACATTATTAAATTAGATAATGCATTCACATAACATTATTGAACATGTTTACAATAATATAAGCATATGCAATGACTGTTACATACATTTTACAAATTATTACATACACATATTGCTTCAATGCGGGCTGTTATTGAATTTACATATTATATAATTTGACTGAAAGCATTGTGTTAAAAATACTGCCTCAGAGGCAACCCCAAGCATGTGGCCACAGTGAATGCTCTCATTGGCCCCTGGCTGCAACACTCAGCCTAAGAGTACAAAATAGATCCCATCTTTTCTTTGTTATCACTTTTAAAATGTGCTAATGGATAAGTTTAATGGTTTCATTATAATATATTACATTTTCACTGTTATTTGGAAATAGAAACAACCAGTTGACTGAA
Source organism: Deroplatys truncata (assembly GCA_030765065.1). Taxonomy (NCBI): domain Eukaryota; kingdom Metazoa; phylum Arthropoda; class Insecta; order Mantodea; family Mantidae; genus Deroplatys; species Deroplatys truncata. Next base: position 13,955,953 of record CM060979.1, read on the forward strand.
ACTGAACAGTTATCATGACTGTGAACGAAAACAAACAGGATATCAGTGAGGTGTATGACAACAACCTAGTTGCTGGTGTGAATGTGGCAGTAGATAAAATGAGGATTCAGGGTGACAATAAGCATCTAAAGGTAATCTACTGAAACAGGGTGAGAAACAACTTATTTTAAATGTGTTTCATAAGTTAGTGGAGCATAATCCAGGCATTACGTGAACAACTAGTAAAATTAAATGTAGAGTATGCCATTGTTTCAGAAGCCAGTGCCGTGCATGTGCGAAAACAATTCAAAGATACTGGTGGTGTTATGCAAAAAGCCTAAAACAGAAGGGACGAGAGCAGACACTATAGAGCTTAATATTTGTAGTGATTAATTAATAATTTTTATCATGAAATTTTAGGAAAGGCATATGGTTTTTTTTTTTCAATTATGTGATTCGCTATAAAGTGACAATGAACCACCAACAATAAACAAAGTAATAAGTGCAGTCAATGATGACTCTGATTTACCGGACTTTTAAGTGAACAAATCTCCATTCCTTACCATCAGAAATGACATTTACTTTTGTGAAAAGAAATAATATCATCATGGATAGGGACGACATTGCACTGTGGAGATGTATCTGACAAACATTTGCGCTACAGGAAGGAAAACAGATATATTTATATGAGGGCTGTCCAGAAAGTAACCTCCGTTCATGCATAGCACGAGAAGTAGTCGGTGTAGTGCCACAATTTTGACATCAGTGTGTACAGTGGCTCAGTATGCCTCTAGCTGTGCAAGGTAGAGCATTGTACTTCCACATGTTTGCTAGTTATAACCTAACAACATGAGTGCCAAAATAACAAATTCTGCCAAATGTGAAGTGCATGGCGTTTTAAGATTTCTTTGGGTGAAACATCACTCATCAGCCGAAATTTATTGTGAATTGTCTGCTGACGTCTGGTGTTGTGTTTTTGCATGACAACGCTCACCCCCACAAAGTAAAAAACATAAATGAACTTTTGGCCCCTAGCGACCTCCATCTGTTCCCGTACATGAAAAAGTGGCTTGCAGTGAAGTGCTTTGGCAATGACGAAGAGCTTCAAAATGCCATGACAGGTTGGCTTTGTTCACAGAATTTTATGCAGAGGGTATTTCAAAGACTGAAAAGGTATGACAAATGCTTGAATCAGTTTGGAGACTATGTAGTAAAATAGAGAAAAGCTGTAGTTTTCAGATGTATATAATAAAACTTTTGTATGTATACCAGTTTCATGTTTATTTCAAAACGGAAGTTACTTTCTGGACAGCCCTTGTATTACCTAGATGAGACATAAGGGCGCCAGTGTACTTCAAAAGTATGGATTGACAATTCAGGACCATTCTCAAATTCTGACATGGGAGTTGCTGCATTATTGTAAGTAAGTGCTTTAAATTTGTGTGTTTGTTTGAATGTATATGTATTAGTGTTCCTTATATACCTTCTTGGTGTTCATTTTAATATATGAACATAGTTTGAGACAGAAACTGAAGCTCTTAATGAATGAAGTTATTCTAACTGATATGGACAAAGGCATCATCTCTTGTCGATCGCTAGATCACATATGCCGTCGACATGTTGCATGGAGTAATACAAAAGTGTGTTTCTTAGAGCAGATCCAGTATAGAACCTTCAACTGTGCTTCACATCCTGAAGGACTGCATGAAAATGTGAAAAATTGTCTCAAGATGGTTCTGCCAACTGTACTTGTGGTGTTTCTCATACCCATTTGCAAGGCTATGAGGAGCACGAAGGAGAGCTCTTCAAATGGAGTGCCATTACAGTTGATGAGACTTGGGTCAGGTCTTAAGAACCAAAGCTGAAATCCAATCAAATGAACTACTGCAAAAAAAAACAGCAGTTCAGCAGGTCTCCACCAATGTGACAGCTATGCTGATTCTTTTCTATGATTGGGATGGTGTCATCTTGAATCAGAACATTATGCAGAGTACTACTGTTTGTTCTTGCAAGACAATCTGCAAGCAGCTCTGAGAAGAAAACGGAGACACTTTGTATACGAGGGTGGTCTGAAAAGTTTCCGACCTAATAAAGATACAAAACATTTTTTCAGAATTTTTTTTTATTTTTCAACATAGTCTCCTTGTAACTCTACACACTTCTCCCAACGATGCTCCCATCTCTGTAACCAGTACTCGGCATTTTTCTCTGCAAAATAATTGTTCACGAAGGTCATTGCCTCTTCATTTGACGAAAATCTCTGTCCTCCGAGCGCAATTTTCAGATGAAGGGGGAACAAAAAAAAGTCGCTTGGGGCTAGATCTGGTGAGTAAGGCGGATGGTCAAGCAGTTCAAACAGTAATTCGTGGATTTTCGCCATTGCAACCGCCGTTTACAACAGAAGGAAGAAAACTTCCAGCACATTTATTTGATGAGCATCTTCCCAATTTCAAGTACTTATGGATTTGGCATATTTAGTGAGGTCTTCCAGGTTTCAAGTACTACTGACTCGGATAGTTTAGGCAGCTTTCTTTGTTCCATATATCACCATTATAAATGTCTCAAAGAAACTGTTGTAGTTCTGTGTGTCCCACATAAAACCAGTATGCCTCACTGTGTTCACATTTACAATTTGGCTACACTGCACTCCGTTTTTAAGAGTTCACCAGTTGAGTTTTAAGAGTAGCTTTCATGAATATCGTGGAAATGTTTAGTTTTAGGTTGAATACCGAATTGATGTTGTAGAATTTTATATAAAGACTCCATAAAGGAGACTAAAGAAATGTTTCATGCAAAATATCCTGGTATCAAGATCCCCACAAGATCTGTATAAGAAATGGAGCACCAGAGGATATTGACTAATTTTGAAGATTTAGAAGCTAGTAACAGTCATGTGTCATAATTTAAGATAAAGAGAATTGAGGGTTGTTAAACTACATCAATAAAATATTCTTACTTGAACGCATTTTGGGAGACGGTTTGTTCCCATCGTCAGCATGTTCTCAACTGATGTTTCCGGTCATCGTCTGGGGGATGTGTGTGGCTAGTGGTGTTCTCTGGTGCTGCGCTGATGAACCTCCAAAGGCTGCTGGTGGCGGCAGTTCGAGATTCATTAGGTGATTCCTGTGTTTGACAATATGTATTTTTTCCCAGATGTCCAATTCATTGCTGCTGTTGATCGGTTTTAAGAGTTTTATGTTTGGAGTGATATGGTTTGAAGACCAGAAATGATGTGCTACTGCTGATTTATCTGGCTGCTTTTGGTAAATGCATCTCATATGCTCTTTAAGTCTCATTTTAAGATTTCAAATTGATTGTAATGAATGTAACCTGGTATACATAGGAAGAACCAAAAGAGATTTCTTTCATTCTTACCTAGGCTGTACATGCAGTGTTCCTTCCCGATAAAAATGAGAAGTCACGTGACTTCCTGTGACCATGCAGTGATGAGGTAGACGCTCTGAAGTGAACATGTGTTTTGCGTGTGTTGCGATTTTTCCGCATAGCAAAAATGTCAGATTACAAAGAACAAAGAACGAACATAAAATTTTGCTTTAAACTCGCTAAAACTGCAACAGAAGCCTATGGAATGTTAAGAACAGCTTATGGGGAGGAAGTTATGGGCAAAAGTCAAGCATTTGAGTGGTTTTCGAAATTTAAAAGTGATGTGACATCAGTACCCTGTTCCAGCAAAACTGATGAAAATATCAATCAGGTGAGGGAAATGGTCTTAAATGATAGGCGCATTACAATAAGAGAACTTTCTGACTCATTAGGACTCTCTTTTGGAAGTGTTCAAAGCATTTTGAAAGACAATTTGGACATGAGAAGAATTGCTGCCAAGTTCATGCCCTGCCTGCTTTCAAATAACCAAAAGGAAAGCCATGTGATTGCCTGCACAGATCTTAAAGAACAGCTACAAAATGACCCACAGTTTATGGAGAAAATTATTACTGGTGATGAAACATGGATTTATGGGTACGATCCAGAAACGAAGCAACAATCTTCACAATGGAAGAGTCCTTCTTGTCCATGCCCGAAAAAGGCCAGACAAGTTCGATCCAAAGTGAAGTCAATGATGATTGTGTTTTTTGACATTAAAGGCATTGTACATAAGGAATTTGTGCCACAGGATCAAACAGTGAATCAAGTGTTCTACAAACAAGTGCTGCAAAGATTAAGGGAGAATGTGCGACACAAACGGCTGGAGAAATGGAGGAGTGGTGACTGGTTCCTGCATCATGACAATGCGCCTGCGCACAAAGCCCTTTCTGTTCGCCAATTTTTGTATAAAAATAGGATGAATACTGTTCCCCATCCCGCCTGTTCTCCAGATTTGGCACTAGCGGACTTTTTTCTTTTCCCGCGACTTAAAATACGGCTCCGAGGACACCGTTTTGAGGACATTGATGCTATCCATCGCGAATTGCAGAAGGCTCTGAACATATTGAAAGAAGAGGACTTCCAGTGATGCTTGTAGCAGTGGCAGAAGTGCTGGGACAAGCGTATCAACTCCCAAGGAGACTACTTCGAGGATGACACTGCAGATTAGACAAAACAAACTGTTGTGTAGTGTTTATGACGTCATTCTGGAAACTTTTTGATTACACCTCATAACACCTGTCCTCAAGATTTCAACAGGTTAATCAGAACATTGCCCTATGAGCATGGTGATGTCTGATTGTTGAGGCCACTTCCAGCACTTGTTATAAGCCGTAAGTCTGGTAAATATATGTAATATAATAAAGTGACACGTGGTTTTTACATGAATGGCACTGTGATAGTAAGGTGTACTGGTTTTATATGATACCAGTGTACTATGTGTGACAATAAAGAAACCGGACTGATGTTCTAACTCTTTATTAAAAAACTTACAAAACTGAAATGTAGTCCCCTCCCTGATCCGTGCACCGCTCCATGCAAATTTTCCACCGTTGGTAGCAGTGCTGCAAGTCTTTTTCTGTTATGCTGTTGAGGAGTCTCATTGCTTTTTCCTTCACTGCATCCACAGACTTGAACCTGGTTCCTTTGAGCGCAGACTTCATTATGGGAAGAGAAAAGTTGCATGCTGCTAGGTCAGGCAAATGCGGTGGATTTTCCATCACTGAAATGTTGTTTTTTGCCAAAAACCTCTTCACAGACACCGCGTTATGGGCCGGCACGTTATCCTGATGAAGAATCCAAGAGCGATTCTACCACAGATCTGGTCTCCTTCGTCACACACCTTCACGGAGGGTCTTCAGAACTGTTGTATAATGAACTTGATTGACAATCTGACCTTCAGGCGGTCTTCTCAAACAATTCCACCAACCTTCTCCACATTCCCTTCAGTTTTGGAAGTGGAAGGATGGCCCGATTTCGGATCGTCTTCGACGTCTTCCCTACCGTCCTTGAACCTCTTAACCCACTTGAAAACTTGCGTACGAGATAGACACTGCTCACCATAAACTTGTTTCAACAAATTGTAAGTTTCTGTGGCATATTTTCCAAGTTATGTGATGAATTTGATGTTAACACGTTCTACTTTAGAGCATAGCATAATTCCAATGGAGCTCAGATACATGGCTCGTTTCTAAGAAGGCTCACAGCCAAACTGACCACCACAGCGGTGTGAAAAAGTACACATGTCAGGAAGAGTACCAAGGCCAATCCCCCACTCTTTTCTTTGCCATCGACAAAGCTGGAAACGTGCACAACAATCACTCCGGTTTCTTTATTGCCACACCTTGTATAAAAAACAACCCTGCATGAAAGAAGGGTCCAGAAATATATCACTAAAAGAACTGGCATTCTTATAAGATGCATCAAAATTTAAGTGCTCTAACTCTGAAAGACTTGAAAATGTTCTCAAGTGATGGGAAGTATGTGGTGTTGTGTAGTTAGAAGAAATAGATCCCTTAGCAGAAGCTCAGTTATAAATTATCACCACTCACACATGAAAATTATATTGAAGGATATTGCATTATAAATGTATGGAACAGTGAGACAGACAGAAGTTTTCGAGTATGTGCCTTTGTATTGTGTACCACCAATAATGAAGGTGAAATCAAAACATCCTATGCTGACTCATGCAATATGTTTAAACATTACTTCCCCTTCTGGCGTGATCCAGATCAAGACAGATTTTGTTCAGCAATAACAGGTGTGCATACTTGCCAACTTTTATGGTTTGCCCATAAAATGTACAAGAACCAAGGTCTTTTTATGACTTTATGGTAAAGGAGGCATTATTACAGCTTTGTGGGCATATGAAAGTGTTGCAGATTTTCACCATGGACATGACAAAACATTAAATTCTATTGCAGTATATTGTAACTTAAGATTACAGGCTGAGTGTACTACACTAATTGGTATACAAAGCTGTGATAGGCCAGAGCTTATCTCTGTGTCTATCCATCATGATCATGGTTCCCCTTTGCTAGCATACAACAAAATGCATAGTGTGTGGATTTAAAATTTGTTTGCAGCACTGATCACCTCTAGTAACCAGAAGTAAATGGGCATGAACATTCAGTAATGGACAACATGAATTGTAAAGTCAACTCCCTTATGTAAACTGTTTGTCTTATTCATGTTCTATTGCTATGGGATATAACTTTCTCATCTTTTGTTTATGATTCATGTTACAAAGAGTAAAATATAGACTAGAAATGTATGTATAGCATAGGAAGTGGTGTTCTTCACTTTAATACATGTTTATTGTGGTACCAGGAAGAATTTCAGCAAGAAGCAGTACTATGAGCTGTTCAAGGATTCTAATAAAAGAATTCTTCCAATTATTTTATATGTTAATCTTATAATTTACTCCACTAAACGTTTTACACTTTCTAAATTTCATGTCATTGTAAAATTATTACGCTTAGTTAACTGAGGGAAAGTTTTACTGGTTTCACTGCCCTCCATGGTCTAGGGGTACCATGATAGCTTCTAGTTCTGAGGCCATGGGTTCAAACCTGGCGGAGGGTGATGGATTTTTTTGGGGGGTAAAGATCCATAGTATGGCTTCCTTTGGAAGGGGAGTAAAGCTGGGATCCTATGTTGTAGGTTTATGGCACGTAAAAGAACCTCAAGACTGATGGAGAGGCCTCTGAGCAAAAATTTGCAATATATCTCAATATGGGATGCTAAAAACCATAGCAGTTATAGTGTGTCCATAAATAAAACTCAGTTTAATTTACTGGTTTCAGTTTCAGGAAGTTGGCAAGTATGGGTGTGTGTGAGAGAGAAATTTTCTACAGAATGTGCTCAAATGATTACAGGGGTTTTGAACTTAATATGTTTTCTCTGCAGTATACAATATAATTTTGAATCATAACTTAAATTGAACGAAAACTGTGGAAGTTAACACAGTACTTCAATATGGGATCCATTTGTGACATGACATACATGTATTTTCTGCACTGTCCCATAATAGCAAATAGAGAGATACCAGGTTTACTATACGCGGATGATCTTATGGTCGGGACTATAACGGTAATTGGGCTACAGAAAGCAATCAACAGAATACGTGAATTCTGCAAGGAATGGGGAATCAAAGCAAATATAAATAAATCAAAAGTTATGCTATTTAAAAGCGGAAATAAACTTAAAAGAGAATAGAAATGGCAGATGGGGGTTTAAAGTTAGAAGTTGTCAAGGAGAAGGATTATTGGGGGGTGAGGATGAGCAGTACTGGTGAATGGGGGAGGGTACATAGGAAGGTTATGGCTAAAGGAAAGGCAGCAATGGCAGGAGTAAGGATGTGCAAATATAAACTAGAAATGCCAACTAAATGGATAGAAAGAATGTATGAAGCATTGGTAGAAGCAAGAATGCTATATGCAGTAGAAATTTGGGGAGGGGGATCTGAATTAAGCAGAAAAATAGACCAGACCTACAGAACGTTCTGCAAAGAGCTATTGGGGTTACCAAGATCAGCATCAGGGGAAGTAGCATTAGTGGAATTAGGAAGAACAAGAAGAAAGGGAGTGATACTGGAAAGGATATTAAAATTTTGGAAATTTTAAAGATATGCATGGAACAACAAAAGAGTATGAAAAATAAAAATAGCTGGTGTACAGGGGTAGAAAAAATTATGGAGAGTATAGGAATGGGAGATATTTGGAGAACAGGAGAAAGAAATAGCAATGGCTTCTGGATAATAGTAAGAAACAGAGTGGAGGACATAGAAAGACAAGAGATTTGGGGAAGCTTAGAGAATAAAAAGTCACAAGGGTTCTATAGATTAGTAAAAAGGAAATGGGGAAGAGAAGGGTATGTGGATTATTGTAATAGAGCAGAAAAAGAAGCGTTTGCATGGATGAGAACAGGATCAATGTACCTGAGAGGGCTAACAGGCAAAAAAAACGCAATTTGTGAATTATGCGGAGGCAGTGAAAGCACAGAGCATTATATGACAGAATGCAAAGAATTAGCAGAATGGAGACAAGAAGTATGGGAGGAAAAATGGATAAAAAAATCTGATGTGTTACACTCACATGACTTTCTCTACTCTTGTACAATCTATTTTTACAAACGCCTATTCTCCATATGCTTTATGTTAATCGAGATATCGAGATGTCAATCTTATTGCTAATTTTCTTGTAGATGCAAGGGGAATATGGTAGCTTTTAAGCGATGGTCAAATATTTTAACGCTGGTTGCTATGTGTCGAATTCCATTCTCTTTGCAAGTCCAGGACATAAAAAAATGAATAACGAATTTGAGAAAAAGTATAAGTATTGGAAAATTTAAGGGAATAACAAGCAATATCTCGAAAACGGTTCACTCAACAAAAGAAATGTATATAACATAAGTTGTGTATTTTAACGAGATCAACATTTTTTGTGTAGTAAAATTTTGTCTATCTCTTATGGTTTACCAGTTATGCAAAAGTCGTTCACAATGAAGAATACTTTTGGAGACATTCCCAGAAAATTCGAGATATACATTTCATTTCTCATGGCATTATCTTAAACATATGATATTTTAAACAAAATCGTTAGAGCCATTTTTGAGAAAATTAAAATTTTCGAAAAATGTTCCATGTAAAGGGTAGTCTGGGGTGGGGGGATTTTCTTGAAAACCTTCGTGTCGCATCTCTGGAAGATACTGAACCTAAATACCAAGTTTGGTGTTTATCCGACTGTTCGTTTTTGAGTTATGCTGTTCACACACACACAGACACACACACACACAGACACACACACACACAGACACACACACGGACATGTTTCCAAAAATGCTTTTTTTGGATTCAGGAGGTCTCAAAACATGTATTTCCGGTGAAATCTCGGTATCGAATTTTTGGGTGGAATGCAATACTTCCCCTACTTACTATACGTAGTAGAGAAAGTAAAAATAGTAGCAATTAAAATGTTAACAAGAAAAGAAGAAAAGCAAAATAAGAATATGGGGAAGTTCTTAAAGAAAGTAAAAGAGAAATGGATTAGAAAAGTAAGAGAGATAAGAAAGGCAGAAAGGCAAACGAAGGAAGGAGAAGATTGGGCAATAGAGATTAAGGGTAGCAAGGGATGCTCAGATGAGCCAGAAGGCCAGGGTGCCAGCCAAAAAGAGCAGCATAGCTGGCAAGAAATTTGTACAAATAAAGTAAAGTATCTACATCTATTTCTTGTCAGCATCATGTTACAACTCTGGTACAGTAATCTACCATCTCAATTCACGTAGATTTGCAAGTAATGATGGTACACGTATGCAACCTTTATGTACCACAAAGAAGAGCCAAATCATCTGGACATGATCGATCCCACAATGGAGAAACTTTGTATTCAACCATTCCCACATGCTGTTTAGGAGGCGAGGGGGGCACTATCTTGTTGCCAAATTATGTTGTTCTATTGATCTTCTAGTTGAGGAAACATAAAATTCCAAGACACAAAAAGCTTTGCATGCAAGTTGCCATGTTTTGTTTATTTCATTATCATGGCTATAAAACAAAATCTGTGCATGTGGAATTGAAACTTCCACAATTACTGTTCAGTTTAAGTTATGATTCAAAATTATATTGTATACCTCAGAGAAAAAATACAAGTTTAAACTCACTATAATTGTGTGCACATCCTGGAAACACATTTGTTTTCTTACAGTAGATAATTATTTGTGTTCAAGCAGGAAAGTGTTAGCTCAGTGTGTGTGAGACATCAGTTGTAAATAACATAAATCTAACCACACCAATATTTTATATTTTTGTCTCTGAGGTAAGTATTTGGTTATTTGAGTTTGAAAAGGCAATGTTGAATTGTGTGGTTTAAATTTTTCATATGTTCATTAAACAAGAGTGGTGTTATGAAACATAATTGCACTATGAATACAGCATGTGGTTTGAATGTGGCCTGGATATAACACAATTTATTCACAAATTGTTGACGTGTTGTATAAATTACAAGAATTGAAACATGCAGCTTTTTTAAAACCTAAAGGAAATGCATAAACTGTTTAATGATTTGAGCTCAATGCTGGAGCTCATGGATAGTGATGTAAAACTGTTAGATAATAAATGAATTAGGAGTTTATTCCATTTTCTTATTTCCAGAAAGCTGCATCTTTAATCAAATCTGATAAGTGTTTTTGGTAATTTTTAGGTTTATATCTTTGATTTAGATCATAATTATTAACACTACAAAACCTATCTTTAAATCTGATATCACACCTCACTTATATCAAGTAAATTACGTATAGTTTTATTTTTATGGCATTTTGGAAAGAGAATGCCTAAACATTATGAACAGATATGCTCCAAAACCAATACTGGAAAGCTAGCACCAAAAGAGGTGAATAAATTGATCACTGCCATCTAGCAGCAAGAATGTTAAGTTTAAATCAGGAATTTTGTCCTTACATTTCTACTCTCAACATGCATATTCTGACTTTCTTTGCACATAGCAGTGTAATGAAACTAGTAGGAACCAACTTCTTCATTATACTTCTTCACTCACTGGAGTGTCAAACACAGGACTTCTCTCTAATCACTTGCAATAACATTCATTGTATGGAACAACTGTTGTCATGACCTCACTCGAACTGAGTAACCAGCACTTTGTCACATTAACAACAAAAACTCAGTGTTGCAATCACACTCGCTGATGTATAGTCACAGGAGCTTCGAGAGAGTTCATTGGAGGTGGGGAAAAAATATCCAGAAGTATCTTGTTGCATATGTAATTTACATCAGAGAGAAGGCTGTCCTCCTCATAGTATGGTTCACAACAACCGAGAACAGTAACCAGGATGAGAACGAGAAAGTTGAAATACATGTATTCTAATGGGAGCATTCACAATCGACGAGAAGCTTTCCTGGGCCCCAGGAGCAGGAAAGAAGACTTGGCCAAGTTTTAACTTTCTCATTCTCAGGCATGGCATATTAGATCATATTGTACATATTAGACTCTTCACTGTAGAGGTTATTCTAGGTGGCCGTGACATGAAACACCCACTAATGCTCTATAGTTGCAAGCTGGAAACATGAAACTCGAAGAAATTAGTAGCATATGTGCTTCCTAACCTCACATCCTGACAACTGCAGATCCATTGAGCATTGGTTCTTCTAGTGAAAGGGTCATCTGTAATTTAAGTGCAACACAAAACTGGCTATTGCCTCAAATACAATGGTAAAAACTACAAAGAACAGCAAACACTGGTAGCAATTAACAAAGAACAACAAACAAATGTGTGCCATTCAATGAAAGAAGGAAAGCTTGGTAGGGCTAGACAAATCGGATGGATGTAGATAATGCTTACTCAATCGAATTTTGACATTGGCTAAGCCACGTTATTTTGGCTGAATTGCAAGCAGGTGAGAAAATGTCATTGGCCAGTTAAAAACACATGAAATTCCAATGCACAAAATCGACTTACCACTTTGTGATCGATATGCATTCCTGTTCTCGTTACCAGATTGTTGTGAACCAAATCTTATATACTGCATTGCTTCCTGTTCTCAAACTGTTGTGAACCAGCCTTCTGCCTCCAACGAATCAGTTGGCCGGCTAACCCGGCCCACAATAACTCTGCTACGATATAATAATTCCACAATCTAGTAGTAAGTAAGTAATTTTATTAATCCAATTAATTGTACAAATTTACAACAAGAAATTTTATAAATTTATTCTTAACCCAGTTACTAAAAATAACAATAAAATAAAAACTAACCTCTTAACTACTGGTATCCAGCAGTATGGAATACTGGTAGCCAGCATTCCTCCTAATCTAGAAGTACAATTATCTATTTAATCTCCAATACTAACTAACTCTACCTTGAGTTGCTTTACCTTGAACCACAAGAAACTCAAACCTTGAGGTTGTTGAGTTGTTGGGTCCTGCTTACAACATATCAAATAAACACTAATGTAATTTAATTTAATACTCATTTATCTCTTCCTTGCTAATTTTCCTCATCCATTTTGCTCTTACTCTGCCCAAAAAGTTCCCTACTTCTATTATATGTTTCCTAGATTTTACATTTACTAACTTTTTAGCTTGAATTTCCCTTGGTAAATTTATGCATTCTCTCTTCTCTAACCTCTTTCTAAGTAACTTTGTTTCTTCACACTCTAAAACTATATGCCACTCTTTAACTTCCCAGTGGCATAGTGGGCATTTCTCCAAATCAATCTCTTTTCTCAAACCTTTCAAATTCACCACCCTTGTCCTAGCCCATGCAAATCCTGCTCTTGCTGTTTTATCACATATATCCACATACTGTTCCCTACTCCATACTACTTTCATTTCTCTGTATAATCTCAGTGAGCTCTTAAAAGTAAAACTCGCTAATAAATCTTGTTTTTTCCATGTCCTCTATTCTTGTCCTAATTTCATTCCAGAAACTTATTTGTAGTAATTCTTTAGCTCTCCAAATCTCCCCAAAACCTATCTTCATCAAGGTTTTCTTTATCTTACCTAGCCAAGACTCTTTAGGATTAAGCCTTTCCTGCATTATCAAACATTGATATAAAATGTTCTGATCATCAAAACTTCTAATTCTATTCCAATATTTTAGTACTCTTTCCACAATTTGTCCTTTAATTCCTATTCTTCCTAATTCGGCTTGTGCCACTCCATTGGGTGATGATCTTGGTAAGCCCAATATTTGTTTATAAAAGCTCTTATGGATCATGTCTATATTTACTCACCTTTCTTCCAGGCCCCAAATCTCTGCTCCATATAACATTTTTGCTTCTACTACAGTAGTATAAATTCTCTCTAACCATAATCTAGTAGTAATTAAACCTATTATGAAAATAATGTCCAAATATTTGCATTATTCTTCTGTATATGGTAATTTACATATATTTGTGACAAACAGTGGTATTCTGCTTTTACTTCCATAAGCTAGTCCAAACCATCAACATTCCATGTTGCTAGATGGCAGCAATGTTAAATAGACAAGCTTTTCAGTATTGGCTTCAGAACATATTTGTAGTGAATCAAAATAACTTGAGCAGTTTTATTTTGCTTAATGTATTTAAATGATGGTAAAATTTTAGTCATCTAGCGCAAGTGCCTCAGTGCAGATGGCTCCAAGTTCAAGCCTGGTAACTGTTGTTGATGATATTTCTCAACTGCGACAATCCAGTGGAAACAGCTCTGCCAGTTCAGGTAGTTTGGCTGGACTAAGTGACACAGATACAGCTGCAACTCTTCCTGGTCCATCACAAGGTTTCATCATTGCTCTCCACCGCAAAATGGTATGTTTGTTTTCTTTATTTTTTCGTAATATTTTGTTTTTTTTCTAAAAATGCCTTTACAGCATGAAACTCACAAGTAATCAGAGAACAATAGTGAAAATTGGTCTTTCAATTTTTGCATAAAACTAAGAGATGAGTAGATCTAAGTAGCTATATTGATTAAATGGAGGAGATTACTTTTTTATTTTTATTTAATTTAATACAAAATTTTAGCCTTTAATTTAGCTTTCGGGCGGCGCCGTGGCCGAGTGGTTAGACCGCTTGCCTCCCACCGAGGCGGCGCGGGTTCAATCCCAGGGACCTGCATGTGGGATTTGTGGTGGACGAAGCGGCGTCTGGGCGGGTTTTCTCCGGGTTCTCCGGTTTCCCCCACCATTCATTCCACCAACTGCTCCATCATCACCTTTCCTTTCATCCATTTCACCAACATTTCGTTTCATCTACTTCTTTCCTCCCATACCAGGCATCGGGCTGATCACCCATCCTGGATGTTCTGTCTGATCCATGAGTGTCTGCTCCTCGACGGGCCTCTGACCCCAGGCACCCGCCTGTAAGTCCTGGGGGGTTTAAGTCCTACATAAAAGGAGGGTAAACAGATAATGAATGAATAATTTAGCTTTCAATATATAATTTGAGGCCCCCCTAAACCCCCCCCCCCAAAAGCATTTTTAGAGAAAGGTTCCTGTGTATGCGTGCGTGTTATGAGAAAAGACAGCATAACTCAAAAATGAGCAGTCGGATACATACAAAACTTCATATTTAGCTTCAGTACCTTCCCAAGAATACAACACAAAGATTTTCAAGATAATCCCCCTATTCCAAACTACCCTTTACATGGAACATTTTTGAAATTTTTTATTTGCTAAAAATGGCTCTTAATGATTTTGATTAAAATACCATATGTTAAAGATATTTACTTGTTAAATAAAATGTATATCTTGAATTTTCTGGGAATAGCCTGTGAAGTCCTTTTCATTTGGAAGGAATTTTGTATAATCTTGTGTAACTGGTAAACGTTGAGTGATAGGCAAAAACATACTACACAATAAATGTGAGATCTCTTTAAGACACACAATTTATTTAAAATAACTTTTTTTGTGGCATCAGCCGTTTCCGAGATATCTGTTATTAATGGTTCAAATTTCAATACTTAGCCATTCTTTTCAAGTCCTGTCGATTTTCAGTTTTTTTTGTGATGTTATGGAAAGAGTTCTAAGGCCAACATGTAGCATACTTCTAAAACATTTTACTGTTGCTGTTCTCTTTGAAACTATAAGTAAAAGTGTAATGCAGCTATTTCTGGAAATGTTTATCTGGATTAAAATGAAGTAGATAGGAAGATAAACTTTTGTGAGGATAATTTATATATCCACCAATAAGATAGAGGGTAGATAAAGTATTGTGAATGTAACACATCAGATTTTTACTTTCTCTACTATGTATAGTAAGTAGGGGAAGTATTGTATTCCACCCAAAAATTCGATATCGAGATTTCACCGGAAATATATGTTTTGAGACCCCTGAATCCAAAAAAAGGATTTTTGGAAACATGTCTGTGTGTGCGAGTCTGTGAACAGCATAACTCAGAAACGAACAGTCGGATAAACACCAAACTTGGTATTTAGGTTCAATATCTTCCAGAGATGCGACACGAAGGTTTTCAAGAAAATCCCCCCACCCCAGATTACCCTTTACGTGGAACATTTTTGGAAAATTTTAATTTTCTCAAAAATGGCTTTAACGATTTTGATTAAAATATCATATGTTTAAGATATTTTTATGACAAATAAAATGTATATCTTGAATTTTCTGGGAATGTCTCCAAAAGTATTCTTCATTGTGAACGACTTTTGCATAACTGGTAAACCATAAGAGATAGACAAAATTTTACTACACAAAAAATGTAGATCACATTAAAAGTACACAATTTATGTCATATACATTTTTTTTGTTGAGTGAACCATTTTCGAGATATTGCTTGTTATTCCCTTAAATTTTCCAATACTTATAGTATTTTTCAAATTCGTTATTAATTTTTTATGTCCTGGACATACAAAGAGAATGGAATGCGCTGCATAGCAACTAGCTCTTAAAATATTTGACTATCGCTTAAATAATACCATATTCCCCTTGCATCTATAAGAAAATTAGCAATAAGATTAACATCTCGATTAACATGAAGCATACGAAGAAATTAATATTGCTTTGAGCTGGAGGACATAAGTGTTTTCTAGCTCAAAGAAGCCATCACATGCATGCTCTGAATCAAAAGCTGTAGTTAAGAGAATGGAGTGTTTCCCTTGCTTTTCTGTGCAAATGTTTGACTAGGAAAATGCGCAGTGTACTTAATTATCTTATCTAAGTCATCACCCATAATACATAATATAACAGTATGTTTAGATACAGTACTGGTGTCTGTTCCAGATTCGTCAAGATGTATACTTCATGTCATCACAGAAGACAAAGCCAAGTTTGTTTGGCATACCTCTTATTGTTCCATGTTGTGAAACCACCACACATCAGGACTTATATCAATCTGTGTGGGTCCAGGTTGCAAGACTTGTGTCACCTTTACCTCCCTCTGAGACAGCTGCACCTAATCATGCCCAGGATTGGTAAGTTATTGTCATTTGAGCTTCTCAGGTTATATTTCCATTGGAAAGGTCTGTGGCAACTTTCTTGTTTTGTTTTTTATGTCTGTTTAACATCCAATGTGTAAACCCTGAGGCCACTAACAGGGGGATAGTAGACGCACGGGGTGAGAGGATGCCATAGGGTAAGCTAGGGGTAGCAAATAATAACTACACCAGGTTCTATAAAAAGCTAACTACTGAGCCATTTTATTAAGCATGCTGGGGCTTGGAGCCCTCTGATGGGCTCCCTGGTGCAGGAACTTATGTACACATCACATGGACTTACCTGGAGGGAATTCTAGCAGGTCTTGAAGCACTAGATTGAATGAAAACTGTGCGTTGACATCAGGGTTCATGATCCAAGTTTAACCTAGATGCATGTCGTCTATGTAGCAGTATGACAATTGAGAGTGAATCCATCATAGAGCAAGCTCACCCACAAACATGGTCAATAAATACACGTACTAAAGCTAGTTCAGCAAAGCGTTATTCCTTGTTTGGTTATTACACCACTTCATGAAATCTGATACAGCTCCCTGACTATGGGTGGAGTCCCACAAAGAGTCATTGCAGTATTCTCTTTATATATCAAATGAAATGAAGCTGGCAAGAATGGAAGGGAAATGGGCCGTCATAAAGAATTTATGGTTGTGGGTCGATGGGCGGATGGTGGCTGGATGCGAAAGAGACACAAGGAGCAGCAGATTGCAGGAGCAGGAAATGATTCAGCTAAATACATCCGAGTCCAGAGAGAAGGAAGTCCAAAGAGCGATTGGAAATCGGAGAAGGATGGATATATATGGAAGTTACGTCACTGATACGTGGGGCTGGCGGGAAGAAGATGGTTGTGTCAGACAGAGGATTGAGAGACAAGGCAGTGACATCAGATCAGAGTGACGTATGGGCAACAACTGGCAAAGTTAGGAATGTAACATCATCCAGGAGGGAGGAAGTTCAATCGCCACATGATATGGTTGCAGGCAGGGCAGAGGTGTGGTTTCAGAGTGGCGTATTGGTGGAAGAAGAAAGCGTTGTGTTGACACCCAATGGGAGCTTATGGATTTTGGACAGAAACAAAGCGGAACTGCCAAGGGAGCCAACAGAAATAGATTTATAGAGTAGGAAAGTGTGCCATACGTATAGAAATAAAGCAGGCTCTGTAAGAAGTATGGGAAAACAGAAGCAGTAATAATGGGGAAGTTAATAGAATAGGGAGGGAGAGTGACTATAGAATGAGTAGAAGGGAACAAATTAGACAAAGTAAAGACAAGTGTACTGATAAGTAAGTGATAGATTTATATGAAATCGTGAAGTGAATGATTTAGATGTAAAGGACGGTAAACACGGAGAGGGCTAGGAGGGAGAGTTACATTTCTTTATATGAATGAGCAAGTGTTGTTATGGACAATCAGTACGGGGTACACAATAAGTATTCTCTAAATTGTATCTAATAGTTCCCATTTCCCAGTGATAGGTGAGTTTCAAAGACGATCAGAGGAAGTAAGGGAAGGAGATGGGAAAGGGAGAAGAACTCTAAGCAGTATAGCGACTTTAAATGAGAAACGTTAGCGATATGAAGCTGACTCAATACACATGTTTTGTAAATGCAGAAGCATGGGTATGATTGGCAAAAGGAGCCAGGGCTCGACGCTGATCATGACCAAATGTAGTGTATTAGCTCAACACTCAATAAAGATATCATATTGTCATGACCTCTATATCATTTTAGCTCTATATCATTTTAGAGCGAATACCGAAGGATCTTAAAGTTAATAATTCATATTATACGAGGTCAGATGGGGGACGCAGCTGAGAGAAATTATAAAAATATATCAGAATATACTTATTAATGGTATTATTATATGGTGTGGATGAGGGAAGGGACTATCTACTATAGTAATTTAAACCTAATGAACATGGATGGCTAGTAGTTTTATTGATGTAAAGGGATTACATTACCTCCTTGTTTCCTTGCCTGTCGGTGAGGATGCCATACTGCTGGTATGGACAGCATGCACACACAACTTGCCTCTAGCAGTAACTTGCCTCGACTGACTAAACCACGCTCACTCGAACGCTATACTAGAACTGGTTTATCTCCTCCACTCTTGCGCAATATCCGATCTGGGCCGCCAGGTCACATACACAATAATGCTCGTACGTCACATCATCATATATCAAATGCTATTGAAAAGTGAAAACTTTACACTTATTCCTGTACAGTTGAGTCTTAATTCATAGTTTTTAGAGGTGGAGTTAAGAAAAGCGGTTAAAGCAGGAAAATTATGAATGCAGGATTCATTAACTCCACCCCCATGAAAGAGTATCTTTAAATTTATGTTTGCTGCTTTACTGCTTTTTATTTCCATTAAAACAACGTACTTGCTGTATTTAAAATGCTCTACTGCTTGTTACTATCGCCATCATGTGTATCGTTCAGTTTTGTAAGTGCAGTGTTTCAGGAAACATCAGCACCGCTTTAGCTGTGGTATCGTCATCTCCAGTAATTCTGCTTTGTATTTCATCTGTATCATTGTTCATTTTGTAAATGTCAAAACAAAACTGACAACACTTTCCTCACATGGGTGCTTGTCATTGTCATCTTGACCTAGATCCAGACAGCATAACTAACTTATTGGCTGCTACTGCAGCATATTGCACAACTGACGAATTTCAGTGAACCACAAAAATAAAATGACTGCGGCTATAGGAACATGACTATTGCGGGAGGGGGCGATGATTTCAAAGAACAGTTCATAGCTTTGCAATTAAATAGAACTGGAGGACAGTGGGGTCTAAAGCAAGAAGGCCGAAATAGATTCTGCTGAACCATCTAAAGGAAGTGGTTCTGCAGGGAGCAAGAAGGCAGTGACGGCAGAGAGATGAACTTGTGTCAGTTGTTGAGAATGAAGATTCACATCGACTGCATGTCCATTTGGAACAAATTCCCAGCGAATCAAAATTCCACCACAGCATATTATTTTGGGACCGAACTGATTTGTTTAGTAGAAATGTTTGCAGGCTGACGGATATCGAGCCACTGTTTCCAGGTGTCAGGTTTGTAGTAATACACTTACTTTTCATCACATGTGACAATTCTGCTGATAAATCTATTATCCCAGGGATTATCAATAAGCCGACAATAAATATTCAAGATAAAGAGAGTTGAGGGTTGTTACACTACATCACTAAAATATTCTTACTTGAATGCATTTCGGGAGATGGCTTGTTCCCATCGTCAGCATGTTCTCAACTGATGTTTCCGGTCATCGTCTGGGGGATGTGTGTGGCTAGCGGTGTTCTCTGGTGCTGGGCTGATGAACCTCCAAAGGCTGCTGGGTGGCGGCAGTTCGAAATTTATTAGGTGATTCCTGTGTTTGACAATATGTATTTTTTCCCAGATGTCCAATTCATTGCTGCTGTTGATCGGTTTTAAGAGTTTTATGTTCAGAGTGATATCATGGTTTGAAGACCAGAAATGATGTGCTACTGCTGATTTATCTGGCTGCTTTTGGTAAATGCATCTCATGTGTTCTTTAAGTCTTATTTCAAGATTTGTTTTGGTTCTTCCTATGTATACCAGGTTACAGTTATTACAAACTATTTGATATATACCAGCTGATTTATCGTTGGGGATAGGATCTTTTGTTGTGTTGCATAGTAGTTTCTGTATATTGTGGTTATTCTGTGGAGACAGGGTGATGTTGTATTTCTTGAAAATCCTTTGAAATTTATGATGTGTCCAAGGGTGATAAGTGAATTTTCTATATGCTTGTGGTTTTTGTTGTCTGAGTAATGTAGTCATTTGTTGGATGTATTTCTGTCTTTCAAACCTTTTTATCTTCTTATCTATTGTTTTTTTCTGGTATCCATTCATAGTGGCTATGTTGATAATGTGTTGGTATTCTTTCTGGTATTCCTCTTTTTCCATTGGTATATGTACTAACCTTGACTAATTTTGAAGATTTAGAAGCTAGTAACAGTGATGTAGTGTAACAACCCTCAACTCTCTATTTTAAAAAATGTACTAACCTGTTTGTAATACTATTTAAAATTGCATGTTTGTGGCTTGTAGGATTGTAGCTGTTGTTTTTAATAAAATTTTCAGTGTGAGTTGGTTTTCTGTAACTGCCGGACGTTAGTTTGTTGTGTGCATTATTTCTGATGATCCTGATGTCTAGGTAAGGTAATTGGCCAGTTTCTTCTTTTTCTATTGTGAATTTAATAGATCTTTTTTGTAAATTTAATAATTTCAAAGCATCTTCTGAACAACCCTCAACTCTCTTTATCTTAAATTATGACACATCACTGTTACTAGCTTCTAAATCTTCAAAATTAGTCAATAAATATTCACTCTACGTTGAGCTTGATCAAGTATCAATTCATGTGGTATACATTTACAGCTCCTGAATGTTTTTTTAAGTGTCTTAATATGAAGATGTATGGTATCTTTTGAAACACCAAGTTCTTCTAACAACCTCCGAGTGCTTGTCTGTGAATTTTCTTCCAAAAATCTGCATGTGTTCTCAATATTCCATAACTTGGGTCTTCCAGAACATTGTAAACATTTAATATTTTCGTCTCTGTTATTGAAACGTTGGAGCCATCGTGCTGCTCGCTCATTAATGACATATTCACCTTCGGCTTCATATATTCTTCGAGCCAGCAGCAGCTTTATAATCTTGCTTCCAGTAGTGCTTCAGAAGAACTCTAACCTCAAACTTTGTTGCCTCCATTTTAAAATCTTGTATTACCAACTGCTGGCTGTCAGTATGTTAACAATACAGGACAATAATCAAATCCCCCTATAAATGGTATTGACAACAATAAAAGCATGTATACACAAGATGTAAACCCAATTAAAAAACTGACATTACTTATGAGACAACCTAATAGTAAATTTCTGTTTCAAAAAAGAATACCATTTCATCCAAGGGAAAAAACTTTTTGCACTTTGGTCTTGTGCCATATACTTGGAATCCTGTTCCTGAGCCATTCTTTGAGCTGTCTTAACTGCATCAAAGTTTTCTCAGGAGTTTCCAGAAACATTATTGACTAAATTGTTTGGATTGGAAACACATGAGTTCATTAGAAGAATCTGTGAAGCAGTTTTCCTTTTTTTTTTTTTTTTTTTTTTTCATAGGAATTTCAGTGTCATTCAAATAGTCTGCCATTATATTAATTGATACAAGGACTCCACTCAATATACATATACGAGGGTGGTCTGAAAAGTTTCCAACCTAATAAAGATACAAGACATTTTTTCAGAAATTGTTTTTATTTTTCAACATAGTCTCCTTGTAACTCTACACGCTTCTCCCAGTGATGCTGCCATATCTGTAACCCGTCCAAATAGTACTCGGCGTTTTTCTCTGCAAAATAATTGTTCACGAAGGTGATTGCCTGTTCATTTGACGAAAATCTCTGTCCTCCGAGCGCAATTTTCAGATGAGGGAACAAAAAGAAGTCGCTTGGGACTAGATCTGGTGAGTAAGGTGGATGGTCAAGCAGTTCAAACCGTAATTCGTGGATTTTCGCCATTGCAACCGCTGAGGTGTGAGACGATGCGTTGTCTTGGTGAAACAGGATTTTCTTTTTCTGCAAATGTGGCCGTTTTTCTGCAAGTTCTGCCTTCAGCTTGTCAAGTAATGATGCATAGTATGCTTCTGTAATGGCTTGTCCTTTTTGAAGATAATCGATTAAAATAACTCCATGACTATCCCAAAAAACAGTTGCCATCACTTTCCCAGCCGAAAAAACAGTTTTTGCTTTTTTTGGAGCCGGTTCCCCCTTTGCAGTCCATTGTTTGGACTGTATTTTTGTTTCGGGCGTATAATGGTGTATCCAAGCTTCATCTACAGTAATTAATCGGCGCCAAAACAGAGCGTTGGAAATGTTCATTCGAACAGTTTTTGTCAAACGTGAGCAAACGCGGCACGCAATGTGCGGACAGCTTTCTCATGTCTAAATGTTGATTTAATATGTGACAAACACATTCTTTTGACATGTTCATAGCCTCTGCTATCTCTCTCACTTTAATTTGGCGGTCGTCTAGCACCATTTGGTGAACTTTGGCGATGTTTTCGACGGTAGTTGCAATTTTTTGACGTCCCGAACGTTTGTCTCCCAAACTCTTACGGCCACATTTAAACTCAGCTGCCCAAAATTTCACTGTGATAAATGATGGTGCAGAGTCCCCATACACAGAATCCAACTCATCTTTGATTTGCATAGGCGTATTGCCTTTCAAAAACAAATATTTAATGACAGCTCGATACTCGATTTTGTCCATTTTCATAAAAACACTTGCGTCACCTCACTCAAACGACTGTTACATAACAGCTGAAACTTTGGTGAGTAACTGTCAACAGATGAACAATGAAATTCACGAGCTTTTATTTACGAGTGCTGCCATATTCATGTTGATGTCGGAAACTTTTCAGACCACCCTCGTAGAAGAATCTGTGAAGCAGTTTTCCTTTTTTTTTCTCAAAGGAATTTCAGTATCATTCAAATAGTCTGCCATTATATTAATCAATACAAGGCCTCCACTCAATATACGTAAATTTTCATCACAAAAAGCAAGGTAGTAAGAACTGAATGTTATAATCATCAATTTCTAGTGCGAGTGGCTCGTGTTAAAAGCTCTATTTTTAGTAGCAGCTGTTTAAAAAATTTATTTAGGTATTCTGATGCTGAAGCTACACTGAAAGCTGTTCTCTTATACAAGGAATAAATTAGCATTTCTTGTTTTCCTTTCAGTGATGACAGCCTAGGATACGAATTTCCATTTGTACTGAAGGCTGTACAGAAAGATGGTACCCAGTGTGCATGGTGCCCATGGTACAGGTTTTGTCGTGGGTGTCGAATACAGTGTTGTGATGCAGAATTTAATTTTGGAAGTAGTTATCTCGCCATTGACTGGGATCCAACAGCTTTACATCTTCGATACCAGACTTCGCAAGAGAAGGT
Organism: Deroplatys truncata; assembly: GCA_030765065.1. Taxonomy (NCBI): domain Eukaryota; kingdom Metazoa; phylum Arthropoda; class Insecta; order Mantodea; family Mantidae; genus Deroplatys; species Deroplatys truncata. Next base: position 13,979,219 of record CM060979.1, read on the forward strand.
GAGATATAGTACAACATTTATGATGGACTTCAGTGGAATTTGCATAAGTTTTGTTTTCAATAGGAGGTTTGTTTATTACACTGAAGTTTGGCATTTAAATGTTTAAGCATTTAACAAAGAAAACTTATATAATTCTCATAAAAACTCTGTCTTGTTTTGCCTTTCTCTACTATTCTATTTTGGTATATATTCTGATGAATTGCAAGTACAACTTTTATTTCATACTAATTATACTTTAAAGATGTTGCGATAGTATTTATGAAGCCCCACGTTGGGCGCCGATTTGCGATAGTATTTATGATGGCTTCAATTTTGAGGCGTCAGTTTGTGATAGTTTATAGGTTACGTAGTTGTTTGGAGGAGTTTGCCCCACAGCTGTGCGCCACTTTGAGAAGTATTGAGCCTCGTATTTGTTGCCAACTTTGAAGAAGTTATTTAGCTGGATGCTGGATGTGAGAAACCCCCACGTATGAGCGTCACTTTAAGAAGTAGCTTTCTTAATCTGAAGTTTGTAACAGTATTTGCCCCACATAATGAAGATACACTTTGAAGTTGGTTGATGCTTGGGACGCCAAACTTTGTAGTGAAGATGATGCTTGTTTTATGTAATATTATTTAAATCTGCCTCGGCTACTTTAGTCGAACTATAGAATCAAAAGTTCTTGTTCAGGTCGTGATATGACAAAAATTAAAGACTTCACAGAATTTACTTTTTAATTTCACTTCTTTTTATTTCTTAATACTTGCACATTTTATAAAACACAACACTTTATAAAAGAAAACTGTGAGCACTTTACATATTCTTAATGTATTTACTAGCGGAGAACACAATTTTTGTCATCTACACGCTATCACATCATGTCTGCGACTTTTACATCTGCACTCTATAACATCATGCCCGCGACTGACTAATCTTAACGGTAAAAACCTTATAGCTTCGGTAATGCCAGTTTCTTATTAGCTAATTCTAGTCCAATAGAATTTAAGTATTCAAACTAAAACTTTTCTTTACTGTTGATTGGCTAATTCCAAACTGTAAGCGAAACTTACGTCACTACCGATCTTTTCATGACCAGTACTTTTAAAAATTCCATACACATTATTGTCACAAAAATTACATTATTACCTCATTATTAACAATCTAAAACATATTATTCTCACAGTTTTTGCACTATTAGAGTATATAAACATTTACATAACATTAATAAATATGTTTACAATAAAAAATAAGTATTTGCAATGACTTACATACAATTTAAATAATAATTATATACATATTGTTTTCAAGGTGGGCTGTTATTGAATTTAATTATAATAAAATACAATTAATATTATTTAAGCATTAAAAATTAGTTAGGCATTAAAATACTGCCTCAGTGTTTACAGTCATGTAGGTAACGATTATCAATAAAATAGTGAGTCAGATTAGATGCACAACACCTTTTTAATAGGAAATGTTTTGGAAGTATTTGCTTACATCATCAACCAGATGTTGACTGCTGCTGGATGGGAACTGGCTGTTTCCTCAAAAATAAAACAATAGCAAAAGCCAGTAGAAATTAACAAAGAACAAAAAATAAAATATAAGCTGAAGCTTTCCTGGCGTTGTGAATACTCTAGATTTTCTCAGGCTTCAAGCCAGATGTAAAGTTGGTTAGAAACCGATGTACATTGTTCCCATCTTCAGGGTGTTGTCCTCCATGGTGTAGTGGTTACCATGCTAGCCTCTAGTTCCCGAGGTCATGGTTTCAAACCTGGTGGAGGGTGATAGATTTTTTCGGTCGTAAAAATTGTTAGCATGGCTTCCTTCGGAAGGGAAGTAAAGCCGGTGGTCCTGTGTCGTATATTTACGGCACGTAAAAGAACCTCAAGCCAGATAAAGAGGCTTCTGAGCAAAATTACCGGTCTTTCACGCCCAATATAGAATGGGACGCTAAGGACCACAGTAGTTAAAGTGTCCATAAATAAAACTCAATTTAATTTCAGTCTTCAGGGTGGCTGAATGATGCAACTTAGGAAAACAATATCCACCAGGATTGCTGAAGCATGCATCTGATGCAGCCATGAAAAATCATGTCTGGTGGAACACTGTTTGAACAAGACCACAGGGCCAACTTCAGCGGAACAACAGTATTAGCCAAGTGTGTGGGTTACTGGCAACAGAGGGTGAAGGAAGCTTTAGCTATCTCCAAGAAATGCAACCTGCAGCGAGATTCTGGACTACAGCTCAGTACAGCCTGGATACCGGCCTTAAAGATGCACCAAAGCCAACATAAAATCATCATATCAGACAGCTACTTGACATAAACAATTTTCTGTAATGTCTGTGCATTTAACCACCTCAGTTTTTTTCTAAGAGATCGGGACTGAGCTCCACAGATGTTGGTATAAATATGAAAGACTTTTAATTTGCCTCATTCACTCACCTTGAAGATGGAACAATGTACGTTCCCGAAACATTGACTTCTAACCAACTTTACACCTGGTTGGAAACCCGAAGAAAATATAGAGTAACAACAAATAACTTTAATGTACGCTATAAAGTAATGGTGCTTGGTATGACTAGAGAAATCAGAAATAGCAATGGTTTTGCATTTAGAAAATGTTTACTCTATCAAATTTTGACATTGGTTAACCTGTATTATGTTGGCTGAATTGGAATTGGGTGAAAAAATATCATTAGTCAGTTATAAACAAATAACATCCAGTGGAGCATGGTTTGTTAAAAACTTGGTCAACCTTTAAAAACAGTTTCTGCTCCACTTACTTGTCAAAGCACAGAACATGTGTCAAGGAGAATTCCTTCTCATCCTTAGCTGATCTGTCAACTGACTCTTGTCAGACATCTGCTTCCCCCTTCTCCTATCATTCCCATTGGTGAGTTGTATGATATCTGATGCCACTCTTTCAAAATTCATGACTCTCTTCGAATTCTTGGTAATGTATATCATATATTTTTCCACACTGTTAGTTCCAAATGTTTCTTGGCCAGTTTTATTTCTTTATTGATGTTTTGATTGTGTAAGCAAAAATGATGCGCTATGGCAGAGTTTTGTTTTGTTTGAATTTAATATTTCTCAGGAGTTCCTTCAATCTTGTTTCCAAGTTCCTTTTAGTTTTTTCCATGATATTTCTTGACAATCTTTACAATTGATGCGATATATTCATTGTGACTGAAATGACTAACAAATACAGAAGATATAAAACAATTATTGGTGATGTAGGTTAAAAACGGGAGATTCAAAAGAAAAATACTACAAATTTACATATCACCCAAAGTTGTTCAACAAATTCAACAACATTTTTAAAGATTGCAATATTAAATTGGCTCCCCAAAACAAATAGTGTCAGAAACCTGCTCAATCATCCATAGTAATAAATTATCAGGAATATATAGAGTCAGTTGTGAAGATTTTCAAAAAATATATGGAAAAACTAAAAGGAATTTGGAAACAAGATTGAAGGAACATCTGAGAAGTATTAAATTAAAAAAAAAAACAGAAAAATAAGCCATAGCATAGGATTTTTGGTTACATAATCATAATATCAGTAAGGAAATAAAACTTAAAACTGGCCAAGAATCATTTGAAATAATAGTGTGGAAAAATATATCCATTGCCAAGAATTCAAATAGCATCGTGAATTTTGAAATACTGGCATCAGATGACATTGCATGACTCACCAATGGGGACAACAACAGACCAAGTGAAGGGAGAAGCAGATGCCTGACGAGAGTCAGTTGACAGATCAACTGAGGATGAGAAGGTAGTCTTCTTGAAACATGTTCTCTGGTTTGACAAGTAAGTGGAGCAAAAAATATTTTTAAAGATTGATCATGTTTAAATTTGATATCTTAGATGAATTTAAAAAAGTTGATTAATAAATTGTTTTTAATGTAATGGGTTTTATTTAAAAAGTTTGATGATTACAAACTTGTTGTGGTATGGTAACATTTAACCTCAGAAAGAGCTTCATTACAGGTGTATGAAGAGCATGAAAGTGTAGCCCTCACAAAACAGCAGCAATCAGAGCCTATAGACCTGGACTACTGTCTGGAAGCATTTACCAAAGAAGAACATCTTGGAGAAGATGAGAAGTATTATTGCTCTAAATGTAGAGAACATCAGCTGGCCAGTAAAAAACTGCAGATCTGGAGATTACCGCCTATTTTGGTAAGTGCTATAGAAGATACCTTTAATTAATTCTTTTCTCATATTAGACAGTATAAGCCTCTTTTCTCTTTTTTACTTTCTCTACCATGTACCAAGTAGGTAGAAAAGATATTGTATTCCCCCCAAAAATTCAATGTCCAGATTTCACTGGAAATACATTTTTTGAATACCTTTTGATATAAAAAAAAAAGTCTGATGTGTTACACTCACATGACTTTCTCTACTCTTGTACAATCTATTTTTACAAACGTCTATTCTCCATATGCTTCATGTTAATCGAGATATCGAAATGTCAATCTTATTGGTAATTTTCTTGTAGATGCAAGGGGAATATGGTTGCTTTTAAGCGATAGTCAAATATTTTAACGCTGGTTGCTATGGGGTGCATTCCATTCTCTTTGCATGTCCAGGACATAAAAAAAATGAATAACGAATTTGAGAAAAAGTATAAGTATTGGAAAATTTAAGGAAATAACAAGCAATATCTCGAAAACGGTTCACTCAACAAAAGAAATGTATATGACATAAGTTGTGTATTTTAACGCGATCTACATTTTTTGTGTAGTAAAATTTTGTCTATCTCTTATGGTTTACCAGTTATGCAAAAGTCGTTCACAATGAAGAATACTTTTGGAGACATTCCTAGAAAATTCGAGATATACATTTCATTTCTCATGACATTATCTTAAACATATGATATTTTCATCAAAATCGTTAGAGCCATTTTTGAGAAAATTAAAATTTTCGAAAAATGTTCCATGTAAAGGGTAGGCTGGGGTGGGGGGATTTTCTTGAAAATCTTCGTGTCGCATCTCTGGAAGATACTGAACGTAAATACCAAGTTTGGTGTTTATCCGACTGTACGTTTTTGAGTTACGCTGTTCACAGACACACACAAACACACACACAGACACACACACGGACATGTTTCCAAAAATGCTTTTTTTGGATTCAGGAGGTCTCAAAACATGTATTTCCGGTGAAATCTCGGTATCGAATTTTTGGGTGGAATGCAATACTTCCCCTACTTACTATACGTAGTAGAGAAAGTAAAAATTGAAAAATGTCTGCAGGTGCTTGTGCTTGCGCATCTTTCAAAGATGCGACACTAAGATTTTCAAGAAAATCCCCCACCTCAAGCTGCCCTTTACATGGAAAAATGTTCATTGATCCCCCCCCCCCCACCCTGCTTTAAAAATGGTTGTAACTGGATTAAAGTACCATATGTTTAAGATATTTGCATGACAAAATGAATACCTTGAATTTTCTGAGAATAGCATGTGAAGTCCTCTCTTTATTCAGAAGGAATTCTGTGTAATTTTGCATAACTGTTACGAGGGCTGTCCCAGAAGTACCCGACCTAACATATAGATGGCGGTGGTTGTTTCAAACAAATGACTATGGTAGAAAGTGCTACCTTTATAAAGCTTAAGTTTGAAGTTTGATGATGCTACGTTGTTTAGTAATTGTTTGGCAGCCATCAATAGCGAACACTCTCAGCAAATTTGTAAACATGGATAAAACTGGTCATCGTTATGTAATACAATACGTTCATTTGAAAGGTCTTAGTCCAACTAATATTAAAGTTGAGCTAGATTCTCTCTGGGAGAGTAATTTATAACAGTAAAATATTAGGTGGCAGAGTTTAAGCGAGGCCGTAAGAGTTGCCGTGAAGAACATAGCAGTGGTCAATCAAATGAGGTGACCACGCCAGAAATTGCAAGGAAAATCCACAAAATGGTATTGGATGACCGTCGACTGAAAGTGCACAAGTTAGCAGACATCGTAGACATTTCAAAAAGTGCTGTACATTATGTACTGACTGAAAATTTGGATGGAGAAAGCTGTGCACAAGATGGGTGCCGCGTTTACTCACAATGGAACAAAAGCAGTGTGATGAGGATATTTCAGTCGAGTGGCGATGTTTTGCTGCAATAAAGCCAAGTTTGTTTGCCGATTCATAACCATGGATGAAACATGGGGTCCATCGCTTCACACGTGAGATGAAGGAACAGTCAAAACAGTGGATTGAAAGGGGAGAATCAGCTCCAAAGAAGGTGAGACAGTTCCATCTGCAGGCAAGGTCATGGCATCAGTTTTTTGGGATGTGCGTGGGATAATTTTCATTGATTTATCTTCAAAAAGGAAAAGCAATCAATAGCGAGTATTATGCAAACTTATTGCAGCATTTGAATGATGAAATCAAGCAATAAGGCCACATTTAGGGGGAAAAAAAAAGTTCTGTTTCATCAAGACAATGCACCAGTTCACACATCCATTATTGCCATGGCCAAATTCAATGAGTTAAAGTTCAAATTGCTTCCTCATGCACCCTATTCACCAGATATAGCCCCCCTCTGATTATTTTCTGTTTCCAAAGTTGAAGAAATGACTTTGTGGTAAAAGATTTGCCAACAATGAAGAGGTGGAGTTTGCAGTTGTTGGCTATTTTGCAGAACTCAACGGTTCTCACTATAAACAGGGTATCAAAGCGGCTGAACATCCCTGGCAAAAGTTTACCAAGCTGAAAGGAGACTATGTAGAGAAATAAAGATGTTTTTTCCCCAAAATGTTTGTGTTTTGTTTGTTAGGTTGGGTACATCTAGGACAGCCCTCGTAACCATCGTAGATAAACAAAGGCATACAAAAACTGTAGCTCTCTTTAAAGCACACAATTAATTTATTTCAAATAAATTTTTTATGGCATCAGCCATTTTCAAGAAATCTGTTATTATTGGTTTGAATTTTTCAGTTCTTTGTCACTTTTTGAAGTGCTATCAGCATAAAACGTTAAAAAAGATTTTGGTCGGCCGATCCATTGAGGATGGAGAGCACACCTCTTTAAAACATATCTGATTCAATTTTAAGCAAGTGTAGCAATTTGTGTTTTTAAACGTCGACTAGTGTTTTTTAACATGGCCCACTGTTTTAAACACTTCAATTTTATTATCAATTTTATGCTGTCACTATTCTCGCAATGTAAATTAAAAAGAGTATGGAATATCAAGGACAGTATATAGTGACCAGTTTTTAAACATTTGACTATCGCCATTCCCTTTGTACTAATAACAAAATGTATGATACAGCTATTTCTGCAAATATTTATCTCAAAAAGCTTGAAGTAGATGAAACAATAAAGAGAGTAAGATATATGTTTTTATTTCACAAAATTATTGAGAAAACAGATCCATTTAAGCAGAAAAAACTAAAAATTGTTTCATGCCAAATGCTTTCAGCCTTCTCTTCCATAGTGTTTATTTTAATACCATTCCCACAGTATTTTTACTCTTGTCCTAAAGAGTATGTGTTCACATTTCCCACATATTGGAAATCCTCCAAAGTGCCTCTCATTAAACAATTTTCAATCCCATCTCTCATTAGAATTGGATTTGTTTTGCATTGCTGCCCCTAAAAGAATGGAGGAGACAACATTTCTGTTCATTTAACAGAAGTATTCGGAAAATGAGTACATTCATGCTGAGAATCCTCAAAATTGCCAACCATTGAATATTTTCCACCCCTTTTTACTTTAGTGAGTATTGCATTCCTCCCAAATATTCAATACTGAGATTCCACCAAAAATGCACGTTTTGAGGCCCCCTAAATAAGTAAAAAAATAAGCACTTTAGAAAAAGATCTGTGGTGTGTCTGTGAACAGCACAACTCAAAAACGAATGGTCAGATATATACCAAACTTGGTATTTAGGTTCAATATCTTTTAAAGATATGGCACAAAGATTTTCAAGAAAATCCCACCACCCCAGACTACCCTTTACATGAATATTTTTAAAAAATGACTAACAATTTTTATTAAAATATATATTTAAGATATTTTCATGACAAAATGTATATCTTGAATTTTTTGGGAATGTCCCCAAAGGTCCTCTTCTTTCTGAATGGTTTTTGCATAACTGGTAAACCGTAAGAGATAGACAAAGTTTTTTCTACACAAAAAATGTAGATCACGTTAAAACACACAATTTATGTCATATACACTTTTTTTGGAGTGAACTATTTCCGAGATATTCCTTGTTATTTGTTTACATTTTCCAGTACTTATACTTTTTGAAATTAATTGTTCTTCCACACAAGCCGTGTGTTGGACAAGGTTGGAAAGGTAGAATTAGACGACTGAAAAATTCAATGGCATCGCCGGGATTTGAGCCACAGATCTCTTGGTTTCCATCTGGTTGTTCTAACCACTGAGCTACCAGGGCAACATGCAGGTATGACATTAAATTCCCTAACTGAGTATGCGAATCAGTCCTCAATACCACTTCATTGTTTTCATCTAGTTCAACTTTCACTGAGACCACTTAGTTCACACTGTCACTTCACTAGTGTGAACTAGTTCAGTTCCCTGTAATGTAACCTCTTCTTCTGGATGGTTCACGCACTAGGGAGTTGAACACAAGACTTCTACAATCTCTCGCTCCACAGTAGTGCTTGCTGCATGTCACAGCAGTCATCATAAACTCGTTTGGAGAATGGTGCTTTTAGTCATATTAGAACACACTCTAAGGGTCCAATAGAAACGTTAATGCAAATGCAACATGAACACAAAAGAGAATGGCCTTAACTCACTGACTGACTCGTGTTGTGAGAACGCTTGCTTACATAGCCAGTGGAATCTTTCACAGAACATTCTAGAACTTTCTGGAAGAAGGGTGGGGGATTATCCCCTGCCCCAAACTACTCTTTACATAGAACGTTTTTCGAAACTTTTTACTTTCTTAAAAATGGCTCTAATGATTTTGATTAAAATACCACATATTAAAGATATTTACATGACAAATAAAATGTACATTTCTAATTTTTTGGGAATATTCTGTGCCGATAGTGCTTCTGGTGTTTATGCCAGGCGAGAACACAACTTGTCTTTGTTTATCTCACAGTGCATGGCACTGATCTGCTGATAACCGTGGGTCATAGCCACTGTATCACAATAGTTTCTCAAATTATGTTAGGTGGAGACAAAGTAAACGAGCTCTGAATTCTCTTCTTTTGGGAAAACCCAGTGAAGTTGTTTTACGTTTACATTCACAAATTGAATTTTTAATTACTCTAGCCTCATTTCTACACCTAAACTTACTTCTCTTTTACGAAAACACAGTGAAGTTTTTTTGACAATTTCTCTTCTAAAAAACAGAAATTATTAAATATTGATGTCCCATATGAAAATATCTCATCACAGAGTATTTCCAGTGAGAAAATGCCATCTACAACCCACAGGAGGAAGCATGGCACTGAGTATAGGGTGATGTTAGAGACAACAGTCTACTTTAGCTTCACTATCAGAAAAGTGAAGCTATACCCCCGCCGCTGTAACATTGCACTTGGCAGCTAGCGTTTAAGTTGGTACACTCGCAAAAAAACAGATGAAAAGCTTTAAGCATTTGACTTCCTAAGCCAATCACAAGGCAGCATTCCGGATGGTCGATGACAAAGCGGAACGGGAGCTGGAAGCAGCTCTGTTACCGGATGTAGCTATTCCCAACCAGGTGCTTCAGTTTGTGAATCTCTAGCACGAGTGTCGAGTTGTTCTTTGCAAGCTACATATTGACTAATTTTGAAGATTTAGAAGCTAGTAACAGTGATGTGTCATAATTTAAAATAAAGAGAGTTGAGGGTTGTTACACTACATCACTCCATGCTGACGATGGGAACAAACCGTCTCCCGAAACGCGTTCAAGTAAGAATATTATAGTGATGTAGTGTAACAACCCTCAACTCTCTTTATTTTAAATATCAGATGAGGACATGCTGACGATGGGAACAAACCGTCTCCCGAAACGCGTTCAAGTAAGAATATTATAGTGATGTAGTGTAACAACCCTCAACTCTCTTATTTTAAATATCAGATGAGGACATGCTGACGATGGGAACAAACCGTCTCCCGAAACGCGTTCAAGTAAGAATATTATAGTGATGTAGTGTAACAACCCTCAACTCTCTTTATTTTAAAAAAAGCTACATATTGTTTATTGATATTTGTATTTGTGGTTATTGCTTTATAGTTTTGTTATTGTTCGTTTATATACACACACATATATATTTATCTGTTTTACATACATTTAAGTCATATTATTTAAGTGCGACAGTGTCTGAAAAACGACGTCGATCGTTGAGTGATGATTCACGAAGTGAAAATCCTTTGCGCTGAAGTGTGCCACTTAATAGTCAGGCATTGGAACTATTAAGGAGGACCTGAGAATTCTTTGAACAGGAAAAGGAGTACGTGAAGCTTCATGGCAATCCCTCTATTCCTGCTGATAAAGCTGTACACTACTGTCACTTCAACCCTATCGAATTAGTGTGGTGCAACATTAAGGCTTATGTGAGGGAGAACAATAAGTCATTTACCATTACTGAAGTGGAAAGGCTTTTGTGGGAAGGTGTGGCGATGGTGGACGCAGCTTCGTGGAAGAAGAAAGTAGATCATGTGAATAAGCTAATACGGAAAGCACAAGAAATAGACGGAATTATTAGTGAGTGTGAACCATTAATGATATGCCTTGGTGAAGATGATGATGACAATGGGGATTTGGATGGAATTGAACCATTGCAGTTTTAAATTGGTGAATGAAAATAACTTTGTTATCACATGCTTATAATTTGTTTTATTTCTCCTCATTGTAGCAGGCAAGTTTGCATTGTTCTGTTTCTATATTGTCAAAAGTGCGTAATTTATTATACACACGCTGCAATGCTTATGCAGAGTTATTTTCAGTTAACAACAATAATACAAAATAGTTATTATTCATTGAGGTCCGCTACTTACATACGCTTTTGTATGCGGCTTAGACATGATAGAAAGAACTATCAGCTGTTGTTGTTTACTAGACAATCTGGCAACGTCGCAACCACAATATAGCCAACTTTACGCGAAGCCACACGAACTGTCAAGTGCAAAGATTCAGCGGCGGGGGTATAGGGTAGATTAGATTAAATAACAGAATGTTCTTGTTGGAGCTTTGTCAACCTCCCGCATGTCAGCCTATTGTGCTACCCCATTGGAAAGAATGCATTTATTGTTTCCCAAAATTAGTTCCCTGAACAATTGTAGTATCTTCGTTCCAATGTCAGCATCCTGTCTGAGACGGTAATTTGTATCACAAATTACTTTAATGTAAATAATTATTTTAATATGAATATGTATTTTTGTGTAACATTGATTTCAGAGGTTTAATAATTGTAATTATTATTGGTAAATAATAATATACGGCTCTATTGAAACTGTTAACAATAACACAATACTGCAGCAAGGGAATGAGTTGTTTATCGTTACCGGGAACCAGGAAGTTACGTAATGTTTCGCGCCTTTTCGGTAAAAAAAGCTTCCAGAATGTTCTTTAAAAGTAATATGTATTAGTGGTTTTCATTGGATAATAAAATGGACGCTAGTGTTGGCGCATTTTATTAGCCAATAGCAGTTCATTTATAATCTTTAGGTGTATCTTAAGGCAAGCCTATAAATAGCCATGCTCGAAGTCGGTCGCCCCGCAGTTATACAAAATTTTCCGTACACTCCACGTCGATTCCCCAGTTCAACGGAATTCTCAGTGCAGTACATGTCGCCAATCAGTCCTTCATTTTCGTCATAAGTTACACGCAGCAGAAGTACGAGAAATCTTATAAAATATTCTACAGTTAAATATACAAAGTTGAAGTACGTGAGTTAAAAGTGATAAGAAGTTATTATAAACAGTTTCAGTATGGCGATTATCTAGATAAATCTATGAAAGTGTTAGTGCACGTGTTCGACAATAAAACATTATAAAACACATTTCTTCACTAGTAATTTTTGGATAAAAGATTCCTTTTCCGCTTCACAACCTGTAAGAAAAACATGCCTACCCAGATCAGATAATAGCTAGCCGGTGGACATTTAAAACTGATACAAATTGCTACGCCAGAGGGAACTACAAACAGAACAAATGAACCAACCAACGTATGACGTCACAAGAATGGCTTCCACCAACACTGAGGTAAACAAACAAGGTAACTAATACCGCTTCAAATTGGCTACCACAACGTGGGGGTTAACTATAAGATCTTCAAGATATAATAATTTACGTAAAACAGAATACGTAAGCTATACCGCATCAAATTGGCTCCCAAACGTGGGGCTCGACAAATTATAAATAACTTTGAAGTATACTACATCATGTCATAGATCTCTGGTTATAGGAAGATTAAGTCTCTTGCCATGAATGGGCAGTCAAAGAGGATATGCGAAGCAGTTACTTCTTCCTCTTTGTGCATTCTACAGATGGGTTCATCCTTTTAGAGTCCTACTCTACATAAATGTTTCCTGAAGTGACTATGTTTTGAATTGAATGCAACTACTTCCCTTATTTCCGTTGTATCCAATCTCAGGAGAGAAAAGGAAAGAGTCTTGCATGGACCCAAGACCAGTTTCCATGCTGAGTTGGTGTTTTTTTTACTAATTCATGCATTTACTAAGGTTTTAGCAGTACATGCACTGATTCCAACCACAGGTTCAGGGCCAAAATAGGGTATCTCAGTACCTTTTTTGGCCAGCTGATCAGTTTCCATATATGCCCTGATGCCCTGGCATCCACTGCTAGAGTAGAAAATTCAGTTTGTGTATGTAAATGAAAAATAGTTATGTTTGCTCCTTAGAGGATATACTACATATATTAGCTTTAACATAAATGAAGTTTCTTAATTTCCTACTAGTGGCATTGTTTTCTTAAGATTCCCTATGGCTGATTAAGTTGTTTAAGTCTATAAGTATTCAATAAATCCATACAGTTTTATTGACTGAATTCCTTTATTTTCAGATTGTTCACCTCAAAAGGTTCCAGTACGTAAATGGTAAATGGGTGAAATCCCAAAAAGTAGTTAATTTTCCCTTCAAAGACTTTGACCCAACTGCGTACCTAGCATCTGTTCCAAAACATACTGTAGTGAGGCATAGAGAATTGCAGAGGCTAAAAGTGAAGGATAGTGATTTTGTTAACTCTTCGCATCCTCCTCTAAACGGTGGACAGGAAGCAATAAAGGTGCCTGAGGATGATGCAGCAGTCGCCCATCAGGATGACGACGCACAAGAAGAGGACACGGTTTCACTGAGTACGTACATATAATCTATATTTGAGTTTTCCGTGAATTGAGAAATGACAAACAATTTTTATAATAGGAATTCTCTTTTCTGAGAATTTTAATAGGTAATCCCACAAGAGGTTACAAGTTTATCTGATGAAACTGTTACCTTGAATGTAACAGTTCCCTCAATGATTAAAATGTAACATTATATAAATAATAATTACTTTTTAATTATTATACAAGGGTTGGGGCAAAAGTCATGGCAACCATATTTTTACTTGTAGATTTGTGAACGGATCACAAACATATATGTGTCATGTGGAAGTTCTGCAGGCATAGTGTGTATGCAGAACAACAGATGGCTCTGTGATAGCTGGTAGTAGGACAGCGAGGGCTGTGAAATCAGTCAGTTGGTGAGTGTTGTGCGAGATGGAAGTAGCCCGTGTTGAGCAGCGCGCTTACATCAAAATAGCCGTTCTCCGAGGGAGAAATGCGATGGAATGTCACAGTGAATTAGTGGAAGCCCTTGGGAATAATGCCCTACCATACCGTACAGTAGCATGGTGGGTAGGAAAGTTTCAGCAAGGACATGTGTCAACCAGTGGTGAGCAACGTTCGGGACGACCTGTCAGTGTGCGGACCGACGTGGCACGTGCCGTCATCGAGCAGCTCCTGGATGAAGACAGACGATGGACGCTACTGGAGTTAGATATGGCAAGTGGCATCAAGAAACGCACCATCCACAGGATATTGCGTAATGAGCTGCAACTACGCAAAATCACATCGCGGTGGGTACCGCATGCACTGATGGAAGTTCAAAGGTGGGTGTGCTATACAATGTGCTCCGACCACCTTGCATGCTGGCAACAAATTGGCGATCAATTCTTGTCACGAATAATCGCCATCAATGAATTTTGGGCCAGGGCATACGAACCAGAGCTGAAACGTCAGTCCGCGGAGTGGCGACATGCTGGATCACCAAGGAGGCAGAAGTTCCGTCAGAATCCTTCCCCAGTCATATTGATGGGTATCGTCGCTTATGACGTCAGGGGTGTCATTGTTTGCCACTTTGTTCCACATGACAGAACAGTGACCGCACGGTACTACAGGACTTCCTGGTGCGACAGGTACGATGTGGCGTTCAGGAGAAACGTCCGGATCTTGTGGACAGTGCAATAATCCTGCACGACAATGCAAAACCACATAAAGCAGAGTGTGTAGGGCAGCTTCTGCGACGTTGGGGATGGGAAGAATTGGAACACCCACCGTACTCTCCCAACATTTCGCCCTGTGACTTTGATCTCATTCAAAAGATTAAGGAACCACTACGTGGTAGGCGGTTTGTAACATGAGAGGACATTGCTAATGCTGTGCGCAAACAGGTGACCCGATTCACACATGGTGCGGCAAATACTGAGGCAGATGGTATTCAGTGCCTCCCACATCGTTGGCAGCGTGTGGTGACAGTAGCAGGGGACTTCTTTGAGGGTCGTTAGGCCCAGGTTTGTCGTGTCAACTGTATGTGTACTGTGTTGTCATTCTTTTGCACCATGAAGGCCATATTACCCTTTTACCACCATAATAAATTAGTATGTTATGATATTTTAGTGCTATTCGTTGTCCACACATGTAGCTAACACCTTGTCCTTTCGTCTGTATATGTCACATTTTCCAACCGGACTGGTATCTTCAAGAAAATAAATAGTTGCCATGACTTTTGCCCCAACCCTCATATATATCACTAATTGAAATTAATTATACATTTTGGAGACTGTAGGCTGGTCTTGGAAAGTTATTAATGTAGAGTCAACTGAAAAATGCAATGCCACAGCTGGGATTTGAACACATTCTCCTGCTCTCCTTGCAGTTGCTCTAACCATTGAGCTACTGTGGCAAACATGCCGGTGGAACATTGAATTCCCAAATGGACTCAAGTTGTTTCCCAGATAGACCATCAAGGCATCTCACTAGAGATGACAAACTCAATGGGACCTGCCATCCAAGTAGTTTAACTGCAGACTCCAGCTCTTCACTGTTGGCAAATCTTTTAGCACCAAACTATTTCTTCATCTTTGGAAATTGAAAATAATCAGAGGGGGGCTAAATCTGGCGAATAGGGTGCATGAGGAAGCAATTTGAACTTTAACTCATTGATTTTGGCCATGGTGATAATGGATGTGTGAACTGGTGCATTGTCTTGATGAAACAAAAGTTTCTTTTCCACTAAATGCGGCCGGTTTAGCTGTAGAATCTAGCTCAGCTTTAATATTAGTTGGACTAAGACCTTTCAAATGAAGGTATTGTATTACATAACGATGACCAGTTTCATCCATGTTTACAATTGCTGAGAGCGTTCACTATTGATGACTGCCAAACAATTAGTAAAGTCATTTGTTTGAAACAACCACCACTATCCATACTCAGGTCGGGTACTTCTGGGACTGCCCTCGTAGAATCAGATGACTGAAAAATTCGGTGCCATATTTTTCAATTGTCTGATTCTACCTTTCTTATGATTACATTCTTGCTAGTGTTGTTTAAAATCAAATCACATTGTGTCATCTGTGAGCATACTAAATGAATAAACAATAGAATGTGTTACTGAACACTAACCAATGCCAGCAAGAGTTGGAATGAGAAGCTAGTTAACTTCAAATTTCAGATAAGCTAAAATCAGAACACAATAAAGACATAATTTATTTGGAAATTAACACCAATTGAATCTGCAGTGATTTAAAACACAATTTTCAAAGTTGAATTTGAAAGTTTTTGGTAATGGAAACAGAAGTGGACGTTGAGATAGTAGGATTTTGTAATTTCTCCAGAATTCATGAATGATGCTGTTGATTTATTGCATCCTTGCAAGTTTATTATAAGATGAACGACCATGATTGGTTGATATTCGATGCATTTTTTAATGTTAATGGCCAATATCAAATTAATATACTGTATGTAACTGGAATACTCTAGAAGAAAAAAACTCTAGTCAATTTTTCCTATCAGGAACACCATCGTTTACGTCTTAGCTTACTCATGTCTGTGCTTAGCTTTTATTAGCTGTATTTTGATGAGAAATCTACAGTAGACTTGCAATTAACTGAGGAAGTTATTGGAAAATAAACATACATATTTTTTTGTATCAGTGAGGTGGTGCATGCTATTGTCCAAGAGAGGCAAGAGATTACGTAAAAAAAAACTATGAAAGACTTTTTCCAAACCTAATCTTCTCATTTAATATACTAAACTGTTAATTAAACTGTGTAAAATATTCAGTGGAAGTTTTAAAGAATTATCTTGTAATGAACAATTATTATACAATTTAAAGCAATTTTTTCATCATTTATGACCTGTTAGCCATTATCTGTGCATTATCCGAGTTAGTCTCTGTCCCAATTAGCTCAGATAATTGCGATTCTGTGTTATAATCAAGACAGTTATGCAACAAGCAGTATCACTTAATTATTATCTTTTTTATTTATATATTTTTATGCATGCTTCCGTAGCAGTTTACTGTTTAAACTGTCTTGTTTATTTAATCAAAAGCTTATTTTGCAGCAGTAAGCACTTCCATTCTAAAATTTTGTTTCAAACATATGTGGACATAGTGTGTTAATTCAGATTCACAGGGTTTTATGGTAAATGGAGTATCTGTCCTTATGTTAAACCTTTTAAGAACAGATTATTGAAATTAGAATTTTATGTTATGAGAAGAAAGAAGCTTAGCGAATGGTGATATTCCAAATCTTCGGTTGTCTGTGTTGGCTCGAGAGCGACTGGAATCCACTTCGTTAGTTAGAACTCCTGTAACTGATGGTGCTCTTCAAGACTTCCATCAACACAGACTGATGGAGGGCACTGACCCATTTGACCTGAAGTATCACCTATACGCAATAGTGGTAAGTTGTCTTTCATCTTGGCTTCATAATGCCCATTATTACTGTAAAAATTGTTCATTACACACATTATGCTTTGAAATCAGCTTCTCACGCATTTGGAATTCTTCTCTTTTGGGAAAACACAGTGAAACCTTTTGACATTGCATGCAGAAAGTTAAATTTTAATTGCTCTAGGGGCCAGTTTCACTAACTGGTGTTAAAAATATACTCTTTAACATTTTGTTTGTTAACATTATGTTCAAAGTTGAACATAATGTTAAAGCTCTTGCATTTCATCAAGCTTTTACTGCTAATTGTTAGCTATAATGTTATTAATATCAAAGACAACAGTGAACGATAGCTGTTGAGATGGTGGTGACTGAACTACTCGTATGCACTTTTGTCTATGTATTGCAGCGCTCTCTGTGCCAGTAGCAGACAACTAGTTACATTCATGGACAATTGCCATGTGAGGTTCCTGATTGTTTGCAGAGTTGGTTATTAAGTATGCAGGTATTATCGAGTGTGTAAAAGCCGACAGTCTGACATTAAAGGAAATGCATGCAGCCTGTGAGAAAATCTGTGAATGATTTAATTGGAATGAATGCATTTCTCCAAGGTCTAGTAAATAACTGTGGCAGTTTTATGCTAGCATAAAGTGCAGTACCAAAAATGTCAGGTGCAAGAGCATTTAGAGCGGTTTGAAAGTGATAGTGGATGTTACATTGAAACTAAAGTGGACGAAAGTACTATCAATGATCAAGGGTCAAGAAGACCCGAACAGAAATACTGTTTGCTTCTTGAAGCAATTGCTTTGGAAATCTTCCAGATAAACTCACAAATGGTACCTTTGGAAATGCCAACATTATCACCTACCAGTAAATGAAAAGTGCCAGTAGCATAAAATCTCAAAGTAATTAACACTTACAAGAAAGAGACATGCTTCTGTTTATATTTCCCGTAAAACCATGCTTATGGCCCCTTTGGATAGTCTCTGCTGTTTTAAAAATTCCTCCTTTTGCAGGTTTTCAAATTTATTATTATGCACAGCTGTTCTTCCATTAGGAATGACATTCAAAAATGGCAAACTCGCATAAACAGCTTGGTTTGCAGCAGCCCTTTCCAACCTCTAACATTTGTTAACTGCCTTAACACCAAGTTTAACACATGGTTAAAGCTAACATTGTTTGATGAAACAAAATTTGCATTAACTTCAGTGTTAAATGAGTTTAACATTGTGTTAAAATTTAGTATTGGTTGGTGAAACCAGCCTTAATTTAATTTTATACACAAAAATTTAGTGAACATAAACAATATGTATGACCTCATTGAGAAAATTAAGAGATACAGAACTAGAGGAAAAGCACTGACTTATTTCCTTTGACGCCATCTCACTATTCTCTAGCATACCAAAGACAAGCTAGAAGGTATATTGAATAAAATGGCTACACTCCACAAATATTGGTAAGGAAGTAAAAGAAGAGCACCGGATACTGACCAAACTGTGTGCCAACTAGAATTGCTTTATATTCAGGAACAAACTATACTCCCAAGTGAAGGGCAACCCACTTTCCCCTTTTCTGAGAAACTTATTCACATGTTTCTTGGAAATACATGTAACAGAAGTGTTCCCCCTTGCACAGGCATATACATATATAAAAACTCTGGCACAGATATATAGACAGTATTTTTTCCATAGTAGTCAAGAAGTTTGTTAAGGACCCAACAGTTCCACTGATCATACAAGATACACCAGTAAAATTTACAATAGAAACATACTCCCCTTTCTCGACAAAGTCATGAGGAATCAGAATCAAACAAGTTTTAGCATCCATAAAAAAGACATACACGCACACAACAAGAGCTACAACCCCAGGGAACACAAGTATGCGATAATAAAGAGCCTCATTTTCAGACTAGTAAACACACCCCTGAGTACAAGAAGATCCTAGTGGCAATTGTGCATAAAAATGGCTTTATGAAAAATATTATGTACAGGAAAATGAAGAAATTTAAAAAGATGAAATCACCACACTAAGCAATGTAAAAGAAAAACAAAAATTTCAAAAAATGCAACTTCCACCCTTGTGCTCTCCAGAAATTTGCTTAAAATATTCAAGGAATATTGTATAATCCTAGTCCCAGCCAACAAAAACATAATCAGGACCAACACAAAGGTAAAAATTCCACCAGGGAAATCCTGTATACTTTCTCTTGGATGTAAAGCTTACAGGAAAATATTGTGATGCAGCAGCTATGGCCCAAGAAGGTTGAAAGGTCGACTTTGTTTGGAGATAAAGATAAGTAGTGCTCTCACCTAGCATAAGCAGTGGAAGGGCTATCGTCAGATAATCAGAATCTTCTGGAAGTTTCCTTCCCGCCGCCTCCAGAATGTGTGTCCAGAATATTCTAGAATGTTCTGTGGAAGATTCCATTGGCAATATGTGTTCTCGTGAACGAGTCTGTTAGTCAGTGAATGAGTGAGATAGAGATTGCATTTCTGGTGTGATGAAAAGAGCTGTTCTCCTAGCAAGTGACGGCTGCTTTGACTGCAGTGAGTGCTGATTCCATGAGATATTGGAGAAGTGACTCCCAAGCAAGTGAATCATCTGGAACAAGTGGCTATGCAGTGCATATTCATTATGCCACTAAGAAAGTGATGTGGTAGTGAGAATTGGACAAACTCACAACTTACATAGGGAAGACAAAGAGGAACATGGCATAACATTTAAAGAATACATGAGAAACACAAAATATAAATAGACTGATAAATCAGCAATTGCAGAGGGTTTAAAAGCCTTCGAAAACTAATGGAACTCTCCATTTTGGAAGAAGTGTTCAAGCATAAAAATATTCACAAGTTATTAAATTTTCATGTCCCATATGTTCAACCAGGAAACACCATCTACAAGTAGCAGGAGGAAGAAGACAGATAGACGGGCCTCCAGAAACTGGAGCACAGTACCATAAGTAGGCAATAATGATCCTTTTTGCTTCTGAGACCCCTGGAAGGGAGGGATGAGGTGGAGACTTGAAGGCCAACCAAATCTGGATGATAATGTGCACTAGCATGGGCGGAAGTGATTCCAGATTGAGCACATCCTGGCACTGCCTAATTCCTTTGGCAACAAGACAAGCTCCCAGGAGGGGGTTCCATCAGGCCACAAAAGCCAACGAGAAACCATTCCAAAGTGCACAATCCATTGTTCAGCCACAACACATTAATCGCCATCGCCTGGTCAGGGTTCCCAGTGACCTGGAAAGTCAGGGAAGTATTTAAAAAATTAGCATGTGTCAGGGAAATTGGTTAAAAGTTAGCAATCTTACAATTTATACTGATGAAAACCTACATATTAAGGATTACATATCCCCTTGCAACCCTTGAAGTGATGAGTTTCAGATTAAATGCAGAGGAACTGATGTGTATATAAATACTTTCACACTTGCTATAGAGATAAGCTTGTTCGCCTTTTCATGACAGCAGTTTTGGATTGATTTACTCCATCATAAGACTTTGGTGGCACATACCCCCCCCCCCCAAATAAAAAGACTTTCAATTATCAGTGGCTGGATTCACATGTAGGGTTTGTAGGGTGCCTTGGCGATGTACTGGACAATCAATTTGAAGTTTACTGTAAAGTTGTTGTTCATCATTTCTAATGGTCCCTATATGTTCTATGACCTATGAGGTAAATCTCATTCCACCAAGCGATGACTGGACCCATTTCTCAGGCAGAGGCATCCAGATGTGCAGCTTTTACCATGGACTCTGAACCACGTAGGGCCTTGGGGATACCTTACATGAGCAAGCCAGGAGTGAAGTCGGTTAGGACCGACTTAAAATCGCTACCCCAGAACCAGGAATTGAACCCTGGACCCTTAGTACGAGGGCTGGAAATGAAACCACTGCGCTACCCCAGTGCCCCATTTACTGTAAAGTGTGCAGAAAGAAGTTTAAACTTGGTAATAAGGGGCACCAGGCATTATATAGGGGATGAGGAGGCTGTTAAAAGTTGCGCAAATACAAAGATGTGATCAGGGAAGTTATGTTCACATTTTTGCTGAGAACCCTGCTGGTCCTTCAACCCTGAAACAGATGATAGGTAATGATGGGACAGGAAATTATTGGTAGAAGAGGAACCACCCCAGCATTTGTCTACCAACCCAGGGAAATACAAAAAAACCATGATCAAAGTGGCTGGCCCAATAGGTATCAAACCCAGGACCTCCTGAATATCAGCCTCATAGTTACCACAGTGCCGTGTCATTCAGTGGAAGAATCACGACAGTGAGTCTAGACTGATGATGGAGATGACATCTCCGAAACAATGCTTTTGCAGTACGTTTTGGTGCATAAAATGAAGCTAGAGTAATTAAAATTTCAATTTGTGCATATGAAAATCTTAGGCATTTTTGTGTATAAATGTTGCACCATGGCACTCCATAACTAATTTGAAGCTCCATGTGAGGTATGTTAGTCGTATGTATTTCTTAGTGCAATAGTGACAAACTAAATAGAATTTAGCAATATTTGAGTCAATTTGTGACACAATATTTCATTTTCTTATGTGTTTTAAAAACATGTTAGAATTTTAATAACTTTAATGGTCATGTGCACCATTCTTGATTAAGATTTTACCATGCTAAAATATGTACTTTACCGCGATGAACGGTCATTTTTGGTTTATCAAGGATTTTACCTCAGTTAAATCTGACCAGCCATGAACAGCTGGTTTTTGTCGATTATTGTGTTGAAATGTTTAAATGGCAGAATGGTATAGGTTAGAATTCCCAGCTAAAAGAAAAACTCCATTTCCACCAATTAATGCATCGTGATAAAATTACTTTAATGTACTTTGTTATACTTTAATGCCTTAAGGCTTTTTGTACAATGGGTGCCTTAAATATCCTGACCGAAGACGTGACAAAAATCCATACGATCAGGCGTTACATATAATTATATTAGTTGAAGCATAGTTCCAAGAACAAGGTAGAAATAAGGATTAAATGCAATTAGGGCACATTAATTGCACAGATATATCTGTTAACTTAAAGAGGCCAGTGACAAAGTCTGAAGCCGCCATTGTGGTGTGGTGGTAGCATGTGCACCTCATATTCAAGAGGATTGGAGTTCAAATCTTGTCTCAGGTTTTTTTTTTTGTGTTTGTTTTTTTTTCCTGCCTCTCTTTTAGTAGGTGAATGTTGACTAAGCTAAATGGAACTTAGCATGAAGGGAAAGGAAAAAAATCTATAAAGTTATTGTTTCTATCTCTTTACTTTCTATCTTTTCTTAAGATTTGCATGTTAAACTTAACAATATATTAGAGAAACTTGGGTCTACTTTTACTTTCCTCCATTGCATATTGATACGTTCAGGAAAGAGGTTAAACAGCTGAAAAAGAGACATCTGGGTGTGTTGAATAGAGTTTACCTGCAATCAATGGTGCGCTCAACCAAGGTGAGCACCTGTCAGCTAACCATGGTCACCTAAACTGTGGTCACCGCTGTTTGATGATTGCACCACCTCGGTAAGCTGAAGGTCCCTGAATAGTTTGTTTAATGAGAATGGTGTACACGGCCATAAGTGGAGTATTGTGTCACAAATCGGCTCTGATATTAAGATTAAGGGATGGGGAGAGCAATACTGCCCTAAGCACTGCGACCATTGCTGATCTATTGTGCTTCCCCTCATTTGGTCTTCCAAGATTCTGCCTCCTTAATGAAGTGTGCAAGTCTCTTGCCCAGTATCTTTTGAAACCCATGCAACTGTATGGTTTCCTGATCAAAGTATTTAACCCTAAAGACTGTTAAAGCTACACAGCAGATGGGATCCAGTTTCATCCCCTTCCCCACATCTTCTACATTTCGGATTAACCGTTTTACCAATTTTGTAGAGGTGTCCTCGTAATTGACAGTGTACCGTGATCATCCCTACTGTCTGATGGTGTGTACCTCCATTCATTTTAAGCAGTACCTGTGTCCTGCTAAGGACTTCCAATATGTATTATGCTTTTCCCTGATTGCTCCACGAATAAATCCATAGGACAACCCAAGTCTGGGTTCGGTACCTATAAAACGATTATTTGCCCCCTTCTTTGCTAGGTTATCTGCTCTTTCATTGCCATAGATTCCCCTGTCCCGGCACCCACATCAGTTCCATTGAATTGTGTAGGGCTCAAATATTACAAAAGTATTACAGGTTTCACTGTTGCAAACTTTTTCAATTTAAAATTAACTAAATAGAAATTTTGTTTTCCTTGATTGTCAAAATATAGAACTACCTGCTGTAAACAGCACAAAACAGATTCCTCAGTGAGGAAGGAAACATAAATGCCAGCCTAAATCCAAATCATTTACTGGTATCTTTCCTTTTTCCGCATTGTGGCTCTGGGAACACTGTGTTTAGATCACTTGCCTCCCGGTGAAATGCCAGGAAGGGAAACTTGGAACATTGTGTATAAATAACAAATAAACAGTGTTGTTATAGGGCTACAATGATTTACTGTTATGAAATAATAGCTAAAAGGAATGATAATACGGTTTAAACATTTTTTTACAGTCACATTCTGGAATTCTGGGAGGAGGACATTACGTGAGCTATGCATGTAATCCCAACGGAAAATGGTACTGCTATAATGACAGCAGTTGTAAGGTAAGAGCAGCTTTATTTCATTTGACTAATGAGGCAGTATTTTTAACACTTAAATGATATCAGTCTAATTATACAATATAAAATGTAACAGTCATTGTGTTATGTTTATATTATTGTGTACATGTATAATAATGTTATGTGAATGTATTATGTAATTTAACAATGTAGGAGCTGTGAGAATAGAAGCCGAATGTTGCTAACAATGAGGTAATCTTGAGGCAAGAATAAATTAGAAAGTTTAATATAGTAACAATTTTTGGAACAATAATGTAATATTTAAAATAGTTTATAAATAGCCAATCAAAAGCTAGAAAAGCTGAAAGTTAAATAAAAATATTCTATTGGAGTAGAATTAGCCAATCAGAGACATGAAAATAGTAAAAGTATAAATTTAAGCGGTAGGAGCCAGACTCTACTAGACAGCGTACCCAAGCAGACGCTAGAAGATAGCATACCTGAGCAGTTGTTCGCTCGGTACGTATTCGGTGTAAGGCATAAAAAATTCATTACGGCGTGAATAATATAAAGTTTACGTGTTAAATAGTACAAGTAACAATCTCACAGCTCTACAGTAAGATATACCAGTGAAGTGTTATTTAATCGTGTGAAAGATTAATAAAACGAAATTAAATACCATTATAATTTGTGTATGCCTTCATTCTTTAACCGCACCATCCCCTGCTAACAGATACGTGTTTCTATAAATTGCTACTGATGCAACCGAGGCAAACATACATATATAATATTTAAATAAACATTAAAAATACAAAGTTGATTTTTAAACATGGGGCAAAGGCCACCGGAAAAGTGAACTTGGGGTGAAGGCCACCAGAAATTTTGTAATGTGTGTGGTGTAAACAACTTCAAGTTTTGTCTCCCCAGCAGTGGAACTACAAAACACCCTCCTTCACTAACAAGGGCACACTAGCAAATGTAATACACTGGTTAGATTCAAACTATGCAAATATGATGTTGAATGCCTTCTAATTACATTGTCAAATATTTGATGTAGATGCTGTAATGTTTCCTCACAGGGACAGCCTTTAATTCTGTCTCACTCTTTGACTGATCCAGTTAAAGTACATTAAACTCGCAGGGAAAAAAAGTAATAAAAAAAGCTTTTCCATGAATGCATAAAACAAACATTTTCATTGACTCGTCAAACACACACTTTATACAGTAAGTGAGGTTTCTAGGACTCAGCTGTATACGTTAATTTTATGGCCATGATGTGGATGTTTGTTTATTCATTGCAAAAGAAATACTACATTAAAAAAAACAATCTGATGTGTTTTTCGACTGTCTGCAATAAACTAAATATTCAAAACAGCTGAAAATGCAAACATACATCAGGAACATGTGTACCAACAAGATAAAACAAAAGTTTTGAACATCAGATGTATAAAGCTCGCAAAATTAAAAAATTCTCGTTATTTTTTTATCACACCTTGTACATGGTAGAGAAAGAAATAATAATGTCTAATTTCTAGCACCACCCTAATTACTAAAACCTGTGTTCAGGCAGGAATTCATTAGAAATAAATGTGGATAGTTGAGAAAGGAGTATTTTAGAAGGAGTTGTATCGTATTTCGACTGTTGGGGAGCCGAACTTGAAGTAGTTGCAACTGCACGTACAGTATCCAGTAGCCTTCGTCAAAAAAAAATGTTTAAAAAAATATTAACTTTGTAA
The DNA here is from genome assembly GCA_030765065.1 of Deroplatys truncata. Lineage (NCBI taxonomy): Eukaryota > Metazoa > Arthropoda > Insecta > Mantodea > Mantidae > Deroplatys > Deroplatys truncata. The sequence continues at coordinate 14,004,681 of CM060979.1, forward strand.
TTTGACTGTTTCTTTAAATATTATATATTTATGTTTGCCTCGGCTGCGTCAGTATTATTTTTTTAGAGATGAATTTCTTAACAGGGCGTGATGTGGATGAAGAATGTAGACTTACACAGATTATAATTTTTAATTCACACCTTTTTATTAATTCTTGGACACAATTTAAATAACACTTCACTGATATAGAGAGCTGTGAGATTCTTTTATTGATTACTTGCACTTTGTAAAAACGTAAACTATTTTCGTCTCACACGAATACGTATTAAATTTCTTGAGGACACATCTCGCGTCCAGTTATGAGCACTGTCTACAAGTAACTGACTTGATTTCGACCGCCTAAATTTGTAAATTTCTGTATTTCAAGTCTCTGATTGGTTATTCCTAATCCAATAGAATACTTTTATTTAACTTAAGCTTTTTTCTGGTTGTTGATTGGCTATTTTATAAGCTGTCACAAAAATTACATTATTGTTGCTCCAAGAATGACTAGTAGCATTATTAAACATTCTTACTCATTATTGCCTCAAGGTTACCTCATTGTTAGCAACTTTTAACCTATTATTCTCACAGCTCCTACATTATTAAATTACGTAATACATTCACATAACATTATTGCATGTATACAATAATATAAACATATACAATGAGTGTAATTTATACTTTTTATATATTGTTACATATGCATATTGCTTTAAGGCGGTCTGTTATTATAGTTTTTTATTATATAATTTGTTAAAAATACTGCCTCATAGTATATATGGAATGTAAATAAGATAATTAACAGTATCAAGAGAAAGGAATATGTGATAAAGTGACATTTACAGTAATAATTAATTTTAAGGTACACAAAATAATTTTCTTTCTGGAAATTCTTTTAATTGTGTGTTCAGCTAATTTTGTTTAGTAAGTGCTTTCAATAAACATTGCGTTTGTAGTTCAGTACTTGATACAGTGTGCTGTTTGTATTGCAGGAGGTCAGTGAGAGCCAGATGGACACAAGTTCAGCATACATGTTGTTCTACGAGCGAGATGGCTTATCCCACGAGCACTACATGCCGAGCATAGTTGGTAAAACTCCAGATACTCGTGATCTAGACGACGAGTTTGACTCTGACCTCAAAAAGCTGTGCTGTGTGATGTGAACTCGGTGATACGAGGCGATGGAAAACGTGACAATCTTCGCAACGGCGGTATTATCCTGGCTACACTAACACAGCTGCTCATAAACCAGGGTCGGGTCTGGAATTAGCATCTAGCAACAGTATGAACAAAAGATTTACTGAATCCTACGTTATGAAGAACAAAATGATGTGTTCCTATTGTTGAAGATTGCTGAAAGAAAGATTATAAAGGGCATTAAGGCATCCCAGTAGTAAAAGAGTTATGTTGCAAACTGTGCAATCCTTTTGTTAAGTTTTCTTGTTATTTTGATGACTTATTTTGTTAAGTGATTGCATATAGGACACTTGTAGTCACTTTAATGAGAAGTTTCATTTCTTGCGTAGATAATTACCTAATGAAGTATACTAGCTAGTTTTAATAAATATTTTAAAGTATTTAAAGATTTATTATGTTTTACTGGTAATTTGTATTGCTAAGCACATTGAATTTAATGTTTTTAATAGTATAAGAACATTATTTTGCCTGTAAAATGCTGACAATAAGGGTGATTTCTACTTGGAGAGATATTCAAAAAAAAAAAAATAGAGTATTATTTCTACCAATGAGGATGTAGTTCCATCAGTATTTCAGCATTGTAACTTCACAGTGCTGATTATTTACTAGTCTTGTCTGTACGGTATTGGATTATTGCAAATAATATAATATTCTTGACTTCGGCAGATATTATAAAAACTTCTAGAATTACGTCTCTGTGCCATTGTGTCTCGTATTTGATGAAACAAATTGCTGATTGATCACACCTGCATCAGTTCACATAATTTTACAGGTCTAGCGCATAGTCAGCATTGTGGAATGGTTTATTAAAAGCTATCCATAAAGTTAAAAAAAAAAAAATATTGGCAACTGTTGCTGTATTTCCAGGAACAGATGTTTTAAATAGGTACCAATGAGGAAACAGACTTATATTATTTAAAATAGAAAGTATAATGAAATTAAACATAAAACAAAACTTATGGTGATTATATTTTAGAATGAACAAAAAGTCTGAATTTTCTGCAAAGCACTTTTGGTTCTGATGTAATAATTGGATGCGTGTGAAAATATTTCCTTTAGCTCTGGGCTATATTTTGCTCTATAAGTTTCGCTTCCGGAACAAATGCAGTCAGCAATTGTGAAGCTATATCAGTCAATTACTTAACATGCAATCAATAATGTATTTTTTAGATAATGCTGCCTACAGTTCAGCTTGTGTTGACTTTTTATAATATTAATTAATTTAGCATCAATTTGTTACAACATGATTGAGAAAGTATAAATATATTATAGTGCACTTTGATATATTTTATTCGGAAGTGCAATCAATCAACATTTTTATAAACTTAGTTAATTTTTTCAAACACCAAAGAAAGACATCCACAGTTAGTTTATTTTCCATTGTTATTACATACAAATATTAGTGCCATTTTATAAGAAGTCACAACATATGTTAATAAAATAAAATAAATAATTTTACTCAGCACCCGACTTATCACACCTCAGCTCTGTTGTTGTAAGGCATCTACTGCATTCTCGGTGTTGGCTGCCATTGTTGTTGTTGTACGTTAGGTAGATCCATTCCTGTAATCTGATAGTCAAATATTATGACTGAAAAAGATTGAAAAAGCGTTGTTACTAGAAACATTCATTTATGTATTCATATTTTTTTAAATCAATTCGTTTCAATACTTGTAAGATCCTAACAGCTCCCAGCCTGCATTCAATGAGAGCAACAAAGTGCATGGGGGAAAAATAATTTTATGTGCTGTATAAATGCATCAGATTTCTATTGGGAGCAATGATGTCGGTAAATGGTAGCTTAAAAAAGTATAATTTATTCGTCCAACGACAATTGTAAAGGAATGTCATTGATGATGACTGTAAAAGACTAGGGCATTTGTATTTTAAACTGTCAGCAGAGCTTTACTAGTGATGAAAAATGATGCCTTATCTGTTAGCAAGTAGCTTATCCAATGACTATAAAAACAAAGCAAAAGATAGGAACTGATTTTGTGCAAAATTGGGGCTAAATTCAGTTGACATTCCTCTGCACCTCTAATAGTTCCACATAGTTTAAAATTGTTTTGAGATTATATGTATCATTTTTAATGTTATCTTTTCTGTTTTGAATTGAAATGTTAATAACTGTACACAAAATTGTAATTAAATGTAGATATAGAAAATAAAAACCTTTACAACTGCTTTAAAGTTAGCAGGTAATGTACCTTGCCAAGATACAGCCTCTTCAAATGAATGTGTATAGATAAGTAATTTGGAAATCCATTCTCCTTTGATTTTGTCAGCGTCTCATCTTTGTTGATATTGATGGATGAATCTGAATGGACATTGTTGCCTGGTTATAAATATTTGTGATACAATTATATAGATGTTCAGATTGTAATTTTTTACTATTATGTTTAAGTTTTGCTAGTCGAAGAATGTCTATAGATCAGAAAATATTAAATATTTTCCACAAAGTGTTTGTAATTATGGAGCAGAGTGTATTATAAATTGTTTCATAAGCATATTATGTACATTATTTGTTTTCTCACCAAGAGCATTGCATAATAAGTTATGTTTTACGACTACCCTCAAAATATTGTACGTAATGCAATGATTAGTTTGTCATTGAACTGACGTAATTTGTATATATTGTATTATTTTCATATGATATATATGTATATACATATACGTACTATCTACATAATATATTGGCTGAATATAGTTTAATATTGTAACATTTCTGAAATTCTTCCCATTCCCAGTTTCTCAACATTGTACTGTATTATAACAACTTAGTAAAATCCCTCAGTTTATGGACTGTGCGAGTATTCAGAAGGGATAAATCGCTCCCATCCTACTTGTCTTTTGCCTTTAGCTACAGAGTTATCCAATGAAGTGTCTTAAAGAGGAAATGGGCTGATACATGGGAAACAATTGTCGCGTCACTGTTGTGAAAACAGCAATTTTATAGTGTAGAAAAATTTAATAGGATCTTATTTACATTGTGATAACTCAAAAACTGAAATCCTTATTCCAGTTCTGTAAGAGGTATGTTAAAGAGCACAGTTTTGATCTCCCTGTAAAAAAATTAAAGCTGCTAGTTTTCTATGTAAAACTTCAATTGAAATAACTTGTCTTATGAAAATCAATCAGTAAGGAACTTTTTTCCTTGAAGAAATAGAGGAGTGAAGGCTATGAAATACCCTAAAAAGTATGAATTAACTTTTGGAAGATATCCCATGATAATACTGCATGTATGTGAAATTCTATTGCTAGTTATATGCAAACATTTGTTTTCACACCCGCTTCACCTTGCTCTTTGCTTGGCCTGCCACAGCAGCCTATAAACACAGCATTTTTGTTGCAATGTTCTTGTATCTTTAGTACTGCCTCTACAGTTATATAGTTACAACAGTGGTGTGATAAACGATCTTGTGAGAATAAAGTAAAAGATGGGCTAGGCGAAATTATGGCGTGTGCTGCTTAAGCAGTGAATCAGAGGTATGTCTGTCCAAGGCAGTTAGAGAGGGGGGAAATACATGACCAGGTGAGTTACCCTTCCCAAGGGTTTTTTCTTAGTTGCTGAACTATACTATACAATGCTGAGATTATTTTTCCCCCCTTTTTTTTTGGGGGGGGGTGCGCTGGAATCCATAGAATGAGAATATGAATAGTCAGCAAGGCGCTAATCTGACCATGAAATTAGATTTGTGATAAAAAATATTAATTACCTGAAGTGTTCAAGTAAGAGTTAAGGCGCATCTAAACCAGAAGCAATAATAAACCAAGGAGTAAAACAAGGATGCAGACTTTCACCCACTTAATATATAGTATATATAGACGATTTTATAAAAACATGAGAAAAGAAGTGCATCCAGGAATGTGATTGAGGAAAAATTTATATACACATGACATCGTAACACTACAAAATAACGAAGAAAACCTCCAGCACTCTGTTTATAAATTGTATGAACTGGGTTGTACATGTAACCTAAAAATTTACATAAAAAAGACAAAAGCAATTGCACACCAAGAAAATACCTAGTGAAAACAAAAAATATGTAATGGAAATAATGTGGATAAAGTCGTAAATTTTAATTACTTGGGTTGTGACATAAGTTTTGATATCTGTAGAAAATATGTGGAATCATAACTCTACAGTATAAAACAAGGAAAGAAGTAAAATTGAAGTTCTACAAGACCATGATAGTCCCTACACCCATGTATGGCAGTGAACTGTGGATAATAAAAGAAAAGGACAGAAGCAAAATACATGCAGTGGATATGGGATTTATTCAGAGAACTAAAGGGTACACTAGACTTAATAAAATTAGAGAATTGAAAAATTATAAATAATGCCCCAGAAAAAGATGACAATTAAGTGAAACATGCAAGGACGGAGCAAATGAAGTGCCTAATCCTTGAATGAAGATCTGATCAAGTACAACGGCTTTGCTAATCCTTTTTAATCTTTTAGTAATTAATGAAATGAAATTAGAAGGTATTTTACAGAACATGTCTGTGAGAAGGAATAGGGTTCTCAATAGTGAAAGAAGAATCAAAATCGGTGGAGTGGTTTTTGAGATTACCACACATAATACTGCTTGTTTAGAGTCTCTTGAGACAGTGGAAGGTGGAGATAAGGATGTAGGGTTAGTACAGTAGCTATCACAAGGAGCCGTCACATGTAGCTGACTTAGGCAAGAGCAACCGATTTTCTATCTTCCCCCTTCCACTGTGGCAAAAGACTGAACAAACAGTACACACCCCCACACACAAATGTTAAGCCCACTTCTTTTGTTTGAGTAGGGTGTCTGCCTCACATTGAAGAGGTCCCGAGTTCAAATGTTGGTTAGGGTGAATTACCCGGATAAGGTTTTTCCATATTCTGAGAAGATGAATGTTGGGTGATTTTAAGCTATATCGGCCATAGGCTCATTTGAGCATCATTTAACCCACCATGCAATATGACCTACCAGGTTGAAGGGTGTTAAACTTCAAACAAAAACTTAATTTTTTAATATTAATCTGGTTGGGGGAAAGTACTGATAAGCTATAACTTCATGGTTTAACATAAATTAAGGATATGGAAATTTAAAATTGAAAAAGTAGGTAATGCAGTCAGTGTCATTGCTTGAGGCGAATTGTAAAAATATGCTATACAAATCCAGTGGTGAAACTAAATATGTTGGGGGCGACCAGCAAGAGATTTTGTTTTCTATGCTTAGAAGGCTGTTAAACAAGATACAAAACTTTTGAATTTCCACAAAATTATAGAGCAGGAATTAAAAAATTTTCCTCACCAAAAATCCTGAAACTTTCCCTTTAGGAAAGGAAGGAATAACAAAGACCTGTTGTGTTATGAAATCTCCTGGAAAAAATAAAACTTAAAACATATAAGCTAAGCTTTTTAATACTTCAATAGTGGTATAATCACAATACACAAATCACACAAAAACCCTGTTTTCCTGAGAACAGATGCCCTATTAGCCTTCTGCCAGTACCTACTAGGGAAATTATTTGAAAGAGTGATACTTCTCTGTACAGAGAAGCAGAATATTAGTCTAATCCCTGATCATTAGAAGACCTTTGGGCCTGGATGCTCAACCTTTCATCAGTAACCTACTTTGATGGACAGAAGCAATTATCCAACTTTCAACTCATGGGGATTTGCACCAGTGATTTTCGTGGATGTGGTGAAAGGTTGTGGCTCAGCAATGCACCCCAGATTAATTCACAGATGAATGCAAACTCAATTTCCAGATGCAATAGTAATACTTTAGCCTTCTACTTGGATAGAGCAGTTTATCCAGTAAGGGAAGGATCATATCTCTCAGGTACACACTGTGAATGCAGGAGTTTCTCAAGGATCTGTTATTGGGCCGCTGCTATACAATGGTATACCTAACAGAAACAAACGTTCCTGAATATGCAGATGACAGTTTATATTCAACAGACATCGATCCCATACGTGACATTAGGAATATACAAAATCACAAGATCAACATAAACTCTGGACTAGGTATTGGAAGATACAGGATGCAGAAAGAAGAGAGAGAGAGAAAGGACCAGCGTCTTTACAAATTGCTTTCTCGTCAAGAGAATACTGGAGTGCCTCTGCTGTCGAGCAGTCAGTGGTATGACTTCTCAGGTCAAAGAAGTCGATGTGACCAACAGAGTTAAAGGAGACTATACAGTTGAAGTACCCATAAGCTTAGTTTTTCCCTTTCTTTCTTGGAAACATTCATTCATTATCTGTTTACCCTCTTAGAAGCGGGTGCCTAGGGTCAGAGGCCCGTCGAAGAGCACACACTCATGGATCAGACAGAGCATCCAGGATGGGTGATGAAGGAAGTAGATGAAACGAAATGTTGGTGAAATAGATGAAAGGAGCAGTTGGTGGAATGAATGGCGGGGGAAACCGGAGAAAACCCGCCCAGACGCCGTTTCGTCCACCATGAATCCCACATGTAGGTTCCAGGGATTGAACCCGGGCCGCCTCGGTGGGAGGCGAACGGTCTAACCACTCGGCCACGGCGCCGCTTTCTTGGAAACAGTTTCTTTAAAATGCACGTAGTATTGAATTATAGACACAATTGCAGTGCATCCTGGTATCGCCATCAACTCTGTCATAAAGCAGGCGGCTATGGTAAAAGGTTTTAATTTCGCCGGTTCCCCCTACTTTCTATTGCTCTATACTCTCTGGTTCGAGTAAAGAGAGGGACTACAAAGCAAAAGTTGTTAGGATTGGCTATTCTGGTAAACAGCTGTTTGCAAACAAATGTTTGAAGTTTGAAAGGATAAGGGATTTGAGACTGCAGTATGAATTAAGAAATTACCACAGCCAGTAGAAACTAATGGAGATTTTTATATGTTTTTCAAAAGCGTGCAAGTGATTGTGTGTTAGAAAACAGTAATGGGTTCGGCGAACATTGTCCGTGTAGTGATATGCCCGTTCAATTTAGTCCGAGAAAAGAAATAACGAGACATTCAAGAAGGTGAGTTCACATCAACAAAAATTCACAGGCATATAGGCAACATTCTATCGCAACAAAGCTATTTTCTGATATGTCATTGTAAACTTTCGTTTAAATTTAAAGAAACTGTTAGAAAATATTGTTTAAAAAGAATTTTAAATGAACAGTATTTAAGAAAAGCATTCTAACGCTGTGCTTTATCAGTTTTTCATTCTTAGTCCTTTCTTTCAATGCCAAATAATGTAAACAAAATGAACTTTCTATGCCTATAAATTTCAATGACTTTATTTGTATTTTGTTATCACTGTAACTTGTATAAAATTACTTGGAACGTTCTTTACGTGCGGTTATCCTTCAATTTGTGCAAGAAGCGTAAACTGAAAGACATTGCGGCTTATAGGTGCAAATAATAGACGTTATGCATATAATATGGTCTAAGAGAGCAGAAAATCGGCTATCTTTTGTAAACGTACTGCACGTCAAGTTCATTTCTGAGCATAAATTTCCTTTTAGGCATTGTTCTGTGTAAGCAAAAAAAGAAGATTCATTATTTTTACTCGGGTTTGCTTACTAATGTTAGGTCAACATTTTGTTAAATAATTATTACTTTATTACTAATATATAGTTTTGTAATTAGGTAAATAACATGTAAACGTTAATGATTGACAAGGAAAGTAATGAATGGACATTCTCTGAATTTTATTATCAAAATGTTATATTTGTACACTGAAATACATACGTTTTAGAGCACAGGCCTATGCATAGAGCATTCATAGGAATTTGTTAAATACAGATAGTAATGCAGTGCATTTTGGTATTGCTAATGCATTGTAATGAAAATCCACTTTCTGCCAGCTCTTTTAATTACTCAAAGCAGGCTAAAATGTTAGCAACTGCCAGGGTAATATCAGCGTTAGCATTGTGCAGATTTGTCCTGCAGGAGTTTGTTTACATGCCAGTAAATTTACCAACATCAGATTGTTGCATTTAAATGTCATCAACATTGCATGGTAAGTTTGGACATAAAAAGCCACTGCCATGCTTGCTGACAAGTGCAACTGCCTTTATTCCTAAAAGATGTGTAATGGACCATAAAAGTTAATTTCTTTTCAGTACTGTCCCTTTTATTTTTGAACCATTTGTATTAGTAACTAGTCCTGTAATAAACTTCTGTCATTTTGACTATTGTTTTTGCAGTAACTCTTCTAACATAATAGAAGTCTTAACAAACATTTACAATTAATCATGCTGTGATCTCCAATACTTCTTTCAAGGGTCTCAGTGTGTCTCTCTTTGTTCATTCTTAAAACTTTGGATTTATTTGTAAAGAAATATTTTCTTCCTGCCTGCATAAAACAGTATAATGGCTTTGACATTTTGTGGTTAATGAAGATCTGCACAGGTGAGATCTTTAAGCCTGGCCGATTTGAACTGAATCTGAGAAAAGGTCATAGTTTACTACCTGGTCAGTGGAAATATGGCAGGAGAGGAGAACTAAGTAAGAAAATTGGCCAAATGTATAGAATGTTTTGTAAAGAATTACTTGGACTACCAAGAGCAGCACCAGGCGAGGTTGCATTAGTAGAACTAGGAAGAATGAGAAGGAAAGATATAACAGTAGAAAGAATTTTAAAATTTGGTTTAGATGTATGAAAATGGAGGAAGGTGAAATCTTAAAGATATTCCTGACTTAGCAAAAGGTTCTAAGAAACAAACAGCTGGTGAAAAGAAATCGAAAAAATAATGGAGTCAACTGGAATGGGGGATATATGGGGTTGGAGGAAAGAAATACAAACAAATTTTGGAAAGTAGTAAGAAATAGAGTAGAAGATATAGAACACAAGATATATTGGGAAGCCTTGAAGATAAAATATCATTAAGCTTTTGATAAAGAAGGAGTGGGGAAGAGAGAGGTACATTGATTGCTGTAATAGACAAGAAAGGGAAGGTTTAGCATGGATGAGAACAGGATCAATGTACTTAACCCCTTCAAGGATACCCAATGAGAGTAAGAATAAAAACACAAACGAAAAAATATTTTTGTTACTTTGGGGCGCGAACCTCTGACTATGCAACCTAACCATATCATGCCACAATGCCTTAAACCGCTTGGCCATCTGAACACATGATAGTTGCAGCAATTGTTTGGTCTCATAAACCGCTGCCCAATATAGGGAGTGATTTTTTTTTTAAAAAAAAGGGGTAAAATACGTGTTCTGCACTCAAGCATCTGTCAGCATCCAACCGTGCCGTCACACCGCTTGCTTTAGTTGGGCCCTCCCCATTCTTTTCCACAGTTTCAATTGAGTGCAGAACATGCATTTTACCGAGATTCGATCCTATGAATCCTTGGTCTTGATAGGTTAGCTACTCCTATCATGCCTTAGACCACATGGCCATAAATCCCGATGTCGAAGTCAAGTTGCAGATGGAAGCACATTGCTTCCTGTACCCATACCCTCAGACTTGTAGGAAAACACTTTCCTAATATGATACCACCCACCGCAAAAAAGCGGCGTCCATTTCGAAAGTGTCTGGTGTTCGCAAGGAAGCTAATATGATTTGTCATGAATGTGATGTGCCATTGTGTTTATCTATGTTTTGAGATATACCATTCAAGAAGGAAATTTTAAATGTAGAATTTATTCAAATTTATTATAAAAGAGAAAAGTTATAATAATTAAGGTTAAATAAGCATTAAATCCATGTAAATCCATATGCTTTCTCCTGCATTTTAACATGGACGTCATATGACGTCCATATCCCCGAAAGGGTTAAGAGGGATGAGAGGCAACGGAAGGGGGATATGTGAGTTGTGTGGAGAAAGACACTATATTACAGAATATAACGAAATAAGGAAATGCAGGGAAAAAGTGTGGGAGAAGAAATGGGAAAATATGGATAGAAAAATAGTAGCTATAAAGATGTTGACAGGGAAAGAAGAAAAGGCAGTGAAGGGCATGGGAGAATTTTTAAGGCAGGTAAAGGAAAAATGGCTTACAAAAGTAAGAGAGGCAAGGGTCTCTCAGTGAGCGATAAGGCCTGGGAGCCAAGCAATCTGAGTGGTCCAATAAGAAAGCAAGCACCAGACAAATTGTACATAAGATGTAGGGGTACGAGTGATATATTAATATACATTGTATATATAGTAAACCAAATTGTAGAACAAATTGTACAATAAATTCAATTCAAATTCATACTACCTGGCACTGTCCATTCCAAAAGATTTTATAGAAAACGACAATATGTCTATTACTGAATACAGAATCTATAATCTTCACCTTTTAGATTCAGGGTAGCCAAAAGCAGTTCATCACTCGATACCTTTATATAACCATAGAAAATACTTTTGTAAACAAAATAGATCACTAACTAAATTTAAAAATTGTTTTTAAAAAAAACATTGATAATTTATGTTATTCATTACCTATTCATTAATTGTGCTTCAGTGATTAAAATCTAATGTGCTACATTCATAGATTTTCTCTATTGACTATCCATTTTACTCTCTCTACTACATATAGTAAGTAGGCAAAATATTACATTCCACTAAAAAAAAAATTGTGTGACACTCACATGACTTTCTCTACTCTTGTATACAAACTATTTTTACAAACGCTTATTCTCCATATGCTTCATGTTAATCGAGATGTTAATCTTATTGCTAATTTTCTTGTAGATGCGAGGGGAATATGGTAGGTTTTAAGCGATAGTCAAATATTTTAAGAGCTGGTTGCTATGTGGAGTATTCATTCTCTTTGTATGTACAGGACATAAAAAATGAATAACAAATTCCCATTTGAGAAAAAGTATTGGAAAATTTAATGGAATAACAAGCAACATCTCGAAAATGGTTCACTCACCAAAAAAAAATGTATATGACATCAATTGTGTATTTTAATGTGATCTACATTTTTTGTGTAGTAAAATTTTGTCTATCTCTTATGGTTTACCAGTTATGCAGAAGTCGTTCACAATGAAGAATACTTTTGGAGACATTCCCAGAAAATTCGAGATATACATTTTATTTGTCATGAAAGTATCTTAAACATATGATATTTTAATCAAAATCGTTAGAGCCATTTTTGAGAAAATTAAAATTTTCGAAAAAATGTTCCATGTAAAGGGTAATCTGGGGTTGGGAGATTTTTTTGAAAAGTAGAGAAAGTAATTATATACTGAAATACATGTTTTGAGCCCCCCGATACAAAAAAAGAGCTTTTAGAAAAAGGTCCATCTGTGTGTCTGTGAACAGCATAACTCAAAGGCGAAAAGTTGGATAAATACCAAGCTTGATTTTTAGGTTCAGTATATTTCAAATAAGCAACACAAAGATTTTTATGAAAATCCCCCCACCCCATACTACCCTTTACATGATACATTTTTCGAAAATGATGATTTTCTCAAAAATGGCTCTAACGATTTTGATTAAAATATATATTTAAGATATTTTCATGAAAAATGAAATGTATATCTTGAATTTTCTGTGAATGTCCCTAAAAGTATTCTTCATTGTGAACGACGTTTGCATAACTGGTAAACCATAAGAGAGAGAGAAAATTTTACTACAAAAAATGTAGATTAAAACACACAATTTATGTCATATACTTGTTACTTTTTCCACTATGTATAGTAAGTAGGGGAAGTATTGCATTCCACCCAAAAATTCGATACCGAGATTTCACTGGAAATACGTGTTTTGAGGCCCCCTGAATCCAAAATAAAGCATTTTTAGAAAAAAAAATGTTCGTGTGTATGTCTGTGAGCATCATAACACAAAAACGAAAAGTTTAAGTACCAAACTTGGTATTTAGGTTCAGCACTTTACAAAGATGCGGCATCAAGATTTTCAAGAATATCTCTCACCATCCTCCCACCCCAAGCTACCCTTTACATAGAACATTTTTCGAAATTTTTTATTTTCTAAGAAACGGCTCTAACAATTTTTATTAAAATACGATATATTAAAGATGTTTACATGACAAATAAAATCAATGTCTTGAGTTTTGTGGAGGTAGCCTGTGAAGTCCTCTTCATTCAGAAGGAATTTTGTATAATATTATATAACATTCAGCGATAAACGAAAACGTGTTACACAAAAAAATGTAGATATCTTTAAAGCACATAATTTTTTTCATATAAGCTTTGTTGTGGCATAAGCTATTTCTGAGATATTCGTTATTAAAAGTTGAAATTATTCAACACTTGTCCTTCTTTTAGTCTCATGTATTTTCAGTTGTTTCTCGCGATGTCTTGGAAACTGTGGAATTTTAAAGCCAGCATATAGCGTCCAGTTGTTAAACATTTGACTATCGCTGTTCTCTTTGTATCTATAACGAAATGTGTAATGTAGCTGTTTCTGTAAAGGTTTAAGTAAAATGTAGTAGATAGAAAAATAAGCTTTAGTAAGAATAGTTTATATACCCACTAATAAACCATAGAGGGTAGAGAAAGGCATGTGAATGTATTACATCGGATTGTTCTGGAACAAGAATGATCGGAGTTTTCATCACCACATGATATAATTTCTTTGAATTGTTTAAGTGTCATTATTGAAATGAATAATAGCCACTTTGGCCCCCTTCCAATTATGCAGGAACGTTTTGGACGATGTTTCCAATAAATTTAGCAGCAGTCTCATATGCCCGCCATTGAAACTTTCTTGTTGAGCTAGTGACAGTTGAATTAGAGAAGTTTCTAGTGAATAATTCCCTTCGTACTGCACGATTGTTTACACTTTCAGAATCCACACATAAGCAAAATAATTTCGCTATAGTTGTGAATTTTCAATCTGCATGTGAGCTTCCAGCATACATAAGCAGCAACACAAGTAGTCGAGGTCTTGAATCGTGAACGTGAGTTTTGCGGTTCAAATCCTGCCGGGACGTCCTCTCTGAGTGTTTTTTCCAGGTCTTCCTCAGTGCTCATAACTACAAATGCAGGAGAGCTACTTTAAATTTAGGCCTGGAAGGTTTCCTTCTCTAATTTCCTTTCCAAATTACAATTTCATTTCATGCATTATCAGTGCCCATCACCTGTGTTACCGCATGTGGTAGGAACGGGAGTTCAGAACACAGAAGAAATGTGCGCAGACGTAGTATAAGCGCAAGACTTTGAATTCATGTTATTTAATGGAAGCATTCACATAGATTCACGCAACGCAAGAGCTTGCAAACTCCTTTATGCTTGCGTTGCGTGCATAGAGGAAGAATTCTGCATTTCTTTCTCTTTGCATTGCCTGCTGTTCAACAGCAGACGATCGCGATGCGAGAGTTTAGCCGTCTAATGTACATGCGTGCACTCTTCCATCAGGCCGTGCCATAGAAATTGTGGGTCAGCATCTCTCATTTCTCTCAAGAGGTTATGGTAGTCTCCTTACTGAATCCTGTTTCATTTAGTGGATGAACTCGGGCATCTGTGCCGAGATTTCTTGGCTCAAGCGCAAAGAGATAATGAACATCGCATTAATATAACTTGTGCAGCTGTATCATCACATGTATAACGCTGCAGTTTCCGGACATTATTCCTTACGCGGAAAGGAGGTATGAAATTTTAAGAAGCTTACGGAATCGGGTTTTTTTACTTTCTCTACTACGTATAGTAAGTAGGGGAAGTATTGCATTCCACCCAAAAATTCGATACCGAGATTTCGCCGGAAATACATGTTTTGAGACCTCCTGAATCCAAAAAAAGCATTTTTGGAAACATGTCCGTGTGTGTGTCTGTGTGTGTGTCTGTGTGTCTGTGAACAGCATAACTCAAAAACTAACAGTCGGATAAACACCAAGCTTGGTATTTAGGTTCAGTATCTTCCAGAGATGCGACACGAAGGTTTTCAAGAAAATCCCCCCACCCCAGACTACCCTTTACATGGAACATTTTTCGAAAATTTTAATTTTCTCAAAATTGGCTCTAACGATTTTGATGAAAATATCATATGTTTAACATAATGTCATGAGAAATGAAATGTATATCTTGAATTTTCTGGGAATGTCTCCAAAAGTATTCTTCATTGTGAATGACTTTTGCATAACTGGTAAACCATAAGAGATAGACAAAATTTTACTACACAAATAATGTAGATCGCGTTAAAATACACAACTTATGTCATATACATTTCTTTTGTTGAGTGAACCGTTTTCGAGATATTGCTTGTTATTCCCTTAAATTTGCCAATACTTATACTTTTTCTCACATTCGTTATTCATTTTTTTTATGTCCTGGACATGCAAAGAGAATGGAATGCGCCACATAGCAACCAGCGTTAAAATATTTGACTATCGCTTAAAAGCTACCATATTTCCCTTGCATCTACAAGAAAATTACCAATAAGATTGACATCTCGATATCTCGATTAACATGAACCATATGGAGAATAAGCGTTTGTAAAATTAGATTGTACAAGAGTAGAGAAAGTCATGTGAGTGTAACACATCAGATTTTTTTTATGTCCTGGACATGCAAAGAGAATGGAATGCGCCACATAGCAACCAGCCTTAAAATATTTGACTATCGTTTAAAAGCTACCATATTTCCCTTGCATCTACAAGAAAAGTACCAATAAGATTGACATCTTGATATCTCAATTAACATGAAGCATATGGAGAATAGGCATTTGTAAAATTAGATTGTACAAGAGTAGAGAAAGTCATGTGAGTGTAACACATCAGATTTTTTAATACGCAGAGTTGATTGTGTGGTATCCTGGGTTCTTAAATTGCGTAGGAGTTGTTGCTTTATCGAAAACATTGGGCCCTTCTTGGCGACCGCTTAGCTTTTTCGCAATGTCAGAAGATATTGCGAACGCGATGGAAAAAAAATGGCTAACGGAATGTCGGGAAGCAAGGAAAATATAGCTAAAGTGGATCATTCGAGTTTAGACGCGCAGATACTACGGCTAAGCCCAGTCGTCGCTCTGTAGCTGCGGCCCTTGCGGCTTAGAGCCCATAATGTTACAATCTTGGCAGCAGAATGCCGACAGCAACGCTAACATAATGCAAATGCGTAAGCTATATATTGATAGCGAAAGTGCTCACTACCCACATACGGAATAACGGCCGTGTTTCCATAGTACTTTCAATGTTTTGAGCAAACGGTCGTGATGTCACTAACGCTACGGGCGGTTGTTGGCGTTGTGTGTGTGTGTGTGTGTGTGTGTGTGTATTGTGACCTACTTATTTATAAAATATTTACTGAACTTTCTTATTTGGTACCGTTGGTTATATTATTCAATTTGAAACTTACGGTGCAGTTGGAACATTTCCGCAACTAGTTTAAGGATCTAGAAGCCCGTGCAAACTTCTTGCGTTACGCGTAAGGCTGCATTGTGAATGGTGTTCTCTCACGCCTGCGCTTATGCTGCATTGCGTTAGCGCTTACATTTCATTGTGAATGAAGTCTTACACTGAGGTTTTTTCGTTCCGTAACTCCCGCGTTACTTACGAGTGATAGTAACATGCACTGTTGGGGGGCGCATAGCAGGAAGGTTGTGGCTAAAGGAAAGGCAGCAATGACAGGAGTAAGGATGTGCAAATATAAATTGGAAATGCCAACTAAGTGGCTAGAAAGAATGTATGAAACATTGGTGGAAACAAGAATGTTATATGCAGTAGAAATTTGGGGAGGATCTGAATTAAGCAGGAAAATAGACCAGAGGTACGGAATGTTCTGTAAAGAGCTATTGGGGCTAACAAGATCAGCACCAGGGGAAGTAGCATTAGTGGAATTAGGAAGAACAAGAAGAAAGGGAGTGATACTGGAAAGGATATTAAAATTTTGGTTTAGGTGCCTGAGAAAAGATAAAGAGGAAATTTTAAAGATATGCATGTGACAACAAAAGAGTATGAAAAATAAAAATAGCTGGTGGACAGGGGTAGAAAAAATTATGGAGAAGATAGGAATGGGAGATATTTGGAGAACAGGAGAAAGAAATAGCGATGGTTTTTGGATAGCAGTAAGAAACAGAGTGGAGGATATAGAAAGACAAGAGATTTGGGGAAGCTTAGAAAATAAAAAGTCACTAGGGTTCTATAGATTAGTAAAAAGGAAATGGGGAAGAGAAGGGTATGTAGATTATTGTAATAGAGCAGGAAAAGAAGCGTTTGCATGGATGAGAACAGGAGCAATGTATTTGAGAGGGTTAAGAGGAAAAAAAATGGGATTTGTGAATTATGCGACGATAGCGAAAGCACAGATCATTATGTGTCAGAATGCAAAGAATTAGCAGAATGGAGACAAGAAGTATGGGAAGAAAAATGGGAAAAAATGGATAAGAAAATAGTAGCAATAAAAATGCTAACGAGAAAAGAAGAAAAGCAAATTAAGAATATAGGGGAGTTCTTAAAGAAAGTAAAAGAGAAATGGAGTAGAAAAGTAAGAGAGATAAGAAAGGTAGAAAGGCAAATGGAGGAAGGAGAAGATGGGCAAATATGGATAAAGGGTAGTAAGGAATGTTTAGAGGAGCCAGAAGGCCAGGGTGCCAGACAAAAAGAGCAGCATAGCTGGTAAGGAAATTAGGACATAATGTTAAGTTAGTTTATAATTTATAAATAAAACATGCACTGCAATGAGTACTAACCGTTTTAAGTGGTGTTGGAAGTGTCCATCTGCGTGGAGACATTCCTGGCATCTTCGGATGAAATTCCATTCACACTCATAAGTTCTTCTTGCGTAATGTTCATAATTTGTGTTTTATATTGTCCTTAAGTTCGTCTATGGCGTGGGGGTTGCTCATATAAACTTCTCTTTTGGGTTCCCCACAAATAGATGCACCAATTTCGTCAATTTCTTCCTCCGTTAGAACATTTCGTTTTCGCTTCTTAGGTGTAGCGATCCGTTGTCCTAAACTTATCAACCAGGCGTCGAACAGTTTCTCTACTTGGAACTGGAATACCAGAGAACTTCTCCTGAAATTGTCTACATGATTCGGTGTGTGCAAATCACACGCAACACAGATGTTTTGAATAAACTTTCACGATGTCAACTCTCCTTACAGCATGAACACAAAACTGATAAAGATAACCGTGAACGCGTTATGCGCCGCCAGTAGCCTCGGAAAAAAGTACCGAGCTTGCTACGCGTATAGCCGGTCTGTGGCTTCACTTTAAAACGCCCGCACGTTATTTTGATCTATGCAAGACAGTGCCTGAGTTACGCTGCGTTTGTAGTCCAGCGGGCTAACAAAAGGAAGGATCGTTTCATCGTGAGACGCACCCCCAGTTGAGGCTAAAGCCATGTGATATATCCTGCGTCCAGCAGAGTGGCATCTCTTCATCCTTGCGTAGTCTGACATCTCAGTATTGGCGAGTTTGTCGGAACTATATCGGTAACAGAAAGCTTGGCAGCGTTTGGAATGCCTACAGATGATGTTGAGGGACACTTTATGGTTTTGTAATGATCGCTGGATCCCTATATGATGCAGTGATCCACGCTTCATTGCGGAGCGCATTATGGAGCTACAAGCCCGTCCAGTTCGAGGTTTCATAAATGCGGAGATGCCATTTCTTACGACTCCCGCCCTCATTGATGAAATTCACGGATGCGTCCATTAAATTCCGTAATCCCAGTGTTATCTTTTCCGAAGCAGATCAACGCACCCCTTCACCTACCTCATACAGCATGTGAATTTCTGAATTGCCTCCGTGCTGTCAACATACTTTTTGGCTAGCGAGATGTTCAAACCTTTCGCCCATTGAAGATATTTACGACTAGACGGACTACAAAATCAGGCAATGCAACTACGGCAGATTTGGGAGTTATTTGCACCGCCCAAGGTAGACTCTTTGATATATGAGTGCCTCAACGCTGCCTCTCCTTGTACTAGGAGTGGTCCAACATTGTATTCACGTGCATTCTGCAAGTACATGATACCCTGCGAAAATGCTGGCTGTGATATGATATTCTGCTGTAATATTTACTGCCACCCAGTTGTATTTCCCTGCTGAGGCTTCGTGGTCTAAGGGTACTATGCTAGCCACTAGTTCCCGAGGTCGCGAGTTCAAATCCGGCGGAGGGCGATGGATTTTTTCGGCCGTAAAATCCTTAGCATGGTTTCCTTCGGAAGGGAATTAAGACGTTGGTCCCGTGCAGTAGATTTACCGCACGTAAAAGGGCCTCAAGCCTGATAAAGAGGCCTCTGAGCAAATCTTCCTGTATTTCACTCCCAATATAGAATGAGACGCTAAGAACCATAGAAGTTAAAGATCGTCCATAAATAAAATTCATTTTTCTGCTAAGACTCCTTTGTACCTCAGGCGCAACCTTTCCTTTTCATAGCGTGTATAAAATGCAGTCTGATGCAGTAAACACATGCATTACATTTACATGGCTTTCTCTAGCCACTATCGTTTCTTTTTATATGCATTCTGGAGTGCATTCTTCGAAAAACTTATTTTTTCTATCTACTTAATGTTAATCAAGATAAATATTTGCAGAAGCAGTCATTTTATATTTGGTTGTAGTTACCAAGGGGATAGAGGAGGCTGAAGCGATTGTCAAATCTTTAAAAAGGAGGTCGCAGTATGTTGGCCTTAAAATCCCATACTCTTAATGACATAGGAGAAACAACCGAATGACGACATCACTTTGAAATGACAGTATTGAAAAATTCAAACCAGTAACAAATATCTCGGAAATAGCTGAGGCCTCAAAAAAGTTATTTGAAATAAATTGGTTGTTTGAAAGAGATCTATATGTTTTAGGACTATTTTGTCAATATATTATGATTTACTTGTTTTAAATATTACGCAAAATTCATACCGAAGGGAGAGGACTTCATAGGCTATTGCCAGAGAATTCAAGATACATATTTCATTCGACATGTAAATACCTTAAGTATATGACATTTTTATCAAAAACATTAGAGTAATTTTTGATAACATAAACAAGCATCAAACTTTTAAATTTTTAGTATTTATCACACTTTTCGTTTTATACTTTTCACACGCACATGCACAAGGGCATTTTTTTTTAAAATTCACTTTTTTATTCACGGAAATCAAAAGATGCCATGAAATCGTGATATCGAATTGTTGGAAGGAGTGCAAAAGGTACAGGATGAAGGTGACAATAGAAAGCGAATCTGCAAAAGAGTAATACCAACCTGTCAGCTAACCTTAATTAAAGTGGGCTGTGAAGGCCTCATTCAGCTGAGAGGATTGGATTGGAATCTGTGACTTCCTGAGTAAGTATCCCATGCGTTAGATGCCCAGTGGCTGTCAATGTTACCTTAATACACTGAAAGGCCAAAAGTCATGGTAAGGCACTGAGTCGCCCCTCCGCGAGCCCTCGAAGCATGGACTCTACGAGGAGTTGGATTCGTTCTGGAGGGATACTGATACACGCATCTTGTAGTTAGTGCTGTGTTCATTGAGCGTACACCAGTATCGGCAGTATCCCATTAATGCTCGACTGCGTTAAGATCGGGTTATCTGGAGGGCCAAACCATGGTCGAATTCGCTGGAGTATTCATCAAACCACCTGCGTGCAATCAAAGAGCAGTGACATGTCGCATTGCCCTGTTGAAAAATCGCATCTCCATCAGGGCAATCTAGTGCTAGAAAGGGATGCAAATGGTCTGAGAGAATGTCCACGTAACGTGTAGCTGTCATTGATCTCTGCAGCCGGACAGTGGGGCCTAATTGCAGCCATGCGGACACAGTCTTGTTGATGGGAAGATCATAGCTTCATACGGTATAACGCCACACTCATGCACCCATCAGCTCGATACAATTGGATTCATCCGACCATGCTATACTCCACCATCGCCTCCATGGTCCAGTGACGATGTTCGCGGGCCTATAGTCGAGGTGTCAGCAAAGAGACACGAGTCTGTCGTCGGCTGTTGAAGCCTATGATGCCCATGCGTCTCCTTACAGTCTTAGTAGAAATGGTTTCCTGACGCCCCACATTCAAATAGGCTGTGATCTATTCGCTGTGACCCTTTGAGCGCTGTATGGCTGCACTGAGGCAATGTGACGTCCATTCGTCAAACACCTGTGGTCGTCATATGCGGCGGTTTACGCGTGTCGAAACATTGTCTCTGCGATGATGAAGGTTCATACACTGGTGACCTGGGAAACCCCAATTCTTGTGTAGTC
Source organism: Deroplatys truncata (assembly GCA_030765065.1). Taxonomy (NCBI): domain Eukaryota; kingdom Metazoa; phylum Arthropoda; class Insecta; order Mantodea; family Mantidae; genus Deroplatys; species Deroplatys truncata. The sequence goes on from CM060979.1 coordinate 14,025,919, forward strand.
TCCATATACTATGACCTATGCGTTCATACACCGATTGTCGTCGATTAACTCGTGACGTGCTGCCATATTCACTACAACCTGTCTGTGACAGGCTGCTCATATATCGTGTCTACACGCGCCATACGCCGTATATAACCACAACACTCAAATGGGACAATAATTCCCTTGACTTTTGGCCACTCAGTTTGATTCATTAGGCAGAATGAGTCAAATCAGTAACAAGGAATGGAAAGTATACTTTATTGCAACTTTTTTTAAATACAAGAAATAGAATGGTTAGTATCCTAATGAGCAAATACTTTCTATGAATTCTTCATTCTTTGCGTATAAAAGCAGAAATCTCATTAATACGTATTGACTAAGTACAAATACTTAACGCACACAACTTTTAAAAACGAAGGCATCATTTTTCTGGAAATATAAAATGTTTTCATGCGTCACACATACATCCAGAGCATTAAATTACGTAATTAACTTCTGAAAGAACAATATACACACCTTGGAATAAAATAGTTTGTTCATTTAAGTCCATATGTTTTTCGACTAATACCATTTTACCTCAAGATTTAATAACTCAAACAATTTTGACCTGCTATTTGATGTAAGACACGGCTAAAACAAGTGATAAAGTGAAAAACAAATTGATGCCTGGAATATTAAGTATCTGTTAATATCATAACCTGAAAGTCATTTTACTTATCCTGATTTGCAGTTAATTTCACTGTTAACGAGTAGAAGGAACGTTACTATGGTTCAGCCTAGTTCAGCTAGCACGGAATTTAAGTCCTCTTGCATGCTCACAGCCATTTCTTTCTGCTTGAAGAGCTCGTCCTTCAGTCGATCAAGTGTCGCCTTCAGGAGGTAGTTGCCTTTGCGAAGAGCAGCCAAGCAGTTTTCATGACGCTTCGACCTTTCCGTTAAGTTTTGCTTTCTGTTCTCAATAGGCGCATCAGGAGGCAGGTCACCGTCGCTCTCTTCCTCTTCAGATTCCTCACTCTCGGTTTCAGACTCGGATTCCTCAGTTTCTTCTTCCTCCTCCTCTTCCTCTTCTTCCTCATCTTCATCGTCCTTCATTAACTTAGCCATTTTGTCCACTTCTTTCTGTAGTGCTTTGTACTTCTTTTTCTCTTCTTTCAAAACCTGTAATAAGTGTTATAAGGTTAAAAAATTGTTAAAGATGCTTAAAGCTATACTTGTGGACAGAACACAGCATAACTGCTGACCACACACCAGGGATCGTAATGTGTGTAACACGTCTTTTTCTGCTCGCAAGTGCCCTAAGACTGTTGATTAATTTAGCGCGTTTGTACTTCTTTATAGATTTAAGGTGGCATTGGTATAATAATAAGAAAGGTTATGATGATAATAATAATGGCAATCTACTTCTATCACCTTGTGAGAATTTCCGATTGCGGGTAAATAACTCAGCAGCAGCAAGCTCAAATTCTATTTGTATTAGGTCTACTTCTTCCCCTTTCATGTAAGAATGTACTATGAAATTTCGTATACAGCATTCTTTTTGTCGGGTAAGGTATTTGTTTGAATTACTTCCCCAAAAGGGGTTATAAATGTGTCTAAATAAAATATCTCAATTACTTTAGGTAACAAAAGCTGATAAGCGTGATTTTTCTGACATTTTAAGTGTAAATGTTTAATAAATTACATCATAAGTCGGAGTCCATTGCGATGAAGTATCAGGGTTTTAATCCTTTCGGAGATGAAACACATTCGCACATAAGAGCGTATACAAGCAGGAACCAAGAGGTGAGAAAATGCTGTAAAATTTCTGTATCTGATAACCGGACTTATTGAAGTGTGCAGTGTTTGGCACCAAACAACTTTTGTTTGGTGCCATAAAATTTACGAGTGGTATGGGAAGATCGTCTCCTTTCTTTTAGGTAAAAGGGTCGCTATGTTCTGTCCACGAGTATAAGTAGATTGATATCTATTACAGGTTCTCAAACAATGGAAATAATGCTAAGAAGGATCAAAGATAAAATCGTGGCGGTTTTTTTAAAGACATTTTAAAGTGTAATACATTTTAAAATCAAAGTGTGATACGAACGTGTGTCATACAGTGCGTTTTCTATGATAGCAGAGCAAAGCAATATCTGATTACCCTCCCCTTCTTAGGATTTACACCCCAATGCCTGTGGTCGGATGTCCGTCGGGAAGCTGTCTGTGGACCAGAGAGGGACAACCAGGGTTGGGGATCAATCCGACGCCCGGGATGGGAGCGAAGAAGGAAATTATAGATCAAATGCGAGAGATCAATAAATGGAAATGAGAAGATGGAGCACCTGTGGAATGATGAATGGCTGGGAAAACCCCACCCAGACGCCGCTTTGCCCACCACATGCGGGTCCCTGGGCTCGAACGCTGTCTTGACAATGACTCGAATCATTTAAAGGTGCCCGTGAAAGCTGTGAACTTCGGGGAGGAGATGGTGCATTATTAAATACCTTAAGAGAGAGAATGATACGAATGCTGCAGTTGTCACTAATGAGACATTACAGAATGTTCCGCAACAATTTACTGAAGAATCATATTCAGAGAGAAAGGTAAGAGTTTTATTAAAACGTGGAAGGTACATTATGACACTGCTAGATCTCATATTCCTAGTGTGATTATCGAGTTTGAAACGGGATATATTATACATATATAGGAATTTAATTCACTAACATGTTAAAATATTCAACATCTAGCATTTGTACAGAGCTGATTGTAAGAAACGGGCGAGCTAGCAAAATTCCAAGAAAGCATAATCCTAAGTAGAGCGTACCTTTCACCAAGCCAACAGGCAGGGAACCGGTAACGGTACGGAGAAATAGAAAGAGACAGAGAAAAGAAAGAGACGGAGATATGGAACTGTCTCCACAACGCTCCAAGATGGCGCTTAAGCGCACGGATCTGAAGCCACACATTCTCATACATGTTAAGGTAACGCGGTCTGAGGGCCAATAGGAAACGTCGTTACATTTTAAACGCAGAGGTGAGCGTCACTAGGCTCCCGTATATAATGGCATTCAAGGCCTCAGAGCCCACTCTCTCTCTAACTGATCTTCAAGAATTCACGTCGACACGAGGTGCTACAGATGCACAAGGGTGGGAGGGCGTGTGCAGATAGCCAGGCTCCTGACTAATTTAAAGTGGTGGGATTATAATAATGGGAAAAGCTAGCCGCCCATAATTATTTCTTAAACTTGCCTCACCCACTATAACCTGAGAATTAATAATTAGATATAGTTAGGAGTGGAATACGCAACAACCGACGAGCATCAATAGCCGAGGAACAACACTGCCGAAGACCACATCAACCCAAGGATCGACGATTTCCCGCTACAAGTTCCTGGCAAATACAAGCATTTACACAGCAGTTCCCCCACCTTACAGCTCGAATCTACGTCCATGTGAATTTTTATCAACCCAAGGGCCAAAATGGAATCCAAGCTGTGGGCTTTAGAAGCGGTTCCGTAGCAGCTCTCAAAGAATGGCTTTCTGCACGTCATCCAAGAGTGGTAACAGAGCTAGGATGTGTGCATTGTCTTGGGCGGGGAATGCACTGTAGGATGCAGAAATCCAAATCTATAAGCCCTGGTGGCAAGTTGGCTGACAAATTAGTACCAGTCTTTATTGAATAGCTCTCGTGCATTCTATCATATGTCGCAGAAGCATTCAACAGTTTTGGAAATTCTTTGAGATTTGCAATATCATAAAAACAGAAAAGACTTTTCTTTAACAACCAAAATCGTCTTACCTTTTGTTCTTTCTTGATCTGATCACGAAGGGATTTCCTTTCCTTTCGCGTAATGTTTTCTTTGTCCTTAAACGATGCCAACTTCGTGGTCAGCAGCTTAATTTCTCTCGCATTTCTGCGTTCTTGTAGTGCTTCCTGATCCTCTTCTTCCTCGTCCTCCTCTGAGGTGTCAGTCTCATACTCGTATTCTGATTCCTCAGTCTCACTTTCATCCTGTTGTGGTTTGTAGCCCTGAGGTGATCGCTGATCTCTGATGGCTCCTGAAGAACCGCCGGGAGCAAGTTTCTTCGCTGAAGGCTGTTTTGTCAGTGGGAGTTCGCCATTTTGGCTCTGAAAAAAGTAGAAACAAGTAATAAGTAAACTGTAAAGGTCAAGGTTAACTGTATTGAGTGCCACAATTGCAGCAGCTCTTTCTGTATCCTTATAGAGAAGTAATCAGGTGGTTCACATAGAAGTAAAGCAGCCTAACACACATGCACGTTGTGGTGTGTGGGTGCTTTACCTCATTTGTTTTTATAGAGGTTTCTAAAGTGCAACTTTGATATTTTTTCACCACTAGAATCTGGTGATATCCGGATTGTTAGGTTCCATTCATAACCGTCAACACCTCCGCAAATAGGCACCTGTTACTGTTGGACAACGAGAAGGTGAGCGGGGCCTGAGGGGCGAGCGGGGTTCTGTAACTGTTTATCTGCTCACGTACTGTCGATTGTTTACTACGAAATGTGCTTATGTGTGCAAATGAACCACCCATGCTGCCAGATCTGATACTAATGGAACAGCAACCGCCGTAATAGGCGTTACCGCATTGGCTCTTGGCATGGGTGAGTACTTGACAACACTGTGTAGTATGATACAGACGCAGGAAAGTGTTGATGTTACACATTCCTCTTGCTTGCCTTCTTCTCGTGGTCTATCAGTACATGTATTGGGATTCGGGAAGGTTAGTTATATTGCAACTGTTACTTTGACGTCTTGTTTTTATATTCGCAGGTGTTCAAACTTGCACGCCGATCATTCAGTCACCAACTGTCGCACCGATTATATTAGTTATATCATGTTATATTAGATTAGTTATATTAATTGGGTTAATTATACTAGCATTTAATTATTATTATTTTTACTTTCTCTACTACGTATAGTAAGTAGGGGAACTATTGCATTCCACCCAAAAATTCGATACCGAGATTTCACCGGAAATACATGTTTTGAGACCTCCTGAATCCAAAAAAAGCATTTTTGGAAACATGTCCGTGTGTGTGTCTGTGTGTGTGTGTGTGTGTCTGTGAACAGCATAACTCAAAAACTAACAGTCGGATAAACACCAAACTTGGTATTTACGTTCAGTATCTTCCAGAGATGCGACACGAAGATTTTCAAGAAAATCCCCCCACCCCAGACTACCCTTTACATGGAACATTTTTCGAAAATTTTAATTTTCTCAAAAATGGCTCTAACGATTTTGATGAAAATGTCATATGTTTAAGATAATGTCATGAGAAATGAAATGTATATCTCGAAATTTCTGGGAATGTCTCCAAAAGTATTCATTATGAACGACTTTTGCATAACTGGTAAACCATAAGAGATAGACAAAATTTTACTACACAAAAAATGTAGATCGCGTTAAAATACACAACTTATATCATATACATTTTTTTTTGTTGAGTGAACCGTTTTCGAGATATTGCTTGTTATTTCCTTAAATTTTCCAATACTTATACTTTTTCTCAAATTCGTTATTCATTTTTACTTTCTCTACTACGTATAGTAAGTAGGGGAAGTATTGCATTCCACCCAAAAATTCGATACCGAGATTTCACCGGAAATACATGCTTTGAGACCTCCTGAATCCAAAAAAAGCATTTTTGGAAACATGTCCGTGTGTGTGTCTGTGTGTGTGTGTGTCTGTGTGTGTGTCTGTGAACAGCATAACTCAAAAACTAACAGTCGGATAAACACCAAACTTGGTATTTACGTTCAGTATCTTCCAGAGATGCGACACGAAGATTTTCAAGAAAATCCCCCCACCCCAGACTACCCTTTACATGGAACATTTTTCGAAAATTTTAATTTCCTCAAAAATGGCTCTAACGATTTTGATGAAAATATCATATGTTTAAGATAATGTCATGAGAAATGAAATGTATATCTCGAAATTTCTGGGAATGTCTCCAAAAGTATTCTTCCTTATGAACGACTTTTGCATAACTGGTAAACCATAAGAGATAGACAAAATTGTACTACACAAAAAATGTAGATCGCGTTAAAATACACAACTTATATCATATACATTTTGTTTGTTGAGTGAACTGTTTTCGAGATATTGCTTGTTATTTCCTTAAATTATCCAATACTTATACTTTTTCTCAAATTCGTTATTCATTTTTTTATGTCCTGGACATGCAAAGAGAATGGAATGCGCCACATAGCAACCAGCGATAAAATATTTGACTATCGCTTAAAAGCTACCATATTCCCCTCGCATCTACGAGAAAATTACAAATAAGATTGACATCTCGATATCTCGATTAATATGAAGCATATGGAGAATAGGCGTTTGTAAAAATAGATTGTACAAGAGTAGAGAAAGTCATGTGAGTGTAACACATCAGATTTTTTTATGTCCTGGACATGCAAAGAGAATGGAATGCGTCACATAGCAACCAGCGTTAAAATATTTGACTATCGCTTAAAACCTACCATATTCCCCTTGCATCTACAAGAAAATTAGCAATAGGATTAACATCTCGATATCTCGATTAACATGAAGCATATGGAGAATAAGCGTTTGTAAAAATAGTTTGTACAAGAGTAGAGAAAGTCATGTGAGTGTAACACATCAGATTTTTTTATGTCCTGGACATGCAAAAAGAATGGAATGCGCCACATAGCAACCAGCGATAAAATATTTGACTATCGCTTAAAAGCTACCATATTCCCCTTGCATCTACAAGAAAATTACAAATAAGATTAACATCTCGATATCTCGATTAATATGAAGCATATGGAGAATAGGCGTTTGTAAAAATAGTTTGTACAAGAGTAGAGAAAGTCATGTGAGTGTAACACATCAGATTTTTTATTTATAGGCGCTCTTTAACTACTATGGTTCTTAGCGTACAATTGTATATAGGCGTGAAAGGCTGGAAATTTTTGTCAGAGGCCTCTATCAGGCTTGAGGTTCCTTTACGTGCCATAAATCTACGTCACGGGACCACTGGTTTTACTTTCCTTCCGAAGGAACCCATGCTATGAGTTTTTACGCCTGAAAAAAAAGCCATCGCCCTCCGCCGGGCTTGAACTCGCGGCCTAGAGAACTAGAGGCTAGCATGGTACCCCTAGACTACGGAGGACGACTTTAATAAATTAATAATAATAATAATAATAATAATTAGGTTAGGTTATTAATTATTAGGTCTTACCTTTGCAGTTAACTAGAAATTGGAATTATTTTTGCAATTTTTGGTGTAAGCAATGTATGTGGGATTTTATTTTTAGAGGAAGAATGCCCCCGTAAAAGAAAACCAAGCAATTTAATTGTTTGGTTGAGGTAAGTACGCCGAAATCACATTAAAACGTAACTATAAGTTGTTCTTCATACTATTACAGTACAGTAGTTTGTAACGTTTAATAACATACGTATGTTATATAAATTAAGTCCATAGGACGGTTCAGGGTTTAAGTTAACACTTAAGATGTATCCAGGTTATAGGTAATCAGCGATTATGGTGATGACCATACCTTTGCACCGAAGATAAGAATATTACAGAGCAGTATATCTGATATGACAATGACTCACTAATACTAGCAAAGACCGAAATATGTAGTGTGTCTTTTGTAAATAGGTTATCTGCTGATATCTTTGGTTGTATATCTAGTGACTCAAGTTGGAACGCTGACGCCCTGACATGTGGCATCAGCCATTTGGTTTTTAGTGACCTGAGTGAGGCTATGTCCCCCTATATTTGTTTTGAGCATTGTCTAGCCTGTCAGTATATCTCAAATTTGTTTGATTGAAGCTAAACCAATTTGAGGGTTGTTCAAAAAGGAAGATGGATTACCCATTTGAATTTCAATAACGACGTAGGCTCGCTGGCTTATATCGCTTTTAGGAGATTCTTTAAATTCCGGAAAGGTTCTGTTTTGTAAAGCATTTGATGTATAAGCTATTTCACTGTCTATTTTGCAAGGAATACAGAAGTAATTTGCACAGTATGCTATTCGTCCTGTTGGACCTCGCTGGAAGAATATGACCCTTTCCTAACTATTTAGTCCTCCGTGAACGGACAAAAGCATAAAGGCACCGGTTTCGAAAACCAGATATTTAACCCCCGATTCCATTTAGGACATCCTTCCTTGAGCCTTCTCCAAGTTTTTTTTTTCAATCCCTTAATGACAAACCCCAGAAAGCTGTTTTGTCCTGGCCTTATTCCTATAGTTTTTGAGGTTTTTCTGAATCATATTTCATAGAGGTTCAACCTAATTTTTCAATAATAAAACAGGAATTAAAACACCATCCCTCAAATTAAGCTGGCTCAAATGAATTACCAGTAAAACGGAAAAGAATCCCATACTGCAGACTTTGCCATGGAACAGGTTTATTTGAATCTGTGTAGGCGGATGAGCATAAAGAAGGTATTTCACTATTCAGAGCTAAGGTTAAACACTGAAAAAGCATTCTAGAAAAACAAATCGTGGATGCTTGCTGGAAAAGGGATTAAAATGAGACAAGTACTGATTTGAAGTCGCCGTAATTCTACTTTATATAAAAGATGTTAACTGACCCTTCCTTAATAATGCTGATCACTGCTGGAGTATATTGAGATAAAGGGATTACATTCAGCACTAATGGAGAGATGTTTACATATGAGTTAGTCCCATCTTCGGACTGTTCAGAAGAGTGCATTCTATTTTCTCTGAAATTGTAATGTATGAAACTAAGAGAAAGTGAGAAAATATGTATTTTAGTTTAAAAAATACCTGCAATGTACTCTTCAAACTTGACCGTGTAGAAACCCTTATCAAATTTCACATACATTTCTTTTTAACTGGTTGTTCTTGTAGAGCATCCTCCTGTTGTGCGATGATTCCCGGTTTCGATTGTTGGATGGATCCGAGAATGTTTTAATGAAGAAGGCTTATGAATGGAACCTAACAATCAAATATCACCAGATTCTGCTGGCTTATCCCATAATGGTAGAAAAGCGTCAAAGTTATACTTTAGTAATCTTCGGTAAAATTTAATCAGTATGTCACGATGGGGTGAGATAGGGTGCCCCGTCCAGTTATTCAAAGTTCACGCGTTGCATTCAAACATGGCTGGATGTCCATCTGGATCTCATACTGATTTGCCGTTGAAGGGTTTATTATTCTTTTTCTTATAGTTACTACCGGAACAAAAGAAACCCTTCCCCTGTTCATGTTTGTTTATGTTTGCTGTTAACTCTGCGCAACTCTGGTGACAATATTAACAATTAGACTAATCAGTGTGTGATATAAATATAGATTAGCTCTGCTTACCAGATTATAGAAGCTCTATAATCGCTCGGATGAAAAAATCCAACGTGACTGTAAACTTATATTATATTGTCTTGGTGCTTCTACCGGGAAAGTCTAAAGATTTCTATTTTCGCACTAGTTTATAAGAAATTGGCTTTATAGACGATTGCCAAATCAGAATTGCTAGGAATCGCTTACCTGGTTGGATAACGCAGCCTGCAGTTTTCGCTCCAGAGCCTGGTTTTTGCGATTTGCTTCTTCCAGATCAGAGCGAGTCATGTCTAGCTGCCCAACGGTGTCATGGTACTTGTTTTCCAGATCTTCGACTGACTTTTGTGCGTTATCTAATTCTGTTCGAAGCCTTTTCCTTTCCTGTTGGAACAAAAATAAAATTAAGATTAGTTGTACCTGTATATCTTTACTATACTAAAGATTGATTATAATTTCAAGAAAACCAAAGTGTTACTATATAAACTCTTTGATGAGACTAGTAGCAACATACTCCTCAGCAACATGGGCAGCGAATAAACCGTTAAAGACAGGTTGGGCACATTTGAGAGAAGAACCGCAAGGGCCATCTTTAGAGCAGTACGGGATGAGGTAGTATAGAGACGGAGATATACAGCTTGTATAAGGAGCCGAATATACCAAGATACATCAAAATCGACGAGTCAAGTGTTGGTCATGTGACGAGAATGAGCGAAAATCAACTGACAAGAAGATTGTTCACTATAAGACCAGAGGATGAATCCAGCGGAAGATGAGTAAAATTGGCGAAAGAAGTTGGCAAGCAATAGAGATGATTAAAAATGCTTTTGCAGAAGGCCAGGGCCCACAAAGGGCTGAAGAACTAGGAATGAAGTGGCAGGGAACTAATATTCCATAAAGGGTTCTGCTTTCCAATCAGTGCATTGCATTTAATGCATGGAACGTTGTATTCATGTTCTAAATGTGTTTATTGACCAACGTTTACATTTTTAAGACCACAGACGATTAGGTTGCCATTGGGATTATGTTATGTAGTTATACTTCCTCTTGTAACATAGCGCCATCATGCTAGGACGGTAATAAACTGAAATACTTAACTGATCTTTTCTACTTAGATCAGCTTTTGTTTATACAATACCTAAAGCGATTACTGGGCATTTAGGAGCCTATCAGAATGACGAATGGGAATGTGTGTTTATCACATTGTAGTTACACCACTACAGATAGGATAATCGCAACGTTGCCAGAAGAACAGGGCGTATGATGTGCCAATGTGCTTCGAGCTAGGTTGCTATTCAAACCCCTAGCGATAAGGCGCTAGTTTCAAGTGCTTTTCTTTGTTGGTGTATGTCAGTATTAGCTAAACACAAAAGTGTAACAAGAAAATCAGACTGTACAACTTCGTTGGATTGTCCTTTCACCAGGAGCCGCTGCTTGAAGGACCTAGTTTCCATTGGGGTAATCAGGGTGGACCATTTAATTTGAGACTGTGCAATATCTCCAAAACTAAGCGTTGTAGAGGAGCGTCTTTAATAGCATGTGCTTGATATTATGGGGGAAAGTAAATGCCATTAGTCGTGTTTTATTTGGAGGACGTTATAATGGTCATTTTAGGGCCAATTTAATTTTTATAACTGGGAACCTACATTTGGTATGTTGTTTTCTCATTAGAAAATGTTTTACGAAAATCTGTTTATTTTGTGATGAGGAATAAGGAAACAAAATAAAAAATGTTGGTTCCCAATTACGAAATGCAACTTGACCCTCAAATGACCATCCATGTATGGCCTAACCATTCATTGCGCTCATTCAGAATTTTCGTTGTAAGAACAATTGCAAAGTGCTTTATACAAATGTTTAACTTTTTATGAGTGGGAAAACAACATAAAATGGTACGTCTCCATTTAAAAAATTAAATTGACCCTAAAATGACCATCACAGCGTCCTCCATGGTGTAGTGGTTACCATGGTAGCCTCTAGTTCCCGAGGTTGGGTTCAGACCTAGCGGAAGGCGATGGATTTTTTTCGGGCGTAAAACTCCTTAGCATGGCTTCCTTCGGAAGGGAAGTAAAGCCGGTGGTCCCGTGTCGTAGATTTACGGCACGTAAAAGAACCTCAAACCTGATAAAGAGGCCTCTGAGCAAAATTACCGGTCTTTCACGCCCAATATAGAATGGGACGCTAAGGACCACAGCATTTAAAGAGCGTCCATAAATAAAACTCAATTTAATTCACAGCGTCCTCCAAATAAAACACGACTAATGGCATTTACTTTCCCACATAATATCGCGCAACTTTTATAAAAACATTTCTTTCTACAACGCTTTGTTTTGTAGGTATTGTACAGTCTCAACTTAAATGGTCCGCCCTGTATAATATCGAACTTTTTACACATGGTAGTTAAAGCATTAATGGCTCCCCTGTGTTTCAATTAAAGATACCATTATTTGCTTTATTAATCATACTTACCTGTTCTTCGTCTTTCCTCCATGCCTCTGGACTTTGTTGGGCGGCATTTGCATTCTTTGCACGTTCCTTTTCGATCTCTACCTCAAGGTTCAGTATCCGGGTCTGCAATACATTGGAACGTTTGTTATTCATATGCTTATCTGCGTGCTTCATTCTTAGTGTGATAATATCTGTAGGAAGGTGGAATTTGAGAAGCTGTTATCTGTGTATGTCTGGTTGTGTTCTGTTGGATTCACATGTTATAGTGGATAATCCATGCATGCACGGACATATACATACGATGGGCGTTCGAAAAGCTCCCGGCTTGACTCAGAGCTATCGTGAACATAGCCAAATTACTGTAGTAGTTAAATCATTCTTTAGATGGCGCGCTGTGTATTTTCAGACGCGTAAGTGTGTTTTTTTTTGTGACATCGTGTAAACAAGTTAACATTTTCTACAAAATAGACAACACTGAAATTCGAGCTGTGATGAAGGACTTTGTTTTGAAGGGTTTAACCACAACAGAAATACACGAGTAGTTAGATTCGACATTAAAGGATTCTACTTCTGTGTTTTCAAAGGTTGTTGAATTTAAGCATGGTCGTACGCCCATTCAAGATGAGCGCTCCGGTTACCCCCCCCCCCAAAAAAAAACCGCTACGACCGACCAGATTGTTACAAAAGTTCATGATGCCGTATTAAGTGATAACCGATTGGAGGTACGCGAGATGGCTGACTTTGCAAAGATCTCGATTGGCCATGTCCATTCCATTTTACACGACGTTTTGGGTAGAAGAAACTTTCCGCTCGATGGGTGTCGCGTTTGTTATAAACGCACTCGAATGAACATTTCTTAAGAGTGTGTAGAATAAGCACAATTCCAGTGAGTTCTCGGCAATTTCATAACAGTAAATGAAAAATGGATTAACGACTGCGCTAGGGACGAAAGAGCAGTCCAAATAATGAGTGGCAATAGGTGAAAGTGGACCAAAGAGCCAAATACGGTTGGATTTGTAGGATTCTGATGGTGTGCTGCTCATACCCTACCTCCAGAAGGTCAGAGCCATCGCCAGGGAGTACTACGCCTCGCTGCTGAACGAACTTAAGGATGGTGTTCAGCTAAATTGTACACACCTTGTGTAGGACTCGTTTTCATGATAATGTGGCTGCACACATGTCTGGGATGGCTGTTGCAAAACTGCACGGCCTTCGCTTCCAAGTCTTTCACATTTGCCATGCCATATTCGGATTTGGTTACCAGTGATTACGTTTTGTTTCCAACATGAAAAAATGGCTGATGGATGAAGCTTCTTATCAGGTGATGGGATTGAACCTGAGACAGACTGCTGGGTAAATCTTATTTTACTGAAGGTATTAAAATACGTGAAGTCGTTGAACTAATGCATTGATTAACAAGGCGACTATTTTAGAAAAATCTCTTACATCTTGTGTTTTCTTGGTCAGGCTGAGTAGTTTTAGAACGACCCCTGTACTTTTGGGGAGATGGATGGACTGGACATTGGTGAAGGAGTGAGACACCTTAATAGTTGTAACTGATGTCTTTTTACTTTCTCTACTACGTATAGTAAGTAGGGGAAGTATTGTATTCCACCCAAAAATTCGATACCGAGATTTCACCAGAAATATATGTTCTGAGACCCCCCTGAATCAAAAAAGGCATTTTTGGAAACGTGTCTGTCTGTGTACAGCATAACGCAGAAACGAACAGTCGGAAAATCAGCAAACTTGGTATTTAGGTTCAGTGTCTTCCAGAGATGCGACACGAAGGTTTTCAAGAAAATCCTCCCACCCCAGATTACCCTTTACATGGAATATTTTTCGAAACTTAATTTTCTCAAAAATGGCTCTAACGATTTTGATTAAAATTTCATATATTTAAGATATTTTCATGACAAAGAAAATGTATATCTCGAATTTGGAATGTCTCCAAAAGTATTCTTCATTGTGAACGACTTTTGCATAACTGGTAAACCATAAGAGATAGACAAAATTTTACTACACAAAAAATGTAGATCGCGTTAAAATACAGAATTTGTGTCATATACATTTTTTGTTGAGTGAACCATTTTCTGGATATTGCTGGTTATTCCCGTAAATTTACCAATACTTATACGTTTTCTCAAATTCGTTATTCATTTTTTTAATGTCCTGGACATACAAAGAGAATGGTATACGCCACATAGCAACCAGCTCTTAAAATATTTGACTATCGCTTAAAGCCTACCATATACCCCTTGCATCTACAAGAAAATTAGCAATAAGATTGACATCTCGATATCTCAATTAACATGAAGCATATGGAGAATAAGCGTTTGTAAAAATAGTTTGTGCAAGAGTAGAGAAAGTCATGTGAGTGTAACACATCAGATTTTTTTGTTAGTTTTGTGTTTCTTCAGACTCATGATTATGAGCTGGTGAATGACAATGATGTTGTCCCGCACTGAATCGGGAGTAGGGAGGATACAGTGTACGTACCAGTTAAGGCAGCGGGAATTTGGAGAATCAACCTTTGAGTTTCTAGTTGCAGTTGTGAAATAAATTCATTACAGTAATCATATCGATATTGTCTTGCTTTACCAATCATTTTGAATTGCCCTGTAGTGTATTATCATTCTACACTTAATTGATGCATTTAAATGCCGTGTTTCAGTGTTACTGTTTAGACAAAGTTCGAAGGCCTGCAATTAAGCAAAAATGTATCCATTCCTTGTATTCGGTGATGGAAGGGATACGCTGTTAAGGGTATTAAAGAGTATTGTTTGTGTCCATTTGACATTACATCTTGCATACAGGCAATTAACATATGGATACATATATACATCTTACATGCAGACAGTTGACATGCGGACACTTATAAGGTTACAGTTTTATATACAAGGAGTTTAGTTCCACAGACAAAAGTTTGTTTCATACACATAATATGCTGTCTATTAATTAAATATATTTTCTGCTTCGTACAAATGGATGTGGAACTGATCTGAACAACTGGAGCAGGCTTTCACCTAGTTTATTCAGGTGTCACGGATTCATTTACTCCCCCAGAGGCCTACTGCGGTAGGTACGGGATTGGCGCACTCGGGATCCCGAGCCAGACTCTCGATTGGGATCCTCTAAGAGGTGAGAGGGCTTATGCCAAACGACCATTCAACTTCGGCCCACAAGCGTGTTTGACCAACTACTAATTACCTACCTGAACACAGTCTGACGGATACCGCTGCGCGGGACGGAGGAGGGGAGTCGCAAAGGGTGACTGGGCAACGCGTAATTCCCAAGCCCTGAGAGTATCATGTAGGACCATGTTCGTATCCGCTGATAAAGATGCCCATTGCATGAGCTGTAACACACCTGATTGGGGTCCCTCTGTCTTTAAACTGGGAAGTGAGACCCTAAGGTGAGCAAGGTTCAGGCGAGGACTCTCACCTATGCCGGGTGGCACCCATGATATGGGCATGCCATTGGAGACATTTGAAATGGCGTAGGATTTTTTCGCCATGGAAAAATCCAAAGAAAACATCAATGTTTAATCGAATAGAAGTAGTCGAGTGTAGTGGTTCTCGTCACTTAGAATTAATAGAACAGAGGAAGGGAAAAGTTTACATCGGTGAACCCTTTTACAGTTCTAAAGCGTCTGGATAAGATTCCTGGTCAGGTTATGTCATGCATTAGAAGTCACAATGGCACGCTTATGGTTGAAGCACATTCAACATCCCAGACAGCGAAAACACTCAAAGCCAATATGTTAGCTAGCTATGCTGTAGGTGTTGAGGTGCACAGACCTTGAACTCTTCGTGCGGTATGCTAAACACCCGCGCATTGGACGGTATGACCAGTGAGGAGATTAAGAAAGTCTGGAAGAGCAAGGTGTTATATAAGTATATCGTGTTCAGCGGAATGAAAGATGTGAATTAGTGCCTTCTCGTACCATGTTCTTTACCCTTGATCGGGAAAATCTCTCAAAGGATTAAGGCAGGGAATGAAGTTATCGAAGTCAGGCCATTCATCCTGAATCCTCTGAGATGTTATAAGTGTCAGCGCTTTGGATACAACACTGAATCTACCTGCGTTAACCATGGAGGCGTCTGTCACGCTGGAGCATGTGCATTAGCTCCAACGTGCGTTATCTGCAGCGGTGAACACCTATCAAGTCCCGAAGGATGCTCCTTTTGCAGAGTAAAGAGCGATACAGGAGATCCGGGTCAGGGAGAATGTGTACTCGGAAGCCCGGAAACTTCTGCGTATCCCTCAATCCTGTGTCCCGAAGTCCGGTACCAATAGCTCAGTTGCAGCTAAACCGTTTCGAAATCGCAACTCAAACCAGCGATATCAACGGGGCCACCATTTCCGAAAAGATTCTCTTGCTAAAACGCAGCCGAAGCCTTCAGAATTGACACCAAAGGACCACATCGGTAATATCAAAACCGTCGACCTTAACCACTAACAAGCCGGTAATACATAATGCATCGCCAAAAAGTTCAAGACCAGCTGTGAAAGAACCTACTTCCTGAAGGAAAGTGTTAAGTCTGCACCCAGTATATCAAAGGGTAACAACAACAACAAAAATATCCACGAACATCTCGGAGATCCTCTTCTGAGGAATCTTCCGGGAGCGACTCAGATCAGCGATCCATATCTTCGCTGATCTCCTCGAACCGAAATTTTCAAGTGGAAGAGATGGAGCAGGAGGACTCTGCCTGCACTTCCAGCACGACAATGAAAAAGAGGCCTTCTTCCGTTAATGGTTGCTAGTCCGACACCAACGAAAAAGGGCAAATTGTTTCGACCACTGCCGTCTTCAACGTAGTGGACTCTTATGATTGAGAATTTATCCCATTATGAATGCTATGGCTATCCTGCAATGGCACATACGTGGAGTTAGGACACGTTGACCAAAGCTTGAACTTTTACTCAAGAATAATCCTCTGGTCCGATGTTTACAAGAGACTAAGCTCCATCCGCAAGACAGCTTTCAAACCAGGCGGTATACTCCAGTACGGTGTGATCTTACACCCAAAGATAGTTTTCGTGTGCACAGGGTTACTATGATGCTCATCAGAGATATATTTGTGGAATCTGTATCTATACAGTCTGACATCAGTCAGTGGCTGTAAGGATTAAACTACCATCCATTCCATTTACCGTTTGTAACATTTATCTACCTCCATCTGATGACCTCTCGCTCACTGATTTAGAAGATCTATACTGACGTCTTTTCTGTTGGTGGGAGACGTCAATGCCCATCACCCTCTTTGGGGCTCATCTCGGGCTTGTGCGAGAGGTAACTTAATTGCCCATAGTTTGGAGAATTATAACATAGCTCTTCTGAACACCGGAGTATATAACCAGGTATATGTTCCACACGCTTACCTAGATGGCGCTTAGATTATGCCAACTGAACCTTTGCTCCCAGTTGGTTGTGTTTCATTACAAATTACATCGTGTTTTAGTCGAACATCTCACAGACGATTCTTTCTGCTGCTGAATAAGCTATTCCTCGGTCGACCGCCCACCCCCGTCGATTTCCAGTCCCTTGGTAGACGGAAGAAGGCTGAAATGCAATTCGTACTCGGAAGCGTGCTCTTAGGGTTTTTCAGCGTCGCCCTACACCGGATACGCCGATGCCAAATCTGCGATTTCATTACCCAGATTTTTTACCTCTGTTGTTCCTTCGTCAGATTTGTGTGTTATTTTACGTCACCGCATCCTCTCGCTTTGGCGCGATGAGTGGACGGCCCTCCGGGGGAACAAGCTGCGGGAGCTTAAACCTCTTCCGATAGTCTGGGGTACCTCTTACCTGCTCAGTGGTGACTCCGCACCACTCTGTGAGCAGTGTAATGCGCCCTTAACGGTGCGTCACATTTTAACAGTGTGTAAAGTTTTAGTTCCGTTGCGCGTTCGTGTGGGTCTGCCTGTTGGCATAGCCAACGTTTTGACAGACGACGCACGTGCTGTGGAATGTCTTTTACGTTTTATCAGTGACAGTGGTTTTAATCGGTGCATTTGATGCGCTTAGCATCTTTTAGCTTTGTGACTTTATATTGTCTGTTTTAATGGTGCTCTTCTCCCTGCGGGCATATGGCGCTCATGTCCCTCGCATTCTACAGTTCTTTATATGTTGTTTTACACTTTTATTGACCATGTTTTTTAGTATGTTGGTTTTTTAGAATTTGGTGTTTTGTCTTTTAGTTTTTCCGACGTAGCGGGTTTGTGTCCCGGTTTTTAGTTTTTGGATTTTAATTTAACGCATTGTAAGGGCGCTGAAGACCCCAGATGTTAGCACACTTAAACCCCATCTCATCATCATCATCACCTACATCGGATAACCTGATCAAATACAAGAAAATGCATTGTAGCTTCATTTAATCGATCCACACCTTCCTCTTTCGTTGGGGATAAGTTAAGGCGTGTGGCCGGAAAATCGACCCACATGGCTATCGCCGGTTTTAAAACAACTGCAGGAGCTGTTGATACGTTTGACGTGTCCAACATATTTGGCATCGCCTTCGCTCAAGTACCTTGCTCGGATAGCTATTCTTGCGAGTTCCTTTCGTTAAGACGTAGGTGGAATCTCAAGGTTTCTGGCTTCGTTCTGGAAATCTTGGAGATTACAATTGCCTTTTCACCATGGCGGTGTTAGAACACGTTCTTTCATCTTCACGACTATCAGCACCACGACCTGATCGTAACCACGTACAAGTGTTGCAACAGCTCTAACCTGAAGGTAATGCTTTCCTGCTCGAGGTCTATGATCGTGTTTCGGCTGACGCCACTTTCCCAGAAAAGTGCCGAGAGACCACCATCATACCCATTTTGAAAGCTGGAACGGACCGTCATCTTCCGTCCAGCTACCGTCCTATTTCCCTCACCAGTTACGTTTTGAAGGTGATGGAACGCATGATCATTGGACGGTTGGTATGATGTTTGGAAACTCACAACCTGCTGACCAGCACCTAGTGCGGTTTTCGAGGACGCCGTTCAACAATGGACCACCTTGTGTCATCGACGCAGATCATGGCGGATTATTGGAGAATTGTCAAACCTTTGCAATATTTTTTGAGCTTGAGAAGGCTTATGATACTGTTGGCGAGTAGGGATACTACGTCTGGGACATATTTGGACGCGTACCACCTTTCATTCAGGAGTTTATGAAGGACCGCGTATTCCTAGTAAGTGTCGACTCAGTTTTTTCGTACCTTTTTGTTCAGGAGAGCGAAGTACCTCGGGGACCGGTTCTAAGCGTTACACTATTTGCTATAGCAATTGTTTCTATCTCGGAATGTGTTCCTCCAGGTTTATCGTCATGTAGGATGCACTGTAGGAGACGATTACTACCTTTGCTCCAATTCGATTTAGATGTACTACCATTCGTTGATTCGACGAGATTTCTGGGATTGACCTTTGATGGGAACCTTAGTTGATCATCGCATACAGCACAGTTGAAGGCGTGATGTGACCGTTCTCTGAATATCTTGCGGGTGTTAAATGGCAAATCTTTGGGAGTGGATCGGAGAGTTTTTCTGCGACTGTATCGCGCACTGATCCGATCAAAATCAGACTACGGGTGTATCATTTATTCCTCAGCACGACCATCTCTGCTGAGGTGAATAAAAACACAATGCATAATCGGGGCCCTCGAGCGGCTATTTGTGCTTTTCCCACTAGCCGTGTTATGAGTCTTTACGTCAAATCGACAGAATCTCTGCGATATCGGCGCAATGGCCTCTTAAGAAATTATGGCTGTGCGTTTAAATGTGTGTCAAAATATCGAGTGTTCGCTTCTTTTTCCACACCGCGCTGGACGAACGTTGTAAGAATAGCTGCATTAATCCAAGCCGTGCAGGTGTTTGTTTCCGGGAGCTACTTAGAAAGCACGACAATGAAATGCCTAGCATGTTTCCTAAGCGGAGAGGGCGTTACCCCTTTGGTTACTGGAACATCTCATGCGGATCTTGGGGTGACGGTATACCGGAAGTCTACGATGCCTACGTTTAGTATCCGCACTTGGTTTTTTACTTTCTCTACTACGTATAGTAAGTAGGGGAAGTATTGTATTCCACCCAAAAATTCAATACCGAGATTTCAACGGAAATATATGTTTTGAGACCCCCTGAATCCAAAAAAAGTATTTTTGGAAACATGTCGTGTGTGTGTCTGTGAACAGCATAACTCAGAAAGGAACAGTCGGATGAACACCAAACTTGGTATTTAGGTTCAGTATCTTCCAGAGATGCGACACGAAGGTTTTACAAGAAAATCCCCCCACCCCAGATTACCCTTTACATGGAACATTTTTCGAAAATTTTAATTTTCTCAAAAATGGCTAACGATTTTGATTAAAATATCATATGTTTAAGATATTTTCAAGTCAAATAAAATGTATATCTTGAATTTTCTGGGAATGTCTCCAAAAATATTCTTCATTGTGAACGACTTTTGCATAACTGGTAAACCATAAGAGTTAGACAAAATTGTACTACGCAAAAAATGTAGATCGCGTTAAAATACACAATTTATGTCATATACACTTTTTTTGGTTAAGTGAACCATTTTCGAGATATTGCTTGTTATTCCCTTAAATTTTCCAATACTTTTTCTCAAATGGAATTCGTTATTGATTTTGTTTGTCATGGACATACAAAGAGAATGGAATACTCCACATAGCAACCAGCTCTTAAAATGTTTGACTGTCGCTTAAAGCCTACCAATTCCCCTTGCATCTACAAGAAAATTAGCAATAAGGTTAACATCTCGATTAACATGAAGCATATGGAGAATAAGCGTTTGTAAAAATAGTTTGTATAAGACTAGAGAAAGTCATGTGAGTGTAACACAGATTTTTTATCTATACCGATCTAAGTGCACCAACTGTGTTGTTTGTGCTCATGTTCATGGAACCAAACCCCATATATTCGGTTTTCATGATAGCATATCCATTTATAGTGCAGAGCTGTATGCCATATACCGAGCCATTTTGTATGTGCGTCGTCGAAAATTGGGAGAGTGTCTCATTTTGAGTGATTCCCTTAGTGTACTTCAGAGCATTCGTGAGGTGTACAACTACCACCCCATTGTTTACCGAATCCAGGCTTCCCTTCAGGTTTTATACGCTTCTGGCGGTTTGGCAGCTAAGGTGGCGATCACAGAAGTGTTACAATATCTCGCGTAACGTCGGAAGACTTGGGCTTGTTGTGCGGAGAGCGATGCTATCGTGCTGGAGCGACGAGTGGTTAGCTCTCCGGGAAATAAGCGTAAAGTAGTAAAGGACATTCGATACGAATTGATGGATGTGACACGATAAACTGGTTAACTTCCTCTCGTGTATCTCGTCTTGAGGTGATGAATTTGGCTCGGTTGCATATCGGTCACTGCAATTTTTACGCAGGGTTATCTTTTTAAGGGAGACCCTGCTCCACTTTGTCCGCGTTGTAGCGAAGGTATGTTGGTTCGTCACGTATTGCTAAAGTGTATTCCTCTACCACATCTTCGGGACTCTCTGCAAATGCAGGTCAGTCTTGCAGAGGTCTTAGCAGAGGATAAGCAAGCGGTTGATAGGATTTTTAATTTTGTGTCAAAGGTAAATTTCCAAATACTGACTCTGTCATATGGATATCAGGTGTTCGTACCTCTGGGTTTAGTTTTATGTATTCATATTTATTTCTGACTTTTCCTACGATTTTATATTGATTGTTCTCTCTGGCTACATTCATCTTTATTTATGGCTTTTGCCATGATATTTTGTACATCTTTACCTCTGGTCTTACAAGGACGCTAATGACCTAGCAGTTGATCGCCCTTAAACTCAAATCATCACCATTATTTGGATTCATTTACTCCAAAAGTCTCTTTAGCTACTAATTTGAATAGCATATCTACTCCGATTCCCGTTGAGACGTTTGCAA
The DNA here is from genome assembly GCA_030765065.1 of Deroplatys truncata. Lineage (NCBI taxonomy): Eukaryota > Metazoa > Arthropoda > Insecta > Mantodea > Mantidae > Deroplatys > Deroplatys truncata. The sequence goes on from CM060979.1 coordinate 14,047,534, forward strand.
ATTTTCCTGTTCCTTATTTTCTGTCATTTCATTTCCTTATGTTTCAGACGAGTGGACGGCATGCGAGGCGAATTTGGAGTTTGGTTTGTGGAAATGTGTGGCTTGGTGTATGACGGGCCCTGAGAGGGTCCACTTTTTGGGGATAGGTTAGGCCTTTAGGGGTTCTGCCGGCGTCAGGATGTAATATCTGGAGACGCTAAGGCCCGTGTCCGCCGACCAGGATATGTTCGCCCTGTGTATCATTCGTTTTACTGCTTCCTCCTGGGGGTTTCCAGAAGCACAATAGGCCTTCATGTGCACTTAAATACAGAATGCCTGCTCCGCTTCCTGATAACCACAACTGCGAGAATGGGCCAAATATAAATCGGACTTTAGTCCCTCGTGTTCTCAGACAACCCCGAGCGGGTTGGTAGAGTGGAGCCTTGAAGGTTATTGTATAAGTGGGGAACCTGTTTGGTAAGCTGTTTCTCTCCCCTGCCTCAGTATAGCCATGAGTGAGTAAGAGGTTCCATCACGCGTCGCATTATAAGTGAAAGAATGTGTAAAACCGTCTGAAATGTTGAATAAGTTGACGGCGCAGTTTGGGGACGGTAAGCTTTCTCGGACCCAGGTGTTTGAATGGGCCAGCAAGTTTAGGGGCGGGCGAGGAAGTGTGGAAAATGAAAGACACGATCGACGCCCAAGGACAACATCCGTGCAGTTCTGAGCGTTATGAAATCGCTTCAGAGGTTGGTACCAGCCATCATCTCAGAGGCCGTTCTTCATGACAATGCCAAGTCGCACACAGAATTTTTGACGAGGTATAAATTGGAGAAAATGCATTGGGAAACACTTGAATACTCTCCCTGCAGCCCAGATTTGTCCCCCCTTTTTCACGCCCTTGAAAGAAACACGGAAGGGAACGATTTGAGAACAACCAAGAAGTCGAAGATCACGTGTGCAACTGGTTGATGAATCAACCTCAAAGCTTCTTTGAAGAAGGGATCTACACGCTTCCAAAACGATGGAGAAAATGTATAGTATGTGCAGGAGACTATGTAGAGAAAAATTGTAGGTTGCATTTGGATTTGTACGGTCAGTAACGGCCTACACCCTGGAAGATGCATCAGATTTCATAAAGGGGTGTAATTGGAGGAAACCAAATAACGGGAATAACACCTTGCTGAGGTAGGTCTGCTCGCTCAATCTCCACGTTGCCACATAGACGACAGGCATCTACATTAAACTTGGGACTCGAACCCCGACCTAGCACTATCTTTTTATTAAGTGAATCAAGCCATTTCAGATCTATCTTCAGGCAAGTCCTTGTTATGTGTATTAAGCTCGTGCACGCCGAGGGAGGTGAGTGGGCTCCCTAACCTAAAATGCCTGATCGCTGATTATTATAGAACCTGACGTAGTCTTTATTTAATGTTACCCCGCTTCCCGATGGCACCCCTACACCTACCCCTGAGCCTATGCCCCCCTGTTAGCATCGCTAGGGTTTTCCACCCCGAGGTTCGCTACACTATAAAAAATCCGGTTTCTACGAGGACTGTCCAGAAAGTTATCTCCGTCCATGCATAGTACGAGAAGATGTGGGGGTAGCGCCGCCATTTCTACATCAGCGTGCGCAATGGCTCGGTACCTTCTAGCTGTGCAAGATGGGTCATCCTACTGTCGTGTGTTTGCTATTTAATACCTAACACCAGCACCGAAATAACAAATCCTGCCATGTGTTAAGTGAAAAGGCTAAGAAGAGCATTTCAAAACAAACTTGTGGTCTTCTGAACCTGGTGTTGTGTTTTTGCACGACAACGCTCACCCTCACACAGCAAACACAAGTTTGGCCAAGTTCAAATGGGACGTTTTTGACCATCCCCCGTACAGTCCGGGGGCCCTAGCGACTTCCATCTGTTCTCGTACATGAAAAAGTCGCTTGCAGCTCAGCGCTTTAGCAATGAAGAACTTCAAAACGCCGTGACAGAATCGCTTAGTTCACAGGCGGCAGAATTTTATGCAGAGGGTATTTCAGAGACTGTGAAGAGGTATGAAAAGTTCTTGAATCTGTTTGGAGACTGTGTAGAAAAATAGAGAAAAGGTGTAGTTTTCAGATGTATATAATAAACTTTTGTATGTATACCGGTTTCGTGATTATTTCAAAACGGAGGTTAATTTCTGGACAGACTTCGTGTTTGACTCGCCTTCGTATAACCGTACCTGTTTCGAGCCATCATCTTAGTATGCACCAGCACACGTTAAGATATCCACTTTTATCCTCTTTAAGTGTAAAATTTCGGATTTTCTGGGTAACGAGTTAGTGGGATAAATAACATAGGTTGGAAATCCAGACTAACAACGGTTACAAATAATTTGTGTTTCAGCTAAAAATGAAACTACAAGAGTACATCTATGCATCACATTTAAATGTACTGGTGAAGGGAAACAAACTGAATAAGTCTTGTTTTAAGCGTTTTGACTCTAGAAACGCCTTGAAATGTCACAAGGAGAAACACAAGAAATAGCAGGTGTTCAACAACATACAGATTTTCAGTGTGTGACTCTTACCTGCAGTTTCTTGTTTTCTCGTTCAAGCGATTCCTTATTCCTGAGCTCCAGAGCAAGCATCTGTTTAGTGGACTGAAGATCGTCTCTCACCTTATCGATGTCGTCTAGCTCATCTTCTGTTGCAGCTTCCTCATCCTCCGCTGCGGCTTTTTGTATCTGCTCTTCTATTGTCAGCTGTCGGCGGAACTTCCGCAGACCTGTGCAGAGGAGAAGCGTATGTTGCTTATCAATCAAACAATCAATCAATCATTAGAGCTCATTATTTGCCTACTTTCTTGCTTTAGGCTTTGTATACGTAAATATTTTCATGCCTACTGGAGTAAAATATACTAATTCTATAGTGCCTTAATTGCCTGTTTTAATAGGGCGTACCTTTTCGTAGCTTAAGGAACCATTATTACTACTACTAGAACTAGGGGAAGTATTGCACTCCGCCCAAAAATTCAATATCGAGATTTCATCGGAAATACACGCTTTGAGACTCTTGAATCCAAAAAAAGTTCAGTACCTTCTTGAGATGCAACATGAAGTTTTTCAAGAAAATCTCCCTCTCCAGACTACCCTTCACATGGAAGATTTTGATTTTCTAAAAACTGACTAACAATTTTTACTTTCTCTACTACGTATAGTAGGTAGGGGAAGTATTGTATTCCACCCAAAAATTCGATACCGAGATTTCACCGGAAATACACGTTTTAAGACCCCCTGAATCCAAAAAAAGCATTTTTGGAACATGTGCGTGTGTGTGTCTGTGAACAGCATAACTCAGAAACGAACAGTCGGATAAGCACCAAATTTGGTATTTAGGTTCAGTATCTTCCAGAGATGCGACACGAAGGTTTTCAAGAAAATCTCCCCACCTCAGATTACCCTTTACATGGAACATTTTTCGAAAATTTTAATTTACTCAAAAATGGCTAACGATTTTGATTAAAATATCATATATTTAAGATACTTTCATGACAATATCTCGAATTTTCTGGGAGTCTCCAAAAAGTATTCTTCATTGTGATCGACTTTTGCATAACTGGTAAACCATAAGAGATAGACAAAGTTTTACTACACAAAAATGTAGATCCGTTAAAATACACAATTTATATCATATGCATTTTTTGTTGAGTGAACCATTTTCGAGATATTGCTTGTTATTCCCTTAAATTTTCCAATACTTGTACTTTTTCTCAAATTCGTTATTCATTTTTTTGTCCTGGTAATGCAAAGAGAATGGAATACTCCACATAGCAACCATCTCTTAAAATATTTGACTTTCGCTTAAAGCCTACCAATTCCCCTTGCAGCTACAAGAAAACTACCAATAAGATTGACATCTCGATATCTCGATTAGCATGAAGCATATGGAGAATAAGCGTTTGTAAAAATAGTTTGTACAAGAGTAGAGAAAGTCATGTGAGTGTAACACATCAGATTTTTTTGTGGCGTAAGTCGTTTCTGAAATATCTGTTATTAAAAGTTCGAATTGCTCATTTCTTGGTCATTCTGTTGATGTCCTGTCAACATTCACTTGTTTCTCGCGATGTCATGGAAACAGTATGGAATTTTAAGGCAGCATATAGCGTCCAGTTGTTAAACATTTGACTATCACTGTTCTCTTTGTATCTATAACGGAATGTGTAATGTAGCTGTTTTTGCAAAGGTTTACTTGGATTAAAATGAAGTAGATAGGAAAATAAGCTTTAGTTGGAATAATTTGTGTATCCGCTAATAAAATATGGAGGGTAGCGAAGGCCATGTGAATGTATCACATCATTTTGTTCTTGGGGGTTATTTATTAGTGTTATGTTAGTCTTAGTATTGTAATCAATACTTCGTGCTCTGAACCAATGAGCCATCGTTGACAACGTGCTTGAGGAAGTTTGTAATACGGGCATTCCTTTCGTAGCGTCAGCAGTTGCATTGTTTCCTATAATAATAAAATAGTGGCTACTTAGCACAGTAAAGTATATGGCTTAAGACTGGGAAATGGGCCAATTTACTGTTAACTCGTCGCTTTATTCACTAATACGGCGGCTTTATTGTTTTCTACTTCCTATAAAAAACAATAGACTTATTTCGTTGCAAACACGACAATAGCCTGTTTAACAATAATACATAACAGACTCAATAATAATTACAAACCAGCGTGGATGTGTGAAATGTATTCAAGAGAGAAATTAAAAACTGACGATGGGGTTTGCCATAAGTAATATACAGTAACTGAAGAGTTCAGATTTAAAGAAATGGTTTATGCAGTTTGCACTTCATTAAGAGAATAGTGTAATTTAATATATGGTATATGGATATTTGATAATTCTATACTGTTCTGCCATGTCAAAATGTGTTATTAAGTAGTAAATGAATTACTGATTGTGCCTACTTCATTGTTTATCATTACTGATAGTGGCCATATTAGTGCCTATTTTGAAATTCTTATGGTGGCTATTTGGCTGCCTTACTTAAATGTTTTAGCGCCTACTGCGCCTAGTTCTAGTAATCAGTGTTTGGAGGAATTTAAGGTTAAGGAAGTCAAACGCCTAACAAATTTTGATATGCCCATTGTCATTTCGCGGTGTTCAACATTGCAGTAAAAAGAAGGCGCTTTATTCTGCCTGCTGCCACTTAACACAATCGAGGATCAACGTTCCAGATGACAGTCATCCAGTAGGTTGACCAAGCACGAGGATGCGGCTAGTGCAAGAGCCACATTCGTGATTGGTCATCTAATAACCCCCTTTAGCAATTTAAAGCGTGCTCACAGGTAGAAATGCACATTGTAATTACATACTCATATATCCGCTTCACCAGGCTTAAGGACACCATACACGTACTGGCAGGCCTAGCAGATATGCCTGAACATTAATCAGTGGCATGTTGGACGGAACACTCCATATACATACACTACGTAATCAAAAGTATCCGGACACCTGGCTGAAAATGACGTACAAGTTCGTGGCGCACTCCATCGGTAATGCTGAAAGTCAATATGGTGTTGGCCCACCCTTAGTCTTAATGACAGCGTTCACTCTCGCAGGCATACTTTCAATCAGGTGCTGGAAGGTTTCTTGGGGAATGGCAGCCCATTCTTCACGGAGTGCGGAACTGAGGAGAGGTATCGATGTAGGTCGGTGAGGCCTGGCACGAAGTCGGCGTTCCAAAACATCCCAAAGGTGTTCTATAGGATTCAAGTCAGGACTCTGTGCAGGCCAGTCCATTACAGGGATGTTATTGTCGTGTAACCACTCCGCCACAGCACGTGCAGTATGAACAGGTGCTCGATCGTGTTGAAAGATGCAATCGCCATCCCCGAATTGTCTTCAACAGTGGGAAGCAAGAAGGTGCTAAAAATATCAATTTAGGTCTGCGCTGTGATCGTGCCACACAAAACAACAAAGGGGTGCAAGCCCCCTCCAGGAAAAACACGACCACACCATAACACCACCACCTCCGAATTTCAGTTTTGGCACTACACACAGTGGCATATGACGTTCACCGAGCATTCGCTATACCCACACCCTGCCATCGGATCGCCACATTGTGTACCGTGATTCTTCACTCCACCCAACGTTTTGCCACTGTTCAATCGTAATGTTGATGACGCTCCTTACACCAAGCGAGGCGTCGTTTGGCATTTTCCTGCGTGATGTGTGGCTTATGAGCAGCCGCTCGACCTCACGCCTAACTGTCATAGTACTTGGAGTGGATCCTGATGCAGTTTGGAATTCCTGTGTGATTGTCTGGATAGATGTCTGCCTATTACTCTTTACGACCCTCTTCAAAAGTCGGCGGTCTCTGCCAGTCAACAGACGAGGTCGGCCTGTACGCTTTTGTGCTGTACATGTCCCTTCACGTTTCCACTTCACTATCACATCAGAAACAGTGGACCTAGGTATGTTTAGGAGTGTGGACTTCTGCGTGCAGACTTCTGACACAAGTGACACCCAATCACCTGACCACGTTCGAAGTCCGTGAGTTCCACGGAGCGTCCCATTCTGCTGTTTCACGATGTCTAATGACTACTGAGGTCGCGGATAATGAGTACCAGACAGTAGGTGGCAGCACAATGCACCTAGATGAAAAGCGTATGTTTGTGGGGTGTCCGGATACTTTTGATCACATAGTGTAGCTTCAGTCCAGTCTAGACCGGCACGCAGTCGACACAGTTTTCCCCAGTGATGAAGACGAGCTTCTCGCTTAAGCGCCATTCACATGAAAAGTAAGCACGGATGCAGCATAGGTGCAGGACTGCACCTATGTTATTTAATTGAAGCATTCACAAAGAGTCACGTAACGTAAGAAATGGCAGACTTTATGCTTGCGTTGCGTGCAAAAGGAAGAATTCTGCATTTCTTTCTCCATGCATTGCCACCTTCTGAACAACATACATTCATGGTGCGGGATTTTACTGTACAATCATGTTGTAGTTTGATCTATTGCGCATCCCCCCTTTCATCAGTTCAGTAGTCTATTGCTCGATACGAACTTAACCAGACTGCTGACTGAGGCTTTCGGTAGTTCATCTATCTTTGGAAAGTGATTGCCAAAAGTACTTGCTCTTTGATTCGCAAGAGCAGGGCCATCACATAGCAGATGGGTAACAGTCTCACAGTGTCTGTAATGAATCCTGTTGCCCATTCAAGTCTTCTTCTACTAAGACCGCGCAAGTACTTTGCCCTGCTGTTATCCAGGTCTGTAATAAACAACTTGGAATGTCTGCAACCCTCAATGGTACAAATTTAGCCGTGCCTTGTCAAGCTGTTTGCTTGGTTCAACACTTTTTATGTCCTAGTTGTTTATAAAGGCTGATGAATTTTCATACTTGATATTATTGCTTATACTATTGAATTTGAAAATTGCTCTACGCCCGGAAGACTTCCGCATGTAATTTACGATCTAACACCCGTGTCAAGTCAACCACCCAATTTCTTGGGTTACCTCTACAGCTGCATAGTAAATGGTCTTACTCTCACGCCTGCCCTTATGCTGCATTATGTTAGTGCTGCGTTTTCATTATGAATGGTGCCTTAGAATTGCTGATTTCGTTCACATTGGTTCTACCTCTTTCCATAATTTCATCAATAATCTGGCTTACGCAGCTTCTTTATCACGTGGCAGTTTCCCATTATCAACACACAGGGTACTCACTACAACACAACAGGACACTAGATATTGACTGACGGCCGACCATTGACCGTCAGGACTGGCCCCACTAGCAAACACTTGACCGGTTGGACGAGCGTGTCTTCGTTGACATTTTCCACAATTATGGGATGTCACTAAAATCTGCTGATATTTGAATTGCGAAGGCTAGCTATATTTTACTTGTTAGCTTGGCATTCTTTATGGAGTCGCAGTAGTTCAAACTTTGCACGCCGGCCGTTTAGTCACTAAAGCCTTGGCACTCTCATATGTTAACCCCTATAGAGACACTATGGTGTATCTGAATTTTCCATCTCACTTATAGGTAGAGAAGTTTACAGGGTCAATAAACACTCCGCTAGAATTTAAGCGTGTTGTGTGTGTTTATTTGTAATTGTATACTTGTTGGAGATAAGTTCGTAAAATCAAAGAATTGGCCGTGCTTGATACAGGAATTAGTAGGTGCCCCATGCCATGTTTCAGGCGTCTATAGCTGCATTTCGGTAGGTCTCGGGTTCAAATGTCGGATACCGACCAATCTGCTTGGAATGTTTTCGTGATTTCAAGTACATATGGAACTGATACTTTCTGTGCCAAAGTTTTACCACTCTTATGAAATCAATGACACACATAGGCAGCCTTCGCCACTTTTCAGCAGATGGTTGCTACAGAACTATGGTCATCTGTCTGGCATAAACTGACATGTATGCAGCCTAAAGTTTCAAAATGTGCCAAAAGCCACGTTTCTAAAAATATAATCACGGCCTTTTTTTTTATTTGTGCAGGTGTACCAAAATACCTATTACAACATGTTCACAATTTTAATGTCATGATACAAAATATGTGATAAAGCGCCATAATAGTAGTAGAAGACCGAAATGGTAGGTATTTTGTAAATAGGTTGTCTAATGATTTCCAGTGATTCAAGTTTATCCCGAATAAGGCTGTGTTCTCTATACAGTTGGCTTTGGCAGGCGAGGCGGAGCCCAAAGACGTTCCGCCCGCCGGTCTCCGGTGGACTGTTCAGACATAACTGACAGGCTTGCCGGTACGCGTAAGGAGCCCTTTGGGATTGACTGCGGCCTATTGTAACGACCATTCGCCGGGACTCGATCGGCAGTCGGAGAGTTGCATCAAGTTTCGTAAAATGTTGAAATTGGAAAGCTTCTGGTAACGGTGCTACTAGGATGCTTACATTGCAGGAGAAGCATATTTAAGGTTCGGAAAAGAGCTCAGATCGCTCTCCGATCCGAGCGTGCGTGTCCGTGCCAGTCAGATTCACGTCATCCGGAGCATATTATTAAGTATTATTTTTATAGCGCAGCAAGACCCGCCAGAACTTTCCAGCTAAGTCGCTGCGTGATCTCACCCTAAGATCATGCGTTCGGCGCTTGTCAGAGGGCCCCAGCTAAAGCACGCTTAATAAATGGCCTAACCAAACAGCTTTTTTAAATGTAGAACCTGGTGTTTCATTTGACACCCCCAAATTTCAATGACACTCTCTCGTCCCCGCCTAGAGTGTCTATTGTCAGAGCTTACGCATCTCTTGCTAGTGATCCCAGAGTCAAGTCCCGGGGGTCGCTACAATGTATGTCACGAGTGCAATTAAAACGACTGTTTTTGTTGGTGTTTTTAACGGAATAACTACTTTGATGGTTATTATTCTGTCAGTCGCTGGAAGTGGAATGTCGTTAACATTTTTGTCTGTACTGATTTCAAATCGGTTACTCGGACCATAGTAACTTGTTTCACAATTGTGTCCTATGACCACAACGCTGTGACACGTGTCCCCTTGGCGCCTAAGTACAGTTGTTGATAGGAATTGCCTGTTTCTGTTGCATAGGTTGTGTGATGTCAGCTATTGGTTCTCGCAGGAGTTGAAAATCAGTGGATCACTTTCAACCGTAAATATAAGTTTTATAAACTGTTGATACCTGTGTAAATGGCATATTGCTTGCAAAGAGAGAGGATGAACATAATTACCTTCTAACAAAGGTTTGCTTCTGTCGTTTGTCTGCACCCTCTTCAGCTTTATTCCGCCCTGAATCTCTTTTAACAGCTGGTTATGGACATTTGGCTTTTCAGATTCGTACATAAACTGAAAAAAGAAGCAAAAGAACATGTCAGATTATATTGATAGCTTACACTTGCCCAAGGTATACAAGTTTTCACCTAGGAGTAAAAGCACTTAAATGAGCTGTGTCTGCAGTTCTAATAGATTTTTGAGGTAAGGTTTCCTTTGCTGTAGATGAGGATAATGTAAAATACATTTACCGCAGGTCAGCATTTCTGATAGGGGAAAGATATGGTTTGGAACAGTCGGAAAGGAACTATCAGAACCCTCATGCCGAAATCCGCTGTGAAATTACACTACGTGATCAAAAGTATCCGGACACCTGACTGAAAATGACGTACAAGTTCGTGGCGCCCTCCATCGGTAATGCTGGAAATCAATAGGGTGCTGGCCATCCTTTTGAAGACAGCGTTCACTCTCGCAGGCATACTTTCAGTCAGGTGCTGGAACGTTTCTTGGGAAATGGCAGCGCATTCTTCACGGAGTGCGAAACTGAGGAGAGGTATCGATGTAGGTCGGTGAGGCCTGGCACGAAGTCGGCGTTCCAAAACATCCCAAAGGTGTTCTATAGGATTCAAATCAGGACTCTGTGCAGGCCAGTCCATTACAGGGATGTTATTGTCGTGTAACCACTCCGCCACAGCCCGTGCAGTATGAACAGGTGCTCGATCGTGTTGAAAGATGCAATCGCCATCCCCGAATTGTCTTCAACAGTGGGAAGCAAGAAGGTGCTAAAAATATCAATTTAGGTCTGCGCTGTGATCGTGCCACACAAAACAACAAAGGGGTGCAAGCCCCCCTCCAGGAAAAACACGACCACACCATAACACCACCACCTCCGAATTTCACTGTTAGCACTACACACGCTGGCAGATGACGTTCACCGGGCATTCGCCATACCCTGCCCATCGGATCGCCTCATTGTGTACCGTGATTCGTCACTCCACACAACGTTTTGCCACTGTTCAGTCGTGTAATGTCGACGCTCCTTACACCAAGCGAGGCGTCGTGTGGCATTTTCCTGCGTGATGTGTGACTTATGAGCAGCCGCTCGACCATGGAGTCCAAGGTTTCTCACATCACGCCTAACTGTCATAGTACTTTTGGAGTGGATCCTGGTGCATTTTGGAATTCCTGTGTGATGGTCTGGATAGATGTCTGCCTATTACTCTTTACGACCCTCTTCAAATGTCGGCGGTCTCTGTCAGTCAACAGATGAGGTCGGCCTATACGCTTTTGTGCTGTACATGTCCCTTCACGTTTCCACTACACTATCACATCAGAAACAGTGGACCTAGGGATGTTTAGGAGTGTGGAAATCTCTCGTACAGACTTCTGACACAAGTGACACCCAATCACATGACCACGTTCGAAGTCCGTGAGTTCCGCGGAGCGTCCCATTCTGCTGTTTCACGATGTCTAATGACTACTGAGGTCGCGGATGAGTACTAGGCAGTAGGTGGCAGCACAATGCACCTAATATGAAAAGCGTATATTTGTGGGGTGTACGAATACTTTTGATCACATAGTGTATGTGACAGAATGAAGTAATTTAAGTAGGTAACAGCCAAAACATTAGCTTCTAGTTTTAACTGCAAGTCTTCGAAAATGAAGCCAAGTCTTCATATAAACCAGATCAATTAACTTATTTGTTTTTATACTAAGCGCTTTAGAGTATGTATATGGTCCAGAGCTAACGCAGCTGGTATTCTAGGCCATGCCATAATATATTGTGATACATTTGAGGTAAGTGCGTCTTTCCAGGAGGAAGAAATTTCTGCAAAGCACTTCACGCACCTGCTTCACGATAGTGAGTAATAGAAATATTTGCGTGAAAATAAGGTTAATTATTGTCAGCTGTTCAAAAACGGTATCAAGGTCAACCGCGCTGGTCTCTGCGAGTTGGTGATCGATTTGCCACTCCTGGTAATGTTAAAGAAGCCAGTCAACAATGTTAACAAATAAAGGGAAGTAAGTATGGTAAGATTTAAGTGGTAAAACTATACTATCGTATATACACGATGAGTGATCAGAAACTAAGGTTACAAGGCCGATATTCCTAGATTTTCGTCCGTTATAGACGAATTAGTAGTGTGCGGTAATTCTAATACAGGCAACTGTGCAGAGTTTCAGCCACACGCCACCTACAGCGCTAGTTGTAGATAAACACAAATGGCGACTCGTTTGAAAAACTGGTCTCGTGAAGAAATTCGCTCCGTTATTCGGTTTCTGTTGGCGGGACATATAACCGCGGCTGAAATACACGGGCAGCCAGTAGAGGTTTACAGAGAGACTATGACTCGTCAGCATGTCGCAGAATGGTGTAGAAAATTAGCGGCCGTTAGAGAAGACATCACCGACGAGGATTGCAGTGGCCGACTTAGCACGACAGCAACAGATTTGAATACAGCTCGCATGAAGGGGCTGATTCAGGACAACATGAGGATCACGTTACGGCGTATGACGGTAGATTTGAAAGTGTTGTTTGGAAGCGTTCTCAAATTGTTCACGATATTCTGCAGCACCGGGAAATCTGCCCAACCAACTCGAGGAGAAGCGCATGGGGGCAAGTCTGCAACTTTTGCAACGACTCTCCACGGAAGGGAACAGTTTTCTTCACCACATTGTCACGGGTGACGAAACATATCCACGGTTACACCCCCCAGCAGTAAGTGGTCGTCAAAGTGGAAACACCCCTCCTCTCCAAAGACAAAGGTGGTGCCATCTGCCGGAAAGGTGATGGCTACAGTGTTTTGGGACAGCGCGGGTGTCATACTCGTGGGTTTTTTGGAAAGAGGGCACACACTGACTGCTGGCCGATACTGCGAGACCTTGGCACGATTTCGCGAAGCAATCAGGAGGAAACGGCCAGGACTTCTCACCTAGAGCGTCATCTTCCTTCACGGCAACGCTCGACCTCATGCAGCCCAGAAGACCATCAGTTGTTGAAGCAGTTTCGCTGGGACATCATCGACCACCCTCCATTACAGCCCGGACCTCGCTCCAAGCAACTTTTACCTTTTTCCTCACTTGAAGGAGCACCTAGGAGGCCGACGATTCGCTTCAGGCGAGGAGGTAAAAGACTTGGCGACAACGTGGCTGAACACGCAAGGACAGGATTTTTCCAGGAGGGAATATTCAAACTTATCTGACAAGTGCCTTAACCAATATGGAGACTATATCGAAAAATAACGTCATGTATGTACTATCAGTTGGCTGTGTTGGTTGTATGAAATGAAATGTTGACATTTCACTGCAGGCTTTGTAATATTAGTTTGTGATCACTCCTCGTATTTATATAATAGAGCATTAAGTGCATGTTAGTAACATTTCCGGTAAAAACGGTAAAGCGCAGTCGATCGCAAGGGAGCGTGAAACAGCTGAGCTAATCTGGCGGCCTGTGAAATGACCACGGACAGTACATACGACAAAAGAGGTTCGTACATGTATAAGAATGAACAAGAACTAGTTACCGGTTAAAGGACATTAAACTCGAAAAACAAAAAACACATCTACCATCACAATTTGTTTTGCTATGATTTTTATAGATATCCCAGTTATTTCTGACCCATGATCTCACACAGAAAGGCACTTAGTGAATCAACACATAACAGTGGAGATGACACAATGATCACGCGATGAGAATCCCTCTCTGATAGGCTAGTTTGAGACAGTATTTTAACACTTAAATGCTATCAGGCTAATTATATAATATAAAAATAATAACAGCCCGTCTTAAAGCAATATGTGTATAATAATATATAAAGTGTGTATTACAGTCATTGTATTATGTTTATATTATTATGGTCATGTATAATGTTATGTGAATGTATTACGTAGTTTAACAATGTAGGAGCTGTGAGAATAGAAGCAAGCTGCCTTCCGTAGCAAACAGAATTACAAAGTGGAAGCCGAAAGTTGCTAACAATAAGGTAACCTTGAGGCAACAATAAATTAGTAAGTTTAAAAAGGCTACTAATAATTATTGGAACAATAATAATGTAATATTTAAAACAGTTTATAAATAGCCAATCAACAACTAGAAAAGCTAAAGGTTAAATAAAAATATTCTATTGGAGTAGGCTTAGCCAATCAGAAACTAGAAATAGAGGAAATGTAGAAATTCAGGCGGTAGACGCTACAAGGAAGCGTAACCAAGCAGTTCGGTTTGGTATGGGTTGCGGTGAGAATAATATAAAGTTTACCTGTTAAAAGTGCAATTAACAATAAACTCACAGCTCTGTAGTAGGATACATCAGTGAAGTGTTATTTAATCGTGTGAAGGATTAATAAAGGGAGTGGAATACAATTATGTGTGTAAGCCTTCATTCTTTAGCCGTACCAGCCCTGTTAAGAGATACGTGCTCTGCAAATTACTACTGACGCAGCCGAGGCATACACATATAATATTTAAATAAATAACATTAAAATAGTTATTACACATAAAGTAAACGTGGGGCGAAGACCACCGGAAAAGTAAACGTGGGGCGAAGGCCACCGGAAACTTTGTACCGTACGTGGGGCGAACACTCCTAGAAACAATCTCCTGCAAATTGGCATCCATTACGTGCGTGGTCTAAAACAGCTTCAAATTGACGCCCATAGTGGTGCAACCGCTACAATTATCCCCTGCAAGTTTGGCTCTCCAACAGTGGGGCAACAATAATAAACTCCATGTAGTTTCTTATGTTTGTTGTAGATATAAGTATGGAAACTTGGACCTTGCAAGCTTCTACGTTTACTTTTAATTCAACCCCCCCCCCTCATTGTGTATGGCTCCATTACAAAGCATATCATCTAGTTTTTAAATTTACGTTATGCCTACGCTTAACTTTTATTGTGAATAGGGTATACAAACTTCTGCCCTACAGTAATACACGAGAGAACTGTGTTCATTTCTCAGGTGAACATATATTATGGATTTTTTTTTTTGGAGAATGTAAATTGGACTGTTACTGGCAGCAGATTTCAAAGTTTCAGTAACATATGAAAGCTCTTGCGCCTATACTGGAAAACTTCTGCACCTCTTCTGCCTCGCGATCACAGAACTTCAATAACTCTGATCTAGAAGGCTTACATCACGTCATCGATTGAGGAACCTGCCACCAGCGGACATACTTGTTTACCTAGCAAATACACATTCTTTTACACTGGAGTACTTACCTTGTCCTTAACTTTGACTTTTGGAAGGAGTGGAGTACTTCTGTCGTTGCACTGCACATGCTTGAGTCCTTTCTGGCCATGTTCTATATCCTTCATGAGTGCTCCCCAGTCTGGTCGTTTTCTGGGCCTGCTTTTAAGGGCCTCAATTTTGGCTGCCTTCTTTGGAGGAATCGGCTTGCTTGCTGCAAAAGGTTTAATCGTATTATTATAGCAATAGAGTACATTATTTTCTCAGCGCATGCATGTACTTGTTCAGCGTGCAATGGAACAAAAGTGGGCCCAAGTTTCTCTAAACATAAAGTAGATATGTTATTAAATTTAGCATGCAGTTTTTAAGAAAAGAGAGAAAGTAAAGAGATAGATGCAACAACTTGAATATGGACACTGAGGCAATATTTTATATCACAACACTGTGAATGCCAGAGTGATTGTAGTGTAAATTAATATTATTGTATGTACATGATTTTAGATGTTTGTTAGCCATAAGGATTGTTAGGAAATAAGTTTACACGGCCTCACTGAAACTGACAATAGACGTGGGTAACAATAAACCGAGGGGGTGAGTGGTTTATCACTAAGAAGAGACAAACAAATGACGTTAGGGTGGCGTGGCTTTTTTAGAAATGGAGGGAATATCTTCCCTAGAGTATATATGTTAGTAGCAGTGATTGGCTGACAAAACAGACGCTAAAGTGGGCGTGATTTGGTAACCAATAGCAGCTCTATTATAATGTTTAGGCAATTCGAGGTGAAGGAGTATATATTCTCGAGCCATAAGCAAGATTCGCGCAGTTCGGAAGAATCTCTCACGAGGTGCACGTCACACAGTTCGGAAGAATCTCTCACGAGGTGCACGTCACACAGTTCGGAAGAATCTCTCATGAGGTGCACGTTACGCAGTTCGGAAGAATCTCTCACGAGGTGCACGTCACTCAGTCCTAAGGAATCTCTCACGAGGTGCACGTCACTCAGTCCTAAGGAATCTCTCATGAGGTGCACGTCACACAGTTCGGAAGAATCTCTCACGAGGTGCACGTCACTCAGTCCTAAGGAATCTCTCACGAGGTGCACGTTACGCAGTTCGGAAGAATCTCTCATGAGGTGCACGTCACACAGTTCGGAAGAATCTCTCACGAGGTGCACGTCACTCAGTCCTAAGGAATCTCTCACGAGGTGCACGTCGCAGAGTTAGTTACAAAAATGTAAAGTACGCGAATTAATTGGTGCGCGGCAACTAAAACGACTGTAGTTACATTCGGAAATATCACAGTTTCAGTCAGGCGTGTATAAAGATTAAATATGTGAATTATGAATTAAGTGTGACGGCAATAAAAGTGTAGAAACAAATTATTTTATAAGTGTTATCTTTTAGTAACAACTCCTTTCCGTTTACACGCCCTGCTTAGAGACATTTGCTCGATTGAGTTATAATAGCTAGCCGGAGGACAAAGAACCCAAATTTAAAATAATAGAAGAAGAGGCGCTCAACAAATAAGATAACACGATCCATGAGAACTGCGACAACACTTGGGAAAAGCTGGCCTAACAATTGAGTAGAAAATATGTTAAACTATTATGCATTTGTTTTCCTTTCCTTTCGCATTGATTAAAGCTCCATATAGCTTAGTCTACATTCGGCCTTTGAAGCAGACAGAAAAAAATCTGATGTGTTGCACCCACACGACATTCTTTACTCTTGTACAAACTATTTTTACAAACGCTTGTTCTTCATCTACTTTATGTTAATCGAGATAAACATTTGCAGGTGCAAGGGGAATATGGTAGGCTTTAAGCGATAGTCAAATCTTTTAAGAGCTGGTTGCTTTTTGGAGCATTCCATTCTCTTTGTATGTCCAGGATATAAGAAAACCAGTAACGAATTCCCATTTGAGAAAAAAATATAAGTATTGGAAAATTCTATCTCTTACGGTTTACCAGTTATGCGAAAGTCATTCAGGGTGCAGACTTTTGGGTACATTCCCAGAAAATTCAAGATATACATTTAAATTGCCATGAAAATATGTTAAACATACCGTATTTTAATCAAAATCGTTGGGGCCATTTCTGAGAAAATAAAAATTTTCGAAAAATGTTCCATGTAAAGGGTAGTCTTAAATGGAGGGATTCTCTTGAGATCTTCGTCGTATCCCTGGAAGATACTAAACTCAAATACCAAGTTTGGTACTTATCCGAGTTTTCGGTTTTTGAGTTATGCAGTTCACAGACAGACACGAATTTTTGGGCGGAATGCAATGCTTTCCCTACTTACTATACGTAGTAGAGAAAATAAATATCCCCAGACAAGATTTGAATTTGGAATTTCTTGAACATGGGGTGCACACGCAACCCTACATCACGACGACGACGACTACGACTTCAAACTTCGGCACTGACCTCGTGCGGAACTACTTCGTTGTTCTTGGAACTATGCTTCAACTAATATAATTGTGATATGTAACGCCGTGATTGAGTGAATTTTCGTTACGTTCTTCGATCAGGATATTTAAGGCGCGGACTGTAACTTTATCAGGATGCGTTCATTGGCGAAAATGGATTGTTTTGGTTGGGACTCTTAACGTATACCGTTCCGCCATTTTCACATTACAACGCAAATGAAGTGGGACATAATCGACGAAAATCGGCACCACAAATTATTATCCTTCATCGTGGTATTTTAGCACGTAATATTTTGATCGACGATGATGCACACGACCATTAAACTTGGAGATGGGACAGGGTTATGTCGTTTATGGTATATTTGCTTTTCCCCTTATCCCGAAGGAAGGGATGGCAATGGTTTTTAGCGACAGTACGTTCCTATGTATCGCCTGAGGAGAAAATAAGCCTGAAGAAAGAAAGCCATAACGCTATTCATCTATCGAGACGTTTATTTTAAGGCGCCTCATTGTGCTTCCTGTTGAAAAAGAAAGGTTTGATTTTCTTGGATTTGTTTCAGCTGAACAGCAGCCTAAACTGTGTTTCAATGTCGTTAAGAGTACCGCCCATGTGCAAGGTATTTTTGGGGGGGTTCTTTCTCTTGCATTGATGGGACGTGTGCCATTGAAAACAAACATACGTTCGGCAGCAGGAGTAAATGGGAGCTTTGCCAATTGCACTGGCTTCTTTGATGCAATATTTATATTTAGAAATTGAATTATATGACTGAAAGCTTTTAAAACAATTTGGCTGAACTCTTGTACTCGTGTTTTGTGACAAGCGATTCATGAATTCAAAGTGGTAGCTGAGGTACGATTGGCTGCTTGCCAATGGCGGGCATAAAATTGCTGGATTTGCTGCTGATTGGTTATATTGGAGTTTCCAAGTAACTTGGAAAATTTTCAGTTTGGGATTTAATCCAACTTGCAGGTGGTACTCACAAGGGATAACATCGAATAGACATCTTCTTGAGGCAAATTGTGTTTCAGCAGATTTTAAGACGCCAAATATTTGATTACAAGTTTGGTAATCGGATACGTTGACGTGTAACGCAGGAAAGTAAGGTCTTATTTTTTATGCATGCGATTTTGTGTCGCACGACCAGCAATGATGCGACATGTCATAAGTTTTAGTGGTCTATTTAAGCATGCAACATGTCGCACCGTGTATTGTTGGGAAATCAATTCTACCAGCCCGTTTCCACGTTTGGTTCGACAGAATGGTTCCCGGTGTTGTAAAGCGTCTTTCAGCAAGAGTGTCCTATCTTTAACATGTGATAGCTGCCCTTGTTATTGAGTTACAGCAGTCATTTTTACTTTCTCTACTACGTATAGTAAGTAGGGGAAGTATTGTATTCCACCCAAAAATTCTATACAGAGATTTCACCGAAAATACATGTTTTGAGGCCCTCTGAATAAAAAAAAGTATTTTTTGAAACGCGCGCCTGCGCCTGCCTGTCTGTGAACAGCATAACTCAGAAACGAACAGTCGGATAAACACCAAACTTGGTATTTAGGTTCAGTATCTTCCAGAGATGCGACACAAAGGTTTTCAAGAAAATCCCCCCACCCCAGATTACCCTTTACATGGAACATTTTTCGAAAATTTTAATTTTCTCAAAAATGGCTCTAACGATTTTGAATAGAATATCATATATTTAAGATACTTTTATGACAAATAAAATGTATATCTCGAATGTTCTGGGAATGTCTCCAAAAGTGTTCATTGTGAACGACGTTTGCATAACTGGTAAACCATAAGAGATAGACAAAATTTTGCTCCACAAAAAATGTAGATCGCGTTAAAATATACAATTTATGTGATATACATTGTTTTTGTTGAGTGAACCGTTTTCAAGATATTGCTTGTTAAATTTTCCAATACTTATACTTTTTCTCAAATGGGAATTTGTTATTAATTTTTTTTTTGTCCTGGTAATGCAAAGAGAATGGAATACTCGACATAGCAACCAGCTCTTAAAATATTTGACTATCGCTTAAAGCCTACCAATTCCCCTTGCATCTACAAGAAAATTAGCAATAAGATTAACATCTCGATATCTCGATTAACATTGAAGCATATGGGGAATAAGCGTTTGTAAAAATAGTTTGTACAAGAGTAGCGAAAGTCATGTGAGTTTAACACATATTTTTTCATGTTGTTACAGTTATTATTGACAAATAGCCATGGGACGTTACAATATTCAACAACGCGTAGAAATTGTGAAAATTTATTATCAAAATGGATCATCTGTTCGCCAAACCTTCCGTGTATTGTTTGAAGTTTACGGTGTGCATAATCGTCCCTGCGAGAGAACGATTCGACTTTTGATCGATAAATTTGAAAGAAGTGGTTCTGTCAGCGATCAAAGAACGCCTGTACGCAATCGACGTAAGCGCTCCTACGAAAACATAGGCGCCGTTCGTGAGAGTGTACGCGAGAACGGAAACAAATATATTGCTCGTCGAGCGCAAGAATTGGGGCTTTCGCCGACCACAACTTGGCGAATTCTGCATCTGGACTTGAAGTTTCACGCTTACAAATATGGTGTTAACTCAAGAACTAAAACCCAATGACCACAGGATACGCCGTGTATTCGTTGACTGGGCCATGGAGCAATTGGAAGCTTCAGCGACGAAGCCCACTTTTGGTTGGATGGTTGTGCTAACAAACAAAATTTCCACTATTGGAGCAATCACAGTCCAATGCAGATTCAAGAACGAGAACTTCATCCCCAAAAGGTTACTGTGTGGTGTGGATTTTGGTATGGTGGAATCATTGGTCCATATTTTTTCCAAGATGAAGATGGAGAAGCTCTAACTGTCAATGGAGAAAGATACCGGGCTCTTATAAGGGACTATTTTTGGCCTCAATTGAATTGTATGGATCTCAGAAAAATTGGTTCCAGCAAGATGGTGTCACATGTCATACTGCTCTCGAAACAATCGATCTTTTGAAGGAGAAGTTCAGAGAGAAGTTCATCATTTCCCGTGGTGGTGATGTTAACTGGCCCCCGAGGTCATGTGATTTAACGCCGTTGGATTACTTCTTGTGGGGTTATGTTAAATCTCGAGTTTATGTCAAGCCGGAAACAGTAAATGATCTTATGAGCAACATCACGTGTGTTATTCGTGAAGTTGGACCTAATTTACGTTCTTCTGTCATTGAAAATTGGGTCAACCGTATACGCGCAACCCAACGAAGTCGCGGCGGTAACTTAACTGATGTTCTCTTCCACACGTAATGACATTAATTATGTTCCAAAATAAAAAAAGAAATAAACCTCTATCATTTATAGAACGTGCTTTATTTAAGTTCAAAGATGGGACCCTATACTATTGCTACGATCTCTTAACTCGAAAAAACAAGTGGAATGTACCTACATCCATCCATAAACAGTACAAGGTTCGTGGACAGTGTGTTTGGGAACCTCTTTCGGAAATTGCGTCATGGCATGACTCTTGTAATTTTCTGACGCAACATCCCAAAATGAACTAGTACGAATTTCGTATATGAAATTTTCCGTAACTGTACTTGAACGACGAAAATCAGACCACTCTTCCAACACGTGAAAGCATAAAACAAGTGAAAAATCAAAAGTACAGCTTTGGATTCCCCAAAGTGGCAGCACCGACTCAAGGGTCTCGCTCACAATGCAGCAACACGAAGTGCATAAACAGGCCCATATACACCCATGTATGTCGAGGCATGCGATTGTCGCGACCTGAAAGACCATGCGACGTGTTTTTCAGGTCGTGCGACACAGAAAACTGTGCGACTGTCGCGTCGCACTTGTTGCACGACACGAAATCGTATGCATAAATGGGGCCCAACCAAGTGAAGTGTGCTCCATAAAAACCGTGATCAACATTTCTTTTTCTTCCCTAATGACTTACCTGCAGGAATGTGAGGTTGGTAATTACTGAAATCAGTATTACGTAAATGAATGCCTACCTTTAGGTTTATAGATTGGTGAAAATGGAAACAACCGTCACAATACGTGGATTCAAGAAAGTAACGGGTTTGAAAATACACTTAACTCTTTCTTTCCGCTTTTCTTACTTTCTCTTACGTGGAGAAGATTGCATTCTACCCAAAAATTCGATACCGAGATTTCACCGGAAACATATGTTTGACGACCCCTGAATCTAAAAGAAGTATTTTAAGAAAACGTGATGTGTTAAACTCACATGACTTTCTCTACTTTTGTACAAACTATTTTTTACAAACACTTATTCTCCATATGCTTCATGTTAATCGAGATGCTAATCTTATTGCTAATTTTCTTGTAGATGCAAGGGGAATATGGTAGGCTTAAAGCGATAGTCAAATGTTTTAAGAGCTGGTTGCTATGTGGCGCATTCCATTCTCTTTGTATGTCCAGGACATAAAAAAAAAAGAATAACGAATTCCATATCAGAAAAAAAGTATTGGAAAATTTAAGGGAGTAACAAGCAATATCTCGAAAGTGGTTCACTCAAAAAAAAAAAATGACATAAATTGTGTATTTTAACGCGATCTACATTTTTTGTGTAGTAACATTTTGTCTATCTCTTAAGGTTTACCAGTTATGCAAAAGTCGTTCACAATGAAGAATACTTTTGGAGACATTCCCAGAAAATTCGAGATATACATTTCATTTGCCATGAAAGTATCTTAAACATATGATATTTTAATCAAAATCGTTAGAGCCATTTTTGAGAAAATTAAAATTTTCGAAAAATGTTCCATGTAAAGGTGATTCTTGGGTGGGGGGATTTTCTTGAAAACCTTCGTGTCGCATCTCTGCAAGATACTGAACCTAAATACCGAGTTTGGTGTTTATCCGACTGCTCGTTTCTGAGTTATGCTGTTCACAGACAGACAGACAGACACACACACGCGCGCGCGCGGACATGTTTCCAAAAATTGTTTTTTTTTGGATTCAACGGGTCTCAAAACATGTATTTCCGGTGAAATCTCGGTATCGAATTTTTGGGGTGGAATACAATACTTCCCCTACTTACTATACATAGTAGAGAAAGTAAAAAATGTCCGGGTGTGTGAACACGATAACTCAAAAAGGAAAAGTCGAGTAAACACTAAACTTGGAATTTAAGTTCAATATCTTCCAAAGATGTGACACGAAGATTTTCAAGAAAATTCCCTCACCCCAAACTGCCGTTTACATGCAACATTTTTCCAAATGTTTGATTTTGTAAAAAATGTCTCAACGATTTTGATTAAAATACCATACATTAAATATATTCACATGACAATTAAAATGTATATCTTGAATTTTCTGGGAATAACCTGTGAAATCCTCTTCATTTGGAAGGAATTTTATATAATCTTGTATAACTGCTAAACGTTAAGTGCTAGACGAAAACGTATTACACAAAAATGTATGTCTCTTTAAAACACACAATCTACTTCAAATATTTTTTGTGGCACAACCTATTTCCGGGATATTCGTTATTAATCGCGATGCCATGGAAATAGTATGGAGTTTTAAGGCCAGCATATAGCGTCCAGTTCTTAGACAATTGCCTATTTTAGATATTAAACATTTTATCTCGTTTAAAATGAAGTAGACAGAAAACTACCTGTTTCAAGGTATAAAATAATTTGATCTCCAGGTAAATTTAAATGTCCACGGCTACAGTTTCGGTTGCGGTGCTACGAAATCTGCGGTAAAGGATGGGATGGGCCAAAATAAAATTGTGGCATGCATGCAATGTTAAGGGTAGTTACACATCAACATATTTTATTTTCGTTTGTATTCATTTTAATCCAAGACCGAGCTGACTTAAGAGTTACTGCCCGTCATGAACGACATGGGCACTGAAGGGTTAAGGCCAGGGTTCTGTTACCCTCAATTAGGCCAAATGCCGGGAAGATGCTGCAGTATTCCCTCCGGAAGGTGTTCTTCACAGTCATCCTCGAGATGTTTGTAATTCTTAATGATGTTGCTCCCAGAATCTTCTGGACGTTTCGGTTGTAGGTAAAGGAGAATGAAATGCTCATGGCAATATTTATGTTATGTAGAGCCCGACGTAATGACAGCAGGAGGGAACGACGTAGTATTTTTAGATCACAGACTGCTGTGGTGGTTAGGGCGTCCTTCCAAACCGTGTTTACACGATTTCGTCGTTTTTCGTCATGGATGTACAGTCTACGTTGCTTTAATCTCATCGATGTTTTTCCTCTGTTACAGAGGTAAAGCAAGCGGAAACAAGTGCGCGAATGTCGCCGAGTTAGAATTCCTGGTACAGTTGGGATACTTCAATGTATTTACAGTAAGTAGGGGAAGTATTGTATTCCACCCAAAAATTCGATATTAAGATTTCAACGATTATACGTGTTTTGAGCCCCCTGTATATAAAAAAAGCATTTTTGGGAAAATGTCTGTTTGTCTGTGAAAGACATGACTAAAAACGAAAAGTCAGATAAGTACCAACTTGGTATTTATGTTCATTTTTCAAATGTTCCATTTTCTAAAAAAAATGGCTCTTACGGTTTTGATCAAAATGCTGTACAGTAATGATATTTATATGACGAATAAAATGTATGTCTTGAATTTTCTGGAAATAACCTGTTGAAGTTTTCTTTATTCGGAAGGAATTTTGTTTAATCTTCTATAGCTCGATAGACGATAGACAAAAACGTACTGCACAAAAATGTATATTTCTTTTAAAACACCCAATTTACTTCAGATAATTTTTTGTGACATAAGCCATTTCTGAGATATCCGTTATTAAAGGTTCGAATTCTTCATTACTTAATCCTTCTCTCAAAGTCCTGTCAACATTCAGTTGTTTCTCGCGATGTCATGGAAACAGTATGGAATTTTAAGACCAGCATATAGCGTCCAGTTGTTAAACATTTGACTATCGCTGTTCTCTTTGTATCTATAACGAAATGTTTAATGTAGCTGTTTCTGTAAAGGTTTATCTCGATTAAAATGTAGTAGACAGAAAAATAGGCTCTAGTAAGATTAGTTTATATACTCAAACGATAGAGGTAGAGAAAGTCATGTGAATGTATTACATCAGCATTTTTTTTAAAGGGCTTCCCGCTACTCACTCCTTTCTCGCGATGTTATGAAAAGAGCATTGGCCAGCATATAGCGACGCGGTTTTGAAACTCCGGACTATCGATTCGGTTTCCTCTCTTCATCTTGTACCTACATCGAAACAAGCAATGAAAGGAATTTTGCAAAGGTTTATCTCGACTAACTTGAAGTTGATATAGGCATACGCTTTTGTAAGAATATTTTCTAGGAGCTTTATAAAAATAAACGATAGTGGGTAGAGAAATCCACGTGAATTTAACACATCAGATTGTTTTATTTTAGTAGTAGACAACATTCATCTGTTTGGAAATAATAAAAATCTGATGTGTTACACTCACATGACTTTCTCTACTCTTGTACAAACTATTTTTACAAACGCTTATTCTCCATCTACTTCATGTTAATCGAGATAAACATTTGCAGACTCTATCTTATTGCTAATTTTATTCTAGATGTAAGGGGAATATATATTTACAAGGGCAATATAGAAATACAGTGGCCTTTAAGCACATACATATCTCTTAATAGCTGGTTGCTAGGTGAGCACCATTCCCTTTCCCACAGATTAATACTCTTTGCATATCAAAGACAAAAAAATGAATAACGAATTCCCATTTTAGAAAATAAGTATTGAAAAATTTAAGGGAATAACAAGTAATATCTCGAAAATGGTTCACTCAACAAAAAAAATGTATATGACATAAATTGTGTATTTTAACACGATCTACATTTTTTTTGTAGTAAAATTTTGTCTATCTCTTATGGTTTAGCAGTTATGCAAAAGTTGTTCACAATAAAGAATACTTTTGGAGACATTCCCAGGAAATTCAAGATATACATTTTATTTGTCATAAAATATCTTAAACATATGATATTTTAATCAAAATCGTTAGAGCCATTTTTGAGAAAATTAAAATTTTCGTAAAATCTTCCATGTAAAGGGTAATCTGGGGTGGGGGGATTTTCTTGAAAACCTTCGTGTTGCACCCTTGGAAGATACTGAACCTAAATACCAAGTTTGGTGTTTATCCGACTGTTCGTTTCTGAGTTATGCTGTTCAAAGACAGACAGACCGACAAACACACAGACACAGACACGGACATGTTTCCAAAAATACTTTTTTTGGATTCAGGAGGTCTCAAAACATGTATTTCCGGTGAAATCTCGGTATCGAATTTTTGGGTGGAATACAATACTTCCCCTACTTACTATACGTAGTAGGGAAAGTAATTAATTGCTTGTACGGGGTTGGAACTCAGTACTACCAGATTGACCAGCTCAGCACGTTAATGCTGTGCTATTACTACAGCTAGCTGTTGTTTGTCTCTCTGATGGCATGATTGTCCGTGTGAGGGTGGAGGTATGAGTAGTGCACTAGCCCTTACTGACTGACAATTTCTCCAGGAAAAGCAAAGCCCATAACTTTGAATGGTAGCTATTTTCGCGTTTGTGGATGAGCAATTAAAAGATTTTAGAGTGGATATCAGTAGGCACCGCATTGGTATTAAGATTTGCATTTAGCAGTACGAATATTCAAATGAATTATTACACAACTTTAAAGTTTGTCGTCACAGACCATAGATGTCCTATATGGAAGTGTTCCTACACCATGCTTTTGTAACCCCTGAAAGTTTGTCTGTGGGATTTTGCAACATTCTATATAATAAACGTCCCATGAAATACACTCAATGGCACTGTAAAGTTGTTCAAATCAAAAGCTGGAAAAGCCCCAATGTGCCATTATGTGTTCTGCCTATTATGACGGAAGTACGAGGGGTGATCAGAAACTAAGGTTACAAGGCTGATATTCCTGGAGTTTCGTCCGTTATAGAGAAATTGGTAGTCTGCTGTTGGTAACTGTACAAAGTATGTCTGGAAAGGGTATGTTATTTCAAGGCCAACGTATAGAGGCCCGCTTTGAAACAATTGACCATCGGTTTGGTTCCCTCTACCCCCTGTACCTATAACGAACTGTGCAATGAAGCTATTTCTGCAAATGTTTATATCCATTAACATCAAGTAAATAGAAAAATATGCTTCCTGAAGAATATTTTGTGGAAGCTATATAAGCATAAATGATGGTGGGTAGAGAAAGTTATGTGAATGTTTCTGCTCCAGCGTTGTTAGCATGTTGTGCTCATCCCTGGGTCCTACCTGAACACATCTAGTGCCAGTTGGCACGTGTGGATGCTGAAATTCTGTTTGGCTGACTCACAACTCCAAATAATTTTCTCACTCGACGCTACGCCATTCAACACGGGATGTCTCATGCATCTTTATTGCGGGTGGTATACCTTTGCGAACGGTCCAGCCCGATTTAGATCGTTTATTTCAAGGTAAAAGACTTTGCGTGGGATTTGGAACCTTACTGTCACATCCCGCGACGCTAATCTGACGTTATAAAGGATGCATTGTTCGATAATAGTACCATTTGGCTGATTGCAATTTTTATACATTTGTTCCAGATATGCTCTAAAGTCTTGTATTTATTGTTATTCTAAGTTTACACTGCGCAAGTTTGGAAAACACAGCTAGAGATTAAAGCTTAATGTCTTCGTGTAAACTGTTGTGAATAAACATGTGCTTCTTCTTGTGAAAGACGGCCGAGCCCTCCGAGGAAAGGTTTGATAACTTACAGGCTCACTCAGCCTTAGAGATGCTTTAATTATTCAGCCCGGCTGACCTTTTATCAGTTCTTATGATGGAATCAGAGGAAAAATTATTTACCAGAAAATAACCGAACATGACAGTAATAAAAATTCATCAATGGGCAGCTTAGATTTATTGCGACCCAACAGTCAGAAATGTAAAAGTGTTAAATTAACACTATCTGGATATGTGGTCCAGAAGTCCGTTGACAAACGGAATTTGTTGCCAGGAAAAATGTTGTTTACAATATTAGCTAAAATATTCGAAACAGTCATGTTCACTTAGGAACAAAGAGTTGAACTTGTATGGCTTTGTGTTGGTAACCACAGGCGGCATCCAGAAATTACAAAACGATCAATTCAAGCTTTAAGTAAACTTTTAAATAGGACGTTTTCTGTGCAAAACGAAGTGGAAGACCAAAGACAGCTACCGATGAAAGTAATACTAATAAACGTGATTACGAGCCCTAAAAGATTAATTCGTTATGTTTCTAGTCAGAGTGGAGTGAGACAAGAATCTGTTCGGTGAATTTTAAAACAACACAAGCTGCAACATGTTCACACAATGATCCTCTACACAGGCGTCATCATCAATGAGATGGACTGACAATGACTATTAAACATGTTATATTCAGTGATGAGCGTTTATTTTAGCTTCAAGGAAATGTGGGCCCAACAAGACATCAGCAAGACGATCACACCATACAATTACTCTAGGAGCACCTCGGTCATTAGCCTCATGCATCCAATCTGGATTTTGCACAGAGTAGCACCGTGCGTTTTGGGCATGGCCGTCCAAGTGAAGTATTGCAAATTGTTGCATTTGAAAATTGAATTTTGGCCCATGAGATACATAAGCAACAAACCATCTGCCCACATTCTGTAATTCAAATAGACCTCGAATCAAAGAAGTTTCAAGCATACGGACATCTCAAGCAAAATTAAAAATTAATTAAAACGGGTTTTATTTATGGACGCTCTTTAACTACTGTGGTCCGTAGCGTCCCATTCTATATTGGGCGTGAAAGACTGGTAATTTTGCTCAGAGGCCTCTTTATCAGGCTTGAGGTTCTTTTACGTGCCATAAATCTACGAAACGGGACCACCGACTTTACTTCCCTTCCGAAGGAAGCCATCTAAAAAAAACCATCGCCCTTCGCCGGGTTTGAACCCGCGACCTCGGGAACTAGAAGCTAGCAACATCTCAAGCGGTAAGGGCATTGGCACGGGGAGGCGAAGATCCATGGTTCTAGTCCCGGCCGTGGCATTCAGTTTAGTTCGATTCAACTTTCCTTTATAGGATTTGGTGTTACTTTTTTACTTTCTCTACTACGTATAGTAAGTGGGGGAAGTATTGTATTCCACCCAAAAATTCGATACCGAGGTTTCACCGGAAATACATGTTTTGAGACCCCCTGAATCCAAAAAAGCATTTTTGGAAACATGTCCGTGTGTGTGTGTGTCTGTGAACAGCATAACTCAGAAACGAACAGTCGGATAAACACCAGACTTGGTATTTATGTTCAGTATCTTCCAGAGATGCGTCACGAAGATTTTCAAGAAAATTCCCCCACCCCAGATTACCCTTTACATGGAACATTTTTCGAAAATTTTAGTTTTCTCAAAAATAGCTCTAACGATTTTGATTAAAATATCATATCTTTAAGATATTTTCACGACAAATAAAATGTATATCTCGAATTTTCTGGGAATGTCTCCAAAAGTATTCATTGTGAACGACTTTTGCATAACTGGTAAAGCATAAGAGATAGACAAACATTTACTTCACAAAAAATGTAGATCGTGTTAAAATACACAATTTATGTCATACATTTTTTTGGGGGTGAACCATTTTCGAGATATTGTTTGTTATTCCCTTAAATTTTCCAATACTTATACTTTTTCTCAAATTCGTTATTCATTTTTTTTATGTCCTGGACATACAAAGAAAATGAAATACTCCACATAGCAAGCAGCTCTTAAAATATTTGACTATCGCTTAAAGCCTACCATATTCCCCTTGCATCTACAAGAAAATTAGCAATAAGATTAACATCTCGATTAACATGAAGCATGTGGAGAATAAGCGTTTGTAAAAATAGCTTGTACAAGAGTAGAGAAAGTTATGTGAGTGTAACACATCAGACTTTCTTAAAAAGGAAAAGCGCGATTTATTGACAAAGTCTTTTACTCGCATACTGATCTCTATGCGCATTTCACTTCTCTGTGCTTCTTCCTGCTCTCCTGTGGCGCGTTTTTTTCCACTAAACGGATGAATAAAAAATAAGGCGGAAGACGTCATGTGTGTTCTAGAACATTAGTGGATTATTTACTGTCCAGGTAAAATAAAAACTGGTATGTAAATGCCTACATGTCCTGATGCCTTGTCATCTCACAACATGCTCGAAGAGGGGTGGGTACTGGGGCATCTGTGGAAATGAGAAAGCTGATCAGCTAGCTAAAAGGGCTACTGAGATATCCTATATTGAAACGTTGTTGGGACCAATACACGTACTGCCAAAAGCTCGGTAAAAGCATGGATTAGGGAAAAACAGCAACTCAGGTGGCAAACCTTTCCTGTACAAAGACAAGCCGGGAAGCTAGTGTTAGGTCCATTCGTTATCTCTCCTGGGATTGGATAGAACCGGAACAAGGAAAGTAATTTCTGAACATGGTCTCGGCAGGAAACACACTTAAATTAGATGCCTCAACAAGGATAAAATTGTGCAAAGATGATGAGGAAACCGCCTCGCACATCCTCATAGATTGCCCATTCCTAGCAGGAAAAAGACTTAAGACTTATGTTTCTATAGCCAGGGAAAACCAAGGAAAGGATGCTGACATTGGAACCAAGATACTGCGATTTGTTCACGGAACATATTTTGGGAAACAATGAAAGCATCATTTCCAATGGCATTGCACAATTAGCCTTTTAGGCTGACGTGTTGGAGGTCGACAAACTCTACAGCAGGTGTTAATCTTATATACTTCTGGCACATATGTATAAGAGACTAATAAAATACTAAGTATGACAAAAACAACACTGTTAAATCCACCTTAATATAGTAGTAAGGTTTATGGGGCTTCCGAAGCTGTATATCAGTCTTAAATAGTACTTGTGGAACATAAATAACGGCTGCGAAAGAGCTTTCAGATATTTAAAGACATCGTTGTGAAATTGAACATAAGACTGAATGCGTTTGTAGTCCATACAGTTTGGTTCAGTTCAGGTTATGGAACAGACATTGTAGTGGTATTAAGCAGCACCTAGCCTTTCGTAATACATGCCTCAGTGAAGAATTGGAGCATTGCGCTCTTAAGTTTCTTCTGTCACATGGTGCCAGGATTGAAATAAACGAAAGCCAAATGTACAGTTATGATATTTAAGACCAGGCTCCACTGGCAGTAATTTACTGTTTTAGAGAGCAGTAATAATGAGTAAAACAGGGTGTCTCATTTACTGGTTTTTAAAACCACAGCTTTCACTAAGATCCCGGCTCCACTGGGTACCACACAGTGCACTGTGTGAACTTAGTGTGCGTCACTTTTTGTTGTTGGTTTATCCGATACTATAAATATAAAGTGATAAGAGTACCCTCTTTACTTTCTCTACCACTAATAGTAAGTAGGGGAGTACTGTATCCACCCAAAAAATTGATGTCGAGATTTCACCGGAAATATGTTTTGAGGCCCGCTGACCCGAAAAAGCTGTGAACAGTAGGTACAGAGAGAGTAAAATAAAAACTAGGAACTGGCTGCGCGGTATTTTTCCTGTCCGAGTCCTCGGCGCTCGTTGCCGTCTGCCGCTATCATAGAAAGGCGCGGATCAAACCACGCAACATTCTTAAAATTACTTTTAAAGACTTTACTTACCAACTTTAAGAAAGGAAATGGTGAAACTGGCCACCGTCGTTGTCCATACATTTTTGGCATCTCTTTAGAAAACTCGCCGTAGTTCACGTTGAGAAATGCTGGCAATTTCCTGGCGGATATTTTGTTTTAATTCTTCCAGGGTGTATGGGTTTGTCTTGTACACTTTGTTTTAAGTTACCCCAGAGATAGAAATCGCAGGGGATTAATTTTTTTTCCCGCCAATAGTAAAGCCCGTGCATTACGTGAATACAATTTTGTCCTCTGTTTTTAGAGAATTAACAGACGGAGCGCGATTTGCCTTTTTTCAACAAGACTCTGCAACAGCTCATACGGCCGATATTTCGATGAGAACAATTGAAAGTTTGCTTGAGAACAGAATTATTAGTAGACATTTCTGGCCCCCTCGGTCCCCCGACCTAACCCCTTGCGATTTCTATCTCCGGGGTAACATAAAACAAAGCATACAAGACACACCCACACACCCTGGAAGAAGTAAAACAAAATATTTGCCAGGAAATTGCCAGCATTTCTCAACGTGAACTACGGCGAGTGATGGACAGTTTCCTAAAGAGGTGCCAAAAATGTGTGGACAAGGACAGTGGCCAGTTTCAGCATTTCCTTTCATAAAGTTGGTAAGTAAAGCCTTCTAAAATAGTTTTAAAATGTTATGTGGTTTCATCCGCGCCTTTCTATGATAGCGGCAGATGGCAACGAGCGCCGAGGACGCGGACAGGAAAAACATCGCAGAGCCGGTTCGTAGTTTTTTGGCTCTCCCTGTATAACGAAAAGTCGGTTAAAAACCAAACTTGCTATTTTAAGCTCAGCATGTTCCAAGGATGTTAAGATTTTTTCAAGAAAATTCCCCCACCATAAACTATCCTTTACATTGAACATTTTTCGTTAATTTTGATATTCTCAAAGTTGCCTGTTAATGTTTTTGATTGAAATACGGTATGTTTAAGACATTTTAATGACAAATGAAATGTAAATCTTGAAGTTTATGAGAATACCCTCTAAAGTCCTCTTAATTCTGAACGACTTTTGATAATTGGTAAAACGTAAGAAATAGACAAAATCTTACCACACAAAACATGTAGATCTTATTTAAGCACACAATTTGTATCAAATCCATTTTTGTGTCGTTAACCATTTCCGAGGTATTCGTTGCTATTGGTTTGCATTTTAAAGTACTTATACTTTTCTAAAATGGGAAGTCGTTAATGATTTCCTCTCTTACTCTCCCTCCCTTGGGCGTGTAAATAGAGCATAATTTCAGAAAGCTTTTGTAGGAATAGTTTATGCAAGAGTGAGTAGAGAATATAATGTGAGTGCAATTATCAGAAGTTTTTTAAATATATATTATATTTTGCATTTTAGAGCTAAGAATGTGCTGCCGTTAATGCATTTGGTACTGTTCGGATAGGTACTCACGTTGCATTCCAGGCATCGGTGGCGGTGGCATTGGAGGTGCTGGAGGCTGTGGTGGCTTGGATTCGGATTTGTCCTCTTGTTTTCTTTGTACTTTGGGTTCATCTTTCTTCACCGGAGCTGGCGGCTGTGGTGGTTTGGGCTCAACTTTCTTTTCTTCCTGTTTTCGTTGAATCTTGGACTCCTCTTTCTTGTCCTCTGGCCGTTTGGCTGCTTTAGTTTCTACTTTAACTTCAACCTTCTTCTCTTCCGGCTTGTTACTGCTGGGCTTGGTTGTGCTTTTGATCTCAATAGGTATTTGTCTACTTTGATTTTGCGGGGGTTTCGTCTTCTCCGGTGCTGCTTTGGCTGGTGGTGCAGCTTTGGCGTTGGAGGAGACGTCATAACCGTTCTCTTTGGCAGCATTGCCGTCTGTGGATGGCCTGCAAGTTATAAGAATTTGAAATTAGTAACGTCCAGAAGCTTCTTGATAAATTCTTTGTCTCTTTTGCATACGATGGGAAAGGTATGTTTAAGGGATAGAAGAGGGAGGACAGTTCAGTACGTAGGAAGTGTATAGGAAAGTCAAGGAAGAGGAATGGTGGAGTTGTGCATAGCACATCCGCTGGATTAGGTGCAGAATTTAAGGGCATATGAAGGCGGACCGTACTGAAGACTCCAGTGAATCATACGCTTGCCCCTCCTACGAGCGCTGCCGATTGTAGTACACGCATCTTATGCCCCTGAACTGTGAACATGATCGTTATTAATTAGGCTCGGATAAATATTTTAAAAGATAGATGCCAATGTCATAATTAAAATTTTATTTTCTGATCATGGCTGTGCAAAAACGCTGTCTCTACGATACTTAGAA
Source organism: Deroplatys truncata (assembly GCA_030765065.1). Taxonomy (NCBI): domain Eukaryota; kingdom Metazoa; phylum Arthropoda; class Insecta; order Mantodea; family Mantidae; genus Deroplatys; species Deroplatys truncata. The sequence continues at coordinate 14,080,743 of CM060979.1, forward strand.
CGCGAGCTCTGCACCTTTTATGTTCTTATTCAACATTGACAAGCTTGAAAAACAACCATTCCTTCCTCTCAACGCCCATCTCAAACGTTAACTATGAAAAATACAAACCATGCTGTTTGAAAAGGAATGAATTTAGTGTTCATTTCGCTTTCAGTCTGTTATTACTTTCTCTACTACGTATAGTAAGTAGGGGAAGTATTGTATTCCACCCAAAAATTCGATACCGATATTTCACCGGAAATACATGTTTAGAGACTCCCTGAATCCATAGAAAGCATTTTTGGAAACATTTCCGTGTGTGTGTGTGTGTGTGTGTGTGTGTGTGTGTCTGTGTGTCTGTGAACAGCATAACTCAGAAACGAACAGTCGGATAAACACCAAACTTGGTATTTAAGTTCAGTATCCTCCAGAGATGCGACACGAAGGTTTTCGAGAAAATCCCCCCACCCCAGAGTACCCTTTACATGGAACATTTTTCGAAAATTTTAATTTTCTCTAAAATGGCTCTAACGATTTTGATTAAAATATCATATGTTTAAGGTATTTTCATGAGAAATGAAATGTATATCTCGAATTTTCTGGGAATGTCTCCAAAAGTGTTCTTCATTCTGAACGACTTTTGCATAACTGGTAAACTATAAGAGATAGACAAAATTTTACTGCACAAAAATGTAGATCTCGTTAAAATACACAATTTATGTCATATACATTTTTTTTGTTGAGTGAACCGTTTTCGAGATATTGCTTATTATTTCCTTAAATTTTCCAATACTTATACTTTTTCTCAAATTCGTTATTCATTTTTACTTTCTCTACTACGTATAGTAAGTAGGGAAGTATTGTATTCCACCCAAAATTTCGATACCGAGATTTCACCGGAAATACATGTTTTGAGCCTCACTGAATCTAAAAAAAGCATTTTTGGAAACATGTCCGTGTGTGTGTCTGTCTGTGTGTCTGTGAACAGCATAACTCAAAAACGAAGAGTCGGATAAACACCAAACTTGGTATTTAGGTTCAGTATCTTTCAGAGATGCGACACGAAGGTTTTCAAGAAACTCCCCCAACCCCAGACTACCCTTTACATGGAACATTTTTCGAAAATTTTAATTTTCTCAAAAACGGCTCTTAACGATTTTGATTAAAATATCATATGTTTAAGATATTGTCATGACAAATAAAATGTATGTCTCGAATTTTCTGTGAATGTCTCCAAAAGTATTCTTCGTTATGAACGACTTTTTCATAACTGGTAAACCATAAGAGATAGACAAAATTTTACTACACGAAAAATGTAGATCGCGTTAAAATACACAATTTATGTCATATACATTTTTTTTGTTGAGTGAACCGTTTGCGAGATATTGCTTGTTATTTCCTTAAACTTTCCAATACTTATACTTTTTCTCAAATTCGTTATTCATTTTTACTTTCTCTACTACGTATAGTAAGTAGGGGAAGTATTGTATTCCACCCAAAATTTCGATATCGAGATTTCACTGGAAATACATGTTTTGAGACCCCCTGAATCCAAAAAAAGCATTTTTGGAAACATGTCCGTGTGTATCTGTGTGTCTGTGAACAGCATAACTCAGAAACGAACAGTCGGATAAACACCAAACTTGGTATTTGGGTTCAGTATCTTCCAAGGATGCGACACGAAGGTTTTCAAGAAAATCCCCCCACCCCAGAGTACCCTTTACATGGAAGAGTTTTCGAAAATTTTAATTTTCTCAAAAATGGCTCTAACGATTTTGATTAAAATATCATATGTTTAAGATATTTTTATGACAAATAAAATGTATATCTTGAATTTCCTGGGAATGTCTCCAAAAGTATTCTTTATTGTGAACGACGTTTGCATAACTGGTAAACCATAAGAGATAGACAAAATTTTACTACACAAAAAATGTAGTTCGCGTTAAAATACACAATTTATGTCATATACATTTTTTTTAGTTGAGTGAACCATTTTCGAGATATTGCTTGTTATTTCCTTAAATTTTCCAATACTTATACTTTTTCTCAAATTCGTTATTCAATTTTTTATGTCCTGGATATGCAAACAGAATAGAATGCGCCACATAGCAACCAGCGCTTAAAAGATTTCACTATCGCTTATAACCTACCATGTTCCCCTTGCATCTACAAGAAAATTGGCAATAAGATTGACATCTCGATATCTCGATTAACATGAAGCATATGGTGAATAAGCGTATGTAAAAATAGTTTGTAAAAGAGTAGAGAAAGTCATGTGAGTGTAACACATCAGATTTTTGTTTATTAAAGTTACCAAGTCTGTTTCTAACACGTGTTGAAATATTGTTAATATACAGGGTGGACCATTTAAGTTGAGAACTGTACAATAACTCCAAAACTGAGCGTTATAGAAAGAAGTGTCTATAATAAAAGTTGCTTGATATTATGGTCGAAAATAAATGCCATTAGACGTGTTTTGCTTGGAGGACGTTATATGATCATTTTAGAGCCAGTTTAATTTTTACTTTCTCTACTACGTATAGTAAATAGGGGAAGTATTGTATTCCACCCAAAAATTCGATACAGAGATTTCACCGGAAATATATGTTTTGATATTCCCTGAATCCAAAAAAAAAAAAAAAAAACATTTTTGGAAACATGTCCGTGTGTGTGTCTGTGAACAGCATAACTCAGAAACGAACAGTCTCGGATAAACACCAAACTTGGTATTTAGGTTCAGTATCTTCCAGAGATTCGACACGAAGGTTTTCGAGAAAATCCCCCCACCCCAGATTACCCTTTACATGGAACATTTTTCGAAATTTTTAATTTTCTCAAAAATGGCTATAACGATTTTTTTTAAAATATCATATGTTTAAGATATTTTCATGACAAATAAAATGTATATCTGGAATTTTCTGGGAATGTCTCCAAAAGTATTCTTCATTGTGAACGAATTTTGCATAACTGTAAACCATAAGACATAGACAAAATTTTACTACACAAAAAATGTAGATCGCGTTAAAATACATAATTTATGTCATATATTTTTTTGTTGAGTGAAGCATTTTCGAGATATTGCTTGTTATTCCCTTAAATTTTCCAATACTTATTTTCTCAAATGGGAATTCGTTATTCATTTTTTTGTCTTTGATATGCAGAGAGTTATAATCTGTGGGAAAGGGAATGGTGCTGCACCTAGCAACCAGCTATTAAGAGATATGTATATGCTTAAAGGCTACTGTATTTCTATTTTTTCAGCTTATGCTCTTCTATTATTCCTAAAGTAACGAGAATGTAGCTTCATTGAACAAAATTTAGTGAGGAACTTTAAACTGTACAGTTATTAAAAATCCAGCTATTAAAATTAAAGGTTAGCGGAATTTCTTTCTTGTTGTAAATAACAGATGAACTGTTATTAGAGATGAAACGATTATAAATTGAGTTTTATTTATGGACTCTCTTTGACTACTATGGTCCTTAGCATCCCATTCTAAATTGGACGTGAAAGACCGGTAATTTTGCTGAGAGGTCTCTATCAGGTTTGAGATTCTTTTACGTGCCGTAAATCTACGACACGGGACCACCGGCGTTACTTCCCTTCCGAAGGAAGCCATGCTAAGGATTTTTACGTCCGAAAAAATTCTGCGGTGTTTGAACCTGGAGGTGGAATATGTTAATGTGCATTCTCTTGTAGGCATTCCGCAATGTGTTGATTATTATCGAATGATGCTGTTCATTAATTTGTTACTGTATCGATGGTTTGGTCAAAGAAGTTAGGTGTTTCGTTGCGAATCTTAACAATGAAACCGGCAACTGAATTTGTGTTGACAACACTGACTGGAAACCGTAAATTATCAGCAGAAAGCCGTTGATTATGAGGACCTTGAGCTAAATGGTCAATGTGATTTTCTGCTTTCGTAAAATGCCATTACTTTATGCATGGATATGCTCTCTTTCTTCCCCGCCACTGCTGTGTCCGTGCCCGCGACCTCCTTATACTCGTAATAGCAGCAGCTAATGGAATACGATATAGTACATACTAATATTTTGTTCATGTTGCTATACAATACTTGAATGCGTCTTTCCCAGTGTTTCCGTACTCAGAAGATGTTGATTCATGGGAAAGGATTTATTCATGCCGTCATTTCATTTATTCCAGTCAACATACTGAAAAATCCGAGCACTGAAGTGAGTTAAGCAACTGCAAATGAGGAAGCAGAAGGGAAAAGAAAAGGCATCACTCGAGATGAGAGCGTATAAACCCGCGGGAGGGAGGTTTGAAGAGGTATCAAACAGAGATTTTTGGGTGGACACTTGTTATCTGAGGCAGTATTTTTAATACTTGAATAATCTCTATTGTATTATATATGTAAATCCAATAGCAGCCCGCCTTGAAACAATATGTGTGTAATAATTATTTAAAAATGTATGTAACAGTCGTTGCTTATTATTATTATTATTGTAAACATGTTTAATAATGTTATGTAAACACATTACATACTTTAATAATGCAAGAGCTGTGAGAATAATGTTTTAAGTTGCTAACAATGAGGTAACCTTGAGACAATAATGAGTTTGAGAGTTTGAATGTTACTAGTCATGATTAGAGCAGCGATAATGTAAAATCTGTGACACTTTAAAATTAGCCAATCAACAGCAAAGAAAAAGCTTTAAATAAAATGCAGCTATTCTATTGGACTAGAATTAGCCAATGAGAGACTTGAAATACAGAAGCTTACGGGTTTTGACGGTTGAAATATGTTCAGTTGCCTGCAGACCTTGGTAGTGACCGGATGGAAGATGTGTTCTCTAAAGAAATATTACGTATTCGTGTGAATCATAAAATATGTATACGCGTTAATTAAGTGCAGGTATTAAAGAATCTCACAGCGCTTAACATCAGTGTAGTGTTTTATTAATTTGTGCAAAGGATAATTAAAAAGAAGTAAAATTTGAAACTTAAAATCTGTGTAAGTCTACATTTTTTTGTTGCACCGCACCCTGCCTAAGAGAGACGTGTCTCTACAAACATTACTGAAACAGCCGAGGCAAATACAAACATAAATTATATATATAGAAGCAGTTTAATAACAAAGTTAAGTAATATTTTTTTAACTTGGAGTGTAACAACAAAAATACATCTTCAAATCAGCTTCCCATACGTAGCAGCATATTGCGTAACAACAGTAACTATTACGTAATCAACAACTTCAAACCGACGCCCAAAGCGTGTTGCAAACTCCTTAAACAACGTAAACTCCAAGAACAATACTTCAAGTTGGCTTCCCATGCGTGAGACTAATATTTATTCATTCATTATCTGTTTACCCTCCTCTTATGTAGGACTTACACCCCCCAGGACTTACAGGCGGGTCAGAGGCCCGTCGAGGAGCAGACACTCATGGATCAGACAGAATATCCAGGATGGGGGATCAGTATGGGATGAAGGAAGTAGAGGAAACGAAATGTTGATGAAATGGATGAAAGGAAAGGTGATGATGGAGCAGTTGGTGGAGTGAATAGCGGGGGAAACCGGAGAACCCGGAGAAAACCCGCCCAGACGCCGCTTCGTCCACCACAAATCCCACATGCAGGTCCCTGGGATTGAACCCGGGCCGCCTCGGTGGGAGGCGAGCGGTCTAACCACTCGGCCACGCCGCCGCATGAGACTAATAAATTACGTAAATAATTTACGTAAACAAAACACCTACCTCATACCCTATCAATTTGAGCTTTAATGTTTTGAGTAATCCTTCATGTACAACAATTCTTGGAAACATGCGAATTTACCTTGAGGGTATGATAGTGATCATGCTGGTTTTTCTCGCAGGCTGCTCTGGAATAGCGCTCGTGCTGGCCGAAGGATCTCCAGGATAGCACGGGGCCGAAACCTTCCGGAGTACTGGCTTCAAGTTTGCCTTTATCGTCGCAGGGTCTTCGGTTTCCGGAGCTGCAATAAAGGTAAACAAATTTATCAGTTTCTGTTGTTTTCTTTCGTAGATATTGCCAAATATTTTAAAGCAATTAACCAACTCAGGTATCCAGAGACAGCTTTCAGCGGGTGAAGTCATGTCCGCATTTTGTAAGAAAACTCTCACTGAATAAGTTGTCAACAGATAGTTGGAATCAGAATGATGCTTACATCACGAAAACGTGATGGGTCCTCCAGTGATAGAACAAAGCCATTTATGTCTCTAAAATTGGTAGTAAGAGTAAACTATGGTAAACTGTGAGGCAGTATTTTTAACACTTAAATGATTTTAGTCAAATTATATAATATGTAAATTCAATAACACCCCGCCTTGAAGCAACATGTGTGTAATAATTTGTAAAATGTATGTAACAGTCATTGCATATGCTTGTATTATTGTAAACATGTTCAATAATGTTATGTGAATGCATTACGTAATTTAATAATGTAGGAGCTGTGAGAATAATAAGTTAAAAGTTGCTAACAATGAGGTAACCTTGAGGCAATAATGAGTAAGGAAGTTTAAATGCTACTAGTCATTATTAGAGTAGTAATAAAGTAAATTTTTGAGACAGTTTAAAAAAATAGCCAATCAACAACCAGAAAAAGCTTTAGTTAAATGCAGGTATTCTATTGGAGTAGGATTAGCCAATCAGAGACTTGAAATACAGAACTTTACAAGTTTAGATGGTTGAAATCTAGGCAGTTGCCTGCAGACAGTGATAGTAACCGGATGCAGGATGCGTCCTCGAGAGATTTAATATGTATTCGTGTGAAACGAAAAATAGTTTACGTGTTAAAAAGTGTAATTAATTAATAAAAAGAATCTCGCAGCTCTCTATCAGTGAAGTGTTATATAAGTCGTGTCAAGCATTAATAAAAGGAGTGAAGTAAAATTATAATCTTTGTAAGCTTACATTCTTAGTCGTATCACAACCTGCCAAGACTTCCATGTCTCTAACAATAATACTGACGCAGCCGAGGCAAACATAAATATTTAATATTTAAAGAAACAGTTTAATTACAAAGTTAATATTTTTTTAAACTTGGGGCAAAGGCCACCTGAAAATACATTTGGGGCGAAGGCTACCGGAAACTGTTTACTATACGTGCGGTTGCAACGTATTTTAAGTTCGGCTCCCCAACAGTTAATAAATAAACAACTCCTATAACAAACTATTTCTTCAACTGTAAAGATCTTTTACGCACATTCACAGCTTGCTTTAAACAAATTGTGGAAGCGACAATACGTATTTATTTATTGCAGTGTATTGCATAGATCTATTCTTGAAGGCATTCTTTGCTACTTGTTCCATACCTTATAGGAGTTAGAAGCTTAGATCTCTTGTCACGCACGTTTAAGCGACTGGAAGTATCCTCTCCCCGCCTTTCCTATCTTGAGAGCATTTTAATTTGCTTATTAATTATGCCAAAAATGTGGTTATTGGTCGCTTCTACCAACAGGTTAACACAACGACCCTCTGACTTTTCTCGGAGAAACGAGCTGCTTACGCAAGAATATTGCAAAAAAGACTTAATGCAGATTTTATCCCTACACACGGTCCAAAGTACGTAAAATGAAGTTTAGGAGGTTTTCTACGTACGTGGTGCATACAACATTTCTTGGTATAACATTCCTAAATTTTTTCAAAGTGTCTTTTGGTCATAGGTTACAGCATAACAAATGTAAAACAATTGTCTGTTGTAAAACAAAGTAACAGTGTTAAGAAAAGAGGATAATGTGAAATAAACACCGCTGATAGATTTACATAGCATTTCGCACGCTGTTTTGTTTACATCAGGTTACCTTCTAAGGCCGACGGTATTATAGCTAAACAGACGACAGCTTCCTGTAGTAGGACATAAAAGAAGTACATTTTTCACTTTCCATAAAGCTCATTGTTTATATAGCTGAACATGCTCACCCTTCATATGGACGCATTTTAGGAGGTGAACAGGATTCGGGAGTGGTTGCTTACTTGGGAAAATTTGTTGAACACTTTCTTTGAGAAGGACAGAACAGAGAAGAATACATTCTGTGACACCGTTTTCCATCACAGTGCGGCGCGAATAACTGCAACAGCATAGCGGTTTCGATGTTGGAGACATAAATACAATTATGTGGAGTTTGAAAAAAAAATTATCAACGTTCATAGCCTTACATCTGTTTTATTTAAATTTATTACACACCTGTGTGTGCGTTAACTATCGCTACTATTTCCGTATACATCGGAGCCCTATGCAAAATGCTTAGATTTTCAAGACAACGGTGCTCCAAAACGAAACAGGATGTGGATCCGAGGTGAAGTAGAAGGTTCGTTGTATTGTATTTCGACTGTTGGGGAGCCGAACTTGAAGTAGTTGCAACCGCACGTATGGTAGAAAGTTTCCGGTAGCCTTCGCCCTAAATGTACTCTACGGTGGCCTTTGCCCCAAATGTTTCTTTAAATATTATATATTTATGTTTGCCTCGGCTGCGTCAGTATTATTGTTAGAGACATGGATTTCTTTGCAAGGCGTGGTGTGGCTAAGAATGTTGGCTTACACAGATTATAATTTTTTTATTCACTCCTTTTTATTAATTCTTGACAGGATTTAAATAACACTTCACTGATATAGAGAGCTGTAAGATTATTTTATTAAACACTTGCACTTTTTAAACACGTAAACTATTTTCTCACACAAAATACGTATTACATTTCTGGAGGACACTGTCGCTGTCTACAAGCAACTAAACTGATTTCTACCGCCTAAATTTATACAATTTGGCCTATTTCAGTTTCTGATTGGCTAATCCTAGTCCAATAGAATACCTTCATTTAACTAAAGATTTTTCTGGTTGTTGATTGGCTATTTTATAAACTGTCACAAAAATTACATTATTGCTTCCAAGAATTACAAGTAGTATTGTTAAACTTGTAAATTCATTATTGCCTCAAGGTTACCTCATTGTTAGCAACTTTTAACCTATTATTCTCACAGCTCCTACATTATTAAATTACGTAATACATTCACATGGCATTATTACACATATATACAATAATATAAACATACAATGACTGTAATATACACTTTTATATATTGTTACATACACACATTGCTTTAAGGCGGGCTGTTATTGAATTTATATATTATATAATTAGACTGAAATTATTTAAGTGTTAAAAATACTGCCTCAGAGGTTTGAAATGTTAGATTCCTCCAGCTGAGGGAAACGTCTCAAATGAGAGCATCAGTCAAGGGAATTCCAGATTGCTCCATCCTCTTTGGCGGTTGCTGTTTCCAGCGGCCTAACCAACTGAACTATGGAAGTAACCAGCCAATATTACCCGAAATCTTTTAATTGTATGAACCAAAAAATGGAGTAGTAATTATCGAAAGATCTCGAAGGTAAAGGCATATCAAGTTACAACTGAGCCATCACCTTCGATGTAACTTTAACGGGACGAAATGTTAAGGAAAATGGGTTAGATTCCAGAAGTCCTAGCGTTAAGAATTCCGTTCACGATAACTTATGCAAGCGTCTTTGTTTTGGTTCTTTATCCGTATATCTGTCGGAAAGAGTCTCCCTGTTTTAGTTATGCGTTTTATTTTTACTTTCTCTACTACGTATACTAAGTAGGGGAAGTATTGTATTCCACCCAAAAATTCGATACCGAGATTTCACCGGAAATATATGTTTTGAGACCCCCTGAATCCAAAAAAAGCATTTTGGGAAACATGTCCGTGTGTCTGTGAACAGCATAACTCAGAAACGAACAGTCCGATAAACACCAAACTTGGTATTTGGGTTCAGTATCTTCCAGAGATGTGACACAAAGGTTTTCAAGAAAATACCCCACCACCCCAGATTACCCTTTACATGGAACATTTTTCGAAAATTTTAGTTTTCTCAGAAATGGCTAACGATTTTGATTAAAATATCATATGTTTAAGATATTTTCATGACAAATGAAATGTATATCTCGAATTTTCTGGGAATGTCTCCAAAAGTATTCTTCATTGTGAACGACTTTTACATAACTGGTAAACCATAAGAGATAGACAAAATTTTACTACACAAAAAATGTAGATCGCGTTAAAATACACAATTTATGTCATATACATTTTTTGTTGTTGAGTGAACCGTTTTCGAGATATTGCTTGTTATTCCCTTAAATTTTCCAATACTTATACTTTTTCTCAAATGGGAATTCGTTATTCATTTTTTTTGTCCTGGTAATCCAAAGAGAATGGAATACTCCACATAGCAACCACCTCTTAAAATATTTGACTATCGCTTAAAGCCTACCATATTCCCCTTGCATCTGCAAGAAAATTAGCAATAAGATTAACATCTCGATTAACATGAAGCATATGGAGAATAAGCGTTTGTAAAAATAGTTTGTACAAGAGTAGAGAAAGTCATGGGAGTGTAACACATCAGATGTTTTTGTTTATTTGACAGCTGCTTTCTACTTTTTGCCAGTTCATTGCCTCATAGTTTGTTCAATTTGTTCTAACAGTTTGTTAATTAATATCATTTAAAGTTTTTGTGTTCACCCAAAATAAATTTGACTACAGAACATTTCCGGCCAAAGATTTTTTATCATTATTAACGCCTGAACAATGTGAAGATCGACTTAGAAATGTATTTGGCAAGGAGCCGCCACCTAAGGCAATAATTTATAATTGGTACAGCGAATTCAAAAGAGATCGATTTTTTCTTAGTGATGAATTTCGTGAAGGACGCCCAGGAACTACTGGTACTGATGAAAATATTGTTGCTCTTCGAGCAATGTTTGAAGAGAACCGATAGACATCTTATGCATTTGTTCATGCAGCATTAGGCATTGGTATGAATCAAATGCAAAACATTTTACAACATACGTAAGAAAACTATGTTGCCAATGGATTCCACACATAATGACTTCCGATAAAAGACAACAGCGAATTGATTGGTGCAGAAAAGCTCTTGAAAACGTACAGGGCGACAGTTCATATTTGGTTTGGAATATCATTACTGGTGATGAATCTTGGATTTATTGTTATGATCCTGAAAAGAAAATTCTAACGGCTCAATGGATCTTTCGAACGCAACCTAAGCCTACAAAAGTCCAACGAATTCGCAGCGTTGGTTTTGTGTTTCTAAAACGGGTTATATTGCTACTATAGCATTAGAAGATAGACGTGCCGTTACTGCCGATTGGTACAAAAATATCTGCTTACCACAAATTTTTGAAAAAGTTCGTGAAAAACGACCAAAAGGAAAAATAATTGACAACGCATCGTCGCATACAGCAAAACTAACAACTGAATATCTGGATGCCCTAAAGGTCATCACCATGGACTCTCCACCATACAACCCTGACCTACCACCTTATGGTTTCTTTTTGTTTCCAAAAACTAAAGATAAAATGCGTGGAATCACTTTTTCATCTTCAGATGAAGCAGTGGAACATTATAAAACACTGATTTCTGAAGCGGTTCAGGAAGAGTGGCTTAAGGACTGGTTTCATCGAATGCAAAAATGTATTGATGTTAAAGGGAATATTTTGAAAGCCAATAACATTATTTGCATTTTTTTTAAAATTAATCCTTTTGACTTTCTAGTAGTACCACGAATATATTAGGGACATGATTATTAACATTAAAACTCTTGACTTATATTCCGCAAGAACTTTTAAAAACGAACGTTTCGAGAGTAATCATTCTGAAGATTTCTAGAGTAATATCTTTATGTTAAGCAAAAAGCTGTAGCCTGACGAACTGGAGCAAAATGACTTCTAAGTGTAATCATATGTCCCCTTGATACTCGACGATGGAATGAAGCATTTAGGAATTTCCCAGTAGTATATACTCCACAACTGCGAGTATTGGATTCTAAAGGTCATATGCCAGTTGTAGGGAGTCTAAGTGGGATTTTCCTTCCCTAGCAGACTTTGAAATTAGCAAGCTGCAGTCCATAGCCTACTGAGAGGCAAGATATAGCTTTAACGGAATCCATTTTCGCAGGTGCGGCTGCTACTTTGTCTCTGGAGCAGATGAAGGAACTAAGACCCCATGGGCATCACTGAAATGTATCTCTTGACTAGAACAATAATTGCTTATTGGGTGGAAGGTTAGGTCTCTTTTAAATATATAGTTTTCATTTGACACTTAAATATATCAAGCTTATGATATTTTAATCAAAATCATTCGAGTAATTTTTGAGGAATGTCAAAATGAGGAACATTTTCCCCACTTAAGTGACCTTTACTTCATGTATATTCGCAGTCATGTAATTATGCCCTCCTCGCTGCTTCGGGAGGTATTCACAGGTGGCCTAGGTAGAGCAAGGAAGTGTGTATCTGTTTACCTTTACCATGCGGTGTGCCCTGTTTTACGTGCATAATTCTACTATGTTGAAAGGTATTCAACGCTGCTTTGCTGAGTTTCTTCATGAACAAAATCCTTATAATTGCAATTTAATGCAAAACTGTAGTAAATTATACTTTTTACTCTCAAGGAAGATACATTTTTATAATCTATCCAGCCTCCATACCTGATTTAGTCGCTTAGGCACTGAATCACTTAAATGCTGGAAGAACTGTGGCTCTAAATGCAAAGTTCCCACATCTCGGACAGTGTTCCACGAGGACAGCTCTTCTTTGTAAATCTTACCAAACTTGAACATCCTGGCAAACACATTCTCTATGATGTTGAGATCTGGTGACTGAGGTGGCCAGTCAAGGAAGAGAACATCGGAGTGCTCGGTAAAGAAGTTCCGTACCACGCAGGAGTTGTGCACTGAACTATTATCCTGCATTATACGAATGACAGGCACCTCATTTGCAGGATAACTGTCCGCACATTACGGAGAACACGATCCCTAAGGATAGTCATGTGGCTGTGGCCTCAACGAGCCCACCAGGACCGGCAGCGCTAATCTACCCCAAAAGTGAACACGTAAATCTTCCAGATTTTCTAGTCACCTGTCGAAACTCTGGAAACATTCGAGAGCCATCAGATCTCCAATATTTCATTTGGTTATTAGATTCAGAACAAAAGCCTTTTCGGTCATTCATATTGTGATTCCCCTTGCTTGTCAAGTTGTTATAAGCTCCTGAAGAGTGAATCCTATGCTCAGCTCTCGATGACAGGTGGTGGGGAACTTTCAATGTAGCAATCCTTGAATGAATATGTGCCAAGTGGAGCCTTGGGGAAACTGTTTGAGCGCTAACTTGTAATTGTGCCACGGTATCTTTTATGGACCAAAAAGCCCGGGTTCTTATTGCTGCTTCAAGAGAAGTGGTTTTATTTGACTGTCTTCCCCCACCCCCGCTACAATCCTTAAGGGTCCCAGTCTCTTCTGCTTGAAGGGGTTTAACAACCTTCCATATGTGCGATTATTGCATGGAGTAGCCTTATCTATGTCTTCAGTGGTCAAATTGGCCTCCCACCTATCTACAATTCTTCACAGATGCATCTCCGCGTGAGATACACCGCTTCTTAGTTGAATAAAAAAGCTGTACACTCCATACATATCCCGTTCTGCTTTGTGTGTGCCCGTTGCGAAAGTTGGTAAAATGCCGCTTGAGGCTGTGGAGACGGTACCTTTCTGACAGATGACCTCAGTTATGAATTCGCCTTCCTGTTCCATCTAGCTTATTGCTATTGGTTTAATAGATAAGTGGACTTGAGATTGTGGGATTGGTTAGTGCACGCAGTTACTGTGATGCCAGACCCACGGTCTTAGTTGCCTAATCATCTTCTTGTACTACTGCTTGGGCAACTTAATTATGGATGAGATTAGTTGCCTGGTCGTCTTCCTGCACCTTCTATGTTATTTGTGTTTCTTTTATTCTTGTATGAAATATTGACCGTGGCACTGATTGGCCAGTCCGGTATTATCTGACGACTGAAATGAACCACGAGGGGGGTGGTGGGGAGGGCAGATGAGTGAATGCTCTATTTGAACCAACGAAGTTACAAATGCGAGCCACAAACGCAACTCGTGAGCCCTTTATGGGCTTTATTGCGGAATCCTTTTAGAGCCTAGCTGATATTAAATGCAAATTCTTTTTCCGTTCTTCATGAAGTATGCACGACTTCATTTTCCCACTCAAAGGTCCTGCTATCTTTTCCTCGAACATCCCAGACATCATCTTCCTCTAAGTGTATACTTTCCTGTTATTGGGGTTACTATTGTTCTCCATTCTTTCAATGTATTTTGTTCCAATTTCATTCTATGAGGGGCATTCAAGTGAAACTTGGTCAGTGCGTCTAACTTTGTATTACACGTAAGGTGGCACCATCTATTGATGGATCGACTGCAGCATGCGCAACGTTTGGCGTTGCATAGCAACAGTGTGGTTTCACGCCGAAGAGAAGGTGGTCACACAAGCTATCGTCCACTACTGAACATGAAGGAGAGTAAGCAGGAACAACGAGGAGTGATTCGATTTTTAGCGGAGGGAGTTGGAGGCCGTGAAATGTATTTACGGATGAAGGCTGTGTACGGTGAGTACAGTCTGTGTCGTTCAATTGTGGTGGAATGGCGCAAAAGATTCCTTGAGGGGCGCGAGTTACTGGAAGACGATGCTCGTCCTGGACAGGCTCATCGTGTCATCACATCTGAAATGATTGCGGAAGTGAATGCTTTAGTCTTGGGCAACCGCAGAATCACCGTGGACGAGATCCATCGGTTACTGGGCATTAGCGTGGACACCATTCACACCATAATGCACCAACACTTGAAAGTTCGAAAAGTTTCTGGCAGTGGCTTCCCCACCAACTGACCGCCGAACAGCGCAATACTCGAATGGCGCTGTCTTTGAGTCATCTGCAACGTTATCATGAGGAGGAATACAGCTTTCTGTCACATATTCTTACTGGTGACGAAACATGGTATCACCATTTTGAACCGGAAAGCAAGCGTCAGAGCAAGCAGTGGAAACATGCGACTTCACCACCTCCAAAGAAATCAAAGGCCGTGCATACCAGTTCTGGTATGGTCATGATGCCCTTTTTTACCACAAGCGCCCACTGTTTGTCGAGTTCCTGGAACGGGGAACCACCATCAATGCCCAGCGTTATCAAGCCACTTTACAGAACCTTAGACGAGCCATCAAGTCGAAACGCCCAGGCATGTTGTCCAATGACGTTATTCTCCTGCATGGTAATGCCCGCCCACACACTGCCAATGCGGTGAAGACGACATTGCAGCAGTTTCGATGGGAAACGCTGGGACATCCACCGTACAATCCAGACCTTTCACCGTGTGACTTTCATGTTTATGGACCTCTAAAACAAGCTATTCGCGGACATCGATTCACAACGGACGAATGGGTCCAGGTCTGGATCCAACAGCAGTCTACTAGCTTCTTCAAAGATGGAATCGACCGGCTAGTGTCGCAATGGGATAAATGTGCCAACAGTTTTGGCGACTATTTTTGAGTTAATAAAATCGTTACCATTACTTTACACAAGTGACCGGGTTTCATTTGAATGACCCTTATATTTTCATCTATTTTATCGTTTAATGTGTACATTTTTAGTTAGTTTCTATCTAGTCTCGCACACCCTTTTACACTTCTTAAAATCTCATTTCCGCTGCTTCTGCTTTGCTTCGTTCTGGATGACGCAATATTTTTATCCATATGAAAACACTGATGCTGCCATAACTATAATTCATGTTTGTGTCACTCCTTGCTTTTGTTTTCAAAGTTTTATTGCATATTGTCTTGAGAGTCTGCAATTTATTCTGAATGCACATAAGTTTTAAATGCAAATTATAATTATTACTTTCTCTACTACGTATAGTAAGTAGGGGAAGTATTGTATTCCACCCAAAAATTCGATACCGAGATTTCACCGGAAATACATGTTTTGAGACCCCCTGAATCCAAAAAAAGCATTTTTGGAAACATGTCCGTGTGTGTGTCTGTGTGTTTGTGTGTGTGTCTGTGAACAGCATAACTCAGAAACGAACAGTCGGATAAACACCAAACTTGGTATTTGGGTTCAGTATCTTCCAAGGTTGCGACACGAAGGTTTTCAAGAAACCCCCCCCACCCCAGAGTACCCTTTACATGGAAGATTTTTCAAAAATTTCAATTTTCTCAAAAATGGTTCTAACGATTTTGATTAAAATATCATATGTTTAAGATATTTTTATGACAAATAAAATGTATATCTTGAATTTCCTGGGAATGTCTCCAAAAGTATTCTTTATTGTGAACGACTTTTGATAACTGGTAAACCATAAGAGATAGACAAAATTTTACCACACAAAAAATGTAGATCGCGTTAAAATACACAATTTATATCATATACATTTTTTTTGTTGAGTGAACCATTTTCGAGATATTACTTGTTATTCCCTTAAATTTTTCAATATTTTCTCAAATGGGAATTAGTTATTCATTTTTTTGTCTTGGATATGCAAAGAGTATTAATCTGTGGGAAAGGGAATGGTGCTGCACCTAGCAACCAGCTATTAAGAGATATCTATGTGCTTAAAGGCTACTGTAATTCCAAATTTCCCTTGTAAATATATATTCCCCTTACATCTACAAGAAAATTAGCAATAAGATAGAGTCTGCAAATGTTTATCTCGATTAACATGAAGTAGATGGAGAATAAGCGTTTGTAAAAATAGTTTGTACAAGAGTAGAGAAAGTCATGTGAGTGTAACACATCAGATTTTTTTTATCCATATGAAAACACTGATGCTGCCATAACTATAATTCATATTTGTGTCAGTCCTTGCTTTTGTTTTTAAAGTTTTATTGCATATTGCCTTGAGAGCGTGCAATTTATTCTGAATGCACGTACGTATTAAATGCAAATTATAATTATTTTTATTTGAGCTTCCCACGTTTTTATCCCTTTTAACCTGAGCTAAGGCAAGCGTACCACTTTTAACGCTTTAATTGATCCTGCTATGATGCATGACCAGTAGTTAAATATACCAGCAGATCTTTTGCAGGAGCATATTTTGGACAGAACCCAGCGCCCACTTCTGTATCATTTGCCAAATGGTGCAGGATCTAATTACTTTTGGGTTTCCTTGAAACCTTGCGAGAGGTCACGAGACTGACTTCCTACCCACGTGTTTACTAACTGGTCATCCGTTTGAAATTGTTTTTAAGGAAAAACGAACTACTGTATTGACATATTAGATGTGTGTCGCCGTACTCCACAGCGGTGGTTCCCAAGCTTTCGAGCTAGCACTTCCCCTTACCATTGTAATATCTGTTAGTACGGCTATTGCATATATCTTCTCTTATAATACAGAACAAACCGAGGTGCTGGCCCCGTAGCTCAGTCGGTAGAGCATTTGCCTGCTGTGTGAGCTATACCGGGCTCGATTCCCGACTGTGGGGTGGGAATATTTTTCTAGCCAAGATTGCTCCCTATACTACGCAGAGTCTGGAAGTATGAATGTGTGTGTGTGTGTGTGTGTGTGTGTGTGTGTGTGTGTGTGTTCTAATGCTTAAACCCAAAGAAAAACAATTTGTTCCAAAGGTAAAGACCGTCGATACGACCATTGCAGTTAAAGACGGATATAAATGGAACAATAATAAAAAATTCATTCATTCATTCATTCTCTGTTTACCCTCCTCTTATGTAGGACTTACACCCCCAGGACTTACAAGCGGGTGCCCGGGGTCAGAGGCCCGTCGAGGAGCAGACACTGGTGGATCAGACAGAGCGTCCAGGATGGGTGATCAGCCCGATGCCTGGTATGGGATGATGGAAGTAGAGGAAACGAAATGTTGGTGAAATGGATGAAAGGAAAGGTGATGATGGAGCAGTTGGTGGAATGAATGGAGGGGAAAACCGGAGAACCCGGAGAAAACCCGCCCAGACGCCGCTTCGTCCACCACAAATCCCACATGCAGGTCCCTGGGACTGAACCCGGGCCGCCTCGGTGGGAGGCGAGCGGTCTAACCACTCGGCCACGGCGCCGCCAATAATAAAAATAAATAAAAAAATTAAGAGGCTTTCAAAATGTACAATACTTGATTTTAACAAAAACTGTAGATTATATATTGCATTTATATATGCTGTTTTTAACATATAAGGTCAATCGAAACAATTGCCCATTGACAATGATGTCCACTCGTTAAGTACCTATTGTGTTAATCTTTGTGGGTTTTTTTATTTTCGTTTTTGTTTAAAATTCATTAAATTCACATTCACTCATATTTGCAACTCTAGGGGGGGATACGCAATAATGCTGACTAAAGAAAAATTCCCACCCTCCAGCCGGGAACTGAACCCGGATCTCTGGATTTGGAAGCTAGCATGCTAACCACCAGACCATAGAGGCAGTCGGTGGTCTAATGTAACTTGAAATGATCATATACAAACAGATCTTCAATGTAGACGTGCTCCTTCAGGTACTATGTGCAGGTGCAATAGACGTTTTTTTTTACACGATGTATTACTCGCGCAAAACTTCTGGAATCGTGACCTTGATTGCCAACCCAGCTGCCAAGCCTAGGAATGGTTTATGTTTAGCTTTATCAACGAAAGCGATATAATACCTTTGCTTACTCACAGTGCGTAACACATACAGTCTGCATAGAAAGTGTCTGCATCTGGTTGTAATTTTAAAGAGAGCTGCAGTATCTAAATAGTACTTATTTTATATTTGTTATATTTATAACCATGGCTCCTATGTTTTCAAAGTTAAGTGATAAGGTGTTACATAGTCAAAGTAGGGAAATAATTGCAAATGTCATCGACTTCATGAAGCAAGAAGCAGAGATGAAGGAAGAAATTATATCCGAGTTCCACAAAAGCCTTAAGAGAGTGAAAGAAAGAGTAGTCAAAGCAACTGGTGTTTCACCGAGTTCCGTTTCCAGAGTTCTTAAAGATAAGAGAAAAAAACATATGGATGAAACAGTACCATTTGACACACCTGGGAAGAAACACAAGGTCCCTAAACGTATTACAGAAATAGACGATTTCGAATGCGTCATTCGGCGCACGATTTACAATTCCTATGTGGAAGAAAAAACTGTGCTAACAATAAGCAGATTGCTCATCCAGCTGAAAGACAGCAGAAACTTTCAAGGTGGTGCTACAAATCTCAGAAAAATTATTAAAGATTTAGGGTTCAAATGGAAGAAACCGAAATCAAATAGAAGAGTTCTAACAGAAAAGCAAAATAAATAAATAAAATAAAAAAGTAATAATAAAATAAAAAATAAATAAAAAGTAAATGTTGCCATGATAGCTTAGTCGGTTAGAGCAACGGCACGGAAAGCCTAAGATCCGTGGTTAAATCCCGGCTATGGCATTGAATTTTTCAGTCTGATTCTACTTTTCCAAATGACTATAATTTTATATGTACTTATATCAGCATCAATTTTCAAGGTGGTGCTACAAATTTCAGAAAAATACTATAATGTAAGAAGATGAGTCATACATACACAGCAGTCATACAGTGACGATAGCGAATTAGGTTTGCAGGCACCTGTTACCAAAGGGCAAATACTTATTATCGTTCGTGCTGTTGGAAAGATCGGCTTCGTTCCAAATGCCCTTCTTTTACAAGTCGCAACAAACAACAGGAGATTTTCATCAAGAAATGAATACAGAAAATTACATGAAGTGAATCAACGCCATGTTGATACGTAATATGCCTGCTGGGTCTGTTCTGGTCATCGACAATGCTTCACAATGCGTCAACACTCAAATTCACAAACCACCTACCTCAACTTCCTTGAAAGAAGAAATGAGAGCTTGGTTACTTAGACATAATATAGCTTTAGATGAAAGCATGAGTAAAACAAAGCTATATAACTTAATTAAAGCCAACAAACAGCTTCAGAAGTCATACATACTTGACCAGATAGTAATACAACATCGCCATAATGTACTTAGACTGTCATCGTATCGCCCAGATCTAAACCCAATCGAATTAATCTGGGCTGATATAAAAAAATATGTGGAGCAGTTATAACGCCAGCAATTTGCTGAAATTGGAAGGCCAGAATGGGAAAATGTATGGCGACATGCTGAATAATTTAAGAATCATTATTCCGAAAAATACGGAATTGCAGAAAATCAAATAGAAATAATTCTCATCCAGGATAATGGTGCAGAAAGTAGTGACAGCAGTGATGACGGCAGTAATGTGAGTGATTCCGCAGAAGAGGAAGGGTTATTAGATGTGGAAGAATTGGAGGCAATGATTGACAGCGTTTTTTATATTAAGCGCTTTTTACAGCGTGAATTTTAATATACTGTATATAACTAAGTTTATCAGCGCAACACAGTGCATAACCGTTGTGGATATTTGACGATGACTGTCCCACGCACTCCTGCAGCATGGAGATGACCGGTCACCACCTGATCTGGTAAGCAACTCGCATCATAGTTCTCATTTAGATTTTCACGTGTCTAGAACTGTTGCGCCGATTATAATTATGTAGATTAATTGCGTTCACTCATATTAATTTGTTTGAAAATTTACATCTTAGGCGCCATTTATTTACTTTCTATAATATATACATACGAGGGCAGTCCCTTAAGTACCCGACCTGACATATATAGCCGGTGTTGTTTCAAACAAATGACTGTGGTGGAAAGTACCACCCTTATAAAGCTGAAGTTTGACGGTGCTACGTTGTTTAGTAATTGTTTGACAGCCATTAATAGTGAAGGTTCTCAGCGAATTTGTAAACATTGATAAAACTGGTCATCGTTATGTGATACAATACTTTCATTTGAAAGGTCTTAGTCCAACTAATATTAAAGCTGAACTAGATTCTACTCTGGGCGAGTCTGCTCCTTCGTTTACAACAGTGAAATATTGGGTGGCAGAGTTTAAGCGAGACCGTACGAGCTGCCAAGACGAACATCGCAGTGGTCGACCAAATGAAGTGACCACGCCAGAAATTGTGAAGAAAATCCACAAAATGGTATTGAAGGATCGTCGACTAAAAGTGCGCGAGCTAGCAGACATTGTAGGCATTTCAAAAAGTGTTTTACATCGCATACTGACTGAAAATTTAGACATGAGAAAGCTGTGCACAAGATGGGTGCCGTGTTTACTAGCAATGTAACAAAAGCAGCATCGTGAGGATGTTTCAGTCGAGTGTTTGTGGATGTTTCGTTGCAATAAAGCCGTGTTTTTGCGTCGATTCATAACCATGGAGGTGAATTCAGAACAATGCGACAAGAGACTTGCGTGCCATCCCAGAAAGTGCGTTCCAGGAATCTTTCCAAAAATTGAAGAAAGGTTGGGAATAGTGTAGTGCCAGTAGAGAGCACTACTTTGAGGGTGATATTGCTTAAAATGTTTACAATGAGCAATAAAGATGTTATAGCAAAAGTTCGGTCTGTTTTTGAGCACACCTCGTATTTCGAACCATCGGATTTTCTCTTACGGATCTCTTCTGCACATAGCATCTAAGCATCTGTGATCTGCAAAAATGCAGAAGCTGTATATGCTCTCAGATGTAGAATTGTGTTATGCTTTTTGGGGGCTTATCCTAGGCCATGGCCAACACAACTTATATTCTAATTCCCGGTGTTCCCGAATCCACTTCTTGGATTTATATTCCGTAGCTGTGTACGGCGCACCAATAATGTTGATTGTATGTTGTAGGAGTTTCACGGTTGCTACAGGTTTTAATCAGTTAAGAGTTGCGTCTCTGTACATACGTACTGTAAACGTACAGTATGTATAAGGGCCATTCAAATGAAACCCGGTCACTTGTGTAAAGCAACGGTAACAATTTTATTAACTCAAAAATAGTCGCCAAAACTGTTGGCACATTTATCCCATTGCGACACTAGGCGGTCGATTCCATCTTTGAAGAAGCTAGTAGGCTGCTGTCGGATCCAGGCCTGGACCCATTCGTCCGTTGTGAATCGATGTCCGCGAATAGCTTGTTTTAGAGGTCTATAAACATGAAAGTCACACAATGAAAGGTCTGGACTGTACGGTGGATGTACCAGCGTTTCCCATCGAAACTGCTGCAATGTCGTCTTCACCGCATTGGCAGTGTGTGGGCGGGCATTACCATGCAGGAGAATAACGCCATTGGACAACATGCCTGGGCGTTTCGACTTGATGGCTCGTCTAAGGTTCTGTAAAGTGGCTTGATAACGCTGAGCATTGATGGTGGTTCCCCGTTCCAGTAACTCGACAAGCAGTGGGTCCTTGTGGTCAAAAAAGGAGGACATACTGACCTTACCAGAGCTGGTGTGCACGTCCTTTGATTTCTTTGGAGGTGGTGAAGTCGCATGTTTACACTGCTTGCTCTGACTCACTCCTCGTTCCTGCTTACTCGCCTTCATGTTCAGTAGTGGACGATAACTTGTGTGACCACCTTCTCTTCGGCGTGAAACCACACTGTCGCTATGCAACGTCAAACGTTGCACACGCTGCAGTCGCTCTACCAATAGATGCTGCCACCATACACGCAGTTACGTGGTGCCACCTTACGTGTAGCACCAAACTTAGACGCACTGACCAGGTTTCATTTGAATGCCCCTCATATTATAGATATAAAACTCTGCAGACGGGTCGTCTTCCGTGGACTAGTGGTACCGTGCTAGCCTCTAGTTCCCAACGTCGCGGGTTCAAACCCGGCGGAGGGCGATGGATTTTTTCGGGCGTAAAAATCCTTAGCAAGGCCTCCTTCGGAAGGGAAGTAAAGCTGGTGGTCCCGTGTCGTAGATTTACGGCACGTAAAAGAACCTCAAGCCTGATAAAGAGGCCTCTGAGCAAAATTACCGATCTTTCACGCTCGATATAGAAAGGGACGCTAAGGACCATAGTAGTTAAAGAGCGTACATAAATAAAACTCAATATAAATATTCTGCAGACGGGAGCGGGATTGGAACTCGGAACCTGTTCTTTAGAAACCCGCCGCCCTAACCATTTGTACACGAAGCACAGCTGTGGATGTGTAGATCAAAGCAGCTACCTAACGAGATTGGACGTATAATAATAATAATAATAATAATAATAATAATAATAATAATAATAATAATAATAATAATATTAATAATAATACTCTTAATACATTACGGAATATTACATTACTGTTCATATTATAATATTATACAATTAATAATACACAAACAGTATATCGATGTAACAGTCAAAGCTAATGTTAGTACACCAAATACACTTGCTGGTGTTAGCAATACCAGAACAACACTTTTAAACAGTCCTATACCTTTTTCACTATAAGCTGAAAGGAGAAGTAAACAAAACCACGTGACAAAACAGCACCTCATTGGCTGGTGGGAAAACTACAACCTTTTCCGCTTAGCATGTCGTCTCCTCTACAAAAAACAGTTCGGTTCAGATCGTAACATTTTGTTGTTATTCTCGTGCAGAGAAATTAAAAAAATACTCATTGTTGTGACAGTTCAATTTATGAAACTAAATGTGTTCGTTCAGATGCACCTATAACCAAATGAACGGTTATAGCAGAGGGTTTAAGAGGCTATGCGCAGGCGCTGCAGTTCGTTTCCGGTTTCCGGCTGAGAATCTTCTGCTTCTACCACTGTAGAAAACATAAACGTGGGAAATGGAAAGAAGACAATTGTGTTAAATGCTTTTAACAAATTCTGTGAAAAGTACCCACCTTTAATCGACAATGAATATGGTTGGCCATTGTTTAGCAATAACTGGACCTCTATTAGAGATGCAGAATTGTTGCTTGGATAGCTTCGGTCGCGTTTGTTTTCTGTTGTGTTTTAACCTATAGTGCTAATCGTTATTTAACTCGTTGACTCATAAAAGGTTAAAGTAAAGGTGTTACACTGATATTAGTCATTAAATTAATGATTTCTAAAGCCTGAAGTTAAGAACAGTTTAATCCAGTACCTTTAATGACAGATGCCGAACTGTTCAGGTACAACTTTTATTTGTCTACTCTTAGTGTTATGCGTTATAAAGCAAAATACAGAATAAGACATACATTGTTTAAAAGCTAATGATCCCCAAGCAGTGCAATATGCTGTATTCGCATTTTGTCTGAAGCAATTTCCTCTCACAGGTACTTAGTTCCCGTCATCCTCCACGTGGTGCTGCCATGTGCTCGGCGGAGTGATACATTTAAGTTTTGTTTACTTGTCCTTTCAGCTTATAGTGAAAAAGGTATACGTAATGTAATGATAAAAAAGTAGAGATATTTTACCATACCTGACGTTTCATTTGGTTTGCCTATCGGAGCAAAGTGTACGGCGATTCGTGAATTCTCATAACAGTCCTTGATTTTTTGTAACTTGTGTATTCCCGGACTGTAAGATTATGTGCTTACCTTTCTGCCTGGCCCGAGAGAGGGTCCATGGTGCTGTTGGGAGGGGCAGGGGTTCAGGCCCTTCTTTTACCCATGGAGGTCGGAATGTCGTCCTCTGTTGTTGCTGCTGCTGTTGGGGGGCATTTGGGGCCCCACCTCCAGGTTTTACGGCAGGCATGACATACGCAAATTATGGTGACCTACAAAGGAAAATTACATAGTCATAAATCAGCTATATGTAGTTCAATAGTAAACCTAAAAACTAAAGGCAAGAGCATTAAGTATTTTGATAGTGAAAGAGAGTGAATTCAAACTCTCCTGCTGAGTGAATGTTCTTGTTTAGGTTAATCTTAAACCAGTTGTTGCCAAAGCCAAGAAATGGTGAACTGGCAGGATCATAACCCATGAGACGGTATATCGAAGCTCCGATGGTGGATACACAGGGTTATTCAAAAAGAACGACGACTTTAAATATTTATTTCTAATGAACGACAATAGATGGCGACACGTGCGAATACATCGCTGAATAGAGGAAAGTTCAAAATGTTATTCTATGTGTTCCAAACGAGCACCATTTGTTATGCGAGGACGACCAGTGATTTTCCGTTTGCATACGCAACCATCTTCTACGAATTTATTGTATCAATTGTAAATTTGTTATGACGAGGCGGCTCGTTGTTGAACTTAAAACGAAGTGCACGCTGCAAGGAAACAATTGATTCACTCTTTGCATAATGCAGCACACAAAACGACTTTTCCTGTGGCGTTGCCATTTTCTCGTAAACAAACACCGAGCCGCTGTAGGCACTGAATGGAACTAATACGGCTTAAAATTTTAACTTTTCTTTATTCAATGATGTGTCGTATGTGTTAAAAATGAACATTTAAAACCTGTACATTCTTTTTGAATAATCCTGTGTATGGATCGGTGTGTGGCAGACAGCCTTTTAGATCTCATCCCTCTACCATCCCATCTTGCTTCGTCACCTGTCCACAGAGGCATGTGTACAGCAACTGTACCTCTGCTTCTACGCGTGCCAGACAGAGGCATTAGGGTGCCCAATCTACCTGCATGCGTTATTATCGTCTGTTTTCCATTTTACTATTGGTTTAGCCTTAAGCTGGAACTTTGGGACCTGGTACTAAATATCAATCCAGTATTTACCTTGGCGACTGAGGGAAAGCGCGAAAAACCCAGTCAGATTGGTCGGCCCACTGGATTTAATCGGACGTCCCGAATGCTCCGATATCATCAATATTTGTAATGTACCAAATGACGGTAAGCTCAAGAGACAGGAAGTGTTGTATCAGAAGTTCAGTTAATGGTTTTCTTTTGGAACTAGCATTGGCAGGTTTTAGCATAAGGTAAGAACTACCGGTGGCACTCACTAGGGGTGGCTTCAACTACAAAACCAAGGAGAGACACTTGCCTGAGGAATTCGAATTCGGGAGGTCGCAGAAAAGCGAGTTTGAGTGGGAGATGTTGCCTTCAAGGCAAGTAATATAGTTGTGTTTAATGTTGTGTCCGATTGGGTGTGTTGCGATGAGACTTTAGAACAACTTAAGCATTTGAACTCCTCGAGGGTTATGGCGCGATGTGCATTAAGCTCGCAGTAATAAATGTGTTAAATTCATGGGGAACCAGTCTTGTTCTTCTCTGACCCCTTGACCCCGTGAACCTAGTCCACGCACACCGTTATACGTATGATATTCGCAATCCAAAAGGACCGCACTTCGGAGATTTCTACTTTTGAAGGAGAGTCTTTAAAATATCTCTCTAGTGCTTATATAGTAAATAAGAATATTTTTTTCTGGATTGTGGCCCTTTGCATTGGGGGTGTTTAATGTAGGGAGGTTGTTATAACCAGGGACATGCCAATGTGAATGAAAAATCGCCATAATATGAAATTTATTTTGCCAAATTATGAAGTTCGCCGGAACAAAAGGTCGTACTTAAACTGCGGATATACTTTTCAAGTTAGGAAGAAGCAGGATTGTTCATTATTTGTCTGAACCCTGTCTTTCTCTCTGGGAGGCAGTGAAACAGTGAAAATGTGACGTGTTAATCAAGAATATTCGTCAGCAACTAGGTATACATGTGGTGAGAGAAAATGTCTACCCATGTTTACTTTCTTTGCCACGTACCTAGTAGGTAGAGAGAGTATTGCACTCCACCCATAAATTCGATATCGAGATTTCGCCGGAAATACATCTTTTCAGGCTCTCTGAATAAAAAAATCTGATGCGTTACACTCACATGACTTTCTCTACTCTTTTACAAACTATTTTTACAAACGCTTATTCTCCATCTACTTCATGTTAATCGAGATAAACATTTGCAGACTCTATCTTATTGCTAATTTTCTTGTAGATGTAAGGGGAAAATATATTTACAAGGGCAATATAGAAATACAGTAGCCTTAATACTCTTTGCATATACAAGACAAAAAATTGAATAACGAATTCCCATTTGAGAAAATAAGTATTGAAAAATTTAAGGGAATAACAAGCAATATCTCGAAAATGGCTCAATCAACAACAAAAATGTATATGACATAAATTGTGTATTTTAATGCGATCTACATTTTTTGTGTAGTAAAATTTTGTCTATCTCTTATGGTTTACCAATTATGCAAAAGTCGTTTACAATGAAGAATACTTTTGGAGACATTCCCAGAAAATTCGAGACATACATTTCATTTGCCATGAAAATATCTTAAACATATGATATTTTAATCAAAATCGTTAGAGCCATTTTTGAGAAAATTAAAATTTTGGAAAAATGTTCCATGTGGGGTGGGGGGATTTTTTTTGAAAACCTTCGTGTCGCATCTCTGGAAGATACTGAACCTAAATACCAAGTATGGTGTTTATCCGACTGTTCGTTTCTGAGTTATGCTGTTCACAGACACACACACGGACATGTTTCCAAAAATGAGTTTTTGTAAGAATAGTTTGTAGAAGAGTGAGTAGAGAATGTCACATGAATGCAGCTCTTAAGTATTTTTGTTTAAATTAGGAAAATATCGGATTTGTTTAGTAGCTTTATTAAAGAATGCAAATAAGTATATGATACACTGAGGACACAGTTTGTAGCTATTGTAAATGGTTGTGGCGATCTGCCAGTGTGGTTTGAATGGCTGGAGTTAATGAAGAGCAGTGGTGGGAAACGGGAAATAGTGCACGCCTGTTGAGCGGCATGCGCAAGGCGACAAGGCCGTTTGTTGTGCCAAGTTAAATTTGTCTCGTGTAAATAAAGATCTGTTCCCTCCGCCGTGTTGATGGCGACCGCAGAAAATAGGGCTTTGAGGAAGAGAATACCTGACATGCTTGTTTCAGCTGTCATTAGATATGTGGTGACCGCATTAGTGTACTGCTTGCCTATAGTGCGAGGGCGATACTGAACATTCTTAGAATGCCGTGTTTCTAAAAACAAATTTGTGTTCAACCAAATATGAATTTGAGTAGAGAAGTTTTTGGGGCTATTATTTTTTACCATTTTAAATCGTCATTAACACCTAAACATTGTGAAGATCGGGCTTAGAAACGAGTTTGGCGAAGGAGTCCCGTGTAAGCAACAATTTATAATTGGTACAGCGAATTCAAAAGAGATCGGTTTTTTCTTAGTGATGAATTTCGTGAAGGACGCTCAAGAACTGCTGTTACTGATGAAAACATTGCGGCGTTCAAGCAATGCTTGAAGAAGATCGACGGACATCTTATGAATTTATTCTGGGCGACATTGGGCATTGGTATGAGTCAAATCCAAAACGTTGTACATCAACAGTTAGAAGTGAGAAAAGTTTGTTGTCGATGGATTCCACATAAACTGGCTCCCGATCAAAAACAACAGGGATTGATTGGTGCAGAAAAACTCTGGAAAAATTCCAAGGCGGCGCTTCAAATTTGGTTTGGAATATCGTTATTGTGATGCATCTTGTATTTATTGTTATGATCCTGAAAAGAAAAGTCAATCGGCTCAATGAGTCTTTCGAACAGAATCTAAGCCTTCAAAGGTGCGACGAATTCGGAGGCTGGTTGCTAGTTTTGTTTCTAAAACGGGCATATTGCTACTATAGCATTAGAAGATAGACGTACCGTTGCTACCGATTGGAACACAAATATACACCAAATTTTTGAAAATTTTCTTGAAAAACGCCCAGAAGGAAAAAAAAATGTTATATCATAACAACGCATCGTCGCATACAACAAAACTAACAACTGAGTATCTGGATGCCCTAAAGATAAGCACCGTGGACATTCCAGCATACAGCCCTGACCTAGCACCTAGTGATTTGTTTTTGTTTTCTACAATTAATGATAAAATGCGTGGAATCACTTTTTCGTCATCAGATGAAGCAGTGGAACATTATAAAACCTGTTTCTGAAGTGTCTCAGGAAGAGTGGCATCATTGCTTTAAGAACTGGTTTCATCGAATTCAAAAATGTGTTGATGTGAAAGGGGAATATTTTGAAAAACAATACAATCATTGAAATTTTTAAAAATAATCCTTTTTTCATTGTTTAAATATATTCACTATCGCCCTCGTAAGTAGGGGAAATATGACTTCATACCCAAAAATTCGATACCGAGATTTCGCCGAAAATACATGATTTGTGACTCCTGAATAAAGAAAATCATTCTTAGAAAAAGGTCCGTGTGTGTGTGTGTGTGTGTGTTTGTTTGTAAACAGCATATCTCAAAAACGAAAAGTCGGTTAAATACCAAACTTGGTATTTAAGTTCAGCATCTTTCAAGGACGCGAAGATTTTCAAGAAAATCCGCACCCCAATTCATCCCTTACATAGAAACATTTTTATGTATTTTTGAATTTGTTAAAAATGGTATAGGGATTTCTATTAAAATGTGTAAGATATTGTGAAAGCTCAGTTTTTAACTGTCACTTCACTATTCTTCTCATGTGAATGCAACAGATAAGATTTTTCTTCTCTCTGACCTGTTCATTGTCCAGTTTTCTGACCCGCATACGAGGGTGGTCTGAAAAGTTTCCGACCTCATGAAGATGGCAGCACTCGTAAGTAAAAGCTAGTGAATTTCGTTGTTCATCTGCTGACAGTTACTCACCAAAGTTTCAGCCATTTTGGACGCTCAGTTGTTATGTAACAGTCGTTTGAGTGAGGTGATGTGAGTGTTTTTATGAAAATGGACAAAATCGAGTATCGAGCTGTCATTAAATATTTGTTTTTGAAAGGCAATACGTCTACGCAAATCAAAGATGAGTTGGATTCTGTGTATGGGGGCTCTGCACCATCATTTACCACAGTGAAATTTTGGGAAGCTGAATTTAAACGTTGCCGTAAGAGCTTGGGAGACGATGAACGTTCGGGACGTCCAAAAATTGCACTACCGACGAAAACATCGCCAAAGTTCACCAAATGGTGCTAGACGACCGCCGAATTAAAGTGAGGGAGATAGCAGAGGCTATGAACATGTCAAAAGAACGTGTTTGTCACATATTAAATCAACATTTAGACATGAGAAAACTGTCCGCGTGTTGGGTGCCGCGTTTGCTCACGTTTGACCAAAAACGTGTTCGAATGAACATTTCCAACACTCTGCTGGCGCAATAAATCCGAGTTTTGGCGCCGATTAATTACTGTAGATGAAACTTGGATACACCATTATACGCCCGAAACAAAAATACAGTCCAAACAGTGGACTGCAAAGGGGGAACCGGCTCCAAAAAAAGCAAAAACTGTTTTTTCGGCTGGGAAAGTGATGGCGACTGTTTTTTACTTTCTCTACTACGTATAGTAAGTAGGGGAAGTATTGCATTCCACCCAAAAATTCGATACCGAGATTTCGCCGGAAATACATGTTTTGAGACCTCCTGAATCCAAAAAAAGCATTTTTGGAAACATGTCCGTGTGTGTGTCTGTGTGTGTGTGTGTCTGTGTGTGTGTGTGTGTGTGTGTGTGTCTGTGTGTGTGTCTGTGTGTCTGTGAACAGCATAACTCAAAAACGAACAGTCGGATAAGCACCAAACTTGGTATTTAGGTTCAGTATCTTCCAGAGATGCGACACGAAGGTTTTCAAGAAAATCCCCCCACCCCAGACTACCCTTTACATGGAAGATTTTTCGAAAATTTTAATTTTCTCAAAAATGGCTCTAACGATTTTGATGAAAATATCATATGTTTAAGATAATGTCATGGGAAATGAAATGTATATCTCGAATTTTCTGGGAATGTCTCCAAAAGTATTCTTCATTGTGAACGACTTTTGCATAACTGGTAAACCATAAGAGATAGACAAAATTTTACTACACACAAAATGTAGATCGCGTTAAAATACACAACTTATGTCATATACATTTCTTTTGTTGAGTGAACCGTTTTCGAGATATTGCTTGTTATTTCCTTAAATTTTCCAATACTTATACTTTTTCTCAAATGCGTTATTCATTTTTTTTATGTCCTGGACATGCAAAGAGAATGGAATGCGCCACATAGCAACCAGCGTTAAAATATTTGACTATCGCTTAAAAGCTACCATATTTCCCTTGCATCTACAAGAAAATTACCAATAAGATTTACATCTCGATATCTCGATTAACATGACGCATATGGAGAATAGGCGTTTGTAAAATTAGATTGTACAAGAGTAGAGAGAGTCATGTGAGTGTAACACATCAGATTTTTTTATGTCCTGACATGCAAAGAGAATGGAATGCGCCACATAGCAACCAGCGTTAAAATATTTGACTATCGCTTAAAAGCTACCATATTCCCCTTGCATCTACAAGAAAATTACCAATAAGATTGATATCTCGATATCTCGATTAACATGAAGCATATGGAGAATAGGCGTTTGTAAAATTAGATTGTACAAGAGTAGAGAAAGTCATGTGAGTGTAACACATCAGATTTTTTCGGATAGTCATGGAGTTATTTTAATCCATCTTCAAAAAGGAAAAACCATTACAGGAGCATACTACGCATCATTACTTGACAAGCTGAAGGCAAAACTTGCGGAAAAATGGCCGCATTTGCAGAAAAAGAAAATCCTGTTTCACCAAGACGTCTCACACCTCAGCGGTTGCAATGGCGAAAATCCACGAATTACGGTTTGATCTGCTTGACCATTCACCTTACTCACCAGATCTAGCCCCAAGCGACTTCTTTTTGTTCCCTCATCTGAAAATTGCGCTCGGAGGACAGAGATTTTCGTGAAATGAAGAGGCAATCACCTTCGTGAACAATTATTTTGCAGAGAAAAACGCCGAGTACTATTTGGATGGGTTACAGAGATGGGAGCATCGCTGGGAGAAGTGTGTAGAGTTACAAAGGAACTATGTTGAGAAAAAAAAAATGAAAAAATGTCTTGTATCTTTATTAGGTCGGAAACTTTCCAGACCACCCTCGTATGTGTGTAGGTACCGGCTTAACTTCATCATTGTGTGTTTTCCAGCTTATTTTTACTTTCTCTACTACGTATAGTAAGTAGGGGAAGTATTGCATTCCACCCAAAAATTCGATACCGAGATTTCACCGGAAATACATGTTTTGAGACCTCCTGAATCCAAAAAAAGCATTTTTGGAAACATGTCCGTGTGTGTGTCTGTGTGTGTGTGTCTGTGTGTGTGTGTGTGTCTGTGTGTGTGTCTGTGAACAGCATAACTCAAAAACGAACAGTCGGATAAGCACCAAACTTGGTATTTAGATTCAGTATCTTCTAGAGATGCGACACGAAGGTTTTCAAGAAAATCCCTCCACCCCAGACTACCCTTTACATGGAACATTTTTCGAAAATTTTAATTTTCTCAAAAATGGCTCTAACGATTTTGATGAAAATATCATATGTTTAAGATAATGTCATGAGAAATGAAATGTATATCTCGAATTTTCTGGGAATGTCTCCAAAAGTGTTCTTCATTGTGAACGACTTTTGCATAACTGGTAAACCATAAGAGATAGACAAAATTTTACTACACAAAGAATGTAGATCGCGTTAAAATACACAACTTATGTCATATACATTTCTTTTGTAGAGTGAACCGTTTTCGAGATATTGCTTGTTATTTCCTTAAATTTTCCAATACTTATACTTTTTCTCAAATGCGTTATTCATTTTTTTATGTCCTGGACATGCAAAGAGAATGGAATGCGGCACATAGCAACCAGCGTTAAAATATTTGGCTATCGCTTAAAAGCTACCATATTTCCCTTGCATCTACAAGAAAATTACCAGTAAGATTGACATCTCGATATCTCGATAACATGAAGCATACGGAGAATAGGCGTTTGTAAAATTAGATTGTACAAGAGTAGAGAAAGTCATGTGAGTGTAACACATCAGATTTTTTTTAATGTTCTTAGTGTTGTATTACATGTTTTTAAAATTTAGTTACTTGGTGATTTAAATATCCATCGGAGTAAACTGACACATTACATCCTAAATAAACCTCTTCAATATTTGTGTCAATTGTTATTTTACATCTCATGTGATGTTTACCCCAGAAAGCCACACTTTTTGTTTTAATTGGAAATAAGGCAAACTATACTCCGTCATGATTTTATTCACTCCATCGTAGCCACCTGTATTTGATCTTCCGATTAGTAAGATATTTAGGAGTTATGAGTTGTCAGACGGAGGAGCTTCCAGTAACTGACGCACAGCATTGCACGTGGGCCCTTTGTGCTTCCAACGTGACCTCTGGGAGGAAGGGATGAAAGGGAGGGCGACCAGATCCGGACGACGATGTGCGCTAATAAGGACGGGGGTGTTTAACAATTCCAACATGACACCAATCCTGACACTGGATAGCCTTGCCTTAGCCACCCGCAACCTGGATGTCCCGGGTGTAGACGAGACACTCCTAGGAAGGAAGGGGGCTCCAGCAGGCCCACCAACGTGAAAGGAAATGGTGGGGACAGAAAATTCGTTGAAGTAGGGGAGCCCAGGGCACCTAAATGCGAGCCGCACACATTACCGCGGAACCGTTTTGCCCGGTCAACATTATAAAAGGGTGATATTTAGTTCTGGCAAATATTTTATTACTCCGTAGTTCCACTGCCTAATCTCTAGATGGTGCGAAGAGAGCGTCGGTTGCCTGTAAAATGTCAACTGTACGAACCGAATCCCGCGAAGTGGCTCCTTCATCTTAGGGATGACATCGAAGACGCAAGGACTTACAATTCAAACACAACTCCTGCGGTATGCGCCTTAGCATTGTCCTGCAGAACAATGGGTGGGTTATCCATGAAGTATTCGTCTTTTCTTTTAGCAGATTGTTTTTAAAAAATAAACAGTAGTACTCCGCTTTGGAGGAACGATATGCTTTAAGATCGCAATCATAGGCAAGAATCAGTGGAGGTGTGCCGAACTGTATGTTTTTGTGGTGACACGTGATGACGCCACTTGGCTGAGCTCTCATCAATAGTAATGATACGCTTAAGAAGTCCTCTCCTTCGCGCTCATAGCGCTGCAAGTGCGTAAGAGAAGCGTCATATCGCAGCCATTTCTGCACGTCCGTTAACTCATGCGAAACCCATTTTGACGCACTTTTCCGCATTTTCTGGTGATCCTTCAGGATTGAAGCACATTCGAAGGCGCCAATCCTGCATCTTGTGCAAACTCACGAATCGTTGTTTCGATCCGTCTGCACTAACGCGGATACGGTCCGTACATCTTCGTCACTTACTGGTGGGTGACCAGATCGAGGCATGCCCAACACTTTCGCGTCCTTGATGGAAGGTTGCAACCCTCCTTGCTGCCGTTCTGTAAGGCAACGCAAGCCTTAATGACACTGCGACCTCTAGAACACCGGATTTTTAACCAGGTTCTCTGTTCATGCTTTGAAAAATTCCGACTGATCTCGCGTCCGCTTGCTCACAACTGCTCGTCTTATTGTTGCCACTTTGAACTGACGTGGAGAGGAGAGTGCGAGATGATGTGCTGTGAGGAAGGGGAAACAGGTAAGTAACCTGTGGTAAAAAGGACATTGCCTGGCTCCGTTGCACGGCGTCGATGCAGTATGGCAACCACTACTAAAAAATCACCCCACGAATTCACAACACTATAGAACATTCTTATCTAGGTTAATAATAATAATCCTGTGGCGCTACAGCCCATGAAGGGCCTTGACCTGCCATCTCGACTGCCGGTCTCACGCCTACGTATGCACGTCAGAGGTGAGTGATCATTCAGCCGATACGGGGAGCTGATGTGGCCAGCATCACGCATCCCCCACCCAGAATGTTGGCGTCCGTGGCCGGGATTGCTGCCTATCGAGGCTTCTCACTTTCTTCATGATGCTGAGTGGGCACCGGTCCTATACCCGGGTCTTAAAATCCTCACCCTCACGGGTGGGATCGAACTCAGGCGTATTGCATGCCCGGGAACCAGAGCTCCACGCTACAGCGCCACGGTGCAGGACACTTATCTACAGGGAGGGCCAAAAAACTACGAACCGCCTGCGCGTTGTTTTTCCTGTCCGCGTCCTCGGCGCTCGTTGCCGTCTGCCGCTTTCATAGAAAGGCGCGGATGAAACCATACAACATTTTTAAAACTACTTTTAAAGGCCTTACACCTCTTTAGGAAACTATCCATCACTCCCAATTTTTTTCGAGTCAACAGTTGAAGCCCATACATATGTGAATACAATTTTGCCCCCCTTTTGTTTTAGAGAATTAACAGACAGGGAGTGTGATCTTGCCTTTTTCAACAAGACTCTGCAACAGCTTCTACGGCCAATATTTCGATGAGAAAAATTGAAAGTGTGTTTGAAGACAGAATTATTAGTAGAGATTTGTGTCCCCCGACTTAAACCCTGCGATTTCTATATCTGGGATAACTTAAAACATAAAGTGTACAAGACAAACCCACACACCCTGGAGGAATTAAAGCAAAATATCGGCCAGGAAATTGCCAACATTTCTCAACGTGAACTACGGCGAGTGATGGATAGTTTCCTAAAGAGGTGCCAAAAATGTATGGACAACGACGGTGGCCAGTTTCAGCATCTCCTTTCATAAAGTTGGTAAGTAAAGCGTTTAAAGGTAGTTTTATAAATGTTGTATGGTTTCATCCACACGTTTCTATGATAGCGGCAGACGGCAACAGGCGCCGAGGACGCGCAGCCGGTTCGTAGTTTTTCGGCTCACTCTGTAGGTTGGCAACCCTGAATTCAGTAAGATGATATTCCATCATGGCGGCCGTTTTCTGTAACGACGAGAAAACACACTGTCGTGCAAAGGAAGGGTGCTGAAAAACTGCACCTTGAGTGGATGCATACTGAGGAAAGTTAGTGCAAACTGTTTATAGAAAGTGGTTTGGCAGACAAGAGGAACTCGTGGGCAGCAGATGGAATCTCAGGAGTGCTAACTGTGTGTAGTAATTAGTAGTTCTTTATTTAGCTCTAGACTCAGCTTCGCCCTTCAAAAGTAAGTAAAAACAAAATCAGTCATCCTTTTGGCATTGTTTGTGGCTAAAGGTTGACGGTAGCAATCAGTCACGAAGGTTGAAAACTTGACCGGCGAGCGACTGACACAAATTCTGTTGATTTGTGATGCTTGAGGTCTTCATTATGTTGTCTTCTACAGCTTTAACTGTCCACAAATAAATATACGCGTTTTATTACTATTGCATAATAATAGGTGAAGTTAAATTATGTTGAAAATTTCAGTTGTTTGGATTCTTAAGGCCCGTGTGTCTGTCTGTGAACAGCATAACTAAAAATTTTCAAGATAATCCGCCCTACCCAAACTACCCTTTACATGGAAACATTTTCGTTGCTTTGGATTTTCTCAAAAACTGCTCCAACGATTTTGACTAAAATACCATGCATTACAGTTATTGGATGACAAAATAAATGTATATCTTGAATTTTCTGCGAAAAGCCCTGTGAAGTCCGCTTCATTCTGAATGACTTTTGTATAACTGGCAAATCAAGAGATACACAAAATCTCACAATACAAAAAAATCTGATGTGTTACACTCACATGACTTTCTCTACTCTTGTACAAACTAACGCTTATTCTCCATATGCTTCATGTTAATCGAGATGTTAATCTTATTGCTAATTTTCTTGTAGATGCAAGGGGAATTGGTAGGCTTTAAGCGAGTCAAATATTTTAAGAGCTGGTTGCTATGTGGAGTATTCCATTCTCTTTTCATTACCAGGACAAAAAAATGAATAACGAATTTGAGAAAAAGTATAAGCATTGCAAAAATTTAAGGGGATAACAAGCAATATCTCGAAAATGATTCACTCAAAAAAAAGTATATGACCTAAATTGTGTATTTTAACGCGATCTACATTTTTTGTGTAGTAAAATTTTGTCTTATCTCTTATGGTTTACCAGTTATGTAAAAGTCGTTCACAATGAAGAACACTTTTGGAGACATTCCCAGAAAATTCGAGATATACATTTCATTTGTCATGACATTATCTTAAACATATGATATTTTAATCAAAATCGTTAGAGCAATTTTTGAGAAAATTAAAATTTTGAAAAATGTTCCATGTAAAACGTAATCTGGGGTGGGGTGATTTTCTTGAAAATCTTCGTGTCGTATCTCTGGAAGATACAGAACCTAAATACCAAGTTTGGTGTTTATCCGACTGTTCGTTTCTGAGTTATGCTGTTCACAGACAGACACACACATGGACATGTTTCCAAAAATGGTTTTTATGGATTCAGGGGGTCTCAAAACATGTATTTCCGGTGAAATCTCGGTATCGAATTTTTGGGTGGAATACAATACTTCCCCTACTTACTCTACGTAGTAGAGAAAGTAAAAATGTAGACCTCATTAAAGCACACAACTTATGTTAAATGCAGTTTTTTTGTGGTTTTACCCATTTCCGAGATATTACTTGTTGCTTTGAACTTTCAAATACTTACTCTTCTTAAGTAATAAGTCGGTATTTGTTTTTATCTCGTGGTCGTAACATTCACATGACTCTCTCTGCCCTCTATCGTTTATTACTGGCTATACAAATTATTACGAGAATTTATTTTTCTATCTACTTCATTTTAATCCAAATAAACCTTTGCAGAAACTGCTACATTACACATTTCGTTATAGATACAAAGGGAACAGCGATAGTCAAATGTTTAACAACTGGACGCTATATGCTGCCTTAAAATTCCATACTGTTTCCATGACATCGCGAGAAACAAGTGAAAATCGATGAGGTAAGTATGAATGACAAGTATTGAACAATTCGAACTATTAACAACAGATACCTCGGAAATGGCTTATGTCACAAAAAAGTTATTTGAAATAAACTGTTTGTTTTAAAGAGACCTACATTTTTTGTGTATTAGTTTTCGTCTATCGCTTAATTTGAAAACTTTTCCCAGAAAATTCAAGATTTATATTTTATTTGTTTTGCAAATATAGTTAATATATGGTATTTTAATCAAAATCGTTAAGAGCCATTTTATAGAAAATAAAAAAATTCGAAATTTTCTATGTAAAGTGTAGTTCGCGTTTTTGAGTTATTCTTTTCAGAGATCCTTCCCTAAAATAATTTTTTTTATTCAGAGGGCCTCAAAACATCTATTTACCATAAAATCTCGATATGGAACTTTTGGATGGAATGCAATACCTTCTCTGCCTGTGAGGTACAGTGGCTACCATTTATGCCGTCCCCGCAGCTTTGGGAGGCATTCTACTGGCCTTCACAGTTGAGTATGTATAGCAAAGGTGGAGGTGTGTGTATTTGTTTACCTTTTCGCCATGCAGTGATGCCCTGTATTAGTGCACAGTTCTAAATTATTCTCTTATGAATGTACTACTTTGAGGAATAGCTTTATCTTCATCACTTATAACAGTGTTAAAATAATATATAAATAAATAGTCATGTTTTGCACAACATATTCACGATAAAGTACATTAATAACAGTAATTATAATATAATGAAATACACACTGTTTACTTTCAAAGAGGACACATTAAATTAATATTCTGTCCTTTTTCCATTCCTGTTGAGTACCTGATTTGGCCTCCTAGACTCTTAATCGCATAGTGCTGGAAAAACTGTGACACTAAGCGCATATATTCCCACATTTCAGGACAGTGTTGCAAGAGGGCGAGAGTGAGTAGTGCCTAGGTGGCTATATCAGGTATTGGACAAGACTGGAGACTGGACGGATTATTAAAATAGTGTGTTGTAAATGTATCCTATTTGAGAGTAAAAAAGTGTAATGCATTTCAGTTTTACTTTATATTGCCATTAATAAAACTTTTTCATGAAGAAATTGTGCAAAACAGGGTTTTATTTAGTTATATATTTAAAGATGGTTATTATATGTAAGCGATGATGAGTAAAGCTATTACTCAAAGTTGTATAATATTCATATTACGTGAATAATCTAGAACGGTGCACGTAAAACAGGACGCCACTGCATGCGCGAAAAGGTAAACAGATACTCAACTCCTCCTTGTTATACATATTCACCTGTGAAGGCCAATACAATGCCTCCCAAAGCTGCGGGGACGCCATAAATGCAAGCCAGTGTACGAGATAGAGAAAGTAAAAACCTGACTATCGCTTTAACCACAGTACAGCTTTTATACCTTACCTACAACCCCTTAAGGGGGGGTTTTGACGCCTTCAGCTGCCACGGTGCGGACCCTGAGCACTCGTGGTACTTCTGACGTTACTAGAAGTGCGCTGGGCCAAACGTTCCGAGCCCCACCCGTAAGGATGGTGTTTGGATTGGGTTGGACTCGGCGGGGCAGTGGTTTCCGATACCCATGGGAGATTGGAAACGTTTGGGCGGTTTTCCGTCCAGGCGGGTTGTGAGACGCCTTAAGATCCTCCGGTACCGCCCTGGAGAGCCGGTAGACAATTGCTAGATAGTTGTCGGCCCCACTGAGGTTCTTCGGTAGTTTTTCCCTTTTGAGGTTGATGTGCGTAAGTGGCGTATCACTTCCGCCCCGTAATGGGGGGCAGAGGAAAAGCACTCGGGGGAGGGAGAGCCGCCCTCCTCCCAGGCCACGTGGGGGGAAATACCTACCTACAACGAAATGTGTAAACGTATAATAAAGGTTTTGTCTTGATTAACAAGTAGTAGAAGGGTGAGTAGAGAAAGTCGTGTGAATGCAACACAACAGCGGCATTTGTTTGGGAACTCCCACCTCTGCAGTATTATCTCCGGATGTGGTAAAGGGATTCTACAGTGATCTCAGGGAACTAGACGCACTGTTTCTAGGATACCAGACATTGAAGTGTTCCTGTGCTGAAATGAAATAGTGTCGCGAATTGATTCAAAGCTGTAACTGAATCACAATGATTAAGCGGGAGGGCAAATGAGGTCATCATAACAGCTCATGCAAGCATCCCACAACAAATTATTATTATTATTTTACCAGCGGACAACGTCCTGGTTATGCATGACGAACACATCGCTCCATGTTGAACCTTGCGAAATAATGATGGCTTTTTGCTTTTTCAGGAAACGTGCTCGTTCGCTGTTCAGGTCTCAAAGTATAGTATCCAAATGTCTCATAGTTGGTGCGCAATCCTCGTTATCGTCTTTCACCAGAGGCACGACGGCATTCCCTCTCGGAAATCGTGCGGGGTAGTGGTGTTCCTTTTGCAGCCTGTATCACCACACTTGTATACTGAAGTACCATGTCTCTTTGCAATAAAACCACCTGGTTTCCTTCAGCAAATTCCGATACATAGTGTTACATGGTTAAAAACAATCTCACCACCTTCTCTATCCGTTATCGTTTATTAGTGCATATACAAAGTATTCTTACTGAAGCTTATTTTTCTATCTGCTACGTTTTAATCCAAATAAACCTTTACAGAAACAGCTACATTACACATTTCGTTATAGATACAAAGAGAACAGCGATAGTCACATGTTTAACAACTGGACGCTATATGCTGGCCTTAAAATTCAATACTGTTTCCATGACATCTGAATGTTGACAGGACTTTAAAAGAATGACCAACTAATGAACAATTCGAACCTTTAAAAACGGATATCTCAGAAACGGCTTATGCCACAAAAAATTATTTGAAATAAATTGTGTATTTTAAAGAGATCTACATGTTTTGTGTTGTACGTTTTCGTCTATGGCTTAACGTTTATCATTTAAAATTATACAAAATTCCTTCCTAATGAAGAGGACTTTACAGGCTATTCCCCCAAAAATTCAAGATATACGTTTTATTTGTCATATACATATCTTTATTATAACGCATTTTAATCAAAATCGCTAGATACATTGTTTAGGAAATAAAAAATTTCGAAATCTGGATGTGTTGTTCCATATAAAGGTAGTTTGGGACTGGGGGGATTGTCTTGAAAATCTTCGTGTTGCATTTTTGAAAAGTACCAAACCTAAACACAAACATTTTCTAAAAAAAATGCTTTTTTGGATTCAAGGTTCCTGAAAACATATAGTTCCTGTGATGTCCCCGTATAGAATTTTTGTATGGAACCCAATAGCGTCTCTGCCTACTATATATAATCAAATAAAGAAATAATTGCAATAAATAATTTCCGTAAATTAAATCATTGTATAATACAATAAACTTGCGTTGAACGGATTTGTCCGGAGAAAAAGGTCATTAGCGAGTCATGTTAAGCAAAGTCATTAGTAACAGCATGAGTAACGAAGGCGTTAGAGGTAACGAATGTTGGAATGCAGTTAGGGTTTAGTTCATTACGTTTGAGCAGTCACATGGACAGAAGTTCTGTAAAAGAGAAAGGGAGTGAAATTCTGAGATGCGGGTAGGTACCCCATAGTAATAAGGTAACAGACGCAAATGTAGGAGTTTAAGATTGGCCCTACGCCAGAAGGAACCTTGGTGGGATAGTTCTAAGGTAGGCAGAGGTTAAGTAATAAAAAGCGTGTATTGCTAAAATTAGCGTCTTGTCTTTGTTTTCCTTCGTGTACAGCTTTAGGAGCTTTTGCTGTGATCAGCAGTTCGTAGCGCCTAAGACCGCATTGGGTTATCAGTTACTCGGCATTAGTCGCGAGTTATTTCGCCAGTAAACATTTCAGCGACTCACGGCAAGTTGCGGTTTTAGTTTTTTACTTTCTCTACTACGTATAGTAAGTAGGGGAAGTATTGCATTCCACCCAAAAATTCGATACCGAGATTTTACCGGAAATATATGTTTTGAGACCCCCTGAATCCAAAAAGAGCATTTTTGGAAACATGTCCGTGTGTGTGTCTGTCTGTGTGTCTGTGTGTGTCTGTGAACAGCATAACTCAGAAACGAACAGTGGCATAAACACCAAACTTGGTATTTAGGTTCAGGATCTTCCAGAGATGCGACACGAAGGTTTTCAAGAAAATCCCCCCACCCCAGACTACCCTTTACATGGAACATTTTTCGAAAATTTTAATTTTCTCAAAAACGGCTCTAACGATTTTGATTAAACTATCATATGTTTAAGATATTGTCATGACAAATAAAATGTATATCTCGAATTTTCTGGCAATGTCTCCAAAAGTGTTCTTCATTATGAACGACTTTTTCATAACTGGTAAACCATAAGAGATAGACAAAAGTTTACTACACGAAAAATGTAGATCGCGTTAAAATACACAATTTATGTCATATACATTTCTTTTGTTGAGTGAACCGTTTGCGAGATATTGCTTGTTATTACCTTAAATTTTCCAATACTTATACTTTTTCTCAAATTCGTTATTCATTTTGTTATGTCCTGGACATGCAAAGAGAATGGAATGCGCCACATAGCAACCAGCGTTAAAATATTTGACTATCGCTTAAAACTTACCATATTCCCCTTGCATCTACAAGAAAATTAGCAATAAGATTGACATCTCGATTAACATGAAGCATATGGAGATTAAGCGTTTGTAAAAATAGTTTGTACAAGATTAGAGAAAGTCATGTGAGTGTAACACATCAGATTTTTTTTATTGCGGAAACAGTTATTTCAAACCGTAAAATTCATACTCTAGAAGTTAGCAGATATAATAAGTCAATTGTTACAGTTTCAAGTCCTACGATCCATAATCAGTTTCATTCTTTATCTTCAAACGGTCGGCATCTCGCTTCACTAGCTTAAGTATTGGATCACATTAAGCTTCTCAGTCAATTTAAACTGGTGTTATCCTTTCAAAATACGTCCATGCATAGCGTGATAGGAAGATCTCCTAGCCAACCACTGTAGCAGCCGGCAGCAGATATTTGAGATGTCAAAAGGTGACAAAGTGACGACCACGTGATAGAGAAAGTGGTATAACAAGAAACATGCATTGTGCATATAAGTCCAGGCTATAGTGATCACTATTGTCTAAAATCTCTCGCAACTCTTTTAATGTCATGAACAGATGGTCTATTTTCATGATCATCATTAGCTACGGTCACGAGAGCACAAGCAAGTGACGTGCAATATGCCAAACTTTCGTTTGGAATGAATGGCACGTACACGTAAAAATTCCACGTCTGTTGATTCTGCCCTAAGCTGTAAACAGGTTAGTGGTCATTAAACGCAGCGTGTTAAAGAATCTTATTGTTAAAGTGTAAGATAAATATTTGCATCATCTTTTCAGAATTTCTTATTGTTTTGGGGATGGGTATTATATTATCATTTTTATTTTCTCTGTTACTATAGTAAGTACCTATTGTGTTCCACCAAAAAATTCGATGTGGTTGTTTCACTGAAAATAAACGTTTTGAGGTCCCCTAAATACAATGCCTTTACTTTCTCTATCACGTACATAGTAGGTAGCGAAGGCATTGCATTTCACCCAAAAATTCGATATCGAGATTTCGCCGGAAATGAATGTTTTGAGGTCCCTGTATCCCAGAAAAGCAGTTTTAGAAACAGATCCGCGTGTGTAATGTGAACGGCGTAACTCAAAAACTCAAACTTGGTATTTAAGTTCAGTATTTTCCTAAGAAACGAAACAAAGGTTTTCAAGAACTACCCTTCACATGAAAAGGTTTTTCTCAAAAATGGTCTAAAGATTTTTATTCAAATATTAAGATATTTATATAGCAAATAAAATGTATATTTTGAATTTTCTAGGAATAGCTCCTGAAGTCCTCTTCATTCGGAAGGAATTTTGGACTTCTATAACTGGTGAACGTTAAGCGATAGACGAAAACGCACTACACAAACAATTATCTCTTTAAAACGCATACTTTATTTCAAATAACTTTTTTTTTTGCATCAGTCATTTCCCATATATTCGTTATTAATGCTTTGAATTGTTCAATACTTTTGTCATTCCTCTTAAGTCCTGTCGATT
Organism: Deroplatys truncata; assembly: GCA_030765065.1. Taxonomy (NCBI): domain Eukaryota; kingdom Metazoa; phylum Arthropoda; class Insecta; order Mantodea; family Mantidae; genus Deroplatys; species Deroplatys truncata. The sequence continues at coordinate 14,124,167 of CM060979.1, forward strand.
TTCAGTTGTTTCTCGCGATGTCATGGGAACAGTCTAGAATTTTAAGGTCAGCATATAGCGTCCAGTTGTTAAACATTTGACTGTCGCTGTTCTCTTTGTATCTATAACGAAATGTGTATTGTAGCTATTTCGGCAAACGTTTGTTTGGATTAAAATGAAGTAGATAGACAAGGTTTCACAAGAATAGTTTGAATACCCACTAATAAACTATAGAGCGTAGAGAAAGTCATGTGAATGTAACACAACAGATTTTTAGAAAAACGTGTGTGTGTGTGTGTGTGTGTGTGTGTGTGTGTGTGTGTGTGTCTGTGTCTGTGAACAGAAAAAACGAAAAGTCGATTAAGTACCAAAATCAGTATTTAAATTCGAATTCGGCGTTTTCCAAGAATGCGACACAAAGATCTTCATCCAGGTCCTCCCCCCACCCAAAAATGGCTCTAATGATTAAAATACCCTATGTTTAAGATACTTGCATGAGAAATAAACTGTATAGCTCGAAGTCCTGTTCATTCTGAAAGAGTTTTGTATAATTAGTAAACCGTAAGACGTGAACAAAATCTTACTACACGGTAAGTGTAGATCTCGTTAAAGCACACAGTTTATATCAAAGAATTAATTTTTGTGGCGTTAACCATTTCCGAAATGTTCTGATTTGTTTTTCAAACTTTTTTCAAGTGGTAAGTTATTATTCGTTTTTTATCGCACAAAGAGTATTGAATTTCAAAGCCATCACATAGCAACTCGCTTTTTTTTTTTAAAAAAATCTGACTATCATTTTAGCCTGCTGCATATTTCTGACAGTAGAGAAAGCAATGTGAATGCAACACTTCATAAATTTTGCTTTCTCTACTACGTATAGTAAATAGGGGAAGTATTGCATTCCACCAAAAATTCGATACCAAGATTTCGCCGGAAATGCGGTTTAGAGGTGCGCTGAATCCAAACAAAACGTTTTTGGAAACATGTCCGTGTGTGTGTGTGTGTTTGTGTGTGTGTGTGCTTGTCTGTGAACATCATAACTCAAAAATGAAAAGTCAGATTAATACCAAATTTGCTATTTGAGTTTAGTATCTTCCAAGGATGTGACACAAGATTTTTAAAGAAAATCCCCCACCCCAGACTACCCTTTACATGGAACATTTTTCGAAAATTCTGATTTTCTCAAACATGGTTCTAACGATCTTGATTAAAATATAATATATTTATGATATTGTTGCCAAATGAAATGTGTATATTGAATTTTCTGGGAATGTCCCCAAAGGTCCTCCTCAATCAGAATGACTTTTCATAACTGGTAAACCATAAGAGAGAGACAACATTTTACTACACAGAAAATGCAGATCTCGTTAAAACACACAATTTATATAATTTTTTGTTGTTGAGTGAACCATTTCCGAGATAGTTCCTTGTTATTTGTTTGAATTTTCCAATACTTATGCTTTTTCTCAAATGGGAATTTGTTATTCATTTTTTTTGTGTCCTGGACATGGAAAGAGAGAATAGAATGCTCCACATAGCAACCAGCTCTTAAAACATTTGACTATCGCTTAAAGCCTACCAATTCCCCTTGCGCCTACAAGAAAATTAGCAATAAGATAGCTTGTACAAGAGTAGGGAAAGTCATGTGAGTGTAAGGCATCAGATTTTTTTCCCCCGAACCTGCTTGGTTGTGGATTAGCTACGTCCCTCTAAATACTTGCAGCAGTTGTTCAGTGACGTTGACAACGCTTCCGTAGTCTTGCGGTTAACGAATCTGTTAACCCACAAGACAGGAGTCGATTTACAATTCTTCAACACGTCATATATGCAGCGGCGTCACTTAATAGGAGAAGTAAAAACATTTATTAACTTCGATTAAGGCTATTGATTTTGTTTCATAAGAAGGCAAACACACTGCTTTTCTCATCAGCTTGTTGATCTTTCTCCTTTACTTTTGTAACCGATGGCTGTCTGACTTCAGCCTACCTTAAAATGTAAGCTTTTTCTCTTAATGTTTTTTCCCCCTCAATTTGTTAGCTTTATTGTACTCAATTATACTATTCAGTTTTGTAAAACAAAAGTATAAAAAATTATAGAATAAGTTTATGGGGTACTACACAGTGGTAGTCCCAAGGTTGGTTCTATATATTTTGGTTAAAACAAGAGGTCACTGTGTCAACGTCTTTTGAGTTTTCGGCGGCAAGGAGCAGGAGGATCGACATAGCAGTGGATTGTGGTGTTGGATACAGGACCTTGAAACTTCTTGTAGCTGGTTCGGTGGATAGGGAGAACCTCCGGAAGGCCTAGATCGGCATGCAGGGTGGCGTTGGGAACTTACCAGGGTGCTCCAGTAACCAGATGTAAATACGAGGGGCACTAAAGCCTAATAATTAAAACAAAGTCATTTCTGACTGAAAACTGCTTTATTGTTTTTCAAAATATTCTCCTTTATGATCAATACACTTTTGCATCCGTTTGAACCATTTGTCAAAGCATTTATTCCAGTCTTCTTGAGACACCTCCAAAACATGGTTTTTGAAGGCATCAACGGCTTCTTCTGCCAACGAAAATCGTTGTCCACGCAATTTATTCTTGATGTTAGGGAACAAAAAGAAGTCATTGGGAGACAAATCAGGACTGTAAGGCGGATGACCCATCAATTCGATTTTTTGAGCCTTCAAATACTCTGTTGTTAGACGAGATGTGTGTGCGCTCGCATTGTCTTGATGAACGATCCTACGGTTCTTGTTGGTTTTCCTTACTTACTTCACCGAAGACTTCCGGCAAACAAATGGTTGTGTACCATTCGTCATTGACCGTTTTACGTTCCTCTAAAGGCTCCGTTGCCACATGGTCAGTTTTACTGAAAAAGCAGGCGACCATTTGCTTCGAAGTGCTTCCAGTGCGAACAACTTTTGTTGGATTTGCTTCATCTTGAAACACCCATACAGTCGACTGCTACTTACGTTCCGACTCATACGCATAGATCCATGATTAGTCACCTGTTACAATCTTATATACGTCTTTTGAGGCACCGCCATTGTATTTCTTGAGCATTTTTGTACACCAATCGACACGAGCATCCTTTTGAGATTGCGTCAAATTATGTGGGATCCAACAAGAGCAAACCTTTTTCACGGCTAAATAATCATGCAATATTTTATATATGCTGGTGGAACTAATGCCTAGGGTTGCCTCAATCTCACAATATGTCGCATGACGATTTTTCATTATTAGTTTTTGCACAGCATCAATGTTTCCTGGCACAACAACTGATTTTGGACGACCTTCAGGAACTTCATCATTGAGCGAACGGCGGCCACGATTAAATCCGTTATACCAGCGTTTTACAGTGGCATAGGATGAGCTTCGTCGCCAAATGTGGAAGTTAGTTGATCGATGCACTCTTGTCTTGATAATCCACGTCGAAAGTCGTAATAAATCATTGCACGAACATTTTCACGAGTTAATTCCATGTTTTTGTTGACACACAATTTTCAAGTTAGTGTACACAAAACAAATGACGCTCTATTACAAAATTTTTGAAGTAGATTATGGTCAAAAATGTCAAACTTTCCATTGGAAACGTCATATGGCACCTACAACACTCAGGGTTGCCAAGGCTCAAAATATAAATAGTGCCCCTCGTATCTGCTTTGTATTCTCTAGATTCGGTTGGGGAAAGTGAGGCAGATCCCCAGATACAGCAAGTGTACTTCCATGTGGGTTGAATAAGGGATATGTAAATAAGGCGCTTGTAGTGCCAGAGGTAGTGGAGATTGTGCAGATACTAAGTGTCTTACTTAACGGAGTTTCTGTACTAAGCTAATAATATGAAGGTTCCAAATGAGCTTGCTGTCCAAGAGCAAGATATCAGATAGATTCTGCTGTGGGTATCTGTATCGCTGCCATAAAACAGGACTTTTCGTTTGTGTGTGAACTTGACCGTTATGGATTTTTGAGTTTCATCAAGACGCATGATTTTTTACACCACAGGTTGAACATTGTCACAGAAAATTTGCATCCGAGTTGTCATAGGACAAGTGCCCCTACTTAGAGGAGCGACATCATCAGCAAAGTGGGCAGTAGTGAGAGGAGAATCAGAGGGAAAAATATAATTGTATATAAGACAGAGATATGGTCCCAGAGCGCTGCCTTGTGCAACACCGGAGTAAATTGCTTTGGACTGTGATTGCGAAATTCCATACTTGACTGAAAAAGTGCGCTTACTGAGGTAAGATTGAAATATTCTATATAATGTATCCGAAAGATGGGGTTTAAGTTTGAGGAGCAGGCCTTGATACCATACTTTATCAAAGGCAGTTTGAATGTTAAGAAATTGTTGCGAACAAGAATGGAAACCAAACTGTATAGGCAGTATAATTCCTCGAAGTTGTGTTAGTAAAGCTATGCGTTTTGCTTTTATGGGAGCACAAACAAGAATATTCAAGATAATATAATAATCAAACTCTTAAGTAACCAGAAAAAGATCTCTTAACATAGCGGAACTCTCAGGTCACAGTTTCCCAATTCTCTTAACCTGAAACAGTTAGGTCTTCAGTTCACTTGCTATGAACAAGGGAATGGACGATTCAGAACAAACAATTCGAGCACGAAAAACCAAGAGGACTACACAATGAAACTGTAATAATCTTATGTGTTACATTCACATGATATTCTCTACCTACTATCGTTTATTTTTGTATAACTTCCCCAAAATATTCTTAAGAAACCTTAATTTTCTGTCTACAAACTTCGTCGTAGGTACAAAGGGGACAGAGGAAACCAAATCCATACTAGTTGTTTAAAAGTGGGAGGCTATATGCTGGCCGTGAAATTCCATACTCTTTCCATGACAAATTGAGAACAACTGAATGGCGACAGCACCTTAAAGAATTACAGTGTTGAAAAATTGAAACCAACAACACGTCTCGGAAATGACTAATGCCTCAAAAATATTTATTTGAAATATAAATTCTGTGTTTTAAAGAAATCTACATTTGTTTTGTGAAGTAGTTTTTGTGTATCTCATATATTATACCCGCTATACAAATTTATACAAAATTTCTCCTGGATGAAGAGGACTTTACATTTTATTTGTAAAAAAATTCAAGAGATACGATATATTTGTCACGTAAATATTTTAAATGTAATGTATTTCAGTCAAAAACCTTAAGAGTCGCTTTTGAGAGAATCAAAAATAACGAAAAAAAAAATCAATGTAAAGGGCAGTTTGGATTGGAGGGATTTTCTTGAAACAACTTCAGGTTGCATCTTTGAAAAATACTGAATTTACATACCAAGTGTGGTATTTATCCGAAATTTCATGTTTTAATGATGCTGTTCATATACAGTGGCTTTGGCAGAAAAGTTTGAATATTTTAACATACATTTTTGCAGTTTTTTGATTCTGAAGCTTTTACATCGCATCAGATATTCTCTTGTTCCCTAGAAGAGCTTGAGTTGGCTCCGTTTACTAAGGTTCATGTTTGTTTGCAGTTTTCGTTTTTACTTTCCCTACCACATACTTAGTAGGTATGGTATTGCATTCCACCCAAAAATTCGATACGGAGATTTCACCGGAAATACTTGTTTCAAGGCCCCCGAACACGAAATAAAAGGATTTTTAGTAAAAGGTCCGTGTGTCTGTGAACAGCATGACTCAAAAAGGAAAAGTCAAGTGAATATCAAACTTGGTATTTAAGTTTTTTCCAAATATTCGACACAAAGATTTTCAAGAAAATCCCCCTACCCCGAGCTACCCTTTACATGAAGCATTTTTGGAAATTTTCAATGTTCTCAAAAGTGGCTCTGACGATTTTGATTAAATGACCATACTCCTACATGAGAAATATGATGTACATCTTGAATTTTCTGGGAATAACCTGTGAAGTTCTCTTCATTCGGAAGGAATTTTGAACTTGTATAACCGGTAAACGTTAAGCGACAGACGAAAACATACTACACAAAAAATGTAGATCTCTTAAAAGATACAAATTTATTTCAAAAAACGTTTTTGTGGTATCAGCCATTTCTGAAATATCCGTTAATAATGGTTTGAATTGATAATACTTGACCATTCTCTTAAAGTCCTGTCAACATTCATTTGTTTCTCGCGATGTCTTGGAATTTTAAGGCCAGCATATAGCGTCCAGTTGTTAAACATTTGACTATCGCTGTTCTCTTTGTATCTATAACGAAATGTGTAATGTAGCTGTTTCTGTAAAGGTTTATGTCGATTTAAGGGAAATAGACGGGAAAATAAACTTTCATAAGAATAATTTGTGTATCCACTAATAAACGATAGAGGGTGGAGAATGTATTCTGATTGTAACACATCAGACTTTTTTCTTATTTTTTTTCTCCTTTATTCCGTGGAGGGGTTCCATTTAACATCTTAGGTAATATCGGCGGCTTTTACCTTTAGAACAATTGCTGATGGCAATCGTGTTTTCTGATGCACTGTTTTTGAGATTCTTTGCGTTTGTGATAAGGGAACTAGTACGTGGACGGTTTGGGAATACAAGAGAAAAAGTTACCAATATTTGAACTGTTCTGTCTCCAAAAGTTGCCGTTAGAATTTAATGTGATTTATGTACTCTCTTGCTGGATCATTCAGCAATATTTTAATATATGGAAAATAATTTTTAATCCATAGTTACTTGTATAGACACTATTGTATGTCAGGCGGAAAAAAATTAAAAAGTTCCATGTATGACTTTTGTACCATTATTAAAAAACTATTTGAGTTAGAAGGCTGAAACTGTGTGCTACTTGAACAAAAAATATTTTAAAAGTAGAGTACTATTATCATAGAGGTGCAAACATTTCACAAATATTTATGAAATTATGGATTTTAATTATAGAACATTTTTCATAATCAACCTTAAACATTTTTTTTGCACAAAAATAATCACAGAAACATTAAAGTACCAGTCTACTTATTAGAACTATCCTTGAAGAAGTATCAGTACAAATTTCAAGCTTTTAAATTAATTTTAATTTGAAATATGGGTACAAAAGTCATACATGGATATTTTTTCGGCCTGAAATACAATAATGTCTATACAAGTAACTATGGGATTAAAGTTGTTTTCTATGTATTAAAACATTGCTGAATGATCCACTATGAGACTGCATAAATCACATTAAATTCTAAGAGCAACTTTTGGAGATGGCACCGTTCAAATATTGACATTTTTTTTCTCTGTTTTCCCTATTCGTTCACGTACTCGTTCCCGTAAATTCACACATTTTTACTTTCTCTACTACGTATAGTAAGTTGGGGAAGTATTGTATTCCATCCAAAAATTCGATACCGAGATTTCACCGGAAATATATGTTTTGAGATCCCCTGAATCCAAAAAAAAAGCATTTTTGGAAGCATGTCCGTGTGTGTGTCTGTTTATGAACTGCATAGCTCAGAAACGAACAGTCGGATAAACACCAAACTTGGTATTTAGGTTCAGTATCTTCCAGAGATGCGACACGAAGGTTTTCAAGAAAATCCCCCCAGCCCAGATTACCCTTTACATGGAACATTATTCGAAAATTTTAATTTTCTCAAAAGTGGCTCTAACGATTTTGATTAAAATATCATATGTTTAAGATATTTCCATGACAAATGAAATGTATATCCCGAATTTTCTGGGAATGTCTTCAAAAGTGTTCATTGTGAACGACTTTTGCATAACTGGTAAACCATAAGAGATCGACAAAATTTTACTACACAAAAAATGTAGATCGCGTTAAAATACACAATTTATGTCATATGAGTTTGTAAAAATAGTTGGTACAAGAGTAGAGAAAGACAGGTGAGTGTAACCCATCAGATTTTTAATATATGGAAAATAATTTTTCATTTCATGTATGACTTTTGTACCCATTACTAAAAAGCTATTAGAAGGCTGAAACTTTGTGTGCTACTTAACACAAATATTTTAAAAGTAGTTTGCTTTATCATAGAGGTGCAAACATTTTACACATTTTTTATGAAATTATGGATTTTATTCATAATCATCCTTATTTTTTTTGCACAAAAGTAATTACAGAAACATTAAAGTACTGGTTTACTTATTGGAACTATCATTGAGAAAGTATGAGTAAAATTTTCAAGCTTGTAAATTAATTTTAATTTGAGATACGGGTACAAAAGTGATACATGGAACCTTTTTCTTATTTTTTCGGCCTGAAATACAATAATGTCGATACAAGTAACTATAGAATTGAACATTATTTTCTATATATTAAAATATTGCTGAATGATCCCCTAAGAGACTTATAAATCACATTAAGTTCTAATAGCAACTTTTGGAGATAGAACTGTTCAAATATTGGCATGTTTTTTTTCTCTGTTTTTCCTATTCGTTCACGTACTCGTCCCCTTATATTCACACATACTTTTTTATATACTTCCAGACTCTAGGAATGATAGGGAACAATAGGGTCCCTTGTATTCGGAGAGTAGCGTGCTAGCCACCGGACCTCGTACGCAGTCTTGTTTGCAGTTGTTTACTTAGCTGAAGACGTAAAATGTCTTCTAACGCATGTCATCTGTTATTACGACTATGCCTTTGGCAATTGAATGTCATAACTTTGAAAGCAGGCGGTGCCGCAACATTGGTGGGGAATTATATTTATTTTAAAATACCAGGAGCGTCTGCCAGTAATGACTGTTTGGGAGGAAAGATCGCCAGCCAAGTGCGCAGTTCTCTCTTCTTCTGCCAGTGAATAAGGCAGCGGTTGTACTATACAGTACACTTTGTAAATACATCCCCTAACCATACAACAAAACAGCTGTACCGATTGAAAGAAAACACTTCGTTAGAAATTGCAAATGTAAAACAAATATGAAAAGAACTTAAAAAACAATAAACTATGCCCTTTCATTTCATGATTACAAGAAAGTAAACACAAACTGGCACAGTATCTTATGAAATACACACCACATTAAGACGTTTACTTTTTTTTTGCCAATGGTATATTATATGCATCTTCCCGATGTTATTTAGGATCCCAACGCATGAATTCGTCTCCAAGAAAGCCCATGTCTACCAACATAAATTTGGTGGCTGTGATATGAAGGAAGTAAAATACAACCAGTTTTACAAGCCTTTTCAATATTTGCGTTTTCGTAATCCACGTTTCCGACCTCAAATTCTTCTTGAAATACTGAATCTGTTGCCGTCGATATTACTACTATCAAAAACTCCACGGCACCAACCATAAGAATTGATTCAAAGCCTCCTAATTTATAATGCATACCTCTTGAATTGGCAACATTGCGTTAACGGAAATATCAGGTGACGATGGGAAATTTATTAGCCTTTTTAAAATTCTTCTTTAACGGATTATCCGGCTCTTTGTAGGACTTATACCCCCAAGGTTTTAAAAGCCAATGACCTGTGTCAGTAGTCTGTCGAGGAGCAAGCAAACTCTGGATCATAGCATATAAAGGATGGTTGATCAGCCCAATGACAAGCCAATGTCTTGTGTCAGTAGTCTGTCAAGGAGCAAGCAAACTCTGGATCATAGCATATCCAGGATGGGTGATCAGCCCAATGACAAGCCAATGTCTTGTGTCAGTAGCCTGTCGAGGAGCAAGCAAACTCTGGATCATAGCATATCCAGAATGGGTGATCAGTCCAATGACAAGCCAATACCTTGTGTCAGTAGTCTGTCGAGGATCAAGCAAACTCTGGATCATAGCATATCCAGAATGGGTGATCAGTCCAATGACAAGCCAATACCTTGTGTCAGTAGTCTGTCGAGGATCAAGCAAACTCTGGATCATAGCATATCCAGGATGGGTGATCAGCCCAATGGCTAGCTGCCTTGTATCAGTAGTCTGTCGAGGAGCAAGCAAACTCTGGATCATAACATATCCAGGATGGGTGATCAGCCCAATGACAAGCCAATGCCTTGTGTCAGTAGTTTGTAGAGGAGCAAGCAAACTCTGGATCATAGCATATCCAGGATGGGTGATCAGCCCAATGACAAGCCAATGCCTTGTGTCAGCAGACTGTCGAGGAGCAAGCAAACTCTGGATCATAGCATATCCAGGATGGGTGATCAGCCCAATGACAAGCCAATGCCTTGTGTCAGCAGACTGTCGAGGAGCAAGCAAACTCTGGATCATAGCATATCCAGGATGGGTGATCAGCCCAATGGCTAGCTGCCTTGTATCAGTAGTCTGTCGAGGAGCAAGCAAACTCTGGATCATAGCATATCCAAGATGGGTGATCAGCCCAATGTCTGGTAAGACGAAAGAAGTAGGAAACTAAATGCAGTGAAAGGGAAAATTCGCGGATCAAATTATCCAACCCAGTTTTCGCCTAGCGACCGACGAAAACCGCGAAAAAAATCTTCGATCAGGTTATTCGGCCCCGAGGTTTGAACTGAACGCGAGTCGCACGCGTCACTGCGGCCCCACCTCTGTTGCTCTAATAATTCATTCAAAATAATAAAACACACGATCCTACAAAAACTAGCGTACAATACATGTGTGTGAGATGTATAACAAAATCTGGGAAATAGAAGAGACTCGATTTCATCTCATCTTTTGAAACTACTACTCGATTCTATTATAATGCACTTCCCACACGCATCGCAATATACAGTGCTTTTCCCTCACACTGTGGCCACCGCACGGCTGCTTGCGCGCCTGGCGCTGCGGTTCAGATTCCCGCCGAAACAGTTGTTGTATCCCCGCAACCGCCTCACGTCCTCATAGTTACAATTACAATAATAATAATAATAATAATAATAAGCACATACCTTATATAAGAGATGTTGTACTTCTTTGTACACACATTTCTGGCATCTTCTCAGAAATTTTTATTCACACAAGAGAGTTCAATGTCCGAAATTCACTTAATAGTTCTTACAGTGTTTGGGGCTTGTTGCTATTACTTTTTCTACCACGCACATATTAGGTGGAGAAGATATTGCATTCCATCCAAAAATTCGATACGGAGAGTTTACTGGAAATACATGTTTTGAGGCCCCTGAATAAAAAAAGCAGTTTTAGAAAAAGATCCTGTGTGTATGTGTCTGTGAACAGTATAACTCAAAAGCTAAAAGTCGGATAAGTACCAAAGTTCAGTAACTTCAAAACTGCGACATGCAGAATTTCAAGAAAATCCCCCGCCCGAAGTACCCTTTATATGGAACATTTTTGAAAATTTGATTCTCTAAAAAATGGCTCTAACGAGTTTGATTAAAATACCATATATGAAAGATATTTACATGACAAATAAAATGTATATGTTGAATATTCTGGAAATACCGTATGAAGTCCTCTTCATTCGGAAGGAATTTTGTATAATGTTGTATAACTGGTAAACGTACTACAGAAAAAGTGTAGATCTCTTTAAAATACACAATTTATTTAAAATAATTAATTTTTGTGCCATAAGCCATTTCTGAGATTCCGTTATTAATGGTTGGAATTGTTCATTTCTTGGTCATTCTCTTAAAAGCCCTTTCAACGTTCAGTTGTTTCTCGCGATGTCATAGAAACAGTAAGGAATTTTAAGACCAGCATATAGCGTCCAGTTCTTAAACATTTAACTATCGCATTTTCTGCCATTCTGCAATGACCAAGGCCATGTCAGGAACCCAAAAAATAGTTTAAAGCTTGGGAATGCTTGATCATGTTTTATTTTCTCATCTCCGTGCGGAGGGTGATTTTTGGTCTCGAGAGAGTCCATGTTGGTGTTGACAATCTGAAGTGTCTGCGTTGTTGTTTGTGGAAGATTGAAGTTTTCGTGGTGCTATAGGTATTGGAATAGTGGAATGGGTGGTGTCAGAGGCATATGGTGTTCTGGTGAAGGTCAGTGGTGGATGATTATGTTGGCGGTGTCTGGAGGTAAAGCAGAAACTGGAATTCTTCAAAGGCAACTCGTTATGCGATCCAGATGGACACCCCTGCTTCAATGTCGCTCACGGAGTTTTAATAAGGACGGAGCACCCTGTCCCACACCCCGCCTGACGATTGGGTTACCAGTCAGGGCTTTCCAGTCGAGCTAGTTAATAGAAGTATTATTTCCATGTAGTTTATATTGAAATTTGGCATTCGTTTTCCAGGGTTTGCAGTTAAAACTGGCAGCTGATATTTTGGGTGTGGCCTTCTTAAACAGTGCGATCGCTTTAAAGTGAGGCCACAACCGGCTATATCCCTAGCACGTGTTCAAGATTATCTTTATCAGCCGTGCTTTAGTCGCTGCTTTGTGTTCGTGTTGTAAATAGGATTGCGCATCTGAAAGGTGAAAGTTTATTCAAGTGTTGTGTGAGATTTTCTTAAGTGTTAATGTCTTGTTATTAGTTGACTGCAATGCCTGCCGACGCGTGAACAACGAATTTTTATGTACAATACATACAGGTCGTGTTTCAGGTGAGATTTCCTGATATTCCAGCTCCAGGTAGAGCAACTGTTAGAAGTTTGGTTAATACGTGTAGGGCGACGGCATGTTCTGAGGGAATAAAAAAAAATGAGAAAATTGATGCCTCTATTTGTGGGTAACCCTGAAAACTAAAGTTTATAGGAACAATCCTCACGCCATAGACGAACTTAAGGACAGTATAGAAACAGAAATTATCAACATTACGCAAGAAGAACTTATGCGTGTGAATGGAAATTTTATCCAAAGATACCAGGAATGTCTTCACGCAGATGGACACCACTTATAGCAAGGTTAGTGCATGTTACTATCACTCGTAAGTAAGTAACGCGGGAGTTAGGGAATGAAAAACCCCCAGTGTAATAGACAATGTGCGGAGCATGCATACGCGCAATCCGTGGCCTCACCATAAAACGACCGCAGTGTACTACATCGCATCTGTAAGGAATTTCAGAGTGGGTTTCGTTATGAGGGGTCTGATACTTCCATTGTCAATCCCCGTCACATACTTGGTTGTTATCTAGGACATTTTAAAATTGATGCTTTGAAAAAAAATCTGATGTGTTACACTCACATGAGTTTCTCTACTATTGTACAAACTATTTTTACAAACGCTTATTATCCGTATGTTTCATGTTAATCGAGATATCGAGATGTTAATCTTATTTCTAATTTTCTTGTAGGTGCAAGGGGTATTGGTGGACTTTAAGCGATAGTCAAATATTTTAAGAACTGGTTGCTATGTGGAGTATTCCATTCTCTTTGCATTACCAGGACAAAAAAAATGAATAACGAATTTGAGAAAAAGTATAAGTATTGGAAAATTTAAGGGAATAACTAGCAATATCTCGAAAATGGTTCACTCAACAAAAAAAAATGTATACATAAATTGTGTATTTTAACGCGATCTACATTTTTTGTGTAGTAAAATTTTGTCTATCTCTTATGGTTTACCAGTAATGCAAACGTCGTTCACAATGAAGAACACTTTTGGAGACATTCCCAGAAAATTCAAGATATACATTTTATTTGTTATGAAAATATGTTAAACATATAATATTTTAATCAAAATCGTTAGAGCCATTTTTGAGAAAATTAAAATTTTCGAAAAATGTTCCATGTAAAGGGTAATCTGGGGTGAGGGGATTTTCTTGAAAACCTCCGTGTCGCATCTCTGGAAGATACTGAACCTAAATACCAAGTTTGGTGTTTATCCGACTGTTCGTTTCTGAGTTATGCTGTTCACAGACATACACACAGACACACACACGGACATGTTTCCAAAAATGCTTTTTACTTTCTCTACTACGTATAGTAAGTAGGGGAAGTATTGTATTCCACCCAAAAATTCGATACCGAGATTTCACCGGAAATACATGTTTTGAGACCCCCTGAATCCAAAAACAAAGAGGATTTTTTGGAAACATGTCTGCGTGTGTGTGTGTGTGTGTGTGTGTGTTTGTGTGTGTGTGTGTGAACAGCATAACTCAGGAACGAAGAGTCGGATAAACACCAAACTTGGTACTTTGGTTCAGTATCTTCCTGAGATGCGACACGAAGGTTTTCAAGAAAATCCCCCCACCCCAGATTACCCTTTACATGGAGCATTTTTCGAAAATTTTAATTTTCTCAAAAATGGCTCTAACGATTTTGATTAAAATATCATATGTTTAAGAATTTTCATGACAAATAAAATGTATATCTTGAATTTTCTGGGAATGTCTCTAAAAGTATTCTTCATTGTGAACGACTTTTGCATAACTGATAAATTATAAGAGATAGATAAAATCTTACTTTACAAAAAATGTAGACCGTTAAAATACACAATTTATGTCATACATTTTTGTTGTTGAGTGAACCATTTTCGAGATATTGCTTGTTATTCCCTTACATTTTTCAATACTTATTTTCTCAAATGGGAATTCGTTATTCATTTTTTTTTGTCTTGGATATGCAAAGAGTATTAATCTGTGGCAAAGAGAATGGTGCTGCACCTAGCAACCAGCTATTAAGAGATATGTATGTGCTTAAAGGCTACTGTATTTCCAAATTGCCCTTGTAAATATATATTCCGCTTACATCTACAAGAAAATTAGCAATAAGATAGAGTCTGCAAATGTTTATGTCGATTAACATGAAGTAGATGGAGAATAAGCGTTTGTAAAAATATTTTGTACAAGAGTAGAGAAAGTCATGTGAGTGTAACACATGAGATTTTTATAAATATTATTAACACATTATTAACACAAAGTGACCAATGTCAGTATTGAGGTTTTATTCTTATCAAATGAAAATTTCATTTAGCTATCTTCAATAATTCTATAGAAAACGGGCCATTTACAAAAGATGAGCTAAAATCTATCTGTGTACTTCATCGTTGAACTGATGTAGAATTCAGATTATAAAAGGACAGTTATAGTACAAGGCCTAAAGTTTCTGGACATCCAGTGAAAGTAATGCAATTCAGCGTTTAGCTTGAATTGTTATTTATTCCATGTAAGTACAAGGAACCAAAAAAAAAATCACTGTTCAGAATGCAATATTAGTTAAAGAAGCGAGTACCTGCACCGTCGCCATTCAGGCATGCCATACCACCGATTATTTAACCTGGGCTCACCCCATCCTAATCCTGTTGTCCTCCGTGGTGTAGTGGTTACCATGCTAGCCTCTAGTTCCCGAGGTCGCGAGTTCAAACCCGGTGGAGGGCGATGGATCTTTTCGGGGTAAAAATCCTTAGCAGGGCTTCCTTCGGAAGGGAAGTAAAGCTGGTGCTTCCGTGTTGTATATTTACGGCACGTAAAAGAACCTCAAGCCTGATAAAGAGACCTCTGAGCAAAATTACCAGTCTTTCACGCCCAATATAGAATGGGACGATAAGGACCAAAGCAGTTAAAGAGCGTCCATAAATAAAACTTAATTTTTTTTTCCATCCTAATCCACAGGCGAGGTAGTGCACCCAACGGGTCTACCCACACTCTCCCAACAGTATATTCCCGACCGTGAAATAGAGACTCTATTATTAATCGCAGAGAGTACAAAATAGCCATTTTTAAATTAATGAAATAGCACAAGATTATAACCTAGAATGTCTCCAACAAAAACAAGAGTAATGTCCCAATACTCGTGAAAGAAGTTATCTCCCTCCGGAACAATGCTGCGCATCGAAGACAACTATGATAACATCGTGCTGAGATGAGAATAAGGGACACCCATTATTCTAATTTGTTTCACATCATATCCTTATGGTTTCAAGTGTTACATGATATCCTGCCTACTCGTAATAGGCATATACAATTCATATTACTGATTCTAGTAAGTGCTTGAAATGCGACGGAGAGGACACGTTAAAATATAGGTTAAGTGAATGTCCTGTTGTACAATCTTCTTCTTCTCCTTTCTCTGT
This sequence comes from Deroplatys truncata, assembly GCA_030765065.1. NCBI lineage: Eukaryota > Metazoa > Arthropoda > Insecta > Mantodea > Mantidae > Deroplatys > Deroplatys truncata. The sequence continues at coordinate 14,139,950 of CM060979.1, forward strand.
TTAACCTCCTCTTATATAGGACTTACACCCCCCAGGAATTACAGGCGGGTGCCTGGGGTCAGAGGTCCGTCGAGGAGCAGACACTCATGGATCAGACAGATTATCCAGGATGGGTGATCAGCCCGATGCCTGGTATGGGAGTAAGGAAGTAGATGAAACGAAATGATGGCGAAATGGATGAAAGGAAAGGTGATGATGGAGCAGTTGGTGGAATGAATGGCGGGGGAAACCGGAGAACCCGGAGAAAACCCGCCCAGACGCCGCTTTGTCCACCACAAATCCCACATGCGGGTCCCTGGGATTGAACCCGGGCCGCCTCGGTGAGAGGCGAGCCTGTTGTACAATCAATTACGAATTATTTTATGGATTCTGTGAGGAAACTACGGTTTTATGGGCTAGCCCAACATTCTTCTTAGACCAGATTTTGTATTAACTCCAACTTCAAGACATAAGTTCTCTTTGTATGGTTATTAGCAAATACAGTTTATTACCTGTTGCAGTATTACGATTGTTACCCTTTCGGACTGTGTATTATATTGGGGGATGACACGCCAAGCTCTTCTGATTAGACAATCTGCCAAATTTTACAAGGTGTATAAGAACTTTGTATTATTTCACTACAAAATATAGGGTTATTCAAAAAGAAGGAACAGACTTTATATATTTATTTCTAATGAACGACTGTAGATGGCGACGTATTAGATACATCACTGAATAGAGGAAAGTTCAAAGTTTTAATTTATGTGTTCAAAATGAGCACTATTATTGTTATGCGAGGACGACCAGTGCTTTCCAGTTTGCGTACGCAACCATCTTCTACGAATTTATTGTAACGATTGTAAATTTTTTATGACGAAGCGGCTCTTTGTTGAACTTACAACGAAATGCACGCTGCAATGAAACAATGGATTCTCTCTCTGCATAATGCAGACACACAAAATGGCTTTTCCTGTGGCGTCGCCATTTTCTCGTAAACAAACACAGCGCCGCTGTAGGCACTGAATGGAACTAATAGGTGGGGCTTAAAACTTTGAACTTTCCTCTATTCAATGATATGTCGTATGTGTCGCTATCTATTGTCGTTCATTAGGAATAAATATGTAAAATCTGTTCCTTTTTTAATAAACCCTGTATAATGTATTTAATATGTATTACCAGGCTATTATATAATAAATTCCTTAAAACAAATACTTATGTGACACCCTGAAAAGAAAACACTAAGTAAGAAAGGAAACACACTTAAAATTTTATAAAGTGTTAGCAATACCTGAAATAATGTATGGCTCAGAAATATGGATTCTGAAGAAGCATACAGTTAAAAGAGTCGAAGCTGCGGAAATTAAATATGTATTTACGATTTGTAGCAGGGTACTTTTTAATGCATAAAAAACGCAGTGAAGGTATACGTAAGGGATTAAAATGTTTAGCCTTATAGAGAACATTAAAGAGTATAGGAGGCAATGGTATTAACATGTCTGCAGAATGGTTACCAGTAGTATGCCTTGGAGAAGTTTGAACTATCGACCGAAAGGAGGAAAAAGACACGTCACGGTAGAGCTGGATGCAGCATCTACTCGTACAAGAATTGGAGCCGGAACGAACCAACAATGGTTTAATTCTTGAAAGGAGAAGAAGAAATAGAGGCTGTCTTAACGGCGGAGAGCAGTTCGACCCGTACCAAATGACATAGATTTCAGCAAGTGTATATAAGAGAGCAAAATCAGTCCGCGAAAATTGCCAGTTATAATCAAATTAAAAATCTGCTGCTGCTTTCAGAGAGAAAGAAACATTTATGTACCATAAAATAATGTAATTACAAATTTTGGTGTGAGAAAATCAGGTGCTGAAATTACGGGGGGGGGGAATTAAACGAAAGACGTAACTCTTGACATTCAGGTGTGAAAACTACAGAACAAAAATGCAATCAAACAGCTTTAAAAAGGACTAAGTATTAAAAAAAACTCAAACCAATGATATATTTCTCGGAAATGGCCCATGCCGCAAAGTAAGGCGTGTCTCTGCCATTTATTTCTTAGAATAAATCCGTTGGAACAAAATAAAAACAATGATGATAATTATCATTGAACTTTGAGACAATGAATCGAGCCAAGATTTTTGTTCTTTTATGTTTATTATCCTATTTTCTTAAAATTACGTTGTATTACACTTACTACCCTGAGTGTCTGAAATTTTTGACCGTTAGTGTGGGTGTGTGTGTTATTTATTTATGGACGCTCTACGTCTGTCGTTCTTAGTTTCCCATTCTATGTTGGGTGTGAAAGACAGGAAATTTTGCTGAGATGCCTGTTTATCAGGCTTGAGGTTCTTTTACGTGCCGTAACTCTACAACACGGGACCTCCAGCTTTAGTTCCCTTCCGAAGGAACCCATGCTAAGGATTGTTACGCCCGAAAATAATCCAGTGCCCTCCTTCGGGTTTGAACCCGTGACCTTGGTAACCAGAGCCTGGCATGGCACCACTAGACCACGGAGGACGACTGTGTGTGTGTGTGTGTGTGTGTGTCTGTGTGTGTGTGTGTACACACAATGATAAAATGCCTATCAAATTAAAGAGAAAATTACATTTTATAAGACTGCAAACTAAAAATGTAATTTTTTTGCAGCTTTCGACATTTAGTCTCCCTTTAATGGCTTTAAGGAGAAGCATAGTATAAGGCTTCTGCTTTTGTAGTATCGTGGTTCTTGGTGTTTTCTTTTTACTTTCTCTACTACGTATAGTAAGTAGGGAAAGTATTGTATTCCACCCAAAAATTCGATACCGAGATTTCAACGGAAATGTCTTTTGAAACCCCCTGAATCCAAAAAAAAGCATTTTTGAAAACATGTCTGTCTGTCTGTGTGTCTGTCTGAACAGCATAACTCAGAAACGAACAGTCGGATAAACACCAAGCTTGGTATTTAGGTTCAGTATCTTCCAGGGATGCGACATGAAGGTTTTCAAGAAAATCCCCCCTCCACAGAGTACCCTTTACATGGAACATTTTTCGAAAATTTTAATTTTCTCAAAAATGGCTCTAACGATTTTGATTAAAATATCATGTGTTTAAGATATTTTCATGACAAATAAAATGTATATGTTGAATTTTCTGGGAATGTCTCCAAAAGCGTTTTTCAGTGTGAACGACTTTTGCATAACTGGTAAACCATAAGAGATAGACAAAATTTTACTACACAAACAATGTAGATCGCGTTAAAATACACAATTTATGTCATATACATTTTTTTTGTTGAGTGAACCATTTTCGAGATATTACTTGTTATTCCCTTAAATTTTCCAATACTTATACTTATTCTCAAAAGGGAATTCGTTATTCATTTTTTTATGTCCTGGATATGCAAAGAGAATGGAATACTCCACATAGCAACCAGCTCATAAAACATTTCACTATCGCTTAAAGCCTACCATATTCCCCTTGCATCTACAAGAGAATTAGCCATAAGATTAACATCTCGATTAACATAAAGCATATGGAGAATAAGCGTTTGTAAAAATAATTTGTACAAAAGTAGAGAAAGTCATGCAAGTGTAACACATCAGATTTTTTTTATTCTGTTCTACATAAAAATCCTCAAAAATTTTAATTTACTTTACAGTTTATACAATATTTTGAGGGAACGATTCACATATTCTAAAACGGGGCTTTTTGCCTAGCTGGGCAAATTTTAGAAACATTGGTGAAAACTTACGTCGTGAGAGACATTTTATGTACTGAAAAATGTGAAAAATTTTGTCTCTTAGAGAATCAGGCAAGATGCACATGCCACTGTTTTGTGTTTCTGGCCTTGATATGGGGTCACGAGATGCTCCATTAAGGCATTAAATGGAAAATACTACGGCGTGTAATGTTGCTATAAGCTCTAAATTATTAAAAAATCCAAAAACAAAAGGGTTTGAAATTTTTAATTTTGAACCAAAATTTCTCCATGGGGTTGCTTTAACTGACAGATTGTATGAGGTGAATGCACAAATGACTGAATGAATGCTAGTCAGCAAGGTAGGTTAGCACAATTAGAATTCGAATACGGACCCAGAGTAGAAGCGACGTATTTAAATTTTTGTTAAAACTTCATAGCTGTGGTTTATGGTTTTAAATGTGACACTTGAAGCTATGTTGCAGCAGCAAATTATGAAGCAAACATTGCTATCTACACTTACCTGAGTATGAAATATCACTGATTTAGAGCCTACACTACAACTTTTTTTTAATGGTTAGAACACTTGGGTAATGAGAGGCACCAGCAAGCAGAATCTGATGACCACACTAACTCTTGTCTATGTTAACTGACATCCAGCTAACAGAGAGGTGGGCTGCGCCGTTAGGAGAGGGTGAATTTCGAAAGAGATGGTGGGCTATTTTCGGCATCCTAACATTCAACACGCGGGTTTCCACTTCATCTTGTGACGTCACTGGAAGCAAGCAGAAGCCAAACTCCAAATATTATTTTTTTTTCATGTTCACCATTCCATTTGCCATGCCAAAACACGGGGAGTTTGGACAAGAATCAGTAAAAAAGAAAGGAAACAATGATTTACAATATTTCGACAGGCCTCTATTTTCAGCTCCATTTCTATGGAGACAAGCGGGCAAGTGTTGGATCGATGAAATGTTTAACTGTAAGTAGTCTTCTTTAGCTTTTTACTGCCACTTTAGTCACACGTCATACTGTTTCCTTGTCATTCTTCATTTCTATCTTTCTAGGCTTGCGTTGCTTCTTTTCATATGTATATTAAACCCTTACCATCTTTTAGCATTGTTTTTACCTTCCCTACTTCCTGCGTAGAGAGTATTAAAAGTATTACGATCAACCCGAATATTCGATGTCGAGATTCTAACGGAAATACATCTTTTAAACCCCCTAAACCCAAAAAAAGGCATTTTTAAAAAACAATATCTGGTGTATTACATTCACATGACTTTCTATACCATCTATCGTTTATTAATGGCTATATAAATTATTCTTACGAAGGTTAATTTTTACTTTCTCTACTACGTATAGTAAGTAGGGGAAGTATTGTATTCCACCCAAAAATTCGATACCGAGATTTCACCGGAAATATATGTTTTGAGACCCCCTGAATCCAAAAAAAGCATTTTTTGAAACATGTCCGTGTGTGTGTGTGTGTGTGTGTGTGTGTGTGTGTGTGAGAGAGAGAGAGAGAGAGTCTGTGAACAGCATAACCCAGAAACGAAGTCGGATAAACACCAAACTTGGTATTTAGGTTCAATATCTTCCAGAGATGCGACACGAAGGTTTTCAAGAAAATCCCCCCATCCCAGATTACCCTTTACAAAGAACATTTTTCGAAAATTTTAATTTTCTCAAAAATGGCTCTAACGATTTTGATTAAAATGTGTCATATGTTTAAGATATTTTCATGACAAATAAAATGTATATCTTGAATTTTCTGGGAATGTCTCCAAAAGTATTCTTCATTGTGAACGACTTTTGCAAAACTGGTAAACCATAAGAGATAGACAAAATTTTACTACACAAAAAATGTAGATCGCGTTAAAATACACAATTTATGTCATATACATTTTTGTTGTTGTTGTTGAGTGACCATTTTCGAGATATTGCTTGTTTTTCCCCTAAATTTTTCAATACTTTTCTCAAATGGGAATTCGTTATTCATTTTTTTTGTCTTGGATATGCAGAGTATTAATCTGTGGCAAAGAGAATGGTGCTGCACCTAGCAACCAGGTATTAAGAGATATGTATGTGCTTAAAGGCTACTGTATTTCTATATCGCCCTTGTAAATATATATTCCCCTTACATCTACAAGGAAATTAGCAATAAGATAGACTCTGCAAATGTTTATCTCGATTAACATGAAGTAGATGGAGAATAAGCGATTGTAAAAATAGTTTGTACAAGAGTAAAGAAAGTCATGTGAGTGTAACATATCAGATTTTTGTATCTACTTCATTTTTATGGAGATAAACCTTTACAGAAATAGCTACATTACACATTTCGTTATAGATACAAAGAGAACAGCGATAGTCAAATGTTTAACAACTGGACGCTATATGCTGGCCTTAAAATTCCATACTGTTTCCATGACATCGCGAGAAACAGCTGAGAATCAACAGGACTTAAAAAGAATGACAAAATATTGATCAAATCCAATCATTAATAACGGATTTTTCGGAAATGGCTGATGCCACATAAAAAGTTATTGTAAATAACTAGTGTGTTTTTGTGTGGTACGTTTTCTTTATCGCTTAACGTTTACCGGTTGTACAAAATTGCTTCCGAATGGAGAGGACTTCACAGAGTACTCCCAGAAAATTCAAGATTTATATTTTATTTTGTATGTAAATATCTTTAATAAAGTTGGAAAGGTAGAATCAGACGACTGAAAAATTCAATGCCATAGCCGGGATTTGAACCACGGATCTCCCGGTCTCCGTCCGGTTGTTCTAACCACTGAGCTACCATGGCAACATGCCGGTACGACATTAAATTTCCCAACTGATTCGCATGTTTCCCGGAAAACCACAAGGAGATCTCAAACTGTATTGAGATGTCATACCCCAATGGCCACTTACAACGCTGCAAGTACTTTAAGCCCCGGGCTTCATAGTTTCAACCATTAGGTCAATTAGTGGTCCACGGCTTGTGTGGAAGAAAACAATTAATATATTTTAATAAAAATTCTTAGAGCAGTTTTTTAGAAAATAAAAAAAATTGTGAAATGTTCCATGTAAAGGGTAGTTTGTGTTGGGGAGATTTTCTTGAACATTTCCGTGTTGCATCTTCAGAAGATATTGAACCTAAATACTAAGTTTGGTGTTTATCCGGCTTTTCATTTTTGAATTATGCTGTTCACAGACACACGGACATTTTTCTAAAATGGCCTCAAAACATGTATTTCAGTTGAAATCTCGGTACTGAACTTTGGGTGGACTGCAATACCTTCTCTACTTACTATGTACGTGGTAAAGAAAGTGTGTCTTTGAAGAGCATAACTCAAAAACGTTAAGTCGGATAAATACCATATTTGGCATTTCAGTTGAGCATCTTCCAAAGATGCGACACTTAAGATTTTTAAGAAAATTCCCCCACCCCAACCTATCCTTTAAATGGAAAATGTTTCGTTGTTTTTTATTTTCTCAAGAATGGGTCTAACGATTTTGATTAAAACACCACACGTTTAAGATACTTTCCGACCAATAAAAATCTGATGTATTACACTCGCATGACTTTCTCTACTCTTGTACAAACTATTTTTACAAACGCTTATTCTCCATCTACTTCATGTTAATCGAGATAAACATTTGCAGACTCTATCTTGTTGCTAATTTTCTTGTAGATGTAAGGGGAATATATATTTACAAGGGCAGTATCGAAATACAGTAGCCTTTAAGCATATACATATCTCTTAATAGCTGGTTGCTAGGTGCAGCACCATTCCCTTTGCCACAGATTAATACTCTTTGCATATCCAAGACAAAAAAATGAATAACGAATTCCCATTTGAGAAAATAAGTATTGAAAAATTTAAGGTAATAACAAGCAATATCTCGAAAATGGTTCACTCAACAAAAAAAATGTATATGACATAAATTGTGTATTTTAACGCGATCTACATTTTTTGTGTAGTAAAATGTTGTCTATCTCTTATGGTTTACCAATTATGCAAAAGTCGTTCACAATGAAGAATACTTTTGGAGACATTCTCAGAAAATTCGAGATATACATTTCATTTGTCATGAAAATATCTTAAACATATGATATTTTAATCAAAATCGTTAGAACCATTTTTGAGAAAATTAAAATTTTCGAAAAATGCTCCATGTAAAGGGTAATCTGGGCTGGAGGGATTTTCTTGAAAACCTTCGTGTCGCATCCTTGGAAGATACTGAACCTAAATACCAAGTTTGGTGTTTATCCGACTGTTCGTTTCTGAGTTATGCTGTTCACAGATAGACCACACACACGGACATGTTTCCAAAAATGGGGTTTTTGGATTCAGGGGGTCTCAAAACGTATATTTCCGGTGAAATCTTGGTATCGAATTTTTGGGTGGAATACAATACTTCCCCTACTTACTATATGTAGTAGAGAAAGTAAAAATGTGGAGTTTTGTATGAGTTGTGAATAAACCACATACACTAGAAGAGCTAGGAGTCCACTTAATTTTACATATTGACTCTCAAATGTGGACGAAATTTTCTGAGAAGATGTCAGTAATGTGTGGGTAGAGAGAACAACATTTGCAACATCTCTTATGATAAGATATGTATTTATTATCATTGTAATTGTAACTATGGGAACGTGAGACGGTTTTGCGGATGTTATGATTGTTCAGGCAGGAGTCCAAGCTGTGGCGGCCGACGCGTGGTGGCCACATTGTGAAAGAAAACATTATATTTCTCCCAAGGTTTATCCCGATTAACATGCAGTAGATAGAAAAATGTTTCATAAGAATAGTTTGTAAAGGGTGGATAAAAATAAACTATAACGGGTAGAGAACTGTGATACATGAACTGTATAAATCGATCAGCGCCTTTGCGCTATGCAGATCTGGTTAAAAATATTCAGAAAATACATGACAATGAACAGAAAATTGCAACAAAAGTAAATAATGGCACTAGCAGAACTGGTCAACCCTTTCGAACCCCTCGCTTGCGACGTGTTTATATACTGCCATGTGGATGAAGCGGATTTCTCCGGAGCTAACAGCACTGGTGGTTATAGCAAAAGTTGCGGTGATAGGCGCCTGCGTATCCTGGTGGGAAGCTGTGATCGTGTGCCAAGTGAATAGGAAACTTCATCTGTAGCATATCGCTGGCGACGGATGAACTCCTCAATGCTGAGAACGCCAACCTCGCGGTGTAACTAATTGTTCGTTCCTGACGAACCATGGACCTGTGCCCGTAGAAGTTTGTTTTGAAACAGTTCTGTCTTCTGAATGTTGCTGCCCTCAGGATAGAGGAAACCGAGGAATGGATAGAGAAACTCATATGAATATAACACATCAAATATTGTAGTTTACCGTTATACAAGAATACACAACATTGCTTCCGAATTAGCACTTCACAGATTAATCCCGGAAAATTCATATATACATTTTATTTTTGAAGTAAATATTTTCAGTATATGGTATTTTAATCAAAATTGTTAGCCGTTTTTGAGAAAATAAAAAAATCTCGAAAATGTTTTTATGTAAAGTGTAGCCTCCCCACCACAGATTACGATTTACATGGAACAATTTTCTTGAAAATGTTCGTGTCGCATCTTTGGAAGATACTGAACTTAAATACCAAGTTTGGCATTGAGACGACATGCAATGATGTTTTTCTTAAGCTCCCTCATAGCCGAGATACACGGGTAAGAAAGACAAATGACGGTCCAGTCTTTGGAGGCCAGCTTCACTATTAGGGGTAATTCTGGTGGTTTTAAAACACCATAGCGAATGACACGTGTGTAAACTCCGATTTGAACGGAGGGAACTTCAGCTTTGGAGGTAAGGGGAGTCATATATCACAGCGGCAGAGCGCGTGCGGAATACACTGTCCTGGTTGAGGCATGAAATAACGCGTGCCGTAAGAGTAGCATTACCTATTATGGGTGAAATAGTGACAACTCTCTAGTGATAAAGACATTTGTTCCATGTAGGAATTATCTCCAAAAGCATACCTGCATTAGGGTACAACGTAGGAAATTAAATAGAGTACTTTTTTTTAAAACATTTGACTTCGTATAAGTAATAACTGTACACCTGCATAAAATTCCACCTTAGAAAACACTTGCCATCCGTCCTACTCTCACTCCTGGGCAGGTAGGCGCAAAGGAAGGAAGCAACAGGTCGACAGAGCAACGAACCAAGGACCGGGCGAATCTCCTCAGCCCTTCTACGCACCAACCGAGATACCGGCGCAGCATTTATCGGATATTTCATTTTTGAGTTATGCTGTACACACACACGCACGCGCGCGCGCACACACAAATTTCTCAAATTTATTATTTTTATTCAGGGGGCCCCAAAACACGTATTTTCGGTGAAATCTCGGTATCGAATTTTTATGTGGGAGCCTATACTTCCTCTATCACATGATAAAGTAAAATTGTTTTAGGGCAGAAGCATGACAGTGTTCTCTCTGTTTTTAAAGGGATATTTGCTTATAGTAAGTCTGAAATAACATTTGAGAGGAGTACACAACTGACCTGGGTTAGGGAATGTTTGAGTGTTACGCCACATGTGGTTTACCGCAAGAACAGAAGAATAGAGTGGGCCACGATTTAAAATTAAATCCTGGGATCTTCATCGCATGTAGGTCATTAGGGCTGCATCAGCCATAGTGTGCCGTCCTAGTTTACCGATTTCTTCCTCTCGGACAGCCAAATAAACTTATAACTCAAGCAGAACAACGGCGTCCCCCCCTTTATAGTTGATTTTTCAATTAAGTTAGATCTGTTTGATGTTCAAGCATACTGCACTTAACCTACGTTGCGTCACAAAGTGCGCTGTTGGACAACCCAATCTCGTTGAGGAAAATATGAAAGAACGTGAAGGGGCTATAACTGAGCAAACACGCGTCTTTTTAGGTTCACTATTTGTAGGATGGATGTAATATCTCATTTAATAAAAATCATTTCTTTGTTCTTCATCCAGCTTTTAACTAAATTAAGTTGTAAATAACATATATCTTAATTTAGTCGTATAGATAGATGCTAGTGAAGTGATTATTAGCTGTTATTACTGTAAAGGGGAGATTAACACCCTATCACACCGATATTAAATCGGCTAAATTCATGAATCTTTATCTCAGAAGCTATACAACATATCAGACTTAAATTTTTACAGGATGTAGATGAATGTCTTCTAAGTTCACTGATCTACTTTTATACATTGAGAAAGAGTTAATGTTGCTGTTGTTGGAGTTGGAGTTTGCACCACGCTTGGTAAGCCAATTTGAAGTAGTATTGTTCTTTACGTTATTTATTTAGCTCCACGTAAGGACGTCAATTTGAAGAAGATTGTTTGTTACGTAATATGCTGCTACGTATGAAAAGCTGATTTTAAGATGTATTTTTGTTGTTACGCTCCATGTTTAAAAAAAAATTACTAACTTTGTTATTAAACTGCTTCCATAGATAGTATTTATGTTTATATTTGCCTCGGCTGCGTCAGTATTGTTTTAGAGACACGTTTCTCTTTATCAGGGCGTGGTGCGTCAAGAATGTACGCTTACACAGATTTTAAGTTTTAATTCACTTCTTTTTATTAATTCTTGACACAAATTATATAGCACTACACTGATACTAAGAGCTGTGAGATTCTTTTATTTAATACTTGCACTTTGTTAACGCGTATACATATTTTATGATTCACACGAATACGTAATATTTCTTTAGAGAACACATCTTCCATCCGGTTACTACCAAGGTCTGCAGGCAACTGAACATATTTCAACCGTTCAAACCCGTAAACTTCTGTATTTCAAGTCTCTGATTGGCTAATCATAGTCCAGTAGAATACCTGCATTTTACTAAAGCTTTTTCTGGCTGTTGATTGGCTATTTTTAAACTATCACAAAATTTACGTTATTGCTGCCCTAATCATGACTAGTAGTATTCAAACTCATTATTGCCTCAAGGTTACCTCATTGTTAGCAACTTTAAACTTATTATTCTCACAGCTCCTATATTGTTAAATTACGTAATGCATTCACATAACATTATAGAACATGTTTACAATAATATAAGCATATGCATTGAGTGTTACATACATTTTACAAATTATTACATATATTGCTTCAAGGCGGGCTGTTATTGAATTTATCTATTATATAATTTAATTGAAATTATTCAAGTGTTAAAAATACTGCCTCAACATTAATGTGAATTATTAGAAAATATAGAATTTTTTCTTAGTTACACATATTTTTATTGAACTTTATTAAAATTTACTTTTTTAAAATATAACTTACCAACTTATTAACACCAAAGTATGCCAGTAACAGAATCGAGGTGTTGTTTACATCACATCAAAATTTCATTCAACTAACTTCAATGGTTTCTGAGAAAACGGGTCATTTGTATCAGAAAATGCCACTCAGAGAAAAAGCTGTTCAAAGTAATAATTGAAGAAATAAGATGTACCTATATACAAAGAAAAACAAATTGCATTACTTAGACATATAGACGCTCCCATATTTATAATTACATACTACCAATTGTAGAACAAACCTTCCCCTAAAACATGAGCTAAATTCTACCTCTCTACTCCAAATAGCTCTGGGGTCATCATTTTTACCTGCTTCACCACGTACATAGTAAGGTAGAAAAGGTAGGTATTGCATTCCAACAAAAAATTTGTTGCCGAGATTTTACTGGAAATATATGTTTTGAGGCCCCCTGAAGCATTTTTAGAAAAAGGTCCGTGTGTCTGTCTGTGAATAGCATAACTCAAAAGCGAAAAAGTTAGATAAACACCAAAGTTGGTGTTTAGATTTAGTACCTTCTGAAGATGCGACACGAAGATTTTCAAGAAAATCCCACACCCCAAACTTTTTCGAAAATTCTGATTTTCTAAAAAAATGGCTCTTAACGATTTTGATCAAAATGCCGTTTATTAATGATATTTACATCACAAATAAAATGTATATCTTGAATTTTCTACTCTTATACAAACAATTTTTACAAACGCTTATTCTCCATATGCTTCATGTTAATCGAGATGTTAATCTTATTGCTAATTTTCTTGTAGATGCAAGGGGAATTGCTAGGCTTTAAGCGATAGTCAAATGTTTTAAGAGCTGGTTGCTATGTGCAGCATTCCATTCTCTTTGTATGTCCAGGACATAAAAAAATGAATAACGAATTCCCATTTGAGAAAAAGTATAAGTATTGGAAAATTCAAACAAATAACAAAGAATATCTTGGAAATGCTTCACTCGACAAAAAAGTTTACCAGTTACACGAAACTCATTCAGAATGAATAGGACTTTTGGGTACATTCCCAGAAATTCAAGATATACATTTTATTTGCCATGAAAATATCTTAAATATATATTTTAATCAAAATCATTAGAGCAATTTTTTAGAAAATAAACAAATTCGAAAAATCTTCCATGTAAAGGGTAGTCTGGGTTGGGGGAATTTTGTTGAAAATCTTCTTATCGCATCCTTGGAAGATATTAAACTCAAATACCAAGTTTGATATTTATTAGTCTTCGTTTTTGAGTTATGCTGTTCACAGACATACAGGCAAACGCACACATGGACATGTTTCCAAAAATGCTTGATTTGGATTCAAGGCACGCCAAAACACACATTTCTGGTGAAATCTCGATATCGAATTTTTGGGTGGAATGCAATACGGCTTACTTACTCTACGTAGTAGAGCAAGTAAAAATTAAAGAGATGTCCATGTGTGTGTGTGTGTGTGTGTGTTTGTGTGAGTGAACAACATAACTCAAAAACTAAAAGTAGATTAAATTTCAAGGTTGGTATTTAAATTCAGCATTCTCCAAGAATGCGAAACAAAGGTTTTCAAGAAAACCTCCCACCCCAAATTACCCTTTACATGCAAAAATTTGATTATTTTTTAGTTTCTCAAAATTGGCTGTAATGATTTTATTAAAATACCATATGTTTAAGATTTTTTCATGGTGAAAATGCATATTTTGAACTTTCCCGGGAATAGCCTATGAAGTAGTCTTCATTCTGAATGACTTGTATATTTGGTATATGGTAAGAGATAGAAAATATCCTACCACTCAAAAATTGTAGATCTCTTCAGAGCACAAAATTTATATAAAACTTGTTGTGGTGATAACCATTTCTGAGATAATCTTTGTTACCAGTTTGAATTTTCAAATACGTATTATAGGCACCTTCTTCAAGTGGTAAGTCGCTATTCGCTTTTTCTAATAGTTGAACAAAGAGCATGAAATGTCAGTCACTTTAAAACTCTTGACTATCGCATTAGCGTACTGTATGCTCCTTATACGTACAACAACATTTGTAAATCAATACTAGGTTCACTCTGGAAGTTTTGAGAATGGGCAACAAGGATTAGTGGTAAGACAAAGCAGATTTTCCTATCTTCAGATAGCAACATGTGCAAGTCTGGGCGCGCTCCAACAATGTGCATCGTCAGCACCACGTGTGTATGTATAGCAGGTGTTGCTACGCCATACGCTAGGATGGATCTCAGGCGAGAGTATTTCGGTGCTAGGATTTTCTAGGACTTTAAAGTCGGTTTAGGGAAGAGACAATGCCTTGAAAGGCTGCAACATGCATTTTGGGATCTTTGCCCTTTGCAATCCACCATTTATCGATGGTATGCAGAGTTTAGAAGAGGAAGGGCTTCCCTCGAAGATGATGATCGAGCAGGACGGCCGGCTACAGCAACAATGGATGAATATGTGGTGAAAGCAGAGAGCATGTGGGGGAAGATCGTTGCATATATGGTCAGATTCAAGAATCCCTAAATACTGGATCGGCAGCAGTGAAAACAATCCTGAAAGAAAAAACTTAACGTCAGGAAGCTCTGCAGTCGCTGGATCCCCAATCCCCCACAATCACGTGTGCAATGGTGCCAGAAAGTGATTGCAAAATTCAATGGAGGAAGACCCAAAAACACATTTAACGTTGTAACTGGTGACGAAAGCTAGATTTACCAGTATAATCAAGAAACTTAACGACAGTCATCGCTCTGGGTCTTCTCAGGAGATCCCCCAACAAGAGTGAAGCGAACGAGAAGTGTTGGCAAGATCTATTCCTTCTCCTCAGCAAGTGACAACATTGTGACGATTCTGCTTGAGGGATAAAAACACTGTTACTGCCAGATGGTACACAACAAAATGTCTGCCAGAATTGTTCAATGAACTGAGAAAAAAGTGTCCTAAGACTGGTCTGCGTGGAAATTTGTTGCACCATGACAATGCCTTTGCCCAAACAGCACAAGAAACTACCCAATTTCTGCAGGAGTCAGATATTTGTCCCACCCTCCCTACAGTCCATCTGCCCCCTCTCCTTCTATTCCCCAAAATGAAAGAAAAAATTCAGGTCAACGATTTGAGTCACCTGAAGCCGCAGTAGCTGCTTACGAAGAATGTATTTGCGCTCTCTCTAAAGAAGAATGACGTTCAGCACTTGAAAAATGGTTTGAAAGGATGCGACGGTGTATAGATTGCAATGGAGAATATTTTGAAAAGATCAATGATCAGATCTAAATTTATAATATTTTATTGCGTCAATTCTCAAAACTTTTGGAGTGACCCTATTAATGAAGTTTTATCAGTATTAACAAGAAGTAGATAGAATAATAACCTTTTGTTATACTAATTTGTAGAAGAAAGAGAGAGAGACAGTAGAGAAAGTCATGTGAATGCGACACTTCAGATTCGACTTCAGTTTATTTCTAGGGCTATGGTACTGTTGATTTGAGCGTCAATTAGAACTATTATGTCTTAATTTTTTGCATTTTTCTTTCTGGCTATTAGTTTAAGCTCAAATTGCTAATTGTGGTATTCAGTTTAAAAATTGCTGAATGTCCAGTGTGTTACATAATCACCATGAGATGAACTGTACTTGTGGATGACTGCTATTGCTTCAACCTTTGTTAGCTTGTCCAAGGACAGTGTCAGCCCTGATGGACAGCAAGGAACAATCGCAGCGTCAGTAAACAAATTGTACTCAATAAAACCCATTGATTTTCACTTAACCCTTTCACGCTGGATTTATTTTCAATCTA
This sequence comes from Deroplatys truncata, assembly GCA_030765065.1. NCBI lineage: Eukaryota > Metazoa > Arthropoda > Insecta > Mantodea > Mantidae > Deroplatys > Deroplatys truncata. The sequence goes on from CM060979.1 coordinate 14,155,683, forward strand.
GACTGATGGCTCAAACTTGACAGCAGTCGTTACTACTTTCGGTGTTGTTTTGTAGCACAGTTGACTAAAGCATTAAACATCAGTAACCGCGATCATCTAGGTTCGAATCCTAATCGTGGTGCTACAATGTCTGTAATGAAGGAGGGAGTAACCCCACGTAAAATAAACGGTGAATGACTGCATGGGTGTTGACAGGACGTCTGTAACTGTCATGAAACATCTGTTTTTCATTAAAACTAAAAAGAAAATATATATTAAAGTAATTTACTGTATTACTTCTTACCTTCTCTACTATTACCTATAATAAGTAGGACAAGTATGGCATTCCACCCAAAAGTTTGATACAGAGATTTCAACAAAACACATGTTTTGAGGCTCCCCGAATCCAAAAAGGGGCATTTTTATATAAAAAAAATCTGATGTGTTACACTCACATGACTTTCTCTACTGTTGTACAATCTAATTTTACAAACGCCTATTCTCCATATGCTTCATGTTAATCGAGATATCGAGATGTCAATCTTATTGGTAATTTTCTTGTAGATGCAAGGGGAATATGGTAGCTTTTAAGCGATAGTCAAATATTTTAACGCTGGTTGCTATGTGGCGCATTCCATTCTCTTTGCATGTCCAGGACATAAAAAAAATGAATAACGCATTTGAGAAAAAGTATAAGTATTGGAAAATTTAAGGAAATAACAAGCAATATCTCGAAAACGGTTCACTCAACAAAAGAAATGTATATGACATAAGTTGTGTATTTTAACGCGATCTACATTTTTTGTGTAGTAAAATTTTGTCTATCTCTTATGGTTTACCAGTTATGCAAAAGTCGTTCATAATGAACAATACTTTTGGAGACATTCCCAGAAAATTCGAGATATACATTTCATTTCTCATGACATTATCTTAAACATATGATATTTTCATCAAAATCGTTAGAGCCATTTTTGAGAAAATTAAAATTTTCGAAAAATCTTCCATGTAAAGGGTAGTCTGGGGTGGGGGGATTTTCTTGAAAACCTTCGTGTCGCATCTCTGGAAGATACTGAACCTAAATACCAAGTTTGGTGCTTATCCGACTATTCGTTTTTGAGTTATGCTGTTCACAGACACACACACACACACACACACACACAGACACACACACACACACACAGACACACACACGGACATGTTTCCAAAAATGCTTTTTTTGGATTCAGGAGGTCTCAAAACATGTATTTCCGGTGAAATCTCGGTATCGAATTTTTGGGTGGAATGCAATACTTCCCCTACTTACTATACGTAGTAGAGAAAGTAAAAAGGTCCATGTATAGCATAATTCAAAAACGAAAAGTCGATAAAATACCTGCCAAACTTGGTATTAACTTCAGCGTCTTCCAAAAACGCAGCATGAGGATTTTTAAAAAATCCCCCGACCTCAAATTGTCCTTTACATGAAAAACAAGTCGTTTATTTTTAATTTTCCCTAAAATTGCTCTAACGATTTTGATTAAAATAACATGAGTTTAAGATATCTGCATGGGAAATCTATGTACATAATTTAAAGCTGTAGATGAATTTATGTCATGCTGAAAGTACGGACTAAGAATACATGGCAATCGAAACTGCTCGTCTCTGTAATGTCGCAGAAATATTAAATGCCAACTGCTATGTTGATCACAGCGTTGGTAACAGTGTCACCAAATGTTTAATCCACTAAAAAGAAGACGGTGTCACAAGCATGTTATTTTGTTGTGTTCGTTTTGCTATATTGATTTTTTACTTTCTCCATTACATATAGTAAGTAGGGGAAGTATTATATTCCACCCACACATTCGGTACCGAGATTTCACCGGAAGTATGTGCTTTGAGACCCCATGAATCCTAAAAAAGCATTTCTGGAAACATGTCCGTGTGTGTGTCTGTGAACAGCATAACTCAGAAACGAACAGTCGGATAAACACCAAACTTGGTATTTAGGTTCAGTATCTTCCAGAGATGCGACACGAAGGTTTTCAAGAAAATCCCCCCACCCCAGGTTACCCTTTACATGGAACATTTTTCGAAAATTTTAATTTTCTCAAAAATGGTTCTAACGATTTTGATTAAAATACCATATGTTTAAGATATTTTCATGACAAATAAAATGTATATCTTGAATTTTCTGGGAATGTCTCCAAAAGTATTCTTCATTGTGAACGACTTTTGCATAACTGATAAACCATAAGAGAGAGACAAAATTTTACTACACAAAAAATGTAGATCGCGTTAAAATACACAATTTATGTCATTTACATTTTTTGTTGTTGAGTGAACCATTTTCGAGATATTGCTTGTTATTCCCTTACATTTTTACTTTCTCTACTACGTATAGTAAGTAGGGTAAGTATTGTATTCCACCCAAAATTTCGATACCGAGATTTCACCGGAAATACATGTTTTGAGACCCCCTGAATCCAAAAAAAAAGCATTTTTGGAAACATGTCCGTGTGTGTGTCTGTGTGTCTGTGAACAGCATAACTCAGAAACGAACAGTCGGATAAACACCAAACTTGGTATTTGGGTTCAGTATCTTCCAGAGATGCGACACGAAGGTTTTCAAGAAAATCCCCCCACCCCAGATTACCCTTTACATGGAACATTTTTCGAAAATTTTAATTTTCTCATAAATGGCTCTAACGATTTTGATTAAAATATCATATGTTTAAGATAATTTCATGAAAAATAAAATGTATATCTTGAATTTTCTGGGAATGTCTCCAAAAGTATTCTTCATTGTGAACGACTTTTGCATAACTGGTAAACCATAAGAGATAGACAAAATTTTACTACACAAAAAATGTAGATCGCGTTAAAATACACAATTTATGTCATATACATTTTGTTATTGTTGTTGAGTGAACCATTTTCGAGATATTGCTTGTTATTCCCTTAAAATTTCCAATACTAATACTTTTTCTCAAATTCGTTATTCATTTTTATTTTATCCTGGTAATGCAAAGAGAATGGAATAATCCACATAGCAACCAGCTCTTAAACGCTTAAAGCCTAGCAATTCCCTTGCATCTACAACAAAATTAGCAATAAGAGTGACATCTCGATTAACATGAAGCATATGGAGAATAAGCGTTTGTAAAAATAGTTTATACAAGAGTAGAGAAAGTCATGTGAGTGTAGCACATCAGATTTTTTTTTCAAGTCCTAGTCGCTATTCATTTTTATCTTCTCTCACACCTACCTAGTGGGTAGAAGTAGTGTTACTTTCCACCAAAAACTGCGATATCGACATTCCATAGGAAATCTCCCAAATGGTCCTGAATAAATTAAAAATAGAAAAACCGGAATATGTGTATGTGTGTGCGTGCGTACGCCCGTGTGTGAACAGCTTAACTCTCAAAGGAAATATTGGATAAATACCAAATTTGGTATGCGCCACCCCAGAACTACCCTATACTTCGAAAGTATTGTGTTAATTTTTATTTTCTCAAAAACGACTATAACAGTTTTGATTAGTATACCCTATATTGAAGATATTGACATTATAAAAAACTGATAATGAAGTCCTCTTTATTCAGAGTGAATTTTGTATACGTTGGTATCGCTGGTAAAGTAAAACATAAGAGAGAAACAGAAACCTACTAAAAAAAATCTGATGTGTTACACTCACATGACTTTCTCTACTCTTGTACAATCTAATTTTACAAACGCCTATTCTCCATATGCTTCATGTTAATCGAGATATCGAAATGTCAATCTTATTGATAATTTTCTTGTAGATGCAAGGGGAATATGGTAGCTTTTAAGCGATAGTCAAATATTTTATCGCTGGTTGCTATGTGGCGCATTCCATTCTCTTTGCATGTCCAGAACATAAAAAAATGAATAACGAATTTGAGAAAAAGTATAAGTATTGGAAAATTTAAGGGAATAACAAGCAATATCTCGCAAACGGTTCACTCAACAAAAGAAATGTATATGACATAACTTGTGTATTTTAACGCGATCTACATTTTTTGTGTAGTAAAATTTTGTCTATCTCTTATGGTTTACCAGTTATGCAAAAGTCGTTCATAATGAAGAACACTTTTGGAGACATTTCCAGAAAATTCGAGATATACATTTTATTTGTCATGACAATATCTTAAACATATGATATTTTAATCAAAATCGTTAGAGCCGTTTTTGAGAAAATTAAAATTTTCGAAAAATGTTCCATGTAAAGGGTAGTCTGGGTTGGGGGAATTTTCTTGAAAACCTTCGTGTCGCATCTCTGGAAGATACTGAACCTAAATACCAAGTTTGGTGCTTATCCGATTGTTCGTTTTTGAGTTATGCTGTTCACAGACACACACACACACAGACACACACACAGACACACAGACACACACACAGACACACACACGGACATGTTTCTAAAAATGCTTTTTTTGGATTCAGGAGGTCTCAAAACGTGTATTTCCGGTGAAATCTCGGTATCGAATTTTTGGGTGGAATGCAATACTTCCCCTACTTACTATACGTAGTAGAGAAAGTAAAAATGAATAACGAATTTGAGAAAAAGTATAAGTATTGGAAAATTTAAGGGAATAACAAGCAATATCTCGCAAACGGTTCACTCAACAAAAGAAATGTATATGACATAAATTGTGTATTTTAACGCGATCTACATTTTTCGTGTAGTAAAATTTTGTCTATCTCTTATGGTTTACCAGTTATGAAAAAGTCGTTCATAACGAAGAATACTTTTGGAGACATTCCCAGAAAATTCGAGATATACATTTTATTTGTCATGACATTACCCTAAACATATGATATTTTCAACAAAATCGTTAGAGCCATTTTTGAGAAAATTAAAATTTTCGAAAAATCTTCCATGTAAAGGATAGTCTGGGGTGGGGGGATTTTCTTGAAAACCTTCGTGTCGCATCTCTGGAAGATACTGAATCTAAATACCAAGTTTGGTGCTTATCCGACTGCTCGTTTTTGAGTTATGCTGTTCACAGACACACACACAGACACACACACACACACAGACACACACACACAGACACACACACGGACATGTTTCCAAAAATGCTTTTTTTGGGTTCAGGAGGTCTCAAAACATGTATTTCCGGCGAAATCTCGGTATCGAATTTTTGGGTGGAATGCAATACTTCCCCTACTTACTATACGTAGTAGAGAAAGTAAAAATGTAGATTTCTCATAAACACAAAATTATTTTAAATAACTTTTTTGTAGATCAACCATTTTTGAGATATCCTTTTTATTGGTTTGAGGTTTACAGTATTTTGTCAGGTTTGGAAGCGCTGGTACCATTCATATGTTTCTCGCGATGTCCTATGGAATTTCATACAGAATGTAGCGACCCATTTTTTAACATTTGATGTTTTGCTTGAATTGATTCTACAAGTTATATAGAGATGAAGCTGTGTCTAAGGGAAGTCACGTGAATGTAATGTTGAATTCACAGTGGAGTGACAGTGGCGACGCGACATGGGTTTCAAGATGATTGACAATAGGAATTCAACATAAACAGGACAAAATGCGTCCGGCGGAAGTTGAATTGGAGTTAATTTTTACCGCGCGGCATGGCGGTATCCACAGAATTGGTTTGTGTGTGCTTATTAAGCTGACGTCAGTCTCCAGGGGAATGCATTCTTTTTCAGAAGAAAGATTAAATTATCCCGAGCTGTGTGAACTGTTCAAATGCATACAAAAATACAACGAAAAAGTGTGTGCCTCCGCCCGAGCTTCGCGCAGTAACGTCAAATTATGTCACGTCATTGTGAGCACTAAATTTTGAGGAGTAATATCGTGAACTGGTGTCGCGTCGCCAGTGTCGCTTCATTGAGAGTTGCGTATAAAAATAGGATTTTCCCTCGTTCCTTTTCTCTCCATCGCAAGAATAAACATTTGAATTTTCTGCATGGTGAAACCTTCTTGCTTAATTTGAAACAGTTCCTAGGTAAAAATATATAAAAAAATTAATTAAATTGAGTTTTATTAATGGACGTTCTTTAACTGCGTGGTCCATACGTCCCATTCTATACTGGGCGTGAAAGATCGGTAATTTTGCTCAGAGGGCTCTTTATTAGGCTTGAGGTTCTTTTACGTGCCGTAAATCTAAGACACGGGACCAACGGCTTTACTTCCCTTCCGAAGGAAGCCATGCTAAGGATTTTTACGCGCGAAAAAAGCATCGCCCTCCGCCGGGTTTGGCTAAAATATATGGTGAGTAACGTAGCTAGGATAGAAAAATCAGTTTTTATAAGAATAGTGCTCTCTGTCTGTCATTCTCTCTCTCTCTCTCTCTCTCTCTCTCTATATATATATATATATATATATATATATATATATATAACACTTGGTGGAGGTGGAAGTGTAGAAGAGTGTGCAAGCAATAAGTGATTTGGTTTGCAGAGAGATGGGGTACACGTAGGCCGAAAAGCAGAGCCCTCTCGTGTCGGTCCGACAAGGTCAGTGTTGCGCCCAGCGTAGTCAGTGCAGAGCTGCCAAACAAGGTGGAAACAATAAAGTAGGTGCCAGTATGCCTCGTCGACGTTAAAGGGAGCCATATCGGCATGTGAGTGAGTTCAAACGGGGCAGAATGATCGGTCTCCGAGAAGCGGGTTTGTCATACCGTGACATTTCGGCTCGTACAGGGCATGTTGCTACGACAGTGATGCGTGTGTGTAAGCAGCGGATAGATGAAGGTCGTACGCAGCGAAGAGCGCCTACTGGACCACGGAACATGACCACAGCACGGGATTACTCATCTTGTCCGCATGGCCATAACGGACCGCACAGCTTCATCCACGGTGTTGGCTCGACGCTGGAGCACTGCAACAGGCGTGAACTTGTCTGCACCAACGGTTCGTCGCCGTCTGCTGCAGGTTGGACTGGTTGCATGTATGCCATTACGTCAGCTTCCATTGTCCAGAAACCACAAGCTCATCCGACTGCAATGGGTACGTGAACACCGTCACTGGATGCTGAGTGGCAAAATGTAGTCTTTTCGGACGAGACCCGCTTGAACGGGATGGTCGCATACGTGTCCGGCGGTACCGTGGTGAGCGCAACCTGGAGGGCTGGATTATTAAGCGGCATAGCGGACAAACACCAGGTGTGATGGTTTGTGGCGCCATTGGTTACAACAACCGATCTCTCCTCCTACAAATTGAGGACCCTTTGAACAGCAACCGGTACTTAACGGTGGTTGTAGAGCCTGAGGTACTCCCCCTGCTTCAAGCATCTCCACAGGGCAATGCCCGGCCATATATTGCGAGGAATGTACAAGCCTTCTTCGAAGAGCGACGGGTACCATTCCTTCCCTGGCCTGCATGTTCGCCTGACATGTCGCCTATCGAACATGTCTGGGATATTATTGGTCGACAGCTGGTGCGTCACTGTCTTCCAGTAACCAGTGTCACGGATTTGTGGGCTCGAATACAAACTGCGTGGATGTAGATCCCTCAGGAACTTATTCAGAACCTTTTTGATTCAATGCCACGGCGTATAGCAGCGCATGGAGGCCACACCAAATACTGAATATTAGGGCTCAAAGGTCATGTATAGATTTGAAAAGTTTATCATTTGTTACTTGTCATGTACCTAACCTGTGGTATTAAATGCATGCGTTTCCTTCTTGGTGTTGCAATTTTCACAAACGGCAGTGTGTAAACACACACACACACACACACACACACACACAGTGTGGTTCTGTGACTGTTGCAAAATTGTAGGGATGTTAGCGGAGACAATTATGAACAATTTTCATATAGGAGACCATGTCCGGAAATGCTTCATAATGATAACACAGGTCTACAAATAAAACTTTTTGTGGGCTGTTTTATATTCGAAAGGTGATTCTTAATATTTCAGTACCGCTGATTTCAAAAATGACTTCGGTTTTTCTCCATCAAATCAGTTTTTTTTTACAAATAAAAAATGAAGTATTCACATATTTTCTTCCAAAATGTGTATACTCATGAGTTGTATAAGAGCTGCAAATGAATTTATGAGGGTTGCCAAATATCACATTTAATTTCATTTTATAATAGCAGGTCAATAAAATCTTGTTCGTTTGGTATCGAATGCTTGTCTCTTGTGTGTTTCCTGGGTTCTCTACACAGCATCCAGCAGTAATCTGCAATTATTGAAGAATTTCTTGGTATCTCCTCTCCATTTCTCGAATATCCTGATGGAACCTCTCCCCTTGTTCCTCACTGACTACCCCGAGGTTGTCAGGAAAGACGTCCACATATGAAAACAAAGTGTAATTTGAGACCCATATTGCATCCTAAAGTGCTGAGCTTCTGTAGCATGTTGTTCACAATTCTAACTTAGTCAGGATGTTTATTGTTTCCTGGAAAGTTGTCTATAACTTCTTTAAATGCATTCCAAGCATGTTTCTCTTCAGAAGCCATAGTAGCCTTAAATAGAGCTCTGGTTTGCGGACCCACAAATATTCCTTCTTTTATTTTTGATTCAGAAAGAGACTGAGATATTTGAAACAATCACCATCTTGATCAGGTGCTTTTACAAACTGTTTCATTATACCAAGTTTTATATGAAGAGGTGGTAAAAGAATTTTCTTAGGATCCACCAGGCTACCCCTTATTATGTCCTTACTACCTGGTGTTAAACTTTCTCTTTTGGGCCATTGTTTTTGTTTCCAATGTTTGTCTCTTTCCCTACTATCCCACTCACATAAATAACACGGAAGTTTTGTGAATCCCTGTTGTCAGCCTAATATCATACACATTACTTTTAAATGTCCACACATCATTCTGCTTGGCTGTGGTGCATTTGATGTTTCAGGAACGAACTGCTCGGACACAAGTGATGATGGTGAATCACTGTTACTGACTGTATCTGAAATAAGTTCATTACTGTCTGTAGGTGGCTCAGGGCCATCGACCACTGGTCTTATAGCAGATGGCAAGTTTGGGTTTGAGGCAGTATTTTTAGCACTTAAATGATTTCAGTCAAATTATATAATATGTAAATTCAATAACAGCCCGCCTTGAAGCAATATGTGTATATAATAATTTGTAACATGTATTAACAGTCATTGCATATGCTTATATTACTGTAAACATGTTCAATAATGTTATGTGAATGCATTACGTAATTTAATAATGTAGGAGCTGTGAGAACAATAAGTTAAAAGTTGCTAACAATGAGGTAACCTTGAGGCAATAATGAGTTTGAGAGTTTAATAATACTACTTCTGATTATTGGAGTAACAATAATGTAATTTTAGTAACAGTTTATAAAATAGCCAATCAACAACCAGAAAAAGCTTTAGTTAAATGAAGGTATTCTATTGGATTAGGAATAGCCAATCAGAGACTTGAAATACAGAACTTTACAAGTTTAGACGGTTGAAATCAATTCAGTTGCCTGCAGACAGTGCTCATAACTGGATGTGTTGCTTGTGCGTCCTCGAGAGATTAATACGTATTCGTGTAAGACGAAAATAGTTTACGTATTAAAAAGTACAAGTATTTAATAAACGAATCTCACAGCTCTCTCTCTATATCAGTGAAGTGTTATTTAAATGTATCAAGCATTAATAAAAGGAATGAAGTAAAATTATAATCTGTGTAAGCCTACATTCTTGTCGCATCACAACCCTGCCAAGAGAAACGTGTCTCTAACAATAATACTGATGCAGCCGAAGCAAACACAAATAGATAATATTTAAAGAAACAGCCAAATTACAAAGTTAATATTTTTTTAAAACTTTGGGCAAAGGCCACCTGAAAGTACATTTGTTGCGAAGGCTACCGGAAACTGTTTAACATACGTAAGGTTGCAACTACTACAACTTCGGCTCCCCAACAGTTGAAATATAATACAACTACTTCAAATTGACGCCCAAAGCGTGGTAAAAAAATAACGTAACAAACCATACTTCTTCAAATTTGCGTCCATACGTGGAGCTAATAAAATACTTCTTCAGGGTATACAGCAATTCCTGTTTTGTTCTTGGCATTAAAACCCTTCACATTGCATGTACAAAAGTAACAGCCAGTACTGTCATTGTGAGGTTCATGCCACACCATTGGCATTCCAAACCGTGGTGATCGTTTTTTCCCCCTTTGTCCAATTTCATAAGTCTTCAACACAAACACTGCACACATTATGAGGAGCCCAAGACCTGGATTGATCTTCTATTTCAATTCCGAAGTAAGCTTCGCACGCTTTTCTTACAAATGAGGTTATGTTCTTTTCTGCTTCTTCACAATAAAACTACCACAAATATAACAAAATGAATTTGAATGAATTACATAATAACTTCTTTCGCTATGCTGTACTGAGTTACACATGAATAAAGATAACAAAATGGTATTATTTTAATGCTAATTTCTTGCTTTATACAACTATTAAGCTCTGCTTCAGATGAATTCTCAGAACAAAATTATGTAGCAGCTTAGAAGGTACTGCCACCTGCCATAAAGCAGTCAACTATTTCCTTTTAATAGCTGTATTTCAATAGATGGCATTGTTGTAGTAGTGCAATGGTTCATAATCACTTAAAACATACACAAATAAATAAAATTGGAAGATATGAATTTTGAAAGAAATGGTATGTGATACGACAATATGGACTTCATTTTTGGAATCAGGACATGGAAATTACTATAGAAAGACCTGAATATCTAAAACAGCAAAATCACTGTTGATCTGTGTAATTAACCTAAACCTTTCAATAGTTATTACAAACATTTATTGATTCAACACACTTGAAAGCCATAATACTCGCAGCAATACAATTAAAATGCAATACACATTGTTGAAAATGTCCTCAATACAGCATTGCAGCGCCGCACCATTGACTATCGCACTCCTTCAAAGATTCCCTCTTCCAATTTGATCGGTGTGTCATAAGGGCTTTAAGATGACCGCACAAGAAAAAATATATTGGTATCAAATCAGGTGAATGGGCAGGCCAATGAATTGGACCGGCTCTTCCGATCCACCTCGCCAAAAAACGTTAATCAAAAATATTTTGGACACCCCCGGAGAAGTGAGCTGGTGCACCATCATGTTGCCACCACATGCGCTGACAAGATTATATGGAATATCCCCAGCAGCTGAAGTATTATAATCATATAGAGAAAGTTGTGGTAACTTTGTCCATTTAAACGAGCTGACAGGATATATGACCCTGTCAAGTGATCATGCAAAATTCCAGCCCACACATTGATCGAAAGTACATATCAGGAAGTTCTCTTAATGTGAATCTTTCCATGATTAGAGCAACAATATCAACATGTAAACATCACTTGGCCGACATTAAAGAAGACACTGTGATTTACCAATCCCCTAATCACCTTAGAATGAAAAGCTTCACTCTACCAATCTGTTATAGACGACATTCTGACAACATACACTAATGCTTGTGCCTATAAAACGAAACGTTTCCAGTTATGGGTTCCTATATGAAAGTTGTTTATAATTGTCTCCTCCATCATCCCTAAAAGTTTTAACATAGTCATAGAATCACTATATATATTTACATTTACACAATGTATATACACTGCCTGACAAAAAAAAAGGTTAAGCTCCTGGAAGAAATGGTCCATGTTGATGCAACGTCGTACACGTGCATACCATCGTGGTTATGTAGATGATTGCAGTTGGAATGCTCTGTTATTACAGCTAAAATGCTCACAAGAGCGTATTAGTGTTGTTACCATGTGATCCTGTTAGCAGGCCTGATAAGGTAGATATGGGGCGAGGCTAGTGTCTAAAGTTGGCGATTACTGTGAAGGACTCACAGAATACAACATATTCGTGTTGGACGACATTGCCTGCACCTGACGGAGTTTTATTTGTGCCTCATTATGGGCCTCCATGTGGCTGGCTGGTTGAATTGGGCAATATTGAGGCATGTCAGGCATTTGGATGTGACAGTAGCCCGATGTTGGACTGAATAGGATCACGAGGGCAAACACACCCATCGTGAAGGTTCTTATCAATCACGTCCGGCCACCAGCATATTCTGCCCCAGGCGCATCTTAATACCCTTCAGACCTGCTGCTGCCTACCATCTGGGAACAAGTAATGGACTCGCTGGAAGCTCTGTGCCATCTCGCACCATTGGTTGGAGACTAGGAGCAGCCGGACAATGGAATTACTGTCCCATGTGTAAGGTCCCGTTAGCAACATGACAGAAACAGCTAAATTTGGAGTGGGGCCGTGCCCGTGAAGTATGGACCATTGACGAGTCGCATCGCATTGCGCTCGGATTTGCATTATTTTGGATAACCGTCATCTGTGAGCATAGCGGTGACTGGGACAGATGTCTCGTTCTACCAATATTTTGGAGAGGCTCAGTAGGTGTTACTAGTGTCATCATAGTGTGGGGATCCATCAGATATGATTTTAGGTCACAGCTAGTAGTGGTTCAGGGAACGCTGACAGCACAGTGGTATGTCACGGAAATCCTGCATCCTTGGGTGTTACCTCTCATGCGTCAGTATCCTAGTACCATCTATCAACAGGAAAATGCTTGTTCCTACACAACACCTGTCTCTGTGAACTGCCTGCTTGGGGTTGAGATACTCCCGTGGCCAGCAAGATCCCCAGATCTGTCCCCAATAGAATAGCTCGGATGTCAACTCTGTCCCCGTGCTCGTATCCAGGTATCGATGAATCAGTTACAACAGTTGTGAGCCAACTGCTCCCAGGAGAGTATAAGGTGGCTGTATGGCATCCCTCCTAATCAAATTCTTGCATACGTCCAGGCCAGAAGGCGCAAGTCTGACATGCGGGCTCTTGTACTGTCAACCTCGTATATGTCACTATTTCTTAATCACTGAAATGTAGTCACATAACCCCTCAACACGCGAAGTTTCATTTCATTTCCTCCACTCTTTCTAGGTGCTTAATGTTTTTTGTCAGACAGTATATACACTGGTGTGCAAAACCTAAGGACGAGATGAGTAAAGTAACGCAACAAATGAACTACTTGGTGGAAGTAGATGAAGGTGCGGGAGCATGTTGCCAGAGGTCTCTCACACGTACACAGAAAGCTGGACGTCACATGGCGTGAGTGTAGCGAGCCTATAGTGCCAAATGGGTCTGGTCCCGCCAACACGGGGAGTTGACGAAACAGGACAAGACGTTGTGCGGCAATTAGCGAGCTGTTACGGTGCACTGTAGTGGTGTTCTTCACTGCAACATGGCCCTAGGCACCATTTGGATGACTTTACACGGGAAGAATCATCAGCAAACTGGAAGAAGGGCGATGTGTGACGAGTGTTGCTCAGGAGTTTGGAATTGCTCACAGCATTGTTTCACGTGCATGGGGAACCTTACAAACCACAGGCACTGCTGTCCCAAGGAGAGGTGGTGGTCGACTATGCTCGGCTACAGCAGCAGATGACCGCTACAGGCAAGAAGGGATCCACGCGAAACAGCGGGTGCAATTGCAACCACATTTAACAGGACAGCTAGACACGCAATCTCACGATACAAGTGGCACGGCGACTACACAGAGGGTCATTACGTTGTGTTCCATTGACATCCGCACATCGGCGACACCGTTTGCGATGGTCCCAAGAGCATCAAAATTGTACCAACGAGGAATGGGGTCGCGTGCTCTTCTCGGATGAGAGCAGATTCAGTCTAAGTAGTAATTCTCGACGTACCCTCATCTGGAGATAGGTGGGAACACGTAATGAACCCAGGAATATCCTTGAACATTATCGTTTTGGTGGTCCGGGTGTTATGGTTAGGGGAGGCATAATGTTGCATGGGCGCACCGAGCTCCAAATTTTTGAACACGGTACGCTCACTAGTCAACGTTATTGCGATACTGTACTCCTTCCCCTTGTGCGTCTTTTCAGGGATGCAGTCGGCCCTGACTTCATTTATATGGATGAGAATGCGCGACCGCATCGAACAGCGCAGGTGCAGGATCTCTTGGAACGAGAGGATATTCGGCGAATGGACTGGCCTGCCCGTTCCCCCGATTTAAATCGCATCGAACGCGTGTGGGATCCTTTGGGGAGACGCATTGCAGCACATCCACATGCACTATCGACCATCCAACAGTTGTCAAAAGCGCTGGTGGAGGAATGGAGTGCCCTACCACAAGAACTGCTTACCAACTTTGTGGCCAGCATGGGAACACGATGCAGAGCATGCATTGCTGTCCGTGGTGACCATACACCTTTTTAAGCACCATGTATCTGTTTCTGTAAATCTAGAGATCCATTATATGTGTAGCTTATGGTCTATGAATAAAAGTGGCATTTCTGTTCCTCTCATTGCATATTTCGTTTAGTTGCCTACTGTAGCAATTCCCTCTAAGTTTCATCGAGCTATGTGTCACAGCATGCGAATATTACTTTCGTCCTTAGGTTTTTGCACACCAGTGTATACAACACAATTGAGCTTATCCAGTTCTTAGGGTTCTTAGAACATACTTTTAGAACCAGTCCTGTAGCCAGCCTATTGATAGAAGTCAAGGCACCCTCGCTGGACTTCCGCAGAATGGAACTGAGATTTAAATATGCAATCAGGACCTAACTCAGAAATGTATCGACACGTCTTCTCTAACATGTACAAAGAAAAACTCATAGCGAAGTCAAGACAGTCGTACAATTTCACCTTAAAATATGGACATTCACTGAAGAACTTGGTCTAGAATAATCTCTCTGATAATGCCACGGATGTTTCACGAATTACCACCATGGAGAATATCTCTTCCCCAACTTAACTTGGATTTTAAAACTATCAAAAATCCCACACAGATATGTTTATATACAGACTAGTCTTCCAAGAAACAAGGTATCATTGTAACCGTAAATTCATCTAAACTAATGGATCAAAACCAGAAATGGGAGTGGATGTGCAGTGATGACACAGCAACAGATAATACAGTTAAAGCTTCCTGGTGATTTTCCTGCTATCTTTATACCATTAAGCAAGTTTTGATATACATAACCCAATGAAGCCAGAGTAATTCCCTTATACTTACTGATTTACTAAGTAATCTCTGATAAACAGTTACTCAAGGAAATTAAAACTCATCACGTAACTTTTACACACACACAGAAAACGACATGTTTTATGAGGATTCCGTCTCATGGTGGCATCAAAGGCAGTGAAATAGATAGAGCAGCAAAGAAGCAGCTCAACTAACAACAGTAGTCTTCCCATATGCTCCTTAAACGGGAAAGAACAGGTAATTTCACTAGACTATGAATCAGACATACTGGACTAACCCACTCGCACATCTTCATCAACCTCATTGTGAAGGCTGCAACACACACCTTTCTATCCAACATATGTTCATAAATTGCAGAGCGACAGCTCTACTGCATCACTGAAGATCTATGCACAACACTGAATAATCATAAAAATTAAAGCAAGTTCCGCTCTTCCTCAGAAGTACAAAACTTGATTTGAAACTCTAATTTACTTGTTAACAATTCATTGTTTAATTCTGTGTAAGTTAAAACCGTGTTTGTAATATAATGAACTGAATTGTTTTAAACATTGCATAGTCGCGATATGATCAAGCTGTCCAAGCGACTTAAAATAAATAAATGAATGGGGCTTTGGATTCTTAGGCTCTAGGAGAACATTGCTGTACTAATACGAGGAGTGATCAAAAAGTTTCCGGAATGACATCATAAATACTACACAACAGTTTGTTTTGTCTAATCTGCACTGTCACCCTCGAAGTAGTCTCCTTGGGAGTTGATACACTTGTCCCAGCGCTTCTGCCACTCTGGAAGTCCTCTTCTTGCAACATGTTCAGAGCCTTCTGCGATTCGTGATGGATGACATCAATGTCCTCAAAACGGTGTCCTCGAAGCCGCATTTTAAGTCGTGGGAAAAGAAAAAACGTCCGCTTGTGCCAAATCTGGAGAATAGACGGGATGGAGTACAGTATTCATCCCATTTTTATCCAAAAATTGGTGAACAGAAAGGGCTTTGTGCGCGGGCGCATTGTCATCATGCAGGAACATGTCCAAATTGTCTTTCAAAATGCTTTGAACACTTACAAAGGAGAGTCCTAATGAGTCAGAAAGTTCTATCATTTAAGACCATTTCCCTCACCTGCTTTATATTTTCATCAGTTTTGCTGGAACAGGGTCGCCCCGAACGATCTGCATCTTTAACTGATGCCACACCACTTTTAAATTTCGAAAACCACTTAAATGCTTGAGTCTTGCCCATAACTTCCTCCCCATCAGCTGTTCTTAACATTTTATAAGCTTCTGTTGCAGTTTTACCAGTTTAAAACAAAATTTGATGTTCGTTCTTTGTAATCTGACATTTTTACTACGCGGAAAAATCCAGCACATGCAAAACACGTGTTCACTTCAGAGCGTCTACCTCGTCACTGCATGTTCACAGGAAGTCACGCGACCTCTCATTTTTATTGGGAAGGAACGCTGCATTTACAGTCTGGGTAAGAATTAAATAAATCTCAGCGTCAGCATTGTTGTGAAGCCATTCCGGAAACTTTTTGATCACACTTCGTATAGTTATATAAGTGCAGGTGTATCGTGGTCTAAGTTTTACCCTTTTAGTTTTACACACGTGTGATGTAACTCAGTGGGAGAGCACTCGCGTGCCGTGCTCGGGAAGGGTGTACGGGTTCCAATAGCAATGAAAACCCCAGGTAACGCACTTGCCCATGCCTTGAGCTCTTTATTCCAACCAAAGTGCCTACGGCCTAGTCTGTACGCATCTCACCTTATTACATACCTAGCTGGTGGTAACATTGTTTCTTATTCGCAAATTTATAACAAAACTCGTCGAGACCACGAACGGTGTAGAGACGTTCCGTATCGGGTGTCATGGTGATCTGCCCCTGTGACCTCAATTCGGTCAACTTAAATCTTCTACGCTGTGAGATGTCAGCGTTCTGTTAATTTAGATTCACCACGTGCCCTGATTTCAACACTTTCTTGAGCATTGCCTTACTCCTAGGACTGGAAGGCCACGGTATTATATATAATTTTGTTTTGATATCTTAAGGAATATTTTCTCTTGGAAATAAAAACAGAAAAAATTGCTGTTATGCATAAGGTTTATTCACTAAATCAGTATTTTACAACACATTATATAAATAAGACAACTTTATTTACTACAAGTCACATAACATTTTGTTTATTCTCCCCTAACAGGAACATGGAATGCGTTAAGTATCTTATGTTAGAAACTGACCTGTTCTTCTTTAGACTCTTATATAGTTTTTCTGGGTTATTCTCAGGTACAATTGTATATGTTGTTGAATTTGTTTTGCACGATAGTGTTTTCTTGTCGTTACGGCGGCCGTGATTGTAAGATGATCTTGCGGAATTCAGTGTTGTAAGTATATTTTGTTAGTAAAACCACTGCCATATATGCATGTTACAGCGCATGTAAAATTCATACGCAAAAGGCAGTCTTACTTAATATACGAAATAAATCATTGCATTTAAAATGCACTGAACTGTTTCGTACCTGTGTTTAGAGTACACCCGACTTCTTCAATTTTATCGTTTTCAGTTCCATCATACATATTATATGCCGCCATTTTATACTTGATTGTTGGCATGGCCTACTGTTATGTTAACTAAATCACGACCGACTTCAGCGTATTTACGTTTGCCAGACTGCCATCACCGTCAGCTGTTCATATTATAAATATTAAGATTTCTAAATATATTATTTTAACACACACTATCGTGCAAAGAATACTGTACAATACACGTTTGTGAAGTGAGTTACATAATTACAAAAACCACATCCCAACTTCATATCATAATATACTCTTGTCTCTTCTCGTATATATTTACTGATTGTTGGGCGATGAACTAAGGGTGAGTAAATTGGTTTATATAACTTAGGAATAAATAACTAACTGCGTGATCTAAGTTGAACTTTTGGCACACATTACAACGCAATAGGTCCATGTAACTGTGCCTGCAATAATTATTTGTTGTAATAAAATAAGGCTGGGTCATTAATTTTGTGAAATGCAACCTAGAATATGAACAGGATTGAGAAATTAAACGGGAAAGCAAACAACCAACTGCAACTCCCGTAAATAAATATGAGTTTTTAATTCAAACTGTAGTTTGTCAGGTACTCAGAGTTAAGTATTTTGCGCCATGAGTTTCTTAAACTTCACCCCTCCTCCAACTCAAATTCGGCACAGCTAGGGAGCCTAAAAAGGCGGGTTTCGCCGTTATCGATCAGTGTTGCAATTTCAATTTAAAACAGCTGATTCGTCTTCCAATGAGGTAAACCCTCACCATCAATTTATAGTTGAAAGGTACACGTAAGGACTTCTCAGTAGATAATATTACTGTGGATACCAGCACATGTGGGAGTGAATGGTAACGAGACAGCAGACTTTCTGGCCAAAAAGAATGCAGTGTTATATTCAAAACCTATAAAATCTTGTGGACTAGATATGAAACTAAAAAGAATGTCAAAATTAATACAGAACAAAAATACCAATATAATATTCAAAAGGAAGTTACTCCAACAAAAAATTAAAAATGTCCCAAGGAAAAAAGCCGTTGCTCACTTCAAATTAGCCACTAGACATGACTGTCTGGCGGAACATCTACATAGATTTGGTTTTATGAATGACAAAGCACGTAAGATTTGCAATGCTGACAACATTTTAAATGGAGAACACCTACTAGAACGCCCAGAATTAAGGAAAGCTGTACCAGATGGGAAGATACACAATTTATATTGGCTAGCAAGGGAAAAATTGATGGATCAAAATCCTGCACATTAGATCAACAACAGGACTTCTCCGTCCAGTTGGAGGCATTGTTGGTCAAACGGAAGACATTGTTGTCCATATTAACAGCTCAACCCTGCAGAAAGAATGTAATAATCAAATGAACCGGAGTCCGTTGAGTAGAAGACTACCAACATTACACAGTAAAGCTGTTCCATGAGTTGAAAACTAATGGGCGCCAAATTAATTAACATAACTGTGAAGTTTACTTTCCAATGGTTGACTGAATTTAGAAGTCGTAACTAAATGGTGCTATATCTGCTTTCACGTGACAGTAACTGACCATCACTGTTCTTCAAAATGTTTTCCTGATACTGGGGAACACCTTCAGAGAGAAATGCTGAAGCCTTAGTAATTAGCAAACAATAAAATCAAGGGGTTATATAGAATTTTGTGTTTGAGGGGCCGAAATCACTAACCTGCATACAATTTAAAATGTTGAACATTTACAAATGAGACAGCCAAGATAGACTTGTTATATGCACACATTATTGTTATAACCCATACTCCTACTCTACACGTTCTCGGGCTTCAAGCCTGGTGATGATACATCAGGGTGTCGGGGCGTGCATCTCTCCCATCATCAGGATGCTGAATGACTTGATCGGGTGAAACGGCCGAATTTAAACACACTCTTTGAGTTCAGAGACAGAAGTCTCCACTTTCTGTGTGACGTGTGTAGTGATGTCCACAAAGTGAATTTTACATTTTTCAGTATAAAATTTCAGAAACAGTTTGAAAATACACTCGTGTTCAAAATCAAGTGTTTTTGGAACACTAGCAAACGTATCTACAACTTCATCATGAGCAAGACAAGCCCAGATATTTGCTTCTCTTTATTGTCTTTGTCATGTAGAAACATTTCTTTATGCACAAGCACTGGAAACTGGCAACATGATCAATGCCTCGAGAAGAGCATAGACAACTAAAGAAGTAATATCTTTGAAGCTTCCCATGTTGTCAGATTGTCTTAAGGGTCCTGGGAGGTCATGATGCTTAAAAAATTAGATATAGAAATCTTGAGCTTTAAAATTATCATTCAGCTGATTGACCAATTTCGCCCTTTTAATTGCCTAGTTTAAACATGGTGATGCATAACCACGCCCAATTTTCCATAACTTAAGTTTTTGTTCATACTTCAGATGTATTTTTCTAAAAAAATATTAAAGGTATATACAACAAAATTTTTATTGGATATTTCTGGGAAGTATCTCTTTATACTGAACGAACTTTTTCAGAGTTTAAAATAAATGTGATAATAAAAAAACTCATAGGAGGAAAGTGCATTTGAAGTATGCGTTGCAACATTTTGATTATGAAGCAGGGTGCCACTTATACCATTTTTGCACAACTTTATTATTTGCAAAAATACTTTAAGTATAACCAATCCAAAGTTGGTTACCATTGATTCAGTAGCTATTGTGTAAACAGAATTTAAAGTAGCTATAGCTTCTTAATGACATCCCAGTGCCCTTTAAGAAAATTAAAATTTCTCTTTGAAAAAAATATTCTCTTTCCAAAGAAATACTTCCCTCTGGGACAGATTTTAGCTGAAATGTTTGCGATTGCCATTCCTTATCAAATAATTTTCACTGCTGTACCACCAGGCAGGCCCCCTCGACTGCCTTTAAATACGCCCTTGATTACATTACAAAAGGGTCACGTTCCAACTTAAATAAATTTCACGTGATGTCAATCATCTAGAGTTACCTGAATGTGTAGGGAAATCGAAAATAAATTGAAAAATTCTAAGTTTGTTTAAAAAAAGGGCAAAAATTGGCATTTGTGATCCAAATAGGCAGATAGATCTAGAAAGACAAAATAGGAAAAATACAAATTGGTTCTGTAACTTCCAAATACCACAAAACACGATTATAGCTACATAACTTTTGATTTATTACAACCCAATAGTCACTTCTCTCAGGAGGTTCAATCATTTCGAACTTTTGGAAGAAAGCAATCAATCAGCTTCTGCAGCCATGGTCCAGTCTCGTCTACAAGGCATATAAATACAATAGGAATACTGACTATATTTGGTATCGGCGGCTAAGTACGTTAGTTTTGGTAACTTTGGCAAGATTTAATGGACGGAAACAAGTTCACTTTATGGAATGTCTGTAATGTTTTGCCAGCGAGGCCAAGTTTGTATCTGGGCGAAGAGCACATCACCGGGACATGCCGTGCTCCTCACTTGGCGATGTCCCAAGAGCGTATAGTCTGGCGAGATGGAACCGCGGGCTACCCCACATCTGATGAGGGCGTGAGCTGCCTCCAGCATTTCCGGTGTTGGCAATGTCGCTGCAAATAAAAACAAACATGTATTAGCTAGTGCGAACATTTCCAAACGTTTACATTATTGTATTTATGTATATATTTATTTCCACAATGCTATACAAAATTCTTACAATTTTTAATACATTACTTGGAGTTGCTATTTTTACTTTCTCTACTATGTATAGTAAGTAGGGGAAGTATTGTATTCCGTGTGTGTGTCTGTAAACAGCATAACTCAGAAACGAACAGTCGGATAAACACCAAACTTGGTATTTAGGTTCAGTATCTTCCAGAGATGGGACACGAAGGTTTTCAAGAAAATCCCCCCACCCCGGATTACCCTTTACATGGAACATTTTTCGAAAATTTTAACTTTCTGAAAAATGGCTCTAACGATTTTGATTAAAATATATGTTTAAGATATTTTCATGACAAATGGAATGTATATCCTGAATTTTCTGGGAATGTCTCCAAAAGTAGTCTTCATTATGAACGACTTTTGCATAACTGGTAAACCGTAAGAGATAGACAAAATTTTACCACACAAAAAATGTAGATCGCGTTAAAATACACAATTTATGTCATGTACATTTTTTTTGTTGGGTGAACAATTTTCGCGATATTGCTTGTTATTCCCTTAAATTTTCCAATACTTATACTTTTTCTCAAATGGAAATTCGTTATTCAATATTTTTGTCCTGGACATACAAAGAGAATGGAATACTCCACATAGTAACCAACTCTTAAAACATTTGACTGTCGCTTAAAGCCTACCAATTCCCCTTGCATCTACAAGAAAATTAGCAATAAGATTAACATCTCGATTAACATGAAGCATATGGAGAATAAGCGTTTGTAAAAATAGTTTGTACAAGAGTAGAGAAGGTTATGTGAGTGTAACACATCAGATTTTTATTGTTAATTATTATTATAACAAAGAGGAAAATGGAATTTAGTCACCTATTACATATTACATTTAAACAGAATCATGTTTTGTATTTAAGAAGCATATTAATACTACAATTTCACAGTAAATGCACATATGCACATTTTATGTAAACCATTAATTATTAAACTACACATCAGGATGATTAGTGTTAAGTATGAGCCTGTTTGCTATTAATTAATCGTTCAATGTCTGGCTGTATATTAATTCCACGCATTATCTATTCCTAGATTTAGTCTTGATGTTCATCATTGACGAAAATCCAATTTCGCAGAGATATGTGGTGAATAAGCACGCTTAGTGCGGCAGACACCTTCTTGCTAGCCAGAAGTGATACACGTCTTCCTTCTGGAAAGTCAGTTTTAAACTTTGGTCTGAAGAAAGCTCAATTAATTTATCGTTTAACTTCATTCTAAGACTTGCAAATTAATGATTAAGCAGCGAAGTGAATGGATGGGTCGCCAATAATTTCATTAACGAAAAGGGGGTCCTGTGTACAAGAAGCTTGGGAACGGCTGCCTTACTCCATCGTTTGGACTGGATATACAACCTTGAGATACAGCAGGCAGAGGCGAGTGTTGTCCGCCAATTTTCCACTATGATGTGTTTTGTTGCTGATTTATGCGGGTAATCCAGGGGCGCATATAATCTGCTATGAGTTGACAGCTTGTGCAAATTGCAAGTGGAGGTATATTTTACTTACTTTGGAAGTCACCGATGAAGCAGATGCCGGTACTTCTGTTGTTGTAACGCGGCGCATGCGCACCTACGACTTCCCATCCTCGACCTTCGTACACTTTGCCAGTTCCTCCAATACAGAAGCTGAAAACAAAGAGCACAGTTAACATATTTGCAGATGATCTCTGACCTGTTGGGATGCTAGGATGCTTCACCAATAACCGGTTCGGCGCCTGTTCGGAGTTTGCCCAGCAGAGCGCATGTATACCTGAGAATTGCAACGTTTGTAATTTCACCTTTGGTCTTGTTTTTCTTGTGGCACTCTTTCTTACTGGTGGTAGCGTAACGTAACAAAACCTTTTGGGTACATATTTTCTGTCACTACCTTAAATGCTCTGCTGCTCGATTAACGCATCACATTTTCATTGCTTGCCCGAGAGAAGTTTCAGACAAATAATGATCAACCCTGCTTTTTCCTAACATATAAAGTATACCTTCATTTTAAATACGACCTTTTCTTCCGGTGAGCTTCATAGTTTTAGCTTCAAAGTCTGATTCTTCACCGCAGAAGTAACAGCCAAGTTTTTTGACTACAATCTCTAGCTCATCTGTACTTTAGGTAATTACTTTGGAAATTTCTTGTCACTTTTATGTCTTTCCGAAAAGAATCTAGGAGGTTCGAGATATTTTAGGTTTTTGAAACATGCCGTTTTTTATTCAAAGGTTCATTTTGATAATGAATGTTTTATTAAAGCAGAAAGGAGTATAAAGTTCTACCATCCGTGTTAGCTAACCAGAATATGCCACATTTAATTGTATTAATACAGTTTTAAAACTCAGAGATACACTAGCAAATCTACCACAAACACTGACACATCCAGAAGATGACATTGTGTCAGTGGGCGATATAAACGCACGGAGACGGTCGACTATAGACATGTCTACCCTGGCCAGTCAAAGATTACCACCGAGTATGAGTGGGATAAAGAGAGCATGCACAGTACTGCTCTAAGCACTGCTGAAGGTAGACATATGACAAGGTTGGAAAGGTAGAATCAGACGACTGAAAAATGCAATGCCATAGCCGGGATTTGAACCACGGATCTCCCGGTCTCCGTCCCGTTGCTCTAACCACTGAGCTACCATGGCAACTTGCCGGTACTACATTAAATTCTCGAACTGATTCGCATTTTTTCCAGTACACCACAAGGAGATCTCAAATTGTATTGAGATGACATACCCCATTGACGACCTACAATTTTGTAAGTGCTTTAAGTCCTGGGATTCGTAGCTTCAACCACTATTAGGTCAATTAATGGAATTAATTCTTCTTCCACACAATTGTTTAGTATCTTCCAAGGATGCGAAACGAAGATTTTCAAGGAAATCCCCCTACCGCAAACTATCCTTTAGATGGAACATTTTTCGGACATTTTGATTTTCTCAAAAATGGCACTAAGGATTTTGATTAAAATATCATATGTTTAAGATATTGTCATGAGAAATGAAATGTATATCTCGAATTTTCTGGGAATGTCTCCAAAAGTATTCTTCATTGTGAACGACTTTTGCATAACTGGTAAACCATAAGATATAGACAAAATGTTACTACACAAAAATGTAGATCGCGTTAAAATACACAATTTATGTCATATACATTTCTTTTGTTGAGTGAACCGTTTTCGAGATATTGCTTGTTATTCCCTTAAATTTTCCAATACTTATACTTTTTCTAAAATTCGTTATTCATTTTTTTTATGTCCTGGACATGCAAAGAGAATGGAATGCGCCATATAGCAACCAGCGTTAAAATATTTGACTATCGCTTAAAACCTACCATATTCCCCTTACATCTACAAGAAAATTACCAATAAGATTGACATCTCGATATCTCGATTAACATGAAGCATATGGAGAATAAGCGGTTGTAAAAATACTTTGTACAGGAGTAGAGAAAGTCATGTGAGTGTAACACATCAGATTTTTTTTTATGTCCTGGACATGCAAAGAGAATGGAATGCTCCACATAGCAACCAGCTCTTAAAAGATTTGACTATCGCTTAAAGCATACCAATTCCCCTTGCACCTGCAAATGTTTATCTCGATTAACACGAAGTAGATGGAGAATAACCGTTTGTAAAAATAGTTTGTAAGAGTAGAGAAAGTCATGTGAGTGCAATACATCAATTTTTTTTATTGGGAGGCCTGTGTATTGGTTCCTTTGCAGCTATAATCTTTTAAGATCTGCATCCAGAAATCTTTGTTTTTACTGTCAAGACACTCACAGGTTGAATCCTCAACTGGTTGATTTTTGCTGCCAGCATGGGTAGTGTTTTGAAGCGATTACACTTGGTACTTACTACTAGGTATTTTGTCTTAAGATTTTGACGCCACCTTAGGCCTCCTCCCCTTGTGATAACGGACCTTGTTGCTGTTAGTATCGAAGTATCTTTTCAAAGTATAGTGGACACTTCCCAAGGAAACATGTTCTTGTTTCGCTATTTCAGGCATGCTATGGCCTGCTTTGTGTAAACCAATTAAAGCAGCACGTTTTTCTGTTGAAAGCTCATTGTTTTAACTTTTCAACTATTCACACCACAGTGTTAATCGTATGCTCTCTTATGATCTTCGAACTTGCTTCTGACTGCCTAAATATAGTTTGTTAATCTGGTGAATCACATAACAACACTGTGTTCAGAAGAAACATTTAAGGCAAGTTTTCCTATAAGGTGCATAAGCTTTGACTTAAAACTTCACTTCTTTCAGGGGGAAAAAGTAGTTTAATGAAATGGTTTAACATCTCTATGGATTTCTATAGGCATTAAACATTTAAAATTAGCTTTTATTGGTGCTATAATACTTATCTAAGAAAACCAAGGATGTTAAAAAACTAGTGTAGAGCTGTTTTTTAAAGCATTAAATAATAATATATCGGAAATTAATTTTAAAATATGCATGAAATTTCGCTTACATTAAGTCCTGTGTGCTGTATTAAACTTCCAAATGAATCTAACTGAAGTTATGTATCAGATGGGTATCCTTAACATAATTGATTGGCTTTTAAGTTAGAATTTCTGTTAACGGCGCCGAAGTTGACCACTTGTGTGACGTAGCGGCGAAATTAATGGCAATAGCGACCTTGACTCCGGAACGGAATTGAGGAAAAACAAGATTACGCGTTGCGAATGTGAAATCTGCCAAAGGCTCGTACTTGGAGTTTACCACGGAGGAAACTAGCGGTATATTCCAACCTTAAACATTCGATGTGTTGCGTTCACATGACTTTCTCTTCTACAAGCTATTCATGCAAATCTATCTGCTTCGTGTTGATCGAGGTAAACATTTGCAGAAATTATTTCATGACACACTTCGTTGTAGATAGAAGAGGAATACAGTAGGCTTAAGTGATAGTCAGATCTTTTAAAAGCGGGTTGCTATATGATGGCTTTGAAATTCCGTTCTCTTTGCATGGCCACGAGAAAACAACGAAAAGTAACTTAAGAGTTGAAAACAAGTGTGTTTTAGTTTTCCAAACAACAATAAGAAATGGTTGATGCCATAAAACAGTATATTTCATGTTATGTTGTAACGAGCTAAGCATTTTGTGTATCTCTTACGGTTTGTCAGTTAGGTATACAAGTCATTCAGAACGTAGACTACTTTACAGGCTATTCGCAGCAAAGTCAACATGTAGAAGTTTGTTATGCAACTATATGTTGAACAAATGGTATTTTAATAAATATGATATCAGAGCCTTTTTTTTTAGAAAATAACAAATAACAAAATTCTTCAATTTAAAGGGTATTTTAAAGGAGGGGAGTTTTCTTGAAATCTTCATGTGGAAGATGCTGATCTCAAATACCAAGTTTGGTGTTTAACCAACTTTTCCGTTCTGAGTTATGCTGTTCACGCACGTATTTTTCTAGAACCTATTTTTTTTATTCAGGAAACATCTAATTACTCCCTCTTCTTACTGTAGGTAGTGGTACAGAAGGTATAAATTGCACCTACTTTTGCTTTCATCGCCTTAAATGCAAATTTACACTACTTGACCAATTTGAAAAAAAAAAAAAAAAACTACGAACATGTACGCTTTAGAGACTTACGACTTTAAAAATCTGCCCCTACCTTTATTTTCAACCCCTTGCTTATGGAATGCATCTGAGCTTTGCCGGTTAAGACAGCTAGTCGGCTTATGAAAGAGTTAAAGGACTTTAAAAAGCATCTGATGTGTTACACTCACATGACTTTCTCTACTCTTGCAAAACTATTTTTACAAACTCTTGTTCTCCATCTATTTCATATTAATCAAGTTAAACATTTGCAGAAATGATCTTTTGACATGCAAAGAGAATTACATTTTACACATAGCGACCAGTTCTAAAAATATTTGACTCGCTTAAGGCGTACTATGTTCCCCTTGTTTTGTATTTGCAAGGGAAATATAGAAATACAGTAGACTTTAAGCATAGACATATCTCTTAATAGCTGGTTGCTATGTTCAACACCATTCTCTTTGCCACAGATTAATACTCTTTGCATATCCAAGACAAAAAAAAATGAATAACGAATTCCCATTTGAGAAAATAAGTATTGAAAAATTGAAGGGAATAACAAGCAATATCCCGAAAATGGTTCACTCAACAACAAAAATGTATATGACATAAATTGTGTATTTTAACGCGATCTATATTGTTTGTGTAGTAAAATTTTGTTATGCAAAAGTCGTTCACAATGAAGAATACTTTTGGAGACATTCCCAGAAAATTCGACATATACATTTCATTTGTCATGAAAATATCTTAAATATATGATATTTCAATCAAAATCGTTAGAGCCATTTCTGAGAAAATTAAAATTTTCGAAAGATGTTCCATGTAAAGGGTAATCTGGGTTGGGGGGATTTTCTTAAAAACCTTTGTGTCGCATCTCTGGAAGATACTGAACCTAAATACCAAGTTTGGTGTTTATCCGATTATTCGTTTCTGAGTTATGCTGTTCACAGACAGACAGACAGACACACACACACACACACACACACACACACACACACAGACCGACACACACATGGACATGTTTCTAAAAATGCGTTTTTTTGATTCAGGGGGTCTCAAAACAAGTATTTCCGGTGATATCTCGGTATCGAATTTTTGGATGGAATACAATACTTCCCCTACTTACTATACGTAGTAGAGAAAGTAAAAATGAATAACAAATTCCCATTTGAGAAAATAAGTATTGAAAAATTTAAGGGAATAGCAAGCAATATCTCGAAAATGGTTCACTCAACAAAAAAAATGTATATGACATAAATTGTGTATTTTAACGCGATCTACAGTTTTTGTGTAGTAAAATTTTGTCTATCTCTTATGGTTTACCAGTTATGCAAAAGTCGTTCACAATGAAGAATACTTTTGGAGACATTCCCAGAAAATTCAAGATATACATTTTATTTGTCATGAAAATATCTTAAACATATGATATTTTAATCAAAATCGTTAGAGCCATTTTTGAGAAAATTAAAATTTTCGAAAAATGTTCCACGTAAAGGCTAATCTGGGGTGGGGGGATTTTGTTGAAAACCTTCGTGTTGCATCTCTGGAATATACTGAACCTAAGTTTGGTGTTTATCCGACTGTTCTTTTCTGAGTTATGCTGTTCACAGACACACACACACGGACATGTTTCCAAAAATGCTTACCATACGTAGTAGAGAAAGTAAAAATCGAGTCAACTGAAAAATTCAACGTCACAACCGGAATTTGAACACGGTTCTCCCGCTCTCCCCTTAAGAAACCCATAAACACCCAACACTGAAGTATTTGCAATTGCAGGTCGCCGCTAAGATTGTCATCCTCGAGTGAGATGCCTTGGTGGTCTGTCTGGGAACAAAACTTGAGTCATTTGTACTCGTATATAATAATATTAAAGGACTTATTAACTGAATCGGACGGAACAGTACGGTATTAAATTCTCCAGCTGATTGACATATTCCGAGTAAACCACAATGTTCTCAAATTCATTTTAAGGTAACATACGCCAATGACGAGTTATAATTTCTCAAATGTTTTAAATTCTGGGCTTCATAGTTAACCAGTGTTATCTTGATCTATCAGTGTTAATTAATAATTGTTCTTTCACACAAGGGATGTGATGAAAAATTCAATGCCATAGCCGGGATTTCCAACTTTAGCCTACACACGGTGAACAGTTAATTATTAACCTAAGTTAGAATTTCTGATTACAGCGCCAGAGCTACCACTTGTGTGACGTAGCAGCGAAATTGATGGCGATAACGACCTTGAATCCGGAACGGAACTGAGGAAAAACAAGATATGCTTTGCCAATGTGAAATCTGCTGAAGACTCACATTGTGCAAGGTACCGCAGAGGAAACTATTAAACACAACAGCTTAGTAAAATCCCTCGGTCTACGCACTGCGGGAATATTCAGGAGGGATAAGTCGCCCCCCTCTACTTGTCTTTTGCCTTTAGCTACTGAGTAATCCAATGAGGTGTCTTAAAGAGGAAGTGGGCTGATACGCGGGAAACAAGTGTCACATCACTGTTGTCAACACAGCAATTTCATAGTGTAGAAAAATTTAATAGGATCTTGTTTACATCGTGATAACTTAAAAACTAAAATACTTATTCCAGCTCTGTAAGAGGTATATTAAAGAGCACAGTTTCGAGGTGATAGTGATGATGATGATGCGATGCTTTACAGGTCTCCCTATAAAAAAATTAAAGGCGCTAATTTTCCTTGAAAAACTTCAATTGAAGTAATTTGTATTGTGAAAATCAATCAGGAGCTTTTTTCCTTGAAGGGATAGATGTGGGAGTGAAGACTATGAAATACCCTAAAAAGTGTGAATTAACTTTTGGAAGATATCCCATGATAATACCGCATGTATGTGAAATGCTATCGCTAGTTATATGCAAACATTTGTTTTCACACCCGCTGCACCTTGTCCTTTGATCTGTCACAGCAGTCTACAAACAGCATTTGTTTTGCAATGCTCTTGTGTCTCTTTAGCGCTGCCTCTACATTGGATAGTTACAACGGTGGTGTGATTAAGTGATAGACAATTTTGGCATAATAAAATAAAGCAGCAAAATCATGGCGTCCAAGGTAGGTAGAGAGTGGAATACATGACCAGGGGATTTACCTTTTTCTAAGTTGCTGTCATACTTGAAGCATAAACATGAATATTTCGTTCAGACTTACTTGTAGCCAATGTCGAACCACTTTTGAGTATCTTGGTGATATCGCTGCATACTGAGCATGGAGGCCTTGCACTTCTCGTCCGTACTGCAGAAGCCTGGCTGGTAGGTATGGTGGATGACGACGTACGGCATCGGAAGGTCCTCGATCATAACTTTCTGTGTTGGAGGTTTGGCATTCCATTCTTCTCGCGACACTATGGCAGGACATTCCTCTTCTGCGGTAATCACTGTGGGCTGACAGCCTTGCATGTTCCCCGAGTTTGGAACCACTCTGCATCCGGCTGTAAACAAACCAGAACGTACGTATGAGGAAACTCGCAAACCACAAAGTAACAGCCTGCATCGTTATATAACCTTATCTTTCAGGGGATCCTCAGTGACCATGCTCAAGGTTAGCGCCAGCGGACACACATCTCCCCTTCCAGGACAACTGCAAACATGTCTTCATACACCGTCCCCATTGTAACAATAACAATAATAATTTTCACACCTAGTCGAAGATCTAATAATTTAGACCTTTTGGGTATGTAGGGCAGTATCAAAAACCACACAACCGATTTTAGTAATTCTTTCACCATTGGAAAGCCCAATTCGTTCTGACAGATACAGGGCTGTAAAGCAAATTCTAATTTCATTTTATAAATTACTAAAATATTAAAAAAGATTTACTTTACTTGAATACGAACGAACACTTTGGTGTTATAAAGGAACATGCGTGCAAAGAAGGTGTAGCAAATGAAAAAATGTCAAAATTTCCTTATTTTTTTGTTTACCCTGAAAAATAGGTAGGTCCAAAAATGATACCTACAGTCGACTTCTTTTCCATTTTTAGCACAGAATCCTCCCCTAAAATTGCTGCTTAGTCCTCTTTCTCCAACAAAATATACTTTATATAATTATAAGTATATTGGTTTTTACACTGAAATTAATATTTATACTATGATTGGTTTTTACAAGGATTAAGTAAGTCATATAACAGCAAATCTAAATGAAGAAAGAAATGTGGAAGTCTTGTTCTGCAGTTACTAGTTTAACAAATGCTGGTAGATACACCTGTTCATTTTCTTTAACTGGTTGCCCTTCTCTTTGTATGACTTACAAGCCAATGCCTTGGGTCGGAGCAAGCAAACACTGGATCATAGCATATCCAGGATGGTGAAGTAGGTGGTTTGTTACAGTTATTGTTATTTGCCCCACGCTTTGGGCTGCAATTTGAAGTAGGTTGTTGCTTCACATATGGAACCCGGTAGCCTTCGCCCCAAATGTACTTTCCGGTGGCCTTTGCCCCAAATTTAAAACTATATTAACTTTGTAATTTTGACTGTTTCTTTAAATATTATATTTTATGTTTGCCTCGGCTGCGTCAGTATTTTTGTTAGAGACATGTTTCTCTTTGCAGGGTTGTGGTGCGACTGAAGAATGTAGGCTTATACAGATTTAAAAATTTTTTTTACTCCGTTTATTAATTCTTGATACGATTTAAATACACTTCACTGATATAGAGAGCTGTGAGATTTTGTTAATTACTTGCACTTTTTAACACACTATTACTTTCTCTACTACGTATAGTAAGTAGGGGAAGTATTGTATTCCACCCAAAAATTCGATACCGAGATTTCACCGGAAATACATGTTTTGAGACCCCCTGAATCCAAAAAAAAATTTTTTGGAAACACTTCCGTGTGTGTGTCTGTGTGTGTCTGTCTGTCTGTGAACAGCATAACTCAGAAACGAACAGTCGGATAAACACCAAACTTGGTATTTATGTTCAGTATCTTCCAAGGATGCGACACTAAGGTTTTCAAGAAAATCCCCCCACCCCAGATTACCCTTTACATGGAAGATTTTTCGAAAATTTTAATTTTCTCAAAAATGGCTCTAACGATTTTGATTAAAATATCATATGTTTAAGATATTTTTATGACAAATAAAATGTATATCTTGAATTTCCTGGGAATGTCTCCAAAAGTATTCTTCATTGTGAACGACTTTTGCATAACTGGTAAACCATAAGAGATAGACAAAATTTTACTACACATAAATGTAGATCGCGTTAAAATACACAATTTATGACATATACATTTTTTTGTTGAGTGAACCATTTTCGAGATATTACTTGTTATTCCCTTAAATTTTTCAATACTTATTTTCTCAAATGGGAATTCGTTATTCATTTTTTTGTCTTGGATATGCAAAGAGTATTAATCTGTGGGAAAGGGAATGGTGCTGCACCTAGCAACCAGCTATTAAGAGATATGTATGTGCTTAAAGGCTACTGTATTTCTATATTGCCCTTGTAAATATATATTCCCCTTACATCTACAAGAAAATTAGCAATAAGATAGAGTCTGTAAATGTTTATCTCGATTAACATGAAGTAGATGGAGAATAAGTGTTTGTAAAAATAGTTTGTACAAGAGTAGAGAAAGTCATGTGAGTGTAACACATAAGATTTTTAGAAAAAGATCCACACATATGTTTGTGAACAGCATAACTCAAAATCTAAGAGGTGGTTAAATACCAAACTGTTCATCTTCTAAGTATCGACACGAAGATTCTCAAGAAAATGCTTCTAACCAAAACTACCCTTTACAAAACTACCTGTTACTTGGTAACATTTCGAATTTTTTTATTTTCTCAAAAAAAAATCTCTAACGATTTTGATTAAAACAGCATATGTTTAAGATATTTGCATGATAAATAAAATGTGTATCTTAAATGTTCTGGGAATAGGCGAAGTCCTCTTCATTCGGAATGAATTTTGTATAACTGGTAAACGTTTTGAAATAGACGAAAACATAACGTAGAAATATGTATATCTTGTTAAAACGCACTGTTGATGCCAAATACATTTTTATGACAACTGCTTTCGAAATATTTTTTATTGTTTAGTTTATAGCTTTTTCAAGTGGTGAGTCGTTTTTCTTTCTCTGCCATGTTCATAGTAAGTAGAGAAGGTATTGCAATCGAGCCAAAAATTGGATACCGAGATTTCACCGGAAATGCACGTTTTGAGGCTCGCTGAATCCGATAAAGCATTTTTGGAAACGTGTCCGTGCATGTGTGAATAGCATAGCTCGAAAACGAAAAGTCTTTGAAATACCTAAGTTGGTATTAAGTTAAGCATCTTCCAAGGATGTAATACGAAGATTTTTAAGAAATCTCTCAACCCTAATCTTCCCTTTACATGGAAAATGTTTCGTTAATTCATATTCTTACAAGAAATGGCTAAACGATTTTGATTGAAATGCTTTAGATGGTAAATCACAAGAGGTAAAGGAAAAAAAAACTAGAGTACAAAAATGTAGATCTCATTAAAATACTCAGTATGTGTGAAAAAAAATGTATATATTGGCATTAACATTTCCGAGATATTTTTTGTTTAGTTTTCAAATACGTTATATTATTTTCAAGTGCTAAGTCGCTATTATTTTTTTTTTCTCGTGGCACATAGAGTATGGAGTTTGAAAGCCATCACATTTCGACCCGCTTTTTAAAGGTCTGACTATCGCTTCAGCCTATATCCCCCTTGTCTCTACAATCAAAGTGTAATGAAACCACTTCTGCAAACGTATACCATGAAATAGATAGAAGAATAGTTTGTAGAGAAGTGGGTATAGAAAGTTCATATGAATGTAAGATACCAGATGTTTCTATTTGAATTGACTGCATGGATGTAGTTCTATGTGAATGTTTATGAAGTGAAAACAGTTGATGCGTTTTCTGTAACTTCAAGACGCAAACATACACTGCATGCACAAGTAATGTAAGTAATTTTGGCCCTTAGAAAACAAGACCCATTGTGTTTGGGCTACTTACATTAAGAGCAGCATTCAGCATTTACATTTGCAAAAAATTGCGACTGTGGAATTTATAAGAACAATTTTAATGAAACCTGTGATACATCCAGAAGAAGACGCACCCTCATGTAATATAGCTCGACATTTGCTTATTTTATTGCTTTAGAATGGTAAGCTTTGTATACATAAATATGTTTCATGCTTACTGGAATAAAATATAGTGCCTATAATTGCCTATGTTCATTATGTGTGCATTTTCGTAGCTTGGGGCCTATTATAGGATCTTTGTTTATAACTTTTATCAAGGTTTTTATCTATAGATATTTCATTATTTTCGTTATTGGAAGTTATTTATTGATATTATTAATGTGATGTTAACCTTAGTATTGCAATTAATATTTCGCGCTCTGAGGCAATGAACCGTTCTTGAGGAAGTTTGTAATACCGACATTCTTTTCATAACGTCAGCAGTATCAGTGTTTCGTGTAACAATAAAATACAACAAACTATTGGTTTACGACTGGGAAATCGATCATTTTGGTATTAACTCATCGCTTTGTTCATTAATGCGATGCCTGTATGGTTTTCTACACGGAACTGAGCCAAAAAGTCTGGATTTATTTAATTGCAAACGCAACATTAGCTGTTTGATGATGATGATGATAATAATACGTAACAGATTGAGTAATAATTAGAATGTAAAATGTATTCAAGAGAGAAATTACCTAAAAACTGATAATAGTGTTTCCCATAAAAATACATAGTAATTGAAGAGCGAAAATTTAAAGAAACAATGTTTACACCTCATTAAGAGAATAGGTATATTTAATATATGAAATGTGGATATTTCTATACTGTCCTGTTATCTTAAAATGTGTTTTTAAGTGATAAATGAATTACTGATTGTGCGGAGGTGTACGATATGCAGTCTCCAACCTTACTTACCAAGTGGACTAAGCAGAACCAGGAGACCAGTCGTCAGTAGGATAGCATAGCGTGACATCCTCGCCATGCGACGCTCGAGGAAGCAGTGCTGGCGGTGAACGCTGATACCGCTAATCATGCCTCTTGAAGCGACCGGTTCTGTGTGATTCACTCAAAGTTCGGCCAAATATTAGTGATACGGCGGCCGCGGTCGGCCTCTTATTCGCTATTCTCCCGCCGCACAACAATTTGTGACGTCACTCCCTGCACACAGCAACTTTGCTGAAAAAAAAGAGATACCACCTCCGGAGAAGGGTATTCCCTACTACTGCTCCTTTACCCCTTAATTTTTGCATACGTGCTGTGGCAAAGGTTTCTGTAGTACATGCGTGTTTGTTTTCCATCAGCCGAGGTAGTTTGATGCTTGGAATCTCTCAAAATGTGTGGCAGGGAATTGTTGACAAAGTTACGTTCATGTGCTTTTTATTTTCTCTACATGTCTGTTTGTGAACAACATAACTCAGAAACGAACAGTCGGATAAACACCAAACTTGGTATTTAGGTTCAGTATCTTCCAGAGATGCGACACGAAGGTTTCCAAGAAAATCCCCCCACCCCAGATTACCCTTCATATGGAACATTTTTAGAAAATTTTAATTTCCTCAAAAATGGCTTTAACGATTTTGATTAAAATATCATATGTTTAAGATAATGTCATGACAAATGAAATGTATATCTCGAATTTTCTGGGAATGTCTCCAAAAGTGTTCTTCATTGTGAACGACTTTTGCATAACTCGTAAACCATAAGAGATAGACAAAATTTTACTGCACAAAAAATATAATCGCGTTAAAATACACAATTTATGTCATATACATTTGAATGAACCATTATCGAGATATTGCTTGTTATTCCCTTAAATTTTCCAATACTTTTTCTCAAATGGGAATTCGTTATTCATTTTTTTATGTCCTGGTAATACAAAGAGAATGGTATACGCCACATAGCAACCAGCTCTTAAAATATTTGACTATCGCTTAAGGTCTAGCAATTCCCCTTCCATCTACAAGAAAATTAGCAATAAGATTAACATCTCGATTAACATGAAGCATATGGAGAATAAGTGTTTGTAAAAATAGTTTGTACAAGAGTAGAGAAAGTCATGCGAGTGTAACACATTAGCCTCCTCTTTCATCCTCTGGGTACTACGAAAACATCTTATGTGCTACATTCACGTGACTTTCTCTACTTACTCTTCTACAAACATCTTATAAGAGCCTATTCTTCTGTCTGCTTCTTGTTAATACCGATAAACTTAAATTACGCATTTCGTTGTAGGTATGAGAAGAATACAGTAGACTCGCCAGCTGTTTAAAAGTCTTATATGCTACATTCATATTGCTTTCTATACCCTCTATCCTAATTTAGTGGATATAAAAGCTATTCTTACTCAAGCCTGGCGGTGAACAAAAAGGAAATGAAATGTAGTAATGGTGAAAGGGATGATAGGAAAACCTTCTGACTGAGGAAAACCGTGAGAAAACCTTCGGTCAGATTAGTCAGCCCTAGGGGTTTGAACCCAGGACCTCCCGAATGTGGACCACAGACATTAATTACCACCTGAGCCACCCAACTTGGTTTGAATTCATTTTCTTTTTTGTTACTGTTGCTTTCACCACCACGTACTTAGTAGGTAGAGAAGGTATTGCATTTTTAGAAAAGAAAAAAAAAAATCCGTGTGTATGTGTGCGTCTGTGAACAACATAACTAAAAACGAATAGTCGTATCAAAACCAAACTTGGTAATTAAGTTCAGTATCATCCAAAGATGCGATACGAAGACTTTCAAGAAAATCCCCGTACCCAAACTACCCTTTACATGGACCATTTCTCGAAAATTTTGATTTTCTAAAAAATGGCTCTAATGATTTTGATTAAAATACATATATTAAAGATATTTACATGACAAATAAAATGCATATCTTAATTTTCTCGGAATAGCCTGTGAAGTCCTTTTCATTCGGAAGGAATTTTGTATAAGCTTGTATAACTGGTAAACGCTAACCGATAGACGAAAACGCACTACACAAAAAAATGTAGATCTCTTTAAAACACAGAATTTGTTTAAAATAATTTGGGGGGGGGAATTTAGCAATTTCCGAGATATCCGTTATTAAAGGCTCGAATTGTAAATTTCTTGGACATTAAGTCCTTTCAACATTCAGTTGTTTCTCGCGATGTCATGGAAACAGTATGGAATTTGAAGGCCAGCATATAGCGTCCAGTTGTTAAACATTTGACTATCGCTGTTCTCTTTGTATCTATAACGAAATGTGTAATGTAGCTGTTTTTGCAAAGGTTTATTTGGATTAAATGTAGTAAATAGAGAATAAGCTTGAGTAAAATAATTTGTATACCCACTAATAAACGATTGAGGATAGAGAAAGCCATATGAATGTGTTACATCGGATTTTCTTTTTCATTTTAAACGAGATAAACCTTTGCAGAAATAGCTACATTACACATTTCGTTATAGATACAAAGGGAACAGCGATAGTCAAATGTTTAACAACTGGACGCTATATGCTGGCCTTAAAATTCCATACTGTTTCCATGACATCGCGAGAAACAACTGAAATTCTACAGAATTTGAAAAGAATGACAAAAGCATGTAACAATTCGAACCATTAATAACGGATATCTTGGAAATGGCTTATATTACAAAAAAGTTATATGCAATAAATTGTGTACTTTAAAGAGATCTACATTTTATTCATCTATAAACATCTTTAATATGTGGTATTACTCGTATAGTAAAAAAGGTCAGGGGTGTTTTTGAAAAAAAATTGGAAAAAATGTTCCAATTAAAGGTTACTTAGGGTTCCGGTGATTTTCTTGTAAATCTTCGTGTCACATCTTTAGAAGACGCTGAACTGAAATCAATTTTCGTTTTTCAGTGATGCTGTCCGTACAAACACACACGAACTTTATTTTTCTAAGAAATGCTCTTTTTTGAACTTAGGGAGCCTAAAAACGTGTATTTGCGGTGAAATCTCGTGTCCAATTTTTGGACGGATGCAGTACTTCCTCTGTTTACTATAGGTAAGTTATATAATGCACGCACTTTGGAAGCGATAATAATTATTGCTGATCTATGGTTTTTGCTTTAGGCTTTAAGATTCCAGGTGCCTCATTTGTAAGAAAAGCTGTTTTGTTACATAAGCTGCGTGGCAAACAAATTACCGCTGACCTCATCGTGCAGTTTTATAAATGCTGTCTAGTTGCCAGAAATACTTTATAAGCACCAAATGAAGATTTGTCCGCAGGGCTGGAAATCCTATGCCAAATTACAGTTTATACTCTTGTCATTCTAACACAATTGCCCGAATATCTCGCTCAGGCCCCTGAACGATAGGTATAGAATATTTAAACGTTGAAACTCAGGGGGAGATTAAAAGTCCTATCATGCAGATGCTATATCTGCTTAATTCACGATCCATTACCTGAGGGCTGCTATTTAAGCACCAGAATGAAACTGGATATAGATGAATGCCTTCTAAGTTCACCGACTTTTATCCAATAAGCTTTTTAAGGAAGGTGGTGATTTTTTTACTTTCTCTGCTACGTATAGTAAGTAGGGGAAGTATTATATTCCACCCAAAAATTTCGATACCGAGATTTCACCGGAAATACATGTTTTGAGACACCCTGAATCCAAAAAAGCATTTTTGTAAACATGTCCGTGTGTGTCTGTGAACAGCAAACTCAGAAACGAACAGTCGGATAAACACCAAACTTGGTATTTAGGTTCAGTATCTTCCAGAGATGCGACACGAAGGTTTTCAAGAAAATCCCCCCACCCCAGACTACCCTTTACATGGAACATTTTTCGAAAATTTTAATTTTCTCAGTAATGGCTCTAACGATTTTGATTAAAAAATCAGATGTTTAAGATGTTGTCATGAGAAATGAAATGTATATCTCGGATTTTCTGGGAATGTCTCCAAAAGTATTCTTCATTGTGAACGACTTTTGCATAACTGGTAAACCATAAGAGATAGACAAAATTTTACTGCACAAAAAAATGTAGATCGTGTTAAAATACACAATTTATGTCATATACATTTTTTTTGTTCAGTGAACCATTTTCGAGATATTGCTTGTTATTCCCTTAAATTTTCCAATACTTATAGGTACTTTTTCTCAAATTCGTTATTCATTTTTTTTTGTCCTGGACATACAAGGAGAATGAAATACTCCACATAGCAACCAGCTCTTAAAACATTTGACTATCGCTTAAAGGCTACCAATTCCCCTTGCATCTACAAGAAAATTAGCAATTAGATTAACATCTCGATTAACATGAAGCATATGGAGAATAAGCGTTTGCAAAGATAGTTTGTACAAGAGTAGAGAAAGTCATGTGAGTGTAACACATTAGATTTTTTCTCAGATATGTTTTTATTAAAATGTATCAGCAATTTTTGTACTCTCTCTACTACTTACCCGTAGTAACTACAGTGCGGTCTTTTATAGTGAGGCCACGGATCGTGCGTAGCGTGATCCATACACTGTCTATTACACTCGGGGCTTTTCATTCCGTAACTCTTGCATTACTCACGAGTGATAGTAACATCTAACATACACTGTAATGAGTACTAACCATTTTATAAGACATCCCTGACATCTTCGGATGAAATTTCCATTCACACACACAAGTTCTTGAGTAATATTCATAATTTCTGTTTTTATATTCCCATTAAGTTCGTCTTTGGTGTGGGGATTGTTCCTATATACTTCATTTTTTAGTTTCATCACAAATATATGCACCAGTTTCGTCAAAAGTTTCCTCTGTTAAAACATGTCGTTTTCGCTTCTTAGGTTTAGCGATCCCGTTGTCCCTAACGTCGTCCTCCGTGGTGTAGTGGTTACCATGCTAGCCTCTAGTTCCCGAGGTCGCGGATTCAAACCTGGCGGAGGGCAATGAATTTTTTTCGGGCGTAAAAATCCTTAGTATGTCCTTCGGAAGGGAAGTAAAGCCGGTGGTCCCGTGTCATAGATTTACGGCACGTAAAAGAACCTCAAGCCTGATAAAGAGGCCTGTGAGTAAAATTTCCGGTCTTTCACGCCCAATATAGAATGGGACGCTAATGCCAGGAAATTTCTCCTGAAATTGTCCACATACCTGTCTATATAATTCGGTGTTTACGTATGTATCACACATAAGAATTCATTGTTCAAGCGTGAATTTGTCGGCAGGCATTGCAGTGGACTAATAGCAAGACATTAACACTCTTAAGAAAATCACACACAACACATGTCTTGTATAAACTTTCACCTTTGAGATGCACAACTCTCTTTACAGCACGAATACAAACCAGCGACTGAAGCATAGCTGGTAAAGATAACCTTGAACGCGCCATGAGCCGCCAGCTGCGCATCGGAAAAGTACCAAGGTCAATTTAGTAGAGACTGCTGCGCATACAGTCGGTCTGTGTCCTCACCTAATTGTATTCCATGCAAAAATTCGACACCGAGATTTCTCCAGAAATACACGTTTTTAGGCTCTATGAGTAAAAGGAAAATTTAAAAAAACGTCCTTGTGTGTGTTTGTAAGCAGTGTAACTCAAAACCGAAAGGTCGGATAAATACCAAACTTGGTATTTCAGTTCAGCTTCTTGCAAACGTTTTGAATGTTTGTTGAAAGTCACGAAGAAGATTTTTTATTGAAGGGGAACATTTTTATTGATATGTCATTGTGCATCTAATGCTTGGGTGTGCCACGAATTACTGGGGGTGCCAGCGCCGAGAAGGCTCATCCCTCCTGCCTCTGGGATGTGTTGCATCCTCGCGTAGCAGCCGCATTGTTTGGCTCTCCCTGCAGCACGTTGGCGGGAGAAGGTGGTGAGTTCCTGTAGCGGTGGTGCGATGTCTCTGTGTGTAGTGCTGTTGAGGCGGAGGGTTGCCAGCGTTGGATGAGTATAGAGGAGGTGCTTAGTTGGGCGTTGGAGCTATCTGTGTTGGCTGTTCTGCTTGGAAGGTGATGATTGCGATTTTGTTGCTTTCTATTCTCCGATTTTTTATGGATGGATTCAATTGCTTCGGTGGTGTCATGGTTGATAAGCTGAGTGACGGACGTCCTTTAGAAATGAAATTGGCGTGCTGCATGTCGAAGGATCTTGGTGTTGAGTTTGTGCTCCAGACCCGAAGCAGCGGAGCATTTGAGCATATCAAGAAGTTTAAATGGTGTGTTAAAGGCTGTAGGTAGGCGATAATGGCGTTGGTGAAATTGGCGTGCTCATCTGGTGAAGTTGCGGCTGGTGGCGTAAACCGGGTAACGCTCTGTGGTGGTAGATCTAGACTGATTGAGGCTTGATGCGGTTGTGCTGTTGTTGATATTGCCAGGGTAGTTGCTGGAGTTGACCGTTGTCGCTGGTGATACCTAGGGTAGGGTGGGCACGCTGCCTGACCCGTGAAGTGGTTGATGCCGCTGCACATGGTGCAGTAGCGTCCACGATGGACCAGGTCATGTCCGGTGCAGTTGAGATGATGAAAGGTGCGCCACAGGGCAAGTGGCGCGTGGAGCGGCTTTCCTCAATTCGATGGACTTGGCCAAACGGTTCAGCGTGGTCAGGGATGCTGTAGTGTAGTGCGCCCGGTCGAAGGTCAGATTCGTAAGTGGTGTTGGTCCTCTAACGGATATGATCGTGGAGACACGCACGAGCGGCCTCCAGGACCATCGCCTCCGGAAGAAGGCGGTGAACCCCACAAACCACAGCACTGTAGGCGCCTTAGTGGTCAGTGGGTCCACGATCTGTAGTAGGGCGATCACAATGAACTACCATCGTCCTTCGTGATTGACACCGAATGCGTGCGGGGGGCCCAGGACCTGTGGCAGGGATGTCGCATTGCTGGCACCACCTCTCCACGTCGCTTCGAAGATGCAGCCAATACACTCGGCGACGTAGCTTCAAGGTTTGGTTCGCTCTCAGGTATCCCCCGGTATAGCTATCATTGGTTTCCTCCGGGACTTTTTTCAGCGTTTTCTTCCGGAGACCCAGCTGTTCCACTCAAATTTTTCTGCCTGCGAACGCTCACACACCCCTGGATACACCGTTCTTGACCAGCAAGGAATCCCACCGCTTCCAACAGCTCTCATAGCTCGAACCTCTGGGAGAAACATCCGTCCACGCGGGTCGTACGTTAGATTCTTTATCCTTCAGGATCTGTCCTATGTCTCGATCCTCCAGCTGCTTAAGGTCTCCTCGTTTCAACCAACTGCAGGTTGTACCATGTCTGGTCGTAGGACCGCAGCACTCTCCTCCATCTGTTGGTCCAGACACTCGTCCATTGCGGCCTCCATCATCCTTTTGTTTGCTTTCGTCTGCTCGTTTAGCCGTTTTTCTTGCTGATCTAGAATCTCTTCCACCGCATTAATTTTAATTTCCGTATCAGATTTAATTTCCTTTAATTCCTTTGCAAAGTCGTCTTTCAGGGCTTTCACCGTTGTCTTTATCTCTGATTTTACAGAGTCGAAGTCACCACCGAGATCTGATTTCAATTTCCCGATTTCGGTTTTCATTTCTGTTCCCATCTTGTACATTCCGGATTGACTGCAACTAACAATTCTTTAACCATTGCTACCACGGTTTTATCCCACTCTTGGCACCAGCGTGATTTAGTCCAGTTTTTCCATTTGTCACTTCACTCAGGTCTCGCTGTCCCTGTTCTACGTTCTTATTTAGTTCAATTGCACTGGGATTTCACCTCGTTCACACTGTCACTTCGTTAAGGTGAACTAGTTCAGTTCTTCGTCTCCTCTCTTCCTTCGTGACGTGCCTCTTCACGCCGGGTGGTTCACTTCACATGGGAGTCGAACACAAAACCTCCACAACCCGTCGTTCCGCAGTAGCACTCGCTGCACGTCACAACAACCGTCACTAATTCGCTCAGAGAATGCACGGGAAAAACGCCCGCCAACTCATTCACTCAGTGACCGACACAATTCAACTCACACTCGACTCGCACTCACTCGACTGCTCTTGCGAGAACGCTCGCTTATATAGGCAGTGGAATCTTTGCACAACGTTCTATAATTATTTAGATGCTTTTTCTGGAGTTGGGAGAAGAGGCTTCTAGAACGATAACGCGCCTGGTGTTTACGCTGGGAGTGGCTGTTATCATTATCTACACCGATCTCCCAATAACCTTGTTGCATAGCCGTTGCGTCACAATGTTTATTACTAGAGGCGGGAAAAATATGAAATTTCATATTCTAAGCCATGCTTCCTGTTATTAATGGTAACAAGCAGTTTTACTTTTACCAGTATGTAGAATTCAACGCATGTGATAAACAATTTCATATTTGATATTTTTGTAAACTCTTTCATATTTTATGAAATCTCCACATTTCTTCATATTTGGTAAGATTTAGTAATGAATCGGATCAAGTCAGGTACAGTTGAAAAAAAAGTAGTGTTTCCTCTACGTGACGTCACATGCGAAATTAAACACCCTCTATTCTTGAAGAATAACTTTTTTTTCCCTGTAAGCTCATTATAACAGCTTATTGTTTTAAACTAATGAAGTGAATCTGTTTCAAACCCTTAAAGTATAATTAAGATGTTTTGTCTTTAAAATATCCATTTCATAATATTTTGATATTCTCCCTTCATATTTTCATATTTTAGCAAACTTTGCTTCATATTTTGACTGTCTTTATTTATGACCTTTTCTCTTCTGTACGTTTCGTTATTTAATCAACTATTGTACTTGTGTATACTGAACGGACAAAGCAATCGACGAAGAAGAACTTAACTGCTGGTGTGTCTTGCCTTTGGACGAAAACAAGGTAACTAATTCCTCTAGAGCGGTATTTATTTTCACTTTGTTGTGGCAGTCACTATTCGTAACCTGGCATGGACATGCTAACTTTTTATAGGCTTCAATAACCTCTAAAACGTGTACTCTCAATGGTATCTCTCGACTGACTGACGTTTGGACGAGGGTGCAAACATACTGACTAGCAGGTTTGTCCGGTGGCTTGGAGCCTCTCCACTAGAATTTCCTCGTTCATTAT
This sequence comes from Deroplatys truncata, assembly GCA_030765065.1. Classification (NCBI taxonomy): domain Eukaryota; kingdom Metazoa; phylum Arthropoda; class Insecta; order Mantodea; family Mantidae; genus Deroplatys; species Deroplatys truncata. Next base: position 14,199,375 of record CM060979.1, read on the forward strand.
GCGACGGCTCGGTGGCGTGTTGGATTTGTTATATCTAGCAGATCCTTCGCACCGCGTCAAACAGATGGCGACTGCCCAATTTAGTTTGAGAGTTTGAAGTGACATCACTCCATTCGGACGTTTGGAGCGATAGTGACTGGCCGCCTTAACGACAGCTATACGTTTGTAGTTGGCGTATCAAACAGAAATGTTTCAGTATTGTGACCAGGCAGAGGGGTTTTTAGTACGTAAACTACCAAGTTAGGAACGTACCGAGGGAAGGTGGCAGCGCTTATATGATGATGTTTTTATGTATGAACTCTTCTGTACTTCAAACAAATTGCCACAGTTCTCCATACTTTGTATGCAGCGGATAAATGAAACAGTCTTAAAGAAATCGGCTGTTTTGGAGGGTGTCCGTCACAGTACCTGTCCTCACCTGCACTCCACGCGGTAACACGATTTCTCTGTTTACTTTGAGACAGTAACTATGGTTATATATGGCATATATACAATAATGTGAATTATAATGTGAAATGGTATTAATAAGAAAAATACTTGTTGTATAAATGGAAGTTAAGGCATAAGTTTTATGTATGTGCAAGTGTAGCTGGAGCTGTGGAATTCTTGTTAAAAGCCGACAAACAAATCTTTGTGTTAGAATTAGGGCCCAGGCAAAAAGGACTTGTACGGGAAGATCATAAAAGCCAGACCTTGTGTCTTTGTGAAATAGAAAATGCGACAAGCGAACACAACATATGTTTGTAGAGAGGCCACATGCTTGCAAACGTAGAACAATAGCCGGGTAAGTCTTCTGGAAGGTTCCAAGCTGAACGAAGACAGACAATGAAATTTTAAGGAAGAATATGTTTAAAATCTTTAAGGGAAGAAATGTTAGTTCTAACGTCTCCATCAGCCAGGGCGGTTGAGTATAAAGTGCTGCGATGTGAATAAGATACATGTAAGCTCTCATAAGCAGGCGATATTATTTACTTCCTATGATGTAGTAGGAACGGTGAAAGGTTATCGATTTAAAGGTCTATAGGAACGTATGATAAATATTACAATATTTCAAGAGCAGGTATAAAATACTTCATTGCTCAGCGACCGCAAGTTTGGCTTACGAACGGGGTAGGGCTCGACCGTTCTACATCTCCAACTAACTTAAGAACTGTGTAGATTATTAATAAGACAGTCAATGCGTGTGCCATTAAAGCATAGTATTTTTTAATAACTTAATCTATTGTTAGAGTTGTTACTTATTACCTTCCTTCCCGTATCACACCCTGCAAAGTTATACATGCTTTACCAAAAACCTAAATAACAGCAGCCGTGGCAAGAAATAAAAATAAACAATAAGAGTAAAAACTAAAACATCAGATATTTAACAACATTACCATAGTTCATATATTAAATAATATATTAATATATTGGACATACTGCGAGTTATGCTCCCCCTCCACGAGTATACCGCAACTTACTAAAACTCCGCTGTCTAGTTATGACTAAAGTGTGGATCAGACAGACCGCTTTAATGAGGTTAACTCGCCCTGTACTGTAGTGTGTGTTGGAGAGAGGGGGTGAGTCCAGATGTAAACAACGGGCGCGTACCTGCAGTGCTCGTAATGGTTGTATAAAAAAAATCTGATGTGTTACACTCGCATGACGTTCTCGACTCTTCTACAAACTATTTTTACAAACGCTTATTCTCCATCTACTTCATGTTAATCGAGATAAACATATGCAGACTCTATCTTATTGCTAATTTTCTTGTAGATGTAAGGGGAATATATATTTACAAGGGCAATATAGAAATACAGTAGCCTTTAAGCACATACATATCTCTTAATAGCTGGTTGCTAGGTGCAGCACCATCCCCTTTGCCAGAGATTAATACTCTTTGCATATCCAAGACAAAAAAATGAATAACGAATTCCTATTTGAGAAAATAAGTATTGAAAAATTTAAGGGAATAACAAGCAATATCTCGAAAACGGTTCACTGAACAAAAAAAAAATGTATATGACATAAATTGTGTATTTTAACGCGATCTACAATTTTTGTGCAGTAAAATTTTGTCTATCTCTTATGATTTACCAGTTATGCAAAAGTCGTTCACAGTGAAGAATACTTTTGGAGACATTCCCAGAAAATTCCAGATATACATTTTATTTGTCATGAAAATATTTTAAACATATGATATTTTAATCAAAATCGTTAGAGCCAGTTTTGAGAATATTAAAATATTCGAAAAATATTCCATGTAAAGGGTAATCTGGGGTGGGTGGATATTCTGGAAAACCTTCGTGTCGCATCTCTGGAAGATACTGAACCTAAATACCAAGTTTGGGTTTTATCCGACTGTTCGTTTCTGAGTTATGCTGTTCACAGACACACACGGACATGTTTCCAAAAATGCTTTTTTTGGATTCAGGGGGTCTCAAAACATGTATTTCTGGTGAAATCTCGGTATCGAATTTTTGAGTGGAATACAATACTTCCCCTACTTACTATACGTAGTAGAGAAAGTAAAAATGCATATACTATGCTGTACATGACGACTTAATGTTTTTAAGTGAACTAAAGTCTGTGCATTGCAGTGGAAAATACTTGCGAAGATTGTCAAAAGTGACGTTCTTAGTCTCTTACTTAAACAAAACCTATATTGTATGAAACTCGTTTCGACATCGCAAGAGGTAATACGTGCAGACGAATATTACACTTACATCACTTTCTGATGTATTTCTTACTCTGTTTGGGAAGCGAAACGTCATGCTAGTGGTTACCATGCTCGCCTCTAGTTCCCGAGGTCGCGGATTTAAACCCGACGGAGGGCGATGGTTTTTTTTTTTTGCGGGCGTAAATATCCTTAGCGTGGCTTCCTTCGGAAGGGAAGTAAAGCCGGTGGTTCCGTGTCGTAGATTTAGAGTGTAGTAGTTAAAGAGTGTCCATAAATAATAATAATAATAATAATAATAAAAAGAACATCAGGCCTCTACGGTATATTTCTTTACCCACAGGGGACACGATGCTCTCTGCACCGGTAACTTGAAATCACGGACCAGATCACTCTGATCCGCTATCTAGTCATGCCTGTATCATATAGGCTGTTTGACTTCCCTTTTCTGCATCCGAGTACGAATTTAAGAAGAATGTTCAGTCTTAGAGTGTAACTTTCCGAATCGAAAAGTTTCCGGAAATCAACATGACTGAAAACTGTTAGTCTTTTGGCAAGATTGTGCAGCTTGTATTATTCACACTGGCTTTTGAATACTGTTAACAACGAAATGTGTAGTGCCAGATTAATTTTAAGTTCCACGTTCAGTATTTCTTCTGAAGGATAAGCATGCTTAAAGGAAAACTTTCAGATTTGATATTATAAAACTATCTGACGTGTTTGGTTTGCATTACTTTCTCTACCCATTCTTCAGCAAGTAAATATTCTTCTATCTGCTTTATGTTAGCCGAGATAAGGGTTTGCAGAAATACTTTTATTTTACATTGCATTATAGGCACAGGCGATACTCATATGTTCTAAAAGCCGGTCGTTATGTGATAGCTTTGAAATTCCATTCTGTGCCTGACCACGAGAGCGTACCTTATCCAGGCACAACATACCAACGAACTGGGCACTCCGGATGAGAAAGCAGACATGCACGGTATTCCTATACCAGGAACATGTGTATCGATGCACTATTACTTTCTCTACCACGTGCATAGTAGCCAGAGAAAGTATTGCATTCCATTCAAAAATTCGATACCGAGATTTCACCGGAAATATATGTTTGAGGCATTTTAAGAAAAAGATCAGTGCGTGTGTCTGTGAACAGCATAGCTCAAAAACACTAACTACCGTTTACATGGAACATTTTTCGAAATGACACACAATTTATTTCAAACAACTTTTTTGTGGCACAAGCCATTTCCAGGATATCCGTTATTAATGTTTGAATTGTTCAATACTTAGCCATTCTTCTAAAGTCTTGTCAACATTCAGTTGTTTCTCACGATGTCATGGAAACAGTATGGAATTTTAAGGCCAGCATATAGCGTCCAGTTGTTAAACATTTGACTATCGCTGTTCTCTTTGTATCTATAACGAAATGTGTAATGTAGCTGTTTCTGCAAAGGTTTATTTGGATTAAAATGTAATAGAATAAAAGTAACATTTAGCAAGACTAGTTTGTATACCCGCTAATAAACGATAGAGGGTACCGGAAGTCATATGATTGTATCACATGAGATTATAAACCGGTATGTTCTCACCTGACAGCACATATTTTTACTGTTCAGTGCAATAAATGCTTGAGTATGCGGTAAAGCTAAAGGTACGTATTACGGAAGGCCCTCCGAAACCGGGGCAGAGGACTGCATGCAGGCCAGTCGTCCCTTTTTGCCTCGAACGTGACCCCTGGGAGGGAAGAATGAGGGTAGAAATACAGATGCCGATGGGCGCAAGCATGTATGGGGTTCCTAACGTTTCCAGATAGAACGCATCCGACGCCGCACAATCCCAGCTCACAAGCCACCAATCTTCAGGGTCCAGCATTCCAGCAATCGAGAACAGGTCGCCCGGGTTTACCTGGGCGGAATGTAATCGCCACAGTATCTAGCCGCATGTGCGACTTTACCTGTGCGATAAAGAAGGTTAAAAGAATAAACACAAGCTTTTGATGTTTGTCAATCTGTCATGGGCGAGGTTTAGCTTTGTGCGCTACCATTGGCTGTGTCTCGGTGTTCCCTCATGGGCGGACTAGCGACCATGTGGTGACCAAGCCCAATGCTGCTTAACTTGGGCGACCGCTTGTGTGGTCGTCAATTTAAGCAGGCCGGCATGGCAGCAAAGCAAGATGGGAATGCTAGGTAATGGGATGGGGGTACTCAAGTTGGCGGCAGGGCGGGTCGCTGCTAAGGGTCCCTCGGAGCGGAGCCTTACGCTGAGGAGAGACCTTACTGAGCGCTACCGCAGCGCCGCCTGTGAAGAAACCTTTACAGAGCACAAGCCGCAATCCGCGAACCTGGAACAGATGACAAGAAAGATGATGGGTACAGGAAAAAAGAGGAAGGAGAGTCATGCTAGCGGATGAACCACCCCAGCATTCGCCTGGCAACTCGGGAAAACCACGAAAAACCCATGGGCCAGAGTGGGCATTCGCCGGGGATCGATCCCGGGACCTCCCGAATGCGGGGCACAGACGAAACCGCCTGAGCCATCCCGTTCGGTTTAAGTATGCCGTAAATTGCGCGTAAGATTTCAATGTAAATTGTGAATTCAAACGTTTTGTTTAAATTAAAGAATTTTGTTGACGAAGAAGCTAAACGTTTGTTTGGAATATGAGCAGAAAATTATGTCGCAACATCAGGGAGTTCAAGAGAGATCATGTTTGCTTTACAAAAACCAAATGTTCCGTTTTGAAGTTTAAAATGCAGTGAATCAGCAACAAATCCATAGCAAGCGTGTTTCATTTTTGAATCCGCATACTTCACTGTGTAAAAATCTCTCTAGCCCTGTGATACCTAGTGGACTTCATTTGAAGTGTTCTTTAGAAGTCTGGGTGAGAACTTGAGTTGCAACGATGGGATATATCCACCATCCTCGCCGTAGTCTGGAATACATTATGAAATTACGACCAGTATGGTTGATCTATAATCTGTTTTAACAGAATTCTCCGAAATGTTTTAATCACCGCTTTGTTTGAATACAGAATGATAAATACAAGAAACAATACGTTTTCGTTTCACTCTAGTCAATAAGCACAAAAGAAATTTCAGCTGTGATGTACCAGTGTTACCGTACTTTCAATGGGTTCACTTTGGTTAACTGTTGGTGTTCGCGTACGACAGAATTGGATGTTGTGAAAATGGAGCCTTGTACTTGTTAAATCTTTATTTGTTCAGTAAGAGCCAAGTTAACACCATTATGCCTAACGACAGTCTTTATGGGTGCGATAGGATGTTACACGACTCCAATCCTCTGTCCAACACATATAGGGAGAGACATAAAATGGTCAGCACAGTGCTCTGGAAGGTGTTTGGTCCCGTACACATTTCTTTCAGGGGCTGATACAATCACTCCATCGACTTCTGTGGCGCCTTAGCCAATAGCGTATCCCGGTAGCCAGGTAAATCGCCACAGTACCTATCTGTTTCGTTGTGGATTTACCTTCAAGATATTTGAGGCAATAGATTTGTTTGACAAGCTCTTTTGTACATTGTGGATCCACGGGAGGAGAATCCCCCCCCCCGCTGCCGTAGGCTCTGACAGTTTTGGCCGTTGTGACGGTCACCGTCCAAGCGTTGACCAATGTCGCTCGCTTGACCCTTAAGAAAAAGCACGAGTCAGCTAGCGAGAAACAGGATGCTGTCGCGGTTACTCGTGTTATCTTATTGCTGAGCGCCTGTTATTGTTTTATTATTTTGTATTTTGGGTTCATTGTGCTCCGGCTAGCTATTATTATTATTCAGTCGAGCAAATCTCTTGAACAGGGTGTGTAAACGGAAAGGATTTGTTACTAAAGATAACACTGATAAAAGAATTTGTTTTTACACTTTTATTGCCGTCACACGTTATTCATTTCACATAATTACTCTTGATACACGCCCGACTGAAACTGTTGTATTTTCGAATGTAACTATTATCACTTATTTGCCGCACATTATTAATTCGCGTATTTCACATCTTTTAACTAACTTTACGACGCGAGAGATTTTGTAGAACTGCGCGACGTGTAACGCGTGAATGATTCTGATGAACTGTGTGACGTGTAACCCGCGAGTGCTTCTGTTGGACTGAGCGTTACCCGTCTCTTAGCTTCATAATTTATACTCCCTCACCCGATATGCCTAAAGATTATAACCGAGCTGCAATTGGTTAATAAAACGCGCCAACATTAGCGTCTATTTTTATATCCAATCAAAATTACGAACACAAATGCTCTAGGGAAGATATTCCCTCCATTTCTACAGAAAGGCACGCTACTCTGACGTCATTTGCTTGTGTCTTATAATTGATAAACAACTCACCCCCTCGCTACATTGTTACCCGCTCCTATTGTCAGTTTCAGTGAGGCCGTATAAACGTATTTCCTAACAATGCTTATAATTAACAAACATTTCAAATCATTGTCATACAATAATGCTAATTTACACTACAATCACTCTGGCATTTACAGTGTTGTGATATAAAATACTGCCGCAATGCATACAGGTTTTAGATTGTGCTGTACCAAACAAAGCGGAGAACAGGTTTTCAAATGAACAGCCGTGACCAAGCTCATTGCTACTTAACTTGGAGGTGTGAGATGTGGGCGGGAGAAGTAATAGAACTTATCAACCCAGGGCGTCCTTGGGCAGGCGGTAGATTATCCGTCTTCTGGGAATCCTGTTGTCATTTTGACCAAGTGTGCGCGCCAGCTGAGGGTGTTGAGAGTTTTGTGCGCTCTTTGTCACATATTCATGGGAAACCGAATTGGCTGTGTAGTAAGTGTGCGGGGAACTTATGATCTGTGTTGTAGATCATTCTGAGAGTGCTGGATCTGTACTATCTACGCTGCGGATGGTGGTCTGATCCACCGATCTCCAGACCTCACAGCCGTACAGGATCGCACAATACAGTCGTAGATTTAGGTACATGGGCATGGTTCAGCCGAAGAAGGGGTACAACTGCTGTAGTGCGGCTTGGCCTAGACTAATTTTTGCCTTGACATGCGGAGTGAAAGTTAGGCCGAGGTCGAGCAGGACTCCAAGGTAATTGAATGGGATTTCCCTCCGCCATAGCCTCAGAGGCCACCCCGGGCCCTAGCGACGGCCCTTATCCAGGTGAAGGGCCGAGCCTTCTCGGGGCTAATGGCTATCCACCTTTCACGCCACCGGCCAATAGCTTGTAGCTGTCGCTGAAGTAGAGGGAAGCAGTAGTGGACATTTTTGTTGTGTGCCTTTATGTGGACCAAACCTAGTTTCGATTGCGCCTGCTAAGTTTAGCATGAACCATTCTGACGCCATTCTGAAGTGTGTTGACATGTGTTATCCATGCGGCGTGATTATGGCGCTGTATGTTCGTTGTTTCAGGTTGCAAAGTAAAATAAGGAGATGCGGCAGAAATTAAGAAGTAATATAAATTTGTAGCAAAACAGGACTAAAGTTCTATTTTGAAGATTATAACCCCCAGATAACGCCGCTTGAGGCGACAACTTGTTCCCCGTATGGCATGCTGGTACCTATGGTAACAAAAGAGCAGTTCCACTAGCAGTTAAAGTTGGACTTCTCTACAATCTTTCGAAGAGATGCGTAGATTAAAAATTTATAACAGCAATCCCAATAAATAAACGTATTTTGGAATACACATCTGACCAGCGTTTCAGAAGGGCCATTGCACTCTGACCAGCAGTCGTAGACGAGCAGGATCTGTCATTTCCCACTCCCTCATTCTCACCCGTCATCCTGTCCAACCGATCACGGGTAGGCACGCCTCGTCACATTCTCTCGAGCTGACCCTTAGCGTGCCCAAGGTTTTGGAGCACAGCGAAACATTTTCATGTGTTTTTGAGCAGATCTCAAAAAGAGCAATACGTTTACACACCAGTTTTGTTGTGCTCTGCGAGTAGGGTGACCTTCAAATGCTGAAGTTGTATAAAATGTTTCCCACGCAATTGAATCTTCTTTTAAAATAGAGGGTGACGCAAAATCAATTTCCACTTACGTAGCACTACATAAACACATAATGAGACAAGACATGTGCAGGTTTAGATTTAATTTAATGTAATATAATTTTAATTTGTTGGCTACACATATACACATTCATTTTTGTTAAACTTTCTGTCGCCTTGCTCAATACATTTCAGGCAACGCCTTACAACTGATTAACAAATACGGGACAATAAAGATTTATCTTCATTGGAGGTATGAAATGCATTTTGAATGGACATTCACAGTTCGTTTAAATTTCTTGGGGATACGGAAAGCACTACATTCGTCAGAATCCTCCATAGACTAAAATCACATGGCGTCAAATCACAAGAGCGTGGTGGCCATTCTAAAGTTCCACAGCGTCCAATCCACTCTCTGGATGTGTTATTCAAAACATTGCGAACGTTCAATCCATAGTGGGATAAAGCTTCGTCTTGTTGCCAAATGAAATTCTGAATGTGGTTGTCTTCCTGCACAGGTACTGCAAAGTTCTGCAGCATTTCTAAATAAGCTACTGAAGTAACTGCACCTAAAAAAAAGCTTTTATTAATCCAATATTTGAAAGTCCTCCCCAGACATTAATACCTGGAACATTGAGCTTTTTCTCCATTATCTCACGGAGCTTTGTGTCGGACCAATAAACACAGTTATGGCGATTAACATCTCCATTTAGTTTGAAACTTGCCTCATCTGTCCATAAAATTGATTGCCAAAAGTTAGGATCTGCTTCGTTGCGTACTAAAACAACTGACAGAACTCGAGTCTTCTGTCGTAGTCATCTCCATGCAATGTGAAGTAATTTTGGGCGAAAAGCCCTGAATTTTGTCTTTTAGGATTCTCTGCAGGCTCCTTCGAGATATACCCAACTGAGCAGACGCTTCCTAGTTGACTTGTGAGGACTTGCCTAGTAACTAACTAAGCATTTTCTTCATTGTGAACATTACGTGACCAACGGATCTCAAGCATCTGCAGTGTTCCGTGTTCTTTCAAATTTCATGTTGAGTTTCCGCAAATGTTGCGAGTTGGTAAAGAAACCTTATACGAAAGTCATTATGAATTCTGGCAGTCACCTTGTTATACTTAAACCATAATTGAAGCATGCAAATACATTGTTCATTAGTAAATTTGTATATCATTGCAAAGAATGTTACACAACACATTAACAGTAACGAAGAAATCTTATGTGTTACACTCACATGACTTTCTCTACTCTTGTACAAACTATTTTTACAAACGCTTATTCTCCATCTACTTCATGTTAATCGAGATGTTCATCTTATTGCTAATTTTCTTTTAGGTGCAAGGGGAATATGGTAGGCATTAAGCGATAGTCAAATAATTTAAGAGCTGGTTGCTATGTGGAGTATTACATTCTCTTTGCATTACCAGGACAAAAAGAAACAAAAAAAAAAACGAATTCCCATTTGAGAAAAAGTATAAGTATTGGAAAATTTAAGGGAATAACAAGCAATATCTCGAAAATAGTTCACTCAAAAAAAAAGTGTATGACATAAATTGTGTATTTTAATGCGATCTACATTTTTTGTGTAGTAAAATTTTGTCTATCTCTTATGGTTTACCAGTTATGCAAACGTCGTTCACAATGAAGAATACTTTTGGAGACATTCGCAGAAAATTCGAGATATACATTTCATTTGTCATGAAAATATCTTAAACATATGATATTTTAATCAGAATCGTTAGAGCCATTTTTGAGAAAATTAAAATTTTCGAAAAATGTTCAATGTAAAGGGTAATCTGTGGTGGGGGATTTTCTTGAAAACCTTCGTGTCGCATCTCTGGAAGATACTGAACCTAAATACCAAGTTTGGTGTTTATCCGACTGTTCGTTTCTGAGTTATGTTGTTCACAGACACACACACACACACACACACACACACACACACACACACACACACACATACACACATGGACATGTTTTCAAAAGTACTGTTTTAGATTCAGGGTGCCTTAAAACATATATTTCCGGTGAAACCTCGGTATCGAATTTTTGGGTGGAATACAATACTTTCCCTACTTACTATACGTAGTAGAGAAAGTAAAAAGAATACTATTTCATGTAAGGATAGCTTGAGTTGGGGGATTTTGTTGAGAATCTCGTGTCGTATCTTTGGCAGGTAGTGAACTAAAACACGAAGTTTGGTATTTATCGAACGTCTCGTTTTTACTAATTTGATACAAGTGGCCGAGGACGCCCTCTATAAGACTTCGTGGAACACCGACACTCTGCAGCGCCAAAACATGTTAAATCTTGCACAAATATACCTAAACAGTTGAACATTTAGGAAATCCGTGTATTTTTTGCTCTCTTTTATTTTACGTCGTTTTAACTACGCGGTCATATCAAGATGGACCTGTTAGGAGATAACTCGCGGCTCGGTGTGGCAGTGTTAGTCTTGTAGGTCTCATCCCTATACCATGCCATCTTGCTTCGTCACACGTCCACAGAGGCATGTGCATAGCAACTGTACTCTGCTTGTGTGACGGGCAGATGGTGTTAGTACCGTTCAGTCTACCTGCTTTCATTATCTGTGGATAGATGGCAGAGCATTCGCTATTACCATCTATTGTTCATTCTTTCTACTGTTTTAGACAATGTAGAACTTCGGGTCCTGATATTAAATATCTAATCCGATATTTACCTTGGTGACTGAGGAAAATCACGAAAAGAACCCAGTCAGATTGGTTGGCCCAGGGGATATGAGGGCTGGTACCTCCCGAATGTGTGTATTGTATTGTATCTCTGCATCTGCATCATTTTATAATATATTCCTTGTGTTAACGTTTATTCTAGGAATACGGAGAACCAGATTTCCTCCTATATACCGTATTAATTTTCCTGTTTGAACTTTTCAAATTACTATGTTACAGACCGATTTTACGAGGGGCGTCCAATAAGTAATTTTCCCTATTTTATAAAAAACATTACTCACAATTGATCATGTTGAATTAATTTATTTATATTGTACGATCCTTCTGTTACTTTTCTACAAAGTCAACATGTTTTTCCAAGCATTTTTGGGGACGTGACACAAGTTTTTCCAAGCCAGTGTTGTACCAGGTCGCAACCAGCTGTTCACTGATTTGACTTCATTATCGGTGTTAAAAGTGCTTACCTTCGAGTTGAAGGAACATGTGAAAATCACTTGGGGCAAGCTCGATACGATAAAACTTCCAAGTTGAATCTTGACCTAGGCGGAGCTCAGAAGATTCAACTGGGAGGTTGTCTGGCATCCTCCATATTCACCAGATGTTTTCCCAAGTGATCTTCACATGTTCCCCTGACTCAAGGGTCATGACTGAGGTAAGCACTTTAACACCGTGACGAAGATGAATCAGGAGTGAACAGCTGGTTACGAGCACAGGACCCGACCTGGTACAACATGGCTTGGAAAAACATGTTGACTATGTAGAAAAGTAACAGAAGGATTGTACAACATAAATAAAATTACACACAATTGGTCATGTTGAATTAATGTTTTTTATAAAAATAGGGAAACTTACCTTTTGGACGACCCTCGTAACAATCGGAAATATTCCAGTCTACTAGAGAAGCAAATCTCTTTTTTACTCACTGTATTCTGTACTTAGCTAGCAAGGAAGGTAATGAATTCCATCCATAAATTCTATATTGTGATTTCACCGGAAATAATGTTTTAAGACCGCCTGAATTAAAAAAATAAGAAAGTATTTTTAGAAAAAGATCCGTGTGCGTATGTGTGTATGTTATTACTAAAAACGAAATGTGGGATAAATACCAATCTGGAATTTAAGTTCAGTATCTTCCAAAGAAGCGACGCGAAGACTTTCAAGAAAATGCCCCACCCGAAGCTACCCTTTACGTGGAAGACTTTTCGAAATGTTTAATTTCTTAAAAATGTCTGGAGCGATTTGGATTAAAATACCATATGTTTAAGATATTTACTTGATATATAGAATGTATATCTTGAATTTACGGTAGATAGAAAGCTTACTTCTTAAGGGTGTAGATCTCCTTAAAACACACAATTTATTTCAGATAGCTTTTTTGTGAGATTTTCAACGTATGTGTTATTAACTGTTTGCATTTCTCAATACCCTTGTTATGTTTTTTAGAAGTGCTGTCGCTATTCAATTGTTTCTCATGATGTCATCGAAGGATTGTGGAAATATTTTAAACATTTGATTATCTATTCGGTTTGCTCTAAATCCCTTGTACCTACATCGTAATATGTTATGTAACTATTTCTTCAAACATGAAGTAGACAGAAAACAATCTGATGTGTTACACTCATACGACTTTCTCTACTCTTGTACAAACTCTGTTTACAAACGCTTATTCTCCATCTACTTTATGTTAATCGAGATAAACATTTGCAGACTCTATCTTATTGCTAATTTTCTTATAGATGTAAGGGGAATAGATATTTGCAAGGGCAATATAGAAATACAGTAGCCTTTAAGCACATACATATCTCTTAATAGCTGGTTGCTAGGTGCAGCACCATTCTCTTTACCACAGATTAATACTCTTTGCATATACAAGACAAAAATATGAATAACGAATTCCCATTTGAGAAAATAAGTATTGAAAAATTTAAGGGAATAACAAGCAATATCTGGAAAATGGTTCACTGAACAAATCAATTGTGTATTTTAACGCGATCTACATTTTTTGTGTAGTAAAATTTTGTCTATCTCTTATGGTTTACCAGTTATGCAAAAGTCGTTCACAATGAAGAATGCTTTTGGAGACATTCCCAGAAAATTCAAGATATACATACATTTTATTTGTCATGAAAATATCTTAAACATATGGCATTTTAATCAAAATCATTAGTCATTTTTGAGAAAATTAAAATTTTCGAAAAATGTTCCATGTAAAGGGTAATCTGGGGTGGGAGAATTTTCTTGAAAATCTTCGTGTCGCATCTGTGGAAGATACTGAACCTAAATACCAAGTTTGGTGTTTATCCGACTGTTCGTTTCTGAGTTATGCTGTTCAGGTATCGAATTTTTGGGTGGAATACAATACTTCTCCTACTTACTATACGTAGTAGGGAAAGTAATAAGGTTTCGTAAGAATAGAAGTGGTAGAAAAATAAACAATAGTAGATAAAGAAAATCATATGAGTGTCACACATAAGATTTTTTTCGTGTTACTGCAATGATGGAAATATGATATTGACAGCATGACAGAAAACACACAAAAGAGTGAAAGTTACATCAGAAATCGTCCGGAAGCTGACGTATTATCAGCACAAAGGTTTTGCATGCAGTGGCTTCCATGTGCCTTTTTGTTGGTGTGCGTGCATGCAGGTCATTGCGAGAAATGATGACGTGTTGCCTTAAATATGCATGTCCTTTACTAAGTGTGTTTAATGTGACAGATATGCGTTAGGACTCCCGCAGGTAATTGCAATACGTGATAAGTCCCCTTAAACTGACACAACGCTTCTAGACGCAATCTTACGAACCCAGTTGTCAATACGGCTCGGCTATATAGGGACGCAGCAGCATAACCAAAAATTTACGAGGGTGACACTGAACATTTTTAGAAAATCAAACAAGGATTAGTTTTTAAAACATTAAATCATTTCATTGTTTTTCAAAATATTCACTTTAACATCAACACATTTTTGCATTCGATGAAATCGGTTCTTAAAGCAATGATGCCACTCTACCTTAGGCACTTCAGAAACTAGGTTTATATAATGTTCCCTGCTTCATCTGACGACGAAAAAGAGATTCCACGCATTTTATCTTCAATTTTTAGGAACAAAAAGAAATCACAAGGTGTTAGGGCAGGGCTGTATGGTGGAGGGTCCATGGTGCTCACCTTTAAGACATCCAGATACTCAGTTGTTAGTTTTGCTGTATGCGGCGATGCATTGTCATAATGTAACGTTATTTTTCCTTTTGGGTGTTTTTCATGAACTTTTAAAACAAATTGCTGTAAACAGACGTGTGTGTACCAATCGCCAGTAACAATACAATGCTATAGTAGAGAGAGAGAGAGAGAGAGAGAGAGAGATAGAGAGAGAGCCAAAAAAACTACGAACCGGCTGCGCGGTGTTTTTCCTGTCCGCGTCCTCGGCGCTTGTTGCCGTCAGCTGCTAACATAGAAAGGCGCGGATGAAACCATACAGCATTTTTAAAACTACTTTTAAAGGCTTTACTTACCAACTTTACGAAAGGAGATGCTGAAACTGGCCACCGTGAAGTAGATGGTTGTTTCACGTATGGAAAGCCAATTTGAAGTAGGAGTTATATTGTAGTTCAACTGTTGGGGAGCCGAACTTGAAGTAGTTGCAACCGCACGTATGGTACCCGGTCGCCTTCGTCACAAATTTAAACACATTAACTTTGTAATTTGACTGTTTCTTTAAATATTATATATTTTGTGTTTGCCTCGGCTGCATCAGTATTATTGTTAGAGACATGGACTTCTTTGCAGGGAGTAGTGCGGCTAAGAATGTAAGCTTACACAGATTATAATTTTTACTTCACTACATTTATTAATCCTTGACACAGTTTAAATAACACTTCACTGATATAGAGAGCTGTGAGATTCTTTTACTGATTACTTGCACTTTTTAACACGTAAACTATTTTCGTCTCACACGAATACGTATTAAATTTCTCGAGGACGCATCTCGCGTCTGCTTAGGAACACTGTCTACAACCAACTCGTCCAGTTATGAGCGCTGTCTCCAAGCAACTGACTTGATTTCTACCGCCTAAATTTGTAAATTTCTGTATTTCAAGTCTCTGATTGGCTATTCCTAATCCAATAGAATACTTTTATTTAACTAAAGCTTTTCCTGGTTGTTGATTGGCTATTTTATAAACTGTCTCAAAATTTACGTTATTGTTGCTACAGTAATGACTAGTAGCATTATTAAACTTTCTTACTCATTATTGCCTTAAGGTTACCCTATTGTTAGCAACTTTTAACCTATTATTCGCACAGCTCCTACATTAGTAAATTACGTAATACATTCACATAACATTATTACACATGTATACAATAATATAAACATATACAATGACTGTAATATAAACTTTTTATATATTGTTACATACACATATTGCTTTAAGGCGGGCTGTTATTGAATTTATATATTACATAATTAGACTGAAATCATTTAAGTGTTAAAAATACTGCCTCAACCGTCGTTATCCATACATTTTTGGCACCTCTTTAGGAAACTATCCATCACTCGCCTTAGTTTACATTGAGAAATTTCCTGGCGGATATTTTGTTTTAATTTTTCCAGGGTGTGTGGGCTTGTCGTGTACATTTTGTTTTAAGTTACCCCGGAAATAGAAATCGCAGGGGGTTAGGTTGGGGGACCAAGGGGGCCACAAATTTCTACTAATAATTCTGTCCTCAAACAGACTTTCATATAGTTGGTAAATAAAGCCTTTAAAAGTAGTTTTAAAAATGTTGCCTTTCTATGACAGCGGCAGACGGCAAGGAGCGCCGAGGACGCGGACCGGAAAAACACCGCCCAGCCGGTTCGTAGTCTTTTGTCTCTCCCTGTAGGAGAAAAAAAAAACTAGCAACCATCTTCTTACCAACACTGCTAATTCGTGGGACCTTTTTAGGCTTAGGTTCTGTTCGAAACACCCATTGAGCCAATTGACTTTTCTGCTCAGGATCATAGCAACAAATCCAAGGTTCATTGCCAGTAATGATACTGCAAACCAAATGTGAAGTGCCTCTTTGGAATTTTTCCGGAGTTTTTCTGCATCAGTCGTTGCTTTTCGAGAGTCAGTTTATGTGGAATCCATCGACGACAAAGCTTCCTCACGTCTAACTGTTGGTGTAAAATGTTTTGGTTTTGACTCATAGCAATGCCCAATGTCGCCCGAATAAATTCATAAGGTTCCGTCGATCTTCTTCAAGTACTGCTCGAACAGCGGCAATATTTTCATCAGTAGCAGCAGTTCTTAGGCGTCCTTCACGAAATGTATCACTGAGAAGACACCGATCTCCTTTGAATCCGTTGTACCAATTGTAAGTTGTTGCATTAGATGAGGCTTCTTCGCCAAATGCATTTCTAAGCCGTCTTCACATTGTTTAGTTGTTAATGATGATTTAAAGTTGTAAACAACTAAAGTCCGGAAATGTTTTCTAGTCACATTCATTTTTGGATGAACACAAAATCTTTAAATCGAACAAACTACACGCCAATCAACTCGCAAAACACAAGAAAGTAGCTGTCAAATATAAACAAATTTCAATTGTTTTTCTAAAAATGTTCAGTATGGCTCTAGTATTCAGTTAAAGCAACGTGAGTTTCTTGGAACTCCTCGTTTTAATGAAGGAGGACCTTTGAAAATATCATCTCCCTATTTGTTTGTACCTAGAGTTAATTTTAATACATTGCCATGCCCAAATGACATATAAACCAACATTAAAAACTTTCATCTTATTTATACCCCACCCATTCATTAACTATTATTACAAAAACAACGGAAATGCAGATATCAATGGAAAGTAATAATTTAAGTGTTCTTTCACATAAAAGCTGGTTTTTGATCTTAATGAGCAGCTAATGAACTTGTATAGTGCACCTATACTATGCGATCAAACGTATCCGGACACCCCTACAAACATACGTTTTTCATCTTAGGTGCATTGTGCTGCCACCTACTGCCTGGTACTCATTATCCGCGACCTCAGTAGTCACTAGACATCGTGTAACAGCAGAATGGGACGCTCCTGGAACTCACGGACTTAGAACGTGGTCAGGTGATGGGGTGTCACTTGTGTCAGAAGTCTGTACGAGAGATTTCCACACTCCTAAACATCCCTAGGTCCACTGTTTCTGATGTGATAGTGAAGTGGAAACGTGAAGGGACATGTACAGCGCAAAAGCGCGAGTCGCTTGACTGACAAGAGACCGCCGACATTTGAAGAGGGTCTTAAAGAGTAATAGGCAGACATCTATCCAGCCCATCACCAGCAATTCCAAACTGCATCAGGATCCACTCCAAGTACTATGGCAGTTAGGCGTGAGGTGAGAAACCTTGGATTCCATGGTCGAGCGGCTGCTCATACGCCACATATCACGCAGGAAAATGCCAAACGACGCCTCGCTTGGTGTAAGGAGCGTCAACATTACACGATTGAACAGTGGCAAAACGTTGTGTGGAGTGACAAACACAGTACACAATGTGGCGATCCGATGCAGGGTGTGCGTATGGCGAATGCCCGGTGAACGTCATCTGCCAGCGTGTGTAGTGCCAACAGTGAAATTCGGAGGTGGTGGTGTTATGATATGGTATGGTCGCGTTTTTCCTGGAGGGGGCTTGCACCCCTTGTTGTTTTGCGTGGCACGATCACAGCGGAGACCTACATTGATATTTTAAGTATATTCTTGCTTCCCACTGTTGAGCATTTCGGGGATGGCGATTGCATCTTTCAACACGATCGAGCACCTGTTCATACTGCACGGGCTGTGGCGGAGTGGTTACACGACAATAACATCCCTGTAATGGACTGGCCTGCACAGAGTCCTGACTTGAATCCTATAGAACACATTTGGGATGTTTTGGAACGCCGACTTCGTGCCAGGTCTCACCGACCTACATCGATACCTCTCCTCAGTTCCGCACTCCGTGAAGAATGGGCTGCCATTCCCCAAGAAACCTTCCAGCATCTGATTGAAAGTACGCCTGCGACAGTGAACGCTGTCATCAAGGCTAAGTGTGGGCCATATTGACTTTCAGCATTACCGATGGAGGGCGCCATGAACTTGTACGTCATTTTCAGCCAGGTGTCCGGATACTTTTGATGACGTAGTGTACATGTGACGCAATGAATACACATATATGCAATGCGCTCTCTGTCTAATGTAACCCGAGCTACTAAAGTAACAAGGATGGTCGATGCCGCATGTCAGGTTGATCAACCTTCTAACTAGGTATATAACCGAAGAAATCACCAACAACTTGTTTACAAAAGACGCATTATTTCGGTCTTCTTGTAGTATTAGGAGACATTCTCGTATCATATAATTGCTCTGTAATATTATTTTCTTCGGTACAAAGGTTTGGTCGTCACCTTCTCTGCCATAATCGCTGATCACGTATAATCTGGATTCACCTTAAGTGTTAAATTAAGTACTGGACCGTGCTGTGGACTTCATTTATACTATAACACGTGTATGTTATTAAACACTGCAAATTACGGTACTGTAATGGCATGAAGAACAACTTATAGTTACGATTTAATATGATTTCGACGTACTTAACCAAAACCAAATAATTACATTTCTATGTTTGCTTTTGTGTAAATCATCTTCCTGTAAAAATAAAATCTCACACAGACCCTAACTTATTAATAATTAAGTAATGAACTGCTCCTGTAATTAGTTTAATTAATATAACTATACTAATGTAAAATAAGTAGTAATACAATTAATGTTATAATCAGTGCGTCAGTTAGTGACTAAATGGTCGGCGTGCATACTTTGAACACCTGCTAATAAAAAACAGGACGCCAACGTAATAAAGTGTCTTTCAACAAGTGTCCTATCTTTAACATGTGATAGCTGCCGTTGTTATTGAGTTGCAGCAGTCAATTTTTTCATGTGGTTACAGTTGTTATTGACAAATAGCCATGGAACGTTACAGCATTCAGCAACGCGTAGAAATTGTGAAAATGTATTATCAAAATGGATCATCTGTTCGCCAAACCTTCCGTGTATTGCGTGAAGTTTACGGTGTGCACAATCGTCCCTGCGAGAGAACGATTCGGCGTTTGATCGACAAATTTGAAAGAAGTGGTTCTGTCAGCGATCAAAGAACGCCTGTACGTAATCGACGTAAGCGCTCCAACGAAAACATAGGCGCCGTTCGTGAGAGTGTACACGAGAACGGAAACAAATCAATTGCTCGTCCAGCGCAAGAATTGGGGCTTTCGCCGACCACAACTTGGCGAATTCTGCATCTGGGCTTGAAGTTTCACGCTTACAAAATGGTGTTAACTCAACTAAAGCCCAACGACCATAGGTTACGTCGTGTATTCGCTGACTGGGCTATGGAGCAATTGGAAGCTGACCCGGATTTTTGTCGAAAAATCATCTTCAGCGACGAAGCCCACTTTTGGATGGATGGTTGTGTTAACAAAGAAAATTGCCGCTATTGGAGCAATCACAATCCAATGCAGATTCAAGAACGACCACCTCATCCCTAAAAGGTTACTGTGTGGTGTGGATTGAATTTTGGTATGGTGGAATCATTGGTCCATATTTTTTTGCAAGATGAAGATAGAGAAGCTCTAACTGTCAATGGAGAAAGATACCAGGCTCTTATAAGGGACTATTTTTGGCCTCAATTGGATGGTATGGATCTCAGAAACATCTGGTTCCAGCAAGATGGTGCCACATGTCATACTGCTCTAGCTCTAACTGTCAATGGAGAAAGATACCAGGCTCTTATAAGGGACTATTTTTGGCCTCAATTGGATGGTATGGATCTCAGAAACATCTGGTTCCAGCAAGATGGTGCCACATGTCATACTGCTCTCGAAACAATCGATCTTTTGAAGGAGAAGTTTAGAGGTTTCATCATTTCCCGTGGTGGTGATGTTAACTGGTCCCCGAGGTCATGTGATTTAACGCCGTTGGATTACTTCTTGTGGGGTTATGTTAAATCTCGAGTTTATGTCAACAAGCCAGAAACAGTAAATTATCTTATGAATAACATCCCGCGTGTTATTCGTGAAGTTGGACCTAGTTTACGTTCTTCTGTCATTGAAAATTGGGTCAATCGTATACGCGGACCCAACGAAGTCGCGGCGGTCACTTTCTTCCACACGTAATGACATTAATTATGTTCCAAAATAAACCTCTATCATTTATAGAACGTGTTTTATTTAAGTTCAAAGATAGGACACTCTTGTTGAAAGACCCTATAGATTCAATGTAACTAACTTTCCCAATACATGTAACAGGTGCGTATTTGCGGAGGAATTGCTGGCTATGAATGGAACGCAACAAGTGTAATATCACCAGATTCTAGTGACTTATGCCATAATGGTGGGAAAATGTCAAAGCTGCACTTTAGTAACCTCTCGTATAGTGTTACCTCTATATAGGGAAAATACAAAATATTTAGGGAAAGTAGTAGATTAAGTCTGTGGCTAATGTTTATTATCTCAACCACATACGTGCCTTCCACGCAAAAAATTCCGTGATGAGATTTCACCAGATAAATGTTTTCAGGCCCCTCCCAACCTCTGATACAGTAACGAAGGTCGTCACTTTTGAAGCACTGTACTTTACCTGCTTCTGATGTCGTTATTCCGTAGCTCGTTCTGATGTTTGTGCGCCAGCTGCTCCATGGTAGAGCAATGAGTACTTTCTCAGGGTGTGCGTGAGTGTATTGTGAAAGGTGAAGAAGGTGTTTTATTAGCTCCACGTATGGACGTCAATTTGAAGAAAGGAGTTTTGTTACGTTATTACGTTGTTTGCACCACGCTTTGGACGTCAATTTGTAGTAGTTTGTATTAAAGGACTTGTATTATATTTCAACTGTTGGGGAGCCGAACTTGTAGTAGTTGCAACCGCACGTATAGTAAACAGTTTCCGGTAGCCTTCGCCCCATGTACTTTCAGGTGACCTTTGCCCCAAGTTTAAAAAAAATATTAACTTTGCAATTAAACTGTTTCTTTAAATATTTAATATTTATGTTTGCCTCGGCTGCGTCAGTATTATTTTAGAGATATGGATATCTTGGCAGGGTTGTGATACCACAAGAATGTAGGCCTACACAGATTATAATTTTATTTCACTCCTTTTGTTAGTACTTGATACGATTTAAATAACACTTCACTGATAGAGAGCTGTGAGATTCTTTTTATTAATTAATTACACTTTTCAACACGTAAACTTATTTTTCGTTTCACACGAATGCGTATTAAATCTCTCGAGGACACAAGCAACGCACCCAGGTATGAGCACTGTCTGCAGGCAACTCGTTTGGTTATGACCACTGTTTGGAGGCAACTGACTAGATTTCAACCGTCTAAACTTGTAAATTTTTGTATTTCAAGTCTCTGATTGGCCAATCCTACTCCAATAGAATACCTTCATTTAACTAAAGCTTTTTCTGGTTGTTGATTGGCTATTTTATAAACTGTCACTAAAATTACATTATTGCTTCTCCAAGAATCACAAGTAGTACTGTTAATCTTTCTTCATTATTGACTCAAGGTTACCTCATTGTTACCTTATTGTTAGCAACTTTTAACTTATTATTCTCACAGCTCCTACATAATTAAATTACGTAATATATTCACATAACATTATTACACATGGATACAATAATATAAGCATATGCAATGACTGTTACATACATTGTACAAATTATTTCATATTGCTTCCAGGCGGGCTGTTATTGAATTTACATATTATATAATTTGACTGAAATCATTTAAGTGTTAAAAATACTGCCTCAAATGACAACACCAGTTTAAATTGAATAAGACATTTAATGTGATCCAATACTTGAGCTATTGAAGGGAGTTTCTGACCGTTTGAAGATAAAGAGTGAAACTGATTATGAATAGTAGCACTCGAAACTATAACAATTAACTTATTATATCTGTTAACTTCTGCAGTATCAATTTTACGGTTTGAAATAACTGTTTCTGTAAAAGAAACTAGCAGGATAACTTGCCGTGAGTCGCTAAAATGTTGCTCGGAAAGACCCCTCGCGATAACCGCGATATCTTACTCTCACAAGCGCGTCACTAAGCGCTTAAAATAACACGAGTCGTCACAGGTATCCAGAATTACACACCCTATTACTTAAGCTCCGCGTACATTAGAACTACTACCACCAACGTTACTTCAAGCCCAGATCAATACTTAAACTCTCTTCATGCGAGCCTCTTAACTTGTTACTAGGGGACATGCCTAAAATCTCAGAAATGCTTTTCTCTTCTCTTTTTTTCAGAAATAGCCTACGTGCCTGTTCATACACGTCTCGAACTACAACTTACCTGCCTTTCCAGGAAGTATTAACGGTAATACTTTTTGTATTCGGCTGTCGCTAATGACTTTCATTAACATGACTTCCTAATTACCTTCTTCTTTTAACAAAATGTTGTTACATTATACATCGATTTAAATTGCGGACATTATTTATTGCAATTATTTCTTTATTTAATTATATATTTGTTGCCATCAATAATTACAGTATCATCACAAACTACCATTTACATGAAATTTTTTTCATTACTGTCGGTTCTCTCAAAAATGGCTGTAACGATTTTAATTAAAATGCCTTAGGTTTAGATATTTCCATGACAAAGTGTAGATCTTGAATTTTCAGGGAATAGCCTGTGAAGTCCTCTTCATTCGGAAGGAATTTTGTATAATTGGTAAACAGTAAGACATTGACAAACTTTTACTTCACAAAAAATGCAGAAAACATGTATGTTAAAGCACACAATTTGCGTCAAAATGTTTTGCGACGTTAAAATTTTCCGAGATATCTTTGTTATTGGTTTGACTTTTAAAATACTTGTAGTATTTTCAAGCATTAAGTCGCTTTTCGTATTTTTCTCTCGTATAACGATCAGGATATTTCGAACTATATTCTTTTATACGGAATGTGTGAATTTGTAATGAAGGTTTATGTTGATTAACAAATGAACTTTTGGAAGAACAGTTTGTTGTGGAGTGAGTAGAGAACATCGTGTGAGTTCATCACATTCGCTGTTATGGTGCTGAGGAAGTTACATAAGCTAGTTCCTCTCGGAAGCCGATGAAAGTGTGAATTACTTGGTCCAGTTTTCCATTACGTCACGAGAAGATAGTTGGTTACACAGATAACGGGCGATGATGACCTCACGTTTTCCCCATCTTGAAGTTTAATTCGGTGTGATCCCGATATCGATTCAGAAGTGTCCTTACGTCACATCATGCAGTGTGACTCAGTAGACACACCACCTATTTAGCAGAAAATATGAATACATGCAAAGAAATGATAATTTTTCACACACTATCAAGAAATGATAAGGCGGTGTGCCTCCCCGAGAGGCAAGCACAGTCGCAACGTTTTGAAACGTTACTAGATAAATGTTTACGACACGCTTCGGTGTAAAAGGCGTATTACTAACTGCGATCATCCGGCTTGTGTTGTGCTTGGTCATGCACTCCCAACCCCCTTCTAGCATAATCTGAAGTGTTACACTCACATGACTTTCTCTACTCTTGTACAAACTATTTTTACAAACCTTATTCTCCATATGCTTCGTGTTAATCGAGATATTAATCTTATTGCTAATTTTCTTGTAGATGCAAGGGGAATTGGTAGGCTTTAAGTGATAGTCAAATGTTTTAAGAGCTGGTTGCTATGTGGAACATTCCATTCTCTTTGCATTTCCAGGACAAAAAAAAAGTATTGAAAAATTTAAGGGAATAACATGCAATATCTCGAAAATGGTTCACCCAACAAAAAAAATGTCTATGATATAAGTTGTGTATTTTAACGCGATCTACATTTTTTGTGTAGTAAAATTTTGTCTATCTCTTATGGTTTACCAGTTATGCAAAAATCGTTCACAATGAAGAATACTTTTGGAGACATTCTCAGAAAATTCAAGATATACATTTCATTTGTCATGAAAATATCTTAAACAAACCATATTTTAATCAAAATCGTTGAAGCCGATTTTGAGAAAATTAAAGTTTTCGAAAAATGTTCCATGTAAAGGGTAATCTGGGGTGGGGGGATTTTCTTGAAAACCTTCGTGTCGCATCTCCGGAAGATACTGAACCTAAATACCAAGTTTGGTGTTTATCCGACTGTTCGTTTCTGAGTTATGCTGTTCACTGACACACAGACAAATAAAGACACACACACACACACACACACACACACACACACACACACACACGGACGTGTTTAAAAAATGCCTTTTTTGGATTCAAGTGGTCTCAAACATGTATTTCCAGTGAAATCTCGGTATCGAATTTTTGGGTGGAATACAAAACTTCCCCTACTTACTATACGTAGTAGAGAAAGTAAAAATAAATTGACCCTGAAATGACCATCACAACATCCTTCAAATGAAACACAACTAATATCATTTACTTTCCCCATAATATCAGGCAACTTTTATTAAGGACATTTTTTTTCTACAACACTTAGTTTTGGAGATATTGTACAGTCTCAACTTAAATGCTCCACCGTGTTTAGCTATGTGTTGCAATCTAGTTTAGGTTATGCTAAATAATTGTATGAAGTTTGCTAACATTAGAAATCAGTGAACCGATATTTTATGATTAACAACTGAGGTTATTTTTCTCGGGGGTTGCAGACTGTACACTACGTGATCAACAGTATCCGGACACCTGGCTGAAAATGACATACAAGATCGTGGTGCCCTCCATCGGTAATGCTGGAAGTCAATATGATGTTGGCCCACCCTTAGCCTTGATGACAGCGTTCACTCTCGCAGGCATACTTTCAATCAGGTGTTGGAAGTTTCTTGGGGAATGGCAGCCCATTCTTCACGGAGTGCGGAACTGAGGAGAGGTATCGATGTAGGTCGGTGAGGCCTGGCACGAAGTCGGCGTTTCAAAACATCCCAAAGGTGTTCTATAGGATTCAAGTCAGGACTATGTGCAGGCCAGTCCATTACAGGGATGTTATTGTCGTGTAACCACTCCGCTACAGCCCATGCAGTATGAACAGGTGCTCGATCGTGTTGAAAGATGCAATCGCCATCCCCGAATTGCTCTTCAGCAGTGGGAAACAAGAAGGTGCTTAAAATATCAATGTAGGTCTGCGCTGTGATCGTGCCACGCAAAACAACAAGGGGTGCAAGCCCCCTCCAGGAAAAACACGACCACACCATAACACCACCACCTCCGAATTTCACTGTTGGCACTACACACGCTGGCAGATGATGTTCACCGGGCATTCGCCATACCCACACCCTGCCATCGGATCGCCACATTTTGTACCGTGATTCGTCACTCCACACAACGTTTTGCCACTGTTCAATCGTGTAATGTTGACGCTCCTTACACCAAGCGAGGCGTCGTTTGGCATTTTCCCGCGTGATGTGTGCTTATGAGCAGCCGCTCAACCATGGAATCCAAGGTTTCTCACCTCACGCCTAAGTGTCCTAGTACTTGGAATTCCTGTGTGATGGGCTGGATAGATGTCTGTCTATTATTCTTTACGACCCTCATCAAATGTCGGTGGTCTATGTCAGTCAACAGACGAGGTCGGGCTGTACGCTTTTGTACTGTACATTTCCCTTCACATTTCCACTTCACTATCACATCAGAAACAGTGGACCTAGGGATGTTTAGTAGTGTGGAAATCTCGCGTGCAGACTTCTGACACAAGTGACATCCAATCACCTGACCACGTTCGAAGTCCGTGAGTTCCACGGAGCGTCCCGTTCTGCTGTTTAACGATGTCTAATGACTACTGAGGTCGCGGATAATGAGTACCAGGCAGTAGGAGGCAGCACAATGCACCTAAGATGAAAAACGTGTGTTTGTGGGGGTGTCCGGATATTTTTGATCACGTAGTGTATGTCCTTTCCAACGCTGTCAACTTAGTGGCCTGGTAGGGGAGAATCTTCATATTCACCAGCTTCACTTCTATTTCGTTCTAAATGTTAAGGATTTCTGTATTATGTGAAAACTGTGTAGCTTTTGTGTTATAAATAATAAATTTAACCCATTGTAACTGTTTGATAGATTACTTGATCATTCCAACGATGACTGTTCCATCACCAAAGGGTACTTGCAGACTATGCAGCATTTCCAGAATTTGGAAGACTGTCGGGGAGAGGTTAAGGAAGTCAGTCTTTCAGTCGATGTGAATATCAGGGGATTTTTAATTCATTGGGAACGCTATACGAAATTACAACTATAAGGGGTGAAGAGGAGGTTTCGCCATAGAAATTCTCTATATGATTTTAGAATAATTTCATAAAACACGGGAGGAGTAAATGAAATTAATGAATTCGGCATTCGAGTTTAAAAGGCTAACGGTACAAAGTCGCGTAAGCCAACTACTGTGTTTGGCTCAGGAGTTTAGCTATGACCTTGTGGTTGACGTAAGCGCACCTCAGCAAGCGCTGTGTTGTTGTTCCCGCTCGCTCTATTGTTTTAACCCTGTTCTACAGATATTTATTCTTTCCTTCCTGGGACAATAAACACTACGCGGAGTAGCATCAGTAATTCATTGTATTACCGCATTAAAAAGACAATTATGGTCATACTTTCAATAAGTAAACATGCGGAACCGGCATACATGTAAAACAATATAATTATGATCATGTGAAACTGCACTTGTTGACAATACGTCTGAACTGCTAGTGTTACGTAATTTGTATCGTAGGCAAGAAGAGCTCCAATTCACTGCACGCTTGCAATTTAAGGACAAGGCCATTCTCCTTAGTCAAACACAGTAACTAGTCTTAAAGAAAAATTGCCCCTAGCAGGTGGGAACCAAACCCAGCACGCCGTGCACTTAACCGCAGAGGCACTCTGAGTCGTCCTCCGTGGTGTCCTAGCTTCTAGTTCCCAAGGTCGCGGGTTCAAACCCGGCGGAGGGCGATGAATTTTTTTCGGGCGTAAAAATCCTTAGCATGGCTTCTTTCGGAAAGGAAGTAAAGCCGATGGTCCCGTGTCGTAGATTTACGGCACGTAAAAGAACCTCAAGCCTGATAAAGAGGCCTCTGAGCAAAATTACCGGTCTTACACGCCCAATATGGAATGGGACGCTAAGGACCATAGTAGTTAAAGAGCGTCCATAAATACAATAAAATAAAAGAGAGAGAGAGAGAGAGAGAGAAGGAAAGGCATTCTGATCTAAAATCACGTTCACAACATTACCAAGGTTTGAGGCAGTATTTTTAACACTTAAATGATTTCAGTCTAATTATATAATATAACATTCAATAACAGCCCGCGTTAAAGCAATATGTGTATGTAACAATATATAAAAAGTGTGTATTAACAATCATTGTATATGTTTATATTGTATACATGTAATAATGTTATCAGAATGTATTACGTAATTTAATAATCTAGAATCTGTGAGAATGATAGGTTAAAAGTTGCTAACAATGAGGTAGCCTTGAGGCAATAATGAATTTGAAAGTTTAATGCTACTAGTCATTATTGGAGCAACAATAATGTAAATTTTGTGACAGTTTATAAAATAGCCAATCAACAACCAGAAAAAGCTTTAGTTAGATGGAGGTATTCTATTGGAGTAGGATTAGCCAATCAGAAATTGAAATATAGCAAAATTTACAAATCTAGAAGTCAGTTGCTTGTAGACAGCGCTCATAACTGGACGCGTTGGTTGTTGGCAGTGTTCCTAACCGGACGCGAGATATGTCCTCCAGAAATTTAATATGTATTTTGTGTGAGACAAAAATAGCTTACGTGTTAAAAAGTGCAAGTAATTAATAAAAAAATCTCACAGCTCTCTCTATATCAGTGAAGTGTTATTTAAATCGTGTCAAGCATTAATAAGAGGAGTGAAGTAAAATTATAATCTGTGTAAACCTACATTCTTCAGTTGCACTACGCCCTGCTAAGAGAAACATATCTCAACAATAATACTGACGCAGCCGAGGCAAAAATAAATATATAATATTTAAAGAAACAGTAAAAAATTACAAAGTTAATATTTTTTAAACATTTGGGGCGAAAGCCACCGGAAAGTACATTTGGAACGAGGCCGGGTACCATACGTGCGGTTGCAACTACTTCAAGTTCGGCTCCCCAACAGTCGAAATACAAAACACCACCACCATAAAATTAACCATTCTCAGGTTATGATTCCAGAGGTTATTACTTTGAAACAAATTCGCTTGATGTGAAACTCTGCACACAAATTAACGCAGAGATAAATCAGTCCCGTGTCGTGCTTCCGGTAATTGATATCTACAAGTTGCTAACAGCGTAGAGCAGTATCAAGGACTTAGAAGAGGTATACTGAATAGAATTCTCTTGTAGTCTATGTCCCGGCCTTGCAGCGATAAGCATTACTGGTAGTGTATAGCCTCAACCTTGAAAATACAGATAGGACCAAACTTCTTCAGAGATCGCGATACTGTCCCATTTTACTTACCCACCCCTCTCCGTCCCACTTCTGCTGCATGTATGTTCATTTCTCCTTCCGAAACTTATCATTCTGCGGTAAAAACAGTTTTTGATTGTAAATGCATATCTTTACGGTTAGCCCGTAAAGCGGAGACCTTTTTATGACTTTACGGCAATGGAGGCGCTTTTGGAAGATCCAGATTTTCACCACGGACATTACAGAGCATTCAGTTCTATTGTACTACATTGTAACGAGGTTAAAACTGAATGTACCGCGGTAATCGGTATACAGTGCTACGATAGACCAGAGCTTGCCTGAGTGTCTATCCATCATGATCATGGTCCCCCCTCACTGGGCTGCAACAAAATACATTCCAACAGTAGTACCCAATGGGCGCAAACATTCAGCAATGGACGACGTGAATAGTAAAGTCAACTCTTTCTCACCTATGACTGCAGGGCCTGTTTCCCATTTTTTACTTTCTCTACTACGTATAGTAAGTAGGGGAAGTATTGTATTCTACCCAAAAATTCAATACCGAGATTTCACCGGAAATACATGTTTTGAGACCCCCTGAATCCAAAAAAAAGCATTTTTGGAAACATGTCTGTGCGTGTGTCTGTGCGTGTGTCTGTGAACAGCATACCTCAGAAACGAACAGTCGGATAAGCATCAAACTTGGTATTTAGGTTCAGTATCTTCCAGAGATGCGACACGAAGGTTTTCAAGAAAATCCCCCCACCCCAGATTACCCTTTACATGGAACATTTTTCGAAAATTTTAATTTTCTCAAAAATGGCTAACGATTTCGATTAAAATATCATATGTTTCAGATACGTTCATGACATAAAATGTATATCTTGAACTTTCTGGGAATGTCTCCAAAAGTATTCTTCATTGTGAACGACTTTTGCATAACTGGTAAACCATAAGAGATAGACAAAATTTTACTACACAAAAATTGTAGCTCGCGTTAAAATACACAATTTATGTCATATGCATTTTTGTTGTTGAGTGAACCATTTTCGAGATATTGCTTGTTATTCCCTTAAAATTTTCAATACTTATTTTCTCAAATGGGAGTTCGTTGTTCATTTTTGTGTCTTGGATATGCAAAGAGTATTAATCTGTGGCAAAGAGAATGGTGCTGCACCTAGCAACCAGTTATTAAGAGATATGTATGTGCTTTAAGGCTACTGTATTTCCAAATTGCCCTTGTAAATATGTATTCCCCTTACATTTACAAGAAAATTAGCAATAAGATAGTCTGCAAATGTTTATCTCGATTAACATGAAGTAGATGGAGAATAAGCGTTTGTAAAAATAGTTTGTACAAGAGTAGAGAAAGTCATGTGAGTGTAACACAGAATTTTTTTGTCCTGGTAATGCAAAGAGAATGGAATACTCCACATAGCAACCAGCTCTTAAAATATTTGACTAACGCTTAAAGTCTACCATATTCCCCTTGCATCTACAAGAAAATTAGCAATAAGATTAACATCTCGATTAACATGAAGCATATGGAGAATAAGCGTTTGTAAAAATAGTTTGTACAAGAGTAGAGAAAGTCATGTGAGTGTAACACAGCAGATTTTTTTGGCAGTTTTCGTTAATAGTTCACGTTATAAAGCGTAAAATATGGACTAGAAATCTGATAGTGTAGGAAGTGGTGTTCGTGTCTTTACTGCATGTTTATTGTGGTATAGTACCCGAATTTTAAACGCCGGGCGCGACGGCTCTCCAAGCGCCCTTATGGATAACCGTTGTCAGAATAGTTCGTGTCGATATTTTTTGTTTAATTTTTTTTTTCATTTATAGACGCTCTTTAACTACTGTGGCCCCATTCTATATTGGGCGTGAAAGACCAGTAATTTTGCTCAGAGCCTCTTTATCAGGCTTGAGGTTCTTTTACGTGCCGTAAATCTACGACACGGGACCACCGGCTTTACTTCCCTTCCGAAGGAAGTCATGCTAAGGATTTTTACGCCCGAAAAAAATCCATCGCCCTCCGCCGGGTTTGAACCCGCGACCTCGGGAACTAGGACGACTTCGGATGATAGGTCACAGCCCACGGTGAATTATATTAAAGTTCCTTAATCCTCCTAGATCTGAAGGTATGTTCGGAGAAGACGAGTTATTGTATGCTTCGTTTATCTAATATAAATAGAATACCATCAGAATACCATCCTAGAATACCATCAGATTTAAGTTCTTAAAGAGTAAACGGGTCGGATATTGTGGCTTTGTCCAGTTTTTTAACTGTCACTCAGTTCTCATCGGCATTGTTATAAAGTTATGTTTTATCCAGTTCATTTGGTTCACACTTTCACTTCACTCGGAAGTCGAACGCAAGAACTCCACAATCCATCGTCACAACAGCTGTCACCAACCGCTCAGAGAATCGCTGACGCAACTCAACTCGCTCTAGAAACTCTCGCACTGACTCAACTGCCGCGAGAGCGCTCGCTTATATATTCAGTAGAATCTTTCCACGACGCTTTCGAACATTCTAGAACTATTTCGACACACCTCCTGGAGGAAGTTGCAGATGAAGCTTCCAGAAACTTCTGGTTATCTGCCGAAAATCGCGTCCAGTGTTTGCGTTGGCGAGCGCAGTTATCGCTGTTTTACACCGACCGCCCAGCGCCGACCTTCCAATAAACTTTGGCCGTAACCGCTGTATCACAATACCCTTGCTTGTGTTTGCATTCTGAGTCTTTTTTTTGTGGTTTTTATACCACTTACGTTCGTGCAGTACATAGAGGAAGTATTTATTCCATTCAAAAATGAAATATTCACATGTTACCGCAATTACCAGTTTTGAAATCCCCGGAATAAAAACTTAGCATTTGTTTTAAGCAAAAAGGTCAACAAAGCGCACATGTGCCTGTCTGTGAACAGCATAACTATAAAATCTGTTGTGATACACCCACATGACTTTCCCTACCTTCTATTGCTTATTAGTATAAAACTATTTTTCTATCTCCTAAATTTTAATGCAAATAAACCGTTGCACAATAGCTACATTACACATTTCTTAAAGATACAAAGAAAACAGCGATAGTCAAATGTTTAACAACTGGACACTATACGCTGTCCTTTAAATTCCATACTGTTCCATGACATCACGAGAAACAACTGAATGTTGAAATGACTTTAAGAGAATGACCAAAAATCTGATGTGTTACACTCACATGACTTTCTCTACTCTTGTACAAACTATTTTTACAAACGCTTATTCTCCATATGCTTCATGTTAATCGAGATATCGAGATGTCAATCTTATTGCTAATTTTCTTGTAGATGCAAGGGAAGTATGGAGGTTTTAAGCGATAGTCAAATGTTTTAACGCTGGTTGCTATGTGGCGCATTCTATTCTCTTTGCATGTGCAGGACATAAAAAAAATGAATAACGAAGTTGAGAAAAAGTATAACTATTGCAAGATTTAAGGGAATAACAAGCAATATCTCGAAAACGGTTCACTCAACAAAAGACATGTATATGACATAAATTGTGTATTTTAACGCGATCTACATTTTTTGTGTAGTAAAATGTTGTCTATCTCTTATGGTTTACCAGTTATGCAAAAGTCGTTCACAATGAAGAATACTTTTGGAGATATTCCCAGAAAATTCGACATATACATTTCATTTCTCATGAAAATATCTTAAACATATGATATTTTAATCAAAATCGTTAGAGCCATTTTTGATAAAATTAAAATTTTCGAAAAATGTTCTATGTAAAGGGTATTCTGGGATGGGGGGATTTTCTTGAAAACCTTTGTGTCGCATCTCTGGAAGATACTGAACCTAAATACCAAGTTTGGTGTTTAGTCGACTGTTCGTTTCTGAGTTATGCTGTTCACAGACACACACACACACACACACACACGGACATGTTTTCATAAATGCTGTTTTTGGATTCAGGGGGTCTCAAAACATGTATTTCCGGTGAAATCTCGGTATCGAATTTTTGGGTGGAATGCAATACTTCCCCTACTTACTATACGTAGTAGAGAAAGTAAAAAACGTAAAACATGGACAATACCACACACAATACCTGAGTCGAGAGTCCATTTAAGGATACCAAGCGAAGATTCTCAAGAAACCTTCCCATCCAAACAATGCTTTACATAGACAAATGTTAATGGTTTTTATTTTCTAAAATATATGTAACCAATTTTGAATAAAATGTTTCGAATTTTGTATCAGTGTGAAGGTCTTTTCATTTTTATTAATTGGAAAAAGACAACGTTGTGTAGAGAAAAAGTTGAGCTTATTAAAACTAAAATTTATGCCATACATGTTTTCGTAGCATTAGCAGCTTTCGAAGTATCCTTTGTTTTATGCTTACATATGCCCGTTCTGATATTCATCATGTGATAGAACCTGTTTGCAAATTGGCGATGTTTCATTTTTCTTCTTCGCATGAGTTTGTTACAAACAAAACCGACTTGTGATATGAATAGTTCGTTTCTTTTCCCGTATGTTTCACCAAGTCAAAATTATTGAATTTTATATACATTCGTAGGCAAATTTTTATTGTAAATAACATAATGTGGACAGAACAATGACGTTTATACCTATGCACAGTAGTTATTATATACCTTATATGTATATACCGGGTGGAAGGGAAATGATTACATTAATTTAAACCAGTTACAGACTTCATTATTTGGTACACTTGGATTTTTTGTATGACCATTTCCTGCGCAGATACTTTAGGTTTTTCGATAACATAAAACAGAATATGCTGGCAACGTTGCAGGGTTTGCTGGCCCATCGTCGCGGGGGTGACATATTCACTTTCAAAATCAGTTGAAGGACAACACCTAAGAGGTTTCACTTTCGCTTTCAGAGTGGCATGTGTCTCAAGAGCGTAAACAAATAAACGATTCGTTTGTTAGCTCCTGGTAATTACGTATGAATATTCCAATGATGCATTTTGTAACCTACGGATATTTTTATCTGCTCGTTCAGCTTTAAACTTAAACACGTTTTACAACTGATACTGCTGCAATGTAACCAACCAAACCATCTTTCTGACATGTGAACACAAAAAACTACATCGTAAGGCCCTTATAAAGTCTACTAAATGATACTTTTAGCATGAGTATTGAAATAATAAACAGTAAACCAAATTATTCACCCGCTTCACAGGTATTTTTCAAAGCTGTGCAAAACTTCATATCTTACGTTATAAGCTAGCAAAACCAGCTTCATTGTTGCGTATTTCCTCCGCTGAAGGCATTCCTTCAATTTTACATTGTTCTAGTGCAGTCCAGTAGTTGTACTTTCAGGTAAAGGAGAGGAGTGGGGTCACTATGTTTTGTTTACGTCCGAAAGCCGGTTCAGATCGTGTGACCTACCTTGACCTGTTGGCAATGTTGCCGATTTCTACAGCCACATTACGTCTTCAAAGATGTGGTCGGAGCATCCTTTTAAGTGATCACTTATTTAAAAACACTGTACGATATCATATAGTTACTACGGAAACTGTCATAAATAGGTTACTCTACTCATTCTGCTAGTAAGGGATTATTATCTTCATACATTCTCGTTGAATAAAACAGCTTAATTTGAAACAAACACGTTGTTTTTCGAAAACCGCTGATCAAAGGAAAACTGCTATTGCACTTTTTTGTTTTGTAATACTTCTATAAAGTTCATATTTGAATGAATTTAAGAAATTCCCTTCCATTCTGTATATGTAGTATATAAGTATGTGAATTTGTAATGGATAGATAAATGCTGAGCTGAAACAATTTCTTTAAAAGAAAGAAAGTGCATGATAAAGAAAAAGTCAGCTAGCGCAAAATAAATCCCCAGAATCCTAGAAATATGCCCAATACACTCGAGAATGAATATGTAATCGTTTTTCCAGTAACTGCAATGTAACCTTTCTCCTTTCTGTACTATTTACCTATAGGAATTAGAGGAAATTCCATACCAAGATTTCACCGGAATTATAAGTTTTGAGACTCTCTGAATCCAAAAGAAGAAAGTATTTTTATAAAAAAGGTCCGTTTCTGTGTGTTTGTCGTTTTGTTTGATTGTGTCTGTAAATAAGATAACCAAACTTGGTATTTACGTTCAGCATCCTCCAAGATTTTCAAGAAAATTCCCCACCCCAATCTACCCTTTACGTGGAAGAATTGTCGTGTTTTACTGTTTCAAAAATGGGTCTAACAATTTTTATTAAAATAAGGTCTATATAGAATATCTGTATGATAAAAAAAATGTATATCTTGAATTTTCTGGGGATAGCCTGTGACGATTTCTTCATTGGGAAGGAATTTAAGAGATAGACAAAAACTTATTACATATAAAATGTAGATCTCCATAAAGCACACAATTTGTCAAATAATTATTTTTGTGACATCATACAATTCCGAGTTATTCTTTGTTGTTCTGAATTTACAAATACTTTAAATTTTTTAAGGACACTGGGATGTCATTCGGAAGCTAACGTATGAGAATACTTTAAATGCCGCTTACACAAGTACTAAATCAATGGTAACCAAATTTGGGTTAGTTGCACTTCAAGTTTTTCCGGAAATATTGATTATAAAAGTAACAAGTTAACGCTGCTTAAAGTGCAAAAGTGACATAAGTGACACTCTGCTTCATAACACAAAACATTTTAAATCATACTTCAGCTGCACTTTCGTCCTGTTTTTCTTTCTATGATCACGATTTTCCCCTAAATCACATAAAGGGTATTTTATACTGTGAACAGAGTATTTTTCCAATATTTTTAATTCATTTAGAATAAAAAATAATTGTTTATGTAGCGTAGACAGGCCAAAATATTTTTTCCATAAATATCGTTTTATTCGCACATTTATTAAAAAATCTAAAAAAAAAAGTTAGTATAGCATAAAGAGAGAATTTCCAGAAATATACGGTAAACATTTGGTGCCCACCTCTGAGCTGTGGGGGTAGGGTGTATGCCTCGCATTCAAGAGGCCTCGGGTCCGAATCTCGGTTAGGGAAGTTATCCCGATAAGGTTTTTTTTTCCGAGGTTTTCCCTTATTCTGAAGGATGAATGTCGAGTAACTCATGCTTTATGGACTCCGGGCTCATTTGAGAGAATTTCACCCATTTCACTCATATTCTGACATGACCTAACTAGTTAAAGGACGTTAAACTTTAAAAATAAATGGTGTGCATATTTTCAATACTTTTGGAAAACTGCACCTGAAGTATGAAAAAAAACCGACTTAGGGGAATTTGAGAAGAAAGAACAAATGCAATGAACGTGGCTATGCGCTGCTAAGTTTTAAAATTGGCGCATTTAGAGTATAAAATTGGCAATAAACCCAATGGTGTGTGTTATATATACATTCATTTATTTATAATTGTAAAGCTGAAATATTGCATTCTACCCAAAAGTTCGATATCGAGATTTCACCGGAAATATATGTTTTGAGGCCCCCTGAATTAAAAAAAAAACATATTTAGAAAAAGGTCAATGTGTGTGTATGTGTGAACAGCATAACTCAAAAACGAAAAGTCGGATAATTACCAACTTGGTATTTAGGTTCAATACCTATTTAAAGATGCCACATTAAGATTTTCAACAAAATCCCCCCCACCCCAGACTACCCTTTACATTGAACACTTTTCGAAAATTTTGATTTTCTCAAAAATGGATCTAACGATTTCGACTAAAATATCACATGTGTAAGATATTTTCATGGCAAACAAAACGTGTATCTTGAATTTATGCAAAAGTCCTCTTCATTCTAAATGACTTTTGCATAAGAGATAGACAAAATGTTACTACAAAAAATGTAGATCTCGTTAAAACACACGAGACATTTTTTTTGTCGAGTGAACCATTTCTAAGATATTCCTTGTTATTTGTTTGAATTTTCCAATACTTATACTTCTTCTCAAGTGAGAATTCGTTATTCCTTTTTTTTATGTCCTGGACATACAAAGAGAATGGAATGCCCCACATAGCAACCAGCTCTTAAAACATTTGACTATCGCTTGCATCTTTATACCTACAACGAAATGTGTAATGAATATTTATCTATATTAACAAGCAGTAGACGGAAGAATATGCTTTTGTGAGAATATCTTTCAGAAGAGTGGGTAGATGCAAGACATAGGTTATTTACGAGTGGAAAGATTTGCATTACGACCGTAGCGAGGTGCACGGTGGTGTAAATCTGTACAGTACTTAATAATTATATCTCAGGCAAGAGCTGTTGCAACACTGTCGGCTCTGGAGACCGCATAATTATACCCTTCCAATAATGAACACACAGCAGACGACAATAACAACCAAAACTGTTTATCCAGTACTCCATCTGCGAACTAAATTGTCTAGCGTCAAGATCGCAGCCTTACACGACGGTGCTGTAGTTAAGTTACTTGTTATTTACAAGGTATCTTGTATTTAAAACACTTAATGCGACCCGGCTGCGTACTTCAAATGGGAATTCTGAAACCCTTAGTTGCGCCGTTCTGGTTGTAAACACAAACCAGGAAACTGGTCTTAGGTCCATGCAACACTTTCCTAATCTCTCCTGAGATCGGATAGAGCAGGAATAAGGAAAATATCTGCATTAATTTCTGAAGATGGTCACTTGAGGAAACAACCACGTAAAGTATGACTCTACAGGGATGAACCCATCTGTGGAATGTGCTGAGGATGAGGAAACTGCCTCGCACATCCTGCTTGATGTCTATTCCTGGCAAGAAAGAGACTTACTCTTTCTATAACCAGACAAGACCTAGGAAAGGATGCTGATGTTGGAACCAAAATGCTGCAACTCATTCAAGGAACAGATTTTGGAAAACAATAAAAGCATATATTCGAGTGGGATTGCACAATACGCTGAAGTGCCTCAGGTCGATATTTTTAAAAGCATTTGTGTTCTAGATCGTCCAAAAAATCCAAAAATTATTAGCCGAGTTTTTCCGAAGCGAAGTAGCCGAATGTTTCCGAAACACTTGGAACTTTTATTAGCTAAATTTAAAATACAGTACAATTGAATACGAGGTTTGTGTAACGGGAAAACGTTGGTCGTCTTGGTTGATGACCTTTCTCCATTCCTAATAAATTAGCTATCTAACTAATTTCACTGGTCTCAGGGTTTTCGTAGGTGAGGCAAATTAAAGTACACCGCATTTCTCTTAAAATGTGGTTTATTATCAATAAAAATACTTATGGGCGGCTAGCTTTTCCCATTGTGACAATCCCCACCATAATAATAAATTAGGAGCCTAATCTAACTGCATACGTTTCCCCATCCATATGCACACACGTGCATCCGTCCACAGAGTATCACTGAGTGTCGAAGAGATTCTATAAGAGAGTGAAAATCTGGGGCCTGCTTCCCCCTTTTATATCCAATCCTAGTGACGCTTACCTTCGCGCCTTAAAATGTTACATTTCTAATTGGTCTTCAGACCGCGTTACCTTATTAGGTATGCTAACATTCTGCTCCAAAACTTTTCGCGCACGCCTCCCAGTGACGCGTCCGGAAGCAAATTCAGTATCTTTGTCTCTTTCCTTTCCATATCTGTCTCTTTCTATTTCTTGTTATTCCTTCAAGTTCCTTGCTTATTAGCTTGGTGAAAGGTGGTGGACTCTATCTAGAATTACTTTTACTTGGAATTAGCTAGCTCGCCCGTCCCTTACTTATCTAAGTTACAATCTGCTATGTACATCTCTTGGCTGCTAAATATTCTAACATCTTTCTTGCTGAATTGTATTATTATGTACAATTCTTGTTTGATATTGATTTATACCTATATATATATATATATATATATATGCGTGTGTGTGGTATATCCCCTTCCAGTTGAATAAAAGTAATGCCTTCAACTTCGTAACTCCTCAGCAGATGGCAGAAGGTGTGTGGCAGATTCAGTAGTAGCTTTTAAATTAATGAATGGTAAACTGCTCTATACAAAGAATAGCATTACATAAAACCAAACCACAGCCTTTCCTACTTCCCCAGTTTGTTGAAACATAAGTAAAAACATTGTCAGTTTAAGACAATTAAAATTATTATCTCAATATTCCAGCAGATGAGTAAGGCAAACTGAAAGGAGCGCAGGTTTTGAATAAAATCGCCTGTGTCTTTAATGGTTATCTCTCCAGGTTGAGGTAACCATTAAAAACGCCGCTGATTTTATTTACAACTTGCACTTCTTTCAGTTTGCTTCCATACGTTTGAAAAGCAGTGGGCGCGGCTAGTAGCAATGCGCGGGAACAGTCAGGTTCGGTTGATAATACAGTCAGATGTATTACCGACCGCAGCGTTAGTTCCGATAACGGCTACCCCAAAACATCAGAAAAAAGCGTCCTATGCGATACCTTACCCCACCATTGAGTTGAGAATGTTGTGTTAATCTGTGTTCAGTAGACTCTCCCCTACAGCTCCAGTTGGCGGGAAGTCTTAGCAATGTACGGTTGTTGTTACAGCATAATTAATGGAACTCTGTGCAGACGGCCGGTCAACGTGAGTTAAGCAACGTGCTGTCATTGAATTCTTGACAGCAGAAGGTGTTACCCAAAGGAAATTCATCAGAGAATCCAAGCCGATTGTGTTGATGTGTGCACTGTGCGTCTTTGGGCCAGTAGGTTTAAAGAAGGTGTGCTAGGAACATCTGACATGCTTGACAAAGAAAGTGTTGGACGTTCTGTGACAGGAACCACTGAATTTCACAGGCAAATTTTGATTGGTTGATTTAGAACAATCGCTGTATCACTCGGATTGAAATTGCAAGCCTAATCGGCATTTCACAAGAACGTGCAAGTAACTTGTTTATTGCTTGTTATTGTATAACTCCTCTCGCATTATGAGAGTGGTGACGCCTTTCTGCGTGCATTGTGACAGGCGACCAAACATGGGTGCACCACTATGATCCAGAGATAAAGCATCAGTCTATGGAATATCATCACGAACTCCCCCAGAAAAAGAAATTCAAGACAGCCTGTTTTGGGACGCAGATGGTGTCCATGTTGATTTTCTTGAACGTGGAATGTCAACAATCAATTCACAGCGTTTCATCACAACGCTGCAAACTTAGAAACGATGACTGATAAGGGTCCAAAGGGAAAAGGGAAATGTTTTCCTGACAATGCCAGACCACACACTTCACATGGCACCACAGAGGACTTCATAGACTGAAGCTCACCACCGTACAGCATCCTCCATACAGTACAGATTTGGGGCCGTCTGATTTCCATCTTTTCCTGATAATGAAACATGATCCGCAGTGACATCGAATATGAAGTTAAGAGAACTTTGAGAGGCTGGTTGCAGAAACTGTTAACTTCTTCCGTGACGGTTTCAGAAAACTTGTTCATCGTTGACAGAAGTGTATCAAATGGTCTGATGATTATGTGAAAGGTAAATATATGCAGTTAAAGGGCACATTTCTGCTTTTGATTTATTAAAATATTTCCATCGAAACCCAAGTTACGAAAATGGAGGCATTACGTTTCACTGTACCCTCGTATACGCATAATGGACAGCAACTTGATAGAGAGAGGAATAAATAAGGTGTTTATTTATTTTTATTGCCAGTAGAGGTGAAATACACGTTAACCAGAATGCAATCTTGTTTAGTAGTAACGGTATTAATTAAATTAAATTTATTTATCTTTAACTGCTGTGGTCCATAGCGTCCTATTCTATATTCGGCGTGAAAGACCGGACATTTTGCTCAGAGACCTCTTTATCAGGCTTGAGGTTCTTTTACGTGCCGTAAAAAGGAAGCCAGGCTAAGGATTTTTACGCCGAAAAAATACATCGCCCTCTGTCGGGTTTGAACCCGCGACCTCGTGAACTAAAGTACATTTTATCACTAGACCACAGAGGATGGCTCACAGATTGCTTTTGTTCCTGATCTTCACTGTGTAAACTTTGGATTTTACATAATCTCATGCAGCACTCTGCATCGGATTTAAATCCGGAGATCGTGAAGTCCATTCTATTCCTTCTCTATGACCTCACATTAAATTCATCTGCAACTTCTCTTTGGGAGAGTCCTTCTCTTCCACAAAGGAGTTTAATCTCTACAACCTCCTCAGTGGTCAACATTTTTCAGTCCTACAAGAAGAAAACATGGCAAAATTAGTAAAACCCCTATGATGCGGGACCTTCCGGACACCTGTATAATAAGGCATTGATTTCAGCTACCTCCGCACCGTGCTTGGCGAAGGCGAAGTATGTGTGCAGGCTGAGGGCAGCCCGAAGAAGTGTTGTGAGTGTACCTCCCTTGTTAGGGTTTAACCACTGGTAGTAGCATAAGCCTTTGCAGGATGGCGGTACAGTCTGAGGTTGTGGGGGTGAAAGTAGGTAGCAGTGAGCTCCTCGACGACTGCAGGTCAGGGTGCAACGGCCCTAGTGCACCGCTGGTGGAAGATTTTATCGAATATTGTTTGGTTATAATTTTGAATTTACCAAGCAACTCGTGGAAGGACTATAAAGAAGCTCAGCTTTTGCTGCTGGTTGGAGTAGCTCCTTTGTTACCGGGGGTGCCCGCATGCCATGCGGGGAAGCTGGTGACCCCTCGAGCTGCGTTTTCTGTGGTTATAGTCCCCTAGAGATCGAACGAGGGCACTCCGATGGAATGGCAACTGGTCGTAGAATTTTGCGGCTCGACGCCTAATTTCATCCTCCAGGAATGGAAGAGATGAGGCCTCGTGAAGTAGTCTCACGAGGAAAGCGCGGCATACAGAAGAGATGGCTCGGAGGCCCCTATTCTGCACCCACTTCAGTCGAAGCAGACTGGAGTCTGCGGCCATGCCCCAGATCTCGCAGGCGTAGAGCAGGACGGGGATTATAAATGCTCTAAAGAGGTGTCGGCATTACGGATCCCGTACAAGGAGGCAGTAGCCGCCATGCCCCGACGAGATAGATCCCCGATGTGACCCCGGAAAGTTAGTCGCCTATCTAACTGAACACCTAAATATGTGATGGATGTGCTCCAGCAATGGCGTGGAGCAGATGCTTGTATGGAAGCTACCCGAGTTCGGTTCTCCATAGTGGATTGTAAGATTTTATTTTTTTTAATTTGTTTTACTGTAATACAGTTAAATAATATTACTTGTGTTACTTCATTTTACTTACAAGTATAATTACAGTAATGGTGAAATTTGAGGTTATAAAATTAAACTGAGTATGAAACTCCACCCAGCCAGTAAATTAATGTCATGTTTGCCATCATCCGGAATGACGGACTACTAATTAAACGCCACATATATAGAAATCTGAATGTGATACACATTTCTATCGTTTATTAGTGGGTACACAAATTATTCTTACTCAAGCTTATTTTTCTCTACTACATTTTAATCCAGATAAACCTTTACAGAAACAGCTACATTACACATTTCGTTATAGATACAAAGAGAACAGCGATAGTCAAATGTTTAACAACTGAACGCTATATGCTGGCCTTAAAATTCCATACTGTTTCCATGACATCTCGAGAAACGAGTGAATGTTGAAAGGACTTCAAAGAATAATCAAATAATGAACAGTTCGAACCATTAATAACTGATATCTCAGAAATGCCTTATGCCGCAAAAAAAACTTATTTGAAATAAATTGTGTGTTTTAAAGTGATCTACATCTTTTGTGTAGTACGTTTTCGTGTATCGCTTAACATTTACCAGTTATACAAGATTATACAAAACTCCTTCCAAATGAAGAGGACTTTACTGGCTATTCCCAGAAAATTCAAGATATACATTTTATTTGTCATGTAAATAACTTAAATATATGGTATTTTTAATCAAAGTCGTAAGAGCCATTTTTAGAAAATAAACATTTTCGAAAAATCTTCCATGAAAAGGGTAGTTTGGGTTAGGGGGTTTTCTTGAAAATCTTCGTGTCGTATCCTTGTAGGATACTGAACTTAAATACCAAGTTTGGTATTTATCCGACGTTTCGTTTTTGTGTTATGGTGTTCACAGACATACCCTCGGATCTTTTTCTAAAAATGCCTCTTTTTTTTTATCCGGGGCCTCAAAACAAGTCTTTCCGGTTAAATTTGAGTATCAAATTTTTGGGTGGAATGCAATATGTTTTCTACCTATTATGTACGTGGTAGAGAAAGTAAAGATGAAGAAAACCTGTTGTATTTTTACTCATGTATTTAAAATGTAAGGGGGGGGGGCAACAAAAAAATCTCTCCACGTAGGTTTGACCTTGCAACCTCAGGAACAGTAAGCTAACTCTCTATCACTGAGCTACGAACGCTGCATGTAACGAACTTTAATCATACTCCACTTGTGAGCCATAAATCAGTAACGTGTGCTTTGGTTACAAATATTCAGTGTTGAAACACACTGAAACATCTGTCGGTTTGAAATCTCATATATGAATTGTTTACTAGGAATATTGTTGTGATTACAGTTGTGTTCCCCATTATAACTACTGTAAGAATATGCGCAGTCTTGTGAACAAACCTTGGCTGTCCCGAGCGCTCATGGAAGTACTCGGCAAGTTTTAAATTGACTGAATGTGCGCTTGCAGAATATAAAATACACTCAAGTACATAAGTTCGCCCAAACGTTTTTTGGACTAGAGATGAATGACAATTCATGGTCTATTTAGATATTTATCAAAGTTGTGCGAAATATTTGCAGGGATTGTCTAGTCAATGTTTAGTTGTGTTGCAAAAACTATCCATTTGTCACATTTCTAGTAATTTAGTAACAAACGCTACTTGTGTCTTCTATTGAATCTGCTTTCAAAAGATTCTGCAGCGGTGATGTACATCATGTGATCAAAAGTATCCGGACATCCCCACAAACATACGTTTTTCATCTTAGGTGCATTGTGCTGCCACCTACTGCCTGGTACTCATTATCCGTGACCTCAGTAGTCTTTAGACATCGTGAAACAGCAGAATGCGACGCTCCGTGGTCAGGTGATTGGGTGTCACTTGTGTCAGAAGTCTGTACGCGAGATTTCCACACTCCTAAACATCCCTAGGTCCACTGTTTCTGATGTGATAGTGAAGTGGAAACGTGAAGGGACATGTACAACATAAACGCGTACAGGCCGACCTCGTCTGTTGACTGACAGAGACCGCCGACATTTGAAGAGGGTCGTAAAGAGTAATAGACAGGCATCTATCCAGACCATCACATAATAATTCCAAATGCATCAGGATCCACTTCAAGTACTATCACAGGCGTGAGGTGAGAAACCTTGGATTCCATGGTCGAGCGGCTGCTCATAAGTCACACATCACGCAGGAAAATGCCAAACGACGCCTCGCTTGGTGTAAGGAGCGTCAACATTACACGATTGAACAGTGGCAAAACGTTGTGTGGAGTGACGAATCACGGTACATAATGTGGCGATCCGATGACAGGGTGTAGGTATGGCGAATGCCAGGTGAACGTCATCTGCCAGCGTGTGTAGTGCCAACAGTGAAATTCGGAGGAGGTGGTGTTATGGTGTGGTCGTGTTTTTCCTTGAGGTGGCTTGCACCCTTGTTGTTTTGCGTGGCACGATCGCAGCACAGACCTACATTGATATTTTAAGCACCTTCTTGCTTCCCACTGTTGAAGAGCAATTCGGGGATGGCGATTGTATCTTTCAACACGATTGAGCACCTGTTCATACTGCACGGGCTGCGGCCACCTTTGGGATGTTTTGGAACGCCGACTTCGTGCTAGGCCTTACCGACCCACATCGATACCTCTCCTCAGTTCCGCACTCCGTAATGAATGGGCTGCCATTCCCCAAGAAACCTAGCAGCACCTGATTGAAAGTATGCCTGCGAGAGTGAATGCTGC
Organism: Deroplatys truncata; assembly: GCA_030765065.1. Lineage (NCBI taxonomy): Eukaryota > Metazoa > Arthropoda > Insecta > Mantodea > Mantidae > Deroplatys > Deroplatys truncata. The sequence continues at coordinate 14,243,939 of CM060979.1, forward strand.
CATCAAGGCTAAGTGTGTACGTCATTTTCAGCCAGGTGTCCGGATACTTTTGATCACGTAGTGTATCTCTCAAACGTTAGCCAGAGATTAGGTTACATAACTGTGTCTAAAGGCGTTGATAATGTTATCAATGCAAGTACGTGACTTAATTCTAAAGATGCAAAATATTCAATTCCTTTTTACCATTCTGTTGGAGTAAGCTGTCAATGTCGTGTTTTTTTAGATCCTTAATGCTTCGTGTTTTAATAGATTTTTTCCTTCCTTTCGGCACCCACGTTTCTGATTGCACAGAATCATCTAGATTTTTATTCTGTGTTTTCAACAGACCTGGATTAATAATAAAGCTGTTGGCATCCGTTTCCTATTTCATCATAGACCCGTGTTCTAGAGATGACAACCTCAGAGCGTTGTAAGTTTGCCAAACCTTCTCTTGGTAACATATGGAACGGTGCTGGTTTTTATGGACTCTTATTCTACCCTCTCAACATACACCGCTCTCTTCCGTGAGGCCAGCCGTGAAAATTAATATCCACGCATTTATTCGGGATCCACAAAATCTGCGTACCTTTCAAAGTGCATTATGACCGCACATTGGGCCACGTGTATGAAGTTAAGTTTTGATTTAGGCTAGTTGATGTATAAAACTAGATTTATAGGTACAACGGAGGGGGACACCTCGCGCGCTGCAACCTGCACAGATATGTTGCAACTACTACCACCCTCCAGAAGGGAGGGATGATATGAAGAAACCATAGGAGGCTACAGGTCTCAGACACACATGCTACAAAGACGCGCGGAAGTCCCTAACAATTGCTGGAGACGCTTAGGTATGGGTATAGGAGTTTCACCGCGGTGCAGACCTCGCGCGCTGCGACCTGCACAGTTCTTTTGCGGCTACCGCCCTCCAGGAGGAAGGGATGAGGTGAATAAACCACAGGAGACTACAGGTCGCAGGCACACAGGCCAAAGAGACGTGCAGAAGTCGCTAACATTTCCAAGCTCGCAGACCCGTCCCACTGTTGGAGCCGCCGAGAGAGGGCGGTGAACGACCCACTAATCAAGCTGACCTCTGGTGTCCACGGGGAGTACTCTTTCCTTTGAGCAAACATCTGTACCATCTGTCCAGCACCGCCATACACCACGAAACCTAGAAGCATACCTAAAGGATGGGATAGAAACGGAATGAAAGGGAAATGATGGAAAGAAAATCGTGTTAGATGAGAAACCATCTCAGCATCCACCTACCGACCAGAGAAAACCACGTAAAGCCCACACGTCAGAGTGGACGGAATTGAAACCGGAACCTCCCGAATACGAGTCTCTCACGTTATCGCGGAGTCATCAGATTTCACTGGAATTTTTTTCCGGCACAGACCTGAAGAATATCACGTGATAGGTTGCGCCCGCACACGTAATACTGATATTTCGTTTGCTTCCACAGTAGAGCTCTGCACAATTCTTGTGTCCGATTGTCTAATTATGCTTTAAATAAAATTATTTTGCTGTCAGTCATAATAATAATAATAATAATAATAATAATAATAATAATAATAATAATAATAATAATAATAATAGTTTTATTAGCAGTTCTAAAAGCACAGTTGTTGCCTGCGGTGTGAAGGAACTCGGGTTCGTTTTCTGGTACTAAGGAATGCACTCAGGTTCTTGAGAGCAATTGTTGAGCCACTTTACAGAAACACTGGCTGCTGAGGTCCTGGAATCCTCATGCAGTAAGCGACATGTTGACGACATGCCGCAGTTACCCCATGCTAGTCCTGGGTGTTGGTGGACGGGGGGAGGCGGAGCTTGCAGTTGCCGTGCTATTGTAAAGTTATTTGCAATTAGCTGAGTGAACATTTATTTATTAATACTCGTATTACTACTGCTATGAATGTGTGCATGCTGCGATAATTGTGCTATTCCGGGCATCTCAACCCTCTATCGCTTATTAGTGGGTAGACAAATTATTCTTATGAATGTTTAGTCTCCTACCTACATCATTTTAATGGAAATAAGTCTTTGCAGAAATATTTACAGTACACATTTCGTTATAGACACAAAGAGAACAGCGATAGTCAAATGTTTAACAACTGGACGCTATATGCTGCCTTAAAATTCCATACTGTTTCCATGACATCGCGAAAAACAACTGAAAATCGACAGCACTTTAACAGAATAGCAAGGTATTTGAAATAAATTGTGTCTTTAAAAGAGATCTGTATTTCTTGTATAGTACGTTTTACAAGATTATACAAATTTCTTTCGAATGAAGAAGATTTCACAGGCTATTGTCAGAAAATTCAAGATACACGTTTTGTTTGTCATGTAAATATCTTTAATATATGGTATTTTAATCAAAATCGTTAGAACCATTTTTTAGAAAATAAAAAATTTCGAAGTATGTTCCATGTAAAGGAGAGCTGGGTGAAAGGATTTTCTTAAAAATCTTTGTGTCGCATTTTTGGAAAGCACTAAAAACCTAAATTTGGTATTTATCCGACTTTTCGTGTTTTAGTTATGCTGTTCACACACACTCACACGGACGTCTTAATGAAAATGTCTTTTTTAGATTCAAGCTGCCTCAAAACCTCTTGAAGTCTGTATTGAATTTTTGGGTGGAGTGCAATACCTTCTGTATCTACTATATACGTAGTAGAGAAAATAAACATATGATAAATTCATTTTTTTCGTCTTTATTGCCCCTTAACATGGAAAAGTTTTCGTAATTTTTTATTTTCTCAAAAATGGCACCTACTATTTTGTTTAAAATACCATAAGTTTAGGATATTTACATGACAAATAAAATGCATGCGTTGAATATGATAATATTTTGTCGTCTTTATTTTCCCGCCCGATCCCACGCAGTCCCCTACTCCACATGCAGCTGTTAATAAATCCAGCGATTCCAGCTGTTGAAATAGCACGAATTAATCTTCAGAATACTTTTATGACTTCTTAAGCGATTCCCTCAGCTGTAAACAAGTCACAAACTTGGATATTAAAACTGAAAAAAAAAATCATATGTTGTGCAATGACTTGGACGAAATCGTAGGTCGAAAGTATTCACCACACTACCAAAAAAAAAAAAAGAAAAGAAAAGACGGATCTAGAGGGAAAAAATCTGATGTGTTACACTCACATGATTTTCTCTACTCTTGTACAAACTATTTTTACAAACTCTTATTCTCCATCTATTTCATATTAATCGGCATAAATATAAGCAGAAACGATCTTTTGACATGCAAAGAGAATTACATTTTACACATAGCGACCAGTTCTAAAAATATTTGACTATCGCTTAAGGCGTACTATGTTTTGTATTTCCAAGGGCAATATAGAAATACAGCAGCGTTTAAGCATAGACATATCTCTTAATAGCTGGTTGCTAGGTGCAGCACCATTCTCTTTGCCACAGATTAATACTCTTTGCATATCCAAGACAAAAAAAATCTGATGTGTTACACTCACATGACTTTCTCTACTCTTGTACACACTATTTTTACAAACGCCTATTCTCCATATGCTTCATGTTAATCGAGATATCGAGATGTCAATCTTATTAGTAATTTTCTTGTAGATGCAAGGGAAATATGGTAGCTTTTAAGCGATAGTCAAATATTTTAACGCTGGTTGCTATGTGGCGCATTCCATTCTCTTTGCATGTCCAGGACATAAAAAAATCTGATGTGTTACACTCACATAACTTTCTCTACTCTTGTACAACCTAATTTTACAAACGCGTATTCTCCATATGCTTCATGTTAATCGAGATATCGAGATGTCAATCTTATTGGTAATTTTCTTGTAGATGCAAGGAAAATATGGTAGCTTTTAAGCGATAGTCAAATATTTTAATGCTGGTTGCTATGTGACGCATTCCATTCTCTTTGCATGTCCAGGACAAAAAAATGAATAACGCATTTGAGAAAAAGTATAAGTATTGGAAAATTTAAGCAAATAACAAGCAATATCTCGAAAACGGTTCACTCAACAAAAGAAATGTATATGACATAAGTTGTGTATTTTAACGCGATCTACATTTTTTGTGTAGTAAAATTTTGTCTATCTCTTATGGTTTACCAGTTATGCAAAAGTCGTTCACAATGAAGAATACTTTTGGAGACATTCCCAGAAAATTCGGGATATACATTTCATTTCTCATGACATTACCCTAAACATATGATATTTTCATCAAAAGTGTTAGAGCCATTTTAGAGAAAATTAAAATTTTCGAAAAATGTTCCATGTAAAGGGTAGTCTGGGGTGGGAGGATTTTCTTGAAAACCTTCGTGTCGCATCTCTGGAAGATACTGAACCTAAATACCAAGTTTGGTGCTTATCCGATTGTTCGTTTTTGAGTTATGCTGTTCACAGACACACACACACACACACACACACACACACACACACACACACACACAGACACACACACGGACATGTTTCCAAAAATGCTTTTTTTGGATTCAGGAGGTCTCAAAACGTGTATTTCCGGTGAAATCTCGGTATCGAATTTTTGGGTGGAATGCAATACTTCCCCTACTTACTATACGTAGTAGAGAAAGTAAAAATGAATAACGAATTCCAATTTGAGAAAATAAGTATTGAAAAGTTTAAGGGAATAACAAGCAATATCTCGAAAATGGTTCACTCAACAAAAAAAGAAGTATATGACATCAATTGTGTATTTTAACGCGATCTGCATTTTTTGTGTAGTAAAATTTTGTCTATCTCTCATGGTTTACCAGTTACGCAAAAAATCGTTCACAATGAAGAATACTTTTGGAGACATTCCCAGAAAATTCAAGATATACATTTTATTTGTCATAAAAATATCTTAAACATATGATATTTTAATCAAAATCGTTAGAGCCGTTTTTGAGAAAATTAAAATTTTCGAAAAATGATCCATGTAAAGGATAATCTGGGATGGGGGGATTTTCTTGAAAACCTTCGTGTCGCATCTCTGGAAGATACTGAACCTAAATACCAAGTTTGGTGTTTATCCGACTGTTCGTTTCTGAGTTATGCTGTTCACAGAGACACACACACACACACACACACACACACACACACACGGACATGTTTCCAAAAATGCTTTTTTTGGATTCAGGGAGTCTCAAAGCATATATTTCCGGTGAAATCTCGGTATCGAATGTTTAGGTGGAATACAATACTTCTTCCCCTACTTAGCTTGTGTACTAATTAATAAACGACAGAGGGTAGAGAAAGTCATGTGAATGTATCACATCAGATTTTTAATTTTTTGTTTTGTTGTTTCACACTCACTTCTCTTAAATGGAAGGAAAATGTGGAAAGCTAATTGTGGTTTGTAAACATATTACGCATTGCTTTTTTAATGGAGCTGGGAGTAACGACATTTATTTAAACACATAGCGGAAATGTCTGTGATTCCCACTTGGCCGTTCAAGGTTCTTTCTTGGTTTTTCTGAGTAGTATTCTGAGATGTGTGGCCCCTTATCTGTACCCAAACGAGATCCTGGGGCTTGGCTAAGCTCTATCTCACGAAAACACAGAACCATGCAGCGTAAGTTAGGTCAGATTTTCACGACAGCTTAATTGGAACAGTTTTGGTTTATCCGTCCAAAATGATGGACGTTTTAATGAATGTTGACACGTTAACGATGGAGGTATTTGTTTGTTTTTTTACGTTACGTTGCGCAATGTTTATGGATAATGAGTGGTGTTTGTAAATGCCAGTTCTTCACACTTTCAAGGTCTGAGGTTGTTTGTACCTTACTTAATCACTTCCATAGATGACAAGGAACTGCACAGCCACTTCTTCCAATAAACACTTCTTTATTCACTAGAATAAGCGAAGCCAATAGAGATCTCCACCCAAAAATTCGATACCGAGATTTCACCGGAAATACATGTTTTTAGAAACATGTCCGTGTGTGTGTGTCTGTCTGTGAACAGCATAATTCAAAAATGAAAAGTCGGAAAAATACCAAACTTGGTATTTGGGTTTATTATCTTCGAAGGATGCGAGACGAAGATTTTCAAGAAAATACCCCCACCCCAGATTACCCTTTACATTGAACATTTTTCGAAAATTTTGAAATTCTCAAAAATGGCTGTAACGATTGTGATTAAAATATCATATATTTAAGATATTTTCGTGGCAAATGAATGCATATCTTAAATTTTCTGGGAATGTGTCCAAAATTACTCTTTATTCTGAATGACTTATTCATAACTGGTAAACCGTAAGAGATAGACAAACTTTTACTACACAAAAACATGTAGAGCTCGTTAAAACACAGAATTTATTTCATACATTTCTTTTGTGGTGTGAACCATTTCCGAGATATTGCTTGTTATTAGTTCAAATTTCCCACTACTCATACTTTTTCTCAAATAGGCATAAGATGCAAAGAAAATGGAATGCTCCACATAGCAACCAGCTCTTAAAACATTTGACCATCGCTTAAAGCCTAACATATTCCTCTTGCATCTACAAGAAAATTAGCTGTAATATAGTTTCTGCAAATGTTTATCTCGACTAAGCGTTTGTAAAATTAGTTTGTACTAGATAGAGAAAGGCATATGAATGCAACACATCAGATTTTTGAGTTTATGTGTTCACACTCAAACAAGACACATAGGCCATTTTCTAAAAATGTACATTTGGATTCAGGGAACCTCAAAACGTGTATTTCCAATTAAATCTTGATATTGAATTTTTGGATGGAAAGTAATACCCACGTCCTCTATTTATTGTAAGTAAGTAATTTTTATTTTTCTGTGGAACTATTGAAACGAAAAGAGCGTTAGCATATACTATCACTGCTTCCTAAAAAAACGCAAATATACTCGTTCATCTCAGCTGCATTCTGCATTTCCGAAGCGGTTTCGCCTGGAACGCGCCTGTAACTAGATGATCGAAATCTTATGATTTAAACGCTCCTGGCCAGAGGCGAATCCAGGATTCCTTTAAGGAGAGCTAAGATATTTTGAAACATACCTTACCAATGAGAAAAATTAATAAAAGAGCATTTTCATTGCTAAATTTTCAAACATCATATATGTGATCCAGGAAATATCCTTTGGGTACAAAGTTTAATTTAAATTGTGAGAAAACTTGTAAAATGATTTATTAAATAAAGAGGTCTTTTAAACAATACGCTACTCAAAAATTAGAGGAACACATGTTTTAATCAAATTCCAAAATAAAATAGTGATACAGTGTAAATTTTGACTGTCAGATGATATGTTTTGAAGTATTGTTTAAAACTAGAATAAAGTTCTTCTAAACATTTGCTGGTTTTTCTCTGAATAAGTTAGTGAAATTGAAAAATCTGTGGAAATCAAAGTGAGCGCTCTTTGATATATTCACTTATTGTGTTGAGTTTTAAGAGAAATATGTGGTAGTAAATTGTTATTTTGTGTTCTCTGAGGCCAATACACAGCAATGATGCATCTGAATGAAATAATAGTCGCACAAGCAGTTACGTGGATTGAGGATGACCATTCCATTCGCTATGTCTCCAGGATTCATGTTCAGTATCGCCCACAAGCCCTATCATCCATAGGGCTTGTAGGCGATATACAGAGACAGATGGATACAGAAGGCGACCCGGACAAGGGCGTAAGAAGAAGACAACAGAGGTATAGGATAAATATCTTGTCGTATCAGCTTTGCGCAGACGTAAATCTACAGCAGAGATCTACAAAATGACATACAACTGAAGTGATTTCTGATCAGACTGTAAGAAACAGGCTGAGAAATGCAGAGTTGAGATCTAGAATTCCCTTTAAAACCCTCGTTTGACACGCCAGCGTAAGGGAGCCCGGCTGAGATTTGCTCAGAATCATCTGAACTGGCAGTTAAGCCAATGGAAGGCTCTTCACAGACGAGCCAGGGCTTAGTTTGGCGGGTTGTGATGGTCATAAACGCGTATGGAGATGTCCTGGTAGACATCTTGCTCCAGCACTATTATTGAACGTGGCAGATTTGGAGACGGTTCGTTTATGGTTTGGACTGGTATTACTATTGACTCTTGGACAGAGCTTGTTGTCCCACACCGCAAGAAGTGCTGATGTTTACATTAATATTATCCTTCAACATCTCTACCCTTTGCTTATGGAATGGAACCTAATTTTCTTCAAATGCATGATAATACTGAATCCTATACAGCACGGAATATCAAAGGTGTCCAAAAAGAATGCCAAATTCAGGTAATGAGCTGGCCTGCACACAGTCCTGACCTCAATCCGATTGAGCATCTGTGGAATAAGCTGAAAAAAACTTGTTTGCGAGCGAACTATTGTGCCATAGAACGTGCAGAACTCGCAAATGCACTTTGAGAGAATTGTAGGCTCACGGAGGACACATTAGTAACTGAGTGTTGAAACATTGATTAGCAAACCAGTAATCTTGTATTTCCACCTTGTTTTATGTACCAATCAATAATTTTTTCGTGTTTCTAATCCTGTGAAATAAAAGTTTGTTAAAATGCCTATTATAATTTTACATACTTCTTCAATCTGTAATTACACACTGTCAAAAACTGAATTGTATCAACATTTATTTTGGGTCTTTGGTTTAAACATGTGTTCGTATAACTTTTCAGTCGTATGTTTAAGTAGTTTGATTACGCTTTTAGTAATATATTGATCCTCATTTATGAGAGCTTAATTCTTATTCAGAATGTATTTAATAGTAAACGTAAAACATATTTCATTCTTCTCGAATTAGTGGAACATTTTGGAGATATAGCTCACCGTTAAGATAAATTCACTCCCAACTGTAGAACTGCGCAAGTGTAGCAGTCATTGGGAGCTATAGCCCTTCTTAGTCCTCCTGGGTCCTTCCTATAGAACTGTGCAAGTTGCGAAAATTAGTTCAGTTTATAAGCACTTCTGTTGTACGAATATGGGAAACGGATTGCGTCATGTGAATGCAAATTCTGCTTGATAACAACGGCAGTCCACTGCGAAAATAATCGCTGCAAGCAAGTAATACAGGAAGCATTCAACGTATGTTTCCAAATGACCTTTGCGTTCAACTCGTGCTTCCAAGAGTTGTTAAAGTTCTTCGTTTATTCCTATCAAGTATGAAGTGTGAATAATTGTGCATTTCAGAGTGTGGTGGTGGGAATAAGCAAACTTTAATTTGATATTGTGCTCTCTAAACACAAAGACAGCTTCTCAGCTGTAAACATTTGATTTGATTCGCAAAGAGCAAATTGCCTATAAAGATACTTTGAGGTTCAAATCCTTCTAGTGACATTAATGATTCTTAGTGGATCATTGCATCCATAGTATGTCTACCGTTTGAAGAAAACCTGTAAACATTTCACATTTGGGATAGTTCAGATGGGAAGTCTGCTAAAATGTTTCAATTTTAGGCGAACCATGGAGTTTGCAGAAGATTTATTGATATATTTTCAATTTGATTAAATCTGTTCAAAATTAACAATGGTTTAGTTGGAGAGGTCACTAAATATTTTTCATTTTTTAATTGAAGCAGTATACAAACCATTAAAATATTAAGTTTTCTTTTTAATTTTGGTGGAAATGTCTTGCATCTTTGGAAGATTCCTCGGAGTAAATGTTCAAAATGTCTTGCACCTTTGGGAAATTCCTCAAAGTAATTGTTGAAAATGTAATGTACTTTTGGGAGATTCTTGAAAGTGACTGTTGAAAACGTCTTCCATCTTGGGAGATTTCTGAGAATAAACAATAAAAATTTCTTGTACCTTTCGGAAATTCTTCAGAATAAATGTTGAACATTTCGTATCTTTGGGAGATTTCTCAGTAAATGTTGAACATGTCTCGCATGTTTGGAAGATTTCTCAGTAAATGTTGAACATGTCTTGGACCTTTGGGAGATTTCTCAGTAAATGTTGAACATTTCGTATTTTTGGAAGATTTCTCAGTAAATGTTGAACATGTCTCGCACCTTTGGGAGATTTTTCAGTAAATGTTGAACATGTCTTGCACCCTTGGGAGTTTTCTCAGTAAATGTTGAACATGTCTCGCACCTTTGGGAGATTGCTCCGAGCAAATGTTGAACATGTCTTGTATCTTTGGAAGATTTCTCAGTAAATATTGAACATGTCTCGCACCTTTGGGAGATTGCTCAGAGCAAATGTTGAACATGTCTTGTATCTTTGGAAGATTTCTCAGTAAATGTTGAACATGTCTCGCACCTTTGGGAGATTGCTCAGAGCAAATGTTGAACATGTCTTGTATCTTTGGGAGATTTCTCAGTAAATGTTGAACATGTCTTGTATCTTTGGGAGATTTCTCAGTAAATGTTGAACATGTCTTGTATCTTTGGGAGATTCCTCAGTAAATGTTGAATATGTCTTGTATCTTTGGGAGATTTCTCAGTAAATGTTGAACATGTCTCGCACCTTTGGGAGATTTCTCAGTAAATGTTGAACATGTCTTGTATCTTTGGGAGATTTCTCAGTAAATGTTGAACATGTCTTGTATCTTTGGGAGATTTCTCAGTAAATGTTGAAAATATCTTCCACCTACATTCATACTCAACTGTACTCGTACCATATTCTGTTTTCCGAAGTGTATCCACGTCAATGTTGCTGATTTCATTCCTAATTTCCTCAGCGAGAGACCGCGGTCTGTTCTTGTATGGTCTCTCCTTAAGTCAGCCCTACAAGAAAAAATCTGATGTGTTACACTCACATGACTTTCTCTACTCTTGTACAAACTATTTTTACAAACGCTTATTCTCCATCTACTTCATGTTAATCGAGATATCGAAATGTCAATCTTATTGCTAATTTTCATGTAGGTGCAAGGGGAATATGGTAGGTTTTAAGCGATAGTCAAATGTTTTAACGCTGGTTGCTATGTGGCGCATTCCATTCTGTTTGCATGTCCAGGACATAAAATAAAATGAATAACGAATTTGAGAAAAGTATAAGTATTAGAAAATTTAAGGGAATAACAAGGAATATCTCGAAAACGGTTCACTCAAAAGAAATGTATATGACATAAATTGTGTATTTTAACGCGATGTACATTTTTTGTGTAGTAAAATTTTGTCTATCTCCTATGGTTTACCAGTTATGCAAAAGTCGTTCACAATAAAGAATACCTTTGGAGACATTCCCAGAAAATTCGAGATATGCATTTCATTTGCCATGAAAATATCTTGAACATATGATATTTTAATCAAAATCGTTAGAGCCATTTTAGAGAAAATTAAAATTTTCGAAAAATGTTCCATGTAAAGGGTAGTCTGGGGTGGGGGGATTTTCTTGAAAACCTTCGTGTCGCATCTCTGGAAGATACTGAACCTAAATACCAAGTTTGGTGTTTATCCGACTGTTTGTTTCTGAGTTATGCTGTTCACACACACACACACACACACACACACACACACACACGGACATGTTTCCAAAAATGCTTTTTTTGGATTCAGGGAGTCTCAAAACATATATTTCCGGTGAAATCTCAGTATCGAATTTTTGGGTGGAATACAATACTTCCCCTACTTACTATACGTAGTAGAGAAAGTAAAAATACAGATAAGAGAGGTCGGGTGTTGTTAGAGGTCACAGAAGTTTTAGATAAGACGATCACCAAATTAACTGCCCAAAAGTCTCTTGGAATCGTTAGTCGTTTGACTTGTTGCTCCATCTTGCTGGAAACAGCCTTCTGCCAATTCGATGTCGTCCAGGTGCTCCAAGATTGTATAGAAGACGTACTCGTAAACAGCAGTGTCTATAGTGTTGTAGAATACGGGACTGACAATTCTGGTAGCTGATCGCACGCCAGACGCCATCGTTTTCCGGGATGATATGCGGGTTCTCAGCAGCCCCTGTTGATGTAGCCTGACAAGTGAAGTCAAACTTCATCCGTAAATCGTGTTATGGAGAGAATGTCTGGGGGTGCACGTATGCCAATATGAGTAGCTTGTCTCCTGGCTCAACCGGAGCAATGATTTCTTTGGTGACTTCAATAAACGTTCTCGAACTTCTCTTGGCTCATTACAGAATTTTTTTCCAGTCTCCCTGAGGAGAGAGCCGCTTGTCTCTTGCCATGGATACAATTGTAGACTTGTTGGAGCATTGCGCACATTGAATTGTCCTCGAAATGCCCGATTTGTTTCAGTTAATAAGTTTATCTGCCAATATATTTTCACAATAGGAGCTCGCTGCCCAATTGAGAATTGCGTGTTCTATTATGATTTGATTTATATAAAGATGGAGGTGGGTTATACCTTCCCTTAATACTGAAACCTTTGAGGTTTATTGTATTTTATCGTTATAGTTTTGGTTGAATAGAGCTGTTCCTGTAATAAAGAGCGGTAGATGTTTAACTAAATTTTTTGTAGGAATATCTTCCTCTGGCTTCACAACACCCTGTAGGTTGTATCTCTTTCTACCTAAGACTTTACATTTAAGTACAATATGAAAAGCAGTTTCGCCTTCTTTATTACATAGCCTACATACTGGTTCTTGTTAAAGTTTCTCGTTGTATGCATGTAAGTAGACGTTTCTTTCAACCAGAATCAGTTCTTCGAACAGTATTTAAAGCAATGCCAAAAACTGATTCTGGTTCAGTCAATGATTAAGCAGATCTTTTCTTTGCCAAGGTTTCTGCTTTTTGGTTGCCTAAGATTCTTTTCTGTTCAGGGCCCACCGAAAAGTAAGCTTGTGTGTTTGCCAGCTGTATATGGTTCTTTATCAGGCAGTCCCAGACTGACTTGGGTGTTATCTGGTAGTTTGCAATTGCTGCCTATCAGAGAACCCAAATGTTACTACCTTTGTTGTCCCTTTTTAGATTCTCTCTGACGCAGGTTTCAATTGCATAAACTTCGACTTGGAATGCAATGATGCTGCGGTCACACTTTGCCTCTCTATGGATTCCAGCCCCCGATCCATCATCCGTTTTAGAGTAATCTATGTCCAGATTAAACTCCCAGTAGGGCAGTCCATTTTGTTTTGACTTCATTTTAATACTACCTAGGTATATTGAATGGCATAATTTTGGGAATATACAATAACTGCCCATCTCAAATGGAGGGTTACTGATTATATTTAATTCTGATATGCCATGAAAAATTGAAATTATATCCGTTGAATTTAAGTTAACCGATAAGCCCTTAGCCTTGCAACTCCTTTGATATATATATATATATATATATATATATCACTGGGGCGCAGGTTTTAGAGGATTTTCATTACAGCTGATGGGGTACTTTTCATAGCGCCCATTATTAGTAAACAATCAGCTTTTGAACACTGCAGAGTTTGATTGCTGCTTGTTTTTGATTGACTTTGGGTCATCATACGAGTGATTAATAGGTAACTATGGGTATAACAATTGCTTTTTAAATCCAGAACATCATTTTTTGGGGATTGAGTTATGTTTTACCAAAGGTTCTTCTGGCTACCATAAGAGCCATTTTTACTTTGTTTATTATCTTTTGGCTGTGTAGGTTCCATGTAAGTTGTAACAATTGTATTGCATTTAGTAGGTTCAGATATGGAGGTACTCAGAACATGGAACAAGTCAAGCACCTGTTACATCAATATATACACAGGGTGAATCACCTAAAAGTTGCACCGCAAATATTTCGGAAATGGAAGGTGCTATTGATGTGCAGTTTTCACACCATTGATTGGTAGTCATCACACCTGAAATGATTGCGGAAGTGAATGCTTTACTCTTGGGCAACCGCAGACGAGATCCATCGGTTACTGGTATTAGCGTGGGCACCATTCACACCATAATGCATCAACACTTGAAATTTCGAAAAGTTTGTGTGCAGTGGGTTCCCCACCAACTGACCGCCGAACAGAGCAATACGCGAATGGCGCTGTCTTTGAGTCATCTGCAACGTTATCATGAGGAGGAATACGGCTTTCTGTCACATATTGTCACTGGTGACGAAACAAGCTGTCACCATTTTGAGCCGGAAAGCAAGCGTCAGAGCGGAAACATGCGACTTCACCACCTCCAAAGAAATCAAAGACCGTGCACACCAGTCCTGGTAAGGTCATGATGTCCTTTTTTTACCACAAGGGCCCACTGCTTGTCGAGTTCCTGGAACGGGGAACCGCCATCAATGCCCAGCGTTATCAAGCCACTTTACAGAACCTTAGACGAGCCATCAAGTCGAAACGCCCAGGCATGTTGTCCAATAGCGTTATTCTCCTGCATGATAATGCCCGCCCACACACTGCCAATGCGGTGAAGACGACATTGCAGCAGTTTCGACGGGAAACGCTGGAACATCCACCATACAGTCCAGACCTTTCACCGTGTGACTTTCATGTTTATGGACCTCTAAAACAAGCTATTCGCGGACATCGATTCACAACGGACGATGAAGTGTGCGAATGGGCCCAGGTCTGGATCCAACAGCAACCTACTAGCTTCCTCAAAGATGGAATCGACCGGCTAGTGTCACAATGTGATAAATGTACCAACAGTTTGAGTTAATAAAATCGTTAGCATTACTTTGCACAAGTGACTGGGTTTCATTTGAATGACCCTCATATTTAAATTCAATCAGCAATTACTCGACACTACCATATTCTTTGTAATTTACAACGCCGACACTTTTGACGCGGGACGACCTCCTGACATGATCGCGGTTTGACACTAAGTAGAAATGTTAACGCACGTCTGAAACTGAGGTCCCGGCCCTAAAGAAATTTCTTGTTTACGCCCATTTTCTATTTTCGTCATGCCCTTACTCAAGTCACGTGCTTATTAGCTTCTTCAATAAATTCTTCTATGCACTTATTGGATAAAATTATTTAGAAAATGCGTCTATCCAGCGTCTTCCATTATCGCGTTATTTACGCCTGATTAGCTTTCCTGTGCGCTAGATTGAGTGTTTACGTTTCTGGTACTCCCCAGTATTGTTCATCTTCCTTAGCTTCCAAATGCTTCCAAGCTTTTGTCTTCAACTACGTGTAATGAACCTTTGGTTGGTCGACAGCGTTCACCAGCAACAAGTTGCTTCATTTCAGCACCTTTCACTTTTTCCTGAAATACACGGTGCTTCTATATTTTAAATTTTTATTTTATTCAGTTTATACAATGTGGACCATTTAAGTTGACACTGTACAATATCTCCAAAACTAAGTGTTGTAGAAAGAAATGTCTTGAATAACAGTTGCTTGATACGGTGGGGGAAAGTAAATGCCATTGGTCGTGTTTTATTTGGAGGACGTTGTGATGGTCATTTTAGGGTCAATTTAATTTTTACTTTCTCTACTACGTATAGTATTTAGGGGAAGTATTGTATTCCACCCAAAAATTCGATACCGAGATTTCACCGGAAATACATGTTTTGAGACCCCCTGAATCCAAAAAAATCTGATGTGTTACACTCACATGACTTTCTCTACTCTTGTACAATCTATTTTTACAAACGCCTATTCTCCATATGCTTCATGTTAATCGAGATGTCAATCTTATTGGTAATTTTCTTGTAGATGCAAGGGGAATATGGTAGGTTTTAAGCGATAGTCAAATATTTTAACGCTGGTTGCTATGTGACGCTTTCCATTCTCTTTGCATGTCCAGGACATAAAAAAAATGAATAACGAATTTGAGAAAAAGTATAAGTATTGGAAAATTTAAGGAAATAACAAGCAATATCTCGAAAACGGTTCACTCAACAAAAGAAATGTATATGACATAAGTTGTGTATTTTAACGCGATCTACATTTTTTGTGTAGTAAAATTTTGTCTATCTCTTATGGTTTACCAGTTATGCAAAAGTCGTTCACAATGAAGAATACTTTTGGAGACATTCCCAGAAAATTCGAGGTATACATTTCATTTCTCATGAAATTATCTTAAACATATGATATTTTCATCAAAATCGTTAGAGCCATTTTTGAGAAAATTAAAATTTTCGAAAAATCTTCCATGTAAAGGGTAGTCTGGGGTGGGGGGATTTTCTTGAAAACCTTCGTGTCGCATCTCTGGAAGATACTGAACCTAAATACCAAGTTTGGTGTTTATCCGAGACTGTTCGTTTTTGAGTTATGCTGTTCACAGACACACAGACACACACACACACACACACACACACACACACACACACACACACACACACACACACAGACACACACACGGACATGTTTCCAAAAATGCTTTTTTTGGATTCAGGAGGCCTCAAAACATGTATTTCCGGTGAAATCTCGGTATCGAATTTTTGGGTGGAATACAATACTTCCCCTACTTACTATACGTAGTAGAGAAAGTAAAAAGCATTTTTGGAAACATGTCCGTGTGTGTGTCTGTGTCTGTGTGTGTGTCTGTGAACAGCATAACTCAGAAACGAACAGGCGGATAAACACCAAACTTGGTATTTAGGTTCAATATCTTCCAGGGATGCGACACGAAGGTTTTCAACAAAATCCCCCCACCCCAGGATACCCTTTACATGGAAGATTTTTCGAAAATTTTAATTTTCTCAAAAATGGCTCTAACGATTTTGATTAAAATATCACAGGTTTAATATATTGTCATGACAAATAAAACGTATATCTTGAATTTTCTGGGAATGTCTCCAAAAGTGTTCTTCATTGTGAACGACATTTGCATAACCGGTAAAGCATAAGAGATAGACAAAATTTTACTACACAAAAAATATAGATCGCGTTAAAATACACAATTTATGTCATATACATTTTTTTTGTTGAGTGAACCATTTTCGAGATATTGCTTGTTATTCTCTTATATTTTTCAATGCTTATTTTCTTAAATGGGAATTCGTTATTCATTTTTTTGTCTTTGATATGCAAAGAGTATTAATCTGTGGCAAAGGGAGTGGTGCTGCACCTAGCAACCAGCTATTAAGAGATATGTATGTGCTTAAAGGCTACTGTATTTCCAAATTGCCCTTTAAATATATTATCCCCTTACATCTACAAGAAAATTAGCAATAAGATAGAGTCTGCAAATGTTTATCTCGATTAATATGAAATAGATGGAGAACAAGAGTTTGTACAAGAGTAGAGAAAGTCATGTGAGTGTAACACATCAGATTTTTTTAAATGGGAACCTACATTTTATATGTTGTTTTCTCGTTAGAACATGGTTTATAAAAAGCTCTTTATTTTGTGATGGGGAATAAGGAGACAAAATAAAAAATGTTGGTTCCCAATTGACCCTCAAATGACCATCCATGGATTCCAACAATTCATTGCGCTCTTCGTACACAGAATTTTCGTTGTTATTTACGTTGGTGCAAGAACAATTGCAAAGTGCTTTATACAAATGTTGTTGAGTTGTTTTTGAGGAGTGAAAAAAACCATGGAAAAGGTAGGTTCCCATTTAAAAAATTAAATTGACCCTAAAATGACCATCATGACGTCCTCCAAATAAAACACGATTAATGGCATTTACTTTCTCCCATAATATCAAGCAACTTTTATTAAAAACATTTCTTTCTACAACACTTGGAGATATTGCACAGTCTCAACTTAAACGGTCCACGCTGTACATAATACCCATTTTATTGCACTTTTGTTATCTAGATTTATTCCTTTACTTTTATGTATTACCTTTCTGTTACTTAGCTTTATTTCTTTAACATTTTATTTATTTAGTGTTTATTCTTTATAATATTTTTGTTATTATTTCCCCGGGCGAATATTTCAACCTCACGTTTTAATCCTTTCCCTGGATTCTGTAAGAGACACTCCGCAACCCTATACCATTATAATGCAGTAATTTATTATGAAGCATTCATACGAGTATTCCTATATGTTTTAACAAAAACTGCAGTTTATATTCAAATCTTGTTTATAGCGTGCAAGAGTGTTTGCTACAAAGTTTGTTAATACGAGGACTGTCACAGAAGTACCCGAACTAACAAAGAAAACACAAATTTGGGGGAAAACATTTTTATTTCCCTACATAGTCTCCTTTCAGCTCGATACACTTTTCCCAGCGATGTTCAATAGCTTCGATACCCTGTTTATAGTGAGAACCGTCGAGTTCTGCTAAATAGCCATCAACTGCAAACTCCACCTCTTTGTTGGTGGTAAATCTTTTACCACCAAGCCATTTCTTGAACTTTGGAAACAGAAAATAATCAGGGGGGGGGGCTAAGTCTGGCGAATAGGGTGCAAGAGGAAGCAATTCGAACTTTAACTCATTGATTTTGGCCATGGCGATAATGGATGTGTTAACTGGTGCATTATCTTAATGAAGCATAACTTTCTTTTTCTCCAAATGCGGCCGTTTTTGCTTGATTTCATCATTCAAACGTTGCAATAAGTTTGCATAATACTCGCCATTGATTGCTTTTATTTTTCGAAGATAATCAATGAAAGTTATCCCACCGCATCCCAAAAAAACTGACGCCATCACCTTGCCTACAGATGGAACTGTCTTCACCTTCTTTGGAACCGATTCTCCCCTTTCAATCCACTGTCTTGACTGTTCCTTCCTCTCAGGTGTAAAGTGATGGGCCCATCTTTCATCCATGGTTATGAATCAACGCTTTATTGCAGCGAAACATCGCCAAACTCTCAGCATCCTGACGACGCTGTTTTTGTTCCATTGTGAGTAAACGCGGCGCCCATCTTGTGCACAGCTTTCTCATATCTAAATTTTCAGTTAGTGTGCGATGTACAGCACATTTTGAAATGCCTACAATGTCTGCTAGCTCGCGCACTTTCAGTCGACGGTCATCCAGTACCATTTTGTGGATTTTCTTCACAATTTCTGACGTGGTCATCTCCTTTGGTCGACCACTGCTCGTACGGCCTCGCTTAAACTCTGCCACCCAATATTTTACTGTTGTAAACGAAGGAGCAGACTCCGCCAGAGTAGAATCTAGCTCAGCTTTAATATTAATTGGTCTAAGACCTTTCAAATGAAAGTATTGTATCACATAACGATGGCCAGTTTTATCCATGTTTACAAATTGACTGAGAGAGTTCACTATTGATGGCTGTCAAACAATTACTAAACAACATAGCAACGTCAAACTTCAAACTTAAGCTTCATAAGGGTGGTACTTTCTACCATAGTCAGTTGTTTGAAACAACAAGCGCTATATATAGCTATATACCTCAGGTCGGATACTTCTGGGACTGCCCTCGTATATCTAAGAACGCTTTGAAATTCATTATAGGGACCAATGTAGTTTTTTGATAAGTAATTTTTACTTTCTTTATTAGTTACGTAGGGTAAGTAGAGGAAGTATTGTATTCTAACAAAAAATTCGATATGGAGATTTCTGGAAATACCGTTTTGAGGTCCCCTGAATAAATCCGTTTTAGAAAGATATCTCTCTCTCTCTCTCTGTGAACAGCATAACGTAAAAAGGAAAAATCAGTTAAATACCAAACTTGGTCTTTAAGTTCAGCATCCAAGGATGGACACGAAGATTTTTAAGAAAATTCCCTCACCCCAAACCACCCTTTACATAAACATCTTTCATTCTTTTTGATTTTCTCCAACTGTCTCTTAACAATTTTGATTGAAATACCATATGTTTAAGATATTTGCATGACAGCGTGTATCTCTTGAAATTTTCTGGGAATAGGCTGTGAAGTCCTCCTCATTCTGAACGACTTTACGATAACTGGTAAACTGTAAGATGAAGTTTAATTTTCTTACGTTGTTTGCACCACGTTGGGCGCCAATTTGAGAATTTAGTTGTATTGTATTTCAAATGTTGGGGAGCCGAACTTGAAGTAGTTGCAACCGCACGTATGGTACCCGGTAG
Source organism: Deroplatys truncata (assembly GCA_030765065.1). Taxonomy (NCBI): domain Eukaryota; kingdom Metazoa; phylum Arthropoda; class Insecta; order Mantodea; family Mantidae; genus Deroplatys; species Deroplatys truncata. Next base: position 14,263,647 of record CM060979.1, read on the forward strand.
CCTTCGCCCCCAAAAATGTTTAAAAAAATATTAACTTTGTAATTTTGACTTTCTTTAAATATTATATATTTATGTTTGCCTCGGCTGCGTCAGTATTATTGGTAGAGACATCGATTTCTTTGCAGGGCGTGGTGCGGCTGAAGAATGTAGGCTTACACAGATTATAATTTTTAATTCACTCGTTTTTATTAATTCATGACACGATTTAAATAACACTTCACTGATAAAGAGAACTATAAGATTCTTTTATTAAATACTTGCACTTTTTAAACACGTAAACTATTTTCGTCTCACACTGAATACATATTACATTTCTCGAGGACGCATCTCGCGTCCGTTTAGGAACACTGTCTACAACCAACTGAATTCTGAATTTGTACAATTTGCCGTATTTCAGTTTCTGATTGGCTAATTCTAGTCTAATAGAATACCTTTATTTAACTAAAGCTTTTTCTGGTTGTTGATTGGCTATTTTATAAACGGTCACAAACATTCATTATTGCTTCCAGAATCACAAGTAGCATTAAACTTTCAAATTCATTATTGCCTCAAGGTTACCTCATTGTTAGCAACGTTTGATCTATTTCTCAGAGCTCCTACATTATTAAATTACGTAATGCATTCACATAACATTATTGAACATGTATACAATAATATAAACATATACAACGACTGTAATACACACTTTTTATATATTGTTACATACATATATTGCTTTAAGCCGGGGTGTTATTGAATTTACATTATATATAATTAGACTGAAATTATTTAAGTGTTAAAAAATGCTGCCTCAAAGAGACCCACAAGATCTTACTGGACAAAAGATGTAGATCTCGTTAAGGCGCACAAATTGTGTCAAATAACATTTTTTGTGGCGTTAACCATTTGCGAGATATTCTTTGTTGTTGATTTGAATTTTCAAATGCTTCTACTTTTTTCAAGTAAGTCGCTATTCCTTGTTTCTCGTGGTCATGCAAAGAGCGTGGAATTTAAAACCATCACATAGCCACACGCTTTTTAAAAATCTGACTGTCTCTTTACCCTGATGTATCCGTCTTATATCTACAACGAAATATGTGTGTAATGAAAGAATAGTTTGCATAAGAGTGAATAGAGAAAGCCATCTGGATGCAACAATTTAGATTTTTTCTTTTGTAATAAGATGTATTATATATAAATTATATGCATTATTATTACTTCCCTTGTAGCTTATCTCCTGTTTTAAGTGGATGCCGTTGTAATCTTCGGCTCAATCGATATCTAAAGCGAAGGAAAGGTTTCGTAATTGCGTTGCTTCCCGATGCTAGAGTTACGCAAATATCCTCCCCTGACCGAGAAGTCGGGTATCCCCCGCTAATCTCGAGAATATCGCTCTCCTAAACAAGCAGAACAGTATTGCACATGCTTCTTAGAAGCTATTCTGTGTCGCGGAGTAGTGGAAACAATAATTGGCGTGAAATCAAAACTTGGGTTACCTGCAGGCAAAGATCATTCTCCCCTCCACATGAGATTGTGTACGTTAGGTTCATTTTGAATTACTATTTAGGGGATGTACGAGTATTTATCGAAACATAGTTCAAGTTAAATATCCACTCTGCTTGATTAAATCACTGGAAAGTCTTGCGATTTCATTGGTAGGGATGTGTATTTACCGATTGACGGATTCCCGAAATGCAGTTGCTAGTATTTTTACAGTAATTGTTTGCCCGAACTTGCAGACATCCATTTATTTTATCTACCGCATACGTAGTAGGTAGAGGAGGTATTCCAGCAAAAGATAAGATCGAGATTTCACCAGAAATGCATGTTTTGGGTCCCCTGAATCCCCTCCCAAAAGATCCTCGCGCACGCATGTGTTACTGAACAGCATAGCTAAAAAAAAAACAACTTCGTATTCAATTTCAGCATCTTCCAATGATACGACACGATGATTTTCAAGAAAATCTCCCCAACCCAAATTACCTTTTACATAGAATGTTTAGGGTTATTTTTTAATTTTCCTAACAAATGGTTTTCTTCTTCTTCATCTTCAACGGATTATCCTCCTCTTAGTAGGTCTTTATACACACAAGGACTTGCAAGCCAATGCCTTGGGTCAGTACCTGTTGAGGAGCAAGCAAACTCTTGGAAGATAGCGTATCCAGAATTGGTGATCAGCCCAATGCCTTGTATGGCGGTGAACAAATTACCTTTTGCATGGAACATTTTAGGGTATTTTTTTATTTTCCTCAAAATGGTTAACTTCTTCGGCGGATTACCTTCCTCTATGTAGGATTAACACCCACAAGAAATTATGAGCCAATGCCTTGGGTCAGTAACCTGTCGAGGAGCAAGCAAACTCTGGATCATAGCATATCCAGGTTGGGTGATCAGCCCAATGACTAGCCAATGTCTTGTGTCAGTAAACTGTCGAGGAGCAAGCAAACTCTGGATCATAGCATATCCAGGTTGGGTGATCAACCCAATGACAAGCCAATGTCTTGTGTCAGTAGTCTGTTGAAGAGCAAGCAAACTCTGGATCATAGCATATCCAGGATGGGTGATCAGCCCAATGTATTGTGTCAGTAGTCTGTCGAGGAGCAAGCAAACTCTGGATCATAGCATATCCAGGATGGGTGATCAGCCCAATGTCTTGTATCAGTAGTCTGTCGAGGAGCAAGCATACTCTGGATCATAGCATATCCAGGATGGGTGATCAGCCCAATGTATTGTGTCAGTAGTCTGTCGAGGAGCAAGCAAACTCTGGATCATAGCATGTCCAGGATGGGTGATCAGCCCAATGTCTTGTGTCAGTAGTCTGTCGAGGAGCAAGCAAACTCTGGATCATAGCATATCCAGGATGGCTGATCAGCCCAATGACAAGCCAATGTCTTGTGTCAGTAGTCTGTCGAGGAGCAAGCAAACTCTGGATCATAGCATATCCAGGATGGGTGATCAGCCCAATGACAAGCCAATGTCTTGTGTCAGTAGTCTGTCGAGGAGCAAGCAAACTCTGGATCATAGCATATCCAGGATGGGTGATCAGCCCAATGTATTGTGTCAGTAGTCTGTCGAGGAGCAAGCAAACTCTGGATCATAGCATGTCCAGGATGGGTGATCAGCCCAATGTCTTGTGTCAGTAGTCTGTCGAGGAGCAAGCAAATTCTGGATCATAGCATATCCAGGATGGGTGATCAGCCCAATGCCTTGTATCAGTAGTCTGTCGAGGAGCAAGCATACTCTGGATCATAGCATATCCAGGATGGGTGATCAGCCCAATGTATTGTGTCAGTAGTCTGTCGAGGAGCAAGCAAACTCTGGATCATAGCATGTCCAGGATGGGTGATCAGCCCAATGTCTTGTGTCAGTAGTCTGTCGAGGAGCAAGCAAACTCTGGATCATAGCATATCCAGGATGGGTGATCAGCCCAATGACAAGCCAATGTCTCGTGTCAGTAGTCTGTCGAGGAGCAAGCAAACTCTGGATCATAGCATATCCAGGATGGGTGATCAGCCCAATGGGTGGAATGCATAAAATCCAAGCTTTGTCTTGAAGATTAGTCTTTAAGTTAAAGCGAAAGCTTTAAGATTACTCTACAAGATTAAGCTTTGGCTTGTTCAACTCATGCATAAAAAGAATCTTAATCTAGCAAGCTTTCGCTAAACGTTTTTCCAGCAAACGCTTGAATTACGTTGCGCGCGCAGCTGTCGTCTGCCAAATGCGGCTCATAACTGTTGTCTCGTGTGGCGAGTACAGAAGTGTTTTGCGAATACGGTACCTAACCTATATCGAAGTTATATGCGTAATGGTAGACGAAGTGAATATTCAGAATACCTTTCTAGCAATTCTTAAGCAGTTTCCAATACTGTTGAATAAATCGCAAATCCCGAGCATCAAAGAAGAGAAAGTGAACGCTTTGCAAACCACCTGCATCAAACTGGAAGAAATTTTAGGCAGAAAATTCACTCCACAGCAGGTGCAGAAAAAGATTCAGAATATGAAGACTGAATTAAAAAGAAAAACTGACCGTAAGGCCACGGGAAATCAGAAAATAAGTTTAAAAAGGTGGGAAGAAGAATTTCTGCAGCTGCTTGATGGCGAAAGTAACCCAACCATTGGTAGGATTCCAGGTAAGAATGCAAGTCGATCTCAGGAGCCAATTATTTAGAAGTTTCTGTGTAATTTTTTTTTTTTTTTTTTGCTTTGGTTTATAGTATCAAATGCAATTTAAAACGTATTCTGTAATGTGATACATGTTATACGTAACTGCTATAAAATATAAATATATCGGAAAATTACAGCGAATGATAAAGTACGTAACAATATGATACTACTTTGGCAAAAAAGGACAGTTTCAAATTCTTTTTTTGCTTCATTATGAATTTTATCAGGTTCTTCAAGACAGTTTACAAACGGGTTTACACATGACTTTCCTGTAAACAACACTAAAATTGCTTATTTTAGTTGCCTTTATTTCTGGTTAACAACTGGACGTTGTTGAGTTTACCATTTATATAAGTTTTATGGGAAAATCTTTCTTTTCTATTGTGGCTCCTCTAGTTCGAAGAGTTCCAAAATGTAACTGTCTATAGCTCTTGTTTGATGGAGCTAGTTTTACCAGCTTATAACTAATTTCTCTTAAGAAATTTCTCATTTTCATTGAGATTTGAAGTTATTATGAGCAAAAGTAATCTCAGCATTTATACGTAAGATGTTAATTATGGAAAGAACAATGACAATTGACATCATCTGTATCCCTCTGCTACTGAAGAAATTTCACTTTTAGGCTCACCTCTGAATAATCTAATGAAGGTTACATTACTAATAACTAAACCCCGGATTCTTAGGTTCTGACCTATTTTATTCCTGACCTCCTACACTCCAAACTTCGGTTTATATTAATGTTTTAGTTACCAACGAGTAATATACTTCAATTTTATAGAGCCTAAATTGACCTAATTTTACGTTAGGACCTAATAAAACCTATTTTTTGTGATAGAACCTAAAAGTGCCTAATTCGCTTATTTCAGCAAATAACAGCAGATTTATGAATATAAAAGTATTTTTAAAACGAAGGGAGACCGAATAAGGAGACTATTAAATAATTAGATTGTGAAATCTTGCGCAGTACCTTACAATAATAAACTTTAATTAAACCGTCCGCCACAATAATAAAGTAATTAAAACGTTCAGTTATCATTTTCTAGCTATGGTCGAAAGAGTTGGTCAGTGGCACGCGGCATTTCTGAAACGTGAGATGTTTATATGCCGTAATAATAGGTGAAAACTAGAGGCAAACATTTTAATAGCGCTGTTGAGTAGTATGCATTATTGCTTCTTCCGTTATAGGGAGTTTCTAACACGATATTTTTGAATTTGGTACTTTCAAATACATACTAAAGTTAGTTAATTTAACTTTTTACAATTTAAAGTTAGTGTTTTAAACAAAGTGTCCAGTGATTTGCATGAATATTATATATATATATATATATATATATATATATATATACCAAGGATCTTATAAATTCCTAAATTCAACATATAAGATCCTATAAAATCCTAATACACTCATACATAGAACCTAATTTTAACCTTTTAGAACCCAAAAATCCGGGGCTTACTAATAACATGGGGATCAGCTTAATCTGTAAACACTACCTTGTAGCACTGGCAGCAGAGCAGTCAGCAATAATTAGGCCACAGCTGAACGACAATGGATTTCCAAGAAAGTAATGTAATACCTTACAGCGTCATCAAATCCAAACAGTATAATATATCACTAACTAAATAAACTAGTTGTCCTTTTGACTCCCTTACGGCTAGTTTATTTGGTTTTCTGTTTACTGTTTAGGTGGATGTGCTGTGGGTGGGGAAGGTTTGGAAGAACAGCTACCAAATGATGCAATGGAGCAAGTTGAAGTTGAATCTGGAACTACAAGTAATGAGAGCATTGCCCTAAATCCCAATAAGAACGCTAATGAAAAGGGTACGCAATCAAATAAATTTAAATTACCTGAGACCCCTGAAACAAAACACCTGACTACGCATGAACTGCAAAGATTGGTACTCTTAGAACAATTAAAACTGATACGCATGCAGCAGGAGGAGATATTAAACAAACAGAGCGTGCTTCCAGTAATAGAAGTACAGGGATCAAATTTTATTCAGAACCTGTAACTATATCCGATAAGCATGTTAAACACTACAGATGGTATTTATTTTTATTTCACTCAGCGCTGGATAACCATTTGCATTTGTATGTATAAAGTTTAAGATTTCCATCAATTGTCCTCATTCAACCTATAAAATGACTTGTACACACATTCTCTGCACTGTCGCTTCGCTTGATACACTTTTCTTTGACGGATATTCATGAACTGTGCCATTTTGTGTGATAAAACAACTCTTAAGACTTCTCTTGTATGAATCAAGTCACCTACTGAGGTAGCTTGAAAAAAGTCAAGATTAATCTAGAGGAAGTGAAGCTTTCGCTTGTTTTATGCTTCGGATTTGCACTTAAAGTCAAGTCGTTGCTGGAAAATTCAAGCTAAAGCTAGGCAGCTAGCTGGCTCCAAAGCAAATGCTAGACTTAAGGCAAGTCGAAGCTGTTTTATGCATCAAAAGCCAAGATTACACTTGAAAAGTAGCAAGGTAAAGCTTATGCTTGACTTTATGCATTCCACCCAATGTCTTGTGTCAGTAGTCTGCCGAGGAGCAAGCAAACTCTGGAACATAGCATATCCAGGATGTGTGATCAGCCCAATGACAAGCCAATGTCTTGTGTCAGTAACCTGTCGAGGAGCAAGCAAACTCTGGATCATAGCATATCCAGGATGGGTGATCAGCCCAATGTCTTGTGTCAGTAGTCTGTCGAGGAGCAAGCAAACTCTGGATCATAGCATATCCAGGATGGGTGATCAGCCCAATGACAAGCCAATGGGTGGAATGCATAAAGTCAAGCATAAGCTTTACCTTGCTAATTTTCAAGTGTAAACTTGGCTTTTGATGCATAAAACAGCTTCGACTTGCCTTAAGTCTAGCATTTGCTTTGGAGCCAGCTAGCTGCCTAGCTTTAGCTTGAATTTTCCAGCAACGACTTGACTTTAAGTGCAAATCCGAAGCATAAAACAAGCGAAAGCTTCACTTCCTCTAGATTAATCTTGACTTTTTTCAAGCTACCTCAGTAGGTGACTTGATTCATACAAGAGAAGTCTTAAGAGTTGTTTTATCACACAAAATGGCACAGTTCATGAATATCCGTCAAAGAAAAGTGTATCAAGCGAAGCGACAGTGCAGAGAATGTGTGTACAAGTCATTTTATAGGTTGAATGAGGACAATTGATGGAAATCTTAAACTTTATACATACAAATGCAAATGGTTATCCAGCGCTGAGTGAAATATAAATAAATACCATCTGTAGTGTTTAACATGCTTATCGGATATAGTTACAGGTTCTGAATAAAATTTGATCCCTGTACTTCTATTACTGGAAGCACGCTCTGTTTGTTTAATATCTCCTCCTGCTGCATGCGTATCAGTTTTAATTGTTCTAAGAGTACCAATCTTTGCAGTTCATGCGTAGTCAGGTGTTTTGTTTCAGGGGTCTCAGGTAATTTAGATTTATTTGATTGCGTACCCTTTTCATTAGCGTTCTTATTGGGATTTAGGGCAATGCTCTCATTACTTGTAGTTCCAGATTCAACTTCAACTTGCTCCATTGCATCATTTGGTAGCTGTTCTTCCAAACCTTCCCCACCCACAGCACATCCACCTAAACAGTAAACAGAAAACCAAATAAACTAGCCGTAAGGGAGTCAAAAGGACAACTAGTTTATTTAGTTAGTGATATATTATACTGTTTGGATTTGATGACGCTGTAAGGTATTGCATTACTTTCCTGGAAATACATTGTCGTTCAGCTGTGGCCTAATTATTGCTGACTGCTCTGCTGCCAGTGCTACAAGGTCGTGTTTACAGATTAAGCTGATCCCCATGTTATTAGTAAGCCCCGGATTTTTGGGTTCTAAAAGGTTAAAATTAGGTTCTATGTATCAGTGTATTAGGATTTAATAGGATCTTATATGTTGAATTTAGGAATTTATAAGATCCTTGGTATATATATATTATATTCATGCAAATCACTGGACACTTTGTTTAAAACACTAACTTTAAATTGTAAAAAGTTAAATTAACTAACTTTAGTATGTATTTGAAAGTACCAAATTCAAAAATATCGTGTTAGAAACTCCCTATAACGGAAGAAGCAATAATGCATACTACTCAACAGCGCTATTAAAATGTTTGCCTCTAGTTTTCACCTATTATTACGGCATATAAACATCTCACGTTTCAGAAATGCCGCGTGCCACTGACCAACTCTTTCGACCATAGCTAGAAAATGATAACTGAACGTTTTAATTACTTTATTATTGTGGCGGACGGTTTAATTAAAGTTTATTATTGTAAGGTACTGCGCAAGATTTCACAATCTAATTATTTAATAGTCTCCTTATTCGGTCTCCCTTCGTTTTAAAAATACTTTTATATTCATAAATCTGCTGTTATTTGCTGAAATAAGCGAATTAGGCACTTTTAGGTTCTATCACAAAAAATAGGTTTTATTAGGTCCTAACGTAAAATTAGGTCAATTTAGGCTCTATAAAATTGAAGTATATTACTCGTTGGTAACTAAAACATTAATATAAACCGAAGTTTGGAGTGTAGGAGGTCAGGAATAAAATAGGTCAGAACCTAAGAATCCGGGGTTTAGTTATTAGTAATGTAACCTTCATTAGATTATTCAGAGGTGAGCCTAAAAGTGAAATTTCTTCAGTAGCAGAGGGATACAGATGATGTCAATTGTCATTGTTCTTTCCATAATTAACATCTTACGTATAAATGCTGAGATTACTTTTGCTCATAATAACTTCAAATCTCAATGAAAATGAGAAATTTCTTAAGAGAAATTAGTTATAAGCTGGTAAAACTAGCTCCATCAAACAAGAGCTATAGACAGTTACATTTTGGAACTCTTCGAACTAGAGGAGCCACAATAGAAAAGAAAGATTTTCCCATAAAACTTATATAAATGGTAAACTCAGCAACGTCCAGTTGTTAACCAGAAATAAAGGCAACTAAAATAAGCAATTTTAGTGTTGTTTACAGGAAAGTCATGTGTAAACCCGTTTGTAAACTGTCTTGAAGAACCTGATAAAATTCATAATGAAGCAAAAAAAGAATTTGAAACTGTCCTTTTTTGCCAAAGTAGTATCATATTGTTACGTACTTTATCATTCGCTGTAATTTTCCGATATATTTATATTTTATAGCAGTTACGTATAACATGTATCACATTACAGAATACGTTTTAAATTGCATTTGATACTATAAACCAAAGCAAAAAAAAAAAAAAAAAATTACACAGAAACTTCTAAATAATTGGCTCCTGAGATCGACTTGCATTCTTACCTGGAATCCTACCAATGGTTGGGTTACTTTCGCCATCAAGCAGCTGCAAAAATTCTTCTTCCCACCTTTTTAAACTTATTTTCTGATTTCCCGTGGCCTTACGGTCAGTTTTTCTTTTTAATTCAGTCTTCATATTCTGAATCTTCTTCTGCACCTGCTGTGGAGTGAATTTTCTGCCTAAAATTTCTTCCAGTTTGATGCAGGTGGTTTGCAAAGCGTTCACTTTCTCTTCTTTGATGCTCGGGATTTGCGATTTATTCAACAGTATTGGAAACTGCTTAAGAATTACTAGAAAGGTATTCTGAATATTCACTTCGTCTACCATTACGCATATAACTTCGATATAGGTTAGGTATCGTATTCGCAAAACACTTCTGTACTCGCCACACGAGACAACAGTTATGAGCCGCATTTGGCAGACGACAGCTGCGCGCGCAACGTAATTCAAGCGTTTGCTGAAAAAACGTCTAGCGAAAGCTTGCTAGATTAAGATTCTTTTTATGCATGAGTTGAACAAGCCAAAGCTTAATCTTGTAGAGTAATCTTAAAGCTTTCGCTTTAACTTAAAGACTAATCTTCAAGACAAAGCTTGGATTTTATGCATTCCACCCAATGTCTTGGGTCAGTAGTCTTCGAGGAGCAAGCAAACTCTGGATCAAAGCATATCCAGGATGGGTGATCAGCCCAATGACAAGCCAATGTCTTGTGTCAGTAACCTGTCGAGGAGCAAGCAAACTCTGGATCATAGCATATCCAGGATGGGTGATCAGCCCAATGTCTTGTGTCAGTAGTCTGTCGAGGAGCAAGCAAACTCTGGATCATAGCATATCCAGGATGGGTGATCAGCCCAATGACAAGCCAATGTCTTTGGTCAGTAGTCTGTCGAGGAGCAAGCAAACTCTGGATCAAAGCATATCCAGGATGGGTGATCAGCCCAATGACAAGCCAATGTCTTGGGTCAGTAGTCTTCGAGGAGCAAGCAAACTCTGGATCAAAGCATATCCAGGATGGGTGATCAGCCCAATGACAAGCCAATGTCTTGTGTCAGTAACCTGTCGAGGAGCAAGCAAACTCTGGATCATAGCATATCCAGGATGGGTGATCAGCCCAATGTCTTGTGTCAGTAGTCTGTCGAGGAGCAAGCAAACTCTGGATCATAGCATATCCAGGATGGGTGATCAGCCCAATGACAAGCCAATGTCTTTGGTCAGTAGTCTGTCGAGGAGCAAGCAAACTCTGGATCAAAGCATATCCAGGATGGGTGATCAGCCCAATGACAAGCCAATGTCTTGGGTCAGTAGTCTTCGAGGAGCAAGCAAACTCTGGATCAAAGCATATCCAGGATGCGTGATCAGCCCAATGACAAGCCAATGTCTTGTGTCAGTAACCTGTCGAGGAGCAAGCAAACTCTGGATCATAGCATATCCAGGATGGGTGATCAGCCCAATGTCTTGTGTCAGTAGTCTGTCGAGGAGCAAGCAAACTCTGGATCAAAGCATATCCAGGATGGGTGATCAGCCCAATAACAATACAATACCTTGGGACAGTAACCTGTCGAGGAGCAAGCAAACTGGATCATAGCATATCCAGGATGGGTGATCAGCCCAATAACAATACAATACCTTGGGACAGTAACCTGTCGAGGAGCAAGCAAACTCTGGATCATAGCATATCCAGGATGGGTGATCAACCCAATAACAATACAATACCTTGGGACAGTAACCTGTCGAGGAGCAAGCAAACTCTGGATCAAAGCATATCCAGGATGTGTGATCAGCCCAAATGCTTGGTATGACGCTGAAAAAGAAGGAAATGAAATGTAGTGATGAAAGGGATGATGGGAAAATTCGCGAATCAAATTGTCCAATCCAGCATTCTCCTAGCGGCCGAGGAAAACCGCGAATAAACCTTCGTTCAGCTTGGTCAGTCCCAGGGATTTGAACCCAGGACCTCCCGAATGCGGGCCACAGACGTAAGCGCCGCGCCACCTCGCTCGGTCAAAAATGACTATAACGATTTTAATTAAAATGCCGTATGTTTAAGATATTTACATGACTAATTAAATGTTTCTCTTGTATTTTCTGGGAATAGCCTCTGAAGCCTTCATTTGGAGTGAATTCTGTAGAACTATGAAAGATAGAGAAAAACTTCGTACACAAAAAATATGTAATCTCCTTAAAAACGCACGACTTATTTCATATAAACTTTTTTGTGGGATCATCAATTTATGGGATATCCATTATTATTGCTTTGCATTTTTAAACTGTCATTTTTACTTTCTCTAGTACGTACCTGAGAAGGTATTGCATTCCACCCAAAAGTTCGATACGGAGATTTCACCGAGAATACTTGTTTTGAGGCCCCCTGAATAAATATAAAAAAGTATGTTAGAAAAAGTTCCGTGTATGTGTGTGTCCGTGAACAGCATAACTCAAAAACGAAACGTCCGATAAACAATAAAATTGATGTTTAAATTTACTACCTTCCAAAATTGCGACACGAAAATGTTCAAGAAAATCCATCACAAACTACGCTTTACATGGAACATTTTTTGATTTTCTAAAAATATGGTTGTAATGATTTTGATGAAAATACCATATATTAAAGATATTTGCATGACAAATAAAATCTATATCTTGAATTTTCTGGGAATAGCCTATGAAGTCCTCTTCATTCGGAAGGAGTGAACAATTATAGGGGATTTTCTGGGTAAAAAATTAGCTTTGGTTTTGTCTTTTCAACCAAATCCCTTCTGAAAACAAATTCTGACACGGATTGGAGTTTCATACCTTCGCTTTTGAAACCATGTCAAAGCTGGATGCCACCACATCGTTAAGTTTAGATTCCTAGAACATTAAAAGCGGCAGGTATGTTTGTTTGTCACTGTGTTCCGAACATTGTGACATTTGCTGACTTCGCTTCCAGTCATGAATTGAGTTTTGAGGTATAAAGATAATCTTTGTTGGACGTTATTTCATTCTATGCATTATGTATGATCACCGTGGCGACCTCGCATAGGCAATGAAGAGAGAACTGCTACAAATGTCATTGATATTTCCACGCACACGTGGAGTCTACCGGTTCGCCAAACAGCTACGGACTTCCCCTGTGGGTGTTTACCAGCAATACAGGTTTTCTGCTGCTTCAGATCCTCAACCTTGGACCGCTCGCTCCACCTCCTGTTGACCAGCAGACATGAATAAGCTTTCACAACAATAGGGGTACTTGAGTGAAGGTTTCTTTTGATTGACTTCATGCTGGCAGGTTATTTCAATCATCCCCTCCTACTCTTCCAGTTTACTTCTCTCCCACTTAAGTGGTTAACCATTCTTTAAATACTGTACTTGTTGTGGCCTTCTTCTCTCCTCCCTGCTTTTGTTTTTCTGCTATTCCTTTTCGTTGTTATTGTAAAGCAGAATCTTGTGTTTTATACATGTATGTTCTTCAGAGCATCCCACCTATCTGTATGTAATAATTTTTTTCCGCGATCAGAGCTAAATATTTTTCTAACTTACCAAAAAGGGAGAGAAATGTTAGCCACTCTACTTCTATATGTTTGACAGCGATATAACCTTAATGAATAATATACTAATTACCTTCATCAACAAATACTTTCGACAAGAAAGTATCTACATCATCCCTTGACAATACTTTAAATATTTATCCCGATACCCAACTAAATTCTTAATTAACAATGCAAGAAATTGTTCATATTTGCTAATATTAATATTGTCCTTTACCAGTAAACAAGGTGTTAACATAGTGTATTGTGCCCATATCACATGATACTGTATTTCTTTCCTATTTCTGTGAAATAAACCAACAAGATATTTTCTGAGTACTTCGCACATTCTTCCTAATGATATTACGGGAAAAGTTGACAATTTCAATGCTTTTAAGATTACTGATAGACAGTACCTTTGCTCTGAGGCAGTATTTGTAATACTTGAATAATTTCAATAGTATTATATAATAAGTAAATTCAATAACAGCCCGCCTTGAAACAATATGTATGTAATAATTATTTAAAATGCATGTAACAGTCATTGCATATGCTTATTTTTATTATAAACATGTTTAATAATGTTATATGAATACATTATATACTTTAATAATGCAAGAGCTGTGAGAATAATAAGTTTTAAGTTGCTAACAGTGAGGTAATAATGAGGTAACCTTGTGGGAATAATGAGTTTGAAAGTTTGAATGTTACTAGTCATGATTAGAGCAACGATTATGTAAATTCTGTGACAGTTTAAAATTAGCCAATCAACAGCAAAGAAAAAGCTTTAAATAAAATACAGTTATTCTATTGGACTAAAATTAGCCAATCAAAGACTTGAAATACCGAAGCTTACGGGTTTAACGGTTGAATTTGTAGTGGTAGTATTATGGTTTGTTTGTTAGCCCCACGTTTGGGAGCCAAATATGCGACATTATTCTTTGTTAAGTTTGAAAGAATGCTACTGTTTATCTGCCGCACGTATAAAAGACAATTTGTCGCGGTCACTTCGTGTTATCTTTTACTGAGCGCCTATTATTGTATTTAATTTTTTTTGTTTACTGTCCTCCGGCTAGCTATGATCTCTCGGTCAAGCACTTATCTTATACAGGTGTGTAAACGGAAAGGAGTTTTTATCCAAAGATAACACTGATAAAAGAATTTGTTTTATACTTTTATTGTCGTAACACATTATGCACTTTCACCTATTAATCTTGACACTCGCCAAACTGAAACTGTTATAATAACTTATTTACTGCCCATTATTAATTCGCGTACTTCTACTTTTTGTGTAATTAACTTTACGACACTTGAGATTTTTCATAACTTTGCTACGCGTAACCTGCGAATCGATAAACTATGCTATGTGTTCACCATGACTGTTTCTGTTGAACTCGACGACGTGTAATGTACAAATGTTTCCGATGGACTGGATGAGTCTACCTCTGACTTAGCCCTTTTTATACTCCTACACCCCGATATGCCTAAAGATTATAACCGAGCTGCAATTGGTTAATAAAACGCGCCAACATTAGCGTCTATTTTTATATCCAATGAAAATTATGAACACACATGTTCTAGGGAAAATGTTCCCGCAAATTCCTAAGAAAAACGCGCCAATATTACGTCATTTGCTCGTCTCTAATAATGATAAACAGCTCACCCCCTCGCTACATTATTGCACGCTATTATTGTCAGTTTCAGTAAGGCCGTATAAACCCACTTCTCGACAATGCTTACAATCATCAAACATCTCAAATCAATGTCACACAATAATGCATATTCACACTATAATCACTCTGACATTTACATAATTTGTGATACAAATTACTGCGTCAAAATAATGTTCAGTTGCTGGCAAACCTTGGTAGTGACAGATGGAAGATGTGTTCTCTACAGAAATATTACGCGTGAATCGTAAAATATGTCTACGTGTTAGCTAAGTGAAAGTATTAAAGAATCTCAGTTCTTAAAAAGTGTAATGCTTTATTAAATTGTGCAAAGGATAAATAAAAGAAGTGAATTTTAAAACTTAAATTCTGTGTATGTCTACAATTATTGTCGTACCGCACCCTGCCTAAGAGATACACGACTCTACAAACATTACTGGCGCAGCCGAGGCAAATTGAAACATAAATAATATATAGAAGCAGTTTTAATAACAAAGTTAAATATCGTAGTGTAAAACTTGGAGTGTAACATCAAAAATACATCTTTAAATCAGCTTCTCATACGTAGCAGCATATTGCGTAACAACAGTAACGATTACGTAATCAAATTCAAACCGACGCCCAAAGCGTCATAAACAAAGTAAACTCCAAGAACAATACTTCTTCAAGTTAGCTTCCCAAGTGAGAGGCTAAATAATTTACGTAAATATACTACGTAAGCACAACAAAGCCATCTACTTCAAGTTGACTCCCATACGTGGGGCAGTTAAATTAAAGCAATCAAAAAGACTTCTCCAGCTCAAAATCATTTTATTCTATACAAGATTATCTGAATCCTGATGATAACACTAATGCGACATTCCACGTGAAATCGAACGGCAAAAAACCTCGCATCCTTTATTTGCGTTGTAATTTTTCCTATTAATAAAGGGTGCTAAGGAAAGCATATTTATCAAATATTAGCATCTAAAACCCAACGATTGTCACGTTATTGAACGATAAATGTATCGCATTAATTAATTTTGTAGTATTTTAAGTGCGCATAGCTCCGGAACCCTTTATTTCAGAATATTGTACCAAATCTCATTTTGTAGATAAAAGTCCGCGTTTCATTACAGCATATACTAATTATTTTTATAATACTCACAAAAATCTATGTGCAGTTTTTACTTATTTTAAACGTCTCCGGATTTTTATAAGACTAAAATATTACATTGAGAATAATCGATTGTCTCATTAAGAGAAGTCGGCTGTGTTGGTAAGCTTGCTATGTTTGGATGTTCTTAGTTATAACACAAAACGTGAATAAACGCAGCGATTTACGTGGTTGATTCACGATGATTACCAAGCGTTCTGTGAATCTGTGAGGAAATGCTCAGAACCGTATACTACTTAGTAAGCGTTCTCATTGTTTAACCATGCACAGCAGCTTGCTTGACCTTCAGTTCAAAACAAACGTGCGAGAGCGACCATGAGCGCGTAAAGTAATTTACTTCTTTAATTATTTTAAACGAACCTTATCAGTAACCATTACAGTAAAATATATGTTTGATTGTCTTTAAATTACGGAATATTACCTTAAATAGGGTGTTAAAGAAAAAATTTGCATATTTTGAGAGGTGGTGGTATGAACCAAAACAAGGAAAAAATGCCCAACAAACATGGGCTCTAAAATGCATACCCTAATAGCTATGAGCATTTGTTCATCTTCGCTACTGTGAAACATCTCTTGTACTGCAAGCTCTTTGATGCTAGCTACGTACGACCTACAGAATGCAGTAAACAAACGAGGAGACATTACTCTGTTACTGTGAAACAAATAGCTTCTAATCTGCTTGCGATTACATACGAGCTGCACTTGTGAACAGGAGGTGCTCAATATGGTGCCCATTCATTGTAAGGCGTGCTTCTGTCCGATGTCTTAGGGAATCACGCACTCTCTGAAAGACTCCAGATTGGTCACGGATGCTCTGGCAGGCAGTGTTGACACTTTCTGTAGTGTTTGTACTTCATTAATGGGGGTTGTATACACCGAAGATTTAAAGATAAACTACAATGTAAAGGCATATTTCACAAACTTATCAAAACACAAATTGATTCCATTAGAACTAATACGAATATGCGTCGCACTTACCCAGAACTGTGAATACGGTTTACAGTAACAACACTAACAGATGTTTACTTAATCCTGTATCCATGGACAATAATACTGTGTCCTCATTTGCTTATTGCCTGCTGTAGGTCGTACGTAATAGCAAAGAGCTTGCACTAAAAGAGATGTTTCCAGTAGCGAAGATGAACAAGTGCTCATAGCTCTTAAGGTGTGCATTTTAGAGTCCGTATTTACTGGACATTGTTTTCTTGTTTTGGTCCATTCTACCCTTCGCAAAATATGGAATACTTGTTCTAACACCTGGTATAATAATGTTTTTTTCTTAATCCGTAACCGCCTACACTTGAAAAAAAAATAAAAATTTCTTCACTTAAATAAAAATAAGAACACATTTACTTATCAGTATAAGATTAAAGTTTAGGGAATCAAAATAAAGCTGGATTTAAATAATTAGGTTTAAAGGTTTGAGAGTTATAGCAGCTTGAAGTTGGGAATTTTAGGAAGTTACGATAAATTTGAACAATTTTAATTGCAAAACTGTGATGTTCTAAGTTTTAAGAATTTGCATAAAGCATTGTATCAGGCTTGTCTACAAATATAAAAACTTGCGTTTCGTTTAAAAAAAAGATCGATTTCCCTTCTGTTTCGGACGATTTGAAATGGAATGTCCCTTATGTAGCTATGTAAGTAGTGTTTAGCTGTTTATAATTACAAATCATTGCCAACTACAATTAATGAAAGCTATTTAAATTGTATGTATACTGAAAAGTTGACAATCGATGCTATGCCTTGCAAATCAAATATAACAAAGTGATGAGGCGAACAGGCTGTAAAAGTCTAGTGATAGTTTAAAACAAAACTCAAGTATTGCAATTTATATGCAGCCAAATCGTATTTGTGTATACCTACGTATTATGTGAGTCTTATAATTGCAGGAAAGTATTTGATTTTGTTTCTGTACATAATAACACAAAATTATCTCAGCTTTATTTCATAATGTATATATCATTACTTTCTCTACTACGTACAGTAAGTAGCAGAAGTATTGCATTCCACCCAAAAATATTCAGCGAAAATACATGTTTTGAGCTGTCTTGAATCCAAAAAAGCACTTTTAGAAAAAGGTCCGGGATGTGTGTGTGTGTGTGTGTGTGTGTGTGTGTGTGTGTGTGTGTCTGTCTGTCTGTGAACAGCATAACTAAAAAAAACCTGATGTGTTACACTCACATGACTTTCTCTAATCTTGCGCAAATTATTTTTACAAACGCTTATTCTCCATATGCTTCATGTTAATCGAGATGTTAATCTTATTGCTAATTTTCTTGTAGAGGGGAATTGGTAGCCTTTAAGCGATAGTCAAATATTGAAAGAGCTGATTGCTATGTGGAGTATTCCATTCTCTTTGCATTACCAGGACAAAAAAAAAATGAATAACGAATTTACATTTGAGAAAAGGTATTATTGGAAAATTTAAGGGAATAACAAGCAATATCTCGAAAATGGTTCACCCAACAAAAAAAAAGAATGTATATGACATAAATTGTGTATTTTAACGCGGTCTACATTTTTTGTGTAGTAAAATTTTGTCTATCTCTTATGGTTTACCAGTTATGCAAAAGTCGTTCACAATGAAGAATACTTTTGGAGACATTTCCAGAAAATTCGAGATATACATTTCATTTGTCATGAAAAATCTTAAACATATCATATTTTAATCAAAATCGTTAAGAGCCATTTTTGAGAAAATTAAAATTTTCGAAAAATGTTCCATGTAAAGGGTAGTCTGGGGTGGGGGATTTTCTTGAAAACCTTCGTGACGCATCTCTGGAAGATACTGAACCTAAATAGCAAGTTTGGTGTTTATCCGACTGTTCGTTTCTGAGTTATGCTGTTCACAGACAGACACAACCCTAAATGTAAACGGTTCAAGCATATGGTAAAAAATTCTCAATCTCACACTGCTTCTACAGCACCTCAATAACTCAAACAACAAGTGTGAGAAATGAAAGTCATGCATCTGTAAATTGTGTTCCGTGTAAATTTCATTTGTAAATATTCAAACATTGTAAATAGCATACTTGTAATGTTACATATTTGCTATTTTTACTTTCTCTACTACGTATGGTAAGTAGGGGAAGTATTGCATTCCACCCAAAAATTCGATACCGAGATTTCACCGTAAATACATGTTTTGAGACCCCCTGAATCCAAAAAAAAGCATTTTTGGAAACATGTCCATGTGTGTGTCTGTCTGCCTGTGAACAGCATAACTCAGAAACGAACAGTCGATAAACACCAAACTTGGTATTTAGGTTCAGTATCTTCCAGAGATGCGACACGAAGGTTTTCAAGAAAATCTCTCCACCCCAGATTACCCTTTACATGGAACATTTTTCGAAAATTTTAATTTTTTTCAAAAATGGCTCTAACGATTTTGATTAAAATATCATATGTTTAAGATATTTTCATGACAAATGAAATGTATATCTCGAATTTTCTGGAATGTCTCCAAAAGTATTCTTCATTGTGAACAACTTTTGCATAACTGGTAAACCATAAGAGATAGACTAAATTTTACTACACAAAAAATGTAAATTGCGTTAAAATACACAATTTATGTCATATACATTTTTGTTGTTGAGTGAACCATTTTCGAGATATTGCTTGTTATTCCCTTAAATTTTCCAATACTTTTTCTCAAATGGGAATTCGTTATTCATTTTTATGTCCTGGACATACAAAGAGAATGGAATACTCGACATAGGAACCAGCTCTTAAAACATTTGACTATCGCTTAAAAGCTACCATATTCCCCTTGCATCTACAAGAAAATTAGCAATAAGATTAACATCTCGATTAACATGAAGCATATGGAGAATAAGCGTTTGTAAAAATAGTTTGTACAAGAGTAGAGAAAGTCATGTGAGTGTAACACATCAGATTTTTTATATATTATATGTTATATTTGACGAAGCCTAATTCTGTAAATGAATATTATGGTGAATAAAGATGAATATGAATAAGAAACTAGCCAATCAAAGAGCGATTCTCGTCGCCATGTGTTGACGGGTCAGGAATCACATTGCGATAGCACGTGGTGCTTGTCTTCTCTTTCTTTCTTTTGTGAGTTTAACGTCCTTTAACCGGGTAGCTAGCTCTTGTTCAGTGTGATACGTGTACATAACCTCTGTTGTCGTGGTCGCTTCGCAGACCGACATATTAGCTCAGCTGTTTCACGCTCTCTTGTAACAGGCTGCTGTCTATGTGTCCGTTTGTCGTTGTGAATGACAACATATACCATAAGTTTTGCGAGGGTTTTCGTCGTTGTGTTAACGCTTAATTATAATTGTGTATGGCCCTTTAAATATCAGAGGAATTGAAAGAACACTTTTGTTTTCAGGAGAGTCAAGATGTCAAATCGACAAATCATCCTGGTGCCCAGTTCCTCCCGACGCCATTATCAACGCCAGGAGGAGGTACAGGCGCGACGTCGCAACGCCGAGTGGGAGAAGGAACAGCTCTGGAGCAGCGTAACACGCTACTTCCACAAGTGGGATGTACAGTCCACCAAACACAATGAATGGTCTTCTCCCCAGATGTACAACGCAAGGTGTTTCATCTGTTTACTGCTCAATGTATCTGTTATGGTGTTAGTTGTTTCTTTTGTACTGTCCTTTCCTGAAACCTTGACTGAATGCTAAATGCGAAGTAATGATGATCAAGTATAGGCATTTCATAATTCAGCGTTGGCACTTTTGTGGCTCTGCTTTCATACTATAGGGCCGCCTAGATCGGAACAAAAACACCGCTAGGAAAAAAAGCGATGATGAGGCGAGTGGAGGGCGTTAGGCTGTAGCGAGCCGCAGTAAATCGACAGGGTCTTCTGGTTTCGAGATTTGCGCGAGGTGGGTTAAGGTTAGTGTAAGTGTGTGTTGGTTTTCTCCCCCAGGAGCCTACTTAGATAGGTAACGGATTGCGCTCCCCGGGTCCCGAGCCACACTTTGGGTTCCTGTAAGAGGTAAGGGGGCCTATGCCAAACGCCCAATCAACTTTGGTCCACAAATGTGTTTGACCAACTGTCATTTACGTCTCTGAACACAGTCTGACGGATACCTCTGCGTGGGACGGTGAGACAGTCCTTTCCGTCCACAAAATTTATACAGGTGTGTCTTTATTGGTGTCATATATTTGGGGGACGTGTTCCTGACATCAAAACAGTAAAAAAGATTCATACGTACATGGGTCTGAAAATCAACCGTTTCGGTGTTATAGGTCAAAGAAGATGCATTCCATGAGTGGACACACAGATATGCACTACACGTATGGCCGTGCAGACGGCAATGCAGCACGAGCACGTGAACTTTATGCAAAAAGGTACCCTGACAGGCCGTTACCGTGTACAAGAACGTTCGCACGAATTCACCAACGCTTGAGAGAGAATAGCGCATTTGAGAGGAGTACTAGGGATGTTGAGAGACCAAGAGCGGTACGAGGCATTGAGCTTGAACGAGTTCTTCGTGCTATGGAAGCAGACCCATCACACAGCACAAGACGTATGGCTGTAAGCGAAAGAGTTAGTCATATGACTATCTGGAGAATTCTGCATGACAATCTTCTGTACCCGTATCACCTTCAACGTGTGCGAGGATTAAGTGAGGCGGACTTTGAGCCAAGAAGAAGTTTCTGTCAACGCATGTTACAGCAGTGCGTTGTGTTCGTCAATTTCCTAGCCTGTATCTTATTCACGGATGAGGCTGGTTTTACTCGCGACGGCATAACACTCAAACTGGGCATTTGAAAATCCTAATGAAGTACGACAGGACAACCATCAACAGAGGTTCTCTCTCAACGTTTGGGGTGCTATCATTCATGATCACCTTATTGCTCCCTACTTCTTTCAACGCGTCTAAATGGACAAACCTCCAGTTTCTCAGAAATGAGTTGCATCACTTAACTGACAATGTGCCGCTGGACATCATCCAACGAATGTGGTTTTTACACTATGGTGCTCCGGCTCATTTCAGTATGATAGTTCGTAAGTTTTTGAATGATCTATTTCCGCAAAGATGGATTGGTCGAGGGGGACCCATTGCATGGCCTGTTCTATCGCCTGATTTGAATCCAATGGATTTCTTCGTCTGGGGACACTTGAAGTCCTTGGTTTATGCGACTCCTGTACCTGATGTTGGCATTTTGATAGGACGTATCCAAACTGGATGTGACCAAATACGAAACACACTAGGAATTTTCAACAGAGTACGCCACAAAATGGAACGCAGGCTTACTGCATGCATCGAAGCAAGAGGAAGCCACTTCGAGCAATTATTGTAACTTTCGATTTTGTGTTGTAACTCTGAAATAAATGATTTTCAAACCCATATTTATATGAACTTTTTTTACTGTTTTGGTGTCAGGAACACGTCCCCCAAATATATGACACCAATAAAGATACATTCGGTATAAAAGTGCGCAACTGCGATCCAGGTGCCGTTAAAAGCGTGGCCACAACCTGATGACTCCGATGTATATACTTCACTTTTGACAATGTGTTTAAGGACATTGTCAGCTAATAAATTAATTGATTTCATTAAGAATGGAGCCCTGTGGAGTAGTTTAAGAGAACTGGGACCTGTAAAATGACAAAAGTTGGCATTTTCTGTTTTTAATGGAAAAACTCTCTGCGATTCTCCCACTGGTTTACTGACGATTTAAAACACTTAACCCCTTTATATGACTGTGTGTTGCTTTAAACTTTGGAGTTCCACGCCCCTTTTGGTATAACTTTTAATATCTGGACATGTGTTACCTGTTGAAAGGGCATCACATACTTCATCTAAGGACCCCATGGTCAAAAGGCATAGGATTGCAAATTAGGAGACAACACATGATATAGCTAATGATGACACTAACGTAAGTCATACATTTGAACTTAAATTTCAGCTGTGATTACCTCAAAACTATTTTTCCAAACACATGTTCCTTTTACTCAAAAACTGTAAACATTCCAAGTCTATAATTTTGCACCATTATGTGAGATAATCTATTGCATGCACTGAACTAGACTTTATTACTTTCTCTACCAGTACATAGTAGGTAGATAAAGTATTGCATTCCGCATAGAAATTTAATATTGAGACTTTACCAGAAATACATACTTTGAAGACCCTTGAATCCCAAAAAAAAAAAAAAATTCTGATGTTTTACACTCACATGACTTTCTCTACTCTTGTACAAACTATTTTTACAAAGTCTTATTCTCCATCTATTTCATATTAATCGAGATAAACATTTGCAGAAACGATCTTTTGACATGCAAAGAGAATTACATTTTACACATAGCGACCAGTTCTAAAAATATTTGACTATCGCTTAAGGCGTACTATGTTCCCCTTGTTTTGTATTTGCAAGGGCAATATAGAAATACAGTAGCCTTTAAGC
Source organism: Deroplatys truncata (assembly GCA_030765065.1). NCBI lineage: Eukaryota > Metazoa > Arthropoda > Insecta > Mantodea > Mantidae > Deroplatys > Deroplatys truncata. Next base: position 14,286,818 of record CM060979.1, read on the forward strand.
ATAGACATATATCTTAATAGCTGGTTGCTATGTGCAACACCATTCTCTTTGGCACAGATTAATACTCTTTGCATATCCAAGACAAAAAAATGAATAACGAATTCCCATTTGAGAAAATAAGTATTGAAAAATTTAAGGGAATAACAAGCAATATCTCGAAAATGGTTCACTCAACAAAAAAAAAATGTATATGACATAAATTGTGTATTTTAACGTGATCTACATTTTTTCTGTAGTCTATCTCTTATGGTTTACCAGTTATGCAAAAGTCGTTCACAATGAAGAATACTTTTGGAGACATTCCCAGAAAATTCAAGATATAGATTTTATTTGTCATGAAAATATCTTAAACATATGATATTTTAATCACAACCGTTAGTTATTTTTGAGAAAATTAAAATTTTCGAAAAATGTTCCATGTAAAGGGTAATCTGGGGTGGGGGATTTTCTTGAAAACCTTCGTGTCGCATCTCTGGAAGATACTGAACCTAAATACCAAGTTTGGTGTATATCCGACTCGTTTCTGAGTTGTGTTGTACACAGACACACACACACACATGGATATGTTTCCAAAAATGCTTTTTTTGGATTGATTCAGGGGCTCTCAAAACATATATTTCCGGTGAAATCTCGGTATCGAATTTTTGGGTGGAATGCAATACTTCCCCTACTTACTATACATAGTAGAGAAAGTAAAAAAAAAAAAAAAAAAAAAACAACATTTTTAGAAAAAAATGTCCGTGTGTATATGTGTGTCAAATTAAATTGAGTTTTATTTATGGACGCTCTTTAACTGCTGTGGTCCTTGGCGTCCCATTCTATATTGGGCGTGAAAGACCAGTAATTTTGCTCAGAGGTCTCTTTATCAGGCTTGAGGTTCTTTTACGTGCCGTAAATCTACTACATGGGACCGCCTGCTTTACTTCCCTCCCGAAGGAAGCCATGCTAAGGATTTTTACGCCCGAAAAAATCCATCGCCCTCTGCCGGATTTGAACCCGCGACCTCAGGAACTAGAGGCTAGCATATATGTGTGTGTCTGTGAACATCATAACTCAAAAAGAAAAATCCGATAAATACCAAGCTAGATATTTATGTTTAGTATCTTTCAAAGATGCGACACAAATATTTTCAAGAAAATGCCCTCTCCCCCAACTACCTTTTACATGAAAGATTTTTCAACGTTTTGATTTTCTACAAAATGGCTCTTAACGATTTTGATTAAAATAACATATTATAGATATTTACATGACAAATAAAATGTATATCTTGAACTTTCAGGCTATAGCCTGAGAAGTCCACTTCATTCAGAAGGAATCTTATATAATCTTGTATAGCTGGCAAACATTAAGCGATAGATGAAAATGAACTACATAAAAGATGCACATCTCTTTAAGACGCACAGTTTATTTCAAATAACTTTTTGTAGCATCAGCCATTTCCGAGATATACATTTTAATGATTTGATTTATTCAAATACTTTGTCATTCTTTTGAAGTCCTGTCGACATTCATTTGTTTCTCGCAATTGCATGGAAAAGGTAAGGCCAGTACATAGCATCCAGTTTTAAAATATTTGGCTGTTGCATTCCCTTTGTATTTATAGCAAAAGTGTAGTGTAGCTATTTCTGTAAAGGTTTATCTCGATAAAACTAAAGTAGATAGAAAAATAAACTTTCATAAGAGTAATTTTTATAGCCATTAATAAACGATAGAGGTTATAGAGAAAGTCATATGAATGTGACACATCAGAATTTTCACTTTCTCTACTATGTATAGTAAGTAGGGGAAGTATTATATTCCACCCAAAAATTCGATACCGAGATTTCACCGGAAATATATGTTTTGAGACCTGCTGAATCCAAAAAAAAGCATTTTTGGAAACATGTCCGTGTGTGTGTGTCTGTCTGTGTGTGTGTGCGTGCGTACGTGCGTGCGTGTGCAGTATCTTCCAAGGATGCGACACAAAGATTTTCAAGAAAATCCCCCCACCCCAGATTACCCTTTACATGGAGGATTTTTCAAAAATTTTAATTTTCTCAAAAATGGCTAACGATTTTGATTAAAATATCATATGTTTAAGATATTTTTATGACAAATAAAATGTATACTTTGAGTTTTCTGGGAATGTCTCCAAAAGTATTCTTCATTGTGAACGACTTTTGCATAACTGGTAAACCATAAGAGATAGACAAAATTTTACTACACAAGCAATGTAGCTCGCGTTAAAATACACAATTTATGTCATATACATTTTTGTTTGTTGAGTGAACCATTTTCGAGATATTGCTTGTTATTCCCTTAAATTTTCCAATACTTATTTTCTAAATGGGAATTCGTTATTCATTTTTTTGTCTTGGATATGCAAAGAGTATTAATTTGTGGCAAACAGAATGGTGCTGCACATAGCAACCAGCTATTAAGAGATATGTATGTGCTTATATTGGCCTTGCAAATACAAAACAAGGGGAACATATTAGGCCTTAAGGGATGGTTAAATATTTTTAGAACCGGTCGATATGTGTAAAATGTAATTCTCTTTGCATGTCAAAAGATCGTTTCTGCAAATGTTTATCTCGATTAATATGAAATAGATGGAGAATAAGTGTTTGTAAAAATAGTTTGTACAAGAGTAGAGAAAGTCATGTGAGTGTAACACATCAGATTTTTTTTAAGTGTAATACATTTTAAAATTTTGAGGATTTTAGTTAAAATATTTAGATGTAAATTTAAGTTAATTTTCTTCGCAGATGAGGGAAAAAACATCATCATTAGAATAGAAATACCATTGATGGCTTAATTTCCTTAATTCAGTAGTATGAGGCAGAATGTCTTCATATTTTTAGAAGTTAAAAATGTTTTCAAGCAAACTAAATAACTTATATAAAGAGAGATACAGGCATATATACAGACAATACAGTAGTTTCGTTAAATTGATCAAATACAACCAGAAATGTCCGTGTTTTTTGGGTTAGCTGCATGGCCATGTACTGCTCACAGTTTCCAATTGCCTTAAACAAATAAGATACATTAGTATTTGTTGCCTTTTTGACATTCTTCAAAGGTCCAGTGAAGTATGTGTTCTCAAATCTATGTTAATACTAATGTAACTTGCAGTATAGAAGCCTATAAGAAGGCTGTTGAGACAGAAGAAAAGGTGAAGAAGTTAGAGGAAAGGCGACAACGTCTCTCTGCCCTGTTGTTCTCTGAGGCGAAGCAGTATGAGCTAGAATTGGTTAGTCTCAGAAGCCGTCCTAGGTCATCACGTAACCGATTGCCACTGGAAGAGCTGAAGATAGTCAACTATGAACTGAGGCGACGCGAGGAGGAGGCTCAGAGGAGAGAGGCAGAATTGAGACTCTACCATCATTGGAGGGCGAAGCAGCCCGCCCTTAGGCAGGTAAGATTTACTTTTTTCCTAGTAGAAACTACACTGCCGATTGTGAAAATTGCAACACGAAGAAAGAATTTCCCGAATAACTCCAAACTTGGTGGAAGTGTAGAAGAGTGTGCAAGCAAGAGTGTGGCGAGCAGGGCTGCCTCTTGTCAGTCCGACAAGGTCAGTGTTGCGCCCAGTGTAGTGAGTGCAGAGCTGTCAGACAAGGTGGAAACAATAAAGTGAGTGCCAGTATACCTCTTCGACGTCAAAGGGAGCCGTATTGGCATGTGAATGAGTTCGAACGGGGCAGAATGATCGGTCTCCGGGAGCAGCGAAGAGCGGGTTCTGAACCACGGAACATGACCACAGCATGGGATGACCGTCATCTTGTCCGCATGGCCATAACGGACCGTACAGCTTCATCCACAGTGTTGCCTCGACGCTGGAGCACTGCAACAGGTGTGAACTTGTCTGCATCATCGGTTCGTTGCCGTCTGCTGTAGGTTGGACTGGTTTCATGCGTGCCATTACGTTGGCTGCCATTGTCCACAAACCACAAGGCAATGGCACGTGAACACCATCACTGGGGTGTTGAGTGGTAAAATGTAGTCTTTTCGGACGAGTCGCGCTTCGTGTCCTACAGTGGGTGAGCGCAACCTGGAGGGCTGCATTGTTGAGCGGCATAGTGGAGAAACACCAGGTGTGATGGTTTGGAGCGCCTTTGTTTACAACAACCGGTCTTGCCTCCTACGAATTGAGGGCACTTTGAGCAGCAACCGGTACCTAACGGTGGTTGTAGAGTCTGAGGTACTCCCCCTGCTTCAGGCATCTCTACAGGCCATATTTCAACAGGACAATGCCCGGCCACATATTGCGAGTAATGTATAAGCCTTCTTCGAAGAGCGATGCGTACCATTGCTTCCCTGGCCTGCACGTTCACCTGACATGTCGCCCTCGAACATGTCTGGGATATGGTTGGTCGACACCTGGTCCTCCAGTAACCAGTGTCACGGATTTGTTGGCTCGAATACAAACTGCGTGGAGGGAAATCCCTTAGGAACTTATTCAGAACCTTTTTGATTCAGTGCCACAGCGTATAGCAGCTCTAATTGCAGCACATGGAGGCTGAATATTAGGGTTCAAAGGTCATGTATAGATTTGAAAAGTTTATCATTTGTTACTTGTCGTGTACCTAACCTGTGCTATTAAATTCATGCGTTTCCTTCTTGGTGTTGCAATTTTCACAAACGGCAGTGTATTTATTCCACCCAAAAATTTTCAGATTTCTCTGGAAATACATATTTTGAGCCTTGTAAATCTAAAAAAAAATGCATTTTTAGAAAAAGGTCCTATGTGTATCTGTCTTGTCTGTACATCTATGCACAGCATAACCCTACAGTGAAGTGCTTGAAAAATACCAAACTCGGTAATTATTTTCAATATCTTAATATTTTTGAATTTCTCAAAAATGGCACTTAATGATTTTGAATAAAATATCTATATTTAAGATATCTAGATGACAAATAAAATGTATATCTTGAATTTTCTGGGAATGTCTCCAAAAGTATTCTTCATTGTGAACGACTTTTGCATAACTGGTAAACCATAAGAGATAGACAGAATTTTACTACACAAAAGATGTAGATCGCGTTAAAATACAGAATTTATGTTATATACTTTTTTGTTGTTGAGTGAACCATTTTCGAGATATTGCTTGTTATTCCCTTAAATTTTTCAATACTTATTTTATCAAATGGGAATTCATTATTCATTTTTTTGTCTTGGATATGCAAAGAGTATTAATCTGTGGCAAAGGGAATGGTGCTGCACCTAGCAACCAGCTATTAAGAGATATGTATGTCTTTAAAGGCAATGTATTTCGATACTGCCCTTGTAAATATATATTCCCCTTGCATCTACAAGAAAATTAGCTATAAGATAGAGTCTGCAAATGTTTATCTCATTTAACATGAAGTAGATGGAGAATAAGCGTTTGTAAAAATAGTTTGTACAAGAGTAGAGAAAGTCATGTGAGTGTAACACATCAGATGTTTTTAACTAGTGCTCAAAAACTTTTAAATTTATAATTCCTAAGCTCTCTTGAAAATTTCAAGCTAATAAGTCATAAACTGTGGTTCAAGGAACATTTTGAATACTGAAAAATGTTTAAAAAGGAATTGAGAAAAATGGAGTTTAAAGTTTAGTGCAGTGCTTTACCTAAATGGTAAGGTAAAGCACCAATTAAATAGCCGTTTGTAGCTTTAAATGTTGTTTGTTTTATTTATTCCATCTGTATGCCACCTTTAACATCTGAGGTCATATTGGGGGCTTTGCCTTTGGAACAATTGCTCATCGGCAATAATATTCGCTGGTTTTACAATCTGTTAATCTTTTGGGTTTTCTGTGTAAACTTTGATTTTACACCCACATTTACACTCCCACTCACACTTCCACACTCTAGGCAGGACAGGAAATAATCCTGAGTAAAGAAAAATTCTATCAAATCTGGGGCCTCTGGGTTTGAAAGCTAGCATACTAACTACCAGACTATAAAGGCGGTCCCTTTAAAATTGTTGATACTAAAAGAAGAACTCATTTTGTAGCACAAAAGTACAAGTTGAGTATAATAAACATGCAAAAAACAAAAATTGAAAGTTTCCACAAATTTTACAAAATTTCACCACTGCATTACCTTAAAGTGCTGTTGCTATTCAACTGCTTCTCACAATTTCATGGAATGAGTAAGGAATTTCAAGTCCAGCATATAGCGTTCTGCTTTTGACTACTGATTTGGTTTTCCCTATCCCCCTTGTATTGACAGTAAAATGTGTAATAAAACTATTTCTGCAGAGGTTTATTTTGATTAACATGAAGTAGATAGAAAAAAAATCTGATGTGTTACACTCACATGACTTTCTCTACTCTTGTACAAACTATTTATACAAACCCTTATTCTCGATCTACTTCATGTTAATCGAGATAAACATTTGCAGACTCTATCTTATTGCTAATTTTCTTGTAGATGTAAGGGGAATATATATTTACAAGGGAAATTTGGAAATACAGTAGCCTTTAAGCACATACATATCTCTTAATAGCTGGTTGCTAGGTGCAGCACCATTCCCTTTCCCACAGATTAATACTCTTTGCATATCCAAGACAAAAAAAATGAATAACGAATTCCCATTTGAGAAAATAAGTATTGAAAAATTTAAGGGAATAACAAGTAATATCTCGAAAATGGTTCACTCAACAAAAAAAATGTATATGACATAAATTGTGTATTTTAACGCGATCTACATTTTTTGTGTAGTAAAATTTTGTCTATCTGTTATGGTTTACCAGTTATGCAAAAGTCGTTCACAATGAAGAATAGTTTTGGAGACATTCCCAGGAAATTCAAGATATACATTTTATTTGTCATAAAAATATCTTAAACATATGATATTTTAATCAAAATCATTAGAGCCATTTTTGAGAAAATTAAAATTTTTGAAAAATCTTCCATGTAAAAGGTAATCTGGGGTGGGGGGATTTTCTTGAAAACCTTAGTGTCGCATCCTTGGAAGATACTGAACATAAATACCAAGTTTGGTGTTTATCCGACTGTTCGTTTCTGAGTTATGCTGTTCACAGACAGACACACAGACACACACACGGACATGTTTCCAAAAATGCTTTTTTGGATTCAGGGGGTCTCAAAACATGTATTTCCGGTGAAATCTCGGTATTGAATTTTTGGGTGGAATACTATACTTCCCCTACTTACTATACGTAGTAGAGAAAGTAATAAACTTTTGTAAGAATTAGTTTAGAAGCTATATAAAAATAAGCCGTGGATAGAGAAGGTCATGTAAATGTAACATATAATGCTTTTGTGGTTATGAATTACTTTACAATATCAAGAACATTTATCCCTATGTTTTACAATAACTGTTGAACTGGCTCAGATTTGCTTGAACTGCTATCAAATGGAATGTTCTAAGTCCATAAGACGTTTAACTGCTATAAGTCCGTAAGCAATAGCATAGCAGGAAAAATATAAATGGGGAGCTTATGCATAGGGATCACATTTTTTAAATAATTTATATCAATTCAAATGATAAATATGAATTAATCCTGAGTTGAAATATTTAAGTAAATCGATATCACAGATTAAGGTGCAGTAATTGGAATTAAAATTAGGATAATTCTACTGAGCTGTAGCAGGCAACCCAGCTCCGCTCCAGGGAGGCGAACCTCCTTGGGATTTTCCATTATAACGACACCTGTTATATACACAGACCCACCTGTTTTCACAGGAATAGAAGTGGATACGCCGCTTACGTGCATCAGCCCCTGAGGGGAAGAATACCGAACAACCTCTGTGGGGGCAACAGTATCTAGTCACCATCTATCAACTCTCCAGGTTGGTGCTGGAGGATACTGAGCTGTCTCACAAGCCCACCTGGTTTTGTCTGGATGTATCTAATCTCCCATGAGTGTTGGGAAGCTTTTCCCCGCCGAGTTCAACCCAATCTGAACAAGTCCTTTTCAGGAGGGGCTCAGATGTTTGGCCCAGAGTTCTTTTAGTAATGTTAGAATCACCACAGTGCTAGGATTGAATGTTTTGCGTATTCTAATAGGAAATTTGTTGTGACATGAGAATTAATGACTACTGTGAAGTATTTTATATTACTGCTGCAGGACATTTTATGTCACTACAAAATAGGGTTTCTAGTTATGTTCTAAATTGGGAGTATTTGCACTTATTTGGAAACCACTCAAACTTAGCACCAGAACAAAAACGTGCCCGTGATATATTAATAAGGTTGTACCCACTCCATCTTAAGTGTAGTTTCTGTTACTGTCATCTTCAGGGATATTGTCTAAGATATGTTGCTCAAATATAGAGCCACCACTTGCATGATTAGGAAATATCATATTCCTCCCAACCTAGAGAGATACCATTATTTTAACAATGCTATTTTGCTATTAATTTTTACATTTTTTTTTAGCAAGGGGTTCCAACCCCCAAAACCCCTACCTAACTATGCTTCTTGAAGGAGTATTAATTGTTGCGGTTTTACAACATATGGGCACCTATTTGAAGCAAGGTGTTGGGCCATGTTTGGGTGCCAAACTTGCGGGAGATATGTTTCTAGGAGTGTTTGCCCCACATATGATACAAACCTTCCAGTGGCCTTCACCCCACGTTTTGAACCAACTTTTTATTTTAATGTTTATTTATTTATGTATGCCTCGGCTTCATCATTAGTATTTTGCAGAACATGTATCTCTTAACAGGGCTGGTATGGCTAAAGAATCAAGCTTACTCAGATTATAATTGTATTTTTACTTTGTTTATTAATCCTTCACACGATTAAATAACACTTCACTGATGTATCCTACTGTAGAGCTGTGAGATTATTGTTAATTGTACTTTTAACACGTAAACTTTATATTATTCTCACCGCAATGAATTTTCATGTCTCACTCTGAACACGTACCGAACCGAACTGCTTGGTTACGCTTTCTAGTAGTGTCTACTGTTTGAATTTATACATTTTCTCTATTTTTAGTCTCTGATTGGCTAAATCTACTCCAATAGAATACCTTTATTTAACTTAGCTTTTCTTAGTTGTTGATTGGCTATTTATAAACTGTTTTAAATATTACATTATTATTGTTCCAAGAACTATTAGTAGCCTTTTTAAACTTTCTAATTTATTGTTGTCTCAAGGTTATCTTATTGTTAGCAACTTTCGGCTTCTACCTTGTAATTCTGTTTGCTATGGAAAGCAGCTTGCTTCTATTCTCACAGCTCCTACATTGTTAAACTACGTAATACATCCACATAATATTTTATACATGTACATAATAAAATAAACATAATACAATGACTGTAATATACACTTACATTATATAATTAGACTGATATCATTTAAGTGATAAAAATACTGCCTCACTCTGTGTATAGGAGTTTATAAGCATAAGCGTTTATAATTATATTTTAAATGTTAAACATATTAGGACATTTTATATATCAGTCACAATGTTGTGTGCTTTTAGTTGGAGGAGAAGCAGCACAATCACTTTGTTCGTGAGGCATGGGTAAAGCAAGTCCTAGAGAGGAAAGAGGAGAGAGAAAAATCAGAGAGAGAACAAATGGAAGCTTTCAAGCAGAGGGAACAATATAGGCTTCAAGAAGAGCAGAAACTAAAAGATGAACAGGAAAGGAAAAAGCAGAAGGCAGTGGATCTTCAAGAACAATTAAAGCAGCAAATACAAGAGCTAAGGTAGAGGTTGTAAATGTGAATTTGTACCAGAAGTTTAGCATACTATGTCTTTAGGGAGGACAAAACAGTTGATCTCCTCAAGTATTTTATAAGTAAAACAATATCACACTGTTCATGCTCTAAGTCAAAAGCTTAATTCACACAGTGAAAATATATTCTTCTCTGAGGGTTGGGGCAAAAGTCATGGCAACTATTTATTTTCTTGAAGATACCAGTCTGGTTGGAAAATGTGACATATACAGACAAAAGAATAAGGTGTTAGCTACCTGTGTGGACAACAAATAGCACTGAAATATCGCAATGCACTAATTTATTACGGTAGTAATAGGGCAATATGGCCTTCACGGTGCAAAAGAATGACAGCATGGTATACATACAGTTGACACGACAAACCTGGGCCTAAAGTAGTCCCCTGCTACTGTCACCACACGCTGGGAGGCGCTGAATACCATCTGCCTCAGCATTTGCCGCACCATGTGTGAATTGGGTCACCTGTTCGCGCACAGCATTAGCAATGTCCTCTTGTGTTACAAACCGCCTACCACGTAGTGGTTCCTTAATCTTTCGAATGAGATCAAAGTCACAGGGTGAAATGTCCGGAGAGCACGGTGGGTGCTCCAATTCTTCCCATCCCCAACGTCGCAGTACCTGCCCTACACACTTTGCTTTATGTGGTTTTGCATTTCTCGTGCAGGATTATTGCTTTGTCCACAAGATCCGGACGTTTCTCCCGAACGCCACGTCATACCTGTTGCACCAGGAAGTTCCTGTAGTACTGTATGGTCACTGTTCTGCATGTGGAACAAAGTGGGCGGACTGACGTTTCAGTTCTGGTTCGTATGCCCTGGCCCAAAATTCATCGATGGTGATTATTCGTGACAAGAATTGATCGCTGACCTGTTGCCAGCGTGCAAGGTGGTCAGAGCATATTGTATAGCGCATCCACCTTTGAACTTCCGTCAGTGCATGCAGTACCCACCGCGATGCGATTTTGCGTAGTTGCAGCTCATTATACAATATCCTGTGGACGGTGCATTTCTCAATACCACTTGCCATCTCTAACTCCATTAGTGTCCATGGTCTATCTTCATTCAGGAGCTGCTCGATGACGGCACGTGCCACGTCGGTCCGCACACTGACAGGTCGTCCCGAACGTTGCTCATCACTTGCTGAAACTTTCCTTCCCACCGTGCTACTGTACGGTAAGGTAGGGCATTATTCCCAAGGGCTTCCACTAATTCACTGTGACATTTCATCGCATTTCTCCCCATGAGAAATTGATGTAAGCGTGCTGCTCAACACTGGTTATTTCCATCTCGCACGACACTCACGAACTAACTGATTTCACAGCCCTCACTGTTCTAATACCAGCTATCACAGAGCCATCTGTTGTTCTGCATACACACTATACCTGCAGAACTCCACATGACACATATGTTTGTGATCCGTTCACATATCTACAAGTAAAAAAAATCTGATGTGTTACACTCACATGATTTTCTCTACTCTTGTACAAACTATTTTTACAAACGCTTATTCTCCATATGCTTCATGTTAATTGAGATGTCAATCTTATTGATAATTTTCTTGTAGATGCAAGGGGAATATGGTAGGTTTTAAGCGATAGTCAAATCTTTTAAGAGCTGGTTGCTATGTGGCGCATTCCATTCTTTTTGCATGTCCAGGACATAAAAAAAATGAATAAGAATTTGAGAAAAAGTATAAGTATTGGAAAATTTAAGGGAATAACAAGCAATATGTCGAGAACGGTTCACTCAACAAAAGATATGTGTATGACATCAATTGTGTATTTTATCGCGATCTACATTTTTCGTGTAGTAAAATTTTGTCTATCTCTTATGGTTTACCATTATGCAAAAATCGTTCACGATGAAGAATACTTTTGGAGACATTCCCAGAAAATTCGAGATATACATTTCATTTCTCATGACAATATCTTAAACATATCATATTTTAATCAAAATCGTTAGAGCCATTTTTGAGAAAATTAAAATTTTCGAAAAATGTTTTATGTAAAGGGTAGTCTGGGGTGGGGGATTTTCTTGAAAACCTTCGTGTCGCATCTCTGGAAGATACTGAACCTAAATACCAAGTTTGGTGTTTATCCGACTGTTCATTTCTGATTTATGCTGTTCACAGACACGCACGCAGACAGACACACACATGGACATGTTTCCAAAAATGCTTTTTTTGGATTCAGGGTGTCTCAAAACATATATTTCCGGTGAAATCTCGGTATCGAATTTTTGGGTGGAATACAATACTTCCCCTACTTACTATACGTAGTAGAGAAAGTAAAAATAGTTGCCATGACTTTTGCCCCAAGCCTTATATCTTTTTAGTTTCTCTACCACGTACATAGTAGGTAGATAAGGTATTGCATTCCACCCAAAAATTCATTACCAAGATTTCACAAGAAATACATGTTTTGAGAACCCCTGAATTAAAAAAGTTAGAAAAAGATGTATGTGTGTATCTGTGAACATTGACATAAGATTTTATTCGAATGCACCTAGTTAAAAAACAGCTGAAATGGTGTTTCACTAGCTCGAGCTGAAGAACTGCCCCTTGGCCAGTTTGAAACAGCAATCTTTAAAACACAATGATTAGTTAACTAGAAGCCCATAAAATTCAAAGTACTTGCAGTATAGCAGCTTGACTTTAAAGTGCAATATCTCAGAGTAACTGAGAGCACTTTTGAAAGTTCATAAGAATGTATAAGTCGGATGCAAAAATGATGTTCATGTATCTTCTCGTGGTAGCCAATTAGTAGTGTATAAGCAAAGAAAGCCAGAGATTAATAGTTTGCATCCCAGCTGTAGTATTGAAGCTTACAAATCTGGTTCAGCTTTCCAATTTTCCTAAATGGTCTAACTCCTTATGTATGTGAATGAAAGAATAGCATCTGATAAACATACCTTGATTGTACGTTTCTTCAGTATACGATATTCACACAGAATTTTTCAATGATGGAAAATGCATACAGAAGGTATTGCATTCCACCCAAAAATTTATACAAAGATTTTAATAGAAATACATGTTTTGAGGCCCCCAGAATAAAAAAAGCATTTTTAGAAACATCTGATGTGTTATACTCACATGACTTCCTGTACTCGTGTAGAGACTATTTTTACAAACACTTATTCTCCATCTACTTCATGTTAATTGAAATAAACATTTGCACACTATCTTATTGCTAATTTTCTTGTACATGCAAGGACAATTGGTAAGCTTTAAGCTATAGTCAAATATTTTAAGAACTGGTTGCTATGTGGAGCATTCCATTCTCTTTGCATGTTCAGGGGGGGAAAAAAAAGAATAACAAATTCCTATTTGAGCATACAAGAAAATTAGCAATAAGATAGTTCCTGCAAATGCTTATCGCAATTAACATGAAGTAAATGGAGATAAGCGTTTGTTAAAACAGTTTGTACAAGAGCAGAGAAAGTCATGTGAGCGTAACACATCAGATTTTTATTAGGAAACACACCCACGTTTACTCCATATTCATGCTTCCTGATACTGCAAAGGGTAGGGTATCAACCTAATTGCCCCACCCGATTGGGAATCTAACGTGGTTGAGAAACCAGAACACGATCCCTTGGCTACAGGTGCAGTTCACTCCATTCTTATAGTAACACATTTAAATGAATTTCATTATATAGTTAATCAGCTAATAATGCTCACAATGGTTGTAGTATCTAATAAAAATAATAATATTAACTTTCTATTAATTTCTTCAGAAGATGAGTTCCAATAAAATAAACTTCATTTAAAATAAAGAGAGTTGAAGGTTGTTACACTACATCGCTAAACTGTTCTTACTTGAACGCGTTTCGGGAGACGGTTTGCTCCCATCGTCAGCATGTTTTCAACTGATTTTGCCAGTTATTGTCTGGGGAATGTGTGTGGCTAGTGGTGTTCTCTGGTACTGGGCTGATGAACCTCCAAAGACTGCTGCGTGGCTGCAGTTTGAAATTCATTAGGTGATTCCTGTGTTTGACAATATGTATTTTTTCCCAGATGTCCAATTCATTGCTGCTGTTGATCGGTTTTAAGAGTTTTATGTTCGGAGTGATATGGTTTGAAGACCAGAAATGATGTGCTACTGCTGATTTATCTGGCTGCTTTTGGTAAATGCATCTCATATGCTCTTTAAGTCTTATTTCAAGATTTCTTTTGGTTCTTCCTATGTATACCAGGTTACAGTCATTACAAACAATTTGATATATACCCAGCTGATTTATCGTTGGGGATAGGATCTTTTGTTTTGTTGCATAGTAGTTTCTGTATATTGTAGTTATTCTGTGGAGACAGGGTGATGTTTTATTTCTTGAAAATCCTTTGAAATTTATGATGTGTCCAAGGGTGATAAGTGAATTTCCTATATGCTTGTGGTTTTTGTTGTCTGAGTAAAGTAGTAGTTTGTTGGATGTATTTCTGTCTTGAAATATGACATGAGATGCATTTACCAAAAGCAACCAGATAAATCAGCAGTAGCACATCATTTCTGGTCTTCAAACCATGATCTCACTCCGAACATAAAACTCTTAAAACCGCTCAACAGCAACAATGAATTGGACATCTGGGAAAAAAAAAATACATATCGTCAAACACAGGAATCATCTAATGAATTTCGAACTGCCACCACCCAGCAGTCTTTGGAGGTTCATCAGCCCAGCACCAGAGAACACCACTAGCCACACACATTCCCCAGACAATAACCAGCAAAATCAGTTGAAAACATGGGAGCAAACCATCTCACGAAACACGTTCAAGTAAGAACATTTTAGTGATGTAGTGTAACAACCTTCAACTCTCTTTGTTTTAAATTATGATACATCACTGTTACTAGCTTCTAAATCTTCAAAGTTAATTAATAAAATAAACTTATTCTTATCAATAATTTGAGCAGTTGCTAGCTTTTCTATAAGGGTTTTTTATTAGGTCTACAGTAATATGTAGTTAGTAAAGGCTGTTTTAAATAATTTAGCAAACATTAGTCCAAAAGTATGAAGCCTAATGGGCAATGAAAATTATGTAATAAACTAGAAAATATTCAACTTATAGTGAAGCTTTCTTATGGTGTTACAGAGAAAAGGAAAGAAGAACTGAAGAGTTGCAGAAGTTAGAACGTGAAGCACTCTGCCGGAAACTTAAGCTTGAAGATCTAATAGCTGAAAGAAAACTTATTGAAGAACGTCAAAAGAGTGTTAAACTAGGGTATGTAATTTTTTTTGAACATATGTATAGAGCCTCATACTTACGCTGTTAAAACTAGTAACAGTGAAACAGCTGCATATATTATAAAGCACTTATATATACTTTTCGACAATGCTTCACTTATATTTTTACATTCTCTAACTATGGACAGTAAGTAGGGAAAGTATTGTATTCCACGAAAATATTGGATGCCAATATTTCACTAGAATTATATGTTTTAATACCCCCTGTACCCCCCTGCCCCCAATTTTTTTTTGGGGGAAAAAGGCGCGTGCGAGCATGTACGCACGCTTTGTGGCATTGACCATTTTGAAGATATCTGTCGTTAATGGTTTGAATTGTTCAATAATTTTATCATTCTTTTAAGGTTCTGTTTTTTTTTTTGTTTTTTTTTCAAGTGGAGGAGAAAATGATTTAATCACTGACCCCAGCCCCGATGGGAGTCGGGACTGAGAGTGTGGGACTCACCAATAGTCGGCATACCCACTAAAAACTCCTCCACCGGTGGAAAAAGGAAGAAGGTAAAAGTGGAATGGCGTGGCTTTTTGCGGTCCCGCATAGCACCCGCGTTAGTAAGTGATAGATGGATGTCTCCGCCCTATGGACTGGAGCGGGATAGGTGGTTACTAGGTTGCAGCCATGAAACCTGACTGCAACACTAGTGAAAAATGGCATGGGTTTAGGTAAGAGTTGGAAAGGTGATTGTATGGAAGGTGTAGGTTGGCGTAGAACTTACTTCCTGTGAAGTTGCATCCTGCTGATATACTCTTGTGAGTATGCTACGCTGGGCGGAGGCCTTCAGCGGTTGCTTGGGGCCTCCGGTATGGCTGTCTGCTGGAAGTAGGCCTGAAGTTTGTGCTGCTGTGCTTCCAGAGATCTGACTGTGATATCGATGGAATCTAGATGCTGTGTTATGGTGTCCGTTGCTGAAGATGAGTTCTGGATGGAGTTTTCGATGGTGCTGAGTCTGGAAGTGAAGGTCTCGAACTGTCCAGCTAGAAAAACTTGCTGAGCAGCTGAGGTGTCTTGAAGGTCCCTGATGAGTTCCTCCAGGGCTGTAAGCTTTGTCGTCATGTTCAGGAACTCCGCATGGAGATCCTGAACGACGTCGCGTAGGCCCTGGACTTCCTCGATGATTGCTGCTGAAGATGATGGTGTCGGCGCTGGTGATGGAGCTGGTGTCGGCATCTGTGAAGGTGATGCTGGCTGTGATGAAGGTGCTGGCGGCTTCGGCGTTGCCTTCCTGCGAGGATGCAGGGGGCAGAGCGCTTGGCCGGTGAAATGTGTCCACCCTCCACAGGTCGCACAGTAGCGGCGTCGGCGGCGAAGGTCGTGTTGCGTGCACGAAGTCATGGTGCTGGAAGCGCCACAGTAGTGGCACCTTGGTTTCTCCGTGCAGGAGCTCTCGTTGTGCCCGTAGGCACAGCAGCGTCGGCAGGGAGCCTGGCGTTCCACTAGGCTGGCCTCAATGCGTAAGCACCGCCCTAATAAGGGCCTGCCCACCCTCAAGGCCGCTTCCTGGTCACCAGGGTCTGCGAACTCGATCCTGACGAGCGATGTGGGTCCCTGTGCTCCGTGGATCCGAGCGGCCTTCATGACTGATGGCCACTGTTGGTGTGCTGCGCTGATGAGGAACCTGACTGGCAGGTCCCTCGGGACCCCTCGGATCACAGCACTGTACCTCCCATGAGGCACAGGCTGTATCTGCGCTGGCTGGACAGTATCCAGGATAGGCGGCGTTGGCTGCGGTGGAGCTGGCGGCAACTGCGGTGGCAGTCCCGGCGTAGCTGCGCTGGCACGTGGCGAAGCGGCGGTCGCTGCGTAGGTGCCCTAGGCTGCGGCGGCTGCGGTGAAATCTCTTCGGCGGATGCCGGAGGAGATGAAGAGGTTCCTGCCTTAGCAGGAGCAGCGACAGAGCGACCCTTCTTCCTCGCCATCTCGGAGCTGATTGATTAAAGTTCTGTTGATTTTCAAGTATTTTTCGCAATGTCCTGGAAAGATTATGGAAGTTTAAGGCCAGCATATAGCGTCCAATTCTTAAACATTTGATTCTCGCTGTTCCCTTTGTATCTATAACAAATCAAACAACATTCAAATAGAAAGTCATATGAATGTGTCGTGTAAGCTTTTTTAAAATAGAAATTCAGAAGAAGATATTTTGTAATTATTTGATTGCATCATCAGCTTCCTTTTCTTTGTTTAGTTGTTTATTTGCATCATTAAGGTTATTGCTGCTAGATGATGGAGTGTTTGCTATAGTATTGCCATCTGCTGGAAGAAAAACAAATTTGCTGTTATTGAATCAGTTGGCAATATTTCAAAATACATTACATATCTCTATTCTTTAAAATAAATATTTTTTCCCAATCATTAAATATAGAGATCTATTAAATTTTTTAATAATTTAACTTCTGGGTTTATTTCATGATCAAATGACCTGAAATGATCTGCTACAGCTGATTTATCAATTTGTTTGCATTTAATGTCTCTAAAATGCTCCTTTACTCTGGCATTGTAATTTATGTTTAGTTTCTCCAATGTAAACTTGGTTACAATTCTAAACGATTTAAATGATTAGTTAATTATAAGTTAAATGCAATCTTATTCCACAATGATCAGTTTTATTTTATATCTGTAACTCCATATATATTTTGTTTATTTTAATATTTGGATCGGTAATATTGTCGTAACCTCTCATATTCTTACATATTGGGGGGGGAGGGGGGTAGAGCATGGTACTGGAGTTTAACTCATGGCAATCTACACGAGGTCCGACGGGGCCTAAACACCTGAAAACTCTTAATAATATCCCTAGGTCATTATGGGGAAGGGAAGAAGGATCAAACTACATCAAATAACGACATGGCCGGAATTTAGATTGACAGTATATATATTGAATTAAAACTGATACATGTTACCTTCTGCTTGACGGAGCGTCCTTTCCTAACATCCACACTGTTCACTACATTTCAAGAGACAGAGTATCCTAGACGCTTCCACAATATACAACCGGTTTACCCCCACTCCTATCACGTCATTCCGGTTCGTACTACCAACCTAACAATCGCCAAACAATGTTGCCATAACCGCATATGTTCTTACAGAGTTGCCACAACCAAAATGCCACAATATGCAGTGGCAAATTTAATAATAATTATTATTCTTATTATTCATTGTATATTTTTTATTATTAGCTTTGTGTTTATTTAAATGGAATGAGCTTTCATAGTCATAAGTATTCAAAATTGAAACTCACCATTTCAAACTCTCTCTACTGGTTGCTACAAGATCAGATTGATAAGTCAGTCTAAAAAATCAATTTTATTTCTCAACATAGTCTCCTTTCAATTTAATACACATTGCCCAACGTTTCTCCAGGTTTTTAACCTTCCAAAAAATATGATTTTTTTGAAGTCTGTAAAATATGAGATTATTTCTGCCATGGTGTGTTCACTGGATGTGAATTTCTTCCCAGCAAGCCATTTTTTTAGTTTTACGAAGAGAAAGAAGTCGCTCGGAGCCAAATCTGGAGAATATGGTGGGTGAGGTAGCAGTTTGTAGCCCCACAAATTTTGCAATGGCAATGGCTGACTTGTGTGCAGTGCATTATCCTGGTGAAAGAGAACCTTTTTTTTCACCAAATGGGGCCATTGCTTTAACAGTTCCTTGTGAAACTGATCCAGCATTGTGGCTTAATATGAACCTGTGATCGTTTTAGCTTTTTACAGGTAGTGGATGTCTATCACCCGTTGTGAATCCCAAAAGACAGCTGCCATGATTTTTCCTTCCAATGGAATGGTTTTTGCTTTTTTTGGAGCAGGTTCGCCTAAGGAAATCCACTGTTTTGATTGTTTTTTGATTTCAGGTTGATAGTAATGGACCCAAGTTTCATCAACCGTGATACAACACTGCAAAAACGCATTTGGGTTGCGCTGGAACATTTTCAAACATCCTTGTGATATGGTCACACAATTCCGCTTGTTCTCAACTGTGAGCAGTTGCGGCACCCATCTTGCTGACAGCTTTCTCATACCCAAAAATTCGTGCAGAATGTTATA
Organism: Deroplatys truncata; assembly: GCA_030765065.1. Classification (NCBI taxonomy): domain Eukaryota; kingdom Metazoa; phylum Arthropoda; class Insecta; order Mantodea; family Mantidae; genus Deroplatys; species Deroplatys truncata. The sequence goes on from CM060979.1 coordinate 14,305,774, forward strand.
TACCCGTTCACTCAAGATGTTTACGGTCTTGGCTATCTCACGGATTTTCACTCGGTGGTCTTCTAACACAGTATCGTGAACTTTGTTCACCATTTCTTCTGTTGTGACCTCACCAGCCATCCTGTGCACACGGCATCTCTTGTACTCGAACGGCCACATCGAAATTCTGTGAACCATGTCATGTGATGGAGCAGAGTCCCCATAATACTTGTTCAGCTTTTCTTCCGTTTCCTTCACCGTCTTACCACACAAAAAGTAGTACTTTTTCAGAACACGAAATTCACTTTTCTCCATTTTCTATGAAGGAACACACGTTTGGTTATTTTAAATGCTCTCAACAGTGTTCTAAGAAACAAATGACGATGAATTTCTGCAATTATACCCAGAATAGACGTAAGTCTTGGGTGCAAACAAGAAACCTGTTATTAGAACGCTGCATCTTGTTGAAGTTATGGACTTATCAGAAGTATGCGCTTATAAATAAGTTTCTAATGTTTCTTAAAGAAGATATATGGCTAGTGTTTAATGTAAGTGTCAAAAGCAGTGGATAGCATAAGGGTAGACTTTGAGACTGAGTCTATGTAAATAAATTGCCAAGAAAGTAAGTAAAATTTTTTAAACATGTAAATAAAGACAGCCTCAAACAAGTGATGAAAAACTAATTAATACAATCACCTTCATCGCTGCTTACCCCAATGCCCCAACCCCTAATGCTTAGTGTCAGATTGTAGTGCTGCGTACTTAGGCAGCTTCGAAATCTCATGATCTGGCAGCAAAATTGAATAGAGACTGGGATGGCTGAGCTAATGCAAGTCTCATCAAGAGTGGAGATATACAGCTTTTCCCACTAAATTTTGACCTCTCGTTGTAGGAAGACATGCCTATACTTGGCTGTGCATTAAGGGCACAAAGGCAGCAGCAGAGACTTAACACGTTTAATGAGGTGTTTAGTCTCTGTGTATCTGCTCTCTCCAAGGTTCGGAAACAGGCCAGTAGTAGGGCAAGGCAGTGTAACATAAACATTTCATTCCTCAGTTTTTGGTGAACCAACATTATGTGCGTGCAGCTGTGAAGTGCATAAAGTGCTCATTTTATGTAGATCTGTGTATTGTTTTGTTTGTGCGTGTTTTATTTATGATTTTAGAAATATGGACAATTCCATCAATTTAGTGGATTACTTATTAAAAACTCAGTTTCGACTCTATCTTATGAAAAAAGGTGTGAACTTAAAGGCAAAAGACCGATTCCTAAGCTTGGCATTGTCTTCCAGGAAAAGAACCAAAATTGGACATTTCAAACCTCCTGATACAGTAAATTTAATTAACTGGCAATTACATTCATAACAAAGTGTATTGCTTTGTATGTTTGCTTTTGGGCAGTGAAAAGGAATGGGGTGTTGAAGGAAACATTAAAAACATTGAAAGAAAAGCTTGCAATAAAAATTGCAGATTGGAGCTTATATACAAGAAAATCTAAGTGAATACCTACATTATTTTCATGATTTACCATCATACAGTGGTTTGTAGGCATTTTGTAAAGTGAGGCAGTATTTTTAACACTTAAATAATAACAGTCTAATTATATAATATAAAATTTAATAACAGCCTACCTAAAGGCAATATCTGTATAGTATAATATAATATATAAAGTGTATGTTACAGTCATTGTATTAATGTTTATATTATTATGTAGATGTTTAATAATGTTATGTCAATGTATTATGTAGTTTAACAATGTAGGAGCTGTGAGAATAGAAGCGGAAAGTTGCTAACAATGAGGTAACCTTGAGACAACAATAAGTTAGAAAGTTTAATAATGCTACTAATAATTCTTAGAACAGTAATGTAATATTTAAAACAGTTTATAAATAGCTAATCAACAACTAGAAAACCTTTAAGTTAAATAAAAGTATTCTATTGGAGTAGGCTTAGCCAATCAGTGACTTGAAATAGAGAAAAAGTACAAATTCAGTCGGGAAACGCTACAAGACAGCGTTCCCAACCAGTCAGATTAGATTGCATACCCGATCGGTACGGACGTATTCAATGTGAGACATAAAAATTTATTGCAGTGAAAATAATATAAAGTTTACATGTTAAAAAGTGCAATTAAACAATAATCTCAGAGCTCTACAGTAGGATATATCAGTGAAGTGTTATTTAATCGTGTGAATACAATTATAATTTGGGTAAGCCTTGTTCTTTAGCCGTACCAGCCCTGCTAAGAGATACATGTTCTAAAATTTACTACTGACGCAGCCAAGGCATACATATATAATATTTAAATAAACATTAAAATACAAAGCTGATTTTTTAAACATGGGTGCAAGGCCACTGGAAACTTTGTACCATACGTGGTGCAACAACTACAACAATTAAACACTTACAAAAGTCACACCTAACGTTATATTTTTATAATCTATTTAGTGTAAAATGTGTGTTCAGTCAGTTTCAGCAATTAGTAGTGACGCTAATGACTACTAAAACAACAACTAACAATAATAGTAATAATAACAACAATAACAATAATCAAATCGATATGGGGAATTCACACTATTTTATGAGACACTAATGTATGGGAATTTGTTCATCATTTAAAAATTTCTAAACTCAATTTTTAAAATCTAGTATACACAGAACACAGTATCAAGCTACGCCACTGGTCAAAACTATTGAGTTTCTTGTTTGTTAAGTGTAAATAAGATAATATTAAAATGTGAAAATGATGCAATTTATACCTGGTATCACGCTCTAGTCCAGCATGAATATAGGAACTTGTGTTTCAGCTGTGAATTTGGAAGTAAATTCTGATCATTGTGCAACTGACCAATTGTTAAGACAGCCATTTACTAAACTTTTTCACCAAAAAAGGTAAAAAAATCTGATGTGTTACACTCACATGACTTTCTCTACTCTTGTACAAACTATTTTTACAAACCTTATTCTCCATCTATTTCTTATTAATCGAGATAAGCATTTGCAGAAACGATCTTTTGACATGCAAAGAGAATTACATTTCACACATAGCGACCAGTTCTAAAAATATTTGACTAGCGCTTAAGGCGTATTATGTTCCCCTTGTTTTGTATTTGCAAGGGCAATATAGAAAAACAGTAGCCTTTAAGTGTAGACATATCTCTTAATAGCTGGTTGCTAGGTGCAGCACCATTCTCTTTGCCACAGATTATAACTCTTTGCATATCCAAGACAAAAAAAATGAATAACGAATTCCCATTTGAGAAAATAAGTATTGAAAAATTTAAGGGGATAACAAGCAATATCTCGAAAATGGTTCAGTCAACAAAAAAAATGTATATGACATAAATTGGTATTTTAACCCGATCTACATTTTTTGTGTAGTAAAATTTTGTCTATCTGTTTTGGTTTACCAGTTATGCGAAAGTCGTTCACAATGAAGAATACTTTTGGAGACATTCCCAGAAAATTCAAGATATACATTTTATTTATCATGAAAGTATCTTAAACATATGATATTTTAATCAAAATTGTTAGAGCCATTTTTGAGAAAATTAAAATTTTCGAAAAATGTTCCATGTTAAGGGTAATCTGGGGTAGGGGGATTTTCTTGAAAACCTTCGTGTCGCATCTCTGGAAGATACTGAACCTAAATACCAAGTTTAGTGTTTATCCGACTGTTTGTTTCTGACTTATGCTGTTCACAGATACACAGACAGACACACACACACGGACATGTTTCCAAAAATGCTTTTTTTGTATTCAGGGGGTCTCAAAACATATATTTCCGGTGAAATCTTGGTATCAAATTTTTGTGTGGAATACAATACTTCCCCTACTTACTATACATAGTAGAGAAAGTAAAAAGTAAAATTACTACGGATTATACTGGGTCTTCAGATTTATTCGGCTACCATAAGTTTAATGAATAACATAATCATTAGTTCAGCAAGCCCCTTTCTCAAAGGGGAGAATTGAACCACTTGGACTACATGCATTTCTGACAAAATATGTTGATGCACTGAAGCAATGCATAGTTTTCACTAGGACATATTGTGCGTTCTTTGCTTTCGAGATCGAAGTGACCACCAATCATGGAATTTGCATGGTTGAGTGCTAAACCGAGACACTCTGTGCTTCAAAAACTGTTCAATCATTTGAGTTATCCATCAGCAAGCATGCTGAGGTTGTGAGTTAAGTAAAAGACATCCCATATGTAAATACTGGATAGGTGTGATGCAAGTCCCATTTCACTGAGGTGACCTCGAAACTGTTTATATCCACCCCTTCCACTTATCTTTTGCTAGTCCTCTGCTAGAGGCACTGGTAACAAACTCACTACAAAGTGTCTTGTGCAGACAACCGACTGACGGCAACAACTGAATAAATCTGAAAACCCTGTACATATTAATGTACATAAATCATAAAATTATTAATTAGTTTTTTAAATTTGGCATAAGTAGTTTTGGTATTAATCGCTTGGTCTGTGTTGACTGTCTCTCATAATTTTTTAATCAGTTACATCCTCTTACCCAAGCTAGGAGTTACACTAATAAGATGCTTGTAATCATGATCTCTTATCATCCATATTTTATTATACCTGATACTCTATATACATTTTAACACTGTCCATTGCTGCTCTAAGCTCAATGACAGATTATTATTATTATTATTATTATTATTATTATTATTATTATTATTATTATTATTATTATTATTATTATTATTATTAATACTGGGAGTAATAAATCTCATAATTTAGCTCAATGTTTCATTATAATATTGTGAAATCATAAACTGCCAAAGTCAGATCTGTGCTGCATGTTTAAATACTATCTCTTGAAGATGTTACATTCACAATACTTTCTCTGTGCTTTATTGTTTATTAGTAAGTTGTAGTAGATATTTGCCCCACGTATGGGTGCCAACTTGAGATAGGTGTTTTGCTTACGTAATTTATTTACGTAATTTATTAGCCTCACGCTTGGGAAACCAACTTGAGATAGGTGTTTTGAGTTTACGTTGTTTAAGGAGTTTGCACCACTTTGGTAAGCCAATTTGAATTTGTTGATTACATAATAGTTACTGTTGTTACGTAATATGCTGCTACGTATGAGAAGCTGATTTGAAGATGTATTTTTTTTTTTATACTCCAAGTTTAACAAATATGACTTAACTTTGTTATTAAACTGCTTCTATAGATAGTATTTATGTTTATGTTTGCCTCGGCTGCTTCAATAATGTTTGTAGAGCCACATTTCTGTTAGGCAGGTTGTGGTGCAACAAGAATATAAGCTTACGCATATTTTTAACTTTAAATTCACTTATTTTTATTACTCCTTTGCACAAATTAATAAAGCACTACACTGATTTTAAGAGCTGTGAGATTCTCTAATACTTGCACTTTGTTAACACGTAAACATATTTATGATTCACACGAATACATAATATTTCTCTAGAGAACACATCTTCCATCCGGTCACTACCAAGGTCTGCAGGCAACTGAACATATTTCAACTGTCAAAACCCGTAAGCTTCAGTATTTCAAGTCTCTGATTGGCTAATTCTAGTCCAGTTGAATACCTGCATTTTACTTAAAGCTTTTTCTTTGATTGGCTGTTGATTGGCTAATTTTAAACTGTCACAGAATTTACATTATCGTTGCTCTAATCATGACTAGTAACATTCAAACTCAATTTTGCCTCAAGGTTACCTTATTGTTACCTCATTGTTAGCAATGTTAAACTTAATATTCTCACAGCTCTTGCATTATTAAAATATATAATGCATTCATATAACATTATTAAACATGTTTTACAATAATATAAGCTTATGCAATGACTGTTACATATATTTCTTACAAATTATTACATACATATTGTCTCAATGAGGGCTGTTATTGAAATTATATATTATATAATACAATTAAAATTATTCAAATATTAAAAATACTGCCTCAAAGTATACAAATTATTCTCACGAAAGTTTATTTTTCTATCTACTGCATTTTAAATGAGATAAACCTTTCTGGAAATAGCTACATTACACATTTCATTGTATATACAAAGCAAACAGCGATATTCAATGTTTAAGAACTAAAGACTACATGCTGGCCTTAAAATTCCATACATTATGAGAAACAGCTGAAAATCAACAGGCCTTTAAATGAATAACTCAAGTATTGAACAGTTTTTCAAACCATTAATAACAGCTATCTCGAAATGGCTGATGCCAAAAAAAAAGTTATTTGAAATAAATTGTGTGTTTTAAACAGATCTGCATTTTTTGTGGTATATTTTCATCTATCACTTAATGTACACCAGTTATGCAAAATTATACAAAATTCCTTCTAAATGAAGAGAACTTCACATGCTATTTCCAGATAATTCAAGGCATACATTTTATTTGTCATGTAAATATCTTAAGTATGCGGCATTTTAATAAAATTCCTTAGTCATTTTTTTAGAAAATTAAAAATTTTTTTAAATTTTCCATGTAAAGAGTAGTCTGGATTGGGGGAATTTTCTTGAACATCTTTGTATCACGTCTTTGGAAATACTAAACCTAAATACGAAGTTCGGTATTTATCTAACTTTTCGTTTTTGAGTTATGCTGTTCAAAGATGTGCGCTCTCACACACACACACACACACACACACACACACACACACACACACACACACACACACACACACACACACACACACACACACACACACACACACACACACACACACACACACACACACACACACACACACACACACACACACACACACACACACACACACACACACACACACACACACACACACACACACACACACACACACACACACACACACACACACACACACACACACACACACACACACACACACACACACACACACACACACACACACACACACACACACACACACACACACACACACACACACACACACACACACACACACACACACACACACACACACACACACACACACACACACACACACACACACACACACACACACACACACACACACACACACACACACACACACACACACACACACACACACACACACACACACACACACACACACACACACACACACACACACACACACACACACACACACACACACACACACACACACACACACACACACACACACACACACACACACACACACACACACACACACACACACACACACACACACACACACACACACACACACACACACACACACACACACACACACACACACACACACACACACACACACACACACACACACACACACACACACACACACACACACACACACACACACACACACACACACACACACACACACACACACACACACACACACACACACACACACACACACACACACACACACACACACACACACACACACACACACACACACACACACACACACACACACACACACACACACACACACACACACACACACACACACACACACACACACACACACACACACACACACACACACACACACACACACACACACACACACACACACACACACACACACACACACACACACACACACACACACACACACACACACACACACACACACACACACACACACACACACACACACACACACACACACACACACACACACACACACACACACACACACACACACACACACACACACACACACACACACACACACACACACACACACACACACACACACACACACACACACACACACACACACACACACACACACACACACACACACACACACACACACACACACACACACACACACACACACACACACACACACACACACACACACACACACACACACACACACACACACACACACACACACACACACACACACACACACACACACACACACACACACACACACACACACACACACACACACACACACACACACACACACACACACACACACACACACACACACACACACACACACACACACACACACACACACACACACACACACACACACACACACACACACACACACACACACACACACACACACACACACACACACACACACACACACACACACACACACACACACACACACACACACACACACACACACACACACACACACACACACACACACACACACACACACACACACACACACACACACACACACACACACACACACACACACACACACACACACACACACACACACACACACACACACACACACACACACACACACACACACACACACACACACACACACACACACACACACACACACACACACACACACACACACACACACACACACACACACACACACACACACACACACACACACACACACACACACACACACACACACACACACACACACACACACACACACACACACACACACACACACACACACACACACACACACACACACACACACACACACACACACACACACACACACACACACACACACACACACACACACACACACACACACACACACACACACACACACACACACACACACACACACACACACACACACACACACACACACACACACACACACACACACACACACACACACACACACACACACACACACACACACACACACACACACACACACACACACACACACACACACACACACACACACACACACACACACACACACACACACACACACACACACACACACACACACACACACACACACACACACACACACACACACACACACACACACACACACACACACACACACACACACACACACACACACACACACACACACACACACACACACACACACACACACACACACACACACACACACACACACACACACACACACACACACACACACACACACACACACACACACACACACACACACACACACACACACACACACACACACACACACACACACACACACACACACACACACACACACACACACACACACACACACACACACACACACACACACACACACACACACACACACACACACACACACACACACACACACACACACACACACACACACACACACACACACACACACACACACACACACACACACACACACACACACACACACACACACACACACACACACACACACACACACACACACACACACACACACACACACACACACACACACACACACACACACACACACACACACACACACACACACACACACACACACACACACACACACACACACACACACACACACACACACACACACACACACACACACACACACACACACACACACACACACACACACACACACACACACACACACACACACACACACACACACACACACACACACACACACACACACACACACACACACACACACACACACACACACACACACACACACACACACACACACACACACACACACACACACACACACACACACACACACACACACACACACACACACACACACACACACACACACACACACACACACACACACACACACACACACACACACACACACACACACACACACACACACACACACACACACACACACACACACACACACACACACACACACACACACACACACACACACACACACACACACACACACACACACACACACACACACACACACACACACACACACACACACACACACACACACACACACACACACACACACACACACACACACACACACACACACACACACACACACACACACACACACACACACTTTTTCTGAAAATTCTCTTTTCTAAACACGTATATACGTTGAAATCTCGGTACCAAACTTTTGGGTGGAGTGTAATAGCCTCTCTAGGTTCTATGTACATGTAGAGAAAGTAAAAATGGTGGTTTAATTACTTTTTCTATCATGTGCTTAGGTAGAGTAGTATTACATTACACCCAAAAAAATTCAATTTCAGATTTCACTGGAAATACATGTTTGGAGGCCCCCTGAATCCAAAGAATGTAGTTCAGCAAAAGTTCCACGAGAGTAAAGATGAAATAAGGTTTTCAAGAAAATGCTCCCACCCCAAACTGTCTTTTACATGGAAAACTTTTTGTTGTATTTGATTTTCTCAAAAATGGCTCAAACAATTTTGATTAGAATGCTATATACAGGGTGAACCAGAACTCCATTGACAAGCTTTCAGAGGTTGTTCAGGGATACCTTCTGAGTATTTTGGTTTAAGGGACTCACAGTCTCTGCCGGCTCATTACAGAGTAACTGCATTTTCTTTGGTTTCTTGCCGCAGTTATCTTTGTATCTGTATTGCACTAAAAATACTGCACAACAGTGCAAATTCGATGGTGTGCGCTCACGGTACCTGTTGTCGACAACAATAATGCCCTCTTTAACTCGTTGCCTTCAAGTTGAGTTGGCTGATATGCACCTCGTGTATGGATTCCCTGAATGTAATGGAAGAGTGGCACGATGACGCTGTGCTGAATGTTCCTGCACCAATGGCAACCACGTCACATTTCTTTTGCATCTGAATCCTTCCATGTTAGAATGGAAGATACTGACCGTGCGACGTATGCCAGAACACCCAATCTGAAAGAGAATGCATTACATGTGATTGCTGATAATCCTGCCAGTAGTAGTTGTAAAAGTGTCTATCTTGAAATTTCTGGAAATAACCTGTGAAGTCGTCATCATTTGCAAGGAATTTCATATAATTTTGCATAACTGGTAAACCATAAGAGATATAAAAAAACATACTGCATAAAAAATATACATCTCTATAAAATATACAATTTATTTAAAGAATTTTTTTTGTGGCATCAGGCATTTCAGAAATTGGTTTGAAATTTTCAGTGTTTTTCCATTTTCAGTTATTTCATGTAATGTCGTAGAAAGGTTATGGTATTTTAATGCCAGCATATAACGACCAGCTTTTAAATATTTGACTATCTCTTTTCCTGTATTCCCGTGTACCTACAATGAAATATGTAATGAAACTATTTCTATTAAGGTTTATTTCAAGTAACATGAAGTAGTAGAAGTATAAGCGTTTGTAAGAAGCTATAAGCGATAGTAGGTAGGGGAGGTCTTGCAAATGTAAACATGTGAGGTCTTGCCAGGTATCAGTGACCACCATTGTGTGCAATTAGAAGTAAACTGGGGGGGACGATTAAACCGGTTTGAATTAGAACAAACATCAATTAGCTGGAATTTCCAGAAAGCGGACGGGGCTGCTATTCAGAATTTTCTACGCGAGCAATATTGGTCTTTCGTAAAATCTGCCACTAGTGTAAATGAAGCCTGGGCTAGTTTCAAAACACTTACTTCGGAAGCAATTATGAAACATGTACCTTTTAAAGTTATGAAAAATAACGCTGATCCAGAATTTTATACAAAACGTATTAGGTCACTTAAAAGGAAAACAAGGCGCGCGTATCATAAAAGGAGGAAATCAGAATGGCATTTTATTAAATTTAAAGAATTAACCAAGAATTTACAAAACGAAAAGTTGCAAGCGCAGGAGCGGTTTTTAGAACAAATTTTAAATAAGGAAAGTGATGGATGGAAAGCATTTTACAATTATGTGAGGAGACGCAGGGGTAATAAAGAAGGCATACCAGATTTCAAAGTTAACGGGACTGCCGTAATAAATGATAAGGAAAAGGCGAACATATTAAATGCACATTTTGTATCGGTCTTTCATCAAATGGATGATAGTCCTGAACGGGAAAATAGGAGTGGTGGAGAATCGCTTTTTCAAATAATGGCGCCAAAATTACGTAAAAGGATCAAGATGCTACAGAATCGAAAATCAAGAGGGCCGGACAACGTACCTACTGAAATATTAAAAATAGGGGGAGAAGCCATGATTCCCTACCTAATGCTATTGTTTAACATGTCAATTAACAACCGTGCACTACCGGAAGACTGGAAATCCGCTATTGTAGTTCCAATATACAAAGGGGGTAATAAAACAGAAATAAATAATTATCGGCCTGTTAGCCTAACGTCGGTAGTGTGTAAAGTAATGGAGCATCTAATTGCAGAATACATACGGGAGGATTTAGAAAACAAACAGTGGTTCAACAAAGCGCAACATGGGTTTAGATCCGGGTATTCATGTGAAAGTCAAACAACTTCATTAATTCAAGATTTGGCAGATGAGGTGGATGCAGGGGGAAGGATTGATGCAGTGGTGATAGATTTTTCTAAAGCTTTTGACGTAGTGCCACATAGTTTACTCATCCGGAAACTAGCAAATGCGGGACTTGATAATCGCGTTGTATTGTGGGTAGAACAATTTTTGAAAGGGAGGACGCAAAGAGTAAGAGTAGGTAGAGAACTGTCAGAAGGGGGGACCGTAAGTTCGGGCGTGCCCCAAGGCTCGGTACTGGGCCCGTTACTGTTTCTTATCTTTGTTAATGATATCCATATAAACATTAAATGCCAGATAAGACTGTTCGCAGACGATTGTATTATTTACAATAAGATTAGGAATTCCATGCATGAGACTGCTCTTCAGGACGACCTAAATGAAATCAGGCGGTGGGCCGAAGCAAACAAAATGACAATTAATGCTGGGAAAAGTAAGTCCATTGTTTTTAGCAGAACTAAGGGGAAGATTATACATAACTATCAAATGGGCAGGGAACCAATTCCACAGGTGGACAGCTGCAAATATTTGGGAGTGTGCTTGTCAAGTAATGCTGGATGGGGGGAACAGATAAATAGTACATCTAGGAAAGCGTGGAAAGCATTGCATTTCGTAATGAGAATACTGAAAAAGGGGAGCGCAAAGACCAGGGAACTAGCCTACAAATCTTTAGTGCGGCCGGTTATGGAATATGGAGTAGCATGTTGGGACCCATACAGAGTCAATCAGATTGATTCCTTAGAAAAAGTGCAGAGAAGGGCTATAAAATTCATAAGGAGAGGTAAAGATTTTGGGTTTACAAAAGGTGAAGAGAATGAATGGGAACCGCTAAAAGTTAGGCATAAAAAACATAGATTAGTTGCGTTATTTAAAGCTTATACTGGTTCAAATGCTTGGGCGGATGTTAGAGAAAGGTTAGAGAATCCAGCACACTACGGTCGAAACGATCATCTGTTTAAAATTAGGGGTAGAAAGTGCAGAACCGACGTGGGAAAATTTTCTTTTGTTAATAGAACCATTGAGGAATGGAATGAATTGCCTGTAGCAGCCTTTCAGGGCTGTCCTCTGACCTTAAAGCAGTTCAGAAATAATATTAGCGGAATAAATGTTGGTTAATTAACTAGTGTACTCATTTCACAAACTATACTATTAAAGTTGACACTACCAGGTTGAAAATACTGGTAACTAAATATAAGGACCAATTGTAAATAGTTAAGTACCTCGAAAATAGTTACGTACTTTGTAAATTGTTAAGTACTTTGTAGATAGTTAAGTAAATTGAGAATAGTTCAGTAAATTGTGAATAGTTAAGTAAACTGTGAATAGTGAAGTAAATGGTGAATAGTTAAGTAAATTATAAATGGTTCAGTAATTAGGGATTTTAAAAACTTTGTTAATATTTAAGATTAATCATTTTGTATTGTTAGTCTTGTTTATTATTATTATTATTATTATTGTAAGCTAGTCATGGTGATGTAAATTTTGTACGGTTTAATTCTGCCACCGGGGAGTACCCAATTGCAGAATATAAATAAATACATACATTCATACATACATGAGATTTTATGATGTAGATTGAGTCATACTTTTTTAAACTCACCTTCACTAATTAAAAGTTAAATAAAACAGAAATGTTTTTGAGGGCATTCGTCCTCATCGTCAGCGACTGGGTGACTGGGTTAATAGTGCTTCTGTTTTTAATCTTTAATGAGATTTTATTCTTTTATGTTTATTTAACATCTTACAAATCCAATTACATGAGCTATAAGTTGTATTATCTGCAGTATAATAATATATTTCATTTCTATGTTGACTATTACAGCATGTTTCTGTGTATGACTGTAGGTATGGCATAATTGCAGGTCATTTCTACAGCGGCAGTACCAGCTGAAACTGCGCCAACATGCTAAAGAGGTTCAGGAGCAGCTGGCTGCCGACTTGAAGTTATTGGAACGTCTGCTAGCTGAAGAAGTTAGGGAAGAAGAGCTGAAGAGTGAGGGCAGAGCAATGGCACGCCAAGAGATGCTGCATGCTTATGAAGCTCTCGCCTATCAGGCTCAAGTAGAGAAAGAGCGGGAGCGACAAATGGAATTTTTATTTCAGTAAGTTGGACATTAGCAAGTATATGCTTTGGGGAAACTTCAGTATGTGGTATTGAAACTAAAAATGCTCACTTAAGGGGAGATTAGAAGCTGCATCCTACCAATATTAAATCTGCTAAATCCAAGAAACAATTTGTAACATAACACTGAAATTTTTAGAGGTAATAGATTTATGCCTTCTAAGTTACTCATCTATTTTTATATGATTATTTTGTTTATTAAGGAAGATAGGATTTGTTCTCAATTATGCCATCTTTTGATTGGGATGCCAGGATAGTGCAGTGGTTTTGTTTCTGGCTCTTGCATTGAGGGTCCAGGGTTTGATTCCCAATTCTGGGGTGACATTTTAAGTCGGCTCTATCCATGCTATCACCTCTGACTTGCCGATATGAAGTATCTCCAAGACCCAACATGAGTCCACGGTAAAAGCTGTAGGCCCTTTCATTCCACTACCATTGAAGGCAGAAGCTTCCACCTGCTATTAACACAGAGAAAACAGGTCATTTATATCAGAAAATGTCATTCACAGAAAAAGCTGTTGAAAACAAAAATGGATGCGACGGACCTCCTCGTGGCGTCGTCTTCCTGGAATTCAAGCCAGCACACTTGTGTGTTGCCCTATTTCTAAACTCTTTCCCAGGGTGTGGTGACGGTAGACGAAATGAAACTCCAGATAACTTGAACTTTAATTTATTGCATTGTGATAATACTGTTTTGTGATGCCGCTAGCCATGTGTTTTAAACCTATGTGCGATTCAAAGGGGCCTATCTTCAAAGATTTACCTTCCCAAGCTAGCTGTGTCTCCTGTATCTAACTTCACACGCATCGCCACAAACATGGCGTGAATTGTTGCCTCTTCTTCAGGACCAGACGAAAAAGAACAGACGCGCGAGCTGTGCACGTGTGCGCTTTTATACTCGCTTAGGGGACGCTAAGTTCGCCTAGCTATTTTCTAATCTTTTCTGTTATTGGTTCTCCCCTAAGCGTGCTATGAAAACATTTGCCTCCAAATCTGCAGTCTTGACAAGTTTGGGATTTCCAAGGTGTCAAAATCTCTCTCCCTCTCTTTCTATCTTATTGCTATCTTATTGCCTGTGACTGTTTAGCTGTGTTGCCAGACCTAAACCCCTTTCTACCTGCCTGTTTCTCTTCTCACGGCTAGCTAGCTTCACATCTTACATATATGTTACAATACTCAGCTTATTTCCTATTACATTTACGTTCCGTATATATCATAGTTCCCGCTACATGGAGAAAACAAACTTGCACTATTTGCATAGAAAGAAACCACATAGCTTGAGCACTCAGAAGCTGCCCTGTTTAACAGTAGTACCAATTTGTAGGAAAAAACTGGGATAAAGTTCAGCTTTCTACTTCTTGGATAGGAAGACATGGACCAATCTCATGGTCATCCAGATTACTTGAGCTTTCACCTCTAGATTTCTTCATCTGGGGTTATTTAAAACAACTATGTATACAGAGAAGCTAGAAATTCATACAGCCTGTATCAATTTATCACAGTGCCCTGTAGTTCCGTTATACATGAAATTCGAGTCCAAATTTCCATTCAAGAATGAAAGTGTTAAAAATACTGCCTCACCTTCCATAGGCCTATCTGTTGCACCCACCTTGAATGATTTGCTTGCACATTTGCAAGAAATCTGTGATTTTCCTTATGGGCGTTGCGCCCTGCAGGGCTTTCTGAAGGAGCTGGGTTTCAAATACTGTAATTTGGATAAGAGAAGAGTTATTATGGAATCCAGCAGAATTGTAGCTTGGCATTATATGTATTCACCAAAACTAAGAAAATTTCGCAGTGATGGACCTAAAACAATTTATTTAGATGAAACCTGGTCAATACACATGATGTATCCAGGAAAGAATGGGATCGTGACTTGTGTGTTTGCACCTTACCTGCTCCTGTGTCCAGGGATAAAAGGAGTATGCTGCTTCATGCTGGGAGCACCGAGGGATGGGTAAAAGACCCTTTCTTTTCATTGGGCACAATAAACATTGGTGCTGCAATGGCTGATAGTCATGATGATATAAATGTAGCAGTGTTTGAAGAATGGTTTGTTGGTAGGGTTATGACAAACCTGCCAAGTAACAAAAAATGTGTAATTATTTTGGATACCATTCATACTTAAAATATGTAACACCTACAATGTCTAATAAGTAATAATAATAAGAAGAAGCATAATAATATTAACAAAAATAATTATAATTTTCTATTGAATATGATATTTTTCTAATCGCTTTATTTTGATTCTTAAGCAAAAACCCAGTCCTTTGCGCAATGTTGCTCACTTCATGTTGTTCTGAGAGAGAAAGTCATTCTAGAAAGAGATGGTGATGTTAAGAGGTTGCAACTCTACAGAAGGGACCAAGGAGGGAAGGTTCATGTTGTAAAACGATTATAAGGGTTTCTCAAACAAGGATGTCGAACTGCACACACGTTAACCAGACAGACTTTACGTATGTTACTCTTTGAGTCTCTTTGTCCTGGCAATAAACTAGGAGTCTAAACACTACACACATATATGAGAAACTGCCAAATTTTTATGTGACATTCTTTAACACAAAATGCACAGCCTTCTCACAATACAACGTTCAAAACAACAGACAACCTTTAAGGAAAACACACATTTGCAGCTGTGATCCCCTTGATGCAGTCTCTGTTCAGGTATGTAAGTTTCCAAAGAAATTGCATTTACTTTAATAACATACATTTGCAGTTTCTTTGGAAGCCCAGCATATCCCAAAACAGATGTGTTTTAATGCTGCATATTTCTGCTTTAAGCAGTTGGACATAGTTTCCATTTCCATGTTAAGCAGTTTCATATTATTCAGAAAATTACACGTTAACTGTATGATTTCCACTGTGGCTGAAAGTTTTTTTTCTGAAATAGACAGGATTCTGTCTTATTCAATGTCTGTTTGGCCAGGTTTCACTGTAAATTATAATAAGCACTGAAAATTAATTCCAACGGTGTTCTATATGAGGTTACTAATTGACTAATTCCTTTTAGCGAGGAGGCAGAGAGAATGTGGGTGAAGCAAAAAGAACAGTGGGAGCTGGAAAAAGAAGCAAGAGAACAGCTCATGTCTGAAGTAATGGCAACTTTACAACGTCAACTAGAGGAAAAGCTTGAAACAAATATAACTGAACAAAGGGAGTTGGTGAGAGAGAGGGAAGAACTTGTTGCTCGGTTGGAGCAAGCAAATGCAGAACTACAAAATGAGCAGAAGGAAAGGGAACATGCAAAAGAGAAGCAAAGAAAAGAAATGGATTCACAGGTAACTGGAGTTGTAATATTTTGTTTAAATTCTCCAATGAGGTTAAATGCTATACTGCCCTCATAAAACTTTTTTAAAAAGTTGAGTTAAGGTGATTTTCTTCATGCGTAGGACATTAAACATCATATTCCAGGGTAAAAATACTGCATTTCACATTTTAATGCCCTATAATGAAATACATTTTGGTTTATCTCCATATGTTTTACAATATTACTACTTTAAAAAACCTTAACTTCTTATAATAAATCAGATAACCTCAAGTATAAGGTATTTCAACAAGAGTGTCCTATCTTTGAACTTAAATAAAACACGTTTTATAAAT
This sequence comes from Deroplatys truncata, assembly GCA_030765065.1. Lineage (NCBI taxonomy): Eukaryota > Metazoa > Arthropoda > Insecta > Mantodea > Mantidae > Deroplatys > Deroplatys truncata. The sequence goes on from CM060979.1 coordinate 14,323,638, forward strand.
GATAGAAGTTTATTTCTTTTTTTTATTTTGGAACATAATTAATTTCTTTACGTGTGGAAGAGAACATCAATTAAGTGACCGCCGCGACTTCGTTGGTTGTGCGTATACGGTCAACCCAATTTTCAATGACAGAAGAACGTAAATTAGGTCCAACTTCACGCTTAACACACGTGATGATATTCATAAGATCATTTACTGTTTTTGGCTGTTGAGATAAACTCGAGATTTCACATAACCCCACAAGAAGTAATCCAACAGCATTAATTCACATGACCTCGGGGGGCCAGTTAACATCACCCCAAGGGAAATGATGAAACCTCTGAACTTCTCCTTCTAAAGATCGATTGTTTCGAAAGCAGTATGACATGTGGCACCATCTTGCTGGAACCAGATGTTTTTGAGATCCATACCATTCAATTGAGGCCAAAAAAAGTCCCTTATAAGAGCCCGGTGTCTTTCTCCATTGACAGTTACAGCTTCTCCATCTTCATCTTGGAAAAAATATGGACCAATGATTCCACCATACCAAAATCCACACCACACAGTAACCTTTTGGGGATGAAGTGGTCGTTCTTGAATCTGCATTGGATTGTGATTGCTCCAATAACAGCAATTTTGTTTGTTAACACAACCATCCATCCAAAAGTGGGCTTCGTCGCTGAAGACGATTTTTCAACAAAAATCCGGGTCAGCTTCCAATTGCTCCATAGCCCAGTCAGTGAATACACGGTGCAACCTATGGTCGTTGGGCTTCAGTTCTTGAGTTAACACCATTTTGTAAGTGTGAAACTTCAAATCCAGATGCAGAATTTGCCAAGTTGTGGTCAGCAAAAGTCGCAATTCTTGCGCTTGACGAGCAATTGGTTTGTTTCCGTTCTCGCATACACTCTGACAAACGGCGCCTATGTTTTTGTTGGAGCGCTTATGTCAATTACGTATAGGCGTTCTTGATCGCCGACAGAAACACTTCTTTCAAATTTATCGATCAAATGCCGAATCATTCTCTCGTAGGGACGATTATGCACACCGCAAACTTCACGCAATACACGGAAGGTTTGGCGAACAGATGATCCATTTTGATAATAAATTTTCACAATTCCTACGCATTGCTGAATGCGCTAACGTTCCATGGCTATTTGTCAATAACAACTGTAACCACATGAAAAAAATGACTGCTGTAACTCAATAACAAGGACATCTATCACATATTAAAGATAGGATACTCTTGTTGAAAGACCCTTTACAATGGAATTAAGGCATTTTGTTTTGGAAATTGGACTTATGGATGTTTTATGGTGCATCTAAATGTTGTGCACATACTAATGTTGGTATTAAACTGGCAGTGTGTTGAGATGTTTTATTTTATTGCGTTGGTAGACTAACTTCTGTTTTTAAGAATGTATAAGATGTTAAGTTGAGAAACGAATTATTAACGAAGTGTGCCGCTGGAGAGCACTGGTTCTATGAAATTGTAGTTGTGTTAAAATCTATGTAGTGCTCCGAGAAACATGTAACAAAGTGTTCACTTTCATGCCTAAAAATCCACCTAAATTTTGGGCTGATATTGAGGTTTCAGATGTGCTTGACCTAGTGCATAGTTATAAGAATATGTGAAACTCCAAATTAAATGAGTTAGGATGCTGAAGTAGAATATTTTTTGTAGTTGGAAGATGCTTCATGTTTATCTGCCCCACGTATGGGAGCCAATTTGTCGCAGTAACTTCGTGTTATCTTATTGCTGAGCGCCTGTTATTGTTTTACTACTTTGAATGTTGGGTTCTTTGTCCTCTGGCTAGCTATTATTACTACTCAGTCGAGCATGTCTCATGAACAGGGTGTGTAAATGGAAAGGATTTTTACTGAAAGATAACACTTATAAAAGAATTTGTTTTTAAATTTTTATTACCGTCACAATTAATTAATTTCACATATTGACTCTTGATACACGCCAGACTGAAACTGTTATAATTTCTAATATCACTATAATCACTTATTTGCTGCACATTATTAATTTGCGTATTTCACATTTGTAACTAACTTTACAACGCCAGAGATTCTGTAGAATTGCGCGACGTATAACGCGTGAACGATTCTCTTAAACTGTGCGACGTATAACCTTTGTATGATTCTGTTGGACTGAACGACGTATTACCCGCGAATCCTTCTGTTGGACTGAACGACGTATTACCCGCGAATCCTTCTGTTGGACTGAACGAAACCTGTCTCTGGCACGGAATTTATACTCCCTCACCCGATATGCCTAAAGATTATAACCGAGCTGCTATTGGTTAATAAAACGCGCCAACATTAGCGTCTATATTTATATCCAATCAGAATTACAAACACGTATGCTCTAGGGAAGAAATTCCCTCCATTTCTAAAGAAACGTGCGCTACTCTGACATCATTTGCTTGTCTCTAATAATTGATAAACAACTCACCCCCTCGCTCATTGTTGCCCGCTCTTATTGTCAGTTTTAATGAGGCCGTGTAAACTTATTTCCTAACAATGCTTATAATTAACAAACATCTCAAATCATTGTCATACAATAATGCTTATTTACACTACAATCACTCTGGCATTTACATTGTTGTGATATAAAATACTGCCACAATGCAAAGAGTGTTACAATTATGTGTAGTGCAGACTACTAGCCTCCTGTGAAACAATATTTACATTTAAAACCCTTGTCGTTTAGTCAAAACAGGAGTGTGCACCTTTAAATAAGTTGTAGTAATACTGTAATACATGTTTATTGTTAAGTAGTTTATATTTTGTGTATGAGTTTAAATGCTAAAAACGTATGACTAAATTGTTTATTAATTTATTTGGAGTTAAGGTAAACTAATAGGATTTTTGTACTGGTTTATAATGAATCTTTAAATTAGAAAGTTTATGTCCTTTCTATTCTAGTCTTTCTCTACTACACATAGTAAGTAGGGAAAGTTTGCATTCCACCCAAAAATTTGATACATGGTATTTGAGTTTAACATCTTTCAAGGATGCGACATGCAGATTTTCAAGAAAATCTCCCACTCTGGTCTACCCTTTACATGCAACATTTTTCGAAAACTTTGATTTTCTCAAAAATGGCTCGTAACGATTTTGATTAAAATATCATATTTTATTTAAAGGTGAGTCGAAATTGTTACACTAACATCACTTAAGTTTACTCACTTAACATGTTTCGGGAAACCGTTGTTCCCATCCTCAGAAGGTTAACTCGACTGGCCCGTGTTGTTGGTGTTTCCGTTTTTTGGACTGGATCCTGTGGTGGCATCTTGTGGTGGAGAAATGTACTTCCAGAGAGGATTTGGTGGCGGCAAATCAAAATTCATTAGATGTGTGTTGTGTTTTAGAATGGTGATCTTCTCCCATGCATCTAATTCGGCTGCAAATTTGGCTGGTTTGACTAATGTAATATTGGGTTTGATGTTGTGATTAGTGATCCAAAAATGGTGTGAAACTGCAGATTTGTCCATTTGTTTGTATTTAATACATCTCATGTGCTCCTTTAGCCTAGTTTCTAGGTTTCTTTTTGTCTTACCTATGTATACTTTATTGCAATCTGAACAATTGATTTTATAGATTCCAGCTTTTTTGTCTTGTGGAATGGGGTCTTTTAACTTGTTACAAAGTAATTTCTCTATGTTAAATTTGTTCTGTGGAGCTAGGCTGATGTTATGTTTCATGAAAATCTTCTTAAATTTGTGAAATGTTCCTGGGTGGTATGTGAATTTCTTGAACTTTAGTTCTTTATCTTGCTGGCTGAGATTAGTTGTGTTTCTGATGTGCATCTGTCGTTTGAATTTTGCAATTTTTTTGTCAATAGTTGCTTTGTTGTACCCATTATGTATTGCTGTGTCTACTATATGCTGGTATTCTAACTGGTATTCTTTTTTATTTAAGGGGGTATATACCAGTCTATGTGTTAGGCTGTTTAGTACTGCATGTTTGTGTGTGGTTGGATTGAAACTCTTATTTTTTATGTAATTAGTAGAGTGTGTTGGCTTCCTGTATATGCCAAAGGTTAGGTTCTTTTGTTCTCTGATGATTTTTAGGTCTAAAAATGGTAGCATGCCTTCTTTTTCTATTTCTATGGTGAATTTTATTGATTGGTTCTGTAGGTTTAGTAAGGCTAAGGAGTCTTGTATGAACCTATTAGGGACAACAGCGAAGATGTCGTCAACATATCTGTGCCAAACTTTAAACATGTATGGAAAGGAAGTTGTTATGTGTATTTCTAAGTAGCTCATAAATAAATCTGCCAAGAAGGGTGAAAGTGGGTTGCCCATGGTTAGACCAGTTGGTTGTTGATAGAACTTCTTATTGAAACTAAAACAATTTTGTCCAATGCATAAATTGGTAAGTTGTATGAGGTCTTCTATTTCTTCTTCAAGTAGGTTAGTCTGCTGTAGCCATTTCTTTAATTGACGCAGGAGTTGATCTGTAGGGACACTTGGAAATAGTGCAGTGACATCAAAGGAAACTAATCTGTCTTCTGGTTCGAGTTCCAGGGATTTTATCTTCTGTATTAAATCTTCTGAATTCATTATGTTTTTGCTGTTGAATTTTGGTAGTGAAGAGAATCTCTGTACTAACCATTTTGCCAGTTTGTAGGTAGGAGAATCAATATTGCTGACGATTGGTCTCATCTTATTACCCGGTTTGTGTATTTTAGGTAGAGCATACATTCTTGGTAAAATGGGGTGGTCTGGTTTTAATCTAGATTTATCAGTGTCTGTTATAGTTTTGCTTTCCTGGATGGTTTGATTGAAGGCTTTTAAATGTGATTTTAATGGGTCTTCTTGAATTTGTATGTAATTTTCTTGTTGCAGCATATTTTCTACTCTGGTAATATAATCATCTTTTTGAAGTACAACTAGTTTATTTCCCTTGTCAGCTTTTGTGTATACTACTGGTTTTGATTTTAATGTTTTGATCACATGTTTGGTTGGGAAATTGTTATGTTTATCTGCTTGTATTTCTTGGAGAACTATTTCACATTCTTTTTTTATAGTGGTTTTACTATTTTCATTTAGGTTGTAAGTAGCAATCTCAATGTCTGCGACTATTTCATCGGTTGTTTTTGTGTAGCCAACACATGTTTTTAGGCCAAGGTTTAATACCGATAATTCTGCTTTGGTGAAAGTTACATTTGAAAGATTAATTACGTCAGAGTATGGCGTCGTTTTTTCATTTTTTAGGTTAGGTTTATATGAATGTTGCTTCCGGCGTAGTATGTCTAGTTTTTTCTTTAATTTCAGCGTTTTTGTTTTCATCCTGTAGCTAAGAATAGTGAGGAATTTTGATTGCATGTTTTGCCAAAGTGGATAGCCGAGTGTGTCCGTTAATTTAAGGTGAAGAGCATATAATTCCAGTTCCAATTTTTGTAATTTTGCGTAGTGGTTGTTTCTCTCAATTATTATTACTTTTTTATCGGCTGATGTTTGGTGTTTGCTGTTTTTGTCGTATTTTACAATTCTCCTTACAAACTTTGGTGTGACTTTGCTTTGTATGCATAGGTTTAAAAAACGGATGTCCGCAAATGTGTTTTTTCTTTTTTCTTCAATTTTTTGGTATCTTTTGATGTCACTTTTTATTCCACTGAAATCTGTATTGAAATTTAGGGTTTCTAATCTTACCTTGTTTTTTGCCATGACTTGCATCTTTTCCACGTGGTGGCCAATTATTAATTTTGCTTCTTGTGACTTGTTGGTCATAAATTACGTATGTATTGTAATGAAAAGAAGCTAGAAACAGTGATGTGTATTGAATTTATTTAAAGGTGAGTCGAAATTGTTACACTAACATCACTTAAGTTTACTCACTTAACATGTTTCGGGAAACCGTTGTTCCCATCCTCAGAAGGTTAACTCGACTGGACCGTGTTGTTGGTGTTTCCGTTTTTTGGACTGGATCCTGTGGTGGATCTTGTGGTGGAGAAATGTACTTCCAGAGAGGATTTGGTGGCGGCAAATCAAAATTCATTAGATGTGTGTTGTGTTTTAGAATGGTGATCTTCTCCCATGCATCTAATTCGGCTGCAAATTTGGCTGGTTTGACTAATGTAATATTGGGTTTGATGTTGTGATTAGTGATCCAAAAATGGTGTGAAACTGCAGATTTGTCCATTTGTTTGTATCCACTATCCACTTTGGCAAAACATGCAATCAAAATTCCTCACTATTCTTAGCTACAGGATGAAAACAAAAACGCTGAAATTAAAGAAAAAACTAGACATACTACGCCGGAAGCAACATTCATATAAACCTAACCTAAAAAATGAAAAAACGACGCCATACTCTGACGTAATTAATCTTTCAAATGTAACTTTCACCAAAGCAGAATTATCGGTATTAAACCTTGGCCTAAAAACATGTGTTGGCTACACAAAAACAACCGATGAAATAGTCGCAGACATTGAGATTGCTACTTACAACCTAAATGAAAATAGTAAAACCACTATAAAAAAAGAATGTGAAATAGTTCTCCAAGAAATACAAGCAGATAAACATAACAATTTCCCAACCAAACATGTGATCAAAACATTAAAATCAAAACCAGTAGTATACACAAAAGCTGACAAGGGAAATAAACTAGTTGTACTTCAAAAAGATGATTATATTACCAGAGTAGAAAATATGCTGCAACAAGAAAATTACATACAAATTCAAGAAGACCCATTAAAATCACATTTAAAAGCCTTCAATCAAACCATCCAGGAAAGCAAAACTATAACAGACACTGATAAATCTAGATTAAAACCAGACCACCCCATTTTACCAAGAATGTATGCTCTACCTAAAATACACAAACCGGGTAATAAGATGAGACCAATCGTCAGCAATATTGATTCTCCTACCTACAAACTGGCAAAATGGTTAGTACAGAGATTCTCTTCACTACCAAAATTCAACAGCAAAAACATAATGAATTCAGAAGATTTAATACAGAAGATAAAATCCCTGGAACTCGAACCAGAAGACAGATTAGTTTCCTTTGATGTCACTGCACTATTTCCAAGTGTCCCTACAGATCAACTCCTGCGTCAATTAAAGAAATGGCTACAGCAGACTAACCTACTTGAAGAAGAAATAGAAGACCTCATACAACTTACCAATTTATGCATTGGACAAAATTGTTTTAGTTTCAATAAGAAGTTCTATCAACAACCAACTGGTCTAACCATGGGCAACCCACTTTCACCCTTCTTGGCAGATTTATTTATGAGCTACTTAGAAATACACATAACAACTTCCTTTCCATACATGTTTAAAGTTTGGCACAGATATGTTGACGACATCTTCGCTGTTGTCCCTAATAGGTTCATACAAGACTCCTTAGCCTTACTAAACCTACAGAACCAATCAATAAAATTCACCATAGAAATAGAAAAAGAAGGCATGCTACCATTTTTAGACCTAAAAATCATCAGAGAACAAAAGAACCTAACCTTTGGCATATACAGGAAGCCAACACACTCTACTAATTACATAAAAAATAAGAGTTTCAATCCAACCACACACAAACATGCAGTACTAAACAGCCTAACACATAGACTGGTATATACCCCCTTAAATAAAAAAGAATACCAGTTAGAATACCAGCATATAGTAGACACAGCAATACATAATGGGTACAACAAAGCAACTATTGACAAAAAAATTGCAAAATTCAAACGACAGATGCACATCAGAAACACAACTAATCTCAGCCAGCAAGATAAAGAACTAAAGTTCAAGAAATTCACATACCACCCAGGAACATTTCACAAATTTAAGAAGATTTTCATGAAACATAACATCAGCCTAGCTCCACAGAACAAATTTAACATAGAGAAATTACTTTGTAACAAGTTAAAAGACCCCATTCCACAAGACAAAAAAGCTGGAATCTATAAAATCAATTGTTCAGATTGCAATAAAGTATACATAGGTAAGACAAAAAGAAACCTAGAAACTAGGCTAAAGGAGCACATGAGATGTATTAAATACAAACAAATGGACAAATCTGCAGTTTCACACCATTTTTGGATCACTAATCACAACATCAAACCCAATATTACATTAGTCAAACCAGCCAAATTTGCAGCCGAATTAGATGCATGGGAGAAGATCACCATTCTAAAACACAACACACATCTAATGAATTTTGATTTGCCGCCACCAAATCCTCTCTGGAAGTACATTTCTCCACCACAAGATGCCACCACAGGATCCAGTCCAAAAAACGGAAACACCAACAACACGGGCCAGTCGAGTTAACCTTCTGAGGATGGGAACAACGGTTTCCCGAAACATGTTAAGTGAGTAAACTTAAGTGATGTTAGTGTAACAATTTCAACTCACCTTTAAATAAATTCAATACACATCACTGTTTCTAGCTTCTTTTCATTACAATACATACGTAAAATATCATATGTTTAAGATATTTTCATGGCAAATGAAATTTATATCTTAAATTTTCTGAGAATGTCCCAAAAAGTCCTCTTCATTCTGAATGACTTTAGCACATAACTGGTAAACCGTAAGAGATAGACAAAATTTTACTACACAAAAAATGTAGATTTCGTTAATACACACAATTTATGTCATATACTTTTTTTTTTTTTGGGTTGAGTGAACCATTTCTAGATATTCATTGTTATTTGTTTGAATTTTGCAGTACTTATACTTTTTCCCAAATGGGAATTTAATATATATATATCTTGGACATACAAAGAGAATGGAATGCTCCACATAGCAACCAACGCTTAAAACATTTGACTATTGCTTAAAGCCTAGCATATTCCCCTTGCACCTACAAGAAAATTAGCAATAAGATAGTTTCTACAAATGTTTATCTTAATTAAAATGAAATAGTTGGAGAATAAGCATTTGTAAAAACGGTTTTTACAAGAGTAGAGAAAGTCATGTGAGTGCAACATATCAGATTTTTTTTAGACATCTATGTGATTGTCATATGCTCCATATTGCATACTTATTTATTTTCTCTGTTGTAATGCCTTCAAAACAGTCTAAGGGTATTCATTTAGAGTAAAAACTTGTGTGGTTAGAAATAAAGGTCTCCTGCAAGATTGTGTAAAGTGGAGTTAAGGTCATTTTGATTATGAGGGCAGTATACCAACATTCTGTTTTTTAAATGCCTGCTGCATTATGTTTGCAGTAATGCAGTTATACTCGCTGCCAAAGAAGAAAGGGATTGACATTTTGTGGATAGAGAGAGAGAGAGGCGACATTGCCGCTTATCGTGACCACGTGGAGAGTGTGTTAGAATTGTGTATGAAGGCAACTGGGTTGCATCTGCAATGTAGGGAGGGTATTATTTATGTTCGTATATGAAGAGAATTATAAAATAATGAATCTGCATGCAAAGGATAGAACATGCAAGAATATATCAGTTTAAAGATCTGTGTTAACTAGAGAGACATACCTGTGAAATATTGATAATTGCTGTAACACGAAAATGCCGCTGGTTCTTTCATAGACCATATTATTTCCCATGCTTGTTCTTTAATTGGGATGCCTTTACCAAATACATTTTATTCGGTTACCAAGTGCACTCAGTTTTTCGTTTGACTCACTGTCTTTGGCACTATTTTTGGATATTGTTAAATATCCATTAACACAATTGCAAATGCTCACAACACACACTCAGATACATGGACTCAAACACGTGTAAACATAAAGCAAATAACTGTACAAATAGGATGATGCAAAATAACTTCTCAGCACACGGGCTATCTCTAAACTGATGTAAACACATTGCAAGCTGTGGCTAGAGGAAGGCACTGTTTATAACTGCAGCGACAGCAGAAGATAAGATGTACAGTTCATGTTATTGCAACGGTCGTTCGCCAGATGCGTCATGCTAATGACGTGTTACAGTATCGGCAACAAGGTTTTTGCGTCTGTTGTTGCTATGGAAATGTCTTAGTTCTAATTGTTACTATGATGACCGTTATGACATATGCATCCCCTCCCGTTCATTTAAAGCTTTCCGCCATGTGGTTAGTAACTGTCAATCACCTTCATGATTGGTGCAGACTATAGTAAACTTTCTTGCTGCTGTTCTGAAGTTTCCTGCTAGCTTCTAATCAACGTATTTTTTAATAAGATTCTTCAATCTATCCATAACCTGGTGTCTGTGTGCCATTGTGCATGTCTAAGGTTTTGATTATTAATTAAGAAAATGCATGATACATTCACATGACTTTCTCTACTCATACTTCTAATAACTATTCTTACAACAGCTTATTCCTCTCTACTTCTTGTTAACTGAGATAAACGTTTGCAGAAATGCTTTCATTACACATTTTGTTTTATATACAAGAGGAATACAACAGGTTTAAGTGATACTCAAATACAGTGGAATCTCGTTAGCACGTTCCTCATTAACACATTTTCCCGTGTATTGCGTTGAATTATAAAAGTCCCAGCACAAAATGCATCAAATGCATTAATAACGTTCGTTTAGTACGTTTTCTCGCTCCCGCTTACTACGTTCGAAGTTTGATGCCCTCATTCGCTATAAAAGTAACGGTCCAGCGGGAGTAGATTTACTACATTCAAAGTTAGACGTTCTCATTCGCTACTTTGGTCAAACCAGGCGGGGTGGAACCGGCAGCCAATACCATGCATGTACGTATTTGTGGGACGTGTTTTGTGTGTGTGTGGGGGGGATGCTTTAGTGACGCTCTTTGGTGTTCTGCGGTGACGCTTTAGTTTAACAGTGGCTTCGTGTGGTTAGTTTATGCTGTTGAGTGTTGACGAAACGTAAAAGTATTTTAACTTTTTGTTCGCAATGGAGAAAAAGAAAGTGCGGCAAATAACCAACAGTGAAAAATTGAAAATCCTTGAGGAAGTAGATCGCAATCCAAATATGAAACGTGTGGATATAGCGCGGAAGTTAAACATTCCTCCGTCAACCTTAAACACAATTGTTAGCAAACGTAAACTAATTGAAACTGCTTTTGAAGAAGGAAAAAATGCTAAAAGAAAACGTAATCGCCCTGGCCAGTTTCCAGAATTAGAAGATGTTCTGCTAAAGTGGTTTACACAAGCTAGAGCTTCAAATGTGCCAATAGACGGTACTGTGGCATAATTCGGTGCATGAAACATGCGTATCGTAAGAGGCTGGTACAGAGAAGGTTGGCTGCACTGAAATCGACGACAAGAAAAATCACCGTCTTAGATGCCATGCATTTTATTAGAACTGGTTGGGATTGTGTGACGCAAGATACCATTAGGAACTGCTTTAATAAAGCCGGTTTTTGCCGAGTTCTTGGTGATGAAATTACGCAGGAAGACGAGTTTTCCGAGAGTGAAGAATGGCACCAAATAGCAGACGATGCCAGCGTGTCTTTCGAAAACTATGTAAACATTGACAATGAAATTCCAGTGTGTGAAACAGCGACGATAGATGAAATACTTGAACAAGTGAAAGATGAAGCATTAGTGGGAGACGAAAGTGACGATGAACCAGATCCTGAGCCAGTACGTACAGTGTCAGAAGCCATGCAGGCAATGGACATAGTGAAGCGATATGTGTGCAGTTTCGAAGTTGATGATGATGTAATGACTTTACTAAACAAGATGGACAGTAAAATTTTGGCATTAAAACCAACAAAGCAATCAACTATCGATATGTATTTCAAACCAATGTAAATAGTGTCTATATTTCACATCCGTTTTTGAGGTAAGATGTATTATTAGATTTTATTACATAAATATGTTCTTAAGTTGCAGATTATGTATTTTCGTTAACACGTTTTCCCGTCTATGACGTCCAAATCCTTGGGTCCCCGCAAAAACGTACTAACGAGATTTTACTGTATTTAAAACAAGGGTCTCTATGTAAGACTTTGAAATTCAATTCTGTTTGCATGACCATGAGAGAAGAAATTGAACAGCAAGTTTCCATTGGAAAAAATATAAAACAGGGAGTCAAATGAAAACCTTAAACATCTGATGTGTTGCACCCACATGACTTTCTCTACTCTTGTACAAACTATTTTACAAATGCTTATTCTCCATCTATTTCATTTAATCAAGATGTTAATCTTGATGCTATTTTTCCTGTAGATGCAAAGGGAATTGGTAGGCTTTAAGCGATAGTCAAATGTTTTAAGAGCTGGTTGCTATGTGGGGCATTCCATTCTCTTTACATGTCCAGGACATAAAATAAATGAATAACAAATTCCCACTTGAGAAAAAGTATGAGTATCGCAAAATTGAAACAAATAAGAAGTAATATCTTAGAAATGGTTCACTCCAGAAAAAAAATGTACGTGAATAAATTGTGTGTTTTAAAGAGATCTACATTTTTTTATGTAGTAAAATTTTGTCTCTTACAGTTTACCAGTTATGCGAAAACCATTCAAAATGAATGGGCTTTTGGGGACATTCCCAGAAAACTGAAGATATACATTTCATTTGCCATAAAACATCTTAAAACATATGATATTTTAATCAAAATCGTTAGAGCCATTTTTTAGAAAATCAAAATTTTCGAAAAATGTTCAATGTAAAGGCTAGTCTGGGGTGTCACATCATGTTGCATCCTTGGAAGATAGTAAACTCAGGTACCAAGTTTGGTATTTATCCGACTTTTCGTTTTTGAGTTATATTGTCCACAGACAGACATACACACACACATGAGCATGTTTCCAAAACTGCTTTATTTGGATTCAGGGCACCTCAAAACATGTATTTCCGGTGAAATCTCGGTATCAAATTTTTGGGTGGAATACAATACTTCCCCTACTTACTATATGTTGCAGAGAAGGTAAAAATGTAATAAATATTTCAATCTTTGTGCCATTGCTCTGACAGTTGACAGTATTGTTATCAATGTTTTAAAGAATGCCCAACAGATGCTACCACAATACTGGTTTAAAATGGCTGTCTCGCTTGCGACGTGCATCAACGAAGAACAATGTTCTGTCATACATTTTCTGAGCAGTGAAGGTACGAAACCTATTGAAATCCATCAGCAAATGAAGGTCCAGTATGGTTATGCATGTTTATCACTGCAGCAAATGCACGAATGCAGTAGAAATTCAGATGCTCCCCGCCCAGGTCACGCACACTAGAGTCTATTGCAGCAGTTGAAGCCATTGTAATGGAAAATCGCTGTGTGATGGTGGATGAAATAGCCGCAAATCTGAACATAAGTCATGACTCAGCACATCATGTTATTCATAAGTTTCACATAGTGTCTGCAAGGTGGCTGCCACAGCAGCTCACTCCAGAGCTAAAGAACGACGCGTGGATGCCTGTGAGGAACGTTTGCAGCACTTTGAAGCAGAAGGTGATGACTTCCTTGCAAGAATTGTTACAGAAGACGAAACCTGAGTACACTACCAGGAGAGTAAGTAAGGAATGATGCCATTTCTGCTCACCAAAATTCAGGAAGTTCCGGATGTAGCCATCTGCAGGGAAGGTTATGCCAACTCTCTTATGGGATAAACAAGACATTATCTTGGAACATTGCATGCCTAGAGGAAACATCATCACCAGTGCATCATATTCCACTACATTGAAAAATCATCTTCAGTCTGCAATCGGATCAAAGCGATATGGATGTCTGTCTACAGGTGTCATTTTGCAACATGACAGTGCTAAGCCTCATACTGCATCTGTCATGCTCACCAGACCTCACCCAAGTGATTACCATATGTTCACACTACTCAAAGAGGTGATGGGAGGAAAGAAATTTTGTTCCGATGAAGGGGTACGGCAGACAGTGCTTGTACACGAACCACAAGGTTTTGTTTTTTTCAGAGGAATCCATGCACTTCCAATGCGCTAGAGGACATGTGTTGAACGTCATGAGACTATGTCGAAAAATTATACACTGCATTCCCCAGTTGTTCAATAAATTAAATTAAAAGGAATATTTAAAGTTTTCATTTGACTTCCTCTGTACATTATTTGAAAAGTAGTGCATAATATACTGTATATAGCATATTTAATAATTTATGCAGTTTTTTAATCAATTCTTATTTTGTTTTAAAGGTGGCAGAAAAACAGAAAAGGTTGCTAGCAGAAGCTAGAATTGCTGAGCTTGAAGCAGAAAAGAAGAAGGAGGAGGCAAAATTGGAAGAGGAGAGGCTTCTAGAGGAATTACGGAAAATGGAGACTACAGGATATAATCCTAAGGTGAATGCTTTTTCCTCTACTTGGTTTTTATTACCGTTAATGTTCTGGGTTTTAGCAAGGACATTATCATACTCTTAATCTTCTAGCTTCAGACTACTCACCAACATGAGTACCTGAGACTGTTAAGATAAGGACTCGTGAATGGGAGCTCTGCGGTTCAAATACTGCCAGGACCGTTCTCCCTGCCTGAGGTTCCTCATAACTGGCAAATGCTGGACAAGTACCCTGAAACTTAAGCCTGGAGCATTTCCTTCCCAACATTTGTTTTCCCAATTATAATTTAATTTCATGAGTTTTATTTATGGACGCTCTTTAACTGCGGTGGTCCATTCTATATTGGGCGTAAAAGACCGGTAATTTTGCTCAGAGGCCTCTTTATCAGGCTTGGGGTTCTTTTATGTGCTGTAAATCTACGACACGGGACCACCGGCTTTACTTCCCTTCCGAAGGAAGCCATGCTAAGGATTTTTATGCCCGAAAAAAAATTCGTCGCCGTCCGCCTGGTTTGAATCTGCGACCTTGGGAACTTTTAATGATCTAAAAACAGCAAAACATTTAAGCATTTATGACCTAAAACTTTATAAATATGACCTTAAAAGATAAAATATGACTTTATATAAGTTTATTTAAAAACATTCTTGTTGATCTTTTTTATATACCATGTAATATAAAATTCACTTCAGGACAAATTGTGAGTACAATACAGTAGAATCTCGTTAGTACGTTTTTGCAGGGACCTAAGTATTTGGACGTCATAGGCAGGAAAACGTGTTAACGAAAATGCAAAATCTGCAATTTAAGAACATAGGTAATAAAAATCTAATAATTACTACGTCTCCATGGGCAATTTAAATCGATTTTGAGTACAATTTCATAGTGAATACGATCCGCATTTCCATGTTAAATTCAATATGTTTAAATGGATTTGGATACACAAAGCCTGAGAATAAATAATTTAAGCTTTTATTTTGGTCAACTTGGATTTTTTAGGTTATGAATGTTTTTGAGAAAATAAATTGCGAATTGTGGAAGCGGCAATAGTGGTTTTGCTGTGTGTATTATTACACACGTGATAACAATTTCTGCTAAAAAAGAAAAAATTATGAGCGTGCATCGTGTTACGAGTACAATAGACGATATTATCTTTGGTGTATACAAGACGATTTGAATACGGAGGTGTTTCCATGCAACAAATTTCGTTCCGGTCCTCTTCTGATCCTATTTTCCAAGAGAAAAGTTTTGTTTTAGCATTTTTCCCTTCTTTAAAAGCAGTTTCAATCAATTTAGGTTTGCTAACAATCGTGTTTAAGGTTGATGGAACTTCCGCACTATATCGACATGTTTTATATTTGGATTGTGATTACATCAAGGATTTTCAGCTTTTCACTGTTGGTTATTTACCTACTACACTTTCTTTTTTTCATTGTAAATGAAAAGTTAAAATACAATCTACGGTTGTTTGGTCATCACTCAACATTAGAAACTATCGTTAGCGTTTACCGCGTTTACCACGCCAAGGTAAAGCATTCTCTATCCCGCCCACAGAAATCGTGTCACACAAGTATTTAATGGATGCATGTGATTGGCTGCCAATATCCACCTCGTGACCAAGGATTGACCAAAGTAGCAAATGAGGACGTCAAACTATGAACGTGTTATAATAAACGTCTACTCCCACTGTACCGATCAAGGATTGGCCAAAACAGCGAATGAGGACGTCAAAATTCAAACGTAGTAGGCGGGACCGGGAAAACGCACTAAGCAAACATTATTTATTATATTTGGTGATTTGGTGCCGGGACTTTTATAATTCAACGTAATACACGGGAAAACGTGTTAATGAGGAACGTGCTAACGAGATTCCACTGTAGTTACTTTTTGTAGTGTTTGAAAGTAGCTAGCGCTTATTTTTGAAATGTCTGCATGTGTCTGAAACAAATCAGAAGTGCAGTGAAAACAATAACATCTATCCAAACAATAACATGTTTTTACTACTGTACACCACTTGTTTAAAGTATGCCAAATTAGTTAACATGTCCTGTCAATCTTCAGTTTCTGCAGAGTTGCACTGGATCACAAGGTGCATTTTCAAGTTTTCCATTTTCAAAGACATACGCTTGTCGCTGAGGATACTGGAAAAGCTGCTCTCCACATCACAGGAGTATATTTGATGGTGGCGAGGTCACTGCAGGCCAGCTTTGGTTCATTGCCGTCAAATGTTGTGGCATTAATCCCAGAAAGATTCACTAATTGTGCACATTGTAGAATATTCAGGATTCCGCTGGAGAACACTTTGCAATTTGTTGTTCACCCCACACAACAATGTCTTACATCAGTGAACTAACTACTGTCCATTCCAAACCAGAGTGCCTTTCACTGAAAACAAACTCCTTGTGTTATCCGCGCGAAAGTAGTTTGCAATCCCCGCCCCTCCCACGTGCTCGTTGAACACTATTTAATCTATAAAAATGCGCCCTGTGTGAGAATCATAGTTCAAAATGCAACCTGAGGTAACAATCGATTTTATAAGTATGCGACACTGAACATTTTACTTATGTCAATCACAATCCTCGGGCAAAAGTGCAACACCCAAATCCGAATCCTCCGAACATGACTCAGCTGCCGTATCGGAATCAGAACTACTCTCCAAAATAATGACAAGCTTATCTACAGCACTGTCACACTTAAAACAAGTTCCCACATTTTATCCTATTCTAAGCTCTATTGTGTCTGTTTACATTCACTGCACGCTTTGGTTACACTTCTCACCGAAACGCCTGTTAAATCCGATATTAGTTTTGTAATATGCACTAATGCAAGTGTCGCATATTTTTCTAATAGTGAGTTGAATATATGAAGTATTGTTTGTTTTTCGCCACTTTTTAACTGTTTCCCGCTTTTGTGTTTGAACAGTTTGTTCGCACTACATGCACCTTCCTCTGCCATGAGAACTGTAATACCAACTGACTAAACCACACGATTTGACCTGAGCTGAGCATATGTGTGTTAGTGTATTATGAATGACTGCTCGCTTATCATATATCCTGTGTTACGCAAAGTGTTTATTCTGTACTCAGATAGCACCTCTGGAAATTCATTGCTGCATTTCTTGTATATGTAAGAGAGTGGCAGTCATGCATATGGTTGGTCTTAACAAGCAAGATGCTCTTCGTGTTAGCGCAATAGCAGACGAAAATCATATTTTGTAATCTCTTAACAGCTAGTATATATCCATTACCTTTAGCAATGAGTTCTTATGATAACCACAATAAAATGTGCAGTTATATATTTTTCCTGCACTAATATTTCAAGGTACAATACATGTATTAAGGAACTATTTACATAAGAGTGTGTTCTTGGGTTCGTGACAAGCAGAAGCACATGCTTCTGTGTACATCAGAGGGAACTCTGGTTTGGAATGGACAGTAGTGTATTACGCTGCTTCTTTACTACAGAGCTTTATTAGTAGAGCTTTGTAGTAAATGTTGCATTTATTTGTAACAATATCACATGAAATATTGTCATGTGAGCAACATCTTCATGTTTTTATTTTTGTGTCCTTGAACATATGACAAAAATATGCATTTTTGGCAAAAGTTGGCCAAAACATGACCTATTATTAAAAAAGGTGTAAATATGACTTTATAAGCACAATAAAAATACATTTTTCTACATTACAATGCCTGGATTCATGCATAAATTGTTGTAAAATTCACCCTAAGGTTCAGGTAAGACATATGATTTGTCATTAAAATCTGGGCCTTAATCACCTGTGGTGCCATATCCAGTAAGTACAAGTGTTAACACTACCAAAAGAAACAAACAAATGGAAGAAAAAAAGTCTTATGTGTTACACTCACATGACTTTCTCTACTCTTGTACAAACTATTTTTACAAACTCTTATTCTCCATCTATTTCATATTAATCGAGATAAACATTTGCAGAAACGATCTTTTGACATGCAAAGAGAATTACATTTTACACATAGCGACCAGTTCTAAAAATATTAGACTATCGCTTAAGGCGTACTATGTGCCCCTTGTTTTTGTATTTGCAAGGGCAATATAGAAATACAGTAGCCTTTAAGCACATACATATCTCTTAATAGCTGGTTCCTAGGTGCAGCACCATTCCCTTTCCCACAGATTAATACTCTTGCATATCCAAGACAAAAAAATGAATAACGAATTCCCATTTGGGAAAATAATTATTGAAAAATTTAAGGGAAAAACGAGCAATATCTCGAAAATGGTTCACTCAACAAAAAAAAAAAGTATATGACATAAATTGTGTATTTTAATGCGATCTATATTTTTTGTGTAGTAAAATTTTGTCTATCTCTTATGGTTTACCAGTTATGCAAAAGTCATTCACAATGAAGAATACTTTTGGAGACATTCCCAGAAAATTCCAGATATAATAAAATTCAAGATGAAAATTTCTTAAACATACGATATTTTAATCAAAATCATTAGAGTCATTTTTGAGAAAATTTAAAATTTTTGAAAAATGTTACATGTAAAGGGTAATCTGGGGTGTAGGGATTTTCTTGAAAACCTTCGTGTAGCATCTCTCGAAGATACTGAACCTAAATACCAAGTTTGGTGTTTATCAGACTGTTTGTTTCTGAGTTATGCTGTTCACCGACACACACAC
This sequence comes from Deroplatys truncata, assembly GCA_030765065.1. Classification (NCBI taxonomy): domain Eukaryota; kingdom Metazoa; phylum Arthropoda; class Insecta; order Mantodea; family Mantidae; genus Deroplatys; species Deroplatys truncata. Next base: position 14,342,460 of record CM060979.1, read on the forward strand.
ACGCACACGCACACGCACCCACCCACCCACGCATGCACGCACGCACGCACGCACACACACACACACACACACACACACACACGGACATGTTTCCAAAAATGCTTTTTTTGGATTCAGGGGTCTCAAAATATATATTTCCGGTGAAATCTCGGTATCGAATTTTTGGGTGGAATACAATACTTCCCCTACTTACTATACGTAGTAGAGAAAGTAAAAAGAAGCTATTCACACAGGCTAACTTTTACAACACAATCTCAGAACATTGAATAGGTAAATTATTCTTTTATGTGTAACTTGAGAGAAATTAAATTGAATTGAGTTTTATTTATGGACGCTCTTTAACTGCTGTGGTCCTTAATGTCCCATTCGATATTGGGCTTGAAAGAATGAAAGTTTTGTTCAGAGGCCTCTTTATCAGGCTTGAGGTTCTTTTGCGTGCCATAAATCTACGACACAGGACCACTGGCTTTACTTCCCTTCCGAAGGAAGCCATGCTAAGGATTTTTATGCCGGAAAAAAATTCATCGCCCTCCGCTGGGTTTGAATCTGCGACCTCGGGAACTAGAGGCTAACATGGTAACCACGGAGGATGACACTTGAGAGAGTGGAGATGCTGCATCCCAATACAAGAGCATAGAAGTAAGTAACACATTATACCAATCAAACAAGGCAGCGCTGCAGTAATGTGTATGACCCGCAATCAGGAGGCTCTGGGTTCAATCCCCAGTGACTGCCCAGTCTGATCCATGGTTCTTTGTTTCCATGGGTCAGCAGGTGAATGCTGGGGTGGTTCATCTTCTACCGCCATTCTTCTGCCAACTCCCCATTTCCTGTATTCATCACCTTCCTTGTCATCTGTTTCAGGGTTGTAGGTCCAGGTGACAGTGTTCGGAGGGCTGCAGCTGTGTGATGGCTGTGTACTCTGCAGAAGTTTCATCTTGACATCCATGGACTGTTTGGCTGGAACCCGCCTCTGGGAGCTCCTTTGGGGGACTCCTGGAGGCTTGGGGCTCAATAGAGTGGGCTTGGACAGCGTTGGAAGGATTCAGTCTGGAAGCATTAGAGACCCCATCTGGCTTTGTGCCTGTTGTCATCCAGATCTGGCCACTCTTCTTTCCCCTCATCGCTTTCCCCTCCTGCGCATGTGTGCGTCCCCACCCCAACTAACTATACCTGGAATGTTTTTCAAAGGTTTTTATTTTCTAAAAAGTGCTTCTAACGTTTTGGATTAAAATATCATGTCTTATATATATATATATATATATATATATATATATATATATATATATATATATATATATATATAGCAAATAAAATGTATATCATCAATTTTGTGGGAATAGCCTCTAAATTCCTCTTCATTGGGAAGGAATTTTCTATAATTTTGCATAACGGAAAAACAGTAAGTGATAGACGAAAACGTGTTACAAAAAAATATAGAACTCTTTAAAAGGCACAATTGATTTCAAATAACTTTTTTTGTTGCATCAACCATTTCTAAGATTTCTGTCATTAATGCTTTGAGTTATTCAATAATTGCCATCCTTTTAAAGTTCTCTTGATTTTCAGTTGTTTGTTGCGATGTCATGGAAACAGTATGGAATTTTAAAACCAGTATATAGCGTCCAGTTGTTAAACATTTGACTATCGCTGTTCTCTTTGTATCTATAACGAAATGTATAATGTAGCTGTTTCTGTAAAGGTTAAGGATTAAAGTGAATTAGAGAAAGTAGACTTTTCTGTCACTCTCCGTGGTGTAGTGGTTACCATGCTAGCCTCTAATTCCCAAGGTCGCGGGCTCAAACCCGGAGGAGAACGATGGCATTTTTTGGGCATAAAAATCCTTAGCATGGCTTCCTTCGAAGGGAAGTAAAGTCGGTGGTCCCGTTTCATAGATTTACGGCACATAAAACAACCTCAAGCCTGAAGAGAGATCTCCGAGCAAAATTATCGGTCTTTCATGCCCAATATAGAATGGACGCTAAGGACCATAGTAGTTAAAGAGCGTCCATAAATAAAACTCAATTTAATTTAAATAGAGTTTAGTAAGAATAATTTTTTACCCACTAGTAAGCGATAGAGGCTAGAGGAAGTCATGTAAATATAAGGTTAGATTTTTACTTTCTATATGGCGTACATAGTAGGTAGAGAAGGTATTGCATTGCACCCAAAAATTTGATACTGAGATTTCACTTGAAATACATGTTTTGAGGCTCCCTGAATCCAAAAATACATTTTTACTTTCTCTACTACATATAGTAAGTAGGGGAAGTATTGTATTCCACCCAAAAATTCGATACCGAGATTTCACTGGAAATACATGTTTTGAGATCCCCTGAATCCAAAAAAAGCATTTTTGGAAACATGTCCGTGTGTGTGTGTCTGTGTGTCTGTCTGTGAACAGCATAACTCAGAAACGAACAGTCGGATAAACACCAAACTTGGTATTTAGGTTCAGTATCTTCCAAGGATGCGACACGCAGGTTTTCAAGAAAATCCCCCCACTCCAGATTACCCTTTACATGGAAGATTTTTCGAAAATTTTAATTTTCTCAAAAATGGCTCTAACGATTTTGATGAAAATATCATATGTTTAAGATATTTTTATGACAATTAAAATGTATATCTTGAATTTCCTGGGAATGTCTCCAAAAGTATTCTTCATTGTGAACGACTTTTGCATAACTGGTAAACCATAAGAGATAGACAAAATTTTACTACACAAGAAATGTAGATCGCGTTAAAATACACAATTTATGTCATATACATTTTTTTTGTTGAGTGCACCATTTTCGAGATATTACTTGTTATTCCCTTAAATTTTTCAATACTTATTTTCTCAAATGGGAATTCGTTATTCATTGAGAACATTAATCACTTTATTGCTAGACATGAACATCAAACAGCAGAATTTGACAGATATTTTTGAAGCAGCCGAGTTTTCTTTTCCATCGTATATTTATAATGCTTAATCCAGCCAGTCATGTGTATTTCAAATGGGGATTCTTGAGACACTTAATTACAGCATTCTACTAAAACGTATAACAAGCTTTTGGCTTATCTTGAAAGAGTCCGTACTCTAGATTGCATCTAGATCTTATTGCATATAAGATATTAAAATAAAATTTAAACTTCTCCATAGCTGAGTGTTTCCAAAGTGAAGTAGTGTTTTGCTAGCTAAAAGTAAAGCACTGTGCAATCAAGTATACGGGGTATGCAGGTATTTTTTCAAAAATAGGGGGCATAAATTCAGGTATGCATTCCCCATATGTAGACACTAAAAGAAGCCCATTAAAACGTCTGGAAGTGCTTGATTTCTGAGTTATGGCTTTCAAAACAGTGATGTTCAATGGAACGTTTTTCTTCCCGCAGATAGTTGCCGTGACAGAAGATCTTAGCAGGACACTCTGACAGTTCATTCTGAGGTGAAGGGTACATTGAGTGTTGTGTTTGGCATTCAACTGAGCGACATGTACTCAAATTAGGAGTTGGTAGAAATGCACTTCATGTATGGTAAGCTGGACGACATTTCTGTGGTGACTCGTCGTTCGTAGCAAAAGTGGTACCTACAGCAAAGATGTCCAGATTGAATGTCTTCATTGCTGTCTGTGTGCTCATGGGAAGTTTATAGTTTGGGGAGGGGATGACCAAGATCTGCAACTCCTGATGTAGAGAAGCAGATTCTGGATTCTGTGTGCACTACTCCTTCAGTCAGTACACGTAGGTTAGCATTACAAGTAAATGTTCCTCATACGACTGTGTACAGGCAGATTACCCTGCTCAATTCATGTTCTGCCAGTGATTTATGCAGCACTGTGCTGCAAACCCGAACTTTCTTGCCTTAGTAGTACGAGGTGCATTCAAGTTATAACACCTCCGATTCTTTTTCTCACTAACTAATCACATGAAAATTATGAAGCTTGTGTCACTTCTTGACGTAATCTTCCTGCAGCCGTAAACATTTTTCGCAACATTGACGCCATGATTCCATGGCCGCTGTGAATGCTTCTTGAGGAGTCTGTTTTGACCACTGGAAAACCGCTGATGCAATAGCGGCACAGCTGGTGAATGTGTGGCCGCAGAGAGTGTCTTTTATCATCAGAAACAGCCAAAAGTCGCTAGGAGCCAGGCTGGGTGAGTAGGGAGCATGAGTTGTTTGCACAAAGAAACTGCTATGTAACGTTCGCCCGATGTGCTGGTGTGTTTTCTTGGTGAAAGAGCACACGTGCAGCCTTTTCCGGCCTTTTTTCACGCAATACTGGAAGGAGTTTCTTCTTCAAAACATCTTCGTGGGATGCACCTGTCACCGCAGTTCCCTTTGGAATGCAATGAGTAAGGATTACGCCATCGCTGTCCCAGAGCATGGCCACCATCATTTTTTCAGCACTGGCGCTTACCCGAAATTTTTTTGGTGTTGGTGAATCTGTGTGCTTCCATTGAGGAGACTGGCGCTTCGTTTCTGGATTGAAAAACGGCATCCACGTCTCATCCATTGTCACAATTGATGAAAAGAAAGTGCCATTCATGCCTTCATCTTGCGTCAACGTTGCCTGGCAACATGCCTCGCGTGCAGCCTTGTGATCATCCATCAGTATTCGTGGCACCCACCTGGAGGACACTTGTCGCATTTTCAGTTCGTCATGCAGGATTGTGTGCACAGATCCCACGGAAATGCCATGTGTAGGCGATCTGTTCCACAGTCATTCGGCGATCCTACAAAACAGGTTTCTCCACTCGCTTGATCATGTCATCAGACCGGCTTGTCCGAGGTCGAGATTCTCTTGGTTTGTTATCACACGACGTTCTGCCTTCTTTGAACAAACGCACATTAGACACACCCATGACACCATCACCACATGTCGCACTTAACTGGCGATGAATTTCAATTGGTGTCACACGACGTTCCGCCTTCTTTGAACAAACGCACATTAGACACACCCATGACACCATCACCACATGTCGCACTTAACTGGCGATGAATTTCAATTGGTGTCACACGACGTTCCGCCTTCTTTGAACAAACGCACATTAGACACACCCATGACACCATCACCACATGTCGCACTTAACTGGCGATGAATTTCAATTGGTGTCACACGACGTTCCGCCTTCTTTGAACAAACGCACATTAGACACACCCATGACACCATCACCACATGTCGCACTTAACTGGCGATGAATTTCAATTGGTGTCACATGACGTTCTGCCTTCTTTGAACATATGCACATTAGACACATCCATGACACCATCACCACATGTCGCACTTAACTGGCGATGAATTTCAATTGGTGTCACACCACACAAATGTAGATAACGAATGATTACACGCTGATCATGTAATGAAAACGTCACCATTTTAATATACAAAACAATCCTCACTCTTGCTGTTGCCATGAGAGGTTCTGCTGACATACAGTGCTACCATCTCTGTCATGCATTAGCAAAGAGTGCCTGCTTACTTTAAAACAAACCGCATGCTTCTATTTGTTTCCACTTCTGAGAAAAAAAATCGGAGGTGTTATAACTTGAATGCACCTCGTATTTACAGATGAAGCTCAGTTCACACAAGGTTGCACTACAAATTTCCAGAATCAGCATGTATGGACATATGAAAAACCACATGCAATTGTTCCGTCTCATCACCAAGTGTGGTTCACTCTCAACATGTGGGCCAGTGTCATTGGCGATTAGATACTTGGACCCCATGTACTTGCAAAGAGACTTACCTCATGTGTATTAAGACATTCCACTGAGCTTACTTCTTGCATGATGGCGCTCCTACACACTTTAGTTGTACCGCTCATCTGTACTTGGATCGAAGGTTTCCTGATTGATGGATAGGTAGTGGTGGCCCAATTGCTTGGGCACCACACTCACCTTATTTGACCCCTGTTGATTTCTGTTTATGGTGCCTTACATGGAATCCCTTCAGAATTGAATTGTGGCACGTTGTGAGGAAATATGCAATACTCCTGGAATTTGGGGTCATGTTCGCACGGCCATTAGACGTTGATGTAAGGCTTGTATTCAAGCAGAGGTGGACACTTTGAACATCTGTAAATTAAACTACCTGCAGCAAGAAATATGTTCTGGTGAATATCACTGTTTTTAAGGCCATAACTCAGGAACCAAGTATTTCCAGACCCATGTTTTAATGGACTTTTTTATTGTCTACAGGTGGAGAATGCATACTTGAAATTATGCCCTCTGTTTTTGAAACACTCTGTATACATGATGGATTATAAGCTGAGGGGAGATACATCAGCTGTTTTACTCAAATGATGTTTATCATTAGAGGTGAAATACAACCACAATACAATCTTATCTAGCAACCATAATGGTAGCCTGTGATGTAATGAAGTTTGATGGGGTTTGATACCATACCATTTCATTTCATTTCATTTTTATTGATCCAGTGAATTGTTACGTACAGAAGTACATTCAATATTGGATATGTCAAAGTAAGATAACAAAATATTTACAAGATATTACAAAAATTAATAAACCAAGATATGTATAAGTTTACAAAGAAAATAAATTATGATTACATATGTACAAAGGTGCAATCTATGCTGGATACATCAAAGTAAGTTTACAAAATATTACAAAATTTATCAAACCAAAATATGTATAAGTTTCTAATAATAAATTATAATTACATGTTACAGTACTTATAAATTCTGTTTAGTTAAGAATTCTTGAATAGAGTAAAAGCAGTGGTTAATCAGATATGCTTTTAAAGAGTGTTTGAGAGTATTTTCTTGCTCAATTCCTTTTATAGATTTTGGTAGACAGTTGTATATCTTTAGCCCAGAATGTAATATACTTTTTTGGCACACAGAGGTATTACGTTGAGAAATATGTAGATTATTGGTTCGCCTTGTATTATGCTGGTGCACTGTTTCATTCCTCGTGAAGGGGGAATCTGTATTGTTTGTAGTTTTGTGGATGAACATTATTGTTTCAAATATATAGATGCAAGGGAGTGGAAGTATGTTTAATGATTTAAACAGGGGTTTACATGATGATCTTAAACTTGCCCCAGTCATGGCTCGAATTATTTTCTTTTGCATTATAAAGCATGTTTTGCTTGCTGCTGACTCACCCCAGAATATTATGCCATTTCGTAATAAAGAATGGACGTATGCAAAATAAGCCATTCTGGTGGTCTCTATCCTTGTGCTTCCTGCTAATATCCGCATCATGTAACATGCTGTGCCTAGCTTTTTATTAATATGATTTATGTGGTTTTCCCATTTTAAATTGCAAATATAATTTTTTCCTCTCTCTTCTGATAGGTTGTATACTCATTTAACTGCTACTTTGTCAACAACCACAATTATTATGCTTTCTAATTTACATTTATTGCATTGAGAATGTGCTTAGGTATGCCAGAACCAGGAATGATGGCATAGCAATGACAGAGTCCCTAGGTTTCCAGATTGAGACTCCCCAACGGTCAGAAAAATGGAATTTTGAGTCTTATTTATGGATGCTCCATAACTACTAGGGTTCTTAGGATATCATTGTATATTGGGCATTTAAGTCCGGAAATGTTGCTCTGAGGCCTCTTTATCAGACTTGAGATTCTTTTATGTGCCATAAATCTATGACACAGGACAAAAAATGGGGTGGTCCATTTACCCTGGCAACCAGCCGAAAGCCGAGGGACGGAGAAACTTCCTTTTTCCCTGCTAAGAACACTATAGCCGGTACTTTCAACCCTGAAAGTCATCTAACAGGGTGAAGGATGAATAAAATGATGAATGGAACAAGATGGAGGGATAAGACATTCAAGGAGTGAAAGAAATCACTACAGCATTCACCTAATAACCTGTGAAAAACCCTAAAAAAAATTCTGATATGTTACACTCATATGACTTTCTCTACTCTTGTACAAACTATTTTTCCAAACTCTTATACTACATCTATTTCATATTAATCAAGATAAACATTTGCAGAAACAATCTTTTGACATGCAAAGAGAATTATATTTTACACATAGCGACCAGTTCTAAAAATATTTGACTTTTGCTTAAGGTGTACTATGTTCCCCTTGTTTTGTAATTGCAAGGGCAATATATCAATACTGTAGCCATTAAGCATCGACATATATCTTAATAACTGGTTGCTAGGTGCAGCACCATTCTCTTTGCGAATCCAAGACAAAAAAATCTGATGTGTTACACTCACATGACTTTCTCTACTCTTTTACAAACTATTTTTACAAACGCTTATTCTCCATCTACTTCATGTTAATCGAGATAAACATTTGCAGACTCTATCTTATTGCTAATTTTCTTGTAGATGTAAGGGGAATATATATTTACAAGGGCAGTATCAAAATACAGTAGCCTTTAAGCACATACATATCTCTTAATAGCTGGTTCCTAGGTGCAGCACCATTCCCTTTCCCACAGATTAATACTCTTTGCATATCCAAGACAAAAAAATGAATAATGAATTCCCATTTGAGAAAATAAGTATTGAAAAATTTAAGGGAATAACAAGTAATATCTCGAAAATGGTTCACTCAACAACAAAAATGTATATGACATAAATTGTGTATTTTAACGCGATCTACATTTCTTGTGTAGTAAAAGTTTGTCTATCTCTTATGGTTTACGAGTTATGCAAAAGTCGTTCACAATAAAGAATACTTTTGGAGACATTCCCAGGAAATTCATGATATACATTTTATTTGTCATAAAAAATCCTAAACATATGATATTTTAATCAAAATCGTTAGAGCCATTTTTGATGAAATTAAAATTTTCGAAAAATCTTCCATGTAAAGGGTACTCTGGGGTGGGGGGATTTTCTTGAAAACCTTCGTGTCGCATCTCTGGAAGATACTGAACCTAAATACCAAGTTTGGTGTTTATCCGACTGTTCGTTTCTGAGTTATGCTGTTCAAAGACAGACACACAGACACACACATGAACATGTTTCCAAAAATGCTTTTTTTGGATTCAGGGGGTCTCAAAACATGTATTTCCGGTGAAATCTTGGTATCGAATTTTTGGGTGGAATACAATACTTCCCCTACTTACTATACGTAGTAGAGAAAGTAAAAATAAATAACGAATTTCCATTTGAGAAAAGTATTGAAAAATTTAAGGGAATAACAAGCAATATCTCGAAAATGGTTCACTCAACAAAAAAAATGTATATGACATAAATTGTGTATTTTAACGCGATCTACATTTTTTGCATAGTAAAAGTTTGTCTATCTCTTATGGTTTACCAGTTAAGCAAAGTCGTTCACAAAGAAGAATACTTTTGGAGACATTCCCAGAAAATTCGAGATATACATTTTATTTGTCATGAAAGTATCTTAAACATGTAATGTTTTAATCAAAATCGTTAGAGCCATTTTTGAGAAAATTAAAATTTTCGAAAAATGTTCCATGTAAAGGGTAATCTGGGATGGGGAGATTTTCTTGAAAACCTTCGTGTCGCATCTCTGGAAGATACTGAACCTAAATACCAAGTTTGGTGTTTATCCGACTGTTCGTTTCTGAGTTATGCTGTTCACAGACACACACACGGACATGTTTCCAAAAATGCTTTTTTTGGATTCAGGGGGTCTCAAAACATGTATTTCTGGTGAAATCTCGGTAACGAATTTTTGGGTGCAATACAATACTTCCCCTACTTACTATACGTAGTAGAGAAAGTAAAAAAAACGCATTGGTCAGAATGGGATCAATTTTTAAGTCTCGAACACAAAAGACATTTCGAGCAGTGAAATACACAGATAGGAGAATGTGTTGGTGTTCTAATGTTTCATCTTATCTGTTGTAATGCTGACGATTATGCTTCAGTTATGGCTTCTCGGGCACCACAGGCGGTGGATTTTGGTGATAAATGCAATGAAATTGTATTTGGGAAAGGAAGTTTGGGAAGGAAGTATTCCAGGCTGAAGCTTAAGATACTCCTGGAATTTGCAAATTTTGAGGATGAAATTCTTAGGCTTGGGCCAACCTGATCTGAACCAAGCCCGAGTAGTACCCGATCCAGCATGATTGTCTAATTTTGTTTTAAATAGAATTATATTGATTACTATCGTCATCAGTCCAGTAACTGTTGCTGCCTACAGTACAAAGACTCGAGTTTGGTTTCCAGTACTGACACGCAAGTTTTTTCCCCTTGCTGGAGGCCCTAGTAAGAGATGTACTCATGTCCTTGGGACCAATTGAGGGGCCACTTTACAGAAATAATCACAGCTGAGTCTTACAATCCACATGTAGTAAGTGGCATACTACCTTATTGACCACATGCTACCCGTATTACTGTACCATGTCCTGGGTGTGGGTGGATGGAGGAAGGTGAAGGTTTCACTCATGCTGTTGTTATTATTATCATCATCTGCAATTGGTTAAAGCAAAGATGTTTTACTTATTAATACTCGTATTACTACTGCTATGGATGTGTGCATGCTGCGATAATTGTGCTATTCCCGGGATCTCAACATTGCTGACAAAAAATAAAAGTGATCAACTAATACTTTTTATTTTTACTTTCAAGCCTGCACTTGGCCTTAACCTAGGGCTGAGGACTTGGTCCAAGCCCGCACAGACCTCTAATAGAAATATAGTACTGTTTTCAGCAATTGAAGCAATTTAATTTTGTGTATCTTGGACCTATATCCCAAAGCTACAGATAGTGAGAATTTTTCCTCTGAAAACACATGCAGTAATACCTTGATTATCTGTCACTGGGTTAACCATTTGACACATTAACCATCATCATCTTTATTTTTTCTAAAATATTTTTACTTTCTCTACTACGTATAGTAAGTAGGGGAAGTATTGCATTCCACCCAAAAATTCGATACCGAGATTTCACCGGAAATACATGTTTTGAGACCCCCTGAATCCAAAAAAAGCATTTTTGGAAACATGTCCGTGTGTGTGTCTGTGTGTGTGTCTGTGTGTGTGTGTGTCTGTGTGTGTGTCTGTGAACAGCATAACTCAAAAACGAACAGTCGGATAAGCACCAAACTTGGTATTTAGGTTCAGTATCTTCCAGAGATGCGACACGAAGGTTTTCAAGAAAATCCCCCCACCCCAGACTACCCTTTACATGGAACATTTTTCGAAAATTTTAATTTTCTCAAAAATGGCTCTAACGATTTTGATGAAAATATCATATGTTTAAGATAATGTCATGAGAAATGAAATGTATATCTCGAATTTTCTGGGAATGTCACCAAAAGTATTCTTCATTGTGAACGACTTTTGCATAACTGGTAAACCATAAGAGATAGACAAAATTTTACTACACGAAAAATGTAGATCGCGTTAAAATACACAACTTATGTCATATACATTTCTTTTGTTGAGTGAACCGTTTTCGAGATATTGCTTGTTATTTCCTTAAATTTTACAATACTTATACTTTTTCTCACATTCGTTATTCATTTTTTTTATGTCCTGGACATGCAAAGAGAATGGAATGCGCCACATAGCAACCAGCGTTAAAATATTTGACTATCGCTTAAAACCTACCATATTTCCCTTGCATCTACAAGAAAATTACCAATAAGATTGACATCTCGATATCTCGATTAACATGAACCATATGGAGAATAAGCGTTTGTAAAATTAGATTGTACAAGAGTAGAGAAAGTCATGTGAGTGTAACACATCAGATTTTTTCTTTTTTGTGTTCTGGAATGAAAATTCCCCATACATGGCAAAAATTAACTTGTTTCGTAAATGGATGTTTTCTCTTAACAGATGGCTTCAATATTTAAAAAATTCTCAAGTGAAGTACAGTTTAAAAATTACGGAACAAAAGTTTATGTTACGTTTTGTGAAAGCTGATTTATTCACGAAACAAATGTTATAATGTGTCCTGGATATTTGCAAGTAGTTTCCCATGCAAGCATGGCAACAATGTTACAAGCTGAATACAGAATGAACATGTAGTCAAGAAGTTGTTCTGATGCCTTCAGCTGTGTATTACTTAAGTTTTACTTCCAAATCATAAAGTGGTCGTGCTCTAACAGTAGCAGTGATCATAATGCACTATTGTCACCTAGTGGTGTATCTACAAAATTAGTGAAAAATGGACGTGTGCACTTGTACTGGTTCTACAGAACAAATATCTGTTACCTTTTACCACAAAGCCCTGCCATGTGGACAACCATCACCTTTATTGCCTATTTTTCGTAATATACAAGAAATGTTTAGTGAGTTTTTTTGTGTAATTGCTTATTAAATCCACTGTTTATGTTAAGTATAATGGATTATGCTAGACTACAAATGAAAGCTTTTTTTCTGCAGTACGATTAAACATAGGTGACTTTTACTAATTTCGGTGCGCAGAATTGAAAAATGCTTTCCGTTTTTCTGTAGCACAGATTTTTTTGGCAATATGGCAAATGTTCAATGAAAATATAATTGTAAAATTTGCAAAAATATTACACACTTATATACAACTTTTAAAGAAAATAAAGAAGAATAACATGAAAGCGTACGTAAATTTGAGAATGTATGTTAATTATCTTGTGTACTCCGTTTTCTTTTCCCATGGAACTTCACTGTAAGTGATTTTCTCGAGTGTTCTCTGGTAGGTTTGTCACATGCAAGACACCAGCAGTAAATGGCCATCATATGTACATCCCAACATCCCTGATAGCATTGTTCAAGTCCTGGTGAAACCTTTCACCTTTCTTTTCAATGACAGCTCCTAAATTCGACGGAAAGTTTGTAAGATGCGACTTGAAGTGAAGCTTCAAACTCATTATAGCCGAGCAGTCTGAAATTTTCCAGCATATTTCTGACAATTTCTTTGTATTGAAGGTCTTTCACATTGTCCACAAATTTCTTAACAACCTCCGTGAATCCATTCCATCATCTATTTCAGATTCATTCTTAGAGCTGGTAAAATTAACATCTTTCATAAATTTCCTTATCTGTCGCCCAACAAATACTCCCTCTCTGATTTTAGCCTGTGACAGTGATGGAAACCTTGTGTGTAAGTACTGAGAGCAAGGGCAACTTTTGTCAAGTGTTTTCACAAATTGCTTCATCATGCCAAGTTTTATGTGTAATGGAGGGAGTAGAATCTTTTGACGATCAACAAGAGGCACATTAGCATTTTTTAATCCAGGTTCCAGTTGCTGCCTCTCAGGCCATTGGTCAGTTTCCCAATGGTTATCCCTTGGTCTGCTATCCCATTCACGAAGAAAACAAGGTAATTTTGTGTATTCTCCCTGTTGTCCTAGTAACAGACCAGTGACCTTCAACTCACCACATATTTGCCACTCATGGTTGTGGTACTTAATTTTCTCAAAAACATGTGGTTTATGCATGATGGGGCTCCGGCACATTTTAGTCGCATTGTTCGAGATGCACTGACTGGTATCTACCATGACCGATGGATAGGCAGAGGAGGACCAGTTCCATGGCCTGCACATTTTCCTGACCTCAATCCTGTGGATTTTTACCTCTGGGGGCATCTTAAATCATTGGTTTATGGAGCAACCAGCAGAAACGCTTCGACGTGTCATGGAAGCCTGCGAAACCATTCGACACCATCCCGGAGATTTTGACAGGGTGCGACATTCCATGATTCGACGAGTACAGGCATGCATAGAAGCAAGAGGAGGACATTTCGAGCATTTATTATGAGTTTTGTGTGTTATAAGTGTACCACTGTGTGGAACACCACCTAACGAGTAAACAAAGGATTATGGGACATGTGTTCATATGAGCTTTTTTCGTTCTTGTGGTGTAAAGAACCCATACCCGAAGTTTGTAAAAGTATTTCTGAAACACTCTGTATAGAAGAAGTTTTCAACTCAGTTGAAGTTGAGATCTATGATAGCTATAAATGTAAACATAAATACCTCGCAAGAGGACAGACCTGACCCATAGAACAAAACTGATAAGTGCTGGGAAATTAAACATAAACAGCTGGCTGATAAGCAGACGGAAGCAAGCCAATTAGAAAGAAAATCAACAACAGATTTAGAATAACATAATGAAACGTAGCAGTAAGCATTATAAGCTGAATAAATTTAGCACCATAGACATATATGCACAGATCATAAAAACTAGATGTGATAGCCAAAAACGGACTTCATTTTTTAAATCGGGTCACCGATTTCCATTAGTCACATATTTTTGTTTATACCGTAGAATCAATGTTGACCAGTGTTTCTGTCATTTTTGGTTAACTGTCTACTGTATTTGTTTACAGCATGTTCTGATCAATATCTCTGCCTCTGTGTGCTGAGAATGATTTTATTTTTTGCACAATCTGTCAACATAAAATATTACTAGATATTTTAGATTATGTGCATTAAAAATTATTTAATTCTGCACTTTAATGGTTTTTTCCTTTTTTGTTTTCAGAAAGTCTTTCGTAAAAGGGTGATATGGTGAACGTCATATTGTTTTATGTGAAACATACAGATTTGTAATATTACATGAACTATTGTATATAAAATAAAAGCTTATATAATTTTGTACATAGATACTTGACATTGTGTTACTTGACAGCAATGCAGTGTTATCATCACTGTCCTGTGTTGGTTGTGTAGTATAAAATTCAGTTCTACATTTATGAATTATTCTTTTTGTAATAAAAATATGACAAGCCAATTTGTGGATGTTTAAATGTTGAATAAAAAGTTAAATGCAACAGAACCATTATCTACTAACAACTATACCCACAAGTTTTCCTTAGTGTTTCTGACTCCCTAGTGATCACTTGATAGACTTCGATAAATGTTGAATGTGAATTTTGAAGGTAGCTATACCAAAATGCAAAATGATCTTTGCCAATATAAGCATTGGAGGAATTAAGCACAAACATTCCCTAAAAATTCTGATGTGTTGCACTCATATGACTTTCTCTACTCTTATTGCTAATTTTCTTGTAGGTGCAAGGGGAATTGCTAGACTTTAAGCGTTAGTCAAATATTTTAAGAGCTGGTTGCTATGTGGAGCATTCCATTCTCTTTGCATGTCCAGGGCATAAAAAAGCAAATAACCAATTCCCATTTGAGAAAAAGTATAAGTATTGGAAAATTCAAATAAGAAGGAATATTTCGGAAATGGTTCATTCCACAAAAAAATGTATAGGACATTTTTTTGTAGTAAAATTTTGTCTATCTCTTATGGTTTACCAGTTATACAAAAGTTATTCAGAATTAAGAGGACTTTTGGGGACATTCCCAGAATATTCAAGATATACATTTTATTTTCCATGAAAATATCTTAAACGTATCATATTTTAATCAAAATCGTTAGAGCCATTTTTGAGAAAATCAAAATGTTAGAAAAATGATCCATGTAAAGGGTAGTTTGGAGAGGGGGATTTTCTTGAAAGTCTTTGTGTCACAGCCTTGGAAGGTGCTGAAGCTAAATACCACGTTTGGTATTTATTTGACTTTTTATTTTTGAGTTATGCTGTTCACAGAAAGACACACATGTGAAAGAGAAAGTAGAGAAAGTAAAAATACTAATTAAGTAACAGTGAGTGAACAATCCTATTACTTTCTCTACTACGTATAGTAAGTAGGGGAAGTATTGTATTCCACCCAAAATTTCGATACCGAGATTTCACCGGAAATACATGTTTTGAGACCCCCTGAATAAAAAAAAAAGGCATTTTTGGAAACATGTCTGTGTGTGTGTGTGTCTGTGAACAGCATAACTCAGAAACGAACAGTCGGATAAACACCAACCTGGTATTTAGGTTCAGTATCTTCCAAGGATGCGACATGAAGGTTTTCAAGAAAATCCCCCCACCCCAGATTACCCTTCACATGGAAGATTTTTCGAAAATTTTAATTTTCTCAAAAATGGCTCTAACGATTTTGATTAAAATATCATATGTTTAAGATATTTTTATGACAAATAAAATGTATATCTTGGATTTCCTGGGAATGTCTCCAAAAGTATTGTTCATTGTGAACGACTTTTCCATAACTGGTAAACCATAAGAGATAGACAAAATTTTACTACACAAAAAATGTAGATCGCGTTAAAATACACAATTTATGTCATATACATTTTTTTTTGTTGAGTGAACCATTTTCGAGATATTGCTTGTTATTCGCTTAAAATTTTCAATACTTATTTTCTCAAATGGGAATTCGTTATTCATTTTTTTTTGTCTTGGATATGCAGAGAGTATTAATGTGTGGCAAAGGGAATGGTGCTGCACCTAGCAACCAGCTATTAAGAGATATGTATATGCTTAAAGGCTACTGTATTTCTATATTGCCCTTGTAAATATATATTCCCCTTACATCTACAAGAAAATTAGCAATAAGATAGACTCTGCAAATGTTTATCTCGATTAACATGAAGTAGATGGAGAATAAGCGTTTGTATAAGTAGTTTGTACAAGAGTAGAGAAAGTCATGTGAGTGTAATACATCAGATTTTCTTGTGTTATGTAATTATTGTCCTTCACCGAGTGACAATAGTTCATTCAACAGGTTAAGAGGTACGAGTGGTAGGTTTGTTAAATTTATAGCAGATTAAGACTGTGCGAGGTAAAAATACTTTATGTTCATAAACTAGAGATGAACGTGACTTCATGTCACAAAATGTTTTTTCCTCTACCGCGTACCTAGTAGGCAGAGGAAGTATTGCATTCCACCTAAAAATTCCATACAAGGGATGCAGTCTAACTCAGATTACTAAAAAAACAAAAATTGAAATTGAGTTTTACTTGTGGACGCTCTTCAACTGCTGTCATCTTTAGCTCCCATTCTATATTGGGCTTGAAAGACCGGTCATTTTGCTCCAACGCCTCTTTATCAGGCTTGAGGTTCTTTTACGTGCCGTATATCTACCACACGGGACCACCAGCTTTACTTCCCTTCTGCAGGAAGCTATGCTAGTAATTTTTAGGCCCGAAAAAAAATCTATCGTCCTCCGCCGGGGTTGAATCCGCGACTTTGGTAATTAGAGGCTAGCATGGCAACCACTACACCACGGAGGACGACACATGCTGCATGTCAGGGCGGTCAATATTCTAACTTGAGTCACTAGATATATAAACAGAGAAATCACCATACAACCTATTTACAAAAAATCTGATGTGTTACACTCACATGACTTTCTCTACTCTTGTACAAACTATTTATACAAACGCTTATTCTCCATCTACTTCATGTTAATCGAGATAAACATTTGCAGAGTCTATCTTATTGCTAATTTCCTTGTAGATGTAAGGGGAATATAGAAATACAGTAGCCTTTAAGCACATACATATCTCTTAATAGCTGGTTGCTAGGTGCAGCACCATTCCCTTTGCCACAGATATACTCTTTGCATATCCAAGACAAAAAAATGAATAACGAATTCCCATTTGAGAAAATAAGTATTGGAAAATTTAAGGGAATAACAAGTAATATCTCGAAAATGGTTCACTCAACAAAAAAAAAATGTATATGACATAAATTGTGTATTTTAATGCGATCTACATTTTTTGTGTAGTAAAATTTTGTCTATCTCTTATGGTTTACCAGTTATGCAAAAGTCGTTCACAATGAAGAATACTTTTGGAGACATTCCCAGGAAATTCAAGATATACATTTTATTTGTCATAAAAATATCTTAAACATATGATATTTTAATCCAAATCGTTAGAGCCATTTTTGAGAAAATTAAAATTTTGGAAAAATTTTCCATGTAAAGGGTAATCTGAGGTGGGGGGATTTTCTTGAAAACCTTCGTGTCGCATCCTTGGAAGATACTGAACCTAAATACCAAGTTTGGTGTTTATCCGACTGTTCGTTTCTGAATTATGCTGTTCACAGACAGACACACAGACACACACACAGACATGTTTCCAAAAATGCTTTTTTGGGGGGGGGATTTAGGGGGTCTCAAAACATGTATTTCCGGTGAAATCTCGGTATCAAATTTTTGGGTGGAATACAATACTTCCCCTACTTACTATACGTAGTAGAGAAAGTAAAAATCTAATGCGACACATTCACATGACTTTGCTATCATTTATTAGTGAGTACACAAATTATTCTTACTCAAGGCTATTTTTCTATCTTCTAATTTTAATCGAGATAAACCTTTGCAAAAACAGCTACATTACACATTTCGTTATAGATACAAAGGGAACAGCTATAGTCAAATGTTTAACAACTGAACGCACTTGCCAGTGGGAATCGGTTGCGGAGTTTAATGTTGTACCGGCAAGTTGCCATAGTGGTTCAAATCCCGGCGATGGCATTGAATTTTTCAGTCGTCTGATTCTACCTTTCCAACCCTGTCCAACACACGGCTTGTGTGAAAGAACAATTCCATTAAGTTTGATATTTATCCGACTTTTTGTTTTGAGTTATGCTGTACATGCACACGCACGCACACACACGCGTTCCCAAAAATGCCTTATTTGCATTCAGGGAGCCTGAAAACGCGTATTTCCGGTGAATGCAATACTTCCCCTACTTACTATATCTAGTAGAGAAAGTGAAAATGCACTATTTCGGTCTTCTGCTAGTATTGTGAGTCATTTTCATATCATCAGAGCTAGGACAAATATCCTTTGGCTTACAGTGTGCGCACGCAGCGACTTTTATCTCGACAGTGCGGCTAGGGGAAAAGGGTACCACAGGTAACCTGGAACTGTAAACAATAACGTCAGGAGTAGAACAGAACATAAACATAGAGCTCACAAGAGCAACTCTACCATACCAGTAACACAAGTGAACTACTGACTGTTGACTGTGTAGCCCTGGGTCCGTGTATTGAGTACGACGTCACGTGTAGTAGTTAGGGTGATGGTTACGTTGATTCCCCGCTCAATGGAGATTTGTCCTAGCTCTAGATGTTATATACTGCTCTGTAATACTATCTTCTTCAATGCAAAGGTTTGGTCATCAGCTTCCTTCTCCGCCATAATCATTGATTATCTATAACCTGGATGTACCTTAAGTGTTAAATTAAACACTGAACTTTATAACTTAATTTATATAACATACGTATGTTATTAAATGTTGAAGATTACTATACTGAAATAGTATGAAGAACAATTTATAGCAACGTTTTAATATGATTTTGGCGTACTTACGTAAACCAAACAAATTTCTTGTTTTTCTTTTCTATGCAGATCTTGTTCCTCTAAAATTAAAACTACACACAAACAGACAACGCTTGTACAAAAAAATTTCCCCCCCAGGGGCCTACTATGGTAGGTACGGGATTGGCGCTCCCGGGGTCCCTAGCCACACTCTCGATTGGGTTCCTCTAAGAGGTGAGAGGGCTTACGCCAAACGCTCAATCAACTTTGGTCCACAAGCGTGTTTGATCAACTACAAGTTACCTCCCTGAACGCAGTCTGACAGAATTAAATTGAGTTTTATTTATGGACGCCCTTCAACTACTGTGGCCCGTAGCGTCCCATTCTATATTGGGCGTGAAAGACCGGTAATTTTGCGCAGATGCCTCTTTATCAGGCTTGAGGTTCTTTTACGTACCGTAAATCTACGACACGGGACCACCGGCTTTACTTCCCTTCCGAAGCATTTTACGACCGAAAAAAGTCCATCGCCCTCCGCCGGGTTTTAACCCGCGACCGGAACCGCTACACCACGGAGTCTGGCGAATACCGCTGCGTGACGGAGGTAGGGAGTCGCAAACGGTGACTGGGTAACGCGTAATTCCCAGTCCCTGAGTATCAGTAAGACTGTTCGTATCCGCGGATAAAGGTCAGTCTTGGGGAGGGGCCATTGCATGAGTCTTAACTGGCGATTGGGTCCCTCTGTCTTTAAATTGGGAGGGAGACCCTAAGGTGAGCCAAGTCCAGGCCAGGACTGTCGCCTAAGCCGGGGTGGCGCCCAGGATGTGAGCGTGCCATCGGAGACATTTGCAATGGTGGAGGAATTTATCGCGATGAATCCAAAAAGCATCAAATATTGAAATTGACTATTTATGGACGCTCTTTAACTGCTGTGGCCCTTAGTGTCCCATTCTATATCGGGCGTGAAAGACTGGAAATTTTGCTCAGATACCTCTTTATCAGACTTGAGGTTCTTTTACGTGCGTAAATCTACGACACGGGACCACCAGCTTTACTTCCCTTCCAAAGGAAGCCATGCTAAGGATTTTTACGCCAGAAAAAATCCTCGCCCTCCGCTGGGTTTGAACCAGCGACGTCGGAAACTAGAGGCTAGCATAGTAACCACTACACGGAGGACGACCAGAAAAACATCAAAGGTCAATGTAAAAGATGTAGTCGAATCTTGCGGTCCTCGCTACTTGGTTATAAATAGAATAGAGGAAGGAAAGAAGTTTTCATCAGTGGACCCATTTATAGTACAAAAGGGTCTCGATAGCATTGCTCGTCCAGTTAAGTCATGCACTAGATCTCGCAATGGCACGCTCCTGGTTGAAGCACATTCAACATCCCAGGCAGCGAAAATACTCGGAGCACACATGTTAGCCTCCTTGAACTCCTCGCGCGGTGTGCCAAATCCGTGTGTTGGACGGTGTGTTCAATGAGGAGATTGAAGAAAATCTGGAAGAGCAAGGTGTGATATCGTATCTGGCGGAAAGAAACAGGTGAATTAGTGCCTACTCGTACCCTGTTCCTTACCTTTAATCGGGTAGATCTCCTTCAAAGGATTAAGGGAGGGTATGAAGCCATCGAAGTCAGGCAGTTCATTCTGAATCCGCTGAGATGTTATAAGTGTCAGCGCTTTGGATACACAATGATTTCTGCAACACTGAATCTTCCTGCATTAACTGTGGAGACGTCTCTCACGATGGATGATGTACATCAGATCCAACATGCGTTAACTGCAGAGGAGAACATCCATCGAGTTCCCGAGATTGCCCCGTTTTGCAGAGGAAAGAGATGTCCTCGGAAGCTCCTGCGCATCCGCCAACCCTCTGTCCCGAAGTCCAGTACCTATAGCTCAGTTGCAGTTAAACCGGTACCGAGTCGGGAAATCACAACTCAGGCCAGTGATATAAACGGGGACATAATTTCAGAAAAGATTCTCGTAGCTAGAACCAGCCAAAGCCTTCAAAATCAACACCGACTACAGCATCAATATCTACTATGTGCGTTACTGAAAAGATCACATCAGTAAAATCGCCAGCAAAACCGGAGACCTAATAAGACTGGCAAGCCGATAACATATAATAATGCATCACCTAAAAAGTTCAGGACCAGCTCTGAAAGAACTGACTATATCCAGAACAGCAAAGTGGAAACAAAGTACACGATCATCTCCTCGGAGATTCTCTTCTGAGGAATCTTCTGGCAAGGACTTAGATCGGGATCTACTTCTTCGCTGATCTCTACTTCCAATCAGTTCTAGGTTCTCGAACCGAAGTTTTCAATTGGAAAAGGGTCCTTCCCCGAGGAGGAGATGAAGCAGCGGAATGCTGCCCGTACTACCAGAACGACAATTAAAAAGAGGCAGGACAAATCCTCTGTTAAAGGCGTTAGCCCGACACCAAAGAAAAAGAATGAATTGATTGGACCACCGCTGTCCTCAACGTAGTGGACTTTAAGATTGAGAACTTATCCACTTACTATGGAATATCGTCGAATTAGAACACATCTACCAGAGCTTGAACTTTTGCTTAAGAAGAATGAGTCTTTGGTCGTATGTTTACAGTAGACTAAGCCAGATATTTTTCAAATCGGGGGTATACCCTAGTACAATGTGATCTTACACCAGAGAGATGATATATTCTGGAATCGTAACCATACAGCCTGACATCCAATCAGTAGCTGTAAGGTTTGAACTGCCTCCTATCCGATTTACCATTTGTAATATTTATCTGCCTTCATCTGATGGCCTCTTGCTCACTGGTTTCCCAGTTACCAACACCTTTTCTGTTGGTGGGAGACGTTAATGCCCATCACCTTCTTTGGGGTTCACCTCCGGCTTATGAGAGGAAAATTAATCGACGTTTTTTTTGTTGACAATTATAACCTACACTATGTGATCAAAAGTATCCGGACACCCCACAAATATACGTTTTTCATCTTAGGTGTATTGTGCTGCCACCTACTGCATGGTACTCATCCGCGACGTCAGTAATTAGACATCGTGAAACAGCAGAATGGGACGCTCCGTGGAACTCACGGACTTCGAACTTGGACAGGTGATTGGGTGTCACTTGCGTCAGAAGTCTGTACGCGAGATTTCCACGCTCCTAAACATCCCTAGGTCCACTGTTTCTGTTGTGATAGTGAAGTGGAAACGTGAAGGGACATGTACAGCACAAAAGCGTACAGGCCGACCTCGTCTGTTGACTGACAGAGACCACCGACATTTGAAGAGGGTCGTGAAGAGTGATACGCAGACATCTATCCAGACCATCACACAGGAATTCCAAACTGCATCAGGATCCACTCCAAGTACTATGACAGCTAGGCGTGAGGTGAGAAACCTTGGATTCCATGGTCGAGCGGGTGATTATAAGCCACACATCACGCAGCAAGATGCCAAATGACGCCTCGCTTGGTGTAAGGAGCGTCAACATTACACGACTGAACAGTGGCAAAACGTTGTGTGGAGTGACGAATCACGGTACACAATGTGGCGATCCGATGGCAGGTTGTGGGTATGGCAATGAACGTCATCTGCCAGTGTGTGTAGTGCCAACAGTGAAATTCGGAGATGGTGGTGTTATGGTGTGGTCGTGTTTCTTTGGAGGGGGCTTGCACCTCTTGTTGTTTTGAGTGGCACGATCACAGCGCAGACCTACATTGATATTTTAAGCACCTTGCTTTCCACTGTTGCAGAGCAATTCGGGGATGGCGATTGCATCTTTCAACACGATTGAGCACCTGTTCATACTGCACGGGAGTGGCGGAGTGATTACACGACAATAACATCCCTGTAATGGACTGGCCTGTACAGAGTCCTGACTTGAATCCTATAGAACATCTTTGGGATGTTTTGGAACGCCGACTTCGTGCCAGGCCTCACCGACCTACATCGATACCTCTCCTCAGTTCCGCACTCCGTGAAGAAAGGGCTACCATTCCCCAAGAAACCTTGCAACACCTGATTGAAAGTTTGACTGCGAGAGTGAACGCTATCATCAAGGCTAAGGGTGGGCCAACACCATATTGACTTCCAGCATTACCGATGGAGGGCGCCACGAACTTGTACGTAATTTTCAGCCAGGTGTCCGGATACTTTTGATCACGTAGTGTAGCTGTTCTGATCACCGGAGAGCTTATATTTCTTTCAGGCTCCTTTAATACATTTTCACACCGAGATATAGCTGTTTGTTCACTACAGTTAGCGGTTTCCTTACAATGGAATGTCATCTCTGATTTATACTCTGGTGACCACTTTCAATGTCTTATTAGTCTCTTAACACAAGATATATGTTGCACATACGCTTGCCTAAATGGCCCTTAGATCAAACCATCTGAAACCTTTACTCCCAGTTGACTAATTAAAATGAGCACGATTCCGTGAATATTTTGATCGAACATCTCTCAGAGACGATTCTTTTCGTCGATTTCCGGTCCCTTGGTGGACGTATGAATGCCGAGATGCCATTCGTGCTCGCAGGTTTGCTCTTAGGTTTTTCCAGCGTCGCACTACACTGGACAATCTCATCCAATACAAGGAAATGCGTGCCAAATCTATATAAGTTATTAAAAATAGCAAAAAGACGTCATGGAGCAACTTTGTAGCTTCATTTAATCGACATACCCCTTCCTCTGCCGCATGGGATAAGTTAAGAAGTGTGGCTGCAAAATCGACCCACATGTCAATCGCCGGTCTTAAAACAGTTGCAGGAGCTATTGATACATTTGACCTAGCCAGCACATTTGGCTTGCTTTCGCTCAAGTATCTACCTCAGATAACTATTCGTACGAGTTCGTTCCAGTTAAGACTCAGGTGGAATCTCAAGGTTTCTAGTATTGTTCTGGAAACCTCGAAGATTGCAATCGCTTTTTCACCATGGCGAAGTTAGAATATGCTCTTTCAAATTGGCGACTATCAGCACCCGGAACCAGATGGTATCCACGTACAAATGTTGCAACACTCTCCTGAAGGTAAGGCTTTGTCGATGCAGGTCATGAATGGATTCATGAAGAATTGTTAAACCGTTGTTATATTTTTTACTTTCTCTACTACGTATAGTAAGGGGAAGTATTGTATTCCACCCAAAAATTCGATACCGAGATTTCACCGGGAATATATGTTTTGAGGCCCCCTGAATCCAAAAAACGTATTTTTGGAAACATGTTCGTGTGTGTGTCTGTAAACAGCATAACTCAGAAACGAACAGTCGGATAAACACCAAACGTGGTATTTAGATTCAGTATCTTCCAGAGATGAGACACAAAGGTTTTCAAGAAAATCCCCCCACCCCAGATTACCCTTTACATGGAACATTTTTCAAAAACTTTAATTTTCTCAAAAATGGCTCTAACGATTTTGATTAAAATATATGTTTAAGATATTTTCATGACAAATGAAATGTATATCTCGAATTTTCTGGAAATGTCTCCAAAAGTATTCTTCATTGTGAACGACTTTTGCGTAACTGGTAAACCATAAGAGATAGACAAAATGTTACTACACAAAAAACGTATATCGCGTTAAAATACATAATTTATATCATACATTTTGTTGTTGAGTGAACCATTTTCGAGATATTGCTTATTATTCCCTTAAATTTTCCAATACTTATACTTTTTCTAAAATGGGAATTCGTTATTTTTTAGTTTTGTCCTGGTAATGCAAACAGAATGGAATACTGCACATAGCAACCAGCTCTTAAAATATTTGACTATCGCTTAAAGCCTACCAATTCCCCTTGCATCTACAAGAAAATTAGCAATAAGATTAACATCTCGATTAACATGAAGCATATGGAGAATAAGCGTCTGTAAAAATAGTTTGTACAAGAGTAGAGAAAGTCATGTGAGTGTAACACATCAATTTTTTTTACCTCGAGAAGGTGTTGGCGAGTAGGGATACTACGTTCCCTACACACCTAGAACATACATGGACGCTTACCACTGTTCATTCAGGAGTCTATTGAGGACCGCGTTTTCCGTGTAAGGGCCGGCTCAGTTTTTTCGAACCTTTTTGTTCAGGAGAACGGAGTTCCTCAGGGATCGGTACTAAGCGTTACACTGTTTGCTATAACAATTATGCTATCTCGAAATGTGTTACTCCAGGAGATCGTTATGCTTATTCAAATTGAGTTTTATTTGTGAACGCTCTTTAACTGCTGTGGTTCTTAGCGTCCCATTCTATACTGGGCGTGAAACACCGGTAATTTTGCTCAGAGACTTCTTTATCAGGTTTGAGGTTCTTTTACGTGCCGTAAATCTACGACACGGAACCACGCCATGCTTATTCGTAGACGACTTTGCCGTCTATTGTACTCAGCATACGCTGTTTTCGGAACGTCGTATGCAGCAATGTTTGGACAATATTCAAGAATGGAGTTCTAAAAACGGCTTTCGTTTCTCAACTGAGAAATCAATATAGTTTAACTTCTGGCGCCGTAGGAGACGATTGCCACCTTTGCTCCTATTCGTACAGATGAACTTCCATTCGCAGATTCAACGAGACGCCTGGGGTTGTCCTTTAATAGGAAACTTAGCTGGTCATCGCGTATAGCACAGCTGAAAGCACGATGTGACCGCTATCTGAATATATTGCGCGTATTAGATGGCAAATCTTGGGGAACCGATCGACAGTTTTGCTGCGACTGTATCACGCACTGGTCCGATCCAAGATAGTCTGTGGATGCATAATTTATTCTTCAGCATGACCATATGTGCTGAGAAGATTAGACACAGTCCATAATCGAGAATCTGCAGAACCTCCTCTGCGATATCGGCGTGATGTCCTGTTGGGAAATTATGGTTGTGGGCTTAAGTGTATGTCTATGCATCCAACGTTCGCTTCCTTTTTTCAACACTACGCTGGACGAATGTTATAAGAACAGCTCCATTAACCTAAGGCCTGCAGTTTGGTATCCGCACTTGTTGTTTTAGAATTTTTGTCAGGTTACAATGATCTAGTTTTTATATACACCGACGGATCTAAGTGCTTCAGCGGTGTTGGGTGTGTTTATGTTCATGGAATCGAACCCTATACCTTCGCTTTTCATTATAGCACTTTCATTTATAGTGCACATCTTATGTCATATACGAGCCATTTTGTATGTGCGCCATCGAAGATTGGGTGACTGTCTCATTTTGGGTGGTTCCCTTAGTGCACTTCAGCATCCCATTGTTCAGCGAATCCAGGATGCTCTGCATGTTTTATACGCTTCTGTGGAGTGTGCTTGGATACCTGGTGACGTTGGCTTGCCGGAGAATGAACTTGCTGATTTGGCAGCTAAGGCAGCGACCACAGAACCCCAATATCTGGTGTAATGTTGGAAGACTTTAGGCTTGCTGTGCGAAGAGCGGTGCTGTCGTACTGGTGCGAGGAGTGGTTTGTTTTTCGTGGAAATAAGCTTAGAGTAGTGAAGCACATTCCAATAAAGTGGGTAATTTCCTTTTATGTATCCCGCCGTGTTATGATTTTGGCTCGGTTGCGTATTGGCCACTGCAATTTTACGCGTGGTTACTTTATAAGGGCGGCCCTGCTCCTCCTTGTGCGCCATGTGTTGCTGGAGTGTGTTCCTTTAGCACATCTTCGGGAGTCTGTGCAACTACCAGCCAGTCTTGCAGAGGTCTTAACGGACGATAACCAAACCGTTGAAAGGGTTTTCAAGTCTGTGTGAAAGGTAATTTTCAAATGCGGATTTAGTGATATTGATATCAGGTGTTTTATAATTCTCGGTTTATTTTTGTGTATTCATGTATATTTCTGGCTCTTGCTATGATTTTTTTATCTTCTTTATCTCTGGCCGTTGCCATGATCTTTTCGCAAAGGCGGTAATGACCTTGAAGTTGTGCGCCTTTAAACATAAATCATCATCACCAAAAATTGCAAACACAACTCAAGTTTCTAACAACCTAATAACGTAACCTAATAATAGTTAAATAATAAAATGCTCATATAATTAGCATGATTAATATAATCAGTGCATCAGTTGTTGAGTAAATGCTCGGCGGGCAAAGTTTGAACGCCTGCAAATATAAAACCGAGCGCCAACGTAACATAGTCTATAACTAACCTTCCCAATACATGTAACAGGTGCGTATTTCTGAAGGAGTTACCGGTTATGAATAGAACCGAACAACTTGAATATCACCATATTCTAGTGACTTGTCTCATAATCGTGGGAAAATGTCAATGCTGTAAACTCTCGTATATTGTAACCTGTATACCAAGATTTCATCGGGAATACACGTCTTGAGGCTTCCTGAATCCCAAAAAGAAAATTTTGAAACATGTCTGTGAACAGCATAACTCAAAAACGAAAAGTCGAATAAATGCCAAACTTGGTACTTGAGTTTACTATCTTCCAAGGATGCGACACGAAAATTTTGATTTTCTCAAAAATGGCTCAAATGATTTTGATTAAAATATCATATGTTTAAGATATTTTCATGGCAAATGAAATATATATCTTGAATTTTCTGGGAATGTACCCAAAAGTCCTCCTCATTCTGAATGACCTTCGCATAACTGGTAAACCGTAAGAGATAGACAAAATTTTACTACATAAAAATGTAGATCTCGTTAAAGCACATAATGTATGTCATACGCATGTTTTTCTTGAGCGAACCATTTCCGAGATATTCCTTGTTGTTTGTTTGAATTTCCCAATACTTATAATTTTTCTCAAATGAAAATTTGGTTTTTTATGTCCTGGACATGCAAAGAGAACGGAATACTCCACATAGCAACCAGCTCTTAAAACATTTGACTATCGCTTAAAGCCTACCAATTCCCCTTGCATCTACAAGAAAATTAGCAATTGAGGCAGTATTTTATATCACAACATTGTAAATACCAGAGTGATTGTAGTGTAAATAAGCATTATTGTATGACAATGATTTGAGATGTTTGTTAATTATAAGCATTGTTAGGAAATAAGTCTACACGGCCTCACTGAAACTGACAATAGGAGCGATTAACAATGAGGGAGGGGGTGAGTTGTTTATCAATTATGAGAGACAAGCAAATGACGTCAGAGTAGCGCGCTTTTCTTTAGAAATGGAGGGAATTCTTCCCTAGAGCATATGTATTCGTAATTTTGATTGGATATAAAAATAGACGCTAATGTTGGCGCGCTTTATTAACCAATAGCAGCTGTGTTATAAGGTTTAGGCATATTGGGGTGAAGGAGTATAAATTCCGAGCCAGAGACCGGTAACACACAGTTCTACAGAATAATTCACAAGGCAAACGTCGCGCAGTTCTACAGAATCATTCACAAGGCAAACGTCGCGCAGTTCAACAGAATCATACACGGGTTACACGTCGCGCAGTTATACAGAATCTCTTGCGTCGTAAAGTTAGTTAAAAGATGTGAAATACGCGAATTAATAATGTGCGGCAAATAAGTGATTATAGATACA
This sequence comes from Deroplatys truncata, assembly GCA_030765065.1. Taxonomy (NCBI): domain Eukaryota; kingdom Metazoa; phylum Arthropoda; class Insecta; order Mantodea; family Mantidae; genus Deroplatys; species Deroplatys truncata. The sequence goes on from CM060979.1 coordinate 14,370,940, forward strand.
TTCGATAATATAACAGTTTCAGTCGGGCGTGTATTAAGAGTAATTATGTGAAATTAATTAATTGTGACGGCAATAAAAGTGTAAAAACAAATTCTTTTATCAGTGCTATCTTTTAGTAACAACTTCTTTCCGTTTACACATCCTGTTTAAGAGATTTGCTCGACTTGTAATAATAGCTAGCCGGAGGACAAAGAACCCAAAATTCAAACTAGTAATACAATAACAGGCGCTCATCAATAAGATAAACACGAAAGATACCGCGACACAATAAGGTTAACATGAAGTAGATGGAGAATAAGCGTTTGTAAAAATAGTTTGTACAAGAGTAGAGAAAGTCATGTGAATGCAACACAATAAATTTTACAAATGCACATGCCTTCTCCACAGCACATCTTTCAAACAAATAAAAATAGTTTGCTTCTGCACTAGATACATAATGCATTTTTGTACTTCAAATAATGAAGACGGTGAATAAGGGCAATATTTTAATAATAGTTTCATTTAAACATAAATAATTAGCTTTTTATTATCATGACCATGCAGTCATCGGTATTCCCGCATTGATTACTGTACTGGCGAGACAACGGTCTTGCTAATGGAGTATTGTTTATGTTGCATCATGGTTAAGTGCCTGGCTGGTCAGAGCGCAGTGCAATTAAAAACAAAAGTGGCAAAGCCTTTAAAAGTAGTTTTGAGAGTTGTAATTACTGTAGAAATTATTGTAAGGCTGTTAACATCGCAAGCAACTGGTGCATCTGTGAATGCTGTTTGCAATGCGAGGAAGGAAGTGAAACAGGCGGGAACTGTAAAAACTCTGCAAACGGCAAGGAATCCACGTGCAGAGTTTTAGGCAACGTGCATGTCTTTGTGAAAAGTACCACACACTCTTCAAAGTGCATTGAGTTTTCATAGATAAAAAGCCCCTACCCTAGATAAGGTGCTGTCTCCAGCAAACAGTAATAATTGTCATTTCTGTATCAAGTACACAAAATAAAGCTTTAACGGAAGAATTAAGTATTTCGGAGAGTCCACTAAAGCTTTCGCGTACGTGTTACATACAATAGTATTGTAGTAAAAGCTCTCTAAATTATATTAAAATACATGTAATACAACATAGCATAGTAACAGCCGCCTATATCCTGAGCTATGAACTCTACCAACACCTCCTAGGAAATTTGCTAAGAACTATCATTTTCACTTCCATGTTGTGAAATAAACAGTTTGTTCTGTTTCTGATAAACAATAAAATTATGCTAGCTTATATTTGTTTTTAAATGAATTGTTTTGTAAAAATACTGATACAGTTTATGATTAACATAAAAAAAATTTACTCTATTTTATTTTATTTCGCTTTAACTCCTTGGTCATATCGCGACGGATCTGTTGGTGGATAACTCTTAGAACGATATGTGATGAACAGTTAGCCTTCTAGGTCTCATCCCTGTAACCACCCGCTCCGTGACGTGTCACAGAGATCCTAGTGCATAGTTACGGAATCTTCTGCTTCATGCCGTGCAGACAGCATTAGAGTGCCGTCCAACCCAACCGCCACCCTCACACAGAAATGCGGACAGTTAGCCTTCTAGGTCTCATCCCTGTAACCACCTGCTTCATGCCGTGCAGACAGCATTAGGGTGCCGTCCAACCCAACCGTCGCGCTCACACAGAAATGCGGACAGTTAGCCTTCTAGGTCTCATCCCTGTAACCCCTGCTTCATGCCGTGCAGACAGCATTAGGGTGCCGTCCAACCCAACCGCCGCGCTCACACAGAAATGCGGACAGTTAGCCTTCTCGGTCTCATCCCTGTAACCACCTGCTTCATGTCGTGCAGATGGCATTAGGGTGCCGTCCAACCCAACCGCCGCGCTCACACAGAAATGCGGACAGTTAGCATTCTAGGTCTCATCCCTGTAACCACTGCTTCTTGCCGTGCAGACAGCATTAGGGTGCCGTCCAACCCAACCGCCGCGCTCACACAGAAATGCGGACAGTTAGCCTTCTAGGTCTCATCCCTGTAACCACCTGCTTCTTGCCGTGCAGACAGCATTAGGGTGCCGTCCAACCCAACCGCCGCGCTCACACAGAAATGCGGACAGTTAGCCTTCTAGGTCTCATCCCTGTAACCACCTGCTTCATGTCGTGCAGATGGCATTAGGGTGCCGTCCAACCCAACCGCCGCGCTCACACAGAAATGCGGACAGTTAGCATTCTAGGTCTCATCCCTGTAACCACTGCTTCTTGCCGTGCAGACAACATTAGGGTGCCGTCCAACCCAACCGCCACCCTCACACAGAAATGCGGACAGTTAGCATTCTAGGTCTCATCCCTGTAACCACTGCTTCTTGCCGTGCAGACAGCATTAGGGTGCCGTCCAACCCAACCGCCGCGCTCACACAGAAATGCGGACAGTTAGCCTTCTAGGTCTCATCCCTGTAACCACCTGCTTCTTGCCGTGCAGACAGCATTAGGGTGCCGTCCAACCCAACCGCCGCGCTCACACAGAAATGCGGACAGTTAGCCTTCTAGGTCTCATCCCTGTAACCACCTGCTTCATGTCGTGCAGATGGCATTAGGGTGCCGACCAGTCTAACCGCCGCGCTCACACAGAAATGCGGACAGTTAGCCTTCTCGGTCTCATCCCTGGAAATGCCATCTTGCTTCGTCACGTGCCCACAGAGACCGCCAGCGCATGGCAGCCGGATCTTCTGCTTCGTGCCGTGCAGATGGCGTTAAGGTGCCGTCCAATCTAACTGCTTACATTGTCTAGATAGATGACATAGCATTCGCTATTAGCACTTTGTTTTTTAATTTACTATTGTTATAGACTTAAGGTGGAACTTTGGGTTGTGGTATTAAATATCCAATCCGATATTTATCTTGGCGTCTGAGGAAAACCACGAAAAAACCTCAGAGAGATTGGTCGGCCCACGGGATTTGAACCCTGGTCCTCCCGAATAAAAAACAATGTTGGCTTGTATTTCTTGTTTTATGATCAAGTATTTTGTTTGAAATCCTGTTGAAGTCAAATGACTGGCCACTGCCCTCTGGAAGGTTTCCATGACGACTTTAGCGACCTAGGCTGCTAAAGTACTATTTTCCGGCGTGTTAACAGTCCGACAAGCAGCTGTTTTAGAGAGTCTCTACTAAAAATATATTCCATAACACTTCTTCATCTATCCTTGAATTAGCACATTAGTTTGTTTAACAAGTATAGGGTTATGTATTTCTTTAACACTCCAGGACCTGTTTAATATAATATTTGGAGGTTATGGCGGTTCCTTGAAATCCCGAAAGTAAGCAGTTGGGGAGAGGGGTGAGAGGAAGCTCCCCCATGCGTTCACAGGATGTCAAGCGCAGAGTGATACTATGTCTCGGATTCATTCTCGGACCGGAAAGACTGTAGAAGGCACCTCGCCAATCTACTGTTCCTCCTCACCCCTCGCAAATGACTAAGGACAAGACAATGTGACGTGGCGCTCTGGCACTTTCTTGCTTAAAATACGTGATAATTAACGTGAACGCTATTTTTGTTCGTATTATGCTTCATACGAGTCCCAAGTATGCGGCTCGTTCCGCTAATTTTCTCGCGAGAACGCACAGGCCTGATGGATAACATAGACTGCCTTAGCACAGTGAGGAAAGTTGGCTTTTCTCCACGGTAGTTCCCGAAAACAGCATTTGAGCCAAACCTTTAGTTAAACCTCTTTTTAGTCCAGCAGCAGAATTGCAGACATTTTTACTTTCTCTACTTATTACCTATATAAGTAAAGGAATTATTGTATTCTATCCAAAAATTCGATACCGAAAACACACGTTTTGAGGGTCTGCAGATAAAAAATCAAACAATACGTGTGTCCAATTGTCAGTGAAACAAGGGGATTCAGGAAATGGAAGCGATAGTCAAATGTTTAAATGCGGATCGCTCTTTCTATAACACCTCGAGAAACAGCTGAATGGCGACAGCACTTTAAAAAATCTGATGTGATACATTCACGTGACTTTTCTCAACCCTCTATAGCTTATTAGTGGGCATACAGATGATTCTTAGGACGGCTTATTTTCCTATCTGCTTCATTTTAATCAATATACGCTTTCCATAACATTGCGGAAAACAACTGAAAATCGATAAGACTTAGAAGAACTAAGTATTGAACAATTCCAACCATTGAGGCAGAATTTGTAACACTTAAATAATTTCAGTAATTATATAATATGTAAATTCAATAACAGCCGTCTTGAAGCAATATGTGTATGTAATAATTTGTAAAATGTATATAACAGTCATTGTATATGCTTATATTATTGTATACATGTGTAATAATGTTATGTGAATGTATTACGTAATTTAATAATATAGGAGCTGTGAGAATAATAAGTTAAAAGTTGCTAACAATGAGGTAACCTTGAGGCAATAATGAGTAAGAATGTTTAACAATACTACTTGTGATTCTTGGAGTAACAATAATGTAATTTTAGTGACAGTTTAAAAATCAACAACCAGAAAAAGCTTTAGTTAAATGAAGGTATTCTATTGGATTAGGATTAGCCAATCAGAAACTGAAAAGGAGAAACATTTACAAATTCAGAAGTCAGTTGCCTGCGGACAGTGTTTGTAACTGGATGCGTGAGGCGTCCTCGAGAAATTAAATACGTATTCGTGAGAGACGAAAATAATATACTTATTAAAAAGTGCAAGTACTAAATAAAAGAATCTCACAGCTCTCTCTCTCTCTATATCAGTGAAGTGTTATTTAAAATCGTATCAAGCATTAATAAAAGAAGTGAAATAAAATTATAATCTGTGTAAGTCTACATTCTTGTCGCATCACAACCCTACTAAGAGAAACGTGTCTCTAACAATAATACTGACGCAGCCGAGGTAAACATAAATATAATCCTTAAAGAAACAGTCAAATTACAAAGTTAATATTTTTTAAATTTGGGGCAAAGGTCACGGAAACTGTTTACTATACGTGCGGTTGCAACTACAAGTTCGGGTCCCCAACAGTTGAAATACGATACAACTCCTAAAAATACTCATTTCTCACCATTAACAACGGATATCTCGTAAATGGCGGATGCCACAAAAAATATTTGAAATGAATTGTGTGTTTTAAAGAGATTTATATTTTTTAAAAATTGTATTATCTACAATGGTCATATCCGCGGCCAAAACCATCGGAACATATTTGCTAAGCGCAATGGTGTTAACTTGTATGCAGTTGTCATTGGATTTCTGGTTTTTCTTTGGCTTTTGTTTATTAGATCACGCACACATTCACTCTCTCATTCAGACTCTGAGGAAAATAGGGAATAACCTACATTTTTGTGTAGTACGTTTTCATCTATCTTTTGAGGTTTACCAGTTGTGGAAGATTATATAAATTTCCTTCCGAATGAAGAGGGCTTCACAGGCCATTCCTAGAAAATTCAAGATATACATTTCATTTGTCATGTAAATTTCTTTAATATATGATATTTTAATCAAAATCATCAGAAATGTTGTTTACAAAATCAAAAATAATGAAAGTTTTTTCGTGTAAAGCGTGATTTGGGATGGAGGGATTTTGTTGTAAACTGACTTATCGTTTTTGAGTTATGCTGTTCACATATACACACAGACGCTTTTCTAAAAAAAAAATTCTGGATTCAGGGGACCTCAAAACACATTTCTCCAGAGGAATTCCGACATCGAATTTTTGGATAGTATACAATACTTGCTTTACCTACTGTAAGTACGTAGCAGAGAAAGTAAAAATGATGTATTTGGTAGCTATTTGCTGTTGTAATAAATTTTACATGTTTTAGGTATTTTTTTTAACTACAGGTTTTGTTAGCGTGAATGGAAAAATCTATCAAATCCAACACTTCGTCATTTGATGATTGTCTATGTATTGAAAATATCTGATGTGATACATTCACATGACTTTTATTACCGGGTTTACAAATTATTCTTACTAAGGTTTATTTTTCTACGTACTTCATTTTAATCGAGATAAACCTTTACAGAAACAGCTACATTACACATTTCGTTATAGAGAACAGCGATAGTCAAATGTTTAACAACTGGACGCTATATGCTGGCCTTAAAATTCCATACTGTTTCCATGACATTGCGAGAAACAAGTGAATGTTGACAGGACTTTAAGAGGATGACCAAGTAATGAAGAATTCTAACCATATGTATGTTTTAGAGAGATCTACATTTCTTGTGTTGTACGTTTTCGTCTTTTAACTTTTACAACTTATATACGATTACACAAAATTCCTTCCGAAATGAAAAGGACTTCACAGGCTATGCCCAGAAAATTCAAGGTATACATTTTATTTGTCATGTAAATATCTTAAATAAATGGTATTTTAATAAAAATCGTTAAACTAATTTTTTTTAGAAAATAAAAATTTTCGAAAACATTTCGGGTAAACGGTAGTTGGGGTGGGGGTATTTTCTTTAAAATATTCGTGTTGCAACTTTTTCGTTCTTGAGCTATGTATGCTGAGGTAGTTTATGCCCCACGTTTAGGGGCCAATCTTGAGGTAGTCGCTGCAGCCTCACGTATGGGAGATATGTTTCTTGGAGTGTTCGCCCCCACGTACAATACAAACTTTCCGGTGGCCTTCGCCCCCACGTTTAAAAATCAACTTTGTATTTTAATGTTTATTTAAATATTATATATGTATGCCTCGGCTGCGTCAGTAGTAATTTTCAAAACACGTATCTCTTAGCAGGGCTGGTGTGGCTAAAGAATGAAGGTTTACACAAATTATAATTGTATTTTACTTTATTTATTAATCCTTCACACGAGTAAATAACACTTCACTGATATATCCTACTATAGAGCTGTGAGATTATTGTTTAATTGCACTTTTCTCACCGCAATGAATTTTTATTTCTCACACTGAACACGTGCCATACCGAACTGTTTGGGTACGCAATCTTGTAGCGTCTGCCGCCTGAATTTGTATAATTCCTCTGTTTCAAGTCTCTGATTGGCTAAGCCTACTTCAATAGGATACTTTTATTTAACTTAAGCTTTTTCTAGTTTTTGATTGGCTATTTTTAAACTCTCTTAAATATTACATTATTGTTTCCAAGAATAATTAGTAGTCTTTATTAAACTTTCTAATTTATTGTTGTCTCAAGGTTACCTCATTGTTGGCAACTTTCGACTTCTATTCTCACAGCTCCTACATTGTTAAAACTACATAACACATTCACATAACATTAATATGCATGTACATAATAATATAAACTGACGCAGGTAATTCTTTCTACCCCAAGTTTAGGCGCAATATGACGCAGCCACGCTCCGTCCTCCAACAATGAAGCAATACCTTTGCCTCACGGTTGCTGCTTGTCTCCTCCCAGTTGGTTCTTCTTTTGCCACGGCTGCTCCAGCATGAAACCTTAACCTCAGGGTATGCGTGGGTGTGTACAGAGAAACACACAAACGCTGTCTTGGAACACTTTTATTCACTATTTAAAATAATACTTTAGGTTTGCTGATCACTATTAAATGCATACGATGATACTTGGTCTTTACCAATACCGAAGAATATTAACTACAGCTAAGCGTTCTACCCTCTAGCATGTTCGCCACCAATGTTCACAACTCGACGAGAACGTCGTCCCGTCCTCGCCAGGCACTCAGGACAGGCTGATCTACCCACGCTAATACAAGGAAAACCAACGCCTAAACTTCCCCTCTCTCCCCTCAAACTTTTTCTCAAACTTGGCGTCATGATGCTCAGAGAGTGGCCTTCACCAGGCTAAGTGCAGCTGTACTCGGCTGTTTACCAGGAAAAACTTGCTTCAATGGTATTTACCCTTTCTACCTGAGGCTGGTCCCTCATTAACAAAACTGTGCCTATCTGGTCTTTCTGTCGCTTTTACAGCCAACAATTTTCACAATGCTTCTCCTTTTTATACATACACTGATTTTAAATATATTATTACTTATTTTATATCGCTATCCTTCTTAGAATATTATGATAATTATTGCCTTTATAATTTCGGCTTCAAAACATAATACAATGACTGCAACATACACTTTACATTTTATATTATACACATATTGTTTTAAGGCGGGCTGTTATTATATTTTATATTATATAATTACACTGATATGATTTAAGTATTAAAAATACTGTCTCAATGCTGTTCACAGACACACACACACACACACACACACACACGGACGTTTTTCTAAAAATGCTTTATTTGGATTCAGCGGGTCTCAAAACATGTATTTACGGTGAGATCTCGGTATCGAATTTTTGGGCGGAATACAATACAACTTCTACCTACTATGTTCGTAGTAGAGAAAGTACACACACACACACACACACACACACACACACACACACACACACACACACACACACACAAAAGACATATTATACTTGTATGCGAGATGTACTTCATATTTCATTAACGACACAAAGTGGAGATATTTCTGCACGCTGACGGAGATTTGAATTTTTGCGATGAAGCTTACATGGATATCCGGATGCTGCGATCGAGTTATGTACACGAGCAGCAGAGTCCATTGAACAGTTAGTATCGGCGGCGGCGGCGGCGGCGACGACACAGCGCGTGTCATTTTGAGGCGTAATGAAGTACAAACATTGTTTTTGTGTATGTTGGCACGTTGCTGGCAGGAGGAGAGATGTAATTATAAACACTGCCGCTACTGCCAGTGTTGAGGAAGAAGGGGGAGGAGGGGGGAAATAAAATTGATGTCCTCGGAGAAAAGAAGGAAAAGAGGCAGGGGATGCATGACAATGCCTTCGCGTGATGGCGGTGGCGTTCTTCTCGCTTACGTGTGCACCGCTTTCTGTATTTTCTGCTCCGTAGGGTAATTGTCCCAGTAATCGCCATCTAGTGCTTCCTGCTGTCCAGAAACTTTTTAACAGCATTTTATTGGGCTCTTATTTCCAAAGTCTAGGGAGAATGGGAAACAAACCTGGCTAAAGAAAAATTCCCAGCCGGTAGTCAACCCCGGGATCTCTGGATTTGCTAACCTCCAGATCACAGACACAGTCGAGGGGGATTTTCTTGTAAAATATTTTCTCTATATACAGATTTCGATATCGAGATTTCATCTTAAATATACGTTTTCAATCCATAAAAAGAAAAAAAAACACTTAGAAAAATTTTGGCTTGTGTTTGTGAGTGGGTGAACATCATAACTGAAAAACAAAAAGTGGGATCAATACAACACTGTGTATTTAGGTTCAGTACCTTCCAAAGATGTGACAAAAGGATTTTCAAGAAAACTCCCGCACCCCAAACTACTTTAAAAATTTCTAAAAATGGCTCTAACGATTCTGATTAAAATACAATATTTTAAAGATATTTACATGACAAATAAAATGTATAACTTGAATTTTCGTTAAATAGCCTGTGAAATATTCATTCGAAAGGAATTTTATATAATCTTATATAACTGGTAAACTTGAAGCGTTAGACGAAAACTATCGACACAAAAAATTTAGTTCTCTTTAAAACACAAAATTTATGTCTTAAGTTTTTTCCTTGTATGTCATTTCTGAGATATTAATAAAGGTTCGAATTGTTCATTTTTTGGTGACTCTTTTAAAGTGGCATCAACATTCACTTGTTTCTCGCGATGTCATGGAAACAGTATGGAATTTTAAGGCCAGCATATAGCGTCCAGTTGTTAAACATTTGACTATCGCTGTTCTCTTTGTATCTATAACAAAATGTGTAATGAAGCTGTTTCTGTAAAGGTTTATTTGGATTAAAATGTAGTTGACAGAAAAATAAGCTTTAGTAAGAATAGTTTGTATACCCACTAATAAACGGTAGTGTAGAGAAAGTAATGTGTATTACGTAATTTAATAATGTAGGAGCTGTGAGAATAATAGGTTAAAAGTTGCTAACAATGAGGTAGCCTTGAGATAATAATGAATAAGAATGTTTAATAATGCTACTAATCATTATTGGAGCAACAATAATGTAAATTTTGTGACAGTTTATAAAATAGCCAATCAGAAATTGAAAAGAAGAAACATTTACAAATTCAGAAGTCAGTTACTAGTAGACTGTGTTCCTAACCAGACGTGAGACACGTCCTCGAAAAATTTTATACGTATTTTGTGTAAGACAAAAAAATAGTTTACATGTTAAAAAGTGCAAGTATTTAATAAAAACATCTCTCAGCTCTCTATATCAGTGAAGTGCTATTTAAATCATGTCAAGCATTAATAAAAGGAGTGAAGTAAAATTATAATCTGTGTAAGCCTATATTCTTGTCGCACCACAACCCTACAAAGAGAAACATGTCTCTAACAATAATACTTACGCAGCCGAGGCAAACATACATATAATATTTAAAGAAACAGTCAAATTACAAAGTTAATATTAATTGGCGACAACAACTGAAAAGAAGAGATCAACGAACATCAGGGAACTTCAGAAAAACTTCAGAGAACGTCAGAATCATCAACATCATCCAAGGACAGCAACAATTCTTTCAGGAGTACGGGGCACGCAGTCAACAATTCAACAATCTACGAGGGAACAACCAGAACAAAAGGTCAGAAAATTTCAGTACTATATGTATAATAATTGTTAAAATTGTTAAGATAATTTCATGCTGTTAAGAAGTGGTAAATACTATCTTCAAATTATTTTTGTATCTTAGTGTTATTTCTTTATATCTCCCTGTCAATAATTACATTAGCAAGGGGAAGCATATTTCCACCACATCCATTGACGCTAATAAAGAAGAAAGGTAAGATACAGGTTGTGTTAAGAAGCAGATGGGAGGAACAGTCCTCATCATGTTATTTGTTGTTTCACGTACGACCCCTGCGCATGTATGTATATATGTATAACGATTTGCATACAGATATTCATATGTTGCTGCAGGGTAGGTGGGCTGGTTATGCCAACCCCATTCCACACCGACGTCGCCGGGAGGGTTGCGGCCCCGGCAAATATGCAGAGACCATGTAACAAACCATCCTAATATTATTTAGTTACGCTTGTAGGCTTCACTGGTGCGCTGCAGTGAAGGGGGAGGGGGTGGGAGAAGCGAGACTGTTGCCAACTTGTCCCCTTTTATTTGACAGCTCAGGTAGCGTCGCCGAGTGTGTCCTGGTTAGGATAACTTCTTTTAGGAATGCATTTGTTTATTTTCTCAATTACTTACCTATAGTAAGTAGGGGAAGTATTGCATTCAACCTAAAAACTCGATACCGGAAATACAGTATTGCCTCTTCCCTGTATCGATTATTACTGGGTATACAAACTATTCCTACTGAAGCTTATTTTTATACCTACTTCATTTAAATCCAGATAAACTTTACAGAAATAGCTACATTACACATTTCGATAACAGTGATAGTCAAATGTTTAACAACTGGACGCTATATGCTGGCCTTAAAATTCCATACTGTTTCCATGACATCGCAAGAAACAACTGAATGTTGACATGGCTTTAAAAGAACGACCAAGTATTGAACAGTTCGAACCATTATTAACGGGTATCTCGGAAATGACTTGACACCGCAACATTTCTTGTGTAGTACGTTTTCGTCTATCGCTTAACGTTTACCAGTTATACAAGATTATATAAAATTTCTTCCGAATGAAGTTGACTTCACAGGCTATTCCCACAAAATTCAAGATATGAGTTTTATTTGTCATGTAAAGGGTAGTTGCGGTGCGGATTTTCTTGAAAGCCTATCTGTCGCATTTTTGGAAGATACTGAACTTAAATACCAAGTTTGAATTAACCCAACTTTCGTTTTTAGTTACGCTGTTCACACAAACACGCACACACATATGGATCTTTTTCTAAAAATGCTTTTTTTTTTTAATTCAAGGTGCCGCAAAACATGTATTTCCAGTGAAATCCAGGTATTGAATTTTTGGGTTGAATGCAATACCTTCTCTACCTATATATACGTGATAGAGAAAGTAAAAAGTGCATTTTTATAAAAAAAAAAAGGGCCCTTTGTGTGTGTTTGAACAGCATGACTAAAAACGAAAGGTCTTGGTATTTAAGATCAACATCTGTAACACGAAAATTTTCAAGAAACATCCTCCCACATTGAACTATCCTTTAAATGGAAAACTTTTCGTTATTATTGATTTTCTCAAAAATGGTAGTTTGATTTAACTTGAATATATTTAAGATATTTACCTGGAAAAAAGCTCATGTGTTGTACTGAATTTCTCTACTTGCTCTCCCACTAATTGTTCCTGTGAAGGCTTATTCTTCTGCCTACTTCTTCTTAATCGAGATAAACTACTAAAAGTATAAGTGTAATATAAGCAAGGATAAGTATTTGAAAATTCAAACAAATAACAAAGAATATCTCAGACATGGTTAACGGCACAAAACATTTATGTGAAATAAATTGTGTGCTTTAACGAGATCTACAGTTTTTGTGTAGTAAGATTTTCTCTATCTTTTACGGTTTACATATAATACAAATGTGATTCTAAAAGAAGAGCACTTCTCAGGCTATCACAGAAAATTCAATATATATATATATATATATATATTATGTAACATAGCATTTTAATTAAAATCGTTAGCCATTTTTGAGAAAATAAAACATAAGTAAACATTTTCCACATAAAGGATAGTTTTGGGATGTGGTTGTTGTCTTTGGAATATATTGAACTTAATTACCAAGTTTGGATTTATCCAAATTTGCGATTTTAACTTATGCTGTTCACGAGCATACACACAGACCTTTTTCTAAAACTGCTTTCTTTTGGATTCGGGGAATCTTAAAAGATGTATTTCCGGAGAAATCTCGGTGTCGAATTCTTGGGTGCAATGCAGTCATTTCCCTGCCTAAGGCTACCAATATCGAATGAGAGGGCTCCGCTGTAAAGTGTGAGACTCGACCACTCTAACCATGGGTTTTTAGTGGTTTTCCCGGGTCGGTAGGCGAATGTTGGGGTGGTGTCTCTTCTACCGCACTTTTCTGTCTATCGTTTCCTTTATCATCATCATGTGTTTCAGGGTTTAAGGACCAGGCGGCGGTGGAGGTGAGTAGGTTTCTCCCTAGCGTCGGTGGATTGATGACAGACCCATCCTGTGTGAGTGGCTTCTCTTAAGGGACCCCCGGGGGATGCGTTCAATCTTGAATCTTTAGCGATCCGTCCACTCCTGAGCACTTGGTCTACCGGATCTGATCGCCCTTCGAGTCTCTCCTTCATGCCTCCCTCCCAGGAGGCGCGTTCGAAGCACAAAGGACCACATTGACCTACATGCACTGCCCTATCCTGTTTTGGGGGGGGGCTCCTCCGTAACTAGGGAAGCCGATTATTCTGCTTTTTGGAATTAAGTAGATGTTTGAAAGATTCGATGCATATTACGACATATTGCTGTGTCTGGTGTGCTTGTTTTGAAAAAGAAAACCCATTCTGCGATTCTTCCAGATAAATCTCCCAGCTGCATGGAAACATGAATTGCTTTACAGCTCAAACAACAGTCTACGTGCTGGGCAGTTTTTATCACACAGAAAAGGTTATGTTTCCGTCTTTTTAGAAACATCTTCTGATTCTAGTTTCTTCTGCTACACGTTCATATTGTCCTCTTGGCTTTCAGCGCACGACTCTATGAATATGGTACAAATATAGGTCAGTACTGACTCGTGTCTATAGCTTCCTGGCTTACACGTTCTTCTATCTTGCACAATACTCTATCTGTGGTCGAATGGCCAGCATTCTGGATTATTAATCCTGGATTCAAATACTCAAATTTATTCACCGCTTTATTTCAATACAGAAATATTGCCTTCATCAACAATACAATTATTAGTACAAAAAGAACGCGTCTAATTAGATGTAATACACAAATCCTAATTTGTTTTACTCTATGTTAGTTTACGTCGCTGTAACTTCTTGATCATATGGCGACGGATTTGTTGATGAATAACTCTCAGTACGATATGTGACGTACAGTTAGCCTTCTAAGTCTCATCCCTATAACTACCTCTTCATGCCGCCCCCACACAGAAAGGCGGCTAGCCTTCTAGGTCTCATTCTTGGAAATCTGGTAACAATGTATAAGCAGCAAAATAGTTTTAACACAAATGCTGATATTCATGACTATAATACAAGAAATAAATTTAAACTGCATATTGCAGGTCATAAAAAAACCCTCCCCACATATTTTTTTAAAAAAGAGTTAAAACCCCAACAGTCTTCAAAACAGATTTGAAAAAATTCCTAATACAGGGTTGTTTTTATTCAGTGGAAAAATGTCTAGAAATGAATTAGTTTATAAGCTTTATTATGGAATATACTATGTTTACAATTCCAAGATTTAGTTTAAGTACCTACTCATGTAATAAATTAGGATAACCGAGCGGAATGGCTCAGGCGGTAAAGTCTGTGGCCTGCATTCGAGAGGTCCCGAGTTCAAATCCCATGGGCCAACCAATCTGTCTGACGTTTTTTCGTAGTTTTCCTCAGTCGTCAAGGTAATAAATACTGGATTGGATATTTAATACCACGACCCAAAGTTCCACCTTAAGTCTAAAACAATAGTAAAATGTAAAATAAGTGGTAATAGGGAATGCTATGTCATCTATCTACAGACAATGCAGTTAGACTGGACGGCATCTGCACGACATGAAGCAGGTGGTTACAGGGATGAGACCTAAAAGGCTAACTGTCCACCTTTATATGGTGGCGACGGTTAGAGTGGATGGCACCCTAATGCCGTAAATCTACGACACGGGACCACCGGCTTTACTTCCCTTCCTAAGGATTTTACGCCCGAAAAACATCCATCGCCCTCCGCCTGGTTTGAACCCGCAACCTCGGGAACTAGAGGCTAGCATGGTAACCACTACACCACGGAGGGCGGCGCATGTGCGTGCGTGACTGTCTATGTGTCTGCGAACGCCATAACTCAAAAACGAAATGTCGGATAAATACCAAATATGCGACACGAAGGTTTTCAACAATATCCCTCCATTCTAAACTACCCTTTACTAATTTTGATTTCTAAAAAATAGCTCTAACGATTTTGAACTAAATATCACATATGTATATCTTGCATTTTCTGGGAATAGCATGTGAATTCTCATTCGGAAGGAATTTTGTATAATCTTGTATAACTGGTAAACGTTAAGGGATAGACGAAAACGTACTACACAAGAAATGTAGATCTCTTTAAAACACACAATTTATTTGTGCACGTTTTAAGGAGCTTCTGCGCATGCGCAACTGATATGACGTAATTACCTTATGGGGCCAAATAGATACGGGTCGTGCACACGTGAAGAAGTGCAATAGTGCGTGAAGCTTTCCCCACACCCTGTTTCGATACTGTCACTACGATTTTACGTCGCTGTCACTAGGTGATAGCACACTACGCAGGAGTCATTGTAGCAGAAGTAGGTAACGTGCACGACACGGAAACTTCTCCGGGTTATTCCAGACCATTCATACTCTCAACTACAATTTAATCCACACATTACTTCGTGTTTGCCCTAACACAATGTACATAACTACAAATTAAGCAAAAAAAACCCTTTCTTTCTTCAGACGAGTTATGTATTATTATTGTTATATGGAAGAATAGTGCAATGGATTTAAATTCCATGAATAAAGTTAATACTTTTTATAACGATGGCTACACATGCAAATCTTTGGGAACAGCTGTAGTTGTATCAATTTATTCATAACATACGGGGGCTGTCCCAGAAGTTCCCGGCATAACAAAGAAAACACAAAAATTTCAGGAAAAAATCTGATGTGTTACACTCACATGACTTTCTCTACTCTTGTACAAACTATTTTCACAAACTCTTATGCTCCATCTATTTCATATTAATCGAGATAAACATTTGCAGAAACGATCTTTTGAGATGCAAAGAGAATTACATTTTACACATAGCGACCAGTTCTAAAAATATTTGACTATCGCTTAAGGCCTACTATGTTCCTCTTGTTTTGTAATTGCAAGGGCAATATAGAAATACAGTAGCCTTTAAGCACATACATATCTCTTAATAGCTGGTTGCTAGGTGCAGCACCATTCGCTTTGTCACAGATTAATACTCTTTGCATATCCAAGACAAGAAAATGAATAACGAATTCCTATTTGAGAAAATAAGTATTGAAAAATTTAAGAGAATAACAAGCAATATCTCGAAAATGGTTCACTCAACAAACAAAAATGGATATGACATAAATTATGTATTTTAACGCGATCTACATTTTTTGTGTAGTAAAATTTTGTCTATCTCTTATGGTTTACCAGTTATGCAAAAGTCTTTCACAATGAAGAATACTTTTGGAGACATTCGCAGAAAATTCGAGATATACATTTCATTTGTCATGAACATATCTTAAACGTATGATATTTTAATCAAAATCGTTAGAGCCATTTTTGAGAAAATTAAAATTTTCGAAAAATGTTCCATGTAAAGGGTAGTCCGGGGTGGGGGGATTTTCTTAAAAACCTTCGTGTCGCATCTATTAAAGATACTGAACGTAAATACCAAGTTTGGTGTTTATCCGACTGTTCGTTTCTGAGTTATGCTGTTCACACACATACAGACACACACACGGACATGTTTCCAAAAATGCTTTTTTTGGATTCAGGGGGTCTCAAAACATATATTTCCGGTGAAATCACGGTATCGAATTTTTGGGTGGAATACAATACTTCCCCTATTTACTATATATACGTAGTAGAGAAATAAAAACCTCTTTATTTCTCTACATAGTCTCCTTTCCGCTCGATACACTTTTCCCAGCAATGTTCAATAGCTTCGATACCCTGCTTATAGTGAGAACCATCGAGTTCTGCAAAATAACCATCAATGCAGACTCCACCTCTTCATTGTTGGCAAATCTTTTACCACCAAGCCATTTCTTCATCTTTAGAAACAGAAAATAATCAGAGGGGGCTAAGTCTGGCGAATAGGGTGCATGAGGAAGCAATTCGAACTTTAACTCATTGATTTTGGCCATGGCGATTATGGATGTGTGAACTAGTGCATTGTCTTGATGAAACAGAACCTTCTTTTTCCATAAATGCGAGCGTTTTTTGCTTGATTTTATCATTCAAACGCTGCAATAAGTTTCCATAATACTCGCCATTGATTGCTTTTCCTTTTTGAAGATAATCAATGAAAATTATCCCACGCGCATCCCAAAAAACTGACGCCATGAGCTTGGCTGCAGATGAAATTGTCTTCGCCTTTTTTGGAGCCGATTCTCCCCTTTCAATCCACTGTTTTGACTGTTCCTTCGTCTCAGGTGTGAACTAATGGACTCATGTTTCATCCATGGTTATGAATCCAAGCAAAAACTCGGCTTTATTGCAGCGAAACATCGCCAAACACTCGACTGAAACATCCTCACGATGCGGGTTTTGTTCCATTGTGAGTAAACGCGGCACCCATCCTGCGCGCAGCTTTCTCATGGCTAAATTTTCAGTTAGTGTGCGATGTACGGCACTTTTTTAAATGCCTAAGGTGTCTGCTAGCTCGCGCACTTTCAGTCGACGGTCATCCAATACCATTTTGTGGATTTTCTTCACAATTTCTGGCGTGGCCACCTCATTTGGTCGACCACTGCGATGTTCGTCTTGGCAGCTCGTACGGCCTCGCTTAAACTCTGCCACTCAATATGTTACTGTTGTAAACGAAGGAGCAGATTCCCGCAGAGTAGAATCTAGCTCAGCTTTAATATTAGTTGTACTAAGACCTTTCAAATGAAAGTATTTTATAACATAACGATGAGCAGTTTTACCATGTTTACAAATTTGTTAAGAGAGTTCACTATTAATAGCTGCCAAATAATTACTAAACAATGTAGCATCGTCAAACTTCAGACTTAAGCTTTATAAGGTTGGTACTTTCTACCATAGTCATTTGTTTGAAACAACAACCGCTATATATGTATACGTCAGGTTTGGGACTTTTGGGACTATCCTCGTATTGCGCAGCATATCGTATTTCACGTTTTCAGGGCTTCTGAATCTAAAATTTTGTCAACTCCCAAAATGTATACTAACGAGCCGCTACTGTATTAGATTATAGGTTAACATTTGAGAAAATGTTTGTGAATAATGGTGTAATTAAATGAGATTACTCGGTTTTTATTTTTACCATTTTGGCTTACGTATTCTACAGTTATTTCACTGCTGCCTCTGTGACAAACATAAGTACCGCTAACAGATGGCTTTAGAGCAAATATTAGTAGAGGGTTTATTTGTCCTCTTTCTCTTGCAGAAGTGAGCATATGGCGCGTGTCTCGTGGTCGCTAGCTTACGTCAGGAAGTCCCTTGTTTTATCAACTAGCATTGCTTACATTTTTACTTTCTCTACCACGTATTTAAGTAGGCAGAGGAAACATTGTAAAAATTCGATACTGATTTTCACCGATACTATATGTTTTGAGACTCCCTGAATCTCCCCTAGTTTTCTTAGAAAAATATACTGTGTGTGTTTGTCTATTTGTGCAGCAAAACTCAAAAACGAAAACTTGGATAAATATCAAACTTGGTATTTAAGTTCATTACCTTCCAAAGATGTGGAAAAAAGGATTTTCTATAAAATCTGCCAATCCCGAACTACCCTTTACATGAAAAAAAATCTGACATATTTCATTCACATGACTTTCTCCACTCTATCGCTTATTAGTGACTATTTTCCTATCTACTTCATTTTAATCGAGATAAACCTTTCTAGAAATAGCTGCATTAGACTTTACGCTATAGATACAAATGTTTGTAATATGAACTGCATGCTATATGTCGGCCTTAAAATTCCATACTGTTTCCATGACATCGCGACAAACAACTGAAAATCGAGACAGGATTTTTCAACAAAGTATTGAATAATTCAAACCATTAATAACAGATATCTCGGAAACGGCTGATGCTACAAAAAAGGTTATTTGAAATAAATTGTGTGTTTTAAAGAGTTCTACATATTTATGTAGTACGTTTTTGTCTATCCCTTAACGTTTGCCTGTTATACAAGATTATACAAAATTCCTTCCGAATGGAGAGTATTTCACAGGCTATTCTTAAAAAAATTCAAGATATACATTTTATTTTACATGTAAATTCTGTAATATATGCTGTTTTAATCAAAATCCTTAAAGGCATTTTTTAAAAAAATAAAAATTTTCGAAAAATGCTCCATGTAAAAGCTAGTTTTGGGTGGGGGGATTATTCTGAAAACATTCTTGTCTCATCTTTGGAAATGCTGAACCTAAATACCAAGTTTGGTATTCATCTGACTCTTCGAATTGCTATATTTTTTCAGGGGTCTCAAAACATGTATTTCCGGTGAAATCTCGGTATAAAACTTTTGAGTGTAATACCTTCTCTACCTACTATGTACTGCCGAGTGCAAAAACAAAAAAACGTGCCAATGCCGTTGGATACTTTTAGTGTTTTCCATTCTTGAACGTTGGCAGAATCTCCTCATTATTTGTGGTCCTCGCCTGCCTTAAGTGAGCTATTCTCTAATTGGTTTTAGCATAAGTCCGATACGCTAGCATTACCCTATGGAGAAAGGTCAGGCCTAGCTGGACCATGAAAGGGGTTGAGAATTGCCTACATGTCACCTGAATGATTGAAACAATATACCTCCCGAAGACTGTCCCTACTAGCCCCTGAATGAGTCCGGCTCTTATTGGTTCGACATTCAAACATTAACCTCTGTATCTGAATGGAAGGCGTGTTAATTATTCATTGCCAACTTAAATGCTTTGATATATATTTTTTTATTTTCTCAAAAACGGCTTTAACGATTTTGATTAAAATAACACATATTAAATTACAATATTTACATTACAAATAAAATATATATTTTCAATTTTCTGGGAATAGCCTGTGAAGTCCTCTTCATTCGGAAGGAACTTTGATAGTCATGTATAACTGATGGGCAAATACTTACTACACAAAATCTGATATGTTGCGTTCACATGAATTTCACTACCTAATATCGTTTATTTTTCTCTGTACAATCGAAATAAACCTTTGCAGAAATTGTTTCATTACGATTTCCTTGTAGGTGCAAGAGGAATACAGGAAATCAAATCAGGTGTTCAAAAGCGAGATACTATATGCTGGCCTTGAAATTACATACTCTTTCCACTATTTTGCGAGAAAGAAGTGAATAACGACAGCACTTTAAGAAATGACTAAGCGTTGAAACATTGGAACCAATAATAAGAATGTCTTAGAAATGGCAATTGCCCAGAAATAGTTATTTGAAATATATGAAGTGTTTTAAAGAAGGCTGCATTTTTTATATAGTACGTTTTTGTCTATTTCTATTACCCGTGATATAAAATTATACAAAATCCTTCCAAATGAAGATAACTTTATAGGCTATTCTTAGAAGATTCAAGACATATATTTTGTAAAATAAGTATCTTAATTATATGGTATATTAATTAAAATTGTTCTCGGCTATTTTTGAGAAAATTAAAAAATTATCGAAAAAAATTCCACGTAAGGGTAGTTTATAGTGGGTCATTTTCTAAAAAAATCTTTGTTTTGCATCTTTGGAAAATACTGAAAACCAAGTTACCGGAGAGATGGCGTAGGGGTAACGCGTACCCGGCGAATTCGGGGAGGGTTAATTACATCCCCCGAATTTCCTGTCCCTCCATTTCACCTCCTTTCTCATCTTCCTTCACATTTCATTTGTTTGGTTGTTTCAGGGTTGCAAGAGTCGGCAGGAGTGTCGGAGTTACATGCCGGGTAAAAGGATGCTCTCTGTAAAACTTCGTACCCTAGAAACAGGGCGGTCCCCCCCCCAGTGGGATATGCAAGCCTGCAGGGGGGAGGGGAACCGGTTATATCAGCTGCCACCAGGGAGTTTCAACCTGGAAAATGTAAGGACCTTGCCCTCTGCTCTGTCGTGCCTCCTACGCTCCTGATCATACGTCGTAAATACCAAGCTCGGTATTTATCGTACTTTCCGTTTTTGAGTTATGCTGTTATTACACATGGACCTTTTTCTATTTTTTTTGTTTCAGAGGACCTCAAAACATGTATTTTCGAGGAAACCTCTGTATCGAATTTTGCAATACCTTCTTTAGTTACTATGGTACATAGCTTACGTAGTTTTCCTGCTTTAGTGAGTAGAGAAACTCATGTGAATGTAAGACATTAAAGATTCGGCAGCTAAACAATCGTACCTCACCTCAGCTACATTTTGGTGGCTAATTCACCTTCTTCTCCTCTTCTACCGTATTTCCCCGTTCCTCTTCCTGCAGACAGTTTGTTTTCAGCCCCTTCTTCTACAGAAAGAACAATAGAGCGGGCATGTAAGTGGTTCAGCGGCTTAAGTAAACACTTTTATTCATTGGGAAACATGAATAATGCTTCATTCAATTTCTTAAGTGGCACTTGCTGACACATGGTGTTAGGGAATTCAGAACCACAAGAAGCAGCAATAGCCTGCCCTCAACTGTGTGTAGTGTGCTAAGGCATTTGGCACTAATACTTGTGCCCCTGTGGTGTCATATTACTTTCCCTACCACGTGCATCATGGTAGGCAGAGAAGGTACTGCATTCCACCCAGAGATTATACCGGAAAATACGTGTTTTGAGGCCCCTCAAACCAATAAAGGAATCTTTAGAAAAAGGTCCGCGTGTGAACAGCATAACTCAAAAACGAGAAGTCGGATAAATACCAAACTTGGTATTTCGGTTCAGTATCTTTCAAAGATGTGACAGGAATTTTCAAGAAACTTCCCCCCCACATCAACTACCCTTTACATGAAACATTTTACGAAATTTTTGATTTTCTAAAAAAATGACTAACGATTTTTATTAAAGTGTCATATATTAAAGATATTTACTGACAAATAAAATGTATATCTTGAATTTTCTGAGAATAGCTTGTGAAGCCCACTTTCGGAAATAATTTTCTGTAATTTTGTATAACTGGTAAACGTTAAGCGATAGACGAAAACGTGCTACACAAAAATTCTGTGTTACGCTCACATGACTTTCTCTACTCTTGTACAAACTATTTTTACAAACTCTTATTCTCCATCTATTTCATATTAATCGAGATAAATATTTGCAGAAACGATCTTTTGACATGCAAAGAGAATTACATTTTACACATAGCGACCAGTTCTAAAAATATTTGACTGTCGCTTAAGGCGTACTATGTTCCCCTTGTTTTGTATTTACAAGGGCGATATAGAAAAACAGTAGCCTTTAAGCACATACTTATCTCTTAATAGCTGGTTGCTAGGTGCAGCACCATTCTCTTTGCCACAGATTAATACTCTTTGCATATCCAAGATAAAAAAATGAATAACGAATTCCCATTTGAGAAAATAACTGTTGAAGAATTTAAGGAAATAACAAGCAATATCTCGAAAATGGCTCACTCAACAAAAAAATGTATATGACATAAATTGTGTATTTTAACGCGATCTACATTTTTTGTGCAGTAAATTTCTGTCTATCTCTTATGGTTTACCAGTTATGCAAAAGTCGTTCACAATGAAGAATACTTTTGAAGACGTTCCCAGAAAATTCAAGATATACATTTTATTTGTCATGAAAATATCTTAAACATATGATATTTATTCAAAATCGCTAGAGCCATTTTTGAGAAAATTAAAATTTTCGAAAAATTTTCCATGTAAAGGGTAGTCTGGGGTGGGGGTAGTTTCTTGAAAACCTTCGTGTCGCATCTCTGGAAGATACTGAACCTAAATACCAAGTTTGGTGTTTATCCAACTGTCCGTTTCTGAGTTATGCTGTTCACAGACACACACACGGACATGTTTCCAAAAATGCTTTTTATGGATTCAGGGGGTCTCAAAGCATGTATTTCCGGTGGGGTCCTCGATGAGCCTTCAGAACAATAGGTGAGCAACGAACGCATTATTTCCCCGTAGTTTTTATTGTTTCAGAACATTCCTTTCAGTTGTTTCCAGTAGCTTCCCCTTCTAGAGCATTCCGCTTGTATGCGGGACCTATATAAGGGTATGCTCTGTGCAGAGCTTAATTAGGCCAGTCATGACCTACGCGGCTCCAGCCTGGGGCCACTGCGCCAAAACTCATAGGCCCTCCGAATAATAACAAAAGTCCCAAAAACAGTCCCATTGGACTTGCTGCACGACGACACCAGAATGCACACGGTTGAGGAGTAAATCAAGAAACTAGCATACCAAATGTATAAGCAGGCCCAAAACAGCCACAACCCAACCATTAGTGACCTGGGACGATATGACGGCACCAAGAACAAACACAACCGGCCACTATCGCTCTTTGACCGCACCATCCCACTGAACCGTCACAGCACAGACGACCAAGAAGCCATCACGATGTACCTCGACAGCCTCATACCACCATAGACACCGAAGTGCCCACAAGACCCCGGGTGGATGCTCTTCCCCTCCCGGGGCGGATCGGGGCCACTGGGCAGCCCCAACCTAAGGTGACCACGGCGCACACCAGGATAAGAGAGGAATGTACAGCAGAAAACGAAGAAGAAGAAGAAGGGAAAAATAATAAATAAATAAAAAATAAGAAGAAAATAAATTGGTCTGCCTTTTTAGGCAGCCACGAGGACAGAGGTTCCTGCTTCTTGCCTGCCGCAGCCTTTTTTAAGGTTAGCAGCGGAGCAAAAACCCCAAAAGTCCCGAAAAAAGAGAGAGAGAGAGAGAAAAAAGAATAAGTAATAAAAAAATTATAATTATAAGTTCTAGGTATGGTAGTTACTAATTAATAAAGCAGAGAGTTATTTATTGTGAATAACCTCCTTCCTATGTACACCACACCACACCATCTTTTTTGTAGGACCGACAGCAGCACGCTGAAGAACAGAAGCCAATCAGCTCCCTCTCCAGCTGAAGCCATGAGATAAGGTACTGTACCACATTACATTTTAGCATGATACCCAGTAACCAATATCCTCTTTGCATGAGCATGATTAGCACCATAACCCATAGGTCCCTGGCCTGGGCTCTGCCAAGGCCAGTACCTAACCTCCACTCTGTCTGCATACTCCCTTGTATGCAGGCGCCTTTTTAGTAATCACCCACTAACATTCGGTTTGCTTCGGCGGTACCGGACAACACCTTACCTTCGCTTTCCGTCCATCACCGTAGAGTAGTTAGTGCATGGTAGGGGAGACGATGTATATCCCTTTCGGATGATCGTCACCTGGTGTGGAGGAGGCGGGGCCACACCATTAAAAAAACAGAGTGAGGGAGTTCAGTTAGTAAAGAAGTTAAGTGCAGTCAAAAAGTCAAAGTGTGGAGAGTGCCGAGTGCAGTTCAGTTGTTAGTTGTAACTCAGCAGTTCAGTTGTGATTCGATTCGGCGGATCAGTTGTCTTCTGTTCTGAGTTTAAAGTTTGTGCTACGCTAAGCTCGTAAGTTACAAAATAAAGTGTGTTTACCAGCAAACCGTGATCTCATTTGTTACAATATACTCGTATACTACAGATAAATAATGTAGATCTTTTTAAAATACACAATTTATTTGGAATAACTTTCTGCGATGTCCGTTATTATTGGTTTGACTTTTTCAATACTTTGTCACTTTTTATTTTCTTTAATACTCGTTTATAGTAAAGAGAGGAAGTAATGTATTCCATCCCACAAATTCGAAATCTGGGTATCTAATCGAGGCCCCTTGAATAAAAAAATCTTTAGAAAAAAGTTTGCACGCACATGTGTGAGAACAACATAACTAAAAAACCAAATATCCGATAAACACTAAACGTGTTATTTGGCTTCATCATCTTCCAAAGATGCGACGCGAAGATTTTAAGAAAATTGCAGCACTTCGAACTACCCTTTACACAGAACATTTTTTCGATATTTTTTTATTTTCTCAAAAGTAGCTCCGAAAGTTTTGATTTAAATACTATACCGGGTGCTTCAGAAATACTTTTATAAACTTCTGGTATGGGTTCCTCACACCAAAAGAAGGAAAAAAGTTCATATGAACATATGTCTCATAATCCTTGGTTTTCGCGTTATTCCTGTCAAAATAGAAGTGTGAGTTCAACGGTCTTCGGGGTCTAACCTCAAAACTTCATTTCTCTATGCATTCATAGAAGGCGTTGACCCATTGTACTACATACGGTAGATGGCGAAGTGTTGCCATGGAGACTTGTTTACGTTTGTCATTTGTCATTAGTCTGTCTTCAACCTTTCAATTGTGTACATGTAGTGAGTTAACTGCACGTGTTTCGTTCCACCATTGCTGGATATTCATTTCGTGAACAGGCAGACATGATTTTTATATATGGTCGCGCGAATGGTAATGGACGCGAGGCTGCACGGCTCTCAGATGGAGTTTCCAGACCGAAGACAACCGAGTCATCCAACCTTTGTCGCTGTTTATCGTCGCCTTGCTGATAAATGTGATAAATACCTGGCTCTGGCACATTTTAGTCGCATTGTTCGAGATGCACAGACCAATGGATAGGCAGAGGAGGACCAGTTCCATGGCCTGCACGTTCTCCCGACCTCAATCCTGTGGATTTTTGCCTCTGGGGGCATCTTAAATCATTGGTTTATGGAGCAGCCATCCCGGATGCAGAAACGCTTCATCGACGTGTCATGGAAGCCTGCGAAACCGTTCGACACCATCCCGGAGTTTTTGACAGGGTGCGACATTCCATGATTCGACGAGTACAGGCATGCATAGAAGCAAGAGGAGGACATTTCGAGCATTTGTTATGAGTTTTGTGTGTTATAAGTTTACCACTGTGTTGAACACCTCCTAACGAGAAAACAAAGGATTATGGGACATGTTCATATCAACCTTTTTCCTTCTTGTGGTGTAAGGAACCCATACCCGGAGTTTGTAAAATTATTTCTGAAACATCCTGTATATTAAAGTGTTTACATGACAAATAAAATATATATCTTGAATTTTCTGGGAAAATCCTGTAAAGTTCTCTTCATTCGGAATTACTTTTGTATAACTGGTAAACCGAAAGAGATACAGAAAATTTTACTCTACAGAAAATGTAGATCTCGTTAACGCACACAATTTGTGGCAAATACATTTTTATTTTCTCTATCACGTACTTGGTCGGTAGAGAAGGTATTGTACTCCACCTAAAAATTCAGTGTCGAGATTTCACCGAAAGTACGTTTTGAGACCCCGTAAATCCGAAAAACAATCTATAGAAAAAGATTCATGTGTGTGTCTAAATCCCCCACCAAAACGACTCTTTGCACGACCTAGCGGGTTGGCTACATCTGTAGCCCGCATTCGGAAGTTCCCGGGATCGATCCCGGCGACCGCCAAATCTGGCCCATGGGTTTTTCGTGGTTTCCCCGGGTTGCCAGGCGAATGCTGGGGTGGTTCATCTTCTACCACGACTCTCCTTCCCCTCGTTTCCTATACCCAGTAACTTGCTTGTTATCTGTTTTAGGGTTGTAGGACCAGGCGACGGTGTTCGGTGGGTTGTTGCTGGGCTCTGTAAAGGATTCTTCCCTGGTGTCGCTACTGTACCGCCCAGTTAGGTCTCTCCTCAGCGTGGGACTCTGCTCCGGAGAACACTGGAGGTTGGTGTCTTGTGCTGGGTAGGATACGTTCTATCTGGAAACGTTAGGGACCCCGTCCATGCTTGGGCCTATCAGCATCTGGTCGCCCTTCGGGTCTCTCCTCTCATCCTTCCCTCCCAGGGGTCACGTTGAAAGCACAATAGGCCGACTGACCTGCGCGCGGTGCTCTGCTCCTGCTCCGGGGGCCCCTCCGTGATACGCACCTTTACCTTTATCCTTTGAACGGAAAATCTGTCGAAATTTTTTATTCTCTAAAAAGAGTAGCTCTGATGAATTTTATTAAAATACCAAATACATCTTAAGATGTTTTCATGGTAAATTAAAATGAATATCTTTAATTTTCTTGGAATAGCCTGTGAAGTCTTCATTCTGAATGAGTTTTGTATTTGGTAAAACGTAAGAGGTACACAAAATTTTAGTGCACAGTAAACATACACTACGTGATCAAAAGTATCCGAACACCTGGCTGAAAATGACGTACAAGTTCGTGGCGCCCTCCATCGGTAATGCTGAAAGTCAATATGGTGTTGACCCACCCTTAGCCTTGATGGCAGCGTTCACTCTTGCAGGCATACTTTCAATCAGGTGCTGGAAGGTTTCTTGGGGAATGGCAGCACATTCTTCACGGAGTGTGGAACTGAGGAGAGGTATCGGTGTAGGTCGGTGAGCCCTGGCACGAAGTCGGCATTCCAAAACATCCCAAAGGTGTTCTATAGGATTCAAGTCAGGACTCTGTGAGGCCAGTCCATTACAGGGATGTTATTGTCGTGTAACCAATCCGCCACAGCCCGTGCAGTATGAACAGGTGCTCGATCGTGTTGAAAGATGCAATCGCAATCCCCGAATTGCTCTTCAACAGTGGGAAGCAAGAAGGTGCTTAAAATATCAATGTAGGTCTGCGCTGTGATCGTGCCACGCAAAACAACAAGGGGTGCAAGCCCCCTCCAGGAAAAACACGACCACGCCATAACACCACCATCTCCGAATTTCATTGTTGGCACTACACACGCTGGCAGATGACGTTCACCGGGCATTCGCCATACCCACACCCTGCCATCAGATCGTCACATTGTGTACCGTGATTCGTCACTCCATACAACGTTTTGCCACTATTCAATCGTGTAATGTTGACGCTCCTTACACCAAGCGAGGCGTCGTTTGGCATTTTCCTGTGTGATGTGTGGCTTATGAGCAGCCGCTCGACCATGGAATCCAAGGTTTCTCAACTCACACCTGTCATAGTACTTGGAGTGGATCCTGATGCAGTTTGGAATTCCTGTGTGATGGTCTGGATAGATGTCTGCCTATTACTCTTTACGACCCTCTTCAAATGTCGGCGGTCTCTGTCAGTCAACAGAAGGAGGTCGGCCTGTACGATTTTGTGCTGTACATGTTCATTCACGTTTCCACTTCACTATCACATCAGAAACATTGGACCTAGGGATGTTTAGGAGTGTGGAAATCTCGCAACAGACTTCTGACACAAGTGACACCCAATCACCTGACCACGTTCGAAGTCTATGAGTTCCACGGAGCGTCCCATTCTGCTGTTTCACGATGTCTAATGACTACTGAGGTCGCGGATAATGAGTACCAGGCAGGTTGTAGCTCAATGCACCTAAGATGTTTGTGGGGGTCTCCGGATACTTTTGATCACATGGTGTAGATCTCTTTAAGGGACATAACATATTTCAAATATAATTTTTATATCTTTAACCATTTCCGAGATATATTTTATTATTTGTTTGGATTTACAAATGTTTACAGCTTTCTCAAGTGATAAAAGTCGATATTCATTTGTTCTCGTTATCTTGCAAAGAGCATGCAATTTGAAAGCCATTACATGGTATAATCCGTTTTTTAAAAGATTTTGCGAATAGGGATGTTTGCACGAGCAAAATAAAGCCAGTTTTAACGCGTGTAGCATATACTATTTTTAAGATAGCACTCAAATTTATAAAATATAAATAATATTATATTGATTCCTGAAACTAAAAGAGATCGCATTTAGAACGCGTTCTTAAAACAAGGGAGATGACGTTAAAAAATCGAGTGTCAGATGTTTTTGTTTTGTTGATTCGCTAGCAGTCATTTTCAGTGAAATTATTTTCAACATGTTTTACCCTACACCAGGCAATGAAGCGATTAAATGCTATATCATTTGCTGCTTCTATAATTTCACTTCCATTTCAGTTTCTTCTGAATTCATAATTTCCGCCATTTAATCTTTATGTAAGTTAGATAAATGAGTACCGTTTTAGATTAAAGAAAGCTGCCAATATAACGTATAGGTTAACTCTATAGCGAATTGAGATAAATTGAAGTATAACGATTTGTATTGTGAACAGAAGTAAAACCTAATCAAACCCAGTCGAGTTATTAAACATGTGCAAATACAAAGGGTAATTGGCATGTGATTGGACTTGAAACCAAAGTTGGTCACACTGAAGATTATCACAGTAGTGCGATAATCGTGTGCACTGTGCCAGAAGTTCTACTTTTAAACCGAGTGGAATGCCTCAGGCGGTTGGGTCTTTGGCCCGCATTTGGGAGGTCGTGGGTTCGATTCCCGTGGCCGACCTTCCTGATCCATGGGTTTTCTCGGGTTTTCCCGGGTCGCCAGGCGAATGCTGGGAAGGGTCATTACATCCCCGGATTTTCCTTTTCTTCTTTTCATTCATCCTTAATCCTCTTTGGTTTGTTTCAGGGTTGGAAATGTCGCCGATTGAGTTTCGATGCGGCGTGGCAGGGAAAAGGATGCTCACTGTGAACCTTCTCCGTCCCACGGCCTTCGGCTGCTTGCCGGGGATGAGGACCGCCCTCGGCGGGGTCATTAGACCCCATGTAGAGTGGTCTGCTTGTCCGTCTGCTGGAACATTTATATCTGGATACTTTAGGGACCCTATTATTGCTGTGCCGTTACTCCTGGTTCCGGCCACCCGATGTCTCCCTTTACCTCATCCCTTCCTCGTGGGGGCGTACGGTACAATGTATGGACTCCCTGGATCAGTGCTGAATCCCCTACCTTCTGATTCCAATCTACTTTTAGGCCTTGCTGTTTAAAAACGATTTTAATTCACTTATATTTTTAGTTACAGGAGCAATACTATTACGGGAAATATAGATGGTGTCTAATAAGTAATGTCGGGTTTTAAGCAAAATTTTACTTGGAAGCTTTTCTGACAAGAGATTAAACTACTCTTCAAAGTAGAGGCCATCAGATTCCGTGGTCTTTAGCCATCTTTCAGTGAGGTATATTACCTCGCGACGGTACCAGTCTCTGGTTTTTGATGCGAAGGATTCGGTGGGACCCATTTCCACAGATTCATTGTTTTCGAAATTTCTTCCACGTAAGAAATGGGCCATAGATCAAAACAGATGATAATCTGAAGGCGCGAGGTCAGGGCTGTGCTGGGTCTGGTAGTATTTCGACTTGAGGCAGAATTTTTAACATTTAAATGATTTCAGTCAAACTATATAATATATAAATTCAATAACAGCCCGCCTTAAAGCAATAAGTGTATGTAACAATATATAAAAAGTGTAGATTACAGTCATTGTATATGTTTATATTATTGTAAACACGTGTAATAATGTTATGTGAATGTATTACGTAATTTAATAATGTAGGAGCTTGAGAATAATAGGATAAAAGTTGATAACAATGATGTAACCTTGAGCAATAATGGATTTTAAAGTTTAAATGCTACTGGTCATTATTGGAGCAAAAATAATGTAATTTTAGTGACAGTTTATAAAATAGCCAATCAACAACCAGAAAAAAGCTTTAGTTAAATGAAGGTATTCTATTGGATTAGGAATAGCCAATCAGAGACTTGAAATTCAGAAATTTACAAATTTAGGCGCTAGAAATCAAGTCAGTTGCCTGCAGACAGTGTTTGTAACCGGATGCGAGATGCGTCCTCGAGAGATTTAATACGTTTTCGTGTTAGACGAAAAATAAGTTTACGTGTTAAAAAGTGTAGTTAATTAATAAAAAGAATCTCACAGCTCTCTATATCAGTGAAGTGTTATTTTAATCGTATCAAGTATTAATAAAAGGAGTGAAGTAAAATTATAATCTGTGTAAGCCTACATTCTTAGTCGCACCAGAACCTGCAAAGAAATCCATGTCTCTAACAATAATACTGACGCAGCCGAGGCAAACATAATTATATAATATTTAAAGAAACAGTCAAATTACAAAGTTAATATTTTTTTTAAACTTGGGGCAAAGGTTATCAGAAACTGTGTACTATACGTGTGGTTGCAACGTATTTCAAGCTCGGTTCCCCAACAGTTGAAATACGATACAACTCCTTCTAAAATACTTCTTTCCACAAAATTGGCTTCTATAGTGGGGCAAATGTGATACAACTCCTTTAATACAATACAATGTTCTTCAGACTCCATCTAATTCGTGAATTTTTGTCATGATTGTTCGTGCAATACGGGGTTTTGCATTGTCTTGCAAACCTCTATTTCGGTTAACTAATGCTGGGTATCTCCGTCTCAACATTTCATCAACTCGTTCCAGTTGTTGAGAATGATGACAAGATGACCTTTGAGTCGGGGAACATGTGAAAATCATTTGGGAAAATATCTGGTGAATATGGAGGATACGAGACAACTTCCCAGTTGAATCTTCTGAGCTCCGCCTGGGTCAAGATTCAACTTGGAAGTTTTCTCGTATCCTCCGTATTCACCAGATCTTTTCTCAAGTTATTTTCACATGTTCCTCCAACTCAAAGGTAAGCACTTTTAACACCGGTGATGAAGTCAAATCAGTGAACAGCTGGTTGCGAGCACAGGACCCGACCTGGTACAACACTGGCTTGGAAAAACTTGTGTCACGTCCCCAAAAATGCTTGGAAAAACAAGACAGAAGGATTGTACAATATAAATAAAATTAATTCAACATGATTAATTGTGTGTAATATTTTTTATAAAATAGCGAAGCTTACTTATTGGACGCCCCTCGTACTAAATATCTCCTGGATTTCAGTGTCCTCATCTGTTTGTTTGATTTCTTTCCAAAAAACCCTCCCTGTCCCACCACATCATGTCCAATCCGATTGTTTCCATGGTCTCTTTGATTCTATTAACCCAGATATTACTCCTTATGGTTTTATCTTCAAAATTTATTCAGTGTCTCAAGATGTTATTCTCTTCCAAGTTCTTGATCCTAAACCAGTGCCTCAGTGTTGTCATTATGTTTGCTTTACTCCCAACTCTACCTAGTTTTATCAGTGCAACCGCATCTGGTGAGCCTTTTGGTAGCCCCAAAATTTGTGCAGTGAGATTTTGTCTATCTCTTAGTGTTTACCAAACAAAAGCCCCTTCCGAATGAAGAGGACTTCACAGGCTATTCCCTGGAAATTCAACATATACATTTTAGGAGTTATTTTTGAGAAAGTCAAAAGTTTCGAAACATTTTGCATGTAAAGGTTAGTTTGGTAGGTTGGATTTGTTGTTGTTGTAATCTTCGTTTGCCATTCTTGTAGGATGCTGAACTTAAATATCAAGTTTTCTGTTCAACTGACTTTTCGTTTTTGACTTGTGCTGTTCACAGACAGACACACAGCCTTACCTTTTTCTAAAAATCTGATGTGTTACACTCACATGACTTTCTCTACTCTTGTACAATCTATTTTTACAAACGCCTATTCTCCATATGCTTCATATTAATCGAGATATCGAGATGTCAATCTTATTTGTAATTTTCTTGTAGATGCAAGGGGAATATGGTAGCTTTTAAGCGATAGTCAAATATTTTATCGCTGGTTGTTATGTGGCGCATTCCATTCTCTTTGCATGTCCAGGACATAAAAAAATGAATAACGAATTTGAGAAAAAGTATAAGTATTGGAAAATTTAAGGAAATAACAAGCAATATCTCGAAAACGGTTCACTCAACAACAAAAATGTATAGGATATAAGTTATGTATTTTAACGCGATCTACATTTTTTGTGTAGTAAACTTTCGTCTATCTCTTATGGTTTACCAGTTATGCAAAAGTCGTTCATAATGAAGAATACTTTTGGAGACATTCCCAGAAATTTCGAGATATACATTTCATTTCTCATGACATTATCTTAAACATATGATATTTTCATCAAAATCGTTAGAGCCATTTTTGAGAAAATTAAAATTTTCGAAAAATGTTCCATGTAAAGGGTATTCTGGGGTGGGGAGATTTTCTTGAAAATCTTCGTGTCGCATCTCTGGAAGATACTGAACGTAAATACCAAGTTTGGTGTTTATCCGACTGTTAGTTTTTGAGTTATGCTGTTCACAGACACACACACACAGACACACACACGGACATGTTTCCAAAAATGCTTATTTTGGATTCAGGAGGTCTCAAAACATGTATTTCCGGTGAAATCTCGGTATCGAATTTTTGGGTGGAATGCAATACTTCCCCTACTTACTATACGTAGTAGAGAAAGTAAAAATGCTTTCTTTTGGATTCGGGGGTCTCAAAATGTGTATTTCGGTGAAAACACGGTATCGAATTTTTGGGCAGAATCCAATAACTTCTCTGCCTTTATATACGTAGCACAGAAAGTAAAAATGACAAAGTATTAAAGCAATATTAATGGAAATGTTGGAAATGGTTTATGCTACAAAAATTATTTGATATAGATTTTATGTGTAGTGCATTTTCGTCTATCACTTAACGTTTACCAATTATACGATATTATATCAAGTTCTTTCCGAATGAACAGAACTTAACTTATTCCTAGAAAATTCAAGACATACATTTTATTTGTTGTGTAAATATTTTTAATCAAAATACTTAGAACCATTTTGAGAAAATAAAAAAAATCGAAAAATCTTCCATGTAAAGGATAGTTTGGTATGGGGATTTATTTATTTGGAAACGTCCGTGTTGTGTCTGCGAAAAGCATAACTCAAAAACGAAAACTCGGATAAATACAAAACTTGATATTTACATTCAGTATCTTCCAGAGATGCGACACGAAGATTCTCAAGAAAATCCCCCCACCCCAGACTACCATTTACATGGCACATTTTTCAAAAATTTAGATTTTCTCAAAAATGGCTCTAACGATTTTGGTTAAAATATCATATGTTTAAGATATTTTCATTATAAATAAAATGTATATCTTGAATTTTCTGGGAATGTCCCCAAAATTCCTCTTCTTTCTTAATGGCTTTTGCATAACTGGTAAAGCGTAAGAGATAGACAAAATGTTTCTCTACAAAACATGTAGAGCTCGTTAAAACAACAATTTATGTCATATGCATTTTTTTTGTGGTGGATCCATTTCCGAGATATTCCTTGTTATTTGTTTGAACTTGAAACGATACGCTGAAGCCATAATATCGATAATACATAGTCTATTTGTGTACCACCTAGAAAAGTGTGGGAACATATAACATGTCTTTATAAGACTGTACAGAGTAGGTATACGCCGGGAAATGAACGTACCGTTAGGGGATCGGAATGCGGGCTGAACATGCCCATTGTAACGACACATGTGTGAATTGGGGGAAACAAGGCAGGCAGAAAGTTAGGGTTAAGAAACTTTCAGGAATGCGAACCGAAGGGTAAATGCAGACACTTGTACTCTGGAATTCGACGTGAGCAGACGTGTGAAACACCACAGGGTATCATGTGGCTATAGTTTGATTTGGTGATGGCATAGTTCGATATATTTGTGTGGTTGGACATTAAACATATTTGTGTGAACGGATCGGTTATAGGAATGGTTTTAAGGAGGTCAGAATAAAACGTAATAAAACCATATAAATATCATCGGTTAACACGACCCGAGATTAAGAGAACCTACTTGTATCCATGCTCTTCCGACATTTCACCGATACCTTTCCTTTTCCCCCTACAAAAACACCGATACCGTACATAAAAGGAAAACACACAATAAAGTCCATCCCACTAAGGCGCCCAACGAAGACAACACCCAAAGAAGCCGTCCCAATACGGCGCCCAACAATAAAGTCCATCCCAAACTTTACAATACTTACTACTTGTTCTCAAAAGTAAGTTCTACCTTTTTTATGTCGTGGACATACAAAGAGAATGGAATGCTCCACATAGCAACCAGCTCTTAAAACATTTCACTATCGCTTAAAGCCTACATATCCCTTTGCAGATACAAGAAAATTAGCAATAAGCGTTTGTAAAAATAGTTTGTACAAGAGTAGACAAAGTCATGTGAATGCAACACATCAAATATGTAAACCATGTTGCACGCTTGGAGTTTTTGGGTTATGCTGTTCACAGATAGACAGGCATACTCCAGTACCTTTTTCTAAAAAATACTTTTGTTGGATTAAGGGGACCTAAAAATATGTATTTTCTGTGAAATCTCGGTATCGAATTTTCGGGCAGAATGCAATACCTTATCTACCTACTATGTTCTGGTAGAGAAAACAGAAAGACGAAGTCTATACGTATAATAGCAGAGAGAATATGATTCTCTTGATATCTGGAGCCTACGATCCGAGGTGAGTGTCGTTAAACGGAAGCGCTAGGCATTTCGAGGTCCTCCTGTATTTAGCGCACAAGACCAAAGTGAACTTGGGCACCATGGTGGTAATGGGATGATACAGTAGCGGATGTTAATATCCATAATGGAAGAGAGAGAGAGAGAGAGAGAGAGAGCGGTGTATCAACGTATGTAAACAATACTAACTATAACCCCCGCTGCATACATTAATACTGAACAGCTTCCACTGTTGCATTGTGGGCTAATAATTAAAAAGGGGAAAAACCTTTGCTGTGTATGTGTGTGTATAGGCAGACTAGCAGGTCTGCAAACAGTGCAAAATTTCTGCTACCAACAACAGTCAATATTCTCCTTAAAAGCATTAGTAGAACCTCTGTTCGAGCTCGAATAACGTTGCTCACTGGGTAATTATTACGTCACGGAACGCGCGTCTTGGCGGGGAAGGACTTCCAGAGATATTTACATTGTTAAGATAGCGCTAAATCTGTGCCGTAAAAACGTTGCTGTATAGAATAATGGTTATTTATGCAACTAATGGGCTGTGAGCAAGAACTAAGCGTAAGGCGAGTTCTGTAATTACATGAGAGCGGTAATTAGTTTAAGGTGACCATATATTTGAAACAAGAAAACGGGAGATTTTAAATTTTTCTAAATGTATCGCGGTATCGTTGTGTTATCTTATTTGCTGAGCGCCTGTTATTGTTTTACTAGTTTGAATTTTGGGTTCTTTGTCCTCCGGCTAGCTATTATTACTCAGTCGAGCAAATCTCTTGAACAGGGTGTGTAAACGGAAAGGAGTTGTTACTAAAAGATAACACTGATAAAAGAATTTGTTTTTACACTTTTATTGCCGTCACACTTCATTAATTTCACATATTTACTCTTGATACACATCCGACTGAAACTGTTATATTTTCTAATGTAACTATAATCACTTATTTGCCGCACATTATTAATTCGCGTATTTCACATTTTTACTTTCTCTACTACGTATAGTAAGTAGGGGAAGTATTGCATTCCACCCAAAAATTCGATACCGAGATTTCACCGGAAATACATGTTTTGAGACCTCCTGAATCCAAAAAAGCATTTTTGGAAACATGTCCGTGTGTGTGTCTGTGTGTGTGTGTCTGTGTGTGTGTCTGTGAACAGCATAACTCAAAAACGAACAGTCGGATAAGCACCAAACTTGGTATTTAGGTTCAGTATCTTCCAGAGATGCGACACGAAGGTTTTCAAGAAAATCCCCCCACCCCAGACTACCCTTTACATGGAAGATTTTTCGAAAATTTTAATTTTCTCAAAAATGGCTCTAACGATTTTGATTAAAATATCATATGTTTAAGATAATGTTATGAGAAATGAAATGTATATCTCGAATTTTCTGGAAATGTCTCCAAAAGTATTCTTCATTGTGAACGACTTTTGCATAACTGGTAAACCATAAGAGATAGACAAAATTTTACTACACAAAAAATGTAGATCGCGTTAAAATACACAACTTATGTCATATACATTTTTTTAGTTGAGTGAACCATTTTCGAGATATTGCTTGTTATTTCCTTAAATTTTCCAATACTTATACTTTTTCTCAAATGCGTTATTCATTTTTTTTTGTCCTGGACATGTAAAGAGAATGGAATGCGCCACATAGCAACCAGCGTTAAAATATTTGACTATCGCTTAAAACCTACCATATTCCCCTTGCATCTACAAGAAAATTATCAATAAGATTGACATCTCAATATCTCGATTAACATGAAGCATATGGAGAATGGGCGTTTGTAAAATTAGATTGTACAAGAGTAGAGAAAGTCATGTGAGTGTAACACATCAGATTTTTTAACTAACTTTACGACGCGAGAGATTCTGTAGAATTGCGCGAGGTGTAATCCGTGAATGATTGTATTAAACTGCGCGTTACCCGTTTCTGGCTTCATAATTTATACTCCCTCACCCGATATGCCTAAAGATTATAACCGAGCTGCTATTGGTTAATAAAACGCGCCAACATTAGCGTCTATTTTTATATCCAATCAAAATTACGAACACATATGCTCTAGGGAAGATATTTCCTCCATTTCTAAAGAAAAGCGCGCTACTCTGACGTCATTTGCTTGTCTCTTCTAATTAATAAACAACTCACCCCCTCGCTCATTGTTACCCGCTCCTATTGTCAGTTTCAGTGAGGCCGTGTAAACTTATTTCCTAACAATGCTTATAATTAACAAACATCTCAAATCATTGTCATACAATAATGCTAATTTATACTACAATCACTCTGGCATTTACAATGTTGTGGTATAAAATACTGCGTCAAATGAAACAAGGGGCAAAATAGTAGCTCTGAATTTACTCCAGCCAAACAATCCTGTACAATTATATCTTTACCAGCAAAACTTTCATTTTTTAGAAATTGAGTCAATACCATTCTAAAAGGAGTACTAGCACGGACCGTTTGTTTATGTTTTTCTCTGTTTATATGTTGTAATATATCCGATCCCCCCATGACATACTGAAAGCAGGTGCACAATTATTGCATCGAACATCTTGAGTCAGGAGTTGTTTTTTTAATGTATAGATATTCCTTTTGTAGATCACTGTTAAAAACACACTTCTTTTTTGGCGGTGGGATATATTTAATTTAAAGTGATGTAAAATAAATGGCCATGTACAGAGAGAGCCAAAAATCTACGAACCGTGTGCCCGCATCCTCGGCGCTCGTTGCCGTCTGCCGCTATCATAGAAAGGCGAGGATGAAACCATACAACATTTTAAAAAACTACTTTTACTTCACTCCTTTTATTAATGCTTGACACGATTTAAATAACACTTCACTGATATAGAGAGCTGTGAGATGTTTTTATTAATTACTTGCACTTTTTAACAAGTAAGCTATTTTTTGTCTCACACAAAATACGTAATAAATTTCTCCTGGACACATCTCGCGTCCGATTAGGCACACTCTCTACAACCAACACGTCAAGTTATGATCACTGTCTACAAGCAACTGACTTAGTTTCTACCGCCTAAATTTGTAAGTTTCTATATTTCAAGTCTCTGATTGGCTATTCCTAATCCAATAGAATACTTTTATTTTACTTAAGCTCTTTTCTGGTTGTTGATTGGCTATTTTATAAACTGTCACAAAAGTTACATTGTTGTTGCTCCAAGAATGACTAGTAGCATTATTACACTTTCTTACTCATTATTGCCTCAAGGTTACCTCATTGTTAGCAACTTTTAACCTATTATTCTCACAGCTCCTACATTATTAAATTACGTAATACATTTACATAACATTATTGAACATGTATATAATAATATAAACATTTACAATGACTGTAATATACAGTTTTTGTATATTGTTACATAAACATATTGCTTTAAGGTGGGCTTTTATTGAATTTATATATTATAATTAGACCGAAATCATTTAAGTGTTGAAAATACTGCCTCACATTATCCGACGATGAAGTCAAATCAGAAGTGAACAGCTGGTTACGAGCACAGGACCCGACCTGGTACAACACTGGTTTGGAAAAACTTGTATCACGTTACCAAAAGTTCTTGGAAAAACATGGTAACTGTGTAGAAATGTAAAGAAGGATTGTACAGTGTTAAAAAAATTATTTCAACACGATAAATTATGTGTAATGTATTTTATAAAATAGGGAAACTTACTTATTGGACGCCCCTCGTATAATCAAAATAGAATTTTGTTTAATCGTGTTAACTTTGCGGCACCAATTGGTACCATATACAGTGCCTTATTTTCGACTCCTGGCCGGCAGCTTGGCGGGTGAAGCTGCGTGCGCACAGTGCTTCTAACCGGTTCTGGCTCCCACTGTTCTCCACTCCGTGTGTCAGTGCATGTGCGACCGTTACTACCGCGAGTTCGTATTTTGTTCTTTGTGGTTAAAGTTTGATAGTCCTGTTATAATGCCAAGAAGTGCGTTTACTTTAGAACACCACATATTCATGTATGATTCCTACATGCGAACAGACTTGTAGACAAGTGACACGGCTATTTATAGACAGATTCCCCAGAATCCGCGCGCCTCACAGAGAGACAGTTCGTAGTCTTGTAAACCGATTTAGAGAAAGGGTCCTGTTTTTGGTAAGAAACACAAAATAACTCGCCATGTTCTTACAGAGGAAAACTCGATGAGATAGGACAAAGGTTAGAACATAGCCAAAAAAATATGATGTGTTACACTCACATGACTTTCTCTACTCTTGTAAAACTATTTTTACAAACACTTATTCTCCATATGGTTCATGTTAATCGAGATGTTAATCTTATTGCTAATTTTCTTGTAGATACAAGGGGAATATGGTAGGCTTTAAGCGATAGTCAAATGTTTTAAGAGCTGGCTGTCATGTGGGAGCATTTCATTCTCTTTGCACGTCCAGTACGTAAAAAAATGAATAACGAATTCCCATTTGAGAAAACGTATTGGAAAATTCAAGGGAATAAGAAGCAATATCTCAACAAAAAAATGCATATGACATAAGTTGTGTATTTTAACGCGATCTACATTTTGTCTATCTCTTATGATTTACCAGTTATGCAAAAGCCATTCACAATGAAGAATACTTTTGGAGACATTCCCAGAAAATGCGAGATATAGATTTAATTTGTCATGAAAGTATCTTAAACATTCATTCATTATCTGTTTAGGACTTACACCCCCAGGACTTACAAGCGGGTGCCTGGGGTCAGAGGCCCGTCGAGGAACAGACACTCATGGATCATACAGAGCATCCAGGATGGGTGATCAGCCCGATGCCTGATCACCTGGAGCACAGCCGGGAATCGAACTCGGAACACCTCATATAAAAGGCGGTTTCTCTACCGAATACGCTCTGGGACCAGTAATAAGAGTTAAAGCATTCGTTCTCAAGCATTGATCTTTCATTTAACGGTCTCCTCTCTGTCGGTATGGAGTCCCCTTTGTAATTCTACTTAAGCAAACCTTTTGGCATCCGCGCTATCCGTATAAACTAACTTCAACTAAGGACGGCTTGTGTGGCCCACCTGGCACATGTTTTAGCTCCATATATAATGTAGGGGGCAGATATTTATAGAAATTCATTTTCAGTTATATATTCATCGAGAATTTTGTGCTGCAGCCGACACACACTGTAGGAGATGCCGTACATTCAATCGAGAGAAGTAATCGATGCGTACGATATAGAGCAAAGCGAAGCGAAAACCGAAAACCGCGATGCTGAGGGAATGGGAAACCTTGCAAATGGTGGGTCGTATCCTGCAGACGTGTGCGCGTGTACATGCGTTTTCAATAGCGAAGGGGAGCACTGTTTTTTCAATCGCTATGGTTTTATTTGGATTGCTTTGGATCCACTTTCGCTTACTGCGGCATGAATACAAAAATGCAGTCTTTTCCTGCTGCTCGCGCTACGTTATGGCTGCGATTTCCCCGCATAAAGCCCCTTTTACGTTTGAAAAATGTATGTATCGCATACCGGTAACGTGTCTCACGAAAATACTGCTGCACGTATTTCACAAAAGATTTATCTTAGCCAATTCCACGCAGAATTGTTTTACATGTGCGATTTTACTGTCTGCGAAGCCGAGCGCTGAAGGCATCTAGAGTAGGTTGTGAGCGTTATATCCGCGGTATTTCATCATCATTTCTGACACAGTCCGCACTCCATAGCTTCCCTATATATCTACATACAAAACAACGGA
The DNA here is from genome assembly GCA_030765065.1 of Deroplatys truncata. NCBI lineage: Eukaryota > Metazoa > Arthropoda > Insecta > Mantodea > Mantidae > Deroplatys > Deroplatys truncata. The sequence continues at coordinate 14,411,691 of CM060979.1, forward strand.
CACTGTACTCTTTCCTGTTGAATCTAGTTACGTAAACTGCTTCTTAGGCACACGTGAGGTAAGTGCATTCATTCTAAACGGCAGATTGTATAGCCTATGGCCGCAATATTAAATTTCAAAACTCTTCATTCATTTTTACTTTCTCCACACGTACCTACTAAGTAGGGAAGGTGTTGCATTCCGACAACAAATTTGATACCGTGGTTTCGCCGGAAATTCATGTTTTGAAGCCCCTTCAATGCCCCAAAAACCATTTAGAAAAACACCGATGTGTGTATGTGTGTGTGCAAATAGCATAAAGACGAAAGTCGGATGAATACCAAACTTGGTACTTAGATTTAGCAGTCGTCCTCCGTGGTGTAGTGCTTATAATTGGCGCAACAGTTCTAGACACGTGAACATCTTAATGACAGCTATGAAGCGAGTTACGTACCAGATCAGGAGGTGACCGGTCGTCTGCATGCTGTAGGAGTGTGTGAGACAGTCATTGTCAAATATCCGCACACCGGTAATGCACTGCACTACACTACGTTGCACTGATAAACTTATATACAGTATATTTAAATCCACCGCTGTAAAAAGCGCTTATAATTCACTTCATGTAATTTTCTGTATTCATTTCTTGATGGAAATCTCCTGCTTTTTGTTGCGACTTGTAAATGAGAACATTTGGAACGAAGCCGATCTTTCCAGCAGCATGAACGATAATAAGTATTTGCCCTTTGGCAACAGGTGCCTGCAAACCTAATTCTCTATCATCACTCCAACTTTTAGATGTTGTATGGCTGCTGTGTATGTATGACTCATCTTCATACACTTAGTTTGACTCTCTAATTTGTAAGGTACTCCTCCAGCTGAGATCGTACATCGTGCTTTTTATTAGAACTCTTCTATTTGATTTCGTTTTCTTCCACTTGAACCCTAAATCTTTTATAACTTTTCTGAGATTTGTAGCATCACCTTGAAAATTTATGCTGTCTTTCACCTTGAATGAGCAATCTAATTATTGTTTGCACAGCTTTTTCTTACAGACAGAAATTGTGAATCCTGCGCTGAATGATGTAGTTGTCCAAATCGTTTATTTCTGTAACACATTTAGGCGCCTTATATTTCTTCCCAGGCGTGTCAAATGGTACTCCTTCATGTATGTGGTTTTTCCCCCTATCTTTCAAAACTCTGGAAACGGAACTCAATGAAACAGCAGATGCTTTGGCTACTCTTTCTTTCACTCTCTTAAGGCTTTTGTGGAACTCGGGTGAACGTATATTTTCTTCCTTCATCTCTGCTTCTTGCTTCATGAAGTCGAGGACATTGGAAATTATTTCCCTGCTTTGACTATGTAATACCTTACCACTTAACTTTGAAAATGTAGGAGCCATGGCTATAAATACAACAAATATATAATAAGCACTATTTAGGTAATGCTCTCTTAGAAATTAAAATCAGATGCGGAACACTTTCTATTCAGACTGTATGTGTTACGCACTTGAGTAAGCAAAGGTATTATATCGCTTTCGTTGATTAAGCTAAACATAAACCATTCCTAGGCTCGGCTGCTGGGGTGGCAATCAAGATCACGATTCCAGAAGTTTTGCACCAGTTATACCATGCTAGCCACTAATTCCCAAGGTCGCGGGTTCAAACCCGGCGAAGGGCGATGGATTTTTTTTTCGGGCGTAAAAATCCTTCGGTAGGGAAGTAAAGCCGCTGGTCCCGTGTCGTAGATTTACGGCACGTAAAAGAGCCTCAATCCTGATAAAGAGGCCTCTGAGCAAAATTACCGTCTTTCACGCTCAATATAGAATGAGACGCTAAGGACCACAACAGTTAAAGAGCGTCCATAAATAAAAACTCAATTTAATTTTGGGTTCAGTACATTCCAAAGATATGACGCGAGGCTTTTGAAGAAAATCCTCTTACCCCGAACTACCCTTTATGTCAAGCATTTTTCAAAATTTTGTATTTTCTAAAAATGGCTCTAACGTAGCTATAGTAATCACATTTACCTGAAAAATAAAATTCTTATGTCGAATTTTCTGGGAAGGGTTTTTGTACAATCTTGTATAACTGGTAAACGTTAAGCGATAGACGAAAACGTACTACACAAAAGATGTAGATCTCTTTAAAAGACTCTTTATTTCAAATAACCTTTTTTTGTGGCATCGGGCGTTTCCGAGCTGTCTAAATTGTTCAATACTGTGTCGTTCTTTTAAAGTCCTGGCGACATTCAGTTGTTTCTCGCGATTGCACGGAAACAACATGGAATTTTAAGCACAGCGTATAGCACTTAGTTCTTAAGTATTTGACTATCGAGTACCCTTTGTATATATGCAGTTTTTCCTTTTTAGCCACTCTTCAAGTGTCGCTGGGTGACAGCACAAACAAAAAACTAGAAACACCAACAGTTAGTTTTGGCAGTCATCGAATTCAGTGACGTCATTCCGTTTTTATATTCTCTATCGATGATTTCTTAGCTGTTAACAAAATGCACAAAAGCAACAATGGTATTGAAAAATTATGATTCAACGTTTTGCTCAGCTATGCTTAAGTTTGGACAAAGCACATCATCAAAAACTAAGCAACATACTTCGATGCAACCATCTTCAGTGAGCAGATAGCTTCTCAAATAAGCACTAGGAGATGCGATCTAAAAGGAAGACCTCCAAACAGCTCATTTACACCAGAACATGTAGGTATATGCTTCTAGGAAAGATTTGATGTGTTGCACTCACATGACTTTCTCCACTCTTGTACAAACTATTTTTACAAACGTTTATTTTCCATATGCTTCATGTTAATTATCTTATTGCTAATTTTCTTGTAGGTGCAAGGGGAATATGGTAGGTTTTAAGCGATAGTCAAATCTTTTAAGAGCTGGTTGCTATGTGGCGCATTCCATTCTCTTTTTATTACCAGGACAAACAAAGAAAAATGAATAACGAATTCCCATTTGAGAAAAAGTATAAATACTGAAAAATTTAAGGAAATAACAAACAATATCTCGAAAATGGTTCACTGAACAAAAAAAATGTATATGACATAAATTATGTATTTTAACGGATCTACATTTTTCGTGTAGTAAAATTTTGCCTATCTCTTATGGTTTACCAGTTATGCAAAAGTCGTTCACAATGAGGAATACTTTTGGAGACATTTCCAGAAAATTCAAGATATACATTTTATTTGTCATGAAAGTAACTTAAATATATGATATTTTAATCAAAATCGTTAGAGTCATTTCTGAGAAAATTAAAATTTTCGAAAAATGCTCCATGTAAAGGGTAATCTGGGGTGGGGGAATTTTCTTGAAAACCTTCGTGTCGCATCTCTGGAAGATACTGAACTTAAATACCAAGTTTGGTGTTTATCCGACTGTTCGTTTCTAAGTTATGCTGTTCACAGACAGACACACACACATGGACATGTTTCCAAAAATACATATTTTGGATTCAGGAGGCCTCAAAACATGTATTTCCGGTGAAATATCGGTATCGAATTTTTGGGTGGAATGCAATACTTCTCCTACTTACTATACGTAGTAGAGAAAGTAAAAATTACTGCCGTTTGGAGAATGTCAAACAGATTCAGAGAACAAGCAATGTCCTTTGCATATATATCGATAACTTTCATAGCTTACGAATGTGATGGCTACTTCGATTTGAACATTTTACTTACTGCTAGGTCATCACGCAGATATATCTTGTTTGTGTAATGCAAACTATAATGTGACTCCCTTCCTTTTTGAGAACTTTGTGAGCAATGGCATTATTAACAGTTTCTTAACATGTGGCGTATTAAGATGTTTACCACACATGTTAACTGGTGCCTTACTAGTTTGCAGCAAGGCTTTCTTTAAAGATTGTACATGGCGATTAGTAATTTCCATGCAATGATATGAATGCTCTATGACATACTTTAATTTCGGACAGTACCTGTCTAACTAGTCTCACTTTATATTCATAAAAATGTTGTCGTAAATGACTTTCCATTTCTTGCCCTCTAGGTCTATCAATTGGAAGCACACTAATTAAACCACATAAATAACTACCCTGATCAGTTTTATATGCCATTAAGTTAAAACTTTTAATCGATTAGCTCCTTCTGCCTGAGTTATATCTTGAAAAGATTGCAGCTTACACTTACAGGTTGTGCCTGTTACGTGACTCATAGCGCGAATTTTCTTGGATGCACCGCTACCTCCCACACTTCTTACTGTAGTTTTCCATTGTGTTATCAGACACACTGATACTCCCCTACCTCCGTCAGCTTCCATTATGACAGTCACATAATCCTTTTTATCCACAGAATAACTATTCTGTCTGTTTTCCCAAAAGATGACAACAGTTGACGGATATTTGGTAATGTTTATAAAATTACTTACAAAACTTCATATTGCTAAACAAGAGAGATGATAACATTTTCATACCAAAGTGCTATTCAGAATATAGTACTGAAGCTTCTTAACCAGATGTCATCACAAACTTTTATTTTCTTTTTTTTTAAAAATCGGACTTTTAAGGTTTTTCCCCTGCACCCTTCAGGTTGTATTTTAATCAAAATCGTTTGAGACATTTTTTAGAAAATCAACATTTTTGAAAAATGTTCCATATAAACGGTACTTGGAGGGGTGTTTATTGAAAATCTTCGTGTCTCATCTTTGGAAGATACTGAACCCTAATACCAAGTTTGGTACTTATCCCACTTTTCGTTTTTGAGTTATGCTGTTCCCAGACACACACGGACCTTTTTTAAAGAAATTTTCTTTTGGGGATTTCGAGGGTCTCAAAACATATAGGTCTTTCAACAAGAGTGTCCTATCTTTGAACTTAAATAAAACACGTTCTATAAATGATAGAGGTTTATTTTGAAACATAAGTAATGTCATTACGTGTGGAAGAGAACATCAGTTAAGTAACCGCCGCGACTTCGTTGGGTTGCGCGTATACGGTTGACCCAATTTTCAATGACAGAAGAACGTAAATTAGGTCCAACTTCACGAATAACACGCGTGATGTTATTCATAAGATCATTTACTGTATCTGGCTTGTTGACATAAACTCAAGATTTAACATAACCCCACATGAAGTAATCCAACGGCGTTAAATCACATGACCTCGGGGGCCAGTTAACATCACCACCACGGGAAATGATGAAACTTCTGAACTTCTCCTTCAAAAGATCGATTGTATCGACAGCAGTATGACATGTGGCACCATCTTGCTGGAACCAGATGTTTCTGAGATCCATACCATCCAATTCAGGCCAAAAATAGTCGCTTATAAGAGCACGGTATCTTTCTTCATTGACAGTTAGAGCTTCTCCATCTTCATCTTGGAAACAATATGGACCAATGATTCCACCATACCAAAATCCACACCATACAGTAACCTTTTGGAGATGAAGTGGTCGTTCTTGAATCTGCATTGGATTGTGATTGCTCCAATAGCGGCAATTTTGATTGTTAACACAACCATCCATCCAAAAGTGCGCTTCGTCGCTGAAGATGATTTTTCGACAAAAATCCGGGTCAGCTTCCAAATGCTCGATAGCCCAGTGAGCGAATACACGGCGCAACCTATGCTCGTTGGGCTTTAGTTCTTGAGTTAACATCATTTTGTAAGCGTGAAACTTCAAGTCCAGATGCAGAATTCGCCAAGTTGTGGTCGGCGAAAGCCCCAATTCTTACGCTCGACGACCAATTTATTTGTTTCGTTCTCGCGTACACTCTCACGAACGGCGCCTATGTTTTCGTTGGAGCTCTTACGTACAGGCGTTCTTTGATCGCTGACAGAACCACTTCTTTCAAATTTATCGATCAAACGCCGAATCGTTCTCTCGCAGCGACGATTATGCACGCCGTAAACTTCACGTAATACACGGAAGGTTTGGCGAACAGATGGTCCATTTTGATAATAAATTTTCACAATTTCTATTCGTCGTTGCTGAGTGCTGTAACGTTCCATGGCTATTTGTCAATAACAACTGTAACCACATGAAAAAAGTGACTGCTGTTACTCAATAACAACGGCAGCTATCACATGTTAAAGATAGAACACTCTTGTTGAAAGACCCTATATATTTACGGTGAACATTTTTCGAAAATTTTAATTTTCTCAAAAATGGCTCCAACGATTTTGATTAAAATATCATATGCTTAAGATATTTTCATGGAAAATGAAATGTATATTTAAAATTTTCTGGGTATGTCTCCAAAAGTCTTCTTCATTCTGAATGACTTTCGCATTAAAACACACAATATATGTCTCATACTTTTTTTTTGTCGAGTGAACCGTTTCCGAGACATTCCTTGTTATTTGTTTGAATTTTCCAATACTTATACTTTTTCCCAAATGGGAATTCGTTATTCGTTGTTTTATATCCCGGACATGCAAATAGAATGGAATACTTCACATAGCAACCAGCTCTTAAAACATTTGACTATCGCTTAAAGTCTACCAATTCCCCTTGCATCTACAAGAAAATTCACAATAAGATTAACATCTCGATTAATATGAAGCATATGGAGAATAAGCGTTTGTAAAAATAGTTTGTACAAGAGCAGAGAAAGTCATGTGTGTGCACTTGTATATTACCTTGTCTATTGTATTTCAGAATTTGTTTAACGGCATTACTTGCACATTCTCAAGTTATGTTTGTTATCGGAATTAAAAGGTTGCAGGCTTTTGTTCCAGTTGGTTTTTTAACATTTTACATTAAATATTTTTTTTGAAGAAAATTTGATTTTGATCGTTATTTCCCTGAATCCATCATATATTAAAGGTAATTACGTGACAAATAAAATGTATGTATTAAATTTTCTGGAAATAGCCTGTAGAATCCTCTTCATTTGAAAGAAATTTTGTATGATCTTGTACAACTGGAAAACGTTAAGCGATGGACGAAAACGTAATACACAAAAACATAGATCTCTTTAAGGCACACAATTTATTTGAAACAAGGTTTTTTTTGGGACATAAGCCATTTCTGAGATATCCGTTATTAATGGTTCGAATTGTCAAATTGTCCAAATCCTGTCCATTTTCAGTTGTTTCTCGCGATGTCATGGAAACAGTATGGAATTTTAAGGCCAGCATATATCGTCCAGTTGTTAAACATTTGACTATCGCTGTTCTCTTTGTATCTATAACGAAATGTGTAATGTAGCTATTTCTGTAAAGGTTTATTTGGATTAAAACGTAGTAGATATAAAAATAAACTTTAGTAAGAGTAGTTTAATACCCACTAATAAACGATTGAGGGTAGAGAAAGTCATGTGAGTGTATAACATCAGATTTTGAATCTTGTGTTTAAGTTTAATGTCAAACCAGCAAAGTTTGGTTAGCTACCTACACTGCAAATATTCTTTATGAAAATTCATACGCAATAACACTTTATTTACATTTACCCATTTTCGGTTATATAACACTGCACAACCCACAGAGCTGTTAAGTTAAACAATACCACGCCTATATTGCTCTCCATTTCCTTTTCTTTCTGTTGCTCGCCAGTCGTCCCAGAACAACAAACTCTGATACTGACATCGCCCACCATGCAATTGATAGTCAGCTTTTTAATAATCTCAACTGCCATCTACTGGCTTTTTACTCAAATATGGTAAAACTCGTGCTGAATGTGAAAAACTGCTGTATATAATGTATCTATTTCTTCAAATGTTTATCTGCATTAAAATGAAGTAGATAGGAAAATAAATTTTCGTTAGAATAATTTGTATATCCACTAATATACCAAAGAGGGTAGAGAAGGTTATGTGAATGTAACAAATCAGTTTTTTTTTACTTTCTCTACCATTTACCTATAGTAGATAGAGAGCATATTGCATCCTATCCATGAGTATGATCAGGGAACGGATGAGGTGAAGGAATCTCAGGAGGCTCTAGGCCGCAGGCAGGCCGGCCGATAGAGACGCGCAGAGGTCCGCAACGACTCTAAGCTTGATGACCCGGTGATACCGGAGGATGTTCAGAGAACGCTTCTTCTGGCAAAACTGGGGAGCACTGACCCACCTAAGGCGGCTTAGAGAATGCTGCCATCTAGCAGGGCCGAGAAGAACTTTCCAACAGGCAAGCATCTCAGCCATACGTACGACATTGCACAGCCCCTACGCCTAACAGAAACATGAAAGGGGAAGTGAAATAAGGGAAAGGAAATTCGTGGTAGAACAGAAACCACCCCAGCATTCTCCTTAACAACCAGGGAAAACCACGAAAAACCCATGATAAGAGTGGTCGACCCCAGGAATCGAACTGAGAACCTCCCGAATACGAACTTCGCACGTTACCGCGGAGCCATCTCGCTCGGTTTCCCACCCAAGAATTGGAAATAATATTTCAGCGGAAATACACGTTTTGAGTGCCCCTCAACACAAAAAAGAGTAGAGAGAGAGAGAGAAACATAGTTTAAAAAATCTGGTATGTATATTCACATGACTTTCTCTGCACACTAATCTATTTTTTTTATAGTTTCTTCAAACTGTTCTTACAAAAAATTCTCTACTGACATTTCACTTGAATAAAATTTAAAAAAAATCTGATGTGTTACACTCACATGACTTTCTCTACTCTTGTACAATCTATTTTTACAAACGCCTATTCTCCATATGCTTCATGTTAATTGAGATATCGAGATGTCAATCTTATTGGTAATTTTCTTGTAGATGCAAGGGAAATATGGTAGCTTTTAAGCGATAGTCAAATATTTTAACGCTGGTTGCTATGTGGCGCATTCCATTCTCTTTGCATGCCCAGGACATAAAAAAATGAATAACGAATTTGAGAAGAAGTTTAAGTATTGGAAAATTTAAGGAAATAACAAGCAATATCTCGAAAACGGTTCACTCAACAAAAGAAATGTATATGACATAAGTTGTGTATTTTAATGCGATCTACATTTTTTGTGTAGTAAAATTTTGTCTATCTCTTATGGTTTACCAGTTATGCAAAAGTCGTTCACAATGAAGAATACTTTTGGAGACATTCCCAGAAAATTCAAGATATACATTTTATTTCTCATGACATTATCTTAAACATATGATATTTTAATCAAAATCGTTAGAGCCATTTTTGAGAAAATTAAAGTTTTCGAAAAATGTTCCATGTAAAGGGTAGTCTGGGGTGGGGGGATTTTCTTGAAAACCTTCGTGTCGCATCTCTGGAAGATACTGAACCTAAATACCAAGTTTGGTGTTTATCCGACTGTTCGTTTTTGAGTTATGCTGTTCACAGACACACAGACAGACACACACAGCCACACACACAGACACACATACACACACACACAGACACACACACAGACACACATACACACACACAGACACACACACACACAGACACACAGACACACATACACACACACAGACACACATACACACACAGACACACACACACACACAGACACACACACGGACATGTTTCCAAAAATGCTTTTTTTGGATTCAGGAGGTCTCAAAACGTGTATTTCCGGTGAAATCTCGGTATCGAATTTTTGGGTGGAATGCAATACTTCCCCTACTTACTATACGTAGTAGAGAAAGTAAAAATCTGATGTGTTACACTCACATAACTTTCTCTACTCTTGTACAAACTATTTTTACAAACGCTTATACTCCATCTAGTTCATGTTAATCGAGATAAACTTTTGCAGACCCTATCTTATTGCTAATTTTCTTGTAGATGTAGGGGAAAATATATTTACAAGGGCAATATAGAAAAACAGTAGCCTTTAAGCACATACATATCTCTTAATAGCTGGTTGCTAGGTGCAGCACCATTCCCTTTGCCACAGATTATAACTCTTTGCATATCCAAGACAAAAAAAAATGAATAACGAATTCCCATTTGAGAAAATAAGTATTGAAAAATTTAAGGGAATAACAAGTAATATTTCGAAAATGGTTCACTCAACAAAACAAATGTATATGACATAAATTGTGTATTTTAACGCGATCTACATTTTTTGTATAGTACCATTTTGTCTATCTCTTATGGTTTACCAGTTATGCAAAAATCGTTCACAATAAAGAATACTTTTGGAGACATTCCCAGAAAATTCAAGATATACATTTTATTTGCCATAAAAATATCTTAAACATATGATATTTTAATCAAAATCGTTAGTCATTTTTGAGAAAATTAAAATTTTCGAAAAATCGTCCATGTAAAGGGTACTCTGGGGTGGGGGGATTTTCTTGAAAACCTTCGTGTCGCATCCTTGGAAGATACTGAACCCAAATACCAAGTTTGGTGTTTATCCGACTGTTCGTTTCTGAGTTATGCTGTTCACAGACACACACACAGACAGACACACAGACACACAGACAGACAGACACACAGACACACAGACAGACAGACACACAGACACACACACGGACATGTTTCCAAAAATGCTTTTTTTTGGATTCAGGGGGTCTCAAAACATGTATTTCCGGTGAAATCTCGGTATCGAATTTTTGGGTGGAATACAATATTTCCCCTACTTATTATACGTAGTAGAGAAAGTAAAAATGAATAACGAATTTGAGAAAAAGTATAAGTATAGGAAAATTTAAGGGAATAACAAGCAATATCTCGAAAACGGTTGACTCCACAAAGGAAATGTATATGACATAAATTGTGTATTTTAACGCGGTCTACATTTTTCGTGGAGTAAAATTTTGTCTATCTCTTATGGTTTACCAGTTATGCAAAAGTCGTACACAATGAATAATACTTTTGGAGACATTCCCAGAAAATTCGAGATATACATTTCATTTCTCATGACAATATCTGAAACATATGATATTTTAATCAAAATCGTTAGTCATTTTTGAGAAAATTAAAATTTTCGAAAAATGTTCCATGTAAAGGGTAGTCTGGGGTGGGGGATTTTCTTGAAAACCTTCGTGTCGCATCTCTGGAAGATACTGAACCTAAATACCAAGTTTGGTGTTTATCCGACTGTTCGTTTCTGAGTTATGCTGTTCACAGACACACACACACACACACACACACACACACACACACACACACACAGACACACACACGGACATGTTTCCAAAAATGCTTTTTTTGGATTCAGGGGGGTCTCAAAACATGTATTTCCGATGAAATCTCGGTATCGAATTTTTGGGTGGAATACAATACTTCCCCTACTTACTATACGTAGTAGAGAAAGTAATAAAGACGAATAAATACCTAACGTCTTTCTAGGATGCGACACAGGGATTTTCAATAAAATTCCCTACCCCAAACTGCCTTTATATGGAAACATTCTGGTTATTTTTGATTTTCTCAAAAATGACTCAAACAATTTTGATTAAGTCCTGTGATGTCCTCTTCATTCTGTAAGACGTATACAATTGTAAACTTTAAGAGATGGACAGAAACCTTACTGCACAAGAAATGTACATCTCGTTAAAGTACACAGCTTATGTCATATAGAGTTTTTGCGTGGAGTTAACCATTTCCGAGATAGTCTTTGTTATTGGTTATAATTTTAAAATATGCTTTTCTAAACTGAGAAGTTGTTATTATTGTTTTTTATGTATTTACTCACATAAAAAAGTAAAGCAATGGCCATCCCCACAGTAACTTATGGGTCTGAAACATGGACAGTGACAGCAGGAAATAAAAGAACGATACAGACAGCTGAAATGAAATTTCTCAGACCTATTGCAGGATACACAAGACTGGATAAAAAGTCAAACAACGAAATAAGGCAAAATTTAAAAATAGAAGAGTTAAATAAAGTAATAATAGAATATAGAACTGGAAAAAAACATTTAAAAAGAATGTCATTAAATAGGATACCCCGAGCAACATATAACTACAGACCCCAAGGATACAGAAACACAGGGCGACCAAAAGAGATATGGACACAAGAAGATTTTAGAGCCGGAACAGGGTAAACGGCCTAATACCGTGAAGTAGAAGAAGAAGAAGAAGTATTTACTGACGCGACTGCTCCTTTCAAAGGTCGTGCGTTCTATTCTTCTTCGTAATGGAGCTATATATTCATTGTCTAGCTGTTAATTCCTTGCTGCATTTCTTCATTAAATATCAGGGTCGTTGTATCATCTAATAGACACGACACAAACATCCATGCGTGGAGCGAAATTCGAGCCCGCGACCCTTTCGCGATGGAAACTCGACGCCAAACGCGGCAACGACCGCGGGTGCCGACTCGTTATTCGTTTGTTCTCGTGAGCATACAAAGAGTATACAATTTCATAGCGATACGTGTTTAAAAATCTGACTATCGCTTTGCCTGCTGTTTTCTACAACGACGTTAGTTTAAAGTTTGAAGTGGACAAATGAATAACATTTTGTAGTAATTGTTTGTAGAAGAGTGATTAGAGAAAGTGATGTAAGTGCAATATATCAGATATGCTTTTCTGGAGTTGGTAGTACACATCTACTTTCTAGGTGGTGCGTTTGCAATGAGTAATGGGCATATAGTTGGGAGACATAACATTATGAGGCGGTTCAAGAAAGTAGATATTTTACATTACATTCCAGTACATTCTGAAAGGTGTTTTGTTTCGTAAAGGAAAAGTGCGAGTGTTTAGGGTTGAAATTTCAACCTAAGAAACTGCAGCGAATTTGGTTACATGAAACAATTTAGTCAACGTGGGGTGAGCCAACTCAACTCTTGTGTTGTCGGATCCAACTGGGCTAGGCATTGTGGCTTAAACTACAACGTAGGCAACTTGTCTCACGCTGGTAAGTACCTTACACTTTGTTTCTTGTTTGGGACAAGTTGCATTACTTTGGTCTTAATTGAAAACATCGATAATTTGCATTACGTTGGTCTTCAAAGTCAACATTTGAAATCCCAACATGGCTGAATACAGGATTGAGGGCCCTCAGCCTCAAGGCATAGCCGAGGGATCTGCGCGTCTAAAACTCGAATGATTCACGTTGGCAGCAATTCCTTCCAAAAGTCGCCAAAAACAACTATATAAGAAGGGCTGCTTAACCGTTACTTTTGTTAAAGTTTTCAGTGAAGACCAAAGTAATGCACAAAAGCCTTAGTTTGTCCCATTTAACTCCACAGGAAGTATGAGATCGTTTGGCTTTTTATATGACCGGGAATAACCCAACATGCCTTATACCTCTTATACTTAACATGCCAAAAAATAAGGATTTAGGGGATTAAAATTATACCTTCCGAATGAAATGAAGGAAACTGCGTGTATTACACAGTTTAAACGCTATACTTCAAGCATCTTTTGAACGAATCGGATCTTTTGAATGGATCTTGGATGAACCGGATCTTTTGAATGGATCTTTGGATCTTTTATTCCTAATAAACCTTTTAACACACTTTTAAACACCTTTTAGATATTTTAGACACTTTTAAACATATTTTAAATATTTCAACACACTTTGACACATTGAAATACAACAAAATCAAGAGAAATATGTTCTCTAAAAAAATATCTGATGTTACACTCACATGACTTTCTCTACTCTTGCACAAACTACGTTTACAAACGCTATTCAAACAAATAACAAACAATATCTCGGAAATGCTTCACTCGACGAAAAAATGTATATGACATAAATTGTATGTTTTATCGAGATCTACATTTTTTGTGTACAAAAATTCTATCTCTTACGATTTACCAGTTATACAAAAGCCATTCAGAACGAAGAGGACTTCTGGGGACATTCCCAGAAAATTCAAGATATACATTTTATTTGTGATGATAACATCTTAAACATACGATATTTTAAGCAAAATCGTTAGAGCCATTTTTTTGGAAAATCAAAAATTTCAAAAAATATTCCATGTTAAGGGTAGTCTGGGGTGGGGGGTTTTCTTGAAAATATTCGTGTCACATCTTTCAAAGATACTGAACCAAAATACCAAATATGGTATTTATACGAGTTTTCGTTTTTGAGTTACGCTATTCACAAACATACACACACACGCTTGGACCTTTTTCTAAAAAAGTTTTTTTTCTTTTAATTTCTCTACTACGTACAGTAAGGGAAGTATTTTATTCCACTCAAAAATTCGATACCGAGATTTCACCGCAAATACATGTTATGAGACCCCCTAAATCCAAAAAAAGGCATTTTTGCAAGCATGTCCGCGCGTGTGTGTGTCTGTGTGTGTATCTGTGAACAGCATAACTCAGAAACGAACAGTCGGATAAACACCAAACTTGGTATTTAGGTTCAGTATCTTCCAGAGATGCGACACGACGGTTTTCAAGAAAATCCCCACCCAGATTACCCTTTACATGGAACATTTTTAAATTTTCTCAAAAATGGCTCTAACGATTTTGATTAAAATATCATATGTTTCAGATATTTTTATGACAAATGAAATGTATATCTCAAATTTTCTGGGAATGTCTCCAAAAGCAATCCTCTCTGTGAACGACTTTTGCATAACTGGTAAACCGTAAGAGATAGACAAAATTTTACTACACAAAAATGTAGATCGAGGTTAAAATACACAATTTATGTGACATACATTTTTGTTGTTGAGTGAACCATTTTCGAGATATTGCTTGTTATTCCCTATTTTCCAATACTTATTTTCTCAAATGGGAATTTGTTATTCATTTTTTTGTCTTGGATATGCAAAGAGTATTAATCTGTGGGAAAGAGAATGGTGCTGCACCTAGCAACCAGCTATTAAGAGATATGTATGTGCTTAAAGGCTACTGTATTTCTATATTGCCCTTGCAAATATATATATATATATATATATATATATATATATATATATATATATATATTCCCCTTACATCTACAAGAAAATTAGCAATAAGATAGACTCTGCAAATGTTTATCTCGATTAACATGAAAGATGGAGAATAAGCGTTTGTAAAAATAGTTTGTACAAGAGTAGAGAAAGTCATGTGAGTGTAACACATATTTTTTGAGCAATTTTCTCAATTTCCTCATAAGTAGCTAATTTTTGCAGTATATTATGGGCTTGTGTTGGCTGTTTACAAATTTGGACTTTTTTTTATCCTATATTGATATCTACATGTTCTATGAATAAAGAAATACAAAAGGCCAGAAGCATTTAATTTCTCCAGAAGCGCTCACACGTTTAGAATACACATCTGCTGGGATCCCTTAAATCTCCTACCGTAACTAAAGAACAGGAGATAAAAATTAAGATGGAAATAATAAAACCGGGAGGTGGAGAGTGCGAGGAATTTAAAATTGCCTTTCGCAGGAAGCTTGCAGGATTCCTAGTTTCAACGGCGTGTTATGGTTTTAAAAAGTCTTTAATGTGTAGATTAGACTCCGTAAAAAATATAAGAAAAAATTGCGAGTCATATAAAAATGCAAGGGGCAGGCGGGGGAGCTAATCGTGCTGAAGAGGAGCAAATTTCCGTGCTGTGCGGGCCAGTATAACCGGCAGGACGATAATAATTTACCCACTACTACGCCCAGCCGAGCTTTTCTCTCCCACTTTTTATTATTATTATTTATACCCATGCGCCCCCGTGTTCGCTTTTTTATTGTCCCGGAGCGCGGACGAGGTTATCGTCACCACCGCTCCCGGAGCTTCGGACCCGGAAGCAACGCCTGCTATTGGTACACTCTCCGCGTGTTTAAAATTGCCTAGGCTGCCTTGTTTTCGATCAGTGACGTGGACCATACCCAGACGACCAGCCTTGCATTTCAAGTCCATTTTCATTTTGAGGCAATAATTTTTTACACTTAAATGATTTTAGTCTAATTATATAATAATATAAAACCAATAACAGCCCGCCTTAAACCAAAATGAGTATTTAATAATATATAAAAAGTGTATATTACAGTCATTGTATATGTTTCTATTATTGTATACAGTATAATAATGTTATGTGAATGTATTACGTAATTTAATAATGTAGGAGCTATGAGAATAATAGGTTAAAAGTTGCTAACAATGAGGTAACCTTGAGGCAATAATGAGTAAGAAAGTTGAACAATACTACTTGTGATTCTTGGAGTAATAATAATGTAATTTTTGTGCAGTTCATAAAATAGCCAATCAACAACCAGAAAAAGCTTAAGCTAAATAAAAGTATTCTATTGGATTAGGAATAGCCAATCAGAGACTTGAAATACATAAATTTAGAAATTTAGGTGGTAGAACCAAGTCAGTTGCTTGTAGACAGTGCTCATAACTGGACGCGTTACTTGAAGACAGTGTTCCTGACGCGAGATGTGTCTTCGAGAAATTTAATACATATTTTGTGTGAGACAAAAATAGTTTACGTGTTAAAAAGTGCAAGTATTTAATAAAAAAATCTCACAACTCTCTCTATATTAGTGAAGTGTTATTTAAATCGTGTCAAGCATTAATAAAAGGAGAGAATAAAAACTTAAAATATCTGTAAGTCTACATTCTTCAGTCGCACCACTCCCTGCAAAGAGAAACACGTCTCTAACAATAATACTGACGCAGCCGAGGCAAACATAAATATATAATATTTAAACAAACAGTCAACATTACAAAGCTAAAATATTTTTTAAACATTTGGGGCAAAGGCCACCTGAAAGTAAATTTGGGACGAAGGCTACCGGAAAGCGGGTACTATACGTCCGGTTGTAACCAACAAGTTCGGCTCCCCCAACATAAGAACTATAATACAACTCCTTCAATACAAACCATATTCTCAATTTAAACCATATTATATCAGGTTTTTGTCAGAGTTACTAGAAAAAATTTACATGACTTTCTCTACCCAGTATTATTTATTTAAATCTGTCGCTATATGCTGACTTTCGTTTCTGAGTTATGCTGTTCACAGACAGACACACACACACACAGACAGACACACAGACAGACACACAGACACACACGGACATGTTTCCAAAAATGCTTTTTTTGGATTCAGGGGGTCTCAAAGCATGTACTTCCGGTGAAATTTCGGTATCGAATTTTTGGGTGGAATGCAATACTTCCCCTACTTACTATACGTAGTAGAGAAAGTAAAAAGCATTTTTGGAAACATGTCCGTGTGTGTGTCTGTCTGTGAACAGCATAACTCAGAAACGAACAGTCGGATAAACACCAAACTTGGTATTTAGATTCAGTATCTTCCAGAGATGCGACACGAAGGTTTTCCAGAAAATCCCCCCACCCCAGAGTACTCTTTACATGGAACATTTTTCGAAAATTTTAATTTTCTCAAAAATTGCTCTAACGATTTTGATTAAAATACCATATTTTTAAGATATTTTCATAACAAATAAAATGTATATCTTGAATTTTCTGGGAATGTCTCCAAAAGTATTCTCCATTGTGAACGACTTTTGCATAACTGGTAAACCATAAGAGATAGACAAAATTTTACTACACAAAAAATGTAGATCGCGTTAAAATACACAATTTATGTCATATACATTTTTTTTGTTGAGTGAAGCATTTTCGTGATATTGCTTGTTATTCCCTTAAATTTTTCAATACTTATTTTCTCAAATGGGAATTCCTTATTCATTTTTACTTTCTCTACTACGTATAGTAAGTAGGGGAAGTATTGTATTCCACCCAAAAATTCGATACCAGGATTTCACCGGAAATACATGTTTTGAGACTCCCTGAATCCAAAAAAAGCATTTTTGGAAACATGTCCGTGTGTGTGTCTGTGTGTGTGTGTGTGTGTGTGTGTCTGTGTGTCTGTGAACAGCATAACTCAAAAACGAACAGTCGGATAAACACCAAACTTGGTATTTAGGTTCAGTATCTTCCAGAGATGCGACACGAAGGTTTTCAAGAAAATCCCCCCACCCCAGACTACCCTTTATATGGAACATTTTTCGAAAATTTTAATTTTCTCAAAAATGGCTCTAACGATTTTGATTAAAATATCATATGTTTAAGATATTTTCATGACAAATGAAATGTATATCTCGAATTTTCTGGGAATGTCTCCAAAAGTGTTCTTCATTCTGAACGACTTTTGCATAACTGGTAAACCATAAGAGATAGACAAAATTTTACTGCACAAAAAATGTAGATCGCGTTACAATACACAATTTATGTCATATACATTTTTGTTGTTGAGTGAACCGTTTTTGAGATATTGCTTGTTATTCCCTTAAATTTTCCAATACTTAATCTTTTTCTCAAATTCGTTACTCATTTTTTTTATGTCCTGGACTTGCAAAGAGAATGGAATGCGCCACATAGCAACCAGCGCTTAAATATTTTACTATCGTTTAAAATCTAGCATATTCCCCTTGCATCTACAAGAAAATTAGCAATAAGATTGACATCTCGATATCTCGATTAACATGAAGCATATGGAGAAGAGACGTTTGTAAAAATAGTTTGTAGAAGAGTAGAGAAAGTCATGTGAGTGTAACACATCAGATTTTTTAGGTTAACGTTGAGGTAAATAGCAAAGGAAAACTAATTATCAGTGCGACAGCAGGTGGTCCATAGGTGTATTAAGTCCACTCAGGTGGCTGCCCCCTCCGTTCCCTGGTTTTACGTCATTCAAAGGTCACTGAGAAAATGTCGAGTAACTTTCTTTACGGCTTCATCGGCTTTTACGTGTCCTTTAATGCTCACATGTGAGGGCATCCATGCGGAATACAAAATGTTATAATGTAGGTGGAGAATATATATACACTGGTGTGCAAAACCTAAGGACGAAAGTAATATTCGCATGCTGTGATACTGACATAGCTCGATGAAACTTAAGAGGGAACTGCTACAGTAGGCAACTAAACGAAATATGCAATGAAACGAACATGAATGCCACGTTTATTCATAGACCATAAGCTACACTAAAGTCAATAGGACATATGATGGCTCTCTAGATTTACAGAAACAGATACATGGTGCTTAAAAGGGTGTATGATTACACGGACAGCAATGCATGCTCTGCATCGTGCTCCCATGCTGGCCACAAGGTTGGTAAGCAGTTCTTGTGGTAGGGCATTCCATTCCTCCACCAGCGCTGTTGACAACTGTTGGATGGTCGTTGGCGCATGTGGATTTGCTGCAATGCGTCTCCCCAAAGCATCTCACACGTGTTCGATGGGATTTAAATCGGGGGAACGCGCAGGCCAGTCCATTCGTCAAATATCCTCTTGTTCCAAGAGATTCTCCATCTGCACTGTTCAATGCGATCGCGTATTGTCATCCATAAAAATGAAGTCAGCACCGACTGCATCCCTGAAAAGACGCACATGGGGAAGGAGTACAGCATCACAATAACGTTGACAAGTGAGCCTACCGTGTTCAAAGATTTGGAGGTCGGAGCATCCATGCAACATTATGCCTCCCCAAACAATAACACCCGGACCACCAATCGATCATGTTCAAGGATGTTCCTGGGTTCATTACGTGTTCCCACCTCGCCAGATGAGGGTACGTCGAGAATCACTACTTGACTGAATCTGCTCTCATCCGAGAAGAGCACGCGACCCCATTCCTCGTTGGTCCAATTTTGATGCTCTTGGGACCGTCGCAAACGGTGCCGCCGATGTGCGGATGCCAATGGAACACAACGTGTACTGGCCGTCGGGCAAAGAGACCACCTCTGTGTAGTCGCCGTGCCACTATGTATCGTGAGATTGCGTGCCTAGCTGTTCTGTTAAATGTGGTTGCAGTTGCACCCGCTGTTTGGTCTGCTGCTATAGTTGAGCGTGGTTGACCACCACCTCTCCTTGGGATAGCAGTGCCTGTGGTTTGGAAGGTTCGTCATGTACGTGAAACAATGCTGTGAGCAATTCCAAACTCCTGAGCAACACTCGTCACACTTCGCCCTTCTTCCAGTTTCCCGATGATTCTTCCCCATGTGAAGTCATCCATAAGGTGTCTACGGGCCATGTTGCAATGAAGAACACCACTACAGTGCACCGTAACAGCTCGCTAATTGTCACACACCGCCTTGTCCTTTTTCGTCAACTGCCCCATGTTGCGGGACGAGACCCATTTGGCACTGTAGGCTCGCTACACTCACGCCATGTAACGTCCAGTTTTCTGTGTACGTGTGAGAGACCTCTGGCAATATGCTCCCGCACTTTCATCTACTTCCACCAAGTAGTTCATTTGTTATGTTACTTTACCCACCTCGTCCTTAGGTTTTGCACACCAGTATATATATATATATATATATATATATATATATATAATTTGAAGCTGTACATAAATTTACACATTAATCCTGTTGTGTAGCGTACCGATCGAAACTGCTGAGTCTAATGTCGCAATTATGTTAAATTCAAAATTACTTCGTGAATTGCCAAAATATTTGCAAAATATGCGTCAATTTCACAACAATTGTTTGCTTTAAGTTCATGGCCACCTATATTTGTTACAATTAAACAGAAGAATGCGTTGATCCCAGCGTTGGTAACTATGTCACCAGATGTTTATCCGCTAAAAAGAAGACGATGCCACAAGCAAAAGTCTTGTTATACAGGGTGATTAATGAAGAACTGACACATTAATTTCTTTGTTTCAAAACGAGTTATGCTAGCGACAACTTATTATATATCAAATGCAGAGGAATTTTGGGAGATTATTTGCCTCTATAGCAAATATTTAACATGTTCTCCATCCTGCATAAGGCACAACTCAACACGTCGTTCCATGTTACTGGCCACTCGTTGGAGGACTCTGTTGTCAGTAGCTTGAATCTCCTGTGTAATGTTGTGCTTCAGATCGTCCAATGTCTGGGAACGTGTGGTATAAACCCTGTCTTTTAAGTAACCCTATAGAAAGAAATCCGGCGATGTCAAATCCGGAGATCTCGGTTGCCACAGGTTTTTGGAAATCATCCGGTCGTCAAAGAAACTTGCAATTAGTGCCATGGATTCATTTGATGTATGGCATGTAGCGCCTTCGTGCTGAAAATATCCTTGACTCAGCTTACGTCGTCTAGTTGCTCAGCAAACTTCATGAAAATCCGTCGGTATTCTGCAGTGTTCACATTGTTTTAAAAAAAATTGGTTCCACTATTCTCTGTGTGGATATTCGATTTTAACCAGGTGCACAGGTGCATATCCGGATAAATGGAACCATGCTTCATCTGTGAACCATGTGATGGACAATATGTCAGGATTTTGCACAATAAACGCCTGAAAGCAACGAAATAATTCAGTCGACTATCCTTATCTGGTTCCTGTAACTGATGGTTCCTATACGGCTTTAGGCCTGCCCTTTTCACAGCTCTCTGACACATCGAGTAGCTGTAATCTGTCTCCTGCAACAAACGTCTTAATGATTTTTTGGGTGACTGATCCAGTCGTGCTCTTACGTCGATAACCGGGGGAAGCCTAGATGAACGAGTTTTGCCTTTTTCACTCACCAGAGATGCAGTTGTTTCCAATTTGTTTACCAGTCCCAGTATTATGTTTCTTTGGGGAGGATTCTGGAACACCAAATTCTCTCTGGTATGCCCTTTGGGTAGCTGTAATTGAATTCGTAATCCAGTATTGCTTTACAAGGAAGAGTCGTTCATTTAATGTGTACTCCATTTTCACGTTGACTAGAACAAAATCTCAAAAACAATTGCCGACAATAAAACTAACAATTACGAATAAAACATGAACACATGCGCATCTGGTGACAGACAATCGAAACTCCAGAACATTCCGCTTAATTCGTTGCTAAAATGAGTGAATTTCGGGCATAATAATTAAAGAAATAAATGTGTCAGTTCTTCATAAATCATCCTGTATTATTTTGTTCTGTTCGTTGGGTTATTTTGGTTTATTTATTAATGAGTCACCGTTTAAGAGACGTACACGGCGGCGTGGTGTAGTGTTAAGGCATTCTTCAACAGCAAGAACCAGAAATCAAATGTGGGTACTAAATAATCGTGATGTAAATCCATTAAGCCGTAACACTATTGCAAATGAAAACTCTATTGTAGAGTTCAATGAAGGTATGCTAAGTGAAATATGGAACCATTGTGAAGTAAGGCAAAGTTAGCCACCTATTCTGTTCCAGTCGAACAGAAAAAGGTGTTTATTTAGCATTGGTACGTTGATCACAGTGTTGGTAACCGTATCATCAAATGTTTACCCGCTAAAAATTTATTATGCAGTATTTTTGCGAATCTAATGCGCACCTTTTTTGTCCAAATTCAGTATTCAAAATTGTGATGCTCTCGACTTCGTTACATTTATCGTTGGTCTATTATTATAATAATGATCCCAATGCGAATATGCAGTTAGAAGGTAGCCAAGAAATGGAGGACAAACATCTTATGACGAAACTTTCAACCGTAAAGTGATTGTTTATGCGGAAAAAAAATAGTGACGAAATGCGAAAAGACAGTTGAATGTAGCGGAGACAGCAGAACTTGGCATCATTTGGAACTAAAGCTAGAGAAAGGTACTTATAATACTGGCAGTAGTAACTGTCCATCTCAAATGTTTATGTAGCAAAAGTATTTCATGTACACTTTGGTAGATAGTGGTAAATACTTTAACAGATTGTGCCATGTAAGAATAGGCTACTTGTAAGACAGTGCCTTTGTTTTATGCCAAGGCCGCGAATCGCACGAATGCGTGCTCAGTACACAGTCCACTACACTGCGGGGTTTTCCGTTGCGTAACTCCCGCTTTACTCACGAGCGTTAGTAACATATATGTAATGAGTACTAACCTTGTTAAAAGTGTTGTTGAAAGTGATGTCCATCTGCGCGAAGACATTCTTGACATTACCATACACACACACAAAAGTTCTTCTTGCGTAATGTTCATAATTTTGCTTTTATATTATCCTTAATTTAGTCTATGGTGTGGGGATTGTACGTATAAACTTTATTTTTTTAGCATTTAGTGATCCCGTTATTCTAAATTTATTGACCAAATATCTCACAGTGTCTACCCGGAACTGGATAACCAGGAAACTGCTGCTGAAATTATCTGCACACCTGTCTACATGATTCAGTTTTTACGTATGTACCGTACATAAAAATACGTTGTTCAAGCGTGAATTTTTTGGCAGGCATTTCTATAGACTAATAAGACAATAATAAACTTAAGGAAATCACACACAACACACGTATTGTCTAAACACTTCAAAACACGAAGACAAAGCAACGACTGAGACGGCTTACAATTGATAAAAGTACCCTTGCTATGTCCTGAGCCGCCTCTAATGGTATAATACAGTCACTGCGGTGTCGGCCGATACGCATAACGAAGGCACTGTATGTTCTGAAACGTTATGCATAAATCCAGTGTTGTACAAACTAAATTTATCCTATCGTTAATGCGCATTACATTCGCCAACCAACTCTTTTTACTTTCTCTACTACGTACAGTAAGTAGGGGAAGTATTGTATTCCACCCAAAAATTCGATACCGAGATTTCACCGGAAATGCACGTTTTGAGATCCCCTGAACCCAAAAAACATGTCCGTGTGTTTGTCTGTCTGTGAACAGCATAACTCAGAAACGAATAGTCGGATAAACACCAAAATTGGTATTTAGATTCACTATCTTCCAGAGATGTGACACGAAGGTTTTCAAGAAAATCCCCCCACCCCATAGTACCCTTTACATGGAAGCAGAGCCATTGTTTAGAAAACTAAAAATTTCGAAAAATGTTCCATGTAAAGGGTAGTTTTGAGGTGGGGTATATTCTCGAAAATTTTCGTGTACCATTTGTGGAAGGTACTGAACCTAAATATAAATTTTGGTTTTTATTCGACGCTTCATTTTGAGTTGTTATGCTCACAGAGACTAATACTAAGCTTTTTCTAAAAATGCTCATTTTTAATTCAAGGGGCCCCCAAACATGTATTTTCGTGAAATTTTGGTATAAAAGTTTTGGGTGAAATGCAATACCTTCTCTACTTATATGTATGTACGTGATAGAGAGCATAAAAATCTGACAGTCGCTTTAGCTAAGAAGCACAAAGAATAAGCTTTTGCAATAATACTTTGTAGAAGAAAGAGTAGAGAAAGTGATGTGTATGCATCACATCACATTTTTAATCCTGTTTCTACTTTCGTAACTCACTAGTTATGTAAAAAGTATGTTTCATGTATGCAGTTCGAAAAGGATTATTATGAATGCGTTCCTGAATGTACACTATCGACGAAATATGATTTCAGAGTGTAGTGACAAAAAAGTGAAGTAGTAAAAGTTGAAATTTGATACGCGTAAGGTCAAATGGACCTCACTGTTTACATATTTATGGAGGAAACGGTTTTGTTATTGGTCAATTGAACAAAATTTTCGTTCCCGTTTTGTATTACTGCGGTGCTAGTGCAGGTTTAGTTTCCTGTTACAATCCCACGTGAGGTAAAACCGAACCAAAATCTACAGTCGCCTCCTCTCTGTTGTTATGGCTTCCACCATTTGGTGCGTATGATCCCTGAACTAAAAGTATTCAGTTTTTATACACTTTGATGAAGATGCGAGATGTTAACTTAAATTTTAAACTTGTCATGTCTTCACACTAGTGTGCCATATAATACAAGGGGCGTCTAATAAGTAAGTTTCTCTATTTTATAAAAAAGCATTACACGCAATTGATCACGTTAAATTAATTTTATTTGTATTGTACAATCCTTCTGTTACTTTCTACTTAGTCACTTGCTTTTCCAAGCGTTTTTGGGGACGTGACACAAGTTTTTCCAAGCCAATGTTGTACCAGGTCGGTTCCTGTGCTCACAACCAGCTGCTCACTGATTTGACATCATCATCGGTGTTAAAAGCGCTTACCTTTGAGTTGGAGCAACACGTGAAAATCACTTGGGGCAAGCTCCGGTAAATTCGGAGGATACGAGAAAACTTCCAAGTTGAATCTTGACCCAGGCGGAGCTCAAAGATTGTTTATTAGTGTGTAGGTATATAAATATTCTTACGAAAGTTTATTTGTCTATCTACTTCATTTTAATTGAGAAAGCCTTTGCAGAAATAGCTACATTACATATTTCGTTATAGATACAAAGAGAACAGCGATAGTCAAATGTTTAACAACTGGACGCTATATGCTGCCTTAAAATTCCATACTGTTTCCATGACATCGCAAGAAACAACTGAATGTTGAAAGACTTTAAAAGTAAGTAAGGGAAAATGTTTACCATTACTAACGGATTTTTCAGAAAGGGTTATGCTACAAAAATCTTTTTGAAATAAATTGTGTTCACAGGCTATTTCCAAAAAATTCAAGATATAAATTTTATTTGTAATGTAAATATATTTAATATATGATGTTCTAATCAAAATCGTTGCAGCCATTTTTGAGAAAATAATTTTTTTTAAAAAGTTTTCCATGTAAAGGTTAGTTTGTCGTGGAAGGATTTCCTTAGAAACCTTGGTGTCGCATCCTAGGAAGATGCTGAACATAAATACCAAGTTTGGTGTTTAACCGAGTTTTTTGAAGAAGGTGTTTTGTTGGAGTTGTTTATTTATTTAGCTCTACGTATGGAAGCCATTTTGAAGTAGAATTGTTCTTTTAATTCACTCCTTTTTATTAACCCTTGACACAAATTAAATAGCACTTCACTGATATAGAGAGTTGTGAGATTCTTTTATTTAATACTTGCACCTTTTTAACACGTAAACTTATTTTTCGTCTCACACGAATACGTATTATATTTCTCTATAGGACGCATCTTGCATCCGGTTACTATCACGGTATACACGCAACTGAATAGATTTCAACCGTCTAAACTTGTAATCTCTGTATTTCAAGTCTCTGATTGACTAATCCTACTCCAATAGAATATCTGCATTTAACTAAAGCTTTTTCTGGCTGTTGATTGGCTATTTTTAAACTGTCTCAAAATTTACATTATTGCTGTTCTAATAATGGCTAGTAGCATTTAAACTTCCTTACTCATTATTGCCTCAAGGTTACCTCATTGTTAGCAACTTTTAACTTATTATTCTCACAGCTCCTACATTATTAAATTACGTAATGCATTCACATAACATTATTTAACATGTTTACAATAATATAAGTATATGCAATGACTGTTACACACATTTTACAAATTATTACACACACACATATTGCTTTAGGGCGGGCTGTTATTGAATTTACATATTATATAATTAGACTGAAATTATTTAAGTGTTAAAAATACTGCCTCAGTTTTTGTCTATTGCTTAACACTTACCAGTTATACAAGATTATACAAAATTTCTTCCGAATGAAGAGGATTTAATAGGGTACTCCTACAAAATTCAAGGTATACATTTTATTTGTCATGCAAATGTCTTTAATATATGGTATTTTAATAAAATTCGTTACAACTATTTTTGAGAAAATCAAAATTTTTTAAAAAATTTCCATGTAAAGGTTTATTTGGAGTGGTAGAATTTTCTTGAAAATTTTTGTGTCACGTTCTTGGAAGATGCTGAACTTAAATACCAAGTTTGGTGTTTAACCGAGTTTTCGTTTTCACAGACGCACACACATCCACACGCAGGCCTTTTTCTAAAAAGGTTGTTTTTTATTTAAGGGGCCTCAAAAAATGTATTATCTGCTATGTGCGTGGTAGAGAAGTTAAACACGACAGTGCGTAAAGAAACTGGAAATGGCTTGCAACTTGTATAGGAACGATAAAGCCGCATATCATGACCTCACAAAGGGATATCGACAAGTGAAGGTAACAAGATGTAAATACAATTACTAGCTCTTTTTCCCCCCTGTTTTTCTCCAGCGTGGAGAAAAGGGCCGGGCCCGGACTCGCAATAAAGAACCGCTGAAAGCTAGTTAACGTAATTTGTCGTCCCGTGCGCTATGTTGCGCGGCTCGTATGTCTTGTGTCATCGCTTCGCCCACACGCCGCCAGGGGGTTTCCCCCGCCGAGCCGGAATAACCAAGTTAGCGGTCAAAAGTCATTTCAATCGTCGGCATGGGGGGTGGGAGGTTCAACAGCTGGTCCTTGCCTGGGGTTTCCGCTTGTGAATATGTTATGAAGACCACCACATTCGCTGTCAAGCTGTCGTCGGGCAGAGCGACTTCTTTACAGCTCTAAGTCGCATTAACTGTTCACGTTGCAAGTAAACGTGGGTAGCTAATTATCAAACTGATCGATTGTAGTAACGATCAGGAGAAGCTCTTCCACTTCTTCCATCCTCAGGAGTTCAAAATCTTTACATCACTGTATGGTAAACACTTACCTCACATAAGATATAAAGAAATTACCTCTCACTTCCATTCACTCACTACGAGTAGATTAAGATACAAGGGGTAAAACCACTTTTAACACGTGTGGCATATGTTATTTTTTAGAAACCGCTGAAATTTATAAAATATCAATAATATATAACGTTCAAAGTGCGAGATGTCAGATGTTTTGTTGATTAGCTAGCAGTCACTTTCAGTGAAATTATTTTCAACGTGTTTTGCCTTACATATTGTTTTCTGGATTTTTGGATAAGTACTTCTAGTGTTATTCTTTCTGCTACTTCTGTAATTTCACTTCCATTTCAGTTTCTTCTGAATTCATAATTTCCGCCGTTTAGTATATATGTATGTTAGATAAAAGAGTAACGTTTTAGATCAAAGAAATCTGCCAATACAACATATAGGTTAGCTCTACAACTAACTGCGATAAATTGAAGTATGACGATTTGTATGAAATTAATAACGTAAGGCACATAATGAAAAGTAAAACCAATCAAAGCAAGTCGAGTTATTAAACATGTGCATATACAAAGGGTGTTTCCCATGTAATTGGACTAGAAAACAAAGTTTGTCACACTGAAGATTATTACACTAGTGTTTTACTTTTCGGCCTTTCTGGTTAAAAACCAGTTTACAACAGCTTATTCTTAATTTCTCTAAACTTATAATATGTAGGGAAAGTGTTGTATTCCACCCAAAAATTCAATATCGAGCTTTCACTGGAAATATATGTTTTGAGGTCTTCTGAACCCAAGAAAAGCTTTTTTAGAAAAAGGTCCGAGTGTGTGTCTGTGAACAGCATAACTGAAATAGGAAAAGTCGGAACTACATCAAACTTGGTATTTAAGTTCAGTGCCTTCTTAAGATGCGACACGAAGATTTTCAAGAACATCCCCGCATCACAGACTACCCTTTATATGGAACATTTTCCGAAAATTTTGATTTTCTAAAAAATGGCTCTTAACGACTTTGACTAAAATAACATATATTAAAGGCATTTGCATGACAAATAAAATGTATACCTTGAATTTTCCATAAATGTTTTTCATTCGGAAGCAATTTTTACTTTCTCTACTACGTATAGTAAGTAGGGGAAGTATTGTATTCCACCCAAAAATTCGATACCGAGATTTCACCGTAAATACATGTTTTGAGACCCCCTGAATCCAAAAAAGCATTTTTGGAAACATGTCCGTGTGTGTGTCTGTGCGTCTGTCTGTGTGTGTGTCTGTGAACAGCATAACTCAGAAACGAACAGCCGGATAAACACCAAACTTGGTATTTAGGTTCAGTATCTTCCAAGGATGCGACACGAAGGTTTTCAAGAAAATCCCCACCCCAAAGCACCCTTTACATGGAAGATTTTACGAAAATTTTAATTTTCTCAAAAATCGCTCTAACGATTTTGATTAAAATATCATATGTTTAAGATATTTTCATGACAAATAAAATGTATATCTTGAATTTCCTGGGAATGTCTCCAAAAGTATTCTTCATTGTGAACGACTTTTGCATAACTGGTAAACCATAAGAGATAGACAAAAGTTTACTACACAAAAAATGTAGATCGCGTTAAAATACACAATTTATGTCATATACATTTTTTTGTTGAGTGAACCATTTTCGAGATATTGCTTATTATTCCCCTAAATTTTTAAATACTTATTTTCTAAAATGGGAATTCGTTATTCATTTTTTTGTCCTGGATATGCAAAGAGCTATAATCTGTGGGAAAGGGAATGGTGCTGCACCTAGCAACCAGCTATTAAGAGATATGTATGTGCTTAAAGGCTACTGCATTTCTATATTGCCCTTGTAAATATATATTCCCCTTACATCTACAAGAAAATTTGCAATAACATAGAGTCTGCAAATGTTTATCTCGATTAACCTGAAAGATGGAGAATAAGCGTTTGTAAAAATAATTTGTACAAGAGTAGAGAAAGTCATGTGAGTGCAACACATCAGAAATTTTTATAATCTTGTGTAACTGGTAAACTTCAAGTTATAGACGAAAACGTACTACACAAAATGTAGATCTCATCCCCTAGTTACTAGACGTAGTAGAGAAACTAAAATGTGGCATGGAATCCGGTTTCCGAGTTCTGCCCCGAACAAAATTACAAGATTGTTATCGCACTTATATATAACACTAGTGATTATACTAAAAGTACAACAAATGGTATCATTCTAGCATTGTGATTTTCTTAACGAATTCTCCTATGGTGTATATAGAGAGAGCCAAAAAACTACGAACCGGCTGCGCGGTGTTGTTCCTGTCCGCGTCCTCGGCGCTCGTTGCCGTCTGCCGCTATAATCGAAAGGAGCGGATGAAACCATACAACATTTTTAAAACAACTTTTAAAGGGTTTACTTACCAACTTTATAAAAGGAGATGCTGAAACTGGCCACCGTCGTTGTCCATACAGTTTTGGCA
Source organism: Deroplatys truncata (assembly GCA_030765065.1). Classification (NCBI taxonomy): domain Eukaryota; kingdom Metazoa; phylum Arthropoda; class Insecta; order Mantodea; family Mantidae; genus Deroplatys; species Deroplatys truncata. Next base: position 14,441,207 of record CM060979.1, read on the forward strand.
CCTCTTTAGGAAACTATCCATCACTCGCCGTAGTTCACGTTGAGAAATGCTGGCAATTTCCTGAGGGATATTCTGTTTTAATTCTTCCAGGGTGTGTGGGTTTGTCTTATACACTTTATGTTTTAAGTTACCTCAGGTATAGAAATCGCAGGGGGTTAGGTCGGGGGACCAAGGGGGCCATAAATCTTTACTAATAATTCTGTCCTCAAACACACTTTCGATTGATCTCATAGAAATATTGGGCGAATGAGGTGTTACAGGTCTTGTTGAAAAAGGCAAAATCACGCCCCCTGTCGGTTAATTATCTAAAAAGGGGGGGCAAAATTGTATTCACGTATGTACGGGCGTCAACTGTTGACTCGAAAACAAAAATGGTCCTATAACTCTTTCCGCTCATGGCGAACCGTACATCATTTCTTTTTTGTCATGAAGGGGTACTTCATGAACAATGTTAGGTTAGTTGGAGCTCCAATAACGATTATTCTGTGTATACACTTATCCATGAACCAAGCCTCGTCCGTGAAAAATATTAAATATGGGTCTATTGAGACTCCACTCACAAAATGTGCGCCTAATTACAGGATCACCTGGTTGAAGAGCATGTGCCAGAATTATTTTATATGGTTTTAACTTCAGGAATTTGGTAGCTCTTCGCGCAGAGTCATAAGAAATGCCTGTCTGTCGTGAAAGACGCCTAAGGATGTCATCTAATGTTTCTTCGGTAAGAACCTAACAACGTCTTTTACATTTATTAGCCTGAACACTTCCTGTAGCCTGAAATTTACTGTAAGGTTCATGGATTGTTGTACGGCCTGGAACTTTTACACCAGGAAATCTTTCTGAAAATCTTACTTTCACTTGGCGAACCGACTGAATCACAAATAAATGCACGCTGTGCAGTAGAATACATATACTGAGCCATAATATACTTTGTAACTAAGTACAGGACAAAATAATAAATAACTCGTAATAACTGAACTACATCACATCACCGTCAATTCAATACTGCACTTCACACTGCAGAGCAAAACCACGTCAATAGCGTGACCTTGTTTATACCAGCAGTACGCTATCATGTTTCCACACGCCCAGTGGAAAAACACCGCGCAGCCGTTTCGTAGTTTCTTGGCTCTCCCGTTACTTTTTCTTATATAATTAAGTTGAGCGTATCTATCATAAGAAATATATGAAAAGATATTTAAGTTGCATAAAATCTTCATTTAAAATAGTGTTAATTTTAAAGCCATTAGCGTTATTTTCTCAATAACAGCAAAACAGCGAAAAACGTTATTGTTCTATACATAGATATAGGAATAGGAGAACACCTCTGCGACTTACATAGATCTATTGTGGCTAACAGCCCCCAGGAGGAAGGGTTGAAGCGAAGGAACCACAGGAGGCTACAGGTCGCAGGCAGACAAGCCACAGAGACGCGCGGAAGTCGCTAACAGTTCCAGGCTCGAAGACCCGTCCCACTGCTGTTGTTGCTTAGAGAGATAACTGAACGACCTTTCGACCAAGCTGCTGTCCAGTGTCCATGGGGACATTCGTGCCATCTGTTCGGCACTGCCATACACCAGGAAACCTGAAACACACGTTAAAGATAAGAAGGAAACAGATTAAAAAGAAAATGATAGGAAGAGAGTAGTTGTAAATGTGTAATCACCCCAGCATAGGCCTACCGACTAGGGAAACCACGAAAAACACAAGGTCAGAGTACGCGGTCGAACCAGGAATATCCCGAATACAGGCCTCACGCGTTACCGCAGAGTCATCTCGCTCGGTTTGTTCTAATATCGTTTAGTCACATTCGTTGGTTGTTTTGTTTCCCAATTTTCACGGCTACAGATAAGAAAATTAAACCTCAAAGCATACCATATTGACAGCAACCTAATGAGAACCATGTAACAAAGAATCGCACATCAGCAAGCCTCCGGATTGCCCCTGCAAATGCAGCAACTTCTCCTACATGACGGCGCTGCGGCTTGTCTCCTGTATAGCAGCGAAGAGAGATTTTTGTTCCCTGCGAGGAAGTCGCACCAAATAAACTAGGCTCTCAGATAAGGGAGAGATTAGGCATTTGAAGGATAGTAAGAATGAATTATGATGAATAAAAAAATTTTAAGTGTTACACTCACATGAGTTTCTCTACTCTTGTACAAACGCTTATTCTCCACATGCTTCATGTTATTCGAGATGTTAGTCTTATTGCTAATTTTCTTGTAGATGCAAGGGGAATATGGTAGTATTTAAGCGATAGTCAAATGTTTCAAGAGCTGGTTGCTATGTGGCGCATTCCATTCTCTTTGTATGTACAGAACATAAAAAAATGAATAACGAACTTGAGAAAAAGTACAAATATTGGAAAATTTAAGGGAATAAGCAGTATCTCGAAAATGGTTCACTCAACAAAAAAATGTATATGACATAAATTGTGTATTTTAACGCGATCTACATTTTTAGTGAAGTAAAATTTTGTCTATCTCTTATGGTTTACCAGTTATGCAAAAGTCCTTCACAATGAAGAATACTTTTGGAGACATTCCCAGGAAATTCGAGATATACATTTCATTTTTCATGAAAATATCTTAAACATATGATATTTAAATCAAAATCGTTAGAGCCATTTTTGAGAAAATTAAAAATTTCGAAAAATGTTCCATGTAAAGGGAATCTGGGGTGGGGGGATTTTCTTCAAAACCTTCGTGTCGCATCTCTGGAAGATACTGAACCTAAATACCAAGTTTGGTGTTTATCGGACTGTTCGTTTCTGAGTTATGCTGTTCACAGACACACACACGGACATGTTTCCAAAAATGCAGTTTTTACTTTCTCTACTACGTATAGTAAGTAGAGGAAGTATTGCATTCCACCCAAAAATTCGATACCGAGATTTCACCGGAAATACATGTTTTGAGACCTCCTGAATCCAAAAAAAGCATTTTTGGAAACATGTCCGTGTGTGTGTCTGTGTGTGTGTGTGTCTGTGTGTGTGTCTGTGTGTGTGTCTGTGTGTCTGTGAACAGCATAACTCAAAAACGAACAATCGGATAAGCACCAAACTTGGTATTTAGGTTCAGTATCTTCCAGAGATGCGACACGAAGGTTTTCAAGAAAATCCCCCCACCCCAGACTACCCTTTACATGGAAGATTTTTCGAAAAGTTTAATTTTCTCAAAAATGGCTCTAACGATTTTGATGAAAATATCATATGTTTAAGATAATGTCATGAGAAATGAAATGTATATCTCGAAATTTCTGGGAATGTCTCCAAAAGTATTCTTCATTGTGAACGACTTTTGCATAACTGGTAAACCATAAGAGATAGACAAAATTTTACTACACAAAAAATGTAGATCGCGTTAAAATACACAACTTATGTCATATACATTTCTTTTGTTGAGTGAACGGTTTTCGAGATATTGCTTGTTATTTCCTTAAATTTTCCAATACTTATACTTTTTCTCAAATTCGTTATTCATTTTTTTGTGTCCTAGACATGCAAAGAGAATGGAATGCTCCACATAGCAACCAGCGATAAAATATTTGACTATCGCTTAAAAGCTACCATATTCCCCTTGCATCTACAAGAAAATTACCAATAAGATCGACATCTCGATATCTCGATTAACATGAAGCATATGGAGAATAAGCGTTTGTAAAAATAGATTGTACAAGAGTAGAGAAAGTCATGTGAGTGTAACACATCAGATGTTTTGGATTCAGAGGGTCTCAAAACATATATTTCTGATGAAATCTCGGTATCGAATTTTTGGGTGGAATACAATACTTCCCCTACTTACTATACGTAGTAGAGAAAGTAAACACGGCCCTCGCGCGCGCCTGTGTATGTGTTAAACTCAAATACCGAAAGTCGGTTAAATACGAAGTTTAGCATCTTTCAAGGATGCGACAAAAAGATTTTAAAGAAAATCCCCACACCAAGCTATCTTTTACCGGGACAATGTTTGGTTACTTTTTCATCATCTGCTATCAATTTTTGATATATTCCGGCTCCTTGTAAAGGTATGTATAACGGAGGGGCCCCCGGAACCGGGGCAGAGCAGCACACAAAGGCCAGTCGGGCCCTTGTTCTTCCAACGTGACCCCTGGGACGGAAGAATAAGCGGAGAGACAGCAGGCATGGACGGGGTCCCTAACGCTTCCAGATAGAACCATCCGACGTCGCATGATTCCTGCCCACAAACCATTAACCACCAGGGTCCCCCGGAGCGGAGTCCCACGCTGAGGAGGAACCTTTACAGAGCGCAAGCCACTGCTCGGTGCAACCCGCCGATCGCCCTCGCCTGGTCCTTCAACCCTGAAACAGATGACAAGGAAGATGCTGGGTACAGGAAATGAGAGAAAACAGAGTCGAGGTAGAAGATCAACCACTCCAGTATTCACCTGACGACCCGGAGAAACCATGAAGAACCCATGGGCCAGAGTGAGCGGTCACCGGCGGTCGATTCAGGACTTCCCGAATGCGGTCCACAGACGTAACCGCCTGATGCATCCCGCTCGGTGGCTCCTTATTGTAGTTGCTCTCTCCATTTTTAGCTGGTCGTGCTCCACTTCTATGTGCTTGTGGATTATAGTTTAGGATCATCTGGGGGAGGGCAGCCCTTCTTCATTCATTCTACTGATATGTTCAAACCATTTATTTCTATATTCTTCTATTGTAGTTACTACACTGACTATTTGTAGTTCTTTGCGGATATCTTCATTCTTTTGTTTATCTGAAAGAGTATATCCCGACACGTGTAGAAATGTCATATCTGCTGCGTCTAATCTTCTTAGTAGCCTTTTAGTGAGAGTCTAACATTCCGAGCTGTGCAACAAAATAGGCAGAAATATAGGGTCTTTCAACAAGAGTGTTCTATCTTTAACATGTGATAGCTGTAATTTTTTCATGTGCTTACAATTGTTATTGAAAAATAGCCATGAAACGTTAGAGGCATTCAGCAACGCGTAGAAATTGTGAAAATTTATTATCAAAATGGATCATCTGTTCGCCAAACCTTCCGTGTATTGCGTGAAGTTTACGGTGTGCATAATCGTCCCTGTGAGAGAACGATTCGGTGTTAGATCGATGAATTTGAAAGAAGTGGTTCTGTCAGCGATCAAAGAACGCATGTACGTAATCGACGTAAGCGCTCCAACGAAAACAGGCGCCGTTCGTGAGAGTGTACGCGAGAACGAAAACAAATCCATTGGGGCTTTCGCCGACCACAACTTGGCGAATTCTGCATCTGGACTTGAAGTTTCACGCTTACAAACTGGTGTTAACTCAAGAACTAGAGGCTAACGACCATAGGTTGCGCCGTGTATTCGCTGACTGGGCTATGGAGCAATTGGAAGCTGGCCCGGATTTTTGTCGAAAAACCATCTTCAGCGACGAAGCCCACTTTTGGGTGGATGGTTGTGTTAACAAACAAAATTGTCGCTATTGGAGCAAACAAAATCCAATGCAGATTCAAGAACGACCACTTCATCCCCAAAAGGTTACTGTGTGGTGTGGATTTTGGTATGGTGGAATCATTGGTCCATATTTTTTCCAAGATGAAGATCAAGAAGCTCTAACTGTCAATGGAGAAAGATTCCGGAGTCTTATAAGGAACTATTTTTGGCCTCAATTGGATCTCAGAAACATCTGGTTCCAGCAAGATGGTGCCATATGTCATACTGCTCTCGAAGCAGTCGATCCTTTGAAGGAGAAGTTCAGAGGTTTCATCATTCCCCGTGGTGGTGATGTTAACTGGCTCCAGAGGTCATGTGATTTAACGCCGTTGGATTATTTGTTGTGGGTTTATATTAAATCTCGAGTTTATGTCAAAAAGCCAGATACAGTAAATGATCTTATGAATAACATCACGCGTGTTATTCGCGAAGTTGGACCTAATTTACGTTCTTCTGTTACTGAAAATTGGGTCAACTGTATACGCGCAACCCAACGAAGTCGCGGCGGTCATTAACTAATGTTCTCTTCCACACGTAATGACATTAATGTTCCAAAATAAAATAAACTGATATGTTACACTCACATGACTTTCTTTACTCTTGTACAAACGATTTTTACAAACGCTTATTCTCCATCTACTTCATGTTAATCGAGATAAACATTTGCAGACTCTATCTTATTGCTAATTTTCTTGTAGAGGTAAGGGGAATATTTTCCAAGGGCAATATAAAAATACAGTAGCGTTTAAGCATAGACATTACTCTTAATACCTGGTTGCTATGTGCAGCACCATTCTCTTTCCCACAGATTAATACTCTTTGCATATCGAAGACAAAAAAATGAATAACGAATTCCCATTTGAGAAAATAAGTATTGAACAATTTAAGGGAATAACAAGCAATATCTCGAAAATGGTTCACTCAACAAAAAAAATGTATATGACATAAATTGTGTATTTTAACGCGATATACATTTTTTGTGTAGTAAAATTTTGTCTATCTCATATGGTTTACCAGTTATGGAAAAGTCGTTCACAATGAAGAATACTTTTGGAGACATTCCCAGGAAATTCAAGATATACATTTTATTTGTCATAAAAATATCTTAAACATATGATATTTTGATCAAAGTCGTTAGAGCCATTTTTGAGAAAATTAAAATTTTCAAAAACTCTTCCATGTAAAGGGTAATCTTGGGTAGGGGAACTTTCTTGAAAACCTTCGTGTCGCATCCGTGGAAGATACTGAACCTAAATACCAAGTTTGGTGTTTATCCGACTGTTCGTTTCTGAGTTATGCTGTTCACAGACACACACACAGACACACACACGGACATGTTTCCCAAAATGCTTTTTTTTTGGATTCAGGGGGTCTCAAAACATGTATTTCCGGTGAAATCTCGGTATCGAATTTTTGGGTGGAATACAATACTTCCCCTACTTACTATAAGTAGTAGAGAAAGTAAAAAATATGTAAACCTCTATCATTTATAGAACGTGTTTTATTTAAGTTCAAAGATAGAACACTCTTGGTGAAAGACCCTATAATACTTTAGCAGAGTTTCTCTACGGGCTTTCTTTGCTAATGTTCTCCTAATTATACCTCGAATATGTTCGAACAAAGTTATTACTTGCTCTACTACTTATAGTAAGTAGGGGAAGTATTGCATTCCACCCAAAAATTCAATACCGAGATTTCACCGGAAATACATGTTTTGGGGTACCCTGAATCCAAATATAGCATTTTTGGAAACATGTCCATGTGTATGTGTGTGTATGTCTGTGTCTGAACAGCATAACTGGAAAACGAAAAATCGGAAAAATACCAAACTTAGTATTTAAGTTTAGTATCTTCCAAAGATGCGACACAAAGATTTTAAAGAAAACCCCCCACCCCCAACTACCGTTTACCTGAAACATTTACGAAAATTTTAATTTTCTAAAAGCTGACCCTAACAATTTTGATTAAAAATTAGAAGATAAAAATATATAAAAGACATTTACATTACAAATAAAATTTATATCTTGAATTTTCTGGGAATAGCCTAGGAAGTCTTCTTCATTCGAAAGGAATTTTGTATAATCGTGTAATCTTTTAAACGTTAAGCGATAGACCAAAACGTACCACAAAAAAGTAGAGGTCTTTTAAACACATAATTTACTTAAAACAAGTTTTCTTTTTCATAAGTCGTTTTTGGGATAACCGTTATTAAAGGCTCGAATTGTTCAATACTTGTCATTCTTTTAAAGTCCCATCGATTTTCAGTTGTTTGTCGCGATGTCATGGAAACAGTATGGAATCTTAGGACCAACGTATAGCGTCTAGTTAAACATTTGACTATCGCTGTTCTCTTTGTATTTATAACGAAATGTATAATGTGACTATTTTTGCAAAGCTTTATTTGTATTAAATGTAGTAGATATAAATGTAGTAGATAATAAGCTATATTAATAAGAGTTTGTGTGCCCACTAATAAAGATTGTAGAGAATTGTATATCTTGAATTTTCTGGGAATAATGTGTGAAGTCCTCTTCATTCTGAATGATATAATTTGGTATAATTGCTAAACCGTAAGAGCGAGACAGATGATTTGTAAGAAATTAACTGAAAGGAAATAGTTGAAAAATGTATAATGGTTCATATATTAATTCTTTTGTTTTAAGCTGTTATAGTAAATAAATGAATGTACTTACATATAATTTGAATTTAAAACACATTTGCTTATTATATATTATACAGTTGAAGTATATGTTTGTGCTAAACACAGTGAATGATATAAATGTAAAATGTGTTAAAAGGAATAAGAGCGGTGCTCAAATGTTTGAATTATATGCATATGTTCCTGAGAGAAAAAATGCGTTTCCATTGCAAACAAACAGCTGAGAAGAAGGAGAGAGGACGAAGTGCCAAGTTGAGGATTGGCATTGTATTTCATTGAGGTATATAGTATACGTATGCTCTAAAGCTATTAATAAAACTAATAGTAACTAATCCAATCGGTGTTAAATATTCATGTATTCAACCCGATACGGATTTATTGCTACTAATACCGCAAATGGCGCCCAACGTGGGGCAAAAACGAGGAGGCAAGATGATAAGCAGTGAGGTTACCACTTTGCAAAGGAGTAAGAACCTTCTTATTTGTTATAAATATTCATTTTATTGAGAAGTAGGAAGAAATTAAGAACAATAGAAAATACAAAAGAATAAGTGAAATAAGATAAAATTTAGGTAAAAAAAGTGAAACTGAGTTAATCAAAACCAAGTAAATACATGGAAGTAAAGACAGTAATTCATAGCTGGAAGAAATTATGCTACAGTTAGCTAATTTATCCATAGCCTTAACTGAGAAAATGGAGTTTGGTATCATCAGCACTGAGGACATACTAATTTACTACTATTAACACCCCAAGAGACAGACAAAATCATAACTACACAAGCAAATGTAGATCATGTTAAAGCACACAATTTATGCCAAATGAAATGTTTTGTAGTATCAACCATTTCCGAGATATTCTTTGTTATCACGTTAAATTTTCAAATCCTTATATCTTTTTCACTGAAAAGCTGTTGGAATTTCAAAGACATCGCTTAGGGAACTGCTTTTTAAAAATTTCACCATCACTTCGAACTGTATTCTTGTTATGCCTTCAACGAGATGTGTAAATGTGTAATGGAAGTTTATATCATTAACACGAAATAAATATACGAATAATATTTTGTAAGAATAGTTTTTAGAAGAATGAGTAGGGAAAGTCATGCGAATGTTTAATTTCCTTGTGTATAAGGAGAAATATTTTCTAATGAGAAAAAATGCACCATGTACAACGAGTTTATCTATACGAGTAGCAGTAATAAAGAAACTGGAATAACTGAAGAGAGTTTGGTCTCTGTGTATGCCTTGCATGGCATCTCCAAATATTTCAATGCGTTCACACCACGCGCCCCTTAAAGATTCTTATTGCCGAAGCGTTTCAATCGTAAATATCCGCGGGGTTCCGCAAGTCAGAACCTCAGATCCGACTCAAATGGATTTGTTTATCATCTGTATAAATTTTACATACATATATGTGCAAGTATTTTTTACTTTCTCGACCACGGAACTGGTAGGTAGTGAAAGTCTTGTATTCCACCCAAAAACTCGACGCCTTAATTTCACCGCAAATGATGTTTTGATGCCCCTGAATAAAAAGGCAGCTTTAGAAAAAAATCTGATGTGTTACACTCACATGACCTTCTCTACTCTTGTACAAAATATTTTTACAAACGCTTATTCTCCATATGCTTCATGTTAAACGAGATGTTAAAATCTTATTGCTAATTTTCTTGTAGATGCAAGGGGAATTGGTAGGAAGTATTGGAAAATTTAAGGAAATAACAAGCAATATCTCGAAAATGGTTCACTCAACAAAAAAAAATGTATATGACATAAATTGTTCATTTTAACGCGATCTACATTTTTCGTGTAGTAAAAGTTTGCCCATCTCTTATGGTTTACCAGTTATGCAAAAGTCGTTCACAATGAAGAATATTTTTGGAGACATTCGCAGAAAATTCAAGATATACATTTCATTTGTCGTGAAAATATCTTAAACATATGATATTTAATCAAAATCTTTAGAGCCAGTTTTGAGAAAACGAAAAATGTTCCATGTAAAGGGTAATCTGGGGTGGGGGGATTTTCTTGAAAACCTTCGTGTCGCATCTCTGGAAGATACTGAACCTAAATACCAAGTTTGGTGTTTATCCGGCTGTTCGTTTCTGAGTTATGCTGTTCACAGACACAGACACACAGACAGACACACACACGGACATGTTTACAAAAATGCTTTTTTTTGGATTCAGGAGGTCTCAAAACATATATTTCGGATGAAATCTTGGTATCGAATTTTTGGGTGGAATACAATACTTCCCCTACTTACTATATGTAGTAGAAAAAGTAAAACGGATCTGTCCCTCCATTATTAATGGAACGATATCATTATTTCTCGATACCGATACTTGATATTCACTTTATAAAAACTGAAAAGGCGATAGCTTGTTCACTGAATTATCATAGGTCATATATCCCCAATTGTTAGTCAAGGATGATGATGATAATACTTTATTTTGTTCCCTTTTTATATAACTATATTTTGCACTGAAACGTTCTTTAACAGGATTTTCTATCCATAGAAAAACAAATGCTGGCAATCTTTCTTTACTCTGCGATCTTGAAAATATAAACTAATACATATTTTACGTAAAACTCACAACTAAAAACAATCTGATGTGTTACACTCACAAGACTTTCTCTACTCTTGTACAAAGTATTTTTACAAACGATTATTCTCCATCTACTTCATGTTAATGGAGATAAACATTTCATTACCAAAATACCAACGTGTCCCTGTATCCATCTGAAGTATATATTTACTTTCTCTACCACGTTCATAGTAGGTAGAGAAGGTATTACATTCCATCCAAAAATTCGATACCAAGATTTTAACGGAAATGCATGTTTTGAGGCCCCCTAAATAAATAAAAAAGTGTCATTTTCAGAGGAAGGTCCATGTGTGTCTGTATATGTGTATTTAGTTTCAGTATCTTTTGAAGCTGCGACGCGACGATTTTCAAGAAAATTTCTCCACCCCAAACTACCCTTTACATGGAACATTTTTCGACATTTTCGATTCTTAAAAAATGGCTGTAACGGTTTGGATTAAAATACCATGTATTAAAGATATTTACATCACAAATAAAATGAATATATGTAATTTTTATGGGAATAGCCTGTGAAGTCCCATTTCGTTCAGAAGGAATTTGGTATAATCTTGTATAACTGGTAAATGTTAAAGGATAGACGAAAACGTGCTACACAAGAAATGTAGACCTGTTTAAAACAGCATCGAAATAGCGTTTTATGTGGAATTAGTTATTTCCGAGATATCCGTTATTAATGGTAGGATTTTTTTAGTTGCATTTATACCCACTTTTAACGACATTGGTCTTATGGTGGCCTTTCCTTTGGAAATTACTGCCTATTGGCAATGGTGTTAACTCGTGTAACTCTTGTCGTTGGGTTTCTTGCACTTTTGGGATTTTATAATTAGATCGCGCACACATTCACACTCTCATTCATACTTCCAGCCTCTGGGGAGGTAGGAATTAATCTTGGCCAGAGAAAAATTCTCACCCCCAGCCGGGAATCGAACCCCGGTTCGAATTGTTCTTACTTCTCCATTCTTTAAGGTCCTTTCAACATTCAGTTGTTTTTCGCGATGTCATGGAAACAGTATGAAATTTTAAGGCTAGCATATAGCGTCCAGTTGTTAAACATTTGACTGTCGCTGTTCTCTTTGTATCTATAACGAAATGTGTGATGTAGGTGTTTCTGAAAAGATTTATCTCGATTAAATTGAAGTGGATAGTAAAACTAGCTTTAGTAGTAAGGGTTTCTATGCCTACCATTAAAGATAAAGGGTCGAGAAGGTCATGTGGATATATCAAATCAAATTTTTCAGTGAGGCTTGCAACGAATTTCGCACAATAAACAAAGTTTGAAAATGTCGTCCTCCGTGGACTAGTGGTGCCGTGCTAGCCTCTAGTTCCCAAGGTCGCGGGTTCAAATCCGGCGGAGGGCGATCTATTTTTTCGGGCGTAAAAATCCTTAGCATGGCTTCCTTCGGAAGGGAAGTAAAGTCGGTGGTCCCGTATCGTACATTTACGGCACGTAAAGAACCTCAAGCCTGATAAAGAGGCCTCTGAGCAAAATTACCATTCTTTCACGCCCAATATAGAGTGGGACGCTAAGGACCATAGTAGTTAAAGAACGTCCATAAATAAAACTCAATTTAATTTATTTTACGAGTTAATCGGGGGTTTTATTTTACACAATATCTATTCAATTCAAAGTAAAGGAATGAACTTCAAGTCTGAACATAGAATAAATTGTAGGAATGGTGCAGAACGGCAGTCCAGAAAGTCCCAGACGTTTTGGCCTATCGTGGCGATGAGTAGGGCTAGTGCCGCCATCTTGGTGTCAGAACGTTCCTACATTCAGTACGCATCCAGCTGTGGTAGCGTGAGCCTTCCTTACTGTGCTCTCTGTGAGTTGTTAAAATGTACGCTGCAATAGAAAATCCCGCCACTTGTGAAGTGCGGTTGGCTAAAAAGAACAAACCAATTGAAATTTATCGTTAACTTTGTGATGTTTACGGGCAGGGAATAATGAGTGAAAGCCGAGTCAGGCAATGGTGCATTGATTTTAAAAATGGCCGTACCAATGTTCACGACGAGGAACACAGTGGTAGGCCTAGCCTTATACCTGATGAACTGTCAATGCAAATCAATGACAAAATTCGTGAAAATCGTTGTTTCACGATTACAGAACTTTCAGAACATTTTCCCCAAATTTTACGGAGTTTGGTGCGTCAAATTGATGCTTTGATACTGACGCTGAACTGCATGCCGGTGTAATCCAGTGGTTGAAGTCGCAGGCGGCAGATTTCTACAGAGAGGGTATTGAAAAGCTTGTGTCACGGTATGATAAATGCCTCAATTTGAATGGCGATTATGTAGAAAAATAGCTTTCAAATGTAGATAATAAACGTTGATATTTGCATTTTGTTAATTGTTTATTTCAAAACTTCTGGAACTTTCTGGATTACCCTCGTGTATACAAAACATGTACGAATGTTCACGACGGTGGCAGAAATATCTCGTTTTTGTCATTAATTAGAAATATTCTCGCTACTTATGTGGAGCACGTTTTAAAAGGTTAGACTATCTGAAAAAAGCAACGACCCAGAGCGCACGAAATACGTGTATTTACTTCAAAACAGCAGAGAAAAAGATAAGAAAAAATGTTCGTTGTTCATCGTTTATGCCAGCCATGTTCCAGTCTGGAGTTTTAAATCACTTTTCCATGGCCCCCTGCTGTGAGACGTTTAAATCCCAAGCCATATCATAAGGCAGGGGATGGGGATAGAGCTAATACCGACAGGGGGAGCCAGATCATTCAGTATTCACATCCGCACTTGACACTCATCACTCATTGCGGCTATGCCACATGTTATATTGCAGGTGAAATATACTACCCCTGGTGGCAGGCTACCCAATCTACTTATGAGAATATTTCATCGAGTAAACAATAGCTTTAAGCAGGGTATCTGTATCTGCGGTGTTGTTTCATGAGAAATCTTACGACTACCTTAACATTATAGATGTTCAAATATTAATTCCAAGATGTGTGTTACTAACGGTTTTAAAACTGTAATTTAGAAAAGAAAGGAAGTGGAATCAGCTCCATTTGCGAGAAGAAGGAGGATTCTGGATGCATATCTTTACCAAGGTGTAAGTGTACAGAGGAACGGAGGAGAAATGATCGTTTACCACCTCGAACGGAGACTTAAGGGCATGTTGGACGCTACTGGCAGGCAGGGAAGACGTGGAGGGGGTAATAAATTCCTACTTAAGGCGAGGCTGCTGAGATCTGAGAACGCTGATGGGATGTAAGAAGAGCTTAACATACCATCTGAGTGTTGGTACTTTATTTTTACTTTCTCTACTACGTATAGTAAGTAGGGGAAGTATTGTATTCCACCCAAAAATTCGATACCGAGATTTCACCGGAAATACATGTTTTGAGACTCACTGAATCCAAAAAAAGAATTTTTGGAAACATGTCCGTGTGTGTGTCTGTCTGTCTGTGTGTCTGTGTGTCTGTGAACAGCACAACTCAGAAACGAACAGTCGTATAAACACCAAACTTGGTATTTAGGTTCAGTATCTTCCAGAGATGCGACACGAAGGTCTTCAAGAAAATCCCTCCACCCCAGATTACCCTTTACATGGAACATTTTTCGAAAATTTTAATTTTCTCAAAAATGGCTCTAACGATTTTGATTAAAACATTATATGTTTAAGATATTTTCATGAGAAATGAAATATATATCTCGAATTTCCTGGGAATGTCTCCAAAAGTATTCTTCATTGTGAACGACTTTTGCATAACTGGTAAACCATAAGAGATACACAAAATTTTACTACACAAAAAATGTAGATATCGTTAAAATACACAATTTATGTCATACACATTTCTTTTGTTGAGTGAACCGTTTTCGAGATATTGCTTGTTATTCCCTTAAATTTTCCAATACTTGTACTTTTTCTCAAATTCGTTATTCATTTTTTTATGTCCTGGACATGCAAAGAGAATGGAATGCGCCACATAGCAACCAGCGTTAAAATATTTGACTATCGCTTAAAATCTAGCATATTCCCCTTGCATCTACATGAATATTACCAATAAGATTGACATCTCGATATCTCGATTAGCATGAAGCATATGGGGAATAAGCGTTTGTAAAAATAGTTTGTACAAGAGTAGAGAAAGTCATGTGAGTGTAACACATCAGTTTTTTTCCTTTTATTTTTTGTCGTTTTTAATCTTGTTTATATTATTCTGTGTATTTAAGAGCATGTACTCTCCGTGGATCCCTGCGAGTGATGGAGATCAATGTGAGTGTGTGTACTTATGTTTGAATTCGTTCATTCATTACTTTTTAAGAGTTTTTAATGATGACCCTATGTTTGCCATTGAATTTTAGGGATAAATTAAAATATAAATTACATTAATTCTGATAAAACCTTGTAGAAATAGCTACATTACACATTTGGTTAGAATCAAATGTTTAACAGCTGGACGCTATATGCTGGCCTTAAAATTCCACACTGTTTCCATGACATCGCGAGAAACAACTGAAAATCAATGGGACTTAAAAAGAATGACAAAACATAGAACAACTCGAAACATAAGAAAGGATATCTTGGAAATGGCTGATGCCAGGAAAAAAGGTTATTTGAAATAAATCAGTATCTTTTAAAAAGATCAACAGTTTTTATGTAGTACGTTTCCGTCTATCGCTTGACGTCTACCAGTTACACAACATTATATACGTAAATTTCCTTTCGAGTGAAGAGGACTTCGCAGATTATTCCTAGAACACTCAAGACATACACGTTGTCTTGCAAATATCTTAAAAATCTGATGTGTTACACTCACATGGCTTTCTCTACTCTTGTACAAACTATTTTTACAAACGCTTATTCTCCATATGCTTCATGTTAATCGAGATAAACATTTGCAGACTCTATCTTATTGCTAACTTTCTTGTAGATGTAAGGGGAATATATATTTACAAGGGCAATATAGAAATACAGTAGCCTTTAAGCACATACATATCTCTTAATAGCTGGTTGCTAGGTGCAACACCATTCCCTTTCCCACAGATTAATACTCTTTGCATATCCAAGACAAAAAAATGAATAACGAATTCCCATTTGAGAAAAAGTATAAGTATTGAAAAATTTAAGGGAATAACAAGCAATATCTCGAAAATGGTTCACTCAACAAAAAAATGTATATGACATAAATTGTGTATTTTAACGCGATCTACATTTTTTGTGTTGTAAAATTTTGTCTATCTCTTATGGTTTACCAGTTATGCAAAAGTCGTTCACAATGGAGAATACTCTTGGAGACATTCCCAGAAAATTCAAGATATACATTTTATTTGTCATGAAAATATCTTAAACATATGATATTTTAATCAAAATCGTTAGAGCCATTTTTGAGAAAATTAAAGTTTTCGATAAATCTTCCATGTAAAGGGTAATGTGGGGTGGGGGGATTTTCTTGAAAACCTTCGTGTCGCATCTCTGGAAGATACTGAACCTAAATACCAAGTTTGGTGTTTATCCGACTGTTCGTTTCTGAGTTATGCTGCTCAAAGACAGACAGACACACAGACAGACAGACAGACAGACAGACAGACACACACACGGACATGTTTCAAAAAATGCTTTTTTTGGATTCAGGGGGTCTCAAAACATGTATTTCCGGTGAAATTTCGGTATCGAATTTTTGGGTGGAATGCAATACTTCCCCTACTTACTATACGTAGTAGAGAAAGTAATATATGTATTTTAATAAAAATCATTACAGTCACGTTTGATAAAATCTAAAAATAACGAAAACTTCTCTATGTAAAGTAAATAATAACAGAAAACTCGGAAATGGCTAATGCCACAGACAAGCTACTTGAATCAAATTGTGTATTTTAAAGAGTCTATAATTTTTCTGTAGTAAATCTTTGCCTGTCTCATGGCTTATACACTATACGAAATTCTTTCGGCATGAAGAGGTCTTACCAGGAAATTCCAAGGAAATTCAAAATATATATTGTGTTTCAAAAGTATCAAACATTTTTCCAACTGAACGGTATTTTGGGGTGGGAAGATTGCCTTGAAAATGGCTGCGTCGCTTATTTGGAAGATACCGAAGCTAAATACCACATTTCATATTTATCAGGCTTTCGTGTACACTCACCCACCCACATTAGGAGACCTTCATCATAAAACGCTTACTTACTGGACCCGGGGACCTCAAAAGTGTAAAGTAAAAATCACGTGTTTGTAAATTCAAACAGCAATAACAAATATATAGAATTTCCTGTTCTTACTAAAAAGCTATGAAAGAAATTTGTGTTTTAAAGAGGTGTACATTTTTTGTGGTCAGATTTTATGTATTTCTTTTGGTTTACCCATTATACAACATTACACAAAATTCCTTCTCTGAAAATTCAAGATATGTTTTATCGTGTAATTTACTGAAATATATTGTGTTATTCAAAATCGTTAGAGCCATTTTTGAGAAAAAAGAATAACGAATAAATGTCCACGTAAAGGGTAGTTCGCAGTGGGAGATTTTCTTCAAATCTTCCTGTCACATCTTTAGTAGATACTGAACTTAAATTTCAAGTTTGATGTTTATTCGACTTTCATTTTTGAGTTACGCTGTTTATAGACTCACGGACTTTTTACTTTCTCTAACGCGTGCTTAGTAAGTAGAGAAGGTATTGCAATGCACACAAAAAATTCCATACCGAGATATCACCGGGATATATGTTTTAAGGTCCCTTGAATAAAAAAGCATTTTTAGAAAAAGGCCCGCATGTGTGCCTGTGAACCGCATAATTAAAAAATCTGATGTTTTACACTCACTTGACTTTCTCTACTCTTGTACAAACTATTTTTACAAACGCTTATTCTCCATCTACTTCATGTTAATCGAGATAAACATTTGCAGAGTCTATCTTATTGCTAATTTTCTTGTAGATGTAAGGGGAATATATATTTACAAAGGCAATATAGAAATACAGTAGCCTTTAAGCACATACATATCTCTTAATAGCTGGTTGCTAGGTGCAGCACCATTCCCTTTGCCAGAGATTAATACTCTTTGCATATACAAGACAAAAAAATGAATAACGAATTCCCATTTGATAAATTATTGAAAAAATTAAGGGAATAACAAGTAATATCTCGGAAATGGTTCACTCAACAAAAAAAAACGTATATGACATAAATTGTGTATTTTAACGCGATCTACATTTTTTGTGTAGTAAACTTTTGTCTATCTCTTATGGTTTACCAGTTATGCAAAAGTCTTTCACAATGAAGAATACTTTTGGAGACATTCCCAGGAAATTCAAGATATACATTTTATTTGTCATAAAAATATCTTAAACATATTAGATTTTAATCAAAATCGTTGGAGTAATTTTTGAGAATATTAAAATTTTCGAAAAATCTTTCATGTAAAGGGTAATCTGGGGTGGGGGATTTTCTTGAAAACCTTCGTGTCGCATCCTTGGAAAATACTGAACCTAAATACCAAGTTTGGTGTTTATCCAACTGTTCGTTTCTGAGTTATGTTGTTCACAGACAGACAGACACACACACACGGACATGTTTCCAAAAATGCTTTTTTTGGATTCAGGGGGTCTCAAAACATGTATTTCCGGTGAAATCTCGGTATCGAGTTTTTGGGTGGAATACAATACTTCCCCTACTTACTATACGTAGTAGAGAAAGTAAAAAGGAAAAGCCAGAGAAACACCAAACTTTGTATTTAGGTTCAGTACCTTCCAAATATGCGACACGAAGATTTTCAAGAAAATCCCCCAATGCCCAAGCTACCCTTTACATGGAGGATTTTTCGAAATTTTTTATTTTCTAAAAATTGCTTTAACAATTTTGATTAAGATAGCATATTTAAATATATTTAGACATGATAAATAAAACGCATATCTTGAATTTTATGGGAATAGCTCCCGAAATCGTCTTCATTCGGAAGGAATTGTGTATAATCTTGTATAACTGGCAAACGTTAACCGTTAGACGAAAACGCACTACACGTGGGATGTAGATCTCTTCAAAACCCACAATTTATTTCAAATAACTGTTTTTGTACCAGCAGCCATTTCCGAGATATCCGTTATTAATGATTCGAATTGTTCAATACTTAAGTCACTTTTTAGAGTCCTATTAACATTCAGTTGTTTCTCGCGATGTCATGGAAACAGTATGGAATTTTAAGGCCAGCATATAGCGTCCAGTTGTTAAACATTTGACTATCGCTGTTCTCTTTGTATCTATAACGAAATGTGTTTGTTTTTATTTGGAAGAAATGTTGTATAATCTTGTATAACTGGCAAACGTTAAGAGATAGACGAAAACGTACCATACAAGAAATGTAGATCTCTCTAAAACACATATGTTATTTCAAATAACCTTTTTTTGTAGCATTCTGAGATTTCCGTTTTTAATGGTTCGAACTGTTATTTCTTGGTCATTCTCTTAAAGTCTGTTAACATTCACTTGTTTCTCGCGATGTCATGGAAACAGTATGGAATTTTAAGGCCAGCATATAACGTTCAGTTGTTAAACATTTGACTATCGCTGTGCTCTTTGTATTTATAACGAAATGTATACTGTAGCTATTTCTGTAAAGATTTATTTGGAATAAAATGAGGTAGATGTTAAAATAAGGTTTAGTAAGTGTAGTTTGTATACCCACTAATAAACAATAGAAGGTACAGAAAGTCATGTGAGTGTGATTTTTTTTTCTACAGATGCTTTTTGGATCCACGAGTCTCAAGTCATGTATTTCGGGTAAAATCTCGGTATAGGGGTCCCTACTAAGTACGTGGTAAAGAAGGTAATAAAAGTACATTTGGATATATCGAAGGCTTGTGTCTATTTTGAAATACAGTGTATTAGAAGGTTGTTTTGAGAGTTGAGTAAGAATAAGTTTATTATGTAATTTGTCGAAGGCAGCAGAGGAGGCTGCGGTAGGACTCACCTCTTGTGCGGAATCATCTCCCCATCCTCTTCCTCCACGCAACAAACTAAACTAATCGAAACAGACACACCAAGTTATGAGACGGGGGACTTGGGGATCCGAGGAACCATGTTGTTTATTTCCTGTTCTGTGGCACGAGAGAGCTCCCAGTCTTCTTGCAGTGGCGGCAGTTCGTCACCTCAGGTAGTGGCACCGGGCACAACTACATCAAATACACTGCTTCCTAAAAGTCAATTTTTATTTATTAAATTTTATTAATTAATGCTTAATCGATTTTAATGGTATTCACAAGAAAATGAGTAACCAACTTCTAGCTGTGTACATTCCGATTTCAAAGTTTGTTCTTATTTCTTACTCTATTTTATTTTACGTCGCTTTAACTCCCTGGTCATATCGCGACGGATCTGTTGGTGGATAACTGTTAGAACGATATGTGATGGACAGTTAGCCTTCTAGGTCTCATTCCTGTAACCACCTGCTTCATGAGGTGTAGATGGCATTAGTGTGCCGTCCAGTCTAACCGCCGCCCTCACACAGAAAGGTGGACAATTAGCCTTCTACATCTCATCTCTGTAACCACCTGCTTCATGCCGTGCAGATGGCGTTAGGGAGCCGTCCAGTCTAACCGCCGCCTCCACACAGGAAGGCGGACAGTCAGCCTTCTAGGTCTCATCCCTTAACCACCTGGTTCATGCCGTGCAGATGGCATTAGAGTGCCCTCCAGTCTAACCGCCGCCCTTACACAGGAAGGCGGACAGTTAGCCTTCTAGGTTTCATCCCTGTAACCACCTGCTTCGTGCCGTGCAGATGGCATTAGGGTGCCGTCTAGTATAACCGCCGCCCTCACACAGAAAGGCGGAAAGTTTACCTTTTAGGTTTCATCCCTGAAAATGCCGTCTTGCTTCGTCACGTGCCCACAGAGACCGCCAGCGCATGGCAGCCGGATCTTCTGCTTCGTGCCGTGCAGATGGCGTTCGATTGCCGTCCATTCTAACTGCTTACATTGCCTGTGGATAGGTGACATAGCATTCGCTATTAGCACTTTGTTTTTTATTTTACTATTGTTTTAGACTTAGGGTGGAACTTTGGGTTGTGGTATTAAATATCCAATCCGATATTTATCTTGGCGTCTGAGGAAAACCACGAAAAAACCTCAGAGAGATTGGTCGGCCCACGGGATTTGAACCCGCGACCTCCCGAATGCGGCCCACAGACTTTACCGCTCGGTAATTCTTATTTCTACTTCTTGTTAATATAGATAAGCTTTCATTACAGATTTCGTTGTAACTATAAGAAGAATACAGCAGGCTATATCGATCGTCAGATTTTTAAAAAAGAGCATCGCTATGTGATGGCTTTGAAATTCCAATCTGTTTGCAAGACCACGAGAATAAAACGAATACAGATTTACGACTTGAAAAATAATTCTCATGTGTTACATTCATATGAGTTTCTCTAACCTCTATTATTTATTTTTATGTAGCTATATAAACTATTCCTACGAAAGCTTGTTTTCCTATATACTTGTTGTTAATCGAGATTAACCTTTACGGAAAAATAAAATATACTACGGACTGAGGGACAGACCACTGCAAGTAGCCCGGAACGGTCGTTTTTACTTCTACTGTGACCCCTGGGAGGTAGGGGTACAGACCCGAAGGGCAACCAGATGCGAATGACGAACGGGCGCAGGCATGGACGGGGTCCCTAACGTTTCCAAATCGTACGCATCCGACGCAACCGGATCCAGCCACAAGCCACCGAAACCAGGCACCCCCCTCCACAGGGAGCCCCTAACTGAGCAGTCCTGCGACGATAACAGGGATGAAATCTCTATATAGTGTACAGCCACCACCCACCCACAATCCACCGGACACCGTCGCCTGGTCCTCCAACCCTGAAACAGAGGACAAGGAAGCTGATGGGTACAGGAAATGAGGGGTAGATCGTGGTGGAGGATGAACCACCGAACGTTCGTCTTTCGACCCGGAGAAACCACGAAAATCCATGAGTCAATGTGGGATTTTTTTGTCATCCTCCGTGGACTAGTGGTACCGTGCTAGCCTCTAGTTCCCAAGGTCGCGGGTTCAAGCCTGGCGGAGGGCGATGGATTTTTTTCGGGAGTAAAAATCCTTAGCATGGCTTCCTTCGGATTTACGGCACGTAAAACGACTTCAAGCCTGATAAAGAGAGTTCTGAGAAAAATTACCAGTCTTTCACGCCCAATCTAGAATGGGACGCTAAGAACAACAGTAGTTAAAGAGCGTCCATAAATAAAAAAACTCAGTTCAAAAGAACTCGGGCCTCACGTTACCTCGGCGCAGCCTCGCTCGGTTTCCGTTGTACGTACAAAAGGGATACAGAAAACAGCATCGAGAGTCAGATGTAGCTATATGCTGGCTTTGAAATTCCATACTTGCACCTGAGTAGCAACGGCACTTAAAAAATGTAAACCGATAATAGCGGATATCTCGGATATGGGTGTTGCCACGGAAAAAGTTGTTTGAAATAATGTGTGTGTTTCATAGAGATGTACATCTTTGTGTGGTAGGGTGTGTCTATATTGTAACATTTACCAGTTATACAATATTACACAAGATTCCTTCCGAATGAAGAGGACTTCATAGACTATTGCTAGAAAATACAAGATATACAGTTTATTTGTGACGTAAATATCTTTAATGTATGGCATTTTAGTCCTGCGCCTGGCGATGTGGACTAGAGGGTGGTGCTCTGGTTCCCGGCTACGGAATACACCCCGGTTCGATCCCAGCCATGTCCCGCGTATAGGAGCGGTGTCCACTAACCATTGTGACAAAAGTGAGAAGTTGCTATAGGCAAAGGTCGCCTAGGACCTTCGTGGCCTTAGCCCACAGGATTTATTTTACATGCCATTCTAATAAAAATCATTAAGTCATTTGTTAGAAAATTAAAAATAACGAAAAGGGTAGCTTGGGGTGGGGGATTTTCTCGAAAATCTTTGTGTCGCATCCTAGAACTTAAATAGCAAGTTTGGTATCTAACCGGCTTTGAGTTATGGAGTTCACAAACAGACACCAGAACATACACATATGCACAAACACGCACGCACGGGCCTTTTTGTAAAATTATTTTTTGAGGGAGGGATTTTGGAAGCCTCAAAAGTGTATTTGCGGTGAAATATTGATATGAAATTTTTGAGTAAAATACAATTATTTCTCTACTTACTATAGGTAAGTAGGATATAAATTAAAGAAATTAATAAGCATACTAGTAGAGCAAGTCATGAAAATATAAAAAATTATATTTTTATTTATACGCAGTGTAGTTACTAATCTTCGGATTTTTAGTTTCTTAAAAATCGATTTTTAGGCACCTATAATAGGCTCTCAAATTATAATAATAGATACTATAGACAGATTTAAGCATAAAAAATACAGTATTCATAAGGTAAATTTTAGATTTTATGCTTTTAATACGTTGTATCAGTTTCAAATTAAAGATTAGTTAGTGGGCACTAAAAAGTATACATTAAAAAAGTAAATATCTTGAATTTTTATGCCTAGAAAGATTTTGTTATGTCTTAAGTTATTTATTTATGACTGATAATACATAATAGCTTATAAATATGACAAAAACACCTTTCAAAACTAACTGAATATATCATAGTGGAAATTAATCTTACACAATCTGATGTGTTACACTCACATGACTTTCTCTACTCTTGTACAAACTATTTTTACAAACGCTTATTCTCCATATGCTTCATGTTAATCTTATTGCTAATTTTCTTGTAGATGCAAGGGGAATTGGTAGGTTTTAAGCGATAGTCAAATATTTTAAGAGCTGGTTGCTATGTGGAGCATTCCATTCTCTTTGCATTACCAGGACAAAAAAAAAGATTAACGAATTTCCATTTGAGAAAAAGTATGCAGTTATGCAAAAGTCGTTCACAATGAAGAATACTTTTGGAGACATTCCTAGAAAATTCAAGATGTACAATTTATTTGCTATAAAAATTTCTTAAACTTATGGTATTTTATTCAAAATTTTATTTTCGAAAAATGTTCCAATTAAAGGGTAATCTGGGGTGGGGGATTTTCTTGAAAACCTTCGTGTCGTATCTCTGGCAGATACTGAACCTAAATACCAAGTTTGGTATTTATCCGACTGTTCGTTTCTGAGTTATGCTTTTCACAGACACACACACACGGGCATGTTTCCAAAAGTGCTTTATATGCATTCAGTGCACCTCAAAACATGTATTTCCGGTGAAATCTAGGTATAGAATTTTTGGGTGGAATACAATACTTCCTCTACTTACTATACGTAGTAGTGAAAGTAAAAATACATCATTGTGTTCTAAATGTTGTTCAGCTGACGTGGCGCTATCTCAGTACAATATATAGTTAAGTAATATAAAAGAACTGTTTGAAATACACTGGAAAAGCAACAGAGAAAACATGGAAATGCTGCGAATGTGTGCATATAAACCCTTACCAGGTATGCGAGTCGGAAAACAATGGGAAATATGCCATTTGAAAGCGATTTCTGCGGTACTGCAGTCACCGACAAATACCAAAGGATGACAAAGGTACCTAGAGGGTGCAAGTATTATCTTTCTACAAAACGAATGAATATATCTGCCAAGGCCTTAAAATAAACCAGTACGTTACCCAGAATGAATTATTCCTACAACCAAATTATTACAATTTTTTTTTTCAAACCAATCCCATGATATAAATACTTGAAACCTTATTGCTGCAAGAGAAAGAAGTTAATGAAATAATACATATGATAAAATAAGCACTTTTAGACTGTAAAACCTTAAAATAGGGGTCAGTGGTGAAAGGCATGTTAGGCACCACAAGACCTATCCCATAGATTTATATTTTATATGAAATGTGAAAATATTGAACTAGTTTTTTACTTTCTCTACTGTATACAGTAACTAGGGGAAGTACTGCATTCTACCCAACAATTCGACACCGAAATTTCCTTGGAAATACATGTTTTGAGACCCTTGAATAAAAACAAATATTTTTAGAACAAGGTCTGTGTGTGTGTCTGTGAACAGCATAACTAAACAAAAACGTCGGGTAAACACCAAATTTGGTATTTGGATCCAGTATCCTTTAAAGAAGCGACATGAACATTTTCATGGAAATCCCCCACCCCATACTATCCTTTACATGGAACATTTTTCGAAAATTTTGGTTTTCTCAAAAACAGTCTAATGACTTTGATTAAAATAACACATATTTATAATATTTTATGTCAAACGAAATGTATATCTTGAATTTTCAGGGAATGTCTCCAAAAGTCCTCTTCATTCTGAATGGCTTTTGCATAACTGGTAATCCGTAAGAGATAACAAAGTTTTACTACACAAAAAATGTAGATCTCGTTAAAACACAATTTTATATCATATACTTTTTTTTTTGTCAAGTAAGCCATTTCCTAGATATTCCTTCTTATTTGTTTCAATTTCCAATACTTTTTCTCAAATGGGAATTCGTTATTCGTTTTTTTATGTCCTGGACATGCAAAGAGAATGGAATGCGTCTAATAGCAACCAGCGATAAAATATTTGACTATCGCTTAAATACTACCAATTCCCCTTGCACCTACAAGAAAATTAGCAATAAGATCAACATCTCGATTAACATGAAGTATATGGAGAATAAGCGTTTGTAAAAATAGTTTGTACAAGAGTAGAGAAAGTCATGTGAGTGTAACACATCAGATTTTTTTAGACAGCATGGTCTAAAAGTAGAACTTTTAACACAGTGCACACAAGCTAAAAGCTTTAGATTATTGCACTAGTGTGACCAACTTTGGTTTCAAGTCCAATCACATGGCAATTACCCTTTGTATTTGCACATGTTTAATAACTCGACTTGGTTTGTTTAGGTTTTACTTTTCATTATGTCTTTTCGCATAATTAATTTCTCATCGCGCTCGCATTATCTGTTCACAATACAAATCGTCATACTTCAATGTATCGCAATTCGTTGTAGAGTTAACTTATACCTTATATTGACAGCTTTATTTGATCTAAAACGTTACTCTTTTGTCTAACCTACTTAAAGATTAAATTGAGGAAATTGTGAATTCAGAAGAAACTGAAATGGAAGTGAAATTACAGATGCAACAGAACGAATAACATTCGAAGTGCTTACCTAAAAATCCAGAAAGCAATATAATATAGCATATAGTCGCTTCATTGCCTAGTGTGAGGTAAAACAAGTTGAAAATAATTTAACTGAAAATGACTGCTGGCAAATCAACAAAACATCTGACATTGAGGCAGTATTTTTAACACTTGAATGATTTCAGTCAAATTATATAATATATAATTCAATAACAGCCCGCTTAAAGCAATATGTGTATGTAACGATATATAAAAAGTGTATATTACAGTCATTATATATGTTTATTTTATTGTATACATGTGTAATAATGTTATGTGAATATATTACGTAATTTAACAATGTAGGAGCTGTGAGAATAATAAGTTAAAAGTTGCTAACAATGAGGTAACCTCGAGGCAACAATGAATTAGTAAGTTTAAATGCTACTAGTCATTCTTGGAGCAACAATAATGTAATTTTAGTGACAGTTTATAAAATAGCCAATCAACAACCAGAAAAGTTTTGTTAAAAGAAAGTATTCTATTGGATTAGGAACAGCCAATCACAGACTTGAAATACAGAAATTTACAAATTTTTGTCGCTAGAAATCTATTCAGTTGTCTGCGGATAGTGTTTGTAACCGTATGCGTGATGCGTCCTCGAGAAATATAATACGTATTCGTGTGAGACGAAAAATAGTTTACGTGTTAAAAGTGCAAGTAATTAATTAAAGAATCTCTCAGCTCTCTATATCAGTGAAGTGTTATTTAAATCGTATCAAGCATTAATAAAAGGAGTGAAGTAAAATTATAATCTGTGTAACCCTATATTCTTAGTCGCACCACAACCCTGCCAAGACATCCATGTCTCTAACAATAATACTGACGCAGCCGAGGCAAACATAAATATATAATATTTAAAGAAACAGTCAAAATTACAAAGTTAATATTTTTAAACTTGGGGCGAAGGCTACCTGAAAGTACATTTGGGGCGAAGGCTACCGGAAAGTGTTTACTATACGTGCGGTTGCAACTACTTCAAGTTCGGCTCCCCAACAGTTGAACTATAATACAACTACTTCAAATTGACGCCCAAAGCGTGGTGCAAATAACAATAAATCCATATAAACTATCTTCTCAACATCTCGCTTTTTTAACGTCATCTCTCTTGTTTCAAGAAGTGCGTCGTAAACGCATAAAACCGCGTGTTAAAAGTGGCTTTATCCCTTGGATCATAATTTATTCGTAAACATAAAGATAGGCATTTAGCCTAAAATCCGAAGTCTAGTAACTAGCTATCATGTTGCTAATTTGCAGATGCTACCGTTCACTTGTTTAAAACCTCTACACAATTAATAGATCATAACATTACCTGCAGTTATTTTATGATTGTCTATATAAGAAGAAAAGCACGACCCCTGGTTAAAGAAGATATAAATATTCATGACAAATTACGTAATTTGTGAAATAGGAAGACAAATTCGTATCCCTGCTACAGCATAAAAAGTTGACAAGGTTTGGAAATGCGAGGAGAAGCAAGACGTAATGCTCCAGAGACGGAAGTGAACTCTCGTGTAATCCATCTTAATTTGAAGGTCTGCTAACCTCATTTGAAGCTACAGTGCGTGTGTACATCCTCAAGTTCCTAGAGTGAGCGAACTCTCGTCATCTCCAGTGGCGTAGCAAACGGCGAGTTAAAGCTGCTGAAGAAAAACGACTTTCTCTACCTTTATTTTTATGTATTTTATACAAAGTATTCTTACAAAACCTTACTTTCCTATCTGCTTCACTTTTACTTTCTCTACTGCGTATAGTAAGTAGGGGAAGTATTGTATTCCATCCAAAAATTCGATACCGATATTTCACCGGAAGTATATGTTTTGAGACCCCCTGAATCCAAAAAAAATCTGATGTGTTACACTCACGTGATTTTCTCTACTCTTGTACAAACTATTTTTACAAACTCTTAACCTCCATCTATTTCATATTAATCGAGATAAACATTTGCAGAAACGATCTTTTGACATGCAAAGAGAATTACATTTTACACATAGCGACAAGTTCTAAAAATATTTGACTATCGCTTAAGGCGTACTATGTTCCCCTTGTTTTGTATTTGCAAGGGCAAAATAGAAATACAGTAGCATTTAAGCATAGACATATCTCTTAATAGCTGGTTGCTAGGTGCAGCATCATTCTCTTTGCCACAGATTAATACTCTTTGCATATCCAAGACAACAAAATGAATAACGAATCGCCATTTGAGAAAATAGGTATTGAAAAATTTAAGGGAAAAGCAAGCAATATCTCGAAAATGGTACACTCAACAAAAAAAGTATATCACATAAATTGTGTATCTTAACGCGATCTACATTTTTTGTAGTAAAATTTTGTCTATCTTTTATGGTTTACCAGTTATGCAAAAGTCGTTCACAATGAAGTATACTTTTGGAGAAATTCCCAGAAAATTCATGGTATACATTTTATTTATCATGAAAATATCTTAAACATATGAAATTTTAATCAAAATCTTTAGAGCCATTTTTGAGAAAATTAAAATTTTAGAAAAATGTTCCATTTAAAGGAAGGGGTGGGGGGATTTTCTTGAAAACCTTCGTGTCGCATCTCTGGAAGATACTGAACCTAAATATTAAGTTTGGTGATTATCCGACTGTTCGTTTCTGAGTTATGCTGTTCACAGACACAGACACACACACGGACATGTTTCCAAAAATGTTTTTTTTTTGGATTCAGGAGGTCTCAAAACATGTATTTCCGGTGAAATCTCGATATCCAATTTTTGGGTGGAATACAATACTTCCCCTACTTACTATACGCAGTAGAGAAAGTAAAAACGAATAACGAATTCCCATTTGAGAAAAAGTATAAGTATTGGAAAATTCATACAAATAACAAGAAATATCTCGAAAATGGTTCACTCAACAACAAAAAATGTATATGACATAAATTGTGTGTTTTAACGCCGTCTACGTTTTTTGTGTAGTAAAATTTTGTCTATCTCTTATGTTTTACCAATTATGCAAAAGTCGTTCACAATGAAGAATACTTTTGGAGACATTCCCAGAAAATTCAAGTTATACATTTTATTTGTCATGAAGGTATCTTAAATATATGATATTTTAATCAAAATCGTTAGAGCTATTTTTGAAAAAGTAAAACTTTTGGAAAAATGTTCCATGTAAAGGGTGTTCTGGTGTGGGGGATTTTTTTGAAAATCCTTTGGTATTTATCTGACTTTTCGTTTTAGAGTTATGCTGTACATAGACACGCACAGGGACCTTTTTCTAAAAACAATACAATACTTCCCCTACTTACTATACGTAGTAGAGAAAGTAAAAGAGTTTTTGGATTCAGAGGGTCTCAAAAATTATTCCCGGAAAAAGTAAAAAAGAAAGACATAAACACCTGGAAGATTGTTGAAATGCAAAATGTTGAAATTGCTGCTGTTATGAAAACATTGCGTTAACGTTTTCATGAAAAAGGCAAACAATTTGGTCAGTGAGGATCAGCGCATAAAGTCTTATCTTTCTTTTAGTTGACGAAAAGGAAAAACAAGTCCAGATGTTTTGTTCTGAAAGTTATGAGATGATAGTAACACTATCGCGTTATTCATATCGCAGCTCTGCGCAAACATTACTGGCAAGGAACAACTGGGATAGAGAATGGAACTTTTTATACACATCCAAACATATTACTGCGGGAAATATATGAGTTCGAACCAACGCTTTCCAAACGACCACGACATATCACTCCATAGACGGGTGTTGGTAATCTCGCCGTTAGCAATATGGTGTTTTAAATGACCGTTTCACCGAAACAACAGTCATCGTTTTCGTGACCAGGGAACACTGGAAGCGAGTGTTTGGTTGAAATGTGGAGTTTTGGACTTATCATAACTTTTTTGCCGAAATTAAGAGTCTCAATTAAGAAAAATGGCAACCGTGTTAACGGATACACTTTTTGGAGCATAAGGAGGAGGAAAATGTCCCCACCAAATCATCAAGCCGAAACAATTACATCCCAAAGCATGCGAAAAAATAATTTTAATGTCACACCCTATATACCTGAAGAGTAGACTCTTTTCGAACACCGGTATCATATTGTATGATTTATCCTGAACAGATTTGGTAAAAAGGAAACATAATTTTCGTACTTCAGAAGTTGAAAGTAGTATTCCATAATTTTTATACACACTATATACTTGACCCTAAGCCAACTTCAAGATGACTCCCAATAAACTTTTTAGAACAATAGTGATTATAAGTAGATATAAGGGCAGTCCCAGAAGTACCCGACCTGACACATATATAGCGGTTGTTGTTTCAAACAAATGACTATGGTAGAAAGTACCATCCTTATAAAGCTTAAGTTTCAAGTTTGACAATGCTACGTTGTTTAGTAATTCTTTGGCAGCCATTAATAGTGAACTCTCTCAGCGAGTTTGTAAACATGGATAAAACTGGCGATCGTTATGTGATACAATACTTTCATTTGAAAGGTATTAGTCCAACTAATATTAAAACTGAGCTAGATTCTACTCTTGGGGAGTCTGCTCCTTCGTTTACAACAGTAAAATATTGGGTGGCAGAGTTTAAGCGAGGCCGTACGTGTAGTGGTCGACCAAATGAGGTGACCACGCCGTGAAGAAAATCCACAAAGTGGTATTGGATGACCGTCAACTGAAAGTGCACGAGGTAGCAGACATCATTGGCATTTCAAAAAGTGCCGTACATCGCATACTAACTGAAAATTTAGACATGATAAAGCTGTGCACAAGATGGGTGCCTCATTTACTCACAATGGAACAAAAGCAGCATCGTAAGGATGTTTCAGTCGAATGTTTGGCGATTTTTGATGCAATAAAGCCGAGTTTTTGCGTCGATTAATAACAACGGATGAAACATGGATCCATCATTTCACACCTGAGACGAAGGAACAGTCAAAACAGTAGATTGAAAGGGTAGAATTGGCTTCAAAGAAGCCAAAGTCATTCATCTGCAGGCAAGGTCATAGCGTCAGTTTTTGGGGTGCACGCGGGATAGTTTTCATTGATTATTTTCAGAAAGGAAAAGCAATCAATGCCGAGTATTATGCAAACTTATTGCAGCATTTTAATAACGAAATCAAGCAAAAACGGCCGCATATACCGAAAAAGAAAGTTATGTTTTATGAAGACAATGCACCAGTTGACACATCCATTATCCCATGGCCAAAATCAACGAGTTAAAGTTCGAATTGCTTCCTCATGCTCCCTATTCGCCACACGTAGCCCCCTCTGATTATTTTCTGTTTCCAAAGTTGAAGAAATGGCTTGGTGGTAAAAGATTTGCAAACAATGAAGAGGTGGAGTTTGCAGTTGATGGCTATTTTGCAGAACTCGAGGTTTCTCGCTATAAACAGGGTTCGAAGCTATTAAACATCGCTGGGAAAAGTGTATCGAGCTGAAAAGAGACTATGTAGAGAAATAAAGATGTTTTTTCCCAAACTTTTGCGTTCTCTTTGTTAGTTCGGGTACTTATGGAACAGCCCTCGTACCTCAAAAGCAATTCGCACAGGTTTTAAAAATTTGACTGGCATTGATACTGAGTTTATTGGCACTACTCCATTTATTTGTCCTACAAGGAAAGTGTTGGGCTCGAACAAACACATTTACACCACAATCCCGTGAGGGATCATTTAAAGGTCCCTGATTGCACTGGTGATATTCGTGTATCTGCAAACCTCTGCAGTCGCCCATTAGAGGCCTCTGAGTATGCCATGCCGAATTCGACCTTTGCCTGCCGCTGTCAGTCGAGACGGTGCAGTGTGTATTGAAGTTATTTGTGTATGGATCGGCGATTGGTAATCAACCCTGTTAATGTATTGCTATTGGTTGAGATGAAGTTACAAGGAACTCTTCTTGTGAAGATGTTTTTGGTGTAGAAGATGAATCTTTCGCATGTTTTCTGGTATTTATTATGGTGCAAAAATATTATCACCGGTTAGAAACGGATACTGTTGTAACACTAACACATAATTATGATGCTAGTGAGATAATGATGAACACCTCACTGCAAACGATAGTGATAAGGCAAGTTTGAGAAGAGGCGATGTAAGCAGTGGAATTGAGTTACAGCCTTCTCCTGATTAGAAGTTTAAAGTCGAAAGTGTCATCACAATATGCTAGAGAATATATAAGTCAGAGGTTTCAACCACATGAAAATCTCCTGAAAAGCTACCCTAAATTGAAGGCTGAAAGCAATATTAAGAGCGTACTGGCTGTGTGGTAAAGAAAATAGAAGGCAGTACAGTTTTCAAAGGAAATTGTATGCTGGAGTTCAATATCATCAAGTAGCATGTAATGGCGAAGTTTGATGAAGCGCGAGCACGCGGTTTTTCTGTTCATTATTGGCATTTACAATATTGGGCATTGGACATAGACAGAAATCTTGGATGTACAAACTTTAGAGCGTCGCTGGGATTTATTACTAATTTGACAAAGGAGTTTAGGATAACATCACGTCGTATAATTATGCCCCAAGCACGAAAAGATAAGGGCAACGAAGAAGAGATGATTCAAAGAGGTCAAACATTTGTTGCTGAAGTCAGTGCGCACACCACGACAGAAGACATCCAAATGGGTTCTGTATGGAACTGTGATCTGAGTCAGTTCAACTAAAAGCTTTCTTCCGAAAGAACGCAATCCATGAAAGGGAAGAGAAACGACGTTGCAATCATTTAACGCAGCTACACGATCGATGTTGCTATATCAATGGATGGATGATTGGCAGACAAACTCTATATATGCTTCCAAGAACCAAATGGAAAATTTGGACCCTATGTGTCAAGGGAAATAAAAAGACGGTGTCCACCAAATGTCTTCGTAGATGCAAGTGTGAGTGGGAAGATAAGAACATCTAAAGACGTTTTTTCTGTCAATTTTGAATCCACATTTGTCCACAAAGTTACTAGTACTTTGTGACTCCAGGTGTGGACAAAAGGAAGAACAAATATTACTGGAAGTCCCTGGAGGAAAATATGTGGATTTAAAAATCATTCCACCTAAAACTACAAAATATGCACAGCCTCTGGACATGTATTTCTTCAGGCAATATAAAATATATGCCAAAAGAATAACAGACTTTCTTAAACTACGTTCCAGTAACATGCAGCCAAAATTGCATGACAGATTCTTTATCATGAAATTGCATTCTTCATTTACAATCATATCTACGAAACTATGTGGACCAATGATTCGTTCCTGCGGACAACTTCAAAAGTGTCATTGACGTGGCGTTCAGCACTGTTATTATAGAATGTCCAGTTATGACATGTGATCAACTTGTTTTTTTTTCACTGCTCGTTTTGGAGTCATTCATACTGCTTTGAGAATTTTATTGAAAGTCCTCACTTGCATTTATAGTTAGGATATCTGCATTGCGTTTGACTTTACAATGACATCTGTAGTGACATCTGAGCACGTTTTCAGAGTTTTGCAGAAAAACGACACTCACCAGCGCATTGAGAGGTACGTAACGGTGCTATAACAAAAAATTTCATACAGATATGTTCGTTCAAATGCAAATGCTTTCCTTGTTAGACTAGCAGTCTTATTCTACGCTGTTGCACGGTAGCTTTCTAAACTCGAATGACTCATTAATTTCATTTCCCTCCTACCATTCTATATGAAATTATTGTACAATGATCTAGATCATCTTTAAGGCGAATCCTCATCTTTATCTCTTTACAATTGAAATTTCGTACAGTACCGCCTATTTCTAGTAACGATAAAAGCTACGCTGGCCTCCCTCCACAGTCTTTAAAGTTCTGAAAATGCGCAAAACATATAAGTACCCTTTGGTGGTGGAACAATCATCGGTCGGAATGGTCGAGTAAATCTTTACAGGGTATCCATAAAGTCTGGAATCATGGACGTAATACACATACGTATTCAAACCAAAGAATATGCTCCACATGTCTGCCACCATTTTCAACACATTTCTACATACGTTTTGCACAATTTTTTTGAATTGTGCTCATCATGCGTGGGTTAAGAGCAGCACATGCAGCAATAATTCTTTGACGGAGATGTTCCACATCCCGATTTACACCTCAGCTTTTAAAATCCCCCAAATGGCACCACCCATAGGGTTCAGGTCTGGTGACCTTGGTGCCACAGGGCCCCTTCTCCCAATTCGGTGTCCGGGAAACATTTCATCCAGCCCGTGCCGAACGAAACGTACATAATGAGGTGGGGCCCCATCTTGCATAAACCACTTGGATAGCCGATAACATGAAGTTATGACATCATATCAATGCCCAACCTCCTGAAATAATTTTTCTCCATTGACTGTTGGTTCAAAGAAGAATGGACCAACAATATTATTGCCTCATAAACCACACTTTACCATGACTTTTGGAGAGTCTAGCCTTTTACTGTCGGTGTACCAGTGTGGGTTTGCGTGTGACCAATACCTAACATTTTGTTTGTTCACCTCCCCAAATACGTAAAAATTTGCCACTGTTTCCAGACAAGATGGATTTACTGTTATTTGGTGCAGGAACTATCCACACATCTCAACCCCTCGGCCAGGATCGTCCTCTGTTAGATGATGCATGATGTACAGCTTGTAAGGATGGAGTTTTGAACCTTTTAAAATTTTATGCGCCGTGCTCTACGGATCACCGATTTCCAAGCTGGTGCGCAGGATTGATTTTTTTGGACTAGCGTGAAACTTTGCAAGTATCGCAGTCCTGGTTTCTTCATCTGTCATTATCGTTTATCGCTCCTGTTTCACGAAATTTCATCAGCAATTTTGCAACTGCACTTTGCGTTACTTACTTCTCTGGATGCCTCCTGTTTAACTCGGCCTCTGTGACCACCCCACTCGTCTACAAAGAAGAATTATCTCCATTCGGTGCTCTTTCAACAGTGATATCATGAACCTATGAACAAACAAACAGAAAAAAATTATATTGTGTTACACTCACATGACTTTCTCTACTCTTGTACAAACTATTTTTACAAACGCTTATTCTCCATATCGAGATGTTAATCGAGATGTTAATCTTATTGCTAATTTTCTTGTAGATGCAAGGGGAATTGCTAGACTTTAAGCGATAGTCAAATGTTTTAAGAGCTGGTTGCTATGTGGAGTATTCCATTCTCTTTGCATTACCAGGACAAAAAAATAAAGCATTTTTGGAAACATGTCCGTGTGTATGTCTTGTGTGTCTGTGAACAACATAACTCAAAAACGAAAAGTCGAATAAACACCAAACTTGGTATTTAGGTTCAAATGCTCCAGGAATGCGACATGAAAGTTTTCAAGAAAATCCCCCCACCCAAAACCACCCCTTACACGGAACATTTTACGAAAATTTTTGTTTTCTCAAAAACGACTCTAACGATTTTGATTAAAGTATCATATGTTTAAGACATTTTTATGGTAAATAAAATGTATATTTTGAATTTTCTGGGGATGTTCCCAAAAATCCAATTCATTCGGAACGACTTTTGCATAGCTGGTAAACCGCAAGAGAAAGACAAAATTTTACTACATGAAAAAGTAGATCTCGTTAAAACACACAATATATGTCATAAACATTGTTTTTGTAAAGTGAACCATTTTCGAGATATTCCATGTTATTTCTTTGAATTTTCCAATACTTACACTTTTTCTCAACTGAGAATTCCTTTTTCTTTTTTATGTTCTTGACATGTAAAGAGAATTACATTTTACACATAGCGACCAGTTATAAAAAATATTTGACCATCGCTTAAGGCCTACTATGTTCCCCTTGTTTTGTATTTGCAAGGGCAATATAGAAATACAGTAGCCTTTAAGGATATACATATCTCTTAATAGCTGGTTACTAGGTGCAGCACCATTCTCTTTGCCACAGATTAATGCTCTTTGTATATCCAAGACAAAACAAATGAATAACGAATTCCCATTTGAGAAAAAGTATACGTATTAGCAAATTTAAGGGAAAAACAAGCAATATCTCGAAAATGGTTCACTCAACAAAAGAAATGTATATGGCATGAATTGTGTATTTTAACGCGATCTACATTTTTTGTGTAGTAAAATTTTGTCTATCTCTTATGGTTTACCAGTTATGCAAAAGTCGTTCACAATGAAGAATATTTTTGGAGACATTCCGAGAAAATTCAAGATATACATTTTATTCGTCATGAAAAAACCTTAAACATATGATATTTTAATGGAAATCGTTAGAGCCATTTCTAAGAAAATTAAAATTTTCGAAAAATGTTCCATGTAAACGGTAATCTGGGATGGAGGGGATTTTCTTGAAAACCTTCGTGTCACATCTCTGGAAGATACTGAACCTAAATACCAAGTTTGGTGTTTATCCGTTCGTTTCTGAGTTATGCTGTTCACAGACACACACACGGACGTTTCCAAAAATGCTTTTTTCTGGATTCAGGAGGCCTCAAAACATATATTTCCGGTGAAATCACGGTATCGAATTTTTGGGTGGAATACGATACTTCTCCTAATTACTATACGTTGTAGAGAAAATAACTACACATTTTTACTTTCTCTACTACGTATAGTAAGTAGGGGAAGTATTGTATTCCACCCAAAATTTCGATACCGAGATTTCACCGGAAATACATGTTTTGAGACCCCCTGAATCCAAAAAAAGCATTTTTGGAAACATGTCCGTGTGTGTGTCTGTATGTCTGTTTGTGTGTGTGTCTATCTGTGTGTTTGTCTGTCTGTGAACAGCATAACTCAGAAACGAACAGTCGGATAAACACCAACTTGGTATTTAGGTTCAGTATCTTCCAGGGATGCCACACGAAGGTTTTCAAGAAACTTCCCCAACCCAGATTACCCTTTACATGGAAGATTTTTCGACAATTTTAATTTTCTCAAAAATGGCTCTAACGATTTTGATTTTACTACACAAAAAATGTAGATCGCGTTAAAATACAAAATTCATGTCATATACATTTTTTTGTTGAGTGAACCATTTTCGAGATATTGCTTGTTATTCCCTTAAATTTTCCAATACTTATTTTCTCAAATGGGTATTCGGTATTCATTTTTTTGTCTTGGATATGCAAAGAGTATTAATCTGTGGGAAAGGGAATGGTGCTGCACCTAGCAACCAGCTATTAAGAGATATGTATGTGCTTAAAGGCTACTGTATTTCTATATTGCCCTTGTAAATATATATTCCCCTTACATCTACAAGAAAATTAGCAATAAGATAGAGTCTGCAAATGTTTATCTCGATTAACATGAAGCATATGGAGAATAAGTGTTTGTATAAATAGTTTGTACAAGAGTAGAGAAAGTCATGTGTGTGTAACATAATACAGAGAACCTT
Organism: Deroplatys truncata; assembly: GCA_030765065.1. Lineage (NCBI taxonomy): Eukaryota > Metazoa > Arthropoda > Insecta > Mantodea > Mantidae > Deroplatys > Deroplatys truncata. The sequence goes on from CM060979.1 coordinate 14,478,331, forward strand.
ATCGCATACAAGAAATATAGGTGAAGCTGGTTAATATGAAGATTCCACAATCCCAGGCCGCCAAGTTAACCGCTTTGGAAAAAGACGCACAGTCTTCGATTATCGAGAAAAACAATCTTTTCAGTTCTAATTATAAAATATCCGTTCACCTATGTCTAATGTTAGCAGTTTTCTCTCTTTATACAATTATATAGCATGTCCTGCTGACGAACTTGAATACAACATTTAAAGGAATTGAACAAAACTTTCTTACTTGATGATTATTAAAATATTAAGCATTAGAATGCATGCGTATCGTATCGTTACAAGTAGATTCGATTCTGTTTTGTTTATCTTGTCTCGCAGTTGCTAAGTCGTGACCACTTATATATTTGTTGCCTAAAATGAAATATCTACCTCATTGGACTCATTCTACATGTATTTTCTGTGGAGAAACAAAAATTATTGTCTACTTCTTGTCAATCTCAACGAAAATTCAAAGCGTTTTTCGCAAGTACGAGGTGCATCCAGGAAGTAAAACAACAAAGCATGAAAACTTTATTGGCAACAGGCACCACAAGAACTGAGGCACTTGTTCATGTCGTGGGATCAACATTTGTATTCCTGTGTCGTACAAGTCTGTCGCCTGTGAATGCAACCAGTGTGTGACAGTCGTCTTTAGCTCATCCTTCGTTGCCAAAACGCTGACCGGAGGACAGGAATTTCTTGAGGTGCAAGAAAAGATGGAAATCACTGGGAGAAAGATCGGGACTGTATGGCGGATGATCAAACAGCTCCCAGGCGAACTACTGTGCTCCGAGCCGTATGTGGACGAGTATTGTCATAGAGAAATAAGCATTCCACACCTTTTGTTTTGAATGGCACGTCGCAATATCCGCAGTGTTTCACAGTAACGGCCAGCGTTCACTGAAGCCAATGAGCAGAATGCCCTTACTGTCCCAGAACACCGTGCACATCATTTTCTGCACCGTGACACCAATGCACTGACTGTTGCTTGGTCTCATTGCCCGTGACGATCCTATCGAGGAAATTACCGCCATCATGATACCACGCAGAAATACCATGGCTGCTCCTAGGCGTTTCGTTTTATGCTCGGATGTCAGGTTTTTCGGCACCCCTGGCACACAATTTCCTGAACAGCAGGTGCTTAGTAACAATTTCATGCAACAAGTATCGCGATATCTGCGGAAAATGGCTGCTGAACTCCGTAATCGTGAAGCGACAGTTCTCCACGATGCACTGCCACACCAGCTCAACAAGGTCATCACTGCACTCATCATGGACACTTTGTCGAACTTCGGAAAACTGCGTACACCAGCGAACACACCATCTGTTTGCTCATGATGTTCGGCCCGGAGGCCTGACAGAGCTGACGATGAATTTCGATCGGGGCCGTTTTGTGCAATAAGGAACTTTATCACTGACCGAACCTTGCAGGCGGCGGGAGAACGAATAAGAGCCGCCATTTCGGGCCACAGCTGCCGCGCTACTGGCACCAGGCGGGACTCAGCTAAATACCCGCAAATAGAATCGGGAAACTTACTTTCCGGATGCGTCTCGTATGTTCTTTCATAACTCCAATGTGTTCGTATTCAGGTAGAAGGGCCTTGAAAATACTTTTTGGTGTTTTAGTACTTTATGAAATGGAATCAAAAGCTGATTTATATCGCATGTCCGTCAGAAAGAATTGGGCTTTTCAATGGTGAAAAATTATCAAAATAGGTTGAGATCACCCTACATATAGACACTTAAAGACATAAAATGTTTCTCTTTGAGGCAGTATTTTTAACACTTAAATAATTACAGTCAAATTATATAAATGTAAATTCAATAACAGCCCGCCTTGAAGCAATATATGTATGTAATAATTTGTAAAACGTATATAACAGTCATTGCATATGCTTATATTATTGTAAACATGTTCAATAGTGTTAGGTGAATGTATTACGTAATTTAATAATGTAGGAGCTGTGAGAATAATAAGTTAAAAGTTGCTAACAATGAGGTAACCTTGAGGCAATAATGAGTAAGGAAGTTTAAATGCTACTAGTCATTATTAGAGCAACAATAATGTAAATTTTTGAGACAGTTTAAAAAAATAGCCAATCAACAGCCAGAAAAAGCTTTAGTAAAATGAAGGTATTCTATTGGAGTAGCATTAGCCAATCAGAGACTTGAAATACAGAAATCTACAAATTTAGACAGTGGAAAAACAGTTCAGTTGCCTGCAAACCCTGTTCGTAACCGGACGCGAGATGTGTCCTCGAGAGATTATATACATATTCGTGTGAGACGAAAATAGTTTACATATTAACAAGTGCAAGTATTGAATAAAAGAATCTCACAGCTCTCTATATCAGTGAAGTGCTATTTAATTTGTGTCAAGGATTAATAAAAAGGAGTGAATTAAAACTTATAATCTGTGTAAGCCTACATTCTTATCGCATCACGTCATGCTAAGACTTCCATGTCTCTAACAATAATACTGACGCAGCCGAGGCAAACACAAATATAATATTTAAAGAAACAGTCAAACTACAAAGTTAATGTTTTTTAAACTTGGGGAAAAGGCCACCTGAAAGTACATTTGGGGTGAAGGCTACCGGAAACCGGATACCATACGCGCGGGTGCAACTACTACAAGTTCGGCTCCCCAACAGTTGAAATATAATACTCCTTCAACACACCTTCTTCAAATTGACGCAGAAAGCGTGGTGCAAATAACGCAAAGATAGCATCTTCTTCAAACTGGCTTTTCATACGTAGCAGCAACAACTTAATAAAGAACAATCATCTTCAAATTGGCGTCAATACGTGGGGCTAATTACACTATTGTTCATCTTTTATAATATTAGTATATATGTAGAAATATTACAGCAGTAATACTTTAGCTTATCCTCGCCCTATAACACTTGCTTACTGCAAGTAGGCCGCAAAGGCCCCTTGCTTCTACCCTAACCCCTGGGAGCGAGGGACGAGGAGAGAGTCCCGAAACGCGACCACATCCGGAAGAAGACTGGCGCAAACATGGACAGGGTCCCTAATGTTTCCAGTTCGAACGCATCGACGCCGCCCGGGCCCTCTCACAAGCCACCGAACCCCGGCTTTTCCCCCGCGGTGGCGCCCACTTGGAGGTGAGACCTAATTGAGCAACGCCACCGTCCAGCTACAACCCTGAAACAGAGACAAGGAAGATGATGGGTACAGGAAAAGGAATGGGAGTGTCGTGGTGGAAGATAAACCACCACAGCATTCGCCTGTCGAATCGAGAAAACCACGAAAAACACATACGTCGAGTGGACAGTCGCCAGGAATCGAACTGGGACCTCCCGAATTCAAGTCGCACACGTTACCACAGCGCCACCTCTCTCGGTTCCGCTCTGTTTAAGACGGGAGTTTTGAAATCTGTGTGTTTCTGCTGAACAATGAAATAAGAGAACAGTTGCAGCTTTCCTCATCCCAAGACGCGATGTAGGAATCCTCAGGAGATTCAGATCGAATGGCAAGAACGATTAAGGGTTTTCTCCCTTGTAAAGCAGTGCAGCGTAAGAAGAATGCAGGGATTTTTGTTACTCCCCTTGCTCGCATTGTGGTGGGTATTAGTTGACGTAATGACTTGCCCCTCCGCTCAGCTGGTGCTACAAGATGAGCACGGAGTCTGCTATTGAACCGAGTCAGCAAGGGACTTAGTAACATGTGTACATACACGATGTCCCTGGGGAAGGGTGAGTCGCGCGCAACAGCGGTCCAGAAGTGGGCAGCACGCCCTGCCGATCAAATCTGACGTGTTGCATTTACATGACTTTCTCCATGTACTATCATGTGCCTTCTACATACTATACTTACCATCTTAATCAAAACAAACCTTTGTAGAAATTCCCTCATTCTAATTTGTTATAGATACACTCGGTAAATTTAAAACTGAGCCAGGCTTTGTTCACAAGACTGCATATATTCTTTTAGTAGTTATAATGGGGAACGCAACTGTAATCACAAGTCTTACGAGAAAATAATTCATATACAAGATTTAAAAGAGAAACAAGTTCAACCTGATGTGTTGCACTCACACGGCTTTCTCTACTCTTGTACAATCTTATTGCTAATTTTCTTGTAGATGCAAGGGGAATATGGTAGGCTTTAAGCGATAGTCAAATATTTTAAGAGCTGGTTGCTATGTGGAGCATTCCATTCTCTTTGTATGTCCAGGACAAAAAAAAAAAAAAAAAAAAAAAAAAAACGAATAACGAATTCCCATTTGAGAAAAAGTATACGTATTGGAACATTCAAACAAATAATAAGGAATATCTCGGAAATGCGTCACTTGACAAAAAATATGTATATGAGATAAATTGTGTGTTTTAACCAGATCTAAATGCTTTGTGTGGTAAAATTTTGTCTATCTCTTAAGGTTTACCAGTTATACGATAGTCTTTCAGAATGAAGAAGACTTTTGGGGACATTCCCAGAAAATTCAAGATATACAATTTATTTGTAATGAAAATATCTTAAACGTATGATATTTTAATCCAAACCGTTTGAGCCGTTTTTGATAAAATAAATTTTTTCGAAATATTCTCCATATAAAAGGTAGTCTGGGGTAGGGGCTCTTCTTGAAAATCTTCGTGTCGCATCCTTGAGAGGTACTAAACTCAAATACCAAGTTCGGTATTTATCCCACTTTTCGACTTTGAGTTATACTGTTCACAGACACACACAGGGACGCGGTTCCAAAAGCGATTAATTTGGATTCAGGACAGCCTAAAACATGTATTTCCGGTGAAATCTCGGTATCCAATTTTTGGGTGGAATGCAATACTTCCCCTACTCTCCCTTCTCGAATCTCAAGAAGGGATAAGATTAGAAATACAAAAATTTGGGAAATAATGGATGTAAAAAACAACGTGTTGGAAATACTAGAAGAGAGAAGTGAAAAATGCTTCGGCCATGTGAAAAGAATGGGAAACAATAGAATACTAAGAATTGTTCTAGAATGGCAAGCTGAAGGAAATTGAGGACGGGAAGAACAAGAGAACAATGGATGGATGGGAAACGTGTCGTGAAGAGGGCTAACAGATGAATATTGAGGCAGTATTTTCACACTTAAATGATTTCATTCTAATTATATAATATATAATTCAATAACAGCCCGCCTTAAAGCAATATGTGTATATTACAGTCATTGTATATGCTTATATTATTGTAAACATGTTCAATAATGTTGTGTGAATGCATTACGTAATTTAATAATGTAGGAGCTACGAGAATAATAGGTTAAAAGTTGCTAACAATGAGGTAACCTTGCGGCAATAATGGGTTTAAGAGTTTAACAATACTACTTCTGATTCTTGGAAGCAGTAATGGACTTTTAGTGACAGTTTATAAAATAGCCAATCAACAACCAGAAAAAGCTTTAGTTAAATGAAGGTATTCTATTGGAGTAGGATTAGCCAATCAGAAACTGAAAAGGAGAAAATTTTACAAATTTAGAGTTCAGTTGCCTACAGACAGCGTTACTAACCAGACGCAAAAAGTATCCTCAAGAAATATAATACGTATTCGTGTGAGACGAAAAATAAGTTTACGTGTTAAAAAGTGTAATTAATTAATAAAAATAATCTCACAGCTCTCTATATCAGTGAAGTGTTATTTAAATCGTGTCAAGCATTAATAAAAGGAGTGAAGTAAATTATAATATGTGTAAGCCTACATTCTTAAGTCGCACCACAACCCAGCTAAGAGAAATGTGTCTCTAAATTAAATACTGACGCAGCGGAGGCAAACATAAATATATATTATTTAAAGAAACAGTCAAATTACAAAGTTAATATTTTTTTAAACTTTGGGCAAAGGCCACCTGAAAGTACATTTGGGGCGAAGGCTACCGGAAACTGTTTACTATACGTGCGGTTGGAACTACTACAAGTTCGGCTCCCCAACAGTTGAAATATAATACTACTCTTTCAATACAATAAACTATTTCAAATTGATACTCAAAGCGTGATGCAAATAACGCAATAAACCATATTTTCAAATTGGTGCCCAAAACGTGGGGCTAATAAACACCTTCAAATAGGGATTTATGGATAAATAAAATTATGAATAGATTGTAGGAAACCTACTGTAAGGTGGATAGTTCATAAATGAAACCAATTCAATTCTTTGTTATACTTATAATATGATGTCGATATTCAGTTACATCTCGTGATGTCATGGAAAAAACGTGGAATGTCAAGGCCAGTATATAGAGGTTCGCTTTTGTAAATCTGACTGTCGACTATCTATCCCCCTTGTACCTAGCTTTAGAAGATGAACATGAAGTACAAATAGAAACTAGGTATATAAAAGTAAACGACAGAGGGTAGAGAAAGTCGTGTGAATGTTATACATATTTTTTTGCATCCTTAAGTTATACCCAAAAGAACCTGGGGCCTCCTAAATTGCAGTTGCGATGAAATAAAAAGCTGTCGGTCCTGTAAACAAAAGACTGTATATCGACAGGTATTTGAATGGCGTGGGGCCCCACGTGATTTGGTTGAGCAGTTAGCAACTTGGTTATACTTGCCCCTCACTGAGCGAGGACAGGGAGGTGCCAGGGGATATGAAATAAATGTATAGAACATTGAGTAATTGTTCAACTCCTCTCCCTCAAACAACAATTCCCTAAAGGATAGAACACCACCACCGCCTCTCCGCCTTCCGCCTGTTACAACCGCCCCTCTACTTCCTTCTGGTAACTTCCTAGTGCAACACGGATATTTGGATACCTTCGACCTGATTCGCTATAAACAGATATGCTAAATGCAATAAATTAATTTTGAGACATCCTGTTGGAAAAAAAATTCAGATGTGTTACACTCACATGACTTTCTCTACTCTTGTACAAACTATTTTTACAAACGCTTATTCTCCATATGTTTCATGTTAATCGAGATGTTAATCTTATCGCTAATTTTCTTGTAGATGCAAGGGGAATTGGTAGGCTTTAAGCGATAGTCAAATATTTTAAGCGTTGGTTGCTATGTGGAGCATTCCATTCTCTTTGCATTACCAGGACATAAAAAATGAATAACGAATTCCCATTTGAGAAACAGTATAAGTATTGGAAAATTCAAGGGAATAACACGCAATATGTTGAAAATTTTGTCTATCTCTTATGGTTTACCAGTTATGCAAACGTCGTTCACAATGAAGAACACTTTTGGAGACATTCCCAGAAAACTCAAGATATACATTTTATTTGTCATGAAAATATCTTAAACATATGATATTTTAATCAAAATCGTTAAAGCCATTTTTGAGAAAATTAAAATTTTTGAAAAATGTTCCATGTAAAGGGTAATTTGGGGTGGGGGATTTTCTTGAAAACCTTCGTGTCGTATCTCTGGAAGATACTGAACCTAAATACCAAGTTTGATTTTATCCGACTGTTCGTTTCTGAGTTATGCAGTTCACAGACACACACACACACGGACATGTTTCCAAAAATACTTTTTTTGGATTCAGGAGGCCTCAAAACATGTATTTCCGGTGAAATCTCGGTATCAATTTTTGGGTGGAATACAATACTTCCCCAGATGTTTAAACTTTATGTTAACGTAGAATGTTTTTGTTTCAACGCTCACCGTTTTGTCAATGACCTTCGGTGAAACTTTGTTTCACCCAGCGATTCCTGGACATATTTGTTGGCTGCAAGCACTCAGCGGTCAGTGTCCTTTAGCTTCGGTGATAGGGTGATGAGAATGGCGACGGGACTTAAATCTTTTACTGTGGAGGGCCCTGTGGATACTTCGCATGGATTAGTCAGAAGTCTTGTGCAGGAATGACTCTCAGTACGAGAGCCGTGAACGAAACTGGCAAACTTGAAATGTTTGAAAGGAAAAATATCTCGTATTAAGTTTATTTTGCGGTTCTTAGATACACAAGTGGATGAAGCTAAATGTTACAACTTTGAACTATTAAAATTATTTTTCTCAGAATTAGAATTGTTAGTGGCGTTTACCTTAGGAGAAGATGTAGGCAAATTAGTTAAAAAACTCAACTTTTTCCAAAAAGTTTTATTTAATAGGTTATACATCTTAGAACATTATCTCTGGATATTTTGCTTGGTTTCCACTTCTAAGGTCATTTAAAAATTTAAACGCCGTCTTTCAGATCAGACACCCACTACGGTTTTGTTTTGAGACCCCCTGAATCCAAAAAAAGCATTTTTGGAAACATATCCGTGTGCGTGTATCTGTGAACAGCATAACTCAGAAACGAACAGTCAGATAAACACCAAACTTGGCATTTACGTTTAGTATCTTCCAGAGATGCGACACGAAGTTTTTCAACAAAATCCCCCAACCTCAGATTACCCTTCACATGGAACATTTTTCGAAAAATTTAATTTTCTCAAAAATGGCTCTAACGATTTTGAATAAAAGACTATAAGTTTAAAGCATTTTTTTGGCAAATGAATTGTATATCTCGAATTTTCTGGGAATGTCTCCAAAAGTATTCTTCATTGTGAACGACTTTTGCATAACTGGTAAACCATAAGAGATAAATACACAATTTATGTCATATGCATTTTTTTTGTTGAGTGAGCCATTTTCGAGATATTGCCTGTTATTCCCTTAAATTTTCCAATACTTATACTCCACATAGCAATCAGTTCTTAAAACATTTGACTATCGCTTAAAGCCTACCAATTCTCCTTGCATCTACAAGAAAATTAGCAATAAGATTAACATCTCGATATCTCGATTAACATGAAGCATATAGAGAATAAGCGTTTGTAAAAATAGTTTGTACTGAGTAGAGCAAGTCACGTGAGTGTAACACATCAGATTTTTTAATATTATTTTTCATACAAAATTTCTTATCATTAAGTTAGCATACAATTAAGAAGTTACAATTTTTATGTGATAAAATCAGGTATTAAAATAATAATTGTGATAGCGAAAAAAATACAACGAAAGGCGTAACTTCACCATCTACTTTATAGAATAAAATTGTTGGAGCATGATAAAAGCAAGATAACTTGAATGTCGCAGTATGAACTGTGTGACATCTTGGAAAATATGCATACATGGGGACTAAGAGTAAAGGGATTATTTTGTGTTCCGATTTTTATTCTATAAGTTTTTCTACCACGTATATGACAGGTAGAGAAGGAATTGCATTCCACCCAAAAATTCCATACCGAGAGTTCACCGCAAAACATGTTTTAAGGCGCCTTGAATCACAAAAGCACTTTTAGAAAATGTGCGTGTATATCTGTGTCTGTCTGTGAACACGGTAACTCAAAAACGAAAACTTTGATAAATACCAAACTTGGTATTTAGGTTAAGTATCTTTCAAAGATGCGACGCATGCATTTTCAAGAAAATCCTCCTACCCCAGACTACCTTTTACTTGGAAAATGTTTCGAAAATTTTAATTTTTTCAAAATTCGTTCTAACGATTTTGATTAAAATAGCTAATGTTTAAGATATTTTCATGACAAATGAAATGTGTATCTCGAATTTTCTGGGAATGTCTCCAAAAGAATTCTTCATTGTGAACGACTTTTGCATAACTGGTAAACCATAAGAGATAGACAAAAGTTGTAGATCGCGTTAAAATATACAATTTATGTCATATACATTTCTTTTGTGAGTTTTCGAGATATTGTTTGTTATTCCCTTAAATTTTCTAATACTTATACTATTTTCTCAAACTCGTTATTCATTTTTGTATGTCCTGGACTTGCAAAGAGAATGGAATGCGCCACATAGCAACCAGCGTTAAAATATTTGACTATCGCTTAAAGCCTACCATATTCCCCTTGCATCTACAAGAAAATTACCAATAAGATTGGCATCTCGATATCTCGATTAACATGAAGCATATTAAGGATAAGCGTTTGTAAAAATAGGTTGTACAAGAGTAGAGAAAGTCATGTGAGTGTAACACATCAGAATTTTTTTATGTCCTGGACATGCAAAGAGAATGGAATGCGTCACATAGCAACCAGCGCTTAAAATATTTGACTGTCGCTTATAACCTACCATATTCCCCTTGCATCTACAAGAAAATTAGCAATAAGATTGACATCTCGATTAACATGAAGCATATGGAGAATAAGCGTTTGTAAAATTAGTTTGTACAAGAGTAGAGAAAGACATGTGATTGTAACACATCAGATTTTTTACTTTCTCTACTACGTATAGTAAGTAGGGGAAGTATTGTATTCCACCCAAAAATTCGATACGAGATTTCACCGGAAATACATGTTTTGAGACCCCCTGAATCCAAAAAAAGCATTTTTGGAAACATGTCCGTCTGTGTGTCTGTCTGTGAACAGCATAACTCAGAAACGAACAGTCGGATAAACACCAAACTTGGCGTTTAGGTTCAGTATCTTCCAGAGATGCGACACGAAGGTTTTCAGGAAACTCCCCCAGCCCAGATTACCCTTTACATGAAAGATTTTTCGAAAATTTTAATTTTCTCAAAAGTGGCTCTAACGATTTTTATTAAAATATAATATGTTTAAGATATTTTGATGACAACTAAAGTGTATATCTTGAATTTCCTGGGAATGTCTCCAAAAGTATTACTTTCTCTACTACGTATAGTAAGTAGGGGAAGTATTGCATTCCACCCAAAAATTCGATACCGAGATTTCACCGGAAATACATGTTTTGAGACCTCCTGAATCCAAAAAAAGCATTTTTGGAAACATGTCCGTGTGTGTGTCTGTGTGTCTGTGTGTGTGTGTGTGTCTGTGTGTGTGTCTGTGTGTGTGTGAACAGCATAACTCAAAAACGAACAGTCGGATAAACACCAAACTTGGTATTTAGGTTCAGTATCTTCCAGAGATGCGACACGAAGGTTTTCAAGAAAATCCCCCCACCCCAGACTACCCTTTACATGGAACATTTTTCGAAAATTTTAATTTTCTCAAAAATGGCTCTAACGATTTTGAATAAAAGACTATAAGTTTAAGGCATTTTTTTTGGCAAATGAATTGTATATCTCGAATTTTCTGGGAATGTCTCCAAAAGTATTCTTCATTGTGAACGACTTTTGCATAACTGGTAAACCATAAGAGATAAATACACAATTTATGTCATATGCATTTTTTGGTTGAGTGAGCCATTTTCGAGATATTGCCTGTTATTCCCTTAAATTTTCCAATACTTATACTCCACATAGCAATCAGTTCTTAAAACATTTGACTATCGCTTAAAGCCTACCAATTCTCCTTGCATCTACATGAAAATTAGCAATAAGATTAACATCTCGATATCTCGAGAATAAGCGTTTGTAAAAATAGTTTGTACTGAGTAGAGCAAGTCACGTGAGTGTAACACATCAGATTTTTTAATATTATTTTTCATACAAAATTTCTTATCATTAAGTTAGCATACAATTAAGAAGTTACAATTTTTATGTGATAAAATCAGGTATTAAAATAATAATTGTGATAGCGAAAAAAATACAACGAAAGGCGTAACTTCACCATCTACTTTATAGAATAAAATTGTTGGAGCATGATAAAAGCAAGATAACTTGAATGTCGCAGTATGAACTGTGTGACATCTTGGAAAATATGCATACATGGGGACTAAGAGTAAAGGGATTATTTTGTGTTCCGATTTTTATTCTATAAGTTTTTCTACCACGTATATGACAGGTAGAGAAGGTATTGCATTCCACCCAAAAATTCCATACCGAGAGTTCACCGCAAAACATGTTTTAAGGCGCCTTGAATCACAAAAGCACTTTTAGAAAATGTGCGTGTATATCTGTGTCTGTCTGTGAACACGGTAACTCAAAAACGAAAACTTTGATAAATACCAAACTTGGTATTTAGGTTAAGTATCTTTCAAAGATGCGACGCATGCATTTTCAAGAAAATCCTCCTACCCCAGACTACCTTTTACTTGGAAAATGTTTCGAAAATTTTAATTTTTTCAAAATTCGTTCTAACGATTTTGATTAAAATAGCTAATGTTTAAGATATTTTCATGACAAATGAAATGTGTATCTCGAATTTTCTGGGAATGTCTCCAAAAGAATTCTTCATTGTGAACGACTTTTGCATAACTGGTAAACCATAAGAGATAGACAAAAGTTGTAGATCGCGTTAAAATATACAATTTATGTCATATACATTTCTTTTGTGAGTTTTCGAGATATTGTTTGTTATTCCCTTAAATTTTCTAATACTTATACTATTTTCTCAAACTCGTTATTCATTTTTGTATGTCCTGGACTTGCAAAGAGAATGGAATGCGCCACATAGCAACCAGCGTTAAAATATTTGACTATCGCTTAAAGCCTACCATATTCCCCTTGCATCTACAAGAAAATTACCAATAAGATTGGCATCTCGATATCTCGATTAACATGAAGCATATTAAGGATAAGCGTTTGTAAAAATAGGTTGTACAAGAGTAGAGAAAGTCATGTGAGTGTAACACATCAGAATTTTTTTATGTCCTGGACATGCAAAGAGAATGGAATGCGTCACATAGCAACCAGCGCTTAAAATATTTGACTGTCGCTTAAAACCTACCATATTCCCCTTGCATCTACAAGAAAATTAGCAATAAGATTGACATCTCGATTAACATGAAGCATATGGAGAATAAGCGTTTGTAAAATTAGTTTGTACAAGAGTAGAGAAAGACATGTGAGTGTAGCACATCAGATTTTTTACTTTCTCTACTACGTATAGTAAGTAGGGGAAGTATTGTATTCCACCCAAAAATTCGATACGAGATTTCACCGGAAATACATGTTTTGAGACCCCCTGAATCCAAAAAAAGCATTTTTGGAAACATGTCCGTCTGTGTGTCTGTCTGTGAACAGCATAACTCAGAAACGAACAGTCGGATAAACACCAAACTTGGCGTTTAGGTTCAGTATCTTCCAGAGATGCGACACGAAGGTTTTCAGGAAACTCCCCCAGCCCAGATTACCCTTTACATGAAAGATTTTTCGAAAATTTTAATTTTCTCAAAAGTGGCTCTAACGATTTTTATTAAAATATCATATGTTTAAGATATTTTGATGACAAATAAAGTGTATATCTTGAATTTCCTGGGAATGTCTCCAAAAGTATTTTTCATTGTGAACGACTTTTGCATAACTGGTAAACCATAAGAGATAGACAAAAGTTTACTACACAAAAAATGCAGATCGCGTTAAAATACACAATTTATTTCATATATATTTTTTTCTCATTTTCGAGATATTGCTTGTTATATCCTTAAGTGTTCCAATACTTATACGTTTTCTCAAATGAGAATTCGTTATTCATTTTTTTTTGTCCTGGACATACAAAGAGAATGGAATACTCCACATAGCAACTATGTCTTAAAACATTTGGCTATGGCCTAAAGCCTACCATATTCCCCTTACATCTACAAGAAAATTAGCAATACGATAGTTTCTACAAATGCTTATCTCGATTAACATGATGTAGATGGAGAGTATGCGTTTGTAAAAATAGATTGTGGAAGAGTTCAGAAATTCATGTGAGTGCAACATATCAGGTTTTTAGAAAAAGTCCGTGAACAGCAGAACTCAAAAACGAAAAATTGGATAAATAGCAAACTTGGTATTTAGGTTCAAAGATGCGACAGGAAGATTTATAAAAAATCCCCCAATTCAGAGTACCTTTTACATGGAAGATTTTCGAAATTGTTTACATTACAAATAAAATGTATATCTTGAATTTTCTGGGAATAGCTTATGAAGTGCTCTTTATTCTGGAGGAAATTTGTATAATATTGCATAACGTTAAACGTTAAGCGCTAGACGAAAACGTAATCTACAAAAATGGTTATCTTTAAAACACAATTTATTTCAAATAACTTTTTGGCATAAGCCATTTCTGAGACATCCGTTATTAATGGTTAGAATTGTCCAATTGTTCAAGTCCTGTCCTTTTTCAGCTGTTTCACGTAATTTGTGTACCCAGTAATAAACGATAGAGGTTAGAGAAAGTCATGTGAATGTAACACAACAGATGTTTGTGTTATGTGTTGTGCTAGTAATGGTTGATATTTGAAATAAAATATTGTGTTACTAGAGATGATATACAGAGCCCTTCCATTTTTCACTGTGTTCTATTTGTGGAGGCACCAGAGCGTACCACAAGGCCGAAGCTAACGGGGATACAGACGGGAGAAGGAGAAAGAGAGAGAACTGGGAACATTTGGTACACAGCGTGAAGATAGGCTAGGTGAGATGAAACTGGAGCGACACACACACACACACACACACACACACACACACACACACAAACTCATTCAATTCTCTCTCACCCACCTACAGTTTGCTACCTATGCTTTCTTATTTTTTGGTCCTCTCGGCAACAACTCCCATTATATTTTCCGTCCCGAAAAAAAGAAAGAAAGAAAAAGAACCTATATTCCACTCTATTTAAAACTAGAGGAGAATATCCCTGACGATGACGCCACCGATGCTATCCTGTTCCCTTCATCTTCCACCTCCTTCTGTATGAAATATGATTCAGGGGAAATGATAAAGTTGTGGGAAACGGGGCAGGGCTGTGATGAGGTTGAAGGAAGGTAAACACACAAACACGTTCATGTGGGACACGTCCGTGTCTTCGCAAGGATTGTACAAACAAAACCTCGTCCGCAAAACGTTTGTACAGAACAATAAAACTAGTCTGCCATACTTAAATCATTCCAAGAGTTTCTAAACTTCAAATTTGCAGTTTTTTCTATTGCAATGGCAAAATATATTTTTATTTTCTCTTCTAGAGTCCGAAACCCGTCTACCGCCCACCCTGCCCTTATATTTGTTTTGTTTTCCCTGGTCGGTAGGCGAATGCTGGGGTGGTTTCTCAACTACGACTATTTCCTTTCTGTCATTTCTCTTTCATTTCGTTTACTTCTTATCTTTCAGGTATACATCTATGTTTCGTGGTGTATGGCGGTGCCGGAAAATGGCGTGGTTGTTTGTTCAAAGGAAAGAGTACGCTCGTAGACATTAGAGGGCTGCTTGGTCGTCGGGTCGTTCATCGCCCTCTATAGGTAGCTTGTCGCAGTTCTTAATGGCTTGTGTTATCTTATCGCCTGTTATTGTTTAATTATTTTTAAATTTGGGTTCTTTGTCCTCCGGCTAGCTATTATAACTCAGTCGAGCAAGTATCTCTAAGCAGGGCGTGTAAACGGAAAGGAGTTGTTGTTAAAAGATAACACTGATAAAAATTGTTTCTACACTTTTATTGCCGTCACTCTTAATTAATAATTAACATGTTTAATCTTTATACACGCCTTACTGAAACTGTGATATTTCTGAATGTAACTACAGTCGTTTTAGTTGCCGCGCACCAATTACTTCGCGTACTTTACATTTTTGTAACTAACTCTGCGACGTGCTCCTCGTGAGAGATTCTTCAGGACTATGCGACACTTCATTATGGCTCGAGAATATATACTCCTTCACCTCGAATTGCCTAAACATTATAATATAGCTGCTATTGGTTACCAAATTGCGCCCACTATAGCGTCTGTTTTGTCAGCCAATCACTACTACTAACACATATACTCTAGGGAAGATATTCCCTCCATTTCTAAAAAAAGGCACGCTACCCTGACGTCATTTGTTTAGCTCTTCTTATTGATAAACAACTCACCCCCTCGTTTTATTGTTACCCACTTGTATTGTCAGTTTCAGTGAGGCTGTGTAAACTTATTTCCTAACAATAGTTATAGCTAACAAACATCTAAAATCCTGTACATACAGCAATATTAATTTACACTACAATCACTCTGGCATTCACAGCATGTTATGATATAAAATATTGCCTCAAGCTCCAGCTGTGGGAAGGGACCTCCGCGCGTCTCTGTAACCTGATTGCATGCTACCTGTACCCTCCTGTGATTCCATCACTTCCTGCTGAGAGACGGTGGCTACAACAGATCTATGTAGATCGCGGTGCGCGAGGTGTCGCATCTGTCTTGTATAACTTATGCCTATACGTAGAAAACCCCATAAATTCAATAACAAGATTTCAGGGGATATGCACGTTTTGAAGTCCCGTGAATAAAACGCATTTTTAGGAGAAATTCCGCCCGCGCGCATTTGTGTGTGTGTGTTTGTGTGAATAGCATGGCTAAAAAAAATGAATGTGCGGCATTCACACAACCTTCTCTACTCACTCTCTAAAAAACTTACAAAAGCTTACACTTCTATTTATTTTCAACCAATATAGAACTTTGATTACACATTTCGTTGTAGGATACAGTAGGCTAAAGCGATAGTCAGATTATAAAAAGCGGGTCGCTATGCGATAACTTTGAAATTCCATGTTCTTTACACGACCACGAGAAAGAAACCAGTAATAGCTATTTGCTTGAAAAAGCGTGTTTAAAGACTCAAACCAATAACAAGGAATATCTCGGAAATGGTAAACGCCACAAAATTCAACGCTTTAACGAGATCTACACTTTCTGTGTAGTATGGCTTTGGCTGTCTATTACCGTATATATTACTCAAAAGTAATTCAGAATTAAGCGAACTTTACAAGCTATTCTCAGAAAATTCAAGATATAAAATTTATTTGTTATGTAAATGGCTTTAACATGTGATCTTTTAATCAAAATTTATTTTTGTGAAAATCAAAAAGTTCGAAAAATGTTCCGCGTAAAGGTTGGTTTGAGATTTGGGGATTTTCTTGAAAATCACCATGCTGCAATCATCACATACGCGGATCTGTTTTATTCAGGGAGGCTTAAAACATGTATTTTCGGTGAAATATCGGTATCGAATTTTTGGGCAGAATGCAATACCTTCTCTACCGACTATGTACGCTACCAAATACATCATTTACATGCAAAGATTTTAAATAAAGTCCCCTCTACCCCAAACTACCTTTTATACCTGGTGGCCCACACAAGCCGTCCTTAGTTGAAGTTAGTTTATACAGGCTAGCGCGGATTCCAAAAGGTTTGCCTAAGCAGAGCTGCAAAGGGAACTCCATACCGACAGAGAGGAGACTGCTAAATGTAAGACAGTGCTTGAGAATGAACACTTTAACTGCTATTACTGGTCCCAGAGCTTATTCGGTAGAGAAACTGCCTGCTTTATGAGGTATTCTTGGTTGGATTCCCGGCTGGGCTTCAGAAAGTTGTCTTTAAACAAAAATATTTCACGGTATTCTCAGAGTTTGATGTTTGAATATGACAGTATCTACAGAGAGAGCCAAAAATTTACGAATCGGTTGCGCGGTGTTTTTCCTGTCCGCGTCCTCGGGGCTCGTTGCCATCTGCTATCATAAAAAGGCGCGGATGAAACCATACAACATTTTTAAAATTACTTTTAAAGGTTTTACTTACCAACTTTATGAAAGGAGATGCTGAAACTGGTCACCGTCGTTGTCCATACATTTTTGGCACCAATTTTTTTCGAGTCAATACTTGAAGCCCGTGCATACGTGAATAAAATTTTGCCCCCTGTTTTTAGAGAATTAACAGACAGCAAGCGTGATTTTGCCTTTTTTCAACAACACTCTACAACAGTTCATACGGCCAGTATTTAGATGAGAAAAATTGAAAGTGCGGTTGAGGACACAATTAGTAATAGAGATTTATGTCATTTCTGTCTCTGGGGTAACTTAAAATAAAGTTTACAAGACAAACCCATCACCCTGGAAGAATTAAAACAAAATATCCGCCAGGAAATTGCCAGCATTTCTCAACGTGAACTACGGCGAGTGATGGATAGTTTCCTAAAGAGGTGCCAAAAATGTATGGACAACGACGGTGGCCAGTTTCAGCATCTCCTTGCTGGTAAGTAAAGCCTTTAAAAGTAGTTTTAAAAATGTTGTATGGTTTCATCCGCGCCTTTCTATGATAGCGGTAGACAGTAACGAGCACCGAGGACGCGGACAGGAGAAACACCGCGCAGCCGGTTCGTAGTTTTTTGGCTCTCCCTGTATATGTGTGTAGGGGTGTTATCGGTTGTTTAATAAGTAATTCGTTCATTAACAAGAATTCAGGATTGCCACTTGACGCAAACCTGAGCACACGTGACAAGTCATTTAGTTCCA
This sequence comes from Deroplatys truncata, assembly GCA_030765065.1. NCBI lineage: Eukaryota > Metazoa > Arthropoda > Insecta > Mantodea > Mantidae > Deroplatys > Deroplatys truncata. The sequence continues at coordinate 14,496,392 of CM060979.1, forward strand.
TGACGGTTACTTTACAATCAATACATTACGTGGTACTAATTTGGTGCCACAAAGTTAACATGATTAAAAAATTTCCATTTTATTATATTTATGTACTCTTAAAGGTGCGTTACAATTAAATTATTTTTTACTAGTGCATTATTCATAATAAGCATGTTGACGAGCTGATGTAAGGGCCTCTTAGGCCCTCGTTCTACGTGGAATTATACACTATTTCTTAAGATTATTTCTGTACGTCAAAAAAATGTGTGCAGAAGATATCGCATCTGAAAATGTTCAGAACATAGCCTTTGAGCCTCTGCTGCATTGTGGTGTGTCTCCGCGCAGATCATTAACACATACTTGTGTTCGTTATTGATGAACGTTTCCTTTTTGTCTGAATGACCTGACTAGGGCTACATACAGGCGACCACGCGACGCTTATTAGTACGAAACTACCACGTAAACAAACACCTGCAGACAGCAGCACTACCTCAGTGACCTTTCCCTTTGTACCTGCACTGTCCCTTACAGCAGTGATACGGCAACTTCTTTTGCACCTATGTATGCGGAAAATATAAAACTACAAAGGATGGCTTGTTTGGGCCACCTGGTATGGAAATTTTCAGAAATGCTGGAATTTCTCAAAAAATGACTCTAACGATTTTGTTTAAAGTGCTATATATTCAAACATTTTCATGACAAAGTGTGTATCTTGAATGCTATGGAAGAATACCAAATGTGACCACACAAAAATTTAGATCTCTTTAGAACAAAGATTGTATTTAATATAAGGTTCTTATGGCATCAGCCGTTTTAAAGATATCCCTTATTATTGGTTTGAATCTTTCAATACTTCGTCACTTCAATGTGCTGTCACGTCACGGAAAGGGCATATAACTTCAAGGTGAGCATATAGCGACGCGTGTTTAGGGATATTACTGTCGATTAAATTTCCTGCATGTTTGTTATACTTATAACAAACTTTATCTCGATTAACAAGAAGTGGATAGAACAATAAAATTTTGTAAGTATAGTTTATAGAAGCTATGTAAAGATAAACGATAGTGGGTTGAGAAACTCATGTGAGTGTAACACAAGATTTCATTTTGGTGTATGTTTACTATGCGGGTCAGCGTTCCATATCAAAGGCTGTTAAGTGAAATAAAGGTTTCTCTTCTGTGATGTAGTGTTGGGTATAACTACAGCTTTCGCCTGTATAGCAGTTCGTCCCGCTATGCAGCTGAACCGGTGAAGTTGCCTGTACAGAGGGGTTTAGATTAGAAATCAGGTTTTAGGGTATTTTAAGTGGCCCAATTTACTGTAGGGTATTTTATGTGCTATGTACCTACACAGCAATTTCTTTGTGAATGAAATACAGAGGTATTACAAAAGAAGTAGACAACTTTGAAGTCCTATGAAACACAAGCTAAGTGTGATATCAACATAAATTATACGGTGCTATGTTGAGAAACACTGGGAGTTAGCATTGGTAGTTTTGTAGTTGGTAATCGTGTAAATAATTGTTGTTGAAGATGAAAAAATGGCGAATCCTGTGGAAAAAGCATATTGTGTGCTATAACTTGCTAAAAAATGTTCTGTAACTGTTGTCCAACGACATTTCAGAAGAAGATTCCGGAGACCAAAACCGACTAGACCATCGATCTACGATTGGCACAGAAACTTTGAGACAACAGGCTGTGTGTGCAAAGGAAAGAGCCCGGGAAGACCACGCGGATCAGAAGAGCTTGTTGAACGTGTTCATGGTGTTTTCACAAAAGTCCACAGAAATCCACAAGGTCAAGCTTGGAGTTATAAATTCCACAACCGATGTATGGAAAATTTTGCGAAAGCGACTAAAATTGACTCCTTACAGGTTGCAGTTCTTGCAGCAGCTACATGAAGACGACAACGTTCAAATGTCAAGATTTATGCATAGAAATATTGCGGCGTAATGAAGACGACGATGGCCTCAGTGGACGAATAGTTTTCAGTGATGAGTCAACTTTCCACTTGAGTGGAAAAATGAACAAACGAAATGTTCAAATATGGTGAACTGAAAAACCAAGGGCTGTGGTGGACCATGTGCGGGAATCTCCCAAAATTAATGTGTTTTGTGCAGTATCCCACACCAAGGTGTATGGCCCCTTCATTTTTGCAGAAGAAACAGTAACATGACCTACATATCTCGATATGTTACAGCTTTAGTTGATGCCCCAACTGTATGAGGAAATGGAAAGCGAAACATTTATCTTCCAACAAGATGTAGCACGCCTCACTGGCACACAGATGTTAGACTTTACTTGGATGAAATTCCACCACAGCGTTGGATTGGCCGTGCTGCAGATGACAATAACGCTTTGCTACGTTGGCCACCGAGTAGTCCCGATCTCACGCTGTGTGACTTTTTGCTTTCTCTACTACGTATAGTAAGTAGGGAAAGTATTGTATTCCACCCAAAAATTCGATACCGAGATTTCACCGGAAATATATGTTTTGAGACCCCTGAATACAAAAAACATTTTTTGGAAACATGTCCGTGTGTGTGTGTGTCTGTGAAAAGCATAACCCAGAAACGAACAGTCGGATAAACATCAAACTTGGTATTTAGGTTCAGTATCTTCCAGAGATGCAACACGAAGGTCTTAAAGAAAATCCCCCCACCCCAGATTACCCTTTATATGGAACATTTTTCGAAAATTTTAATTTTCTCAAAAATGGCTCTAACGATTTTGATTAAAATACCATCTGTTTAAGATATTTTCATGAGAAATGAAATGTATATCTCGAATTTTCTGGGAATGTCTCCAAAAGTATTCTTCATTGTGAACGACTTTTGCATAACTGGTAAACCATAAGAGATAGACAAAAGTATACTACACAAAAATGTCGATCGCGTTAAAATACACAATTTACGTCATATGCATTTTTTGTTGTTGAGTGAACCATTTTCGAGATATTCCTTGTTATTCCCTTACATTTTCCAATACTTATACTTTTCTCAAATGTGTTATTCATTTTTACTTTCTCTACTACGTATAGTAAGTAGGGGAAGTATTGTATTCCACCCAAAAATTTGATACGGAGATTTCACCGGAAATACATGTTTTGAGACCCCTGAATAAAAAAAAAGCATTTTTGGAAACATGTCCGTGTGTGTCTATGTGTCTCTCTCTATGTGTGTGTGTGTCTGTGAACAGCATAATTCAGAAACGAACGGTCGGATAAACACCAAACTTGGTATTTAGGTTCAGTATCTTCCAGAGATGCGACACGAAGGTTTTCAAGAAAATCCCCTTACCCCAGATTAGCCTTTACATGGAACATTTTTCGAAAATTTTAATTTTCTCAAAAATGACTAACGATTTTGATTAAAATATCGTATGTTTAAGATACTTTCATGACAAATGAAATGTATATCTCGAATTTTCTGGGAATGTCTCCAAAAGTATTCTTCATTGTGAACGACTTTTGCATAACTGGTAAACCATAAGAGATAGACAAAAGTTTACTACACAAAAATGTCGATCTCCTTAAAATACGCAATTTATGTCATACATTTTTTGTTGTTGGGTGAACCATTTTCGAGATATTGCTTGTTATTCCCTTAAATTTTCCTATACTTATACTTTTTCTCAAATTCGATATTCATTTTGTTATGTCCTGGACACACAAAGAGAATGGAATGCGCCACATAGCAACCAGCTCTTAAAAGACTTGACTATCCCTTAAACACTACCATATTCCCCTTGCATCTACAAGAAAATTAGCAATAAGATTAACATCTCGATTAACATGAAGCATATGGAGAATAAGCGTTTGTAAAAATAGTTTGTACAAGAGTAGAGAAAGTCATGTGAGTGTAACACATCAGATTTTTCCTTTGGGGATTTCTCAAAGGCAGAATTTTCGTTCCTCCACTTCTACGTGCTTTAAATGACATGAAGGAACGTATCAGAAGAGCCGTGGCAAGGGTCGATGCACATATGTTAAATCGCGTATGGGATGAACTTGATTTTTGTCTTGATATAAGTTGTGTGACGCAGGGATCACACTTGAACGTTTTTGAGTTCACAAACTAAAGTTCAAGACTTTCTCTACACGACAGTGCAAACGGATTCATTATATCATTAGTAGTTATGGATTTATAACACATTAAAGGTGTCTATTTTTTTTGCAATAACCCTGTATATTTTTGGCGTTTATAACCTTACAACTGCTCTATTTTGCTAAGATATACAGGGTGTTCATCCAGATAAATTGAAACGGTTGTAGAGGGATCCTAGGTTTGTATTTTCAGTGAGAATTTATGCTCCATAAGTTAGAAATTTCTTGAAATAGCACAATAATTGTGAAGGTTTAATACGCGATGGATTAAATTTTGACAGAATATGGGAATAAAGTCAACGTTTCTCGCAGCATAATCGAAGAGACTTGCTATTTAAGTTCATTGCTTCGAAGATGCGACAAAAAATTTACAAGAAGATCAGCACACCAAACTAACCTTTACTTGGAAAAAATCCTCATTATTTTTTTTTTCAAAAATATTTTTAACGACGTGTATCTTGAATATTTTGGGAATAGCTTATGAAGTCCTCTTCATTTGGTTTACTTTGGAAACTGTAATGGATAGACGAAATCGTACTACACAAAAATATAAGGAACACAATTTATACCAAATACCACTTTTTGTGGCGTTAACGATTTCAGAGATATTCTTTGTTATAGGCTTGAATTTTAAAATACTATGCTTTTACTTTCTCCACTACGTATAGTAAGTGGGGGAAGTATTGCATTCCACTCAAAAATCCGATACCGAGATTTCACCGGAAATATATGTTTTGAGACCCCCTGAATCCAAATAAAGAAATTTCGGAAACTTGTCCCTATGTATGTGTATGTGTCTGTTTGTGAACAGCATAACTGAAAAACGAAAAGTCGAATAATACCACAATTGGTATTTAGGTACAGTACCTTTCAAAGTTGCGACACGAAGATTTTCAAGAAAATCCCCCATCCCCCAACATTTTTCGCAAATTTTGATTTTCTAAAATATGACTCTAATGACTTTGATTAAAATATCATATTCTTAAGATTTTTATTTAACATTTTCTGGAAAGGTCCCCAAAAGTCCTGTACATTGTGAATGGCTTTTACATAACCCGTAAACTGTAAGAGGAGATAAAATTTTAGTACACAAAAAATGTAGATCTCGTTAAAACACACAATTTATGTCATATACATTTTTTCCAGTTAACCATTTCCGAGATATTCCTTGTTTGTTTGAATTTTCCGATATTTGTACTTTTTCTCAAATGGGAATTCGTTTTTTACTTTCTCTACTACGTATAGTGAGTAAGGGAAGTATTGTATTCCACCCAAAAATTCGATATCGAGATTTCACCGGAAATATATGTTTTGAGACCCCCTGAATCCAAGAAAAGCATTTTTGGAAAAACTTGTCCGTGCGTGTGTCTGGGTGTTTGTTTACAGCATAACTCAGAAACGAACAGTCAGATAAACACCAAACTTGGTATTTAGGTTGATGCAGTAATTTGTATCACAAATTACTTAAATGTAAATAATGATTGTAATATGAATATGCATTTTTATGTGACATTGATTTCAGATGTTTATTAATTGTAAATATTGTTGGAAAGTAAATTTATAAGGCTTTACTGAAACTCAATAATAGAGCAATAATGCAGCGAGGGGGGTGAGCTGTTTATCATTATTGGAAACAAGGAAGTTACGTAATGTTGGCGCGTTTTCGGTAGAAACTTCTGGAATGTGTTCTCCCTAAAAGCAATATGTATTCGTGGTTTTCATTGGATATTAAAATAGACGCTAATGTTGGCGCGTTTTATTAGCCAATTGCAGTTCAGTTATAATCTTTAGGCGTATCTTGATGAAGGCGTATAAATAGGGTAGGTTCGAGGTAGCTTCCCCCCGCAGTTCATCAAAAATCTGTGTACACTACACGTCGCCATTAGTTCGGGCAGTTCATCAAAATTCTTAGTGCAATACACGTCGTCTTAAGTTCGTCAGTTCGTCAAAATATTTGTCTGAGATACGTCGGCTATAGATTTACAAGTTATGAAAATCTAAAGTATTATAAAGTTAATTATACACAAAGTTGAAGTACGTGAATTAAAAGTGATCAGTAAGAAGTATTATAACAGTTTCAGTTTGGTGAGTATCCAGATCAATATGTAAAAGTGATAGTGAACGTGTTCGACAATAAAAATTATAAAACAAATTTCTTCATCAGTGTAATTTTTTGGATAAAAGATTCCTTTCCGTGTCACAACCTGTATAGAGACACATGTTCGACCCAAGATAAGATAATAGCTAGCCGGAGGACATTTGAAATGAATTATTTCAAAAACTGATACTAAGAACCGCAAATTACTAACGCCAGATGGAGCTACAAACCAAACAAATGAATGACGTCACAAGATGGCTTCAACACTGATGTAAACAAACATTATAAGTAATACCATCGCAAGGTTCAGTATCTTCCAGAAATGCGACACGAAGGTTTTCAAGATTACCCTTTACATGGAATATTTTTCGAAAATTTTAATTTTCTCAAAAATGGCTCTAATGATTTTGATTAAAATATCATATGTTTAAGATATTATCATGAGAAATGAAATGCGTATCTCGAATTTTCTGGGGATGTCTCCAAAAGTATTCTTCATTGTGTACAACTTTTGCATAACTGGTAAACCATAAGAGATAGACAAAATTTTATTACGCAAAAAATATAGATCGCGTTAGAATACACGATTTATGTCATATCGATTTTTTCCAGTGAACCATTTCCGAGATATTCCTTGTTATTTGTTTGAATTTTCCGGTATTTGTACTTTTTCTCAAATGGGAATTCGTTTTTTTTGTCCTGGACATGTAAAGTGAATGGAATGCTCCACATAGCAACCAGCTCTTAAAGGATTTGAATATCGGTTAAAGCCTACCATATTACCCTTGCCCCTACAAGAAAATTAGCAATAAGACAGTTTCTGCAAATGATTATCTCGATTAACATGAAGTAGATACAAAAATTAGCTTTAGGATATTTTTTTGTTAAGAAAACTTATGGAATATTCTCACATGGCTGGATATTGGTTTATCCTAACAGAATGTATTAATGCAAACACGTTTTATTAGTTTTCGTTTTACTTATTGCTACAAGGTAGGTGTTGCCAGGAAAGTTGCTCTCAAATTTAATGTATGAGTTCGTTTTATGAGGTGCTTACTTGGTCATCCCTGCATTACAGGAAAATGTAAACAAGAGTGCTGATTGCAGATATATTAACTGGCTGCTGCGGACATCTGGGCGAATGTTTGTTTTCACATACAAATATTCAAGGGTGAAATTTAACTAATTTCACACATGTGCATCCTTCCAACATTAGATCCCAAATGTAAAATACACACAAGGTAATTAATACATGGGTTTAATCAACGCAGTTTCTAAACAACACTTGAAAATCGTCGCCCAGGTAGAAATGAATAATGAGGACCGCTGTAAACAGAGGGAGCAATTCTGGAGGCCTAGGCATTTAATTACATATTCCGAGCTTTTAACTTTCTCTCCTAAGTGAAGCAAGTATTGCATTCCATAATAAAGTTCTGTTTCTATATTTACCGGAAATACACCTTTTGAGACGGCCTAAATGCAAAAAACTGATGTGTTACACTCACATGACTTTCTCTACTCTTGTACAAACTATTTTTACAAATGCTTATTTTCCATATGCTTCATGTTAATCGAGATGTTAATCTTATTGCTAATTTTATTGTAGGTGCAAGGGAATTGGTAGGTTTTAAACGATAGTCAAATCTTTTAAGAGCTGGTTGCTATGTTGAGTATTCCATTCTCTTTTCATGTCCAGGACATAAAAAATGAATAACGAATTCCCATTTGAGAAAACGTATAGGAAAATTTAAGGGAATAACAAGCAATATCTCGAAAACAACAAAAATGTAAATGACATAAATTGTGTATTTTAACGCGATCTATATTTTTTGTGTAGTAAAATTTTGTGTATCTCTTATGGTTTACCAGTTATGCAAAAGTCGTTCACAATGAAGAATACTTTTGGAGACATTCCCATAAAATTCGAGATATACATTTCATTTTTCATGAAAATATCTTAAACACATGATATTTTAATCAAAATCGTTAGAGCCATTTTTGGGAAAATTAAAATTTTCGAAAAATCTTCCATGTAAAGGGTAATCTGGGGTGGGAGGATTTTCTTGCAAACCTTCGTGTCCCATCTCTGGAAGATACTGACCCTAAATACCAAGTTTGTTGTTTATGGGACTGTTCGTTTCTGAGTTATGCTGCTCACAGACACACACACACACACACACACGGACATGTTTCCAAAAATACTTTCTTTGGATTCAGGGGTCTCAAAACATGTATTTCCGGTCAAATCTCGGAATCGAATTTTTGGGTGGAATACAATATTTCCCATACTTACTATACGTAGTAGAGAAAGTAAAAAAGTCTGTTGTGTTACAATTTACTTTAAATAATCTTATTTTGTGGCATCAGCTATTTCTGAGATATATGCTATTCATGGTTTGAATTATTCAGTACTTAGATATACTTTTTTAGTCCTGTCGATTTCTAATTGTTTGTCGCAATGCAGTGAAGTGTAGTAAGTTAAATTATAAACCCAAGAGGTTATGAAGTTGAATTAAAAGCGAAATAGTGCGGAAATAGTCAAAGTGAGTTAATGAAGATTAGTGATGCGCTGGGGGTCTCTGGACACGTGACGAAGCAGGATGGCATTTCCAGCGATGAGACCTAGAAGGCTAACTGTCCTCCTTTCTGTGTGAGGGCGGCGGTTAGACTGGACGCCACCCTAATGTCATCTGCACGGCATGAAGCGGGTGTTTACAGGGATGAGACCTAGAAGGCTAACTGTCCGCCTTTCTGTGTGAGGTCGGCGGTTAGACTGGACGGCACCCTAATGTCATCTGCACGGCATGAAGCAGGTGGTTACAGGGATGATACCTAGAAGGCTAACTGTCCGCCTTTCTGTGTGAGGGCGGCGGTTAGACTGGACGGCACCCTAATGCCATCTGCACGGCATGAAGCAGGAGGATACAGGGATGAGACATAGAAGGCTAACTGTCCGCCTTTCTGTGTCGGAGCGGCGGTTGGACTAGACGGCACCCTAACGCCATCTGCACGCCATGAAGCGGGTAGTTACAGGGATGAGACCTATAAGGCTAACTGTCCGCCTTTCTGTATGGGGTGGATTGGACGACACCCTAATGCCATCTGCACGGCATAAAGCCGTTAGTTGGATGAGACCTAGAAGGCTAACTGTCCGCCTTTCTGTATGGGGACGGCGGTTGGATTGGACGACACCCTAATGCCATCTACACGGCATGAAGCAGGTGGTTACAGGGATGAGACCTAGAAGGCTAACTATCCGTCTTCCTGTGTGAGGGCGGCGGTTAGACTGGACGGCACCCTAATGACGTCTACACGGCACAAAGCAAAAGATTCGTTAGCTATACGCTAGGGTCTCTGACACGTGACGGAGCGGGTGGTTACAGGGATGAGACCTAGAAGGCAAACTGTCCATCACATATCGTTCTAAGAGTTATCCACCAACAGATCCGTCACGAAGTGACGAAGGAGTTAAAGTGGCGTAAAATAAAATAGACAGAGAGAAAGAGAGGGGGAGAGAGAAAGAGAGAGAGAGAAAGAGAGAGAGAAAGAGAGATAGATTAGAATAGTGAATTATAATTTTAAAATTAATAAAAAGAGATATATAAGGAATTTATTGTATTGTGAAGTTATAGATTAGTAGGTAGTTAAGTAATTTAAACTTAAAGGTATATATATATATATAATAATAGCGAAAAGTGATAAGTGAAGTAATGTGATGAAATTATTTAAGATGATAAATAAGTAAATAAACAAAGTATATGTAATAAGGGTGTAATATGTACAGGGCATATCTTTATTGGTGTCACACATTTGGGGGACCTGTTCCTGACATCAAAACACTAAAAACTTTCATATGTTCATGGGTTTGAAAATCAACCGTTTCGTTATAGCTGAAAGAAGATGTATTCCATGAGTGAATAAACTGATATGCACTACGCGTATCACCGTGCAGACGGCAATGCAGCACGAGCACGTGAACTTTATGCATAAGGGTACCCTAAAGGTCGTTACCGTGTGCAAGAACATTCGCACGAATTCACCAGCGCTTGAGAGAGAATGGCGCATTTGAGAGGAGTACTAGGGATGTTGGGAGCGGTACGAGGCATTGAGCTTGAACGAATGCTTCGTGGTGTGGATGCAGACCATCACAAAGTACAAGACGTATTGCTGTAAGGAAAGGGTTAGACTATCTGGAGAATTCTGCAGGAAAATCTTCTGCATCCGTATCATCTTCAACGTGTGCAAGGATTAAATGAGGCGGACTTTGAGCCAAGAATACGTTTCTGTCAACGCATGTTACAGCAGTGCGCTTTTTTAACCACTTTGATAGCCTGTATCTTATTCACGGATGAGGCTGGTTTTACTCGCGAGGCATCTTCAATTTTCATAACACTCATAACTGGGCATTTAAAAATCCTAATGGAGTACGACAGGACAACCATCAACAAAGGTTCTGTCTCAACGTTTGGGGTGGAATCATTCATGATCACCTTACTGGTCCCTATTTCTTCCCTCCGCGTCTGAATGGACAATCTATCTCCAGTTTCTCAGAAATGCGTTGCATCACTTAACTGATAATGTGCCTCTGGACATCATCCAACGAATGTGGTTTTTACACGATGGTGCTCCAGCTCATTTCAGTATGATAGTTCGTAAGTTTTTGAATGGCCGATTTGAATGCACCATATAGCAACCAGCTCTTAAAATATTTGACTATCGCTTAAAGCCTACCAATTCCCCTTGCACCTACAAGAAAATTAGCAATAAGATTAATATTTCGATTAACATGAAGCATACGGAGAATAAGCATTTGTAAAACTAGTTTTTAAAAGAGTGGAGAAATCATGCAATACATAAGATTTTTTCTGTAAATAACTACGAGGAAGCCCAAATGTGACAACGTGGAAGTTATTCAGCTGCATTCACGAGAAATCATTACAAACTTTGGTATTTATGATTGGTTAAGAGTGGTTTTGTATAGTATTTTCTCAGTATTTTAATGTTTTGTTATTTATAGGGTCCTGAGAGTTTTAATTAACTCTTTGTTTAAGCATCTAATGTAATAATTTTTGAATGCCTCCAAAGAAACGCGAGGCTATTGGGTAAGTGCAATATAAGCCTAAATATTGTAGAGATAAACCATCAAACCACGGGTAACGTCGGGTATCTCAGCTCGTTATTTACCAGGATCTCTAAAAGTAACATGGGCGACATAGGAAAGGCTGTCTTACCAAGAAAAACAGTGATGGACAATGCATTCGCGAACAATACTGTAGAAAGTATTACTTTCTCTACTACGTATAGTAAGTAGGGGAAGTATTGTATTCCATCCAAAAATTCGATACCGAGATTTCACCGAAATACATGTTTTGAGACACCCTGAATCCAAAAAAAGCATTTTAGAAAACATGTCCGTGTGTGTCTGTGTGTGACTGTGAACAGCATAACTCAGGAAGGAACAGTCGGATAAACACCAAACTTGTTATTTAGGTTCAGTATCTTCCAGAGATGCGACACGAAGGTTTTAAAGCAAATTCCCCCACCCCAGATTACCCTTTACATGTAGCATTTTTCGAAAATTTTAATTTTCTTAAAAATGGCTCTAACGATTTTGATTAAAATATCATATATTTAAGATACTTTCATGACAAATAAACTGTATATCTTGAATTTTCTGGGAATTTCTCCAAAAGTATTCTTCATTGTGAACGACTTTTGCATAACTGGTAAACCATAAGAGATAGACAAAATTTTACTACACAAAAAAAGTGTTGGATATGCAAAGAGTATTAATCTGTGGCAAAGAGAATGGAATACTCCACATAGCAACCAGCTCTAAAAACATTTGACTATCGCTTAAAGCCTACCAGTTCCCCTTGCATCTACAAGAAAATTAGCAATAAGATTAATATCTCGATTAATATGAAGCATATGGAGAATAAGTGTTTTTAAAAATAGTTTGTACAAGAGTAGAGAAAGTCATGTGTGTGTAACACATGAGATTTTTTTAAAAATATATTGGCTACCTGAATTACACCGAAGTTAATCAATTAACTATAGTTTTCCTCCAAAGGCAGGTCCTTGAATCTGCTCAATTCTTCCTCACTGTTCCTGCCAATGCAATTTCTTAACAATCAGTTTTGTCTCATCCTCTATCCCAGTCAATTCCATTTCCCCTGTTCGATCAGTTTCCCCCATTGTTCTTACTTCGCCCTTATTTTTAAAGCAACATCGTTACGTATCGTGTCTATGCATTTAATACGGTTCAGTTTTATGTACGTGTGCTTTTAAAATCCTTCCAATCATTTCTCCTCACCTCGTCGTGACAACCAGATTTCCGCATTCCAGATTGCCACGCTTGAGGCAGTATTTTTAACACTTAAATAATTTCAGTCTAATTATATAATATGTAAATTCAATAACAGCCCGCCTTAAAGCAATATGTGTATGTAACAGTCATTGTAAATGTTTATATTATTGTATACATGTGTAATAATGTTATGTGAATGTATTACGTAATTTAATAATGTAGGAGATGTGAGAATAATAGGTTAAAATTTGCTAACAATGAGGTAACCTTGAGGCAATGATGAGTAAGAAAGTTTAATAATGCTACTAGCCATTACTGGAGCAACAATAATTTAATTTTTTGTGACAGTTTATAAAATAGCCAATCAACAACCAGAAAAAAAGCTTAAGTTAAATTAAAGTATTCTATTGGAGTAGGAATAGCCAATCAGAGACTTGAAATACATAAATTTACAAATTTAGGCGGTAGAAATCAGTTCAGTTGCTTGTAGACAGTATTCCTAACCGGACGTGAGACACGTCCTCGAGAAGTATAATACGTATTCGTGTGAGACGAAAATAGTTTACGTATTAAAAAGTGCAAATAATTAGTAAAAGAATCTCGCAGCTCTCTCTATATCAGTGAAGTGTTATTTAAATCGTGTCAAGCATTAATAGAAGGAGTGAAGTAAAATTATAATCTGTGTAAGCCTACATTCTTCAGTTGCACCACAACCCTACAAAGAGAAACATGTCTCTAACAATAACACTGACGCAGCCGAGGCAAACATAAATATATAATATTTAAAGAAACAGTCAAATTACAAGGTTAATATTTTTTAAACATTTGGGGCAAAGGCCACCGGAAAGTACATTTGGGGCGAAGGCTACCGGAAAGCGGGTACTATACGTGCGGTTGCAACCAAGTTCAAGTTCGGCTCCCCAACAGACGAAATATAATACATCTTCTTGAAACTGGCTTTCCATACGTAGCAGCAACAAAACTTCTTCAAATTGGCGCCTAAAGCGTGGTGCAAACAACGTAAAGAAAATAAGAACTTCTTCACGCTCTACAGAAAATGTTTCACTGATCTCTACCCAGAAAATGTTTTGTTTTCTATTACAATCTGTGCTGTGTATGACTTCTTGTTTCAGGTTATCTTAAAGCACGTGTTCACATTGAGTGACGTTGACATAATATTACCATAAACCTATACCGTAAATACAGAAGTTTGCAAGCTCCAAGGCAGGCGCGGCTCTGGACCAATTGATCTGTTGACTCGCTAAGCATCCCCATTCCGCAAAAATTATTATTATTAATTATTATATGCTCCACGCGTCCAGTTTGTAGTAGGCGTGAGAGTGCATACGAGTGCAGTTAAGTGACAGTTGAACTACGAGCAGAAGGGGACAATGTACTTGGTTTTGAATTCATCTGACAAATTTCAAATTTACTTACGTTTTCATTGGGTTCTCTTCGTTCAAGAACGTTCTTGCTGCGAAAGTAACGTTTACTGAGGTTTGGTCTTAAAGCAAGACTGTACGTTCACACTGTCTTTATTTGGTGTTCCTCAGAAATGCATTGAAACAGGGGCAGAGCACCGCACGGATGCTCAAGTGGCCCTTTATGCTTCGAACACGAATCCTGGAACGAAGGGAGGGATGATATAGGGACTGGAAAGGCGACCAGATCCGGGAGACATGCTCAAGCGTGGACGGGGTCCCTAAAATTTCGGATTTAACGCATACAACGCCACAAGGCCCGAGGCTCCCCTGAGGTCTCTCAAGGGAAGCCACTACAGAGTGCGAGTTCGTCAGCAGTCCGACGGACGCCAGGGAGAAACCTTCATTACAAGTCGTTGTAGTAGAGGAAGTATCCCAGCATTCGTCTACCAACCCGGGGAAATCTATGACCAGAAAGGGCGGTCGCCGGGAGTTGAAACAGGGACCTTCAGAATACAAACTTTATACGTTACCACGGAATTATCTAGCTCGGTTTATCTTATTAATAAAAGGTTAACAGATGTGCTCAGAGGATGAAGAAAGTCGAAGTGTGTCGGCTTTGTTATAAATCTCTCCTGTCCCTACGGTACTCCTTCAGTATTAAATAGTCACCAATGATTCTGTTGACTTCACGTACTGTTGATGTCTGGTATAATTTAATAGTTATTTATTCCAGTTACCAAATTAGATATACATTAGCAGTTCTTAAACAGTTGGCTTCAAGATGTCTACATTCAAACCTTTATGTCGATACAAAGAATCTAAACAACAGCGGCAAAGGGTCACTGACGGGCAGGCAAATGTCTGGTGAGTACCGTCTAAAAACTCCAGCAGACTAGGGCACTATTTATATTTTGAGCCTAAAAATTCAAACAAAGTAATTTCTGTTGAAAACTGCTTTATTGTTTTTCAAAATATTCTCCTTTATGATCAATACACATTTGCATCCGTTTGAACCACTTGTCAAAGCATTTATTCCAGCCTTCTTGAGACACCTCAAAAACATTGTTTTTGAAGGCATCAACGGCTTCTACTGCAAACGAAAATCGTTGTCCACGCAATTTATTCTTGATGTTCGGGAACAAAAAGAAGTCATTGGATGCCAAATCAGGACTGTATGGCGGAAGACACATCAATTCGATTTTTTGAGCCTTCTAATACAGTGTTGTTAGACGAGATGTGTGTGCGCTCGCATTGTCTTGATGAAGAACGATCCTACGGTTCTTGTTGGTTTTCCTTACTTCACCGAAGACTTCCGGCAAACAAATGGTTGTGTACCATTCGGCATTGACCGTTTATGTTCCTCTAAAGGCACTGTTGCCACATGGCTAGTTTTGTTGAAAAAGCAGGCGACTATTTGCTTCGAAGAGCTTCGAGTGCGAAAAACCTTTGTTGGATTTGCTTCATCTTGAAACACCCATACAGTTGACTACTGTTTACGTTCCGGCTCATACGCATAGATCCATGATTCGTCACCTATTACAATCTTATATACGTCTTTTGAGGCACCTCCATTGTATTTCTTGAGCATTTTGGTACACCAATCGACACGATCATCTTTTTGAGATTGCGTCAAATTATGTGGGATCCAACGAGTACAAACGTTTTTCACAGCTAAATAATCATGCAATATTTTATATATGCTGGTGGAACTAATGCCTACGGTTGCCTCAATCTCACAATATGTCGCATGACGATCTTTCATTATTAGTGTTTGCACAGCATCAGTGTTTTCTGGCACAGCAACTGATTTTGGACGAACGTCATCATTGAGCGAACGGCGGACACGATTAAATTCGTTATACCAGCGTTGCACAGTGGCAAAGGATGGAGCTTCGTCGCCAAATGTGGAAGTTAGTTGATTGATGTACTCTTGTCTTGATAATCCACGTCGGAAGTCGTAATAAATCATTGCACGAACATTTTCACGAGTTAATTCCATGTTTTTGTTGACACACAATTTTCAAGTTAGTGTAAACAAAACAAATGACGCTCTATTGACAAAATGTTTGAAGTAGATTATGGTAAAAAATGTCAAACTTTCCATTGGAAACGCCAGATGGCACCTACAACAACATCCAGGGTTGCCAAGCCTCAAAATATAAATATTGCCCCTCGTAACCGTTCAAATTCATTTCCTTTCCTCCTGACTTTTAATGTTCAGAAATTCCAGTCTGCACATTAGTATGCGATATACACTTTCAATCTGGAACAGGAGGATAGGCACCATTGGCGATGTTGTGATCAACGCACACAGTTGGCGACAAGAGCTGAATCTCTACCTTATACAGATTTTGGAGGGACCTGCCACACCTCAGTCTGAAAGGTTTATTGTAAAAACCTATTTTAAAGGATACCTTTATTATTTCCCAAAATCTGTTCCCTGAACAAGTTGCAGTACTTTTGTTCCAATGTGAGTATCCTTTGCTGGACCTTCTCTGGTCATCGAAAGAGTAAATCTCTTTCTTGTCAGGGATAGTGAAGTAGATTGTTTGTTACGTTATTTTTTAGCACCACGTATGGACGCCAATTTGAAGAAGGAGTTGTATTATATTTCAACTGTTGGGGAGCCGAACTTAAAATTCGTTGCAACCGTACGTATAGTAAACAGTTTCCGATAGCCTTCACCCCAAATGTAGTTTCAGGTGGCCTTTGCCCATGTTTAAAAAAATCTGATGTGTTACACTCACATGACTTTCTCTACTCTTGTACAAACTATTTTTACAAACGCTTATTCTCCATCTACTTCATGTAAATCGAGATAAACATTTGCAGACTCTATCTTATTGCTAAGTTTCTTGTAGATGTAAGGGGAATATATATTTACAAGGGCAATTTGGAAATACAGTAGCCTTTAAGCACATACATATCTCTTAATAGCTGGTTGCTAGGTGCAGCACCATTCCCTTTGCCACAGATTATAACTCTTTGCATATCCAAGACAAAAAAATGAATAACGAATTCCCATTTGAGAAAATAAGTATTGAAAAATTTAAGGGAATAACAAGCAATAACTCGAAAACGGTTCACTCAAAAAAAATGTATATGACATAAATTGTGTATTTTAACGCGATCTACATTTTTTGTGTAGTAAAATTTTGTCTATCTCTTATGGTTTACCAGTTATGCAAAAGTCGTTCACAATGAACAATACTTTTGGAGACATTCCCAGAAAATTCAAGATATACATTTTATTTGCCATGAAAATATCGTAAACATATGATATTTTAATCAAAATCGTTAGAGCCATTTTTGAGAAAATTAGAATTTTCGAAAAATGTTTCATGTAAAGGGTACTCTGGGGTGGGGGATTTTCTTGAAAACCTTCGTGTCGCATCTCTGGAAGATACTGAACCTGAATACCAAGTTTGGTGTTGATCCGACTGTTCGTTTCTGAGTTATGCTGTTCACAGACCGACACACACACAGACACACACACAGACGCACACACGGACATGTTTCCAAAAATGCTTTTTTTGGATTCAGGGGGTCTCAAAACATATATTTCCGGTGAAATCTCGGTATCGAATTTTTGGGTGGAATACAATACTTCCCCTACTTACTATACGTAGTAGAGAAAGTAAAAAAATATTAACTTTGTAATTTGAGTGTTTCTTTAAATATTTAATATTTAAGTTTGCCTCGGTTGCGTCAGTATTATTGTTAGAGACATGGAATTATTTGCAGGGTTGTGATACGACAATAATGTAGGCTTACACAGATTATAATTTTACTTCATTGCTTTTATTAATGCTTGATACGATTTAAATAACACTTCACTAATATAGAGAGCTGTGAGATTCTTTTTATTAATTAATTACCCTTTTTTTAACACGTAAACTTTTTTTTCGTCTCACACGAATACATATTAAATCTCTCGAGGACGCATCTTGCATCCGGTTACAAGCACTGTCCTCAGGCAACTGAATTCTAGATTTGTAAATTTTGCTATATTTGAGTTTCTGATTGGCTAATCCTACTCCAATAGAATACCTTCATTTAACTAAAGCCTTTTCTGGTTGTGAATTGACTATTTTATAAACTGTCACTAAAATTACATTATTGTTACTCCAAGAATCACAAGTAGCACTGTTAAACTTTCTTACTCATTATTGACTCAAGGTTACCTCATTGTTAGCACGTTTAACTTATTATTCTCACAGCTCCTACATTATTAAATTACGTAATGTATTCACATAACATTATTAAACATGTTTACAATAATATAAGCATATGCAGTGACTGTTACACACCTTTTTACAAATTATTACATACACATATTGCTTCAAGGCGGACTGTTATTCAAATATATATTTATATAATTTGATTAAAATCTTTAAGTATTAAAATACTGCCTCAATAGGCAGTTAAAGAGGATGTACAAGGCAGTTCTCTCGTCCTCTTTGCACAAACCAAATGGGTTCTTGTAGAGTCCTACTTTACGTAGATGTTTCCTGAAGTGACCATGTTCAGAAATCAATGCAACTATTTTCCTTATTCCTGTTCTATGCAATCTTAAGAGAGGTGAGAAAAGAGTATTGATGTCCAGTTTCCTGGCTGGTCCTTGTCCAGAATATGTTTGCCACCTGAGTTGGTGCTTGTCCTTAATCCATGTTTTACCGAGTGACGTGAAGCCGCGGTGTGCGGCGACACGCATTCAGGAAGTCTCAAGCTGGACTCTCAGCCAGTCTGACCAACGAGTTTTTAGTGGTATCCCCGGGTTGGTAGGCAAATGCTGGGGTGATCCCCCTTCTACCACGACTTTCCTGCCCCTCATTTTTCTGTACCCGACATCTCCGTTACTGGCATCTGTTTCAGAGCTGTAGAAACAAGCGGGTTGCGGCTGTTTTTTTTTTCTTTTTTTATTTTTTGGGAAAACAGGAGTAAAGGTTTGAAGGAAAAACAAGAGTATGTATATAGGTGTAGAAAGGAAGGAGGAGGAGGAAAAGAAGGATTTGATTCTGTGATGGCGCAATTTAATTGGGGCATAGTGGCGATCATGTTGCTGGTACCGCCGAAGCAACCCTGCTGTTTGTGGGTGATTACTAAAAGTGACGGAAAAATCCGCTGTGGAGGTCAGGTATCTGTCATGGCGACTGCCCTGACAGGGACCTGTAACGGTGGTGAATTTAACAGGAGATGCTGGCTCCAATCCCGGGCCTGTTACCTCCGGGAATTGGCTCTTTGGTGTCGATGTGCTGGGCGTCTGTTGTTGCGTACCCGGGGTCTTACCTCCGGGCACGTGGTTGAGGTGTTGCGGCGAGAGGTGATGCTGCGTGTGGAGAGGGGTTGTCTATGTGGTGGTGGAGGTTCCCCTCCATTCGCTTGTTGTGGTCTTGCAGTTTCTCAAAAGCTTCTGTCATCTGGTTGCGGCTTTCTTCTATGCGTTCCAAGGTCTGCTGGGTGGCTTTTTTGAAGATGGTCGAGGAGCGTTCTTCCATGTCGGTCATGCAGTTTTTCAGGATGCTCATGTGTCTGTAGAGGTTGACGTTGATGTACGTCTTGGTGGTGTCGTGCGACTCGGTGATTTTGCTGTCAACTTCCGAGAACTGTGTGCTGAGATGCTCTTCCAGGGCTGCGAGCCTACTGGCAAGGTTTAGCACCTCAGCGTGAAGGTCCTGGATGGCGTCGATGATGGGCTGGTTCGTAACTGCTGTCTGTGTTTGGTGCTGCGATGGTGTGAAGTTCTGCGGTGTGGTTGTGAAGGTCTGCGGCGTAGTTGTGCTGTTTTGTGGTGTGTTCACGGAGTGCGGCGTAGCTCTACGTGGATAGAGCGGGCAGACGGCCTGACCTGTATAGTGCCCCTTGCCCCCACAGGAGGCGCAGAAGCGGCGGCGGTGCGTCAGGTCGTGTGCCCTGCAGTTTGCGGTGAAGTTCCGGCTACCACAATAGTGGCAGCGGGGAGCGGCGTCGCATGACGCGTCTGTGTGCCCGTAAAGGCAGCAGCGGCGGCATGGAGTTGGTCGCACACTGCGGCTGGCCTCAATCACCAGGGTTTGCCCTAATAAGGGCATTCCTGCGTGTAGGGCCGCCGAGTAGTCGGCTTCCTCCATAAACGTTAGTCGGACCAGCGGTGTGGGACCTCTGTCGTTCCGAATCCTAGTCGCTTTGGCCGCAGACGGCCAAAAGCGCTGGGCGGCGGTGAGCAGTAAAGCGTCCGGGAGTTGACGGTGCACTCCCCGGACAACAGCGGAGTAGCGTGCAGGCTGTGCTGGCTGGAGAGATGGCGCTGGGCGCTTCGATTGGCTGTGGCGGCGGCGGAGAGGCTGGAAGCTTTTCTTCGTCGGCGGCGGAGGTAGTAGTGGCTTCCTCTCGAGGAGGAAGCTTGGAGGCTGCGGCGGTCTTCTTCCTACCCATCTTGACTCGACGAGAGCTCGAAGCGAAGTCCCCCCCACCTGCGGCTGGGTGGTGGACATGCGCTTTATAGACGTTTCTTCCCTGGCATCGCCGTTGCGAGACTACTGAGGATCTGCTTCTGAGTGGGCCACATCGGGGAGGGGGCTCCTGGGTGGGCCCGGATTACGTCGTATGCGTTCGATCTAGAAATATTAGGGACCCTGTGCATGCTTGCGCGCTTCGACATCCGGATCTGGTGGCTCCCCTCATCCTTCTTATACCGGAATTAACTCGAATAGTTTTATACAGACATGATAGGCAAATAGATAAATAATTGCAATAAATGATTTCCATATATTGAATCAATGCATAATGGAAGAAGAAGAAAGGGTTGGAACTTTGTAAGTGAATAACGTAGTCAGTCTCAGGTAGATTACGGGTTAAAGAATAGTAATTAGTTAAAGTGTAGAGCAGCTAAGGTATTTAAGCGTTCCGGCCGCCAACTTAAGTCAACAAGAAACTCGTTACCTCAAGGTTCAGCTAGATAGAATTCAGGGCGTTAAGAAATAAGAGATGTGTAAAACTACACGTAGGCCAGTTCAGAAAAATGAAAGAGAGAAAGAACTCTTAGAAATTGGTAGTCAGAGAGTAAAAGTTGTGTTTCCGATGAGATTTGGCAACGTACAGTGCAGGAACTTTGGTGCGGTAGTGCTAAAGTAGGCGGGGTTTAGGTTAATAAAAGAGCGTGTATTGCTAAAAGTAGTGTCTTTCTTTCTTACAGCTTACTATCTTTAACGGTGGTAGGCAGCAAGTAGTGCTGGGTTATCAGTTACTTAGGGCCAGCCGCGGGTGGTTTGCAACTCACGGCAATTACGCGTCTAAATTTTGGAAACATCATTTAAAGCCGTAAAATTGATACTGCAGAAGTTAGTAGGTATAATAATTCAGGTGTACATAGCTCAAGTATTAGATCACATTCAATTTCTCAGTCAGTTTAAATTGGTGTTATCCTTTCACTCTACGCTCACGCATACCCTCAGAAAAAGATCACATAGCCAACCATTATAGCAGCCGGCAGCAGAATTAACAGTAGATATTATACTCGGTTATCATCAAGAAGGTGATTAACAGTTACTAACCACGTGGCGGAAAGCTTTAAATGAATGGGAGGGGATAAATACGTCACAGCGGTCGTCATAGCAACCATTAGAAGGACCAATTAGAACTAAGGCGTTTCCATAGCAACGATAGACCCAAATGCCTTATTGCGATATCGCAACATGTGATTGGCATGACGTGCCGGGCGAGCGACCGTTGTAGTAAACATGAACTGCAGTCTTATCTTCTGCTGTCGCTGCAGTTATAAATAATGTCCTCCTTTTAGCCCCAACTTCCTTATGTTTTTGTATCCGTTTAGAGATTGCCTGCGTACTGAAAAGTTTTTTTGCATCGTTCTATTTGTATGGTATTTGCCTTGTGTTGCGTGTGCTTGAGTCCGTGTATTTGTGCGTGCGTGTGTTGTGTGAGCATTTATAATTGTGTTAAGATAGCGCAGTCAAACGTAAAACTGAGCGCACTCGGGAACCGAATAAAGCTGTATTTGGTAAAGGTATCCAAATTAAAGGACAGGCGCGGGAAATAATATGCTCTGTGAGAGAATATTTCGAAGAGGAGAAAGTAATTCAGTGGCTGCAATATACCGGTGAAGGAGGGACTGAACCTGTGAGCTACTGGAACCTGTGAAGGCAAACAAACCGCGGTTTCCAAGTTATGTAGTCGATGGCATTGCTGCAGAACATGGTCACAAAATAGTTATGCTTCCTCCTTATCATTGTCATTTTAACTCTATTGAATCAATTTGGGCCGACATAAAGGGTTATGTTGGGCGAAACAATAAAGGTTTCACTGTGTCGTCAGTAATAAAGCGTACAGAAGAGGCACTGACAGCAGTAAAAGCTCAAAACTTGGAAAAAAAGCGGTGACTCATACAAAGCGCGTAATAAGTGCAGCTTGGTAAAATGAAGGAGTTTTGGAAGAAACTATAGAACAGCTTGTCATTTTCGTGGGGAATTCTAGCAGCTATCAAACGAGCGGCAGCACAGCAACAGCAGCGATTCGGAAATCTGGCATTTTTTCCATTAGAATAAGCATCAATATTTCACAGTATATCTCTTCTGTTAACGCAGATCTTTACACCGATATATCTTGCATTTTCTATCTTCTGCACGTAGATTCATTATTTCACAATTGTCTTCGTATACGAATATAAGTAATACCCGCTCTACAATGCAGGCGCAACCCAGTCGCCTTCGACACAGTTCTAGCACGCTCTCCAGGTGGTCGCGATGAGCGGCAACGTCGCCTCTCTCTCTCTCCGCGAAATGTCAATCACCTTGATTGGCGCCGAGTATAGAGATGACGTCAAAAGGTGACACCGGGCATTCGTCGTCGCCTCCCTCACAGGGGTCACGCTAGAACCAAAAGGGGCTGTTGCGGAGGCATCTCCGTTCGTCCATACCACCGAGGTTTTGGCAGTACGTGTACTGAATTCCAACCACGGGTTCAAGGCCAGCATAGAACATCTCGGTATCCTTTTTATTCAGATGATCAGCTTTTTCATTTCCATAGGTGCCCTGGCATCCATAGAATTTAAAGTTTGTCCCAGTATTAGGCATTCCTATATTAATTTTTATTTTACTTCGTAACCTTTCTCAAGTACACCTAGAGCACAGCTTCTGCCTAAAAACTGTGCAATATTTTCCTTTGTACTTGGAATCTACTGGCAACTCAGGCATTGACTCCTGCGGAATTTCCTGTATCACTTACCATTGCAATGCGACATGAGGCCTTATTTTCCAGCATGGGAGTTACACAATGGTTGAAGCAACGTTCAGGTGCGATGGCATCCAAAATTTGCATAATCAGCATGTTGTCGTGGTATCGTTCGTGTTATCTTATTTGCTGAGCGCCTGTTATTGTTTTACTATTTTGAATTTTGGGTTCTTTGTCCTCCGGCTAGCTATTATTACTCAGTCGAGCAAATCTCTTGAACAGGGTGTGTAAACGGAAAGGAGTTGTTACTAAAAGATAACACTGATAAAAGAATTTGTTTTTACACTTTTATTGCCGTCACACTTCATTAATTTCACATATTTATCTCTTGATACACGCCCGACTGAAACTGTTATATTTTCGAATGTTAACTATAATCACTTATTTGCCGCACATTATTAATTTGAGTATTTCACATTTTGGTAACTAGCTTTACGACGCGAGAGATTCTGTAGAATTGCGCGACGTGTAACGCGTGAATGATTCTCTTAAACTGTGCGTTACTTGTCTTTGGCTCGGAATTTATACTCCCTCACCCCGATATGCCTAAACATTATAACAGAGCTGCTATTGGTTAATAAAGCGCCAACATTAGCGTCTATTTTTATATCCAATCAAAATTGCGAACACATATGTTCTAGGGAAGATATTCCTTCCATTTCTAAAGAAAAGCGCGCTACTCTGACGTCATTTGTTTGTCTCTTCTAATTGATAAACAACTCACCCCCTCGCTCATTGTTACCCGCTCCTATTGCCAGTTTCAGTGAGGCCGTGTGAACTTATTTCATAACAATGCTTATAATTTACAAACATCTCAAACCATTGTCATACAATAATGTTAAGTTACACTACAATCACTCTGGCATTCACAGTGTTGTGATATAAAATACTGCCTCAATGTTTGGTCATACGTCAATCCCCATACAACTTTAGGAACGTCCCACCAACAACTAGGCTGGGATTCATGGTGACTGCTTGTCGGGGTTCTATGTACTTCCCAACCGGCTGAACATGGCAGAGGTGTATAATATTCCTCTAGCAGTCTGGCAACAGCTGCAATTCAAGCCTGGGCACACCTGGGTGATAGGTAGAGGTGGACCAACTGCTTGGCCTCCACTCTCACCTTTTCTAAACCTCTTGAACATTCTTGTGGCATTGGGTACACTCAACTGGTGTGAGAGATGAATACAAAAGAATAACCAATGGAATTTTTAGACTTGAGAAAACTGCCAATAATCTGTGGGAACGATGTGAAGAATTTGAACTTAATGAGCAGGTACCAAAGTTTTTAATTTGTCTATCAAATACGTATAACAAACACAGTTCTGTATTCAGCGAAAATTTGATCTCTGATTTCACCGAAAATGCCGCCTTTAGTTCCACTGAACGCGTGCGTGTGTGTGTCTGTAAACAGCATAGCTCATAAACGAACATTTGGATAAATACAACGTTTCAAACTTGAGTTAGACATTTTCTAAAGTGAAGACTTCTAAGAAAGTCTCACCACTCCAAATTGGCTTTTATAGGCATAGGTTTTACAACGGAGGGGCACACCTCGCGTACTGCGACCTACATTGTGACTACCACCTCCAAGGAGGAAGCGATAAAGTGAAGGAACCACAGCAGGCCACAGGCCGTAGACACAGAGACACCCAGAAGTCAATAACAGTTCCAGGCTCGAAGACCCGTCGATCAAGGATCCTTCTAGTGTCCAGGGAAGTACTCTTTCCTTTGAGCAAGCACCCGGTTCATCTGCCCCATATTGCCATATGCCACGAAACCTAGAGAAACAACACCAGAACTCGCCTACCGACCAGGAAAACCACATAAAACCCAAATGGACGGTCTGGGGGAATCAAACCCGAGACCTCTCGAATACGAGCCTCAAACGTTACCCCGGAGCTATCTCGCTTGGCTAGAGGTAAAATACGCACCAATGGACTTCCCACGTCATTGTACTATAAAACTTTACAATGCTTCCTTTAATACTCTTTTATATTTAAAATTATTTGGAAAGTCAATGACGGGTTGCATTCTGGTGACATGCAGTATTCATGGGAAGTTTGAAAGCTTGAGATCTATTATTTCAAAACAAACCAATTATGTCGTATCACATTCACGCTACTTTCTCTACCGAATATAGTTTATTTCGTATAGCTTCTACGAAGTATTCTTAAAAAAAACCTGATGTGATACACTCACATGACTTTCTCTACTCTTGTACAAACTATTTTTACAAACGCTTATTCTCCATATGCTTCATGTTAATCGAGATGTTAATCTTATTGCTAATTTTCTTGTAGATGCAAGGGGAATATGATAGGCTTTAAGCGATAGTCAAATGTTTTAAGCGCTGGTTGCTATGTGGCGCATTCCATTCTCTTTGCGTTTCAAGGACATAACAAAAATGAATAACGAATTCCCATTTGAGAAAGGTATTGGAAAATTTAAGGGAATAACAAGCAATATCTCGAAAATGGTTCACTCAACAAAAAAATGTATATCACGTAAATTGTGTATTTTAACGCGATCTACATTTTTTGTGTAGTAAAATTTTGTCTATTTCTTATGGTTTACCAGTTATGCAAAAGTCGTTCACAATGAAGAATACTTTTGGAGACATTCCCAGAAAATTAAAGATATAGATTTTATTTGTCGTAAAAATATCTTAAACGTATGATATTTTAATCAAAATGTTAGAGCCATTTTTGAGAAAATTAAAATTTTCGAAAAATGTTCCATGTAAAGGGTAATCTGAGGTGGGGGGATTTTCTTGAAAACCTGCCTGTCGCATCTCTGGAAGATACTGAACCTAAATACCAAGTTTGGTGTTTATCCGACTGTTCGTTTCTGAGTTATGCTGTTCACAGACACACACACGGACATGTTTCCAAAAATGCTTTTTTTGGATTCAGGGAGTCTCAAAACATGTATTTCCGATGAAATCTCGGTATCGAATTTTTGGGTGGAATACAATACTTCCCCTACCTACTATACGTAGTAGAGAAAGGAAAAACTTATTGTTTTGTCTATTTCATGTTAATCTACGTAAACCTTTGTAGAAGTAGTTAACTTACACGCTCCGAATCGATAGTCAGATGTTTAAAAGCGTGTCACTATGTCCTGGGCTTAAAATTCTATGCTGTTTCCATGAAATCGCGAGAAATAACCGATAATGACATTCACTGTGCGGAATGAATGGGTGTTAGGGTTATGCAAGAAAGATTAACATTTTTGATTGTTTATTTTGGTTTTACGGTTTTGCGAGGCACGTTATTCGGTCTACGTTGTAGGATTAATGTCGTTACTGAATTAGTGCTTGAATGCCGTGCTTGCTAGGCAACTTCTCCGCCACACGTGAACTACATTACGTCCTTCCCTTAGAGCTGGTTGTAGATACAAAGAGAACAGCGATGCGATAGTCAAATGTTTAAGAACTGGACTGCTGCCCTTAAAATTTCATACTGTTTTCATGACATCACGAGAAACAACTGAATATAGATAGGACTTGAAAAGAATGACAAATCTTGAACAATTCGAGCTATTAGTAAGCGATATCTCAGAAACGGTTTATGCCACAGAAACGTTATTTGAAATAAAGTGTGTGTTTTAGAGCGCTCCGTTTTTTGTGTAGATCTCTTTAAAACACAATTTATTTCACTTAACCCTTAGCAGTTACACAAGATTATACAAAATTCCTTCTGAACAAATAGGACTTCACGAGCTATGCTCAGAAAATTCAAGATATATATTTTATTTAAATATATTTTATATGCTATTTTAATCAAAATCGTTAGAGCTATTTTTGAGAAACCAAAAAAAAAAAAAAGAAAATTCGAAAAATTATCCATTTAAGGGTTAGTTTGGGTTTGGGCACTTATTGAAAATCCTCATATTACACTGCGATATGTTACACTCATATAACTCTCTCTACCCTCTATCGCTAATTAGTGGGTATAAAATTATTCTTACGAAAGTTTATTTTCATATCTACTTCATTATAATAGTGATGGACCTTAAGTTATATACTGTTTCCATGACATAGTGAGAAACAACTGAAAATCGACAATCGACTTGAAAACGATGGTCAATTATTGCACAAATCGAAGCATTAATAACGGATATCTCGGAAATGGTTGTTTGATATAAATTGTGTGTGTTTAAGAGATCTACATTTTTTTGTGTATCACTTAACGTTTTACCAGTTATATTAGATTATACAAAATTCCTTCCGAACGATGAGGACTTCAAAGGCTATTCCCAGAAAGTTCAAGATGTACGTTTTATTTTATATCTAAATACCTTTTATATGTTGTGTTTTAATCTATTTTGAGGAAATATAAATTCGAAAAATGTTGAAGTTAAATGCCAAATTTGGTATTTATCCGACTTTTCGTTTGAGTAATGCTGTTCACAGAAACATACACATACACAAACGTTTTTGTAAAAATCTTTTTTTGTGTTCAGGGGGTCTGAAATCGTATATTTCTGTGAAATCTCGGTATCAAAGTTTTGTGTGAAATGTAATACTTCCTCTACCTACTATGTAGCGGTTGAGAAAGTAATAATATATATAACTAAAGAAGCACTAAATTCTTGTAATTGAAAGTTTTGAACCGTCTGTTGCAAACATTTTTATTTTTGAGGTAGACGAGGAGTTGTGTAACGTTGCATGAATTTTGCTGTGTTTGCTGACAACATCAATTGCAAACATTTTCACGCCCTCGCGGTTGTATTAAACATGCCTATTTATAGGATGCTGGAGATGAGTCTACTCAAGAAGAGAAAGAAAAAGTGGGGAGGGAGGGTTGCGCAGCTGAAGCGAGTGTCCTACACATGCTGGACCTGCCCCGCTATTGCACGCCAGTGGAGGAGGAGGAGGCTGCAGGCTGGAAAATAAGCAATCTATATGCATAGATTTCTCACCCCCTACAGCAGCGCCCCCCAGCTCTCTCCCTCTCCCTGCATTGTCCCCTAGACTGCTGCGTTACTATCAGTTCAACAAACATAGCGGAGTCTGCCATGTGCTCTTGTGATTCGCTGAGTGGGACTCCAGCAATTAAGGCTCGAAAAGGGCTTTTCTTTAATAATGTTGATACGGCGACTTTCTGCTAAAAATAGAAGGGACCATCAAATATAAACGAGAGTGTCGTGTATCGAACCAAGGTTCAAGCACATACTTTAATTTCCTACAAAGCTCCAGCTTTTTTATTTTCTCGTATGACATTCCATCCAAAAATTCGATATCAAATTTCACCGGAAATACACGTTTTGAGGCACCCTGAATAAAAAAATAATTTTTAGAAAAAGCTCCGTGTGTGTACCCAGGAAGAGCGTAACTCAAAATTGAAAAGTCGGTAAAATACCAAATTTGGTATTTAAGTTCAGCATATTCCAAGGATGTGACACGAAGATTTTAAAGAAAATCACCATTAAAGATAAAATTATGATTTTCCCAAATATTCCTCAAAGATTTTGATTAAAATACCTACAAAATGACAAATAAAATGTATATTGTGATTCTGTACAGTTTTTAAACTCACTTCCGTTTTTACCCAGTTCAACTTTCACTAGGACTTCACTTAGTTCACACTGTCACTTCACTAATGTGAACTAGTTCAACTTTTTCACTTAGTGCACACTGTCACTTCACTAATGTGAACTAGTTCAACTTTCACTAGGACTTCACTTAGTTCACACTGACTTCATTAATGTGAACTAGTTCAACTTTCAGTGGAACATCTCTTAGTTCACACTGTCACTTCACTGATGTGAACTAGTTGTTCAACTTTCACTAGGACTTCACTTAGTTCACACTGTCACTTCACTAATGTGAACTAGTTCAATTTTCACTAGGACTTCTCTTAGTTCACACTGTGACTTCATTAATGCGAACTAGTTCAAATTTGACTGGGACTTCATTAATTCTCACTGTCACTTCATTAATGTGAACTGGTTCAACGTTCACTAGGACTTCACCTAGTTTACACTGTCACTTCACTAATGTAAAGTAGTTCAATTTAACCGTCACTTGTCTTTCTGCGTGACGTAGCCTCTTCTTGCGGACCGTTCACTCGCTGGGGAGTCGAACACAATCCTCAGTAGCACTCGCTGTACGTCACAAACTCACTCGGAGAATGGCACTTAATGTCGCAGCAGAAACGCGCCAACCAACTTACTGACCGATTCAAGTGACTAACTTCTCTCGCAAGAACACTGCCTTATATAGGTAACGGAATCTTCCACAGAACATTCCAGAATTTCTTCGATACACGTTCTGGAGGAGGAGGGAAAGAAACTTTCAGAAGGTTCTGGTTATCTGACGATAGCGCTCCTAGAGTTTACGCCGGCGAGCGCTACTTATCATTGTTTATCTTCGACTGCCCGGCGCCCGACCTCCCAATAACGTTGTGCCATAGCCGCTGCTCTGGGAACAGCCCCTGAAGCTCTCTTCATTCCGAATGAGATTTGCATAAATGGTGAGCCGTAAAAGATACGTAAAATCTTACTACACCAAAAGAGTATCTCCTTAAAGCACACAATTTTCATAACATAATTTCTCTTTGTTATCGTCGTTTCTAACGCTCCCCACATTGCGCATGACTTTTGGGGAACACCTCAATCTACCAAGCGATGACCGCACATATTTTTGAGGTACCCAACGGGCGGAATCCGTTGCCTCCGATAGTAGGGTGAGGATGGCGGTGGAATGAGGGGACCTACAGCTTCTACCGTGGACTCCGAACCAGAGGGAGTGCACCTTGTGGATGCTTCACATGAGCAAGTCAGAGGTAAAGGCGTGGTTAGGGCACCTTAAAAATGCCACCCCAGAGCCGGGAATGGAACCCCAGACCCTCAGTACGTGCGCTACCGCGGTGCCGCTTTTCTTTGCAGATACCGATATTGCAAACTGCTTTCACATCTGAAAATAATCGCGATCATTCAGCAGCACAAAATATTCGCTTAGTTGCAAGTGGCTGAAACTCTTGTGTAAACCTATTTTTAGTTCTCGGGTTCGATCCCAGGGACCTGCATATGAGCTTTTGGTGGACAAAGCGGTGTCTGGGCGGGTTCCCCGGTTTCCCCTGCTATTCATTTCACCAACTGCTCCATTATCACCTTTCCTTTCATCCCTTTCACCAACATTTCATATCATCTACTTGCTCGCTCTCATGCCAGGCATCGGGCTGACCACCCATCCTGGATAGTCTATCTGATTCAGAGTGTCTGCCCCTGGCCACAGGCACCCGCTTGTAAGTCCTACATTTGGGAAGGGTAAACAGTGAAATCAGAAGAACCTGGTAGGTCACATTGGACCATGAATGAAGAGAATGGGTGAAATGAACCCGGGTTTCATAGACCTTAAAGTTACCCGACATTCTTCTTCTCAGTATAAGTGTAGAAGATTGCTTCACGTAATACTATAACTTCAGTAAAATGCAGTACATTAGCTCAAACCGCGAATTCTCATTAAATGTACTGAGTGAGGTGGGACTCGTATTCTGGAGCTCCCGCGTTCGATCCCCAGCGACCCTACTCTCTGACCCATGGTTTTTTTGTGGTTTCCCCGGGGTCAGCTGTCGAATGCTGGTGTTTCTTCTCTACCACGATTTCCTTTCCATCATTTCCCTTTCACTTGATTTCCTTCTCAACTTTCAGATGTGCTTTTAGGGGGGGATTTCGACCCCCTTCAGCTGCCGTGGTGCGGGCGCTGCAGACCCTGAGCACTCGCGGTACTTCTGACGTTACTAGAAGTACACTGGGCCAAACATCCAAACCCCTCCCGTAAGGGCGTCGTTTGGATTGGGTTAGACTCGACGGGGCGGTGGTTCCCGATACCCATGGGAGATTGGGTACGTCTGTGTGGTTTTCCGTCCAGGCGAAGTTGAACAAACAGATGGTGAGTCTCTAGTGTAGGAGTTTTCCGAAGGTCGTCAAAGTGTCCATGATGGCGACCGTCCTTATTGAGCTGGTGCGGCAGAGCCTCGTGGAGAGCCGTCGCTTCACGATTATGGAGCTCAGCAGCCATTTTCCGCAGATATCGCGATCCTTGTTGCATAAAATTGTCACTAAGCACCTGCTGTTCAGGAAATTGTGTGCCAAAAAACCTGACACCCGAGCCCAAAACAAAACGCTTAGGAGCAACAATGACATTTCTGCAGCGGTATTATGATGACGGCGACGAGTTCCTCGACAGTCAATGCATTGGCCCACAGTGGATCTCCGGTCAAGACGAAATTCAAACAGACTATGTCGGTGCAGAAAGTGATGTGCACGGTGTTCTGGGACAGGAAGGGCAATCTGCTCACTGACTTCCAGTCCAAAGTTGAAACAGTGGACGCTGACCGTTACTGTGAAACACCGCTGAAATTGCGACGTGCCATTCAAAACAAGAGGCATGGAATGCTTACTGCAAGTGTAGTGCTGCTCCATGACAATGCTCGTCCACATACCGCTCGGCGCACAGCAATTGTTCTGCAGAAGTTCGGCTGGGAGCTGTTATATCATCCACCACACAGTCCTGATCTTGATCCCAGCGATTTCTTGCGCCTCAAGAAATTCCTGTCCTCCAGTCAGCGTTTTGACAACGACGAAGGGCTGAAGATGACTGTCACACGCTGGTTCCATTCACAGGCGGCACACTTCTACGACACAGAAATACAGAAGTTGATCCCACGACGAGAAGTGTCTCAGTTCTTGTGGTGACTTTGTCGAAAATAGCTCAAGCATTGCTATACCTGTTTCCAATAAAGTTTTTCATGTAATTATGTTTTCTTTGTTTTAAAAAATAGGGAAAGTTACTTTCTGGATGCGCCTCGTATATAAGAAAAGACGCGAATCTTCTAATAATATGCTGTCGTACTGATGATTGTTGCATTTGTAAATAGAGAGTTTTCACCAAACTCACATTCACACAATATAAACCTGAACTATAGACGTGATCCATTATCTTGAGAGCACTTAGACGCATCCGGAAGTAAATGGTGGGGGAAGGTATTGGGCAGTTCTAACAAACGCTACCTGCAACGGCACGAGGAGCAATTTTCTGGCTGGGGTAACATAATCGAGTCGGTTGACTAAGCTTCTGATGTTACATTCACACAACTTTCTCTACCCAGCTCGTTCATTTTTATATAACTTTTGCAAACTATTCTTAGGAAAGCTCCTTTTTCTAGATAGATAGATATTTTATTTCACTTCGTTAGTTACATAAATTAATTCACATATAAGTTCTATAATACACAAGTTTATCTCTACACAGTACCCTTTACATATCATTTTCACTAAATTGCTGCATTACTAAGGGACCGTAAACATCCAACACCATGGTTGTTGAGTCATTGGGTCCTATTTAATTTTATGATTCAACAATCTACATTTTCTTTCTATTCCCTATTTCTAATTTTTTTCAACCATTTATTTCTCACTACACCTAAATATTTTCCTATTTTAAATAAACTTTCCTTGGATTTAACTCTTAACAACCTTTTGCCTATAATTTCATTTGGTAATCTAGAACAGCTGTTTCTTTGTAATTTTTCCTCATATTCATTGTTCCTTCACATTCTAACATTAAATGCCAGTAATTGTTAAATTTGCTATTACATAATGGGCATTTGCCTTCATTTTCTCCTTCTATGCCTTTTAACCTCACCACCCCTGACCTAGCACATGCAAAGCCCTCTCTTGCTATTTTATTACAACCATCAACATAGTTTTCTCTTTCCCATGTCCTTTTAATCTCTGTATATACATGTAATGATCTTTTTGAATTAAAACTACCAATTATTTCCTGTCTTTCCATATCTTCAATCCTCAATCTAACTCTTTTCCAACATCCCTTCTCACATGATTGTCTATATTTCCAAATATCCCCACACCCTATTTCATTGAGAATTGCTTCTAGGCGCTTATACCAAGTATCCTCTTTATTTAACTTGCGCTGAACCTCCAAACATTGTTTTAAAATATTATTATTCTATGATTCCTCAATTCGCAACCAATATTTCACTATTCTTTCAATAATTTTAGCCTTACTACCAAATCTACCTAACTCCATTTGTGTAACCCGATTAGATAAGGCTCTTGGTAGACCCAGAATTATTTTACAAAAGCTCCTATGCACTTTATTTACCTGTTCCCACCCCTCCTCAATAGCACAAATCTCTGCATCATACAGCATTTTTGCCTCAACTACTGCTCCATATACTCTTTCTATCCTTTTTCTATCTACTTCACGTTATTCGAGATAAATCTTTGCAGAAATAGTTGCATTGCACATTTCGTTATAGGTACAAAGGGGGTGAAAGAAACTCAATCGATAGTCAGATGCTTAAAAGTGGGTGGCTATATGCTGGCCTCTTGAGGTTGTAATATTCGCCCTCCCGATTAAATATAGAAATGATAGCAAACATATTGAATGAATGAATAGCTGATTGGTGTCTGAAGGGAAGGTAGCGAAGGTAGCTCGATATGACTCATGCGGAGTTCCTCATTTCGCACACTTCTTCCCTCAATTCCGATCCGACACTAGGTGGTTGTGTTAGCACTTCCTGCCTTCTTGGGATGTGTCTCCAGCTGCTGCGGTCGTGTGCAGTCCTGGTCCAGTGTGCTCCTAAAGCTTTCTTGAAGACGTCGTCCTACTATCTTGTTCCAGATCTGCCTTGTCGTCTCTTGCCGATGTAGGGGGTCCACAAGTGTGTCCATCTGTTGTTCTGAAGCCTCGCTATGTGGCCTCCCTACTACCATTTCGAATTGGTGGCTCGTTGGGGTACATATTCCAGTTTTGTTATTTCCCTTAACGTGGTGTTGGGCACCGTGTCTTTGAGGAACAGTCCTAAAACCTTCCTCCTCATTTTTCTCTGGCAAACTTGAATACGTTTCTTTTGTTTCCGTCAAATTCAAAGTTTGACACCCGTATAATAGTGTTGGGAAGATGAAGTGTCTAAGATTTTTATTTTTCGAGTGAGTTTCTTGTCCAGTAGAATGAATTTAGGGCCCAAAATAATTTCCATGTTATAGATACTCTGCGTTTTATTTCTTCGTCCATGTTGTTCTGCATTCCTAGTCCATCGGTATGCCGGCTTTTTTGCTGCAGTTGTTTAGCTCTGGATCATATTTTGCAGATCCTAAGACAAAAATATGTGTTACACTCACATGACTTTCTCTACTCTTGTACAAACTATTTTTACAAACGCTTATTCTCCATATGCTTCATGTTAATCGAGATGTTAATCTTATTGCTAATTTTCTTGTAGATGCAAAAGGAATTGCTAGGCTTTAAGCGATAGTCAAATATTTCAAGAGCTGGTTGCTATGTGGCGCATTCCATTCTCTTTGCATTACCAGGACCAAAAAATAAATAACGAATGTCCATTTGAGAAAAAGTATAAGTATTGGAAAATTTAAGGGAATAACAAGCAATATCTTGAAAATGGTTCACTCAACAAAAAATGTATATATGGCATAAATTTGTGTATTTTAAAGCGATCCACATTTTTTGTGTAGTAAAATTTTGTCTATCTCTTATGGTTTACCAGTTATGCAAAAGTCGTTCACAATGAAGAATGCTTTTGGAGACATTCCCAGAAAATTCGAGATATAGATTTCATTTGTTATGAAAATATCTTAAACATATGATATTTTAATCAAAATCGTTAGAGCCGTTATTGAAATCGTTTTCAATACTTATTTTCTCAAATGGGAATTCGTTATTCATTTTTTGTCTTGGATATGCAAAGAGTATTAATCTGTGACAAAGGGAATGGTGCTGCACCTAGCAACCAGCTATTAAGAGATATGTATGTGCTTAAAGGCTTCTGTATTTCTGTATTGCCCTTGTAAATATATATTCCCCTTACATCTGCAAGAAAATTAGCAGTAAGGTAGACTCTGCAAATGTTTATCTCGATTAACATGAAGTAGATGGAGAATAAGCGTTTGCAAAAATAGTTTGTACAAGAGTAGAGAAAGTCATGTGAGTGAAACATATAAGATTTTTTGGATTCAGGGGGTCTCAAAACATGTATTTCCGGTGAAATCTCGGTATCGAATTTTTGGGTGGAATACAATACTTCCCCTACTTACTATACGTAGTAGAGAAAGTAAAAATCACATTTTAAGAAAAAGGTCCGTGTGTGTATTGTGAACAGCATAACTCAAAAACGAACGTCGGATGAGTACCAAATTTGGTATTTAAGTTCAGTATCTTTGAATGATGCGACACGAAGATTTTCAAGACAATCCCCCACCCCAGACTACCCTTAACATAGTACATTTTTCTGAAAATGTTGATTTTCTTAATAATGGCTCTAATAATTTTGATTAAAATATAGTTTGTTTAAGATATTTTCATGCCATATAAAGTGTATATCTTGAATTCTCTGGGAATATCGTCAAAAACTCTTCATTGTGAACGACTTTTGCATAATTGGTAAACCGTAAGAGATGGACAAGAATTTACATCATAAAAATGTAGATCTCGTTAAAACACACAATTTATGTCATATACATTGTTTTATTCAGTGAATCATTTTCGAGAAATACATTGTCATTTGTTTGAATTTTCCAATACTTATACTTTTTCTTAAATAGGAATTCGTTACTCGTTTTTTTATGTTCTGGACATAAAAAGAGACTGGAATGCTCCACATAGCAACCAGCTCTTAAAACATTTGACTATCGCTTAAAGACTACCACATTCCCCTTGCACCTACAAGAAAACTAGAAATAAAATAGTTTCTGCAAATGTTTATCTCGATTAACATGAAGTAGATGGAGAATAAACGTTTGTTAAAATAGTTTGTACAAGAGTAGAGAAAGTGATGCGAGTGCAATGCATCTGATTTTTTGGGTATGAAAATCCTTAGCATGGCTTCCTGCGGAAGGGAAGTAAAGCCGGTGGTCCCCTGTCTTAGATTTACGGCACGTTAAAGAACCTCGAACCTGGTAAAGAGACCTTTGGGCAAAGTTTCCGGTCTTTCACGTCCAATATAGAATGGGACGCTAGGAACCACAGTTGCGTCCATAAGTAAAGCATTACTTACCTCCTCTCTATACTTCCTGAGAGAAGAGTCTGTCCGTTCCTAGAAGTTACCTACCTTCAACACCTTTTCCTTTCATAGCTCTCTCACTAAAGCAAACGACCAAAAATCCCACATCACCTTGATATTCTATACTCTTTCCCGACCTCGCGAGAAACAACTGAAGTACTTTGTCAAAGTAACGAAACATTCAAACCAATAATAACAGGGCTTCCACGTCCTCTCCAACGCCTCGGGAAAATGTTGTCGAGGTGTCGGCGAAGAAGTGGACTGGCGCTCCATCGTCCTGCACCACATTGCCTGTCGGATTAACAAATGCACATTCTCCAGCAATGGAGAGAGAGTCTTTTGCCAAATACGTTCTCCCTTGTGGAAGAAGAACTGGTCCAATCATCCCTGCCCAAACATTGATGCTGAAGAGCTGCTGATGGGACGGTTCAACCATTCCATGAGGATCTTCTATAGCTCACGGATGACGATTACGCAGGTTAATGATACCACCTCTACCAACGGTCACGTCATCTGTGAAGAGGACTGAAGACAGAAATCCCATAATGGTGATGGTCTGTTACACAAACCAGCGACAGTGGAGGAGGTGATAGGGATAATAGCGGCTGTCATGTAGGATACAGACAACCGTCTTTTGCCTTACACCATGTAGGCGGGCCAATTGCCTGTAGCTCGATATCACGGAGAACATGTACCTCCACATCTCGTGTACGCACAGTCCGTGGCTGCCCTTAACGTGCGTCTGCCTCAAAGGACCCATGCTCGCACAAAGACCAAAAAATGGCTCCAAATGTTGTGTGGGTGGTGCTGTCTGTCAGAATACATGGCTCGGCACATCCGTGCTGCCTCTCGACCGTTTTCACCTGCTTGGTCATACACCAACACCATCTCTGCTTGTTCCTGGAATGAATACCGGACTATGGTGCTTCTACGTTGCTCAATAAACGCAAGTTATGAGAGAATGTCTTCAGTGCCATCTACCGTGGAAACTATGCATTTCCGGACACAAGGTGATATGAACTTTTGTGCTCCATTTTGTAGCAGGGATAAATAAGGTTTTCTTGGTGTTGGGTTTCTGACTCGGAAATGATTTGTTTTGCTGGCTGTTCCGGTAGAGGGTTAATGGTTGGGTATGGACTCTTATCTCAGGGAGTGCGGATAGGAGGTTAATGACACTCGCATTTCTCCTTCACTGGCCCGTTTATTGTGATGATCCACACTGCGTTCCTCTTACCAAATCCCCGTCACACAAGACTTGATTCCGTCTATATCCCTAGCTAGTATTTACGTGTTCCCCCTTTGTATTTATCTTCTTACGTCAAAAAGTATAACGTTGTGAATTTTGCTGACCGGAATTTAGTCATTTCTATCCGCCTTTCCGCACATTCAATTGACACTAACTTTCGCATATATTCTGCCTCGACGCTTGACATGAAATCTCACCCACAGTACGGCACGAAGTCGTTGCTGTTTCGACACGAAGTGATTCATCTTACACACGTCTCAAACTCCTCTGCATCCTAGATAATTTTTCTATTCTCCGCCTATTTTCTAGTTTCATGCCTCCTTTTTACTAATCACGTGACTTTTATAATTTCTCATTGGTCATTTTTCTAAGTTTTACGCCGTTTCCCATTAGTTCGTTATATTTTCAAGTTGATCTTCACCACGTCTAACATTACCGTCTTATTTTCGCCTGATTACATTTTCTGTTGTCGCAGTTCTCAATGGCCAGTGTTATCTTATTTGTTGAGCGCCTCTTGTTTTACTATTTTAAATTTGGGTTCTTTGTCCTCCGGCTAGCTATTATAACTCAGTCGAGCAAGTATCTCTAAGCAGGGCGTGTAAACGGAAAGGAGTTGTTGCTAAACATAACACTGATAAAAAAAATTGAATCTACACTTTTATTGCCTCACACTTAATTAATAATTGACATATTTAATCTTTATACACGCCTGACTGAAACTGTGATATTTCTGAATGTAACTACAGTCGTTTTAGTTGCCGCGCACTAATTACTTCGCGTACTTTACATTTTTGTAACTAATTCTGCGACGTGCACCTCGTGAGAGATTCTTCTAAACCGTGCGACACTTGCTTATGGCTCGAGAATATATACTCCTTCACCTCGAATTGCTTAAACATTATAAAGTAGCTCCTATTGGTTGCCAAATCGCGCCCACTTTAGCGTCTGTTTTGTCAGCCAATCACTACTACTAACATATATACTCTAGGGAAGATATTCCCTCCATTTCTAAAAAAAAGACATGCTACCCTGACGTCATTTGTTTGTCTCTTCTTAGTGATAAACAACTCACCCCCTCGGTTTATTGTTACCCACTTCTATTGTCAGTTTCAGTTAGGCCGTGTAAACTTATTTCCTAACAATACTTATGACTAACAAACATCTAAAATCCTGTACATACAATAATATTAATTTTCACTATAATCACTCTGGCATTCAAAACATGTTATGATATAAAATATTGCTTCACTGTGCGGCTGACTGCATCTGACTTCCCGTCTGTTGTCTCCGTTTCCTGTGGGTTATACAAAATTCTATGTAGCTTAAGTGCTTGCTAATGTCTCCGCCTGTTTGTTCGTGAAACATTTCTCATTTTTCTAGTTTTCGCTAATCTCTCTTCGCTTTGAAATACGTGTTTTCGTATATT
The DNA here is from genome assembly GCA_030765065.1 of Deroplatys truncata. Taxonomy (NCBI): domain Eukaryota; kingdom Metazoa; phylum Arthropoda; class Insecta; order Mantodea; family Mantidae; genus Deroplatys; species Deroplatys truncata. The sequence continues at coordinate 14,535,259 of CM060979.1, forward strand.
TTATTTCCCTCTGTTTTATTTTATTCATGTTCATTTTATTTATTCGTATCTGTTCTTTACTTAATTTCCGACGTTATGATTTTATTCCCCCTTTTCTAATCCTTCATATTATCTTTATTCTTCCTTATTATTATTATTATTATTATTATTATTATTATTATTATTATTATTATTGCCATCCTTATTATTATGATTATCATTACTATGATTATTCTTATTCTTCTTATTATTGTTATTATTTCTCTTCTGGCGGAACTTATCACTTCAATTTCCAGCCAGGAATCATACCTTGAAGTTTGTTCCTGGACGTAAAACTCACTCTGTATATGTTTCTATAAGTAGATTCGGTGCCGTATGTTTATCTTCAATTGGAAATACTTTTAATTCTTCGTAAAAGATATGAGGAGGAACTATCAGTGGTTGTTTCGTAGTTATTTTTATTATTCTATTTTGTAACCTCAGGAGCTCTTTATGATTACAAAGTTTGTTAGACGTGTCTTTTGAAGTACCTGACACCGCCAACTGTTGTTTGATGTCTCTGTTTCTCTCCCCCCTCCCGCTCTCTCTCACGCACACACATACACAAGAACCTTTTTCTAAAAATACTTTCTTTTTTATTCAGGTAGTCTCAAACCATGCACGAAGGCTATTTTTTTCAACCTCCGATGGGCCATAATTAAAAGACAACAGTACATAGCCAAATAAATTTATTACCAAATGTTAGGTACAAATGTGTTTACTTTTCAACATAATCGCCATTAAGCTTGAGGCATTTGTCATACTGTGGACAAGCTTTTCGATCCCCTCTGCACAGTATGTAGCCGCCAGTGAGTTAAGATAGGTGCGGACGCTGTTTTGAAGGACTTCATCATTCTCGAACTTCCACCCTCCCAGCCACTTTTTCAGTCCAGGGAGGAGGTGAAAGTCACTCGGTGCCAAATCAGAGCTGTACGGCGGGTGGTCGAAAACGTCCCATCGAAATTCCTGAAGAATTTGCTGGGTGACACGAGCATTGTGAGGGCGGGCATTTACATAATCAAGACAACTCCAGCTTGCCTCTTCGTTTGTTTAGTATGGCTCTTGCAGTCGTCGTAATGTCTCGCAATAAACACTACGCAACGCACATTTGGCGGGAGAATCAATCGTAGCGGCCATGTTTCCGTGCCAAAAACTAGGCTCACAATGGTATGGCGAAGTTGGCTGTGGCTGAGGGTAGAGTGGGGGACATGCACAGACGCTCTCCACGCACAAACGGTTTCCACTGCTCGTGTGGTTGCGATCCTGCACGATCGGAGGATGAAAAAAATAGCCCTCGTATTTGCAGTGAAATCTCGATATCGAATTTTCGGGTGGAATGCAACAATTTCTCTACCTCTTCATTACAATACGTGAATGTATTACGTAATATAATAATGTAGGAGCTGTGAGAATAATAAGTTAAAAGTTGCTAACAATGAGGTAACTTTGAGGCAATAATGAGAAAGAAAGTTTAACAATGGTACTAGTCATTATTGGAGCAACAATAATGTAAATTTTGAGACAGTTTAAAAATAGCCAATCAAAAACCGGAAAAAACTTTAGTTAAATGAAGGTATTCTATTGGATTTGGAATAGCCAATCAGAGACTTACAAGTTTAGGCGGTTGAAATCAGTTCAGTTGGTTGCAGACAGCGTTACTAACCAGGCGCAAAAAGTGTCCTCAAGAAATTTAATACGTATTCGTGTGAGACGAAAAATAGTTTTACATGCTAAAAAGTGCAAGTAATTAATTAAAAAATCTCACAGCTCTCTCTCTATATCGGTGAAGTGTTATATAAATGGTATCAGGTATAAATAAAAGGAGTGAATTAAAATTATAATCTGTGTAAGCCTACATTCTTAGTCGCATCACAACCCTGCTAAGAGAAACGTGTCTCTAACAATAATACTGACTCAGCCGAGGCAAACATAAATATTTAATACTTAAAGAAACAGTCAAATTACAAAGTTAATAATTTTTTTAAACTTGGGGCAAAGGCCACCTGAAAGTACATTTGGGTCGAAGGCTACCGGAAACTGTTTACTATACGTGCGGTTGCAACTACTACAAGTTGGGCTCCCCAACAGTCGAAATACAATACAACTCCTTCCATACGTGAAGCAATAATCAAATTCAAATTGGCTCCCAAAGCGTGGTGCAAATAACGCAAACATACCATCTTCTTCAAACTGGCTTTCCATACGTGGGGCTAAAAGACAATACCTTCTTCAAATTGCCTCCCAAACTCCTACAACAAAACAACTATTCTCAAAGAGATCTATATTTTTCGTGTAGTATGTTTTCGTTTATCGCTTAACGTTTACCAGTTATGCATAACTATATAAATTTCCTTCCAAATAAAGAGGACTTTATAAACTATTCCCAAATTCAAGATATTAAGTTTATTTGTTATGTAGTTAGATTTAATATATGGTGTTTTAATCAAAATCGTTACAGCCTTTTTTCAGAAAATCACAAAATTCGAAAAATGTTCGATGTAAAGGGTATCTTGGGATGGGGGGATTTTCTTGAAAGTCTTCGTGTCGCAATTTTAAAAATACTGAACTTAAAAGATGTATTTCCGGTGAAATCTCGGTATCGAATTTTTGGGTGCTGCAATTCTTTATGTGCATGGTGGAGAGAGTCAAAATAGGTTAAACCGTAAGATTACGGGTGCTACTGATCGCAGATACAGCGTCCGTTGTGCTCATTAAGGGAAGGTGTTTTTGTGCGGACTGTAAGAGGGATGTTTTGGTGGAAGCTAGTAGACGCGGATCGGGTTTTTCCTACGGTGCTGACTTGACTTAACGGCGCGGTTGCCACGGAAACACAGATTAAACAGCTTCTGGTATACGACTTGCTGCTTCCTTTGCCAGCGTGCACAAACCATCCCCTTTCTATCTTCTTCTCCATCTCTCTTAATTCCTCTTGCATCCTACGTGCGCGGTCCACGCTCCCCTGCCATTCTTTCACTTTTTCTTTGCTTCGTCGTCTACGCCTCCACCTTAGATTGAATTATACTCGCTTTTATTATTTATCTGTGCAGTTTTTGTGATGTTTGTTATCAACCAATTACCAGCAAGACTTCTACATGAGTGTTACACTCACACGACTTTCTCTACTCCCATATTGCTAATTTTGTTGTAGGTGCAAGGGGAATTGGTAGGCTATAAGTGATAGTCAAATGTTTTAAGAGCTGGTTGCTATGTGGAGTATTCCATTCTCTTTGCATGTCTTGGACATAAAAAATCTGATGTGTTACACTTACATAGCTTTCTCTACTCTTGTACAAACTATTTTTTCAAACGCTTATTCTCCATCTACTTCATATTCATCGAGATAAACATTTGCAGACTCTTATTGCTAATTTTCTTGTACATGTAAGGGGAATATATATTTACAAGGGCAATAAAGAAATACAGTAGCCTTTAAGCACATACATATCTCTTATTAGCCGATTGCTAGGTGCAGCACCATTCCCTTTCCCACAGATTAATACTCTTTGCATATCCAAGACAAAAAAATGAATAACGAATTCCTATTTGAGAAAATAAGTATTGAAAAATTTAAGGGAATAACAAGCAATATCTCGAAAATGGTTCACTCAACAAAAAAAATGTATATGACATAAATTGTGTATTTTAACGCGATCTACATTTATTGTGTAGTAAAATTTTGTCTATCTCTTATGGTTTACCAGTTATGCAAAAGTCGTTCACAAATACTGTTGGAGACATTCCCAGAAAATTCGTGATATACATTTCATTGGTCATAAAAATACCTTAAGTATATGATATTTTAATCAAAATCGTTAGAGCCATTTTTGAAGAAAATAAAAGTTTCGAAAATGTTTCATGTAAAGGGTAATCTGGGGTGGGGGGATTTTCTTGAAAACCTTCGTGTCGCATCTCTGGAAGATACTGAAGCTAAATACCAAGTTTGGTGTTTATCCGACTGTTCGTTTCTGAGTTATGCTGTTCACAGACAGACAGACAGACACACACACTCGGACATGTTTCCAAAAATGCTTTTTTTGGATTCAGGGGGTCTCAAAACATATATTTCCGATGAAATCTCGGTATCGAATTTTTGGGTGGAATACAATACTTACCCTACTTACTATACGTAGTAGAGAAAGTAAAAAACGAATAACGAATTCCCATTTGAGAAAAAGTATAAGTACTGGTAAATTCAAACAAATACAGTATATAACATTCTTATTCGTACAGTTCAATTTTCTAAGAAAGTACTTTAATATTTGTTAGAAGACACAGTCAAATTAATATTTTTTCCCATACATTTTGAACAATATAACACTTGCTGTTTCAGGAATTAACTAAATATTAACTTATGAACTTACAAACTAAATTAAATAAAATTGTAAAAGAAACATGACCATATTTGTACAACTTTTCTATTCGTACATTAGAAGTAATAGTTTAATAACAAATACGTAACTGATAATCTAATATTTTGTTGGGTACCGTTTGGCTTTGATAACTGCCTCACACCTTCTCTTTATAGAAGTAACCAAGGTTTCGCATTCTTCTGGTGTAATTTTATTCCATTCTTCTTCCACAACATGTTTAAGCGCTTGTTTAGAAGTTACTCTGCTTTTACGGACTCGTTTCTTCAGAATTGTCCACAGATGCTCGATTGGATTCAAGTCTGGACTCTGAGGAGATGTTTGTAGTAGGTTGGGTACATTCCATATCAACCAATTCATGTTCAGTCTTGCCTTGTGTTTACTATCATTATCCTGTTGAAACCTATAACCAGTGTCATGCCCATTTTCTTGCCACTCAGCTTTACATAGTTTTTTAAAATGTCAAAATACACATGTTTGCCCATAGTCCATCAATAAACTGTATATTACCAACACTGTTGGGTGATATACAGGCCCAGAGCATAATGGAACCACCACCAAGTTTAGCTGTGGGAACAGTGTTTCGATAGACATTTCCTGAATTTGCTTTTCTCCAGGCTCTGTTTATCCCATCTGACACGAAGAGGTTTATCTTAGTCTCGTCTGACCATATCACGCTGTCCCAAAAGTTCTGATCCATATGAATGTGATCTTTAGCAAATACAACTCGTTTCTTCCTGTTTGCTGCACTTACATAAGGTTTCTTCTTTGGTGTTCGGCCATGATATCCATACTTCCATAAGACACGACGAAGTCTGGTCAGATACCTTCTTTCCAGATACATTTTGTACTAATGGTCGTAATTGAGGAACATTTAATTTTGGATTTTCTCGGATTCGGCTTTCAATGTAACGTTCCTCTCTCCATTCAGCCTACTTTTTTAGGTTTTCTTGGTAAATTCTTTGTAGAACCTTGCTCCCTAAATTTTTACTTTCTCTACTACGTATAGTAAGTAGGCGAAGCATTTTTGGAAACATGTCTGTGTGTCTGTCTGTGAACAGCCTAACTCAGAAACGAACAGTCGGACAAACATCAAACTTGGTATTTAGGTATCTTCCAGAGATGCGACACGAAGTTTTTGAAGAAAATCCCCCCACACCAGATTACCGTTTGCATGGATTATTTTTCGAAAATTTTAATTTTCTCAAAAATGGCTCTAACGATTTTGGTTAAAATATCATATGTTTAAGATATTTTCATTACAAATGAAATGTATATCTTGAATTTTCTGGGAATGTCTCCAAAAGTATTCTTCATTGTGAACGACTTTTTTGTAGATCGCGTTAAAATACACAATTTATGTCATATATATTTTTGTTGTTGAGGGAATCATTTTCGAGATATTGCTTGTTGTTCCCTTAAATTTTCCAATACTTATACTTTTTCTCAAATGGGAATTCGTTCTTCTTCTTTTTTGTCCTGGACATACAAAGAGAATGGAATGCTCCACATAGCAACCACCTCTTAAAATATTTGACTATCGCTTAAAGCGTACCATATTCCCCTTGCATCTACAAGAAAATTAGCAATATGAGAGTAGAGAAAGTCATGTGAGTGTAACAATCAGATTTTTGTCGTAGTTTCCCTCAGTCGCCAAGGTAAATAGCGGACTGGATATTTAATACCACTACCCAAAGTTCCACTTTAAGTCTAAAACAATAGTAAAATGGAAAATAGAGGGTAATAGCGAATGTTTTGTATCCTAATACGATCTGGTGTACGCAGAGGTACAGTTGTTATGCACATGGCTCTGTGGATTCGTGACGAAGTAAGATGGTATGGTACGGGGATGAGACCTAGAAGACTAACTTCTGGCACAGAGAGAGCCACGAGGTATCTCCTAGCAGGTCCGTCGCGAGATGACCACGTAGAAATAGAGATAGAAAACAAGATTCTGTACTGCTTGTCGTATACAGATGAAGCTGCAATTAAAAATCATGCTCGGCAGTGTTTCACTCTTATGAACCCTTTGACCCTCGAGGCACCCCCGCAGTAAATAAGTTCCTTTATTAACCAAACAGAAGCCTGCCTCTAAGGTGGTGAACAAAGATACTGCTCTTTGTGTTCGTCATTATCCTGCGCCATCTCTCAAGAGGAGTATTTTCGTGCGCGGAAGGAGTATGGGCTACAAGAATTCTAATAGCTTGAGGTATTTATTCTACGGCGGCGGGTTCTTTCTTCTTATGGTCTCGAGGGACTCATCTCTTAATATCACTCACATTAACCCACCCTTCTCCTTTCTTCGCGGAAGTAAACGAAAAAGGAAAGTGAAACTAAATACGGAAACGTTAATAGATAAGTTCTCCCTTGATAAAAGTTGGGGGTTACAGCACGTCCCATATTCATAAGTATGTTTTACGGGCTTCGTGTTTTCTTCTTAACTCCGGTGCTTACTGACACCGGGTAGATAGGAGGATGCTGAACGTGTGTATGCATTAAACATAATTATCTAAAAGTCTGATATGATACACTGAGGCAGTATTTTTAACACTTAAATGATTTCAGTCAAATTATATAACATGTAAATTCAATAACAGCCCGCCTTGAAGCAATATGTGTATGTAATAATTTGTAAAATGTATGTAACAGTCACTGCATATGTTTATATTATTGTATACATGTTCAGTAATGTTATGTGTATATATTACGTAATTTAATAATGTAGGAGCTGTGAGAATAATAAGTTAAAATTTGCTAACAATGAGGTAACCTTGAGGCAATAATGAGTTTGAAACTTTAACAATACTACTTCCGATTCTTGGAAGCAATTATTCTAATTTTAGTGACAGTTTATAAAAATATCCAATCAACAACCAGAAAAAGCTATAGTTAAATGAGGTATTCTATTGGAGTAGGATTAGCCAATCAGAGGCTTGAAATACGGAAATTTACAAGTTTGGGCGGTTGAAATCACCTCAGTTGCCTGCAAACAGTGATTGTAACCAGACGCAAAAAGTGTCCTCAAGAAAATTAATATGTATTCGTGTGAGACGAAAATACTTTACGTATTAAAAAGTGCAAGTATTAAGTAAAAGAATCTCACAGCTCTCGACATCAGTGAAGTGCTATTTAATTTGTGTCGATGATTAATAAAAAGGAGTGAATTAAAACTTAAAATCTGTGTAAGCCTACATTCTTGTCGTACCACGCCCTGCCAAGACTTCCATGTCTCTAAAATAAATACTGACGCAGCCGAGGCAAACATAGATATTAAATATTTAAATAAACAATTCACTTACAAAGTTAATTTGTTTTAAAATTGGGGCAGACAACGTAAAAATAAAACTTCTTCAACATTCACACGAGTTTTATCTACCCTCTATCGTTTATCAGTGGGAATAGAAATGATATTCTAAAGCTTATTTTGCTGTCTACTTCATTTTAATCCACAAACCTTTACAGAAATAGCTACACTACACATTTCGTTATAGATACAAAGAGAACAGCGATAGTCAAATGTTTAACAACTGGACGCTATATGCTGGTCTTAAAATTCCATACTGTTTCCATGAATCGCGAGAAACAACTGAATGTTGAAAGGACTTCGAGTAAGTAATGAACAATTCGAAATTTTAAAAACGGATATCTCAGAAACGGCTTATGCCAAAAAAAGCTGATTTTAAATAAATTGTGTGTGTTAAAGAGATCTACATTTTTTGTGTATCGCATTTTAGTCTATCGCTTAACGTTTACGAGTTATACAAGATTATACACAATTCCTTCGGTATGAATAGGCTATTCCCCGCAAAAATTCAAGATATACTTTTATTTGTCATGCAAATATCTTTAATATAATTGGTATTTCAATCAAAATCGTTACAGCCGTTTTTTTAGAAAATGAAAGATTTAGACAAATATTGGATGTAAAGGGTAGTTTGGGTTGGAGATACTTTTGAAAAATCTTAGTTTCACATCTTTGAAGGACACTCAACTTAAATATGAAGTTTAGAATTTATCCGACTTTTGTTTTTGAGTTGTGCTGTTCGTAGACACACAGACGGACATGTTTCCAAAAATGCTTTATTTGGTTTCACGGGGCCCCAAAGCGTGTATTTCCGTTGGAATCTAGCTGTTGAATTTTTGGATGGAATGCAATACTTCCCCTACTTATGTACTAGCAGAGACAGTAAAAAACTGAGTTTTATTTATGGTCGCTCTTTAACTGCTGTGGTTCTTAGCGTCCCATTCTATATTGGGCTTGAAAGACCGGAAATTTTGCTCAGAGGCCTCTTTATCAAGTTCTTCTACGTGCCGTAAATCTACGACACAGGACCACCGGCTTTACTTCCCTTCCGAGGGAAGCCATGCTAAGGATTTTTAAGCCCGAAAATAATTCATTGCCCTCCGCCGGGTTTGAACCCGCGACCTCGAGCTCTAGAGGTTAGCACGGTGCCCCGTTTTTGGAAGAAACTGAACTTATATAGCACATTTAGTAATTATGGAACAATATCTTTTAGAGTTATCACACACACACACACACACACACACACACACACGCACGCGCACATGGGATCTTTTCCTAAATTTTTTTCTTTTTTGGATTCAGGGTGTTCATAAAGTGCGTCTCCGATGAAATCGCCAAGTCGAATTTGTGGCAGTAATTTGTATCACAATAATGTAAATGCCAGAGTGATTATAGTGTAAATAAGCATTATTGTATGACATTGATTTGAGATGTTTGTTAATTATATGCATTGTTAGGAAATAAGTTTACACGGCCTCACTGAAACTGACAATAAGAGCGGGTAACAATGAGCGAGGGGGTGAGTTGTTTATCAATTATAAGAGACAAACAAATGACGTCAGAATGGCGCGCTTTTCTTAGAAATGGCGGGAATATCTTCCTTAGAGCATATGTTTTCGTAATTTTTGATTGGATATAAAAATAGACGCTAATGTTGGCGCGTTTTATTAACCAATAGCAGCTCGGTTATAATCTTTAGGCATATCGGGGTGTGGGAGTATAAAAAGCTAAAGTCAGAGGCAGATTTCGTCAGTCCAACAGAAGCATTCGCGTGTTATACGTCGCACAGTTAGTTCATCGGAATCGTTCGCGGGTTACACGTCGCGTAGTTCAACGGAAGCATACATAAAGTACACGTCGCAATTCTACAGAATCTCTCGCGTCTTAAAGTTTGTTATAAATGTGAAACACGCGAATGAATAATGTGCAGTAAATAAGTGATTATAGTGATATTAGAAAATATAACAGTTTCAGTCTGGCGTGTATCACGAATCAATATGTGAACTTAATTAATTGTGACGGTAATAAAAGTATAAAAACAAATTCTTTTATCAGTGTTATCTTTGAGTAACAAAATCCTTTCCTTTTACACACCCTATTTAAGAGATTTGCTCGACTGAAAATAATAATAGCTAGCCGGAGCACAATGAACCCAAAATGCAAAATAATAATACAATAACAGGCGCCCAGCAATAAGATAACACGAAGTGACTGCGACAAATTGGCTTCCATACATGGGGCATATAAACATGAAGCATCTTCCAACTACCAACTAATAACAAATATCCACTTCAAATTTTTGGGTGTATGTATACATTTCTTCCTCTACCTGTACAGAACAAAAGGTAAAAATCATGTTGATGTGGTACACTGTGATGATCTGTACGGCGAAAATCTAATTCAACACCTGCCGGCACAGACAGTTCAACTGTGTTTTTGTAGATTACGTAATCTAGCGAAATGGCTTCGCGATAACGTTCGAGGTTCGCATTTGGAAGGTCTTGGGTTCGATTCCGGGAGCTGGCCACTCTGACCATGTATTTTTCGTGGTTTTCCCTGGCTGGAAGGTGAATGCTGGAGTGGTTTCTCTTCTACTGCGAATGTTTTTCTCCTGATTTCCTATAATTTCGCTTCCTCTTTCACGTAGGCTGTAGTGTCGGCCAGATGGTGCAGATGCCTGCTGGTTGGAAGGTTCTTCTCTGGGCTGCCCGCGGTGTGACCGTGTTATCAAGCTTAGAATCGTTAGGGATCTCTGTCAGCCGGCCTATAGACTCCTGCGATTCCGTCACCTCATTCTTTCCTCCTGAGGGTGGTAAGCACAGAAGATCCGGTTGAGTCGAGGTGCGAGTGTTCCCTTTGTTCTCTTTTATGGGGGTGTTTCGTCCCTTCAATCGCCGTGGTGCGAGCGCTATGGACCCCTAGCATTCGTGGTATGTATTATGTTACTAGAAGCACGCTGGGCCAAACGTCCGAGCCTCACCCGTAGGGGTGTAGTTTGGATTGGGTTGGACTCGGCGGGACAGTGCTTCGCGATACCCATGCTAGATTGGGTACGTCTGGGCGGTTTTTCGTCCATGCGGGAGACGCCTTAAGGTCCCCCGGTACCGCCCTGGGTAACCGGTAGACAGTTGCTAGAGACTGTCGGCCCTACCGATGTTATTTGGTAGTCTTCATTTCGGGGGTTGACGCGCGCAAGTGGCGTATTCCCTTCCACCTTGTAATGGAGGACCGGTTTAGGCAACCAGGTGCAGGCCCATGGAAAAGCTCTCGGGGTGACTCCCGTTCCCTGGGTCACGTGGGGGCGCATTCCCCTTGTGTCTTATGTCCTCTCTGTTCTCCCTTAAGGGAAGATTTCGACCCCTTCTGCTGCCGTAGTGCGAGCGCTGTGAACTGCTAATTCGTGGTACATCCGTGCCCCTCCCGGAAGGGAACTATTGAGATTGGGTTGGACTCGGCGGGATGGTGGTTCGTGGCACTTATGGGCGATTGTGTACGTCTGGGCAAAGCCTCAATGTCCTCCGGCACCAAACCAAAGAGCTGGTAGACGATGGCTAGACACTGTCGCCCCTACAGAGGTCGACGCGCATAAGTGGAGAATGCACTTCTGTACCTTTGAAAGCAGGGAGGAGGCGGTTTATAAAATAGGTGCCGTCTTAATGGAAAGCCCCACGGACTTGATCCCTGGAGGAGCCTGTTACCTTTGTTTACTGGTTATACCGTCATATAGGTTAGGTAAGCACATTTCTTACATCACAATTTTTTTTTCAGAATTTAAGAACGGCTTGTGCTCCCTTTTAAAACTTGCAATATTAAATCTTAAAAATGTGTTTTCTTTAATTCTGTTTTACTTTACGTCGCTTTAACTCCTTGGTCATATCGCGACAAATCTGTTGGTGATGGACAGTTAGCCTTCTAGGTCTCATCCCTGTAACCACCTGCTTCATGCGTGCAGATGGCATTAGGATGCCGTCCAGTCTAACCGCGGCCCCCACACAGAAAGGCGGACAGTTAACCTTCTAGGTCTCATCCCTGGAAATACCATCTTGCTTCGTCACGTGCCCACAGAGACCCCCAGCGCATGGCAGCCGGATCTTCTCCTTTGTGCCGTGCAGATGGCGTTAAGGTGCCGTCCAGTATAATTGCTTACATTGTCTGTAGATAGATGGCATAGCATTTACTATTTTTTTTTTTTTTAGATTTAAGATGGAACTGTATTAAATATCCAATCCAGCTTTTACGTTGGCGACTGTGGAAAACTACAAGAAAACCATCGACAGATTGGTCGGACACGGGATTTGAACCTGGAACCTCCCGAATGCGGGCCACAGACTTTACCGCCTGAGCCATCCCGTTCGGTAAAAACAATGCTTGTATTGAAGCTACAGTTCATATTTTGAGGCTTGGTGTGTGGTTATTTTCTGCATAGGAAGTTGAAGCTGTGTGTAAAATTGTGAAGGAAGACGTAGAGATTTATTGGTCGAGTAGAACGCCCTTACACCATTTCGGCACTGAAACCTGGCTCCTCCTCCCGTGTTATGTTTTATAGCCCCACCAGTAGGATAATAGCCTGTTGTTCCAAGCAGAAGACTTGGGCGTAGTATTATTTTCATTTTGTTTTTCTTGCTTTTCCATTCTTGGACTCATTTGCTTGAATGTCGATTAACTTTTGCTTCTTGTTATTAGCCGGTGGCGTCGTCGTCGCCGTCGTTGTAACGGGCCAGCTTACACAATGCACACGGTAGTCACGTACCAGGGGCTAGGCTCATCAGCTACCGACCGCCCAGTCCGGGGGTACAGCGTGTCCCCGAACTCATGTCCGCCATGCATCCGCTGGGAGATGACGTGACATTTCATTGCAGAACTTAGGGGAATAGGATACTGCAAAATACAAACACCTTTTTACTTTCTCTATTCACGTAGCTAATAAGTAGAGCAAGTATTGTATTCCAACCAAAAATTCGATACCGAGATTTCACCGGAAATATATGTTTTGATGTCCTGATTTAAAAAAATCTGATGTGTTACACTCACATGACTTTCTCTACTCTTGTACAAACTATTTTTACAAACGCTTATTCTCCATCTACTTCATGTTAATCGAGATAAACATTTGCAGACTCTATCTTATTGCTAATTTTCTTGTAGATGTAAGGGGAATATATATTTACAAGGGCAATATAGAAATACAGTAGCCTTTAAGCACACACATATCTCTTAATAGCTGGTTGCTAGGTGCAGCACCATTCCCTTTGCCACACATTAATACTCTTTGCATATCCAAGACAAAAAAATGAATAACGAATTCCCATTTGAGAAAACAAGTATTGAAAAATTTATGGGAATAACAAGTAATATCTCGAAAATGGTTCATTCAACAAAAAATGTATATGACATAAATTGTGTATTTTAACGCCATCTACATTTTTTGTGTGGTATAATTTTGTCTCTTATGGTTTACCAGTTATGCAAAAGTCGTTCACAATGAAGAATACTTTTGGAGACATTCCCAGGAAATTCAAGATATACATTTTATTTGTCATAAAAATATCTTAAACATATGATATTTTAATCAAAATCGTTGGAGTCATTTTTGAGAAAATTAAAATTTTCGAAAAATCTTCCATGCAAAGGGTAATCTGGGTTGGCGGTTTTTCTTGAAAACCTTCGTGTCGCATCCTTGGAAGATACTGAACCTAAATACCAAGTTTGGTGTTTATCCGACTGTTCGTTTCTGAGTTATGCTGTTCACAAACACACACACACACACACACACAGACACACACACGGACATGTTTCCAAAAATGTTTTTTTTTTTGGATTCAGGGGGTCTCAAAACATGTATTTCCGGTGAAATCTCGGTATCGGAATTTTTGGATGGAATACAATAACTTCCCCTACTTACTATACGTAGTAGAGAAAGTAAAAAAGAGTTTTGGGAAAAAGTGTGTGTATGTGAATAAACAGAACAGCCCAACATTTTCCAAAGAAGCGATACTAAAGTTTTAAATAAAATCCCCCCTCTTAAACTATCCTTTAAATGGCAAAATGTTGAATATTTATTGTCTTAAAAATGGTTCTAACGATTTGGATTAAAATACCACACTATTTAATATATTTACATGACAACCTAAACGTATATTTTGAACTCTCTGGAAATAGCTTATCAAGTGCTTTTCATTAGGAAGGAATTTTGTATAATTTTATATGACGAATAGATATATCTCTACAAGAGATAGGCAAAAACTTACTACAAAAATAGTTGCATTTATACCCCACTTTTAACTACATTGGTCTTATCGGCGGCTTTTCCTTTGTAACTTATTACCTATTGGCAATGGTGTTAACTCGTGTAACTCTTGTCGTTGGGTTTCTTGCACGTCTTGGGTTTTTATCATTAGATCATACACACATTCACGCTCTCATTCATACTTCCAGTCGGGAATCGAACCCGGGACCGAAAAAGATTAGATCTCCTTAAAATCCATAATTTAATTACTTCCAATACTTTTCATTGCGACATAAACCGTTACCAAAATATTCCATTATTATTGGTTTGATTTTCTTTTTAAATTACTCACTTTCGCGATGCCTTGGGAACAACATTGAATTCCGAGGCCAGCATACAGTGACCAGCTTTTAAACACCTGACTATAGATTCGGTTTCTTCTACCCTGCTTTTATCTGCAGCAAAATGTATAAAGATGTATTTCTGCAAATGTTTATCTTTCTTGACATGAAGTAAACAGAAAAATAAGCTTTCTTAAGAAAATGTTGTAGAAGCTGTGTAAAAAAAGTATGATGTGTTGCATTCACATGACTTTCTCGACTCACTATTCTTAGGAAATCTTATTCTGCTATCTACTTCTTGTTAATGCAGATTAATCTTCATTACTTATTTACACATTTCGTTGTAGTATAAGACAAATACAATAAGCTAAAGCGATCGACAAATATTTTCAAAGTCGATTGCTACATCACGTGATCAAAAGTATCCGGACACCTGGCTGAAAATGACGTACAAGTTCGTGGCGCCCTCCATCGGTAATGCTGGAAGTCAATATGGTGTTGACCCACCCTTAGCCTTGATGACAGCGTTCACTCTCGCAGGCATACTTTCAATCAGGTGCTGGAAGGTTTCTTGGGGAATGGCAGCCCATTCTTCATGTAGTACGGAACTGAGGAGAGATATCGATGTAGGTCGGTGAGGTCTGGCACGAAGTCGGCGTTCCAAACATCCCAAAGGATTAAAATCAGGACTCTGTACAGGCCAGTCCATTACAGGGATGTTATTGTCGTGTAACCACTCCTCCACAGCCCGTGCAGTATGAACAGGTGCTCGATCGTGTTGAAAGATGCAATCGACATCCCCGAATTGCTCTTCAACAGTGGGGAGCAAGAAGGTGCTTAAAATATCAATGTAGGTCTGCGCTGTGATCGTGCTACGCAAAACAACAAGGGGTGCAAGCCCCCTCCAGGAAAAACACGACCACAGCATAACACCACCACCTCCGAATTTCACTGTTGGCACTACACATGCTGGCAGATGACGTTCACCGGGCATTCGTCATACGCATACCCTGCCATCGGATCGCCACATTGTGTACCGTGATTCGTCACTCCACACAACGTTTTGCCACTGTTCAATCGTGTAATGTGACGCTTCTTACACCAAGCGAGGCGTCGTTTGACATTTTCCTGCGTGATGTGTGGCTCATGAACAGCCGCTTCACCATGGAATCCAAGGTTTCTCATCTCACGCCTAACTCTCATAGTACTTGGAGTGGATCCTGATGCAGTTGGAATTCCTGTGTGATGGTCTGGATAGATGTTTGCCTATTACTCTTTAAGGCCCTCTTCAAATGTCGACGGTCTCTGTCAGTCAACAGACGAGGTGGGTCTGTACGCTTTTGTGCTGTATATGTCCTTTCACGTTTTCACTTCACTATTATATCAGAAACAGTGAACCTAGGGATGTTTAGGAGTGTGGAAATCTAGCATACAGACTTCTGACACAAGTGACACCCGATCACCTGACCACGTTCGAAGTCCGTGCGTTCCACGGAGCGTCCCGTTGTGCTGTTTCACGATGTCTAATGACTACTGAGGTCGCGGATAATGAGTACCAGGCAGTAGGTGGCAGCACAATGCACCTAGGATGAAAAACGTATGTATGTGGTGGTGTCCGTATACTTTTGATCACATAGTGTATGTGATGGCTCTGAAATTCTGTTGTCTTTGCATAAAAAAGAACAAAGAAAAAAGTAGTAACGATTTGCAGTTGAGAAAAACGTAAAGTATCTGGAAATCCAAACCTACCACAAAGAATATCTCGGAAATGGCCAACACCACAAAGCAATTTCACCTATATTGTATGCTTTAACTAGATCTACATTTTTATACAGTAAGATTTTGTCCATGTCTTACGGTTTATCAATTACCTCTACAAAAGTGGTTCTAAATGAAGTGGACCTCACAGGCTATTCCCAGAAAATTCAAGAGGTACATTTTATTTGTCATGTAAATATCTTTAATATATAACATTTAAATAAAAATCATTAGAGACATTTTAAATAAAATAAATTTTCGAAAAATGTTCCACGTAAACGGTAGCTTGCGGTGGGAGGATTTTTTTGCAAATCTACGTGGCTTTAGAAGAATTGAACCTAAATAACTGCCAAGTTTGGTATTTATACAACTTTTCGATTTTGACTTATGTTATTAAGAATATAAAATTCATACACACACGCATGGATATTTTGAAAGAAAAGAAGATTTTTTGGGTTCAGCTGTTTCCAAATATATATTTCCGGTGGAATCGCGACATCGAATTTTTCGGTGGAAGCAAGCAGTAGAGAAAGTAATAAACGTCAATGGTAAGAAAAAATAGTGCGAAAATGATACATCCGATTTTTTCAACCCTAATTGGTCCTCTAAAACTAGGAGTTATTACACCTTACTTCGCAAACGTTTTATAGTGTTTCAGTTTTTACTTTCTCTACTACGTATAGAAGTAGGGGAAGTATTGTATTCCACCCAAAATTTCGATACCAAGATTTCACCGAAAATACATGTTTTGAGATCCCTGAATCCAAAAAAAGCATTTTTGAAAACATGTCCGTGTGTGTGTCTGCGTGTGTGTGTGTGTGTGTGTGTGTGTGTGAACAGCATAACTCAGAAACGAACAGTTGGATAAACACCAAACTTGGTATTTAGGTTCAGTATCTTCCAGAGATGCGACACGAAGGTTTTCAAGAAAATCCCCCCACCCCAGATTACCCTTTACATGGAATATTTCTCGAAAATTATAATTTTCTCAAAAATGGCTCTAACGATTTTGATTAAAATATCATATGTTTAAGATATTTTTATGATAAATAAAATGTATATCTTGAACTTCCTGTGAATGTCTCCAAAAGTATTCTTCATTGTGAACGACTTTTGCATAACTGGTAAACCATAAGAGATAGACAAAATTTTACTACACAAAAAATGTAGATCGTGTTAAAATACACAATTTGTGTCATATACATTTTTTTTGTTGAGTGAACCATTTTCGAGATATTGCTTGTTATTCCCTTAAATTTTTCAATACTTATTTTCTCAAATGGGAACTCGTTATTCAGTTTTTTGTCTTGGATATGCAAAGAGTATTAATCTGTGGGAAAGGGAATGGTGCTGCACCTAGCAACCAGCTATTAAGAGATATGTATGTGCTTAAAGGCTACTGTTTTTCTGTATTGCCCTTGTAAATATATATTCCCCTTACATCTACAAGAAAATTAGCAATAAGATAGACTCTGCAAATGTTTATCTCGATTAACATGAAGCATATGGAGAATAAGCGTTTGTAAAAATAGTTTGTACAGGAGTAGAGAAAGTCATGTGAGTGTAACACATCAGATTTTTTTAGAACTGCTTTACTCAGCTGAGTGATATTTAAGTGGGTACTTTTTAAATTTCTGAAAGAGGGAAATCATTTTATATATAAAACACAGAAATAAACTACGCTCTGGGATATTTTTTTTTGGTCTTACACATTTTATTTACTCAACTATATACAAATTTATAATTTACTCCATTAAAATTGGAACACCTGGAGCTTTACACAAGTAAGTGTAAGTTACATAAAAACCGAAAGTTTCACATATTGCAATAGGGAATATCTAGGTTGTTATCATTTATTTATTTTTTATTTTATTTATTTATTTTTTATTTTATTTATTTATTTTTTGCACAATGACTGTGCCGAATGACGCAGAGCTTTTGGGAAATCTATTTGGTGGCCTAACGTACTAGTCTTTTGTATATTCTTAAGATACAATACAAAAACGTTCAAGATAAATCCCCTACCAGACTACCCTTTACATGGAAATTTTTCGAAATTTTTTATTTTAAATAAAAGTAGCTCTAATAATTTCGATTAAAATACCATATATTAAAATGTTTGTTACAAATAAAGTTTTTATATTGAATTTTCTGGGAACGGCTAGTGAACTCTGCTTCATTTGTAAGGGTTTTGTTTAATCTTGTATAACCGGTAAACGTTAAGCGAAAGACCAAAACTTAACACACAAAAAGTGTAGTTATATTTAAAACACAATTTATTTCAAATACGTTTTTTATGGCATAAGCTGTTTCTGGGGTATCCGTTATTAAATTGTTGATTTCTTGGTCATTCTCTTAAAGTACTTTCAACATTCAGTTGTTTCTCGCAATGTTATGGAAACAGCATGGAATTTTAACGCCAGCATATAGCGTCCAGTTGTTAAACATTTGACTATCGCTGTTCTCTTTGTGTCTATAACGAAATGTGTAAAGGTGAATTGAAAGTTTATCTAAATAAACAAGAAATGAATAGAATAATATGCTTTTGTAAAAATAGTTGTTGAAGAGTGATTAGAGAAATTCATGTGAATGCAACACATCAATTTTTGACATTGATTTTAGTTATTTCTCATAAGAAACACGCTCGCATTCACTCCTACAAACTCTGTCGGTATGATGACCAAATTGGAAAACAATTGCCTCGATCCAGCCGTCAATTGAATCCAGCACTTCTGAGAAGCTACACTATGTGATCAAAAGTATCCGGACACCCCCACAAACATACGTTTTTCATCTTAGGTGCATTGTGCTGCCACATACTGCCTGGTACTCATTATCCGCGACCTCAGTAGTCATTAGACATCGTGAAATAGCAGAATGGGACGCTCCTGTGGAACTCACGGACTTCGAACGTGGTCAGGTGATTGGGTGTCACTTGTGTCAGAAGTCTGTACGCGAGATTTCCACACTCCTAAACATCCCTAAGTCCACTGTTTCTAATGTGATAGTGAAGTGGAAACGTGAAGTCGGCCTGTACAGCACAAAAGCGTACAGGCCGACCTCGTCTGTTGACTGACAGAGACCGCCGACATTTGAAGAGATCGTAAAGAAACATCTTAAAGAGCCAGACATCTACCCAGACATCACACAGGATTTCCAAACTGCATCAGGATCCACTCCAAGTACTATCACAGTTAGGCGTGAGGTGAGAAACCTTGGATTCCATGGTCGAGCGGCTGCTCATAAGCCACACATCACGCAGGAAAATGCCAAACGACGCCTCGCTTGGTGTAAGGAGCGTCAACATTACACGATTGAACAGTGGCAAAACGTTGTGTGGAGTGACGAATCACGGTACACAATGTGGCGATCCGATGGCAGGGTGTGGGTACGGCGAATGCCCGATGAACGTCATCTGCCAGCGTGTGTAGTGTCAACAGTGAAATTCGGAGGTGGTGGTGTTATGGTATGGTCGTGTTTTACCTGGAGGAGGCTTGCACTTCTTGTTGTTTTGCGTGGCACGATCACAGCGCAGACCTACATTGATATTTGAAGCACCTTCTTGTTTCCCACTGTTGAAGAGCAATTAGGGGATGGCGATTGCATCTTTCAACACGATCGAGCACCTGTTCATACTGCACGGCAGTTACACGACAATAACACCCCTGTAATGGATTGGCCTGCACAGAGTCCTGACTTGAATCCTTTGGGATGTTTTGGAACGCCGACTTCGTGCCAGGCCTCACCGACCTACATCGATACCTCTCCACACTCCGTGAAGAATGGGCTGCCATTCCCCAAGAAACCTTCCAGCACCTGGTTGAAAGGATGCCTGCGAGAGTGAACGCTGTCATCGAGGCTAAGGTTGGGACAACACTATATTGACTTCCAGCATTGCCGATGAAGGGCGCCACGAACTTGTACGTTATTTTCAGCCAGGTGTCCGAATACTTTTGATCACGTAGTGTACTTCTCTATTTATAAGAATGTAGGAAACAGAAAATAGGTACAGGAAAATACCGGCTCAAAATCTCAGCTAATAAAACGAAAATAATGCCCTTTTAACGAAACTACCATTGCAGATCCAAAACAGTATTAAATAAGATAGTGTTGGAACAAGTACAAACATTTATTTATTTAGGAGGGAGTATGACATATCAACACAACTAAGATTTAAATAATAAAGTAAGCAAATTCCAGAACAATTAAGAATATTACATTCTTCTTCTTCCGTTCAAATATTAGGCCCTATGTCCTGTTACTAAACGCTTCCTTGGACGACATAAAGATCTCTGCCCGTTGGGACGATAGTGAAGCACGGCTTTTGGGATTGTATTTGTACGCATGCGATGTAGATCATTTATCCATTTGTTCTGTTAATGTCGTACCTGATGAGGTCCTATTTGGTATATTCTGTTGTAAACCTCATAAATTTCATTTCATTAGCAGCTATTTCGTTTTCGTCTTTGTTACTGTCAGCGCCTCAGAAAGTATAGGTCTCGCGATGGTCTTGTATAAGCGAACTCTAATCTGTCTTTGCACTAAGGACGCTTTCATAGTGGTATTAATTATTCCCATTGTTTTGGTGTATTTAGAAATTTTATGTGAAATGTCTACTTCATCGACAAAGGAGAACGCGTATCCGAGATGTGTAGATGAATTTATTCTTTCTAAGATTCTATAATCCAGACACATTTTGCAAGGTATAGGGTATTGAAACAAGCAACAGGCTAACTACTCTTAGTCTTCGCCACCTGGGACCCAGGTAGCACATCCGTGGAGCTTTTCATTAGGACAGTGTCTATTTTATATACCTCCACCTGCTTTTACGGTGACGGGAGTGGATACGCCACGTCTAGCTACCGTCTACCAGCTCTCCAGGTTGATGCCTGAGGACATTGAGTCGTCTGAGAAACCCGCCTAGTTTGATCCCAGACGTACCCAATCGTCCATGGGTATCGGGAACCGTTGCCTCGCCGAGTCCAACCCAATCCGAACAGCTCCCCCCCTACCGGACGGCATGGGGTATCAGAATATTACGGAATATTAGCAAAAACATCTGATGTGTTACACTCACATGACTTTCTCTACTCTTGTACAAACTATTTTTACAAACGCTTATTCTCCTTATGCTTCATGTTAATTGAAATGTTTATCTTATTGCTAATTTTCTTGTAGATGCAAGGGGAATTGGTAGGCTTTAAACTATAGTCAAATATTTTAAGAGCTGGTTGCTATGTGGAGTATTCCATTCTCTTATTGGAAAATTAAAAAAAATAACAAGGAATATCTCGGAAATGGTTCAACCAACAAAAAAGTATATGACATAAATTGTATATTTTAACGCGATCTACATATTTTGTGTAGTAAAATTTTGTCTATCTCTTATGGTTTACCAGTTATGCAAAAGTCGTTCACAATGAAGAATACTTTTGGAGACATTCCCAGAAAATTCGAGATATACATTTCATTTGTCATGAAAATATCTTAAACATATGATATTTTAATCAAAATCGTTAGAGCCATTTTTGAGAAAATTAAAATTTTCGAAAAATGTTCCATGTAAAGGGTAATCTGGGGTGGGTGGATTTTCTTGAAAACCTTCGTGTCGCATCTCTGGAAGATACTGAACCTAAATATCAAGTTTGTGTTTATCCGACTGTTTGTTTCTGAATTATGCTGTTCACAGACACACAGACACACACACGGATGCTTGTTTTGGATTCAGGGGGTCTCAAAACATATATTTCCGGTGAAATCTCGGTATCGAATTTTTGGGTGGAATACAATACTTCCCCTACTTACTATACGTAGTAGAGAAAGTAAAAAATGTAGATCTGTTTAGAATACACGACTTATCACCAGTAGCTTTTTTTCAGACAGAA
The DNA here is from genome assembly GCA_030765065.1 of Deroplatys truncata. Classification (NCBI taxonomy): domain Eukaryota; kingdom Metazoa; phylum Arthropoda; class Insecta; order Mantodea; family Mantidae; genus Deroplatys; species Deroplatys truncata. Next base: position 14,557,158 of record CM060979.1, read on the forward strand.
TGGCTTAAAAACAGAACTTCTAACACAGAGCACACGAGCTAAAAGTTTTACCAACTTTGTGTGCCCAACTTTGGTTTCAAGCCCAATTACATGATAATTACCCTTTGTATTTGCACATGTTTAATAACTCCAAACTCCACTTGGTTTGACTAGGTTTTACTTTTCATGATGTCTTTTTACATGATTAATTTCTCATGTCGCTCGCATTATGTGTTCACAATACAAACCGTTATACTTCAGTTTATCGCAATTCGTTGTAGAGTTAACCTATAGGTTTCGTACTGTCAGCTTTCTTTGATCTAAAACGTTACTCTTTTATCTGACCTCATAAAGAGTAAATGGTGGAATTCAAAAGAAATTGAAATGGAAGTGAAGTTACAGAAGCAACAGAAAGAATAGCACTGGAAGCACTTACTCAAAAACTCTAGAAAGCCATATGATATAGCATTGTTTGATGTAAGGCAAAACATGGCAAAAATAATTTCACTGAAAATGACTTCTATCGAATCAACAAAACATCAAAAGATCTGATGTCTTAATGTCATTTCTGTTGTTTCAAGAACGCGTTCTAAACGCCATCTCTGTTAGTTCCAGGAATCAATTTAATATTACTGATATTTTACAAATTCGAGCGCTGTCTAAAGAATTTTATATGCCACACGTGTTAAAAGTGGTTTTATTTTGCCTATCTATACAGCATAGTAGATAGAACCTATATGATCACTGCAGGCACGCGCCCGTTGTTTACATCTGGGCTCAGCCTATCTCCTTAAACATAAACAGATTACAGAACAAGGTAGGTTAACCTCATAAAAACTGTCTCTCTGATATACCTCTTATTAATTACCTATTCAGTCAATACAGTAGCGTTCACAATTTTATAACATTTCAAACATACACCTAAGTAACTTTATAACCAACTATTCTACATTTATTCTATTTAGATTTGTCCCAAAATTCTTCACGGGCAGCCTGAAAGTTGCTATAGGCAAATCATTTCATTCCTCATGGTTATGTTTACAAGGAGATCTTTCCTACACCAGTTCAGTGCCTTCCACCCTTAATTTTAAACAAATGATCGTTTCTTCCGTAATAATCCGTTTCTCGTATCTTTCACTGACGCCCACTGATGCATTTAAACCAGCATACGCTTTAACTAATGCGCACAACCTAAGACATTTGGGAAGGAAACTTTCGAGGCCTAAGTTTTGGTGTACCTCCCCGGCATTTGCAGTTAAGGAAAACCTAGAAAGAAAGAAAAAAACCTTAGTTAGGGAGAATGGTGATGCAGTAATTTGTATCACAAATTATTTAAATGTAAAGAATGATTATAGTATGAATATGCATTTTTGTGTGACATTGAGTTGAGATATTTGTTGATTGTAATTATTGTTGAGAAGTAAGTTTATACGGTCTTACTGAAACTGATAATACTAGCGTGCAATAATGCAGCGAGGGGGTGAACTGTTTATCATGTTAGAGACGAGGAAGTTACGTAATGTTGGCGCGTTTTTCTTAAGAATTTGCTGGAACATTTTTCCTAAAGTATATGTATTCATAATTTTCATTGGATATAAAAATAGACGCTAATGTTGGCGCGTTTTTTTAGCCAATAGTAACTCAGTTATAATCTTTAGGCATATCGGGGTGTAGGAGTATAAAAGGTAGGTTAGAGGTAAAGACCCCGTCAGTTCGTCGAAAATATTTGTACGGCACACGTCGGATATCAATTTGCAGGTTACGCGTAACAGAGTTATGAAAAATCTTAAATGTTGTAAAGTTAATTATACAAAAAGTTGAAGTACGCGAATTATGAATTATCAGTAATGAAGTTATTATAACAGTTTCAGTTTGGCGAGTGTCAAGATCAATGTGTAAATGTGATAGTGAATGTGTTCGACAATAAAAGTGTAAAACAAATTCTTTCATCAGTGTTATTTTTGGATAAGAGACTCCCTTCCGTTTACACAACCTGTATAAAGAGAAGTGCTTGACCAAAAGATCATAGCTAACCGGAGGACAGTGAACAAAAATTAAATAAAATAACAGTAGCATTCTTTCAAACGAAAACTAATACTGCCGCAAATTGCTAACACCAGATGGAGCTAACAAACCTAACAAATGAATCACGTCACAAGATGGCTTCAACACGTGGAGTAAACAGAAATATACAAATACATTAATAAAAACCGTCGCAAATTGGCTCCCAAACGTGGGGCTACAATAATGTTAAATAAATAACATTAATAATAACACTTCAACGGTCAGTTAGGGTTTTCAACGGCGGATGTCCCCTTCACGAGTCCGTAACTTAATGACCTCGGCTGTTTGTTTAGGTGTAGAAAAACCCATGTAACTACAGCACATCATTTTTTTTTGCAAAGGAAGGTAACAAGTTGTATTTATTTATTTATTTTCTCACCAATGTAAAGAATAACGTAAAACAGATTATTATTAACAACTTTCGACTGCCCATATTTTGTTTTTACTACAGTACCACACTCAAAAAATTGCATAAAATTGAGTTTCATTTGTGGGCGCTCTATAACTACTATGGTTCTTAGCGTCCCATTCTATACTGGGCGTGAAAGACTGGTAATTTTGCTCATAGACCTCTTTATCAGGCTTGAGGTTCTTTTTCGTGCCGTAAATCTACGATAGGGAGCACCGGCTTTACTTCCCTTCCGAAGGAAATCATGCTAAGGATTTTTACACCCGAAAAAATTCCATCGTCCTCCGCCGGATTTGAACTCGCGATCTCGGGAACTAGAGTAACCCCTACACCACGGATGACGACACACACATTGAATGGATTTAACGTTTTAATTATTTAGATGGTTGCAAAATCCTGCTTCATTACCTGTGCAGTCATATAGCCTTCGAGACGTCTAAATGCAAGCGAAAATGTGGAACACAGTAGAGAGACTAGTATTTCGTACCACACTGTGTGGTATCGTGATTTTTTCAAAAGTAACGTGGACTGGACGGTAAAGGCTCCATACCGTCATGTCCCAGATAATAGCAACCCAACCCTTTTCCTCCCGCTCTTCCTTAGGATTTTAGCTACCGACTCGAGGAACGGTCCGTTGGCCGCAGCTATATGGCTCTCAGTGCAACATCGGCATTTGTGCTTCGTCATTACGTACTGCGGTGTTTTATCTTCTTTTGCCATCTTCAATTGTTCCTGCTCGGTCAAGGTTTGAGTCGTGTTTACGGATTCTTCTTCCTCCTCTTTATGATCCACATAAACACATTAATAATAATAGTAATAAGAATAATAACGATATATAATCATAATAATTAAAATAAATAATGGCAATAATAATAATTAATGCAGCTTACAAAAGTATTTTTGTGCTTGTTTCGTTTGTACAGTCTCCCTTAAGGGGTCTAGTATGTGAACGAATAGTAAAAACGGGAAAAATTGTCAATACTTGAACTGTGAGGCAGTGTTTTTAACACTTAAATAATATCAGTCTAATTATATAATATAAAATATAACAACAGCCGGCCTTAAAGTAATATGTGTATAATATAATATATAAAGTGTATGTGACATTCATTGTATAATGTTTATATTATTATGTACATGTATTATAATGTTATGTGAATGTATTACGTAATTTAACAATGTAGGAGCTGTGAGAATAGAAGCAAGCTGCTTTCCGCAGCAAACAGAATTACAAAGTAGAAGCCGAAAGTTGCTAATAATGAGGTAACCTTGAGATAACAATGAATTAGAAAGTTTAATAAAGGTTACTAATAATTCTTGGAACAATAATGTAATATTTAAAAAAGTTTATAAATAGCCAATCAAAAACTAGAAGAAGCTTAAGTTAAACAAAAGTATTCTATTGGAGTAGGATTAGTCAATCAGAAACTTGAAATAGAGAAAAAGGTACAAATTCAAGCGGGAGACGCTACGAGATTGCGTACCCAGTCAGTTAGATTTGGTACGTGTTCAGTGTGAGACATGAAAATTCATTGCGGTGAGAAGAATATAAAGTTTATGTGTTAAAAAGTGTAATTAGCAATAATCTCACAGCTCTATAGTAGGATATATCAGTGAAGTATTATTTAATCGTGTGAAGTATTAATAAACAAAGTACAATACAATTGTAATTTGTATAAGCCTTCGTTCTTTAGCCGTACCAGCCGTGCTAAGAGATACGTGTTCTGAAAATACTACTGACGCAGCCAAGGCATACATATATAATATTTAAATAAACATTAAAATACAAAGTTGATTTTTAAACGTGGGGCGAAGGCCACCGGAAAAGTGAACGTAGGGCGAAGGCTACCGGAAAGTTTGTAGCATATATGGGGCATCAGCCCTTTCAACTGTTCTCTAAAAGTTGTTGTTAGAATTTAATGCGATTTATAAGTGTCTTAATGGATTATTCAGTAATATTTTAATATATAAAAATAATTCTTCGACTCCTATATTTAAATGTATTCATTTGCTGTTAGAAATCTGTATCGAAATGAAGTGCATTTCGATACAGATTTCCGCCTTTGCGCACTGTCCAATCCAGAGTCACTGAAAATATATTTATTTTTACGAAAATAGTTATTTTTACATACCTTTATTAGCATATTCATATTGTCAAGGGCTTCATCAGTGAAGGTTTTAATTTCATTTGTTGAAAATGTTTTTGTTTTTCTCCCTTTGTACCCTACCGATTTCTTTTAACAGGTAATACAACTGGATATATCAGTTCCATGTTTTACATTTAGAATAGTCTACAATGCCGAATAGTTTGTCCACAAGGTTGGGGATTTCATTGCTTTTGAATCTCTAAAGTAAACCATGAGCACATTTTCTGACAAACAAGTTACAGTTTTTCTTGCTCGCTAAACCACGAACTTGTCATAAACTTTTCATACATTTTCTTTGACTTTTCAGGAAGTAAATTTTTGTTTACATTCCTCGCCTCCTCCAGGATATCAGAAGGTCTGGAACTAAGTTGCACCTCTTCAAATTTACTAATACACATTTCTGTCTCTATCTTACAAAATTAGTACCTGCCACCTTGAATCGATATTCACTTGTTATCAAAGCGCATCTAAAATACGTATCGAGAAATTTATTTCTCCCATTTTATTTTCTTTAGTATGCATCCAAATATTAAATATATATTGTATATCTAAATGTGTGGAAAAACTAGTGTATGCAACTCTCATATAATGGTTATTAAGAGGCTCATGACGTTACTCGTCACTCGTGTCTTAATAACTCCCATTATAGGATCGTTGCATAAATAAATATTTTAATCCCATAGCTATTTGTATAGACACTATTGTTTGTTAGGAAAGGAAAAAACTAGAAAAAAAATTTCTATTTTAGACTTTTGTACCAATTCTCAAATTAAAATTGGTTTAAAAGCTTGCAAATTTTACTGATACTTCCTAAAGGCTGGTTCTATTAAGTGGACTAGTACCGTGGTGTTTCTGTGATTACTTTTGTGCAAATAAGATTTTGAGGTTGATTATAAAAAAGTACCACAATTAAAATCCATAATTTCATAAAAAATGTGTGAAAGTTTTGCATCTCTGTAATGATAGTAGACCACTTTTTAAATATTTATGTGCTGAAGTTGCACACAAAGTTTCATCCTTCAAACCCAAATAGTTTTCAGTAATGGGTACAAAATTCATACATGTAATTTTTACTTTCTCTACTACGTACAGTAAGTAAGGGAGGTATTGTATTCCACCCAAAAATTCAATACCGAGATTTCACCGGAAATACATGTTTTGAGACCCCCTAAATCCAAAAAAGCATTTTTCGAAACATGTCCGTGTGTGTGTGTGTGTCTGTGAACAGCATAACTCAGAAACGAACAGTCCGATAAACACCAAACTTGGTATTTAGGTTCAGTATCTTCCAGAGATGCGACACGAAGGTTTTCAAGAAAATCCCCTCACCCCAGATTACCCTTTACATGGAAAAGTTTTCGAAAATTTTAATTTTCTCAAAAATGGCTCTAACGATTTTGATTAGAATCTCATATACTTAAGATAGTTTCATGACAAATAAAATGTTTATCTCGAATTTTCTGGTAATGTCTCCAAAAGTATTCTTCATTGTGAACGACTTTTGCATAACTGGTAAACCGTAAGAGATTGACAAAATATTACTGCACAAAAAATGTAGATCGCGTTAAAATACACAATTTATCTCATATACATGGCTCAAATTCCAGTTATGGAATTGCATTTTTCTGTCAGATATGCTTGACAGTTGTCTTCACTGCTTGATTTCTTTGCTATATGTCTGAAGGTAGAGGGTGGTTTATGAAGAACTGACACATTTCTTTCTTTATTTATTCTGTTCGAAATTCACTCAATGCCCCAATTTTAGCACGAAATTAATCAGAATGTTCTGGAGTTTTGATTACCTGTCACTAGATGTGCAAATGTTCATGTTTTATTCGAAATTGTTAGTTTATTGTCGGCAACCGTTTTTGAGATTTTGTTTTCTAGTCAACGTGAAAATGGAGTACACATTAAATGAACGACTCTTTCTTGTAAAGCAATGCTGAATTATGAACTCAATTACAGCTACTCAAAGGGCATACCAGAGAGAATTTGATGTTCGGAAACATCCCCAAACAAACACAATACTGGTTCTGGTATACAAATTGGAAACAGTTGGATCTCTGGTGAGTGAAAAGGGCAAAACTCGTTCATCTATGCTTCCCACGGTTGTTGTTGACATACGGCTGGATCAGTCACCAAAAAGTCACTAAGACGTTTGTCGCAGGAGATGGGGTACAGTTACTCAATGTGTCAGACAGCTGTGTAAACTTTAGGCCTAAACCCGTATAGGATTACGGTTGTCCAGCAGCTAAAGGAACCAGATAAGGATATACGGCTGAATTATTGTCATTGGTTTGAGGCGTTCATCGTGCAAAATCCTGCCATATTGTCCATCACATGGTTCACAGATGAAGCATGGTTCCATTTATCCGGCTATGTGAACTCAAATAACTCACGCTATTGGGCCAGCGAAAATCCACATGTTATTCATGAAGCACCTATGCACCCGGTTAAAATCGGAGTTTGGTGCGCAATATACGTTGAGATAACAGTGGGACCAATTTCTTTTTTTAAAACAATGTGAACACTGCAGAGTACCGACGGATTTTCACGGAGTTTTGAAAGGGGATATATCATACATATTATACATTGTACATATGAAAGGGGAACCATACACATAAGAATTGTATAGTAATAATTTAATTCACTGAATGTTAAAACATTCAACATGTAACTTTGTACAGAGCTATTTGTAAGCAACGGGCGCGCTGGCTACTTGAATGGGAATTCCTGGAACTCATAACGACCGTGCCTGGCACAGAGTGGTACAACGCTACATGATGGCGCTGAAGCGCAAGGTTCTGAAACCTCATATTTTCATACATGCTTGGGTAACGTGGCCTGAGGGCCAATGGGAAGCATCGTTACATTTTCAAACGTAGAGGACAGCGTGGGTAAGCCGCCCTATATAAGACCAGATTTTGCCGAGGGGGCACTCTTACTTATTACCAGTTCAGCGCAACAAGAAGTCACGCCAACGCAAGGTGCTACAGATGCACGTGGGTGCATATAAGGGTGGGATGCGTGTGAAGATAGATAGGCTCCTGATAAATATTCAAGTGGTGGGATAAAGTAAATGGGAAAAGCTAGCTGCCCATATTTATTTGAACAAGGAAATAAACATAAGTTATAAAGGGAAAACTTGCAGTGTATTTTTTAACTTGCCTCACCCACTAGAACCTGAGATTAAAGAAACTTAGCAATTAGGTAGGAATGGAGTCCTCAACTACCGACGAGCATCACTAGCCGAGGAAGAAGAACACTACAGCAGCCCGCTGCGGGAGTCGACCAACCATTTCCCGCTACAGTTTCCTGGGCAACTAGACGATGTAGAGCTGATCCAAGGATATTTTCAGCAGGACTGCGCTACGTGCCATACGTGAAATGAATCCATGGCACTAATTGCAAGTTTCTTTGACGATCGGATAATTTCCAAGAACCTGTAGCCACCGAGATCTCCGGATTTGACATCGCCGGACGGGTTATTTAAAGGACAGGGTTCATGCCACACGTCCCCAGACATTGGACGATCTGAAGCACAACATTACATAGGAGATTCAAGTGTTGACAACACAGTCCTCCAACGAGTGGTCAGTAACATGGATCGACGTGTTGAGTTGTGCCTTATGCAGGATGGAGAACATTTTCAACATTTGCTATAGAGATAAATAATCTTCCAAAATTTCTCTGCATTTCAGGTATAATAAGTTGTCGCTAGCATAACTCGGTTTGAAACAATTAAAGAAATAAATGTGCCAGTTCTTCATAAATCACTTTGTAGTTGGAGTAACTTTGTATACAACAGAGAAATAGCGCAAAAATCCTTACAAGTCTCTTGGAGATACAGATGTGGTGCTACTGTGCACAGTAGATTGGATGGCCTGCTTGTGCAGGGAATTTCCGTTCTCGTAAGTGGGTATTACTGGTAGTTATCAAGTTATGACCATAGGTTTCCAGATAGTCGATGCCCAACTCAGCTCAATTGGAACGAATGAGGAATCATGTTTGGCTGCATGCGTCAAATCATTGCCCCCATATATTGCGCTCTATGATCGATTTAAAAAGAACGTGTAAGAGTCTCAAGTTGTTGCGTGCTGGCCCATTAGATTTTTATTTTTAAATAAAAAACACTTCAAAGAAAATAAACTCGTGGCTGATTCATCTAACACGCCAGGGATAACGAACAAGATTTAAAACAACACATTTAAGAAATAAATTTAATCTTGCAGCAGTACGACTCAATATATGTTATAATTCAGCAACACTTCAAACAGCTTTACAATCAAATTGGTATTTAGCATATACGAGGGCTGTCCCAGAAGTACCCAACCTAACAAAGAAAACACAAAATTTTGGGAAAAACATCTTTATTTCTCTACATAGTCTCCTTTCAGCTCGATACACTTTTCCCAGCGGTGTTCAATAGCTTCGATACCCTGTTTATAGTGAGAACCATCGAGTTCTGCAGAACAGTCATCAACTGCAAACCTTCATTGTTCGCAAATATATTTCCCCCAAGCCATTAATTCAACTTTGGAAACAGAAAATAATCAGAGGGGGCTAAGTCTGGTGAATAGGGTGCATGAGGAAGCAATTCGAATTTTAACTCATTGATTTTGACCATGGCGATAATGGGTGTGTGAACTGTTGCATTGTATTGATGAAACAGAACTTTTTTCTCTCTAAATGCGGCCTTTTTGCTTGATTTCAATATTCAAACGCTGAAATAAGTTTGCATAATACTTGTCATTGATTGCTTTTCCTCTTTGAAGATAATCAATGAAAATTATCCCACGCGCATCCTAAAAAACTGACGCCATGACCTTGTCTGCAGATGTAACTGTCTTCGCCGATTCTCCCCTTTCAATCCACTATTTTGACTGTTCCTTCGTCTCAGGTGTGAAGTGATGGACCTATGTTTCATCCATGGTTATGAATCCACGCAAAAACTCGGCTTTATTGCAGCGAAACATCGCCAAACACTTGAGTGAAACATCCTCACTACGCGGTTTTTGTTCCATTGTGAGTAAACGCGGCACCCATCTTGCGCACAACTTTCTCATGTCTAAAATTTCAGTTAGTACGGGATATACAGCACTTTTTGAAATACCTACGATGTCTGCTAGGTCGCGCACTTTCAGTCGACGGTCATCCAATATCATTTTGTGGATTTTCTTCACAATTTCTGGCGTGGTCACCTTATTTGGACCATCACTGCGATGTTCGTCTTGGCAGCTCGTACGGCCTCGCTTTAACTTTGCCACCCAATATTTTACTGTTGTAAACGAAGGAGCAGACTCCCCCAGAGTAGAATCTAGCTCAGCTTTAATATTAGTTGCACTAAGATCTTTCAAATGAAAGCATTGTATCACATAACGATGACCAGTTTTATCCATGTTTACAAATTCTCTGAGAGAGTTCACTATTGATGGCAGCCAAATAATTACTAAACAACGTAGCATCGTCAAACTTCATACTTAAGCTTTATAATGTTGGTACGTTCTACCACAGTCATTTGTTTGAAACAACAACCGCTATATATACGTCAGGTCGGGTACTTCTGGGACTGCCCTCGTGTTACAGAAGTCTTTGTTCCCCGAAATTGACGGTACATCACACGCTTTAGTATGTATGAGATTTAGAACAGTAGTTACAAAATCAAAGCAAGAATTTACAAAAGACCGAAATGTTTGTAGACGTGACCGCTTCCTTATGTAGCGAGCTGAAGTAGCTGTCTCTGTTATCAGTAGATTTTCGACTGATACTCCTTCTTTGTTCTCGGGGTAACTTGGTTAGGACTTGCGGAGGTAGACCACGGGGTACGACGTCTATGTTTTGTGGAACCCAGCTGCTTCCAACCGGCACGGCAAGCAAACCACGCTAGGTTGCGTCATCTCTTCAACAGGCGAAAGCATATTATAGTGATGTCGATAATACAGGTGACACAGCTTAGCCACCGCTCAGTCTGACGAGAGAAAAACTGCTGGAATAAGGGGAGCTATCGATGGCTCAATATTCATAGTGAATACTGGGGATATTTTGTCTTTCTTGAACATCCAAATACTTTGTTACAGGATGTGCGCTAGACATGCTCTTTCAAAAAGATGGCACAAGGCAGTAGCGACCCGAGGGATGTTGCATAGCAAATATTCCGGTCGATGGATTGGGCTGCACTCGTTTCCCCGGATCTTACCCACATGGACTATTTTCTCTGGAGCTACATGAGAGCTGCTAACCTCATAAATAGAATTCGTGTAGAAAATGCAACATAACACCCATAATATTGCGCAGGTGGTGCTCTCTCGGAGGCAGGTCCCACACCTCTGCAACAAATGGCAATTGTCGTGGTATGGTTGTGTTATCTTATTTGCTGAGCGCCTGTTATTGTTTTACTATTTTGAATTTTGACTTCTTTGTCCTCCGGCTAGCTATTATTACCCAGTACAGCAAATCTCTTAAACAGGGTGTGTAAACGGAAAGGAGTTGTTACTAAAAGATAACACTGATAAAAGAATTTGTTTTTACACTTTTATTGCCGTCGCACTTCATTAATTTCACAGATTTACTTTTGATACACGCCTGACTGAAACTGTTATATTTTCGAATGTAACTATAATCACTTATTTGCCGCGCATTATTAATTCGCGTATTTCACATTTTATAACTAGCTTTACGACGCGAGAGATTCTGTAGAACTGCGCGACGTGTAACCCGTGAATGATTCTGTTGAACTGAGCAATACTTGTCTCTGACATTAGCTTTTTATACTCCCTCGCCCGGATATGCCTAAACATTATAACAGAGCTGCTATTGGTTAATAAAGCGCGCCAACATTAGCGTCTATTTTAATATCCAATCAAAATTACGAAAACATATGCTCTAGGGAAAATATTCCCTCCATTTCTACAGAAAAGCGCGCTACTCTGACGTCATTTGTTTGTCTCTTATAATTGATAGACAACTCACCCCCTCGCTAATTGTTACCCGCTCCTATTGTCAGGTTCAGTGAGGCCACGTAAACTTATTTCCTAACAATGCTTGTGGCTAACAAACATCTAAAATCATTGTCATACAATAATGTTAATTTACACTACAATCACTCTGGCATTTACAGTGTTGTGATATGAAATACTGCCTCACAATGAAGGAAGTGGTGGGTACAGAACATGAGGGACAGGAAAGTTGAGGTAGAAGAGGAACCACCCCAAACCACGAAAAACCGATGGGTCAGCGTGGACGGTCGCTGGTTCGAACCCAGGACCTCCCAAATGCGAGAAGCACACGTTACTGCATAGGCCGAAGGAGCACAAGGCATAGTGGACGTTCGCCAACAAAGTATACGTCCATCAAAGGTGCGGAAGAAGGAAACATCTTATAGCACGTGAACATTATGAATATGTTACTTATTTACATTTTGCGATAACCATGCTTATTCTTCTGAATGCTGACAAGGGTCCTGGTCTGTTTGTTTCGCCCTTCTAGAAGGAGCCGTGTCAACATTAAGCAGACTTAAGTGGCTTAGCGGGACACTCAGAAATTAAAAAAAAAACCCTTGCTTTTTAAAAGGTTTTATAAAAAATTTACTCTGTGAGGTAATTTTTATCTATAGTAAGCAGAGGAAGTATTGCATTACACCCACAAAAATCGAGATTTCATCGGACATAAACGTTTCGACGTTCACTGAATCAAAAGTAGTATTCTTAGAAAAAGGTCTGCGTGTGTCGCTGCATGTATGTGTCTCTGTAGGGCATAACTAAAAAAATCTGATGTGTTACACTCACATGACTTTCTCTACTCTTGTAAATCTATTTTTACAAACGCCTATTCTCCATATGCTTCATGCTAATCGAGATATCGAGATGTCAATCTTATTGCTAATTTTCTTGTAGATGCAAGGGGAATGTGGTAGGTTATAAGCGATAGTCAAATATTTTAACGCTGGTTGCTATGTGGCGCATTTCATTCTCTTTGCATGTCCAGGACATAAAAAAAATGACTAACGAATTTGAGAAAAAGTATAAGTATTGATATATTTAAGGAAATAACAAGCAATATCTCGAAAACGGTTCACTCAACAAAAGAAATGTATATGACATAAGTTGTGTATTTTAACGCGATCTACATTTTTTGTGTAGTAAAATTCTGTCTATCTCTTACGGTTTACCAGTTATGTAAAAGTCGTTCACAATGAAGAATACTTTTGGAGACATTCCCAAAAAATTCGAGATGTACATTTCATTTGTCATGACATTATCTTAAACATATGATATTTTAATCAAAATCGTTAGAGCCATTTTTGAGAAAATTAAAATTTTCGAAAAATGTTCCATGTAAAGGGTAGTCTGGGGTGGGGGGATTTTCTTGAAAACCTTCGTGTCGCATCTCTGGAAGATACTGAACCTAAATACCAAGTTTGGTGTTTATCCGACTGTTCGTTTTTGAGTTATGCTGTTCACAGACACACACACACAGACACACACACAGACACACACACACACAGACACACACACACACACAGACACACACACGGACATGTTTCCAAAAATGCTTTTTTTGGATTCAGTGGGTCTCAAAACATATATTTCCGGTGAAATCTCGGTATCGAATTTTTGGGTGGAATGCAATACTTCCCCTACTTACTATACGTAGTAGAGAAAGTAAAAAGAAAATTCGGTTAAATAGATTGGTATTTAAGTTCCGCGTCTTCCAAACATGTGACATGAATTTTCCAGAAAATCGCCCGCCCAAACTACCCTTCACAATGAAGAATACTTTTGGAGACATTCCCAGAAAATTCAAGATATACATTTTATTTGTCATGAAAATATCTTAAACATATGATACTTTAATCAAAATCGTTAGAGCCGTTTCTGAGAAAATTAAAAATTTCGAAAAATGTTCCATGTGAAGGGTAATCTGGGGTGGGGGGATTTTCTTGAAAACCTTCGTGTCGCATCTCTGGAAGATACTGGACCTAAATACCAAGTTTGGTGTTTATCTGACTGTTCGTTTCTGAGTTATGCTATTCACAGACAGACCCACAGACACACACACGGACAGTTTCCAAAAATGCTTTTTTTGGATTCAGGGGCCTCAAAAGATATATTTCCGGTGAAATCTTGGTATCGAATTTTTGGGTGGAATGCAATACTTCCCCTACTTACGTAGTAGAGAAATTAAAAATTGCCTTGAATATTTCAAAGATAATCGTTGTTTATTGGTTTGAATTTTCAAACATCTATGCTTTTTTCCAAGTGCAGAGTCGGCATTCGTTTTATTTTTTTGGTCCCACAAATAGCATACAATTTTAAAGCCTTCACACAGTAGTCCGCCTTTTAAAATTATGATTATGGTTTTAACCTATTGTATTCTTCATACCTGCAAGGTAATGTAAATGTGTATCGAAAGCTTTTCTCATCTCAGAAGTAGTAGATATACGAATAAGATTTTGTAACAATAGTTTGTAGAAGACTGAGTAGAGAAGGTCACGTGAAGGCGTTTTTTATTTTTGTTTAATTTTTTTTACTTTCTGTATTACAAACTTATACTAAGTAGGGAAAGAGTTGTGTTACACCCAAAAATTCCATGTAAACATTTCACTGGAAATACCTGTTTTGGGGCCAAACTTCCAAAAGAGCATTTTTAGAAACAGTTTTGTGTGGGAACTCAAAAATGAAAAGTCAGTTAAATACCAAACCTGGTATTTAAGTTCTAAAGATACAACACAAACAACAAAATCACCCACCCCAAGCCTCCCTTTACATGGAACTTTTAAACATTGTTTTTTTAATTCTTTAAAAAGTGGCTCTATCGATTTTTATTAATATAGCACATGTTTGATATATGCGTAAGAAATTAAACGCGTATCTTGAAGTATCTGGAGCCCTGTGCATTCTTATATATAACTGATAAATCGCAAGAGATGGACAAAATCTTACCACACCAAAACATGCAGATGTGGCTAAAGATGAAAAAAAAACTTATGTGAAATGAGATATTTTAGTTTCTCTACTACGTATAGCAAGTAGAGGAAGTATTGCATTCCACCCAAAAATTCGATACCGATATTTTACTGGAAATGTATGTTTTGAGGCGCCTTGAATCCAAATGAAGCATTTTTGGAAATATATCCGTGTATGTGTTTGTCTGTAAACGACATAATTCCAAACTTTGGTATTTGAGTTTAGTATCTTCCAAGGGTGCGACACGAAGATTTTCAAGAAAATCCCCCCACCTCGACTACCCTTTATATGAAACCTTCGAAAATTATGATTTTCATAAAAATGGCTGTAATGATTTTGATTAAAATATCATATGTTAAGATATTTTCATGTGAGAAAACAGTATTTTAGGAGTTGTATTATATTTCAACTGTTGGAGAGCCGAACTTGTAGTAGTTGCAACGGCACGTATAGTAAACAGTTTCCGGTAGCCTTCGCCCCAAATGTACTTTCAGGTGGCCTTTGCCCCAAGTTTAAAAAAAAATATTAACTTTGTAATTAAACTGTTTCTTTAAATATATAATATTTATGTTTGCCTCGGCAGCGTCAGTATTTATTTTAGAGACACGTTTCTCTTAGCAGGGTTGTGGTGCGATAAGAATGTAGGCTTACACAGATAATTTTACTTCACTCCTTTTATTAAACACTTGATACGATTTAAATAACACCTCACTGATATAGATAGCTGTGAGATTCTTTTTATTAATTAATTACAGTTATTTAACACGTAAACTTATTTTTCGTCTCACAAGAATACATATTATATTTCTTGAGGACACTTTTTGCGTCTGGTTAGTAACTCTGTCTGCAGGCAAAAGACTTCATTTCAACCGTCTAAACTTGTAAATTTCTGTATTTCAAGTCTCTGATTGGCTAATCCTACTCTAATAGAATACCTTCATTTAACTAAAGCTTTTTCTGGTTGTTGATTGGCTACTTTATAAACTGTCACTAAAATTACATTATTGCTTCCAAGAATCAGAAGTAGTATTGGTAAACTCTCAAACTCATTATTGCTTCAAGGTTACCTCATTGTTAGCAACGTTTTACTTATTCTCATAGCTCCTACATTATTAAATTACGTAATATATTCACATAACATTATTGAACATGTATACAATAATATAAGCATATGCAATGACTGTTACATACATTTTACAAATTATTACATACACATATTGCTTCAAGGCGGGGTGTTATTGAATTATATATATTATACAATTAGACTGAAATCATTTTTAGTCTTAAAAATACTTCCTCAAAGGGCAACTGAAGTGCATATGTTAAATTTTCTGGGAATGTCCCCAAAAGCCCTCTTTATTCTGAATGACTTTTGCATAACTGGTAAACCGTTAAAGATAGACAAAATTTTACTGCAGTAAAAATGTAGATCTCGTTAAAACACAGAATTTATGTCTTGTAAATTTTTTGTGTGGAGTGAACCATTTCCGAGATATTCCTTGTTATTTGTTTGAATTTTCCAATGCTTATACTTTTTCTTAAATGGGAATTCGTTATTTGTTTTTTTATGTCCTGGACATACAAATAGAATGGAATACTCCACATAGCAACCAGCTCTTAAAAGATTTGACTATCGCTTAAAGCCTACCATATTCCCCTTGCACCTGCAAATGTTTATCTCGATTAACATGAAGTAGATGGAGAATAAGCATTTGTAAAAATGTTTGTGCAAGAGTAGAGAAAGTCACGTGAGCGTAGTTTGAATTTCCAAATTCAGGTACTTCTACCAAGTGGTAAGTCGATATTCGTTTTTATCTCGTGGTAAAGGGCGTGGAATTTCAAACCTGTGCTATATTCTTCTTATACCCATAACGAAATATGTAATGAAAGTTTATCTCGATTAAGAAGAAGTAATAAGCTTTTGTAAGAATACTTTGTAGAAGAGTGAGTAGAAAAGGCTTCAGAATGCAACACATCAAATGTTCCCTTCAGTGTAATAATGTCTAAAATCTTTGCTTAAGGATTTGAAGTACACACCTTGAATCAGTATTTTTAACACTTAATGATTTCAGTCAAATTATATAATACAAAATATAATAACAGTCCGCCTTAAAGCAATATGTGTATGTAAGAATACATAAAAAGTGTATATTACAGTCATTGTATATGTTTATATTATTGTATACATGTGTAATAATGTTATGTGAATGTATTATGTAATTTAATAATGTAGGAGCTTTGAGAATAATAGGTTAAAAGTTGCTAACAATGAGGTAACCTTGAGGCAATTATGAGTAAGAAGGTTTAATAATGCTACTAGTCATTATTGTAGTAACAATGATGTAAATATTGAGACAGTTTATAAAATAACCAATCAGCAACCAGAAAGAAGCTTAAGTTAAATAAAAGTATTCTATTGGATTAGGAATAGCCAATCAGAGACTTGAAATACAGAAATTTAGGCGGAAGAAATCAAGTCAGTTGGTTGTAGACAATGTTCCTAACCGGACGCAAGAAATTTAATACGTATGCGTGTGAGACAAAAATAGTTTACGTGTTAAAAAGTGCAAGTAATTAATAAAAGTATCTCACACCTCTCTATATCAGTGAAGTGTTATTTAAATCGTATCAAGCATTAATAAAGTAAAATTATAATCTGTGTAAGCCTACATTCTTAGTCGCACCACCTCCCTGCTAAGACATTGTGTCTCTAAAAAACAATAATACTGACGCAGCCGAGGTAAACATAAATATATAATATTTAAAAGAAACATTCAAAATTATAAAGTTAATATTTTTAAACTTGAGGCGAAGGCTACCGTAAACTTTTTACCATACGTGCGGTTGCAACTACTTCAAGTTCGCTCCCCAACAGTTTAAATATAATACAACACCTTCAATATAAACAACTTCAACCTATTTGTAAGATATTTTGTTTATTTACTCTGATGCTCGAAATACTTCAATGCTCGTAGATTTTTCAAGAGGTGTGATAAGTGTGTTACTTGAGAACAGAGCCACTGTGACAGTGAACATATCAGAACATTGCATTCTGTTCCACGTAGCGCAAATATGAATTTCAGATTGAACCCGGAAGATTTTCGAACCGTTAAATTGACTTCATTTTTTGCTCTCATTTTCGTGTTCCAACAGGTGATGTTACGCAGCAGGTAGATAGTATTAACAAAAGAGAGAGCTCTTCAGAGAAAGCTACCTTGATTAATGATGTGTCATCTCCATAAAAGCCGTTAATCAAATGCATTGATTGCTGAAGTGGCAGTCTCCAAACCTGAGGCCTTCCAGTGTTGAAACTTGCAGATGGAAAAGTTTAGGGCTCACATGGTCTTTTTCTTTCATTTTCTAATATCCTGCTTAGTACGAGAGTGAGTGAAATAGCGGCATAATAAAACCCCAGCCTTGGGGTGTCTCAATTTCTGCATAGGTGGATGCGTTAGCTAAGGAACTAAGGTTCCTTTATGCTTTGTTAGGGGGAAAACATAATATACCATTAGAAGATGAGGGGCTTGTGTGATTTGTCGTCAGGTTGGTGTGCATTGAAGTTATACATCTGTATGACTAGTGTCTGCAAAAAAACGTACCGATGCTTTTAGTTTCATGTAGTCTTTTTCTTTATTTAATGTTGGCAGAATCCCATCAGTTCTGTTCCACACCTACCCGGATGTATAATCTCTTCTTGGTTTGTACAAAGTGAGTGGCGAAAGGGGTGGGAAATGGAAGCATTTACCTGAATGGCTGCATAGTACTCGCCAGACACTCGCCAAACCTGTCCCTCTCTTATTGGTTTGATGTCAACTGTCTGGCACTCAAGCCCCAACCAATGAACAGTGGTTGATTTCCTATTCACGAGCGAAGGAAGTCGGGTAAGGTGATATGACATATATTATGTGATTTATAGATAGATATTTATTACTTTCTCTACCACGTATATAGTAACATTCCACCCAAAATTTCGATACCGCGATATCAGAGGAGATACGTTTTTTGACACCCCTAAATAAAAACAAAACATTTTTTTTAGAAAAAGGTCCATGTTGGATAAACACCAAATTTGGTATTTACGTTCAGTAACTCCCAAAGATACACAGAAGATTTTTAAGAAATTCTTCATCATATACTACCCTTTACATGGGAGATTTTTCGAAATTTTTTATTTTCTAAAATGGCTTCAACGAGTTTGATTAAAATACCATATGTTAAATATATTTACATTAAAAATAAAATGTATATCTTGAATTTTCTTACAAGAGACTGTGAAGTCCACTGATGCCACAGAATGCCATTTCCGAGATATCCATTATTAAAGGTTCGAATTGTTCATTTCTTGGCCATTCTGCTGTCAACATTCAGTTGTTTCTCGCGATGTCATGGAAACAGTATGGCCAGCATATAACGTCCAGTTGTTAAACATTTGACTATCGCTGTTCTCTTTGTATCTATAACGAGATGTGTAATGTAGCTGTTTCTGTAAAGGTTTATCTCGATTAAAATGAAGTAGATAGAAAGATGAGATTTAGTAGGAATGGTTTGTAGGTCCACTAATAAACGATAGAGGTTAGAGGTGGTCATGTGAGTGTATCACATCAGAATTTTTTTACCTTCTCTACCTAGTAGGTAGAGAAGATATTGCATTCCACAAAAAAATTCGATATCGAGATTTCAAAGGAAATACATGTTTTGAGGCCCCCTGAATCCAAATAATAATTTTTTTATCTTGTAGAGATTACAAGCCATGAGATAAGACATATAAAATTACAACTTAAAGTTAAGTGCATGCAAATCATAATGGCATACTTTAATTACAAGTAATTAATAAAGTGAAGTGGATGGATAAAATGGAGTTGTGAACAATTTCCTCTTTATTTTATATGTCATTTGAAAGTAACAAAGGTTATGAACAACAAATCGAAAATTATTGTCCATAATGAACAAGGTTGTAGCGCAGGGAGGGCTGCGTCAAACTCATGGAAGAAATATTACGAATGTGTTACCAGACACGCAAACCAGATGGGGTAATTATAAAAGCTTCAAAAACATATCACAACGGAATACAAAGAAAATCTGATGTGCTACACTCACATGGCTTTCTCTATTCTTGTACAAACTATTTTTACAAACGCCTATTCTCCATATGCTTCACGTTAATAGAGATATCGAGATGTTAATCGTATTGCTAATTTTCTTGTAGATGCAAGGGGAATTGGTAGACTTTAAGCGATAGTCAAATATTTTAAGAGTTGGTTGCTATGTGGAGTATTGCATTCTCTTTGCACGTCCAGGACATAAAAAAAAGAATAACGAATTTGAGAAAAAGTATAAGTATTGGAAAATTTAAGGGAATAACAAGCAATATCTCGAAAAGGTTCAGTCAACAAAAAAATGTATATGACATAAATTGTGTATTTTAACGCGATCTACATCTTTTGTGTGGTAAAATTTTGTCTATCTCTTATGGTTTACCAGTTATGCAAAAGTCTTTCACATTGAAGAACACTTTTGGAGACATTCCCAGAAAATTCGGGATATACATTTTATTTGTCATGAAAATATCTTAAACATATGATACTTTAATCAAAATCGTTAGAGCCATTTTTGAGAAAACTAAAATTTTCGAAAAATGTTCCATGTAAAGGGTAATCTGTGGTGGAGGGGATTTTCTTGAAACCCTTCGTGTCGCATCTCTGGAAGATACTGAACCTAAATACCAAGTTTGGTGTTTATCCAACTGTTCGTTTCTGAGTTATGCTGTTCACAGACACACAGACACAGACGGACATGTTTACAAAAATGGTTTTTTTGGATTCAGGGGCCTCAAAACATATATTTCCGATGAAATCTCGGTATTGAATTTTTTGGTGGAATGCAATATTTTCCCTACTTGCTATACGTAGTAGAGAAAGTAATTAAAGGATATGTGAAGACAATAGTTTAATAAATAAACTTTTTAGGAGAGATAAGAGTGTTTTACTTTGTATACCTCTTTTAATGGGTTAGGACCGAAGGGATGGCTCAGGCGGTTACGTCTTTGACCCGCATTCGGTAGGTCCCGGTATTGATCCCCGGCGACTGACCACTCTGAGCCATGGGTTTTTCCGAGGGTTTTCCCGGATCGCCAGGCGAATGCTGGATTGGTTTCTTTAATCCCCCGAATCTCCTCTCTCTCCATTCTTCATGTCCTTCCTCTTTCATCCCGTTGGTCTTTTTCAGGTTCGGCGATGGTGTTTCGGTGCAGCGTGGCAGAGAAAAAGGATGCTCTTTGTGACTCCGTCCCGCGGCTTTTGCTGGCCGCCGCGTATCCGAAACCTCTCTGTGTGGGGTGGGGTCCCTGATCTGCCCGTCCGTCAGGAGGTCTCTATATGGAAAATTAAGGATCCTGTCATTGCTGTGCTGTGGCTCCTGGTCCCGGTATGCTGGTGTCTGCTCTCGCCTCACCCTTCCTCCCGGGGACGCCTCCTTGTGGGTCGTAGGTACAATATCCTCTCTGGATTGGTGCCGAGCGCCCTCCATAGTTAATCCAATTCAACCCTAATGGTTTAAGGCATTATTGGATTATTATTATCTTCTAATAATAAGTGTTTGCAAAACAACAATAGCAACAGACATATCGATTTTGAATTATAAAATGTCACAAACAAGCGTGATGAGGAACTGAGTTATTCGAAATAAACCATGTAAAACGATAAAGCATTACAATCTTTTTTCGCATTACTTGAAAAGGGTTGATAACTGCTTTATATTCCTTTTCTTCCAAAACTCTGATAATAAAACTTATTTAAAATAATACTAATTTCGAATTAATTTTGGAAAGATAGATTCAGAATAGAATATTTAATACCATAATCGGGATTCGAATCACTGGTCTTCAGTTTTGCATAGCGCTGCTCCGCAGTCTGAGTTACGATGTCGATATAATAATACGTCATGAAATTCTCTATGTGACTCCAATTTTCCCGGTAAAATACAAGGCATCCGTAACTTCTGAGATAGCATGCCCCAATATCGACTTACGTACTTTTCATTCCGATTCTACGTTTCCGGCTCCCAAAAAACAATTAAAAAAATCTGAGGTGTTACACTCACATGACTTTCTCTACTCTTGTACAAACTATCTTATTGCTAAGTTTCTTGTAGATGTAAGGGGAATATATATTTACAAGGGCAATATAGAAATACAGTAGCCTTTAAGCACATACATATCTCTTAATAGCTGGTTGCTAGGTGCAGCACCATTCTCTTTCCCACAGATTAATACTCTTTGCATATCCAAGACAAAAAAATGAATAACGAATTCCCATTTGAGAAAATAAGTATTGAAAAATTTAAGGGTATAACAAGCAATATCTCGAAAATGGTTCACTCAAAAAAAATGTATGTGACATAAATTGTATATTTTAATGCGATCTACATTTTTTGTGTAGTAAAATTTCGTCTATCTCTTATGGTTTACCAGTTATGCAAAAGTCGTTCACAATGAATAATACTTTTGGAGACATTCCCAGGAAATTCAAGATATACATTTTATTTGTCATAAAAATATCTTAAACATATGATATTTTAATCAAAATCGTTAGAGCCATTTTTGAGAAAATTAAGCTTTTCGAAAAATGTTCCATGTAAAGGGTAATCTGGTGTGGGGGGATTTTCTTGAAAACCTTCGTGTCGCATCTCTGGAGGATACTGAACCTAAATACCAAGTTTGGTGTTTATGCGACTGTTCGTTTCTGAGTTATGCTGTTCACAGACAGACACACACACACACACACGAACATGTTTCCAAAAATGTTTTTTTTTTGTATTCAGGGGGTCTCAAAACATATATTTCCTGTGAAATCTCGGTATCGAATTTTTGGGTGGAATACAATTCTTCCCCTACTTACTATACGTAGTAGAGAAAGTAAAAACTAAATGGATTATGTTTTATCAACGAATGTAAAGCTGATTTTGATCCTAGCCTCTGGTGCACATCCGCCATCGCGAAAAAGCCGCTAATAAACTTGGATTTCTAGAATTAGGTAAGGGTGATTGAGCCATGAATGAGATGGAGTTGCTTTGGAATCCCTTGCCACCTAACACGCAGCTCATTATGTAGGCACCTTTGTTTGCACCCAAGTGTATACAAACCAGTCTGATAATGAGAAATCCATCACTCCGGTAGGTCTAGCAGATGACAATATACAAATATGAGGGATAAACATTAGTAAAGTTAGGAGAAGAAATTTGTCTTTATGATTCATCCATAGCTTCAGAGCCGTTATAAACCAAACTGCACTCCACTACTATAGACATTCTTAAATTATTATCGAATGTCAAACGTCGACGTAGATCAGTTAAGCAGTTTTTGAACTGCGAGAGGTTTCGTTCGTTACAGAAATCTTAATGGTGTATATGTCAAGAATACTATGCCGCATCTTAAATGATTATGTATTCTTCGTTACAAATTGTTAAATGACCCTTTTTACTTTCTCTACTACGTATAGTATGTAGGGGAAGTATTGCATTCCACCCAAAAATTCGATACCGAGATTTCACCGGAAATATATGTTTTGAGGTGCACTGAATGCATATAAAGGATTTTTGGAAACATGTCCGTGTGTGTGTTTGTCTGTGAACAGCATAACTCAGAAATGAACAGTCAGATAAACACCAAAGTTGGTATTTAGATTCAGTATCTTCCAGAAATGCGAGGCGAAGGTTTTCAAGAAAATCCCCCACCCCAGATTACCCTTTACATAGAACATATTTCGAAAATTTTAATTTTCGCAAAAATGCCTCTAACGATTTTGATTAAAATATCATAGATTTAGGATACTTTCATGACAAATAAAATGTATATCTCGAATTTTCTGGGAATGTCTCCAAAAGTATTCTTCATTGTGAACGACTTTTTCATAACTGGTAAAGCATAAGAGACAGACAAAATGTTACTACACAAAAATGTAGATCGCGTTAAAATACACAATTTATGCCATACACATTTTTTTGTTGAGTGAATCATTTTCGAGATATTGCTTGTTATTCCCTTAAATTTTCCAATACTTCTACTTTTTCTCAAATGGGAATTCGTTATTCATTTTCTTATCCTGGTAATGCAAAGAGAATGGAATACTCCACATAGCAACAAGCTCTTAAAGTATTTGACTATCGCTTAAAGTCTACGATATTCACCTTGCACCTACAAGAAAATTAGCAATAAGATTAACATATCGATATCTCGATTAACATGAAGTAGATGGGGAATAAGCGTTTGTAAAAATATTTTGTAATCAGATTTTTTTTTCTTTAGAATATTTTGCCATTTATTCTTTATGCTCTGTATGCAAGGTCCTGGAGATATATTCTTGATTTTTTTCTCGCACCTCTTCCATTATTGTTATGCCCTTGGATATTTGCAACATTTTTGTTGAACTTCTTTTGGGTGCGCTGCCCCCGTCTTTAACCAGTAGCATACACGCCGCACTATAGGGAGCTTATTAAATTCTTGTCATGTTTGTAACAATGTTGACAAAGGCTTTTAATAGACTTGAACATATTTTGATTTGTAATGATTGATATGCTTTTTGCTTTTATTACAAATGTATTTATACATAAATCTAATCGATAATTATATGTATAAAAGCGGGTAGCTCTATGCCGTCCTTGAAATTCTATACCCTTTCAATTACATCGCGAGAACAAATTAATGATTACCGCTTCAAAAACTGGTTTAAGTATTGAACAATTGAAAGCAATAACAAGGATTGATTACACAATAAAAGCTATTTTATATAAATTGCATATTTTAAGGATATCTGCAGTTTTGATGTGTGTGTGTTTGTCTATCCCGTTGCCAAAATCCAGGTTGTAACAAGCCGAAATAATTGAAGATGTGCTGGGGTTTCACAGCAGCGACGATCTACTTCAAAACAACAGACAAAGATCTGCGATCAGTGAGGATGGCAGGTTCATGAGGAGATTCCAACATATTATGAGGTGCGCGACTCGCATTCGGGAGATCTCGGGAGCAGGCAAATTCTGGGGTGGTTCCTCTTCTACCACGATTCTCCTACCTCCCATGTGTTTCAGGATTGTAGGATCAGGCGACGGTTGCGGCTGAGTCGTGGCTATGCGCTCTGTGAAGGTTTCTTCCTAACGTTATACAGGGACCGGCTGGGAGTCAAATGATTGGGGTCGGGCGGCGTTGGAGGGGTTCCATCTGGAAACATTAGAGACCCCATCCGCGCTTACGACCGTCGTCATCCCTATCCGGTCGTCCTTCGGAACTCCCCGTTCATTCCTCCCTCCCAGGGGTCCCTATAGAAGCACAAGATGGACAGATTTCGTGGAACCCATCGAGAACAAGCTTTTTGGTACTGCAGGGTATCGTGAACAATGTGACGAACGCTTCCGAACGACATTCCCAACTCCTACCACCATGTATCGTAACGTGATACTCCTGTTGTCCTAAATCAGCTCCTCCACGCAAGCTGTGTTCAAAACTGTTGATGCCGTGCTGTATCGGTCACTGCGATGCTCGTCGTTGACGTTTTCTCTACCGGCCGCAAAATCTCGACATCTTTCTGCGACATGCTGACGAGACATCACAGTCCCTACGTACAGCTCTACCACCTGCCGGTGAAATTCAGCCACGAATACACGTTTCGCCCTCCGAAATCGAATAACGTAGCGGATTTGTTCGCAAGACACGTTTTCCAAGCGAGTCACCATTTGCATTTACTGCAACTAGCTCTGTAGGTGTCGGGTACCTGAAACTATCCACAATTACCAACCGCATATATTAGAATTACTGCACACTACTAATTTTTACTTTCTCTAATACGTATAGTAAGTAGGGGAAGTATTGTATTCCACCCAAAAATTCGATACCGAGATTTCACCGGAAATATATGTTTTGAGACCCCTGAATCCAAAAAAAGCATTTTTAGAAACATGACTGTGTGTGCATCTGTGAACAGCATAACTCAGAAACGAACAGTCGGATAAACACCAAACTTGGTATTTAGGTTCAGTATCTTCCAGAGATGCGACACGAAGGTTCTTAAGAAAATCCCCCTACCCCAGATTACCCTTTACATGGAACATTTATCGAAAATTTTAATTTTCTCATAAATGGCTCTAACGATTTTGATTAAAATATCATATGTTTAAGATATTTTGATGACAAATAAAATTTATATCTTGAATTTCCTGGGAATGTCTCCAAAAGTATTCTTCATTGTGAACGGTTTTTGCGTAACTGGTAAACCATAAGAGATAGACAAAATTTTACTACACAAAAATGTAGATTGCGTTAAAATACACAATTTATGTCATATACATTTTTTATTGAGTGAACCATTTTCGAGATATTGCTTCTTATTCCCTTAAATTTTCTCAATTTACTTATTTTCTCAAATGGGAATGGATATACAAAGAGTATTAATCTGTGACAAAGAGAATGGTGCTGCACCTAGCAACCAGCTATTAAGAGATATGTATGTGCTTAAAGGCTACTGTATTTCTATATTGCCCTTGTAAATATATATTCCCCTTACATCTACAAGAAAATTAGCAATAAGATAGACTCTGCAAATGTTTATCTCGATTAACATGAAATAGATGGAGAATAAAAGTTTGTAATAATACATTTTACAAGAGTAGAAAAAGTCATGTGAGTGTAACACATCAGATTTTTCTATAACGAACGAAACTCCAGGAATATCGGCCTTGTAATCTTAGATTCTGATCACCCTCGTATCTCTTACATGTACAGTATATGTATATATACAATATGTGTATATATAAATGGTTTACTAATTATGCAAAATTGTTTCCAAATGAACAGGACTACACAGGCTATTTCCAGAAATGTCAAAGTATACAGTTTGTTTGTCATGCAAATATTACATAAAATGGTACCTTAATCAAAACCGTTACAACCATTAAAAATCTGATGTGTTACACTCACATGACTTTCTCTACTCTTGTACAAACTATTTTTACAAACCCTTATTCTCCATCTACTTCATGTTAAACGAGATGTTAATCTTATTGCTAATTTTCTTGTAGATGCAAGGGGAATTGGTAGGGTTTAAGCTATAGTCAAATATTTTAAGAGCTGGTTGCTATGTAGACTATTCCATTCTCTTCGAATGTCCAGGACATAAAAATGAATAACGAATTCCCATTTGAGAAAACGTTTTAAGTATTCGAAAATTTAAGGGAATAACATGCAATATCTCGAAAATGGTTCACTCAACAAAAAAAAATGTATATGACATAAATTGTGTATTTTAACGCGATCTACATTTTTTGTGTAGTAAAATTTTGTCTATCTCTTATAGTTTACCAGTTACGCAAAAGTCGTTCACAATGAAGAATACTTTTGGAGACATTCCAAGAAATTTCGAGATATACATTTCATTTGTCATGAAAATACCTTAAACATATGCTATTATAATCAAAATCGTTTGAGCCGTTTTTGAAAAAATTTAAATTTTCGAAAAATGTTCCATGTAAAGGGTAATCTGGGGTGGGGGGATTTTCTTGAAAACCTTCGTGTCGCATCTTTGCAACATACTAAACCTAAATACCAAGTTTGGTGTTTATCCGATTGTTCGTTTCTGAGTTATGCTGTTCACAGACACACACACGACCATGTTTCCAAAAATC
Source organism: Deroplatys truncata (assembly GCA_030765065.1). Classification (NCBI taxonomy): domain Eukaryota; kingdom Metazoa; phylum Arthropoda; class Insecta; order Mantodea; family Mantidae; genus Deroplatys; species Deroplatys truncata. The sequence continues at coordinate 14,584,388 of CM060979.1, forward strand.
TGATGTTACACTCACATGACTTTCTCTACTCTTGTACACACTATTTTTACAAACTCTTATTCTCCATCTGTTTCATATTAATCCATATAAACATTTGCAGAAACCATCTTTTATATGCAAAGAGAATTACATTTTATACATAACGACCTGTTCTAAAAATATTTGACTGTCGCTTAAGGCGTACTATGTTCCCCTTGTTTTGTATTTGCAAGGGCAATATACAAATACAGTAACCTTTAAGCATAGACATATCTCTTAATAGCTGGTTGCTAGGTGCAGCACCATTCCCTTTCCCACAGATTAATACTCTTTGCATATCCAAGACAAAAAAAATGAATAACGAATTCCCATTTGAGAAAATAAGCATTGAAAAAGTTTAGGGAATAACAATCAATATCTCGAAAATGGTTCACTCAATAAAAAAAATGTATATGGCATAAATTGTGTACTCTAACGGGATCTACATTTTTGTGTAGTAAAATTTTGTCTATCTCTTATGGTTTACCAGTTATGCAAAAGTCGTTCACAATGAAGAATACTTTTGGAGACATTCCCAGGAAATTCAAGATATACATTTTATTTGTCATAAAAATATTTTAAACATATGATATTTTAAATAAAATCGTTAGAGCCATTTTTGAGAAAATTAAAATTTTCTAAAGTTCTTCCATGGAAAGGGTACTTTGGGGTGGGAGATTTTCTTGAAAACCTTCGTGTCGCATTCTTGGAAGATACTGAACCTAAATACCAAGTTTGGTACTTATTGAACTTTTCGTTTTTGAGTTATGCTGCAGACATACACGCGGTTTTCTAGGAAAGTTTTTCTTGTATCTCAGAATACGTGTTTCCTGTGAAATGTCGGTATCGAATTTTTGGATACAATATCTTCTCTACCGACTATGTATGTTGTAGGGGAAGTAATTCTGTGCCTTCTGTGGAAGGTGTTCATACAACTACAGGAAATTCTTTTAATTATTGTATCCGCTCATTTGTCTTTTTTTAAAATTAGAAGCAATGTCTGGTACTGAGAAAGTTTTAATCGAAAAACGCATTCTTCCATTCCAGCAACTGGTGAGTAATTAGAAGATGGGCGTACGCGTCTAAGAATGAAGGCCCTCTCATGAATGTTAAAAACTTGATAGAAGAATTGAAATAGATTCCAGTTTACGCCCTGGATAACGAAATACTTCACGGCGATGCGTAACTTATACTTCCATAACTAGGAGAGCTTTCTTATACAAAGCGGGTAATCTATATTACTTCTGTTGTTGGTCTCTGCAAGCTGTTCGCAGTGGCACTCATGCAGGAGTTTGATAATTCCCCCAAAAGAATGAAATGTGTTATAGCACTTTGGGGGAAAAACATATGAAGTGCTACCCAAAAGTTACAAAATGCCTCATTAAATTGAGAAAATATGTTTGTTGCTGCTACGTATGGGCGCCAATTTTAAGAAGTTTGTTGTTGCTTCACGTATGGAAAGTCATTTTGAAGATGAAGTATTATATTTCAACTGTTGGGGAGCCGAACTTGTAGTAGTTGCAATCGCACGTATGGTAAACAGTTTCCGGTAGCCTTCGCCCCAAATGTACTTTCAGGTGGCCTTTGCCCCAAGTTTAAAAAAATTAACTTTGTAATTAAACTGTTACTTTAAATATTTAATATTTATGTTTGCCTCGGCTGCGTCAGTATTTATTTTAGAGACACGTTTCTCTTAGCAGGATTGTGGTGTGACAAAATGTAGGCTTACACAGATCATAATTTTACTTCTCTCCTTTTATTAATGCTTGATACGATATATAAAACACTTCACTGATAGATAGAGCTGTGAGATTGTTTAATTAATTGCTTGTATTTTTTAACACGTAAACTTATTTTTGTCTCACACAAATACATATTATATTTCTTGAGGACACTTTGTGTCTGGTTAGTAACGCTGTCTGCAGGCAACTGAACTCTAAATTTGTAAAATTGTCTGCTTTTCAGTTTCTGTTTGGCTAATCCTACTCCAATAGAATACCTTCATTTAACTAAAGCTTTTTGTAGTTGTTGTTTGGCTATTTTATAAACTGTCACTAAAGTTACATTATTGCTTCCTAGAATCACAAGCAGTATTGTTAAACTCTCAAGCTCATTATTGCCTCAAGGTTACCTCATTGTTACCTCAGTGTTAGCAACTTTTAACTTATTATTCTCACAGCTCCTACATTATTAAATTACGTAATACATTCACATAACATTATTATACATGTATACAATAATATAAGCATATGCAATGACTGTTACATGCACTTTACAAATTGTTACATACACATATTACTCCAAGGCGGGATGTTATTGAATTTATATTTATATAATTTGACTGAAATCATTTAAGTGTTAAAAATACTGCTTCAAAATGTATTTAACCAATACCTGGGCCGTAGACACCACTATTACCTTCGAAATAGTTCCATTGTCAGTATTCAATCCTGGTGTATCCTCTCTCAAAAAGGGTTGTACTATACAAGCAATGCACTCCAATGGATCCGACAAGCTGAATAGCTTATCAGTAGTGAGTGCAAAACGCATTAAAAATGACTGCCAATGTCTGCCCGCTACGTGCTATACCGATACGGTAACCACTGTCGCCATTGCGACCCTGGAAAACCTCGGCCACGTTTTGGGCGCCTGTCCTTTCGGAAAAACACTGCGGAATTGTCAGCGTCATAAAATAAGATCCACTATTGCTGAAGCCTTAAAACTAAAGGGTCATACAGTATTCGAAGAGATGCATGGACTCTCTCAAGACGGCTCCTCTCGTCGGATTCACACACTAGCCATCCCAACAGGCTCATCATACGAATATATCATCGATTCAACAGTGAGAATGGAGCAGAATGAACAAGCAGTTGAAGTGCACACTGAAGAAACTGATGTTACACTCACATGACTTTCTCTACTCTTGTACAAACTATTTTTACAAACGCTTATTCTCCATATGCTTCATGTTAATCGAGATGTTAAGCTTATTGCTAATTTTCTTGTAGGTCTTTACTATCGCTTAAGGCGTACTATGTTCCCCTTGTTTTGTATTTGCAAGGGCAATATAGAAATACAGTAGCCTTTAAGCATAGATATATCTCTTAATAGCTGGTTGCTACTTGCAGCACCATTCTCTTTGCCACACATTAATAAATGTATTGGAAAATTAAGGGAATAACAAGCAATATCTCGAAAATAAAAAAAATGTATATGGCATAAATTGCGTATTTTAACGCAATCTACATTTTTTGTGTAGTAAAATTTTGTCTATCTCTAATGGTTTACCAGTTATGCAAAAGTCGTTCACAATGAAGAATACTTTTGGAGACATTCTCAAAAAATTCAAGATATACATTTTATTTGTCATGAAAATATCTGAAACATATGATATTTTAATCAAAATAGTTAGAGCCATTTTTGAGAAAATTAAAATTTTCGAAAAATGTTTCATGTAAAGGGTAATCTGGGGCGGGGGGATTTTCTTGAAAACCTTCGTGTCGCATCTCTGGAAGATACTGAACCTAAATACCAAATTTGGTGTTTATCCGACTGTTCGTTTCTGAGTTATGCTGTTCACAGACAGACACACACGGACATGTTTTCAAAAATGCTTTTTATGGATTCAGGGGTCTCAAAACATATATTTCCGATGAAATCTCGGTATCGAGTTTTTGGGTGGAATACAATACTTCCGCTACTTACTATACGAGTAGAGAAAGTAAAAATGTGGAATCTACGAGCTTACCATCCCCTACCACCTTGAGAAGTACAATTTATCAAACATTGAAGTTATTGGTCTGATGGTTGCGGCAATAGGAACCATATGTAGGTGCTTTGCTGAGTTTTGCAAAAAGTTCTGTCTCAAAGCCAATTTTATGTACGACATTGCAGTTTTTGTCCTTAAAGATTGAATCAAAATTCTCCAAAATCATTTATATTCAAATTAATTTCGTTCTGTAGCGTATGATTAACAGAGGATCCACACTTTCAATAATAATTTCCCTCTTAAAATAGCATTTTACGCCGTTTTCTTTAACACAAAATTGGATTTTATTTCAGTGCTAACCATGTTTGTCTTCTTGTAATACTCTTGTAAAAGTATTAAGCTTTGTCTATTTGGCAGTCCCTACTTATGCCAACGCTGAAGTTTTTGCTTCTGAATAAATAAGATTTATTAAACACACTGTGCACATGCAAATTAAGTACTGGGTTATTCAAAAAGGACGAACAGCTTTAAATATTTATTTCTAATGAACGACAATAGGCCGCGACACATGGAATACATCACTGAATAGAGGAAAGTTCGAACTTTTATTTTATGTGTTCAAAATGAGCACCATTTGTTTTGCGAGGACGACCAGTGCTTTTCAGTTTGCATACGTAACCATCTTCTACGAATTTATTGTATCAATTGTAAATTTTTAATGACGAGGTGGCTCTTTGTAGCACTTGCAACGAAATGCACGCTGCAATGAAACAATGGATTCACTGTTTGCATACTGCAGCACACCAAACGACTTTTCCTGTGGCGTTGCCATTTTCTCGTAAACAAACCCAGCGCCACTGTAGGCACTGATTGGAACTAATAGAGGGGCTTAAAACTTTGAACTTTCCTCTATTAAATGATGTGTTGTATGTGTTGCTATCTATTGTCGTTCAGTAAAACTGAATATTTAAAATCTGTTCCTTCTTTTTGAATAACCCTGTATTATACAGGTTTTTTTTTCATCTGTATAGAATGTTAGCCAGTTTCCATGCTTTGCAGTCGATGAGATCACATTGCCGTTCACATACGATACAATAACATTGAAATAACGCTTGGTAAAACCCTCTTTGGCTGCAGATTCTAAAGTGAAAGCCGTGTGCTGCCGTTCTTGTATGCACGTGTCGGAGCTGGAAATTTGGTTCTTTCCATTCTCCTGAATTCATGGCTGGCGTATAATGAAAGCTTTGATCTACTGCCAGTGCCTTTTCTTCCCTTTCTCGTATGCTGGTGTATACAAAAGTTTGTTCTTTATTGCCACCTCGCCAATGAAGAATTCTGTGGTGACCAAAAGACAGACGAGTCTAGTCATTGTCGTTCGGCATAGTCTGCTTAGCTTTGTAGTGTTACGAATGTAAAAAATTCTGAAGTGTTACACTCACATGACTTTCTCTACTCTTGTACAAACTATTTTTACAAACGCTTATTCTCCATATGCTTCATGTTTATCGAGATGTTAATCTTATTGCTAATTTTCTTGTAGATGCAAGGGGAATTGGTAGGCTTTAAGCGATAGTCAAATGTTTTAAGAGCTGGTTGCTATGTGGAGTATTACATTCTCTTTGCATGTCCAAGACAAAAAAAATGAATAACGAATTGCCATTTGAGAAAAAGTATAAGTATTGGAAAATTTAAGGGAATAACAAGCAATATCTCGAAAATGGTTCACTCAACAAAAAAAATGTATATGAAATAAATTGTGTATTTTAACGCGATCTACATTTTTGTGTAGTAAAATGTTGTCTATCTCTTATGGTTTACCAATAATGCAAAAGTCGTTCTCAATGAAGAATACTTTTGGAGACATTTCTAGAAAATTCAAGATATGCATTTATTTTGTCATGAAAGTGTCTTAAATATATGATATTTTAAACATAATCATTAGAGCCATTTCTGAGAAAATTCAAATTTTAGAAAAATGTTCCATGTAAAGGGTAATAGGGGTGGGGGATTTTCTTGCAAACCTTCGTGTCGCATCTCTGGAAGATGCTGAACCTAAATGCCAAGTTTGGTGTTTATCCGACTGTTCGTTTCTGAGTTATGCTGTTCAAAGCGACGCAGACACACACACACGGACATGTTTCCTATAATGCTTTTTACTTTCTCTACTACGTATAGTAAGTAGGGGAAGTATTGTATTCCAACCAAAAATTCGATACCGAGATTTTACCGGAAATACATGTTTTGAAAGCCCCTGAATCCAAAAAAAAACATTTTTGGAAACATGTCCGTGTGTGTCTGTGTGTGTCTGTGTCTGTATGTGTGTCTATGAACAGCACAGTCGGATAAACACCAAACTTGGTATTTAGGTTCAGTATCTTCCAGAGATGCGACACGAAGGTTTTCAAGAAAATCCCCCCACCCCAGACTACCCTTTACATGGAACATTTTTCGAAAATTTTAATTTTCGCAGAAATGGCTCTAACGATTTTGATTAAAATATCATATGTTTAAGATATTCTCATGAAAAATGAAATGTATATCTCGAATTTTCTGGGAATGTCTCCAAAAGTATTCTTCATTGTGAACGACTTTTGCATAACTGGTAAACCATAAGAGATAAACAAAATTTTACTGCACAAGAATGTAGATCGCGTTAAAATACACAATTTATGTCATATACATTGTTTTTTTTGAGTGAACCGTTTTCGAGATATTGCTTATTATTCCCTTAATTTTCTAATATCTATACTTTTTCTCAAATTCGTTATTCATTTTTTTATGTCCTGGACATGCAAAGAGAATGAAATGCGCCACATAGCAACCAGCTCTTAAAATATTTGACTATCTCTTAAATACTACCATATTCCCTTTGCATCTACAAGAAAATTAGCAATAAGATTGACATCCCGATATCTCGATTCACATGAAGCATATGGAGAATAAGCGTTTGTAAAAATAGTTTGTACAAGAGTAGAGAAAGTCATGTGAGTGTAACACATAAGATTTTCTGTATTCAGGGGTCCTCAAAACATATAATTCCGGTGAAATCTTGGTATCGCATTTTTGAGTGGAATACAATACTTTCCCTACTTACTGTACGTAGTAGAGAATGTAAAAATCTGATGCGATACATTCACAGGACTTTCTCTGCCCTCTATGTTTATAAGGGGCGTACAAACTATTTTTACTAAAGCTTATTTTTCCTTCTACTATACTTTAATCCAAATAAACCTTTACAGAAACAGCTACATTACACATTTCGTTATAGACACAAAGAGAGCAGCGATAGTCAAATGTTTAACCACTGGACGCTGTATACTGGCCTTAAAATTCCATACTGTTTCCATGACATCGCGAGAAACAATGTTGAATGGACTCTAAAGAATGACAAGCATTGGACAATTTGAACCTTTAATATCTCAGGAACGGTTTATGCCACAAAAAGCTAATTTTGATGAATTGTGTGTTTTAAAGACATCTACATTTTTGTTGTTGTGCGTTTTCGTCTACCGCTTAACGTTTATCACTTATAGAAGATTATACAAAATTCCTTCCGAATGAAGAGGGTTTCCTAGTTTTCGAAAAATGTTCCATGTGAAGGGTGATTGTATTTTCTTAAAATCTTCGTGTCGCATCCTTTGAAGATACTGAATTCAAATACTATGTTTAATGTTTATTCCAATTTACGTTTTTTGAGTTATGTTTTTCACACACACACACACACACACACACGGGCATGTTTCCCAAATGCTTTGGGGTCTCAAAACACGTATTTCCGTAAAATGTGGGAATCAAATTTTTGGCTGAATTCAATACCTTCTCTAGGTACGTGGTAGAGAAAGTAAAAATTGCTTTTTTAATAGACCATTCTATAGTACGCTGATTAGATGTGACGTGCTAAATTGTTATGGCATCCCTAATACTTCAGCGACTCATTATGATCTTACTCGGCCGCTCGCGCAGGTCCACACCGCCAACACCTTTTAACACCTTCAAAGCAGCAGTTCACTGAGATCCATTCCGCAGATAAACAATGAAATATGTGTATTTAAAATAAAATAAATTCTGTTCATTGTATTTTTACTTTGGTAAGTAAGTTGGGGAAGTATTGTATTCCACCCAAAATTCGATACCGAGATTTCACCGGAAATATATGTTTTGAGATCCCCTGAATCCAAAAAAAGCATTTTTGGAAACATGTCCGTGTGTGTCTGTGTGTGTGTGTCTGTCTGTCTGTGTGTCTGTTTGTGAACAGCATAACTCAGTAACGAACAGTCGGATAAACACCAAACTTGGTATTTAGGTTCAGTATCTTCCAGAGATGCGACACGAAGGTTTTCAAGAAAATCCCCCACCCCAGATTACCCTTTACATGGAAGATTTTTCGATTATTTTAATTTTCTCAAAAATGGCTCTAACGATTTTTATTAAAATATCATACGTTTAAGATATTTTTATGACAAATAAAATGTATATCTTGAATTTTCTGGGAATGTCTCCAAAAGTATTCTTCATTGTGAACGAATTTTGCATAACTGGTAAACCATAAGAGATAGACAGAATTTTACTGTACAAAAAATGTAGATCGCGTTAAAATACACAATTTATGTCATATACATTTTTTTTTGTTGAGTGAACCATTTTCGAGATATTGCTTGTTATTCCCTTAAATTTTTCAATACTTATTTTCTCAAATGGGAATTCGTTATTAATTTTTTTTGTCTTGGATATGCAAAGAGTATTAATCTGTGGCAAAGGGAATGGTGCTGCACATAGCAACCAGCTATTAAGAGATATGTTGATGCTTAAAAGGTACTGTATTTCTATATTGCCCTTGCAAATACAAAACAAGGAGAACTTAGTAGGCCTTAAGTCATAATCAAATATTCTTAGAATTGGTTGCTATGTTTAAAATGTAATTCTCTTTGCATGTCAAAAGATGGTTTCTGCAAATGTTTATCTCGATTAATATGAAATAGATGGAGAATAAGGGTTTGTAAAAATAGTTTGTACAAGAGTAGAGAAAGTCATGTGAGTGTAACACATCAGATTTTTTTAATATTCGAATAACTTGGGTTCGTTTCCTTTGTTTCAGCATGTGTTGCTTACACGTTACCTGCAAAATCTCAATAAATACGGCGTGGATTCACACTGCTGCCATCTGTGGCAGTTCTCGGAAACACGCTCAAGCTCCTGCCATCATTGCTGCCATCCGACCAGCATTTAATTGCACACAATTAACAAGGTAAGATGTTTTTGTAAAAATTCAATGTTTTTAAATTATGGTGTGGTCGACCAAAAATAGTCGTATGCAACTTGTGACGGTATAAAGTTTATTTAATTTTGTTAGCTCCACATTGTGGTAGCCAATTTGCGATGGTATTAGTGTTTGTTTGAAAGATGCTACTGTTTATTTGCCGCACGTATAAAAGACAATTTGTCGCGGTAACTTCATGTTATCATTTACTGAGCGCCTATTATTGTATTTAATTTTTTTTTACTGTCCTCCGGCTAGCTATGATCTCTCGGTCAAGCAAATCCCTTAATCAAGGTGTGTAAACGGAAAGGAGTTTTTATCCAAAGATAACACTGATGAAAGAATTTTGTTTTACACTTTTATTGTCGTAACATGTTATGCACTTTCACATATTAATCTTGACACTCGCCAAACTGAAACTGTTATAATAACTTATTTACTGCACATTATTAATTCGCGTACTTCAACTTTTTGTGTAATTAACTTTACAACACTTGAGATTTTTTTATAACTTTGCTACGCGTACACCGTAAATCGATAAACTATGCTATGTATTCACCATGACTTTTTCTGTTGAACTCGACTACGTGTAATGTACAAATGTTTCCGATGGACTGAACGAATTTGACTCTGACCTAGCCCTTTTTATACTCCTACACCCCGATATACCTAAAGATTATAACCGAGCTGCTATTGGTTAATAAAACGCGCCAACATTAGCGTCTATATTTATATCCAATGAAAATTACGAAAACATATGCTCTAGGGAAAAATGTTCCAGCAAATTCTAAGAAAAACGCGCCAATATTACGTCATTTGCTCGTCTCTAATAATGATAAACAGCTCACCCCCTCGCTACATTATTGCACGCTATTATTGTCAGTTTCAGTAAGGCCGTATAAACTTACTTCTCGACAATAATTACAATCAACAAACATCTCAAATCAATGTCACACAACAATGCATATTCATACTACAATCACTCTGACATTTACATAATTTGTGATACAAATTACTGCGTCAAACTTGACTATAATAGTAATTAAGACGCTCGCATGAAAATTATAAAGCTCGCAACTTAGTTACTACCGTTATATTATTGTTACATTTATACTATTACGGCTGCTGTGCGTCTTTCTTCCACCTATGTGCTTCCTGAAAGTTTTCCCCCGTGACTTGGGGTGTTAATTCCAGATACTTGTAACACTTTATCTACTATAATTTATTATTTCCAGAGTGGAAGTTGTCTATCTTGGTGATGTTGCCTCCCCTCCTGAATTTCATAATTTTTGTTTTGTTGTTGTTGTTTATGCTTAATTAATTTCTTGTGACCATTTACAAAGCTTGTTCAGCCGTTCTGCAGGGCCGGTCCGCTTTTCGAGATAAGAACCACGTCATCCGCGTAGAGAAACACAGTGATTTTCTCTGTTGCAACTACATGAATATATACACTACTCCCACAGCTTCTTCTAGGTGTTGAGCGCCGTCTGGAAGTCCTCTTTCGAGAGTTTGTTTAGCACTCCCTGCGATTCTGCTTGAATTTCTTCAACTTTCCTAAATCTTCGACCTTTCAACTTGATTTTCATCTTGGAGAACAAAAAGAACTCGCACGGGACAATGAAGAACGGTTGTGATTTTATTTTTCCTCAGGAATTCTGGCACGATGAAAGCTTTGCGTTGTCGATATGATTGCTGGTGCGGTAAGATTCTAGAGTTATTCTCCTCATATTCTCCTTTCATTTCGGCCATTTTTAAACCGCTTGAACCACTCATAGGTTTAAGTCTGACCAAGAGCGTCGTCTTCAAATTATTGCTTTAATATTTCATGCGTTTCTGTAACAGTTTTACCAGGTTTGAAACAAACCTTTATGCAAACACGCTGCTCTATCACATCTGTGATTGTTAAATGGCGATGTACTACTCGGCCACGATATGAATGCATGCGGTGGGTAGAGGAACTAAACAGTTACTGAACAAGTGGGCGGGGCACTGGAAGGACAGTCAGGTAAAGAAAACATCAACATTTCTGAGTTGAATTTACTATCGAGGCTGAGGCCTGCAGGTGTAGTACCGTTATTGTGCGACTGTATATTACCCTATCGCCTTGCCCCTCACTCCCCTCTGATCCCTAGCCTTGATTGCGTTCACACTGTCAACAAAAACACTACCGCCCTCCTCCAAACGTACTCATCGTGGACGGCTAGTGAGGACTACTCGACCACGATATTATTGCACTTGACCTTGCGGAAACCTGTACTTAAATACACGGGAAAGTCAGCCCAGCGAAGTGCAATATTATACTGTTCAAGTTGTACCATGTTTTTGAAACAAGAAAACGGGATCTTTTAAATGTTTCTCAATGAAACCAGTGACAAAATTGTTTCGTCATAAATACGAAGGTTTAGAAACTAATAAGTAAATAAATAATGTATAAATTACATATATAGTAGGTCTGAATTCATTGCAGCCAAACAAACAATCCTGTAGAATTATTAGTGCAGGAGTCATTCCTCATACATTGGTTAAGTTTAGAAGTACAGTCCATTGATCTGAAGGATTGGTTGTGGTGGATGGTATGGTAAGCTAACGCTTCTTCAACAGCTGCTAAATTCATATCTTTATCAGCAAAACCTTCACTTTAAAAGTTAGTCAATACGGTGCTATAAGAAACACTTGCACGAGTCATTCTTTTGTTTCTCACTGTTTATATGTTGTGATATATCCGATCATGGCTTATACTGAAAGCAGATGCACACTTTTTGCATCGAACATCTGAGCCAGAAATTGTTCTTATAATCTATGGATATTCCTTTTGTAGTCACTATTAAAACACTCTTTCTTTTCGGCGGTGGTGTATTATTATCTTCAAGTGTTTTAGCATTCGCAGGTTACAAAATTTAACTGAGTTTTATTATTTCACAAATGTAGAACACAGCATTTTCTTCTACCAAAGTCGCAACTGTAATGGATTTATTTTGACTCAAGCATATATGTTTACTGTTTTCGTTATGTTGGCGGCATTCACATCAAACACGACGATTTGTTCGTTGATAGCGCAGACCTGCTCAGTTCAACTGTACTTTTCCAAGCAAAGTCTCTACACGGTTTCAGGTGTTTGTGTATTGTACGAGAGGCACTATTTATATTTTGAGCCTTGGCAACCCTGAATGTTGTAGGTGCCATCTGACGTTTCCAATGGAAAGTTTCACATTTTTGACCATAATCTACTTCAAACATTTTGTCAATAGCGCGTCATTTGTTTTGTTTACACTAACTTGAAAATTGTGTGTCAACAAAAACTTGGAATTAAATGTGAAAATGTTCGTGCAATTATTTATTATGACTTCCGACGTGGATTATCAAGACAAGAGTGGATCGATCAACTAACTTCCACATTTGGTGACGAAGCTCCATCCTTTGCCACTGTGAAACACTGGTATAACGAATTTAATCATGGCCGCCGTTCGCTCAATGATGAAGTTCGTGAAGGTCATCCAAAATCAGTAGTTGTGCCAGAAAACATTGATGCTGTGCAAACACTAATAATTAAAGATCGTCTTGCGATACATTGTGAAATTGAGGCAACCCTAGGCATTAGTTCCACCAGCATATATAAAATATTACATGATTATTTAGCCGTGAAAAAGGTTTGCTCTCGTTGGATCCCACATAATTTGACGCAATCTCAAAAAGATGCTCGTGTCGATTGGTGTACAAAAATGCTCAAGAAATACAATGGCGGTGCCTCGAAAGATGTATATAAGATTGTAACAGGTGAGGAATCATGGATCTATGCGTATCAGCCGGAACGTAAACAGCAGTCGACTGTATGGGTGTTTCAAGATGAAGCAAATCCAACAAAAGTTGTTCACACTCGAAGTATTTCGAAGCAAATGGTCACCTACTTTTTCAGCAAAACTGGCCATGTGGCAACAGTGCCTTTAGAGGAACGTAAAACGGTCAATACCGAATGGTACACAACCATTTGTTTGCCGGAAGTCTTCGGTGAAGTAAGGAAAACCAACAAGAACCGTAGGATCGTTCTTCATCAAGACAATGCGAGCGCGCACATATCTCGTCTAACAGAGTATTTGAAGGCTCAAAAAATCGAATTGATGGGTCATCCGCCATACAGTCCTGATTTGGCAGCCAATTACTTCTTTTTGTTCCGGAACATCAAGAATAAATTGCGTGGTCAACGATTTTCGTTGGTAGAAGTAGCCGTTGTTGCCTTCAAAAACCACGTTTTGGAGGTGTCTCAAGAATACTAGAATAAATGCTTTGACAAATCGTTCAAACGGATGAATAAGTGTATTGATCATAAAGGAGAATATTTTGAAAAACAATAGAGCAGTTTTCAATCACAAATTATTTTGTATTAATTATTAGGCTTAAAATATAAATAGTGTCCCTTGTAGATCCATAATATAAACAGCGCTTGGCTTTGTCAGTTGTATCTTTAAATTTTACATCAAAGTGATGCAAAAAATGACATTTTGTGTTTTTGAGAACTATAGTTAGCGGCGTTTTATGACTAAAAAAGGGACGTAATCACATGCATTGATTAAAGTCACCAAACCGTCTCTGTTGCTTTATAAACTGTACCCCGTCCTATATGCGTACAAAATCTCTGCTCTGCATCACCTTGTGCCACTCTGCTTGTCTCTGGACGACTATGCTTTATGTGTGTTTTATGACTTATGTTGTGTGTATATTAGAATTTCTCATTTACTGTACATATTGTGCAATGAGCCGCGGCTAGCTCTGCATAGTAGACATTTACTCTTATCAGGGTTTGGAACGACAAACAAGGGTTAAATATCTAAGTATTCGCATACGTTTCACTTGTATACTATTTGAATGTATCACTTTAGTATATCACCGTTATTACATAACTCTCATTACAGCTTTAACAAACTTACACTTGTATTCGTGAGTATTTTTCGAGTTTACTATTTCCACAGTTCCTCGTAATTTAGACGAAATTACGTAAATATTATTTAATGCAAAGCCAATATCACGCGTATTTTTATACTTCAAACTCCGTTTCTATAGTATTTCAGGCACTTTAACGCCTACATCACCGCGTAAGCGTACAAGCGGTCCGCTTCCACCAACTCCGAAGCTAGAATGATTTGTAACTACATTTTAGCGTCACTTCCTTCTGCGCTGGCTACAATAATGCATGACGTTTATTGGTCATTTCAGTGACGTAGCTTGCTAACTGGCCTATCGTATAATATGTACAAATAAGTGTTTAAAAGGGAACGCTAGCTTGTTTTTAACTTACACAATATATTCTTTAAGTTCTTGGCCTTTGTTATTGGCTTACATTTTTTAATAAGCTTTCCTTTTAAATGTCTCAGTTAAAAAACTTACACTAAAGAATCTTTTAGCTGTAAGTACATTTTACTTCGTATTTAGCTTCAGTATCTTCCAGAAATGCGACACAAATGTTTTCAAGAAAATCCCCCATCCCAGATTACCCTTTACGTGGAACATTTGTGGAAAATTTTAATTTTCTCAAAAATGGCTCTAACGATTTTGATTAAAATATCATATGTTTAAGATGTTTTCATGACAAATGAAATATATATCTGGAATTTTCTGGGAATGTCTCCAAAAGTATTCTTCATTGTGAACGACTTTTGCATAACTGGTAAACCATAAGAGATAGACAACATTTTACTACACAAAACATGTAGATCGCGTTACAATACACAATTTATGTCATATACATTTTTGTTGTTGAGTGAACTATTTTCGAGATATTGCTTGTTATTCCCTTAAATTTTCCATATACTTATACTTTTTCTCAAATTCGTTATTCATTTTTTATGTCTTGGACATACAAAGAGAATGGAATGTGCCACATAGCAACCAGCTCTTAAAACATTTGACTATCGCTTAAAAGCTACCATATTCCCCTTGCATCTACAAGAAAATTAGCAATAAGATTAACATCTCGATTAACATGAAGCATATGGAGAATAAGCGTTTGAAAGAATACTTTGTACAAAAGTAGAGGAAGTCATGTGAGTGTAACACAGATTTTTACTTTCTCTACTACGTATAGTAAGTAGGGGAAGTATTGCATTCCACCCAAAAATTCGATACCGAGATTTCACCGGAAATACATGTTTTGAGACCACCTGAATCCAAAAAAAGCATTTTTGGAAACATGTCCGTGTGTGTGTCTGTGTGTCTGTGTGTGTGTGTGTCTGTGTGTGTGTCTGTGTGTGTGTGAACAGCATAACTCAAAAACGAACAATCGGATAAGCACCAAACTTGGTATTTAGGTTCAGTATCTTCCAGAGATGCGACACGAAGGTTTTCAAGAAAATCCCCCCACCCCAGACTACCCTTTACATGGAAGATTTTTCGAAAATTTTAATTTTCTCAAAAATGGCTCTAACGATTTTGATTAAAATATCATATGTTTAAGATATTTTTATGACAAATAAAATGTATATCTTGAATTTCCTGGGAATGTCTCCAAAAGTATTCTTCATTGTGAACGACTTTTGCGTAACTGGTAAACCATAAGAGATAGACAAAATTTTACTACACAAAAAATGTAGATCACGTTAAAATACACAACTTATGTCATATACGTTTCTTTTGTTGAGTGAACCGTTTTCGAGATATTGCTTGTTATTTCCTTAAATTTTACAATACTTATACTTTTTCTCACATTCGTTATTCATTTTTTTATGTCCTGGACATGCAAAGAGAATGGAATGCGCCACATAGCAACCAGCTCTTAAAACATTTGACTATCGCTTAAAGCCTACCAATTCCCCTTGCATCTACAAGAAAATTAGCAATAAGATTAACATCTCGATTAACATGAAGCATATGGAGAATAAGCGTTTGAAAGAATACTTTGTACAAAAGTAGAGGAAGTCATGTGAGTGTAACACAGATTTTTACTTTCTCTACTACGTATAGTAAGTAGGGGAAGTATTGCATTCCACCCAAAAATTCGATACCGAGATTTCACCGGAAATACATGTTTTGAGACCTCCTGAATCCAAAAAAAGCATTTTTGGAAACATGTCCGTGTGTGTGTCTGTGTGTCTGTGTGTGTGTGTGTCTGTGTGTGTGTCTGTGTGTGTGTGAACAGCATAACTCAAAAACGAACAATCGGATAAGCACCAAACTTGGTATTTAGGTTCAGTATCTTCCAGAGATGCGACACGAAGGTTTTCAAGAAAATCCCCCCACCCCAGACTACCCTTTACATGGAAGATTTTTCGAAAATTTTAATTTTCTCAAAAATGGCTCTAACGATTTTGATTAAAATATCATATGTTTAAGATATTTTTATGACAAATAAAATGTATATCTTGAATTTCCTGGGAATGTCTCCAAAAGTATTCTTCATTGTGAACGACTTTTGCGTAACTGGTAAACCATAAGAGATAGACAAAATTTTACTACACAAAAAATGTAGATCGCGTTAAAATACACAACTTATGTCATATACGTTTCTTTTGTTGAGTGAACCGTTTTCGAGATATTGCTTGTTATTTCCTTAAATTTTACAATACTTATACTTTTTCTCACATTCGTTATTCATTTTTTTATGTCCTGGACATGCAAAGAGAATGGAATGCGCCACATAGCAACCAGCTCTTAAAACATTTGACTATCGCTTAAAGCCTACCAATTCCCCTTGCATCTACAAGAAAATTAGCAATAAGATTAACATCTCGATTAACATGAAGCATATGGAGAATAAGCGTTTGAAAGAATACTTTGTACAAGAGTAGAGAAAGTCATGTGAGTGTAACACATCAGATTTTTTACCCTATAATCCTTTTGAAGTTATTAATATTAATAGAGAAATGAAATATATTAATACAATTATATTAATAATATGAAGCTACAATAGAAGCTATTGGTAAAAAATGTGAGAGTAAACAAGAGAACAGGTATTATTATTATTGGAATAGGGAAATAGGAAAGGAAGTACAATTAAAGAGACATCTTTATCTAAAATGGCTAAATACGAAGGACATAGAAGATAGAATAGAACTTAGAAAGCAGCAAGCAAAGATTAGGAATAAAATATCAGAAGCAAAAAAACAACAGTTGGAAAAAAAAACGTACCAAAAGATAGAAGCGTTCATTGGAGAAAAAAGGTGTACAGAAGCTCGGAAGGCTTTTAAAAATATAAAAAGGAATGATAAAGAATTGGTTTAAATATATTAATTTTCAATCATGGGAAAATTATTTCAAGGACTTATTGATAGAAAACAGAGAACAACATATGAGTACAATGGAAGAAAAAGTGAATGAAAAATTGAGTGAGTATATCCACTTAGAATTAGAAATACACTGCCGTTTGTAAAAATTGCATCACCAAGAAGAAAATGCATGAATTTAATACCACAGGTTAAGTACATGACAATGATAAACTTTTCAAATCTATACATGACATTTGAGCCCTAATATTCATAATAGGGTATCTAATCCTAGTTTACTTCTTTAACTTCATAATCCATCATACTAATTAATAATTAATTAAAACATTTTAAAAAACATTTCTATTTGGTGTGGCCTCCATACACTGCAATTAGAGCTGCTATACGCGAAGTTCAGAAAGGTTCTGAATAAGTTACTGAGGGATTTACCTCCACGCAGTTTGTATTCGAACCTACAAATCCGTGACACTGGTTACTGGAGGACCGTGGAGCATCAGGTGCCGACCAACCATACCCCAGACATGTTCGATGGGCGACATGTCAGGTGAACGTGCAGGCCAGGGAAGCAATGGTACCCGTCGCTCTTCGAAGAAGGCTTGTACATTCCTCGCAATATGTGTCCGGGCATTGTCCTGTTGAAATGCAGCCTGTGGAGATGCCTTAATCAGGAGGAGTACCTCAGGCTCTACAACCACCGTTAGGTACCGTTTGCTGTTCAAAGTGCGCTCAATCAGTAGGAGGCGAGATCGGTTGTTGTAACCAATGGCACCCCAAACCATCACACCTGGTGTTTGTCCGCTATGCCGCTCAACAATGCAGCCCTCCAGGTTGCGCTCACCACGGTACCGCCGGACACGCATGCGGCCATCCCTGTACGACACGTTGAAGCGGGACTCGTCCGAAAATACTACATTTTGCCACTCAGCACCCCAGTGACGGTGTTCACGTGCCCATTGCAGGAGCTTGGACTATGGAAGCCGACGTAATGGCATGCATGCAACCATTCTAACCTGCAGCAGATGGCGACGAACCGTTGATGCAGACAAGTTCACGCCTGTTGCAGTGCTCCAGCGTCGAGCCAACACCGTGGATGAAGCTGTACGGTCCGTTATGGCCATGCGGACAAGATGACCATCATCCCGTGCTGTGGTCATGTTCCGTGGTCCAGACCCGCTCTTCCTTGCGTACAGTCTTCATCTATCCACTGCTTCCACACAGGCATCACTGTCGTAGCAGCATGCCCTGTACGAGCCGAAATGTCACGATATGACAAATCCGCTTCCCGGAGACCGATCATTCTGCCCCGTTCGAACTCACTCACATGCCGATATGGCTCCCTTTGACGTCGACGAGGCATACTGGCACTCAGTTTATTATTTCCACCCTGTGTGACGGCTGTGCACTATCTACACTGGGCGCAACACCGACCTTATCGGACAGACACGAGAGGACTCTGCTCGGCCTACGTGTACCCTATCTCTCTGCAAACCTAATCACTTATTGCTTGCACACTCTTCTACACTTCCACCAAGTTTGGAGTTATTCGGGAAATTCTTTCTTGGTGTTGCAATTTTCATAAATGGCAGTGTAATAAAGCAAACAATAAAATCGTTAAAATGTGGAAGCGCACCAGGTATTGGAAGTCTCCCTCCTGAATTACCGAAGCACGAAACAGATAATCTAAACGAAAAACTGAGAGATTTATTTGAAAAATGTCTGAATGTGTCGGAAGATTGGAAAATAGGCTATATTTCCACAATACATAACAAATATGATGTGTTACACTCACATAACTTTCTCTAATCTTCTACAAACTATTTTTACAAACGCTTATTCTCCATATGCTTCATGTTAATGGAGATATCGAGATGTTAATCTTATTGGTAATTTTCTTGTAGATGCAAGGGGAATATGGTAGGTTTTAAGCGATAGTCAAATATTTTATCGCTGGTTGCTATGTGGTGCATTCCATTCTCTTTGCATGTCCAGGACATAAAAAAATGAATAACGAATTTGAGAAAAAGTATTAGAAAATTTAAGGAAATAACAAGCAATATCTCGAAAACGGTTCACTCAACAAAAGAAATGTAAATGACATAAATTGTGTATTTTAACGCGATCTACATTTTTTGTATAGTAAAATTTTGTCTATCTCTTATGGTTTACCAGTTATGCAAAAGTCGTTCACAATGCAGAATACTTTTGGAGACATTCCCAGAAAATTCGCGATATACATTTCATTTCTCATGAAAATATCTTAAACATATGACATTTTAATCAAAATCCTTACAGCCATTTTTGAGAAAACTAAAATTTTCGAAAAATGTTCCATGTAAAGGCTAGTCTGGGGTGGGGGGATTTTCTTGAGAACCTTCGTGTCGCATCTCTGGAAGATACTGAACCTAAATACCAAGTTTGGTGTTTATCCGACTGTTCGTTTCTGAGTTATGCTGTTCACAGACACACACATGGACATTTTTCCAAAAATGCTTTTTTGGATTCAGGGGACCTCAAAACATGTATTTCCGGTGAAATCTCGGTATCGAATTTTTGGGTGGAATACAATACTTCCCCTACTTACTATACGTAGTAGATAAAGTAAAAAGGTATACAAGGTAGGAAAAATAAGTGTAAAAATATGGGAATTCCAATATATTATGACTCCCTGCAATTTGTGGATTATCAGTTAATTCTGGCCTAAGAATATGAAGATGTAGAATATCTTACAAGGAAGTTGATTCAAGAATATAATAAATGGGACCTAAAAGTAAATAAGGATAAATCCAAATATATGGTGATTGGAGAAGTTCATCAAGATTTAGATGGGAAACAAGAAAAGGAAGTAAAATCAATGATTAACTCAGGAAAGTATGTTATATCTATTTTGAAAGGTATATTATGGAATAAAAACATCTCAAAAGTTAAAACTACAATTTTTAAACAACACTTTGAAGTATACCACCTCTGGCTCCGATGTGTGGACGCTGAACTATCAGTTGAAAGGAAAATTATTGGCAGCAGAAATGTATTATTGGAGGAGATCTGTTACGATATCTAAAAGAGCAAAAATTAGAAATGAGATTATAAAGTAAAATATGAATGTTCTAAATTCAAATTTAGATTTTATTCAACAGAATCCATTATAATGGTATGGATATGCTAAAAGAATGGAAGATGAAGGATTGCCCAAAGGGATAACGGACGCCACCGGGAAGGAGGAGAAAGGGAAGACCACATAGCACGTGGATTCAAGGAATTAGAGGGACAATGATGGATTGGGGAATTGAAGAATGTTTATGGTCCAATAGACAAGAATGGAGAAAAGTAACAAGTAGATGTTAAAAACTGTAGTCTTGGAAAAATGTTTGTAAATTGTAAAACACATCTATATATATATATATATATATATATATATATATATATATTTTACTTTATCATCGGTGTTAAAAGTGCTTACCTTTGAGTCAGGGGAACATGTGAAAATCACTTGGGGCAAGCTGCGGTGAATACGGAGGATACGAGAAAACTTCCAAGTTGAATCTTGACCCAGGCGGAGCTCAGAAGATCTACTGGGAAGTTTTCTCGTATCCTCCGTATTCACCAGATCTTTTCCCAAGTGATTTTCACATGTTCCTCCGACTCAAAGGTCATCTTGGAGGTAAGCAGTTTAACACCGTGACGAAGATTAATCAGAAGTGAAGAGCTGGTTGCGAGCACAGGACCCGACTTGGTACAACACTGGCTTGGAAAAACTTGTGTCACGTCCCCAAAAATGTCTGGAAAAACATGTTGACTATGCAGAAAAGTAACAGAAATAAAATTAATTCAACATAATCAATTGTGTGTAATGTTTTCTATAAAACAGGGAAACTTACTTATTGGACGACCCTCGTGTATAGATAGATCATATTAAAAGTAGTTTGAAATTAAATTGAAAAAGGACGATCTTGACAGTGAAGAAGTCAGTTGATAAAATAAATGAGTCGAATGATATTAAAAGCCTTCACTTACATCATGATGGTAAAATCTGGACGATCGTTTCGAGACTTCAAGGTCTCATCTTCTGCAGGAGTTGGAAGTGTGCAGTCGTTTCCAATTCCTGCAGAAGATGAGACCTTGAAGTCTCGAAACGATCGTCCAGATTTACCATCATGATTTAAGTGAAGGCTTTTAATATCATTCGAACTCATTTATTTTATCAGTATGAAATTAATTGAATTGCTTAATTAAGCTATTTAAAGTAGAGAATACCGCCTCAACCGTTAACGGAATAACTAGTTACTGTCTGTTTCCATTACTTCTGCAATGCCTGTCACTACCCATATGAGCTATTCCACGCAGGATAAGGCCAACACTCGTTTTCGCAGATGTGAAAATGCTTGCCCGTGTACTTGCCTCTTGTTCTTATGTTGAAGCAGTCCGAAACGTTTGATATCATACCATAAGGTCAACGATTACTAAAAGCCTAAGAGCAATAGAATTTACAGTCTATGAGGAAATCCAATGTATCGCCACGCAAGGCAGCATCAGAAGTAGTGATATAATCGCCTATAAAGATTACAGAAAAGTGTACGTACTCGACCCAACAGTACGCTTCCAAACACAAGCTGAAAACCCTCTGGAAGTAGACAGGGAATTCCATTGGGTCAAAGGACATACTGCACTGAAGGGGTTGACTGTCTAGCCTAAACAGTCGCAAGCTATAGAACCACCATAGACTACAACAAAATCCCATTGAACAGGGGAAAGCAGTTACTGAAGAATCACTATACAACAATCTGGAATTCAACACATATTAACTCGGAAGTTGCAGCCTACACCAAACTGCTCATACCCAGAGACTCTCCCTACAGCTCTGGCCAAACTATATACTTATGCAGTTCTTAACGAATCACGGAAGCTTCCGATTCTACCTCCACAGAATTAACAAGGCTCCCTCTGCAACTGTCCTGAAAATGCAGTACATCATCTCATGACAGGATGCACACTCTATTCCAGAGAAAGGCCTGCAGTATTCGAAGTCTCCCAGTACATCAGCTGCTGAAATACCATATCAACTCGGTCAACGTTACCAGCTTCCTGAAATTCATCTTCGACAAACTTAAAAACTATTAATTGTTCAATCATGTATAAGCATATCTAAATAAACTGTAAATACCCCGTGATATACCTTTAGGTAAAACACGGATTGTAACGATTAGTAAATAAAAAAAATTGATGTGTTACACTCACATGACTTTCTCTGCTGCTGTACAAACTTATACAAATTTTCTTGTAGATTCAAGAGGAATATGGTAGGCTTTAAGCGATAGTCAAATCTTTTAAGCGCTGGTTGATACGTGGCGTATTCCATTCTCTTTGTATGTCCAGGACAAAAAAAATGAATCACGAATTCCCAATTGAGAAAAAGTATAAGTATTGGAAAATTTAAGGGAATAACAAGCAATATCTCGAAAATGGTTCACTCAACAAAAAAAATGTATAGGACATAAATTGTGTATTTTAACGCGTACTGCATTTTTTGTGTAGTAAAACTTTGTCTATCTTTTATGGTTTACCAGTTATGCAAAAGTCCTTAACAATGAAGAATACTTTTGGAGACATTCCCAGAAAATTCAAGATATACATTTTATTCGTCATGAAAATATCTTAAACATATGACATTTTAATCAAAATCGTTAGAGCTATTTTTGAGAAAATTAAAATTTTCGAAAACTTTTCCATGTAAAGGGTAATCTGGGTTGGGGGGATTTTCTTGAAAACCTTCGTGTCGCATTCTGGAAGATGCTGAACCTATATACCAAGTTTGATGTTTATCCGACTGTTCGTTTCTGAGTTATGTTGTTCACAGACACACACACAGACACGGACATGTTTCCAAAAATGCTTTATATGCATTCAGTGCACCTCAAAACATGTATTTCCGGTGAAATCTCGGTATCGAATTTTTGGGTGGAATGCAATACTTCCCCAACTTACTATACGTAGTAGAGAAAGTACAAATTAAAATCTAAGTGTACCAAGCCATGATTCTGTAGCTCGTATTTTGTCCCGTTTATTGCACATGTTTCTTTGCTGTTTTAGAGCAAAACCTACCAATAAAACTTGTTTCTCCGCCGAGAATATTCTTTGTGTGTATGTTACAGAGAGAGAGAGAGAGAGAGGGAGATATTGTAAATTTCTAGCCTTAAGCAGAACTATTTCATTTACGGTAGGTTTGTACCAAGTGGAGCATCAGGTAACTTGGCTACTTGCTGAGTAGCCAGATAGCATTACAAGCTGCGAGTTGGATAAAGCAACCTTGTTGCATTAAAAACAAATAAGGTTTCACAGAAGGTTCTTGAATCGAATCGGTTATAAATATGCTAAACTCTTTCATTATACATGAAATAAAACAAGTTTTTTCTTTAAGTTTATTAATGCTATAGCAAAAGAAAAACGATATGAACATTGAAGCCCTCCAAAGGTTCTTACCTCACAAACAGCACTGTTTCAGTTTTTAAATTACAATCTTTGTTAAAAACACCATGTGCATACAAACTGCAAGCCAAGTTTTTATGACATAACTGTCATATTAATTACAACCAAGATGAAAGTTTATGGCGGAAATGACGTCAGCGTTCAACTTGCTTGCATGCGTGCTTGTTAATTTTACCTTGCAGTATGTTGCAAAATGTTCTAATGCATATTCAATTCTGGTTTCGATGTGCTTTTCGTGGGTTACTGTATAATTTTGGATCGAAAGCATATTTTTTCATGGAATTGCTTGGTTTTAATTATGATCTACGGGTGTCTGTTTATTATGAGCTTGCCCAAACTGACAAGGTTTAACAAAAGAAAGAAAAGAACAAGAACATAAACATGAAAAAATATGGCATAGAAGTAATAAATTAATATAAGATATCAAAAAATCAGATGTGTTATACTCACATGACTTTCTCTACTCTTGCACAAACTATTTTTACAAACGCTTATTCTCCATATGCTTCATGTTAATCGAGATGTTAATCTTATTGCTAATTTTCTTGTAGATGCAAGGGGAATATGGTAGGCTTTAAGCGATAGTCAAATATTTTAAGAGCTGGTTGCTATGTGGAGTATTCCATTCTCTTTGTATGTCTAGGACATAAAAATATGAATAACGAATTTGAGAAAAAGTATAAGTATTGGAAAATTTAAGGGAATAACAAGCAATATCTCGAAAATGGTTCACCCCCCCAAAAATGTATATGACATAAATTGTGTATTTTAACGCGATCTACATTTTTTGTGTAGTAAAATTTTGTCTATCTCTTATGGGTTACCAGTTATGCAAAAGGCGTTCACAAAAGAATACCTATTTCTCACGCTCCTATATTATTAAATTAGTATATTGAATTTATATATTATACAATTTGACTGAAATCATTTAAGTGTTAAAAATACTGCCTCAAATTCCTTTTGTTTTTCTTTACTTTCTCTACAACTTACTTAGGAGGTAATGAAGGTATGTAATTGCGTTCCACCCAAAATTCGGTAACACGATTTCACCAAAATGCATGTTTTGAGGCTCTGTGAATCCAAAACCAGCGTTTTTAGAAAAAGGTCCGTGTGCATGTGTGTCTGTGAACACCATAACTCAAAAACGAAACGTCAAATCAACACCAAACTTGGTATTTAAGTTTAGTATCTTCCAGAGATGCGACATATGATTTGAAGAAAATCTCCCACCCCAAACTACAGTTTACATGGAATATTTTTCAAACAGTTTGGTTTTCTAAAAAAATGGCTCCATATATTTTTATTAAAATACCATATTTACTTACAACTAAAATGCATATCTTGAATTTTCAGGGAACAGCCTGGGAAGTCCTCTTCATTGGGAAGGAATTTTATATAATCTTGTATAACTGGTAAACGTTAAGTGTTAGACGAAACGTACTATACAAAAAATGTAGATCTCTTTAAAACACACAATTTATTTCAAATAAGTTTTTTGTGGCATAAGCCGTTTCTGAGATATCCGTTATTAAATATTCGAATTGTTCAATACCTGCCATTCTAAAGTCCCACCGATTTGCAGTTGTTTCTCGCGATGTCATGGAAACAGTATGGAATTTTAAGGCCAACATATAGCGTCCAGTTGTTAAACATTTGACTATCGCTGTTCCCTTTGTACCTATAACGAAATGTGTAATGTAGCTGTTTGTGCAAAGTTTTATTTGGATTAAAATGTAGTGGATAGAAAAATAAGCTTTAGTAAGAATAGTTTGAATATCCACTGAGGATAGAGGGTAGAGAATGTCATGTGAATGTATCATATCAGAATATTTTTTCAAGGAGCCTAAAAACGGTGAAATTTCGGTGTGGTGTAGGGAAGAAATTGAGAAAGCAATGACCGATAAAGGTTAGAGAATGTAATGGGAATGTAACACATCACTGTGACTGTAGTAATACCCAAGAAAGCGTAAACTAATTTTCTGTCCTTATGTTCCCCAGGTGACATAAGATTTCATTTCAAAGGATTTTTAATATTAAGTTCCCCTAAAATATGAAAATTTTATATTTTCAACTACGTTGAACGTTTTGAACGTTCAAGCACTACATCTATTCTTAAAGTTCTTCATTGCTGGCTCAGCTGGATGGTAAGTTATTTAGATTATTCATTTGTTGCTGTCTCGTGGTCCAGTTCATCTAAGTTGTCGGGTACCAAACCTGCATCGCAGCACGGAGAAGAATTCTTGTCCAAATTCATGGAAATCTAGTTTTGACATAAGTGATTAAAAAGTTTAGATTTTCAATCTCGATGAAGCTGGTCACACCGGCCCCTTAATTAAAGTTTTGGGATGATGTATTGCTTACAGTAATAGAATGCGGGATTAGATATAAATCTTTGGGACGAGGTAAAGTGACATACAGTAAGATTAGCTACTGGCCTTTCCTTATCTCCTCTTCAGGTATTACCTAATATTTCAAGATTATACCTTCACATTCTCTATAGTAAGTAGAGGAACCATTGCATTCCACCCAAAAATTCTATATAGAAATATCACTGGAAATGCACGTTTTGGCACTCCCTCTCTGTGAACAGTTTCTGAAAAATCTGATGTGTCACATTCACACGATTTCCTGTACCCTCTATCACTTATTAGTGGGCATACAAACTATTCTTACGAAACTTCGTTTTCTACTACATTTTAATCCATAAACCTTTACAGAAACAGCTACATTACACATTACGTTATAGATACAAAGAGAACAGCGATAGTCAAATGTTTAACAACTGGACGCTATATGCTGGCCTTAAAATTCCATACTGTTTCCATGACATCGCGAGAAACAACTGAAAATCCGCAAAACTTTAAAAGTATGACTAATTATGGAACAGTTTGAACTATTAATAAGGGATATCTCGGAGATGGCTGATGCCACAAAAAATAAATACACAGTATTAAAGAGATCTTCATTGTTTGTGTAGTACGTTTTCGTCTATTGCTTAAAGTTTGCCAGTTATACAAGATTATTTAAAATTCCTTCCGAATGAAGAGCACTTCATAGGCTATTCCCCAAAAGTTCAAGATACATATTTTATTTGTCATGTAAATATCTTTAATATATGGTATTTTAATGAAAATCATTAGTCTCTTTTTAGGAAAAAAATTCGAAAATTTTTGCATATAAAGGGTAATTTGGGGTAGGGGAATTTTGTTGAAAATATTCGTGTGGCATCTATGTAAGATATTCAACCTAAATACCAAGTTTGGTATTTATCCGACTTTTCGTTTTTGAGTTATGGTGTTCACAGAAGCACAGAAAGACACACACACGGACATGTTTCCAAAAATGCTTTATTTGAACTCAGTGTGCCTCAAAGCTTGTATTTCCGGTGTAATCTCGGTATCGAATTTTTGGGTGGAATACAATACTTCTTACTATACTAGTAAGTATATAACTAGTACAGTAATTACTACTGATTGCAAATTGCGTGGCTAGAAAGGATATAGCACAGTGGTGGAAGCAAGGATGTTATACACAGCAGAGATATGGGGGCTGTAAAAAGGATGGGAAAGTGTAGTTGCTATACATAGGAAGTTCTGCAAAAGAAGTGTGGGATTACTAAGAAGCTCGCCGAATGGAGTAGCACAAGCAGAACTAGGGAGGTAGAAGCTAAAGGCTAAATGTAGAAAGGGCAATCAAATACTGGTTCAGAATAAAGCTATTGAAGGAAAATAAGATACTAAATCAATGCTTGGTTGTGCAGGAGAAAATGGAGAAAAAGGAAGCTTGGATGCGCAATATACAGACAGCATTGGAAGAAATAGGTATGGGAGCAACATGGGCAGAAAGAAACAGGAAAAGTAAGGGTTTCTGGAAAAAAAAAATAGAACAAGAGTGGAGGATATTGAAAAGCAAGAAATTATAAGTAGTTTCAAGGAAAAAATGTCATTAATAGATTATAGATATTTAAAAATGTAATGTAGAAAAGAAAGATACAAAGAAGTATGCCACAGAGAGACCAGAATGGTGTATGCATGAGCGAGGACAGGTGTAATGAATTTAAGTGGTGGAGAAGAAGGGGGAGAAATGTAGTAAATGTAATAGATTACATGACAATTGGCATTATATTCTGGAATGTGAGGATACAGATAATGGAAAAGAGAATTTAATACTAGAGAAATAGAAAAATTTACAAATAGAGCTAAAAGTTAGGAAGATTTTTAATACAAGATCAAATGAATTTATGGAGAAAGCAGGAAAAATACTAACAAGGCAAAAAAATAAATAGTGAAAAATTATGCTTCCGTATTATATATACAACAGAATGTTAAATATAAGGGGAAGAGAAATAATAAGCAACTCCATTGTGTTGTAAACATTCTATAAATTTTATAATTGTATGTAAGTTCAAAGTAGAGAATAAATCATTCATTAGTTCCTACTATATTAGTAGAGAAATTAAAAATGCAGTTTGCGTTAAAGGACACAGTTTTGAGGCGGTTTTTTTAACACTAAAATGATTTCAGTCTAATTATATAATATATAAATTCAATAACAGCTCGACTTAAAGCAATATGCGTTTGTTAACAATATATAAAAAGTGTATATTGCAGTCATTATATATGTTTATATTATTGTATCCATGTGTAATTATGTTATGTGAATATATTACGTAATTTAATAATGTAGGAGCTGTGAGAATAATAGGTTAAAAGTTGCTAACAATGAGGTAACAATAAGGTAACCTTGAGGCAATAATGAATTTGAAAGTTTAACAATACTACTTGTGATTCTTGGAAGCAATAATGTAATTTTAGTGACAGTTTATAAAAATAGCCAATCAACAACCAGAAAAAGCTTTAGTTAAATGAAGGTATTCTATTAGATTAGGAATAGCCAACCAGAAACCTGAAATACAGAAATTTACAAGTTTAGGCGGTTGAAATCAGTTCAGTTGCCTGCAAACGTGTTCCTAACCGGACGCGAGACACATCCTCGAGAATTTTAATACGTATTAGTGTGAGACGAAAAATAGTTTACGTGTTAAAAAGTGCAAGTAATTCATAAAAGAATCTCAGTGAATGTTATTTAAATCGTGTCAAGCATTAATAAAAAGGAGTGAAGTAAGATTATAACCTGTGTAAGCCTACATTCTTAAGTCACACCACAACCCTGCTAAGAGAAACGTGTCTCTAACAATAATACTGACGCAGCCGAGGCGAACATAAATACATAATATTTAAAGAAACAGTCAAAATTACAAAGTTAATATTTTTAAACTTGGGGCGAGGACTACCGGAAACTGTAACTCCTCCAATACGACCTACTTCAAATTGAAGCCCAAAGTGTGTTGCAAACAAGTTACTACAAAATACCTTCTTCAAATTGGCTTTCCATACGTGAAACAAAACATACTACTTCAATTTGTATCAAATAAAAGTGTGTTGTGACTTCTAACATTTCCAAGATATGCTTTCAATTTTCAAATAGTCATACTTCTTCGTAGTGGTAGGTCATTATTTCGTTTTCCTTGTGGTCAAGCAATTTCAAACCCATCCGACAGGAGCAGCATTTTAAGGGGAGATTAAAAACTCTATTCCGCCAATGTTAAACTTTCGGAACTGATTCATTAACATGTAAGACTGAACTTTTTGCTTTCTCCACGTACCTTGTAGGTATAGAAAGCATTGTATTCCACCCAAAAATGTGATACCGAGATTTCATCGGAAATATATGTTTTGAAATCTGAAACTGAATAAAAAAGACCATTTTTAGTAAAAGGTTCGTGTGCGTGAACAGCATAACTCAAACACGAAAAGTCGGGGAAGTGCCAAAGTTAGTATTTGGGTTCGGTATCGTCCAAGAATGCGACACGAAGATTTTCAAGAAAACCCATACCCTAACCACCCACAACACGGAATATTTTTCGAAAACTTTGATGTTTTAAAAAATTGCCAAACTTTTGTATTAAAATACCATTTACTAAAGATATTTATATGACAAACAAAATGTATAACTAATTTTCTGGGAATAGCCTAGGAAGTCCTCTTCATTCGGAAGGGATTTTATATAATCTTTTTTAACTGGTAAACGTTAAACATAAACACTTACTGAGATATCCGTTAAATGGTTGGAATTGTTCGCGATGTCATGGAAACAGTATGGAATTTTAAGGCCAGCACATAGCGTCCAGTTGTTAAACATTTGACTATCGCTGTTCTCTTTGTATCTATAACGTAATGTGTAATGTAGCTGTTTCTGTAAAGGTTTATTGGGATTAAACTGTAGTAGATAGAAAAATCTGATGTGTTACACTCACATGACTTTCTCTACTCTTGTACAAATTATTTTTACAAACGCTTATTCTCCATCTACTTCATGTTAATCGAGATAAACATTTGCAGAGTCTATCTTATTGCTAATTTTCTTGTAGATGTAAGGGAAATATATATTTACAAGTGCAATTTGGAAATACAGTAGCCTTTAAGCACATACATATCTCTTAATAGCTGGTTGCTAGGTGCAGCACCATTCCCTTTGCCACAGATTAATACTCTTTGCATATCCAAGACAAAAAAATGAATAACGATTTCCCATTTGAGAAAATAAGTATTGATAAATTTAAGGGAATAACAAGCAATATCTCGAAAATGGTTCACTCAACAACAAAAATGTATATGACATAAATTGTGTATTTTAACGCGATCTACATTTTTTGTGTAGTAAAATTTTGTCTATCTCTTGTGGTTTACCAGTTATGCAAAGTCGTTCACAATGAAGAATACTTTTGGAGACATTCCCAGAAAATTCAAGATATACATTTTATTTGTCATAAAATATCTTAAACATATGATATTTTAATCAAAATCGTTAGAGCCATTTTTGAGAAATTAAAATTTTCGAAAAATCTTCCATGTAAAGGGTAATCTGGGGTGGGGAGATTTTCTTGAAAACCTTGTGTCGCATCCCTGGAAGATATTGAACCTAAATACCAAGTTTGGTGTTTATCCGACTGTTCGTTTCTGAGTTATGCTGTTCACAGACAGACACACAGACACACACACGGACATGTTTCCAAAAATGCTTTTGTTGGACTGAGGGGGTCTCAAAACATATATTTCCGGTGAAATCTCGGTATCGAATTTTTGTGTGGAATACAATACTTCCCCTACTTACTATACGTAGTAGAGAAAGTAAAAATAAGCTTGAGTCATTTGTGTACCCTATAATAAACTATAGAGAGTAGAGAAAGTCATATGAACGTATCACCTCAGATTTTTGCTGTAAAGTGATGCAGTACCATTTAAAAGAAGAAATATATTTAAAATATAAATATTGTGCCTATAGTGATAAAATAAATATAAAATTAAACGCGTAATTATAATTTATAACACCGCACAAAAAATAAAAATGGCATAATTTGGAAATTTTCGCCATTTAGTCTTCCCTTAAAAATATTTAGCTTAATGTGTCCTTCTTACACTTACATCGAAATATGTAAATATGTAGTGAAAGTTTATATGGATTAACAGGCACAAGAAGAAGTTTTTGTAAGAATAGTTTGTAGAAGAGTGAGAGAGAAAGCGATGTAAATGTAAAACACCAGAATTTTGTTTCACCTAAATTTCAGCATTAGAGTTGCTTTAAAGGATGTATCTGTATTTTCTGAACCATAGAGCATTTTACTAAATGGCAATTTCTCAAGAACGTTACAAATACTTCCTACTAAAAAATTGTTACACTCACATGACTTTCTCTATCCTCTATCGTTTATTACTGGCTATTGAAGAAGGTTCTGTTTTTTGCTGCTACGTATGGAAAGCCAGTTTGAAGAAGATGTGTTATATTTCGACTGTTGGGAGCCGAACTTGAAGTAGTTGCAACCGCACATATGGTAAAAAGTTTCCGGTAGCCTTCGCCCCAAGTTTAAAAAATATTAACCTTGTAATTTGACTGTTTCTTTTAAATATTATATATTTATGTTTGTCTCGGCTGCGTCAGTATTTATGTTTAGAGACATGAATGTCTTAGCAGGGAGTGGTGCGACTGAAGAATGTAGGCTTACACAGATTATAATTTTACTTCACTCCTTTTATTAATGCTTGACACGATTTAAATAACACTTCACTGATATAGAGAGAGCTGTGAGATTTTGTTATTAATTACTTGCACTTTATAACACGTAATCTATGTTTTGTCTCACACAAAATACGTATTAAATTTCTCGAAGACGCATCTAGCATCCGGTTAGGAACGCTGTCTACAAGCAACTAACTTCTGTATTTGTAAATTTTGCTTCATTTTAGTTTCTGATTGGCAAATCCTAGTCTAATACAATACCTTCATTTAACTAAAGCTTTTTTCTGGTTGTTGATTGGCTATTTTACAAACTGTCACAAAACTTACATTATTGCTTCCAAGAATCACAAGTATCATTGCTAAACTTTTAAATTCATTATTGCCTCAAAGTTACCTCATTGTTAGCAACTTTTAACCTATTATTCTCACAGCTCCTACATTATTAAATTACGTAATACATTCACATAACATTATTACACATGTATACAATAATATAAACATATATAATGACTGTAATATACACTTTATATATTGTTGCATACACATATTGCTTTAAGGCGGGCTGTTACTATATTTTATATTATATAATTTGACTGAAATCGTTTAGGTGCTAAACATACTGCCTCACTATACAAATTATTCTTACGAAAGTTTATTTTTCTGTCTACTTCATTTCGTTATAGATACAAAAAGAATGATAGTCAAATGTTTAAGAACTGGAATCTATATGCTTGTATTAAAATTCCATACTGTTTCCATGACATCGCGAGAAACAACTGAATATCGACACAACTTTAAAAGAATGATGAAGTATTGAACAATTCGAAGCATTAATAACGAATATCTCGGAAAGTGCGTTTTTGTGTACGATTAACGTTTATTAGTGATACAAAATTCCTTCCGAATGAAGAGGGTTTAGGCTAGTTACAGAAAATTCAAGATGTACATTTTATTTGTCATGTAAATATGTTCAATATATATTATTTTAATCAAAATCGTTTGAGTCATTTTTGATAAAATAAACGCTTTCTAAATATGTTGCATGTAAAAGGTAGTTGGGATGGGAGTGATTTTCTTGAAGACCTTCATATCGTATGTTTGGAAGGTACTGAACTTAAATACCAAGTTTGGTACTTATCCGACTTTTCTATTTCGATTTATCGTATTCACAGATCCACACACGGAGATGTTTCCAAAAATGCTTTATTTGGATTCAGGGGGTCTCAAAACATATATTTCCGGTGAAATCTCGGTATCGAATTTTTGGGTGGAATACAATACTTCCCCTACTTATTATGATAACGAAAAGACGTCTAGCTTATGTTAAGTACAAAATGTTTCCAAACACAAACAGAGAGGCCTGAAGCAGGCAATGAGCGTGCCATTAGCTCTGATGATCGTTAGGTGAGACATTTGCAAATGCTGTGTCTTCCGCTACATGCCCGATGAGCCCTTGTTGCAGGAAAGACGTGAGTTTATCTGCTTGCTCACGGAGTATAGGAGCGCCGTCCAGGGCTACCAGGTTTATCATTATTATAAGTTATAATAATGTATGATGGTATATTGAAGGAGGCGGAGCTGGACACGATCCAAGCAAATGACTCCGGTGGAGATAGCAAGGAGCGAGCGAGGCAGCGAGTCTCCCGCTAATCGCGAAGCTACAACTACTGTATCTAATTACTCTTCCCATTACCGATTGGCCATGATGCTTAAGGACGACTTAAGAGTCCTTGTGAGTCAGAGCGAGTCGCAGCCCGAGTGGCGTCGACGATGTTCCTGTCAAGTAACACTTACTTTTCATCATTACTGCAATCCTGTCTCGAGAATGTTTGTTTTTTTCCTCCCTACCAGTTAGGTATAATAGGTAAGAGAAAGTATTATATTCCAGCCATTTAATGTAGAGATCTCACCGGAAATACATGTTTTGAAGCCCCCTGAATCCCCTCCAAGAAGCACTTTTGGAAAAAATCTCATGTGTTACACTCACATGACTTTCTCTACTCTTGTACAAACTATTTTTACAAATGCTTATTCTCCATCTACTTCATGTTAATCGAGATAAACATTTACAGAGTCTATCTTATTGCTAATTTTCTTGTAGATGTAAGGGGAATATATATTTACAAGAGCAATATAGAAAAACAGTAGCCTTTAAGCACATACATATCTCTTAATAGCTGGTTGCTAGGTGCAGCACCATTCCCTTTGCCACATATTATAACTCTTTGCATATCCAAGACAAAAAATGAATAACGAATTCCCATTTGAGAAAATAAGTATTGAAAAATTTAAGGGAATAACAAGCAATATCTCGAAAATGGTTCACTCAACAAAAAAATTTTGTCTATCTCTTATGCTTTACCAGTTATGCAAAAGTCGTTCACAATGAAGAATACTTTTGGAGACATTCCCACAAAATTTGAGATATACATTTCATTTGTTGTGAAAATATCTTAAACATATGATATTTTAATCAAAATAGTTAAGAGCCATTTTTGAGAAAATTAAAATTTTCGAAAAATGTTCCACGTAAAGGGTAATCTGGGGTGGGAGAATTTTCTTGAAAACCTTCGTGTCGCATCTCTGGAAGATACTGAACCTAAATACCAAGTTTGGTGTTTATCCGACTGTTCGTTTCCGAGTTATGCTGTTCACAGACACACAAACATACACACACAGACACACGGACATGTTTCCAAAAATGCTTTTTTTGTATACAGGGGCTCTCAAAACATATATTTCCGGTGAAATCTCGGTATCGAATTTTTGGGTGGAATACAATACTTCTCCTACTTACTATACGTAGTAGAGAAAGTAAAAACTGTAATGTAGGTTAAATACATCACTTGGTATTTAAGTTCAGCATTTTATAATGATGCGGCATAAAGATTTTCAAGGAAATCCCCCCCAATATCTTTGTCATGGAAAATTCTTTATTATTCTAAAAAATAATATAAATATTTCGATGAAAATACTATACATTTAACTTGTTTACATTAAGAGAATGTATATATTGAATTTCATGGAATAGCCCGATAAGTTCTCTTCAAACGGAAGGACCTTTTTGTTACTTTTATAGCACCTTTTAACTTTTGTGGTCATATTGGCAGTCTTTGACTTCAGAAGAAATTCTTGTAGTGCAAGTTCTTTAAAGTTGTTTTATTTGTAAATAATTTTCACTTTCTCTACCATGTACATATAGATAGAGAAGATATTGCATTCCACCCAAAAAATTGATACCGATATTTCACCGTAAATACATGTTTTGAGCCCCCTGATTTCCATAAAAAATGCTTTTAGAAAACGGTCGGCGCGCACGTGTTTGTGTCTATGAATAACTAACTCTAAAAGGAAATAATTGATAAATACAAAACTTAGTATTTAAGTTCAGTATCTTCTAAATATGTCATACGAAGGTTTCAAAGAAAATCTCCACCCCAAACTACTCTTTACATTTAATATTTTTCGAAATTTTAGATTCTCTCAAATGGCTATAACGATTTTGGATTAAAATATCATATATTGAAGATATTTACATTGTAAATAAAATGTATATCTTGAATTTTCTGGGAATAGTCTGTGAAGTCCTTTCATTCGGAAGGAATTTTATATAATGTTGTATAACTGGTAAACTATAAATGGCCACACAAGAAAATGTAGATTCTTTAAAATAACATTTTTTACTTTCTCTACGACGTATAGTAAGTAGGGGAAGTATTGTATTCCACCCAAAAATTCGTTACCGAGATTTCACCGGAAATACATGTTTTGAGACCCTCTGAATCGAAAAAAAAGCATTTTTGGAAACATGTCCGTGTGTGTGTCTGTGTGTCTGTGAACAGCATAACTCAGAAACGAACAGTCGGATAAACACTAAACTTGGTATTTAGGTTTAGTATCTTCCAGAGATGAGACACGAAAGTTTTCAAGAAAATTCTCCCACCGCAGATTACCCTTTACATGGAATATTTCTCGAAAATTTTAATTTTCTCAATAATGGCTCTAACGATTTTGATTAAAATATCATATGTTTAAGATATTTTGATGACAAATAAAATGTATATCTGGAATTTTCTGGGAATGTCTCCAAAAGTATTCTTCCTTGCGAACGACTTTTGCATAACTGGTAAACCATAAGAGATAGACAAACTTTTACTACACAAAAAATGTAGATCGCGTTAAAATATACAATTTATGTCATATATTTTTTTGTTGAGTGAACCATTTTCGAGATATTGCTTGTTATACCCTTAAATTCTCCAATACTTATTTTCTCAAATGGGAATTCGTTATTCATTTTTTTGTCTTGGATATCAAAGAGCATTAATCCGTGGCAAAGAGAATGGTGCTGCACCTAGCAACCAGCTATTAAGAGATATGTATGAGCTTAAAGGCTACTGTATTTCTATATTTCCCTTGTAAATATATATTCCTCTTACATCTACAAGAAAATTAGCAATAAGATAAACATCTCGATTAACATGAAGTAGATGGAGAATAAGCGTTTGTAAAAATAGTTTGTACAAGAGTAGAGAAAGTCATGTGAGTGTAACACATCATATTTTTTTGTGGCGTCAGCTGTTACCGGTTAAGTACTTTAGGTATTCAGTTGTTTCTCGTGATGTCGCGGAAAGAGTAAGGAATTTCTAGACCGACTTATAGTGAACCAGTTTTTAAATATCTGACTATCTATTCAGTTCCCTCTATTCAAAGAAGTGTGTAATGTGACTATTTCTACAAAGGTTAGCACGATTAGCACGAAGTAGATACAAAAGTGAGTAGAGAAAGTAATATGAATGTAACATATCAAAAGTTTCTACAATGCAATCTTGATTAAATTAAATCGAGTTTTATTTATGGACGCTCTTCAACTGCTGTGGTTCTTAGCCTCCCCTTCTATATTGGGTAATTTTGCTCAGAGGCCTCTTTATCAGGCTTGACACGGAACCACCGAAGGAAGCCATGCTTAAGGATTTTTATGCCCGAAAAAATCCATCGCCCTCCACCGGGTTTGAACCCGTGACCTCGGGAACTAGAGGCTAGCATGGTAACCACTACACCACGGAGGACAACCCAACTTGATTGTTTTCTAACAACGACTTGAATGGCGAGAGAGTTTATCTAGATAATAAAGAAAACAAGAATATCATTTTCTAGGGTATTTCACGAATGAAATGACTATTCAAATACAATCATAATATACCTGCAATGTAAACGGAGATGTTTGAAAATAAATAACAATTGTGCGGTCGCACTTCGTTTCGTTTCTGAGATATCTGTTATTAAAAGCTGGAATTGTTCATTTTTTGGGCATTCTCTTAAAAGTCCATCATTCAGTTGTTTCTCGCGATGTCATGGAAACAGTATGGAATTTTAAGCCAGCATATAGCGTCCAGTTGTTAAACATTTGACTATCGCTGTTCTCTTTGTATCTATAACGAAATGTGTAATGTAGCTGTTTCTGTAAAGGTTTATTTGGATTAAAATGAAGTAGAAGGAAAAATAAGCTTCAGTAGGAATAGTTTGTATACTAATTAATAAACGATATATGGTAGAGAAAGTCATGTGAATGCATCACATCATATTTTTAGAGAGGTTTGTGTGTGTGACTGTGAATTGCATAAGTTAAAAACGAAAAATCGTTTAAATTCCAACTTGGTATTTAAGTTTAGTATCTTCCAAAGGCGCGACATTATTTTCAAGACGTTCCCTTGACCCCAAATACCCATACATGGAAAATTTTTCGAAATGTTTTATTTTATTTAAAATGGATCTAATGATTTTGAATAAAATACCATATATGAAAGATATTTACATGAAAAATAAAATGTATATTTTGAATTTTCTGGGAACAGCCTGTGCAGTTCTCTTCAACCTGGATGTCTTTTTTATAACGGGTAAACCATAGGAGATAAACAAAATCTTTCTACACAAACACTGTACATCTTGTTAAAGCGTAACAATTTGGCAAATATATATTTGTGGAATTAACAACTTTCGGGATATATCTTTTTATTAATTTAAGCTTAAAATACTTATAATTTTCTCAAATGGTAAGTCATTATTAGTTTTTTATCTCGTCATTCAAACAGCATGAAATTTCAGACATCACATAACAACACGCTCTTTAAAAATCTGACTATCGCTTTACCTGCTGTATCCTCGAAAGAAATGTCTAAATTGTGAATTGAAATTTTATCTAGATTAACAAGAAGTATATAGAATAATTAGCTTTTTTAAGAATAGTTTGTAGAAGAGTGAGTAGAGAATGTCATGTGGATGCAACATGAGATTTTTTTAGTTACGATGTACACACACAGACATTTTTCTAAAAATGCTTTTTTTCCCCCAAGGAGCCTAAAAACGTATGTTTCCTGTAAAATCTCGGTATCGAAATTTTGAATGAAGTGGAGAAAGTAATAAACGTTAAAGGTCAGAGAAGGTAATAGGAATGTAACAATCAGAAGAAAGCGTAAACCAATATTCTCTGGCTTATTTTCCCCAGGTAACATAATATTTGATTTAAAAGATTTTTATAGATTAACGTTCCTCTGAAATATGAAAAAAAATCTGATGTGATACATTCACACGAATTTCCCTATCCTCTATCTTTATTAGTGGGTGTACAAACTATTCCTACTAAAGTTTATTTTTGTATCTACTACATTTTAATCAAAATAAACCTTTTCAGAAACAGCTACATTACACATTTCGTTATAGATACAAAGAGAACGCGATAGTCAAATGTTTAACAACTGGACGCTATATGCTGGCCTTAAAATTCAATACTGTTTCCATGACATCGCGAGAAACAGTTGAGTGGTGACAGGACTTTAAGAGAATGCATCAAGAAATAAACAATTCGAACCTTTAATAAGAAAAAACCTTATCGTGTGTTTTAAAGAGTTCTACACTTTTTGTGTGGTACGTTTTCGTCTATCGCTTAACGTTTGCGGTTATACAAGATTGTACAAGATTCCTTTCGAATGAAGAGGACTTCACAGGTTATTCT
Organism: Deroplatys truncata; assembly: GCA_030765065.1. NCBI lineage: Eukaryota > Metazoa > Arthropoda > Insecta > Mantodea > Mantidae > Deroplatys > Deroplatys truncata. The sequence continues at coordinate 14,623,150 of CM060979.1, forward strand.
CAGAAAATTCAAGATATACATTTTATTTGTCATGTAAATATATTTAACATTTGGTGTTTTAATAAAACTTGTTATAGTCATGCTTTAGAAAATATAAAATTTCGAAAAAATTTCGTTGTAAAGGGTAGTTTGGTGTGGGTCATTTTCTAGAAAATCTTCGTGTCACATCTTTGGAAGGTACTGAACCTAAATACCAATTCGGTGGAATTCCGTATTCCATCTTGACTGCTCTCTAACGACTCAATTGGCGAGAGAATTTATCTGGAGGATATAGAAAACAAGAATATGATTTTCTAGGGCATTTCACGAATAAAATGAAGTGATTTACCCAAAATTAATAATTATTCAATTACACTCGGAATATTTATATATACCTGCAATGTAAACGGCGTTGTTTAAAAATAAATAACAACATGTGGTCGCTCTTCGTTTGTTTGAGCGTTGTAACTTGATCATTTAATGCCATCTAGTGTTGGAAACTAGAGTAGGTATGTAGTATTATAACGGTTTAGGATTTTGGATTCAGAAAACTTCACAAGGTATACTTTAAAGTAGATGTTTTGTTACGTAATTTATTTTTACGTAAATATTTAGTTACTTTAAGGAGTTTGCAACACGCTTTGGGTGTCGGTTTGAATTTGTTGATGACGTAATAGGCACTGTTATTACGCAATATGCTGCTATGTACGAGAAGCTGATTTTAAGATGTGTTTTTGTTATTACACTCCAAGTTTTACACTATAATATTTAACTTTGTTATTAGAACTGCTTCTATATATATTATTTATGTATGAATTTGCCTCGGCTGCGTCAGTAACGATTGTAGAGTCATGTATCTTAGAGTGCGGTATGACAATGATTGTAGACATCATAAAATTTAAGTTTTTAAATTCACTTCTTTTATTAATTCTTGCACATTTTTATAAAGCACTACACTTTTTAAGAACTGTGAGAATCTTTAATACTTTCACTTATCGCGTATACATATTTTACGATTCAAACTTAGAGAACACATCTTCCATCTGTTCACTACCAAGGTTTGCCAGCAACTGAGCAACTTTCAACGGTCAAAACTCGTAAGCTTCGGTATTTCAAGTCTCTGATTGGCTAATTCTAGTCCAATAGAATATCTGCATTTTACTTAAAACTTTTCTTTGCTTTTGATTGGCTAATTTTAAACTGTTAGAGAAATTATGTTATCGTTGGTTTAATCATGACTAGTAATTTTCAAACTTTAAAACTCATTATTGCCACAAGGTTACCTCATTATTACTCATTGTTAGCAACTTAAAACTTATTATTCTCACAGCTCTTGCATTATTAAAGTATATAATGTATTCACATAACATTATTAAACATATTTTACAATAAAAATAAGCATATACAATGATTGTTACATACATTTAAAAATTATTACATACATATTTTTTCAAGGCGGGCTGTTATTGAATTTACTTATTATAAAATACAATTGAAATTATTCAGGTATTAAAATACTGCCTCAACTTTCGGTGAACTCTCGATGCAGAATTTTTGGGTTACGTGCAATACTTCCCCTAGAGATATTGATAAGCTTTCGAAAGAACTATAAACGATATTGGGTAGAGAAAGTCGTGTGCGTGTGTGTCTAAGAACAGCATAACTCTAAATCGAAATGTTAGATAAATACTAAACTTGGTATTTAACCTCAGTATACTCTAAAAGAGACGACTCGATGATTTTTAAGAAAATTCCTCCGCCGCAAACTACTTGACAATATTTTTGAAAGTTTTGATTATCTAAAAAATTGCTCTAACGATTTAAAGTAAAATGCCATATGTTTGAGATATTTACACGATAAATAAAATTATATATTGTACTTTCCAGTAATAGGCTGTGAAGTCCTATTCCCTCGGAGGGAATTTTGTACGGCGGGTAAATTATAACAGAGAAAAGTTTACTGCCCAAAAAACGTGGATCTCTTTAAAACTCGTAATTGATTACAAATAACCTTTTTGTGGAATGGTTTTGGTTTAAATTTTTTGAATTTTTGAGTGGTGATATTTAGTTGTTTCTCCCGAATGTCATGGAAAGAGTGACATTTTTGGGCTAGTGTGTAGCGACCCGGGTAACATTTGTTATCGCTATTCCCTTTGTTCCTATAACGAAAGTACTTATACATAGGTCTATCTCTAACTTGGCGTGGGAAGAATACTCAGGTTTTGCAAGAGAGGCTTGTAGACGCTACATAAAAAAATCTGATGTGTTACACTCACATGACTTTCTCTACTCTTGCACAAACTATTTTTACAAAAACTTATTCTCCATCTATTTCATATTAATCGAGATAAACATTTGCAGAAACGATCTTTTGACATGCAAAGAGAATTACATTTTACACATAGCGACCAGTTCTAAAAATATTTGACTATCGCTTAAGGCGTACTATGTTCCCCTTGTTTTGTATTTGCAAGGGCATAATCGAAATACAGTAGCCTTTAAGCATAGACCTCTTAATAGCTGGTTGCTAGGTGCAGCACCATTCTCTTTGCTACAGATTAATACTCTTTGCATATACAAGACAAAAAATGAATAACGAATTCCCATTTGAGAAAATGCGCATTGAAAAATTTAAGTAAATAACAAGCAATATCTCGAAAATGGTTCACTCAACAATAAAAATGTATATGACATAAATTGTGTATTTTAACGCGATCTACATTTTTTGTGCAGTAAAATGTTGTCTATATCTTATGGTTTACGAATTATGCAAAAGTCATTCACAATGAAGAATACTTTTGGAGAAATTCCCAGAAAATTCCAGATATACAATTCATTTGCCATAGAAGTGTCTTAAACTTACAGTTTTTATTCAAAATCGTTAGAGCCATTCCATGTAAAGGATAATCTGGGGTGGGGGGATTTTCTTGAAAACCTTCGTGTCGCATCTCTGGAAGATACTGAACCTAAATGCCAAGTTTGGTGTTTATCCGACTATTCGTATCTGAGTTCACAGACACGTTTACAAAAAGTTTTTTTTGGATTCAGGGGATCTCAAAACATATATTTCCGGTGAAATCTCGGTATTGAATTTTTGGGTGGAATACAATACTTCCCCTACTTATTATACGTAGTAGAGAAAGTAATAAAGGATAGTGGGTAGAGATATACCTGTGAATGTGGCGCTATAATAGCTTTTTATTTTTCATTAACACTGTAAAGAGAGTAACTGTTTCGTAGCAACTTTTATGACGAGGGCGGTGGTTTCTGAGTTCCGAAGATTACCAGATTCGCTATGGAGCCAAGAGAAGTGGTGAAGATGGTTGTTGATGGGGCAATTGTGAGCTAAGCACCGGAATGTGAGTCAGGAACATTACTCCCCTACCCTCATTAGGCTAAACGCTGGTTCTTCCTTTTTAATTCGTGGGGATATCGTTTTAAAGGGTTTCGAAATCAGCAGTGGAGGGAAAGAAACTCGCAAGAGAAAATAAAGTAAAACTGTGCTATACGTACATGCACAGTATCTCCAAACTCTTGTTCTCTTTGTTAAAGCACAGACTGAAGTATATCATGTGTTGGTGTAAATAAACATAAGTTAACTAAGAAAATGTGATTGTTACATGAGTTTCTCTATTCACTATAGTATATTTTTATATATCTTCCACAAACTATTACTATGAAGGCCTATTTTGTTTCATATTATCAGTAATTTCTTGTTTTTTCGTATTCAAACCAGCACATCAAATTGAATTTTACCGTTCAGTTACGAATGAACACTAACATACTGATAAATCTACTACGAGAATAACTTTTTATAAGCACTTTTCTTCCATATTGCATTACTTCAAGTTTCTATATTAGTTTTAAAATTTGAGTATCACTTAATAACTCACCTTAATTGATTCACTTACAGAGATATTTCTTTCCATAATGCTAATAAATGTCTGCAGTCACAAACTCAACAAAAAATCTGATGTGTTACACTCACGTGACTTTCTCTACTCTTGTAAAACTATTTTTACAAACGCTTATTCTCCATATGCTTCATGTTAATCGAGATGTTAATCTTATTGCTAATTTTCTTGTAGATGCAAGGGGAATATGGTAGGTTTTAAGCGATAGTCAAATATTTTAAGAGCTGGTTGCTATGTGGAGTATTCCATTCTCTTTGCATTACCAGGACAAAAAAAATGAATAACGAATTTGAGAAAAAGTATAAGTATTGGAGAATTTAACGGAATAACAAGCAATATCTCGAAAATGGTTCACTCAACAAAAAAAATGTATATGACATAAATTGTGTATTTTAACGCGATCTACATTTTTTGTGTAGTAAAACTTTGTCTATCTCTTATGGTTTACCAGTTATGTAAAAGTCGTTTACAATGAAGAAATACTTTTGGAGACATTCCCAGAAAATTCAAGATATACATTTTATTTCTCATGACAATATCTTAAACATATGGTATTTTAATCAAAATCGTTAGAGCCATTTTTGAGAAAATTAAACTTTTCGAAAAATGTTCCATCTAAAGGGTAATCTGGGGTGAGGGGATTTTCTTGAAAACCTTCGTGTCGCATCTCTGGAAGATACTGAACCTAAATACCAAGTTTGGTGTTTATCCGAGTGTTCGTTTCTGAGTTATGCTGTTCAGAAATACACACAGGGACATGTTTCCAAAAATGCTTTTTTTGGATTCAGGGGATCTCAAAACATGTATTTCCGGTGAAATATCGGTATTGAATTTTTGGGTGGAATACAATACTTCCCCTACTTACCATACGTAGTAGAGAAAGTAATATGATAACATGTTGAAAAATCAAACCAATGATAATGGAAATTTCGGAAATGGCTGGTGACACTAAGAGTTATTTTAAATAAATGACATGTTTTACAGATATTTAAATATTTATGTGGGAGGTTTTGTGTATTTCTTATGATTAAGCAGGCGGTATACAGAATTATACCAAACTAGTGGCTAATTGCAGCTCTAGCTGCGAATTAAAGACTAATTATTAAAAGCAGAAACTATTTATCAAGAATGTTCATATACTTAATTGCATATAGCTTAAAACACAATACTGTGGGTTGAAGTGGTATATTTTTAGTCAGTTGGAAGATACTTCATGTTTATATGCACCACGTATGGAAGCCAATTTGTCGCAGTCACTTCGTGTTATCTTATTGCTGGGCGCCTGTTATTGTTTTATTATTTTGCATTTTTGGGTTCATTGTGCTCCGGCTAGCTATTATTATTATACAGTCGAGCAAATCTCTTAAACAGGGTGTGTAAACGGAATGGATTTTGTTACTCAAAGATAACACTGATAAAAGAATTTGTTTTTACACTTTTATTACCGTCACAATTAAGTTCACATATTGATTCGTGATACACGCCAGACTGAAACTGTTATATTTTCTAATATCACTATAATCACTTATTTACTGCACATTATTAATTCGCGTGTTTCACATTTATAACAAACTTTAAGACGCGAGAGATTCTGTAGAATTGCGACGTGTACTTTATGTATGCTTCCGTTGAACTACGCGACGTGTAACCCGCGAACGATTCTGATGAACTAACTGTGCGACGTATAACGCGTGAATGCTTCTGTTGGACTGACGAAATCTGCTCTGACTTTAGCTTTTTATACTCCCACACCCCGATATGCCTAAAGATTATAACCGAGCTGCTATTGGTTAATAAAACGCGCCAACATTAGCGTCTATTTTTATATCCAATCAAAAATTACGAAAACATATGCTCTAGGGAAAATATTCCCGCTATTTCTAAGAAAAACGCGCCAATCTGACGTCACTTGTTTGTCTCTTTTAATTAATATTCAACTCACCTCCTCGCTCATTGTTGCCCGCTATTATTGTCAGTTTCAGTGAGGTCGTGTAAACTTATTTCCTAACAATGCTTATAATTAACAAACATCTCAAATCAATGTCATACAATAATGCTTATTTACACTACAATCACTCTGGCATTTACATTTTTGTGATACAAATTACTGCCACAGGGTAAATTTCCATTCTGCAGTTGATTTTCGTTTTGATTACTGTTGCGGTATTCTGGATCTTGCTGCTGAGGAATCCCTTAGGGCTACACCTTGTTGCTTTGGATGTCCTAAACGATGACTAAAAAAAAACCAATATAACACAACGAACAGAACAAAATAATAATAATAATAATACTAATAAATAATAATAATAATAATAATAATAATAATAATAATAATAAACACTTTATGCCTGTAGCACCGTCTTCTTTTTAGTTGATTAATATTCGGTGACGTGGATACCAAAGCTGTGATCAACATATCACTTAAAATTGAGAAAGTATTGTCTTTACGTTATTTGTTCCACGCTTTGGACGTCAATTTTAAATAGTTTGTATTGAAGGAGTTGTATTATATTTCAACTGTTGGGGAGCCGAACGTTGCAACCGCACGTATAGTAAACAGTTTCCCGTAGTCTCGCCCCCCCCCCCAAATGTACCTTCAGTGTGGCCTTTGCCCCAAGTTTAAAAAAATATTAACTTTGTAATTTAACTGTTTCTTTAAATATTACATATTTATGTTTGCCTCGGCTGCGTCAGTATTATTGTTAGAGACATGTTTCTCTTAGCAGGGTTGTGGTGCGACTTAAGAATGTAGGCTTACACAGATTATAATTTTACTTCACTCCTTTTATTAATGCTTGATACGATTTAAATAACACTTCACTGATTTAGAGAGAGAGAGAGAGAGAGAGAGAGGGAGAGAGAGAGAGCTGTGAGATTCTTTTATTAATTAATTACGTTTTTTAACACGTAAACTTACTTTTCGTCTCACACGAATACATATTATATTTCTTGAGGACACTTTTTGCGTCTGTTTAGTAACGCACTCTGCAGGCAACTGAACTCTAAATTTGTAAAATTTTCTCCTTTTAAGTTTCTGATTGGCTAATCCTACTCTAATAGAATACCTTCATTTAAGTAAAGCTTTTTCTGGTTGTTGATTGGCTATTTTATAAACTGTCACTAAAATTACTTATTGTTACTCCAAGAATCACAAGTAGTACTGTTAAACTTTCTTACTCATTATTGCCTCAAGGTCACCTCATTGTTAGCAACTTTTAACCTATTATTCTCACAGCTCCTACATTATTAAATTACGTAATACATTCACATAACATTATTACACATGTATACAATAATATAAACATATACAATGACTGTTACTTACATTTTTACTTTCTCTACTACGTATAGTAAGTAGGGGAAGTATTGCATTCCACCCAAAAATTCGATACCGCGATTTCACCGGAAATACATGTTTTGTGACCTCCTGAATCCAAAAAAAGCATTTTTGGAAACATGTCCGTGTGTGTGTCTGTGTGTGTGTGTGTGTGTGTGTCTGTGTGTGTGTCTGTGTGTGTGTCTGTGTGTCTGTGAACAGCATAACTCAAAAACGAACAGTCGGATAAACACCAAACTTGGTATTTAGGTTCAGTATCTTCCAGAGATGCGACACGAATGTTTTCAATAAAATCCCCCCACCCCAGACTACCCTTTACATGGAACATTTTTTGAAAATTTTAATTTTCTCAAAAATGGCTCTAACGATTTTGATGAAAATATCATATGTTTAAGATAATGTCATGAGAAATGAAATGTATATCTCGAGTTTTCTGGGAATGTCTCCAAAAGTATTCTTTATTGTGAACGAATTTTGCATAACTGGTAAACTATAAGAGTTAGACAAAATTTTACTACACGAAAAATGTAGATCGCGTTAAAATACACAATTAATGTCATATACATTTCTTTTGTTGAGTGAACCGTTTGCGAGATATTGCTTGTTATTCCCTTAAATTTTCCAATACTTATACTTTTTCTCAAATTCGTTATTCATTTTTTTTATGTCCTGGACATGCAAAGAGAATGTAATGCACCACATAGCAACCAGCGCTTAAAAATTTGACTATCGCTTAAAACCTACGATATTCCCCTTACATCTACAAGAAAATTAGCAATAAGATTGACATCTCGATATCTCGATTAACATGAAGCATATGGAGAATAAGCATTTGTAAAAATAGTTTGTACAAGAGTAGAGAAAGTCATGTGAGTGTAACACATCAGATTTTTTATATACTGCTTCAAGGCGGGTTGTTATTGAATTTACATATTATATAATTAGACTGAAATTATTTAAGTGTTAAAAATACTGCCTCAAAATTTAATATTTTTGCAAAACTTTAGAGGCTGAAGAGCTTTGATTTGTAGACTACTATTAGTCCGGACTGCAAGATAAAAAATAAATCATATAAACCAATATAACAAAACGATCAGCACAAAATAGTTTAGTTTTAAGTGCATATTTAGTTTTAAGCTTGAGCAACGAATTGTTTTTAGCGGGTAAATATTTGGTGACATTGTTACCAACACTATGATCAAGGTATTCTTCTGTTTGATCGCAACAAATATAGGTGGCAATGTACTAACAACTGCCTATTGTTGCATATTTTGCATATATTTTGATAATTAAGGAAGTAATTTTAGTATTTAATATTTTTGCGACATTATAGAGAACTAAGAACTTTCGATTGGTATGGTACAAGGGCCGAAGTTTCAGAATTAATGCGTAAATTCATGTACAGCTCCAAGTTATATATAGGTCTCTTCCGAATGAAGAGGATTTTACAGGCTATTTGCAGAAAATTCATTTAAACATACATTTTATTTGTCATGTAAATATCTTAAATATGTGTTATTGTAATTAAATGCAACGTTTTGCAATGTTTTTTGGGGTGGAGATATTTTCTAGAAAATCTTCGTGTCGCTGAACTTAAATATCAAGTTTGGTACTTAACCGACCCTTCGTCTTTGAATTATACTGCACATACACACACGCACATGTGGATATTTTTCTAAAAATGTTTTTTTTTGGGGGGGGGCGTTCAGTGGTGGGCCTCAGAGCTGTAGTTAAATCTGGTGAAATTTCCGTATCGAATTTTTGGCTGGAATATTATAGGTAAGTAGTAAAAAAAGTTAAAAGGCTTTCTAAATGCAATGCATTAAGATAAAGTATTCTTCTATAATAAGAACCTATTTCTGTTTCGCCTTCTCAACCCGAAAGGTGCATTTCTTTAAGCGTAGCGGAATGAAATCGTAGATTTATAATTTACTTTGTTTTAAACCTTCTAATAAACGGTAAAACGTCTGCCATTTGTTGCAGTTCTTATGGCTCCTGTTATCTTATTTGTTGGGCGCTTATTGTTTAATTATTTTTTAAATTTGGGTTCTTTGTCCTCCGACTAGCTATTACAACCCAGTCGAGTACGTGTCTCTAAGCACGGCGTGTAAAAGGAAAGGAGTTGTTGCTAAAAGATAACACTGATGAAAAAAAATTGTTTCTACACTTTTATTGCCGTCACGCTTAATTAATAATTCACATAGTTAATCTTTATACACGCCTGACTGAAAGTGTGATATTTCCGAATGTAACTACAGTCGTTATAGTTGCCGCGGACCAATTACTTCGCGTACTTTACGTTTTTGTAGCTAACTCTGCGACGTGCACCTCGTGAGAGATTCTTCAAAACTGTGCAACACTTCCTTATGACTCGAGAATATATACTCCTTCACCTCAAATTGCCTAAACATTATAATAAAGCTGCTATTGGTTACCAAATCGCGCCCACTTTAGCGTCTGTTTTGTCAGCCAATCACTACTACTAATATATACTCTAAGGAAGATATTCCCTCCATTTCTAAAAAGGCACGCTACCCTGACGTCATTTGTTTGTCTATTATTAATGATAAACAACTCACCCCCTCGGTTTATTGTTACCCACTTCTATTGTCAGTTTCAGTGAGGCCGTGTAAACTTATTTCCTAACAATACTTATGACTAACAAACATCTAAAATCCTGTACATACAATAATATTAATGTACACTATAATCACTCTGGCATTCACACCATGTTATCATATAAAATATTGCCTCACATTATTGCTGCTGGGCATTAAAAAATGCGTAGCTTTCACACGACTTTCTCTTCTCATTCTTCTACAAAATATCCTTACAAAAGTTTATTATTACAGCTGCTTCGTTAATGCAAATAAACTTTCAATTCCCATTTATACATTTCACTGTAAGATACATAAGATAAAGCGGTAGTCAGAATTTTAAAGATCGTATCCTATGTGATGGCTTTGACAACTTCCCACCTGAGAAAAATATATGTAGGTATTTGAAAATTCAAATCAATAGCAAGGAATATCTGGGAAATGGTTAACCCTACAAACGTTTTTATTTCACATTAGTTGTGTATTTTAACGAGATCTACATTTATTGGGTAAAAATATTTTGTTTACCTCTTATGGTTTACCAATTATACAGAGTCAAAAATATTCTTCTCCATCTTCTTTAACTGACTACCCTCCTCTTTTTGGAAGCTACAAGCCAATGCTTTGGGTCAGCAAGTCGACGAGCAAGCAAACTCTGGATCATAGCACATCCAGGATGGGTGATCAGTCTAATGTCTGTTATGTTGGTGAACAGGAAGGAAATGAAATTTAATGGTGAAAAGGATCATAGGAAAATTCACGGATCAAATTATCCAACCCAACATTCTCCTAACAGCCGAGAAAAACCGCGAAAAAACGTTCAGTCAAACTGTTCGGCCCCTAGGGATTTGAACTCGGGACCTCAGCGATCCTTCTCGGTCCTAAATAATTCAAGATATAAATTTCATTTTTGTGCATATATCTTAAGCATATAGGTTGAGGCAGTATTTTTAACACTTAAATAATTTCAGTCTAATTGTATAATATATAAATTCAATAACAGCCCGCCTTAAAGCAATATGTGTATGTAACAGTATATAAAAAGTATATATTACAGTCATTGTAAATGTTTATATTATTATATCCATGTGTAATAATCTTATGTGAATGTATTACGTAATTTAATAATGTAGGAGCTGTGAGAATAATAGGTTAAAAGTTGCTAACAAAGAGGTAACCTTGAGTCAATAATGAATTTGAAAGTTTAAATGCTACTAGTCATTACTGGAGCAACAATAATGTAACTTTTGAGACGTTTAAAAATAGCCAATCAACAACCAGAGAAACGTTTAGTTAAATGAATGTATTCTATTGGAGTAGGAATAGCCAATCAGAGTCTTGAAATATAGAAATTTACAAGTTTAGGCGGTTGAAATCAATTCAGTTGCCTGCAAACAGTGTTCCTAACCGGATACGAGACACATTCTCGAGAAGTATAATACGTATTCGTGTGAGACGAAAATAGTTTACGTATTAAAAACTGCAAGTAATTAACAAAATAATCTCACAGCTCTCTCTATATCAGTGAAGTGTTATTTAAATCGTGTCAAGGATTAACAAAGGGTGAAGTAAATTATAATCTGTGTAAGCCTACATTCTTCAGTCACACCACAACCCTGCCAAGATATTCATGTCTCTAACTATAATACTGACGCAGCCGAGGCAAACATAAATATATAATATTTAAAGAAACAGTCAAATTACAAAGTTAATATTTTTAAACTTAGGGCGAAGGCTACCGGAAACTGTTTACTTTACGTGCGGTTGCAACTACTACAAGTTCGGTTCCCCAACAGTTGAACTATAATACAACTCCTTCAATGCAACCTACTTCAAATTGACGCCCAAAGCGTGGTGCAAATAACGTAACAAACCATCTTCTCAAATTGGTGCCCAAAACGTTGGGCTAATAAAATACTTTCTCAAATTAGTATTTTAATACAAATCTTTAATATTAGAGGATCTTTCATCCGTTATTAGGAAAAGCGATGGCTGCACAAAGTTATAATTAGAAGGGGTAAAGGGGGAGGCTTTATACAAAAACTCTTCTTGCTCATTGTACAATAGTCTCATAAAAACGTCGAGTAAGGCAGCCAGTGAAGAATAATCATTTAGGGAGATATGACTTCAACAAACGCAATTGCGCTTTTTATGAAACGATTATTTTAAAAATTTATTTATTTTAAGTCGCTTTAACTCACAAAGGTCTACTCGCGACTCTTACATTGATACAGTGAGGGTTGAACATTAATAGATTTCTAGTAATGTACATACATAATATTATTTGGTAATAAACAGATAATCCTTTTCTTATATGAACAATACAGTTAAAACAGTTATAATTTTATTATACAGTTGTATGTTTTGTAAGAACTTTATACTCTTGTAATATGTTGTTGAATCATTAAGATAGACAATATTATTTGGGATGTTATATATTTTCCTGTGTGGGTTGTAACGTTGGCATTATGTGAGTACATTGGAAACCGTCAATGGAGTTTTGCATGTTGAACACCGCGCTGAATTTCTTTAGTGACCAGATAGGAATGTGTCATCTTTGTATGTCCAATTCTTAAGCGGGTGATGATAACTTGATGTTTCCTGTTTAAGTCTGTGAAAATACAGTTGTTTTTTGAAGATCCTATTACAGTAAGTAGCTTGTTTCCCTGATTTTGAGACCATATTTATCTGTGTGTCTATGAACAGCATAACTCAGAAACGAACAGTCGGATAAACACCAAACTTGGTATTTAGGTTCAGTATCTTCCAGAGATGCGACACGAAGGCTTTCAAGAAAATCCCCCCACCTCAGTTTACCCTTTACATGGAACATTTTTCGAAAAGTTTAATTTTCTCAAAAATGGCGCTAACGATTTTGATTAAAATATCATATGTTTAAGATATTTTTATGACAAATAAAATGTATATCTTGAATTTTCTGGGAATGTCTCCAAAAGTATTCTTCATTGTGAACGACTTTTGCATAACTGGTAAACCATAAGAGATAGACAAAATTTTACTACACACAAAATGTAGATCGCGTTAAAATACACAATTTATGTCATATACGTTTTTTTGTTGAGTGAACCATTTTCGAGATATTGCAACCAGCTCTTAAAATATTTGACTATCGCTTAAAGCCTACCATATTCCGTTTGCATCTACAAGAAAATTAGCAATAAGATTAACATCTCGTTTAACATGAAGCATATGGAGAATAAGCGTTTGTAAAAATAGTTTGTACAAGAGTAGAGAAAGTCATGTGAGTGTAACACATCAGATTTTTTTACATGAAGTAATGATTTTGGTTCTGTGTATAGGCCTAAGTCTGGATGGCTTGTTGTTATCTCTGCATTAAATGTTGGTTTTTGGATGACCGCTTTAGTTGCTTCGTCCGCTCTTTTTGTTGTTGCGTTGGTATCCAAAACAATAATACTTGCTTTCCTTGATCCATTGCGGGGTTATACGATATCTGTATTTCTTGGGTAAGTTTGTCTTCAGTATGTATGTTTTGAGTGGATAAGATAGAACTTTTTGAATCCAAAAAATTTATGTATAGTTGTTTATGGGATTCTGGTATGTATGAAAATTTTTGTTTCAGAGCGTATAACTCACTCGAATAAATTTAAGAGTAATCAGGGGGCCTTTCTATTTCAACTACATTTGATAGGACGGTTGCACTTCCTACTCCATGCTGAGTTTTTTAATCATCTGTAAATATTTTTTCATTTTCATAGTAGGTTCCAGAAATTTCGTTAAAGAGTTGCTGATAAACAGCGGCAACAGTCTGTTAGTTTTTATATATTTTTCCATCTCTAGATTCAAAACAGGTGTTTTATAATCCTGCCATATCCTTGCATTAAATTAACGTCGAATTTCTTTCAACAGTAGTCCGCATTTCTGTTCACGATTACTAACGACGTTGAGCATTAGAATAGTGTAGCATGACCCATATATTCAAGATGTTAGTGTTTATTGCAGAGATGCGCTAATTTCCGTGGTATACCTGCGGAGTGTCACGTTCCGCTAGCCAGGAGTTGGACACGTAGCGAGGTCCGGCCAGCCAGGCCGTGAGAATCCCGTGCGTTATTACCTCTCCGCGCCGTGCCGCCTATAATCACAGACCTAAGTGATGATCTGGCTACCGTGCGTGTCCTCATCTGCCCTTCTTTGCAAAGCAACGCTACACGAGTTCATTCTGACGCCAAGATATGGTTATAGATATAGCAGTGCCACTGAGCAGTCATACCAACTTTAACAGGCTTTTAAATGAAATACTTGATCATAAAACAAATAATATAAGCCAACATTGTTTCCTATATTAATCATAAATGATAGCTCATCATTTAAAAACAAATAAATTAATCTTATTTGTCCAAAATAATGTAGGTACATGAATAGACAATTGTCAAAGAAATCCGATGTCTTAAATTCACTTACTTATATACTTCATTTTAATCTAAATAAACCTTTACAGAAACAGCTACATTACACATTTCGTTATAGACACAAAGAGAACAGCGATAGTCAAATGTTTAACAACTGGACGCTATATGCTGGCCTTAAAATTCCTTACTGTTTCCATGACATCGCGAGAAACATCCACAAAAAATTATTTGAAATAAATTCTTTGTTTTTAAAGAGAGATGCATTTTTCTGCAGTCCCTTTTCATCTAACACTCAACGTTTTCCAATTATGCAAGATTATATAAAGTTCCTTCCGAAATGAACAAGATTTCACAGGCTAATTCCAGAAAATTCAAGATATAGATTTTTAGTTTTCATGTAAATATCTTTAATACATGGTATTTTAATCAAAATGGTTAGAGTGCTAACAGATTTTCTTTGAAAGGTACTGAACCTAAATACCAGGATTGGTATTTTTCTAAAAACACATCTTTTTGGATTCAAGGGGCATCAAAATATGAAATCAATGAAATGAAATCTCGGAATCGAATTTTTGGGTGGAACGCAATACATTCTCTTTCCACTATGTACGTGGTACAGAAAGCAAACACAAAAACAGAAAGAAAGAAAGAAAGAAAAATTGAGGCAGTATTTTTTAACACTTAAACGATCTCAGTCTAATTATATAACATAAAATATAATAACAGCCCGCCTTAAAGCAATATATGTATACTATAATATATAAAAAGCGTATATTGCAGTCATTATATTATGTTTATATTATTATGTACATGTATAAAAATGTTATGTGAATGTATTACGTAGTTTAACAATGTAAAAGCTGTGAGAATAGAAGCAAGCTGCCTCCCGTAGTAAACAGAATTACAAAGTAGAAGCCGAAAGTTGCTAACAATGAGGTAACCTTGAAACAACAATAAATTAGAAAGTTTAAAAAGGCCACTAATAGTTCTTGAAACAACAATAATGTAATATTTAAAACAGTTTATAAACAGCCAATCAAAAACTAGAGAAGCTTAAAGTTAAATAAAGATATTCTATTGGAGTAGGCTTAGCCAATCAGAGACTTGAAATAGAGAAAATACACAAATTCAAGCGGTAGATGCTGGAAGGAAGCGTAACCAAGCAGTTCGATATGGTACAGGTTCAGTACGAGGCATAAAAATTCATTGCGGCAAGAATAATATAAACTTTACCTCTTAAAAAGTACAAATAACAATAATCTCCCAGCTCTACAGTAGCATACATTAGTGAAGTGTTATTTAATCGTGTGAAGGATTAATAAACAAAGTACAATACAATTATAATTTATGTAAGCCTTATTCTTTAGCCGTACTACCCCTGCTAAGAGATACGTGTTCAGCAAATTACTACTTACGCAGCCGAGGCATATATATATACTATTTAAATAAGTAACATTAAAATAGTTATTATACATAAAGTAAACGTGGTGCAATCACAACAATAAAACCCCTACAAGTTTGGCTACCATAAGTGGGGCTGCAACGACTTCAAGATATATATTAATTAATTATACTATAGCGCTTAAAATCAGTAATTGAATAAAATTGCCTTTCAACTATCCATTTAAAAGGCTTTCTTTAAAAAAAAATCTAATGTGTTACACTCACATGACTTTCTCTACTCCGGTATAAACTATTTTTACAAACGCTTATTCTCCATATGCTTCATGTTAATCGAGATGTTAATCTTATTGGTAATTTTCTTGTAGATGCAAGGGGAATTGGTAGGTTTTAAGCGATAGTCAAATATTTTAAGAGCTGGTTGAAATGTGGAGTATTCCATTCTCTTTGCATGTCCAGAACATAAAAAAAATGAATAAAGAATTTGAGAAAAAGTATAAGTATTGGAAAATTTAAGGGAATAACAAGCAACATCTCGAAAATGGTTCACTCAACAACAAAAATATATGACATAAATTGTGTATTTTAACGCGATCTACATTTTTTCTGTAGTGAAATTTTGTCTATCTCTTATGGTTTACCAGTTATGTAAAAGTCGTTCACAATGAAGAATACTTTTGGAGACATTCCCAGAAAATTCGAGATATACATTTCATTTGTCATGAAAATATCTTAAACATATGATATTTTAATCAAAATCGTTAGAGCCATTTTTGAGAAGATTAAAATTTTCGAAAAATGTTCCATGTAAAGGGTAATCTGGGGTGGGGGATTTTCTTGAAAACCTTCGTCTCGCATCTCTGGAAGATACTGAACCTAAATACCAAGTTTGGCGTTTATCCGACTGTTCGTTTCTGAGTTATACTGTTCACAGACACACACACGGACATGCTTCTAAAATTGCTTTTTTTGGATTCAGGGGGTCTCAAAACATGTATTTCGTTTGAAATCTCGGTATCGAATTTTTGGGTGGAATAGAATACTTCCCCTACTTACTATACGTAGTAGAGAAAGTAAAAAAGTCATGCTCATTGATGTAAACTTCATGTTTAACTTATTATAAAACTCTACGCCCTTAAATTAAGCCCCTTGGTGAAGGCGGGTCTACTTCTGTAGATATATTTATTTCTAGTATAAACACTATGAGTATCCAGTCTTAAATCATATTGAAGCAAGATGGGCATATACGTATATAAAAACATAAAATATAAACACATTAAATACAGTAAGCATTTCCAATTGGTAATTTCTTTCTTGGCATAATTCTTGTCACTCTTTTTTGGCTCAACAATATTTCTTTATTATGGGGGCTACTAACCCATAAATGTATCTTATATGTAATATGACTTTGAAATAATGTAAAATGTATGCTTCTCAATCCTTCTAGTGACAAACAAGATTTTAATTTTCTTATTAGGTAAGTAACTTGCGACAGCTTACAGTATAATTTCTGAACATGAGCTTTCCACAAAAGCTTAGAATCGAATTCAACTCCTAACAGATCTGTAGTTTTAATCTCATCACCTGTATTACTTTCTCTACTACGTAGAGTAAGTAAGGGAAGTATTGTATCCCACCCAAAAATTCGATACCGAGATTTCACCGGAAGTACATGATTTGAGACCCCCTGAATCCAAAAAAAAGAATTTTTGGAAACATGTCCGTGTGTGTGTCTGTTTGTCTATCTGTATGTGTGTCTGTGAACAGCATAACTCAGAAACGAACAGTCGGATAAACACAAAACTTGGTATTTAGGTTCAGTATCTTCCAGAGATGCGACACGAAGGTTTTCAAGAAAATCCCCCCACCCCAGACTACCCTTTACATGGAACAGTTTTCGAAAATTTTAATCTTCTCAAAAACGGCTCTACCGATTTTGATTAAAATATCATACGTTTAAGATATTTTCATGACAAATGAAATGTATATCTCGAATTTTCTGGCAATGTCTCCAAAAGTGTTCTTCATTGTGAACGACTTTTGCATAACTGGTAAACCATAAGAGACAGTCAAAATTTTGCTATACAAAAAGTGTAGATCGCGTTAAAATACACAATTTATGTCATATACAGCTTTTTTGTTGAGTGAACCATTTTCAAGATATTGCTTGTTATTCCCTTAAAGTTTCCAATACTTATACTTTTTCTCAAATTCGTTATTCATTTTTTTGTCATGCTAATACAAAGAGAATGGAATACTCCACATAGCAACCAGCTCTTAAAATATTTGAATATCGCTTAAAACTTAGCAATTCCCCTTGCATCTACAAGAAAGTTAGCAATAAGATTAACATCTCGATTAACATGCAGCATATGGAGAATAAGCGTTTGTAAAAATAGTTTGTACAAGAGTAGAGAAAGTCATGTGAGTGTAACGCATAAGATTTTTTTTAATTCAAACTTCATTACTTTAGTTTTATACTGATTCATCACAAAACCATTTACACGGAAGCAATCCTTAGCATCAATTGAATTATTCATATAAGTTAAAATCGCTTTATTGTGTATCAGAAATCCTTTCAAAAAAACTAAAGATTTATTTTGCAGCATGGAAGTGAAAATGACATTTCTTATCAAAAAACTATTGTTGTTTAAAAACGAACCTGTAGCATAACCACTGCCATCCACATCCGCATCTCGTATTGTTACGATCAACGCTGCTTAAGAGGATTGGTACGGTTGAAATAGGTTTGTTGTTGCTTCACGTGTGGAAAGTCAGTTTGAAGATGTATTATATTTCGACTGTTGGGGAGCCGAACTTGAAGTAGTTGCAACCGCACGTATAGTACCCGGTAGCCTTCGTCGCAAATTTAAAAATATGAACTTTGTAATTTTGACTGTTTCTTTAAATACTATATATTTATGTTTGCCTCGGCTGCGTCAGTATTATTGTTAGAGACACGTTTCTCTATGTAGTGTTTTGGTGCAACAAGAATGTAGACTTACACAGATTATAATTTTACTTCACTCCTTTTATTAATGCTTGATACGATTTATATAACAGTTCACTGATATAGAGAGAGCTGTGGGATTTTTTTAATTAATTACTTGCACTTTTTAACACGTAATCTATTTTCGTCTCACACGAATACGTATTAAATTTCTCGAGGACACATCTAGCGTCTGGTTAGAAACGCTGTCTACAACCAACGCGTCCAGTTATTAGCACTGTCTACAAGCAACTGACTCGATTTCTACCTCCTAAATTTGTAAATTTCTGTATTTCAAGTCTCTGATTGGCTAATCCTACTCCAATAGAATACCTTCATTTAACTTAACCTTTTTCTGGTTGTTGATTGGCTATTTATTAAACTGTCTCAAAATTTACATTATTGTTACTCCAATAATGACTAGTAGCATTATTAAACATTCTTACTCTTTATTGCCTCAAGGTTACCTCATTGTTAGCAACTTTTAACCTATTATTCTCACAGCTCCTACATTATTAAATTACGTAATACATTCACATAACATTATTACACATGTATACAATAATATAAACGTGTACAATGATTGTAATTTACACTTTTTATGTATTGTTACATATACATATTGCTTTAAGGTGGGCTGTTATTCAATTATATATTATATAATTCGACTGAAATCATTTAAGTGTTAAAAATCTGCCTCATGTTTTATAGCGTAAGATTTAGGCGGCTGTGAGAATATGTCAACAAATTACTGATTGTGCCTTTTATATTTATACAGTATTTATATTACATTTATTTATAGGTAGTTTTAGACAACTTGGCCTAAAATTAGAACTTCTAACACAGTCCACACGAGCTGAAAATTTTAGATTATGGCACTATTGTGACCAACTTTGGTCTCAAATCCAATCACATGACAATACGCTTTGTATTTGCACATGTTTAATAACTTGATTTTGTTTGATTAGCTTTTACTTTTCATTATGTCTTTTTATATAGTGCTCGCATTATCTGTTCACAATACAAATCGTCATACTTGAATATATCGCAGGTCGTTGTAGAGTTAAACCTGCGCGTTATATTGGCAGCTTTCTGCAGATCTAAAACGTCATTCCTTTATCTATCTATTGTACATAAAGATTAAATGGTGGAAATTATGAATTCAGAAGAAACTGTAATGAAAGAGCCAGGTGAAAAGAAAGTATAACACTAGAAGTACTTATCCAAAAAATCCAAAAAGCATATGATGCAGCATTGGCAAAACATGTTGAAAATAATTTCACTGTCAACAAAACATTTGACATCTCGCTTTTTAATTTAATTTCTCCTGTTTTAAGAACCGCGTTCTAAATGCGATATCTGTTAGTTTCAGTAATTAATATATTATTGATATTTTATAAATTCGAGCAGTCTAAAAATAGTATACTCCAGGCATGTTAAAAATGGCTTTATTTTGCTCATAGGCTTACGAAACTTGGCCTACGGTCTTCGTTAACAAACTTTCCTACTCGTAAAATAGAACCCTACTTTTACCCCTTGTATCATAATCTACTATTATTTTATTTAGTATGCTTTAAAGAGCTTTCACTTAAAACTATCGTGTGCACCACACACGGAAAAGCTTTAGCGTACTTGATATATAAATAGCTATTATTTAGCTATATATGCATGCTGTAACAAAGTGTAAATAATTTTTAGCAAGTAGAAGTATTGTATTCCACCCAAATATTCAATATCGAGGTTACACCGTAAACGTACGTTTTGAGACAGGCTTAATCCAAGAAAAACATTTTTAGAAAAAAGGTGTGTGTGTGAACAGCTTAACTCTCACCCAACTACCCTTTACATGAAAATATTTTCATCGTTATTGTTTATTTTCTCAAAATATCTAACGAATTTTAATAAAATACAATATGTTTCCCAAGAGTGTGGAATCTTTACATTCACCAGCTTCACCTCTATTTCGTTGTATGTATTGCGTATTAGCTACTTGAAAAATGTAACTTTTATGTTATTTAATAACTACAGGACAAAAGCGCAAGTTTAAAATTTCCCCCACTCTAATTATCTATAAATTATCGACCTTTCCGAACGAACATTGTACCACCGCCAAAGGGTAGTTACAGGCTATGCAGCATTCCAGAGCTTGCAAGAGCAGTGGTTGACAATAGTGTTCCACGGTTCATCGCTGCTGCTGACTGGCCTAGTGGAAGTCCGGACTTATTCTCTTTGCAAAAGCTGGAGGCAATACTATGTCAGAAACGGCGCCGCAACATTGTGATATTAAAAAATCTGATGTGTTACACTCGCATAACTTTCTCTACTCTTGTACAATCTATTTTTACAAACGCCTATTCTCCATATGCTTCATGTTAATCGAGATATCGAGATGTCAATCTTATTGGTAATTTTCTTGTAGATGCAAGGGGAATATGGTAGCTTTTAAGCGATAGTCAAATATTTTATCGCTGGTTGCTATGTGGCGCATTCCATTCTCTTTGCATGTCCAGGACATAAAAAAAATGAATAACGCATTTGAGAAAAAGTATAAGTATTGGAAAATTTAAGGAAATAACGAGCAATATCTCGAAAACGGTTCACTCAACAAAAGAAATGTACATGACATAAGTTGTGTATTTTAACGCGATCTACATTTTTTGTGTAGTAAAATTTTGTCTATCTCTTATGGTTTACCAGTTATGCAAATGTCGTTCACAATGAAGAATACTTTTGGAGACATTCCCAGAAAATTCGAGATATACATTTTAATTATCATGACAATATCTTAAACATATGATATTTTAATCAAAATCGTTAGAGCCGTTTTTGAGAAAATTAAAATTTTCGAAAAATGTTCCATGTAAAGGGTAGTCTGGGGTGGGGGTATTTTCTTGAAAACCTTCGTGTCGCATCTCTGGAAGATACTGAACCTAAATACCAAGTTTGGTGTTTATCCGACTCTTCGTTTTTGAGTTATGCTGTTCACAGACACACAGACACACAGACAGACACACAGACAGACACACAGACAGACACACAGACAGACACACACACGGACATGTTTCCAAAAATGTTTTTTTTTGGATTCAGGAGGTCTCAAAACATGTATTTCCGGTGAAATCTCGGTATCGAATTTTTGGGTGGAATACAATACTTCCCCTACTTACTATACGTAGTAGAGAAAGTAAAAAATCAACCACGTCAGCTGTCAAGTAAATTCCACTGGACACGATTCGTGCAGTTGATAAGTGGCCTCAACGTCTTCCCCGCTGTGTTGTCGCACATGGTGATCATTTCTAATAAGAGCATATTCATTCTGTAGCTTTTTTTGTGTTATTTCAGAACATACAGGATGTTTCAGAAATACTTTTACAAACTTGGGGTATGGGTTCCTTACACCACAAGAAGGAAACAAGTTGATATGAACATATGTCCCATAATCCTTTGTTTTCTCGTTAGGAGGTGTTCAACACAGTGGTACACCTATAACACACAAAACTCATAATACATGCTCGAAATGTCCTCCTCTTGCTTCTATGTATGCCTGTACTCGTCGAATCATGGAATGTCGCACCCTGTCAAAAACTCCGGGATGGTGTCGAATGGTTTCGCAGGCTTCCATGACACGTCGATGATGCATCCGGGATGGCTGCTCCATAAACCAATGATTTAAGATGCCCACAGAGGTAAAAATCCACAGGATTGAGGCCGGGAGAACGTGCAGGCCATGGAACTGGTCCTCCTCTGCCTATCCATCGATCATGGTAGATACCAGTCGGTGCATCTCGAACAATGCGACTAGAGTATTCGGAGCCAGGTATGTATCACATTTATCAGCAAGGCGACAATACACAGCGACAAAGGTTGGATGACTCAGTTGTCTTCGGTCTGGAAACTCCATCTGATAGAGCCGTGCAGCCTCGCGTCCATTACCATTCGCGCGACCATACATAACAATCATTTCTGCCTGTTCACGAAATGAATATCCAGTAATGGTGGAACGAAACACGTGCAGTTAACTCACTACATGTACACAACTGAAACGTTGAAGACAGACTAATGACAAATGACAAACGTAAACAAGTGTCCATGGCAACACTTCGCCATGTACCTATGTAGTACAATGGGTCAACGCCTACTATGAATGCATAGAGAAATGAAGTTTTGAGGTTGGATCCCGAAGGCCGTTGAACTCACACTTTCATTGTGACAGGAATAACGCGAAAACCAAGAATTATGGGACATATGTTCATATGAACTTTTTTACTTCTTTTGGTGTAAGGAAGTCATACCCGAAGTTTGTAAAAGCATTTCTGAAACACCCGGTATGTATATTAATAGGCTTGTATAGTTTTATTTAGTAGCTACATGCATTGAAGGTACTGATAAAACTTATGACAGTACTGTGTACAGCATCGCGCTATCGCTTTGTTTTCCTCTATTTCCTTGTATCTATAACGAAATGTGTAATTATACTACTTCTATAAAGGTCTATCTCGATTAACATAAAGTATACATAGAAGTAGGCTTTCATAAGAATAGTTTGTAGCAGGTATATAACAATAAATTATAGTTGGAGAAAGTCATGTGAATGTAATACATCAGATTTCGTTTGCTTAGTTCGGTTGTGACAATAGCATTGTCAAGTCACAACGAATGATATCGTTCCATACAGAAAATATATGTCCTTTGGAATAGCTTGTTAACATTTGCTATTTCTGCTGAATTTGGATGACTGCTATTGCGTTTCTATGAATTCATGGAGGGACAAATAGGAGGTGCATTCTGCAATGTATTCCATTCATCTTCTAGTAAGTTTGTAAGCAAATGTAAACCAGAAAAGTATAGAGCGAGTAATCTATTTCGATGTATATATTATAATGATCCTGAAAATTCCGGGTGGTACATTAGAGAAGGTCATCCTGCAGGCAAGCACTTTAAGACCGTGACGAAAATGAATCAGAAATGAAACAGAAGTCGGGTCCTGTGCTCGTAACCGGCTGTTCACTTCTGATTGATCTGCGTCACGGTTAAAGGCTTACCTTTGAGTCAGGGAAACATGTGAAAATCACTTGGGAAAAGATCTGGTGAATATGGGGGATGCGAGAAAACTTCCCAATTGAATCTTATGAGCTCCGCCTGAGCACCGATGATGAAGTCAAATCAGTGAACAGCTGGTTGCGAGCACAGGACCCAACCTGGTGCAACACTGGCTTGGAAAAAACTTGTGTCACCTCCCCAAAAATGCTTGGAAAAACATGTTGACTGTGTAGAAAAGTAACAGAAGGATTGCACTATATAAATAAAATTAATTCAATATGGTCAATTGTGTGTAATGTTTTTTATAAAATAGGGAAACTTACTTATTGGACACTCCTTGTATCATAATTTAGACGGCGTGATTAGTATAAGTATAAAATTAAACTACGAGCTATGATAAAGTACTTCGTTTTGAAGGGGTTAACCCCCATATAAATACAAAAGGTGTTACATTCGACATCAAAGGTTCTTCCCTCTCATCTTTAATGTTTAAAATGAGGGCCGACATGGTCATACATTTTTTCAAGATGAGGAGCCCTAAGGGGTTTGTGTCAAAAATTCATAATGCCGTACTCAGTGATTGCCCATAAAGGTACGCGAATTAACTTAAGTTGCAAAGATCTCGCTAGGCTGTGTCCACTATATTTTACACAAACTTTTTTGGCATGCGGAAGTTTTCCGCTCGATGAGTGCCGTATTTGTTAACAGCGAACCAAAAATGCATTAGAATGAACACTTCTCAAGAGATTTAGACTTGTTTAAACGTAATTCCAGGAGCTTTTCCCAAGTTTCATAACAGTAGATAAAACATGAATTCATCACTACACGTCAGAGACGAAGGAGCAGTGAAAACAGTAGGTAAACGGATGGAAATGCACAAAGGAAGGCACAGGCATTTTCATCTGCAGGAAAAGTCTTGACTATGATGTTCTGGGACTATCATGGTGTCGTGCTCATAGACTACCTCCATAAGCGTAGAGCCATCACTGGGAAGTGTTACGCTTCAGTATTGGATTGATTGAAGGTGCTATTCAGAATAAGCGTCCACACCTTGCGAAACAGGAAGTTCTCTTTCATCACGATAATGCACCTTCACACACGTCTGGCATTGTTGCTGCAACTAAACGAACTTCGCTTCCAAGCGCTTCCACATCCACCATATTTTCCGGATTTGGCTCCCGGATTACTTTTTGTTCCCAAACCTGAAGAAATGGCTGGTAGACGAAGATTTGTGTCATCAAATGTTGAGTTTGAAATTGTTTTCTTGGTCAGGTCGTAAATAACCGTGTACAAATCTATGAAGATCTGTATAAATTATTGTTGGAGAAATGTAAGTATTGTGACGCATCGCTGTGGCCCAAGGTTATCGGGAGGTCGGCGCCAGGCAGTCGGAGATAAACAAAGATAAGTCGCGCTCTTGTCCGGCGTGAACACCAGAAACGCTATCGGCACATAACCAGATTCTTCTGGATGTTTCTTCTTCTGAAACATTCTAGAACTGAATTGAAATTTCCAATGCCTATATAAGCTAGCGTTCTAGCGACAAGCAGTCAGTTGAATTGGTCAGTGTGTGAGTAAGCGAGTTGGTGAGGTCGTTTCTGCAGCGACTACTCCGGAGCGAGAGATTGTAGAAGTCTTGTGTTCGACTCCCCAGCGAGTGAACCGTCCGGCAGAAAAGGCTACCTCATGAAGAAAGTGAAGTGACAGCGTGAACTAAATGACGTCCTAATGAAAGTTGAACCATATCAAAACCGTAACAGTGATAACTGAGAGAAGTAACAGTTGAAAAGCTCAAGTGTCACAATATTATATTCTTTATACAATTGAAATGTTTTGTGCATGGGTATCAAGCCAATGAATTTAAGAGGCTAACATAGTGAAATGAAGTTATTAAAGCGGGCCGTCGTTTCGATAGCAGCTGCATTGCTGAAAAATTACACAGATTTAATCGGAAGGATATTGCCCTAAGTGCTCATTAAGATAATTATATCAATAGCGGCTATTACAGTATTATTGGAAGCCGTTGGTGAAATGCGGAAGCAGGTTGCACGGCAACCACAGTGCTTGCCACACAGTAAAGGCGGCAGCGTGTTCCGAGACATTCTTGAACCTTGAGAGCAATACTATGAGATTCTGTCATTTAATGAAGGAACCGAGGTACTATAATGGTATGTATGGGGTAGATATGAACACGTATTGATGATATATTACTTTCTGTACCATGTACCTTGTAGATAGATGAGATATTGTGTTCTGCCCAAAAATTCGATACAAATTTCACAGTAAATGCACGTTTTGAGGTTCCCTGGATTCGATAAAAACGAAATGCGCATTAAATACAAAACTTGATATTCAAGTTCAGTATGTTCCAAAGAATATACACGAAGATTTTCGAGAAAATTCTCACACTCCAAACTACCCTGTACATGGAACCTTTTTGAACTGTTTAATTTTACAAAAAAATGGCTCTCACGATTTTTATGTTAAATGTCATATACAGGATCTAAAGTAAAAAACGTTCATATGAACATAGGTCTGAAAATCATTTATTTCAGAGTTGCAACACAAAATCGAAAGTTACAAAAATTGCTCGAAGTAGCTTCCTCTTGCTTCGATGCATGCAGTAAGCCTGCGTTCCGTGCTCTGGCGTACTCTGTTGAAAATTCCTGGTGTGTTTTGTATTTGGTCAAATTCAGCTTGGATACGTTCTCCCAAAATGTCAACATAAGATACAGGAGTCGCATAAACCAAGGACTTCAAATGTCCCCAGACGAAGACATCCATTGGATTCAAATCAGGCGATCGAGCAGGCCATGCAATGGGTGCCCCTCAACCAATACATCTTTGCGGAAATCGATCTTTCAAAAACTTACGAACTATCGTGCTGAAATGAGCTGGAACACCATCGTGTAAAAACCACATTCGTTGGATGATGTCCAGAAGCACATTATCAGTTAAATGATGCAACTCATTTCTGAGAAACTGGAGATAGGTTTGTCCATTCAGACGCGGAGGGAAGAAGTAGGGACCAATAAGGTGATCATGAATGATTCCACCTCAAACGTTGAGAGAGAACCTCTGTTGATGGTTGTCCTGTCGTACTTCATTAGGATTTTCAAATGCCCAGTTATGAGTGTTATGCAAATTGAAGATGCCGTCGCGAGTAAAACCAGCCTCATCCGTGAATAAGATACAGGCTAGGAAATTGATGAACACAGCGCACTGCTGTAACATGCGTTTACAGAAACGTCTTCTTGGCTCAAAGTGCGCCTCATTTAATCCTTGCACACGTTGAAGGTGATACAGGTGCAGAAGATTTTCATGCAGAATTCTCCAGATAGTCATATGACTAACTCTTTCCCTTACACACATACGTCTTGTGCTTTGTGATGGGTCTGCCTCCACAGCACGAAGAACTCGTTCTTCAAGCTCAATGCCTCGTACCGCTCTTGGTCTCCCAACATCCCTAGTACTCCTCTCAAATGTACCATTCTCTCTCAAGCGTTGGTGAATTCGTGCGAATGTTCTTGCACACGGTAACGGCCTGTTAGGGTACATTTCTGCATAAAGTTCACGTGCTCGTGCTGCATTGCCGTCTGCACGGCCATACGTGTATTGCATATCCGTCTGTTCACTCATGGAATACATCTTTGACCCGTAACAACGAAACGGTTGATTTTCAGACCCGTGTACATATGAACTTCTTTTTTACTGTTTTGATGCCAGGAACACGTCTTCCAAATATATGACACCAATAAAGATACATCCTGCATTTAACATGTTTATATGACAAATAAAATGTGTCTTAAATTTTCTCCAATAGCTTGTTCAGCGCTCTTTATTTTGAAGGATATAAATATATATGACTGGTAAACCGTAGGAGATAAAAAATCTTATTGCACAAAAATGTAGATCTGCTTAACATAGAAATGTATACCCAATAATTTGGTATGGCATTAAACATTTCCGAGATATCATTTGTTGTTGGTTTTATCTCGTAGTAACGCAGAGCATGGACTTTCAAAGTCATCACATAGCGAGCTGGTTTTTAGAAGTGTAACTCTTTAACATACCGAGGGCATTGGCTCGGGTGGCAACGCTATAGCCCGCATTTAGGAGGTACCGGGTTTGAACCCCGGGGACCGTCCACTCTGAACCATGGGTTTTTCTGGGGTTTTCCTGGGTCGTCAGGCGAATGCTGGAGTGGTTTCTTTCAGCCCCCGAATTTCCCGTCCCTCCATTTCATTCAATTCATCCTTCACTCCTTGGTTTCTTTGTGAACTGTCTCCGTTCCTCGGCTTTCGGCTGGCTGCCGAAGTATTGTTATACATTGGGGTGAGGCCGAAAGCTTTTGCAGCTAAAATATTAAATTTAGTTACCTCGGCATAAACATTGGGGGACGTAACTGCAGAGGCAAACAAGAGATATCAGGAATTTGCTGCACAAAGCTAAAGCAGGCGTGGGATATTTACAATATAATACACATAAATTCATATTTAACTCTGGTTTATTATAAAGTTACCTTGGTGCAGCTACGTAGTTTACAAAAGGTTACGGACAAACATTGAAGGGAGATGCTCCACACTCACACAGACCACGCATTCCTACATACAAGATATACACTAGACTGACGCTACTGGTCTGGCCCACGCTATCAGACAAAGAGGCTTGATCCTCTACTTGCTGCGCCGAACAAGAATTCAAAGTCACAAGCGAAATAATTAGTTCAACAATGTCATTCTACACAGGAATAATGTGTCCGACGCGACAATGCACACACATACGCTACAGTATCCAAACCTTCTTGAGGAGCGTTGGACCCCTCTTTATGGGGCGTGTTTCCCGGTATACCTTCCGTCTACCAGTGTGTTGACTTCTGGAAACTTAGGGACTCTGTCAATGCTGTACCGTCACTCCTGGATCGGGCCACCCGGTGTCTCATCTCGTCTCATCCATCACCCTCGTGCGGCGTAGTTACAGCATCCACTCTGTATCGGTGCCGAGTCCCAGCGTTAAGGAGGATAAGAACGCTTACAATATCTTTATACCTACAACAAAATCTTATGTGTGTAATGAAAGTTTGTTTCGATAAACAAAAAGAGATAGGCATATACGGTTTTGTAAGAATAGTTTGTACAGGAGTGGAAAAAATCATGTGAATTCAATATATCAAATTTTTGTTGGTATTGTTTGCACTGAATTGTTTCATAGTAAACCCTGAGGCAGTATTTTAACACTTAAATGATTTCAGTCAAATTATGTAATATGAATATAATAACAGCCCGCCTTGAAGCAATATGTGTATGTAACAATATATAAAAAGTGTTTATTACAGTCATTGCATATGTTTATATTACTGTATACATATATAATAATGTTATATGAATGTATTACGTAATTTAATAATGTAGGAGCTGTGAGAATAATAGGTTAAAAGTTGCTAACAATGAGGTAACAATGAGGTAGCCTTGAGGCAATAATGAATTTTAAAGTTTAACAATACTACTTGTGATTCTTGGAGACAATAATGTAATTTTTGTGATAGTTTATAAAATAGCCAATCAACAACCAGGAAAATGCTTTAGTTAAATGAAGGTATTGTATTGGAGTAGGATCAGCAAATTTAGGCGGTTGAAATCAAGTCAGTTGCTTTTAGACAGCGCTCATAACTGGACGCGTTGCTAGCAGATAGTGTTCCTAACCGGACGCGAGATGCGTCCTCGAGAAATTTAATACATATTCGTGTGAGACGAAAATAGTTTACGTGTTAAAAAGTGCAAATATTTAACAAACGAATCTCATAGCTCTCTATATCAGTTAAGTGTTATTAAAATCGTGTTAAGAATTAATAAAAAGGAGTGAATTCAAAAGTATAATCTGTGTAAGCCTACATTCTTCAGCCGCACTACGCCCTGCTAAGACATCCATATCTCTAACAATAATAGTGACGCAGCCGAGGCAAACATAAATATATAATATTTAAAGAAACAGTCAAATTACAAAGTTAATGTTTTTTAAACATTTTTTTGGGGCGAAGGCTACCGGAAACTTTTCACCATACGTGCGGTTGCAACTACTTCAAGTTCGGCTCCCCAACAGTTGAACTACAGTACAACTCTTACTTCAAGCTGACTTTCCATACGTAGTAAAACTAACCTTCTTCAAATTGGCTCCCAAAGCGTGGCGCAAATAACAACGTAAAAATAATAATACAACAAAATAACTACTTCAAAAGGTAAACCTTATCTATGTAAATGATGTTAAACGTTTAAAAATAAACATAATAGTAGTACCTAAAAATATCAACATGTTTTATTATCTACATACAGGTTGAACCACACCACACTTATTGCGAAAAAATACGGAATTAAAATTTTGGAGAAAAAAACATTTATACTGAATAACATGTGAACTCTCACTTGAGCTTTATTTCATCACCCAGCCATAAACGAAAGTGAGGTCAAAGGCGTACCACTTTAAAACTAAAATGGGAGTGGGTTCAAATAAGGTACCATTAGGTAAGTCTTCAAAACAAGCAACACACACGGAGCGTTTTCTGCATAATGGAACTCGATTGTTTATGTTGGTAATGACAAATATAGCCCCACCCTCTGGCAGCGTGAACTGCTCTGTTACTCCAGCATAATTCTAGTCACTGGATTGGCAAGCTACTTTTATTCCCTAAAATATGGCTAAACTACCGAGGGGTAACATTATAAGCTATATGTCCCTACGGGCGTAGTACCGTTAAAATTCGTTGAATCTAGTTGTAAAAAGTGAAATATAATAAAAACGTAGAAATAAAAACGAAAAACTTGTCATTATCTCCATGTAACTGATGAAAGCTCTCATATAAAATAAATGTTGTAGCTGCTTCCTGTTTATCGATACGTACAAATCATTTCTTCGCCGTTTCTTCTAGAAGGCCGAATTATGACGTATTGGTCTAGCGTTTCCTTGTGTACCAATGCTAGAGAAACTCCTTGATAGGGGCGTTACCCGAACCACCCCTTTATTTCACATTGATTATAAAATTGTTCATTTTCTCGTATTTATGTCTCTGGATGGTTTTTCAGGCCAGTCACATAGACAACACATACTGACTGTGTGGAACACTTGCGGACGAAAAACACTAGTGCGATCTAGGGGAATGAGCTTAGTTAAATCCTCTATCGTATGTTAGTGGGCATACAGACCATTCTTACTCAAGCTTATTTTTCTATCTACTACGTTTTAAACCAAATAAACCTTTGCAGAAACACCTACTTGCACATTTCGTTATAGATACAAAGGGAACAGTGACAGTCAAATGTTTAAAAATGCTGGCCTTAAAATTCCGTACTGTTTCCATGACATCGCGAGAAACATCTGAAGGTTGAAACGACTTGAAGAGAATGACCAAGAAATGAACAATTCGAACCATTATTAACGGAAATCTTAGAATAAGTTTACTATGTATAGTAAGAAATCTCAGATGTAGAAATCTCAGGGTGGGGGGGGGTTTGTTAAAGATCTTCGTGTCGCATCTTTGGAAGGTATTGAACCTAAATACCAAGTTTGGTTATCAGACTTTTCGTTTTTGAGTTATGCTGTTCACAGGTAGGACACTGACACACACAGACATGTTTCCAAAAATGCTGTATTCCGATTCAGGGGGTTTCAAAACATGTAATACCGTGAAATCTTGACATTGAATTTTTGGGTGGAATACAATACTTCACCTGCTTACTATACCTAATGAGTGGATGGAGAAAATCATGTGAATGTAACCCATCATAATGCGGTAACGTGTGAGACTAGATTCGGGAGGTCCTGGGTTCGATTCCTGCCGACTGCTTACTCAGACGTTGGGGGTTTCGGTTGTTTTCTGGTCGGTAGGCGAATACTGGGGTGGTTTCTCAAACCCTTCATTCCTTCTCATGTTTCAAGTGTGATCCTAGGTTTCGTGGCATACGGCAATGCCGGATAGACGGCGCGGGTGCTTGCTCAAAGGAAAAGGTACTCCACTAGAGGGCTGCTTGGTCATCGGGTGGTTCATCGCCGTTCTTTGGTGTCCGCCTCAATTGTAGAAGGCATCAATGCTGTTCTGAAAAGTCATTAATCCTTTAAGAATATGCAGGTCTGAAATACTTGTGTGTACAAGATGAAAGTGCTCATAGCGACGAACGGCCCGTGTTCCTAGAAATGAATATACATAATCAGATACGTGCAAATATATGCACAACATTCTGCTCTCTAGTTATTAGCTTATTGGTTTCATTAATTACTTCCCGATGGCACGTAATTATTTCTCCATTAAAACATTTACACTGCTTGTTATATACGTTCTAAAATCATTAGCACACACTTTTTATTACACGTGGTTGACATATTTCAAAATCATTAATTATGCATTTGTGTTAATTGATTACTGTAACATTGAAATCATTAAAATTATTAATTATCCTAGGTATTTTTGGCGTATGTACTTATCGGCGAGTTAACTGCTAGTCGCAACCACGTTTGAGTGTTTAAAAAAGCAAGATATTAAAAACTCTGATGTGATACAGTCACATGACTTTCTCTACCCTTCAACTTTATTAGTGGGAAATAGCTACATTACACATTTCGTTATAGATACAAAGAGAACAGCGATAGTCAAATGTTTAACAACTGAACACTGTATGCTGCCTTAAAATTCCATACTGTTTCCATGACATCGCGAGAAACAACTGAATGTTGATGGGACTTTAACAGAATGTCAAGTATTGAACCTTTCCAACCTTTAATAACGCATATCTAAGAAACGCCTTATGCGACAAAAAACTTATGTTAAGTAAATTGTCCTCTCGTTCCCGAGGTCGCGGGTTCAAACCCGGTAGAGAGCGATGGAGTTTTTCCGGCGTAAAAATCCTTAGCATGGCTTCTTTAGGAAGAGAAGTAATGGCAGTGGACCCGAGTCGTAGCTTTACGGCACGTAAAAGAACCTCAAGCCTGATAAACAGGTCCGTGAGCAAGGTTACCGGTGTTTCCCGCCCAATATAGAATGATACGCTAAGGATCACAGCAGTTAAAGAGCGTCTATATATATATATATATATATATATATATATATATATATATAAAACTTAGAGATCTACATTTTTACTTTCTGTACTACGTATAGTAAGTAGGGGTAGTATTGTATTCCACCCAAAATTTCGATACCGAGATTTCACCGGAAATACATGTTTTGAGACTCACTGAATCCAAAAAAAGCATTTTTGGAAACATGTCCGTGTGTGTGTCTGTCTGTGTGTCTGTGTGTCTCTCTGTGTGTCTGTGAACAGCATAACTCAAAAACGAAGAGTCGGATAAACACCAAACTTGGTATTTAGGTTCAGTATCTTTCAGAGATGCGACATGTAGGTTTTCAAGAAAATCCCCCCACCCCAGACTACCCTTTACATGGAACATTTTTCGAAAATTTTAATTTTCTCAAAAACGGCTCTAACGATTTTGATTAAAATATCATATGTTTAAGATATTGTCATGGCAAATAAAATGTATATCTCGAATTTTCTGGGAATGTCTCCAAAAGTATTCTTCGTTATGAACGACTTTTTCATAACTGGTAAACCATAAGAGATAGACAAAATTTTACTACACGAAAAATGTAGATCGAGTTAAAATACACAATTTATGTCATATACATTTCTTTTGTTGAGTGAACCGTTTGCGAGATATTGCTTGTTATTCCCTTAAATTTTCCAATACTTATACTTTTTCTCAAATTCGTTATTCATTTTTTTATGTCCTGGACATGCAAAGAGAATGGAATTCGCCACACAGCAACCAGCGTTAAAATATTTGACTATCGCTTAAAAGCTACCATATTCCCCTTGCATCTACAAGAAAATTACCAATAAGATTGACAACTCGATATCTCGATTAATATGAAGCATATGGAGAATAGGCGTTTGTAAAAATAGTTTGTACAAGAGTAGAGAAAGTCATGTAAGCGTAACACATCAGATTTTTTTGTGTATGTTTTCTCTATCGCTTAACGTTTACCAGTTATGCAAGATTATACAAAATTTCTTCCGAATGAGGTGGACTTCATAGGCCCTTCCCAGAGATTGAACATGTGAATTTTATTTACCATAAAAATATCTTAAACATATGATGCTTGAATCAAAATTGTTAAGAGTCATTTTTGAGAAAATCGAAATTTTCGAAAAATGTTCCATGTAATAGGTAGTGTGGGGTGGGGGGATTTTCTTGAAAATCTTCGTGTCGCATCCTTGGAAGATACTAAATTCAAATACCAAGTTTGGTATTTATCCGAGTTTTCGTTTTTGAGCTATGCTGTTCACAGGCCGACACACATACACACGGATGTTTCCAAAAATGTTTTATTTGGAATCAGGTCAAAACATGTATTTCTGGTGAAATTTTGATATCTAATTTTTGAATGTAATGCAATACTTCCCCATACTTAGTATACGTAGCAGAGAAAGTAAAAATATAATAATAATAATAATAATAATAATAATAATATATCGATGTAAGAATCAAAGGTAAATGTTAGTACAGCAAATACACTTGCTGGTGGTGACATGTGTTGAGCGAAGGTCTACCAGGTCAAGAGCCTTAGCCCAATACTCCTCTAAACCCAGGGCTAGCGTGGCTCTCCAACCGTGGGGGTTTCCCATGAGGCCAATATCTGGAGACTAAAAAGGCCCCCCCCCCCGCTTGCGCGAGGATGGAAGGGCGACTACCGATAACCTCGGTGGGGCCGACAGCAACCTAGCATGTCGTCTACCGGCTATCCATGGCGGTACCGAAGGACATCGAGTCGTCTCACAACCCCGTCTGTACGGAAACCCGCACAGACTACCCAATGTCCCACGGGTCTCGGGAACTACTGCCCCGCCGAGTCCAACACAATCCGAACAACGCCCTGACGGGACGGGCTCGAATGTTCGGCCTGACGTACTTGTAGTAACGTCAGAAGCACCACGAGTGCTCAGGTTACGCAGCACCTGCATCACGGCAGCTGGAGTGGTCGGAATCCCCCCCCTTACGGGGAAATATTAGTACACCAAATATACTTGCTGGTGCTGACAGTGTTAGCAATACCAGAACAACGCTTTTAAGTAGTAATGTAATGAGATACAACCCCTGATGTTATTTGGGTTGCCTATTCGAACCAAATGGACGGCGCCTGAGAACACTGTGTATAACTTGGTTCCATTTTCGCACAAATATTTTGTTGTCTGGTTGACGCTGACCTCTGACGCATCTGTATTGTTCCTGGCAGTTGCTTCAGTGGACTCAGAGTCCTGGGTTCGATGGTTGTATGGCAGGGATTTGGAATTTGTTTCGGTAGAGCTGAGGTTCTAGTTTTCAGGGGTGGTGACACTGCCTTGACGATATTAATAATACTGCCGGAGAAGTTTGAGTTATTTCTTTATTTTGTTACGTAGCTTCCTATCTGGTCAACCCGCCATCTTCGTCGTCGAAACCACTGTTATTCTTATCACTTTCGAAGTCGCTACTTATGTGTTTCTCCGACTAGCCCTCGAATTGCCTAGATTTCATAACTTCATTTTTACACTATAAACTTTCTGATTATTTTCATCTAATTTCTTTTCGTCGACCGTCCTCGTGGTTAGTTTGTACCGGAAAATCCCTCGGCCGTCCTCGTGGTTAGTTTGTACCCGAATGTGTCTCGTGTTTTATTTTCTCTCTCACGCCTCTCGCTAAACCTAGAATTTTCCCCCTCTCCCTTTCTTAAGTTTCGTTCTGTTTTAAGTTCAAACGTATCATGTGATGCCTACGCGATCTTTCGATTGACTATCATTTTGTTTCATGATTTTTATTATTGGCTACCCCCACTTGACAACTTTCACATCTGCTTCTTACAGCTTATTTTGAGTTTTAAAATCTTCCCACGAACATTCTTAGATCGTAGATAAGGCACATATACTTCCTCACCCTTTTTAAGCTTTGAAACCGTTGTAAATGCTGTCCGAGCCAAAAGTATAAAGGCGAGACTTCCGGTATGCAGGTTCGTTGACCATCGCAGGTAAAATACCTCTGCTTCGAGGAAACAAACTTTGTTTCTCTGTCTTCCCTACAAAACCCATTCCTAATATGAATTCAACACATTTTCGTCGCTATGTTCGATCGTATATTATTATTATTATTATTATTATTATTATTATTATTATTATTATTATTATCATTATTATTTCTCCTGGGTCTCGATAACCAGCTTCATGGTATTCAAAACTTTTTGGGGGATAGGCATATATGCATATTTTTTCATGTATAATTACAAAACAGATACATTGACATCTGAGCTTTCAGTTTTATGTCTTGCTTTAGCATGCTATAACATGCTTTAAATGAAAGTTTGAGTTTTAAAATTTAACAACGTTATTTACAAATAGCCACATTGGATTTAGATGTTGGACGTAACGATTCATAAGGAAAATGAAACGGTCACACATCCAGATTATCATTTCCGAAAAATGACCATGTTCCATAAAAGGGGTAGTCATGGTAATGTTTATTATGATGGTTTTGATTGAAAGTAGCGAAGGTTCACAAAACACAATATTATAATTTAGCTACAAATGCGCCATTGGAGAAATACTAGCAGCGCCTGTTTATAGCGGTATTTGTATGTTAATCGCCTGCAAGCTTCATATCGCCTTCTCTGCGGAATATTTGTTTAAAGGTCATGAAAATTAATATGAGCTCTCGATTTCGGAATGAGAGAGAGAAAAAAAAAAAAAGAAAACGAGATATTATTTACGTGTTTTGAGTGTTGGCTATTAATTGGAATCTACGTATTCTTTTTGCTGCGTAATGTTTGTTTTAAAAAATAGCATTACGCCGGGAGCGATTACTACTGTTGACGACAATAACGCAAATTGACTTTCTGATGCCCTCAGGGTTCCGAAATATTGCAAAGCGGCGGGAAAGTAATTTCTTTTTTATGGACCCGCTTTAAATGAAACATGTTGACTCTTTAAAAGGGTACACAAACCAAAAATAAGGATGTTAATTATTAGTAAATATTTGGCGTGCGCTCTCTATCTGTCATTTTGCGAAGTTTTCAGTGGCTGTTAACGGATTCGTAGATTGAAACGCCGCAAGTGCTTATAGCAAAACTGGTACAGGCTTTCCAATTTAATTAAACTTTTTTCCTTTCGTTTTCCTAACCGCAACCTTAGCATCCAAATATTGCTTTGTCGTTAAAGTAGTTACCTTGCGAGTGATAGGCGCATGTTATGCCAAGTTTCATCATTTTATCATATCTAATCCAACGAGAGGTTACGTGTTTATCTAATGAAATTTTTATTAAGACTATTCCGCGAATAAAATGTTACACGCTGTATAAATAATTACTTTCTCTGTATTCCACCCAAAAATAAGATAGCGAGATTTCACCAGAAATACATGTTTTGCGGTCCCTTGAACTAAAAAAAGCTTTTAAAAATGATCGTGAGTGTGTGTCTGTGAACAGCAACAAATAAATAACTAAAAGTAGGATAAATATCAAACTTGATATTTAATTTCAGTATCTTCCAAAGATGCGACACGAAATTTTTAACTCGATCCCCAACCCAACTGTTGTTTACATGGACAATTTTTTGAAACTTTTTACTTTATAAAAATGACTAAACAATTTTGATTAAAATACCATATAAAAAGATATTAACACAAAAATAAAATGTATATCTAAAATTATCTAGGAATAGCCTTTAAAATTCTCTTCATTCGGAGGGAATTTTGTATAATCTTGTATAACTGCTAAAAGTTAAACGATAGACGAAAACGTACTACACAAAGAATGTAGATCTCTTTAAAACTCACAACTCATTTCAAATAATGCTACAAATTGGTCAACATTTAGCCATTATTTTAAAGTCCTGTCGATTTTCAATTGTTTCTGGCGATTGCATGGAAACAGTATGGAATTTTAAGGCCAGCATATAGCGTCCAGTTCTGAAACATTTAACTATCGCTGTTTCCTCTGTACCTATAACGAAATATCTAATGTAGCTACTTCTGCAAAGGTTTATTTGGATTAAAATGTAGTAGATAGAAAAATAAGCTCAAGTAAGAAAGTCTCTAAGCATCTGTTTCCGATAAAATATCGGTATCGAAGCTTTGGGTAGACTGCCATACTTCCTTTAATTATTATTTATTGAATCTCCAAAA
Source organism: Deroplatys truncata (assembly GCA_030765065.1). Classification (NCBI taxonomy): domain Eukaryota; kingdom Metazoa; phylum Arthropoda; class Insecta; order Mantodea; family Mantidae; genus Deroplatys; species Deroplatys truncata. Next base: position 14,660,991 of record CM060979.1, read on the forward strand.
ACTTAAAACCGTATTTCCCCAGAAGGGCATGTTAGGGTTATAACTTGGATTGGAAGGACTATAGAGGGGACTCCGCACCAATCCAGAGTGGATATTGTGCCTACGCCCCGGGAGGAAGGATAAGGCGACAGGAGACACTGGGCGGCCGGCACCAGCAATGACAGGATTCCTAAGTTTCCAGATAGAGACACCCCGGCAGACGGACGGGCAGGTCGGGGACTCCACCCCACGCAGAGGAAGTCCAACGCCCCTAAAGAGTGTTCGGATACCCAGGCAGCCAGCCGAAAGCCGAGGGATGGAGAGAGTTACAAAGAGCATCCTTTTCCCCTGCTACGCTGCACCGAAACACTATCGCTGACACCTACAACCCTGAAACAGACCAACGGATGAAAAACACCACTCCATTGTTCGCCTGATAACCCGCGAACCCCCCCCCCCCCAAAAAAAAATCCACAACAATAAATACAGCAAATTGACAAAATTGAAATATTACATATGTTTATGGGTGTGTGTTATAAATTGCATAATAATATTGGTTCTTTAACATTATTTTACGTATGAATGTATTATCATATTCTTCAAAGGTAATCTTGGGTGGAGTTTTTCTTTGAAGTATGCAACATGTTTTACAGTTCGTATAGATTCTTGAAATTTATAATAACAACCTCTGTCAGAATAATATTAAATCTCATGAAATAACTTCCAAATTTTCAATGACCTATCATAAATTGAGTTAAAATAAAATTTAGAGTGAAATGTCTTAAACTTAGCCTGTACAGCACCGTAGGAGAGATCTCTTTAGTCAAACCACCGTTCTTGTCCAAAGTTCATTCCAAAAAGCAAAGATGTAATTAAAAATGTTATTTTTAACATAAGATATGGGACGCTTTGAATAATGTAAACTAGAGAATGCTGTTGATTTAGTCAGTTGGTCCGCACGTTCATTTCCAACATTTCCCTGAAGCCCTCGTATCCGAAATAGGCATAAATGTTTTGTAAACTAGGTACGAGGCGTATTTATAAAGTAAGTATTTTTAATATTTTGGAGCTGCAGCGCTGCAGTGAGCGATCGTCACCTTGTGTTTTCCTGTTGTTAGAGCGTTTCAAAGGACCCGCCGACTGTGTAGTCAGATCAGTGATTCGTTTTTTGAATGCGAGAAATGTTACGCCAACAAACGTTCATCGCCAATTGTGTAAGGTTTATGCGGAAACAATGGTGAGCAATGGAATGATGAAGAAGTGGGTGAAAGAGTTAGACGAAGATCGTGAGAATGTGCATGATGGGCCGCGGAGCGACCGACCGTGTTCGATCACGGGTGATTTGGTGCAAGCTGTGGAAGAAAACATTCGTGAGGACAGACGTTTCACCATATCGGTGTTGTCTTCTCATTTTCCACGCATTTCAAGGTCAGTCCTCTACAACATTGTGACAGGACGCTTAGGATTTTGGAAGTTGGGCACAAGAACAAGCGTTCTCCCGCGATATACTGAGAAAGGTGATGATTTGCTAACCCACATCGTTGCAGGTGATGAGATATGGGCGTCTCACATCACTCCTGAATCAAAGTGGAGGCACACAACACCCGCCGTGAAGAAGAAATTTAAACAGACGATAACCACTCGCAAGATCATGTGCACGGTTTCCTGGGACAGACAAGGTGTTTTGCTGGTTAAACCCTTACCTAGGAATGCGACAATCAACAAAGACGTCTACTGTGAAAGCCCCGTCGTGCAGTACAGAACGAAAGGCGGGGAATGCCTTCACGTGGAGTCATTTTGGTTCATGAAAATGTCCGACCACACACAGTCAAACAAACTCAAGATCTGATCGCATCATTTGGTTGGGAACAATTCGACCAACCTCCCAACAGTCCGAATTTGGCACCAAGCGATTTTCATCTGTTTCTTAATCTGAAGAAATCCCTTCGTGGAAAACATTTCAACGACGTTGATGTGAAACAAGAAGTGCACACTTGGTTATCATTACAGGCGGCATCATTCTTTGACGAAGGCGTACAACAAGTGCTTTCCCGTTACGATAAGTGCCTGAATAACGGCGGTGACTATGTGGAGAAAACTGTAAGGTAATGAATGAAAAGGTATTTGAAAAATAATGTTCTGTTATTTTTTAATTAATTAATTTCCGTACTTACTTTAAAACTATGCCTCCTATGTGGTAGAGAAAGTAACAAAAAGTGGAAGATACATCATAAACACATCTCAGAGCACAAATATGTCGTCACGAGGAAACAAGAAACGAACAGGACCGCTAAAAAGGATACGAAATTTAGATTACATTCCGATAGATATGACATCGTTAGCAATGAAAGGGTTAAAGACAACAATATTTTATTAAAACAGCCGTTTTTAAATAGTGTTATTTTGTAGGACAGAATGCCCATTTTTGCCTTCTCTGCCACCTACATATAGTAGGTAAGACGAAATATTGCACTACACCTAAAATTTGATATCGAGATTTCAATGAAAATAGGTGTTCTGGGGCCTCTTGAATCCACAAATACTTTCAGGAAAGAGTCCGAGTGTATGTGAGCAGTATAACTAAGTATTTGAGTTCAGTATCTTTTAAGGAATCGACGAGAAGATTTTCAAGAAAATTCCCGCATCCCAAACTGCCCTTTACGGCCAAAATATTTCGTTATTTTTGATTTTCTCAATTTAATTCTGAATTAAACTACCTTATGTGGAAGATATTTACATGACAAAAAGTGTATATCTTGAGTTTACTAGGAATAGACTTTGAGGTCGTCTTAATTCGGAAGGAACTTAAAAACATAGATAAAATCTTATTACACAAAAATACGTATCTCTTTAAAGCATGCAATTTATTTCAAATAAATGTTTAGATTGAGTGTAACACATTAGACGCTTTTTTGAAAATTACTGGGTGCAGGTATGAATGTAAATATTAATATTACAAAATACTTTTTCTGACTTCATGTTGCCTTACCTCATTGTCACATGACGCCTTATATGTCATGTTATATTTGTACTTTCTCTACTACGTATAGTAAGTAGGGGAAGTATTGTATTCCAACCAAGAATTCGATGCCGAGATTTCATCGGAAATATATGTTTTCAGACCCCCTGAATCCAAAAAAAGCATTTTTGGAAACATGTCCGTGTGTCTGTGTGTGGTCTGTGTGTCTGTCTGTGAACAGCATAACTCAGAAACGAACAGTCGGATAAACACCAAACTTCGTATTTAGGTTCAGTATCTTCCAGAGATGCGACACGAAGGTTTTCAAGAAAATACCCCCACCCCAGATTACCCTTTACATGCAAGATTTTTCGAAAATTTTAATTTTCTCAAAAATTGCTCCAACGATTTTGATTAAAATATCATATGTTTAAGATATTTTAATGAAAAATGAAATGTATATCTCGAATTTTCTGGGAATGTCTCCAAAAGTATTCTTCATTGTGAACGACTTTTGCATAACTGGTAAACCATAAGAGATAGACAAACTTTTACTACACAAAAAATGTAGATCGCGTTAAAATAAACAATTTATGTCGTATACATTTGTTCTGTTGAGTGAACCATTTTCGAGATATTGCTTGTTATTCCCTTTAATTTTCCAATACTTATACTTTTTCTCAAATTCGTTATTCATTTTTTTTTGTCCTGGTAATGCAAAGAGAATGGAATACTCCACATAGTAACCAGCTCTTAAACGCTTAAAGCCTACCAATTCCCCTTGCATCTACAAGAAAATTAGCAATAAGATTGACATCTCGATTAACATGAAGCATATGGAGAATAAGCGTTTGTAAAAATAGGTTGTACAAGAGTAGAGAAACTCATGTGAGTGTAACACATCAGATTTTTTGTATTTTATTGTTTTTGTACGAGAACTTTTCATCAGGGCGGTTCTTCAGGTGAAGCCAATGAAGCGCCACTTCAACTGTTTTGTAACTAGGTGCATCCGAATATAATGTCATTTCTATTTTAAACATTTTATATTTAAATACTCAGGATTCACAAAGAGGACTATAATTTTAGAATCACTATTTTAAAAGCTAAAATCGTCCTTTCCGATGTGTTACCACTTCAGTAGCAGCAAGGAATAAAGAAAATGGGTTGTAAGCGAGCGAAATGGGAAAGCCACAATGTCCATGAGCAGGTATAGAGGGTTGTTGCAGCTACTTTCGGCTCTGGGATGTTCATTTGAGCTTTATTTATGGACGCTCTTTAACTACTATGGTTCTTAGCGTCCCATTCTATATTGGGCGTGAAACACCTGTAATTTTGCTCAGAGGCCTCTTTATCAGGCTTGAGGTTCTTTTACGTGCCGTAAATCTACGACACGGGACCACCGGCTTTACTTCCCTTCCGAAGGAAGCCGTGCTAACGATTTTTACGCCCGAAAAAATCCATCGCCCTCCACCGGGTTTGAACCCGCGACCTTGGGAACTAGAGGCTAGCACGGTACCACTAACTGGGATGTTCAGCTGCACTGTGTATGTCTGGTTGCCCTGACAACCCACTCAAACTTGAACTGTATGAGCCCTGTATGCTACCACAAAGTACCTGTTTCGAGGCTACAGTGAAGCTAAAACCCTGGACTTTTGGAGTAGAAAGACCCTTTGTAGAGGTTATTTGGTGGTCACTGACACTTGCGAAATCTTTTGTAAACTTGCAAACATCCATGCCCTTGAGAAACGGGGTGTTTTCCCTCTTAAATCGCTTTTCAAACTTCAAATTCTTGTACTCAGTCCTTCAGTGTCAGTTCAATTTATGTACGAAAACAATTTGTATATAGAGATTATTGTCGTGGTGTGTATGGTCTTGCAAGTTCGCTAGTGAGAATAAAGTATCAAATGAAATAGTGCGTTGCATGTTATAAAATCTTTTTCGCAGTTGACTAAGGAAAATAAAAGAGACGCGATGTTTTACGGGTAGACACGAAGCCAATTCCTAGAACATATAAAGAGGCAAGGAAAGGTTCGATGTGTTACATTAGAAATTTTAAAAGCTCGTAGTATGGTGAGCACGCCAACCGAAAGGGTGTGAGAATTAACGTAACATATAGGAAATAGGTAAGCTGCATGTCTTGTGAAGTCGATTATTTCGTGTTAGCCCCACGTTTAGGTGCCAATTTGAAGTGGAATATTTGTTAGCAGTTGGAAGATGCTTCATGTTTATATGCACCACGTATGGGAGCCAATTTGTCGCGGTCACTTCGTGTTATCTTTTTGCTGGGCGCCTGTTATTGTATTAGTATTTTTATATTTGGGTTCATTGTCCTCCGGCTAGCTATTGTTTCTTGGTCAAGCACATCTCTTGAACAGGGTGTGTAAACGGAAAGGAGTTGTTACTAAAAAATAACACTGAAAAAGGAATTTGTTTTTACACTTTTATTGCCGTCACACTTCGTTAATTTGACATATTGACTCTTGATACAGCCCGACTGAAACTGTTATATTTTCTGTTACTATAATAACTTATTTACTGCACATTATTAATTCGCGTATTTCACATTTGTAACTAACTTTACGACGCGAGAGATTTTGTAGAACTGTGCAACGTGTAACCCACGAACGATTCTGATGAACTACGCGACGTATAACCCACGAATACTTATGTTAAACTGAACGACGTATTACACGCGAATGCTTCTGTTGGACTGTGTGCCACCCGCTTCTCGGCATTAACTTTTTATACACCCTCACCCGATATGCCTAAAGATTGTAACCGAGCTGCTATTGGTCAATAAAACGCGCCAACATTGGCGTCTATTTTTATATCCAATCAAAATTACGAAAACATATGCTCTAGGGAAGAAATTCCCGCCATTTCTAAGAAAAGCGCGCCAATCTGACGTCATTTGCTTGTCTCTAATAATTGATAAACAACTCACCCCCTCGCTCATTGTTACCCGCCCTTATTGTCAGTTTCAGTGAGGCCGTGTAAACTTATTTCCTAACAATGCTTATAATTAACAAACATCTCAAATCAATATCATACAATAATGCTTATTTACACTACAATCACTCTGGCATTTACATTATTGTGATGCAAATTATTGCCACACTTGTTTTGTGTGAAAAGAGGTTTACCTATTGGTTATTCTACCAGCCGCCACTGAGTTTCATACTATTCAAGAACATGCAGTTGTTATAAAATCATTGTACCTGAGCTTGTTGGGCTGATACGAATTTGCTTGAATTGCACAGAGTATGAGGTGTGCGTCAGCAAAAATTTGGAAACCAATCTAACGGGTTCAGTTCCATTAGGAAGCAGGCTGTTAAAGCAAACCTATCACACAGGTTAGTTCACGCTTCATGCGTCTCTCATTTTCCGTTGAAACATATATTTCATGATGGCTGAAAAGGTGAAATTGAACCAGAGATGAGAAAATGTAATATAACAGGATACTAACAATGACTTGGGCTTATTACGTTGACTGTTCTAGACAAACATAGATATAAAGGTGAATATATGTAGACACAACTTTTAATTTTCGTTTAAGAACCTGCAGAACCTCGTGGTCTACTTTAAAATGTTCCGGAATCCCAGACTTTTTACTTTCTCTACAACGTATACTATGTAGGGGAAGTATTGTATTCCACCCAAAAATTCGATACCGAGATTTCACCGGAAATATATGTTTTGAGGCCCCCTGATTCCAAAAAAAGCATTTTTGGAAACATGTCCGTGTGCGTGTCTGTGAACAACATAACTCAGAAACGAACAGTCGCATAAACACCCCACCCCAAATTACCCTTTACATGAAACATTTTTCGAAAATTTTAATTTTCTCAAAAATGGCTCTAACGATTTTGATTAAAATATCATATGTTTAAGATATTTTTATGACAAATGAAATGTATATCTCGAATTTTCTGGGAATGTCTCCAAAAGTATTCTTCATTATGAACGACTTTTGCATAACTAGTAAACCATAAGATATACACAACATTTTACTACACAAAAAATGTAGATCACCTTAAACTACACAATTTATGTCATATACATTCTTTTGTTGAGTGAACCATTTTCGAGATATTGCTTGTTATTCCCTTAAATGTTTCAATACTTATTTTCTCAAATGGGAATTCGTTATTCATTTTTTTGTCTTGGATATGCAAAGAGTATTAATCTGTGGCAAAGAGAATGGTGCTGCACATAGCAACCAGCTATTAAGAGATATGTCTATGCTTAAAGGCTACTGTATTTCTATATTGCCCTTGCAAATACAAAACAAGGGGAACATAGTACGCCTTAAGCAATAGTCAAATATTTTTAGAAATGGTCGCTATGTGTAAAATGTTATTCTCTTTGCATGTCAAATGATCGTTCCTGCAAATGTTTATCTCGATTAATATGAAATAAATGGTGAATAAGAGTTTGTAAAAATATTTTGTACAAAAGTAGAGTAAGTCATGTGAGTGTAACACATCAGATTTTTGTGTAGTAAAAGTTTGTCTATCTCTTATGGTTTACCAGTTATGCAAGTCGTTCACAATGAAGAATACTTTTGGGGACATTCCTAGAAAATTCGAGATATACATTTCATTTGTCATGAAAATATCTTAAACATATGATATTTTTATCAAAATCGTTAGAGCTATTTTTGGAAAAATTAAAATTTTCGAAAAATGTTACATGTAAAGGGTAATTTGGGGTGGTGAAATTTTCTTGAAACACTTCGTGTCGCATCTCTGGTAGATACTGAACCTAAATACCAAGTTTGGTGTTTATCCGACTGTTCGTTTCTGAGTTATGGGGTTCACAGACACACACACACACACACACACACGCGCGCGCGCGCGCGCACGGACATGTTTCTAAAAATGCTTTTTTTTGGATTCAGGGGTTTGACATAGCCTATCGGTATACTGGTATACAGTTATGGATTTCTGGTTTTTATTTAGGTTTTATACATTAGAACACACACACAGACATTCACACTTCCAGACTCTGGATAGGATAGGATAGGGAATACTATCGACTAGAGAAAAACCCTGCATCTGCAGCCGGTAATCGAAAACGGGATCTCTCGCACATCAGGAAGTGCTCTGACAACTAAGCTACGGGGCCAGCTCGTTATGTATTTGTTTTCAGTTAGGTAAAAGTAAATAATGTGAGATTAGTGTTCAAGAAGGAAATTCCTATTTCATTCTGCAGTTTTACTTTCTCTCCTACTCACCTACAAGGTGGGGCAATAAAGAAACCGAATCTAATTTTTTACTCATTTCCGGTCACTTTGAGGACTAGAAGACGATAGTGCATTGACCTCTGGACTCCCCACTACCGTCACACGAAGTTTCATTCACGTGCAGCGGTTAGTCTGGCCGTGACCAGTGGTAGAAGCGGCTCGTATGTCTGAGCTCCGTCGTAGTAATGCTGAATGTTAAACTAGAACAACATGTTAACATCAATTTCCTCAAAACACTCGGAAAAACTGCCACAGAAGCTTACAAATTGCTGACAAGTTTATCGTGATGATTGTCAGTAGCTTAAAGAGGGTGGTGAAGACGTCGGAGACGACCCAAAACTGCAGATTACGTGGAGGAAGTCGCTAAAAATTTTCGAGGAGACCTCGACTGGGCACTCGAGTAGTTCCTGAACCTGCCAACACCAATAAGAAAAGTGTTAGATTGTACACGACGACCTGGGCATGAAAAAGGTGTGTCCTAAAGTGCTGCCAAAAATCCTCACACTAGCCCAAAAGGAATATCCAGTTCTTTTGTTGACATTCTTAAAAACATTGAAAATAATCCTGATACTTTTTCGAAAACGTAATTACCTGCGTCGAAACTGGCTTTTCCAGTATGATCCAGAGACTAAGCGACAATCCATTAATTGGAACAGTCGTCCAAGAAGAAGAAAGCCTGTATGAACAAATCAAAGTTCAAAGGAAATATTTTTTACTTCTCTACTACGTATAGTAAGTAGGGAAAGTATTGTATTCCACCCAAAAATTCGATACCGAGATTTCACCGGAAATATATGTTTTGAGACTCCCTGAATCCAAAAAACGCATTTTTGGAAACATGTCCGTGCGTGTGTCTGTCTGTGTGTGTGTGTGTGTGTGTGTCTGTGAACAGCATAACTCAGAAACGAACAGTCGGATAAACACCAAACTTGGTATTTAGGTTCAGTATCCTCCAGGGATGCGACACGAAGGTTTTCAAGAAAATCCCCCCACCCCAGACTACCCTTTACATGGAACATTTACCGAAAATTTTAATTTTCTCAAAAATGGCTCTAACGAGTTTGATTCAAATATCATATGTTTAAGCTATTTTCATGACAAATAAAATGTATATCTCGAATTTTCTGGGAATGTCTCCAACAGTGTTCTTCATTGTGAGCGACTTTTGCATAATTGGTAAACCATAAGAGATAGACAAAATGTTACTACACAAAAAATGTACATCGCGTTGAAATACACAATTTATGTCATATACATTTTTTTTGTTGAGTGAACCGCTTTCGAGATATTGCTTTTAATTCCCTTAAATTTTCCAATACTTATACTTTTTCTCAATTTCGTTATTCCTTTTTTTTGTCGTGGTAATGCAAAGAGAATGGAATACTCCACATAGCAACCAGCTCTTAAACGCTTAAAGCCTAGCAATTCCCCTTGCATCTACAAGAAAATTAGCAATAAGATTAACATCTCGATATCTCGATTAACATGAAGTAGGTGCAGAATAAGCGTTTGTAAAAATAGGTTGCACAAGAGTAGGGAAAGTCATGTGAGTGTAACACATCAGATTTTTTTCTATATTCGGGGGTTAAGCACATTGATTGCGTTCTTTGAGGGTCAGACTGTCAATCAGATTTTGAGGCAGTATTTTTAACACTTAAATGATTTCAGTCAAATTATATAATATGTAAATTCAACAATAGCCCGCTCTAAAGCAATATGTATATAACAATCATTGCATATGCTTATATTATTGTAAACATGTGTAATAATGTTATGTGAATATATTACGTAGTTTAATAATGTAGGAGCTGTGAGAATAATAGGTTAAAAGTTGCTAACAATGAGGTAACCTTGAGGCAATAATGAGTTTGACTACTTGTGATTCTTGGAAGCAATAATGTAATTTTAGTTTATAAAATAGCCAATCAACAACCAGAAAAAGCTTTAGTTAAATAAAGGTATTCTATTGGAGTAGGATTAGTTAATCAGAGACTTGAAATACATAAATTTACAAAGTTTAGGCGCATGAAATCAGTTCAGTTGCCTGCAGACAGTGATTGTAACCGGATGCGTGATGCGTCCTCGAGAAATATATTACGTATTTGTGTGAGACGAAAAATAAGTTTATGTGTTAAAAAGTGCAATTAATTAATTAAAGAATCTCACAGCTCTCTATATCAGTGAAGTGTTATTTAAATCGTATCAAGTATTAATAAAAGGAGTGAAGTAAAATTATAATTTGTGTAAGCCTACATTCTTAGTCGTATCTGTCGCGGTTTGGTTCGTGTTATCTTATTTGCTGAGCGCCTGTTATTGTTTTACTATTTTTGAATTTTGGATTCTTTGTCCTCCGGCTAGCTATTATTACTCAGTCGAGCAAATCTCTTGAACAGGGTGTGTAAACGGAAAGGAGTTGTTACTAAAACATAACACTGATAAAAGAATTTGTTTTTACACTTTTATTGCCGTCACATTTTACTCATTTCACATATTTACTCTTGATACACGCCCGACTGAAACTGTTATATTTTCGAATGTAACTGTTATTACTTATTTACCGCACATTATTAATTCAAGTATTTCACATTTTTGTAACTAGCTTTGCGACGCGAGAGATTCTGTAGAATTGCGCGACGTGTAACCCGTGGATGATTCTGTTGAACTGTGCGACGTGTAACCGTGGATGCTTCTGTAGAATTGCGCGACGTGTAACCCGTGGATGATTCTGTAGAATTGCGCGACCTGTAACCCGTGAATGATTCTATTAAACTGTGCAATACTTGTCTCTGGCTTTAGCATTTATACTCCCACACTCCGATATGTCTAAAGATTATAACAGAGCTGCTATTGGTTAATAAAACGCGCCAACATTAGCGTCTATTTTTATATACAATCAAAATTACGAACACATATGCTCTAGGGAAAATATTCCCTCCATTTCTAAAGAAAAGCGCGCTACTCTGACGTCATTTGTTTGTCTCTTATAATTAATAAACAACTCACCCCCTCGCTCATTGTTACCCGCTCCTATTGTCAGTTTCAGTGAGGCCGTGTAAACTTATTTCCTAACAATGCTTATAATTAACAAACATCTCAAATCATTGTCATACAATAATGTTAATTTACACTACAATCACTCTGGCATTCACAGTGTTGTGATATAAAATACTGCCTCATATCACAACCCTGCCAAGACATCCATGTCTCTAACAATAATACTGACGCAGCCGAGGCAAACATGAATATATAATATTAAAAGAAACAGTAAAAATACATTTGGGGCGAAAGCTACCGGAAACTGTTTACTATACGTGCGGTTGCAGCTACTACTAGTTCGGTTCCCCAACAGTTGAAATATAATACAACTCCTTCAATACAAACTACTTCAAATTGACGCCCAAAGCGTGGTAAAAAAATAACGAAACAATTCAACAAGTACAAATTGGCTCCCAAAACGTGGGGCAAATAACAATACAACGATACAAAACAACAACTTCAAATTGGCATCCATACGTGGAGCTATTTAAAATTCATCTTCAATTTGTTATAAAAATGTTTGAATACCTTCCGGAATGTACGCGACGAAGGAACCAGACCTAAGGACGAAAATCTCATGGATCTTCCGACAGGAGAATGCCTGAGACCGCAATGCGTTATCTGAGAAGAGTATTTGACGAAAAACATCCAACATATTCGCTGTGCGCCTTTTTTCTCTTCTCGAAAGTCAAGTCCGCGCTCAAAGGAACCAGGTTGTAGTCCGTGGGTGCATAAAAGCACAAGTAACGGTTGAACAGTATAACACAAGATGACCTGCAGCACTGCTTCTGACAGGGGGGCAATTTGAATAGGGCAGCATAGGGACCGCATTGTAGGAAATAATATTACCTTTGACTGATTTGCTTTATTCAATAAAGTGTTAGAGCATGAATACTTTCTTTATTGTCCCACCTCGCATAGTAAACATAGGAAGTATTGCATTCCACCCTCAAATTTGATGTCGAGGTTTCACCGGAAATGCATGTTTTGAAGCACCTTGAAAAAAAACGCATTTTAGAAAAAATGTTATGTGTGTGTATTTGAACAGCATAATTTAAAAATTAAATATTGGATAAATACCAAACGTGGTAATTAATTTCAGTATCTTGCAAAGATGCGATACGAGAATTTTCAAGAAAATCGCCTCAACTCCAACTATCCTTTACACAGAACATTTTTCGAAGTTTTAGGTTTTCGGAAAAAATGACTCCTAAAGGGTTTTGTTAAAACACCATATATTAAAGATATTTACATGGTAAATAAAATGTATATCTGGAGTTTTCTGGGAATAGCCTGTGAAGTCACCTTCATTCGGAAGGATATGCATATAATCTTCCACATAATTGAGGAACGTTAAGCGATAATCGAATACGTACTACACAAAAAATGTAAATCCCTTTAAAACACACAAATTATTTCAAATAACCCCTTTCGTGAATCAGCCATTTCCGAGGTATGCGATATTAATGGTTCGAATTATTCAATACTTAGCCATTCTTTTAAAGTCCTGGCGACATTCAGTTGTTTCTCACGATGTCATGGAAACAGTATGAAATTTTAAGGCAGCATATAGCGTCCAGTTGTTAAACATTTGACTATCGCTGTTCTCTTTGTATCTATAACGAAATGTGTAATGTAGCTATTTCTGTAAAGGTTTATTTGCATTAAAATGAAGTGAATAGAAAAGTAAACTTTCGTAAGAATAATTTGTATACCCACTAATAGGCGATAAAGAGTAGAGAAAGTCATATGAATGTAACACATCGGAATTTCTTTTATTTTCTCAAAAATTATTAATGAAATTATTATTGAAATACCATATGTTTGACATATTAACACTACACATAAAATGTATATCTTGAATACTCTGGGAATGGCCTTTAAAGACCTCTTCATTGTAAATGACTTGTATAATTGGCAAACTTTAAAAGATAGACCGAATCTTACTGCACAAAACATCTGATGTGTTACATTTACTTTACATTCTCTACCCTCTGTTTCTTATTAGTAGCTATAAAAATTATTCTTACGAATGTTTATTTCTATCTAATCCATTTTAGTCCAAATAAACGTTTACAGAAACAGCTACATTACACATTTCGTTATAGATACAAAGAGAACAGCGATAGTCAAATGTTTAACAACTGGACGCTATATGCTGGCCCTAAAATTCCATACTGTTTCCATGACATCGCGAGAAACAACTGAATGTTCACAGGAGTTTGAAAGAATGGCTATGTATTGAATAATTCGAACCATTAATAACGGATATCTCGGAAATGGCTGACGCCACGAAAAGAAAGTTACTCTTATAAATTGTGTTTTAAAGACATTTACACATTTTTTTATGTAGTACGTTTTCGTCTATCGCTTAAGGTTTACCAGTTATACAAGATTATATAAAATTCCTTCCGAATGAAGAGGACTTCAAGTCTATTCCCGGAAAATTCAAAATATAGATTTTATTTTTCATTTAAATATATTTAATATTTGGTATTTTAATCAAAATCGTTGGAAGCATTTTTGAGAAAATAAAATTTTACGAAAAACATTCCATGTAAAGGGTATATAGGGCGAAGGGATTTTCTTGACAATCATCGTGTAGCATCTTTGGAAGGTATTGATCACTTAGTTTGGTATTTATCCTAATTATCGTTTTTGACTTACCTATGGTATTCACAGGCACAGGCAGACACACACACGAAGCTTTACTAAAAAAAATCTGATGTGTTACACTCACATGAGTTTCCCTACTCTTGTACAAACTATTTTTACAAACGCTTATTCTCCATCTACTTCATGTTAATCTAGATAAACATTTGCAGAGTCTATCTTATTGCTAATTTTCTTGTAGATGTAAGGGGAATATATATTTACAAGGGCAATATAGAAATACAGTAGCCTTTAAGCACATACATATCTCTTAATAGCTGGTTGCTAGGTGCAGCACCATTCCCTTTCCCACAGATTAATACTCTTTGCATATCCAAGACAAAAAAATGAATAACGAATTCCCATTTGAGAAAATAAGTATTGAAAAATTTAAGGGAATAACAAGCAATATCTCGAAAATGGTTCACTCAACAAAAAAAATGTATATGACATAAATTGTGTATTTTAACGCGATCTACATTTTTTGTGTAGTAAAATTTTGTCTATCTCTTATGGTTTACCAGTTATGCAAAAGTCGTTCACAATGGAGAATACTTTTGGAGACATTCCCAGAAAATTCAAGATAAACATTTCATTTGTCATGAAAATATCTTAAACATATAATATTTTAATCAAAATTGATAGAGCCATTTTTGAGATTATTAAAATTTTCGAAAAATCTTCTATGTAAAGGGTAATCTGGGGTGGGGGGATTTTCTTGAAAACCTTCGTGTCGCATCTCTGGAAGATACTGAACCTAAATACCAAGTTTGGTGTTTATCCGACTGTTCGTTTCTGAGTTATGCTGTTCACACACAGACACAAACACACACACGGACATATTTCCAAAAATGCTTTTTTGGATTCAGGGGGTCTCAAAACATGTATTCCCGGTGAAATCTCGGTATCTAATTTTTGGGTGGAATACAATACTTCCCCTACTTACTATACGTAGTAGAGAAAGTAATAACGAATTCCCATTTGAGAAAATAAGTATTGAAAAATTTAAGGGAATAACAAGCAATATCTCGAAAATGGTTCACTCAAGAAAAAAAATGTATATGACATAAATTGTGTATTTTAACGCGATCTACATATTTTGTGCAGTAACATTTTGTCTATCTCTTATAGTTTACCAGTTATGCAAAAGTCGTTCACAATGGAGAATACTTTTGGAGACATTCCCAGGAAATTCAAGATATACATTTTATTTGTCATAAAAATATCTTAAACATATGATATTTTAATCAAACTCGTTAGAGCCATTTTTAAGAAAATTAAAATTTTCGAAAAATGTTCCATGTAAAGCGTAATCTGGGGTGGGGGGATTTTCTCGAAAACCTTCGTGTCGCATCCTTGGACTGTTCGTTTCTAAGTTATGCTGTTCACAGACAGACACACAGACACACACGGATATGTTTCCAAAAATGCTTTTTTTGGATTCAGGAGATCTCAAAACATGTATTTCCGGTGAAACCTCGGTATCGAATTTTTGGGTGGAATACAATGCTTCCCCTACTTACTATGCGTAGTAGAGAAAGTAAATATTTTATTGTACACAGGGGGCCTCAAAAATTCATTCCGAAGAAATCTCGGTATTGAATTTTTGAGTGGATCGCAATACGTGCTATGTACATGGCAAAGAAAGTAAAAATTATATATCTCTTTAAAGCACACAATTTATAAAACAAATGTTATAGTGCTAACCATTTCCGAGATATTATTTGTTATTGGTTTGAATGCTGAAATACTTATACTCTTTTCAGTAGTAAGTCGCCATTCGTTTTCTCTCGTGGTCACGCAAATAGCATGTAATTTCCAAGGCCCTCCCCATAGCGATCCAGTTTTTAAAAATCTGACTATCCCTCTATCTATTGTACCCTTGTACTATACTGAATGCTTAAATATGTAATGAAAGTTCGTCTTGATTAACAAGAGATAACACAATAAGCTTTTGTTAGTAGAAGAGTGGGTAGAGAAAGTCATGTGAATGTATTACATAAAGTTTTTCTATCTGTTCTAAAGGTTACTTACAATTAAATAGGAGTGCCTGTAGTATTGGTAAGCTAAGAACTGTCTCGAAAAAAGAAAGAAAGCTAAATTAATGTGACTTGGCTTTATTTCGTTTTAAAGCTCACAGGAAAAATGACACCCTGGCTCTCTTAATATCGCCACACAAACCGACTGTGTGAAGTTTGCTTATGGAATAAATTGTTTTCGATCGCACGAAATGATTGAATGCAAATAGCCCATGTGCACCTAGTTTTTGGTTTTCCGAACGTTTGTTTTGTGCCGTATTGGGGATGGATTCGCGGCTTAGCCAATTTAAAAAGAGAGAAGGGCCGAAACAAATCCCAAAATAAAAACAAATCTCGCGCAGTAGCTAGCAGGAAGAATAAATAGGAAAGACAAGAGAGAAGAGGAGAGCCGGTTTACACTTGGTGACGACGGTGGTGGTCATACAATCTGGAGCGATAGCGGTGAGCGTCGCATGGCGTCCCGTCGCGTCGCATCATGCATTTAGATGGAGTCATTTGCTGCTGGGTGCTACCGCCGACTACAGGGATGCACAAAATATCGTCACGATACCTTTGTGCTACGCCAGAAATGTGCCTCATAGGGACAGTTTATTGTTGCTGACAGAACTTTAACAGATATTCTGTAGTCGAGAGCAGGGGCGGCCATTCCTAGGCCCGCGGGATAAGTAATGATCCGTCAAGATATTTTGAATGGCCTACCGATGGCTCAAGTCTTCCTCTTTCGAATCTGAAAGGAGTAACATAGTTTTATTCATAAATGCATTTACTTTTCATAATCTGAGATTCATAAATACTCCCCATCCTTTAAAATGGAAACAACACAGTGCTTTTCTTTCACACTGTGGCCAACGCACGGCCGCTACATTTCGGACTCCCGCCGAAACAGCTATAATATCCCCGCAACCGCCTCACATTGTCATAGTTACAGTTACAATGGTAATAAGCACATACCTTATCACAAGAGATTTTGAAAATATTTTGCTATTGCTGGTATCTTCTCAGGAAATGTTCATTCACACTCGAGAGTCCAATATCCGAAGTTGATCGGATTTATCGCCTGATGTATTTTTACTTTCTCTACTCGTATAGTAAGTAGGGGAAGTATTGTATTCCACCCAAACATTTGATACCGAGATTTCACCGGAAATATATGTTTTGAGACCCCTGAAACCAAAAAAAGCATTTTTGGTAACATGTCCGTGTGTGTGTCTATGAACAGCATAACTCAGAAACGAACAGTCCGATAAACACCAAACTTGGTATTTAGGTTCAGTATCTTCCAGAGATGCGACACGAAGGTTTTCAAGAAAATCTCCCCACCCCAGATTACCCTTTACATGGAACATTTTTCGAAAATTTTAATTTTCTCAAAAACGGCTCTAACGATTTTAATTAAAATATCATATGTTTAAGACATTTTCATGACAGATGAAATGTATATCTCGAATTTTCTGGGAATGTCTCCAAAAGTATTCTTCATTGTGAACAACTTTTGCATAATTGGTAAACCATAAGAGATAGACAAAATTTTACTCCACAAAAAATGTAGATCGCGTTAAAATACACAATTTATGTCATACATTTTTGTGTTGAGTGAACCATTTTCGAGATATTGCTTGTTATTCCCTTAAATTTTCTATTTACTTTTTCTCAAATGGGAATTCGTTATTCATTTTTTTGTTGTGGTAATGAAAAGAGAATGGAATGCTTCACATAGCAACCAGTTCTTAAAATATTTGACTATCGCTTAAAGCCTACCAATTCCCCTTGCATCTACAAGAAAATTAGCAATAAGATTAACATCTCGATTAACATGAAGCATATAGAGAATAAGCGTTTGTAAAAATAGTTTATACAAGAGTAGGGAAAGTCATGTGAGTGTAACACATCAGATTTTTTTTAAAAAACTGATACTAATTTTAATTAAAAATCCAATGTTAAGATATTTTCATGATGCATTTCTTAAATTTTCTACGAATAACCTGTTAAGTCCTTTTCATTCTAAATTACTTTTGTGAAATGTATTTTTTATCGTGGTATTAACCATTTTCGGGATATTCTTTGTTATTACTTTGAATTTTTAAATACTTTATACTTTCTGTATTTCAGAGATTTCACCGGAAATACATGTTCCCCTGAAAGCAAAAGAGAAGATTTTTAGAAAAGATATGCGCCCGCGTCTATGAACAGGTCACTCAAAAACGAAATGTGGGATCAATAACACACGTGGTATTTACGTATGCGATACGATTTTCAACAAGATACCTATCACAGCTAGCCTTCAAATAGGGAAATTTTTAATTCTTTTTTATTTTCTTATCAAGGGCTCTAACGACTTTGATTAAAATACCATATATTTAGGGTAGTTGCTGACAAATAAAATGTATATCTTTTATTTTCCGGAAATAGTCTGTGAAGTCCTGTTTATTCTGAATGACTTTTATATAACCTTTAAACTCTAAGAAATACACAAAATTTTACAACTCAAGGGCTCGTTATAACAGACAATTTATAGAAAATATTTTTTGTGGTATTAACCATTTTCAAGAATTTTTTACTATTTGTTTGAATTTTCAAGTGGTTAGTAGGTATTCATATTTTCTAGTGGTCATGCAGGGTAAATAGAATTTCTTTTGAGTACTGGTGCTGGAGGAGAGACTGTACAAGTCCTGTGTTCAACTCCCCAGCGAGTGAACCATACGGAACAACTGGCTACGTCAAGAAGGAAAGTGAAGTGACAGTGTGAGCTCTCGGTGAGGTTGAAGCAGATAAAAACAGCGAAGTGACACTGAGAACATTGAAAAACTGGACAAGTCGCAGTGTTAATTAAAGACCTAGGGAGATGACTTCGCGTAAACGCGTGAGGATCGCATTCGGCAGGTCCCGGGTTCACTTCCCACCGGGGCGGCCACTCTGACCATGTTTTTTTTTTCGTGGTTTCCCCTGGTCCGTTCTACCACGAATTGCCTGTCCATCGTTTTCTATCACCCGTTTCAGGTTTGAAGGACCAGGCGATGGCTTTCGGTGTGTTGCGGCTGGGCAGTGGAGGTGGGCTTTGTAAAGATTTCTCCCTGGCGTAGATTGAATTACTGATGAATCCACTTTCTGGTGCGGCATCCCTCGGGCTCCAGGGGCTTGTGGGCGTAGGATGCGTTCAATCTGGAAATGTTAGGTACCCCGTCCTGAGCTTACGTAAAGCGTCGTCCGGATCTGATCGCCTTCCGGATCCCCCTCATCCCTTACAGGGGTCATGTTAAAAGCACAAAAAGCCACAATGGCGTACGTAGACCGCTCTGCCCCGGTTTCGGGGCCTCGTCCGTGATATGTACTACTATTCCGTTAATTTAAAAATGCGTGTGTTAATACTATTATTTATGAATCTTAAATAAACGAATAAATATCGCTAAGGCGGGATGAATGCAGGGGTTACGATTGAAGAAGTTGTATTTTATTTCGACTGTTGGGGAGCCGAACTTGAAGTAGTTGCAACTGCACGTATGGTAAAAAGTTTCCGGTGGCGTTTGACCCAAATATTTAAAAAACATTAACTTTGTAATTTTGACTGTTTCTTTAAACATTATATATTTATGTTTGCCTCGGCTGCGTCAGTATTTGTTTTTAGAGACATGAATGTCTTAGCAGGAAGTGGTGCGACTGAAAAATGTAGGCTTACACAGATTATAATTTTACTTCACTCCTTTTATTAATGCTTCACACGATTTAAATAACACTTCACTGATATTGTGAGAGCTATGAGATGTTTTTTTGTTAATTACTTGCACTTTTTAACACGTAAACTATTTTTGTCTCACACTGAATACGTATTATACTTCTTGAGGACGCGTCTCGCGTCCGGTTATCAACACTGCCTACAAGCAACTGACTTCTGAATTTGTAAATTTTGCTCCATTTTAGTTTCTGATTGGCTAATCCTAGTCCAATAGAATAGCTTCATTTAACTAAAGCTTTTTCTGGTTGTTGATTGGCTATTTTATAAGCTGTCACAAAAATTACATTATTGCTTCCAAGAATTACAAGTTGTATTGTTAAACCTTCAAATTCATTATTGCCTCAAGGTTACCTCATTGTTAGCAATTTTAACCTATTATTCTCACAGCTCCTACATTATTAAATTACGTAATACATTCAGATAACATTATTACACATGTATACAACAGTATAAACATATATAATGACTGTAATATACACATTTTATATATTGTTACATACACATATTGTTTTAAGGCGGGCTGTTATTGAATTTATATATTATATAATTAGCCTGAAATCATTTAAAAGTTAAAAATACTGCCTCACGATTTAGCATAAAAACATATTGCACCTGCATAAAATGCTTCTCTATATATAGTAAACGGAAAGCATATAGTTATAACTTTAAGGAGTTACTTAAACAGAATATGCTTACATTCAGCGTATTCCAGTTAGTAATCTCTAAATTTCCGTCTTTTATGGTCATTTCCCTTCTCGGTTATAATAATTTGTGATCCACCATAACAGAAATATCAGGGGATCTTTTCTGGTATTAGGGAGAGCACCCTACGTCAAGTTCCCACCCTCGGATGAAACTTTTCTCCTGGATTTGTCCAGGTTATGGGAAATACAATATCGCGAGAAAATTGGTGGGATAACGGAGGTGAAAAATCCCTATGAAGAAAGTCAGCATTAACAGCCGTGGTCCATCGTGCTTATTAGACCAGCTACATAGTAGGTGCAGAAGGTATTGCATTCCAATAAAAAATTGGATACTGCGATTTCACAGAAATACATGTTTTGAGGCCCTCTAAACCCAAAAATGTATTTTTAGGGAAAGACCCGTGCGTGTGTATCGGTGAACACCATAACCCAAAAACTAAAATTCGGATAAATACCAAACTTGGTATTTGGGTTCAGTGTCTTCGAAAGATGCGGTACGAAAACCTTCAGGAAAATTCCGTCCACCACAGGCTACCCTTTAGATGGAACATTTTCCGAAACTTTTGATTTTCTAAAAAATAGCTCTAACGATTTTTACTTTCTCTACTACGTATAGTAAGTAGGGGAAGTATTGTATTCCACTCAAAAATTTGATACCGAGATTTCACCGGAAATACATGTTTTGAGACCCCCTGAATCCAAAAAAAGCATTTTTGGAAACATGTCCGTGTGTGTGTCTGTGTGTCTGTCTGTGAACAGCATAACTCAAAAACGAACAGTCGGATAAACACCAAACTTGGTATTTAGGTTCAGTATCCTCCAGAGATGCGACACGAAGGTTTTCAAGAAAATACCCCACCCCAGATTACCCTTTACATGGAACATTTTTCGAAAATCTTAATTTTCTCAAAAATGGCTCTAACGATTTTGATTAAAATATCATATATTTAAGATATTTTCATGGCAAATAAAATGTATATCTGGAATTTTCTGGGAATATCTCCAAAAGTATTCTTCATTGTGAACTACTTTTGTATAACTGGTAAACCATAAGAGATAGACAAAATGTTACTACACAAAAAATGTAGATCGCGTTAAAATACACAATTTATGTTTTATACATTTTTTGTTGTTGAGTGAACCATTTTCGAGACATTGGTTGTTATTCTCTTAAATTTTTCAATAGTTATTTTCTCAAATGGGAATTCGTTATTCATTTTTTGTCTTGGATATGCAAAGAGTATTAATCTGTGGGAAAGAGAATGGTGCTGCACCTAGCAACCAGCTATTAAGAGATATGTCTATGCTTAAAGACTACTGTATTTCTATATTGCCCTTGTAAATATATATTCCCCTTACATCTACAAGAAACTTAGCAATAAGATAGAGTCTGCAAATGTTTATCTCGATTAACATGAAGTAGATGGAGAATAAGCGTTTGTATAAATAGTTTGTACAAGAGTAGAGAAAGTCATGTGAGTGTAACACATCAGAATTTTTTTTCAATACTATGCCACTCTTATAAGTCCTGTAGATTGTCAGTTTCTCGCGCAGTCATGCAAAGAGTATGGAATTTTAAGGCCAACATAAATAAATGTGTAAGACAGCTATTTCTGTACAGTTTTAACTTGATTAAACTGAATTAGATAGAAAAATAGACCTTACTAAGAAAAACTTGTAGGTAACGATAGAGGTTAGAGAAAGTTATGTGAATGTAATACATAAGACATTCTTTATGTTCCATTTATCTTCTGCCTTTAACATATAAGGTCTAATCTGTAATGATGTTCAGTTGCTTAACTAGTGTGTGTGTGTGTGTTTGGGTTTTCTTTATAAGTATAAAATTCACACACACACACATTCACACTGATACTTCCAGACTCTAGGGAGGAAGGGGAATAATCCTGGCTAAAGAAACATTCCCGCCCTGAGCCGGGAAACCAAACTGGGACCACTGGATCAGAAGCTAGTATACTAACCACCACCACAGAGGCAGTCCCACAAATATTAAAACTGAAGTCAGTATTGTTCGAAGTAAATCAGACACCCAAGATTGCATAAGGCGAAAAAACAAGAGACAATAAAGGTTCTCCCTGGTATAAATCGTAGGCCTATGACACTCTACCCACTATCTTACAGAAGTTTACTTTTCCACCCCTTCGTTTTAATCCAGATCAGAGTTTGCAAAAGTACACTGCCGTTTGTGAAAATTGCAGCACCAAGAAGTAAACACATGAATTTAATACCACAGTTTAGGTACATGAAAAGTAACAAATGATAAACTTGACCTTTGAGATCTAATATTCAGTATTTGGTGTGGCCTCCATGCGCTGCAATTAGAACTGCTATACGTCGTGGCATTGAATCAAAAAGGTTCTGAATAAGTTCCTGAGGGATTTCCCTCCACGCAGTTTGTATTCGAGACCACAAATCCGTGACACTGGTTACTGGAGGACCGTGACGCACCAATCAAATCCCAGACATGTTCGATGGGCGACATATCAGGTGAACGTGCAGGCCAGGGAAGCAATGGTACCCGTCGCTCTTTGAAGAAGGCTTGTACATTCCTCGCAATATGTGGCCGGGCATTGTCCTGTTGAAATGTGGTCTGTGGAGATGCCTGA
This sequence comes from Deroplatys truncata, assembly GCA_030765065.1. NCBI lineage: Eukaryota > Metazoa > Arthropoda > Insecta > Mantodea > Mantidae > Deroplatys > Deroplatys truncata. Next base: position 14,683,959 of record CM060979.1, read on the forward strand.
AGCAGGGAAAGTACCTCAGGCTCTACAACCATTGTTAGGTACCGGTTGCTGTTCAAAGTGCCCTCAATTCCTAGGAGGCGAGATCGGTTGTTGTAACCAATGGCGCCCGAAACCATCACGCCTGGTGTTTGTCCGCTATGCCGCTCAACAATGCAGCCCTCCAGGTTGCGCTCACCACGGACACGTATGCGGCCATCACTGTAGGACACGTTCAAGCGGGACTCGTCCGAAAAGACTACATTTTGCCACTCAATACCCCAGTGGCGGTGTTCACTTGCCCATTGCAGTCGGAGGAGCTTCTGGTTTCTGGACAATGGAAGTCGACATAATGGCATCATGCAACCAGTCCAACCTGTAGCAGACGGCGACGAACCGTTGATGCAGACAAGTTCACACCAGCGTCGAGCCAACGCTGTGGATGAAGCTGTGCGGGTCGTTATGGCCATGCGGACAAGATTACGGTCATCCCGTGCTGTGGTCATGTTCCGTGTTTCAGTACTCGCTCTTCGCTACGTACAACCTTCATCTATCCACTGCTTCCACACAGGCATCACTGTTGTAGCAGCATGCCCTGTACGAACCGAAATGTCACGGTATGACAAACCCGCTTCCCGGAGACCGATCATTCTGCCCCGTTCGAACTCAATCACATGCCGAAATGGCTCCCGTTGACGTCGACGAGGCATATTGTCACCTACTTTATTGCTTCCACCTTGTTTGACAGCTCTGCACTGACTACACTGGCCCAACGAGAGGGCTCTGCTCGGCCTACGTGTACCCCATCTCTCTGCAAACCTAATCACTTATTGCCTGCACACTCTTCTACACTTCCACCAAGTTTGGAGTTATTCGGGAAATTCTTTCTTGGTGTTGCAATTTTCACAAACAGCATTGTAGTTTCATTATACATTTTGATCTAGGTACAAAGGGGATAAAGGAAACCGAATTGATACTCAGATATTTAAAAGCAAGTCACTCTATGCTGGCCTTGAATTTCCATATTATTTCCTAGATAACCCGAGAAACAATCAACTATCGACAGCACTTTAAAATGGCAGAAAATGAAAACAAATCTCCGAAATGTCTGATGCCACAAAAAAGTTATTTTAAAAAATTGTGTATTTTAAAGGGATTTCTATGCTAAGTTTTTTTGTTTAACGACCGAGGTGTAACATGCTCGACTCGTATTCGGGAAGCCCTGGGCTCAATTCCCGTCGGGCGGGCCAATCTGACCATTGTTGTTTTTCGTTGTTTCCACTGGTCCGAATCACCTCCCTCTGATTTCCTGTACGCATCATCTTGCGACTGGACGATGACTGTGCACTCTGTGGAGATTTCTTCCTGACATCGTCCAGAGACTACTGGTTTGGATACCCGCCTTTGGGTACTTTTGAGCAGGCACTGCTTCTGGGCCCCCAAGGAGGCTGGAGTGGGCTTGGAGGCCTCTATCTGGAAACATTAGAGATCCCGTCCGGGCTTGCGTCCGTCATCATACGAATCTGGCCTCCCTTCGGGTCTTTCTCCTCATCCATCCATCCCTCCCTCCCTCCCTCCCAGGGATCACGATAAAAGCACAAGGGGCCGGATGACCTATATACAATGCTCTGCCCCGGTTTCAGTGGCCCCTCCGTTCGACAGTACCTTTATATTTAACTTTTGTTTATCTCTTATTGTTTACCAGTTATACAAAGTTGTTTCCGAATGCAGAGGTCTTCACAGTCAAAACTTCGTTGCGACCATTTTTTTTTAAAAAAAATAAAACAAAACGTTTTCCATGAAAAGGGCAGTTCGGTGAGGGACATTTTCTTGAAAATCCTCGTGAGGCATCTTTGAAAGTTCCTAAACTTAAACAACAAGATCGACATTAAACACATCCCAAAATCGGAGTGTTGAACTCACATGACTTTTCTACTCACTCTTCTACAAACTGTTTTACCCAAGTTTATTACTCTATCTACTTCTTGTTAATATAGATAAACTATCATTTCATTGCAGCTATAAGAAGAATACAGTAGGCTAAAGTGATAGTCAAGTTTTTAAAAGGGGGTCAGTGTGTGATGGCTTTGAAATTCCGCTCTCTTTGTACGACGACGAGAAAAAACAGCGCAGTTAATTTAGTAAACGTCAGTGCCATACTCGTACTGTAGAAGGGCGTAACTCTGTTAATTATACAACTTTTTGTACATGAAAACTGAAAATTATTGGTGTAGATACTGTAACACAAATGTAACAGGAAGGAGCGAGAAATGGACATCGATATTTACTTTGTAATATCAAAATGTAACTAAAGCATAAATCTGGTGTTCTTTAGGGAAGTGTTCTTGCACCTCTTCTGTACTCATGAAATACGTGGTCTGATCGAAAAGTAGCGGGAATTTTTGTTTTTTTTAAACAATTTTTATTTAGTCATCAATATCAGCTTTGTCCCCTTCAGAGTAATCCGCCTCAGATATAATACACTTCTGCCAGTGCTTTTTCCAATCTTGAAAGCACTTCTGGAACTCACTTTTCGTCATGGTATTCAGTTCCTTCAGCGATTCTGTTTTATCTCATCAACGGTTGCAAAACGTCATCCTATCATGGTTCTCTTCAGCTTAGGGAATAGAAACAAGTCGCAGGGGGCCAAGTACGGCGAATACGGTGGCTGAGACAGCATAACAGTTTTTTTGCCAAAAAGTCACGAACAAGCATTGAGATGTGAGCGGGTGCATTATCGTGATGCAATTTCCACGAGTGGTTTTGTCACAATTCTGGTCGTTTGCTTCACGTAAACGGCGCATAACTTTCAGGTAGTATTCCTTATTGACCGTACAACCACAAGGCAGGAACTTCTGATGCAATATCCCATTGTAATCGAAGAAAGTAATGAGAAGAACCTTCACATGTGATCGAGCTTGTCGAACTTTCTCGGTCTTGGCTTTTCAGGCAGTTAGGACGATTGGGCCTTTGTTTCGACGTCATACCCATATACCCATATTTCGTCACCTGTTATAACCTTCTTTAGAAGTTCTGGATCGTTATTGACTTCATTCAGCAATTCCTGAGCGATGTCTACGCGATGTCGTTTTTGGTCGAAATTCAACAATTTCGGAACTGCTACAGTTTCATGCCCAAAAACATAGAAAAACATTACTTGACATGAGCTAAAGGATATGCCAACATCAACAACCTCGCTAATGGGGATTCGGCAATTTTTGAGAACCATTTTCTTTACTTCTTCCACATTGTCGTCAGTAATTGATGTGCTAGGGCGTCCAGGGCGGTCGTCGACTTCAGCGTCTTCTCGACCCTCTTTGAAGCTTTATATTACTCATAAACTCTTGTCTTACTGACAGTAGATTCGCCCAAAAGCAACAGTCAACATTTTGAATGTGGTTCTGCACTTCATTCCGTATTTAAAGGAAAATTTGATGCAAATTCGTTGATCCATCTTTATCGAAAGTAAAAATTCACCGAGCACTCGAAAACAAGTATAACTTCTTTGACTGTCAACAATAAACTAAATATTACAAACAGCTGAAAACACAAACATACTTCAGGAAAATCTGTACCAACAGGATATAACAAAAGTTTTGAACATCGGATGTATAAAGCTCGTACATTCACTTTCTAATACTTGAAACGTTAACTGTTGGGCACTATGCTCACAAAATTGCAACTCTGAGTATAGCTACACCAAGAGGAGTAGAATGAAGAGACAGGTTTCATTACGCGAAAAATCTTAAATCATTACGTCACGCTACCGAAGCTACCGGTAACCGCCATGCGGAGCGCTTGCATCGCAATTCCGCGCGCAAATCCAAAGAATGGAAAGCTGCTGTCTAAATCCTGTTTTTTATAAACTTCCTCGTTGAATGTATGCTTCCGTGTTCCTTTTCTTTGATTCGTTGATGTACACTCTGTGAAACTAAACCTGACCGGTCTCTTGAGCAGTTAAATTTGTTCAAAGTCCCTTTGAGTTAGCGCGCGGTTTACAATCGACAACTTCAGTGTGCATATTTGACTAACTCTATTGTACAGGAAGACCCAATGAGCTATGAATCGGCTGCGCGGTGTTTGACCGGTTCGTGATGGCGGCGGTTATGCTAAATACAAGAATTTCCTTAACTATATTTAAAGGATATTGTATCATATGTGTGTGTATTGACGCGTCGGACACATTATTGCTGTTGTATAATATTGTTGAGCTAACTGTTGTGTTTGTGTGTTAAGTTATTGTCCGGCGCGGCAATCTCATCTTCCTAGTTGGTGGATGAACGCAAGTCGAGGGAAGAGCCTCTTTGTTTGTTGGCTTGGCGTCACTTGTAGTCATAGTCTAATGTAGGTCTTCAGAGAGGATGGTTGCGTGTGTGTGCGTGGGGCATCTCCCCAAGTGTTCTTTGTAACCCTTTGTGTATAATGTAAGGCATCAGAGGTAAATGTGAATTTATGTATTTTATGTTCTAAATATCCCACGCCACCTTAGTTTTGTGCAGCAAGTTCTTGGTATCTCTCGTGTGCCACTGAGTTACGTCCCCCAATGTGTATGCCGGGGTAACTAAGTTTAATATTTTAGCTGCAAACCTTTCCGCCTCACCCCAGTGTATAACAATATGCTTAGCGATGTTATGAAAGCAAGTACTGAAACCGGCCAGCGTCGTTGTCCAAATATTTTTGGCAGCTCTTTAAGAAACTATCCAACACTCGCTCAAGTTCACGTTGCGAAATGCTGGCAGTTTCCTGCCGAATACTTTGTTTCAATTGTTACAGGTTGTAGGGATTGTCTTGTATGCCTTATGTTTTAATTTACCCCAGAGTTAAAAGTCATGGAGTTAGGTTGGGGAATCTAGGAGGGGCACATATCTCTGTCCTCCTCAAACACACTTTCAACTGTTTTCTCGTCGAGATTTTGGCTGTATGTTGCAAAAAGGCAAAGGCACGCCCGCTGTTTATTAATGTTTCGTTTATTAGTTCTTCGCTCATGACGCACCATACACAAATTTTTTAGTCGTGGAGGGATACTTCATGAACAATATTAGGTTTGTCAGAGCTCCACTAATGGTTACTTTGTGTACACGCATATATCTGCATAAGGGGGGATTTCCGACCCCATTAGCTACCGTGGTACTTTTGACGTTACTTGAAGTAGGTCTCTCTCGGAAGGGAGCTGTTAGGATTGGGTTGCACTCGGCCGGGCAGTGGTTCCCGATACGTATGGGAGATTGGCTTCATCTGGCTGGATTCTCCGCCCCCGGGGAGGGGTTGTGAGACACCCAAATGTTCTGCGGTACCAACCTTCAGACATACTAGGTTGCTGTCGGCCCCACCAAGGTTTCCCACAGTTTCCCTTTCGGGATGACGCGTGTAAGTGGCGTATCCGCTTCAATCCTCACGGAAGCCTCCAGGTATTGTCCTCATGGGAAACCCCACAGGAGGGAGTGTCACTCGGCTAAGGCACTCCCCTGTATTTAGGAGGGGAGCTCATGGGCTTAGGCTTTGGCTCCGGGTGGACGACCACGACGAGCTGCTGGCAGGCTAAGTTTTAGCCGAGTGATTTTTTTGCTGCGTGCCTATTCTCAACAGGGTTTAACCGCAGGACGATTATTTTGAATAGGAAATGGTGGTTTAGAATGACGTTTTAGTTTTAGGTAGTAATGAAAGAAGGGAGGAAGCATGTAGCTCCTTGACAGCTGCCTGTTAGTATGGAGCGGCCCTTCTGTAACCTGGTGTGTGTATATTTATCAATTATTCTTTGACTGGGATTGAATTTTGAGACCAATCATCTCTTGGGTAGGATTACTATGGAGTTCAGCTTTAGCTGCTGTTGGTGTAACTCCTTCGTTATCTGGTGTGCCCGCATGCCATGCGGGGAACCCGATGACGCCGAAGACGACGAGTTCTAGGGTTGTAACCCCCAAGTGATCTGACCAGTATACTCTGATGGTTTGGTAAATTGGCGTAAAAGTTAGTAGCTCGGCACCTAATTTCGTGTAGTAGTCTCACGGGGAAGGCGCGGCCGACAGAATAGATGGACCGCAGTCCCCTATTCTGCGCCCGTTGTAGCCGTAGCAGCCAGCTATCTGCGGACATGCCCCAGACCTCGCAGGCGTATAGCATGAGGGGGATTATCAGGGCTCGGAAAAGGTGTATCTTTAGGCGAACAGGCATCCCGGATCTCAGCATCGGGTACAAGGAGGCAATTGCTCCCTGCGCCCGGGCCGAGACTTCAACTAGGTAGGTCATAAAATTCCTCCATTCAATCCTTCGGCCTCGAAATTGAAATGTGGGGCAGCCTACGGGGATGTGGCGATTTCTTAGCAGCAATGCGTGGCTCTTGTCCATGATAACGGACATGCGCAAACGCCGGCACCACTGGTGAATGAGGCGGAGGTGTCTCTGGATTGGGTCGAAGGCTCTGAGTAGGTTTTTGTTTGAGCAGTACAGCAGCTACTTGCTGCTGTGTTGGAAGATCTGCCAAGAAGACGCTGAAAAGCGTGGGGGACAGTACAGAGCCTTCAGGGACTCCGCCTCTAACTGGCCTAATCCGGGTAGACGTTCGCTCAAACTTGTACGAGGGGCACTATTTATATTTTGAGCCTTGGCAACCCTGAATGTTGTAGGTACCATGTGATGTTTCCAATGGAACGTTTGACATTTTTTACCATAATCTACTTCAAACAATAGTGCGTCATTTGTTTTGTTTACACTAACTTGAAAATTGTGTGTCAACAAAAACATGGAATTAACTCGTGAAAATGTTCGTGCAATGATTTATTACGACTTTCGACGTAGATTATCAAGACAAGAGTGCATCGATCAACTAACTTCCACATTTAGTGACGAAACTCCATCCTTTGCCACTCTGAAACGCTGGTATAACGAATTTAATCGTGGCCGCCGTTCGCTCAATGATGAAGTTCGTGAAGGTCGTCCAAAATCAGTTGTTGTGCCAGAAAGCATTGATGCTGTGCGAAAACTAATAATGAAAGATCGTCATGCGACATACTGTGAGATTGAGGGAACCCTAGGCATTAGTTCCACTAGCATATATAAAATATTGCATGATTATTTAGCCGTGAAAAAGGTTTGCTCTCGTTGGATCCCACATAATTTGACGCAATCTCAAAAAGATGCTCGTGTCGATTGGTGTACAAAACTGCTCAAGAAATACACGGCGGTGTCTCAAAAGACGTATATAAGATTGTAACAGGTGACGAATCATGGATCTATGCGTATGAGCCAGAACGTAAGCAGCCGTCGACTGTATGGGTGTTTCAAGATGAAGCAAATCCAACAAAAGTTGTTCGCACTCGAAGCACTTCGAAGCACATGGTCGCCTGCTTTTTCAGCAAAACTGGCCACGTGGCAACAGCGCCTTTAGAGGAACGTAAAATGGTCAGTGCCGAATGGTACATAACCATTTGTTTACCGGAAGTCTTCGGTGAAGTAAGGAAAACCAACAAGAACCGTAGGATCGTTTTTCATCAAGTCAATGTGAGCGTACACACATCTCGTCTAACAGAGTATTTGAAGGCTCAAAAATAGAATTGATGGTTCATCCGCCATACAGTCCTGATTTGGCAACCAATGACTTCTTTTTGTTCCCGAACATCAAGAATAAATTGCGTGGACAACGATTTTCGTTGACAGAAGAAGCGGTTGATGCCTTTAAAAACCATGTTTTGGAGGTGTCTCAAGAAGACTGGAATAAATGCTTTGACAAATGGTTCAAACGGATGCAAAAGTGTATTGATCATAAAGGAGAATAGTTTTAAAAACTATAAAGCCGTTTTCAATCAGAAATTACTTACTTTTAATTATTAGGCTCAAAATATAAATAGTGCCATCGTATACATACATCCATGAAGGTGGGTCTAGTTCGCCATTGTATACTCTATTGAGACTCTCACAAAAAGTGTGGTTACTTAAAGAATCACCTGTTTGAAGAACATATGCCACAGTAGTTTTAGATATACTGAGCTATAAGTATGACTAAGTACAGGACACAATAAGAAATAACTCGCAAAAACTGAACTACATCGTCTCACACTGAACTACACCGCATTTCGGTCAACGTAATACTGCAGAGCAGAGCAAAACGAGGGTCAGTAGCGTGACCTTGATTGTAGCAGCGGAGGAAACACGTATCCACACGCACAGTGAAACAACACCGCGCAGCTGGTTCATAGTTCATTGGGTCTCATGGTACAAGCACAAGGCACTGATTGTAAATACATCCACACCGTGCTGGGCGTTGAGCAGTGGTGGATTGCTATCTTTTACTTATTGCAACCCGATTTACTGTAATACAGTTAAATAATATTGCATCTGTTACTCCATTTTACTTACAAATATAATTACAATAATAATGAAATTTTTGGTTATAAACTTAAATTGGCTGCCTATAAAACTTCCTCTCGAAGGATAAATGTCATGGTTGCCATCTGTCGGTATAACAGGCTACTAAATAAATGCCACATACATAAAAATGAAAAAAAAACTGTTACTTTTTACTTTCTCTACTACGTATAGTAAGTAGGGGAAATATTGCATTCCACCCAAAAATTCGATACCGAGATTTCACCGGAAATGTATGTTTTGAGACCATCTGAATCCAAAAAAAGCATTTTTGGAAACATGTCCGTGTGTGTGTGTGTGTGTGTGTGTCTGTGAACAGCATAACTCAGAAATGAACAGTCGGATAAACACCAAACTTGGTATTTAGGTTCAGTATCTTCCAGAGATGCGACACGAAGGTTTTCAAGAAAATCCCCCACCCCAGATTACCCTCTACATGGAACATTTTTCGAAAATTTTAATTTTTTCAAAAATGGATCTAACGATTTTGATTAAAATATCGCATATTTAAGATACTTTTATGACAAATAAAATGCATATCTTGAAGTTTCTGGGAATGTCTCCAAAAGTATTCTTCATTGTGAACGACTTTTGCATAACTGGTAAACCATAAGAGATAGACAAAATTTTACTACACAAAAAATGTAGATAGCGATAAAATACACAATTTATGTCATATACATTTTTTGTCGAGTGAACCATTTTCGAGATATTGCTTATTATTCCCTTAAATTTTCCAATACTTTTTCCCAAATGGGAATTCGTTATTCATTTTTATGTCCTGGACACACAAAGAGAATGGAATACTCCACATAGCAAGCAGCTTTTAAAACATTTGACTATCGCTTAAAGCCTACCATATTCCCCTTGCATCTACAAGAAAATTAGCAATAAGATTAACATCTCGATTAACATGAAGCATATGGAGAATTAGCGTTTGTAAAAATAGTTTGTACAAGAGTAGAGAAAATCATGTGAGTGTAACACATGAGATTTTTTTTTATTCAGGGGGTCTAAAAACGTATTTCCAGTGAAACCTCGATGCCTGGTAGAGAAAGTAAACGGAGCAGAGCACCGCACGCAAGCCCTTTGTGTTTCTACAATTGACGCCCGGAAGGGAGGGGTGAGGGGAGAAACTCAAAGGGCGAACATATCCGGGCACAGACGGGGTCCCTAATGTTTCCTGAGTGAAAGTATCCGACGCCACCCGTTCCTGCCACAAGCCAGCGAAGCTCCTATAGCCAACTCGGAGGAGAGACCTAACTCAGAAGTCCATGCCAAGGAAGACACCTCTACAGAACGCCCAGCCGCAACCAGCCGAACACCACCACTTGGTCCTACAACGCTGAAAGGAATATGACGGGGACAGGAAATGAGAGGGAGGAGACCGTGGTGGAAGATGAACCACCCCAGCCTATCAACCAGGGGAAACCACGAAAAACCCATGGACCAGAGTGGACGGTCGTCGGGAATCGAACACAGGAGCACAGACGTTGCCTCCTGAGGTCATCCAGCTCGGTGATAATAGGTTAAACACTCAGTTTCATATTTACCTGTTACTGAGTGAAATCTTGAAAAAACTCCAGTCACATTGGATGCTACACGGGATCTAATCAGCCCAAATGCATCACTACTCGTAGTCCGGTCTCTACTAACAGGTAAACTGCTGGTAGACACGACATTTTCCACATGGAATTTACGAACTAATGACACATGTTCATGGCTTCTGTTAACTGAAGCAGCAACAACTTCCTAGAGCAAGTTAAAACGTTTTTGTAGCCTATTTAATGTCATGGGAACAAGGCAGAGGTGCACCTCTTTGCCAAAGTTCCTGTAGTCACGATGCAGCATCCCACCAGGTAGCAGCAGTAGTACTGACTACCCTATCATTATGCCAGCCAAGGAGGCGTTTCCTAAACGAACCGTGCCTGCCTACACAAGCCGAGCGCACACAGAAAAGAAGAATAAACGGCCGAAAAAAAGACGTAATTCAAGAAAAAAATAATAAAAATGTATACACATATTGCTGAACGGAGGTAATTGCCCGAAAGGGGAAGGCAAGTATTATAGATAGAGCTCATGATGCCTGCTTTCTTTCTTATTTCCTCGAATATGAATTAATGTAAACGAGTCCTGTTCTTTATAGCAGATGGACGTCGGGTGATGTCATAGATGAATCACAGAAGTTTGAGACTGTAAATTGAGTAAAATATGCTATCTATTTTATCTATACCGATTTGTGCAGAAATGCATGTTTTGAGGCCATTCTTAAACAAGGTCCGTGTTTGTGTGTATAATTCAAAAACAGAAAGAAGGATAAATACCAAACACCATCCAAAGATGGGACACAAAGGGTTTCAAGAAAATCCCGCCACCTCATCCACCCTTTACATGGAATATTTTTTAAAAATTCTTATTTTCTCATAAATGGCTTTAACGATGTTGATTAAAATACCATATATTAAGCATATTTACGTGGAAAATAAAATTTATATTTTGGATTTTCTTGGGAATAGCTTTTGGTGTCCTATTCATTCGGAAGGAATTTTGTATAAATGGTAAACGTTAAGTGATAGACTAGCGGATTTTAGCTCTATGTTGGTTAATTGATGGAGTGATATGCCCGGTCTAGAAGAGTTGTCATCTGGCGTCTGCATCGTTTCAGGATCCTGAGTTCTTCTCAGGGTTGGTCCTTATATTCTCGAGTACGATGAAAACTGTAAATTGTGAGTAATGTCCAGGGATACAGGATGCAGGTTTATGGTGCACTAAAGAAAAAAATATGATGTGTTACACTCACATGACTTTTTCTACTCTTGTATAATGTTATTGCTAATTTTCTTGTAGATGCAAGGGGAATATGGTAGGCGATAGTCAAATCTTTTAAGCACTGGTTGCTATGTGGCGCATTCCATTCTCTTTGCATGTCCAGGACATAAAAAACCGAATAACGAATTCCCATTTGAGAGAAAGTATAAGTATTGGAAAATTCAAATAAATAACAAGGAATATCTCGAAAATGGCTCACTCCACAAAAATATTTATATGACATAACTTGTGTGCTTTAACGAGATATACACTTCTTGTGTACAAAAATTTTATCTATCTCTTACGGTTTACCAGTTATGTAAAAGCTATTGACAATGAAGAGGACTTTAGGAGACATTCCCAGAAAATTCAAAATATAGATTCAATTTTTCCTGAAAATGTCTTAAACATGTGATATTTTAATCAAAATCCTTAGAGCCATTTTTGAGAAAATCAAAGTTTTCGACAAATGCTGTATAAAAAGGGTAGTCCGGGGTGGGAGGTATTTTTTGAAAATCTTCGTGTCGTATTTTTGAAAGATACTGAACCTAAACACCAAGTTTGGTATTTAACTTTTTTCTGTTTTTGAATTATGCACACAAACTTGTGTAAGAATGGCTTCAAAACATATATTTCCTGTGAAATCTCGGTATCGAATTTTTGGGTGGAATACAATACTTCCCCTGCTTACTATACGTAGTAGAGAAAGTAAAAATGAGTTCCTCTACTGAAATTGCCATCTAAACATGAGAAATATCGCTTTAAATAGTTTTTTTAATTAATAATTCAGCAAAAATATTAAGTGTTATAAAACAATGGAACAAATTAAAAACAAGAACTTCCAACCTAATCTACAACCGTAGTTTATCTGTACAGCGACTTTCCGAACGCACGTACGAGGGCAGTGCCAGAAGTACCCGACCTGACGTATATATAGCGGTTGTTGTTTCAAACATATGACTATGGTAGAAAGTATCACCCTTATAAAGCTTAAGTTTGAAGTGTGACGATGCTGCATTGTTTAGTAATTGTTTGGCAGCCATTAATAGTAAACTCTCTCAGCGAATTTGTAAACATGGATAAAACTGGTCATAAAACTGAGCAAAATCCACAAAATGGTATTGGATGACCGTCGATTGAGTGCGCGAGGTAACAGACATCGTACACATTTCAAAAAGTACTGCACATCGCAGACTGACTGAAAATTTAGACATGAGAAAGCTGTGCCCAAGATGGGTGCTGTGTTTACTCACAATGGAACAAAAACAGCGTCGTGAGGATGCTTCAGTAGAGTGCTTGGCTGCAATAAAGCCGAGTTTTTGTGTCGGTTCATAACCATGGATGAAACATGGGTCCATCACTTCACACCTGAGACGAAGGAACAGTCAAAACGGTGAATTGAAAGGGAGAATCGTCCCCAAAGAAGGTGAGACAGTTCCATTTGCAGGCAAGGTGACGGTGTCAGGTTTTTGGAATGTGTATGGAATAATTTTCATTGATTACCTTCAAAAAGGAAAAGCAATCAATGGCGAGTATTATGCAAACTTATTGCAGCATTTGAATGATGAAATCAAGAAAAAACTGCCGCATTTAGCAAAAAAGAAACTTTTGTTACATCAAAACAATGCACCATCCATTATCACCATGACCAAAATCATTGAGTTAAAAGCTCTAATTGCTTCTTCGTGCATCCTATTCCCCAGATTTAGTCCCCTCTGTTTATTTTCTATTTCCAAAGTTGAAGAAATGGCTTGATGGTAAAAGATATACCAACAATGAAGAGCTGGAGTTTGTAGTTGATGGCTATTTTACGGAACTCGACGGTTCTCACTATAAACAGTGTATTGAAGCTATTGAACATCGCTAGGAAAGGTGTATCGAGCTGAAAGGAGACTATGTAGAGAAATAAAGAGTTTTTTTTCCCAAAATTTTTGTGTTTTCTTTGTTAGGTTGGATACTTCTGGGACAGCCCTCGTAGATAGATATATCTAAGATATTCTGACTTTGTCTAGTTTTTCAACTGTCACTCCTCTCACTTCTCATTGCCACTGTTTAGTTTTTATCTAATTCATTTTCACTGGGAGTTCACCTCGTTCACACTATCACTTCACTAAGGTAAACTAGTTTCATACTACGTCACTATTTCGTTGCGAGAACCGCTCTTAATGTCACACGGGAACTGAACTGTTGCCTCGCTCTGGCTGTCCAACTCTCGCCTTTTTCGAATGTAAGAGAAAATACTGTTAGGCACTTCAGTCTCGACGGAGTGGGGGCTGAGAGTGTGGGACTCGCCAGTGCATGGCCATTACCCACTAAAAACTCCTCCACCGGAACGGGCGAAGGGTTGTGATAGGAATATCTGAAAAAGGAGCACGGTCCTGCATAGCACCCGAAGGAATAATATTTTGCTACCGCCCAATGGGCGGGAGTGGGCATAAGGTGAAGTCCTAGGCTAAGGACAGGTTAGGAAGGGTGATTTTGGTGTGGTGTGTGGCGTCGTCTTCTCGCTTCCTCGCTGAAGCCACGATACTTCTCTATTATTCGCTGGTGTTCTGGTGATCTGGTATAGATGCCTGCTGTTGTACTGGTTGAAGAATGTTGTGCTTCAGGGTCTGCAGGCGGTAGGCGGCCTGTATTCTACACGTCCTGAAGCTTCTGGTTGATGATACCGGTGATGCTCTCTTCTAGGGCGGCTAAACGCATACCGAAGTTCAATAACTCCACATGAAGGTCCTGAATGGCGTCCCGTGACGCCGCTCCAGTCGAGGGTGCTGGTGATGTATCCCGATGCGACGCCGTGCTGGTCCGGGCTGGAGCAGATTCTGACCATGGTGTCCTCGCTGAGGACGTAGTAGTTTTGAGGCGGCTGCGAAATGGCCAAAGCCACCACAGTTGACGCAGTACCGGTGGCGGTTCCTCAGCGAGTGTGGCGTGCACACGGCGGTGCGGTTTGATGTTTCATGCCCGAGGTTACGACAATGTCGGCAAGCTGCCCGACTCGGCTAGTCTAAATGCATAAGCACCGCCTTAACAAGGGAAGGCCCCCGTCAAGACCGCGTCGTAGTCGCCAGGGACTGCATGCTTCAGGCGGACAGCGGCGACGGTCCCTTCGGGTGGCCCTCAGGGCTAACGATCAATGCTACTGCACCACGGCGATGGTGAACCTCGCTGGAAGGTCCCGTGGTATCCCGGTGATGACTGTGCTATACCTCCGAGGAGCACAGTCGGTGCTGAAGGAGGGGGCTGCGGTCCCACGGGAGCTGTGGCGGAGGTTGGCTGTGGCTTCTGTTACTGCAACTGCAGTCGCGGCGAAACAGTGGCCAAGGCGTAAGTGGCCTTGGGTACCCCTCGGCGGAGGTTCCTACCGAAACAGACTAGGCGGCTCTGCGCTGCTTCTTCTTCAGCATCTCTCCAATTCTCGCGAGACCGCTCGCTTATATAGTCAGGGAATGTATATCGCAATGATCAACTGAGCTCGTCATTTGCCTATCACGTTTCTTTGTTTATAATTTTAGGATTTGTATATATGTAAATGCTTTCATGCTTACTGGAAAAATATAATTTTTAGACAGCATGGCCTAAAAGTAGAAGTTCTGACACAGTGCACATCAGCTAAAAGTTTCGGATTAGCGCACTAGTGTGACAAACTTTGGTTTCAAGTCCAATCACATGGCAATTACCCTTTTTATTTGCACATTTGTAATAACTCGACTTGATTTGATCAGGTTTTACTTTTCATTGTCGTTTTACAGCATTAACTTCTCATGGCGCTCGCATTATCTGTTCACAATACAAATCGCCATACTTCAATTTATCGCAATTCGTTGTGAAGTTAACCTGTGCGTTATATTGGCAGCCTTCTGCTTTCTTTGATCTAAAACCTTATTCTTTTATCTAGTATAATCCACATTAAGATTAAACGGCGGAAATTATGAATCAGAAAAAACTGAAATGGAAGTGAAATTTCAGAACAGCAGAAAGAATAAAACTAGAAATACACAATAAATCCAGAAAGCAATCTGATATAGCAGTTACTCGCTTCATTGCCTGCTGTGAGACAAAACATGTTGAAAATAATTTCACTGAAAATGACTGCTAACAAATCAACAAAACATCTGAAATCTCGCCTTTAAACGTTATTTCTCTTGTTTCAAGATCTCTGTTAGTTTCAGGAATAAATATAATATTATTGATATTTTACAAATTCGAGCTCTGTCTAAAAAGTAATACATGCCACGCTGTTAAAAGCGGTTTTATTTTAGGGTTGCGAAACTCAGCATACGGCCTTCCTTTCGCAAATTAAAACCATTCTTTTAACCCTTGTGTCATGTTCTTCTATTATAATGCCTACACGAGGGGCACTATTTACATTTTGAGCCTAATAATTAAAACAAAGTAATTTCTGATTGAAAACTACGTTATTGTTTTTCAAAATATTCTTCTTTATGATCAATACACTTCTGCATCCGTTTGAACCATTTGTCAAAGCATTTATTCCAGTCTTCTTGAGACACATCCAAAACATGGTTTTTGAAGACATCAACGGCTTCTTCTGCCAACGAAAACTGTTGTCCACGCATTTTATTTGATGTTCGGGAACAAAAAGAAGTCATTGTTTGCAAAATCAGGACTGTATGGCGGATGACCCATCAATTCGATTTTTTGAGCCTTCAAATACTCTGTTAGACGAGATGTGTGTGCGCTCACACTGTCTTCATGAAGAACGATCCTACGGTTCTTGTTGGTTTTCCTTACTTCACCGAAGACTTCCGGCAAACAAATGGTTGTGTACCATTCGGCATTGATCGTTTTACGTTCCTCTAAAGGCACTGTTGCCACATGACCAGTTTTGCTGAAAAAGCAGGCGACCATTTGCTTCGAGTGCGATTTGCTTCATCTTGAAACACCCATACAGTCGACTGCTGTTTACGTTCCGGCTCATACGCATAGATCCATGATTCCTCACCTGTTACAATATTATAAACGTCTTTTGAGGCACCGCCATTGTATTTCTTGAGCATTTTTGCAACACAAATCGACACGAACATCTTTTTGAGATTGCATCAACTTATGTAGGATCCAACGAGAGCAAACCTTTTTCACGGCTAAATAATCATGCAATATTTTATATATGCTGGTGGAACTAATGCCTAGGGTTGCCTCAATCTCACAATATGTCGCATGACGATCTTTCATTATTAGGTTTTGCACAGCATCAATGTTTTCTGGCAAAACAACTGATTTTGGACGACCTTCACGAACTTCATCATTGAGCGAACGGCGGCCAAGATTAAATTCGTTATACCAGCGTTTCACACTGGCAAAGGAAGGAGCTTCGTTGCCAAATGTGGAAGTTAGTTGATCGATGCACTCTTGTCTTGATAATCCACGTCGAAACTCGTAATAAATCATTGCACGAACATTTTCACGAGTTAATTCCATGTTTTTGTTGACACACAATTTTCTAGTTAGTGTAAACAAAACAAATGATGCTCTATTGACAAAATGTTTGAAGTAGATTATGGTAAAAAAAGTCAAACTTTCCATTGGAAACGTCAGTTGGCAACTACAACATTCAGGGTTGACAAAGCTCAAAATATAAGTAGTGCCCCTCGTAATTGCCTATTTTCATTGTGTGTGCCTTTTTGTGGTTTAAGCACCTATTATGGCTTTTTTGTAATCAGAACTTGTATCATGGTGTTTGGCTATCGTAATTTCATTATATTTGTTATTAGCGGTTATTTATTGATATTATTTATTAAGGTAATGTTAAGTTTACTATTGCAATTAATATTTCGCGTCTGAGCCAATGAGCCATTCTTGACAACGTACCTGAGGAAGTTTGTAATACCGACATTCCTTTCCTAATGCCAGTAGCTGCAGTGTTTCGTGTAATAATAAAATAATGGCTACTTAGGACAATAAGGAAGTGGCATATGTGGCAGACAGCCCAAGCTGGAGAAGTGGTATCCCTTGGGAGCTTTGACCACGGTATTCCAGGCAGATTTATATTCCATCAGGGCTTGAGTGGCGGAGAATGAGAACAGGTGCTACGCGGGCACTAACAACACCCTTCCCGAGATCAATGATTGTTAAGGAGTGTCGAGAAGCTCTAGAAAGGCTAGGGGAATGTAATAGACTTACTCTAGCATGGGTCTCTGGCCAGATGAAAATGAAAATGCAGACAGGCTGGCTAAAATGGAAGTGCAGGCCTCATTTATAGGGCCAAAACCTGTCTTGGGTATTACCAAATTAAGGAAAAGGACAAATCTATTAGTTTGTATCCAAAGAGTACTGAAAGTATATCCAGGAACAAAGACATGGCAAGTTAATGATGTAACAACCATGTCTTAGAAGGAGTATTGCAATCCTTAAATTAAGTAGGAAGCATGGGAATTTAAAAAGCACCTGCAGATAATGAGACGTTCAGAAGATGCAAGATGTGTGGTGTAGGGGAGTCTAGCACTTAACATTCCAGTGTGAGGCACTGAAAGTTGATAGATACAATCAATTTGGTACTGTTGATTCAAATGAGATTGTATCTAGTAAAAACGTAATCTATGGACACCTGAGACATATTAGAGTTTTGGGAGGTGATGATTGAAAAAAAAACAGGGGGGAAACCATACAATAAACCTAAGGTTTCAGTCCGGGCAGGTAGGGGTAAGTCCCTCCTGTTCATCTCCCTGTCAAATATCTAATCTATCTAGCTGAGGCAGTATTTTATATCACAACACTGTAAATGCCACAGTGATTGTAGTGTAACTTAACATTATTGTATGACAATGATTTGAGATGTTTGTTAATTATAAGCATTGTTAGGAAATAAGTTTACACGGCCTCACTGAAACTGACAATAGGAGCGGGTAACAATTTGCGAGGGGGTGAGTTGTTTATCAATTATAAGAGACAAGCAAATGACGTCAGAGTAGCGTGCTTTTCTTTAGAAATGGAGGGAATGTCTTCCCTAGAGCATATGTGTTCGTAATTTTGATTGGATATAGAAATAGACGCAAATGTTGGCGCGCTTTATTAACCAATAGCAGCTCTGTTATAATGTTTAGGCATATCGGGGTGAGGGAGTATAAATTCTAAAACCAGAGACAAGTATTGCCCAGTTTAAGAGAATCATTCACGCGTTACACGTCGCACAGTTCAACAGAATAATTCACGCGTTACACGTCACACAGTTCAACAGAATCATTCACGGATTACACGTCGCGCAATTCTACAGAATCTCTCGCGTCGTAAAGCTAGTTACAAAAATGTGAAATACTCAAATTAATAATGTGCGGCAAATAAGTGATTATAGTTACATTCGAAAATATAACAATTTCAGTCGGGCGTGTATCAAGAGATAAATATGTGAAATTAATGAAGTGTGAGAGCAATAAAAGTGTACAAACAAATTCTTTTATCAGTGTTATCTTTTAGTAACAACTCCTTTCCGTTTACACACCCTGTTCAAGAGATTTGCTCGACTGAGTAATAATAGCTAGCCGGAGGACAAAGAACCCAAAATTCAAAATAGTAAAACAATAACAGGCGCTCAGCAAATAAGATAACACAAACGTTACCGCGACATAGTACAAAGTGTACGGTAAATGGTCAAATACAAACATATATATATATATAACATATAAAGTTTACGACCGAGAAATTGAACGCTTTAGTATTAATTTTATCGCTTTGTTCATTAATACGCTAGCTTTATTATTTTCTACTTCCCACGTGGACGAAAATACAACACTGGCCTAAAATGACTAGATTTATTTCACTGCAAAGTCAAAAATAGCGTGTTTAACAATAAACTGACAACCAGGGCTATTCTGTAACTCCGTTGTTAAGAAGGCGACTACAATTATTTGTTAAGGTTAAAGAACCGCGCTTAACAAAAGTGCAGTATTTGGCATGCTGTAACTCGTTTGTTATCGCGATATTTATTTTCTCGCGGTTTGTTAGCCCAGTAGAGTGACTAATCTCCCGTAGGGAGGGTTCCGTCCCCTTCAGCTGCTGCAGTGTGAACGCAGCACTCGCGGTACTTCCGACGTTACTAGAAATACGCTGGGCCGAACAATCCAGTACCTCCCGGAAAAGAGTTGCTCGGATTGGGTTGGACTCGGCGGGGCAGTGCCTCTCGATCACCATAAAAAGAATGGGTACGCCTGGCTGGAATTTCCATCCAGGCGGGGTTATGAGACGCCCAGATGCTCTCCAGTAGCAAACATAGAGAAAGCTGATAGATAGACCCTACCTAGGTTCTTACGTAGACATCCCGGATGGATTGACGCGC
Organism: Deroplatys truncata; assembly: GCA_030765065.1. Taxonomy (NCBI): domain Eukaryota; kingdom Metazoa; phylum Arthropoda; class Insecta; order Mantodea; family Mantidae; genus Deroplatys; species Deroplatys truncata. Next base: position 14,703,397 of record CM060979.1, read on the forward strand.
GTTAAACCACTACTGTCCCTGCGATAGCAGCGGGAGGGGCCTTTTTAAGAAATCAGGTATAGGCCAAAAGGAAAGACCCTCGGGAGTGGCTGCGGCCTTAACCTGGCATACTGAGGGGAGCTTCGGCTCCGGATGGACCTCGAAACGATAGAGTGGCTAATCGAAAATTCGTACACTCTGCGATAGCGTTTTGTTTTCATAGTGACGCCAGCGCCGGAATACCGACTACCGAGTGCTTTTGTTACTTTTCCTTGCCGAAATGTAGACAAACCATGCTGTGAAACATAAAATATAAGTGGATTTTTGAAATTCGTACCATTGCTTAGAACAGCAAAACTTATATCTTCTTGTGGCCCCCGTATAATTATATTTTTCATGGGAAAAACTCGCAAAGGCCTCTAAATTGAGTTCAGTTTTAGGTTAGGAAACACAGAAAAGAGAATTGGCAACCAGTTTCATTTTTTTCTGATTCAAGCTTCATTAATTCATAACTACCCGCAATTATTGCTTAATTTTCTTAATGTTTTTGGTTTTAACTATGGTTTTTAAAGATATCAGTTGTCATACAGTTTTATCTGAAAGTTTAATACATACCATCAAACCTAAGTAGGAACTTATTCTATTATTCATGATTTGGCAATGTTCAGTTTTAGTCCGGTTCTGTGGACACGTTCTTGCATCTTAATCTTTGTATGAACATCATAATTGGTATCTGATTATTTTCGGTATTCGTTAAGTAGAAAGTCGTAGTGAAAAGAAACGTTAGTTTAACCAGTTGTGTTATCTGGGGGAACGTAACAGCTGCAAGTACGAGGTACGTCCAGAAAGTAAGTTCCGTTTCAATTTCTCTCCGCTGCAGCGCTGCGATCGCAGTTCCGCACATGCGCGGTAGACGCTCTGTATCAAGGAGAAGAAACGTGCGCCATTTTGAGATCGCTGTCAGCCACGTACGCTTTGTTGTGCTTGTTTACAATTTCGGTGTTGATTGAAAATCCCGCCGCTTGTGAAATCAGATCTGTGATTCGTTTTCTGAATCCTAGGAAAGTGCACCCAATTGAAATTTATCGGCAAATTTGCGAAGTTTACGGACAAAATGCGATGAGTGATTCAATGCTGAGAAGATGGGTCCGACAGTTCAATGAAGGACGTAGTGAAGTCCACGATGAAGAACGAAGTGGGCGTTCATTTTTGGTTACAGATTAACTAGTTCACGCGATTGATGACAAGGTCCAGGAAAACCGCAAGTTTACAATTAGTGCTCTCGCTATGGAATTTCCCCAAATCTCACGATCACTTATTCATGAAATTGTTACCTAAAAACTGAAATTTCGTAAACTTTGCTCTCGTTGGGTACTAAAGATTCTTACTGAGCAACACAAAACAAACCGAATGGGTAGTGCACTTCAGTTTTTGACCCATTATGATGAAGGCGGCGAAGAATTTCTGACACAGATAGTCACAGGAGATGAAACTTGGGTTTCTTACGACACCCCTGAAAGTAAGCGGCAATCAATGGAATGGAGGCACACTTCATCCCCAGCAAAGGTTAAGCCGAAACAAATCTTGACACCTCGAAAAATGGTGTGCACAGTGTTCTGGGACTGGAAAGGCATCTTACTCATTGATTTCTTACCGCGTGGTCAAACAATCAAAGCAGATGTTTATTGCAAGACACTTAGGAAATTGCGCCGCGCAATACAGAATAAGCGCCGAGGATTGCTGTCAAAAGGTGTTGTTTTTCTTCACGACAACGCACGACCACACACTGCAAATGTGACGCAAAACCTCCTACAGGGATTTGGCTGGGACGTGTTTGACCATCCTCTGTACAGCCCTGACCTCGCTCCTAGCGACTTTCATTTGTTCTTACATCTCAAGTCTTCCGTTGGCGGTCAACACTTCAACAATGACGAAGAGTTGAAAGAAAATGTTAAACTGGTTGAAGACACAAGCGGCAAACTTCTATGAAGAAGGTATACAAAAACTTGTGCCACGCTATGACAAATGCCTGCAAAATTTCGACAGTTATGTGGAAAAGTAGTTTAAGAGTTGTAGAATTTTGTGCAATAAATAAGTTTTCTGTATTGTACACAATTTAATTTTATTACCAAACGGAACTTACTGTTTGGTCGTACCTCGTATTTTATGTCACATTTTTTTTCATACGCAAATTTACTATGTATAAATTATGATTTTATAACACAACTGACTGCCTTCCGTTATGCTCTCCCTCCTCCAGCAACATTGGTATAAGTTCAATTTCTATGGCTACGAGAAACTGGTAAATAGCTTTCTGCTAGCCAATTAGTAGATTGGAAATTATATTAAAATAATTCTGGAAACGAAAACGTATCGTTCTACTATCCAACAGCTCTCAAAAATGCTCAGTACCTAACCTTGACCTAAATATCTGATGTGTTACACTCACATGACTTTCTCTACTCTTGTACAAACTATTTTTACAAACGCTTATTCTCCATATGCTTCATGTTAATCGAGATGTTAATCTTATTGCCAATTTTCTTGTAGATGCAAGGGGAATTGGTAGGCTTTAAGTGATAGTCAAATGTTTTAAGAGCTGGTTGCTATGTGGAGCATTCCATTCTCTTTGTATGACCGGGACATAAAAAATTAATTACGAATTTGAGAAAAAGTATAAGTATTGAAAAATTTAAGGGAATAACAAGCAATATCTCGAAAATGTACAACAACAAAAATGTACATGAATTAAGTTGTGTATTTTAACACGATCTACATTTTTTGTGTAGTAAAATTTTGTCTATCTGTCATGCATTACCAGTTATGCAAAAGTCGTTCACAATGAAGAATACTTTTGGAGACATTCCCAGAAAATTCCAGATATACATTTCATTTCTCATGAAAATATCTTAAACATGTGATATTTTAATCAAAATTGTTAGAGCCATTTTTGTGAAAATTAAAATTTTCGACAAATGTTTCACGTAAAGGGTAATCTGGGGTGGGGCGATTTTCTTGAAAACCTTCGTGTCGCATCTCTAGAAGATACTGAACATAAATACCAAGTTTGGTGTGTATCCGACTGTTCGTTTCTGAGTTATGCTGTTCACAGTCGCACACACACACACGGACATGTTTCCAAAAATGCTGTTTTTTGGATTCAGGGTGTCTCAAAACATATATTTCCGGTGAAATCTCGGTATCGAATTTTTGGGTGGAATACAATACTTCCCCTACTTACTATACGTAGTAGAGAAAGTAAAAAGCGAAAGTCAGATAAATACCAAACTTGTTATTTAGGTTTAGTATCTTCCAAAGATGTAATAACATAAAGATAATCCCCACCCCAAACTACCTTTTACTTGAAACATTTTTCGAAACCTTTGAATTTCTAACGCATCTCTCTAATAATTTTGATTAAAATACAAGAGGTTAAATATATTTACATGCCAAATAAAACCCATATCTTGAATTTTCTGGGAATATCCTTTGAAATCCTCTTCTTGGAAGTAATTTTGTCAAATCCTCTATAATTGGAAAACGTTAAGCGATAGAAGAAAACGTGCTACACATAATTTATTTCAAATAACTTTATTTCATTTCTGAAATATTCGTTATTAATGGTTGGAATTGTTCAATACTTATCCATTCATTTAAAGTCCTGTGGATTTTCGGTTGTTTCTGGCGATGTCATGGAAACAGTATGGAATTTTAAGGCCAGCATATAGCGTCCAGTTGTTAAACATTTGACTATCGCTGTTCTCTTTGTATCTATAACGAAATGTGTAATGTAGCTATTTCTGAAAAGGTTTATTTGGATTAAAATGTAGTAGATAGGAAAACAAACTTTGGCAATAAACACTAGAGGATAAGGGAACTCATGTGAATGTAACACATCAGATTTTGTAAGGTTTTAGTAACTGTACATAGACCTCTCTACCGCGGAGGGGATGCCTACTCCCTAAAAGAGCTATAATTCGAGCCTGGTGCAGAACCAATGTCGATTTGATGGCCCAAAGAAAGACGAATGCATTTTATAATCGTTCTGGCGATCGGGCATACTGCTTGAATAAAGCGTGTAGGGGGAGGGAGAGAGGGTGGAAGATTTTCGGGGGCGATACCCGAGCGAGAATGGGTGGGGTCCAGGCTGAATCACGTTGTCAACTCGATACTGTGCGCACACAATCGATGCATATCGTTTGCTTTGATTTACAGCAGTGCCCCTATCCCTGTGTAAAGTGTTGATGTCGCCTCTTGTTTAAAGTAGAGATGTGCATCATTTCCACATCGATAACTCCTTCCTCTTAAACGCTCTGACACTCTATCTATCGCAGATTAAGATAACGACTTATCGATATATCTCATTTCACTATCAAATACGACCTCTGTGCACACTCGTAACACCAATTCCATATTTCAAGAAATCTGATGCGTTGTATCGCATGCCTTTCTCTACCAATATCGTTTACTTTTATGTCTCTTCTATAAACTATTCTTACAAAAGCTTAGTACCTTACTCACGCACCTGCATACTGAGTGGAACAGATTTCTTCCAATGTGTGCTTCATAGAAGTATTACAAACAAAAAAATCTGATGTGTTACACTCACATGACTTTCTCTACTCTTGTAAAACAATTTTTACAAACGCTTATTCTCTTATTGCTAATTTTCTTGTAGATGCAAGGGGAATTGGTAGGCTTTAAGCGATAGTCAAATGTTTTAAGAGCTGGTTGCTACGTGGAGTATTCCATTCTCTTTGCATTACCAGGACAAAAAATGAATAACGAATTCCCATTTTAGAAAAAGTATAACTATTAGAAAATTTAAGGGAATAACAAGCAATATCTCGAAAATGCTTCACTCAACAATAAATTATGTATTTTAACGTGATCTATATTTTTTGTGCAGTAAAACTTTGTCTATCTCTTATGGTTTACCAGTTATGCAAAAGTCGTTCACAATGAAGAATACTTTTGGAGACATTCCCAGAAAATTCGAGATATACATTTCATTTACCATGAAAATATCTTAAGCGTATGATATTTTAATCAAAACCGTTACAGCCATTTTTGAGAAAATTAAAATTTTTCAAAAAATGTGCCATGTAAATGGTAATCTGGGGTGGGGGATTTTCTTGAAAACCTTCGTGTCGCATCTCTGGAAGAAAATGAACCTAAATACCAAGTTTGGTGTTTATCCGACTGTTCGTATCTGAGTTATGCTGTTCACAGACACACACACGGACATGTTTCCAAAAATACGTTTTTTGGATTCAGGGGTCTCAAAACATGTATTTCCGGTGAAATTTTGGTATCGAATTTTTGGGTGGAATGCAATACTTCCCCTACTTGCTATACTAGTAGAGAAAGTAAAAAGTGTAATACTGTTTTGTTCTTCAAATTAGAATTTAATTCAAAGAGAATGTATGATAACAGGTTTCTTACTTGTAGAATGAGTAGAGTAATATATTTCTGAAATACTTTTGGTAGTCACTTTAGAGCACATACAGAGCATCTTTTTGTAGACGTTATGTGGCTGTATTATTCGGTTAGGCTGCAAACAGGTCGAGGTACGTCGCGATCTGAACTAGCTTCAGGACGTAAACAAAACATAGCCCACCTCACTGCTTTCTTTTATCTGAGGGGTGACTGGTGATTGTTTTCTACGCGTCGCTTATTCCTAACTAACACGAAAAGGGTGGTGTAATCTTTTGGCGAAATAACAAGTACAATAAAACTTCGATTATCCGTCATTTGGTTAACCGTTTGGTCCATTAAAAGTCATAATCGTATATATCTTATTTTTTTTGTTTATTCAGAGTTCGAAATGAATATTACCTGTAAGCTAAAAAATTAACTTGGTTTGGAAATGAATGCGGCTTATCAATCATTGGCACCATTCGCTCCAGTATTCCGAAAGTTCTGAGGCGAAGTCAATGTAACATAGCTTCCCGTGCAAGAGCACGAATTGAATACATGATAAACATGTACTCTAACCAAGAGGTTGTTCTGATGTCTTCAGCTGTGTATTAATTAATTTCAAATCATAAAGTGGTTATGCAATGAGGCAACACTACTGTTGTCGCCTAGCGACGTACCTATAAAAATTGACGAAAAATGGATGCGAGTGATTAAGCGCGTGTACTTGTATGGGTTTTAAGAAACAAAAATCTGATGTGTTACATTCACATGACTTTTTCAACCCTATATCGTTTATTAGTGGGTATACAAATTATTCGTACGAAAGTTTATTTTCCTATCTACTTCATTTTAATCGAAATAAACCTTTACAGAAATAGCTACATTACACATTTCGTTATAGGTACAAAGAGAAGATGTCATGTTTCCATGACATCGTGAGAAACAACTGAAAATAGGACTTTAAAAGAATGGCTAAGTATTGAACAATTCGAGCTATTAATAACGGATATTCTGGAAACGGCTGAAGCCACAAAAAAGTTATCTGAAATAAACTGTGTGCTTTAACGAGGTCTAAATTTATTTATGTAATGTGTTTTTAATGTCCTGGACATACAAAGAGAATGGAATGCGCCACATAGCAACCAGCTCTTAAAACATTTGACTATCACTTAAAGCCTACCATATTCCCCTTGCACCTACAAGAAAATTAGCAATAATAAAGTCATGTGAACGCAACACATCACATTTTCCTGTATTAAAAATGAGCAGCGATACTCTCTTAGGGGACATATGGCATACCAGCAACACACATTACGGGGCTAACCGGGGTGCTTATGCGGGACCCGAATAACCCACCCACTAACACAAACACACTCCCTGCAAGTTAGACTTACTAACAGCACGGAAGATCGCCAACGGGACGGGCGGGTGTAGGGCCCGTCCTTTGCCCCCTTCGGGGGGCAATAAAACAAAAGGAAACATACGCTGCATATGTACAAAAGTTTCTTGAAGGACATAAATGAGTCGTCTGTTTTGGCTAACATATAACTTGCATATACATAATTGTTTGCTTTCAGCTACTCTGTGATAAACATTTGACTTTCGGACTAATAGTTTCAGACCGTATCCACTGATACCAACGCCATTGCTTCTGCTATGGAATCTTAGACACAGAGAGGGTACGATCGTTTCATGGTTTGGCGGCGAACTTCTCGTAGGACAAGCCACTAAAATGTATTCTACACCAGAATGAGAATTTAATTGATTCTGAAAACTGTGTGGAAAGAAAGCTTTAAGTATATACAATGGAAGAAAAAATTTCCCAAGTGTTACATTCATATGACTTTCTCTACCCTCTATCTTTATTAGAGGGAATACAAACTATTTCTACTAAAGCTTATTTTTCTATCTACTACAGTTAAATCCAAATAAATTTTTACAGAAATAGCTACATTACACATTTCGTTATAGATACAAAGAGAACAGCGATAGTCAAATGTTTAACAACTGGACGTTATATGCTGGCCTTAAAATTCCATACTGTTTCCATGACATCGCGAGAAACAAGTGACTTGACAGGAGTTTAAAAGGATGGCTAAGTATTCAACAATTCGGACCGTTAATAACAGATATCACATAAAAGCTATTGGGTGTTTTAAAGAGGTTCACATTTCTTGTGTAGTACGTTTTCGTCTGTAGCTTAATGTTCACAGGTTATACCCAGAGAATTCAAGATATACATTTCAATTGTCATGTAAAATATCTTTAATAAAAATCGTTAGGCCATCTTTTAGAAAATCAGGAATTTCAAACCTTCGCTAGGACTTTTCTAAAAATACTTTTTTAGGACTCAGGGACCTCAAAACACTCATTTCCAATGAAATCTCGGTATCAAATTTTTGGGTGGAATGCAGTCTACCTACTGTGTATTAAATGTCACTTGGTGCATTAAAGAAACGGACTTCAAAATTTTGCTGCTCTGGGAGGAATATTTTTAGATAAAGGTTACATTGATAGTAATTAATTTAACGTGACGGAAGTTGGAAGTTGCTTCTGTTAAATAATACGATATTATAAGGCGCATTAAAAATTGAGATGCCAAGCAGAAAGGCTCAGGTGGTAAACTCTGTGGCCCGCATTCGGTAGGTTGCGGCTTCAAATCCCGTGGGCCGACCAAAGTGTCTGAGGTTTTTTCGTGGTTTTCCTCAAGGTAAATATCGGATTGGATATTTAATACCACGACTCAAAGTTCCATCTTAAGTCTAAAACAATAGTAAAATGAAAAATAAGTGGTAATAGGGAATGCTATGCCCTCAAGCCACAGACAGTGTAAGCAGTTGGACTGGACGGCACCCTAATGTCACCTGCACAGCACGAACCAGGGGCTACAGGGATGAGACCTAGAAGGCTAAGAGTCCGCCTTACTGTGTGAGGGCGGCGGTTAGACTGGACGGCACCCTAATGTCACCTGCACAGCACGAACCAGGGGCTACAGGGATGAGACCTAGAAGGCTAAGAGTCCGCCTTTCTGTGTGAGGGCGGCGGTTAGACTGGACGGCACTCTAATGCCATCTGCACGGCATGAAGCAGGTGGTTACAGGGATGAGACCTAGAAGGCTTACTGTCAGACTTTCTGTGTGAGGGCGGTGGTTAGACTGCACGGCACCCTAATGCCATCTGCACGGCATGAAACAGGTGGTTACAGACATGAGACCTAGAAGGCTAACTGTCCACCTTTCTGTGTGAGGGCGGCGGTTAGACTGGACGGCACCCTAATGCCATCTGCACGGCATGAAGCAGGTGGTTACAGGGATGAGACCTAGAAGGCTAACTGTCCACCTTTCTGTGTGAGGGCGGCGGTTAGACTGGACGGCACCCTAATGCCATCTGCACGGCATGAAGCAAGTTGTTACAGGGATGAGACCTAGACGGCTAACCGTCCGTCTTTCTGTATGAGGGCGGCGGTTAGACTGGACGGCACCCTAATGTCATATGCACGGCATGAAGCAGGTGGATACAGAGATGAGACCTAGAAGGCTAACTGTCCGCCTTCCTGTGTGAGGGCGACGGTCGGACTGGATGGAACTCAAATGCCATCTGCACGGCATGAAGCAGGGGCTACAGGGATGAGACCTAGAAGGATAGCTGTCCGCCTTTCTGTGTGAGGGCGGCGGTTAGACTGGATGACACCCTAACGCCATCTGCACGGCGTGAAGCGGATGGTTATAGAGGTGAGACCTAGAAGGCTAACTGCCCGCCTTTGTATGTGAGGGCGGCGGTTAGACTGAACGACACCCCAACGCTATCTGCACGGCGTGAAGCGGATGGTTATAGAGATGAGACCTAGAAGGCTAACTGTCCGCCTTTGTGTGTGAGGGCGGCGGTTAGACTGAACGGCACCCTAACGCCATCTGCACGGCGTGAAGCGGATGGTAATAGAGATGAGACCTAGAAGGCTAACTGTCCGCCTTTGTGTGGGAGGGCGGCGGTTAGACTGAACGGCACCCTAACGCCATCTGCACGGCATGAAGCAGGTGGTTACAGGGATGAGACCTAGAAGGCTAACTATCCATCACATTGTTCTAAGAGATATCCACCAACAAATCCGTCGCGACATGACTAAAGAGTTAAAGCGACGTAAAATAAAAGAATAAAAAAATTAAGATTTTGTTTTCAAATAAAATTAGAAAACATATCTTTTTCAACCCACATCTGTAGGACTTGTTTAGCTCTTCCTGTTAAAAATGGACTAGATTTTAAATGCTCAATAGTTAACACCTGTTATCAGCCCACTAATATCTTCTTTGAAACCATTGATTCACCCATAAAAACGCTGAAAAAACCATGTAAAAGTACCTTGTTACATTATACCATCAATGGAAGAAAGGAACGTGTATTAAACTGGTTTCCAACAGCAGATCGTGATGCAGTGCGCAGTTTGAATTAGTTTCTGGTAGACACAATTCAATTTAGCCGTTGTAAATGGTAATGTACACGGTGACATGTATATAAATATTTCCAAAATAAACACGTTCGTGAATGAGGCAAGTAATTGGAATTAAGTTAGGTAATGAGAAATGCAATAAATAGTTATAAGGTGAGAAAACAAGCAGCGGTCTACACAAACAACCTGGTCATTAGCAATAAACAGATACCCACCCGTCAGTAAATAGTAAAACTCGTATCTCTGTGTACGTATGCTAGTCTACCCTATTAATTAACATACGTAGTTTGGTTGAACGCTAACAAGCAGAGTTCTGTTCCAAACCAGGGCTCTGGTTACGATACAGCAATCCTATTTCAATGCATTTCTGAACAACTTTGCTTTTTTCACTTTATTTTGCTCTAATCTTGTACAAACTATTTTTACAAACGCTTATTCTCCATCTACTTCATGTTAATCGAGATAAACATTTGCAGGTGCAAGGGGAATATGGTAGGCTTTAAGCGATAGTCAAATTTTTACTTTCTCTAATACGTATAGTAAGTAGGGAAAGTATTGTATTCCACCCAAAAATTCGATATCGAGATTTCATTGGAAATACATGTTTTGAGACCCCTGAATCAAAAAAAGCATTTTTAGAAACATGTCCGTGTGTTTGTCTGTGTGTGTCTGTGAACAGCATAACTCAGAAACGAACAGTCGGATAAATACCAAACTTAGTATTTAGGTTCAGTATGTTCCAGAGATGCGACACGAAGGTTTTCAAGAAAATCCCCCCAACACAGAGTACCCTTTACATGGAACATTTTTCGAAAATTTTAATTCTCTCAAAAATGGCTAACGATTTTGATTAAAATATCATGTGTTTAAGATATTTTCATGACAAATGAAACGTATATCTCGAATTTTCTTGGAATGTCTCCAAAAGTGTTCTTCATTCTGAACGACTTTTGTATAACTGGTAAACCATAAGAGATAGACAAAATTTTACTACACAACAAATGTAGATCGTGTTAAAATACACAGTTTATGTCATATACATTTTTTTTGTTGGATGAACCATTTTCGAGATATTGCTTGTTACTCCCTTATATTTTCCAATACTTTCTCTAAAATGGGAATTCGTTATTCATTTGTAGAGCATTCCATTCTCTTTGCATGTCCAGGACATAAAAAAAACGAATAAGGAATTCCCATTTGAGAAAAAGTATAAGTATTGGAGAATTCAAACAAATAACAAGTAATATCTCGGAGATGGTTTACTCGACAAATATATATCATAAATTGTGTGTTTTAACCAGATCTGCATTTTTTGTGTAGTAAAATCCTGTCTATTTTAAAGAACGATATTTTGTTACGCTATTTGCACCATGTATGGAAAGCCAATTTGAAGTTGTTTGTATTGAAGGAGTTGTATTATATTTCAACTGTTGGGAAGCCGAACACTTAAAGTAGTTGCAACCGTACGTATGGTAAACAGTTTCCGGTAGCCTTCGCCACAAATGTACTTTCAGTTGGCCTTTGCCCCAAGTTTAAAAAAAAATTAACTTTGTAATTAAACTGTTTCTTTAAATATTTAATATTTATGTTTGCCTCGGCTGCGTCAGTATTATTGTTAGAGACACGTTTCTCTTAGTAGGGTTGTGATGCGACAAGAATGTAGGCTTACACGTATTATAATTTTATTTCATTCCTTTTATTAATGCTTGACACGATTTAAATAACACTTCACTAATATAGAGAGCTGTGAGATTCTTTTTATTAATTAATTACACTTTTTAACACGTAAACTTACTTTTCGTCCCACACGAATACATATTATATTTCTTGAGGACACTTTTTGCGTCTGGTTAGTAACGCTGTCTGCAGGCAACTGAACTCCGAATTTGTAAAATTTTCTCCTTTTCAGTTTCTGATTGGCTAATCCTACTTCAATAGAATACCTTCTGGTTGTTGATTGACTATTTTTTAAACTGTCACTAAAATTACATTATTGTTGCTCCAATAATGACCAGTAGCGTTATTAAACATTCTTAATCATTATTGCCTCAAGGTTAACTCATTGTTAGCAACTTTTAACATATTTTTCTCAGAGCTCCTACATTATTAAATTACGTAATACATTCACATAACATTATTGAACATGTTTACAATAATATAAGCATATGCAATGACGGTTACATACATTTTAAAAATTATTACATACACATATTGCTTCACGGCGGGCTGTTATTGAATTTATATATTATATAATTTGACTGAAATCATTTAAGTGTTAAAAATACTGCCTCAATTGCTTACGTTTTCCAGTTATACAAAAGTCATTAAGAATGAAGACGACTTTTTGGGACGTTCCCAGAAAATTTATGATATACATTTAATTTGCAATAAAAATATCTTAAACATATGATATTTTAATCAAAAACGCTAGAGCTATTTTTGAGAAAATTAAAATTTATGAAAAATCTTCCATGTAAAGGGTAGGGTAGGGTAGGGGGATTTTCTTGAAAATCTTTGTGTGTCGCATGTTTGCAAGATATTGAACCTAAATACTAAGTTAGGTATTTATGCAATTTTCGTTTTTGAGTTATGCTGTTCACAGACACACAGACACACGCACGAACCTTTTTCTGAAAAAGCTTCTTTTTGGTTTCAGAGAGCCTCAAAGCATTTATTTCCGCAGAAATCCCGGTATCGAATTATTGTGTGGAATGCGTGTAATACTTCCCCTACTTACTAACTTCCTATTGTTGAGAAAGTAAAACAAAAAAAAAAAAAAAAAAAAACCTTTAACGACTTTCCAATTGGCAAAAAATATCAATAACAAGGAATATCTCGGAACTTGTTAATGTCACAGAAAATGTATATGACATAAATTTGTGCTTTACGAGATCTACATTTTTTGTGAAGTGAGATTTTGTCTATTTCTTACGGTTTACCAGTCGTGCATATGTTATTCAGCATGAAGTATACTTCACAGGCTATTCCCAGAAAATTGAATATATACATTTTATTTTAAAGATATATAAGTATCTTTCATGTATGGTATTTTAATCAAAATCGTTATAGTCAGTTTTGAGTAAGTAAAATTTTTCGAATAATGTATCATGTAAAGGGTATTTGGGGGTAGGAGAATTTTCTTGCAAATCTCTGTGTTGCATCCTTGGAAGATACTAAACTTAAATACCAAGTTTGGTATTTATCAGACTTTTCGTTTTTGAGTTATGCTGTTCACAGACAGACACACACACGACATGTTTACAAAATGCTTTATTCCGATTCAGACCGCTTCAAAGCATATATTTCGGTGACATCTCGGTATCGAATTTTTGGGCGAAATGCAATACTTCCCCTACTTACTATACGTAGCAGAGAAAGTAATTAAATTAATTTACTCTAGAGATTAATGAAAATAAAATAACCGAAAATATTCTTTTTGTAAATTCTCATAAAATTTTGCACACCTTTCTTGGTTTGCACTGTCCTACTCCATATTTGAAAGAGAAGAAATACGAAAAAGAAGCAAATAATGACGAAAAAGAAGCAGAAGAATAAATAGCGGTATGTTATAGTTAACTTTGAAATTTAATGTTTACTCCCTGCAGTGCTCTTATCTTAGATTCTCTATGGCCAGGCGTGCCTGCTCTGTTGATTTCCTTCGATATAAACAATCGCGATTTCTGTCGATTTTTTACGATCGAGATCTTATCAGTTGCTTTGTTATGAAATGGCGGAAACAGTGTGTAGTGTTGTGGGCTGGTGAATTTTGTGTTATTTTCTGCTTTCCTTGGGGTCTGCGGATGGATGGCAGCTGATTTTGGGCATCTAGAAATGTTGGGCGACACAAGGAATATGCGTATGTTAATTAATTCGCTTGCATTTTTACTTTAGACGCTTTGTTTAAAAACTTAATTTATGTTTCACTGTGAAAGGGAAAACGCTACTACGTATAATAAGTAGGGGAAGTATTGCATTCCACCCAAAATTTCGATCCCGAGATTTCACCGGAAATACATGATTTGAGGCCTCCTAAATCCAAAACAGGTGTTTTTGGAAACATGTCCGTGTGTGTGTCTGACTGTGACCAACATAACTAAGTAACGAACAGTCGGATAAACACCAAACTTAGTATTTAGGTTCAGTATCTTCCAGAGATGTGACAAGGAGGTTTTCAAGAAAATCCCCCTACCCCAGATTACTCTTTACATGGAACATTTTTGAAAATAAATAAATATTTTGAATAAAATACCATACGTTTAAGACATTTTTATGGCAAATGAATTGTATATCTCGAATTTTCTGGGAAAGTCTCCAAAAGTATTCTTCATTGCGAACGACTTTTGCATAACTGGTAAACCATAAGTGGTAGGCAAAGTTTTGCTATACAATAAATGTAGATCGCGTTAAAATACACAATTTATGTAATATACATTTTTTTTGTTGAGTGAACCATTTTCGAGATATTGCTTATTATTCCCTTAAATTTTCCAATACTTATACTTTTTCTCAAATGGGAATTCGTTATTCATTTTTTTTGTTCTGGTAATGCAAAGAGAATGGAATACTCCAGATAGCAACCAGCTCTTAAAACATTTGACTATCGCTTAAAGCCTACCATATTCCCTTTGCATCTACAAGAAAATTAGCAATAAGATTAACATCTCGATTAACATAAGCATATGGAGAATAAGCGTTTGTAAAATAGTTTGTACAAGAGTAGAGAAAGTCATGTGAGTGTAACACATCAAGCTTATTCTGTTGCGATAGTAAAAATGTAAAACGGAAAGTACGTTTGAGTTAACAGAATGGTTACATTAACACCTTCTAAAAGACTGGAAGATTACGTTATGCAACATTCTTGTGGAATAATTTTGTAAACACCACACATAAAGAACACTTGATGTGTTTCACTCACATGACATTCTCTACTCTTGTACAAACTATTTATATAAATGCATATTCTCCATCTACTTCGTATTAATCGAGATAAACATTTGCAGAAACGATCTTATTGCTAATTTTCTTGTAGGTGCAAGGGGAATATGGTAGGCTTTAAGCGATAGTCAAATATTTTAAGAGCTGGTTGCTATGTGGAGCATTCCATTCTCTTTGCGTGTCCAGGACATAAAAAAATGAATAACGTATTCCCATTTGACAAAAAGTATACAAATAACCAGGAATATCTCGGAAATGGTTCACTGGCCGAAAAAAGGCGTATGACATAAATTGTGTGTTTTAACGAGATCTACATTTATTGTGTAGTAAACGTTTGTGTATCTCTTAAGGTTTAGCGCTTATGCAAAAGTGACTCAGAATGAAGAGGGCCTTTGGGGACATTCTCAGAAAATTCAAGATATAAATTTCATTTGCCTTGAAAATATCTCTAACATGTGATATTTTAATCAAAATCGTTACAACATTTTTGTGAAAATATAAATTTACGGAAAATGTTCCATGTAAAGGGTAGCCTTTTGCGTGGAATACAATACTTCCCATATTTATCATACGTAGTAGACAAAGCAAAAAGTTTAGGCGTGAAAGATTTCCAAACGTTTGAGTAATTTTGCATAAGATAAAAAAACTGTTTGGGAAAACATCTGCAAAACAATTGCATTAAAA
This sequence comes from Deroplatys truncata, assembly GCA_030765065.1. NCBI lineage: Eukaryota > Metazoa > Arthropoda > Insecta > Mantodea > Mantidae > Deroplatys > Deroplatys truncata. Next base: position 14,718,860 of record CM060979.1, read on the forward strand.
AACTGCTTATTTGATTAACAATATTTTTCAAGAAGCGATCACTCTTAATTCATTCTGAAATAAATGAATGTTATTTGGATATTTCATCTAATTTTTCGCGGCATGTAGTTACTGATTCTGCATTAGTAGGCAGTTGTATCGCTTACATAAAGTGTGAGTCATAAGCCCTGCACTTGCGCCCCTCTAGCAGAACGTTCGACATGTGATAACTGTTCGCTGGTGCGTATAAACACGAGGAGACTCGATCTGTCTCCCGAGACTTATGGAGAAGAGGGAGGGAGGGACCGCCGTGATTAGAGGATGAGGAGGGACTCTCCCGAGGGAACCTCCACCTCCCCTGTCTGTCTCGCTGATAAGAGTCCTGTTGGGAGCTGTTTCGCGAACCCCACCTCCTCTGATAAGGGTGCTACTACCGTCCCCGTTGGGCTGTTACTACCCTTGTCTGGCATGAACCTTGCAGAGGACGTCCAAACCCTGCCACATAAGGCACGGCCGCTGCTCCAATCCATTGACCGCTTGTCAGACCGGCGTTTGTGTTTTTGTGTCCCGACAAAATATAACCATTCACATAGCCCAGTGCAAACTCAGTGGCTCAAGAAATTAATGAGAACAAGGGAAAACGCCCAATCTGTTACTGTGTTTGCTAATTCAAGGCAGTGAGATTTGTTACCATATTTAAGATGGCTTTGAAATCTAAAACTCTTTGCATGACACGAGAAAAAAATTCTGATGAGTTACACTTACATGACTTTCTCTACTCTTGTACAAGCTATTTTTATAAACGCTTATTCTCCATATGCTTCATGTCAATCCAGATGTATTGGAAAATTTAAGAGAATAACAGGCAATATCTCTAAAATGGTTCACTCAACAAAAAAAAAATGTATATCACATAAATTGTGTATTTGAACGCGATCTACATGTTTTGTGTAGTAAATTTTTTTCTACCTCTTATGGTTTACCAGTTATGCAAAGTCGTTCACAATGAAGAATGCTTTTGGAGACATTCCCAGAAAATTCAAGATATACATTTTATTTGTCATGAAAGTATCTTAAATATATGTTATATTAATTAAAATCGTTAGAGCCATTTTTGAGAAAATTAAAATTTTCGAAAAATGTTCCATGTAAAGGGTAATCTGGGCTGGGGTATTTTCTTGAAAACCTTCGTGTCGCATCTCTGGAAGATACTGAACCTAAATACCAAGTTTGGTGTTTATCCGACTGTTCGTTTCTGAGTTATGCTGTTCACAACCACACACACACACACACAGACATACACACGGACATGTTTCCAAAAATGCTTTTTTTTGGATTCAGGATACCTCAAAACATGTATTTTCGGTGAAATCTCGGTATCGAATTTTTGAGTGGAATACAATACTTCCCCTACTTACTATACGTAGTAGAGAAATTAAAAATGAATAACGAATTCCCATTTGAGAAAATAAGTATTGAACAATTTAAGGGAATAACAAGCAATATCTCGAAAATGGTTCACTCAACAACAAAAATGTATATGACATAAATTGTGTGTTTTAACGCGATCTACATTTTTGTGTAGTAAAATTGTGTCTTTCTCTTATGGTTTACCAGTTATGCAAAAGTCGTTCACAATGAAGAATACTTTTGTGAGACATTCCCAGAAAATTCAAGATATACATTTTATTTGTTATGAAAATATCTTAAACATATGATATTTTAATCAGTCGTTAGAGCCACTTTTTAGAAAATCAAAATTTCCAAAAAAATGCCATGCAAACGGTAATCTGGGGTGGGGGGATTTTCTTGAAAATGTTTCTGTCGCACCTGTGAAAGATACTGAACCTAAATATCAGGTTTGGTATTTATCCAATTTTTCGTTCTTCAGCTGTTATGCTGTTCACAGACACGCACAGGTACCTTTTTCTAAAAATTCTTTTTCTGGATTCAGGGAGCTTCAAAACCTGTATTTCCGTTAAAATCTCGGAATGCAGTACTTCCCCTACTCACTATACGTAGTAGAAAAAGTATACAAACGAATAATGATTTCCCATTTGACGAGATCTACAGTATACAGTGTATTGTAAGATTTTCATAAATATCGTTAGACCATTTTAGAGAAAATAAAAATTAACAGAAATTTTTCCGTGTAAAGGGAAGTTTGGAATTGCGGGGATTTTATTGAATATCTTAGTGTCAAATCCTTCCAAAATATAGCATTTAATGTTTAGCCGACTTTTCGTTTTTGGGTTATACTATACACAGATGGACACACACACATACATGTACCGAGCCTTATTTTCTGGGGGAACAGAGAGTTTCAAAACGTATATAGAATTTTTGGGTGGAATACAAAAGTTCCTCTACTTACTACCAGAGGAGCTGAAAAACAACCTGTGTGTGTGTGTGTGTGTGTCTGTGTGTGTGTGTGTCTGTCTGTGTCTGTGTGTGTGTCTGTGTCTGTGTGTGTGTGTGAACAGCAGAACTCAAAAACCAAACTTGGTAATTTAAAAACTTCTTACAAAGATGCGGCACGAAGATTTTCAAAAACATCATCGACCCCAATGGGTTATGACAATTTTCGGTATATTTCATTCCTTCAAAAATGGCTTTAACGATTTTCATTAAAATACGATAAATGTAAGATATTTTCATTAAAAATAAAATGTACATCTTGAATTCTCTGGGAATAACCTGTAAAGTCCTCTTCACTCTGAATGATTTTTATAGCTTGTAAACCGCAAATGATAGACATAATCTTCATACACAAGTACAAGTGTCTTAAAGCACATAATTTATATCAATGCTCTATTTTGTGGCGTTAACCATTCAGATATTCTTTGTTATTGCTTTGAATTTTGAAATACTTAGAATTCTTCAGGTGCTAAGTCGCTATTCGCTTTTTAAAAAGTTGAGTATCGCTTTAGCCTACTCTATTCTTCTTATGCTTGCAAAGAAATGTTGAAACATTTGATGAAAATTTGTCTGGATTAACAAGAAGTAGATAGAAGAATAAATTTTGTATGAATAGTTTGTATAGGAGTGAGTAGGGAATTTCGTATGAATGCAATACATCATAATTTTTATTTTTCTAGCATGTGACTAGCGGATACAGGAAGTGTTGTATTCCACGCATTGAAAAAACACGTTTTGAGCACCCTGAATCCAAAAGCAAAACATTTTTAGCACGTATAATTTTGCATAACAGTAAACCATAAGACATAGACAGGGTCTTACTACATAAGAAGCATGATCTTCCTAAATCATTCACCAATGCATCAGCCAGTCGTCCTCCGTGATGTAGTGGTTACCAAACTAGCCTCTAGTTCCCGAGGTCGCAGGTTCAAAATCGGCGGAGGGCAATTGATTTGTTTCGGACGTAAAAATCCTTAGCATGGCTTTCTTGGGAAGGGAAGTAAAGCCGGTGGTCCCGTGTCGTAGTTTTGAGGCAGTATTTTATATCACAACACTGTGAATGCCAGCTTGATTGTAGTGTAAATTAACATTATTGTATGTACAGGATTTTAGATGTTTGTTAGCGATAAGTATTGTTAGGAAATAAGTTTACACGGCCTAACTGAAACTGACAATAGAAATGGGTAACAATAAACGGAGGGGATGAGTTGTTTATCACTAAGAAGAGAAAAACAAATGACGTCAGGGTAGTGTGCCCTTTTTAGAAATGGAGGGAATATCTTTCCTAGAGTATATATGTTAGTAGCAGTGATTGGCTGACAAACAGACGCTAAAGTGGGCGCGATTTGGTAACCAATAGCAGCTCTATTATAATGTTTAGGCAATTCGAGGTGAAGGAGTATATATTCTCGAGCCATAAGCAAGTATCGAGCAGTTCTGAGGAATCTCTCACGAGGTGCACGTCGCAGTGTTAGTTACAAAAATGTGAAGTACGCGAAGGAATTGGCGTGCGGTAACTATAACGACTGTAGTTACATTCGGAAATATCACAGTTTCAGTCAGGCGTGTATAAAGATTAAACATGTCAATTATTAATTAAGTGTGACGGCAATAAAAGTGTAGAAACAAATTATTTTATCAGTGTTATCTTTTAGTAACAAATCCTTTCGTTTACACACCCTCTTAGAGACACGTGTTCGACTGAGTTATAATAGCTAGCCGGAGGACAAAGAACCCTAAATTTAGAATAATAAAAGAAGATGCGCTCAACAAATAAGATAACACTAGCCATTGAGAGCTGCGACAATTTATGGCACGTAAAAGAACCTCAAGCCTGATAAAGAGGCCTCTGAGCATAATTACCGGTCTTTCACGCCCAATATAGAATGGGACGCTAAGGACCACATCGTCGATAAATAAAACCCAATTTAAATTATTTTATGGCATCAGCCATTTTCAAGATATCCAGTATTATTGGTTTGAACTTTTCAGTACCTCTGTTCACTTTTAAAGTGCTGTTGCTATTTCGTTATTTCTCGCAATATCATGGAAAGCGTTTAGAATTTCAAGGCCAGTGTATAGCGAGCAGTTTTTAATCATTTGCAATTGTTAGCGCAAACTTAAAGTTAGATGTGCGAAGGAAGTAAAATTGGAACACATGAGCTGGCCGCAACCCAATCTGGGAGAGCGGAAACAAATAGGTAACGTGATGTCTCCTGCAGGTAGTCGGATATGCAACCCGTAGTCCTCATGTGTCAGAGAAGTTGCTTGATTCTTGAGCGATGGGTACATCTGATGACAGCAGTTATCAGAAGAAACAAATACTTCTGAACCACATCTGCAATTCACCCAAGATGTACTCCCACAGTCGTTTACTATCGAAGTCATGAGAGGATGTAACTTGAATGGCGCTTGCTCACTTCGATGTTCGATCCATCCTTGACCACTTGAGCAACGTTTGGATTGGAACAGATCATGTACGCGATCGACAGACACTTTGGTACGAATCGAGAAGAAACTGATTGTTGCTCCCCAAACTGTCTCGTTTTAAGAGGAGGTTAAAGATCCTATTTTAAATCTATTAACCTCACGAGGCAATATGTCCAAAGATACCAGACTGAAAGTTTTACATGATGTAGATACGTGCCTTCTAACTTCTCTGCTACGTATAGTACGGGAAGTATTGCATTCCATCAAAAAAACTGAAAATCTGATGTGTTACACTCACATTACTTTCTCTACTCTTGTACAAACTATTTCTACAAACGCTTATTGCTAACTTTCTTGTAGGTGCAAGGGGAATTGGTAGGCTTTAAGCGATAGTCAAATGTTTTAAGAGCTGGTTGCAATGTGGAGTATTCCATTCTCTTTGCATTACCAGGACAAAAAAAATGAGTAACGAATTTCCATTTGGGGAAAAAGTATAAGTATTGGAAAATTTAAGGGAATAAAAAGCAACATCTCGAAAATGGTTCACTCAACAAAAAAATGTATATAACATAAATTGTGTATTTTAACGCGATCTACATTTTTTGTGTAGTACAATTTTGTCTATCTCTTATGGTTTACCAGTTATGCAAAAATCATTCACAATGACGAATACTTTTGGAGGCATTCCCAGAAAATTCGAGATATATATTTTATTTGTCATGAAAAAATCTTAAACATATGATATTTAAATCAAAATCGTTAAGGCATTTTTGAGGAAATTAAAATTTTCGAAAAATCTTCCATGTAAAGGGTAATCTGGGGTGGGGGGATTTCCTTGAAAACCTTCGTGTCGTATCTCTGGAAGACATTGAATCTAAATACCTAGTTTGGTGTTTATCCGACTGTTCGTTTCTCTGGTATTTCCGGTGAAATCTCGATATCGAATTTTTGAGTGGAATGCAATACTTCCCCTACTTACTATACGTAATAGAGAAACTAATAAAGAGATTTCACCGGAAATAAACTAAACCAGCATAACTCAAAAACGAAAAGTCGGATAAATACCAAACTTGGTACTTGAGTTTAGTATCTTCCAAGGATACGACACGAAGATTTTAAAGAACATCTCCCTACACCAGACTACCCTTTACGTGGAACGTTTTTCAAAAATTTTGATTTTCTCAAAAATGGCTCTAATGATTTTGATTAAAATATCATATGTTTAAGATACTTTTATGGCAAATGAAATGTATATCTTGAATTTTCTGCGAATGTACCAAAAAGTACTCTTCTTTCTCAATGGCTTTCGCATAACTGCTAAATCCTAAGAGATAGACAAAGCGTTTCTACACAGAATATGTTCAGCTCATTAAAACACAGAATTTATGTCATACATCATTTTTTCGAGTAACCCATTTTCGAGATATTCCTTGTTATTTGTTTCAATTTTCATTTTTCTGAAATGGGAATTCCTGGACATATAAAGAGAATCGAGTGCTCGACATAGCAACCAGCTCTTAAAACATTTGACTATCGCTTAAAGCCTACCAATTCCCCTTGCATCTACAAGAAAATGTTAATGTTTATCTCGACTAAGCGTTTGTTAAGCTAGTTTGTACAAGAGTAGGGAAAGTTATGTGTGTGCAACACATAAAATTTTATACATTAAATTTGTTTATTAAGGATCACAGGATTTACTGGTTGTTTTCATCAACCTAAAATGCTGTTAAGCTATCTTGAGTAATTTTTACTTTCTTACTACGTATAGTAAGCAGGGGAAGTATTGTATTCCACCCAAAAATTCGATACGAGATTTCACTGGAAACACATGTTTTGAGACACCCTGAATAAAAAAAAGCATTTTTGGAAACATGTCCGTGTGTGTGTCTGTGTGTGTGTCTGTCTGTGAACAGCATAACTCAGAAACGAACAGTCGGATAAACATCAAACTTGGTACTTAGGTTCAATATCTTCCAGAGATGCGACACGAAGGTTTTCAAGAAAATCCCCCCACCCCAGGTTACCCTTTACATGGAACATTTTTCGAAAATTTTAATTTTCTCAAAAGTGGCTCTAACGATTTTGATTACACTATCATATGTTTAAGATATTTTCATGACAAATGAAATGTATATCTCGAATTTTCTGGGAATGTCTCCAAAAGTATTCTTTATTGTGAACGACTTTTGCATAACTCGTAAACCATAAGAGATAGACAAAATGTTACTACAGAAGAAATGTAGATCGTGTTAAAATACACAATTTATGTCATATACCTTTGTTTTGTTGTTGAGTGAACCATTTTCGAGATATTGCTTGTTATTCCCTTAAATTTGTCAATACTTATTTTCTCAAATGGGAATTCGTTATTCATTTTTTTGTCTTGGATATGCAAAGAGTATTAATCTGTGGGAAAGGGAATGGTGCTGCACCTAGCAACCAGCTATTAAGAGATATGTATGCGCTTAAAGGCTACTGTATTTCTATATTGCCCTTGTAAATATATATTCCCCTTACATCTACAAGAAACTTAGCAATAAGATAGAGTCTGCAAATGTTTATCTCCATTAACATGAAGTAGATGGAGAATAAGCGTTTGTAAAAATAGTTTGTACAAGAGTAGAGAAAGTCATGTGAGTGTAACACATTAGATTTTTTATAAAATGGGTCATTTATAACACAAATTTAATTCACAACAAAAGCTGCTGAAAGTAAAAACGGAGAAAACAAATTTCACATATTTGCAAATAAACAGGCATGTGGCTTGATAATACAGATGCTGCCGTATTTAACAGTAGTACCAATGTTTAGATCAAAACTTCCCCTAAAAGATGGGATGAAGTTTACATCTCTACTCCAACCTGTGTAGGAGTTAAGCTTTTTTGCGAGAAGTGATGCGGAATTCCCAGTACAAAATAGCGGATGCAGTAATATTTTGACATATTTATTTAAAATATGAGTATTGTGCCTACAATGGTAAAGTAGATACCAAATTAAGAAATAAATTATACTTAATAAAATTGCACAAAAGAACTTAAACTTTCATATTTTGGCAATTTGTGGCATTTAGTGCCCTCTTAAGCCAAACGCCAAGGGTAATGAGGCAAATGTCGCATCTGGTGCATCTAGCCGGGGCTTAAAAATACATTCCTCACGGTAGTTTAGCGTGACAAATGGTGACAAATTCTTCTGACGAAACAAAGCGACAAAATAATATTAGTGGGTACACAAATTATTCTTAGGAAACCTTATTTTCCTATCTACTATATTTTAATCCAAATAAACCTTTACAGAAACGGCTACATTACAAATTTCGTTATAGATACAAAGAGAACAGCGATAGTCAAATGTTTAACAACTGGACGCTATATGCTGGCCTTAAAATTCCATACTGTTTCCATGACATCGCGAGAAACAACTGAATGTTGACAGGACTTTAAGAATGGCTAAGAAATGAACAACTCGAACCTTTAATAACGGATACCTCGGAAATGGTTAATGCCACAAAAAGGTTATTTTGAATAAATTGTGTCTTTTAAAGAGATCTACATTTTTGTGTGGTACGTTTTCGCCTATCGCTTAACGTTTACCAGTTATACAAGATTAGCAAAAGTCCTTCCGAATGAATAATACTTCAAAGATATTCCCAGAAATTTCAAAGTATACATTTTGTTTGCAATTTAAATGTATTTAATACATGGTATTGTAGTATAAATGCTACGCCATTTTTCAGAAAATCTAAGAATTCGAAAAGTTCCATGTTAAGGGTTGTTTGGGATTGGAGAATTTTTCTTGAAAATCTCCGTGCCGCATCTTTGGAAACTGCTAAACCTAAATACAAAGTTTGGTATTTATCCGACATTTAGTTTTTGAGTCATGGTGTTCACAGTACACACACGGACATTTTTCTAAAAATGTTTTATCTTGGATTCGGAGGCCTCAAAAGATGTATTTCCGGCGAAATCTCGGTATTGACCTTCTCTGTCTCATATTGCGGTTTTGTTCAGGTACTCTCAAAACGTGTATTTCTACTGAAGTCTCGTTACGGAATTTCTACGTGAAATCCAATACTTACTCTAATTATAGTTTAAGTAGTAAATTAAATAAAAATACGACTTTAAATTCCTCCACCACCGGCATAAATCTTTTCTCTAGGAGATCTAACGACACCTATACCGATTTGCCTGTATAATGCGACCTTTTCTGTTATCGATGTTAGACCATGGCTGTACTCCTTTACATGGTATCCTTTGTGGATTAACATACGATTTTAACACATACGAGGGACACTATTTATATTTTGAGCCTTGGCAATCCTGAATGTTGTAGGTGCCATCTGACGTTTCCAATGGAAAGTTTGACATTTTTGACCATAATCTACTTCAAACATTTTGTCAATAGAGCGTCATTTGTTTTGTTTACGCTAACTTGAAAATTGTGTGTCAACAAAAACATGGAATTAACTCGTGAAAATGTTCGTGCAATGAATTTATTACGAGTTTCGTCGTGGATAATCAAGACAAGAGTGCATCGATCAACTAACGTCCACATTTGGCGACGAAGCTCCTTCCTTTGCCACTGTGAAACGCTGGTATAACGAATTTAATCGTGGCCGCCGTTCGCTCAATGATGAAGCTCGTGAAGGTCGTCCACAATCAGTTGTTGTGTCAGAAAACATTGAATGCTGTCCAAAAACTAATAATGAAAGATCGTCATGCGACATATTGTGAGATTAAGGCGACCCTAGGCATTAGTTCCATCAGCATATATAAAATATTGTATGACTATTTAGCCGTAAAAAAGGTTTGCTCTTGTTGGATCCCACATAATTTGACGCAATCTCAAAAAGATGCTCGTGTCGATTGGTGTACAAAAATACTCAAGAAATACAATGGTGGTACCTCAAAAGACGTATATAAGATTGTAACATGTGACGAATTATGGATCTATGTGTATGAGCCGGAACGTAAACAGCAGTCGACTGTATGGGTGTTTCAAGATGAAACAAATCCAACAAAAGTTGTTCGCACTCGAAGCAATTCGAAGCAATTGGTCGCCTGCTTTCTCAGAAAAACTGGCCATGTGGCAACAGTGCCTTTAGAGGAACGTAAAACGGTCAATGCCGAAAGGTACACAACCATTTGTTTGCCGGAGGTCTTCGGTGAAGTAAGGAAAACCAACAAGAACCGTAGGATCGTTCTTCATCAAGACAATGCGAGCGCACACACATCTCGTCTAAAAACAGAGTATTTGAAGGCTCAAAAAAAACGAATTGATGGGTCATCCGCCATACAGTCCTGATTTGGCACCCAATGACTTCTTTTCGTTCCCGAACATTAAGAATAAATTGCGTAGACAACGATTTTCTTTGGTAGAAGAAGCCGTTGATGCCCTCAAAAACCATGTTTTGGAGGTGTCTCAAGTAGACTGGAATAAATGCTTTGACAAATGGTTCAAACGGATGCAAAAGTGTATTGATCATAAAGGGGAATATTTTGAAAAACAATAAAGCAGTTTTCAATCACAAGTTACTTTGTATTAATTATTAGGCTCAAAATATAAATAGTGCCCCTCGTAGAAGAAGAACTTTTTTATCTATGTGTTAAACCTGTAAGAACCCGAAAGCGGGAGGGTTCGGGAGGTGCGTCTCCTTAGGCTACGTGTTCTTGAGGGTCATTATAAAATTATGTAGGGGAACAGGATTCTTAAGTAATCGAAATCCCGCGACATCTAATTATGGGTCTAATAACATCCATTAGTGCAATTAAGTTATTTTATAATTGAGGTCTGGCAAGCGAAAAACAGCAAGAAAACTAGATCACTGTTTCCCCGGCTAATGACCTCATCTTCCCTAATGCACTTCTTCTTCATCTTCTTCTTTAAGTTATTACCTCGAAATTAAGCACAAGTTCAACATGTTTCAACGCGTATCAAACAGACTTGGCTTCAGGACTACGAAATTGCAATAAAGTTATTATTAATGATGCATTAGGTACCGAATTTCCCTAACTGTTTTGATATTCAGCGTGGCCAAGAGTGCTGGTTGTTTTTGTTAACTTTCTCTACTTCCCCTATTGTATTCCACCCAAAAATTCGATACAGAGATTTCACCGGAAATACATGTTTTGAGGCCCCCTGAATCAAAAAATAGCATTTTTGGAAACATGTCTATGTGTGTGTCTGTCTGTGAACAGCATAACTCAGAAACGAACAGTCGGATAAACACCAAACTTGGTATTTAGGTTCAGTATCTTCCAGAGATGCGACACGAAGGTTTTCAAGAAAATTCCCTCCACCCTAGACTACCTTTACATGGAACATTTTTCGAAAATTTTAATTCTCTCAAAAAAGGCTCTAACGATTCTGATTAAAATATCATATGTTTAAGATATTTTTATGACAAATAAAATGTATATCTTGAATTTTCTGGGAATGTCTCCAAAAGTATTCTTCATTGTGAACGATTTTTGCATAACTGGTAAACCATAAGAGATAGACAAAATTTTACTACATAAAAAATGTAGATCGCGTTAAAATACACAATTTATATCATATATATTTTTGTTGTTGAGTGAACCATTTTTGAGATATTGCTTGTTATTCCCTTAAATTTTTCAATATTTATTTTCTCAAATGGAAATTCGTTATTAGTTTTTTATGTCCTGGACATGTAAAGAGAATGGAATACTCCACATAGCAACCAGCTCTTAAAATATTTGACTATCGTTTAAAGCCTACTATATTCCCCTTGCATCTACAAGAAAATTAGCAATAAGATTAACATCTCGATTAACATGAAGCATATGGGTCATAAGCGTTTGTAAAAATAGTTTGTACAAGAGTAGAGAAAGTCATGTGAGTGTAACACATCAGAGTTTTTTTTAAGTACAATTTGAAATGCGTGAAATCATGCAAACTAAAACAATCTCATACAGATGCAACAGTTTACATTGAACTGCTCCGCTTTGTTGAAAACGAAGGCTAAGATGACATGCGTTTGTGGTCCTGACGAGGGTTGTCTCTGATTAAATACCAACAGTAGTGGACCAGTATGGAGATGTCCCATTGAACCTGGTTCTTCACTTAGTGTACCCAAGTTTTCAGATAAAACTTCAAGATGCGAATGCAAGAAATGCAATTTTAGGCTCATATTGCATGCCTTTAACTTTTTAGAATCGTCTTTAAAATTACCCCAAAAGTGCTTTATAACTTCATTGAATGACTCCCAAGCTTGAAGATCTATGTCTGTCATGATATTTCTAAAATGAACGTCCTTCATTAGTTTTCAAATCTGTGGGCCGTCAAAAATTTCTTCTTTTACTTTTAATTCAGACAACATTGGAAATTTATGATGTTGAAAAAATGGAAACGCTTTGGGCGCCAATTTGAAGTAGTTCTTATTTAGAAGTTGTATTGTATTTCGACTGTTGGGGAGCCGAACTTGAAGTAGATGCAACCACACGTATGGTAAAATGTTTCCGGTAGCCTTCGCCCCAAGTTTAGAAATATTAACTTTGTAATTTGACTGTTTCTTTAAATATTATATATTTATGTTTGTCTCGGCTGCGTCAGTATTTATTTTTAGAGACATGAATGTCTTAGCAGGGAGTGGTGCGACTGAACAATATAGGCTTACACAGATTATAATTTTTAATTTACTCCTTTTATTAATTCTTGACACGATTTCAATAACACTTAACTGATATAGAGAGAGCTGTGAGAGTGTTTTATTAATTACTTGCACTTTTTAAACACGTAAACTATTTTCGTCTCACACTGAATACGTATTAAACTTTTCGAGGACGCGTCTCGTGTCCGGTTAGGAACGCTGTCTACAAGCAACTGACTTCTGAATTTGTAAATTTTGCTCCATTGCTGATTGGTTAATCCTACTCCAATAGAATACTTTCATTTAACTTAAGCTTTTTTCTGGTTGTTGTTTGGCTATTTTATAAACTGTCTCAAAGTTTACATTATTGTTGCTCCAATAATTACCGGTAGCATTATTAAACTTTCTGATTCATTATTGCCTCAAGGTTACCTCATTGTTACCTCATTGTTAGCAACTTTTAACTTATTATTCTCACAGCTCCTACATTATTAAATTACACATAACATTATTAAGCATGTACATATTAATATAAACATTAATACAATGACTGTTACATACATTTTTACTTTCTCTACTACGTATAGTAAGTAGGGGAATTATTGTATTCCACCCAAAAATTCAATACCGAAATTTCACCGGAAATACATGTTTTGAGATCCCCTGAATCCAAAAAAAACATTTTTGGAAACATGTCCGTGTGTGTGTCGGGGTGTCTGTGTGTCTGCCCGTGAACAGCATAACTCAGAAACGAACTATCGGATAAACACCAAACTTGTTATTTAGGTTCGGTATCTTCCAGAGATGCGACACGAAGGTTTTCAAGAAAATCCCTCCACCCCAGACTACCCTTTACATGGAACATTTTTCGAAAATTTTAATTTTCTCAAAAATGGCTCTTACGAGATTTATTAAAATATCATATATTTAAGATATTTTCAGGGCAAATAAAATGTGTAACTTGAATTTTCTGGGAATGTCTCCAAACGTATTCTTCATTGTGAACGACTTTTGGTAAACCATAAGAGATAGACATAGTTTTACTACACAAAAGATGTATATCGCGTTAAAATACACAATTTATGTCATACACATTTTTGTTGTTGAGTGAACCATTTTTTCGAGATATTGCTTGTTATCCCCTTAAATTTGTCAATACTTATTTTTTCAAATGGGAATTCGTTATTCATTTTTTTGTCTTGTATATGCAAAGAGTATTAATCTGTGGCAAAGGGAATGGTGCTGCACCTAGCAACCAGCTATTAAGAGATATGTATGTGCTTAAAGGCTACTGTATTTCGATATTGACCTTGTAAATATATATTCCCCTTACATCTACAAGAAAATTACCAATGAGATAGAGTCTGTAAATGTTTATCTCGATTAACATGAAGTAGATGGAGAATAAGCTTTTGTAAAAATAGTTTGTACAAGGGTAGAGAAAGTCATGTGAGTGTAACACATAAGATTTTTATATATTGTTACATACACATATTGCTTTAAGGCGAGCTGTTATTGAATTTAAATATTATATAATTAGACTGAAATCATTTAAGTGTTAAAAATACTGCCTCAAAACACGAACCACGTTTGTCCAAATTTTTGACAAATTAATTCATTACCCTAATTTTATATGTTACGGGGGTAGCAAAACCTTTTGTGAGACCATCAGCGGGCGATTTATTACAATTTTGTCTCCGGCACTAAATATTTTCTTTTTAGCCAATTTGTTTCACCCAATTGGTCATATGATTTGACATGTTTGCACATTCTAATCAACCACGCTGTAAGCCGGATATGCAGTTATGTTAATACTAGCGAATTTTATGTTGAAGCAGAATTGTTCAAAAACTGTACGTGACACTAAAAAATTATTATTATTTTCGAAATCATAGCATCTAATTTGACCATTATGATGTAAAATATTCCGCGCCACAAAATCTTCGCAGGCCTGTGTTATCGCTTTAGCCTATTCTATGCTTCTTAAACAAAACATACAAAATGTGTAACAAAAGATTATCGTATAGGGTCTTTCAACAAGAGTGTCCTATCTTTGCACTTAAATAAAACACATTCTATAAATGATAAAGGTTTATTTATTTTGGAACATAATTAATGTCATTAGTGTGGAAGAGAACATCAGTTAAGTGACCGCCGTGACTTCGTTGGGTTGCATGTATCCGGTTGATGTTATTCATATGAACGTTTACTGTTTCTAGCTTGTTGACATAAACTCGAGATTTAACATAATCCCACATGAAGTAATCCAACGGCGTTAAATCACATGTCCTCGTGGGCCAGTTAACATCACCACCACGGGAAACGATGAAACCTCTGAACTTCTCCTTCTAAAGATCGATTGTTTCGAGAGCAGTATGACATGTGGCACCATCTTGCTGGAACCAGATGTTTCTGAGATCCATACCATCCAATTGAAGGCAAAAATAGTCCCTTATAAAAGTCCGGTTTCTTTTTCTATTGGCAGTTAGAGCTTCTCCATCTTCATCTTGGAAAAAATACGGACCAGTGATTCCACCATACCAAATCCAAACCACACGTAACCTTATGGGGATGAAGCGGTCGTTCCTGAATCTGCATTGGATTGTGATTGCTCCAATAGCGACAATTTTGTTTGTTAACACAACCATCCATCCAAAAGTGGGCTTCGTCGCTGAAGATGATTTTTCGACAGAAATCCGGGTCAGCTTCCAATTGCTCCATAGACCAGTCACGGCGCAACCTATGGTCGTTGGGCTTCAGTTCTTGAGTTAACACCATTTTGTAAGCGTGAAACGTGAAGTCCAGATGCAGAATTCGCCAAGTTGTGGTCGGCGAAAGCCCCAATTCTTGCGCTCGACGAGCAATTGGTTTGTTTCCTTTCTCGCTTACACTCTCACGAACGGCGCCTATGTTTTCGTTTGGAGCGCTTACGTCGATTACTTACAGGTGTTCTTTGATCGCTGACAGAACCACTTCTTTGAAATTTATCGATCAAACGCCGAATCGTTCTCTCGCAGGGACGATTATGCAGACCGTAAACTTCACGCGATATACGGAACAGATGACCCATTTTGATAATAACTTTTCACAATTTCTACGCGTTGCTGAATGCTGTAACGTTCCGTAGCCATTTGTCAATAACAACTGTAACCACATGAAAGAAATGACTGCTGTAACTCAATAACAACGGCAGCTATCACATGTTAAAGATAGGACTCTGGTTGAAAGACCCTTTATAAGTTGTTTATTTCATTGCTAATGCGTATAGCTTTGCAATTCAAGAATATCATTCTGCGGTAGCAATTCTCATTTAGAATGAGATTATCATCTGCATTCTTCTCCTGATGCCAAATGCACTTTGAGGTAAACTCATCCCACAGATAATAGCATACAGTAATGTACCCTAAATCTGCACTCACTGTTACTCCAAATAGGATGAATGTTTCACGATATGGAATTTCTCTGATGATTTGGTCTGCGTTTCAAAGCAAATCTGAATATTAACGGCAATCCTGAGGGCGGCCTTTGGCTGTTTGATCAAGCGTTTGATCGTGAAATATGTATCATAGCAGTATTAAGGCTGAATTGGTGTTCTAAATGAGAATGATAATGCATTGTAATAGCGTATATGAGAACCAGAGTTCAATTGTCTTTCATTTTCGTATTATTTAAAGTTCGATGTTGTGAAGGTGAGGAATATGGGAGCTATACCAATGTCGTCGCGATCACAATAACTTTTAACTTTCTCTACTACGTATAGTAAGTAGGGGAAGTATTGCATTCCACCCAAAAATTCGATACCGAGATTTCACCGGAAATATATGTTTTGAGGCCCCCTGAATCCAAAAAATGCAATTTGGAAAGATGTCCATGTGTGTGTGTGTCGGATAAACACCTAACTTGGTATTTAGGTTCAGTATCTTCTAGAGATGCGACACGAAGGTTTTCAAGAAAATCCCGCTACCCCATATTACCCTTTACATGGAACATTTTTCGAAAATTTTAATTTTCTCAAAAAGGGCTGTAATGATTTTGATTAAAATATCATATTTTCATGAAAATGAAATGTATATCTCGAATTTTCTGGGAATGTCTCCAAAAGTATTCTTCATTGTGAACGAATTTTGTATAACTGGTAAAGCATAAGACATAGACAAAAATTTACTACACAAAAATGTTTATCACGTTAAAATACACAATTTATGTCATATAGTGTTTTTTTTTGTTGAGTGAACCATTTTCGAGGTACTGCTTGTTATTCTCTTAAATTTTCCAATACTTTTTCTCAAATGGGAATTCCTTATTAGTTGTTTTATGTCCTGGACACACAAAGAGAATGGAATACTCCACATAGCAACCAGATCTTAAAATATTTGACTATCGCTTAAAGCCTACCAATTTCCCCTGCATCTACAAGAAAATTAGCAATAAGATCAACATCTCGATTAACATGAAGCATATGGAGAATAAGTGTTTGTAAAATAATTCGTACAAGAGTAGAGAGAGTCATGTGAGTGTAAAAGATCAGATTTTTATTATACCGGGTGGAAGAGAAGTCATAACATTAATACAAACCGGTTACAGATCTTAGTATTTAGAACATATCTTTCAGTTCTTTTCTATGGGCATTTTCAGTGAAATATTTTAGGTTTTTCGATAACATAAAGTCACACGCTGGCAACGTGGCAACGCCGACCAGCAGCTGTTACCAGGGGTGGCACTCTCACTTTCAAAACCAGAAGTAGGTCAGCGCGTAAACAGGTTTCACTTTCGCTGTATGGCGCGTGGTGATTATCCAATAAACACACGATGTTACTCTAATAATGACTCAACTTCTAGTGTTGCTAACATGCGTGCTTTTCAGTCAGCGATGAAGGCATTACTTCATACTGTTAGTGTAGGCCAATAGCTACTAAGTTGTACTTGTCATTTTGCTAATACGTTACACCACCCTT
Organism: Deroplatys truncata; assembly: GCA_030765065.1. NCBI lineage: Eukaryota > Metazoa > Arthropoda > Insecta > Mantodea > Mantidae > Deroplatys > Deroplatys truncata. Next base: position 14,736,251 of record CM060979.1, read on the forward strand.
TACTCGTGTGTGTTTGGATTAAGGGCCGCGTGGAAAACAAAACCGCTAGTCCCCCCACCTCCCAGTTCAGGTATGCTGTTTTGTTTACATCCAGGAGCCGCTTCTCACACTGACTTAACTTGACCTAGCTACATTGCCTATGTCTCCAACCACATTACGTCTGCAAAACGGCGTTCGGAAAATGATTAAATTTCAGAGAAAATACAGAATGTCACATAGGTACCAGCAAAACTAGGTCAGAAATACGTTATTCTACCACTCCTACAAGGAAAGCACTATTATGTTCATACATTCTCGTGGAATAAAAATCTAATTTGGAAAAAAACCTTTTTTTTCGAAAAGGCTGAAGATAGGAGAAAATGCAATTAGACTGTTTTGTTTGTAATATCTTTATGAATTACATATTAGAAGGAAGATAATAAGTAGACACAAAAAATGTAGATCGCGTTAAAATACACAATTTATGTCATATACATTTTTGTTGTTGAGTGAATCATTTTCGAGATATTGCTTGTTATTCCCTAAAATTTTTCAATAATTTTCTCATAAGGGGAATTCGTTATTCATTTTTTGTCTTGGATATGCAAAGAGTATTAATCTGTGGCAAAGAGAACTGTGCTGCTCATAGCAACCAGCTATTAAGAGATATGTCTGTGCTTATATTGCCCTTGTAAATACAAAACAAGGGGAACATAGTACGCCTTAAGCGATAGTCAAATATTTTTAGAACTGGTCGCTATGTGTAAAATGTAATTCTCTTTGCATGTCAAAAGATCGTTTCTGCAAATGTTTATCTCGATTAATATGAAATAGATGGAGAATAAGAGTTTGTAAAAATAGTTTGTACAAGAGTAGAGAAAGTCATGTGAGTGTAATACATCAGATTTTTATTTATTATTATTATTATTATTATTATTATTATTATTATTATTATTATTATTATTATTATTATTATTATTATTTTGCTTTTTCTACTACGTACAGAGCAGGCATTGAAGGTATTGCATTCCAACCAAAATTTCGATATCGGAAATATATGTTTTGAGGCCTTCTGAATTAAAAAAAAAACATTTTTTAGAAAAATGTCAGTGTGTTTGTGTGAACAGCATAATTCAAAAACAAGATGTCGGATAAATACCAATCTCCCAAATATGCGACAGAAAGATATTAAAGAAAATCCCCCGCCCCTACTATACTTTCCATGGAACATGTTTTAAATACCATATATTAAAGATATTTATATGAAAAATACGATGCATATCCTGAATTTTTTAGGAATAGCCCGTGAAATCTTCTTCATTCGGAAGGAATGTGGTATAATCTTGAATAGCTGTTAAACGTTAAGTGATAGACGAAAATGGACTTCACAAAACAAACAATTAAAACGCACAATTTATTTCAAATAACTTTTTCGTGCCATAAACCATTTCCGAGAAATATGTTATTAATGGTTCGAATTGTTGAATTCTTTGTCATTCTTTTAAAGTTCTGCCAACATTCAGTTGTTTCTCGCGATGTCATGGAAACAGTATGGGATTTTAAGGTCAGCATATAGCGTCCAGTTGTTAAACATTTTTATCGCTGTTCCCTTTGTATCTATAACTAAATGTGTAATGTAGCTGTTTCTGCAAAGGTTTATTTGGATTGAAATGTATTATATAGAAAAATAAATTTTCGTAAGAATATTTGTATAACAACTAATAAATTATAGATATTAGAGATAGTCATATGAATGTAACATCAGGTTTTTAAATATATACAGCATATAAGGGGAAACTCCAATTTTTAAGACTGCACAAAAAAATCGCCTAAAGGGCATTAAATTCGCAAGAGCTAAACCCTTCCTCCCTCAAATCACATGCAAGGGCATTTTGGACGCAGTTTTAACCGAAAATATTTTACCAATAAAGAACTATTTCAACTGCGGCTACATAACGAAGGATGCAAATAAAAGAAACACGAGGTCAGTCAAAATGGCATTAATATTCTGATTTCCATTTAGCAAAATTCATTATTCATTGGGGCGGGATTTGATTTGATGTCAATTCAGTTTTGAATATTCCGTATGGTAATGTGACCTACGATAAGTAATTTTATTAAGCTAATTTATGGCGAAGCAATACGCTTGTGGTATCTGAAGTGACAGACATCAACGTCTACTGTAGAATATTACATTCTCTGTCTTTGGAGAAATAAAACTCAGAATCCAAAGTTATCATTTTGATTATGTTGTTGTATTTTTAAGGGACCATTCATAAAATTCTTTTAATAGTGTTTTATTTACTTCTTGCGCTCAGATACATTCACATTACTTTCTCTATCCACCATCGTTTATTTTTATAGGGGAGAGTTGGATAAAATACGGTAGTCTGCTAGACGAGGTACTGGGCTAATCTCGTTTTGTATGTAGCGACATCTTTCATTTAACGTAGTAACTTATTTAGGATTTGTTTACTACCATTTTGAGGATAGCAACAATTTTTTGTGTGCAAGCGTATGTTCTATGCGCCAAAACTACTCATATACACTGTTGTGTTGTTAATTTCTGACTTTGAAAGGTGTGTTTTATTTGAAGACTGTGAATATCTCGCTAATTTTCCGTTGTTGTGTCATGGTTGATTACAGGGCTGCGACATCGGAGTCGCTAACTGGAGCAAAGCGTGTAGAGTAGGAAAGTAAGGCTGGAGCAATAAGGGCTGGCATTGACTCCGAGTGATACAAGAAAAATTACGTATGTCTCGCGAACATTTACTTTACTTCTGCATTAACATTTAACTGAAATGTTAAATCATTAATGCAAAACGCTACGTCACATGGATGAGATTCCACAGTTTGCTGACGAATGGCTATTCCAACCAAAGGCACAACTTCAGAATTCTGTAATGACATTCGTATGAATGAATGAAATCACATCTGGTTAAATTCACCTATACGAAGAAAATCACCATCATCTAGTAACGCTACATACGAGGGCAGTCCCAGAAGTACCCGACCTGACGTATATGTAGCGGCTGTTTCATAAAAATGACTATAGTAGAAAGTACCACCCTTATAAAGCTTAAGTTTGAAGTTTGACGATGCTACGTTGTTTATTAATTGTTTGGCAGCCATTAATAGTGAACACTCTCAGCGAATTTGTAAACATGGATAAAACTGGTCACAGTTATGTGATACAATACTTTTATTTGAAAGGTCTTAGTCCAACTAATATTAAAGCTGAGCTAGATTCTACTCTGGGGGAGTCTGCTCCTTCGTTTACAACAGTAAAATATTGGATGGCAGAGTTTAAGCGAGGCCGTACGAGCAGTGGTCGACCGAATGAGGTGACCACGCCAGAAATTGTGAGGAAAATCCACAAAATGATATTGGATGACCGTGGACTGAAAGTGCAAGAGGTAACAGACATTGTAGGCATTTCAAAAAGTTCTGTACATCGCATACTGACTGAAAATTTAGATATGAGAAAGCTGTGCGCAGGATGGGTGACGCGTTTACTCACAATGGTACAAAAGCAGCGTCGTGAGGATGTTTCAGTCGAGTGTTTGGCGAAGTGTCGCTGCAATAAAGCTACGTTTTTGTGTCGATTCATAACCATGGATGAAACATGGGTCCATCACTTCACACCTGAGACGAAGGAACAGTCAAAACAATGGATTGAAAGGGGAGAATCGGCTCCAAAGATGGGAAGACAGTTTCCATCTGCAGGCAAGGACACAGCATCAGCGTTTTGGGATGTGCGTATAATGTTCATTGATTATCTTCAAAAAGGAAAAGAAATCAATGTCGAGTATTATGCAAACTTATTGCAGCGTTTGAGTGATGAAATGAAGCAAAAGCGGCCGCATTTAGCGAAAAAGAAAATTCTCTTTCATCAACGCCGCCACCAGTTCACACATCCATTATCGCCAAAATCAATGAGTTAAAGTTCGAATTGCTTCCTCATGCACCCTAATCGCCAGATTTAGCTACCTCTGATTATTTTCTGTTTCCAAAGTTGAAGAAATGGCTTGGTTGTAAAAGATTTTCCAAAAATGAAGAGGTGGAGTTTGCAGTTGATGGCTATTTTGCAGAACTCGACGTTTCTCGCTATAAACAGGGTATCGAAGCTATTGGACATCGCTGGGAAAAGTGTATCGAGCTGAAAGGAGCCTACGTAGAGAAATAAAGATGTTTTTTCCAAAATGTTTGTGTTTTCTTTGTTAGGTGGGTACTTCTGGGACAGCCGTGGTACATCAGCAATTAGTAAAATCCGCAACCACATTCATCAGTTGAAACATCTAATATCAGGAGCATCATCACCCACTCTTGTAATAAACGTCTACTATCTTTGGCTAATAAAATCAATCTGGCAATATGTTTGCGCTACATGGGGCGCTGCTTCATCCTCACAAGTGAAAATAATTCAGGTTCAACAAAACAGAATTCTTAGACTCATAACCGATGCTCCATGGTACGTACCAAACACCTCTTTGCACAGCGAACTTAGGCATTTCTGAAGTGTCTTCTGTATTTTGTATCAGCTACACCAGGCTCTACCGACGCTTACTTCAACATATGAATCCTCTACTGCAGAGAATACCACCAGACTGAAGAGGAAAAGGTACGCAGACCTATGCATAGACAGCTAGGCATTTGACCACTGCACTTTCGGGCTTATCAATGGATAATGCCCCGAATACTATGTAGTCCGTTAGCAATTTATTGCAATGAATTACAACCCTCAACTTTTTATCCTGTAGTTTATATAACGGAATATCGGCAGAAATAAATGCCGCGCAAAACGTTTGATTTGATGCAGGCGACTCTTGCTGTAGCACTTTGTCCTCACATTTTGCAATACAACGTTTGTATGTTTCGTGTTGACATGTATTCTAACATTACTCGACCTACTATGCGCAGAAGGAACTGTGCTATTGCAAGGTTTGCAATAATAACGGAGAAAACATTTTCCCCATATATAGCTTTTGTTACGTTGTGGACTTTCGCACCCTTTCCTTTGGCATTTCGTCTACGTGAACACTGTACGGCAATACACTTGACTCAACTACACAGGTAACCCTCTCGTTGAAAACAGTCGACTACAGAACGCCTCATAACAAAAGTAACGACTCCGATGTCGCAGCACTGTTGATAACATGCCGCTATCGGATAAAACAGGATAGCACTAAGTTGGATAAAACAGGACAGTACCCCGTTTTATCTGACGGGCTTAAAATTACATTTGCAAACTCAGAAATGCTTATTTACTTAGAGAACGTTATTATTATTATCATTGAAATTCATAGCACTTACCAACTCTATTATTATGATGCCCTGTGCAAGGAAGACTGAGGGAAGAGAATCCTAAAGCAATCCTAAAAGAGGAAATAATTTCTTGAAAAAAACGAAACTTCAAATGGAGCCAAATGCTAGAGAATCTACTGGAGAGAGAGAAGAGAGGGAGAGATATTGCAGAGGAAAGAAGAAGTCAAAGAAAACTGCCAATAGTACAGGATTGTAATAAATCATCAGAAGAGGAGGCAGAAGTCCATAAAACAGCTTGCATTTATTATAACCAATTACTTTCTAAGTCTGAAGAGGGATGGGTGAAATGTTATAAGTATATTGAATGGGCTCATGAACAGTGTGCTGGCATTGATTTTGAGGAAAACGAACCTTTACTTGTGATTTCTGCACATAAAGTGAATTTAAACATTTCCAAAATTTTTGAATTTTGAAATTTACACTAAAATCCTTTACTACCTTATTTTATTCAGGGTTCTTGACATAGGTTCAGAAAAAAATTACTGTCTATACCTGTGTTTATTCTGAAATTATTTTGCCACTACCAGTTTGAAGTAGATATCAGGTAATTAATTATTAAATAATTAACAGTCATGCACAGTTTATAGGATATGCTAAATTATTGAATATCCTGTATTGTCCGACCTTCCCCTATATTTTCAAACTATAGTTAGGAAAGCGTATTTTTCTATCTGCTTCACGATAATGGAACTAAACCTTTGCAGAAATAGATGCATTATACACTTCGTTCTAGCTACAAGAGGATTACAGAAAAGCGAATAAATAATCAAATGTTAAAGAGCGAGTCGTGTTCTTGAAATTCCATACCCTTCCATAACATCGTAACAAAACATTAAACTACACTAATATCTTATAGAGAGAAAATTTGTGAGTTTGTGTGTGTGTGTTTTTTTTTAATTTGTATATGAAAGATAATCTCAAAACTCACTCAACCGATTTGATAATTCTTTCAATATTGAAAAGGCCAATTCGTTCTAACAGACATGGGCTTATAAATAGATCTCGGAGTTTTAGGCCCTTAAAGACCAATTTTTAGGTACCTAAAATAGGCTCTCTAATTATAAAAATCTGATATGCACCCACATAGCTTTCTCTACTCTTGTACAATCAAGATAAACATTTGCAGAAGCTTTAGGCTTTAAGCGATAGTCAAATGTTTTAAGAGCTGGTTGCTATGTGGAGCATTCCATTCTCTTTGCATTACCAGGACAAAAAAAAAATGAATAAGGAATTCTCATTTGAGAAAAAAATATAAGTATTGGGAAATTCAAACAAATAACAAGGAATATCCCGGAAATGGTTCACTCAACCTACGGTTTATCAGTTAGGCGAAAGTGATTCAGAATGAAGAGGGGTTTTGGAGAGATTCCCAGAAAATTAAGATATCTCGAACACATGATATTTTAATCACAATCGTTTGAGTCATTTTTGAGAAAATAAACATTTTATAAAAATGTTACATGTAAAGGGTAGCCTTCATTGGGGGAATTTTCTTGAAAATCTTCGTATGGCATCCTTGGAAGATACTAAAATAAAATACCAAGTTTGGTATTTATCCGAGTTATCACTTTTGAGTTATGCTGTTCACAGACACATCTCAACACAATTTGAGATCTCCTTGTGGTCTATTTGAGAAAAACTATAAATATTGGAAAATTTACGGGAATAACAAGCAATATCTAGAAAATGGTTCACCCCCCCCAAAAATGTATATGACATAAATTGTGTATTTTAACGCAATCTACATTTTTTGTGTAGTAAAATTTTGTCTATCTCTTATGGTTTACTAGTTATGCAAAAGTCGTTCACAATGAAGAATACTTTTGGGGACATTCCCAGAAAATTCAAGATATACATTTTATTTGTCATAAAAATATCTTAAACATGTGATATTTTAATCAAAATCGTTAGAGCCATTTTTGAGAAAATTAAAATGTTCGAAAAATGTTCCATGTAAGGGGTAATCTGGGGTGGGGGGATTTTCTTGAAAACCTTCGTGTCGTATGCCTCGAAGATACTGAACCTAAATACCAAGTTTGGTGTTTATCCGAATTATCGCTTTTGAGTTATGCTGTTCACAGACACTCAGACACATCTCAATACAGTTTGAGATCTCCTTGTGGTCTACCGGGAAAAAATACGAATCAGTTGGGGAATTTAATGTCGTACTGGCAAGTTGCCATCGTAGCTCAGTGGTTACAGCAACCGGACGGAGACCGGGAGATCCGTGGTTCAAATCCCGGCTATGGCATTGGATTTTTCAGTCGTCTATTCTACTTGTCCAACCCTGCCCAACACCCGCCTTCTGTGGAAGAACAATTAATTCCAGACACAGCGCAACCATCTCCTAGCAGACTTCGACAGCGCCACAGAAGATGTCTACCGTAGTTGTAGACGAAACGTCTGGAACATGTATCTCCAGCAGATCACGGCAAAACAGTCCGGAAATAACTTTCACTTATACTGACTCTGGCCGTGAAAGCCTACGTTCTCTCACCCAGACAGATGTTTCCAATAATGCTTTATTTGGGTTCAGGTTGAAATCTCGTTTTACTTTCTCTACTACGTATAGTAAGTAGGGGAAGTATTGTATTCCACCCAAAAATTCGATACCGAGATTTTACCGGAAATACATGTTTTGAGACCCCTAAATCCAAAAAAAGGATTTTTGGAAACATGTCCGTGTGTGTGACTGTGAACAGCATAACTCAGAAACGAACAGTCGGATAAACACCAAACTTGGTATTTAGGTTCGGTATCTTCCAGAGATGCGACACGAAGGTTTTCAAGAAAATACCCCCACCCCAATTTTACCATTTACATGGAACATTTTTCGAAAATTTTAATTTTCTCAAAAATGGCTCTCAACGATTTTGATTAAAATATCATATGTTTAAGATATTTTCATGAGAAATTAAATGTATATCTCAATTTTTTTTTGGGAATGTCTCCAAAAGTATTCTTCATTGTGAAAGACTTTTGCATATCTGGTAAACCATAAGAGATAGACAAAATTTTACTATACAAAAAATGTAGATCGCGTTAAAATACACAATTTATGTCATATACATTTTGTTTGTTGAGTGAACCATTTTAGAGATACTGCTTGTTATTCCCTTAAATTTTCCAATACTTATACTTTTTTCCAAATTCGTTATTCATTTTTTTTGTCTTGGACATACAAAGAGAATGGAATACTTGACATCGCAACCAGCACTTAAAACATTTGACTATCGCTTAAAGCCTACCATATTCCCCTTGCACCTACAAGAAAATTGGCAATAAGATTAACATCTCGATTAACATGAAGCATATGGAGAATAAGCGTTTGTAAAAATAGTTTGTACAAGAGTAGAGAAAGTCCTGTGAGTGTAACAGATCACATTTTTTCGGGAGGAATGCAATGCCTTTTCTATCTGCTATGTAGGTGGTGGAGAAAGGAATTATTTAGCCAAAATATGCAATGTTTCTTATTTGGTTGCACAAAGGATCCTACTTTGAAAACATTGCTCGTAATAAATAATAATTTGAGATAGGAATTCAACCAAACCTGTACCATAGAAAACCAGATGATTGCGAATGCTTGCCTAGAGCTATTTTGTGGTCAGTACAACACGCGTGGCTGAGTTTGGCCAGCCCTAGCGAGATATTCGCGGAGAGAATAGGTTGTGTCCAGGATGGGCCGCCTGATAGACTGAATGTGTGGGGAAGGCTCGTCATAACGTAAGGGTCATTCCTGAATGATGGATGCGCTGGGTTTATATGGGTCAGTGACGTCTCTGTGGACTCTACGTACAACAACCGCAGGGCATTGTAGTTCGCTAGGCCAGATGCGTCGTCATTTGTTGGAACATTACAAGTGTTGCCGGGCATTGTTACTGCACCCTCTCTGCCAAGGGCTGATGCTTCCTTCAGGCGTCTCGCAAAGCGTTTTTAATTTTTGATTGCTCAGGAATAATTAATACTCGACTACCTTTGCCCTTTGTGCATTAAAAGTGAAATTAGGCGTATGTGGGAACCAAACGTTATGCATCTGTTTACTCGAAATATGTTTTAAATCGTTATTTCGTTGCTGTGCCTTAGTTAGGCGTATTACACTTTCTAAGTGAAAAAAGCTGATACTGTAACATACACATGGCTTTCTCTACCCTCTATCGTTTATTAGTGAGTATACAAATTATTCTTACAAAAGCTTATTACTTTCTCTACTACGTATAGTAAGTAGGGGAAGTATTGTATTCCACCCAAAAAATGTCCGTGTGTGTCTGTGAACAGCATAACTCAGAAACGAACAGTCGGATAAACACCAAACTTGGTATTTAGGTTCAGTATCTTCCAGAGATGCGACACGAAGGTTTTCAAGAAAATCCCCCACACCAGATTACCCTTTACATGGAACATTTTTCGAAAATTTGAATTTTCTCAAAAATGGGTGTAACGATTTTGATTAAATTATCATATACTTAAGATACTTTCATGACAAATAAAATGTATATCTTGAATTTTCTGGGAATGTCTCCAAAAGTATTCTTCATTGTGAACGACTTTTGCATAACTCGTAAACCATAAGAGATAGACAAAATGTTACTACACAAAAAATGTAGATCACGTTAAAATACACAATTTGTGGCATATATTTTTTTGTTGAGTGAACCATTTTCAAGATAATGCTTGTTATTCCCTTAAATTTTCCAATACTTATACTTTTTCTCAAATTCGTTATTCATTTTTTATGTCCTGGTCGTGCAAAGACAATGGAATGCTGTTATGGAGTTATACTATTCACGGACAGACGTACACACGGACATGTTTCCAAAAACGCTTTATTTGGATTCAGGGCACCTCAAAACTTGCATTCCTAGTGAAATCCCGATATCGATTTTTTGGGTGGAATACAATATTTTCCCTACTTACTATACGTAGTACAGAAAGTAAAAACCAATAAACGCGCAAGTTGTCAAAAGCGTCCACGTGCTCTTGTGCTCTTATACAGCACCCGCCACTGCATACAAGTCGTTTCACAATGAAGAGGTATACATAAGCTATTCCCAGAAAATTCAAGGAATACATTTTATTTGCCATATCTTAAATATTTGGTATTTTAAACAAAATCGTTACAATTACTTTTGGGAAAACCAAAATTTTCACATAAAGGGTAGCTTGGGGTGTGGGAACGTTTTGGAAGGCGCTGAACTTAACCGAATTTTTGTTTTCGAGCTATGCTGTTCACAGACAAACATACACACAAAGGACCTTTTCCTAAAAATGTTTTTCGTGATTCAGTGGGCCTCAAAACGTGTATTTACGATGCAATATCGGTATCGAATTGTTGAGTGGTATACAATACTTCTTCTATTAGAAACAGTAATACACCTTTGTGGAAGATTGAGTAGGGAAGGTCATGTGAATGTAACACGTCAGATTTTCACACATAAGATAGAATATAATCACCTTTTTGTCTCTGGAGATGGAGATAAAGGTGCCTATCTGAGGCTTTTATTCTGTAATTTTCGTTTCCTAGCTTACCTATATATTCAGTTTATGCGGTCATTCGTGTTATCATCCAGTATAATGACTGGTTTAAGGACATCGATTCTCGCATTCTAACAGTTGCTGAAATGCGTTCACTGAGAGTTTATTTCTGTACACTGCAAACATGTTTACCATGCTGGATAGGGAACACTGGATAACATTTCCCATTAAAGCCCTTTCTTTTCCCGAATGAGTCTTTATATTGTCAATTTTGAAAGTGAATGCAAACAGAAATAATGCCCTAATGAATGACGAAAGATTGGACAGTCCAAATGACGTGATGCAGCAATGAATGAACTACTAATTGTCTGGCACTCATCGTTTATAACCTAAATCATGTTTTCCATCTGATGTGTTACTCTCACATGACTTTCTCTATCATTGTAAAAACTATTTTTACAAACGCTTATGCCCCATATGCTTCATGTTAATCGAGATGTTAATCTTATTGCTAATTTTCTTGTAGATGCAAGGGGAATATGGTAGGCTTTAAGCAATAGTCAAATACTTTAAGAGCTGGTTGCTATGTGGAGTATTCCATTCTCTTTGTATGTCCAGGACATGAAAAAAATGAATAACGAATTCCCATTTGACAAAAAGTATAACTATTGGAAAGTTTAAGGGAATAGCAAGCGATATCTCGAAAATGGTTTACTCAAAAAAAAGTGTATATGACATAAATTGTGTACTTCAACGCGATCTACATTTTTTGTGTAGTAAAATTTTGTCTATCTCTTATGGTTTACCAGTTATGCAAAAGTCGTTCACAATGAAGAATACTTTTGGAGACATTCCCAGGAAATTCAAGATATACATTTTATTTGTCATGAAAATATCTTAAACATATGATATTTTAATCAAAATCGTTAGAGCCATTTTTGAGAAAATTAAAATTTTCGAAAAATGTTCCATGTAAAGGGTAATCTAGGGTGGGGGGATTTTCTTGAAAACCTTCGTGTCGCATCTCTGGAAGATACTGAACCTAGATACCAAGTTTAGTGTTTATCCGACGGTTCGTTTCTGAATTATGCCGTTATGCTTTTTTTTTGGATTCAGGGGGTCTCAAAACATGTATTTCCGGTGAAATCTCGGTATCGAATTTTTGGGTGGAATGCAATACTTCCCCTACTTACTATACGTGGTAGAGAAAGTAATGAGGTAATTTCACTCAGATACTGAACTCTAGAGTGAGAATGAAAATTTACTGAGAAGATGCCAGGATAGAGAAGGACAGCTTCTCTTATGGTAACGTGTGTGTGTACTTATAATCATTCTAACTGTAAGTGTGAGAAGGTGAGGCGGTTGCGGGGATATTATAACTATTTTGGTGGGAGTCCGAGCTGTAGCGGGCAGCGTGCGGAAGAAACGCACTGTATACCATTCAGAGGACAGACAATACATCTCAAGGCACCCAGATGTCCTCGCGAGGTAAGAAGAAACCAAACCTAATCCCAGATCACGAAATAAGACTGCACTCCTACGGATATTAACAGTGAAAGGAGGTTTTCAGTCCACTCAATTCGCGTTTAAACCCTTACAAAGGACTGAAACCGTACCACAAGAAGAGCAATCAGTGGGAGAATATTGGGTTAAGTTGAAACTGCAAGGAAGACCGTTGGTGGGGGTAAGGTCAGGGTGGGCGATAAAGGGTTAGGAAGTGACATGCACGCGACTCTGGAGACACCGCTGTCATCAATCATTCGCGCTGACATCTTCCCCTCAAAGTCGTTTAGCTTTTATAAAGTGGCCTCCCTCTCTCCTGCTGCAGCCAAAATGAGAGCTAATTGCGCTCGATTGTTGCCGGGCGTAAATCAGAATAGATTTCATTCTCGCCTATGGCGTGCTGTGATAGCACTGATTAATTTGATACGGTAATTGTTTCTCGCCCTCTCATTAATAGAGGATTAATTTTCCAGAGGTCGCGCAGCTCCACTGAGCATTTTACAAAGGTATTTTCCGATTTCTAGTTCCTGAAGAACCGATGTCATGTAACACGCGAATAGGGCTGCACAAACTCGAGTTGTATAAAACAACGTTTTTAACTCCCAAGTGCATTTTTACTTTCTCAACTACTTGTATAATATAGTAATTAGGAGATATTGAAGTTGTTATTGTCTTTACGTTATTTGCCCCACGTTTTGGGAGCCAATTTGGGGTAGGAGTTGTATTATAGTTTGACTGTTGGGGAGCCGAACTTGAAGTAGTTGCAACCGCACGTATGGTACCCGGTAGCCTTCGCCCCAAATTTAAAAATATTAACCTTGTAATTTGACTGTTTCTTTAAATATTATATATTTATGTTTGCCTCGGCTGCGTCAGTATTATTGTTAGAGACGTGGATTTCTTTGCAGGGAGTAGTGCGGCTAAGAATGTAGGCTTACACAGGTTATAATTTTTACTTCACTCCTTTTATTAATGCTTTACAGGATTTAAATAACAGTTCACTAACATAGAGAGCTGTGAGATTCTTTTATTAATTACTTGCACTTTTTAACACGTAAACTATTTTCGTCTCACACGAATACGTATTAAATTTCTCGAGGACGTGTCTCGCGTCCGGTTAGGAACACTGTCTACAACCAACTGACTTCTGCATTTGTACAATTTGCCCTATTTCAGTTTCTGATTGGCTAATCCTAGTCCAATAGAATACCTTCATTTAACTAAAGCTTTTTCTAGTTGTTGATTGGCTATTTTATAAACTGTCACAAAAATTACATTATTGCTTCCAAGAATCACAAGTAGAATTCAACTTTCAATTTCATTATTGCCTCAAGGTTACCTCATTGTTAGCAGCTTTTAACCTATTATTCTCACAGCTCCTACATTATTAATTTACGTAATACATTCACTTGTATACAATGATATAAACATACACAATGAATGTTACATACATTTTACAAATTATTACATGCAGTTATTGCTTTAAGGAGGGCTGTTATTGAATTTACATATTATATAATTAGACTGAAATTACTTAAGTGTTAAAAATACTGCCTCAAATATATAGGGTTATTACAAAAGAAATAGACAATTTCAGCGTGTTACAAATCCATAACTATCAATATATAATTAATTTGTCTGCACTGTCGTGTATAGGAAGTCTTGAAGTTTAGTTTGTGAACTCACAAATGTTCAATGCGTGATCCTTACATCACACGACACACATCTTGACGATAATCAAGTTCTATCCAAACCCGACTAACATATGTGCACGGCTCTTCTGATGCGTTGATCAGAAATGTCATCTAAATTGTGTGGAAGTGGAGGAACAAAAACTCTTATCTTTGACAAATCCCCAAAGGAAAAAGTCACACGCCATGAGATTGGCACTCCTCAGTGGCCAACATAGCAAAGCTTTATGGTCGTATGTAGCACAGCCAATCCAACGCTGTGGTAGGATTTCATCCGAGTAAAGTCTTACTTCTGTGTGCCAGTGAGGCGGCGCTCCATCTTGTTGAAAGATAAAGGTTTCCCTTTCTATTTCCTCATATAGTTGAGGCTCAACCAAAGCTGTAACATATCCAGATATGTAGGCACTGTTACTGTTTTTTTCTGCAATAAAAGAGGGGCCATATACCTTGATGTGGAATAACGTACAAAACATATTCATTTTGGGAGATTCCCGCACATGTCCCACCACAGCCTTTGGGTTAACAGTTCCCCATATTCGAACATTTCGTTTGTTCACTTTTCCACTGAAGTGGAAAGTTGATTCATCACTCAAAAGTATTCGTTCACTGAAGCCATCGTATTCTTCATTTCTATGCAGAAACCTTGACGCTTGACCTTGTGGTCTTCATGCAGCTGCTGCAAGAACTGAAATCCCTTAGGAGTCAGTTTTAATCGCTTTTGCAAAATTGTTTATGTGGTTGATGTGGAATTTGTAACTCCAAGCTTTCTGTGGACTTCTTGCGAAACCACCACGAACTCCTTCAACATGCTCTTCTGATACGCGTGGTCTTCGCGGGCTCATTCCTTTGCGCACACAGCCTGTTGCCTCAAATTTTCTGTCCCAACCAAAGATCTATTGTCTAGTCGAGGGAGTTCTAAATGTCACTGGGCAACAGCCACAAAATATGCTTTTTCCACAGGATTTGCCATTTCTGCATCTGCAACAACAATAACATACATGATTACAACTACAAAACTACCAATGCAAACTTACAGAGTTTACCAACATAACACCGCAAAATTTATGTTGATATGACACTTAGCTTTTGTTTCATAGGACTTCGAAGTTGTGTATTTCTTTTGTAATATCCATGTATATTGCTCCCAAAAATTCAATATCGAGATACATGCCTTGAGGTCTCCGGAAGCTAAAGAAACATTTTTACTTTATCAGCTATTTATGTGTAGTAATTATACGACATACTGTGTTCCAGCCGAAAATTCGATACCAAGATTTCATAAAAAATATTCCTCAAAAATAGTAGATTATGATACAAGCGGTAAAACTAGCAAAATAAAATCACTTAAAACAAGTGTGGCATATACTACTTTTTATACAGCTCTCGAATTTTGTAAAATATCAATAATACAGGGTTACTCAAAAAGAAGGAACGAACTTTACATATTTATTTCTAATGAACGACAATAGATAGCAACACACACGACACATCTTTGAATAGAGGAAACTTTAAAGTTTCAAGCCCCACCTATTAGTTCCATTCAGTGCCTGCAGCGGCGCTGTTTTTGTTTACGAGAAAATGGCGACGCCACAGAAAAAGTCGTTTAGTGTGCTGCGGTATGCAAAGAGTGAATACATTGTTTCATTGTAGCGTGCATTTCATTGTAAACTCAACAAAGAGCCGCCCCGCCATAAAAAATTTATAATTGATACAATAAATTCGTAGAAGATGGTTGCATATGCAAACGGAAAAACACTGGTCGTCCTCGCATAACAAATGGTGATCATTTTGAACACACAAAATAAAACTTTGATCTTTTATCTATTCAGTGATGTATCCCATGTGTCGCCATGTACTGTAGTTCATTAGAAATAAATATGTAAAATCTATTCCTTCTTTTTGAATAACCGTGTATTATATTGATCCCTAAAACTAACAGAGATCACGTTTATAACGCGTTCTTAAAACAAGACAAATGACGTTATAAAAGCGAGATGTCAGACGCTGTTTTGATTTGCTAGCAGTCATTTTCAATGAAATTATTTTCAACATGTTTTGTCTTACATATTGTTTTCTAGATTTTTTGGATAAGTACTTATAGTGTTATTCCTCCTGCTGCTTCTGTATTTTCACTTTCATTTCAGTTTCTTCTGAATTCATATTAATTTCCACCATTTAATGTTTATGTAGGTTAGATAAAAGAGTAACGTTTTAGATCAAAGAAAGCTGCCAATATCACGTATAGGTTAACTCTACAACGAATTGCGATAAATTAAAGTATGGTGAACAGATAATGCGAGCGCCATGAGAAATTAATCATGTAAAAAGCCACAATGTAAAGTAAAACGTAATCAAACCAAGACGAGTTATTAAACATGTGCAAATAGAAAGGGTGATTGCCACGTGATTGGACTTGAAGCCAAATTTGGTCGCAGCTTTTAGCTCGTGTGCACTGTGTTAGAAAGTGCTACTTTTAGGCCATGTTGTCCAAAAATGGTTTTCACTTTGTCTACTGCTTAAATACAGTGAGTAGAAGTATTATATTTCTCCCAAAATTCGATACCGGGATATTACTGAAAATACATGTTTTAAGGTCTCCCTGAGGCTAAAACAAATTTTTACTTTCTCAGCTACTTGCTATAGTAATTAGACGAGGTAGTGTGTTTCACTCGAAAATTCCATCCCATATTGCATACAACATTTTTAATTTCTCTACTGCTTATAGTAAGTAGAGGAGACGTTATGTTCCACTTAGCTTCTGTCTGAAGCTAAAAAATACGGTTTTACTTTGTACCAGCTATACGAGTATAGTAAGAAAACGAAGTATTGTATACCATCGGAAATTCGATACCGTGATATTACCAGAAATAACTTTTGAATCGTACTCAATCCCCCCAAAAAACCCATTACCACATCTACTCTACAACGGCTTTAATACTTACACTTGTGAGTTATTTATAGTACACTTTTTCGAATTGTCTTCCCTCTGCACTGACACAACTCTGAAGACGATCTGGGACACTTAAGCATATCTCTTCACACAGTTGTGGATTCGAATCAACAATCTGAAAAAACATTATCAATGGCGTTTTTTTTAAGTCCTCGATTGTGGTTGTTTTTGAAGCATAGACTATATCTTTAATCAATCCCTAAAATGAAAAATCCATTGGAGTGAGGTTTGATGATCTGGGAGGCATTCGTACTGTAGCTCGTCTTCCAATAACTCTTCCTCCAAAAACCTCATGAAGGTAGTTCCGCACAGCTGCAGCATAATGAGCTAGAGCACCATCTTGCTGAAATTAAATTGAGTTGAAATTGTTGTAGTTCATTTGTAACTCTAGAGCGACATAGGTAGTCAACATACTTTTCACCTGTTACTGTGCCATCTAAACACCAAGGCCCCAGGACTTCTAACAATGACACCAGATTGGTTAAGTTGTTTTTACTTTCTCTACTACGTATACTAGGTAGGGGAAGTATTGTATTCCATCCAAAAATTCGATACCGAGATTTCACCGGAAATATATGTTTTGAGACCCCCTGAATAAAAAAAAAAGTATTTTTGGAAACATGTCCGTGTGTGTGTCTGTGAACAGCATAACTCAGAAACGAACTTTCGGATAAACACCACACGTGGTATATAGTTCAGTATATTCCTGAGATGCGACACGAAGGTTTTCAAGAAAATCCTCCCATCCCAGATTACCCTTTACATGGAACATTTTTCGAAAGTTTTAATTTTCTCAGAAATGGCTCTAACGATTTTGATTAAAATATCATATGTTTAAGACATTTTCATGACAAATAAAATGTATATCTCGAATCTTCTGGGAATGTCTCCAAAAGTATTCTTCATTGTGAACGACTTTTGCATAACTGGTAAACCATAAGAGTTAGACAAAATTTTACTGCACAAAAATGTAGATCGCGTTAAAATACACAGTTTATGTCATATACAGTTTTTTGTTTAGGGATCTATTTTAGAAATATTGCTTGTTTTCCTTTAAATTTTCCAATATTTCTACTTTTTCTCAAATGTGAATTCGTTTTTATGTCCTGGACATACAAAGAGAATGGAATACTCCACATAGCAACCAGCTCTTAAAACATTTGACTATCGCTTAAAGCCTACCAATTCCCCTTGCACCTACAAGAAAATTAGCAATAAGGTTAACATCTCGATTAACATGAAGCATATGGAGAATAAGCGTTTGTAAAAATAGTTTGTACAAGAGTAGAGAAAGTCATGTGACTGTAACACATCAGATTTTTCATAAGTGATGTGATGATTTTCTGTATACCAGTACGTGCACTTATATCTGTTGACGTGACCAGATGATCACGTGATCGTCACTCCAAATGATTTTACCACAGAAATCTCTGTTACCGTGCTGAAACTCATTCAGAATTGATTCACAAAATTGAAGCCTACGATCAGGATCGTCTTCTAGTAGATGCGGTACGTAGTGCTTAAATTTCGCTTGATGTAAAATTGTCCGGGAAACATTCTGGTCCACAGCAAGCCTGCTGACTCTGTACAATAGTTTGGAACACTTTCACGTTTTTCTCCTCACTTAATGATGGCCTGCCTGACCTACGGCAACCCATCACTGATCCATTTGCTTCAATAGGTTTCCGTAAATTGTACATGCCTTCTGTTGGTGGAACAGTATTGCAGTGTCCATTCATCAATTAATAACATATAAACACTTTGTGACATTCTTTAATATAAAAATCTGATGTGTTACACTCACATGACTTTCTCTACTCTTGTACAAACTATTTATACAAACTCTTATTCTCCATCTATTTCATATTAATCGAGATAAACATTTGCAGAAACCATCTTTTGACATGCAAAGGGAATTACATTTTACACATAGCGACCAGTTCTAAAAATATTTGACTATCGCTTAAGGCGTACTATGTTCCTCTTGTTTTGTAATTGCAAGGGCAATATAGAAATACAGCAGCCTTTAAGCATAGACATATCTCTTAATAGCTGGTTGCTAGGTGCAGCACCATTCTCTTTGCCACAGATTAATACTCTTTGCATATCCAAGACAAAAAAATGACTAACGAATTCCCATTTGAGAAAATAAGTATTGAAAAATTTAAGGGAATACCAAGCAATATCTCCAAAGTGATTCACTCAACAAAAAAGTGTATACGACATAAATTTTGTATCTTAACGTGATGTATATATTTTGTGTAGTAAATTTTGTCTATCTCTTATGGTTTACCAGTTATGCAAAAGTCGTTCACAATGAAGAATACTTTTGGAGACATTCCCAGAAAATTCAAGATGTAAATTTTGTTTCTCATGAAAATGTCTTAAACATATGATATTTTAATCAAAATCGTTAGAGCCATTTTTGAGAAAATTAAAATTTCGAAAAATGTTCCATGTAAAGGGTAATCTGGGGTGGGGGGATTTTCTTGAAAACCTTCGTGTCGCATCTCTGAAAGATACTGAACCTAAATACCAAGTTTGGTGTTTATCCGACTGTTTGTTTCTGAATTATGCTGTTCACAGACACACACACAGATACACACACGGACATGTTTCCAAAAATGCATTTTTTGGATTCAGGGGGTGTCAAAACATATATTTCCAATGAAATTTTGGTATCGAATTTTTGGGTGGAATACAATACTTCCCGTTACTTACTATACGTAGTAGAGAAAGTAAACAATTCTTTCTTGTTTCGACAACATTTGAAAAACATGGACACAGAACGCATCTGAGCAAAACAAATGTCTAAATAAACATCTGACAGCGAACTGAGCGGTTTAGCAATGTCCTCTAGTGTGTATCTGAGCAAGTAGTTATCACATAAACGTCACACGTGGGTAATTTGAAATTCGTGGGAGACAGAAACCATAATAGAATATAACTGGTAATGTAGAGTTAGTAAAGGAAATATTGTATTTCAACGAAAAATTCGATATCGAGGTTCACTGTAAATACGCGTTTTGAGGCTCCCTGAAGCTAAAAAAATGAACTTTTAATTCTCTACTAATATACAATAAATAGCAGAGGTGTTGTATTCCATCGGAACATTCCAAACCTGTAGCGTTTCGCCCCACTACTTCGTTGTGGTAATCTTTCCTGCGTCGTTCTCGTCCCTGCGTTGTTGTAGGTGTAATTTCAGGACTCGAAATCGCCGATGTCAGTCAGGAAGCACTTGTTGTACATCAGGGTCAACTGTCGCGAATCGGCCTGAAATTGCTACTGTTGTTGTCAGGTTAGGATTGCGGGAGTGGTGACACCAGGATATTGTCTTGAAAGAAACACTGTTTTCACTTTTATCACTCTTTAGGCTAGAAATCTTGCAAGATTCATTGGTATTCCCTAATACGTGTGATTCGTTCACCACTGACTTCCCACTATCGTCTGTTGGAACGCTAAAGTTTGCTCCGGCTAGTTATTTAATATCACCGTTCTTTAGATTCGCGTGAACTTGAAAACGTCACTTGACTAACAATTACTCGTTTATGAGCTGGGATATAATTATATCGAAGGATACCGTTAGAACATTATATAAATATTTCACCTACATGCACTTTTCAATTGCATAATTGCGCGGCACGTAGCTAATTTCGGAACTTAGCGTCCTTTTCTGACCCGGAGTGCTAAGCCATTGTTTCCAATACTTATTCTCTACGTTTATTGGTTCCCTAGTTGAAAATTCAAAGCCTAACTGTAAGAAAACTCCGTTGCCTCATAGCGTCTGTTTACTTTTAAAACTTGCCTCATTCCCACAAAGTACAGAAGGTTTCTATTTTTATGGCCTCACGCTTGGAAAACATAATGGACAGTCTAAAACGAAGCTACTCTTATTTTGCCTAAATCTTGCAGTTTTTCTTAGCAATTACGCCTTTATTTATTTAACAATATTATTGAAACTTAAAACATATTTACAGCTTCAGAAGGGCTTTTGATTGATGCTGTTTTGAATCAGATTACTTTAAAATTATGGAAAATTATCAAAATGCATGTTAATTAATTATCAATAATTCCTAAACTATGATTATTACAGAATTCATTTTTGTCTATGTTTAATCAGGCGGAAATATTGCTACATACCGAACACAACTTTCAAAGTTAAAGTTGATTGAAGCTGTGATTTTCGGTAATGGAAACTGAAATTTATGTTGAAGTAGTAGGATTTCGTCATTTCGTCATGGTGCTATTAATTTATCTGCAGTGAGGATGTGTTGGCCGCACTTGTTATTTTTATTAATTCTTGTTTCTATATTCCAGTTTGAGCCATGCTAGATACTACTGTCGAAATGAGTGACATAGCCCGTTAAGAACTGCACACTGATACTATTACGGTTTAGTAACAAGCTCACGTTTAACCGATAAAATCGCTTTCTTATGGCATTGCTAAACGTTATGTAGTAGTCTGTAGACATGGGTCTTCTCCTTGCTCGGCACTGTGAGAATGAATACATCGTGTCTACCAGCGTTCTTCTCTTCTTTATTAAAACGTCGCAGTTCTCCAAATAGCCAGCAGCAACAGTGCGCAGTTCTATCCTGATGAGGCGGAAGATAAGGTATCTGGTTAACATTTTCTCAGCCTCTTCACAGAGAAACAGCTTTTCTGTCAAGCTTAGAGACACAAAACTCCCCCTTTTTACTTTCTCTACCAGTGCCTAGTAGTTGACGCCGTGGTAACATGTGCGACCGTATTCGCGAGGTCCATGGGTTTTTACTGGTTTCCCTGAGGTCGACAAGCGAATGTTCTCTACCACGATTTCCTTTCCATGATTTCCCTTTCATTCCGATTTCTTCTTATCTTTCAGGTGTACATCTAGGTTCCCCGCAGGGGAGGGGTTCCGACCCCTTCAGCTGCCGTGGTGCGGCCGCTACGTTCCCTGAGCACTCGTGGTACTCCTGACGTTATTAGAAGTACGCCGGGCCGAACATTCGAGCCCCACCCGTCAGGCAGTTGTTCGGATTGGGTTGGACTCGGTGCGGCAGGGTTCCCGAGATCCTTGGGAGACTGGGTACGTCTGTATGGGTTCCAAACACGCGGGGTTGTGAGACGCCTAAATGTCCTCCGGTGCCGCCCTGGATATACAGCATGCTAGATTGCTGTCGGTCCTACCGAGGTTTTCTGTAGTCGCCCTTTCGGAATGACGCGCCTAAGTGGCGTATCCACTTCCATCCTTGCGTAAGCGGGGGGAGGCATTTTAGACTCTAGGTATTGGCCTTATGGGAAAACTCCACGCTTGGTGCTGGCCCTGGGTTTAGGAGGGGGCTTGGGCTTTGGCTCTTGCCCTGATAGACCTTCGCTCCAACTGTACCTCTAGGTTCCGTGACGTATTGCGCTACCGGACAGATGTGCCGATGCTTCCTCAAAGGAAAGAGTATTCCCCGGGGACGCCAGAGGGGTTCTAATTTGGTGGGTCGTTCTTCACCCTCTCTGGCGGCCCCAGCAACTTGGAAATGTTAGGGACTTCCGCGCTTCTCTGTGGTCTGTTTGCCTACGGCCTGTAGCCTCCTGTGGTTTCTTCACCTTATCCCTTCATCCTGAAGGTGATAGCTACAATAGATCTATGCACGTCGCAGCGGTGATTCGTGGACGTGCGCCCCTCCGTTGAATCACCTATACCTCTAGGAATCTCTACCTAGTAGGCAGAGGAAGTATTGCATTTCACCTAAAAATTAGATACTGAGATTTCACTGCAAATGCGTTTCGTTGTTGTGAATTTTTTTTAAAAAAAATCCTGTGGATCTGAAAACAGATTCACTGAAAAACAACTTTTCTATAGGTACAAAGTGCATTTACGTTCAGTACTTTCCAAAGAAGCGACTCAATGATTAACAATTCTGATGTATATTCACATGGCTTTCTCTACCCTCTATCTTTATTAGTGGATATACAAACTATTCTTACTAAAGCTTATTACTTTCTGTACTACGTATAGTAAGTAGGGGAAGTATTGTATTCCACCCAAAAATTCGATACCGAGATTTCACCGGAAATACATGTTTTGAGACCCCCTGAATCCAAAAAAAAATCATTTTTGGAAACATGTCCATGTGTGTGTCTGTGAACAGTATAACTCAGAAACGAACAGTCGGATAAACACCAAACTTGATATTTAGGTTCAGTATCTTCCAGAAATGCGACACAAAGGTTTACAAGAAAATTCCCCACCTCAGACTACCCTTTACATGAAATATTTTTAGAAATTTTAATTAAAATTTGATTAAAATATCATATGTTTAAGATATTTTCATGATAAATGAAATGTATATCTCGAATTTTCTAGGAATTCTCCAAAAGTATTCTTCATTGTAAACGACTTTTGCATAACTGGTAAACCATAAGAGATAGACAAAATTATACTACACAAAAATGTAGATCGCGTTAAAATACACAATTTTTGTCATATACATTTTTTACTTTCTCTACTACGTATAGTAAGTAGGGGAAGTATTGTATTCCACCCAAAATTTCCATACCGAGATTTCACCGGAAATACATGTTTTGAGACTCACTGAATCCAAAAAAAGCATTTTTGGAAACATGTCCGTGTGTGTGTCTGTCTGTGTGTCTGTCTGTGTGTCTGTGTGTGTGTCTGTGTGTCTGTGAACAGCATAACTCAAAAACAAAGAGTCGGATAAACACCAAACTTGGTATTTAGGTTCAGTATCTTTCAGAGATGCGACACGAAGGTTTTCAAGAAAATCCCCCCACCCCAGACTACCCTTTACATGGAACATTTTTCGAAAATTTTAATTTTCTCAAAAACGGCTCTAACGATTTTGATTAAAATATCATATGTTTAAGATATTGTCATGACAAATAAAATGTATATCTCGAATTTTCTGGGAATGTCTCCAAAAGTATTCTTCATTATGAACGACTTTTTCATAACTGGTAAACCATAAGAGATAGACAAAATTTTACTACATGAAAAATGTGGATCGCGTTAAAATACACAATTTATGTCATATACATTTCTTTTGTTGAGTGAACCGTTTGCGAGATATTGCTTGTTATTCCCTTAAATTTTCCAATACTTAATACTTTTTCTCAAATTCGTTATTCGTTTTTTTTATGTCCTGGACATGCAAAGAGAATGGAATGCGCCACATAGCAACCAGCGTTAAAATATTTGACTATCGCTTAAAACCTACCATATTCCCCTTGCATCTACAAGAAAATTATCAATAAGATTGACATCTCAATATCTCCATTAACATGAAGCATATGGAGAATAAGCGTTTGTAAAAATAGTTTGTACAAGAGTAGAGAAAGTCATGTGAGTGTAACACATCAGATTTTTTTTGTTGAGTGAACCGTTTTCGAGATATTGCTTGTTATTCCCTTAAATTTTCCAATACTTTTTCTCAAATGGGAATTGGTTATTCATTTTTTTTGTCCTGGACATACAAAGAGAATGGAATACTCCACATAGCAACCAGCTCTTAAAATATTTGACTATCGCTTAAAGTCTACGATATTCTCTTTGCATCTACAAGTCATGTGAGTGTAACACATCAGATTTTTTATAGATTCGTTCCATATTATAAATGCTATTCAGAAGCAGGATAAAATACATAATATCAACATAAACTAATCTGTGGTCGGCCACATGAGGTCTGTCTGGAATCAAAGCTACAGATAATAATATTGTACATACAATTCACTGACAGTCTTCTAATTCGGAATCACTTCCGGGAGAAAGCAGCAAGTCCTGCGGAAAACGACTCTTGATAAGGGGGAACCGCATCAGATGTTCGTCCTAAGGAGAAGTACACTAGGCCAGGTACTAAGTTAAGATGCTGAACAAATGTGTGATCTTGAGAGCGAATGTGTGTAGTGTCCAAGTTCATGTTGTATCTGGGTGATTCTGACATACCAAGTTGCGTTCAGTATAAGCTTTAAAGCTTTATTTTGAAATACCTGCACACGATTTATTTTGTTTGCGACAGCACCTCACCAAATTGGACAAGCATATGTGGTGAGTAAACGACGAAGTAGAGAGTTGTACAAAAGAAAACCATATGATATTTGCAAAGAAAGCTTGTGGTTGAGAATTGGATACAATTGGGTAATCTGGAGTAAGCGAGATTTTAATTCTGGATTAATGTGAGAGTTCCAGGTCAGTCATCGTTCAAAATGCAGGCCGAGATATTTAACAGTCATCAGCACGTTTCCAGGATATGAGAAAATGTAAAAATACGGTTTTACATTTCTTGTGGTTCAAAGAAATCCTCCGGTTGTCAATCCATGATACGAGAATATTAAGAGACGTCTGTAATCTGTCAGCAGCGGTTATCTAGTCCGTAGTTTGTAATAAAATGGCGATATCGTAGCGTACATGGCGACGCTTACATGTAGTAAAGCAGGCATGTCATAGGTGAAGACACTAAACAGCACAGGTGCTAAAATGGAACCTGAACAGCAAGGAAATGAAATGTAGTTATGAAAGGGGTGACAAGAAAGTTCGGGAATCAAAATACCCAAACCAGCATTCGCCTAGCGACCTTAGGAAACCGCAAAAATAAAAACCTTTGATCAAGTTGGTCGGTTCCGGGGGTTTCAACCTTCCGCTCGCAAGCAAACCCATCCAAATTAAGCATTAAAATAAGTTTTTTTTAAAACAAAATCTCTAGTCTTGTACAAACTATTTTTACAAACGCTTATTCTCCATATGCTTCATGTTAATCGAGATGTCAATCTTATTGGTAGTTTTCTTGTAACTGCAAGGGGAATTGGTAGGCTTTATGATAGTCAAATATTTTATGAGCTGGTTGCTATGTGGCGCATTCCAATCTCTTTGCATGTCCAGGACAAACAAAATGAATAACGACTTTGAGAAAAAGTATTAAGTATTGGAAAATTTAAGGGAATAACAAGCAATATCTCGAAAACGGTTCACTCAACAAAAAAATGTATATGACATAAATTGTGTATTTTAACGCGATCTACATTTTTTGTATAGTAAAATTTTGTCTATCTCTTATGGTTTTCCAATTGTGCAAAAGTCGTTCACATTGAAGAATACTTTTGGAGACATTCCCAGAAAATTCAAGATATACATTTTATTTGTCATAGAAATATCTTAAACATATGATAGTTTAATCAAAATCGTTAGAGCCATTTTTGAGACAATTAAATTTTTCGAAAAATGTTCCATGCAAAGGGTAGTCTGGGGTGGGGGATTTTCTTTAAAATCTTCGTGTCGTATCTCTGAAAGATACTGAACCTAAATACCAAGTTTGGTGTTTATCCGACTGTTCGTTTCTGAGTTATGCTGTTCACAGACACACACACACAGACATGTTTCCAAAATTGCTTTTTTTTTGGATTCAGGGGGTCTCAAAACATATATTTCCGGTGAAATCTCGATATCGAATTTTTGTGTGGAATACAATACTTCCCCTACTTACTATACGTAGTAGAGAAAGTAAAAACTACGTCATTTTTTTATAATGACATTTCGATAATTGAAGGGTAATCCTTATGTAAAATATTTAGTAGTTAAAAAATCTTTTTGTACCCAATGTAAATTCTAGGAAATGACCAAATAAAGACGCTAAGGTTAAAAAGGGCAAACTAGTGACTTAAATCGAAGGAAATGCCCTAAAAATGGAAAATGGCATACAATTACCGAAAAAGACCTAATAAATACTATGATATGGGAGCCATGATGAGGATTTATGTACACGTTAGCGTCAGCAGAATTCGGACCCTGGTAAGCACTGTTATACAAAACTCCAAGAGCAGGATCCACTTTATGTCGAGCCGCATTTTACTTTGCTGTAAACTCCCGTATCTTCTCCTAACGCTAAGTTCCTATAAACTGACAGGACATTTCATTATTTTATCTCTATCTTCTGCTCCGCCTTCCCTTTCCCCTGCCTCTCAACTTTCATTAATATCCCACTTTTCCTCAATGCGATTTTTCTCACTTCCGTTTCAACAATCAAGGCTGCGCCCTCTCATTCCTTTAGCTTCTACTCTTTTCTACTTTTATTTTATTTTCTCAAGAAGCCCCTAAAAGTCACAGCTCGCTTTTCCTGTTACAGGAGCAAAATAACGTGCATGTCAGAAGTTAAACAAAACCTGGGGTGTTACTTTCACATGACATTTTCTACTGTCTATCGTTTATTTATTACTATTTTTGCAAAAAGGTATTATTTTATCTACTTCATGTTGTTTAAGATAAAAATTTGCAGAAATCGTTCCATTACACAGTAGTGTTAGATGTTTAAAAGTGGGTCGCTATATGCTGGCCTTGAAAAATTCCATGCTAGCCCGCCACTATGACGTGGGGGTGGTGCATCTGCGTTACATTCAAGAGATCCCGAGCTCGAATCTCGGTTAGGGTCAGCTGTTTTCCTTTTCTTTTTTTTCTGATTATCGGAGAGGACTCGGCACTGCTCCTGTGAGGATATTATACCTATGCCCTACAAGGGGGCGCCCCGGGAGTGAGAAGGAGGCGAAAGGAGACACCGGGCGGCCGGAAATGGAAGTGGTGGCACGGCATTGACATGGTCCCTACAGTTTCCACATTGAGACGACCAGACAGTCGGACTTTCGTCCCACACAGAGGGTCCAACACCCCGGCAACCAGCCGAAAGCCGAGGGACGGAGAAGTTTCACAAATTGCATCCTTTTCCCCTGCTACGCCGCACCGAAAACACATCGCTGACACTTCCAAACCCTGCAACAGACCTAACGGGGGGAAGGATGAATGAAATGGAGGCCAGGAAATTCGGGGGCTGAAAGAAAACAATCCAGCATTCGTCTGATGACCCGGAAAACCTCCGAAAAACGCACGGGTCACAGTGGGCGCTCTCCGGGAATCGTACCCTGGACCTCGCAAATGTGAGTCACACGCGTTACCGCGGCGCCACCTCCCTCAGTTTAGGGTCGATTACTCGGACTAGGCCTTTTAGGGTTTTTTCCCTTATCCTGAAAAGACGAATGTCGGGCAACTTTAACCTCTATGAAACCTGGGTTCATTTGAGTATCATTTCACCTATTTCATTCATTTATGGTCCGATAGCGACAGAACTTTAAAAATATCTGATGTGTTCCCTTCACAAACCTTCGTTACACATTTGTAAATTTCGTTATAGATTTAGGAAGAAAACAGTAAGCTAAAGCGATAAGTCAACTTTTTAAAAACCGTATCGATATGTGAATGGCTTTGAGATTCTGTTCTCTTTGCGTGATCCGAGAAGAAACGAAAAACTTACCTCTTGAAGAAGTAGTATTTGAAAATTCAACCAATAACGAAGAATAAATTGGAAATAGTTAATGATATAAACATCTTTATATAGCACAAATTCTATCCTTTAACCAAGATCTACACTCTTTGTGTAGTAAAATTGGTCTATCTCCTCCGGTTTATCAATTACGTAACACATTCAGAACGAAGAGGACTTTACAGGTGATTCTTAGAAAATGAAGATATATAGGGTTCTCTCATAAGTTCGCTTTTCGTTACGTTTTAATTACTAAGAACGCCTGGGAACGCACCTCACCCGCAGCGCAGCTACGACAGCGTAGTTGCCGAACTTTCCGTTTACAAACTTTAAACACAAGGTAGTTCAAAAGATAAATAACTGCGGCAGATAGGTTTTGTAAACAAACTTTATTTCCTGTAGTATACACCAATATTGTCGACAATATATTGCCAAGTTCCTGGCTACAGTAGCACGAACTAAATTGAGCTCCAATGCCAAGATCCGAGTTGTAATTCGTGGATTGTTCACTATCGTTTCATGAATTGTTTCCACGTCCGTAACTATTGGCCGTCCAGACCGAGGTTTGTTTTTTTCGGGAAGAAATTCCCAGCTCGAAGTCAACTAAACCACTTTTGACATGCTCGCTTCGTTACTGCATCTTCCCCGTAGACAGCACAAATTTCCTGCCGGCATTGTGAGGCGGTTTTACCCTTACGATAGTAAAACAGCATAAAATGTCGGAAATGTTCCTTTTTGCTTTCCATTGTTTGTAAACACAAGTTCTATCACCGTCAGTCACAAATACGCACTGACATATCCAATAGTGAGTCTGGTTGTTCTTCTCTAAGTCGTACGGGTGGTTAGGCAACTAGGATAACTTGAGTGTACAGAGGGTTCAGGATTTTCAGGCGCTATAGATGGAACTTGCGAGCAAAACGAACGAACTTATGGGACAACCCAATGCATTTTATTTGTCATGCTGATATCAACATATGGTATTTTAATCAAAATCGTTATTATCATTTTGAATAAATATAAAATAAAGACAATTTTTCCATGTAAAGGTGAGTTTGGGGTGGGAGCATTTGTTTTAAACCTTCTTGTCGTATCCTTGAATATTGAACTTTAAGCCAAGTTTTGTGTTTAATAAAATGTTCTTTTTTGAGTTTATGCTATTCACACACACACATTCACGATGTGCAGATTTTCACTTTCTCTGCCACATACATAGTAGGTAGAGAAGGTATTGCATTCCACCCAAAAATTCGATATCGAGATTTCACCGGAAAAACGTGTTTTGAGGCCCCCTGAATCCAAAAAGGGATATAAAAAGGTCCATGGTGTGTCTTGTGTCTGTGAATAGCATAACTCAAAAACGAAAAGCCGGGTATCACACTTGTATTGAGGATCACCACCTCCAACTACCCTTTTTACGAAACATTTTTTGAAAATTTTGATTTTTAAAAACCATATATTAAAGATATTTATTTCAGAAATAAAATGCATGTCTTGAATTTTCTGGGAATAGCTTTTGAAGCCTCTTCATTCGGAAGCAATTTTGTATAATCTTGTAAAACTGGTAAATGTTAAGCGATAGACGAAAACGTACTACACGAAGAATGTAGATTTCTTTAAAACACACAATTTACTTCAAATAAGTTTTTCTATAGCATAAGCCGTTTCTGAGATATCCCTTATTAAATGTTCAATATTTGTCATTCATTTAATGTCTAATCGATTTTCAGTTGTTTGTCGCGTTGTCATGGAAACAGTGTGGAATTTTAAGGCCAGCATATAGCGTCCAGTGGTTAAACATTTGACTATCGCTGTTCCCTTGGTATCTATAACGAAATGTGTAGTGTAGCTGTTTCTGTAAAGGTTTATTTGGATTAAAATGAAGTAGATAGATACATAAGTTTTAGTAAGTATAGTTCGTATACACAATAATAATAATAGAGGTAGAGAATGTCTTGTGAATGTATCACATCAGATTTTTTATAAAACTGTTTGTTTTGATTCATGGGACTCAAAACATGTATTTCCGGCGAAACTCTGACATTAATTTTTGGGTGGAATGGAATATTTTGCTCACGTACGCGGTAGAGAGGGTAAAAATGTGTTGCGGGCAGTTATTTTCTGGGCTGACCCCGATACGTATCTTATTGCTTACGTGGACTGCAGAGGGAGTATTCTTGTCAGCGGAGTTTAAAAGCAAATTTAAGTACCGACGTCGGTGGTCACAGCAATAAAAACGTGTGGAGTTATTTCACGGCATCCTCTGCCGATAACTACCAAAACCTCGCGTTGATAAGCCTTACATATCAACCGTTTTCATCATTCCACTTCTGCGGTGCTCATTTCCGTTAAGTCAATAATTTAAGGGCCCCTAATTCGCGGCACTCGTCCATAAGGGCGAATTATCCGGTTTACTGCGCCATCGTGTAAAAGGTGCCTTTCTTTTTTCACGCACTCTCTCTCTCTCTCTTGCACTGGCTACTACGTGTGGAGTTTCATTTGTTTTGCAGGTCTGCAGGCGCAAGTCATTTGTCAAGTTTATCGCCATAACGCCGCTCTGGGGTGAGAGGGTTGTCGTTAGAGAGGGTCCTACCGCCCCCACCCGCGTTTCCGCGAGCTCATTATTTCTCCACGAAAATTAGAACCAGAGGAAAAGAGCCTCCGGACGACCTCCGGGAGAAAAAATGTCCCACCTGGTTAGATGGTGCGGTAATATTAGTTCGTTTGCTGTAGGGAAATGTGTTGTCAGATTAAGTGCCTGCAGAATGTACAGAATGCACGTAAATTCCACCTTAATTACACTGGAAGCCGGTGAGAGTGTTTGCTAGCCTTCTTTATCATTAGAGCTGCGGTCGGCATTAATGCCACGACACATACGTGCATCTTTTGCCATGTTTACTTCCCGAAGAAACGCTTTAAAACATCTATCAAAAATTTCTGATGTATTAAACATTCCCTTCGGCTTATTTTGCTAATATCCAAAATAAGATGAAAAACGGAAATAAAAAAGAGTAGTGTAAAAAAAGAAAAGGTTCAATATTGCAGTCAGGGGCGTATTCAGTAAGGGAGCTGTAATGGGGATTAATTGGTAATAGGGTTTTCTTGGTGTCGGGTTTGTTATTCGGCAGGATTGTTGTTGCCGGCTACTCAGGTAGAGGGTTGACTCTTATCTCAGGAAGTGTGGATGGGAGATGAATTGTACAGTTCTCCTCTCAGTGGCCCGTTTATTCTGAAGATCCACACTGCTTTCCTTGACCGAATACCCTTCACACAAGACGCGATTCCACCTATCATCCCCCGCTATTGTTTACGTGCTTTACCCTTTCCTCACTTTTACCTAACACTAGCCATCAAATACATAAATGCTTAAGCTTCGACATCTACACTGTTTCCCTCTCTGACACGTGTGGCAGTAATCTGTTTGTCTTATCTTATTTACTGTTATTGTTTTATTACTTTTTAAAATTTGGGTTCTTTGTCCTCAGGCTAGCTATTATTACTCAGTCGAGCAAATATCTCTGAGCAGGGCGTGTAAACGGAAAGGAGTTGTTACTAAAGGATAACACTGATAAAAGAATTTATTTTCACACTTTTATTGCCGACACACTTAATTAATTTCACATCTTTAATCTTAATACACGCCTGACTAAAACTGTTGTATTTCCGAATGTAATTACTGTCGTAATAGTTGTCGCGTACTTCACATTTTGTAACTAACTTTACGACGCGAGAGATATGACATTCATCTCACGAGAGATTCCTCAAGACTGCGCGACGTTTACCTCGTGAATGATTCCTCAAGACTGCATGATGTGTACCTCACGAGAGATTCCTTAAGACTGCGCGACGTTTACCTCGTGAATGATTCCTCAAGACTGCATGATGTGTACCTCACGAGAGATTCCTTAAGACTGCGCGACGTTTACCTCGTGAATGATTCCTCAAGACTGCATGATGTGTACCTCACGAGAGATTCCTTAAGACTGCGCGACGTTTACCTCGTGAATGATTCCTCAAGACTGCATGATGTGTACCTCACGAGAGATTCCTTAAGACTGCGCGACGTTTACCTCGTGAATGATTCTGTAGAACTGCGTGGAACATGCTTATGGCTCGAGAATTTATACTCCTTCACCTCGAAATGCCTAAACATTATAATAGAGCTGCTATTGGTGACCAAATCGCGCCAACATTAGCGGCTGTTTTGTAAGCCAATCATAATTACTAACACATATGCCCTAGGGAAGATATTCCCTCTATTTCTAAAGAAAGGCACGCTACCTTGACGTCATTTGTTTGTCTCTTCTTAGTGATAAACAACTCACCCCCTCGCTTCATTGTTACCCACTCCTATTGTCAGTTTCATTACTACTAGCTCCCCAAAGTGCTTAAGACACAATGTAAGACATTTCATTTTTAAAGAGTGATTTCAATAATTCATTATGTATATATACTATATATAAACTGAATTATTGAAACCACACGTGGTGTGAGGCCGTGTAAACTTATTTCCTAGCAATGTTTATAATTAACAAACATCTCAAATCATTGTCATACAATAATGTTAATTTACACTACCATCACTCTGGCATTCACAGTGTTGTGATATAAAATACTGCCTCACACGAAATGCTGTGAATACTCTTTCCCTGTACGACACGAAGTCATGTATTCTTCCCCACTGTACGACACGAAGTCATGTATTCTTCCCCACTGTACGACACGAAGTCATGTATTCTTCCCCACTGTACGACACGAAGTCATGTATTCTTCCCCACTGTACGACACGAAGTCATGTATTCTTCCCCACTGTACGACACGAAGTCATGTATTCTTCCCCACTGTACGACACGAAGTGATCCATCTTACACACGTCTCAAACTGCTCTCCGTCATAGATAATTTTTCTATTCTCCGCCTTTTTTCTAGTTTCAATCCTTCTTTTTACTATCCACGTGACTTTTATAATTTCTCATTGGTCATTTTTCTAAATTTTTCTCCATTTTCAATTGCTCCCGTTATATCGTCGAGCTGACCTTGCCCGCATCTACCATTACCGCCTTACGTTCTCTTGATTAACTTTTCTGTGCGCTTGACTGCATTCGACTTCCGTTCCGTTGTTCTATCTTCCTGTGAGTTTCACCAGATTTCTATAGGACCTAAGCGTTTGCTAATGTTTCCTTTCCTGTATGTTCCTTTCACCTTTTACAGTTTTCACCGTGTGTCTCTTCGTTCTTAAGAACACGTTTTCCTACATTTTATTTCACATTCTGATTATTTATTCGTATCTACTCTTTACTTTATTTCTTTCGTAATGAATTTATTCCCCCATTTCTAATCCTTAATATTATCTTTTATTCCTCCTTCTCATTAGTATTCCCATCCTTATTATTTTGATTAGATGATTATTAACATTATTATTATTATTATTATTATTATTATTATTATTATTATTATTATTATTTTATTCACTTCAGAGCTCAGGGGGTTGAAGCCCCCTAGATATCCAAAACAGTAAGCACTATAGTCCCATTTTGGTTTTCTGCAACTCTTTCATACTACAGATTTAGTGTATCATATTGCACGTTAACGTACAAGGAGCGCCAAAGATAATCTCACTGCACATCGCGTCTATGTCACATTATTTATCGTTATACGTGGCCTTGCGAAGCCACGGCAATTTCCTTGGTGCTTTAGGCACCACTCCTTCTGCTAAACAGTTACACCAACAACCACAACAAAAGTTACAAAATGGCATAGAAACGAAATATATGTTTACGCCCTCGATCGTATTGGCTAAAAGAGGCATATGAGGCAGTATTTTCAACACTTAAATGATATCAGTCTAATTATATAATATATAAGTTCAATAACAGCCCGCCTTAAAGCAATATGTGTATAATATATAAAGTGTTTGTTACAGTCATTGTATTATGTTTATATTATTATGTATATGTATAAAATGTTATGTGAATGTATTATGTAGTTTAACAATGTAGGAGCTGTGAGAATAGAAGCAAGCTGCCTTCCGTAGCAAACAGAATTACAAAGTAGAAGCCGAAGGTTGCTAACAATGAGGTAACCTTGAGAAAGTTTAATAAAGGCTACTAATAATTCTTGGAACAATAATAATGTAATATTTAAAACAGTTTATAAATAGCCAATCCAAAACTACAAAAAGCTTAAGACAAATAAAAGTATTCTATTGGAGTAGGCTTAGCCAATCACAGACTTGAAATAGAGGAAATGTGCAAATTCAGGCGTAGACGTTACAAGATTGCGTACCCGAGCAGTTCGGTACGGATTCAGTGTGAGACATAAAACTTCATTTGCGGTGAGAATAATATAAAGTTTACCTATTAAAAGTACATTTAACAATAATCTCACAACTCTATAGTAGGATACATCAGTGAAGTATTATTTAATCGTGTGAAGGATTAATAAAAAAAAATTACACTACAATTATAATTTGTGTAAGCCTTCATTCTTTAGCCGTACCAGCCCTGCTAAGAGGTACGTGCTCTAAAAAAATACCAATAACGCAGCCGAGGTATACATACATATAAATATATAAATAAAGAAATATTAAAATAAAAGTTAAGTTTCTAAACGTCGGGCGTAGGCCACCGGAGAAGTAAACGTGGGGCGAACACTCCAAGAAACAATCGCCCGCAAAATTGGTATCCATTACGTGTGTGGTCTATAACAGCTTCAAGTTTGGCTCCCAACGTGGGGCTACAATAAACCACTGCAAGTTTGGCTCCCAACGTGGGGCTACAACCACTACACATACAGACATCTTATCGTGATTGGTAGCCGATAGCTTATCGGCTAGCGAAGGACACACCTTTGAAAGGGTTAAAAGCTAAGGGGAAAACTTGATGAGCCCCCAGGTTAGCGAAATGTAGAATGTGCAGTGTGAGAAGATTTTCAGGGGGTCCAAATTAAAGCTCGAATGGTATTCATTAAACACATAGCAAGCTAGCACCTTATAACAAAAAATAAACAGAACTGTATTCTCATAGTGATATAAATGCTTGTTGCTGCATAGAAGCAAGCATAACTAAATAATAAATAAATAAGCATGTTTTCCCTCTAATTAAAACTATAATTGGTTAATATACCTTTACTAAAATATTGCTGACCATAGGGATACAACAGGATTATAGACAAAAATATAAACCCATTTTATTGCTATAATATGTATGTCATATTCAGTAAACCATATACACATACAAATTTATCTCTAGTTTCTCAACACGATCAGTCAATTACAACAAAAGTATAATTTGCATTTAGTAAACGGATATCATCATCTACGAATGTTTTACGGGATGTGCCCACTTTCTGACGAGTATTATTGCTTTCTCTGCTACGTATAGTAAGTAGAGGAAGTATTGTATACCACCCAAAAATTCAATACCGAGATTTCAACGGAAATATATGCTTTGAGAACCCCTGAATTCAAAAAAAGCATTTTTGGAAACATGTCCGTGTGTGTGTGTCTGTGAACAGCATCACTCAGAAACGAACAGTGTGATAAACACCAAACTTGGTATTTAGGTTCAGTATCTTCCAGAGATGCGACACGAAGGTTTTAAAGAAAATCCCCCCACCCCAGATTACCCTTTACATGGAACATTTTTCAAGCATTTGAATTTTCTCAGAAATGGCTCAACGATTTTGATTAAAGCATCATATGTTTAAGATATTTTCATGACAAATAAAATGTATATCTTGAATTTTCTGGGAATGTCTCCAAAAGTATTCTTCATTGTGAACGACTTTTGTATAACTGGTAAACCATAAGAGATAGACAAAATTTTACTACACAAAAAATGTAGATCGCGTTAAAATACACAATTCACAATTTATGTCATATACATTTTTTTTGTTGTGTGAACCATTTTCGAGATATTTCTTGTTATTCCTTTAAATTTTCCAATACTTTTTCTGAAATGGAAATTCCTTATTCATTTTTTTGTCCTGGACACACAAAGAGAATGGAATACTCCACATACCAACCATCTCTTAAAACATTTGACTATCGCTTAAAGCCTACCAATTCCCCTTGCATCTACAAGAAAATTAGCAATAGGATTAACATCTCGATTAACATGAAGCATATGGAGAATAAGCGTTCAGATCAGATCAGAATCAGATTTTTATCCAGTAATTCGCTATAAAAACACTTTTATGCACTGCCGTTGCAATTGCTGTAAGAGTGCGACCAGCCTCCCACATACCCACGATACGTCCACGTAACTTCGGTAGTATACGGCATGACTGGTTCTGAGACAATAAACATGTTTTTGTTTCAATAACACCAGGAAAAGCATGAACCTCCCAACTTCCCTCCCCCCCTTATTGCTGTGTTATCAGGCTACCCCGCTCTGTGATAAATAAGGTGAAGGCCACGCCTCAAAAGACGCCGAAGAGTTTCTTTGCAAAATGAATCTTTCACCATGGAAAATTATTTTTAATGGTAACATGATGTAAAAGTATAACATAATCGCTGAGGTGCTGGAAGAAAACTGACACTAAACGCGCATATTCCCACATTTTATGACAATGTTCACAGAGGGCGAAGAGTGATTCATTGCCTAGGTGGCTTAATTAGATATTGGACAAGAATGGAGATTGGGCGGATTATTAAAACATGTCTTATAAATATACCCTATTTGAGAGTAAAATGTGTATAATTTGCTTCATTTTTACATAATACTGTTATTAAAAATACTTTTTCACGGAGAATTTGTGCAAAACAGTGGTTTATGTAGTTGTATATTCAGATTCGACACATGATTCCAATAATGTGTATTAAATGTGTCTTTGAGAGTAAAAATCTGATGTGTTGCACTCATACGACTTTCTCTACTTTTGTACAAACTATTTTTATAAACGTTTATTCTCCATATACTTCGTGAATCTCTTAAGAGCTGGTTGCTATGTGGAGCATTCCATTCCCTTTGCGTGTCTAGGACATAAAAAAATCTGATGTGTTACACTCACATGACTTTCTCTACTCTTGTACAAACTATTTATAGAAACGCTTATTCTCCATCTACTTCATGTTAATCGAGATAAACATTTGCAGACTCTATCTTATTGCTAAGTTTCTTGTAGATGTAAGGGGAATATATATTTACAAGGACAATATAGAAATACAGTAGCCTTTAAGCACATACATATCTCTTAATAGCTGGTTGCTAGGTGCGTCACCATTCTCTTGCCAAAGATTAATACTCTTTGTATATCCAAGACAAAAAAAATAAATAACGAATTCCCATTTGAGAAAATAAGTATTGAAAAATTTAAGGGAATAACAAGTAATATCTCGAAAATGGTTCACTCAACCAAAAAAATGTACATGACATAAATTGTGTATTTTAACGCGATCTACATTTTTTGTGTAGTAAACTTTTGTCTATCTCTTATGGTTTACCAGTTATGCAAAAGTCGTTCACAATAAAGAATACTTTTGGAGACATTCCCAAGAAATTCAAGATATACATTTTATTTGTCATAAAAATATCTTAAACATATGATATTTTAATCGAACTCGTTAGAGCCATTTTTGAGAAAATTAAAATTTTCGAAAAATCTTCCATGTAAAGGGTACTCTGGGGTGGGGGGATTTTCTTGAAAACCTTCGTGTCGCATCTCTGGAAGATACTGAACCTAAATACCAAGTTTGGTGTTTATCCGACTGTTCGATTCTGAGTTATGCTGTTCACAAACAGACACACAGACAGACAGACAGAAACACAGACAGACAGACAGACACACACACAGACACACACGGACATGTTTCCAAAAATGCTTTTTTTTTGGATTCAGGGGGTCTCAAAACATTATTTCCGGTGAAATCTCGGTATCGAAATTTTGGGTGGAATACAATACTTCCCCTACTTACTATACGTAGTAGGGAAAGTAAAAAAGCGAATTCCCACTTGAGAAAAAGTATAAGTATTGGAAAATTCAAACAAATTACAAGGAATATCTCGGAAATGGTTCACTCCATAAATATATATATATGACAATTTTTTTAGTTTTAACGAGATATATATTTTTTGTGCAGTAGAATTTGGTGTATCTTTCACACTTTACCAGTTATGCAAAAGTCATTCAGAATTGAGGACTTTTGGGGACATACCCAGAAAATTCAAGATATACATTTCATTTGCCATGAAAATATCTTAAATATACGATATCTCAATTAAAATCGTTAGAACCATTTTTGAGAAAATAAAATTTTTCGAAAAATGTTCCATGTAAAGAATAGTATGGGGTGAGGGATTTTCTTGAAAATCTTCGTGTCGCATCTTTGTAAGTTATTGAACCTGAATACCAAGTTTGGTATTTATCCGACTTTTTGTTTTTGTGTTATGGTATTAGATATACACAACATACCCCGGACCGTTTTCTAAAAATGTTTTGTTATTGGATTTAGGGGGCTCCAAAACATGTATTTCCGGTGAAGTCTCGGTATCAAACTTTTGAGTGGAATGCAATACTTCCCCTATTTACCTACTATATGTAGTAGAGAAATTATGAAGTCTAATATATTTCAATTTCACATTATATTGCAATTAAAAATATTTATTCTTAGAGATATTGTGAAAAACATGGCTTTATTTAATATACACTGCCGTTTGTGAAAATTGCAACACCAAGAAATAATTTCCCGAATAACTCGAAACTTGGTGGAAGTGTAGAAGAGTGTGCAAGCAATAAGTGATTAGGTTTGTAGAGAGATGGGGTATACGTAGGAGCAGAGCCCTCTCGTATCGATCCGACAAGGTCAGTGTTGCGCCAAGTGTAGTCAGTGCAGAGCTGTCAAACAAGGTGGAAACAATAACTTAAGTGTAAGTATGGCTCGTCGACGTCAAAGAGAGCCATATCGGCATGTGAGCGAGTTCGAACGGGGCAGAATGTTCGGTGTTCGGGAAGCGGGT
This sequence comes from Deroplatys truncata, assembly GCA_030765065.1. Taxonomy (NCBI): domain Eukaryota; kingdom Metazoa; phylum Arthropoda; class Insecta; order Mantodea; family Mantidae; genus Deroplatys; species Deroplatys truncata. The sequence continues at coordinate 14,775,417 of CM060979.1, forward strand.
TTGTTTTACCGTGACATTTCGGCTCGTACAGGGCATGCTGCTACACAGTTATGCGTGTGTGGAAGCAGTGGATAGATGAAGGTCGTACGTAGCGAAGAGCGCCTACTGGACCGCGGAACATGACAACAGCACGGGATGACCGTCATCTTGTCCGCATGGCCATAACGGACCGTACAGCTTCATCCACAGTCTTGGCTCGACGCTGGAGCACTGCAACTGGTGTGAACTTGTCTGCAACAACGGTTCGTCACCGTAAGCTGCAGGTTTGACTGGTTGCATGCATGCCATTATGTCGGCTTCCATTGTCCAGAAACCACAAGCTCCTCCGAGTGCAATGGGCACGTGAACACCGTCACTGGGGTGTGGCAAAATGTAGTCTTTTCGGACGAGTCAACGTGTGCTATAGTGATGGCCGCATGCGTGTCCGGTGGTACTGTGGTGAGCGCAACCTGGAGGGCTGTATTGTTGAGCGGCATAGCGGACAAACACCAGGTGTGACGGTTTGGGGTGCCATTGTTTACAACAACCGATCTCGCCTTATACGAGTTGAGGGCACTTTGAACAGCAACCGGTACCTAACGGTAGTTGAGAGCTTGAGGTACTCCCCTGCTTCAGGCATCTCCACAGGTCACATTTCAACATGACAATGCCCGGCCACATATTGCGAGGAAAATACAAGCCTTCTTCGAAGAGCAACGGGTACCATTGCTTCCCTGGCCTGCACGTTCGCCTAACATGTCGCCCATCGAACATGTCTGGGATATGGTTGGTGCGTCACGGTCCTCCAGTAACCAGTGTCACGGATTTGTGGGCTCGACTACAAACTGCGTGGAGGGAAATCCTCAGGAACTTGTTCAGAACTTTTGGATTCAATGCCAAGGCGTATAGCAGCTCTAATTGCAGCGCATGGAGGCCACACCAAATACTGAATATTAGGGCTCAAAGGTCATGTTTAGATTTGAAAAGTTTATCATTTGTTACTTGTGATGTACGTAAACCTGTGCTATTAAACTCATGCGTTCCCTTCTTGGTGTTGCAATTTTCAGAAACGGCAGTGTATATTATTGTAAGGTGGTTATTATCGGTGCCCTGTTATCCACTTCCTCCTTATCACCCGGGTGTGTGGCTGGTCACCTGGTCTCACACTCTGATCCGTATGACCTCTGCCCACCGTCAGGCGTCTTGGGAAGTGTGGCGTAAAGGAGGGAAGGCTCTTTAGTTAGTTTAGTTACTTAAGTGATAACTAGTACAGATAATGCTCAAGGTTATATATTCACGTAAAACTGGTCGCCATTGCATGTGCAAAAGATAAACAGATATAGTCACCTCCAGCCTGTTGTGCATACGTACTCACTTCCGAAGTTCAGTAGAACGTCTCCCAAACCTTCGGAGACGTCATAAATGGAAGCGATTTTACATAACGTTTTGGGATATTCCCAGAAAGTTCCAGATATGCACTTTATTTGCCATGTAAATATGTTTAATATAAGGTATTTTAATTAAAATCATTATAGTCATATGTTTAGAAAATCAAAGGGCAGTTGGAAGTGAGGACTTTTGTTGAAGGTTTTCGTGTCGCATCCCTGGAAGACACTGAACTCAAATTCAAAGTTTGGTACTTATCCGAGTTTTCGTTTTTGAGTTATGCTGTTCACAGACACACACGGACTTTTTCTAAAAATGCTTTATTTGGATTCAGGGGACCTCATATGTCTTTCCGGTGAAATTTCGGTTATGAATTTTTTTTTGCGTGGAATGTGTATGTGGTAGAGAAAGTAAAATGGGTATGATATCAGTAACAGGGTATTTGCCAGCTCTAAGATAGCTATTCTCGCGGGTTGAACTAACGCAGGTCTTGGGTATAAAACCTGAATGCTCGCAATGGGTTGTGTGTCTGGGTAGCACGATATGCCACAGCTGGCCGTGCTAGAACTCTGTATTTGCTTCTTAAATTTTCATTCCTGTAAATCTGTACATAAAATATAACAAAGTTAACACTTACCTCATAGCAAATGCTGTAAATGTCGTCCTTCACCCTAAACAACCACAGTACCGGATAAATAGATTTAGATTCTTCAAGAACGCGACGAGCCGATTCCGATAACATTATGTTGTTATAAAGATCTGCCTTCCCATCTTCACAAATGAAAGTGTGTTACTGACTACGTGGTAACTGAAGGACAGAAAGCCTGTCGTGATTGCAGGATGCGAGGGTAAGCCAGCCGGCATTGCCACAACACTGTGCGAGCGGTCAGTTTTGTACCGAAGACCCAGCATCATTGCGTTGGCAGTTTCCTCCATGCATGCGCAGTATTAACAAATTTGGATCATTTGTTGACATATCACGATGGTTTTACCAACTATACTAAATTAACCAGAAGCTAAGTATGTATTATAAAAAGGTGTTTGTTAATCATGCTCATACATGATTATATTTAGTCAATATACACTGTTTATTGATCCAATTGATATCCCCTTCACTTGGATAAATCTCTAAAAGTGACCACGGAATAAACATACGACCGACATCGTCAGTTATTTCTGTTTAACCTCCCCCCACCTTAAATGCACTCTCTAAAGCTGCCCTGTTTACAGTAATGTTCACGAAATTAAGAGTCCAAAAATTATAATTCCCATGATCTATAAAAATATATCCAAAGCAACACAATTTTTATCTCAAGGAAACAAATTTAGCGTCTATTACTTTTTCTACTACGTATAGTAAGTAGGGGAAGTAGGGGAAGATTCGATACTGAGATTAAAATATCGTATGTTTAAGATATTTTCATGGCAAATGAAATGTATATTTGAATTTTCTGGTAATGTGCCCAAAACACCTCCTCATTCTGAATGAATTTCGCATAACTGGCAAACCGTAAGTGATAGACAAAATTTTACTGCACAAAAAATGTAAAACGCACAATTTATGTTATATGCACTTTTCTGTCGAATGAATCATTTCCGATATCTTCCTTGTTATTTGTTTGAATTTTGCAATACTTATACTGTTTCTCAAATGGGAATTCGTTATTCGTTTTTTATGTCCTGGACATGCAAAGAGAATGGAATGCTCCACATAGCAACCAGCTCTTAAAACATTTGACTATCGCTTAAAGCCTACGATATTCCCCTTGTACCTATAAGAAAATTACCTGTAGGATTGTAAGAACAGTTTGTACAAGAGTAGAGAAAATCATGTGCGTGCAACGCAGCAGATTCTTTTTGAAAGCATTGCACCATCCAAATAGCGACTATATCAGTGTATCACGAAAGCAGCGTGTGAACAAAGATGCGGTGAAAGTACCATATATATGGCTTCGCTAAATAAATAATTAGTAAGATTGCCTTAGAATTGTGTTTTGTAGTAGATGTTGTCACTTCCAGAACCTCTGACCCAACCCCCACTCTTTTTAGGATCCTTTCTTTTATAGTAAAATTCTTGGTTAACAACACAAACTTCACCATTTTGTCGATAATGCGGATGCGCGTAAGGAAGTGCCAATTTATCGTAGTCAGGCAAATCCGATAAATTGCCGTTGTTTTGATGTTATTGTTCTTCTTATCGTTCGCTCGCCGCTCACATAAACGTAAATGCTAAGGCAGTGTTTTATTGATGAATGTATTACACCAGTAGGCGGCGCCGTAGTCGAGTGGTTAGACCGCTCGCCTTCCACCAAGGCGCCCGGATTCCATCCCAGGGACTCGTATGTGGTGGATAAAGCGGCGTCTGGATAGTTTTCTCCGGTTTTCCCCACCATTCGTCACTCCACCGGTGCTCCATCTTCACCTTTCCTGTCATTCATTTCATCTATCATCTCCTTCGCTCTCATCCCGAGCTTCGAGCTGATCCCCCACCCTGGTTGTCAGGATCCGATTCATGGACCTCAGCTCCCCGTAGGTATCTGATCACAGGCATTAGCTTGTAAGTCCTACGAAGGGGAGGGTAATTAGAGATTGCTCTGCTTTGCTTTTGCATTTCACCAAAAAAAATCGCTTGTGGAGTTAAGGTGTGGTTGCTAATTTACCTGAGTTTATAAAAAGAATCTAAACCGAACCTAAGCTCCCGTGAATCACTGGTTGCTAATTAACCTAAGTTAAAAAGAAATGAAAAGAACTAAATCTCTCCTAACCTAACCTGAATCTAGCTTGAATCAGAAGCCTAAGCTTATAAGCCTAAGCTCGCCTCGCTCGCATGCTGTGGTGTTACGATTGGTTTTTTAATTGACCTAAGCAAGTAGTAGTAATATTAAGTCCGCTATTGCGAATAAAAAGTTGCAAGGAATATTAGTTAGTCGCGAAAGGATGGCGCTGTTTGTTAGTCATATGTTCCTAGCTCCGCAGTTCTCAAAACAAGATGAAGCAAGCAAGGAAGTGGCACCCGTCGGGAAACTCCGCAAGTATTCCCGAAGGCACAATTCCTTATTGAAATATACCAATTAGAAGTTTTTATTAAATAATAATCATCATCATTATCATAATAATATAGGGTAGTTAAATTATATTCGAACCCACTCGTGGGCTCTCTCTATTGCGCGAGACAGCCGGCAGTCGCCGGGGAAATTACGCCGTCAGAGGCGGACTAAAATACTTACCTTATAATAGAAGCTGGAAATATTGACCTTCTGCTCTCAAACAGGCAGCATATCTCGTGTAAATATTCCCGCTCACTCTCCGAAGCTCAGTAGTAGGAATATTTGTGATAAAACGCCTCATTATGATCAGAAAATTGGAGTGTGGTGTGCGATAATTGCTAGAATAATAGGGCCCATATTCTTTGATAAAACAGTAAATAAAGAGCGATATCAGAGGTAAATTCTGAGGCCATTTTGCAATCGCTTGACGGAAGAAGAGAAATCGTATGGTTGGTTCCAGAAAGATTCTGCAGCAGCATATACGGCTGCCGACTCATTACATGCAATAAGAGAGGTGATTGATGACAGAATAATTAGTGTTGATTTGTGGCCCCCTCATTCTCCTGACCTAACGAGTTGTGATTTTTATTTATGGGGTTCTTTAAAAGACAAAGTGTTTCGTTCCAATCCTCGCACATTACAGGAACTTAGAGAAAACACTGTGCAAGAAATCACAAGCTGAACTCCGGAGAGGGAGCGAGAATATTAATTACACGAGATATGCTGCCTGTTTAAGAGCAAGTCAACATTTCCAGCATCTATTATAAGGTAAGGATTTTAATCCGCCTATGCCGGCGTAATTTCCCCGGTGACTGCCGGCTGTCTCGCGCAGCACAGAGAGGCCGCGAGTGGGTTCGAATATAATTTAACTACCCTATACTTCAACAGCTAACCTTAAATTGCTGAGGAAGAGGCATCCATGGCTGTTAATAGAGGTGGCAAGCAAAATCCAGCAATCACTAATTGGAATGCAACAGACAAGGCCTAAGTAAACAAATGACGAAAGAAAACTTCGAACAAACGCACAACCTATCGAAAACTAGGTATGTCAAAAGTATGTTTTATCACGCTCAGAGGTTGCCGCATCAAACCCCTCCAAAACAAGGCTTAGTCATTGAATCGTACGATAGCATAAACGTAAAACACTACGTGCTCGCAATTGGAAACCATCTCCCATAGTGACATTCGATGTATCGCGCATACCAAACGGAACTGTCTTTCTCTCTTTCAGAAAGAAACGTTTCGAAGATCTAACTAGTAGACTCTCAAGGCTATTCCCAGAAGATTCAAAATATATATTTCATTTATTATGAAAGTATCTTAAACATATAGTATTTTAATCAAAATCGTTAGTATTTTTGATAAAATCAAAACTTTCGAAAACCTCCTCATGTAAAGAGTAGTTTGCTGTAGGGGGATTTTCTTGAAAATCTTCTATCGCATCCTTGAAAGATGTTGAACTTAAATACCAAATTTAGTATTTAACCAGCTTTTCGTTTTCGAGTTATACTGTATACAGACACACATTGAATTTTTTTTTCTAATTTGGATTCAGAGAGGTTTCAAAACGTGTATTTTTCGCGGTCTCGGTATCGAATTTTTCGGTGCATTACAATACTTAGTTAAGTAGTAGACAAAGAAAGAAAAAAGAAAACAGTGTAAAGTGTAATTTTCTAACACTGTAAAAAATATTGCCGTTTTAAAAACTGCAAGTATTTCATTCGGCAGGATGAAAACTCAGAAGAAGGTTTGTTGTTGTATTGTTATTTTTACGTTGTTATTTGCCCCACGCTTTGGGAGCCAATTTGAGAAGAAGTTATTTTTGTTGTATTGTAGTTCAACAGTTAGGGAGCCGAACTTGAAGTAGTTGCAACCGCACGTATGGTAAAAAGTTTCCGGTAGCCTTCGTTCCAAATGTTTTTTCCGGTGGCCTTTGCCCCAAAAATGTTTAAAAAATATTAAATTTCTAATTTTTGACTGTTTCTTTAAATATTATATATTTATGTTTGCCTCGGCTGCGTCAGTATTATTGTTAGAGACATGGATTTCTTTGCAGGGAGTAGTGCGGCTAAGAATGTAGGCTTACACAGATTATAATTTTTACTTCACTACATTTACTAATCCTTGACACAATTTAAATAACACTTCACTGATATAGAGAGCTGTAAGATTCTTTTATTAATTACTTGCACTTTTTAACACGTAAACTATTTTCATCTCCCACTGAATACGTTTTAAATTTCTCGAGGACACATCTCGCGTCCGGTTAGGAACACTGTCTACAACCAACGCGTCCAAATATGAGCGCTGTCTACAAGCAACTGACTTGATTTCTACCGCCTAAATTTGTAAATTTCTGTATTTCAAGTCTCTGGCTGGCTATTCCTAACCCAATAGAATACTTTTATTTAACTTAAGCTTTTTTCTGGTTATTGATTGGCTATTTTATAAACTGTCACAAAAATTACATTATTGTTGCTCCAAGAATGACTAGTAGCATTATTACACTTTCTTACTCATTATTGTCTCAAGGTTACCTCATTGTTAGCAGTTTTTAACCTATTATTCTCACAGCTCCTACATTATTAAATTACGTAATATATTCACATAACATTGTTACACATGTATACAACAATATAAACATATACAATGACTGTAATATACACTTTTTATATATTGTTACATACACATATGGCTTTAAGGCGAGCTGTTACTAATTTTATATATTATATAATTAGGCTGAAATCATTTAAGTGTTAAAAATACTGCCTCAAAGCTGCTACGTGGGAGTTGGTAACTAGAATAGATGAGAACATACTTGTAATGAAACACTGGAAGTGGAATTTAGAAATTCTATAGGAAATGCAGACTCCCCAGCATAGGTAACGATGTTTTAATCTCTCATTATTTGACTGTATTGTAAATAGATCATCCTTCTGGGTGAGCTAAATTTCACGGTCTTCGGAATAACTTCGTTCAGTTTGTTTTGACAACGGATTCTTTGCATCACTCATCTTTTCGTGTTAAATTAAATTAAATTTTATTTATGTACGCTCTTTAACTGCTGTGCTCCTTAGCGTCCTATTCTATATTGGGCGTGAAAGAAGGGTAATTTTGTTCAGAGGCCTCTTTACCAGGCTTGAGGTTCTTTTACGTGCCGTAAATCTACGACATGCGACCACCGGCTTTAATTCCCTTCCAAAGTAAGCCATGCTAAGGATTTTTACGCCCGAAAAAATCCATCCCCTTTCTGCCGGATTTGAACCAATAACCTGGGAAACTAGAGGCTAGCATGGTACCCCTAGACCACGAAAGAGGACAAAGTTATTTAGCAATTTAGTATTTACATACATTTTAAAAACATGTCACTATAAATATATTCTAAATTCATGTATTTAAAGATTTATTACAGAATCCAGGAACTAAAATAACTTTTCTGTTTTTAAAAATTCTGATGTTACACTCACATGACTTTCTCTACTCTTGTACAAACTGTTTTTACAAAGATTTATTCTCCATCTACTTCATGTTAATCGAGATAAACATTTGCAGGTGCAAGGAGAATATGGTAGGCTTTAAGCGATAGTCAAATCTTTTAAGAGCTGGTTGCTATGTGGCGCATTCCATTCTCCTTGCTTGTCCAGGACATAAAAAATCCAGTAAGGAATTCCCATTTGAGAAAAAGTATAAATATTGGAAAATTCAAACAAATAACAAGGAATATCTCGGAAATGGTTCACTCGACAAAAAAGTGTATATGACATAAATTGTGTCCTTTAGCCAGATCTACATTTTTTGTGTAGTAACATTTTGTTTGACTCTTACGGTTTACCAGTTATGCAAAACTCATTCAGAATGAAAACGACTTTTGGGGACATTCCCAGAAAATTCAAGATATACATTTCATTTGCCATGAAAGTATCTTTAACATATGATATTTCAATCAAAATCATTAGAGCCATTTTCGAGAAAATCAGAATTTTCGAAAAATGTTCCGTATAAAGGGTAGTTTGACGTGGGTGATTTTCTTGAAAATCTTCGTGTCGCATCTCTGAAGGATACTAAATCTAATACCAAGTTTATTTTTTATCCGGCTTTTTTATTCACGGGGCCTCAAAAGATGTATTTTCGACGAAATCTCGGTATGTAATTTTTGGGTGGAATGCAATACTTCTCCAAATTAAATTGAGTTTTATTTATGGACGCTCTTTAACTGCTCTGGTTCTTAGCGTCCCATTCTATATTGGGCGTGAAAGGCCGGTAATTTTGCTCAGAGGCCTCTTTATTAGCCTTGAGGTTCTTTTACGTGCCGTAAATCTACGACACGGGCAATACTTCTCCTACTTACTATACGTAGTAGAGAAAGTACAAAGTATTAAGTATTTCTCTCTATTATGAAAATTTTACAACCTCGTCTCCTATTGTAATATACTACTCCCTTTAATAAATAATGTCTCTCACTTTAAACATAAAATTTATTTTAGCTATTTACTTTAGCTAACCAGACGTGAACAAATTTTAATTTTCATTATAAATATCTCCAGTGAAACATTTTTACTTTTTCTATTACGTACTTAGTATTGCATTCCATCCAAAAATTGAATGTCGAGACTTGAATGAAATATATGTTCTGAGGCCCCCTGAATCCCTAATATTTTTATAAGTTTTGTGTGTGTGTGAACAGCATAACGCAAAAACGAAAATACCTTTTGAGATAGGTTAATGCCCCACACAAAGTTTCCGGTGGCCTTCGCCCCACGTTCACTTTCCGGTGGCCTTAGCCCCACGTTTAAAAAATCAACTTTGTAATTTGAATGTTTCTTTAAACTTTAAATATGAAAAGGTAGAATCAGATGACTGAAAAGTTCAATGCCATAGCCGGAATTTGAAGCACGGATCTCCCGGTCTTCGTCCGGTTGCTCTAACCACTGAGGTACCATGGCAACATGCCGGCACGACAACGGATTCGCATTTTTCCCGGTAAACCACAAGGAGATCTCAAATTGTATTGAGATGTCATACCCCAATGGCGACTTACATTCTTTGTAAGTACTTAAGTCCCGGGCTTTTTAGTTTCAACCACTATTAGGTCAATTAATGGAATTAATTGTTCCTTCACACAAGACCTAATTGTGAGTGCCGGTATGTTGCCATGGTAGCTCAGTGGTTAGAGCGACCGGACGGAGACCGGGAGATCCGTGGTTCAAATCCCGGCTATGGCATTGAATTTTTCAGTCATCTGATTCTACCTTCCCAACCCTGTCCAACACACGCCTTGTGTGAAAGAACAATTAATTCCATTATATATGAATTTTTGCCTCGGCTGCGTCAGTAGTAATTTGCAGAAGCACGTATCTCTTAGCAGGCATAGTACGGCTAAAGAATGAAGACTTACATAAATTATAATTATATTTAACTTCGGTTTATTAATCTTTCTCACGATTAAATAACACTTCATTGATATATCCTAATGTAGAGCTGTGACATTTTTATATTAATTGCACTTTTTAACACGTAAACTTTATATTATTCACGCCGTAATGATTTTTTTGTCTCACACTGAATACGTACCGCGCGAACTGCTCGGGAACGCTATCTTCCAATATCTGCCGCTTGAATTTGCACATTTTACTCTATTTAAAGTCTCTGATTGGCTAAGCCTACTTCAATAGAATCATTTTATTTAGCTTAAGCTTTTTCTAGTTGTTGATTAGCTATTTATTAAACTGTTTTAAATATTACATTATTGCTCCAAGAATTATTAGTAGCATTATTAAACTTTGTAATTTATTGTTGTCTCAAGGTTACCTCATTGTTAGCAATTTTTGGCTTCTATTCCCACAGCTCCTACGTTGTTAAATTACATAATACATTCACATAACATTATTATGCATGTACATAATAATAATATAAACATAATACAATGACTGTTACATACATTTTATATATTGTATTATACACATATTGCTTTAAGGCGGGCTGTTATTATATTTTATATTACATAATTAGACTGATATCATTTAAGTGTTAAAAATACTACCTCACTTTAATTACCTCAGCGTCTTCCAAGCATGCGAGGAAGGTTTTAAAGAAAATTCCCCCCCAAACTACCCTTTACATGAAAAAATATTTCGTTATTTTTGATTTTCTCAAAAATGACTCAACCGTTTTAATTAAATTAGCATATATTCAAGATATTTAGATGACTAGTAAAATGTATCGATTGAATTTTATAGGAATAGTTGTGAAGTCCTCTTCATTCTGAATGACTGGCATTTATTTGGTAAACCCAAAATCAAAGCCAAAATCTTACACAAACAACGTAGCTGAACCACAAAAATTATTACAAGTAGCATTTTTTGTGGCTTAGCCATTTCCGAAACATTCTTTGTTATTGGTCTGCCTTTTCAAGTAGGACTTATACTTTTTCAAATGTTAGATCGCTGTTCTTTTTTTCTCGTGGTTATTCAAGGAGCATGAAAATTTAAAACCATCGCATATCGATCAGCCTTTTAAAACTGCGACTACTGTATTCTCCTTGTACGTGCAACGAAATGGGTAATAAAACCAATCCGCATTTCAATTAAGCAAATATAAGAAAAAGCTTTTGTAAGAATAGTTTTTAGAAGAGTGAGTAGAGAAAGTCATGTGAATGTAACAAATAATATTTTTATGTGTAAAAGTTCTTTGTGGCTGTTAAACGAGGAAATATTTTTCTTAAAAATGTTTACAATTACTTCTATTTATAAAATTTCCATTCAATAAAACTAAAAGTAAATTAAGAAATATTGTATTAGTATTTGTTTTACGCTCTATGTTCATCATCTTAGCAGAAGAGACACACATTTGTGATTGACAAGATACACTACGTGATCAAAAGTATTCGGACACCTGGCTGAAAATGATGTTTAAGTTCGTTGCGCCCTCCATCGGTAATGCTGGAAGTCAATATGGTGTTGGCCCACCCTTAGCCTTGATGACAGCGTTCACTCTCGCAGGCATACTTTCAATCAGGTGCTGGAAGGTTTCTTGGAGAATGCCCATTCTTCACGGAGTGCGGAACTGAGGAGAGGTATCGATGTAGGTCATTGAGGCCTGGCGTTCCAAAACATCCCATAGGTGTTCTATAGGATTCAAGTCAGGACTCTGTGCAGGCCAGTCCATTACAGGGATGTTATTGTCGTGTAACCACTCCGCCACAGCCCGTGCAGTATGAACAGGTGCTCGATCGTGTTGAAAGATGCAATCGCCATCCCCGAATTGCTCTTCAACAGTGGGAAGCAAGAAGGTGCTTAAAATATCAATGTAGGTCTGGGCTGTGATCGTGCCACGCAAAACAACAAGCGGTGCAAGCCCCTTCCAGAAAAAACACGACCACACCATAACACCACCACCTCCAAATTTCACTGTTGGCACTACACACGCTGGCAGATGACGTTCACCATACCCACACCCTGCCATCGAATCGCCACATTGTGTACCGTGATTCGTTACTGCACACAACGTTTTGTCACTGTTCAATCGTGTAATGTTGACGCTCCTTACACCAAGCGAGGCGTCGTTTGGCATTTTCCTGCGTGATGTGTGGCTTATGAGCAGCCGCTCGACCATGGAATCCAAGGTTTCTCACCTCACGCCTAGCTGTCATAGTACTTGGAGTGGATCCTGATGCAGTTTGGAATTCGTGTGTGATGGTCTGGATAGATGTCTGCCTATTACTCTTTACGACCCTCTTCTAATGTCGGCGGTCTCCGTCAGTCAACAGACGAGGTCGGCCTGTACGCTTTTGTGCTGTACATGTTCCTTCACGTTTACACTTCACTATCACATCAGAAACAGTGAACCTAGGGATGTTTAGGAGTGTGGAAATCTCGCGTACAGACTTCTGACACAAGTGACATCCAATCACCTGACTACGTTCGAAGTCCGTGAGTTCCACGGAGCGTCCCATTCTGCTGTTTCACGATGTCTAATGACTACTGAGGTCGCGGATAATGAGTACCAGGCAGTAGGTGGCAGCACAATGCACCTAAGATGAAAAACGTATATTTGTGAGGGTGTCCGGATACTTTTGATCACATAGCGTATTTAGCTTGTTTTCTATCTAAAGGATTCGAAGTAAAGGACACTCAGTAGTGTTTCCCATAACAAGGTAGTTGATGGGTTCATACTATCCATTCTGGTAGGCAATATAGTAAAATACATAGTTTGCTTGTAGATTCTAATGTAAGGGCAGTCTCCACAAGTACCAGCAATAAATAATTTAAAATATTTAACATGCGTTAATGCCGTAACAATAATGTTTTTGCACGCTCATGTATTTTCTACGTCTTCTCGAAGATATTTACACAAAAGGAGTTTAGTTGCTGTAATAACATACAATATACACTAGGGTGGTAAGTAAAACATACACCAATTTTTCATGCCTCTCCAATATACACGTCAGCGACTTCATAACCTTCTTGAAATACTGAATCTCTATCTCAGCCCGCTTTGAGTCACGACTCAAAGTCTCCTAAATTATAGTACCTTAATAAATCATCGTATTATTATAGCTATTGAATTGACAAAATTACGTTAACGGAAATGCAGGTGGCGATGGGTAATTTCAGTAGACATTGTTTTGATTAATAAATAATGTATTCAAAATAATAAACACATGATCGGCTTCGTCTCGTGTTTTTAAACTATTCATCGATTTTGTGATAAAGGCAAAGGTACGTATCATAGAGGGGCCCGGGGCATAGAACCGCACGCAGGACAGTCGGCCCTTTATGCCTTCAACGTGACCTCGATGGTTGAGGGGAGCGACCCGAAGGGCGAACCAGATCCGCATGCCGACGGAACAAGCATGGACGGGGTCTCTAACGTTTCCAGAGACAATGCATCAACGCCGCCCACAAGCCACCAACCTCCAGGCTCCCCCGGAGTGGAGCCCTAACTGAGCGTACCGCAGCAATGCCAGGGAAGAAACGTTTACAGAACGCTAAGCACCGCCCAGCCGCAACCAGCCGGAGACCGTCACTTGGTCCTATAACATGACAAGGAAGATTGTGAGTGCAGGAAATGAGAGGAAGGAGAGTCGTGGTACAAGATGGACCACCACAGAATTCACCTATCGACACAGGGAAACCACGAAAAACCCATGGGCCAGAGTGAGCCGTTGCCTGGGAGCGATCCAGGGACCTCCAAAATGCATGCCACAGACGTAACCGCCTGAGCCGTCACACTCAGTTCGATTTTGTGACAATCAGTGCCCGAATTTTGATGACCTAAAATGTTTGAAAATTGACCAAAACCGTTCTAAAGGGCTAAAAAAACAGACATAGGCAATACTTACAAACGTGAACTAAAATCTGGGATTTATTTATACATGAGCATAACTGCTATCAAGGAAAAAAGAAGAATGGCGAATAATGATTAAATTCTTTTAGAGATTAATTTATATATAGATATATTTCATTTGAAGAGTCTGAAAAGAAAATTATGAAAATATTTTTTGAAACAGGTCTTACAAAACTGTAGCACCAACTCTTATATAAAATGCATAGCAAGTGGAACTTCATAGCCTACGGCACGACATAAGGATAAAGACAATAGCGACCAGACTGTACGCACTCATTAAAAGTGATAACTGACTTGTCTCGTCCCAAGTTTGGGAAATGAATTCATAACTGCAATCATATCTCCCATGACAAAGCCACCCTTCCATCCACAAGTAACTCTTCCCAGACTATCCATTAAATAGAAATGATTTTTATCCAAGATTGCGATTAAAGGGCATACAAAGAAAGTTTTATTTCTCACCCGAATAGTAAAATTTGTGATGTTTGAGAGTTTATCCCTGTGTAAAATATATGTAATGTAAAGCTAAGAAAATGACAAAATAATAGCCTAAAATTGTAAAAAAAAAAACCTTAAAATAGAAGATGCGATAAATACGAGGACGGATCGAAAAGTAACGCACAATAATTTTTTTTAAAAAAAAGTTTAATAATTAAAACAACAAAAATCACAAATGAACTACCCTTTTACCTACTTTTCGATATAGTCACCAAGTTTCTCAACACATTTCTCGCATCGTGATACCAGTTTCAATATGCTCTGGTCGTAGAAGTCCGTTCCCATGGAGTATAGCCATCTGCGGACTGCTGATTTCACTTCAGCATCTGTCGCAAAGCGTTGCCCGGCCAGGGATTTCTTCATCGGACCAAACAGATGAAAGTCCAAAGGTGCAAGTTCCGGATTGTATGATGGATGCTGGAGCACCTCTCAACCAAATTTGGTGATTTACTGACGAACAGCAGCAGCATGGTGACGAGCATTGTCATGGAAAATTTTGATTTCGTCAGCATCCATGTTGTGGCGTTTGTCACGAAGGGCACGACGCAACTTCACCAAAGTTTCCATGTAGGCTGCAGCATTCACAAGGGTACCGTGATCAGCAAAGCCCACCAATACGACACCATGCATATCCCAGAACATTGTCACAAGCACTTTCCTAGCAAGTTGAGTCACTTTGAATTTTTTCTTCACTGGGTAAACAGCTTGTTTCCACTCCATACTTGCCTGCTTGGTTTCGGGCGTGTAGTGGTATGTCCACGACTCATCACCAGTGACGATTCCTTTCAGAAAGCCATGCTCTTCTGCGGTGTACCGCGTTAGGTGCTTTCAAGCTTGTCATCATTTGCTGGCCCTTGTGGTTGTCTGTCACGTTCTTTGGCACCCAGCGAGCACTAACTTTACGAAATTTCAACGTGTCATGAAAAATATCGTACACTGCACCATAGGTAATGTTGAACTGTTGCGATAAGGTTCGCAATTGCATACGCCGGTCGTTAAAAATGCGGGGTTGCAGCTGTTACCGGCTTCTCGGGGCGTGGCGAATCACTAAGGTTCACACGGCTCTCTAGGAAGAATGCATACCACCTGGAGACATTGCTACTATCCATAAACGCCACGCATGTCCCTATGAATATCACTCACAAATATGGAACCACACCTCTCTGCTCTTCACACGTGGACGACAATAACATGCGCGCCATCTTTTTGCGTAGTCCACGCTTCTCTCGCTAGAGCTGCACATGAAACAAAAAATACCATCTGTAGTGAAATCTTAAAACCATATCTGAGTGAAATTGCAACATTCCAGTTGCAATACCAAAGCAGCAAAAATTACTGTGCGTTACTTTTCTATCCGCCCTAGTACTTGTGGATTTTCATAATCTGGGACCCATGATGCAGATTTATACATAGGTTAGATGCTTATGATACATCAGTTAAAACACACCATATAATCAGAATATGGGCAGGGTAACAATGTATTTACCACACTCGTATTGCAATACACTAAGTATTTAAAGCCCTAAGAAAAAAGCCACAAAGGTACCACTAGGCTATGTTCTGTTAATGAGCACTGCACACAAGCTTTAAAGTAGGCTTCTCTGTGTAGTTATTCTTGGTTCGCTGGTTTGCAAAACATATTCTTTTTTCTTGTTAAAAAGGGTGGGAGATGAAACGAGGTGCAGCTCTAATCCTGTGCACGGATTACACAGCTCAACATGAATGTTGTACAACAAACCTGTAGATGGGTTCCAACACAACGCCAACCCCTTTTAAATACTGCCGGAATATAGAGTCAGTCTACTTTTTATATTACATGTGCTCTGGGGCAGCATTAACACGTACAGAAGAGTATATTAACGTTACAGCAAAGAAGCATTTTGAAGTTGTTTATTGCTTTACGTAACTAAATGCGGGTTTCATTCTTTCATTGTTCAGACGGGCCATGGAGACCCCTTTGGGATTATAATTCTCTGGGAGAAAGATTTATTAACAAATGATCTCTCCTCCAGGAGGTTGACCACCTCGATCTAGAATACATAGAAATTAGAAGACGCTTTAATATTCTTTACAGTTTATTTTGCAAATAATTATATTCTACATATTTATATTACATTTTTACTTTATCTACTACGTATAGTAAGTAGGGGAAGTATTGTATTCCACCCAAAAATTCGATACCGAGATTTCACCGGAAATATATGTTTTGAGGCCCCCTGAATCCAAAAAAAGCATTTTTGGAAACATGTCCGTGTGTGTGTGTCTGTGTGTGTGTTTGTGAACAGCATAACTCAGAAACGAACAGTAGGATAAACACCAAACTTGGGTATTTAGGTTCAGTATCTTCCAGAGATGCGACACGAAAATTTCTCAAAATTGGATCTAACGATTTTGATTAAAATATCATATGTTTAAGATATTTTCATAACAAATGAAATGTATATCTCGAATTTACGGAAACGTCTCCAAAAGTATTATTCATTGCGAACGACTTTTGCATAACTGCTAAACCATAAGAGATAGACAAAATTTTACTACACAAAAAATGTAGATCGCGTTAAAATACACAATTTATGTCATATACATTTGTTTTGTTGAGTGAACCATTTTCGAGATATTGCTTGTTATTCCCCTACATTTTTCAATACTTATTTTCTCAAATGGTAATTCGTTATTCATTTTTTTTGCCTTGGATATGCAAAGAGTATTAATCTGTGGCAAAGGGAATGGTGCTGCACCTAGCAACCAGCTATTAAGAGATATGTATGTGCTTAAAGGCTACTGTATTTCTATATTGCCCTTGTAAATATATATTCCCCTTACATCTACAAGAAACTTAGCAATAAAATAGAGTCTGCAAATGTTTATCTCGATTAACATGAAGTAGATGGAGAATAAGAGTTTGTAAAAATAGTTTGTACAAGAGTAGAGAAAGTCATGTGAGTGTAACACATCAGATTTTTACTAAAGCATATTACTTTTTCTACCACGTACATAGGTAGAGAAGATTTAAATTCCACCCAAAAATTCGAGACAAAGATATCAACGGAAATATATGTATTCAGGCCTTTTGAATCCAAATAAAGCAATTTTGGAAACATATCCTAGTGTGTGTGTGTGTGTGTGTGTCTGAGCAGCATAAATAAAAAAAGGAAAATTCGGATAAATATCAAAATTGGTATTTAGCTTCAGTACACACCTTCCAAAGATGCAACAGGAAGATTTTCAAGAAAATGCTTTACACGGCACATATTTGGAAATTATTTATTTTCTAAAAAAAATGGCTCTAGCGATTTTTATTAAAATAGCATATAAAATATATTTACATGACAAATAAGATGTATATCTTGAATTTGTAACGATATTGTGTTTAATAACGTTTGCTATTCAAAATTGAAGTTTTAAATAGTTATACCGTGCATGGATTGAGTGGGGTCGTTGCTGAGAAGAGCTTGGGTTTGAAAGCGAATGAAAAAGAAAACTGGGGGGTAGGAACAAGTCACGGAACAGCGAGTTGAGCGTAGCCCGCACCTGAAAGGAGAGGAGAGCTTGCTTTGTGTGCCTGACCATGTCACTTGGAGTCGGTTTTTGGTTGGGCAGTTGTTGCTGATGGTGATTACGTAGTATGGACTTTGAAAGTGTTGTCTACTAGTTAAGACTACGTAGTAAAATTTTATGATAAGGGGTATTATAATACTGCTACAAGAGGTGAATTGGCTATGATTACGTCCCTACGTGATTTGTCAGTAGTAACACAAATAATATGTCACGTGAGAATAGTCGAAGAAACTGCTTTCCTTCCATGGGGAAGACGATTCTGAGATTTAACACCTACACAACTAGGAAGTAGAAGTGGGCCAATTGAGCGGTTTGAGTATCGTTTCAGGAAGAATTTGAGAAGAAAATTGCTACAGGACTACTAGGCGATTGAAAGAATTCATGAGTAATCCTACACATCGGCAAATAGGGATTGCGGCTTCGTCTTAAAAAGGGTAAAGCATTCCATTTTAACTAACTAAAAAAAGGAAAGATTAATACTTGTTTTGCCAGCTTCAAGTGGAGCATTTCAGTTAATATGGTTGTATTTCTTGTGCTTAATATTAGTTCTAAAGGTTTTAGTGATTTTTTGGCCGGAAAATACACTGTCGTTTGTGAAAATTGCAACACCAAGAAAACATTTCCCGAATAACTCCAAACTTGGTGGATGTGTAGAAGAGTGTGCAAGCAATAAGAGATTAGGTTTGCAGAGAGATGGGGTACACGTAGGCCGAGCAGAGCCCTCTCGTGTCGGTCCTCTCGTTGCGCCCAGTATAGTCAGTGCAAGGTTGTAAAACAAGGTGGAAACAATAAATTGTGTGCCAGTATGCCTCGTCGACGTCAAAGGGAGCCATATCGGCATATGAGTGAGTTCGAACGGGGCAGAATGATAGGTCTCCGGGAAGCGGGTTTGTCATACTGTTACATTTCGGCTCGTACAGGACATGCTGCTACGAGACTGATGCGTGTGTGGAAGCTGTGGATAGACGAAGGTCGTACGCAGCGAAGAGCGGGTACTGGGCCACAGAACATGGCCACAGCAGGGGATGACTGTCATCTTGTCAGCATGGCCATAACGGACTGTACAGCTTCATCCACAGTGTTGGCTCAACGCTGGAGCACTGCAACAGGTGCGAACTTGTCTACATCAACGGTTCGTCGCCGTCTGCTCCAGGTTGGACTGGTTGCATGCATGTCATTACGTCGACTTCCATTGTCCAGAAACCACAAGCTCCTCTGACTGCAATGGGGACGTGAACACCCGTCACTGGGGTGCTGAGTGGCAAAAGGTGATCTTTTCGGACGAGTCCCACTTCAACGTGTCCTACAGTGATGGTCACATACATGTCCGGCGGTACCGTGGTGAGTGTATCTTGGAGGGCTGTATTGTTGAGCAGCATAGCGAACAAATTGAGGGCACTTTGAACAGCAACCGGTACCTAACGATGGTTTTAGAGCCTGAGGTACTCCCCCTGCTTCAGGCATCTCCACAGACTACATTTCAACAGGACAATGACCGGCCACATATTGCGAGGGATGTACAAGCCTTCTTCGAAGAGCGACGGGTACCAATGCTACCCTGACCTGCACGTTCGCCTGACATGTCGCCCATCGAACATGCCTGGGATATGGTTGGTGCGTCACGGTCCTCCAGTAACCAGTGACACGGATTTGTGTGCTCGAATACAAACTACGTGGAGGGAAATACCTCAGGAACTTTACCTTTATGATTCAATGCCACGGCGTATAGCAGCTCTAATTGCAGCGCATGGAGGCCACGCCAAATACTGAATATTAGGGCTCAAAGGTCATGTATAGATTTTAAAAGTTTATCATTTGTTACTTATGTACCTAACCTGTGGTATTGAATTCATGCGTTTCCTTCTTGGTGTTGCAATTTTCACAAACGGCAGTGTATTATGTGATAATACAAGATTTGAGTATTCTTAAATAATCGGTACTAAGTGAAGGTAGATGTTTCACGTTATAGTGAAATAAGGATAGTTATATATGCAAGATTATTATTTACATTTTGGTGAAATATGCGTTTACTAAATTGTAGTTCACGTTATAATGGAGTATTTATTCAATAGGGAAATGTACATAAAGAATTAATTATAGTGTGTGGCAATTGGGGAAGGGAAAACAAATTGCTAAAGTAACGTTGTATTGATATAGTTTTGAGCAGAATATTCGACTGTAAGATTCAAATTTATTGGATGTTAATATTTGGAATTAATAACGAATTTAAAGTGAGAATTACCTTGGCTACAAGGAATTATATGATTATTAACTTGATATTGGAAAAGCAAATCAGAAATAATCGAGAAAGTATAATAAAATTGTGTGTAATAAAATTCTTCAGAACACGATAACACGATTCATGGATCTGTAAATATGCTTGAGGGGAAGGCTGTTGAACTTATACGGGAGGAAAGTGAAGTGTGTAGTATAATTAGTAAGGAGAAAATATTTAGTTATGATTATTAATGATACATTATGTTATGTCATTTACGGAGAGTAGAATATTCCAGAGCCATTTCCAGGAAATACTTCCAGTTCAAGAATTAATACCACGGCACAGTGATAGCATAATTATAAATCCAAAACATACACACACAGCGTCGCAGTGCCAGCAAAACAACTCGCCACGTCGCAAATTTTCTGGGAAAATCCTGTAAAGTCCTCTTCATTCCGAAGCAGTTTTGTGCAATTTTGTATGACAAAAAATGCAGATCCCTTTAAAACTAACAATTTATTTCAAATATTTTTTTGTGGCGTAAGTCATTTTCAATATATCCGTTATTAATGGTTCGAAGTGTTCAATACCTGGCCATTCTTCTGAATTATTGTCGATTTTCAGTTGTTTGTCGCGATGTCATGGAAACAGTATGGAATTTTAAGGCCAGGATATAGCGTCCAGTAGTTAAACATTTGACTATCGCTGTTCTCTTTGTATCTATAACGAAATGTGTAATTTAGCTGTTTATGTAAATGAAATCTCGATTAAAAGAGCTGAATAGAAAAAAAGATCTTATTTGATACATTCACACGACTTTGTCCACCCTCTATCATTTATTAGTAGGCATACAAACTATTCTTATTAAAGGTTGTTACTTTATCTACTACGTATAGTAAGTAGGGGAATTAGAGCATTCCATCCAAAAATTTGATACCCAAATTTCACTAGAAATAAAAGTATTGAGGCCACCTAAAAAAATTAGATAAAGGTCTGTGTTTGTGTGTGTGTGTTTTGAACAACAGAACTCAAAAACGAAAATTCGAATAAATACCAAACTTTGTATTTAGGTTCAGTATCTTTCAAAGATGCGAAACGAAGGTTTTCAAGGATATCCTCCTACACCAGACTAGCCCCTGAATCGAACATTTTTCGAAAATTTTGATTTTCTCAAAAATGCCTCTAACGATTTTGATTAAAATATCATATGTTTAAGATATTTTTATGGCAAATGAAATGTATATCATGAATATTTTGTGAATGTTCCTAAAAGTTCTCTTCATACCGAATGAAATTTCGTTAAAACACACAATTTAAGTCATATACATTTGTTTTGTCAAGTCAACCATTTCCGAGATATTCCTTGTTATTTGTTTTAATTTTGCAATACTTATACTTCTTCTCAAATGGGAATTCATTATTCGTTTTTTTTAATGTCCTGGTAATGCAAAGAGAATGGAATGAGCCACATAGCAACCAGCGCTTAAAATATTTGACTATCGCTTAAAGCCTACCAATTCCCCTTGCATCTACAAGAAAATTAGCAATAAGATTAACATCTCGATTAACATGAAGCATATGGAGAATAAGCGTTTGTAAAAATATTTAGTACAAGAGTAGGGAAAGTTATGTGACTGCAACACATCACATTTTTTACTTTCTCTACTACGTATAGTAAGTAGGGGAAGTATTGTATTCCACCCAGTGCCAGATTTCACCGGAAATACATGTTTTGAGACCCCCTGAATCCACAAAAAGCATTTTTTGAAACATGTCGTGTGTGTGTGTATTCCTGTGAACAGCATAACTCAGAAACGAACAGTCGGATAAACACCAAGCTTGGTATTTAGGTTCAGTATCTTCCAGAGATGCGACACGAAGGTTTTCAAGAAAATCCCCCCACTCCAGATTACCCTTTACATGGAACATTTTTCGAAAATTTTAATTTTTTCAAAAATGGCTCTAACGATTTTGATTAAAATATTATATGTTTAAGATATTTTTATGACAAATGAAATGTATATCTCGAATTTTCTGGGAATGTCTCCAAAAGTATTCGTCATTGTGAACAAGTTTTGCATAACTGGTAAACCATAAGAGATAGACAAAATGTTACTACAGAAAAATGTAGATCGCGTTAAAATACAAGTTTATGTCATATAATTTTTGTTGTTTAGTGAACCGTTTTCGAGATATTGCTTGTTATTCCCTTAAATTTTCCAATACTTATACTTTTTCTCAAATTCGTTATTCGTTTTTTTTTGTCCTGGTAACACAAAGAGAAAGGAATGCGCCACATAGCAACCAGCTCTTAAAACATTTGACTGTCACTTAAAGCCTATCAATTCCCCTTGCATCTACAAGAAAATTAGCAATAAGATTAACATGAAGCATATGGAGAATAAGCGTTTGTAAAAGTAGTTTGTACAAGAGTAGAGAAAGTTATGTGAGTGCAACACATCAGATTTTTTTCTGTTTACTTCATTTTAATGGAGACAAACGTTAGCATAAATAGCTGCATTACACATTCCATCCTTGATGTTGTCATTTTGGTTGCCTGTTGGAACAAAGTGGACGGCGTATGCTAGCACTGAAATCTAAATGTCTCGATTTAGAGACACTCCGTGCATGTGCTGGAGAATGTAAACTCCTGTCTGTGGCCAGCGGTTAATAAATCAGATGTTATTGCTAAATGTCCATATTCGCATCCTTGCATTTCAGAGGGTTTCGCCCCGACATGAAATGGGAATTGAGTTAGGAAGGCACGCTGCCTGTTTTTTTTTAAAAAAGCTAAGTAGCGACTTGGGGACGATTTGCAGTGCTCCCTCCTTCCGCAACTGTTACTTCCTTTATTAGCTGACTGCCATACTAATTCAGCGTTAATATTTTAGCACATGAAAGGCGGTCACATCTGCGTGGAGGCGTGTCGCACGCCCAGCGACAGATGGGAACATACTCTTTGGTTCCGCTACAACAGGTCCCAAATGTCGACAATTGTGTTCCGATTTGTTCCTGCATCAGGTGCACGCTTTTCCTACACAAAATAAGCTTTGCTAAACCTACGTCATTTAGCTGTAATCGATAACGGGAGTAAAAGCCTCAACACCAGCTCAAAATCAAAGAATCGCGCTATAAATCATTGGCTAACACTTGTATTTAGGGACCTATTCTTACGTAACTAATGTCCCATTATAACAATCCAAATTATACAGAGCTATGATACCACACTGAAGATTACTTAAAATAAACATCTAATGTGTTACTTTCACATTACTTTCTCTACCCTTTATCGTTTATTAGTGGGTTTGCCAATTATTCTTACAAAACATTATTTTTCTATCTAATCCATTTCAATCGAGATAAACTATGTAGAAATAGCTATATTTTGTTATAGATACAAAGAGAACAGCGACATTTGAAGTAGAATTGTTCTTTACGTTGTTTTGCTGCTACGTATGAAAAGCCAATATGAAGTAGGAGTTGTATTATATTTTAACTGTTGGGGAGCCGAACACTTGTAGTAGTTGCAACAGCACGTATAGTAAACAGTATCCGGTAGCCTTCGCCCCAAATGTATTTTCAGGTGGCCTTTGTCCCAAGGTTAAAAAAATATTAACTTTGTAATTAAACTGTTTCTTTAAGTATTAAATATTTTTGTTTGCCTCGGCTGCGTCAGTATTATTGTTAGAGACATGGAAGCCTTGGCAGGGCGTGATACGACAAGAATGTAGGCTTACACAGATTTTAAGTTTTAATTTATTTCTTTTTATTAATCCTGACACAAATTAAATAGCACTTTACTGAAATTGAGAGCTGTGAGATTCTTTTTATTTAATACTTTTACTTTTTAACAAGTATACTATTTTTCGTCTCACACGAATACGTAATTAATTTCTCGAGGACACATCTTGCATCCAGTTACAAACACTGTCCGCAGGCAACTGATTAGATTTCAACCGTCTAAACTTGTAAATTTCTGTATTTCAAGTCTCTGATTCGCTGTTTTTACTCCAGTTGAATACTTGCATTTAACTAAAGCTTTTTCTGGTTGTTGATTGACTATTTTTATAAACTGTCACTAAAATTACATTAATGCTTCCAAGAATCACAAGTAACATTTAAACTCTCAAACTCATTATTGCCTCAAGGTTACCTCATTGTTAGAACGTTGCACTTATTATTCTCACAGCTCCTACATTATTAAATTAAGTAATATATTCACATAACATTATTGAACATGTATACAATAATATAAGCATATGCAATGACTGTTACATACATTTTACAAATTATTACATACACATATTGTTTCAAGGCAGGCTGTTATTGAATTTACATATTATATAATTTGACTGAAATCATTTAAGTGTTAAAAATACTGCCTCGCAGTCAAATGTTTAAGAACTGGACGCTATATGCTGTCCTTAAAGTTCCATACTGTTTCCATAACATCGAGAGAAACAACTGAAAATCGACAGGAATTTAAAGCACCAACAATTATTTGAAATAAATTCTGTGTTTTAAACAGATTTACATGTTTTGTGTAGTACGTTTTCGTTTCTTTCTTTCTGAATGAAGAGGACTTCACGGGCTATTACCAGAAAATTCAAGATATACATTTTATTAGCCATATAAATGTTTTAATATATAGTATTTTAATCAAAATCATTACAGCCATTTTTAGAAAATAAAACATTTCGAAAAATGGTCCTAGTAAAGTGTAGTTTGGGTGGGGAATTTTCTTGAAAATCTTCATGTCGCAATTTTTGAGTTATGTTGTTTACAGCAGGGGTTATCAATTCAGGATATACGGGGGTCAATTTCCCTGCCCCCCAATTTATGAGAAATAATTAGGCTACTGGTTATATTTGCTCTACCAAAAGAAAACTAATACATACTTTTAATACAAATATTTTATATTTAAAAGACAAAAGATGATTTTCTTTTAGGTTAAATGTGTTTTTAAAATTCATATGAAAATTCGGACAAGTACGTCAGGTAATCCTGGCCTACCCCCCAAGTAATGACGCTCCTGGTTCACACCCAGAGGGATGTTTTTCTAAAAATGTATCTTTTTTGCATTTAGGGGCCTAAAATATGTATTTCTGGTGAAATCGTAGGATCAAATTTTTAGTTGGGATGCTATACCTTCTTTGCCTACTATGTATGTGGTAAAGAAAGTAAAAATGAATAAGTAATTCCCATTTGAGAAAATTACAAGTATTTGAACATGCAAACCAATAACAAGGAATATCTCGGAAATTGTGAACTTCACAAAAATATGTGACATAAGTTGTGTACTTTAACGACATCTAAATGTTTCGTGTAGTAAGATTTTATCTTATTTCTTACGGTTTCCCAATTATACAAAAATTATTTTGAATAAAGTGGAATTCATAGGCTATTCCAAGTAAATTCAAGATGTACATCTGATTTGTCACGAAAACAGTTTGAACATACGACATTTTTAGACCAAACGTAGAGCTTCTAACACAGAGCAGACGAGCTAAAAGCTTTAGATGATCGTACTAGTACGATAATCTTCAGTGTGACCAACTTTGGTTTCAAGTCCAATCACATACCAATTACCCTTTGTATTTCCATACGTTTAATAACTCGACACTTGGTTTGATTAGGTTTTACTTTTCATTATGTCTGTTTACAGATTAATTTCTCATGGCGCTCACATTATCTGTTCACAACACAAATTGCCATACTTCAATTCATAGCAAGCGTTGTAGAGGTAACCTATACCTTATACTGACAGCCTTCTGCTTTCTTTGATCTAACGTTATTCTTATATCTACTATAAAAATTAAATGACGAAAATTATGAATACAGAAGAAACTGAATGGAAGTTAAATTACAGAAGGATCAGAAAGTATAACACTAGAAGTACTTACCCCAAAAAATCGAGAAAGCAATGTGATATAGCATTTAATCGCTTCATTGCCAGGTGTAACGCAAAACTTGTTGAAAATAATTTCACTGAGGGTGACTGCTAGCAAATCAAAACATATTCTTGCTTTTTACTTTCTCTACTACGTATAGTAAGTAGCGGAAGTATTGTATTCCACCCAAAAATTCGATACCGAGATTTCACCGGAAATGCATGTTTTGAGATCCCCTGAATCCAAAAAAGGCATTTTTGGAAACATGTCCGTGTGTGTGTCCTTGTGTCTGTCTGTGAACAGCATAACTCAGAAACAAACAGTCGGATAAACACCAAACTTGGTATTTAGGTTCAGTATCTTCCAGAGATGCGACACGAAGGTTTTCGAGAAAATGCCCCGACCTCAGATTACCCTTTACATGGAACATTTTTCGAAAATTTTAATTTTCTCAAAAATGACTAACGATTTTGATTAAAATATCATATGCTTATGATATTTTCATGTCAAATAAAATGTATATCTCTAATTTTCTGGAATGTCTCCAAAAGTATTGTTCATTGTGAACGACTTTTGCATAACTATAAGAGATAGACAAAATTTACTACACTAAAAATGTAGATCGCGTTAAAATACACAATTTATGTCATATACATTTTTTTGTTGAGTGAACCATTTTCGAGATATTGCTTGTTATTCCCTTAAATTGTCCAATGCTTTTTCTCAAATGGGAATTTGTTATTCATTTTTTGATGTCCTGGACATGTAAAGAGAATGGAATGCGCCACATAGCAACCAGCTCTTAAAACATTTGACTGTAGCTTAAAGCCTACCATATTCCCCTTGCATCTACAAGAAAATTAGCAACACATAAGATTTTTTTAAAATATAATCTTCGGCTAAATATACCCAACCCGTAATATTTGTTCTTTTCCAGTTATATTTTCTGCTTGAATGTATCGACTAGGCACCCTGCTTCTAGTGTCGGTATCATTAGTTGCAGGTCTCAGAAATTCAATGCAGCATGTGTACGTCAAGACGAGAGAGAGAGAATGAATATGAAGACAGATAACGCCAATGGACAGAGAAACAAATAGGGCAAAGATATAAAGGAGCGAATCTTGCTTCTGTTGGCGATGCACAAGAGAATGGCACACCTACTGAGCACACAGTATATCGGCAGATAACACTATATCCCAAACATCCCTCCTGACGTGCTTCCATCCACTCATTAATGCACCCCACTGGGCCCCCCTTCCACGCAGACAGTGTTTATATTGCAATCAATCATTCTCCACCCTCTACCCTTTTATCCACGAGCACTGCATACCATTGACACCAGTGGGACAGCAATGGCGGACAGTTTTGCAAACTAAACACAGGGTGTGTGCTGGTATTCGTAAACCACTATAGTAGTTTGCATTGGGAATTGGTTCACATGACTTTCTCTATTCACTCTTCTACTATCTTAATAGGGATAAACTTTCATCATACATTTACACATTGCGTTGTAGCTATAAGAACACAGTAGGCTTTGATATCAGATTTTTAAAAAGCGGGTCGCTATACAATGTCTTTAAAATTCAATTTTCTCTGTATGACCACGACAAAAAACGAATAGTGACATCACTTGAAAAAATAAAATCTGATGTGTTACACTCACATGACTTTCTCTACTCTTGTACAAACTATTTTTACAAACGCTTATTCTCCATATGCTTCATGTTAATCGAGATGTCAAATCATTCCTAATTTTCTTGTAGGTGCAAGGGAAATTGGTAGGCTTTAAGCAATAGTCAAATATTTTAAGAGCTGGTTCCTATGCGGAGCATTCTATTCCCTTTACATTACCAGGACAAAAAAAATAACGAATTTGAGAAAAAGTATAAGTATTGGAAAATGTAAGGGAATAACAAGCAATATCTGGAAAATGGTTTACCCAACAAAAAAATGTATAGGAATAAATTGTGTATTTTAACGCGATCAAATTTTTTTTGTGTAGTAAAAGTTTGTCTATCTCTTATGGTATACCAGTTTGCAAACGTCGTTCACGATGAAGAATACTTTTGGAGACATTCCCAGAAAATTCGAGATATACTTTTCAATTGTCATGAAAATATCTTAAACATGGGATATTTTAATCAAAATCGTTAGAGCCGGTTTTGAGAAAACTAAAATTTTCGAAAAATGTTCCATGTAAAGGGTAATCTGGGGTGGGGGGATTTTCTTGAAAACCTTCGTGTCTCTGGAAGATACTGAACCTAAATACCAAGTTTGGTGTTTATCCGACTGTTCGTTTCTGAGTTATGCTGTTCACAGACACACACACGGACATGTTTCCAAAAATGATTTTTTTGGATTCAGGGGGTCTCAAAACATGTATTTCCGGTGAAATCTCGGTATCGAATTTTTGGGTGGAATACAATACTTCCCCTACTTACTATACGTAGTAGAGAAAGTAAAAAAAATCGGATGTGTTACACTCACATGACTTTCTCTACTCTTGTAAAACTATTTTTACAAACGCTTATTCTCCATCTACTTCATGTTAATCCAGATAAACATTTGCAGAGTCTATCTTATTGCTAATTTTCTTGTAGATGGAAGGGGATAATATATTTACAAGGGCAATTTGGAAATACAGTAGCCTTTAAGCACATACATATCTCTTAATAGCTGGTTGCTAGGTGCAGCACCATTCCCTTTGCCACAGATTAATACTCTTTGCATATCTAAGACAAAAAATGAATAACGAATTCCCATTTGAGAAAATAAGTATTGAAAAATTTAAGGGAATAACAAGCAATATCTCAAAAATGGTTCACTCAACAAAAAAATGCATACGACATAAATTGTGTATTTTAACGCGATCTACATTTTTTGTGTAGTAAAATTTTGTCTATCTCTTATGGTTTACCAGTTATGCAAAAGTCGTTCACAATGAAGAATACTTTTGGAGACATTCCCAGAAAATTCAAGATATGCATTTCATTTGTCATGCAAATATCTTAAACATATGATATTTTAATCAAAATCGTTAGAGCCATTTTTGAAAAAATTAAAATTATCGAAAAATCTTCCATTTAAAGGGTAATCTGGGGTGGGGGGATTTTCTTGAAAACCTTCGTGTCGCATCTCTGGAAGATACTGAACCTAAATACCAAGTTTGGTGTTTATCCAACTGTTTGTTTCTGAGTTATGCTGTTCACAGACAGACACACACACACGGACATGTTTCCAAAAATGATTTTTTGGATTCAGGGGGTCTCAAAACATGTATTTCCGGTGAAATCTCGGTATCGAATTTTTGGGTGGAATACAATACTTCCCCTACTTACTATACATAGTAGAGAAAGCGATAAGCGTTAGTAAGATTAGTTTGTATACCCACTAATAAAGATGGAGGGAATAGAAAGTCATGTGAATGTATCAAATACATACGCACACACTCTCATAGATTAACACACACGTACCATCTTCTAATTTGTTTTTGTATTCGGGGAGTCCCCAAAACATGTCTTTCCGGTATAGAATTTTTTAGTGTAATGCAATACTTCCTGTATTTACTATAGGTACGTAGTAGAGAGACTAAGAATGACAAATGTTCAACAATTCTAACCAATAATAATTGATATCTCGGAAATGGCTAATACCACAAATTTATTTGAAAGAAATGCATGTTTTAAGGAGATCAACATTTTTTTTTTGGTGCTGTGGTGCGTTGTTTCTCTTAACGTTCAAACAATGCGACTTGAATATCCAAACCAAGCCAAGGAGCTCGAGACGAGAAAAAGTGCATATGTATCAGCAAGCAGTCCCATGTTATTCATTCATTTATTATCTGTTTACCCTCCTCTTATGTAGGACTTACACCCCCAGGACTTACAAGCGGGTGCCTGGGTTCAGAGGCCCGTCGAGGGACACTCATGGATCAGACAGAGCGTCCAGGATGGGGATCAGCCCGATGCCTGGTATGGGATGAAGGAAGTAGATGAAACGAAATGTTGGTGAAATGGATGAAAGGAAAGGTGATGATGGAGCAGTTGGTGGAATGAATGGCGGGGGAAACCCGCCCAGACGCCGCTTCGTCCACCATAAATCCCACATGCAGGTCCCTGAGAGTGAACCCGGGCCGCCTTGGTGGGAGGCGAGCGGCCTAACCGCTCGGCCACGGCGCCGCCATTCCGGCTGTTAACAGGTGCCCGTGGAACACTCTCAGGCTCTTGCGAGATATTAGATTACCCGGCATAGACGTTAAATGAATGGGAACGTCTGCCTTGATAGGATCAGTAGCCCTCTTAAGAAATCACATTTAGATCTCATTATCGTCATTGAGGCCTCCCACGTTCATGTACTGGCTTCCTCCGCACCATATCGTGAATTTTCAAAACAACCCATAGTGGTATTTCAATCTCTTCACCACGGACATTTGCGAAACCTCAAAAACTTTATGCAGTTTACACTTTTTTTTCTAATCGTAGCATTATGGCTGCTTTTTAACAGTGTTTTGTTGTATGAGCTTTTTCTGCATTTATTGCCCATTCATATGTATTCTTATTGATAATTTTTTATTTGTTATGGTTTATCCAAGAGGCAGCCTTTCAATAAAGGAAGCTTTAAAATAATTATTTGGAAAGAAAAATGCAGAATATACATTTCACGCTTAACTTTTTTTGTACCAAATCGGCATTTGTCAGGTATAAGGACTGAAGATCACCTGGAAAAAAACTTCAGGGTGGACGATTCTGGCGAGATTTAAACCCAGAAACTACTGCTCAGCAGTCCACGTCTTTAACGACCTCGGCCATCTGTGTCAATGAAACAGTCGTTGAACCGTTGAAAATGTTTATGGATCGTTGTTCTAAGAGCTTAGTTCATACCTATTAAGATTCTCATCTTGAAACCGCGTGCTTATAAATTATCTTATATAAGTTTAAGGTATTGAGTGCTGCGATTGGTCGGTTAGGTGACAGAGGAACTCGTGGTTGATGTGTGTGGGTCACTCTCTTGTAACTTATGGTTGCATGGAACTCCGTTGATATTTCAGGGTTGATATGATGGGAGAGTTTGTTGAAAAGAGGAACTCGTGGATGATGTGTGTGGGTCACGCTCTTGTAACTTATGGTTGCATGGAACTCTGTTGATATTTCAGGGTTGATATGATGGGAGAGTTTGTTGAAAAGAGGAACTCGTGGTTGATGTGTGTGGGTCACGTTCTTGTAACTTCTGGTTGCATGGAACTCTGTTGATATTTCAGGGTTGATATGATGGAAGAGTTTGTTGAAAAGAGGAACTCGTGGTTGATGTGAGTGGGTCACTCTCTTGTAACTAGTGGCTGCATGGAACTCTGTTGATATTTCAGGGTTGATATGATGGAAGAGTTTGTTGAAAAGAGGAACTCGTGGTTGATGTGAGTGGGTCACTCTCTTGTAACTTATGGTTGCATGGAACTCTGTTGATATTTCAGGGTTGATATGATGGAAGAGTTTGTTGAAAAGAGGAACTCGTGGTTGATGTGAGTGGGTCACTCTCTTGTAACTTATGGTTGCAGGGAATACTGTTGATATTTCAGGGTTGATATGATGGAAGACTTTGTTGAAAAGAGGAACTCGTGGTTGATATCTATGTGTCACGCTCTTGTAACTCAGAGCTTGTATGGAACTCTGCTGATATGTCAGGGTTGATATGATGGACGATTTGGAAAGAGAAACTCGTGGTTGATGTGAATGGGTCACGCTCTTGTAACTCAGTGGCTGAATGGAATTCTGTTGATATTTCAGGGTTGATATAATGGGAGAGTTGGTTGAAAAGAGGAACTTGTGGTTGATATCTATGGGTCACGCTCTTGTAACTTGTGGCTGCAAGGAGCTCTGTTGATATTTCAGGGTTGATATGATGGGAGAGTTGCTTGAAAAGAGGAACTCGTGATTGATGTGTGTGGGTCACGCTCTTGTAACTCAGTGGCTGAATGGAACTCTGTTGATATTTAAGGGTTGATATGATGGGGGAGTTTGTTGAAAAGAGGAACTCGTGGTTCATATCTATGGGTCACGCTCTTGTAACTAGTGGCTGCATGGAACTCTGTTGTTACTTCAGGGTTGATATGATGGGGGAGTTTGTTGAAAAGAGGAACTCATGGTTGATATCTATGGGGCACGCTCTTGTAACTAGTGGCTGCATGGAAATCTGTTGATATTTCAGGGTTGATATGATGGGGGAGTTTGTTGAAAAGAGGAACTCGTGGTTGATATCTATGGGTCACTCTCTTGTAACTTGTGGCTGCATGGAACTCTGTTGATATTTCAGGATTGATATGATGGACGATTTAGAAAGAGGAACTCGTGGTTGATGTGTGTGGGTCACTGTCTTGTAACTCAGTGGTTGAATGGAATTCTGTTGATATTTCAGGGTTGATATAATGGAAGAGTTGGTTGAAAAGAGGAACTCGTGGTTGATGTGTGTGGGTCACGCTCTTGTAACTAGTGGCTGCATGGAACTCTGTTGATATTTCAGGATTGATATGATGGACGATTTGTAAAGAGGAACTCGTGGTTGATGTGTGTGGGTCACTCTCTTGTAACTTGTGGCTGCGTGGAACTCTGTTGATATTTCAGGGTTGATATAATGGGAGAGTTGCTTTAAAAGAGGAACTCGTGGTTGATGTGTATGGGTCACCCTCTTGTAACTCAGAGCTTGTATGGAACTCTGCTGATATGTCAGGGTTGATATGATGGACGATTTGAAAAGAGGAACTCGTGGTTGATATGTGTGTGGGTCACTCTCTTGTAACTTGTGGCTGCGTGGAAATCTGTTGATATTTCAGGGTTGATATGATGGACGATTTGGAAAGAGAAACTCGTGGCTGATGTGAATGGGTCACGCTCTTGTACCTTTGGCTGCATGGAGCTCTGTTGATATTTCAGGGTTGATATGATGGGAGAGTTGCTTTAAAAGAGGAACTCATGGTTGATGTGAATGGGTCACTCTCTTGTAACTGAGTGGCTGCATGGAACTCTGTTGATATTTCAGGGTTGATATAATGGAAGAGTTGCTTGAAAAGAGGAACTCGTGGTTGATGTGTGTGGGTCACTCTCTTGTAACTTGTGGCTGCGTGGAACTCTGTTGATATTTCTGGGATGATATAATGAGAGAGTTTGTTGAAAAGAGGAACTCGTGATTATGTGTGTGGGTCACTCTCTTGTAACTTGTGGCTGCATGGAACTCTGTTGATATTTCAGGGTTGATATAATGGGAGAGTTTGTTGAAAAGAGGAACTCGTAGTTGATGTGTGTGGGTCACTCTCTTGTAACTAGTGGCTGCATGGAACTCTGTTGATATTTCAGGGTTGATATAATGGGAGAGTTGCTTTAAAAGAGGAACTCGTGGTTGATGTGTATGGGTCACTCTCTTGTAACTCAGAGCTTGTATGGAACTCTGCTGATATGTCAGGGTTGCTATGATGGACGATTTGGAATGAGAAACTCGTGGTTGATGTGAATGGGTCACGCTCTTGTAACTTGTGGCTGCATGGAGCTCTGTTGATATTTCAGGGTTGATATGATGGGAGAGTTGCTTGAAAAGAGGAACTCGTGATTGATGTGTGGGTCACGCTCTTGTAACTCAGTGGCTGAATGGAACTCTGTTGATATGATGGGAGAGTTGCTTGAAAAGAGGAACTCGTGATTGATGTGTGTGGGTCACGCTCTTGTAACTCAGTGGCTGAATGGAACTCTGTTGATATTTCAGGGTTGATATGATGGGGGAGGTTGTTGAAAAGAGGAACTCGTGGTTAATATCTATGGGTCACGCTCTTGTAACTAGTGGCTGCATGGAAATCTGTTGATATTTCAGGGTTGATATGATGGGGGGTTTGTTGAAAAGAGGAACTCGTGGTTAATATCTATGGGTCACTCTCTTGTAACTTGTGGCTGCATGGAACTCTGTTGATATTTCAGGGTTGATATGATGGGAGAGTTGCTTGAAAAGAGGAACTCGTGATTGATGTGTGTGGGTCACGCTCTTGTAACTAGTGGCTGCATGGAACTCTGTTGATATTTCAGGATTGATATGATGGAAGAGTTTGTTGAAAACAGGAACTCGTGGTTGATATCTATGGTTCACGCTCTTGTAACTAGTGGCTGCATGGAAATCTGTTGATATTTCAGGGTTGATATGATGGGGGAGTTTGTTGAAAAGAGGAACTCGTGGTTGATATCTATGGGTCACTCTCTTGTAACTTGTGGCTGCATGGAACTCTGTTGATATTTCAGAATTGATATGATGGACGATTTGGAAAGAGGAACTCGTGGTTGATGTGTGTGGGTCACTCTCTTGTAACTCAGTGGTTGAATGGAATTCTGTTGATATTTCAGGGTTGATATAATGGAAGAGTTGCTTGAAAAGAGGAACTCGTGGTTGATGTTTGTGGGTCACGCACTTGTAACTAGTGGCTGCATGGAACTCTGTTGATATTTCAGGATTGATATGATGGACGATTTGTAAAGAGGAACTCGTGGTTGATGTGTGTGGGTCACTCTCTTGTAACTCAGTGGCTGAATGGAATTCTGTTGATATTTCAGGGTTGATATAATGGAAGAGTTGCTTGAAAAGAGGAACTCGTGGTTCATGTGTGTGGGTCACTCTCTTGTAACTTGTGGCTGCGTGGAACTCTGTTGATATTTCAGGGTTGGTATAATGGGAGAGTTGCTTTAAAAGAGGAACTCGTGGTTGATGTGTATGGGTCACTCTCTTGTAACTCAGAGGTTGTATGGAACTCTGCTGATATGTCAGGGTTGATATGATGGACGATTTGGAAAGAGGAACTCGTGGTTGATATGTGTGTGGGTCACTCTCTTGTAGCTTGTGGCTGCGTGGAACTCTGTTGATATTTCAGGGTTGATATAATGGAAGAGTTGCTTGAAAAGAGGAACTCGTGGTTGATGTTGTGGGTCACTCTCTTGTAACTTGTGGCTGCGTGGAACTCTGTTGATATTTCAGGGTTGATATAATGGGAGAGTTTGTTGAAAAGAGGAACTCGTGATTATGTGTGTGGGTCACTCTCTTGTAACGTGTGGCTGCATGGAACTCTCTTGATATTTCAGGGTTGATATAATGGGAGAGTTTGTTGAAAAGAGGAACTCGTAGTTGATGTGTGTGGGTCACTCTCTTGTAACTAGTGGCTGCATGGAACTCTGTTGATATTTCAGGGTTGATATAATGGGAGAGTTGCTTTAAAAGAGGAACTCGTGGTTGATGTGTATGGGTCACTCTCTTGTAACTCAGAGCTTGTATGGAACTCTGCTGATATGTCAGGGTTGATATGATGGACGATTTGGAAAGAGAAACTCGTGGTTGATGTGAATGGGTCACGCTCTTGTAACTTGTGGCTGCATGGAGCTCTGTTGATATTTCAGGGTTGATATGATGGGAGAGTTGCTTGAAAAGAGGAACTCGTGATTGATATGTGTCGGTCACGCTTTTGTAGCTTGTGGCTGCATGGAGCTCTGTTGATATTTCAGGGTTGATATAATGGGAGAGTTGCTTGAAAAGAGGAACTCGTGATTATGTGTGTGGGTCACTCTCTTGTAACTTGTGGCTGCGTGGAACTCTGTTGATATTTCAGGGTTGATATAATGGGAGAGTTTGTTGAAAAGAGGAACTCGTGGTTGATATCTATGGGTCACGCTCTTGTAACTCAGAGCTTGTATGGAACTCTGCTGATATGTCAGGGTTGATATGATGGACGATTTGAAAAGAGGAACTCGTGGTTGATATCTATGCGTCACGCTCTTGTAACTAGTGGCTGCATGGAACTCTGTTGTTATTTCAGGATTGATATGATGGAAGAGTTTGTTGAAAAGAGGAACTCGTGGTTGATATCTATGGGTCACGCTCTTGTAACTTGTGGCTGCATGGAACTCTGCTGATATGTCAGGGTTGATATGATGGACGATTTGAAAAGAGGAACTCGTGGTTGATGTGAATGGGTCACGCTCTTGTAACTAGTGGCTGCATGGAACTCTGTTGCTATTTCAGAATTGATATGATGGAAGAGCTTGTTGAAAAGAGGAACTCGTGGTTGATATCTATGGGTCACGCTCTTGTAACTAGTGGCTGCATGGAAATCTGTTGATATTTCAGAGTTGGTAGACAACTCCAGTTTTGTCCACTTTTCTGTTAAAGGAACTATTTACTTTAATGTTGCTTGTTACCGGATATTTATCCAATATTCTCGACACCATTCCGCTATCTGACGTCATAATTATGTTCTGACTCATTTTATACATTCCTTACTTGCCAGCTCAGCTTTGGTGGTTTTCGAAAACGTTCTAATTTATTTACGTCTACACTGGCTTAAGCGAGTAAGGCTTTTCCTGATTCTGGAATATCCCAGCTGTATAAATAGCACCTCCTTAGCTTTCTCCTTAAAGCAAGACTGCACATATTTGCACCTTCTTTGCTATTGGACGTTTGTAAAAGTTTAGCAAATGTGCTCAGGGATTGAAGAAACACAAAGCATGTGTTATAAATGTTTTTTATCTGCACTAAACGTCTTCATACTAAAATTGACGACATTTCTTGATTACTGAATATACATAATCCCACTTGTAATTAACTTAACTGTGACTGATACTTAGGATTAGGCAGACAGAGGGAACCCCTAATCACTGGAGCTCAACACCACTTGTAGGCGTTTTGTAAGTTATCTGATTTCTAGTATACGGGACGCAGCCTAATTCAGGCTTCTAAAAGACAAAGATGACTGATGCCCCAAGTCATGGCGGTAAACGTTGTAACTTGAGCCACTAAATATATAACCAGAAAAATCACCAGACAACCTATTTACAGAAGACAGTCTTCTGCTAGTATTATGAGTCATTTTCATATCATATACGAGGTGTGATTATAATGACGTCATAAATACTACACAACAGTTTGTTTTGTCTAATCTGCACTGTCGCCCTCGAAGTAGTCTCCTTGGGAGTTGATACACTTGTCCCAGCGCTTCTGCCACTGCTGGAAGCACCTCTGGAAGCCCTCTTCTTTCAACATGTTCAAGGCCTTCTGCGATTCGCGATGGATGACATCAATGTCCTCAAAACGGTGTCCTCGGAACCGCATTTTAAGTCGCGGGTGAAGAAAAAAGTCCGCTGGAGTATAGGCGGGATGGGGAACCGTATTCATCCTATTTTTACTTTCTCTACTACGTATAGTAAGTAGGGGAAGTATTGTATTCCACCCAAAAATTCGATACCGAGATTTCACCGGAAATACATGTTTTGAGACCCACTGAATTCAAAAAAGCATTTTTGGAAACATGTCCGTGTGTGTCTGTCTGTCTGTCTGTCTGTGTATCTGTCTGTCTGTGTGTGTGTCTGTCTGTGAACAGCATAACTCAGAAACGAACAGTCGGATAAACACCAAACTTGGTATTTAGGTTCAGTATCTTCCAGAGATGCGACACGAAGGTTTTCAAGAAAATCCCCCCACCCCAGATTACCCTTTACGTGGAAGATTTTTTTGGAAATTTTAATTTTCTCAAAAATGGCTCTAACGATTTTGATTAACATCTCATATGTTTAAGATATTTTTATGACAAATAAAATGTATATCTTGAATTTCCTGGGAATGTCTCCAAAAGTATTCCTCATTTTGCACGACTTTTGCATAACTGGTAAACCATAAGAGATAGACAAAGGTTTACTACACAAAAAATGTAGATCGCGTTAAAATACACAATTTATGTCATATACATTTTTTTTGTTGAGTGAACCATTTTCGAGATATTACTTGTTTTTTCCTTAAATTTTTCAATACTTATTTTCTCAAATGGGAATTCATTATTCATTTTTTTTGTCTTGGATATGCAAAGAGTATTAATCTGTGGCAAAGAGAATGGTGCTGCACCTGGCAACCAGCTATTAAGAGATATGTATGTGCTTAAAGGCTACTGTATTTCTATATTGCCCTTGTAAATATATATTCCCCTTACATCTACAAGAAAATTAGCAATAAGATAGAGTCTGCAAACGTTCATCTCGATTAACATGAAGCATATGGAGAATAAGCGTTTGTAAAAATTGTTTGTACAAGAGTAGAGAAAGTCACGTGAGTGTAACACATCAGATTTTTATCCAAAAATGGGCGAACAGGAAGGACTTTGTGCGCGGGCGCATTGTCATGATGCAGGAACCAGTCACCACTCTTTCATTTCTCCGGCTGTTTGCGTCGCACATTCTCCCTTAATCTTTGCAGCACTTGTTTGTAGAACACTTGATTCACTGTTTGACCTTGTGGCACAAATTACTTATGTACAATGCCTTTAATGTCAAAAACCACAATCATCATTGACTTCACTTTCGATGGAACTTCACAGTTTTCGGGCGTGGAGATGTAGAACTCTTCCATTGTGAAGATTGTTGCTTCGTTTCTGGATCGTACCCATAAATTCATGTTTCATCACCAGTAATAATGTTCTCCATAAACTGTGGGTCATTTTGTAGCTGTTCTTTAAGATCTGTGCAGGCAATCACACGGCTTTCCTTTTGGGCATTTGAAAGCAGGCGGGGCGCGAACTTGGCGGCAATTCTTCTCATGTCCAAATTGTCTTTCAAAATGCTTTGAACACTTTCAACGATGAGTCCTAATGAGTTAAAAAGTTCTCTTATTGTAATGCGCCTATCATTCAAGACCATTTCCTTCACCTGATTAATATTTTCATCACTTTTACTGGAACAGGGTCGCCCCAGACGATCTGCATCTTTAACCGATGTCACACCACTTTTAAATTTCGAAAACCACTCAAATGATTGAGTTTTGCTCTTAACGTCCTCCCAATAAGCTGTTCTTAACATTTCATAGGCTTCTGTTGCAGTTTTACCGAGTTTAAAGCAAAATTTGAAGCTCTTCATAATCTGACATTTTTGCTACGCGGAAAAATTGCAGCACTTGCAAAACACGTGTTCACTTCAGATCGTCTACCTCGTCACTACATGGTCACAGGAAGTCACGTGACCTCTCATTTTTATCGGGAAGGAACGCTGCATGTACAGTCTGAGTAAGAATTAAAGAAATCTGAGCGTCAGCATTGTTGTGAAGCCATTCCGGAAACTTTTTGATCACACCTCGTATAGCTACTGCTCTGTAGTATTGTTTTATTCGGTGCAACGGTTCCGTCGTCAGCACCGTAATAGTATGAAGAACAACTTATAGTTACGTTTTAATACGATTTCGACGTGGTTATCTAAACAAAACAATTAGTTGTTTTCTTCTGCGCAGATCTTCTTTTGTCTGAATATAAACCCCCACACAAGGAGACAATGCTTAGACTAACTACAAAAACAATTCAAATAATTATAATAGCATAATAGGCTAATTAATATAATTAGAACTATTAATATAAATTGTGATATAATTAATACAATATAATTTTTATTACAATCAGTGCGTCAGTTGGTGGCGTGCAAAGTTTGAACACCCGCGAATAACGTAACAGATACAGTACAAAGCTTCCCAATACATGTAGCGGGGTGAGTAATTTTGGAGGAGTTTGACGCAGTATTTTATATCACAACACTGAATGCCAGAGTGATTGTAGTGTAAATTAGCATTATTGCATGACAATGATTTGAGATGTTTGTTAATTATAAGCATTGTTAGGAAATAAGTTTACACGACCTCACTGAAACTGACAATAGGAGCGGGTAACAGTGAACGAGGGGGTGGGTTGTTTATCAATTATAAGAGACAAGCAAATGACGTCAGATTAGCGCGCTTTTCTATAGAAATGGAGGGAATTTCTTCCCTAGAGCATATGTGTTCGTAATTTTGATTGGATATAAAAATAGACGCTAATGTTGGCGCGTTTTATTAACCAAATAGCAGCTCTGTTATAATGTTTAGGCATATTGGGATGAGGGAGTATAAATTCCGTGACAGAGACGGGTAACGCGCAGTTTGACAGAATAATTCACGAGGTAAACGTCGCTCAGTCCAACAGAATCATACAAAGGTTATACGTCGCGCAATTCTACAGAATCTCTCGCGTCTTAAAGTTTGTTATAAATGTGAAACACGCGAATTAATAATGTGCAGCAAATAAGTGATTATAGTGATATTAGAAAATATAACAGTTTCAGTCGGGCGTGTATCAAGAGTCAATATGTGAACTTAATTAATTGTGACGGTAATAAAAGTGTAAAAACAAATTCTTTTATAAGTGTTATCTTTCAGTAACAAATCCTTTCCGTTTACACACCCTGTTCAAGAGATTTGCTCGACTGAGTAGTAATAATAGCTAGCCGGAGCACAATGAACCCAAAACTCAAAGTAGTAAGACAATAACAGGCGCTCAGCAATAAGATAACACGAAGTTACCGCGACAAATTGGCGCCCAAACGTGGGGCTAACAAACCGTCTACTTCAAGTTGCCGGTTATGAATGGAATCTTAACAACCAGAATATCACTAGATTCTAGTGACTTATTCCATGATGGTGGAAAAGTATCTAAGTTGCATTCAGTAACCTCTATAGGTAGGGCAGTCCCGTAGGGTGACGACGATACGCGCTATCAAGGATGGAGTCCCGTTCCCTACCGAGAATGATACCAATCTTGATGCCCGCGCCATCAACCCAGGGGTTCCGGGAATGGAGCCCCCTGGTAGGGAGACTAGTTGGCCATGCAAACGCCAGGTAGAAATCTAGACTCCACCGTCCTGCCGCAGCGCACAAACCGCTATAGTCTGGTCCTTTAATCCTGAAACACTTAAAAGTGCTGCACCCAGGAAAACGAACCGCCATGGTTTTTTTTCCATTGGGACAGTACCTATTTTATATCCCGCACCTCGCCACCGTCTACCAGCTCTCCAGATTGGTGCCGGGAGGATATTAAGACGTCTGACAACTCGCCTAAGCTCTGCCAAGACGTACAAAATCTCCCATGTATGTAGGGAACCATTGCCCCGCCGAGTCCAACCCAATCCGTACAACTCCATTCCAGGATGAGGACAGAAAATCGACAGGAAATTCGCCTACCGACCTGAGAAAACCACTAAAAATACCCAAAGCCAGTAACCGACCTTGTGGGAATCGAACCCGGGACCTCCCGAAAGCGAGTTTCACATTTACTGTTATATCTAATGATTCTATCGACTTGGAACACTGTTGCTGGTGGCGTGGTTTAACACTGCTGTTATCAAATCATTGTCGTTTGATATACATTACTGTTTGCGCACCGCTGAGCGGAGTGGATCCCTTTTCGAGACGCACTGTGGGAACTTTGCTGTAACTCAAGACGGATCGCAGATGACACCAGTCTCCATGTCTGGTTGATGAAGTGGTGACGACCAAGTGGACATTGCTAATTAATCCGGTCGCCAGTGCCGTGACGGACGGCAGGAGATTAGTTTGCACCCCAGCTCTTTCTCCACAAACACACGTCAGCTCTACCTCTTAATCGGCTAAACATCTACACGCACAAGTTGCTGGTCTCTCGAGCACCACCAGGACGGCTTTAATAGGCTCTCTGAGAGGAAACCCTTCCTCCCACGTAATCCATACAAACAATTATACCACGAGAAATAGGTACCTGCCTTTAGTCCTTATAAGTTATCACTCTTGAGAAGAATGGCAGAAAAACAAAGCTTAGAGGCAAAGAATGCGAGGACACTCAACAGTAATCTACCTAAATAATTAACATTAGGTTAAATGAGGCCAACATTTAGTCTCTGCAATGTCTTGCTTCAGAATAGACAAGGAAATGCTTACCAAGAGCCTAATTTCAGAGTAGGTCCCACATCTGTGTTGTGTGTGAATTATTTCTTATTGTTGAGTATAGTATCACATTTCAAGGTCGGCATGTAGTGACCCGATTTTAAACATCCGACTATCGATTTGGTTTTCTGTATCCCGCTTGTACCTATAACGAAGCGTGTAATGACACTATTTTTGCAAAGGGCTATCTCTAGGTAAGCAGTGGAAGAAGGAAAAGAGCTTTCGTTTTATTCAGGGGCTTCAAAACATGTATTGTCGCGGTAACTTTCGTGTTATCTTATTTGCTGAGCGCCTCTTATTGTTTTACTATTTTGAATTTTGAGTTCTTTGTCCTCCGGCTAGCTATTATTACCCAGTCGAGCAAATCTCTTGAACAGGGTGTGTAAACGGAAAGGAGTTGTTACTAAAAGATAACACTGATAAAAGAATTTGTTTTTACACTTTTATTGCCGTCACACGTTATTCATTTCACATATTTACTCTTGATACACGCCAGACTGAAACTGTTATATTTTCGAATGTAACTATAATCACTTATTTGCCGCACATTATTAATTCGCGTATTTGACATTTTATAACTAGCTTTACGACGCGAGAGATTCTGTAGAACTATGCGACGCGTAACCCGTGAATGATTCTATTGAACTGTGTGTTACCCGTCTCTGGCTTCAGAATTTATACTCCCTCACCCCGATATGCCTAAAGATTATAATCGAGCTGCTATTGGTTAATAAAGCGCGCCAACATTAGTGTCTATTTTTATATCTAATCAAAATTACGAACACATATGCTCTAGGGAAGATATTCCCTTCATTTCTAAAGAAAAGCGCGCTACTCTGACGTCATTTGTTTGTCTCTTCTAATTGATAAACAACTCACCCCCTCGCTCATTGTTGCCCGCTCCTATTGTCAGTTTAAGTGAGGCCGTGTAAACTTGTTTCCTAACAATGCTTATAATAAACAAACATCTCAAATCATTGTCATCCAATAATGCTAATTTATACTACAATCACTCTGGCATTCACAGTGTTGTGATATAAAATACTACCTCAGTATTTGCAGTGAAACTTCGATATCGAATTTTTGGGCTGAATACAAGACTCTCTATACCTACTGGGTATGTGGCAGACAAAGTAAAAATATGAATATGAAAGTAATTTATTCAGAAATTTAATTGTTCACGGTCTCAGTGGGGTTTCCGTTACGCGCCTCTGTGCCTTGCGATGTGTATAAAATAAATAAATAAATAAATAAATAAATACAGGATATAATACTGGAATAATGAATATGGAGATAAAATGTTGTAAGGTAAATAAACACACAAATACCTAAATAAATAAATGAACATATTAAATTAACATAAATTAAATAATTAGATAATAAATTATGAAAATAATGAAATATTATAAACAGAGAACTTCAATTTCATAATTGTTATTAAGGAAAATTTAAAAAAAAAACAGAAAAAAATAGTAAAACATTATGAGCTTAGTAGAAGATTTTGTGCTGGCTACCAGTACGTTTCGCTGGTTTTCAATGAATATACACTGCCGTTTGTGAAAATTGTAACACCAAGAAAGAATTTCCGGAATAACACCAAACTTGGTGGAAGTGTAGAAGAGTGTGTGAGCAATAAGTGATTAGGTTTGCAGAGAGATGGGATACACGTAGACACAGCAGAATCCTCTCGTGTCGGTCCGACAAGGTCAGTGTTGCGCGCAGTGTAGT
The DNA here is from genome assembly GCA_030765065.1 of Deroplatys truncata. Taxonomy (NCBI): domain Eukaryota; kingdom Metazoa; phylum Arthropoda; class Insecta; order Mantodea; family Mantidae; genus Deroplatys; species Deroplatys truncata. The sequence goes on from CM060979.1 coordinate 14,818,838, forward strand.
CAGTGCAGAGCTGTCAAACAAGCTGGAAACAATAAACTGACTGCCATTATGCCTTGTCGACGCCAAAGGGAGCCATATCGGCATGTGAGTGAGTTGGAACGCGGCAGAATGATTGGTCTCCGGAAAGCGTGTTTGTCATATCGTGACATTTCGGCTCGTACAGGGCATACTGCTACGGCAGTGATGCGTGTGTGGAAGCAGTGGATATATGAAGGTCGTACGCAGCGAAGAGCGGGTACTGGACCACGGAACATGACCACAGCACGGGATGACCGTCATCTTGTCCGCATGGCCATAACGGACCGTACGGCTTCATTCACAGTGTTGGTTCGACGCTGGAGCACTGCAACAGGTGTGAACTTGTCTGCATCAACGGTTCGTCGCAGTCTGCTGCAGGTTGGACTGGTTGCATGCATGCCATTACATCGGCTTCCATTGTCCAGAAACCACAAGCTCCTTCGACTGCATTGGGTCCGTGAACACCGTCACTGGGGTGCTGAGTGGCAAAATGTAGTCTTTTCGGACGAGTCTTACAGTGATGGCCGCATACGTGTCCGGCGGTACCGTGGTGAGCTGCTTTGTTGAGCGGCATAGCGGACAAACATCAGATGTAATGGTTTGGGGCGTCATTGTTTACACAACCGATATCGCCTCCTACGAATTGAGGGCAGGTTGAACAGCAACCGGTACCTAACAGTGGTTGTAGAGCCTGAGGTACTTCCCCTGCTTCAGGCATCTCCACAGGCCACATTTCAACAGGACAATGCCCGGCCACATATTGCGAGGAATGTACAAGCCTTCTTCGAAGAGCGACGGGTACCATTGCTTCCCTGGCCTGCACGTTCGCCTGACATGTCGCCCATCGAACATGTCTGGGATATGGTTGGTGCGTCACGCTCCTCCAGTAACTAGTGTCACGGATTTGTGGGCTCGAATACAAACTGCGTGGAGGGAAATCCCTCAGGAACTTATTCAGAACCTTTTTGATTCAGTGCCACAGCGTATAGCAGCTCTAATTGCAGCGCATGGAGGCCACACCAAATACTGAATATTAAGGCTCAAAGGTCATGTATAGATTTGGGAAGTTTATCATTTGTTACTTGTCATGTACCTAACCTGTGGTATTAAATTCATGCGTTTCCTTCTTGGTGTTGCAATTTTCGCAAACGGCAGTGTAGTTAAACAAGTGTAGATAAATATAGAATTTAAAATTGTAATTAAACTTTGTTTACGACTTTACACTAATATAATAATTTATATTCCTTTTCTTTCTTTTATTTCAGTGTTTAGTTTCTCTATTACATATAGTAGGTAGGAGAAGTATTGCATTCCACCCAAAAATTCGATGCCGAGATTTTACAGGAAATGCATGTTTTAAGGTGCCCTGAATCCAAATAACAGTATTTGGTAAACATTCAGCAAGCGTGTGTGTCTGTCTGTCTTTGAAGATTATAGCTCAAAAACAAAACCCCGATAAATACCAAACTTGGAATTTGAGTCTAGTATCATCCAAGGTTGCGACACGAGGTTTTTCAGGAAAATCCCTCCTCCAAACCACCCTTTACATGGAACATTTAAATTCTTGGTTTTCTCAAAAATGACTAACGATTTTAATTAAAATATCATATGTTTAAAATATTTTTCTGGCAAATGAAATGTATATCTTGAATTTTCTGGGAATGTCTCGAAAAGTCCTCTTCATTCTAAAGGACTTTTGGATAACTGACAAGCCGTAGGAGACAGACAAAAGTTTACTAGTAAAAAAATGCAGATCTTGTTAAAGCACACAATTTATGTCATATACGTTTTTTGTCGAGTGAACTATTTCCGAGATGTTCCTTGTTATTTGTTTGAATTTTCCCATACTTATACTTTTTCTCAAATAGGAATTCGTTATTACTTTCTCTACTACGTATAGTAAGTAGGGGAAGTATTGCATTGCACCAAAAAATTCGATACCGATGTTTCACTGGATACATGTTTTGAGGACCCCTGAAACAAAAAAAATTGGAAAAAGATCCATGTGCGTGTGTGTATGGTGATGCAGTAATTTGTATCACAAATTACTTTAATGTAAATAATGATTGTAATATGAATATGCATTTTTATGTGACATTGATTTCAGATGTTTATTGATTATAAATATTGTTGGGAAGTAAGTTTATACGACCTTACTGAAACTGTCAATAATAGCGTAATAATGCAGCGAGGGGTGAGCTGTTTATCATTATTGGAAACGAGGAAGTTACGTAATGTTGGCGCGTTTTTCGGTAGAACCTTCTGGAATATTTCCCTAGAGCATATGTATTCATAATTTTCATTGGATATTAAAATAGACGCTAATGTTGGCGCGTTTTATTAGCCAATTGCAGTTCAGTTATAATCTTTAGGCGTATCTGGATTAAGGAGTATAAATAGGGTAGGTTAGAGGTAGCGTCATGTCAGTTCATCAAAAATCTGTGTACACTACACGTCGTCTTCAGTCAGTCAGTTCGTAATACATCGGATATAGATTCACAAGTTACGCGCAGCAGAATTATGAAAGATCTAAAATATGGTAAAGTTAATTATACAAAAGGTTGAAGTACGTTGATTAAAAGTGATCAGTAAGAAGTTATTATAACAGTTTCAGTTTGGCGAGTGTAAAGATCAATGTATAAATGTTATAGTTAACGTGTTCGACAATAAATGTGTAAAACAAATTTCTTCATCAGTGTTATATTTGGATAAAAGATTCCTTTCCGTTTACACACCCTGATCAAGAGACATGTTCGACTGATAAATAATAGCTAGCCGGAGGACAGTAAACAAAACTTAAAATTCTTTCAAACAAAACTAATACTGCCGCAAATTGCTAACACCAGATGGAGCTACGAACCTAACAAAGAATGACGTCACAAGATGGCTTCACATGAAGTAAACACACATACACAAACATCACAAGTAATAACATTTAAAGTATTACACGTCGCAATGGATGTGAATAAAAGTTCACATGAAAAGTTGGATAAACACCAAACTTGGTATTTAGGTTTCGGTATCTTTAAAACATGCGACACGAACGTTTTAAAAAAAAGATCTACCCCAGACTACCCTTTACATGGAACATTTTTAGAAAATTTTGATTAAAATATCATATGTTTAAAATATTTTTATGGCAAATGAAATGTATATCTTGAATTTTCTGGAAATGTCCCCGAAAGTCCTCTTCTGAATGACTTTTGCATAACTCGTAAACCATAAGAGATAGATAAAGTTTTACTACCGAAAAAATATAGATCCGTTAAAATACACGATTTATGTCGTATACATTTTTGGGGGGAGTGAACAATTTCCGAGATATTCCTTGTTATTTGTTTGAATTTTCTAATACTTATTTTCTTACATGGGAATTCGTTATTCATTTTTTACTTTCTCTACTACATATAGAAAGTAGAGGAAGTATTGTATTCCACCCAAAAATTCGATACTGAGATTTCACCAGAAATACATGTTTTGAGACCTCCTGAATCCAAAAAAAAAGCATTTTTGGAAACATGTCCGTGTGTGTGTGTGAACAGCATAACTCAGAAACGAACAGTCGGATAAACACCAAACTTGGTATTTAGGTTCAGTATCTTCCAGAGATACGATACGAAGGTTTTTATGAAAATCCCCCCACCCCAGACCACCGTTTACATGGAACTTTTTTCGAAAATTTTAATTTTCTCAAAAATGGCTCTAACGATTTTGATTAAAATGTCATATGTTTAAGATATTGTCATGAGAAATGAAATGTATATCTCGAATTTTCTGGGAATGTCTCCAAAGGTATTCTTCATTGTGAACGACTTTTGCATAACTGGTAAACCATAAGAGATAGACAACATTTTACTACACAAAACATGTAGATCGCGTTACAATACACAATTTATGTCATATACATTTTTTTTTGTTGAGTGAACCATTTTCGAGATATTGCTTGTTATTCCCTTAAATTTTCCAATACTTAAACTTTTTCTCAAATCCGTTATTCATTTTTTTTATGTCCTGGACATACAAAGAGAATGGAATGCTCCACATAGCAACCACGTCTTAAAAGTTTTGACTATCGCTTAAAGGCTACCAATTCCCCTTGCATCTACAAGAAAATTAGCAATAAGATTAACATCTCGATTAACATGAAGCATATGGAGAATAAGCGTTTGTAAAAATATTTTATTTTATTTAGTTTTTGTGCACTGCAATGTATGCTGTGAGTTCTAAGTATTTGCCATGTATTCTTATAGCGGCTCTCAAAAGTAATTTATTTTTCAAAACATACTCTCTTTTCACAAAGACACTACGGTGCTCTTGAAAGTTGGCTGATTCTTAACCATAGCTGCTGCTGCTGCCCTGTGTTTTGAAAAAGTGAACTGCTCCCCCTCCCCTTCACCCTACTTCTCCCCTCTCGCAGTACGGAAAGGAAACACAGAAACTTGGGATTATTAAAAAAGTTGGGCCAGAAAGCTGCGACTATAAGATAACGGGCTGACTGCCAGCAACTCCCGGGCGGAAAAAAAGTAGGAAAGAAATAACACATCAATGGCTTTTCAATGGAAGAATCGTGCAAGAGACATATTTTGTTGTACTTCCTGTTGAAATCACCGAGTTCGACCTCCGCCAACACCTCGGGGTCACGCGACGACTTTCATCAAAGTTATATATCCGTAAGTTCTCCTCAGTTATAGTTTAATACGACACAAGTGAGGTAACTGCATACGATACCTAACGGAATGGTTCGGGCGAGAACGTCGGGAGTTCTTGGGTTCGATTTCCGCGCCGACCTCCCTGTCCAATGGGTTTCTTCGGGGGAGTCGCCAAGCGAATGCTGGGAAGGATCATTCCTTTCCCGGAATTCCCTGTCCCTCCATTTCATCTCCACTCTCATTTAACTTCACCTTTCATCTGCTTGGTTTCTTTTAGGGTTGCAAGTATCGGCGGGAGGTCTCGGCGTGAGCATGACAAGGAAAAGGATGCTCTGGGAAACTTTCAAACCGAGCTGTCTTCGGGTCCCGCGCCCCCCAGGGGATGTGTAAGCCCACAGCATCCACTCCTGAGGAGATCAAATCTGTAAATGGTAGGGACCTTGCCCTTTACCTGTCGTGCCTCCTGGTTTAGCTGCTCTCTGTCTCCTCTCTCCTCACCCCTCCCTTTCGGGTCCTAGGTCTGCGTGTGTCGAGATGTTAATTCCCCCTCCGCTTCTAGTCCTATCATAAGTGCATACGAGGAAGGGTTTAAAAATATGAGACAAAGCTGAGTAATTTCTACTTCCAAGATTCTCTATTGAACTTCGACAATAATTGGGTAATATAAATACTACTTATGTGAAAATAAAATTAAGTACTAACAGCTGTTAAACGTAGTGGCCACAGTAGCAAGATCAACAGTAACACTGGGGGCGAACTGCCGAGTTGTTGACGTTAAACAAAAACGAACAACTTGCAGCTCGTATTTAGCTGCTGCATGAATTAAATCGTAAGTAAACATTAACAAATAAAGAACTAAAGTTCAGGTAAGGTTTAAATATGAAATTATGATGATATTCAATGTCTGCAATAATAAATATACCCAAAGTAAGAGGATTTAACATAGTTCATACACATGCACGCATGGTAAAATGAAAAAAAAAAACTTTCATAACAGCATGAACATACAGTGAAACGAGTGGGATGGCTGAGGCTGTAAAGTCTGTGGCCTGCATTCGGGAAGTCCCGAGTTCAAATCCCGTGGGCCGACCAATCTGTCTGAGGTTTTTTCGTGGTTTCTCTCAGTCGCCAAGGTAAACACCGGATTGGATATTTAATACCACAACCCAAAGTTCCTACTTAACTCTAAAACAATAGTAAACTGAAAAAATAAGTGCTAATAGCAAATGCTATGTCATCTATCTACAGACAATCTAAGCACTTAGACTGGACGGCACCCTAATGCCATCTGCACGGCACGAAGTAGGAGGTTACAGGGATGAGACCTAGAAGGCTAACTGTCTGCCTTTCTGTGTAAGGGCGGCGGTTAGACTGGACGGCACCCTAATGCCATTTGCACGGCATGACGCAGGTGGTTACAGGGATGAGACCTAGAAGGCTAACTGTCTGCCTTTCTGTTTGAGGGCGGCGGTTAGACTGGACGGCACCCTAATGCCATCTGCACGGCACGAAGTAGGTGGTTACAGGGATGAGACCTAGAAGGCTAACTGTCTGCCTTTCTGTGTAAGGGCGGCGGTTAGACTGGACGGCACCCTAATGCCATTTGCACGGCATGACGCAGGTGGTTACAGGAATGAGACCTAGAAGGCTAACTCTCCGCACTTTCTGTTTGAGGGCGGCGGTTAGACTGGACGGTACCTTAATGCCATCTGCACGGCATGAAGCAGGTGGTTACAGGGATGAGACCTAGAAGGCTAACTGTCTGCCTTTCTGTTTGAGGGCGGCGGTTAGACTGGACGGCACCCTAATGCCATCTGCACGGCACGAAGTAGGTGGTTACAGGGATGAGATCTAGAGGGCTAACTGTCTGCCTTTCTGTGTGAGGGCGGCGGTTAGACTGGACGGCACCCTAATGCCATCTGCACGGCATGAAGTAGGTGGTTAAAGGGATGAGACCTAGAAGGCTAACTGTCCGCCTTTCTGTGTGAGGGCGGAGGTTAGACTGGACGGCACCCTAATGCCATCTGCACGGCATGAAGCAGAACATTCGGTAGCTATGCGTAGGGACTCTGTGACACGTGACGGAGCTGGTGGTTACAGGGATGAGACCTAGAAGGCTAACTGTCCATCACATATCGTTCTAAGAGTTATCCACCAACAGATCCGTCGTGATATGACCAGGGAGTTAAAGCGACGCAAAATAAATAAAACATACTGCGGGGCAAAATGTATGCACGAAAGGAGGGACCACCGCAACCGCCTTTTTCCTTCTACCGTGACCTCTGGGAAGGATGAGAGACGTGAAGAGCGACCAGATCCGGATGACGAAGTGTGCAAGTATGGACGGCGTCCCTAACGTTTCCAGGTCAAATGCACCTTAAGCCGCCTAAGCGCACCCACAAGCCTCACAGCCCCTGGCTGCCCTCTGGTGAGGCTCACTCGGAGTCGGGTCCTAACTGAGCGGTACCGCAACGACGCCAGGGAAGAAACCTGTACAAAAGGATAAATTCATCATCCAGCCGCAATCCGCCACCTGAACCTACAACTCTAAAACAGATAATGCGTACAGGAAATGAGGCCAGGAATGTCATGGTGGAATATGTACCATTCTAGAATTAGCCTTGGGAATTTGGGAAGAACACGGAAACCCCATTGGTCAGAGAGGTCGGTCACCGATGCGAGTATCACGTGTTACTAAGTCGCCGCTTCGCTCGGTAGTAGGGCGAAAACACTATAGTCGAGAAAAAATACTCAAATGTGTAATCACATATTGAAAAATCTGATGTGTTACACTCACATGACTTTCTCTACTCTTGTACAAACTATTTTTACAAACGCTTATTCTCCATCTACTTCATGTTAATCGAGATAAACATTTGCAGACTCTATCTTATTGCTAATTTTCTTGTAGATGTAAGGGGAATATATATTTACAAGGGCAATATAGAAATACAGTAGCCTTTAAGCACATACATATCTCTTAATAGCTGGTTGCTAGGTGCAGCGCCATTCCCTTTGACACAGATTAATACTCTTTGTATATCCGAGACAAAAAATGAATAACGAATTCATATTTGAGAAAATAAGTATTGAAAAATTTAAGGGAATAACAAGCAATATCTCGAAAATGGTTTACTCAAAAAAATGTATATGATATAAATTGTGTATTTTAACGCGATCTACATTTTTTGTGTAGTAAAATTTTGTCTATCTCTTATGGTTTACCAGTTATGCAAAAGTCGTTCACAATGAAGAATACCTTTGGAGACATTCGCAGAAAATTCCAGATATACATTTCATTTGTCATAAAAAATATCTTAAACATATGATATTTTAATCAAAATCGTTACGGCCATTTTTGAGAAAATTAAAATTTTCGAAATATGTTCAATGTAAAGGGTAATCTAGGGAGGGGGGATTTTCTTGAATACCTTCGTAGAGGTAGAAACAGACACACACAGAGACATCTTTACAAAAAAACTTTTTTTTGGATTCAAGGGGTCTCAAAACATGTATTTCCGATGAAATCTCGTATCGAATTTTTGGGTGGAATACAATACTTCCCCTACTTACTATACTTTGGAAACATGACCGTGTGTGTGTCTGTCTGTGAGCAGCATAAATCAGAAACGAACAGTCGGATAAACACCAAACTTGGTATTTAGGTTCAGTATCTTCCAGCGATGCGACACAAAGGTTTTCAAGAAAATTCCCCCCCAGATTACCTTTTACATGGATTATTTTTCGAAAATTTTCATTTTCTCAAAACTGGCCCTAACGATTTTGATTAAAATCTCATATGTTTAAGATATTTTCATTCATTCATTATCTGTTTACCCTCCACTTATGTAGGACTTACACCCCCCAGGACTTAAAGGCGGGTGCCTGGGGTTAGAGGCCCGTCGAGGAGCAGACACTCATGCATAGTTAGAACATCCAGAATGGGTGATCAGCCCGATGCCTGGTATGGGATGAAGGAAGTAGATGAAACGAAATGTGGGTGAAATGTATGAAAGGAAAGGTGATGATGGAGCAGTTGGTGGAATGAATGGCGGGGGAAACCGGAGAACCCGGAGAAAACCCGCCCAGACGCCGCTTCGTCCACCACAAATCCCACATGCAGGTCCCTGGGATTGAACCCGGGCCGCCTCGGTCACGGCGCCGCCTTTAAGATATTTTTATGACAAATAAAATGCATATCTTGAATTTTCTGGGAATGTCTCCAAAATTACTCTTCATTGTGAACGACTTTTTCATAACTGGTAAACCACAAGAGATAGACAATGGTTTACTACACAAAAAATGTAGATCGCGTTAAAATACACAATTTATGCCTTATACATTTTTTGTTGTTGAGTGAACCATTTTCTCAAAGGGAATTTGTTATTCGTTTTTTTTTGTCTTGGTAATGCAAAGAGAATGGAATACTCCACATAGCAACCAACTCTTAAAATATTTGACTATCGCTTAAAGCCTACCAATTCCCCTTGCATCTACAAGAAAATTAGCAATAAGATTAACATGGAGAATAGGCGTTTGTAAAAATAGGTTGTACAAGAGTAGAGAAAGTCATGTGAGTGTAACACATCAGATTTTTGTTATTCAGAGAGCCTCAAATCATGTAGAATTGTAAATAAATATGCACAGGGACAAGAGGCAACGTCTGTTATTGCATTTAAACTGCAGCATAGCAACGACTACGTTTTGTAATTAGGTTCGCAGTGAAGTATTTGAGATCTGGAGTTGCTTAAGCACTTTTTCTTCAACGTTTCGTCGCTGGAAGTATAATTATGGCGAAAGCCCAGCGACAGTATCTTCTCCCCCACCCCCCTGCCTACACATTTTTCCTCTCTCCCTTGCTTCTATTCTTTGCAAGAGTAACTTTTATTTTCCCGTGGATCTCTCTCTTCAGAAGGCTTGCGAAGGGAAATTTAGATATTAGCCAATCAGCAGCCGGAATGCACTTGGAAAGTTAGTTGCCATTATTTTCTTCTGTTCAAAGGCTTATCGGCGGTTATAACTTTTCAATTTTCTACCTCGTAATAACAGAAATATACATACGCCTTCTCCTCCTCCTCCTCGTCGTCGGCTTGAATTAATTCTCTCAACGAGAACTTCTTATCCTCAATGGGAGTTAAAACTTTTTAAGGTTCCCGACGCGCTTTGGATATCCATTCAACTTTTATTTAATTACCACGGAAAACTTTAAACGGCGGGGGGGGGGGCATGATAAAGAAAACATCCACGTTCACGGTCGCTGCAGAAAACTTTTCTCTTGCATACGCGTATATATCCACTGAAGCCATTAGAGTCAAGTGAAGACATAATGCGGGGCTGCACATCATTCCTTGTATGCAAATATAGCTTTTTACTGTCTCTCTCACGTAGATTGAGGCAGTATTTTTAACACTTATATGATTTCAGTCTAATTATATAATATATAAATTAATAACAGCCCGCCTTAAAGCAATAAACAATATATAAAAAGTGTATATTACAGTCATTGTATTGTATATGTTTATATTATTGTATACATGTAATAATGTTATGTGAATATATTACGTAATTGAATAATGTAGGAGCTGTGAGAAAAATAGGTTAAAGTTTGCTAACAATGAGGTAACAATGAGGTAGCCTTCAGGCAATAATGAAATTGAAAGTTTAACAATACTACTGGTATTTCTTGGAAGCAACAATAATGTAATTTTTGGGACAGTTTATAAAATAGCCAATCAACAACCAGAAAAACCTTTAGTTAAATGAAGGTATTCTATTGGAGTAGCATTAACCAATCAGAAACTGGAATATAGCCTAATTTACAAATTCAGAGCTCAGTTGCTTGTTGACAGTATTCACCGGATGTGAGATGCGTCCTCGAGAAATTTAATACGTATTCGTGTGAGACAAAAATAGTTTACGTGTTAAAAAGTGCAAGTATTTAATAAAAAAATCTTACAGCTCTCTATATCAGTGAAGTGTTATTTAAATCGTATCAAGCATTAATAAAAGGAGTGAAGTAAAACTATAATCTGTGTAAGACTACATTCTTCAGTCGCACCACTCCCTGCTAAGACATTCATGTCTAAAAATAAATCCTGACGCAGCCGAAGCAAACATATATATATAATAGTTAAGGAAACAGTCAAATTACAAAGTCAATATTTTTAAACTTGGGGCAAAGGCAACCGGAAGCTTTATACCATACGTGCGGTTGCAACTACTTCAAGTTCGGCTCTCCAACAGTCGAAATACAATACAACAAAATCACTTCTTCAAGATAGATAAGGTATCTTTATTGGTTTCAAATTATTGAAGTTATTACACAAGTATTTAGTGCATGGATCATTGACCGTACATGCATATTGAAGATACAAGCTAGGGTGACAAAATAAACAACAGTAAAAGAAAACAAAACAAAAAAGGAAATTAGAGATAAATTACCTTTGACTAACTGAACAAATTTGACCTAGCTTCACGCACTTTAGCCAAGAAATTGCCCATGTTTTGCCAGTTCCTCTGGTCAGCCAGTAGCTCCCAACATGCCAATCTCTTTCTTTGCGGACTTAGGAATTTTTCTTTGAGTTTAATTGTTAGCTAGTTCTCCCACTGTGCACATTCCGCCAAAATATGCACCCAGTCCTCATCCAAATCACAGAATGGGCAGATTCTACTGCCAGAATCGTCAGTCATTTTCTGTGCCCTCCAGCCCCCCAGTCTAAACCATGCCATTCCTGATCTTCCCTTTCTTCCTAAGTTAAGTATATATGCCTCTTTACCCCAATTCAATTTTATTTCATTTGCTAGACTTAGAGAAGGTTTAATATTACAACCTGATTCTAATTCCTGTTGGTTGATGTCTCTTAGTCTTCTTTTGACACCTTTCCATATGTCATTTGTTTCAGCTCTTTGTCATATGATGCAGTAATTTGTATCACAAATTACTTAAATGTAAATAATGATTGTAATATGAATATGCATTTTTATGTGACATTGATTTCAGATGTTTATTAATTGTAATTATTATTGGGAAATAAGTTTATACGGCCTTACTGAAACTGTCAATAATAGCGCAATAATGCAAAGAGGGGGGTGAGCTGTTTATCATTATTGGAAACGAGGAAGTTACGTAATGTTGGCGCGTTTTCGGTAGAAACTTCTGGAATATTTTCTCCCTAAAGCATATGTATTCATAATTTTCATTGGATATTAAAATAGACGCTAATGTTAGCGCGTTTTATTAGCCAATTTCAATTCAGTTATAATCTTTAGGCGTATCTGGATGAAGGAGTATAAATAGGGTAGGTTAGAGGTAGCGTCAGGCCAGTTCATCAAAATTCTTTGTACACTACACGTCGTCTTCAGTTCGTCAGTTCGTCAAAATATTTGTATGAGATACGTCGGCTATAGATTCACAAGTTACGAAAAATCTAAAGTGTTGTAAAGTTAATAATACACAAAGTTGAAGTACGCGAATTAAAAGTGATAAGTAAGAAGTTATTATAACAGTTTCAGTTTTGGCGAGTGTCGAGATCAATGTGTAAATGTGAGAGTAATAGTGTTCGACAATAAAAGTATAAAACAAATTTCTTCATCAGTGTTCTTTTTGGATAAAAGATTCCTTCCGTTTACACAACCCTGTTTAAGAGATATGTCCGACCAAATAGCTAGCCGGAGGACAGTGAAACAGAATTGAATAGAAATTAAAAGTTAAATTCTTTCAAACACAAAACTAATACTGCCGCAAATTGCTAACACCAGATGGAGCTACGAACCTCACAAAGAATCACGTCACAAGATGGCTTCAACGCGTGATGTAAACAAACATTATAAGTAAAACCGTCACACATACTGACCCCATTCCTATTCTCCTCAAACCCCTTTCCAAATCAGCTGCCCAAAACTTTCGAGACAGATTTTCTCGGTGGTATTTATGATATTTGGATCGTAGTTTGGAGTTATCCCCATGCATCAGCCTTAGCCAGTACTTCACTGCTCTTATTTTGCAGTGTATTGTCTTCATAACACCCCACCTCCCTCAATACCCCCGAATTTAATGCGCCTTGTGAAACTCCAAGAACTCTTTTCCAAAATGTTACCTGTGTTTTATTTACATGCTCTGCTCTTTCCCAACCCCAGATTTCGCTTCCGTATAACAAAATTGGCCACTATACAGGATGAATAAGAACTCCAGCGACAAATGTTCACAGGTTGTTCAGGAATACTTTCTTAGTATTTTTGACCCAGGGTCTCTGGCGGCTCATTTTGTTTGATTTCTTGCCCCCAATTAGTTTTGTATATGTATTGCACTGAAAATACTGCACACCAGCGCAAATATCGACGATATGCGCTTATGGTACCTGCTGTTACAATAGTAATGCCCTCTCTAACTCGCCCTCAAGCTTGCACTGCTCGTTTCTGTCTAGAGTTTTGTTTTTCCGGCAGTGTTAGTTGTGCGTTATGAGGCAGTATTTTTAACACTTAAATAATTTCAGTCAAATTATATAATATATATATTCAATAACAGCCCATCTTAAAGCAATATGTGAATGTAACAAGGTATAAAAAGTGTATATTACAGTCATTGTATATGTTTATATAATTATATACACGTGTAATAATGTTATGTAATGAGTAAGAATGTTTAATAATGCTACTAGTCATTATTGGAGCAACAATAACGTAAGTTTTGAGAGTTTATAAATAGCCAATCAACAACCAGAAAAACGTTTAAGTTAAATGAAAGTATTCTATTGGACTAGGATTAGCCAATCAGAAACTAAAATGGAGCAAAATTTACAAATTCAGATGTCAGTTGCTTGTAGACAGTGCTCCTAACCGGACGCGAGATGTGTACTCGATAAGTTTGTTACGTGTTCAGTGTGAGACGAAGATAGTTTACGTGTTAAAAAGTGCAAGTATTTAATAAAAAAAACAAATCTCTCAGCTCTCTATATCAGTGAAGTGTTAATTAAATCGTGTCAAGTATTAATAAAAGGAGTGAAGTAAAGTTATATTCTGTGTAAGCCTACATTGTTAGTCACAACACTCCCTGCTAAGACATCCATGTCTCTAACAATAAATACTGACGCAGCCGAGGCAAACATAAATATATAATATTTAAAGAAACAGTCAAAATTAGAAAGTTAATGTTTTTTAAACATTTGGGGCAAAGGAAACCGAAACTTCAAGCTCGGCTCCCCAACAGTCGAAATATAATACTCCTCCTCCTAAAACTAAACACTGTCAGTTAACGGTGATACGCAGTACTATGGTTAGGTTTACTGATGAAGAGTTCTGAACCTTCTGTATGGGTTCACTGAACGCAATGGAAGAGCAGTACAAACACGCTATGCTGAACTGTTTCCACATCTGTACATAGACACCTACGAGAAACTGGGTCCTTCCTTGTTAGAATGGAAGATGCTGGCCGTGCGAGGTATGCCAGAGCACCCGATCTGGAAGAGAATGGTGTTACACGCGATTGGTGACAGTCCTGCGCCAGTAGCCTGCGCGTTGCACGAGCTCTGAACACAAACCAATGAACTGTATACTCCAGAGAAAGCGCACTTCACATTTAGAGTGGAGTTTGTAAATTGGTTCCTACAACAGTATGCAGGAAAAACACAATTATCCTTCTTTGGCGTTGTTTACAGGCGAGGGCATATTCAACAATAGGAATAGCCATGTATAGGATTACGAAAATCCACACCACTGGTGCGTCTATCCTATCAACAGCAGTTGGCTGTTAATGTATGGGCATGTCAACGATTTTATGATTGGATCTTACGTACTTCCTGTTACACTGAACGGAGTCGTGTACAAAACATTCCTTCAACGTGTCCTCTTACAGTTCCTAGAAGATGTGTCGCTGAGAATTCGTCAGCTGGTTTCAGCATGCGGTGGTATTGCTTATAATGTTATTTGTGTATGTGTTTACTCAACGTGGTGAAGCCATTTTGTGACGTGATTCTTTGTTAGGTTTGTAGCTCCATCTGGTGTTAGCAATTTGCGGCAGTATTAGTTTTTGTTTGAAAGAATGCTACTTTTATTTTATTTAATTTTTGTTTCACTGTCCTCCGGCTAGCTATGATCTTTTTGGGTCGAACACTTCTCTTTATACAGGTTGTGTAAACGGAAAGGAATCTTTTATCCAAAGATAATACTGATGAAGGAATTTGTTTTACACTTTTATTGTCGAACACAGTCACTATCACATTTACACATTGATCTAGACACTCGCCAAACTGAAACTGTTATAACAACTTCTTACTGATCACTTTTAATTCACGTACTTCAACCTTTTGTATAATTAACTTTACCATACTTGAGATTTTTCATAACTCTTATACGCGTAACTTGTGAATCGATAGCCGACGTGTAATATTTCTGCTGGACTGAAGGCGACGTGTATCATACAAATATTTTCGGCGAACTGAAGGACTGAAGGCGTGTAGTGTACAAAGAATTTTGATGAACTGACGGGCTCTACCTCTAACCAAGCCCTTTTATAATCATACACCCCGATATGCCTAAAGATTATAACTGAGCTGCAATTGGCTAATAAAACGCGCCAACATTAGCGTCTATTTTTATATCCAATGAAAATTATGAATACATATGCTCTAGGGAAATGTTCCAGAAGATTCGAAAGGAAAACGCGCCAACATTACGTAACTTCCTCGTTTCCAATAATGATAAACAGCTCACCCCTTGCTGCATTATTGCACGCTATTATTGTCAGTTTCAGTAAGGCAGTATAAACTTACTTCCCAACAATAATTACAATAAACAAACATCTCAATACAATGTCACATAATAATGCATATTCATACTATAATCACTCTTTACATTTAAATAATTTGTGATACAAATTACTGCATCAAGCATGACGGGCCGCCGGCACACTTTCCACTCGATGTTAGCAACCACATACAGTTTGGACCACAATGGATTGGTCGCGGTGGTTGGCCAGCTCGGTCACTAGACGTGACAGCAATGGACTTCTTTTTCTGAGGGCATGTGAAGAGCCTAGTTTACAAGACTCCGGTCGATACTCGCATGGACCTGGTTGCTAGGACTACCGCAGCTGCGAAAGTAGTACACCAAACTCTTGGAGTGCTTGAGCGTGTAAGACAGTCGATGGTGCGTCGCTGTACGCTCTGCTGTGAACATGGTGATCGACATTTTGAGCAATACCTGTAAGGGAACAGTTCTGCATTTGTTGCGTACTGTAGTGTACACTGACGGATCAGATTGAATACACTGTGATACAGGTGTACGTGGGATGTTGCATTACTGCGTGTTATACATTTTGGTTATTGCATATTATACAGGCTTCTTTACTATCGTGAAGGTATTTTCACAGAAACAAGTGTGATTGGGATAACAAATCATAATTACATTACTACTGTGCAACGAGGTGACTGGTACCATGGGTTTCTTAAACCAAAATACTCAGAAGGTATCCCTGAACAACCTCTGAAGGTTTTTCGGTGTAGTTCTGGTTCACGCTATATAAAGGAAGTATTGCATTCCACCCAAACATTCTAAATCGAGAACTCACTGGAAATACATATTTTAAGGACACCTGAGCCCAAAAAAGCATTTCTGGAGAAAGTTCCGATTGTAACTCAAAAAGTCTGTTAATTACGAACCTTATTTTTATTTAAGTTTGGATAATTTAAGAATGCGAGAATATTTTCAACACATCCCCCAGCCACACTACTGTATAATGGAGAATTTATTGTGATTTTTTTATTTTCTAAAAAAGGCTCTAAATATTTTGATTAAAATACCACATATTAGAGATATTTACATGACAAATAAAATGCATATCTTGAATTTTCTGGGAATAGCTTTTGAAGTCCTCTTAATTCGGAGGGAATCTTGTATAACCGGTAAATGTTAAGCAACAGACGAAAACGTACTACACAATAAATGTAGATCTCTTTAAAACACTTTTTTTGTGTTTTGGAGAGCCATTTTGAGATATCCGGTATTAATGGTTAGAATTGTTCAATACTTGGTCATTCTTCTACGTCCTTTCAACATTCAGTTGTTTCTCGCGATGTCATGGAAACAGTATGGAAGGCCAGCATATAGCGTCCAGTTGTTAAACATTTGACTATCGCTGTTCTCTTTGTATCTATAACGAAATGTGTAATGTAGCTGTTTCTGTAAAGGTTTATTTGGATTAAAATGATGTGGATATTAAAATTAGGTTTAGTGAGACCAGTTTGTATACCCACTAATAAACGATGGAGGGTAGAGGAAACCATGTGAATGTATCACATCAGAGTTTTAGAAAAAGGTGTGTGTTTCTGTGAACAGCATATCAGAAAAACGAAAAGTTGGATAAATACCAAATTTGGCATTTATCTTCAGTACCTTCCAAAGATGCGACACGATTTTCAAGAAAATCCCCCCACACCAACCTACCCCTTTCATGGAAGATTTTTCGTAATTTTTGATTTTCTGAAAAATGGGTCTAATGCTTTCTATTAAAACACCATATATTAAAGATATTTACATGATAAATAAAGAGTATATCTTGAATTTTCTGGGAATAGCCTTTGAAGTCCACTTTATTCGGAAGGAATTTTCTATAATCTTGTATAACTGATAAACGTTAAGCGATAGACGAAGACGTACTACACAAAAAATCTGATATGTTACACTCACATGACTTTCTCTACTCTTGTACAAACTATTTTTACAAACGCTTATTCTCCATATGCTTCATGTTAATCGTGATGTTAATCTTATTGCTAATTTTCTTGTAGGTGCAAGGGGAATTGGTAGGTTTTAAGCGATAGTCAAATTTTTAAGAGCTGGTTGCTATGTGGCGCAATCCATTCTCTTTGTATTAGCAGGACAAAAAAATGAATAACGAATTTGAGAAAAAGTACAAGTGTTGGAAAATTTAAGGGAATAACAAACAATATCTCAAAAATGGTTCACTCAACAAAAAAATGTATGTTACACAAATTGTGTATTTTAACGCGATCTACATTTTTTGTGTAGTAAAATTTTGTCTATCTCTTATGGTTTACCAGTTATGCAAAAGTCGTTCACAATGAAGAATACTTTTGGAGACATTCTCAGAATATTCGAGATATACATTTTATTTGCATGAAAATATCTTAAACGTATGATACTTTAATCAAAATCGTAAGAGCCATTTTTGAGAAAATTAAAATTTTCGAAAAATGTTCCATGTAAAGGGCAACCTGGGGTGGGGGGATTTTCTTAAAATTTTCTCTGGAAGATACTGAACCGAAATACCAAGTTTGGTGTTTATCGGACTGTTCGTTTCTGAGTTATGCTGTTCAGAAATACACACACATGGACATGTTTCCAAAAATGCTTTTTTTGGATTCAGGGGGTCTCAAAACATATATTTCCTGTGAAATCTCTGCATCGAATTTTTGGGTGGAATACAATACTTTTGTTTACTACTTGGTCATTCTTTAACGTTCCTGTCAACATTCAGGTGTTTCTCGCCATGCCATGTAAAGAGTACGGAATGTTCTTAAACATTTGACTGTCGCTGTTCTCTTTGTATCTATAACGATATGTGTAGTGTAGCTGTTTCTGTAAAGGTTTATTTGGATTAAAATGTAGTAGACAGAAACATCCCCTAATAAACGATAGAGGGTAGAGAAGGTCCTGTGAATGTAACACAGGCTATTTTGTGATTATATAACTGCACTTGAAATAGCTTGAGTTTGGTAGACAATGCTACTGCACTACATTAGCAGGCCTGTTGCTAATAAGAAGCACATGTTCGCCTTTCAGAGCCTCACAAGTATTTCATTTATATTTCCGCTCAATCTTCATTAACGTTCCTCATCTTATGCTGCGGGTTGACAAGTGAGGAAAGCAGCGGAGAAAAACACAAAGAGGGGGGAAGACTCCCTCCCATTTTCTCGCGGTTTGTGAGAGGGTCATGACCTCGCAAAGAAATAAAGGGAAAAAAAGTGTGAAGCAAGAAGCCCTGATGAAGAAGGCGGAGCATAGACGAGGCGCGGATACCACGCCCGCTTGTGGTTGTTCCCACTTGTCACCAGTAGGGACATACTTGGGTCATGTCAGAGGTCTCTCTTTGTCATCTCTCTCTGGGAAACTGTCCACTTGTTCCCCCATCTCTCTTCCCGTCGGTGCAATAGTGACAAACTGTACACAGCTTTTACTTCTTTCTTTTGAACATGTGTATGTCTTGCCTGAAATAAAAGCAATTCTTCAAGAAGTACTCAGATAAATACCGGATTTAAGGGACACAGGGAGAGAATTTTCAAATTTCCATATTGTATAGATATTTCTGAAAATTTTTCTGTGAGTCTATTGCTGTTAGATTAATGTGAACACCAAATTTCATTCATGTTGGATAAATACTTTGGGAGTTATTAATTATTTCATAAAGTTTATTATGTAAATGTATCGCATATTCAAAACTAACCACGCTCATCAAAAGTTCAGAAAATTGGTTCAAATTTTTGGAATAGAAGCTTTGAATCAGATACAGAAAAGTATAATCTGAAAGTTCAATAAATTATGATGAGTGAATTATGATAACGTTTTAATACTTTAGAAATTTGAATCTCTAAAATTCTCCATTTATGTCCAGGACAAAAATGTTTTTAACACACTGCCTAAATCCCTCGGTATGAACCCTTGTAATACAAAATTATTTGTCACTACATTGCAGATTACTTTTACATCATCAATTAGAATATCCTGCAGCCAAACCTCATCAGCGCACAAGTAAGGCGGATGTGGTGTAACACCATCATAATTTAAAATTAATTTTAAGTACAAATCATTGCCTAAATGAAGAATTTTATCAATTACTTCAGAACTCCAAGCATCACTATTTATTACAGTTGAAAAACCAAACGCCATCACCGAGTTGCTTGTGCACTGTGTGTTTTTAACCTCACGAAATATGTCGTTATTTTGGCTCAAGGTACCAGCAATCACTTTGGCTGCTTTCACGGAAAACAACTTCTTAACATTAAAATTAAAACTGGTTCGTTTCTTACTAGGCATTATAGAAAGTCTTAAAACGTAAACCAGTAAACAAAGAACACAAACCAAACAGAAACACCTGAAAATGGTACTTTAACAAATAATATATGAATTAATAAAATGAAACGATCTTACGAAATTGGTTCAAATCAGCATTCCTTTGAAGCAAAAGCCGATAGAAGATTCACAAAATCATACCAGTTCGTTTATTTCTCAGTATAAAAAAACTATCGCTTAAGGCGTACTATGTTCCCCTTGTTTTGTATTTGCAAGGGCACTATAGAAATACAGTAACCTTTAAGCACATACACATCTATTAATAGCTGGTTGCTAGGTGCAGCACCATTCCCTTTGCCACAGATTATAACTCTTTGCATATCCAAGACAAAAAATGAATAACGAATTCCCATTTGAGAAAATAAGTATTGAACAATTTAAGGAAATAACAAGCAATATCTCGAAAATGGTTCACTCAACAACAAAAATGTATATGACATAAATTGTGTATTTTAATGCGATCCACATTTTTTGTGTAGTAAAATTTTGTCTATCTCTTATGGTTTACCAGTTATGCAAAAGTCGTTCACAATGAAGAATACTTTTGGAGACATTCCCAGAACATTCGAGATATATATTTCATTTGTCATGAAAATATCACGGACATGTTTCTAAAAATGTTTTTTTTTGATTCAGGGGATCTCAAAACATGTATTTCTGGTGAAATCTCTGTATCGAATTTTTGGGTGGAATACAATACTTCCCCTACTTACTATACGTAGTAGAGAAAGCAAAAATTTATTTTTAACGAAATCTCAAAGCTCTCGTTCAAATAGTTTCTTAGATAATACCACTGAATATTACTTTCTCTACTACGTATAGTAAGTAGGGGAAGTATTGTATTCCACCCAAAAATTCGATACCGAGATTTCATGGGAAATACATGTTTTGAGACCCCCTGAATCCAAAAAAGCATTTTTGGTAACATGTCCGTGTGTGTGTGTGTCTCAGAAACGAACAGTCGGATAAACACCAAACTTGGTATTTAGATTCAGTATCTTCCAGAGATGCGACACGAAGGTTTTCAAGAAAATCCCCCCACCCCAGATTACCCTTTACATGGAACATTTTTCGAAAATTTTTATTTTCTCAAAAATGGTTCTAATGATTTTGATTAAAATATGATATGTTTAAGACATTTACATGACAAATGAAATGTATACTTCGAATTTTTTGGGAATGTCTCCAAAAGTATTCTTCATTGTGAACGACTTTTGCATAACTGGTAAATCATAAGAGATAGACAAACTTTTACTACACAAAAAAAATGTAGATCGCGTTAAAATACACAATTTATGTCATATACATTTTTTGTTGTTGAGTGAACCATTTTCGAGATATTGCTTGTTATTCTTTTAAATTTTCCAATACTTATACTTCTTCTCAAATTTGAATTCGTTAATCATTTTTTTTATGTCCTGGACATACAAAGAGAATGGAATGCTCCACATAGCAACCAGCTCTTAAAATATTTGACTATCGCTTAAAACCTACCATATTCCCCTTGCACCTACAAGAAAATTAGCAACAATATTAACGTCTCGATTAACATGAAGCATATGGAGAATAAGTGTTTGTAAAAATAGTTTGTATAGGTGTAGAGAAACACATGTGAGTGTAACCCATCAGATTTTTTTTAAATTATTTGCTTATTTTATAGTGAAAAGTAATTTCTGAAGTAATTACCCCTATATGGGAGAACCTTTACATCATTAATGCGATTTGTGCAAAATTGTATATCTAACAGATTACTTTGGCTTGTGACGTTCTTTTAAAATGTTTATTTATTATGACACGAGTGACTAGTAACTTCACGAGCGTTACAATAACCATTATACGAGATTTTTATACAATAGAGTTTCTATATCTAGATATACAATAAGTATTTAATATTTAGATGCATACGAAAGAAAATAAAAATGTGATATTGATTTTGCAAGGTGGAGACAAAAACGTTAATTAGTGATTTTGAAGAGGTGGAATTTAGTTTCATATCTCAGATATCCTGGAGGAGGCGAGGAATATAACCAAGAATATACTTCGTGAAAAATCAAAGAAAATGTATGAAAAGTTTATGACAAGTTCATGGTTTGGCGAGCAAGAAAAAATGTAAATTCGTTGTCAGAAAATGTGCTCATAATTTACTTTGAAGAGATTAAAAAGCAATGAAATCCCCAACCTTGTGGACAGATTGTTCGGTATTGCAGACTACTCTAAATGTAAAACATGGAACTGATAAATCCAGTTGTATTACCTGTTAAAACAAAAATCGGTAGTATACAGGGGGAAAAAGCGAAAGCATTTTCCACAAATGAAATTAAACCTTCATTGAAGCACCTGAAAATATCTGCTGCTAAAGGTACGTAAATACATGGCGTTTGTGAAAATTCTAACAGCAAGAAAGAATTTCCGAATAACTCCAAACGTGGTGGAAGTGTAGAAGAGTGTGCAAGCAATAAGTGATTAGGTTTGCAGAGAGATGATGTACACGTAGGCCGAGCAGAGCCCTCCCGTGTCGGTCCAACAAAATCAGTGTTGCGCCCAGTGTAGTCAGTGCAGAGCTGTCAAACAAGGTGGTAACAATAAAGTGAGAGCTAGTATGCCTCGTCGACGTCAAAGACAGCCCTATCGACATGTGAGCGAGTTGAACGGGGCAGAATGATCGGTCTCCGGGAAGCGGGTTTATCATACCGTGACATTTCGGCTCGTACAGGGCATGCTGCTACGACAGTGATACGCGTGTGTGGAACCAGTTGATAGATGAATGTCGTACGCAGCGAAGAGCGGGTACTGGACCACAGCACGGGATGTCCGTCATCTTTTCCATAACGGACCGTACAGCTTAATCCACAGTGTTGGCTCGACGCTGGAGCTCTGTAACAAGTGTGAACGTGTCTGCATCAACGGTTCGTCGCCGTCTGCTGAAGCTCCTCCGGCTGCAATGGGCACGTGAACACCGTCATGGGGTGCTGAGTGGCAAAATGTAGTCTTTTCGGACGAGTCCCGCTTCAACGTGTCTTACAGTGATGGCCGCATACGTGTCCGGCGGTACCGTGGTGAGCGCAACCTGGAAGACTGCATTGTTGAGCGGCATAGCGGACAAACACCAGGTTACAACAACCAATCTCACCTCCTACGAATTGAGGGCACTTTGAACAGCAACCGGTACCTAACGGTGGTTGTAGAGCCTGAGGTAACCCCCTGCTTCAGGCATTACAACAGGACAATGCCCGGCCGCATATTGCGAGGAATGTACAAGCTCTTCTTCGAAGAGGGACGGGTACCATTGCTTCCCTGGCCTGCACGTTCGCCTGACATGTCGGCTCTAGAACATATCTGGGATATGGTTGGTCGGCACCTGGTGCGTCACGGTCCTCCGGTAACCATTGGCACGGATTTATGGGCTCGAATACAAACTGCGTGGAGGGAAATCCCTCAGGAACTTATTCAGAACCATTTTGACTCAATGCCATGGCATATAGCAGCTCTAATTTCAGCGCATGGAGGCCACACCAAATACTGAATATTAGGGCTCAAAGGTCAAGTTTATCATTTGTTACTTGTCAGGTACCTAACCTGTGGTTTTAAAATCATGCGTTTCCTTCTTGGTGTTGCAGTGTATAATTATTCTCATAAAAATAAATACCTATACAGTGGCTCTGAGAAGCACAGCGCGTAAGCGCGGAAATCCGTATCAAAATTAAAATCTGTATCAAAATAGACTTCATTTGGATAAAGATATTTAACAGCAAATGAACACTTTTAAGTATAGGAGTCGAAAAATATATATTTGGTGCAAGATAACTTCAGAATACAATACAAAACAGCAGTTTCCACATTTTTTCACTATCTCCAGTGTAAAGAACACAAAGAAAAACAAAACACAATGTAAACTATCAACACTTAATGCATCTAATCTGAGGCAGTGTTTTAATACCTGAATAATTTCAATTGTATTTTATAATAAGTAAATTCAATAACAGCCCGCCTTGAAACAATAAGTATGTAATAATTATTTAAATTGTATGTAACAGTCATTGCAAATGCTTATTTTTATTGTAAACATGTTTTATTAATGTTATGTGAATACATTACATACTCTAATAATACAAGAACTGTGAGAATAATAAGTTTTGAGTTGCTAACAATGAGGTAATAATGAGGTAACCTTGTAGCAATAATGAGTTAGAGTGTTTGAAAAGTTACCAGTCATGATTATAGCAAAGATAAAGTAAATTCAGTAACAGTTTTAAATTAGCCAATCAATAGCAAGGAAAACGTTTAAGTAAAATAAAGATATTCTATTGGTCTAGAATTAGCCAATCAGAGACTTGAAATACCGAAGCTTACAGGTTTAACCGTTTAAATTTGCTCAGTTGCTGACAAGCCTTGGTAGTGAACAGATGTAAGATGTGTTCTATCGTAAAATAAGTCTACGCGCTAAGTGAAAGTATTGAATATTCTCACAGTTCTTAAAAAGTGTAGTTCCTTATAAAAATGTGCAAGAATTAATAAAAGAAGTGAATTTAAAAACTTAAATTCTGTGATGTCTACATTCTAGTTACACCGCACCCTGAATAAAAGAAACATGTTTCAAAAGTAAGACTGACGCAGCCGAGGCAAATTCATACATAAATAATATATAGAAACAGTGTTAATAACAAAGTTAAATACGAGTAGTGTAAAACTTGGAGTGTAATAACAAAAACACATCTTGAAATCAGCTTCTCGTACGTAGCAGCATATTTCGTAATAACAGTAACTATAACGTAATCAGAAAATTCAAACCGACACCCAAAGCGTGTTCCAGAACTCCTTAAATGCAACTAAATAAATATTACGTAAAATAAAATTATGTAAGCATACTATCTTCAAGTTAAACATATTTACGTGAAGCAAACTCTACTACAAGTTGGCTTCCATACGTGGGGCAATTAAAATTACGTAACCATTATTCTACTTCAAATCACTATCATAACAGCTCTTGCATTAACACGTATATCTTCATTTCCTCATTGCAATTACCGTATACCCCCTCTCCCCAAAAAAGATATTTTATGACGTGAACCCATTCTGTCCCAATCACACGAACACAATACACATTGAATCTTCTGACAGCTACCGGTTAACTTGAGACTCACGTGGAAGGAATGGTGCTGGGTCATGTTCCGGCTGAATGCTTTACCGTTTAATATTTTTCTTCCCAGTTTCTTTTTGCCTGCTTCCTTCTGTTCTCTTGTTTGTTGTAGCATCTCCACGGGCAACTGTATGAAGAACAACCAATGTTTTCTTTGCGATAACTGTTTTTGGATCATATGAAACCAGCCCTGATGAACCAATGATCCCCAGTGCAGGCCATAGTTCATCCTGGGTCCCAATGCTCCCCCATTTTACGGGACCACATGCACACTCGCCCTCCCATTCATACTTTTGAGACTTTAGGGAGCATACAAATAATCCTGATCAAAGAAACATCCCCTCCTTCCAGAGTTAAACCGGAGACCGCTGCTTTAATAAGCCATCAGGCTGACTACTCGGCCATACAGACAGATGATGCAGAAAATTCTTCCTCTCTTCAAGGGAAGCCATGACGAAACTGTTCTCATATGGGCAATTTATGTTCAAATTTACAAGCGTTACACATGGGGCCCTATAAATAAAAATCTGATGTGTTACACTCACATGACTTTCTCTACTCGTGTACAAACTATACAAACGTTTATTCTCCATCTACTTCATGTTAATCGAGATAAACATTTGCAGACTCTATCTTATTGCTAATTTTCTTGTAGATGTAAGAGGAATATATATATATATATATATATATATATATATATTTACAAGGGCAATATAGAAATACAGTAGCCATTAAGCACATACATATCTCTAATAGCTGGTTGCTAGGTGCAGCACCATTCCTTTTCCACTGACTCTTTGCATATCCAAGACAAAAAAATCTGATGTGTTACACTCAATGACTTTCTCTACTTTTGTACAAACTATTTTTACAAACGCTTATTCTCCATCTACTTCATGTTAATCGAGATACGCATTTGCAGAGTCTATCTTATTGCTAATTTTCTTGTAGATGTAAGGGGGAATATATATTTACAAGGGCAATTTGGGAATACAGTAGCCTTTAAGCACATACATTTCTCTTAATAGCTGGTTGCTAGGTGCAGCACCATTCCCTTTCCCACAGATTAATACTCTTTGCATATCCAAGACAAAAAAAATGAATAACGAATTCCCATTTGAGAAAATAAGTATTGAAAAATTTAAGGGAATAACAAGCAATATCTCGAAAATGGTTCAATCAACAAAAAATGTATATGACATAAATTACGTATTTTAACGCGATCTACATTTTTTGTGTAGTAAAGTTTTGTCTATCTCTTATGGTTTACCAGTTAGGCAAAAGTCGTTCACAATGAAGAATACTTTTAGAGACATTCCCAGAAAATTCTAGATGTACAATTCATTTGCCATAAAAATGTCTTAAGCTTATGTTATTTTATTCAAAACCGTTAGAGCCATTTTTGAGAAAATTAAAATTCTCGAAAAATGTTCCATGTAAAGCGTAATCTGGTGTGTGGGGATTTTCTTGAAAACCTTCGTGTCGCATCTCTGGAGGATATGGAACCTAAATACCAAGTTTGGTGTTTATCTGACTGTTCGTTTCTGAGTTATGCTGTTCATAGACACACACATACACAGACACATTCACACACACACACGGACATGTTTCCAAAAATGCTTTATATGCATTCAGTGCACCTCAAAACATGTATTTCCTTACTATACGTAGTAGGGGAAGTATTGCATTCCACCCAAAACTTCGATACCGAGATTTTTACGGAAATATATGTTTTGAGACTTTTATTTAACTTAAAACTTTTCTAGTTTTTGATTGGCTTTTTAGAAACTGTTTTAAATATTACATTATTGTTGTTCCAAGAATTATTAGTAGGCTTTATTAAACTTTCTAATTTATTATTGTCTCAAGGTTACCTCATTGTTAGTAACTTTCGGCTTCTACTTTGTAATTCTGTTTGCTACGGAAGGCAGCTTGCTTCTATTCTCACAGCTCCTACATTGTTGAAATACGTAATACATTCCCTTCACATTATTATACATGTAGATAATAATATGAACATTAATGCAATGACTGTTACATACATGTTATATATTATTTTATACACATATTGCTTTAAGGTGGGCTGTTATTATATTTTATATTATATAATTAGACAGATATCATTTAAGTGTTAAAAATACTGCCTCATAGTTTCCATGAATATAAATAGGAGGAATTACTTTCTGAATGATGTAATAGGTAGAGAAGGTATTGCAATCCAAAAAAAATTTGATACCGAGATTTCACCGGAAATACATGTTTTGAAGTCCCCTTAACTAGAAAAAAGTTTTGTGTGCGAGTTTGTGAACACAATAACTCAAAACCAAAAGTCAGATAAATGTCAAACTTTGTATTTAGGTCTAGTGCTTTCCAAAGATGAGACACTAAGATTTTAAAGAAAATTCACCCACTCAAGCTACAGTTTACATGGAATATTTTTCGAAATGTTTGCTTTTCTAAAATATGGCTCTAACGATTTTGATTAAAATACTATATATTAAAGATATTTACATAACAAATCTGATGTGTTACACTCACATGACTTAATCTACTCTTGTACAAACTATTTTTACAAACGCTTATTCTCCATCTAGTTCATGTTAATCGAGATAAACATTTGCAGACTCTATCTTATTGCTAATTTTCTTGTAGATGTAAGGGGAATATATATTTACAAGGGCAATATAGAAATACAGTAACCTTTAAGCATATACATATCTCTTAATAGCTGGTTGCTAGGTGCAGCACCATTCCCTTTGCCACAGATTAATACTCTTTGCTTATCCAAGACAAAAAAATTCTGATGTGTTACACTCACATGACTTTCTCTACTCTTGTACAATCTATTTTTACAATCGCTTATTCTCCATATACTTCATGTTAATCGAGATATCGGGATGTCAATCTTATTGGTAATTTTCTTGTAGATGCAAGGGGAATATGATAGGTTTTAAGCGATAGTCAAATGTTTTAACGCTGATTGCTATGTGGCGCATTCCATTCTCTTTGCATGTCCAGGACATAAAAAAAATGAATAACGAATTTGAGAAAAAGTATAAGTATTGGAAAATTTAAGGAAATAACAAACTATATCTCGAAAACGGTTCACTCAACAAAAAAAATGTATATGATATAAGTTGTGTATTTTAACGCGATCTACATTTTTTGTGTAGTAACATTTTGTCTATCTCTTATGGTTTACCAGTTATGCAAAAGTCGTTCACAATGAAGAATACTTTTGGAGACATTCCCAGAAATTTCGAGATATACATTTCATTTCTCATGACATTATCTTAAACATATGATATTTTCGTCAAAATGGTTAGAGCCATTTTTGAGAAAATTAAAATTTTCGAAAAATGTTCCATGTAAAGGGTAGTCTGAGGTGGGGGGATTTTCTTGAAAATCTTCGTGTCGCATCTCTGGAGGATACTGAACGTAAATACTAGTTTGGTGTTTATCCGACTGTTAGTTTTTGAGTTATGCTGGTCACACACACACAGACACACACACACAGACACACACGGACATGTTTCCAAAAATGCTTTTTTTGGATTCAGGAGATCTCAAAACATGTATTTCCGGTGAAATCTCGGTATCGAATTTTTGGGTGGAATACAATACTTCCCCTATTTACTATACGTAGTAGAGAAAGTAAAAATATTAACTTTGTAATTTGACTGTTTCTTTAAATATTATATATTTATGTTTGTCTCGGCTGCGTCAGTATTATTGTTAGAGGCATCTATTTCTTTGCAGGGAGTAGTGCGGCTAAGAATGTAGGCTTACACAGATTATAATTTGTACTTCACTCCTTTTTATTAATTCTTCACACGATTAAATAACGCTTCACTGATATAGAGAGAGCTGTGAGGTTCTTTTATTAATTACTTGCACTTTTTAACACGTAAACTATTTTTGTCTCACACAAAACACGTATTAAATTTCTCGAAGACGCGTCATGCGCCCGGTTAGAAACACCGTCTACAAGCAACTGGCAATTGAATTTGTAAATTTTGCTCCATTTTAGTTTCTGATTAGCTAATCCTAGTCCAATAGAACACCTTCATTTAACTAAACCTTTTTCTGTCACAAAAATTGCATTATTGTTGCTCCAAGAATTACCAGTATCATTTAAACTTTCTAATTCATTATTGCCTCAAGGTTATCTCATTATTACCTCATTGTTAGCAACTTTTAACCTATTATTCTCACAGCTCCTACATTATTAAATTACGTAATACACTCACATAATTACTACATATGTATACAATAATTTAAACATATACGATGACTGTAATATACACTTTTTATATATTGTTGCATACACATATTGCTTTAAGGCGGGCTGTTATTGTATTTATTTATTATATAGTTAGACTGAAATCATTTAAGTGTTAAAAATACTGCCTCATCTTTAAAGCACATAGTTTATTTCAAATTACTTTTTTTTGGCATTACCCATCTCCGAGATATCAATTATTAATTGTTGGATTTGTTCTTTTCAAGTCTAGTCGATTTTCAGTTGTTTGTTGCGATGTCATGGAAACAGTATGGAATTTTAAGGCCAGCATATAGCGGCCAGTTATTAAACATTTGAATGTCGATAGTGGTACAGAACGTTATATGAATGCAACTCATTAGGTTTTTTGAGAGTTACTCTGTTAGTGTTTTGTTGTACTGTAGACCTCCCAAAGAGACACACACTGAAAATATTAATTGCTTTCGCTAAATGTTTGTGACAGTTGCACTCTTAACACTGGTACAACAGCACTTTTAAAGAAATGAAACGATAAAACAGAAGGAAGGAAGAAAGAAACAAACAAACAGCAGATTACTTTATTAACCGCCTTGACTCCTTCGCTGGTGGGGCGGAAAAATCAACAGCTTGGTGGTCCACAAACTGGGCCGCCCAAGCTCTGTAGCATTTGAAATCTGTTTTTCATTTACCAACTTCCGGCAGTGTTACAAGGGAAAGCGGAATTACTTAATTGTTAAGCGTTTCTTAGACAGTTCTACAATTGAGGGCTTCAAAGCAAGATGGGGCTAGGCAGCTTTGACAATAAAACGTGACTACCCATTACAGTTTATTATTTTCTCTACTAAGTATGCGCATTTCACCCAAAAGTTTGATACCGAAATTTTACCGTAAAAATGTTTTGAGGTCCCTTAAACTCAAAAAGAAGCATTTTTAGAGTATAGTCCACGTGTGTGTGTCTATGGACAGCATAACTCAAAAACGAAAAGTCCAATAAATACAAAACTTGGTATTTAGGAGTTGTATTGTAGTTCAACTGTTGGGGAGCCGAACTTGAAGTAGTTGCAACCGCACGTATGGTAAAAAGTTTCCGGTAGCCTTCGCCCCAAATGTACTTTCCGGTGGCCTTTGCCCCAAATGTTTATAAAATATTAACTTTGAAAGTTTACTGTTTCTTTAAATATTATATATTTATGTTTGCCTCGGCTGCGTCAGTATTTATTTTTAGAGACATGAATGTCTTAGCAGGACGTAGTGCGGCTAAGAATGTAGGCTTACACAGATTATAATTTTTAATTCACTCCTTTTTATTAATGCTTGACACAATTCACTGATATAGAGAGCTATGAGATTCTTTTATTAATTACTTGCACTTTTTAACATGTAAACTATTTTTCGTCTCACACGAATACGTATTAAATCTCTCGAGGATGCGTCTCGCGTCCGGTTAGGAACACTGTCTACAACCAACGCGTGCAGTTGTGAGCGCTGTCTAGAAGCAACTGACTTGATCTCTACCGCTTAAATTTGTAAATTTCTGTACTTCAAGTCTCTGATTGGCTATTCCTAATCTAATAGAATACTTTTATTTAACTTAAGCTTTTTTTTCTGGTTGTTGATTGGCTGTTTTATAAACTATCACAAAAATTACATTATTGTTGCTCCAAGAATGACTATTAGTATTATTACACTCGTCTTACTCATTATTGCCTCAAGGTTACCACATTGTTAGCATATTTTAACCTATTATTCTCACAGCTCCTACATTATTAAATTACGTAATACATTCACATAACATTATTACACATGTATACAATAATATAAACATATACAATGACTGTAATATACACTTTTTATGTATTGTTACATACACATATTGCTTTAAGGTGGGCTGTTATTGAATTTATATGTTGTATAATTAGACTGAATTTATTTAAGTGTTAAAAATACTGCCTCAAGCGGCATCTGGGCAGGTTTTCTACGGGTTCTCCGGTTCATTCATTCCACCAATTGCTCCATCATCACCTTTTCTTCATCAGTTCGCCCTCATTTCATATCATATTCCTCTTCACTCTCCTACCTGGCTACGGACCGACCCACTGTTCCGGGTTCTTCATTCTCTTATTCAATGTTCGTCTTTTGCTTGACCCTAGACCGGTTGTAAGTCCTAGGGGATTTAAGGAGGGGAAGCTGACACTAACTAAATTTAAAAGTCTAAAATTTTGTAATGTTATCTAAAAATTCAGTGGCAATGTCTCTGAAATCCCAGTAGGCCACAAATGAGACTAAGAATAAGTCTCTTGACAGGTTACTATAGAGTAAGAAAGCACCTTCATATAATGGATATCTTTAAGGAAAACCCAGTTTGCAGATTATGTAGTGAGGAGGACGAGAGTGCCTCTCGTATAATCTTCGACTGCAAAGCGCTAGCCAGACGAGGATGAACTCCTGGCCCAACAGGAGAAAGTCTAGTCTACGGTCCCTTTATAAACAATAGAAGATGGAGAGTAACACAACAGACCTCCAGGACATATTTACCTACTCCAACTTTATGTTAATCTAATCTAACTATAGGTATAGGCACACCTCACACATTGCGACCTACATAGATCTATTGTGTCTACATCAAGGGATGAGATGAAGGAATCATGGGAGACTACATACCATAGGCAGAGAGACGCGCGGAAGTCCCTAACAGTTCCAAGTTCGTAGACCCATCCCACTGCTGAAGCCACCGAGAGAGGGCGATGAACGACTTATAAATCAAGCAGACGGCTGGTTTCCATGAATCCACACCATCTGTCCGACATCACCATACGCCATGAAACCTAGAAGCATACCTGAAAGACGAGAAGGAAAATTATGAAAGGAAAATCGTAGGTCGAGAAGAAACACCCCTGCCTAGCTCGGGGAAACCACGAAAAACCCATGGGTCAGAGTAAGCGGTCGCCGGTGTTCGAAACCAAGACCTCCCCCATGCGATCCGCACACGTCATCATGGCGACACCTGTCTCGGTTAAGGTAATTCTATGCGCTTCATTGCTAATTAATTATAAAAGTTTATTTTTAATATTATCAATAATAAAATAATCTTTATATGCCAGGTGACCCAACCGCGCTATATTTGACGTCTACAGATATAGTCGTCCTCCGTGGTAGAATAGTTAATAGTGTCTGAGGTAGAAGGTTCACACCCGGCGGAGATTGACGGGTTTTTTCAAGCGTAAAAATCCTTAGCATGGCTTCCTTCGGAAGGGAAGTAAAGCTGGTGGTACCGTGTCGTAGATTTACGGCACGTAAAAGAACCTCAAGCCTGATAAAGAGCCATCTGAGCAAAATTACCGGTCTTTCACGTCCAATATAGAATGGGACACTAAGGACCACAGCAGTTAAAGAGCGTCCGTAAATAAAACTCAATTTAATATTTTTAAATTTTGTCTGCAGATAACCCTTCGTGCCTTAGGAGTCGCAGAACTTAACGGGGCAATTCCAAGTAAACACAGGTCAGTGAGGCACTGGCGAATTAGTTCCCTAAAAAATTAATACCCTACCACCACCACCACTACTACTATTACTACTACTACTACTACTACTACTATTACTACTACTACTACTACTACTCAACAACTACTACTACTACTCTACTAGTACTACTCCTCTACTACTACTACTCTACTACTACTACTACTCTACTACCACTACTCCTCTACTACTACTACTCTACTACTACTATTACTACTACTAAACAACTACTACTACTCTACTAGTACTACTCCTCTACTACTACTACTACTACTACTACTCAACAACTACTACTACTACTCTACTAGTACTACTCCTCTACTACAACTACTACTCTACTACTACTACTACTCTACTACTACTACTCTACTACCACTACTCCTCTACTACTACTACTCTACTACTACTATTACTACTACTAAACAACTACTACTACTACTCTACTACTACTATTACTACTACTAAACAACTACTACTACTCTACTAGTACTACTCCTCTACTACTACTACTACTACTACTCAACAACTACTACTACTACTCTACTAGTACTACTCCTCTACTACTACTACTACTACTCTACTACTACTACTCCTCTACTACTACTACTACTACTACTACTCAACAACTACTACTACTCTACTACCACTACTCCTCTACTACTACTACTCTACTACCACTACTCCTCTACTACTACTCCTCTACTACTACCACTACTCCTCTACTACTACTACTCTACTACCACTACTCCTCTACTACTACTCCTCTACTACTACCACTACTCCTCTACTACTACTACTCTACTACTACTACTCTAATAGTAATACTACTCTGCTACTACTACTCTAATACTACTACTCTACTACTACTCTACTACTACTACTCCTCTACTACTACTACTCCTCTACTACTACTCTACTACTACTACTCTACTACTACTCTAATAGTAATACTACTCTGGTACTACTACTCTAATACTACTACTACTACTCTAATAGTAATACTACTCTACTACTACTACTCTAATACTACTACTACTACTCTACTACTACTCTAATACTACTACTACTACTCTAATAGTAATACTACTCTACTACTACTACTCTAATACTACTACTACTCTACTACTACTCCTCTACTACTACTACTCCTCTACTACTACTACTCTAATACTACTACTACTCTACTACTACTCTAATAGTAATACTACTCTGCTACTACTACTCTAATACTACTACTCTACTACTACTCTACTACTACTACTCCTCTACTACTACTACTCTAATACTACTACTCTACTACTACTCTACTACTACTACTCTACTACTACTGTAATAGTAATACTACTCTGCTACTACTACTCTAATACTACTACTCTACTACTACTCCTCTACTACTACTACTCCTCTACTACTACTACTCTAATACTACTACTACTACTCTACTACTACTCTAATAGTAATTCTACTCTGCTACTACTACTCTAATACTACTACTACTACTCTAATAGTAATACTACTCTACTACTACTACTCTAATACTACTACTACTACTCTACTACTACTACTCTAATACTACTACTACTACTCTAATAGTAATACTACTCTACTACTACTACTCTAATACTACTACTACTACTCTACTACTACTCCTCTACTACTACTACTCCTCTACTACTACTACTACTCTAATACTACTACTACTCTACTACTACTCTAATAGTAATACTACTCTGCTACTACTACTCTAATACTACTACTACTCCTCTACTACTACTACTCTACTACTACTCTACTACTACTACTCCTCTACTACTACTACTCCTCTACTACTACTCTAATACTACTACTACTACTCTACTACTACTCTACTACTACTACTCTACTACTACTCTAATAGTAATACTACTCTGCTACTACTACTCTAATACTACTACTCTAATACTACTACTACTACTCTACTACTACTCTACTACTACTACTCTACTACTACTCTAATAGTAATACTACTCTGCTACTACTACTCTAATACTACTACTCTAATACTACTACTCTACTACTCCTCTACTACTACTACTCTAATACTACTACTACTACTCTACTACTACTCTACTACTACTCTAATAGTAATACTACTCTGCTACTACTACTCTAATACTACTACTCTAATACTACTACTACTACTCTACTACTACTACTCTACTACTACTCTAATAGTAATACTACTCTGCTACTACTACTCTAATACTACTACTCTACTACTACTCTACTACTACTACTACTCTAATACTACTACTACTACTCTACTACTACTCTACTGCTACTACTACTCTAATACTACTACTCTAACACTACTACTATTTACACTATGTTTACATTCACATATTGCTTTAAGGCGAGCTGTTATTGAATTATATATTATATAATTTGACTGAAATCATTTAAGTGTTAAAAATACTGCCTCAGTACCATTCAAACTGCGAGATTTTAGAAAATACCCCACCTCAAACTCTTCTTCTTGGAATATTTTTTACAATTTTTTATTTTCTAAAAGACGGCTCTTGACGATTTTGATTAAAATACCATATATTAAAGATATTTACATGAACAAATAAATTGTAGGTATATCTTGAATTTTCTGAGAATAACCTCTGAAGTCCTCTTCATTCGGAAGGAATTTTGTGTTACTGGTAAAGGTTAAGCGATAGACTAAAAATGTAATCCCTTTAAAGGGCACAATTTATTTCAAATAACTCTTTTGTGGCATGAGCCATTTCCGAGATATCTGCTATTAACGCTTCGATTTGTTCAATACTGTCATTGTCTTTAAGGCCCGTCGATTTTCAGTTATTTCTCGCGGTGTCGTGGAAACAGTATGGAATTTTAAGGCCAGCATATAGCGTCCAGTTGTTAAACATTTGACTATCGCTGTTCTCTTTGTATCTATAACGAAATGTGTAATGTAGCTATTTCTACAAATATATTTGTACTAAACTGTATTAGACAGAAAAATAAGCTTTCGTAAGAATAGTTTTTATATCGATTAATAAATGATCGAGGGTAGAGAATGTCATGTGAATATAACACATCAGATTTTTTTTCCATCTACTGCTTGTTGATCCAAATAAACCTTTGCAGAAATAGTTTCACAAGGGGGAAACCAAATCGACAATAAGATGTTTAAAAGTAAGTGTCTATATGTTGGTCCTGAAATTGTATTATCTTTCCATCACATCGTGAGAAACAACTGAAACTCGATAGCACTTTAAAAACATTAGATAGTATTGAAAAATTCTTAGGAATTATAACAGATAAATCGGAATTGGGTGATACCAAACAACGGTATTATTTAGAATAAATGATCGTTTTTAATAAATCTACATTTTAGATTAGTTTTATCTAGTTTTATTGATCTCCCGCACGTCAGTCTAGGCAGTACCTTGGATCTAATGCCAGCAACCCTCCATAAATCTTCTCTGGTTATAGAAAGAGTAAATATTTCTTGCCAGGAACGGGCAGTCAGAGGATGTGAGAGGTAGTTTCCCGTCCTCTTTGCACATTCTAGAGATGGGTCCATCCTTGTAGATGTAGATGTGGCCATGTTAAAAAATTAATGCTAATACAAGTAATGCTACTTGCCTAGGAGGGATGAGGGAAGGCCTGAGACTGTTTCCCGGCCTGTGTTTGCCCACGATGGGTTTGCCACTTAAGTTGGCGTTTTTCCCTAATTCATGCTTTTACCAAGTTCACCAGTTATACAGAATTATACAACATTCAGTCCAGATAAAGAGGTCTTCACAGATATTCCTAGAAAAGTAAATATATACATTTTATTTGTGATGTAAATATTATATAGTATTTTAATCAATGTCGTTACAGCCTATTTTAAGGGGAAAAAATCTGATGTGTTACACTCACATGACTTTCTCCACTCTTGTACAAACTATTTTTATAAACTCTTATTCTCCATTTGCTTCATGTTAATTGAGATGTTAATCTTATTGCTAATTTTCTTGTAGGTGCAAGGGGAATATGGTAGGCTTTAAGCGTTTAAGTGTTGGTTGCTATGTGGACTATTCCATTCTCTTTGCATTACCAGGACAAAGAAAAATGAATAACGAATTCCCATTTGAGAAAAAGGTATAAGTATTGGAAACTTTAAGGGAATAACAAGCAATATCTCGAAAATGGTTCATTCAAAAACAAAAATGTATATGACATAAATTGTGTATTTTAACGCGATCTACATTTTTTGTATTGTAAAATTTTGTCTATCTCTTATGCTTTACCGGTTATGCAAGAGTCGTTCACAATGAAGAATACTTTTGGAGACATTCCCAGAAAATTCGAGATATACATTTTATTTATCATGAAAGTATCTTAAATATATGATATTGTAGTCAAAATCGTTAAAGCCATTTTTGGGAAAATTAAAGTTTTCGAAAAATGTTCCATGTAAAGGGTAATCTGGGGTGGGGGAATTTTCTTGAAAACCTTGGGGTCGCATCTCTGGAAGATACTGAACCAAGTTTGGTGTTTATCCGACTTTTTGTTTCTGAGTTATGCTGTTCACAGACACACAGACACACACACGGACATGTTTCCAAAAATGCTTTTTTGTTGGATTCAAGGGGTCTCAAAACATATATTTCCGGTGAAATCTCGGTATCGAATTTTTGGGTGGAATACAATACTTCCCCTACTTACTATACGTAGTAGAGACTTTGACGTGAGATAGTGTTCCAATCACAGGTTTGTTGTTTGCATCCAAGTCTTACATCTATTCTGGGTATAATCGCAGAAATTCGTTGTCAATTTCGTCTTCTGATAAAGCACTACTTTTACGTGGTAAGACGGTGAAGGAAAATGAAGAAAAGCTGAACAAGTATTATGGGGCTTCTGCTCCATCAAATGGCATGGTTCACAGAATTTGGAAGTGGCCGTTTGAGCACAAGAATTGAATTGAATTGAAAGGAGACTATGTTGAGAAATAATATTGATTTTTTTGTAAAAAAACTGTTATTTTCTTTAAAAAATCACTGACTTATTAGTCCTCTTTTCTCAGACCAACACATACATTGAGGTTTTTCTAAAAATGCAACATTTTTTTGGATTCAGAGAGCTTCAAAAGGTATATTTCTGGTGAAATCTCGGTATCAAATTTTCTGGTGGAATGCAATACTTCCTCTACCTTCTATAGGTAAGTAGTAGAGAAACTAAAAATGAAGCAATTCTACTCTATAATTTCTAATAAGAAAGCCTCAACCTTGATTATACATCTGAACGAGCAGAAGGCAGTGTTTTCCAAGGGTCGCATTATCTCCGCATTTTCTGCGGACGACAGTTCAGAAAGTCGAGCTGCGATAAAAGAACAGAAATGGGACATATGAAAACGTCATTGCGGAAACCTTAACATCCGTAACTGGTGAAATCGCTCTCTGCCCGGAGCAGGTGATGACAAACCTCGCAGGGGAGGTCTGCCTGACATTCTTTTTACAGAGGAAAGCATTGGCTTGGAAAATGGGTTGGTTTTGACACCGACACCCTTTGACCATTGATACGGATCGCACAGAAGCGACACTGCTCCCTTTGTGTGACGCATCCAGGAATGAATAATGTAAAGGCAAACCGTGGTTGTTGCTGCTGCTGCCTTAGGAAAATAATAGCTGCCGTGGGGAAGAGATTTGAATAAGATCCACTGCCAGTTGGGCTCGAGGGGAGACGTCTTCAAGTAGGTCGGACAACAATGGGACGATTAGCTGGGCGTTTCCAACTAACTCAAAATACTTTAGTCAATAAAGAAGAAATTTTGTCCCGATTTCGTTCCAGTAGCAGGCAATCTTCGCAGACACTCAGCCGCGAAAGCCAGCTCCATCAACAGGGTAACTTCTGTTGGTTTTAAACGCAAGTGATGGTGATTTTTATTTTCCTTGCCACGTTCCAAATATTGCATTCCACACAGAAATTGTATACAGAGATTTCACCGGAAACAAGTGTTTTAGAGCTCCTTGAATCCAAATAAAGCATTCTTACTTTCTCTAGTACGTATAGTAAGTAGGGGAAGTATTGTATTCCACCCAAAAATTCGATACCGAGATATCACCGGAAATACATGTTTTCAAAAACCCCCTGAATCCAAAAAAAAAACATTTTTGGAAACATGTCCGTGTGTGTGTGTGTCTGTGAACAGCATAACTCAGAAACGAACAGTCGGATAAACACCAAACTTGGTATTTAGGTTCAGTATCTTCCAGAGATGCGACACGTAGGTTTTCAAGAAAATTCCCCAACCCCAGATTACCCTTTACATGAAACATTTTTCGAAATTTTAATTTTCTCAAAAATGGCTCTAACGATTTTGATTAAAATATCATATGTTTAAGATATTTTCATGACAAATGAAAATATCTCGAATTCTCTGGGAATGTCTCCAAAAGTATTCTTTATTGTGAACGACTTTTGCATAACTGGTAAACCATAAGAGATAGACAAAACTTTACTACATAAAAAATGTAGATGGCGTTAAAATACACAATTTATGTCATATACAGTTTTTTGTTGAGTTAACCGTTTTCGAGATATTGCTTGTTATTCCCTTAAATTTTCCAATACTTATACTTTTTCTCAAATTTGTTATTCATTTTGTTTGTCCTAGTAATGCAAAGAGAATGGAACGCGCCACATAGCAACCAGCTCTTAAAATTTGACTATCGCTTAAAACCTACCATATTCCCCTTGCATCTACAAGAAAATTAGCAATAAGATTAACATCTCGATTAGCATGAAGCACATGGAGAATAAGCGTTTGTAAAAATAGTTTTTACAAGAGTAGAGAAAGTCATGTGAGTGTAACACATCAGATTTTTTTATGTCCTGGACATACAAAGAGAATGGAATACTCCACATAGCAACCAGCTCTTAAGACATTTGACTATCGCTTAAAGCCTACCATATTCCCCTTGCACCTACAAGAAAATTAGCAATAAGATTATACAGGAGTAGAGAAAGTCATGTAAGTGCAACACATCAGATTTTTCAAACTTAGGTGCACTTTCTTCAAAACTACTTAACCTATTTTAATGAAACTTTTACTATACTTGCCCAAGCATGTATTCTACAAATGTAACTTTCTCTTGAATATAGATAGAAATATTTAAGTAAATTTAGGTTACGATATAAGAATAGAGATTGCTTAATGTCCTAAGAAGGTATTAAAGGAATATGCTTGAATACTTTTAAATACACTATACTTTTTCAAAAACATATTATTGGTTATTGCATGCCAAATTTCATTTTAATCTGTTTCGTAGAAGTCTACAAATGTTTTGTATTGAAATACTGAAATCGTATAAGAATGAGTAGCCAGTCAGATGTTCCGCCAATGTTTCACATCCTGTCGCGTGAATATCAGGAGATTTGTCATCTGTTGTTAGGAATAGGTGAATCTGTACGAAATTACAATATTATAAAGGGTAATTTGGAGGATTTACAATAAAAATCTTCTATAATACTAACCTCACACTGTGGCTCGCATGCCAGCCGCATCTCGGACTCCCGCCGAAGCAGTTATAACCCCACAACCGCCTCATGTTCTCATAGTTACAATTACAATGATAATAAGTATATACCTTGTCATGAGAGATGATGAAAACGTTGTACTCTATTCAAACATTTCTCAGGAAATTTTCATTCACACTAGAAACTTCAATATACGAAATTGAGCAAATTTCTTTTTACTTTCTCTACTACGTATAGTAAGTAGGGGAAGTATTGCATTCCACCCAAAAATTCGATACCGAGATTTCGCCGGAAATACATGTTTTGAGACCTCCTGAATCCAAAAAAAGCATTTTTGGAAACATGTCCGTGTGTGTGTCTGTGTGTGTGTGTGTCTGTGTGTGTGTCTGTGTGTGTGTGTGTCTGTGTGTGTGTCTGTGAACAGCATAACTCAAAAACGAACAGTCGGATAAGCACCAAACTTGGTATTTAGATTCAGTATCTTCTAGAGATGCGACACGAAGGTTTTCAAGAAAATCCCTCCACCACAGACTACCCTTTACATGGAACATTTTTCGAAAATTTTAATTTTCTCAAAAATGGCTCTAACGATTTTGATGAAAATATCATATGTTTAAGATAATGTCATGAGAAATGAAATGTATATCTCGAATTTTCTGGGAATGTCTCCAAAAGTGTTCTTCATTGTGAACGACTTTTGCATAACTGGTAAACCATAAGAGATAGACAAACTTTTACTACACAAAGAATGTAGATCGCGTTAAAATACACAACTTATGTCATATACATTTCTTTTGTAGAGTGAACCAT
This sequence comes from Deroplatys truncata, assembly GCA_030765065.1. Lineage (NCBI taxonomy): Eukaryota > Metazoa > Arthropoda > Insecta > Mantodea > Mantidae > Deroplatys > Deroplatys truncata. The sequence goes on from CM060979.1 coordinate 14,859,831, forward strand.
TTTCGAGATATTGCTTGTTATTTCCTTAAATTTTCCAATACTTATACTTTTTCTCAAATGCGTTATTCATTTTTTTATGTCCTGGACATGCAAAGAGAATGGAATGCGGCACATAGCAACCAGCGTTAAAATATTTGACTCGCTTAAAAGCTACCATATTTCCCTTGCATCTACAGGAAAATTACCAATAAGATTGACATCTCGATATCTCGATAATTTGAAGCATACGGAGAATAGGCGTTTGTAAAATTAGATTGTACAAGAGTAGAGAAAGTCATGTGAGTGTAACACATCAGATTTTTACTTTCTCTACTACGTATAGTAAGTAGGGGAAGTATTGCATTCCACCCAAAAATTCGATACCGAGATTTCACCGGAAATACATGTTTTGAGACTCCCTGAATCCAAAAAAAGCATTTTTGGAAACATGTCCGTGTGTGTGTCTGTCTGTGTGTCTGTGTGTCTGTGTGTCTGTGTGTCTGTGTGTCTGTGAACAGCATAACTCAAAAACGAAGAGTTGGATAAACGCCAAACTTGGTATTTAGGTTCAGTATCTTTCAGAGATGCGACACGAAGGTTTTCAAGAAAATCCCCCCACCCCAGACTACCCTTTACATGGAACATTTTTCGAAAATTTTAATTTTCTCAAAAACGGCTCTAACGATTTTGATTAAAATATCATATGTTTAAGATATTGTCATGACAAATAAAATGTATATCTCGAATTTTCTGGGAATGTCTCCAAAAGTATTCTTCATTGTGAACGACTTTTCCATAACCGGTAAACCATAAGAGATAGACAAAATTTTACTACACGAAAAATGTAGATCGCGTTAAAATACATAATTTATGTCATATACATTTCTTTTGTTGAGTGAACCGTTTTCGAGATATTGCTTGTTATTTCCTTAAATTTTCCAATACTTATACTGTTTCTCAAATACGTTATTCATTTTTTTATGTCCTGACATGCAAAGAGAATGGAATGCGCCACATAGCAACCAGCGTTAAAATATTTGACTATCGCTTAAAAGCTACCATATTCCCCTTGCATCTACAAGAAAATTACCAATAAGATTGACATCTTGATATCTCGATTAACATGAAGCATATGGAGAATAAGCGTTTGTAAAATTAGATTGTACAAGAGTAGAGAAAGTCATGTGAGTGTAACACATCGGATTTTTTCATTTAGTTCTTACAACGTATGGCGGTTTATTGCACACACCTTATTTTTCAACTTCCTCTATAGATAAAAATCTGATGTGTTACACTCACAGGACTTTCTCTAGTCTTGTACAAACTATTTTTACAAACGCTTATTCTCCATCTACTTCATGTTAATCGAGATAAACATTTGCAGACTCTATCTTATTGCTAATTTTCTTGTAGATGTAAGGGAATATATATTTACAAGGGCAATTTGGAAGTACAGTAGACTTTAAGCACATACATATCTCTTAATAGCTGGTTGCTAGGTGCAGCACTATTCCCTTTCCCACAGATTAATACTCTTTGCATATCCAAGACAAAAAATGAATAACGATTTCCCATTTTAGAAAATAAGTATTGAAAAATTTAAGGGAATAACAAGTAATATCTCGAAAATGGTTCACTCAACAAAAAAAAAGTATATGACATAGATTGTGTATTTTAACGCGATCTACATTTTTGTGTAGTAAAATGTTGTCTATCTCTTATGGTTTACGAGTTATGCAAAAGTCGTTCACAATAAAGAATACTTTTGGAGACATTCCCAGGAAATTCAAGATATACATTTTATTTGTCATGAAAATATCTTAAACATATGATATTTTAATCAAAATCGTTAGAGTCATTTTTGAGAAAATTAAAACTTTCGAAAAATGTTCCATGTAAAGGGTACTCTGGGGTGGGGGAATTTTCTTGAAAACCTTCGTGTCGCATCCTTGGAGGATACTGAACGTAAATACCAAGTTTGCTGTTTATCCAACTGTTCGTTTCTGTGTTATGCTGTTCACAGACACACACACACACGGACATATTTCCAAAAATGCTTTTTTTGGATTCAGAGGGTCTCAAAACATATATTTCCGGTGAAAAATATCATACATCTAAATCAAGGGATCGTCAGGAGCATAATTCTGTACTAATTATCCCATCTTCGAAATTTCCTGAATTAAATTTAACGACTCATCAGCTGTATACGTGGTACTGAACTTTTGTTGGAAAAATCCAAACCGAAATTCAACGATGATTAGCTGTGCAAAAAATGGTATGACTAAAGTATTATTGTACTTCTGTACATTTATACTTCTTATTCTGTATGTATTTAGTGCACACCGAATCTCGCGTATAAAATCGGGTTTCTCTGTACTCCAATATCTGTTATTTTGCTAAGGAACATAGCCATATAAACTGAAACATGAATATTAAGCGTGGGTAAATTACTCTTATCATTTCGCAAAATCAATGACGAAAGCTAACCCGACTCTGATAATCCATGAGAAATAAGGTATGTGCAACAAACCCTATACATATTGTCGTACCTCACATATTAATACCACTTAAATCTCTAGATGGTAAAGCAGAAAGCTACCCGGGAGCTTTACATTCTGTTACAATCACCACGAGGTCGACGGGGGCTAGTCTAAAAATGCATTAAAATATATGTAATTACAGTTAATTTACAGGGGATTAGGAGGTAAGGTTACCTATTCGAATAATCAAACCGTTTTAACTTTGGATGGCCAGTATATTATACAAAAATTTACAGATTACTTTACCTTATTGTTTCAAGGTGGACTGCCACGTGTTACCTCTCCAGTTACCTTGCAGAAAGATGAAGGCGCCTACTCGCCTCGCCGCGATTATCAAGTTAACCCCTCCCTTTTCAGCACGTCACGTCCTGTCCGTGTTACCAACCTACACTGCCGTGTTGCCAACACTAGCATCCCCAGTGCTACCAAAAATGTCACAATATAAGATGTAAAAGAAAGCACCAGGAGAGAATTTCACTTATTTCGGATATTGAACTCTCTAGTGTGAAAGAAAATTTCCTGAGAAGATGCCAGAGGCTGGCCCTATAGCTCAGACGGTAAAGCACCTCCCTGTTGTGCTAGGGGTCCAGGGTTCGATTCCCGGCTGGTATTGGCAGTTTTTATCTAGCCAAGTTTATCCCTTATCCTCTCCAGAGTTAAATGCAATGGAACCAAAAAAAAAAAAAGAGAGAAATGTGTGGATAGACAAGGAACAACATTCCCATCATATCTTATGATAAGGTATCTTTATCTGTAGTAATGCGACGAGTGACTTGAGAATTTATCTAGAGGATTTAGAAATCACGTGTGGCATTTGCTAAAACTATTTTACGAATAAAATGAAGTGATTTACACAAACCTTTATATTTATTTGCAATATAAGTAACGTTGTTTTCGAAAACAAGTTAGAATCATATAGTCGCTCTTTGTTTGTTTGATCAGTGTAACATGATCATATAGGTACTATTTTCTGCCATCTGGCGTGCGGAACTTGCACTAGCAATTCGTTATTCTTTTATCTATGATTGTAAGAACGCTCCTAGTAGGGAAAATATGAAACAAATAAAAACTATATTATCAGCATTTTAGTTTATGACTTTCTTTACAGAAAAATGTTTCAATTCATTGTGTTATTATGAACATTATTTAAAAACAATTACTTCCTTAATTTTATAGTTTATTCCTTGTACTCTTCTCCGTTTGCTTTCCTAATATTGATGCTAAAGCAACAATGTGCAATGTCACAGTTAAAATGCTACAAGAAGTGTTTTAATAAGGAATGTCATATAAAGTTCAATCCATTTAAACACCAGAAGTATCAAGACCCCAGAGATGTAAAGAAAACTGTTCCAAAACTAAACCGGAAAAATCTGATGTGTTACACTCACATGACTTTCTCTAAATTTTCTTGTAGATGCAAGGGGAATATGGTAGTATTTAAGCGATAGTCAAATGTTTTAAGAGCTGGTTGCTATTTGGAGCACTCCATTCTCTTTGCATGTCCAGGACATAAAAAATGAATAACGAATTACCATTTGAGAAAAAGTATAAGTATTGGAAAATTGAAACAAATAACAAGGAATATCTCGGAAATGGCTCACTTCACAAAAAAGTATATGACATAAATTTCATTTGCCATTAAAATATCTTAACCATATAACACTTTAAACAAATCCTTAGATCCATTTTTGAGAAAATCAAAAATTTCGAAAAATGTTCCACGTAAAGGGCAGTGTGGTGTGGGGGAATTTTCTTTAAAATCTTCGTGTCGAATTTTTGAAGGATACTGAACCTAAATACCAAGTTTGATATTTATCCGAGTTTTCGTTTTTGAGCTATACCGTTCACACACGGACATGCTTCCAAAAATGCTATATTTGGATTCAGGGCAGCTCAAAACATGTATTTCCAGTGAAATCTCGATATCTAATTCATGGGTGGATTGCAATACTTCCCATACCTACTATACGCAGTAGAGGAAGGAAAAAAGAGAGGTTAGTGCAGTGGTTTTAAAGTGTGAAGAATATGAAACAATGATCAATTTACGAGGGTCACTATTTATATTTTGAGGCTTGGCAGCCCTGAATGTTGTAGGTGCCATCTGACGTTTCCAATGGAAAATCTGACATTTTTGACCATAACCTACTTCAAACATTTTGTCAATAGAGCGTCATTTGTTTTGTTTACACTAACTTGAAAATTGTGTGTCAACAAAAACATGGAATTAACTCGTGAAAATATTCGTGCAATAATTTCTTACGACTTGGATTATCAAGACAAGAGTGCATCGATCAACTAACTTCCACATTTGGCGACGAAGCTTCATCCTTTGCCACTGTGAAACGCTGGTATAACGCCATTCGCTCAATGATGAAGTTCGTGAAGGTCGGCCAAAATCAGTTATTGTGCCAGAAAACATTGATGCTGGCAAAAACTAATAATGAAAGAACATCATGGACATATTGTGAGATTGAGGCAACCCTAGGCATTAGTTCCACCAGAATATATAAAATATTGCATGATTATTTAGCCGTGAAAAAGGTTTGCTCTCGTTGGATCCCACATAATTTGACGCAATCTCAAAAAGATGCTCGTGTCGATTGGTGTACAAAAATGCTCAAGAAATACAACGGCGGTGCCTCCAAGGACGTATATAGGATTGTAAGAGGTGACGAATCATGGATCTATGCGTATGAGCGGAACGTAAACAGTAGTTGACTGTATGGGTGTTTCAAGATGAAGCAAATCCAACAAAAGTTGTTCGCACTCGAAGCACTTCGAAGTAAATGGTCGCCTGCTTTTTCAGCAAAACCAGCCATGTAGCAACAGTGCCTTTAGAGGAACGTATAACGGTCAATGCCGAATGGTACAGAACCATTTGTTTGCCTGAAGTCTTCGGTGAAGTAAGGAAAACCAACAAGAACCGTAGGATCGTTCTTCATCAAGACAATGCGAGCGCACACACATCTGTCTAACAACAGAGTATTTGAAGGCTCAAAAATTCGAATTGTTGGGTCATCCCCATACAGTCCTGATTTGGCATCCAATGACTTCTTTTTGTTCCCGAAAATCAAGCATAAATTGCGTGGACAACGATTTTCGTTGACAGAAGAAGCCGTTGATGCCTTCAATAACCGTGTTTTGGAGGTGTCTCAAGAAGACTGGAATAAATGCTTTGACAGATGGTTCAAACGGATGCAAAAGGGTATTTAATCATAAAGGAGAATATTTTGAAAAACAATAAAGCAGTTTACAATCAGAAATTACTCTGTTTTAATTATTAGGCTCAAAATATAAATAGTGCCATTCGTATGTGACGAGAATACACCTGAAGGATTACAAAATATGAGGTTCTTCCTTATCGCGGCGCTAGAAGTGGCATGCCTAATTAATAATCTCATCTAATCTTCATTCGAAGCGTTAATAAAGCTTGTTTCTGCCATTTCTATGTTTAAACGTAGCGGCATTGATTTGTGGTAGTTGAATCACTGTAAAATGATACTCCAACCTCTACAGAGTATTAAGAAAAGGAGCAGCGCACCAAAAGAGGAGGTAATATAAGCATTTCAATAAACACTGGGTAGAATCATGGCCGTGATTGGTTCAGACACAACATTACTTTAAAAGTGATTCGTCATTACCTCGCATTTGCGGCATGAATAAAATAGACATTGTAATTATAACTATGAAAGCGCGTGGCGGTTGCGGGGATGTTATAACTTTTTTGGCGGGAGTACGAGCTGCAGCGGCCGGTGCGCGAGAAGCCGCGCGGTGGCCACAATGTGAAGGAAAAGCTCTATATATTATTGTACAATAATTTAGTCAAGAACGGAGTGGAGGGGCAGGAACATAAATGAAATAAACTAAATCGTCGATCGAGTTAAAAATCTACCCGTGTAAGCCAGATAGTTTGGTGTAAAGGAATAGGTTATTAGGATCAAAAGAGATGAAAATAATACTGAGAAGGAGGGCAGATGAAGGGAATATGTGTTTGCCCGAAGACAGACATGGATAATGTTTCAGCTGCGTGAAACCCTGATAGGATATACAGCTTCTAACGAGAGGTGATGTACAAACATCAACACGGAATTTGATCCGGGTAGAGGGGATGAGGTTAGTCCGGCTTTTCGTCACCCTGGTGAAGGGATGATCTCCTGGCTGACAGTTGCAGGATTAGCAAGCTGTGGGGTCCACTCCACTCTATGGGTGCAAGAGACCATGTTAACCCAGGTGACGGGAGGATCAAGTAACCGGGAGAGGGAAAAAAGCAACAGATACCTACTGAAGAGTGTGCCAGCCGCAACCAATGGGCTTACTTCATATCCTTTGTTGCTCTGCGGTTCCGTTTCTGGTGGTTATTGTCCACCAAACAAGGATGTGCTCCACAGGGCAACAGCGGCTCAAGTGAAACCTATTGCTGATTACGTATAGTAAGTAGGCGAAGTATTGCATTCCACCCAAAAATTCGATACTGATCTGCTACATTCTCAAGACTTTTTCTATCGTTTATTGGTGAACATATATAGTTATTATAATCCAAATAAACCTTTGCAGAAATACCTACAATACACATTTCGTTATAGATACAAAGAGAACAGCGATAGTCAAATGTTTAACAACTGTTTCCATGACATCGCGAGGAACAATTGCATGTTGAAAAGACTTTTGAACAATTCAAACCATTAAGAACGTATATCTCGGAAGTGGCTGATGCCACAAAAATCTTGTCTGAAAAAAAAATTATTTTAAAGGGATGTCCATTTCTTTGAAGATGGTTATTTTAGGAGTTGTATTGTATTTCGAATGTTGGGGAACCAAACTTGAAGTAGTTGCAACCACACGTATGGTACAAAGCTCCGGAAGCCTTAGCTCCAAGTTTTAAAAATATTAACTTTGCATTTTTACTGTTTCTTTAAATATTATATATTTATGTTTGCCTCGGCTGCGTCAGTATTATTGTTAGAGACATGGATTTCTTTGCAAGGCGTGGTGCGGCTGAAGAATGCAGGCTTACACAGATTATAATTTTTAATTCACTCCTTTTTATTTATTCTTGACAGGATTTAAATAACACTTCACTGATATAGAGAGCTGTGAGATTCTTTTATTAAATACTTGCACTCTTTAAACACGTAAACTATTTTTCGTCTCACACTGAATACATATTAAATTTCTCGAGGACGCATCTCGCGTCCGGTTAGGAACACTGTCTACAACCAACGCGTCCAGTTATGAGCGCTGTCTACGAGCAACTGACTTGATTTCTACCCCTTAAATTTGTAAATTTCTGTATTTTAAGTCTCTGATTGGTTAATCCTACTCCAATAGAGTACCTTCATTTAACTAAAGCTTTTTCTGGTTGTTGATTAGCTATTTTTAAACTGCCTCAAAATTTACACTATTGTTGCTCCAATAATGACTAATAGCATTATTAAACTTTCTTACCCATTATTGTGTCAAGGTTGCCTGATTGTAACCTCATTGTTAGCAACTTTAAACCTATTATTCTCACAGCTTCTACTTTATTAAATTACGTAATACATTCAGATAACATTATTGAACATGTATACAATAATATAAATATATACAATGACCGTTACATACATTTTACAAATTGTTACATACACATATTGCTTTAAAGCGGACTGTTATTGAATTTATATATTATACAATTAGACTGAAATCATTTAAGTGTAAAAAATACTGTCTGGGGGTGTTGATACTTAAAGATGTTTCACGTTATAGCGAGATAAATTATAGTACTATAGCTAGTTAATTATAGTTCACGTTATAGTGAAGGAGTATTTATTCACAATATTGAAATAGGGTTTTAATATGTACATACAGAATGAATTATAGTGTGTTGTAATTGGGAAAGGGAAAACAAATTGATAAAGTAACGTTGTATTGATATGATTTCGAGCAGAGTACTCGACTGTAAGATTCAAATTTATTGCATGTTAATATTTGGAATTAATAATGAATTTAAAGTGCGAAATTAACTTGCGTACAAGAAACTATATGATTGTTAACTGGATATTCGAAAAGCACAGCAGAAATAAATGAGAAAGTATAATAAAATTGTGTGTAAGAATGTTCTTCAGAACACGACGGCTGTTAATATGTTTAAGGTGAAGGCTATCGAATTTATATAGTGAATTGTATGGTATCATTAGTAAGCATAAATACGGGGGCTGTCCCAGAAGTACCCGACCTAACAAAGAAAACACAAAAATGTTGGTAAAAAACATCTTTATTTATCTGCATAGTCTCCTTTCAGCTTGATACACTCTCCCAGCGATGTTCAATCGCTTCGATACTCTGTTTATAGTGAGAACCGTCGAGTTCTGCAAAATAGCCATCAACTGCAGACTCCACCTCCTTATTGTTGGCAAATCTTTTACCACCAAGACGTTTCTTCAACTTTGGAAACAAAAAAGAATCAGAGGGGGCTAAATCTGGCGAATAGGGTGCATGAGGAAGCAATTCGAACTTTAACTAATTGATTTTGGCCATGGCGATAATGGATGTGTGAACTGGTGTATGGTCCTGATGAAATAGAACCTTCCTTTTCACTAAATGCGGCCGGTTTTGCTCCATTTCATAATTAATACGCTGCAATAAGTTTGCATAACATCGTCATTGATTGCCTTTCCTTTTTGAAGGTAATCGATGAAAATTATCCCACGAGCATCCCAAAAAACTGACGCCATGACCTTGCCTACAAATGGAACTGTCTCACCTTCTTTGGAGCCAGCTCTCCCCTTTCAATCGACTGTTTTCAATGTCCCTTCGTCTCAGGTGTGAAGTGATGGACCCATGTTTCATCCATGGTTATGCATCGACACAAAAACTCGGCTCTATTGCAGCGAAACATTGCCAAACACTCGACTGAAATGTTATATTTCGAGTAAACGCGGCACAGCTTTCTCGTGTCTAAACTTTCAGTTAGTATGCGATGTACAGCATTTTTTGAAATGGCTACGATGCCTGCTGGCTCCCACACTTTCAGTCGACGGCCATCCAATACCATTTTGTGGATTTTCTTCACAATTTCTGGCGTGGTCACCTCATTTGGTCGACCACTGCGATATTCGTCTTTGCAGCTCGTACGGCCTCGCTTAAACTCTGCCACCAAATATTTTACTGTTGTAAACGAAGGAGCAGACTCCCCCAGAGTAGAATCTAGCTCAGCTTTAATATTAATTGGTCTAAGACCTTTCAAATGAAAGTATTGTATCACATAACTGTGATCAATTTTATCCATGTTTACAAATTCGCTGAGAGTGTTCAGTATTGATGGCTGCCAAACAATTACTAAACAACGTAGCATCGTCAAACTTCAAACTTAAGCTTTATAAGTGTGGTACTTTCTACCAAAGATATTTGTTTGAAACAATAACCACTATTTATACGTCAGGTTGGGTACTTCTGGGAGTGTCCTTGTATTTAATTATAATTATTGATGATATGTTATGTCATGTACAAGGAGTAGAATATTCCAGAGTCATTTCGAGGAATTACTGCAACTTCACAAATTAATACCACGGCACAGTGGTAGTATAATTATAAATCCAAAACACACACACACACATAGCGTCGCAGTAACAAAGTAAGAGAAACATACAGTATTGCAAACTTGCGGTATTCCCCTATTGCTATTGAATACATCTTATTTTATAGATGTTTGGTGTTATTTAAGAAATAGGTAAAACATCGTTCGGCGATCGTAACCAACTAGTGTTGGATTACTCATCCTCGTGGTCCCTGGTTCTTGTTCCTCGGCTAGCGAGCAAATAAAATGTATATCTCGAATTTTCTGGGAATGTCTCCAAAAGTATTCTTCATTGTGAACGACTTTTGCATAACTGGTAAACCATAAGAGATAGACAAAATTTTACTACACAAAAAATGTAGATCGCGTTAAAACACTCAATTTATGTAATATACATTTTTGTTGTTGAGTGAACCGTTTTCGAGATATTGCTTGTTATTCCCTTAAATTTTCCAATACTTATTTTCTCAAATGGGAATTCGTTATTCTTTTTTTTTTGTCTTGGATATACAAAGAGTATTAACTGTGTGAAAGGGAATGGTGCTGCACCTAGCAATCAGCTATTAAGAGATATTTCTATGCTTAAAGTTTACTGTATTTCCAAATTGCCCTTGTTAATATATGTTACCCTTACATCTACAAGAAAATTAGCAATAAGATAGAGTCTGCAAATGTTTATCTCGATTAACATGAAATAGATGGAGAATAAGAGTTTGTAAAAGTAGTTGAAAACCTTCGTGTCGCATCTCTGGAAGATACTGAACCTAAATACCAAGTTTGGTGTTTATCCGACTGTTCGTTTCTGAGTTATGCTATTCACAGACTCACACTCGGACATGTTTCCAAAAATGCTTTTTTTTTGGATTCATGGGGTCTCAAAACATGTATTTCCGGTGAAATCTCGGTATCGAATTTTTGGGTGGAATACAATACTTCCCCTACTTACTATACGTATTAGAGAAAGTAAAAATGTGACTTTTGACCATTTCAGAGTACCTTGTCCCCTTAAATTATTTTGCTTTAATTTAGCTTTTTACTGTTATAAATGTGTTATTTTAATACAATACTCAGGTAAGACAGCTAGTGTTTAATAAATTCCACTATAAGAATGTTTGTCTCAAACCTTAGGTTGGACCCTGTCTCCCCCGAGCTTGTATACCATTAAGCCCCTGTTGCGCTGAAGCAATGCTATATAAGTAAGATATTCCCTCAGCTGTGCCTTATTATATGTATGTTTCAAAAGCCCGGTAGTTTTGCTTTGCTGAGACCAGCATTGTAGCATGTCTTTTTTCTTTTCTTCCAGGTAAGGCTTCTTCCAGCAAAGGGGACCGGCCAGCAACATGAAGGGTGAAGAATTGGCGTTTAAAAGGAGAAGGGTATGTTTATAATACTCTTTTCAAACTGACATTTAGAAGCCTGTGTAGCATTATTCTTTCCTTGACACTAAACCAGTGTACCTTTAACACGCAATGACAAGAATGCGAAATTGGAGTCTTCATACATGCTATCATTTGCAGTGTTACGAATCCGTTCCATTGCAGATTTATAATTAACATATTTCATAAAATGTTTTTTTTCTTCTTCTTTCAAGATTAAACCGTTGTTGGTTCGTTCTGGCTCCAATTATTATTTTAGCTGCTTTCGGGACACCCCTGGTCTCTTTATCCTCCTTTCGATAGTCCAAAAATTCTATCGCCATCCATTCTATGGACATGTTCATACCAATGTCTCCTAAACTTTTCTATGTTCTCTATAAGACTAAATTGAAATTATATTCCATTACTCACATAGAATAATTAATTTTACGAATCGCTATTTTAAGAAGAAAGTCGCCCATTCCGAAGTGTTACCGCGACAGTAACAGGGAATAACGAAACTGGGTTGTAAGCGAGCGAAATGGAAAAGCCACAGTGTCCATGAGTAGGTACACTACGTCATCAAAAGTATCCGGGCACCTAGCTGAAAATGACGTACAAGTTCGTGGCGCCCTCCATCGGTAATGCTGGAAGTCAATATGGTGTTGACCCACCCTTAGCCTCGATTACAGCGTTCACTCTCGCAGGCATACTTTCAATCAGGTGCTGGAAGGTTTCTTGGGGAATGGCAGCTCATTCTTCACGGAGTGCGGAACTGAGGAGAGGTATCGATGTAGGTCGGTGAGGCCTGGCACGAAGTCGGAGTTCCAAAACATCCCAAAGGTATTCTATAGGATTCAAGTCAGGACTCTGTGCAGGCCAGTCCATTACAGGGATGTTATTGTCGTGTAATCACTCCGCCACAGACCGTGCAGTATGAACAGGTGCTCGATCGTGTTGAAAGATGCAATCGCCATCCCCGAATTGCTCTTCAACAGTGGGAAGCAAGAAGGTGCTTAAAATATCAATGTAGGTCTGCGCTGTGATCGTTCCACGCAAAACAACAAGGGGTGCAAGCCCCCTCCAGGAAAAACACGGCCACACCATAACATCACCACCTCAGAATTTCACTGTTGGCACTACACACGCTGGCAGATGACGTTCACCGGGCATTCCCCATACCCACACCCTGCCATCGGATCGCCACATTGTGTACCGTGATTCGTCACTCTACACAACGTTTTGCAACTGTTCAATCGTGTAATGCTGACGCTTCTTACAGCAAGCGAAGCGTCGTTTGGCATTTTCCTGCGTGATGTGTGGCTTATGAGCAGCCGCTCGACCATGGAATCCAAGGTTTTTCACCTCGCGCCTAACTGTCATAGTACTTGGAGTGGACTCTGATGCAGTTTGGAATTCCTGTGTAATGGTCTGGATAGATGTCTGCCTATTACTCTTTACGACCCTCTTCAAATGCCGGCGGTCTCTGTCAGTCAACAGACGAGGTCGGCCTGTACGCTTTTGTGCTGTACATGTCCCTTCACGTTTCCACTTCACTATCACATGAAACAGTGGACCTAGGGATGTTTAGGAGTGTGGAAATTTCGCATGCAGACTTCTGACGCAAGCGATACCCAATCACCAGACCACGTTCGAAGTCCGTGAGTTCCACGGAGCGTCCCATTCTGCTGTTTCAGGATGTCTAATGACTACTGAGGTCGCGGATAATGAGTACCAGGCAGTAGGTGGCAGCACAATGCACCTAAGATGAAAAACGTATGTTTGTGGGGTGTTCGGGTACTTTTGATCACATAGTGTATATAAAGTTGGTTCAGCTACTCTCGGGTCGTGGGTTGTTTAGCTGCACTGTTTATATCTGGTTGCCATGACAACCAACTCGTGCTAGGACTGTATGACTGCTCCTATAAACTACTTGCTTCAAATCTGTGGTGAAGCTAAGATCGTGGATTATTTGGAGTAGAAATATTTCATGTTATCGCGACACTTGTGGAATTTTTGTAAACTTGCAAATATCCCTTCCCTTGCGTGTTGGAGTGTTTACTCTCTCAAATCACTTTTCATACTTTAAGTTTTCGAACTCCGACCTGTGTCAACTCAGCTCATGCGAATACTATGTGTGCGTATCGATTATTGGGTTATATGTATGAACTTGAAAGTTCGCTAGTAGAATTAAAGCATCAACAATAATTCTATAGCTTAATATACATTATGATGCAAGGGGTAACAATAAAACCACTTTTAACACGTGTAGCATATGATATTTATAGGCAGTGCTCGAGTTTGTAAAACATCAATAATATTTTATTGATCCCCGAAAATAACAGAGATCGCATTTAGAACGCTGTTCTTGAGACAAGAGAAATGACCTAAAAAAACGAGATTTTCAGATGTTTTGTTGATTCGCTAGCAGTCATTTTCAGTGAAATTATTTTCAAACGTTTTGCCTTACACCAGGCAATGAACCGAGTAATTGCTATATCATATTGCTTTCTGGAGTTTTACTTTCTCTACTAAGTATAGTAAGTAGGGGCAGTATTGTATTCCACCCAAAAATTCGATACCGAGATTTCACCAGAAATACATGTTTTGAGATCCCCTGAATCCAAAAAATGCATTTTTGTAAACATGTCCGTGTGTGTGTGTCCGTGTGTCTGTCTGTGAACAGCATAACTCAGAAACGAACAGTCGAATAAACACCAAACTTGGTATTTAGGTTCAGTATCTTCCAGAGATACGACACAAAGGTTTTCAAGAAAATCCCCCCACCCCAGATTACCCTTTACATGGAACATTTTTCGAACATTTTAATTTTCTCAAAAATGGCTCTAACGATTTTGATTAAAATAGCATATGTTTAAGATATTTTCATGACAAATAAAATGTATATCTTGAATTTTCTGTGAATGTCTCCAAAAGTATTCTTCATTATGAACGACTTTTTCATAACTGGTAAACCATAAGAGATGGACAGAATTTCACTACACAAAAAAATGTAGATCGCGTTAAAATACACAATTTATGTCTTATACATTTTTTTTTTGTTGACTGAACTATTTTCGATATATTGCTTGTTATTGTCTTAAATTTTGCGATACTTATACTTTTTCTCAAATTCGTTATTCATTTTTTTTTGTCCATGTAATGCATATAGATTGGAATGCTCCACATAGCAACCAGCTCTTAAAATATTTGACTATCGCTTAAAACCTACCAACTCCCCTTGCATCTACAAGAAAATTGGCAATAAGATTAACATCTCGATTAACATGAAGCATAGGGAGAATAAGAGTTTGTAAAAATAGTTTGTACAAGAGGAAGAGAAAGTCATGTGAATGTAACACATCTGATTTTTTGTTACGTCTTGGGTCAGGATATTTAAGGCACCCGTCGCAAAAAAAGAAAAAAATGAAATAAAATATAAGGCCTAAAACATTAAAAATTACAAAGTACATAAAAATAAGCTTATCAGGATGTATTCATTGGCGAAAATGGAGTGTATCTATTCGTTGGGTCGTCCTCCATGGACTAGTGGTACCGTGCTAGCACCTCTAGTTCGCGAGGTCGCGGGTTCAAACCCGGCGGAGGGCGATGGATTTTTTTCGGGCGTAAAAATCCTTAGCACGGCTTCCTTCGGAAGGGAAGTAAAGCTGGTGGTCCCGTGTCGTAGATTTGTGGCACGTAAAAGAACCTCAAGCCTGATAAAGAGGCTTCTGAGCAAAAGTTCCGGTCTTTCACGCCCAATATAGAATGGGACGCTAAGAACCACAGGGGTTAACGAGCGTCCAAAAATAAAACTAAATTTCAATTTCTATTCGTTGGAAATTCTAACCTACACCGTTCTGCCATTTTACCATTTCAGCACAAGTAAAGTTGGAAATAATCGGCGAAAACCGGCCGTTCATGGCTGGTCAGATTTAACCGCGGTAAAATCCTCGATAAACTTTTACCGAGGCCGATGCACCACAAATGACCGCTCACCGCGGTAAAGCCCATATTTTACCACGGTAAAATCTTGATCGAGAATGGTGTAGACGGCCATTGGTGTGTTGAGTGTAGCGCAGGTCTTTTTCGCGGTAGACTGAGAACGATATAAGGACGTTATATTTGCGAGTAGAATTAAGCCAATTGTTAGTGTATCCATATAAAGTGGAAAGGAAAGGCGTTTTAAAGGCTCGTGATACAGTGAGTGCGTCAACCGAAAGGATACCAGAGTCAACTTACATAGCATACAACACTGCCTTACGAAATCTTCAGTGTTCTTTATCCATTAAGGTTTACCCTGCTACGAAACGTAAATACATATTTCATTTCTGCATCTTCATTTTCCTTTAATTTTTTGCTTATTCTTAGTCCATATTTCTGAGCCATAAAATGTTCCAGGTACTGCTAATACTTTGCAAAATTTTAAGTTTCTTTCTTACCCAAAAACTTTCTTACCAACTGTTCTTTTCACGTTACCACATAAGTATTGCTAAATTTTTATTTTGTTATTTATAACCATCTCTTTATTACAATATAAAAAATCTGATGTCTTACACTCATACGACTTTCTCTACACTATACAAACTATTTTTAAACGCTTATTTCTTTTATTCTGTTTTATTTTACGTCGCTTTAACTCCTTGGTCATATCGCGACGGATCTGTTGGTGGATAACTCTTAGAACGATATGTGATGGACAGTTAGCCTTCTAGGTCTCATCTCTGTAACCTCCTGCTTCATGCTGTGCAGATGGCATTAGGGTGCCGTCCAGTCTAACCGCCGCCCTCACACAGAAAGGCGGACAGTTAGCCTTCTGGGTCTGATCCCTATAACCACCTGCTTCATGCCGTGCAGTTGACATTAGGGTGCCGTCCAGTGTAACCGCCGCCCTCACACAGAAAGGCGGACAGTTAGCATTCTAGGTCTCATCCCTGTAACCGCCTGCTTCATGCCGTGCAGATGGCATTAGGGTGCCGTCCATTCTAACTGCCGCCCTCACACAGAAAGGCGGACAGTTAGCCTTCTAGGTCTCATCCCTGTAACCACCTGCTTCATGCCGTGCAGATGGCATTAGGGTGCCGTCCAGTCTAACCGCCGCCCTCACACAGAAAGGCGGACAGTTAGCGTTCTAGGTCTCATCCCTGTAACCCCTGCTTCATGCCGTGCAGTTGACATTAGGGTGCCGTCCAGTCTAACCGCCGCCCTCACACAGAAAGGCGGACAGTTAGCCTTCTAGGTCTCATCCCTGTAACCACCTGCTTCATGCCGTGCAGATGACATTAGGGTGCCGTCCAGTCTAACCGCCGCCCTCACACAGAAAGGCGAACACTTAAACGCTTATTCTCCATATGCTTCATGTTAATCGAGATGTTAATCTTATTGCTAATTTTCTTGTAGATGCAAGGGGAACATGCTAGACTTTAAGCGATAGTCAAATGTTTTAAGAGCTGGTTGCTATGTGGAGTATTCCATTCTCTTTGTGTTTCTGCAAATGTTTATCTGATTAACATAAAATATATTGAGAATAGTGTTTGGAAAAATAGTTTGTAAAAGAGTAGAGAAAGTCATGTGAGAGCAACACAACAGATTTTATTTTTATTCTGGAGTCTCAAAACATATGTGTACGTTGAAATCTTGTTATTGAATTTTTTGGTGGAATACAATACTTCATGTGCTTACTAGAGAAAGCAAAAATTTCCTGATAATACCCCAGAAATGCATTGGTAGGGAAGAAAAAAGATTTCCGACATCTGTTATGATAAGGTATATGCGTATTACTTAGAGGATTTGGAAATGAAGTATTTCACGAATAAAATTAAATGATTTACCAAAAAAAAATCATGACTATAACAAAATCATATATTTATTTGCAATATAAGTGGTGGTGTATTCGAAAACAAGTTAGAATCGTAAGGTGACGTTATGTTTGATGACTGCAACTTGATGATGTAGGTATTAGTTTCTGCCATCTGGTGTGCGGAACTTGCAGTAGGAATCCGCTGTTGTTTTATCTATGGCTGTAAGAGTGCTCCTAATAGAGAAAATATGAAACTAATAAAACCCACATTACCAATATTATACAGATAAATGTTAACTCGTTTCAATTCATTGGATATTCTGAAGATTGTTTAAAAACATCTCGTTAATTTTATAATGTATTCCTTCATTCTTCTACGTTTGATTGTCTCATATTGATGTTATAAACACAGTGTGGAATGTGAGGCAGCATTTTTAACACTTAAATCATTTTAGTCAAAATATATAATATGTAAATTCAATAACAGCCCGCCTTGAAGCAATATGTGTATGTAACAATTTGTAAAATGTATGTAACTGTCATTGCATATGCTAATATTATTGTATCCATGTGTAATAATGTATGTGAATATATTATGTAATTTAATAATGTAGGAGCTGTGAGAAATAGGTCAAAAGTTGCTAACAATGAGGTAACCTTGAGGCAATAATGAGTAACAAAGTTTTACAGTAGTACTTGTGATTCTTAAAGCAGCAAGAATGTAACTTTTAGTGACAGTTTAAAAATAGCCAATCAACAACCAGAAAAACTTTAGTTAAATGCAGATATTCTATTGGAGTAGGATTAGCCAATCAGAGACTTGTAATACAGAGATTTACAAGTTTAGACGGTTGAAATCAATTCAGTTGCCTGCAGGCAGTGCTCATAACTGGATGCGTTGTTTGTGTGTCCTCGAGAGATTTAATACGTATTCGTGTGAGACGAAAAATAAGTTTACGTGTTAAAAGTTAATTAATTAATTAAAGAATCTTACAGCTCTCTATATCAGTAAAGTGTGATTTAAAATCGCATCAAGTATTAATAAAAAGGAGTTAAGTAAACTTATAATCTGTGTAAGGCTACATTCCTAGGCGCAACACAACCCTGTCCAAGAGAAACGTGTCTCTAACAAATACTGATGGAGCCGAGGCAAAAATATATAATATTTAAAGAAGCAGTCAAATTACAAAGTTCATATATTTTTTTTAAATTTGGGGCAAAGGCCACCTGAAAGTATATTTGGGGCGAAGGCTACCGGAAACTGTTTACTATATGTGCGGTTGCAACGAATTACAAGTTCGGCCCCCAAAAGTTGAAAAATAATACAACTCCTACAAAAATACTTTCTGAAATGTCACAACTAAAATGCTAGAAGAATGTTTTAAGTTCAATCCACTTGAAGACGAGGAGATGCTGGGAACGCCAAAAGAAATGTCTTCCACAACTTATCGGAAACAGGAAAGGTCAGTGCAGTGGTTTTAAACTCTCGAAGAATATGAAACAATGATCGATTTATGCGACAACAATACTCCTGAAGGATTACAAATGAGGTTGCTGCTTATCGCTGCGCTAGAATTGGCTGCCTAATTAATAACCTCGCCTATATCTTCATTTGAAGAGTTGCCAAATCTAGTTTCTGACATTTTAATGTTTAAACTGGGGCAGTCACCTCCTCCTGTCCGTTACTCGCGTCTTACCTTGCTGCATCCTCCGTTGGCTCCAGATGTTCATAGTCTGCTGGTTCTCTGCAATTTTGTCCTCGGCTAGCTGCAGTAATTTTCTTTAAAACTAGGTGGGAGCATGGACTTATCCTTGGTAAAGGAAGCGTAGACCTCGGGTCGTGGTAAACGGAGAAATAGACGTGCTTTGGTTATGAAAAGATGACAATGCAATTTCTTTTATTTAACTACTCCACGTAGTACACAAGACTGATATTACCGCCGTTAAAATACTGTCCACCGCTGTTAAAACACGGCGCGGATATGACACGAAGTTTAAATATGCTTATTATCTCTTTACGAGTAGCGATCTTAGGTGTGTTTAGAAAACTGTTTTTATTCACTTTTGGCGCGATATCTCAAACCTCCTGCAGCATCTCTCCCTGCCTGTAGTTTTTACAAAATGTTCCCTGACTACATGACAAATGACCCACACATGACAAAATGCCAAAATGAAATGCCCTGAATTTGTTCCTAACAGATCCATTTACAGTCGCAGGCTTCTGGGGCTGCTTCCTTTCCTATTGGTCCATTTTTTAGCGCCACTCGACGGGTCTCACTATTTCGTATAAACTTACAGGGATCTCATTGGTGCAAGTTTAACATAAATCGCGGCTTTTCCTAAATTTACCGTTAAACTAGCTGTCTCTCTCACTTGGTCACGGCGAATTATCGAATAATAGGACAAAGACTTTACACCCTCGCTGTATGAACAATAGCCCTGCGACCAGAGAGACGTCGTAAAACTAGATTTTCTGCCTTCGAAGACACTATTCCTGTAGCTAAAACATTTCGTCGTGGACAGTATTTTAACATAGCGCTTAAATTATTTACATTAAACCATTTATAACTCTTCTAATATTAGTAACCTAAATACATACATATCGTTAAATCAGCCTTCTTAAACTATACAAGCAGTATAAGAAAAAGATATGTACATAGTATGATTTAACATCAATAAAAATTAATTAATAAATTATCTATAAATACAGTTCTCGGCCTCGGCCTAGAGTTGCCGTTTCTAAACGTAGTGGCATTGATTGTTGGTAGCCGAGTCGCTGTATAATGATATTTCATTCTCTTCAGTGTGTTAAAAAAGGAGGAGCCCAATAGGAGGAGATGATTAGATATTTCGATAAACATTGAGTAGTATCATGGCCGTGATTGCTTCAAAAACAATATTTCTTTAAACCTGATTGGTCATTATCACCCATTGCGGCATGAGTGAAATAACTACCTAATTGTACTTTCCCCGTAAGGGGTGGGCGACCCCTTCAGCTGCCTAGGTGTGGGCGCTGCGAAACCAGAGCACTCGTGGTACTTCTGAAGTTACTAGAAGTACACTGGGCCAAACGTCCGAGCCCCACCCATAGGGGTGTCGTTTGGATTGGGTTGGACTCGGCGGGCAGTGGTTCCCGATATTTATGGGAGATTGGGTACGTCTGGGTGGTTTTCCGTCCCGGCGGTGTTGTGTGACGCCTTAAGTTCCTCCGGTACCGCCCTGGATAGCCGGTGCTAGAGACAGTCGGCCCTACCGAGGTTATTCGTTAGTCTTCCCTTTCGGGGGTTGTCGCGCGTAAGTGTCGTATCCACTTCCACGCTGTATTGGGGGGCGGAATAGGTAACCAGATGCCGGCCCATGGAAAAGCTCTTGGAAATGGGAATGTCTCGGATGACGTCCGCTTCCCTGCGTCTTATGTAATTGCAACTATGAGAACCTGAGGCGGTCGCGGAGATATTATAACTGTTTCGGCGGAAGTCCGAGCTGTGACGGCCGGCGCGCAAGCAGCCCGGTGTTGGCCACTGTGTGAAGGAAAAACACTGTATATGATATGTGAGATATGGCTGTTTTTTATATTAGTGCCTTTTTACCGAGCGGGATGACTCAGGCGTAAACGTTTGTGGCTCGCATTCGATTCCCGGTGATCGCCCATTCTGACCATGGGCTTTTTCGTGGTTTTCCCCTGGTCGCCTAGGAGAATGCCCGGGTGTGTATTCTACCACGATTTCTCTTCTCCGCCATTCCCTCTCATTTCGTCTCTCCCTTTCAAATGTGTTTTCAGCTCTTGCGGTGCTGACGGTGTCGGGAAGATAGCGTGGATGCTCCCCGTTAACGCTAGGGTATTTCGTCGCCCCCTCTCGGGATTCTTCTTCTCTGTTGATGCGCGGGTGTTCAAACTGGAAATATTAGGGACTTCTGCGTGTTTCAGTTGGTCTGTTTGCCTGGGGACCAAAGACCTCTTACGGCTCCCCCTGCTGATCGTGGTGCGTGACGTGTCCCCCTGCTATAACACATCCTACATCCAAGGGCCTATTTTGTACTGACTGTAGTGCCTATTTTAGGTTTTTGGCGCCTATTGCGCCGGGCTCTAGATATTACATGCAGTGTTGTTGCACCACTTATGGGCACCTAACTTCAAGTAGTTGTAGCCCCAGGTAGGGTAGCCAAACTTGAAGTGGTTGCACCACGTTTAGGCACCATTTTGAAGCTGGTTTAGACCACGCATGTAATGGATGCCAATTTGCGGGAGATTCTTTCTTGGAGTGCTCGCCCCACGTACGGTACAAACTTTCCGGTGACCTTCGCACCATGTTTACTTTTCCGGTGGCCTTCGCCCCACGTTTACTTTTCCGGTGGCCTTCGCCCCACGTTTACTTTTCCGGTGGCCTTCGCACCATGTTTACTTTTCCGGTGGCCTTCGCACCATGTTTACTTTTCCGGTGGCCTTCGCACCATGTTTACTTTTCCGGTGGCCTTCGCACCATGTTTACTTTTCCGGTGGCCTTCGCACCATGTTTACTTTTCCGGTGGCCTTCGCCCCACGTTTACTTTTCCGGTGGCCTTCGCCCCACGTTTACTTTTCCGGTGGCCTTCGCCCCACGTTTACTTTTCCGGTGGCCTTCGCACCATGTTTACTTTTCCGGTGGCCTTCGCACCATGTTTACTTTTCCGGTGGCCTTCGCACCATGTTTACTTTTCCGGTGGCCTTCGCCCCACGTTTACTTTTCCGGTGGCCTTCGCCCCACGTTTACTTTTCCGGTGGCCTTCGCACCATGTTTACTTTTTCGGTGGCCTTCGCACCATGTTTACTTTTCCGGTGGCCTTCGCCCCACGTTTACTTTTCCGGTGGCCTTCGCACCATGTTTACTTTTCCGGTGGCCTTCGCCCCACGTTTACTTTTCCGGTGGCCTTCGCACCACGTTTACTTTTCCGGTGGCCTTCGCACCATGTTTACTTTTCCGGTGGCCTTCGCACCATGTTTACTTTTCCGGTGGCCTTCGCACCATGTTTACTTTTCCGGTGGCCTTCGCCCCACGTTTACTTTTCCGGTGGCCTTCGCCCCACGTTTACCTTTTATTTGAATATTTATTTATTTATTTATTTATATATTTTGTATATGTATACCTCGGCTGCGTTATTAGTAATTTGTAAAGCACGTATCTCTTAGCAGGGCTGGTGCAGCTAAAGAACAAGGCTTACACAAATTATAATTGTATTGTGTTTTTTTTTACTAATCCTTCACACGATTAAATAACACTTCACTGATGTATCCTACTATAGAGCTGTGAGGTTATTGCTATTTGCACTTTTATACATGTAAACGTTATATTATTCTCACCGCAATAAAATTTCAAGTCTCACACTGAACCCGTACCGAACTGCTTGGTTACGCTTCCTTGTAGCGTCTGCCGCTTGAATTTGTATATTTATTCTATTTCAAGTCTCTGGTTGGTTAACTCTACTCCAATAGAATATCTTTATTTCTCTAGTTTTTAATTGGCTATTTATAAACAGTTTTAAATATTACATTATTATTGTTCCAAGAAGATTAGCAGCCTTTTTAAAATTTCTAATTTATTGTTGTCTCAAGGTTACCTCACTATTAGCAACTTTCGGCTTCTATTCTCACAGCTCCTACATTGTTAAACTACGTAATACATTCACATAACATTATTATACATGTACATAATACAATAACCGTAATATACACTTTATACGTTATATGAGGGTCGACTGATAAGTCCCGGGCCTCTGAATGAAAACAACATTTTTTTTGTTTCTCAACATAATCTCCAGAAAGGTTAATACATTTGTCATACGGTGTTCTAATTTAATTAAACCATCTCTGTAGTGTGATTTATCAAGGTCCTCCAAATAGCTGTTTACCACATCAATGGCCTCCTCGTTGCTGTGAAATCTTCGTCCTCCAAGAATTTTTTTGAGATTAGGGAACAGGTGGTAGTCACTGGGTGCTAGATCTGGCGAATAGAGTGGATGTTCAACTTTAATTCGCAAATTTTCCCCATTGCAAGGACTGAACGATGGGCCGGAGCATTGTCGTGATGAAACAAGATTTTTTTTTTTTTTTGCCAAATGAGGACTTTGTCTTTTCACTTCATCACTAAAACTTTGCAGTAAGCTTGCGTAGTAGTCACCAGTGATAGTTTTACCCTTTTCCAAGTAATCAATAAAAATAATTCCCTGTGCATCCCAGAAAACACTCGCCATAACCCTGTTAGCTGACAAAATTGACTTTGCCGTTTTTGGAGTTGGTTCACCTGGCGCAATCCACTGTTTTGGCTGTGATTTACTTTCTGGAGTGTAGTGATTCATCCATGGTGATAAGCCGTCTCAAAAATGCATTGGGATTTTTACGGTAGAGCTCCACATTCTCAACAGAAACAGTTTTTCTATGCAACTTTTGATCAGGTATCAACAAACGCGGCACAGACCTTGCACAGACCTTGTGAAAGCCCAAAACATTACTTAAAATATTACCTGCACATTATTTTGATACGTTTACAGCCTCTGCTATCTCAAACAACTTTAATCTGCGGTCTTCCAGTACTAAACGATGCGCTGTTTCAGTCATCTCTGTAGTTGTGACTTCCACAGGGCGTCCAGAGCGAGGCTCAACACTAGTGCTCGTACGTCCCATTTTAAACTCTGCAACCCACCTTTTGAGCATTGAATATGAAGGGGCAGAGTCTTTCAATGTACTGTCCATTTCCTCTTTGATTTCTTTAGGTGTTAAGCCTTTCAAATGGAAATATTTAATCACTGCTCGTTTTTCCAAATCCTCCATTTTCGTGAAAATCTAAAGTTGTCTTGTTTAAAATGCTGTCATTAAACAACTAAATAAGCTATTGACCTGTAACTATGGATACAAGCTAGTCTAGAGTAGAACTATACGATGCTAGCGTCTAACTGGCCTAGTGGCGCCATCTCTGTGTGAGGCCCGGGACTTATCAGCCGACTCTCGTATTATACACATATTGCTTTAAGGCGGGCTGTTATTTTTTTTTAATATTATATAATTACACTGATATCATTTAAGTGTTAAAATACTGCCTCAATAACGCAATCATCCTATTTATTGGACCGGTGCACAAGAACGAATAATTCTGTTCTCAGCGACACAAAGTGTTTACAAGCCAAAGAAGGCAGATGCGAACGGGAATTTTTGCCATCTCCGTTAATGCAGGCTGGTGTTAATTGAAGCTTGGCAAGTTATTGCATTGCACCATCAACACCGTGCAGCTACAAACGAGGCCTCTGTAGGCAGTGGTCAGCAGCATATGTTAAACAAGCCGAGCAGCAATTCCGATGGAATAGATTCCTAAAATCATTATGTGCAATAGAGTGTCAGTCCATCAAGCGACACGCTGGGACACCCCGCCCCGCCCCCCCTGCCTGTCGATTGTTGCTCCGACATCGCCTCGCCAAACAATGTTTGACAGTTCTGGACCAAATGCTACAACAGTTTCCCATCACAGTAGCTGCTACTCCGACCTGCAACAGTGACACAAGTCTTCCTTTTTACCTTCGCTGCCACGCACCTAGTAGGTATTGCGTTCCACCCGAAAATTCTATGAAGAAATTTCACTAGAAATACACTTTTTCACGTCTTTTTGAGCATAACTCGAAAACAAAAAGTTTCTTAAAATCAAAACAATGTAACATCTGAGGCAGTATTTTTAACACTTAAATAATTTCAGTCTAATTATATAATTTGTAAATTCAATAACAGCCCGCTTTAAAGCAGTATGTGTATGTAACAGTCATTGTATATGTTTATATTATTGTACACATGTGTAATAATGTTATGTGAATGTATTACGTAATTTAATAATGTAGGAGCTGTGAGAATAATAGGTTAAAAGTTGCTAACAATGAGGTAACATGAGGCAATAATGAGCAAGAAAGTTTAATAATGCTACTAGTCATTATTGGAACAACAATAATGTAAATTTTGAGACAGTTTAGAAATAGCCAATCAACAACCAGAAAAAGCTTTAGTTAAATGAAGGTATTCTATTGGACTAGTATTAGCCAATCAGAAACTGAAATATAGCAAAATTTACAAACTTAGAGTTCAGTTGCTTGCAGACAGTGTTCCTAACCGGACGCGAAAAGCTTCCTCTAGAAGTTTAATACATATTCAGTGTGAGATGAAAATAGTTTACGTGTTAAAAAGTGCAAGTATTTAATAAAAGAATCTTACAGCTCTGTATATCAGTGAAGTGTTATTTAAATCGTGTCAAGCATTAATAAAAGCAGTGAAGTAAAAATTATAATCTGTGTAAGCCTACATTCTTCAGCCACACCACGCCTTGCAAAGAAATCCATGTCTCTAACAATAATACTGACGCAGCCGAGGCAAACATAAATATATAATATCTAAAGAAACAGTCAAAATTACAAAGCTAATATTTTTAAATTTTGGGGCGAAGGGTACCGGGTACCATACGTGCGGTTGCAACCACTTCAAGTTCGGCTCCCCAACAGTTGAAATACAATACAACTCTTACTTCAAATTGGCTTTCCATACGTGAAGAAACAAACTACTTCAAATTGGCTCCCAAAGCGTGGGGCAAATAAAAACACAACAAAACTCCTACTTCACTTCCAAAGACGGGACACGAAGATTTACAACAAAATAACCTTTACTTGGAAAAATTTTCGGTATTTCTGATTTCACAAAAATTGAAGGTGTATTATTATTATTTCACCACGTTATGGGCGCCAAACTTGTCCGAGTATTTTCTTGCACCACGCACGTAATGGATGCCAAACTTGAAGAAGTTTATGGACCCATTTATGGGATGCCAATTTACGGGAGATATGTTTCTAGGAATGTTCGCCACACGCTTTGGGTACAAACTTTCCGGTGGCCTTCGCTCCGCGTTTAGGAACCAACTCTTGCGGTGCTGTCGTGTGTTTATTTTATTTGTAATAATTATTTTTTAATGTTAATTTATTTATTCATATATGCCTCGGCTTCGTCAGTAGTATTTTGTAGAGCAGGTATCTCTTAACAGGGCTGGTACGGCTAAAGAATAAGGTTTGAACAAATTATAATTGTATTTTAATTTTTTATTAATCCTTCACACGGTTAAATAACACTTCACTGATGTATCCTACTGTAGAGCTGTGCAATTATTGTTAATTGTACTTTTTAACAGGTAAACTTTATATTATTCTCACCGCAATGAATTTTTATGTCTCACATTCAACCACTGAACCCGTACCGAATCTAACTGCATGGGTACGCTATCTTTTAGCATTGACCGTTTGAATTTGTACATTACTCTATTTCTAGTTTCTCATTGGCTAAGCCTATTCCAATAGAATACTCTAGTTTTACCTTGGCTTTTCTTTTCACATCCACGTGACTATTTATAAACTGTTTTAAATATTACATTAGTATTGTTACAAGAACTATTAGTAGCATTTTTTTTAACTTTATAATTTATTGCTGTCTCAAGATTACCTTATTGTTAGCAACTTTCGGCTTCTACTTTGTAATTCTGTTTGCTACGAAAAGTAGCTTGCTTCTATTCTCACAGCTCCTACATTGTTAATCTACGTAATACATTCACATAACATTTTACACATGTTGTTTTTATTATATTATATAATTAGTCTGGTATCATTTTAGCAATAAAAAGTACTGCCTCAAAATTTTGAAAATGGGAGATAAAATGATGATTTTGGTCAAAAAGTTGCATATTTTGTTTTCACCTTCATATTAATATTTGAAATCTAATGCTTATTTTGATATACGAGTTATGTTTATTTGGCCAATTTTAACTATTTTAAATTATTTTAATTTTTATGCAAGTTGCAAAAAAAAAAAGTTGTTAACATTTTTACTTTCCCTACCACGTACCTAACAGGTAGAGAAGGTATTGCATACCAGCCAAAAATTCGATACCGAGATTTCACCGAAAATACAAATTTTGAGACCCCCTGAATTCAACAAATCATTTTTAGAAAAAGTTCCGTTGTGTGTCTGTGAACAGAATAACTCAAAAGCGAAACGTCGTATGAGTAACAAACATGGTATTTAAGTTCATTATCTTTCAAGAATGCGACACGAGGATTTTCAAAAACTACGCTTCACTTGGAACAGTTCTCGAAAATTTTGACTTTCAAAAAAATCATATACGAAATATATTTACATGACAAATAAAATGTATATGATTAATTTTCTGGGAATAGCCTAGGAAGCCCTCTTCATTCGGCAGGAATTTTGTATTATCTTGTATAACTATTAAAGTTAATCCATAGCCGAAAACGTACTACACAAAAAATGTAGATCTCTTTAAACAACACAATTTATTTAAAATAAGTTGTTTTGTGGCATAAGCCGTTTCTGAGATATCCGTTATTAAAGATTCGAATTTTTCTTTCTCATCGATTTTTAGTTGTTTCTCGCGATGTCATGGAAACAGTATGCAATTTTAAGGCTAGCATATAGCGTCCAGTTGTTAAACATTTGACTATCGCTGTTCTCTTTGTATCTATAACGAAATGTGTAACGTAGCTATTTCTACAAAGGTTTTTTGAGTGGTTTGTGTATTTACTAATAAATATAGGGGTAGAGAAACTGATGTGAATGTATCGCATAAGACTTTCGTGTAGTACGTTTTCGTCTGTTTAATATAATATTGTATTTTAATCTAAATCGTTACAGCTATTTTTTCAGAAAATAAAATATTTCGAAAACTCTTCCACGTAAAGGTTAGTTGGTGTGGGAGTTTTGTTAAAAACTTTCGTGTCACTTTTTTGCTATTTATTTGACTTTTCGTTTTTGAGTTATGCTGTTCTCAGACACACACGCGCGCGGACATTTTTCTAAAACTGTCTTTTTTTTATTCAGGGGGCCTCAAAACATGTATTTCCATTGAAATTTCGGTATTGAATTTTTGACTGGAGTGCAATATCTTCTCGTTCTACCATGTGCGTGGTAGGGAAAATTAAAAATAGGTTCAAAATTGTAGAGCCTCCCCTGAAAGAGTTAAACGTTAAATCAGCATGCAGAAGGGTTACCTATTTGAAACATGGGGGGCCATACTGGAATACCATGTGTGACAAACACTCTCTACTTGGCAGTTTATAGGCAAGTATATTTCAATTTTGTGAATCGCCTGGCTACGAGAGTGTTACAGCTGCCTGTAAGCTGGGATGGTGATCCTTTTAGATATGGCCGTTTCCTCCATAGCGAGGTCTCGCACATTTTGGGGCAACTTCGTTGTGCAGTTGTTTTAATTGTTATTCGGCTCCGGATGAGTAGGGCCTAACGCCAAAGTGATGCCTTATCCCCCCCCCCCAACCTCTTCCTGTTTTGCAGCACTCATCTCCAAAACATCTGTCTTCAGACAGCCAGGTAAAACAGTGGTAAGGTGTTTCCTTTCTTGTTTCTATTAAAATTAAGAGCGACCTACTTCATTTGTAAGCGTTGAGGCAGAGTTTTTAGCACTTAAATGATTTCAGTCTGGTTATATAATGTGTAAATTCAATAACGGCCCGCCTTAAAGCAATATGTGTATGTAACAATTTGTAAAATGTATGGAACAGTCATTGCATATGCTTCTATTATTGTATCCATGTGTAATAATGTTATGTGAATATATTACGTAATTTAATAATGTAGGAGCTGTGAGAATAAGTTTAACGTTGCTAACAATGAGGTAACCTTGAGGCAATAATGAGTTTGAGAATTTAAATGTTATTTGTGATTCTTGGAAGCATTAACGTAATTTTAGTGACAGTTATAATAGTTACGGTGCTTACGTAATATGTTTTTACGTAAATTATTAGAACTTGAAGATCTTAGATTGTGCTGCTTTTGTTTTGTTTGGTTACATAATTTTAACTGCCCCACGTATGGGAGCCAATTTGTAACGGTATTAATGTTAAAGTTTGTTTACATCATGTGTTGAAGCCATCTTGTGACGTCATTCATTTGTTCGGTTTGTAGCTCCATCTAGTGTTAGCAATTTGTGGTAGTATTAGTGTTTGAAAGAATTTTAAGTTTTGTTTACTGTCCTCCGGCTAGCTATTATGTCTCAGTCGAACATGTCTCTTGAATCAGAGTGTGTAAACGGAAAGGAATCTTTTATCCAAATATAACACTGATGAAGAAATTTGTTTTACACATTTATTGTCCAACACGTTAACTATCACATTTATACATTGATCTTAACACTCGCCAAACTGAAACTGTTTTAATAACTTCATTACTAATCACTCTTAATTCGCGTACTTCAACTTTGTGTATAATTAACTTTATAATACTTTAGATTTTCGTAACTTGTGAATCTATAGCCGACGTATCTCATACAAATATTTTGACGAACTGACGAACTGAAGACGACGTGTAGTGCACAAAGAATTTTGATGAACTGAGCATGAAGCTACCTCTAACCTACCCTATTTATACTCCTTCATCCAGATACGCCTAAAGATTATAACTGAGCTGCAATTGGCTAATAAAACGCGCCAACATTAGCGTCTATTTTAATATCCAATGAAAATTATGAATACATATGCTCTAGGGAAATATTACAGAAGTTTCTACCGAAAAACGCGCCAACATTACGTAACTTCCTCGTTTCCAATAATGATAAACAGCTCACCCCCCTCTCTGCATTATTGCAAGCTATTATTGACAGTTTCAGTAAGGTCGTATAAACTCATCTCCCAATAATATTTACAATTAATAAACATCTGAAATCAATGTCACATAAAAATGCATATTCATATTACAATCATTATTTACATTTAAGTAATATATGATACAAATTACTGCATCACAGTTTATAAAAAATAGCCAATCAACAACCAGAAAAAGCTTTAGTTAAATGAAGGTATTCTATTGGGGTAGGAATAGCCAATCAGAGACTTGAAATACAGAAATTTACAAGTTTAGACGGTTGAAATCTAGTCAGTTGCCTGCGGACAGTGTTTGTAACTGGATGTGAGATGTGTCCTCGAGAAATTAATTATGTATTCGTGTGAGACGAAAATAGTATATTTGTTAAAAAGTGCAAGTATTAAATAAAAGAATCTCAGAGCTCTCGATATCAGTGAAGTGTTATTTAATTTGTGTCAAGGATTAATAAAAAGGAGTGAATTAAAACTTAAAATCTGTGTAAGCCTACATTCTTGTCGCATCACGCCCTGCCAAGACTTCCATGTCTCTAACAATAATACTGACGCAGCCGAGGCAAATATAATTATTTAATACTTAAACAAACAGTTTAATTACAAAGTTAATATTTTTTTAAACTTGGGGCAAAGGCCACCTAAAAATACATTTGGTGCGAAGGCTACCGGAAACCGTTTACTATACGTGCTGTTGCAACTACTACAAGTTCAGCTCCCCAACAATTGAAATACGATACAACTCCTTCAATACAACTCCTACTTCAAATCGACTTTTCATACGTAGCAGCAAACAACGTAGAGAACAATTCTACTTCAAATTGGCGTCCATACGTGTAGCTAAATAAATAAACAACTCCAACAAAATATCTAATTATTCTTCAGCGTTTTACTTTCTATGCCACATATACTGACTTGCACAAAATGTGTCCCATAATTGAACTCGGCTGTTTAAGTTGGTACTAATAAATTTAGCACTTCTGTTCCTTGAGTAGAATACTAGCCACTGTGTTGGCTGCTATTTACCTTCTCCAAACCGAGATGAATTTTATTTATGAACGCTCTTTAACTGCTGTGGTTCTTAGCGTCCCATTCTATATTGGGCGTGAAAGACCGGTAATTTTGTTCAGAGATCTCTTTATTACGCTTGAGGTTCTTTTACGTGCCGTAAATCTACGACCACCGGCTTTACTTCCCTTCCGAAGGAAGTCATACTAACGATTTTACGCCCGAAAAAAGCCATCCCCCCGGGATGGCTCAGCCGGTAACGTCTGTGGCCCTCATTCGGGAGAACGTAGGCTCGATTCCCGCAACCGACGTTGCTGACATGGAGTGTTCTCGAGTTGCTAGACGAATGTTGGGAAGGTTCATTATATTTCGTGTCCTTCCATTTCGCCTCCATTCTCATTTCACCTCACCTTTCATCTACTTGGTCTGTTTCAGGGTTGAAAGTGTCGGCGGGAGCCTCGGCATTGCGTGGCAGGGGAAATGGATGTTATATGTAACCCTTCGTCCACCAGAATGGTGGCGGTCTCAGAGTCCCGGGCCCCCAAGTGGGATGTGCAAGGCTGCAGTGGGAGGGAGTCGGGTGGACCAGCTGTCATCCGGGGAGTTCAATCTTTAAAAG
Source organism: Deroplatys truncata (assembly GCA_030765065.1). Classification (NCBI taxonomy): domain Eukaryota; kingdom Metazoa; phylum Arthropoda; class Insecta; order Mantodea; family Mantidae; genus Deroplatys; species Deroplatys truncata. Next base: position 14,891,359 of record CM060979.1, read on the forward strand.
ATAGGGAACCTGCCCTCTGCCTGTCGTACCTCCTGGTCCGGCCGCTTGTCTCCTCTCACCTCATGCCTTCCTTCCGAGGGCACCCCATCAGGGGCTTAGGCACAAAATATCTTTTAGGTCGAGGTGCTAAGTGCCCCTTCGTACCTAGTCCTACTCCCCAAAACTGTTAATTACTTATTGCTTAACGTGGAATCCGAACCACGATGGGCTAGGTAATGTCCCACATACACTATGTGATAAAAAGTATTCGGACAACCCACACAAACATACGTATTTTTATCTTAGGTGCATGGTGCTGCCACATACTACCTGGTACTCATTATCCGCGACCTCAGTAGTCATTAGACATCGCGAAACAGCAGAATGGGACGCTCTGTGGATCTCACGAACTTCAAACGTGGCCAGGTGATTGGGTGTTACTTGTGTCAGAAGTCTGTACGCGAGATTTCCACACTCCTAAACATCCCTAGGTCCACTGTTTCTGATGTGATAGTGAAGTGGAAACGTGAAGGGACATGTACAGCACAAAAGCGTACAGACCGACCTCGTCTGTTGACTGACAGAGGCCGCCGACATTTGAAGAGGGTCGTAAAGAGTAATAGGCAGACATCTGTCCAGACCATCACACAGGAATTCCAAACTGCATCAGGATCCACTCCAAGTACTATGACAGTTGGGTGAGAGGTGAGAAACCTTGAAATTCCATAGTCGAGCGGCTGTTCATAAGCCACACATCACACAGGAAAATGCCAAACGACGCCTCGCTTGGTGTAAGGAGCGTCAATATTACACGATTGAACAGTGGCAAAGCGTTGTGTGGAGTGACGAATCACGGTACACAATGTGGCAGGGTGTGCGTATGGTGAATGACCGGTGAACGTCATCTGCCAGCGTGTATAGTGCCAACAGTGAAATTCGGAGGTGGTAATGTTATGGTGTGGTCGTGTTTTTCCTGGAGGGGGCTTGCACCCCGTGTTGCTTTGCGTGGAATGATCACAGCGCAGACCTACACTGATATTTTAAGCACCTTCTTGCTTCCCACTGTTGAAGAGCAATTCGGGGATGGCGATTGCATCTTTCAACACGATCGAGCACCTGTTCATACTGCACGGGCGGATGGTGGAGTGGTTACACGACAATAACATCCCTGTAATGGACTGGCCTGCACAGAGTCCTGACGTGAATCCTATAGAACACATTTGGGATGTTTTGGAACGCCGACTTCGTGCCAGCCCTAACCGACCTACATCCATACCTCTCCTCCGTTCCGCACTCCGTGAAGAATGGTCTGCCATTCCCCAAGAAACCTTCGAACACCTGATTGAAAGTATGCCTGCGAAAGTGAACGCTGTCATCAAGGCTAAGGGTGGGCCAACACCATATTGATAGTTTTGATCACGTAGTGTAGCTTATGCTGAGGCTTGATGGTCACCAGCCCAAGAGCCCATCAAGCTCAGAGCTGCCTAACTCGAATATGGATCGACCTCGCCCACTAGGGTAACATTTGGAGGTAGTTCTGAAGCTTCACTGAGTTTTTGCGCAAAAATAAAGTATAAAAACGTAGAAATAATGTCGCTGATGAAAACTCTCTTATAAACGTTGTGGCTGTCACCAGTTTATGCAAATAATTCTTCATTCCTTCCTGTATAAGACCAAACTACGTTGTATCCGTTAGGCCTTTCTTCAATCGTAGCGAAACTCTTACATAAATGCGGTATCTGAGCCACCCCTTCATTTCACATCAATTATAACATCATTGATTAGTTCCAATTGAGTTTTATTTACGGACGATCTTTAGCTGCTATGGTACTTTGCGTCCCATTCTACAGGATGTTCCCGTATCGCCGTCCATTTCTTGAAGTTATAGCTATAAACGCGCATGGTAAGGTTGGTGGGGTTTAAGGGGCGTACAAAGTATTCTGTACTCAATTACGAGTCGTGGCTCTTTAAGTGCAGTGTGTGTGTGTGTGTGTGTGTGTGTGTGTGTGTGTGTGTGTGTGTGTGTGTGTGTGTGTGTGTGTGTGTGTGTATTGTCGCAGTTCTCGATATCTTGTGTTATCTTATTTTTTGGGCACTTATTGTTTAATTATTTTTATTTTCTCTACTACGAATAGTAAACGTTTTTGGAAACATGTCCGTGTGCGTGTCTGTGTGCGCGTCTGTGTGTCTGTGAACAGCATAACTTAGAAACGAACAGTCGGATAAACACCAAACTTGCGATTTAGGTTCAGTATCTTCCAGAGATGCGACACGAAGGTTTTTAACAAAATTCCCCCACCCCAGATTACCATTTACATGGAACATTTGTCGAAAATTTTAATTTTCTCAAAATGGCTCTAACGGTTTTGATTAAAATATCATCGTTTAAGATATTTTCATGACAAATGAAATGCATATCTTGAATTTTCTGGGAATGTCTCCAAAAGTATTCTTCATTGTGAACGACTTTTGCATAACTGGTAAACCATAAGAGATAGACAAGCTTTTACTACACAAAAATTGTAGATCTCTTTAAAACACAGAATTTATTTCAAATAATTTTTTTTCAGGCTCAGCCATTTCCGAGATATCCGCTATTAATATTTCGAATTGTTCAATGTTTAGGCATTCTTTTCAATTCCTGTCAACATTCAGTTGTTTCTCGCGATGTCATGGAAACAGTACGGAATTTTAAGGCCAGCAGTTGTTAAACATTTGACCATCGCTGTTCTCCTTGTATCTATAACGGAATGTGTAATGTAGCTATTTCTGCAAAGGTTTATCTCGATTAAAATGAGGTAGATAGAAAGATAAACTTTTGAAAGAATAATTTATATACACGTTAATAAGATATAGGGGGCAAAGAAAGTCATGTCAATGTAACACATCAGTTATGCTGTTAACAGACACACAGGAACACACACAGCATAGGATTTTTGTGTAACATAATACTTCATCAACTTACTCTAGGTAACCGAGCGGTAACGTGTGAGGCTCGCATTCGGAAGGTCTCGGGTCCGATCCCGTCGACGGCCCAATCTGACTTTGAGTTTTTTTGGTTTTCCCTGGTCGGTAGGTGTATGTTGTAGTGGTTTCTCATATAGCTCGATTTAATTTCAATCATTTACCTTCTATTTCGTTTTCTTCTCATCCTTCAGGTGCTTTCTAGTTTACGTGACCCTTGTCGGTGCCTGATAGATGGCGCGGATGCTTGCTGAAAGGAAAGAGTACTCCCCGTGAATACTAGAGGGCTGCTAGGTGAATCGCCCTGTGGTTCCTTCGATTCATCGAGATGTTCCCCTCCTATAACCTATACTATAGATAGGTTAGTGGAGAAAACGACCTGTTACTTCATTAAGCTTGAAACAGAACCCCAGCTCCTACTAATTTGCATGTTATGAAGCAAGATCTACGTAAAGAAATGAGGTAAACTTTTTGAGAGTGAAGTATCATTCCGTTATTTTATTAAATGTCCCGTCTTTCAACACAGTCATGATTCCGTTGGGTAGCTTTTGACTTTAAATTGCCGTATCATTGCATTTGATCTGGACAGGTGGTGGTATTCCCCTAGTCAAGCAAGTGTGAAATATGTGTCATGGCCAAGCGACGGAAGTATGCAGTTGTGGGACTATTGTAAACATTCTAAGCCCACCCCCCGTTAACAATGAGGTGTTAACCCTGACGACCACCTGCCGCTTTCTCAGAGGTCCTAACACTCTATCTTTGGTAACCGTTATTACGAAATTCTGAAACACACATCGCTGTAATGCCGTTCTTGTATCAAGACTGACCACAAACTTGACGTGACCTTCGGCTTAAACCAATGAAATTCTTAGTTTTAATTTCAGTAACTTGAAAAGTTTATATAATATAAAGGCTGTTTACAAAATTTCAATGACATAACTGCATTTATTTCATAGATATGACTTTCTTATCTTTTATATGCAAAATACATCTTACACAAATTTTATTTTGGCCGTAATGGGAGACTAAATATCAAATTCGCTAAAAATTAAATTTCCTCTTGAATTTAACACAAATTTTTACTTTCTGTACTATGTATGTAAATAGGGGAAGTATTGCACTCCATCCAAACATTTTATACCCAGATTTCACTAGAAATGCATGTTTTGAGGACACCTGAATCGAAATAAAGCATTTTTTGGAAACACGTTCATGTGTGTGTGCCTGTAAACACCCTAACTCTAAAACAAAAAGTCGGATATATACCAAACTTGGTATTTACGTTCAACATCTTTCAAAGATGCGACACGAACATTTTCAACAAAATTACCCCATCCCAGGCTACCCTTTACATGGAACATTTTTCAAAAATTTTGATTTTCTCAAAAACGCTTCTAACGATTTTAATTAAAATATCATACGTCTAAGATATTTTCGTGGTAAATGAAATGCATACCTTGAATATTCTGGGAATGTCCCCAAAAGTCCTCTTCATTCTGCCTGACTTTCGCATAACTGGTAAACCGTAAAAGATAAACAGCCTTTTACTACACAAAACATGTAGATCTCGTTAAAACATGCAATTTATGTCATATACATTTTTTTGTGGAGTGAACCATTTCCGAGATATTCCTTGTTCTTTGTTTGAATTTTCCAATTTTTTATGTCCTGGACATACAAAGAGAATGGAATACTCCACATAGCAACCAGCTCTTGAAACATTTGACTATCGCTTAAGGCCTACCAATTCCCCTTGCACCTACAAGAAAATTAGCAATAAGATTAACATCTCGATTAACATGAAGCATATGGAGAATAAGCGTTTGTAAAAATAGTTTGTACAAGAGTAGAAAAAGTCATGTGAGTGCAATACATGAATTTGTTTTATAAAAGGGCATCAAAACATGTGTTTCCTGTGAATTGCAGTACTTATGATTTACGAGTTATCCAAATTTATTCAAAATTCCTCCGAATGAAGAAAATTTTTCAGGTTGTTCCCAAAAAATTAAGGTATGAATGTTGTTTGACATATGGTGTTTTATTCATAACCCACTTTTGAGTAAATAAAAGTTGAGGCAGTATTTTTAACACTTAAATGATTTCAGTCAAATTTTATAATATATAATTCAATAACAGCCCGCCTTAAAGCAATATGTGTATGTAACTACATATAAAAAGTGTATATTACAGTCATTGTATATGTTTGTATTATTGTATCTATGTTTAATAATGTTATGTGAATGTATTAAGTAATTTAATAATGTAGAAGCTGTTTGAAATAGGTAAAAAATTGCTAACAATGAGGTAATCTTGAGGCAATAATGAGTTTGAAACTTTAACAATACTACTTCTGATTCTTGGAGTAACAGTAATGTAATTTTAGTGACAGTTTATTATAAAATAGCCAATCAACAACCAGAAAAAGCTTTAGTTAAATGAAACTATTCTATTGAGGTATGATTAGCCAATCAGAGACTGAAAAGGAGAAAATTTTACAAATTTAAAGTTCAGTTGCCTGCAGACAAAGTTACTGACCAGACGCAAAAAGTGTATTCGAGAAACTTAATACGTATTCGTGTGAGACGAAAAATAAGTTTACGTGTTAAAAAAGTGTAATTAATTAATAAAAAGAATCTCACAACTCTCTATATCAGTGAAGTGTTATTTAAATCGTATCAAGTATTAATAAAAGGAGTGAAGTAAAATTATAATCTGTGTAAACCTACGTTCTTGTCGCTTCACAACCCTGCTAAGAGAAACGTGTCTCTAACAAAAATACTGACGCAGCCGAGGCAAACATAAATATTAAATGTTTATAGAAACAGTTTAATTACAAAGTTAATACTTTTTAAAACTTGGGGCGAAGGCTACCGGAAACTGTTTACTATACGTGCGGTTGCAACTACTACAAGTTCGGCTCCTCAACAGTTGAAATACGATGCAACTCCTACTTCAAATCGGCTTTTTCATACGTGAAACAATAACATTTACAAATTATTTAGAAAAATTTTCCATTTAAAGGGTATACTTGAGAGGGGTGTTTTCTTGAAAATATTTGCGTCGTGTCCTTGGAAAAAGTTGAACAGAAACACGCGCAGGGACGGAAATGTTCTAATAACGCCTTTTTCGACTCAGGGGAACTCATAATATGAATGTTCTGTGAAAATATTTGTGTAGAATGTTTGGGTAGAATACAATTCTTCCTCCACCTACAAGTTACGTGGTAGTCGAAGTAAAAACAGGTAAAATATTGTTGTAATGATTTACTGCGTCTGATGAACGAATTCTACAAGTAAACCGTAAAAGTTGTGAAATACAAGGCGCTCCCGATGGAACCCGCGTCTCATCTTGCAGCACCTGTTGACTGGTAGACCAGGATGATTAATGATTCGCCCTGTGATGTTAACAGGTACGGGGAATGTTCAGCAATACACAGCATACGACTTGCATGTTGACGATGGTCCTCAGAGAATCTTGTCAACTGAAATATCAATTTGGTTAAAGGGATATGCATTTAAATTCAGAAATATGTATATTCCTTTTGTCAGAATTTATGTTCTCCTTTCCCACCTCTGACCTTTTATGACTTTAAAGTTTTTTTAAGCGTTGCTTTTTTAATTCATAGTTTTTCTGCTTGCAGACGTAATTGGGTTACGTTTTAAGGCGTTTTCCATTTTTGCTTCGTCTACCACTTACATAGTAGGTAGAGAAAGTATTGCATTCCACCCAAAAATTCGATACGGAGATTTCACCGGAAATACATGTTTTGAGGCCCCTGTATCCAAAAGGAAGCATTCTTGTGAACAGCGTAACTCAAAAAGGAAATGACGGATAAATAGGTATTTAAGTTTACTATTTTTCAAACATGCAACATGATGATTTTGCGGCGGTATTATGTTTATTTATTTGTTGAGCCCCACGTTTGGGAGCCAATTTGTGACGGTATTAGTGTTTGTTTGAAAGAATGCTACTGTTTATTTGCCGCGCGTATAAAAGACAATTTGTCGCGGTCACTTCGTGTTATCATTTACTGAGCGCCTATTATTTTATTTAATTTTGGGTTCACTGTCCTCCTGCTAGCTATGATCTTTTTGGTCGAGCACTTATCTTATACAAGTGTGTAAACGGAAAGGAGTTTTTATCCAAAGGTAACACTGATAAAGAATTTGTTTTACACTTTTATTGTCGTAACATATTTTGCACTTTCACATATTAATCTTGACACTCGCCAAACTGAAACTGTTATAATAACTTATTTGCTGCTCATTCTTAATTTGCGTACTTCAACTTTTTGTGTAATTAACTTTACAACACTTGAGATTTTTCATAACTCTGCTACGCGTAACCTGCGAATCGATAAACTGTGCGATGTATTCAGCGACGTGTAATGCGCAAATGTTTCCGATAGACTGAACGAATTTGACTCTGACCTAGCCCTTTTTATACTCCTACACCCCGATATGCCTAAAGATTATAACCGAGCTGCTATTGGTTAATAAAACGCGCCAACATTAGCGTCTATTTTTATATCCAATGAAAATTATGAACACATATGCTCTAGGGAAAAATGTTCCAGCAAATTCTAAGGAAAACGCGCCAATATTACGTCATTTGCTCGTCTCTAATAATGATAAACAGCTCACCCCCTCGCTACATTATTGCACGCTATTATTGTCAGTTTCAGTAAGGCCGTATAAACCCACTTCTCGACAATGCTTACAATCATCAAACATCTCAAATCAATGTCACACAATAATGCATATTCACACTAAATCACTCTTTACATTTAAATAATTTGTGATACAAATTACTGCATCAATTTTCAAGAAAAACCTTCCACCCCAAACTACCCTTTAGATAGAATGTTTTTTAAAATTGTCTATTTTCTGAAAAATGTCTTTAACGATTTTGATAAAATACAGTATATTGAAGATATTTACATGCCAGATAAAATTTATATATCGAATTTTCTTTCAAGTCCTCTCCATCCTGAATTACTTTTGTATATTTGGTAAACATCAAACGATAGACGAAAATGTTCTACATAAAACAATGTAGATCTGATTTAAAACACACAAATATCAAATAACTTTTTTGGCATAAGCAAATTCCGAGATAACTGTTATTAATGACTCACATTGTTCAATACTTTGTCATTCTTTAGAAGTCCTGTTGACATTCAGTTGTTTCTCGCATTTTGGAGGAGGCGCTAGCAAGCTTGCCATTGGAGGAGTAGTAGTTAGTGTGGTTTGGGAGGGATAGTAAATGGAGTTATAGTGATGTTAAATGCATGGAGATGTGAACTTGTTATTGTTATTAATAGCAGGGGAATTTTTAGTTTACGTATAAAATTGGAGGATGTGAGTGAAGTGAAATGTTGTGCGGTAAAGTGAGTAGATATGTAGTGATAGAAGAAAGAGGGTTTAGTGTTTGGTTAAAAGAGGTAAAGGTTTAATATGTAGTAATAAAATTTAAAAATTTATATATAAAATAAATTAAAAGGAAGATAATAAAAAATTAATATTGAGGTTAAATAAAATATTATAAGATAAATAAAATATTGAATTATTATAAATTAAATAATTACTTTGAGAACAATGGATTGTTATAAATAATAATTTTAACTTTATAAAAAAATACTTTTTAATTAAGGAAAATTTTAAATAAAAGATAAATAAACTTATTAAAATGATTGTGCTGGCTACCAGTACATTTTTGCTGGTTTCCAGTGAATATAGTTAAATAGGAATAGCTAGTAGCTGGTTACCAGCAAGTGTAGATAAACATAGAATTTAGAATGGTAATTAAGTGTTTTTTACGCCTTTACTCCAATAATTCCTATTTTTCTTTTTTTATTTTATTTTTATTTATTCTTATATTGCTATTTTGGTGACATTGAAAATATTTGATGTAATATAAAATGTAAATGTGTTTGTGAGAATAAATATAAAGTTTGAATGTATGCCCCGGTGTAGCAACCAAGGTGCCGGGATAGTATATTTAGATTTTATTTATTTATTTTGTTTCTCGCATTTGCATCATAACAGAACGGAGTTTTTACTTTCTCTACTACGTATAGTAAGCAGGGGAAGTAATGTATTCCACCAAAAAATTCGATACCGAAATTTCACCGGAAATATATGTTTTGAGATCCCCTGAATCCAGAAAAAGCATTTTTGGAAACATGTCCGTGTCTGTGTGTCTGTAGATATAACTCAGAAACGAACAGTCGGATAAACACCAAACTTGGTATTTAGGTTCAGTATCTTCCAGAGATGCGACACGGAGGTTTTCAAGAATTTCCTGGGAATGTCTCCATAAGTATTCTTCATTGTGAACGACTTTTGCACAACTGGTAAACCATAAGAGATCTCGTTAAAATACACAATTTATGTCATATACATTTTTTTTTGTTGGGTGAACCATTTTCGAGATATTGCTCGTTATTCTCTTAAATTTTTCAATACTTATACTTTTTCTCAAATTCGTTATTAATTTTTTTTTGTCCTGTACATACAAAGAGATTGGAATGCTCCACATAGCAACCAGCTCTTAAAACATTTGACTATCGCTTAAAACCTACCAATTCCCCTTGCACCTACAAGAAAATTAGCAATAAGATTAACATCTCGATTAACATGAAGCATATGGAGAATGAGCGTTTGTAAAAATAGTTTGTACAAGAGTAGACAAAGTCATGTGAGAGTAACACATCATATTTGTTTTATTATAGGTATAGTTTGTGGAAGCGTGAGTAGAGAAAGTAATGTGAATGTAACACGTAACAACAAATGCGGCTGTGTCTGCAGAGGAAGGAAATGCCGAACAGGGATGAATGTGCCTCTTGAATGCCTCTCTTCCCTCGCTACTTCCCCACGACTCAAGTTTTGGTTCCCGAGGCAGAGTGGTGGCGGCAGCATCTTCTCATAAATTCTATTATTTTGCTATAAATGAGATATCGACCGGTGGAGGCCGCCAGCTCTTCTCCGTCCGTCCTACCCACCCAGCATCCCTCTTCTTGCTCGCGTGTTGCACCACCGTCATTTAACCTGCTGATCCGGCGTTTTCTGTCCCTTCACATTCTGTATGCCTACATTTGGGAAATGTGTTTTAAAGTATGTTAAACCAAACCAGACATCTTAATTTTTACTTTCTCTAATAATATTTTCTAGTGAGAGGAAATGTAACTATTCCGCCCAAACATTTGATATCGAGATTTCACCGGAAATACACGTTTTGCGACGAATAAACAAAACACATCTGATGTGTTATATTCACATAACCTTCTCCAACCTCTATCGCGTATTAGCGGGTATACAAACTATTATTAATAAAGCTTTATTTTTTTTATCTACTACATTTTAATCCTGGCCTTAAAACTTCTTACTCTTTCCATGACAACGCCAGAAACAACTGAAAATCGACAGGACTTTAAAAAAATGGCTAAGTATTGGACAATTCGAACCATTAATAACGATATCTCGGAAATGGCTTATGCTAAGAAAAAGTTATTTAAAATAAATTGTGTATTTTAAAGAGATCTACATACCTTGTGCAGTACGTTTTCGTCTATCGCTTAACATTTATATGTATACAAGGCTATACAAAATTCCTTCAGAATGAAGAGGACTTCGGGCTATTCCCAGAAAATTTAGTATATACATTTTATTTTCACGTAAATATATTTAATATATGCCATTTTAATCAAAATATTTAGAACTATTTTTAGTAAACAAAAAATTTCGAAAAATGTTTCATGTAAAGGGTAGTGTGGGGTGGGAGATTTTCTGGAAAGTCTTCGTGTCGTATATTTAGAAGGTACTGAACATAAATCCCAAGTTTGGTGTTTATCCAACTTTTCGATTTTCAGTTATGCTGTTCAGAGTCACACAGGCTGACACACACACACACACACACACACACACACACACACATCTTTTTCTAGAAATGCTTCTTTTTAGATTCAGAGGCATCAAAACATATATATTGAATTTTTAAGCAGAATGCCATACCTTCTCTATGTACTATGTACATAATGAGAGAGTAAAAGCATTTACGAAGGGTCAGTGGTAGTCTGTGAACACCATAACTCAAAAGTTATAAGGTAGATCAAACATCAGACTCCCCCAGATTACCATTTACAAGGACAATTTTTCGAAATATCTCATTTTCTTAAAAATGACTAACGATTTTCATTAAAAAACACCACATTTAAGTTATTTATTTGACAAATAAAATTAATTTTCTGGGAATATCCGGCGAAGTCCTCTATATTCAGAAGTAATTTTATATAATCTTGCATTAACTGGTAACGTTAAGCCATAGACGCAAACGTACTATAAAATAAATGTAGATCTTTTTAAAACACAGAATTTATTTCAAGTAAGTTTTTTTGTAGCATCAGGCATTTCCAGGATGACAAAAGTGGTCCTCCGTGGTCTTGGGGTCCCATGCTAGCCTCTAGTTCCCGAGATGGCGGTTCAACCCGGCGGAGGACGATGGAATTTTTCGGGTGTAAAAATCCTTAGCATGGTTTTCTTTGGTGGTCTCGTGTCGTAGATTTACGGCATGTAAAAGAACCTCAAGCCTGATTAAAGAGGCCTCTGAGCAAAATTACCGGTCGTTCACGCCCAATATAGAATGGGATGCTAAGTGCCACAGCAGTTAAACAGCGTCCATAAATAAAACTCAATTTAATTCTTTTTTCTCTATTTTATTTTACGTCGTTTTAACTCCCTGGTCATATCGCGACGGATCTGTTGGTGGATATCTCTTAGAACGATATGTGATGGACAGTTAGTCTTCTAGGTCTCATTCCTGTAACCACCTGCTCCGTCACGTGTCACAGAGACCCTAGCGCATAGCTACCGAATCTTCTACTTCGTACCGTGCAGACGACATTAGGGTGCCGTCCAGTCTAACTACTTACATTATCTGTAGATAGATGGTACAGCATTCGCTATTACTACTTATTTTTCATTTTACTATTGTTTTAGACCTAAGATGGAACTTATCCAATCCGGTATTTACCTTGGCGACAGAGGAAAATCACGAGAAAGCCTCAGAGAGATTGGTCGGGATTTGAACCCGGGATCTCCCGAATGCGGGCCACAGACTTTACCGCCTGAGCCATCCCGCTCGGTAATTTAATTCTATCGCCATTCAAAGGTGTACCTTATGCCAATGAGGGGAAAGAAAGGGAGCGCGGAAGAATATATATCAATGGGGCAAGATCATAAGAAACAGGGTTTAAATACAAAGTTTGGTATTTATGCTACTTTTCATTTTTTATTTATGGTATCCACAAAACTGCACACAGACACATTTTTCCCCCCAAAAAGTTTATTTTTATTGAGGAGGCCTGAAATAAGTATTTTCGGTGAAATATCGGTATGCAATTATTGGATGGAATGCAAAACGTTGTATATCTACTAGGTATGTTGTAGAGAAAGTAAAGAATTAAAAGACTGTGCTCTATTTTAAGAATGGTGGACAATAGGGTTCCTTAGTTATTTATGTAGTATGCATGAAATAGGACAAAACAAAATGATTACGATGAGAACGATAATACTGCCTGAAGCCAATTAATAGTAGAATCTGATGAGCTCAGACTTTTTAACGGACACTGAAAATGATTCGGGCATGACAGTTTTAGGAAATGTCAGTGCATGTTGTTGCATAATCTACTTGAGTTTGTAACATGTGAATGACATGCATCCAGCTTTGTTCGTGGAAGATAAGCGGTAGCTGTCGTGACTGTTTCCTGCCCAAACAATACACAGGCAATGTCTTCCCTTCGGATTATGAACACATGTTTACTAGGATATCCCAAACAGAGTCGTTTCATCACTTTGCTTACCGGCTTAAACATGGATGCACTCGCTGTGATCCTCTGAGATGTTTGCAAAACTTTGAAATTTAATGGATAAACACGGTTTAAACCTGTAACTTGATTAAAAATATCTAAAGATGTCCTAAAAAGGACCTAAGGTAAGTCCAAAAGTTAAAGACGTAGTGACCGCGAGAGGGTTATTGCTGCCCCACGTGCGATACAAAGCTTCCGGTGGCCTTCGCCCCCGCGTTTAAAAAATTAACTTTGTATTTTTGTGTTTATATAAATACTATATATGTATATCTCGGCTGCGTCAGTAGTGATTTTCAGAACACGTATCTCTTAGCAGGGCTGGTGTGGCTAATGAATGAAGGCTTACAAAAATTATAATGGTATTTAACTTTGTTTATTAATCCTTCACACGATTAAATAACACTTCACTGATGTATCCTACTGTAGAGCTGTGAGATTATTGTTATTTGCACTTTTAACACGTAAACTTTATATTATTCTCACCGCAATGAAGTTTTATGTCTCACACTGAACACGTACCAAATCTAAAACCGGACTGCTTGGGTTCGCTATCTTGTAGCGTCTGCCGCCTATTTACTCTATTTCAAGTCTCTGATTGGCTAAGCCTACTCCAACAGAATACTTTTATTTAACTTAAACTTTTTCTAGTTTTTGATTGGCTATTTATAGGCTGTTTTAAATATTACATTATTATTGTTCCAAGAACTATTAGTAGCATTATTAAACTTTCCAATTTATTGTTGTCTCAAGGTTAGCTCAATGTTAACAACTTTTGGCTTTTACTTTGTAATTCTGTTTGCTACGAAAGGCAGCTTGCTTCTATTCTCACAGCTGCTACATTTGTTAAATTACGTAATGCATTTACATTATATTATTGTAATAATATAAACATAATACAATGATTGTTACATACATTTTATATATTATATTATACACACATTGCTTTAAGGCGGGCTGTAATTTTTTTAATATTATAAATTAGACTGATATTATGTAAGTGTTAAAAATACTGCCTCAATCCCTGGTCATTGTTCGCGCAGAGCGCTGTTACCAAAAGTAGTAAGCGTGTACCGATGGTAACAGAACACATTAAATATCCTTAAAATGTCCTCTGTGGTGTAGTGGTTACCATGCTAGCCTCTAGTTCCCGAGGTCGCGGGTTCAAACCGATGAATCTTTTCTGGCGTAAAAATACTTGGCATGGCTTCCTTCGGAAGGATCTCGTGTCGTAGATTTACGGCACGTAGAAGAACCTCAAAGAGGCCTCTGAGCAAAATTATCGTCTTTCACGCTCGGTATGTAATGGGACGCTAAGGACCTTAGCAGTTAAAGACCGTCCATAAATAAAACTAATTTATGAGCTGGTTTGATCAGGTGTTGTTGATTTCGTACACAGTTACTTACATTGGCTCTCCACTTTGATCTGGCAGCTGTGTACCTTCTTTTTGGTCCCATAGTTAACAAGAGCTACCGATTTTTACATAATGAAGTACCTGCGATCTGTATAACATAGTAACAGCAACTCCGGCGGTAGATTTCCTGTAACATAAAATTATATGTTTTTTCATATACATGGGCCATAAACAAGTGTAAATAATGTAAATAATACCAGTGATAAAAGGTTAGATAAGCAAGAATGTGATGAACAAAAGAAAAATTTAAGGTAGAAACAGCTGGAGGATAATTGTGAAGATATACCCGTTGTAAATAATTAAGAGTGTAAATATCTATTGGTGGACACCAGTTTACTGTCATCATTGATGAATGACTTGAAGTGTAGTGACCACAATCAAAAGTGTTTGTATATAGAACTTGTCGCTTAAAGACTTGGCTTATGCCATAAATTACAACTGATTTACAGTGCTTGTAACGAAAACGCAGTGCAAATTATACACCTAAGCTGGACACTTCTAAGAAGGTATGTAAGTCATCATTTCTGGTGCAAACGTTTACTCATTTTTCCTCACTTTAATTTTTGCTATGCTTTTATTCATTGAAAACAAAATTACATCCACAGATTAGGTGTTAGAGGCCTGAAAGTTTTACTGTACATTCCTAAAAGCATAACCAAAAACTGACGAATGGAATTCAGGACTAATTTAGTACTTTCTTAGCGTGTGGTAAAACTAGTAAAACATTTTGAAATTGTTGCTCTGCAGGTCATATTTTTACTTTCTCTACTACGTATAGTAAGTAGGGGAAGTATTGTATTCCATCCAAAATTTCGATACCGAGATTTCACCGGAAATACATGTTTTGAGATCCCCTGAATCAAAAAAAAAGAAGGATTTTTGGAAACATGTCCGTGTGTGTGTCTGTCTGTGAACAGCATAACTCAGAAACGAACTGTCGGATAAACACCAAACTTGGTATTTAGGTTTATTATCTTCCAAGGATGTGACACGAAGGTTTTCAAGAAAATCACCCCACCCCAGAGTACCCTTTACATGGAACATCTTTAGAAAATTTTAATTTACTCAAAAATGGCTCTAACGATTTTGATTAAAATATCATATGTTTAAGATATTTTCATGACAAATGAAATGTATATCTTGAATTTCCTGGAAATGTCTCCAAAAGTATTCTTTATTGTGAACGACTTTTGCATAACTGGTAAACCATAAGAGATAGACAAAATTTTACTACACAAAAAAGTAGATCGCGATAAAATACACAATTTATGTCATATACATTTTTTGTTGTTGATTGAACCAACATTCCCTTAAATTTTTCAATACTTATTTTCTAAATGGGAATTCGTTATTCATTTTTTTGTCTTGGATAAGCAAAGAGTATTAATCTGTGGCAAACAGAATGGTGCTGCACATAGCAACCAGCTATTAAGAGATGTGTATGTGCTTATATTGCCCTTGCAAATACAAAACAAGGGGAACATATTAGGCCTTAAGCGATAGTCAAATATTTTTAGAACTGGTCGCTATGTGTAAAATGTAATTCTCTTTGCATGTCAAAAGATCGTTTCTGCAAATGTTTATCTCGATTAACATGAAGTAGATGGAGAATAAGCGTTTGTAAAAATAGTTTGTACAAGAGTAGAGAAAGTCATGTGAGTGTAACACATCAGATTTTTATTCAATTTCCCTTACAGTTACGATGTTACAAAAACCATGCGTCAAGGTTTTCTAAATAAGTTTTTGGTTTTGTAAAAGAAAATTCAAACTTTTTTCAAAAAAGTGTGGATTGAATATCATTTTGAAATGTACCAATTTTCTTTAAAAAAGAATTTCAATAATTCAGAAATTAATTAACATACAAAAATGAAACTCTGCCCAATAGTTTCACATAACACCCCAAATATGTGCACAACAAATTGAATATGTAGCTTTAAAATTGTGCAGAGTAGAAATTTCATCCATCACACCCCTTAACCTTCAGACTGCTTTTTTGTACCTCCTTAAATCACCGAGAGGGGTCCAAGTGGACCCCAGGCAGAAAACTCGAGTTAACACAATGTAGTTATCTTATGTTCTACTTAGAACCAGTAAAATCATTTTAAAACAATAATTCTGATGTCTCAACATTTTTTTACGAACTCTGTGCCTCAAAATGAGCATTGTCAAACAAACAACCGAATTACAAATTACAATATTTTTATTTTACAGCACTATCCCATTAGATGAAAGAATTTGTTTTATGTTTTTTCTTCACTGGGATTTACAACTGCATTTTAACATTTTTGCAATGCACTAACAATACTGTTGAAGTTTTTTTACACGCAGTTTTACATTTGATGTTCACTAAGTGACACTACTCTCTGCATTTTCTTACAGTGGATATCGCAAACAACCTTCTTGCAAATGTCACACTTTGTTTGATGATAATAAACCTGATTAAATTTGTAACACATTAAAAAAACTTCATGATTATAACTTAGGTATTTTACTCATAAAAACTAAAAAGTTAGTCTGAAGGTTACCATAGGTATATGAAGGCTCTACCAGAAGTACCCGACGTAACAAAGAAAACAAAAATGTTAGGAGAAAACATATTTATTTCTCTACATAGTCTCCTTTCAGCTCGATACACTTTTCCTAGCGATGTTCAATAGCTTCGATACCCTGTTTATAGTGAGAACCGTCGAGTTCTGCAAAATAGCCATCAACTGCAAACTCCAGGTCTTCATTGTTGGCAAATATTTTACTACCAAGCAATTTCTTCAAATTTGGAAACAGAAAACATCAGAGGGAGCTAAGTCTGGCGAATAGGGTGCATGAGGAAGCAATTCGAACTTTAACTCATTGATTTTGGCCATGGCGATAATGGATGTGTGAACTGGTGCATTGTCTTGATAAAACAGAACTTTCTTTTTCGCTAAATGCGGCCGTTTTTGCTTTATTTCATCATTCAAACGCTGCAGTAAGCTAGCATAATACTCACCATTAATTGCTTTCCTTTTTCAAGATAATCAATCAAATTTATCCCACGCGCATCCCAAAAAACCGACGCCATGAGCCTGCCTGCAGATGGAACTGTCTTCGCCTTCTTTGGAGCCAATTCTCTCCTTTCAAACCACTGTTTTGAGTGTTCCTTCGTCTCAGGTGTAAAATGATGGACCCCTGTTTCATTCATGGCTATGAATTGGCGCAAAAACTCGGCTTAATTGCAGCGAAACATCGCCAAACACTCGACTGAGACATCATTACGACGCTGTTTTGTTCTATTGTAAGTAAACGCCGCACCCATCTTGCGCACAGCTTTCTCATGTCCAAATTTTCAGTTAGTATGCAATGCACAGCACTTTTTGAAATGCCTACGATGTCTGCTACCTCGCGCTCTTTCAGTCGACGGTCATCCAATACCATTTTGTGGATTTTCTTCACAATTTCTGTCGTCACCTCATTTGGTCGACCACTGTATGTTCGTCTTGGCAGCTCCTACGGCCTCGCTTAAACTCTGCCATCCAATATTTTACTGTTGTAAACGAAGGAGCAGACTCCCCCAGAGTAGAATCTACCTCAGATTTAATATTAGTTGGACTAAGACCTTTCAAATGAAAGTATTGTATCACATAACGATGACCAGTTTTATGTGTGATTACAAATTCGCTGAGAGAGTTCACTATTGATGGCTGCCAAACAATTACTAAACATCGTAGCATCGTCAAACTTCAAACTTAAGCTTTACGTCAGGTCGGGTGTTTCGGGGACTGTCCTCGAACAAAAAATAAGATTTCGCACTCCCATGCCACCAAGTTAACCTCTTGGCAAAAGACTTAGTCTGCAACCATCGAGAGAAATAATCTTCTTTGATGTTAATTATAAAATACCGATGGACTGATTTCTAATGTTAGTAATCTTCTGTCTTTATACAATTATTTAGCATGCCCTGCTAACAAACTAGATTACAACATAAGAACAAAGGTAATAAAGCAAAATTTGCATACATGAGGGTTATTAGAACGTTTTTGCTATCCAGAAACTTCAGTGTATACTCCTGTAGAATTAGAATAAAGGTTATTCAGAGGTTTTGATACTGTTTCATTACATACACCTCTGCAGTATTTGATAAATGACAATTAAAGAAACAAATATAACACAGGATCGATTGTCGCTTGTTTACTCTATCTTCCGTTTGTTGAAATGTCACATCATGGTCATCGATGTACCTATATATTCCTTGCAATAAATGTAACCGGCTTTTGTTTTTATACTTTGTGGAGTGCAGCAACTATATTTCTTTTACTCTATGGCATTCTCAACCAAAACTCAAGGCCTTCTTCGTAACTACACTATGTGATCAAAAGTATCCGGACACCCCCACAGACATACGGTTATCATCTTAGGTGCATGGTGCTGCCACCTACTGCCTGGTACTCATTATCAACGACCTCGGTAGTCATTAGACATCGTAAAACAGCAGAACGGGACGCTCAGTGGAACTCACGGACTTCGAACGTGGTCAGGTGATTGGGTGTCACTTGTGTCAGATGTCTGTACGCGAGATTTCCTAAACATACCTAGGTCCACTGATTCTGATGTGATAGTGAAGTGGAAACGTGAAGGGACATGTACAGCACAAAAGCGTACAGGCCGACCTCGTCTGTTGACTAACAGAGACCGCCGACATTTAAAGAGGGTCGTAAAGAGTAATAGGCAGATATCTATGCAGACCATCATACAGGAATTCCAAGCTGCATCAGGATCCACTCCAAGTACTATGACGGTTAGGCGTGAGGTGAAAAACCTTGGATTCCATGGTCGAGCGGCTGCTCATAAATCACACATCACGCAGAAACATGCCAAACGACGCCTCGCTTGGTGTAAGGAGCGTCAACATTACACGATTGAACAGTGGCAAAACGTTGTGTGGAGTGACGAATCACGGTACACAATGTGGCGATCCGATGGCAGGGTGTGTATGGCGAATGGCCGGTGAACGTCATCTGCCAGCGTGTGTAGTGCCAGCAGTGAAATTCGGAGGTGGTGGTGTTATGGTGTGGTCGTGTTTTTCCTGGAGGGGGCTTGCACCCCTTGTTGCTTGGCGTGGCACGATCACAGACCTACATTAATATTTTAAGCACCTTTTTACTTCCCACTGTTGAAGAGCAATTCGGGGATGGCGATTGCATCTTTCAACACGATCGGGCACCTGTTCATACTGCACGGGTTGTGGCGGAGTGGTTACACGACAATAACATCCCTATAATGGACTGGCCTACACAGAGTCCTGACTTGAATCCTATAGAGCACCTATGGGATGTTTTGGTACGCCAGGCCTCACCAACCTACATCGATACCTCTCTTCAGTTCCGCACTCCGTGAAGAATGGGCTGCCATTCCCCAAGAAACCTTCCAGCACCTGATTGAAAGTATGCCTGCGAGAGTAAACGCTGTCATCAAGGCTAAGGGTGGGCCAACACCATATTTACTTCCAGCATTACCGATGGAGGGCGCCACAAACTTGTACGTCATTTTCAGCCAGGTGTCCGAATACTTTTGATCACGTAGTGTATGTTGCTTTATAACTCCAGTGTATTCGTATTCAAGTAAAAGGGCTTTGTAGATCTTTTTTAATATTTTAGTAATTTATGAAGTGAAATTAGGTGTTTTGCAAACTATGTTTATTCATCTTTTCAATTGTGAAAGAATTATCAAAATCGGTTGAGTGTTTTTGAGATTACCCTCACAAAATCTCTCCCTTTATCATTTTAGTATAGATACGTTCATTGTATTAAATTTAGATATTTGAAATGAAATATCGGAAAGCATTATAACAAGTTTTTGTAGAATGCTGTACGTCTTAACTTGGCGCGCTCATAGCAACCGTGAACCAGGCTAGTCATCTCGGTGCTCTGCTGTTACTAGGGAAGGGAAGCTTATCTGTCTCGACCAGCCTGCCCTCCATCGTGAGGGCAAAAGTGACATGTGTCCAACAGATCTTTATGTCTGTCTTCTTATTATCGATTATTGATTACAACGTAGAGCAAAATCGACGTGAAAGGATTTTCTACCTTCCAGTTCAGGGGAGTGATCCGTAAAAAATTTGGTAAAAGATTACGATTTAGAATTTCTAAATTATTATTAACACTGTTTCTCTAGGAATATCTTCGTATAAATATTGTTTTATTAGAATGAAAATGAGTTAGGTGACGATTTAAATATCCTACAAGGGAGGGCTTTTGAGCAGTTTTCTATTATTTCTCAACCTTTTCTAAGTTTCCAGAAGTGTTTCTTTGCATTTATGTTATAAGTCTCTAAATTATACATTTTGAGTTAAAAATGACACTGTTACCTGCACATGACTTTCTCTACCCTCTATCGTTTATTAATGGGTATAAAAACTATTTTTACGAAAGCTTGTTTTGCTATCTACTTAATTTTAATCCAAATAAACCTTTACAGAAACAGCTACATTGCACATTTCGTTATAGATACAAAGAGAACAGCGATAGTCAAATGTTTAACAACTGGACGCTATATGCTGACCTTAAAATTCCATACTGTTTCCATGACATTGCGAGAAACAACTGAAAATCGATGGGACTTTAGGAAATGACAAAATTATTGAACAATTCGAATTAACAATAAGGAATATCTCGGAAATGGCTTATGCTAAAAAAAGGTTATTTGAAATAAATTCCGTGTTTCAAAAATCTACATTTTTTGTACAGCACGTTTTCGTCTATCGTTTAAGTTTAGTGGTCATTAAAGATCATACCAAATTCCTCCAAAAAGAAGAGGGCTTCACAGGCTGTTGCCAGAAAATTCAATATTTGAATTTTATTTGTCTTTTAAATATGTTTAATATATGGTATTTTAAACAAAATCAAAAACTTCGAAAAACGATTTATGTAAAGGATAATCTGGGGTGAGGGGATTTTCTTGAAAACCTTCGTGTCGCATCTCTGGAAGATACTGAACCTAAATACCAAGTTTGGTGTTTATCTGACTGTTCGTTTCTGAGTTATGCTGTTCACAGACACACACACGGACATGTTTCCAAAAATGCTTTTTTTTTTTGGATTCAGAGGGTCTCAAAACATATATTTCCAGTGAAATCTCGGTATTGAATTTTTGGATGGAATACAATACTTCCCCTACTTACTATACATAGTAGAGAAAGTAAAAATATATGTTATTAAAGAAATATGGAGATATAAAGTGATGAAAGCTAAAATTTGGTAGGATATCATCATTGTTTACCCTTGACAAAATTACATTCAACGTGAGTAAAGAATGAACAATGCCCCACACTCTGTTTTGCGCTATTCCATCATATTGCATTAGCCTAGCGGCTTTTTGTTTCTTCCATCCCTTTTTGCTTTCTTTTTTTATGGGTCTTTAATGGTCCTCTAATTCGTTCCTTTTATCCTATACTGCCAGTAACCTTAGCTGTTTCTTTTACTGCCCTACCAACACTCATTTTACTTGAAAAATAATCTAACACACTAATTATATTAATTTTCGTTTCTTCTTAGTTTAACAGCATTTCGTCTGTTCCTAACTTCTCCCTCCATAACCATAAATACTTACGTAAAATGTTAAATAAGTAACCTACGTAACACTTCACAGAATATAAACGTAGACACTTCCTTACAACTGGTGTTAACTAATCTGCCTTTTGCCTCGCGCCTAGCGCCTGTTATCTGAGTAGATGGATGACTTTAGTTTGTCATACCAATGAATGCAAGAAGTTACAGGCTTTCGGCTGCTTTTAAAAACTGTCTCCAACCCGTCTGAACATTTTCTCTGTTGGTGCCCGTTGTAAACCGAATAGCCCCCCCCCCAAAAAAAAAGTTTCTCATTGGCTGACTTTCCTGGTGCATAGGTACATACGTATTGAACTTTCCGAAAATAATACATTTTAAAAAATTATAACGCTCATATTTTTAAAGATAGAGAATTTAAACTGGACATGTATCAGCACTCTAGTTTGCTCTAGCTAAGGAAAAAAATATTGTTGCGTTTTACCCTTTAGTTTATTAGTTAGTGCGTTATAAACATATGAGCGTCATTCAAATGAAACCCGGTCACAAGTGTAAAGTAACGGTACCGATTTTATTAACTCAAAAATAGTCGCCAAAATATATCAGCTGGTCGATTCCTTTTCTTTTAGAAGCTAGTAGGCTGTTGTCGGATCCAGGCCTGGACCCATTCACACACTTCATCGTCCGTTGTGAATCGATGACCGCGAATAGCTTGTTTTAGAGGTCCATAAACATGAAAGTCACACGGTGAAAGGTCCGGACTGCACGGTGGATGCTCCAGCGTTTCCCGTCGAAACTGCTGCAATGTCGTCTTCACCGCATTGGCAGTGTGTGTGCGGGCATTATCATGCAGGAAAATAACGCCATTGGACAACATGCCTGGACGTTCCTACTTGATGGCTCGTCTAAGGTTCTGTAAAGTGGCTTGATAACGCTGGGCATTGATGGTGGTTCCCCGTTCCAGGAACTTGATAAGCAGTGGGCTCTTGTGGTCAAAAAAGGACATCATGACCTTACCAGGACTGTTGTGCACGGCCTTTGATTTCTTTGGAGGTGGTGAAGTCGCATGTTTCCGCTCTGACGCTTGCTTTCCGGCTCAAAATGGTGACAGCTTGTTTCGTCACCAGTGACAATATGCGACAGAAAGCCGTATTCCTCCTTATGATAACGTTGCAGGTGACTCAAAGACAGCGCCATTCGCGTATTGCGCTGTTCGGCGGTCAGTTAGTGGGGAACCCACTGCGCACAAACTTTTCGAACTTCAAGTGTTGATGCATTATGGTGTGAATGGTGCCCACGCTAATAACCAATAGCCGATGGATCTCGTCTGCGGTTGCCCAAGACCAAAGCATTCACTTCCGCCATTATTTCAGATGTGATGACACGATGAGCCTGTCCAGGACGAGCATCGTCTTCCAGTAACTCGCGCCTCTCAAGGAATCTTTTGCGCCATTTCACCACAGACAGACTGTAATCGTACACAGCTTTCATCCGTCGATATATTTCACGGCCTCCAACTCCCTCCGCCGCTAAAAATCGAATCACTCCTCGTTGTTCCTGCTTACTCGCCTTCATGTTCAGTAGTGGACGATAACTTGTGTGACCACCTTCTCTTCGGCGTGAAACCACACTGTCGCTATGCAACGTCAAACGTTGCGCACGCTGCAGCCGCTCTACCAATAGATGCTGCCACCATATACGCAGTTATGTGGTACCGTCTTACGTGTAATGCAAAGTTCGACGCACTCACCAGGTTTCATTAGAATGCCCCTTATGGAAACAGGAAACATCGGACTTTTACTGAAAAACTCTTTGTTTAGAAATTTGTGCCCACAGATAAATATAAGACTCTAAAACTGATATAATGTGATAGAGAAACATATTCTGCATAGGATAACATATTCAAAGCTGAAATTTATTACAATTGAATCATTACAGCACGTTATTGACAACTTGGTGTCAGCGCGAGAGTAGAAAAGGGCGAAGCTAATGGCAACATGTATGAGTTAAACAGAGACAGAGATATCCCATTTACCTCCCTAGTGTCTTTTAAGGTTGAGATAAACTTTAGGTACGCGGTAGAGAAAGCAAAAAAGCATCACCTACCATCGCAATTTGTTTTGCTATGAGCCAACATGGCGACGGAAATTCTGATGTGAGATTCCACAGTAATCACGTGATGAGAGTCGCTCTCTGATTGACCAGTTTCTTATACAGGGTGATTCAGAACTGATGCCCTTTTCAACTGCTTACAAATACTTTATTAATACGGGTCTTCATGATTTACAAATGCAATCGCTTCTTAAAGATCACATCACAGAGATGCGTACCACCTTTATCAGCATTCATGTAGACGAGTTATGACGCAAGGTTTTCTCCAGTACAGCAACAGGAATATCGGCGACTTCTCTACGGATGTTGGCCTGGGGGTTTGCAGGGCGATTTTAGAAAACTCTAGACTTAAGATATCCCCGGAGAAAGAAATCGGGAGCCGTCAGATCTGGAGAACGTGCCGGCCAAGCCATATCACCAAATAGGGGATGAGACGTCCAGGAAACCGTTCACGCAGTTCGTCCATTGACAGACGGGCGGTGTGTGCAGTTGATATCACGTGATTGGACGGGGATGCTGTTGTTGTAGCGCAGGGACAACAAAATTCCAAATCATGGACACATAACGCGACTGTAGCGCTTGTTCGTGCAATTGCTGTGGGTTCTCAGTGCCCCCAAAACGGCAATTTTCCTTGTTAACTGTCCCTTGTCAGTCATCATCAAGCTGTTAACAATTCCTGGATCAGCCGCCCACATTTCCAAAAACGTGTCGAAAACCGAACACATGCGACCTTGTCGGTGGGTCTTAAGCGTAGCACCACCTGTATCTTGTAGGGTCGTACATGCAAATTGTAGCGGGAATAAACACGGATTTAGGTCGTTTGGCGCAGTGGCGGGTTTCTGATTCAAAAAGGATTTGCTTTGCCGGCTGCTCAGATAGAGGATTAATTGTTGGTTATGAGATCTTCTCTCAGGGAGTGTGGATAGGACGTTAATGACACTCGCATTTCTCCTTCACTGGCCCGTTTATTGTGATGATCCACACTGCGTTTCTCTTACCGAATCCCCGTCACACAAGACTTGATCCCGTGTATCATTCCTAGCTCTCATTTACGTGCTTCCCCCTTTCTATTTCCCTTCTTACGACGAAAAGTATAAAGTTATTATTTTTGTCACTCTGAATCTATTCATTTCTACACGCCTTTTCGCACACTAGCCTGACACTAACGTTCACACATATTCCGCCTCGATGATCGGCATGAAGTCTGATCCACTGTTCGACACGAAATGATGCATGTTACCCCCGTCTCAAATTCCTCTGCCTCCTAGATAATTTTTCTATTCTCCGCCTATTTTCTAGCTTCATTCCTCCTTTTTACTATTCACGTGACTTTTCTAACTTCTCGTTGGTCACTTTTCTAAGTTTTACGCCGCTTTCCATTTGAAAGTTGGCCTTCACCGCTTCTAACATCATCGTCTTATTTACGCTTGATTTTCTTTTCTGTGCGGATGACTGCGTCTGACTTCCCGTCTGTTGTATTCGTTTCCTGTGGGTTTCATAAATTCTATGTAGCGTAAGTGCTCGCTAATGGCTTCGCCTGTTTGCTTGTGAAACATTTCCCATTATTGCAGTTTACGTTAGCCTCTGTTCGCTCTGAAATACGCGGTTTCACACATTTGATTTTCATGTTTTATTTTATTTAAATTCGTTTTACTTATTAGTGTCTGTTCTTTACTTTATCTCCGTCGTTATGATTTTATTCCCCCCTTTCCTAATCCTTCATATTATCTTTATTTTTATTGCTTCAAAATCTAAGTGTAAATTGCGCTATACACTGCCGTAGCTCATGTTTAGTGCCTGCTATCTGCGGAGGAGCGATCGTCGTGGACTTGTCGATGTTTTCCAGTTTGCTCGCATTTCGGGGTCGTCTAGGAGGCTTGCTATTACGCACTGACCCATCTTCGTGCCACTTAGCTATCCATCGCCGTAAGTATGGCTATCCAGGACGTTTCTGTGATGGTTTAATCTGCTGAAAGCTCTTTGGGTCGCTACTATTGACTTAGTTTCAATGTAAAGCTCTACCATAGGAACACGTCTTGAACGCTCCACTTCTCTATCGTAACTGGATCTTCCACTTCCTTGCAAACTGCTAGCGCACAGGCATCCGCAGTCAGAATAGTCAACTGATTCTGGGAGGAACAAGTTCATAATCCGCATATGATACTTCCAGGATGCAAGCAAATTGTTCATCATCTTCAGCGCATGCTGGATAGCAGCGATGAGATCTCAGCGTTCGAGTGTACAAGGAACCAATATCGCCTGTTAACTTTATTTCCTTTTAGTCCTAGGATTGAAGGGAAACATAATCGAAGATGGAAGATTATCTGGCAGAATATCTTCTGCAAATATGTTCCAACTGATTGGCAAGAGACAACCTATGAAGTCTTAAACGAGACCATACCGACGGCAGAAAAGCTCTGGCAACATGGAAGAGCACAATCTAATCAGTGTGCAGTCTGCTCCGGACTTGATACCTTGGAGCCTTCTGTCGGCAGGTTGCTGACATCTGGAGGGTGCTCAGGAACCACATATCCAAGTGGTGCCAACTGGGTCCCCGCCATGCCTTGCGGAACTGCAACGCCTGGAATTTCGCTTCCAGAATAAGGCCCTCCAACGCTGTGTGATTTGGTTGGTAACGGGAACGTTACACTGGATCTTTAAACGGAATGTCGACAAGGTAGCAAAGAGGATGGAATGGTTTGGCTTCTTGAGACCGAAACGGTGGAAGCTGATAAAGTCCGGATTTATCCGCTCAATGCAACCCTTTATCTCATATTTTGAGGTCCTCATTAATGCTGTTGTACCGAAATCCCAATATTAAAAGGAAGTGGCCTATGAGGATGGCCTACACGAACGCTTCGACAAAATCAAAATAAAAAAACGGAAAAAAATGTTCAGCATCTCCACAAAAATTTTCGAAAAAATTACCCACTCCAAACTAGCCTTTGCATGGGAAAATGTTGGTTACTTTTTATTTTCAGAAAAACTACTATAACGATTTTGTTTAAAATGTTATAATAAAAAAAGCCAAAGCAGCTCTTCCTAAAAAAATGTGCCAAAATTGCGACACTAAAAAAACTGAAAAGGGGCGTTTTTTCTAAATCATCCTGTGCTTGACGTAGACATAAACATGAAATCTTGGAGCTTGAAAACTTGTATGATTAGGTTATACGTTTACGTCCATGTTTATATCAATGTCGGCCATTGGGAACGCGTGCATTACGACAGCGCAGACGTGTAAACGGAAAACATGGCAAGTATTGAAACTTTGTGTGGTTATTATAAGTAATAAGGGTATGACCTCAACAGAAGTTCATGTCGATATAACAAAAACTGTTTGGGACTTCTGTACTTCAACCATTTGCAAGTGGATCAAGGAGATATGGAATATGGCCCCATGACAACAGAAATCATCAATGAATTACACGAATGAATCAGAATCAGGGTGTCCGGATTGGCTGAAGCTCTGGGAATTTCAGGGAAACGTGTTTTACATTTTGAGAGAAGAGTTGGACACGAAAGAAATTATTTGCAAGATGGATGCTGCAACTGCTAACTCCTGGTCAAAAGCGAATCAGAGTGCAAATCTTTGAGCAAAGTTTGGCTCGTTTTTAGAGAGATCCTACCGACTTTGTCCATCCATTTATAACGAATGATGAAACACGGGTTCACTTCTAACAAAACGGCCGTTATGGTATAAGACTCTGACATCAAGACCCAACCTTTATCGTCCCTTTAAGGGAACTCTCATTGAACATCATCAATGGAATGGAGGGCCTAATTTTGGAAAAGGGTCACTCATTTGGAACACAGATGGCTCAAAAATGCATAGGAAAACTGGTATGGGAATACATCGTCTCAATTTTCACCTTCAAAAGCCCTTGACTCCACCATATTTCAAGCAGAAATTCATGCAATAAAAATGTGTGCCATGCAGCTGTCAGTAAAGACCAGAATTTATATTTTATCAGACAGTCAGACAGCATTACGGGCTCTCAATGCATACACTGTTGAGTCAAAGCTTGTCTGGAACTGCCTACAAACATTAAACCAGCTGGTGAATACGAACACAGTTACTTTAATGTGGGTGCCAGGACATGAAGGTATTGGGAGACAATGAAACTGCTAATTACCTAGACAAGCAGGGAGCCACTACTCCATAGAACTCTTAGCTAAAAGATGTAACGAGATTATAACATTTAGCAAACAGGTAATGAGGATACTGAATGGCCTTCTTACTGGACAATATCTTCTCAGGGGTCATCTCTGTAAACTGGGCAAGACGAATGTGAATAAATGTTGCTTCAGTCAAGAAGCAAGGAAATGACGAAGCATATACTTTAGGATTGCTGAGGCTTTTGAAGGTGCCTTCCCTAGCCCGGGACAGATTGCCTCACTACAACTCAGAAACACTTCAAGCTTTAAAAAGCACTGATTTAAGCTGCGAAGTATAGATTAGGGTTTTTCACAATAGCTCTATTAAAAAACGTCGCAGGGAGGAAAAGCTAACAGGGCTTAAACGTCCCAGCATATAATACCGGGTGTTTCAGAAATACTTTTGCAAATTTCGGGTATGGGTTCCTCACAGCAAAAGAAGGAAAAAAGTTCATATGAACATATGTCCCATAATCCTTGGTTTTCACGTTATTCCTGTCACAATGAAAGTGTGAGTTCAACGGCCTTGGGGGTCCAAACTCAAAACTTCATTTCTCTATGCACTTATAGAAGGCGTTGACCCATTGTACTACATACAGTAGATGGCGAAGTGTTGCCATGGAGACTTGTTTACGTTTGTCATTTGTCATTAGTCTATCTTCAACGTTTCAATTGTGTACATGTAGTGAGTTAACTGCAGGTGTTTCGTTCCACCATGGCTGGATATTCATTTCGTGAACAGGAGACATGATTTTTATGTATGGTCGCGCGAATGGTAATGGACGCGAGGCTACACGGCTCTATCAGATGGAGTTTCCAGACCGAGTCATCCAACCTTTGTCGCTGTTTATCGTCGCCTTGCTGATAAATGTGATAAATGCCTGGCTCCGGCACATTTTAGTCGCATTGTTCGAGATGCAATGACTGGTATCTACCATGACCGATGGATAGGCAGAGGAGAACCAGTTCCATGGCCTGCACGTTCTCCCGACCTCAATCCTGTGGATTTTTACCTCTGGGAGCATCTTAAATCACTGGTTTATGGAGCAACCAACCCGGATGCAGAAACGCTTCATCGACGTGTCATGGAAGCCTGCGAAACCGTTCGACATCATCACGGAGTTTTTGACAGGGTGCAACATTCCATGATTCGACGAGTACAGGCATGCATAGAAGCAAGAGGAGGACATTTCGAGCATTTATTATGAGTTTTGTGTGTTATAAGTGTACCACTGTGTTCAACACCTCCTAACGAGAAAACAAAGGATTATGGGACATATGTTCATATAAACTTGTTTCCTTCTTGTGCTGTGCGGAACCCATACCCGAAGTTTGTAAAAGTATTTCTGAAACACTCTGCATAATTCAACAAAAGGACAGTAAGTAATGGAAGCACTACAATTCTCTACTGCCAAAGAAAGCAAGGTCCAAGAAATCGGCCGGGCAGATCGTGGGTCGGTTTCCTGGTAGGTCAAATTCCCTGAAAAATCTATGCATCAGTGCTTACGTTTTCGACAACTGAAGACCAATACGCGAAAAAAGGCCGGATTTGACTAGGAAGAAAAGAAAATTCCTGCCCTCCCACACTGCTGCGATAGTAAAAAAATCAACAAAGTGGAGCATAATTTACAGCCACATCCACCTTATTCCCCTGACTTAGTTACAGCAGACTACCATCTGTCCGCAAACGTTCCTTCATGGAAAGAAATCATCACCCGATGAAGAATTTGATGCAGTAATTTGTATTACAAATTACTTAAATGTAAAGAATGATTATAATATGAATATGCATTTTTATGTGACATTGATTTGAGATGTTTGTTGATTGTAATTATTGTTGAGAAGTAAGTTTATACTGCCTTACTGAAACTGACAATAATAGTGTGCAATAATGCAGCGAGGGGGTGAGCTGTTTATCATTATTAGAGACGAGGAAGTTACGTAATGTTGGCGCGTTTTCCTGTAGAATTTGCTGGAACATTTTTCCTAAAGCATATGTATTCATAATTTTCATTGGATATAAAAATAGACGCTAATGTTGGCGCGTTTTATTAGCCAATAGCAGCTCGGTTATAATCTTTAGGCATATCGGGGCGTAGGAGTATAAAAAAGGGCTAGGTTAGAGGTAAAGTCCTTCAGTCCGTCAGTTCACCGAAAATATTTGTATGCTACACGTCGCCTTCAGTCCAGCAGAAATATTACACGTCGGCTATCGATTCGCAAGTTACGCGTATCAGAGTTATGAAAAATCTCAAGTATTGTAAAGTTAAGGATACAAAAAGTTGAAGTACGTGAATTAAGAATGATCAGTAAATAAGTTATGATAACAGTTTCAGTTTGGCGAGTGTCAAGATCAATGTGTAATTGTGATAGTGAATGTGTTCGACAATAAAAGTGTAAAACAAATTCTTTCATCAGTGTTATCTTTGGATAAAAGATTCCTTTCCGTTTACACAACCTGTATAAAGAGATGTGCTCGACCAAAAATATCATAGCTAGCCGGAGGACAGTAAACCAAAATTAAATAAAATAACAGTAGCATTCTTTCAAACAAACACTAATACTGCCGCAAATTGCTAACACCAGATGGAGCTAATCAAACCTAACAAAGAATCACGTCACAAAATGGCTTCACCACGTGGAGTAAACACATACACAAATAACATTATAAATTTACCATCGCAAATTGGCTTCCAAAACGTGGGGCTCAACAAATAAATATAACAGAAATATACCACTTCAAATTTAAATCGTTATTGAAGCGCATTCTGCAGTCCAGGACTATGATGCATCGCTGAACCAAGTACGTTGATGTCAAAGGAGACATGTTGAAAAATCTTATGTGCTATATTCACATTACTTTCTCTACGCTATGCCACGTTTCGTTATAGATACAAAGGGAATAGCGACTGTCAAAATTTTTTAGAACTGGACACTATGCGCATGCCTAAAATTTAATACCGTTTCCATGCAATCACGAGGTACAAATGAAAATTGACAGGAATTTAAAAAAATGGCTAGTATTAAAAAATTCGAACCATTAATAACGGATATCTCGGAAATGGTTAAATGTACAAAAAACGTTATTTGACATAAAGTGTGTGTTTTAAAGAGATCTATGTTTTTTGTGTAGTACGTTTTCGTCTATTGCTTAACATTTACTAGTTATGCAAGCTTATACCAAATTCCTCCCGAATGAAGAGGACTTCACAGATTATTGCCAGAAAATTCAAGATATACATTTTTTTGTCATGTAAATATCTTTAATGTATGGTAATTTAATAGAAATCGTTAGAGCCATTTTGATGTGGGTGGACTTTTATGAAAATCTTTGTATTGTATATTTCGAAGATAGTGGGTTTAAATACCAAGTATCTATAACATATGTGTGATGTAGCTGTTTCTGCAAATGTTTATCTCAGTTAAAATTACGTAGACAGAAAAATAAACTTGCGTTAAGAATAATTCGTATACCCTCTAGTAAATGACAGACGTTTGAAGCAGCATTTTTATCTCTTAAATGATGTCAATCTAATTATATAATATAAACATTTAATAATAGCCCGCCTTAAAGCAATATGTGTATAATAATATATAAAATGCATATCACAGTCATTATATTTATGTTTATATTATTATGTACATGTATAATAATGTTATCTGAATGTATTACGTAGTTTAACAATGTAGGAGCTGTGAGAATAGAAGCAAGCTGCCTTCCGTAGCAAATACAATTACAAAGTAGAAGTCGAAAGTTGCTAACAATGAAGTAACCTTGAAACAACAATAAATTAGAAAGTTTAATAAAGGCAACTAATAATTCTTGGAACAATAATGGCGTAATATTTATAAATGCCAATCAAAAACTAGAAAAGTTAAAAGTTAAATAAAGATATTCTATTGGAGTAGGCTTAGCCAATCAGAGGCTTGAAACAGAGGAAATGTACAAATTCAGGCGGTAGACGCTACAAGATTGCGTACCCTAGTAGTTAGATTTTGTACGGGGTTTAGTGTGAGACATAAAAAATTAACTGCGGTGAGAATAATATAAAGTTTACGTGTTAAAAAGTAAAATTAACTATAATGTCACGGCTCTATAGTAGGATACATAGTGAAGTGTTATTTAATCATGTGAAGGATTAATAAAGAGAGTACAATACAATTATAATTTGTGTAAGCCTTGTTCTTTAGCCGTACCAGTACTGCTAAGAGATACGTGCTCTAAAAAGTGCTAATAACGTGGCCAAGGTATAAATAAATATAATATTTAAATAAGCATTAAAAACTAAAAAGTTGATTCTTAAACGTGAGACAAAGGCCACCGAAAACTTTGTACCGTACGTGGGGCGAACACTCCTAGAAACAATGTTCCGCAAATTGGCATCCATTCCGTGCGTGGTCTAAAACACCTTCAAGTTAGAAAAAGTCATATGAATGTAACACATCAGATTTCTTTTAGTTATACTATTCACACACATACAGACAGAAACGTTTTTGTAGAAATTTTATTTTTTATTCAGGGGGCATCTAAACGTGTATTTCCAATGAAATATCGGTGTTCAATTTCTTGGTGCTGCCTACTATATGTAAGTAGTACAGAAAGTAAAAAAAAAATATTGCATCAGGTAAAGAATATGGATGTTTATACAGCCTCGAAAGTTCACTAATGGATTCAATGCATTATTACGCGAAACACTAATTTTGTATAAATTCCATAAAATTCCTTAATTGTTCAAATAAAAAATATTTTCTAGGAATTATTATGATGCATTTGAATAATAACAGTAAGACTTAGCATAGAATTGTAAATATCTTATATACTGCTACTATACTACGTCGAGAGTGGAATATTAAATGCTGCTTCCAATAAATTTTACTTTAATTACGAACGCGACCTGTTTTCTGTATTTTGATTGCGACAAAGGAACATGTGCCGCTGTTGCACGGAGGTCTCCGAGCACTTGTAACGGGGAAGGTGTGTGGGGCAGTAGAGATAAGACGGCTGCGAGGGGAGGGGACGGGGTGGAAGAAACTGGATCGAGGTGGTGGAGAATAAAGAAGAGAAAAAAGAAAAACAGGAACGAGAAAAATATAATACGAAGCCCTTCTTTATATTTCTCAAGCAAACATTCTGGTTGTATGAACTCTGAGAACGTTTGCTGGCTTCTGTATTTAAATGATGATAATTGTAACGTCACGTGTGACGTAAGGGTTCTAAAATATGCATTACCTTTATTACTTCACTGCCAGGAAACATTGTTAGTGACAAATACAGTGTGTAAAACAAGACGTGAACGTTATTGATTTGTGCCTTTAAGGCAAATCAATGGTGAGATTTTGGTTGAAAATTCTAAATTTCACACTTTTTACCTTCACTGCGTATAATAAATAGGGAAGGTATTGCATTCCACCCAAAAAATTCGATACCGTGATTTCACCGGAAATACATGTTTTGAGGTCCCTGAGTAAAAAAAACTTTTTAGAAAAAGGTCCGTGTGTGCATGTGTCTATACAGCATAACTCAAAAATGAAAAGTCGTATACATATCCGAATTGGTATTTAAGTTCAGTATCTTCCAAACATGGATACGAAGATTTTCAAGAAAATTTTCCCACCCTAACTACCTTTTACATGGAACATTTTTCAAACATTCCGATTCTCATATATTAAAGATATTTACATGACAAACAAAATGTATATCTTGAATTTTTGTGTACATTTGGAAGGAATTTTATATAATCTTGTATAACTGGTAAACGTTAAGCGAAAGACAAAAACCTAATACACAATCTCTTTAAAACACACTGTTATTTCAAATAACTTTTTTTTGTGGCATAAGCCATTTCTGAGATATCCGTTATTAATGGTTCGAATTGTTCAATACTTAGTCATTCTCTTCAGGTCTGTCAATTTTCACTTGTTTCTCGCGATGTCATGGAAACAGTATGGAATTTTAAGGCAGCATATAGCGTCCAGTTGTTAAACATTTGACTATCGCTGTTCTCTTTGTATCTATAACGAAACGTGTAATGTAGCTGTTTCTACAAAGGTTCATCTCAATTAAAATTAAGTAGATAGCAAAATAAACTTTCGTGAGAATAGTTTGTATACCCATTAATAAGCAATAGAGGATAGAGAATATAATGTGAATGTAACATATCAGATTTTTTCTAAAAATGCGGTTTTCTGGCTTCAGGAGGCCTCAAAACGTGTATTTCAGGTGAAATCTCGACATCGAACTTTTGAGTGGAATACAATACCACAGAAAGCAAAAATTGCAAGATCAACATCCATAACATAGGCATATCCCTAGATTATCCGATTTCTCTTCGCAGCTTTGCAGTAATATTGTATTTCATCTAAATTCCTATATCGATATTTCACAGGAGATACTAGTTTCAGATGCCTTGACTCGAAAAGTAGCTTATTCTTTTTACTTTCTCTACTACATATAGTACGTAGGGGAAGTATTGTATTCCACCCAAAAATTCGATACCGAGATTTCAGCGGAAATATATGTTTTGAGACCTCCTGAATCCAAAAAAGCATTTTTGGGAACATGTCTGTGTGTGTGGATGTGTGACTGTGAACAACATAACTCAGAAACGAACAGTCGGATAAACACCAAACTTGGTATTTAGGTTCCGTATCTTCCAGAGATGCGACACGAAGGTTTTCAAGAAAATCCCCTCACCCCAGATTACCCTTTACATGAAACATTTTTCGAAAACTTTAATTTTCTCAAAAATGGCTCTAACGATTTTCATTAAAATATCATATGTTTAAAATATTTTCATGGCAAATAAAATGTATATGTTGAATTTTCTGGGAATGTCTCCAAAAGTATTCTTCATTGTGAACGACTTTTGCATAACTGGTAAACCATAAGAGATAGACAAAATGTTACTACACAAAAAATGTAGATCGCGTTAAAATACACAATTTATGTCATATACATTTGTTTTGTTGAGTGAACCATTTTCGAGATATTGCTTGTTATTCCCTTAAATTTTTCAATACTTATTTTGTCAAATGGGAATTCGTTATTCATTTTTTTGTCTTGATATGCAAAGAGTATCAACCTGTGGCAAAGAGAATGGTGCTGCTCATAGCAACCAGCTATTAAGAGATATGTGTAAAATGTAATTCTCTTTACATGTCAAAAGATCGTTTCTGCAAATGTTTGTCTCGATTAATATGAAATAGGTGGAGAATAAGAGTTTATAAAAATAGTTTGTACAAGAGTAGAGAAAGTCATGTGAGTGTAACACATAAGAATTTTTTTTAAATCTCTTATCAGAAACGAAATGTAGGATAAATACCAAAGATAATTATTTTTTATTTAATCAAAAATGCCTGTAACGATTTTGGTCAAACTACCAAATGTTGAAGATACTCGAATGAAAAAAAACTGTATTATTTTCGAGTATATTATCTGAAAAGTAGATGATTCAATTTTATATATTTTGTATCAATAGGAAACTATAAGGAATAGAAAAAGGTCTGATGTGATACATTCACATGACTTTCTCTACCCTCTTTCTCAAATGTTTAAGGACTAGACGCTATACACTGGCCTTAAAATTCCATACTGTTTCCATGACATCGCGAGAAACAGGTGAATGTTGACAGGTCTTTAAGAGAATGATCAAGAAATGAACAATTCGAACCTTTAATAGGGCACAAAAGGCTTGTGTGTTTTAAAGATATCTACATTTTTTGCGTAGTATTAGTTTTTCGTCTGTCTCTTAACGTTTACAACTTATACAAGATTATACAAAATTCCTTACGAATGAAGACGACTTTACAGAATATTCCCAAGAAAATTTTATTTGTCATGTAAGTATCTTTAATAATGTACTATTTTAATAAAAATCGAACTGAAAAAACTAAGGTTATGGCATTTTGAGGTACTCACTCGGTCCGGTCTAAAATGATTATAGAAATTAAAAGTATAGAACAAGTGTCAATATTTAATTTTCTAGGATGTGAAATAGACATTAATAAAAGGTTAAATAACTTCAATTGCTTAACGGACACCATAAAGAGAACACTAAAAAATAAAATTAGAAAAGATTCAATAATAAACTTGTATAAAGCAATGGCCATCCCCACAGTAACTTATGGGTCTGAAACACGGACAGTGAAGCAGAAAAATAAAAGGACACAGACAGCTGAAATGAAATTTCTCAGACCTATGGCAGGATACACAAGACTGGATAAAAAACCAAACAATGAAATAAGGCAAAAGTTAAAAATAGAAATAATAGAATATAGAACTGACTGGAAACAACATTTAGAAAGAAAGACATTAAATAAGATACCCCGCGCAACATATAACTACAGACCCCAAGGATACAGAAATCCAGGACGACCAAAAAAGAGATGGACACAACAAGATTTTGGAGCCGGAACAGGCTATGAGGCAGTATTTTTAACACTTAAATGATTTCAGTCAAATTATATAATATATAAATTCAATAACAGCCCGCCTTGAAGCAATATGAATATGTAATGCATTGTAAAATATATGTAACAGTCAATGCATATGCTCATATTATTGTATACATGTTCAATAATGTTATGTGAATGCATTACGTAATTTAATAATGTAGGAGCTGTGAGAATAATAGGTTAAAAGTTGCTAACAATGAGGTAACCTTGAAGCAATAATGAGTTTGAGAGTTTAGTAATACTACTTCCGATTACTGGAGTAACAATAATGTAATTTTAGTGACAGTTTATAAAATAGGCAATCAACAACCAGAAAAAGCTTTAGTTAAAAGAGGGTATTCTATTGGATTAGGAATAGCCAATCAGAGACTTGAAATACAGAAATTTACAAGTTTAGGAGGTTGGAATCAGTTCAGTTGCCTGCAAACAGTGTTCCTAACCAGACGCAAAAAGTGTCCTCGAGAGATTTAATACGTATTCGTGTGAGACGAAAAATAAGTTTACGTGTTAAAAAGTGTAATTAGTTAATAAAAAGGATCTCACAGCTCTCTCTCTCTCTCTCTCTCTCTATATATCAGTGAAGTGTTATTTAAATCGTGTCAAGCATTAATAATAGGAGTGAAGTAAAATTATAATCTGTGTAAGCCTACATTCTTAGTCGTATCACAACCCTGCTAAGAGAAACGTGTCTCTAACAATAATACTGACGCAGCCGAGGCAAACATAAATATAATATTTAAAGAAACAGTCAAATTACAAAGTTAATATTTTTTTTAAATTGGGGCAAAGGCTACCGGAAACTGTTTACCATACGCGCGGTTGCAACTACTAAACGTTCGGCTCCCCAACAGTTGAAATATAATACAAAGTACTTCAAATTGATGCCCAAAGCGTGGTAAAAAATAACGTAACAAACCATCTTCTTCAAATTGGCTTCCATACGTGGGGCTAATAAAATACGATTCTACAGCTAAACGGCCTAAAATCGCGAAGTTGAAGTAGAGGAATAAAAATCGTTAGCCATTTTTTAGAAAATCAAAATTTTCGATAAAAGTTCCATTAAAAGATTAGTTGTGGTGGAGGGATCTTCCTGTCCCATCTTTGGAAGATACTAAACTCAAATTTCAAGTTTGGTATTTATCCGACATTTCGTTTTGAGTTATACTGTTCGGACGCACACATACACGGACATGTTTCCAAAAATGCTTTATTTGTATTCAGAGGACATCAAAACATGGATTTTCGGTGAAATATCGGTATCAAATTTTTGGGTGGAATCCAATACCTTCTCTATGAAGTATGTATACGTGGTAGAGAAAATAAAAAGTATTTTTGGAAAGTAGGTGTGGGAGAGAGAGACTAAAAAACGACAAATTTTATCACAAATTCAGGTCAGGCTAAAGGAACAGTGTGAAACCACATACAGGGCATGTAGCAGTTCTTGGCGAGGGATCCCAGATGCGTATTCACGCAAGTGAAGCGCAGATCGCCGATCTGAATCGCGTCAGTCCGACGGAGCGTGGTAGCGAGGCCCGGCCGTAATGCGATTGGGGTTCTGCTGGCCCGTGCGGGTCCTCTATCATGCACGGTTTAATATGCTAATGGGAGATTGAGGCTTCTTAGAGGGTGCGCGCGCGACCGAGGCAAGACAGGGAGGGTGTGTGTTATTGTTGTGTGATATCACCCCCTCCCCCATTCCGCTCCAATGATCCCGCTCACAATGCCCAGTGTTTTCATACTGGTGGTCATGCACGTAGGGAAATTGACTGACGCCTCGAGTGCCCTCTGCGTTAAATTCATCTTTAAGGTTTATATTTTACGGTTTTATCATGCATTTGCTGGTCTTCCTAGACGCAAATAATCTCCTTATATTGAGAGCAACATGCTTGTTTTAGTTAAACCGTAGTGGCATCTTTAAGAGAACAAAATGCTGGTTTCTGGTTTTTCTATTGTTTACCTATCACAAGTAGGGGAAGTATTGCATTCTACAAAAAAAGTCTGATGTGTTACACACACATGACTTTCTCTACTCTTGTACAAACTATTTTTACAAATGCTTATTCTCCATATACTTCATGTTAATCGAGATGTCAATCTTACTGCTAATTTTCTTGTAGATGCAACACACATACACACACACACACAGACACACACACGGACATGTTTCCAAAAATGCCTTTTTGGATTCAGGGGGTCTCAAAACATATATTTCCGGTGAAATTTCGGTATAGAATTTTTGGGTTGAATACAATACTTCCCCTACTTACTATACGTAGTAGAGAAAGTAAAAACGGGATAGTATTTTAGTAATTAACACTCGTTAGAGCCAATTTTCCAAAAGTAAAAACAAATATAGAATTTTTTCCCATGCAGAGGGTATTTGGAACCGACGAATTTTCTTGAAAATCTTCATGACGTAACCTTGGAAGAGAACTTAAATGTCAAGTTTGGTATTTAATCCATTTTTCGTTTTTGGGTTATGAAACTTTTATCTATATTTCCGGTGAAATCTCGATTCAGAATTTTGGGTAGAATACAAATACTACCGAGTGGGTTGTCTGTGGCCCGCATTCGAGAGGTCTCGGGTTCAAATTCCCGGGAACGAACAATCTGACCGAAGGTTTTTTTTATGGTTTTCCTCGGTCGCTAGGTGAGTGTTGGGTTGGATAATTTGATCCACAAATCATCCCATTCATCACTACATTTAATTTCCTTCTTCTCCACCGCCATACCAGACATCACCCACCCTGGATATGATATGATCCAGAGTTCGCTTGCTCCTCGACAGGCTACTGACTCTAAGTGCTACAAAGAGGAGGATAGACAGTTAAAGAAGGATGCAAATACTTCCTCTGTTTACTATAGATAAGTAATAGAGAAAATAATAAACCGAAATTTTGGAAATATGTCATAAAAGTATTATATTCTACCCTGGAGGCATAAAGTTCTCAGCGCTATCACCGGTGTAACCTTGCGCAGTGCTCGTAACGCGGCCAGGGGATTAATCTTTCACTGAAAGTCTACATAGAACAGATAATAATTAAATACTGTTTCCTGCAAACGCGAGAAGGAGATGAAAATCACAGGTCTTGAAAATAAAGAAGTAGTCAACAATTTGGACCATTAATAGCGGATATCTCGGAAATGGCTTATGCCACAAAAAAACCCTATTTGACATAAATTGTGTGTTTTAAAGAGATCTATATTTTTGTGTAGTACGTTTCCGCCTATCGTTTACCTGTTATACAAGATTATTCAAAGCAACATGCCACTCTCCAAGGCTGGCCATCCTCAAGGTTCCGCATCACGATTTCCAAAATTTTCTAAAGTAAGTATGAAATATGTAAGAAATGGAAGCTACACTGGAGTTCCACATCCAATAGTAAACTAATCGCCTTAAGCCCCAATCCTAGTTTCTATTACCCAATAAAACATATAATTCGTCATGACCAGGTACTTCTCACAAGGTTACGTATCGGGCATACTGCTATTACCCATTCATATCTCCTTGGAAAGGATCATCAGTCTACATGTTACTCCATTCTCACAGTTCAACATATAGTTGCAGTGTGCCCTTTCTACGATGTGGTGTTGCTGCTAACCTCTCGGTGGCCTTGAATGATCCAACTGTCTGTCATAACATGGTAAAGTTTTTAAAAGAAATAAAATTATATAATGTTCTATATTCAATGTAATTTGTTTCAAAATATTGTAATGATTAAAATTTATTGTAGTAGCATTATGGCTTTAATGTTAAAGCTACAATAATAATTTTTTTTTAAAAAAATGTGATGTGATACACTCACATGACTTTCTCTACTCTTGTACAAACTATTTTTGAAAACGCTTATTCTCCATATGCTTCATGTTAATCGAGATGTTAATCTTATTGCTAATTTTCTTGTAGATGCAAGGGGAATTGGTAGGCTTTAAGCGATAGTCAAATGTTTTAAGAGCTGGTTACTATGTGGAGTATTCCATTCTCTTTGCATTACCAGGACAAACAAAATGAATAACGAATTTCCATTTGAGAAAAAGTATAAGTATTGGAAAATTCAAACAAGTAACAAGGAATATCTCGGAAATGGTTCACTCAACAAAAACAAAAAGTATATGACATAAATTGTGTATTTTAACGCAATCTACATTTTTTGTGTAGTAAAATTTTGTATATCTCTTATGGTTTACTAGTTATGCAAAAGTCGTTCAAAATGAAGAATACTTTTGGAGACATTCCCAGAAAATTCAAGATGTACATTTCATTTGTCATGAAAATATCTTAAACATACGAGAAAATTAAAATTTTCGAAAAATGTTCCATGTAAAGGGTAATCTGGGGTGGGGAGAGTTTCTTGAAAACCTTCTTGTCGCATCTCTGGAAGATACTGAACCTAAATACCAAGTTTGGTGTTGATCCGACTGTTCGTTTCTGAGTTGTGCTGTTCACAGACACACACACGGACATGTTTCCAAAAATCTCGGTATCCAATTCTTGGGTGGAGTGCAATTCTTCCCCTACTTACTATACGTAGTAGAGAAAGTAAAAATTAAAGAATATAAAATTAAGTGGATAGGTCATCTTCAAAGAGTGAATACAGAAAGACTACTATTCGATTTTAAGAACTATAAACCAAAAGGGAAAACTGCTGCAGACAGAAATGTCTAATTCACGAAGGAAGTAGAAATAGAAGTACTGTATTCCAAGATTCTTAATTAAAATAATGTAATTAATTGAAGCTTCACCCCCTTTAGTTTAAATTTTTCAATATTAGGATGAAGCAAGAAGAATTTTTATATGGACAGAGTTAAAGCTGCAATTAGACCCCCTCGTTGGGAGACTCTCGACTCTGCTAGTAATGACATTTAAGCTGCAGACATGAAGGTGGGCAAGAAATCGTCAATATCCGTTTTTCAACCCTGCCAAAGGAGCGAAGACCGGAAAACCAACGATCACGTGGCAAAATTCTTTTTTCTGCCATCCCCCTTTTCCTTATCATTACATATTTCCTGCACATTACAGTTTTCATTTCCTCTCCACCTTGCTTACTCACATTTCTTATTTGTAAATTTTA
The DNA here is from genome assembly GCA_030765065.1 of Deroplatys truncata. NCBI lineage: Eukaryota > Metazoa > Arthropoda > Insecta > Mantodea > Mantidae > Deroplatys > Deroplatys truncata. The sequence goes on from CM060979.1 coordinate 14,932,907, forward strand.
TTTCTAGAGGGTCTTCCTGCCCCACGAAACTTCATTACTGGCAGCAGGAGCGATAACAGGGGAGTATAACATGTCTGAGGTTACAGTCACCAGCTGTCTGGTAATCTTCAGCAGACAGGCTTCTACTCCTGGGTCGTCACGTTTACCATTTTAATAACGAACAACAGTGACCTCGATACACCGTGTGTGTCTGCTAACTGCATAATCCATGTCGAATAAATACCAAACTTGGTATTTTCAAGAAAACTCCCCATCCCCAAGCTACACTTTACATGGAAGACTTTTTAAAACTTTCGATTTCCTCAAAAACAGCTCTAACCATTTTGATTAATATACCGTATGTCAATAGTTATTTATGCTCGACCAAGCCAAAATGTAGTATTTATACGACTGGTAGCAGTACTTTAATGGGCCTCATTAAAGCATTGGTATTCGACCAATCAGAAAAGGCCACGTAACATTGTGAAAGCGCAAGTATCGATTATTCTGCGTAGCACGTCTCACAACGCTAGCAACTTTGACACAGGTGCTACAAGGTCATTGCATTGTAACTATAGATAAAGGAATAACAATTGTAACATATCACTCAAACCAGAAACGAATACTTATGAAGCCTTTAATTTAGATACATGGTCGAGCATAAACAGTCGTATGAAACTTGACTATAATGGTCGCTTATCTTCGCTCGCTCGGTTAATAATAATACTCGCGTTTTAATTACTAACCTTATAGTCCTGTTGCTTAATATACTATTATGCAACGATCCTATAATGGGGGCTATTAAGACGCACGTTGGCTCGCGTCGAAAACTTCACGAGCGTCTTAATAGACATTATGAGAGTTGCATACAATAGTTTTTCTATGAAATTTAGATATAAAATAGACATTTCATATTTAGATGCATACCAAACAAAATAAAAACATGATAAATCAATTTCTCAATACGTATTCTAGATGCGCTTCGATAACAAGTGAATATCGATTCAAAGTCGCAGGTATTGATGCAGGTGGCGACATTACAACTTTAAAACGCCACAGTGGTTGTAAATCCAAGGTTATATAGCTGAATCTCTTGAAAATAAACTAAAGATCTCAAATGCAATACTAAAGTCCACAGAAAATAAAAACACTCAAACAAATACAAATTCACCATGTAGTTCAACTAAGTTTCATAAGGGATCATTACCAGAAATTACCTTTGCAAATTGCAACATACAAAAATTGTATATTAACAAGGTAGATACGAGGGTCACTATTTATATTTTGAGCCTAATAATTAAAACATCGTAATTTCTGATTGAAAACTGCTTTATTGTTCTCCTTTATGATCAATACACTTTTGCATCCGTTTGAACCATTTGTCAAAGCATTTATTCCAGTCTTCTTGAGACACCTACAAAACATAGTTTTTGAAGGCATCAATGCCTTGTTCTGCCAACGAAAATCGTCGTCCATGCAATTTATTCTTGATGTTTTGGAACAAAAAGAAGTCATTCGGTGCCAAATCAGGACTGTATGGTGGATGACCCATCAATTCGATTTTTTGAATCTTGAAATACTCTGTTGTTAGACGAGATGTGTGTGCGCTCGCATTGGCTTGATGAAGAACGATCCTACGGTTCTTGTTGGTTTTCCTTACTTCACCGAAGACTTCCGGCAAACAAATGGTTGTGTACCATTCGGCATTGACCGTTTTACGTTCCTCTAAAGGCACTGTTGCCACATCGCCAGTTTTGCTGAAAAAGCAGGCGACCATTTGCTTCCAAGTGCTTCGAGTGCGAACAACTTTTGTTGGATTTGCTTCATCTTGAAACACCCATACAGTCGACTGCTGTTTAGGTTCTGGCTTTACATTGTTTTGAGGCACCGCCATTGTATTTCTTGAGCATTTTTGTACACCGATCGACACGAGCATCTTTTTGAAATTGCATCAAATTATGTGATATCCAACAAAAGCAAACCTTTTTCATGGTTAAATAATCCTGCAATATTTTATATATGCTGGTGGAACTAATGCCTAGGGTTGCCTCAATCTCACAATATGTCGCATGACGATCTTTCATTATTAGTTTTTGCACAGCATCAATGTTTTCTTCCACAGCAACTGATTTTGGACGACCTTCACGAACTTCATCATTGAGCGAACGGCAGCCACGATTAAATTCGTTATACCAGCGTTTCACAGTGGCAAAGGATGGAGTTTCGTCGCCAAATGTGGAAGTTAGTTGATCGATGCACTCTTGTCTTGATAATCCACGTCGAAAGTTTTGATAAATCATTGCACGAACATTTTCACGAGTTAATTCCATGTTTTTGTTGACACACAATTTTCAAGTTAGTGTAAACAAAACAAATGACGCTCTATTGACAAAATGTTTGAAGTAGATTATGGTGAAAAATGTCAAACTGTCCATTAGAAACGTCAGATGGCACCTTCATAATTCAGGGTTGCCAAGGCTCAAAATATAAATAGTGCCCCTCGTAACGGTTATATTTTGCGTTTTTAAAGTCTTTGTTACTAAACGTTTGTAAAATGTGAACAGTGATTTATTAGAATGTCATTGTAGAGAATGAAAACAGTGGAGTAAATTAATAGAAATTCATTTTATTGAATAAACTTTTTTTCAGTGGCTTTGAGTAGGACAGTGCGCAAGCGCGGAAATCTGTATCGAAATGAAGTCCGGCAAATGAACACATTTAAGTATAGAAGCCGAGAAAGTTATATTTATGACAAATTAACTGTATATCTGGAAATAACCTCTCAATGACTCTGTTTATTATTGTAGTCGCTTTAACTACATGGTCATATCGCGACCGAGCTGTTACTGGGTAACTCTTAGATCTACGTGTGGTAAACAGTTAGGTCTCATCCCTGTAGCCACTCGCTTCATCACGTGTCCACAGAGACCCTGGTGCATAGCAACTGGATGTTCTGCTTCGTGTCGTGCAGATGGCATTAGGATGCCGTCCAGTCTACCTGCTTTGATTGTCTGTAGATAGATGGCAGAGCATTCGCTAATACTACCCATTTTTCATGTTTTACTATTGTTTTTTAGACTTAAGGTGTAACTTTGGGTCGTGGTAGTGGATATCCAATCCGGTATTTACCTTAGCGACTGAGCGAAACCACAAAGAATCTCAGTTAGATTAGTCGACCCACGGGATTTGAACCCGGGATCTCCCGAATGTGAGCCACAGACGTTACCGCCTGAGCCATTCCGCTTGGTAGAAGGTTTTCGTTAAATCACATCATGTCAAATACATTGTTGTATCATTAAACATTTCCGAGATATTATTTAGTATTGATTTGAATTGTTAAACCTATATTAATATTATACAAAGAGAAAATTTGTATGTGTGTGTGTGTGTGTCTGTGTGTGTAGTCAACGCAGATTTTGTTAGTTCTTTCATAAATTACTAAAATATTAAAAAGGATTTACAAAGCCCTTTGATTGAATACGAACACATTAGAGTTGTAAAAGAACACGCTTACGAATAAGGCCTTGAGCTTTAGTTGAGAACACAATGGAGAAGAAAATAGTTGTTACTTCACGGAATACAAATAGTTACTTCACTCCAAGAGTATAAAAACAAAAGTTGGCTACATTTTATTGCAAGGAATATACATAGATGGCCATGATGTAACATTACAACAAACAGAAGACAGAGTATAAAAAGCGACAATCGATAATGTGTTATATCTGCTTCTTTAATTGCCATTTATCAAATACTGCAGATGTTTGTGTAATGAAAGAATGTCAAAACCTCTGAATAACCGTTATTCTAATTTTATAGACGTATGTACTGAAGTTTCTGGATGACAGAACCTTCTACTAACCCTCATGTAAGAAAGTTCTGCTTTATTTTCTTTGTATTTGTGTTGTAATGAAGCTCGTTAGCAGGACATGATGAATCATTGTATACAGAGGGAAAACCGTTAACATTAGAAATCGATAGAGATATATTAACTGAAGGTTATTTTTCTCAATGGTCAAAGACTATGTGTCTTTTACGAAGAGGTTAACTTGGTGGTCTGGAAGTGCGGAATCCATGTTAAGGTTTCTGCATTCTGTGAAAATTATGTTTACTCACATGACTTTCTCTACTGTTGTACAAACTATTTTTACAAACGCTTAATGGTACGCTTTAAGCGATAGTCAAATGTTTTAAGAGCTGGCTGCTATGTGGAGCATTCCATTCTCTTTGTGTGTCCAGGACAAAAAAAAATAACGAATTTGAGAAAAAGTATAAAAAGGGAATAACAAGCAATATCTCGAAAATGGTTCACAAAATAAAAAAATACATATGACATAAATTGTGTATTTTAACGCGAACTACATTTTTTGTGTAGTGAAATTTTGTCTATCTCTTACGGTTTACCAGTTATGCAAAAGTCGTTCACAATGAAGAATACTTTTGGAGACATTCTCAGAAAATTCGAGATATACATTTCATTTGTCGTGAAAGTATCTTAAATATATGATATTTTAATAAAAATCGTTAGAGCCATTTTTGAGAAAATTAAAATTTTCGATAAATGTTCCATGTAAAGGGTAATCTGGGGTGAGGGAATTTTCTTGAAAACCTTCGCATCTCTGGAAGATACTGAACCTAAATACCAAGTTTGGTGTTTATCCGACACACGGACATGTTTCTAAAAATGCTTTTTTTGGATTCAGGGGGTCTCAAAACATATATTTCCGGTGAAATCTCGGTATCGAATTTTTGGGTGGAATACAATACTTCCCCTACTTACTATACGTAGTAGAGAAAGTAAGACGGTACAAATGTTTAAAATTTAACCCACTCTAATTATCTAAATAACTACTCGGCCATTCAACCGATGATTGTTCCACCACCAAAAGGTACTTATAGGCTATGCAGCATTTGCAGAACTTGGTTGACTAGAGGGGGGAGGGTAGGTAAGTCAGACGTACCTCCGATGTTTCACATAGTTTTGTCTGAATATCAGGGAATTCTTTATCCGTTTTTAGGAACACAACCCGCTTTACGAAATTACATTTATAAATGGTAAAGGGGAGCATTCAGTATAAAGATCCTGCAGATAATTGAATAATAATTTCATAAAGAAGGGCGAGGTAAATGAAATTAACCCTACACTAGAGTTTGGAAGGTTAACCGCGCATACCTTTCTCAACTGCAAATCGCTATTTGCTTTTTAACTTTCTCTACACGTATATATTAGAGGAGGTATGGCATTACATCCAAAAATTCTATATCGAGATTTCACTGAACGCACATGCTTCGAAACCTCCTGAGCACAAAAATGAATTTATGAATAAATACTGAACTTGGTATTTAAGTTCAGTATCTTCCAAATATGCGACATGCAGGTTTTCACTCCCAAACTACGAAGTTTTACATCGGACATTTTTGATTTGTTGAAAGCTGGCTCTAACAATTTTGATTAAACTACTATATATTAAAGATATTTATATAACAAATAAAATGTTCATCTTGAATTTTCTGGGAATAACCTGTAAGGTCCTCTTTATTCGGAAGAAATTTTATAGATTCTTGTATAACTGGTAAAGGTTAGGGGATAGACGAAAACGTACTACACAAACATATAGATCTCTTTATAACACACAATTTATTTCAAATAGCTTTTTTGTGGCATAAGCCATTTCCGAGATAACCGTTATTAATGGTTCGAACTGTTCATTACTTCGATTTTCTTTCAACATTCAGTTATTTCTCGCGATGTCATGGAAACAGTATGGAATTTTAAGGCCAGCATATAGCGTCGAGTTGTTAAACATTTGACTATCGCTGTTCTCTTTGTATATAATAGGTTGGAAAATAATCTTTCTTACGAATAACTTATATACCCACTAATAAGCGATAGAGGAAAGAGAAATTCATAAGACATCAGATTCCCCCCCCCCCGGCGTCTTTTGTTGTTTATGCAAAGAGAACTTCAAGGCTATCACATAACGACTGACTTTGAAGCCATTTGACTATTGCTTTATTTTGTTTATTCTTCTTATACTGAAGTAGTATATTTGTTAGCCAGTTGGTAGTTGGAAGATGCTTCATGTTTATATGCCCCATGTATGGAAGCCAATTTGTCGCGGTCACTTCGTGTTATCTTATTGCTGGGCGCCTGTTATTGTTTTACTGTTTTGAATGTTGGGTTCATTGTCCTCCGGCTAGCTATTATTTCTCGGTCAAGCAAATCTCTTGAACAGGGTGTGTAAACGGAAAGAATTTGTTACTCAAAGATAACACTGATAAAAGAATTTGTTTTTACACTTTTATTACCGTCACAATTAATTAAGTTCACATATTGACTGTTGATACACGCCCGACTGAAACTGTTATATTTTCTAATATCACTATAATCACTTATTTACTGCACATTATTAATTCGCGTGTTTCAATTTATTAATAACTTTACAACGCGAGAGATTTTGTAAAATTGCGCGACGTGTAACCCGCGAACGATTATGATGAACTAAGCGACGTTTAACTTCTGAATTATTCTGTTGGACTCAGCGACGTGTAACGCGTGGATGATTTTGTTGAACTGGGCGATACTTGCCTCTGACTTTAGCTTTTTATACTCCCACACCCCGATATGCCTAAAGATTATAACCGAGCTGCTATCGGTTAATAAAACGCGCCAACATTAGCGTCTATTTTTATATCCAATCAAAAATTACGAAAACATATGCTCTAAGGAAGATATTCCCGCCATTTCTAAGAAAAGCGCGCCAATCTGACGTCATTTGTTTGTCTCTTCTAATTAATATTCAACTCACCCCCTCGCTCATTGTTATCCGCTCCTATAGTCAGTTTCAGTGAGGCCGTGTAAACTTATTTCCTAACAATGCTTATAATTAACAAACATCTCAAATCATTGTCATACAATAATACTTATTTACACTACAATCACTCTGGCATTTACATTATTGTGATACAAATTACTGCCACAATACCTACAACGAAATGAGTAAATTTGAGGTTTATCTGTATTAACAGGAATGAGATAAAACAATAAGCTTTTGTAGGTATAGTTTATACAAGAGTGAGTGGATAAAGTTATATGAATTGAAAGGGGATATATTATACATATATAGGAATTGTAGGTACATATTAAAGGGGAACCATACATATAAGAATTGTACAGTAATAATTTAATTCACTAACATGTTAAAATATTCAACATCTAACATTCGTACAGAGCTGATTGTAAGAAACGGGCGAGCTAGCAACATTCCAAGAAAGCATAATCCTAAGTAGAGCGTACCTTTCACCAAGACAACACGCAGGGAACCGGTAACGGTACGGAGAAATAGAAAGAGACAGATAGAGAAAAGAAAGAGACGGAGATATGGAACTTGCTTCACAACGCTCCAACATGACGCTTAAGCGCACGGATCTGAAGAACCACATTCTCATACATGTTAAGGTAACGCGGTCTGAGGACCATTACGAAACGCAGAGGTGAGCGTCTCTAGGCTCCCGTATATAAGGGCAGCCAAGGCCTTAGAGCCCACTCTCTCTCTCTAACTGATCTTCAAGAATTCATGTCGACACAAGGTGCTACAAATGCACGTGGGTGTACAAGGGTGGGAGTGCGTGTGCAGATAGATAGGCTCCTGACTAATTTAAAGTGGTGGGATTATAATAATGGGAAAAGCTAGCCGCCCATAATTATTTCAATGGTGAATAAACTTCATTGATTAAGGGAAACTTGCAGTGTCTCATTTACTATAACCTGAGAATTAATAATTAGATATAGTTAGGAATGGAATACGCAACAACCGACGAGCACCAATAGCGATGAAAAACACTGCAGAAGACCACAATAACCCCAGGACCGACGAATTCCCGCTACAGAATGCAACACATTGTTACAGTTTCCAAAACAATTGTCATATATTAATTCTACTAATGCAGGCAATTTTATTCTCATCTGAAGGCGTACAGAGATTATACATTTGTCTGCTCGTTCAGATAATTCTTTACTAGCCTTAAAGATAGAGGTACGAGTCAATGGATGGGACCCCCGAAAACGGGGTAGAGCACCGCACGCAGGCCAGTCAGCTCCTTGTGGTTCTACCAGTGACCCCCAGGAGGGAGGTATAAGGAGACAGACCCGAAGGGCGCAAGCACAGACGGGGTCCCTAACGTTTCCAGATGTAATGCATCCGCCGCTGCCAAAGCCCACCCGCTCGGAGGAGAGACATAACTGAGCAGACCCCGCAACGACGCCAGGGAAGAAACCTCTTAAAGTGCGCAAGACACCATCCAGTCGCAACCCTCCGAACACCGTCACCTGGTCCTACAACTCTGGAGGAGATGACAGGAAATATTGTGGGTACAGGAAATAAGATGGCATAAGACGAAGGTGCAAAAAGGTTTTTCCCTTTGATGAATATACTACTGCTTTTGAAACAGAAATGTATGCTATTGTTCAGTGCCTGCGTAAAAACTAAGGAGAGGTTACATTGATTATCAGTTACTTATCTTCTCAGATAGCCAAGCTGCACTTAAGGGTCTCAGTAGTAATCACTGGTTTTAAACTGCCTAAACATGCTCACAAATTGTCAGAACAAAATGAAGTTCAACTCATCTGGGTGCCGGGTCATAGTGGCATAGAGAGAAAGGAAAAATCTGATGAACTTGCAAGCAATTTATTGCTTTTGGGAGAATGTTTTTAGAACCAGAAGAACTTTGAAGTAGGATATCTTCACGTCATTAGCACCACGCTTTGGGAGCCAAACTTGAAGTCGTTGAGAGCCCTCGTATGAGGGCCACACTTGAAGTGGTTTAATTACTGTAGTGGTTGCACCACGAGATATGTTCTTGGTGTGTTCGCCTCACTACGATACAAACTTTCCGGTGGCCTTCACCCCACGTTTATAATTTAACTTTTATTTTAATGTTTATTTAAATATTATATATGTATGCCTCGGCTGCGTCAGTAGTAATTTTCAGAACACGTATCTCTTAGCAGGGCTGGTGTGGCTAAAGAAAAAGGCTTACACAAATTACTTTGTTTATTAATGCTTCGCATGATTAAATAACACTTCACTGATGCATCCTACTATAGAGCTGTGAGAGTTTTGTTAATTGTACTTTTTAACAGGTAAACTTTATGTTATTCTCACCGCAATGAATTTTTATGTCTCACATTGAACCTGTACCGTACCGATCGGGTACGCAATCTTGTAGCGTCTACCGCCTGAATTTGTATTTGTTTTCTATTTCAAGTCTCTGATTGGCTAAGCCTACTCCAATAGAACACCTGTATGGAACTTTCAGCTTTTTCTAGTTTTTGATTGGCTATTTTTAAACTGTTTTAAATATTACATTATTGTTCCAAGAAGTATTAGTAGCCTTTATTAAAGTTTTCTAATTTATTGTTGTCTCAAGGTTACCTCATTGTTAGCAACTTTCGGCTTCTACTTTGTAATTCTGTTTGCTACGAAAGGCAGCTTGCTTCTATTCTCACAGCTCCTACTTTGTTAAAACTACGTAATGCATTCACATAACATTATTACACATGGATACAATAATATAAACATATACAATGACTGTAATATACACTTTTTATATATTGTTACATACACATATTGCTTTAATGCGGGCTGTTATTATATTTTATATTACATAATTAGACTGATATTATTTAAGTATTAAAATACTGCCGTCAAATTGTAACCATATCTGTTATATGATGCATTGGCTTTAAGTGCCCGGAGCAATGACGGAAATTCGTATCGAACAAGACAAGACAGGAAATGAGGGGGAGGAGAGTCGTGGTAGAAGATGCACCACCCCAAAATGTTCCTTACGACCCGAGGAACTACAAAAAAACACATGGGCCAGAGTGGACGGTCGCCGGGGGTCGAACCGGGGACCTCCCTGAGACATCCTGCTCGGTTCCACTAACGATAACCTCCTCACCTCAGGTTTTAGTTGTAATTCAAGTTGATGCATCCAAATTAAATAATAAAGGTTGTGTACACTTGGGAATAATTACGGCCATCATTAGTATCCTATGCCACGCGGCGTAAACTTATGTACGTTTCTTACAAAGTCATGCTAATTTATCGCTTACATTTACATATATAATTGTGAGTCAGAACTGTGCGCTTAATGAATGCTCGTTATTTTCACGCTAATGACGTATTGATTCATGACTTTATCTGCTTTGCACCTAATGCTTTCTAAGTTTATGGTATTAATACATGGTGTTGCCCAATCGCCGTCTACGAATATACGAGGCGTGTACTGACAATTTTTACTTTCTCTACTACGTATAGTAAGTAGGGGAAGTATTGCATTCCACTCAAAAATTCGATACCGAGATTTCACCGGAAATATATGCTTTTAGGCGCCCTGAATCCAAATAATACATTTTTGGGAACATGTCCGTATGTCTATCTGTCATTCTGTGAACAGCATAACTCAAAAACGAAAAGTCTGACAAATACCAAACCTGGTACTTTAGTTTACTATCTTTCAAGGATGCGACACGAATATTTTCAATAAAATTCCCCCACCTCAGACTACCCTTTACATGGAACATTTTTCAAAAACATATTTTCTCAAAAATGGCTCAAACGATTTTGATTAAAATATCATATGTTTAAGATATTTTCATGGCAAATGAAATGTATATCTTGAATTTTCTGGAAATGTCCCCAAAAGCACTCTTCATTGTGAACGACTTTCGCATAACTGGTAAACCGTCAGAGATAGACAAAGTTTTTCTACACAAAAAATGTAGCTCTCGTTAAAACACACAGTTTGTGTCACATACATTTCTTTTGTGGAGTGAGCCATTTCCGAGATATTCCTTGTTATTTGTTTGAATGTTACAATACTTTTTCTTAAATGGGAAATTGTAATTGGTCTTTTTTTTTGTCCTGGACATGCAAAGAGAATGGAATGCTCCACAAACCAACCAGCTCTTAAAATATTTGACTTGCTTAAAGCCTACCATATTTCCCTTACATCTACAAGAAAATTAGCAATAAGATTAACATCTCGATTAAGATGAAGTATATGCAGAATAAGCGTTTCTATAAATAGTTTGTACAGAGTAGAGAAAGTCATGTGAGTACAACACATTAGATTTTTTTTAAAAAAAGATAACATAACATTAATTTCCAAATATTTTATTATCATTTATTGCTTATACCTTACACTACTTCTCCACATAGTCACCGCCGTTATTCAGCACTTATCGTAACTGGAAACCAGTTTTTCTATGCCTTCGTCAAAGAATGATGCCGCCGGTGATGAAAGCCAAACTTCACTTCTTATTTCACAAAATTATCGTCGTTGAAATGTTTTCCACCAAGAAATTTCTTCAAATGGAGAAGCTGTTGAAAAAAATGGTGTCAAATCTGGACTGTAAAGAGGGTGGAGTAATTGTTCTCAACCATATCATGCAATCATGAGTTTGTTTGGTTGTTTGTGGCCGGGCGGTGTTACTCGTTGTTTCGCCGTAAACCTAAGTCAATTCGATTGTTTTGAACAATTCGAAACGCTCAAACAACAGGAAAACAGAAAGTGACGTTCGCTCACAGCTGCGCCTGGCTTCCTTATGAATTGAAGAAGTGATAGCGTATGTTCAAAGTAGCGCCTGCAGCGGCAAAGGATTAAAACGGTACTTACTTTAAAAACACGTCTCGTAATATACTGAGTGCTTTTCTTTCACACTGCGGCCATCGCACAGCGGCACGGTCTCCGACCGCCGTAGCTCAAACTCCCGCCGAAACAGTTATAATGTCCCCGCAACCACCTCATGTTCATGTTACAATTACAGTGATAATGAACACATACCTTCTCATAAGAGATGTTGGAAATCCCTTCTAACCATACATTTCTTGTATCTTTTCAGAAATTTTTGAGAATTCAACATTCGTAATTGATTGATTTCTGGTCCAAAGTTTTCCTTTATTCTTCCAATGAATGGGGTTTATGGCATACGCCTTTTTACTTTCTCTTCTGCGTATAGTAACTAGGGGAGGTATTTCACCCAAAAATTCGTTGCCGAGATTTCATCGGAAATGGCATGTTTTGAAGCCCCCGTGTGTCTGTGAATAGCATAACTCAAAAACGAAAAGTCGGATAAACACCAAGCTTTGTACGAGGGGCACTATTTATATTTTGACGCTTGGCAACCCTGAATGTTGTAGGTGCCATCTGACGTTTCCAATGGAAAGTTTGACATTTTTGACCATAATCTACTTCAAACATTTTGTCAATAGAGCGTCCTTTGTTTTGTTTACACTAACTTGAAAATTGTGTGTCAACAAAAACATGGAATTAAGGCGTGAAAATGTTCGTGCAATGATTTATTACGACTTTCGACGTGGATTATCAAGACAAGAGTGCATCGATCAACTAACTTCCACATTTGGCAACGAAGCTCCATCTTTTGCCACTGTGAAACGCTGGTATAACGGATTTAATCCTGACCGCCGTTCGCTCAATGATGAAGTTCGTGAAGGTCGTCCAAAATCAGTTGTTGTGACAGAAAACATTGATACTGTGCAAAAATCAATAATGAAAGATCGTCATGCGACATATTGTGAGATTGAGGCAACCCTAGGCATTAGTTCCACCAGCATATATAAAATATTGCATGGTTATTTAGCCGTGAAAAAAGTTTGCTCTCGTTGGATCCCACATAATTTGACGCAATCTCAAAAAGATGCTCGTGTCCATTGGTGTACAAAACTGCTCAAGAAATACAATGGCGGTGCCTCAAAAAACGTATATAAGATTGTAGCAGGTGACGAATCATGGATCTATGCGTATGAGCCGGAACGTAAAGAGCAGTCGACTGTATGGGTGGTTCAAGATGAAGCAAATCCAACAAAAGTTGTTCGCACTCGAAGCACTTGGAAACAAATGGTCGCCTGCTTTTTCAGCAAAACTGGCGATGTGGCAACAGTACCTTTAGAGGAACGTAAAACGGTCAATGCCGAATGGTACAGAACCATTTGTTTGCCGGAAGTCTTCGGTGAAGTAAGGAAAACCAACAAGAACCGTAGGATCGTTCTTCATCAAGACAATGCGAGCACACACACATCTCGTCTAACAGCAGAGTATTTGAAGGCTCAAAAAATCGAATTGTTGGGTCATCCGTCATACAGTCCTGATTTGGCACCCAATGACTTCTTTTTGTTCCCGAACATCAAGAATAAATTGCGTGGAGAACGATGTTCGTTGGCAGAAGAAGTCGTTGATGCCTTCAAAAACCATTTTGTAGGTGTCTCAAGAAGACGGGAATAAATGTTTTGACAAATGGTTCAAACGGATGCAAAAGTGTATTGATCATAAAGGAGAATATTTTGAAAAGCAATAAAACAGTTTTCAATCAGAAATTACTTTGTATTAATTATTAGGCTCAAAATATAAGTAGTACCCCTAGTATTTAAGTTCAGTATCTTCCAAGGATGCGACACGAAGATTTTAGAGAAACTCTCCCACCCCAAACTACACTTAGATGAAACATTTTTAAAATATTAAAATGTATATATAAGATGTATACTCGAATTTTCTGGGAATAGTCCTTGAAGTTGCAGGATGTTATAACTGTTTCGGCGGGATCTTGTGCTCATCGGCCGGTGCGCGAACCGCACTCTGAGGGGAAAACATTGTACTAATACGTGATAGAGAATGTCGTTATCTTTAACGCTCCCCATATATGGCCTATGACCTTCGGGGTTTACCTCATTTCTCCAAGCGATGAGTGGTCCCATTTCTAAGGTGGAGGTGCCCAGCGAGAGAATTTGTTACTTCCGATGAATAGGGTTATGATGAGCTGGCGGTGGAATGAGAGGACCTACAGCTACGTATCTTGGGAATTCTTCACATGAACAAGTCAAAGGTTAGGCCGACTTAAAATCGCTACCCAAGAGCCGGGAATAGAATCCCGAACCCTCAGTACGAGATCCGGAAGCGAAATCACTGCGCCACGCCGGCACCGTTCTTAGCTAAAGTAAAAAATATCTGATGTGTTACACTCACATGACTTTCTCTACTCTTGCATACAAACTATTTTTACAAACGCTTATTCTCCATATGCTTCATGTTAATCGAGATGTTAATCTTATTGCTAATTTTCTTGTAGATGCAAGGGGAATTGGTAGACTTTAAGCGACAGTCAAATATTTTAAGAGCTGGTTGCTATGTGGAGTATTCCATTCTCTTTGTACGTCCAGGACATAAAAAAATGAATAACGATTTCCCATTTGAGAAAAACTATTAACAAATTTAAGGGAATAACAAGCAGTATCTCGCAAAATGGTTCACTCAACAAAAAAAATGTATGACATAAATTGTGTATTTTAACGCGATCTACATCTTTTGTGTAGTAAAATATTGTCTATCTCTTATGGTTTACCAGTTATGCAAAAGTCATTCACTTTTGGAGACATCCCCAGGAAATTCAAGATATACATTTTGTTTGTCATGAAAATATCTTAAAAATATGATATTTTAATCAAAATCGTTCCATTTTTGAGAAAATTACAATTTTCGAAAAATGTTCCATGTAAAGGGTAATCTGGGGTGGGGGAGTTTTCTTGAAAACCATCTTGTCTCATCTCTGGAAGATACTGAACCTAAATACCAAGTTTGGTGTTGATCCGACTGTTTGTTTCTGAGTTATGCTGTTCACACACACAAACACACACACACACACACACACAGACGGACATGTTTCCAAAAAGACTTTTTTCGGATTCAGTGGGCCTCAAAACATATATTTCCGGTGAAATCTCGGTATCAAATTTTTGGGTGGAATACAATACTTCCCCTACTTACTATACGTAGTAGAGAAAGTAAAAATGAATAACGAATTTGAGAAAAAGTATAAGTATTGGAAAATTTAAGGGAATAACAAGCAATATCTCGAAAACGGTTCACTCAACAAAAACAATGTATATGACATAAATTTGTATTTTAACGCGATCTACATTTTTTGTGTTGTTAAATTTTGTCTATCTCTTATGGTTTACCAGTTATGCAAAAGTCGTTCACAATGAAGAATACTTTTGGAGACATTCCCAGAAAATTCGAGATACACATTTCGTTTGTCATAAAAATATTTTAAACATATGATATTTTAGTCAAAATCGTTACAGCCATTTTTGAGAAAATTAAAATTTTTGAAAAATGTTCCATGTAAATGGTAATCTGGGATGGGGGGATTTTCTTGAAAACCTTCGTGTCGCATCTCTGGAAGATACTGAACCTAAATACCAAGTTTGGTGTTGATCCGACTGTTCGTTTCTGAGTTATGTTGTTCACACACAGACACACACAGACTTTTTTTGGATTCAGGGGGCCTCAAAACGTATATTTCCGGTGAAATCTCGGTATCAAATTTTTGGGTGGAATACAATACTTCCCCTACTTACTATACGTAGTAGGGAAAGTAAAAACGAGAATTCTCGGTAGAAGAACAGAAGAATTAAACCCCAAGATTAGGAGCATAGCATAGTTTTAAGGGCCATCGATTCCAAACTATCTTACAGTACAAGTCTGTCCATCTTTGGTCTACGATATAGATCAACTGCAGTTTATCTCGGACGTGCCGAACCTGCGAGCCATAATTACGAACATGTGCTCTGGTGGTGCTTGACGGCGCTGATAACTCAATTTGTCGAGCTCGTTGAAATACTTATTAAATGAATAAACCTACTAATATTTCTGTAAAAGCTTTCTGTCTGGACACGTCTTTGTCGTTTGAAACGTGTGTTCTGGCTCTATGCATTTGTTAACATTTATTGCAACACCCTGGTCTGTTTCTTTCCATTTACCTTAAAGAAAACATTTTTATTTTATTTTCTCTACCACATAACCTCCCCCCAAAGTACTTTAAATAGTCTAATTTTTAAAAAGTGTATGGCTTTTTGATAACTTTGAAATTCCATGACTTTTTGCGTGGATACGAGAAAAAACTTACACCAACTTACCACTTCAAAAGAGTATAAATGTTTGAAAATTCAAACCAATTAGAAACCTCTGAATCCAAAAAGAAGCGTTATTTAGAAGAGCATGAGAGTTTGTATGTGTGTCTGTGAACAGCATAACTCAAAGCGAAAAGTCTGTGAAACATAAAAAAAATCCCCCACCGCAAACTATCTTTTACATGGAATACTTTAAGTTATTTTTTATTTTCCCAAAAATCAGTCTGCGTATAGACTTTGAAGCATTGTAATGCCTTAGGATTGGACTGAGTATTTAGGGGACTAGGCAACGATACATAGTGGATATTGTAAGCCCCGCCAAAGTCCCCACCCCACCAGAGGGGGTCCGGATACTCCGGTAGTCAGCCTAAAGCCAAGGGACGGAGAAAGTCACAAAGAGTAGCCTTTTCTCCTGCCCCGCTGCACCGAAACACCATCGAGGTTACCTCTGATCTTGAAATAGACCAACAGGATGAAGGATGAATGAAATTAAGAATGGAACGAAATGGAGGGACCGGAAATTCGGGGCATGAAGCAAACCACTCGATCATTCGCCTAAGTTCCGGAAAAGCCCCAAAAAAACCCATGGGTCATAGTGGACCGTCAATGGGGATCGATCCCGTTGCGGGCCACAAACGCAACCGCCTGGACCATTCCGCTCATTCTAATGGTTTTTGTGTAATTTGGTGAAGCGTAAGAGATAGAGAAAATGTTAGCGCTTAAGAAATGTAGATCTCCTTGAAGGACAATTTATAAAAAAATTCTGATGTGTTACAATCACAGGACTTTCTCTACTCTTGTACAAACTATATTTACAAACGCTTATTCTCCATCTACTTCATGTTAATCGAGATAAACATTTGCAGACTCTACCTTATTGCTAATTTTCTTGTAGATGCAAGGGGAGTATATATTTACAAGGGCAATATAGAAATACAGTAGCCTTTAAGCACATACATATCTCTTAATAGCTGGTTGCTAGGTGCAGCACCATTCCCTTTGCCACAGATTAATACTCTTTGCATATCCAAGACAAAAAAATCTGATGTGTTACACTCACATGACTTTCTCTACTCTTGTACAATCTATTTTTACAAACGCCTATTCTCCATATGCCCTATGTTAATCGAGATATCGAGATGTCAATCTTATTGCTAATTGTCTTGTAGATGCAAGGGGAATATGGTAGCTTTTAAGCGATGGTCAAATATTTTAACGCTGGTTGCTATGTGGCGCATTCCATTCTCTTTGCAAGTCCAGGACATAAAAAAATGAATAACGAATTTGAGAAAAAGTATAAGTATTGGAAAATTTAAGGGAATAACAAGCAATATCTCGAAAACGGTTCATTCAACAAAAGAAATGTATATAACATAAGTTGTGTATTTTAACGAGATCTACATTTTTTGTGTAGTAAAATTTTGTCTATCTCTTATGGTTTACCAGTTATGCAAAAGTCGTTAACAATGAAGAATACTTTTGGAGACATTCCCAGAAAATTCGAGATATACATTTCATTTCTCATGACATTATCTTAAACATATGATATTTTAATCAAAATCGTTAGAGCCATTTTTGAGAAAATTAAAATTTTCAAAAAATGTTCCATGTAAAGGGTAGTCTGGGGTGGGGGCATTTTCTTGAAAACCTTCGTGTCGCATCTCTGGAAGATACTGAACCTAAATACCAAGTTTGGTGTTTATCCGACTGTTCGTTTTTGAGTTATGCTGTTCACGGACACACACACACACACAGACACACAGACACACACACACACAGACACACACACACGGACATGTTTCCAAAAATGCTTTTTTTGGATTCAGGAGGTCTCAAGACATGTATTTCCGGTGAAATCTCGGTATCGAATTTTTGGGTGGAATGCAATACTTCCCCTACTTACTATACGCAGTAGAGAAAGTAAAAATGAATAACGAATTCCTAGTTGAGAAAATAAGTATTGAAAAATTTAAGGGAATAACAAGCAATATCTCGAAAATGGTTCACTCAACAAAAAAACGTATATGACATAAATTGTGTATTTTAACGTGATCTACATTTTTTGTGTAGTAAAATATTGTCTATCTCTTATGGTTTACCAGTTATGCAAAAGACGTTCACAATGAAGAATACTTTTGGAGACATTCCCAGGAAATTCAAGATATACATTTTATTTGTCATGAAAATATCTTAAACATATGATATTTTAATCAAAATCGTTAGAGCCATTTTTGAAAATTAAAATTTTTCGAAAAATCTTCCATGTAAAGGGTAATCTGGGGTGGGGGTATTTTCTTGAAAACCTTCGTGTCGCATCTTTGGAAGATACTGAACCTAAATACCAAGTTTGGTGTTTATCCGACTGTTCGTTTCTGAGTTATGCTGTTCACAGACAGACACCCACACACACAGACACACAGACACACACACGGACATGTTTCCAGAAATGCTTTTTTTTCGGATTCAGGGGGTCTCAAAACATGTATTTCCGGTGAAACCTCGGTATCGAATTTTTGGGTGGAATACAGTACTTCCCCTACTTACTATACGTATTAGAGAAAGTAAAAAACTAAATCTTTGATGTCCGGCCTTAATACAATAAAATGTAGATTTCGAGGTTGTAGGCCGTGGTCCAACAGACGATGGTTCATCCGACGTTTCACCCATGACTTCGCTGGACATCTTCAAGGGTAATGTTGAATGCCGTCGGTGACGGCCAGACACAAAAACTGCATGATTGCGTTTTTATAATGAAACTTTCTACCACCAGTTCGGTTCACAAAGCTTGAACGATATGCATGGCAATAGTGTGGATACATTGGCGCTGGTACGCCTTGTCCTCCAACAATATAGCAATACCTTTGCCTCACGATTGCTGCTTTTCTCCTCCTAGTTGTTTTTTTTACTTTGCCACGGCTGCTTCAGCATGAAATTTAATCACTGGGCTTGCGTGAGTGTATGTACATAGAAACACGAACGCTTTCTTGGAACACTTTTATTCACCGTTAAAATAAGACTTAAGATTTGCCGATCACTTTTAAATTCTTACGATGTTACTGTGTCTTTTCCAAGACCGAAGATTATCAATTACATCTGATCGTTCGACCCTCTTGCAAGTTCGCACCCAGTCTTCGGAACTCGACGAGACTGTTGTTCCGCACTCCAAGAGTGCCCCAGCGAGAGTATCTTCGTCAACGCGCGATAAAAGGAAGAACTAACTTCCCCTCTCTGCCCTTAAAAATTTCGCACCAAACTGAGCGTCATGAAGCTTCTAGTGACTTTCACTTCCTGGTCAGTGCAACTGCACCCATTATTTCCGGGATAAACTGGCTTCAGCGGTTTTACCCTTTATACCTGTGGCTGGTCCCTAATTTGCTAAGCTGCCTGTCTGGTCTTCCTATCGCTTTTAACAGTCAACAATTTTCCCAATGCTTCTCCTTTTAATACATGTACTGATTTTATTATTTATTTTATTTCGCTATCCTTTCCAGATTATTATGATAATTATTGACTTTATAATTTCGGCTTCAACATTACTGAAATTTCCTCGAAGCAATGGCCCATCTGTGTGGTGAAGATGAATGTCGCGTACTGCTCCATCCACATATCACCGATAAACATGGTCATAACGTAAAAGTTATAGTGAGATGAACATCGGATTGAAATAGATTGTTGCTTCACGTATGGAAAGCCAATTTGAAGTAGGAGTTGTATTGTAGTTCAACTGTTGGGGAGCGAACTTGAAATAGTTGCAACCGCTCGTATGGTAAAAAGTTTCCGGTAGCCTTTGCCCCAAATGTACTTTCCGGTGGCCTTTGCCTCAAATGTTTAGAAAAATATTAATTATGTAATTTTTTACTGTTTCTTTAAATATTATATATGTTTGACTCGGCTGCGTCAGTGTTTATATTTTTACTTTCTCTACTACGTATAGTAAGCAGAGGAAGTATTGTATTCCACCCAAAAATTCGATACCGACATTTCACCGGAAATACATGTTTTGAGATCCCCTGAATCCAAAAAAAAGCATTTCTGGAAACATGTCCGTGTGTGTGTCAGTCTGTCTGTGTGTCAGTTTGTCTGTGTCTATCTGTGTGTCTGTCTGTGAACAGCATAACTCAGAAACGAACAGTCGGATAAACACCAAACTTGGTATTTAGGTTCAGTATCTTCCAAGGATGCGACACAAAGGTTTTCAAGAAAATCCCCCCACCCCAGATTACCCTTTACATGGAAGATTTTTCGAAAATTTTAATTTTCTCAAAAATGGCTCTAACGATTTTGATTAAAATATCATATGTTTAAGATATTTTTATGAGATATAAAATGTATATCTTGAATGTTCTGGGAATGTCTCCAAAAGTATTCTTCATTGTGAATGACTTTTGCATAACTGGTAAACCATAAGAGATAGATAAAATTTTACTACACAAAAAATGTAGATCGCGTTAAAATACACAATTTATGTCATATACATTTTTGTTGTTGAGTGAACCATTTTCGAGATATTGCTTGCTATTCCCTTAAATTTTTCAATACTTATTTTCTCAAATGGGAATTCATTATTCTTTTTTTGTCTTGGATATCCAAAGAGTATTAATCTGTGGGAAAGGGAATGGTGCTGCACCTAGCAACCAGCTATTAAGAGATATGTATGTGCTTAAAGGCTACTGTATTTCGATACTGCCCTTGTAAATATATATTCCCCTTGCATCTACAAGAAAATTAGCAATAAGATAGACTCTGCAAATGTTTATCTCGATTAACATGAAGTAGATGGAGAATAAGCGTTTGTATAAATAGTTTGTATAAGAGTAGAGAAAGTCATGTGAGTGTAACACATAAGATTTTTTAGAGACATGAATGTCTTAGTAGGGAGCGGTGCGACTGAAGAATGTAGGCATACACAGATTATAATTTTACTTCACTCCTTTTATTAAAGCTTGAAACGATTTAAATAACACTCCAATGATATAGAGGGAGCTGTGAAATTTTTTAATTAAATACTTGCACTTTTTAAGCACGTAAACTATTTTCTTACACAAGAATACGTATTATACTTCTCGAGGACACATCTCGAGTCCGGTTACGAACACTGTCTACAAGCAACTCACTATAAACTACGTATAGTAAGTAGGGGAAGTATTGTATTTCACCCAAAAACTCGATACCGAGATTTCACCGGAAACACATTTTTTGAGGTGCTCTGAATTCAAATAAAGAATTTTTGAAAATACGTACGTGTGTGTCTCTCAGTCTGTGAACAGCAACTCAAAACATATTCTTTACATGGAACATTTTTCGAAAATTTTGATTTTCTCAAAAAAGGCTCTAACGATTCTGATTAAAATATGTGTTTAAGTTATTTTCATGGCAAATGGAAATATATATCTTGATTTTTTGGTAATTTCTCCAAAATTCCTCTTCATTCTGAATGGCTTTTACGTAACTGGTAACCCGTAAGAGATAGACGAAGTTTTACTGCGCAAAAAAATGTACATTCGTTAAAACGGACAATTTAAGTTGTATACGTTTTTTTTTGTTCAGTGAACCATTTCCGAGATATTCCTTGTTATTTGTTTGAATTTTCCAATACTCATACTTTTTCTCAAATGGGAATTCGTTATTCGTTTTTTTATGTCCTGAACATACAAAGAAAATGGAATGCACCACATAGCAACCAGCTCTTAAAAAACATTTGACTATCGCTTAAAGCCTAGCATTTCCCCTTGCATCTACAAGAAAATTAGCAATAAGATTAACATCTCGATTAACACGAAGCATATGGAGAATAAGCGTTTGTAAAAATAGTTTGTACAAGAGGAGAGAAAGCCATGTGAGTGTAACACATCAGATTACGAGAAATCATCATTACAAACTTTGGAATTTGCGGTTGTTTAACGCTGCTTTTGCATAGTGTATTCTCAATACTTTAATTAATTAAATAATTAATTAATTTTTTTTTGTTCTTTATAAATTCCCGAGGGTTTTAATTAACTCTTTGTTTAAGTAACTAATATAATGAACCAAAGCCTAAATAGTATAGGGATAAATTGTCAAACCACCGACAAAGCCGGGTATTTCGGCTAGTCTGTAACAAAGGCACTTCTACAAATGCTTATCTGCAAATGCAGAAAAATATTCTTTCGTAAGAATAGTTCCTGGAAGCTATATATATAAAAATCCGATGTCATACATTCACATGGCTTTCTCTACCCTCTATCGTTTATTAGTGGGTATACAAATTGTTGCATTAGAGCTTACTTTTATCTACTACAGTTTAATAGAGAGAAACCTTTGTAGAAATAGCTACACTACACATTTCGTTACAGATACAACGAGAACAGCGATAGTCAAATGTTTAACAACTGGACGCTATATGCTGGCCTTAAAATTTCATACTGTTTCCATGACATCGCGAGAAACAACTGAATGTTGACATGACTTCAATACAATTCGAATCATTAATAACGGATATCTCAGAAATGCTATATGCTACAAAAAATTATTTTAAATGAATTGTGTATTTTAAAGAGATCTACATTTTTTGTGTAGTACGTTTTCGTCTATAGCTTAAAGTTTACCAGTTATACAACGTTATACAAAATTCCTTCCAAATGAAGAGGCCTTCCTAGGCTGTTCCTAGAAAATTCAATATACAGGAAGGGCCATCTAAGGTGAGAGTGTGCAATATCTGCAAAACTAAATGTTGGAGGAAAAAATTTCTTGAATAAACGTTGCTTGATATTATGGGGGAAAGTAAATGCCGTTAGTCGTGTTTCATTTGGCAAACGTTGTGATAGTAATTTTAGAGTCAGTTTAGTTTTTTTTAATCGTAACCTATTTTTTTATGTTGTTTTCTCACTTATAAAAAAGTAAACACATTTGTATAAATCACTTTGCATCTCTTCTTATACCAACTAAATAACAACAAAAATTCTGAGTGGCTGTGTACGAAGATCGCAATGAATGGTTGGACCATCCATGGATGGTCATTTGAGGGTCAATTTACGTTTCGTAATTGGGAACCAACATGTTTTTATTTTGTTTCCTTATTCCTCATCACAAAATTAACAGCTTTTTATAAACCATTTTGTAATGAAAAAAATCTGATGTGTTACACTCACATGACTTTCTCTACTCTTGTAGAAAATATTTTTACAAACTCTTATTCTCCATCTATTTCATATTAACCGAGATAAACATTTGCAGAAACTATCTTTTGGCATGCAAAGAGAATTACATTTTACACATAGCGACCAGTTCTAAAAATATTTGACTATCGCTTAAGGCGTGCTATGTTCCCCTTGTTTTGTATTTGCAAGGGAAATATAAGCACAGACATATCTCTTAATAGCTGGTTGCAATGTGCAGCACCATTCTCTTTGCCACAGATTAATACTGTTTGCATTTCAAGATAAAAAAATGAATAACGAATTCCCATTTGAGAAAAGGTAAAAGTATTGTAAAATTTAAGGGAATAACAAGCAATATCTCGAAAATGGTTCACTCAACAAAACAATGTATATGACATAAATTGTGTATTTTAACGCGATCTACATTTTTTGTGTAGTAAAATTTTGTCTATCTCTTTTGGTTTACTAGTTATGCAAAAGTCGTTCACAATGAAGAATACTTTTGGAGACATTCCCAGAAAATTCGAGATATACATTTTAGTCGTCATTAAAATATCTTAAACATATGACATTTTAATCAAAATAGTTAGAGCCATTTTTCATAAAATCAAAATGTTCGAAAAAGTTGCATGTAAACAGTAATTGGGGCGGGGGATTTTATTTAAAAACCTGGTGCCGCATTTTAAAAAAGATACTGAACCTAAATACCAAGTTTGCTATTTATCCAGATTTTCGTTTTTGAGTTATACTGTTCATGCACACATGGACGTTTATTTAAAAAACATGCTTTTGTTTTATTCAGGGGTCCTGAAAACATATATTTCCGGTGAAATCTCGGTATCACATTTTTGGATGAAATGCAGTACCTTAAGTATAGTACTACGTATAGTAACTGATGCAGTAATTTGTATCATAAATTATTTAACTGTAAAGAGTGATTATAGTATGAATATGCATTATTATGTGACATTGATTTGAGATGTTTATTGATTGTAATTATTGTTGGGAAGTAAGTTTATACTGCCTTACTGAAACTGACAATAATAGCGTGCAATAATGCAGCGAGGGGGTTAGCTGTTTATCATTATTGGAGACGAGGAAGTTACGTAATATTGGCGCGTTTTTCTTTTAGAATTTGCTGGAACATTTCCCTAGAGCATATGTATTCATAATTTTCATTGGATATAAAAATAGACGCTAATGTTGGCGCGTTTTATTAGCCAATTGCAGCTCAGTTATAATCTTTAGGCATATCTGGGTGAAGGAGTATAAAAAGCCAAGTCAGAGGTAGATCGCCATCAGTTCATCAAAATTCTTTATACACTACACGTCGTCTTCAGTCCGTCAGTTCATCAAAATTCTTTGTACATTACACGTCGCCTTCAGTCCGTCAGTTCATCGAAAATATTTGTAAAGTACACGTCGACTCCAGTCCGTCAGTTCGTCGAAAGTATTTGTACGGCACACGACGGATATCAATTTGCAGGTTATGCGTAACAGAGTTATGAAAAATCTCAAGTGTTATAAAGTTAATTATACAAAAAGTTGAAGTACGCGAATTAAGAATTATCAGTAATGAAGTTATTATAACAGTTTCAGTTTGGCGAGTGTCAAGATCAATGTGTAAATGTGATAGTTAATGTGTTCGACAATAAAAGTGTAAAACAAATTTCTTCATCAGTGTTATCTTTGGATTAAAGATTCCTTTCCGTTTACACAACCTGTATAAAGAGAAGTGCTTGACCAAAAGATCATACCTAGCCGGAGGACAGAGAACCAAAATTAAATAAAATAACAGTAGCATTCTTTCAAACAAAAACTAATACTGCCGCAAATTGCTAACACCAGATGGAGCTAACAAACCTAACAAATGAATCACGTCACAAAATGGATTCACCACGTGGAGTAAACACAAATACACAAACATTATAAATAATACCGTCACAAATTGGCTCCCAAACGTGGGGCTACAATAATGTTAAATAAATAACATTAATAATAACATAAAAACACTCTCATAACTAGGGGGATTATTGCATTTCAACTAAAAATTCGGTAACGAGATTTCACCGGAAATACCTGTTTTGAGACCTCCTGAATAAAAAAAGCACTTTTGAAAAAGGTCCGTGTGTGTCAGTGTGTGAACAGCATAAAACAAAAACGAAAAGTCGGATAAACAGCAAACTCGTTATTTAGGTTCAGTATCTTTCAAGAATGCGACACGAAGATTTCAAGAAAATGCCCCTACCCTAGACTACCCTTTACATGTAACATTTTTCGAAAATTTTGATTTTCTCACAAATGGCTCTAACGATTTTAATTAAAATATAGTATGTTTAAGATATACTCATGGCAAATAAAATGTATATGTTTAATTTTCTGGGAATGTCCCCAAAAGTTCTCTACTTTCTGAATGGCTTTTGAATAATTGGTAAACCGCTAGAGATAGACAAAATTTTACTACACAAAACGTAGAGCTGGTTAAAACACACACTTTATATCATATACTTTTTTGAGTAAACCATTTCCGAGATATTCCTTGTTATTTGATGAATTTTCCAATACTTAAAGTTTTTCTCAAATGGGAATTCGTTATTCTGTTTTTATTTTTTTTTGTCCTGGACGTACAAGGAGAATGGAATCCGCCACATAGCAACCAGCTCTTAAAATATTTGACTATCGCTTAAAGCCTACCAATTCCCCTTCATCTACAAGAAAATTAGCAATAAGATGGAGAATAAGCGTTTTTAAACATAGTTTCTACAAGGGTAGAGAAAGTCATGTGAGTGTAACACATCGGATTTGTTTTTAAAAAAACATTCATTTCTTTTAGTTACATAATTATGTATACAGCTAGAATATATTTCGCATATTGGGTCATTTCCATTTTTACTTTTTCTACTACGACGTCGAGATTTGACTGAAAATACGTGTTTTGAGACACCCTGAATCCAAATAAGGCACTTTTAGAAACATGTATGTGTGTGTCTGTCTATGAACAGCATAACTCAAAAATCTGATGTGTTACACTCACATGACTTTCTCTACTCTTGTACAAAATATTTTTACAAACGCTTATTCTCCATCTACTTCATGTTAATCGAGATAAACATTTGCAGACTCTATCTTATTGCTAAGTTTCTTGTAGATGTAAGGGGAATATATATTTACAAGGGCAATATAGAAATACAGTAGCCTTTAAGCACATACATATCTCTTAATAGCTGGTTGCTAGGTGCAGCACCATTCTCTTTGCCACAGATTAATACTCTTTGCATATCCAAGACAAAAAAAAAATGAATAACCAATTCCCATTTGAGGAAATAAGTATTGAAAAATTTAAGGGAATAACGAGCAATATCTCGAAAATGGTTCACTCAACAAAAAAATGTATATGACATAAATTGTGTATTTTAAGGCGATCTACATTTTTTGTGTAGTAAACGTTTGTCTATCTCTTATGGTTCACCAGTTATGCAAAAGTCGTTCACAATGAAGAATACATTTGGAGACATTCCCAGAAAATTCAAGATATACATTTTATTTGCCATGAAAATATCTTAAACATGATATTTTAATCAAAATCGTTAGAGCCATTTTTGAGAAAATTAAAATTTTCGAAAAATGTTCCACGTAAAGGGTAATCTGGGGTGGGGGGATTTTCTTGAAAACCTTCGTGTCGCATCTCTGGAAGATACTGAACCTAAATACCAAGTTTGGTGTTTATCCGACTTTTTGTTTCTGAGTTATGCTGTTCACAGACACACACACACACACACGGACATGTTTCCAAAAAGGCTTTTTTTTGGATTCAGGGGGTCTCAAAACATGCATTTCCGCTGAAATCTCGGTATCGAATTTTTGGGTGGAATACAATACTTACCCTACTTATACGTAGTAGAGAAAGTAACAAGGAATGTTGTTTTAATGCTTTAATATGGGTCCTTAAGGCATATATTTCCAGAGAAACCTCGGTATATACATGGTAAAGAAAGTAACAATATATAGTGGGGAGAGAATGTCATGTGAATGTAACGCATAACCATTTTTAAAATTGTGACTAATGTTTAGTGTTTTTAAGCCTTTGTAAGGAGAGGTTTTAGAAGAGTGGGTAGAGAAAGTCATGTGAATGTAACACAGTAATTTTTTTTTAATGTACCAATAGAAAGAGCTAATATAGGCCAGTAATTGAAGCTGCTGCAGCAGAAAGGATGTTATGAACGCTAACGCTCTTACAAAACAGCACTAGTGTGTTTTATTTTCTGGTCTTGTTTTCGACATCAATTTTATATTTTTTCTAAGTCACTCGATGGTCAACACAGGAGACAGCAGGTAGGATCTTCATGAAGCACATGGGTGTTCCCCCTCCCCCTCTTCTTATTTTTGTTTGCTCCCGCCACGCCTCCTCCCCAGCGCAGCCCTCCGCTATATCTCTATCCCTGCCATCAGACAGGGTAAAAGCTATTCTGATTAATGACTGATAGCCGCTGATCATGCATTTAGATTGCCTCATTAATTGCCTATACGGTGCTGCGCTCTATAGAGCGGCGACAGAGTCGTCCTTGCTGCAATAGTGGGCCATATCTTTAATTCAGATCTTGTTGCACTGGGAAAGTTTTAAATATATTTATTAATGACACGTTGCCTCTTGGAATCTTGCTTAAGCGAAGTGTTTTTTCATTTAGAAATCTCCACGCCCGAGTTATCGGCACGTTAAACTTGGGTTAAAAGGATAGAACATGTACTGTTTAGACAAGAAACCTCTGCCCATTAGTCACACATGATACATCGCTAACATCGGCACATCATGTAAATGCATAGTCTATACGAAACCAAACTAACGACTGACCCAAAAGCCAGTCGACAAATGCAGTGTAATAAAAGCGTTAAATTATCCATATCAATACTTGTGTGCGTCTCCGATTCACGTGACTTTGTTTTCATCTATCGCTTATTAGTGGGTACTTTCCTATCTACTTCATTTTAATCAAAACAAACCTTTACACATTTCGTTATATATACAAATAAAACAGTGATAGTCAAATGTTTAACAACTGGACGCTATATGCATGCCTTAAAAAAATCCATACTGTTTCCATGACATCGCGAGAAACAACTGAAAATCTGCAGAGCTTTAAAAGAATGGCTAAGTATTGAACAATTCAAACAATTAATAACATATATCTCGGGAACGGCTGATACCATAAAAAGTTATTTAAAATGATCAAAAGTATCCGGACACCTAGCTTAAAATGACGTACAAGTTGGTGGCGCCCTCCATCGGTAATACTGGAAGTCAGTATGGTGTTGGCCCACCCATAGCCTTGATGACAGCGTTCACTCTCGCAGACATACTTTCAATCAGGTACTGGAAGGTGTCTTGGGGAATGGCAGCCCATTCTTCACGGAGTGCGGAACTGAGGAGAGGTATTGATGTAGGTCGGTGAAGCCTGGCACGAAGTCGGCGTTCCAAAACAACCCAAAATGTATTCTATAGGATTCGAGTCAGGACTCTGTGCAGCCCAGTCCATTACAGGGATGTTATTGTCGTGTAACCACTCCGCCACAGCCCGTGCAGTATGAACATGTGCTCGATCGTGTTGAAAGATGTAATCGCCATCCCTGAATTGCTCTTTAACAGTGGGAAGCAAGAAGGTGTTCAAAATATCAATGTAGGTCTGCGCTGTGATCGTGCTCCGCAAAACAACAAGGGGTGCAACCCCTCTCCAGGAAAAACACGACCACACCATAACACCACCACCTCCGAGTTTCACTGTTGGCACTACACACGCTGGCAGATGACGTTCACCGGGCATTCGCCATACCCACACCCTGCCATCGGATCGCCACGTTGTGTACCGTGATTCGTCACTCCACACAACGTTTTGCCATTGTTCAATCGTGTAATGTTGACGCTCCTTACACCAAACGAGGCGACGTTTGGCATTTTCCTGCGTGATGTGCGGCTTATGAGCAGCCGCTCGACCATGGAATCCAAGGTTTTTCACCTCACGCCTAACTGTCATAATACTTGGAGTGGATCCTGATGCAGTTTGGAATTCCTGTGTAGTGGTCTGGATAGATGTCTGCTTATTACTCTTTACGACGGACTCTGCGGTCTCTGTCACTCAACAAACGAGATCGACCTATACGCTTTTGTGCTGTACATGTCCCTTTACGTTTCCACTTCACTATCACATCAGAAGCAGTGGACCTAGGGATGTTTAGGAGTGTGGAAATCTCGCGTACAGACTTCTGACACAAGTGACACCCAATCACTTGACCACGTTCGAATTCCGTGAGTTCCACGGAGCATCCCATTTTGCTGTTTCACGATGTCTAATGACTACTGAGGTCGCGGCAGTAAGTGGCAGCACAATTCACCTAAGATGAAAAACGTATGTTTGTGAGGTTGTCCGGATACTTTTGAACACATAGTGTATAGGATCCAAATAGAGCAGTTTTGATAACAAGTCCGTATGTATGTCTGTGAACAGCATAACTCAAAAACGAAAAGTCGGATAAACACCAAACTTGATATTTGAATTCAGTATCTTCTAAGGATGGACACGAAGATTTTCAAGTCCCCCCCACCCCAGACTACCCTTTAAATGGAACAATTTTCGAACATTTTTATTTTCTCAAAAACGACTTTTAAGAAATTTGATTAAAATATCATGTGTTTAAGATAATTTTATGGAAAATGAAATGTATATCTTGAATTTTGTGGGAATAGCCTTTAAAGTCAGCTTCATTCGGAATGAATATTGTGTAATTTTGTATAACTGGTAAACGTTAAGCGATAGACGAAATCGTACTACACAAAAAATATAGATGTCTTTAAAACACACAATTTATTTCAAATAACCTTTTTTGTGACATCAGCCATTTCGAGACACACTTATTAAAGGTTCGATTTGTTCAATACTTGGTCATTCTCCTAAAGTCCTGTCACCATTCAGTTGTTTCTCGCGATGTCATGGAAACAGTGTGGAATTTTAACGCCAGCATATAATGTCCAGTTGTAAAACATTTGATTATCGCTGTTCATTTTGTATTTAATATAACTAAAGGTATGATAAACCTATTTCTGCAAAGGTATATTTCAGTCAAAAGGAGATGGGAAAATAAATCTTCGTATGAATATTTGTATATAACATAGGATAGAGAAAGCCATGTTCATGTTACATATGAGGGATTTCACAATTAATCTTTTGTTATTTACAATTGGATGCGTTGGAAAATATTTATGCGTGGAGGCAGTATTTTTAGCACTTAAATGATTTCAGTCAAATTATATAATATGTAAATTCAATAACAGCCCGCCTTGAAGCAATATGTGTATGTAATAATTTGTAAAATGTATGTAACAGTCATTGCATATGCTTATATTATTGTAAACATGTTCAATAATGTTATGTGAATGTATTACGTAATTTAATAATGAAGGAGCTGTGAGAAATAGGTCAAAAGTTGCTAACAATGAGGCAACCTTGAGGCAATAATGAATTTGAAAGTTTAAAACCTAGTCATTATTGCAGCAACAATAATGTAAATTTTGAGACAGTTTAACAATAGATAATCATCAACCAGAAAAAGCTTTAGTAACATGAAGGTATTCTATTGGAGTAGTATTAGCCAATCAGAAAATGAAAAGGAGAAACATTTACAAATTTAGAAATCGGTTGCCTGCAGACAGCGTTACTAACCAGACGCAAAAAGTGTCCTCGAAAGAAGTATATTATGTATTCGTGTGAGACGAAAAATAGTTAACGTGTTAAAAAGTGCAAGTATTTAATAAAAACATCTCACAGCTCTCTCTATATCAGTGAAGTGTTATTTAAATCGTGTCAAGCATTAATAAAAGGAGTGAAGTAACATTATAATCTGTGTAAGCCTACATTCTTGTCGCATCACAACCCTGCTAAGAGAAACGTGTCTGTAACAATAATACTGACGCAGCCGAAGCAAACATAAGTATGTAATATTTAAAGAAACTGTCAAATTACAAAGTTAATATTTTTTTTTAAACTTGGGGCAAAGGCCACCTGAAAGTACATTTGGGGCAAAGGCTACCGGAAACTGTTTACCATACGTGCGGTTGCAACTACTTCAAGTTCGGCTAACAAACCACTTTCTTCAAATTGGCGTCCATACGTGGAGCTAATAAAAAAACCTTCTTCGGCGTGCTGTTGTTGGGTATCGTTCTCCCAAACATTAGTACTGCAGATTTCTAATACATGCTAGATGTGAGATTAGTATACAGAATGTTTCAAAAAT
The DNA here is from genome assembly GCA_030765065.1 of Deroplatys truncata. NCBI lineage: Eukaryota > Metazoa > Arthropoda > Insecta > Mantodea > Mantidae > Deroplatys > Deroplatys truncata. The sequence goes on from CM060979.1 coordinate 14,964,291, forward strand.
AGAGGGTATAAATTCAGGTATGTATTCCCCATATTTGGACAATAAATACAAGACGTCTACTACAACATGTGCCTGGAAATACCTGGTTTCCAAGTTTATGTCCTTCAAAACAGCGATATCCACCGGAACGTTATTGGACACTCTTGACAGTTCACTCCGAGTGTTGTGTTTGACGTTCAACTGAGCGACAAATCAGGAGCTGGCAGAAATCCACTTCATGTACGGTAAGCCTGACGGCAATGCTTCGCTGGCTTGTTTGTTCCAAGAGAGAGAGAGGATGTCCAGATCGGAAGAGATTTGAACGTCTCCAAGATCTACAGACAAGATGTAGAGGAGAAGATTCTGGATTCTGTACACACGATTCTATCAGTATACTAAGGTAGGCGTTGCAAGTGAATGTTGCTCATACTACTGCCTGGAGTCTTATGTATCCTTATCAATTGTAACGTATACGAGGGTCACTACTTGTATTTTGAGCTTTGTCAGCCCTGAATGCTGTAGGTGCCATCTGACGTTTCTAATGGAAAGTTTGACATTTTTGACCATAATCTACTTCAAACACTTTGCCAATAGAGCGTCATTTGTTTTTTTTACACTAACTTGAATTTTGTGTCAACAAAAACATGGAATTAACTCGTGAAAATGTTCGTGCAATGATTTGTTACGACTTTCGACGTGGATTATCAAGACAAGAGTGCATCGATCAACTAACTTCCACATTTGGCGACGAAGCTCCTCCTTTGCCAGTGTGAAACGCTGGTATAACGAATTTAATCGTGGCCGCCGTTCGCTCAATGATGAAGTTCGTGAAGGTCGTCCAAAATCAGTTGTTGTGCCAGAAAATATTGATGCTGTGCAAAAACTAATAATGAAAGATCGTCATGCGACATATTGTGAGATTTAGGCAATCCTAGGCATTAGTTCCACCAGCATATATAAAATATTGCATGATTATTTAGCCGTGAAAAAAGGTTTGCTCTCGTTGGATCCCACATAATTTGACGCAATCTCGAAAAGATGCTCGTGTCTTTTGGTGTACAAAAGTGCTCAAGAAATACAATGGCGGTGCCTCAAAAGACCTATATAATATTGTAACAGGTGACGAATCATGGATCTATGCGTATGAGCCGGAACATAAACAGTAGTCAACTGTATGGGTGTTTCAAGATGAAGCAAATCCAACAAAAGTTGTTCGCACTCGAAGCACTTCGAAGCAAATGGTCCCCTGCTTTTTCAGCAAAACTGGCCATGTGGCAATAGTGCCTTTAGAGGAACGTAAAACGGTCAATACCTAATGGTATAGAACCATTTTTTTCCGAAGTCTTCGGTGAAGTAAGGAAAACCAACAAGAACCGTAGGATCATTCTTCATCAAGACAATGCGAGCGCACACACATCTCGTCTAACAACAGAGTATTTGAAGACTCAAAAAATGGAATTGATGGGTCACCCGCCATACAGTCCTGATTTGCCACCCAATGACTTCTTTTTGTTCCCGAACATCAAGCATAACAACGATTTTCGTTGGCAGAAGAAGCCGTTGATGCCTTCAAAAACCATGTTTTGGAGGTGTCTCAAGAAGACTGGAATAAATGCTTTGACAAATGGTTCAAACGGATGCAAAAGTGTATTGATCATAAAGGACAATATTTTGAAAAACAGTAAAACAGTTTTCAATCATAAATTACTTTGTTTTAATTATTAGGCTCAAAATATAAATAGTGCCCCTCGTACAGACGCTGTCACCAGCAGATTACGCTGCTTGATTGATGCTCTGTCAGTGGTTCGTGCAGCAGTGTGCTGCAAATCCGAACTTTCCTGCCTTAGTATTATTGATAGATGAAGCACAGTTCACAGGAGATGGCATTACAAATTTCTACAGTCAGCATGTATGGACATATGAAAACCCATATGCACTTGTTTCATGTCGTCACCAAGTGTGGTTCACTCTCAATATGCAAACCGGTATCATTGTGATCGGTTATTTCGACCCCTTGAACTTGTAAACAGATTTACGGAGCAGGCATTCATAAATTTCCTGGAAAACACCATGCATAATGAGTATGAAGACACTCCACTGAGCATTCATCAACAACTCCCTTCTTGCATGATGGCGCTTCTGCATGCTACAGCCGCTACCGTTACCTGGTACCTGGATCGAAGGTTTCCTGATGAATGGATAGATAGAGGTGACTGAATTGCTTGTCCACAACGCTCACCCCATTTAAATCCTGTTGATTTGTACTTGTGAAGCCATATAAACGCGTAGGTGTATTCGTCTCTGGTGCCTGATATGGAATTCCTTGAGAATCAAATTGTGGCAGGTTGTGAGGAAACACGCAACGTTCCTGGAATTTGGGCGTGTCTGCATGGACATGAGGCCTATAGTCAAGCAGGAGGTGGACAATTTGAACATCTGTACAGAAAACTACCTGCGGTAAGAAAAACGCTCTGGTGAATATCGCTGCTTTGAAGGCCATAAGTCAGCAATCAAGCATTTCCGGACACATATTGTGATGGACTGTTTTTATTGTCTACATATGGGAACATTCTGTATACTTACAATGGGAGCTCTTTAATACTTTAGTCTCCTCCGTAATTTAGGGGTACCGTGCTAGCCCCTAGGTCCCGATGTCGCGGGTTCAAACGCGGCGGAGAGCGATGGCTTTTTTGGGCATAAAATCCTTAGTATGGCTTCCTTCGGAAGGGAAGTAAAGCCGGTGGTCTCGTGACATAGACTTACGGCATGTAAAAGAACCTCAAACCATTTCCGTTGTTTCACGCCCAATAGGATAGAACGGGATGGTAAGGACCATAGTAGTTAAAGAGCGTTCTTAATCGGCGGAAATATCGCTACAATGTGAATGCGGTTTTTTTCTTGTTATCCTTAAGTTAATTTTGATCGTGATGATGGCCGTTTCTGCTTATTGTATTTTGTCCTAATTAAACTTCACGAAATTGGTTACAAGAGGTTACACAACGGAGGGGGGACGCGCTGTGGCTGTACAGATTTATTACGGTACTAGGGATGAGGAAGGGATGAGGCGAAGGAATCACAGGAGGCTATAGGCAACACAGACGCGCGGAAGACCCTAGCATTTCTGACACCGAGACCCGTCTGGAGCCGCTAAGAGAGGGCGATGAGCGATTCAAAGATCAATCAGCCCTCTGGTGTCCACGAGAAGTGCATTTCTATTGAGAATGCATCCGCGGCATCTGTCCGGGACCGCAATACACCACTAAACATGGAAGCATACCTTAAAGATGCGAAGGGAAATGGAATGAAAGGAAAATGATGGAAACGAAATTAGCTAAACAAGTATCCACCACAACATTCGCCTACAGACACCGGGGAAAACACGAAAAACGTATGGACCAGAGAGGGCGCTCGCAAATGCGAGTTGCACACCTTACCGGGGCATCAGCTCACTCGGTAATTGGTTACAATATGTACCTTCTTCTTTAATTGATTACCCCTCTCTTTGTAGGTCTTACAACCCAATGACATTTGTCAGAGCTTGTTGAGGAGCAAGGAAACTCTGGATCATAACATATCCAGGATGAGTGATCAGCCCAACGACAAGCCAGTGCCTTGGGTCAGTAGTTGTCGGGGAGGAAACAAACTCTAGATCATAGCATATCCAGGATGACTGATCAGTCCGATGACAAGCCAGTGCCTTGGGCCAGTAGTTGTCGGGGAGGAAACAAACTCTAGATCATAGCATATCCAGGATGACTGATCAGTCCGATGACAAGCCAGTGCCTTGGGCCAGTAGTTGTCGGGGAGGAAACAAACTCTAGATCATAGCATATCCAGGATGGCTGATCAGTCCGATGTCAAGTCAATGCCTTGGGTCACTAATCTGTAGAGCAGCAAGCAAACTTTGGATCATAACATATCCAGGACGAGTGATCAGTCCAATGACAATCCAATACCTTGTCTGAGCCTGTCGAGGAACAAGCGAACCCTGGATCATAGCATATCCAGGACGAGTGATCAGTCCAATGACAATCCAATACCTTGTCTGAGCCTTTCGAGGAACAAGCGAACCCTGGATCATAGCTTATCCAGGACGGGTGATCAGCCCAATGACAAGCCAATGTCTTGTGTCAGTAGTCTGTCGAGGAGCAAGCAAACTTTGGATCATAACATATCCAGGACGAGTGATCAGTCCAATGACAATCCAATACCTTGTCTGAGCCTGTCGAGGAAGAAGCGAACCCTGGATCATAGCATATCCAGGATGAGTGATCAGCCCAATGACAAGTCAATGTCTTGTGTCAGTAGTCTGTCGAGGAATAAGCGAACTCTGGATCTTAGCATATCCAGGATGAGTGATTAGCCCAATGACAAGTCAATGTCTTGTGTCAGTAGTCTGTCGAGGAACAAGCGAACCCTGGATCATAGCATATCCAGGATGAGTGATTAGACCAATGACAAGCCAATACCATGTCTGAGCCTGTCGAGGAACAAGCGAACTCTGGATCTTAGCATATCCAGGATGGTGATCAGCCCAATGACAAGCCAATACCTTGTCTGAGCCTGTCGAGGAACAAGCGAACTCTGGATCTTAGCATATCCAGGATGAGTGATTAGCCCAATGACAAGTCAATGTCTTGTGTCAGTAGTCTGTCGAGGAACAAGCGAACTCTGGATCTTAGCATATCCAGGATGAGTGATTAGCCCAATGACAAGTCAATGTCTTGTGTCAGTAGTCTGTCGAGGAACAAGCGAACTCTGGATCTTAGCATATCCAGGATGAGTGATTAGCCCAATGACAAGTCAATGTCTTGTGTCAGTAGTCTGTCGAGGAACAAGCGAACCCTGGATCATAGCATATCCAGGGTGGTGATCAGCCCAATGACAAGCCAATACCTTGTCAGAGCCTGTCGAGGAGCAAGCAAACTCTGGATCATAGCATATGCAGGATGTTGATCAGTCCATGACAAGCCAATACCTCGTATCAGCAACCTTTGAGGAGGAAAGAAACTCTAGATCATAGCATATGCAGGATGGGGGATCACCCTAATATCTGGTATGACGATGAACAGGAAGGAAACGAATTGCAGTAATGAAAGGAATGGTAGGAAAATTCGCGTTCAAATTATCCAACTAAGCATTTGCCAAGCGACCGAGGAAAAGCCCGAAAGTACCTTCGATCAAATTGGTCGGCGCCGGGGTTTGAACCCGGACATCTCGACGCAGACTTTGCCGCTTGAGTCATCCCGTTCGGTTACACTACGTACCCAATGCAATTTTAGCTATGCTTACGATTTTAGGGTGCAAGGCGATTAAAATTTTGAGTCCTGTGTACGAAGCAGCGAAAAATTAAATGAAATTTTATTTATGGACGCTCTTTAACTGTTGTGGTCCTTAGCGTCCCATTCTATATTGGGCGTGAAAGACTGGTAATTTTGTTCAGAGATCTCTTTATCACGCTTGAGGTTCTTTTACGTGCCGTAAATCTACAACACGGGACAACCGCCTTTACTTCTCTTCCGAAGGAAGCCATGCTAAGTATTTTTACGCCCGAAAAAAGCGTTTGCCCTCCGCCGGACTTGAACCCGCGACTTCGGGAACTAGAGGCTAGCAGTAGACCACGGAGGACGACATATAGCAGCGAAAGAGTTCCCTCTGTACCTTCTAAACTTGTTTCACTCACCTTTAATACCAATTCGTCCCGTCATCATAGGATTGGCTACTCCTCAGTAAATAATCTCGAGTTGACCATACTGTGAAGTTGAAACTGCAAGAGATGCGCCTCCATATATCTACTCCACAATGACATATACCTTTAAAACTCTTCCATGGATATGTTTTATCTGTATCGACGTTCTTTATGGTGCCATAAAATTGAGACATGGCTCGGGGATGAATTTTAATTCTGTTCCAAAGAACTTATGTTATGGAATTTATTTTCCGATATCCTTCTGTCGCCTAGAATCGCGTCGGACATGAATTTCCTTTGTTCAACAAACAGTGCGTTATCTCCAGCAGTACCCAATAGAAATACGTGCAAGATGATTTCCCTGCATTGTAGTTGTTTCAGTAGCAGACAGTGTCCAATTAAATTTGACTCTTGTTTTTATTTACCTATTGCTAAACTCTCCTTTTAACATTAAATTCAAAACGACAGTTTATACATGAAAAACTAGATATATATTATTTCTCATGTATCACCAGTCAGTATAAAAACTATTCTTACGAAACTTTATTTTTCAATCCACTTCATTTTAATCCAAATAAACCTTTTCAGAAACAGCTACATTACACATTTCGTTATAGATACAAAGAGAACAGCGATAGTCAAATGTTTAACAACTGCACGCTATATGCTGGCCTTAAAACTCCATACTGTTTCCATGACATTGCGAGAAACAATTGACTGTAGACAGGACTTTAGCATGGCAAAAATAATAATCAATTTGAACTATTGATGACGGATTTCTCGGAAATGGCTTATGCCACGAAAAGGTTATTTGGAATAGATTTTTGTGCAGTACGTTTTCGTCTATCGCTTAACGTTTACCAGTTTGCAAGATGATATAAATTTCCTTCTGAATGAATTGGGCTTCACAAGGTATTCCCAGAAAATTCAAAATATGCAGTTTATTTCTCATGTAAATGTCTTTTATATATGGTATTTTAATCAGAATCGTTAGAGCCATTTTTGGAAAATAAAAAAAATGAAATGTAATCCATTTAAAAGGTATTTTGATTGGGGGCATTTTCTTGAAAAATTGTGTGGCGTATCGTATTAAAATACTGAACTTAAACACCAAGTTTGGTATATATCCGACGTTTCGTTTTTAGTTATGGTGTTCACAAATAGACACTACATACACCGGAACATTTTATAAAAACGCTTTCTTTGGATTCATGGGGCCTAAAAACGTGTATTTCCGATGAAATCTCGGTATCAATTTTTGGGTGCAATGCAATACCTATCTTTTCTACCTATTAGACACGTGGTAGAGAAAGTAAAAAACGAATAACAACTTTCTATTTAAGAAAAGCATAAGTGAGGCTTATATTTTAATATTCAAAACAATAGCAAGATATATCTCGGAAATGGTCAACTCCACAAAACATTTGACATAAATTGTGTGCTTTACAGATCCACATTTTGTGTTTCGTAAGGTTTTGTCTGTCTCTTACGGTTTACCGATTATACAACAGTCGTGCAGAATGAAGAGGGCTTTACATACTATTCCCAAATACTATATTTTGAACATATGGTATTCTAATCAAAATCATTACAGCCATTTTTGAGAAAATAAAAAAATAGCTAAATAACAACTCAAGTATAGCGTAAAAAGTAAAGGTAAAAGCACGAACGGAAGCGGCCCACCCTCCACAACCGGGCCAGTGCACCGCAAGTAGGTATTAACGGCCCATTTTGCTTCTACCGCCCCTAAGGGCGACCATATCCGGAAGACCAAAGGCGGGGTCTCTAACGTTTCCAGATCAAACGCATCCTACGTCATCTGGACCCGCCAACAAGCCACAAAACCCAAGTGTTTCCCCTGACGGGGTCCACTCGGAGGCAAGACCTAACTGAGCAGTCCCGCAACCCACCGAACACTGTCACCTGGTCCTACAGCCCTGAAACAGATGACAAGGAAGATGATGGGTACAGGAAATGAGGGGTAGGAGAGTCGTTTTGGAAGATGAACCACCCCAGCATTCACCTGTAGACCCGGGGAAACCACGAAAAATCCATGGGACAGAGTGGGCGATCGCCGAGGGTAGAACCTGCGACCTCCCGAAAGCGAATCGCATACGTTACCGTAGGGTAGTTTTGGATATGGAATTTTGTTGAAAATCTTTGTGTCGCATCTTTGGAAGCTACCGTTTTTGAGTTATGTTGTTTGCAGAACGACAAACCCGCACAGACATATACACTCACGGACAGACAGACGGTTTTGCTCAGTCCAAATAATTGGCAAATACCCAGCAGGTACATAAAACATAGCCTGGAACTTTCCTTCTCAAATTTCCTTTCCCAATTCTCACTTTATTTATGTATTATTACTAAAGAGCAGGGGTTTGTTGTCAGGTTGCGTGTGCATAGACGTTATACAGCTGCATGCCCAGTGTCTGTGTTGACTTCCGACATACACAAACCAGTCTGAAAATGAGAGATGCAACACTCCGTTAAGGCCTAGCAGATGACAGTATACAAATATGAGGAAAACATTAGTAATGTTAGGAGACGAAGCTTGTCTTTATGATTCACTCACAGCTTCAGAACCATCACAAGTCGAACTGCAGTACACGGCTTTACACATACTTAAGTTATCGAATGCCAAACGTCGGCATCGACTACTTAAACACTTTTTGAACTGCGAGAAGCTTCCTTCAACGTCACCGGATGTTAACTGTGCATATGTTAAGTATACTATACTATCATCTGATGGTTTTTTATTCTTCATCATGTTACAAATTGTTAAATAACCCTTACTAGTTTCTCTACCGCGTATATAGTACGCAGAGAAGGTATTGCATTTCACTCAAAAAATTCGATACCGAGATTTTACCGGAAATACATATTTTGAGCTCTCTTAATCCGAAAAAGTGCGCATGTATGTCTGTGACTCTGTCTGTGTGTATCCACATTGTCCCCCTCTGCTAATTACGAGGGGCACTATTTATATTTTGAGACTAATAATTAAAACAAAGTAATTTCTGATTGAAAACTGCTTTATTGTTTTTCAAAATATTCTCCTTTATGATCAATACACTTTTGCTTCCGTTTGAACCATTTGTCAAAGCATTTATTCCAGTCTTCTTGAGACACCTCCAAAACATGGTTTTTGAAGGCATCAACGGCTTCTTCTGACAACGAAAATCGTTGTCCAAGCAATTTATTCTTGATGTTCGGGAACAAAAAGAAGTCATTGGTTGCCAAATCAGGACTGTATGGCGGATGACTCATCAATTCTATTCTTGAGCCTTCAAATACTCTGTTGTTAGACGAGATGTGTGTGCGCTCGCATTGTCTTGATGAAGCACGATCCTACGGTTCTTGTTGGTTTTCCTTACTTCACCGAAGACTTCCGGCAAACAAATGGTTATGTACCATTCGGCAGTGACCGTTTTACGCTCCCCTAAAGACACTGTTGCCAAATGGCCAGTTTTGCTGAAAAGCAGGCGTCCATTTGCGTCGAGTACGAACAACTTTTGTTGGATTTGCTTCATCTTGAAACACCCATACAGTCGACTGCTGTTTACGTCCCGGCCCATACGCATAGATCCATGATTCGTCACCTGTTACAATCTTATATACGTCTTTTGAGGCACCGCCGTTGTATTTCTTGAGCATGTTTGTACACCAATCGACACGAGCATCTTTTTGAGATTGCGTCAAATTATGTGGGATCCAACGAGAGCATACCTTTTTCACGGTTAAATAATCATGCAATATTTTATATATGCTGGTGGATCTAATGCCTAGGGTTGCCTCAATCTCACAATATGTCGCATGACGATCTTTCATTATTAGTTTTTGCACAGCATCAATGTTTTCTGGCACAACAACTGATTTTGGACGACCTTCAGGAACTTCATCATTGAGCGAACGGCGGCCACGATTAAATTCGTTATACCAGCGTTTCACAGTGGCAAAGGATGGAGCTTCGTTGCCAAATGTGGAAGTTAGTTGATCGATGCACTCTTGTCTTGATAATCCACGTCGAATGTCGTAATAAATCATTGCACGAACATTTTCACGAGTTAATTCCATGTTTTTGTTGACACACAATTTTCAAGTTAGTGTAAACAAAACAAATGACGCTCTATTGACTAAATGTTTGAAGTAGATTATGGTCAAAAATGTCAAACTTTCCATTAGAAACGTCAGATGGCACCTACAACATTCAGGGTTGTCAAGGCTGAAAATATAAATAGTGTCCCTCGTACCTATTCATGAAAACATTTCTCAGAAATGTCGGTTTTCTCAAAAATGGCTCTAACGATTTTGATTAAAATATGATGTATTAAGGATGTTTACATGACAAATAAAATGTATATCTTGAATTTTCTGGGAATAGTCTAGGAAGAAATTTTATATAATCTTGTATAACTGTAAACGTTAAACGATATTGGAGGATGCATTATACAAAAATGTAGATCTCTGTAAGACACACAGTCTATTTAAAATATGTTTTTCTGTGGCATAAGCCGTTTCTGAGATATCCGTCATTAACGGTTCGAATTGTTCAATAATTTTCACTCGTTTGGATTTTCAGTTGTTTCTCGCGATGTCATGGAAACAGTATGGAATTTTAAGTCCAGCATATAGCGTCCAGTTGTTAAACATTTGACTATCGCTGTTCTCTTTGTATCTATAACGAAATGTGTAATGTAGCTGTTTCTGTAAAGGTTTATTTGCATTAAAATGTAGTAGATAGAAAAATAAGGTTTAGTAACAATAGTTTGTATGTACACTAATAAAGATGGAGGGTAGAGAAAGTCGTGTGAATGTATCATATATAATACTTTTTCTTTAAAATGTTGAGGTCTTATGCCCTTGGATATTTGCAACTTCTTTTTGCTCTTCTTTTGCTACACTGTCCTTAGTTGTTTACCGTATGTCCACCTTTGCTCGCTGTCGAGTCAACGTGTAGGTATTTCGTGCCGCGCACAAACACATAATCTTTAATTATAATGAACAGGCAGAGGGGTTTTAGTAAGTGAACAGGGAGTTCCTGTTGCCGCACGGAGTATAGATGACGCCAGATACTGTAATGGACCTCCTCCCCTTCCAAACAGCCGGTTTCGTTGCGACTGTTCCATTTATTTGCTACATAATATAGGTATACAAGTGGAGAATTATGGCATCATGCCTAAAGCAAACAAGAGTTTGTACAAGAAAATTAGCATAATTTGCTGCGGAATGTTCCAAGGAACACTCCAGCACAAATGGCGATTTCACATCAAAAGACGTTTAAAACATCCAATTCAACAAACTACAAGGAACTTGTATATCAGAAAGGAACACTTACGAAATTGCATCTTCAACTTCCTAAGTCCCAAACTACACATCAGAATTCTTCCAGATACTGTGCCATACACTAATAAGAGTGAATATTGCTTTAAAAAATCTGATGCGTTACACTCACGTAACTTGCTCTACTCTTGTACAAACTATTTTTACAAACGCTTATTCTCCATATACTTCATGTTAATCGAGATGTTAACCTTATTGCTAATTTTCTTGTAGATGCAGGGGGAATATGGTAGTATTAGTCAAATATTTAAGAGCTGGTTGCTATGTGGCGCATTCCATAAAAAAAATTAATAACGAATTCCCATGTTAGAAAATGTATAAGTATTGGAAAATTTAAGGGAATACCAAGCAATAACTCGAAAATGGTTCACTCAACAAAAAAATGTATATGACATAAATTGTGTATTTTAACGCGATGTACATTTTTTGTGCAGTAAAATTTTCTTTATCTCTTATGGTTTACCAGTTATGCAAAAGTCGTTCACAATGAAGAATACTTTTGGGGACATTCCCAGAAAATTCGAGATATACATTTCATTTGTCATGAAAATATCTTAAACATATGATATTTTAATCAAAATCGTTAGAGCCGTTCTTGTGAAAATAATATTTTCGAAAAATGTTCCATGTAAAGGGTAATCTGTGGTGAGGGGATTTTCTTGAAAACCTTCGTGTCCCATCTCTGGAAGATACTGAACCTAAATACCAAGTTTGGTGTTTATCCGACTGTTCGTTTCTGAGTTATGCTGTTCACAGACAGACACACACGGACATGTTTCCAAAAATGCTTTTTTTGGATTCAGGGGGTCTCAAAACATATATTTCCGGTGAAATCTCGGTATCGAATTTTTGGGTGGAATACAATACTTCCCCTACTTACTATACGTAGTAGAGAAAGTAAAAATGCAGTCTTTGGCAATATTTTACTGCGACAGAACTATTTATCACGCTGTTAAACTAGGACAAAGGAATGGATTGTATAGTCTGCCCGCTTGGACTTGACTATCTAGGTCAGGAAAGCTGTCAGAGATAAGATAGATACATTGTGTCGCATAAGACTTTGAAGAAATCAAGTAGTTTGTTGCACAATGATCAAGACAGAGTAGGGCACCATAAATTAAGTGCTCGTATTCTCGGATCAAATACAATTTAATTTTGGGTACAACAGCTGCGGGATTAAAAATAATAACTCTTCGTTATGGAAACTCCTTCAAGGCGATAGCAGAACTTCCCTCCTCATAAATCCCAATAAATTGAAAGTGCAGGGGTATTAGTAGTCCAGCTCTAGGCCTTCTGGCTCATATGTTGTCTGAAACGTCTCAAAGCATTGAAGGATTGTGTGGTCCACTTCGAACAGCATCTCACTTTATCTACCTATGTCGTTTCTTAGTGGGTATAAAAACTATTCTTACAACAGCTTATATTTCTATCTACTTCATTTTAATACACATAAACCTCACCAGAAACAACTACATCACACATTTCGTTATAGATACAGAGGACAGCGATAGTCAAATGTTTAACAACTGGACGTTATATGCTGGTCTTAAAATTCCATACTGTTTCCATGACATCGTGAGAAACAGCTGAAAATCCTGAGGAACTACAAAAGAAAAAGTATTCAACAATTCCAACCAATAATAACGGATATCTCGGAAATGGCTAATGCCAAAAAAAGTTATTTGAAATGAATTGTGTGTTTTAAACAGATCTACATTGTTTGTGTGCTAGGTTTTCGTCTTTCGCTTGACCATCGTTTACCAGTTATATAAGATTATATAAAATTGCTTCCAAATGAAGAGGACTTCACAGGCTATTCCCAGAAAATTGGAGAAAAGCATTTTATTTTTCATTTTCAATCAAAATCATTAGAGCCGTTTTTGAGCAAATCGAAAATTTCGAAGAATGTTCCATGTAAAGGCTAATTAGTGGAGAGGGATTTCCTTGAAAATCTTTATAAGCTACTGAAGTTACATACAAAGTTTGGTATCTATCCGACTTTTCGTTTTCGAGGTATCGAAGTTTTGTGTGGATTGTACCGCCTTTACCTATCATGTATATTGTAGAGAAAGTAAAAGGAATAGGAATTTGCGGTTGAGAAAATTATGAGGTATCCGAGAATTCAAATCAACAAAGAATATTTCGGAAATGATTAATGGCACAAAAAAGTTGATTTGACATAAATTATGAGCTTCGAAGAGCTCTAGCTTTTTTTTAAGTAAGACGTTGTATATCTCTTATGGTTTAACAAATACAAAAGCGGTTCAGAAAGAAGAGGACTTCAGAGAGTGTTACTATATTTTTGATAAGGATTTTGATTATTGAGGTAGTCTTTTTAACATTTAAATGTTTTCAGTCTAATTATATGATATAAAATATAATAACAGACGGCCTTAAAGCAATATGTGTACATATAATATATAAAATGTATGTAACAATCATTGTATTAATGTTTATATTATTATGTACATGTATAATAACGTTATGTGAATGTATTACGTAATTTAATAATGTAGGAGCTGTGAGAATAATAGGTCAAAAGTTGCTAACTATGAGGTAACAATGAGGTAACCTTGAGGCAATAATGAAAGTAATAATGCTAGTAGTAATTCTTGTAACAACAGTGATGTAATTTTTGACACAGTTTATAAATAGCCAATCAACAACCAGCAAAAAGCTTAAGTTAAATAAAAGTATTCTATTGGATTAGGAATAGCCAATCAGAAGCTTGAAATAGTTGAAATTTGTAAATTCAGGCGGTAGAAATCAGTTCAGTTGCTTGTAGACAGCGTTCCTAACTGGACGCGAGACGCGTCCTCGAGAAGTTTAATACGTATTCAGTGTGAGACGAAAACAGTTTACGTGTTTAAAAAGTGGAAGTAATTAATAAATAATCTCGCAGCTCTATATAAGTGAAGTGTTATTTAATTGTGTCAAGGATTATAATTTGTAAAAGCCTACATTCTTCAGCCGCACCACTCCCTGCAAAGAGAAACATGTCTCTAGAAATTAATACTGACACAACCGAGGCAAACATAAAAAAATCTGATGTGTTACACTCACATTACTTTCTCTACTCTACTCTTGTACAAACTATTTTTACAAACACTTATTCTCTATATGCTTCATGTTAATCGAGATGTTATTCTTATTGCTAATTTTCTTGTAGATGCAAGGGGAATTGGTAGACTTTAAGTTATGGTCAAATCCTTTAAGAGCTGGTTGCTATGTGGAGTATTCCATTCTCTTAGCATTACCAGGACAAAAAAAAATGAATAACGAATTTGAGAAAAAGTATAAGTATTGGAAAATTTAAGGGAATAAGAAGCAATATATCGAAAATGATTCACTCAGCAACAAAAAATGTATAACACATATATTGTGTATTTTAACGTGATGTATATTTTTGTGTAGTAAAATTTTGTCTATCTCATGGTTTACCAGTTATGCAAAACTCGTTTACATTGAAGAATACTTTGGGAGACATTCCCAGAAAATTCGAGATATACATTTCATTTGTCATGAAAATATCTTAAACATATAATATTTTAATCAAAATCGTTAGAGATATTTTTGAGAAAATTAAAATTTTCGAAAAATGTTCCATGTAAGGGGTAATCTGGGGTGGGGGGATTTTCTTGTAAACCTTCGTGTCGCAGCTCTGGAAGATACTGAACCTAAATACCAAGTTTGGTGTTTATTCGACTGTTCGTTTCTGAGTTATGCTGTTCACAGACACACAGACACACACACATATGTATACACACCCAGACACACACACGGACATGTTTCCAAAAATGCTTTTTTTTTTGGATTCAGGGGGTCTCAAAACATATATTTCCGATGAAATCTCGGTATCGAATTTTTGGGTGGAATACAATACTTCCCCTACTTACTATAGTAGTAGAGAAAGTAAAAATGTAATATTTAAAGAAACATTCAAATTACAAAGTTGATTCTTAAACATTGGGGCAAAGGCTACCGGAACTTGGTAGCATACATGGGGCAGTTACTTCATCAAGTTAGGCTCCCCAACAGTCGAACTACAATACAACACCTCCTAAAATAAACTTCCTTCATTATTATTAAATTTATATATTAAAATGTTACGTTTAATTGAAAAATTTTAGAAAATATGATTCAATTAGTAAAGTGTAGAATAGAACATTCAAGATATATTTTAATTTTCATAGAAATCACTTAGACATATGGCATTTTAATTAAAATGGTTAGAGCATTTCTGAGAAAATAAAAAATATCGAACAATTTTCCATGTAAAGTGTAGTTTGGGCTGTGAGGGTTTTGTTCAAAATCTTTGTGATGTAAATTTGGAAGTTCCTGAGCTTAAATGATTTTTTTATTTTTGAGTTATGCTGACCACACACACATACACACACACGGAACTTTTCATAAAAAAATAATATTTTACTTTTTCTGTTATGAAAAATAAGCACGTAAGTATTGGATTCCACCCAAGAATTCTATGTTGAGATTTCACACACAATATACGTTTTGAGGTCCCCTGAACCCTTCCTAAAATTATTTTTAGAAAAATGTCTGTGTGGTTTGTGATGTGTTTAAGAAAATCCTCCTACCCCAACTACCCTTTACATAAAACATTTTTCGAAATTTTTATTTTTAAAGAAATGATTATTGATTTTGTAAAATGCTATTTATTAGAGATATGTGTTGTAGTGGTTACCATGCTAGCCTCTAATTCCCGAGGTGGCGGTTCAAAACCGGCGGAGGGTGATGGACTTTTTTCGGGCATAAAAATCTTTAGCATGGTTTCCTTCGAAAGGGAAGTAAAACCGGTGGTCCCGTGTCGTAGATTTACGGCACGTAAAAGAGCCTCAAGCCTGATAAAGAGGCTTCTGAGCAAAATTACCGTCTTTCACGCCCAATATAGAATAGGACCTCTAGGACCACAGTAGTTAAAGAGCGTCCATAAATAAAACTAGGTTTAATTTTATTAAAGACATTTAAATGACAAAATGCATATGTGTGAAATCCTATTCATTCAGAAGGAATTTTGTCTAATCTTGGGTAAACGTTAATCGATAGGCGAAAACGTACTACAGAAGAAATGTAGATCTCTTTAAAAACACACAATTTCTTTCAAATAACTTTTCCTGTGGCATCAGTCAGTTCCGAGATATCCGTTATTAATGGTTCGTATTGTTCAACACTTAGGCAATCTTTTCAAGTCCTTTCGATTTTCAGCTGTTTCTCGCGATGTCATGGAAACAGTATGGAATTTTAAGGCCAGCATATAGCGTCCAATTCTTAAACATTTTACTATCGCTGTTCCATTTGTATCAACAGGGTGAGCCAAAAGACTCCGAACCGCCTGCGCAGTGTTTTACGTGTTCGCGTCCTCGGTGCTCGTTGCCATCTGCCGCTATCATAGAAAGGCGCGGGTGAAACCATACAACATTTTTAAAACTACTTTTAAAGGCTTTACTAACCAACTTTATGAAAGGAGATGATGTAACTGGCCACCGTCGTTGTCCATACATTTTTGGCACCTCCTTAGGAAACTATCCGTCATGGAATTTTTGGGGGGAATTTTCCAAACGATGACCGATGTCGTCTAATGTTTCTTCGGTAAGAACCGAACGCCGTCTTTTAGATTTCTTAGCCTGAACACTTCCTGTGGCCTGAAATTTACTGTAAAGTTCATGGAACTTTTACACCTGTAAATGTTCTGCAAATTTTCACTTGGCGAGCTGACCGAGTTAACACATACGAATCATAAATAAATACACGCTGTGCAGTAGAAAACATACTGAGCCATAATATACTTTGTGAATAAGTAAAGGACAAACTAATAAATAGCTCGTAATCACCTAACTATATCACATCACCGTCAACTCAACACTGCACAGTAAAACCACAACAGCGTGACTTTGTTTATAGCAGCAGTGCGTTATCATGTTTTTATTATATTTCCACACGCCCAGTGGAAAAACACAGCGCACCCGGTAATATTGTTCATAAAATACCCCTCAGGGGTAACTTAAAACATAAATTTTAAAAGACAAACCCACACACGTTGGAAGAATTAAAACAAAATATCCGTCAGGAAATTTCTCTAGGTGGACTACGGCGAGTTTCAACATCTCCTTTCATAAAGTTGGAAAGTAAAGCCTTTAAAAGTAGTTTTGAAATTGCTGTATGGTTTCATCCGCGCCTTTCTATGATAGCTGCAGACGGCAACGTGCGCCGAGGACGCGGACAGGATAAACACCGCGCAGGCGTTTCGAAGTCTTTTGGCTGACTCTGTATAACGAAATGCGTAATGTAGCTATTTTTGCAAATATATATCTAGATTAAAATGAAATAGATAAGACAATAAACTTACGTAAAAACAATATGTATGCCGAATAATAAGTGATAGATGGTAGAGAAAATCTGGTGAATGTAACACATATTTCGTATTCAGGCATGTTGCGTTGAAATGTCAGTATACGTGGTAGAAAAAGTAAAAACTTGCGATAATCATGTTATCGTTGCTTTTATCGATCTGAATCCACGAAATCTGATTTTTAAGCATGCGAACAGTGGTTTTATGCAATGCAGTGGATTGTATGGCGTAGAGAGCATTTCATTCTCGCTCATAGCGAAACATTTGTGGAATATGAAAGCCGAGTCCGCTGTAATTATGTTTAGAGGGGCAAATGAAGTCCGGGATTGCAGTGATGCGCGGAAAGCAGACGTAAAGTTAAGCCAAGTGTCGGGTGGATGGGTAAACCTGACCTTCCTGCGCTTCTCTGTGTCACCACACGAGTCAGCCCTGCAGCGGCTCCCTAGGGACCCCTTCCCTCCCTGCAGTCGGATGAAACTAAACCTAACCTAAAATAAATCGAAATCCGATCCAACCAACCCTGCGAAAACGTAACGCTCTCGAGTACAGTCTGATTTCTGCAGAATTTGCTTTCTTTTTATCACAAAACTAACCGAATTACACTAGTCAACTAGCTAAGCTCTATAAGCGAGCAGTCTAGTTGTTATAACAGACAGAAACCGCAGATAAAATCAAATTACTGGGGCCTCAGTATTCAAAATAAACCAAAGGGGCGCTTAATTTTTGTTTTAGGGCGCAAAAACCCGTTAACTCATCCCTCTTAACTGAACGTGTTACATTCACATGACTTTCTCTACACTCGTATACAAATTATTCTTACGAAAGTTTATTTTCCTATCTACTTCATTTCGTTATAGGGGAAAGGTCCCTATATTGAACCACTTACGCCTAAATAGTAAATAATAATTATAATTTCAAATCAAAATTTTCAGAAACACAAGCGTTAAAGTGACAAATCCTTGCGCTATAAATATCCTCAACACAATTTAAAATTAATACAATTATCAATTAAATAACATTTAAAAAGTGAGATGGTGTAAATCAGTTCAAATTAGGAACGTGTCCTTAAATTGAACCACCCGTGTCTTAAAATGATCCACATGCTTCTAAGTTTAAAAGTATTTTTATTAACACAAAATACACATATTTTATTGTACAATCAAAACAAATGTGCTATCAGCAACAAAAGTAGAGTCCAAAATTGTGATAAGAATAGCAATTTCCTTGAACATTTTGAATTTTTATATAACCACAATCACTTGGTTTTTGGAATAGGTATTATTTGCAAATATAGAGTTTTTACTAATTTTTACTCTCATACAAGGGAGTCCAATTATACACAGTCTTCACAATAAAACACTTTCTTCTTGGCGCTAACTTTTGGTGAAGCCATACCCTACAACTCGCACACTGGATCATGTCCATCATTTCAGACAATTCACATATTCATGTTATTCACTGCTTTTAACGTGATATTTTTAACTTAGCGTATTATATGGATATTTATTCACACGATATACTATTCATAGTTGAATAATCCTAGAACTTCAATAGGTTTCCTAAATTGGACCAGTTCAATATAGGGTTCAATTTGCGAGCCACGCCATTTTTTAATCTTTTGCATCTATGTGACAAGGAGAGACGCTGCTTGAAAAAACGTATGCACGAATATTGTTGCTAAATAAACACTTTATAACATGTAATATATATAGCTCATCTCAAACTTATCTAATTGGTCGTATAAGCTTAGCTAAATGAGTCAAATATTACTTCTGAAGCACCAAAAACACAAAACACTTCATACAACTGAAACCACAGCTCAGAATGCAAAGTCCACAACTCCAAGCATTCATAGCTGTACACGCCACGCTTCTGCTAGGATTATGGTGACATCTGTCGAACAGTTTGGAAAATATCGGAGCGGTTCAATTTAAGAGGCGGTTCAAATTAGGGACCTTTCCCCTACATACAAAGGGAAAAACGATAGTCAAATGGATGCTATATGCTGCCTTAAAATTCCATACTGTTTCCACGACATCGCGAGAAACAACTAAAAATCGACAGGACTTAAAAAAGAATGGCAAGGTATTGAACAATACGAACCATTAATGATATGTCTTATGCCACACAAAAGCATATTTGAAATAAATTGAGTGTTTTAAAGAGTTGTACATGTTTTATTTAGTACGTTTTATCTTTAATATATAGTATTTTATTCAAAATCGTTGTGCCCATTTTTTAGAAAATAAAAAATGTCTAAAAGTATTACATGTAAAGTGGAGTTTGGGGTCCGGAATTTTCTTAAATCTTCATGTTGCGTCTTTGGAAAGTACTGAGCTTAAATACCAAGTGTGGTATTTGTCAGATTCTTCGTTTTTGAGTTATGCTGTTTAGACACACACACACACACACACACACACACACACACACACACACACACACACGGGCTTTTTCCTAAAAATACTTTAATTGGATACAGACAGACTCAAAATATGCATTTTCGCAGAATCTCGTATCGAATTTTTGGGTGGAATGCAATACGTACCATCTCTACCTACTAAATACGTGGTAAAAAAGTAAATTAACCTTATTTCCTACATTATATGACTTTCTCCCCCCGCCCTCTATTTTTTATTAGTGGGTATACAAAAAATTCTTACCAAAGCTAACTACATTACACATTTCGTTATAAATACAAAGGGAACAGCGATAGTCAAATGTTTAACAACTGGACGCTATATGCTGCCTTAAAATTCCATACTGTTTCCATGACATCGTGAGAAACAACTGAAAATCGATAGGATTTAAAAAGAATGGCTAGTATAGAACAATTCAATCATTAATAACAGATATCTCGGAAATATTTGAAATAAATTCCGTCTTAAGACATCTGTACTTTCTGTTGTCTATCGCTTAACGTTTACAGGTACCAACATTATAAAAAATGTCTTCCTGATGATATGATATTCTTCAAGATATGCATTTATGTGTTATGTAAAATTGTTAGCTATTTTTTATAAAATCAAAATTTTGAAAAAATCTGATATGTTACACTCACATGAGTTTCTCTACTCTTGTACGAACTGTTTTTACAAACGCTTATTCTCCATATGCTTCATGTTAATCGAGATGTTAATCTTATTGCTAATTTTCTTGTAAATGCAAGGGGAATTGTTAGGCTTTAAGCGATAGTCAAATGTTTTAAGAGCTGGTTGCTATGTGGAGTATTCCATTCTCTTTGCATGTCAGGATATAAAAAAAATGAATAACGAATTCTCATTTGAGAAAAAGTGTAAGTATTGGAAAATGTAAGGGAATAACAAGCAATATCTCGAAAATGGTATACTCAAAACAAATGTATGACATAAATTGTGTATTTTAACGCGATCTACATTTTTTGTGTAGTAAAATGTTGTCTATCTCTTATGGTTTACCAGTTATGCAAAAGTCGTTCACAATGAGGAATACTTTTGGAGACATTCACAGAAAATTTGATATATAGACTTTATTTGTCATGAAAATACCTATCTTAAATATATGATATTTTAATCAAAACCGTTAGAGCCATTTTTGAGAAAATTAAAGTTTTCGAAAAATGTTCCATGTAAAGGGCAATCTGGGGTGGGGGAATTTTCTTGAAAACCTTCGTGTCGCATCTCTGGAAGATACTGAACCTAAATACCAAGTTTGGTGTTTATCCGACTGTTCGTTTATGAGTTATGCTGTTCACAGACACACACACGTACGTGTTTCCCAAAATGCTTTTTTTGGATTCAGGGGGCCTCAAAACATATATTTCCGGTGAAATCTCGGTATCGAATGTTTGGGTGGAATACAATACTTCCCCTACTTACTATACGTAGTAGATAAAATAAAAGTGTTCCAAGTAAAGGGTAGTTTGCGGTGGGGGATTTTATTAAAAATCTTGGTATTTATCTAACTTTTCGTTTTTGAGTCATGCTGTTCAAAGACACACAGACATGTTTCCAAAACTTCTTTATTTGGATTCATGTATTTCCGGTGAAATCTCGGCATCGAATTTTTAGGTGGAATGCAATACTTCCGCTATTTACTATAGGGTATTATATTGTTATTATTATTTGAGATGATTTTTGTGGTAGTGGTAGAACATTAGAATGAAAAACAACCCTTGAGAAGATAACTTTACGTGTTAGTACGAGTTGATATTGTAAGTCCAAAGGTCATCGCTAGCGTACTGGCAGTGACTGCACTAGCGAGCCAAGCCTGCACAGTTATAGACCTTCTTTACTGGACAACCTCTTGAGTTACTCATCTAGGCATCGAGAATTAAGCATGTTAAAGGAAGAGCACACATTCTCTTGGGACGTATATACCTATTTACCATCTCCATGCCTTACAGTAACTATCGTATTCCCGTGTTTGTTCTAGTGGATGTGGTGATCTTTTGCACTGAGAGAGATGCGTTCTGTTCGAGAAGGGGATGACGAAATAGACTACCGCACCCCTTCTTTCTGTTTCCCTTTCTTCATTGCAGAGGCGATCAGTTATTCTAACCACCCTTCTCCGACATACGCACGTCTCAAACAATCCTTCACCCCTCTCCCCCCCCATGTACTGCATGTAGTGCGCCGCCCTACTGCCTCCCAGTCTTGGGCCAGATAACGCTTATCTTTCCCTTACAGTACAATGAGGAGGGGACCTGCACACACACATACAATGACATCTCGCGTGAGTGGGCCCATCCAGCAAAGACTTTTCAGATAACGGCCGTTTACCAAGAGGCCCTGTCAACGATGTTAGCGTATTTTTTGCTCCTAGTGATTAAAATTAAGAATAGCAAATGCCTCAGGTATTGTGACTAACGCATGTACAGTAATTATTACTTTCTCCACTGCTTAGCTATAGTGAAGCATTGTCTTCCACATCGAGCGATGTGGCTCCGCGGTAACGTGTGCGACTAGCATTCGGGAGGTCTCGGGTTCGATCCCTGGCGACAACACATTGGTTTTTCGTGGGTTCCCCTAATCGGCAGGCGAATACTGGGGCGATTCATCTTCTACCCCTTCATTTCCTGTGTTGTAAGACTAGGCGACGATGTTCTTCGTGGCGACTAGACGGTGGTTTGTGCTCTGTAGAGGTTTCTTCGTTGTGGGACTGTTCAGTTAGGTCTCGGGGGTTCAAGTGGCTTGTGGGAAGGTCCGGGCGGCGCCTTATAAGTTCTATCTGGAAACGTTAGGGACTCCGTCCAGAACACCATAGAAGCAATAAGGGCCGTCCGTACCTTTAGCTTTACCTTTAATGCGTTCCGCCCAAAAATTTGATATCCAGATTTCACCGGAAATGTATGTTTCGAGGCTCCCTGAATGAAAAAAACGTTTTTTTTAGAAACACGTCCATGTGTTTGTGTGTGTGAAATAGCAAACTTGGTATTTAGTTCTAGTATCTTTTAAAGATACGATAGAAACCTTTTCAACAAAATCCTCACCGTAAATATTTCTTTGCATGGAAACATTTTCGATATGTTTGTATTCTCAAAAATTACTCTTAGCGATTTTGATTAAAGCCCATATATTAAATAATTTACATGATAAATAAAATGTGCATCTTGAGTTTTCTGGGAATAGCCTCTGAAGTCGGATTTGTTCAAAAATAACGTCGTGTAACTAATTGGTGAACCATAAGAGATAGACAAAAACCTACTATACCGATGTTTTTAAAACACACAAGTTATTTCAAATTACTTTATTGTGGTATCAGCCATTTTGAAGATGTCGTTTATTATTGATTTGAATTGTTCAATACTTTTGTCATTTTTACTTCCTGTTTTGAGATCCCCTGAATAAAAAAAGCATTTTTTGAAACATGCCGTGTGTGTGTGCCTGTGAACAACATAACTCAGAAACGAACAGTCGGATAAACACCAAACTTGATATTTAGGTTCAGTATCTTCCAGAGATGCGACAAGATGGTTTTCAAGAAAATCCCCCCACCCCAGATTACCCTTTACATGGAAGATTTTTCGAAAATTTTAATTATCTCAAAAACGGCTCTAACGATTTTGATTAAAATATCATATGTTTTAAGATATTTTCATGACAAATGGAATGTATATCTCGAATTTTCTGGGAATGTTTCCAAAAGTATTCTTCACTGTGAACGACTTTTGCATAACTGGTAAACCATAAGAGATAGACAAAATGTTACTACACAAAAAATGTAGATCGCGTTAAAATACGCAATTTATGTCATATACATTTTTTTGTTCAGTGAAACATTTTCGAGATATTGCTTGTTATTCTCTTAAATTTTTCAATAATTATTTTCTTAAATGGGAATTCGTTATTCATTTTTTTGTCTTTGATATGCAAAGAATTATAATCTGTGGCAAAGGGAATGGTGCTGCACTTAGCAACCAGCTATTAAGAGATATGTATGTGCTTAAAGGCTACTGTATTTCTATATTGCCCTTGCAAATACAAAACAAGGGGAACATAGCACGCCTTAAGCGATAGTCAAATATTTTTAGAACTGGTTGCTATGTGTTAAATGTAATTCTCTTTGCATGTCAAAGGATCGTTTCTGCAAATGTTTACTCGATTAATATGAAATACATGGAGAATTAGAGGTTGTAAAAATAATTTGTACAAGAGTAGAGAAAGTCATTTGAGTGTAACACACCAGATTTTTTTTTTTTTACTCTCTGTCTCAAAATGCGGATTCTAGTGCAATGTCGTTATTTTTAGGTCAACTGGAACATTTCCTCTACTAGTAGAAAAGCTAAAAATATGAATATTTAATAAATTACACCTTAAGTCGGAGTGTTTTTTCAGTGGAGGAACGGGATTTTCATACTCCTTGATATTATGCTCGGAAGATGTTTCGCCACTTCACCACGGCGAAATGTAAAAGATGTAACTTCTGTAAACATGTCCGCAGGTGCTGAGAAGCGACATCATGACAACCGCGTTTGTTGAAGTCTGACGGTGTTTGCCACCAAGACAACATTGTTTGATGTCATAAAATTTACAATTACCAGGCGGGGTACCTCAAGCTCCCGGGTTCGAACCCCCCGGTGCCGACCAATCTGATAGAAGGTCCTCGACCGCTAGGCGATTACTGGGTTGGCCATTTTTTTTATTAAAGGTTTACTTAAGGTCGTTTTGACTACAAGGTCTTATCACGATCTGTTATCATATAACTACATAATGAATATTAATTTAGAATTGCATGGTTATGGAATTAGGTAAACATTTACAGTAAATCAGAGAGTTTTGTATCCATTAGAAGCTGCAGTAGTGTCTTCTTGAGCATATGTGGTCTGTTAACTGCACTGGGAAGATTGGAATTGTTGTCTACATCTATTGTAAGTTAACAGTCGGATTTACTGGATGAGTGCGTGGTTTGGTTCACAGTTTTGGGTGCAAGTAGTACACTCGGCGGCGCCTCGCCTTCCACCGAGGCGGCCCGGGTTCAATCCCAGGGACCTGCATTTGGGATTTGTGGTGGACGAAGCGGCGTCTGGGCGGGTTTTCTCCGGGTTCTCCGGTTTCCCCCGCCATTCATTCCACCACCTGCTCCATCATCACCTTTCCTTTCATCCATTTCACCAACATTTCGTTTCATCTAGTTCCTTCATCCCATACCAGGCATCGGGCTGATCACCCATCCTGGATGCTCTGTCTGATCCATGAGTGTCTGCTCCTCGACGGGCCTCTGACCGCAGGCACCCGCTTGTAAGTCCTGGGGGGTGTAAGTCCTACGTAAGAGGAGGGTAAACAGATAATGAATGAACGAATGAAGTAGTACACTCAATGAATCTGTAAATATGGTGGTGTATCAGTGAATGAATTAGTTATATATAGAACGATTTCCTTAATGGCGAATGCGATGAGGCAAGCTGTAGAAGATTATCTGATCAGGATATACTATGCCGCATCCTCTTGCTTATGTGGATGCTGATCCATCAGTGAAAATTTTCGTAAAAAATTCGACATTTTCTTGAGGACACAACGAGGTGCTTGAACTTTCAAGTGAGATGAAAATTGCGTATAAATTGATGGGCTTTGTATATGCCAGTAGTGTGTTGTGCAATCAATATAGCTGGGATAGATCAAAGGGATTTTAAAATCGTTCTCTTTCAGGTATTGGCGACTTCTGTGTACAACGGACTGCTATGTCGTTGTGTTGGCATCCAGTAAGGGTTGAGTAGTGGAAAGACACAGTTATGGGATGGAGGTGAGGCAATCTTTATGACATACACTACGTGATCAAAAGTATCCGGACACCTGGCTGAAAATGACGTACAAGTTCGTGGCGCCCTCCATCGGTAATGCTGGAAGTCAATATGGTGTTGGCCCACCCTTAGCCTTGATGACAGCGTTCACTCTCGCAGGCATACTTTCAATCACGTGCTGGAAGGTTTCTTGGGGAATGGTAGCCCATTCTTGACGGTGTGCGGAACTGAGGAGAGGTATCTATGTAGGTCGGTGAGGTCTGGCACGAAGTCGGCGTTCCAAAACATCCATTACAGGGATGTTATTGTCGTGTAACCACTCCGCCACAGCCTGTGCAGTATGAACAAGTGCTCGATCGTGTTGAAAGATGCAATCGCCATCCCCGAATTGCTCTTCAACAGTGGGAAGCAAGAAGGTGCTTAAAATATCAATGTAGGTCTGCGCTGTGGTCGTGCCACGCAAAACAACAAGGGGTGGAAGCACCCTCCAGGAAAAACACGACCACTACCTCCGAATTTCACTGTTGGCACTACACACGCTGGCAGATGACGTTCACCGGGCATTCGCCATACCCGCACCCTGCCATCGGATCGCCATATTGTGTACCGTGATTCGTCACTCCACACAACGTTTTTCCACTGTTCAATTGTGTAATGTTGACGCTCCTTACACCAAGCGAGGCGTTGTTTGGCATTTTCCTGCGTGATGTGTGGCTTATGAGTAGCCACTCGACCATTGAATCCAAGGTTTCTCACCTCACACCTTACTGTCATAGTACTTGGAGTGGATCCTGATGCAGTTTGGAATTCCTGTGTGATGGTCTGGACAGGTGTCTGCCTATTACTCTTTACGACCCTCTTCAAATTTCGGCGGTCTCTGTCAGTCAACAAACGAGGTCGGCCTGTAAGCTTTTGTGCTGTACATCCTCCTTCACGTTTCCAATTCACTATCACATCAGAAACAGTGGACCTACGGATGTTTAAGAGTGTGGAAATCTCACGTACAGACTTCTGACACAAGTGACACCCAATCACCTGGCCACGTTCGAAGTCCGTGAGTTCCACCGGGCGTCCCATTCTGCTGTTTCACGATGTCTAATGACTACTGAAGTCGCGGATAATGAGTAACAGGCAGTAGGTGGCAGCACAATGCACCTAAGATGAAAAACGTATGTTTGTGGGGTGTTCGGAAGTTTTTGATCAAATAGAGTATTTTAGGCAGGATATTTTTCTGCGAATGTTTACAGTGGTACATAGATCCGCGAATTTTCCTATCAACCCTTTCAACGCTACGTTTTGTTACCTTCTTCCAAACAGCCATACCAGACATTGGGCTGATCAACCATCCTGGATATGGTAATATCCAGAGGTAGTAAGGGAAGGTGGTGTTGCTTCTCCTAGGTAAAAATGTTGCTATGTTCTTATCCACAAGTATAGCCTCTTATCAAAGTACCTGACTCGTAATTCCCTGAATGTAGAAACACACACACTATTGGCTCAGCACTGATCAACACATAAACGAGAGTGTATTGTGGCCTTGTCATAAGAATTGGCCGCATAATGTAACAGTTAACAATGAATATAACAGTTTTATAGCTACTTGACGTAAGAGCAACGTCGTGACCCCATGTAAACACGCCCTCCCGTCACAAACACTGCAGGCAATATAAAGTCGTCAGTTCTCATAGCTGTTGCTCCATCAGGATGTTGTTGAGCAATCAATGAACACATTGCTCTTAACTCAAGACTCCGGTGATCAATTAGCGGCTACTTGTGCATCTAATTTGGGGAGAAAAGAGAGCGGGGGTGGGCGTACATTTGCAGTTGTCATTTTCCCTTTCCGAAACAGACAGGCTGCTGCTGATGACATATTCTCTTTCATAGAAGAATGATCCAAGTGTGGTCCTTACCAATAAGGATTCACACACTTCTGTTCCTATATAAAGGTTCTCTACGAAAGTTTATTTCTATACTTAATTTTAATCGAGATAACCCTTTTCGGAAACACATTTCGTTATAGATACAAAGAGAACAGCGATAGTCAAATGTTAAACAACTGGACGCTATATGCTGGCCTTAAAATTCCACACTCATTCAATGCGAGAAACAAATGAATGTCGACAGGACTTTAAAAGAATAACCAAGCATTAAACAATTCGAATCATTAATAACGGATATCTCGGAAATGGCGGATGCCAAAGAAAAGTTATTTGAAATGAATTCTGATTTTTAAAGAGATCTACATTTTTTGTGTGGTACACTTTAGTCTATCGCTTCAAGTTTATTAGTTAGACACAATTATACAAAATTCCTTCGGAATCAAGAGGGCTTCACTGCTATTCCCAGAAAATTCAAGAGCCATTTTTTTTACAAAATCAAAAATTTAAGAAAAATGTGCCATATAAGGGGTAGTATAGGGAAGGGGGGATTATGTAGAAAATCTTGTACTTTACATTCTTTTTTAGTCTCAGTAGGCCTCAATACCTATGTTTCCAGTGAAATCTCAACATCGAAGTTTCGTGTGGAACACAATAATTTCCCTACTTACTATACGTAGTAGAGATGGTAAAAACAAAAGTCGATTAGATACAAAAGTTGGTATTTAGGATCGGCATCTTCCACGGATGCGAAAGTATTTCAAGAAAAACCTCCACCACAAACAACCGCTTACTCAGAAATGAATTTTGAAAATTTTTATTTTTTCAAAGATAGCACTAACGATTCTGGTTAATATACCATATTTTAAGATATTTGCATGACAAACTAAGTGCATATTTTGAGTTTTCTGAGTATAGCCTGTGAAGTTCTCTTCATTGGGAGTAGATCTGCTTTAAATACACAGTTTATTAAAAAGCATATTTCTGGCATCAGTCATTTCGAGGACATCCGTCCGTCGTTGTTTGTTTGATTTTTTCATCAGTTTTGAAGTTCTGTAACATTCGGTTGTGTCTCGCGATGTCGTGGAAAGGGTATGAAATTTCAAGGCCAGCTTCTAATGTCCTGCTTTTAAAGATGTTACTATCGCTCTTCTCTGCTCTATCACACTTGTATAACATGTATATGTGATGCATTCACATAAGATTCCATAACTTCTGTCGCTTATTAGTGGGTACACAAACAACTCATACGAGATCATATTTTTCTATCTATTCATGATAATCGAGATAAACCTTTACAGAAACAGCTACATTACACATTTCGTTATAGATACAAAGAGAACAGCGATAGTCAAATGTTTAACAACTGGACGCTATATGCTGGCCTTAAAATTCCATACTGTTTCCATGACATAGCGAGAAACAACTGAATGCTGAACGGATTTTAAAGAATGACAAAGTAATGAACAATTCAAAACTTTAATAGTGGCTTATGTCATAAAAAGCTTATTTGAAATAAATGGTGTGTTTTAAAGAGATCTATATATTTTTTGTGAAGTACGTTTTCGTCTATCGCTTAAGGTTTACCAGTTATATAAGATTAAACCAAATTGCTTCTGAATGAAAAGGACTTCACAATCTATTCCCAGAAAATTCAATATATATATATATTATTTGTCATGTAAATATCTTTAATGTATGGTATCCTAATCAAAATCGTTAGAACCACATTTTTAGAAAATAAAAAAACTCAAAAAATTTTCCATGTAATGAGTAGTTTGGGATAGGGGGATTTCTTGAAAATCTTAGTGTTGCATCCTTCTCAGGTATTGAATCTAAATACCAAGTTTGCTATTTATTAAAATTTTCGTTTTTGAGTTATGCTGTTTATATATATATATATATATATATATACACACACATGGACCTTCCTCTAAAATGTTTCCTCTGGTTTTAGCGGACCTCAAAACATGCATTTCCGGTGAAATATCGGTGGATAATTTTTGGGTGGAATACAATACTTCCACTACTTCAATACGCAGTAGAGAAAGTAGTACACGTTTACAAGAATGCATTGTGGAAGCCATATAAAAGTAAACGACTAGGCAGAAAAGTCATATGAATGTAACACATCAAGATTTTTACTTTCTCTTCCTCGTACATAGTAGATGGAGAAGGTATTGCTTTCTATCCACAAATTCAATACCCAGATTTCATCGAAAAAACATGTTTTATTGAATACAAAAAAATAAAAAAAATTCTGTGTGTGTGTGTGTCTGCGAACAGAATAACTAAAAATAAAATTCTGATATGTTACACTCACACTACTTTCTCTACTCTTGTACAAACTATTTTTACAAACGCTTATTCTCCATCTATTTCATGTTAAGCGAGAAAAACGTTTTCAGAAACTATCTTATCGGTAATTTTCTTGTAGATGCAAGGGGAATTGCTAGGCTTTAAGTGATAGTCAAATGTTTTAAGACCTGGTTGCTATGTGGAGTATTCCATTCTCTTTGTATGTCCAGGACATAAAAAATGAATAACGAATTCCCATTTGAGAAAAAGTATAACTATTGGAAAATTAAAGAAAAATCTGATGTGTTACACTCACATGACTTTCTCTACTCTTGTACAAACTATTTTTACAAACGCTTATTCTCCATATGCTTCATGTTAATGGAGATATCGAGATGTCAATCTTATTGATAATTTTCTTGCAGATGCAAGGGGAATATGGTAGGTTTTAAGCGATAGTCAAATATTTTAACGCTGGTTGCTATATGGCGCATTCCATTCTCTTTGCATGTCCAGGACATAAAAAAAATGAATAACGAATTTGAGAAAAAGTATAAGTATTGGAAAATTTAAGGGAATAACAAGCAATATCTCGCAAACGGTTCACTCAACAAAAGAAATGTATATGACATAAATTGTGTATTTTAACGCGATCTACATTTTTCGTGTAGTAAAATTTTGTCTATCTCTTATGGTTTACCAGTTATGAAAAAGTCGTTCATAACGAAGAATACTTTTGGAGACATTCCCAGAAAATTCTAGATATACATTTTATTTGTCATGACAATATCTTAAACATATGATATTTTAATCAAAATCGTTAGAGCCGTTTTTGAGAAAATTAAAATTTTCGAAAAATGTTCCATGTAAAGGGTAGTCTGGGGTGGGGGGATTTTCTTGAAAACCTTCGTGTCGCATCTCTGAAAGATACTGAACGTAAATACCAAGTTTGGTGTTTATCCGACTCTTCGTTTTTGAGTTATGCTGTTCACAGACACACAGACACACTGACAGACACACAGACACACAGACAGACACACGGACATGTTTCCAAAAATGCTTTTTTTGGATTCAGTGAGTCTCAAAACATGTATTTCCGGTGAAATCTCGGTATCGAAATTTTGGATGGAATACAATACTTCCCC
Organism: Deroplatys truncata; assembly: GCA_030765065.1. NCBI lineage: Eukaryota > Metazoa > Arthropoda > Insecta > Mantodea > Mantidae > Deroplatys > Deroplatys truncata. The sequence continues at coordinate 14,995,204 of CM060979.1, forward strand.
TACTTATACGTAGTAGAGAAAGTAAAAAAAATCTGATGTGTTACACTCACATGACTTTCTCTACTCTTGTACAATCTATTTTTACAAACGCCTATTCTCCATATGCTTTATGTTAATCGAGATATCGAGATGTCAATCTTATTGCTAATTTTCTTGTAGATGCAAGGGGAATATGGTAGCTTTTAAGCGATGGTCAAATATTTTAACGCTGGTTGCTATGCGGCGCATTCCATTCTCTTTGCAAGTCCAGGACATAAAAAAATGAATAACGAATTTGAGAAAATTATAAGTATTGGAAAATTTAAGGGAATAACAAGCAATATCTCGAAAACGGTTCACTCAACAAAAGAAATGTATATGACATAAGTTGTGTATTTTAACGAGATCTACATTTTTTGTGTAGTAAAATTTTGTCTATCTCTTATGGTTTACCAGTTATGCAAAAGTCGTTCACAATGAAGAATACTTTTGGAGACATTCCCAGAAAATTCGAGATATACATTTCATTTCTCATGACATTATCTTAAACATATGATATTTTAATCAAAATCGTTAGAGCCATTTTTGAGAAAATTAAAATTTTCGAAAAATGTTCCATGTAAAGGGTAGTCTGGGGTGGGGGGATTTTCTTGAAAACCTTCGTGTCGCATCTCTGGAAGATACTGAACCTAAATACCAAGTTTGGTGTTTATCCGACTGTTCGTTTTTGAGTTATGCTGTTCACAGACACACACACAGACACACACACACACAGACACACAGACACACACACGGACATGTTTCCAAAAATGCTTTTTTTGGATTCAGGAGGTCTGAAAACATGTATTTCCGGTGAAATCTCGGTATCGAATTTTTGGGTGGAATGCAATACTTCCCCTACTTACTATACGTAGTAGAGAAAGTAAAAATGAATAACGAATTTGAGAAAAAGTATAAGTATTGGAAAATTTAAGGGAATAACAAGCAATATCTCGCAAACGGTTCACTCAACAAAAGAAATGTATATGACATGAATTGTGTATTTTAACGCGATCTACATTTTTCGTGTAGTAAAATTTTGTCTATCTCTTATGGTTTACCAGTTATGAAAAAGTCGTCCATAATGAAGAATACTTTTGGAGACATTCCCAGAAAATTCGAGATATACATTTTATTTGTCATGACAATATCTTAAACATATGATATTTTAATCAAAATCGTTAGAGCCGTTTTTGAGAAAATTAAAATTTTCGAAAAATGTTCCATGTAAAGGGTAGTCTGGGGTGGGGGGATTTTCTTGAAAACCTTCGTGTCGCATCTCTGGAAGATACTGAACCCAAATACCAAGTTTGGTGCTTATCCGATTGTTCGTTTTTGAGTTATGCTGTTCACAGACACACACACAGACACACACACAGACACACACACACACACAGACACACACACACACACACAGACACACACACGGACATGTTTCTAAAAATGTTTTTTTGGATTCAGGAGGTCTCAAAACGTGTATTTCCGGTGAAATCTCGGTATCGAATTTTTGGGTGGAATGCAATACTTCCCCTACTTACTATACGTAGTAGAGAAAGTAATAACGAGGAATATCTAAAAAATGTTTAACTTGAAAAAAACGTATATAACATAAATTCTGTGTTTTAACGAGATTTGCATTTTTTGTGCAGTAAAATTTTGTTTATTTTTTATGGTTTATCACTTATGCAAAAGTCATTCTGAATGAATTTGGGGACATTCCCAGAAAATTCAAGATATACATTTCACTTGCCATTAAAATACCTTAAACAAGTGGTATATTAATCAAAATCGTTGGAACCATTTTTGAAAAAATCAAAATTTTGGAAAAATTTAACATGTTGTTGGGTGTAGTTGAGGTGAGGGGGATTTCCTTGAAAATCTTCTTGTCGCATCCTTGGAAACTACTAAACCCAAATACCAAGTTTGGTATTTATTCGACTTGTCGTATTTGAGTTATACCGTCCACAGACAGACAGACAGACACACACACACACACACACACACACGAACATGTTTCCAAAAATGCTTGATTTGGATTCAGGGCGCCTCAAAATGTGCATTTCCGGTGAAATCACGCTATCGAATCTTTGGGTAGAATGTCTTACTTACTACTAAATAATAGGAAGTATAATGAATTAATAATAATAATAATAATAATAATAATAATAATAATAATAATAATAATAATAATAATAATAATATTACCTAAGCTTTACCTTCTACAAATTCTCATAAAATATCACACGCCTTTCTTGGTTTGCTCTGTTCTATTCCATATTTGAAAGAGAAGAAATACGAGAAAGAAGCAAATAATGATGAAAAAGAAGAAGAATAAGCAGAAGTAGTATTATGTTATAGTTAACTTTGGAATTTAATATTTACTCTCTGCTGTGCTCTTATCTTAGTTTCTTTATGTGCCTGCTCTGTTGATTTGCGTCGATATAAACAATCGCGATTTATGTCGATTATTATACGATCGAGATCTTAACAGTTGATTTGTTATGAAATGGCGGAAACACTGTGTAGTGTTGAGGGCTGGTGAATTTTGTGTTGTTTTCTACTCTCCTTGGGGTCTGCGGATGGATGGCAGCTGATTCTGGGCATCTAGAAATGTTGGGCGACACAAGGAATGTGGGTATGTTAATTAATCCGCTTGCATTTTTAGTTTAGACGCTTTGTTTCAAACCTTAATTTATCTTTCGTTGTGAAAAGGAAAACGCTTTGGTAGCAGTTTTTATTTGCATAAGGTAGATCAAGCTTATTCTGTTGAGATAGTAATAATGCAAAACGGGAAGTACGTATGAATTAACAGAACGGCTACATCGACACGTTCTATAAGTCTTGAAGATTAGGTTATACACCATTCTTGTAAAATAATTTTGTAAACACGACACATAAAAAAATCTGATGTCATGACCTTCTCTACTCTTGTAAAAACTACTGTTACAAAGGCTTATTCTCCATATGCTTCATGTTAATCGAGATATCGAGATGTCAATCTTATTGGTAACTTTCATGTAGATGCAAGGGGAATATGGTAGGTTTTAAGCGATAGTCAAATGTTTTAACGCTGGTTGCTATGTGGCGCATTCCATTCTCTTTGCATGTCCAGGACATAAAAATGAATAACGAATTTGAGAAAAAGTATAAGTATTGGATAATTTAAGGGAATAACAAGCAATATCTCGAAAACGGTTCACTCAACAAAAGAAATGTATATGACATAAATTGTGTATTTTAACGCGATCTACATTTTTTGTGCAGTAAAATTTTGTCTATCTCTTATGGTTTACCATTTATGCAAAAGTCCTTCACAATGAAGAATACTTTTGGAGACATTCCCAGAAAATTCGTGATATACATTTCTTTTCTCATGACAATATCTTAAACATATGATATTTTAATCAAAATGGTTAGAGCCATTTTTGAGAAAATTAAAATTTTCGAAAAATGTTCCATGTAAAGGGTAGTCTGGGGTGGGGGGATTTTCTTGAAAATCTTCGTGTCGCATCTCTGGAAGATACTGAACCTAAATACCAAGTTTGGTGTTTATCCGACTGTTCGTTTCTGAGTTATGCTGTTCACAGACACACACACGGACATGTTTCCAAAAATGCTTTTTTTGGATTCAGGGGGTCTCAAAACATATATTTCCGGTGAAATCTCGGTATCGAATTTTTGGGTGGAATGCAATACTTCCCCTACTTATTATACGTAGTAGAGAAAGTAAAAATATGCTTTCGTAAGTGTAGTTTGTAAACCCACTATAATAAGCAACAAAGTGTATGGAAAACTCATGTGAATATAACACGTAATTTTTTTTTCGTTTTGTTCCAGTACTTAGCTGATACAGTGCGTGAGTTACATTTCATTTTGAAGTTTATTAAAGTCAGCTTTCAAATGCTTTTATAGTGCATCTACTGTTCCGTGCTCTAACCTCAAAACACTTATTTTCGTGCTGCCTTTCTGCTCTACATTTTTCTGCACATTATTTCTCCACACCCAGTATGTTGCAACTGTCCTTATTGGCTTACCCCAAAGAGCCTCTTTGGAAAATTTTCCACTTCCAAATCCTTCAGTGCATTCCAAATTACTAAAAATGGAAAATCGGAAGTCTTTACTAGATATGTCTATGTCATTACTTCTATGCTTGTGTCTAACAAAGCTTTACATATTACATTTTGCAGTTTCTGTATAAGGTATTCCTAATTTAGTTACTAGTTACAGTCGAGTGGAGGAACGTGCCGGTGCTTTTGGTTTTCTATAGTGTTTTTCTTTATATAATGTTGGCAGAACCTCCTTATTATCTGTGTTTCACACCAGCGCTGGATTGGTTTGAATTCAATTCCGTTACACACGCATTAATCTATGAACGCAGGTCAGGCCTAGGTGAGTGGCGAAAAGGGAGGAGTACGGAAACATTTCATCTGCATGGTTGGAAGACACACTGGTCCCTGGTTGAGTCCGTCTTGTATTGGTTTGATGTCAAAAAGTTCTAGCACTTAAAGAAGGTCTGTTTCAGGCTCAGGAGGGAAGGAAAAGGGGGAAGCAAGGCAAATGCAAGTAGGGGGCGTGCGAGAGGCGATTCAGTAATTTCCTTACCAACACAAACCACTGTGCATTATATCGCCATGATTCCATACACTCGAGTGTAGAAATAGGAGATGTTATTGATATTATTTACATCTTATGTATCTATGTATTTACCGTCTCACTTTGCTGAAGGTTCTGGATTCGACTGCCTACCTAAGACCTCGAGCACTTGAAGCCTAGGACGTGGAACTGTTGCTAGGATGCAATGCCCACTTTGTGTCGCTGTTGCAGGGCACAGTTAGCGCAACATGTGAATGACGCTGCTAGCTGTCAGCGACATGAACTTAACGAATTGAACGCGTTTGTTTAGTGGGAGGAGACGAGTGTTTCTGAGATGTTGTGCTACACGCACGTTCCCCATTCCATGTCTTACCCCAAGGGGCGTTTAACCGTTCCCCAGCACTATTGTAGCTGCGGGGTGCCGTGCACGAAAATGCTCATCTGAAGATCAGAGGTTCGGACCTTCTGAGGCTGTGGATGACAACGTCGAGCTTCTGTCCCAATGACACCTTATGGTTATTTGTAACAATCAGAGATAAATATAATACATTAGAAGAACGGTAATCTGATTACACATGTTACGGCAGTATTTTTAACACATAAATGATTTCAGTCTAATTATATAATATATAAATTCAATAACAGCCCGCCTTGAAGCAATATGTGTATGTAACAAGATATAAAAAGTGTATATTACAGTCATTGTATATGTTTATATTATATATTTATATACATGTGTAATAATGCTACGTGAATGTATTACGTAATTTAATAATGTAGGAGCTGTGAGAATAATAAGTTAAAAGTTGCTAACCATGAGGTAACCTTGAGGCAATAATGAATTAGGAAGTTTAAATGCTACTAGTCATTATTGGAGCAACAATACTGTAAATTTTGAGACAGTTTAAAAATAGCCAATCAACAACCAGAAAAAGCTTTAGTTAAATGAAGGTATTCTTTTGGAATAGGATTAGTCAATCAGAGACTTGAAATACAGAAGTTTACAAGTTTAGGCGGTTGAAATCAATTAAGTTGCCTGCAGATAGTGTTTGATGCGAGATGCGTCCTCGAGAGATTTAATACGTATTCGTGTGAGACGAAAATAGTTTACGTGTTAAAACGTTCAAGTAATTAATTAAAGAATCTCACAGCTCTCTCTATATCAGTGAAGTAAAATTATAATCTGTGTAAGCTTACATTCTTAGTCGCACCACAACCCTGCTAAGAGAAACATGTCTCTAACAATAATACTGACGCACCCGAGGCAAACATAAATATATAATATTTAAAGAAACAGTTAAATTACAAAGTTAAAATGTTTTTAAATTTTTGGGGCGAAGGCTCCCAAAGCGTGGTGCAAACAACGTAATAAGAAAATAACTACTTCAAATTGGCTTCCATGCGTGGGGCTGAAACTAACTACTTCAATGTATACATACCTTAAGAGCAACTGTTCGAAATGCACAATTATAACGTTTAGTTACTGACTTAGAGATAGCAGATCATAACTCAGGATTCTATCGATTTTCATGAATGACTCTTCTGTTGCAACTGATGCAGATCCTGCGGCTTCCGAGTAAAAACTTTCTTCTTCAGGATAGGTTACACGACGGAAAATTGAAACTCAGTTTTTACTTTCTCTACTACGTATAGTAAGTAGGGGATGTATTGTATTCCACCAAAAAATTCGATACCACGATTTCACCTGAAATATATGTTTTGAGACCCCCTGAATCCACAAAAAACATTTTCGGAAACATGTTTGTTTGTGTGTCTGTGAACAGCATAGATCAGAAACGAACAGTCGGATAAACACCAAACTTGGTATTTAGGTTCAGTATCTTCCAGAGATGCGACACGAAGGTTTTCAAGAGAATCCCCCCACCCCAGATTACTCTTTACATGGTACATTTTTCGAAAATTTTAATTTTCTCAAAAATGGCTCTAACGATTTTGATTAAAATATCATATGTTTAAGATATTTTCATGACAAATCAAATATATATCTCGAATTTTCTGGAAATGTCTCCAAACGTATTCTTCATTGTCAACGACTTTTGCATAACTGGTAAACCATAAGAGATAGACAAACGTTTACTATACAAAAAATATAGATCGCGTTAAGATACACAATTTATGTCATATACATTTTTTTGCTGAATGAAGCATTTTCGAGATATTGCTTGTTATTTCCTTAAATTTTCCAATACTTAATACTTTTTCTCAAATTCGTTATTCATTGTTTTATGTCCTGGACATACAAAGAGAATGGAATACTCCACATAGCAACCAGCTCTTGAAACATTTGACTATCGCTCAAAGCCTACCAATTCCCCTTGCATCTGCAAGAAAATTAGCAATAAGATTAACATCTCGATTAACATGAAGCATATGGAGAATAAGCGTTTGTAAAAATAGTTTGTACAAGAGTAGAGAAAGTCATGTGAGTGTAACACATCTGATTTTTTTACTTATGGACGGTCTTTAACTGCTGTGGTTGTTAGCGTCCCATTCTATATTTGGCGTGAAAGACCGTAATTTTGCTCAGAGGCCTCTTTATCACGCTTGAGGTTCTTTTACGTGCTGTAAATCTACGACACGGGACCACCAGCTTTACTTCCCTTACGAAGGAGGCCATGCTAAGGACTTTTATACCGGAAAGAAAACCATCGCCCTCCGCCGGGTTTGAACCCGCGACCTGGTGAACTAGAGGCTAGCATGGTAACCACTACACTACGATGACTTAAATCTATTGTGGGTACCACCATTTAGGGGAAGGGATGAAATGAAGGAACCACATGAGGCTACAGGCCATAGGGACGCGCAAAAATCCCTAACACTTCCAGACATGAAGACCCGTCCCACTGCTGAAGCTTATAGAGAGGTCGATGAACAACCCGTGACCAAGCAGCCCTTAATTGTACTTTGAATAAGTACTCGTGCCAATTATCCCGCACCGCCATACGCCACGAAACCTCGAAACACACTTGAAAGATGGGAACGAAACGGAATGAGAGGAAAATTAAGGAAAGGACATAGTGGTAGATGAGCAACGACACAAGCATTCGCCTACCGACCAGGAAAAACCACGAAAAACTATGGTCAGGGTCGACGGGAATTGAACCCGGGACTTCACGAATGCCAGTCTCACACGTTACCTTCTTCAGAATGCTCCATAGCAAAAACGCTCATGGTATCAGGTCACATGACCTGGGTGGTCATTCTATTTTGCCACGACGACCAAATCCATTCATAGAATTGCTAGTATAGGAAATTCCTTGTTTCTGCACTACAATGAGACGGTGTTTCATAAGACACAAAAAAATCTTATGTTACATTCACACGGATCATGTATTTCATAAAGTTTCTATAAACCATTCTTAGGGAAGTTTATTTAGCTATCCCAAGAGGGATGAAGGAAACAGAATCGAATAGTCAGATGTTTAAAAGTGGCTAACTATGGTTTTAAAATTCCATACCTTTTCCTTGTCATTGCGAAGAGTAAGTGAATAGTGACAGAATTTTAAAAAAATGTATAAAGTGTTGAGAAACTGAAACGAATATTAACGAATATCTCGGAAATAGCTTATGCCACCAAAAAGTTATTTGAAATAAATTGTGTGCTTTTCGTCTGTCGTTAACGTTAACCAGTTGTAAAAAATTATACAAAATTCCTTCCGAATGAAGAAGACCTCATAGCTTTAAGGCTATTCCCAGAAAATTCAAGATACATGTTTTATTTTCCATGCAAATGCATTACGAATAAATACCAAACTTGGTACTTAGGTTCAGCATCTCACAAAGATGCGACCAAAGACTTTGAAAAAAAAAAACCAACCAAAATAAATATTAAAGATATTTGCATTACAAATAAAACGTATATCTTGAATTTTCTGGGAATAGCCAATCGAGTCCTCTTCATTTGGAAGGAATTTTATATAATCTTGTATAACTGGTAAACGTTAAGTGATAGACAAAAAGTACTACACAAAAAATCTGATGCGTTACAGCCACATGACTTTCTCTACTCTTGTACAAACTATTTTCACAAATGCTTATTCTCCATATGCTTCATGTTAATCGAGATGTTAATCTTATTGCTAATTTTCTTGTAGATGCAAGGGGAATTGCTAGGCTTTAAGCGATAGTCAAATGTTTTAAGAGCTGGTTGCTATGTGGAGCATTCCATTCTCTTTGCATGTCCAAGACATAAAAAAAACTAATAACGAATTTCCTATTGAGAAAAGTATAACTATTGGAAAATTCAAGCAAATAACAAGGAATATCTCGGAAATGGTTCACTCGACAAAAGAAAAACATTATGTGACACAAATTGTGTGTTTTAACGAGCTCTACATTTTTTGTGTCGAAAAATTTTGTCTATCTCTTACGGTTTACCAGTTATGGAAAAGTCATTCAGAAAGAAGAGGACTTTTGGTGACTTCCCAGCAAATTCAAAATATGCATTTTATTTTTCATGAAAATATCTTATATCCATGATATTTTTATCCAAATCGTTAGAGCCATTTTTGAGAAAATCAAAATTTTCGAAAAATTCTCTATGTAAAAGGTAGTCTGGGGTGGGGAGATTTTGTGTCGGATCTTTGAGAGATACTGAACTTATATACCAAGTTTGGTATTTATCCGACTTTTCGTTTTTGAGTTATGCTGTACACAAACACACATACACACAGACCTTTTTCCAAAAAAGTTTGTTTTTGGATTCAGGTCACCTCAAAGCATGTATTATCGGTGAAATCAAGGTATGAATTTTTGGTGGAATGCAATACTTCCCCTACTTACTATATGTAGTAGAGAAAGTAAAAATTGTAGATCTGTTTAAAATACATAATTTGTGTCATAAGCCATTTCGAGATATTCGTTATTAATGATTCAAGTTGTTCAATATTTAGTTATTCGTTTTAAGTCCTGTTGATTTGCAGTTGTTTCTCACGATGTCATGGAAACAGTATGGAATTTTAAGGCCAGCAGATAGCGTCCAGTTGTTAAACATTTGACTATCGCTGTTCTCTTTGTATCTATAACGAAATGTGTAATGTAGCTATTTCTATAAAGGTTTATTTGGATTAAAATGAAGTAGATAGAAAAATAAGCTTTAGTAAGAATAGTGATATACTCATTTATAAACATTATAGGATAGAGCAAGCATTAGTATAGATTTATGAATAACCTGGGGACACCAGGTTCCAGAGGATGGAAAGAGGTGCCCTCGGATGTGTTGGCCCAAACTTTGATACTGACAGTGATGAAGAAAAGGAAGAGAAAGATCAGGACTCTCATGGAACTGTCCAAACGACTCGCGCGTGCCCGTCTTCTTACAGAAGGGTGGCAGGCGTGTGAGGATAGGGCTGTCAAACACAGCGGTACCGACTGACACTGTGGGAGCTAATCTACTGTACATGTGCCCTGCCACGCGGCCTCTATTACTCACATCTTGGGTTACACGCTAGGGGAATGCCCATCTCTTCTTTTGCTGCAACAAATGAATTGCCTTCCCCTTCTATTGCACTTTTCCAAACCCAGTCATAAATTGCAAGTTTGTTAACAACTTGATTACGATCAATTGCCCGTTCTGATTAGGTATTTGTGGTTAATAAGTCATTGGCTGCGCCCATTTTTGTTGACATGTTTCCCCTTCAAAAAAAATCTGATGTGTCGTATTCACATAACCTTCTCTATTCAGTCATATTCAAACTACTTGTTAATCGAGATGCTAAAGCGATATTTAGGCTTTGAATTTCCATAGTATTTGCATGCCAACGAGTATAGACCATGAGGCAGTATTTTTAACACTTAAAACAATATGTATATGATAATATATAAAATGTATATTAAAGTCATTGTATTATGTTTATAATATTATGTACATGTATAAAAATGTTATGGGAATGCATTACGTAATTTAACAATGTAGGAGCTGTGAGAATAGAAGCAAGCTGCCTTCCGTAGCAAACAAAATTACAAAGTAGAAGCCGAAAGTTGCTAACAATGAGGTAACCTTGAGGGAACAATAAATTAGAAAGTTTAAAAAGGGTACTAATAGTTCTTGGAACAATAATAAAGTAATATTTAAAACAGTTTATAAGTAGCCAATCAAAAACTAGAGAAGCTTGAAGTTAAATAAAGATATTCTATTGGAGGAAGGCATCGCCGAAGCCGCCAGGACCTACGCCGCAACCAGTGACAGCTCCACAACCGCCGACTCCAGCACCACGCCGATCATCGAGGAAGTCCAGGGCCTACGTGACGCCGTTCAGCATCTACATGCGGAGTTTCTGAACATGACGACGAAGCTGACAGCCCTGGAGGAACTCATCAGGGACCTTCAAACCACATCAGCTGCCCAACAGGTTTTCCTGGCTGGGCAGTTCGACAGCACCTCATCGAGACTTACAACCATCACGGAAGCCATACGGTATCATCACTTGGACCCAGCTTTAAGACGAACCCAGATAGAGTCGCCAGATTCCAACAGCAGCAGTATCATCGGTACGATCCTCAAACCTAACCTATATTCTCTTCCTAACCCTCGCCATTTTCACTAGTGTTGCAGTCAGGTTTCATGGCAGCAACCTAGTAACTACCTTTACCCGCTCCCGCCCACAGGGCGGCAGCTACCATCCTTCTCATACTAACGCGGGTGCTATGCGGGACCTCAAAAAGCCACGACACTCCACTTTACCTTCTTCCTTTTTCCATCCGTTGGAGGAGTTTTTAGTGGGTATGCCGACTATTGGTGAGTCCCACACTCTCAGTCCCGACTCCCATCGGGGCTAAGGTCAGTGATTAAATCATTTTCTCCTCCACTCGAAAAAAAAGAAAAAAGGGAGTAGGCTTAGCCAATCAAAGACTTGAAATAGATAAAATATACAAACTCAAGCGGCGGACGCTACAAGGAAGGGTAACCAAGCAGTTTTAGTTCGGTATGGTACGTGTTCAGTGTGCGACATAGAAGTTCATTGCGGTGAGAATAATATAAAGTTTACGTGTTAAAAAGTGTAATTAACAATAATCTCACAGCTCTATAGTAGAACACATCAGTGAAGCGATATTTAGTCGTGTGAAGGATTAATAGAAAGAAGTTAAATACAATTATAATTTGTGTAGGCCTTGTTCTTTAGTCACACTACCCCTGTTAAGAGATACATGTTTCTACAAATTACTACTGACGCAGCCGAGGCATATATATATATAATATTTAAATAAATAACATTAAAATAGTTAACACATAAAGTAAACGTGTGGCGAAGGCCACCGGAAACTTTTTACCGTACGTGGGACGAATACTCTTAGAAAAATCTCCCGCAAAATTGGCATGCATTACGTGAGTGGTCTAAAACAGATTCAAATCGACGCCATAGTGGTACAAACGCTGCAAAAATAATTTAAACTCCTTCAAGTTTTGCGCCCAACGTGGGGCAAATACCAGAATCAACGAAACTACAATTACTTCAAGAACTTCAGAGAACTTCAAGAACACCATACAACAACGTCACTCATGGACAGCAAAGACAATCCTTTCAGGAGTACGGGGCACGCAGTCAACAATTCAACTACAATCTACGAGGGAACACCAGAGTATAAAGGTTTACTAACAGCGAGAGAATAGATCAGAAAATTCCAATACTACATATTGTCAAGATAGTTAGGAAGAATGTATTGTTATTAAAATAATTACATGTTGTTAAGAAGTGGAAAATTAAAATTCAGCAGTTCCAAACCAAATATAACATTGGAAAATATACAAAATAAAATGGAAACAAAAAACAATAGAAATATGGAAGTAGGAGAAGATATGTCAGCAATTACAGATTATAATGTAAATTTACATTCAGAGGAAACAAATAGGTTAGATATGGAAGAACAGTCATCTGTAAATTCACAGCTAGGCATAGAAAGAGATAGCAATAGTATGCAAGGTCAATCACCTTTACATATGTTAGTGCAGGGAACAACAAATGAAAGAAACACTATCCCTCAGACATCTAGCCAACAAGAGCAAAAAAACTCATCACAAAAAAATTTTATGTGCCTTCTAAAAGCAATATCTGAAATTAGAGTAGAATTAAATAATAAGCTAACTGAAATTAATAATAAGTTGACTGAAACTAGTACGGAGTTAAATAATTTAAACCCCTTCAACCAATAGCGACTTCCGGTTGAGAAAGGAATAAGTGTTTTGATAATTGCAGCGATATTTCCGCATGATTAAGAATACACAAAAAAGGAACTCTGTAATAATTATAATTTAGGAATTATTCATAATTAATTAACTTGCAATTTGATGATTTTCCATAATTTTAAAGTACGAGGGCTGATCAACAAAGACTGAGACTGATTTTTTTTCACAGATGTTTATTACTCCAATTCAATGTTTACATGATATTTTTCAAAGTAGTCCCCTCCTACTTCAATGCACTTTTTATAGCGTCTCTGCCAGTTCTTGAACACGTGCTGCAGACCATTCTTTGTCAGGTCCTTGAGAATCGCCTCACTTTTCTTGAGCACTGCTTCAGAGTTCTCAAATCGAATACCCCTACGCTTTGCCTTTAGTGATGGGAATAAAACAAAGTCACAGGGTGCAAGATCGGGGCTATAAGGTGGATGTGGTACACAGGTAATGTTGAATCGAGCCAGAAACTGCATGACTTGATTTGGGACGTGTGACCGTGCATTGTCATGATGAAGTCACCACCCAGTCCGAGAAAGCTCTGGTCGTTTCTTTGCAATGTGCTTCCTCAGTGTAGCCAATACTGACGTGCAGTATGCTGCTGTAACAGTAGTGTGAGGGGGAACTTCATGCTGATAAATCATTCCATTACAGTCAAAAAATGTGATCACCATCACTTTCCCTGCAGATGGAACAATTTTTGCCTTTTTTGGTGTTGGAGAACCTGGCGATTTCCACACTGTGCTGGCTTGTTTTCCTTCAGGAACATAATGATGCAGCCATGACTCATCACCGGTGATAATCGATTTAAAGAATGCATCACTTCCATTGTCCGGTATGCGAAATGCACGTAGGGTCTACAAAATAGAGCATTACTACCAACCTACCAATACGAGAGTGCTGCCGCCTACCAACATTATACATAAAACCCGCTCTTTTCAAATATTTATGTTACAGATACGAAACTATCACGGAAGCTACAGGAAAAAATCAGTCTGTCTTTGTTGATCAGCCCTTGTAATATGATTCAAAACCGTATCAATCGAAAGCCGTTCTGAAGCTGTAAATATGTTTTAAGTTTCAATACCATTTTTAAATAAATAAAGGCGCAATTGCCTAAGAAAAACTGCAAGATGTAGGAAAAATAAGACTAGCTTCGTTTCGGACTGTCCATTATGTTTACCGAGCGTGGGACCATAAAAACAAAAACCTTCTTTTGTACTTCGTGGGGATGAGGCAAGTTTTAAGAGTAAACAGACGCTATAAGGTATCGGACTTTTCTTACAGTTAGGCTTTGAAGTTTCAACCAGGGAACCAATAAACGTAGAGAATAAGTGTGAGAACCAATGGAAAGATAGGAAGACGCAGTGACATGTACAAAATTTAGAGGCGAGCAGTGACGGATATATGTGAACTCGAGCGTCGTTTTGGGGCAGTTTGTCATAATTCTTCGTTAAGGTAACACGCAGCACTCCGGGTCGGAAAAGGACGCCAAGTGCCACGCAATTATAAGGTGATGTAGGTGAAATATTTATATAATGTGCTAACGGTATTCTTCGATATAATTATAACCAAGCTCATAAAGGAGTTAATGTTCGTCAAGTGACTACTTCAAGTTGGAGTGAATCTAAGGAACGGTGATAGAGCACCGATATATTAAATAACTAGCGGAGCAAACTTTAGCATTCCAAGAGACAATAGCGGGAACACAGTGTTAAAAGAATGACACGTGTTAGGGAATACCAAAGAATCTTGCAGGATTTCTAGCATAAGAGTGAGAAAGGTGAAAACAGTGTTTCTTTCAAAACAATAACCTGGTATCACCACTCTCGCAATCCTACCCTGACAACAACTGTAGGGAATTTCAGACCGATTCGCCGACAGTTGACCCTGAGATGCGACAAGTGCTTCCTGACTGACATCGGCGATTTCGAGTCCTAAAAACTACACATACAACGACGCAGAGACGAGAACTACGCAGATGAGATTACCACAACGAAGTAGCGGCGCAAAGCGCTACAAAATTCAAACCAATAACAAAGAATCTCTCCGCAATAGTTAACGCCACAAAAGAAATGTCTGATTTGTTATATTTACATTACTTTCTCTACCTTCCATCGCTTATTAGTGTATCTTTCGTATCTACATCCAGATAACCTTTTGCAGAAATAGTTACATGACACATTTCGTTATAGATACAAAGAGAACAGCGATAGTCAAATGTTTAAGAACTGGACGCTATATGCTGCCTTAAAATTCCATACTGTTTCTATGACATCGCGAGAAACAACTGAATGTAGCAAGGAGTTGAAAAGAAGGACAAAAGTATTGAACAATTCGAACCATTAATTCATATCTCGGAAATGTCCGATTCCACAAAAAAGTTGTTTGACGTAAATGTTGTATTTTAAAGAGATCTACATTTCTTATGTTGTACATTTTCGGCTATTGTTTAATGTTTGCTAGTTATACAATATTATACAAAATTTCTTCCGAATAAAGAGGGCTTCACAGGCTATTTCTGGAAAATTAGAGATACATTTTATTTGTATATCTTTAATATATTGTATTTTAATCACAATCGTTAGACCCAGTTTTTGAAATCCAAACGTTTCGAAAACTTTTCCATGTAAACTGCAGTTTGGAGCTTGATGAAAACCTTCGTGTCGCATCTTTGGAAGGTACTGAACCTAAATACCAAGTTTGGTGTTTATCCAAATTCTATATTTATCCGACTTTTCATTTTTGAGTTATACTGTTCACAGACACACACAAATGGGCCTATTTCTAAAAATGCTCTTTTTTATTCAGAGGTCTCAAAACATCTATTTCCGGTGAAATCGTAGTATCCAATTTTTGGGTGCCATGCAGTACATTCCTCACCTACTGTGTACAAGGTAGATAAAGTAAAAATTGACATAAATTGTGAGCTTTGAGATCTAAATTTTTGGGGTGTTAAATTTTTGTCTATTTCTTACAGCTTAATACTTATACAAATGTCATTTGAATAAAGAAGACTTCACAGGCTGTTCCTAGAAAACTCAAGGTGCCTACACGCTATGTTTATTATGTAAATATTTTAAATATATGATACTTTTATCTGAATCGTTAGACATTTTTGGGAAAACCAAGATCATGTACAGTGAGCGTAAAAAAACGTGCCGAGCTTTTGGTTACCCTTAGTGTTTTTCATTCCTGAATGTTGGCAGAATCTCATCATTTGTGTTCTTCGTCTGCCTTAGGTGAGCTATCCTCTAATTGGTTTTAGCTGAAGTCCGATTACCCTATGAAGTGAAAGGGGATATCACACACATATACATATATGTATGTATATATACATGGACATATAAATCAATATTAAACAAGAATCTTAGATAATAATATAATTCACCAAGAAAGATGTTAGAATATTTAGCAGCCAAAAACATAAAAAGCAGATTGTAACTTAGATAAGTAAGGGACGGGCGAGCTAGCTAGTTCCACGTAAAAGATAATTCTAGGTAGAGCCCACCTTTCACCAAGCTAATGAGCAGGGAACTGGAGCCAGTAAGGAGAAATAGAAAGAGACGGATATAGAAAGGAAGGAGACAGAGACATTGAATCTGCTTCCGGTCGCGTCACTCGGATGCGTATGCGAAAAACTTTGCAGCAGAATATTTTCATACATAATAAGGTAACACGGTCTGAGGACCAATTAGAAATGTCGTTACATTTTGAGGCGCGAAGGCGAGCGTCACTAGGCTTAGGTATAAAAGGGGGAAGAAAGCCCCCGATTTTCAGAATCTCGTCGACACACAGTGATACTCTCTGGACGACGTGCGTGCACGTGTGTGGGAAGCGTGTGCAGTTAGACTAAGCTCCTAATTTATTATTATGGTGGGAATTGTTACAATGGGAAAAGCTAGTCGCCCATAATGTTTATTTGATAATAAACCATATTTTTAAGGGAAATGCAATGTATTTTAATTTGCCTCGCCTACGAAAACCCTGAGATCAGTGAAATTAATTAGATAGTTAATTTATTAGACATGGATAAATGAGCGGCCGCTGAGCAACAATAGCCGGAGACAAAGACACTGCAGCAGAGGGCATCAACCAAAGGAACAACGTTTTCCCGCTACAGAAGAGAGGTCAGGCCTAGCTGGGGTGGAGAATCGGTATGTGTCACCTGCATGCTTGAAACAATATGCTTCCCAAAGATGTCCATACTAGCCCTAAATGAATCCGGCTCTTATTGGTTCGGCATTCAAGCACTAACCTCTGTAAGCGAATAAGGGATGGAAGGCGTTGCAGAGGCGTGCTAATTATTGGTTGTCAACTTAAACTGCGGTTCCTCATATTGGTACGTTTTTTTTTTTTTTTTTGCACCCGGCTGTATACCTTAAGACAAGAAAATAAAATTGAGCAGACTCTCGAAGCGTATATTTGTTGAAGTCCAAATCGTTTCCGCGGTCGGTTCATAATGATGTCTTGGGACGCGTGCCTTTAGTTTTGTTCTACTGTAACCTTTCATATTTAGTCCCACCTGCTGAATATGTGCTGACAGCCGAGCGGTTATAAGCTGATATGTAGCAATGAGGCCTACCGATGGTTCGTTTCCTAAGCTTTGTGTGTGTGTGTGTGTGTGTGTGTGTGTGTGTGTGTGTGTGTGTGTGCAACACAATGGTTATTACGCATATAATTCCCAATTGCTATAACGTTGATTTAAAGGTTGATTTTGTTTTCAAATTAAATATAAAAAATATGTGTTACACTCACATGACTTTCTCTACTCAAACTATTTTTACAAACGCTTATTCTCCATATGCTTCATGTTAATCGAGATGTTAATCTTATTGCTAATTTTCTTGTAGGTGCAAGGGGAATATGGTAGTATTTAAGCCATAGCCAAATCTTTTTAAGACGGGTTGCTATGTGGCGCATTCCACTCTCTTTGTATGTCCAGGACATAAAAAAAATAAATAACGAATTCCCATTTGAGAGAAAGTATTGGAAAATTTAAGGGAATAACAAGCACTATCTCGAAAATGGTTCACTCAACAAACAAAATGTATATGACATAAATTGTGTATTTTAACGCGATCTACATTTTTTGTGTAGTAAACTTTTGTCTATCTCTTATGGTTTACCAGTTATGCAAAAGTCGTTCAGAATGAAGAATACTTTTGGAGACCTTCCCAGAAAATTCGAGATATACGTTTCATTTGTCATAAAAATTTCTTAAACATATGATATTTTAATCAAAATCGTTAGAGCCATTTTTGAGAAAATTAAAACTTTCGAAAAATGTTCCATGTAAAGGGTAATCTGGGGTGGGAGGATTTTCTTGAAAACCATCGTGTCGCATCTCTGGAAGATACTGAACCTAAATACCAGCCTTGGTGTTTATCCGACTGTTCGTTTCTGAGCTATGATGTTCACAGACACACAGACATTTTCCAAAAATGCTTTTTTTTGGATTCAGGGGGTCTCAAAACACATATTTGCGGCGAATCTCGGTATCGAATTTTTTGATGGAATACAATCCTTCCCCTACTTACTATACGTAGTAGAGAAAGTAAAAATTACAACGGAAACACGTAAACACGTCGAAAGTCGTAATAAATCATTGCACGAACATTTTCACGAGTTAATTCCATGTTTTTGTTGTCACACAATCTTCAAGTTAGTGTACAAAAAACAAATGACGCTCTATTGACAAAATGTTTGAAGTACATTATGGTCAAAAATGTCAAAATTTCGATTGGAAACGTCAGATGGCACCTACAACATTCAGAGTTGCCAAGGCTCAAAATATAAATAGTGCCCCTCGTACACTAGGGAGTTTTCTATTCAAAACTACTGCGTTGCAAGTGGTCTCCATGTGCATTGAAACATTCTTGGCATTCCCTGTCGTCACGAGTTTGTAATGCATAAACAATAGTCACTGTGTGGGATTTCAATTTTAAAAGTTTAGCATCTCTTTAAAAAATGTTTTTGTAACGCCCACTTGCTGTGCAACACGTCTTAGAGACTTCTTTGGGAAGCGTTCGAATGATGCAGCAATTTCGTCAATTTATTTCTGCGTTAGAACATGTCTTTTTAGCGTTTAGCAACTCGTTGCCCTAAACTTACTAACCAGACATCTGACAGTATCTTTATTTCGAACTGGAATACCAGGACATGTCTCCTGTATTTGTCTACACACATGGTCATAAGTAAACAACGGTGAGGCGAAATAACTTGAAATTTGGTGTACATACATTTCAGACAAGAGGAATTCCATTCTGAGAAGAAAAAAAAGCTAACAAATCGCCACCATAGGACGAAATGGCACTGTATGGGAAGGGAAAGGAAGCAAAAAGTTATTGGCGACTTAAGTCCAAAATTACAAATGACAATCACAAATGGGACTAAATATGCTGCCCTTGATCATCTTCGACAAACTGCTGTCTCTAAAATTTAAAATTAAATTGAGTTTTATTTATGGACGCTCTTTAACTGCTTAGCGTCCCATTCTATATTGGGTGGGAAAGACCGGTAATTTTGCTCAGAGACCTCTTTATCAGTCTTAAGGTTCCTTTACGTGCCGTAAATCTACGACACGCGACCACTGCCTTTACTTCCCTTCCGAAGGAAACTATGCTAAGGATTTTTACGCCCTCCAGCGGGTTTGAACCTCGGGGACTAGACGCCAGCATGGTAACCACTACACTACAGCGGACGACACTGTTGTCTCGGAATGCCGCAAAACGTATGAAGGTTCATAACATACTGATTTGCTTCATTGTCCTGTTGCACTTGTAAAGAACCAGTATGTTAAAAGCTTGAGATCATCTTTCGCAAATCAGTGATGATTATGGAACCTCTCTGGGGGTTCTTCGCAACGGAAGCTTTGCTGTTCAGTAATAAACCTTGACGAGCTGCCAGCAACGAGTGTATCCTAATGACTATATCCAAACATGTCCTGTACCATCTCTATACAACGCCATTTCGTCCTCTGGTGTGAGGCAGTATTTTTAACATTTAAATAATTTCAGTCTAATTATATAAATGTAAATACAATAACAGCCCACCTTAAACCAATATGTGTATATGATAATTTGTAAAATGTATATAACAGTCATTGCATATGCTTATATTATTGTATCCATGTGTAATAATGTTATGTGAATGTATTACGTAATTTAATAATGTAGGAGCTGTGAGAATAATAAGTTAAAGGTTGCTAACAATGAGGTAACCTTGAGGCAATAATGAGTTTGAAACTTTAACAATACTACTTCTGATTCTTGGAAGCAATAATGTAATTTTATTGACAGTTTATAAAATAGCCAATCAACAACCAGAAAAAGCTTTAGTAAAATGAAGGTATTCTATTGGACTAGGATTAGCCAATCAGAAACTAAAAAGGAGAAAATTTTACAAATTTAGAGTTCAGTTGCCTGCAGACAGCGTTTCTAACCAGACGCAAAAAGTGTCCTCAAGAAATATAATATGTATTCATGTGAGACGAAAAATAAGTTTACGAGTTAAAAAAGTGTAATTAATTAATAAAAAGAATCTCACAGCTCTATATATCAGTGAAGTGTTATTTAAATCGTATCAAGTATTAATAAAAGGAGTGAAGTAAAATTATAATCTGTGTAAGCCTACACTCTTGTCGCATCACAACCCTGCTAAGAGAAACGTGTCTCTAACAGTAATACTGACGCAGTCGAGGCAAACATAAATATATAACATTTAAAGAAACAGATTAATTACAAAGTTAATTTTTTTAAACTTGGGGTAAAGGGCACCTGAAAGTACATTTGGGTCGAAGGCTACCGGAAACTGTTTACTATACATGCGGTTGCAAGTACTTCAAGTGTTCGGCTCCCCAACGGTTGAAATAGAACACAACTCCTACTTCAAATCGGCTTTTCCATACGTGAAACAATAACATTTACAGGTGGGAATTTTTAGGAATTATTGTCTGGCAGTATGTAGATACACCAAGTTTCAATTTATTTGGCCTCATGATTCGACATTTACGTATGTATCGTGCATAAAAATGCTTTGTTCAGGTCTGAAGTTTTCGGCAGGCATTACATTGGACCAATAACAAGCCAAGAACAGCAACAATAATAAGAATACTAAGGGTTTCTGGAAAGGAATTAGAACAAGAGTGGAGGGTATTCAAAAGCATGAAATTATAAGCGGTTTCAAGGATAAAAGGTCATTAATAGATTATAAATATTTTAAAACCGAATGAGGAAAAGAGAGATACATCGAAGTACATAACAAAGGGACCAGAATGGGGTATGCATGGACAGGTGTAATGAATTTAAGTGGTCTAACAGCTTGAAGAATGGGGGAGAAATGTACTAAATGTGGCGGATTACTTGACAATTGGCATTGTATTATAGAAAATGCTAGGATACGGATAAAGGAAGAGAGAATTTAATACTAGAGAACTGGAAAATTTTACCAACAGAACTAAAAGTTAGGGAGGTTTTTTAATACAGCATAAAAGGAATATATGGAAATTGAGTTTTTTATTTATGGACGGTCTTTAACTACTATGGTTCTTAGCATCCCATTCTGTATTGGGCGTGAAAGACCGGAAATTTGGCCTCTTTATCAGGCTTGAGGTTCTTTTATGTGCTGTAAATCTACGACATGGGACCACCGGCTTTACTTCTCTTCCGAAGGAAGCCATGTTAAGGATTTTTACGCCCGAAAAAATCCATCGCACTCCGCCGGGTTTGAACCCGCGACCTTGGGAACTAGAGGCTAGCACGGTACCACTAGTCCACGGAGGACGACTGAATGAATATATGGAGAAAACAGGAAAATATTTAGAAAAAACAAGGTCAAAATGATTAAAAGAATGTGAAGGAAATTGGAGAAAGTACTATAAAGGTAACAAGGGATAAAAGTAAATAGTGGATACATTATACTTCCCCATTATATACGAGGTCTGTTCAGAAAAATCCGGAACATTCGTAATTTCTTGCCAATGGAGTGTTGGAGCGAAATGCGGTTGGGAACCCTGCACTTGTCTGTGTTTAATGTGTAACTGCTAGAAGTTTCATTATTCTATGTCTGTTAGTTATTGTTCAGTGTTGTATTGAGTAGAAGGTTGTGTCGCACAGTTTGAGATGACAGAGTTAGAGGGGCAACACGTCTGCATTAAATTTTGTGTCAAACTCAAGAAAACCTTTACAGTGACATACAAAATGACAAGAAGTCTACGTTAATGAGTACTTAAGCCGTACTCGGTTTAAAAATGGCCGGGTGGAAGTTAAAGGTGACCCTCATTCAGGACTACCTTCGACGACGCTCATGTCAGGAACGTCAACGAAATTGTGGGTGCCAATCGAAGACTGACTATCGGGACGTGTTGCGACGCCTGCGAGAAAATGTGAGAAGGAAGCGGCCTGAAATATGGCGAGATAATACATGGCTCTTGCATCACGATAACGCACCCGCACATTCATCCCTGTTGGTGCGTGAATATTGCACAAAAAACGATATCTGTGCTGCCTCATCCTTGGTACTCTCCAGACCTGGCCCCTGCGGACTTTTTATTATTTCCAAAGTTGAAATTCCCGTTGATAGGACGAAGATTTGCAACGATAGACGAGATAAAAGAAAATTCGCAGACGGCGCTTAGCGCGATCCAGATCGAGATGTACCAAGACTGCTTCCGGAAGTGGAAATGGCATTGGGAGCGGTGTATCAATTGTGGAGGACAGTATTTCGAAGGAGACGATGCACAATAAGTAAAAGCTAAGCGTAGAAAAATGTTGTGGACAAAGTTCCGGAATTTTTTGAACACACCTCTTATATAGACGAGATATATAAGCAGAATATGATGCAGTAATTTGTATCACAAATTACTTAAATGTAAATAATGATTGTAATATGAATATGCATTTTTATGTGACATTGATTTGAGATGTTTATTGATTGTAATTATTGTTGGGAAGTAAGTTTATACCACCTTACTGAAACTGTCAATAATAGCGTGCAATAATGCAGCGAGGGGGTGAGCTGTTTATCATTATTGGAAACGAGGAAGTTACGTAATATTGGCGCGTTTAGAATCTTCTGGAACATTTCCCTAGAGCATATGTATTCATAATTTTCATTGGATATTAAAATAGACGCTAATGTTGGCGCGTTTTATTAGCCAATTGCAGTTCAGTTATAATCTTTAGGCATATCTGGGTGAAAGTGTATAAAAGGTAGGTTAGAGGTAAAGACCCCGTCAGTTCGTCGAAAATATTTTGTATGATACACGTCGCCTTCAGTCCAGCGGAAATATTACACGTCAGCTATAGATTCACAAGTTACGCGTAGCAGAATTATGAAAAATCTAAAGTGTTGTAAAGTTAATTATACAAAAGGTTGAAGTACGTGGATTAAAAGTGATCAGTAAGAAGTTATTATAACAGTTTCAGTTTGGCGAGTGTCAAGATCAATGTGTAAATGTGATAGTTAACGTGTTCGACAATAAAAGTGTAAAACAAAATTTCTTTCATCAGTGTTATCTTTAGATAAAAGATTCCTTTCCGTTTACACAACCTGTATAAAGAGAAGTGCTCGACCCAAAAGCTAGCCGGAGGACAAAGAACCAAAATTAAATAAAATAACTAGCATTTTTTTAAAAACAAAAAACTAATACTGCCGCAAATTGCTAACACCAGATGGAGCTAACAAACCTAACAAATGATTGACGTCACAAGATGGCTTCAACACGTTGAGTAAAAACACATACACAAATAACAGCATTAATAATACTACCGCAAATTGGCGCCCAACGTGGGGCTACAATAATGTTAAATAAACAACATTAATAATACCATCACAAATGTTAAGTATAAGGGGAAAAGAAATAATAAGCAAATTCATTGCTTACATTGTATAAATTGTATGTAAAGTTCAAGGTAGACAAATCATTCATTCATTCATAATAAGAATACTCTAAAGTAACACCACTGTTTGAAGAAGTTTTCACTTTTGAGATGTACAAACTCTAGTCTTTACAGCTCGAACAGAAGGTAGAGACTGACAGTTGATATTCACAGCCGATAAAGCATAGCCTTGAGCGGGTCATTCACGCTAGTTACTGCAGTGCAAGCGAATCTCGTATACACGCTATCGTGGCCGGACCACTGTATTTAACTGGTTTGTGTGAGGGTAAACATTGTATTGTTCATTCAAGAGTTATAATGCTGAGACGTTCTGATACAGTTTTAGTGGGAGTATTTTAGCTTTCGTTTTGCTACAGGGTGATTTATGAAGAACTGACACACTTCTTTGTTTAATTATTCTGTTCGAAATTCACTGAGTGCCCCAATTTTAGCACCAAATTAAGCGGAATGTGCTGGAGTTTTGATTGCCTGGCACCAGATGCGCAGATGTTCATGTTTTATTGTCGGCAACTGTTTTAGAGATTTTGTTCTAGTCAACGTGAAAATGGAGTACACATTAAATGAACTACTCTTCCTTCTAAAGCAATGCTGGATTACGAATTAAATTATAGCTAATCAAAGGGCATACCAGAGAGAATTTGATGTTCGAAATCCTCCCCAAAGAAACACAATACTGGGACTGGTAAAAAAAATTGGAAACAACTGGTTCTCTGGTGAGTGAACAAGGCAAAGCTCGTTCATCTAGGCTTCCCACGGTTGTTGTTGATGTAAGAGTACGACAGGATCAGTCACCCAAAAAATCATTAAGACATTTGTCGCAGGAGACAGGGTACAGCTACTCAATGTGTCAGAGAGCTGTGAAAAGTGCAGGTCTAAAGCCGTATAGGATTACGGTTGTCCATCAGTTACACGAACTAGATAAGGATAGACGACCGAATTATTGTCGTTGGTTTCAGGCGTTCATTGTATAAAATCCTGCCATACTTTCCTAGCATGATTCATGGTTCCATTTATCCGGCTATGTGAACTCAAATAACTCACGCTATTGGGCCAGCATGAAGCACCTATGCACCCGGTTAAAATCGGAGTTTGGTGCGCAACATCCACACAGAGAATAGTGGGACCAATTTTGTTTTAAAATAATGTGAACACTGCAGAGTAGCGACGGATTTTTGCTGAGCAACTAGACGATGTAGAGCTGAGTCAAGGATATTTTCAGCAGGACGGCGCTACGGCATACATCAAATGACTCTATGGCACTAATTGCAAGTTTCTTTGACAACCGGATAATTTCCAAGAACCCCGGATTTGACATCGCCGGACTTCTTTCTATTGGGGTTACTTAAAATACAGGGTTTATACCACACGTTCCCAGACATTGGACGATCTGAAGCACAACATTACACAGGAGATTCAAGCTACAGACAGTGGCCAGTAACATGGAACGACGTGTTGAATTGTGCCTTGTAACGGTCGTTTCTTGCAAATGTTTGTTTATATAACTTTAACTGCCCCACGTATGGGAGCCAATATGCGATAGTAGGTGCTTACGTAATTTATGTTTTTTTGTATTTGTTAGCCCCAAGTTGTGGAAGCCAATTTGTAACGGAACAAATTGTATATGTTTTAAGCCCCACGTTGATGCGGCAATTTGCGATGAGATTCTTACAAATGTTTGTTTACATCACGTGTGTTGAAGCCATCTTGTGACGTCACTCATTTGTTTGGTTTGTAGCTCCATCTGGTGTAGCAATTTGCATCAGTTTTGAAATAATTCACTTTAAATGTCCTCCAGCTAGCTCTTTGGGTCGAACTTGTATCTCTTACAGGTTGTGAATCGGAAAGGAATCTTTTATCCAGAAATTATACTTAATGAAGAAATTGGTTTTATAACTTTTATTGCCGAACACGTTCACAAACACTTTTACATATTGATCTGGATACTCGCCAAACTGAAACTGTTTGTAATAACTTCTTACTTATCACTTTTAACTATGTATTTCAACTTTGTGTAGAATTAACTTTATAATAATTCTCGTAATTCTGCTGCGCGTAACTTGACGAAATGAAGGACTGACTGACGACGTGTAGTGTACACGAAATTTTTATGAACTGAGGGACCGACGTGTAGTGTGTTGAGAATTTTGTTGAACTGCGGGGCGATCTACCTCGGACCTGGCTTATATACTCCCACTCCTCGACATGCCTAAAGATTATAAATGAACTCCTATTGGCTAATAAAACGCGCCAACATTAGCGTCTATTTTAATATCCAATGAAAACCACGAATACATATGTTTTAGGAAATATTCTAGAATGTTCTACCGAAACCGCGCGAACATTACGTAACTTCCTGGTTCCCAGTAATGATAAACAACTCACCCCATCGCTGCATTATTGCGTTATTATTGACAGTTTCAGTAAAGCCGTATATTATTATTTACCAATAATAATTACAATTAATAAACATCGGAAGTCAATGTCACATAAAAATACATATTCATATTACAATCATTATTTACATTTAAATAATTTGTGATACAAATTACCGTATCAGCCTTATGCTGGATGGAGGCTATTTTCAACATTTGTTATAGAGATAAATAATCTCCCAAAATTCATCTGCATTTCAGTTATAGTAAGTTGTGGGTAGCATAACTCGTTTTGAAGCAATTAAAGAGATGAATGTGTCAGTTCTTCATAAATCGCCCTGTAGTATTGAAAGAAATACGCCTTGGACATTTCGTTTCTTAGGTATTCTGTTCAGAGATACACACTCGGACAAGAATATTTTTCCAAGACTGCTTATTTAGATGGAATGTAATACATCCATGTGGTGCTGTGTCCCCTGGTAATTACGATATGTTTTCTTGCCTGCTGGCAGTTGGACATGTCGCTTGTATGACACAGCAGTAAGGGGAGCAAATGTCTATCAGAACAGGTCGGCCTGAGGATCAGGAAGGAAACCTCATGACACAAATGTCCACCCTCCCTTGCCCCATTCAGGTCTCTTCCCCTCCCATGAATAACATAAAAAAAAAAGAATGTGCCCGACGTTCACATGTTTCTGTTCCACTGATAGCGACATTATTGTTGTGCGGCTCGAGATAAACAATGTCTTTTTTTTATTATCTTTGTGTGTGACGAGGTGTTGTCAGGGGAAACATGTGTGTGTGCAAGGGAAAGTTGGAGGTTTTCTTCCTCTTTGTCCCCTTGTAGCGACAAGTGTGTACTCGTGGTAATTTTTATCTGCACCACTCGCGCTGTGAGTGTTATCTTCAAGTACAACCAATAGTGTACTGGGGCGCTTTGTGGTTCTCCATGACCTGATGTCATCGTCTTCCTCTTGTGGGGCTTCCACAGCTCTTTAATTTTGTACGAGGTATCATAGCCCAAGTGGCTCTCAAACCTCCCTGGGGTTTCTAAGTTACATTCAGAAAAAAATCGCATTCACATTATTTTCCCTACTCAATCATCCACAAAATATCTATACGAAACCTTATTTTTCTATCCACTACATTTTAATCCAAACAAACCTCTACACAAATATCTGCATTACACATTGTGTTATAGATACAAAGAGAACAGCGATAGTCAAATGTTTAACAACTGGACGCTATATGCTGGCCTTAAAATTCCATACTGTTTCCATGACATCGCGAGAAACAACTGAAAATCAAAGAGACTTAAAAGAATGACAGGTATTGAACAATTCGAACCTTTAATAACGGGTATCTCGGAAACTGCTTATGCTACAGAAAAAACTTATTTCAAATAAATTGTAAGTTTTAAAGAGATCTACATTATTGGTGTAGTACGTTTTCGTCTATCGCTTAACATTTACAAAGATTATACAAAATTTCTTCCGAATGAGGAGGATTTCCTAAGCTATTCCCAGAAAATTCAAGCTACACATTTTATTTGTCATGTAAATATATTTCATATAGGGCATTTTAATCAAAATCGTTAGCGCCATTTTTTGTTAGAAAATCAAGAATTTCACAGCTCTCTATATCAGTGAAGTGTTATTTAAATCGTATAAAGTATTAATGAAATAATAAAAGGAGTGAAGTAAAAATATAATCTGTGTAAGCCTACATTCTTGTCGCACCAAAATCCTGCTAAGAGAAACGTGTCTATAACAAATACTGACGCAGCCGAGGCAAATATAAATATATAATATTTAAAGAAACAGTTAAATTACAAAGTTAATTTTTTTTAAACTTGGGGCAAAGGCCACCTGAAAGTACATTTGGGGCGAAGGATATCGGAAACTGTTTACTATACGTGCGGTTGCAACTACTACAAGTTCGGCTCCCCAACAGTCGAAATACAACTCCTTATAAAATACACCTTTCTCAAATTGGCACCCACACGTGGGGCAAACAATGTAAAGACAATACCTTTCTCATTCACCATACAATATATGGTGTAATCCATCTGTCTGTTCTTGTGAATAGTTCGCAATTCAATCTTCATTTGATTATATACTTAAAAAAGAAACCTACATAATATTTTCCTACTCGTTGAGTGCTTTAACAGCCCTTCAACAAACCTCAACCTCCCAAAATATTGTTAAAGAGCTTCAGAAACTACATAACCAAATACTAACCTCTGATAAACCAGTATTATTTGCCTACTGTTCATTCCAAACCAGAGAGCCTTTCACTGAAAACAAACTCTTTGTATTATCCGCGCGAAAGTAGTTCGCAATTCCCACCCCTCCCACGTGCCTGTTGAACACTGTTTAAATCTATAAAAACGCGCCTTGTATGAGAATCATAGTTCAAAATGCAACCTGAAGTAATAATCGATTTAGTAAGTATATGGAAATGAACATTTTACTTACGTTATTCACTATCCTCGGGAAAAAGTGCAACACCCAAATCCGAATCCTCTGAAGATAACTCAGCTGCCATATCGGAATCAGAACTACTCTCCAAAATAATGACAAGCTTATCTACAGCACTGTCGCACTTAAAACAAGTTCCCACATTTTATCCTCTTTTATGTTCTGTTATGTCTATTTATATTCCCTGCTCGCTTTGGTTACACTTCTCACTGAAACGCCTGTAAAATCCGATATTAGTTTCGTAATATGCAATAATGCAAGTGTCAGGTATTTTTGTAATAGTGAGTTGAATATATGAAGTATTGTTTGTTTTTCGCCATTTTTTAACTGTTTCCCGCTTTTGTGTTTGAACAGTTTGTTCGCACTACACGCACCTTCCTCTGCCATGAGAACTCTAATACCAACTGACTAAATCACAAGATTTGACCTGAGCTGAGCATATGTGTGTTAGCGTATTATGAATGACTGTTCGCTTATCATATTTCGCAAAGTGTTTATTCCGTACTCAGATAGCACCTCTTGGAATTCATTGCTGCATTTATTGCATATGTAAGAGAGTGGCAGTCATGCATACAGTTGGTATTAACAAGCAAGATACTCTCGGCGTTAGCGCAATACCAGTCGAAAATCATATTTTGTAATCTCTTAACAGCTACTATATATCCATTACCTTTAGCAATGAGTTCTTATGATAACCGCAATAAAATGTGCAGTTATATACGTTTCCTGCCCTAATATTTCAGAATACAATACATGTATTAGGGAACTATTTACGTTGGCGTAACAGTGTGTTCTTGGGTTCGTGACAAACAGAAGCACGTGCTTCTGTTTACATCAGAAGGAACTCTGGTTTGGAATGGACAGTAGACTCCGTCTCATGTCAGAATTCTGGTGAATGAATCAGCTCATCAGGCAGGCAAAGAAGTCACCAAACATCCTCCTCAGGAACTATAAGATTCCACACACTGACTTCATAAACTCCATTAAAAAGACTTGCATTAATTAATGGAGATAAACGTGGAAAGCCACATCTAGAAGTAAGTTACACGGTGTCTACATTTCCTAGTCCAAACGTCAACACTATCATTTCAACCGCAATGACCAAATTGTATTAACTCGACTACGTATTGAACGATAACGCACAAACATCTCCTAAACCGTGCCCTTTCTCCTGTGTGCGACCTCTGCAGATCCAACCTCAAAGTTCATCATCTCGTCACAGCCTGCTGTCGCTATGTACAACACAGAGAAAGACATGACATCCCCAACAGCCCACCAGACGCCCTAAACTCAGCACAACAAAGAACTTTAAACTGTATGAAAACTACAAAAATTGTATAATAATGTATAGTATACTTATCTAGAGATTTTAATGTTGTATGTACTATTATTTTTACTTTCTCTACTACGTATAGTAAGTAGGGGAAGTATTGTATTCCACCCAAAAATTCGATACCGAGATTTCACCGGAAATACATGTTTTGAGACCTCCTGAATCCAAAAAGAGCATTTTTGGAAACATGTCCGTGTGTGTGTCTGTCTGTGAACAGCATAACTCAGAAACAGTGGGATAAACACCAAACTTGGTATTTAGGTTCAGTATCTTCCAGAGATGCGACACGAAGGTTTTCAACAAAATCCCCCCACCCCAGACTACCCTTTACATGGAACATTTTTCGAAAATTTTAATTTTCCCAAAAAGGGCTCTAACGCTTTTGATTAAACTATCATATGTTTAAGATTTTGTCATGACAAATAAAATGTATATCTAGAATTTTCTGGGAATGTCTCCAAAAGTGTTCTTCATTATGAACGACTTTTTCATAACTGGTAAACCATAAGAGATAGACAAAATTTTACTACACGAAAAATGTAGATCGCGTTAAAATACACAATTTATGTCATATACATTTCTTTTGTTGAGTGAACCGTTTGCGAGATGTTGCTTGTTATTACCTTAAATGTCCCAATACTTATACTTTTTCTCAAATTCGTTATTCATTTTTTTATGTCCTGGACATGCAAAGAGAATGGAATGCGCCACATAGCAACCAGCGTTAAAATATTTGACTATCGCTTAAAAGCTACCATATTCCCCTTGCATCTACAAGAAAATTATCAATAAGATTAACATCTTGATTAACATGAAGCATATGGAGAATAAACGTTTGTAAAAATAGTTTGTACAAGAGTAGAGAAAGTCATGTGAGTGCAACAATTATCAGATTTTTTTCAAAATATTGTACTTTTCAATGTAATCATGTTCTGTATTCTAAAGTAGTCCTGATATGACTTTATAGATAAGCGAATATAATTGGAATGATCATGAAAATAGAATAACAGTCTCAAGGATAACAAAAGCGACAAATAGACTGTCTCTGGTGGTTAGCATGCTAGCTTCCAAATCCTGAGACACCGGGTGCGTTTCCTGGCTGGAGATTTATTCCCTATTTTCCCTAGAGTCTAGAGCTAGTGTATGAATTTAAGGATAACTGAATGATTAACAAAAGGAGTAAAGGAGTGAACACAGTGAGCAATTGGCAAAGCCGATGACATGACTATGGCCCTTGCATTACAATAACGCAAGCGCAAATTGATGCGTGACTATTGCACAAAAGCGATATCACTTTACTGCCTCATCCTCCGCATTCACCAATTCTGGCCCCTGTGGAGATTTGTTTTATATCTAAAGTTGAAAACTCCGTTGAAAGAACGAACATTTGCAACGACAAACGAGATAAAAGGAAATTCGCAGACGGCGCTTCACGCGATCCAGAAAGAGATGTACTAAGACTGCTTCCGAAAGGGAAACGGTTTTGGGAGCAATGTATTAATTGTGGAGAAGCGTATTTCGAAAGAGACCATGCACAATAAGTAAAAGGTAAGCGTAGAAAAATGTTGTGGACAAAGTTCCGGAATTTTTACTTTCTCTACTACGTATAGTAAGTAGGGGAAGTATTGTATTCCACCCAAAAATTCGATACTGAGATTTCACCGGAAATACATGTTTTGAGACCCCCTGAATCCAATAAAAGCATTTTTGGAAACATGTCTGTGTGTGTGTCTGTGAACAGCATAACTCAGAAACGAACAGTCGGATAAACACCAAACTTGGTATTTAGGTTCAGTATCTTCCAGAGATGCGACACCAAGGTTTTCAAGAAAATCCCCCCACCCGAGATTACCCTTTACATGGAACATTTTTCTAAAATTTTAATTTTCTCAAAAATGGCTCTAACGATTTTGATTAAAATATTATATGTTTAAGATATTTTTATGATAAATAAAATGTATATCTCGAATTTCCTGGGAATGTCTCCAAAAGTATTCTTCATTGTGAACGACTTTTGCATAACTGGTAAACCATAAGAGATAGACAAAATTTTACTACACAGAAAATGTAGATCGCGTTAAAATACAAAATTTATGTCATATACATTTTTGTTGTTCAGTGAACCATTTTCAGGATATTGCTTGTTGTTCCCCTAGATTTTTCAATACTTATTTTCTCAAATGGGAATTCGTTATTCATTTTTTTTATCTTGGATATGCAAAGAGTATTAATCTGTGGCAAAGGGAATGGTGCTGCACCTAGCAACCAGCTATTAAGAGATATGTATGTGCTTAAAGGCTACTGTATTTCTATATTGCCCTTGTAAATATATATTCCCCTTACACCTACAAGTAAATTAGCAATAAGATAGTTTGTACAAGAGTAGAAAAAGCCATATGAGTGTAACACATAAGATTTTTTTTTGAACAGACGTCGTACATGGAACAGACAAAAACAAAATAGTTTGTAGAAGAACGAGCAGTGAAAGTCCTGTGAATGTAATGCATACTATATCTTTTTATTACTGTATTTATAACGAGATTTCACTGGAAATACATGTTTTGAGACGCCCTGAATCCAAATAAAGCATTTTTGGAACACGGCCATGTGTGTCAGTGTGTTTGTCTGTGAACTGCATAACTCAAAAAAGAAAAGTCGGAATAAATACCAAACTTGGTATTTGAGATTAATATCTTCCAAGGATACGACACGAAGATTTTCAAGAAACCCTCCCCACCCCACTACTCTTTACATGAGAAAATTTTGATTTTCTAACAAATGATTCTAACGATTTTGATTAAAATATCGTATATCAAAGATATTTACATAACAAATAAAGTGTATATCTTAATTTTCTGGGAATAGCCTAGGAAGT
The DNA here is from genome assembly GCA_030765065.1 of Deroplatys truncata. Taxonomy (NCBI): domain Eukaryota; kingdom Metazoa; phylum Arthropoda; class Insecta; order Mantodea; family Mantidae; genus Deroplatys; species Deroplatys truncata. The sequence goes on from CM060979.1 coordinate 15,027,967, forward strand.
CTTCTTCATTGGAAGGAGTTTTGCATAATGTTGTATAATTGGCAAACTTTAAGCGATAGACAAAAACGTACGACACACAAAATATAGATCTCTCTAAAACAGACAATTTACTTAAAATAAGATTTTTTGTAGCATAAGCCGTTTCTGAGATATTCGTTATAAAATGTTCGAATTGTTCAATATTTATTCTTTTGAAGTCGCATCGATTTTCAGTTGTTTCTGGCGGTGTCATGGAAACAGTATGGGATTTTAAGGCCAGGATATAGCGTTCAGTTCTTAAATATTTGACTATCGCTGTTCTCTTTGTATTTAGCTATAACGAAATGTGTAATGTAGCTGTTTCTGCAAAGGTAAATAAAGAACGAGGTTCGGTGAATGCTGTCACCCCTGAACGTAACAAAAGGATGACTTGAGAAGACTATGGCAGTTTGAGGTCGCTGTTGTTCTCGTGTATTGCTGCATTAGTGGGTTATCATTCCACGTCCCCAAGCGGCGGGTTGCGATTTGCTGTGATTGTGTCTTTGTTTTTGGAAGTCCTCTCCCACTGCAGCTGTCATAGTCGGCATCCATTGTTCGGCACAAAAGACGAGTCTCCCCCTTCCAGCAATACTGCATTTAATGACAGGTGATTCACTACAAGTCGCTGCTACTTTTTACCTGTCGTTTATGTTTTAGCAAACGTAGGTGAATCTCACGAGGTGTTCAAAACCTTTTTTCTGTTTCCCCAAGTTTGATATACATTTTAGAACGTACTCGTATTTAGACAAAGTTAATTATTTATACTGTTTTAGAGATGTAGAATGATTTGTTACAAAAAAATTATCTTCTCTACTACTTAGAGTAAACATTTTCTAAAAATCCTATTTTTGCTTTTTATACCATGTACATACTAGGTAGAGAAGGTATTGCAATCCAACCAAAACTTTGATACCCAGGTTTCACCGGAAATATATGTATTGAGGCCCCCCTGAATGCAAAGAAAAATATTTTTAGAAAAAAGTCTGCGTGTATCTGTGTCTGTAAACAGCTAACTCAAAAATGAAAAGTCGGATAAACATCAACACGAAGATCCTCAAGAAAATGATTTTGATTCAAATACTACATATTAAAGCTATTTACATGACAAATTAACGTATATCTTGAATTATCTGGGAAAGCCTATAAAGTCCTCTTCATTCTGAAAGAATTTTCTACAATTGCTAAGCGATAAATGATAGAAGAAAACGTACTACGAAAAATTTATAGATCTCATTAAAACAGTTTTATGTCTAGCTTTTTTGTGGCATAAGCCATTTCTGAGATATTCGCTATTAATGATTCGAATTGTTGATTACGCTGATTCTATTAAAGTCCTGTCAACATTCCGTTGTTTCTCGCGATGTCATTGGAACAGTTCGGAATTTTAAGGCCAGCATATTTGCGTCCAAAAATTCGATACTGAGATTTCACCGAAATAAATGTTTTGAGGTGCCCTGATTCCAAATAAGGCATTTTTGGAAACATGACCGCGCGCGCGCGTCTCTCTCTCTCTCCCTCTCTCTCTCTCTCTCTCTCTCTCTCTCTCTCTGTCTGTGAACAGCATAACTCGGAAACAAAAAGTCGAGAGATGCGACACGAAGGTTTTCCAGAAAATCCCCCACTCCACACTACCCTTTACATGTAACATTTTTCGAAAAATTTAATTTTCTCAAAACTGGATATAACGTTTTTATTAAAATATCACGTGTTTATGTTATTCTAATCGTAACTAAAGTGTATATTTCGAATTTTCTGGGAATGTCCCCAAAAGTATTCTTCATTGTGAACGACTTTTGCATAACTGGTAAACCATAAGAGATAGACAAAATTTTACTGCACAAAAAATGTAGATCTCAAAACACACAATTTTGCGGGTGAACCATTTCCGAGATATTCGTTGTTATTTGTTTGAATTTTTGCAATACTTATACTTTTTGTAAAATGGGAATTCGTTATTGTTTTTTTTTGTATATCCTGGTAATGCAAAGAGAATGGAATGCTCCACATAACAACCAGCTCTTAAAACATTTGACTATCGCTTAAAGCCTACCAATTCCCCTTGCACCTGCAAATGTTTATCTCGATTAACATGAAGTAGATGGAGAATAAACGTTTGTAAAAATAGTTTGTACAGGAATTGAAGCCCTTGATATTCTATATTTTCTTGCATAAGTGATAAAGGTTAAGCGATAAACGAAAATGTATTTCACGAAAAATCTATATGTCTTTAAAACACAATTTATTTCAAATAACTTTTTTTTGTGGCATTAGCCACTTCAGAGATATCCGTTATTAATTGTTCGGATTGTCCATGACTCTTTTTATTCTTATAAATTCCATTCGACTTTCATATGTTTCTCGCGATGTCATGGAAACAGTATGGAATTTTAAGACCAGCATATAGCGTCCGGTTGTTAAACATTTGACTATCGCTGTTCTCTTTGTATCTATAACGAAATGTGTAATGTAGCTATTTCTGGAAAGGTTTATTTCGATTCTAATGAAGTAGAGAGAAAAATAAGCTTTCGTGAGGATCATAGAGGGTAGAGAAAATAATGTGAATGTAATATATGAGATTTTAAATGGCAGATGCAGTACCATTATTAAAAATAAGACAGCAGAAGCAATTTTTCGATAAGCAATATCTGCTCTGTGAATTAATTCTGTTGAAAATGCATGCATTAATAATAGCAAAAGCTGTGTGTTATTCGTGTTTATCAGAGAGAGAAGGTAAACAGTGTGCCTCTAGGATTTTGGAGTAATCTCCGCGCCGCTGTCACACAGAGAACTAACACGATAAACTGAAGTTAGGCCGTCCCTGGCACCTTCTCGCCTGAGGACCTGTACCGACTGACTCTTCCAGTCACTCTCGCTCCTGGCCGCTGTTTTATAATTCCGTTCTCTTTTTATTTTTGCAGCTTCTTGGTGTTTTGTTTTTCTTGCGGTGTGTGGGCACTCTCCATATGACGGGGCGGGAATCTAACGCAGTTCCCTCCCATAACGTGTCCTGCCACTCGGCCCTATTGGTCCAGACGGCCATGAGGATACGTGTAAAATTATGTTCGACTTGCGTCTAGGGTTAAAATCACCATTAGTCATTGGTGAAGAGGCGTGGCTTAAGATTAAAAACTACTTATAACTACCATTGGGGCAGGTACACACACGCATACACAAAGAACCGCTTTTGGAAGAGGGGGGGTGCCTATAATAATAAAAAAAGTAAAGGTGGAATGAAAGAAATAAAGGAAGGCCGATAACGTCGAGATGGAACTAAGATTAAGAACGTTTTCTTAACTGTCCGAGAAGGTTTATAACCCTACACTGTTGATTAATCATAGATTACAACACGCTTTTAACTCTTACAAATTCAGAAGCTGTAGCCAAGACGGGTTATTGATTTATTTGTTTTAAGTACTGCCTATATGTATCTTCTGTGGCTACTGCTTCACGCTACAGTATTGAACTGTAGCATCCAGCAAGACCTGATCACTTCTCCTGTACAAACTGTCACGAAATAACATGTATTATAATATTGCAACAAGTGCCTATAATTGGAGTATTATAACTTTGTTTCATAAAGTGCCAGTAAGGCACAGGAATTTTTCGGTCTGATTCAATCCTACCAACCTTTCCATATACCCAAGTGGGGTACAAGTATACCCCTGTCGTAATTTTTATCCTTTTCCAAAACGTACATAGTACGTAGAGAAGCTATTACATTCCACCCAAAAATTCAATACTGAGATTTCACTGCAAATACACGTTTTGAGGTCCCCTGAATAAAAAAAACGTTTTAAAAAGGCGTGTGTGTGTGTGTGTGTGTGTGGGGCGGCACAACCGCCTTATATGCGTATTGGCCGAATGGTATCATGCCACCGCACAGCAGTGTTGCAGGACGTGTCAAAGGCACGTTTTATAAGCTGTGAACTGTCGCAGTCGTTGCTTTGTCTTCGTGTTGTGAAGTGTTTGGACAATATGTGTGTTGTGTGTGATTTCTTTATGAATGTTATTGTCTTTTTAGTCCAGGGAAATGCCTGCCAACAAATTCACGCCTGAACAGCGTACTTGAAGACTGAATCATGTAGATGAGTGTATAGACAATTTCAGCAGCAATTTCCTGGTTATCCAGTTCCGGGTAGAGACGCTATGAGATGTTTGGTCAATAAATTTAGAACAAGGGGATCGCTAAACGCTAAAAAATAAAGTTTATAGGAACAATCTGCCACACATAGACGAATTTAAGGACAATATAAAAGCAGAACTTATGCGTGTGAATGGTAATTTCATCCGACGATGTCAAGAATGGCTTCGTGCAGATGGACACCACTTACAACACTTATAAAAAGTTTAGTACTCATTACGTATAGGTTACTAACACATGTGAGTAAGCAATGCGCGAGTTACGAAACGGAAAACCCTGGAGTGTAGTAGACTGTGCACGGAGCACGCATTCGTGCGATCCGCGGCCTTGGCATAAAATGAAGGCACTGTACGAGACATGGTATTTAAGTTCAGTACCTTCCAAGGATGCGACAGGAAGATTTTCGAGAAAATCCCTCTACCCCAACTACCCTTTACTGGAAAATTGCTCGAACATTTTGATTTCTTAAAAATGGCTCTAACAATTTTAATTAAAATATCTTATGTTTAAGACATTTTCATGACAAATAAAATGCAGATGTTGAATTTTTTTGGGAATAGCCTGTGAAGTTCTCTTCATTCTGTATAATTTTTGCATAATTGGTAGACCATAAGAGATGGACAAAATCTTACTACAGAAATGTAGATCTCGTTAAAGCACACAATTTATGTCAAATACATTTTTTTCTCTAAACTTAACCATTTCCGAGATATCCTTGTGTTTGGCCTCAATATTAAAATACTTAGCTTTTCTTGAATGGGAAGGCATATTCACGTTTTTATTTCCCCCCCCTCTCTCTTCCCCTACCCCTCTCCCTCCTGGAATTTCAAAACCATCACTTAGCGGCCAACTCTTAAAAGATATGATTATCGCTTAACCTACTGTATTCCCAAGTAGGTAAAATAACAAGCTTTGTTAAGGGGACTGAATGTGAGTATATGTAAGAAATTCTATTTTCTATTTTCTTCATAAAAAAATTCTCCATTCTTTTCTGAACAAGAAAAAATATACTTTGTGCAGCTTAAAAGGGCTGAAACCGACTTTTAAAAATAGCAGCACATTCGTGTCAACCTCCCTTTTCACTCTTACAGCTTTGCCATATGTAGAGTTTGTATTTTCATTTATTTAGCAGAGATTATAAGCTGAATGTTTGCTTTTACGTGTTGGTAAACATGGGTGTTTTGGGAACGCTGCTGTTATTGCTTCACGAGTTTGGAGGTTTAACCTCTTCAAGGATACCCAATGAGATGAGGTGAGGTGTTAAACGTAGTCCATACGTTACTTTGCGGCACGAACCCCCGTCCATATCATAGGATTTGATTATATCAGAGTCCCTTAAACCGCTCGGCATTCAATCGAAACCCGTCAACATCCAATCATGCCGTAACACCGCTTACTTTAGGTGGGACCTTCCCATCCTTTCCCGCAGTTTCTCTTGAATGCAGAACATGTATTTTACCGAGGTTCGATCCGGCAATCGTTGGTTTTGATAGGTTAGCCGCTCCTGTCGTGCCTTAAACCGCATGGTCATAAATCCCGATGTCGAAACTAAGTGGTTTCGAGGTATTTAGCAGAGAGGAGGTCGTTAAAGAATCAAGAATAAGAAGGGCTCAGAAAACAAAAACGGAAGATGAATAACACCTAAATTTTAACTTTAATCTTCAGAGGTTTTTATATATATTCCGGTACCCATAACTCAAAGACTTTTTGGGTTAGTAAGCTAAAACTTTGTAGGCTGTTCAAACACACACATACTTAAAAGATAGACCATTATCATGACAGTGATACAAAAATTTGATGCATTCTTTATGAAATTTTGAATTTTTATAATGAAACTTAATATTTTTTTCTGCACAAAAATAATTAGGAACCCTAAGATACTGGTCTACTCTACAGAACTATACTTAGGAAACTAGCAGTAAAACTCCAAGATTTTGAATTAATTTTGATTTGAGATATGGGTACAAAAGTCATACAAGCAATTGAGGCATTATTTTTAGCATTTAAATGGTTTCAGTCTAATTATATAAATACAAATTCAATAACAGCCCGCCTAAAGCAATATGTGTATGCAACAATATATAAAAAGTGTATATTACAGTCATTATATATGTTTATATTATTGTATCCATGTGTAATAATGTTATGGGAATGTATTACGTAATTTAATAATGTAGCAGCTCTGAGAAATAGGCCAAAAGTTGCTAACAATGAGGTAACCTTAAGGCAATAATGAGCTTGAGAGTTTAATAATGTTACTTGTGATTCTTGGAACCAATAATGTAAATTTTGAGACGGTTTAAAAATAGCCAATCAACAACCAGCAAAAGCTTTAGTTAAATGAAGGTATTCTATTGGATTAGGAATAGCCAATTAGAGACTTGAAATACAGAATTTTACAAATTTAGGCGGTTGAAATCAATTCAGTTGGTTGCAGACAGCGTTACTAACCAGACGCAAAAGGTGTCAAGTGATTTAATACGTATTCGAGTGAGACAAAAACAGTTTTACGTGTTAAAAAGTGCAGGTATTTAATTAAAGAATCTCACAGCTGTCTATATCAGTGAAGTGTTAAAATTAAACTGAGTCAAGCATTAATTAAAGGACTGAAGTAAAATTATAATCTGTGTAAGTCTACATTCTTAGTCGCACCACTCCCTGCTAAGACATTCATGTCTTTAACAATAATACTGACGCAGCCGAGGCAAACGTAAATATAATACTTAAAGAAACAGTCAAATTACAAAGTTAATATTTTAAACTTGGGGCAAAATAACGTAAAGATACTATCTAGGCTCCCAAAGCGTGGGGCAAATAAAAATAACAAAAAAGAAACTTCTTCAGAATATATATTTTCTTTTTACCACCGGACATATAACAGTGGCTGTAGAAGTAACTATAGTATTAAACGCAACTTTTCATACCTTAAAATATTTCTGAATGATCAAGTAAAACGACTGTATTAATTACATTAAATTCTAACAGTAATTTTTGTAGCCAGAACAGTTCAAATATTGGTGTATTTTCTTTTTTTTCCCCTATGTGTTCACTTGCTAGTCACCTCAAACCTAGTTTGTTGAAGATTGAGTAGAGAAAATCATGTGAGTGTGACACATAAAGGTGTTTTTTAATACTACCTGCTTTTATACTTCACTATAATTACACTGTCAAATAGACTTGGCTGAACATTGTTACGTAGACTAAAATAAAAATAATAAGCCTTAATTATGTTATTAACCCTCCTTTACGTATTGTATTGGATTAAGTTGTAACCCCGCTTGATGAAGTAGTTTGACTTTTTTACTTTCTCTACTACGCATAGTAAGCAGGGGAAATATGCAGTCCACCCAAAAATTAGATTTCACCAGAAATACATGTTTTGAGGTTCTGTGAATCCAGAAAAAGCATTTTTAGAAAAACATCCGTGTGTGTGCCTGGACAACATAGCTCAGAAACGAAAAATCGGATCAGTACCAAATTTGTTATTTAAGTTAAGTATCGTCCAAAGATGTGACACGAAGATTTTCTAGAAAATCCCCACCCTAAATTACTATTTACGTGGAGTACTTTTCGAAAATTTTGATTTTCCAAAAAATGACTTTAGCAGGTTTGATTAAAACATCATATGTTTAAGATATTTTCATGGAAATGAAATGTATATCTTAAATTTTCTGGGAATGTCCCCAAAAGTCTTCTTCATTCCGAATGACTTTTGCATAACTGGATTATACTACACAAAAAATGTAGATCTCGTTAAAACACACAGTTTATGTCATATACATTTTTGTGTAGAGTGAACAATTTCCGAGAAATTCTTTGTTATTTGTTTGAATTTTTCAATACTTACTTTTTCTCAACTGGGAATTCGTTGTTGGTTTTTTTATGTCCTGGACATTCCCCTTGCACCTACAAGAATAAGATAGTTTCTGCAAATGTTTATCTCGATTAACACGAACTAGATTTAGATTAAGCCTTTGTAAAAATAGTTTTACAAGAGTAGAGAAAGTCATATGAGTGCAACACAGATTTTTTTTCTGTTTCTTTGCACAAATGTATGCAATTTATTTTATTAACCTTCAGAGTGCTGTGTTTTATACCTCCTTAGACCCCAGGTAGAAAACACGAATTAACACAATGGAACTATCTTCTGTTCAACTTCGAACAAATAAAATAATTTTAAAACAGTTCTGATGTCTCAACATTTTTTTACTAACAATGCGCCACAAAATAGCATTGTCAAACAAACAAACTAATTAAAAATTACAATATTATTTTTATTTTTCGTTTTATTTTTCAGTGGTATTCATTATCAGTACCGTTTAGGTTTTATACACGAGTTTTACAATTCATGTTCACTAAGTATAACATCCAAGACACTCTACTCTCTGCATTTTCTTACAGTGTGTGTTCCAAACGAATTTCTTGCAACTGTCACACTTTGTTCTAGTTTTCTATCACATTTTCTTGGATATAACTTACATCGGCCTTTTAAACGTTTCACCTTTCCGTTTCGACGCGACTACACTGCAAAAATGCTCAATAGGAGAGTACTGAACTTCAATTTCACAATTTCAAACCAACAATGCATGCTAGAATAACTTTTTTTTTTTAGACTAATTTATTTATTATCATCCTTTTAAATACATTTAAAGGGCATGTCCAATTACAAATATAAAATAATTTAACAAGTACAACTTATAATTTTACATTACTTCTTTTACATTGCATTTACATTAAGTTTTCCTTAAATATCATTTTCCCTTTACGTTGCTTTACCATGCCTAAATTAATCTATACTATTTAAGTATTTCTTTATTGTTTTCTTCATTACATTTGGCTGGTTTATGTTGTTTATTTCTCTAGGTAATTTATTGAATAAGTCTCTTTCTCTAACTTCTATGGCACGATTATTTAGAGTTCCCCTGAATGTTATTATATAATAATCGTCATTGTTTCTTAAATTATGGTTATGTACACTGGAATTTTTTTGCATATTATATTTATTATATGTATGTATTATATGCCACTGTTAACAAGTTTTGATTCTTAAACACCCCCCTGCAAGTTGCTTTGTTTGCCATTTTGCTTATTATTCTAATGGCTTTTTTTGCAGTTTAAAGACTTTATCCATTTCTCTTGCTGCAGTATTTCCCCATAACGTAATTCCGTATCTTACATGCGAATATATAAAAGCATAATAGACCTGTTTCATTGTTTTATTGTCCATTATTTTAGTTAATTGTCTCATTACATAAATTCCCTTATTTATCTTTTTTCTAATTGATGCTACATGAGATTGCCAATTTAAATGTTTATCAATTATTACTCCAAGAAAATTAGTGCAATTTATTTCTGATATATTTTCCCTATCTATACTTAGTTTAATACTACTCGGGTTAAGTTTTGTTAATTCAAAGTTAATACATGCTGTCTTTTTTGTATTTATTATCATATCTAGATTAGCATAATATGGTTTTATAATTTTTAAAATTGAATTCGCTGTAATTTCAACCTCTTTTGCTGTTTGACCTTTAATTATGACAGTCATGTCGTCTGCATATCCAATTGCGATGCCTCTATTTTCTTGTATGACCTCAAAAATTTCATTTGTATATATAAGAAATAAAAAGGGCCCCAATTTTGAATCTTGCGGGACCCCTTGTTTTACTATTTTGAAATCTGACTTTATCTTTTTTATAACACCATTTGTATTAAGGTGATTTATTTCGATAGATTGTGCTCGATATTCCAGGTATGTTGATATCCAATCCAGCGCTAAACCTCGAATACCATATGTTTCTAATTTATTTAGTAATATTTTTATATTCATACACTCAAAGACCTTTGATAAATCTATGAAGATAGCCACACTGATTCATGGTCATTAATTGCATTTACAATTATATTATTTGCCTTTACAATCGCATTTATGGTTGACTTGTGCTTTCGAAATCCATATTGCCGTTTTGATACAACATTTATATCTTTAAGATAAATTTGCAGCTGAATTATATATAAACCTTCCATTACTTTTGATATAGCAGAACATAGAGTAATTGGCCTATAATTTTCTGTCTTTTTTACTCCCCTTATGTTTAAATATTGGCCTAACTATTACCTTCTTTAGCATATCTGGAAAAATGCCTGGCGTTAACGATGTATTTATAATGTGTGTTAGGATTTTGCTAATTTCTTGCTTTAAGTGTTTTAGTAAGAAATTCGAGATTTGAAAAAACAAGGCAGCCAATATAAAACTCTTAAGATGCAGAAAATTTTAGGAGACATAAACGTAGGGGTCCAAGTGGAACACAAGTTGTGTAATAAAGATGATTAAAAAATTTCAAAATCAGATATTTTACTCATAAAAACTAAAACGTTTAATACTGGACCCCACATAGCAGTCTGAAGGTTAAGTGAGTTGATTTTAATGTATCAACAATGAATGAAGCAACGTGTTCAACTATGAAAAATGTGTTTCTTCTACGACAAGAATGAAAATTTTTAATTCTTTAGATTGGCATTGGTTTTGAACAGTAACTACAGCGAAGTAAAGAAGCATTTGTAATAAATAATAATTTATTCCTGTCACACGTAAACATGTCTAAAAGAAAGTTTATAACCTTAGGAAGTGATTGATTTGGAAGAAGGGCTGCATTTTTGTATAATGATGACTCTGTATCTGGTGCATCTGTAATCGAAGACTGTGTCGAGGAACTTGAGTTTCGTGATGTTCTGAGCGCTTGAATGGCGATGGAAACAGCGATCCTGTCATCAAATAATGATACTTGCAGACCTGTTTAGAAATGGGATGACGTGAGAAGTGACTTTTATTTATTTATTTGTACTAAGCTCTTTATAAAGTTCGCATGGTTTGGAAGTAGCCAAGGTTCTACTCCAGGCCATACAAGATGATAAATAACACTACTTTCTACAACTCTTACCTCATATGTTGCTGTTACCAAACCATGATTATATGACGGCGTCCAATAAGTAGATTTCCCTATTTTATAAAAAACATATTAAACACAATATATCATGTTGAATAAGTTTTATTTATATTGTACAATCATGTTACTTTTCTACATAGTCAACGTGACACAAGTTTTTCCAAGCCAGTGTTGTAACAGGTCGGGTCCTGTGCTCGTAACCAGCTGTTCACTTCTGCTTGATCTTTGTCACTGTGTTAAAGTGCCTACCTCTATGATGATCTTTGAGTCAGTGGAACATGTGAAAGTCACTTGGGAAAAGATCTGGTGAATATGGAGGATGCGAGAAAACCTCCCAGTGGAATCTCCTGAGCACCGCCTGGGTCAAGATTCAACTTGGAAGTTTTCTCGTATCCTCCGTATTCACCAGAGCTTGCCCCAAGTGATTTTCACATGTTCCTTCAACTCAAAGGTAAGCACTTTTAACACCGATGTTGAAGTCAAATCAGTGAACAGAGCACAGGACCGGATCTAGCACAACACTGGCTTGGAAAAACTTGTGTCGCGTCCCCAAAAATGCTTGGAAAAACATGTTGACTATGTAGAAAAGTAACAGAAGGATTGTACAATATAAATAAAACTTATTCAACATGATCAATTGTGTGTAATGTGTTTTATAAAATAGGGAAACTTATTTATTGGACGCCCCTCGTACTTTGTTGCATACTTCAATTTAATTTATCGACCAGATCTATACTACTATAATTCCATCTTCAACCATTTATTTTGTATAAATTCTTTCTTCCAGATATCCGGGGTTTTGGATTCTAATTAAATATGGATTGCATCTTCTTTATCCCTGCATATAGGGTAAATTCCTGCTTCTGTCCCTCCCCTGTAATCTTTTCATTTTCAAATCCCAGTTTAAACCATGCAATATTTTTTTTCTTTGATCCCTATTACACCTATTTCCCATCGTTACTTCCAAAATCCTTATAACACTTTAGAATTTTTTTTTCCACCGTTGCCCATAGATTCTTCCAACTGGCATTTAATTCCCAGAATCCTGTCAGCACACCCCTTTCCTTCTCTATCCTGTCGCCTCGCTTTTGTAACTTGTCCCTCCCGCTATAGAATGTGTTTTGTTTATATAGTTCCTTTAAAGTACTCTACTCCATTACTCGCTACTCCGCTACTAAAGCACTCCCCACTTATTCCCTTCTTTAGTAATTTTACTAGAGTGCTTCTCTGATTATGCCATAATACGCTTTCTTTAGAGCCATAAACATAGGCTGAACTAAAATTCACATGTCTGTTTTATTTAATATCTTGACTTGTGCATGATAATGGTGAAAACCGGAACAATGTGCGGCCTACCGTTCAGGATTTGTAAGGTTTCTCGAAGCAAGTATTTCCTGCCGGAGCAGCTGATCAGTCATAGCGTTAAGTTTCAATAGGAATATGTACACACTGAGGTGCCTTGAATATCCATGCTTTAAAATTACACTTTTTTGAATTCATCTCATTATTTACATACTTTATTCTCGTCTCCTCCCCCAACGGTTTTCTCACAAAGCTAATCCAAGGCGAGGGAAGTACCAGCCTTCAATTTCCTGCTTATTAGATTTAATTTTCTGCGGTATTACAATATTCTTGAATTTTCTGGGAATAACCTGTAAAATCCGATATTAATGGTTCAAATTATTCATTTGGAATGGAATTTTAAGGCAGCATACGGGTCCAGTACTTAAACATTTGAGTACCGCTGTTCTCTTTGTATCTATAACGAAACGTGTAATGTAGATATATTCCAAAGGTTTATTTGGATTAAAATGTAGCAGATAGAATAGTAAGTTTAGTAAGAGTAACTTTTATAACCAGTAATAAACTATAGAGGATAGAGAAAGCAATGTGAATGCATCACATAATTTTTTTTAATTTGATTTATTTTGGGTCGCTTTAAATTCATGGTCATATTCCGACCCTTTAACTTTACTTTTAACTAAAATGATAGTAAGTTACATTTACACTTTACAATAATTCAAATATAGTTTAGATTCTCTTACAAACATCAAAATGTTTTTTATTTTTTGGTGGTTATTTAGAGCACTTGGTAGGCCTGAAGTCTCCGTCTGGATATTGCAACAGCAAGTGTTGCACTGCAGGTCTTACATTTTAGTAGTGGTCCTTTATGAAGGGTGAATGAGTGTGTCGGTTTCTCGACGTTCAAAGAGGTTCAAAGATTGGCTGAACCATCGCGGGAATCTAATAGTTTGCTGTGGGGTGTTGACAATATCTTTTTTCATGTTTCAATAAATAGTCGTTTGGTGTAGCTAATTCCATCATGGTGTGTTGAAGTTATTCCATGGTCAGTCATAGGATGACGAGTGGCATCCTTTGCAGTTTTATCATATCAGGTATCCAAGTATAGGTTATTTGTTTCCCAGATTGATGAATAGTAGAATATAAGTAAAATATATCATTTATTAAAATTTGTTGCAACATTGACGCAGTATTTTATATCACGACAATGTAAATGTCAGAGTGATTGTAGTGTAAATAAGCATTATTGTATGACATTGATTTGAGATGTTTGTTAATTATAAGCATTGTTAGGAAATAATTTTACACGGCCTCAGTGAAACTGACAATAAGAGCGGGCAACAATGAGCGAGGGGGTGAATTGTTTATTAATTAGAAGAGGCAAGCAAATGACGTCAGATTAGCGGGCTTTTCTGTAGAAATGGAGGGAATATCTTCCCTAGAGCATATGTGTTCGTAATTTTGATTGGATATAAAAATAGACGCTAATGTTGGCGCGTTTTATTAACCAATAGCAGCTCGTTTATAATGTTTGGGCATATTAGGGTCAGGGAGTATAAATTCCGTGCCAAAGACGGGTAACGCGCAGTTTGACAGAATAATTCACGAGGTAAACGTCGCTCAGTCCAATAGAATCATACAAAGGTTATACGTCGCACAGTTTAAGAGAATCGTTCACGCGTTATACGTCGCGCAATTCTACAGAATCTCTCGCGTTGTAAAGTTAGTTATAAATGTGAAATACGCGAATTAATAATGTGCAGTAAATAAGTGATTATAGTGATATTAGAAAATATAACAGTTTCAGTCGGGCGTGTATCAAGAGTCAATATGTGAAATTAATTAATTGTGACGGTAATAAAAGTGTAAAAACAAATTCTTTTATAAGTGTTATCTTTCAGTAACAAATCCTTTCCGTTTACACACCCTGTTCAAGAGATATGCTCGACTGAGTAGTAATAATAGCTAGCCGGAGCACAAAGAACCCAACATTCAAAGTAGTAAAACAATAACAGGCGCCCAGCAATAGATAACGCGAAGTTACCGCGACAAATTGGCTCCCATACGTGGGGCAGATAAACATGAAACATCTTCCAACTACCAACAAATATAATCTACTTCAACATCAGCATCAGAGTTTGTGGTTAACCTCTGCTCCAGCTTCCAGTGCATTCTTCACGTCCATCAGAACAACTCATTGAGTACTGTTCCTCCAGTTTTGAAATACCTGTTTCCAGGAAAAAGTGTTCAGCCACATTTCATCTTGCAAATCCTGTTCCATTTTGAGGCAATAACACTTAAATGATTTCAGTCTAATTATGTAATATATAAGTTCAATAACAGCCCGCGTTAAAGCAATATGTGTATATAACAATATATAAAAAGTGTATATTACAGTCATTGTATATGTTTATATTATTGTATACATGTTTAATAATGTTATGTGAATGTATTACGTAATTTAATAATGTAGGAGCTGTGAGAATAATAGGTTAAAAGTTGCTAACAATGAGGTAACAATGAGGTCACCTTGAGGCAATAATGAATTAGAAAATTTAAATGCTGCTGGTAATTCTTGGAAACAATAATGTAATTTTATTGTGACAGTTTATAAAATAGCCAATCAACAACCAGAAAAAGCTTTAGTTAAATGAAGGTATTCTATTGGACTAGGATTAGCCAGTCAGAAACTGAAATGGAGCAAAATTTAGCGGTAGAAATCAAGTCAGTTGCTTGTAGACAGTGTTCCTAACCGGACGCGAGATGCATCCTCGAGAAATTTAATACGTATTCAGTGTGAGACGAAAAATAGTTTACGTGTTAAAAAGTGCAAGTATTTAATAAAAACAACAAATCTCACAGCTCTCCCACTATATCAGTGGTTTTATTTAAATCGTATCAAGTATTAATAAAAGGAGTGAAGTAAAATTATAATCTGTGTAAGCCTACTTCTTGTCGCATCACTCACTGCTAAGACATTAATGTCCCTAAAAAAATATAAATACTGACGCAGCCGAGGCAAACATAAATGTATAATATTTAAAGAAACAGTCAAAATTATAAAGGGGCAAAGGCCACCGGAAAGTACATTTGGGGCGAAGGCTACCGGAAACATTTTACCATACGTGCGGTTGCTACTACTTCAAGTTCGGCTCCCCAACAGCCGAAATATAATACATCTTCTTTAAACCGACTTTCCATACGTAGCAGCAACAAACATTCTTCAAATTGGCTCCCAAAACGTGGGGCTAATAAAAAAAACCTTCATTTTTCACAGCTGAAGAATCTCCATTTGGTAAAGCATCTAATAAATTGCACCTAGTCTTAAAATGGTTGCAAATAAACTTGACAGCGTTTAACCAAATATACCATTAAGTCATAATTGAGTAACATGGCAGGGGAAGTCTAGTACTTTCAACATACTTTTGTACCTATCTTAGGCAGCTCATTGTGGGGCAAACTAATTTAAATACTTTTACCTTGAATGTGCTGAAACTGATGCAATGTGATCCCACTATAGAATTCTGTAAATTATAATAAACAATCTGATGTGATACACTCACATGACTTTCTCTACTCTTGTAGAGAAGTATTTTTACAAACGCTTATTCTCCATATGCTTTATGTTAATCGAGATGTTAATCTTATTGCAAGGGGAATTGATAGGCTTTAACGGTTTAAGAGCTGGTTGCTATGTGAAGTATTCCATTCTCTTTGTATGTCCAGGACAGTATTGGAAAATTTAAGGGAATAACAAGCAATATCTCGAAAATGGTTCACTCAACAAAAAATGTATATGACATAAATTGTGTATTTTAACGCGATCTACATTTTTTGTGTAGTAAAATTTTGTCTATCTCTTATGGTTTACCAGTTATGCAAAAGTCGTTCACAATGAAGAATACTTTTGGAGACATTCCCAGAAAATTCAAGATGTACATTTCATTTGTCATGACATTATCTTAAACATATGATATTTTAATCAAAATCGTTAGAGCCATTTTTGAGAAAATTAAAATTTTCGAAAAATGTTCCATGTAAAGGGTAATCTGGGGTGGGGGGATTTTCTTGAAAACCTTCGTGTCGCATCTCTGGAAGATACTGAACCTAAATACCAAGTTTGGTGTTTATCCGACTGTTCGTTTCTGAGTTATGCAGTTCACGGACATGTTTCCAAAAATGCTTTTTTATTGGATTCAGGGGGTCTCAAAACATTTATTCCTGTAAAACCTCGGTATAGAATTTGGGTGAAATACAATACTTCCTCTACCTACTATACGTAGTAGAGAAAGTAAAAATTCATTAACTAGGAGATTTGTACATTTATTTTATATATCAGCTTTTAATTTCTATGGAAAACACAACATGACAAAGGACTAAAAGGAATCAGAAAAGGTGCAAGAAGTGCTGATATAAACGTGTAACCAAAATGCAGTTATGAGTATTTATTTAATGATTTCCTTGCTAGACAAGTCAATTTGGACGTTTTAAGGAATACTGGTACTACATTTTCTAACTGTTTTACTTCTCTACTACGCAGAGTAACTAGGGGAAGTATTGTATTCCACCCAAAAATTCGATACTTAGACTTCCCTGGAAATATATGTTTTGAGGTGACCTGAATTCAAAAAAGCATTTTAGGAAGCATGTTCGTGTGTGTCTGTCTGTGAACAGTATAACTCAAAAACGAAAAGTTGGATAAACACCAAACTTGGTATTTGGGTTCAGTATCTTCTAGAGATGCGACACAAAGATTTTCAAGAAAATCCATCAAACCCAACTACCCTTTACATGGAACATTTTTCGAAAATTATCTAAAACATGGCTCTAATGATTTTGAATAAAATACCATACATTAAAGATATTTATATGAAAATACAATGTATAGCTTGAATTTTCTGGAAATAGCCTTAGAAAGTCCTCTTCATTCTGAAGGAATTTTGTATAATCTTGTATAACTTGTAAACGTTAAGACCTCTTTACACGATCAAACTTTTTTTCAATTCAAGAGTTACTAGAAAAATTGTCAAATATTTTTCAGTATGTGACAAGATTGGGCAAGACTTGACAATGTCATAAACGCGTATTTACAAGTTGCCTCTTTGCCAAGTTGAAGAAACCCTTCAGAACACATTGATAATTTATCACGCGCAAAGCAGTCACGGTATAACAATTTGCAATGAGATACTGGTCTTTACTAATATTATGTTACACTTTCACGTATTATATCCAAGAACTCACATTACGATTGTGGAGTACAATGGAAATAACATCAACTGATAGTTTAACCACACTGTATAAAATTGCATTAATGTATACTTACACTACGTGATCAAAAGTATCCGGACACCTGGCTGAAAATGACGTACAAGTTCGTGGCGCCCTCCATCGGTAATGCTGGAAGTCAATACGGTGTTGGCCCACCCTTAGCCTTGATGACAGCGTTCACTCTCGCAGACATACTTTCAATCCCGGTGCTGGAAGGTTTCTTGGGGAATGGCAGCCCATTCTTCACGGAGTGCGGAACTGAGGAGAGGTATCGATGTAGGTCGGTGAGGCCTGGCACGAAGTCGGCGTTCCAAAACATCCCAAAGGTGTTCTATAGGATTCGAGTCAGAACTCTGTGCAGGCCAGTCCATTACAGGAATGTTATTGTTGTGTAACCACTCCGCCACGGCCCGTGCAGTATGCACAGGTGCTCGATTGTGTTGAAAGATGCAATCGCCATCCCCGAATTGCTCTTCAAAACTGGGAAGCAAGAAGGTGCTTAAAATATCAATATAGGTCTGCGCTGTGATTGTGCCACGCAAAACAACAAGGGGTACAATCTCCCTCCAGGAAAAACACGACCGCACCATAACACCACCAATTCCGAATTTCACTGTTGGCACTACACACGCTGGCAGATGACCTTCACCGGGCATTCGCCATACCCACACCCTGCCATCGGATCGCCACATTGTGTACCGTGATTGTCACTCCACACAACGTTTTGCCACTGTTCAATCGTGTAATGTTGACGCTCCTTACACCAAGCGAGGCGTCGTTTGACATTTTCCTGCGTGATGTGTGGCTTATGAGCAGCCGTTCGACCATGGAATCCAAGGTGTTTCACATCACGCCTAACTGTCATAGTACTTGGAGTGGATCCTGATGCAGTTTGAAATTTCTGTGTGATGGTCTGGATATATGTCTGCCTATTACTCTTTACGACCCTCTTCAAATGTCGGCGGTCTCTGTCAATCAACAGAGGAGGTCGGCCTGTACGCTTTTGTGCTGTACATGTCCCTTCACGTTTCCACTTCACTATCACATCAGAAGCAGTGGACCTAGGGATGTTTAGGAGTGTGGAAATCTCGTGTACAGACTTCTGACACAAGTGACACCCAATCACTTGACCACGTTCGAAGTCCGTGAGTTTCACGGAGTCTCCCATTCTGCTGTTTCACCATGTCTAATGACTACTGAGGTCACGGATGGTAAGTACCAGGCAGTAGGTGGCAGCATTATGCACCTAAGATGAAAAACGTATGTTTGTGGGGGGGGGTCCGGATACTTTTGATCACGTAGTGTAGTTCGGAAATCTGCTCCGTCTTGTTGTGGTAATCTACGGAGCCCTCGAAGTACAGACATGACCAACTTATGTATAACCTAATAAGATCACATAAACATACCTTGGCCGGGTAGCCATTTTTGTTTACTTTTCGCTTTCAGCCATGTTGCAGATTTCGTGACGCACTGTAAATACTCGTCAAATCTTTGACCGTTTAGAGCATGTAGCTATTTGCTTTAAAGACTTTATAAGCCTTTAAAAATGTTGGAAGCAATTTGACAAGAAAGGTTGTCAAGTTGTGATAACCCTTGAAAAGTACTGAATTTGACAAAAATTTGATCGTGTACAATGAAGTATGATATATTTTGTTTGGAAGATGCTTCATGTTTATCTGCCCCACATATGGGAGCCAATTTGTCGCGGTAATCTCGTGTTATCTTATTGCTGAGCGCCAGTTATTGTTTTACTATTTTGCATTTTGGGTTCATTGTGCTCCGGCTAGCTATTATTACGCAGTCGAGCAAATCTCTTAAACAGGGTGTGTAAACGGAAAGGAGTTGTTTCTAAAAGATAACTTATAAAAGCATTTGTTTTTTACACTTTTATTACCGTCACATATTACTAATTTCACATATTTGCTCTTGATACACGCCCGACTGAAACTGTTATATTTTACAATGTAACTATAATCACTTATTTGCCGCACTTATTAATTCGCGTATTTCACATCTTTTAACTAACTTTACGACGGGAGAGATTCTGTTGGACTGAGCGACGTTTACCTCGTGAATTATTCTGTCAAACTGCGAGTTACCCGTCTCTGGCTTTAGCTTTTTATACTCCCTCACCCCGATATGCCTAAACATTATAACAGAACTGCTATTGGTTAATAAAACGCGCCAACATTAGCGTCTATTTTTATATCCAATCAAAATTACGAACACATATGCTCTAGGGAAGAAATTCCCGCCATTTCTAAGAAAAGCGCGTCAATCTGACGTCATTTGCTTGTCTCTAATAATTGATAAACAACTCACCCCCTCGCTCATTGTTACCCGCTCTTATTGTCAGTTTCAGTGAGGCCGTGTAAACTTATTTCCTAACAATGCTTATAATTAACAAACATCTCAAATCAATGTCATACAATAATGCTTATTTACACTACAATCACTCTGGCATTTACATTGTTGTGATATAAAATACTGCCACAACAAGGAGCTTTAAGCGATAGACGAAAACATACCACCCAAAAATGTAGAAAAACCGAATTTACTTCAAATACGTTTTTTGTGGCATAAGCCGTTTCTGAGATATCCGTTGTTATAGGCTCGAATTGTTCAATACTTGTCATTATTTTAAAGTCCCACGATTTTCAGTTGTTTCTCGCGATGTCATGGAAACAGTATGGAACTTTAAGGCCAGCATATAGCGTCCAGTTGTTAAACATTTGACTATCGCTGTTCTCTTTGTATCTGTAACGTAATGTGTAGTGTAGCTGTTTCTGTAAAAGCTTATTTGGAATGAAATTAATAGATCAAAAAATAATCTTTAATAAGAATATATACATATATCCACTATAAAGGTAGAGGGTAGAGAAATCCAAGGCACACACCATAAAATTAGATATTTTACCCCATAATCAATTAAACGTATTTATACATACAAAGCCTACGATTCCGTACAAAGGAACAAAATAGGTAAATGCCGTGCTATAGTAATAATGATAATTATTTTATTGCCAGAATGGTACAGTCTGGTAACTCGCCCACTACAAGTAACACGTCGCACAAGGCACAGTTTGGTTGATTTTGTATCAAACCATGGGAATAGAGTGTGAGGTTATGTGTTTTGTTTATTATTTGATGTTCATTAATTGCTAAACACTCAATGTGTCATTTAAATTTTGAGCGCTGCACCTTAATCTTTTTTGCTATTAAGGGACACTGAGACTGAGTTTATAGGCGAAAATGAGAAAATTTAATATTTTTTAAACTATATCATATAAATTATCTATAGGCACCTGTGAATCATTTTGGCCAAAGATTTTTCACGATCCAACATTTTTAACAGCCATTTGACATGTTTAAATCACCGTGATCTCCCTTTTAACCCCAGTGGCCCCTTTCTGTATGTGTTTCTTCTCAGTTTTACATTTTTGTTCATGAAATTTATTCCTTACGTTTCAGTTTTGCTCTAATTTGTATGCTAATCTGCATACATAATCTAAAATGTGTTATATAAAGATTCAAGCATTCGTTTTATGGTTGCTTTAGTCATTGACTCCCAAAAATTAATTTATACTGAAAAAAGGTGGATTCTAACACAAACTTCATAAAAACAAAAACTTTTTTTTCTACAGCTAGTAACATTAACTTCAATCAGGTCGTTACGTTTACTTTCAGTGCACTGAAGTATTAGAAACAGCATAACTCACAAGCGAAAAGTCTGAAAATATCAAACTTTATTTTCAAAGATGGGACACGAAGATTTTGAAGAAAATCCCTCCATACTAACTACTCTTTATACAGAACATTTTTCGAACATTTATATTTTTTAAAAATGGTTTAAAATATTTTAATTAAAATACGATATTAAAATATTTACATTATAAGTAAAATGTATGGGTGTCTTAAATTTTCCGGAAATAACCTGTGAAGTCCTCTTCATTCGGAAGGAATTTTGTATAATGTTGTATAACTGGTAAACGTTAAAAGATAGACGAAAGCGTACTGTATAAAAAATGTAGATTTCTTTAAAATATAAAATTTATTTCAAATAACTTTTTTGCGGTATTAACCGTTTCCAAGATATCCGTTCAATACTTTCATTCTTTTAAATCCTTTCGACATTCAATTGTATAAGGCCAACATACAACCTCCATTCTTAAACATTTGACTTCGCTATTCTTTGGTATGTATAACGAATCGTGTATAACGTAGCTATTCCTGCAGAGGTATATGTCGATTGAAATGAAGTGGATAGGAAGAATAATGTCTCTAACGATTGTGAATAAAACACCATATATTTAAGATAATATGTACCTACATACCAAATAAAATTTAATCTTGATTTTTCTGGGAATAGACCTGTAAAATCTTCTTCATTCGGAAGGAATTTTGTATACTTTTATATAACCCTGCAAACATAAAGCAGTTTCCAATAATTCCATTTAATAAATGGAGCAATCTCTTTTTAAATAAATTTCATTACAGATTTCTTGCAGAAGAAGGACACAAGAAACCGAATGATAGCCAGATGTTTTAAAACGGTTCACTATACACAGGCCTTGAAATTCCATATTCTTTCCATAACATAGTGAAAAATAAATGATTAGCGACATAACTTTAAAAAACTGTCAAAAATATTGAAAACTTCAAATGAATAACAACCAATATTTCGACAAATTGCTGATGTCACATTTGTTTGAAATAAGTAGTGTATTACTTTCTCTACTACGTATAGTAAGTAGGGGAAGTATTGCATTCCATCCAAAAAATTCGATGCCGAGATTTCACCGGAAATATGTTTTGAGACCCCCTGTATCCAAAAAAAGCATTTTTGGAAACATGTCTGTTTGTGTGCGTGTCTGTGAACTGCATAACTCAAAAACGAACAGTCGGATAAACACCAAACTTGGTATTTAGGTTTAGTATCTTCCAGAGATGCAACACGAAGGTTTTCAAGAAAATCCCCCCATCCCAGATTACCCTTTACATGGAACATTTTTCGAACATTTTAATTTTTTCAAAAATGGCTGTAACGATTTTGATTAAAATATCATATGTTTAAGATATTTTCATGATAAATGAAATGTATATCTCGAATTTTCTGGGAAGTCTCCAAAAGTATTCTTCATTATGAACGACTTTTGCATAACTGGTAAACCATAAGAGATAGACAAAATTTTACTACACAAAAAATGTAGGTCGCGTTAAAATACACAATTTATGTCATATACATTTTTTGTTGAGTGAACCATTTTCGAGATATTGCTTGTTATTCCCTTAAATTTTCCAATACTTATACTTTTTCTCAAATTCGTTATTCATTTTTTTTGTCCTAGACACACAAAGAGAATGGAAAGCGCCACATAACAACCAGCTCTTAAAATATTTGACTATCGCTTAAAGCCTAGCAATTCCCCTTGCATCTACAAGAAAATTAGCAATAAGATTAACATTTTGATTAACATGAAGCATATGGAGAATAAGCGTTTGTAAAAATAGTTTGTACAAGAGTAGAGAAAGTCATGTGAGTGTAACACATCAGATTTTTTATGGAATGAATCTATTTTTAAGTTTTTAAAGTATTTTCTCCAAATTTCAGCTAAGGGTACTCGTAATTCTGCAATCCGTTGGAATTTCCTATCTGTTGGTGTCTTATCAGTCTTCATTTGTTTGCCAAACTGAGCAAAACCTAGGAGGCAAATTTTCTCGCTGATGTTAGGTTATAGATTGTTCAAGTGAGGAGGAGACCTCGGCACCGCGACCTACAGAGATCTACTGTACCTACCCTCCCCCCAGAAGGTAGGGATGAAGTGAACGAACCACACAGGATGTAGGCGAACAGGCCACAGAGCCGCGCGGAGGTCCCTCATTTCCAAGTTGGCATACTCGTGCGTCGCCACTGGAGTCGCCGAGAGAGAGCGATGAACGACCTCTGGTGCCCACGGGGAGTATCTTTCAAGTGAACATACATCCGCGCCATCTGTCCGGCAACATCACACGCCACCTGACAAAAGTGAAGGAAACAGAATGAAAGGGAAATCGTGTTAGAGTAGATATCACGGGTCAGAGTGGGCAGTCGCCGGGGGTCGAACCCTGGACCTCACAAGCGTTGCCGCTGGTTTTTCTAGTGGAATGATCTACCTGCATCTGCTTCAGAATGAAAGTAGGCTACAGGTGAAAGGACATTTCACGACCGAGGATTTTTAAAAAAAAGGTAAAAGAAAGTAAAAGGGAGGAAGAAAGGAACTTGGCCAGCGGCGCAAGGATGATGGACCTACCCTCCGAGATGAAGAAAAACACAGCATTTCTCAGAATCGCAAGGCGGTCTCATTATCCTCGGGACCACGCAGCCTGGCGAGGAAGAAGAAAAAGACACACGTGCGCGGTGGTGGCAAAAGGGGCGGGAAGAAGCAGCAGTAGAACAAGAGGAAGGAATGTGGGCGTGTAACGAAAGAAGTTGATTAACTTCAACATTCCGAAACAACAAACTATGTCGTGAGGTCGAGTGGGTGGTTTTGGAATAAAACGGTAGCCGGCACCACCATCTCTTGATTGGAAACACCGTCAGGATATGTGGGAGTATCATACAAGTTCGGGCCTAATTTTGTAAAGGCCGAACCGCAAGAGAGCTGGGCTGTAAATAATTCGCGTATCTTTAATAGTGGTTCTTAAAATACGATCCACGTGTTTGGTGGTTTCAGAGTGACTAAATGCAAGAATTATCAAAACATAAAACATTTGCCTCCTCTAGGCAGTATTACATTTAGGGATGGGACCTCGACACTTCGATACTCGATGGTATCGAAGTAGGGTATTCGGAATGTCACTGTGCTGTTACAACTCATGTTGGAAATCTCATCCAAGAGAGGATATACAAGCCTGAACCTGCTTAATTTTATTGAAAAACATTTCCTGCAGATCTGTTTGTGATATACTTCTCACGTACGTAGTTATTTCAATTTTTAGGACCCAAAACGTGCGTGGGCGATTGCGATGTACCACACATTTTGCGACTTCCCAAAGAAAAAAGACTGCTGGAGAGAGCCCCGACGAGTGAGGGGGGGCATACGTGTTTAGAGATGACACTTTCTCCAAAAAACTCTTCCAGAAGTCGCATAGTGTTGTTAGCTGTATGCACAGTAGCGCCGTCTTGTTGAAGCTATGAGTAGTTGATTACGTCTTTTTCTAGCTGCTCAATGAAATCTTGGATCATTAAACAATAAGGTTCACGGTACATGGTCTCTTAAAAGAATAAAGTGCCAATAAGGCACCGTCTGGTATTGCTACTCATATTCTAAATTTTTGATCATGCAGGGGAGTTTGAAGAAGCTATTTTGTTTCGTTATTTGCTCCACGTTTTGGGAGCCAATTTGAAGAAGTTTTGTTGCTGCTACGTATGGAAAGCCGATTTGAAGAAGATGTATTATATTTCGACTGTTGGGGAGTCATACTTGCAGTAGTTGCAACCGCACGTATGGTAAAAGGTTTCCGGTAGCCCTCGCCCCGAATGTACTTTCCGGCGGCCTTTGCCCCAAGTTTAAAGTGTTTATATTTCTTAGAGACATGAATGTCTTAGCAGGGCGTGGTGCGACTGAAGAATGTAGGTTTACACAGATTATAATTTTACTTCACTCCTTTTATTAATGCTTGACACGAATTAAATAACACTTCACTGATATAGAGAGAGCTGTGGGATTTGTCTTATTAAGTACTTGTACTTTTTAAAACGTAAAATATTTTTGTCTCACACCGAATACGTATTAAACTTCTCGAGGACGGGTCTCGCGTCCAGTTAGTAACACTGGCTACAAGCAACTGACTTCTGAATTTATAAACTTTGCTTCATTTTAGTTTCTGATTGGTTAATAGAATACCTTCATTTAAGTAAAGATTTTACTGGTTGTTGATTGGCTATTTTATAAACTGTCACAAAAATTACATTATTGCTTCCAAGAATTGCAAGTAGTATTGTTAAACTTTCAAATTCGTTATTGCCTCAAGATTACTTCATTGTTACCTCATTGTTAGCAACTTTTGACCTATTTCTCACAGTTCCTACATTATTAAATTACGTAATACATTCACATAAGGTTATTAAACATGTATACAATAATATAAACATATACAATGACTGTAATATACACTTTTTATATATTGTTACATACACATATTACTTTAAGGCGGGCTGTTATTGAATTTATATATTATATAATTAGACTGAAATTATTTAAGTGTTAAAAATACTACCTCAAGTTACATGCACAGCACGAGCATTCTCTTGTCGGCCTTCGTGGTTTAGTAGTTAACATGCTAGCCTCTAGTTCCCGAGGTCGTGGGTTCTAACCCGGCGAAGGACGATGGATTTTTTCGGGCGTAAAAATCCTTAGCATGGCTTCCTTCGGAAGGGAAGTAAAGCCGGTGGTCCCATGTTGTAGTTTTACGGCACGTAAAAGAATCTCAAAGCTGATAAAGAGGCCTCTGAGCAAAATTACCAATCTTTCACGCCCAATATAGAATGGGACGCTAAGAACTATAATAGTTAAAGAGCATCCATAAATAAAACTCAATTTAATTTTAATTTGAGCAGTCTCTTGATCATAGTAATGTCTTAACATAACCAGAGAAGTGGAACCAGGTCTCGTCTGAATAAAAGGCGATATTAACTGGTATTTCTTTCAGTGAAAGATGTAAACCATTCGCAGTAGCGGATTCGATTTTCATGATCAGCATTTTTCAATTCTTGCACAATTTCAAACCCTTCCTAACCACTTTATCCACTGTTGCGAGCCCAATTTTTTCTTGTGCCAGTTTACAGCAATAATTTTGATGGACTCCGCCGCATAGAGTCAGAAATGTCCAATCACTTCTCTTCGTTTAGGATGGACCTTCAGGTCGTTCAGCATCTAACAGGAGCCTCTCTCTCGAAATTTCTCAGTAAGTCGACGAAATGCTTTACGATGAAGTACTGCTATTTCTGGGAAGTTTTCAGCAAATGCCTCCTCCACCAAGAATGTGTATTTATCGCCTCGTCGAAAGACATGTTCAACAAGAAAATCGGATGTGTTACACTCACATGACTTTCTCTACTCTTGTACACACTATTTTTACAAACGCTTATTCTCCATATGCTTCATGTTAATCGAGATGTTAATCTTATTGCTAATTTTCTTGTAGATGCAAGGGGAATTGGTAGGCTTTAAGCGATAGTCAAATATTTCAAGAGCAGGTTGCTATGTGGAGCATTCCATTGTCTTTGTATTACCAGGACAGAAAAAAAAGGAATAACGAATTCCCATTTGAGAAAAAGTATAAGTATTGGAAAATTTAAGGGAATAACAAGGAATATATTGAAAATGGTTCACTCAACAAAAAAAATGTATATGACATAAATTGTGTATTTTAACGCGATCTACATTTTTTGTGTAGTAACATTTTGTCTATCTCTTATGGTTTACCAGTTATGCAAAAGTCGTTCACAATGAAGAATACTTTTGGAGACATTCGCAGAGAATTCGAGATATACATTTCATTTGTCATGAAAATATCTTAAACATATGATATTTTATTCAAAATCTTTAGAGCCATTTTTAGAAAATTAAAATTTTCGCATCTCTGAAGATACTGAACCTAAATACCACGTTTGGTGTTTATCCGACTGTTCGTTTCTGAGTTATGCTGTTCACAGAAACACAGACACACACAAAAATGCTTTTTTTGGATTCAGGGGTCTCAAAACATATATTTCCTGTGAAATCTCGGTATTGAATTTTTGGGTGGAATACAATACTTCCCCTACTTACTATACGTAGCAGAGAGAGTAAAAGGTCTCACCAGAGTAGACGGTTCTGGCGGGATTTAAAGTGCAGATATTCCGTTTAGGAGCCAGTGATTTGACGACCTCGGCCACTGTGCACGGCTTGACGCTTCCTCAGTTATTTAACTGCGAAAGGAACGCATGTATCTTCATGTTCACATTGTTCACCCTTTCTCGTTTGTGATATCCAGCACTTTGAGCGTAAAAATTGGGAGTCCCAGCAGGGGAAAATCGATTGGGTGGCATGAATGCATGATGTAACGTTTGCATATATATGCACCTGTACAACAAACAACAAATGGTCATTACCCAGTGAGGGGGTTGGTGTGGGGGGGAGAGCTTGGTAGAGTAAGCCGATTTCAACAGCGTGTGTACTGTGTTTCGAATATTAAATGTTTTTGTTCCAAAAAGCAACGTTAATTGTGTTCTTCCTGTTCTCATCCCGGCCATTATTATTTAAGGCTTATGCGGGGGATCGAACACCATACCCGAATGGAGTCGGCCTCTAAATGGAAAAAACGTTGCAGTCTGCAATATCACACGTCCAGACGAACGTTCCGCAACGTCACTGTTTGAATGACAGCTTTCACATTTGCGTGCAGGCTGTCGACGGCTTTACCTGCAGCACATTTGATATATGACCGAAAACAGGTCTTTATTCTTTCTGGAAAAGCTTTAATAGATTATCTCCCTTCACATCAAGGTTTATGGATAAATGTGACAGCTATCACGTTGGTGTAATTGAAGAAAGAAGTGTTATTAGTGTTTTTCTGAGAAAGGTGTTACTGTATGCAATATCGAAGGGTCATTCTGGCTGGCAATGATAGGAATGCTTATAGAGACAAGGTGAAACTTCTTTTGATATTCTTCTTTCTGTGCAACCAAACCTTTACATTATTATACACCGCTGTTTGTGAAAATTGCAACACCAAGAAGGAAACACGTGTATTTAATAGCATAGGTTAGGTACATGACAAGTAACAAATGATAAACTCTTCAAATCTATACAGACCTTTGAGCCCTAAAATTCAGTATTTGGTGTGGCCTCCATGCGCTGCAATTAGAGCTACTATACGCCGTGGCATTGAGTCAAAAGGGTTCTGAATAAGTTCCTTAGGGATTTCCCTCCACGCAGTTTGTATTCGAGCCCACAAATCCGTGACACTGGTTACTGGAGGAGCGTGACGCACCAACCATATCCCAGACATGTTCGATGGGCGACATGTCAGGCCAGGGAGGCAACGGTACCTTTCCTCTTCGAAGAAGGCTTGTACATTCTTCGGGCATTGTCCTGTTAAATTGTAGCCCGTGGAGATGCCTGAAGCAGGGGGTGTACCTCAGGCGCTACAACCACCATTAGGTACTGGTTGCTGTTCAAACTGCCCTCAATTCGTAGGAGGCGAGATCGCTTGTTGTAACCAATAGCGCCCCAAACCACCACACCTGGTGTTTGTCCGCTATGCCGCTCAACAAGCAGCCCTTCAGTTTGCGGTCATCACATAGGACACGTTGAAGCGGAACTCGTCTGAAAAGACTACGTTTTGTCACTCAGCACCCTAGTGACGGTGTTTACGTGCCCTTTGCAGTCGGAGGAGCTTGTAGTTTCTGGACAATGGAAGCCGACGTAATGGCATGCATGCAACCAGTCCAACCTGCAGCGACGAACCGTTGATGCAGACATGTTCACACCTGTTGCAGTGCTCCAGCGTCGAGCCAACATTGTGGATGAAGCTGTATGGTCCGTTATGGCCGTACGGACAAGATGACGGTCATCCCGTGCTGTGATCATCTACCGTGGTCCAGTACGCGCTCTTCGCTACGTACGTTAGGAAAGTACCGAGGGATGATGGCGAGGGATGTAGTTGAAGGCAGTACACCCTACTTTGAGGGTAGACAGGATTAAGTAGCATTAAGAAAGCAAATTATTGAAGGTGTGCGGTTTGTTTATAAAAGCTATTATAAAAACATTTCGAAAGCTGTACATTTGTACACCAATATCCGCTCTTATTAGTGTATGATCCTCGAAAAATTCTGATTTGTGGTTTGGGGCCGAGGAGCTTGAAAGACCATTTTACTCATTGCTCCTTTCTAATAATTTTGCTTATACCCTGTATTTCATTGCATTACAGTGTTGTTTAACATCATGTTCTAAATGTCTATGTTATATCCGATGGGTTCGCCATTTCTGCTGAAGTGTTACCTGGCACATTCCGCTACAAATTATTTAAATTTTTATGTAGAAACTCTTCTTTAATTTAGGCTAATTGCCGCAGTTCTCCACTTCTATATATACAGGGAATAAACGTAACAGCAACAACGAAACCGGCTGTTGGGGAGAAGAGGAGAGTGTCCGTTCACAGTACCTGACGTCAGCTATAGGTACTACGAGGGGCACTATTTATATTTTGAGCCTAATAATTAAAACAAAGCAATTTCTGATTGAAAACTGTATTGTTTTTCAAAATATTCTCCTTTATGTTCAATACACTTTTGCATGCGTTTGAACCATTTGTCAAAGCATTTATTCCAGTCTTCTTGAGACACCTCCAAAACATGGTTTTTGAAGGCATCAACGGCTACTTCTGCCAACGAAAATCGTTATCCACGCAATTTATTCTTGATGTTCGGGAACAAAAAGAAGTCATTGGATGCCAAATCAGGACTGCACGGCGGATGACCCATCAATCCGATTTTTTGAGCCTTCAAATACTCTGCTGTTAGACGAGATGTGTGTGCACTCACATTGTCTTGATGAAGAGCGATCCTACGGTTCTTGTTGGTTTTCCTTACTTCACCGACGACTTCCGCAAACAAATGGTAGTATACCATTCGGCATTGACTGTTTTACGTTCCTATAAAGGCACTGTTGACACATGACCAGTTTTGCTGAAAAAACAGGCGACCATTTACTTCGAGTGCGAACAACTTTTGTTGGATTTACTTCATTTTGAAACACCCATACAGTCGACCGCTGTTTACGTTCCGGCTCATACGCATAGATCCATGATTCGTCACCTGTTACAATCTTATATACGTCTTTTGAGCCACCGCCATTGTTTTTATTGGGCATTTCTGTACACCAATCGACACGAGCATCTTTTTGAGATTGCGTCTAATTATATGGGATCCAACGAGAGGAAACCTTTTTCACGGCTAAATAATCATGCAATATTTTATATATGCTGGTGGAACTAATGCCTAGGGTTGCCTCAATCTCACAATATGTCGCATGACGATCGTTCATTATTAGTTTTTGCACAGCATCAATGTTTTCTGGCACAACAACTGTTTTTAGACGACCTTCACGAACTTCATCATTGAGCGAACGGCGGCCACGATTAAATTCGTTATACCAGCGTTTCACAGTGGCAAAGGATGGAGCTTCGTCGCCAATGTGGTCGAAGCACTCTTGTCTTGAAAATCCACGTCGAAGGTCGTAATAAATCATTGCACCAACATTTTCACGAGTTAATTCCATGTGTTTGTTGACACACAGTTTTCAAGTTAGTGTGAACAAAACAAATGACGCTCTATTGACAAAATGTTTGAAGTAGGTTATGGTCAAAAATGTCAAACTTTCCATTGGAAACGTCAGATTGTACATACAACATTCAGGGTTGCCAAAGCTCAAAATATAAATAGTGCCCCTCGTACTTGGGGTAAAAGTATTGCTCTGTTAACTTACTGAAACCTCATTGGCCTGTAATAATGCTCTTACCACACACATACAAAAATGATAAGTACATTATAGAGGATCAAGTAAAACTTTGAAAATCCAAGCGGAAGGTGACGGTTTTATTGACAAGTGTTAATGATAAGAAACATTACTAACGTAAAAATAATAATCTTACATTCATATGACTTTCTCTACATACTATCGTTTATTTTTGTATACTTTCCAAAAACTATTCTTACAAAAATAATTTTTCTATCCACAGCATGTCCATAGAAATGTAGAAACCATTTCTTTAAACATTTCGTTGCGCGTGCAACACGGATACAGCACACCCATAGTCACATTTTAACTGCAGGTGGCTGAATGTTGGTCTCGAAATTCCATACTGTTTCCATGGCATCACGAGAAACAACTGAATGTTGACAGCACTTTAAGAGAATGGTAAAGAAAAATTCGAATCTTAATAACGGATACCTTGGAAATGGCTTATGCCCCCCAAAAGTTATTTCAAATAAACTATGTTTTAACGTTTACCAGTTATGAAATATTACACAAAATTCCTTCGGAATGAAAAGGACTTCATTGGCTATTCCTAGAAAATTAACGATATACATTTTATTTTGTCGTGTAAATATATTTAATTATGGTACGTATTTTAATCAAAATGTTTAGAACCATTTTTTTTAGAAAATAAAAAATTTCGAAAAGTGTGCCATGTAAAGTGTAGCTGGTGGTGGGGAGTTGTTTGAAAATTTTCCTGTCGCATCTTTGGAAGGTGCTGAACTTGAATACCAATATTGGTAGTTATCCGACTTTGTTTTTTAAGTTACACTACGTGATCAAAAGTATCCGGACACCCCACAAACATACGTTTTTCATCTTAGGTGCATTGTACTGCCACCTACTGCCTGTATTCATTATCCGCGACCTCAGTAGTCATTAGACATCGTGAAACAGCAGAATGGGACACTCCGTGGAACTCACGGACTTCGAACGTGGTCAGGTGATTGGGTGTCACTTGTGTCAGAAGTCTGTACGCGAGATTTTCACACTCCTAAACATCCCTAGGTCCACTGTTTCTGATGTGATGGTGAAGTGGAAACGTGAAGGGACATGTACAGCACAAAAGCGTACAGGCCGACAGAGACCGCCCACATTTGAAGAGGGTCGTAAAGTGCAATAGGCAGACATCTGTTCAGATCATCTTACAGGAATTCCAAACTGCAACAGGATCCACTGCAAGTACTATGCCAATTAGGTGTGAGGTGAGAAACCTTGGATTCCATGGTCGAGCGGCTGCTCATAAGCCACACACCACGCAGGAAAATGCCAAACGACGCCTCGCTTGGTGTGAGGTGCATCAACATTACACGATTGAACAGTGGCAAAACGTTGTGTGGAGTGACGATTCACGGTACACAATGTGGCGATCCGATGGCAGGGTGTGGGTATGGCGAATGCCCAGTGAACGTCATCTGACAGCGTGTGTAATGCCAGCAGTGAAATTCGGAGGTGGTGGTGTTATGATGTGGTCATGTTTTTCCTGGAGGGGGCTTGCACCCCTTGTTGTTATGCGTGGCACGATCACAGCGCAGACCTACATTCATATTTTAAGCACCTTCATGCTTCCCACTGTTGAAGAGCATTCGGGGATGGCGATTGCATCTTTCAACACGATCGAGCACCTGTTCAAACTGCACGGGCTGTGGCGGAGTGGTTACACGGAAATAACATTCCTGTAATGGACTGGCCTGCACAGAGTCCTGACTTGAATCCTATAGAACACCTTTGGGCTGTTTTGGAACGCAGACTTCGTGGCAGGCCTCACCGACCTATATCGATATCTCTCCTCAGTTCCGCACTCCGTGAAGAATGGGCTGTCTTTCCCCAAGAAACCTTCCAGCAGCTGACTGAAAGTATGCCTGCGAGAGTGACCGCTGCCATCAAGACTAAGGGTGGGCCAACACCATATTGACTTCCAGCATTACCGATGGAGGGCGCCACTAACTTGTACGTCATTTTCTGCCAGGTTTCCGGATACTTTGATCACGTAGTGTATGTTGTTCACAGACAAATGCACACACACACACACACACACGCGCTCGAACGTTTTTCTAAATATGTTTTCTTTTTTATTTAGGGGCCTCAAAGCATGTCTTCTTTCCGCTGAAATCTCGGTATCAAGTTTTTGTGTGTAATGTAATACTTTCTCCACCTACTACGTACGTGGTAGAGAAAGTAATAATGACAAGATATAGAACAATTCAAATCAATAATAAAGGAATATCTCGAAAATGTCTGATGTCACAAAAACGTTGCTTGGAATAACTGGTGTGTCTTAAAGTGCTCTACCTTTAGGGTAATAAGTTTTTGTGTTTCTCTTATGGTTTTCCAGTTATAGAAATTATAGAAAACTGCTTTCGAATGAAGAGGACTTCAAGACTATTTGTAATGAAGATATCTTTAATATATGGTATTTAAAACAAAATTATTAAAACTATTTTTGAGAAAATACAAAATTACTAAAAGTATTGCGATAAAGGATAGTTTGGATTGCAATAACTCACATACACAGTATGGTATTTATCCGAAATTTGTTTTTTTTTGTGGGAAGTATTGCATTCCACCCAAAAATTTGATACCGAGATTTCTCTGGAAATATATGTTTCGAGACCCCCTGAATCCAAAAACAGCATTTTTGGAAACATGCCCGTGTCTGTGAACAGCATAACTCAGAAACGAACAGTCGGATAAACACCAAACTTGGTATTTAGGTTCAGTATCTTCCAAGGATGCGACACGAAGGTTTTCAAGAAAATCCCCCACCCCAGATTACCCTTTACATGGAACATTTTTCGAATATTGTAATTTTCTCAAAATGGTTCTAACGATTTTGATTGAAATATCATATGTTTAAGATATTTTTATGACAAATGAAATGTATATCTCGAATTTTCTGGGAATGTCTCCAAAAGTATTCTTCATTGTGAACGATTTTTGCATAACTGGTATACCATAAGAGATAGAGAAATCTGATGTGTTACACTCACATGACTTTCTCTACTCTTGTACAAACTATTTTTACAAACGCTTATTCTCCATCTACTTCATGTTAAATGAGATAAACATTTGCAGACTCTATCGTATTGCTAATTTTCTTGTAGATGCAAGGGGAATATATATTTACAAGGGCAATATAGAAATACAGTAGCATTTAAGCACATACATATCTCTTAATAGCTGGTTGCTAGGTGCAGCACCATTCCCTTTCCCATAGATTAATACTCTTTGCATATCCAAGACAAAAAATGAATAACGAATTCCCATTTGAGAAAATAAGTATTGAAAAATTTAAGGGAATAACAAGCAATATCTCGAAAATGGTTCACTCAACAACAAAAATGTATATGACATAAATTGTGTATTTTAACGCGATCTACATTTTTGTGTAGTAAAATTTTGTCTATCTCTTATGATTCACCAGTTATGCAAAAGTCGTTCACAATGTAGAATACTTTTGGAGACATTCCGAGGAAATTCAAGATACACATTTTATTTGTCATAAAAATATCTTAAACATATGATATATTAATCAAAATCGTTAGAGCCATTTTTGAGAAAATTAAAATTTTCGAAAAATGTTCCTTGTAAAGGGTAATCTGGGGTTGGGGATTTTCTTGAAAACCTTCGTGTCGCATCCTTGGAACATACTGAACCTAAATACCAAGTTTGGTGTTTATCCGACTGTTCGTTTCTGAGTTATGCTGTTCACAGACAGACACACAGACAGACTCACAGACAGACTCACAGACAGACACACAGACAGACACACGGACATGTTTCCAAAAATGCTTTTTTGGATTCAGGGGGTCTCAAAACATGTATTTCCGGTGAAATCTCGGTATCGAACTTTTGGTTGGAATACATTACTTCCCCTACTTACTATACGTAGTAGAGAAAGTAAAAAAGTTTACTATACAGAAAATGTAGATCGCGTTAAAATACACAATTTATGTCATATACATTTTTTTGAGTGTACCATTTTCGAGATATTGCTTGTTATTCCCTTAAATTATCCAATACTTATACTTTTCTCAAATGGGAATTCGTTATTCATTTTTTATGTCCTCGGCATACAAAGAGAATGGAATACTCCATAGCAACCAGCTCTTAAAACATTTGACTATCGCTTAAAGCCTAGCAATTCCCCTTGCACCTACAAGAAAATTAGCAATAAGATTGTACAAGAGTAGAGAAAGTCATGTGATTGTAGCCATTCAGATTTTTAGTAGAATTCAATGTTTCCTCTACAATCGTATTTAATTGCCCAGATAAATATTACAAAGTTATAACACCTCAAAGAGTGAACTGTGTCATCCTCCGTGGTCTAGGGGTACCATGCTAGCCTCTAGTTCCCGAGGTCACGAGTTAAAGTCCTGCAGAGGGTGATAAAAAATCCTTACTATGGCTTCCTATGGAAGGAGAGTAAAGCCGGTGGTCCGGTGTCGTAGCTTTACGGAATGTAAAATAACCTCAAGCCTGATAAAGGTCTGAGCAAAATTAACAGATTTGCACTTCAAGCGCCCATAAATAATATTTTTATAATTTCCTAGGTAAAACCGTTTATAATTATAAGATTTTATAAAACCTTGACACCTTTTTACGTGACGATGCCAACCATGACAGAGGCCATGCGCCCAAAGTACAGTATCACGTCGATACAATGAGGAAAACAAAAGAATGGGATGTTTCTAGCGAAGAGAGAAAATCAGGGCCACCTCTATGCACTGAAGCACGATACACAGAGGCTGGCGTTTCTATACGTCCCGAAGAGGACAGGGAATCCATCGCATTTCATAGCTTATATGTTGCTGGCTATATATACATATGTATATATACATAGCATGCCCATGTACGTGGTAGGGATTGGCAGGCTTTAAACAACCGATGACGTGTACAGGATGAGCGAGGAAGCATGTGCGAATATGTGGGAGAGAGGGAGAGACAGGGGAGAGAAATTTTAATCGAAATGGCTGAACGGATCCTGGTTGGAGTAGCTAGTGCAGAACTGATAATCTCCAACCCAAAGCTCTTTGGCCGAGCTTATACACGTGAGGGGGAGGAGCAGCGACGTGACTGAGGAAAATACAGACCACTCCGCATATTAAAATGTATCAGATATTAAAATGCTGGCTGATGCATTCTTATACTGCAGTTAATACATCGCTTGACTACCTAAAAATGTGTTGTGTGGCATCACATGGCTTTCTCTCTACTTCTTGTTAATACAGATAAACTTTCATTACTCAATTCGTCATAGATGCAAAGGGAACAGCGATAGTCAAATGTTTAACAACTGGACGCTATATGCTGGCCTTAAAATTCCATACTGTTTCCATGACATCGCGAGAAACAACTGAATGTTGACCGGACTTTAAAAGCATTGAACAATTCGAACAATTAATAACGATATCTCGGAAATGGCTTATGCCACAAAAAAGTTATTATAAATAAATTATGTGTTTTAAAGAGATGTATATGTTTTGTGGTGTACGCTTTCATCTATGGCTTAACATATAAAAATTATATAAAATTCCTTCTGCATGAAGAGATTTTTAGAAGCTATTCCTGGAACATTCAAGATATAAATTTTATTTTTCATGTAAATACATTTAATATATGGTATTTTAATCAAAATGGTTAGCCATCTTTCAAAAAATAAAGAGTTTCGAAAAATCTTCAATGTAAGGGGTAATTGGTGTTTATGCGACTTTTCCTTTTTGAGTTATGCTGTTCTCAGGCATACACAGCCACACACACCAATCTTTTTCTAAAAAATATTCAGGATTCCTCAAAACTTGTACTTCCGGTGGAATCTAGGTATGATGGAATGGAATACTAGGTACGTACTCTCAAGGTTTGAGTTTGCAAGGTAAAGCAACTCAAGGTAGCGTTAGAGTTAGTAGTGGAGATTAAATAAATTGATAATTGTACTTCTAGATTAGGAGGAATGCTGGCTACCAGTACTTAAGAAGTTAGTTGGTTTACTTTCTCTACTACGTACAGTAAGTATTGCATTCCACCCAAAAATTCGATACCGAGATTTCAACGGAAATACATGTTTTGAGACCCGCTGGATTCAAAAAAAGCATTTTTGGAAACATGTCCGTGTGTGTGAACAGCATAACTCAGAAAGGTACAGTCGGATAAACACCAAACTTGGTATTTAGGTTCAGTATCTTCCAGAGATGCGACACGAAGGTTTTCAAGAAAATCCCCCACACCAGATTACCGTTTACATGGAACATTTTTCGAAAATTTTAATTTTCTCAAAAATGGCTCTAATGATTTTGATTAAAATATCATATGTTTAAAATACTTTCATGACAAATGAAATGTATATCTTGAATTTTCTGGGAATGTCTCCAAAAGTATTCTTCATTGTGAACGACTTTTGCATAACTGGTAAACCATAAGAGATAGACAAAATTTTACTACACAAAAAATGTAGATCGCGTTAAAATACACAATTTATGTCATATACATTTTATTTTTAGTGAACCATTTTCGAGATATTGCTTGTTATTCCCTTAAATTTTTCAATACTTATTTTCTCAAACGGGAATTCGTTATTCATTTTTTGTCTTGGATATGCAAAGAGTATTAATCTGTGGCAAAGGGAATGGTGCTGCACCTAGCAACTAGCTATTAAGAGATATGTCTATGCTTGAAGGCTACTGTATTTCTATATTGCCCTTGCAAATACAAAACAGGGGAATATAGTACGCCTTAAGCGATAGTCAAATATTTTTAGAACTCTCGCTATGTGTAAAATGTAATTCTCTTTGCATGTCAAAAGATAGTTTCTGCAAATGTTTATCTCGATTAATATGAAATAGATGGAGAGTAAGTGTTTGTAAAAATAGTTTGTACAAGAGTAGACATAGTCATGTGAGTGTAACACATCAGATGTTTTTAACCAGTAGACATAAAATTTTAAATCGTAATTCCTTTAGCTCCTATGAAAATGTCAAGCTATTGAGTTATAAACAGTGGCCGGAGCATTTTGGTTAGTGAACAATTCTCGGGTGAGGGGGTAAGGAGAGAAAGGAAAGCAAAGCAAGGGAAGGGAAGGGGAAGGGAAAAAAAATGAAAATGGAGTTTAAAAGTTCAACGTGGTGCTTTACCTGAATGGTACACGACCAATCAAATAGCCATTTTTCGTTTTAAAAATGTCATGTGAGTGTAACACATCAGAATTTTTTAACTTTCTAAGCTATCATTGTCTCAAGGTTACCTTATTGTTAGCAACCTTCCGTTTCTACTTTGTAACTACATTACTAAACTAACAAACATATTCGCGTAATATTTTATACATATACTTACTAAAATAAAGAAATACAATAACTGTAATATACACTTTATATATTGTAATATTCGCATTTTGCTTATAGGCGAGCTATTTTTTATACTATATAATTAGACTGTTATTTGTTAAGCGATAAAAAATACTGCCTCAAACGAGATCTACATTTTTTGTGTACTGAAATTTTATCTATCTCCCACGGTTTACCAGTTACGCGAAAGTCATTCAGAATGAAGAGGACTTTTGGGAACATTCCCAGAAAATTCAAGATATACATTTCATTTGCCATGAAAGTGTGTTAAACATATGATATTTTAATCAAAGTCGTTAGAGCCGTTATTGAGAAAATTAAAATTTTCGAAAATGTTCCATGTAAAGGGTAATCTGGGGTGGGGGGATTTTCTTGAAAACCTTCGTGTCGCATCTCTGGAAGATATTGAACCTAAATACCAAGTTTGGTGTTTATCCGACTTTTCGTTTTTGAGTTAATGCTGTGCACAGACAGACAGGCAGACATACACACGGACATGTTTCCAAAAATAATTAATTTGGATTCAGGGCACCTCAAAACATGTATTTCCGGTGAAATCTCGGTATCGAATTTTTGGGTGGAATACAATACTTCCCCTACTTACTATACGTAGTAGAGAGTAAGTTTATCTGGAATAGGAAAAAATAGATAGAATAACAAGCTTTTGTAAACATAGCTTGTGCAAGAGCTAGTAGAGAAAGTCATGTGAATGTAACGCATCAGACTGGCCCATTTATGGACTTTTGTGAAACATTAATTACAAGCAGCAATGGGAACCGATTAATATGCACTCATAGTGAAAATTTAGCATCCTGTATAATCAGGGGTATGCGTGATACTGACCTTCTAGGGGATGGCAGTGCAAGAGGTAATTGGCTGATGCAGCCACACCTTGACACATACCACCTCTCTCCGTCTCTCACACCTCGTACATTATCGCCTTAGAAGCAGGTTTACACTCCCCTGCAAAATCTTACGGTTGCCAAGACCATATGAAGACATTGCCGTTGCCTCGGTAACCGTCAATACAAATTTAATGGTGCCCACAGTAAAACACATGGTGCATTCACATGTCCTTCCTTCCCCATTCTACTGCAAAGGCTTATTCTATGTGTTACGTGTTAATCGAGGGTTGCTAGTGTGTGGGGCTACCGACCTTTTTAAGCTCGAATTATGAATTAATGGATCTTATTTTCCTACCCCCATATTTTATGAAATTATTACTAATAGTATTAATGCACCGGTTTCACAATGGTTTTCATCGTCTTCCAATTGCCCAACGTCATTGCATTTCATTCCTCCAGATAATTCTTCTTCCTGGTGTGGTACACCCAAATACTTGCCTTAGAATTGTTACTTTTTCCATTCTTTTTAAGTGTCCACAGCATTTCATTGCTTACTTTGGTTAGCGTCTAATATGGTCCACGAATATACATGATTTACCTAATTTTTACTTTCTCTACTACGTATAGTAAGTAGGGGAAGTATTGTATTCCACACACAAATTCATACCGAGATTTTGAAGCCCCCTGAATCCAAAAAAAGCAGTTTTGGAAACATGTCCGTGTGTGTGTCTGTGAACAGCATAACTCAGAAACGAACAGTCGGATAAACACCAAACCTGGTATTTAGGTTCAGTATCTTCCAGAGATGCGACACGAAGTTTTTCAAGAAAATACTCCCACCCCAGACCACCCTTTACAGGAACACTTTTCGAAAATTTTGACGTTCTCAAAAATGGCTCTAACAATTTTGATTAAAATATTATATGTTTAAGATATTTATGACGAATAAAATGTATATCTTGAATTTTCTGGGAATGCCTCCAAAAATATTCTTCATTGTGAACGACTTTTGCATAACTGGTAAACCTTAAGAGATAGACAAAATTTTACTACACAAAAAATGTAGATCGCGTTA
Organism: Deroplatys truncata; assembly: GCA_030765065.1. Lineage (NCBI taxonomy): Eukaryota > Metazoa > Arthropoda > Insecta > Mantodea > Mantidae > Deroplatys > Deroplatys truncata. The sequence continues at coordinate 15,068,462 of CM060979.1, forward strand.
AAATACACAATTTATTTCATTACATTTTTTTTTTGTTGAGTGAACCATTTTCGAGATATTACTTGTTATTCCCTTAAATTTTTCAATACTTATTTTCGCGAATGGGAATTCGTTATTTATTTTTAGTTTCTCTACTACGTATAGTAAGTAGGGGAAGTATTGTATTCCACCCAAAAATTCGATACCGAGATTTCACCGGAAGTACATGTTTTGAGACCCCCTGAATCCCAAAAAAAGCATTTTTGGAAACATGTCCGTGTGTGTGTCTGTGTGTCTGCCTGTGAACAGCATAACTCAAAAACGAACAGTCGGATAAACACCAAACTTGGTATTTAGGTTCAATATCTTCCAGAGATGCGACACGAAGGTTTTCAAGAAAATTTCCCCACCCCAGACTACCCTTTACATGGAACATTTATCGAAAATTTTAATTTTCTCAAAAATGGCTGTAACGATTTTGATTAAAATATCATATGTTTAAGATATTGTCATGAGAAATGAAATGTATATCCCGAATTTTCTGGGAATGTCTCCAAAAGTATTCTTCATTGTGAACGACTTTTGCATAACTGGTAAACCATAAGAGATAGACAAAAGTTTACTACACAAAAAATGTAGATCGCGTTAAAATACACAATTTATGTCATATACATTTTTTTGTTGAGTGAACCGTTTTCGAGATATTGCTTGTTATTCCCTTAAATTTTCCAATACTTATACTTTTTCTCAAATTTGTTATTCATCTTTTTATGTCCTGGACATACAAAGAGAATAGAATGCGCCACATAGCAACCAGCGCTTAAAAGATTTGACTATCGCTTATAACCTACCATGTTCCCCTTGCATCTACAAGAAAATTAGCAATAAGATTGCCATCTCGATATCTCGATTAACATGAAGCATATGGAGAATAAACGTTTGTAAAAATAGTTTGTACAAGAGTAGAGAAAGTCATGTGAGTGTAATACATCAGATTTTTTTATTTAAGATGCATATTCTGTGGAGTAAGAATTATTTTCTACTCTTTGGTATTCTCAAATAAAAGTCAAGACGTTCAAGAGCATGTTCTTTTATAGCATCAGCGTGTTTCTATTCAAGTACAACGACCTTTTGAATCCTTTTTAAACATTTTAGTAATTCATAAAATGAAATTAGAAGGGTTTTATAGACCCATATTTGTCAGAAGTGCTTGGAATTTGCAATAGTGAAAGAATTATCAAAACAGGGTGAGTGTTTTAAGATTACCCTACACACACACACACACACACACACACACACAATACGAAATAAGACAGCAACTGAGAAATCTCAATACAATACACTTCATAGTGGATTTTAAGTGTGTTAAAGCACATTTTGTCGTATATAGAAATGAGACAAATTAGATAAGCGGGTACCACAAGATGAGCAACAAAAGAAGAGTAATTCATCGTTGACTCCACAGCAGCACTACTGCCACACCAGACAACCAATAGCTGTCGATATTAGGACGAAAACAACAAACCTGTAAAACCTCACCTCTGCCACCTTCCATTGGGTCAAAGGACATACTGGACTACAGGGAAATGAAAGGGCTGACTATCTAGCCGAAACAGTCGCAAGCTATAGAACCACCATAGACTACAACAATATCCCATTGAGCAGGGGAAAGCAGTTACTGAAAAATCACTATACAAAATCTGGAATTCAACACAAAATGCTGGGTAGAGGTCTAAAGGTTCACATGAAAAATTTAATTAGTTTTTGGTAACCAGCAAGTACATTGAGGGTAGGTGTACTCACTTGGCTGCGGAGGTTAAGAGGAAGGCGTGGGTTTTTCACTGTACAAAATCAATAACACAAATTTACTTGCACATTCCTAGATTTATTTCCCAAATGTTTGGGGTTCTTATATTATTAAATAAAGCGAGGGCAGATGTTCACCGATCCAAAGGCCGGCTTGCAGGAACGATCCGCTTCTCACGGAATTACTCAGTAAGACAGACGCTATCCCCACCACTCGTTACTAGCAAAAAATACCAGCCAGGAGAGACGTCAGAGTGCAGCAACAATATGCCTAATAATGACAATAAAACCCCCAAATTATTAATACGCCACAATATTAACTCGAAAGTTGCAGCCCACAACAAACTGTTCATATCCACAGACTCTCCCTACAGCTCTGGCCAAACTATATGCTTATGTAGTTCTTAAGGAATCATGGAAGTTACCGATTCTACCTCCACAGAATTAACAAGGCTCCCTCAACACTTCGCAACTGTCCTGAAAAAGCAGCACTTCATCTTATTACTGAATGCACACCGTTTTCCAGAGAAAGGTCTGCAGTATTCGAAGTCTCCCAGTACATCAGGTGCTGAAATACCATATCAACACGGTCAACGTTACCAGCTTTCTGAAATTAATCTTCGACAAACTTAAAAACTGTTAAATGTTCCATTATGTATAAGCACATCTAAATAAACTGTAAATACCCCGTGGTATACCTTTAGGTAAAAGAACGTTTATAACGATTAGTAAATTAAAACATCTGATGTGTTACACTCACATGACTTTCTCTACTCTCGTACAAACTATTTTTTACAAACGCTTATTCCCCATATGCTTCATATTAATCTTATTGCTAATTTTCTTGTAGGTGCAAGGGGAATATGGTAGGCTTTAAGCGATAGTCAAATATTTTAAGAGCTGGTTGCTATGTGGAGTATTCCATTCTCTCTGCATTACCAGGACAAAAAAAATGAATAACGAATTTGAGAAAAATTATAAGTATTGGAAAATTTAAGGGAATAACAAGGAATATCTCGAAAATGGTTCACTCAACAAAAAAATGTATATGACATAAATTGTGTATTTTAACGCGATCTACATTTTTTGTACAGTAAACTTTTGTCTATCTCTTAAGGTTTACCAGTTATGCAAAAGTCGTACACAATGAAGAATACTTTTGGAGACATTCCCAGAAAATTCGAAATATACATTGCATTTGTCATGAAAATGTCTTAAACATATGATATTTTAATCAAAATCGTTAGAGCCATTTTTGAGAAAATTAAAATTATCGAAAAATGTTTCATGTAAAGGGTAATCTGTGGTGGGGGATTTTCATGAAAACCTTCGTGTCGCATCTCTGGAAGATACTGAAACTAAATACCAAGTTTGGTGTTTATTCGACTGTTCCTTTCTGAGTTATGAAGTTGACAGACACACTGACATGTTTCCAAAAATACTTTTTTTGGATTCAGGGGGTCTCAAAACATGTATTTCCGGTGAAATCTCGGTATCGAATTTTTAGGTGCAATACAATACTTCTTATACGTAGTAGAGAAAGTAATAAATCCCCATTCAAATATATAACTAACCTTCCCAATACATGTAACAGGTGAGTATTTGCGGAGTAGTTCGATTATGAATGGAACTTAATACCTGGAATATCACCAGAATCCAGTGACTTATCCCATAATGGTTGAAAAATGTGAAAGTTGCACTCTTGAATATGATAACCCCTATAATAAGTTCATGTTACTATTACTCATAAGTAAGTAACGCGAGAGTTTTAGAATGGAAAACTTCCCGCGGAGAGCACGCATACACGCGATGCAGGCCGGGCTATAAAACGACCGCTCTGTGTGAAGTTTTGCAGATCACCATTGTGACGAGAGTAAGGATGAAGTTTTCGACGTGGACTGTACAGACCAGATCGAGCTACACGGCTTGGCCATAGCTCATCCATGTGAATAAAACATACCAGAGAGCGCCCGTTAACGAGACCTTAGTAGGACTGGAGGCGCTGGACCTCGTGTGACCCACAGGAGTGGTCTGCACCGCTACCTCTTTATGTGGATCGAAAACTAGATATAAACGTTGTGGGAGACTACGCTCGGTCTCAACAAAATTTATTGCTGTATTGCTGGGTACTGTCGTGTCAAATTTACTGCACATCTTTTCCCAGCACGATGGTGTAGATAATGACGTCGAGAAGACGTACAGCAAGGGGAGCTTGTCCTGCAGGGCGGATCCACAATTGGGGGCGTTCAGCAACAAATCTATGAAGGGGACTGCCTGCTGATCAAATTTCATTGAGAAACTCGCGCTGCATTGTGTTTTAATGTTTGATCGTTCTTTACAACGTGATTCACAAGGCGTTCTCAAATTCATTTTTGCTTTCCCTACCGCTTACCTATAGAAAGTAGAGAAAGAGAAAGTTGATACCAAGATTTCACCGTGAATACACGTTTTGAGGCACCATGATGTATTACACTTACATTACTTTCTCTGCTCTTGTACAAACTATTTTTACAAACGCTTATTCTCCATATGCTTCATGTTAATCGAGATGTTAATCTTATTGCTAATTTTCTTGTAGATGCAAGGGGAATTGGTAGGCTTTAAGCGATAGTGAAATATTTTAAGACCTGGTTGCTATGTGGCGTATTCATACCCTTTGCATGTCCAGGACATAAAAAATGAATAACGAATTCCCATTTGAGAAAAAGTATAAGTATTGGAAAACTTAAGGGAATAACAAGCAATATCTCGTAAATGGTTCACTCAACAAAAAAAATGTATATGACATGTACTACATTTTTTGTGTAGTAAAACTTTGTCTATCTCTTATGGTTTACCACTTATGCAAAAGTCGTTCACAACGAAGAATACTTTTGGAGACATTCCCAGAAAACTCGAGATATGCAATTCATTTGCAATAAAAATGTCTTAAACTTATGGTATTTTATTAAAAATCGTTAGAACCATTTTTGAGAAAATCAAAATTTACGAAAAATGTTCCTAGTAAAGGGTAATCTGGGTTGGGGGGATTTTCTTGAAAACCTTCGTGTCGCATCTCTGGAAGATGCTGAACCTAAATACCAAGTTTGGTGTTTATCCGACTGTTCGTTTCTGTGTTATGCTGTTCACAGACACACAGACACACACACGGATATGTTTCCAAAAATGCTTTATTTGGATTCAGGGGGTCTCCAAACATGTATTTCCGGTGAAATCTCGGTATCGAATTTTTGGGTGGAATACAATACTTCGCCTACTTACTCTATGTAGTCTACTAATCCTACTAGTAGTCTACTAAAAATAGAGAAAAGTTAAAGATAAGTTCAAACTAAGAAGCAATTACACACCACGTCCACAACATGTCAGCAGAGGAACCCAAGTAAAGTATTTTTACTTTCTGCGCTACGTATAGATCGTTTCTTCAAATGTTTATCTCGATTAATATGAAATTGATGGAGAATAAAAGTTTGTAAAAATAGTTTGTACGAGAGTAGAGAAAGTCATGTGAGTGTAACACATCAGATTTTTTGGATTCAGGGGGTCTTCTCAAAACATGTATTTCCGGTGAAATCTCGGTATCGAATTTTTGGGTAGAACACAATACTTCCCCTACTTACTGTACGTAGTAGAGAAAGTAATAAGCTTTAGTAAAAATAATTTGTATACCCATTAATAAAGATACAGGTGGTTTTAAGTCATGTGAATGTATCACATTTTTTTTATTTGTTACTGGCACAGAGGAGAAGAATGTTGAACGTTCATAACTATGAACGTATTAGAAAAAGTCGTTTGAGGATGGTGATGGGGGGCCCACATAATTAGATTTTGTTGAATCTGCTGCAATGAACGGTCATAGCCTTTATTATTTCAAATAGTGCCGCGCATTCTTTGAGGTCGGTTTATTATTTTACGTTCTGATACGCAAAATATGCATGACCGACTATGTCTATCACATTTGCATGCTAAAAAGTTGCAAAGTTTAATTTCCATCACGATATTAAGGCCCATTGTGCATGACTATAGCATTAATTTTGCATATAAATGCAGGAAATTTATCATATTCGCGGCGGAACCGCATTAATCGATATGTTGTGATAATGGACGCTACCGTGAAAGCCTCCCGTATATGTTTAATGAATTATTTATGTATCACTTGGCTTATGTCACTTTTACTCTGTAACGGGCACTTCATTTAGCTCGCAATTGTCTGCGTATTACAGATATTAAAATAAATTCGATATGTTGCCTGCTCCCTTACATTATTCATGTGAGGGGAGAAATTACGGCTGCATCTGACGTTTGATCTTGTCCATGTAACATCATTGTTTTTCGTTTACCCTGGGTTATGTATGAAATAGCTTAATTTTATTGGTAGTATAAAGGACGCATTGATAGCATTGTGGATGTCTCCTTTCAAATTTAAAATAATGAAATGGCGTAAGTTAAAAGTTACGGAATACCCGCTTGAAGCTCTAGCAGGGGAAGGGTTCCTAATTTGAACCGCCCCGATATTTTCTAAAGCATTCGACAGATGTCTCCATAATTCTAGCAGAAGCTGAAGCTGGTCGCTTCCCCGATGCGTAACAATTAAGTCTCTTCTTTCTCCGGCTAGCGTTGAGCAGCGTCGACTCTGTAAAGTCTACAGGGGGTGGTAAAATTATATAAAGACTGCGATAATATAAACATCGTCTCTGGTGAATATTGGCTTTATTATACTGTTATGTTACACATTCAGGAACGCGAGCCACCACTTCGTCAATTATCCGCGACTGACATCGAGATGATTTGTTAGTCGGCGGTATTAGCAAGTATTGTAATGTTTTCCCTGCGTTCATAGCCGCGGCCTAACTTGTACGGCGCAGAGTTCAGCTAAGTGTGTTTACATGTCACAGGGTTCCGCGAAGAGTGTAGTTACTAGTATTTTGTGCATTTCGCTATGTCTGATTTCATCCTTACTCCGCCTATTTCATGTGATTATGTTGTGCGATTTTCAATCATGTGACGATCTCATGTTTTCGTATTTGTCAGGTTTGTATTCTTGACTTTACATTTACTGGCTAAAATTTCAGTTCTGTTCAGCTTTCTCTTCCCACGGTACTGTTTACACTTAGTTTAATTTATGCTGTAGCACGTACATATGTTTATGGCTTTAAGCTTTTTCTCGCCACAAATATCATCTTTCTTCCGCTTTTAAAATAAATAACACTTTCCTCGTAGACCCTTCTTAATGGCTCAGCACTTTTGTATCCATGTGTGCCGACGAACCTTTCCAGTCCCAAGAAAAGGGATAAGGCAGTGACCCGAGCCTTACTTACTCAATGTGCAATTCTGGTGTATGAAGGTTTTTCCTCTCGAGTTATAATGTTAAATACAACCTTTTATATCTTTGTTTAATCTATATACCATCAAATCGAATACGGGGCCTAGTTGAAACGTATCAAAGCGTGGCGTGTACAGCTATGAATGCTTGAAGTTGTTGACTTTAGCTGTGGTTTCAGTTGTATGAAGTGTTGTGTGTTTTTGGTGTTTCAGAAGTAATATTTGACTCATCTAGCTAAGCTTATACGACCAATTAGATAAGTTTGCGATGATCTATATAGTTTATTTAGCAACAATATTCATGCATACGTTTTTTCAAGCAGCGTCTCTCCTAGTCACATACGAGGGGCACTATTTATATTTTGATCCTTGGCAATCCTGAATGTTGTAGGTGCCGTGACGTTTCCAATGGAAAGTTTGACATTCTTGACCATAATCTACTTCAAACATTTTGTCTATAGAGCGTTATTTGTTTTGTTTACATTAACTTGAAAATTGTGTGTCAACAAAAACATGGAATTAATTCGTGAAAATGTTCCTGCAATGATTTCTTACGACTTTCGACGTGGATTATCAAGACATTATTACATCGATCAACTAACTTCCACATTTGGCGACGAAGCTCCATCCTTTGCCACTGTGAAACGTTGGTATAACGAATTTAATCGTGGCCGCCGTTCGCTCAATGATGAAGTTCGTGAAGGTCGTCCAAAATCAATTGTTGTGCCAGAAAACATTGATACTGTGTAAAAACTAATAATGAAAGATCGTGAGATTGAGGCAACCCTAGGCATTAGTTCCACCAGCATATATAAAATATTGCATGATTATTTAGCCGTGAAAAAGATTTACTCTCGTTGGATCCCACATAATTTGACGCAATCTCAAAAAGATGTTCGTATCGATTAGTGTACAAACATGTTCAAGAAATACAATGGCGGTGCCACAAAAGACGTATATAAGATTGTAACAGGTGACGAATCATGGATCTATCCGTATGAGCCGGAACGTAAACAGCAGTCGACTGTATGGGTGTTTCAAGATAAAGCAAATCCAACAGAGGTTGTTCGCACTCGAAGCAAATGGTCGCCTGCTTTTTCAGCAAAACTGGCCATGTGGCAACAGTGCCTTTAGAGGAACGTAAAACGGTCAATGCCGAATGGTACACAACCATTTGTTTGCCGGAAGTCTTCGGTGAAGTAAGGAAAACCAACAAGAACCGTAGGATCGTTCTTCATCAAGACAATGCGAGCGCACACACATCTCGTCTAACAACAGAGTATTTGTAGGCTCAAAAAATGGAATTGATGGGTCATCCACTATACAGCTCTGATTTGGTACCCAATGACTTCTTTTTGTTCCCGAACATCAAGAATAAATTGCGTGGACCGATTTTCTTTGGGAGAAGAAGCCGTTGATGCCTTCAAAAACCATGTTTTGGAGGTGTCTCAAGAAGACTGGAATAAATGCTTTGACAAATGGTTCAAACGGATGCAAAAGTGTATTGATCATAAAGGAGAATATTTTGAAAAGGTATAAAGCCGTCTTCAATCAGAAATTACCTTGCTTTAATTATTAGGCTTAAAATATAAATAATGCCCCTAGTAGATGCTAAAGCTTCCAAAGTGGCATGGCTCGTAAATTGAACCACTGTTTGAACCCTATATATAATAGTATATCTTGTGAATAAATAGCGATATAGTATGACAAGTTCAAAAAATCATGGCTGACGTGAATATGTGAATTGTCTGAAATGATGGACATGATCCAGTGTACGAGTTGTAGGATATGGCTTCACCAAAAGTTAATGCCAAGAAGAAAGTGTTTTATTGTGAAGACTGTGTATAATTGGACTCTCTTGTATGAGAGTAAAAATTAGTAAAAGCTCTATATTTGCAAATAATACCTATTCCAAAAACCAATTGCTATTCTTATCACAATTTTGGACTCTACTTTTGTTGCTGATAGCATATTTGTATTGAATGTACAATAAAATATGTGTATTTTGTATTAATAAAAATACTTTTAAACTTAAAAGTATGTGGTTCATTTTAAGACATCGGTGGTTCAATTTAAGGACCACGTTCCTAATTTGAACCGATTTACACCATCTCAATGTTATTTAATTGACAATTGTATTGATTTTAAATTGTGTTGAGAATATTTATAGTGCAAGAATTTGTCACTTTAAGGCTTGTGTTTTTGAAAATTTTGATTTGAAAATATAATTATTATTTACTATTTAGGCGTAAGTGGTTCAATATAGGGACCTTTCCCTATCTTTTACCGCCTTGTGTGGAAAAGCAACATGAAGAAAATTGTTATTTAGTTATTGTTCAGAAGTCGTTAAACCTTATACTAAATAATTTTATTTGACAGTCTTGCTCCAACCTTGGCTTTGGCTGTGGCAATCAAGTTCTACCATCTGTTAGAGGGCTGCATCGCTTTCTTTCCGCATTTAACGCCTTGTCACTTCTCTCATGCTACTTTATTCAGGAATTTCCTACTCCTGATATCCAAAGGCAAACTAAGATCAAAGATGATTAATCAAAATTTTAAAATATTTTAAGTGTTTTTGCTATTTTTACTTTATGCTGGTTTTTAACAATAAAATACAAGTATTTTTAGATATTTTATATCATAAATATATTAATTTATTCCAATAGTATTATAATGTTTTTTACAAAAACATCTTATGTATTACACTCACATTACTTTCTCTACTCTTGTACCAACTGTTTTTACAAACGCTTATTCTCCATCTACAGGATTAGTCAAAAAACGTACTTTACATATTTATTTCTAATGAATGACAATAGATTGTGACAAATGCGTTACATCACTGAATAGAGAAAAGTTGAAAGTTTTATTTTATGAGCACCATTTGTTATGCGAGGACCACCAGTGCTTTTCCGTTTGCATACGCAACCATCTTCTACGAATTTATTGTATCAATTGTAAATTTTTTATGACGAGGCGGCTCGTTGTTGAACTTACAACGAATTGCACGCTGCAATGAAACAATGGATTCACTCTTTGCATACTGCAGCACACAAAACGACTTTTCCTGTGGCGTCGCCATTTTCTCGTAAACAAACCCAGCGCCCCTGTAGGCACTGAATGGAGCTAATAAGTGGGTACTTAAAACTTTGAACGTTCTTCTATTCAATGATGTGTTGATATCTATTGTCGTTCATTAAAAATGCATATTTAAAATATGTTTCCTTCTTTTTGAATAACCCTGTACTTCATGCTAATCGAGATAAACATTTGCAGAAACTCCACAAAAGTTGATGTATGACATAAATTGTGTGTTTTGACGAGCTCTGCATACTTTGTGTAGAAAATTTTTATATATCTTGTGGTTTACCAGAAAATTCAAGATATACATTTTATTTGTCACACAATTATCTTAAACATATGATACTTGAATCAAAATCGTTAGAACCATTTTTGAGAAAATAAAAAATTTCGGAAAATGTTCCATGTATGGGGTGGGGGATGTTCTTGAAAATCTTCTTGTTGCATATTCGAGACATACTGAACCTAAATGCCAAGCACACAGACACGCGTACCTTTTTCTAAAAGTGCGGTTTTGGATTCAGGGGGGGGCCTCAGAACATGTATTTGCAGTGAAATCTCGGTATGGAATTTTTGGGTGCAATGCAATACTTACCCTACTTACGCAGTAGAGAAAGTAAAAAGCAAAATCCATCCAACTCAGTGAAAGTAACCTCGTCATCATCAACGCGTGCCATAACACCTGTTATTTTACGTGGGCCCTCCCCATCCGTTACCATAGTCACATTTGACTGCAGTCCTGGGATTTGTACTTGTGTTCGACTCTGAATGGATGGCCAGTCCTTCAATGATCAATGCTATTGGAATCGCTCCGTTAAGGTGCCTGTGATAAGGGTATATAAACCGGTTTAGGAATTGGAAGAAGAGTCTCATTAATGTCAAAATAATTCATGCAGCAAGGCTTAATTTTGTCGTCTTCTCTCAGCATCAATGTGTTACTTTATGCTAGTGGTATATGCGTGCATTCTATTAACAAGTACAATCTTCACTTGTTTTATAAATGTTAATGCGTGTTTCCGTGGCGCTATGCATACTACTATACCGAGAGCAGTAAAACAATGTACAGAAAATTGTAGGATAGAAAGGCAGCACCGAAATAAGCATTTTGAGGCTAGAAGCATGGGGTCGCAGTATAATAACAGGAACAATTGTAATCTAACTTTATGAGAAATCAAAATTAAGTTTACAAATATTCAGTGTTGGGGGACATCTCAAGCACTGCGACCTACACGACCATCAACTCCCGGGAGGGTGCACCGATATCCCTAATAGTCCCTGGCTCGAAGGTCCGTCCCACTATTTGAACTGCTCAGAGAGAGAGCGATGAACGACTGTTCAACCACGCAGTCCTGTAGTGTCCAAGGAGAATACTCTCTTATTGGAGGAAGCATCCACGCCATCTGCCCGGCACCGCCACACACCACGAAAACTAGAAGCACACCTGAAAGATGGGAAGGGAATGGAATGAAAGAAAATAGAGTTAAATGAAAAACCACCACAGCATTCGCCTACTGACAACGTAAAACCCAGAACCAGTGTCGATGGCCAACGGGAATCGAATTCGAGACCTCGCGAAAGCGAGCCTCATGCCTTACAACGGAGCTAAAGTCTTAACTCACACGATAACGGGATTACAATGGACCGGACATTATGTGAAATTTACTGCCATTGTCTCTCTACGCCTAGTGGACCTGCAATGTAGGCGTGTTAACTAATTGAGTAGCAAACATTATTTGCTTTGCATAGTTTTCTTCCTCTGCGTCTCGCTTCTGTTAAGTCTGAGCTGGCCATTAAGTTGTTAGTAAAACATTCTTTTTATTTTCTCCATCACGTATAGTAAGTAGGGGAAATATTGTATTCCACCAAAAAATTTGATACCGAGATTTCACCGGAAATACTTGGCTTGAGGACCCCTGAATCCAAATAAATTTTTGGATTTTTGGAATCATGTCCGTGTCTGTCTGTGAACAACATACGTAACTCGAAAAGTCAGATAAGTATCAGACTTGGTACCTATTTGAGTTTAGTATCTTTCAAGGATGCGACACGAAGATTTTCAAGAAAATATTCCCACTTAGGCTGTCCATTCCATGGAACACTTTTCGAAAACTTTGATATTCTCAACTATTTTTATTAAAATATCATATGTTTAAGATATTTTTATGACAAATGAAATGTATATCTCGAATTTTCTGGGAATGTCTCCAAAAGTATTCTTCATTGTGAACGACTTTTGCATAACTGGTAAACCATAAGAGATGGACAAAATTTTACTACACAAAAATGTAGATCTGGTTAAAACACACAATTTATAAAATATAGATTTCTTTTGGTCCAGTGAACCATTTCCGAGATATTCCTTGTTATTTGTTTGAATTTCCAACACTTATGCTTTTTCTCAAATGGGAATTCGTTATTCGTTTTGTTCTGTTCTGGACATGCAAAGAGAATGGAATACTCCACATAGCAACCAGCTCTTAAAACATTTGACTATCGCTTAAAACCTACCATATTCCCCTTGCACCTACAAGAAAATTAGCAATAAGATCAACATCTCTATTAACATGAAGCATATGGAGAATAAGTGTTTGTAAAAATAGTTTGTACAAGAGTAGAGAAAGTCATGTGAGTGCAACACATCAGATTTTTTAAAACGAGCACAGAAAGAATCGGAGCGGCAACAGGGTTGCAAGCAAAGCACCAGGGTAGCACCCCGTACCATCCTATAGGCTTCACATCAGACACACCTAGTGACAGTAACTGTACTGTACAAGAGTGTTTGTTTACATCTGACACGCCAGTTAATGTTGACGCATGTAGCACAGTAAAAAGGTTTCTGGTTCATAAGCTCAAAATGTTTATTTTGGTACTGCGTGTTTTCTACTCTCCAATTTTCTGCACTTTGTCTTCCTTCAGCCAGTATAACATTTCGTAAAGAATTGCAAGTGGTTTGAATTAAATATTAAGATAACGAAATTGTTTAGAAGCTTTGGGAGCTAGGAAAGCGAAAATTTATCACTTCAGCATTTTATTACGTCACGTAATAATAAAACCGATGTGAAATAAATTTCCAGACTTTCATTTCCCAAGAAACCGCTGCGCTATCGCCATAAGATTTAATTTTTTTTTTGGTCGACCACACTATAATGCGCTGATTACATGTGACATAACTGAATTATAATGGCATCAATTATACTTCAGTGACCTATTATGATCTTTCTCAGCGTCGTGCGCAGCTCCCCTATCGCCCATACCTTTTAACACCTTCAAAGCCGCAGTCTACTTGGATCCACTTTCCACTTTAACAATGAAGTATAGGTATTTAAAATAAAATAAATTCTGTTCATTGTAATTTTAATATTATACTAAACTAAATTCATTTCCTTTGCTTCACTAAGTGTTGCATTTACGTTACCAGCAAAAATCAATAAATACGGCGTCAACTCAACAGTGCTGCCTCTGTTGCACTAGTCGCAAACACGCTCATGGTCCTGCCATCAGTGCTGCCATCCGATCAACGTTTAATCGCACAGAATTAACAAGGTAAGATCTTTTTTAAAAGCTCTAAGTTTTGAAATTATAGTGTAGTCGAACAAAACCAGTTGTTGCAAATAGACTAAAATGGTAGCTCGTTACCGCTCGTTTCATAAATATACTCGCATCATTATAATCTTGATGCATAAGATACTATTTTAAAACACAATAACTTGCACAACGTTTCCGTGGTTATGTTTGGCGTCTATCGCGTGAATGACCGGAGTTTGCTACCAGATCATAATAGTGATTTGCTTTCTTTGATATTAATCCTGTTCTCATTAATTTGCAATTTTGTCGAAGATCATAATCATTGTGCTGTCATGACATGTGCCCAAGAATGATAAAGAGTATTTGGACACCAGCCAAGGTATCTTATCGATTTAACCGTAAAAAGTAAGTAATATAGAGTGGAATCTGTAGATCCATAAAATACCTATCAACAACGCATCCGTAAAACCTCTACACGGTTAGATACTGTGACTTTGTCCTTTTTTTAATTTAGTTCAAATTTCACTGAGACTTCACTTAGTTCACATTGTCAATTCACTTTCTTCGAGACGTAGCGCGTAACGAAATACGCATAACACAGCCTCTTCTCCGGATGGTTCACTTCACTAGCTGGGGAGTCGAACATAGGACTTCTCCGATCTCTCCTGCAGTAGCAGCACTCTCTGCACGTCACGGCATTCGTCAAAAACTCGCTCACAGCACTTTTGGTCACACTAGAATCGCACCTTCTAACTCGCTCACCGACTGACCAGTGTTCTCAACCCCAAAACAAACAAAAATTCCGCTACAAAAAACATAGTTTATGCCGTTACTATAAGTCACAGAAAGTCTTATTTTAGTCTCTCTGTTGGTAAGTTAGGCCTAGTTTATTGGCGTACTTTATTTTTTGATTAAGGAATAATTCAGTTAAAATTGACTTAATCATTGTACATTTCTTGGTAAATAAATAAATTAATTAATTTACTAATTACCTGAGAAATGTTTGGACTGTCAGTAGCTTTTAGATTCTTCATGTCTTTCTGGCTTTCACGGCGCTTCAAAGACCACTTCTTTTTGTCACCAAAACAACATTGCATGCTCTGTATTTTGCTTTTGCACTACCTTTAAATTGGTTAAAATCATTTCGAAAAAGAAATATCTTCTTTCAAGGAGTTATCGGAAAACAGCAATTGTTTTCTCCCTGTATTATTTTTCGAGAATTCTCCACGGTTTCCCTTTTTTTTTATCTTATCTTTCATAGGAACGGAATACCCTTTATCACTCATTATTATATACTTTATGATATTAAAAGTGAATAAATTAATTTTGTAATTTGTAATTGAAACTTTTTATTTGTTTATTTTAGTAATAATGACACATTTATAGTTTAAAATTGACAAAGGTCGCTACATTTCCCCAATTTTTCCTTTTCACTGCAGTGTCTCTCGAAGGCTCAAATTTCGTTACGGTAGGCAACACTGCGACTGACTGACTTGCGAGAACGCTCGCTTGTATAGCTGTTGAAAATTTCCACAAAGTTCCAGAACCTCGAGAAGGGGAAACATCCAGAATACTCTTATTATTTGATGATAGCACTTCCGGTGTTTACGCTGGCGAGCGCACTTATCTTTGTTTATATCCGATTGCCCGGCTCCGAACTCCCGATAAGCTTGAGCCGTAGATGCTACGTCATAATACGTTTGAAAAACGGGCAGCTGAATTCATTAAGGCACGGACCCCTCATAACTGACAAATGCCACGATGGTATCTATAACGTTTCCTTCCCAAATTTTCTTTTCCAATTTCACTTCATTTGACCATCGTCTGTGGTGCGTATAAAATAAGAACTGCAGCAGCACTTCTATGAAAGAATTACATTCGTATATTGCTGTTTTACTATAATAAATTTGTAAACTTTTGAATCTGTAACTACTTTTGTTTTTGAAAGAAATTGTTTTGTGAATGAAGACACTGTTTTACTATCTCAACATTAATATTTGTGGTGCACTGAATTCTGTTCAAATGTATAACATATTTCCATTTCATTTGTGAACAAAAGTGACTATGCCATTCAAAGCACTATTTTTATTGTCTATTACAAAAACATTTCTCATTAAAAATGTACTACAACAAACAAACGAATCATTCTAATGAGTGAAAAACTGAGAGTTCACATTCTCCACTGCTATTTTCAGAACAATCAATGGACATTACTTCTCTGAGAGAGTTATAAAATTGCTGTTTTTCTGTTTTCAGTAGACCGTGGAGCGTTTTGACATAAAATAGTAATATGAAGACATAATATAATAATAACAATAATAATAGTAAGTCTTAAATTGCTCAAAATATTATGACATTGTTCAGTTTTCACTATAATTTCACTAAGTTCTCTCTGTCACTTCACTGATGTGATCGACTTCAATCTTCACTGTTACTTCACTAATTTTCCACTCACTTCATTACGAGTAATGTGATCCAGTTCAATTTTCACTGTCACTTTACTAATTTATAAAGTTCAATTGTTACTATCTCTTCACTTATTTCTCACACATTTCATTCATGTGATTTAGTTCAAATTTTCACTTCGCTTTACTAAGTCCTCACTATCAATTCACTAATTTGATCTAGTTCAACTTTTACTGCCACTTCATTAATGTGATTTAATTCAAATTTTATTATCACTTCACTTATTCTCACTCACTTTATTATTGTGATCTAGTTCAACTTTTCACTGTTTCACTTGACTTATTTCTCTCACCTCATTAATGCGATCTAATTCAAATTTTCCGTGTCACTTCACTAATCTGATATAGTTCAAATATTCACTGTCACTTTACTAAGTTCTCGCTGTCAGTTCACTAATAATGATATATTTCAATTTTCATTGCCACTTCATATATATCTCACTCACTTCATTGGTGTGATCTAGTTCAAATATTCACTCACTTTACTAAGTGCTCATTGTCACTTTACAAATCTGATCTAGTTCAATTTTACCTGTCACTTTACTTTTCTTCGCGAGTAGTGGCGGAATGAATTACACGCGAAGCAAAACTTATATGACTACATTTCCCGGAAATGCATGTTTTGAGACCCCTGAATCAGTAAAAAAGGTATTTTAGAAAAAGGTCGATGTGTGTGTGTCTGTGAACAGCATAACTCAAAAACGAAGAGTCGGATAAACACCAAACCTGGTATTTAGGTTCAGTATCGATCAAGACATGCGACACTAACATTTTCAAGAAAATCCCCCCACACCAGACTAACCTTTATATGGAAGGTTTTTAGAAATTTCTGATTTTCTAAAACTGGCCCTCAGGATTTTGATTGAAATACCGTATATTACATTACAAATAAAATGTACATCTTAAATTTTATAGGAATAGCCTTTAAGTACAGTGCATTTGGAAGAAATTTTGTACAATGTTATATAAATGGTAAACCTTACAAGATGGACGTAAATAAACTACACAAAAATGTAGATCTCTTTAAAACACACAATTTGCTTCAAATAAGTTTTTCGTAGCATCAGCCATTTCTGAGATATACGTTATTAAAGGTTCGAATTGTTAACTTCTGGTCATTCTCTTGAGGTCCTGTCAACTTTCAGTTCTTTCTCGGGATGTCATGGAAAGATACAGAATTTTAAGTCCAGCATATAGCGCCCAGTTCTTAAAATTTGATAGAAAAATAAGGTTTAGTAAGAATAGTCTATATAGTATCCACTAGTAAGCGATAGAGAATAGGGAAAGATTTTTTTAAAAAAAAAGAAATCCTTTTTTTTTTTAAGAAAACTGGTCGCTTCAATGTTTTTTAACTGCTGTAGAAATGACTTCTACAGAATATTATATCTTTGAAATATACTTCTGCCGAGGGAGATGGTCTGCGGTAACTTGTCCGGACAATACTCCCGTATCTATCAAT
The DNA here is from genome assembly GCA_030765065.1 of Deroplatys truncata. Classification (NCBI taxonomy): domain Eukaryota; kingdom Metazoa; phylum Arthropoda; class Insecta; order Mantodea; family Mantidae; genus Deroplatys; species Deroplatys truncata. The sequence goes on from CM060979.1 coordinate 15,086,096, forward strand.
GGTTCAGAATCACTATACACGTATAACTCAAGGATATGTTTTCCTCCAGAACACAAATATCATAGGATTTTTAAAAGCTGTTCATTACAAACAATTAATATATAGATCACACCCGAGACATTATGGGTCCATTTCCGCTGCCAACATTCTGCAACCCTAAGCCGTCCTTCGTGGCCTAGTGGTACCATGGTAGCTCTCAAGGTCGCGGGTTCAAACCCGGCGGAGGGCGATGAATTTTTTCGGACGTAAAAATCCTTAGCATGGCTTCTTTCGAAAGGGAAGTAAAGCCGGTGGTCTCGTGTCGTAGATTTACGGCACGTAAAAGAAGCTCAAGCCTGATAAAGAGACCTCTGAGCAAAATTACCGCTCTTTCACTCCCAATATAGAATGGGACGCTAAGAACCACAGTAGTTAAAGAGCGTCCATAAATAAAACTCAAGTTTAATTTTTATCTCTGCAGTATAGATGGCATAACACGTGTTTTGCAACTTCTTGATATACTTAGATAGTTCTTGATGGAACATCTTCAAATACAGGTCACAGAAATTCTTAATAAAAACGTTATCACTAAATTAGTGAAGAAAACCGTGTCATGAATTATCAGACTATTAATCTGCTTTCCCTACCTACTATCGTTTATTGCTTTCTCTACTACGTACAGTAAGTAGGGGAAGTATTGTATTCCACCAAAAAATTCGATTCCTAGATTTCACCGGAAATACATGTTTTGAGACCCCCTGAATACAAAAAAAGCATTTTTGGAAACGAACAGTCGGATAAACACCAAACTTGGTTTTTGGGTTCAGTATCTTCCAAGGATGCGACACGAAGATTTTCAAGAAAATCCCCCCACCCCAGAATACCCTTTACATGGAAGATTTTTCGAAAATTTTAATTTTCTCAACGGCGGCGCCGTGGCCGAGTGGTTAGACCGCTCGCCTCCCACCGAGGCGGACCGGGTTCAGTCCCAGGGACCTGCATGTGGGATTTGTGGTGGACGAAGCGGCGTCTGGGCGGGTTCTCTCCGGGTTCTCCGGTTTCCCCCGCCATTCATTCCACTAACTGCTCCATCATCACCTTTCCTTTCATCCATTTCACCCACATTTCGCTTCATCTACTTCCTTCATCCCATACCAGGCATCGGGCTGATCACCCATCCTGGATGTTCTGTCTGATCCATGAGTGTCTGCTCCTCGACGGGCCTCTGACCCCAGGCACCCGCTTGTAAGTCCTGGGGGGTGTAAGTCCTACACAAGAGGAGGGTAAACAGATAATCAATGAATGAATGAATAATTTTCTCAAAAATGGCTCTAATGATTTTGATTAAAATATCATATGTTTAAGATATTTTTATGGTAAATAAAATGTATATCTTGAATTTTCTGGGAATGTCTCCAAAAGTATTCTTCATTGTGAACGACTTTTGCATAACTGGTAAACCATAAGAGATAGACAAAATTTTACTACACAAAAAATGTAGATCGCGTTAAAATACACAATTTATGTCATATACATTTTTTTTGTTGAGTGAACCATTTTCGAGATATTGCTTGTTATTCCCTTAAATTTTCCAATACTTTTTCTCAAATGGGAATTCGTTATTCATTCTTTTTATGTCCTGGACATACAAAGAGAATGGAATGCACCACATAGCAACCAGCTCTTAAACTATTTGACTATAGCTTAAAACCTACCAATTCCCCTTGCAGCTACAAGAAAATTAGCAATAAGATTAACATCTCGATTAAAATGAAGCATATGGAGAATAAGCGTTTGTAAAAATAGTTTGTACAGGAGTAGAGAAAGTCATGTGAGTGTAACACATCAGAATTTTTTTATATAGCTTCTGCAAACTATTCTGGCAAAAACTTTCTTCTAGATAAACGTTACCATTGTTCATTTCGTTAAAGGCACAAAGATAAAAGCAATGTTTAAAAAACAGACCGCTATATACTGGCCTTGAAATTCCATGCTCTTTCCACGACAGAGCTGTTTCTAAGAAAATAAAAAGGTAACCATATTTTTTCCCATGTTAAAGGTAGCTTGGTGTGGGTCGTTTTTTTTTTATTTTGATTGAATTTTTAATAAAAAAAAAGCTCTAATGAACTTGCCCATCGTCATCTCGAGTTTCTGATAACGCAATGCCACCAATACAACAGCTATAACTAATACGATGGTTTAGTAAGATACTATAATTTAGGAGGCTTTGAGTCAGCCGTTTGATGTTTGATGTCGTGACTCAAAGCGGGTGTTTGAAAGATAACAGAGATTCAGTATTTCAAGAAGAATTTCAGGTCAGAGACGTGTATTTTGAAGATACAGATACTGAAGAGGAATAGAAAATTTCGTGCACATCAATTATTCCTGAAAAATCTAGAATGAGGGATGAAATGTTCGTTTACTTCGTGTCGCATCCTTGAAAGATACTGAACCTAAATACCAAGTTTGGTGTTTATCCGACTGTTCGTTTGAGTTATGCTGTTCACAGTCAGACACACACACACACATACACAAACACACACAGACACACAAGCACACACACGGACATGTTTCCATAAATACTTTTTTTGGATTCAGGGTGTCTCAAAACATGTATTTCCGGTGAAATCTCGGTATCGAATTTTTGGGTGGAATACAATACTTCCCCTATTTACCATTTGTAGTAGAGAAAGTAAAAAAAAATGTATAGGACATAAGTTGTGTTTTAACGAGATCCGCATTTTTTGTGCAGTAAAATCTTCTCTCTCCCTCATGTGTTGCAGTTATAAATTTCTATGTAAATATCATCGGGAAGACTTCGAAAACATTTGATCGTGCAAAAAATATATTTTAAACATGTTGAACTTTTCTGACGAGCAGAAGTCTGCACGAAAGGGCAGTAAACATAAGTTACAAGCAACTGAGATTGTAGCACGTAACAAAAAAAGTGAAACAAAAAGATTAACATAATGAAGTGATGTACCACTTGTTATGTGGATGCTGGGTGCCATAATTGGGAACGTCCTTTTGAATGTGGTGGGACCACCCACAAGCTGTATCCCATACTTACCTCACACGTGTTGTTCGGAAGCTGTTTAAGAAGGCTAACATGTTTACTGCACAGATAACTACGTTATTGTTTCACTTTAAGATAATACATTCTTTTTTGAAAGATTTTACTTACATCATTTATAACTAGCAAGACTGCTTCAGGACAAACGATCTCAGTACTGATGTTTAAATATGCAATATTTCTGCACCGTAACTTAACTTGCATTAGCAACGGTATTTAATTTCGGTTTTAGATACTCAGAAATGCTTGCTACTCAACAAATATTTTAGAAAACTTATGTTGTTGTTTTGGATCGGAAGTCAACACAGTTTTCTCCATCTAACTGTTGATGCAAAATTGTTTTGGATTTGACTCGTACCAATGCCCAATGTCGTCCAAATAAATTCGTAAGATGTCCGTCGATCTTCTTCAAACATTGCTCGAACAGCAGCAATATTTTCAGCAGTAACGGCAGTTCTTGGGCGTCCTTCACGAAATTCATCACTAAGAAAAAATAGATCTCTTTTGAATTCGCTGTACCAATTATAAATTGTTGCCTTAGATGGGGCATCTTCCCCAAATGCATTTCTTAGCCGATCTTTACGTTGTTTAACCGTTAATGGTGATTTAAAATCGTAAAAAATCGTAGTCCGTAAATGTTCCCTAGTCAAATTAAAGCTTTAAATGATGATAATTAACAAATTCTTAGAGCAAATCAAACAAACAACTCATTAGGAAACAGCTGTCAAATATAAAGAAATTTCATTTGTGTTTAGAAACATGGCATTCTAGAAATGTTCACTATTGCCCTCGTATATAGCCATGCCTTTCTCACCAACGCCACCTGCATGTGACAAAGAACAGCCTGACTAATATTTTACTTATGCATATATGTTATGCTGTGACTGAGTACAATAATATTAATCTGCCAGTATTTAATTAGGCGGCAAGAGTTTTTATTTTTTGAGTTGCTGCTTCTTCCAATAAATGAGGTGTAGGAAAGAGAGAAAAAGAAAAGGGGCTCGTCCTCGAGTTCTCTAACTGCCTGAGACATAAATTACCCCAAGTTCAGATTTAGAGGCTGACCAAAAACAAAAGCACACCTGTTTCATACATTAGAGATACAGGCTGCCACAGAAATGTGGACCAATAGAGTAATAATTTAAAAATCACAAATTACTTTTAGCAATGTAGTGTTTTTTTACCTTCTTTACCACATACATAGTAGGCAGAAAAGCTATTGCCTTCCACCCAAAAATTATATATATGCAGATTTCACCGAAAATATACGTTTTGAGGCCACCTGAATCCAAAAAAGGCACTTTTAGAAATATGCCCCTTTATACACGTGTGTGTATCTGAACAGTATAACTAAAAAAAAATCTGTGTTACATTCATATGACTTTCTCTTTTCTCTAAGCGTCAAATGTTTTAGAACTTGAACGCTGGCCTTAAAATTCTACTCTCTTTTCATAACATCGCGAAAAACAGCTGAAAATCATTACGACTTGAAAAGAGTGCCTAAATATTGAACAATTTGAAGCATTAATAACGAATATCTCGGAAATGACTAATTTCATAAAAATGTTAATTCAAATAAATTGTACGTTTCAAAGAGATCTACATTTTCTATGTAGTTTACGGTTTACAATTATGCATAATTCAACCCAATTGAAGAGGACTTCAAAGGTTACTCCCAGAAAATGTAACATATACATTTTATTTGTCATGTAGTTGTCTTAAATATACGGTATTTTAATCATATGTAGAAAAAAATAACGAAAACGTTTCCATGTAAAGAATAGTTTGTAGTGGAGGGATTTTATTGAATTTTTTCTCGTCAAACCTGTAGAAGATAATGAATTTAAATACCAACATTGATGTTAGCATTTCGTTTTTGAGTTCTGCTGTCGATAAACGTATAGATAAACGCGCGCGGACCTTCTTCTATAATTGCGCTTTTTATTCAGCATCAAAACCTGTATTTCTGGTGAAACCTCCATATTGAATAGAACGCGGTTGTCTTATGACGAGGCCAGGATCGCGTGTATGCGTGCTCCGCACACTATTACACTGGGTGTTTATCGTTCCGTAACTGCCGCATTACTACTCACAAGTGATAGTAACATGCACTAACCTTGTTATAAGTGGTGAAGATATTCGTGGCATCATCCGATGAAATTTTAATTCACACGCATAAGTTCTTCTTGTGTAATGTTCATGATTTGTTTTTTATACTCTCCTTAAGTCGTCTGTGGTGTAGGTATTATTCCTATAAAATTTATTTATTAGGGTTCCCACAAATAGAATTTCGTCAATATTTTGCCTCCGTTAGAGCATCTTGTTGCGTTTGGCGGTCCCGTTGTCCTAAACCTATTAACCAGTCGTCTAACAGTTTCTCTACCTGGAACTCGAATACCAGGAAATCTCTCCTGAAACACACCTGTCTACATTATTCGTTTTTTACCTATGTGTCGTACATAAAAATTCATTGTTCAAGCGTGAATTTGTGGGCATACATTGCAGTGAACTAATATCAAGACATTATCACTTTTAAGCAAATCACAGTCAATACTCATGTCTTGAATAAACTTTCACCGTTGAGATGCACAACTCTCTTTACAGCACGAACACATAGCAGCGACTGAAGCACAGCTGATAAAGATACCCTTGAACGCGTCATGCGCCGCCAGTTGCGCACAGGAAAAGTAACGAGGTCACTGCAATACAGCGGTCTGTGGCCTCACCTTAAAATGACCGCACTGTAATAGAGAAAGTAAAAAAATCATTTATTCAGAGGGCTTCAAAACATTTATTTTAGGTGAAATCTCGATATCGAACTTTAGGGTGGAATTGAATACTTTCTCTACCTGCTAGGTGCATGTTGGAGGAAGTAAAGAATCCTTTTCTGTTTATTTGGGGGTCTCAAAACATGTACTTCCAGTGAAGGCTTGGTAATAAATTTTTGGGTGGAACGCAATACTTCCCCTACTTCTATATGTAAGTAGAAGAGAAAGTAAACGTTTCCCACGATAGGAGCTAGGTTTCTGTTTCTAGGTTACCAAAAACAGGAGAGAAATATCACATTTTCTCACTAGATAGTTAATGTAATACTTCTCTCCCTAAAGGAGAGGAATGTTAACTAACATTGAACGATATCCGACTGAATTCCTCTTTAGCAATGCAAGAAATTTTCCACAGCTGCTAATATCAATGTTATCCTTTTAGCATTAAACAAGATAACATAAAATATTGTGTACATATCCCTCCCTATTTCCTGAAATAAACCATTAAGACATTTTCTGAATGCATTTGTACATTCTCCAGCAAACGCCACTTTTTTTTAAAATGAGTGTACAATCCTTTTTACAATGTTCTAGATTTTTATTCGGTAATAAACCACTAACTACGTCACTAGCAGCAGACGTTATATCTTTTGGTACTTCAACATTTAAATTCACAATGTAAACAGTGGAATCGGTATAAACAACGTTGCACGCATATTCTTTCAATCATTCCAAAGTACCTCAATGAAATAGTTCCAGCAAAAGTTAGTAAAAATAAATAAAAGTCCGACAATTTAGCTCCCATCGTGGAAAAAATATTAATACACCACTGCCTGAAACAGATTTTAGCCTCAGTACATTTATACTTCGTAGAAAATGTGTTTTTCTCCCTTAATGTATTCTATTATTTTTATTTACGGGGCCTCAAAATCATGGCATCGAATTTTTGGGTGGAATGCAGTACTTCCCCTGCTTACTATAGGGAGGTAGCAGATAAAATAAAAATGCTTTTCTTTTTATTTAGGGGTCTCAAAACATGTATTTCGTGTAAAATCTTGGTTTCAAATTTTTGAGTGGAATGCAATACTTCTCTTAGTTACTATAGGGAAGTAGTAGATAAAACAAAAATGGTTTTATTTTTATTTAGGGGTCTCGAAACGTGTATTTCCTATGAAATCTTCGTATCGAGCTTCTGGGTGGAATGCAATACTTCCCCTATTTACTATAGGGAAGTAATAGATAAAATAAAACTGCTTTTCTTTTTATTTAGGACCTCAAAACATGTATTTGCTGTAAAATATTGGTATCGGATTTTTGGATGGAATGTCATACCTTCCCTATTTACTACAGGGAAGTAGTAGATAAAACAAAATACTTTTCTTTTTATTTAGGACCTCAAAACATGTCTTTTCTGTGAAATCTTGGTATCAAATTTTGGGTAGAATTCAGCACTCCCTATACCTACTATAGCTATGTAGTAGAAAAAGTAAAAATGAACTTGGAGCACTATAGTTCCGTTTAACTACATTTTGATAGTATTTAATATGTGAGATTAGTACTCATGTATACAAGCGCGCGGAATACCATGGGACGTAAATGCCACTTTCGCACTGTGAAAATATGCACTGTTCTGAAAGAGACATTCCACCATTATGAGGAAGCAAGTGGCTTTGGCAATGGTGTTAAATTAATTTCAAGGAATAAGTTGAACATAAACTTATGAAGCAGAGACCAAATAGAAAGATTTAATTTCCCTTATGTTGCATTCTCGTCAGAAACAATAACCATCAAAGATACAGAACACCTGACCCCCTATACCCAAATGACGAATGGGCTCTCTATAGTTAGCACCCGAGGTTTATGAATGGGCATTTGCCTTAAACTTATTGTCTGCTCACAACACCAGAGAATCATAAAACGATAATAATTTACCGAGTTGTCTACAAACAAATAAAAAAACCCAGTTGTGATTTCGACGAATATAAGCACTTACCGCAAAGAGAGAGAGAGAGTGGGAGAAAAAAACATCACCTGTCTGCTATGATGAAGTTAATGTTTGGCTGAAAACAGTGACGGAAACGTAGCCTTTTATAAAACAAAAACATATCACAATCAATCATCCAGTCTAAACACACGCGTACATACCTCAGAGAGCTTGTCATCAGCAGCATTTAACAGCTTTATTTTATATCTCTGTGCCTTGCTTCACTTTGGATTTAACAGAGAATTAAAAAAATATATTTATCTCGTCAGCAGTTCTGTTCACACTGTGCGTCGTTCTTAATAATAGTGTAACTGTTGCACGCGAATGGTTATATGGATTACGTATAGAGCCAAATTCCAATTATTCTTTTGTTTCTTTATATAGCAGTGGCGGCTCGTGGACTAAACTCTTTCACACAATACAAGACATACAACTTACCTACTTGTTATATGTTAAGTTGACTCCCCTGTCCTTCACAACAATTTCATCGTGAAACGGCTGTCTCCCATTAGGTCGCCCTCACTCCACCGCGAAAAAAGATTTTTACTTTCTATTGTGTAGGGGAAGTATTGTATTCTACCCAAAAATTCGAAACCGAGATTTCACCTGAAATACATGTTTTGAGGCGCCCCAAAGGTTTTTTACTTTCTCTACTAGTAAAGTAAGTAGGGGAAGTATTGTATTCCACCCAAAAATTCGATACCGAGATTTCACCGGAAATACATGTTTTGAGACCCCCTGAATCCAAAAAAAGAGGATTTTTGGAAACATTTTCGTGTGTGTGTCTGTGTGTGTGTGTGTGTGTCTGTCTGTCTGTGAACAGCATAACTCAGAAACGAACAGTCGGATAAACACCAAACTTGGTATTTAGGTTCAGTTTCTTCCAGAGATGCGACACGAAGGTTTACAAGAAAATCCCCCCACTCCAGATTACCCTTTACATGGAAGATTTTTCGAAAATTTTAATTTTCTGAAAAATTGCTCTAACGATTTTGATTAAAATATCATATGTTTAAGATATTTCATGACAAATAAAATGTATATCTTGAATTTTCTGGGAATGTCTCCAAAAGTATTCTTCATTGTGAACGACTTTTGCATAACTGGTAAACCATAAGAGATAGACAAAATTTTACTCACAAAAAATGTAGATCGCGTTAAAATACACAACTTGTGTCATATACATTGTTTTTTTGAGTGAACCATTTTCGAGATATTACTTGTTATTCCCTTAAACTTTTCAATACTTATTTTCTCAAATGGGATTTCGTTATTAATTTTTTTATCTTGTATATGCAAAGAGTATCAATCTGTGGGAAAGGGAATAGTGCTGCACGTAGCAACCAGCTATTAAGAGATATGTATGTGCTTAAAGGCTACTGTATTTCTATATTACCCTTGTAAATATATATTCCCCTTACATCTACAAGAAACTTAGCAATAAGATAGATTCTGCAAATGTTTATCTTGATTAACATGAAGAAGATGGAGAATAAGCGTTTGTAAAACTAGTTTTTACAAGAGTAGAGAAAGTCATGTGAGTGTAACAGATCAGATTTTTGGAAATATGTTCGTGTCTGTGTGTCTGTAAGCAGCATAACTCAAAAACGAAAAGTCGGATACATGCCAAACTTGTTTTTTAAGTTCAGTATCTCCCAAAGATGCGACAGGGAGTTTTTCAACAACTCCTCAACCCAAACTAGAGTTTACATGAAATTTTTTCGAAATTTTTAAAATCGTTCTAACGATTTTGATTAAAATACGATATATGAAGTATATTTACATGACAAATAAAATGTATATCTTGAATTTTCGGGGAATAGCCTGTGAAGTCCTCTTAATTCGGAAGGAATTTTGTATAATCTGGTTTAACTGGTAAACATTCAACAATGGCACTGGGGATTAATTGATCTGCTTCATTTTCCCTCTAACTTCCCAATGTAAAGTCTGTAAATTTGAAGTAGATGTATTGTATTACGTTATCTTTTAGCACCACGCTTTGGGCGTCAATTTGAAGTAGGAATTGTATTGTAGTTCAACTGTTGGGGAGTCGATCTTAAAAGTACTTGCAACCGCACGTATGGTACCCGGTAGCTTTCGTCCCAAATTTAAGAATATTAACTTTGTAATTTGACTGTTTCTTTAAATATTATATATTTATGTTTGCCTCGGCTGCGTCAGTATTATTGTTAGAGACATGGATTTCTTTGCAAGCCGTGGTGCGGCTGAAGAATGTAGGCTTACACAGATTATAATTTTTAATTCACTCCTTTTTATTAATTCTTGTCACCATTTAAATAACACTTCATTGATACAGAGAGCTGTAAAATTCTTTTATTAAATACTTGTACTTTTTAAACACGTAAAATATCTTCATCTCACACTGAATACGTATTAAATTTCTCGAGGACGCATCTCGTGTCCGGTTAGGAACATTGTCTATAACCAACGCGTCCAGTTATGAGCGCTGTCTACAAGCAACTGACTTGATTTCTACCGCCTAAATTTGTAAATTTCTGTGTTTCAAGTCTCTGATTGGCTATTCCTAATCCAATAGAATATTTTTATTTAACTTAAGCTTTTTTCTGGTTGTTGATTGGCTATTTTATAAACTGTCACAAAAATTACATTATTGCTTCCAATAATTACAAGAAGTATTGTTAAACTTTCAAATTCATTATTGCCTCAAGGTTACCTCATTGTTACCTCATTGTTAGCAACTTTTAACCTATTATTCTCACAGCTCCTACATTATTAATTACGTAATACATTCACATAACATTATTACACATGTATACAATAATATAAACATATACAATGACTGTAATATACACTTTTTATATATTGTTACATACACATATTGCTTTAAGGCGGGCTGTTATTATATTTTATATTATATAATTTGACTGAAATCATTTAAGTGTTAAAAATACTTCCTCAACATTATCACTTTTAAGGCCTTTGCATTTGGCGAGATGCTGTTTGTTCAGGATGACATCTTCTTCACAAAGAGTGCACTTGGGTGTAGGTAGGCATCCTATCTTGTAGAGGTGTTCTGTGAGGCAATCGTAGCCAGTTGCCATCCTAAATAAGAACAAATAAAAATGTAAAGCTCTTTAAAACGCACAATTTATTTCAAATAAGTTTTTTGTGGCATTATCCGTTTTTGAGATATCCTTATTAAAGGTTCGAATTGTTAATTTCTTAGTCATTCTCCTAAAGTCCTTTGAACATTCAGTTGTTTCTCGCAGTTGCATGGAAACAGTATGGAATTTTAAGGCCAGCATATAGCGTCCAGTTGTTAAACATTTGACTATCGCTGTTCTCTTTGTATCTACAACGAAATGTATAGTGTAGCTGTTTCTACAAAGGTTTATTTGAATTAAAATGTAGTAGATAGACAAATAAGCTTGAGTAAGAATGATTTGTGCCCACTAGACGATAGAGGGTAGAGAAGGCCATGTGAGTGTATCACATCAGATTCTTGTAACACACAACACACTATGTCATTTCGCGGATTCATGGTTCAAATGTTTTTAAAACATACTTATTCTTTTGATTTGAGAAGGAAAACACTGTTACCCAAAGAAGGGATCTCTGCAAGTCTATAAAATATTTAACAAGTGTCAATGACCACTGAATAGCTTCTAAAGGGGCCTTTCTACACTCCCCCCAACCACCTGCTTGGAGGTGGTTTGTGGGAGTGTAGCACTCATACAGTCCAAACTTGAGTTGGTTGTCAGGGCAACCAGACATACGCAGTGCAGCTGAACATTCCAGAACCTAGAGTAGCTGCACCAACTTTCTATACACGCTCGTGAACATTGTGACGTTCCCATTTCGCTCGCGTACAATCCATTTTCCTTATTGGCTACTACTGCCGCGGTAACACCTCAGAATGGGCGATTTTCCTAAAAGAGTGAATCGTTAAAATACATTCCTCTATGCGAGTAGTGGAGTATTTAAATATAAAATGTTTAAAATAGACATACAATTATATTCGAATGCACTTAGAAAACAGCTCAAATCGCCCATCACTGGTTTTACCTGGGGGACCGACCCTGCTTTACGGTGTTTTCCCTTCACATTCTGGCCACCGCGCAGCAGTTCGCGCGCCAGCCACTGCAGCTCGGACCCTCACCGAAACAGTTATAATATTACCGCAAACCAAAATTTCGGAAAATGTTCCATGTAAAGGGTAGTTTGTGGTGGAGAGTTTTACAAAAGTTTTGTGTCGCATCTTTGGAAGATACTGAACTTAAATACCAACCTTGGTATTTATCCGATTTTTCCTTTTTGAGTTGTGCTGTTACAGTCACATACTGACGTTTTTTTTAAAAATGCTGTTTTGTGTTTAGGGGACCTCAAAACGTGTATTTACGGTGAAATCTTGGTAGGGAATTTTTGGGTGGAATGCACCTTTCTTCTCTTGCTACGATGTAGGTGGTAGAGTTCTCTCAGTTCGTGTGACATTCCAGAAGGGTGGGTTATAGGTAATCAAAAGGAGAGCTACACCTCTCGTACTGCAACCTACAGTGAGATGTACTTCCCCTATCTCTAGGAGGAAGGGATGAAGGGAAGGAAATGCAGGAGGTTACAGGTCACAGGCAGAGGGATAGCAGAGACGCGTAGAGATCCCTAACATTTCTTAGGGACGTCCCATTACTAGAGTGGCCCAGAGAGGGTGATAAACGACTGTTTCAACGCTGCAATCCTCTAGTATCTAAAGGGAATATCCTTTCCTTGTAGCAAGCATCCCGCCATCTATCCGGCACCACCACACACCTTGAAACCTAGAAATATACCTGAAATATGAGGAGGAAACGGAATGAAATCGAGGTAGAACAGAAACCACTTCAGCTTTCGCCTATCGATCAGGAAAAACCACGAAAACGTAAGGTAAAAGGGGGCGTCCACGAGAATTGAACCCGGGACTGCGAGCCAGATTGCTCGGCACTGCAGAAGGATAAAGGTACAAGTGACTTTTGGGCTCTCAGACTCCCGCGCAGCTAATGTTGACGTTACATTAGAATTCACAAGCAACAACAGGTGGGAGACGCCATGTGACGCAGACTCGAATTTAACGCGTCACTACTAACACACACATCCCACAAGTCAAGGAAAACGGACGTGCCAACTTTAGCATCTGGGTCATGTGACTGTACTGCTAATTATCACTTCTCCAGGCGCGGTTTTTGGTATTGCATAGTGTGATTACCCATTAACATTCCTATTTTTGTGTTTGAAGCAATTAACGCGTATTCTAAAGGAAGTGGTGGAAATTGACAAAAAAGTACATTTTTGGTGTTTTATGCAGTCCGATAAACTAGAATGTTCTTTTTAGTTTGTTATATACACTGCCGTTTGTGAAAATTGTAACACCAAGGAGGAAACGCATGAATTTAATACCACAGGTTAGGTACATGACAAGTAACAAATGATAAACTTTTCAAACCTATACATGCCCTTTGAGCCCTAATATTCAGTATTTGGTGTGGCCTCCATGCGCTGCAATTAGAGCTGCTATACGCCGTAGCATTGAATCAAAAAGGTTCTGAATAAGTTCCTGAGGGATTTCCCTCCACGCAGTTTGTATTCGAGCCCACAAATCCGTGACAGTGAATACCGGAGGACCGTAACGCACCAGGTGCTGACCAACCATATCCCAGACATGTTCGATGGGCGACATGTCAGGCGATCGTGCAGGCCAGGGAAGCAATGATACCCGTTGCTCTTCGAAGAAGGCTTGTACATTCCTCGCAATATGTGGCCGGGCATTGTCCTGTTGAAATGTGGCCTGTGGAGATGCCGGAACAGGGGTGTACCTCAGGCTCTACAACCACAGTTAGGTACCGGTTGCTGTTCAAAGTGCTCTCAATTCGTAGGAGTTCGGTTGTTGTAACCAATGGCGCACCATCACACTTGGTGTTTGTCAGTTATGCCGCTCAACAATGCAGCCCTCCAGGTTTTGCTCACCACGGTACCGCCGGACACGTTGAAGCGGGCCCCGTTCGAAAAGACTACATTTTGCCACTCAGCACCCCAGTGACGGTGTTCACGTGCCCATTGCAGTCGGAGGAGCTTGTGGTTTCTGGACAATGGAAGCCGACATAATGGCATGCATGCAACCAGCCCAACCTGCAGCAGACGGCGACGAACCGTTGATGCAGACAAGTTCACACCTTTTGCAGTGCTCCAGCGTCGAGTCAACACTGCGGATGAAGCTGTACGGTCCGCTATAACGTCATCGCGTGCTGTGGTCCACTACCCGCTCTTCGTCGCATACGACCTTCATCTATCCAATGCTTCCACACACGCATCACTGTCGTAGCAGCATGCCCTGTACGAGCCGAAGTGTCACACTATGACAAACCCGCTTCCCGGAGACCGATCATTCTGCCTCGTTCGAACTCACTCACATGGAGATATGGCTCCCTTTGACGTCGACACAGTTGGCACACACTTTATTGTTTTCACCTTGTTTGACAGCTCTGCACTGACTACACTGGGCGTAACACTGACCTTGTCGGACTGACACGAGAGGGTTCTACGTGTACCCCATCTCTCTGCAAACCTAATCACTTATTGCTGGCACACTCTTCTACACTCCCACCAAGTTTGAAGTTATTCGGGAAATTCCTTCTTGGTGCTGCAATTTTCACAAACGGCAGTGTACATATATATAACAAACGATATATTAGGCACAATATTTGTATTTTAAATATATTTTTTAAAATGATACTTGAGCTAATATTTTATACTGTGAATTCTGCACTAATGGCGGCCGCGGCGTTCTGGATGGGTTTTCTCTCACCATAAGTTTCATATCACCTCCTTCCTCGCTCCCATACCAGGCTTCGGGCTCACCCATCGTGACTTCTCTCTAATCCATAGTCTGTGCTTACCGACATGCCTCTGACCGCAGGTACTTGCTTGTAGGTACTGAAGGGTGTAAACCCTAACAACAGGGTGGGTAAACAGAGGAAGAAGAATTCTGCACTACTTTGCAGAAAAAGGGGTAACTCTTCCATATCTTTGATAGACTGGAAAACTTTAGCTCAACTTTAAGGGGAAGTTTCCCTCTACGAATTGCTGCTAATTTTCTTTTATGTTCCTTTCAGAACAATTGCTCATCGTCAATTCCCTCATTTACAGTGGTAGTAATATTTGAGTTGGTATTACTTTTGGTTATTACATTAAATTCACACGCACATTCACCCTCTCATTCAAACTTCCAGATTCTAGGCAGGATGGGTAATAATCCGGCTAAAGAAAAATTCCCAACCTCCAGCCGGGAATCGAAACCGGAACCTCTGGATTGGTACAACTATTAGGTATGGCAGTTTGTGTGCGCTCAAGCCATGTGGATTTTCTGTGAATTACGTTTTCCGTTATAATAGTTTACTCAGAAACTATTGAAGATAGTTAAATAAAATTTTAGGATGATAAAACGCTTGTGGATCTGCTTTATTATTAATAATGCTGCTGGTATTCTTTTTACTTTCTCTACTACGTATAGTAAGTAGGTTCGATACCGAGATTTTACCGGAAATACATGTTTTGAGGCCCCTGAATCCTAAAAAAGCATTTTTGGAATCATGTCTTTGTCTGTTTGTATGTGTTTGTGTCTGTGAACAGCATAACTCAGAAACGAACAGTCGGATAAACACCAAACTTGGTATTTAGGTTCAGTATCTTCCAGAGATGCGATACGAAGGTTTTCAAGAAAATGCCCCCACCCCAGATTGCCTTTTACATGGAACATTTTTCAAAGTTTTAATTTTTTCAAAAATGGCTCTAACGATTTTTATTAAAATCTCATATATTTAAGATAATTTCATGACAAATAAAATGTATATCTTGAGTTTTCTGGGAATGTCTCCAAAAGTATTCTTCATTGTGAACGACTTTTTCATAATTTTGAGAAAATTAAATTCTGTTATTCTGTTCACAGACACACAGACACAAACACAGACATGTTTTCAAAAATGCTTTTTTTTGGATTCAGGAAGCCTCAAAACATATATTTCCGGTGAAATCTCGGTATCGAATTTTTCAGTGGAATGCAATACTTTCCCTACTTACTATACGTAGTACAGAAAGTAAAAATTCGTTGTGTTGTAATCACATGACTTTCTCTACTCTTGTACAAACTATTTTTACAACCGCGTATTCTCCATCTACTTCATGTTAATCGAGATAAACATTTGCAGGTGCAAGGGGAATATGGTAGACTTTAAGCGACATTAAAATGCTTTAAGACCTGGTTACTATGTGAGCATTCCATTCTCTTTCCATATCCAGGACATACAAAATACGAATAAGGAATTCGCATTTGAGAGCGAGTATAAGTATTGGAAAATTCAAACAAATAACAAAGAATATCTCGGAAATGGTTCACTCGACAAAAAAATGTAAGTGACGTAAATTGTGTGTTTTAACCCGATTTACATTCCCTGAGCAGTAAAATTTTGTCTATCTCTTACGGTTTACCAGTTATGCAAAAGTCATTCAGAACGAAGAGGACTTTTGGGGACATTCCCAAAAAATTCAGATATATATTTTATTTGTCATGAAAATATCTTAAATAGTGATATTTTAATTAAAATCGTTACTGCCATTTTTGAGAAAATCTAAATTTTCCAAAAATGTTCCATGTAAAGGGTAATTTGTGGTAGGGAAAGTTTCTTGAAAATCTTCGTGTCATATCCCTTGAGGATACTAAACTCAAATACCAAGTCTGGTATTTATCCGACTTATCTGTTTTGAATTATGCTGTTCACAGACAGACACACACATGGACATGTCTGCTAAAGAGATTTACTTGCATCCGGGGCAGCTCAAAACATGTAATTTCGGTAAAAACTCAATGTAGAACTGCTATATTTCTACTTACTGTACACAGTAGAGAAAGTAAAAATTGAACGTTATTTACTTTGCAGTTTGGTTGCTAAGTGTAACTAAATAAATTATAATATATACAAATTCTTTTAAGTTAAACATTTTTATATGAATAGATAAATATTTACAATACTAATCCATTCTTTAAGATACTTGTATTTTTAGTTTTCTTTTGTTGACTTTTTCATTTTCTACTGTATTTAAAGTATTGCGAATGCAATGTTTTCCTTTAATCTTGTTAACGTTATTTCCCTTTTTTATGTTATTCAGTTTTGTTTTCTTTTGTTGTTTTTGCATGATAAAATTTTAATTGATTTTTCTATAATGTAAGCATTCTATGCAGAACTAGGGAAAGTATTGTATCATATCCAAAAAAATCAATACCGCAATTTCTCTACAAATACCTGTTTTTAACTCCCTGAATCCAAAAAAAAAAGCATTTTTAGTAAAACGTTCGAGTGTTTGTATCTGTGTGTTTATGAACAGAACAACTCAGAAACAAAAAGTCGGATCCAAACTTGGTATTTAGATTCTGTATCTTTGAAATATGTGACACAAAGATTTTCAAAAAAATCCCCTAACCCGACTATTCTTTACATGGAATGTTTTTAAAAAATTTAGATTTTCTCAAAAATGGCCCAACGATTTTGATTAAAATATCATATATGTAAGATGTTTTCATAGCAAATAAAATCTATATCCTGAATTTCCTGGGAATGTCCCTAAAAGTCGTCTTCTTTCTGAGTGGCTTTATCATACCTGGTAAAGCGTAAAAGATAGACAACATTTTTCTGCACAAAAAATGTAGAACTCGTTAAAACACACAATTTATGTTATACACAGTTTTTTTGTTGAGTGAAGCATTTCCGAGATATTCCTTGTTATTTGTTTCAATTTTCCAATACTTATACTTTTTCTCAAGTGAGAATTCGTTATTCGTCTTTTTATGTCCTGGACATGCAAAGAGAATGGAATATTCCACATATGAGGCAGTATTTTTAACACTTAAATGATTTCAGTCTAATTTTATAATATAAATTCAATAACAACCCGCCTTAAAGCAATAAGTGTATGCAACAATAAATAAAAAGTGTATATTACAGTCATTGTATATGTTTATATTATTGTATACATCTGTAATAATGTTATGTGAATGTATTACGTAATTTAATAATGCAGGAGCTGTGAGAATAATAGGTTAAAGGTTGCTAACAATGAGGTAACAATGAGGTAACCTTGAGGCAATAATGAATTTGAAAGTTTAAATGCTACTAATCATTATTGGAGCAACAATAATGTAAATTTTGAGACAGTTTATAAAATAGCCAATCAACAACCAGAAAAACTTTAATTAAATGAAGGTATTCTATTGGACTAGGATTAGCCAATCAGAAACTAAAATGGTGCAAAATTTACAAATTCAGTTGTCAGTTGGTTGTAGACAGCGCTCCTAACCGGACGAGTTGGTTGTAGACAGTGTTCCTAACCGGACGCGAGATGCGTCCTCGAGAAATTTAACACGTATATTGTGTGAGACAATAATAGTTTACGTGTTAAAAACTGCAAGTAATTAACAAAAGAATCTCACAGCTCTCTATATCATTGAAGTGTGATTTAAATCGTGTCAAAAATTAATAAATGGAGTGAAGTAAAATTATAATCTGTGTAAGCCTACATTCTTCAGTCGTACCACTCGCATTCATGTCTTTAAAAAAATATAAATACTGACGCAGCCGAGGCAAACATAAATAGTATAATATTTAAAGAAAGAGTAAAAAATTACAAAGTTAATAGCTTTTTTAAACATTTGTGGCAAAGGCCATCGGAAAGTACATTTGGGGCGAAGGTTACCGGAAAATTTTTACCATACGTGCGGTTGCAACTACTTCAATTTCGGCTCCCCAACAGTCGAAATAAAACACAACTCCTAAATTAAACTTCTCCACATAGCAACCAGCGCTTAAAATATTTGACTATCGCTTATAACCTACCATATTCCCCTTGCATCTACAAGAAAATTAGCAATAAGATTAACACGATTGACACGAAGTAGAAGGAGAGGAAGCGTTTTCTAAAAATATTTTGTACAAGAGTAGAGAAAGTCATTTGGGTGCAACACATTAAATTTTCCCAACAATATTAATTTATAATTTTAACACAATCATATACGTGACAAGTATTGTATTGTCCCTAGCTTTGATTTGCAATTTTAATATGGCTTTAACTCATTTAATACATCTGTTGCTTTGAAGAAGATGGTTTGTTGTATATTACGTTATTTTTAGCACCACGCTTTGGGCACCAACATGAAGTAGTTGCAACCGCACGTGTGGTAAATAGTTTCGGTAGCCTTCGCCCCAGGTTTAAAAATATTAACTTTATAATTTTGACTGTTTCTTTAGATATTATATATTTATGTTTGCCTCGGCTGCATCAGTATTATTGTTAGAGACATGCTTCTCTTAGCAGGGTTGTGGTGCGACTGAAGAATGTAGGCTTACACAGATTATAATTTGTACTTCACTCCTTTTATTAATGCTTGACACGATTTAAATAACACTTCACTGATATGGGGAGAGCTGTGAGATTTTTTTAAATTTCTGTCACAAGAATACGTGTTAAATTTCTCGAGGACGCACAAGCAAAACGTCCAGTTACGAGCACTGTCTACAAGCAACTGAACTCTGTATTTGAAAATTTTGCTATATTTCAAATTGACTAATCCTAGTCCAATAGAATACCTTCATTTCACTTTTTCTGGTTTTTGATTGGCTATTTTATAACCTGTCATAAAAATTACATTATTGTTGCTCCAAGAATCACAAGTAGTATTGTTAAACTTTCAAATTCATTATTGCCTCAAGGTTACCTCATTGATAGCAACTTTTAACCTATTATTCTCACAGCTCCTACATTATTAAATTACGTAATGCATTCACATAACATTATTGAACATGTATATATAATATAAACATTTACAATGACTGTAATATACACTTTTTATATTTTGTTACATACGCAAATTGCTTTAAAGCGGACTGTTATTGTATTTAAATATTATATAATTAGACTGAAATTATTTAAGTGTTAAAAATACTGCCTCAGGTTTCATCTCGTTTATATTCTGCGTCAGTACTTAGTGTCAAAGATTTCAAGAAGCATCAAGAATTCACAGAAAAACGTCTACAAGGAAGGTTATACATTCGAGTTTTAGAATCCGGAAAGAATTTAGCTTCGTAGCTCATCATTTTAGGAGTTAGTCCCTTTTCCCTTTGGCAGTACTTGTCGCGTTAACATGTGAAGCTAGTCTTTTTTGTTTCAACAGGGTAGGATTTGGGATTGTTATTTTTTTTTTCCTTCCCCCAGCGCGAACGTGTTACATTTAAGCGGATTTACGTTGGTTGTTTTCGTACGTTACCTGCCATGGCCTGCCTCCTATGTACGCTACAGTGGATACGCTCTGATGTGCTTGTTACGCCAGGTAGAGGGCTCTGATGTAAGAGATTTATTCACTTTTTCTCTCTGTCCCTACCATTTCTCCAGGGACAATTTTTAAACGCGTTCCGTAATTAAAAATGAAGAAGTATTTTTTTTTCTGCCGTGTTTACTGCAGGGGATTTTCGGTGCAAATGCGCAAATAAAACCGTAAGGCTTTTGTTTATTGTTCGTTTTTTCAAGCAGATTATGTATATTTATGAGCATACGGCAGGCATTTCGGTGCAGCGATTATAATAAAAGGTGTGGAACAATAAATCCTGCAGACACAGCTGGTGTTATTGATTAAGCCTATCACGGTATGTTTACTGCATTCACATTAAAACATCTGGAAATATGAAATATGCATTCCTTGACTTAATGACTGTCTTCTTAAATCTTGGCATCATGCAAACAATATTCAATTTTATTTTCTCTACCACTTATGTGCACTAATTAAGAAAGTATTTTATACATACAAATTTTGTAGGCTTTCTGAATACAAAAAATTTCTTGTGTTACATTCACATGACTTTCTCTAGCAACTAACGTTTATTATTCGTAAATATTCTTAATTCTATGTCGAGATTTCAGCAGCAAATGCATATTTTCAGGTTCCCTGAACCCAAATAAAGTTTCTCTCTCTCTCTCTCTCTCTCTCTCTCTCTCTCTCTCTCCCTGTGTGTCTGTGAACGGAAAGTCGGATAAACACCAAGTTAGTTATTGATCTTCCAAGGATGCGACACAAGATTTTCAAGAAACTCCCTCCACCCTAGACTACTCTTTACATGGAACATTTTTCGAAATTTTGATTTTCTCAAAAAAGGCTCTAACGATTTTCATTAAAATATCATATGTTTAACATATTTCTATGGCAAATGAAATGTATACCTTGAATTTTCTCTGAACGTCTCTAAAAGACCTCTTTTTCTGAATGACTTTCGCATAACTGCTAACCCGTAAGAGATAGACAAAATTTTACTACACAAGAAATGTAGATCGCATTAAAATACACAATTTATGTCATATATATTTTTTGATGTCCACTGAACATTTCCGAGATATTCCTTGTTATTTGTTTGAATTTTTCAACACTTATACGTTTTCTCAAATGGGAATTCGTGTTTTTTTGTCCTGGTAATAAGAGAATAAAATGCGCCACATAGCAACCAGCTCTTAAAACATTTGACTATCACTTAAAGCCTACCATATTCCTCTTGCACCTACAAGATAGTTTGTACAAGAGTAGAGAAAGTCCTGTGAGTACAACACATCGGATTTTGTTTTGTATCTACTACATTTTAATCCAAATAAACATTTTCAGAAGCAGCTACATTACACATTTCGTTATAGATACAAAGAGAACAGCGATTGTCAAATGTTTAACAACTGGACGCTATATGCTGGCCTTAAAATTCCATACTGTTTCCATGACATCGCGAGAAACAACTTAAAATCGACAGGACTTAAAAAGAAAAACTAGGTGTGTCACAAAAGAATCTATATGAAGTAAATTATGTATTTTAAAGAGATCTACGTATATGTTTGTGTAGTGCGTTTTCGTCCAGCGCTCAACGTTTACGAGTTATAGAGAAATATATAAATTTCCTTTCGAATGAAGAGAACTTCACAGGCGATTCCAAGAAAAAAATTCAAGATACTCGTTTTATTTGTCATGTGGATATCTTTAATATATATATTTTAATCAGAATCAAAATAAATTTTATTTTCAAAATAAAAAATTTCGAAAAGTCTTCCTTATAAAAGTTAGTTGGGTGTGGGGAATTTTTTTTGAAAACCTTCGTGTCTGATCTTTGGAATATACTAAACTTAATATACTAAGTTAGCTATTTCTCCCTCCTTTTCTTTTTGAGTTATGTTGTTCACACACACTCACTCACACATAAAGACACATACACGAGGCTTTTCCTCAAAATGGTTTTTCTTTTGTATTCAGGGGACATCAAAACATGTTTTTTTCGGAATCACAGAGTAGAATTTTTGTGTGGAATGCAATACGTTCTCCAACCAATATGTATATGTCAGAGAAAGAACTAGTAATTATTTAGTAATTATAGTTAAATCGTTGTACGTATGCTCTGCTGGGGTAAAGTTATGGGATCGTCCAAAAGATCTGTTTATTTGTGATCAAAATAAGATTGGACGATCTCATACTTTCCTAGAATATAAGACAGTGAAAGAAATTATTGATCCTATAGATGATAAATATTTAAAAAACACCCAAACTATCTTTTATTTGGATATTTTTACTTTCTCTACTACGTATAGTAAGTAGGGGAAGTATTGTATTCCACCCAAGAATTCGATACCGAGATTTCACCGGAAATACATGTTATGAGACCCCCTGAATAAAAAAAAAATCATTTTTGGAAACATGTCCGTGTGTGTGTGTCTGTGAACAGCATAACTCAGAAACGAACAGTCAGATAAACACCAAACTTGGTATTTAGGTTCAGTGTCTTCCAGAGATGCGACACGAAGGTTTTCAAGAAAATCCCCCACCCCACATTACCCTTTACATGGAACATTTTTCGAAAATTTTAATTTTCTCAAAAATGGCTCTAACGATTTTGATTAAAATATCTTTTTTATGGCAAATGAATTGTATATTACGAATTTTCTGGGAATGTCTCCAAAAGTATTCTTCATTGTGAACGACTTTTGCATAACTGGTAAACCATAAGAGATTTTTACTACACAAAAAATGTAGATCGCGTTAAAATACACAATTTATGTCATATACATTTGTTTTGTTGAGTAAACCATTTTCGAGATATTACTTGTTATTCTCTTAAGTTTTCCAATACTTATTTTCACAAATGGGAATTCGTTATTCATTTTTTTGTCTTGGATATGCAAAGAGTATTAATCTGTGGCAAAGATAATGGTGCTGCACCTAGCAACCAGCTATTAAGAGATACGTCTATGCTTAAAGGCTACTGTATTTCTATATTGCCCTTGCAAATACAAAACAAGGGGAGCATAGTACGCCTTAAGCGATAGTCAAATATTTTTAGAACTGGTCGCTATGTGTAAAATGTAATTCTCTTTGCATGTCAAAAGATCGTTTCTGCAAATGTTTATCTTGATTAATATGAAGTAGAAGGAGAATAAGAGTTTGTAAAAATAGTTTGTACAACAGTAAAGAAAGTCATGTGAGTGTTGCTCATCAGAATTTTTTTGTCCAGGTTATACAAAGGGAATGGAATGCGCCACATAGCAACCATCTCTTAAAATATTGACTATCGCTTAAAGTCTACCATATTCCCCTTGCACCTACAAGAAAATTAGCAATAAGATTAACATCTCGATTAACATGAAGCATATGGAGAATAAGCATTTGTAAAAATAGTTTGTGCAAGAGTAGAGAAAGTCATGTGAGTGTAACACATCAGATTTTTGTCGAAATTATTGCTTTTGCATAAATAGTATATATTAAAGGTATATACATGACAAATAAAATGTATATCTTGAATTTTCTGGAAATAGCTTGGTAGTACTCTTCGTTCGGAAGGAACGTTATATAATGTTGTATAAGAATTTATATTACGTACCGTTATTAATGGTCCAAATTGTTCAATACTTGGTCATTATTTTCAAGTCCTGTCGCTATTCAGCTGTTTCTTTGATCTATAACGAATTGTATAATGCAGCTATTTCTGTAAAGGTTTATCTGGATTAAAATAAAAGTAGAACAACTTGGTAAGGTTATTTTGTATAAACGACAGTCTCTAGTTCCCGAGGTCACGGGTTCAACCCCGGGGGAGGCGATGGATTTTTTCGGGCGTAAAAATATAGAAAGGGACGCTAAGGACCGCAGAAGTTAAGAGCGTCCATAAATAAAAACAATAAAAATAAAAAAATAAACGACAGAGAATAGAGAAAGTCATGTAAATATAACAGATCATATCTTTTATAAATATTAGTTATCTATAAATATGTTAAGCATCGAAATAAAAACCAAAGATAAGCAATGACTTTGATTGTCATGTAAAGAAGACGCTATCGTCGTATAAAAATTTTATATCGTGGCGCATCCCATAAATATAAGGAGACTTATTGAAATAAATAGTAGAAACTGGTAGCGATAAAGGAAAAGCTGATTAGAAATATGCACTCGCCGTAAAGTAACAAAAGAATTTGATTTAACAAATTTAACTAGGCTTCACGAAAACCTAACTTTCTAAAGTTGTTTTCAATTCAACATTGTTATACTTTCATTACATTAACGATTTATATTTCAAAATTATAGCAAAAATTAGAAATAGGGACTCTAAGAAAGTGAATAAAAATATTATAATACTAAAACTGTCCTGTTATTGTGGCTTGACAATAACACATGATAAACCTACCCAAAATAAAGTAACCCTACGGTAACCACTAGAGTTATCTAACTCAGCATACCGGAGTATAAATCCAGCGGCTGTGGCAACTAACCCTGATATTAAGAAAATGTCAACAAATTTGGAGTGTAAACCAACCTCATACTGTTACATCATTTCGTCGCACGTCATTTACTGCTACAAGACCGATATCAATGCGGTGGAAGCGGCAACATAAGCCGCTTCCATTGCAAGACTGGCGCCCAACGTGGGGCTCGTACCCGCGACTCTGTTACCTGATTTCGTTGCCGCTATTTACTGCTACAAGACCGGCACCGATGTGAAGGAAACAGCAGCATCAAGCCTCTTCCCCGGCACATTGGATATGTATCATAGTCCAAGATTCTTTTTCATGTACTCTCCAACTTCTTCCATATATGGTTTTCATTTCATCTTGAAAATAGATTCGCGTTAAAACTTGATGCGCCTAATGACAATATTTTCAACGTGAGTTCATTACACATTTGGAAAACTTGAAACAAGCCCCACTCTGCAAGAAAAACCCACCCTAGATGGGCAGTAGTTTTCGAAGTGCTACGTTAGAAAGGAACATTCAGGTCACTTAGTAGTACCCACACTACGTGTAAATTAATTTCTTTAATTTTTGAGTTTTATTTATGGGCGGTCTTTAGGTGCTGTGCCATAAATTTACGACACCGGACCACCAGCTTACTTCCCTTCCGAAGGAAGCCATGCTAAGGATTTTTAAGCCTGAAAAAATCCATCGCCCTCCACCGGGTTTGAACTCACTACCTCGGGAACCGGAGGCTAGCATGGTACCCTTTGACCAAGGAGGGAAGATTTAGACATCATGGCTGTTTCTTACTCTCTCTACTACTCTCTGTCTCTTGGGTGTGTGTGTTTGTGGACAACATAACTAAAAAGGAAAATTCGGTCAAATACCAAACTTGGAGCTCAGCATCTTCCAAGGATGCGACACGAAGATTTTAAACAACATGTCCCACATCAAACTATCCTTTATATGGAACTTTTGAGTTATTTTTTTATTTTCTCGAAAGTTGGCTGTAATGGTTTTGATTAAAATACCATATCTTCAATATATTTGCATAGCAAAGGAAACGTATACCTTGAATTTTCAGCGTACAGTCTCTGAAGCCCTCTTTATTCTGAATGACTTTTGTATAATTGGTAAACCGTAAGAGATAGACAACATTTTAATACACATAGCATGTGGATTTCGTTAAAACACACAATTTATGCCGAATAAGTATTTGCACGGTGTTAACCATTTCTGAGATATTCTTTGTTGTTGGTTTCAATCTTCGATGACACTTTTTTGAAGTTGTAAGTCGGTATTATTTCTTACTTTCTCTACTACATACCTACACTAAGTAGTGGAAGTATTGTATTCCACACAAAAATTCGATACCGAGATTTTACTGGAAATACATGTTTTGAGGCCCCTGAAAAGGCCCATCTGTGTGTGTGCGTCTGTGAACAGTGATATTCAAAAACGAAAAGTCGTATAATACCAGGCTTGGCACTTAATTTCAATACCTTCCAAAGATGTGATAAAATTTTCAAAAAAAATCCCCCACACCAATTACTCTTTACATGTAACATTTTTCGAGATTTTCTACAAAATTTACTCTTAACGATTTTGGTTAAAATACCATATATCAAAGATATTTTCATTTCAAATAAAATGTATATCTTAAATTTTTTGGAAATAGCCTGTGAAGTCCTCTTCATTGGGAAGCAATTTTTTATAATCTTGTGTAACCGGCAAAGGCTAAGCAGTAGACGAAAACGTACTACACAAAAGGTTTATATCCCTTTAAAATATACAGTTTGAAAAATAATTTTATTTAGCTCCACGTATGGACGCCAATTTGAGAAGATGGTTTGTCACTTATTTTTTTACCACGATGTGGGCGTCAATTTGAAGTAATTTGTATTCGAAGAAGTTATATTATAGTTCAGCTGTTGGGGAGCCGAACTTATAGTAGCTACAACCGCTCGTATGGTAAACAGTTTCCGGTAGCCTTCGCCCCAAATGTACTTTCAGGTGGCATTTGCCCCAAGTTTAAAAAAATATTAACTTTGTAATTTGAATGTTTCTTTAAATATTATATATTTATGTTTGCCTCGGTTGCGTCAGTATTATTGCTAGAGATACGTATCTCTTGGCAGGTTTGTGATTTGACAAGAATGTAGGCTTACACAGATTATAATTTTACTTCCCACCTTTTATTAATGCTTGACACGATTTAAATAACACTTCACTGATAATAGAGAGCTGTGGATTCTTTTTATTAATTAATTAATTAATTACACTTTTTAACACGTAAAGTTATTTTTCGTTTCACACGAATACGTATTATATTTCTTGAGGACACTTTTTGCGTCTGGTTAGGAACACTGTTTGCAGGCAACTGAACTGATTTAAACCTCCTAAACTTGTAAATTTCTGTATTTCAGGTCTCTGATTGGCTTTTCCTAGTCCAATAGAATACCTTCTTTTAACTAAAGCTTTTTCTGGTTGTTGATTGGCTATTTTATAAACTGTCATTAATATTACATTATTGTTACTCCAATAATCAGAAGTAGTGTTATTAAACTCTCAAACTCATTATTGTCTCAAGGTTACCTCATTGTTCCCTCATTGTTAGCAACTTTTAACTTATTACTCTCACAGCTCCTACATTATTAAATTACGTAATGCATTCACATAACATTATTGAACATGTTTACAATAATATATGCATATGCAATGACTCTTACATACATTTTACAAATTATTACATACACATATTGCTTTAAGGTGGGCTGTTGTTGAGTTTACATATTATATAATTTGACTGAAATGATTTAAGTGTTAAAAATACTGCCTCAAATTTATTTCAAATAACCTTTTTTTATGGCATTAGCCATTTCCGAGATATCCGTTATTAATGGTTCGCATTGTTTTCTCGATAATGTTTAATTGTTTACAATAATGTGTAATAAAAGTTTGTCTGGATGAAAGAAGTAAATAAAAGAATAATATTTTCTAAAAGTAGTATTTATAGGAGTGAGAAGGGAAAGTCGTGTGAATTTGTTATTCTTTTAATTGTAACTTAGTTATATTTCTAATTAATACTGTATATGGCTCGTGTAACATAGCAAAAATACTCGCCACCTTGTGACAAATCTGTGAAGCGAAGCGAGTGTGTCCCCAGATGAATTGAAATAAGTGGCAGCAGATGAAGTGTGAGTAATGGGGCAGGCAGGTACGTACTAGCGAAAGAGATTTGGATCACCTGCAACAGTTCTCGTGGCTTGACCGATGAGTGACAGACAAGTAGAGTCACGTGAGCAGCTGAAGTTCCCACGCCGCTGTCACGCATCACGCTGCTGTCAGATGCACGCACACACGTTCCCGGCGGCCAAGTACCCTTGTTTATTGCAACCTCCACTTCCACGGCCTCGCTTTCGGTTTTTGTCCGTCGTAAAGACGCTTTTGTTAATCGCTTCATTTGGAATTCGCTCAAGGGGCAGCAGCAAGCAATTATGATAGCAGTAAACGGTGATTAATGGCTAACCGAAGACCAGAGCTTGTTAGAAACAAAAGAGCTACTGGTTCTTCGTTGTCAACTACCTGCTTTCGTTCTGCTCTTGTGTTTTGTCGCAACATACAGCTCCAGCCATACTCACTGCAGAAAGTGGACTAATAAACCAGATGGTTTCGAGATAACGCATTCGGTAGATCCCACGTTCGATTTTGAGGCAGTATTTTTAACACTTAAGTGATTTCAGTCTAATTATATAATATGTAAATTAAATAACAGATCGCCTTAAAGCAATATGTGTATGTAACAAGATATAAAAAGTGTATATTACAGTCATTGTAAATGTTTATACTATTGTATACATGTGTAATAATGTTATGTGAATATATTACGTAATTTAATAATGTAGGAGCTGTGAGAATTATAGGTTAAACGTTGCTAACAATGAGGTAACCTTGCGGCAATAATGAGTTTGAAAGTTTAAATGCTACTAGTCATTATTGGAGCAACAATAATGTAAAGTTTGAGACAGTTTAAAAAATAACCAATCAACAACCAGAAAAAGCTTTAGTTAAATGAAGGTATTCTATTGGATTAGAAATAGCCAATCAGAGACTTGAAATACAGAAATTTAAAAGTTGAAGCGAATGAAATCAATTCAGTGGGTTGCAGACAGCGCTACTAACCAGAGGCAAAAAGTATCCTCAAGAGATTTAATACGTATTCGTGTGAGACGAAAAATAGTTTACGTGTTAAAAAGTGCAAGTAATTCATAAAATATTCTCACAGCTCTCTATATCAGTGAAGTGTTATTTAAATCGTATCATGCATTAATAAAAGGAGTGAAGTAAAATTATAATCTGTGTAAGCCTACATTCTTGTCGCATCACAAAGCTGCTAAGAGAAACGTGTCTCTAACAATAATACTGACGCAGCCGAGGCAAACATAAATATATAATATTTAAAGAAACAGTCAAATTACAAAATTAATATTTTTAAAAATTGGGGCGAAGGCTACCGGAAACTGTTTACTATACGTGCTGTTGCAACTACTACAAGTTCGGCTTCCCAACAGTTGAAATATAATACAACTCCTACAATACAAACTACTTCAAATTGACGCCCAAAAGCGTGGTGCAAATAACGTAACAAACAATCTTTCTTCAGTTTCCGGTGGCCACCTATCTGATTTATGGGTTTTTTGCTATTTTCCCTGGTTGACTCGATCAGTGTCGGGCAGATGGCTAAGAGCTTGCGCTATGGAACTATGGCCGGGTGATCAACTGTTAGGGAACTCTGCGGATCTCTGCCGATTTGCACCAGCCTCGTTCCGCAACCCATGCGTCTTCTGCGGTTCTCTGACCTCATCCGTTCCTTCTGGGAGTGTACGCACGAAAGATCCATTGGGGGTCGAGGTGCAAGATGGCCCCTCCGTTAACTGGTCCTATCCTATCCTGATAACGCTAAGTTTCGTCATTCAAGCCGTGCTTAAAACATGGTTTATAAAATCACGGCGAAAATTGGAATCACATATCATTCATTGTCTCTCCCTGCCAACACGCTTACCAAATGAGCTATATTTCCATTTCAGAGTGATTCCTTCACACTGTGGACAAGGCACGCTTCTCGCGCACCGGCCGCCGCAGCTTGGACTCCCTCCGAAACAGTTATAATATCATCGCAATCACCTCACGTTTTCATAGTTAGTTACAATTGCAATTATAATAAGCACATACCTTATAAGAGATTTTGAAAATGTTGTCCTTCTCGACCGGCAGATGTTTGGTATCTTTTCAGGAAATGTTCATTCACACGGTAGAGTGCAATATCCGATGTGCACGATGTTTACTTACAATGTATGGGGTTTGTTGCACACACCTTACTTTTCATGTGATCATCAGAGTCGGTTAAATTTCTGTGATTGCATTTTGATAAGTGATAGAGTAATTGACCCACGCTTTCCATTCTTCTCTGACGAAGCATGGCTTCATTTAAATGGCTACTTTTCGTCGTAAAATAACAGATATTGGTGTACAGAGAAAACCGATTTTACACACGAGATTCCTTGCAACACTGGAGTTTTCCAACAAGACTTTGCTACTGCGCATACAGTTGATGAGTTATTAATTGTAATTCAGGAAGTTTTTTGAGAAAGCGTAGCTAGTAAAGAATTATGGCCCTCAAGATCCCCTGATTTAAGTGTATCTGATTTTTATCTATCAAGGGAAATCACTAGAGGTCTATAGGCTAGTAAAAGGAAATGGGAAAGAGAAGGGTACGTGGATTACTGTAATAGAGCGGAGAACAGGATCAATGTCCCTGAGAGGGCTAAGCGGCAGAATTTGTGAACATGCGGATGTAGTGAAAGCACAAAGCACTATGTGACAAAAGTATGGGAGGAAAAAAGGGGAAAATGGATGGAAAAGTAGTAGCAATTAAAATGTTAACAAGTAAAGAAGACCGAGCGGGATGGCTCAGGCGGTAAAGTCTGTGGCCCGCATTCGGGAGGTCCCGGATTCAAATCCCGTGGGCCGACCAATTTGTGTGAGGTTTTTTCGTGTGAGTTCTTACGCGCAGTAAAGGAGAAATGGGTTAGAAAAGTAAGAGAGATAAGAAAGGTAGAAGGGCAAACAGAGGAGGGAGAGGATGGAGGTAATTAAGGGTAGCAAGGGCTGCTCGACTGAGCCATAAGGCCAGGGTGCCAGGGAAAATTAGTAGTATAGGAAGAACATACACTACGTGATCAAAAGTTTCCAGACACCTGACTGAAAATGACATACAAGTTCGTGGCGCCCTCCATCGGTAATGCTGGAAGACAATATGGTGTTGGCCCACCCTTAACCTTGATGACAGCGTTCACTCTCGTAGGCATACTTTCAATCAGGTACTGGAAGGTTTCTTGGTGAATGGCAGCCCATTCTTCACGGAGTGCGGAACTGAGGAGAGGTATCGATGTAGGTCGATAAGGCCTGGCACGAAGTCGGCGTTGCAAAACATCCCAAAGGTGTTCTATAGGATTCAAGTCAGGACTCTGTGCAGACCAGTCCATTACAGGGATGTTATTGTCGTGTAACCACTCCGCCACAGCCCGTGCAGTATGAACAGGTACTCGATCGTGTTGAAAGATGCAATCGCCATCCCCGAATTGCTCTTCAACAGTGGGAAGCAAGAAGGTGCTTAAAATATCAATGTGATCGTGCCACGCAAAACAACAAGGGGTGCAAGCCCCCTCCAGGAAAAACACGACCACACCATAACACCACCACCTCCGAATTTCAATGTAGGCACTACACACGCTGGCAGATGACGTTTACCGGGCATTCGCCATACCCACACCCTGCCATCGGATCGCCACATTGTGTACCGTGATTCCTCACTCTACACAACGTTTTGTCACTGTTCAATCGTGTAATGTTGACGCTCCTTACACCAAGCGAGGCATCGTTTGGCATTTTCTTGCGTGATGTGTGGCTTATGAGCAGTCGCTCGACCATGGAATCCAAGGTTTCTCACTTCACGCCTGTCATAGTACTTGGAGTGGATCCTGATGCAGTTTGGAATTCCTGTGTGATTGTCTGGATAGATGTCTGCCTATTACTCTTTACGACCCTCTTCAAAAGTCGGCGGTCTCTGTCAGTCAACAGACGAGGTCGGCCTGTACGCTTTTGTGCTGTACATGTCCCTTCACGTTTCCACTTCACTTTCACATCAGAAACAGTGGACCTAGGGATGTTTAGGAGTGTGGAAATCTCGCGTACAGACTTCTGACACAAGTGACACCCAATCATCTGACCACGTTCGAAGTCCGTGAGTTTCACGGAGTCTCCCATTCTGCTGTTTCACGATGTCTAATGACTACTGAGGTCGCGGATAATGAGTACCAGGCAGTAGGTGGCAGCACAATGCACTTAAGGTGAAAAACGTATGTTTGTGAGAGTGTCCGGATACTTTTGATCACATAGTGTAGCTGGCAACAAAGTATGTACATAGGTTAAGTTAGCTTACAAGTGGAATATTGTAAAAAGGATTGTGTATAAAAATGTACAAATAAAAGTTTATTCATCTATCAGGGAGCTTGAAAAATAAGCCGTGTGCACAAACCCTATACATTGAAAGAAAACAGGCGAGAAATTCACTCAATTTCGGATATTGAACTCTCGAGTGTGAATGAAAATTTCTGAGAAGATGCCAGAAATATTCGGATAGAGAAGGAGAATATTTCTTATGATAAGGTATGTGCTTGTAATTGTGAGAATGTGAGGCGGTTGCGGGTAGATTGTAACTGTTTCGGTGGGAGTCCGAGCTGCGGCGGCCGCTGGCCATAGTATGAAGTAAAATCACTGTAAGATGTTAAAGTCGCCATATAAATGAAAATGTGATGTGTTACATTCACACAACTTTCTGTGCCCTCTACTTCATTATAATCAAGATAAACCTTTGCAGAAACAGCTACATTACACATTTCGTTATAGATACAAAGAGAACAGCGATAGTCAAATGTTTAACAACTGAACGCTATATGCTGGCCTTAAAATTCCATACAGTTTCCATGACATCGCGAGAAACAACTGAAAATCGACAGGACTGTAATACAATGACTAAGTATTGAACAATTCGAATCATTAATAACGTATATCTCGGAAATTGCTGATGCCACAAAAAATTACTGTAATGATTTGCGTGTTTTATAGAGATCTAGATTTTGTTTGGTAGTACGTTTCCTCTATCGTTTAACGTTTACCAGTTATACAAGATTATATAAAATTCCAGATATATATTTGATTTGTCATGCAAATATCTTTAATATAGGTTGCACCACTGAGCTTTACTCGTATCCAGAGGTGTTAAGTAATGTGGAAATAACTTTTGCGTAGGAGCTAGGAAATGAAAAGAATCACCGGCACGTATGTTCATAATTTATTATGAAGTGTTGCATTTGTTAACAATTCCTTGATCAGCTTGCTTTAACATTTTAAAGGTTATGTAATTTACAAACAATATACTCGGAGACGAACAATATGATGTACTCTTTCACTTTTTTGCAATTTAAGTTGCCGTACAAATTGAGAATATTTCTGAAACAGCGGCTAATACAATGCAAAGTTACACGAAGTAAAAAATATAAATGCTTCTCCCGTAAATATAAATTTAGAAACACCAGGAGCAAAAAGGTTAAACTTTAAAGCTTACCAAACAGTTGAAAATAATTTAGAAAAAGCCGAAAAGGTTACTGTTGGTGATTTACGCCAAATCTCACCATCATCGTCTCTAGTTGCTAGCCACTCGGTCCTTGGCCGAAGAGTGCCTTTGCTGCCTGCCCAGGAGTTGCTGGAGTTGTCCACGAGCGTGATGGCGCTGGCGTCAGTGGGGTGAAGTAAACCAGCCAATTGTAACTCTGCACGACGCTTTAAGTTGTGATATGATGAATTAGGTCATGCACGACGACATGTCTCGAAGCTTCGGATGTTAACTCTTTCTCTCGATGACCCACGTCATCATTTCCGAAGCATTGTGCATAAGCCATGACCAAGGGGGGAGGGGAAAACGGCACAAGGTATGGTGCTTTAATCAAACTCGTTTAGCATTTTTTAGAAAATCAAAACTTTGGAAAAGTGTTCCTTTAAAGGGTAGTTTGGGGTGGGGATATTTTCTTGAAAATTTTCATGGTGCATCTTTGGAAGGTACTGAACCTAAATACCAAGATTGGTATTAATGTGAATTTTCGTTTTTGAGTCAATGGTATTCAAAGACACACACCCTTATTCCGGGGGCCTCAAAACATTATTTCCGGTGAAATCTGAGTATCGAATTTTTGGGTGGAGTGCAACGCCTCCTGTACCTGATAGAGGTAGTAAAAGTAACCAATTATGTTATTAACACCAAATAGAGGATTTTTTTATCATCCCAAAATTTAATTCGAACATCTTCAACAGATTCTGAGAAAACGAGTTATTTATACCAGAAAATGTCATTCATAGAAAAAGCTGTTTAAAATGAACACGGAGAAAACAAACTCGGATGTACTGTCCATTCCAAACCAGAGTGCCTTTCACTGAAAACAAACTCTTTGTATTATCCGCGCGAAAGTAGTTCGCAGTCCCCGCCCATAATGGCTGCTTGTTCCCCTCCCACGTGCTTGTTGAACACTATTTAATCTATAAATAGGCGCCCTGCGTGAGAATCATAGTTCAAAATGCAACCTGAGGTAACAATCATTTTATAAGTAAGCGGCAATGAACATTTTACTTACGTTAATCACAATCCTCGGGCATAAGTGCAACACCCAAATCCGAATCCTCTGAAGATGACTCAGCTGCCGTATCAGAATCAGAACTACTCTCCAAAATAATGACAAGTATCCACAATTCCACAGCACTGTCGCACTTAAAACAAGTTCCCACATTTCATTCTCCTCTTCTATGTTGTATTATGTCTGTTTATATTCCCTGCTCGCTTTCGTTACACTTCTCACTGAAACGCCTGTCAAATCCGATATTAGTTTCGTAATATGCAATAATGCAAGTGTCGGGTATTTTTCTAATAGTGAGTTGAATATATGAAGTATAGTTTATTTTTAGCCACTTTTTAACTGTTTCCCGCTTGTGTGTTTGAACAGTTTATTCGCACTACACGCACCTTCCTCTGCCATGTGAGCTCAAATACCAACTGACTAAATCACAAGATTTGACCTGAGCTGAGCATATGTGTGTTAGTGTATTATGAATGACTATTCGCTTATCATATTCCCTGTGTTACGCAAAGTGTTTATTCGGTACTCAGATACCACCTCTGGGAATTCATTGCTGCATTTCTTGTGTGTGTAAGAGAGCTGGTTTTAACAAGCAAGATGCTCTTGGCGTTAGCGCATTACCAGGCGAAAATCATATTTTGTAATCTTTTAACAGCTAGTATATATCCATTACCTTTAACGACGAGTTCTTATGATAACCGCAATAAAATGTGCAGTTATATACCTTTCCTGCTCTAATATTTCATAATACAATACATGTATTAAGGAACTATTTACGTTGGCGTAAGAGTATATTCTTGGGTTCGTGACAAGCCGAAGCACGTGCTTCTGTTTACATCAGAGGGAACTCTGGTTTGGAATGGACAGTAGTTGCAAAGAAATAAACCACATGACTTTACCACACAAAAGCTGACATACTTATCAGTAGTACCAAACTGTGGAGGAGGAATTCCCCTAAAAGATGGGCTAAGTTTACATCTCTACCCCAAAGGTTGTAGGACTTACGGTCTTTTTCTTCAAAGAGGTGCTGTAAGATTTTAAACAAATATATTTAAAATACAGCTGTTGTGTCTAAAGATAAAACAGATATCAAATTAAAGAGGAAACTTCAACTAATAAGACTGAATAAAAAACATGCCCTTTTCTTGGAAATTTTCCCAGTTTAATCTCTGTTTAAGCAAATAACACGACAAGTACAGGTGTAGTTGGTACCTTACATTGATAGCTCCACGTCTGGAAGCATCTTAAGCCATTGGGTGAAAGAATTTCAAGCCCGAAAGCTATGATATGTGGCCCTTATGTCGCTATTAGACGTAGGGACAGAGTCCTTGCGCTGTCAGGGCCGTGGAATGGAAGGGGCGAAACGATTTGTACCGACGTGCAGTTAACTGCTGCCCGAAGTGTCTGGTAACCACCCCCCTGCCCTCTGCTAGATACATTTTCGTGTCATAAAAAACAGTAGGGAATGATGGGGAGGGAGATCTTTATGGGCTACTTAATCTAACCTTTATAATCAAAAAGAAAGTGCCGCGATATTTCCCCGGCCCTCGTTTTGTCGTTACATCGCCACCGAGTAATAGCTCTGCTCACAATCGGCAGTGTAGAAAAAATGGACCAAGATGCTGCGAGCTGTCACTAGTTTAATGTCCAACTCCACGGTGCTCACCTCAATAGTGCTTCCGGCTCCTATTCCGGAGGTCCTGAGTTCGAATCTCGGTTGGGCTGATATGCCCTAAATATCGACCTTTGAGGTTCTTTCAGTATGACCTTCAAGGTCAAGCATTACCATGTACATAGTAGGGTGAGATGGTAGTCCATTCCACACAAAAATTCAATACCAAGATTTCACCGGAAATACACGTTTTGAGGATCCCTTAGTTAAAAAAAGGCATTTTCAGAAGAAGATCCGTGTGTGGGGGGGCGCGTCTCTGAACAGCATAACGCAAAAAGGAAATCTCGGATTAAAACTAAACTTGACATTTAAGTTCAATATCTTCATAACTACCCCTTACATGGAACATTTTTCGAAATTGTTGATATTCTAAAAATGGCTCTAACGATTTTGATTAAAATACCATATATTAAAGATGTTAATATATATTTACATATGCTAGCTTCTAGTTCCCGAGGTCGCGGGTTCAAACCCTTGGAGGGCGGTGGATTTTTTTGGGCGTGGAATCCTTAGCATGGCTTCCAAGTAAAGCCGTTAGTCCCGTACGGCACGTAAAAGAACCTCAAGTCAGATAAAGAGGCTTCTGAGCAAAATTACCGGTCTTCCACGCCTGATATAGAGTAGGACGCTAAGGACATAATAGATAAAGAGCGCCCTAAATAATAAAGAATCTGATGTGTTGCACTCACATGAATTTCTCCACTCTTGTACAAACTATTTTTACAAACGCTTATTCTCTATATGTTTCATGTTAATCGAGATGTTAATCTTATTGCTAATTTTCTTGTAGGTGCAAGGGGAATTGCTAGGCTTTAAGCGATAGTCAAATGTTTTAAGAGCTGGTTGCTATGTGGAGTATTCCATTGTCTTTGCATGTCCAGCACAAAAAATAAACGAATAACGAATTCCCATTGGAGAAAAAGTATAAGTATTGGAAAATTTAAGGGAATAAGAAGCAATATCGGAAAATGGTTCACTCAACAAAAAAATTGTATATGACATAAATTGTGTATTTTAACGCGATCTACATTTTTTGTGTAGTAAAATTTTATCTATCTCTTATGGTTTACCAGTTATGCAAAAGTCGTTCACGATGAAGAATACTTTTGGAGACATTCCCAGAAAATTCGAGATATACATTTCATTTGTCATGAAAATATCTTAAACATATGACATTTTAAACAAAAAATCGTTAGAGCCATTTTTGAGAAAATTAAAATGTTCGAAAAATGTTCCACGTAAAGGGTAATCTGGGATGAGGGAATTTTCTTCAAAACCTTTGTGTCGCATCTCTGGAAGATACTGAACCTAAATACCAAGTTTG
Organism: Deroplatys truncata; assembly: GCA_030765065.1. Lineage (NCBI taxonomy): Eukaryota > Metazoa > Arthropoda > Insecta > Mantodea > Mantidae > Deroplatys > Deroplatys truncata. Next base: position 15,123,433 of record CM060979.1, read on the forward strand.
GTGTTTATCCGACTGTTCGTTTCTGAGTTATGCTGTTCACAGACACACACACGGACATGTTTCCAAAAATGCTTTTTTTGGGATTCAGCGGGGGTCTCAAAGCTTATATTTCCGGTGAAATCTTGGTATCAAATTTTTGGGTGGAACCATTGTAAATTTAATTTTTAAAGGGCATTTGTGGTTGGAATTTTGACCTAAAAATTGTTGTGCGTATTCTAGAAGCGTAGCACTATTAAATGAAACAATAACATTTTTTGGTTTTTTTTTTTTACCGATTCTGACCTACGTCTCCCCTTAACCCAACCGCATTGACGGGGTTAAATCTTGGAATTCAATTTCCTATAGATCTTGAATTAGCAGTAAAACGTAATTAAAAGTCCTTAAAAGGAAGTTTTACTTCCAAGCCACAATCACGACTCGAGGTGTGGACGCTATATATAGGCGACAGAAGTTGCTTCTTCTCCGAAGGCAATTGGCAGAGTTGACCGCATTCATCAGGTAGCATATAGATAAATATTCTTTTATTACGTTTTCCAATTTCATTTTCTAACTGCCTTCTTGTGGCTTAGTCGCAATATGGTTAAGGCACATCGTTTGAAGACAATGCTATCGTAAAACATAAATTGACAAGACTTCCGCAGAAGCCACTGCTGGTGTCAAAGTGGTAAAACTTGCGAAGAAATGGATTCTCCGGCAGAGACAGAGCATTTCGAATTATGCAATAAACTAGGGGTGTGGTAAGAATTTTTTTTAGTTCCATTTATACCCCGCCTTTAACCACATTGGTCGTTATTGACGACCTTTCCTCTGGAACTTATTGCCTACTGGCAATGGTGTTAACTCGTATTCTCTTGTCGTTGGGTTTCTTGCACTTTTGGACAAACTGAACATCATCTCCAAAGAACACACGCATTACTAAGTTTATCGCCAGCTTTAATGAATTACATGACAGATATGGGAACCATACAGCAATTTAAACAGATGATCAAATTGTAATGATAGAAATGCTTGTGGTGGTGTTTATCCAAGCCACACTATGTTACTCAGACTTCCTGAGTTTTGTACTGTTTGCAATTAAGCTGTGATTTATATTTTGAATACTCGATGTTCAAAGTTATTTGCGATATACTCAGATTCTAAAAGTGCACTACTTGCAATAAACAATCTGTCATCAACCCATATTTGAGGCAGTATTTTTAACACTTAAATAATTTCAGTCTATTTATATAATATGTAAATTCATTAACAATGCAGTAACCTTGAGTTTGAGAGCTTAATAACACTACATGACTTTCTCTACTCTTGTACAAACTATTTTTACAAATGCTTATTCTCCATATGCTTCATGTTAATCGAGATGTTAATCTTATTGCTAAATTTCTTGTAGATGCAAGGGGAATTGCTAGGCTTTAAGCGATATTCAAATATTTTAAGAGGTGGTTGCTATGTGGAGTATTCCATTCTCTTTGCATTACCAGGACAAAAAAATGAATAACGATTTTGAGAAAAAGTATAAGTATTGGAAAATTTAAGGGAATAACAAGCAATATCTCGAAAATGGTTCACTCTACAAAAAAAATGTATATAACATAAATTGTGTATTTTAACGCGATCTACATTTTTTTGTGTAGTAAAATTTTGTCTATCTCTTATTGTTTACCAGTTATGCAAAAGGCGTTCACAATGAAGAATACTTTTGGAGACATTCCCAGAAAATTCAAGAAATACATTTTAATTCTCATAATATATCTTAAACATATGATATTTTAATCAAAATCGTTAGAGCCCTTTTTGAGAAAATTAAAATTTTCGAAAAATGTTCCATGAAAAGGATATTCTGTGGTGGGGGATTTTCTTGAATACCTTCGTGTCGCATCTCTGGTGGTTTGGTGTTTATCCGACTGTTCGTTTCTGGGTTATGCTGTTCACAGACAGACACACGCACAGACACATACACGGACATGTTTCCAAAAACGGTTTTTTTTTAATTTCAGGGGGTCTCAAAACATGTATTTCCGGTGAAATTTCGGTATTGAATTGTTGGGTAGAATACAATACTTCCCCTACTTACTATATGTAGTAGAGAAAGTAAAAATAGCCAATCAACAACCAGAAAAAGTTTTAGTTAAATGAAGGTATTCTATTGGAGTAGGATTAGCCAATCAGAGACCTGAAATACAGAACTTTACAAGTTTAGACGGTTGAAATCAATTCAGTTGCCTGCAGACAGTGATTGTAACCGGATGCGTGGTGCGTCCTTGAGAGATTTTATACGTATTTTGAGTAAAAAAAGTAATTTGCTTGTTAAAAAGTGCAATTATTGAATAAAAGAATCTCACAGCTCACGAAATCAGTGAAGTGCTATTTAATTTGTGTCAAGGATTAATAAAAAGGAGCGATTTAAAACTTAAAATCTGTGTAAGCCTACATTCTTGTCGCATCACGCCCTGCCAAGATATTCGTGTCTCTAAAATAATACTGACGAAGCCGAGGCAAATATTAAATATTTAAAGAATCAGTTTAATTACAAGGTTAATATTTTTTTATATTTTTTTTGAACTACAATACAACTCTTACTTCAAATCGGGTTTTCCATACGTGGAGCTAAATAAATAAACAACACCAACGTAAAGACAATACCTACCTTCTTCAATTCTTACACAAGCAATTCAATCACTACTTCATAGAGCCAATAAGCAAGGAAAGCAAGTGTCTTTAATATGGATTCCATCCCACATTGGTATACAAGGCAACGAATTGGCCGATCAGGCAGCAAAACAGGCCACTAAGCTTCCACTAAGTAACCCATCTATAACTACATCAGCCCGTGATGTTATCTCGAGAGTCAACATGGGCAGGAAGAAGACAGCCGCAGCCTCCAAGCTTCCTCCTCGCGAAGAAACCACCACCAGCGCCGTCACCGTTGAAGAAGAGCTTCCAGCCTCTCCACCGCCGCCGCCAGTCGAAGCACCCATTTCTCCAGCCAGCGCAGCCAGTTACACGCCGCCGAACAGCGTGCCTGCACGTTACTCCGCAGTCGTCCGGGGAGTTCACCGTCAGGTCCCTGACGTGCTATTACTCACCGCCGCTCAACGCTTTTGGCCGTCTGCGGCCAAGGCGTCTCGTATTCGAAACGACAGAGGTCCTACACCGCTAGTCCGTCTCACATTTTTGGACGAGGGCGAATACTCGCTGGCCCTCGGCGCAGGACTGCCCTTGTTAGGGCAAACACTGTCGCTCGAGGCCAATCGTAGTGTGCGCCCAACTCCGTGCCGACGCTGCTGCCTATACGAGCATACCGCCGCGTCATGTGACGCCGCACCCCGCTGCCACTACTGTGGCAATGGGACCATCACCTCCGACTGCAGGGCACACGACCTGACTCACCGCCGCCGCTTCTGCGCCTCCTGTGGGGGCAAGGGGCACTACACTGGCCAGGCCGTCTGCCCACTCTACCCACGTAGAACTACGCTGCACATCGCAGACACACCACAGAACATCACAACTACACCGCAGAACTTCACAACTACACCGCAGAACTTCACAACTACACCGTAGAACTTCACGTCATCGAACGACTCATCGCAGATCCAAGCACAGATAGCAGCTACGAACCAGCCCATCATCGATGCCATCTAGGACCTGCATGCTGAGGTGTTTAACCTAGCTGGCAGGCTCAGCGCGCTGGAGGAGCAACTCAGCGAGCAGTTTGCTGGAGTCACCGACACCATTGACAAGTCACACGACGTGACCAAGAAACACATTCTCAACACCATCAGCAGTCACTTCACTGAGCGCCAAGAATGCTTGGAGCAAATAAACACCAAATGAACACCCCTGAAACACATTGAGTTTTACTTCAAATTGGTCCACGGCACCATGGACAGCTATTACCAAGACCTGAACGCACGCTTTGACGAAATACTAAACCAGCCACCTCGCCCAGCACATCATCAACGACGAACCAACTCTCGGAGGTAACATGCCCGGGATTGGAACATGTATCTCCTGTTGCGACAGCTAAGTCACCACCGTTCACGGGTCCCTGCCAGAGCTTCGGCCATGACAGATACCTGATCACCACTGCGGATTTACTCCGCCACACATATGTCATCACCCACGATCCTCCGGGGTGCTTCGGCGGAACCGCTCACCAAGTATGCCACAATAAATTGTGTCACCCCAGAATAAGATCCCTTCTATTCCTCTCCCTCTTTCCTCTCAAACACCCCATACATCTTGTTTTCCTTTATACCTTTATTCCTGTTCCCCCCCAAAAAAGTTATCTCAACCATTAAAAAGAAGCTCTACCAGAGTGGAAGACAGGATGGGTTGGCTCCACGAGAAGCAAACTCCGCGATAGTGTCACGAACGTGACTGAGGAGATCCGTATTGTCTATTATTTTATATTAATTGACATTATTTTCTTAGCCTGTCACAAGTTTCTAAATTCATATAGAATCATATTTTATATTTCTTAATTCTGCACAAGTCTTAGTGAATTGTATATATGACAGGAAACAGTGGTTTGCCACTTCCTTTGAAATTTCAAAGGGATGTTACTGGGCCATCATTTCCTTAGGAGTACGTGTCTCTCTGCACCAGGTGGATCACATGATCCTTGGAAAGTCTTAAGCCTACGCATTTTCCAGGGCGTTGGCAGACCATATTTGGTAATAGGTGCCACGGTATTAGAATCAACCCCTCTAGGGTATTCAACACTATATAAGCAAGCACTCAAGCTCTGCTCGCGGGGACTTTGTGTTGTAACTAGACCGGGTTCGCTGCACGACCGCTCCGGATGGTTTCATTTGGCACCAATAGCGGCTTGACAAAGTCGTGTTGAGTATTGGCTCTCCTCATCCACGACGAGACATCTCTTAGGGTAAGAGAACTGTCAATGATAATGTATACTGTGCTTCCCCTCTCTTTCTGTAACCCAACTATTGCATAATCCAATACTAACTTCAAAAATATAGTCAGATCGCTTCAGCCAAGCGTTTTAATAATTGCTTCTACCTCTGCAATCCCTTATTTAGCTAGTCACAACTTAGCACGTGACAATATAACATGGAGTTTTTCGACACATCTTCCCAATAATTCTCCTTCCAGACAAGATTAGGTTTTAATATCCCGACAGAGAATGGACCACACGCAGTTATCTTCTTTCAAAGTGAGACACTAAAATGATTTCAGTCTAATTATATAATATGTAAATTCAATAACAGCCCGTCTTAAAGCAATATGTTGAAGTGGTATTACTTGTAATGTTTGTTATTTATTGAGCCCCACGTTTGGGAGCCAATTTGCGACGGTATTATTTGTAAAGTTTATGTATTTGTGTTTACTCCACGTGGTGAAGCCATTTTGTGACGTGATTCTTTGTTAAGTTTGTTAGCTCCACCTGGTGGTAGCAATTTGCGGCGGTATTAGTGTTTGTTTGAAAGAATGCTACTGTTTATTTGCCGCACGTATTGAATATAATTTGTCGCGGTCACTTCGTGCTATCTTTTACTGAGCGCCTGTTATTTTATTTAATTTTTGGTTCACTGTCCTCCGGCTAACTATGATCTTTTTGGTCGAGCACTTCTCTTTATACAGGTTGTGTAAACGGAAAGGAGTCTTTTATCCAAAGATAACACTGATGAAAGAATTTGTTTTACACCTTTATTGTCGTAACAGATTTTGCACTTTCACATATTTATCTTGACACTCGCCAAACTGAAACTGTTATAATAACTTCATTACTGCCCATTATTAGTTCGCGTACTTCAACTTTTTGTGTAATTAACTTTACAACACTTGGGATTTTTCATAACTCTGCTACACGTAACCTGCGAATCGATAAACTATGTGAGGTATTCACCATGACTGCTCTACGATGTATAATGGACTGAAGCCTACGTGTAACGTACAAATAGTTCTGCTGGACTGAAGGCGACGTGTAACGTACAAATATTTTCGATGAACTGACGGGGTCTACATCTAACCTAGCCCTTTTTATACTCCTACACCCCGATATGCCTAAAGATTATAACTGAGCTGCTATTGGCTAATAAAACGCGCCAACATTAGCGTCTATTTTTTATATCCAATGAAAATTATGAAAAAATATGCTCTAGGGAAAATGTTCCAGCAAATTCCAAAGAAAAACGCGCCAACATTACGTAATTTCCTCGTCTCTAATAATGATAAACAGCTCACCCCCGCGCTGCATTATTGCGCGCTATTATTGTCAGTTTCAGTAAGGCCGTATAAACTTACTTCTCAACAATAATTACAATCAACAAGCATCTCAAATCAATGTCACACAAAAATGCATATTCATACTATAATCATTCTTTACATTTAAATAATTTGTGATACAAATTACTGCATCAATGTGTATGTAATAAATTGTAAAATGTATGTAACAGTCATTGTATATGTTTATATTATTGTATCCATGTGTAATAATGTTATGTGCATATATCACGTAATTTAATAATGTAGGAGCTGTGAGAATAATAGGTTAAAAGTTGCTAACAATGAGGTAACCTTGAGGCAATAATGAGTAAGGAAGTTTAACAGTACTACTTGTGATTCTTGGAGAAGCAATAATGTAATTTTAGTGACAGTTTTTAAAATAGAAAATCAACAACCAAAAAAAGCTTTAGTTGAATGAAGGTATTCTATTGGAGTAGGATTAGCCAATCAGAAACTGAAAAGGAGAAACATTTACAAATTCAGAAGTCAGTTACTAGTAGACCGTGTTCCTAATCAGACGTGATAAGTCGTAGAGAGATTTTATACATATTCGTGTGAGACGAAAAATAAGTTTACGTGTTGAAAGTGTAATTAATTAATAAAAAGAATCTCACAGAACTCTATATCAGTGAAGTGTTATTTAAATCATATCAAGCATTAATAAAAGGAGTGAAGTAAAATTATAATCTGTGTAAGCCTACATTCTTCAGTCGTACCACAACCCTGCAAAGAAATCCAAGTCTCTAACAAAAATACTGACGCAGCCGAGGCAAACATAAATATATAATATTTAAAGAAACAGTATAATTACAAAGTTAATATTTTTTTAAACTTGGGGCAAAGACCGCCTTAAAGTACATTTGGGGCGAAGGTTACCGGAAACTGTTTACTATACGTGCGGTTGCAACTACTATAAGTTCGGCTCCCCAACAGTTGAAATATAATACAACTCCTTAAATACAAACTACTTCAAATTGACGCACAAAGCGTGGTGCAAATAATACAGATACCATCTTCTAGAAACTGGCTTTACATGCGTAGCAGTAACAACGTAAAGACAATACCTACTCCAAAAGGACCAACCACCAGTGTAACATACTGTTAACGACGAAACACATAATCGTGGAATGTGCACAGTACGATCACTGGAGACAACACCACCGATACCCAATGATTTACAAACAGCACTGCACTATTCGATATACCCTAATATAGTTGAATTTGTTTTAAAAGCATAAATTTATATAAAAGTAATAACGTTCAATTTGATTAGTTATAGTGTCCCAATTTTATACTAGTTCATTGTAATGCTTCAAAACTGCCAGTATGTTAAAACAAACTCATTGCTTTGTGTTAAATATTTATTTTATAAAAAGTTGTAAAGAGGCGACATGACTCATATGTTAAAGGGAGTATAAGCTTTGAAAATAAAACAAAATAAACATTCCCACCTCCACCCGGGACAGCTCGCACAGCAGGCAGGTGCTCTATCGTATGAGCTACGGGGCCATCCCTCAATAGTGTGTACGTTGAAACATAAGCATGGCTAACCTGTACATAAATGTTATCATGGGCCCCAGATTATGAGAATGTATATTTACTAGGTAACTTTTTACTTTCTCTACTACGTATAGTAAGTAGGGGAAGTATTGTATTCCACCCAAAAATTCGATACCGAGATTTCATCGAAAATATATGTTTTGAGATCCCCTGAATCCAAAAAAGGCATTTTTGGAAACATGTCCGTGTGTGTCTGTCTGTCTGTCTGTGAACAGCATAACTCAGAAACGAACAGTCGGATAAACACCAAACTTGGTATTTAGGTTCAGTATCTTCCAGAGATGCGACACGAAGGTTTTCAAGAAAATCCTCCCCACCCCAGATTACCCTTTACATGGAACATATTTCGAAAATTTTAAATTTCTCAAAAATGGCTCTAACGATTTTGATTAAAATATCATATGTTTAAGATATTTTTATGACAAATAAAATGTATATCTTGAATTCTCTGGGAATGTCTCCAAAAGTATTCTTCATTGTGAACGACTTTTGCATAACTGGTAAACCATAAGAGATAGACAAAATTTTACTACACTAAAAATGTAGATCGTGTTAAAATACACAATTTACGTCATATACATTGTTTTTGTTGGGTGAACCAGTTTCGAGATATTGCTTGTTATTCCCTTAAATTTTTCAATACTTGTTTTCTCAAATGGGAATTCGTTATTCATTTTTTTGTCTTGTATATGCAAAGAGTATTAATCTGTGGGAAAGGGAATGGTGCTGCACCTAGCAACCAGCTATTAAGATATATGTATGTGCTTAAAGGCTACTGTATTCCTATATTACCCTTGTAAATATATATTCCCCTTACATTTACAAGAAAATTAGCAATAAGATAGAGTCTGCAAATGTTTATCTCGATTAACATGAAGTAGATGGAGAATAAGTGTTTGTAAAAATAGTTTGTACAAGAGTAGAGAAAGTTATGTGAGTGTAACACATCAGATTTTATTCGTGGTTTCACTTTGTTTTTGGTTTTTCCTTAGCTTTTCAAGTTCCCTCATACAGTTAAATCAGAGAATCGTGATGACCATGTTCTTCACTAATTATCCTGTCTACAAAATGTTCTGAATTAAATTTATCGACTCATCAGGTGTACGCGTGGTAGCAAAGTCTTGTTCGACAAATCGAGACTGACATTCGTCGTTCAGCTGTACCCCTTATTGTTTGTTCGAAAAATATAAGTCCTATTATTATGTATGCGTTTACTTCACACCGGTTTTCGTGTGATGCAAGGGAATCTCGTGTGTAAAATCGGGTTACTCTGTACTCAAGTATCTGTTATTTTGCGATAAAACTTAGTTATATACATGGAACCATGCATCGTCAGAGAAGAACATTAAGCTTGGGCCAATTATTCTATAATTTCGCAAAGTTCAATTACAGAAATTTATCCGACTGTTCGTTTCTGAGTTATGCTGTTCACAGACACACACACGGACATGTTTCCAAAATGCTTTTTTTGGATTCAGGGGATCTCAAAACATGTATTTACGATGAAATCTCGGTATTGAATTTTTGCGTGGAATACAATACTTCCCCTACTTACTATAGGTAGTAGATAAAGTAAAAAGGATCAAGTGGCATACGATAACGCCGTTGCTACATTAAAACATGCACTTGTATGCCACTGGGTTATTCAGTTGTGTTTAAAACAGCCGTTAGCATTTCCCGTGGTGAGTGGATTATGTAGCATAATTCCTTTTATAGCAGCCCACAGCCATAAAGGTGTGATATTACATGCTACGCAGGTAATCGCCTTATCTTTATGTACAGATCCTTCACATGACAACATTAAACTTGTTGAACTAAAACATTGCATGCTCCAACATGCGTTCATTTCATGAGGTCAGAACATTGGCTTCCGTAACCAAGATAAACAAAATTGCTTCCTGTCCATGTATTGTCTAACTCCTTGTTCGTGTGACGAATTGACTTTAAAAATGCAAGATAAGGTTACTTTTCTAAAGTACCTGGGTAGTTTCACTAAACTGCATATCGTTATGCTAACGGCAGCGAAATATAAAAATCCGATGTGTAGCATTCATATGTCTTTATCTCCCTCATTCGATTATTAATGGGTGTAAAAATTATTCTTAATAAAGCTTATTTCTATCTACTCCATTTTAATCAAGATAAACCTTTATATAGATATAAAGGGAACAGCGATAGTCAAATGTTTAATAACTAGACGCTATATGCTGCCTTAAAATTCCATACTGTTTCCATGACATCGCGAGAAACAACCGACAATCTACAGGACTTAGAAAAAGTGCAAAGTATTGAACAATTCGGGCCTTTAATAACGGATATCTCGGAAATGTCTAATGCTAAAAATAAACTACGTTTTAAAGAGATTGTACGATAGTATTGTATTTCACCCAAAAATTCCATACCGAGATTTCACCGGAAATATATGTTTTGAGACCCCCTGAATCCAAAAAGAAAGAATTTTTGGAAACAAGTCCGTGTGTGTTTTTATATCTGTGAACAGCATAACTCAGAAACGAACAGTCGGATAAACACCAAACTTGGTATTTAGGTTCAGTATTTTCCAGAGATGCGACACGAAGGTTTTCAAGAAAATCCCCCCAACCCAGATTACCCTTTACATGGAACATTTTTCGAAAATTTTAATTTTCTCAAAAATGGCTCTAACGATTTTGATTAAAATATCATATGTTTAAGATATTGTCATGAGAAATAAAATGTATATCTTGAATTTTCTGGGAATGTCTCCAAAAGTATTCTTCATTGTGAACGACTTTTGCATAACTGGTAAACCATAAGAGATAGACATTTTACTAAACACAAAATGTAGATCGCGTTAAAATACACATTTTATGTCATATACATTTTTTCGTTGAGTGAACCGTTTTCGAGATATTGCTTGTTATTCCCTTAAATTTTCCAATACACTTTTTCTCAAATTCGTTATTCATTTTTTGTATGTCCTGGACATGCAAAGAGAATGAAATGCGCCACATAGCAACCAGCGTTAAAATATTTGACTATCGCTTAAAACCTACCATATTCCCCTTGCATCTACATGAAAATTAGCAATAAGATTGACATATCGATATCTCGATTAACATGAAGCATATGGAGAATAAGCGTTTGTAAAAATAGTTTGTACAAGAGTAGAGAAAGCCATGTGAGTGTAACACATCAGATTTTTTATATATGTACACGAATTTTACAAAGACAACAAATTTGTGTGTTTGTCTATGTAGCGTAATCTTAAAAACTAATCAACCGATTTTGATAGTTATTTCACCTCTGAAGAGTTTTTCTCACGGACATGGTGTGTAAAACACCTAAATTCGTTTTATTAAATTGTTAGAATTTACAAAGCCCTTGTACTTGAATACGAACACATCGAAGTTATAAAACAGCATATTTACGAAGACGGCCTCGACCTCTGGTTGAGAATACCATAGAGTAGGAAATCCTCCACAGAAAACGCATGCAAAATAAAACAATTTCCGTGGATATTTGATCAAAAGCAATATATATTTATTTAGATGGTCACAATTTAGTAACTAAAATAGAGGAATTAAAAGAGAATAATGTCTGCTTATAACGCTATAATATTATGCGATAGCAATGCAAAAAAAATTCTGATGTGTTACACTCACATGACGTTCTCTACTCATGTACAAACTATTTCTACAAACTCTTATACTCCATCTATTTCATATTAATCGAGATAAACATTTGCAGAAACGATCTTTTGACATGAAAAAAGAATTACATTTTACACATAGCAACCAGTTCTAAAAATATTTGACTATCGCTTAAGGCGTACTATGTTCCCCTTGTTTTGTATTTGCAACGGCAATATAGAAATACAGTAACCTTTAAGCATAGACATATCTCTTAATAGCTGGTTGCTAGGTGCAGCACCAAGCAATATCTCGAAAATGGTTCAGTCAACAACAAAAATGTAGATGACATAAATTGTGTATTTTAACGTTATCTACATTTTTTGTGTTGTAACATTTTGTCTATCTCTTATGGTTTACCAGTTATATAAAAGTCGTTGACAATGAAGAATACTTTTGGAGACATTCCCAGAAAATTCAAGATATGCATTTTATTTGTCATGAAAATATCTTAAATATATGATACTTTAATCAAAATCGTTAGTCATTTTTGAGAAAATTTAAATTTTCGAAAAATGTTCCATGTAAAGGGTAATATGGGGTGGGGGGATTTTCTTGAAAACCTTCGTGTCGCATCCCTGGAAGATACTGAACGTAAATACCAAGTTTGGTGTTTATTCAACTGTTCGTTTCTGAGCTATGCTGTTCACAGTCACACACAGACACACAAACGGACATGTTTCCAAAAATGTTTTTTTTTGGATTCAGGGGATCTCAAAACATGTATTTCCGGTGAAATCTCGGTATCGAATTTTTGGGTGGAATACAATACTTCTACTATCTACTATAAGTAGTAGAGAAAGTAATAGTTTAATAGCCCTCAAGTAAGGAAGTTTTGCTTTATGCTATGAACAATGGGACCAAACAGAGCGTACAGAACGAAATAAACACTGGACAAACCGCATTTGTTACCGTTTCTAGGGTGCTGCATGACGTCATGACTTCATTTTATTGGCTGGTAGTGTCACCTTGTAGGTGCTATCAAGCTTTGTGCCGTGTATCGCACCAATAAGCATACCTATGCTAATCATGTCAACTCATTGCCAAATTACGAATAGCTATAGGTGAGGAATGGCCATCGAATTTGTCGATCTTTCGTGAGGTTAATTGCGAATAGACAGCAAATGTCTGTTTGGAAATGCTCTTGAATATGAGACAATTCTGCAGATGTTAGCATGTTGGTCTTCAAACATCAGTAATAGATACAAGTTAGCATTTCCTAGCCACTTACATGTTCATAAACAGGCAAGCTCTAGTCCCCTTCCTCGTTCACCGCACTAAGGGTGAAGGAGGCGCAGGCGGATATCTTAATAACGTCCTATTAACGCCCTTATAGACGGTCAGATATTAGATGTAGATCACTTCTTGTGAGATGTGTACATATGTTTAAAATTTAACCTATTGTGATTAAATAAGAAAAATCTGATTTCGTTATAGATTTATAGAATATTTATAGATTTTCACATTTCGTTATAGATGCAAAGAGAACAGTGATAGTCAAATATTTAAGAACTGGACGCCTTAAAACTCCATACTGTTTCCATGACATCGCGAGAAACAACTGAATGTTGACAGGACTGTAAGAGAATGACCAAGAAATGAACAATTCGAACTCTCAGAATCGGCTCGTACCACAAAAAAGACTTATTTTAAATAAATTGTGTGTTTTAAAGAGATCTACATTTCTTGTGTAGTACGTTTTTGTCTATCGCGTAACATTTATCAGTTATACAAGATTATACAAACTTTCTTCCAAATGAAATGGACTTCAAAGGCTATTCCCATAAAATATGTATTTTATTTTTCATATAAATATCCGTAATATATGTTATTTTCACCTGAATCGTTAGAGCCATTTTTTAGAAAATAAAAATTTTCGAAAAATCTTCTACGTAAAGGGTTGTCTGGGGCGGGGGGGATTTTATTGAAAATCTTCTTGTCCCATATTTGGAAGACACTGAACTTAAATACCAAGTTTAGTATTGAACTGAGTTTTAGTTTTTGAGTTCTGCTATACACAGACATACACGGGCATGTTTCCAAAAATGCTTTTTTGGATTCAGGAAGCCTCAAAACATATATTTCCGGTGGAATCTCGGTATGGAATTTTTGGGTGGAATGCAATACCTTCTTTAATTACTGTGCACGTAGTAGAGAAAGTAAAACTTTCTCCACCGTTCCGATTGATCTTGGAACACTGTCAGGGGGAGGTTAAGGACGTCATCTGTTTGCATGAATTGCAGGGGTTCTTTCATTTGTTATTTGGAATAGCCGAGTCTGTACAAAATTACAGTTGTAAGCAGTAAAGGGAAAGATTCTCCATAAAACCCCTCTGGATCAATATACAATATTGTCAGCCAGTTTGTAAATAATAAAGCAACGTGAAATACAGTAGCGGCTCGTGGGTGTTCACAAAATTTTAGTTTCAGACAGCCCTGAAGTGTGGAACAGCATCTGCTACATAATAGTTATGGATATGAACAAATTGTTACAAGCGCAGCTGATCCTAAAAATGATAATGCATATCTTGTTTGAAGAAAGAAATGGCTCTCTTGTGAATGTTTGTTGTTGTCTATAATTAAGTACCTACGAGGTCCATCCAGAAAGCAAGGTTATAACATTTATGTAGCATCGAAACATGTTTGTATTTAAATTCACAGGATACTTCACAAATATATTAAACTACATGCCTGTAGTTGGGGTAGTAGCAGTGTCATAGACCTTCGCCACCAGCTCTTTCAGCCAATTCTTCACAGCTTCCTCGACCTCCTGATCGTTGGAAAAAGTTTTCCCACACAAAAACTCCTTTAGTGTAGTGAAAAGGTGATAGTCTGAAGGCGCCAATTCGGGTGAATAGGGTGGATGGGTGAGAATATCCCATCCAAATGATGTCAGCAACTCTTGTGAAACTCACAAGATGTGGAGCTTTGCTGACTCCCCGGGTCAGCATTCCCCTTCTGTGGTTCTGAATGACTATTCGGAGTTTTTTTAGGGTATTGCAGTAAGCGTCTACATTAAGGTTAGCCGCTTTAGACATAATATCCACCAAAAGGACCCCCTTACGGTCCCAAAAACAACAGATGCCATGACTTTTCTGGCTGAAGAAATTTTTGGTGGCTGGGGAAGATGAATGACGCCACTGAAGTGGTTGTCTTGCCATCACATCACTATGATAATCTTCCACGAGCTTCCGATGGATATTCGCAGCGGTATCGCTCTACAAAGTCAAAAACGGATGACCACTGAAACGGCAACTCTAGGCCGTGCCCGAGAACTGTAATTATAGATAATTTATTAATTAATTTTTATTGATGTTAAATCATACTATGTACATATCTTTTTCTTATACTGCTTGTATATTTTAAGAAGGGTGATTTAACGATATGTATGTATCTAGGTTACTAATATTAGAAGAGTTATAAATGGTTTAATGTAAATAATTTAAGCGCTATGTTAAAATACTGTCCACGACGAAATGTTTTAGCTACAGGAATAGTGTCTTCGAAGGCAGAAAGTCTAGTTTTATGACGTCTCTCTGGTCGCAGGGCCATTGTTCCTACAGCGAGGGTGTAGCGCCTTTGTCCCTTTATTTGATAATTCGCCGTGACCAAGTGAGAGAGACAGCTAGCTTAACGGTAAATTTAGGAAAAGCCGCGATTTATGTTAAACTTGGACCAATGAGATCCCTGTAAGTTTATACGAAATAGTGAGACGCGTCGAGTGGCGCTAAAAATGGACCAATAGGAAAGGAAGCAGCCCCAGAAGCCTGCGACTATAAATGGGCCAGCTAGAAAGAAATGCTAGAGATGCTACAGAATGTTTAAGAGATATCGCGCCAAAAGGGAATAGAGACAGTTTTCGAAACAGACATTAGAATCGCTACTAGTAAAGAGATAAGGAGCATATCTAAACTTCGCGTCCTATCCGCGCCGTGTTTCAACAGCGGCGGACAGTATTTTAACGGCGGCAATATCAGTGTTGTGTACTACATGGGTTAGTTAAATAAAAAGAAACGGCAGTGTCATCTTTTCATAACCAAAGCACGTCTATGTCTTCTTATATCACCACCCGAGATCGACGCTTCCATTACCAAGGATAAGTCCATGCTCCCATATAGTTTAAAGAAAATTACTGCAGCTAGCCGAGGATAAAATTGCAGAGAACCAGCACACTGCGAACTTCTGGAACCAACATGGAAGATGCATCAAGGTAAGCCGCGAGCAACGGACAGGAGGAGGTGACTGCCCCACCACACGGATCTCGCACGGACCCGATGGAAGAATTTACTGTGACCAAACAAACTGACCGTTAGGATCCGAGCTACACGTAGGGTGCGCCAACTTCGAAACAAAAAATGTCCCCCGGCATCAGGAGTTCTTGTAACTTTACTTTCTGGATGGCACTCGTAAAGTGTTTTAGAGTGAGGACAAAGTATCCTGTATATTAAATCGTAGTTGGGATGGTCTGGAGAAACCAGGAGAAGTTTCCGCGCTTGTGCACGTCACCTACTTCTGCTTAACTTCTACCGTAGTGTGCTACCACCTAGTGGCATTGGCGTAAAATTGTAGAGATAGCGCATAGAAAGTGCGGAAAAAGTTTCAAGTGTGTATGACCCGTACTTATTTGGAATCATTACTCAATTACTCATACCATTTGCGCATGCGCAGATGTAGGGACCTTGTTGCCATGTCTCATCGAGTTTAGGGGGGTAGCGCGGAAAATTTAAACGCCGTAGATTTTAAATTACCGCATTCACGTTACTTGTAATAGCATTCAAAGAAAAACTAATAATAAATCCTCAAGGGGTCAAAAGTTAGGGTGTTCACGTGCTCTTGTGCCCGTATACAGCAGCCGCTTCCACTGATGAAATAGTATTACCCTGAGAAATATGGAAAATAATTTATACTTTGTAAAATAAACCACAATCATAAAGAAAAGTACTGTTTTCTTCACCATTAACTTGGAGTTATGTCAGTCTAGGTGTGTGCAGTGTTTCCTTCCAAATAGCGCTACCGTGAGGGCAGAAGTTAAACTACGGAATTAGGAAAAACATATGAACGTGCAATAATGTGTCAGAGCGTGAGTGCGGAAGAGAACTGGGCCTGTGTGTGTAATTGGGCGCCCCATCGTGCCTGACGAGTGGCGTGCTGGACGGACAGACTGCTGACTTGACGTGACGTGACGTGACGCGGCGCCAGGCGGATCCACGGTGTTGCTGCAGCTTGCTCCTTCTCTCACTTGATTGACTGAACACGTCGCCCGCCTTGTGCACAATTTCCCCAAGCAAGTGTAACCATCTAGTGTTGCACCCTAAACATTCATTCTTTTTCTTCTGTCGTCGTCATCCTTTCTACAAGAACCTGGCTTATGGCCCTTAATTGGTCGTCCTCTCGATTAAAGCAGTGGTTCCCAAACTGTATCCTCCATCTCCCAATAATATTTTTATACGAGCCTCGCATTCGGGAGGTCCCGGTTTGTATCCTCGGTGGCCGTTCACTCTGATCTATGGGTTTGCCTTGGTTTCCTCGGGTCGACAGGGAATCCTGGGGTGGTTCATCTTCTAAATACTACGACTTTTCTGTACCCTTCGTCTTCCTTGTCCTCTGTTTCAGGGCTGTAGGACCGGGCGACGGTGTCCGGCGGGTTGCGGCTGGGCGGTGGAAGAGCGCACTGTAGAGGTTTCTTTCCTGGCGTTGTTCCAAGGACAGCTCGGTTAAGATCTGCGTCCGAGTGTTTTCGGCAGGCGCTTCTCCGGAGGCTCGGAGCTTATGAACGGGCCGGGGCGTCGTTGGATGAGTTCAATCTGGAAACGTTACTGACCCCGTCCATGCTTGCGCCGTCGTCATCCGGATCTGGTCGCCTTTGGGTCTCTCCCCTCATCCATCCCTCGCAAGGGTCAAGGTAGAAGCACAAGGTGCCGGATGGACTGAGTGCGGTTCTCTACCCCGAATTCGGGGGCCCCCTCCGTTCGTCAGAACCCATATCTTCACGTTTATACCCTAAACTTACCTTCAATTGTTCTTTTTCTTCTATCAGCATCATCTTCGCCGTCGTCCTTTATATAAGAAGTTGGCATATTGTGCACGTTTAGGTCCATTTAGCTCTTGATTGGTCTCGTCTCGATATAAAACTGTATCACCCATGACCCCACAATATATTTTTTACTTTTTCTACCACGTGTCAAGACTGAGCGATGCTGCGCACAACCATTCAGGAGGTTGAGGTTGGTTTTATTGTCCACGTATGGAACAAAGTTTCCGGTTGCCTTCGCCCCAACTTTACTTTCAACTTTGCATTTTAATTTTTCTTTAAATATTATAGGTATATCTTTAAGTTTGCCTCGGCTGCGTCAGTATTAATTTGTAGAAACGTGTTTCTCTTAACAGGGTGTGATACGGCTAAAGAAAGTAGGTTTATACGGATTATAATTTTTACTTCACTCCTTTTATTAATCCTTGGCCCGATTAAATAACACTTCACTGATATAGAGAGCTGTGAGATTATTTATTAATTACTTGCACTTTTTAAACACGTAAGCTTTATAATATCCTCGCCGTAATGAATTTTCGTCTCGCACTGAATACGTATTAAACTTCTCGAGCACGCGTCTCGCGTCCGGTTAGAACGCTGACTATAAGCAACTCAAACTTACCGCCTGAATGTGTACAATTTTCTCTATTTCAGTTTCTGATTGCCTAATCCTACTCCAATAGAATACTTTCATTTAACTTAAGCTTTTTCTGGTTGTTGATTCGCTACTTTGTCTCAAAAATTACATTATTGTTTCCAAGAATTATTAGTA
The DNA here is from genome assembly GCA_030765065.1 of Deroplatys truncata. Lineage (NCBI taxonomy): Eukaryota > Metazoa > Arthropoda > Insecta > Mantodea > Mantidae > Deroplatys > Deroplatys truncata. The sequence continues at coordinate 15,141,712 of CM060979.1, forward strand.
ACATTAATAAGCTTTCCAATTCATTATTGCCTCAAGGTTACATCATTGTTAACAACTTTTGACCTATTATTCTCACAGTTCCTACATTATCAAATTACGTAATACATTCACCTAACATTATTAAACATGTACACAATAATATAAACATTTACAAGGACTGAAATAACACTTTTTATATATTGTTACATACACATGTTGCTTTAAGACGGGCTGTTATTAAATTATGTATTATATAATTAGACTGATATTATTTAAGTGTTAAAAATCTGATGTGTTACACTCACATGACTTTCTCTACTCTTGTACAATCTAATTTTACAAACGCCTATTCTCCATATGCTTCATGTTAATCGAGATATCGAGATGTCAATCTTATTGGTAATTTTCTTGTAGATGCAAGGGGAATATGGTAGCTTTTAAGCGATAGTCAAATATTTTAACGCTGGTTGCTATGTGGCGAATTCCATTCTCTTTGCATGTTCAGGACAAAAAAAATGAATAACGAATTTGAGAAAAAGTATAAGTATTGGAAAATTTAAGGAAATAACAAGCAATATCTCGAAAACGGTTCACTCAACAAAAGAAACGTATATGACATAAGTTGTGTATTTTAACGCGATCTACATTTTTTGTGTAGTAAAATTTTGTCTATCTCTTATGGTTTACCAGTTATGCAAAAGTCGTTCACAATGAAGAATATTTTTGGAGACATTCCCAGAAAATTCGAGATATACATTTTATTTGTCATGACAATATCTTAAACATATGATATTTTAATCAAAATCGTTAGAGCCGTTTTTGAGAAAATTAAAATTTTCGAAAAATGTTCCATGTAAAGGGTAGTCTGGGGTGGGGGGATTTTCTTGAAAACCTTCGTGTCGCATCTCTGGAAGATACTGAACCTAAATACCAAGTTTGGTGTTTATCCGACTGTTCGTTTTTGAGTTATGCTGTTCACAGACACACAGACACACAGACAGACACACACACGGACATGTTTCCAAAAATGCTTTTTTTGGATTCAGTGATTCTCAAAACATGTATTTCCGGTGAAATCTCGGTATCGAATTTTTGGGTGGAATGCAATACTTCCGCTACTTACTATACGTAGTAGAGAAAGTAAAAAATACTGCCTCCACTTCTCAATTCTTGCACACTTATGCGCATTTCATTTTATTATTATATATCCTTATCATGGATCCCACGGTATGCGAATGCTTATATATGTGGTTATTTTTAGTCTTTTTTGCGTCTTCTATTTTCTCATTTTCTTTCGCTGAATCCAAATAAAGCATTTTTGGAAACATGTCCGTGTGTGTGTGTGTGTGTCTGTGAAGAGCATAACTCAGAAACGAACAGTCGGATAAACACCAAACTTGGTATTTAGGTTCAGTATCTTCCAGAGATGCGACACGAAGGTTTTCAAGAAAATCCCCCCACCCCCACATTACCCTTTACATAGAAGGCATTTCGATAATTTTAATTTTCTCAAAAATGGCTCTGACGATTTTGATTAAATGTCGTATGTTTAAGATATTTTCATGACAAATAAAATGTATATCTCGAATTTTCTGGGAATGTCTCCAAACGTATTCTTCATTGTGAACGACTTTTGCATAACTGGTAAACCATAAGAGACAGACAAAATTTTACTACATAAAAATGTAGATCGCGTTAAAATACACAATTTATGTCATATACAGTTTTCTTGTTAAGTGAACCATTTTCGAGATATTGCTTGTTATTCTCTTAAATTTTCCAATACTTATTTTCTCAAATGGGAATTCGTTATTCATTTCTTTGTCTTGGATATGCAAAGAGTATTAATCTGTGGCAAAGAGAATGATGCTGCACCTAGCAACCAGCTATTAAGAGATATGTATGTGCTTAAAGGCTACTGTATTTCTATATTACCCTTGCAAATATATATTCCCCTTACATCTACAAGAAAATTAGCAATAAGATAGAGTCTGCAAATGTTTATCTCGATTAACATGAAGTAGATGCGTTTATAAAATTAGTTTGTACAAGAGTAGAGAAAGTCATGTGAGTTTAACACATCAGTACTTTTTTACTTTGTCTACTACGTATAGTAAGTAGGGGAAGTATTGTATTCCACCCAAAAATTCGATACCGAGATTTCACCGGAAATACATGTTTTGAGACTCCCTGAATCCAAAAAAAGCATTTTTGGAAACATGTCCGTGTGTGTGTCTGTCTGTGTGTGTGTGTGTGTGAGTGTGTGTGTGTGTGTGTGTCTGTTAACAGCATAACTCAGAAACGAACAGTCGGATAAACACCAAACTTGGTATTTAGGTTCAGTATCTTCCAGAGATGCGACACGAAGGTTTTCAAGAAAATCCCCCCACCCCCACATTACCCTTTACATAGAAGGCATTTCGATAATTTTAATTTTCTCAAAAATGGCTCTGACGATTTTGATTAAATGTCGTATGTTTAAGATATTTTCATGACAAATAAAATGTATATCTCGAATTTTCTGGGAATGTCTCCAAAAGTATTCTTCATTGTGAACGACTTTTGCATAACTGGTAAACCATAAGAGACAGACAAAATTTTACTACATAAAAATGTAGATCGCGTTAAAATACACAATTTATGTCATATACAGTTTTCTTGTTAAGTGAACCATTTTCGAGATATTGCTTGTTATTCTCTTAAATTTTCCAATACTTATTTTCTCAAATGGGAATTCGTTATTCATTTTTTTGTCTTGGATATGCAAAGAGTATTAATCTGTGGCAAAGAGAATGATGCTGCACCTAGCAACCAGCTATTAAGAGATATGTATGTGCTTAAAGGCTACTGTATTTCTATATTACCCTTGCAAATATATATTCCCCTTACATCTACAAGAAAATTAGCAATAAGATAGAGTCTGCAAATGTTTATCTCGATTAACATGAAGTAGATGCGTTTATAAAATTAGTTTGTACAAGAGTAGAGAAAGTCATGTGAGTTTAACACATCAGTGCTTTTTTACTTTGTCTACTACGTATAGTAAGTAGGGGAAGTATTGTATTCCACCCAAAAATTCGATACCGAGATTTCACCGGAAATACATGTTTTGAGACTCCCTGAATCCAAAAAAAGCATTTTTGGAAACATGTCCGTGTGTGTGTCTGTCTGTGTGTGTGTGTGTGTGTGTGTGAGTGTGTGTGTGTGTGTGTGTGTGTGTGTGTGTGTCTGTTAACAGCATAACTCAGAAACGAACTGTCGGATAAACACCGAGCTTGGTGTTTAGGTTCAGTATCTTCCAGAGATGCGACACGAAGGTTTTCAAGAAAATCCCCCCACCCCAGATTACCCTTTACATGGAACAGTTTTCGAAAATTTTAATTTTCTCAAAAATGGCTCTAACGATTTTGATTAAAATATCATATGTTTAAGATAGTTCATGACAAATAAAATGTATATCTTGAATTTTCTGGGAATGTCTCCAAAAGTATTGTTCATTGTGAAGACGTTTGCATAACTGGTAAACCATAAGAGATAGACAAAATTTTTCTACACAAAAAATGTAGATCGCGTTAAAATACACAATTTATGTCATACGCATTTTTTTTTTGTTCAATGAACCATTTTCGAGATATTGCTTGTTATTCCCTTAAATTTTGCAATACTTATACTTTTTCTCAAATGGAAATTCGTTATTCATTGTTTTTTGTCCTGGTAATGCACAGAGAATGGAATATTGTATATAGCAACCAACTCTTAAAATATTTGACTATCGCTTAAAGCCTACTAATTCCCCTTGCATCTACAAGAAAATTAGCAATAAGATTAACATGAAGCATATGGAGAATAAGCGTTTGTAAAAATAATTTGTACAAGAGTAGAGAAAGTCATGTGAGTGTAACACATCAGATTTTTTCTTGAGGTTTTCTGATATTAAATGGATATCATATGTCAGTAGTCGTACAAGTTTTGTTTGAAATAGTTTCATTGGGACTTGTGGGGGGATTTTCGTCAGGTGGTTTATGTCCCTTAAGGCTTTTATGTCCGCTCTGACTTTCCCTTTTACATGACTTCGGATAAGATTTTATGCACACGTTAGCAATGTGTATGTTGCAACATTAAAAGATGACATCGTCTTCAGAATCCGCGCCCCTGACAAGTGTAATGCAAAGTATCTCGTGGTTGAGTTTCTGGGTAGGTCATTGGTTAATCTGAAGGGCTCGTTGTTTGGTTCTAAAACCAACCTGTGATGTTATTAAGTACGGGAGGAAACGTGAATCAGACCATGTGCTTGTAGAGTAGGCAGTGGCGATCTTCTGCTCCCCCGCGTTCCCTAGAGAGCTGTTTATGACCCGTGTGGGGACAGCTTTATAGCTTTGGGTGTCTGCAAGTAACACTTCCTTAGCGCTGCAAAATTCTCCTAGAAGATAATTCAGTTCTCTGGTTCGGGTTTCAAAGGAGCCCAGCGCAATAATTGTTTTAGGTTTAAGGGGCACTCACTGCTAGCTGCGACGTTGAACAGGTAGTTTTATAAACTCGATTGAAAAATTAATTTATATTCAATAATCCTGTGTTATTAACCCAAAGGATGTGAAATATCGAGGGAACGTCTGACATAACGTCTCTCCACAGTCTTCCAAGATCTGGAAACGCTGCATAGCCTATAAATACTCTTTGGTGGTGGAACAATCATCGGTCAAGTAACTTGTTAAATAATTATAGCAGGTTAAATTTTAATTTTTTGCATCTTGCAAGGACACCTTCCACCCTAAACTACCCTTTACAGGAAGATTTTTCGAAAAATTTTATTCTCTCAAAAATCGATGAAGGATTTTGAACTAAAATACCATATCTTTAAAGATATATTTTCATGACAAATGAAGTGTATATCTTAATCTTAAATTTTTTGGGAATATCCTCTGAAGTCCTTTTCATTCTGAATGGCTTTTGCACGAGAGAGAGACAAAATCTTACAACAACAAAAATAACAAAAATTTGATATCATTAAGGCACACAATTTATGTCAAATACATTTTTATCTGGACTTAACCATTTCCGAGATATTGTTTGTTATTGTTTTAAATTTTCTAATACTTAAGCTTTTCTCAAATGGGAAGTCGTTTTATTTTCTCCTAGTGATGCAAAGAGAACGAAATTTCAAAGCCATCACATAGCAACCAGCGCTTAAAACATTTGACCATCGCTTAAAGCCTACCATATTCCCCTTGCATCTACAAGAAAATTAGCAATAAGGTGCGGTATACTCGTGGAGGGAGAGCATAACTCGCAGTATGTCCGATATATTAATATATGAACTATGGTAATGTTGTTAAATATCTGATGTTTTAGTTGTTACTCTTATTGTTTATTTTTATTTCTTGCCACGGCTGCTGTTATTTAGGTTTTTGGTAGAGCTTGTATAACTTTGCAGGGTGTGATACGGGAAGGAAGGTAATAAGTAACAACTCTAACAATAGATTAAGTTATTGAAGAACACTATGCTTTAGTGGCACACGCATTTACTGTCTTAGTAATAATCTACACAGTTCTTAAGTTAGTTGGAGCTGTAGAACGGTCGAGCCCTACCCTGTTCGTAAGCCAAACTTGCGGTCGCTGAGCAATGAAGTATTTTATACGTACTCTAGAAATAATTGTAGTATTTATCACACGTTCCTATAGACCTTTAAATCGATAACCTTTCATGGTTCCTACTACATTATAAGAAGTAAATAATAACGCCTGCTTCTGAGAGCTTACATGTATGTTACTCACATCGCAGCACACTATACTCAACCGCCCTGGCTGATGGAGACGCTAGAACTAATATGTCTGTACTTAAAGATTTTAAACATATTCTTCCTTAAAATTTCATTCTCTGTCTTCGTTCAGCTTGGAACCTTCCAGAAGACTTACCCGGCTATTGTTCTACGTTTGCAAACATGTGGCCTCTCTACAAACATATGTTGTGTTCGCTTGTCGCCTTTTCTATTTCACAAAGACTCAAGGTCTGGCTTTTATGACCTTCCCGTACAAGTCCTTTTTGCCTGGACCCTAATTCTAACACAACGATATGTTTGTCGGCTTTTAACAAGAATTCCACAGCTCCAGCTACACTTGCACATACATAAAACTTATGCCTTAACTTCTATTTATACAAGTATTTTTCTCATTAATACCATTTCACATTACAATTCACATTATTGTATATATGGCATATATAACCATAGTTGCTGTCTCAAAGGTCGTTTCTGCAAATGTTTATCTCGATTAACACGAGAAGAATAAGTTGTAAGAATCGTTGTGGAAGAACGGGTAGATAAATTCATGTGAATGTAAGGCATCAGAATTATTTTGCATTCTTGGTTGTTAGTAGTTGTTAGTAATTGTTGTTAGTTGTAATAGTTCGTACTAGTTGTTAGTAATTGTTAATTGTTAGTAGTTAAGCTTGTTAGTAATTGTTAGTAGTTAGTAGGACTCCCTTTCCAGAGATAGGATGTTTAAATCTATTCAATGTTGAGGCCCCAAAGACTCTTTTCCCTGGGACCTCGCTATCTAATAGTAAATGGCTGGCGGTTTCTTCTCGCTGGCCACGAAGTTCTGCAGCTGGTATTCTCTTGGAGGATACCTACAATTCTAGGTGCTTTTTGAAGTTTCCGTGTGCAGTTAGTAGTCCAACAGCCTTCCTGACTCTACCTCTACGTAATGTAGAAGCGATCCAGTAAAAGGTCATTGGGTCCTTTATCAATTATTTGCACAATATTTGTCCAGAGACATTTTTCCATGTTTTTTTATGTTCCTCCCTGGTCGACTTTCTTACTGTGGTTCGAGCATATGATTTGGTTATACTGCAGAAAGGTTCAGGTCCATAGTAGGAGGTTTTGACTCTCTTCTTGGCTAACTGATCGGCTCTTTCATTGCCATCAATACCCTGGTGGCCCGGCACCCTTCCTAGCACCACAGAGTGTGCTGTGATAGTGTTTGCTAGGTTTGAAGACACTCACTCACCAATTTCGATTTGAATTGGTGTGTATCATGTGCAGCTGGACTGTCAGAGCGGATGAGTAGGTGCTTTTGTTTGTAGCCATTTTCTAAACCTCTATGTGCAAAGGCAAGTCGCATATGTTAAGTCGCTAGTTGTGTTTTCTCGTGATCTGTAACTTGAACCTACTCTGTTCTTCGTATTGCTACAACGAAATGTGTTTGTCTATTAATAACTTTTTATAACTATAAGGTAGAAGCTTCGTTTTCAGGATGGATAACTTAGGATAGGACTAGTTAACCACCGTTAACTCCGGGGCCACCTAGTACCTTGACCCGGAATGGATCGTTTGTGCGTACACTCCTGGGAGGAACGGGCGAAGTGAGGGAACCTCAGGAGACGTATAGGTGCAATTCGACAGAGACGCACAGAGTTCCCTAGCAGTTCCAGGCTTGACCACGGCAGGGTCACTCGTAGACGTGCCTCTAGTGGAACCGGGGAAACACGACCCAGCAGTGGAGGCTCTGCAGGCTTCCCTCTAGTAGGGTCGAGTAGAAGCTCCAAATCGCAAGCCTCTACGCCATCTGTCCGACACCGACCGAACCCCAGTCCAGGAGTCAACCTGAAATGGAATGAAATGAGAAGAAACGGGGGAGAGAGGTAATCCGTGGTAGAATATACCACTCCGGCATTCGTCCTTATCAACCAAGGAAAACCATGAAAAAGCCATCGTCAGAGTGAGCGGTACCGAGAATCGAACCCGGGACCTCCCGAATTCGTTCGGTTTTCAGGATGGAAGCACGAATCCATTTTCTAGCCTTCACGTCCACATCTTTTTTTTTTTCAGGCAAACGCTTTCAAAGCCACGCGGAGAGAGAGACGGCACCTCCTTGTGACCTTTCAGTGCCGGCAACTGTTTGGCAATATGCGAAGACCGTCCCAAAGCGAACTGATTTATTCAACTCCTGGAGCCCAGGGTGACTGGAAAACGAAATAAAATGTGATAGAATGAGGTAGGAGCATGTGACGTGGAGAGTCGAACATTCACGTGACACCATGTCCGTTGTAACCCTTCCTTCCCTGTCGATCCCATTCCCCTTACACGGGGTGGTGGTGGTAATGTTTTATGATGGCGTGGCTTGGGGTGGGTGCTCAATGCATGCCGGCAGATAGCGCTATACTCGCGGGGACTATAAATCCACACAGCAACAATCACTACTGTGCAAGTGTATGCTGGCTGCATCCACGCGCCCTTCATGGTAGAGTGATCCAAGTGCTATCCTCTACATTCATTTTTCATAATGACACGCCTGACACGTGTTTTAACATCACTCCAACATCGCCTTGAATACGTAACATTCTATTACTGACACTAGAGCTGTAAGATAGCTGTTTCATCTTCACTTCCATATTTCCGAAAATACTCGTTTTTTAAACTTATACCGTAAGTAACAAAGCGAGTTATAAACATGTATAAACATTTCCATTGTAATATCTCCAGTGGTTTTTAAGTTATTAATTGTTTAATTGATTATTTTAATGCTGAACAAAGATGTTCCATGCGATGAAAAAACTTTAGTGATATAAATTTTGACCCTAAGGAATATTTAAGAAAGAAAAATAAAAAAATTTATTGATGTTTCAGTTTTTTTTGAGAAAAAAATGTAAACTTATGAGAAACAATTTTTACTTTCTCTACTGCGTATATTAAGTAGGGGAAGTATTGTATTCCACCCAAAAATTCGATACCGAGATTTCACCGGAAATACATGTTTTGAGACCCCCTGAATCCAAAAAAAGCATTTTTGGAAACATGTCCGTGTGTGTGTCTGTCTATCTGTGAACAGCATAACTCAGAAACGAACAGTCGGATAAACACCAAACTTGGTATCTAGGTTCAGTATCTTCCAAGGATGCGACACGAAGGTTTTCGAGAAAATCTCCCACCCCAGATTACCCTTTACATAGAAGATTTTTCGAAAATTTTAAGTTTCTCAAAAATGGCTCTAACGATTTTGGTTAAAATATCATATGTTTAAGATATTTTCATGACAAAATGTATATCTTGAATTTTCTGGGAATGTCTCCAAAAGTATTCTTCATTGTGAACGACTTTTGCATAACTGGTAAACCATAAAAGATAGACAAAATTTTACTAGACAAAAAATGTAGATCGCGTTAAAATACACAATTTATGTCATATACATTTTTTTGTTGAGTGAACCATTTTCGAGATATTGCTTGTTATTCCCTTAAATTTTTCAATACTTATTTTCTCAAATGGGAATTCGTTATTTATTTTTTTGTCTTGGATATGCAAAGAGTATTAATCTGTGGGAAAGCGAATGGTGCTGCACCTAGCAACCAGCTATTAAGAGATATGTATGTGCTTAAAGGCTACTGTATTTCTATATTGCCCTTGTATATATATATATATATTCCCTTACATCTACAAGAAAATTAGCAATAAGATAGAGTTTGCAAATGTTTATCTCGATTAACATGAAGTAGATGGAGAATAAGCGTTTGTAAAAATAGTTTGTACAAGAGTAGAGAAAGTCAGGTGAGTGTAACACATCCGATTTTTTCACTAATTCTAGTGTGTTAATTAGATATTCTAATTAATATTGCTACATTGATGATCGATAAAGAAAAGTAACTCCCAAAATTTTAATACTTACAGTTTTGGGGATTTCTCTACAACATTTGAAGGATATTGAACAAAATTTGCATAGCTTGGAATATTTTGAACGCGTAGAAATTTAGTAAAACCAGATAGGTAGAAAAACAAATTTAAAATTGTAAAGGGCTATCTGGTGTTGTTCGCGCACACATTTGAAAACTCGTGTAAAATTATTCATACAGTATTAGACACTAAATACATATTATGAAACTAGCTGATTCATTCTTAATAATAGACCTTGTCGCATTAATCTCTCGTGTTATCTTATTTGCTGGGCGCCTGTTGTTGTTTTATTATATTTAAATTTGGGTTCTTTGTCCTCCGGCTAGCTATTATTACTCAGTCGAGCAAATATCTCTGAGCAGGACGTGTAAACGGAAAGGAGTTGTTACTAAAGGATAACACTGATAAAAGAATTTGTTTTTACACTTTTATTGCCGTCACACTTAATTAATTTCACATCTTTAATCTTGATACACGCCTGACTGAAACTGTTATATTTCCGAATGTAATTACTGTCGTATTAGTTGCCGCGTACTTCACATTTGTAACAAACTTTACGACGCGAGAGATTCTTCAAAAGTGTATGACATTCACCTCACGAGAGATTCCTCAAGACTGCGCGACGTGTATCTCGTGAATGATTCTTTAAAACTGCGTGACGTGTACCTCTTGAATGATTTTGTAGAACTGCGCGACGTGTACCTCGTGAATGATTTTGTAGAACTGCGTGATGTGTACCTCGCGAGAGATTGCTGAGAACTGCGTAATGTGTACCTCGTGAGTGATTCTGTAGAACTGCGTGATACTTGCTTTTGGCTCAAGAATTTATACTCCCTCACCTCGAAATGCCTAAACATTATAATAGAGCTGCTATTGGTTACTAAATCGCGCCAACATTAGCGTCTGTTTTGTCAGCCAATCATAATTACTAACACATATGTTCTAGGCAAGATATTCCCTCCATTTCTAAAGAAAGGCACGCTACCCTGACGTCATTTGTTTGTCTCTTCTTAGGGATAAACAACTCACCCCCTCTCTTCATTGTTACCCACTCTATTGTCAGTTTCAGTGAGGCCGTGTAAACTTATTTCCTAACAATGCTTATGGCTAACAAACATCTAAAATCATTGTCATACAATAATGTTAATTTACACTACAATCACTCTGGCATTCACAGTGTTGTGATATAAAATACTGCCTCAACCTATAAACGAAAAAATCGTAAATGTTACATTTACATGACTTTATCTACCCTCTGTCGTTTAGTGGTGGGTATACAAATTATTCTTACTTCATGTTAATCCAAATAAACCTTTACAGAAACAGCTACATTACACATTTCGTTATAGATACAAAGAGAACAGCGATAGTCAAATGTTTAACAACTGGACGCTATATGCTGCCTTAAAATTCCATACTGTTTCCATGACATTGTGAGAAACATCTGAAAATCGATGGAATTTAAAAAGAATGGCAAGTATTGAAGAATTCGAAGCTTTAATAACGGATACCTCGGAAATGGGTGATACCACAAAAAACTTATTTGAAAGAAATTGTGTGTTTAAAAGCGATCTACAGTTCTTGTGTGGTACAATTTCGTTTATCGCTTAACGTTTACCAATTATACAATATTATACAAAAATTGCTTCCGAATGAAGAGGACTTCATAGGTTGTTCCCAAAAAATTCAAGATATACCTTTTATTTGTCATGATGAAAATTGTTAGAGCATTTTTTAGAAAATCAAAATTTTCGAAAAATGTTCTATGTAAAGAGTAGTTAAGGGTGGGAGGATGTTATTGAACATCTTCGTGTCGCATACTTGGAACATACTGAACACAAATACCAATTTTGGTATTTATCAACTTTTCGTTTTTGAGTCATGCTGTTCACAGGCACACATACAGAACACACACACGGGCTCTTTTCTAAAAACGCTTTTCTTGGGTTCAGGGGGTCTCAAAACACGTATTTTCGTATAAATCTGGGTATAACATTTTTGGGTGGAATGGAAATCCTTCACTATCTACTCAGCACGTGGTGGAGAAAGTAAAAATTGATGTGTTGAAGCATTTCGCCGAATTTTCATCTGTGTATGCCCTTAAAGCAATATATCTGTGAAGTTTTGTAAAAAGTATGAACATTTTCAATTGTTTGTTTTTTGCACTTCTACAGTGTGTGTGTGCGTGCGTACGTGTGTGTGTACAAAATCCGAGAAACGTTTCATTCAGTTGTATTTTCAAAACAAAACATTTAACTGTGCTAAAGCTTCACAAAATGAAAGACAAACTCACCGAATGTTGATATTCAACCTTACAAATGTTCAATGTGTTCTTGTTGGCCACTCGACGTGCATCTAAAGTGTAGTCGAGCTGGTCCTATGCCCAGTGAGCATGAGATTCTCATTCGGGACGCCACGGGTTCGATTCTGGTCGGGCCGGCCAATCTAACCCAGGTATTTTTACTTTCTCTACTACGTATAGTAAGTAGGGGAAGTAATGTATTTCACCCAAAAATTCGATACCGAGATTTCACCGGAAATACATGTTTTGAGATCCCCTGAATCCAAAAAAAGCATTTTTGGAAACATGTCCGTGTCTGTGTGTCTATCTGTGAACAGCATAACTCAGAAACGAACAGTCGGATAAACACCAAACTTCGCATTTAGGTTCAATATCTTCCAGAGATGCGACACGAAGGTTTTCAAGAAAATCCCCCCACCCCAGTTTACCCTTTACATGGAACATTTTTCGAAAACTTTAATTTTCTCAAAAATGGCTCTAACGATTTTGATTAAAATATCATATGTTTAAGATATTTTCATGGCAAATAAAATGTATATCTTGAATTTTCTGGGAATGTCTCCAAAAGTGTTCTTCATTGTGAACGACTTTTGGTAAACTGGTAAACCATAAGAGATAGACAAAATTTTACTACACAAAAGATGTAGATCGCGTTAAAATACATAATTTATGTCATATACATTTTTGTTGTTGAGTTAACCATTTTCGAGATATTGCTTGTTATTCCCTTAAATGTTTCAATACCTTTCTCAAATGGGAATTCGTTATTCATTTTTTGTCTTGGATATGCAAAGAGTATTAATCTGTGGAAAAGGGAATAGTGCTGCACCTAGCAACCAGCTATTAAGAGATATGTATGTGCTTAAAGGCTACTGTATTTCGATACTGCCCTTGTAAATACATATTCCCCTTACATCTACAAGAAACTTAGCAATAAGATAGAGTCTGCAAATGTTTATCTCGATTAACATGAAGTAGATGGAAAATAAGCGTTTGTAAAAATAGTTTGTACAAGAGTAGAGAAAGTCATGTGAGTGTAACACATCAGATTTTTTTTCGTGGTTTCCCCGATTAGGTAGGCGAATACTGGGTAGTTTCTCTTTTACTACAAATTACCTGTCCATCATTACCTTTCCTCTCTTTCGGGGTTGAAGGACCAGGCAACGGCGTTCGGTGCATTGGACGTATGTAATTCAATTCAACATGTATACAAAAAGTCTTTTACTGTCTCTACCACGTACAGTATTGGAAAAAAATTGAGCGCTGTAAAACTTCGAAGTATCGCTACGGTCTCACGGAAATACACGAAGTTAACAGAGGTTACTTCACACGTGCAAACCAGACTTATGCAAAACTCCGGCTAAGATAAAATTACATGCAGTTTGGTAATTTTGCTCAGAAGCCTCTTTATCAGGCTTGCGGTTCTTTTACGTGCCTTAAATCTACGACACGGGACCACCGACTTCACTTCCCTTCCGAAGCAAGCCATGCTAAGGATTTTTACGCCCTAAAAACTCACCCTCCGCCGGGTTTGAAGCCGCTATCTCGGGAACTAGAGGCTAGCATGCTAATCATTACAACACGGAGGGCAACCGGGCTAGGGTACAACGTATTACGTTACTATACAGTGTGTATAGTAATAAACACCAACAACGTTTGGTATGTTGGACGGGACATTAGAGTGAACATTTTTCAAGAGGGAACCCATCTCCGAAAATGCATGCTTTGGACGCTTTAAGGCCACAATGTTGGTTTCTTAATGCACTTGCGCAATCCTTTCACCCTCAGCGTAAGGTGAATGGAGTAACTGTGCCTTAACTTTCCTGTGCACGCGCTACATCCGCCATATTTCAAGGTTCGCATCCTAATGGTGTAGTTTGTGTTATGTACCAGTGCAGTAACGTTGTTGGCAGCATTATGGCATGTACCAGTACACAAAATGACCGATGTGCTGCTTGCATACGACAGAGTTGATGCCAATTGCAGAGCTGCTGCCCGAATGTATGCGGAAGGATTGGTAGAGGGGGACCTGTACCATGGCCACCATGGTCTTCTCTTGACTGTTTTCTGTGGGGTACCATGAAGACTATACTGTATGCTACCCTTGCGTCGTCAGAGGAGGATCTTATTGCACGTTGCGACTGAAATACCGAGCACACAGCCGCAGTTATTTAACCATGTGCACCTGTCTCTGCACCGGCAATGTACGTTCGCATTCAAGAAGGACGTCAACAATTTGAACCCCTTTTGTAATTTACTGCACGGTGTGATGTTAGTTTTGGGATTCTTAAGGAAAAGTGGAACGCACACGCATCAACATATCTGAAACATTCGCACAGTGTCCAAACCATTTATTTCCAGACACGGGTTCCCTCTTGAAAAAGGTTCACTTTAATGTCTTGCCCAACATACTAAGCGCTTTCCGTGTTTTTGGATACATACTGCATACAATAGCAACCGGAGAAGTAATTCAAAGAATGGTTCTTTACAAAAATTGAGGCAGTATTTTTGGCGCCCAACGTGGGGCTACTAAAAAGGGGCAAACAACATAAAGACAATAACCGTTCCCAAATTGGCGCTCAACGTGGGGCTAATAATCTAAAAATAACAAAACCAAGAAACAAAACCTTTCGATTTGAACCTTTGGCTACATGACTTTATAAAGAGAGAATACCAGTTTACGTCGTAGAAGCTCCTCAGTAACAGTGTTCTAGGTTTGAAGTTCAGGGTACTATCTGAAGAGACAGTTCGAAGCTGGTAGTTTTCGTTCATGCACTTTTCATATTTACACAGATTATATTTTAGGTCTATTTTCATTCTGTGATTCTGAGCTATTTATCTGCTGCTCTCCAAAACTGCATAGCGATCTGAGCTCCGGTCACTTGTAAATGTAAATAAAGAGAAACAAATCTAATTAAACTGAGCCAATCAGAGAGAAGGACATAAGTCTAATATTTTGTGTGGCCTCAACTAATTTCTATCATCACCTCAACCTTTGGGGCTTGAAACCCAGCAGGTTCCTGAAATAATTGGTATCTCTGCTGGTGATTCCCAAGTGGCATGCAAGAACTGTGTGGCATAAATGTGCATGTGAGCCGAAAGCCAGCTTTAAACTCTCTAGCTGACCTATGGACCGTGATGAAATATAATAATTCCTTCTAGATAACGCTCTTGGACACACGAAAGGAGAACACATTGGCATATTTCAATATACGTTTTGCCGTTCAAGTTTCCATAAACGCGACAAAACTACTGGGTCTTATTGCTAGTAGTTGAAAGCGTTGGCTGTGATACACAACTCAACTGCAAGTTATAATCTTGCATAAGTAACACGCATATGGAAATCATATGCAGGTTTAATATAAGAATGAGATATATGGAGTCGAGGTGAAATGAAGGAAAATATAAAAGTGGGGAAAATATTGCAATCATCGAGATTTGAACACGTGTTGCTGGTCCACGAAGCGCATGCATTGCCTCTCAGTATTTGCTCCTACTTTTCAAAAGATTCTGTTCCCACGTCCAATTAACAAGCAAGCAATAAAAATAGACTTGGAATTCTTTCTTATGTCATTTTTCGTTTTACGGGTACTCAAGTTCATTGGCCGTGTTCATTAACCGACTTTTGATTACTCCTCTTATTTGCGTAACAACCAATGAGTATGGCATCAGACAAACAGACATGCGTCTTGCGTTCTAGTGACACATTGGCTTCGAAGAAAGATGAGAAGTGAATTAACCTGCTCCATCGCCCCTCTTTCAATGTCACGGAACAAACAGAAGGGAAAAGGCGTTTTAAGACATCTCCTATTTATCCCTTGAACAGACGATAAGGAATACCATGGATATTGCTTTTGCCTGTATTGGAACGCTTGGAGAGGGACTCATGTGAATCCCGCTTGAAACCGAAGAGCAGTTGGAATAAATCCTGCTCTTAAACCGCGCTCAATAATTTTTTCCACAGCTATACATATTGGGTAGAGAAGGTAATGCATTCCACCCAAAAATTCGATACCGAAATTTCACCGGAAATACATGTTCTGAGACTCCCGAATCTAAAAGAAGCATTTTAAGAAAAATCTGATGTGTTACACTCACATGACTTTCTCTATTCTTGCACAAACTATTTTTACAAACCTTATTCTCCATATGCTTCATGTTGATCGAGATGTTAATCTTATTGCTAATTTTCTTGTAGGTGCAAGGGGAATTGGTAGGCTTCAAGCGATAGTCAAATGTTTTAAGAGCTGGTTGCTATGTGGAGTATTTCATTCTCTTTGTATGTCCAGGACATAAAAAACGAATTCCCATTTGAAAAAAAGTACAAGTATTGGAAAATTCACACAAATAACAAAGATAATTTCGGAAGTGGTTTTCTCCAAAAAAAAAGAACGAATGTGTGATATAAATTGTGTGTTTTAACGAGCCTATATTGCTTGTGTAGTAACATTTTGTCTATCACTTACGGTTTACCAGTTATGCGAAAGCCATTCAGCATGAAGAGGACTTTTGGAGACATACCCAGAAAACTCAAGATATGCATTTCATTTTGCATAAAATATCTTAAACATCTTTTTGAAAAAATCAAAAGCATCGAAAAATGTTCCATTTAAAGGGTAGTTTGGGATGGAGAGATTTTCTTCGTGTCGCATGCTTGTAAGATACTGAACTCAAAAACCAAGTTTGGTATTTATCTGGCTTTTCGTTTTTGGGTAAAGCTGTTCACAGACAGACAGACACAGACACACACACACACATACACAGACGTCTTTCCAGAAAATTTTTATTTGTATTCAGGGCACTTCAAAACATGTGAAATCTCGGTGTGTAATTTTTGGGTCGAATTCAATATTTCACCGAATTACTATACATAGTACAGAAAGTAAAAATATCCACAGGAAAAGCTACACTCATGGGTTTCGAAGGAAAAATGCCAAAAGGAATAAATATAGTACTAGACAAAATTATTGAGCAACTCTTTAGTTTCAAATACTTGGGATATAAAACGTCAGATTTAAGAAATAGTGCTGTAGAAAATAAATTAAATAAACTTATAAAGCTAAATTGAAGTTGGTTTTGTCTTTACGTTATTTGCATCACGCTTTGGGCGTCAATTTGAAGTAGTTTGTATAGAAGGAGTTGTATTATATTTCTACTGTTGGGGATCCGAACTTGAAGTAGTTGCAACCGCACGTGTGGTACCCGGTAGCCTTCGCCCCAAGTTTAAAAATATTAACTTTGTAGTTTTGACTGTTTCTTTAAATATTATATATTTATGTTTGCCTCGGCTGCGTCAGTATTATTGTTAGAGACATGGATTTCTTTGCAGGGAGTAGTGCGGCTAAGAATGTAGACTTACATAGATTATAATTTTTACTTCACTCCATTTATTAAATCTTTAAACGATTAAAATAACACTTCACTGATATAGAGAGCTGTGGGATTCTTTTATTAATTACTTGCACTTTTTAACACTAAGCTATTTTCGTCTCACACTGAATACGTATTAAACTTCTCGAGGACGCGTTTCGCGTTCGGTTAGGAAGGCTGTCTGCTAGTAACTGACTTCTGAATTTGTACAATTTGCACTATTTCAGTTTCTGATTGGCTATTCCTACTCCAATAGTAGCTTTTATTTACCTTAAGTTTTTTTCTGGTTGTTGATTGGCTATTTTATAAACTGTCTCAAAAACTACATTATTGTTTCTAAGAATGACTAGTAGCATTATTAAACCTTCTAATTCGTTATTGCCTCAAGGCTACCTCATTGTTAGCAACTTTTAACCTATTATTCTCACAGCTCCTACATTATTAAATTACGTAATACATTCACATAACATTATTGATCATGTACATAATAATATAAATATCAATACAATGACTGTTACATGCATTTTATATATTATACACATATTGCTTTAAGGCGGGCTGTAATATTTTATATTATATAATTTAACTGAAATCATTTAAGTGTTAAAAATACTGCCTCAAAATGGGACTATTAAACGGGCATTATTAAATAAAAATAATCTTGCTTTATGGAGCTGAGAGTTAGCAGAAATGAAACTACTAAGATCTCTGTCTGGATATTCGCTTCTGGACCATCAGAGAAACGATGACATTCGGGAAGAACCAAAAGTAACCAACATTTCAGAAGCAATACAGCAATGCAGTAAACGATGGACTGACCATCTACATATATAGGATAGATATGTCCCGTGTTCCGGAGGAAGAAGAGAGATCGGAAGACCGAGAAAACTTTGGAAGGACCAATTTTAAAACCCGTAGAAGTCAGAAGGGCCAAAAGACCAAAACGTGTAGTATTTGATGATGATAATTTATTCAGAGATTCATTTTGATGAATGTTTTATTAAAACTGAACGGTTCAAACGTTCTACTGTCCGTATTAAACTCACAACAACATGAGTGTAAACTTGTTAATGTAGCTGTGTATTAATGCAGTTAAATAACGTACATCAGTTGTGTGTTCTGAGGTTCAACCGCGTCCTTGAGTCTCAAGCGTGGGCTTCACGTTCGGAGAAGTTCTTAATGTTAATTTCACATTTCAAATTTAGATTTCACCGGAAATATATTTGTAGAATTTCTCGGGATGTAACTGAACTATTGGGACGCAACAGACGCAATTCTTAACGTTATTTTACCTTCTATGTTATTAATTGCTAAAAATAATAGTGGTTTCCGTTTAAAAAATCTGATGTGCTACACTCACATGACTTTCTCTACTCTTGTACAAACTATTTTTACAAAAGCTTATTCTCCATATGCTTCATGTTAATCGAGATATCGAGATGTCAAACTTATTGCTAATTTTCTTGTAGATGCAAGGGGAATATGGTAGGTTTTAAGCGCTAGTTGCTATGTGGCGCATTACATTCTCTTTGCATGCCCAGGACATAAAAAAGAATGAATAACGAATTTGAGAAAATAAGTATTGGAAAATTTAAGGGAATAACAAGCAATATCTCACAAACGGTTCACTCAACAAAAGAAATGTATATGACATAAATTGTGTATTTTAACACGATCTACATTTTTTGTGTAGTAAACTTTTGTCTATCTCTTATGGTTTACCAGTTATGAAAAAGTCGTTCAGAATGAAGAATACTTTTGGAGACATTCCCATAAAATTCGAGATATACATTTTATTTGTCTTGACAATATCTTAAACATATGATATTTTAATCAAAATCGTTAGAGCCGTTTTTGAGAAAATTAAAATTTTCGAAAAATGTTCCATGTAAAGGGTAGTCTGGGGTGGGGGTATTTTCTTGAAAACCTTCGTGTCGCATCTCTGGAAGACACTGAACCTAAATACCAAGTTTGGTGTTTCTCCGAATGTTTGTTTCTGAGTTATGCTGTTCACAGACACACAGACACACACACACACACACACACACACACACACATATACAGACACACACACGGATATGTTTCCAAAAATGCTTTTTTTGGATTCAGGGGGTTTCAAAACATGTATTTCCTGTGAAATCTTGGTATCGAATTTTTGGGTGGAATACAATACTTCCCCTACTTACTATACGTAGTAGAGAAAGTAAAAACTCACACGTTTTTGCTCAAAACCAATTTTCTTACTTCCTTGGATGGGCTATATCATGATATATGATAAACGTTTTTAAATATGTATTTTTGTTTTAGAGATGTTTGTGACCTACTGCGTACGTATGTCTCTCTGTCTGCATGGGTCTGTCTGTGTGTTGTCTGTGTTATATGCCTCTCTGTGTTGTTTACTTTTTAGTAAGCAGTATTGCACTCCACCCAAAAATTCGATACCGATATTTCACAGGAAATACACGCTTTGAGACCCTCTGGATCCAGAAAAAGCACTTTTAAAAATATCTGTATGTCTCTCTGTGAGTCTGGGAACACCGTAACTTAAAAACGAAAAGTCGGACAAACACCAAACTTGGTATTTAGGATCAGCATCTTTCAAAGACGCGACACGAAGATTTTCAAGAAAATCCCTTACCCCAGACTACTCTTTACATGGAACTGTTTTCGAATTTTGATTTTCTCTAAAATAGCTCTAACGATTTTGATTAAAATATCATATATTTAAGATATTTTCATGACAAATAAAATGTATATCTTTAAGTTTCTGGGAATGTCCCCAAAAGTCCTCTTCTTTCTGAATGGCTTTTGCATAACTGTGAAACCGTAGGAGGTAGACAAATTTTTTCTGCTTATAAAATTTAGAGCTCGTTAAAACATACAACTTATGCCAGATAGATTTTTTTTTAATGAACCATTTCCGAGATATTCTTTGTTATTTTTCTGAATTTTCCAATACTTATCCTTTTTCTTAAATGGGAATTCGTTATTTGTTTTTATGTCCTCGACATGCAAAGAGAATGTAATGCGCCACATAGCAACCAGCTCTTAAAACATTTGACTATCGCTTAAAGTCTATTCCCCTTGCATCTACAAGAAAATTATCAATAAGATTAACATGAAGTAGATGGAGAATAAACGTCTCTAAAAATAGTTTCTACAAGAGTAGAGAAATTTGAGTGCAACACATCAGATTTTTTAAATTTATTTGTACACGCTCTTGAACTACTATGATTTTTAGCGTCCCATTCTATACTGGGCGTGAAAGATCGGAAATTTTGCTCAGAGGCCTCTTTATCAGGCTTCTTTTACGTGCCGCAAATCTACGACACGGGACCACCGGCTTTACTTCCCTTCCGAAGTAGGCCATGTTAAGGATTTTTACGACCGAAAAAAATCCACCGCCCACCGTCGAGTATGAACCCGCGACCTCAGGAACTAGAGGCTACCCTAGACGAGGGGACGACTGTGTTTTTGTGGGGGGGGGAAACGAAGGGGATTGGTTTGAGTGAAAGATAAAGGCAAGTAAACTCACACTGTAAAACTGTACAATATTTCGTGTTTACCCCTTTATCAGTAGATTAAATTCGAAATATTAGACATTTTACTGTGTGATTTTGCGCCTGTTTTTGTATTTCACTCCGAAGAATCTCGTTCTTTTATCACATATATTGTCTTCTTGAGTTAAACTGCCAATGTGGAAATTTTTGGAAATTATCAGTCAATATTTGATTTATATTTTCATATTAATAATAAATTCAAAGCACTAAAGACTGAAACTAGTAATTCTGTTTGCAAAACGTAACGATTTGCAGTGTTTCTAGAGCATGCAAGGTACTTGCGTCTGTCTTGCTCTCGCAGTATTGGCGTGATAACGGCCATGGAGCCATCTAGTGGCGCACTGCATCACAATATTGCCATAGTATACCTATCTACCGTCACCGTACGTTAGAATGCATGTGCGTCGTCTAGGTTAAGGGCGATTCACTTATTTACCCCAATCACATTTCTGTTGTTCATTAACGGAAAAGTAAATTAGCCTACACTGCAGTACAGCGCCATGCTGTCAATCCTCCTCGCTTCAGAGAGTTTGTACAGACGTTGTGTCTCTTCTTTGACGTCTTTATGCCTGAGTGAACCCATGGAGTTTCTAAAGCTCATAGAAAGCATCTTGAGGATTGACTTTTGTTTTATTTCTATGCTAGCATTCTTAATAGCTGCTTCCACACAAGGCGTGTGTGGGCTAAAGTTGGAAAGGTAGAATCATAAAGTAATGTTTAATGCCATAGCACGAATTTGAAGAGGACCTTTGGTTTACCATGTCGCTGCTCTGACCAACCGAGCTACCATGACAACACGCCCAATGTCATTTTTTCCGATAAACCGCAAGACATTACAAATTAATTTTTGAGAAAACATACCCCAATACTGACCTACAATATCGCAAGTCCCGGGCTTCAAGTTAACTACGAGGCGTATTTTTAAAGTACCGTTTTAATACGACGGCTGTCCAGAAAGTAACATCCATTTTGAAATAAACGTGAAAGTGGTATACAGTATACAGCATACAGTATTTCTGTGTTTTTCTACATAGCCTCCAAACAGATTCAAGCACTTGTCATACCTATTCACAGACTATGAAATGACCTCTGCATAAAATTCTGCCGCCTGCGAACTAAGCCAAGCTGTCACGGCGTTTTGAAGCTCTTCGACAATGCCAAAGCGCTGAGCTGCAAGTCACTTTTTCATGTACGGGAACAGATGGAAGTCGCTAGGAGCCAAGTCCGGGCTGTAGGGTCCCATTTGAACTCGGCCAAAACTTCGTTAGTGTTTTTTGCTGTGTGAGGGCAAGCGTTGTCATGCAAAAACACAGCACTAGATGTCAGAAGACCACGACGCTTTTTTCTGGACTGTTCTTCTTCGCCTTTTCACACTTTACACGCACTTCACACTTGTTAAGATTTGTTGTTTCGGCGCTTGTGTTGTTAGGTTATAACTAGCAAACACGCGACAACAGCTAGAAGCGTACTGAGCCACTACGCACGCTGATGTCGAAATAGCGGCGCTACCCCCATTACTTCTCCTGGTATGCACGAACGGAGGTTACTTTCTGGACAGACCTCGTATTTTGCCGCTGCATGCGCGCTCAATTCTTCCATTCATTAGGAAGCCAGACTCAGCTGTGAGCGATCGTAACTTTGTGTTTTCCTGTTGTCAGAGCGTTTCAAAATGTTGAAAGCAATCGAATGACCCGCCGACTGTGGAGTCAGATCAGCGACTCTTTTTTTGAATGCGAGAAATGTTATGCCAGCAAACAGTCATCCCCAATTGTGTGAGGTTTATACGGAAACAATGAGTGACAATGCCCGGCCACACACAGTCAAACAAAGTCAAGAGCTAATCACATCAGTCCGGATTTGGCACCAAGCGATTTTCATCTGCAGAAATTCCTCGATGGAAAACATTTCAACGACGATGATGTTGTGAAACAAGAAGTGCAGACTTGGCTTTCATCACAGGCAGCATCATTCCTTGACGAAGGCACTAAAAACAAGTGCCTGAATAACGTTGGTGGCTATGTGGAGGTGTAGTGTAAGGTAATGAATGATAATAAAGTATTTGGAAAATAATGTGTTATTTTTTTTAAAAAAAAAAAGTATCGGTACCTACTTTAGAAACACGCCTAACGATTCCAAACTTGATAATATGCTCAAAGAAGGCTTCCCTCTGGAAGAATCAAGAACCTTTCAGCGAGCAAGCAACTGTCGACACCGACCGACACTGGACAGCGCCTAAACCTACCTGGAACATGAAAGGGAATGATAGAAAATATTAGAAGAGAAACCACGCCATCATTCACCTTGCCAACCAGGGAGAACCACAAAAAAGCTCATGGTCAGAATGCCCGGAACCATGAATCCCAGGAGTTCGGTAAATAGATCGCAAGTTACTGTCTCTACCATGTACATATTCGTAGTAGCTAGAGAATGTATTGCATTCCACCTAAAAATTAAATACCGAGATTGCAAGGGAAATACGTATCATACCTTTTCACAGTCTTTGAAATACCCTCTGCATAAAATTCTGCCGCCTGCAAACTACTGTCACGGCGTTTTGAAGCTCTTCGTCAATGCTAAAGCGCTGAGCTGCAAGCCGAGAAAGGCATTTTTTAAAAAAAGGTCCGCGCATGTGAGAGCAGTATAACTCAAAAATCAAAAGTCAGATAAATACCAAACTTGGTATTTACGTTCAGTACCTCCCAAAGATGTGACCCGAAGGAAATCGCCCACCCCAGACTACCGTTTAGAT
Organism: Deroplatys truncata; assembly: GCA_030765065.1. Lineage (NCBI taxonomy): Eukaryota > Metazoa > Arthropoda > Insecta > Mantodea > Mantidae > Deroplatys > Deroplatys truncata. The sequence continues at coordinate 15,165,337 of CM060979.1, forward strand.
GGAAGATTTTTCGAGTATTTGCTTTCCTAAAAAATGGTTTAAACGATTTTTACTAAAATTACATACATTAAAGGTACTTACGTGACAAATAAAATGTATATCTTGAATTTTCTGGGAATAACCTATGAAGTCCTCTTCATTTGCAAGAAGTTTATTTAATTTCGACTGTTGGGGAGCCGAACTTGAAGTTCGTTGCAACTGCACGTATAGTACCCGCTTTCCGGTAGCCTTCGCCCCAAGTGCACTTTCCGGTGGCCTTTGTCCCCCCCAAAAAATGTTTAAAAATATTAACTTTTTAATTTTTACTGTTTCTTTAAATATTATATATTTTTGTTTGCCTCGGCTGCGTCAGTATTTACTTTTAGAGACATGAATGTCTTAGCAGGGAGTGGTGCGACTGAAGAATGTAGGCTTACACAGATTATAATTTTACTTCACTCCTTTTATTAATGCTTGATACGACTTAAATAACACTTCACTGATATATAGAGAGAGATCTGTGAGATTTGTTTTATTAATTACTTGCACTTTTTAACACATAAACTATTTTCATCTCACAATGAATACGTATTATACTTCACGAGGACACATCTCGCGTCCGGTTAGGAACACTGTCTACAACCAACGCGTCCAGTTAAGAGGCTATCTACAAGCAACTGAATTGATTTCTACCGCTTAAATTTGTAAATTTCTGTATTTCAAGTCTCTGATTGGCTAATCCTACTCCAACAGAATACCTTCATTTAACTAAAGCTTTTTCTGGTTGTTGATTGGCTGTTTATTAAAATGTCTCAAAATTTACATTATTGTTGCTCCAATAATGTCTAGTAGCATTTAAACTTTCAAATTCATTATTGCCTCAATCATTATTACCTCATTGTTAGCAACTTTTAACCTATTATTCTCACAGCTCCCACATTATTAATTTACGTAATACATGCACATAACATTATTGAAAATGTATACAATAATATAAACATTTACAATGACTGTAATATACACTTTTTATATATTGTTACATACACATATTGCTTTAAGGGGGGCTGTTATTGAATTACATATTATATAATTAGACTGAAATCATTTAGGTGTTAAAAATACTGCCTCAATTTGCAAGGAGTTTTGTATAATCTTGTATAACCTGTAAACGTTAACCGATAAACGAAAACGTAGATCTCTTTAAAACACGCAATTTAATGCAAATAATTTTTTTTTGTGGCATAAGTCACTTCCGAGATATCCGTTATTAAAGGTCCGAATTGTTCATTTCTTGGTCATCTCTTGAAGTCGTGTCAACATTCAGTTGTTTCTCGCGATGTCATGGAAACAGTATGTAATTTTAAGGCCAGCATATAACGTCCAGTTGTTAAACATTTGACTGTCGCTGTTCCCTTTGTACGATCTGTAATATAGCTATTTCCGGAAGGTTTTATCTCGGTTAAAATGAAGAAGATAAGCGCTAGAAGGTAGAGAAAAGCCATGTGAATGTAACACATCAGACTTTTTAAAAAAAAATTTTCTAAGACGCATGTATTCGCTACAGCAGGTTATATTAACTATCAGCTCCAAGGAAACATGCTTTAAGCAGAGATCAGCGCGCGTGGAAGGAGATTGTTCCGCGTTAGACTAAAAAATAAAAGCCAATTACATCTCCAGATCTGATACTGTGCTAATTAATAGCGGCTACTCTGCTTGTATGGACACGGTTTTTAACGGCTCCTTTGAACCTGTTTTACTGCATAGGCCATTTAGCTATTTTAGCAATTTCCTTATCTGTGAGTGCGGCTCAAGATTGTCAGTCAGGCCGGCAGGTAAACCATCCACAGGCGAGATAGTAAGTGCGGCAAAAGGAAATTTATATGAGGGGAACTATTTATATTTTGATCCTTGGCAACCTTGAATGTTGTAGGTGCCATCTGACTTTTCCAATGGAAAGTTTGACATTTTTGACCATAATATACTTCAAACATTTTGTCAATAGTGCGTCATTTGTTTTGTTTACACTAACTTGAAAATTGTGTGTCAACAAAAACATGGAATTGACTCGTGAAAACATTCGTGCAATGATTTATTACGACTTTCGACGTGGATTATCAAGACAAGAGTGCATCGATCAACTAACTTCCACATTTGGCAACGAAGCTCCATCCTTTGCCACTGTGAAACGCTGGTATAACGAATTTAATCGTGGCCGCTGTTCGCTCAATGATAAAGTTCGTGAAGGTCGTCCAAAATCAGTTGTTGGGCCAGAAAACATTGATGCTGTACAAAAACTAATAATGAAATATCATCATGCGACATATTGTGAGATTGAGAAAACCCTAGGCATTAGTTCCACCAGCATATATAAAATATTGCATGATTTTTAGCCGTGAAAAAGGTTTGCTCTCGTTGGATTCCACATAATCTGACGCAATCTCAAAAAAGATGCTCGTGTCGATTGGTGTACAGAAATGCTCAAGAAATACAACGGCGGTGTCTCAAAAGACGTATATAAGATTGTAACAGGTGACGAATCATGGATCTATGCGTATGGGCCGGGACGTAAACAGCAGTCGACTGTATGGGTGTTTCAAGATAGAGCAAATCCAACAAAAGTTGTTCGCACTCGAAGCATTTCGAAGCAAATGGTCGCCTGCTTTTGCAGCAAAACTGGCCATGTGGCAACAGTGTCTTTAGAGGAACGTAAAAGGGTCAATGCCCTATGGTTCACAACCATTTGTTTGCCGGAAGTCTTCGGTGAAGTAAGGAAAACCAACAAGAACCGTAGGATCGTTCCTCATCAAGACAATGCGAGCGCACACACATCTCGTCTAACAACAGAGTATTTGAAGCATCAAAAAATCGATATGATCGGTCATCCGCCATACAGTCCTGATTTGGCACCCAATAACTTGTTTTTGTTCCCGAACATCAAGAATAAATTGCGTGGACAACAATTTTCGTTGGCAGAAGAAGCCGTTGATGCCTTCAAAAACCATGTTTTGGAGGTGTCTCAAGAAGACTGTAATAAATGCTTTGAAAAATGGTTCAAACGGACAAAAGTGCATTGATCATAAAGGAAAATATTTTTAAAAACAATAAAGCAGTTTTCAATCAGAAATTACTTTGTTTTAATTATTAGGCTCAAAATATAAATAGTGTCCCTCGTATATATAAAATTCTTTCCCCAATGAAGAGCCCTATTCCCCCATATGGTTACAGGGTGGATAATGTTTCCAAAAGTTTGGAAGCTGGGGGGTATTATATTCCAGCCAAAAATATGACACCAGTTTTCACCAGAAAACATATTTTGAGGCCCCCTGTGCTAAAAGAAAGCACTTTTATAAAAGGTCCGTGTTTCTATGAACAACTACCCAAAAAACAAAAAGTCGCTTATTTTTATTTCTTTATTTAAGGGTGAGGAAATAGCGCGGTGATATGGATAAGAGTCGACAGTAAGTAAAGGTGAGGTATGTTGCAGTACCTGTTCGCACCTCCGTTAGTAAAAGTTCGTGCTAGTTGCCGGTGCACAACCGGGAGCAATATAGATGGAACGGATTAACAGTCATGACACAAGTCCCTGGCTGTCACTTAGGGGGGGGGGTAAAAGTGAAGGATATGAAGAGATTAAAAGGGGATACATTATACATATATAGGAATTGTACCTATGAAAGGGGAACCATACATATAAGAATAGTACAGTAATAATTCAATTCACTAACATGTTAAAATATTCAACATCTAACATTTGTACAGAGTTGATTGTAAGAAACGGGCGAGCTAGCAAAATTCCACGAAAGCATAAAGAACGTGCCTTTCATCAAGCCAACAGGCAGGGAATCGGTAACGATACGGAGATATAGAAAGAGACAGACAGAGAAAAGAAAGAGACAGAGATATGGAACTGGCTCCACAACGCTACAAGATGGCGCTTAAGCGCATTGATCTGAATCCACACATTCTCATACATGTTAAGGTAACACGGTCTGAGGGCCAAAGGAAACGTCGTTACATTTTTAAACATCAGAGGTGAGCGTCACTAGGCTCCCGTATATAAGGGCAGGCAAGGCCTCAGAGCCCACGCTCTCTCTAACTGATCTTTAAGAGTTCACGTCGACACGAGGTGCTACAGATGCACGTGGGTGCACAAGTGTGCGTTGCAGATAGCTAGGCTCCTGACTAATTTAAAGTGGTGGGATTATAATAATGAGAAAAGCTAGCCGCCCGTAATTATTTCAATTGTGAATAATTCACTGATTAAGAGAAACTTGCAGTGTATTTTTAACTTGCGTCGCCTACTATAACCTGAGAATTAATAATTAGATATAGTTAGGAATGGAATACGCAACAACCGGCGAGCTCCAATAGCCGAGGAAGAGGAACACTGCAACAGGCAACAACAACCCAAGGATCGACGATTTCGCGCTACAAATAGCGCACAGCACCGTTTTCCGCTACAAACGTCGCCCAACGACGATTTCCATCTACAAGATCTTTATTGATACTTTATTTTAAGCGTTCTTGCTGAATTTTGTCAGCGATTATCACGCCATTAGTTGTAAGAGGGGGATGTACGCGGAAGCATGTGTGTTTCCATAAAGGCTCTGATGAAGACATAGGCTTCCTGTAGTTGTCCTGTAGCTGCTGCAGTTTTTGAAGAATGGTGGTTTTAGATTCCAGGTGCTGCTCTCGAAACCCAGCGACCGAGATCTCGAGAACACTCAGCTGCGTGGGTCGGTCGTCACTTCCGGTTTCATCAAGTGACCCTCCGCATCAGCTTGCACTGTCACAACTCGAGCACTCCCGAGTGGACGTTATCCTGTACGGTCTGAAGGAGTCGCAGGAACTGTGAGGCCATCGTAGAGAGCTGCCGAATAGTGCTGCAATGCTTGGCGCAAGGCGCGTGTTGGTTGCCTGTTGCAACGCCTCAAGACGAAGCCCGAGGTTCCGTAGGGTTTGTTGGGTGTCCGGTGTTATGGTGGTGTAGGAAGGCTGTTGGTGGTGCTGATTATGTGCGTGACGGAGCTGAATGTGATGTCTGTTGACGGCGGTGTTGTGGTGCCCTTGGGTAGTGCTAGCAATAGGTCTGACCCGTGGAAGTGGTCACCGCTACCACAAGTAGCGCAGTAGTGCCAGGTCCTGCCTGGTGTAGGCAGATATGAGTAAGGGCAAGCCGCTCCGCTACGTATCCTTATTGGCAGCAGCGGCGGCAAGGCACTCGTCCTAAAGAGTTAGAGCTAAGGTGTAGTGCGCTCTGACAAGGAATGTCAGGCGCCAGAGGATATCCTGGAGACGCGGATGAGCGATGGCTAGAGTGGCATAGGACACCAACTGGTGGAGTGTGCAGTCTCGGTGGAGGTGTGGTGCTGACCGGCGTGATCATCCGGTAGCAGCAGCTGCATTGGCAGCCCGGAGAGGAGCGGTCACTGGAGTGCAGTCGGCAGCTGCAGTGGTCGAATCCGGCGAGGCGGTGTATCTTTTGTCGCGGTAACTTCGTGTTATCTTTTTGCTGAGCGCCTGTTATTGTTTTACTACTTTGAGTTTTGGGTTCTTTGTCCTCCGGCTAGCTATTATTTCTCAGTCGAGCATATCTCTTAAACAGGGTGTGTAAACGGAAAGGATTTATTACTGAAAGATAACACTTAAAAGAATTTGTTTTTACACTTTTATTGCCGTCACACTTTATTCATTTCACATTCTTACTCTTGATACACGCCCGACTGAAACTGTTATATTTTTTTATGTTACTATAATCACTTATTTGCTGCACATTATTAATTCGCGTATTTCACATTTATAACTAACTTTACGACGCGAGAGATTCTATTGAACTGAGCGACGTATAACCTTTGTATGATTCTGTTGGACTGCACGACGTATTGCCCGCGAATGCTTCTGTTGGACTGAACGACGTGTAATGCGTGAATGATTCTGTTGGACTGAACGTTACCTATCTCTGGCTTTAGCTTTTTATACTCCCTCACCCCGATATGCCTAAACATTATAACCGAGCTGCTATTGGTTAATAAAACGCGCCAACATTAGTGTCTATTTTTATATCCAATCAAAATTACGAACACATATGCTTTAGGGAAGATATTCCCTCCATTTCTAAAGAAAAGCGCGCTAATCTGACGTCATTTGCTTGTCTCTTCTAATTAATAAACAACTCACCCCCTCGCTCATTGTTGCCCGCTCCTATTGTCAGTTTCAGTGAGGCCGTGTAAACTTATTTCCTAACAATGCTTATAATTAACAAACATCTCAAATCATTGTCATACAATAATGTTATTTTACAGTACAATCACTCTGGCATTTACATTGTTGTGATATAAAATACTGCCACACTTTTCCCCATGATGTTCACAGTTCGGAGTGCGGAGAGCGTATCGCGGGGGGAGGCGGTTAAATAACAAAGTGGACATTTAAGTTCAGCATTTTCCAAGGATGCGGCTCGAAGATTTTCAAGAAAACTCCCTCTCCCCAAACCACCCTTTATATAGAATGTTTCTCGAACATTTTTATTTTCTCAAAAATGGCTCTAATGATTGAAAATTAAATGTTTAATATTTTCCTGACAAATGAAGTGTACAGTTTTATTTCTCTGGGAATAGATACTGAAGTCATCTTCATTCTAAATAACTTTTATGTAACTGGTAAACGTAAGAGCTATACAAAACTCCTCCTTTCTTGTTTTAACGGATTACCCTTCTCTTTGTAGGATTTACCTTGGGTCAGTAGTCTGCCCAAGAGCAAGCAAACTCTAGGTCATAGCATCCAGATCAGCCCAATGCTTGGTATGGTGGTGAAGAAGAAGGAAATGAAACGTAGTGATGAAAGAAATGTCAGGAAAATTCGCGGATCACTTACATTTGCCTAGCAACCGCGAAAAAGCATTCAGACAGATCATTCGATCCCCAAGTTTGAACCAGGGACCTCCCAAATTCAGGACAGAAACGTTACTGCCTGATTCATCCCGTTCTGTAGTAGACAAAATCTTATCACATACAAATCTGATGTGTTACACTCACATGACTTTCTCTACTCTTGTACAAACTATTTATACATACGCTTATTCTCCATCTACTTCATGTTAATCGAGATAAACATTTGCAGACTCTATCTTATTGCTAATTTTCTTGTAGATGTAAGGGGAATATATATTTACAAGGGCAATATAGAAATACAGTAGCCTTTAAGCACATACACATCTCTTAATAGCTGGTTGCTAGGTGCAGCACCATTCCCTTTCCCACAGATTAATACTCTTTGCATATCCAAGACAAAAAAATGAATAACGAATTCCCATTTGAGAAAATAGGTATTGAAAACTTTAAGGGAATAACAAGTAATATCTCGAAAATGGTTCACTCAGCAATAAAAATGTATATGACATAAATTGTGTATTTTAACGCGATCAACATTTTTTGTGTAGTAAAATTTTGTCTATCTCTTACCAGTTTACCAGTTATGCAAAAGTCGTTCACAATGAAGAATACTTTTGGAGACATTCTCAGAAAATTCAAGATATACATTTTATTTGTCATGAAAATATCTTAAACATATGATATTTTAGTCAAAATCGTTAGAGCCACTTTTGAGAAAATTAAAATTCTCGAAAAATGTTCCAGTAAAGGGTAAACTGGGGTGGGGGATTTTCTTGAAAACCTTCGTGTCGCATCCAAGTTTGGTGTTTATCCGACTGTTCGTTTCTGAGTTATGCTGTTCACAGACACACACACACACACGGACATGTTTCCAAAAATGCTCTGTTTGGATTCAGGGGGTCTCAAAACATATATTTCCGGTGAAATCTCGGTATTGAATTTTTGGGTGGAATACAATACTTCCCCTACTTACTATACGTAGTAGAGAGAGTAAAAATGAATACCTCTTTAAAGCACACAATGTATTGCAAACAAATATTTTTGTGGCGCCTCCGAGATATTCCTTGTTATTGTTTTAAATTTTAAAATACTTATACTTTTCTCCAATGGGAAGTCGTTATTCGTTTTTTTGGTCCTGGTAATACAAAGAGAATGGAATACTCCACATAGCAACCAGCTCTTAAATTATTTGACTATCGCTTAAAGCCTAGCAATTCCCCTTGCATCCACAAGAAAATTAGCAATAAGATTAACATCTCGATTAACATGAAGCATATGCAGAATAAGCGTTTGTATAAATAGTTTGTACAGTAGTAGAGAAAGTCATGTGAGTGTAACACATCAGATTTTTTAAATTATTTTTTTGATTCAGGGAGCCTCAAAACGTGTATTCTCGTTGAAATATTGGTGTGAATGTTTGGGTGGAATACAATACTTTCTGTACTTACGGTTTCAGCAATCTATCATGAGCCTTCAGGCATGGAAACCCAGCGTGCTTATGAGCTAGGTATCTGCGATCGTTAACTGTAAATTAGATTTATGACCAAATGTAGCAATGTACATCCCAACGTAATTCCCATTTAACTAGCAAATCATTTTATGTAATATCATTTATCACCATTTTCGCAAATTAAAGTATCATACTACCGAGAGCGAGGTGGTGAAACGGTAACGTTTGACATTCGCATTCGGGATATGCCGGGTTCGATTCCCAGCGACCGCGTACTCTGACCTATGGGTCTTTCAGGGGTTTTCCCGGGTTTCTTTCAGCTCCCGATTTTCCTGTCCCCCCATTTCGTCACATTCATCGCTTCATTCATCCTTCAACCCTACTGTCCATTCCAAACCAGAGTTCCCTCTGATGTAAACAGAAGCAGTACTTCTGTTTGTCACGAACCCTAGAACACGCTCTTACGCCAACGTAATAGTTCCTTAATACATTTATTGTATCCTGAAATATTAGAGCAGGAAAGGTATAGAACTGCACATTTTATTGCGGTCATCATAAGAACTCATTGTTAAAGGTAATGGGTATATACTAGCTGTTAAGAGATTACAAAATATGATTTTCGTCTGCTGTTGCGCTAACGCTGAGAGCAACTTGGTTGTTAATACCAACCGTATGCATGACTGCCACTCTCTTACATATATAAGAAATGCAGCAATGAATTCCCAGAGGCGCTATCTGAGTAGTCAATAAACACTTTGCGTAACACAGGAAATATGATAAGCGAACTGTCATTTATAATGCGCTAGTACACGTGTGCTCAGCTCAGGTCAAATCTTGTTATTTAGTCAGTTGGTATTTTGAGTTCACATGGTAGAGGAAAGTGTGTGTGGTGCGAATAAACTGTTCAAACACAAAAGCCGGAAATAGTTAAAAAGTGGCGAAAAACAAACAATACTTCATATATTCAACTCACTATTAGAAAAATACCTGACACTTGCATTATTGCATATTACGAAACTAATATCGGATTTTACAGGCGTTTTAGTGAGAAGTATAACCAAAGCGAGCAGGGAATATAAACAGACATAACAGAACATAGAAGAGGATAAAATGTGGGAACTTGTTTTGTGTGCGACAGTGCTGTGGATAAGCTTGTTATTATTTTGGAGAGTAGTTCTGATTCTGATATGGCAGCTGAGTCATTTTCGGAGGATTCGGATGTGGGTGTTGCACTGTTGCCCGAGGATTGTGATTAACGTAAGTAAAGTGTTCATTGCCACATACTTATAAAATCGATTGTTACCTCAGGTTGCATTTTGAACTAAGATTCTAACGCAAGATGCCTTTTTATAGATTGAAACAATGTTCAAGAAACACGTGGGAGGAGCGGGATTGCGAGCGTATTTCGCGCGGATAATACAAAGAGTTTGTTTTCAGTGAAAGACACTCTGGTTTGGAATGGTCAGTAGGTATGTTTCAAGGTTGGAAGTGTCGACGATGGTGTTTCGGTGCGGCGTGACAGGGAAAAAGAATTCTCTCTGCGGAACTTTCGGCGGACCTTATTCGGCTGGTTGCTGGGATATACGAACCGCCTCTTCGAAACGCGGGAGTTCCCGGCTGCCTTTCCGACTGTCGAGGTGTCTCAACTTAGAAACTGTAGGGATCCTGTCATTGCTCTATCGTCATTCTTTAGTTCGGCCGCCCGGTGTCTCCTCTCCCTCGCTCTTCCCATAATCAGGGAAAAATTTCATACTCATAATGTGAGGTTCCATTGCTTAGGAGTGAAAGCTTTTATTCCGAAATACATTTTCGATGGACACTATCGAAATTTTTTATTTTCTCAAAATGACTCAAACGGTTTTGTTTAAAATATCATATGTTTTAGATGTTTTATGGCAAACGAAATGTATATATTGAATTTTTTGGGAATGTCCCCAAAAGCCCTCTTCATTCTCAATGACTTCCGCATAACTGATAAACCGTAACAGATAGACAAAATTTTACTACACAGATACCCCCCCCCTGAATACAAAAAACGCATTTTCATAACAGCATAACTCAAAAACGAAAAGTCAAAAAAATACCTGACTTGATATTTAAGTTCAATATATTCCAAAGATGCGATGCGAATATTTTATAAAATCCCCCACCCCCAAGTATTCTTTACATGGAAATTTTTTTAAAATATAATTGATTTTCTAAAAAAAATGCTCTGAGGATTTTGATTAAAATACCCCATACATTAAAGATATTTAAATGACAAATAAAATGCATATCTTGAAGTTTCTGGGAATTTTCTGAGAATTCCTCTTCATTCATGTGAAACTTTACCTATATAATCTTGCATAACTGGTAAACGTTAAACGATACACGAAAACGTACTGCATAAAAATGTAGACATCTTTTGAACAGAAAATTTACTATAAATAACTTTTTTATAGTATCAGATATTTTCGAGATCTCCATTATGGTTCGAAGTATTCAATATTTAGTCGTTCTCTTAAAGTCCCATCAACATTCAGCTGTTTCTCGCGATGTCATGGAAACAGTATGGAATTTTAAGGCCAGCATATAGCGTCCAGTTGTTAAACATTTGACTATCGCTGCTCTCTTTGTATTTGTAACGAAATCTGTAATGTAGCTGTTTTCGGAAAGTCTTATAAATGTAACTCATATTGTTTATCTATTTACTTCAAGTTAATGCAGATAAGTATTGAGGTACGGTGACAACATGCCTATGGGGCATTGCATTCCCCAATTTAGTCCAAGTGTTTCCCAGCTAGATCACCAAGGTTAGAGCAACCGCACGGAAAGTGGGAGAACCATGTTCAAATCGCGGCTGTGGTATTCAATTTTTCAGTTGAGCCTAGATTAAAAACAAGCCCAGATCAGGTTAAGTCTGTAAGAAATGTAATTAATTTCATTAGTAAGTAGTGAATTCTAATTAATTATACATATAATAAAAATATCCTAAGTTATGTATTGTTGCTTTGTTGGGAGCGGTTGTAGTTGTATGAGATTGTTCATATAAAAACTATTTTGCAGCAAATCCTATTTCACATCTGCAGGTCTGTCTGGCTCTAAAATTTTGTGAACACCGAAACTGTATACTCACGAGCTGCCACTGGTTACATGAACTAGATCGCCATAGTGACATCTTAGTAGCCCACTGTAAATCCATGATTCGAGTCCCAGTGGCGAGTTTTTAAACCTAACGGCCACATTTCCCTTCCATGGTCGGAAACCCTGAAGTCAACATGGATTATTTGAAGACTCAAGAGCGGGAGATGAACCAGGACCATCAGCGATACTTTGTCGTTACTCCTAGCTAAATGCGCGTATTGTAAGCCCTACCAGACATGTTTAAAATGTGGAATATGGCGTGGGCCAGATGACCTTGGTGGAGGTCCTACATTACCTGAGTTTTGTACATTTTTGTTTTGACACGCAGCGCAGGAGGAGGCTAAGTGAGCATTGTGCAAGACTTTACATCTCCAGCTGCAGCATCCACAAGAAGCTGCGTCTCTCTCAAGGGCTAGAACGACACAAGTAACACTCTGGCTGTGTCTGCACTGTGCCCATGATTCAAGCTCTCAAGCACAGAAGTGCAGACAGTTTTGATAATTGCACCGTAGGACTCAATAATCAGCAAACTAAGGGTTGTAAAATGGGCTCATCTAGTTTTCAATTTTAAAACACTTAGTTCTACCCTGTGTATCTCAAATGAGGATTTTTTACTTTCTCTACTACGTATAGTAAGTAGGGGAAGTAGTGTATTCCACCCAAAAATTCGATACCGAGATTTCACCGGAAATATATGTTTTGATACCCCTGAATCCAAAAAAAAAAGCATTTTTGGAAACATGTCCGTGTGTGTCTGTGAAGAGCATAACTCAGAAACGAACAGTCGGATAAACACCAAACTTAGTATTTAGATTCAGTATCTTCCAGAGATGCGACACAAACGTTTTCAAGAAAATCCCCCCACCCCGGATTACCCTTTACGTGGAACATTTTTCGAAAACTTTAATTTTCTAAAAATTGGCTCTAACGACTCTGATTAAAATATCATATGTTTAATATATTTAATGGCAAATGAAATGCACATCTCGAATTTTCGGGGAATGTCTCCAAAAGTATTCTTCATTGTGAACGACTTTTATGCATAACTAGTAAACCGTAAGAGATAGACAAAATGTTACTACACAAAAAATGTAGATCGCATTAAAATACACAATTTATGTCATATACATTTTTTGTTGTTGAGTGAACCATTTTCGATATATTGCTTGTTATTCCCTTAAATTTTCCAATACTTTTTCTCAAACGGGAATTCCTTATTCATTTTTTTTTGTCCTGGACATACAAAGAGAATGGAATGCGCCACATAGCAACCAGCTCTTAAAACATTTGACTATCGCTTAAAGCCTAACAATTCCCCTTGCATCTACAAGAAAATTAGCAATAAGATTAACATCTCGATTAACATGAAGCATATGGAGAATAAGCGTTTGTAAAAATAGTTTGTACAAGAGTAAAGAAAGTCATGTGAGTGTAACACATGAGATTTTTTTTAGTTCCATTTATACCCCGTCTTTAACTACATTGGTCTTATCGGCGGCCTTTGCTTTGGAACTTATTGCCTGGTGGTGTTAAATCGTGTTCTTTTGTCGTTGTGTTCCTTACACTTTTGAGTTTTATTCACTATATCACACTCTCATTCATACTTCCAGGTTTTGGGGAGGATGGGGAATAATCTTGACTAGAAAAGAATTCCCAGCCGGAAATCGAACCTGGATCCCTCGCACAACGGTCAGCTGCTCTACCGACTGAGCTACGGGTCCAACCTCAAATGGGGATTCTTGATACCCTTAGAAATCGAGATCTAATGAAACATAAAACAAGGTTAGGGCTTATTTTAGAAGTGTTTATATTATAGAACTTCCAAAAAACTAAAAAAAGAAAAATTATTCACATTTAAGTCCTTAAACTAAAATTTAAACGCTACAATTTAACCATAGTCGAGTGTCTCCGAAGCGAAGCAGCCGAACGTTTCCGAATCTCTTGAAAGGTTTGTTTGCTAAAAGTAAAATACAGTGGGATTAAATAAACGAGGGCTGATCAACAAAGACTGAGATTGATTTTTCCTGTAGCTTCCGTGATAGTTTCGTATCGGTAACATAAATATTTGAAAAGAGCGGGTTTTTATGTATAATGTTGGTAGGTGGCAGCGCTCTCGTATTGGTAGGTTGGTAGTAATGCTCTATTTTGTAGACCCTACGTGCATTTCGCATACCAGACAATGGAGGTGATGCATTCTTTAAATCGATTATCACCGGTGATGAGTCATGGCTGCATCATTATGATCCTGAAGGAAAACAAGCCAGCACAGTGTGGAAATCGCCAGATTCTCCAACACCAAAAAAGGCCAAAGTTGTTCCATCTGCAGGGAAAGTGATGGTGATCACATTTTTTGACTGTAATAGAATGATTTACCAGCATGCAGTTCCCTCTCACACTACTGTTACAGCAGCATACTACACGTCAGTATTGGCTACACTGAGGAAGCACATTGCAAAGAAACGACCAGAGTTTTCTCGGACTGGGTGGCGAATTCATCATGACAATGCACGGCCTCACGTCGCAAATCAAGTCATGCAGTTTCTGGCTCGATTCAACATTACCTGTGTACCACATCCACCTTATAGCCCCGGTCTTGCACCCTGTGACTTTTTTTTATTCCCATCAATAAAGGCAAAGCTTAGGGGTATTCGATTTGAGAACTCTGATGCAATGCTCAAGAAAAGTGAGGTGATTCCCAAGGACCTGACAAAGAATGGTCTGCAGCACGTGTTCAAGGATATGAAATGGATAGCAACTTGATGCGGAGGTGGGGGGGTAAATCAGTTGTTTTATTTAATTTTTAGTGAAGTTTAATGAATTGCTCTGCTTAGTAATGATGGTACTCATGTCTTTTATTTTAAAGTAAGTAGCATTTTAATATTTTGACGCTGTAGTCGTGATTTTGAGTATGCACGATCAGTTCTTCCATTCATTTGGAAGCCAGAGGCATCTTGAGCGATCGTCACTTTGTGTTTACTGTTGTTAGAGCGTTTCAAAATGTTCAAAATAATCGAGCGAACCGCCAACTATGAACTCGGATCATAGGAGAAATAGGAGAAATAATTTTTTAATAGGGGAAATGTTACGCCAGCATTCATCGCCAATTGTGTGAGGTTTATGGGGGAACAATAATGAGTTATGGGCGTGGTTTAAAGAAGGACGTGAAAATGTGCTTGATGAGCAAGCAAGCTATGGAAGAAAACATTCCCGAGAACAGACGTTTCACCATATCGTCGTTGTCTTTGCAATTTCCACAAATTAAATGTCAGTTCTCTACAACATCCTGACAAAACCTTACGATTTCGGAAATTGTGCTCGAGATGGGTGCCCAAAAATCTTACTGATGAACACATGAACAAGTGATCTGCCGCTTCGCTGACTTCTCTTTCGCGATACGGGTATGTACAGGGTGAGTCAAAAAATTACGAACCGGTTTTTCCTGTCCGCGTCCTCGGCGGTCGCTGCCGTCTGCCGTTATCATAGAAAGGCGCAGATGAAACCATACAACGTTTTTAAAACTACTTTTAAAGGCTTTACATACCAACTTTAAGAAAGGAGATGCTGAAACTGACCACCGTCTTTGTCAATACATTTTTGGCACCTCTTTAGGAAACTATCCATCTCTCGCCGTAGTTCACGTTGAGAAATATTTTGTTCTAATTATTCCACGATGTCTGGGTTTGTCTTCTACGCTTTGTTTTAAGATACCCCAGAGATAGAAATCCGAGGGGGTTATGTCGGGGGACCGAGGAGGCCACAAACCTGTACTAATAATTCTGTCCTCAAACACACTTTCAATTTTTCTCATCGAAATATTCACCGTATAAGCTGTTGCAGAGTCTTGTTGAAAAAAGGCAAAATTACGCTCCCTGGCTGTTAATTCTCTAAAAACAGGGAGGGGATTGTATTCTTGTATGCACGGGCTTCAACCATTGACTCGAAAAAAAATGGTGCCAAAAATTGAAGTTGTTGTATTTTTATTTGCCCCACGTTTTGGGAGCCAATTTGAAGTAGATAATATCTTTACGTTATTGTATTATATTTCAACTGTTGGGAACCGAACTTGAAGTAGTTGCAACCGCACGTATGGTACCCGGTTTCCGGTAGCCTTCGCCCCAAATGTACTTTCAGGTGGCCTTTACCCCAAGTTTAAAAAAAATATTAACTCTGTATTTTTACTGTTTCTTTAAATAGTATATATTTATGTTTGCCTCTGCTGCGTCAGTATTTATATTTTTTTAGAGACAGGAATGTCTTAGCAGGGAGTGGTGCGGCTGAAGAATGTAGGCTTACGCAGATTTTAATTTTTCTTCACTCCTTTTATTAATGCTTGTACGATTTAAATAACACTTTACTGATATAGAGAGCTGCGAGATTCTTTAATTAATTAACTAAGGCTTTTTCTGGTTGTTGGTTGGCCATTTTTTTAAACTGTCACTAAAATTACATTATTGCTTCCAAGAATCACAAGTGTTCGGATATTCTTATATTATAATTTGTAGTTTCTCGTTGTTTCTAAGCAGTGGGTTTCTTTCACTAGGGAAGTTTGTGATGTTTTTAAAAACAGTAGAGCAAAAACTGAGTAGGTGTGTGTATGAATGACATGGGGCATGGGTAACAACAACAGCATCAAACCAGTCGAAGTACCACTTCCTATTGCTATTCTTCTTTTCTTTGTATGTTAATTTTGGCCTTGGTTTTAGTTTGTTTTTCGTGTGTTTTCTTAGCAGTTGTGTATGTTGCGTACTGAGAATAAAAAGGTCATGTTTATGTTACTTAAACTGCTATTATTTCTTCCCAATCGAGACTTTCTCTATAAATAACGACGAGGCAGCCCATATGTGACAACGTGGAAATCACTCAGCTGCATTTACGAGAAATCATTATTACAATCTGTGGTATTTGTGGTTATTTATCAGAGCTATTGCATGGTGTTGCTACACGTTGGGGTGAAGGCTGAAAGGTTAGCAGACAATTATTAATTTAGGTCTCCCCAAATCGCTGGCAACAAAAACTCTGGGATCTTGGCGTGTAGAATTAAGAGGAAGGCGTAGGTTTTATATTACATCGAAAGATTACATAACCCACAATTACCTGGGATTTATTCACAAAAACGTTTGGCGAACTCTACATAATTAGCAAAGAAAACAGGATGGAGGGTGTGGCGGTAATCGGCTCGTGTTATCTTATTTACTGAGCGCCTGTTATTGTTTTATTATTTTAAAATTTGGGTTTTTTGTCCTCCGGCTAGCTATCATTACTCAGTTAAGCAAGTATCTCTGAGCAGGGCGTGTAAATGGAAAGGAGTTGTTACTAAAAGATAACACTGATAAAAACCTTATTTTTACACTTTTATTGCCGTCACACTTAATTAATAGTTCACATCTTTAATCTTTATACACGCCTGACTGAAACTGTGGTATTTACAAATGTAACTACAGTCGTCTTTAATTTCCGCACACTAATTACTTCGCGTACTTCACATTTTGTAACTAACTTTACGACATGCACCTCACGAGAGATTCTTCAAGACTGCGCGACACTTGCTTATGGTTCGAGAATATATACTCCTTCACCTCGAAATGCCTAAACATTATAATAGAGTTGCTATTGGTTACCAAATCGCGCCAACATTAGCGTCTGTTTTGTCAACCAATCACTACTACTAACATATATGCTCTAGGGAAAATATTCCCTCCATTTCTAAGAAAAGGCACGTTAACCTGACGTCATTTGTTTGCCTCTTCTAAGTGATAAACAACTCACCCCCTCGGTTTATTGTTACCCACTTATATTGTCAGTTTCAGTGAGGCCGTGTAAACATATTTCCTAACAATACTTATAATTAACAAACATCTGAAATCTTGTACATACAGTAATAATAATTTACACTACAATCACTCTAGCATTCAGAGTGTTGTTATATAAAATATTGCCTCAAGGGAGATGCCACGAAACCGTAGACTGACCACACACGCGTCTGGCCCCAGTGACCACTTCCGCTGAACTGACCCTATCTTTTCCCTCCACCAACCGTGTCTAACCAAAGCCAGACAGGGCTGACGTCAAACCAGACAATTTCAAACAGATCTCTACCTTTGGCGTGGTCCGCTCCAAAAAGAAAGACCGTCAAACTGAAATGTAACTAAGGAGACTCAAAAATGCTACGTCTGGTGGCAACAATACAATGCAACAGCGCGTCTGGTAATAATAGTAAGATTAATATGCCGCATCATTTTCTTACTATTTTGCTCTGTATAGAGTCCTGAGAGTTTTAATTAACTCTTTGTTTAAGTATGTAACAATGTTTAAATGCCTCCACAGAAACACAAGACTATTGTTAAGTGCAACCTAAGGCTAAATGTTGTAGGGGTAAACGTGAAACCACGGCCAACACCAGGTATTTCAGCTGGTATTCAATAAAAGTTGTACTGGTATAGGCTTATTTGATGACTCAGTTCGTGTTGGAACATTCGCACGAAGAAACTCGTTTCGTTCACAAATTTATAACAGTCTCGGTTGGCAGATTTATGAAGTATGAACTTGCTGTTATAGTTTCTGATGTAAGGAATGAGATAACATTGCTGGCTTAATACATTCTTATTCTCGCCTTCCCCCTCCTCCTCTGTCTCTCTAAGTGGTTGGCAACCAAGCAGTCTATTTGTCGATTAAATTCAACAGGTTGACATTCCTGCTCGTATCATGTACCTACTATTGTTGAGACGGGATCCATGTTGATTCAGTTACTGCTTTATCAAGATACTCGTAAGTGATATAATCCTAGCTGATATACTGGCTGCAGGAAAACAAATTGTAGAGTACCAAACAAAGCATTTTGAAGTTGGGACCATGTGGTAGCATATGCAGTATAAAAACAGCAAAGCTGCATGAATATAATTGAAATCTGACTTTATGAAACACTAAAATGAAATTTAGCTTACGTATTGTATCAACTAATAAGTACATAATGAGAAACCAGCGGTAACGTGCTGTATTACTGTACACTGGCTTTAATTTATGGCGTCCCAGAAGCTTTGGGAGGCATTCTACTGGCCTACACAGGTGAATATATGTATAGCACAGGGAAGGTGTGTGTATATTTTTAGCTTTTCGCGCATGCAATGGCTTTACTCATCACTTACATATAATAACATGTTTAAATATATAGCTAAATAAAGTTCATCCAATCTTCATTCTTGTCCAATGTCTGATTTAGCCGCCTAGGCACTCAATCACTCGTCGCCCTCTGGGAACACTGTCATGAAATGTGGGAACATGCGTTTAGTGTCAGACTTTTTCAGCACCTACACTACGTGATCAAAAGTATCTGGACACCTGGCTGAAAATGACGTACAAGTTCGTGGTGCCCTCCATCGGTAATGCTGGAAGTCAATATAGTGTTGGCCCACCCTTAACCTGATGACAGCGTTCACTCTCACAGGCATACCTTCAATCGGGTGCTGGAAAGTTTCTTGGGGAATGGCAGCACATTCTTCACGGAGTGCGGAACTGAGGAGAGGTATCGATGTAGGTCGGTTAGGCCTAGCACGAAGTCGGCATTCCAAAACATCCCAAAGGTGTTCTATAGGATTCAAGTCAGGACTCTGTGCAGGCCAGTCCATTACAGGGATGTTATTGTCATGTAACCACTCCGCCACAGCCCGTGCAATATGAACAGGTGCTCGATCATGTTGAGAGATGCAATCGCCATCCCCGAATTGCTCTTCGACAGTGGGAAGCAAGAAGGTGCTTAGAATATCAATGTAGATCTGCGCTGTGATCGTGCCACGCAAAACAACAAGGGGTGCAAGCCCCCTGCAGGAAAAACACGACCACATCATAACACCACCACCTCCGAATTTCACTGTTGGCACTACACACGCTGGCAGATGACGTTCACCGGGCATTCACCATACCCACACCCTGCCATCGGATCGTCACATTGTGTACCGTGATTCGTCACTCCACACAACGTTTTGCCACTGTTCAATCGTGTAATGTTGACGCTCCTTACACCAAGCGAGGCGTCGTTTGGCATTTTCCTGCGTGATGTGTGGCTTATGAGCAGCCGCTCGACCATGGAATCCAAGGTTTCTCACCTCACGCCTAACTGTCATAGTACTTGGAGTGGATCCTGATGCAGTTTGGAATTCCTATGTGATGGTTGGATAGGTGTCTGCCTATTACTCTTTACGACCCTCTTCAAATGTCGGCGGTCTCTGTCAGTCAACAGACGAGGTCAGCCTGTACGCTTTTGTGCTGTACATGTCCCTTCACGTTTCCACTTCACTATCACATCAGAAACAGTGGACCTAGGGATGTTTAAGAGCGTGGAAATCCTTCGTACAGACTTCTGACACAGGTGACACCCAATCACCTGACCACGTTCAAATTCCGTGAATTCCACGGATTGTCCCATTCTGCTGTTTCACGATGTCTAATGACTACTGAGGTCGCGGATAATAAGTACCAGGCAGTAGGTGGCAGCATAATGCACCTAAGATGAAAAACGTATGTTTGTGGGGGTGTCCGGATACTTTTGATCACATAGTGTAGTTGATTAGGTGTCTAGGCTACACTATAAGGTATTGGACAAGAATCGAAATTGGACAGATTATTAAAATAATATCTAGTAAATATGACCTCTTTAAGAGTAAAACGTTTCATATATTGCGGTCTTACACTATGTTGGCATTACATTTTTATTTTCTCTACTACGTATCGTAAGTAGGGGAAGTATTGTATTCCACCCAAAAATTCGATACCGAGATTTCACCGGAAATTCATGTTTCGAGGCATCCTGAATCCAAAAAAGCACTTTTAGAGAAAGGCCTGTGTGTGTCTATGTATCTATGAACAACATAACTCAAAAACGAAAAGTCTGATGAATACCAAACTTGGTATTTAGGTTCAGTATCTTTCAGCGCTGCGACACGAAAATTTACAAGAAAATTCCTCACCCCAGACTACCCTTTACATGGACATTTTTCGAAAATTTTGATTTTTTCAAAAGCGGCTCTAACGATTTTGATTAAAATATCGTATATTTAAGTTATTTTCATCACAAAAAACGTATATCTTGAATACTGGGAATTTCCCCAAAAGTCCTCTTCTTTCTGAATGGCTTTTACATAACTGGTAAACCGCTAGAGATAAACTTTCTTTACACAAAAAACGTAGAGTTCTTTAAAACACGCATTTTGTCATACTTTTTTTTGTCGAGTGAACCATTTCCGAGAAATTCCTTGTTGTTTGTTTGAATTTTCCAATACTTATACTTTTCTCAAATGGGAATTCGTTATTCATTTTTTTATGTCCTGGACATACGAACAGAATGGAATGCGCCACATAGCAACCAGCTCTTAAAACATTTGACTATCGCTTAAAGCCTACCACATTCCCCTTGCACCTACAAATGTTTATCTCGATTAAGTAGACGGAGAATAAGCGTTTGTAAAAATAGTTTGTACAAGAGTAGGGAAAGCCATGTCAGTGTAACACATCAAACATTTTTTTTCGAGGAGATATTGTGGAAAATTTGCTTTTATTTGGTTATATATTATTTTAAAATAGTTATTATAAGTGATGAAGGGTATTGCGGCAGATAATACATTAGCTTCGTCGTTTTCTACTCTCGCACTGTCGCCAAGTTGCTATTAACATGATATAAATATTTAGTTGTTGTAACCTTCAGCTTTGAACACATTATGCTATGCAGAATACTTTTTATCTCGTATTATATCACATTTAGATCCTTTATAGATTTCTGTGGGCACATATTTCTAAAGAAAACGAGTTTTTCAGTAAAACTCTTATATTTGCTGTTTCTATGCTTATTACTCAGTAACTAATAAATAGAAGGGTAAAACCAACAATGTTTTGTTTCTTAGCTAAAGTATAGTGCTGGTACCGTTATAATTTTTTAAATAAAATTTTTCGGAGGATTGTATACCTATGCAGTAGAAGAGTCGGACAGTGTGAAACCCTTTTGTTATTGGGTTTACAATGGAGACCAAGCGAGAGAAAATGTTGAGGAGGTTTGGAGAAAGTTTTTAAAAGAAACCCGAATCTTGCAACTTCTTGCATTCATTATGTATGGCAAGCCAAAGTCATTCATCTATTCATCTAAGAGGTGCCAGGAGCGACGTAGAAGGCCGTAAAGGTTAACATCAAATGTGAGGAAATGTCTATGTTTATAGTGTATGGAACACTGTGAAGTGTTATGTAGGTTATTTATTTAACGTTTTGGGTAAATATTTATAGTTATGGAGGGAGAAGCTAGGAAGAGACGAAATGTCGGTAAATTAACTAGAAACGTGAGGCAGTATTTTTAACATTTAAATAATTTCAGTATAATTATATAATATACAAATTCAATAACAGCCCGCCTTAAAGCAATATGTGCATGTAACAATATATAAAAAGTGTATATTACAGTCATTGTATATGTTTATATTATTGTATACATGTTCAATAATGCTATGTGAACGTATTACGTAAATTAATAATGTAGGAGCTGTGAGAATAATAGGTTAAAAGTTGCTAACAATGAGGTAATAATGGATTTGAAAGTTTAAATCCTACTAGCCATTATTGGAGCAACCATAATGTAAATTTTGAGATAGTTTAAAAATAGTCAATCAACAACAAGAAAAAGCTTTAGTTAAATAAAAGTATTCTACTGCAGTAGGAATAGCCAATCATAGAATTGAAATACAGAAATTTACAAATTTAGGCGGTAGAAATAAAGTCAGTTGCTTGTAGACAGCGCTCATAACTGGACGCGTTAGTTGTAGACAGTGTTCCTAACCGGACGCGAGGTGTGTCCTCGAGCAATTTAATACGTATTCGTGTGAGACGAAAATAGTTTACGTGTTAAAAAGTGCAAGTAATTAATAAAATAGTCTCACAGCTCTCTATATATGAGTGAAGTGTTATATAAATCGTATCAAGAATTAATAAAAGGAGTGAAGTAAAATTATAATCTGTGTAAGTCTACATTCTTCAGTCGCACCACAACCCTGCAAAGAGAAACATGTCTCTAACAATAATACTGACGCAGACGAGGCAAACATAAATATATAATATTTAAAGAAACAGCCAAATTACAAAGTTAATATTTTAAAAAAAAAATTGTAGGGCAAAGGCTACCGGAAAGCGGGTACTATACGTGTGGTTGCAACAAACTTCAAGTTCGGTTCCCAACAGTTGAAATATAATACAACTCCTTCAATACAACCTACTTCGAATTGACGCCCAAAGCGTGGTGCTAAAAAATAGCGTAATACAAGAAAATATCTACTTCAAACGCAAATTAATAACGCATGTGGTGGATTATTCAATTAAAATGAGTGCTAGTATTGTAGTAAAAGAAACAGCTATTTTTTTTTACTTTCTCTACTACGTATAGTAAGTAGGGGAAGTATTGTATTCCACCCAAAAATTCGATACCGAGATTTCACCGGAAATACATGTTTAAAAAACTTTTTGGAAACGTGTCTGTGTGTTTGTCTGTGAACAACACAACTCAGAAACGAACAGTCGGATAAACACCAAACTTGGTATTTAGGTTCAGTATCTTCCAGAGATGCGACACGAAGGTTTTAAAGAAAATCCCCACCCCATATTACCCTTTACATAGAAGATTTTTCGAAAATTTTAATTTTCTCAAAAATGGCTCTAACGAGTTTGATTAAAATATCATATTTTTAAGATATTTTCATGACAAATGAAATGTATATCTCGAATTTTCTTGGAATGTCTCCAAAAGTATTGTTCATTGTGAACGACTTTTGCATAACTGGTAAACCATAACAGACAGACAAAATTTTATTACACAAAAAATGTAGATCGCGTTAAAATACGCAGTTTATGTCATATACATCTTTTTTTTTGTTGAGGGTACCATTTTCGAGATATTGCTTGTTATTCCCTTTTAACATATCGATATCTCAATTAACATGAAGCATATGGAGAATAGGCGTTTGTAAAAATAGTTGGTACATGAGTAGAGAAAGTCATGTGAGTGTAACACATCAGATTTTTTTTAACATTGTGTAATACCGGGTATTAAAAAGACAGTAGTAACTACGATAAAAAAGGAACGAATGAACAGTCGTCTAAGGACGCCACCAAAAAGAAAACAAAAAGGGTGGGGGAAGAAAAAACACGCTAGGCAAACGCAATATGATAGAATTAAGGAAACCGGAGTGCGGTGCGTCGTTCATTCTTTGCAGTTTGAAAACATTCCACCCACGTGACTGTAACTTTGTCAAGGTTAAACAGTGATAGTATCCTACCAAATTATAGCCGTTATTATTTTATACCTTCATATTTCTATGATAATAGGTATATATTCTTATGTCTGTGAAATTGTATTTCGAAGTACTAAAAATGAAAACAGGAGATACAAAGCGCAGGTGAAAATTAAGTCTCTTACATTAGTCGTAAACAGAAATGCAGATATTTCACTGTTTGGTGATGTATCATTCACAAGATGACACCAAAGTTGCGAGAGTATGTATAGCACATGTGGTAATAGTGCCCCATTTAACCTGTACTGCCTTTTAAGCGTGAGACGCGGTAATTTAAATATGGAATTCGGTAATACGGAAATTTAAAAACAAATACACCTTTTCAAGACGTAATTCCTGGGTGTGTGTGTCAGTCCGTCTATGAATAGTTTAACTCAGAAATCAAACATTTAGGATAAACAGCAAGGATGCGACAAAAACTATTCGAAAATGTTTATTTTCTCAAAATTCGCTCTAACGATTTTGATTAATATACCATATATGAAGCTATTTACAATATAAATAAATTGTATACCTTGAATTTTCTAGGAAAATTTTGTGAAGCCCTCTTTATTCGGAAGGAATTTTGTATAATCCTACACAACGTTAAGCGATAGACGAAAACGTACCACACAAAAGCTGTAGAGCTTTTTAAAAAATAATTTATTTACTTTTGTTGTGGCATCAGCTATTTCCAAGATATCCGTTCTTAATTATTCGCATTGTTCAATACTTTCATTCTTCAGTTGTTTCTCGCGATGTCATGGAAACAGTATGGAATTTTAAGGACAGCATACAGCATCCAGTTGTTAAACATTTGACTATCGCTGTTCTCTTTGTATCTATAACGAAATGTGTAATGTAGCTGTTTCTGCAAAAGTTTATTTGGATTAACGTGTAGTAGATAGAAAAAAATCCTGATGTGATACATTTACATGACACTCTCTACCCTCTATATTTATTAGTGGGTATACAAAATTTTCCTACAAAAGTTTATTTTCCTATCATCTTCATTCAAATCGAGATAAAACTTTCTGGAAACAGTTATAGATATAAATAGAATAGCGACAATCAAATGTTGAAGAAATAATATCTGCTGCCTTAAAATTCCGTACTCTGCGTGCAATCCGAAAAACAACTGAATATCGAAAGGAGTTGAAAAGAATGACGTATTGAACTATTCGAACGATTAATAACGGATATCTCGGAAATGGATAATGCCACAAAAAAGTTACTTGAAATAAATCGTGTTTTAAATTTTCCTCCGAATGAAGTGGACTTCAGAGGCTATTTTCAGAAAATTTAAGATACATGTTTTATTTGTAATGTAAATATCTTTAATGTATTGCATTTTAATAAACATCGTTTGAACCATTTTTAGAAAATAATTTTTTTTAGTTTGGTATTTATCTGACTTGGCGTTTTTGAGTGATGCTGTTCACACACATACGCGCGAGGACCTTTTTGTAAAAATTTTGTTTTTTAGTTTCAGGTCCTCAAAACATGTATTTCCGGTGAAATCTCGTTACAGAATTTTTGGGTGGAATGCAATACCTTCTCTATCTGCTATGTATGTGGTAGAGAACGCATAAAAACGTTCGTACGAATATTTGTATAACCGATAGAAGGCGGAGAAAACCAGGTGAATGTAACAGAGATTTGTTTGTGTGAAATGCCAAATTTCTACTTGCTATAGTTGATAAAGTAAAGGGAAGAGCAAATTGCACGTGTTTTATGCACTATACTTAATAGCACACAAGGCCAGACACTTTGGTACCTGCCACAGTGGCTTATAGCTCGTCCACCTTTATCTAGGTAACTAATGCGCGGAATTGATACGGACCATTTGCGATTCCGTATCCGTGTCATGGACACACACTGAATCTTTCCAATTTAGCTGCTATCCTCGCAAAGCAGGACCACATAAATTATACAAATGAGGATTATACACTGCATCTTCTGGGCAATTTAGCAACGGCATTAATAATATATACACATTTGTGACAGTTTTCATTAATTATACTTTGTGAATATTCTATTAGCAGCAGAAACTCTACCTTTTATCGCTTATTAGTGGGTATACAAATTATTCTTAGAAACGTTTTTCTATCTACTTTATTTTAATTCAAATAAATCTTTGCAGAAATATCTACATTACACATTTCGTTATAGATACAAACAGAACAGCGATAGTCAAATGTTTAACAACTGAACGCTATATGCTGGCCATAAAATTCCATACTGATTCCATGACATCGGAGAAACAAGTGAAAGTTGGCACGACTTTAAAAGAATGACAAAGTATTAAACAATTTGAACTATTAATAACATATATCTCGGAAACGGCTGATGTCACAAAAAGTTATTTGCAATACATTGTGCTTTATTTTCGTCTATAGCTTAACGTTTACCAGTTATAAAAGTTTATAAAAAATTACTTCCAAACGAAGTGGACCTCACAGCTGTTCCCAGAAAATGCAAGATACATTTGAGGGGTTATTTATAAAAGCAGTCCTGGTCAAAAAAGTTAATTTTTCAGGAAATTCAAAAGACATCTTACAGTCACCATACACTGCACTTTAACAAGGTATTAAAGATAATAATTCTGCGGGTTATGTGACGTAACTTAGCAGAAAATTCGAACCAATTAACGCATTAATATGGCTGTTATAAGCTATTAAAGGTGAGCACGTGTGACAAGGGACGTCTTACCTGAAATTTGTAAAATATAAATTAAGATCTTCATGTAAAAAATCTGATGTGTTACATTCACATGACTTTCTCTACTCTTGTACAAACTATTTTTACAAACGCTTATTCTCCATATGCTTCATGTTAATCGAGATGTTAATCTTATTGCTAATTTTCTTGTAGATGCAAGGGGAATTGGTAGGGTTTAAGCGATAGTCAAATATTTTAAGAGCTGGTTGCTATGTGGAGTATTCCATTCTCTTTGTATGTCCAGGACAAAAGAAATGAATAAGGAATTCCCGTTTGAGAAAAAGTATTGGAAAATTTAAGGGAATAACAAGCAATATCTGGAAAATAGTTCACTCAACAAAAAAAGTATATGATATAAATTGTGTATTTTAACGCGATCTACATTTTCTGTGTAGTAAAATTTTGTCTATCTCTTATGGTTTACCAGTTATGCAAAAGTCGTTCACAATGAAGAATACTTTTGGAGACATTCCCAGAAAATTCTAGATATACATTTTATTTGTCATGAAAATATCTTGAACATATGATATTTTAATCAAAATCATTAGTGCTATTTTCGAGAAAATTAAAATTTTTGAAAAATTTTCCCTGTAAAGGGTAATCTGGGGTGGGGGGATTTTCTTGAAAACCTTCGTGTCGCATCTCTGGAAGATACTGAACCTAAATACCAAGTTTGGTGTTTATCCGACTGTTCGTTTCTGAGTTATGCTGTTCACAGACAGACACACACAGACACATATGGACATGTTTCCAAAAATGCTTTTTTTTTGGATTCAGGGGGTCTCAAAACATACATTTGCGGTGAAATCTCGGTATCGAATTTTTGGGTGGAATACAATACTTCCTCTAGTTACTATACGTAGTAGAGAAAGTAAAAATTGAACAATTTGAACGATCAATAACGGATATTTCCGAAATTCCTGGTACCAGAAAAAAGTTATTTGAAATAAATTGTGTGTTTCAGAGAGATCTTGAGACGTACATATTGTATACATAGTGATTTATATTTGCGGATGTTTCAATTATTAGAAACTGAATGTAAGTAATCTAGTGGCGCCCCTAGGCTGACTTCCCGGACACGCCTCCTTCAACAGGACACAAGGATAGACGAAACAAGTGGGGTGAGATACATGACACTTACCAGATGACTGGAAAATTCGTTGACATGGAGAGGTGCGAGATTTGAGAGGTTTCCAAAGATGTTTGCTGCGCAAGCCAATAAGGGTAATTAAAAGAGATTTAAAATATAACAATGAGGGAATGAGATACAATGTATCTAAATGTCCAGGAAAAATGGCGTCTGCATGCGTTATAGCTAGTTTGCTATAAAAGGGATTGTGGGGATGAGACAGCGCGTACTTTCGAGATGAACATTCTGTTTCCTTCGGTTGATGAGGTTGATGAGTGTCAATGACGTCGTGTCAATAATTATTAAAATGTTTAACAGTTAATGAATCGAAGTGTAAATAACTAGTGAAGTAAAGTGTCAACAATTAACAAACTCCAGTGTCAATAATCAGTGTCTATTCATCCACCTGCACTACAGCACCTGAGATAAGAGTGAATAGTTGAGGACAACGGGGACTACATCTTGGCAGCTGTAGACGGTGTCTTATAAGTAATATGGGTTTTTAAGCAAAATTTTATCTGAAACGTTTCCTGACAGGAAATTAAACTATTCTTCAAAGTAGACAACATCAGATTCTATGGTCTTTAGCCATCTTTAGTAGCTGGCAAACGTGTTCCTCTGGTTGATGATGCCCTCCGCTGCAGTACTGGTACTGCTGTTCCACGGCTGCTGATTTCTCCATTCCTAATAAATTACCTATCTAACGAATTTCACTGGTCTCAGGGTTTTCGTAGGTGAGGCAAATTAGAATACACTGCATTCCCCATAAAAGATGTGATTTATAATCAAATAAATACTTATGGCCGGATAGCTTTTGCCATTGTGACAATTCCTACCATAATAATAATAATAATAATAATAATAATAATAATAATAATAATAATAATAATAATAATAATAATTAGGAGCCTAGTCTAACTGTACACGCTTCCTACACACGTGCATCTGTCGTCCAGAGAGTATCACTATGTGTCGACGAGATTCTATAAGAGAGTGAAAATCTGTGGCTTTCTTCCCCCTTTTTATACCCAAGCGTAATGACGCTCACCTCCGCGCCTCAAAATGTAACGACATTTCTAATTGGTCCTCAGGCCGCGTTACCTTATTATGTAGGAGAATATTCTGCTCCAAAAGATTTCCCACACGCGCCCAAGTGACGCGTCCGGAAGTAGATTCAGTATCTCTGTCGCTTTCCTTTCTATTTCTCCTTATTGCTTCCAGTTCCTTAATCATTAGCTTGGTGAAAGGTGGGCTCTACCTAGAATTATCTTCTACTTGGAATTAGCTAGCTCGCCCATCCCTTACTTATCTAAGTTACAATTTGCTTTTGTATAATTCTTGGTTGTTAAATATTCTAACATATTTCTTGGTGAATTATATTATTATGTACAATTCTTGTTTAATATTGATTTATATGTATATATATATGTGTGTGTGGTATATCCCCTTTCACTTTCAGGAAAGTTTATTATCCCGTGACGGCACCAGTCTGGTTTTTCAATGTTTTTGAAATTTCTTCCACGCAAGAAATGTGCCATGATTGAAACTAATCGTGATTTGAAGGCGTAATATCAAGGCTGTATGCTGGGTGTGGTAGTAGTTAGATGCTTCCAATTCCTAAATTTTTGTCATGGTTGTTGGTGCAATATGGGATGTTGCATTGTCCTGCTGCAAGAGAAGTCTCTTTCGGTTAAATAATGCTGGGTATATCCGTCTCAAAATTTCAGGAACTCGTTCCAGTTGTTGAGAATAAACATTCCGCATTGACTGCACGCACCCAAAATTCCACCAGACATACAACATTACTTTGAATTTTTAAAAAATCAGCGCGAGGAATAAACCACTATTTTGAGGCGTCAGGTTTGCGGTAATAGACCCAGTTTTCATCACATGTGGCAATTCTCCTGATAAACCTATCATACATGGGATTTCCGATAAGCTGACGACAGATATTCACTCTACGTTGAGCCTGTTGAGCTCTCAGTTCATGAGGTAACAGATCTACAGCTTCTGTTTGGTTTTCCAAGTTTTTTTAATCTGACGAAGTATGGTATCTTTTGAAGGACCAAGTTCTTCTGACAGCCTACGAGAACTTTTTTGAGAATTTTCTTCCAAAAATCTGCGTGTATTCTCAATATGCCATAATTTAGATCTTCCAGAACATGGTAAATATTTAGTGTTTTCTTCTCCAGTGTTGAAACGTTGGAACCACCGTTGTCCCACACGCTCACTAACGACACCTTCACCTTCCACTTCACATATTCTTCAAGCCGCGGCAGCAGTTTTATAATCTTGTTTCCAGTAGTGCTTTAGAAGGACTCCAGTCTCAAACTTTGTAACTTCTATTTTGTGGTTGTGTATTAAAAACTGACGACTGACACAATATACACAATACTAGTCATAACATCCTGTAAATGGCATTGGATTATTTAACGTTTACCAGTTATACAATGAAGTGGACTTCCCAGGCTATTACCAAAAAATTCAAGATATACATTTTATTTGTCATGTAAATATCTTTAAAATATGGCATTTTAATCAAAATCGTTAGAGCCATTTTTTAGAAAATAAAAAATAACGAAACACTTTCTATATAAACGGTAATTTAGATTGGGGGATGTTTTTGAAAAACTTTGTGTCGCATCTTTGGAATATGCTGAACTTAAATACCAAATTTTGCTGTTACCGGATACAAACACACACACGGACGTTTCCTAAAAATCTTATGTGTTACATTCACATGACTTTCTCTGTTTTATGTAGCTTTTACAAATGATTCCTACGAAAGCTTATATTTCTAGCTACTTCGTGTCAACTAAGATAAATCTTTGCAAAAATAGTTTCATAATAACTCACTCAATGTACCAATTTTGGCACCAAATTAAGCGGAATGTTCTGGAGTTTCTCTAGATGAGCAGATGTTCATGTTTCATTCGTAATTGTTAGTTTTATTGTCGGCAACTATTTTGAGAGTTTGTTCTAGTGTCAAGGTGAAAATGGAGTACACATTAAATGAAAGACTCTTCCTTGTAAAGCAATGATGGATTACGAATTCAATTACAACTACTCAAAGGGCATACCAGAGAGAATTTGGTGTTCGGAATCCTCCCCAAAGAAACACAGTACTGGGACTGGTAAACAAATTGGAAACAGCTGGATCTCTGGTGAGTGATTAAGGCAAAACTCGTTCATCTAGGCTTCCCACGGTTGTTGTTGACGTAAGAGCACGACTAGATCAGTCACTCAAAAAATCATTATGACGTTTGTCGCAGGAGACAGGGTACAGCTACTCAATGTGTCAGAGAGCTGTGAAAAGTGCAGGCCTAAAGACGTATAGGATTACGGTTGTCCATCAGTTCACGGAACCAGATAAGGATAGACGACTGAATTATTGTCGTTGGTTTCAGGCGTTTATTGTGCAAAATCCTGCCATATTGTCCATCACATGGTTCACAGATGAAGCATGGTTCCATTTATCCGGCTATGCACCTATGCACCCGGTTAAAATTGGAGTTTGATGCGCAATATCCACACAGAGAATACTGGGACCATTTTTTGTTTAAAACAATGTGAACACTGCAGAGTACCGACGGATTTTCATGACGTTTGCTGAGCAACTAGACGATGTAGAGCTGAGTCAAGGATATTTTCAGCAGGACAGCGCTACATGTCATACATCAAATGAATCCATGGCACTAATTCCAGGTTTGTTTGACGACCGGATAATTTCCAGGAACCTGTGAGCTTCGAGATCTCCGGATTTGACATCGCCGGACTTCTTTCTATGGGATTACTTAAAAGACAGGGTTTATACCACACGTTCTGAGACATTGGACGATCTGAAGCACAACATTACACAGGAGATTCAAGCTATTGACAACAGAGTCCTCCAACGAGTGGTCAGTAACATGGAGCGACGTGTTGAGTTGTGCCTTATGCAGGATGGAGGACATTTTCAATATTTGCTATAGAGGTAAATAATCTCCCAAAATTCCTTTCCATTTCAGGTATAACAAGTTGTCGCTAGCATAACTCGTTTTGAAACAATTAAAGAAATAAGTGTGTCAGTTCTTCATAAATCACCTTGTACATATCAGTGTAGTTTAGAAGAAACTGGCTATATACTGGCCTTGAAATTCTCTACCGCTTGCATGACCTCTCGAGAAGCAACTAAATGTTGACAGTACTTTTTAAAAAATGTGTCGTGTGTTACATTTACATGATTTTCTCTACCCATTCATAAAAATATTCTTACAAAAATTCTTCTTCTACATACTTCATTCTAATCCAAACAAACATTTGTAGAAATGGTTTTATTAAATATGTGTATTTGCTTGTAGATACAAGGGAAACACAATAGGCTTAAATGATAATTAAAACTGAGGATTAAGACGGATTTCAAGATACAGCACATTTTAATTGTCGTACAAATATTTTAAACATATGATATTTTAATCAAAATCATTAGAGCCATTTTTGAGAAAACCAAAAACAACGAACATTTTTTAAATATAAAACGTAATTCGGGGTGGGGGAGTTTTCATGAAAAATCTTCATTTCATATCCCAAGAGGAGGTTGAATTTAAATACCAAATTTGGTATTTCACCACGTGTCTAGTATCTAGGTAGAGGAGGTATTGCATTCCACCCAAAAATACGATACCGCGATTTCATCGGAAATTCATGCTGTGTGTGTGTGTGTGTGTAAACAGTATAACTCAAAAATAAAAGTTAGATAAATACCAAACTGGTATTTTAGTTCGGTATCTTCCAAAGAAGCGACCCGAAGATTTTCAAAGAAAATCCCCAACGCTCAAAAATCCTTAACATGGAACATTTTCCCAGTTTTTTTATTTTCTAAAAATGGCCCTAAGGATTTCAATAAAATACCATATATTAAAGACATTTACATAAGAATAATATGCATATCTATAATTTTCTGGGAATATCCTGTGAAGTCCTCTTCATTCTGAAGGAATTTGGTATAATCTTGTATAACTGGTAAACGTTAAGCGATAGACGAAAATGTAGATGTCTTTAAAACACGCAATTTATTTCGAATAAGTGTTTTTGTGGCATCTCCCATTTCTGAGATGTGCGTTATAAAGGTTCGAGCTGTTCATTTCTTGGTCACTGCTTCAAATGTTCTTTGCACATTCAGTTGTTTCTCGCGGTGTCATGGAAACAGTACGGAATTTTAAGGCCAGCATATAGCGTCCAGTTGTTAAACATTTGACTGTCGCTGCTCTCTTTGTATCTATAACGAAATGTGTAATGTAGCTATTTCTGCAAAGGTTTATTTGGAGTAAAATGTAGTAGATACAAAAATAAGCGTTCGTAAGACTAGCTTGTATACTCAATAATAAATGATAGAGGGTAGAAAAAGGAATGTGATAGTATCACCTGAGATTTTTAAATTACGGTGCTCACACATACAGACACACACACTGACCTTTTCCTAAAAATTATTTTTACTTTCTCTACTACGTATAGTAAGTAGGGGAAGTATTGCATTCCACCCAAAAATTCGATACCAAGATTTCACCGGAAATTCGTGTTTTGAGACCCCCTGAATCCAAAAAAAGCATTTTTGGAAACATGTCCGTGTGTGACTGTGTGTCGGATAAACACCAAACTTCGTATTCAGGTTCATTATCTTCCAGAGATGCGACACGAAGGTTTTCAAGAAAATCCCCCCAACTCAAACTACCCTTTACATGGAACATTTTTCGAAAATTTTAATTTTCTCAAAAATGGCTATAACGATTTTGATTAAAATATCATATGTTTAAGATATTGTCATGACAAATGAAATGTATATCTTGAATTTTCTGGGAAAGCCTCCAAAAATATTCTTCATTGTGAACTACTTTTGCATAACTGGTAAACCATAAGAGATAGACAAAATTTTACTACACAAGAAATGTAGATCGCGTTAAAGTACACAACTTATGTCATATACATTTTTTTGTTGGGTGAGACATTTTTGAGATATTGCTTGTTATTCCCTTAAATTTTCCAATGTAAAAGTCGTTCAGAATGAAGAACACTTTTGGTGACATTCCCAGAACATTCGAGATATACATTTTATTTGTCATGAAAATACCTTAAACATATGATATTTAAATCAAAATCGTTAGAGCCATTTTTGAGAAAATTAAAATTTTCGAAAACTGTTCCATGTAAACGGTACTCTGGGGTGGAGGGATTTTCTAGAAAACCTTCGTGTCGCATCTCTGGAAGATGCTGAACCTAAATACCAAGTTTGGTGTTTATCCGACAGTACGTTTCTGAGTTATGCTGTTCACAGACACACAGACACACAGATACACACACACACACACAGACACACACACGGACATGTTTCCAAATATGCGTTTTTTTGGATTCAGGGGGTCTCAAAACATGTATTTACGGTGAAATCTCGGTATCGAATTTTTGGGTGGAATACAATACTTCCCTACTTACTATACGTAGTAGAGAAAGTAAAAAATCTGATGTGTTACACTCACATGACTTTCTCTACTCTTGTACAATCTATTTTTACAAACGCCTATTCTCCATATGCTTCATATTAATCGAGATATCGAGATGTCAATCTTATTTGTAATTTTCTTGTAGATGCAAGGGGAATATGGTAGCTTTTAAGCGATAGTCAAATATTTTATCGCTGGTTGCTATGTGACGCATTCCATTCTCTTTGCATGTCCAGGACATAAAAAATATCTGATGTGTTACACTCACATAACTTTCTCTACTCTTGTACAATCTAATTTTACAAACGCCTATTCTCCATATGCTTCATGTTAATCGAGATATCGAGATGTCAATCTTATTGGTAATTTTCTTGTAGATGCAAGGGGAATATGGTAGCTTTTAAGCGATAGTCAAATATTTTAACGCTGGTTGCTATGTGGCGAATTCCATTCTCTTTGCATGTTCAGGACATAAAAAAATGAATAACGAATTTGAGAAAAAGTATAAGTATTGGAAAATTTAAGGAAATAACAAGCAATATCTCGAAAACGGTTCACTCAACAAAAGAAACGTATATGACATAAGTTGTGTATTTTAACGCGATCTACATTTTTTGTGTAGTAAAATTTTGTCTATCTCTTATGGTTTACCAGTTATGCAAAAGTCGTTCACAATGAAGAATATTTTTGGAGACATTCCCAGAAAATTCGAGATATACATTTTATTTGTCATGACAATATCTTAAACATATGATATTTTAATCAAAATCGTTAGAGCCGTTTTTGAGAAAATTAAAATTTTCGAAAAATGTTCCATGTAAAGGGTAGTCTGGGTGGGGGGATTTTCTTGAAAACCTTCGTGTCGCATCTCTGGAAGATACTGAACCTAAATACCAAGTTTGGTGTTTAGCCGACTGTTCGTTTTTGAGTTATGCTGTTCACAGACACACAGACACACAGACAGACACACAGACACACAGACAGACACACACACGGACATGTTTCCAAAAATGCTTTTTTTGGATTCAGTGATTCTCAAAACATGTATTTCCGGTGAAATCTCGGTATCGAATTTTTGGGTGGAATGCAATACTTCCCCTACTTACTATACGTAGTAGAGAAAGTAAAAATGAATAACGAATTTGAGAAAAAGTACAAGTATTGGAAAATTTAAGGAAATAACAAGCAATATCTCGAAAACGGTTCACTCAACAAAAGAAATGTATATGACATAAGTTGTGTATTTTAACGCGATCTACATTGTTTGTGTAGTAAAATTTTGTCTATCTCTTATGGTTTACCAGTTATGCAAAAGTCGTTCATAATGAAGAATACTTTTGGAGACATTCCCAGAAATTTCGAGATATACATTTCATTTCTCATGACATTATCTTAAACATATGATATTTTCATCAAAATCGTTAGAGCCATTTTTGAGAAAATTAAAATTTTCGAAAAATCTTCCATGTAAAGGGTAGTCTGGGGTGGGGGGATTTTCTTGAAAATCTTCGTGTCGCGTCTCTGGAAGATACTGAACCTAAATACCAAGTTTGGTGTTTATCCGACTGTTCGTTTCTGAGTTATGCTGTTTACAGACATACAGACACACACACACACACACACACACACACGCACAGACACACACGCACACACACACACACTGAAATTTTTCTAATTTTTTTTATTCAAAATACTTCAGAACACTTATTTCCACCGAAATTTCACTATGGAAACTTTTGGACGGAATTCAATACTTGCTCTACTCACTATAGGTAAGCGGCACAGAAAGTAAAAACAGTTCACTTAGAGCGCTTCTCCTCAAATGTTGGCTACCGATGTTACGCACGACTGGAATGGGGCAGGGCTGCAATAAACAACCGTTTCGGAAGACAAACGTAAAGCCTATAGATTCTTACAACCTGGAACCTCCCCTCTACAAAACTTCACTTCAACGGTTTGGATCCCAAACGACCTCTAAATTTATTGCAAATGAAATAGATCCGGGACTGATAATAGCAGGAAATGAATGGGATACGCTATTGGTTTTTTCCGATTTACGCTCAGTACAGAAAACAACAAAACCAGAAGCAATTCTAATCAATTATGTTTTGTTTTTAGCAAGTTTTTCTCTCTTGAAGATTAAAAGATATTTTACTCAAAATACTAATGCTTGTTTGCCTCTGTATCGCGTAAAGTTAATGAAACATGCACATATAAACGTGTATGTATCTCGCCATTAGCTTTACTGCTTTTCACAAGGGTTGAGACATGTTTGCTATGTACTTCTTTACTCGTCTGCATTCCTGTACTTTTATACGCGGATGACATGACAATTTTGTCAGTGACGATAGAAGGTTTACAGAAAGGTATTAACAGCTTGGAACAATATTTTAAACAATGCGGTTTGGTGGTAAACATTGAAGTAGTTATGTGTTTATTTCAACTGTTGGGGAGCCGAACTTGTAGTAGTTGCAACCGCACGTATAGTACCCGGTTTCCGGTACCCTTCGCCCCAAATGCACTTTCCCGTGGCCTTTGCCCCAAATGTTTAAAAAATATTAACTTTGTAATTTGACTATTTCTTTAAATAATATATATTTATGTTTCCCTCGGCTGCGTCGGTATTTTTGTTAGAAACATGGATGTCTTAGCAGGGATTGGTGCGGCTGAGGAATGTAGGCTTACACATATTATAATTTTTAATTCACTCCTTTTTATTAATTCTTGACACAATTTAAATAACACTTCACTAATATAGAGAGCTGTGAGATTCTTTTATTAATGAATCATTTTCACCTTTTAACGCGTAAAACTATTTTCGTCTCACACGAATACGTATTAAATTTCTCGAGGACGCGTCTCGCGTCCGGTTAGGAGCACTGTCTACAGGAAACTGACTTGATTTCTTCCGCCTAAATTTGTAAATTTCTGTATTTTAAGTCTCTTATTGCCTATTCCTAATCCAATAGAATACTTTTATTTAACTAAAGCTTATTAAACATTCTTACTCATTATTGCCTCAAGATTACCTCATTGTTAACAACTTTTAACCTATTATTCTCACAGCTCCTACATTATTAAATTACGTAATACATTCACATGGCATTATTACATGTATACAATAGCATAAACATATACAATGACTGTAATATACACTTTTTATATATTGTTACATATGCATATTGCTTAAAGGCGGGCTGTTATATTTTTTATTGTATAATTTGGCTAAAATCATTTAAATACTGCCTCAACATTAATAAAACAAAAACAATGGCTTTCAAAAATGGTTATGTGTATGGCAGGGATGAAAAATGGTATTACAAGGGGCTAGAACTACAAAACGTTAACCATTTCTCCTATTTAGGAGTAATGTTTAATATGAGAGGAAACTGGAACAAACATCTATTAATAACTAACTATAAAGCACGAGGGCAGTTAAATGAATTATTACGTATCCTCTCGCGGATACCGGATGTACCTGTACATACATTAGAAAAGATGTATAGCTATATGAAGTGAAATCTGGGGATGATAAAGAGCAGAGCATGTAAATAAAATGCAGGTAGCATTTTGAAAAATAGTTCTTGGAGTTTCACAAGGCACATCATATTCGGGGGTATTGAGGGAGGTGGGGTGTTATGAAGACAATACACTGCAAAATAAGAGCAGTGAAGTACTGGCTGAGGCTGATGCAGGGGAATAACTCCACACTACGATCCAAGTGTTATAAATACCAGCGAGAAACCTGTCTCCTAAGTTTTGGGCAGCTGATTTGGAAAGGGGTTTGAGGAGAATCGGAATGGGGTCAGTATGGCAAAGAGCTGAAACAAGGCGTCAAAAGAAGACTAAGAGACATCAACCAATAGGAAATACAATCGGATTGTAACTTTAAACCTTCTCTAAGTCTAGCAAATGAAATAAAATTGAAGTGGGGTAAAGAGGCACATATACCTAATTTAGGAAGAAAGGAAAGATCAGGAATGGCATGGTTTAAACTGGGGGGATGGAGGGCACAGAAAATGACTGACGATTCTGGCAGGAGCATCTGCCCATTCTGTGATTTGGATGAGGACTGGGTACATATTTTGGCGGAATGTGCACAGTGGGAGAACCAGCGAACAATTAAACTCAAAGAAAAATTCCTAAGTACGACAAGAAAGAAATTGGCATGTTGGGAGCTACTGGCTGACCAGAGGAACTGGCAAAACATAGGTAATTTCTTGACTAAAGTGCATGAAGCTAGGTCAAATTTGTTCAGTTAGTCAAAAGTAATTATCTCTATTTTCTTGTTCTTTTTGTTTTATTTTCTTTTTCTGCTGTTTGTTTTGTCACCATACCTTGTATCTTAAATATTGAAAGTGGATATATTATACACATATATATACAGTAATTGTACATATGAAAGGGGAACTATTTGTATAAGAATTGTACAGTAATAATTTAATTCACTAACATGTTAAAATATTCGACATCTAACATTTGTACAGAGCTGATTGTAAGAAACGGGCGAGCTAGAAAATTCAAAGAAAACATAAAGAGCGTACCTTTCACCAAGCCAACAGCACGGACGGTAACGGTACGGAGAAATAGATAGAGACAAATAGAGAAAAGAAAGAGACGGAGATATGGAACTGGCTCCACAAGGCTACAAGATGGCGCGTATGCGCAAGGATCTGAAGCCACACATTAACATACATTTTAAGGTAACGCGGTCTGAGGGTCAATAGGAAACGTCTTTACATTTTAAACGCAGAGGTAAGCGTCACTAGGCTCCCGTATATAAGGGCAGGCAAGGTCTCGGAACTCACTCTCTCTCGCTACTGATCTTCTAGAATTGTCGTCAGCACGAGGTGCTGCAAATGCACGTGGGTGCACAAGGGTGGGAGTGCGTGTGCAGATAGCTAGGCTCCTGATTAATTTAAAGTGGTGGGATTATAATAATGGGAAAAGCTAGCCGCCCATAATTATTTCAATAATGATTAAACCTCATTTATTAAGGGAAAATTGCAGCGTATTTCTTAAACTTGCCTCACCCACTATAACCTGAGAATTAATAATTAGATATAGTTAGGAATGGAATACGCAACAACCGACGAGCACCAATAGCCGAGGAAGAACACTGCAGAAGGCCACAACAACCCTGGAACGACGATTTACCGCTACAAATTGCATGTACGGTTAATGATCCATGCACTAAATACTTGTGTAATAACTTGAATAATTTGAAACCAACAAAGATACCTTATATATTTACTTTTATTGATAATATTTGAGGTTTATAGCAACGGCATAAGTTACTTTAAAACCAAAATCGTGGTATTCATTATGACGGACCGAAGTTCTGGCATAATGCACAAATTAATTTTTCATACCTTTATGTCCAAATGCACTTGCTGATCCAAGATCAAGTAATGAAATTAAACCTTGATTGAAGTGAACTTATTCATGTATCAACTACGCAAAAGCTAAGGGCGTACGTGTTGCATAAAATAGTTTTTAGTAAAAATCCAAGTATTGAACAAACATATACATGGTGTCTCATAAGTAATATAGGTTTTATAGCTTAACCTTTATTTGGAACGTTTTCTGAAAAAAAATCCTTGTGTGTTACACTCACATGACGTTCTCTACTCTTGTACAAACTATTTTTACAAACGCTTACTCTCCATATGCTTCATGTTAATCGAGATGTTAATCTTATTGCTAATTTTCTTGTAGATACAAGGGGAATTGGTAGACTTTAAGCGATAGTCAAATATTTTAAGAGCTGGTTGCTATGTGAAGTATTCCATTCTCTTTGAATTACCAGGACAAAAAACTAATGAATAACGAATTTGACAAAAGGTATAAGCATTGGAAAATTTAAGAGAATAACAAGCAATATCTCTAAAATGGTTCATTCAACCAAAAAAATGTATATAACATAAATTATGTATTTTAACGCGAGCTACATTTTTTGTGTAGTAAAATTTTGTCTATCTCTTATAGTTTACCAGTTATGCAAAAGTCGTTCACAATGAAGAATACTTTTGGAGACATTCCCAGAAAATTCGAGATATACATTTCATTTGTCATGAAAATATCTTAAACATACGATATTTTAATCAAAATCCTTAGTCATTTTTGAGAAAATTAAAATTTTCGAAAAGTGTTCCATGTAAAAGGTAATCTGGGGTGGGGGGATTTTCTTGAAAACCTTCGTGTCGCATCTCTGGAAGATACTGAACCTAAATACCAAGTTTGGTGCTTAACCAATTGTTCGTTTCTTAGGTATGCTGTTCACAGACACACTCACGGACATGTTTCCAAAAATGTTACTTTTTTGGATTCAGGGGGTCTCAAAACATGTATTTCCGGTGACATCTCGGTATCGAATTTTTGGGCGGAATACAATACTTCCCCTACTTACTATACGTAGTGGAGAAGGTAAAAAGGCTACATATAATTGGCGTCTAAAACTACCCATATTTTCTTTGCAGAAGTTAAAGCCCCATTAAGACATTCTAAATACTATAACTGATTAGATAATTTCATAATATTTAAATATTCTAAAAGAATAATTTATGTAATATAAAATTGGGATTTATTGCATTACTTTGGTCTTTACTGAAAAAGTTAACAAAAGTAACGGTTAAGCGGCCGTTCTTATATAGTCGTTTTTGGCGACTTTTGCAAGGAATTGCTGCCAACGTGAATCATTCGAGTTTTTGAAGGGCCGATCCCTCGGCTACGCTACACTCCTCTCCTAAAAAAACATCTCTCGTTTACGCCTTGAGGCTGAAGGCTCTCAATCGTGTTTTCAGCTATGTTGGGATTTCAAATGTTGGCTTTGAAGACCAACGTAATGCAGGTTACCGACGTTTTCAATGAAGACCAAACTAATACACAGTCTCCTAAAATTGTAATGGAATAAGATATATTTTAGCTAAGCACCAACACCACACGTTAAATATATCTGATATTCTTTAGGTAAAATATGTAAAAACGACCAATTCTGTGTGTCGAGAATCATACATTTTGAGCGCATACTCCATAAAGTCGACCTAATGATTCGTATGTATTTTGATGACCTGCCACGACTCATGGTAGGAACATAAAAAGCTACACAGGTAGTGGGAATTAGCCCTAAACTTTTGCATAGCTAAAGCGCAGAAATTATGTTACTTGGGCTAGATTTTGGCTAAGGGGTTTGCTAAATAGGCTACATTTAGCGTTAAAATAACTAAGTTGGC
The DNA here is from genome assembly GCA_030765065.1 of Deroplatys truncata. NCBI lineage: Eukaryota > Metazoa > Arthropoda > Insecta > Mantodea > Mantidae > Deroplatys > Deroplatys truncata. The sequence continues at coordinate 15,206,630 of CM060979.1, forward strand.
AACACTGCTCCTCTGCAACTTATCTCACAGTTCTATGGTTGTCGCCACAAGGCAATATTACCTCAACTCGCTCTTCAAGGGAGGGCATGATTAATATGAAAATGGTTCACTGAAATACATTCCTTGTGCAATACAGTGTCTGCATTAGTGTAGTATTGTTGACAAACTAGCAATTGTCTGAAATGTTGTTATGCTGCCAACTGTTACTGGAGTTAATCAGATTCTAAAGTGGCCCAATACTTCCACAAGTGTTACAAATGATTTCGCAATGAGTAGAGAAGGTCGTGTAAGTGTTAGACTTCATATTTTATTTTTAAATGGGCGAAAGTTCGTGAGAAGTGCCAAATAAGTAAATAAATAAAACTTTGATATGTTACACTCACATTACTTTCTCTACTATATCGAAGCACAAACTATTGTTGTACAAACTATTTTTACAAACGCTTATTCTCCATCTACTTCATGTTAATCGAGATGTCAATCTTATTGCTAATTTTCTTGTAGATGCAAGGGGAATTGGTAGGCTTTAAGCGATAGTCAAATCTTTTAAGAGCTGGTTGCTATGTGGGGTATTCCATTCTCTTGCATTACCAGGACAAAAAAAATGAATAACGAATTCTCATTTGAGAAAAAGTATAAGTATTGGAAAGTTCAAACAAATAACAAGGAACATCTAAAAAATGGTTCACTTGAAAAAAAAAGTATATAACATAAATTGCGTGTTTTAACGAGATCAACACGTTTTGTGTAGTAACATTTTGTTTATCTCTTACGGTTTACCAGTTCTACAAAAGTCATTCAGAATGAAGAGGATTTTTTGGGGAAATTCCCAGAAAATTCAAGATATACATTTCATTACTCGTGAAAATAGCTTAAACATAAGCTGTTTTAATGAAAATGGTTTCATCATTTTTGAGAAAATCTAAAATTTTGAAAAACGTTCCATGTAAAGAGTATTTGAGGGTAGGGGATTTTCTTGAAAATCTTCGTGTCGCATCCTTGGAAGATACTAAACTCAAATAGTAAGTTTGGTATATATCCGACTTTTCGTTTGCGACGGTATTAATGTTGTTTGTGTAACATTATTGTAGCCCCACGTTGTGGTAGCCAATTTGTAACGGTATTACTTACAAATGTTTGTTTACATCACGTGTGTTGAAGCCATCTTGTGACGTCATTCATTTGTTCGGTTTGTAGCTCCATCTAGTGTTAGCAATTTGTGGTACCTAGTATCAGTGTTTGAAAGAATTTTAAGTTTTGTTTATTGTCCTCCGGCTAGCTATTATCTTATCTTGGGTCGAACATGTGTCTTGATCAGGGTTGTGTAAACGGAAAGGAATCTTTTATCCAAAAAGAACACTGATGAAGAAATTTGTTTTATAATTTTTATTGTCGAACACGTTCACTATCACTTTTACATATTGATCTAGATACTCGCCAAACTGAAACTGTTATAATAACTTCTTACTGATCACTTTTAATCAACGTACTTCAACCTTTTGTATAATTAACTTTACCATATTTTAGATCTTTCATAATTCTGCTGCGCGTAACTTGTGAATCTATATCCGATGTATGACGAACTGACTGACTGAAGACGACGTGTAGTGTACACAGATTTTTGATGAACTGAGCATGAAGCTACCTCTAACCTACCCTATTTATACTCCTGCATCCAGATACGCCTAAAGATTATAACTGAACTGCTATTGGCTAATAAAACGCGCCAACATTAGCGTCTATCTTAATATCCAATGAAAATTATGAATACATATGCTTTAGGGAGAAAACATTCCAGAAGGTTCTCAACGAAAAAAACGCGCCAACATTACGTAACTTCCTCGTTTCCAATAATGATAAACAGCTCACCCCCCTCTCTGCATTATTGCGCGCTATTATTGACAGTTTCAGTAAGGCATTAAAAACTTACTTCTCAACAATAATTACAATCAATAAACATCTGAAATCAATGTCACATAAAATGCATATTCATATTACAATCATTATTTACATTTAAGTAATTTGTGATACAAATTACTGCATCACGTTTTTGAGTTATGCTGTTAACAGACACACACTGACATGTTGGCGAAAATGTTTTATTTGGATTCAGAGCGCCTTAAAACATGTACTTCCGGTGAAATCTCGGTATCAAATTTTTGCGTGAAATGCAATACTTCCCCTACTTATTACTAAATAATCGCAATTATGAGTTGAACAATAATAATATTATTATAATTATGTACCTCGCGTTACTTTATACAAATTCTCATAAAATGTCCCACGCCTTTCTTGTTTTGTTCTGTCCTGGTCCATATTTGAAGGAGAAGAAAAACGAGAAAGAAGTAAATAATGGTGAAAAAGAAGAGTAAGAACAAGAAGAAGTAGTAGTAGTATGTCATAATCAACTTTGGAATGTAATGTTCACTCCCTGCAGTGCTCTTAGCTTAGTTTCTCTATGGCCAGGCGTGCCTGCTCTGTTGATTTGCTTCGATATAAAGAATCGCGATTTCTGTCGATTTTTTACGATCGAGATCTTATCAGTTGCTTTGTTATGAAATGGCGGAAACAGTGTGTAGTGTTGTGGGCTGGTGAATTTTGTGTTTTTTTCTGGTTTCCTTGGGGTCTGCGGATGGATGGCAGCTGATTTTGGGCATCTAGAAATGCTGGGCGACACAAGAAATATGGGTATGTTAATTAATCCGCTTGCATTTTTACTTTAGACGCTTTGTTTGAAAAGTTAATTTATCTTTCGTTGTGAAAGGGAAAACGCTTTGGTAGCATATAGTAGGTCAAGCTTATTCTGTTGAGATAGTAATAATGTAAAACGGGAAGTACGTTTGATTTAACAGAATGGTTACATAAACACCTTCTAAATGATTAGGTTATACACCATTCTTGTAAAGCAATTTTGTAAACACGATACATAAAAAAGCTGACAAATCGATGCAAGTTTGAAGGGTTATAAATATTTTTAAACTCAAGAACACTCAAACTTTAATATCACTTGTCCTTTCTACCTATTAAAAATTGTATATGTTACATTCACATGCCTTTATCTACCCTCTATCGCTTATTAGCAGGTTTATAAATTATTCTTATGAATGCTTTTTACTTTCTCTACTACGTAGAGTAAGTAGAAGTATAGTATTTTACCCAGGAATTCAATATCGAGATTGTTTTGAGTTCCCCTGAATCCAAAAAGTACTTTTAGCAAAACGGCTGTGTGTGTGTGTGTGTGTGTGTGTGTGAGAGAGAGAGAGAGAGAGAGAGAGAGAAACATAACTAAAAAAATCTGATGTGTTACATTCACATAACTTCCTCTACTCTTGTACAAACTATTTTTACAAACGATTATTCTCCATATGCTTCATGTTAATCGAGATGTTATTCTTATTGCTAATTTTCTTGTAGATGCAAGGGGAATATGGTAGGCTTTAAGCGAAAGTCAAATGTTTTAAGAGCTGGTTGCTATGTGGCGCATTCCATTCTCGTTGTATGTCCGGGACATAAAAAAATATGATGTGTTACACTCCCATGACTTTCTCTACTCTTGTACAAACTATTTTTATAAACGCTTATTCTCCATCTACTTCATGTTAATCGAGATAAACATTTGCAGAGTCTATCTTATTGCTAATTTTCTTGTAGGTATAAGGGGAATATATATTTACAAGTGCAATATAGAAATACAGTAGCCTTTAAGCACATACATATCTCTTAATAGCTGGTTGCTAGGTGCAGTACCATTCCCTTTGCCACAGATTAATACTCTTTGCATATTCAAGACAAAAAAATGAATAACGAATTCCCATTTGAGAAAATAAGTGTTGAAAAATTTAAGGGAATAACAAGTAATATCTCGAAATGGTTCACTCAACAAAAAAAGTGTATGACATAAATTGCGTATTTTAACGGGATCTACATTTTTTGTGTAGTAACATTTTGTCTCTCTTATGGTTTACTAGTTATGGAAAAGTCGTTCACAATGAAGAATACTTTTGGAGACATTCCCACGAAATTCAAGATATACATTTTATTTGTCATAAAAATATCTTAAACATATGATATTTTAATCAAAATCGTTAGAGCCATTTTTGAGAAAATTAAACTTTTCGAAAAATCTTCCATGTAAAGGATACTCTGGGGTGGGGGAATTTTCTTGAAAACGTTCGTGTCGCATCCTTGGAAGATACTGCACCTAAATACCAAGTTTGGTGTTTATCTGACTGCTCGTTTATGAGTTATGCTGTACACGGACAGACAGACACACAGACACACAAACACGGACATATTTCCAAAAATGCTTTTTTTGGATTCAGGGGGTCTCAAAACATGTATTCCCGATGAAATGAATTTTTGGGTGGAATACAATACTTCCCCTACTTACTATACGTAGTAGAGAAAGTAAAAAATGAATAACGAATTCCCATTTGAGAAAAAGTATTGGAAAATTTAAGGGAATAACAAGCAATATCTCGAAAATGGTTCACTCAACAAAAAAAATGAACATGACATAAATTGTGTAATTTTTTGCGATCTACATTTTTTGTGTAGTAAAATTTTGTCTATCTCTTATGGTTTACCAGTTATGCAAAAGTTGTTCACAATGAAGAATACTTTTGGAGACATTCCCAGAAAATTCAAGATATACATTTTGTCGTGAAAGTATCTTAAATATATGATATTTTAATCAAAATCGTTAGAGCCATTAAATACCAAGTTTGGTGTTTATCCGACTGTTCGTTTCTGAGTTATGCTGTTCACAGACACACACACACACACACACACACACACACACACGGACATGTTTCCAAAAATGTTTCTTTTGGATTCAGGGGGTCTCAAAACATATATTTCCTGTGAAATCTCGGTATCGAATTTTTGGGTGGAATACAATACTTCCCCTAGTTACTATACGTAGTAGAGAAAGTAAAATGCAACTTTTACCAACTTGTCTGCAGTAAATACCGGAAGTCAATGTCAGAATACAGGTACTCCAGAATCCCTGATTTAAATACATATCATGAACTTCTTTGGATGTTTGGAATGATAATAGGACACAGCTATCTCAAGGGGCACTTACACATAAAAAGGTACTGATGAACGGAAGGGGCAGAGCACCAAACGCACGTCATCCGGCCCCTTGTGCTTCTACCGTGACCATGGGAGGGAGGGATGAGGGGAGAGAACCGAGGACAGATCCGGATGATGGCCAAATCACAATCTGGGTCCCTAACGTTTCCAGATTGAACGCCTCCAACGACGCCCGAGCCCACACATTAGGCCCCGAGCCTCCGGTGGGGGGAGGGCTCTGAAGGAGTGCCTGCCGAAAGCACCCAGAGGTGGGTCAAGATGCGTAAAGCGGTTAATCCAACTTGTATGTGATGCAATTAAGGCGAGACGTCTGTTGTGTGACTGCGGTCACTTGCAGGTCAAAGGGTTAGACACCTTAACCAAGGGTTTATGCAATTGTATGAAGTTAACAAGGTGTCAGTAACAAACCTAGCCTCGTTTATAATGGGTGCTGGTATTCTGAGAGAGTACAAAATAAAGTGCTGCACTGTGGATCTGTAATACTCGAGATGCTTAGAGATTCCATAGCCCACACCTTCTAAACTTAACTTATAGGGTATACAGTGGAGGGATACATCTCACGCACTGCGAGCTACGGGAGATTTATTGCGCTTACCACCCCTCCCAGGAGTAAGGGATGAAGTGAAGGAACCACAGGAGGCTACAGAAACACGCGGAAGTCTCTAACAGTTCCTCTCTTGAAGACCCAACCACTACTGAAGCTACACATGGAGTGCGATGAACTACTCGACGAATCAGATAGCTCTCTAGTTGTCCACAGGGAATACTCTTTTCTTGGAGCAAGCCTAGAAGCATACCTGCTGAAAGAGGAGCAGGAAACGGAATGAAAGGGGAAACATGGGAAAGGAAAAACAAAGGAAAAACTCACAAAAAGGACACACATTTGAGAGCAGCAATTCAAGCTGCCAGACTTGAGCCTTTTTGCAATTCTCTAGCAAAATGAGGTTTTTATTACTTTCTCTACTACCTATAGTAAGTAGGGGAAGTATTGTATTCCACCCAAAAATTCGATACCGAGATTTCACCGGAAATACATGTTTTGAGACACCCTGAATCCTGTGTCTGTGTGTGTGTGTGTGAACAGCATAACTCAGAAACGAACAGTCGGATAAATACCAAACTTAGTATTTAGGTTCAGTATCTTCCAAGGATGCGACAGCAAGGTTTTCAAGAAAATCCCCCCACCCCAGATTACCCTTTACATGGAACATTTTTCGAACATTTTAATTTTCTCAAAAATGGCTCTAACGATTTTGATTAAAATATCATATATTTAAGATACTTTCATGACAAATAAAATGTATATTTTGAATTTCCTGGGAATGTCACCAAAAGTATTCTTCATTGTGAACGACTTTTGCATAACTGGTAAACCATAAGAGATAGACAAAATTTTACTACACAATAAATGTAGATCGCGTTAAAATACACAATTTATGTCATATACATTTTTGTTGTTGAGTGAACCATTTTCGAGATATTACTTGTTATTCCCTTAAATTTTTCAATACTTATTTTCTAAATTGGGAATTCGTTATTCATTTTTTTTTGTCTTGGATATGCAAAGAGTTATAATCTGTGGCAAAGGGAATGGTGCTGCACCTAGCAACCAGCTATTAAGAGATATGTATGTGCTTAAAGGCTACTGTATTTCTATATTGCCCTTGTAAATATATATTCCCCTTACATCTACAAGAAAATTAGCAATAAGATAGACTCTGCAAATGTTTATCTCGATTAACATGAAGTAGATGGAGAATAAGCGTTTGTAAAAATAGTTTGTACAAGAGTAGAGAAAGTCATATGAGCGTAACACATCAGTTTTTGTTGTTGTTTCTTATATTGCCTCTAGAACAACAATAAACTGCACATAGTTTGGTATATTTGTCCATACTTTTTATTACATATATTACAAAGTTCCATAATGATAGCCTCAACAGTAGTATGAAGGAATCACAATATCTGCCATGTTTACAGTCTGGGTACTTCCGAAGTTCACCCAATCACATACACAGAGAGCGAATTGACTTAACAAGTTTAAAAGCGGAAAACATCCAACATGTTAAAAGTGTCAAGCACAACTCTTTCGGTTAACATGTTAAGTCAATTCTGCAATCGAAATTTGTCCAACATGCAAACTGTTAACATGTTGCACTTGACAAGTTTTGTTAAATGTTTATCAGTGTGGACAGGGCTTTAGAGACGCAACACCGAGATTTTCCAGAAACACCTATCACCCACCGCAAACACGTGTATAAACACGTCTGCAACTAGCCCGGTATTTTTGATATTTGATTTGGAGTCTCTTAATATCTATGTATTTCCATATGCTTTCAGAAAAACGTGTTTGTTATTTCGAAGTCATTAAACAATGCAACATTAATTGATATTTTCCCACTTTAATTCATATTACTCCGTTAGTACCAGCCGTTTTGTATGGGCTTGTTTCCAACGCTTGCTTACAGATCCCTGGCGGCGACGATGATGTTATTATAATCTATTGTGTTTATGACGTTAAGTGTGTTTGCAGCATTTCGGAAAGTTCCGGACCTTCTTCAGCTTCCCCCTCTTCAGGAGCACTCGTAAGATCGTCATAAAACCTCCTTCAAGTTTTATTCTAAGATTTATCATTCTCTCAGACACCAAGTTCTCTCTATTGACTTTGTTTTACCACTTCGTTTCCGCATTAATACTACGCCACTCGTTGATCTGTCTGGGACTGCACTGCAGAATAACTAACGTTCCAGTATGTTGCGTTCACATGACTTTCCCCATTCACTCTTCTACAGCCATTCCTAGAAAACAATTCTATAGTTCCATCTACTTCTTGTCAATCGTGATAAACCTGTGTTACACATTTTGTTGCACGTATAAGAAGACTACAGTAGGCTAAAGTGATAGATTTTTAAAAAGCGTATGGCTATCTGATGGCTTTGAAATTCCATGCTCTTTCCATGTTTTAAGAACTGGTTGCTAGGTGGATCATTCCATTCTCTTTGCAGTGCCTTTCTTAATCTACCTTCATCTATTTGTTACTTTCTCTACTACGTATAGTAAGTAGGGGAAGTATTGTATTCCACACATAAATTCAATACTGAGATTTCACCGGAAATATATGCTTTGAGACCCCCTGAATCCAAAAGAAACCTTTTTGGAAACATGTCTGTGTGTCTGTGTGTCTGTCTGTGAACAGCATAACTCAGAAACGAACAGTCGGATAAACACAAAACTTGGTATTTAGGTTCAGTATCTTCCAAGGATGCGACACGAAGGTTTTCAAGAAAATCCCCCCACCCCAGATTACCCTTTACATGGAACATTTTTCGAAAATTTTAATTTTCTCAAAAATGGCTCTAACGATTTTGATTAAAATATCATATGGTTAAGCTATTTTCATGACTAATAAAATGTATACCTTAAATTTTCTGTGAATGTCTCCAAAAGTATTCTTCATTGTGAACGACTTTTGCATAACTGGTAAACCATAAGAGATAGACAAAATTTTGCTACACAAAAAGTTTAGATCGCGTTAAAATACACAATTTATGTTATATACATTTTTGTTGTAAAGTGAACCATTTTAGAGATATTGCTTGTTATTCCCTTAAATTTTCCAATACTTTTTCTCAAATGGGAATTCGTTATTCATTTTTACTTTCTCTACTACGTATAGTAAGTAGGGGAAGTGTTGTATTCCACCCAAAATTTCGATACCGAGATTTCCCGGAAATACATGTTTTGAGACCCCCTAAATTCAAAAAAAGCATTTTTGGAAACATGTCCGTGTGTGTGTCTGTGTGTCTGTCTGTGTGTGTGTGAACAGCATAACTCAGAAACGAACAGTCGGATAAACACCAAACTTAGTATTTAAGTTCCGTATCTTCCAGAGATGCGACACGAAGGTTTTCAACAAAATCCCCCCACCCCAGATTACCCTTTACATGGAGATTTTTCGAAAATTTTAATTTTCTCAAAAATGGCTCTAACGATTTTGATTAAAATATCACATGTTTAAGATATTTTTATGACAAATAAAATGTATATCATGAATTTCCTGGGAATGTCTCCAAAAGTATTCTTTATTGTGAACGACTTTTGCATAACTCGTAAACCATAAGAGATAGACAAACATTTACTACACAAAAATGTAGATCGCGTTAAAATACACAATTTATGTCATATACATTTTTTTTGTTGAGTGAACCATTTTCGAGATATTACTTGTTATTCCCTTAAATGTTTCAATACTTATTTTCTCAAATGGGAATTCGTTATTCATTTTTTGTCTTGGATATGCATCTGTGAGAAAGAGAATGGAGCTGCACCTAGCAACCAGCTATTAAGAGATATGTATGTGCTTAAAGGCTACTGTATTTCGATACTGCCCTTGTAAATATATATTCCCCTTACATCTACAAGAAAATTTGCAATAACATAGAGTCTGCAAATGTTTATCTCGATTAACATGAAGTAGATGGAGAATAAGCGTTTGTAAAAATAGTTTGTACAAGAGTAGAGAAAGTCATGTGAGTGTAATACATCAGATTTTTTGTTCTAGTAATGCAAAGAGAATGGAATGCTCCACATAGCAACCAGCTCTTAAAATATTTCACTATCGCTTAAAGCCTAGCAATTCCCCTTGCATCTACAAGAAAATTAGCAAGAAGATTAACATCTCGATTAACATGAAGCATATGGAGAATAAGCGTTTGTAAAAATAGTTTGTACAAGAGTAGAGAAAGTGATGTGAGTGTAACACATCAGAGTTTTTTTTAATATCGTACAACCCTTCTGCTTCTTTTCTACATAGTCGCCAGGTATTCCTTTTTGCTGGCGTGATGCAAATTTTTCCAAACGACTGTTGTACCAAGGCGGGTCCTGTGCTCGTAACCACCTATTAAATTCTGATTTGACCTCGTCATCGGTGTTTAAGTGCTTACCTCCAAGATGACCTTTGAGTTGGAATGTGTGAAAATAACTTGGGGCAAGAGCCTGGTGAATTTGGAAGATGCGAGAAAACACTTCTACCAGTTGAATCTTCCGAGCTCCGACTGGGTCATTCGAGCTGTATGAGGCCGAGTATTGTTATGAAACAAGAGAACTTTGCGGAACAAAAGTCCAGGACATTTTCTTTTAATGGTATATGTAGCAATACACCGAAGATGAAGTCAATTCAGAAGTGAAAAGCTGGTTACGAGCAAACGACCCGACCTGGCACAACACTGGTTTGGAAAAACTTGTCAGTTATCAAACGTTCTTGGAAAAAATATGACAACCATGTAGAAAAGTAACAGAAGGATTACGCAATGTTAAAAAAATTATTTTAACATGATAAATTGTGTGCAATGTCTTTTATAAAATAGGGAAACTTGCTTATTGTACGCCCCTCGTATTTTATTTTTGCTCCAAACTGAATGAAGCGATACTCCACTAGTGAGATCTTGGACAACTTATCCTTAGGAAGTTGGGCCATATTTTGAGGGAGGTAAAGCAACCTGCCAGAAACATACCAGTTACTGAATGATGCTCGAGGAACATAGGAGGACACTCTGGCAGAGGGTGGGGCTAGAAATAATCACTTGCGTTCCATTATGCGCTAGTTTTATAGTGGTAGACAGAGCAATTGAAGGCGAGTGTGAGCATTCAGTTATTTCAGGTGTTAAATACCAGATCAAGAAACGTGCAAGTTGACGTTTGGAGTGAAGGTTGACTCACGCAGTGCCAAAGAGGTAGCTGAGCAATTTGTCATAGAAACGTTTGTTAGTCACTGATTGATTGTTCCACGGAGAGCAGACACTTGCACCACTTCTACTCTCTTGTTGTGTGGATGTGACAAAGTGCCTCCTGTCCAAGCAGTACCATTGACATGTACGATAGACAACCGGCACACCTGCATACAGTAGCGACATTTGCATATCGGTGGCGTTGAGCGATAGGCCCGTCACTTGAGTCGCGCCCTCACCTCAGCTACCGTCGTCATCATCATCTGCTCCAGACTTCTTCTGTACCTGTCTCAGCGCCAATCCCGAGATATCGAACTGCTGGTGCGAGCACCTGTTAAGAAATGTAGCACAGTGAAATGGAGAGGGAAAATCTGTATTACAATTACACAACCTTCTCTACCTACTATCGTTTATTAATTTCCACTACTTACCTAAGGAGAGCTGTTGCACTCAACACAAAAATTCGATACCAATATTTCACCGGATATATATGTTTTGAGACCCCCTGAATCCAAAAAAAACATTTTTGGAAACATGTCCATGTGAACAAAATAACTCGGAAACGATTAGTCGGATAAACACCAAATTTGGTATTTAGGTTCAGTATCTTCCAGAGATGCAACACGAAGATTTTCAAGAAAATCCCCCACCCCAGAGTACCCTTTACATAGAAAATTTTTCGAAAATTTTAATTTTCTCAAAAATGGCTCTATGACAAATGAAATGTATATTTCGAATTTTCTGGGAATGTCTCCAAAAGTGTTCATTGTGAACGACTTTTTCATAACTGGTAAACCATAAGAGATGGACAAACGTTTACTGCACAAAAAATGTAGATCGCGTTAAAATACAAAATTTATGTCACACACATTTTTGTTGTTGAGTGAACCATTTTAGAGATATTGCTTGTTATTCCCTTAAATTTTCCAATACTTATACTTTTTCTCAAATTCATTATTCATTTTTTTTTGTTCCTGGTAATGCAATGAGAATAGAATACTCCACAAAGCAACCAGCTCTTAAAACAGTTGACTATCGCTTAAAGCCTACCAATTCCCCTTGCACCTACAAGAAAATTAGCAATAAGATTAACATGTCGATTAACATGAAGCATGTGGAGAATAAGCGTTTGTAAAAATAGTTTGTACAAGAGTAGAGAAAGTCATGTGAGTGTAACACATCAGATATTTTGAAAAAAGACCCATGTGGATGTGTATTTTAAATAACAAACCCAAAAGCGAAAGCTCTGTTAAATATGAAACTTTGTATTTCAATTCAGCATCTTCGAAGCATATGACACGAAAATGTTCAGAAATCGCCCCAAACAATCCTTTACATGCAAAAAGTTCCTATGGTTTTTATTTTCTCAAAAATGGCTCTAACAACTTCTATTAAAATACCATATATTTAAGACATTTATATGAAAAATGAGATAAATATCTACAATAGCCTGTAAGACAACCTTTCGGAAGGAATTTGTATAACAATATACACCATGAGACGTAGACAAAAGCTTTCTCCACAAAACATACAGAAGTCTTTAAAACATAAAAGTTATTTGAAATAATTTGTTTGGTGGCGCCAGTAACCTTCCGAGATACCTGTTATTATTATTATTATTATTATTATTATTATTATTATTATTATTCTTTCGCAATTTGCAATACCATATTGCTTTCTCAGCCATTATGAATTTATTTATGGACGCTCTTTAACTACTGTGGTCCTTAGCGTCCCACTCTATATTGAGCGTGAAATACCGGTAATTTTGCTCAAAGGCCTCTTTATCAGGCTTGAGGTTCTTTTACGTGCCGTAAATCTACGACACGGGACCACGGGCTTTACTTCCCTTCCGAAGGAAGCCATGCTAAGGATTTTTACGCCCGAAAAAAATCATTGCCCTCCGCCTGGTTTGAACCCGCGACCTCGGGGCTAGTATGATAACCATACACCACGGAGGACGACTTTCTCTGTCATCTATACACCATTAGTAGGTATGGGAAAATACCTATTGTAATCTACCAAATAATTCTATTCCGAGTTTTTAACGGAAATACATCTTTTGAGACTGTCTGAATCCGAAAAAATCTGATGTGTTACACTCACATGACTTTCTCTACTCTTGTACAAAGTATTTTTAAAACGCTTATTCTCCATCTTGTTCATGTTAATCGAGATAAACATTTGCAAACTCTATCTTATTGCTAATTTTCTTGTAGACGTAAGGGGAAAATATATTTACAAGGGCAATATAGAAAAACAGTAGCCTTTAAGCACATACATATCTCTTAATAGCTGGTTGCTAAGTGCAGCACCATTCCCTTTGCCACAGATTATAACTCTTTGCATATCCAAGACAAAAAAATCTGATGTGTTACACTCACATGACTTTCTCTACTCTTGTACAATCTATTTTTACAAACGCCTATTCTCCATATGCTTTATGTTAATCGAGATATCGAGATGTCAATCTTATTGCTAATTTTCTTGTAGATGCAAGGGGAATATGGTAGCTTTTAAGCGATGGTCAAATATTTTAACGCTGGTTGCTATGCGGCGCATTCCATTCTCTTTGCAAGTCCAGGACATAAAAAAATGAATAACGAATTTGAGAAAATTATAAGTATTGGAAAATTTAAGGGAATAACAAGCAATATCTCGAAAACGGTTCACTCAACAAAAGAAATGTATATGACATAAGTTGTGTATTTTAACGAGATCTACATTTTTTGTGTAGTAAAATTTTGTCTATCTCTTATGGTATACCAGTTATGCAAAAGTCGTTCACAATGAAGAATACTTTTGGAGACATTCCCAGAAAATTCGAGATATACATTTCATTTCTCATGACATTATCTTAAACATATGATATTTTAATCAAAATCGTTAGAGCCATTTTTGAGAAAATTAAAATTTTCGAAAAATGTTCCATGTAAAGGGTAGTCCGGGGTGGGGGGATTTTCTTGAAAACCTTCGTGTCGCATCTCTGAAAGATACTGAACCTAAATACCAAGTTTGGTGTTTATCCGACTGTTCGTTTTTGAGTTATGCTGTTCACAGACACACACACACAGACACACACACAGACACACACACGGACATGTTTCCAAAAATGCTTTTTTTGGATTCAGGAGGTCTCAAAACATGTATTTCCGGTGAAATCTCGGTATCGAATTTTTGGGTGGAATGCAATACTTCCCCTACTTACTATACGTAGTAGAGAAAGTAAAAATGAATAACGAATTCCCATTTGAGAAACTTATTGAAAAATTTTAGGGAATAACAAGCAATATCTCGAAAATGGTTCACTCAACAAAAAATATGCATATGACATAAATTGTGCATTTTAACACGATCTACATTTTTTGTGTAGTAAAAGTTTGTCTATCTCTTATGGTTTACCAGTTATGCAAAAGTCGTTCACAATGAAGAATACTTTTGGAGACATTCCCAGGAAATTCAAGATATACATTTTATTTGTCATAAAAATATCTTAAACATATGATATTTTAATCAAAATCGTTAGAGCCATTTTTGAGAAAATTAAAATTTTCGAAAAATCTTCCATGTAAAGGGTACTCTGGGGTGGGGGGATTTTCTTGAAAACCTTCGTGTCGCATCCTTGGAAGATACTGATCCCAAATACTAAGTTTGGTGTTTATCCGACTGTTCGTATCTGAGTTATGCTGTTCACAGACACACACACAGACAGACACACAGACACACAGACAGACACACAGACACACACACGGACATGTTTCCGAAAATGCTTTTTTTGGATTCAGGGAGTCTCAAAACATGTATTTCCGGTGAAATCTCGGTATCGAAATTTTGGGTGGAATACAATACTTCCTCTACTTACTATACGTAGTAGAGAAAGTAAAAAGGCATTTTTAAAAAGACATCCGTCTGTATGTGTCTGTGACAGCATAACTCAAAAACTAAAAATTTATTAAATACCAAAATTAATAACCAATTTTAACATCTCTCAAAGATGCGACACGAAGTTTTTGAAGAAAATCCCCCCACCCCAAACTAACCCTTAATGCTTTTTCGTTATCTTCGATTTTCTGAAAAATGACTGATATATTTTATTAAAATACTATAAACTTAAGATATTTATGACAAATATTTTCTTCAATTTCTGGGAATAGCCTGTGAAGCCATCTTCATTCTGAATGACTTTTGTATAACTGGTAAACCGAAAGAGATAGACAAAATCTTACTAAAATTATTCTCCGTATGCTTCATGTTAATTGAGATGTTAATCTAATTGGTAATTTTCTTGTAGATGCAAGGGGAATTGGTAGGCTTTAGGCGATAGTCAAATATTTTAAGAGCTGGTTGCTATGTGGCACATGTCCAGGACATAAAAAAAATCTGTGTTACACTCACATGACTTTCTCTACTCTTGTACAAACTATGCTTACAAACTCTTATTCTCCATCTATTTCATGTTAATCGAGATAAACATTTACAGACTCTATCTTATTGCTAATTTTCTTGTAGATGTAAGGGGAATGTATATTTACAAGGGCAATATAGAAATACAGTAATCTTTAAGCACATACATATCTCTTAATAGCTGGTTGCTAGGTGCAACACCATTCTCTTTGCCACAGATTAATACTCTTTGCATAACCAAGACAAAAAAAATGAATAACCAATTCCCATTTGAGAAAATAAGTATTGAAAAATTTAAGGGAATAACAAGCAACATCTCGAAAATGGTTCACTGAACAAAAAAATGTATTGGAACTTAAATTATGTATGTTAACGCAATCTACATTTTTGTAGTAAAATTTTGTCTATCTCTTATGGTTTACCAGTTATGCAAAAGTCGTTCACAATAAAGAATACTTTTGGAGACATTCCCAGAAAATTCAAGATATACATTTTATTTGTCATAAAAATATCTTAAACATATGATATTTTAATTAAAATCGTTAGAGGCATTTTTGAGAAAATTAAAATTTTCGAAAAATGTTCCATGTAAAGGGTAATCTGGGGTTGGGGGATTTTCTTGAAAACCTTCGTGTCGCATCTGTGGAAGATACTGAACCTAAATACCAAGTTTGATGTTTATCTGACTGTTCGTTTCTGAGTTATGCTGTTCACAGACACACAGACACACACACGGACATGTTTCCAAAAATGCTTTTTTTGGATTCAGGGGGTCTCAAAACATATATTTCCGGTGAAATCTCGGTATCAAATTTTTGGCTGGAATACAATACTTCCCCTACTTACTATACGTAGTAGAGAAAGTAATATGTTTTCTGTTTGTTTCAGGGAGTCTCAAAACGTGTGGAACGTGCAATACACCGTCTGCTTACAAAAGGTAAGTAGTAGAAAAAGTAATGAAATATTACAATATTATCTTACTAAAGTTTTAGTTCAAGTAGTGGCTAACCGCAGCTTTAGCTGGAATTGAAGACTGTAATTGTTAAAAGCAGAAATGTTTATCGGTAATGTTCATTTAATTATTGCACAGTGCTTAAAATGAATTATTGGGGGTAAATTTCTACTCTGCAATAGAGTTTTCATTTTCAATAACGTTGCGACTTAAGGGTGCAATGGTTCCACTGTTTCTACCAAAACATAAAACTGGAGCAGGGCAGCGAAACCATGCAGACGCTTAAGAAGGTTTGACTGAGTTAGGGAACCCCGGCCAAGCGAAAAGGGAAACCCTAACGAGTGCCGTAGGGGAAAAAAAAGTAAGATGGAAACCAAAACTCTAAAAAAAATACTACTACTGATAATTTTTACTTTATCTACTACCTACAGTAAGTAGGGGAACTATTGTATTCCATCCAAAAATTCGATATCGAGATTTCACCGGAAATACATGTTTTGAGACCCCCTGAATCCAAAAAAAGCATTTTTGGAAACATGTCCGTGTGTGTGTCTGTGTGTGTCTGTCTGTGAACAGCAAAATTCAGAAAAGAACAGTCGGATAAACACCAAACTTGCTATTTTGGTTCAGTATCTTCCAGAGATGCAACACGAAGGTTTTCAAGAAAATCCCCCACCCCAGATTACCCTTTACATGGAACATCTTTCGAAAATTTTAATTTTTTCAAAAATGGCTATAACGATTTTGATTAAAATATCAATTGTTTAAGACACTTTCATGGCAAATAAAATGTATATCTTGAATTTTCTGGGAATGTCTCCAAAAGTATTCTTCATTGTGAACGACTTTTGCATAACTGGTAAAACGTAAGAGATAGACAAAATTTTACTACACAAAAAATGTATATCGCGTTAAAATAGACAATTTATGTTATATACATTTTTGTTGGTGCGTGAACCATTTTCGAGATATTACTTGTTATTCCCTTAAATTTTTCAACTTATATTCTCAAATGGGAATTCGTTATTCATTTTTTTGTCCTGGATATGCAAAGAGTATTAATCTGTGGCAAAGGGAATGGTGCTGCACCTAGCAACCAGCTATTAAGAGATATGTGTATTCTTAAAGGCTACTGTATTTCTATATTGCCCTTGTAAATATATACTCCCCTTACATCTACAAGAAAATTAGCAATAAGACGGAGTCTGCAAATGTTTATCTCGATTAACATGAAGTAGATGGAGAAGAAGCGTTTGTAAAAATAGTTTGTACAAGAGTAGAGAAAGTCATGTGAGTGTAACACATCAGATCTTTTTTTCGGTACTTTAATGATAATAATAAACAAACATTAATAACCAGAAGCATAAAGCAACCTTAAAAGAATAACTGTAAAAGAAAGATGGCTTAAAAGTAAACAAACCAAAACATAAAATGAGCAGAGCAGTAAGGCAAGTTTTAAAACAGCAAAAATTAAGTAAAACAAAAATTCAACAACAAGGCCACTATAAAAATCAGACCAATATTTTATAAACGGGTACCTTTTCTTAAACTGTAAACTACAGTAGAACCTGGAAGCATTACTTGCCCCCTTTTGGTGTCAACGATTTCGTCTCACAAATAGTTATGCTTATCTAGTCAAGACCCAAACACACTTTTATGAACTTCTAGGAACAGCAAGCTTCAAAGTCCAGCTGAGCTAGATGTACTTGACCGCAATTACTGCTCCCATAATTAACACAACACAATTTCTGTAACGTATGCACTGAAAATCACGTATTAAAAATATAACTCAGCTAGAAGGTCAGTAGTACTTTGTGGTTACATTTAAATTTTCCTGATTCTTATGATACTTTGAATAAGTTGTGTAAAGAATGAATTGATTCTTGCATTTCTTTGCCTTAGACACACAAACAACTTATATTCCAGAATTTCCTGGTATTTTGTTTCCCTGTATTTTATCTCTTTCTCTCTGAGAAAATGACAAATGATGGATTGAGAGTTTAACTCTTAACAGCTAATTAGTTGCCTTATAAGTGAAAGCACTCTTAAACTCCTTAAAGGTGGAGAAGCCAATAAGATAGAAGTGTGATCCACTTTCTGGACTCATTGAAACCCAGTATTAAATTTTGACAAAACAAAAGAACCAAAACACACTTAACATATGAACAATTTCAAGAGCCAGTCACTTTACGATTTCTTGTGGTTAAAACACACATTACGTTTTCCGCCCCAAAATTCATCCACCATTACCAAGATACAAACTGATAAGGACGATCCACAAAAATATCACAAAAGAAGTTCCTTAAAGCAATTCCAAAAAAAACTTCCACAATCAGAATGACTTGTTGCCGGGCAGAGAGCTAACCCTGCAATGCGACAGAAATCCACCACTCTCCGCGTAAGGACCAGGCACATGCCACGCACGCAAACCAGAGAGAGAAAAAAGGAACACCAAAGAGTGATTAAGCAAAGGGACAAACAAAGAAGTAACGTAAAGTGACTGGCTGGGGGTATAACACAGTTACAAAACGTAATACGAACACATAACAGCACAAGGGACTTGCATCTCTTTCACGAATATGTTGTATCATCATTCGTATTCTGGATCTTGCTGTTGAAGAATCCCTTAGCCGCTGTGGACGTCCTCTTAAACGATGACTCATTATTAAACAAACCAATGTAACACAACGAACAGAACAAAGTAATATAGCAACAGTTTTATGCTTGTAGCATCGTCTCTTCATGTCACATCTGGTGACATGGTTACCAACATGTGGTCAACATATCACTTAGAATTTAATACAGGATGGTCCGTTCGAATGTCCCTAATTTCAATTGTAGGATAGGTAAACGGTTGAAGCTGGACACAACTACGTTTATACACTGCCGTTTGTGAAAATTTGCAACACCGAGAAAGAATTTCCCGAATAACTCCAAACTTGGTGGAAGTGTAGAAGAGTGTGCAAGCAATAAGTGATTAGGTTTGCAGAGAGATGGGGTACACGTAGACCGAGCAGAGTCCTCTCGTGTCGGTCATACAAGGTCAGACTTGCGCCCAGTGTTGTCAGTGCAGAGCTGTCAAACTAGGTGGAAACAATTAAGTGAGTGCCAGTATGCCTCGTTGATGTCAAAGGGAGCCATGTGGCATGCGGGCGAGTTTGAACGGGGTAGAATGCTCGGTCTCCGGGAAGCGGGTTTGTTATACTTGTCGGCTCGTACAGGGCATGCTGCTACGACAGCGATGCGTGAGTGGAAGCAGTGGATAGATGAAGGTCGTACGCAGAGAACAGCGGGCATTGAACTACGGAACATGACCACAGCACAGAATGCCCGTCATCCTGTCCACATGGCCATAACGGACCGTACAGCTTCATCCACAGTGTTGGCTCCACCCTGGAGCACTGCAACAGGTGTGAACTTGTCTGCATCAACGGTTCGTCGCCGTCTGCTGCAGGTTGAACTGGTTGCATACATGCCATTACGTCGGCTTCCGTTGTCCAGAAACCACAAGCTCCTCTGACTGCAATGTGTACGTGAACACCGTCATTGGGGTGCTGAGTGGCAAAATGTAGTCTTTTCGGACGAGTCTCGCTTCAACGTGTCCTACAGTGATGGCCGCATACGTGTCCGGCGGTACTGTGATGAGCGCAGCCTGGAGGACTGCATTTATGAGTGACATAGCGGACAAACACCAGGTGTGATGGTTTGGGGCGCCATTGGTTACAACAACCTATCTCGGCTCCTACGAATTGAGGTCACTTTGAAGAGCAACCGGTACCTAACGGTGGTTGTAGAACCTGAGGTACTCCCCTGCTTCAGGCCACATTTCAACAGGACAATGCCCGGCGACATATTGCGAGGAATGTACAAGCCTTCTTCGAAGAGCGACGGGTACCATCGCTTCCCTGGCCTGCAGTTCGCCTGACATGTCGCCCATCGAACATGTCTGAAATATAGTTTGTCGGCATCTGGTGCGTCACGGTCCTCCAGTCACGGATTTGTGGGCTCGAATACAAACTACGTGGAGGAAGATCCCTCAGGAACTTATTCAGAACCTTTTTGAATCAATGCCACGGCGTATAGCAGCCCTAATTGCAGCGCATGGAGACCACACCAAATACTGAATATTAGGGCTCAAAGGTTATGTATAGATTTGAAATGTTTATCATTTGTTACTTGTCAGGTACCTAACCTGTGGTATTGAATTCATGCGTTTCCTTCTTGGTGTTACAATTTTCACAAACGGCAGTGTATAAAAGAAAAACTCAACAAGTTTCAAAACCTGTCGGTATATGGTACAAAGACAGGGTTTTCATTCTTAGATTTCATCGTTTATCAAAATGGCGACACCGCAGATCAAATCGCAAACTGTTCTGTGGTATGCGGAGTTTAAATCAGTTGTACGAGTTCAAAGGGAGTTTTGAAGAGTTTTTAACCATATGCTCCAACTGCTAAAAGCACAAAGAAGAGGTACGATGTATTTTTAGCTACTGCAACTGTGTTGAAGAAGAATGGTGGTGGTCACAGAGCATCCGACGAAATGGTTGCAAATGTTCAAGCCGCATTTGAGCAAAGCCCACAGAAGAACTTCAAGGGAACTTCAACATTGCAACGAGTTGTCCACAAACGTCTCAAACATACAAGTTGCAGTTATTACACCTTGTGCAGCCGAATGACAAGCCCAAACGGGTGCAATTCGCCAATACGGTGCTAGGCTGTCTCGGCGTTGATCCTGATTTCATGTCCAAGATATTCTTCTCGGACGAAGCCGCTTTCGGTGTGTCAGGCAAGGTAAACCGGCACAATGAGCGGATCTGGGGATCGCAGAATACTCACGCTGCACAAGAGCACGTTCGTGATAGTCGTTTGTTGTGGTTTGTCACAGAATAAAGTCATTGGACGTTTTTCTTCGTCGAAAAATCTGTCCGTGGTACCGCATACGAGTATCTTGACATTCTGGAGCAGTTGTTTTTTCCACAAATTGAACTTCTGCAGACTAACATCCTTTTCCAAGAAGATGGTGCTCCTCCACACTGGTTCAATGAAGTTCGTACGACTTTGGACAGAATTTTCCCTGGCCGTTGGATTGGCACAGGCGGATCGTTCGCGTGGCCCCTGAGATCTCCCGATTTAACACCTTTCGATTCTTTTTTTCCCTGGGGCTCGTCAAAGATGAATTGATCTTCGTGAGCTATTGAGAGCATTTCAGAAGACATGCTCCAACGTACTTGGCAAGAATTTTTCATCGCCTCGACATCCTCACAGTGGCTGCTGGAGGTCACATTAAGAAGATATTGTCTTTACGTTGGAGTTGTTTATTTATTTAGCTCCACGTATGGATGCCAATTTGAAGTAGGTGGTTTGTTACGTTTTGAAAGTCAGTTTGTAGATGCTTGATAATATTTCAACTGTTGGGGAGCCGAACTTGTAGTAGTTGCAACAGCACGTATAGTAAACAGTTTCCGGTAGCGTTCGCCCCAAATTTATTTTCAGTTGACCTTTGCCCCAAGTTTAAAAAAAATATAAACTTTGTAATTAAACTGCTTCTTTAAGTATTAAATATTTATGTTTGCCTCGGCTGCGTCAGCATTATTGTTAGAGACACGTATCTCTTGGCAGGGTGTGATGCGACAAGAATGTAGGCTTGCGCAGATTTTTTAAGTTTTAATTCACTCCTTTTTATTAATCCTTGACACAAATTAAATAGCACTTCACTCATATAGAGAGCTGTGGGATTATTTTATTTAATACTTGCACTTTTTAACACATATACTATTTTTCGTTTCACACGAATACGCATTAAATCTCTCAAGGACGCACAAGCATCCGGTTACAATCACTGTCTGCAGGCAACTGAATAGATTTCAACCGTCTAAGCGTGTATATTTCTGTATTTCAAGTTTCTAATTGGCTAATCCTACTCCAATAGAATACCTGCATTTAACTAAAGCTTTTTCTGATTGTTGATTGGCTATTTTTATAAACTGTCACTAAAATTACATTAATGCTTCCAAGAATCACAAATAACATTTAAACTCTCAAACTCATTATTTCCTCAAGGTTGCCTCATTGTTACCTCATTGTTAGCAACGTTAACTTATTATTCTCACAGCTCCTACATTATTAAATTACGTAATGTATTCACATAACGTTATTACACATGGATACAATAATATAAGCATATGGAATGACTGTTACATACATTTTACAAATTATTACATACACATATTGCTTTAAGGCGGGCTGTTATTGAATACGTATATTATATAATTTTACTGAAATCATTTAAGTGTTAAAAATACTGCCTCACACATAGAAATGTGGTGATGCGCATATCAGAACTTGTTCACTTTTCCTTTCATATAAACGTTGTTGTAAATATTTACCTTCAGCCGTTTACCCGTCACATAAAATTTAAATTAGGGACATTCGAGCGGACCACGGTTTATTTTTGCATTGTATAAACATGAATTTTAAATAGTGTGCTACTCTTAGTCGTATTTATAGGTTTAGAATATCTAATGTTGCATTATGGTCTACCGCATCACTTAAAATAACAAAAATATTTATCTGTAAGTACTAAACAATGCAGTTAATTCGTGTACAGTAATACTTAAAACACTTGTTATCAAATTGAAATCTGTCCCCAACACTTTGGTATGTATTAATGTAAAATGAATGGAGGACAAAGAATAACGAGTTATAGCAGCCTCAAATTTATTCCGGAAAACATTAAAAATTGCATATTTTCATCATTTTTATGTGCTATATCCTTTGGACACGCTATTACAATAATGAATTAATGATTTCAAAAACATTATATTAGGACGCTGTTAGCGGGCTTCATATTTTCAGCAGTTCATCTTCCACTATGCGCACAAAGCCAATTTTTGTGCAGAATGATGAAAAAAGTCAACCAATCATGCACACCGACACGCTGAATCGCAAATAACTGTTTAAAATACAATTCTGCTTTCGGTTTCCCTGCCGGAAATGGCCAATGAGTGACGCAATCATTTTCGACTGGGAATTGAAAAAGCAGCAATAACATAGCACGTGAACCAGGATTACGGTAGAATGTCAAGTCCCATAGGGTATGGCACCCTGAATAATACAGGCCGTTCTCTGATCGCTACAGGAAATATGATAGGTCGTGCATAACAAGGGCCTACTACACCTGCATTCGAGTCCATGTCGACGTTCTCATTATCGCTTAATTTTCTTTTCATCTCGTTGAAAAAAAGTGAAAGCTATTTGCTGGTTCTATTGCCTCTTTCATAAACTTGAAAATGAAGTATGGATTAAGGTTATAACTTGAATTCAAGTCCCTCTCTCTCTCTCGTGGTCGGCCTGGATCTATAGGTACTTGTTACGTATACAGGTCTTTCATAGGTAAAGCATAATACAAATAACACTAAAATTAACTCATTTTTTTAAAAAATGCTTGGAACGTTAAATTTAATATCTTGAAAGGAAAGGTTTACAAAAGAGAAACAACATTTTCAGCCATTATTGTACAGGTTTGGGCATCATCAACAAAAATTTTAATTGACAACATATTATTTTTTAATTTTTACTTTCTCAATGGGACGGGCCTCTCGTCTTCCCTTCCGGTGTGGGTGTGTTGATGTGCTGCAAGAGAATGTCCCTAAAACACCTCTGTGTTGATCTAGGCTCTTAACGTTTATTTAGGGCGTGGTAACAGGATTCAGGTTCACTTTAACTTAATTTATCCACACTTACTCACAACTAGCTGTGACTTCTATTACACAAACTGGGTTATGGAACCTATCTATTAAGCTGTACCTGCCATTCTATACATCGATCTTTCCTAAATTTCTAACGGCTTCTTCACACACTCCATCTAAGTGAAGTTCATGTGAATCTCGGGCTTTGTCTTATTTAAACACCCTGCCAACGGCGCTATTTTTCCCCTAACTACTTTAAAGCACTATTGTGATTGGCTGATCACCTTAGCGTCGTATGAGAACATTTGCTCTCATATTTCCCGTCTGAACTTTCCATTTGTGTTCTAACCTCATTATCTCTGTTCAACCTCCATCTGTCTCTGTCCTCCAGTGTCTGTGCTGGTCATGTTCAACCTAGGCCCTGTGCTTCACTGGTACTACTTGCTATCATGCACCTAACTTTCACCTTCACGGCTATCTAGCCTCCATTTCATTTAACGTATCACTTGTTTACATTTTTATAGTATTATTTACATTAATATCGATATTTGCAGTGATGTACCGCTACATTCACCACGTAAAAATATTTTATGTTTTACATAAAAAGTTGCCCATTCCCCTAGATCGCCATAATGTTTTTTCCTCCGTAAGGTTTCCACTTTCAGCTAACCAACTTTTGACTCCACCCAGCCGGTATCAGTTCTCTATGTGGCTGGGCTGAAAAAACAATACAGGAACATAAGGGACATACTAACTAACCAATGAACGATGTTTATAATCTAAGTGAAATGGTGGGGTGGTTAGGATACCACCTCTATGAAAGAGTTTCGCTACATTGGTACACAAGCAAAGGCACAAATAAATCGGCCTTGTAGTGGAAGTGGTAAAGCATTATTTGCATGTGAGGTTAAACTAACGACATTTACATACATGTGAGCTTTCATCAGCGACATGTAGATGGGTGTTAAAGTTTTCGCTGCTACTAAACGCCAATAAGAAAACGGTAGTGTAGCATACGACTATAACCTTTATGTCGTAATGTTACTGCTCGGCAGTTCGGCCATACTTTGGGTGAGGTAAAGTACCTTAACAATCCAGTAGATAAAATTATACCTACTCGAAAAACAGAGGTGGCTACGCTGGTAGGAGTGAGGTTAGAGTTTGTCAGTACCAATATGAACAGCACTGTTTCATTATGAAGTAGAATATTTGTTGGTAGTTGGAAGATGCTTCATGTTTATCTGCCCCACGTATGGGAGCCAATTTGTCGCGGTCACTTCCTTTATCTATTTCTGGGCGCCTGTTATTGTTTTACTACTTTGAGTTTTAATTTTGGGTTATTTGTCCTCTGGCTAGCTATTATTACTACTCAGTCGAGCATATCTCTTGAACAGGGTGTGTAAACGGAAAGGATTTGTTACTGAAAGATAACACTTATAAAAGAATTTGTTTTTACACTTTTATTACCGTCACAATTAATTAATTTCACATATTGACTCCTGATACACGCCCGACTGAAACTATTATATTTTCTAATATCACTTATTTGCTGCACATTATTAATTCGCGTAGTTCACATTTATAACTAACTTTATAACGCGAGAGATTCTGTTGAGCTGAGCGACGTATAACCTTTGTATGATTCTGTTGGACTGCACGATACCTGTCTCTGGCTTTAGCTTTTTATACTCCCTCACCCCGATATGCCTAAAGATTATAACCGAGCTGCTATTGGTTAATAAAGCGCGCCAACATTAGCGTCTATTTTTATATCCAATCAAAATTACGAACACACATACTCTGGGGAAGATATTCCCTCCATTTCTAAAAAAACAAACACGCTAATCTGACGTCATTTGCTTGTCTCTTCTAATTGATAAACAACTCACCCCCTCGCTCATTGTTACCTGCTCTATTGTCAGTTTCAGTGAGGCCGTGTAAACTTATTTCCTAACAATGTTTATAATTAACAAACATCTCAAATCATTGTCATACAATAATGCTTATTTACACTACAATCACTCTGGCATTTACATTGTTGTGATATAAAATACTGCCACAATTATGGGCCATATTTCATTCACGCCAATATACATAGGTAGGTATTATGGAGGTAGGTTATTCCATCCTAACATTCGATATCGAGATTTCAACAGAAGTATGTATTTTGAGGTGTCCTGAATCCAAATAAAGCATTTTTCGAAACATGTCCCTGTGTTTGTCTGTCAGTCTGTGAACAGCATAACTCAAAAACGAAAAGTCTCATAAATACCAAACTTGGTACTTGAGTTTAGTATCTTCTAAGAATACGACACGAAGATGTTCAAGAAAATCCCCCACCCCAGACTGCCCTTTAAATGGAACACTTTTGAAAATTTTGATTTACTCAACACTCTCTAAGGATTTTGATTAAAGTATCGTATGTTTTAAGATATTTTATGACAAGTGGAACGTATATTTAGAATTTTCTGGGAATGTCCCCAAAAGTCATCTTCATCCTGAATGACTTGTATAACTGATAAACCGTAAGAGATAGACGAAACTTTAGTACACAAAAAAATCTGATGTGTTACACTCACATGACTTGCTCTACTCTTGTACAAACTATTTTTACAAACGCTTATTCTCCATATGCTTCATGTTAATGGAGATATCGAGATGTCAATCTTATTGATAATTTTCTTGTAGATGCAAAGGGAATATGGTAGCTTTTAAGCGATAGTCCAATATTTTAACGCTGGTTGCTATGTGGCGCATTCCATTCTCTTTGCATGTCCAGGACATAAAAAAATGAATAACGAATTTGAGAAAAAGTATAAGTATTGGAAAATTTAAGGGAATAACAAGCAATATCTCGCAAACAGTTCACTCAACAAAAGAAATGTATATGACATAAATTGTGTATTTTAACACGATCTACATTTTTTGTGTAGTAAAATTCTGTCTATCTCTTACGGTTTACCAGTTATGAAAAAGTCGTTCATAACGAAGAATACTTTTGGAGACATTACCAGAAAATTCGAGATATACATTTTATTTGTCATGACAATATCTTAAACATATGATATTTTAATCAAAATCGTTAGAGCCGTTTTTGAGAAAATTAAAATTTTCGAAAAATTTTCCATGTAAAGGGTAGTCTGGGGTGGGGGGATTTTCTTGAAAACCTTCGTGTCGCATCTCTGAAAGATACTGAACCTAAATACCAAGTTTGGTGTTTATCCGACTCTTCGTTTTTGAGTTATGCTGTTCACAGACACAGACACACAGACAGACACACACACGGACATGTTTCCAAAAATGCTTTTTTTGGATTTAGTGAGTCTCAAAACATGTATTTCCGGTGAAATCTCGGTATCGAAATTTTGGGTGGAATACAATACTTCCCCTACTTACTATACGTAGTAGAGAAAGTAAAATGTAAATCTCGTTAAAACACAATTTATGTCATGTACATTTTTTGTGGAATGAATCATTTCCGAGGTATTCCTTGTTATTTGTTTGAATTGCCCAATACTTATACTTTTTCTCAAATGAGAATTCGTTATTCTTTTTTTACTTTCTCTACTACGTATAGTAAGTAGGGGAAGTATTGCATTCCACCCAAAAATTCGATACCGAGATTTCACCGGAAATATATGTTTTGAGACCCACTGAATCCAAAAAAAGCATTTTTGGAAACATGTCCGTGTGTGTGTCTGTGTGTGTGTCTGTGTGTGTGTGTGTGTCTGTGTGTGTGTGTGTGTGTGTGTCTGTGAACAGCATAACTCAAAAACGAACAGTCGGATAAACACCAAACTTGGTATTTAGGTTCAGTATCTTCCAGAGATGCGACACGAAGGTTTTCAAGAAAATCCCCCCACCCCAGACTACCCTTTACATGGAACATTTTTCGAAAATTTTAATTTTCTCAAAAATGGCTCTAACGATTTTGATGAAAATATCATATGTTTAAGATAATGTCATGGGAAATGAAATGTATATCTCGAATTTTCTGGGAATGTCTCCAAAAGTATTCTTCATTGTGAACGACTTTTGCATAACTGGTAAACCGTAAGAGATAGACAGAATTTTACTACACAAAAAATGTAGATCGCGTTAAAATACAGAACTTATGTCATATACATTTCTTTTGTTGAGTGAACCGTTTTCGAGATATTGCTTGTTATTTCCTTAAATATTTCAATACTTGTACTTTTTCTCAAATTCGTTATTCATTTTTACTTTCTCTACTACGTATAGTAAGTAGGGGAAGTATTGCATTCCACCCAAAAATTCGATACCGAGATTTCACCGGAAATACATGTTTTGAGAATCACTGAATCCAAAAAAAGCATTTTTGGAAACATGTCCGTGTGTGTGTCTGTCTGTTCGTCTGTGTGTCTGTGTGTCTGTGAACAGCATAACTCAAAAACGAACAGTCGGATAAACACCAAACTTGGTATTTAGGTTCAGTGTCTTCCAGAGATGCGACACGAAGGTTTTCAAGAAAATCCCCCCACCCCAGACTACCCTTTACATGGAACATTTTTCGAAAATTTTAATTTTCTCAAAAACGGCTCTAACGATTTTGATTAAAATATCATATGTTTAAGATATTGTCATGACAAATAAAATGCATACCTCGAATTTTCTGGGAATGTCTCCAAAAATATTCTTCATTGTGAACGACTTTTGCATAACTGGTAAACCATAAGAGATAGACAAAATTTTACTACACAAAAAATGTAGATCGCGTTAAAATACACAACTTATGTCATATACGTTTCTTTTGTTGAGTGAGCCGTTTTCGAGATATTGCTTGTTATTTCCTTAAATTTTCCAATACTTACACTTTTTCTCAAATTCGTTATTCATTTTTTTTGTCCTGGACATGTAAAGAGAATGGAATTCGCCACATAGCAACCAGCGTTAAAATATTTGACTATCGCTTAAAGCCTACCATATTCCCCTTGCAGCTACAAGAAAATTAGCAATAAGATACTACAAGAGTAGAGAAAGTGACGTGAGTGCAACAAATCAGCTTTTTTTTTCATACTTTTTAGACATTGTTGATACCAATTGATAATTTTAACTTTCTTTTTTATCTGAATACCTGACCAATGGTAAAGGTATGAACACAGGGAAGCCCCCGAAATCGGGGCAGAGCACCACACGTAGGGCACCCGGCCCGTTGTGCTTTTGCCAGTGATCCCCGCGAGGGAGGGATGAGGGGAGAGACCCGAAGTGTGACGACATCTGGAGACGCCGAATGCAAGCATAGACGGGGCACCTAATGTTTCCAGATTAAACGTATCCGACTCCGCCCGGCCCTACCCAAAGCAATTAACCTCCATCGTGCCCGGGGCGGAACCCGCTCGGAGGAGAGAGTTAACTGAGCAGTCTCCGCAGTGACGACCCGCCGAACACCGTCGCCTGGCCCTACAACTCTGATACAGGCGACAAGGAAGATAATGGGAGCAGGAAATGAGGGCAGGAGAGTCGTGGTAGACGATGAACCACCCCAGCATTCACCTGTCGCCCAGCATTCTTGGGCTAGAGGGGGCTGACGCCGGGGACATAACGCGGGACCTCCGAAAGCGGGCCACGGACGTAGCCCAGTGAGCATCCCGCTCGGTGAAAGACCTGACTAAATAAGCCCTTTATGTACATGAGCTAAGGCCAGTTTCATAAACGTTTTTTTAACTGTAAGCTAACATCTGAATGGGAAGTGAATGATACAGTATGTCATCACGTAGTTTCTTGTTTTAGTCTCCTTAAATGCGGGACATCCAAGGACAGGGGGATCCGCTTGAACATCTCCCAGCTTCTTTCCGGATGAAAACCCGGAAGGACTGTAAATTTGCCGCGTCTCCAACTTGCTTTATCTAAAATTAGGAATGCTTCTAAATATGAACCTACTCTGTACTCACTCTTAGGTTGATCCGCGTCGAAACAAACCCCAGGTGACCAGTGCACCGCTATAATGTATCCTTCCGCCATTCGCACTAGAAATACTGTCACACTTTCAGACCATGTGGCGAGTACAAGCGGCACTAGTGCAAAAAGGAACAGAGTCCTTATTTCGACAACTGAAACGGTGACTAGCATATTCTGTTAAGGGTTAAAGATGATAAGATTGATAGTCGCAACAAAATAAAAGTTTACACATATAATAATAGTTAATTCTGAAATAAATGAGCGAAAAATAAAGTAACAGGTATGCGATAACCTAATTTATTCGCTCTCTGGAAGCGGCACTTTATTAACTGTTGGCGGCTCATTTTAAAAAAGAAATTGTGCACTGTCACGCGAATTGCATTCTTCTTAAAATCACTACATTCCTGCATCGCGTATTTCATATACTTTCTTTTTCTCCAGGTGTAACAACTTTTCTCGTTTCAGATTTTTCTACACAAGCACTGTTTATACTTGTACTCGAAACACCAGTGAACTCAGAAGTTAATTTCATCATTTCTTTCGCGGAAAGTGTTGGATATTTCTCACATAACTTATAATAAAGATTCAATACTATTGTTTTTCACCACTACTCAATGGTTTGCGCGGCTAATACTTTACGTAATTCGACGAAAACACAAGAGGGAATTCACCGTCCGCCATGATACTAAACACAACTGCTGGTTTCTGCGCCTACCCGGATGTCAGATGACTCATACAAATTGCATCATGGGACTTGTAGCTCTGTTTTACGGTATAAATCAGCGTTAAATAAAACCTTAGGTGTTTGCATTGAATATTATACTATTTAAGGATAGATTCATTCTAAAATTCAGAGATTAGCATGGGACTACTTTCCTGGGCGCATTGCTACCGTGTTGCACCACGGTGTACTGGCCACGTGGGTTTGTTTTGCCGCGGATCAATCTAAGAGTGAATACAGAGTAGTGTCAAAATTTACGTCTGACATCTTACACACTTGCTAAGATATTTCATGAATTTACCAGGTTTGACTTAATAGGGCTTTTAATTTCTCCTTAATAATGCAGATTAAATTAAAAGGTATACGAATCTCAGTTTTAAGAAGTTATTTTAGGCACAGCTGAGGATTTTGACGAAGCGAGCCAGAGTTGTCCATACATGACATTGTCACATGAGAATGCTGTTGTTGTTTGGAAGACTGGCGGAGAAGTGGTAACAGCCCGCGAGATACACGGCCTGATAAAAGTGCTGCGGCAATCACTCATCTCTCTCTCTCTCCCTCCTGCCGAGAAGCGGCTTCAGATGCTCGATAACCAAACAACAATTAATCACACCGCAGTATGAGCCCCCATTGTTGCGCGATCCGTCAGCCCCAACCCGTTTAGCATTTGCATGGGACGCATAACGCCTCTCTGCATGACGGATACAAGTTACTGACTCGGGGAGGTCAACACCTCTGAGGTCTTCAGCGAGAAAATGTATTTCTCGTCAGCGTTTAAACAGAATGTGGATACAGAGACGTCAACGTATTTGCAGCCCACTGGACCGATATCTGTACGGGATTTTCGTGAGGCGATGTGACAGTGGTTTATGTAGAAAACAGATCTGATGTGTTCATCTCCTTGTTAATACAGATAAATGTTCATTATTCACTTACACATACTCGCTGAGGCAGTATTTTTAACATTTAAATGATTTCAGTCAATTATATAATAAAAAAATATAATAAAAACCCGTCTTAAAGCAATATTTGTATTAACAAGATATAAAAAGTGTATTCTACAGTCATTATATATGTTTATATTATTGTATACATGTGTAACAATGTTCTGTGAATGTATTACGTAATTTAATAATGTAGGAGCTGTGAGAATAATAGGTTAAAAGTTGCTAACAATGAGGTAAACTCCAGTCAATAATGAATTTGAAAGTTTAACAATTCTCTTGTATTGCTTAGAAGCAATAATGTAATTTTAGGGACAGTTTATGAAATAAGCTTAAGTTAAATAAAAGTATTTTATTGGATTAGGAATAGCCAATCACAAACTTGAAATACATAAATTTACAAACTTATGGGGTAGAAATCAAGTCAGTTGCTTGTAGACAGCGCTCATAACTGGACGCGTTGGTTGTAGACAGTGTTCCTAACTGGACGCGAGATGCATCCTCGAGAAATTTAGTACGTATTTTGTGTGAGAAAATAGTTTACGTGTTAAAAAGTGCAAGTAACTAATAAAACAAATCCCACAGCTCTCCTTATCAGTGAAGTGTTATTTAAATCGTGTCAAGGATTAATAAAAGGAGTGAAGTAAAAATTATAATCTGTGTAAGCCTACATTCTTCAGCCGCACCACGCCTTGTCTCTAACAATAATACTGACGCAGTCGAGGCAAACATAAATATATAATATTTAAAGAAACAGTTTAATTACAAAGTTAATATTTTTAAATTTTTGGACTAAGGCTACCGGGTACCATACGTGCGGTTGCAACTACTTCAAGTACGGTTCCCCAACAGTTGAACTACAATAAAACTCCTACAACAAATAACTTCTTAAACGTTGTCGTTAAAAAATATCAGATCAGCCTAAAATAATGATGCGTGTCTGGTAGAATTTTGAATGTGTGACGCACTGGGAATTTGTTTCCAAATGGACGTACAGTCGATGCGGATCTTTATTCTCAACAACTGGAACCAGTTCATCAAGTTTTGAGGCAGAGGTACCCACATTAGTCGATAGATACAGAGTTCCCTTGTAGCAGGACATATAGCTCAAGGAACAATGGACAAAATTCAGGAATTGGAAGGAATAGAATTGCTTCTACGTAGTGCTGATCTTTCGCGCCATCAAATTACATCTGTTTAGATGCATGACACATTTCCTACTTGGAAGAAATTTTGAAAACATTGAAGCAGGTGAAATGCATATTAACGAATTCTTCGTATCAAAAACCAGAAACTGGTACCGTTGCGGGATAGCAAATCTCGCTGACAGGTGGCTCAGGTTTATACAATCTAATGGTCTTTACTTTGAAAATTAGAAAAATTTCGTTAACAACACATTTGAAATAAAGTTTTGCTTAAAAACTAACATTAATTATGAGATATCATCTATATATAACTGTTATGGTATGGTTAGTTACAAAAAAATCTGATGTGTGACACTCACATGATTTTCTCTACTCTTGTACAAACTATTTTTACAAACGCTTATTTTCCATATGCCTCATGTTAATCGAGATATCGAGCTGTCAATCTTATTGATAATTTTCTTGTAGATGCAAGGGGAATATGGTAGCTTTTAAGCGATAGTCAAATATTTTAACGCTGGTTGCTATGTGGTGCATTCCATTCTCTTTGCATGTCCAGGACATAAAAAAAATGAATAACGAATTTGAGAAAAAGTATAAGTATTGAAAAATTTAAGGGAATAACAAGAAATATCTCGAAAATGGTTCACTCAACAAAAAAAATGTATATGACATAAATTGTGTATTTTAACGCGACCTACATTTTTTATGCAGTAAAATTTTGTCTATCTCTTATGGTTTACCAGTTATGCAAAAGTCGTTCACAATGAAGAATACTTTTGGAGACATTCCCAGAAAATTCGAGATATACATTTCATTTCTCATGACATTATCTTAAACATATGATATTTTCATCAAAATCGTTAGAGCCATTTTTGAGAAAATAAAATTTTCGAAAAATGTTCGATGTAAAGGGTAGTCTGGGGTGGGGGGATTTTCTTTAAAACCTTCGTGTCGCATCTCTGAAAGATACTGAACCTAAATACCAAGTTTGGTGTTTATCCGACTGTTCGTTTCTGAGTTATGCTGTTCATAGACAGACACACACACACACACACACACACACAGACACACACAGACACACACACGCACGGACATGTTTCCAAAAATGTTTTTTTTTGGTTTCAGGGGGTCTCAAAACATGTATTTCCGGTGAAATCTCGGTATCGAATTTTTGGGTGGAATACAATACTTCCCCTACTTACTATACGTAGTAGAGAAAGTAATAAAGTATTCCATTGACACACTGCTTCATTCAGTTAACTGAAGCACACGACCCATCAAGCTCTCTGGCAGTTTGAGTTCATTCCATGCAGATATCATAGAGGTCTTTAATTCCTGCACATTGGCATATTGCATTCAATAGGGTCTGGAGAAATGGCAGACCCTTCCATAACACTAACACCCTTGTGATTCCAGCAGAGTGGATACCTACACTGTCCTGCTGAAATATTCAATCCGCTGTTCCATTCCTCTTGCAACCGTTCAAAGGTGCTTTTTAAGCAATGTCTGATAGTGTATGGCTTTCATACGACCTGGGGAGAATGCAAGATGTGCTTTCCCTCCGTATACGAATCCACCCCATACCTACAGAGACTTTCCCCCTTCTTGCCTCTTTGAAAAGCTTTCTCTTCATTTCTGAGGTCATGGCCAGTGGTAGGTCCAGCCTTCAGGACCTCCTAAGATGAATTTACTTTCATCACTAAATATTACACGCTTCCTTCCAGGTGATGTGTTCCTTTCAAACGGGGTTGCGTTTTCAGTTTTCTGTATATGTTTGTTCGTCTGACTAGCCTGGACAACATCGATTTGTAAACACTGATGGTGGGACCCGAACAAGTTGTTCCAGCGATGAATCACCGGCTCTGAGTCTTCTGATCGCTTGCCTCTTTTGTCGAGGCTAAGTTTTTGAGGTCTTCCAGGCAACCTATTTCTTCCATAATTATTTCCTAGCTTCAGGAAGTTATTTATCAGAGTGTCCTTCTTTAAGGCTTTAATTTGACTTTGCTTGAAACTGGACAATCCTGCCTTCCTACCCATACTCACTTCAATAATCATCATGCACTCTTCAGAAACACAACTGACATGAAGCTACCCCCACCCTCCGTAGCTGCACTGGCCCTACGATGCAGGTAGTATAATTGTATGTACATAAGTAACAATATATTCGATTTTAATTTATCTCTGCACATGACGTGTTTCATGTTGCTCTTAATTTGCAAACCTTAGAATTTGTAAGCCATCCATTAACCGGTACCTTTGAGGCTGCTGTAGCGTGGAGTCCATGTATCGCTTAATGAAAACCCCTGGAAAATTGTATTTCTTCATTACCTCAAATAAGTATTCATGGGTTAATTTATCGAAGGCCTTCTGAAAGTCTAGACTCAACAGGGCAGCCAACATAGTCAGATGTGTTTGATACTACAGGCTGAACAATTCTTGGCGGGTCCGGTTTGGCGGTGTACGGTGACCGGCGAGGTTGATTGCTGTGTCAGCGGTGCGGGCGATAGAAGCCCGCAATAAGTATAGTACGGTTTATCACATAAATTATTTGTAATACACATAACATAACACTTAAAAGGAAAAGAAAATTACTCACGTAGAAGAAAGTTGCCTTAATTGTAGACTTTATAGATTTTTGTTTATTATAACTGAATTAACCCTTTATAAAACGTGTTTAAAATAATAATATTGTGATAAGTATAATGTTATCTTCACGTTTTGATATTAAAAAGTTCAAAATAAGAACGTTTAAGTATCTAAACCTTATATTTCTGAAAGCCTGCAAGTGGTACATATTACAAAACTGGCTTCCCGAATTTCTACCAGTGGTTTCCTAAATTGAACCGCACTTTTCATTCTTACATTTTAAGACAGTAAAGGAGCATGAAATTTCTGTATTTGTTTTTAATTCGATTAAGATATGTTACAAGAGTTTTTCACTATTTACAGCCATCGTAGGATTTCTTCGGCCCCTTCTTGACCTCTGCACACTTTGCATGGATTCAAATTTTACACTTCATGCATCTGATCATTTCTTCTATTCTGGTTCATTACTTAATTCACAGAACAACGATTCGCTGTTACCAGGTATTTATTCTTTGAGGGGGTTGCATTTTTGTTATTTTGTTTTGTCGGTTTTTTACTTTCTCTACTACGTATAGTAAGTAGGGGAAGTATTGCATTCCACCCAAAAATTCGATACCGAGATTTCACCGGAAATACACGTTTTGAGACCTCCTGAATCCAAAAAAAGCATTTTTGGAAACATGTCCGTGTGTGTGTCTGTGTGTGTGTGTGTCTGTGTGTGTCTGTGTGTGTGTGTGTGTCTGTGAACAGCATAACTCAAAAACGAACAATCGGATAAGCACCAAACTTGGTATTTAGGTTCAGTATCTTCCAGAGATGCGACACGAAGGTTTTCAAGAAAATCCTACCACCCCAGACTACCCTTTACATGGAAGATTTTTCGAAAATTTTAATTTTCTCAAAAATGGCTCTAACGATTTTGATGAAAATATCATATGTTTAGGGTAATGTCATGACAAATGAAATGTATATCTCGAATTTTCTGGGAATGTCTCCAAAAGTATTCTTCATTGTAAATGACTTCTGCATAACTGGTAAACCATAAGAGATAGACAAAATTTTATTACACAAAAAATGTAGATCGCGTTAA
The DNA here is from genome assembly GCA_030765065.1 of Deroplatys truncata. Taxonomy (NCBI): domain Eukaryota; kingdom Metazoa; phylum Arthropoda; class Insecta; order Mantodea; family Mantidae; genus Deroplatys; species Deroplatys truncata. Next base: position 15,242,902 of record CM060979.1, read on the forward strand.
AATACACAATTTATGTCATATACATTTCTTTTGTTGAGTGAACCGTTTTCGAGATATTGCTTGTTATTTCCTTAAATTTTCCAATACTTATACTTTTTCTCAAATTCGTTATTCAGTTTTTTTGTCCTGGTAATACAAAGACAATGGAATACTCCACATAGCAAGCAGCTCTTAAACGCTTAAAGCCTAGCAATTCCCCTTGCATCTACAAGAAAATTAGGAATAAGATTAATATCTCAATATCTTGATTAACATGAAGCATATGGAGAATAAGCGTTTGTAAAAATAGATTGTACAAGAGTAGAGAAAGTCATGTGAGTGTAACACATCAGATTTTTTGTCTTGGATATGCAAAGAGTTATAATCTTTGGCAAAGGGAATGATGCTGCACCTAGCAACCAGCTATTAAGAGATATGTATGTGCTTAAAGGCTACTGTATTTCTATATTGCCCTTGTAAATATATATTCCCCTTGCATCTACAAGAAAATTAGCAATAAGATAGAGTCTGCAAATGTTTATCTCGATTAACATGAAGTAGATGGAGAATAAGCGTTTGTAAAAATAGTTTGTACAAGAGTAGAGAAAGTCATGTGAGTGTAACACATCAGATTTTTTGTCTTGGATATGCAAAGAGTTATAATCTTTGGCAAAGGGAATGATGCTGCACCTAGCAACCAGCTATTAAGAGATATGTATGTGCTTAAAGGCTACTGTATTTCTATATTGCCCTTGTAAATATATATTCCCCTTGCATCTACAAGAAAATTAGCAACAAGATAGAGTCTGCAAATGTTTATCTCGATTAACATGAAGTAGATGGAGAATAAGCGTTTGTAAAAATAGTTTGTACAAGAGTAGAGAGTCATGAGAGTGTAACACATCAGATTTTTAGAAAATCAAAATTTTCCATTTAAAGGATAGTCTGGTGTGGGGAGATTTTCTTGAACATCTTTGTGTCGCATCCTTGGAGGGTACTGAACTTAAATACCAAGTTTGGTATTGATCCGACTTTGATTTTTGAGTTATGCTGTTCACAGCCACCCAAACACATAGGACCTTAATCTAAAATTGCGTTTTCAAGGGGCCTCAAAGCATGTATTTCCGGTTAAATCTCGATATCAAACTTTTGGGTGGAATACCATACTTCCCCTATTTACTATACTTAGTACAGAAAGTTAATTAATAAAAACAGAGTGTTGTATGTTCTATTTTGGAGGAGAAAGTTGCAAAGTCAGAACAAAGCGTCTGATGTTTATCTACATCGTATACACCAGACAGTAATTACGTTGCATCGGAATAGTTAGCTGTTAAAGAAAAACTATGAGAAGAACAGAGCAGCTGTGGGCCTACGTGATTGGCAGCTGCATCATGACGGTGCGTCTGTCGGCCCGATCCGCATTTCGTTCCTTTTGAGCTTCAGTTTTCACTAAACCTAAATTGTTTTAAGATTGAAAGGACTTCAAGTATTTGTTAATTGACCAGCTCTTTACAGTCATTGAGGTAGGTGTCACCAGCTATAGTGTTTCTTTTGAAATGAAAAAAAATTCTAAAAGTTACGATTGGTTACATTCATATGATTTTCTCTACTCACTATCGTTTATTTTTAAATGGCCTCTAGGAACTATTCTTAAGAAAGTTATTTCTTAATCTTTTTCATATTAATCGAGATAAACCTTTACAGAAATAGTTTAATGAAAATTTCGTTGTAGGTACAGGAGAGACCGTGCTGACGTTAAAAATAGTTACAAGCAATTCAAGAACTCAAAACAATAATAACAGATATCGCGGAAATGCTGATGCCATAAAAAAATTCGGATGTGATACATTCACATGACTTTCTCTACTCTCTATCGTATATTAGTGGATATACAGACTAGAAACAACCAAATGTTCGACGGGGCTTTAAAGGAATGGCTAAGTATTGAAATAAATTGCTTTTTTTAAAGAGATATAAATATCTTATATGGTACGTTTTCATCTGTCACTTAATGCCGGCTCTCATAGTTGTGGTCGCTGGAGCGTATAACTTCGTCGCTCCCCCAAGCTGAGGGTCGCGGGTTCGAGTCCCCTATGGGCATGGGTGTTTGTGTGTGTGTGTGTGTGCCGTATGTGTAATTGCGGTAATCAACGATAACTTAAACAGCAAAAGACACAGTACTCATATTCGTCCTCCGTGGTGTAGTGGTTACCATGCTAGCCTCTAGTTTCCGAGGTCGCTGGTTCAAAACCCGGCGTAGGCAATAGATTTTTTTCGGGCGTAACAATCCTTAGCATGGCTTCCTTGGGAAGGAAAGTAAAGCCGGTGGTCCCGTGTCGTAGATTTGCGGCACGTAAAAGAACCTCAAGCGTGATAAAGAGTCTCAGAGCAAAATTACTGGTCTTTCACACCCAATATAGAATTGGACGCTAAGAAACACAGCCGTTTAAGAGCGTCTATAATTAAAATACAATTTATTTTACACTACTCACAACCTGGGTAAACAAAACAACTAAAAAAAAGTTTACCTGTTAAACAAATTTATACAAAATTCCTTAGAAATGAAGAGGACTTCAAACAGATTCCCAGAAATTTTAAGATATACCTTCTTTCTAATACAAATATATTTCATGCATTGGTTCTTTTAATCAAATCGTTGGAGCCATTTTTTAGAAAATCAAACTTTCGAAAAATGTTTCATGTAAAGGGTAGATTGGGGTAGGAGAATTTTCTTGAAAATGTTTGTGTCGCATATTTGGAAGGTATTGAACTTAAATACCAAGTTTGGTACTTATCCGATTTTTCGTTTTTGAATTACGCTATTCACAAACACACACGCAACGTTCTTTTTCTAAAAATGTATTTTTACTTTCTGTACTATGTATAGTAAGTAGGGGAAGTATTGTATTCCACCCAAAAATTCGATACCAAGATTTCACCGGAAATACATGTTTGAGACCCTCTGAATTCAAAAAAAGCATTTTTGGAAACATGTCCGTGTGTGTGTGTGTGTGTGTGAACAGCATAACTCAGAAACGAACAGTCGGATAAACACCAAACTTGGTATTTAGGTTCAATATCTTCCAGAGATGCGACACGAAGGTTTTGAATAAAATCCCCTCACCCCCGACTACCCTTTACATGGAACATTTTTCGAAAATTTTAACTTTCTCAAAAATGGCTCTAACGATTTTGATTAAAATATAATATGTTTAAGATATTTTCATGGCAAGTAAAATGTATGTCTTGAATTTTCTGGGTATGTCTCCAAAAGTATTCTTCATTGTGAACGACTTTTGCATAACTGGTAAACCATAAGAAATAGACAAAATTTTACTAAACAAAAAATGTAGATCTCGTTAAAATAAACAATTTATGTCATTTACATTTTTTTGTTTCGTGAACCATTTTCGAGATATTGCTTGTTATTCCCTTAAATTTTTCAATACTTTTTTCTCAAATGGGAATTCGTTATTAATTTTTTTTCCTGGATATGCAAAGAGTATTAATCTGTGGCAAAGGGAATGGTGCTGCACCTATCAACCAGCTATTAAGATATATGTATATGCTTATATTGCCCTTGCAAATACAAAACAAGGGGAACATAGTACACCTTAAGCGAGAGTCAAATATTTTTAGAACTGGTCGCTATGTGTAAAATGTAATTCTCTTTGCATGACAAAAGATCGTTTCTGCAAATGTTTATCTCGATTAATATGAAATAGATGGAGAATGAGAGTTTGTAAATATAGTTTGTACAAGAGTAGAGAAACTCATGTGAGTGTAACACATCATATTTTTAATTATTGTCTTTAATATGAGTCATTAAAAATAACTTACACCCTTGTACTGGTCCAATCACCACTGTGCCGTTATTCAGAAAGTGACGAAAATTGCCAAGTATTAAAACACTTAGTTTTTCTGCATTCTTATTAGTTGGAATTCTCCCTTCAATTCGATAGGTATAAATTTTAATCATTGCAGGCAGAATACGTCTTTTTTAAATGTATTTTTAAAACGGTACTACATCTATCATTTTGTACTGTAAATTCCACAATGCTTCGCAGGAAGAGAGAAATCTCTAATTCCTCAACGCTTCGGAGTAGAGTGGTACACTTTAGCCTATGTTTCAGGGGAAAGTTTGCCACTACAGCTGTGTGCTCTGCACATGCATGTGAGTTTGTTCTCCTTATTTTTGCTTACAACATCTTTATCTGTATTTATGGTATAAATGAGAGATTTTCTCAGAAACTATTCAGAAAAGACTGTTTGCCGAAATACTATAAATTAAATTTTGTAATCGTGTCTTAGTATACCTGTTTTTATTAGTCATCGCTCTGGTTGAATATATATATATATATATATATATATATATATTTACATGCTGGGTAGATACCCTAACAATTGACATGAAAATTAAATTAATTTTGAGTACCCAGCACGTGCATTGAGGGAACGTAAACTTTCTTGGCTGCGGAGGACCGAAACGTGGAGTGGAGGATAAGAGGAAGGCGTGAGTTTTTACTGTATAAAATCCATAACACAAATCTATACATTCCTATATTTATTTCCCAACCGTTTGGGATTTCTACATTATTAAAAATGGAAGTTGGAAGGAGATGTCCGCCGATGCAAAGCCCGGTTTACACGCGCGGTCCGTTCCTAACTGAGAGAGACGCTATCCCCCACTACTCGTGGCTAGCAAGGCTACCAGTCAAGAGTGACGTAAAAACAATGTAGAACAATAATGTAACCCTCCAAACTATTAATATGCTACAATATCTATATATATTCCAAAAAATTAGAAATTTATACAGTTTGTGAAAATTGCAACACCAAGAAGGAAACGCAAGAATTTAATACCACAGGTTAGGTACATGACAAGTAACAAATGATAAACTTTTCAAATCTATACATGACGTTTGAGCCCTAATATTCAGTATTTGGTGTGGCCTCCATGCGCTGCAATTAGAGCTGCTATACGCCGTGGCATTGAATCAAAAAGGTTCTGAATGAGTTCCTGAGGGAGTTCCCTCCACGCAGTTTGTATTCGAGCCCACAAATCCGTGACACTGGTTACTGGAGGACCGTGACGCACCAACCATATCCCACACATGTTCGATGGGCGACATGTCAGGTGAACGTGCAGGCCAGGGAAGCAATGGTACCCGTCGCTCTTCGAAGAAGGCTTGTATATTCCTCGCAATATGTGGCCGGGCACTGTCCTGTTGAAATTTGGCCTGTGGAGACGGCTGAAGCAGGGGGAGTACCTCAGGCTCTACAACCACAGTTAGATACCGGTTGCTATTCAAAGTGACCTCAATTCGTAGCAGGCGAGATCGGTTGTTGGCGCCGCAAACCATCACACCTGGTGTTTGTCCGCTATGCCGCTCAACAATGCATCCCTCCAGGTTGCGCGCACCACGGTACCGCTGGACACGTATGCGGCCATCACTGTAGGACACGTTGAAGCAGGGCTCGTCCGAAAAGACTACATTTTGACACTCAGTGGCGGTGTTCACGTGTCCATTGCAGTCGGAGGAACTTGTGGTTTCTGGACAATGGAAGCCGACGTAATGGCATGCATGCAACCAGTCCAACCTGCAGCAGGCGGCGACGAACCGTTGATGCAGACAAGTTCACACCTGTTGCAGTGCTCCAGCGTCGAGCCAACACTGTGGATGAAGCTGTACGGTCGGTTATGGCCATGCGGACAAGATGACAGTCATTCCGTGTTGTGGTCCAGTACCCGCTCTTCGCTGCGTACGACCTTCATCTATCCACTGCTCCCACACGCATCACCGTCGTAGCAGCATGCCCTGTACGAGCCGAAATGTCACGGTGTGGCAAACCCGCTTCCCGGAGACCGATCGTTCTGCCCCGTTCGAACTCACTCACATGCCGATATGGCTCCCTTTGACGTCGACGAGCCATACTGGCAATCACTTTATTGTTTCCACCTTGTTTGACAGCTCTGCACTGATTACACTGGACGCTACACTGACCTTGTCGGACCGACACGAGAGGGCTCTTCCCGGCCTACTTGTACCGCATCTCTCTGCAAACCTAATCACTTATTGCTTGCACACTCTTCTACACCTCCACCAAGTTATTAGTGAAATTGTTTTTTGGTGTTTGCAATTTTCATAAGCTGCAGTATGTATGTATGTATGTATGTATGTATGTATGTATGTATGTATGTATGTATGTATGTATGTATGTATGTATGTATGTATGTATGTATGTATATATCGCAGAAAATCTAGTATCTTTTTAGTTTAAATGTATCACGCACGCTCTTTAACTGCTGTGTTCTTGGCGTCCAATTCTATATTGGGCGTGAAAGAACGGAAATTTCGGTCAGAGGCTTCTTTATCAGGCATGAGGTTCATTTACGTGTCGTAAATCTAGGACACGGGCACCAGCTTTACTTCCATTCCAAAGGACGCTATGCTAAGGATTTTTACACCCGAACAAATCCATCGTCCTCCGCCGGGTTTGAACCATTACCGGGTAACCATTACACCACGGAGGACGAGAAGTAATATTTTGTATAATCTGGTAAGTGTTAAGCGATAGACGAAAACGTACCACACAAAAAATTTAGATCTTTATAAAAAACAGAAAGTATTTCAAATAACTTTTTTGCAGCATAAGCCATTTCCGAGATATGGGTTATTAATGTTTCAATTTGTTCAATACTTTGTCATTATTTTTAAACCCTATCGATTTTCAGTTGTTTCTCCTGATGTCATGGAAACAGTATGGAATTTTAAGGCCAGCATATAGCGTCCAATTCTTAAACATTTGACTGTCGCTGTTCTCTTTGTATCTGTAACGAAATGTGTAATGTAGCTATTTCTGTAAAGGTTTGTTTTGATTAAAATGTAGTAGATACGAAAATGAGGTTTAGTAAGAATAGACTAATAAACCATAGACGGTAAAGAAAGTCATGTGAATGCATCACATCAGATATTTTATTTAATAATTACAGTATACATGGTGTTCCCCAATTTTCGTCCACTTTTTTTTTCGAATCGGCAGCCCAATGACATCAGAATGATGAAATAGCTCTACTGTTTTATCATTGCATTACGCAGTACTGTTTAAAAGCGTTGTTCTGTTATTGCTAACGCCGACAAGTGTATTTGTTGTACCAACTAACATTTAGCTTTGTTACATCGACATATGTTTGTAATATGGACATAACACGTTCTCTCCGTCATGAATCAGACATCTGAAGAAACTTGCTGCTGCTTAGAGGCACACTCCCACAGCTGTGCCTTGTGACGAGTGGTTAAGGTATGGTGTTTCTAACCAAGATGTTCCGAATTAGTATATCACTTCCATCTGAAGAGCTTTTTTTCATATATATAGATATATGACGGAGCCACAACTATTAATTAATTATTACCACTCCTGAGACCCTGCAACGTACAACCAACATTACCGGTGCACCGTGCACAACTACGAAATATACTCGTAACTTCAAGAAGCAAACAGGGATTCGAGAATGCTCCTCATGATTTATACGAGGAGCATTGAAAAAGTTTTGCAACCAGCCTATCCATTGTTGAACAACAATGTTTACAAGAATGTAACTAATACGGCTAGCAACAATTAACCTTAAACTATCGAAACATGGTTAAGTGCGAGTTTAAAGAGTTTCTCTGTCAAGAGCTGCTGAAAAATCATGGATATTTGTAGAGAACATTAGATTCTACATTTCCACAGCTACAAGCTAGGTGAAAGGGTAAAAGAAATCCATGAGGACTTGAGAAGCTGTGAAGAAAAGAACAATTCAAACAGTGATCAACTTGGTGGAGGAAATTAGACATATTACTAAGTATGGAATCGGTATCAGTGTTGACAGCATTGACTGTGTACTCCATGAACATTTAAATCTGTGCAAAATTGGTTCCGCATTCTCTAATCAATGAAGAGAAGAAGAGGAGAAACGAATCTGCAAGGAAACTGTTTACACCTAATGGCCCTAAACGTTTGACAGATGTCTGCACTGGTGAGGGAAGTTGGTTTTATTATACCATCACACCAAATAAAGCTCGGTGTTGTGTCTGGGTAAATGAGAATCGTCCAAGACCAGTCGTTCTTCGACAACATTTTCGTTCTCGGAAGCGAATGTTCACAGTGTTCAACTATGAAGGACCATTAGTGGTTGACTGCAAGCCAGAAGAAATGGTAATGAATGAACAATACTGTGTCTCTTGTTTTGAATCCTTTATTTGAAGAGCTGAGGCGGCGGCGTCCACAGACAGGAACTTCAAGGCTGTTGCTTTTGCGTGAACAGCGGCAAATTTGAGGAAACTGGAAGTCGCCAAGTCCAGTTGCTTGACATCCACTCTACAGTCCTAACCTTGCACCGTGCACTTCTGGCTGTTTCCTCGAGATCTTGCATTGCTGGAAAACCTTTGAAACTGGCGCAGGACCTTGCTCAGGCTATAATTTCACCTCTGTAGACAATACCTCAATCTCAGTATTGTAGTGCTTTTGACAAGTGGTTGTACAATCTACAACTGTGTGTGGAGAGAGATGGACACTACTTTGAACGATTGCGAGGATAAGGTTTTGGATTACATCCTTAGTTTGGATTGTAAGATGATACTAACAAAACTTTTGAATGCCCCTGCTTTGACGTATTTAAATAAATATGAACTATTGCAGATTTACACTTATTTGCCAATTAGAGGTGATTGTCCGACTGCACAAACATTAGCCAGTTCAAGAAATGCCTTTTACTTTGTCTACCACTTACTTACCTTTAGCAGGTAGAGAAGGTATTGCATTCCATCCAAAAATTCGATATCGAGATTTCACAAGAAGGCGTTTTGAGACTCCGTCAATAAAAAAACATGCATGTTTAGAAAAAGGTCCGTGTCTGCGTACAACATAGTTAAAAAACCAACAGCCGGTATTTGAGTCAGCGTGTTCCAGGGATGAGACACGAGACTTTCAAGAAAATTCCCCATCGCAAATTACTCTTCACATGGAAAAGTATTTCAAGCATGCGTTGCAAAACTCAACGGGGCAATTCCAAGTAAACATATGTCAGTGGCGAATTAGCGTGAGGGAGCTTCTTTTTAATTTTTACTTTCTCTACTACGTATAGTAGGTAGGGGAAGTATTGCATTCCACCAAAAATTCGATACCGAGATTTCACCGGAAATACATGTTTTGAGACCCCCTGAATGCATACAAAGCATTTTTGGAAACATGTCCGTGTGTGTGTCTGTGAACAGCATAACTCAGAAACGAACAGTCGGAGAAACACCAAACCTGGTATTTAAGTTCAGTATCTTCCAGGGATGCGACACGAAGGTTTTCAATAAAATCCCCACACCCTAGATAACCCTTCATATAGAACATTTTTCGAAAATTTTAATTTTCTCAAAAATAGCTCTAACGATTTTGATTAAAGTATCATATATTTAAGATATTTTCATGACAAATGAAATGTATATCTTAAATTTTCTGGGAATGTCTCCAAAAAGTATTCTTCATTGTGAACGACTGTTGCATAAGTGGTAAACCATAAGAGATAGCCAAACTTTTACTACACAAAAATGTAGATCGCGTTAAAATACACAATTTATGTCATATACATTTGTTTTGTTGACTGAACCATTTTCAAGATATTGCTTGTTATTCCTTTAAATTTTCCAATACTTATACTTTTTCTCAAATGGAGATTCATTATTCATTTTTTTTGTTCCTGGTAATGCAAAGAGAATGGAATGTTCCACATAGCAACCATCTCTTAAAACATTTGACTAACCCTTAAAACCTAGCAATTCCCCTTGCATCTACAAGAAAATTAGCAATAAGATTGACATCTGGATTAACATGAAGCATATGGAGAATAAGCGTTTGTAAAAATAGTTTGTACAAGAGTAGAGAAAGTCATGTGAGTGTAACACATCAGAATTTTTAGGAAAAGATTCCCCTGTGCGTGTCTGTCTGACTGTGAACAGCATAACTAAAACGAAAAGTCGCGTAGATACCAAACTTGCTATTTAAATTAAACATCTTCCGAAGACTTAAAGATTTTCAAGCAAATTTCCTCAACCCCAGATACCCTTAACATGGAACATTTTTCGAAATGTTTGATTTTCGCAAAAACGACTCTAACGATTTTGATTAAAGTACCATATATTAAATATATTTGTATGACAAATAAAATGTATATCTTGAATTTTCTGCGAATAGCTTAGGAAGACCTCTTCATTCGAAACAATCTTGTATAACTGGCATAAGATAAGCGGTAGACAAAAATGTACTATACAGAAATGTAGAGTTCTTTAAAACACTCAATTTATTTCGAAATACTTTTTGCGGCGTCAGTCCTTTCCGAGATATCCATTCGAATATTAATGGATCGAATTGCTCAATACTTTTGTCATTTTTTTAAATTCCTGTCGAATTTCAGTTGTTTCCCGTGATGTCATGGAAACAGTATGGAATTTTAAGGCCAGCATATAGCGTCCAGTTGTTAAACATTTGACTATCGCTGGTCTCTTTGTATCTATAACGAAATGTGTAATGTAGCTGTTTCTGTAAAGATTTATCGCGATTAAGACGAAGTAGATAAAAAAATACGAATTTGTAAGAATGGTTTATATATCACTAATAAACCTAGAGGGTGGAAAAGGTGATGTGATGTATCACAGCGGATTCTTTTGTTTCTGTTGTAATAGAATTGGAGCAATTGAAAATTGGGTCTTGGGTCAAATTCAACACTTTAGCTATTTAGGAAGTTATATTACTTTTAACCAGGATAAGGACATAGACATTAAATTGCAGAAATATCAGAGTATCTGCGGTACTATAAGCAGAACATTAAAAATTACAGAAGAGAAACAAAAATTAAATTTTATAAGGCGATGCCTCTACCTGTTCTATTATATGACAGTGAATTCTGGGTGATGAGGAGAAAATATTGCAGTCATGTTTAGGCTGCAGAAATTAAATTTTTACGAACAGTTAAAGGTTGCACTAAATTGGACAGCATCCCTAATGAAGTAATTAGGCAAGAACGGAATATTTTTGTAGTGAAGGATAAACTAGAAGAACGAAAACACAAATGGAAAGAACGTTCGTAAAGAATGGAGGAAAGAAGGATTTCAAAGATGGCCTTACAATATAAACCTATAGGAAAGAGGGACATAGGTAGGCCAGTTAAAAGATGGAATTGAGGCTGGAACAGTTCGATAGGTCTAATCCTTGAAAGGCAAAAGAAGAAGAAGAAGTGGTTATGCGATCAGCGTGGAATTTCAAAGCGATCACAAAGCGACCCGCTTTTTAAAAAACCGACTATGGCTTTTATTTTGAGGCAGTATTTTTAACCCTTAAATGATTTTAGTCAAATCTGATATATTACGTAATTTAATAATGTAGGAGCTGTGAGAATAATACGTTAAACGTTGCTAACAATGAGGTAACCTTGAGGCAATAATGAGTTTGAGGGTTTAATAATGTTACTTGTGATTCTTGGAAGCAATAATGTAATCTTTGTGACAGTTTATAAAATAGCCAATCAACAAGCAGAAAAAAGCTTACGTTAAATAAAAGTATTGTATTGGATTAGGAATAGCCAATCAGAAACTGAAATATAGAAAATTTACAAATCTAGAAGTCAGTTGGTTGCAGACAGTGTTTCTAACCGGACGCGAGATGTGTCCTCGTGAAATTTAATACGTATTTTGTGTGAGAAAATAGTTTACGTGTTTAAAAAGTGCAAGTATTTAATAAATCTTACAGCTCTCTATATCAGTGAAGTGTTGTTTAAATCGTGCCAAGAATTAATAAAAAATCTAATGCGTTACACTCACATGACTTTCTCTACTCTTGTACAAACTATTTATACAAACGCTTATTCTCCATCTACTTCATGTTAATCGAGATAAACATTTGCAGACTCTATCTTATTGCTAATTTTCTTGTGGGTGTAAGGGAAATATATATTTACAAGGGCAATATAGAAATACAGTAGCCTTTAAGGACATACATATCTCTTAATAGCTGGTTGCTAGGTGCAGCACCATTCCCTTTGCCACATATTATAACTCTTTGCATATCCAAGACAAAAAAATGAATAACGAATTCCCATTTGAGAAAATAAGTATTGAAAAATATAAGGGAATAACAAGCAATATCTCGAAAACGGTTCACGCAACAAAAAAATGTATTTGACATAAATTGTGTATTTTAACGCGATCTACATTTTTTGCGCAGTAAAATTTTGTCTATCTCTTATGGTTTACCAGTTATGCAAAAGTCTTTCACAATTAAGAATACTTTTGAAGACATTCCCAGGAAATTCAAGATATACATTTTACTTGTCATGAAAATATCTTAAACATATGATACTATAATCAAAATCGTTAGTCATTTTTGAGAAAATTAAAATTTTCGTAAAATCTTCCATGCAAAGGGTAATATGGAGTGTCGCATCCCTGGAAGATACTGAACCTAAATACCAAGTTTGGTGTTTATCCGACTGTTCGTTTCTGAGTTATGCTGTTCACAGACAGACACACAGACACACAGACACACACACGGACATGTTTCCAAAAATGCTTTTTTTTGGATTCAAGGTGTCTCAAAACATATATTTCCGGTGAAATCTCGGTATCGAATTTTTGGGTGGAATACAATACTTCCCCTACTTACTATACGTAGTAGAGAAAGTAAAAAAGGAGTGAATAAAAATTATAATCTGTGTAAGCCTACATTCTTCAGTCGCACCACTCCCTGCTAAGACATTCACGTCTCTAAAAATAAATACTGACGCAGCCGAGGCAAACATAAATATTTTAAAGAAACAGTCAAATTAGAAAGTTAATATTTTTAAATTTTTTTGACGAAGCCTACCGGGTACCTACGTGCGGTAGCAACTACTTCAAGTTCGGCTCCCCAACAGTCGAAATATAATACATCATCTTCAAATTGACGCCCAAAACGTGTGGCAAATAACGTAAAGATAATAACTACTTCAATTCACGTGTTTATTCTGATTAACAAGAACTATACAAACGAATAACATTTTGCAAGAAGAGATTATAGGAGAGCGAGTTACGTGAATGGAACACCAGTTTTTTTCATGTGTTTATGTTTAATATTCTGTATATATTTGAGTTAGCTTTTTATTATTTTAAAAATATTTCAGAAATTGTTTTACTTAAACCTTATTTGTGTTTTCTTATTCTTCTTTTAGTATAGATAGATAGATACTTTATTTGTACATTTTTACACAATTCTTTTTACAGTATTCCACATATAAACTAACTTAACCTATGTACAAATTTCCTTGCCAGCTATACCGCTCTTTTTGCCTTCTGGCTTATCTCAGCATCCTTTGCTACCTTTAATCCCTATTGCCCATCCTCTCCTTCCTCCGTTTACCTTTGTACCTTTCTTATCTCTCTTACTTTTCTAATCAATTTCTCTTTTACTTTCTTTAAGAACTCCCCCATATTCTTATTTTACTTTTCTTCCTTTCTCGTTAACATTTTAATTGCTACTATTTTTCTATCCATTGTTTCCTATTTTTCTTCCCATACTTTTTGTCTCCATTCTGCTAATTCTTTGCATTCTGTCATATAATGCTCTGTGTTTTCACTACCTCCGCATAATTCACAAATTCCATTTTTACTTTCTCTACTACGTACAGTAAGTAGGGGAAGTATTGTATTCCACCCAAAAATTCCATACCGAGATTTCACCGGAAATATATGTTTTGAGACCCACTGAATCCAACAAAAAAAGCATTTTCGGAAACATGTCCGTGTGTGTGTCTGTGTGTGTGTGTGTCTGTGAACAGCATAACTCAAAAACGAACAGTCGGATAAACACCAAACTTGGTATTTAGGTTCAGTATCTTCCAGAGTTGCGACACGAAGGTTTTCAACAAAATCCCCCACCCCAGAGTACCCTTTACATGGAACATTTTTCGAAAATTTTAATTTTCTCAAAAATGGTTTTAACGATTTTGATTAAAATATCATATGTTTAAGATATTTTCATGACAAATAAAATGTATATCTTGAATTTTCTGGGAATGTCTCCAAAAGTATTCTCCATTGTGAACGACTTTTGCATAACTGGTAAACCATAAGAGATAGACAAAATTTTACTACACAAAAAATGTAGATCGCGTTAAAATACACAATTTATGTCATATACATTTGTTTTGTTGAGTGAACCATTTTAGAGATATTGCTTGTTATTCCCTTAAATTTTTCAATACTTATTTTCTCAAATGGGAATTCGCTATTCATTTTTACTTTCTCTACTACGTATAGTAAGTAGGGGAAGTATTGTATTCCACCCAAAATTACGATACCGAGATTTCACCGGAAATACATGTTTTTAGAACCCCTGAATCCAAAAAAGCGTTATTGGAAACATGTCCGTGTGTGCGTGTGTCTGTCTGTGTGTGTGTCTGTGAACAGCATAACTCAGAAACGAACAGTCGGATAAACACCAAACTTGGTATTTGGGTTCAGTATCTTCCAAGGATGCGACGCGAAGGTTTTCAAGAAAATCCCCCCACCCCAGAGTACCCTTTACATGGAACATTTTTCGAAAATTTTAATTTTCTCAAAATTGGCTCCAACGATTTTGATTAAAGTATCATATGTTTAACATATTTTTATGACAAATAAAATGTATATCTTGAATTTCCTGGGGAATGTCTGCAAAAGTATTCTTTATTGTGAACGACTTTTGCATAACTGGTAAACCATAAGAGATACACAAAAGTTTACTACACAAAAAATGTAGATCGCGTTAAAATACACAATTTGTCATATACATTTTTTTGTGAGTGAACCATTTTCGAGATATTACTTGTTATTCCCTTAAATTTATCAATACTTATTTTCTAAAATGGGAATTCGTTATTCATTTTTTTGTCTTGGATATGCAAAGAGTTATAATCTGTGGCAAAGGGAATGGTGCTGCACCTAGCAACCAGTTATTAAGAGATATGTATGTGCTTAAAGGCTACTGCATTTCTATATTGCCCTTATAAATATATATTCCCCTTACATCTACAAGAAAATTAGCAATAAGATAGAGTCTGCAAATGTTTATCTCGACTAACATGAAGTAGATGGAGAATAAGCGTTTGTAAAAATAGTTTGTAGAGTAGAGAAAGTCATGTGAGTGTAACACATCAGATTTTTTTGTACCTCTCAGCTCTCTCAGATAAATTGATCCTGTTCTCATCCATGCAAACGCTTCTTTTTCTGCTCTATTACAATAATGCACATACCCTTGTCTTCCCCATTTCCTTTTTACTAATCTATTGATGATTTTTTATTCTCTAAGCTTCCCCAAATCTCTTGTCTTTCTATGTCCTCCACTCTCTTTTAGTATAAGTTTGCGTGTTCAAATGTTAAGTATGGCATATTGACGAGTTATTTGAATTTTTTTTAATAATTACATCTGCTAGAGAAATGAGTGCCTTGCCTCACAAACAGGAGCCAGTACAGGAAATGTTTTACTTTGCTAGTGTTGCTGTGAAAACTCAGGAATTTAGCACCATTTTGAGACGTAAAAATAATGAAAACGGAACTACAAGAAGCTCTCAGCTACAGGTAAAATAGAAGATAATTTTAATGTAATTTATTTCCGTGGTTTTATGAGTTAAGGTCTTTTTTCCCATGCTAAGAGGGCAGGAGAATTTGGGAAAAAATTGGGGAGGGTTCTGCGTCCCATAAATCATCAGAGAAGAGCAGCAGCAGCATTGGTAGAAAACTCACTCCCCCAATTTTCATTAATCCAATTTAAATTAGTTCTGGAGGCCGGGCAAGCATACTCCGAGAGACCCGAACCTCGCTTGCTTGCTTCGTCAGCAATAATATATCGTTAAATCTTTGCGTCACGCTCTTCGCTTTTCTTTTATTTATTTATTTTCAGGGTTTTCCTTTTCGTCGTCCCTCGTAATTTTTTGTTCGGGTGGCTCTTATACGTATATACATGGATCGGGCAGAACCGAAATGCTCTTGCCTCTTTTTTCCCCCCCTTCCTTTTGCCTGTTTTCTCTTGTCTCTTTTCGTTTCGTGTTCGTCGTTTATGTTTTGTTTCGCGTTGTTCGATTTTTTATGGCTGTTATTGTTGTTATTTTTTAAAGTGGTGCATCAGGGTTACATGGCAGAATGAGGTAGTGCAAGATGGGCATAAGCATGCGTTATAGTTGATCTCTTCCTCCAGATACATTATCATCGCTTCTTCATTTCCATCATTACTTGCACTAAAAGGTGTGTGACCTCTCTGAACGGATACAAAACTAGGTCTGATGTGTTACACTCACATGACTTTCTCTACTCTTGTACAAACTATTTATACAAACGCTTATTCTCCATCTACTTCATGTTAATTGAGATAAACATTTGCAGACTCTATCTTATTGCTAATTTTCTTGTAGATGTAAGGGGAATATATATTTACAAGGGCAATATAGAAATACAGTAGCCTTTAAGCACATACATATCTCTTAATAGCTGGTTGCTAGGTGCAGCACCATTCTCTTTGCCACAGATTAATACTCTTTGCATATCTAAGACAGAAAAATGAATAACGAATTCCCATTTGAGAAAATAAGTATTGGAAAATTTAAGGGAATAACAAGCAATATCTCGAAAATGGTTCACTCAACAACAAAAATGTATATGACATAAATTGTGTATTTTAACGCGATCTACATTTTTTGTGTAGTAAAATTTTGTCTGTCTCTTATGGTTTACCAGTTATGCAAAAGTCGTTCACAATGAAGAATACTTTTGGAGACATTCCCAGGAAATTCGAGATATACTTTTCATTTGTCATGAAAACATCTTAAACATTTGATATTTTAATCAAAATCGTTAGACATTTTTGAGAAAATTAAAATTTTCGAAAAATGTTCCATGTAAAGGGTAATATGGGGTGGGGGGATTTTCTTGAAAACCTTCGTGTCGCATCCCTGGAAGATACTGAACCTAAATACCAAGTTTGGTGTTTATCCGACTGTTCGTTTCTGAGTTATGCTGTTCACAGTCACACAGACACACACACGGACATGTTTCCAAAAATGTTTTTTTTTGGATTCAGAGGGCCTCAAAACATATATTTCCGGTGAAATCTCGGTATCGAATTTTTGGGTGGAATACAATACTTCCCCTACTTACTATACGTAGTAGAGAAAGTAAAAATAGTCATCTTATCAGACTCAAAATCAACCATAGATGAAATAGTAAATTACAATAATAATACAACAAGAAATATTAAAGAAATAAGAAGCCTAGTTAAAGCAGTTGAAACTAGAAATCATGTCACTCTACAATGGATCCCAGCTCATGTTGGACTTTAGGACAATGAACATACAGATTAATTAGCAAAGAAAGGTGCAGTACAACAAATAAAACCTATAGAACAAATAGAAATAAATAAACAATTAAATAACATTTCAAAAGACAGCAGAGACTTGATGAAGCAGATAAACTAAAGAATAAAGATTATAAAAATATTAAATTTAGAGTTAATATACAAAAAATGCCAAGGAAGGCTGCAGTGGTCTTATTAAGGATAACAACTGCCCATGATTACGTCGCGGAACATCTCTACAAGATAGGATGCCTACCTACACCCAAGTGCACCCTCTGTGAAGAAGATGTCATCCTAATCAAACAGCATCTCGCCAAATGCAAAGGCCTTAAAAGTGATAACTTACAGACTTTCTATTGGGAAGCAAGAGGGAAAATGATGCAAATCAATTAATCCCTAATGCCATTGGTTGAAGAAGTATGTTTCTGCCCCACGTATGGAAACCAATTTGAAACCAGTTGTATTGTCTTTATGTTGCTTGCACTACGCTTTGGGCGCCAATTTGAATTAGTGTGTGTTGTATTGTATTTCGACTGTTGGGGAGCTGAACTTGAAGTAGTTGCAACCACACGTATAGTAAAAAGTTTCGGGTAGCCTTCGTCCCAAATTTACTTTATGGTAGCCTTTGCCCCCCCAAATGTTTAAAAAATGTTAACTTTGTAATTTTTGACTATTTTTTTAAATATTATATATTTATGTTTGCCTCGGCTGCGTCAGTATTTATATTTTTTTTAGAGACATGAATGTCTTAGCAGGGAGTGGTGCGACTGAAGAATGTAGGCTTACACAGATTTTAATTTTACTTCACTCCTTTTATTAATGCTTGACACGATTTAAATAACACTTCACTGAATAGAGAGAGAGCTGTGAGATTTTTTTATTAATTACTTGCACTTTTTAACATGTAAACTATTTTTGTCTCGCACACAAAATACGTATTCAACTTCTCGAGGACACATCTCGCGTCCGGTTAGTAACACTGTCTACAAGCAACTGAACTCTGAATTTGTAAATTTTGCTATATTTCAGTTTTTGTTTGGCTAATCCTAGTCCAATACTATACCTTCATTTAACTAAAGCTTTTTTCTGGTTGTGGATTGGCTATTTTATAAACTGTCACAAAAATTACATTATTGCTTCCAAGAATCACAAGTAACATTAAAGTATCAAATACATTATTGCCTCAAGGTTACCACATTGTTAGCAACTTTTAACCTATTATCCTCACAGCTCCTATATTATTAAATTACGTAATACATTCACATAACATTATTACACATGGATACACTAATATAAACATATACAGTATGGTATAGTATTTATTGTGCTAAGAGTTTTACAAATTTGATTGTCTACTGCACTTTGACCCTGGCCACTCATTCAGTAGACAATACTACAGTTTATTTACATTTTACAATTTCTTGTCAATAAATTACCTTGCTCTTTTTTTTTCATGTCCCATTTCCACTTGTTTTTCACTTTTCATTTATTGATTACTTAACCATCACACATTCACTATAGTTTTCCATTCAAAGTAAGATGCACTACCTCTTACTTTTCTCTTTCCACTGTCCAAAGCCATTTATTTTTTACTTTACACCAAAACTGTCCAATGCTTCTAGCGTCTTTACATATCATTTCAATTATAAGTGTATTTCTATCCCCCTTCAACCACTTCTTATTAAAAATTCTTTTCTCCAATTTTCTGTTCCTTGGCACTTAAATACTATGTGTTCAATGTCTTCATTACCACCACATATCTGACATTGGTTCTGAGGAATACCCTGTCTTAGCCCTTTTAGTCTCCATGCTGCGGTTCTTAACCATGCAATAGATTCTCTCCCTTCTTTATTTACTATGTCTATATATTTTTCCCTACCCCATGTATTTTTCATTGTCCTATAATAAACTAATGAGCTCTTTTCGGCAATCTCACTGAACATGATTTGTATTTCTATATCTTCCAGTCTTTTCCTTGCCTTTTTCCAAAAAATTTTCACGTTATTTTCTCTCCTTCTCCATATATCTCCTAACCCATTTTTCTCCAAAATGTTCCGTAATTTACTTACCCATCCATCATTCATTAAGCTCTTCTCTTGGTATTCTATATATTGTCTTAACACATTACTTTTTCCTAGATTTAAAGTTGTGAACAAAATTTCAAAGCTCTTTCCATTATCTTCCCCTTAGTTGGCACCCTCCCCATCTCTAATTGTGCTACCTGTCTTACAATTGACTTCGGTAGCCCTAGTATTTCTCTACAAAACATCCTGTGCACCTCATCTATACTTTCCCATCCTCTATCTAATCCCCATATTTCTATACCATACATCATTTTTGCCTCCACAACCATCTCATAAACGTTTTCCAGCCATTTAACATTTATATTAGGTACTTTATATTTGCAGCTTCTAATTGCTGCCATCGCCCCTTTACCTTTTGCCAATGCAAACTTCCTTTGTTTCTCCCATTTATTACCTCCATCTATTTTTACTCCCAAATAGATACAGTCACGCACCACCCTGTAATTTTTATTCTGAAATATAAACATACATAATGACAGTAATATACACTTTTTATATATTGTTACATACACATACTGCTTTAAGGCAGGCTGTTATTGAATTTATATGTTATATAATTAGACTGAAATCATATAAGTGTTAAAAATACTGCCCCACATTCCACTCAAAAATTAAATTGGGAGAAAGTAGAAAAGAAAGACATTTAGAAGATAATACGATTAAATGCATTTTAATGCACCAAGGACAAAAACACAAACAACGGCAACTTGAAATACGCAAAAACGTATTGAAATCATTACTTAGAAGCAATTTAAGTCATCAGGGCCGATCATATGTTTGTATACAGACAAGGCGCACATAAAGACGAGCAAGAAGCGGGAGAGAGAGAGAGACCAGCTACCGAATCAACAAATCGGAATGACATGCTGGTATTGGAGGGGGATGTTGGAGGCCAGGCTCGTGTTAACCCTCCAACCAACCATCACCGACATTTTCAAGTGGCAAGGTAATTAATTTATATGCTGCTCTTCTTCATCTGTTGCTCGAGCGAAAACCAGGGAAAGGCGTGGCAAGATCTTCTGAGCCAGATACCAGCAGGTTCCTCACCTTCGGGAAACAAACTAACTATGTCTCATGGTCACCTTACTTTAATTAAACAACGGATACAGAGAACAAAACGTTCCGGTCATACAAAACGATGTTAAACATCAAAACGCATTTCAAATAACCAGCTGTAGGTACAGGAAAGGATGTAAGACGTGCCTTTTATACATGACATCTTGAACAGACAGCGATTTAACAGGCAAGACTAACATCAATATTTAGAGTTATTCAAAGAATTCTGAACATAAGCAGGTTTCTGACATCACCAAGACGGTAGGAGATTAAAATTTTGACCACTAAAACAAAATGAATGGGTTTTCAGGATAAATGTTCCTTGAAATTCAAATCAAATTAACAAAACAGGAGCTTGGAATAAATTAAAAACTATTTAAAGAGAGATTACTACCAGTGCTAAATTTACAAAATTCATTAACTCAGGAACTATAAGATTTAACAGTGAAATTTGAGAAAGGTGTTTTCATTACGTTGCTTTCCCCACAGATTGGAAATCCAATTTGAAATAGATATTTAACTTTGTAATTAAACTGTTTCTTTAAATATTTATGTTTGCCTCGGCTGCGTCAGTATTATTGTTAGAGACGTGTTTTTTTTTTTTTTTTTTTTTGTATTTAGGTGGTGCGACTGAAGAATGTAGGCTTACACAGATTATAATTCTACTTCACTCCTTTTATTAATGCTTGATACGATTTAAATAACACTTCACTGATATAGGGAGCTGTGAGATTCTTTTTATTAACTAATTACACGTTTTAACACGTAAACTTATTTTTCGTCTCACACGAATACGTATTAAATCTCTCGAGGACGCACAAGCAACGAATCCAGTTATGAGCACTGTCTGCAAGCAACTGACTTCTAGATTTGTAAATTTTGCTATATTTCAGTTTCTGATTGGCTAATCCTACTCCAATAGAATATCTTTATTTTACTAAAGCTTTTTCTGGTTGTTGATTGGCTATTTTATAAACTGTCACTAAAATTACATTATTGTTACTGCAAGAATCACAAGTAGTACTGCTAAACTTCCTTACTCATTGCCTCAAGTTACCTCATTGTTAGCAACTTTTAACCTATTATTCTCACAGCTCCTACATTATTAAGTTACGTAATACATTCACATAATATTATTACACATGGATACAATAATATAAGCATATTGTCGTGACCTCTTAACAAACTAGCTCAAAGGGGGGGGGTAGAGCGACTGGTACCGAGGATCTTAAAGTTATATTTCACATTATGCGAAGTCAGACGGGGGACGCAGCTGAGAGAAATTATGAAACTATATCAAAATATTCCTAGTAATAGTATTATTTCATGGTGTGGATGAGGGAAGGGACTATCTACTATAGTAATTTACACATAATAAAAGTGGATGGCTAGTGGTTTTAATGATGTAAAGGGGTTACATTACCTCCTTGTTTCCTTGCCTGTCGGTGGGGGACGCCATACTTCTGCATGAACAGCGCGCACACACACTAACAACTTGCCTCTTGCAGTAACTCGCCTCGACTGACTAAACCCACGCTAACTCGGCGTGGTAACGCTATGCTAACTGGCTTATCCCCTCCACTCTTGCGCAATATCCGATCTGGCAACCAGGCCACATACGCAATAATGCTCGTACGTCACATCATGCAATGACTGTTACATACATTTTACAAATTATTACATACACATATTGCTTCAATGCGGGCTGTTATTGAATTTACATATTACATAATTTGACTGAAATCATTTAAGTGTTAAAAATACTGCCTCAAAATATATTTAAAATAAAATATTGCGCCTACAGTGATTGAATATACATGACATTAAAAGGGAAATCTCAATTAATGGGACTAAAAATTTCATATTTTGGACATTTAATCTACCCTTAATTGTCTACTAAAGGAAGATAATTGTAACCTAACTAAGTGATTGCAAAGCACAGAACGCTTTTGTTGATGACGTCTTTCTTAATGACTGTATGAAGGCGTAGTACCCCATGGCACTGTGTAGCAGTTAAAAAACAAGTGACATTATTAAGGCGGGGGAGAGACAGAATCCCTGGCGCCTGGAACAAGAAGAAAAATAAATTTAGCAAGTCGAGAGAAAACAAGCGAACATGTGAGGAAGCGGGCAGTGGTTGCTTGTGCCGGACAAAAAACTTCATCAGCAGGAAAAATAAACAATCAAACAATGTGCAGAGTCATTCCGCACCAAATGAAATCCTTACACAACAAAAGTCGGCCCTTCCAGTCCTTAAAAACAACATGCAGCTGTTGTTGGAGGTGGAAGACATTCCCAAACGTACCAACATCGCCTTTTCACACGTGAGCAAACTGCTTCATTTTTAGACTCTACCATACGTTTTGGATGAAAAATTAGAGGCCAATAGACTATGATAGACAGGGAGGTGAAAAGCGAAATTTTACACGGCATTCTGATTTCACGCATTAAGGATGTACCATTTCAAAACAACAATGGGGTGGAAGTTGGTGTCTAAAAGCAGCGATGAAATGAAAATAGTCCTGTACAAGAAACTAACCATAGAGGTTACAATATACGATAGATTACAAGGTAAACCTGACATTTTTGCACCATTATGGAATGCGATATTAGAATGTGGTGATATTGGGATGTTACGTTCCATACATAATTGGTAGCTCCTCCACAATAATATGTACATGTTACACGTGTTGAGAAGGTTGCGTTGGCAAGGTTGTCCGTGTCTGTGTGTGTGTCTGTGAACAGCATAACTCAGAAACGAACAGTCGGATAAACACCAAACTTGGTATTTAGGTTCAGCATCTTCCAGAGATGCGACACGTAGGTTTTCAAGAAAATCACCCCACCCCATATTACCCTTTACATGGAACATTTTTCGAAAATTTTCATTTTCTCAAAAATGGCTCTAACGATTTTGATTAAAATATCATATGTTTAAGATATTTTCATGACAAATGAAATGTATATCTCGAATTTCCTGGGAATGTCTCCAAAAGTATTCTTTATTGTGAACGACTTTTGCATGACTGGTAAACCATAAGAGATAGACAAAATTTTACTACACAAAAAATGTAGATCGCGTTAAATTACACAATTTATGTCATATACATTTTTTTGTTGTTGAGTGAACCATTTTCGAGATATTGCCTGTTATTCCCTTAAATTTTCCAATACTTTTCCTCAAATGGGAATTCGTTATTCCGTTTTTTATGTCCTGGACATGCAAAGAGAATGGAATACGGCACATAGCAATCAGCTCTTAAAATATTTGACTATCGCTTAAAGCCTACCATATTCCCCTTGCATCTACAAGAAAATTAGCAATAAGATTAACATCTCGATTAACATGAAGTATATGGAGAATAAGGTTTGTAAAAATAGTTTGTACAGGAGTAGAGAAAGTCATATGAGTGCATATATGTCATATGTCATATGTCATGTTAGAGTTCTTCTGAAGCAGTGCTGGGAGCAATATTATAAAGCTGCTTTCGCTGCTCGAAGAATATGCCAAGTCGAAGGTGAAAGTGTCGTTGGCGAGCGTGTAGCAAATGATGGTTCCAGGGTTTCAGTAATGGATATGAAAACATCTCAACGTTCTGGAATATTGAAAATATACGCAGAGTTTTGGAAGAAAATCCTTAGTCAAGCATTCGGAGGCTGTCAGAAGAACTTGATGCTTCAAAAGATACGATACATCGCCATGTTAAGACACTTAAAAAATCATTCAGAAGCTGTAAATTTCTACCAAATGAATTGGCACCTGATCAAGCTTAACGTAGAGTGACTATCTGTTGTCAGCTTGTCGCTAATCCCTGTGATGATCTGATGGTATTTTAATCAAAATCGTTAGAGCCATTTTTGAGAAAATCAACATTTTCCATGTAAAGGGTAGTCTGGGGTGGCGGGATTTTCTTGAAAATCTTCGTGCCGCCTACTTGTAAGATACTAATCTCGACTACCAAGTTTGGTACTTATCCCATTTTTAGTTTTTGAATTATACTGTTCGCAGTCACACAGACAGACACACACACCGGGCATGTTTCCAAAAATTCTTTATTTGGATTCAGACGCCACAAAACATGCATTTTCGGTGAAATCTCGGAATCGAATTTTTGGGTGGAATGCAATATTTCCTCTATTTACTATACATACTAGAGAAAGTAAAAAAAAAAGAATCTGACGTGTTACACTCACACGACTTTCTCTACTCTTGTACAAACTATTTTTACAAACACTTATTCTCCATCTACTTCATGTTAATCGAGATAAACATTTGCAGAGTCTATCTTATTGCTAATTTTCTTGTAGATGTAAGGGCAATATATATTTACAAGGGCAATATAGAAATACAGTAGCCTTTAAGCACATACATATCTCTTAATAGCTGGTTGCTAGGTGCAGCACCATTCCCTTTCCCACAGATTAATACTCTTGGCATATCAAAGACAAAAAAATCAATAACGAATTCCCATTTGAGAAAATATGTATTGAAAAATTTAAGGGAATAACAAGCAATATCTCGAAAATGGTTCACTCAACAAAAAAAATGTATATGACATAAATTGTGTATTTTAACGCGATCTACATTTTTTGTGTTGTAAAACTTTGTCTATCTCTTATGGTTTACCAGTTATGCAAAAGTCGTTCACAATGAAGAATACTTTTGGAGACATTCCCAGAAAATTCAAGATATACATCTTATTTGTCATGAAAGTATCTTAAATGTATGATATTTTAATCAAAATCGTTAGAGCCGTTTTTGAGAAAATATAAATTTTCGAAAAATGTTCCATGTAAAGGGTAATCTAGGGTGGGGGGATTTTCTTGAAAACCTTCGTGTCGCATCTCTGGAAGATACTGAACCTAAATATCATGTTTGGTGTTTATCCGACTGTTCGTAGATTAACTAACGTGGAACTAAATAATTTAACACGTGTGCTTAGGTTTGCGTCAAGCGGCATTGATAAATTCTTGTTAATGCACAATTTTATTAAATAAGCGGTAACACCCCGTCTACACACACACACACACACACACACACACACACACACACAAGCTCAAATTTATACACCGGGCTCTGGGCATACCGTAAAATGTTTTTGTTTAGAGACAACTTTCTGGATCGCAGCCGGGAATCGAACCCGAAACACCTTATATAGCAGGCAGTTTCTCTACGGAAGGAGCTCTGTAACCAGTAATAGCAGTTAAGAGTATTAGTTTTCAAGCACTGGTCTTTGATTTAGCAGTCTCCTCTCTGTCCGATTGGAGTTCCCTTTTGCAGCTCTGCTTAGGCAAACCTTTTGGCATCCGCGCTATCCGGTACAAACTAACGTAAACTAAGGACGGCTTGTGTGGCCCACCAGGTATATATAGCGACTCAAATTAGATCGTTTATCGCCCTGACATGCGCCATCACTCATCTTTGTTTTTTACAAACCTGAGTTAGACTGCGACCCCATTATCGGCATCTGTGTAGTAAGTAATTATATTTGCATCATCGATATTTTCTATGCGGGTCTTTGAGGTTTTAATTCTCTCAATGTTCTAGAAACGTCGCTGTTACTCTTAAAGACTCCTGACTCCAGCGGCTATCGAAGTTTTGACGGCTATCAATGAAAGACATCGATCCTGAGAAGGTATCTGTGGTTTAGATTCCCGCCGATGGGTTTCCCTGAGCGTGAGTGGTTTCCTCGGATTACTTCCTGCATCCATTGTCTTCCTTATCATATGTTTCAGGGTTGTAGGACGAGGCGACGGTGTTCGGCGGGTTGCGACTGGGCGGTAGATGTGCACCCTAGAGGCTTCCTTACTGGAGTCGCTGCGGGATTGCTCATTTAGGACCCTTTCCCATTGAGCCCGCTAGGAGGTACTGCCGGCGGTTAGGAGGCTTGTGGGTGGCCCCGGGCAGCGTCGAATGCGTTCCATCTGGGAACATTAGGAACCAGTCCATGCTTGCGCCCGTCGTCACCCTCCGGGACTCTTACCTCATCCTAGGGGTCAGGATGGAAGCAAAAAGGGCCGTTTCGGCCTACATCCGGTGCTCTGCCTCCGTTGCGCGGACTCTCCGTTCGTCCGTACCTTTACCTTTTACCACAAATTCCCTGTCTCGTCATTCTCTCTCATTACGTTTCTCCTTTCACTTTTCAGGTGAGCTTCGAGGCTGCGCAGTATTAGTCCGTGTGGCGCAAATGCTTTCTAGACCGTTCTTTGAGCCGTCAAGGTGGGTCGAGTTCTCCCCGAATCAGGCACATGGTAGACCTCTTTGAGCAGACCGATAATGTGATTGGGTCTTACAGCCTGGTGTCCTTAGGGACCCCTTCGCGTCACTGTGACCCGTCTGCCTGCAAGCCATTGTCTCCTGAGGTTTCATCCGTTAGTCCTGGGGGGTCGAGGTTAGCGAGGTGTCACCCTCCGTTAATGAGTGATAGTCGCTGTTAACTCTTGATGGTAAACATATAATATATCCGTTGGAGCGCTTATTCCGTGGACAACTGTGAGCTTAGTTTGACAAATTGTCTCCCACTGACTCCTTTTGTGACGATATACGTCCATATTGTTTCATTCAAAGCATTTCTAGGACAAAAAAATCTGATGTGATACATTCACATGACTTTCTCTGTGGTTTATCAGAGGGTATACAAACTATTCTTACTAAAGCTTTTTCTTCTATCTACTTCATTTTAATACAAATAAACCTTTTCAGAAACAGCTACATTACACATTTCGTTATAGATACAAAGAGAACAGCGATAGTCAAATGTTTAACAACTGGACGCTATATGCTGGCCTTAAAATTCCATACTGTTTCCATGACATCACGAGAAACAGCTGAATGTTGAAATGAGGTTTAACAAAATGACAAAATTATTGAGCAATTCTAAACTTAATAACGGATACCTGAAATGGTTGATGCTATAGAAAGTTAATTGAAATAAGGTGTGTGTTTTGAAGAGATCTACCTGTTTTTGTATACTACGTGTTCGTACTTGGCTTAACGTTTACCAATGATACAAAACTCTTTCCAAATGTAGAGGATTTCAGAGGGTATTCCCAGAAAATTCAAAATATGAATTTTGTCATGTGAATATCTTTAATATACGGTATTTTAATCAAAATCCTTACAGCCATGTTTTAGAAAATGTAAAATTACGAAAAAAAACTCCATTAAGCGCTAGTTTCGTGTGGGGGGATTTTCGTGAAAATCTTCGTGTTACATATTTAGAAGCTACTGACCTAATTACCCGGTTTAGTATTTATCCGAGTTCTGCTGGTCACATACACACATACATATCGTTCTCCGTGCTTCTAGTTCTCAGTCGCGGGTTCAAACCCGGCAGAGGGCGATGGATGTTTTCGCGCGTAAAAATCCTTAGCATGGCTTCCTTCAGAAAACAAGTAAGGCTGGTGGTCCCGTGTCGTAGATTTACGGCACGTAAAAGAACCTCAAGCCTGATAAAGAGGCCTCTGAGCAAAATTACCGATCTTTCACGCCCAATATAGAATGGGACGCTAAGCTTATAGTTAAAGAACGTCCATGAGTAAAACTCAATTCTATCATACATACATCCACATAAGCTTCTCTACCCTCTACCGTTTATTAGTGTGTATACAAACTCTTCTTACAAAAGCTTTTTAATTTCTCTACTACGTATAGTAAGTAGGGGAAGTATTGTATTCCACCCAAAAATTCGATACCGATATTTCACCGGAAATACATTTTTTGAGACCACTGAAACAAAAAACATTTTTGGAAACATGTCCGTGTGTGTTTCTGTGTGTGTGTCTGTGAACAGCATAACTCAGAAACGAACAGTCGGATAAACACCAAACTTGGTATTTAGGTTCAGTATCTTCCAGAGATGCGACACGAAGATTTTCCAGAAAATCCCCCCACACCAGATTACCCTTTACATGAAACATTTTTCGAAAATTTTCATATTCTCAAAAATGGTTCTAACGATTTTGATTAAAATATCATATGTTTAAGATATTTTCATGACAAATGAAATGTATATCTCGAATTTTCTGGGAATGTCTCCAAAGTATTCTTCGTTGTGAACGACTTTTGCATAACTGGTAAACCGTAAGAGATAGACAAACGTTTACTACACAAAAAATGTAGATCGCGTTAAAACACACAATTTATGTTATATATATTTTTGTTGTTCAGTGAACCATTTTCAAGATGTTGCTTGTTATTCCCTTAAATTTTCCAATACTTACACTTTTTCTCAAATGGAAATTCGTTATTCATTTTTTTTGTCCTGGTAATACAAAGAGAATGGAATGCTCCACATAGCAACCAGCTCTTAAAACATTTGACTATCGCTTAAAGCCTAATATTCCCCTTGCATCTACAAGAAAATTAGCAATAAGGTTAACATGAAGCATATGGGGAATAAGCGTTTGTAAAAATGGTTTGTACAAGAGTAGAGAAAGTCATGTGAGTGTAACACATCAGATTTTTGTAATAGATACAAAGAGAACACCGATAGACAAATGTTTAACAACTGAACGCTATATGCTGTCCTTAAAATTCCATACTGTTTCCATGACATCGCGAGAAACAACTGAATGTCGACAGGAATTGAAATTTCTTCCGAATGAAGAGGACTTTACAGGCTATTTTCAGAAAATTCAAGGTATAGATTTTATTTGTGGTGTAAATATCTTAAATACATAGTATTTTAATCAAAATCGTTACAGCTATATTTTAGGAAAGCAATAGTTTCGAATAATGTTCCATGTGAAGGGTCATTTGGGTTGAGGGGGTTTTCTTAAAATCTCCCTGTCACACTTTGAAAGGTACTGAGTCGAATTACGTATTTTGGTGTTTATCTTACTTTTAGTTTTTTAGTTATGCTGTTCACATACATACACACACACCAGTCTATTTTTAAAAATCCTTCTTTTGGTTTCAAGGAGTCTCAAAGCACGTATTTCGGTTGAAATATCGGTATCAAATTTTTGGTAGCAGTGCAGTACCTTACCGTACCATGTGCGTGATAAATAAAGTAAAAAGATCATTTTGCGTAACAGTCGCGTAAAATTATAAACCCATACTGTGACATGATCCACGAACAGTCCCTACAGCATGTACATACGTGGTATTATCCATGAAACAAAGTAATAAAATAAAACAACAAAGCCCTGTTAATGATACGTTCTTTATGCACACTATCCTATCATGCCCCTCCTTTCCAGGCAACCTATAATTTTCGCGCATTAAGAGTTTAAAACCTTGTCGATACACTGCGAATTTCTTTTGTTCCTTTTGTCAGCCTTACAAAATCATAGAGGTGATGTAATTCTACAAGGTATTCTTCTTGTCACCGATCTTTTGGTCTTTGTTCCTGTTTGTACCTGAGAGCTTTAGGTCGTAGTAAACATCTTTATTAAAACAGTCATTATGACTTTACCAAATTGGAGTACTCCTGTCCTAAATATAATGACATCTATTCTTTGCAGTTTGCTTTTTCTGTGACTTTGGTTGATTTTCATTTACTTTTATTGAAGTTGGTTGTTGCTTCATGTATGGAAAGCCGATTTGAAATCGGTTTATTTTAGGTGTTGTATTGTAGTTATTATGTTGGGGATCCGAACTTGAAGTAGTTGCAACCGCACGTCTGGTAAAAAGTTTCCGGTAGCCTTCGCCCCAAATGTACTTTCCGGTGGCCTTTGCCCCAAATGTTTACAAAATATTAACTTTGTAATTTTGACTGTTTCTTTAAATATTATATATTTATGTTTGCCTCGAATGCGTCAGTATTTATTTTTAGAGAGATGAATGACTTAGCAGGGAGTGGTGCGACTGAAAAATGTAGGCTTACACAGATTATATTTTACTTCACTCCTTTTATTAATGCTTGACACGAATTAAATAACACTTCATTGATATAGAGAGAGAGCTGTGAGATTTTTTAACTACTTGCACTTTTTAACACGTAAACTATTTTCGTCTCACACGAATACGTATTAAATTTCTCGAGGACGCATCTCGGATCCGGTTAGGAACACTGTCTACAAGCAACTAACTTCTGAATTTGTAAACTTTCCTGTATTTCAGTTTCTGATAGGCTAATCCTACTCCATACCTTCATTTAACTAAAGCTTTTTCTGGTTGTTGATTGGCTATTTATAATTTGTCTCAAAATTTACATTATTGTTGCTCCGATAATGACTAGTAGCATTATTAAACTTTCTTACTCATTATTGCCTCAAGGTAACCTCATTGTTAGCAACTTTTAACCTATTTCTCTCACAGCTCCTACATTATTAAATTACGTAATACATTCACATAACATTATTAAACATGTATACAATAATATAAGCGTATACAATGACTGTAATATACACTTTGTTTATCTTGTTATATACACATATTGCATATGTAACAATATCTAAAAAGTATATATTGCGGTCATTGTATATGTTTATATTATTGTATCCATGTGTAATAATGTTATGTGAATGTATTACGTAATTTAATAATGTAGGAGCTGTGAGAAAAATAGGTTAAAAGTTGCTAACAATGAGGTAACCTTGAGGCAATAATGAATTAGAAAGTTTAAATGCTACTGGTAATTCTTGGAGCTACTGGTAATTTTTGTGACAGTTTATAAAATAGCCAATCAACAACCAGAAAGAAAAAGCTTTAGTTAAATGAAAGTATTCTATTGGAGTACGATTAGCCAATCAGAAACTGAAATATAGCAAAATTTACAAATTCAGAGTTCAGTTCTTATAGACAGTGTTCCTAACCGGACGCGAGATGTGTCCTCGAGAAATTTAATGCGTATTCAGTGTGAGACGAAAATAGTTTACGTGTTAAAAACTGCAGGTAATTTACAAAATAATCTCAAGGCTCTCTCTCTATATCAGTGAAGTGTTATTTAAATCGTGTCAAGCATTAATAAAAGGAGTGAAGTAAAATTATAATCTACATTCTTCAGTCGCACCACTCCCTGCTAAGACATTCATGTCTCTAACAATAATACTGACGCAGCCGAGGCAAACATAAATATATAATATTTAAAGAAACAGTCAAATTACAAAGTTGATATTTTTAAACTTGGGGCGAAGGCTACCGGAAACTTTTTACCATACGTGCGGTTGCAACTACTTCAAGTCCGGCTCCCCAACAGTTGAAATATAATACTTCTTCAAACTGCTTTCCATACGTAGCAACAACAAACTTTTCAATTTGGCTCCCAAAACGTGGGGCAAATAGCATACAACAAAATAACTTCTTCAATTTTAAATACGAGATAAACGTTTACAGAAACAGCTACATTACACATTTCGTTATAGATACAAAGAGAACAGCGACAGTCAAATTTTTAACAACTGGACGCTATATGCTGGCCATAATATTCCATAGTTTCCATGCTATCTCAAGAAACAACTGAATGTTGGCAGGACTTTAAGAGGATGGCTAAGTATTGGATAATTCGAACCATTAATAAAGCACGTCTCGGAAATTGTTAATGCCACATAAAAGTTGTTTGGAATAAATTGTGTGCTTTACAGATCTAAATGTTTTCTGTAGTACGTTATTGTCTATCGCTTAATGCTTACCAGTTATGCAAAGTTATATAAATTTCCTTCCGAATGAAAAGGGCATAAGAAGATATTCCCAGACAATTGAAAATAAACACATTTTATTTGTTGTATAAACATACTTAATATATGGCATTTTTAGTCAAGAACATTAGAGACTTTTTTTTTTTTTAGAAAATCAAGAATTTGGAATAAGGTTCCATGTAAAGAATAGTTTGAGGTTGGGGATTTCCGAATATCTTTGTTTCGCAGCTTTGAAAGATACTAAACTTAAATTCTGTTTGATATTTATCCCACTTTTCGTTAACAGACGCAAACACGGGCCTTTATCTAAACATTTTTGGGGGGGGTGGGTTCAGGTCGCTTTAAAAGATTTATCTCGACATCGAATTTTTGGGTGCAAATACCATACTTCCCTTACTTGCTACGCGTAGTAGAGAATGTAAAAATCTGATGTGTTACACTCACATGACTTTCTCTTCTCTTGTACAAAGTATTTTTACAAACGCTTATTCTCCACCCACTTCATGTTAATCGAGATAAACATTTGCAGGTGCAAGGGGAATTGGTAGGCTTTAAGCGATAGTCAATGTTTTAAGAGCTGGTTACTATGTGGAGTATTCCATTGTCTTTGCATTACCAGGATATACAAAAACGAATAACGAATTCCCACTTGAAAAAAGTGTAAGTATTGGGAAATTCAAACAACAATTGTTCACTCCACAAAAAAAATGTGTGTTTTAACTAGATCTACATTTTTTGTGTACAGAAATTTTGTCTATCTCTTATGGTTTAACAGTTATGCAAAGGTCATTCAGAATGAAGAGGACTTTTTGGGACATTCGCACAAAATTCAAGATACGAGGGGCACTATTTATATTTTGAGCCTAATAATTAAAACAAAGTAACTTCTGATTGAAAACTGCTTTATTGTTTTTCAAAATATTCTCCTTTATGATCAATACACTTTTGCTTCCGTTTGAACCATTTGTCAAAGCATTTATTCCAGTCTTCTTGAGACACCTCCAAAACATGGTTTTTGAAGGCATCAACGGCTTCTTCTGCCAACGAAAATCGTTGTCCACGCAATTTATTCTTGATGTTCGGGAACAAAAAGAAGTCATTGCCTGCAAAATCAGGACTGTATGGCGGATGACCCATCAATTCGATTTTTTGAGCCTTCAAATACCTTGTTGTTAGACGAGATGTGTGTGCGCTCGCATTGTCTTGATGAAGATCGATCCTACGGTTCTTGTTGGTTTTCCTTACTTCACCGGAGACTTCAGGCAAACAAATGGTTGTGTACCATTTGGTATTGACCCTGTTACGTTCCTCTAGAGGCACTGTTGCCACATGACCAGTTTTGCTGAAAAAGCCGGCGACCATTTGCTTCGAAGTGCTTCGAGTGCGAACAACTTTTGTTGGATTTGCTTCATGTTGAAACACCCATACAGTCGACTGCTGTTTACGTTCCGGCTCATACGCATAGATCCATGATTCGTCACCTGTTACAATTTTATATACGTCTTTTGAGGAACTCGACACGAGCATCTTTTTGAGATTGCGTCAAATTATGTGGGATCCAACGAGAGCAAACCTTTTTCACGGCTAAATAATCATGCAATATTTTATATATTCTGGTGGAACTAATGCCTAGAGTTGCCTCAATCTCACAATATGTCGCATGACGATCTTTCATTATTGGTTTTTGCACAGCATCAATGTTTTCTGGCACAACTAATTTTGGACGACCTTCACGAACTTCATCATTGAGCGAACGGCGGCCACGATTAAATTCGTTATACCAGCGTTTCACAGTGGCAAAGAATGTAGCTTTGTCGCCAAATGTGGAAGTTAGTTGATCGATGCACTCTTGTCTTGATAATCCACGCCGAATGTCGTAATAAATCATTGTACGAACATTTTCACGACTTAATTCCATGTTTTTGTTGACACACTATTTTCAAGTTAGTGTAAACAAAACAAATGACGCTCTATTGAGAAAAAGTTTGAAGTAGATTATGGTCAAAAAGTCAAACTTTTCCATTGGAAACGTCAGATGGTACCTACAACATTCACGGTTGCCAAGGGTCAAAACATAAATAGTGCCCCTCGTATACATTTCATTTGGCATGAAAATATTTTAAACAAAATCGTTAGAGCCATTTTTGAGAAAATGAAAAATTTCGAAAAACGTACCGTATAAAAGCATAGTCCGGGTGGTGGCTTTTCTTGAAACCTTCATGTCGCACCCTTGGAAGATACTGAACCTAAATACCAAGTTTGGTGTTTGTCCGACTTTTCGTTTATGAGTTATGCTGTTCAGAGTCATACAGACAGACATGTTTCCAAAAATGCTTTACATGTATTCAGTGCACCTCAAACATGTATTTCCGGT
The DNA here is from genome assembly GCA_030765065.1 of Deroplatys truncata. Lineage (NCBI taxonomy): Eukaryota > Metazoa > Arthropoda > Insecta > Mantodea > Mantidae > Deroplatys > Deroplatys truncata. The sequence continues at coordinate 15,277,363 of CM060979.1, forward strand.
GAAAACTCGGTATCGAATTTTTGGGTGGAATACAATACTTCCCCTACTTACTATACGTAGTAGCTAAAGTAAAAATCTGACTATCGCTTTGGCTACTGTATGGGACAACGAAATGTGTAGGTAGAATAATAAGAACAGGTTATAGTATGTGATTTAGAGAGGAGTTGATACAAATGTTGTAGGCGCCCTTTGATCTAGGACTTCGGCATTTAGGACAATGAGGGAGACAGGGAGTAATTAATCTCGGTAAATGGGGCGTGTTTAAGAAGCACGTGATCGCACTTACGCCACTGTTGCTGTGAGTGACAGAATTAGAAGTCGACTACTTCGATTTTGTCTGATTTTGATTGATACTGGGGCCGTCGTCGCCACCGCCGCTAGAGGCCCGCGTCGGAAAGATTAATGATCATGGCTCAGGAACCTCAAATGAAATTCTCCACCTTGTTGTTACCTCTTAAGATATTTCCGTCCGCCATCTTGTTTTGTTGAGGCCGCCGCCTCGTCATTGTTGTAAAGTATACCTACCTGCCTTGTTGTTTGCAGATCGTACGAGGCCAGTAGCTGTGTACCTAGAGTTTTTATCGCTAACATCCTCATCGTTTGCCAAGTACCTTGAAATGTTGACTCACATTATTATGATAAATGAAACAGCGACGCGGTCGCTCAACCGAATGCGACTTCAATTAACCAAACACGTTTTCCGCCGCTATCAAAGACTTAAATGCGGCCATTAATTATAGCGCTGTATTTATAAATACCAATCTGACGGAGATAAAGGCACTTCCTTGTTTTTATTATTGCTTTACCTTTGATTCATTAACTTTATTTGGGACGTTAGATGAAGTGTGTTCGTACAGTGGAATCCTGTATAACCGAAATAAAGGGAACAGAACATATTTTTGCTTTCTTTACCACGTGTACTAAGTATGAGGCCGTATTTTTAAGAGCTGGTTGCTATGTGGCGCATTCCATTCTCTTTGTATGTCCAGGACATAAAAAAAATGAATAACGAATTTGAGAAAGAGTATAAGTATTGGAAAATTTAAGGGAATAACAAGCAATATCTCGAAAATGTTTCACTCAACAACAAAAATGTTTATGACATAAATTGCGTATTTTAACGCGATCTACATTTCTTGTGTAGTAAAATTTTGTCTATCTCTTATGGTTTACCAGTTATGCAAAAGTCGTTCACAATGGGAGAATACTTTTGGAGACATTCCCAGAAAATTCGAGATATACATTTCATTTGTCATGAAAATATCTTAAACATATGATATTTTAATCAAAATCGTTAGAGCCATTTTTGAGAAAGTTAAAATTTTCGAAAAATGTTCCATGTAAAGGGTAATCTGGGGTGGGGGGATTTTCTTGAAAACCATCGTGTCGCATCTCTGGGAGATACTGAACCTAAATACCAAGTTTGGTGTTTATCCGACTGTTCGTTTCTGAGTTATGCAGTTCACAGACTCACACACACGAACATGTTTCCAAAAATCCTTTTTTTGGATTCAGGGGGTCTCAAAACATGTATTTCCGGTGATGTCTTGGTATTGAATTTTTGGGTGGAATACAATACTTCCCCTACTTACTATACGTAGTAGAGAAACTAAAAATATAACAACAGCCCACCTTAAAGCAATATGTGTATGTAACAATATATTAAAAGTGCATATTACAGTCATTGTATATGTTTATATTATCGTATACATGTGTAATAATGTTATGTGAATGTATTACGTAATTTAATAATGTAGGAGCTGTGAGAATAATAGGTTAAAATTTGCTAACAATGATATAACCTTGAGGCAATAATGAGTAAGAATGTTTAATAGTGCTACAGAAATTTACAAATTTAGGCGGAAGAAATCAAGTCAGTTGCTTGTAGACAGCGCTCATAACCGGACGAAATGCGTCCTCGAGAAATTTTGTACGTAGTCGTTTGAGACAAAAATAGTTTACGTGTTAAAAAGTGCAAGTAATTAATAAAAAAAATCTCACAGCTCTCTATATCAGTGTAGTGTTATTTAAATCGTATCAAGCATTAAAAGGAGTGAAGTAAAATTATAATCTGTGTAAGCCTACATTCTTGTCGCACCACCTCCCTGCTAAGAAATCCATGACTCCAACAATAATACTGACGCAGCCGAGGCAAACATAAATATATAATATTTAAAGAAGTAGTCAAATTACAAAGTTAATATTTTTAAACATTTTGGGGGGGCAAAGACCACCGGAAAGTACATTTGGGGCGAAGGCTGCCTGAAAGCGGGTACCATACGTGCGGTTGTAACGAACTTTAAGTGTTCGGCTCCCCAACAGTTGAACTTTAATACATCATCTTCAAATTGTCTTTCCAAACGTTGCAGCAACAAACATTCTTCAAATTGGCTCCCAAAGCGTAGAAAAAAATAAAAATACAATTCAACTCCTTCAATACAACAAAATAACTATCTCAAATTGGTGCCCAACGTGGGGCTAAAAAGGAACTATCTCAAGTAGGGGAAGTATTGTATTCAGCCCAAAAATTCATTATAGAGATTTCACTACGAGTATATGTTTTGAAGCCCCCTGAATACAAGGAAACAATTTTTAGAAAAAAACGTCTTGATGTATGTGTGTGTCTGTGAGCACCGTAATCCAAAAACGAAAAGACGGATAAATACCAAACTTGGCATTTAGTTCGGTACCTTCTAAAAACGCGACACGAAGATTTTCAAGGAAATGCCTCCATTCCAGACCACCATTTACATGGAAGACGTTTCGAGGTTTTTGATTTTCTAAGAAATGACTCATAGGATTTTGATTAAAATACCATATACTATACATATTTACATTACAAATAAAATTTATATTTTGAATTTTCTGGGAATAGCCTTTGAAGGAAGGAATTTTGTATCATCTTGTATAAGCAGTAAACGGTAAGCGATACACGAAAACTTACTAAGCAAAAAATGTAGATATTTTTAAAGCACACAATTTATTCCAAATAAAGTTTTCTGTGACATGAGCCATTTTCGAGATATCCATTATTAGTGGTTAGAGTTATTCAATATTTAGCCATTCTTTTAAAGTCTGCTCAACACTCACATGTTTCTTGCGATGTCATGGAAACAGTATGGAATTTTAAGATAAGCATATAACGTCCAGTTGTTAAACATTTGACTATCGCTGTTCTCTTTGTATCTGTAAATTAAATTAAATTGAGTTTTATTTGTGTACGCTCTTTAACTGCCGCGGTCCTTAGCGTCCCATTCTATATTGGGCGTGAAAGACACAGATGCCTCTTTATCAGGCTTGAGGTCATCTACATCACGGGAACACCGACTTTACTTCCCTTCCGATGAAAGCCATGCAAAGATTTTTATGCCCGAAAACAAATCCATCGCCCTCCGCTGGGTTTGAACCCGCGACCTCGGGAACTAGAGACTAGCATGGTAACCACTACATCACGGAGGACGACCTTTCTACACACGAGGTGTATTCCAAATCTAAGGTCTGTTTGGTCATAATAACAACAACATCGCTCATGAGACAAGGTTTTTATTGACAGTGATGTGTGCCTACGCATATATGTACTTTACTTTTCCACATAATCGCCGTTCACATGTATACACTTACTGTAATGCTGCACTAGCTTCTGTCGCCTGGGACTTGAAGCAGTTGGTAACGCTCGTCTTGAGTTCATCCTCGGTTTGAAATCGTTGTCCACCCAGCCACCGTTTCGAATACAAGAAGAGGAAATAATCGCTTGGTGCCAGGTCGGGTATGTACGGAGGGTGGTCAAAGAGTTCCCAACGAAACTCTTGAATCTTCATAATTGGTTTTGGCAGCAGTGTGCGAGCGTGCGTTGTCGTGCAGGAGGATATCAGACGAATGTCAGCTGTAATTGTTGACCCACGATTCACGAAATCAATCAAAAGGACGCCCTTTTCTTCCCAAAACACGGTAGCCATCATTTTGCGAGTCGTGTACGGCGAATGCTTACACTTTTTTTTAAAAAAAATTGGTTAACCGGAACGGCTCACTGCATTGTCTGCTGTTTCGATTCTGCGTTGGTGTAGTACCCGCCCGTAGCATTGTGAAAAACAAACCGTCTCCATCTTGTCTATAGCGCTCCAAAACTGTCGTGCACTACGCATTCGTTGCTCTTTGTGCTGACCGGTGAGCAGTTTTGGCACCCACCTCGCACAAAGTTTCCGATATCCAAGCTGTTCAGTGACAATCCTGTAAAGTGAGGTTCCAGCAACATTTGGGAATTTATCAGCCACGCCACTATTCGTCAAACGCCAATCACTTCGAAGTTGCTGGCTCACTTGCTAACGATGTCGTCGATGCGAATACTGGGCGTGTCACTCCGCTGTTCATGTGCACATTTTTGCGGCTATTTCGAAATTCTGGACACCAGTGTCGAACCTGTTTGTCACTCAGTATGTCCGGTCCATACACGAGGCATAACTCACTATGGATTTCCGCAGCTGACGATACTTTTGCCAGCAAAAATCTAATCACTTCACAACTGCCGGGATCTACGATTGTAGTGACCATTGCGAGCTGCTCTCACTGGCTGCCAAACACTTAGTGCGTCACACCAACACTGCGGTAGGTTACTCAGGAGTCGGTAGACAGCGCTGCAGGCGTGATACGTCATTCAGGTCTACCATCCGTTAAATACTGTTCACCGGGCCTTAGGTTTGGCATACTCCTGGTGTATGTTACAGTATTTACGAAGACTATTTCATAAGATCAATAAGTTTCTGAACTATCTTCTCGCAACGTTTGCGACTAGCTACACGTCACTGTTTGATAATCATTAGCTATATATTTTGGAGCTGATTCACTGCTTTGTTTTACATAACGTACGACAACACAAAAACAAAGGCTTTGTGTTACTGATACTGCCGCAATTAAATATTTACCGCTAAGATTTCAATACAAATTTGTAGTCTTTTCTTGCCTCTAATGTTTCGAATCTCTCGTCCACTGTCGGCTTCGAGATTCTGTTTAATGCTTATTGCAAAACGCTTCGTTTACGCTGGCATCTTAAACACAAATAAACCACACTGACCAACACCAACAGTAGAATAGCTTTGAATGCTTGTGCAAGCAGTTAACACTTGTTATAACCGCACAATATGTGGGGAAGGGGATGAGGATTAACATACAATACCATATTTCTTTCTTTCTATTTAGTAAATTACCATTTTAGTAATTTAGTGAATATGTAATAACTGAATTCCAGTTATTGTGGATGTATAGTCGTAAATAGTAGCTTATTAATATTTTGTTGAAATATACTTTAAATGAAATTTATTTTATTTTTCTCGAATTCATTTTAAATTTTTTGTTAGTAGTTGGTTAAATGTGTACAACAATATTGTATAAATTAATAAGAATAAGGGAAGTAGAAAATTTAAAATACACTCCTGGTGTAGGTCACTAGATACCAAGACAAGTATTATACGTTTTATTTTATTTATGTTTTCTTTATTGTTTTTTTTCCTTTGCTTGGTGCTTTTCTTTTTTCTCTGTTGTTTCGGTTTAGCCGGATTTCTGTTAAGCACAGTTTGGTTTAGCGTGGTTTTACTGTATTGGGAGCAAGACCCATTCCTCACGTATCAACCAGCTTAGGAGGTAAACAACCCTCATTCCTCCCGCGGGACCAGTCTAATGGCCAGGAAACATTCTATCCCAAACAAAAATTAATTTACCGAGTTTTCACCGGAAATGCATGTTTTGAGATACCAGAAGATTTCATTTCCAGAAAAGGCTCATGTATGTTTGTGTGTAGTCTGTGAAAGCATAACTCAAAAACAAAAACTCCGATGAATACTTTATATGTTCTGTATTTTACAAGCAGAGATTGGAAGACTTTCATGAAATTTGTCCCACGTTTAACTACATTTGAGGTGGAAGATTTTTGATATTTGTTATTTCTTTTCAAAACACTGCTCTAGCGATTTTTATTGAAATACCATGTGTCTGTAACGTTAATATGACAAATAAAATGAATATCTTTAATTTCCTGGATTGGCCTGTGTGTTCGTCTCACTTTTGATGAATATTAGACAATTCTATTTAACTGGGAAGCTCTGTTTCAGGAAAAGCAAGGAGAATACTTTTTTCCAAGCTTCAACTGTTTTCAAAGTATTTTATGCTATATGCCTATTTACATTTTGACAGCTTTAAGTTTATGACATAAATGGTTTGATAATTGGCTATTTCTTTATTTCCTTTTAACTTTCATAATCTCATGAACCAAAAGAGAGGGAGAGAGGTGTAACATCTGGCTGCCTTATGTATAAGCATGTAGAAGCAATTAATTCCACCAAAGTTGAAATAATTTCCAGACAAAATGTTTTATATGAATAATACAGGGTTATTCAAAAAGAAGGAACAGATTTTAAATATTCATATTTAAGGAACGACAATAGATAGCAATACATACGGCACCTCATTGAATAGAGGAAAGTTCAAAGTTTCAAGCCCTCACTTATTCCATTCAGTGCCTACAGTGGCGCTGGGTTAGTTTACAAGAAAAGTCGTTTTGTATGCTGCAGTATGCAAAGAGTGAATCTATTGTTTCATTGCAGCGTGCATTTCGTTGTAAGTTCAACAACGAGCCGCCTCGTCATAAAAAATTTACAATTGATACAATAAATTCGTAGAAGATGGTTACGTATGCAAACGGTAAAGCACTGGTCGTCCTCACATAACAAATGGTGCTCATTTTGAACACATAAAATAAAATGTTGAACTTACCTCTATTCAGTGATATATCACACGTGTCGCCATCTATTGTCGTTCCTTGGAAATAAATATTTAAAGTCTGTTCTTTCTTTTTGAATAACCCTGTATAACATGAAAGGGCTTCTAGAAAAGTAAGGGTAGAGAAACCATATGATCGTACTTTTTTTTGGATTCAGGAGGTCTCAAAACACATATTTCCGGTGAAATCTCGGTATCGAATTTTTTGAGTGGAATGCAATACTTCCCCTAGTTACTATACGTAGTAGAGAAAGTAATTATCTTACACATCCTTTTGCGTCAACATCAGGAGATTTTTCATCCGTTATTACGAATAGGTGAGGTTGTACCGAATACAATTATAAGGAATGAAGGGGAGAGTTAAAACCACAAAATTCTTCTACATAATTGTGCAATAAGTTTATAAAGAAGAGGGGCAGGTAAAGATATTAATTAATTCGTATTCGAGTTTAAAAAGGTAACCGAACTGGTGACTGTTATAACTCCAATGTACACGTATTTACCACACGGCCTTTGTATATCCTTCTTAGTAAGAGGCGCGTTCCAAAACTAAGATCCGTTTCGTCATAGTAGCAACATCGCTCTTGAGACAAGCTTTTATTGACAGTAATATGTGCCTCCATACACTATGTGATCAAAAGTATCCGCACACCCACAAACATACGTTTTATTGTTAGGTGCATTGTTCTGCCACCTACTGCCTGGTACTCATCCGCGACCTCAGTAGACATTAGACATCGTGAAACAGCAGAATGGGACGTTCCGTGGAACTCACGGACTTAGAAAGTGGTCAGGTGATTGGGTGTCACTTGTGTCAGAAGTCTGTTCGCGAGATTTCCACACTCCTAAACATCCCTAGGTCCACTGTTTCCGATGTGATAGTGCAGTGGAAACGTGAAGGAACATGTAAAGCACAAAAGCGTACAGGCCAACCTCGTCTGTTGACTGACAGAGACCGCCGACATTTGAAGAGGGTCGTAAAGAGTAATAGGCAGACATCTATCCAGACCATCACACAGGTATTCCAAACTGCATCAGGATCCACTCCAAGTACTATGACAGTTAGGCGTGAGGTGAGAAACCTTGGATTTCATGGTGGAGCGACTGCTCATAAGCCGCACATCACGCAGGAAATCGCCAAACGACGCCTCGCTTGGTGTAAGGAGCGTCAACATTACACGATTGAACATTGGCAAAACGTTGTGTGGAGTGACGAATCACGATACACAATGTGGCGATCCGATGGCAGGGTGTGGGTATGGTGAATGCCCGGTGAACGTCATCTGCCAGCGTGTGTAATGTCAACAGTGAAATTCGGAGGTGGTGGTGTTATGGTGTGGTCGTGTTTTTCCTGGAGGGGACTTGCACCCCTTGTTTTGCGTGGAACGATCACAGCGCAGACCTACGTTGATATTTTAAGCACCTTCTTGCTTCCCACTGTTGAACAGCAATTCGGGGATGGCGATTGCATCTTTCAACACGATCGAGCACCTGTTCATACTGCACGGGCTGTGGCGGAGTGGTTACACGACAGTAACATCCCTGTAATGGACTGGCCTACACAGAGTCCTGAATTGAATCCTATAGAACACCTTTAGGATGTTTTGGAACGCCGACTTCGTGCCAGGCCTCACCGACCTACATCGATACCTCTCCTTAGCTCCGCACTCCGTGAAGAATGAGCTGCCATTCCCCAAGAAATCTTCCAGCACCTGATTGAAAGTATGCCTGCGAGAGTGAACGCTGCCATCAAGGCTAAGGGTGGGCCAACACCATATTGACTTCCATAATTACCGATGTGGGCGTCATTTTCAGCCAGATAGTAGGTCCGAATGACGTTTCACACCTGCAGGGCTGTCTACCAACTCCTGAGAAACCTTCCGCAGCGTTGGTATGACGCAATAGGCCTCTGCCAGCAGATCACAATGTCTACGACAATCGTAGATCCCGCCAGTTGTGAAGTGCGCGATGTCATTAGATCTTTTCTAGCAAAAGGATTCTCAGCTGCGGACATCCATTGTGAGTAACGCCTCGTGTATGAACTGGACATAATGAGTCACAAACAGGTTCGACACTGGTGTCGAGAATTTCGTAATGTCCGCACAAATGTGCACGATGAACAGCGGAGTGGTAGGCCCAGTATTCGGATCGACGACATCGTTGAGCAAGTGAACCAACAACTTCAAAGTGATCGGCGTTTGATGATTAGTGGTCTGGCTGATGAATTCCCAAATGTTGCTCGAACCTCACTTTACAGGATTGTCACTGAACAGCTAGGATATCGAAAACTTTGTGCGAGGTGGGTGCCAAAACTGCCCACCGGTCAGCACAAACAGCAACGAATGCTTAAACCACGACAGTTTTTAGAGCGCTATAGACAAACCGCAGGTGGTTTGTTTTTCCCACATTGTTACGGTGGACGAGACATGCGTAGTGTACACCAATGCATACTCGAAAGAATACTCAAATAGCGCTGTTCCGGTTCACCTAAACAAAAAAAATGTGTAAGCAATGACGTAAACGAATCCCAAAATGAAGGCTACCGTGTTTTGGGACCAAAAAGGGCGTCCTTTGGATTGATTGCATGGACCGTTGGTCAACAATTACAGCTGACGTGTACTGTGCAACACTTACCAAAATGTGAAATGCGATCCAAAATTGACGCCGCTAGGAACAATCGTCTGGTACATAAACGCATGCCCACACACCGCTGCCTAAACCAAAGAGAAGATTCAAGAGTTTCGTTGGGAAGTCTTTCACCGCCCTCCGTACAGTCCCGACCTGGCACCATGTGACTATTCCGCTTCTTTATTTGAAACGGTGGCTGGATGGACAACGGATTTGACATCGACGATGAACTCAAGACGACCTTAACCAACTGATTCAAGTCCCAGGCGGTAGGCTTCTATGGCGAGGGGTTAAAGCATCTGGTGTAGCGTTGCAGCAAATGTACAGATGTTATCGGCGTTTATGTGGAAAAGTAAAGTATATACGCTATGTGATCAAAAGTTGTTCTGTGAGTGCACCAATTCTGTTATTTGTGTGAAAGCGTTGCTTTCAGACTTACCATTGCACTTTTGTCTAAAATACTTTTATCATTTACAATAAGGCTTATTCTGTGTTTAAGTTAAGGTATTCTATAGGATTCAAGTCAGGACTCTGTGGTGGTCAGTCCATTACAGAGATGTTATTGTCGTGTAACCACTCCGCCACAGCCCGTGCAGTATGATCAGGTGCTCGATCGTGTTGAAAGATGCAATCGCCATCCCCGAATTGCTCTTCAACAGTGGGAAGCAAGAAGATGCTTAAAATATCAATGTAGGTCTGCGCTGTGATCGTGCCACGCAAAACAAGGGGTGCAAGTCCCCTCCAGGAAAAACACGACCACACCATAACACCACCACCTCCGAATTTCACTGTTGACATTACACACGCTGGCAGATGACGTTCACCGGGCATTCGCCATACCCACACCCTGCCATCGGATCGCCACATTGTGTACCGTGATTCGTCACTCCACACAACGTTTTGCCACTGTTCAATCGTGTAATGCTGACGCTCCTTACACCAAGTCGTTTGGCATTTTCCTGCGTGATGTGTAGCTTATGAGCAGCCGCTCGACCATGGAACCCAGGATTTCTCACCTCACGCCTAACTGTCATAGTACTTGGAGTGGATCCTGATGCAGTTCGGAATCCCTGTGTGATGGTCTGGATAGATGTCTGCCTATTACTCTTTACGACCCTCTTCAAATGTCGGCGGTCTCTGTCAGTCAACAGACGAGGTTGGCCTGTACGCTTTTGTGCTTTACATGTTCCTTCACGTTTCCACTGCACTATCACATCGGAAACAGTGGACCTAGGGATGTTTAGGAGTGTGGAAATCTCGCGAACAGACTTCTGACACAAGTGACACCCAATCACCTGACCACTTTCTAAGTCCGTGAGTTCCACGGAACGTCCCATTCTGCTGTTTCACGATGTCTAATGTCTACTGAGGTCGCGGATGAGTACCAGGCAGTAGGTGGCAGAACAATGCACCTAACAATAAAACGTATGTTTGTGGGTGTGCGGATACTTTTGATCACATAGTGTATGGAGGCACATATTACTGTCAATAAAAGCTTGTCTCAAGAGCGATGTTGCTACTATGACGAAACGGATCTTAGTTTTGGAACGCGCCTCTTACTAAGAAGGATATACAAAGGCCGTGTGGTAAATACGTGTACATTGGAGTTATAACAGTCACCAGTTCGGTTACCTTTTTAAACTCGAATACGAATTAATTAATATCTTTACCTGCCCCTCTTCTTTATAAACTTATTGCACAATTATGTAGAAGAATTTTGTGGTTTTAACTCTCCCCTTTATTCCTTATAATTGATTTGGTACAGCCTCACCTATTCGTAATAACAGATGAAAAATCTTGTGATATTGACACAAAAGGATGTGTAAGATAATTACTTTCTCTACTACGTATAGTAACTAGGGGAAGTATTGCATTCCACTCAAAAAATTCGATACCGAGATTTCACAGGAAATATGTGTTTTGAGACCTCCTGAATCCAAAAAAAAAACCTTTTTGGAAACATCTCCGTGTGTGTGCCTGTGTGTTCTGTCTGTGAACAGCAAAACTCAGAAACGAACAGTCGGATAAACAGCAAACTTGGTATTTGGGTTCAGTACCTTCCAGAGATTTGACAAGAAGGTTTTCAAGAAAACTCCCCCAACCCAGATTACCCTTTACATGGAACATTTTTCGAAAATTTTTATTTTCTCAGAAATGGCTCTAACGAGTTTGATTAAAATATCAATTGTTTAAGATATTTTCATGACAAATAAAATGTATATCTCGAATTTTCTGAGAATGTCTCCAAAAGTATTCTTCATTGTGAACGACTTTTGCATAACTGGTAAACCATAAGAGATAGACAAAATTTTACTACACACAAATTGTGGATCGCGTTAAAGTACACAATTTATGTCTTATACATTATTTTCGTTGAGTGAACCATTTTCGAGATATTGCTTGTTATTCCCTTAAATTTTCCAATACTTATACGTTTTCTCAAATGGAATTTCGTTATTTATTTTTTTATGTCCTGGACATACAAAGAGGATGGAATACTCCACAAAGGCCGTGAGTAGCTCTTAAAATATTTGACTATCGCTTAAACCCTAGCAATTCCCCTTGCATCTACAAGAAAATTAGCAATAAGATTAACATCTCGATTAACACGAAGCATATGGAGAATAAGCGTTTGTAAAAATAGTTTGTAAAAGAGTAGAGAAAGTCATGTGAGTGTAACACATCAGATTTTTTTAGTGCTCAAACTCCTTTCTCAGCTACATTAACAGCAGCTGTTTGAATTCCCTAATTTCCACCCAAGTTCTAGAAATGCTACTTGTTTGATATATATGGTAAGTTATTAAAAACCGTTCTTCCTTCTTTTTGCTCCCATAGTCATTTAATAACAAAAAAACTATATTTTTACTTTCTCTACTACGTATAGTGAGCAGGGGAAGTATTGTATTCCACCCAAAAATTCGGTACCGCAATTTCACCGGAAATACATATTTTGAAGCTCCCTGATTAAAAAATTCATTTTTAGAAAAAGGTCTGTGTGTGTGAACGGCATAACTCAAAAACGAAAAGTTGAATAAATACCAAACTTCCAGATATACGACACTAAGTTTTTCAGGAAGATTCCCCCACACTGGGCTACCCTTTACATGTAATATTTTTCGAACATTTTTGATTATCTCAAAAATGGCTCAAACGATTTTGATTCAAACATCATATGTTTAAGATATTTTCATGACAAATGAAATATATATCCTGAGTTTTCTGGGAATGTCCCCAAAAGCTGTTCATTGTGAATGGCTTTTGCATAGCTGGAAAACCGTAGGAGGTAGATAAAATTCTTTTACACAAAAAATGTAGTTCTCGTTAAAACACACTATTTATGTCATAAGAAGTGAGCCAAAAGACTCCGAACCGCCTGCACGGTGTTTTTCCTGTCCGCGTTCTCGGCGCTCGTTGCCGTCTGCCGCTATCACAGAAAGGCGCGGATGAAACCATACAACATTTTTAAAACTACTTTTAAAGGCTTTACTTACCAACTTTAGCAAAGGAGATGCCTAAACTGGCCACCATCGTTGTCCATACATTTTTGTAATCTCTTTAGGAAGCTATCCATCACTCGCCGAAGTTCACGCTGAGAAATTTCCTTGCGGATATTTTGTTTTAATTCTTCCAGAGTGTGTGGGTTTGTCTTATACACTTTATGTTTTATGTTTTCCCGGAGGGGTATTTTATTAACAATATTGACGGCTGCGCGGTGTTTTTCCACTGGACGTCTGGAAATATGATAAAAGCATGATAACCCACTGCTGCTATAAACAAAGTCACCCTGTGGTTTAGCTTTGCATCGTGAAGTGCAGTATTGAATTGACGGTGATGTGATGTAATTCAGTTATTATGAGTTATTTATTATTTTGTCCTGTACTTAGTCACAAAGTGCACTATGGCTCAGTATATGTTTTCTACTGCGCAGCGTGTATTTATTTATGATTCGTATGTGTTAACTCGGTCACCTCGCCAAGTGAAGGTATGATTTGTAGAAAGATTTCCAGGTGTAGAAGTTCCAGGCCGTTCAACAATTCATGAACTTTACATTACATTTCAAGCCACAGGAAGTATTCAGGCTAAGAAATCTAAAAGAGGGCGATCGCTTCTTACCGAAGAAACATTGGACGACATCGGTCATCATTTGGAAAATCCCTACCCAAAAATTCCATGATAGATAGTTTCCTAAAGAGGTACCAAAGATGTATGGACAACGACTGTGGCCAATTTCAGCATTTCCTTTCATAAAGTTGGTAAATGGAGCCTTTAAAAGTGGGTTTAAAAATGTTGTATGGTTTCTTCCGCGCCTTTCTATGATAGCAGCAGGCGGCAAACGGGCGCCTATGACGTGGACAGGAAAAACACCGCGCAGGCGGTTCGGAGTCTTTTGGCTCACTGTTTGTGGAGTGAACCATTTCTGAGATATTACTTGTTAATTGTTTCAATTTTCCAGTACTTATACTTTTTCTCAGATGGGAATTCATTATTTCCGTGAATGGAATGCTCCACATAGCTACCAGCTCTTGAAAAATTTCACTATCGCTTAAAGCCTTGCTCCTTCAAAAAAATTAGCAATAAGATTAACATCTCGATATCTTAATTAACATGAAGTATATGGAGAGTAAGCGTTTGTAAAAATAGTTTGTACAAGAGTAGAGAAAGTCTTGGGAGTGTAACACATCAGATTTTTTTAGTACTCAAACTCCTTTCTCAGCTACATTAACAGCAGCTGTTTGAATTCCTTAACTTCCACCCAAGTTCTAGAAATGCTACTTGTTTGATAAATATGGTAAGTTATTAAAAACCGTTGTTCCATCGTTTTGCTCCCATATTTATTTAATAACAAAAGAAACTATATTTTTACTTTCTCTACTACGTATAGTGAGCAGGGGAAGTATTGTATTCCACCCAAAAATTCGGTACCGAAATTTCACCGGAAATACGTAGTTTGAAGCTCCCTGAATAAAAAAATAATTTTTAGAAAAAGGTCTGTGTGTGTGAACGGCATAACTTAAAAACGAAAAGTTGAATAAATACCAAACTTCCAGATATACGACACTAAGTTTTTCAAGAAGATTCCCCCACACTGGGCTACCCTTTACATGTAATATTTTTCGAACATTTTTGATTATCTCAAAAATGGCTCAAACGATTTTGATTCAAACATCATATGTTTAAGATATTTTCATGACAAATGAAATATATATCCTGACTTTTCTGGGAATGTCCCCAAAAGCCCTGTTCATTGTGAATGGCTTTTGCATAGCTGGAAAACCGTAGGAGGTAGATAAACTTCTTTTACACAAAAAATGTAGTTCTCGTTAAAACACAAAATTTATGTCATAAGAAGTGAGCCAAAAGACTCCGAACCGCCTGCACGGTGTTTTTCCTGTCCGCGTTCTCGGCGCTCGTTGCCGTCTGCCGCTATCACAGAAAGGCACGGATGAAACCATACAACATTTTTAAAACTATTTTTAAAGGCTTTACTTACCAACTTTATGAAAGGAGATGCTGAAACTGGCCACCGTCGTTGTCCATACGAGATATTTATTATTTTGTCCTGTACTTAGTCACAAAGTGTACTATGGCTCAGTATATGTTTTCTACTGCACCGCGTGTATTTATTTATGATTCGTATGTATTAACTCGGTCAGCTCGCCAAGTGAAAGTACGATTTGTAGAAAGATCTCCAGGTGTAAAAGTTCCAGGCCGTTCAACATTCCATAAACTTTACAGTAAATTTCAGGCCACAGGAAGTGTTCAAGCTAAGAAATCTAAAAGACGGCGTTCGGTTCTTACTGAAGAAACATTAGACGACATCGGTCATCGTTTGGAAAATTCCACCCCAAAAAATTCCATGATGGATGTTTCCTAAGGAGGTGAAAAAAATGTATAGACAACGATGGTGTCCAGTTTCAGCATTTCCTTTCATAAAGTTGGTAAGTAAAGCCTTTAAAAGTAGTTTTATAAATGTTGTATGGTTTCATCTGCACCTTTCTGTGATAGCGGCAGACGGCAACGAGCGCCGAGGACGTGGACAGGAAAAATACCGCGCAGTAGGTTCGGAGTCTTTTGGCTGTTTGTGAGTGAACCATTTCCGAGTTATTACTTGTTATTTGTTTCAATTTTCCAGTACTTATACTTTTTCTCAAATGGGAATTGGTTATTCCCATGAATGGAAAACTCCACATAGCAACCAGCTTTTAAAACATTTGACTATCGCTCAAAGCCTTGCTCCTTCAAAAAAATTAGCAATAAGATTAACATCTCGATATCTTAATTAACCTGAAGTATATGGAGAATAAGCGTTTGTAAAAATAGTTTGTACAAGAGTAGAGAAAGTCATGTGAGTGTAACACATCAGATTTTTCTCACATAACATATCCATAACATATACAGCGAAATAAAATTCCACACTCGCAGGCAACCAAGCTAACTTCTTTTCAAGTAATATAAAATATTGGTTCACGGATTTCTAATGTTAGCAATTTTCTCTCTTTATACAGTTATTTAGCCTATCGAGATAACGAACTTGATTATAATATAAATACAAAGAGATTAAAGCAAAACCTTTCTACATGAGTGTTATATGAAGTTTTGGTCCAGAAACTTCAGTGTATACGTCTATAGGATTAGAATAAAGGTTATTCAGATGTTTTGACATTGTTTCATTACAAACACATCTGCGATATTTGATAAATGGCAGTTAAACAAACTGTCTCCGAGACAGCCGGCACAACAGAGCAGAGGCCAGAGTCTCTACCTTATCCCAGATTGTAACTCCCCGGATGGCAGCTGGTGCAAGCGGCTTCCCTCTCCCTGTGGGCTTGCACATCGCACTGGGGGGCCTGGGGACTCGGAGACCGCCCCCATTCCGGTACACGAAGGCTTAAAGAGAGCATGTCGTCCCCCGTGGTGTAGTGGTTACCATGCTAACCTCTAGTCCCCGAGGTGGCGGCTTCAAACCCAGCGGAGGGCGATGGATTTTTTCAGGTGTAAAAATGCTTAGCAACGCTTCCTTCGGAAGGGAAGTAAAGCCGGTGGTCGTAGATTTACGGCACATAAAAGAACCTCAAGCCTTATAGAGGCCTCTGAGCAAAATTACCGGTCTTTCACGCCCAATATACAATGGGATGCTAACGACCAGTAGTTAAAGAGCGTCCATAAATAAAACTCAATTTAATTTTAATTTTTAGAAAGAGCATCCTCTTCCCCTACTATACAAACTCTCGCGTACACTTTCAACCCTGAAACAGACCAAGTAGATAAAAGGTGAAATGAAATGACAATGGATGTGAAAAGGAGAGACAGGAAATTCGGGCGATGTAATGATTCTTCCCAATATTCGTTTAGAGACTCGGGGAAACTTCCGGAAAAAAGCATGGGTCACGAAGTACGACCGCGAGAATCGAACCCTCGACCTCCCGAATGCGGGCCACAGCGTTACCCCTGGACATGACACAGCATAGCTCAGGTTACTAAAAAAACAAAGATGGCTGATAACGCATTTCAGGACGGTCAACCTTCTAACTTGAGTCAGCAGATATTTTAATCAGAAAAAACACCTTACATCCTATTATAATGCACTATTTCGGTTTTCTGCTAGTGTTATAAGTCATTGTCATGTCATAATTATACACTGATCTGTAAAATTCTTTTCTTCGGTACAAACGTTTGGTCATCACCCTCTTCTCCATCATAATCGCTGATCACCTATAACCTGGATGCAGCTCAAGTGTTAAGTTAAGCACTCTATACAACGGGTGTATGTTTACAAATTACTGTACTGTAATAGTATGAAGAACAACTTATAGTTACGGTTTTTTACTTTCTCTACTACATATAGTAAGTAGGGGAAGTATTGTATTTCATGCAAAAATTCGATACCGAGATTTCATTGGAAATAAGTGTTTTGAGGACGCCTGAATCCAAAGAAAGCATTTTTAGAAAAAGGTCCGTGTGTGTGTCTGTGTCTGTGAACAGTATAACTTAAAAACGAAAAGTCGGATAAACACCAATAATGGCATTTATGTTCAGTATCTCTCAAAGATGCAGCACGAAGATATTCAAGAATTTTGATTTTAAAATATGGCTAACGATTTTTATTAAAGTACCATATATTTAAGATATTTTCATGACAAATAAAATGTATATCTTGAATTTTTTGGGAATGTCTCCAAAAGTATTCTTCTTTCTGAATGGCTTTGCCGTAACTGCTAAACCGTAAGTGATAGACATTTTTCTACACAAAAAATGAAGATCCCGTTAAAACATACAATTTATGTCATTACGCTTTTTTTGGTGAGTGAGCCATTTCCGAGATATTCCTTGTTATTTGTTTGAATTTTCCAATTCTTATACTTTTTCTCAAATAGGAATTCGTTATTCGTTTTTTTATGTCCTGGACCAGCTATTTGACTATCGCTTAAATACTACCATATTCCCCTTGCATCTACAAGAAAATTAGCAATAAGATTAACATCTCGATTAACATGAAGCATATGGAGAATAAGCGTTTGTAAAAATAGTTTGTACAAGAGTAGAGAAAGTCATGTGAGAGTATCACATCTGATTTTTTAATCTTTTAGTGATTTGTGAAGGTAAATTAGAAGGTGTAAAAACTCCTGTGCTTCTGTGTTTATAATATTTGTAAGTTATTCCAATTTTTGATTGCATGGTTTTTCTCGGCTTGTGTAACGATTTAATTACGTAAGATTTTCATAGCAACCCCAAGACCAGCCGTGGTGTTCCTTTGCCGTTGTACACTTTTTCATGTTTTGCCCTTTGGGAAGATCGGGACGTCACAATGCTGTCACTTTTAGTCTGGGCCACGCTGGCTGCTGGGGGTGAGTTATGATGAGTTATAACTCAGAGGATCGGCCGGCCTTGTGCAGGTTATTAAATCCTGGGCCCGGTCGGGACCTTCTCTTTCTATATCCCGATCCATGGGGTTCAGAACCAGAGTGGCTCAACATCCCCTTGTCGTTTTGGGGAAGCAAGATTTTCACAAGGCACCTTACATGGTAATTAAATCTGTACACAGAAACTAAATACCCAGCATTTTCTGTTACACCATTCAAAATGTTGATTACTTGCATTCTCGCATTTATATTTGACAAGTTGAGTAACAATCACCCTAATGAAATACTGGAATGTTATTTCTAATGCACCTGTTATTCAACAACTTAGTCTGCAAAAGCGAAAGAAAACAATCTGATGTGTTACACTCACATGACTTTCTCTACTCTTGTACAAACTATTTTTACAAACGTTTATTGTCCATATACTTCATGTTAATCGAGATATTAAACTTATTGCTAATTTTCTTGTAGGTGCAAGGGGAATTGGTAGGCTTTAAGCGATAGTCAAGTGTTTTAAGAGCTGGTTGCTATGTGGCGCATTCCATTCTCTTTGCATTACCAGGACATAAAAAAATGAATAACGAATTCCCATTTAAAAAAATATTGGAAAATTTAAGGGAATAACAAGCAATATCTCGAACATGGTTCACTCAACAACAAAAATGTATGTGACATAAATTGTGTATTTTAACGCGATCTACATTTTTGTGTAGTAAAATTTTGTCTATCTCTTATGGTTTACCAGTTATGCAAAAGTCGTTTACAATGAAGAATACTTTTGGAGACATTCCCAGAAAATTCAAGATATACATTTTATTTGTCATGAACATATCTTAAACATATGATATTTTAATCAAAATCGTTTGAGCCAGTTTTTAGAAAATCAAAATTTTCGAAAAATGTTCCATGTAAAGAGTAGTCTGTGGTGGGGGGATCTTCTTGAAAATCTTTGTGTTGCATCCTTGGAAGATACTAAACATAAATACTAAGTTTGGTATTTGCCCGACTTTTCGTTTTTGAGTTAGTTCACAGACTGTCAGACGACACACACGGACATGTTTTCAAAATGTTTTATTTTGATTCACAGTACTTCAAAACATGTATTTCCGATTAAATTTCGGTATCCAATTTTTGGGTGGATTACTTCCCCCACTTACTATAAGTAGTAGAGAAAGTAAAAATAAAGAAAACCTGTTATATTTTTACTCGTGTATTTAAAATTAAAGGGGGAGAGTGGAGATTTGAACTTGCAATCTCAGGAACAGTCTACCACTGAGCAATAATCCTACAGTAAGCGTGGCATTCTAACGAGGCTTAGTCGTGCTCCACTTGAAAATCATAAATAATTAGAATTTGTTTTGGTTACAAATATTCAGTTTAGAAACGTGTGAAACATCTGTCTGTTTGAAATCTCGTATGGGAATTATTTTTTAGAAGACTTCTGTCAATATAGTTATGTTCCCCATCATAACTACTACAAGAATATACATAATCTTGTGAACAAAGCCTGGCTGTCTCCTGAAGTACCCGATTCGAGCTCTGTCCCTCAGACACCGCCCAGTTATAAATTGACAGTTTAACGGGGTTTACAGTAGGCTTAAACGATAGCTATGTGATGGCTTTAACCTTAGATTTTGTTTGCATGACCACGACAAAAAACGAATAGTCACTTAGCGTTTTTACAAAGTATAAGTATTTGACAACTCAAACCAATAATAAAGAATAACACAGAAATGGTTAATGCTTCAAAAAATGTATTTGATATAAATGGCGTGCTTTAACGTTGTGTACATTATTTTGTGTAGTAAGATCTTGTCTACAAAAACCATTCAGAATGAAGACGCTATTCCCAGAAGATTCGGTATACATTTCATTTGTCATGATAATATCTTAAACACATGAGAGTTTAATCAAAATGGTTGTAGCCATTTTTGAGAAAAAAAAGTGTTTCCATGTGAAGGGTAATTTGGGTGTAGATATTTTCTTGATATTCTTTGCGTCATATTTTTTTTAATTTACTGGATAATAACCAATTTTTTGTTCTCCTTCCCTGAGTTATACTGTTCAGACACACACACACACACATTTCTCTAATTTTTTTAATTAGGGACTTCAAAACGTGTATATAGAGTGAAATCTTTAGATCGAATTTTTGGGTGGAATGCATTACTTTCTCTGCTCACTTCTCTACTTGAGTAGTAGAGAAAACATAAACGAATCACTGAAATATTCTAACAAATAACGAATACCTCTGACATATCTTATGCCAGCAAAAAGTGTTTGGAAATAATTTGTGTAAAAGGTGGCCCAGATGCGCCGTGTGGATATCTCATTGCGCGTTAAAAGAGTTTATAGAACTCAACGGGGCAATTTCAATTCTTCTTCTTTTTCTTTTAAATGTTAAGTTACATTTATACTCCACCTTTAACTACAATGGTCTTATCGGCGACCCTTCCTTTACAACATATTATTGCCTATAGTCAGTGGTGTTAACTCGTATTTCCACTCGTACAGGCGTACATGATCTGCTCCACTCGCTCGGTGCTTCTGGCATCAGCGTCTCCTTCGCGTGGATTCCAGGTCATGTGAGCATCTCAGGTAACGAGTCTGCCGACGCCGCTGCCAAATCGGCGCTTTATCACCCAGATTTTTACCTGTGTTGTTCCCTCCTCAGATTCTTATGTTATTTTACGTCACCGCATCCTCTCGCGTTGGCGCGATGAGTGGACGGCCCTTAGGGGGAACAAGTTGCGGGAGGTTAAACCTCTCTTGTTAATCTGGAGTACCTCTTCTCGTTCTTGTCGGCGGGAAGAGGTAATTTTAGCTCGTTTACGGATCGGACATTGCCTTTTTAGTCATAGATACCTGCTCAGTGGTGACCGCGCACCACTCTGTGTGCAGTGTGATGCGCCCTTAACGGTTCGACACATCTTAGCAGAGTGTCAGGTTTTAGCTCCATTGCGGGGTTTTGGCAGACGACGCGCGTGCTGTAGAATGTCTTTTACGTTTTATAAGTGACAGCGGTTTTAGTAAGCACATTTGATGCGCTGAGCGTCTTTTAGTTTTGTGATTTTATATTGACAGTTTTAATGGAGGGTTTTTCTCCCCTGGGGACTTATGTCGCTCTAGTCCCTTGACTTCTACAGTTCCTGACACGTAGTTTAGACTTTTATTGTTTTATCTACATGATTTTAGTCTGCTGGTTTTTATACTCTGATATGTTGGATTTTATTTATTTTAGACTAAGCGGGTTTCTGTCCCGTGTTTTAGTTTTCGGATTTTATCTTCTTTTACGTTGTAAGAGCGCTGATGGCCTTAGCTGTTTAGCGCCCTTAACCCCAAATTCATCATCATCATCATCATCATCATCACAACTCGTATTCGCTTGTTTTTGGGTTTCTAGTAAACTTTGGGCTTTAATCATTAGATCACACGCACCTTCACTCTCTAATATGCTTCCAGAGTTGGGGAGAATAATCTTGGCTGGACAAAAATTCCCACCACCCTCTCAGTAGTGGTGCTAGGCGTAGTAGTTGTATGTTTAGGATGCGCCAGTTCCCCACTGGCCTGTGTTTACTTGAATTGCCCCGTTGTTTTCTGCAACTTTTTTAAGGCACGAAGGGTAATCTGCACGTGTCAAATACGGCGCACTTGGGCCACCTGGTATTTTAAACAGCTCTACATTGCTTCTGTAGCACGTTTTGTCTATCTGTTGTGATTTACTCGTTATACAAAATTATACATAACTGCTTTCGAATGAAGAGGACTTTACAGCATACGTCCAGAAAATTCAAGAAATAGTTTTATTTGTCATGTATGTCATTCTAATCAAAATCGTTAAAGCTGTTTTTAAGTAATCAAACATCGAAAATTTTTCCATATTTTTTACTTTCTCTACTACGTATAGTAAGTAGGGGAAGTATTGCATTCCACCCAAAAATTCGATACCGAGATTTCACCGGAAATACATGTTTTGAGAATCACTGAATCCAAAAAAAGCATTTTTGGAAACATGTCCGTGTGTGTGTCTGTCTGTGTGTCTGTGTGTCTGTGTGTCTGTCTGTCTGTGTGTCTGTGTGTGTGTGTGTCTGTGAACAGCATAACTCAAAAACGAACAGTCGGATAAACACCAAACTTGGTATTTAGGTTCAGTATCTTCCAGAGATGCGACACGAAGGTTTTCAAGAAAATCCCCCCACCCCAGACTACCCTTTACATGGAACATTTTTCGAAAATTTTAATTTTCTCAAAAACGGCTCTAACGATTTTGATTAAAATATCATATGTTTAAGATATTGTCATGACAAATAAAATGTATATCTCGAATTTTCTGGGAATGTCTCCAAAAATATTCTTCATTGTGAACGACTTTTGCATAACTGGTAAACCATAAGAGATAGACAAAATTTTACTACACAAAAAATGTAGATCGCGTTAAAATACACAACTTATGTCATATACGTTTCTTTTGTTGAGTGAACCGTTTTCGAGATATTGCTTGTTATTTCCTTAAATTTTCCAATACTTATACTTTTTCTCAAATTCGTTATTCATTTTTTTTATGTCCTGAACATGCAAAGAGAATGGAATTCGCCACATAGCAACCAGCGTTAAAATATTTGACTATCGCTTAAAAGCTACCATATTCCCCTTGCATCCACAAGAAAATTACCAATAAGATTGACATCTCGATATCTCGATTAACATGAAGCATATGGAGAATAGGCGTTTGTAAAATTAGATTGTACAAGAGTAGAGAAAGTCATGTGAGTGTAACACATCAGATTTTTTACTTTCTCTACTACGTATAGTAAGTAAGGGAAGTATTGCATTCCACCCAAAAATTCGATACCGAGATTTCACGAAATACATGTTTTGAGACCTCCTGAATCCAAAAAAAGCTTTTCTGGAAACATGTCCGTGTGTGTGTCTGTGTGTGTGTGTCTGTGTGTGTGTGTCTGTGAACAGCATAACTCAAAAACGAACAGTCAGATAAACACCAAACTTGGTATTTAGGTCCAGTATCTTCCAGAGATGCGACACGAAGGTTTTCAAGAAAATCCCCCCACCCCAGACTACCCTTTACATGGAACATTTTTCGAACATTTTAATTTTCTCAAAAATGGCTCTAACGATTTTGATTAAAATAACATATGTTTAAGATAATGTCATGAGAAATGAAATGTATATCTCGAATTTTCTGGGAATGTCTCCAAAAGTATTCTTCGTTGTGAACGCCTTTTGCATAACTGGTAAACCATAAGAGATAGACAAAATTTTACTACACAAAAAATGTAGATCGCGTTAAAATACACAACCTATGTCATATACATTTCTTTTGTTGAGTGAACGTTTTCGAGATATTGCTTGTTATTTCCTTAAATTTTCCAATACTAATACTTTTTCTCAAATTTGTTATTCATTTTTACTTTCTCTACTACGTATAGTAAGTAGGGGAAGTATTGCATTCCACCCAAAAATTCGATACCGAGATATCACCGGAAATACACGTTTTGAGACCTCCTGAATCCAAAAAAAAGCATTTTTGGAAACATGTCCGTGTGTGTGTCTGTGTGTGTGTCTGTGTGTGTGTGTGTGTCTGTGTGTGTGTCTGTGTGTCTGTGAACATCATAACTCAAAAACGAACAATCGGATAAGCACCAAACTTGGTATTTAGGTTCAGTATCTTCCAGAGATGCGACACGAAGGTTTTCAAGAAAATCCCCCCACCCCAGACTACCCTTTACATGGAACATTTTTCGAAACTTTTAATTTTCTCAAAAATGGCTCTAACGAATTTGATGAAAATATCATATGTTTAGGGTAATGTCATGAGAAAGGAAATGTATATCTCGAATTTTCTGGGAATGTCTCCAAAAGTATTCTTCATTGTGAACGACTTTTGCATAACTGGTAAACCATAAGAGATAGATAAAATTTTACTACACAAAAAATGTAGATCGCGTTAAAATACACAACTTATGTCATATACATTTCTTTTGTTGAGTGAACCGTTTTCGAGATATTGCTTGTTATTTCCTTAAATTTTCCAATACTTATACTTTTTCTCAAATGCGTTATTCATTTTTTTTTATGTCCTGGACATGGAAAGAGAATGGAATGCGTCACATAGCAACCAGCGTTAAAATATTTGACTATCGCTTAAAAGCTACCATATTTTCCTTGCATCTACAAGAAAATTACCAATAAGATTGACATCTCGATATCTCGATTAACATGAAGCATATGGAGAATAGGCGTTTGTAAAATTAGGTTGTACAAGAGTAGAGAAAGTTATGTGAGTGTAACACATCAGATTTTTTTATGTCCTGGACATGCAAAGAGAATGGAATGCGCCACATAGCAACCAGCGTTAAAATATTTGACTATCGCTTAAAAGCTACCATATTCCCCTTGCATCTACAAGAAAATTACCAATAAGATTGACATCTCGATATCTCGATTAATATGAAGCATATGGAGAATAGGCGTTTGTAAAAATAGATTGTACAAGAGTAGAGAAAGTCATGTGAGTGTAACACATCAGATTTTTTCTGAAAGTTATCGCATTTAATTACATGAACAATTTCATACAGAAGGTTTGGTTGCTATGGGAGCAAATCTTTCTACACTTGATTGCTTTTATGGAATTATTTTAAATGTAGTCTTTGTGACGACACCTGCTAATATGGAAGGGTTAAAAATCAGGATCAGAGATATACCATCAGCACTGATTGAAAATGTTCAACACGGTTCTTCGACTTAGCGACTGCCAGATTTTAAATGGGGTGTAATTTGAGCACCAGATTAAATAATTAGAATTTCATTTGTTACAGTAGTTTTGTGAATTTGGAAAGAAATTCTTAAACAAGCCAGCAATTAACCTGTACCCATAGCAACCAAATATTTTGTATGAAACATATGAAACCTTTAACAAGGAAAATGAAAAGTTCGATGTGTTACATTCACAAGACTTTCTTTGCCCTCTTTCGTTTATTAGTGACTATAAAAATTATTTTTACAAAAGTTTATTTTTCTATCTACTTCATTTCAATCGAGATAAACCTCTGTAGAAATAGTTATGTTACACGCTTCATTATAGATACAAAGGGAATAGCGAAGTCAAATTAGAACTGGACGTTATAC
Source organism: Deroplatys truncata (assembly GCA_030765065.1). NCBI lineage: Eukaryota > Metazoa > Arthropoda > Insecta > Mantodea > Mantidae > Deroplatys > Deroplatys truncata. The sequence goes on from CM060979.1 coordinate 15,302,766, forward strand.
AGGTGGACCGTTTAGGTTAAGACTGTACAATATCTCCAAAGCGTTGTAGAAAGAAATGTCTGTAATAAAAGTTGCTTGATATTATGGGGGAAAGTAAATGCCATTAGTCGTGCTTTGTTTTGAGGACATTATGATGGTCATTTTAGGATCAATTTAAGTTTTTTAAATGGGAACCTACATTTTGTGTTGTTTTATCATTAGAAAATGGTTTATAAAAAGCTGTTTATTTTGTGATTAGGTATAATGAAACAAAACAAAAAAATTACTACACGTAAGTTGACCCTCAAATGACCGTCCATGGATGCTCCAACCTTCATTGCGCTCTTTGTACACAGCCATTCAGAATTTTCGTTGATATTTACGTTGGTGATAGAACAACCTCAAACTGCTTTATACAAATGTTGTTTATGGTAAGTAACAAAACAACATAAAAAATCCTGTACAAACTATTTTTACAAACGCTTATTCTCCATATGCTTCATGTTAATCGAGATGTTAATCTTATTGCTAACTTTCTTGTAGATGCAAGGGGAATTGGTAGGCTATAAGCGATAGTCAAATATTATAAGAACTGGTTGCTATGTGGTGCATTCCATTCTCTTTGTATGTCCAGGACATAAAAATTGAATAACGAATTTCCATTTGCGAAAAAGTATTGGAAAATTTAAACTAATAACAAGCAATAACTCGAAAATGGTTCACTCAACAAAAAAATGTGTATGACATAAATTGTGTATTTTAACGCGATCTACATTTTTGGTGCAGTAAAACTTTGTTTATCCCTTATGGTTTACCAGTTATGCAAAAGTCGTTCACAATGAATGATACTTTTGGAGACATTCCCAGAAAATTCGAGATATACATTTCATCTGTCATGAAAATATCTTAAACATATGATATTTTAATCAAATTCATTAGAGCCATGTTTGAGAAAATTAAAATTTACGAAAAATGCTCTATGTAAAGGGTAATCTGGGGTGGGGGGATTTTCTTGAAAACCTTTGTGTCGCATCTCTGGAAGATACTGAACCTAAATACCAAGTTTGGTGTTTATCCGACTGTTCGTTTCTGAGTTATGCTGTTCACAGACAGACACACAGACAGACACACACGGACATGTTTCCAAAAATGCTTTTTTTGGATTCAGGGTGTATTTCCGGTGAAATCTCGGTATCGAATTTTTGGGTGTATTACAATACTTCCCCTACTTACTATACGCAGTAGAGAAAGTAAAAAGCATTTTTTGAAACATGTCCGTGTGTGTGTCTGTGAAGAGCATAACTCAGAAACAAACAGTCAAATAAACACCAAACTTGGTTTTTAGGTTCCGTATCTTCCAGAGATGCGACACGAAGTTTTTCAAGAAAATCCCCCCCACCCTAGATTACCCTTTACATGGAACATTTTTCGAAAATTTTAATTTTCTCAAAAATGGCTCTAACCATTTTGATTAAAATATCATATGTTTAAGACATTTTCATGACAAATAAAATGTATATCTTGAATTTTCTGGGAATGTCTCCAAAAGTGTTCTTCATTGTGAACGACTTATGCATAACTGGTAAACCATAAGACATAGACAGAATTTTACTACACAAAAAATATAGTCCCCTTGCATCTACAAGAAAATTAGCAATAAGATTAACATCTCGATTAACATGAAGCATATGGAGAATAAGCGTTTGTAAGAATAGTTTGTACAAGAGTAGAGAAAGTTATGTGAGTGTAACACATCAGAATTTTTTAAAACTTTTCGTTAAAAATATCAAATTTCAAGTCTCCGAGGAATTTTTAAAAAGTCAGCTAATTTTTGTTTTATTTGGTTATGAAAGAACAAGTATTTGCAACCTCCAGCGGTGGCGTTGTGTTTTGTTTCACTTTACATCTGAGAGGTGCCGTGTTGTGTTTTTGTTGTTACCTCAGTGGTGATGATGAGGAAGGCTACATCGGGTCAGAACGTAATAAACTAAACTGTCTGCCTTCTTCTTCTTCCAAACGAAATCATTCATTCTCCACCTACCCCACTCATGTTGTTGAGCCCTTGCATTGTTTTGTGGTTTCGGGCTACGAGTTGATGAAAAGGAATGGTAACAAAAACGGGATCCATACATTTCTTGCACACCGTGTCCTTCAGTGCAAGAGAATACCAACGGAATTTATATTATTCAAGCTCTTTGTGCTTTCAAGCCTGATGAAGAATACATACACAACATTTGTCGATAACTTTCAAAACTGCTAATAAGGTACTAGCTGGGGGGTATTTGCAGAAAATGAAAAAGAATCTGATCTGATAGGTTCAAAAGACTTTCTCTACCCTTAATCACATATTAGTGGAAGTTATGAAAGCTTGTTTTCCTATCTACTCATTTTAATACAAATAAATCTTTCCAGAAATAGCTACATTACACATTTCGTTATAGATACAAAGTGAACAGCGATAGTCAAATGTTTAACAACTGGACGCTATATGCTGGCCTTAAAATTCCATACTGTTTCCATGACATCGCGAGAAACAACTGAAAATTGACAGGACCTAAAACAATGCCCAAGTATTGAACTATTCAAACCATTAGTAACGGACATCTCCGAAACAGCTATTACCATATAAAAACTTATCTGAAATAAACTGTGTGTTGAAGATGTTATTTTTTTTATTACTTATTTTTAGCTCCACGCTTTGGGCACCAATTTTGTAGAAGGTTTGTTGCTGCTACGTATGGTAAAAAGTTTCCGTTAGCCTTCGTCCCAAATATACTTTTCGGTGGCCTTTGCCCCAAAAATGTTTAAACAATATTAACTTTGTAATTTTGACTGTTTCTTTAAATATTATATATTTATGTTTGCCTCGGCTGCGTCAGTATTTATATTTTTTTAGAGACATGAATGTCTTAGCAGGGAGTGGTGCGACTGAAGAATGTAGGTTTACACAGATTATAATTTTACTTCACTCCTTTTATTAATACTTGACGCGATTTAAATAACACTTCACTGATATAGAGAGCTGTGAGATTCTTTTATTAATTACTTGCACTTTTTAACACGTAAACTGTTATTGTCTCACACAAAATACGTATTAAATTTCTTGAGGACGCATCTTACGTCCGGTTAGGAACACTGTCTACAAGCAACTGACTTCGAATTTTTAAACTTTGCTCCATTTTAGTTTCTGATTGGCTAATCCTAGTCCAATAGAATACCTTCATTTAACTAAAGCTTTTTCTGGTTGTTGATTGGCTATTTTATAAAACGTCTCAAAATTTACATTATTGTTGCTCTAATAATGACTAGTAGTATTGTTAAACTTTAAAATTCATTATTGCCTCAAGGTTACCTCATTGTTAGCAACTTTTAACCTATTATTCTCACAGCTCCTACATTATTAAATTACGTAATACAATTCACATAACATTATTACACATGTATACAATAATATAAACATATACAATGACTGTAATATACACTTTTTATATATTGTTACATACACATATTGCTTTAAGGCGGGCTGTTATTGATTTTATATGCTGTATAATTAGACTGAAATCAATTAAGTGTTAAAAATACTGCCTCAGTGTTTTAAAGAGATCTATATTTTTACTTTCTCTTCTAAGTAGCATTGCATTCCACCCAAAAATTCAATACGGGATTTCACTAGAAACACATGTTTTGGGCTGGCCTGAATACAAATAAAGCATTTTTGAAAACATGTCCGTGTGTGTGTGTGTATGTGTGTGTGTGTGGCTGTGAGCAGCTTAACTCATAAACGAAAGGTCGGATGAATACCAAACTTGGTGTTTAGGTTCAGCATCTTTCAAAGATATGATACGAAGATTTTAAAGAAAATCCCCTCACCTCAGACTACGCTTTACATGGAACATTTTTCGAAAATTTTGATTTTCGCAAAGATTGGCTCTTACGATTTTGATTAAAATATATATTTAAGGTAATTTTATGACAAGTAAAATGTATATCTTTAATATTCTAAAATGTCCCCAAAAGCCCTCTTCATAGCTGGTAAACCCTGATAGATTTTTTCCACCAAAAATGTATATCTCGTAAAAACACCAGTTTATGTCATATACATTCTTTTGTGGAGTGGACCACTTTCGAGATTTTCCTTGTTATTTGTTTGAAATTATCATTACTTAATCTTTTTCTCAAATGGGTATTCGTTATTCATTTTTTTGTCCTGTAATGCAAAGAGAATGGAATACTCCACATAGCAACCTGCTCTTAAAATATTTGACTATCACTTAAAGCCTACCATATTCCCATAAGGGTTTGTAAACATAGTTTGTAGAAGAGTAGAGAAAGTCATATGAGATTAACACATTAGAATTATTTATGCAGTGCGTTTACATCTATCGCTTAAAGCGATAACGTTTACTAGTTATACAAAGTGATATAAAATTCCTTAGGAATGAAGAGGAATTCAGGGGCTGTTCCACTAAAGTTCAAGATATACATTTCGTTTTACATGTAAATATCTTTAACGCGTATTATTTTTATCAAAATCGTTATACTCATCATTTAGACATTCAAAAACTATTTCATGTAATGTGTAGTTTGGAGTGGGTGGGGATTTTCTTGAAAAATCTTCGTATCGCATCTTTGAAAGGTACTGCATTTAAATAACAAGTTTGGTATCTATCCTACTTTTCGCATTTGGGTTATGCTGTTCACAGACACACTCGCGGGCCTTTTTAGTTTCTCTACCTGGTAGGTATATGCTAGGTATAGAAGGTATTGCAGTTCACCCAAAAATGCGAAATCGAAGTTCCACCATAAATACATGTTATGAGGTTCCCTGAGTGAAGCCTTTTCAGTTAGCTCGGTACACTCTAAAGATGCGGAAAGAGGATTTTGAAGAAAATCCCCCACTCCAAACTATCCTATAAACGGAACATTTTTCGAATACTTTTATCTTCCAAACAATGGCTCTAACGATTTTGATTTTGAAAAATATTGATTTACTCAAAGATGCCTCCAACGATGTTGATTACAATATCATATATTTCAGCTATTTTCATGACAAATAAAATGCATATCTTGAATTTTCTAAGAATAGCCTGTTAAAGTCCTCTTCTTTCGGAAGGAATTTTGTATAATCTTGCATAATTAATCAACGTTAAGCGATAGACGAAAATCTACTACACAAATAATATAGATTTCTTTAAAACACACAATGTTTTCTTAATAATTTTTTTGTGGCACAAGGTATTTTTGAGATATGCGTTATTAATAAATTACTGTCAACATTCAGTTGTTTCTCGCGATTGCATACGGACAGTACGGAATTTTAAAGCCAGCATATAGCCTCTTAAACATTTGTCTTCCTTTGTAAGTATAACGAAATATGTAATGTAGCTATTTCTGCAAATCTTTATTTGGATTAAAATGGAGTAGACAGCAAAATAAGGTTTAGTAGCAATACTATGTACACACACTTATGAAGATAGAGGGTAGGAAGGTCATGTGAATGTATCACATTAGATTGTTTTTGAAAGGATTCTTTTTGGTTTGTTTCGGGAAACGCCAAAACATATATATTTCCGATGAAGTCTCGGTGTGGAATTATTTATATGGAATACACTGCTCCCCATACTCACTATAAACTATGTGATCAAAAGTACCCGAACACCCCCACAAACACACGTTTTTCATCTTAGGTGCATTACGCTGCCACCTACTGCCTGGTACTCATTATCCGCGACCTCAGTAGTCATTAGGCATCGTGAAACAGCAGAATGGGACGCTCCGTGGAACTCACAGACTTCGAACGTGGTCAGGTGATTGCGTGTCACTTGTGTCAGAAGTCCGTACGCGAGATTTCCACACTCCTAAACATCCCTAGGTCCACTGTTTCTGGTGTGATAGTGAAGTGGAAACGTGAAGGGACATGTACAGCACAAAAGCGTACAGGTCGACTTCGTCTGTTGACTGACAGAGACCGCCGACATTTGAAGAGGCTCGTAAAGAGTAATAGGCAGACATCTATCCAGACCATCACACAGGAATTCCAAACTGCATCAGGATCCACTCCAAGTACTATGACAGTTAGGCGTGAGGTGAGAAACCTTGGATTCCATGGTCGAGCCACTGCTCATAAGCCACACATCACGCAGGAAAACGCCAAACGACGCCTCGCTTGGTGTAAGGAGCGTCAACATTACACGACTGAACAGTGGCAAAACGTTGTATGGAGTGACGAATTACGGTACACAATGTGGCGATCCGATGGCAGGGTGTGGGTATGGCGAATGCCTGGTGAACGCCATCTGCGAGAGTGTGTAGTGCCAACAGTGAAATTTGGAGGTGTTGGTGTTGGTGTGGTCCCGTTTTCCCTTGTTGTTTTGCGTGACACGATCACAGCGCATACCTACATTGATACTTTAAGCACCTTCTTGATTCCGACTGTTGAAGAGCAATTCGCCGACTTCGTGCCAGGCTTCACCGACCTACATGGATAGCTCTCCTCAGTTCCGCACTCCGTGAAGAATGGGCTGCCATTCCCAAAGAAACCTTCCAGCACCTGATTGAAAGTATGCCTGCGAGAGTGAACGCTGTCATCAAGTCTAAGTGTGGGCCAACACCATATTGACTTCCAGGATTACCGATGGAGGGCGCCACGAACTTGTACATCATTTTCAGCCAGGTGTCCGGATACTTTTGGTCACGTAGTGTATGTCGTGACTGAACTTCTCTGGTCAAATTTTGGGCAAAACTATAATCAAATCGTGACATACGAGACTCAAACAAGTTAGGAAAGTAATTGTTGTAATTACTGGACATGGAAACGTCTCCAGACTATGAAGCTCTTTTCCACCTCCGTAAACAATAAGCAGAAACTGCTGAAGACCTCCTTCGTGGGAGCTTCACCCTCAGGAGAAGACGATAATAAAAACGTGATAGGAAAGGTCTTAAATGTTTTTCGAAGAGATATATCTATGACCGAGCGATAATGTGTAAATCTGCAGTCGGCGGGTCCCGGGTCCGATTCTCGGTGGACAAGCACTCTGACCAGGTTTTCCGTAGTTTTCTCTGGTTGACAAAGGCGAATGCTGAAGTTGTGTATTCTACCACGGATTTCCTCCCTCCTCCAGTTTCTCTTATTTCATTACTCAGGTTGACTCCGGGGCTGTGTTTCAGTCGGTGTCGGGCAGATGGCTCGGAGGCTTGCGATTTGGAACTACTTCTCGACCCTGGTAGTGGGAAGCCTGGCAAGCCTCAATTGCTGGGTGTATTTCCCGATCGGTCGTCTGCTGCCGGGTGGTCGAGGCTGGTAGTATTAGGGAACTCTGTGCCTCTCTGTCGACTTGCGCCGGTCAACTCTGCAGCCCATACGTCTCCTACAGTTCCCTCACCTCTTCCGCTCCTCCCGGGGGGGGGGGTGTACGCACAAATAATTCATTGGGAGTCTAGGTGCCCTTCCATTAACTAGTCCTATCCTATCGTGGATCTAGAACTATAAAGGTAATATGCAAGGCTGAGTGTTTTGTTGTTAACGATAAATGCTAAATATAACGGAGAGATGCAGCATGAAGTACATGTCCGATTTACGGCTATAATTTTGTCGCGAATTTTTGTGAAAATTGATTCTTTCTGAGAAAAAACCTTTATTTCTTTTCTCTCGGCCAGCAGTCTCATATCCCCCACCAGATTTAAGAGCTATTAACCACAGGACATTTTTATACCCTAGGCAGATTCATCTGAGGAGATTTCTTTACACTTTGCAGCAGCATCGCCCTGCATTTTTAGTACTTTTGAGGGACCTGATTGAGGTTGACCGTTTTCCTCACTGCCTGATGTCACCGTGATTTTCTTTCATTCCATGCTTTGTTATATTGCATTATGTATTTGCCTGTGTTTCGTTTTGTTTTTGTGTGTTTTATCACATGTCTTTATAGCGCTTGTGCGTTGAGCAACTATATCTTGGAATTAAAAAAAATGTTATGGTTTTGAAGATGTGGACTGAAAAATAAATGAGAACTGCTTTGGAAAGGTTCATTAACCCGATAATTTACACTATATTATTATTCAACTTTATGTCCTGTAAGACCAACCATGACAGCTGACAGGGTTTTGTTGAGCTTTTGGAATATTCCGTTAGAAATATTTTGGTTTTGAAGTTCTTGAAGTAATTGCTGCAGCGGAAGAATAATTAACCGCGTGGAAACTAACAGAAAAAGATCTGATGTGTTACACTCACATGACTTTCTCTACTCTTGTACAAACTATTTTTACAAACGTTTATTCTCCATATGCTTGATGTTAATCGAGAATATCGAGATGTTAATCTTATTGCTAGTTTTCTTGTAGATGCAAGGGGAATTGGTAGGTTTTAAGCGATAGTCAAATGTTTTAAGAGCTGGTTGCTATGTGGCGCATTCCATTCTCTTTGTGTGTCTAGGGGAAAAAAATGAATAAGGAATTTGAGAAAAAGTATAAGTATTGGAAAATTTAAGGGAATAACAAGCAATATCTCGAAAATGGTTTAGTCAACAAAAAAAAGTTATAAGACATAAACTGTGTATTTTAACGCGATCTATACTTTTTGTGTAGTAAAATTTTGTCTATCTCTTATGGTTTAGCGGTTTTGCAAAAGTCGTTCACAATGAAGAATACTTTTGGAGACATTCCCACAGAATTCAAGATATACATTTTATTTGTCATGAAAATATCTTAAACATATGATATTTTAATCAAAATCGTTAGAGCCATTTTTGAGAAAATTAAAATTTTCGAAAAATGTGTCATGTAAAGGGTAATCTGTGGTGGGGGGATTTTCTTGAAAACCTTAGTTTCGCATCTCTGGAAGATATTTAACCTAAATACCTACATAGTAGAGAAAGTAAAAATAATGCGATTATAAGCAGTGTACATGATCATGAATCGATAACGACTGAAAGCTTATCTCCAGCCAAATTTCAAAAAATTAGAGCCATTGCCTATGGCATTAAAAATTACCACGAAATTTTCACAAAATATCCACCAATTTAAAATTATAAATACGAGATTTTATATATTTTTCACTATTTTCTTTAAATAAACACTAAAAACCCTGGCCGTGGTAATAGAGAAATCACTAAACGCCTATGAAGGTGCGTTTTCTTCGACAGCTCCCTTAAAAATCAAATCAGTTATTGTTGCATCATGTATATTCAAACCGTGGTGCTTCGCCGCTGACAAGAAACGTTTTGAAACCCTTCAACGTAGGAATTTTAAATTTAATAGGAATGCTATACATCGCGCCGTAGCTGCAAGCACAAAAGAAAAGTAGGCCGGGAGAGAAATACGAATTCTTTGATGGAATTACCCGAGCGGGAAGTCATTGGAAGTAGCCATGCCGCGGGCGCGAAAAACTACAAGAAAAATAGACACCGGCATACAACCACAAAACGAAAGAAGGCATAAAGACAAAGAAGGTATGGGTCGTGCTGATGAACCACTGTAGGGGGAAAAAATGCCCAGGACGGCCTTTCTGTCCTTTTCTGGCCTGGGCTCCATTTGCTGGATGTCAATCACACAAACAATTTCCATTAAACCGTGTCCGTACTCAGACAGGACGTATAGCCCCGAGTTAGGAGAGCACACACACACGCACGCACGCACAGTCTTTTCAGCGGATCCTGTTTTCCAGAACAAGAGATCATTGTGAGAGCCGGCAGGGTTTTGCTAACTTTCGGATGTTTATGCATTGTTAACGATAATTCCTGAAACCTCTGTGACACAGCGCTGGTCTCCTTCATTGGGCATGTCTAATTTCAAGGTCGTTGAAACCTGGATCGAAAGCATTCTTAAGAGAACTTGTTCATTAATTACGTGTTCCATCCTTCTGTGACGTCAAAACCAGCTTTGTTCTTCCTGTTTCGATATTCACCTAACTTGGGGTCTCCAAAAGGGATCTTCTGAAACGTTGCGTACAACTTGCCTCCAATCACATACTAAAAAATTAAATTCCTTAATGTATTCATACGACTTTCTCTACTCACTCTTCTAGAAACAGTTCTTACAAAAAATATCTGATGTGTTACACTCACATGACTTTCTCTACTCTTGTACAAACTATTTATACAAACGTAATTCTCAATATGCTTCATGTTAATCGAGATGTCAATCTTATTGCTAATTTTCTTGTAGATGCAAGGGCAATATGGTAGGTTTTAAGCGATAGTCAAATATTTTAAGAGCTGGTTGCTATGTGGTTCTCTTTGCATTACCAGGACAAAAAAAGATGAATAACGAATTCCCATTTGAGGAAAAGTATGTGTTGGAAGATTCATGGAAATAACAAGCAATATCTCGGAAATGGTTCACTGAACAAAATAAATGTATATGACATAAATTGGGTATTTTAACGCGATCTACATTATTATGCAGTACAATTTCGTCTATCTCTTATGGTTTACCAGTTATGCAAAAGTCGTTCGCAATGAAGAATAATCGTTAGAGCCATTTTTGAGAAAATTACAATTTTTGAAAAATATTTGTAAAGGTTAATCTGCGTTGGGGGGATTTTCTTGAAAACCGTTGTGTCGAATCTCTGGAAGATACTGGACCGAAATACCAAGTTTGGTGTTTATCCGACTGGTCATTTCTGAGTTATGCTGTTCACAGACACACACACGGACATGTTTCCAAAAATGCTTTTTTTGGATTCAGGGGGTCTCAAAACATATATTTCCGGTGAAATCTCGCTATCGAATTTTTGAGTGGAATACAATACTTCCCCTACGTACTATACGTAGTAGAGAAAGTAAAAATGTTATTTTGTATCTACTTCTTGTTAACAAACTTTCATTATACGTTTTACACATTTCGTTTGCGGATGAGAAGAATACTGTAGGCTAAGCGATAGTCAGGTTTTTATCTTTCTGTTCTACATAAGTAGAGGAATTATTGTATAGCATCCAAAAATTCAATGTCGAGATTTTACCGGAAATATATTGTTATACACCGGGGTGAGGCCGAAAGGTTTGCAGCTAAAATATTAAATTTAGTTAACCCGGCATAAACATTAGGGAACGTAGCATCAGTGGCAACCAAGGTACAACAGGAACTTGCTAACCTTGATACCAAGAAGAAAGCTAAAGTGGGCGTGGGATATTTATAAATAATGCATATGAATTCACATTTAACTCTGGTTTATTATAAAGTTAACTTGGTGCTACTATATGGTTCCCAAAAGATTACAGACAAACACTGGGGGAAATGCCTCACGCACACAAACAGCAACACACACTCCTACATACAAACCACAAACTCTGAAGATACACACTAGACTGACTCTACTCACAGACTAACGCTATCAGACAAAGAGGCTCTTCCCTCAACCTGCCTTCACTCCCCTTGACTAGGAATTGGAGGGAAGTATGCCGCGCCGGACAAGAATTCAAAGTTACAAACGAAATAATTAGTTCAGCAATACCATTATACACAGCAATAATGTGTCCGACAATGCACACACATACACTACAATTTATTTTGAGGTTTCCTGAGCCCCAAAAAAGTATTTTTATAAAGAGGTTCTTGTGTATGTGTAGGTCAACAGCATAACTCAAAAGTCGGATAAATACCAAACTTGGGATTTAGGTTCAGTATCTTCCAAAGATGTGACACGAAGATTTGCAAGAAAATTCCTCCCTTTACATGGAATGTTTTTCAAAAGTTTTGCTTCTAAAAATGGCTGTTAACGATTTTGATTAAAATACAATTATATTAAAGATATTTACATGACAAAATTTATATAGCCTGTGAAGCCCTCTTCATTCGGAAGGAATTTTGCATAATCTTGTATAACTGGTGAACGTTAAGCGATAGACGAAAGGGTACTACACAAAAATTGTACATCTTAAAACACACAATTTATTTCAAATAATTTTTGTGGCACAAGTCTCTTCTGAGGTATGCTTATTAATGAATCAAATTGTTCAGTACTTTGTAATGCTTTCTAAGTCCTGTCGGCATTCAGTTGTTTCTCGCGATGTCATGGAAACAGTATGGTATTTTAAGGCCAGCATATAGCGTCCAGTTGTTAAACATTTGACTATCACTGTTCTCTTTGTATCTATAACGAAATGTGTAATGTAGCTATTTCTGTAGAGGTAGTAGGTAGAAAAATAAGCTTCAGTAAGAGTAGTTTGTATATCCGGTAATAAATGATAGAGGTAGAGAAAGGCATGTGAAGTATCATTTTTAAAAAGCGGGTCGTTTCTGATGGCTTCCAAGTTCCACGCTCTTTGCTTGGCCAGGAAAAAAACCAATAGCGACTTAAACACTTGAAAAAATTCCGATGTTTCTTATACGCTGCGTTAACATGGCTTTCTCCGGTTACTCCTCTACAACCTTACCAAGGATATTTATTCTATCTACTTCTTGTAAATTCAGATAAACCTTCAGTTCACATTTACACATTTCGTTATACGAGATACAGTAGGTAAAGCGATAGTCAGATTTAAAAGTGATGGTTTAGCATGATCACAAGGGGAAAAAAACAAATAGAGACTTACCAGTTAAGAGAACTATAAGTATGTGAAAATTCAATCTAATAACAAGGAATAACTCGGAAATGATTAACGCTATAAAAAAGTTTACTTGATATAAATTGTGTGAATTAAGGAGTTCTGTATTGTGACAAAAAGTACTGGCGGCTCCACCAATTGTGACGTTCACTTTGCTCAAACCGGCGCCTATAAAGATGGGACGAGGAGGTGTATTTAGTTGGTTGAAGTTCTACTCTACGTAACTACAAACACGTCTACCAATGATAAGGCTGCAAGAGACAAGTTTACCTGCGGCGCGAGGACAGAGCGTCGCAGATTCCTGTTAGCAGTGTCTAACAGAGAGAGAGAGCGAACCGTCAGGTTTAAAAACCTGAAGAGTTTGCTGATCATGTGCCTTAGACATCACTGACACAAGTGCGTGTCAGCATAATTTGCACATTACAACCACGTGCCGATATTTTCGCGAATATTCGGAAAGCATATCCTTACAGTCACGCGATATTTCCCTGCTTAACAAACATCCTGGAAATGACTCGTCAGATTTTTTAAAGTCAATTTTATCGCTCCCCTTAGACAAATATCGTAGCCTTATAAAATTACATTTATCGCAACATTATAAAATATAAATACAACTACCAGAATATTTTTATGTAGTAAGATTTTTTTCTATCTCTTGTCTATCTCTTACGAATCAGTACAAATATTTTTTTCAGACTGATGAGGATTTTGCAGGTTATTGACAGACAATTAAAGATACCTATACATTTTATTTTTCATGCAAATACTTAAACATATGATATTTTAATCAAAATCACCGGAGACATTTTTGAGAAAATGAAACATAACGTTTCTTTTTCCATTTAAAGTATAGTTGGTGTTGGAGGGATTTTTTTTAAATCTTCCCGTTCATACCTGAATACCAAGTTTGATATTAACTGACGTTTAGTTTTTGAATTGTGCTGCACACAGAAACACTCGGACACACACACACACACACACACACACACACACACACATACAGAACTTTTTCTAAAATGCTTTTCTTTTCAGGGGACCTTAAGACGCGTACTTCCAGTGAAATTCCCGCTCGGTCCTCACTATAGGTAAGTAGTAGTAGATAGTAAGAACTTATTCAGTTGCATAGAAGTATGGAAGTATCTCAACTACTAGATATAAGGAAAGACGTTATTGATACACAGATGGAAGCAGAAGGTATGGTGATAAAATAGAATTGAACAACACCGGGGGGCGCCTGAGAGACGGAGCTCGAATGGGTGCTTCCATGAGCGCTCGGAACAGCCATGCTTTGTTCACAACACTGCGGATATTCTTGTAGTAGGTATAATGGGGAACACAACTATAATCAATAAAGTCTTCCGAGTAAGTAATTCATGTACTAGATTTCAAACAACAGATGTTTCAAAGTGTTCCAACAGTGAATATTTGTAAGCAAAACACACTTAATTATTTGTGGTTATCAAGTAGAGAATGACTAACTCTTAATTTAGTGGTAGAGAGTTAGCTTACTGAACCTGCGGTTTCAAGTTCAAATCTACGTAGAATCTACTCTCCTACCCCGTTTTATTTTAATACATTAGTAAGAACGTAAGTTTTCATTTTTTATGTATGTTGCGTTTATTTAGCAGTTTTTCATACCGGTAGATGCCAACTATGACGTTAATTTATCCGTATGTGATGTTGCAGAATCTTGCTGGAACCAACCATACGATTTCTCTTCTTCTGTCAAGCGATAGCAAAATGGCCTCAGAATTAACCTCTGATATCGCTCTGCATTTATTGTTTCATCAAAGAATATGGGCCCTATTATTCTTCTAGCGCTTATCGTACACCACACTCCAATTTTTTGATCATAATAAGGCGTTTCATCCAATAGCACAGGTTTTTCTGAAGCCCAGTATCGACTGTTACGAGTATTCACACGTTCACTTAGATGAAATCAAGATTCATCAGTGAAAAACAAAAGCTGTGGGTTAATCAAACCCCTTTCTATGGATTGGAAAAACCAGTTACAATAATTCACACGTTTAGCGGGATCATTTGGCTTTAACGCTTGCACTCGTGTGTAGCGATAGGGCTTCAGTTTCAACAGACGTGTAGCATTTCTCGCAGAAGATCGAAATACACCTGTTTGCTGCGCTAGTTTTTTCAGCGATTTTCGAGGCGAGCGCTCCAAAGCGGTACCGATCACAAGAATTCCTGCTGCTGAGCTTCGGAGAGTGAGAGAGAATATTTACACGAGATATACTAACTGTTTGAGATCAGAAAGTCAACATTTCCAGGATGTATTATAAGTTAAGGATTTTAGTCCGCCTTTGCCGGCTGTCTCGCGTAGTAGAATGGGTTCCAATATAATTTAACTACCCTATACTACGAGGATCCAATTCGAGCTACTTGCGTAGAAGTTAACCACTGTTCCACGCCAAGCACGGTGTGGAGGTAGCCCAGATCAGTGTCTTATGGCTTGTATTATAGAGTTAGCCAACGTGGCGCACACAAGTTGACGGTTGTGAACCGAAAATTCACTTGAAGGGATTTTGAAAAAAATGTAACCGCTCAAGAGAGACTTTTAGTTTGACCGAGTGTACACAAAATGGAGGAGGCGAGATAATTGATTGGTCTCCCTCGGGAAGAACCCAAGTTGGTGTGGTAGTGTGAAAAAACTCATGCCTAAATTTGGCTCAGAAGTCGAACAACGAAACGACAGTTTTGGTCTCTGAACGAGAATAATGAAAGTGTTTGTACACATTACTCGTTTAACATGCAGAATGTGTTTTTGTGGGCCCTCACGTACTACACGTCTGGTCCAGTCTTGCGGTGGGGGCCTGCTCCACATAAACATTACAGCAAGTGTCTGTCATCCCGCTATCACATCCGGGTTTACATGCACGCCGCAACATCGGCGCTAATTTCTTGCTCCGTGCAACACCTCACGCGTTCTTGTGGCTAAGACGTCTGTTTCTTGCCGAATGTGTGCGGTTTCGTGTCGCTCGCTTTCTCTGAATTATCGCTGGAGAGACGAATTAAAAAAGTTGCCGCCAGAATCTCTGACTTTGTCCATATGTGCTCGAGTCTTTGGACCTTAAAAACCCGCCCTTCATTCCAGTGGAAGATGCACGTAAACGCCCATTTGTAGCGCGGCAACTACTGTCCTATTGCATTCCACCAGAAATACATATTTTGAGTCCCCTGAATGAGTGAATAAATAAATAAATAAATAAATAAAGCATACTTAGAAAAGGGTCCATGTGTATGTGAACAGTATAACTCAAAACAAAAGCCTGTTAAATGATAACTTTGACATTTTAATTCAGCATCTTCCAAAAATAGGATACGAAGGGTTTCAAGAAAATCCCGCTCCTCAAACTACCATTTAAATGAAAAAATATAGTGTGTTACACTCACATGACTTTCTCTACTCTTGTACAAACTATTTCTACAAACGCTTATTCTCCAATTGCTTCATGTTAATCGAGATGTTAATCTTATTCCTAATTTTCTTGTAGATGCAAGGGGAATTGGTAGGCTTTAAGCGATAGTCAAATATTTTAAGAGCTGGTTGCTATGTGGAAGATTCCATTCTCTTTGCATTACCAGGACAAAAAAAATGTATAACGAATTTACATTTGAGAAAAAGTATAAGTATTGGAAAATTTAAGGGAATAACAAGCAATATCTCGAAAATGATTCACCCAAAAAAAATGTATATGACATAAATTGTGTATTTTAACGCGATCTACATTTTTTGTGTAGTAAAATTTTGTATTTCTCTTATGGTTTACCAGTTATTCAAAAGTCGTTCACAATGAAGAATACTTTTGGAGACATTTCCAGGAAATTCAAGATATACATTTTATTTGTCATAAAAATATCTTAAACATATGATATTTTAATCAAAATCGTTAGAGCCATTTTTGAGAAAATTAAATTTTCGAAAAATCTTCCATGTAAAGGGTACTCTGGGGTGTGGGGGTTTTCTTGAAAACCTTCGTGTCGCATCTCTGGAAGATACTGAACCTAAATACCAAGGTTGGTGTTTATCCGACTGTTCGTTTCTGAGTTATGCTGTTCACAGACACACAGACGGACATGTTTCCAAAATTGCTTGTTTTGGATTCAGGGGGCCTCAAAACATCTATTTCCGGTGAAATCTCGGTATCTAATTTTTGGGTGGAATACTTACTATACGTAGTAGAGAAAGTAAAAATATTTTTATACTTGATTTTTCTCTTGTATCTTGAAAGCTCTCATACTGGATGTCTTTTGTATAACTGGTAAACCGTTACAGATAGATACAAGCTTGGCCATACAAAGGGTATGTAATTTCAATAACTATAATTTAAATAATGTATTCAAAGACAGTATATAGAATACTGGAAACATATCCAGAAACAAAGACGTGAAAGGTTAATGATGTAACAGCCATATCTTAGAAGGAATACTGGGATCCTTAAATCAAGTAGGAAGTAGATGAGGCTCATGGTGGGTCTGATGTCTGGTCATGGGAATTTTAAAAAACATCTGCACACAATGGGCTCTCAGAAGACCCAGGAGGAAACGGACTCGTACTTAATATTCCAGTGTGAAGCACTACATCAATCAATTTGGAACTGTTGATTCAAATGAGACTGTATCTAGTAGAAATCCAATCTATGGACTCGTGAGATTTAGAGTTCAGTGAGGTGTTGATTGGAAAAGCAAGGAGGAAACCGTACAATAAACCTGTTTCAGTGCGGACAGCTCCCTCCTGCTCATCCTCCTATCAAATATATAATATAATAGGAGTTTCAAAGTCATCGCATAGTGATCCACTTTTTAAAAATCTGATTATCGCTTTTTACTCTAGTATTTTAGCTTTACTAAAGCATTTTTGGAAACATTTCTGTGTGTCTGTGGACAGCATAACTCAGAAACAAACAGTCGGATAAACACCATACTTGGTATTTACGTTCAGTATCTTCCAGAGATGCGACACGAAGGTTTTCAAGAAAATCCCCCCACCCCAGATTTCCCTTTACATGGAACATTTTTCCAAAAATTTATATTTTCTCAAAAATGCCTCTAACAATTTTGAATAAAATACCATAAGTTTAAGGCATTTTTATGGTAAATTATTTGTACATCTCGCATTTCCTGGGAATGTCTCCAAAAGTATTCTTCATTGTGAACGACTTTTGCATAACTGGTAAACCATAAGAGACAGACAAAAGTTTACTACACAAAAATTGAGGCAGTAGTTTTAACACAAATGATTTCAGTCAAACTATATAAAATAAACTCAATAACAGCCCGCCTTAAAGCAATATGTGTATAAAAATAACATATAAAAATGCATGTAACAGTCTGCATTAATGTTTGTATTATTATGTACATGTTCAATAATGTTGTGTGAATGTATTACGTAATTTAATAATGTAGGAGCTGTGAGAATAATAGGTTAAAAGTTGCTAACCATGAGGTAACCTTGAAGCAATAATGAGTAAGAAAGTTTAATAATGCTACTGGTAATTATTGGAGCAACAATAATATAATTTTTGTGACAGTTTATAAAACAGCCAATCAGAAACTGAAGTAGGGCAAATTGTACAAATTCGGAAGCTAGTTGCTAGCACACAGCATTCTTAACCGGACACGAGGCGCGTCCTCGAGAAGTTTAATACGTATTCGTGTGAGACAAAAATAGTTTACGTGTTAAAAATTGCAAGTAATTAACAAAAGAATCTTACAGCCCTCTATATCAGTGAAGTGTTATTTAAATCTTGTCAAGTATTAATAATTGGAGTGAAGTAAAATTATAATCTGTGTAAGCCTACATTCTTGTCGCACCACGCCTTCCTAAGAAATTCATGTCTCAAAAAAAATAAATACTGACGCAGCCGAGGCAAACATATATATAATATTTAAAGAAACATTAAAAACATACAAAGCTGATTTTTAAACTTGGGGCGAAGGCTACCGGAAACTTTACCATACGTGCGGTTGCAACTACTTCAAGAGTTTGGCTCTCCAACTGCAGCAATAAAATACAACTCCTTCTAAAAATAAACCCTTCTTCAATATGCAGATCGCGTTAAAATACACAATTTATGTCATATACATTTTTTTGTTGTTGAGTGAACCATTTTCGAGATATTGCTTGTTATTCCCTTAAATTTTCCAATACTTATACTTTTTCTCAAATGGGAATTAGTTATTCCTTTTTTTTCCTGGTAATGCCAAGAGAATGGAATACTCCACATAGCAACCAGCTCTTAAAATATTTGACTATCGCTTAAAGCCTACCATATTCCCCTTGCATCTATAAGAAAATTAGCAATAAGATTAACATCTCGATTAACATGAAATAGATGGAGAATAAGCGTTTGTAAAAATAGTTTGTACAAGAGTAGAGAAAGTCATGTGAGTGTAACATATTAGATTTTTTTCAGGTACACATACATGTATGACAGTAAATGAAACTTACGTAAATACGTACTCGTCAATGCCACTGAAGTAAGAAATGTATTTCACAAACTACACACGGGATATTAGCGAAGAGCTATGTAATTCAATTCTCCACTCATGTTTCTTTTGCATTTGGCTGATTTCACATTAAAACTTCTCTTACTTCCCACAATGTTTTGCAGTTTAATGTGTCTCAGGCTGTATGTTGTTTCACAAAGTTTTACGAATTATGATTAAAGAGCTTGGGAAATGATTCACAGCGATTTGTTGTGGGAGACATTAGATGCAGTCACGGCCCCGTATCGGCTGCTTGCGAACTAAAACAGCGCTCCATCTCGAGCGAAATGAAAAATGTTTGGTAACTGTGTGCAGTTTCCACATGACCAGAAATTAGGTAGAAACTTTTGGTGTGCAGTTTCCGACGCCCCCTTCACCTTAATCCTGACAATTTCGTTGTAGATGCAAGAGGGATACTGGAAACCGAATCGATAGTCAACTGTTTAAGAACGGATCGCTATACGCTGGCCTTGAAACTCCGTATTTTTTAAATTTATTTATTTTAAGTCGCTTTAACTCCAAAGGTCTATTCCCGATTCTTGCATTAATAAAGTGGTGGTTGAATATTAATAGATTTCTAGGAATATACATACACTACGTGATCAAAAGTATCCGCAGACCTGGCTGAAAATGACGTATAAGTTCGAGGCGCCCTCCATCGGTAATGCTGGAAGTCAATGTTGTGTTGACCCACCCTTAGCGTTCACTCTCGCAGGAATACTTTCAATCAGGTGCTGGAAGCTTTCTTGGGGAATGGCAGCCCATTCTTCACGGAGTGCGGAACTGAGGAGAGGTATCGATGTAGGTCGGTGAGGTCTGGCACGAAGTCGGCGTTCCAAAACATCCCAAAGGTGTTCTATAGGATTTAAGTCAGGACTCTGTGCAGGCCAGTCCATTACACGGATGTTATTGTCGTGTAACCTCTCCGCCACAGCCCGTGCAGTATGAACAGGTGCTCGATCGTGTTGAAAGATGCAATCGCCATCCCCGAATTGCTCTTCAACAGTGGGAAGTAAGAAGGTGCTTAAAATATCAATGTAGGTCTGCGCTGTGATCGTACCACGCAAAACAACAAGACGTGCAAGCTACCTCCAGGAAAAACACGATCACACCATAACACCACCACCTCCGAATTTCACTGTTGGCACTACACACGCTGGCAGATGACGTTCACCGGGCATTCGTCATACCCACACCCTGCCATCGGATCGCCACATTGTATACCGTGATTCATCTCTCCACACAAGGTTTTACCACTGTTCAATCGAGTAATGTTGACGCTCCTTACACCAAGCGAGGCGTCGTATGGCATTTCCCTTCGTGATGTGTGGCTTATGAGCAGCCGCTCGACCATGGAATCCAAGGTTTCTCACTTCACGCCTAACTGTCGTAGTACTTGGAGTGGATGCTGATGCAGTTTGGAATTCCTGTGTGATGGTCTGCATAGATGTCTGCCTATTACTCTTTGCGACCCTCTTCAAATGTCGGCGGTCTCTGTTAGTCAACAGACGAGGTCGGCCTGTACGCTTTTGTGCCGTACATGTCCCTTCACGTTTCCACTTCACTATCACATCAGAAACAGTGGACCTAGCGATGTTTAGGAGTGTGGAAATCTCGCGTACAGACTTCTGACACAAGTGACACCCAATCACCTGACCACGTTCGAAGTCCGTGAGTTCCACGGAGCGTCCCATTCTGCTGTTTCACGAGGTCTAATGACTACTGAGACCGCGGATAATGAGTACCAGGCAGTAGGTGGCAGCACAAAGCACCTAAGATGATGATGATGATGATATGCGGCTTAAGGGCGCTAAACTGCTGAGGTCATCAGCGCCCTTACAAGGTATAAAATATAAAGTCAAAAAATAAAAGACAGGTAAAAAACCGCATAATTAAAAAACGGGACACACACCCGCGATGTCAAAAAAGTTAAAAATAACAATAGAATAACAATAACAATAACAATAACAATAAAAACAATAACAATAATAACAATAACAACAATAGTAACAATAACAATAAATATGTCGCAAAAACCAACACACTACAAACATAGCCAATAAAAGATTAAAACGTGTCAAGGACTGTAGAATGCGAGGGACATGAGCGCCATACGTCACTGGGGAGTAAGTCCCTATTAAAACATACAGAATAAAATAACAAAGCTAAAAGACGCTCAGCGCATCAAATGCGACGATTAAAACCAATGTCACTTATAAAACGTAAAAGACATTCTACAGCATGCGTGTCGTCTGCCAAAACGTTGGCTATGCCAACAGGCAGACCCAGGCGAACGCGCAGTGGAGCTAAAACTTGACACTCAGTTAAAATGTGACGCACCGTTAAGGGCACGTCACACTGCTGACACAGCGGAGCGGGATCACCACTGAGCAGGTAACTATGAGTAAAACGACAATGTCCAATTCGTAAACGGGCTAAAAGTACCTCTTCCCGACGTGAAGAACGAGAAGAGGTACCCCAGATTAACGGGAGCGGCTTAACCTCCCGCAACTTGTTCCCCCGGAGGGCCGTCCACTCATCGCGCCAGCGCGAGAGGATGCAGCGACGTAAAATAACACACGAATCTAACGAGGGAACAACAGAGGTAAAAAATCTGGGTAATAAAATCGCCGATTTCGCAGCGGCGTCGGCAGACTCATTACCTGAGATGCCCACATGACCTGGAATCCACATGAAGGACACGCTGATGCCAGTGACACCAAGCGAGTGGAGCAGGTCATGTATGCGCTGTACAAGCGGGTGGTAATGGTACAGCGCAGTAATAGTCTGAAGGGCACTCAGAGAGTCCGTACAAATAAAACAGTGCTGTAAGGCGTGCCGCTGAATGTATAAAATAGATTGATAAATGCTAAAAAGTTCGGCAGTAAAAATTGAACATTGTCCAGGTAAACGAAACTTAAAACTACAGTGACCAGACACAAAGGCACATCCAACTCCAGCTTCAGTCTTAGATCCATCGGTGAAGATAAAATAGTAGTCTCCGAATTGAGCCCGTACTTCTAAAAAAGCCGATCTAAAGACTGAAGCAGGGGTCTCAGTCTTCGGCATCGACGTTAGCCCAAGGTGACAGTGGGCCTCAGCGCGAGACCATGGAGGAAAACGCGTTTCCCCCCGTGGAAGGGCCGGCGCTGGCGGAACGTCTAAATGCCGAAGGAGCTGTCGAAAGCGAACCCCTGGTGGGAGCAAGGCAGAGGAGCTAATAAAATAGTGACGATCAAGTGACTCCTCGAAAAATAACTCAAAGGACGGGTGGTTAGGCAAGCTTGAGAGTCGACAAGCATAGCTGCACAAGAGCATCTCACGCCTGAAGGACAGCGGAGGCTCTGCAGCTTCTGCGTACAGACTGGGTACAGGGCTAGTTGGAAAGGCCCCTGTAGCGACTCTTATGCCACGATGGTGAATGGCATTCAATCGACGTAACACAGATGGACGTGCCGACGAATAAACAATACACCCGTAATCAAGCTTGGATCGGACCAAAGAGCGATAAAGCCGAAGAAGGACGGTCCGATCAGCTCCCCAGGATGTGCCACTTAAAACACGTAAAATATTAAGAGAACGGTCACACTTTGCTTTTAAAAAGGAAACGTGCGAGGTCCAACACAACTTCCTGTCAAAAATCAACCCCAAAAATTTCGCCTCGTCTGCAAACGGAAGTATCCCTGGCCCAAGATGGAGAGAGGGCGGAGGGAAATACTTCCGGCGCCAAAAGTTGATGCAGACGGATTTCTCGGCGGAGAAATTAAAGCCGTTGGCGTTACTCCAGGCGTAGAGACGGTCGATACAGCTCTGGAGACGGCGTTCGAGTAGACAGGTCCGCCGTGAACTACAATAAATAGCGAAATCGTCAACAAAAAGGGACGATGAAATGCCAGGTGGAATACAATCAACAATGGGGTTGATAGCAATCGCAAAAAGTGTGACACTGAGTACAGAGCCCTGCGGTACTCCGTTCTCTTGAATAAAACGACGAGATAAAACCGAGCCCACACGCACACGAAAGACGCGGTCCGTCATAAACTCCCGAAGAAATATGGGAAGACGACCGCGGATATTCCAATCGTGAAGTGTACGTAAAATGCCGCCCCTCCAACAAGTGTCATAAGCTTTCTCCAGGTCAAAAAATACAGCCACGGTTTGACACTTTCTCAGAAATCCATTCATAATATGCGTCGACAAGGACACCAGATGGTCGACGGTAGAGCGATAGCGACGAAACCCGCACTGAGCGTTCGCTAGAAGTTTCTGAGACTCAAGCCACCATGTCAACCGCCCGTTGATCATGCGCTCCATCACCTTGCAAATGCAACTGGTGAGGGAGATAGGGCGGTAGCTGGAAGGTAGTTGGCGATCCTTCCCAGGCTTAAGTATAGGGACAATGGTGGCTTCGCGCCAAACGGAAGGAAAAATGCCGTCTTGCCAAATACGGTTATAGACCTGTAAGAGAAATAGTTTACTGTCGGCTGAAAGGTGCTTTAACATCAGGACATGAATGCCGTCCGGCCCAGGAGCGGAGTGCCGAGAGCAATGAAGAGCGTGCTCCAGCTCCCTCATTGTGAATAGTTCGTTATAGCATTCATCATTAGCAGACCGAAAAGTATATGAAGCGGAATCCATCCGGTCTTTAATAGAGCGAAAGCCGGCGGAATAATGGTCTGAATGGGATACCACCTCAAAGGCAGCACCCAGAGTGTTAGCGATGGCAGCCGGATCCACTATGGTGGCATTAGAAACCTGAAGGCCAGAAACAGTACAATGTGACACTTTACCTGAGAAGCGACGAAGTTTATCCCAAACAACGGATGAAGGCGTAAAACGATTAAAAGACTCGACAAAACGAGCCCAAGATGCCTTCTTGCTATCCTGAATAATGCGACGAGCCCTGGCGCGCGATTGTTTAAAAGTCACTAAATTATCAAGTGTAGGGTGGCGCCGAAACACCCTTAGTGCAGTCCTACGGGCACGAACGGCGTCCCGACAATCCTCGTTCCACCACGGAACAGGTGGCCGCCGAGGTTGGGAGGATGAACGGGGTATTGCGCGTTCGGCGGCAGAGAAAATAACAGACGTAAGGTGCTGCACTAGTTGGTTAATGTCGGAGAAGGGCTGGTCGTCAAAATGCACGAGGCTGGAATACAAGCTCCAGTCGGCTTTTGCGAATATCCAGATAGGTACTCTGGAATGCTGTACGTGGTGCGACAGAAGAGAAACGATGCAGGGGTAATGGTCGCTGGAGTAGGTGTCAGCGACGACGTTCCACTGGAGACGATGTGCAAGCTGGAGTGAGCAAATGGAAAGGTCCAGGTGAGAAAATGTACCAGAAGAATCAGAAATAAAAGTAGGTGCACCTGTATTGAGGATGGAAAGATTGAACTGATAAAAAATGTCGGAAAGAAGAGTTCCCCTCGCACAAGCCCTTGGCGAACCCCATAGTGGGTGATGGGCATTAAAATCTCCCAACAGAAGAAATGGTGTTGGGAGAGCGGACAGGAGAGATCGAATGTCCGCGGGAGCGAGGGGAGACGATGGAGGTGTATACACAGAACAAACAGAAAAGAAAAAACCGGGTAACTGCAGTCTAATGGCAACAGCTTGCAAGTCGGACGTAAGTGTGATAGTTTGAAAATAAACGTCATTACGCACCACAATCATGACACCACCATGAGCAGGAGTACCCTCCTCCGGTTCAAGATCGTAGCGAACCGGAGTGTACCCTCGGAGATCGAAAGGGTCGTGAGGGCGAAGCTTGGTCTCCTGCAAACACACGACCATAGGTGAATGGGAACGCAATAAAAGTTGCAGTTCCGCCCTATGCGATCGTACACCACGTACATTCCAGGTCAGGATAGCCATGAATAAAAGGGATAAACTGTCTACTTAGAAGGGCGGCTTAAAATTACCTTTTGTTTAACCTTTGGGCTCGGGCTTTTTGTATGGAGTTGGTCAGACTCCATAGCTTCCTCGGAGGGAGGGCCCACGCGCTCAGTGCCAGAAACCGATTCAAGCGCCGTGAATCGGTTCTGGGTGGCGATGGGTGAGGGGTGCCGCTGAGCGCGGCTTGTCCCAGGACCTTCCTGGGACAGCGACCTCCGAGGAGGAGAAGGTGAACTTTTGCTACCGCGCGCACGCGGAGGGTCTTTCAAGAAATCTTCCCTACGTAGTTTCTGCTTGGGCTTCTTTTCAGCGGCTTGCGACTTCATTGACTTTGGACCAGGTTTATAAGGCTTGGTAACAGTAGCTTTAATAGACGGCCGGATGGTAGTGGCGGTTAATCCAGTCAAGGTCCAGGTCTGAGTTTCGGCATCTACTCGTGGTACTGGCGAGGCAACAACAGAACTAAATGTGCCAGATCGCAGGAGTGAAGGTTGGCGCGCATGGTAACGCCTCCGGGCTTCAGCGAAGGAGAGTTTTTCCTTTACCCGGATCTCCTGGATCGCCTTCTCGTCCAAGTACCGCGGACAGTCGGCAAACGAAGCAGAATGAGACCCTTTGCAATTAACGCAGACGGGGGCTGTTGAACAGGTACCTTCGTGTGAGGGCTGGCTACATGTTGCACAGATGTTAACGGCACTCTTACATGAGACTTGCGTATGCCCAAAACGTTGGCATTTAAAACAACGCAGAGGTCTAGGAATATAAGGCCTCACAGAAATCCGTTCGTACCCTGCGGAAATGCTCGTGGGCAGATCGACGCCATCAAATGTAATAAACAGGGTACGAGTGGGTACCAATACGCCGTCGCGTTTGGCCTGCACTCGATGGACCGCTGTCACCTTCTGGTCTGCAAGATATTCTACCAGGTCCTCGTCCGATATACCATCGAGGCTATGGGTGGTAATAACGCCTCGACAGGAATTCAATGTGCGGTGCTTCTCGACACGGATAGGATAGCCGTGGAGAAGCGTAGCGCGCAACAAGGTCTTACTTTGCAGATCGGATTTCGTTTGGGCTAATAAGGAACCATTCCGTAGACGAGTGCAGGACTGAACCGCACCAGCAATTGCATCAATGCCCTTTTGAATAATGAAAGGGTTCACCTTCTCAAAGCTTTGTCCTTCTTCGGTTCGTGAAATGACCAAGTAACAACCAGTTGTTGGTGGTGTCACTTCTGTTACATAGACTTTTCGGCGCTTGTTAGTAGTAATGGAGGAAGGGTGCTCCATAGCGAAATAAATCCTCCACCATTGCAACCGTCTCCGACCTCGGGCTCTGACTTCTCGGGCGTTACCCCGGCTTGGGTGAGTGGCCTATCTATACCAGACTCACCCCAGGGTCACACCTCCCAGAACATAGACAGAGGGACCCAATCGCCGTCAGAAGTCAGCAGCTCATGCAATGGCCCCCCCGCGGGACTGCAGTTGAACAGCGGATACGAACACATACCCTACATGACGACCCCGGGTGGTGGGGATGACGCCATTACCCACTCACCCAGCTGCGCACGCGGTGCGCGGGTATCCGTCAGGCTGTGTCCACGGAGGATTTAAATAAAAAGATAAAAGAAACTAAAACTGTGTGGGCGTTTCGCACGCAAGGTAGGCCGGCGGGGAAGAAAAAGAGAGATATGCGAAATGGCCGGAAAGTGACAAGAGAAGAAAGAAACGATGGTGAGGTGCGGTATGAATGGAATGTAACGAACGCACGAGAGCCTACCTTGGGTCCACCGGTCACTTGAAGAACCCACCGCGACCGGATGGGGGTGAGGGGATGAATGTGGCGATGAATGGCTCGGGAACCCCCGGGTGCGCCAAAAACCCGTACTCACATAAGGTGAGCCCCTGAGGGGGCACCTAAGATGAAAAACGTATATTTGTGAGGGTGTCCGGATACTTTTGATCACATAGTGTACGTAATATTATTTGGTAATAAACAGATACTGCTTTTCTTATGTGAACAATACAATTAAAGAGCAGCTATAATTATATCACAATTGTTTTAGATTTCATTTTACATTTGTATATTTTGTTAGAACATTATAGTCTTGTTGTACGTTGTTGAATCATTAAGACAGACAATATTACTTGGGATGTTATATATTTTCCTGTGTGGGTTATAACTGTTAATGGAGTCCTGCATGTTGAACATTGCGGCTGGTTAACAGATAGGAGTGTCATCTTTGTATGCCCAATTCATAAGTCAGGTGATGATAATCTTATTTAATCGTGTGAAGGAGTAATAAACAAAGTACAATGCAATTATAACTTGCGTAAGTCCTGTTCTTTAGCCGTTCCAGCTCTGCTAAGAGATACGTGTTCTGAAAAATACTACTGTCGCAGCCGAGGCATACATATATAATATTTAAATAAACAATAAAATACAAAGTTGACTTTTAAACGTGAGGCGAAGGCCACCGGAAAGGTAAACATCGTACGTGGGGCGAACACTCCAAGAAACATATTTCCCATACGTGGGGTTGCAACTACTTCAAGTTTCGCTCCCATACGTGCGGCAACACAACACCCTGCAAGTTTGGCTCTCCAACAGTGGGGCCACAACACCTTCAGATAGCACTTTTTGAATCAGAAAAAATTGTGTATAGTTGTTTATGGGAATTTGTAATGTACTAAAATGCTTGTTTCAGAGCGTATGACTCACTATAATAAATTGAGAAGTAATCAGGGAGCCTTTCTTTATAAATTCCATTTGGTAGGAATTAAAAAGCGTTGATAATCAGTGCTGGCAGTCTGTTATTACTTTCTCTACTACGTATAGTAAGTAGGGGAAGTATTGTATTGTAACGAAAAATTCGATACCGATATTTCACCAGAAATATATGTTTTGAGACCCCCTGAATCCAAAAAAGCATTTTTGGAAACATGTCCGTGTGTGTGTCTGTGTCTGTGAACAGCATAACTCAGAAACGAACCGTCGGATAAACACCAAACTTGGTATTTAGGTTCAGTATCTTCCAGAGATGCGACACGACGGTTTTCAAGAAAATCCCCCCGCCCCAGTCTACCCTTTACATGGAACATTTTTCGAAAATTTTAATTTTCTCAAAAATGGCTCTAACGATTTTGATTAAAATATCATATGTTTAAGATATTTTTGTCAAAAATGAAATGTATATCTCGAATTTTCTGGGAATGTCTCCAAAAGTGTTCTTCATTGTGAACGACTTTTGCATAACTGGTAAACCATAAGAGATAGACAAAATGTTACTACACAAAAAATGTAGATCGCGTTAAAATACACAACTTATGTCATATAAATTTCTTTTGTTGAGTGAACCGTTTTCGAGATATTGCTTGTTATTCCCTTAAATTTTCCAATACTTATACTTTTTCTCAAATTCGTTATTCATTTTTATGTCCTGGACATGCAAAGAGAATGGAATACTCCACATAGCAACCAGCTCTTAAAACATTTGACTATCGCTTAAAGCCTACCAATTCCCCTTGCATCTACAAGAAAATTAGCAATAAGATTAACATCTCGATTAACATGAAGCATATGGAGAATAAGCCTTTGTAAAAATAGTTTGTACAAGAGTAGAGAAAGTCATGTGAGTGTAACACATCAGATTTTTTTATATTGTTCCATGTGTAGATTCAAAGCAGGTTTTTTTAGGTTCCAAAGAGGAATGAAACTCCATATTGTTTCGATGACATCGCGAGAAACAATTGAATGATGGCCG
Organism: Deroplatys truncata; assembly: GCA_030765065.1. NCBI lineage: Eukaryota > Metazoa > Arthropoda > Insecta > Mantodea > Mantidae > Deroplatys > Deroplatys truncata. The sequence continues at coordinate 15,331,443 of CM060979.1, forward strand.
CTTCAAACCATGACGTTTTGGAAAATTCAAGCCATAATTAACGGATATTTCAGAAATTACTGATGCAACGGAAAAGGCTATTTGAAATATTTTCTGTGTTTTAGAGAGGTCGACATTTATTGTACTAAGTTTTATTTATCTACCTATCTCTTTTGTCTAAGCCTTGTTCTTTCACCTTGTTGCGTGAAGGCTATCTTATCTTCCTGAACGAGGGGGCTCGGCACCTATTCAGAGAGACATTGTGCCTACGCCTCACGATGGGGCGTCCCCGGGTGGAAGGATGACTCGAGAGGAAACACCGTTTGACTGGGTCCAGGAACGACGGCACAGCAGTGACAGGGTTCCTAGAGGCAGAGAGCACGGCTGATGGACAGATGGGGACCTCGCCCCACAAAAATGGAGTCTAACGCCCCCCGAAGGGGTTCGGATACCCCGGCAGCCAGCCGAAAGCCATTTCCCCTGCCCGCTGCGCAGAAAAACGATCGCCGACCTTCCGATCCTGAAAGAGACTAACGGGAATGAAGGATGAATGAAATGAAATGGAGGGACAAATAATTCGGGGCTGAAAGAAACCTCTCCAGCATCCAGCTGGGAAAACCCACCAAAAAAGACCATGAGTCTTAGTGGACAGTCCCCAGGGATCGAACCCGGTACCTCCCTAATGTGCGCCATAGACGTTGCTGCCTGAACCATCCCGCTTGGTGTGTGAAGGCTAACGGAAGATTCGTGGTAAGAATCCCCACCATGGTATTAAAATTTCCAAGTGTATTTCAGACTTCCAAAACTCTTTTACTATATCGAACAAAATGTTTGCGCGGGAGTGTACAAGTCAAGTGCACAGGGGCAGAGGCTTCTGTACGGTGTAGAAACGTTTAATGTGACTCCACTGAAACAACTGTATGTAAATATGATTGTTTCTTAAAATAATGTAGAACTACTCATGGTATTTTCTTACAAAAGCAAGAAACGGTAAGTTAAAAAGAGATATTTCACTCCTGATGGGAAACAATGTTTTGTGTACGCCAATACCAATATGTCTAGCGTGTTCGCAATCATCTGCCAAGCGGGCTGCTCTTGTAGTACCAGAGGTCACCACATCTAAGGTTCCATTCTTCTATCTTGCCACCGCTTTCTTGTCTTATCCTGCGTGTATGTTGTTTATGACGTGGAACAAATTGATGAGTATTTGTCAGAAGAGCCAGCAGATAGATTGACATGATACTCGTGACGTCACACTAGATGCTGGCTCGTTAATCACATAACACCAGCACAATGGCAAGATATGACGTCAGGGGTCATTCTTTGGAGGTCCAGATTATGATGCTACTTGTATATGTTCTGGAAGCCGAGCATTAGGAACGCACGGCTACCAATTTCTCTACCTCCCTCCTGTGTCCCCTTCTCTCTCCCTCTTTCTCTCCCTCTCTTATTGTTGCTTAAAGACTAAATATCGCGTTTAGAATGCGATTAACTCATTGCATAAGTCAGTATGTTGAGGCATATATAAAGTGTATATTAGAGTCATTGTATAATGTTTATATTATTATATACATGTATAAAAATGTTATGTGAATGTATTACGTAGTTTAACAATGTAGGAGCTGTGAGAATAGAAGCAAGCTGCCTTCCGTAGCAAACAGAATTACAAAGTAGAAGCGGAAAGTTGCTAACAATAAGGTAACCTTAAGGCAACAATAAATTATAAAGTTTAAAAAGGCTAGTAATAATTCTTGGAACAATAATAACGTAAAATTTAAAACAGTTTATAAATAGCCAATAAAAAACTAGAGAAGCTTAAAGTTAAATAAAGATATTCTATTGGAGTAGGCTTAGCCAATGAGGTACTACAAATAGGGAAAATATACAAATTCAAGCGATAGACGCTACAAGGAAGCGTAACCAAGCAGTTTTAGTTCGGTACGGGTTCAGTGTGAGACATAAAAATTCATTACGGTGAGAATAATATAAAGTTTACGTGTTAAAAAAGTGCAGATAACAATAAAATCACAGTTCTATAGTAGGATACATCAGTGAAGTGTTAAATAATCGTGTGAAGGATTAATAAAGGGAGTGCAGTACAATTATAATTTGTGTAAGCCTTCATTCTTTAGCCGTACCAGCCCTGCTAAGAGATACGTGCTCTAAAAATTACTAATGACGCAGCCGAGGTTAACATGCATAATATTTAAATAACTAGCATTAAAATAGTTATTACACATAAAGTAAACGTGGGGCGAAGGCCACCGGAAAAGTAAACGTGGGGCGAAGGCCACCGGAAACTTTGTACCGTATGTGGGGCGAACACTACTAGAAACAATCTCACGCAAATTGGCATCCACTACGTGCGTGGTCTAAAACAGCTTCATATTGGTGCCCAAACGTGATGCAACCGCAACAATTAAACCACCGCAAGTTTGTCGCCCAAACGTGGCCCAACATCAGCTTCAAATTGACGCCTAAACGTGGTAAAACCACAATAATCAACAATTAAACCCCCTCAATGTTCAGTTTTTCTTCTGTATCTGTCTCGTTTCTTTTCTTTTCCTTTCCTTCTTCATATACGTATTATACAGGGTGAGCCAAAAGACTTCGAACCGCCTGCGCGGTGTTTTTCCTGTCCGCGTCCTTGGCGCTCGTTGCCGTCTCCCGCTATCATAGAAAGGCGCGGATGAAACCATACAACATTTTTTAAAACTACTTTTAAAGGCTTTACTTACCAACTTTATGAAAGGAGATGCTAAAACTGGTCACCGTCGTTGTCCATACATTTTTGCAACCTCTTTAAGGAACCGTCCATCAGGAATTTTTGGCGGGAATTTTCCAAGGATAACCGATGTTGTCTGATATTTCTTCGGTAAGATACGGACGCCGTATTTTAGATTTCTTAGGCTGAACATTTCCTGTTGCCTGAAATTTACTGTAAAGTTCATGGCTTGTTGTACGGCCTGGAACTTTTACACCTGGAAATCTTTCTGCAAATCGTACTTTCACTTGGCGAGCTGACCTAGTTAACACATACAAATCATAAATAAATACACGCTGTGCAGTAGAAAACATATACTGAACCATAATATACTTTTTGACTAAGTACAGGACAATATAATAAATAACTCGTAATAACTGAACTACATCACATCACCCTCAACTCAAAACTGCACTTCACACTGCACAGAAAAACCATAAGAGGGTGACTTTGTTTATAGCAGCAGTGGGTTATCATGTTTTTATCATATTTCCACACGCCCAGTGGAAAAACACCGCGCAGCCGGTAATATTGTTCATAAAATACCCCTCAGGCTTAACGTAAAACATAAAGTGTATAAGACAAACCCACACACCCTGGAAGAATTAAAACAAAATGTCCGTCAAGAAATTTCTAAGGGTGAACTACGACGAGTGATGGATAGTTTCCTAAAGAGATTACAAAAATGTATGGACAACGACGGTGGCCAGCTTCAGCATCTCCTTCCGTAAAGTTGGTAAGTAAAGTCTTTAAAAGTAGTTTTTAAAATGTTGTATGGTTTCATCCGCGCCTTTCTATGATAGTGGCAGACGGCAACTAGCGCCGAGGTCGCGGACAGGAAAAACGCCGCGCAGGCGGTTCGGAGTCTTTTGGCTCACTCTGTATATCTTCACCTCTTACCGATTCCCATGGGATTGTTAGTTTTTTTCTAGTTCATTTTCGTTTTGAGTTGCATTTAATTCTGTTTTGGGAATTCTGCGATCCGTCATCACATTTATGACGGATGACCTATGACCAGGAGCGGAGAGGAACTTAACAACCCGACTTAAGATGATGTTTTGTGCCTAGGGTGGCCGGAGCAGGTAGAGGGCAGGGTCCGTACCGTTTACAGATTTAAACTCCTAGGATGAAAGCTGATGCAGCTGCTCCTCCCCTCTGTGGGCTTACAAATCCCCTGAGGAACCAGCGACTGAAGACCGCCCCCAGAACACAGAGCATCCTTTACCTCTGCCATGCACACCGAGACATCCCGGCGACACTTGCAACCTAAAACAGACCAAGCGGATGAAAGATGAAGTGAAATGAGAATGGAGATGAAATGGAGGGACAGGAAATTCGAGGGTTGTAATGCTCCTTCCCAGCATTTGCCTAGCGACAAGGGGAAACCCCCGAAAAAACCTGCATCAGGAAAGTCGGCCGCGGGAATCAAACCCACACCTCCCAAATGCGAACCACAGACGCTCGAGCCTATCCTGCTGGGTACAAATGTACTAATGGAAATTCTGCTTCAATCCCGTGATGTACAAACTGTTTTTTTCCATCGCCGCAGCTAAATTGTCACATTTTATTTATTTTTATTGAATTTCGTTGGAACTATTTCATAGAGGTGGTTTTGAATTATTGACAAGTGATAAGGGGTTTGGAATGATTGAAACGACAGCGTAGCAACGTTGCTGTTGCTGTTTGTATCGATTGCATTGTTTACATTGTGAATTTAAATGCAAAATGGATAATTTTGAACAACCAAAAGATATAGCGTGTGCTACTAGTAACGCAGTTAGTGTTTTCTTCCTGAAATAATAGTGTCGTATAATCGTTTTATAATGGTGTTTACTGAAGAAACGTAATTAGTATATTATTAATTAAGTTTAGATTGCTATAAAAAGCGTGTAGAAGTAGAGTTATTAATATTTTTCTCCATTAGGAGTAGAATTATTACATTACCGCCCTATAGAAATAATATTGTGATATTTCTGTCCCGATTTTCGTAGCCTAGAAACCACCATTTAGGCTCCGAGCGTGGAAAAAGGTGGAGTTAACCGTTTCCGAGATATTCTTTGTTATTGCTTTAATTATCAGAGAGTTATACCTACTTTAATTACAAATCTCTACTCGTTTTCTTTTTTTTGGGGGGGGGGATCATGCAAAGAAAAAAAATTAAAGAAATCAAATAGCGACCTGCTTTTTAAACAACACTTTAGCCTACTGTATTCTTCTCCCGCATTCGGGAGGTCTCGGGATCGATCCCCGGCGATCGCCAACTCTAGCCCATGGATTTTTCGTGGTTTCCCCGGGTCGACAGGTGAATGGGGGTGGTTCATCATCTACCACCACTCTCCAGATGCTCTTCGAGTCTCTCTCCTTATCCTTCCCTCCCAGCGGTCACGTTGGAAGCAAAAAGGGCCGACTGGCTTGCGTGCGGTGCTCTGCCTCGGTTCCGGGGGCCCCTCCGTGATACCTCCTTTACCTTTTACTGTATTCTTCTTATACATAAAATCTTATGTGTTATATTCATATGACTCGCTTATTATTCCTACGAAAGTTTATTTTCCTATCTACTTCATTTTAATCGAGATAAACCTTTACAGAAACAGCTACATTACACATTTCGTTATAGATACAAAGAGAACAGCGACAGTCAAATGTTTAACAACTGGACACTATATGCTGCCTTAAAATTCCATACTGTTTCCATGACACCGCGAGAAACAACTACATGTTGACAGGACTTTAAGAGAATGACAAAAGTTTTGAACAATTCGAACCACTGATAATGGAAATCTCGGAAATGGCTTATTCTACAGAAAACGTTATTTGAAATAAGTCGTGTGTCTAAAAGACATCTACATTATTTGTTTTGTACATTTTCGTCTATTACTTAATGTTTACCAGTTCTACAAGATTATACAATTTTTTTTCCGAATGAAGTGTATTTTACAGGCTCTTTAATGTATGTTATTTTAATCAAAATCGTTAGAAAATAAAAATCTTCGAAAAATCCTGCATGTAAAGTATAGTTTGGGGTGCGGGATTTTCTTGAAAATCTTCGTCGTGAAGATACTGAACCCAAATACCAAGTTTCGTATTTATCCTACTTTTCGTTTTTGAGTTATGTTGTTCAAAACATACACAAACAACACATACAGGAAGCCTCAAAACATGTATTTTTGGTGAAATCTCGGTGTGGAATTTTTGGGTGCAATACAATACCTTCGTACCTGCTATGTATGTGGTAGAGAAAGTAAATATATATATGAGATTTGTGTGTAAATGTGTAATGAAATTTGAGGCAGTATTATTAACACTAAAATGATTGCAGTCTAATTGTATAATATATAAATTCAATAACAGCCCGCCTTAGAGCAATATGTGTATGTAACAATATATAAAAATGTATATTACAATCATAGTATATGTTTATGTTATTGTATACATGTGTAATAATGTTATGTGAATGTATTAGGTAATTTAATAATGTAGGAGCTGTAAGAATAATAGGTTAAAAGTTGCTAACAACGAGGTAACAATGAGTTTGAGAGTTTAAATGTTATTTGTGATTCTTGGAAGCATTAATGTAATTTTAGCGACAGTTTATAAAAAATAGCCAATCGGCACCCAGAAAAAGATTTAGTTAAATGCAGGTATTCTATTTGATTAAAAATAACCAATCAGACACTTGAAATACAGAAATTTACAAGTTTAGACGGTTGAAATCTATTCAGTTGCCTCCAAACAGTGCTCATAACCAGACGCGAGATATGTCCTCGAGAAATTAGTTATGTATTCGTGTGAAACGAAAAATAGTACATGTGTTAAAAAGTGCAAGAATTAAATAAAAGAATCTCACAGCTGTCTATATCAGTGAAGTGCTACTTAATTTGTGTCAAGGATTAATAAAAAGGAGTGAATTAAAACTTAAAATCATTCTTGTCGCATCACGCCCTGCCAACACTTCCATGTCTCTAACAATAATACTGACGCACCCGAGGCAAACAAAAATATATAATATTTAAAGAAACAGTCAAATTACAAAAATATTATTTTTAAACTTGGGGCAAAGACCAACTGAAAGTACATTTGGGGCGAAGGCTACCGAAAACTGTTTACTATAGTGCGGTTGCAACTACTACAAGTTCGGCTCCCCAACAGATGAAAATTAATACAACTCCATCTAAAATACAATAAAGTAAAGAACTATACTACTTCAAATTGGCATCCATACGTGGAGCTAATAAAAATACTACTACAAGTTGGCTTCCATACGTGGTGTTAAAAAAACAATGTAAAATAGTTTTTTCAAATTTTAATTCGATTATCAATTTTATTACAACGGGTAGTCGAGATAGTTAAGGCACGGAGTTGTTAACGGGAGGTCTGCGGTTCGTATCCCGCCTCTTCCCTGACTGAGGTTTCTTTCCAGGTTTTCTCAGTCTCCATAAATGGAAAATGCCAGGGACGTACCCTAAAGTTAGTTCTAGAACGTATGGTACACAAAATTCCTTTCCCAATTTCATTTCATGGCATGCCCCATCACTGTCACCGCCTCTGATGCCGTAAGTACTTAACAACGGGCGTTAAACATTATTAAAAGAAATGTATTAGACAGAAGAAAAGCTTTGGTGAATATACCTTGTAGAAGAGTGGGTAGAAAGATCATGTGAGTGCCTAATAAGTTTTTTTACAGCAAGCAGAGGAAGTTTTGCATTCCACCAAAACATTTGATACCGAAATTTTACCTAAAATATGTTTTGAGGACCTCTGAAACCCCCCAAAAAACATTTTTAGAAAAAGGTCCGTGTGTGTATGTGTGCGCGAACAGCGTAACTCTAAAACGAAAAATCATTTAAATACAGCGTTATTCAAAAAGAAGGAACTGACTTTAAATATTTATTTCCAATGAACGACAATAGATGGCGACACATGGTATACATCACTGAATAGAGGAAAGTACAAAATTGTTTTTGTTCAAAATGAGCACCATTCGTTATGCTAGGACGACCAGTGCTTTTCCGTTTGCATACGCATCCAGCTTCTACGAATTTATTGTATCAATTGTAAATTTGTTATGACGAGGTGGCTCGTTGTTGAAGTTACAACGAAATGAACACTGCAATGAAACAATGGATTCTCTCTTTCCATAATGCAGCACACAAAACGACTTTTCCTGTGGCGTCGCCATTTTCTCGTAAACAAACACAGCGCCGCTGTAGGCACTAAATGGAACTAATAGATGGGGCTTAAAACTTTAAACTTCCCTGTATTCAATGGTGTGTCGTTTGTGTCGCTATCTATTGCCGTTCATTAGAAATAAATATGTAAAATCTGTTCTTTCTTTTTGAATAACCCTGTATATAATTTCTTTTCTTATTTAAGTTCAAGATCTTCCAAGAATGCAAGAGCTATATTTTGAGGAACTCTAATTCCAAAAAAAACTTTATATGGAAAATTTTGATTTTTTAAAAAATGGCTAACGATTTTGATAAAGATGCCATAATGTTTAAGATATATTCGTGACAAATGCTATATCTTGAATTTTCTGGGAACACCGTCCCTTCATGACTTTTGCATATCTAACTGTTCAACCGTAAGACTTAACCACACTAGAATTTAAATCTCATTAGAGCATACAATTTATTCCAAATACATATTTGTATAGTTAACTATTTCCGAGATACTCTTTGTTATTGGTTTGAATTTTCAAATACTTATACTTTTTTCTCAATTCGCTTTTTCTCGTGGACATGCAAAGAGAAAGAAATTTCAAAGCCATCACTTACCGATCCACGTTTTGCTTTCTCTATCACGTACCCAAGTAGGTAGAGAAGGTATTGCATTCCACCCAAAATTTCGTTAACGAGATTATACCGAAAATACATGTTTTCAGGCCCCTTACCTACAAATAAAGCATTTTTATAAAAATGTGCATGTGTCTTTGAATAGCATAACTAAACAAAAATCTGATGTGTTACACTCACATGACTTTCTCTACTCTTGTACAAACTATTTTTACAAACGCTTATTCTCCATATGCTTCATGTTAATCGAGATGTTAATCTTATTGCTAATTTTCTTGTAGATGCAAGGGGAATTGGTAGGCTTTAAGCGATAGTCAAATATTTTAGGAGCTGGTTGCTATGTGGCGTATTCCATTCTCTCTGCATTGCCAGGACAAAAAAAATGAATAACGAATTTGAGAAAAAGTACCTGTATTGAAAAATTTAAGGGAATAACAGCAATATCTCGAAAATGGTTCACTCAACAAAAATAAAGTATATGACATAAATTGTGTATTTTAACGCGATCTACATTTTTTGTGTAGTAAAATTTTGGTTTACCAGTGATGCAAAAGTCGTTCACAATGAAGAATACTTTTGGAGACATTCCCAGAAAATTCGAGATATACATTACATTTTTCATGAAAATATCTTAAACATGTGATATTTTAATCAAAATCGTTAGAGTCGTTTTTGAGAAAATTAAAATTTTCGATACATGTTTTATGTAAAGGGTAATCTGGGGTAGGGGTATTTTCTTGAAAACCTTCGTGTCGCATCTCTGGAAGATACTGAACCTAAATACCAAGTTTGGTGCTTATCCGACTGTTCGTTTCTGAATTATGCTGTTCACAAAAACACACAAGTACATATTTCCAAAAATGCTTTATTTTTAATTCAGGGGGCCTCAAAACATGTATTTCCGGTGAAATCTCGGTATAGAATTTTTGGGTGGAATACAGTACTTCCCCTACTTACTATACGTAGTAGAGAAAGTAAAAAGTTGGAGAAATACCAAACTCGGCAATACCTTCCAAAAATGCGACACAAGATTTTCAGGAAAATTCCCGTATCCCAAACAACTCTCTGTATGGAATATTTTTGAAGGTTTTATTTTCAAAAATTGGCTCTAAAGATTTTTATTAAAACACCATATATTAAACACATTTAAATAACAAATAAAATGTATATAATGAATTTTCTGAAAACAATCTCAGAGATCATCTTCATTCGGAAAAGAATTTGTATAATAATGTATAACTGGTCAACTTTAAACGATAAACGAAAACGTGCACAAAAGCTGTAGATCTCTCTATGACACATAACTTATTTCAAATAAATGTTTTGTGGCATCAGCCATTCTTCGTCATTCTTTTAAAGTACTGTGAATTTTCAGCTGTTTCTCGTAATGTCATGGAAACAGTATGGAATTTTAAGGCCAGCATATAGCGTCCAGTTGTTAAACATTTGACTATTGCTGTTCTCTTTGTATCTATAACGGAATGTGTAGTATGGGTATTTCTGGAAAGGTTTATCTAGATTAAAATGAAGTAGATAGAAAATAAACTTTCGTAAGAATAATTTGTATACCCGCAAATAAGTATAGATGGTAGAGGAAGTCATATTTACTCTTTGATCCGAAATGATACAACACGTGTGTCGTAATTGGCACATGCAAGCCCAGAAGCTTTCGAAACGTTTGTTTGAGGTTGTGCGCTCCTGATTTATTCTGGTTTTGTCATATGTTGTTGTACATTAAGGTATCTATTGAACATATTCTCTTCAATTCGTTTCCCTTTAAGTGATGCCATGCGGCGTTCATACAAAGCCTGTACTTCGGGCAGCAGCGCAGGCACGCGACCGAGGAAGGAGGTTTCTGTTGGCAAATGCGGTTTCTGCGTAATATACACCTCAGTAGATCACAAGTTTAAAGACTAGGAAAAAAAATGACGACAGGGGCTGAAAAGGGAAACCGGTAGGGCAGTCTAGGTGGGCTGGCGGGTGGGTGGATGGTTGGTCTCGCGAGGGTCGATCAATACTAGGCCGGATCCGTCGTCCCCTGCTCGGCGCGGCGCACGGAACACTGCCTTTACTCGCTCGGTACGGACACATAGCCCGTACACCGTTTGGCAGTGATTGATTACTTCTCCTGGTTTTTCCTGGGAAACCTCTCTACAGTCATCCAAAAGAATACTTTATTCAGGACAAGGCAGTCTGAAATGGTCAAAAGTCACATTTTTTGTTTTACGCACTAATAGAATATCTATTATTTCCAGTTTCAGAAAATATATACTTTTGAGGGGTTAAGAGGTTTTCAAGGCATTTAAATACCGTTTAAATGCTAGTCTGCATTCCTTTAAAGCTGTCATGCAACGCCCCTTTTTAGAACATTTTTGTATCTTTCAACAACGAACGACTATATCATGCTCAGCGAGCAGTTCAGCAATTAACAAAAGAGGCCAGGAACAAGAGAAGGCAATCAGAAAAGCTGAAGCAATCCAGGAATGAAGGTGCAGATGATTATGTACTGAAGTGTGTCAGAATTTTAATGTTCAAACTTTAAATTCAGTTTTGTCTAAACTACATTTTGGGATAAATATATAACTTTTTCTCAGAAAGTATGAGAGGTAGAGAGCTGAAATTTTCAGTGCATGTATACAACACATAGTTAAACTATCTGAACCACAATCATAATTTTATAATGTATATTTGTGATATTAAGAAAGCAACAACATTGCAAATTTTCCACATTTTCACTTTGCAAATTTATTTTTGAACTTCTAGTGGATTGATATACATAACTAAATAATTGAGGTTCAGAAGATAGCTGATTAAAGCTTGCAAAAGTTTGATTCCCTTTTGCAAGTAGTATCAGAGAAAAAAAGGTGCATGTATTCACATGTTTTAAGAGTAAATTTTGTTATTTTCGTACTGCATTAAATAATTTTACGGACTCAACTACATAAGCTATCAATACAAAAAACCACTTGAAATAATTGTCACGATTTATAGAATAATTAATAAAAAGTTCAGAAAAAACCATTGAGAATTTTAAGAGCACACTTAAGGTGTAATTTCCATGTGTTCAGACTACCTTGTCGCTTTAAATCATGTTAGCACTTATCATTCTCGTCCACGTTTTTATATTACCTAAAGTAGAATTCAGTCTTAACATTTTAATTATGTTTTAGGACTTTTCGTATAAATCTTTAAATTATCAGGCTTTATTCCAACTTCATGAATTACTAGATGGTTTACCCGACGTTACACGGATAGCTTTTTAAACTCCAGTGAGAATTACTTTAATTTACCTCCCAAGTTCTTTATGAAATTATTTTAAAGCTATCTAATGCTTTTTATATCTAATCCACTCCTTTATATATTGTAATTTTAATTTCATACATCCCGACAATCCCGCAATGTTTATACAAAAGAATGTGAAGCATCGGCGGAGAGTCTGACTTCCTTAATCTCCCCCCGACAGTCTTCCAAGTTCTGGAAATCCTGCATAGTCTAAAAGTACCCTTTGGCGGTAGAAAAATCATCGCACACAATTTTTCTTTAATAATTATGTTAGGTTAAATTTAAATCCTTATATCTTCTTTTTGTTCCCATAGTCATTAATTAATAACATAACGCTACACAATTTTTACATAATGCAGAAACCACGAACATATACAACGAAATAAGATTCTGCACTCCTAGACCACCAAGTTAACCTCTGAAAAAGAAACATAGCCTGCGACCATCAAGGAAGATAATATTCTCACTTAATAATAAAGTGTTGTTTCACTGATTTCTAATGTTAGTAGTTTTCTCTCTTTATGCAATTATTTAACTTGCCCTGCCAACGACCTTGATTGCATCGAAAATACAAACGAAATAAAGTAAAGCATTCTTACATGCGGGATATTAGAAGGTTTTGTCATCCAGAAACTTTAGTGCATACATCTATAGAATTAGAATAAAGGTTATTGAGAGGTTTTGACACTGTTTGATTACACACACATCTGCAGCATTGATAAATGGAAATTAAAGAAACAAATATAACACAGGATCGATTGTCACTTTTTAAACCCCCTTGCAATAAACTGTAATTTATCCCATTTTTACTTTCTCTACTACGTATAGTTAACAGGGGAAGTATTACATTCCACCCAAAAATTTCGATACCGAGATTTCACCGGAAATACAAGGTGTGTGTCTATGAACAGCACAACTGAAAAACAAAAAGTCGGATAAATACCAAACTTGGTATTTAGGTTCAGTATCCTTCAAAGATGCGACACTAAGATTTTCAAGAAAATCCCTTCCCATTCTAGACTAAACTTTGCATGGAACATTTTTTGAAAATGTTGATTTTCTAAAAAAATTGCTCTAACAATTTTGATTGAGATATAATATATTTAAGATATTTAATGGCAAATGAAACGCTTATCTTGAATTTTCTGGGAATCTCCCCAAAAGTCCTCATCATTCTGAATGCCTCTTGCATAACTCGTAAACTATAAGAAATAGACAAAATGTTTCTACACAAAAAATGTAGATCTCGCTAAAACACACAATTTATATCATATATATTTTTTACTTTCTCTACTACGTATAGTAAGTAGGGGAAGTATTGTATTCCAGCCAAAAATTGCATACCGAGATTTCACCGGAAATACATGTTTTGAGACCCCCTGAATCCAAAAAAAGCATTTTTGGAAACATGTCCGTGTGTGTGTGTCTGTGTGTGTGTGTGTGTGTGTGTGTGTGTGTGTGTGTGTGTGTGTGTGTGTGTCTGTCTGCGAACAGCATAACTCAGAAACGAACAGTCGGATAAACAGCAAACTTGGTATTTAGGTTCAGTATCTTCCAGAGATGCAACGCGAAGGGTTTCAAGAAAATCCCCCCACCCCAGATTACCCTTTACATGGAATATTTTTCGAAAATTTTAATTTTAGCAAAAACGGCTCTAACGATTTTAATTAAAATATCATATGTATAAGATATTTTCATGACAAATAAAATGTATACCTTGAATTTTCTGGGAATGTCTCCAAAGGTATTCTTCATTGTGAACTAGTTTTGCATAACTGGTAAACCATAAGAGATAGACAAAATTTTACTACACAAAAAATGTAGATCGCGTTAAAATACTCAATTCATGTCATATACCTTTGTTTTTTGAGTGAACCATTTTCGAGATATTGCTTGTTATTCCCTTAAAATTTTCAATACTTATTTTCTCAAATGGGAATTTGTTATTCATTTTTTTTGTCTTGGATATGCAAAGAGTATTAATCTGAGGCAAAGGGAATGGTGCTGCACCTAGCAACTAGTTATTAAGAGATATATCTATGCTTAAAGGCTACTGTATTTCTATATTGCCTTTGCAAATACAAAACAAGGGGAACATAGTACGCCTTAAGCGATAGTCAAATATTTTTAAAACTGTTCGCTATGTGTAAAATGTAATTCTCTTTGCATGTCAAAAGATCGTTTCTGCAAATGTTTATCTCGATTAATATGAAATAAATGGAGAATAAGCGTTTGTACAAGAGTAGAGAAGGTCATGTGACTGTAACACATCAGATTTTTACTTTCTCTACTACGTATAGTAAGTAGGGGAAGTATTGTATTCCACCCAAAAATTCAATACCGAGATTTCACCGGAAATACATGTTTTGAGACCCCCTGAATCCAAAAAAAGCATTTTTGGAAACATGTCCATGTGTGTGTGTACAGCATAACTCAGAAACGAACAGTCAGATAAACACCAAACTTGGTATTTAGGTTCAGTATCTTCCAGAGATGCGACACGAAGGTTTTCAATAAAGTCCCCCCACACCAGTCTACCCTTTACATGGATGATTTTTCGAAAATTTTCGATTTTGATTAAGATAGCGTATGTTTAAGATATTTTTATGAGAAATAAAATGTATATCTTGAACTTTCTGGGAATGTCTCCAAAAGTATTCTTCATTGTGAACGACTTTTGCATAATTGGTAAACCATAAGAGATAGACAAAATTTTACTACACAAAAAATGTAGATCACGTTAAAATACACAATTTATGTTATATACATTTTTTTTGTTGAGTGAACTATTTTCGAGATATTACTTGTTATTCCCTTAAATTTTTCAATACTTATTTTCTAAATGGGAATTCGTTATTCATTTTTTTTGTCTTGGATATGCAAAGAGTTATAATCTGTGGCAAAGAGAATGGTGCTGCACATAGCAACCAGCTATTAAGAGATATGTATGTGCTTAAAGGCTACTGTATTTCTATATTGCCCTTGCAAATACAAAACACGGGGAACACAGTACGCCTTAAGCGATAGTCAAATATTTTTAGAACTGGTCGCTATGTGTAAAATGTAATTCTCTTTGCATGTCAAAAGATCGTTTCTGCAAATGTTTATCTCGATTAATATGAAATAGATGGAGAATAAGCGTTTGTAAAAATAGTTTTTACAAGAGTAGAGAAAGTCATGTGAGTGTAACACATCAGATTTTTTTGTGTATTACGCTTTCATATATCACTTAACGTTTACCATTTAAGTGAGATTATGTAAAATTTCTTCCCAATGATGGGTATACCCATAAAATTCAAGATATGCATTTTATCTGAATCATGTAACTATCTGTAATATATAGTATTTTAATAAAAATCGTTTTAGATATTTTTGAGAATATCAAAATTTTCGAAAAACTTTCCATATAAAGGGTAGCTTGGTGTGGGTAGATTTTCTTGAATGTCTTCCAGGTGCATCTTTGGATGGTGGAGGAATTAAATACCTAATCTTCTCTTTTTGAATTATTTTATTCACAAACACTTATGCAGACCTTTTTCTAAAAATGTGATGTTATACATTCACATGACTTTCTCTACCCCTTATCGTTTATTAGTGGATACACAAACTACTCTTATAAGAGCTTATTTTTCTATCTACTATACTTCAATC
Source organism: Deroplatys truncata (assembly GCA_030765065.1). Lineage (NCBI taxonomy): Eukaryota > Metazoa > Arthropoda > Insecta > Mantodea > Mantidae > Deroplatys > Deroplatys truncata. The sequence continues at coordinate 15,346,914 of CM060979.1, forward strand.
CAAAGACACCTTTTAAAGAGATCTACATTTGTATATGCAGTACGTTATGGTATATCGCTTAACGTTTACCAGTTATACAGGCTATATCAAATTCTCCAACTGACTCACATTTTCCCGGTAAACCACAAGAGCTTCTACAAATTCATTTTTGAGATGACATACCCCAATGGCGACTCATGTTGTTGTAAGTACTTAAATATGGGCTTCATAGTTAACCACGTTTAGGAATATCAATGGTAATTAACTGTTCTTTAACACATACCTGAGCTGTACTCTTAAGAGGTTCTTGAAAACGGTTATCATCATCACAGATAGTCAAAGTGCTTTAAAAGCACTCTGGTATGAGAATTCCTAAATGACCTGATTGCCCTGGAATCTCGCAACAGGCTGAAATATGGTGGGTGCTGGGTCACCAGGGCATCTAAGGAAATGAAAAAAGCTGATCAGCTGGCCCTGATCCTGTGAGTCAGTACACGTACTGCCAAAACCTCGGTAAAAGCATGGATTGGGGAAAAACACCAACTCTGGTGGCAAACCTATCGTAGACAAAGATAAGTCACAAAACTGGTCTTTGGTCCTTGCAACGCTGTTTCCTCGTCTCTCCTGAGATTGGATAGAGCAGAAATAAGGAAAGTAGTTATAGTAATTTCTGAACATGGTCACATCAGGAAACATCTACTGAAGTAGGACTCTACAGAGATGAACGCATCTGTAGAATGTGAAAAGAGAATGAGAAAACTGCCTCGCATCATCCTCCTTGACTGCCCATCCCTGGCAAAAAAAAAGAGACTCTTTCTATAACTAGAGAAGATTTAGGAAAGGATACTGACATGTCGTTGCAACCAAGATACTGTAATTGTTTAGGGCACAGGTTTTGGGAAACAAGAAGACATCCTTTCCAACGTGGTTGCACAATAAGTCGTTTGTACTGATGTGCGGGGGGTCGACAAAACTCGATCTGCCGTGTGTAGGCTAACGTTGGAAAGGTAAAAAATCTGATGTGTTACACTCACATGACTTTCTCTACTCTTGTACAAACTATTTTTACAAACGTTTATTCTCCATATGCTTCATGTTAATCGAGATAAACATTTGCAGACTCCATCTTATTGCTAATTTTCTTGTAGATGTAAGGGCAATATATATTTACAAGGGCATTATGGAAATACAGTAGCCTTTAAGCACATACATATCTCTTAATAGCTGGTTGCTAGGTGCAGCACCATTCCCTTTCCCACAGATTAATACTCTTTGCATATCCAAGACAAAAAAATGAATAACGAATTCCCATTTGAGAAAATAAGTATTGAAAAATTTAAGGGAATAACAAGCAATATCTCGAAAATGGTTCCCTCAACAACAAAAATGTATATGACATATATTGTGTATTTTAACGAGATCTACGTTTTTTGTGTTGTAAACTTTTGTCTATCTCTTATGGTTTACCAGTTATGCAAAAGTCGTTCACAATAAAGAATACTTTTGGAGACATTCCCAGAAAATTCAAGATATACATTTTATTTGTCATGATAATATTTTAAACATATGATATTTTAATCAAAATCGTTAGAGCTATTTTTGAGAAACTTAAAATTTTCGAAAAATCTTCCATGTAAAGGGTAATCTGGGGTGGAGGGAGTTTCTTGAAAACCTTCGTGTCGCATCTCTGGAAGATACTGAACCTAAATACCAAGTTTGGTGTTTATCTGACTGTTCGTTTCTGAGTTATGCTGTTCACAGACACACACACAGACAGACACACAGACGGACATGTTTCCAAAAATGCTTTTTTTTGGATTCAGGGGGTCTCAAAACATGTATTTCCTGTGAAATCTCGATATCGAATTTTTGGGTGGAATACAATACTTCCCCTACTTACTATGCGTAGTAGAGAAAGTAAAAATTGCAATACCATAGCCAAGATTTGAGCTACGGATCTTCCACTACCATGGCATAGCTCAGTTGGTCAAAGCAACGGTACGAAAATCCGAAGATCCTTGGTTAAAATCCTAGTTTTCAGTCTGATTCTACCTATTCATGAATACCATTACAGGCAATGACATTATAGAGGATGTCTATCATCTCTGCTACTAGAAAGAAGTCTTTACTCTCATCCAAAGAGAGGGACTTGCTTTCGTGACGATATGGACACGCGCAACAGCTCAAGTGACACGATAAACAGACATCGGAGATCACGACAAATTTGTGCCCACGTCTTATACATACATAGAATGAGGCACAAGATCAAATTGCGTTGATCCATTAAACCCGATCTACCTCCCCGGATACGTACAATCTAAAAATTCTGTTAAGTCGGTGTTCAAAAGAAACCTTAGGCTCGTCGCCATTCCGATAGACACATCCTCCAACTGGCATGATCTTCCTCAGAACGTATTGATTTCCAAGGATACCACACTATACAGGGAGTATCATCTAAAATTTGCACCGCAAATATTCCGGAAATGGAAAGTGCTATTGATGTGCAGTTTTCACAGCATTAATTGGTAGTCAGAAAGTGTATTTTTGAGCAAACATACAATTGTTTAAATGGAACAATGCCTAGTTACATCATAGAATAAAGGTAGGGTAAATTAGAATGTCAGTGGTCTTTGTTGCAGGATTCTAGTGCAAGTGGTTTACGAGTAATCTTATTTTGAAACTTTTACGCACCGACGCTTGTACAACCTGTTTGTAGCACAAACTAAAGAAAAACAAAAGGGAATTACAATACTTCTGTGGATTCTTACAAGTAAAGAGAACGTAGCCCTTCAAAGGTTGTGTTCAAAATGACCACTGGCAGCTTCAATACACGCTTCCAGTCTGGTATGGAAAGACTGCTGCACACGTTCTAGCATTTCAGCGGGAATTTCAGAGCAGGCAGCAGTAATACGTCGTTTCATATCGTCTGGTGTAGTTGGTACATCCTTGTAGACAGTGTCTTTCAGTCTTCCCCACAGAAAAACGTCTAAAGGGGTCAGATCCGGTGAACGGGCCGACCAAGTTACAGGTCCTCTTCGTCCAATCCAACGATTTGGAAACGATCCGTTAAGACAAGCTGTAGTACTTCGTGCCGTATGGGCTGGACAGCCTCATGTTGGTACCACAGGTTCCTCCTAGTCTTCAAAGGAACGTCTTCTAGCATCTGTGGCACATGGTCTGTCAGGAGGCTGGATACTTGTGCGAGTTTATTGTTCCTTCTATGAACAAAGGGCCTATGAGCTGATGGTTCACTATCCCACACCACACGTTTAAACTCCATGGACGCCGACGTTCCACCTGACGAAGCCAACGGGGATTGTCAACAGACCGATAATGCATGTTTCTACGGTTTACCTGGTCATGATTAGTAAATGTTGCCTCATCACGTGATGAATCTGGAGTATCATGTCTTAATACCCATGTACAAAAGTTAACACGATTCTCAAAATCGTTCCCATGCAGCTCTTGATGGATAGAGATGTGATAGGGATGGAACATATGTCGATGGAGAATGCGCAGTACACTTGCCTGACTTATGCCACTTCCACGTGCGTTTGTGCGGGAACTAATTTGCGGATCTACTGCGATGGCAGCCAAAACATTAATTTCTGCCTCTTCTCCAGTCATTGGTTTGCTTTTGTTACGTTTTCTAGGTGTTACAGTGCCACTTTCACGTAATTGGTTGAAGAGGTTGATAAATAACTGCCAAGTTAGTTGACGTCTATTGGGATACATTTCCGCATACACCATACAGGAATGAACTGCATTCTTCCTACACTCTCCATACACTATGAGCATATCGGCTTTTTCTGCATTAGTAAACCCCATCTTCTACTCACGACTTACTGCTTGAACTGTCACAAACTAACTGACCAGAAAGTCGCAATGCAATCGATGAACATAAAACACAATGCAAACAAACATAACATCGTACCTAGCAACTAAGCAGGTTGAATGGGACAAACAGTTGTCGGGGTAGAAGCTTTTCAAAATACGATTTCTCGTAAATCACTTGCACTAGAATCCTGCAACAAAGACCATTGACATTCTAATTTAGCCTACCTTTATTCTGTTGATGTAACTAGGTATTCTTTCACTTTCTCAGTATTATTAAAATCTGTTTAAAGGCTAAATGTACGAGCCCCGGACTACTAATAAATGCTGTGAAAACTGCACTTTGAAGCCGAAATTATGAAGTCAATAATTATCATAATAATCTGAGAAGGATAGTGATATAAAATAAATAATAAAATATTTAATTTCAGTGTATGTATAAAAAGGAGAAGCATTGTGAAAATTGTTGACTGTTAAAAGAGACAGAAAGACCAGACAGGCACAGTTTAGCTAATTAGGGACCAGCCCCAGGTATAAAGGGTAAAATAGCTGAAGCCAGTTTCTCTTGGAATTAATGGGTACAGTTGCACTGGCCGGGATGTGAAGGTCATTAGAGACTTCATGACGCTAAGTTTGAGGAGAGTTTTGAGGGGAGAGAGGGGAAGTTAGGAGTTTTTCCTCTTTGTAGCGCGGTGGTGAAATTCATTCTGTCCTGAGCGATCGGTGAGAGCCGGACGACATTCTCGTCGAGTTGTGAACATTGGCGGCGAACATGCAAGAGGGTAGAACGCTCAGCTGTAGTTAATAATATTCGGTCTTGGTAAAGACACAGTAGCATCGTATGCATTTAAAAGTGATCGGCAAACCTTAAGTTTTATTTTAAATGGTAAAATAAAAGTGTTCCAAGAAAGCGTTCGTGTTTCGCTGTACACATCCACGTATACCCAGAGATTAAGGTTTCATGCTTAAGCAGCCGTGGCAAAGTATAAAAAGAACCAACTAGGAGGAGAAACGCAGCAATCGTGAGGCAAAGGTAATGCTTCATTGTTGGAGGACGTAGCGTGGCTGCGTCAACTTCAATAGCACTTTCCACTTCCGAAATATCTGTGGTGCAAGTTTTAAGTGATTCACCCTGTATATCGACAGTAGCGTCCTTGGATCTTAGTTTGTGGGATCCAGTAGAGGTTTTACATGGTGCGATAGTGCACGGTATGTGTGTTAAAACCTAGAACCTCTAGAATCTTGCTGCATCCGTACCATCCGATATGACTGACAACGGTGACGACCCTCTTGATAGCCAGGTCTATTGGCTTTACTTTAATAGTCAGTTGCGGATTGTCGCGAAAGCTTCAAAGTACTTCGCTGTCGTAACCTACGGGTTATCTTGCCCGCATATGTCGTCCTGGGCTTAATATCCGCGGTTAATTGATGAAGCGACTTGCCTTTTGAAAAAAGTCTAAGTATTTGAGAAGTTCAAACCAATAAGAAAGAATATATCCGAAATGGTTGAGGAAACGAAAAGTTCGACATAAATTGTAGACTTTAACGAGATCTACATTATTTGCGTAGTAACAACTTCACAGGCTATTCATAGAAGTTCAAGGTTGACGCAGGTAATTCTTTCTGCCCCAAGTTTAGGCGCAGCCACGCTCCGTCCTCCAACAATGAAGCAATACCTTTGCTTGTCTCCTCCCAGTTGGTTCTTCTTTTGCCACGACTGCTCCAGCATGAAACCTTAACCTCAGGGTATGCGTGGGTGTGTACAGAGAAATACACAAACGCTGTCTTGGAACACTTTTATTCACCATTTAAAATAATACTTTAGGTTTGCCGATCACTTGTAAATGCATACGATGATACTTTGTCTTTACCAAGACCGAAGAATATTAACTACAGCTAAGCGTTCTACCCTCTAGCATGTTCGCCACCGTTCTTCTCCACACGACGAGAAAGTCGTCCTGCACTCACCAGGCTCTCAGGACATACTGATCTACCCACGCTAATACAAGGAAAACCAACGCCTAAACTTCCCCTCTCGTCCCTCAACTCCTTCGCGTCATGATGCTTAGAGTGGCCTTCAACAGGCTAAGTGCAGCTGTACTCGGCTGTTTACCAGGAAAAACTTGATTCAATGGTATTTACCCTTTCTACCTGAGGCTGGTCCCTAATTAACAAAACTGTGCCTGTCTTGTCTTTCTGTCGCTTTTACAGTCAACAATTTTCACAATGTTTTTCCTTTTTATACATACACTGTTTTTAAATATATTATTACTTATTTTTATATCATTATCCTTCTCAGATTATTATGATAATTATTGTCTTTATAATTCCGGCTTCAAGGTATACATTTCATTTGTATCTTAACTGCTGTTAAGATATTAATTTTTTTATTCATAATTAATCACTTTTGGTATGGTAATACGAAACTCTCCTTGCACTACGATTTATCGTATCGCTTTCAATTTTTTAATTCGAGTTTAATATGTAAACTCAAAGTAATATCTGTGTAGGCATTTCCTAACTTTAATTCGTTTAAAAGCGAAATATACAAATATTCTAAACAAATGATATTTTAATATGTATGGAAACGTCTCAAAATATGGTATTTTAATCAAAACCGTTAGCAATTTTTGAGAAAAAAAAGGTAAACAAATCTGATGTGTTACACTCATATGAGTTTCTCTACTCTGGTACAAACTATTTTTACAAACGCTTATTCTCCATATGCTTCATGTTAATCGAGGCTTTAAGCGATAGTCAAATATTTTAAGAGCTGGTTGCTATGTGGAGCATTCTATTTTCTTTGCATTACCAGGACAAAAAATCATGAATAACGAATTCCCATTTCAGTAAAATTTTGTCTATCTCTTATGGTTTACCAGTTATGCAAAAGTCGTTCACAATGAAGAATACTTTTGGAGACATTCCCAGAAAATTCGAGATATACATTTTATTTGTCATAAAAATATCTTAAACATATGATATTTTAATCAAAATCGATAGAGCCATTTTTGAGAAAATTAAAATTTTCGAAAAATGTTCCATGTAAAGGGTAATCTGGGGTGGGGGGATTTTCTTGAAAACCTTCGTGTCGCATCTCTGGGAGATACTGAACCTAAATACCAAGTTTGGTGTTTATCCGACTGTTCCTTTCTGAGCTATGCTGTTCACAGACACACAGACGGACATGTTTCCAAAAATGCTTTTTTTGTATTCAGGGGGTCTCAAAACATGTATTTTCCGGTGAAATCTCGATATCGAATTTTTGGGTGGAATACAATACTTCCCCTAGTTACTATACGTAGTAGAGAAAGTAAAAATGTCCATTTAAATGTAGTATGGTGCTGGAGGATTATTTATTATTTTTTTTAATCTTCGTGTCGCGTCTTGTCGGCTTCATATCTGTGCCTTTGGGGATTGGAAAGAAGACGTCCGTGATACCGTCCCTGTAGGGTGTTCTTGCCTCCTGCCTTAGGTCTTATTCACCTAAATAAGTAGAGTGTCGTTTAGTTTTGGAGATTCAAAATATAAATAGTTACAAAGGCCTAGCTTTTATATGCACCGCTCCAAAATTCTGGTAGATATTATATTTCTTTTGATGACACATTTTCGCCTTAAAGTGGTATTACCTAATTAGTATCTACCTTGTAGAAAAATCTGGAATTCCGTATTGCAAAACTTAAGTCTTGGAAACAACTTATACAGGATCTTAGGGTCTTAAGGAATAATGCAAATAAAAGAAAATTAACTCGTGGTTTTTAAATATTCACATACATCAAATTTAAATATTTTGAAAGATAAATTTTACAGAAAACGAGACATTTTCAGCCATTATTATACAGGGTGTGACGTCGTCAACAAAAATTTTAAACAGAAATTTTGTTTCTGAAAGGTTGTTTAGTTGCATAAACCATTTCATTTGCTTCATACAAAGGGTTTGGGTCCTAGGGGAACTGTTTAATTGTTGGCTTGTTAAAGTTTTTTTTCACAATTTACACAACTACTTGCGTTGGAACTGCTCCTTGGTTGCCTCGTCGTCTTCCTTCAGGTGTGCTGGTGAATTGCTGTAAAAGAGTGTCCTACAACACTTCTGTGTTCGCCTTTGCTTTTAACTCTTATCTCAGGGATGGTTACAGGAGAGAAATAAAAATTTGAAGTTCGCTATAACTGTTATTTATTTGCACACTTGTTGTAGGTAGCCGTGAATTCTATCTCACAGTTATTTGACTGTGTTATGGGGAACTATGTATCAACCTGTTCCTCCCTCCTAAATTGCTTTTAAATTGCTAACACTTTCGTTATGGCTGGCCCCGTAGCTCAGTCGGCAGAGTACTTGCCTGCTGTGCGAGGGGCCCCTGGTTCCATTCCCGGGGGGTGGGAATTTTTCTCTGCCAAGATTATTCCCTAACCGCCCTAGAGTCTGGATGTATGTGTGTGATCTAATGATAAAAACCCAAAGTGCAAGAAACCCAATGAATACGAGTTAACACCATTGTCTTAGGCAATAAGTTCCAACGGACAGGCCGTCGATAAGACCACTGTAGTTTAAGGCGGGGTATAAATGGAACTATTTTCGCTATCTTCCCCCCCCATAGCTTATAGTAATATTGTGATTGGCTAATCACATTGGCGTCGTATGAGAACATGGCTTCGTATCTTCCACGCTTCCATTGCATCTCGTTTCTGCTTTGGCCCCTCTCTCCCTCATTCAAGCGACTTCGGTGGTCATATTTAGCCTATTCCCTGTGTTTTGGACAACCCTAGAGATATCTCCACCTGCTACCTTGTGGCTTCAGGCATCTAAATTAAATCTAAATTTATTTACATTTATGATATAACATATTTTACACTTATTGAATTTTTACATTAATGTTGATATTTACATTGATGCACCAGTATTCCCGCTACATACTGTAAGAAAATAAATTCTAATTATTTAATAAGATGCTCAAAATTCTCTCCATTTACAATCTGACACTTGCCAAGTCGAAGAAGCGTGTTGGACATTTTCAATCGCTGCTGGTGGTATACCTCTGATCCTCATTTTTAACTCTTCCATATTAGCAGGCCTCGTAACAAAGACTCTACATTTCAAATATCCCCATAAAAATTAATCAAGCGGAGAGAGATATATTTCATCCAGTAAAGTATGTGGCAAAACAAACAAGTTTTCGATCATTTGCTGTACAAGTTTCCATAGAAATGAAGTATTTATTTATTGTATAAAATAGTTTGACGCAAAAGTCAGTACCCAGAACGAGATAGCTTCGCGGTAACGTGTAAGGCTCGCATTCGGGAGGTGCCGGGTTCGATTCCGGTCGACGGTCGTATCTGAGTTTGGATTTTTCGTGGTTTTTCCTGCTTGGTAGGCGAATGATGGGATGGTTGCTCTACTGACACGATTTCCTTTCCAACGTTTGCCTTTCATTCCTTCTTTTGGTGTGCTTCTAGGTGTATGCCGGTGCCGGACAGATGGCATGGATATTTGCTCAAAGGAAAGAGTACTCCTCTGGTCATAAGAGGATTTTTCATCGCCCTCTCTAGGCAGCTCCAGTAGTAGGACGGGTCTTCGAGCCTAGAACTGTTAGGGAGTTCCACGCGTATCTATGGCCTGTAGCCTCCTGGGGTTCCTTACTTCATACCTTCTTCCTGGAGGGCGATAGCCGCCATGTAATAAGGGGCACCAAAAGCAGAACATTGTAAACTGCCGTTGGCAAATTCCGTTATACAGGATCAGTCAACGAAAATGTACTACAAAAACCGTCACTACAAACGAGAATGAGGAACGACTTCTCCAACAAGTGTTAGAGTCACCAAAACGTAGTCGAAAATCGTTGAGACTTGGTTTGAGCGATAGTCTGTTCGGCGGATGTTCAAACAACTGGGAGGATTTGCTCAGCGTCTAACAGGAAGGGATGAGCGAGCAACATCCCACGACATTGGAAATCCCTTATAGGGTACAGGGTCCCCTTAAGGAGTGATTCTGACCCCTTCAGCTGCCGTGTTGCGGGCGCTGCGGACCCAGAGGACTCGTGGTACTTCTGTCATTACTAGAAGTACGCCGGGCCCGATCATTCGAGCCCCCAATAGTGAGTTGTTCAGATTGGGATGGATTCGGCGGGACAGTGGTTCACGCTACCCATGGGAGATTGGTGAGAGCTGGTAAACAGTAAACTACATATACTGTCGGACACCCAAGTTATTCGGTAGTCTTCCCTGACGCGAGTAAGTGGCGTATCCAGATGAGTCCCTACTTGGAAGGAGACGAGGGGAGGATGGTGTTCTAAAGCAATCTCGGCCACGCAGAGGGGGGGGGAAATTATAAAATAGGTGCTGTCTTATGGAAAAGCCCCGTTGGTACAGGATATACAACGCAGGGGCACACCTCGCGCACTGCACCTAAGTGAAGTTTGTTGCGACTACCATCTCCGAGGAGGAAGGGATGAATTCAAAGAACCACACAGGAGGCTACAGGCCGCAAGCAGACACGCATAGTGAAGTAGGTTTTTATTTGCCCCACGTTTTGGGAGCTAATTTGAAGAATGTTTGTATTTATGTTATTTATAAGCCCCACGTTGGGCGCCAATTTGAAGTAGGTTTTTATTAGCCCCATGTTGGGCGGCAATTTGAAGAATGTTAGTTGCTGCTACGTATAGAAAGTCAGTTTGAATATGATGTATTATATTTCGACTGTTGGGGAGCCGAACTTGAAGTACTTGCAACCGCACGTATGGTAAAACGTTTCCGGTGGCCTTCGTCCAAAAAAAAATGTTTATAAAAACATTAACTTTGTAATTCTTACTATTTCTTTAAATATTATATATTTATGTTTGCCTCGGCTGCGTCAGTATTTATTTTTAGAGACATGAATGTCTTAGCATGGAGTGGTACAACTGAAGAATGTAGGCTTACACAGATTATAATTTTTCTTCACTTCATTTATTAATGCTTGACACGATTTAAATAACACTTCACTGATATAGAGAGAGATGTGAGATTATTTTGTTAATTGCTTGCACTTTTTAACACATAAACTATTTTTATCTCACACTAATACGTATTAAATTTTTCGAGGACACATCTCACATCCGGTTAGGAACGCTGTCTACAACCAACACGTCCAGTTATGAGCGCTGTCTACAAGCAACTGAATTGATTTCTAGCGCCTAAATTTGTAAATTTCTGTATTTCAAGTCTCTGATTGGCTATTCCTAATACAATAGAATACTTTTATTTAACTTAAGTTTTTTTGTTGGTTGTTTGATTGGCTATTTTATAAACTGTCACAAAAATTACGTTATTGTTGCTCCAAGAATGACTAGCAGCATTATTACACTTTCTTACTCATTATTGCCTCAAGGTTAACTCATTGTTAGCAACTTTTAACCTATTATTCTCACAGCTCCTACATTATTATATTACGTAATAGATTCACATAAAATTATTGCATGTATACAATAATATAAGCATATACAATGACTGTAACATACGCTTTTTATATATTGTTACATACACATATTGCTTTAAGGCGGGCTGTTGTTATATTTTTTATTATATAATTTGACTAAAATCATTTAAGTGTTAATAATATTGCCTCAACGTTTACTAAAAATGCTTTTTTTTAAACAGTAGCCTCAAAACATGTATTTCCGGAAACATTTCGGTATCAAATTTTTTGAGGGAATCTAATACCTTCTGTAACTTATATGTACGTGTAAGAGAAATTAAAAGTCACGAGTTATTTTGTCTAAGGAATAATATAACCTCGCATTAGATTTGGTTTGTTGACTATTTCAGCGAATAATACTAGAACAGAAGCTGAAAATAAATCTAAACACTAACTATTTACGGATTATATTAAATAATCGTAGTTGTATTTTTGCATGTAAGGCTTCCTGAAGTTTACTGGATTATAATTAGCATAACTTTACCGTTAAATATCTTCGGACTATGGAAGATGAAACCCTATTTTTACTTTCTCTACTACGTATAGTAATTAGGGGAAGTATTGTATTCCACCCAAAAATTCGACACCAAAATTTCAATGGAAATAAATAATTGGTGTGCCCTGAATCCGAAAAAAAAACCTTTAGAAAAGGTACGTGTGTGTTGTGTCTGTGTGAACAGCATAACTCAAAAACGAAATTTCAGATATTGGTATTTAGGTTTAGTACCTTTCAAAGATACGACACAAAGATTTTCAAGAAAGTTCCCCCACCCCAGACTATCCTTTACATGGAACATTTTACGAAAATTTTCATTTTCTCAAAAATGGCTTTAACGATTTTGATTAAAATATCATATATTTAAGATATTTTCATGTAAAATAAAATGTATATCTTGAATTTTCTGGGGATGTCCCAAAAGTATTCTTTCTGAATGCCTTTTGCATAACTGGTAAAACGTAAGAGATAGACAAAAGTTTTCTATACAAAAAATATAGATCTTGTTAAAACACACAACTTATGTCACAGACAATTTTTTTCGAGTTAACCGTTTCCGAGATATTCCTTGTTATTAGTTTCAATTTTCCAATATTTATACTTTTCTCAAATGGGAATTCGATATTGTTTTCGTATGTCCTGGACACGCAAAGACAATGGACCGCTCCACATAGCAACCAGCTCTTAGAACATTTGACTATCGCTTAAAGCCTACCACATTCCCCTTGTACCTGTAAATGTTTATCTCGATTAACATGAAGTAAATGGAGAATAAGCCTTTGTAAAAATAGTTTGTACAAGAGTAGGGAAAGTTCAGATGTTTAAAAGTTACATGCCTATAAACAACTAAGGTTATGTAATATAATCTACAAGTAGTTAGTTTTTAGGTTTATTTTTAGCTTCTACTCTTGTATTATTAGCTAAAATATTCTGAATGCAGCTTCATTGAACAAAATTTAATAGGGACTTAAACGTACAATTATTAAAAGTAAAATGTGATGGTATTTCTTTTTTTGTTGTTGCAAACAACAGATGTATTGTTATTAGAGATGGGATGAAGGATGTTGACGTATATTCTCGTATAGGCTCCGGAATCCACAATTTGTTGATTTTCTCGAATGATGCTATTCATTAATTTGTTACTGTATCGATAGTTTGGTCAAACAAGTTATGCTCAGAGATATGTTTCATTACTGATTTTAACATTGAAACCGGCAACTGAATTTTTGTACCTTGAGCCTACAACGAAATATGTCATAAATCAATTTCTTTGAATGTCGTTCCTGACCTCCCCATATGGCATATGACCGTTAGGGTTACCTCATTCCAACAAGCGATGACTGCATCCATTTTTAGATGGAGGCGCCCAAGGGGCGGAATACATTACCTGCGATGGTAGTGATGATGAGGAGGATAGCGGTGAAATGAGAGGACCTACAGCTTTTACGTGGACTTTGGACCTTGGGGAAACTTCTCATGAGGAAGTCACGAGAACAGGAAACGAAACCACTGCGCTACCCCAGCGTCTATTTCTGTAAATGTTTATCTCGATTAATATAAAAAATATATAACAATAAAATGTTGTAAGAATTGTTTGTAGCAAACATACAGATAAGTTTATGTGAATCTAACATATGACCTTTCCTTTTTTAAGAATTTTTCTGCATCGGTACATAAAATGATATAATTTGCGAGGCATGCACTCAGACTAACAGAACGTCTTAAATGCTGACTTGGGTAGGAGAAGCAGGTAATGAACACGTATACTGTGGGAAAGTTTGCAGCGTGCTTGCGATGGCCTGTGCGATATGGTGACCCCTGTGTACAGTAGTTTTACTGTTGCAGCGCCGGCCGGCCGGCTCACAGGTTAAACCCCCGGTGTTAGGGCGCCTGTCATCACCCCCCCCCTCTGACACACGCAGCAACCTCCCCCACAGGCGGTAATTGCTGTTGCACTGTTAACATGGCGGACATAGAAATATCCAGTACTATGCCCCAAAGAACTATTCTCTCGTAGCTTACACAGTGTTCTCGCATAATACAAAACCTCCCGGGCGGGCGGGCGAGTGGATTATGTGGAACCTTTAATGCCTATAATTGTTCGCGAGTGGAGACACCATTTTCGTACAAAAATTGCTAAAAAAAAAGTATATGGCACAGTGTTCACGAGATGAGTGTGGCACAAATAGAACTTTCAGAACAACTGACCATCTGATACTGGCCAATAAAGAAACGCAATTAATTTTGGGTTTAATCTTCTTGTCTATTCTTAGTAACTTAAGCTTATATACTCTCTAAAACAGCTGTTTGTTGGTCTGTTAACTCGCCATAAAACAGTACTTTAGCGGCATAATAAACAAAATCCAGATGGCAGTGATCACATCTTCGATCACAAGAGAAACATTCCTTACCCTACGCCAGCTTTGAAGGAGCACTGCGACGGAGTTTTTAGGTCAAAATGACAAAAGATTGGATTTTTAACTACCTATATACAGAGAGAGCCAAAAACTACGAACCGGTTGCGCGATGTTTTTCCTGTCTGCGTCCTCGGCGCTCGTGCCTTTACTTACCAACTTTATGATAGGAGATGCTGAAACTGGCCACCGTCATTGTCCATACATTTTTGGCACCTCTTTAGGAAACTATCCATCACTCGCTGTAGTTCACGTTGGGAAATTTCCTGACGAATATTTTGTTTTAATTCTTCTAAGGTGTGTGGGTTTGTCTTGTATACTTTGTTTTAAGTTACCCCAGAGATAGAAATCGCAGGGGGTTAGGTCGGGGGACCGAGGGGGCCACAAATCTCTACTAATAATTCTGTCCTCAAGCACACTTTCATAAAGTTGGTAAGTAAAGCCTTTAAAAGTAGTTTTAAAAATGTAGTATGCGCAGCCGGTTCCTAGTCTTTTGGCTCAGCCTGTAGTATAATCCCTCGTAAATCAACCTTCGAATGGGGGGATGCGTCAACTCCCCGTATAGGTTGACGTTGGATGATCGCCCATCTCTGCCGTGCGCACGTGGGCGTGAGGCCGGCAGTTGGGTTGGCCTTCGCGGGCGTAGCGCTGCAGGATTTTTTACTTTCTCTACTACGTATAGTAAGTAGGGTAAGTGTTGTATTCCACCCAAAAATTCGATACCGAGATTTCACCGAAATACATGTTTCGAGATCCCTAAATCCAAAAAAAGCACTTTTGGAAACATGTCCGTGTGTGTGTCTGTCTGTGTGTCTGTGAACAGCATAACTCAGTAACGAACAGTCGGATAAACACCAAACTTGGTATTTAGGTTCAGTATGTTCTAAGGATGCGACACGAAGGTTTTCAAGAAAATCCCCCCACCCCAAATTACCCTTTACATGGAAGATTTTTGGAAAATTTTAATTTTCTCAAAAACGGCTCTAACGATTTTGATTAAAATATCATATGTTTAAGATATTTTTATGACAAATAAAATGTATATCTGGAATTTTCTGGGAATGTCTCCAAAAGTATTTTTCATTGTGAACGACTTTTGCATAACTGGTAAACCATAAGAGATAGACAAACTTTTACTACACAAAAAATGTAGATCGCGTTAAAATACACAATTTATGTCATATACATTTTTTTTTGTTGAGTGAAGCATTTTCGAGATATTGCTTGTTATTCCCTTAAATTCTTCAATACTTTTTTCTCAAATGGGAATTCGTTATTCATTTTTTGTCTTGGACATGCAAAGAGTATTAATCTGTGGGAAAGGGAATAGTGCTGCACCTAAAAACCAGCTATTAAGAGATATTTCTATGCTTAAAGGCTACTGTATTTCTATATTGTCCTTGTAAATATATATTCCCCTTACATCTACAAGAAAATTAGCAATAAGATACACTCTGCAAATGTTTATCTCGATTAACACGAAGTAGATGGAGAATAAGCGTTTATAAAAATAGTTTGTACAAGAGTAGAAAAAGTCATGTGAGTGTAACACATCAGATTTTTTCCATAGTATAAAATATTCTATAGAAAACGGTCAATCATTTTTATCAAACATTTTTCACTATACGCCTTTTTAAAAGCCCAACCACATGTTTAAATCATCAAATTTGCATACATAATTCTAAAAGTGCTGTTTAAATTCAAGTATGCTTTTAATGATTGCTTTATTCATTGGCTCACAAAAAGTAATTTATACTGCAAAACAAGGAAAATATTAACACCAACAGCTTATAAAAACACAAATTTATTACTCTACGTCTAATAACATGAACTTCAATAAAATCCATACATTTATTTTCACGTACTAAAGTATTAGGAAATGTCACAATCATACTTCTCTGATAGATTTCTATGCGCAAGGCCATTTTAGAAAATGTGCAGTTTTTCCCTCATAAAAAAACATTTAAGTGTAATATATGGGAAACTATTTGAGTTAGAACTTTTGCAGAGTAATTTCTTTATTTACTCGTATCAATGTGCCAATTTTCAAATGAATAGCTTTAAAACTAAAAAATTTCATGTGTTGGACTCACATGACTTTCTCTACTCCTGTACAAACTATTTTTACAAACGCCTATTCTCCATTTACATGTTAATCGAGATAAACATTTACAGAAACTATCTTATTGCTAATTTTCTTGTAGATGTAAGATTATTTGGTGCGGTATAGTAATAAAGCCAACTTTCATCACTAATGCACACATCCGTCAAACGTTTAGGACCATTGGGTGCAAACGTGCTCAGCAGTTTCCTTGCATATTCCTTTCTCCTCTTCTTTGGTTACAGAATGCGGAACCCATTTTGCACAGATTTTTTGCTTTAAATGTTCATGGAGTATACAGTCAATGCTGCCAACAATGATATCGACTTCCATACTTAGCATTTCAACAGTAATATGTGGATTTTTCTCCACCAAGTTCCTCACTCTTGGAGTTATTCCCTTTTTCGCAGCTTCCCGAGGCCGACCATAACGAGGCTTGTCTTTTAAGGTCTCTCGCCGTTCTCCAAATGATCGGATTAAGCTTGCCAAGGTACCAAATGAGTACTTGATCACCATAAACAACTATCAAGTCCTCATTGACTTTTTTTACTTTCTCTACTACGTATAGTAAGTAGGGGAAGTATTGTATTCCACCCAAAAATTCGATACCGAAATTTCACCGGAAATACATGTTTTGAGACACCCTGAATCCAAAAAATGCATTTCTGGAAACATGTTCGTGTGTGTGTGTCTGTGAACAGCATAACTCAGAAACGTACAGTCGGATAAACACCAAACTTGGTATTTAGGTTCAGTATCTTCCAGAGATGCGACACGAAGGTTTTCAAGAAAATCCTCCTATCACAGATTACCCTTTACATGGAACATTTTTCGAAAATTTTAATTTTCTCAAAAATGGCTCTAACGATTTTGATTAAAATATCATGTTTAAGATATTTTCATGACTAATAAAATGTATATCTCAAATTTTCTGGGAATGTCTCCAAAAGTATCCTTCATTGTGAACGACTTTTGCATAACTAGTAAACCATAAGAGATAGACAAAATTATACTATACAAAAAATGTAGATCGCGTTAAAATGCACAATTTATGTCGTATACATTTTTTTTTCTTGTTCAGTGAACCATTTTCTAGATATTGCTTGTTTTTTTATGTCCTGGACATACAAAGAGAACGGAATGCGCCACCTAGCATACAGCTCTTAAATTGTTTGACTATCGCTTAAAGCCTACCATATTCCCCTTGCATCTACAAGAAAATTAGCAATAAGATTAACATCTCGATTAACATGAAGCATATGGAGATTAAGCGTTCGTAAAAATAGTTTGTACAAGAGTAGAGAAAGTCATGTGAGTGTAACACATCAGAATTTTTTCTCTTTCATCCAGCTTGTAGCGTGTGAAAATGTAGAATCTAACGTTCTCTTTAGAAATCTCCATGATTTTTCACCAGCTGTTGACACAGGACTGAACTGGACAGACTGTACGGCTATGAATATTAAGCTTTAAACTCGCACTTATTAATATTTTGATAGCTTAAGCTCGATTGTTCCCAACCGTATTAGTTGCATTTTTGTAACCATTATTGTCTCACAATGGTTAGGTTGGCTGAATGACCCTCGTATATGATTAGGGTATCTGAATGACAGAAAACATGTTTAACATGAGGTTCCTGGGAATATTCTGTGAAGTGATCTTCATTCTGAATGACTTCTGTATAATTAGCAAACCAAAAGAGATAGACAGAACTGTAATACTTAAAAATGTGTACTTGCGTGCATAAAGGTGGATCATCCGTCTGATTATATTGGTAATGCCAAATCTAGCCCCACTCTCTTACAGCGTGAGCTGCTCTGCTCCTCAAACATAATTTCTAGCCGCTGTATTGCCAGGCTAAGTAGAGGAGATTCAACGGAAGGGGACGCCTAACGAGCTGCAACCTGCACAGATCATTTGCGGCTACCATGCCCAAGAGGAAGAGATGAGGTGAAGGAACCACAGGAGACTACAGGCACAGAGACGCGTGGAAGTCTCTAACATTTCCAACCTCGCAGATCTGCCCCACTGTTGGAGCAGCCTAGAGAGGTCAAAGAAGACCCACAAATCAAGCAGCCCTCTGTGGTCCACTGGATTTACTCTTTCCATTGAATTTACATCTGCGCCATATGTCCGGCACCGCCATACACCATGTAACCTAGAAGCACACCTGAAAGGTGAGAAGGTAGCGAAATGATGGAAAGGAAATCCGGTAGGGAAGAAATCACCCCAGCACGAAAAACCCATGGATCAGAGAAGGTGGTTGTGGATATCGAACCGGAGACCTCCCGAAAGCGAGTCACATACGTTACCGCTGCGCCACCTCGCTCGGTCGGATTGACAAGTTAGGCTTTAAGCGATAGTCAAATGTTTTAAGAGCTGGTTGCGTGTTCATTACATAAAAAAAACAAACGAATAACGAATTCCCATTTGAGGAAAAGTATAAGTATTGCAAAATTGAAACAAATAACGAGGAAACTGGGAAATGGTTCACTTGACAAAAAAGATGTATACGACATAAATTGTGAGTTTTAACGAGCACTACTTTTTTTGTACAGTAAAAATTTGTCTGTCTCCTATATGGTTTACCAGTTATGTAAAGGTCATTATGGGGACATTCCCAGAAAATTCAAGGTATACATTTCATTTGCAATGAAAATATCTTAAACATATGATATTTTAATCAAAATCATTAGAGCCATTTTTGAGAAAATTAAAATTTGAAAACCTTCGTGTCGCATCTCTGGAAGATACTGAACCTAAATACCAAGTTTGGTGTTTATCCGACTGTTCGTTTCTGAGTTTGCTGTTCACACACACACACACACACACACAGTCACACACACTACCATATTTCAAAAAATGCTTGATTTGGATTCACGGCATCTCAAAACATGTATTCCCGGTGAAATCGCGATATCCAATTTTTGGGTGGAATGCAATAGTTCCTGTAGTTACTATACGTAGTAGAGAAAGTAATATAATAAAAAGTAGAAATAAACACAAATTTTTTTTTGTCTCGTCTCCGCGCCGTTGATGCAAGATGCTGTATAGATGACGTAACTGTCGTTCAGATTAACGGTACATGTGAATAATTCTTCACCCCTTCCTCTATAAGGCCAAATTATGTTGCATTGGTTTAGGCTTTCCTTATGTACCTACCAGTCGTAGCGAAACTCTTTCATAGAGGTGGTACCCCAACCATGCCTTCATTTCACATCGATAATGTCTTTCATTGGTTCGTTTTTGTGCCTCTAAATCCTTGTTCCTGCCTAGTCATATAGTGTGCGCACAAAGTCCGTAAACCCCTATATTAAATTAAATATTACCTGAGTAATTTTTTCCCCTGAGCTTGATATATATTCTCCTGTCAGATACTCATTGTTATCGACTTCGATTGTTGCTGTTAGATTGTTATTTATACAATGAATCATGTGACTGGAAGTTAGTTGATGCCTAGATATTGAAAGAATGGCTGATACAAGCGATTACACAATTGACCCTCATTTGGGAAGTCCTGGTTTCAAATCCCGTGGCCCGACCAAGCTGACTGAGGTTTTTTCGTGGTTTCCTTCAGACGCAAAGGTAAATACCGGATTGGATATTTAATACCACGATCCAAAGTTCCACCTTAAGCCTATAACAATAGTAAACATGAAAAATAGGTGGTAGGTATTAGCGAATGCTTTGCTATCTATCCACAGGCAATGAAAGCAGACAGGACGGCACCCTAATGCCATCTGCTCGGCACAAGGCAGAAGATTCGGCTGCTAAGCGCTAGAGTCTCTGTGGACACGACGAAGCGGGTGGTTACAGGGATGAGACCTAGAAGGCTAACTGTCCACCACACATCGATCTAAGGGTTATCCACTAACAAATCCATCGCAATATGTCCCGTAGTTAAAGCGACGTAAAATAAATAGAGTGATAATAACAATTCAGCAACGCTTGGTGGCCACTGTGTGAGTTCATGAGTGTCAAATTAATAGCAAATCAGTTAAAAATGTCATCGATGATTTCGTTGCGCAGTTTGTGAAAGTATCACAGACAAAGACGACGTTGTTAGCGTGGGGGAAAAAGAATATTTTTACTTTCTCTACTACGTATAGTAAGTAGGGGAAGTATTGTATTCCATCCAAAAATTCAATACCGAGATTTCACTGGAAATACATGTTTTGAGAACCCCTGAATCTAAAAAAAGTATTTTTGGAAACATGTCCGTGTGTGTGTCTGTGAATAGCATAACTCAGAAACGAACAGTCGGATAAACACCAAACTTTGTATTTAGGTTCAGTATCTTCCAGAGATGCGACACGAAGGTTTTCAAGAAAATCCCCCCACCCCAGTGTACCCTTTACATGGAACATTTTTCGAAAATTTTAATTTTCTCAAAATGGCTCTAACGATTTTGATTAAAATATAATATGTTTAAGATATTTTCATGACAAATGAAATGTATATCTCGAATTTTCTGGGAATGTCTCCAAAAGTATTCTTCATTGTGAACGACTTTTGCATAACTGGTAAACCATAAGAAATAGACAAAATTTTACTACGCAAAAAATGTAGATCGCGTTAAAATACACAATTTATGTCATATACATTTTTTGTTGAGTGAACCATTTGCGATATATTGCTTGTTATTCCCTAAAATTTTCCAATACTTATACTTTTTCTCAAATGGGAATGCGTTATTCATTTTTTTATGTCCTGGACATACAAAGAGAATGGAATACTCCACATAGCAACCAGCTCTTAAAATATTTGACTATCGCTTAAAGCCTACCATATTCCCCCTGCATCTACAAGAAAATTAGCAATAAGATTAACATCTCGATTAACATGAAGCATATGTTTGTAAAAATAGTTTGTACAAGAGTAGAGAAAGTCATGTGAGTGTAACACATTTTTTTAACAGGCAATGTTTGCGACGCGCCGAGAATTGGAAGAAAACGTGCTTCTGAGTTAGAGATGCCGGAATCAACAATGAGGAAGCACGTCAAAGGTGATCTGAAAGTGAGGTGTTGGCATCTATTGAATGTCAATGAATTATCAGATGATGATTTCGAGAGACGTATTGATGCTTGTGGTAGGATGCTGCAACAATGCAAAGAATGGCTCCGGAAGGCTGAAAGGGGTTATACCACACAGACATACAATATAGTCTTATACATATGGACATATAAATCAACATCAAAAAGAATTCTACATAATAATATAATTCTGCAAGAGATATGTTAGAATATCTAGCAGCCAAGAGATGTACATAGCGGTTTGTAACTTAGATAAGTAAGGGAAGGGCAAGCTAGCTAATTCAAGCAAACAGGTAATTCTAGGTAGAGTCCACCACCTTTCACCAAGCTAATGAGCAAGGAACTCGAAGGAATAACAGGAAATAGAAAGAGACAGATATATAAAGAAAAGAGACAAGGATATTAAATTTGCTTCCGGACGCGTCACTGGGACGAGTGTGCGAAAAGTTTTGGAGCAGAATATTTTCGTACATAATAAGGTAACGCGATCTGAAGACCAATTAGAAATGTCGTTACACTTTAAGGCGCGAAGGTGAGCGTCACTAGGTTTGGGTATAAAAGGGGGAAGTGTATGCAGTTGGATTGGGCTTCTAATTTATCATTATGGTGGGAATTGTTACAGATGGGAAAAGCTAGCCACCTATAAGTATTTTATTGATAGTAAACCATATTTTAAGGGAAATGCACTGTATTTTAATTTGCCTCACCTACGAAACTCCTGAGATCAGTGAAATTAGTTAGATAGGTACTTTATTAGAAATGGATAAATCATCAGTCGCTGAGCAGAGGTAGCCGGAGGCCAGAACACTGTAGCAGTGGGCATCAACCAAGAGCATCAACGATTTACCACTACAAATGACGTCCAACATTTTTTCCGCTACAAGGCAAAAGTCATGTTCACAAATGAATATCGATTTATCGCAGTAGAGACCATGGAGGGATGTTTTAGATTCCTAAGATTAAGATGTAAGGAGAAACATTTAAATAAATAATGGGTATATGCACTTTTATATGACGTCATTTTGAAGTTAATATAGGAGTATATGGACTTTATGCTCAACCTATAGATAACTGATATTGACTGGGTGGTGTCGGAGGCTGGTTGCTTGAAGGTGCAAACCTTGCGGAGGGTAAAACACCATTGCGATCTAAGGGAATGGACTACTTTTTATGTAAATCAGTGTTCTTTTTGTTTAAGCTCACAATTTGCGTCAATACATTTTTATAGCCTCAATCATTTGCGATATATTGTTACATCCTGGGGTGATGCCAAAAGATTTACAGCTAGATATTAAATTTTAGTTACCCCAGCATGTACATTGGGAAGCATAGCTGCAGAGGCAGCAGGAGGAACAGAATCTTAAACAACACATTCCAGAGCAAGCGTGGGATAGTAATAACAAAATACACAGAATTTCACATTAATCACATTACCTGTGGTTTATTCAGTGTTAGCACGGTGCCCCTACATCACACATAAAAGATAACGGAAGAAATTAAGGGGACATACTACACACACGCGGTTACTATGCACACAACCTTTCAGACCCAATATTCGACCAAAAGTAACTCTCACTTCCCCCACTCTCTCCACCTCTGGCTATGATCTCCAGCCCAAAGCCGAAAGAATTACCCCAACAATGCTGTTGCCAACGATGCAATAATGTGTCTGGCGTGACAATACACACACATACACGACACATCATTCTTTGTTATTGCTTTAAAATTTCAAGTGCCATGTCACTATTCGTTTTTCTCGTGGTGATGCAAAGAACATGGAGTTTCAAAGCCTTCACAAAGAGACCCGCTTTTTAAAAATTCGACTATGACTTTGCCTACTGTATCCTTACATCTACAAAGAGATATGTAATAAAAACATTTTTGCAAATTTTTATCTGGATTGACAAGAAATAGGTAGAAGAATTTGGAAGAATAGTTTGCAGAAGTGTGAGTAGAGCGGATCATGTGAATGTAACCCTTCAGAAATGCGTTTTTTTACTTTCTCTACTACGTATAGTAAGTACGGGAAGTATTGTATTCCACTCAAAAATTCGATACCGAGATTTCACCGGAAATACTTGTTTTGAGGCCCCCTGAATCCAAAAAGAAGCATTTTTGGAAACATGCCCGTGTGTGTGTCTTTGAACAGCATAATTCAGAAACGAACAGTCGGATAAGCACCAAACTTGGTATTTAGGTTCAGTATCTTCCTGAGATGCGACACGAGGGTTTTCAACAAAATCTCCCCACCCCAGGTTAGCCTTTACATGGAATATTTTTCGAAAATTTTAATTTTCAAAAGTGGCTTTAACGAATTTGATTAAAATATCGTATATTTAAGATACTTTCATGACAAATAAAATGTATATCTCGAATTTTGTGGGAATGTCTCCACAAATATTTTTTATTGTGAACGACTTTTGCATAACTAGTAAACCATAAGAGAGACAAAATTTTACTACACAAAAAATGTAGATCGCGTAAAAATACACAATTTATGTCATATACATTTTTTTTGGTTGAGTGAACCATTTTCGAGATATTCCTTGTTATTCCCTCAAATTTTCCATACTTATACTTTTTCTCAAATTCGTTATTCATTTTTTTTGTCCTGGACATAAAAAGAGAATGGAATGCGCCACATACCAACCACCTCTTAAAACATTTGACTATCGCTTAAAGCCTACCAATTCCCCTTGCACCTACAAGAAAATTGGCAATAAGATTAACATCTCGATTAACATGAAGCATATGGAGAATAAGCGTTTGTAAAAATAGTTTGTACAAGAGTAGAGAAAGTCATGTGAGTATAACAGATCAGCTTATTCCTGTAGCGCCTGTTAACACTCGGTAATGCAATTGCATCTCGAAAACATAAGGAAGAATGCTGAAGTGCAAACCGTGATACGAGCGAGAGAGAGAGGAGGAGAGATAGACAGACAGACGCGATAAAGGAAGCGAAACATCGAACTGAATTGCTGACAGCAACTGGGTTAACAGCTTTAACCTTATGTACAACCAACTTCTTTTCTTATCCGTTCCGAAGACGGCGTTGTCCTTCAAGATATTTATGTTCTAGGAAGTTTGAAAGTACGGTCTTAGGAAAACTACGGTACTTAGAAATAGTGGGGGCGCTGCTTCCCGCTGATGTTCACAAACGTTTGACAAGCAGTTCACCTTCGTGAATACATTAGAAGTATTCATTGCTTTCGTTTAGATTTCATTTGAGAGGTCCAGGGTTCTGCTTCCGTTAGACCTCGGTATTTTTTGTGATTTTTCTGATCTGGAAGATAGAGGAGGCTAGAAGGGATGGACGGGGATGCTCAAACTAGAAGCGTTAGGGACCCCGTTGTGTTGTGCCTGCGGCTATCTGATCTAATCGCCATTCGTGATCTCTCACTTCATCTTTTTCTCCCCGAAGTTTAGTAGATGCAACTGGCCTATCCTTGACCACGGTGCTGAAATTCTCCTAAGCTACTAATTCCTAATTCCTTCCCCTGAAAAACTAGCAAGGGTTGGAAAGGCAGAATCAGACCATTGTCGGGGTTTGAACCGCGGATCTCCCAATTTCTGCCCGCTTGCTCCATTGCAAGATGTTGGCAGGCCACTAAATTCTCCCGCTGACTCGCGTTTTTTTTCCGGCAAACCACAACGAGATTTCAAATTGTTTTTGAGATGACACCTCAATGGCAACTTACAATTGAGGCAATATTTTATATCATAACATGCTGTGAATGCCAGAGTGATTATAGTGTAAATTAATATTATTGTATGTATTTGATTTTAGATGTTTGTTAGCCATAAGTATTGTTAGGAAATAAGTTTACACGGCCTAACTGAAACTGACAATAGAAGTGGGTAACAATAAACCGAAGGGGTGAGTTGTTTATCACTAAGAAGAGATAAACAAATGACGTCAGGATAGCCTGCCTTTTTTAGAAATTGAGGGAATATTTTCCCTAGAGTATATATGTTAGTAGTAGTGATTGGCTGCCAAAACAAACGCTATGGTGGGCGTGATTTGGTAACCAATAGCAGCTATATTATAATGTTTAAGCAATTCGAGGTGAAGGAGTATATATTCTCGAGCCATAAGCAAGTGCCGCACAGTTCTGAAGAATCTCTCACGAGGTGCACGTCGCAGAGTTAGTTACAAAAATGTAAAGTACGCGAAGTAATTGGTGCGCGGCAACTAAAACGACTGTAGATACATTTAGAAATATCACAGTTTCAGTCAGGCGTGTATAAAGATAAAATTTGTCAATTATTAATTAAGTGTGATGGCAATAAGAGTGTAGAAACAATTTTTTTATCAGTGTTATCGTTAACAACAACTCCTTTCCGTTTACACGCCCTGCTTAGAGATACTTGCTCGACTTAGTTGTAATAGCTAGCCGGAGGACAAAGAACCCAACATTTAAAGTAATTAAACAAGAGGCGCTCAACAAATAAGATAACACGAGCCATGAGAACTGTGACACAATGCCAGGACAAGGTAGGGCAAGGCAACGGGGAAACTGCATTTCAAATCCCGCCAGAACTGTCCTCCCCGACTAAATGTTTTTCCTCAATTCTCATAAGTGGAAAATGCCTGGGAGGTACTCTAAACGTACCCTGAACGTTTCCTTCCAAAATTTCCTTTCGCAGTTATTGCTTTATTTCATACATCTCCAGGGTACAGTGCTTGTGGTGCCACGTGGAGTAAGGACGGACAGTGTCATTGTTAGGGGGGCCGGGACATATAGGAATCCGTGGCAATGAAACTGCAGACGATTAGGCTAAAAAAGAATTAACTAGTCTACCAATTGAAGAAGGTTTGTTATAAGCCCCACGATTTAGGAGCCAATTTGAAGGTGTTTTGTTACTTTATTTGCACCACGCTTTGGGCGTCAATTTCAAGTAGGTTGTATTGAAGGAGTTATTTAATAGTTCAACTGTTGGGGAGCCGAACTTGTAATAGCTGCAACCGCACGTATGGTACCGGTACCCTTCGTCCAAAAATTTAAAAAAATATATAAACTTTTTAATTTGACTGTTTCTTTAAGTATTATATATTTATGTTAGCCTCGCCTGCGTCAGTATTGTTAGAGACACGTTTCTCTTTGCAAGGTTGTGGTGTGAGTAAGAATGTAGGCTTACACACATTATAATTTTTACTTCTTCTTTTATTAATGCTTGATACGATTTAAATAACACTTCGCTGATAGAGACAGAGCTGTGAGATTCTTTTATTAAATACTTGCACTTTTTAATACGTAAACTATTTTCGTCTCACACGAATACGTATTATATTTGTCGAGGACACATCATGCGTCCGGTTACGAACACTGTTTGCAGGTAACTGACTTCTAGATTTGTAAGTTTTGCTATATTTCAGTTTCTGATTGGCTAATCCTACGCCAATAGAATACCTTCATTTAAGTAATGCTTTTTCTGGTTGTTGATTGGCTATTTTATATCACAACACTGTGAATGCCAGAGTGATTGTAGTGTAAATTAGCATTATTGTATGACAATGATTTGAGATGTTTGTTAATTATAAGCATTGTTAGGAAATAAGTTTACACAGCCTCACTGAAACTGACAATAGGAGCGGGTAACAATATAGCGAGGGGGTGAGTTGTTTATCAATTAGAAGAGACAAACAAATGACGGCAGAGTAGCGCGCTTTTCTTTAGAAATGGCGGGAATATCTTCTCTAGAGCATATGTGTTCGTAATTTTGATTGGATATAAAAATAGACGCTAATGTTGGCGCGCTTTATTCACCAATAGCAGCTCGGTTATAATGTTTAGACATATCGGGGTGAGGGAGTATAAATTCCGTGCCAGAGACAAGTAACGCACAGTTCAACAGAATCATCCACGGGTTACACGTCGCGCAGTTCTACAAAATCTCTCGCGTCGTAAAGTTAGTTAAAAGATGTGAAATACGCGAATTAATAATGTGCGGCAAATAAGTGATAATAGTTACATTCGAAAATGTAACAGTTTCAGTCTGGTGTGTATCAAGAGTAATTATGTGACGGCAATAAAAGTGTAAAAACAAATTCTTTTATCAGTGTTATCTTTTAGTAACAACTCCTTTCCTTTTACAGACCCTGTTCAAGAGATTTGCTCGAATGAATAATTATAGCTAGTCGGAGGACAAAGAACTCAAAAATTAAAAATAGTAAAACAATAACAGGCGCTCAGCAAATAAGATAATACGACGATACCGCGACAAAACTTTCACTACAATTACATTATTGTTACTGCAAGAATCACAAGTAGTACTGTTAAACTTTCTTACTCATTATTGACTCAAGGTTACCTCATTGTTACCTTATTGTAAGCAACTTTTAACTTATTATTCTCACAGCTCCTACATTATTAAATTACGTAATGTATTCATATAACATTATTGAACATGTTTACAATAATATAAGCATATACTATGACTGTTACATACATTTTACAAATTATTATATACACATATTGTTTTAAGGCGGGCTGTTATCGAATTTACATATTATATAATTAGACTGAAATTATTTGTGTTAAAAATACTGCCTCACAATTAGATTCGGACACATTTTCGAATTATCGTCTGGATATTTTGGGGAGGTTATCGGTGGGTGGAGAACAAAACGAGTCCTGGGAGTCGTTTGTAGGACACAGGCACTTAAAGATAACAATCCCTGATTTAAACAGTGGCAGGACTCGTGGACAGCTTTCTGACTTCGTTGAACTTTTGAAATTATAAGAGGATACGGCTCAAGGGATACAGATGACACGACAAGTCATCAGTTGTGTAACTGCGAGTCACTTGCAGGTCAAAGAATTTAAAAGTTTAACCAAGGTTTAATGCAATTGCATGAACTTAACAAGGTCTCATTAAAGAAGCTGGCCTCCTTTATAATGCATAGAGGTGTTCTGAGAGACTACGAAATAAAGGGATGCACACCGAGCAAAATGCCTCCGCGGTAACGTGTGAGGTCCAGGGTTCGATTCCTGGTGCCCGCCTATTCTGAACATGGGTTTTCAGTGGTTTTCCCTGGTCGACAAAAGCGAATGCTAGAGTTGTTATTCTACAACGGCTCTCCTCTCTCCCCATTTCCTCTCATTTCATTTCGCTTTCATGTTTGAGGTTTACTCCGGGGCTATGGTTCGGTCGGTGTAGGGCAGATGGCACAGAATCTTGAAAATATTTCCCTGGTCACACTGGAGGGATATCTTCGAACAATCCTCCCGTGGCCGAGCCTGAAACTGTTAGGGAACTTGCGCCGTCTTCGCTCTACAACCCGTGTGCCTCCTGCGGTTCCCTAATCTCATCCGTTTCTTCCGGGATATACGCACCCCTTGAGCGTCGTAGTGCTAGGTGTTGTCCTCTCTTGTCTAGGGATACTATGCTAGCCTCTGGTTCCCGAGGTCACAGATTCAAACCTGGCGGAGGGCGATGGACTCTTTCGGGCGTAAAAATTCTTAACATGGCTCCCTTCGGAAGGAAGTAAAGCCGGTGGTTCCGTGTCGTAGATTTACGGCACGCAAAAGAACCTCAAGCCTGATAAAGAGACCTCTGTGCAAAATTTCCGGTCTTTCACGCTCAATATAGAATGGGACGCCAAGGACCACAGCAGTTAAAGAGCATCCATAAATAAAAAAAAGATAATGTCCCCTCCGTTCACCAGTCCAGTCCAAAGGGGTACAAAATGGATCAGCAGTGGTGAGGTGCTTAGGGCTTCCATAGCCTACCTCTTCTCAACCCAAACTAACTTAAAAATGTGTGTTAAATCCCCCCCCAAAAATCCCCTGAAGAGATGACTACTAACAGGAGCTCCGCTGTTATCTTTGCCATTTTTTCGCTCATTTCATTCATCTTAAACAATTATTGAAGTAGAAACGGCGTTAAAGCAAAATTAAACTACAAATAGAATGCACTTGATCCTCCATCACATAAGCTGGTATCTACTACTTTCTCTACTACGTACAGTAAGTAGGGGAAGTATTGTATTCCACCCAAAAATTCGATACCGAGATTTCACCGGAAATACATGTTTTGAGATCCCCTGAATCCAAAAAAAAAGCATTTTTGTTTGTGTTTGTGTGCCTGTGAACAACATAACTCAGAAACCAACAGTCGGATAAACACCAAACTTGGTACTTAGGTTCAGTATCTTCCAGAGATGCGACACGAAGGTTTTCAAGAAAATCCCCCCACCCCAGATTACCCTTTACATGGAACATTTTTCGAAAATTTTAATTTTCTCATAAATGGCTCTAAAGATTTTGATTAAAATATCATATGTTTAAGATACTTTCATGACAAGTGAAATGTATATCTTGAACTTTCTGGGAATGTCTCCAAAAGTATTCTTCATTGTGAACGACTTGTGCATAATTCGTAAACCATAAGAGATAAACAGAATTTTACTGCACAAAAAATGTAGATCGCGTTAAAATACACGTTTATGTCAGATACAATTTTTTTGTTAATTGAACCATTTTAGAGATATTGCTTGTTATTCCCTTAAATTTTTCAATACTTATACCTTTCCTCAAATGGGAATTCGTTATTCATTTTTTTATGTGCTGGTAATGCAAGGAAAATGAAATGCTCCACATAGCAACCAGCTCTTAAAACATTTGACTATCACTTAAAGTCTATCATATTCCCCTTGCACCTACAAGGAAATTAGCAATATGGTTGTACAGGAGTGTAGGCAATACATCAGATCTTTTTATGTGTTTGGTCGCTGTTCCTTTTTACTCGTCGTCGTACAGAGAGCATGGAATTTCAAAGTCATCACATCGCGACACGCTTTTTAAAAATCTGACTATCGCTTTAGCCTACTATATGCTTCTTAGGTCTGTAAGAAGGGTTGTAAGAATATCTCGTAAAAGAGTGTGTAGAGAAATTAATGTGAATGCACTACATCAGATTTGTTTACGTTAGCCTCATTCGTGGAAAAGAAAAACATATTCGTGTCTGACAATTATTTATTTTTATTGATAAAAAAATTAGTGAACGTCACTATCCCTAGTTTGGTTTACATGGCTCCTCCCCCCCTCCCGCCTCCTCCCTCTAATATGCACCAAGAACAAAGTTTCCAGTAGTATTCGAACATTCTAGCAAGCGGTCAAAGTTCTTACTTCTAGCGTGACATACACTATGTGATCAAAAGCATTCGGACACCTGGCTGAAAATGACGTACAAGCTCGTGGCGCCCTCCATCGGTAATGCTGGAAGTCAATGTTGTGTTGACCCACCCTTAGCGTTCACTCTCGCAGGAATACTTTCAATCAGGTGCTGGAAGGTTTCTTGGGGAATGGCAGCACATTCTTCACGGAGTGCGGAACTGAGGAGAGGTATCGATGTAGGTCGGTGAGGTCTGGCGTTCCAAAACATCCCAAAGGTGTTCTATAGGATTCAAGTCAGGACTCTGTGCAGACCAGTCCATTACAGGGATGTTATTGTCGTGTCACCACTCCGCCACAGCCCGTGCAGTATGAACAGGTGCTCAATCGTGTTGAAAGATGCAATCCCCATCCCCGAATTGCTCTTCAACAGTGGGAAGCAAGAAGGTGCTTAAAATATGAATGTAGGTCTGCGCTGTGATCGTGCCAGCCAAACAACAAGCGGTGCAAGCCCCCTCCAGGAAAAACACGACCACACCATAACACCATCTCCTCCGAATTTCACTGTTGGCACTACACACGCTGGCAGATGACGTTCAGCGGGCATTCGTCATACCCACACCCTGCCATCGGATCGCCACATTGCGTACCGTGATTCGTCACTCCACACAACGTTTTGCCACTGTTCAATCGTGTAATGTTGACGCTCCTTACACCAAGTCGTTTGGCATTTTCGTGCGTGATGTGTGGCTTATGAGCAGCCGCTCAACCATTGAATCCAAGGTTTCTCACCTCACGCTTGTCATAGTTCTTGGAGTGGATCCTGATGCAGTTTGGAATTCCTGTGTGATGGTCTGGATAGATGTCTGCCTATTACTCTTTACGACACTCTTCAAAAGTCGGCGGTCTCTGTCAGTCAACAGACTATATCATCAGAAACAGTGGAGCTAGGGATGTTTAGGGGTGTGGAAATCTTGCGTACAGACTTCTGACAGTAGTGACACTCAATCACCTGACCACGTTCGAAGTCCGTGAGTTCCACAGAGCGTCCCATTCTGCTGTTTCACGATGTCTAATGACTACTGAGGTCGCAGATAATGAGTACCAGGCAGTAGGTGGCAGCACAATGCACCTAAGATGAAAAACGTATGTTTGTGGGGGTGTCCGGATACTTTTGATCACATAGTGTAGGTTAACTCTACAATGAATCGCGATAATTTGTGTTGTGAACGGATAATGCGAGCGCCATGAGGAGTTAGTCATGTAAAAAGACATGTCTTGAAACCAAAGTTGGTCACCGGAATATTATCGCACTGTCGCACATATTATATATATATATATATATATATATTAGTTTATATTATTATTATTGAATAAGAATTTTAAAATTAGTGAGTAGGTAATGGAATCCGCCATTTATCTCTTATGGTTTTATCGTACAGACTGTAATAACAGATCAAAGTTCCCTGATATTCACACAAAAGTACGTCAAACATAGGCGGAACGTGTGACTTCCTTTACCTCCCCTTGACAGTCTTCCAAGTTCTGGAAATTCTGCATAGCTTATAAGTACCCCTTTGGTGGTGGAAGAATCATTGATCCGAATGGACGAGTAACCTGTTTCATAAATACAGTAGGTGAAACCTTGTGCCTTATTAATAACATAAAGGCTACGTAGTTTTCATATAGTACAGAAATCCTTAATATATGTATACTACGAAATAGAAGTGAATATGGAAGTTACCCACTCCCAAGCCAGCAAGTTACCAACCGCTATAGGCCATTGAGAAAAATAATATTCTGAGTTGTTAATTATAAAATATTGATCCACCGGTTTCTAATTTCAGCTGCACATATTTCTTTCTTTCTTTATAGAACTATTTATCACACCATACTAACGAAGTTTAATATAACGTAAGAAAAAATCTTATGTGTTACACTCACATGACTTTCTCTACTCTTGTACAAACGCTTATTCTCCATATGCTTCATGTTAATCGAGATTTAATCTTATTGCTAATTTTCTTGTAGGTGCAAGGGGAATTGGTAGGCTTTAAGCGATAGTCGAATGTTTTAAGAGCTGGTTGCTATGTGGAGCATTCCATTCGCTTTGCATTACCAGGACAAAAAAAAATGAATAACGAATTCCCATTTGAGAAAAAGTATAAGTATTGGAAAATTTAAGGGAATAACAAGCAATATTTCGAAAATGGTTCACTCAAAAACAAAAATGTATATGACATAACTTGTGTATTTTAACGCGATCTACAATTTTTGTGTAGTAAAATTTTATCTATCTCTTATGGTTTACCAGTTATGCAAAAGTCGTTCACAATGAAGAATACTTTTGGAGACATTCCCAGAAGATTCAAGATGCACATTTTATTTGTAATGTAAGTATCTTAAATATATGATGTTTTAATCAAAATCATTAGAGCCATTTCTGAGAAAATTAAAATTTTCGAAAAATGTTCCATGTAAAGGGTAATCTGGGGTGGGGGGATTTTCTTGAAAACCTTCGTATCGCATCTCTGGTGTTTATCCGACTGTTCGTTTCTGAGTGATGCTGTTCACAGACACACACACACACACACACACACAAGGGCATGTTTCCAAAAATGCTTTTTTTGGATTCAGGGGGTCTCAAAACATATGTTTCCGGTGAAATCTTGTTATCGAATTTTTGGCTGGAATAGAATACTTTCCCTACTTCTATACGTAGTAGTGAAAGTAAAAACTGTCTTACACGGGAGTTGTTGGCATATTTTGGCATTGTTTTCGTATCGTTATAAGTGTATTCGATTATCTTTTGCTTTGTGTATCTTAGTTGGTAAATTGTGACCATTTACATATATATTCCCTGGAATGAAATGTCTGCGGCATTTGTTTTATTTTACGTGCATATTCTGAGTAGTAACAGCTATTTGCTAACCCATGTAGGTTCTTTTATAACTTCAATGTGTTCGTATTTAAATAGAAGGTATTTGTGAATCCTTTTAAATCCTTTAGTAATTTATGAACTGAAATTAGGTGTTTTATAGCCCATGTCGGTCAGAAAGAATAGGTATTTACAGTGGTGAAATTACAAATTACCGTATAGCTAATGTATACCTAATTTTAACAACCCCAGCATGATAAGTGTTTCTTACAGCAACAGAATGGTAAGATGGGTTGCTGTTGACGTAAGCACTTTGTGAATATAAAAGTGACGTTATTGGTAAAACGGAGCCTGGGTTCGGGAGAGACTGACTAAAGGCTGAGTAGAGGCAGCTCTGTGCCCCAGCAAGCAACCAACCGATACCGCTGCGGTTTTGTCGTTACCATGGTAACCCCTTGACTGCCTGCCAGGGTGTGTGACATCACGGCCCCTCGTTGCCTGGCAACATCTGGGCGGCTCTGCCCCGTTTCTTATTGGTGACATCGATTTCTTCAAGAGCACCTTCCCCTCCTCCTTCTCCGCCTCCGTACCGACGATCTTTGATTCGCAAGGGACGTAAGATCGCGGGGGAGGGTGTTCTTTAAGGATACTTAAGGCCGGTCCTCAGGGCGGCGGAGGGAAGCGCGCCCTCATGTTGGGAATTAAACAGCGAAGCGCAATGACTACAACAGCTGAAGTCTTTTTCTTCATGTCTATTCTGCTCTTATTGTCTTTGTTTATTTTTACCGGTGCTGGATTGGCTCTTTTCCGTTCGACGATAGCGCCCTCATACAGTAAGGGCTCTTAATTGCCCCAACAGCGTTCGCTTTCGACTCATTATCCTTTAGAGTACTTTAAAACGCACTGACTTCTTTTATCGTACTTGCGTCACATCAGCACCTCCCCTAGCATTCCAGACTCGTTTAAATCGGATCTCAGCAGACTTCATAAAACGGACTTGACTTTAAAAGTTGTTCGTGAAGCGGCATGCAAAGTAGATGACTCTACACAAACCTGTCCTCGCTGCGTATCACAATGTCTTATTTTGGGGTTACGTTACCAACCTAAATGGGGTGATACATTTAACAAGATCTGC
Organism: Deroplatys truncata; assembly: GCA_030765065.1. NCBI lineage: Eukaryota > Metazoa > Arthropoda > Insecta > Mantodea > Mantidae > Deroplatys > Deroplatys truncata. The sequence continues at coordinate 15,381,344 of CM060979.1, forward strand.
TTTTAAACATGTACTGTTGTAGATGTTTACTCCATCATAATGAAACTTAACAGTGATTTGTATAGCTTGGATTGATGCGGGATTCTTAGTTTTGGTTTGCTTAGGTGAGGGAGATAACAGAGAAAGATTATGTTTGTCGGCTAGCTCCAGCAAGGTAGGTGATTTTTAAGAAAGGAGAGCTTCTTTTCTTAGGAGCAGAAGGTGTGGAGAGAAGATATATGAGAACTTCACGTTCTCTACCACTTTTATGTTGCTTCACGCTTTAAAACAAACTCCTTATTCCCTTCACACCGAGCTTATGTGCGTCTCACAATCAAACAAAATTCTGTTTCCAATGCCTTGAGACTGTCATATTGCGAGAGATATGTTTCTTGGAGTTCACCCCACTTATGGTACAAAGTTTCCAATGGCCTTCGCCCCACGTTAAAAAAATCAACTTTGTATTTTAATGTTTATTTAAATATTATATATGTATGCCTCGGCAGCGTTAGTAGTCATTTGTAAAACACGTATCTCTTAGCAGGGGTTGGTGCGGCTAAAGAATGAAGGCTTACCCAAATTATAATTGTATTGTACTTTGTTTATTAATCTTTAACACGATTAAATAACACTTCACTGGTGTATCCTACTACAGAGCTGTGACATTATTGTTAATCACACTTTCTAACACGTAAACTTTATATCATTCTCACCGCAATAAATTCTTGTCTCACATTGATCACGTACGCTGTAATCTGGAATGGTTGGGAACGGCGTCTTGTAGCGTCTCCCGCCTGAATTTGTAACTTTTCTCTATTTCAAGTCTCTGATTGCCTAAGCCTACTCCAATAGAATACTTTTATTTAACTTAAGCTTTTTCTAGTCTTTGATTGGCTGTATATAAACTGTTTTAAATATTGCATTATTGTTAGAAGAATTATTAGTAGTATTATTAAACTTTCTAATTTATTGTTGTCTCAAGGTTACCTCATTGTTACCTCATTGTTAGCAACTTTCGGCTTCTATTCTCACAGCTCCTACATTGCAAAACTACGTAATACATTCATATAACAATATTAAACATGTAAACAATAATATAAACATAATACAATGACTGTTACATACACTTTTTACTTTCCCTACTACGTATAGTAAGCAGGGGAAGTATTGTATTCCACCCAAAAATTCGATATCGATATTTCACAGGAAATACATGTTTTAATGCCCCCTGAATCCAAAAAAAGTATTTTTGGAAACATGTCCATGTGTGTGTCCGTGTGTGTGTGTGTGTGTGTCTGTCTGTGAACAGCATAAGTCAGAAGCGAACAGTCGAATAAGCACCAAACTTGGTATTTAGGTTCAGTTTCCTCCAGAGATGCGACACGAAGGTTTTCAAGAAAATCCCCCCACCCCAGATTACCCTTTACATGGAACATTTTTCGTAAATTTTATTTTTCTCAAAAATGGCTATAACGATTTTGATTAAAATATCATATGTTTAAGATACTTTCATGACAAATAAAATGTATATCTGGAATTTTCTGGGAATGTCTCCAAAAGTATTCTTCATTGTGAACGACTTTTGCATAATTCGTAAACCATAAGAGATAAGCAATATCTCGAAAATGGTTCACTGAACAAAAAAAAATGTATATAACATAAATTGTGTATTTTAACGCGATCTACCTTTTTGTGTAGTAAAATTTTTGTGTATCTCTTATGGTTTACCAGTTATGAAAAAGTCGTTCACAATGAAGAATACTTTTAGATACATTCACAGAAAAGTCGAGATATATAATTCATTTGCCATAAAAATGCCTTAAACTTATGGTATTTTATTCAAAATAGTTAGAGCCAGTTTTAAGAAAATTAAAATTTTCGAAAATTGTTCCATCTAAAGGGTAATCTGGGGGGGAACAATTTTCTTGAAAACCTTTGTGTCGCATCTCTGGAAGATACTGAACCTAAATACCAAGTTTAGTGTTTATCCGACTGTTCGTTTCTGAGTTATGCTGTTCACAGACTCACACGGACATGTTTCCAATAATGCTTTTTTGGATTCAGGGGGTCTCAAAACATGTATTTCCGGTGAAATATCGGTAGCGAATTTTTGGGTAGAATACAATACTTCCGCTACTTAATATACGTAGTAGGGAAAGTAAAAAGTAAAATGTAATTCTAATTTGTGCAAACTTTATTCTTTGCGCCGTACCAGCCCTGTTAAGAGATACTTGCTGCACAAAGACACTACGGACTTAGCCGAGGCATAAATAACAAATACATAAACATGAAAATAATTATTACACATAAAATAAACACACGACACAGCCGCAAAAGTTGGTTCCTAAACGTGAGGCGAAGGCCACCAGAAATTTTGTGCCCAAAGCGTGGGGCGAACACTCCTAGAAACATATCTTCCTTAAATTTGTCGTCCCATACGTGGGTCGACAACTGCCGCAAATTAGACCTGATTAAAATTTATGTCATTCTTGAAACTCCTGCAACATACAACCAACATTACCGTCGCGCCATGCACAATTATGAGATATAACTTCAAGCAGTGGGCGGGGAATTGGAATCGTGTATCAAAATCATGTACGTTTTATTCGGGAAACCTCTGGCTGAAGCTGTCAGTATAAATTAGAAAGGTAATTTTTGCAATCACATGTGTAATAGATTTTAAATATTTGTTGTGAAGGAATCCATTATCCAGCTTCATCTCAGCGCCTCTCTGGGCGATCTCAAAGACGGAAATCGAGTTAATTGGTATTGTGTAAACACATTAGTGAATTTAGCAAAAAGAAAATCAATGCTGTATATATCTATTTGACCCAGAGTGCAAGCAAACATAAAAACATTTACTTCAGTACAAAATTAGCAGCATAAACACATTACTTTTTTCGTTCTTTGCTACGTACAGTATATAGCGTAAGTATTGCATTTTACCCAAAAATTCCATACCGAGATTTTACCGGAAATACATTTTTTTAAGGTGACCTGAATCCATTCTTGAAAGCACGTGCCTGAGTGTCTGTCTATGTGCCTGTGAACAGCATAACTCAAAAACGAAAAGTCGGATAAACACCAAACTTGGCAGCAATTTGAGTTTAGTATCCTCCAGTGATGCGACATGAAGGTTTTCAAGAAAATCCCCCCTCCCAAATTACCCTTTACATGGAACATTTTTCGAAAATTTTGATTTTCTCAAAACTAGCTCTAACGATTTTGATTAAAATATCATGTTTAAGATATTTTTTATGGCAAAAGAAATGTATATCTTGAATTTTCTGAAAATGTTCCGAAAGTCCTCTTCAATTCTGAATGAGAATGTTTGAATTTTCCAATACTTAAACTTTTTCTCAAATGGGAATTAGTTATTCGTTTTTGTATGTCCTGGACATGCAAAGAGAATGGAATACTCCACATAGCAACCAGTTCTTAAAACATTTGACTATGGCTTAAAGCCTACCATATTCCACTTGCATCTACAAGAAAATTAACAATAAGATTAACATCTCGATTAACATGAAGCATATAGAGAATAAGCGTTTGTAAAAATAGTTTGTACGAGAGTCATGTGAGTACGAGTAAAACACATCCCATTTTTGTATTTCTAAATAATACAACGGCAAGTGCAGGAACACAGATTCATCGAATTGCAGACGAAAAGATACATGTTGCCTTCTCATGACTTTCTCTACTCACTCTTCTACAAAGCATTATTCTTATGTATACTTAATCGAGCGAGGTGGCTCCCGAGTTCGATTCCCGTCGACCGGTCACTCTGACTTTGGGTTTTTTGTGGTTTTCCCCGGTCGCTAGCCGAATGTTGGGGTTGTTTCTCATCTACAGGGACTCTCCTTTCATTCCGTTTCCTTCTAAGCCTTCAGGTGTATTTCTAGGTTTTGTGACAGATGGCGTGGATGCCTGCTCAAAGGAAACAGTCCATGGAAACTAGAGGGCTGCCTGGTCGACGGATCTTTTATGGTTCTTTCTAGGCAGCTCCGGCATGGGACAGGCCTTTGAGCCTGGGACTGTTAGGGACGTTTGCGCGTGTCTGTGGCCTGTAGTCTGCTGTGATTCCTTCACTTCGCCCCTTCCTTCTTGGGGGCGGTAGTCACAATATATGTATGTAAGTCACAGTGTGTGGAGTGTCGCCCCTCCGTTGTATAACCCATACCTATGTACATTTAATTCTTGTTGGTACAGATAAGCTTTCAAGAAAAATACAATAAGCTAAAGCGAATAGCTATGTCATAGCTTTGAAAGTCCATGCTCTTTGCATGACCATGAGTAAAAAATCTTATGTTAATTCACATGGTTTTCTCTACCTATCAGCGTTCATTTTTATATACCTTCTACAGATTATTCTTACGAAACTATAAATTTCTGTCTACTTCAACTTAGCCAAGATTCATATGACTTTCTCTACCCATCATCGTCTATTTTTATATACCTTCTACAGATTATGCTTACGAAACTATAAATTTCTGTCTACTTCATCTTAGCCAAGATTCACATGACTTTGTCTACCCATCATCGTTTATTTTTATATACCTTCTACAGATTATTCTTACGAAGCTATATTTTTCTGTCTACTTCACCTTAGCCAAGATTCATATGACTTTCTCTACCCATCATCGTCTATTTTTATATACCTTCTACAGATTATGCTTACGAAACTATAAATTTCTGTCTACTTCATCTTAGCCAAGATTCATATGACTTTCTCTACCCATCATCGTCTATTTTTATATACCTTCTACAGATTATGCTTACGAAACTATAAATTTCTGTCTACTTCATCTTAGCCAAGATTCACATGACTTTGTCTACCCATCATCGTTTATTTTTATATACCTTCTACAGATTATGCTTACGAAACTATAAATTTCTGTCTACTTCACCTTAGCCTAGATTCACATGACTTTCTCTACCCATCATCATTTATTTTTATATATTTTCTACAGATTATTCTTACGAAACTATAATTTTCTGTCTACTTCATCTTAGCCAAGATTCACATGACCTTCTCTACCCATCATCGTTTTATTTTTGTATACCTTCTACAGATTATGCTTACGAAACTATAATTTGCTGTCCACTTCATCTTAGCCAAGATTCACATGACTTTCTCTATCATCATTGTTTATTTTCATATATTTTCTAGAGATTATTCTTAGGAAAGTATATTTTTCGATCCAGTCATCTTAACCAACTCTGCATTTCGTTATAGGCACAAGGGAGATACAGGAAACTGAATAGATTGGTGAAATGGTTCAAAAGCTAGTCGCTGAATGGGCTTCACTTGAAGTTACCAGAAACAACCGAAAAGCGACAGCACTTTTATAATATGACAAAGTATTGAAAAACTTCAAATCATTAATAACGGATATCTTTGAAATGGCTGATACCAGAAGAAACGGTTATCTGAAATAAACTCATTTTTTGTGTAATGCGTTATGGTTTACCTGTTATACAAATTTCCTTCTGAATCAAGAGGACTTCACAGGCTATTCGTAAAAAATTCAACATGTGTATTTCGTTTGTCATGGAAATATTTTAAAGATGTGGTATTTTAATAAAAAACGTTAGAAAATTTTTTGAAAATATCAAAAATAAACAAAAACGTTTCCATATAATGGGTAGCTTTGGTGGGGGTATTTTCATGGAAACCTTCGTGTTGTAACTTGGAAAATGCTGAGCTTAAATACCAAGTTTCGTATTTAATTGATTTTTCATTTTTGTATTATACTGTTCTTAGACAGACACGCACGCGACTTTTTTCTATCATTTCGCGATTTTGAGCCTGCGAGATCACTTCATTCATTAGTAAGCCAGACGCAGCTTTGAGCCATCGTCACTTTGTGTTTTCCTGTTGTTGGAGCGTTTCGAAATTATTAAAAAAATCATCGCTAGTTGTGTGAGGTTTATGGAGAAACAAAAATGAATGACAATGCCCGGCCACACACAGCCAAACAACCTCAAGAACTGATCGCATCATTTGGTTGGGAACAATTCGACCGCTCTCCCTACAGTCTGGATTTGGCACCAAACGATTTTCATCTGTTTCTTCATCTGAAGGAATTCCTTGGTGGAAAACATTTCAACGACAATGATGTTCCGAAACGAGAAGTGGAGACGGCTTTCATCACTTGGCATGGTCATCATGCTTTGACGAGGGATACAAAAACTGGTTTCCCGTTACGACAATTGCCTGAATAACGTCGATGACTGTGTGGAGAAGTAGTGTAAGGTAATTAATGATAATAAAGTATTCAGAAAATAATGTTCTTATTTGTGTGTATTTTGGGTGAAATACAACACTTTCTCTACTTACTAGAGGTATAGGCACATAGGAATAGGTTATCAACGGAGAGGGAAAGCTTGCCCACTGCGACCTACATAGAGCTACTGTGACTACTAGACCAGGAGGAAGGGATAAGGTGAAGGAACCACAGAAGGCTACAGGGTACAGACAGACAGGACACAGACACGCGGGGAAGTCCTAATAATTCCAGAATCGAAGAACTGTCCCATTAAAAAAAATAAAGAAAATCCGCAATATACCATCCTGGTACCTTGTTTGCTAAACCAGGATGAGTATACCAAATTTGTGATTTATTTAACACTTCATTTATACATTATTATTGTATAGACTTTTGCTTTAATCCAGAAAGTAAAAGAAATTACATTAAAATGAACAAAATAAAAAATAATAAAATAGAATTTCAAAATTCATCAACTATAATTGAAATTTAAATCAAGGAATATATTCAGCTACCGTTGCTGGAAGCCAGCAAACTAAAATAACGGATATCGTGCTATTTCTAGCAAACTAAACAAAATATTCCATACTAATGTAAAGTAGATTCTAACCACCGGTTTTCAGTGGTAAAGGCACTGGTATCCAGTTGCACCCAAAGTACACTTAATTATCATATATGTTCATTTTCAACTAACCCTAGAGTATTGTATAATAAAACTAACCTTTTTAGACAGCACGGCCTAGAAGTAGAAATTTTAACATAGTGCACACGAGCTAAAAGCTTTACATTATCGCACTAGTGAGGTAAAATTTGTGTACCGCTCCGTTGTGACCAAGTTTGGTTTAAAGTCCAATCACATGGTTTTGCATTTGCACGTGTTTATTAATTCGACTTGGTTTGATTAGGCTTTACTTTTCATTATGTCCTTTTACATGATTAATTTCTCATGGCGGTCGCATTATCTGTTCACACTTCAAATCGTCACACTTAAATTTATCGCATTTGTAGCATACACGTTATATTGGCAGCCTTCTGCTTTCTTTGAGCTAAAACGTTATTATTTTATCTGGTATAACCTACATAAAGCTTCAATGGCGGAAATTATGAATTCAGAAGAAACTGGAATGGAAGAGCCAGATTAAATTACAGAAGCAACAGAAATAATAAACTGGAAGTGCCTACTTACCCAAAAAATCCAAAAAGAAATATGTTATAGCATTTAATCCCTTCATTGCCTGGTGTAAGGCAAAATTGATGAAAATAATTTCGCTGAAAATGACTGCTAGCGAATCAACAAAACAACAAAACATCCGAATCTCTCTTTTTAACGTAATTTCTCTTGTTTCAAGATCGCGTTTTAAACCGATTTCACTTAGTTTCGGGAATCAATATAATATTGATACTTTACAAATGGAGCGCTGTCTAAAAAAATAGTATATGCAACGTGTTAAAAGTGGTTATATTTTGCTCGTAGAATTGCGAAATGAAACTCTTACTTTTAACATTTCTATTATAATCTACTATTTTACAATTTCATATCGAAATTCAAAATTATGATTGCTGCGTTTATTTTACTTATCCTTTCTATATTACTTCAATACACTTTCCTCAAAAAAGTATACTTTAACCATTCACTCTTGTAAATATACTTTTAAGTAAATTACAGTAAGATCGTAGACACGTCGGCCACACACAGCCAATCAAACTCAAGATCTGGTTGGATATTTTGGTTGGGAACAATTTGACCACCCTTCCTACAGTCCGGATTTGGCACCAAGCGGTTTTCATCTGTTTCTTCATCATTTCAACGACAACGATGTTCTGAAACAAGAAGTGGAGACTTGGCTTTCATCACAGGCGGCATCATTCTTTGACGAGGGATAAAAAAACTGGTTTCCGACAAGTGCCCTCTAGTTGAGTATTCCGCGCCATCTGCCCGCACAGCCACGTAACCTTGAAGCACACCTAAGAGGTGAGAAGGAAACCGTAAGAAAGGGAAATTAGGGAAAAGAATTCGTGGTAGGCAACAAAACACCCCAACATTCGCCTACCCATCAGGGCAAACCACGAAAAACTCAAGGTCTTAGTGGGCGATTGACAGGAATCGAACCCGGAACCTCCGGATTGCAAGCCTCACATGTTAACCGGAGCCATAGTAAAAATGCATTTAATAGACCCAGAAAACAAGTGCAAGCGTCAATATCATATAGTTGTTATAGTCAGGTACTTGATGTAAATACTGAAGTGGTGGGTAAACCATATCTAACACCTCCGTGACATAATTAATGAACACTTCTCATTTGTAACAGTTGGCTGGAACGAGGCAAACAATAAGGTTCAAACCCTTTGCTCTAGGGCAGCATAACAACAGCAGCCAACATCTGAAGGGCTTTATCTAGATAACCTCTCCCATTGTGGACGTGAGAGTCATCAGCGACCAACAATCACTCAGTGGCATTCCTCCTGGAAAACATTTTCGGGCGTTTCGAATCGCGGCAGAGGTGCGGGGGGCATGATTAATGAGGAGAGAGGGGCGCGACCTTGCCTCTTCTCCAGGGGTGGAAGGAGAACGTGATTCGTGATTTTGGGGCCCCAAGATGCTACGCGTGAATGCGTGATGCGTGTGCAGGTTTTGTAATATCGCCGATTTCATGAGCGATTTACTTTTAACGCCTTTAATATCCATCATCCGCTTTAATTTCACTTCAGCTTCGGAAAGACGTGCTGGTACTTGGTCACCGAGGCAAAAAATTAATATGTGCTACATTCACATGGCTTTCACTACCCCACTGTCGTTCATACATGCTGGTACTTGGTCACCGAGGCAAAAAATTAATATGTGCTACATTCACATGGCTTTCACTACCCCACTGTCGTTCATACATGCTGGTACTTGGTCACCGAGGCAAAAAATTAATATGTGCTACATTCACATGGCTTTCACTACCCCACTGTCGTTCATACATGCTGGTACTTGGTCACCGAGGCAAAAAATTAATATGTGCTACATTCACATGGCTTTCACTACCCCACTGTCGTTCATACATGCCGGTACTTGGTCACCGAGGCAAAAAATTAATATGTGCTACATTCACATGGCTTTCACTACCCCACTGTCGTTCATACATGCTGGTACTTGGTCACCGAGGCAAAAAATTAATATGTGCTACATTCACATGGCTTTCACTACCCCACTGTCGTTCATACATGCCGGTACTTGGTCACCGAGGCAAAAAATTAATATGTGCTACATTCACATGGCTTTCACTACCCCACTGTCGTTCATACATGCCGGTACTTGGTCACCGAGGCAAAAAATTAATATGTGCTACATTCACATGGCTTTCACTACCCCACTGTCGTTCATACATGCTGGTACTTGGTCACCGAGGCAAAAAATTAATATGTACTACATTCATATGACTTTCTCTACCCCACTGTCGTTCATACATGCCGGTACTTGGTCACCGAGGCAAAAAATTAATATGTACTACATTCATATGGCTTTCACTACCCCACTGTCGTTCATACATGCTGGTACTTGGTCAACGAGAAAAAAAATTAATATATGTTACTTCACATGGCTTTCACTACCCCACTTCGTTCATACATGCTGGTACTTGGTCACCGAGGCAAAAAATTAATATGTACTACATTCATATGACTTTCTCTACCCCACTGTCGTTCATACATGCCGGTACTTGGTCACCGAGGCAAAAAATTAATATGTACTACATTCATATGGCTTTCACTACCCCACCGTCGTTCATACATGCTGGTACTTGGTCACCGAGGCAAAAAATTAATATGTGCTACATTCATATGGCTTTCTCTACCCCACTGTCGTTCATACATGCTGGTACTTGGCCACCGAGGCAAAAAATTAATATGTGCTACATTCACATGGCTTTCACTACCCCACTGTCGTTCATATATGCTGGTACTTGGTCACCGAGGCAAAAAAATCTGTTTTACATTCACATGACTTTCTCTATCCACTGTGTCCACTGTCGTTCATGATACTTGGTCACTGAGGCAAAACATTTTGTGTTACATTAACATGGATTTCTCTACCCATTGTCGTTCATGTTTACATAGCTTCTATACACATGCTGGTACTTGGCCTCCGAAGCAAAAAATCTGATGTGCTAAATTCACATGGCTTTCTCTATCTACTGTCGTTCATGATACTTGGTCACCGAGGCAAAAAGTTTGTGTTACATTCACATGGCTTTCTCTACCCCACTGTCGTTCATACATGCTGGAACTTGGTCACCGAGGCAAAAAATTAATGTGCTACATTCACATGACTTTCTCTACCCTATTGTCGTTCATACATGCTGGTACTTGGTCACCGAGGCAAAAAATTAATATGTGCTACATTCATATGGCTTTCACTACCCCACTGTCGTTCATACATGCTGGTACTTGGTCAACGAGAAAAAAAATTAATATATGTTACTTCACATGGCTTTCACTACCCCACTTCGTTCATACATGCTGGTACTTGGTCACCGAGGCAAAAAATTAATATGTACTACATTCATATGACTTTCTCTACCCCACTGTCGTTCATACATGCCGGTACTTGGTCACCGAGGCAAAAAATTAATATGTGCTACATTCACATGGCTTTCACTACCCCACTGTCGTTCATACATGCTGGTACTTGGTCACCGAGGCAAAAAATTAATATGTGCTACATTCACATGGCTTTCACTACCCCACTGTCGTTCATACATGCTGGAACTTGGTCACCGAGGCAAAAAATTAATGTGCTACATTCACATGACTTTCTCTACCCTATTGTCGTTCATACATGCTGGTACTTGGTCACCGAGGCAAAAAATTAATATGTGCTACATTCACATGGCTTTCACTACCCCACTGTCGTTCATACATGCTGGTACTTGGTCACGGAGGCAAAAAATTAATATTGTGGCATGTGCACAGATAATAATGATAAGACGCTCTCTGGGCACCGAAGCACGGCAGTTTGTCTGTGAGTAGGGGCGAGTCAGGGGAAACAGTGTCAAAGGAGGGGATAGCGTTACTGACGCCCGAGTTTGGCGTGGGGTTTTGTAACAGTCACCAAGTAAGCTTCGTGTGAGACAGACGGGAAACTGCTAAAGCACGATGTCCTCGTCGGCAGGCAATGGGCAAAGGTATGTAAATATCTAACTTCATCCATTAAAACTGAGTTCCATCCACGTTTGAAAGTTTCAATTATGGTAGAATAGAATCATTCCTCTCCCTTTAGCCAGGTATTATGTTGGTATAGCATTTATTTTGGAATTTAACTTTAGCTGCGTCCCTCGTCGTTGCCTCGCATTTGAAGTTCCTGTTTGATTTACCGGTGCCTTTCGCAAGCGAGTAGCTCCCCTCTGTATCTATAAAATAATTAGAGAGAGGCATACGACAATATGTGCTACATTCACATGGCTTTCACTACCCACTGTCGTTCATACATGATACTACTTGGTCACCGAGGCAACAAATTAATATGTGCTACATTCACATGGCTTTCTCTACCCCACTGTCGTTCATACATGCTGGTACTTGGTCACCGAGGCAACAAAATTAATATGTGCTACATTCACATGGCTTTCACTACCCCACTGTCGTTCATACATGCTGGTACTTGGTCACGAAGGCAAAAAATTAATATGTGCTATATTCACATGGCTTTCACTACCCACTGTCGTTCATACATGCTACTACTTGGTCACCGAGGCAAAAAATTAATATGTGCTACATTCACATGGCTTTCTCTACCCCACTGTCGTTCATACATGCTGGTACTTGGTCACCGAGGCAACAAAATTAATATGTGTACCTTCACATGGCTTTCTCTACCCCATTGTCGTTCACACATGCTTGGTCACCGAGGCAAAAATTTAATATATGTTACATTCACATGGCTTTCTCTACCCCACTATCGTTCATACATGCTGGTACTTGGTCACCGAGGCAACAAATTAATATATGTTACATTCACATGTTCTTCTCTACGTATTATTGTTTATATTTGTATAGCTTCTGAAGGCTATGTTTCTTACGACAGCAAGCTAGTTGGTTAGTTATATTCTGGCGTAGGAGTTCTATATTATCTGCAGGACATAAAGAGAAACAACACTTTAAAAAGTAAAAAAGCATTTAAAAATGCATACCAATAACAACATAGGTATATCTCGGAAATGGTGAATGCATCGAATAAGTTATTTGCAATGAATTGTGAGTTCTAAAGATATCTGCTTTTTTGTATCGTTCGTTTCTAACCATTGTGGTCTACCAGTTAACAAAATTATATGAAGTGCACTATTCCCAGAACATTCATGTTTGAATTTTATTTATTATGTAAATATGCTAGATGTTTGATATGTTAATAAAAATTGTCTGAACCATTTTGGAGAAAATAAAAAATAACGAAACATTTTTCCATGTAAGGGGAGTTTGTGGTGGGAAGATTTTTTTGAAAACCTTTGTGTCGCATTCCTAGAAAAGGTTGAACTTCAACACCAAGTTTGGTACTTAACTAACTTTTTGTTGTTCACAGACATACACACAGAAAAACACACAGACATATACACGCGGAAGTTTTCTAAAACTGCGTGTTTTAATCCAGAGTGTTTCAAAACGTGACATCTCGCTATTGAATTGTGGGGTGGAATACAATATTTCCTCTGCTTGCTATGGGTAATAATTGGATTGGATTCGAGGCTGAGGGTATTAGGCGTCGATCCAGGAATGAGGATATTGTACACTCGCCTTCATTTATGTCTCACCGCGGCTTTAGGCGGCATCCTATTGGCATTCACAAGTGGAGTATGTGAATAGTTAGGAAAAAGTGTATGTGTCTCTGTTTACCTTTTCGCAGTATAATCCTGTTTTATGTGCACATTTCTAGATTATTCACATATAAATATTTAATTTTGAGCAATATCTTTACTCGTCATCACTTATAATAACTAAATAAAACCCTGTTTTGCACAATATCCCCATAAAAAATATTTTTAATGGAAACATACTGTTAAACTGCAATACATTGTACAGTTTAGTCTCATTTACTAGACATTATTGGAATAATCTGTCGAATCCAAACATACAAGTAATAAAACAGTGTTATTTTTAGACAGCGCTCGAATTTGTAAAATATGAATAATATTATATTCATTCCTGAAACTAACAGATATAACGTTTGGAACGCGGTTCTTGAAACAGGAGAAATGACGTTCAAAAGCGAGATTTTAGATGTTTTGTTGATTCGCTAGCAGTCATTTTCAGTTAAGTTATTTTCCACATCTTTTGCCTTACACCAGGAAATGAAGTGATTAAATGCTATGTCATATTGCTTTCTGGATTTTTTGGGTGAACACTTCTAGTGTTATTATTCTATAGCTTCTGTAATTTAACGTGGCTCTTCTATTTCAGTTTCTTCTGAATTCATAATTTCGGCCATTTAATCGTTTTGTAGATTATAATACATAAAAGAGTAACGTTTTAAATCAAAGAAAGCAGAAGGCTGCCAGTATAAGATATAGGTCAACTCTACAACGAATTGCCATAAATTTAAGTATGACGACTTGTATTATGAAAAGATAATGCGAGCGCCATGAGAAATTAATCATGTAAAAAGACAATGAACAGTAAAACCTAATCAAACCAAGCCGAGTTATTCAAAATGTGCAAATAAAAACGGTAATTGTCATGGCATTGGTCTTGAAACCAAGCCGGTGTGCTCTGTGTTAAAAGTTCTACTTTTAGGTCATGCTGTCTAAAAAAAAATTCTGATGTGTTACACTCACATGACTTTCTCTACTTTTGTACAAACTATTTATACAAACGCTTATTCTCCATCTACTTCATGTTAATCGAGATAAACATTTGCAGAGTCTATCTTATTGCTAATTTTCTTGTAGATGTAAGGGGAATATATATTTACAAGGGCAATATAGAAATACAGTAGCCTTTAAGCATATACATATCTCTTAATAGCTGGTTGCTAGTTGCAGCACCATTCCCTTTCCCACAGATTAATACTCTTTGCGTATCCAAGACAAAAAAATGAATAACGAATTCCCATTTGAGAAAATAAGTATTGAAAAATTTAAGGGAATAACAACCAATATCTCCAAAATGGTTCACTCAACAAAAAAATGTATATGACATAAATTGTGTATTTTAACGCGATCTTCATTTTTTGTGTTGTAAAATTTTGTCTATCTCTTATGGTTTACCAGTTATGCAAAAGTCGTTCACAATGAAGAATACTTTTGGAGACATTCCCAGAAAATTCGATATATACATTTTATTTGTCATGAAAATATCTTAAACATATGATATTTTAACCAAAATCGTTAGAGCCAGTTTTGAGAAAATTAAAATTTTCGAAAAATCTTCCATGTAAAGGGTACTCTGGGGTGGGGGGATTTCCTTGAAAACTTTCGTGTCGCATCTCTGGAAGATACTGAACCTAAATACCAAGTTTGGTGTTTATCCAACTGTTCGTGTCTGAGTCATGCTGTTCACAGACAGACACACAAACACGGACATGTTTCCAAAAACGCTTTTTTTGGATTCAGGGGGTCTCAAAACATATATTTCCGGTGAAATCTCGGTATCGAATTTTTGGGTGGAATACAAATACTTCCCCTACTTACTATACGTAGTAGAGAAAGTAAAAATATTTATAAAGATAATACTTTGTAAAACTGAAGTAAATTATGGTATCAAAGAGGACATTTATTGGACATTATTTTAGTAATCTGTCCAATCTCCATTCCTGTCCAGTATCCACGTGACTTAGCCGCCTATACGCCTAATAGCTTAGTGGTGGAAGAACTCTTGACTCTAAAACATATGTTCCAACATTTTATGACAGTGTTCCAAGAGGGCGACGAGTGATTCAGCGTCTAGGCGGCTAAATCAGATATTAGACAAGAATGGAGATTGGACTGATCATTAAAATTATGTCAAGTATTATGTGCTCTATTTGGGAGTAAAAAGTGTAACATATTTCAGTTTTACTCATGCATTACGTTGCCATTAAAAATATTTGTTCATGTAGATATTGTGCAAAACAGGATTTTGCATTATGCCACTGCGCAGCAGCGGCACAGGACGTGTCAAGGGTACGTTTATCAGCCGTGAAGTGCCTCAGTCGTTGCTTTGTCTTCGTGTTGTGCCGTGTTTCGACAATACGTGTCTTATGTGTGATTTTGTTACGGACTTTATTCTCTTATTAGTCCACGGAAATGCCTGGCAACAATTTTACTCTTGAACAGCCTATTTTTATGTACGATACATACGTTGAGGGAGTATTTTAATATCTGAATAATTTCAATTGTATTATATAATAGGTAAATTCAATAACAGCCCGCCTTGAAACAGTATGTATGTAATAATTATTTAAAATGTATGTAACAGTCATTGAATATGCTAATTTTTTGTAAACATGTTTTAATAATGTTATGTGAATACATTACATACTCTAATAATGCAAGAGCTGTGAGAATAATAAGTTTTAAGTTGCTAACAATGAGCTAATAATGAGGTAACCTTGTAGCAATAGTGAGTTTTAGAGTTTGAAAATTACTAGTCATGTTTAAACCAACAATAATGTAATTTCTGTGACAGTTTAAAATTACTCAATCAACAGCAAAGAAAAGTTTTAAGTAAAATGCAGATATTCTATTGGACTAGAATTAGCCAATCAGAGACTTGAAATACCGAAGCTTACGGGTTTTGACCGTTGAAGGTTGCTCAGTTGCTGGCAAACCTTGGTAGTGAACAGATGGAAGATGTGTTCTCTACAGAGATATTACGTGTGAATCGTAAAATATGTACACGCGCTAAGTGAAAGTATTAAAGATTCTCACAGTTCTTAAAAAGTGTAGTGCTTTATAAAAATGTGCAAGAATTAATAAAAGAAGTGAATTTAAAAACTTAAATTTTGTGATGTCCACAATCATTGTCATACCGCACCCTGACTAAGAAACGTGACTCTACAAACATTACTGACACAGCCGAGGCAAAATTTAAACATAAATAATAGATAGAAACAGTGTTAATAACAAAGTTAAATATTATAGTGTAAAACTTGGAGTGTAACAACAAAAACACATATTGAAATCAGTTTCTCATACGTAGCAGCATATTGCGTAGTAACAGTAACTATTACGTAATCAAGAAATTCAAACCGACGCCTAAAGCGTGTTGCAACTAATATTTACATAAATAATTACGTAAGCAATAACCTTCTTCAAGTTTAAAGAAAACGTGAAGCAAATATCTATCTCAGCGTGAAAACCTGAATCATGTAGACAGCTGAGTACATAATTTCAGCAGCAATTTCCTGGTTATCCAGTTAGAGACACTGTGAGACGTTTGGTCAATAAATTTAGAACAATGGGATCGCTAAACACTAAAAACTAAAGTTTATAGGAACAATCCCCACACCATAGAAGAACTTATGCGTGTGACGATGTCAAGAATGTCTTCGCGCTGATGGACACAACTTTCAACAACACTTATAACAAGGTTACTACTCATTACATATATGTTACTAACACTCGTGAGTAAAGCGGGAGTTACGCAACGGAAAACCCCGCAGTGTAGTAGACTGTCTGGGGAGCACGCATTTACGCGGTACGCGGCCTTTGCATAAAACGAAAGCACTGTAACAACAACTGTACGTAATCGAGAATCAAACCCAGGCAGGTAGGGCGTCACTCCTTTTCATTGTTCACCCTTTCTCCTGTGTGCGATATTCCCTTCCCCCCTAGAGATGTTACTGTAAACCTCCATATAAGAGAGGAACCAATTATAAACTATTAAAAGTACGCACTGCTAAAGACCTTCCCCAAAGCCCTACACGGTTCTTTGCTTTAAGGAAGGGCGCATGTGTTTAAGGTTTTGTGTATGCAACCCTGTTTCTATCTCTCAGCTTCGGAGAAAGAGACCTCAGCTATTTTTCTGTATGTGCTTGCCTCTGGCTGTAAGGCCCTCTTTTTCTCATTTCTCCCTTCCTTATAAGTGTTAGTGTAAAAAGGGACCACATCAACTTTCTTATTTCCGAGTAGATTTAACAATGTTCAAGCTATATATAATAAGATGAATATTAAAAACGATTTTCTCTACTCACTGTTTTACAAACTATTCTAACAAAAACGTGTTCTATCTACTTCTTGTTAATATTCATAAACTTTCATTACAGTAGATACAGTAGATGAAGCGATAGTCAGATTTTTAAAAACCGTGTCCCTCTGTGCATGACTACGAGGGAAAAAAATCTGATGTGTTACATTCACATGACTTTCACTGTCGCTTATTAGTGGGTACAATACTATTATTACCGAAACATATTTTCCTATCTACTTCATTTTAATAGAGATAAATCTTTGCGAAATATCTACATTACACATTTCGTTATAGATACAAAGAGAACAGCGACAGTCAAATGTTTAAAAACTGAACGCTATATGCTGGCCTTAAAATTCCATACTGTTTCCATGACATCGCCAGAAACAATAGAAAATCAACAGGACTTGAGAACGACAACGGTCTTTAATAATTCGGAATATTAATAACGGATATCTGAGGAATGGTTTATGACACAAAATGGTATTTTTAAGTAAATTGTGTGTTTTGATAAAGAGATCCTTTTTCTGTAGTACGTTTTAGTTTGTCACTTAAGGTTTACTACTTATTCAAGATTATGTAAATTTACTTCCGAATGACGATGACATTACAGACTATTCCCAGAAAATTCAAGATATACATTTTATTTGTCATGTAAATATATTTAATATATGGTATTTTAATCAAAATAGAGGTATTTTTCTAGAAATCAAAAATTTATCGATGTTGCCCTTTTGAGTTATTTTGTTAACACACATACGCACACCCAGAGATACACAAACGGATCTTTTTTTTTAATTTATTTTTTGAATTCAGGGAACATCTAAATGTGTATTTTCAGTGAAATCTCGATATCGAGTTTTCTGCCCAGAGCACGAGAAGGAAGCTTCAGCATTCTCCGAGATTGGTGTAATGGTTACCATGCTAGCCTCAAGTTCCCGAGGTCGTGGGTTTAAACCAGACGGAGGGTGATGGATTGTTTTTTTCGGGCGTAAAAATCCTTAGCATAGTTTCCTTCGGAAGGGAAGTAAAGCCGCTGGCCGCCTGTCGTGGATTTACGGCACGTAAAAGAACCTCATGCCTGATAAAGCGGCCTGTCAACAAAATTTTCAATCTTTCACACGGGACGATAAGGACCACAGCAATTAAAGAGCGTCCATAAATAAAACTCAATTTAATTTCCGAGATTAGTGGTGGCATTCAAGAGCAGTATATGTAGTTTTGGAGCCAACAGTTATTGATGAAATTCGTACTGGAACATACCGACCTTATTACTTTCTCTACTACGTACAGTAAGTACGGGAAGTATTGTATTCCACCCAAAAATTTGATACCGAGATTTCACTGGAAATATGTGTTTTGAGACCCCCTGAATCCAAAAAAAGCATTTGTGGAAACATATTCGTGTGTGTGTGTCTGTGAACAGCATAACTCAGAAACGAACAGTCGGATAAACACCAAACTTGGTATTTAGGTTCAATATCTTCCAGAGATGCGACAGGAAGGTTTTCAAGAAAATCTCCCCACCCCAGATTACCCTTTACATGGAACATTTTTCGAAAATGTTAATTTTCTCAAAAATGGCTCTAACGATTTTGATTAAAATAGCATATTTTTAAGACATTTTCATGAAAAATAAAATGTATATCTTGAATTTTCTGGAAATGTCACCAAAACGACTTTTGCATAACTCGTAAACCGTAAGAGATAGACAAAATTTTACTACACAAAAACATAGATCGCGTTAAAATACACAATTTATATCATATACATTTTGTTGTTGTTGGGTGAACCATATTCGAGATATTCCTTGTTATTTCCTTAAGTTTTCCAATACTTATGCTTTTTCTCAAATTCGTTATTCACTTTTTTGTCCTGGTAATGCAAAGAGAATGCATTACTCCACATAGCAACCAGCTCTTAAAACATTTGACTATCGCTTAAAGCCTACCAATTCCCCTTGCATCTACAAGAAAATTAGCAATAAGATTAACATCTCGATTAACATAAAGCATATGGAGAATAAGCGTTTGTAAAAATGGTTTGTACAAGAGTAGAGAAAGTCATGTGAGTGTAACACATCAGATTTTTTTCATCCTCATCAGCTAAGAAGATGCAGTCAATAGGTATAAGTTATTGTCCCTAACATTTTCCAGGCTCGAAGACCTGCCCCTGTACTGAGTACTCTTTTCTTTAATCAAGCCTCCACGCCATCTGTCCTGCACCGCCACACACCAAGAAACATAGACGCACACCTGAGAGCATGAGAAGGAAACCAAATGAAAGGGAAATGAAGGATAGGAAATCGTGGTAGACAAGAAAGCACCCCAGCATTGACTTACCGACTAGGGGAAACGATGAAAAAAAAACAAGTTCAGAGTGGGCGGTCGATGGGAATCGAACCTGGGACCTCCAGAATACGAACCTCACACACTAACGTCGGAGCAATCTCACTCGGTACACAATTGGTAAGGAAGTGATAGATTTGATTCTGGACCGTCTCTGAAAATTGGCAGATGATGCGAGGCTTTGCAAGGATTCTTTATATTTAGATCAGGATTCACAACATTGTTGATGAAACGTTTTCAGTAGATTATGGCAGAAAAGCAAGCTACAATTTGTTCCCCAAACAGTGGTATTGCAATGACCCATATGACCCTAGAGCGCTCTGACTGTGGTATCATTATGGACAATGCAGACAAAATTGGATATTTCTACACTATATTCTCTTAGGTTGATCCGCGGCAAAACAAACCCACGTGGTCAGTACACCGTGGTGCAACACGGTAGCAATGCGCTCAGGAAAGTAGTCCCATGCTAATCTCTGAATTTTAGAATGAATTTATCCTTAAATAGTATAATATTCTATACAACTACCTAAGGTTTTATTTAACGCTGATTTATACCGTAAAACAGAGCTACAAGTCCCATGACGCAATTCGTATGAGTCACCTGACATCCGGGTAGGCGCAGAATATTGTTTACAGCCAGAAACCAGCAGTTGTGTTTAGTATCATGGAGGACGGTGAATTTGCTCTTGTGTTTTCGTCGAATTACGTAAAGCATTAGCCGCGCAAACCATTGACTACTGGTGAAAAACAATAGTGTTGAATCTTTATTATAAGTTATGTGAGAAATATCCAACTCTTTCCGCGAAAGAAATGGTGAAATTAACTTCTGAGTTCACCAGTGTTTCAAGTACAAGTATAAACAGTGCTTGTGCAGAAAAATCTGAAACGAGAAAAGTGGTTACACCCGGAAAAAAAGAAAACATATGAAATACGCGATGCAAGAATGTAGTGATTTTAAGAAGAGTGCAATTCGCGTAACAGTGCACAATTTCTTTTTTAAAATGAGCCGCCCACAGTTAATAAAGTGCCGCTTCCAGAGAACGAATAAATTAGGTTATCGCATACCTGGTACTTTATTTTTCGCACATTTATTTTAGAATTAACTATTATTATACGTGTAAACGTTTATTTTGTTGCAACTATCCATCTTATCACCTTTAACCCTAAACAGAATATGCTAGTCACCGTTTCAGTTGTCGAAATAAGGACTCTGTTATTTTTTACACTACGTGCCGCTTGTACTCGCCACATGGTCTTTTTATTTCGAGTGGAGGAGAAAATGATTTAATCACTAACCTCAGCCCCGATGGGAGTCAGGACTGAGAGTGTGGGACTCACCGTCGAATCGGCATACCCACTATAAACTCCTCCACCGGAGGGAAAAGTTAAGGGCGAAGATGAGGCAGTACCGCATTAAGCACCTGTGCATTCGAGGTGATAGCTAAAGGTCGGTCGCATGGACCTAAGCCGGGTGAAGGAAGGTGCCAGGACGCAAGCATGACCGAAGCCCTACTTGCGCCCTTGGGAATTTGAAGGTGATTTAAGAAGGAACGTATGAGAAGGAAAATGTTGCGGTAAGCAGGCTGGGCAGGACCCAGCATGCCACCGCGGTAAGTGGAGTGTGCGTCTGCTTAGTATTTAGAGCTCAAGGGCTCCCAGTCGCTGGACCGACGCGAGGATCCCGTCGTCAGCTTGTAGGTCCGTGATCTTCGTTGTGAGGGCGAAAACTGCCCTGGCCGAGGTCCGCTGCTTGGCCAGGGCAGTTTTAGTATTTCTAATGCGAATGGCGGAAGGATACATTATAGCGGTGCACTGGTCACCTTGGGTTTGTTTTGACGCGGATCAACCTAAGAGTGAATACAGAGCAGACCTACATACACTAATATAAACGCTCTAATTGTACAAGTTGTCCTGCGCAATGCGGTTGTCAGCTAGAGCGTGAAGTGCGCTCGGGTTCGATCCCACAAATAGGGGTGCGAATTTTAAGACCCGGGTATAGGACCTTGCCCGCTCAGGATCGTGAGGAAAGTGAGGAGCTGCGATAGGCAGCGGTCCTGGTCTTGTGGGTCAACTTTTCAACTGGGATGTGTGTGAACATGGTCCACCTCAGCCGTGCGTAAGCGGACGTAAGGCCGACAGTCGGGTTGGTAGGCCCAGGCCCTTCGCGTGTTGTAGCGTCACAAGATTTATATGTTTTAAACACAACAAATAACCTACTCACTTACTGCTTCCCTCCGAGTTGTTGGATCCCTAAAGAATATCTCGGAAATGTCATTTGGCATAAATTGTGTGATTTAATAACAAATACCAAAGCCGACTTCACTAGTTATTCGCAAACAATGAAAGCGACCCTTTTTAGAGCTATTTTTTGAAAATATAAAAAAGCAAGATTTTTTCATGTAGAGAGTAGTTTGTTGGGGTGGTTTTTCGAATATCTTCGTGTCGTATCCTAGGAGGACGCTGAAATTTGGTATTTAACTGATTTTTAGTTTTTGCGTTACCTTGTTCAGACGCGCGCACACTCACACATAGACAGTTTTACTTTCTCTACCACTTAAATAAGAGATAGAAAAGTGTTGTATTCCACCCAAAAATTTCATACAGAGATTTCACCGGATATGCATGATTTGAGACCCCCATGAATCCAAAACAATTTTTTAGAATTTCGTTTGCCTTTCTACCTTGCTTATCTCTCTTACTTTTCTAATCCATTTCTCTTTTACTTTCTTTAAGAACTCCCCCATATTCTTATTTTGATTTTTTTATTTTCTCGTTAGCATTTTAATTGCTACTATTTTTCTATCCATTTTTTCCCATTTTTCCTCCCGTACTTCTTGTCTCCATTCTGCTAATTCTTTGCATTCTGTCATATAATGCTCTGTGCTTTCACTGCCTCCGCATAATTCACAAATTCCGTCTTTTTTGCCGCTTAGCCCTCTCAGATACCTTGATCCTGTTCCAATCCATGCAAACACTTCTTTTTCTGCTCTATTACGATAATCAACATACCCTTCTCTTCCCCATTTCCTTTTTACTAATCTATCTAACCCTAGTGACTTTTTATTCTCTAAGCTTCCCCAAATCTCTTGTCTTTCTATGTCCTCCACTCTGTTTCTTACTGTTATCCAGAAGCCGTGGCTATTTCTTTCTCCTGATCTCCCATTCCTATCTTCTCCAAAAAATTTTCTACCCCTGTCCACCAGCTATTTTTACTTTCTCTACTACGTATAGTAAGTAGGGGAAGTATTGTATTCCACCCAAAAATTCGATACCGAGATTTCACCGGAAATACATGTTTTGAGACCCCCTGAATCCAAAAAAAAGCATTTTTGGAAACATGTCCGTGTGTGTGTGTGTGTCTGTGTGTCTGTCTGTGAACAACATAACTCAGAAACGAACAGTCTGATAAACACCAAACTTGGTATTTAGGTTCAGTCTTCCAGAGATGCGACACGAAGGTTTTCAAGAAAATCCCCCCACCCCAGAATACCCTTTACATGGAAGATTTTTCGAAAACTTTAATTTTCTCAAAAAAGACTTTAACGATTTTGATTAAAATATGGTATAATTAAGATATTTTCATGAAAACTAAAATGTATATCTTGAATTTTCTGGGAATGTCTCCAAAAGTATTCTTCATTCTGAACGACTTTTGCATAACTGGTAAACCATACGAGATAGACAAAATTTTACTACACAAAAAATGTAGATCGCGTTAAAATACACAATTTATATCATATACATTTTTTTTGTTGAGTGTACCATTTTCGAGATATTGCTTGTTATTCCCTTAAATTTTTCAATACTTATGTTCTCAAATGGGAATTTGTTATTCATTTTTACTTTCTCTACTACGTATAGTAAGTAGGGGAAGTATTGCATTCCACCCAAAAATTCGATACCGAGATTTCACCGGAAATACATGTTTTGAGAACTCCTGAATCCAAAAAAAGCATTTTTGGAAACATGTCCGTGTGTGTGTCTGTGTGTGTGTGTGTCTGTGTGTGTGTGTGTGTGTGTGTGTGTGTGTGTGTCTGTGTGTCTGTGAACAGCATAACTCAGAAACGAACAGTCGGATAAACACAAAACTTGGTATTTAGGTTCAGTGTCTTCCAGAGATGCGACACGAAGGTTTTCAAGAAAATCCCTCCACCCCAGACTACCCTTTACATGGAACATTTTTCGAAAAGTTTAATTTTCTCAAAAATGGCTCTAACGATTTTGATTAAAATATGATATGTTTAAGGTATTTTTATGACAAATGAAATGCATATCTCGAATTTTTTGGGAATGTCTCCAAAAGTGTTCTTCATTCTGAACGACTTTTGCATAACTGGTAAACCATAAGAGATAGACAAAATTTTATTGCACAAAAAATGTAGATCGTGTTAAAATACACAATTTATGTCATATATATTTCTTTTGTTGAGTGAACCGTTTTCGAGATATTCCTTGTTATTCCCTTAAATTTTCCAATACTTATACTTTTTCTCAAATTCGTTACTCATGTTTTTTACTTTCTCTACTACGTATATTAAGTAGGGGAAGTATTGCATTCCACCCAAAAATTCGATACCGAGATTTCACCGGAAATACATGTTTTGAGAATCACTGAATCCAAAAAAAGCATTTTTGGAAACATGTCCGTGTGTGTGTCTGTCTGTGTGTCTGTGTGTCTGTGTGTCTGTGTGTCTGTGTGTCTGTCTGTCTGTGTGTCTGTGAACAGCATAACTCAAAAACGAAGAGTCGGATAAACACCAAACTTGGTATTTAGGTTCAGTATCTTCCAGAGATGCGACACGAAGGTTTTCAAGAAAATCCCCCACCCCAGACTACCCTTTACATGGAACATTTTTCGAAAATTTTAATTTTCTCAAAAACGGCTCTAACGATTTTGATTAAAATATCATATGTTTAAGATATTGTCATGACAAATAAAATGTATATCTCGAATTTTCTGGGAATGTCTCCAAAAATATTCTTCATTGTGAACGACTTTTGCATAACTGGTAAACCATAAGAGATAGACAAAATTTTACTACACAAAAAATGTAGATCGCGTTAAAATACACAACTTATGTCATATACGTTTCTTTTGTTGAGTGAACCGTTTTCGAGATATTGCTTGTTATTTCCTTAAATTTTCCAATACTTATACTTTTTCTCAAATTCGTTATTCATTTTTTTATGTCCTGAACATGCAAAGAGAATGGAATTCGCCACATAGCAACCAGCGTTAAAATATTTGACTATCGCTTAAAAGCTACCATATTCCCCTTGCATCTACAAGAAAATTACCAATAAGATTGACATCTCGATATCTCGATTAACATGAAGCATATGGAGAATAGGCGTTTGTAAAATTAGATTGTACAAGAGTAGAGAAAGTTATGTGAGTGTAACACATCAGATTTTTATGTCCTGGACTTGCAAAGAGAATGGAATACTCCACATAGCAACCAGCGCTTAAATATTTGACTATCGCTTAAAACCTACCATATTCCCCTTGCATGTACAAGAAAATTACCAATAAGATTGACATCTCGATATCTCGATTAACATGAAGCATATGGAGAATAAACGTTTGTAATAATAGTTTGTACAAGAGTAGAGAAAGTCATGTGAGTGTAACACATCAGATTTTTTTGTCTTGGATATGCAAACAGTATTAATCTGTGGCAAAGGGAATGGTGCTGCACCTAGCAACCATCTATTAAGATATATGTATGTGCTTAAAGGATACTGTATTTCTGTATTGCCCTTGTAAATATATATTCCCCTTACATCTACAAGAAAATTAGCAATAAGATAGACTCTGCAAATGTTTATCTCGATTAACATGAAGTAGATGGAGAATAAGCGTTTGTAAAAATAGTTTGTACAAGAGTAGAGAAAGTCATATGAGTGTAACACATCAGATTTTTATTTTTCATACTCTTTTGTTGTTCCATGCATATCTTTAAAATTTCCTCTTTACCTTTTCTCAGGCATCTAAAATTGAATTTTAGTATCCTTTCCAGTATCACTCCCTTTCTTCTTGTTATTCTGCATGTTACAATCACTAGTGAGTAAGGCGGGAGTTACCGAAGGAAAAAAACTCCATTGTAATTGTGTGCGGAGCACGCTACACGCGATCCGTGGCCTCGCCATAAAAAGATCACACTGGCAGTTACGTTATATTTAGTCAGAGTGTTATAAAGTAATAAACGATAGTGGGTAGAAAAACTGATGAGAATGCATCACTTCAGAATTGTGTAACATAAGTGTTGGCGATATATGTACATAATTACACGTCTAATCTGGTGAAAGCTGACAATAATTTCTGAGTACACACACAGTACTTTGGGAGTAACGCCCCTAAGTCTAAGAAGACAAGGTATTGTCGCTTAGAAGCCTCTTCCAAGGAGGTAACTAGCGGGTTTGCCTCCCGGGGTATTTAATAATTTATAAGCCGACTGGAGCAAGCCTTGCCTTCTTGAGGGTATAAGTGGGGTGAATAAGGGAGAGGGAGGTACATATTCATTTTGTTAATTTATTTATTCTTTTGCGGGGTAGCTGTTAGAGAAAATGGTGGAGATAGGGGTGAGATGCTTGAGGGTTGCTCTCGTATATTTATTCATGGGAATTCTCACTGCCTGAAAGAATAAAAAAAAACAAAAGAAGAAAATGAAGCACATGGGAATGTTTTCACCACACTATTGTCTTAGATGTTAACTGTATCATACTCTCTGTCCTTTCTGTTACCTCTTTCCTTTCACTTTGAAGAGGGTTGCTGCCCAGAAACGTCAGCCCTTAAGTTTTGATTAGATGTTTGTTATGTTACGTTCCTAGCATCTCTTCCATCTTCCTGATTTCCTCACGAACAGTAGTTTCAGCTCTTAAGATACACATTTTGATTTTGTCTACCACGTACATAGTAAGGTTTCGTTTTTAGAAAAATGTGCATTCTTTCACAGAAACAAGGGTGATTGGAGTAACAAACCGAATAAATGAGGCAGTATTTTTAACACTTAAATGATTTCAGTCTGATTATATAATATATATAATTCAGTAACAGCCCGCCTTAAAGCAATATATGTATATATCAGGTTATAAAAAGTGTATATTACAGTCATCGTATATGTTTATATTATTGCATACATGTTCAATAATGTTATGTGAGTTTATTACGTAATTTAATAATGTAGGAGCTGTGAGAAAAGTTGCTAACAATGAGGTAACAATGAGGTAACCTTGAGGCAATATAGAACTTGAAAGTTTAACAATACTACTTGTGATTCTTGGAAGCAATAATGTAATTTTTGTGACAGTTTATAAAATAGCCAATCAACAACCAGAAAAAGCTTTAGTTAAATGAAGGTATTCTATTGGACTAGGATTAGCCAATCAGAAACTGAAATATAGCAAAATTTACAAATTTAGAGTTCAGTTGGTTGTAGACAGTGTTCCTAACCGGACGCGAGACACGTCCTCGAGAAATTTAATACGTATTTTGTGTGAGACAAAAATAGTTTACGTGTTTAAAAAGTGCAAGTAATTAATAAAAGAATCTTACAGCTCTCTATATCAGTGAAGTGTTATTTAAATCGTGTCAAGTATTAACAAAAAGGAGTGAACTAAAATTATAATCTGTGAAAGCCTACATGCTTCAGTCGCACCACTCCCTGCTAAGACATTCGTGTCACTAAAAATAAATACTGACGCAGCTGAGGCAAACATAAATATATAATATATAAAGAAACAGTCAAAACTACAAAGTTAATATTTTTAAATTTGGGATGAAGGCTACCGAGTACCATACGTGCGGTTGCAAGTACTTCAAGTTCGGCTCCCCAACAGTTGAACTACAATACAACTCTTACTTCAAATTGGCTTTCCATACGTGAAGCAACTACCTACTTCAAATTGGCGCCCAGCGTGGGGCAAAAATAACAATACGAAACAATTCAACAACTTCAGTTATTGCTCTGAAACAAGCCGCCCGAGACCCTTGCCTCGCCCCTTGTACCAAAATACTCAAATGGTATCCCTGAATAATCCCTAAAACTTTTTCGGCGGAGTTCTGGTTCATCCTGTATAGGTATAAGACAATCTGACAACCTGCCCCATCCATTATGTTCCTTCCATTGATTTTTGACAAATATTTTCTTATATGACAAACGGGTGAAGGAATTTTCGTTCTGGTGGCATTCCAGTGCCATTGTTTGTCATCAGTAAAGATGAATAATTTCTTCACTAGGGTTTTATATTAAAATTAAAAACAAACTATATACAGGTACAATGTATTTAATAAACAAAACAAGTTGGAGATATGTCTACGTTAAATTCTACGGAAACGCTCTCATGTGTTACATTTACATGAGTTTCTCTGCTCAATATCGCTTACTTTATGTAGTTTCCACACACTATTTTTACGAAAACATATTTCGTTGAAGGTACAACAGGAAACCAAATAGAAATGCGGATGTTTAAAACCTATTCGCTATACACTGGCCTTGAAATTCCATACTCTTTTCATTACTTTGTGAGGATGAACTGCCTAGCTACGGCCCTTTAAGAAAATGACAAAGGTGATGAAAAATTCAAATCAGTAATAAAGGATATCTCGGAAGTGGCAGATGCCACGGAAAAAGTTATTTGAAATTAATTGTGCGTTTTAAAGTGATTTACATCTTTTGTGTAGTAAATTTCTATCTACTTCTAATTGTTTGCCCGTATCGAAACATTTTCTACGTAAGCAGTAGTTAGCAGTGGGGGGGGGATTTCCTTGAAAATCTTCGTGTGCTACCTTTAGAAAATGCTGAACTTAAATTTTATTGAAATCTCGATATCGAATTTTTGGTGGCAAAAGTTCACTTCCTTATTCTTCTTAGTAAGTACGTAATAGAGAAAAAAAATACCTATGTTACATTCACGTGACTTTCTCTAAAATCTAACCTTTATTAGTTTATATAAAACTATTCTTACTAAAGCTTAGTTTCCGTTTTCATTTTAATCCAAATAAACCTTTGCAGAAACAGCTACATTATACATTTCGTTGTAGATACAAAGGGAACACCGATAGTCAAATGTTTAACAACTGGACGCTATATGCTGGCCTTAAAATTCCATACTCTTTCCATGACATCGCGAGAAACAACTGAAAATCGACTGGGCTTAAAATATTGACAAAAGTATTGCATATTGAGGGCTGCCATATAGACAAAGTATAGCTATACAATTAACAAATTTAAATTAACAATAATAATTACGACGTATAGTTAACATATCAAAACAGTGAAAATCAACTTAAAATAGAAATGTACATGAATTTAAATCGGAACATAAAGGTAGTAGTATAAAACAATCGTATTATGCAGTTAAAATAAACAAATAAATATATAATAATTTCAATGAATTGTAAAGCGGTGTATCGATTTTATATTGAATATAAAATACAGGGTTATTCTAAATTAGTTACCTGATAATAAAGCTAAATTATACATAGTTATCTTACGTAGTTTATTTCCATTTCCATTACATACATTGAAATTAACATTAAGTTTTATTTGCAATGTTTACAAATGTTCAATATGACTCCCTTTTGTCACTCGGCAGATATCCCACCTGTACGACAGTTCATCCCAGATACGCGTGATCATATTCGAGCTACCGCTACGTTAATTTGTTGACGAAGCTCATCGAGATTGGTCGGCAGTGGAGGGTTGTACACGTTATCTTTAATGTAACCCCACAGACTAAAATCCAGCGGTGTTAAATCGGGAGATCGTGGAGGCCAAGCTATGTTCCCGCCACGTCCAATCCAAGGGGGAGTGGCGTGGGATGGGTACGTAGTAACCTCATGGCGGTAATGAGGTTGTACTCCAACTTGTTGAAAAATGAATTATCTCTCATATCTTCTTGCAGCTGTGGCATCAGGTAGTTTTCTAACATATCTAGATATGTGATGCCAGTGACAGTCTTCTCATAAAAAAAGAATGGTCCATACACTTTCACGGAGCTTAGCGCACAAAACACATTCAGTTTTGGTGAGTCACGTGTATGTTCCAGGCATTCCGTCGGTTTCTGTGTACCCGATATCCTTACATTGTGGCGATTAACTGTACCACTAAGGTGAAAAGTTGCCTCGTCACTGAACACAATCTTATTAAGAAAACTATCGTCTTCTTCCATCCTGTTCAGCATGTCCGCACAGAACTCATAACGTTTAAGCTTGTCATTAGCACTCGATGCATGAACCAGTTGCAACCTGTACCCCTTACACTGCAGTCGTCGTCGTAAAATTCTCCATACCGTAGGTTGTGGAATGGTCAGCTCCAAACTTGCTCTAGTTCTTTGGACTTCGTGCATAAGTTTTTCTCACGGCTTCCACAACATGGCCTGCTACAGGAGGGTGTCCCTGTCCTTTCTCTCGGTGTCCCACACAACCTGTTTCTACGAATCCACCATACCATGTTTTGATAGTTTTCACCTGCGGGGGAGTTTTTTGATACTTTGTATTTAGTTTCATGAAACCACAGACAGCACTGCGCGCGCTCCGCACCGTTGTAAGACTCCATGGTGATTGCTTACTAGGCTCCAGGTGTTGCGAGTGCTTCACATTTTCCCCGCCAGAAGAGCGAGCGAGTGCATGTACCGAAGTCTGCCGACCATGTTTAAAACTTGATGATATGACATAAGGTTTGATGAACATCGGAATAAATTTCCGTCAACAGTTTCAAAATAATTCATTCATACTTTTAGGTAACTAATTTAGAATAAGCCTGTATTATTTCTTAGTATGAGAATTAATCCTCTAATAACCATGATTGCTATTTCATAAAGTAAGCGTTTATCTAGACCATAATCTTCCCAAAACTTGTGTCCCTCTAGCTCCTATCATCAATCCTGGACTGAGATTTTATTTAAATTCTATTTATCCTGGTAACAGATAGTGGGTTCATAAATGGCTTTTTTGTTGCATCTAATTCGGGCTGTTGACAGTAGGATTCAAAGCGCACAGTAGGATCAATGATTAACCCGCTACTGTTAGATGATGTCTTGTAGGCGATGATGTCGATGCGTCTGCTGTTACCACTGTTGGATAATCCATATAGCTCCTCGTGGACCTGAAAAACGTTTTCCTTCATACATGCTGCAATGATGCTTCTTATTTTGTGATGTCTGCTGTTTCGCAGTACTCCGTATGGGCAAACACCCTGAACGTGTGCAAAAATATCAGAAATGGCTTATACTACAAAAAAATATGACAAATTGTGGTTTTTAAAGAGATCTACATTTCTTGTGTGTACGTTTTCGTCTATGACTTAACGTTTACCAGTTATACAAGATTATACAGAATTCCTTCCGAATGATGAGGCAATTCCCTGGAAATTCAAGAAATACATTTTATTATGTAATGTAATTATCTTAAATATGTGACATTTTGAAGAAATTATTTCGTTGTATTGTTATTTGCCCCACGCTTTGGGAGCCAATTTGAATAAGAAGGTTTGTTGCTGCTACATATGGAAAATCTGTTTGAAGAAGATGTATTATATTTCGACTGTTGGGGAGACGAACTTGAAGTAGTTGCAACCGCACGTACGCTAAAAAGTTTCCGGTGGCCTTCTCCCCAAATGTACTTTCCGGTGGCCTTTGCCCTCAAAAACTATTTAAAAAAATATTAACTCGGCTGCGTCAGTATTTATTTTTAGAGACATCAATGTCTTATCAGGGAGTGGTGCGACTGAAGAATGTAGGCTTACACAGATTATAATTTTACTTCACTACGTTTATTAATGCTTGATACAATTTAAATAACACTTCACTGATATATCTATGTATTAAATTAGTCGAGGACGCATCTCGCGTCCGGTTAGGAACACTGTCTACAAGCAACTGACATCTAAATTTGTTAATTTTGCTCCATTTTAGTTTCTGATTGGCTAATCCTAGTTCAATAGAATGCCTTCATTTAACTAAAGCTTTTTCTGGTTGTTTATTGGCTATTTTATAAACTGTCACAAAAATTACATTATTGATTCCAAGAATCACAAGTAGTATTATTAAACTTTCTAATTCATTATTGCCTCAAGGTTACCTCATTGTTAGCAATATAAACATATACAATTACTGTAGTATAGATTTTTTATATATTGTGACATACACATATTGCTTTAAGGCGAGCTGTTATTATATTTAATATTATATAATTTGACTGAAATCATTGTTAAAAATACTGCCTCAATTTATCAAAATCATGAGTGGCTTTTTGAGCAAATAAAAACTACCCAAAAATTTCCATGCAAGGGCAGTTTGGAATTGGGGTTTCTTAAAAATATTGGTGTCTCATTTTTGGAAGCTACTGAAATGAAATAGCCGTGAAATCCCGATACCGACGTTTTGTGTGAATTACAACTCCGCTACTTAATGTAAGCACTTAGCAGAGAAAATAAAGATATCGTCTTGATAGTAGCAATGTGCCTTGTTATTCAAGCTTACTTGAACACTGTATCTGATGTTACAGGAATGCAGTAGGTAGCCTATCTGGTGTTTCTCTCTAAAACTTGGGCTTAATTTTTTTCCCTTACTCCTTTCCCGTGAACTTTTTTCTCGTGATTTCTCTCTGTCTTTCTTCGCGTGATGTGAAGCTGCCAGCAAGCCGCTGTCTGCTCCTGACACGTCCTCCACCTTTGCAACCCCCGCCCTTCCCGGCAACCCGCCTTGCGAATTTACTCTCTCTCCGCTACAGACGGCGACGCTTTCTTGACTACAGCGGCCCCCATCCCTCGTTTTGCTTTCTTCTACCCTCGCTCGGTTCTAGACTGCCTCAGCTGTGGCGAACGTGTTACTGGCCATCTTTAAATGGAACGTAAACAAGTGTCGGGATAACTCACATGACATTCTCTACTCTTGTACAAACTGTTCTTACAAACGCTTATTCTCCATCTACTTCATGTTAAACTTATTGCTAATTTTCTTGTAGATGCAAGGGGAATTGGTAGGCTTTAAGCGATAGTCAAATATGTTAAGAGGTGGTTGCTATGTGGAGTATTCCATTCTCTTTGCATGTCCAGGACATAAAAAAATCTGATGTGTTACACTCACATGACTTTCTCTACCCTTGTACAAACTGTTCTTACAAACGCTTATTCTCCATCTACTTCATGTTAAACTTATTGCTAATTTTCTTGTAGATGCAAGGGGAATTGGTAGGCTTTAAGCGATAGTCAAATATGTTAAGAGGTGGTTGCTATGTGGAGTATTCCATTCTCTTTGCATGTCCAGGACATAAAAAAATCTGATGTGTTACACTCACATGACTTTCTCTACCCTTGTACAAACTGTTCTTACAAACGCTTATTCTCCATCTACTTCATGTTAATTGAGATGTTAATCTTATTGCTAATTTTCTTGTAGGTGCAAGGGGAAATTTTAGACTTTAAGCGATAGTCAAATATTTTAAGAGCTGGTTGCTATGTAGAGTATTCCATTCTCTTTGCATGTCCAGGACATAAAAAAATCTGAT
Organism: Deroplatys truncata; assembly: GCA_030765065.1. Taxonomy (NCBI): domain Eukaryota; kingdom Metazoa; phylum Arthropoda; class Insecta; order Mantodea; family Mantidae; genus Deroplatys; species Deroplatys truncata. The sequence goes on from CM060979.1 coordinate 15,414,592, forward strand.
GTGTTACACTCACATGACTTTCTCTACTCTTGTACAAACTATCGAGATGTTAAACTTATTGCTAATTTTCTTGTAGGTGCAAGGGGAATTGGTAGGCTTTAAGTGATAGTCAAATATTTTAAGAGCTGGTTGCTGTGTGGCGTATTCCATTCTCTTTGCCTGTCCAGGACATAAAAAATCTGATGTGTTACACTCACATGACTTTCTCTACTCTTGTACAAACTATCGAGATGTTAAACTTATTGCTAATTTTCTTGTAGATGCAAGGGGAATTGGTAGGCTTTAAGTGATAGTCAAATATTTTAAGAGCTGGTTGCTGTGTGGCGTATTCCATTCTCTTTGCCTGTCCAGGACATAAAAAATCTGATGTGTTACACTCACATGACTTTCTCTACCCTTGTACAAACTAATTTTACAAACGCTTATCCTCCATCTACTTCATGTTAAACTTATTGCTAATTTTCTTGTAGATGCAAGGGGAATTGGTAGGCTTTAAGCGATAGTCAAATATGTTAAGAGGTGGTTGCTGTGTGGCGTATTCTAGTCTCTTTGTCTGTCCAGGACATAAAAAAATCTGATGTGTTACACTCACATAACTTTCTCTACTCTTGCACAAACCACTTTTACAAACGCTTATTCTCCATCTACTTCATATTAACCGAGATAAACATTTGCAGACTCTATCTTATTGCTAATTATGTTGTTGATGTAAGGGGAATATATATTTACAAGGGCAGTATCGAAATACAGTAGCCTTTAAAAACATACATATCTCTTAATAGCTGGTTGCTAGGTGCAGCACCATTCCCTTTCCCACAGATTAATACTCTTTGCATATCCAAGAGAAAAAAATCAATAACGAATTCCCATTTGAGAAAATAAGTATTGAGAAATTTAAGGGAATAACAAGCAATATCTCGAAAATGGTTCACTCAACAAAATAAAAATGTATATGACATAAATTGTGTATTTAAACGCGATCTACATTTTTTGTGCAGTAAAATTTTGTCTATCTCTTATGGTTTACCAGTTATGCAAAAGTCGTTCACATTGAAGAATACTTTTGGAGACATTTCTAGAAAATTCAAGATATACATTTTATTTAGCATAAAAAGATCTTAAACATATTATATTTTAATCAAAATCGTTACAGGCATTTTTGGGAAAATCAGAATATTCGAAAAATGTTCCACGTAAAGTAGGATTCTCTTGAAAATCTTCGTTTCGCTTCTTTGAAAGATACTGATCCTAAATAGCAAGTTTTGTACTTATCCTACGTTTCGTTTTTGAGTTCTGTTGTTCACAGACACACCGATATTTTTGTAAAAATGATTTATTTCAGGGGCCTCAAACCTTGTATTTCCGGTGAATTATCGATATATAATTTTGGGTGGAATGCAATACCTCCCTACTTACTATAGGTAGCACAGAAAGTAAAAGTTTTAATGTCGATATTCACATGAGGTTATTTAATTATAGATTCAAAATTGTTATTGCAAAAGCTTATTTGTGTACCATATTTCCTTATTATTTCGTTACAAAGCAGATTCACAGCTCACAATCAGCCCAACGAGTTTTGTGCCTGTCCACGTTCCTCTGACCAGTCTCCCATCTCCATCTTAGATACACTACGTGAGCAAAGTATCCGGACACCTGGCTGAAAATGACGTACAAGTTCGTGGCGCCTCCATCGGTAATGCTGGAAGTCAATACGGTGTTGGCCCAGCCTTAGCCTTGATGACAGCGTTCACTCTCGAAGGCATATTTTCAATCAGGTGCTGGAAGGTTTCTTGGGGAATGTCAGCCCATTCTTCACGGAGTGAGGAACTGAGGAGAGGTATAGATATAGGTCGGTGAAGCCTGGCACGAAGTCGGCGTTCCAAAACATCCCAAAGGTGTTCTATAGGATTCAAGTCAGGACTCTGCGCAGGCCAGTACATTACACGGATGTTATTGCCGTGTAAACACTCCGCCACAGCCCGTGCAGTATGAACAGGTGCTCGATCGTGTTGAAGGATGCAATCGCCATCCCCGAATTGCTCTTCAACAGTGGGAAGCAAGAAGGTGCCTAAAATATCAATGTAGGTCTTCGCTGTGATCGTGCCATGCAAAACAACAAGGGGTGCAAGCCCCCTTTAGGAAAAACATGACCACACCATAACAGCACCACCTCCGAATTTCACTATTGGCACTACACACCCTGGCAGATGACGTTCACCGGGCATTCGCCATACCCACACCCTGCCATCGGATCGCCACATTGTGTACCGTGATTCGTCACTCCACACAACGTTATGCCACTATTCAATCGTGTAATGCTGACGCTCCTTACACCAAGCGAGATGTCGTTTGGCATTTTCCTGCGTGATATGCGGCTTATGAGCAGCCACTCGACCATGGAATGCAAGGTTTCTCACCTCACGCCTGTCATAGTACTTGGAGTGGATCCTGATACAGTTTGGAATTCTTGTGTGATGGTCTGGATAGATGTCTGCCTATTACTCTTTATCACCCTCATACGTGTGTTACATACAAGGGCTGTCTCGCAAGTACCCGACCTGACGTATACAGCGATTGTTGTTTCAAACAAATGACTGTGCTAGAAAGTGCCACCCTTATAAAGCTTAAGTCTGACGTTTGATGATGCTGCTTGTTTAGTAATTGTTTGGCAGCCATCAATAGTGAACTCTTTCACCGAATTTGTAAACATGGATAAAACTGGCCATCGTTATGTGATACAATAATTTCATTTGAAAGGTCTTAGTCCAACTAACACTAAAGCTGAGCTAGATTCTACTCTGGGGGAGTCTGCTCCTTCGTTTGCAACAGTAAAATATTGGGTGGCAGAGTTTAAGCGAGGCCGTACGAGATGCCAAGACGAGCATCGCAGTGGTCGACTAAATGAAGTGAAAATTCACAAAATGGTATTAGATGAAAGTCGACTGAAATGCGCGAGCTAGCAGACATTATAGGCGTTTCAAAAAGTGCTGTACATCGTATACTATCTGAAAATTTGGACATAAGAAAGCTGTGCGCAAGATGGGTGCCGCGTTTATTCACAATGTAACAAAAGAAGCGTCGTGAGGAGGTTTCAGTCGAGTGTTTAGCGATGTTTCACTGCAATAAAACCGAGTTTTTGCGTCAATTCATAACCGGGGATGAAACATTCGTCCACCACTTCACACCTGAGACGAAGGAACAGTCAAAATAGTGGATTGAAAGGAGAAAATCGGCTCCAAAGAAGGCGAAGACAGTTCCATCTGCAGGCAAGGCCTTGGCGTTAGTTTTTGGAATGTGCGTGGGATAATTTTCATTGGTTATCTTCAAAAAAGGAAAAGCAATCAATCGGGAGTGTTATGCAAACTTATTGCAGCATTTGAGTTATGAAATCAAGTTAAACGGCCACATTTCGCGAAAAAGAAAGTTCTGTTTCATCAAGACAGTGCATCAGTTCACACATCCATTATCGCCATGGCCAAAATCAATGAGTTAAACTTCTAATTGCTTCCTCATGCACCCTACTCGCCAGATTTAGCCCCCTCTGATTATTTTGAGTTTCTAAAGTTGAAGAAATGGCTTGTTGGTAAAAAAAAAAGCCAACAGCGAAGAGGTGGAGTCTGCAGTTGATGGCTATTTTGCAGAACTCGACGGTTCTCACTGTAAATAGGGTATCGAAGCTATTGAACATCGCTGAGAAAAGTGTATCGAGCTGAAAGGAGACTATGTAGGGAAATAAAGATGTTTTTTTTCATTTAACGCTTAAGGTGCATCCAGTTTGTGGTTGATCAGCGATTATGGCAGAGAAGGAAGCTGTTGACCAAACCTTTGCTCCAAAGAAAAGAATATTACAAAGCGGTATATGATATACAAAGACTCATATTACTAGCAGAAGACTGAAATAATGTGGCTTTTGTATGTAGGTTGTCTGGTGATTTCTCTGTTTGTAAAGGGTCTTTCAAAAAGATTGTCCTATCTATAACATGTGATAGCTGCCGTTGTTATCGAGTTAAATCAGTCATTTTTTCATGTGGTTACAGTTGTTATTTACAAATAGTCATGGAAGGTTACAGCATTGAGCAACGTGTAGAAATTCTGAAGATTTATTATCAAAATGGATCATCTGTTCGCCAAACATTCCGTGTATTGCGTGAAGTTTACGGTGTGCATAGTCGTCCCTGCGAGAGAACGATTCGGCGTTTGATCGATAAATTTGAAAGAAGTGGTTCTGTCAGCGATCAAAGAATGCCTGTACGTAATCGACGTAAGCGCTCCAACGAAAACATAGGCGCCGTTCGTGAGAGTGTACGCGAGAACGGAAACAAATCAATTGCTTGTCGAGCACAAGAATTGGGGCTTTGGCCGACCACAACTTGGCTAATTCTGCTTCTGGACTTGAAGTTTCACGCTTACAAAATGGTGTTAACTCAAGAACTAAAGCTCAACGAGCATAGGTTGCGCGGTGTATTGGCTGACTGGGCTATGGAGCAATTGGAAGCTGACCCGGATTTTTGTCGAAAAATCATCTTCATCGACGAAGCCCACTTTTGGATGTGTGGTTGTGTTAACAAACAAAGTTGCCGCTATTGGAGCAATCTCAATCTAATGCAGATTCAAGAACGACCGCTTCATCCCCAATTGATATGGTGGAATCGTTGGTCCATATTTTTTCAAAGATGAAGTTAAAGAAGTTCTAATTGTCAATGGAGAAAGATAGCGGGCTCTTATAAGGGACTATTTTTACTCTCAATTGGATAGTATGGATCTCAGAAACATCTGGTTCCAGCAAGATGTTGCTACATGTCATACTGCTCTCGAAACAATCGAGCTTTTTAAGAAGTTCAGAGGTTTCATCATATCCCGTGGTGGTGATGTTAACTGGCGCTCGAGGTCATGTGATTTAACGCCGTTGGATTACTTCTTCTGGGGTTATGTTAAATCTCGAGTTTATGTCAACCAACCAGAAACAGTAAATGATCTTATGAATAACATCACGTGTGAAGTTGGACCTAATTTACGTTCTTCTGTCATTGAAAATTGGGTAAACCGTATACGCGCAACCCAACGAAGTCGCGGCGGTCACTTAACTGATACTCTCTTCCACACGTAATGACATTAATTATGTACCAAAATAAAAACAAAAATAAACATCTATCACTTATAGAACGTGTTTTATTTAAGTTCAAAGATAGGACAGTCTTGTTGAAAGACCCTATATATCTAGTGACTCAAGTTAGAACGTTGACCGCCCTGACATGCGGCATCTTAGTAAAACCTGAGTCAAGCTGTGTCCGCTACAGTTGGAGAGTGTCTATGCATCATCAGAATACTGATCATTCAAAACAAGAATGTCTTACTGGGGCACTTTTGAGAATTAACATTCTTTACTTGTTCCACAGTCGAGATAATTCATCGCAGAAATTAAATTTGGAATATGCTAAGCATAGGAACTAAACATAAGGATGCTGTTTTTACTTTCTCTACTACGTATAGTAAGTAGGGGAAGTATTGTATTCCATCCAAAAATTCGATACCGAGATTTCACCGCAAATGCAAAAAAAAAAAAAAACATTTTTGGAAACATGTCCGTGTGTGTGTGTGTGTGTCTGTGAACAGCATAACTCAGAAACGAACAGTCGAATAAACACCAAGCTTGGTATTTAGGTTCAGTATCTTCCACAGATGCGACACAAAGGTTTTCAAGAAAATCCCCCAACTCCAGGCTACCCTTTACATGGAACATTTTTCGAAATATTTAATTTTCTCAAAAATGGCTCTAACGATTTTGATTAAAATATCATATGTTTCAAGATATTTTCATGACAAATAAAAATGTATATCTTGAATTTCTGGGAATGTCTCTAAAAGTATTCTTCATTGTGAACGACTTTTGCATAACTGGCAAACCATAAGAGATAGACAAAAGTTTACTACACAAAAAATGTAGATCGCGTTAAAATACATAATTTATGTCATATACATTTTTTTTTGTTGAGTGAACCATTTTCGAGATATTACTTGTTATTCCCTTAAATTTTTCAATACTTATTTTCTCAAATGGGAATTCGTTATTCATTTTTTTGTCTTGGATATGCAAAGAGTATTAATCTGTGGCAAAGAGAATGGTGCTTCACCTAGCAACCAGCTATTAAGATATATGTCTATGGTTAAAGGCTACTGTATTTCTATATTGCCCTTGTTACAAAACAAGGGGAACATAGTACGCCTTAAGTGATAGTCAAGTATTTTTAGAACTGGTCGCTATGTGTAAAATATAATTCTCTTTGCATGTCAAAAGATCGTTTCTGCAAATGTTTATCTCGGTTAATATGAAATAGATGGAGAATAAGCGTTTGTAAAAATAGTTTGTACAAGAGTAGTGAAAGTCATGTGAGTGTAACACATCAGATTTTTTTTCTTTCTTTCTTTATTTCTTCAGAAAAACTGTAACATTCTTTTACGCCGAGGTAAAATAGAAAGACATGAATTGGTTAAACAATCCCATTACATCATAGAAGTGAAGTCAATGTCCTTATAAATTTAGCACTACTTGAGGAATGTAATAATATAACTACATAAAGATTACCAAAACTGATGTGTGAGGTACAATGAAACAGAACAAACAAGAAGGAAGGAAACATCTGACGATCTCTTTAGCCTACTGTTTTCTTTTTATATCTACAACGAAATGTGTAATGAAACTTTATCCGTATTAATAAAATTTGTCCGGAATTTCATGTTTTACCGCCTCCAGACCAGCACGTAAAATTGAACTTTTCCGTTTGAGGGTGTTGTTGTCCCACGTATGGGACGTCAAACTTGCGGGAGAGTGTTTCTAGGAGTGTTCGCTTCACGTACGGTACAAGCTTTCCGGTGGCCTTCGCCCCACCTTCACTTTTCCGGTGAACCTTCGCCCCCATGTTTAAAAATTAACATTTGTATTTTAATGTTTACTTAAATATTACATATGTATGCCTCGGCTGGGTCAGTAGTCATTTTCAGAACACGTACCTCTTAGCAGGGCTGGTACGGCTAAAGAACAAGGCTTACACAAATTATAATTGTATTATACTTTGTTTATTAATCCTTCGCACGATTACATAACACATCACTGATGTATCCTACTGTAGAGCTGTGAAGTAGGTATATTGTTGTAACTTGTTTGCAACACGCTTTGGGCGTCAATTTGAAGTAGGTCCTATTGAAGGAGTTGTATTATATTTCAACTGTTGGGGAGCCGAACTTGTAGTAGTTGTAACCGCACGTATAGTAATCAGTTTCCGGTAGCCTTCGCCCCAAATGTATTTTTACAGTTTGTATAAATATTATATTTATGTTTGCCTCGGCTGCGTCAGTATTTGTTAGAGCCACGTTTCTCTTAGTAGGGTTGTGGTGCGACAAGAATGTAGGCTTACACAGATTTTAATTTTACTTCACTCCTTTTATTAATGCTTGACACGATTTAAATAACACTTCACTGATATAGAGAGAGCTGTGAGATTATTTTATTAATTACTTGCAGTTTTTAACACGTAAACTTATTTTTCGTCTCACACGAATACGTATTAAATCTCTCGAGGACGCATCTTGTATCCGGTTACAGACACTGTCTGCAGGCAACTGAATTGATTTGAACCATCTAAACTTGTAAATTTCTGTACTTCAAGTCTCTGATTGGCTATTCATAATCCAATAGAATACCTTCATTTAACTAAATCTTTTTCTGGTTGTTGATTTGCTATTTTTATAAACTGTCACTAACATTACATTATTGCTTCCAAGAATCACAAGTAACATTTAAACTTTCTAATTCATTAATGTCTCAAAGTTACCTCATTGTTACCTTATTGTTAGCAGTTTTTAACCTATTATTCTCACAGCTCCTACATTATTAAATTACGTAATATATTCACATAACATTATTACACATGGATACAATAATACAAACATATACAATGACTGTTATATACACATTTGTATATTGTTACGTACATATATTGCTTTAAGGCGGGCTGTTATTGAATTTACATGTTATATAATTAGACTGAAATTATTTATGTGTTAAAATACTGCCTCTGCTGTGAGATTATTGTTAATTGCACTTTTTAACACGTAAGCTTTATATTATTCTCACCGCTATGATTTTTCTATGTCTCACACTGAACACGTACCGAATCTAACTGATTATTTGCGTACGCTTGCTTGTAGCGTCTACCGCCTGAATTTGTATATTTCAAGTCTGTGATTGGCTAAGCCTACTCCAATAGAATACCTTTATTTAACTTTTTTAGTTTTTCTAGTTTTTGATTGGCCATTTATAAACTGTTTTAAATATGACATTATTATTGTTCCAAGAATTCTTAGTAGCATTATTAAACTTTCTAATTTATTGTTGTCTCAAGGTTACCGCATCGTTAGCAACTTTCGGCTTCTACTTTGTAATTCTGTTTGCTACGAAAGGTATCTTGCTTCTATTCTCACAGCTCCTACATTGTTAAACTACGTAATACATTCACATAACATTATTATACATGTACATAATAATATAAACCTAATACATAGACTGTTATATACATATACTGCTTTAAGGCGGGCTGTTATTATTTTTTAATATTATATAATTAGACTGATATCGTTTAAGTGTTAAAAATATTGCCTCACGTTCAGTTACTTTCTCTTCTCCAACACCAACATACGAATACATAATAAAGAAATTAATGCGAGAATAACTTTTAATAAGCGTTTTCCTACCGTATTAAATTATTTCACGCTTCTATATTACTTTTAGAATTTGAATAATACTTAATAACTCACCTTAATTGATTTACTTATAGAGATATTCCTTTTGATAATGCTATTAAACTTCTAGTCCCATTCAACAATACGTTGAAGTAGTTGATAATCTCTCCGACAACGGCGCCACTGTACGACAAACTCCAAGGTTACCAACGTGTATTTGAGCATATGAAATATATGACTTCGTCCATTTACAATAGAATATATAGTACAGTATTTAACAATATATAAAGTATTTCGACATAGTATTAAACGAAATACTGTAGCCTCTCTTCGGCCGTAGACATCTAACTTGTCGTGAAAAAGTTCACTCTCGTATATACTTACGCAAATAATTATTTTAAGTTCAGTTTACAGAAGAGTGAGTAGAGAAACTCATAGGAATGCACCACATTAGATCTTGTTTGTAAAGTACTTTAAAGAAATGGAGTTCGGTGCATGAGACTAGGCAGTCTGAGAATCCCTTAACGTTTTCAGAAGGACCGACGACTGGGGAGGTTTTCTGCGAGTATCTCTCGGGGCACATAGCAGCATCCCAGCAGTAGACTTGGCAGGGGTGGGGTGGTGGGACTTACACAAAATCAATTTCGGTAGATCTTGGCTCAAGAGAAGGCTGAAGGAAGAGGATGAAAACGGAGAAGAAGAAAAGAAGGGGAAGGGAGAACAGCTACACGCGGCGGGTTGCAGCTCTCTCGGGGCAAGGAAGGAGGGGCAAACGAGGGCATCTGGGAGCGTTAGAAAAGAGTCTACAGCTTGTTCAAAAAGCTGACATGGAGTTTGGGAGTGTGTTTTGGGCCAAACAGTCGTTATAATTTATCGATGTCAGGAGACCTTTTCATATCATTAACTGAACCCCTAAACTCAGGCGTAAACGGAATGTATAGAGGCTCTTTCATAAGTAAGCAATAACGCAAACAAAACTAAAATTAAGTAATTTTTTAAACATTCTCAGTCACATCTAATTTGATATTTTGAAACGAAACTTTACAAAAAACAAACAAAATTATCAGATTATTGTGCAGGCGGTGATGTCATCGACAAACGCTTTAAATGCCGAATCATTCTTTTTTCTTTTTTTCTTCTGAAAGGTAGTTAATTTATTTAGTTGCATGAAGAACTTCATTTGTCTTATGCAAAACGTTTGGTTGCCATGGGAACCGAACCTTTTGAAGGAGACAAATAAAGTTGTCCATATAACCAAATAATATCTGTTAGAAAAAATCCTATGTTTTACACTCACACGACTTCCTCTGCTCTTGTAAAAACGTTTTTTACAAACGCTTATTCTCCATATGTTTCATGTTAATCGAAATATCGAGATGTTAATCTTATTGCTAATTTTCTTGCAGATGGAAGGGGAATTGGTAGGCTTTAAGCATTTCCAGGACAAAAAAAATGAATAACGAATTTCCATTTGAGAAGAAGTATAAGTATTGGAAAATTTAAGGAAATAACAAGCAATATCTCGAAAATGGTTCACTCACCAAAAAAAAATGTAAATGACATAAATTGTGTATTTTAACGCGATCTACATTTGTTGTGTAGTAAAATTTTGTCTATCTCTTATGGTTTACCAGTTATGCAAAAGTCGTTCACAATGAAGAATACCTTTGGAGACATTCTCAGAAAATTCGAGATATACATTTCATTTGTCATGAAAATATCTTAAACATATGATATTTTAATCAATATCGTTAAAGCCATTTTTGAGAAAAATGTTCCATGTAAAGGGTAATATGGGCTGCTCTTCGTCTCTGGAAGATACTGAACCTAAATACCAAGTTTGGTGTTTATTCGACTGTTCGTTTCTGAGTTATGCTGTTCACAGACACACTCACACAGACATGTTTCAGGGGGTGTCAAAACATGTATTTCCGGTGAAATCTTGGTATCGAATTTTTGGGTGGAATACAATACTTCCCCTACTTACTATACGTAGTAGAGAAAGTAAAAATGTAGATCTCGTCAAAGCACACAATTTATGTCATAAACTTTTATTTGACGAGTGAACCATTTTCGAGATATTCCTTGTTATTTGTTTGAATGTTCCAACACTTATACTTTTTCTCAAATGGGAATTCGTTATTTGTCTTTTTATGTCCTAGTAATGCAAAGAGAATAGAATACGCCACATAGCAACCAGCTCTTAAAATATTTGACTATCGCTTAAAGCCTAGCAATTCCCCTTGCATCTACAAGAAAATTAGCAATAAGATTAACATCTCGATTAACATGAAGCATGTGGAGAATAAGCGTTTGTAAAATAGTTTGTAAATGAAGTAGGTATTTTGTTGTAACTTGTTTGCAGCACACTTTGGGCGTCAATTTGAAGTAGGTCGTATTGAAGGAGTTGTATTATTTTCAACTGTTGGGGAGCCGAACACTTGAAGTAGTTGCAACCTCACGTATGGTACCCGGTAGTCTTTGCTTGTATTTTTAAAACTATTAACTTTGTAATTTGACTGTTTCTTTAAGTATTATATTTATGTTTGCCTCGGCTGCGTTAGTATTTATTTTAGAGACATGGATGTCTTAGCTGGGAGGTGGTGCGACTTAAGAATGTTGGCTTACACAGATTATAATTTTTAATTCACTCCTTTTATTAATGCTTGATACGATTTAAATAACACTTCACTGATATAGAGAGCTGTGAGATTTTTTGATTAATTACTTGCACTTTCTAACACGTAAGCTATTTTTTTGTCTCACACGAATACGTATTAATTTTCTTGAGGACACTTTTTGTGTCTGGTTAGTAACGTTGTATGCAACCAACGAGTCCAGTTATGAGAACTGTATACAGCAACTGAAATGATTTCAACTGCCTAAATTTCTGTATTTTAAGTCTCTGATTGGCTATTCCTAATCCAATAGAATACCTTCATTTGCAGATTATTGTTTGACTATTTTATAAACTGTCGCTAAAATTACATTATTGCTTCCAAAAATCACAAGTAACATTGAAACTCTGAAACTCTTTATTGCCTCAAGGTTATCTCATTGTTATCTTATTGTTAGCAACTTTTGACCTATTTCTCACAGCTCCTACATTATTATATTACGTAATACATTCACATAACATTATTACAAATGAATACAATAATATAAACATATACAGTGACTATAATATACACTTTTTTAGTTATTGTTACATATACATATTGCTTTAGGGCGGGCTGTTATTAAATTTATATATTTATAATTTGGCTGAAATCATTTAAGTGTTAGAAACACTGCCTCATACAAGAGAGAGATTTAGTTATGCTGTTCCAGACAGGCAAGCGTTTTCTAAAAATGCTTTGTTTTATTTTCTTTTGATTCTGGGAGACTTGAAATATCAAATCGGTGAAATCTAGGTATCGAATTTTTGGGTGGAATGCAATACCTTATCTGCCTACGTGGAAGATAAAGTCAAAAGAGAAAAATGCAGCTGTTATTTACGAAACCACAAACATGGTTTAAAGTTTGGGAACCAAGTACAAGTGAGAGATGAGATTTATGTAGATGCTGTGTTATCTTTTCGGACATGCCGCCTTCATTATAGAAGCAATCATGACTTGTTGCACGGCGTAGGGTTCGGTTTTTCTTGTTGCCATTATTACATTAAGTTGTGGGGTGCAGGAAACTGGAACAAAATAGTTCCATTTTGTCATCATGTGAGGGGGTTGTAAACAAGAGAAGCTGGCCAGTGCGTCATTCTCCCCCTTGTCCCTTCCTACAACGTAATAATTCTGGTTTCTGCACCATTGAACCCCCAGAGTGATGGTCTGTGTGTTGCTTGAGGGAAAATGTTAGTATGCGTTTGACATTTCCAGTTCGCTTGGTTAAAGGATTCTCGTTGTATTGGTAGTAGGAGGAGGGGGAGGAAGCGCTGCTCCACCTTTTCTTCCCTCTAATAAACTTAACTACGTCATGTAAACGTTGTCGTTTATCTAATTTATTACCTAAGACTCCGATTTTACTTTCTCTTCCACGTACATAGGTAGATAGAAAAGGTATTGCATTGCACCCAAAAATTCGATACTGATATTTCATACTCCCTGAATAAAACAATCTGGTGTGTTACACTCACATGACTTTCTCTACTCTTGTATAAACTATTTTTAGAAAGGCTAATTCTCCATCTACTTCATGTTAATCGAGATGTTAATCTTATTTCTAATTTTCTTGTAGATGCAAGGGGAATTGCTAGGCTTTAAGCGATAGTCAAATGTTTTAAGAGCTGGTTGCTATGTGGAGTATTCTATTCTCTTTGTATTACCAGGACATGAATTACGAATTCCCATTTGAGAAAGAAGTATTGGACAATTTAAGGGAATAACAAGCAATATCTCGAAAATAGTTCACTGAACAAAAAAAATGTATATGACATAAATTGTGTACTTTAACGCGATCTACATTTCTTGTGTAGTAAAATTTTGTCTATCTCTTATGGTTTACCAGTTATGCAAAAGTCGTTCACAATGAAGAATACTTTTGGAGACATTCCCAGAAAATTTGAGATATACATTTTATTTATCATGAAAATATCTTAAACATATGATATTTTAATCAAAATCGTTAAAGCCATTTTTGAGAAAATTAAAATTTTCGAAAAATGTTCCATGTAAGGGGTAATCTGGGGTGAGTGGATTTTCTTGAAAACCTTCGTGTCACATCCCTGGAAGATACTGAACCTAAATACCAAGTTTGGTGTTTATCCGACTGTTCGTTTCTGAGTTATGCTGTTCACAGACACACACACGGACATGTTTCCAAAAATGATTTTTTTTGGATTCAGGGGGTCTCAAAACATGTATTTCTGGTGAAATCTCAGTATCCAATTTTTGAGTGGAATACAATACTTCCCCTACTTACTATACGTAGTAGAGAAAGTAAAAATTTAGTTTTTATAAAGGGAGCCTTCAAAGGTGCTCAGGCGGAGGGCAGGGCCCCTACCATTAGAGATTTAAGTTCCCCGGATGGGCACTGGCGCAGCCGGTTTCCCTCCCTCCCCCCTTGTGGGCTTACACATCCCGTGGGGGGCCCGGAACGCGGAGACCGCCCCCATTCCGGGGACGAAGGTTTCCAAAGAGTATCCTTTCTCCCTGAAAGGGTTCAACCGGATGAAAGGTGAAGTGAAGTGAAAATGGAGGTGAAATGGAAGGACAGGAAATTCGGGTGGATGTAATGATCCTTTCATAGCATTCGCCTAGCAACCCGGGGAAATCTTCGAGAAAAAAAAACTCACGGGTCAGGAAGGTCGGCCACGGGTATCGAACCCACGACCTCCCGAATGCGGGTCGAAGACGCTACCGCTTGAGCCATCCCGCTCGGATATCTTTAGTACAAAAACACGACATTGGTAGAAAGGAGACATTACTGAGTGTTGTAGATGGTGGTAATAAGATTAATGTACAGAGGCACATATATCTACATGCTAATAACTCAGCAAAGAAAGTAGACCCCAATAAGGAGTTAAAAGTAACACTTTCCTATAGCTACAGGAAGATCACCTGGGGAGGGTACAAGTGCCGGGGCAGGAAGGTTATTTCCTTGTAGCACTGGGGAGCGTCAAGGGTGGCGCATTCGATCCAGACCGCCCTGCACTTCAGTAAGATATATCCGGAGATGCGAGGGAGACTTTAAAAACATAAAGGAAATGTAGTAATGAGCTATAACATTTGTAACCATATTAATAACTGTATTAGAATTTTGAATAAATTTATCAGCGTTAATATGTCACATGTTAGTGACTATATCTTTGATGTGTTGTCATTCCACTTTCGATCAATGATTTCAACCAATCAAACCCGCACTTTTCGATACTTTTTCAGGGGCAGTCGTTCTTTTTAAGATAAACTTGTTCTTTACTTTCTTTCAGTGTTGCTAACGAAGGCCGACATACCGAAGTTCTACAGAGTGAGCCAAAAGATTCTGAGGCTGCGCGGTGTTTTTCCTGTCCGCGTGGGTGTCCTGTATGATTTCCTCGGCGCTCACTGCCGTCTGCCGCTATCATAGAAAGGCGCGGATGAAGCCATACAACATTTTTAAAACTACTTTTAAAGGCTTTACTTACCAACTCTACGAAAGGAAATGCTGAAACTGGTCATCGTCGTTGTCCATACATTTTTGGCACTTCTTTACGAAACTATCCATCACTCGCCGTAGTTCACGTTGAGAAATTTCCTGGCGAATATTTTGTTTTAATTCTTCCAGAGTGCGTGGGTTTGTCTTGTACACTTTATGTTTTACGTTACACCCGAGGGGTATTTTATGAAGAATGTTACGGCTTCGCGGGTTTTTCCACTGGGCGTGTGGAAATATGATAAAAACATGATAACGCACTGCTGCTATAAACAAAGTCACGCTGTTGTGGTTTTGCTGTGCAGTATTGAGTTGACGGTGATGTGATGTAGTTCAATTATTATGAGTTATTTATTATTTTGCCCTGTACTTAGTCACAAGGTGTATTATGGCTCAGTATATGTTTTCTACTGCACAGCGTGTATTTATTTGTGATTCGTATGTGTTAACTCGGTCAGCTCGCCAAATGAAAATACGATTTGCAGAAAGATTTCCAGGTGTAAAGGTTCCAGGCCGTACAACAATCCATGAACTTTACAGTAAATTTCAGGCCACAGGAAGTGTTCAGGCTAAGAAACCTAAAAAACTGCGTTCGGTTCTTACCGAAGAAACATTAGACGACATCGGTCATCGTTTGGAAAATTCCTCCAAAAAAAAAAACCATGATGGCTAGTTTTCTAAAGAGGTGCCAAAATGTATGGACAACGACGGTGGCAAGTTTCAGCATCTCCTTTCGTAAAGTTGGTAGGTAAAGCCTTTGAAAATAGTTTTAAAAATTTTGTATGGTTTCATCCGCGCCTTTCTATGATAGCGGCAGACGGCAATGAGCGTCAAGGACGCGGACAGGAAAAATACCGTGCAGGCGGTTCGGAGTCTTTTGGCTCGCGCTGTAAATGGCGAGTCCCTGGGTTGGAATCCTATTGGGCCAATTACACCGACCAACTGCCCAATCAACCTTGGGTTTTTTTCATGAGTTTCTCAGGTCGGTAGGCAATGCTTTTTGTTTTGTCTTCTACTACGAATTTCCTGTTTGAATTTCATTTCTTCTCATTAGTTTTACCTTCTTAAGGTTGCAGCATTAGGTGATGGCAATTGCTTTGCGCTTGAACGGCTTCTGGTGCGAGTTCCTGGGGGGGTCCTCGTCCGGGAACCCCTAGGCTGACGATGGTGCATGTAGGCTCGCGTCGGCGTCAGGATTGTTCTGACTCTGGAATCGTTAGGGACCCCTTCCTCAGGATCTTTCATCGTCCGCCTAGTCCGCATCTAGTCGCCTTTAGTATCTACCCATTATCTGCTCCTCCCGGGGTCGCTTAAGACTCAATGGGTCTACTGAGGTGGGCTAAGTGTGATGCTGTGCTCCAGGGGCTGGGGTCCGTATGTCTATCCTGTCTTATTTTAATAAATGAATTACCAAATTTTACTTTCGTACCTTAATATTCTAACTACTACGACATAGTCATATCAAAACCAACTGATAATCCTTCATTCAGTGTTGATAATTGCATTTTTGATAATTGTACATTTAATTAAAGTCAGTAGCGGTTAGTGAGAATACATTTTCAGTGCTCAAAACTGTGAGTAAAGTTTTGTTTGTAGGAGGAGTTGTATTGTATTTCGACTGTTGGGGTGCCGAACTTGAAGTAGTTGCAACCGTATGGTAAAAAGTTTCCGGTAGCCTTCGCCCCAAGTTTAAAAATATTAACTTTGTAATTTGACTGTTTCTGTAAATATTATATATGTATGTTTGTCTCGGCTGCGTCAGTATTAATTTGTAGAGACATGAATTTCTTTGCAGGGAGTGGTGCGGATAAAGAATGTAGGCTTACAGAGATTATAAACACTTCACCGATATAGAGAGCTGTGAGATTATTGCACTTTTTAATACGTAAACTATCTTTGTCTCACACTGGATACGTATTAAACTTCTCGAGGACGCGTCTCGCGTCCAGTTAGGAACGCTGTCTACAAGCTACTGACTTCTGAATTTGTACAATTTGCTCTATTTCAGTTTCTGATTGGCTAACCCTACTCCAATAGAATACCTTCATTTAATTTTCAGGTTTTTCTGGTAGTTGATTGGCTATTTATAAACTGTCTCAAAAATTTCATTATTGTTGCTCCAAGAATTACCAGTAGCATTATTAAACTTTCCAGTTCATTATTGCCTCAAGGTTACCTCATTGTTACCTCATTGTTAGCAAGTTTTGACCTATTTTCTCAAAGCTCAACATTATTAAATTATATAATACATTCACATAACATTATTAAACCTGTACATAATAATATAAACAAAATACAATGACTGTTACATACATTTTATACATTATATTATACACATATTGCTTTAAGGCGGACTTTTATTATAGTTTATATTATATAATTAGACTGAAATCATTTAAGTGTTAAAACTACTGCCTCAAATTATTATGATTATGAATAAATTGATGTAACTGCAGCCACTCCCAATAATAATAATAATAATAATAATAATAATAATAATAATAATAATAATTAAAACTGTTACATAATTTGTCTGACAAAAGGAAACGTTGTCTACATAGCTAAGCATACTGTGTTAGGACTAGAACGAAGTAATATATCAATTAAACTTAGATGGAAGTATGGACGGTCTGGAGAAGTTGGGAGAGCTGTCCGCGCTAGTGCACGTAACTACTTTTGACGTAATGTGCTACCATCTAGCGACATTGAAGTAAAATTGTAGTGATCGTAAGGAAACACCATCAGAGAGGCTTCGCGCTAGTGCAGGTTTTTTAGTGTGCACGATGTATGTATTTGATGTGCGGTTATTAGTGTGTACACCAGAAATTCTTACGAAAGTTTATTGCTTTGTCTACAACGTATATTAGGTAGGGGAAGTATTGCATTCAACCCAGAAGTTTCCATACCGAGATTCCACCGAAAATACATGCCCTGAATCCAAATAAAGCATTTTTGGAAACATATTCCTCGTGTGTCTGTCTGTCCCTGAATAGAACAACTCAAAAACGAAAACTCGCATGAACACCAAATTTGGTATTTGAGTTTAATACCTTCCAAAGATGCAACACAAGGATTTTCAAGAAAACTCCCTCACCACAGGCTACATTTTACATGCAACATTTTTCGAAAATTTTGACTTTCTCAAAAATTGCTCTGTCAAGCTTATTAAAATAGCATAGGTTTAAGATATTTTCATGCGAAATTAAATGTAAATCTTGAATTTTCCTGGGATATCCCCAAAAGTGTCTCTTCGTTCTGAATATTTACCAGTTATGCGAAATTTTACCGAATTTTACTATACTAGATCTCGTTAAAACACGCATACTTTTTCTCTACTACGTATAGTAAGTTGGGGAAGTACTGCATTCCACCCAAAAATTCTATACCGAGATTTCACCGGAAATACATGTTTTGAGATCCCCTGAATCCAAAAAAAGCATTTTTGGAAACGTGTCCGTGTGTGTGTGTGTGTGTCTGTGAACAGCATAACTCAGAAACGAACAGTCGGATAAACACCAAACTTGGTATTTAGGTTCAGTATCTTCCAGAGATGCGACACGAAGGTTTTCAAGAAAATCCCCCCACCCCAGTTTACCCTTTACATGGAACATTTTTCGAAAATTTCAATTTTCTCAAAAATGGCTCTAACGATTTTGATTAAAATATCATATGTTTAAAATACTTTCATGACAAATAATGTATATCTTGAACTTTCTGGGAATGTCTCCAAAAGTATTCTTCATTGTGAACGACTTTTGCATAACTGGTAAACCATAAGAGATAACAAAATTTTACTACACAAAAAATGTAGATCGCGTTAAAATACACAATTTATGTCAAAAACGTTTTTTGTTTAGTGAACAATTTTCAAGATATTGCTTGTTATTCCCTTAAATTTTCCAATAATTATACTTTTTCTCAAATTCGTTAGTCATTTGTTTTGTCCTGGTAATGCAAAGAGAATGGAATACTCCACATAGCAACCAGCTCTTAAAACATTTGACTATCGCTTAAAGCCTACCAATTCCCCTTGCAGCTGCAAGAAAATAAGCGTTTGTAAACATACTTTGTACAAGAGTAGAGACAGTCATGTGACTGCAAAACATTAGAATTTGTTTCTGTATACTTCATTTTAATCGAAATAAACCTTTACAGAAATAGCTACATTACACATTTCGTTATAGATACAAAGAGAACAGCGATAGTCAAATGTTTAACAACTGGACGCTACATGCTGGCCTTAAAATTCCATACTGTTTCCATGACATCGCGAGAAACAACTGAAAATCCACAGGACTTTAAAATAATGGTGTTAAACAGTTGAAATCATTAATAACGGGTATCTTGGAAATGGCGGAACTTACTAAAAAGTTATTTGAAGAACATGGTTGGTTCTAAGGAGATGTGTATTTTTTGTGTAGTACATTTTCGTCTATCACTTAAGTTTTACCAGTTATACAAGATTATACAAAATTTCTTCCGAATGAAGATGACTTTACAAAATATTCCCAGGTAATTCATGATATACATTTTATTTGTTATGTAAACATCTTTAATACATGGTGTTTTAAACAAAATGTTAGAGCCATTTTTAATAAAATTAAAAATATAGAAGAATTTTCCAGTAGTTGGGTGGGGGGATTTTCTTGCAAGTCTTCGTGTTGTTCTTTGGAAGATAGTGACCTAAATACCACGTTTGGTATTTATCCTACTTTTCTTTTTTCAGCTATGTTGTTCACAGATATGGATGTTTTTCTAAAAAGGCTTTTTCTATCCAGGGGGCCTCAAAACATTAATTTTGGTGAAATCTCGGTATCAAATGGGTGGAATGCAATACGGTCTCTGCCTACTCTGTACGTGATAGAAAAATTGAAAATAGCTGATAGGCATTCACATAAGATGATTTGATTTCAGAACATATGTAAATTATTTTTCAAATTAAGAACTTATAATGAATTTACGTGAAATGTAATTTTCTCACCTCTGTAGAAAAACACGTAAGCGTTTCCAAATTTTCAAGACTGAAAGGGAGAATGTGTTTGCTAGGTTTCCTAGCACATGGTTCTGGCGATCTCGCTTGTACGGCGGATGCAAGGGTTAGCGCAAGTATCATGAAGCCTTGGAAGGCTGAGAATGATTTCTCTTATCTAATTTACATGCTTCACGACGCCGAGCGTTGTGCGTCACCAGTCCGTCAGTTTTACTTGCCGCTTTGGTGGGGGTGAGGTACCTTCATGGCTTATTCCTGTGGAGCATTTGTCTCTGAAAGCAATGCGGCAAACACCTTTCATTTACTTGGGAATATGAACATATACACACCATATCTAGTCTCTCGCATGAAAAATGAACAACATACTACAAGAGAAGTGTTAGGTATATCAAGTCGTGTCATGTTTGCCCCTTGTAAAGCACTTCCATTGCTGTTTCTCTTTAACTCTTTTACCTATATATATATATATATATATATATATATATATATATATATATATATATATAAAATTGAGAGACGTGCCGCCGCGGTAAGGTGTGCTATTCGCATTCGGGGAATCCAGGGTTTTTTGTGATTTCTCGGAACGGCATGCGAATGCTGGGGTGGTTCATTTTCTACCACAACTTTCCTGCCCCTTATTTCCTGTACCCATAATCTTGTCATTTATTTGAGGACCAGGCAACGGTGATCGGCGAGTTTGTTGGCTTCTCGGACGACCTAGCGACCTTGGATGCATGTCGTCTTATACATGTGGTGTTACACATTACTCAGAAAATTTAAGATATACATTTCATTTGCCATGAAAGTATCTTCAACATATGATATTTTAATCAAAATCATTAGCCATTTTTGAAAATATCAAAATTTTCGGAAAAAGTTCCATCTGGTGGAGATTTTCTTGAAAATTGCTGAACCTAAATACCAAGCTTTATGTTTATCCGACTTTTATGCTGTACACAGACACGCAGACATACACAGGCACCTTTTTTCTAAAAATTCCTTTTTTGGATTCAGGGGACCTCAAAACATGTATTTCCAGTGAAATCTCGATATATGTTTTGGGTGGAGTGCAATACTTCCCCTACTTATTATACGTAGTACAGAAAATATAAATGACTCATAAAATGACTAAAATTTAAATTAAATGACAATAACTCATTACCTAAAACTGAGATTTGTTTAATTTATTAGAATTAGTGTACATAAAGTTATAAATTAATTATACTTAACTGATATACAAATAGAAAAAGTGGGCATAAAAATGCAATATGTTAATACGGTTTATATTTGAGCATTTTCATTAAAGTAGTTGCATACTGCCTAGAATGGGTATGTTCATTTCCGAGAATAGGGGGAGTAGACGCAAATAATGGAACAGCAAGTTTAACTGTTAGTCCACTTGGGAATGAGAGAGATTGCTTCGTGGGCCCGAGTAGCTCACTTTTTTTCACCCTGGCTCGTTAGTTGTCGCAGTAACAGGGTCGTATTGACCTTGTGAGTAATGTCTACCAAGAAAGAATACATAGTGAGCCAGTTTCATTATATAATACAGGGCAGATTTTGGAGAGATTGTGCAAGGTTGCTTAAAGAAAGTTTGGTTGTAATCATACGAATATTACAATACGAAGTTTTAGTAGTAGCATTTAACTACGCTTCGTAAGAAGAGGAAAGGATTAATTTAGCTTATGTCATTGAATAAAGTTTATCTTCATTATGGAAGATGATTGTAAGAATTTAAACTACGCAGTGGGGAAGTCGACGCGTCGCAGTTTCTGCAGTTTGTTCTTCTAGGAAGATGGTGGTCGAAAATTCCACAAGAGCGCGTTGGTCAGAGAAGTCATTTATGGACAACTTGATTTGGAAGCAACACGTGGGCAGTCTACAGATTGGCAGATAACGAATGATAGCTGCATTTAAAAGGGTAAATCAGTTTTTTTTTACTAATTTCTAAAGGGGGAACTTAAATCGCTACTGCCGGATTCCGATAATCTGCATTACGTTGAACTTCAAAAGAGATGAAAATGATGTCTTACATCTCTTACAGATGTCGCCCTATGTTATCTTCCAACACAATGCTGGCAACATTTGAATAACAAATACCGCCAAAGCCAATAAGATACCGACAACGCTCTCAGCGTATTGCTTTTTTTTTAGGTTTATTAATTTTTCACCTTTCTGATTCACGGAAGGTTAAGTTAGGTTAGGTTTTTCTATATAAGCTTAAGGCTACGATTACTTTTTATTTATTTTTACTTTCTCTACTACGTATAGTAAGTAGGGGAAGTATTGTATTCCACCCAAAAATTCGATACCGAGATTTTACCGGAAATACATGTTTTGAGACCCCCTGAATCCAAAAAAAGCATTTTTGGAAACATGTCCATGTGTGTGTGTGTGTGTGTGTGTGTGTGTCTGTCTGTGAACAGCATAACTCAGAAACGAAGTCGGATAAACACCAAACTTGGTATTTAGGTTCAGTATCTTCCAAGGATGCGACACAAAGGTTTTCAAGAAAATCCCCCCACCCCAGAGTACCCTTTACATGGAACATTTTTCGAAAATTTTAATTTTCTCAAAAATGGCTCTAACGATTTTGATTAAAATATCCTATGTTTAAGATATTTCTTGACAAATAAAATGTATATCTTGAATTTTCTGGGAATGTCTCCAAAAGTATTCTTCATTGTGAACGACCATAAGATATAGATAAAATTTTATTACAAAAAAATGTAGATCGCGTTAAAATACACAATTTATGTCATACATTTTTTTTGTTGAGTGAACCATTTTCGAGATATTGCTTGTTATTCCCTTAAATTTTCAAATACTTATACTTTTCTCAAACTCGTTATTCATTTTTTTTATGTCCTGAACATGCAAGGAGAATGGAATGCGCCACATAGCAACCAGCGCTTAAATATTTGACTATCGTTTAAAACTTAGCATATTCCCCTTGCATCTACAAGAAAATTAGCAATAAGATTGACATCTCGATATCTCGATTAACACGAAGCATATGGAGAACAAGCGTTTGTACAAACAGTTTGTCCAAGAGTAGAGAAAGTCATGTGAGTGTAACACATCAGATTTTTAACGTTTCTGATTCTCGGGAGGTTAGGTTAGGGTTAGTTTTTTCTCATATAAGCTTAGGTTAACTATCTACCAGTGTTACTGCAAAGCCATTTTGCTTCCTATTATGCACCGTTAATAACAATGGGTTGCGTTTGTCAGCGGCAAAACAAAATGAAGAACACATCGCTTATTCCGTGGGTTTCACTTCCCATTTAGGTTGGCAGTTCCCATTGCACATGTGCGATAGCAACAAGATGGCTACGTTTGTTATTTTCACACTGTAATTTTGCTATAAAAGTAAAACACCTAAAACAGGTGGGCACCAGTTATAGAACAGATAACAACACTCTTAAATTCACTCCTAAGGTAATTTATTCCCTTTCTTCTAGCTTTTATTAACGTTTTCAATGAAGACCCAAGTAAAGCAGAATCAAAATTTTATTTAAAGCAAAATAAATCAGCGTTTCAGTCGGGGGTTTTTGTCTGATTGTCCTTATTGTAATAAAGGGTTTAGAAGGTTACCAGGTTTTGTTATGTACGTAATTTTTTATTCACGTTTTAGTGAAAATATAGTTTATCAAGAATAGTTCACGTTTTAGTGACATTTTATGCACACAGTTATGAAAAAGTATTTAATATGTACATATATAAAGTTGATTAATGTAGTAATTTGTAAATTGAAAGTAACTTTGGAAGCTTTACTGAAATAATGTAACTTTGAAAGGAAACGAGTAGAAATTTTGATAGTTAAGTTAAACCTTGACTAAGCAATATTGGCTGGAGAATGAACTTAAATAACAAATCACATGTCTTATTGGCAGTAATAAAAGGGAAGTAATAATGACCTTGTGTATAATAGAATTCCCCAGAACATGATCCATTATGTAGAGCTGGTTATGGCTATGGAATTCAAGTGATATTAGGTTTGCAGTAGTGGAGAGCCAAACTTGCAGTAATTGATTGTTGTGGCTGCACCACGAACGGTACAAACTTTCCGGTGGCCTTCGCCCCACGTTTAAAATTTAACTTTTATTTTAATGTTTATTTATTTATATATTATATATGTATGCCTCGCCTACGTCATTAGTAATTTGTAAAGCACGTATCTCTTAGCAGGGCTGGTGTGGCTAAGGAATGAAGGCTTACACAAATCATAATGGTATTTAACTTTGTTTTATTAATCTTTCACAAGATTAAATAACACATCACTTATATATCCTACTGTGGAGCTGTGAGATTATTGTTAATTGTACTTTTTAACACGTAAACTTTATATTATTTTCACCGCTATGAAATTTCATGTCTTACACTGAACACGCATAAAATCTGACTGCTTGTTTACGCTTTCTTCTAGCGTCACCCGCCTGAATTTGTACTTTTGCTCTATTTCAAGTCTCTGATTGTTTAATCCTACTCAAATAGAATACTTTTATTTAACTTAAAGTTTTTCTAGTTTTTGATTGGCTATTTATAAACTGTTTTAAATATTACATTATTAATGTTCCAAGAATTATTAGTAGCCTTTTTAAACTTTCTAATTTATTGTTGTCTCAAGCTTACCTCATTGTTACCAACTTTCGGCTTCTATTCTCACAGCTCCTACATTGTTAAATTACGTAAGACATTCACATAACATTATTATACATGTATACAATAATATAAACATAATACAATGACTGTAATATACATTTTATATATTGTATTATACACATATTGCTTTAAGGCGGGTTGTTATTAAATTTTATATTATATAATTAGACTGATATCATTTAAGTGTTAAAAAATGTTGCCTCAGGGTCGAGGTGTACGTTATTCTCAGTGTAAGAAGATTCGTATATTGAAAATACAGCATAGCACACTGCGCGTTAGGTGATATAATGAGAATTAAATATTCCAAAGCCATTTCCACACGGTGGCTACTAACCCATTTAAACTGCAGCAAAATGAAAGTCGAAGCATAGGCAAAATAATGGTGAAATAATTTAGAAATTAATTCAAAATATACTTGTTTCATTTTCTTGTTTGAAGTATCTCAAAAAACAATTAAGTAAATTGTGTTTGATGTTGGTCTTTCATAACTGCATCATTAACTCTATATAAGAGTTCTGAGATTTTACAAAACTCTAAGCGAATGAAGGGGAATTATCCAGTGACAGGATACGACGCTAACCTGACTGTACGCACCTATTAATGCAAAAAGAGAAAACTTACCTGTCTCATGCATAGTTTGGGACATAAATTCGTAACTGTAGTGCTGACTGCTCCTGATAATAGCGAGCCCTCCACCCACAAGCAACCCTTACTAGAACTAACTGTTAAATAGAAATGTGATTTTGTTTTCTCCAATTATCCCAGTAAAGGGTGTACAAAGTTAACCTACTTTTACTTTCTCTACATATACATTCTATCAACAAATTCTATACCGAGATTTGAGACCCCCTGAATAAAAAAAGAAGCATTTTTAGAAAAGTTCCGTGTATATGTCTGTAAACAGCATAACTCAGAAACGAACAGTCAGATAAACATCAAATTTGGCATTTAGGTTCAGTATCTTCCAGAGATGCGACACGAAGATTTTCAAGAAATTCCCCCACCCCAGATTGCCCTTTACATGGAACATTTTTCGAGAATTTTGATTTTCTCAAAAATGTCTAACAATTTTGATTAAAATATCATATCCTCTTGTCATAAAAGCATCTTAAATATATCTTGAATTTTATGGGAATGCCGCCAAAAGACCTCTTCATTTTGAATTGCTTTTGCGTAACTGGTAAAATTGTCCTCCGTGGTGTAGTGGTTACCATGCTAGCCTCTAGTTCCCGAGGTTGCGGTTCAAACTCGGTGGAGGGCGATGGATTTTTTCGGGCGTAAAAATCCTTAGCATGGCTTCCTTCGAAGCTGGAAGTAAAGCCGGTGGTCCCGTGTCGTAGATTTACGTTACGTAAAAGAACATCAAGCATGATAAAAGGGTCTCTGAGCAAAATTACCGGTCTTTCACGCCCAATATGGAATGGGACGCTAAAGACCATAATAGTTAAAGAGCGTCCATAAATAAAACTCAGTTTCATTTAATTCAATTTGTGATTGGTAAACCCTAAGAGATAGACAATATTTTTGTACAAAAAACATGTAGATCTGGTTAAAGCACACAATTTATGTCATATGCATATTTTTGTCTAGTGAACCATTTTCGAGATATTCCTTGTTATTTGTTAGAATTTTCCAATACTTATACTTTTTATCAAATGGAAATTCGTTATTCTTTTCTTTTTAATTTTATTTGTTTAAGGTCGCTTAAACACTAAATTCATAGCACGACCAGTATTTTACAATTAACATAGCACATGCATTATATTTACGCTAGATACAATATTTAGTGTTCACATTCATACGTTAATCTCAACAATAACTCAGCTGCAATCAAGTTATTCGTTTCGTTTTTTATGTCCTGAACAAGCAACCACATAGCAACCAGCTCTTAAAACATTTGACTATCGCTTAAAACCTACCAATTCCCCTTGCATCTTCAAGAAAATTAGCAATAAGATTAACATCTCGATTATCATGAAGCATATGGAGAATAAGCGTTTGTAAAAATAGTTTGTATAAGAGTAGAGAAAGCCATGTGAGTGTAACACATCAGATTTTTCAGTTAAACATTGAAATTTCTTATGTTCGAAAAATTATCCCTATGTAAAATGTCTATAATATATACTCCTGTGTCCAAATGCAAGAAAATGAATAAATAAAGACGATAAGGTCAAGGCAATTACAAAATGATGATGCAAACCAGACAAAATGCCGTAAAAACAGATAATTGCATAAAATGACAAGAAATGCCCTAATAAATATGCACTTTTACAATGCAGCAACCGTGGTAAGGATTTATGTATACCTATTGAGAAAAGTTTGTTGTATTGTTATTTGCACCACATTTTGGGAGCCAATTTGAAGAAGGTTTGTTTTAGGTGTTGTATTGTATTTCGACTGTTGGGGAGCCGAACTTGAAGTAGTTGCAACCGCACGTATGGTAAAAGTTTCCGGTAGCCTTCGTCCCAAATGTACTCTCCGGTGGTCTTTGTCCCAAATGTTTAAAAAATATTAACTTTGTAATTTTGGCTGTTTCTTTAAATATTAACATTTATGTTTGCATCGGCTGCGTCAGTATTTATTTTTAGGGTCATGAATTTCTTAACAAGGTTTGTGGTGTTACTGAAGAATATAGGCTTACACAGATTATAATTTTACTTCACACCTTTTATTAATTCTTGAAACAATTTAAATAACACTTAACTGATATAGAGAGCTATGAGATTCTTTTATTAATTACTTGCACTTTTTAACACGTAAACTATTTTTGTCTCTCACGAATACGTATTAAACTTCTCGAGGACGCATCTCGTGTCTGATTAGTAACATTGTCTACAACCAACGCGTCCAGTTATGAGCACTGTCTACAAGCAACTGACCTGACTTCCACCGCCTAAATTTGTAAATTTCTGTATTTCAAGTCTCTGATTGGCTATTCCTAATCCAATAGAATACTTTTATTTAACTTAAGGTTTTTTCTGGTTGTTGATTTGCCATTTTATAAACTGTCACAAAAATTTACATTATTGTTGCTCCAATAATGACTAGTGGCATTTAAACTTTCAAATACATTATTGCCTCAAGGTTGCCTCATTGTTACCTCATTGTTAGCAACTTTAACCCATTATTCTCACAGCTCCTACATTATTAAATTACGTAATACATTCACATAACATTACTGAACATGTATACAATAATATAAACATATATAATGACTGTAATATACACTTTTTTATATATTGTTACATACACATATTGCTTTAAGGCGGGCTGTTATTAAATTTATATGTTATATAATTGGACTGAAATCATTTAAGTGTTAAAAATACTGCCTCACTATTATGCAACTGTTAAAAGCTGACATGTCATCAGAATCCTGGTCCTGATCTTCACTTAAAATTATCGTCCCCTCCCTGTCTCTTCCCTTAATAGTACAGCTGGGATACACATCAACAGATCTCGGAGTTAAATGCACTTTTGGCTGCCCTTTGGTTAATAGAACAACGGTCAGGGTCCAGCGGAAAAGTTTAAATCCCAGGTGGCGATTTGAACCTGACACTTTGAAGATTGATCTTTGGGTATACCCAGCTGACTGCCGGAAGTCAGCTGTTTCGTTCTATCGTGTTGCCACCGGCCTAAAACTGTCCATTGTAATAACAGCTTGTACCTCGTCCCTGAGAAGGGTATCATAGATTATTATCACTACATAATACCTCAAAATTCCCTCTGCAGGAAAGGTATGTTCATTTTTACTTTCTCTACCGCGTCCCTAAGTAGAGGATGTACTGCATTACAGTAAAAATTGATACCGGGATTTCACCGGAAATACATGTTGTGAGGCCCAAAAACTAAAAGTCACTAAGTACTTGGTATTTAAGTTTAGTACCTTGAAGTGGGTTGTATTCAAGGAGGAGTTGTATTGTATTTCGACTGTTGCGGAGCCGAACTTGAATTTGCTGCAACCGCACGTATAGTAAAAGGTTTCCGATAGCCTTCGCCCCAAGTTTAAAAATATTAACTTTGTAATTTGACTGTTTCTTTAAATATTATATATTTATGTTTGCCTCGGCTGCGTCAGTATTATTGTTAGAGACATTTTTTGCAGGGAGTAGTGCGGCTAAGAATGTAGGCTTACACAGATTATAATTTTACTTCACTACTTTTATTAATGCTTGATACGATTTAAATAACACTTCACTGATATAGAGAGCTGTGAGATTATTTGTTAACTACTTACACTTTTTAAACACGTAAACTATTTTCGTCTCACACTGAATACATATCAAACTTCTCGAGGACGGGTCACACGTCCAGTTAGTAACGCTGTCTACAAGCAACTGAACTGATTTCTACCGCCTAAATTTATAAATTTCTGTATTTGATGTCTTTTATTGGGTATTCCTAATCCAATAGAATACTTTTATTTAACTTAATCTTTTTTCTGGTTGTTGATTGGCTATTTATAAACTGTCTCAAAAATTACATTATTGCTGCTACAAGAATTACCAGTAGCATTATTAAACTTTCTAATTCATTATTGCCTCAAGGTTACCTCATTGTTACCTCATTATTAGCAACTTTTAACCTATTATTCTCACAGCTCCTACATTATTAAATTGCGTAATACATTCACATAACATTATTGAACAAGCACATAATAATATAAACATTAATAAAATGACTGTTACACACATTTTCTATATTATGTTATACACGTATTGCTTTAAGGCGAGGTGTTATTGAATTTATATATTATATAATTCGACTGAAATCATAAGTGTTAAAAATACTGCCTCAACCTTCCAAACATGCGACACGAAGATTTTCAAAAAACTCCACCCACCCCAATTGCTCTTTATATGGAACATTTTTCGAATTTTTTTATTTTTTAAAAAATGGTTCAACCTTTTTTTTATTAAAATACCACATATTAGAGACATTTAAACGTCAAAGGAAATGTATTTCTTGAATTTTCTGGGAATAATCTGTGAAGTTCTCTTTATTCAGAAGGAATTTTGTATAATGGTGTATAAGAAACGTACTGCACAAAATTGTAGGTCTCTTTAAACCACATATTTTGCTTTAAATAACTTATTTTTTGGCATACGCCATTTCTGAGATATTCGTTATTCATGGTTCGAATTGTTCAATACTTTGTCAATCTTATAAACTCCTGTCGATTTTTAGCTGTTTCTCGTTACTCCAAGCCCCACCCGTAAGGTTGTCATTGGATTGGGTTGGACTCGGCGGGGCAGTGGTTCCCAAGAGCCGTGGGACATTGGGACATTGGGTACCTGTGCGGTTTTCCATACAGGCGGGGTTGTGAGACGCCTCAATGTCTTCCGGTACCGACCTGGATAGCCGGTAGACAGTATGGTAGATTCCTGTCTAACCTACCGAGGTTTTCGCGAGTCTTCCCCTAGCGTATCCATTTCCATCCTCGAGTAAGCGGGGAGCATTTTTAGACTCAAGGTATTGGTCCACGGACTGGAGAACCACTCGGTTAGGCCACCCTGGGTCCATAAGGGGGCTTGGGGTTTAGCTCTTGCTCAGGTAGACCTTCGCCGCGAACTGTTTCTCGTGACTGCATAGCTAAACTATGGAATTTTAAGGCAGCATATAGCGTCCAGTTGTTAAACATTTGACTATCGCTGTTCCCTTTGTATCTATAACGAAATGTATAATGTAGCTGTTTCTGTAAAGGTTTATTTGGATTAAAATGAAGTAGGTAGAAAAACTGAGGTAGTATTTTTAACACCTAAATAATTTTAGTCAAATTATGTAATAAAAAAATATAATAACAGTCCGCCTTAAAGCAATATGTATATGTAACAATATATAAAAGGTGTATATGACAGTCATTGTATGTATTTATATTATTGCATACATGTAATAAAGTTATCTGAATGTATTACGTAATTTAATAATCTAGGAGCTGTGAGAATAATAGGTTAAAAGTTGCTAATAATGAGGTAACCTTGAGGCAATAATGAGTTAGAAAGTGTAATAATGCTACTAGTCATTCTTGGAGCAACAATAACGTAATTTTTGTGACAGTTTATAAAATAGCCAATCAACAACCAGAAAAAGGTTTAAGTTAAATAAAAGTATTCTATTGGATTAGGAATAACAAATCAGAGACTTGAAATACAGAAATTTACAAATTTAGGCGTAGAAATCAAGTCAGTTGCTTGTAGACAGCGCTCATAACTGGACGCGTTGGTTGTAGACAGTGTTACCAACGCGAAATGTGTCCTCGAGAAATTTAATACGTATTCGTGTGAGACGAAAATAGTTTACGTGTTAAAAAGTGCAAATAATTAAAAAAAAGAATCTGACAGCTCTCTATATCAGTGAAGTGTTATTTAAATTGTGTCAAGAATTAATAAATGTAGTGAAGTAATATTATAATCTGTGTAAGCCTACACTCTTCAGCTGCACCACGCCTTGCAAAGAAATCCATGACTCTAACAATAATACTGACGCAGCCGAGGCAAACATAAATATATAATATTTAAAGAAAGAGTCAAAAATTACAAAGTTAATATTTTTTAAACATTTTTTTGGGCAAATGCCACCGGTAAGTACATTTGGGGCAGAGGCTACCGGAAACTTTTTACCATACGTGCGAAATATAATACACCTTCCTCAACTGACTTTCTATACGTAGCAGCTACCAAACCAAGACTTCTTCAAATTGGCTCCCAAAACGTGAGGCAAATAACAATACGTGAAGCAACCATCTTCTTCAAAATATACTTTAGTAAAAATAGTTTGCATTACCACTAATAAACGATAGATGGTAGAGAAAGCCATTTAATATAACACATCAGAATGTTGCTTTTTTCTGCCGATCAAGTCGGTTTAATGGGAAGGTTGGATAAAGTTCCTGTACTGTACACTGTAACAGAAGGCTAGGGTTACATTGAGAGATTAAGTTGCTGTATGAGATGCTTTGAAAGGTCGCACAGCTATAAAAGCTACACAGACTTAAAGAAGAAGGTTTTAGTGTTTAATAGCAGTAAAATCCATATTTATTAATGCTGGCAGTTTTTCACACCCGGGTAACCTTTAATGTTGGCTGCGTGGGGTGCCTTGCAAGACGCTCAACTTGCATAGGAAAGCGAATGTACCGCACAACGCTTTATAAAAGGAAATGAAGTCTCCGTGGAAACGAAAACTAAACAGGAGATTAAAGCGGAAGAACACCCTCTCTGCTCTCCCTATCGCTCCCTGAAGCCTCGCACTCCTCCTCCCCCGCAGGTCCGTCATTCAGCTCTCGAAAACACAACGTGAGAAATAATTGCTGGTTGATCGCACTTATGGCAGACCTCCCTCCGCATGTGAGAAGTCATTACTTTTGGGGAAGGGGCATTCTGCACAAGCAAATGGAAAAGGGCAAACTTCTGTGGACCATTCAGCCTGTCATTTTCCACCGAGAGTTTTTAAAACAAGGAGGCTCTCTTCTCTCCCTAGGGAGGAGACCGCCTCAGCATTAAATACAGGTGTTATTCAGGTTACAAAAAAAAAAAACTATGGCTGAT
This sequence comes from Deroplatys truncata, assembly GCA_030765065.1. Classification (NCBI taxonomy): domain Eukaryota; kingdom Metazoa; phylum Arthropoda; class Insecta; order Mantodea; family Mantidae; genus Deroplatys; species Deroplatys truncata. The sequence goes on from CM060979.1 coordinate 15,446,647, forward strand.
GCCGCATGTCAGCGCTGCCAACATTTTAACTTCAGTCACTAGATACATAACCAGAGAAATTACCAGAATTACTTCCCTAGTGGGACTTTTTCCTTAATGTTTCTCCATTTATTACTTTCTCTACTACGTAGTATAGTAGGGGAAGTATTGTATTTCATCCAAAAATTCGATACCGAGATTTCACCAGAAATACATGTTTTGAGGCCCACTGAATCCAAAAAAGGCATTTTTGGAAACATGTCCGCGCGTGTGTGTGTGAACAGCATAACTCAGAAAGGAACAGTTGGATAAACACCAAACTTGGTATTTAGGTTCAGTATCTTCCAGATATGCGACACGATGGTTTTCAAGAAAATCCCCCCACCCCAGATTACCCTTTACATGGAACATTTATCGAAAATTTTAATTTTCTCAAAAATGCCTCTAACAATTTTGATAAAATATCATATGTTTAAGATATTTTCATGACAAATAAAATGCATATCTCTAATTTTCTGGGAATGTCTCCAAAAGTATTGTTCATTGTGAACGACTTTTGCATAACTGGTAAACTATAAGAGATAGACAAAATTTTACTTCACAAAAATGTAGATCGCGTTAAAATACACAAATTATGTCATATACATTTTTTTATTGGGTGAACCACTTTCGAGATATTGCTTGTTATTCCCTTAAATTTTCCAATACTGATACTTTTTCTCAAATTCTTTATTGATCTTTTTTTATGTCCTGAACATACAAAGGGAATGGAATACTCCACATAGCAACCAGCTCTTAAAATATTTGACTATCGCTTAAAGCCTACCAATTCCCCTTGTATCTACAAGAAAATTAGCAATAAGATTAACATCTCGATTAACATGAAGCATATGGAGAATAAGCGTTTGTAAAAATAGTTTGTACAAGAGTAGAGAAAGTCATGTGAGTGTAACACATCAGATTTTTTTATTTTAGCTGATCAGCAAATACACTATACAAGCCACTGGTATCAATAAACTAACGTAACAATGAAACAATGTTGGCTTCAGTAACAAATATGTTTGAATATAAATGTGTGTGAAAGAAGTAAAGATTAATGTATGAACATAATTAACAACTAATACTATGCTTTACAAGTCGTCTGAACGGTTTTGAGGAGAATTGTAGATTGGTCTTTGGAGAGGATACTGGATTGAATTTGGGGAGGATAGTGTATTAGATTTTGGAGCGGATAGTATATTAGCTTTTGAAGAGGTTAGTATATTAGTTTTTGAAGAGCATAGTATATTAGCTTTTGGATAGGTTAGTATATTAGTTTGTGGAGAAGATAGTGTATTAATTTTTGGAGAGGATAGTATATTAGCTTTTGAAGAGGTTAGTATATTAGTTTTTGGAGAGCATAGTATATTAGCTTTTGGAGAGGTTAGTATATTAGTTTGTGGAGAAGATAGTGTATTAATTTTTGGAGAGGATAGTATATTAGCTTTTGGAGAGGTTAGTATATTAGTTTGTGGAGAAGATAGTGTATTAGTTTTTGGAGAGGATAGTATATTAGATTTTGAAGAGGTTAGTATATTAGTTTTTGGAGAGCATAGTATATTAGCTTTTGGAGGGGTTAGTATATTAGTTTGTGGAGAAGATAATACATTAGTTTTTGGAGAGGATAGTATATTACATTTTGAAGAGGTTAGTATATTCGTTTTTGGAGAGCATAGTATATTAGCTTTTGGAGGGTTTAGTATATTAGTTTGTGGAGAAGATAATACACTAGTTTTTGGAGAGGATAGTATATTAGCTTTTGGAGAGGTTAGTATATTAGTTTGTGGAAAAGATAGTGTATTAGTTTTTGGAGAGGATAGTATATTAGTTTTTGGAGAGGTTAGTATATTAGTTTGTGGAGAAGATAGTGTATTAGTGTTTGGAGAGGATAGTATATTTGCTTTTGAAGAGGTTAGTATATTAGTTTTTGGAGAGCATAGTATATTAGCTTTTGGAGGGGTTAGTATATTACTTTGTGGAGAAGATAATGCATTAGTTTTCGGAGAGGATAGTATATTAGCTTTTGGAGAGGTTAGTATATTAGTTTGTGGAGAAGATAGTGTATTAGTTTTTGGAGAGGATAGTATATTAGCTTTTGAAGAGGTTAGTATATTAGTTTGTGGAGAGCATAGTATATTAGCTTTTGGAGGGGTTAGTATATTAGTTTGTGGAGAAGATAATACATTACTTTTTGGAGAGGATAGTATATTAGCTTTTGGAGAGGTTAGTATATTAGTTTGTGGAAAAGATAGTGTATTAGTTTTTGGAGAGGTTAGTATATTAGTTTGTGGAGAAGATAGTGTATTAGTGTTTGGAGAGGATAGTATATTAGCTTTTGAAGAGGTTAGTATATTAGTTTGTGGAGAAGATAGTGTATTAGTTTTTGGAGAGGATAGTATATTAGCTTTTGGAGAGGTTAGTATATTAGTTTGTGGAGAAGATAGTGTATTAGTTTTTGGAGAGGATAGTATATTAGCTTTTGGAGAGGTTAGTATATTAGTTTGTGGAGAAGATAATGTATTAGCTTTTGGAGAGGTTAGTGTATGGTTGAAGGGGAGGATAATATATTAGTTTTTGGAGAGCATAATATATTATTTTTTGGAGATCATAGTATATTTGTTTTTGGAGAGGATAGTTTATTAGTTTTTGGAGAATGTGGTATATTAGTTTTTTGGAGAGCCCAGTATATTGGGTTCTGCAGTGAATAGTGTAAGTAGAAAGAGGCAAAGGCCTCTCCTCCCGAAATATAGCAATGATTTTTAATTTGATTTAGCGACTTTCTGGCGACATTTAGTTCAGAATTTGGTGATTTTTGGCTAGACTTAGTTGGCAACTCTATTTTGGATAGCGTTAGTTTATTGTGGTGTCCATTAATTTAATGCAGGACCTACATTTCATTAATATCTACATATGTCCTCATACTAAAGCATCCAACCAGTAGCACACGCAATGTTACCTCTGGTTAAAAAATAATTCAAGAATTATGAAATGCAGCTTCCAAGGATTAGATAGCTCCATTACTACTCTCAACAGCACGTAGTGCGACCGTATGTGGGGAAAACAGCTTTGTTTGCGTTATTTGCATTCGTTTCTAACGTTAACTGTGTTCCTTAGCAGTACTGTTTCTTGTAGCGATTATACTTCCAGACTTCGTTATCTCATTTCGTTTTTGTACGTTGTCCTTTTAGATATGAGTATATTTTATTCTTAATGTTTGCAATACTTACTTGTAGTACGTACAGCCAGTGTTGCTGTACGAAAAGTTCGATGCCCAGATTTTACCGGAAGCACACGTTTTGAAGCTCCTTGAATGAAAAAATGTTTCAAGAAGAAGTTTCTTTATCGTCTCTATACCTACAATGAAACTTGTCTTGATTAACAAGAAATAGAACCTAACGAGATGACGCCGCGGTAACCCGGGCGACTAGCATTCGGAAAATCCCGGGATCGAATCCTGGTGTCCGCTCATTCTGACCCATGGGTTTTCCGGGATCGTCAGGCGAATGCTGGAGCGCTTTCTTTCATCTCCCGAATTTCCTGTTCCTTCATTTCCTCTCATTAATCTTTTCATTCATGCTTTACCCATAGGTCTATTTAAGGGTTGGAAGAGTTGGCGATGGTGTTTCGGTGCGGCGTAGCAGGGAAAAAGGACGCTTTCTGTGAAACTTTCTCCGTCCCCCGGCTTTCGGCTGGTTACCAGGGGTTAATGGATCGCCCCATCAGAGCGAGGGGCGGGATCCCGGGGTTGGAATCCCCGGTCTGCCTGTTCGAATGTCAGCATGTCTCAAATACCCCGACCCAACTACCCTTTACATGGAACATTTAAAAAAAATCTAAATAATGACTTAATGATTTTAATTAATACACCGGATATTAACGTATTAATGTTTCAAATAAAATGTATATCTTGAATTTTCTGGGAAGGAAATTCCAGTCCTTTTCTTCCAAAGGAATCTTGTATAACTGGTAAACGTTAAGCGATAGACGAAAACATACTACACAATGAATGCAGATCTCTTTAAAACATCAATTCATTTTAATAAGTTTTCTTCTGGCATATGCCATTTCTAAATAACCGTTATTAAAGATTCGAATTGTTCATTCTTTAAAGTCCTTTCAACATTCAGTTGTTTCTCGCGATTTCATGGAAACAGTATGGAATTTTAAGGCCAGCATATAGCGTGCAGTTGTTAAACATTTGACTATCGCTGTTCTCTTTGTATGTATAACGAAATGTGTAATGTAGCTGTTTCTGCAAAGGTTTATCTGGATTAAAATGTAGTAGATAGAAAAATAAGCTTTATTAAGAATAGTTTGTATACCCACTAATAAACGATAGAGGGTAGAGAAGGTCATGTGAATGCATCACGTCAGAATTTTTGCTTTCTATACTACTTACCTATAGTGAGTACCTCTATTGCATGCCACCCAAGCTCCAGTGAAACGGATGACGATGGGTGCAAGCTTGGATGGGGGCCCTAACGTTTCCAGATCGAACACACCCAACTCCGTCCGGGCCCATCCGAAGGCGAGACCTAAGTTAGCAGTTCCGCAGCATGTCAGGGAAGAAATCTCTACAAAGCGCACATCGTGATGGTGGGTATAAGAAATGAGGGGCAGGGGGAGTCGTGGTAGAAGATTAAGCACCAAAAGCATTCACCGACCGACCCGGGGAAAGCACGAAAAACCCATGGGTCAGAATGGACGGTCACCTGAGATTGCTTGTTATGAAAAAAGGCTAAGTATACCTACCTGTAAATCAGTGGACGCTAAGTTCTAACTGACAATTCCTTTGCTAACAATTAGTAAATACAGAGGAAATGCATCTTTAGAAACGCCGTTAGACTGTATAATTCCAATTAAACACTTTATAAATAACTTCAGGGTCATTATTGATCTTGAACAATGGACGAATAAAACTGTGGAAACTCCTGAGAAAACTTGGATGCGGTTTACAGATGTCTCAAAGGATTACTCAGGAACAGGAGCCAGAGTATATGATATAACACCAAGGTGTTGTTTCTTTACATGAGTGAAACAGAAATCTATTCAATGCATACATGAAAACATAAGGACAACTTACACTGGTAAACAGCCTCCAAGTAGTCATAAGGTAACGCCAGAACTGGGTTTAAACTGCCTAAATATGCTCACAAGTTTGCCAGAACAATGAACGTTCAACTCATCTGGGTACCGGGTCATATTGGCATAAAGGGAAATGAAAAACCTGATGAACTTGCAAGACAAAGAGAAGCTTCACAATATATTGGGCCAGGGCCGGCTCTAGGAACAGCTCGATGTTTAGTAAGAGAGGCTATTGGTCCAAAGTAGAACATCATAAAACCTGGCTTAAAACTCCACGAAACAAACATGATAAACTGTTTATTAGAAAACCATGTATGAAAAGAGCTGAAATGTAGCAGGCTTTAGCTGAGAACAATTTTACATTTCTCACGGGACATGCTCCTGTGAAAACGCACGGGAGTGTTTCAGGGTAACTTAGATTGAACAAGAAAGAAACTGAAAAGACAAGCACATGATATGCTGCTGTGAGTCCTTGGCTCAAAGGAGATATATTGCTTTTGGGAAAATGTTTTCAGAAGCAGAAAAATTTGAAACTGTATCTGTTATGAGACTGTATTCCTTGGTAAAGGGTGCAGGCATAGCGAGTTGGGATATAAGCTGAAGTTGTTGTAGCCCCACGTTTAGGCACCAACTTGAAGCTGTTTTAGATCACGCACATAATGCATGCCATCTTGGAGTGTTCGCCCCACGTTTACTTTTCCGGTGGCCTTCGCCCCAGTTTAAGAATCAACTTTTTATTTTTAATATTCATTTATTTATGTATTATATACGTATGTATGTATACCTCGGCGGCGACAGTAGTAATTTATAAAGCACATATCTCTTAGCAGGGCTGGTGTGGCTAAAGAACCAGGCTTACACAAATTATAATGGTATTTAACTTTGTTTTGTTAATGCTTCACACGATTAAATAACACTTCACTTATGTATCCTACTGTAGAGCTGTGAGATTATTGTTAATTGTACTTTTTAACACGTAAACTTTATATTAATCTCACCGCAATGAAGTTTTATGTCTCACACTTAACACGTACCGAACTGCTCGAGTACGCAATCTTGTAGCGTCTCCCGCCTGAATTTGTACAATTTCTCTATTTCAAGTCTCTGATTGGCCAAGCCTACTCCAATAGAATACTTTTATTTAACTTAAAATTTTTCTAGTTTTTGATTGGCTATTTAGAAACTGTTTTAAATATTATATTATTGTTCCAAGAATTGTTAGTAGCCTTTACTAAACTTTCTAATTTATTGTTATCTCAAGGTTACCTCATTGTTGGCCACTTTCTGCTTTCTACTTTGTAATTCTGTTTGCTACGGAAGGTATTTTGCTTCTATTCTCACAGTTCCTAATGTTAAAATACGTAATACATTCACATAACATTATTATACTTGTACACAATAATATAAACATAATACAATGTCTGTTACACTGTTATTATATTTTAACTTTCTCTACTAGGTACAGTAAGTAGGGGAAGTATTGTAATCCACTCAAAAATTCGATACCAAGATTTCACAGGAAGTACACGTTTTTATGTTCACTGAATGTATATAAAACATTTTTGGAAACACTTCTGTGTGTGTGTGTGTGATTGTCTGTAAACAACATAACTCAGAAACGAACAGCCGGATAAACACCAAACTTGGTATTTAGTTTCAGTATCTTCCAGAGATGCGACACGAAGGTTTTCAAGAAAATCCCCCCACCCCAGATTACCCTTTACATGGAACATTTTTCGAAATTTTTATTTTTCTAAAAAATGGCTAACGATTTTGAATAAAATATCATGTTTAAGACATTTTATGGCAAATGAAATGAATATCTTGAATTTTCTGGGAATGTGTCCAAAAGTATTCTTCATTGTGAACGACTTTTGCATAACTGGTGAATCATAAGCGATAGACAAAATTTTACTACACAAAAATGTAGATCGCGTTAAAATACACAATTTATGACATATACATTTTTGTTTTTGAGTGAAACATTTTCGAGATATTGCTCTTAAAACATTTAACTGACGCTTAAAGCCTACCATATTCCCCTTGCATCTACAAGAAAATTAGCAATAAGATTAAGATCTCCATTAACATGAAGCATATGGAGAATAAGAGTTTGTAAAAATAGTTTGTACAAGAGCAGAGTGTAACACATCAGATTTTTATATTATATAATTAGACTGATATCATGTAAGTGTTAAAAATACTGCCTCAAACTGCGCCGAAGTGCGTCCGGAGGAATGACAGAAATCTGTATCGAACAAGACGAGCAATCAATGGATTAATGGTAAAACGCACAAGGCGGTCAACGCTTAAAGAGCGCAGAAGGAAGTCCGACACCGGAATTTGGTAAGAGGTGATTTCTTGGTGGGAATTCCAGAAACGCATTATGCAGCCTAATTTGTGAAGGTAAAAGCGAGGAGAGCAGTGATTGTCAATTTCCCTAACCGTTACAACAAACGCTGGGGGCGAGATTTACTCATGCGGTGTGCCGAATAATGCATCAAATTATTTATTATTACAAAGCGAGGACGTCGTGGGGGCGTCGAGGCATGCGATGCTGTGCAAACAAGTTGCAACCTAGCTCGCTTCGGGCTGCCACGTGACGCACACACACACGCGCTCTTCATACAAAAACAAAGTAAACTATCAGTCAGGGCCCCTTGTTGTTATTCTTTAAAGGGGAGGTTCTCTTAACTATTTATATGCACTTCACTTTGTAGGAGGCTGACCTGCGGTGCCAGTCTACCCCGTTCTGATTTCGTTTCGTTGTGGGTGAAAGTTCTATTTCAGCTAGAAGCTTCATTTTAGACACACAAATTTTACATTACATACTAATAAATGTATTAAAATTTCATATTGCTGGAATTTGAAGCAGTACTTTTTATCGCTTAAATGATATCATTCTAATTATATAATATAAAAAATAACAGCCCGCCTTAAAGCAATATGTGTATTTTATAATATATAACGTGTATATTACAGTCATTGTATGATGTTTATTTTATTATGTATATGTATAAAATGCTATGTGAATGTATTACGTAGTTCAACAATATAGGAGCTGTGAGAATGGAAGTCGAAGGTTGCTAACAATAAGGTAACCTTGAGACAACAGTAAGTTAAAAATTCTGATGTGTTACACTCGCATGAATTTCTCTACTCTTGTACAAACTATTTTTACAAACGCTTATTCTCCATATGCTTCATGTTAATCGAGATATCGAGATGTCAATCTTATTGGTAATTTTCTTGTAGATGCAAGGGGAATTGCTAGGGTTTAAACGATAGTCAAATATTTTAAGAGGTGGTTGCTATGTGGAGCATTCCATTCTCTTTGTATGTCCAGGACAAAAAAAATCTGATGTGTTACACTCACATGACTTTCTCTACTCTTGTACAAACTATTTTTACAAACGCTTATTCTCCATCTACTTCATGTTAATCGAGATAAGCATTTGCAGACTCTATCTTATTGCTAATTTTCTTGTAGATGTAAGGGGAATATAGAAATACAGTAGCCTTTAAGCACATACATATCTCTTAATAGCTGGTTGTTAGGTGCAGCACCATTCCCTTTGCCACAGATTAATACTCTTTGCATATGCAAGACAAAAAATGAATAACGAATTCCCATTTGAGAAAATAAGTATTGAAAAATTTAAGGGAATAACAAGTAATACCTCGAAAATGGTTCACTCAACAAAAAAAATGTATATGACATAAATTGTGTATTTTAACACGATCTACATTTTTTGTGTAGTAACACTTTGTCTATCTCTTATGGTTTACCAGTTATGCAAAAGTCGTTCACAATGAAGAATACTTTTGGAGACATTCCCAGGAAATTCAGGATATACATTTTAATTGTCATAAAAATATCTTAAACATATGATATTTTATTCAAAATCGTTAGAGCTATTTTTGAGAAAATTAAAATTTTCTAAACATTTTCCATGTAAAGGGTAATCTGGGGTGGGGGGATTTTCTTGAAAACCTTCGTGTCGCATCTCTGGAAGATACTGAACCTAAATACCAAGTTTGGTGTTTATCCGACTGTTAGTTTCTGAGTTATGCTGTTCACAGACAGACAGTCACACACACGGACATGTTTCCAAAAATGCTTTTTTTGTATTCAGGGGGTCTCAAAACATGTATTTCCGGTGAAATCTCGGTGTCGAATTTTTGGGTGGAATACAATAGTTCCCCTACTTACTATACGTAGTAGAGAAAGTAAAAAGCATAGCTTTAAAATGAAAACTTGTTAAAATCCAAGGGCGTAACAGGTAGATTTTCAACAAAATTCCCCCATCCAAAAAATGGCCCTTATATATGGAAAAACGTTCCGTATTTTTTATTTTCTCAAATGTCACTAATTTAATTAAATCATTGACATATTTACATTGACAAAATGTATAGTTTGAATTTTTTACAAATAATCTGTGAATACCTTTTCATTCTGAATTACTTTTGTATACGTGGTAAAGCTAGGAGAAAACGTATTACACAAAAAATATGTAGATCTCTTTAAAACACACAATTTATTTCAATAATTTTTTGTGGCATCAACCATTTCCGAGATATGGTATTAATGGTTCGAATTGTTCAATACTTAGCCGTTCTTTTAGTGTCCTATTTTCAGTTGTTTCACGCGATGTCATGGAAACAGTATGGAATTTTAAGGCCAGCATATAGCGTTCAGTTGTTAAACATTTGACTATCGCTGGATTAAAATGAAGTAGATAGTAAGATAAACGTTCGTAAGAATAGTTTTTATATCAACTAATAAATGATAAGGGGAGTGAAATTATGTGAATGTAACACATCAGATTTTGTTGTAATTTAAGAGACATAAAGAAGTGTATTTCCCTTAAAGTCACTATTTTGGATTTCTGGGTGGAATACGATAATGTAAGCGATAGAGAAAGTAAAAAGAGATGTGGACATGGATCTGTTTTGCGCAGAAGGAGCTGTGGGTTTCGGCCATCTGCAGTACGATATGTGAGGGTAAGACTTTAGTTTATTTAAGGGAGGCAAGAAGGGTTTAGTTACGCACGACCACCTCGACATAGTTTAGCGATTGTTTTGTTGTCCGTTAGAGACCACACCAATAGTTGTCCTGCGGGCACCGCCTATTGTTTGGTCGCATGAATCAACCGCAAGGGTGGGACTAGGATATACTGCTGACACTGCAGCTAATTTGCACTAAGTACTCTTGTTTTTCACGTACCTAGAAAATTAAATATTCAAGTCTTGCCACATTACTACGTCTTTGCTTATACCGTATCACTTATAGCGAATACAAGCCACAAAATATGTATTACAAATTTTCGTACTGTACACCACGCTCCTGCATGGATACAGTGATTTCGCGAAACGTAATGAAGGGAATAGAATTACCGTTGAAAAATATAACATATTAGTTTCTCTACCGCGTATCTAGAATGTAGAGGAATATTTTATCCCATCCAAAAATTTGATATCGAGATTTCACCGGAAATACATGCTTTGGCGCCCCCTTAATAAAAAAACACTCCTAGAAAAAGGTCCATGTGTTGTCTGTGAACAGCATAACTCAAAAACGAAAAGTCGGATAAATACCAAAGTTGGTATTTAGGTTCAGCATCTTTCAAAGATGCGGCACGTAGATTTTCAAGAAAATCCCCACCGCAGTTACACTGTATATGCAACACTTTTCGAAAATTTTGATTTTCTCAAAAATGGCTAACAATTTTGATTAAAATATCATATATATAAGATATTTTCATAATAAATAAAATGTATATCTTGAATTTTCTGGAAATGTCCCCAAAATTCCTCTTTCTGAATGACTTACATAACTGGTAAACCGTAAGAGATAGACAAAAAATTTCTGCATAAAAAAATGTACATCTGGTTAAAACACACAATGTATGTCATATGCATTTTATTTTGTGGGATGAACCATTTCCGAGATATGCCTTGTTATTTGTTTGAATTTTCCAATACTTATACTTTTACTCAAATTCGTTATTCATTTTTTTTATCCTGGACATGCAAAGAGAATGGAATACTCCACATAGCAACCAGCTCTTAAAACATTTGACTATCGCTTAAAGCCTACCAATTCCCTTTGCATCTACAAGAAAATTAGCAATAAGATGAGTAGATGGAGAATAAGCGTTTGTACAAGAGTAGAGGAAGTCATGTAAGTGTAACGCATCAGATTTTTTTCCTACTACTTATCCATGGGAGTTACTGCATTCCATGGAAATATTCTATACCGAGAAATCACCGGAAATAGTATTTTGAGGCCCTCTGAATCCAAAACATGCACTTTTATTTTCTTTACTGCTTAGCTATAGTATAAAGGCTGGTTCACAACCGCCCTTGAACGGTAACCAGAACGGAAACGAGAACGGGAAAGTATATCGATCACAAAGTGAAAGTCGATTTTGCACATTGGGATTTCATTTGTTTTTAACTGACCAATGACATTTTTTCATCTACTTCCAATTTTGCCAAGCCAACGTCAAAATTCGATAGAGTAAGCATTATCTAAATTCATATCCATTACATTTCCGATCCCTCTACTTATACCAAACTTTCATTCCTTTATTTAATGGCATACATTAAAATTGTTTATTGTTCTTTTTTCATTTCCACCGGTTTTAGCTGTTCTTTGTAGCTTTTGCCATTGTTTCTTAGGCAATAACCAGTTTTGAGTTGTACATAAACAAACTGCAAATGATCCCTTCACCAGAGGAACCAACGCTGATTAGATTTGCGGGTGTCGGGATGAAGTTAGGAAGCACATTTACTACTAATGCCTTTCAGTTTCATGTTTGCAACTTGCGACTATAGAGAGCACTAGTGGCTGTTTCATGTCACGGCCGCCTAGAATAACCTCTAGAGTGTATAGTCTAATATGCACAATAGGGATCTAATATGCCGTGCCCGGGAACGAGAACGAAAGTTAAAAGTTGGGCAACTCTTCTTTCCCGTTCCCGGGGCTCGAGAAGGCTTCCCGTCGATTGTGAACGTTCCCATTTGAATACATGTATTTCAACTTTCTCGTTCTCGTTCTGGTTACCGTTCTTGTTGGTTGTGAACCAGCCTTTAGTTATAGAACGGAAGGGGATACCTTGCACAGTGCGGCTTACATAGATCTAATGTGGCTGTCATCCCCTCCCCTAGGAAGGGATGAAGTGAAGGAACCACAGGAGGCTATAGGCTTCAGGCAGATAGGCCACAGAGACGCGAGGAAGTCCTTAACTGCTCCATGCTCAAAGGGCCATCCAACTGCTGGAGCTGCCTAGAGGGGGCCATGAAGGACCCGTCGACTAAGCAGCCAACTGGTGTCCACGGGGAGTACTCTTTCCTTTGAGCAACCGCGTCCAGCACCGCCATGATGATGAACCGTAAGTGACCTCCTTTAGGAGGCCTGCACGTAGGCACTTAGAGCCCTCTCAAGTCTGGTGATCCGAATGAAACGGACCACGTCCTTGATATCTACCCTTCTTATCTCCTCAGGTTCCAAAAGGAACACTAAGAATACATACCTATACATAGCGAAATCTTCGCATTCATATAGTACGAGATATACTGTGAAGTCCCAAAATCCCTCCCACATTTCCGACATAAGCTGTCTTGTGTATCTGCACAAAGTGTTGTGGCCTGTAGCCTCTGAGTCTAATTCAGGGGTAACTCGCTCACTTTCCCGTCAGCCCCAATATAAAAGCATGGGCCTGTCTGGTGGTGGATTGCTTACTGCAGATTTCAAGATGAGCCCTCGCGATAACCTGGGTTACCTCATACTTGACAGTGCTAGACGACATCCGCAGAAGGGGTCACACCCTTTCCCTCTTAGCAAGAGTGTCTGTCTGCTCATTTCCTCTAACACCAACGTGACCAGGAAACCAAAGAAGTGTAACCGGACAGCTAGCACAGATTCCACCCCACCTCCTATGGCATTGCCGCACCAATGGGAATGTAGTTTTAACGCCCCTAAAGACTTTCAAAATTGACATATCCGGCACCGCCACTCGCCGCGAAACCTAGGAGCGCACTTGAAAGATGTCAAGCAAACGGAATAAAAGAAATGATGGAAAGGCAATCGTGGTAGATAAGAGACCACCCGAAACTTCACCTACCCACCAGGGAAAACTACCGAAAACCAAAACATAAGAGTGGATTGTCGACGGGAAACGAACCCGGGATCTCCCGAATGCGAGCCTCAGACATTACCGCGGAACCATCTTGCTCGCTTACCTATATTAAGTGTAGGAAGTATTGCATTCAACCCAAAAATTCGCGATAGAGATTTCATCAGAAATATAACAGGTGGCCCAACCGCGCCGTATTTGACGTGTACAGATAACCCTTCGTGCGTTTTGTTTCAAACTGGAAATACTAGGGACTTCTGCGCGTATCTGTGGGCCTGCGGATCTAAGACCTCCTACGGCTCATCCCTGCCTCCCCTGTAATAAATTGTTTGTTTTAAATGTCGTGTGCTACGTCTTTGTCTATCCCACAGTGTTTAACAGTTATACACAATTATATAAAATTGCTCCGGAATGAAGAGGACTTAGCAAGCATTCCCAGAAAATTCAAGATACACATTTTATTTGCCATGTAAATGTCTTTAATAAATGGTATTTTAGTCAAAAGCGTAGGAGCCATTTTGAAGAAAATCAAAGATTTCAAAAAATCTTCCATGTACAGGGTAGTTGGTATGGGAATATTTTCTTGAGAACCTTCGTGTTGCATCTTTGGAGTATACTGAATTTAAATACCAAGTTTGGTATTTAACTTTTCTTTTTTGAGTTATTTGTTTTCAGACACACACGGAATTTTTTTTCAAATATTTCAAAACAAGTATTTTCGATGAAACCTCGGTATAGAATTTTTGGATGGAATGCAACACCTTCTCTACCTACTATGTACGCGGTATAGAAACTAAAAGGTTTAAAATTAACTGCGAATTTGAGAGTAGTGGGTTCAGAACACAAATAAGTTTGTAAATGTATGGGCTCGTCAATGAAGAGACCAATATATTTCGAGAAACGGGTATTGTGAAATTACTGAAATGCTATTCATACAAGGGCTATACGGAACATTTATAGAATGCCATGTTTCTAAAAACACATGAAATTTGTTCATCTTTGAATGCTACTTTCTAATGTTTTGCGAGGTAATTGTCATTCAGTTTGTTCCATTTGTACTAAGAGTTGGATAATTATCACAATTTAAACATTTTGCGTTCACCCAAAATGAATTTGACTGGAGAATATTTCCAGACTATGATATTTTTACGGTTTAAATCGTCATTAACCGTAAACAATGTAAAGATCGGCTTAGAAATGCATTTGGCGAAGAAGCCCCATCTAATGCAACAACTTACAATTGGTACAACGGATTCAAAAGAGATCTATTTTCTCAGTAATGAATTTCGTGAGAACGCCCAAGAATTCCTGTTACTGATGAAAATATTGCAGCTGTTTGAACAATGCTTGAAGAAGATCGGCGCACATCTTATGAATTTATTCTGGCGACATTGGCTACTGGTATCAGTCAAATCCAAAATAATTTACATTAGTTAGACGTGAGAAAACTTTGTTGTCGATGAATTCCACATAAACTGATGCTCGATCAAAAACTACAACGAAGTGATTGGTGTAGAAAAGCTCTGGAAAAATTCAAAGGCGGCCCTTCAAATTTGGTTTGTAAAATCGTTACTGGTGATGAATCTTGGGTTTATTGTTATGATCCTGAAAACAAAAGTCATACGGCTCAATGGGTCTTTCGAATCGAATCTAAGCCTATAGAAGTCCAACGAATTCGCAGCGCTGGTAAGAAGAAGGTTGCTAGGTTTTTACTTTCTCTACTACGTATAGTAAGTAGGGGAATTATACGATTTGACCCAAAAATTCGATACCGAGATTTCACAGGAAATCCATGTTTTGAGACCCCCTGAATCCAAAAATAATTTTTTGGAAACATAGCCGTGTGTGTGTCTGTAAACAACATTACTCAGAAACGAACAGTCGGATAAACACCAAACTTGGTATTTAGGTTCAGTATCTTCCAGAGATGCGACACGAAGGTTTTCAAGAAAATCCACCACCCCAGATTACCCTTTACATGGAACATTTTTTGAAAATTTTAATTTTCTCTAAAATGGCTCTAACGATTTAGATTAAAATATCATATGTTTAAGATATTTTCATGACAAATAAAATGTATATCTTGAATTTTCTGGGAATGTCTCCAAAAGTATTCTTCATTATGAACGACTTTTGCATAACTGGTAAACCATAAGAGATAGACAAACTTTTACTACACAAAAAGTGTAGATCGCGTTAAAATACACAATTTATGTCATATACTTTTTTTGGTTGGTTGAACCATTTTCGAGATATTGCTTGTTATTCTCTTAAATTTTCCAATAGTTATACTTTTTCTCAAATTCGTTATTAATTTTTACTTTCTCTACTACGTATAGTAAGCAGGGGAAGTATTGTATTCCACCCAAAAATTCGATACCGAGATTTCACCGGAAATACATGTTTTGAGACCCCCTGAATCCAAAAAAAGCATTTTTAGAAACATTTCCGTGTGTGTGTGTGTGTGTGTGTGTGTGTGTCTGTCTGTGAACAGCATAACTCAGAAACGAACAGTCAGATAAACACCAAACTTGGTATTTAGGTTCACGGATGCGACACGAAGGTTTTCAAGAAAATCCCCTATACCCCAGAGTACCCTTTACATGGAACATTTTTCGAAAATTTTAATTTTCTCAAAAATGGCTCTAACGATTTTGATTAAAATATCATACGTTTAAGATATTTTTATCACAAATAAAATGTCTATCTTGAATTTCCTGGGAATGTCTCCAAAAGTATTCTTCATTGTGAACGACTTTTGCATAACTGGTAAACCATAAGAGATAGACAAAATTTTACTACACAAAAATGTATATCGCTTTAAAATACACAATTTATGTCATATACATTTTTTTGGTTGAGTGAACCATTTTAGAGATATTGCTTGTTATTCCCTTAAATTTTCCAATACTTATACTTTTTCTCAAATTCGTTATTCATCTTTTTTTGTCCTGGACACACAAAGAGAATGGAATACTCCACATAGCAACCAGCTCTTAAAACATTTGACTATCGCTTAAAGCCTACCATATTCCCCTTGCATCCACAAGAAAATTAGCAATAAGTTTAACATCTCGATTAACATGAAGCGTATGGAGAATTAGCGTTTGTAAAAATAGTTTGTACAAGAGTAGAGAAAGTCATGTGAGTGTAACACATCAGATTTTTCTTTTCTAAAACGGACCATATTGCTACTATAGCATTAGAAGATAGACATGCCGTTACTACCGATTGATTCACAAATGTCTGTTTACATCAAAGTTTTGAAAAATTCGTGAAAAACATCCAAAAAGAAAAATGTTGTTACATCACGACAACTCATCCTCGCATTGAAGTTTGTAGTTTCTGCCCCACGTATGGAAGCCAATTTGAGAAGCTGTATTGTCTTTACGTTGTTGTATTGTTATTTCAACTGTTTTGGAGCCGAACTTGAAGTTCGTTGCAACCGCACGTATAGTACCCGGTTTCCGGTAGACTTCGCCCCAACGGTACTTTCCGGTGGCCTTTGCTCCAAAACGTTAAAATATTTTAACTTTGTAATGTTGACTGTTTCTTTAAATATTATATATTTATGTTTGCCTCGGCTGCGTCAGTGTTTATATTTAGAGACATGAATGTCTTAGCAGTGTTGTGGTGCGACTGAAAAATGTAGGTTTACGCAAATTATAATGTTATTTTCACTCCTGTTATTAATACTTGACACGATTTAAATAACACTTCACTGATATAGAGAGAACTGTGAGATTTTTTATTATTAAATACTTGCACTTTTTAACACGTCTCACACGAATACGTATGAAATTTCTCGAGGACGCATCTCACGTTAGGAACACTATCAACAACCAACACGTCCAGTTATGAGCACTGTCTACAAGCAACTGACTTGAATTCCATCGTATAAATTTGTAAATTTCTGTATTTCAAGTCTCTGATTGGCTATTCCTAATCCAATAGTATACCTTCATTTAACTTAAGCTTTTTTCTGGTTGTTGTTTGGCTATTTTATAAACTGTGTCAAAATTTACATTATTGTTGCTCCAAGAATGACTATTAGCATTATTACTCTCTAATTTATTATTGCTTCAAGGTTACCTCATTGTTAGCAACTTTTAACCTATTATTCTCACAGCTCCTACATTATTAAATTACGTAATACATTCACATAACATTATTACACATGTATACAATAATATAAACATATACAATGACTGTAATATACACTTTTTATATATTGTTACATACACATATTGCTTTAAGGCGGGCTGTTATTATATTTTTTACTATATAATTTGACTAAAATCATTTATGTGTTAAAAATACTGCCGCAGCATACAGGAAAACTGAGTATCTGGATGCCCTAAAGATCAGCAACATGGACCCTCAACCATACAGCCCTGTCGTCCACCATGGTGTAGTGGTTACCATGGTAGCCTCTAGTTCCCGAGGTCACGGGTTCAAACGGGTTACGGACCATGGATTTTTAGGCCTAAAAATCCTTAGCATGGCTTCCTTTGGAAGGGAAGTAAAGTCGGTGGACCCTTGTCGTAGATTTACGGCACGTAAAAGAACCTCAAGCCTGATAGAGGCCTCTGAGGAAAATTACCGGTCTTTCATGCCCAATATAGAATGGGACGCTAAGGACCATAGCTGTTAAAGTGCGTCCATATATAAAACTCAGTTTAATTTAATTTAACCATTGTGGTAGTAATTTGTATCACAACAATGTAAATGCCAGAGTGATTGTAGTGTAAATAAGCATTATTGTATGACAATGATTTGAGATGTTTGTTAATTATAAACATTGTTAGGAAATAAGTTTACACGGCCTCACTGAAACTGACAATAAGAGCGGGCAACAATGAGCGAGGGGGTGAGTTGTTTATGAATTATTAGAGACAAGCAAATGACGTCAGATTGGCGCGCTTTTCTGTAGAAATGGAGGGAATATTTTCCCTAGAGCATTTGTGTTCGTAATTTTGATTGGATATAAAAATAGACGCTAATGTTGGCGCGCTTTATTAACCAATAGCAGCTCGGTTATAATCTTTAGGCATATTGGGGTGAGGGAGTATAAATATGAAGCAGGGGGACAGGTTTCGTTCAGTCCAACAGAAGCATTCGCGGGTAATACGTCGCTCAGTCCAGAAGAAGCATTTGCGTGTAATACGTCGTTCAGTTCAACATAAGTATTCGTGGGTTATACGTCACAAAGTTTAAGAGAATCGTCGCGCAATTCTACAAAATCTCTCGCGTCGTAAAGTTAGTTATAAATGTGAAGCACGCGAATTAATAAAGTGCGGTAAATAAGTGATTATAATAACATTAGAAAACATAACAGTTTCAGTCTGGCGTGTATCAAGAATCAATATGTGAAATTGAATAATGTGTGACGACAATAAAAGTGTAAAAACATATTCTTTTATCAGTGTTATCTTTCAGTAACAAATCCTTTCCGTTTACACACCCTGTTCATGAGATGTGCTCGACCGAGAAATAATAGCTAGCCGGAGGACAATGAACCCAACATCCAAAGTAGTAATACAATAACAGGCGCTCAGAAATAAGATAACACGAAGTGACCGCGACAAATTGGCTCCCATACGTTGTGCAGATAAACATGAAGCATTTTCCAACTTCCAACAACTAACAAATATCACACTTCACCATACACCTCTGAAGTAGCACTTTGTGATTTTTTT
Source organism: Deroplatys truncata (assembly GCA_030765065.1). Classification (NCBI taxonomy): domain Eukaryota; kingdom Metazoa; phylum Arthropoda; class Insecta; order Mantodea; family Mantidae; genus Deroplatys; species Deroplatys truncata. The sequence goes on from CM060979.1 coordinate 15,465,590, forward strand.
TTTGCTTCCAAAAATTAAAGATAAAACTCGTGGAATAGCTTTTTCGTCATCAGATGAAACATTATTCTGAAGTGACTCAGGAAGACGGTCATAATTCCTCTTAAGGACTGGTTTGATCGAATGCAAAAACGTTAAAGGAGAATATTTTGAAATACAATAAAATAATTTACATTTAAAACTAACCTTTGCTTGGTTTTCTAAAAATTTTCAGTGTCACCTTCGTACATATACTTATTTCATACGAAAATAATCAGGTATTCTAATTTTTTATTTGTTTACTTATAACCAAAGTATTGAAGTCTGTCTACGCTTCAGATACGTACATCAGGATTGTTGTTTGAGGAAAAAAACTAATTACATAATTAATTAATAACTTATAAAGGCATAGAAAAATATTGGCAAATGTTGATAATAAAGCTAATTTAAATCCTCTCGCCTAAGGGGACGTATGTGAATTATTAATTGGAATCGTTTCAGTAAAATATCAGTTTTTTATACACAAGTAATTGACACCTAATGACATATAGATAGTTGTTGATGTCATCAGTGTCGTATTACTTTTGTTTTTTCCTGTTTGAAATACAGAAGCATGACTGCAAATAGTCTGTCCCGTTTGTTCAGTAACTAAAAAGTTAAGTCTAAATTATGCTCTAATGCTATCATGACAGAATCTGTGGTGTCAAAATTGCTTTTTCGTAATATTGCAAACTATGTTCTTATTACTTTCTCCTACCGGAATAAGAAACACCCTTGAGGTAAACACATGCGAGAGGCCGCCCCAAGCAGGAGACCGCAATACTCAACCTTCTTCTTTCTCTGTTTAACCTCCTCTTATATAGGACTTACACCCCCCAGGACTTATACTCCGGTGCCTGGGGTCAAAGGCCCGTCGAGGAGCAGACACTCATGGATCGGACAGAATATCCAGGATGGGTGATCAGTCCGATGCCTGGTATGGGAGGAAGAAAGTAGTTGAAATGAAATGATAGTGAAATGAAAGGAAAGGTGATGATGGAGGTGGAATGAATGGCAGGGGAAACCGGAGAACCCGGAGAAAACCCGCCCAGAAGCCGCTTTGTCCACCACAAATCCCACATGCGGGTCCCTGGGATTCAACCCGGGCCGCTTCGGTGAGAGCCAAGCGGTCTAACCACTCGGCCACGGCGCCGCCCAATACTCAACCTAAGAGTAGAAAATAGATACCATCCTTTCATTATGTTATTAATTCTAAAAATGTGCTAAAGGATACGTTTAATGCTTTCAGTGCAATAGCTTATATTTCACTGTTATTTGGAAATTAAAAAAAATCTGATGTGTTACACTCACATGACTTTCTCTACTCTTGTACAAACTATTTTTACAAACGCTTATTCTCCATATGCTTCATGTTAATCGAGATGTTAATCTTATTGCCAATTTTCTTGTAGATGCAAGGGGAATTGGTAGGCTTTAAGCGATATTCAAATATTTTAAGAGCTGGTTCCTATGTGGAGTATTCCATTCTCTTTGCATTACCAGGACAAAAAAATGAATAATGAATTCCCGTTGGAATTGGAAAATTTAAGGCAATATCTCGAAAATGGTTCACTCAACAAAAAAATGTATATGACATAAATTGTGTATTTTAAGGCGATCTATACTTTTTGTGTAGTAAAATTTTGTCTATCTCTTATGGTTTACCAGTTATGCAAAAGTCGTTCGCAATGAAGAATACTTTTGGAGACATTCCCAGAAAATTCGAGATATACATTTCATTTGTCATGAAAATATCTTAAAACATATGATATTTTTATCAAAATCGTTACAGCCGTTTTTGAGAAAATTAAAATTTTCGAAAAATTTTCCATGTAAAGGGTAATCTGGGGTGGGGGGATTTTCTTGAAAACCTTCGTGTCGCATCTCTGGAAGATACTGAAGCTAAATACCAAGTTTGGTGTCTAACTGACTGTTCGTTTCTGAGTTATGCTGTTCACAGACACACACACGGACATGCTTCCAAAAATGCTTTATTTGAATTCAGGGGGTCTCAAAACATATATTTCCAGTGAAATCTCGGTATCGAATTTTTGGGTGGAATACAATACTTCCCCTACTTACTATACGTAGTAGAAAAAGTAAAAATATTAATATGCAGTTACTAGGAGAATAGAATGGAGGTGTCTGTTTTTGCTCTGAAGATCTATCCTTAGATAGAATCGAATCGAGTTTTGTTTAGTGACGCTCTTTAACTGCTGTGGTCCTTAGCGTCCCATTCCATATTGGGCCTGAAATATCGATAATTTTTCTCAGAGGCCTGTTTATCAGGCTTGAGGCTCTTTTACGTGCCGTAAATGTACAACACGGGACCGACTTTACTTCCTTCCGAAGAAAGCCATGCTAAGGTCTTTTACGCCCGAAAAATCTATCGCCCTCCGAACTCGCGACCTCGGGAACTAGAGGCTAATAGTAACCACTATCTATCCTTGGGTAGAAAACTGCTAGTAATCGATTTATCCTTTAACAGGAGACTAAATGGCGAACATTGACCTTCATTTGTCCTGCATTATCGTTAATTTGGATTTCCTCTTTGATTTCATATACATTTTATCACTATAGGTACAAAAATTGCATTTTTAAAAATCGTACTCCATCTGCCATTGCGCAGCGTGAATTCTGCACCACTTCACATAAAAACAATGCATAACTCTTACTCACTTAGGAGCAGAGACGTAAACTTTAACCCATCTTTTAGGGGAAGTTTTGCTCTACAAATTGGTACCACTGTTAACTCAAGCTATTGGTTTGTTCGTTTCTTCAAAACTATATGCGGGTTTGTTTTCTCCATGTTTGCCTTGAACAGCTTTCTCTGTGAATGGCAGTTTCTATTATAAATGATACGTTTTCTCAGATACTATTTAAGATAGCTAAATAATTTTTCGGATTTACTTTGATGTGAATAAGATGATTGGTTATTTTTTAAAAAAAGTTGTGATTTAATGCTGTAATTAATAAAAAAACTGTCTTTCTTAATAAATAAACATACGGTATAAAAATGTAATACATTTACCTCCTGAAAAACCTTCAGTTTCTGAGAATGAATTTATTAGATTTAACATTGGCAAAACAGGGCTTTTAGTCAGTCCTCAACTGACTAATTGATTATATAAAATGTTTTACAGATGGCTTGATGGTCCACATTGCGCCTAAGTGAATGATGTGCCGTAAAGCAGGTTTACCTTATCAGCTACATTACGTTATGCTGTACCAGCCTGTGAACCAAGCCAGCTCTACAGGTTTGTCTTGTTCCTATCATTACTTGGGTAGGTTTAATGAGTGGTTGAATGCAACCCTAATTACAAGCTTGCACACACTCGAGTTCATAGAGGGGGGGTGCAGGGGTTTGTACGTGAAATCCTTATAAGCACGGCAATCTTGCCAGCTACTATGTATCAGAAAGTCCGTAGTTCACGCCCTTCTTCCGAGGCTGAAAACTGTTTAAAGAGAACCCAAGAAAGATGTTGGACATGTATATGTGTAGCTCCATCACTCACTGGCCTCTGGTTTAGATCTTGTCTACACATACACAGTGGAACCAAAGAAAAATATGCACAGAATGCCTATAAATTTCACATTATATAACTATTGCCTTTTTACTTTCTCTACTAAACAGTTAGTATGTAGAGGAAGTATTGTATTCCCCCAAAAATTCGATTCCGAAATTTCACCAGAAATACATAGTTTTAAACCCCTGAATCCAAAAAACTACTTTTTAGTAAAATGTCCTTGTGGTATGTCTGTGAACAGCATCGGTAGCTAAAAAATCTGATGTGTTACACTCACATGACTTTCTCCACTCTTGTACAAACTATTTTTACAAACGTTTATTCTCCATATGCTTCATGTTAATCGAGATAAACATTTGTAGGCTTTAAGCGATAGTCAAATGTTTTAAGAGCTGGTTGCAATGTGGAGTATACCATTTTCTTTGCATTATCAGGACAAAAAAATTGAATAACGAATTTGAGAATAAGTATAAGTACTGGAAAATTTAAGGGAATAACAAGCAATATCTCGAAAATGGTTCACTAAACAAAAAAAATGTATATGACATAAATTGTGTATTTTAACGCGATCTACTTTTTTGTGTGGTAAAATTTTGTCTATCTCTTATGGTTTACCAGTTATGCAAAAGTCGTTCACAATGAAGAATACTTTTGGAGACATTCCCAGAAAATTCGAGATATACATTTGGTTTGTCATGAAAATATCTTAAACATATAATATTTAAATCAAAATCGTTACACCCATTTTTAAGAAAATTACAATTTTCGAAAAATGTTCCGTGTAAAGGGTAATCTGGAGTGGGGGGATTTTCTTGAAAACCTTCATGTCGTATCTCTGGAAGATACTGAACCTAAATACCAAGTTTGGTGTTTCGTTTCTGAGTTATGCTGTTCACAGACTCAAACACACACAGTCACACAAATGGACACGTTCCCAAAAATTCTTTTTTGGGATTCAGGGGGTCTCAAAACATATATTTCTGGTGAAATCTCGGTATCGAATTTTTGGGTGGAATGCAATACTTCCCCTACTTACTATACGTAGTAGAGAAAGTAAAAACGAAAAATCACAAACAATGTGATTTAAGTTTAGCATCCTCTAAGGACACTACAGGAAGATTTTCAATAACGTTCCCCACCCCAAACAACCCTTTATATGGACTTTTTTTCGTTATAAAATCGCTATAAGGATTTTGATTAAAATACCGTAGCTTTAAAACACTGTATGTCGAACAGAACGTACATATATCATCAGTTTTCTGGGAACAGTCTCTGAAGCCCTCTTCATTCTGAATGACTTTTGTATAATTGGTAAACCGAAAGGGTGAGACAGAATCTTACTACTCAAAACAATGTAAATCTCGTTAATGCACACAATTTATATCAGCACCTCCATTTTCACTTTCTCTACCACGCACGTAGAAGGTAGAGGTATTATTGCATTCAACCCAAAAAATGTTTATCGAGATGGCATTGGAAATACATGTTTTGAGGACCCTTGAATTCAAAAAAGCAATTTTACAAAAATATCCATGTGTGTGTATGTGTTTGTGTGTGTGTGTACAGCAAACTCAAAAACAAAGTTCGGTTAAATACCAAATTCAGTACCTTCCAAAGATGCGACACGAAGATTTTCAAGAAAATCTCCACACCCCAGCTACTCTTTACATGCAAAATTTTTCGAAATTTTTTATTTACTGAAATATGTCTCTAATGATTTTGTTTAAAATACCATATATAAAAGATATTTGCATGACACATAAAATTTATATCTTGAATTTTTCTAGGAATAGCCTGTGAAGTCCTCTTTATTCGGAAACGAATGTATATAATGTTGCATAATTTCCAACGTAAGATAGACCAAAATATAATATACTATAAAAAGTTTATTCCATATAACTTTTTTGGCATTAGCGATTTCCGAAATATTCCGTTATTAATACTTCGAATCGTTCAGTACTTAGCTCATTCTTTCCAAGTTCTGTCAGCATTCAGTTGTTTCTCGCGATGTCATGGAAACAGTATGGAATTTTAAGGCAGCATATAGCGTGCAGTTGTTAAACATTTGACTATCGCTGTTCCCTTTGTATCTATAACTAAATGTGTAATGTAGCTGTTTCCAGAAAGTTTACCTGAATTAAAAGGAAGAAGATAGAAAATTAAACTTTTGTAAGAATTATTTGTATACCCACCAATAATCGATAAAGGTTTGAGAAAGTCATGTGAATGTAACACATTAGATATTTTTTACCCTTGCTTAATAATCTAAGCAATAAAACAATTAAACATTCAGTATTCGGAAGTGTAGTGAATTGCGGAAACTGACAGGGGCACCAAATGTATTCATTTTCTAAATAGTGTTTGTAATTTTGGTATACTTTACAGACTTTCGTTTGTGAATTTCATTACCAGTATTCCAAAACATTTTTATATATACATCATAACACAGAATTCATTTTTACTTTCTCTACTACGTATAGTAAGTAGGGGAAGTATTGTATTCCACCCAAAAATTCGATACCGAGGTTTCACCGGAAATGCATGTTTTGAGACACCCTGAATCCAAAAAAAGCATTTTTGGAAACATGTCCGTGTGTGTGTCTGTGAACAGCATAACTCAGAAACGAACAGTCGGATAAACACCAAACTTGGTATTTAGGTTCAGTATCTTCCAGAGATGCGACACGAAGGTTTTCAAGAAAATCCCCCCACCCCAGATTACCCTTTACATGGAAGATTTTTCGAAAACTTTGATTTTCCCAAAAATGGCTCTAACGATTTTGATTAAAATATCATATGTTTAAGTTATCTTCATGAGAATTAAAATGCATATCTTGAATTTCCTGGGAATGTCTCCAAAAGTATTCTTCATTGTGAACGACTTTTGGTAAACTAGTAAACCATAAGAGATAGACAAAATTTTACTGCACAAAAAATGTAGATCGCGTTAAAATACACAATTTATATCATACACACTTTTTTTGTTGAGTGAATCATTTTCGAGATATTGCTTGTTATTCCCTTACATATTTCAATACATTTTCTCAAATGGGAATTCGTTATTCATTTTTACTTTCTCTACTACGTATAGTAAGTAGGGGAAGTATTGTATTCCACCCAAAATTTCGATACCGAGATTTCACCGGAAATACATGCTTTGAGACCCCCTTAATCCAAAAAAAGCATTTTTGGAAACATGTCCGTGTGTGTGTCTGTGTGTCTGTCTGTGCGTGTGTTTGTGAACAGCATAACTCAGAAACGAACAGTCGGATAAACACCAAACTTGGTATTTGAGTTCAGTATCTTCCAAGGATGCGACACGAAGGTTTTCAAGAAAATTCCCCCACCCCAGAGTACCCTTTGCATGGAAGATTTTTCGAAAATTTTAATTTTCTCAAAAATGGCTCTAACGATTTTGATTAAAATGTCATATGTTTAAGATATTTTTATGGTAAATAAAATGTATATCTTGAATTTTCTGGGAATGTCTCCAAAAGTATTCTCCATTGTGAACGACTTTTGCATAACTGGTAAACCATAAGAGATAGACAAAATGTTACTACACAAAAAGTGTAGATCGCGTTAAAATACACAATTTATGTCATATACATTTTTTTTTGTTGAGTGAACCATTTTCGAGATATTGCTTGTTATTCCCTTAAATTTTTCATTACTTATTTTCTGGAATGGGAATTCGTTATTCAGTTTCTTTTTTTTGTCTTGGATATGCAAAGAGTTGTAATCTGTGGCAAAGGGAATGGTGCTGCACCTAGCAACCAGCTATTAAGAGATATGTATGTGCTTAAAGGCTACTGTTTTTCTATATTGCCCTTGTAAATATATTTTCCCCTACATCTACAAGAAAATTACCAATAAGATAGGGTCTGCAAATGTTTATCTCGATTAACATGAAGTAGATGGAGAATAAGCGTTTGTAAAAATACTTTGTACAAGAGTAGAGAAAGCCATGTGAGTGTAACACATCAGATTTGTTTGTCTTGGATATGCAAAGAGTATTAATCTGTGACAAAGGGAATGGTGCTGCACCTAGCAACCAGCTATTAAGAGATATGTATGTGCTTAAAGGCTACTGTATTTCTATATTGCCCTTGCAAATATATATTCCCCTTACATCTACAAGAAAGTTAGTAATAAGATAGAGTCTGGAAACGTTTATCTCGATTAACATGAAGTAGATGGAGAATAAGCATTTGTAAAAATAGTTTGTACAAGAGTAGAGAAAGTCATGTGAGTGTAACACATCAGATTTTTTTTATGGATTTCTGTGTTTGCTCTGGGGGGAAAAAAAATTGAGTCTAATTTCACTGGTATTATACCTAGTCATATTATACGTGCTGTCACGGTTTTAAGGAATAGCTTCAGAGCTAAACGAAAAACATTTTAAAAGCTTTTAGTTCACCATTAATAGAGCGAATGATGGTAAACACTTTGCACTATTATTTCACTCAAAATGTCCACCTTCCCTTTAGATGCCTTGGCCAGTCGTCTATAGCGGCACGTTTATGCCCACATCGGCCACTGCTCGTCTCAGGATTTTTTTTTCTAGACTTTAAAGATTTCTGTGACTTGAAGAGCTAGTCTTGGTATCCAAAATGTCCCACAGTTTATAATCCAGAGGATTCAGGTCTGGACTGGATGTTGACCAATCCACATGACTGATGAAGTAGATATGTTTGTTGTATTGTAGTTCTTATGTTGGGGAGCCGAACTTGAAGGAGGTTTGTTGCTGCTACGTATAGTACCCGGTTTCCGGTAGCCTTCGCCCCAAATGTTAAAAAAAATATTAACTTTGTAATTTGACTGTTTCTTTAAATATTATATTTATGTTTGCCTCGGCTTCATCAGTATTATTGTTAGAGACATGTTTCTTTTTGCAGGGTGTAGTGCGACTGAGGAATGTTAATTAATCCTTGACACAATTTAAATAACACTTCACTGATATAGAGAGAGAATTGTGAGATTTGATTTTTTTATTAAATACTTGCATTTTTACTTTCTCTACTGCGTATAGTAAGTAGGGGAAGTATTGCATTTCACCCAAAAATTCGATACCGAGATTTCACCGGAAATACATGTTTTGAAACCCCCTGAATCCAAAAAAATCATTTTTGGAAACATGTCCGTGTGTGTGTCTGTGTGTCTGTGTGTGTGTCTGTGAACAGCATAACTCAGAAACGAACAGTCGGATAAACACCAAACTTGGTATTTAGGTTCAGTATCTTCCAAGGATGCGACGCGAAGGTTTTCAAGAAAATCCCCTTACCCCAGACTACCCTTTACATGGAACATTTTTCGAAAATTTTAATTTTCTCAAAAATGGCTTTAACGATTTTGATTAAAATATGATATGTTTAAGATATTTTTATGAGAAATAAAATGTATGTCTGGAATTTTCTGGGAATGTCTCCAAAAGTGTTCTTCATTGTGAACGACCTTTGCATAACTGATTTTTAATACACAAAAAATGTAGATCGCGTTAAAATACACAGTTTATGCCATATACATTTTTGTTGTTGAGTGAACCATTTTCGAGATATTGCTTGTTATTGCCTTAAATTTTCCAATACTTATACTTTTTCTCAAATTCGTTATTCATTTTTTTTCTTCCTGGTAATACAAAGAGAATGGAATACTCCACATAGCAACCAGCTCTTAAACGCAATAAGATTGACATCTCGATATCTCGATTAACATGAAGCATATGGAGAATAAGCGTTTGTAAAAATAGGTTGTACAAGAGTAGAGAAAGTCATGTGAATGTAACACATGAGATTTTTTAACACGTAAACTATTTTTGTCTCACACAGAATACGTATTAAACTTCTCGAGGACACATCTCGCGTCCGGTTAGGAACACTGTCTATAAGCAACTTAACTCTGAATTTGTAAATTTTTCTATATTTCAGTTTCTTATTGGCTAATCCTACTCTAATAGAATGCCTTCATTTAACTAAAGCTTTTTCTGGTTGTTGATTGGCTATTTATTAAACTGCCTCAAAAATTACATTATTGTTGCTCCAAGAATTACCAGTAGTATCCATTGTTGCCTCAAGGTTACCTCATTGTTACCTTTAACCTATTATTCTCACAGCTCCTACATTATTAAATTACGTAATACATTCACATAACATTATTGAACATGTATACAATAATATAAACATATATAATGGCTGTAATATACACTTTATATATATTGTTACATACACATATTGCTTCAAGGCGAGCTGTTATTGAACTTCCATGTTATATAATTAGACTCAAATCATTTAAGCGTTAAAAACACTGCCTCACTGATGAAATCTGGAATGTTGTGCTTGCACTGTCGAGTCTTCCGAGCTTTATGGGTCGGAGTGTTGTCCTGTTGGAGGATCCAGTGATCATCGGCGAACATATCTGGTTAATAGGTTTCAGGACTTCCTGTACATACACATCGGCAAAAGTGCTGATCCCCTTTTCGCAGAAATGAACAGCGGCAACACCGTTGTAGGAGACTCCCATCACTGACGCTGGCTTATGGCCAGGAAGAACTCGAGGAGCAACCTGGCGGGATTCTTCACGACACCGAGCACACACTGTCGTTCTGCCTGTTGAATTTATGCTCCATTGTGAAATTCTCCGGTGTTTATTTTTGGCGTACCGTCTAAGGAGGTCTCTCCAGTCTAATCTTTTAAGATGAGTGTTCAGCATGTTCTCGACATTTCAACCTGCTGTGCCATTATTTTTTTGTTTCCTAATAGGATTATTTCTGAAATTTCCCAAACTTTATCATATCCGGTGTTCGAACCGAGTGACGACAGCCAGATCGGTTATCATCAACACTAGAAAAGTGGTTGAATCATTTAATCATCCGATAAACAAATCTGAGTGAAATTCCTAGCGGTTTTAACAAATTCAAAATTTGGAAACCTTTGGATCCTTCTAACACTTATAACGCCATTACAGCTATATGATTTCTTTTCGCAGACCATTTGAGGCAGTATTTTTAACACTTAAATGATTTTACTAAAATTATATAATAAAAAACAATAACAGCCCGCCTTAAAGCAATATGTGTATGTAACAATATATAATAAAAAATCTGATGTGTTACACTCACATGACTTTCTCTACTCTTGTACAAACTATTTTTACAAACGCTTAATCTCCATCTACTTCATGTTAATCGAGATGTTAATCTTATTGCTAATTTTCTTGTAGATGCAAGGGGAATTGGTAGGCTTTAAGCGATAGTAAAATGTTTAAAGAGCTGGTTGCTATGTGGAGTATTCCATTTTCTTTGCATTAACAGGACAAAAAAATGAATAACGAATTCCCATTTGAGAAAAAAGTATAAGTATTGGCAAATTTAAGGGAATAACAAGCAATATCTCGAAAATGGTTCAGTCAAAAAAAAAATGTATATGACATAAATTGTGTATTTTATCGCGATCTACATCTTTTGTGCAGTAAAATTTTGTCTATCTCTTATGGTTTACCAGTTATGCAAAAGTCGTTCACAATGAAGAATACTTTTGTAGACATTCCCAGAAAATTCCAGATATACATTTTATTTGTCATAAGAGTATCTTAAACATATGATATTTTAATCTAAATCGTTAGAGCCATTTTTGAGAAAAATAAAATTTTCAAAAAATGTTCCATGTAAAGGGTAATCTGGGGTTGGGAGGATTTTCTTGAAAACCTTCGTGTCGCATCCTTGGAAGGTACTGAACCTAAATACCAAGTTTGGTGTTTATCCGACTGTTCGTTTCTGAGTTCACAGTCTGTGAACAGACTGTGAACTGTTCTGAGTCTGTTCACAGACAGACAGACAGACACACAGGCACACAGACACACACACGGTCATGTTTCCAAAACTGCTTTTTTTGGATTCAGGGGATTTAAAAACATGTATTTCTGGTGAAATCTCGGTATCGAATTTTTGGGTGGAATACAATACTTCCCCTACTTACTATACGTAGTAGAGAAAGTAAAAAATGAATAACGAATTCCCATTTGAGAAAAGAGTATAAGTATTGGACAATGTAAGGGAATAACAAGCAATATCTCGGAAATGGTTCACTCAACAAAAAAAATGTATATGACATAAATTGTGTATTTTAACGCGATATACATTTTTTGTGTAGTAAACTTTTGTCTATCTCTTATGGTTTACTAGTTATGCAAAAGTCGTTCATAATGAAGAATACTTTTGGAGACATTCCCAGAAAATTCGAGATATACATTTTATTTGTCATAAAAGTATCTTAAAAATATGATGTTTTAATCTAAATCGTTAGAGCTATTTTTGAGAAAATTAACATTTTCGAAAAATGTTCCATGTAAAGGGTAATCTGGGGTAGGGGAATTTTCTTGTAAACCTTCGTGTCGCATCTCTGGAAGATACTGAACCTAAATACCAAGTTTGGTGTTTATCCGACTGAGTTATACTGTTCACAGACACACACACGGACATGTTTCCAAAAATGCTTTATTTGGATTCAGGGCACCTGAAAACATATATTTTCGGTAAAATCTTGGTATCGAATTTTTGGGTGCAATGCAGTACTTCCCCTATTTCCCCTTTTCAAGCTATTTCCATAAAATTCAAGGTATGTATTTCGTTTGTTATGTAAAGATCTTAATCACGTGGTGTTTTTGTTAATTTACACACACACACACACAGTGTGCGCACCCTTTTCTAGAAATTTTTTTTGGGAAAGGGGAGATTCAGAGTGTCTGAAAAGATATATTCTGGTGAAACTCGACATCAAATTTCTTGTTGGAACACAATACTTCCTCTTATCTTCTATAGACAGGTGGCAGAGAAAGTAATAAACGAGCGATAGTGGTTAGAGAAAGTCGTGTGAATGTGAGACATCAGATCCTTCTTGAAACCTTTATTCCAGTCTTCAAGAGTGTGATACCTAAAGCTGGACCATGTTTTCAGCAAGGATGATAAAACCGCTGCAAGGCCTGGGCAGACCCGCAACCGATACGCACAGTATCGGAATTACAGGGTGAGAGTTGAAGTCGCCTCTGTTTGCCAGGCAACCACTCAATTTCCCTGTCAGATTTTCGGACAGGAAGACCTCGACTACTTACAGCAGGAGTTGGTGATAATTGTAGAGAACTTAAGTTCTTCTTTGTGGCATCCACTGACTGCCTAATTCAAACTTCCCTTTCACAACTCTCAGACATTACATTTACTTTTAAGACGTGTGCGTCTATGAACAACATAACCCCAAAACGAAGCGTCCGATAAATGCCAAACTTGGTATTTAGATTCAACATCTTCCAGAGATGCGACTCGAAGACTTTCAAGAAAATTCCCCAACCCAAACTACCCCTTACTTGGAGCTTTTTTCGAATATTGCTGTTTTCTGAAAAATGGCTCCAACAATTTTGATTAAAATACAACATATTTAAGATATTTGCATAAGAAATAAAATCGATATCTTTAATTTCTTGGAGAATAGATTGTAAATTCCACCTTATTCGGAAAGAAATTAATATATCTTGTGTAACTGATAAACGATAAGCGATAGACAAAAACGCATTACCATAAAAGAAAAATCTGATGCGTTACACTCACATGACTTTCTCTACTCTTGTACAAACTATTTTTACAAACGCTTATTCTCCATCTACTTCATGTTAATCGAGATAAACATTTGCAGAGTCTATCTTATTGCTAATTTTCTTGTAGATGTAAGGGGAATATATATTTACAAGGGCAATTGGGAAATACAGTAGCCTTTAAGCACATACATATCTCTTAATAGCTGGTTGCTAGGTGCAGCACCATTCCCTTTGCCACAGATTAATACTCTTTGCATATCCAAGACAAAAAATTAATAACGAATTCCCATTTGAGAAAATAAGTATTGAAAAATTTAAGGGAATAACAAGCTATATCTCGAAAATGGTTCACTCAACAACAAAAATGTATATGACATAAATTGTGTATTTTAACGCGATCTACATTCTTTGTGTAGTAAAATTGTCTCTATCTCTTATGGTTTATCAGTTATGCAAAAGTCGTTCACAATGAAGAATACTTTTTGAGACATTCCCAGAAAATTCAAGATATACATTTTATTTGTCATAAAAATATCTTAAACATATGATATTTTAATCAAAATCGTTAGAGCCATTTTTGAGAAAATTAAATTTTCGATAAACCTTCCATGTAAAGGGTAAACTGGGGTGGTGGGATTTTCTTGAAAACCTTCGTGTCGCATCCTTGGAAGATACTGAACCTAAATACAAAGTTTGGTGTTTATCCGACTGTTCGTTTCTGAGTTACGCTGTTCACAGACAGACACACACACGGACATGTTTCCAAAAATGCTTTTTTTGGATTCAGGGGGTCTCAAAACATGTATTTCCGGTGAAATCTTGGTATCGAATTTTTGGGTGGAATACAATACTTCCCCTACTTACTATACGTAGTAGAGAAAGTAAAAAAATGTAGATCTCTTTAAAACACAATTTGTTTCAAATAACTTTCTTTGCAGCGTTAGACACCCACTATTAATGGTTCGAATATTATCTACCTATTCGTTCAAAGTCCTGTGGATTTTCAGTTGTTTCTAGTGCTGTCATGGAATTTTAAGACCAACATATAGCGTCCGGTTCTAAAATATTTGACTATCGCTATTTCCTTTGTGTGTGTATAATATATGTATGTATATTATAAACATATGATATTGTTTATAATATACATATATACAAAATTTTACTTTATGTGTACAAAATGAGCACCATTTGTTATGCGAGAACGACCAGTGCTTTTCCGTTTGCATACGCAACCATCTTCTACGAATTTATTGTATCAATTGTAAATTTTTATGACGATGCGGCTCGTTGTTGAACTTAAATGAAATGCACGCTGCAATGAAACAATAAATTAAATTGAGTTTTATTTATGGACACCCTTTAACTACTATGGTCCTTTAACTACTTTTAAAGGCTTTACTTACCAACTTTATGAAAGGAGATGCTGAAACTGGCCACCGTCGTTTTCCATACAATTTTGACCCCCCTTTTAGAGAATTAACAGACAGGGAGCGTGATTTTGCCTTTTCTCAATAAGACTCTGCAACAGCTTGTACCACCAATATTTCAATGAGAAAAATTGAAGGTGTGTTTGACGACAGAATTATTAGTAGAGATTTGTGGCCCCCTCGGTCCCCCGAACTAACAACCTGCGATTTCTATCCCTGGGGCAACTTAAAACAAAGTGTACAAGACAAACCCACACACCGTGGAAGAATTAAAACAAAATATCCCCCAGGAAATTGCCAGCATTTCTCAACGTGAACTACGCCGAGTGATGGATAGTTTCCTAAAGAGGTGCCAAAAATATATGGACAACGACGGTGGCCAGTTTCAGCATTTTCTTACATAAAGTTGGTAAGTAAAGCCTTTAAAAGTAGTTATAAAAATGTTGTATGGTTTGAAGTAGTATTGTTCTTTACGTTGTTTGCTGCTACGTATAAAAATCCGATTTGAAGTAGTTTGTTTTCAAGGAGTTTTATCGTATTTCAACTGTTGGGGAGCCGAACTTGAAGTAGTTGCAACAGCACGTATAGTAAACAGTTTCCGGTAGCCTTCGCCCCAAATGTATTTTTAGGTGGCCTTTGCTCCAAGTTTAAAAAATATTAACTTTGTAAGTTGACTGTTTCTTTAAGTATTAAATATTTATGTTTGCCTCGGCTGCGTCAGTATTATTGTTAGAGACATGGAAGTCTTGGCAGGGCGTGATGCGACAGCAATGTAGGCTTACACAGATTTTAAATTTTAATTCACTCCTTTTTATTAATCCTTGACACAAATTAAATAGTACTTCACTGATATCGAGAGCTGTGATATTCTTTTGTTTAATACTTGCACTTTTTAATACATATAGTATTTTCGTCTCACACGAATACATATTATATTTCTCGAGAACGCATCATGCATCCAGTTACAGACACTGGCCGCAGGCAACTGACTAGATTTCAACCGTCTAAACTTGTAAATTTCTGTATTTCGAGTCACTGATTGGCTATTTTTACTCAAATAGAACACCTGCATTTAACTAAAGCTTTTTCTGGTTGTTGATTTGCTATTTTTACTTTCTTTACTACGTATAGTAAGTAGGGGAAGTATTGTATTCCACCCAAAAATTCGATTCCGAGATTTCACCGGAAATACATGTTTTGAGACCCCCTGAATCCAAAAAAAAACATTTTTGGAAACATGTCCGTGTGTGTCTGTCTGTGTGTCTGTGTGTGTGTGTGTGTGTGTGTGTGTGTGTGTGTGAACAGCATAACTCAGAAACGAACAGTCGGATAAATACCAAACTTGGTATTTAGGTTCAGTATCTTCCAAGGATGCGTCAGCAAGGTTTTCAAGAAATCCCCCCACCCCAGATTACCCTTTACATGGAAGATTTTTCGAAAATTTTAATTTTCTCAAAAACGGCTCTAACGATTTTGATTAAAATATCTTATGTTTAAGATATTTTCATGACAAATGAAATGTTTATCTTGAATTTCCTGAGACTGTCTCCAAAAGTATTCTTCATTGTGAACGACTTTTGTATAACTGGTAAACCATAAGAGATAGACAAAATTTTGCAACACAAAAAATGTAGATCGCGTTAAAATACACAATTTATGTCATATACACTTTTTGGTTGAGTGAACCATTTTCGAGATATTACTTGTTATTCCCTTAAATTTTTCAATACTTATTTTCTCAAATGGGAATTCGTTATTCATTTTTTTGTTTTGGATATGCAACTAGTATTAATCTGTGGGAAAGGGAATGGTGCTGCACCTAGTACCAGCTATTAACAGATATGTATGTGCTTAAAGGCTACTGTATTTCTATATTGCCCTTGTAAATATATGTTCCCCTTACATCTACAAGAAAATTAGCAATAAGATAGAGTCTGCAAATGTTTATCTAGATTAACATGAAGTAGATGGAGAATAAGCGTTTGTAAAAATAGTTTATACAAGAGTAGAGAAAGTCATGTGAGTGTAACACATCAGATTTTTTATAAACTGTCGCTAAAATTACATTATTGCTTCCAAGAATTACAAGTTGTATTGTTAAACTTTCAAATTCATTATTGCCTCAATGTTACCTCATTGTTAGCAACCTTTAACCTAATATTCTCACAGCTCCTACATTATTAAATTACGTAATACATTCACATAACATTACTACACATGTATACAATAATATAAACATATACAATGACTGTAATATGCACTTTTTATGTATTGTTACATACACATATTGCTTTAAGGCGGGCTGTTATTGAATTTATATATTATATAATGTGACTGAAATCATTTAAGTGTTAATAATACTGCCTCAGGTTTCATCCGCGCCTTTCTATGATAGCGGCAGACGGCAACGAGCGCAGAGGACCTGGACAGGAAAAACACCGCGCAGCCGGTTCTTAGTTTTTGGCCCATCCTGTATAAGTAAGCACTAGAGGATGTTGGATTTATACTTCAGGAATGAATGAGAGTTCTTCTTATTTGTTGTTGGATTGATTGACTGCGGCGGTGACCACGCGCCGATCCATAAGGGTTATTGTACCTATACCCCACGAAGAGGCGTCCCCGGGAACCAGGAGCGACGGCACAGAAATGACAGGGTCATTGACCCAGGACCCCAGGGGTCCAATATCCGTCAATGGGGTTCGGATACTCCGGCAGCCAGCCGAAATCCGAGGGACGTAAAGAGTCACAAAGAGCATCCTTTTCCCCTGCCACGCTACACCGAAACACCATCGCCGACTCTTTCGGATTCTGAAATATACCAACAGGATGAAAGACGAATGAGATGAAGACGACGACCCGGGAAAAACCCCCGAAAAGACTCGTGGATCAAGAGGGGGACGCCGAGGTACGAACCGCCTGAGCTATCCTGCTGTAGTTACTACAGCATATCTTGCAAGAAGCTAAGCAAATGATTTCTGGACTGCAGCCACGCAGGAAATGCCATGCATACCTTCTCAATGTGTGTTACATTTAGCCCAGTAGAAGCATGTCCATTACCGCTAGTAACTCTTAAATTGCCGAGCACAACCATAATCACCAAATTAAGCAAATTATCCTCAAGCTGCTCCCTGCTGTGTTAAAGTCGAGGTCGTTTGTTTCGTCAACCTTGTGGTTTTTCGTCCTCGTAAGGCTTAAAAATACGTATAATTTTTTAGTAAGTATATGCATAAACGTTGGTGTTTTATGTGATTTATGCAGAACGTTTATCAAAATGCGTGTAAAATATAATTTGATAATTAAATATCGATTTAAAGAATTCACAGCGATATGCTCACAGAGCGCACCCTAAGGGCGTACATCTATTTTATTTAATTTACCTGCTGCAGGTAATTATTGTGCTATGAAAAGCATTGGCATAAATATATATTAAATTCTAAAAGGCTATGAACGACGAACGAGTAAAAACTGCAACGGTGTAACAAAGTTACAATTGTTCATCCATAGGCAATATAAAGGTAAATATGATATTGTATTGTAATATGAATGTGGGATTACAGAATCGAGAAGTAGTTTTAAAAGATGAACGAAGTCTATTTCTTACGGTTTACTAATTATACAAAAGTTATTCAGAATGAAGAGGACTTCACGGGTTTATTGCCAGAAGATTAAACATATACATTTGATATTAATTAAATTAGCTTGAACCTATGAAGTGTTATTAAAAATCGTGAGAAAATTTTGAGAAGATAGAAGCTTGCGAAAAATGTTCCATGTTACATTTTCTTCAAAATCTTCGTGTCGAATCTTGGAAGATCCTGAAGTTTTGCATTTAACCAACTTTCGTTTTTAGTCATGGTGTTCACAGGCGAACACAAAACCTTCTTCAATTTTTACTTTCTCTACTACGTATAGTAAGTAGGGGAAGTATTGCATTCCACCCAAAAATTCGATACCGAGATTTCACCGGAAATACATGTTTTGAGATCTCCTGAATCCAAAAAAAGCATTTTGGAAACATGTCCGTGTGTGTGTCTGTGTGTGTGTGTGTGTCTGTGTGTGTGTGTCTGTGAACAGCATAACTCAAAAACGAACAGTCGGATAAACACCAAACTTGGTATTTGGGTTCAGTATCTTCCAGAGATGCGACACGAAGGTTTTCACGAAAATCCCCCCAGTCCAGACTACCCTTTACATGGAACATTTTTCGAAAATTTTAATTTTCTCAAAAATGGCTCTAACGATTTTGATGAAAATATCATATGTTTAAGATAATGTCATGAGAAATGAAATGTATACCTCGAATTTTCTGGGAATGTCTCCAAAAGTATTCTTCATTGTGAACGCCTTTTGCATAACTGGTAAACCATAAGAGATAGACAAAATTTTACTACACAAAAAATGTAGATCGCGTTAAAATACACAGCTTATGTCATATACATTTCTTTTGTTGAGTGAACCGTTTTCGAGATATTGCTTGTTATTCCCTTAAATTTTCCAATACTTATACTTTTTCTCAAATACGTTATTCATTTTTTTGTCCTGACATGCAAAGAGAATGGAATTCGCCACATAGCAACCAGCGTTAAAATATTTGACTATCGCTTAAAAGCTACCATATTCCCCTTGCATCTACAAGAAAATTATCAATAAGATTGACATCTCGATATCTCGATTAACATGAAGCATATGGAGAATAAGCGTTTGTAAAATTAGATTGTACAAGAGTAGAGAAAGTCATGTGAGTGTAACACATCAGATTTTTTTCTGTTGAGACAGCCACAAAATATATATTTCTGCTGAAATTCCTGCATCGAATTTTTGGGTAGTGTACAATAGTTTCTCTAATCACTGTAAGTGCGTAGTGAGGAAAGTAAAAAGTAATTGCTGATACATTTGAATAAAACCTTGTATAATTAAGAAAAAATCTGATGTGTTACACTCACATGACTTTCTCTACTCTTGTACAAACTAGTTTTACAAACTCTTATTTTCCATCTATTTCATATTAATCGAGATAAGCATTTGCAGAAACGATCTTTTGACATGCAAAGAGAATTACATTTTACACATAGCGACCAGTTCTAAAAATATTTGACTATCGTTTAAGGCGTACTATGTTCCCCTTGTTTTGTAATTGCAACTGCAATATAGAAATACAGTAGCCTTTAAGCATCGAAATACATCTTAATAGCTGGTTGCTGGGTGCAGCACCATTCTCTTTGCCACAGATTAATACTCTTTGCATATCCAAGACAAAAAATTGAATAACGAATTCCCATTTGAGAAAATAAGTATTGAAAAATTTAAGGGAATAACAAGCAATATCTCGAAAATGGTTCACTGAACAAAAAAAATGTATACGACATAAATTGTGTATTTTAACGCGGTGTAGTAAAGTTTTATCTATCTCTTATGGTTTAGCAGTTACGCAAAAGTCGTTCACAATGAAGAATACTTTTGGAGACATTCCCAGAAAATTCAAGATATACATTTTATTTGTCATGAAAATATCTTAAACATATGATATTTTAATCAAAATCGTTAGAGCCATTTTTGAGGAAATTAAAATTTTCGAAAAATCTTCCATGTAAAGGGTACTCTGGTGTAAGGGGATTTTCTTGAAAACCTTCTTGTCGCATCTCTGGAAGATACTGAACCTAAATACCATGTTTGGTGTTTATCCGACTATTTGTTTCTGAGTAATGCTGTTCACAGACACACACACACGGACATGTTTCCAAAAATGCTTTTTTTGGATTCAGGGGGTCTCAAAACATGTATTTCCGGTGAAACGTCGGTATAGAATTTTTGGGTGGAATACAATACTTCCCTTACTTACTATACGTAGTAGAGAAAGTAAAAATAATAATAATAATAAGAAGCTATACTTATCCTATAAAAGTACAGAGTTATTCAAAAAGAAGGAACTGACCTCACATATTTATTTCTAATGAACGACAATAGGTGGCGACACATACGATACATCACTGAATAGAGGAAAGTTCAAACGACCAGTGCTTTTCCGTTTGCATACGCAACCATCTTCTACGAATTTATTGTATCAATTGTAAATTTTTTATGACGAGGCGGCTCGTTATTGGGCTTACAACGAAATGCACGCTGCGATGAAACAATGGATTCACTCTTTGCATAATGCAGCATACAAAACGACTTTTCCTGTGGCGTCGCCATTTTCTCGTAAACAAACCCAGCGCCGCTGTAGGCACTGATTGGAACTAATAGGTGGGGGCTTAAAATTTTGAACTTTCCTCTATTCAAAGATGTGTCGTATCTCTCGCTATCTATTGTCGTTCATTAGAAATAAATGTTTAAAATCTGTTCCTTCTTTTTGAATAACTCTGTATGTCAGTGAACTTAGAAGTCACACATCTACATCCTGTAAAATGTCCAGTCTGATATGTTAAATAGCTCCTGAGATAATGCCTCATGCAGTTAGCAAAGTTAACATTGGTGGGATAGCACTTTTAGTTTCCCCTTAAAGGGTATACAACGGAGATGGACACCTCGCGCACTGCGATCTATTGTGCCTACCACTACCAGGAGGAAGGGATGAAGTGAAAGAATCACAGGCGGCTACAGGTCACAGAGAGGCGCGGAAGTCCCTAACAGTTCCTGGCTCGAAGACCACGTCCCACTACTGGAGCTGCTCAAAACGGCAATGAACGACCCGTTCAAACAAAGCCCTCTAGTGTCCACGTAAAATACTATTTTCCTGGAGCTGAAGTAGATTAGTTTGTTGTATAATTTATTTGCCCCACGCTTTGGGAATCCAATTTGAAGAAGTTTTGTTGTTTCACGTATGGAAAGTCAATTTGAAGTAGGAGTTGTCTTGCAGTTCAACTTTTGGGGAGCCGAACTTGAAGTTTGCTGTCACCGCACGTATAGTAAAATGTTTCCGGTAGCCTTCGCCCCAAGTATAAAAATATTAACTTTATAATTTTGACTGTTTCTTTTAAATATTATATATTTATGTTTGACTCGGCTGCGTCAGTATTATTGTTAGAGACATGAATGTCTTAGCAGGGAGGTGGTGCGACTGAAGAATGTAGGCTTACACAGATTATAATTTTACTTCACTCCTTTTATTAATGCTTGACACAATTTAAATAACACTTCACTGATATAGAGAGTTGTAGGATTTTTTTTATTAATTACTTGTAATTTTTAACACGTAAACTATTTTTGTCTCACACTGAATACGTATTAAATTTCTC
This sequence comes from Deroplatys truncata, assembly GCA_030765065.1. NCBI lineage: Eukaryota > Metazoa > Arthropoda > Insecta > Mantodea > Mantidae > Deroplatys > Deroplatys truncata. Next base: position 15,487,376 of record CM060979.1, read on the forward strand.
GAGGACGTGTCTCGCGTCCGGTTAGAAACGCTGTCTACAACCAACGCGTCCAGTTATGAGCAACTGACTTCATTTCTACCGCCACATTTGTAAATTTCTGTATTTCAAGTCTCTGATTCGCTATTCCTAATCCAATAGAATACTTGTATTTAACTAAAGGTTTTTCTGGTTGTTGATTGGCTATTTCATAAACTGTCTCAAAAATTTACATTATTGTTGCTCCAACAATGACTAGTAACATTATTAAACTTTCTTATTCATTATTGCCTCAAGGTTACCTCATTGTTAGCAACTTTTAACCTATTATTCTCACAGCTCCTACATTATTAAATTACGTAATGCATTCACATAACATTATTGAACATGTGTACAATAATATAAACATTTACAATGACTGAAATATACACTTTTTATATATTGTTACATACACATATTGCTTTAAGGCGGGCTGCTATTGAATTTTTATATTATATAATTAGACTGAAATCATTTAAGTGTTAAACATACTGCCTCAGAGCAAGCATCAACAGTGACATATTTACCCCCATCAAGGTGCTCTTTGGTGACATTGTTTGTTCGTTGACATCAGTACTAGCAATCGCTCCTAAAATGTACGCTTGCTAAAGATTTGACCGTAGTTGCTGTTAATTGCAGCTGTTACGTTGGCATTATTTTGCCGGACGTCAAATATTGTGTTTAAAGCAAATAATTCGTGTTGAGTAGAGCCGGTTGTGTTCGACGTGTGCGTTTATCTGGAATGCTTTTAGTGCTTACAAAAGTGCACCTCGCTTTTATAATTGTTTTAGAACCAATTTCCAATTGAATGCTATACGATGTGACATTTAGTGCTGGGAGGTGGTTTTTCAAAACAAGACTTGGTATACTGATTGACTTAAATTAGTAATTCACATTGTAATGTTGGCAGCACCTTAGTTTATCATTTTGAAGTCTTGGGAACTGCCATTAAATTGACCTCCGAAGCCGGATCAGAGTACCTCAAGTAGGCCCCTTTTTGTTCTACCGTGACCCCTGGGAGGGAGGAATGAGGGGGAGAGACGGAGGGCGACCAGATCCGGATGACAATGGTGCAAGCATGTACGGGGTCCCTAACGTTTCCAGATGAAACGTATCCTACGCAGCCTGGGACCATCCACAAACTGAGGCAGTATTTTTAACACTTGAATAATTTGAATTAAATTATATAATATGTAAATTCAATAACAGCCCGCCTTGAAGCAATATGTATGTAATAATTTTTAAAAAATGTATGTAACAGTCATTGCATACGCTTATATTATTGTAAACATGTTAAATAATGTTATGTGAATGCATTACGTAATTTAATAATGTAGGAGCTGTGAGAATAATAAGTTTAAAGTTGCTAACAATGAGGTAGCCTTGAGGCAAGAATGCGTTTGAGAGTTTAAATGTTACTATTCATGATTAGAGGAACGATAATGTAAATTTTGTGAGTTTAAAAATAGTCAATCAACAGCCAGAAAAAGCTTTAGTAAAATGCAGGTATTCTATTGGACTAGGATTAGCCAATCAGAGACTTGAAATATAGAAGTTTACGGGTTTGGACGTTTGAAATATGTTAAGTTGCCTGCAGACCTTGGTAGTGACCGGATGGAAGATGTGTTCTCTAAGGAAATATTACGTATTCGTGTGTAACGAAAATTATGTATACGCGATAACAAAGTGCAAGTATTAAATAAAAAAAATCTCACAGTTCTTAATATCAGTGTAGTGCTATTTAATTTGTGTCAAGAATTAATAAAAAGAAGTAAATTTAAAACTTAAAATCTGTGTAAGCCTACATTCTTGTCGCACCACGCCCTGATTAAGAGAAACGTGTCTCTAAAACAATACTGACGCAGCCGAGGCAAACATAAACATAAATAGTTAAAGAAGCAGTTTAATAACAAAGTTAATATATATGTTTTTTAAACTTGGAGCGTAACAATAAAAAATACATCTTCAAAGCAGCTTCTCATACGTAACAGTATATTACGTAACAAACAATCTTCAAATTGACGCCCAAAGCGTGGTGCAAACTTCAACAACAGTAACACTACTTCAAATTGACGTCCATACGTGGAGAGAAATAAATAAACAACGTAAAGACAATATATTATCTTCAAAGCTCCGAAACTCCGGTGGTTCCCTCCTGGTGATGCCCACTCGGAGGCAGCTCCTAATTGAGCAGTCCCGGGAAGAAACCTCTAGAAAGCGCACAACCACCGCCCAGCCGCAACCTGCAGAACACCGTCGCCTGGTCCTAAATCCTGAAACAGATGACAAGGAAAGTCGTCGTAGAAGATGAACCACCCGGGGAAACCACGAAAAACCCATGGGTCAGAGTTGATGGTCGAACCGGAATGCGAGTCGTATACCCGGGAAAACCAAGGTCAGAGCGGGCGATCGCCTGGATCGAACTCGAGACTTCCCTTGTGCGAGTCTCACAGCTGTTGTTGCGATTGGGCAGCTCGGAAGGTCTGCGAGTGTGCAGGTGTGAATTACGTTGAGAATAGCCAGGTATTAGTGTCACCCCGAGGAGCTGTGCCGGAGGGTGTCTCACTGGAAATGAACAACACTTACCACCCCACAATTGAGATCGTAGCCACCGGAATTACCCGTGCTATATATTTTCCTCGCCACCCGATAATTCGTATAACAAACTGAGCGAGTCACTAAGCCAGTATTTAAAACATTTCTGGAGGCTTGAGTGTTCCGTTTCAACCTATCATTAGAGGAGCCTTTTATCCTTATGTTGGCCAGTCACAATCAATTAGAGGTAGCGGCAAGAAATGTATGCTATTATTACACGTCTTAAGTCTCAAGTGCTAATAACAGCTGCTGAAATACAAGATAACTTCCGTCATTCCATAAATTCTGGAATAACAAGACCTGATAGCGGGTGTCTTTTTGCGTCTTTTGGGAGACCTTGTAAACTCACTCATATTCTTCCAAAAGCTTATTATTTTCTCTTGTTAATCTTGTTTGTTACTATCTGGCTTACCCAACGTTAAACAGTTAACCCTTAAACTCCAGTGACGAATTAATTAATTTGATTTACTTCCCCATTATTTGTAAAAGTATTGAACAATGATTTAGAGGGTTTTTATAATGTACCCTCCTCTTTGCGCCTTATAACTGTAATTTTGTACGGCCCCTGATATCCACACTAAAGGACATTAAACATCGGCGGAACTACTGACTTCCTTGACCTCCTGCCGACCCTCTTCCAAGTTCTGTCTAGCCTATAAGCTAGGTGGTGGAAGAATCCTGAGTCGGAATGGTGGAGTCATTTTTAATTTCTCTACTCGTAAGTAGGGGAAGAATTGCATTCCACCCAAAATTTTGATAGCGAGATATCACCGGAAATACATGTTTTGAGTCTCCCCTGAATAAAAAGAAAAGCACTTTTAGAAAAAGGGCCGTGTCTGTGTCTATGAACACTGATAAATACCAAACTTAGTATTTAGGTTCCGTATGTTTCAAAAATGCTACAGGAAGATTTTCAAGAAAATCCCCCCTCCATTTTACACAGAAAACTTTTCGAAATTTTTTATTTTTTACAAAATGGCTCAAAGATTTGGATTAAAATACTATATATTTTATAAAATGTATGTCTTGATTTTCCTGGGAATAGCCTATGCAGTTTTCATTAGGAAGGGATTTTGTATAATCTTGTATAATTGGTAAACGTTAAGTGATAGACGAAAACGCAGTACTCAAGGAATGCAGATCGGTTTAAAACACCGTTTTATTCCAAATAGTTTTTTTTTGTATAAGGTATTTCCGCGATATCAATTATTAAAAGTTCGAATTGTTAATTTCTTGGTGATTCTAAGTCCTGTCAACATTCACTTGTTTCTCGCGATGTCATGGAAACAGTGTGGAATTTTAAGGCCAGCATATAGCGTCCAGTTGTTAAACATTTGACTATCGCTGTTCTCTTTGTATCTGTAACGAAATGTGTAATGTAGCTATTTCTGTAAAGGTTTATTTGGATTACAATGAAGTAGATAAAAAAAGGAAGTTTTAGTAAGAATAGTTTCTATACTCACGAATAAGCGGTAGAGGATAGAGAAAGTTATATGTGAATCCAACACATTAGATTTTGTGTGTGTGTGTGTGTGTGTGTGTGTGTGTGTGTGTGTGTGTGTGTAGTAAGATTCTCTGTTTCTCTCTCTCTCTCTTTCTTATGGTTTACCAGTTATACCAAACGTTATTCAGTATGAAGAGGACTTTACAGGCTGTTCCTAGAAAATTCAAGACATAGACTTGTGGAGGCTGCTGTAAAACAACATTAAGAGCACGTGACCACTAACTTTTGACGCCTGGCGGATTTATTGGTTATTTTATTTATTTATTTTTGAATACTACTAAACGTAATGTGGTAATATAAAATCTACGGCGATTAAATCTAACGTGCTACTGCTCTAAACTCGATGAAACATGGCAAAAGGATCGTTAGCACATCTTGACTTGTGCACGTTTTAAGGAGCTTTTGCGCATGCGCAACTGGTATCCCGTAATTGGCTTATGGGCCAAATACATACGGGTACACTTGAAGCTTTTCCCGCGCTGTTTCCACACTTTCACTATAATTTTACGTTAATGTTACTAGGTGGTAACACACCACGGCAGAATTAGCTAACGTGCACGAGCGCGGAAACTTCTCCCGGTTATTCCATACTCTCAATGCAATTTGATTCACACATTATTTCGTTCTTGCCTTAAAACACTGTACTTAATTATGTACATATCAACAAACAGCCACAAAGAATCCTTTCTTTCGTCAGATAATGTATGTATGTATGTATTATTATTATTATTATTATTATTATTATTTATTACCATTATTATTGTTAGGAACTGAAGTGGTAGATGTATTATATTTCGACTGTTGGGGAGCCGTACTTGAAGTAGTTGCAACCGCACGTATGGTACCCGTTTTCCGGTAGCCTTCGCCGCAAATGTACTTTCCGGTGGCCTTTGCCCCAAATGTTTAAAAACATTAACTTTGAAATTTTTACTGTTTCTTTAAATATTAACAGCTGCGTCAATATTATTGTTAGAGACATGTTTCTCTTAGCAGGGTTGTGGTGCGACTAAAGAATGTAGGCTTACACAGATTATAATTTTACTTCACTCCTTTTATTAATGCTTGACACTATTTAAATAACACTTCACTGATATAGAGAGAGCTGTGAGATTCTTTTGTTAATTACTTGCACTTTTTACACGTAAACTATTTTCGTCTCACACGAATACATATTACATTTTTTTAAGACGTGTCTCGCGTGTTGCTACAACCAACGCGTCCAGTTATGATCACTGTCTACAAGCAACTGACTTCTAGATTTGTAAATTTTGCTATATTTCAGTTTCTGATTGGCTAAAACTAGTCCAATAGAATACCTTCATTTAACTAAAGCTTTTTCTGGCCGTTGATTGGCTATTTTATAAACTGTCACAAAAATTACATTATTGCTTCCAAGAATTACAAGTAGTATTGTTAAACTTTCAAATTCATTATTGCCTTAAGGTTACCTCATTGTTACCACATTGTTAGCAGCTTTTAACCTATTATTCTCACAGCTCCTACATTATTAAATTACGTAATACATTCACATAACATTATTGAACATGTATGCAATAATATAAATATTTACAATGACTGTAATAGACACTTTTTATATATTGTTACATACACATATTGCTGTTTTTGAATTTATATTACATAATTTGACTGAAATCATTTAAGTGTTAAAAAATACTGTCTCAGAACGGCTGCAATGTTCATAATCAAAGATATTACACATTTTAAGAGCTGTCTGACTAAAATTTTATGAACACCCAAAATGTTTACTCACAAGACGCTACTGATTTTATTTGTCATGTAAATACGTTAAGCATTTGGTATTTTAATCAAAGTCGTTAGGGACATTCTTAGAAAAATTAAAAACTTGGAAATATTTCTGTACAAAGGGTAGTTTGGGGAGGGTTTATTCATAATCTTCGTCTCACATCTTTGTAAGCTTCTGAACTTAAATACGAAGTTTGGTGTTTATCCGACTTTTCTGTCTTTGCGTTATGTTATTCACAGATACACACATACACAGAGAGACGGAAACACCCTCGGATCTGTTTCCAGAAAGCTTTTTTTAATATTTAGTGGACCTTAAAACATGTATTTGCAGGGAGAACTCAGTATTGCATTTTTGGGTGAATACAAAATTCCTCTATTTACTGTAAGTAAGTAAAGGTGAAAGCACGAACCATCGGAGGGAGCTCCCAAAACCACCCTTGGGCTTCTACCAGTGACCCCCAGGAGGGAGGGAAGAGGGGAGAGACCCGAAGGGCAACGACGGGCGCAACCACAGACGGGGTCATTAACGTTTCCATATGTAAGGCATCCGACGCCACCCAAGCCATCAACTTCCGCTGGGAGGAGAGACCTAACTCAGCAGACCCTGCAGCTACGGCAGGGAAGAAACCTCTATATTGTGGAAGCCGCCGTCCAGTCCAAACCCACCGTCGGTTCGTCCTACAACCCTGAAACAGACACAAGGAAGATGTTGGATACGGAGATGAGAGGGAGCAGAGTCGTGGTAAAAGATGAACCACCACAGCATTCACCTGACGACCCGGGGAAACCACGAAAAACCAATTGGACCAAATTGGGCGGTCGCCGGGTATCGAACCCGGGCCATAGACTAGCGGCCTGAACCATCGTTCGGTTCTATAAGTAGTAGGAAATATTGAATCACAAAAATAAACAGCAACTTAAACTTTACTGGAGAGGTGCAGGTTGTAAACGACTTCTTCACTCGCACATCTTAATTAATTTCAAGAGGGAAAGCTTTTACAATGCGTCACACATTTTACTGCCCCGGTTCCAAAAATCAGTTCCAGATGTAGAGGGGGTTCCACGCCAGGCGACAATGATGTATATCGTGGCGAGAGTTAATCTTCTCCTGCAAATTTCCTTTTTGTTCTCTTTTCCCTAAGATGACGGGCGCCTTCAAGCTGTACTGTTCTCGGAAAACAGTTTCTTTTGTACCTATTCCGCACACGTTTTATGTATTTTAATGGCAAGCACATTCATTTTTCTCCTTTTTATTTAAAAGGCAGGTGCCTTGCCGTTAAGCACCAAAGGCTTTCTAATTTCACTCTTGTTTGAACACTCTTCTCGGGCAGTTTTGCTTGGCATTCGTCGCCGTGGAAGGGGACACTGAAGAAGCCGAGCAGATCAAGAAAGAACTCATTTTAAATAATTCAAAAGCTAAAGTGAAATACATCAGTAATTCTGAAAGCAAAATATCTGAGAAAAACGGAAGGAAAGTTGAACAGGGTGTCAGCTAACGCTTGAGAAAGGAATTATCGTATTTCAACTGTTGGGGAGCCGAACTTCTAGTAGTTGCAACCGCACGTATGGTAAACAGTTCCCGTAGCCTTCGCCCCAAATGTATCTTTACTGTTTCTTTAAATATTATATTTATGTTTGCCTCGGCTCCGTCAGTATTCATTAGAGACACGTTTCTCTTGTCAGGGATGTGATGCGACTTAAGAATGTAGCCTTACACAGACTATAATTTTTACTTCACTGCTTTTATTAATGCTTGATATGATTTAAGTAACACTTCACTGATATAGAGAGCTGTGAGATTCTTTTTATTAATTAATTGCACTTTTTAACACGTAAACTTATTTTTCGTCTCACGCGAATACGTAGTATATTTCTTGAGGACACTTTTTTGCGTCTGGTTAGTAAATCTGGCTGCAGGCAATTGAATTGATTTCAACCGTCTAAACTTGTAAATTTCTGTATTTCAAGTCTCTGATTGGCTAATCCTACTCCAATAGAATACCCTCATTTAACTAAAGCTTTTTTCTGGTTCTTGATTTGCTATTTTATAAACTGTCACTAAAATTACATTATTGCTACTCCAATAATCAGAAGTAGTAGTAGTATTAAACTCTCAAACTCATTATTTCCTCAAGGTTATCTCATTGTTACCTCATTGTTAGCAACTTTTAACTTATTATTCTCACAGCTCCTACATTATTAAATTACGTAATACATTCACATAACATTATTCAACATGTTTACAATAATATAAGCATATGCAATGACTGTTACATACGTTTTACAAATTATTGCATACACATATTGCTTCAAGGCGGGCTGTTATTGAATTTACATATTATATAATTTAACTGAAATCATTTAAGTGTTAAACACACAGCCTCACGCTCAGACTGCCTTCCCCTAGTGCGCTCAAGCTTAGGTTACCAATATTTCTCTGAATCTAAATCCAGGTACAGTAAAATTTTCAAGACGTAGGCTACCTGTGCTAAATAAATGAAGTGCCTGATAAATCTTGGAAATAGTAGATTTCAGAAACTAAATGAAACAATTAGGGGTATATTTTTCCAAATAAATATTGGTTAGGGAAAATCTGGAATAACCCGCATATTGGCCACAACTACGGAATGGGCAATGAAATTGAAAATTAAATTTGGGCCATAGGTCTTATCGTTGTGGAAAACCCCTCAGCTTTTGGAACGTTTTATTTTTTTCACTTATAACTCTGGTGATGATACTGGTAAGCAAGCTAATGCAGGGATAATATAGAGATCACAGAGATATATCACTGAGGTATACACAGTCCTGAGTGGAGTAATTTCAATCAAATAAACAAAACGAACATTTTACACAGGAATAAACTGAAATACCAAATTACCTTCGCCTTTGTTTTGTCTTATTTTATCACATTTTTTCCTAAGGAAGTTGTCCTCTAAAACTCTGAGCCTGGTGATAGCCAAAAATAGAAGTTGAAGCTTGACAAAATGGACTTTTGAGAAGAAGTGGGATCGGGATGTTGGTGTCGCGTGATGATGATGCCGGTGTTTCTGAGGAGGTGTTGTTGCCGATAGTGCTGGTGTGGTGGTGTTGCTGATGGTGGTAGATAGTGGTGGTGATGTTTATGATGTTGCGAATAAGGTGGTGTTAGTGGAGTTGGTAAATAAATAAATAGCTTGAGTTTTATTTATGGACGCTCTTTAACTACTATGGTTCTTAACGTCCCATTCTATATTGGGCGTGAAAGGGCGGTAATTTTGCTCAGAGGCCTCTTTAACAGGCTTGGGGTTCTTTTACTGCCGTAAGTCTACACCACCGGCTTTACCTCCCTACCAAAGGATTTTATGTCCGAAAAAATCCATCGCCCTCCGCCAGGTTTGGACCCATGACCTCGGGAAGTAGAGGCTAGCATGGTACTCCTAGACCACGGAGGACGACGGTGGTGTTGCTGACGATGATGGTAATGAATGTTGTTCCTGATGGCGCTGTTGCTGGTGGTGGTGTTGGTGGTGATGCTGGTTTTGCTGTTGATGATGGTGCTAATGTTGCTGACGATGATTGTAGTGTTGTTGACGATGATGATGGTGGTGGTGGTGTCGCTGGAGATGATGTTGGTCGTTGTGCTGATGGTGGCATTGCTGACCATGATGATGTTGGTGGTGGTGATGGAGGTGGTCTTGCTGTTGATAGGGGTGGTGTTTCTGACGATAGAGGCAGTGTTGCTGATGAAAATGTTGATGATATTGGTCGTGGTGTGCTGCTCACGGCGATGGTGATGATAGTGGTGTTTAGGTTTGTTGGTGGTGTTTCTGACGATAGTGGTAGTGATCGTGATGTTGCTACGATTATTGTATAGTGATTATGGTAGTGCTTGTTGTGGTGATAGTGTTGTTGCTGACGATGATGGCGCTGGTGGTGATTGTGATGTCGCTGACGATGGTGATGGTGGTAGTGGCGTTGGTGGTGATGGTGATGATTTTGGCGATGGTGATGGTAGTGGTGATGATGGTGGTCTAATAATGATGATAACAACAGGAAGCAGAAGCTACTAATCTTTGATGATTAGGCTCAGAAGCAATACAAATAAATAAGAAGAATGGTTGCAATAATGTGACCAAGTCTAGGAATAATCAGAGGGTTGTTCACGACGTTGATGATTATGAGTGCTATTGTGAATTTGATGGTGACAGTGATAACAGGAACAATGCGGCGGTATGTTTGATGAGAGAATTGCAACTGATTATGATGTGCTCTGGAGAAATCGTTTTGGAACAAAGCTGCTCCTATTCAATTGAAAATTAAACTGTGTGGTCAACCCCTAAGTGAGTTGGAGCCTTCAGACTGCTGCACTAAAATCCTAGGCAACAAAGCAAACCATTTAACCACAGAACAAATAACACTTCACTTTGACAGTAAGTAATCCAATCCAACACTCGGAAAAAAGAGGCAATTCATTTTCACTCCCCTCTATTGAGTGATTATAGTGTTTTAAAGGACTCTAATCGGCTCTTTTGGTGTCGATTGTTAAATTGCCTTAATATTTGTTCTGAGTAAGATAATTGAAGGTGCGTGATTGACTCTAGTTTGGAGAATTAACTTGTTAGCGATGACATAAAAAGACCGCCGCTGGATGTTATTAGTTAGGCATTTGAACAGATTGCGTTTCGTCGACTGCAATGGGTATCTGCACCCTCTCCCATGGGCATTATGCTGTCCGAATTGATTTGTTAATGTTGTGTTGCCACCACTGTGATTATACCTTGTCTGCGGCATAGAACCGCCATGTTTACCTTTTTATTTCAAAATTTAGACATATAATTACACTTCCGTAAAACTGTTTTATAGCACACCATCTCTAGAGCGTTGTTGCTATTAAAACTTTACAGCAATTTATTGGTTTATAACTTACATCTATTCGGAAAGCGTAATCTTTAATCTGGTTGATTGTATCGGCACTTTGTGAATATGATCTTCATTCAGTCTGTTCGGCTTTAAACGCAGCTGTGTTCTTTGTTTCTATCTCTCTCTCTCTCTAACCACACAATCTTTTTAAATAACCTTTTAGTTTATTTCCATCCTACATAAACTGACAGCAGTAATTTCACACTAGGCTCTTCAGATTTCTATTACAGTCGTAAAAATTTGATGTGTTACATTCATACGACATTCTCTACCCTCTATCGTTTATTAGTGAGCACACAGCGATAGTCAAGTGTTTAAGAATTGGACGCTATATGCTGGCTTTAAAAATCCACACTGACAATTGAAAATCGATGTGACTTTAAAAGAAGTGTTGAACAATTCGAACCATTAATAAGGAATATTTCGGAAATGCCTGATGCACAAAAAAATGATTAAACAAACGGTGTGCTTTAAAGAGGTTTACATTTTTTTTGTGCAGTACATTTTTCTCTATCGCTTAACGTTTACCAGTTATGCAAGATTATACAAAATTGTTTCCGAATGAAAGGGAATTCACAGGCTATTCCCAAAATTCAAGGTATACATTTTGTTGTCATGTAAATGTCTTTAATATATGGTATTTCACCTAAAATCGTTAGAGCCATTTTTGCGAAAAATTACAAATTTGAAAAATGTTCCATGTATAGGGCTAAGGGAACTTTCTTGAAAATCTTCATGTCGGATCTTTAGAAGATAACGTAAATACTAAGTTTGGTATCTATCCCAATTTTAGTTTTTACTTTCTCTACTACGTATAGTAAGTAGGGGAAGTATTGTATTCCACCCAAAAATTCGATACCGAGATTTCACCGGAAATATATGTTTTGAGACCCCCTGAATCCAAAAAAAGCATTTTTGGAAACATGTCCATGTGTGTGTCTGTGAACAGCATAACTCAGAAACAAACAGTCGGACAAACACTAAACTTGGTATTTAGGTTCAGTATCTTCTAGAAATGCCACACGAAGGTTTTCAAGAAAATCCCCCCACCCCAGATTACCCTTTACAAGGAACATTTTAATTCTCTCAAAAATGGCTCTAACGATTTTGATTAAAATATCGTATGTTTAAGATATTTTTGTGACAAATAAAATGTACATCTTGAATTTTCTGGGAACGTCTCCAAAAGTATTCTTCATTGTGAACGACTTTTGCATAACTGGTAAACCATAAGAGATAGACAAACCTTACTACACAAAAAAATGTAGATCGCGTTAAAATACAGAATTTTTTGCATATAAATTTTTCAATACTTATTTTATCAAATGGGAATTCGTTATTCATTTTTTTGTCTTGGATATGCAAAGAGTATTAATCTGTGGCAAAGGGAATTGTGCTGCACCTAGCAACCAGCTATTAAGAGATATGTGTCTGCTTAAAGGCTACTGTATTTCTATATTGCCATTGCAAATACAAAACAAGGGGAACATAGTACGCCTTAAGCGATAGTCAAATATTTTTAGAACTGGTCGCTATGTGTAAAATGTAATTCTCTTTGCATGTCAAAAGATCGTTTCTGCAAATGTTTATCTCGATTAATATTAAATAGAGGGAGAATAAGGGTTTATAAAAATAGTTTGTACAAGAGTAGGGAAACTCATGTGAGTGTAACACATCAGATTTTTTTCTTGAGGGCATGCAAAGACAACGTAATTTCAGAGCCATCACAAGCGACCCGCTCTAAGCAGATTTGACTATCGCTTAAATCTAGTCCACTCCGCTCCACTCTGATTATACGTACAAGGAAATGCGCAATAAAGTCATAGGTATTGGTGACTCAACGCAGGGAGACACCTCCCCCGCTATCACCTACTCACATTTATTGCAGCTACCACCCCCCAGGAGGAAGGGACGAAGTGAATGAACCGCAGGAGGCTACAGGCCACAGAGACGCGCTGTAGTCCCACTACTGGAGCCGCCCGACAGTCAAGCAGCTCTCTGGTATCCACCCATCATCCGCACAGAAAAATCAATCAGGCGAAAATAACGCGATGTCAGACGCGGAAAAGTCGAACTTTCTAATTCTTGAGAAACAATGAAGACGGAGAAAAATTTATAAAAATAACCAACAAGAAGATATGAAACTCACGTGCTTAGAAAAAGGGTCGGACGAAAATAGAAAAGGGTAGTAGACTAGAAAATTATCTAGGACGGGAGAGCAAATTCAGAGGGGTATCACATCACTACTTTGTGCTAGTGTTAGGGGAGGTTGTGTCACTCATGACAATATGCGCGCCTAAAACAATTGATTTGAGCAGCATTCATCTTAATAAGGGGGAATAGCAAAGTGGGCGTATGCTATGTAGACGGGGTCGTTAAGGCAAGTTTTGTGTGACGGGGTATCCGAGAAGGAATTCTACTAGTGCGAATTATCACATAAAAGGAGCCAGTGAAGGAGAAAGATCGTGTGTTATTCAGCTTCTATTCCACACTTCCTGAGAAAAGAGTCTTATAACCAACCAACAATCTATCTTCTACCTTAAGCGCCCGGCAAATTCTAACCTCCTCTTAAATCATACACCCGCCACCACACCAACCACCGTATTTTCTCGCTACAGTACAGATGTTTTGGGTGGAGAACAATACTTTATCTATTTACTCAGAAACTACGAAACAGAGAAAGTAAAAATATTTTCACAGAAAAAATTTTAACTTTTAACAAAATGAATCGCATGATTTAAAATATCAGAACTTGTGGCAGTAATTTGTATCACAATAATGTAAATGCCAGAGTGATTGTAGTGTAAATAAGCATTGTTGTATGACATTGATTTGAGATGTTTGTTAATTATAAGCATTGTTAGGAAATAAGTTTACACGGCCTCACTGAAACTGACAATAGGAGCGGGTAACAATGGGCGAGGGGGTGAGTTGTTTATCAATTATTACAGACAAGCAAATAACGTCAGATTGGCGCGCTTTTCTTAGAAATGGAGGGAATTTCTTTCTTAGAGCATATGTTTTCGTAATTTTTGATTGGATATAAAAATAGACGCTAATGTTGGCGCGTTTTATTAACCAATAGCAGCTCGGTTATAATCTTTAGGCATATTAGGGTGTGGGAGTATAAAAAGGTAAAGCCAGAGGCAAGTATTGTCCAGTTCAACAAAAGCATCCACGCGTTACACGTCGCTGAGTCCAACAGAATCATTCAGAAATTAAACGTCGCTTAGTTCATCAGAATCGTTCGCGGGTTACACGTCGCACAGTTCTACAAAATCTCTCGCGTCGTAAAGTTGAAGTACGCGAATTAATAATGTGCAGTAAATAAGTTATTATGTAACAGAAAATATAAAAGTTTCAGTCGGGCGTGTATCAAGAGTCAATATGTGAAATTAAAGAAGTGTGACGGTAATAAAAGTGTAAAAACAAATTCTTTTATCAGTGTTATCTTTCAGTAAAAACTCCTTTCCGTTTACACACCTTGATCAAGAGATATGCTCGACTAAATAATAATAATAATAATAATAATAATAATAATAATAATAATAATAATAGCTAGCCGGAGGACAATGAACCCAACATTCAAAGTAGTAATACAATAACAGGCGCTCAGCAAAAAATAACACGAAGTGACCGCGACAAATTGGCTTCCATACGTGGTGCAGATAAACATGAAGCATCTTCAAACTACAAAAACGTATTCCACTTCAAACTATAGAATTATATGTACAAAAGTTTAGTTTTTTAAGTTAGAGTTAAATTTGTGTTAAAAAACTTGTTACTATATTTTAGCAAAACCTTTTGCTTAAGTCACACGAGTCTTATATTTTACGTCGTTTATATAAAAGCTGTTTGTATTCTCATAATACAGTAGGTGAAGTTTTAAATCTTTGTACCCTCTCCATGGTCCCGTAGTAATTTAATGACATAAAAGGTAGGAGTTTTCACATAATACTGTGAAACAGTAGCTACGACCTGAGGTTATCGGGACGTCGGCGCCGAGCGGTTCGAGTAAACAACGATAACTCCGCTCGCCAGCTTAAACACGGGGCGCGTTATCAGGAGATAACTAGAACTTTTTAGAAGCCTTTTCTCGCCGTTTCCTCCGGGGAATGCGTCGAAACAGTTCTAGAATGTTCGAGAACCTTGTGGAAACATTCTCTGCCTATATAAGCGAGCGCTCTCGTGGGCAGTCAGTCGGTGCGTGTCGAGTAGAGTTGAATCAGTGTCGGTCAGCGGTTGACTTTCCCGTGCCATATAAAGTGCGGTTCTCCGAGTGAGTTGGTGACGGCAGCGAGTGTTACTGCGGAGCAGTGGGTTGTGGAGGTCTTGTGTTTAAGTCCCGAGTGAAGTGAACCATCCGGTGTGAAGAGGCTGCATCACGAAGGAAGTAAAGTGACGGAGAATTGAAGTAGTTTGTTTTCAGAACAGTGATAGCGGCCTGGACAAAATCATGATACGGAAATCCTTAAAACATAAAACAAAACAAAGGTAAAGCTGGTAAGAATGAAGACCTCATACTCACTGGCCACCAAGTTAATCTCTTTGGAGAAGACACATAGTCTGCGATCATCGACAAAAATAATCTTCTGAATGGTTGATGTAAAATATGGCTTCACTAATTTGTAATCTTAGCAGGTTTCTGTCTTTAAACAATTATTTAGCACGCTCTGCTAAGCAACTTGATCACAACATAAATACAAAGGAAATAAAGCAAAAACGAGGGTTATTAGAAAGTTTTGACATCCAGAGACATCTATAGAATTATAAGGGTCATTCAAATGAAACCCGGTCACTTGTGTAAAGTAACGGTAACGATTTTATTAACTCAAAAATAGTCGCCAAAACTGTTGGCACATTTATCCCATTGCGACACTAGCCGGTCGATTCCATCTTTGAAGAAGCTAATAGGCGCTGTTGGATCCATTCACACACTTCGTCGTCCGCGAGTAGCTTGTTTTTAGAGGTCCATAAACATGAAAGTCACACGGTGAAAGGTGCGGACTGTACGGTGGATATTCCAGCGTTTCCCGTCGAAACTGCTGCAATATCGTCTTCACCGCATTGACAGTGTGTGAGCGGGCATTATCATGCAGGAGAATAACGCCATTGGACAACATGCTGGGCGTTTCGACTTGATGGCTCGTCTAAGGTTCTGTAAAGTGGCTTGATAACGCTGGGCATTGATGGTGGTTCCCGGTTCCAGGAACTCGACAAGCACTGGGCCCTTGTGGTCAAAAAAGGATATCATGACCTTACCAGAACTGGTGTGCACGGCCTTTGATACAGCATGTTTATACTGCTTGCTCTGACGCTTGCTTTCCGGTCCAAAATGGTGACACCATGTTTCGTCACCAGTGACAGAAAGTCGTATTCCTCCTCATGATAACGTTGCAGATGACTCAAAGACAGCGCCATTCTTGTATTGCTCTGTTCGGAGGTCAGTTGGTGGGGAACCGACAGCGCACAAACTTTTCGAAATATCAAGTGTTGATGCATTATGCGTGAATGTTGCTCATGCTAATGCCCAGTAACCGATGGATCTCGTCGACGGTTGCCTAAGACTAAAGCCTTCACTTCCGCAATCATTTCAGTGTGATCAACGATGAGCCTGTCCAGGACGAGCAGCGTCTTCCAGTAACTCGCGCTCCTCATGTAATCTTTTGCGCAATTCCACCACACTTGAACAACACAGACTGTACTCACCGTACACAGCCTTTATCCGTCGATTCATTTCACGGTCTCCAACTCACTCCGCCGCTAAAAATCGAATCACTCATTGTTGTTCCTGCTTACTCGCCTTCATGTTCAGTAGTGCACGATAACTTGTGTGACCACCTTCTCTTCGGCGTGAAACCACAGTGTCGCTATGCAACGTTAAACATTGCGCTCGCTGCAGTCGCTCTATCAATAGATGGTGCCACCATACACGCAGTTACGTGGTGCCACCTTACGTGTAATGCAAAGTTAGACGCACTGACCAGGTTTCATTTGAATGCCCCTCATAGAATGAAGCTTATTCAGAGCTTTTGGCACTTTAATTACACACACATCTGCAGTATTTGATAAATGGCAATTAAACAAACAAATACAACATACGATTAATACTGTTCAACAAGATCATTATCACTTTTTGAGCTCTGTCTTTCTGTTTGCTTAAGTGGTATATCGTGGCCACGTATGTATAGCATGCAACAGGATTTTGTTACTACAAGCATTCTTTGTGGTGGACGGCAAATACTTCCATCTCCATAGCATTCTCAAAAAAAAACTTTCTAAATTCTTTTTAAACTTTAAGTTATTTATGAATTATAGCTATAAGGTGTTTTGTAGCCCATATCCGTCAGAAGGAGTAGGCCTTTTCAACAGTGAAAGAATTATCGCAATCGGTTGAATGGTTTTTGAGATGACTCTACTTAGATATACGTACATATATACATTCAGATTTTCTCTATAATACACTGCCGTTTGTGAAAATTGCAACAGCAAGAAAGAATTTCCCGAATAACCCCAAACTTGGTGGAAGTGTAGAGGAGTGTGCAAGCAATAAGTGATTAGGTTTGCAGAGAGATGGGGTACACGTAGGCCAAGCCGAGCCCTCTCGTGTCGGTCATACAAGGTCAGTGTTGCGCCCAGTGTAGTCAGTACAGAGCTGTCAAACAAGATATAAACAATAAATGGGTCCAGTGCCTCGTCGACGTCAAAGGAAGCCATATCGGCGAGTTCGAACGGGGCAGAATGATCGGCCTCCGGGAAGCGAGTTTGCCATACCGTGACATTTCGGCTCGTACAGGGCATGCTGCTAGAATAGTGATGCGTGTGTGGAAGCAGTGAATGACCGTCATCTTGTCCGCATGACCATAACCGACAGTACAGGTTCATCCATAGTGTTGGCTCGACGCTGGAGCACTGCAATAGGTCTGAGTTTGACTGCATCAACGGTTCGTCGCCGTCTGCTGCAGGTAGGACTGGTTGCATACATGTCATTACGTCGCCTCCCATTGTTCAGGAACCACAAGCTCCTCCGACTGCAATAGGCACGTGAACACAGTCACTGGGGTGTTGAGTGGCAAAATGTAAGTATTTTCGGACGAGACTCCCTTCAACGTGTCCTACAGTGATGGCCGCATACGTGTCCGGCGGTACCCCGGTGAGCGCAACCTGGAGGGCTGCATTGTTGAGCGGCATAGCGGACAAACACCAGGTGTGATGGTGTGCGGCACCATTGGTTGCAACAACCGATCTCGCCTCCTACGAATTGAGCACACTTTGAACAGCAACCGGTACCTAACGGTGGTTGTAGAGCCTGAGGTACTCCCCTGCTTCAGGCATCTCCACAGGCCACATGTCAATAGGACAATGCCCGGCCACATATTGCGAGGAATGTACAAACCTTCTTCGAAAAGCGACGGATATCATTGCTTCCCTGTTCTGCAGTTCGCATGACATGTCGCCCATCGAGCATGTCTGAAATATAGTTTGTCGGCACCTGGTGCGTCACGGTCCTCCATTAACTAGTGTCACGGATTTGTGGGCTCGAATACAAACTGCGTGGAGGGAGATCCCTCAGGAAGTTATTCAGAACCTTTTTGATTCAATGCCACGGCGTATAGCAGCTCTAATTGCAGCGCATGAAGGTCACACCAAATACTGAATATTAGGGCTCAAAGGTCATGTATAGATTTGAAAAGTTTATCATTTGTTACTTGTCATGTACCTAACCTGTGGCATTAAATTCATGCGTTTCCTTCTTGGTGTTACATTTTGCAGTGTATAATAATTTTATATAGATATGAACGGAGCGGAGGGTTTTGATTATTATATTTTCTAAGTATTTGAGTGCAATTATTCTACGGGAAGTAAAAGTGCTCTATTATCTAGGGTATCATTTCCAAGTTTTGGGAAGAACGAGAGACGATATTTTCTCTCCCTCTACCTGTTGTGTTCTCAGCTTCCCTTTTGTTGTAATATGTACAAAAACGTGCCGACTGCAGGCTAGATGTGACCCCCTGCCGGGCTCTGCATGTTGCCGACCTCTTGAACCCTCCCGCCCTCGAAATGCAAAACTGGTTTCAGCCCCTCCTTTCGTCCTCCCCTCTTCTCCTCTCTTGGTTCCCTTTGCCTTTTTTTTTAATGAATCATTTCTTGTTAAAACAGCTCTGAGATAATTAATGAGTGAGGTCTTCCTTGCCTTCCTAAAAGAATATTAACACATTCCTGGAGCTGGCCTGTTGCTGAATGAAACAAAGCCAGCATCATTTCTTGAGACAATGGTCCGTTATAGTAACGGTGCCATTTTCTTACTTAGTATGGGAATTTTGTTACGTGCTCATCTAAAAGTAAATTACAACATACGGATTATTATGGGAATTGGCGTTCTCTCTTTTTCTCTCTCCCTCTCCTCTTTTTTATTCACTGCATTTTATGTATGACGTATATTATAGGTAAATAAAGCCATAAAGTAGTGGATTATATATCTCTTTAAATTAAGGCCGATTTACACTAGTTCTAGCGCTTGATTTTTAAGCTTGCGATTTGCAGAATGAAGTGGGGAAGCAAGTGCTGGTTGGACTCAAATATATATACTTTTAAAAAATTTGATGTGATTCATTCACATGACTTTCTCTACCCTCTATCGTTTATTAGTGTGTATGCAAACTATTCTTGCTTAAGCTTATTACTTTCTCTACTACGTATAGTAAGTAGGGGAAGTATTGTATTCCACCCAAAAATTAGATACCGAGATTTCACCGGAAATACATGTTTTGAGATCCACTGAATCCAAAAAAAACATTTTTGGAAACATGTCCGTGTATGTGTGTGTCTGTCGGATAAACACCAAACTTGGTATTTAGGTTCAGTATCTTCCAGAGATGCGACACGAAGGTTTTCAAGAAAATCCCTCCACCCCAGATTACCCTTTACATGGAACATTTTTCGAAAATTTTAATTTTCTCAAAAATGCCACTAACGATTTTGATTAACATATCATATGTTTAAGATATTTTCATGACAAATAAAATGTATATCTTGAATTTTCTGGGAATGTCTCCAAAAGTATTCTTCACTGTGAACGACTTTTGCATAACTGGTAAACCATAAGAGATAGACAAAATTTTACTACACAAAAAATGTAGATCGCGTTAAAATACACAATTTATGTCATATACATTTTTTTTTTGTTGAGTGAACCATTTTCAACATATTGCTTGTTATTCCCTTAAATTTTCCAATACATTTTCTCGAATGGGAATTTCTTATTTTTCTCCATTAAACAACATGTAACGCCATTTTTATGTATTTTTGTTTTGATTTTTTGTTATTTTTTTATTTTTATTTGTTTATTGTTTTTTTAATTATCTAAAGGTAAATAGCACTGCATGCCTCCTGACACAAAAATTTAAGACTTTTTTTTTTAGATTGGTACAAAAACCTTTCGTCAATTTGGCCGTCCCCGAGGTTTTGAACCTGGAACCTCTCGAATGTGGGTCACATACTTTACCTCTGAGCCATCCGGCTCGGTTCCTTGAACATCCATTTCTACAAACTACCTTTGCAGAAAGATGTTAAAACTCCACGAAACTAGAGTATACACAGGTGTCACCATGGAAACAACATCTTGAGCAAGTGATTTCACGAAACCTAGTGTCGTCATTTAAACTAGACTTTATGCCCTGATATTCTCTTATGGTTCACTGCTGTATATTAGATGCGTTACATTCACATTACTTCCTCTACCCTCTATCGTTTATTAGTGGGTATACCAACTATTCTTACTAAAGTTTATTTTTATATCTACTTTATTTTAATCCAAATAAACCTTTACAGAAATAGCTACATTACACATTTCGTTATAGATACAAAGAGAACAGCGATAGTCAAATGTTTAACAACTGGACGCTATATGCTGGCCTTAGAATTCCATACTGTTTCCATGACATCACGAGAAACAACTGAATCTGCAAAGGAATTCAAGCGAATGATAAAGAAATGAACAATTCTAACTTTAATCATGAATATCTCAGAAATGGCTGATGCCATAAGAGCACTTGTTTGAAATAAAATATGTGTTTCAAAGAGACTTGCATTTTGTGTAAGTACATTTTCGGGTATCGCTTAAGGTTTTCCAGTTATACAAGATTATACAAAACTCCTTCAGGATGAAGAAGACTTCATTGGCTGTTCCCCAAAAATTGAAGATATACGTTTTATTATTTATGTAAATATATTTCCTATACGGCATTTAAACATCATTAGAGCCATCTTTTAGAAAATAAAAAATTTCGAAGAATGGACCATGTAATGGGTAGTTTGTTGTGGAGGGGTTGTTGAAAATCTTCGTGTTGTATCGTTGGGAGATATTGAATATAAATTCCAAGTTTGGTATTTATGCGGCTTTTTGTTTTTGAGTTATGCTGTTCAGACACACACACACACACACACACACACACACACACACACACACACACACACACATGCGAACATGTTTCCAATAATATTTTATTTGGACTCGGGGACATCAAAACATGTATTTCCGATGAAAGTTCTGTATCGTATTTTTTGGTGGAATGCAATGCTTTCCCTACTTATTGTACGTAGTAGGGAAGGTAAAAATAAAGCGACACGTTCCCCTGCTCTTGAGTTAATTTTAAAAGAACTTAGTACGGGTGAAATGACAAGGGACTTAAACGCAATTTTATTCCAAAAAAGGGGCCTACATTCACATTACTTTCTCTAACCTCTATCATTTATTAATGTGTATAAAGATTGTTCTGTCATGACAGATGTGCACGTGTTTTTGTCGTCCTGAGAGGCAGGTTTATACCAAAGGCTCCTCATACGTTGATAAGACTTTACATGCAATCGAGTATTAAAGGTATGGACGAACAGAGCGGGTCCTGTAACGGGGGCAGAGCCCCGCGAGTAGGCCGTATGGGCCGGTTTTGCTTGTAGCGAGACCCTTGGGAGGGATGAGGGGGGAGACCGGAAGGGCGACCAGATGTGGATGACGGGCGCAAGTATAGACTGGATCCCTAACGTTTCCAGATCGAACGTGTTCAACGGGCCTAAGAAAGAACCTCTACAAAGGACACAGCCACCTCCAGTCGCAACCCGCCGAACACCGTCACCTGGTCCTATAACCCTGAAACAGATAACAAGGAAGATGCCGCTGTCGACCCGGGGAAACCAAGAAAACCATGGGTCACACTGACCGGGTATCGAACCCAGGACCTCCGACGACGGCGCACCTCGCTGGTTCCAGATGTATTAACTCTGCTACATAATATATTTGTCTCACACGGTTACGAAAATGTAATTTTGACAATTCTCTTCGAATATATTAGTATAAATGATGTTAAATCATGAACTGTTTTGTATCGCACAACAACCTATAATGAGAGTGAGCGTTATCCGGAGCAAAGTTACACGGAACAGAATGAAAGGTGGAGAAGAGGAATGGAGATTGTTCCCTAGAGATTGTTGCTACCCCGCAAGGCCGCAGTACAAACTGTAGCACAATTGCTAGGTCTTTCTGAGGTGCACCAAAGCCAATCAGTGACGCAGTGCGTACTCGCCTCCAAACATCAAATATTCCTCTCGTGTATAAGCTACACTTGCATTTTCTAATATTAACAGTTCGTACCAACTTTTTTTTCCTCCCTTTTTATCGATCAACTTATGATTTATACTGCGGGCGCACGTGAGGGGTTCCATGTAATGCGGCCTCCAGGTCGACGAGAGTAGTTTTCGGGAAAAGGGTGGGCGAGCGAGCGAGTGAGGGAAGTTGTTGTAATGGTTTGCGCCCCGGCGATGCGGGGGCTACAACGCCGAAAACAAAAGACCTCGCGACGGGGGTTCTACACCGCAACATACATGGGCCATTATGAAGCACGTTCGCCGTCTCTTTCCCTCTCGCCGATGCCGAAATAACCCTAACTACTGTGCCCGCCCGCCCGCTAGGTCAGTCCAGCACACCAGGTATACAATAGTCCGTGCCAGTTTTTCAAAAGATGGGGAGAGTTCATGCTGGGGGTGCAGACAATTTCTGATCACTCGTGCATGTCCCCGACACCTCATTTGCTTTTCAGAAGCGATCTAACAATGCTAAATAGGTCGTTTAACTTAAATTGCGACGAGCTATCAGTCATTTGCATTCCAAAGTTCTTTAAAAAGCTGCATTTAAACGTTTTGTTCAGCTGTTTTCTCTCCCGTATCTTGATTCAGAGTAACGTATCAATTAGAGAAGCAAAGGTGTTATTTTACAGTGCCTAATAATTACTAAAATGTAAAATTTTGGACTCTCATCTCAACTTTCAACTCGCTATTTTATTTTCTCTGCTACTAACGTATAGTAATTAGAGGAAGTATTGTATTCCCCCAAAATTGTGATACCCAAATTTCACCGGAAATACATAATCTGCGGCCCTCTAAATCCAAAAAATGTCTTTGTGTCTGTATACATATTAATTTCAACATCTTCCAAGGTTGTGTCACAAAGATTTTCAACAAACCCTCCCCCACCTGAAACTACCTTTTACATAGAAGGTTTTCATGGATTTTTATTTTTTACAAAAATATTTCTAATGATTTTGATTAAACGCCATATGTTTAAGACATTTACATGAAAACTAAGATGCATATTGATGCCGTAATTATTGACAGAAATATATAAATAAAGAAATGATAATAAGATAAAGCAATAATTGTAATAAAGAATTTCCGTATATTAAATCAATAAGCCTGAATTGCAGGATTTGTCTGGAAAGTAAAAGGTCATTAGCTACTTTTGTTAACAAAGTCATTAGTAATAATCGAATAGCAAACGAATTAGCTTCAAGGTTCCTGGAATGCAATTAGAGTTGAGTTCAGTAGGTTTGCAAAGTCACACACGCGGGAGTTATTTATACAGAGAGTTGGAACTGTTAGATTCGAGGAGGTACCGCATAGGAACAGTGTCATATACGCATTGTAGAGTTTTTAGATTGGACCGTATAAGTAGGAACGTTGGTAGGGGTAGCGATGAGTAGCTAGACCTTAAGTTAAGAAAAGAGCATGCATTCTAAATGACTTACTACTTGCTTACTTAGACCAGAATGGGGTATGCATGGACGAGGACAGATGTAATAAATTTAAGTGGTCTAACAGGGAGAAGAAGGGGGACAGAAGTACTAAATGTAATGGATTACATGACAATTGGCATTATATTCTGGAATTCGAGGATACGAATAAAGGAAGAGAGGATATAATACTAGAGAAATGGAAAAAAACTACCAATAGAGCTAAAGGCTAGGAATACTTTTAATACGAGATCAAATGAATATACAAAGAAAGCAGGAAAATATTTAGGAAGTATAAGATTAAAATGGTTAAAAGAAATGTGAAGGAAATTGGAAAAAATGCGTAAAAAGGGTAACAAGGCAAAAAAAATATATATACTGGATACCTTATACGTTCCCATTATACAGGGTAGACCATTTAAGTTGAGACTGTACAATATCTCCAAAACTAAGTGTTGTAGAAAGAAATGTCTTTAATAAAAGTTGCTTGATATTATGGGGGAAGGTAAATGCCATTAGTCCTGTTTTATTTAGAGGGCGTTATGATGGTCATTTTAGGGTTAATTTAATTTTTACTTTCTCTACTACGTATAGTAAGTTGGGGAAGTATTGTATTCCACCCAAAAATTCGATACCGAGATTTCACCGGAAATATATGTTTTGAGACCCCCTGAATCCAAGAAAAAGCATTTTTGGAAACATGTCCGTGTGTGTCTGTGTCTGTGAACAGCATAACTCAGAAACGAACAGTCCGATAAACACCAAACTTGGTATTTAGGTTCAGTATCTTCCAGAGATGCGACGCGAAGGTTTTCCAGAAAATCCCCCCACCCCAGATTACCCTTTACATGGAACATTTTTCGAAAATTTTAAATTTCTCAAAAATGGTTCTAACGATTTTGATTAAAACATCATATGTTTAAGATATTTTCATGACAAATAAAATGTATATCTCGAATCTTCTGGGAATGTCTCCAAAAGTATTCTTCATTGTGAACGACTTTTGCATAACTGGTAAACCATGAGATAGACAGCAGTTTACTACACAAAAAATGTAATCGCTTTAAAATACACAATTTATGTCATATACATTTTTTTTGTTGAGTGAACCATTTTCGAGATATTGCTTGTTATTCCCTTAAATTTTTCAATACTTATTTTCTCCAATGGGAATTCGTAACTCATTTTTTTGTCTTGGATATGCAAAGAGTATTAATCTGTGGCAAAGAAAATGGTGCTGCACCTAGCAACTAGCTATTGAGAGATATGTCTATGCTTAAAGACTACTGTATTTCTATATTGCCCTTGCAAATACAAAACAAGGGGAACATAGTACGCCTTAAGCGATAGTCAAATATTTTTAGAACTGGTCGCTATGTGTAAAATGTAATTCTCTTTGCATGTCAAAAGATCGTTTCTGCAAATGTTTATCTCGGTTAATATGAAATAGATGGAGAATAAGAGTTTGTACAAGAGTAGACAAAGTCATGTGAGTGTAACACATAAGATTTTTAAATGGGAACCTACATTTTGTATCCTGTTTTCTTATTAGAGAATGGTTTGTAAAAAAAAAAGCTGTTTATTTTGTGATGAGGAATAAAGAAACAAAATAAAAAATGTTGGTTCTCAATTACGAAAAGTAACTTGATCCTCAAATGACCATCCAGGGATGGTCCAGCCATTCATTGCGCTCTTCGTACACAGCTATTCCGAATTTTCGTTGTTATTTACGTTAGTAAGAAGAACTACAGAGTGCTTTGCACAAATGGTGTTTAGTTTTTTTTATGAGGAGTGAGAAAACAACATAAAAAAGTTAGGTACCCATTTAAAAAAAATTAAATTCACTCTCAAATAACCGTCCTCCAACCAAAACACAACTAATGGCATTTACTTTCTCCCATAATATCAAACAACTTTTATTAAGCACATTTCTTTCTATAGCACTTAGTGTTGGAGTGGTCTCAACTTAAATGGTCCAACCTGTAGGTATATACAACAAAATGTTAAATATAAGGGGAAGATAAATAATAAGCAACTACATTGTATACGTTGTATAAATTATATGTGAAGTTCAAAGCAGACAAAAGCATTCATTCATTCATACTTACTTGATTTTGCGACTTACTCGGTTGGCGACCCTTGTGGTTAATCCTGTATTATTTTAAGTTTTGTAGCGCTTAGTGACGCGCTCGAGTGAGAATGATTTAGCGGCTATTGCGAAGGATCTTTCCGAGTAATATCTCTGCGACTTACGGCAAATAATGCTTCGTATAATAATTATTCTAAAAATAATTTAATTCGTTTAATTCAACAGTTGGCAACTCTCTTCAGAGTATTTTATTCAACATTATTATTTATCAGCTAACAAAATTGCTATTATCCTTTCAGATTAACTCACGCATACTCCGAGAAAAAAACTCGTAGCCATACTACTGAGGCCAGACAACGCGGAACGAACTCGGAGATAACGACATCGCAGAACTTGACAACACAACAGGTAACTTTTATCGTTATCTAAATTGATGCAACTTCGAGGTAGCGGCATCAAATTTTAGAGCAAATGGCATGGTTTCAACATGTTTAATTTTCTGAGAATAACTTCCGAAGACTGTGTAATTGGTAAATTGTAACAGATAAATAAAATCATACTACATAAAGAAATGTAGCTTTTGTTAGACACTCATTTTATGTTGGTGGTTTTTTTGTGTTAACCATTTCTGAGATATTCTTTGTTATGGGTTCGAATTTTCAAATACTTATGTTTTTCATAACTGGGAAGTTTCCAGTGTTTTTCTCGTTATAATGCAAAGATCATTGAACTTCAAAGCCATCACCTAGCGACACGCTCTATAAAAATCTGACTATCACTTTACCTACTGTATTGTACAACGAAATGCATAAATGTGAACTAGACGTTTGTCTGGATTAAGAATAAGTGGATAGAATAATTAGTTTTTTGTAAGAAAATTTGGTAGAAGAGTGAGAAGAGAAATTTATGTAAGTGCAACACATTAGATACTGTTTTTCTTTTAGCATTATGCATAAGTTTTAAGAGAGGAAAAAGACTCCAAAAAGCTGAAAATTGCAGGGGAAAAGCACACATTAGCCAAACACATTTCCATGCCTACTAACATTATAAATATAGAAAATTTGTGTGTACGCTTGTGTATTTAGGGTAAACTCGAAAACCACGCAATTGATTTTGATAATTATTTTACCATTGAAAAGGTTAATTCGTTCTGACGGGCATCAGACTATAAAGCACCTTCCAATTTCATTAACTTGAAGTAGTCATTTTGTTGTATTTATTGTTATTTTCACCACGTTTTGGCAGCCAATTTGAAGTAGGTTGTTGTTTCACGTATGGAAAGCCAATTTGAAGTAGGAGTTGTATTATAGTTCAACTGATGGGGAGCCGAACTTGAAGTAGTTGCAACCGCACTATGGTAAACGGTAGCGAGACGAAAAATAAGTTTACTTGTTAAAAAGTGTAATTAAATTAATAAAAAAAATCTCACAGCTCTCTATATCAGTGAAGTGTTATTTAAATCGTGTCAAGCATTAATAAATGGAGTGAAGTAAAATTATAATCTTTGTAAGCCTACATTCTTGTCGCATCACAACCCTGCTAAGAGAAACGTGTCTCTAACATGATACTAACGTAGCCGAGGCAAACATAAATGTATAATATTTAAAGAAACAGTCAATTTACAAATGTAATATTTTTAAACTTGGGGCAAAGGCCACCGGAGACTGTTTACTATACGTGCAGTTGCAACTACTACAAGTTCGGCTCCCCAACAGTTGAAATAGAATACAACAATACAAACTACTTCAAATTGACGCCCAAAGCGTGGTGCAAATAATGTAATAAACCACCTTCTTCAAAGCTGAGTTCTGTAATAACATGAGAGTAGTAATTATGCCCATATTCCACTAGTTACATGTAGCTTTTCATCCACGACGATATATATATATAACGCAGAATATGTATACCTATATATTTCAAAACCTTTTAGTAACCTTTATTTTAACTGTACAGAAGCACGTAACTAAAGTTTTACTACATTTCTTGTGGGTGTTGTAAACCAGTTTATTATGAATGTACAGGTTGATCCGAAAGTTATTCTACTGATATTTTGCAATCAAACTTATTTACGGTAATTTGGAATACGCGCGCTTTCTTGCTGTTATTAATGTTGGTAACACTTGCGGAGGCAGCAGACGGAAGATTCTATTTCGCGGCATTGTTGTATTGCGTCAGCAGCATACACGTGAAGAAGTAATGTTTGCAATTGGATCGTTTTTCTGTTTCTGAGTTTTATTTATGGACGCTCTTTAACTGCTGTGGTTCTTAGCGTCCCATTCTATATTGGGCGTGAAAGACTGGTAATTTTGCTCAGAGGACTCTTTATCACGCTTGAGGTTCTTTTACGTGCCGTAAATCTACGACACGGGACCACCGGCTTTACTTCCCTTCCGAAGGTAGCCATGCTAAGGATTTTTACGCCCGAAAAAAAATCCATTGCTCTCCGCCGGGTTTGAACCCGCGACCTCGGGAAATAGAATAACTACTAGATCATTTCTTAATTTTGAGGGTTTAATCCTTCGTATTCAGTGCTCGTAGCAAGAATTTTATCAATTTAAAATCCAATGGCACAGGGTTAGTTTGAACTAAAAGCTGAGGCAGTATTTTTAACACAAATGATTTCAGTCAAAATATATAATATGTAAATTCAATAACAGCCCGCCTTAAGGCAATATGTGTATGTAATAATTTGTAAAACGTATGTAACAGTCATTGCATATGTTTATATTATTGTAAACATGTTCAATAATGTTATATGAATGTAATTTAATAATGTAGGAGCTGTGAGAATAATAAGTTAAAAGTTGCTAACAATGAGGTAATCTTGAGGCAATAATGGGCTTGAGAGTTTAAATGTTACTTTTGATTCTTGGAAGCAATAATGTAAATTTTGAGACAGTTTAAAAATAGCCAATCCACAACCAGAAAGAGCTTTAGTTAAATGAAGGTATTCTATTGGAGTAAGATTAGCCAATCAGAGACTTGAAATACAGAAATCTACAAATTTAGACGGTTGAAATCAATTCAGTTGCCTGCAGACAGTGCTCATAACTGGATGCGTTGCTTGTGCCTCCTCCAGAGATTTAATACGTATTTGTGTGAAGCGAAAAATAGTTTACGTGTTAAAGAGTGCAAGTATTTAATAAAAGAATCTCACAGCTCTCTATATCAGTGAAGTATTATTTAATCGTGTGAAGGATTAATAGAATGAATGAAGTAAAAGTATCTAAGTATCTAAGCCTATATTCTTAGTCGTATCACGACCCTACCAAGATATCCATGTCTCTAACAATAATACTGACGCAGCCGAGGACAACATAAATATAAATATTTAAAGAAACAGTTTAATTACAAAGTTAATATTTATTTTAAAATTGGGGCAAAGGCCTACCGGAAACTGTTTACTATACGTGCGGTTGCAACTAGTACAAGTTCGGCTCCCCAACAGTTGAACTATAATACAACTCCTTCAATACAAACTACTTCAAATTGACGCCCAAAGCGTGGTGCAAATAACTTAACAAACCATCTTCTCAAAGCTTTTCACCGGGGTGAGAAACTTGCGGTCTATTTGTACAAATCTCAAAAGTGCATTGTTATTGCTCTTTACTTAGAGCAATATTCAGTATTACTAAGGGTTAAGTATGAATTATTGCAGATGTCGCCCTCACAACGAGAGCATGTAAGGTCTTAAATGTAAAGTCTTTATCAGTCTAGCATGACAATAAAAGAAATCAGTCAAACTTTGAAAGTTGACAGAAACGCGGTCAGAAAATGGGCTAGGAAAGTTGATGGCGACGTTAGGAATTTTTGTACTAATCAGGTGACAGGAATAAGAAGTGTAGTGAAGAAACTAAACTTTTCTGGTGATTCTCAAGAAATAAGAAAATGGGCGTGACAACTGAGAGGGGAAGGGTGGCTTACAAAGAACCAGTAAAGCCTATTCTCACTGAAAAGAATGTTAGAGACCGAGTAAAGTTTGCTACAGATTGATTGATGCTGGATTTACAGAAGACACTCCACAAGGAGGCGTGCACACGTCTTATTCACAGATGAGAGTCGAGTGGTACTGCATCCTAAGTCAAACCGCCAGAACAGTCCAGTAGTCCTCAACAGATTTCACCTGTAGTTACTCCTAATTCTCGCTGAAATGTATAGTTTCTGGAGGCATATGTTGCAAATCGTCCCCCAAAATTAAACTGTGAAAGGAGAATGCTACCCACAAAAAATTCCGTCTGTGTACCATGAAGCCGGAATTATAAAGGCCATAATTATCATAATATTCTAAGAGGGATAGTGATATAAAATAAGTAATAATATATTTAAAATCAGTGTATGTATAAAAAGGAGAAGCATTGTGAAAATTGTTGACTGTAAAAGCGACAGAAAGACCAGACAGAAACAGTTTTGTTAATTAGGGACCAGCCTCAGGTAGAAAGGGTAAATACCATTGAAGCAAGCTTTTCCAGGTACCAGCCGAGTGCAGCTGCACTTAACCTGTTGAAGGCCACTCTTTAAGCATCATGACGCTAAGATTGAGGGGTGAGAGGGGAAGTTTAGGCGTTGGTTTTCCTTGTGCAGCGTGGGTAGATCAGTCTGCCTGAGTGCCTGGTGAGTGCAGGTCGACATTCTCGTCGTGTGGAGAAGATTGGCGGCGAACATGCTAGAGGGTAGAACGCTTAGCCGTGGTTAATATTCTTCGGTCTTGGTAAAGACAAAGTATCATCGTATGCATTTAAAAGTGATCGGCAAACCTAAAGTATTATTTTAAATTGTGAATAAAAGTGTTCCAAGACATCGTTTGTGTGTTTCTCTGTACACACCCACGCATACCCTGAGGTTAAGGTTTCATGCTGGAGCAGCTGTGGCAAAAGAAGAACCATCTGGGAGGAGACAAGCAAAGGTATTGCTTCATTGTTGGAGGACGTAGCGTGGCAGTATCATATTGCGCCTAAACTTGGGGTTGAAAGAGTTACCTGCGTCAACCAGAAAGTCTTGGATGACCCTGGACAATTTCCATGTCGTTCACTTGGGATCCTGATCCTAGATGGTGCAACAGCATATACCGTTAAACGCACCATGTGTCATTCGGAAGAACTTGAGTGATGCCTGTACTGATTGGCCAGGAAACCCTCAAGACTTTAATGTCATTATCTTATCTTGTCTCATACGATACAAATTTCCGCCATTGCTCCGGATGCGCTTCAGCCTTGGGCTTGTTCGTTTTAAAGCTAATCCATCATGCCTGCATCCTTTACCAAGGAGTACAGGAGCATGTCCTGAGAGAAGTGCAATAATTTTTCTCAGCTGAAGTCTGTTACATTTAACTAAGATTTCTTGCTTCAAGCAACTCTTTTCTTAAATGGTTTTCTAATAAATGTTTTACCTCGAGCTTTAAGCCAGGTTTTATGATGTTCTACTTTGTACCAGTTCTTAATAACCTCTCGTACTAAACGTCGAGATGTTTCTAGAGCCGCTCCGGCACAAACAATTGTTCAGCTGCTCCTTGTCTTGCAAGTTCATCTGATTTTTCATTTCCCTCTATGCCACTATGACCCGGCACCCAGATGAGTTGAAATTCATTCTGTTCTGCCAAGCTTGTGAGCTAGTTTAGGCAGTTTAAAATCAGTCCTGATGTTATCTTATGACTACTTAGAGCCTTAAGTGCAGCGTGGCTATCTGCTTACCAGTGTAAGCTCTCCTTATGTTTTGAGGCAGTAGTTTTAACACTTAAATGATTTCAGTCCAATTATAGAATATATAAATTCAATAACAGCCCGCCTTAAAGCAATATGTGTATATAACAAGATATAAAAAGTGTATATTACAGTCATTGTATACGTTTATATTATTGTATACGTGTGTAATAATGTTATGTGAATGTATTACATAAGTTAATAATGTTGAATCTTTGAGAATAATAGGTTAAAAGTTGCTAACAATGAGGTAACTTTAGGCAATAATGAATTTGAAAGCTTAACAATACTACTACAATGGAAACAATAATGTAATTTTTGTGACAGTTTATAAAATATCCAATCAACAACCAGAAAAAGCTTTAGTTAAATGAAGGTATTCTATTGGACTAGGATTAGCCAATCAGAGACTTGAAATACAGAAATTTACAAATTTAGGTGGTAGAAATCAAGTCAGTTGCTTGTAGACAGTGTTCCTAACCGGACGTGAGATGTGTCCTCGAGAAATTTAATACGTATTCAGTGTGAGACAAAAATAGTTCACGTGTTTAAAAAGTGCAAGTATTTAATAAAAGAATTTTACAACTCTCTGTATCAGTGAAGTGTTATTTAAATCGTATCAAGCATTAATAAAAGGAGTGAAGTAAAATTATAATCTGTGTAAGCCTACATTCTTCAGTCGCACCACTCCCTGGTAAGACATGCATGTCTCTAAAAAAATATAAATACTGAGTCAGCCGAGGCAAACATAAATATATCTATTTAAAGAAACAGTCAAATTACAAAGTTAATACTTTTAAATTTTGGGACGAAGGCTACCGGGTACCATACGTGCGGTTGCAACTACTTCAAGTTCAGCTCCCCAACAGTTGAACTACAATGCAACTCCTACAACAAAATAACTTCTTCAGTTTTCATATAGGTATTGAATAATAGCATACATTTCTGCTTAAAAACGGTAGCATATTCACCCAAACGGAAAATACTTTGTGCACCTTGGTCTATGTTGAGAATTTTTGGGCCAAACTTCAGGACAATGTATTTAGACCACGCAATAGAGAACAACTGATTGAAAGGGTGAAGAAAGAATGGGCATCTATTGACCAACAACCATGACATTGTAGAGAGCTTTTGAAAACCGATTTTAGAGAACCAGAACAACAATGGACGTCTCACCAAATACTGTAAATCATAGTATACCATCAAAAGGTATATACTTAAGGCACTGTAACAATAAAATTAATATTTCTTTTTTTAACTGGTTATTTCAAAATACTGGGGGTGAGAAACTTTCGGACTAGCCTGTATGTTCACTATATAAAGAGAGAGAGATAGAGAGCGAATTGTGTCCAACGTAACATCAGCAAGTACTCAACCTATAACAGATAAGAGGAAATATTGTATTCCACCCAAAAATTGATATCGAGATTTCAATGAAAAGATACACCTCTTGAGGCCCGCTGAATCCAAAAGTAGCATTTTTACTTTCTCTACCACGTGCTCAGTAGGCTGAAAAGGATTTTACCGGAAATACATGTTTTGAGGTCGTCTAAAGACAAAAAAGAAGCGTTATTAGAAAAAGGTCCGTGTGTTTGTCTGTGTGTAGCATAACTCAAAAACGAAAAGTCGGATCAACATTAAACTTGGTATTTAAGTTTAGTACATTCCAAAGTACACAAAACTTTGCTTTACATGGAACAGTTTTCGAAATGTTTTATTTTCTAAAAAAAATGGTTCTAACGATTTTAATTGAATTATTGTATATGAAAGATATGTATTTACATGACAAATGTATACCTATCTTAAATTTTCTGTGAATAGCCTTTGAAATCCTCTTCATTCATAAGGAATTTTTTATAACCTTGTATAACTGGTAAACATTAAGCGATAGATGAAAACGTACCATTCAAGAAATGTAAATCTCTTTAAATTTATTTCAAGTAGCTTTTTTGTGGCATCAGCCACCCTCAAGATATCCGTTATTAATGGTTCGAATTGTTGAATACTTAGCCATTCTTTGAAGTCCTGTCAACATTCAGTTGTTTCTCGCGATGTCATGGAAACAGTGTGGAATTTTAAGGCCAGCATAAAGCGTCCGGTTGTTAAACATTTGACTATCGCTGTTCTCTTTGTATCTATAACAAAATGTGTTATGTAGCTATTTTTTCAAAGGTTTGTTTGGATTAAAATGAAGTAGATAGAAAAAAAAACCTGATGTGTTACACTCACATGTCTTTCTCTGCTCTTGTACAAACTAATTTTACAAACGCTTATTCTCCATATGCTTCATGTTAATCGAGATGTTAATCTTATTGCTAATTTTCTTGTAGATGCAAAGGGAATTGGTAGGCTTTAAGCGATAGTCAAATATTTTAAGAGCTGGTTCCTATGTGGAGTATTCCACTCTCTTTGCATTACCAGAACATAAAAAAAATGAATAACGATTTCTCATTGGAGAAAAAGTATAAGTATTGGAAAATTTAAGGGAATAACAAGCAATATCTCGAAAATGGTTCACTCAACAAAAAAATGTATGTGACATAAATTGTGTGTTTTAACGCGATCTACATTTTTTGTGTAGTAAAGGTTTGTCTACCAGTACCAGTTATGCAAAAGTCGTTCACAATGAAGAATACTTTTGGAGATATTCCCAGAAAATTCGAGATATACATTTTATTTGTCATGAAAATATCTTAAACATATGACATTTTAATCAAAATCGTTTTCGTAAAATTAAAATTTTCGAAAAATCTTCCCTGTAAAGGGTACTCTGGGGTGGGGGGATTTTCTTGAAAACCTTCGTGTCGCATCTCTGGAAGATACTGAACCTAAATACCAAGTTTGGTGTTTATCCGACTGTTCGTTTCTGAGTTATGCTGTTCACAGACACACACACACACGGGCATGTTTCCAAAAATGTTTTTTTTCGATTCAGGGGGTCTCAAAACATATATTTCCAGTGAAATCTCGGTATCGAATTTTTGGGTGGAATAAAATACTTCCCCTACTTACTATACGTAGTAGGGTAAGTAATAAGGTTAAGTAAGAATAGTCTGTATACCCATTAATAAACGACGGGGTAGAGAAAATCGTGTGAATGTATAGCATCCGATCTTTAGAAAAAGCTTTGCGGTGTGTGTCTGTGAACAGCATAACTCAAAAACGAAATGTCGGATAAAGACCAAACTTGGAAGTTAAGTTCAACATCTTTACATTGAATATTTTCGAAAATTTAGATTTCTCAAAAATATCTTGAATCGTCTGGAAATAGCTAAGAAATTCCTTTTTATTCGTAAAGAATTTTGTACAGCTTTGTGTAACTGGAAAACTAAGAAATATAGAAAAACGTGGTACAAAAATGTAGATTTCTTTAAAAAAAACCTATTTTAACTATTTGTTTTTGTGGTATAAGTAATTTTCAAGATATCCGCTATTATTGATTTAAATTTTTCAATACTTCCTCCTATTTTTAAAAGTTCAGTCTCTGTGTACTTGTTTCTCTTGATGTCATGGAAAGCATACGGACTTTTACAGCCAGTATATAGCGACCCGCTTTTAAACATCTGACTATCCCATCGGTTTTGTGTTGTACATACAAATAAATGTATAATGGAACTATTTCTGTGAGTGTTAATCTTGACTAACATATAAGTAGATAGAAATAAAATCGGATGTTACATTCATATGACTTTCTCTGCTGTTCTAAAAATTATTGTTGCTTGTTATACTATGTATCTACTTCTGGTTAACCAAGATCTTCTTGTAGGTGTAAGTAGAATACTGTAGGCTAAAACGCGTGTCGCTATGTGAAGCTTTGAAATTGCATGCTCTTTGAAGACCACGAGAAAAAGGAATGACGTGTCACTAGCCTAACGTATTGAAAGTTCAAGGCAATAACAAAGAATATCTCGGAAATGTTTAATGTCACAAAAACGTTGACACAAATTGTGCACTTTAACCGGACCGAGATTTCACCGGAAATACATGTTTTGAGACCCCCTGAATCCAAAAAAAGCATTTTTGGAAACATGTTCGTGTGTGTGTCTGTGTGTCTGTCTGTGTGTGTGTGTGTGTGTGTGTGTGTCTGTGAACAGCATAACTCGGAAACGAACAGTCGGATAAACACCAAACTTGGTATTTGGGTTTAGTATCTTCCAGAGATGCGACACGAAGGTTTTCAAGAAAATCCCCCCATCTCAGAGTACCCTTTACATGGAAGATTTTTCGAAAATGTTAATTTTCTCAATAGTGTCTCAAACGATTTTGATTAAAATATCATATGTTTAAGATATTTTTATGACAAATAAAATGTATATCTTGAATTTCCTGGGAATGTCTCCAAAAGTATTCTTTATTGTGAACGACTTTTGCATAACTGGGAAACCATAAGAGATAGACAAAATGTTACTACACAAAAAATGTAGATCGCGTTAAAATACACAATTTATGTCATATACATTTTTGTTGTTGAGTGAACCATTTTAGAGATATTGCTTGTTATTTCCTTAAATTTTCCAATACTTATACTTTTTCTCAAATTCGTTATTCAATTTTTTGTGTCCTGGATATGCAAACAGAATAGAATGCGCCACATAGCAACCAGCGCTTAGAAGATTTGACTATCGCTTATAACCTACCATGTTCCCCTTGCATCTACAAGAAAATTAGCAATAAGATTAACATCTCGATTAACATGAAGCATATGGAGAATAAGCGTTTGTAAAAATAGTTTGTACAAGAGTAGAGAAAGTCATGTGAGTGTAACACATCAGATTTTTTTGCGTAGTATGAATTTGTCTGTATTTTACAGTTTAACAGTTTCACAAAAGCGGTTCAGCTTTAGAGAAAATTCCATGAACATTTTATTTGTCACTCATATATCTTAAACACATGGTATCTTAAAATTATTACAGCCATTTTGGGAAAGTAAAAAGAAAAACACAAATTTTCCATGTAAAGAGTAGTTTGTGTGGGGAATTTTCGAAAATAAGCTTGTTGCGTCTTTGGAAGATTCTGGATACCAGGTTTTGTATTTAAAGTAGCGCTCAAAAGTATTTTGTAGTTGAGGTTTTATGTTGTCAGTGCAGCGGGAAGCGTTGTTCCTCTGGTTGATACCCTCTGCTGCAGTATTCTTGTCTCTGGCTATTGCTGCTCATCGGCTGCTGTATTCTCCATTACTGATAATTACCTATCTAGCTAATTTCACTGGTCTCAGGGTTTTCGTAGGTGAGACAAATTAAAATACACTGCATTTCCGTTAATAAATGTGGTTTATTATCAAATAAATATTATGAGCGGCTAACTTTTTCCATTGTACCAATTCCCATTATGATAATAAATTAGGAGCCTAATATAGCTGCACGCTACCCACCCATATGCACACACGTGCATCACTGTCGCCGAGATTCTATAAGACAGTGAAAATCTGGAGCTTTCTTCCCCTTTTTATACCTAATCCTAGTGACGCTTACCTCCACGCCTCATAATGTAACGACATTTCCAATTGATCCTCAGACCGCGTTACCTTATTATGTAAAAGAATATTCTGCTCCAAAAGATTTCCCATACGCGCCCGAGTGACGCGTCCGGAAGCAAATTCAATATCTCTGTCTCTTTCCTTTCTATGTCTCCTTTTTGCTTCATGTTTCTTGCTCATTAGCTTGGTGAAAGGTGGGCTCTACCTAGGATTATCTTTTACCTGGAATTGGCTAGCTCGCCCGTTCCTTACTTATCTAAGTTACAATTTGCTTTTGTATAATTCTTGGTTGTTAAATATTCTAACTTATTTCTTGGTATATTATATTATTATGTAAATTCTTGTTTAATATTGATTTATATGTCTTATGTGTATATATATATATATATACTTCGGGTATGCGTTCCTCACACCAAAATAAGGAAAAGAGTTCATATGAACTTATGTCGCATAATCCTTGGTTTTCGCGCAATTCCTGTCACAATGGAAGTGTGAGTTCAACGGCCTTCGGGGTCCAACCTCAAAACTTCATTTCTCTATGCATTCATAGAAGGCGTTGACCCATTTTACTACATACGGTAGATGGCGAAGTGTTGCCATGGAGACTTGTTTACGTTTGTCATTTGTCATTAGTCTGTCTTCAACGTTTCAATTGCGTACATGTAGTGAGTTAACTGCACATGTTTCGTTCCACCATTGCTGGATATTTATTTCGTGACATGATTTTTATGTATGGTCGCGCGAATGGTAATGGACGCGAGGCTGCACGGCTCTATCAGATGGAGTTTCCAGACCGAAGACAACCGAGACATCCAACCTTTGTCGCTGTTTATCGTCGCCTTGCTGATAAATGTGATAAATGTCTGGCTGCGGCACATTTTAGTCGCATTGTTCGAGATGCACTGACTGGTATCTACCATGACCGATGGATAGGCAGAGGAGGACCAGTTCCATGGCCTGCACGTTCTTCCGATCTCAGTCGTATGGATTTTTACCTCTGGGGGCATCTTATATCATTGGTTTATGGAGCAGCCATCCCGGATGCAGAAACGCTTCATCGACGTGTCGTGGAAGCCTGCGAAACCATCCGACACCATCCCGGAGTTTTTGACAGGGTGCGATATTCCATGATTCGACGAGTACAGGCATGCATAGAAGCAAGAGGAGGACATTTTGTGTGTTATAAGTGTACCACTGTGTTGAACACCTCCTAACGAGAAAACAAAGGATTATGGGACATATGCTCATATGAACTTTTTTCCTTCTTGTAGTGTAAGGAACCCATACTCAAAGTTTGTAAAAGTATTTCTGAAACATCCTGTATATTTGTAGTATATCCCCTTTCATCAGTACTGTTTGCATGTAGTCACAACAGAACAACGCATTTAACGGTGTCACTCCATGAATAGCTTCACGTTGCTGCTGTCACACCTCTAGTAAACAAGAAATTTCATACAATAACAGTGTAAGTATATATTCCTTTAGCCCAAAACTATTTTGTTATGTGATTTGTTGGTATAGTATTCATTAAATATTGTCACCTAGGCATTCACGCGTGTTTGTTTATTTGTAGAGACAACTAGAAGCATGCCTAAACAACAGGAATACTCGGTTGATGTGAGACAAGCTGTTTTGAATGCTCTGAAGAAGGGAAAGTCGCAGTCTAGCGTTGCTAGAGACTTTGGCATATCACAACTAATAAGTGTGTGGAGTCGACGGCAGAAACAGGAAGGAACAGCAGCCAGTAACTAAAGGTCTGGTCGTCCTCGAAAAACAACAATGAGGTAGGACAGAATGATTTGTAAGCAGTCGGTTGCTGATCCAAGAAAATCAACTCGACAAATTAGGGATGATCTGGAGCAGCTTCATGGACTGAACCCACATGTCTTCTACTGTAAAACATCGCCTAGTTGCTGGTGATTTAAATGGTAGATGACCATCACATAAACCACTCATAAATTCAAAAAATATGAAGGCCAGGATAGAGTTTGCAAAGAGACATCAAACTTAGAATTCTACAGATTGGTCTAAGGTTTTATGGAGCGATGAGAATAAATTTAATTGATTTGCTTCTGATGGTTTGCAGTATACACGTCGACCAAAAAACCAAAGGGACAACAAAAAGTACCAGGTACCGACCATTAAGCACG
The DNA here is from genome assembly GCA_030765065.1 of Deroplatys truncata. Taxonomy (NCBI): domain Eukaryota; kingdom Metazoa; phylum Arthropoda; class Insecta; order Mantodea; family Mantidae; genus Deroplatys; species Deroplatys truncata. The sequence goes on from CM060979.1 coordinate 15,526,628, forward strand.
GTAGTGGCGGAGTCATGATGTGGGGATGTTTTTCTAGAAGTGGGGTTGGTCCTCTAGTCCAAATAGAAGGCAGTATGGATCGTTTCCTGTACATTGACATTTTTCAGCACTGATCTAAAACAAATCTCCGGCCAATAAAAAAACTATTTTCAAATAAAAAAAATCAAACTTTTGGAATGGCCAAGCCAGAGCTCGAATATACATGCAATAGAACACCTTTGGGATGATTTGTATCCGCGCGTTCGTCGTAGAAGGTACTCAAACAAGGTACTCTGCCTTGTTGGACGAATGGTCAAAACTCACTCGAGCGATTACAAAAACTTGTGGATTCAATGACAAATATGTGTGCAGTTGTGATCAAAGCTCATGGGTATACAACGGAATACTGATTTTGTTTCAGATTCCAAAATATTTTTAATTTCTCTACTACGTATAGTAAGTAGGGGAAGCATTGTATTCCACCCAAAAATTCGATACCGAGATTTCACCGAAAATACATGTTTTGAGACCCCTGAATGCAAAAAAAGTATTTTTGGAAACATGTCCTTGTGTGTGTCTGTGAACAGCATAACTCAGAAACGAACAGTCGGATAAACACCAAACTTGGTATTTAGGTTCAGTATCTTCCAGAGATGCGACACGAAGGTTTTCAAGAAAATCCCCCATCCCAGATTATACTTTACATGGAACATTTTTCGAAAAATTTAATTTTCTCAAAAACGGCTCTAACGATATTGATTAAAATATCATATGCTTAAGATATTTTCATGAAAAATGAAATGTATATCTCGAATTTTCTGGGAATGTCACCAAAAGTATTCTTCATTGTGAACGACTTTTGCATAACTGGTAAACCTTAAGAGATAGACAAAATTTTACTACACATAGAATGTAGATCGCGTTAAAATACACAATTTATGTCATATACATTTTTGTTGTTGAGTGAACCATTTTCGAGATGTTGCTTGTTATTCCCTTAAATTTTTCAATACTTATTTTCTCAAATGAGAATTCGTTATTAATTTTTTGTCTTGGACATGCAAAGATTACGTGGTGCTGCACCTAGCAAGCAGCTATTAAGATATATGTCGATGCTTAAAGGCTATTGTATTTCTATATTGCCCTTGCAAATACAAAACAAGGGGAACATAGTACGGCTTAAGTGATATTAAAATATTTTTAGAACTGGTCGCTATGTGTAAAATGTAATTCTCTTTGCATGTCAAAAGATCGTTTCTGCAAATGTTTATCTTGATTAATATGAAATAGATGGAGAATAAGAGTTTTTAAAAATAATTTGTACAAGAGTAGAGAAAGTCATGTGAGTGTAACACATCAGATTTGTGTTTCATTCTTACATACTTACACCTACAAATTGCTTTTGAGCCACAATAATGTTTATTTATTTTATATGTAAGATAACGTTGTTTAAACTAAATGTATTTTTATACTAAGTTGAAATCTAGGGGTAAGGCTCAATAGTGCAGGGTATTGGGGAGAACAGAAGAAAAAGTACTAGCAAAGGGGAAACAAGCAATATAAGTAATCAGATCATGTGTGAACAAAATACCAGAAATGCAAATTGCCTGGCTAGAAAGGATATACAGTACAGTGGTGGAAGCAAGGGTGTTATACGCAGCAGAGATATGGGACTGAGAAAAAGGATGGGAAAGTGTAGATGCTATACATAGGAAGTTTTTACAAAATAAGCCTGGGATTACCAAGAAGCTCACCGAATGGAATAGCACAAGCAGAACTAGGGAGGTGGGAACTAAAGGCAATCAAATACTGGTTCAGAATAAAGCTACTAGAGGAAAATGAGATACTAAAGCAATGCTTAGTTGTACAGGAGAAAATGGGGAAAAAAAAGAAACTTGGATGCACAAGATACAGACAACATTGAAAGAAATAGGAATGGTGGAAACATAAGCAGAAAGGAACAACTAGAACAAGAAACTGGAAAGAAACTAGAACAAGAGTGGAGGATATTGAAAAGTAAGAAATTATAAGTAGTTGTAAAGAAAAAAGGTTACTAGTAGATTATAGATATTTAAAAACGGAATGGGTGGAAAGAAAGATACATCGAAGTATACCACAAAGAGGCCAGAATGGGCGAGGACAGGTGTAATGAATTTAAGTGGTTTAACAGGTAGAAGAAGTGGGGAGATATGTACTAAGTGTAATGCATTACATGAAAATTGCATTATATTCAGAAATGCGAGGATACAGAAAAGGAAGAGAGAATTTAATACTGGAGAAATGGACAAATTTACCAGTAGAGCTAAAAGTTAGGAAGATTTTAAATACAATATGAAATGAATACATTAAGAAATCAGGAAAATATTTACGAAAAGTAAGGTTAAAGATATGAAGCAAATTGGAGAAAATACGGAAACGGGTTACAAGGCAAAAAGTAAATTATACTTCTCCATTATATCGTACCAATATGTGAATTTGATTTTATTCATAAGTTCCTTGATATATTGTCAAGGAAATTCATAGCCTTCTAATTCTTCCTGGTCTGAAAAAAGCCACAGTGTGACATCCACTTTTTGTGTCATTGGTAATTAATGCCTCACGTCGCTTTTCGTTGCGGGAGTTGGCACTTTACACTAAAGGTTAATGAAAAATAAATAAAACGCCCTTACGTAGGTGTGAACACCTCCAATATTGTGTGTATGACGAAAGCCCACGCTTCTATTGTTTCACTAAACTGTAAATAATATATTAACTAACGACGTAAGATTTTATATTCGTAGCTTTTGTTTACTGTTCTAGTAAACATAAGTTTACTTCATCGACTGCTACATTACAAAAAATAAATTTAATTTTACAGTAATGGTATTTTTCTATTTAACTGAAAAGTGTCAGTAACATTTTTGTGTTATTTTTTCCAACCCGGAATAGATCTCGACACGCTTGACTAGAAGCTGTGCCGCAATCGCCCGTCATTTGTTCTCGGCAGGTGGAACTCCACCTAGCGGCGACCTCGGCCCAGCCCATCTCGGTGATACGTTACGAAATTTTTAATTGCCAGTTTTCCAACTAAAGTGGACGTGTTTTTATATAACGATAGGTTATATATACATATTTAAAATGATACACTCGTTCACTGATCTATGTGGCGGAATAAATAGTAAAGTATTGCCAGATTTCTAGCTAATGGTAAATGTAGAGAGTATAAAAAGCTGTTGATTCGTATGACTTTCTCTAGTCACTCTTCTTACAAACATGCCTATATCTACTTGTTCTTAATTCAGATAAACTTTAAATACAGCAGGTGAAGCTATAGTCAGATTTATAAGGAGCAGGTAGCTGTGTAATGGCTTTGTGTGATCACGAGAAAAAAAATCCGATGTGTTACACTCACATGACTTTCTGTACTCTAGTAAAAACTATTTTTACAAACGCTTATTCTTCATATGCTTCATGTTAATAGAGATGTTAATTTAATTGCTAATATTCTTGTAGATGCAAGGTGAATATGGTAGTATTTAAGCAATAGTCAAATCTTTTAAGAGCTGCTTGCTATGTGGCGCATTCCATTCTCTTTGCATGTCCAGGACATAAAAAAATGAATAACGAATTCCCATTTGAGAAAAAGTATTGGAAAATTTAAAGGAATAACAAGCAATATCTCGAAAATGGTTCACTAAACAAAAAAAAATGTATATGGCCTAAATTGTGTATTTTAACGCGATCTACATTTTTTGTGTAGTAACATTTTGTCTATCTCTTATGGTTTACCAGTTATGCAAAAGTCGTTCACAATGAAGAATACTTTTGGAGACATTCCCAGAAAATTCGAGATATACATTTCATTTGTAATGAAAATATCTTAAACATATGACATTTTAATCAAAATCCATTTTTAAGAAAATTAAAATTTTCGAAAAATGTTCCATTTAAAGGGTTATCTGGGGTGGAGGATATTCTTGAAAACCTTCGTGTCGCATCTCTGGAAGATACTGAACCTAAATACCAAGTTTGGTGTTTATGCGAATATTCGTTTCTGACTTATGCTGTTTACAGACACACACACACACGGACATGTTTCCAAAAAATCTTTTTTTGGATTCAGGTCTCAAAACGTATATTTCTGGTGAAATCTCGGTTTCGAATTTTTGGGTGGAATACAATACTTCCCCTACCTACTATACGTAGTAGAGAAAGTAACAAAAACATTATTTAACATAAATTTGTGCTTTAAAAGCTCTACAACTTTTTTTGTGGTTGGAGTATGATTTTTGTCTATTTTTAAGGGACACTGCAGCGGATGTAATTTGACATAATACAATTATATGTTTTTAATCTTCGAAAAAAATTCAAATATCCTAAAAACTGTCTTGCGCATTCAAATTTTCCAGATAAGTGTGATACTGACATTTATAATACTTTATTAGATGAAAATAAATGTAAAGATTTTATTTATGTTTATGTTGTTATTGTAAAGAAACAAAGTTTTGTTTTTATGACGTTTTTGGTGTTAAAATTGTCCTTGTTTTTCAGAGTAAATAACTTTTTTGTGCACCAGTGAATAAAGCAATCATAAAAGGCATCTTTGGAGCTTTAGATAGCACATTTTCGACTATATATGCGGATTTTCGTACAAATTAGAGCAAAAATAGAAGAAGAGAGATAAATTTCATACGCAAAAATGTAAAACTGAGAAAAAAAAACTCGTACAAAAAGAGTCCAGTGGGACTAAAAGTGAGGCAGTATTTTTAACACTTAAATTATTTCAGTCTAATTATATAATATGTATATAATTTATTAACAGCCCGGCTTAAAGCAATATGTGTATGTAACTATATATAAAAAGTGTATATTACAGTCATTGTATATGTTTATATTATTGTATACATGTAATAATGTTATGTGAATCTATTACGTAATATTATAATGTAGGAGCTGTGAGAATAATAGGTTAAAAGTTGCTAACAATGAGGTAACCTTGAGGCAATAATGAATAAGAAAGTTTAATAATGTTACTAGTCATTATTGGAGCAACAATAATGTAAATTTTGAGACAGTTTATAAATAGCCAATCTACAACAAGAAAAAGCTTTAGTTAAATAAAAGTATTCCATGGGACTAGCATTAGCCAATCAGAGACTTGAAATACAGAAATTTAAAAATTTAGGCGGTAGAAATCAAGTCAGTTGCATGTAGACAGTGCTCATAACTGGAGGCGTTGCTTGAAGGCAGTGTTCCTGACGCGAGATGCGTCCTGGAGAAATTTAATATGTATTTTGTGTGAGACCAAATTAGCTTGCGTGTTAAATAGTGAAAATATTTAATAAAAGAATCTCACAGCTCTCTATATCAGTGAAGTGTTATTTAAATGTATCAAGGATTAATAAAAGGAGTGAAGTAAAATCTGTGTAAGCCTACATTCTTCAGTCGCACCACAACCCTGCAAAAAGAAACATGTCTAACAATAATACTGACGCAGCCGAGGCAAACATAAATATATAATATTTAAAGAAACACTCAAAATTACAAAGTTAATAATTTTTTTTAAACATATGGGGCGAAGGCTAGCGGAAATTTTTTTACCATACGTGCGGTTGCAACTACTTCAAGTTCGGCTCCCCAACAGTCGAAATATAATACACCTTCTTCAACCTGACTTTCCATAAGTAGCAGCAACAAACTTCTCAAAAGGATGCGCACGGGTGATTTAAACATGTCACTGGGCTTTTAAAAATCTTATGTGATACATTCACATGGTTTTCTCTACCCTCTATTGTTTATTAGTGGGTACAGAAGCTATTTTACTACAACTTATTTTAATATCTACTGCATTTTAATCCAAATAAACCTTTGTAGAAATAGCTACATTACACACTTCGTTATAAATACAAAGGGAACAGCGATAGTCAAACGTTTAAGAACTAGACGCTAATTCACCTTTAATAACGGCTTATACCACAAAAAACTTATTTTAAATAATTTTTGGTGTAGTACGTTTTTGTCTGTCGCTTATCGTTTACAAGATCATGTGAAATTCCCTCCCAATGAAGTGGACTTTATAGGCTATTCCCGAAAATTCAAAATATACATTTTATTTGTCATGTAGATATATTTTAATATATGGTATTTTAATCAAAATCGTTACAGTCATTTTTAGAAAATAAAAAAGTTCGTGTCGAATCTTTGGAAGATGTTGAACCTAAAAACCAAGTTTTGAGTTATGCTGTGCACACACACACATACACACGGAGATGTTTCAAAAATGCTTTATTTGGACTAAGGGCGCCTCAAAACATGTATTTCCCGTGAAATCTCGTTATCGAATTCTTGAGTGGAATGCAATACTTCCCCTACATACTATATGTAGTAAAAATGGTGGATCTTGAAAATTATTGGGCCAAAATGATTCACAGGTGTATATAATCTATTTGTATGATACAAATAAAAAATCGAAAGTTTTATCGTTTTCACCCAAAAACACAGTCCCAAGGGTTTACCAATTATAGAAACATCATTCAGAATGAAGAGGACTTCACAGGCTATTCCCAATAAATTCAACATATACGTTTTATTTGTTATGTAAATATCTTAAAATTGAAGGTTTCTGTCCCACGTTTTGGGAGCCAATTTGAAGAAGATGTATTACATTTCGATTGTTGGGGAGCCGAATTTGAAGTAGTAGCAACCTCACGTATGGTAAAAAGTTTCCTTTAGCCTTCGCCCGTAGTTTAAAAAATATTAACTTTGTAATTTTGACTGTTTCTTTAAATATTTATATTTATGTTTGCCTCGGCTGCGCCAGTATTATTGTTAGAGACATGTTTCTCTTGGCAGGGTTGTGATGCGACTGAAGAATGTAGGCTTACACAGATTATAATTTTAATTCACTCCTTTTATTAATGCTTCACACGATTTAAATAACACTTCACTGATATAGAGAGAGCTGTGAGATTTTTTAATTAATTACTCGCACGTTTTTAACGCGTAAACTATTTCTTTCTCGCACTGAATACGTATTAAATTTCTCGAGGACACATCTCGCGTCCGGTTAGGAGCACTGTCTACAACCAACGCGTCCAGTTATGAACGCTGTCTACAAGCAACTGACTTGATTTCTATCGCCTAAATTTGTAAATTTCTGTATTTCATGTCCCTGATGGCTATTCCTAATCCAATAGAATACTTTTATTTAACTCAAGTTTTTTTCTGCTTGTTGATTGGATATTTTATAAACTGTCACAAAAAGTAATTATTGTTGCTCCAGGAATTATAAGTAGTATTATTATACTTTCTTAATGATTATTGCCTCAAGGTTACCTCATTGTTAGCAACTTTTAACCTATTATTCTCACAGCTCCTACATTATTAAATTACGCAATACATTCGCATTACATTATTGTACATGTATACAATAATATAAACATATATAATCACTGTAATATACACTTTTATATTGTTACATATACATATTGCTTTAAGGCGGACTGTTACTATATTTTTTATTATATAATTTAACTAAAATCATTTAAGTGTTAAAAATACTGCCTCAATCTTAAGTATGAGGTAGTTTAATAAAACTCCTTCGTTGGAGCCTTTTTGAGAGAAAAAAATAGGAAAATTGTTCCATTTAAGGATAGTTTGGGGTGCAGAAATTTTGTAGAAAATTTTCTTGTCGCATCTTTGGAAGATGAGTGAACTTAAGTTTGGTATTGGTAGAACACAGATTTTAGAATTATGGTTTCACAGAACACACACACACACACACACACACACAAGGTTCAGGAGACTTCAAAACGTGTATTTCCGGAGAACTTCTACATCGAATTGTAATACAATACTTCATCTTATATAGTAGAGAAATTTTAAAGTAAACTTTGTGTGTTATTCTGCGTCAAATGACCGACATTTGTTTGTAAGGTCAAATACATTAATAATAATTAATGAGGAATGAATTATACAACTTAGGTGGCCTAATAGACAGAAATTTAAAGATATATTCCGTCCATATAGCACGGTAGATGTTTAATCCATCGTACTGTCACATCTGACACTACCTAGCTTCGATATTTATACGCTTAGGCCTGACCAAGTTGCTGAAGGCCAGCGTAAAATCTTTCGTTCCTTGTCCTATGTCTCCTAAACGTACCAGCTTGAGGACTTATATAGTATTCCTTACTTTCACCCCTGCATAATGTAACTGCTGAAAAATGCCAGGTATACCCATCAGAGCTTACCAGTATATCATGTGACACCAGTATTCAATTTATAATTTTCCTGGTTTATATGGTTACTTTTACAAAATACGTTCCCGATTTATAGTGGGTTTAACCAGCCAGTTTTTTATAAGTAACAAATAATGCAAATAACATCGGAAATAACTCATGTTTTAAAAAGTGCTAGGACACGTCAAGTTTAATATTTTGAAAGGAAACTTTTACAAGAAATAAACAAAAATTTCAGCCATTATTATATAATGCGTGACGTCATCGACAAAAATGTTAAATGACAAACTCTTTACTTTCTCTACTACGTAAAGTAAGTAGGGGAAGTATTGTATTCCACCCAAAAATTCGATATCGAAATTTCACCGGAAATACATGTTTTGAGACCCCCTGAATCCAAAAAAAGGATTTTTGGAAACATGTCCGTGAGTGTGTGTGTCTGTGTGTTATGCTACTCAGAAACGAACAGTCGGATAAACACCAAACTTGGTATTTAGGTTCAGTATCTTCCAGAGATGCGACACGAAGGTTTTCAAGAAAATCCCCACACCCCAGACTACCCTTTACAGGGAACATTTTTCAAAAATTTTAATTTTCTCAAAAATGGCTCTAACGATTTTTATTAAAATATCATGTTTAAGATACTTTCATGACAAATGAAATGCACATCTCGAATTTTCTGGGAATGTCTCCAAAAGTATTCTTCATTGTGAACGACTTTTGCATAACTGGTAAACCATAAGAGATAGACAAATTTTACTACACAAAAATGTAGATCGCGTTAAAATACACAATTTATGTCGTATACATTTTTTTTATTGAGTGAACCATTTTCGAGATATTGCTTGTTATTCCCTTAAATTTTCCAATACTTAACTTTTTCTCAAATGGGAATTCGTTATTCATTTTTTTATGTCCTGGTAATACAAAGAGAATGGAATACTCCACATAGCAACTAGCTCTTAAAATATTTGACTATCGCTTAAAGCCTACCAATTCCCCTTGCATCCACAAGAAAATTAGCAATAAGATTAACATCTCGATTAACATGAAGCATATGGAGAATAAGCGTTTGTAAAAATAGTTTGTACAAGAGTAGAGAAAGTCATGCGAGTGTAACACATCAGAATTTTTTCTTATATTTTCTTGCTGAAAGGTACAATATCCTATTTTGTTACATGAAGAATTTGATATAGAAGGTTTGGTTGCTATGGGAACAGATCTCTCCCCACTAGATTACTTTTTATGGGGATATCTGAAATGTAGAGACTTTGTTAGGAGGTCTGCTAATATGGAAGAGTTAAAAGCGAGTATCAGAGATGTACCTCCAGCAGTGATTGAACAGCTTCACCAAGAATTCAACTTCGACCTAGGTACTGGCAGATTGTAAATGGGAGCAAATTAACAGCTTATTAAAGAATTAGAATTTAATTTGTTACAGTATTTGTGTAAATTGTGGAGAAATTGTTAAACAAGCCTACAATTAAACTGCTCAGAAAAAAAGCTGATGCATCGTACTCACATGACTTTCTCTACTCTTGTAGAAACTAACGTTTACAGAAACTATGTTATTGCTAATTTTCTTGTAGGTGCAAGGGGAATTGGTAGGCTTTAAGCGATAGTCAAATGTTTTAAGAGCTGGTTGCTATGTGGAGTATTCCATTCTCTTTGCATTGCCAGGACATAAAAAAACGAATAACTAATTCCCATTTGAGAAAAAGTATAAGTATTGGAAAATTCAAACAAATAACAAGGAATATTTCGAAAATTATTCGCTCGACAAAAAGCGTGTATGTTACATAAAGTGTGCGTTTTAACGACATCTACATTTTTTTTGTGTAGTAAAATTTTACCTATCTCTTACGTTTTACCAGTTAAGCAAAAGTCATCCAGAATGAAGAGGACTTTTGTGGGCATTCCCAGAAAATTCAAGATATACATTTCATTTGCCATTAAAATATCTTAAACAACTGGCATTTTAATAAAAATCATTGGAGCGATTTTTGAGAGAATCAAAATTTTCGAAAAATGTTGCATGTGAAGTAGATGGTTGCTTCAAATGTGGAAACCCAATTTGAAGTAGGAGTTGTATTGTAGTTAAACTGTTGGGGAGCCGAACTTGAAGTACTTGCAACCGCATGTATGGTAAAAAGTTTCCGGTAGCCTTTGCCCCAAAATTTAAAAATATTAACTTTGTAATTTGACTGTTTCTTTAAATATTATATATTTATGTTTGCCTCGGCTGCGTCAGTATTATTGTTAGAGACATGGATGTCTTTATAGGGAGTAGTGTGGCTAAGAATGTGGGCTTACACAGATTATAATGTTTACTTCACTACCTTTATTAATCCTTGACACAATTTAAAATACACTTCACTGATATAGAGAGCTGTGAAATTCTTTTATTAATTACTTGCGCTTTTTAACACGTAAACTATTTTCGTCTCACACGAATACGTATTAAATTTCTCGAGGACGCATCTCGCGTCCGGTTAGGAACACTATCTACAAACAACACGTCAGGTTATGAGCGCTATCTACAAGCAACTGAACTTTGAATTTGTAAATTTTGCTATATCCTACTCCAATAGAATACCTTCATTTAACTAAAGCTTTTTCTAGTTGTTGATTAGCTATTTATAAACTGTCTCAGAATTTACATTATTGTTGCTCCAGTAATCACTAGTAGCATTAAGATTTCAAATTCATTATTGCCTCAAGGCTACCTCATTGTTACCTCATTGTTAGCAACTTTTAACCTATTATTCTCACAGCTCCTACATTATTAAATTGCGTAATGCATTCACGTAACACTATTACATGTATATAAACATATACAATGACTTTAATATACACTTTTTATATATTGTTACGTACACATATTGCTTTAAGCTGGGCTGTTATTATATTTTTATTATATAATTTGACTAAAATCATTTAAGTGTTAAAAATACTGCCTCGCATGTAAAGGGTACTCTGGGATGTTGGGATTTTCTTAAAAATCTTCGTGTCATACTTGGAAGATAGTAAACTCAAGTACCACGTTTGGTATTTATCAGACTTCTCATTACTTTCTCTACTACGTATAGTAAGTAGGGGAAGTATTGTATTCCAACCAAAAATTGGATACCGAGATTTCACCGGAAATATATGTTTTGAGACCCCTGAATCCAAAAAAAGCATTTTTGGAAACATGTCCGTCTGTGTGTCTGTCTGTGAACAGCATAACTCAGAAACGAACAGTCGGATAAACACCAAACTTGGTATTTAGGTTCAGTATCTTCCAGAGATGCGACGCGAAGGTTTTCCAGAAAATCCCCCGTCCCCAGATTACCCTTTACATGGAAGATTTTTCGAAAATTTTAATTTTCTCAAAAATGGCTCTAACGATTTTGATTAAAATATCATATGTTTACGATATTTTCATGACAAATAAAATGTATATCTTGAATTTTCTGGGAATGTCTCCAAAAGTATTCTTTATTGTGAACGACTTTTGCATAACTGGTAAACCATAAGAGATAGATAAAATGTTACTATACAAAAAATGTAGATCGCGTTAAAATACACAATTTATGTCATATACTTTTTTTTGTTGAGTGAACCATTTTGGAGATATTGCTTGTTATTCCCTTAAATTTTTCAATACTTATTTTCTCAAATGGGAATTCGTTATTCATTTTTTGTCTTGTATATGCAAAGAGTATTAATCTGTGGCAAAGGGAATGGTGCTGCACCTAGCAACCAGCTATTAAGAGATATGTATGTGCTTAAAGGCTACTGTATTTCTATATTGCCCCTGTAAATATATATTCCCCTTACATCTACAAGAAAATTAGCAATAAGATAGAGTATGCAAACGTTTATCTCGATTAACATGAAGTAGATGGAGAATAAGCGTTTGTAAAAATAGTTTGTACAGGAGTAGAGAAAGTCATGTGAGTGTAACACATCAGATTTTTTTTAAGTTATGCTGTTCAGAGATACACACACGGACATGTTTCCAAAAATGCTTTATTTGGATTCTGGGCGCCTCAAGACATGTATTTTCGGTGAAATCTCGGTACTATACGTAGTAGAGAAATTAAAAACGAGTTAACTTTAGTATATTTGCATTATTCCTTACTTATGAAAAACCTTGTATATATACACCAAGTTCATACTTTTCCAAGATTATGTAGCTACCACGCTCACAAAATATTTTCCCTGATTTATAGTCTTCCTGATATCTCGGCTCATCCTTGGTCAAGTTTGTTCTGCTGTCATCGAGATATGCGCGTTCATCATAGGGCTTGCATAATTCATGTATACACACTCGGTGCCCTGAAGAAAATATGTAAAGAGAACTTGCATAAAATTAAAACGTAATTCATAAAATGCTGAAGATTGTCAGAAACAATATAAATCTGTTTATCGCTTGTTGCAGCTGATACTTGACCAGTAGCGTAAAACTGGTGATATTTTCATATTATATACGCAACAGGTGGACCACTAGATCACCTGTAATTACACACACATCATTTGAGAAACTGGAATCGCTCAATCGAGCTGTCAGTCTACCGTGACCTAAACGTGTTGTAACTGATCGCAAATTCAGGTCTGGGACAAGCGATTGACTACTTCGCCAGCAATTTCCATCATCACTGACATTTCCATGACAGATTGCTTGAGCAATACTTAAAAAATTTCTGATGTGTTACACTCACATGACTTTCTCTACCCTTGTACAAACTATTTTTACAAACGATTATTCTCCATCTATTTCATGTTAATCGAGATGTTAATCTTATTGCTAATTTTCTTGTAGATGTAAGGGGAATTGCTAGGCTTTAAGCGATAGTCAAATATTTTAAGAGCTGGTTGCTATGTGGAACATTCCATTCTCTTTGCATTACCAGGGAAAAAATGAATAACGAATTTGAGAAAAAGTATAAATATTGGAAGGTATAAGGGAATAACAAGCAATATCTCGAAAATGGTTCACTGAACAAAAAAATGTATGACATAAATTGTGTATTTTAACGCGATCTACATTTTTTGTGTAGTAAAATTTTGTCTATCTCTTATGGTTTACCAGTTATGTAAAAGTCGTTCACAATGAAGAATACTTTTGGAGACATACCCAGAAAATTCAAGATGTACATTTTATTTGTCATGAAAATATCTTAAATATATGATATTTTAATCAAAATCGTTAGAGCCGTTTTTGAGAAAATTAAAATTTTCAAAAAATCTTCCATATAAAGGGTAATCTGGGGTGGGGGGATTTTCTTGAAAACCTTCATGTCGCATCCTTGGAAGATACTGAACCTAAATACCAAGTTTGGTGTTTATCCGACTGTTCGTTTCTGAGTTATGCTGTTCACAGTCACACACACGGACATGTTTCCAAAAATGCTTTTTTTGTATTCAGGGGGTCTCAAAACACGTATTTCCGGTGAAATCTCGGTATCGAAGTTTTGGGTGGAATACAATACTTCCCCTACTTACTATACGTAGTAGAGAAAGTAAAAATATTTGTTGTGTTACATTCACATAACCTTCTCTACATTATTTCGTTTTTTAGCTTGTTCTACGAACTATTCTTAGGAACATTTATTTTTCTATCTACTTTATTTTAAACGTTTACAGAAACAGCTACATTACACATTTCGTTATAGATACAAAGGGAACAGCGATAGTCAAATGTTTAACAACTGGACGCTATATGCTGGCCTTAAAATTCCATACTGTTTCCATGACATCGCGAGAAACAGCTGAATGTTGACAGGCCTTTAAGAAATGAACATTCGAATAACGGATATCTCATAAACGCCTGATGCCACAAAAACCTTATGTATAATACATTATGTGTTTTAAAGAGATCTACATTTATTTGTGTAGTACGCTTTCGTCTATCGCTTAACGTTTACCACTTATACGAGATAATGCATTTCCTAAAAATTTAAGAAATACATTGGATTTCTCATGTAAATATCAATATATAGCATTTTAATCAAAATTGTGAAGAGACATTTATAGAAAATAAAAAATTTCGAAAAATGTTACGTGTAAAGCATAGTTTGTGGTGGGGATGTTTCTTGAAAATCTTAGTGTTGCATCTTTGGAAGATACTGAACTTAAATAACAAGTTTGGCGTTTATCCGACCTTTCGTTTTTAAGTTATCTTGTTCACAGACACACAGACCTTTTTTAAAAAATACTTTTTTTAGACTCTCGTGGCCTCAAAACATATATTTCCGGCGAAACCTTGGTATCGAATTTTTGGTGGAATGCTATACCTTCTTACGTATTGTTTACGTGGTAGAGATACTAAAAAATAACAATTAAGACACCGTTTGAAACTACCTAATGTGTTACATTCATACGACTTTCACAATTCACTATCGTTTATTTTATGTGGGTTTTACCAACTATTCATACAAAACCTCCAATAGTGGCTCGTGAGTATATATTTTGGATGTTCACGAAAGTTTAGTCAAGACAACTCTAAAAATGTGACATAGGATCTGTGCATAATCCTTATGATTGTTACAACTGCAATCACTTCCAAAAACAATAATAATCATAATAAATAATAATAATAATGCCTAACTTATCTGATAAAAAGGGTTGTTTTGTGGATGTTTGTTGTTAACTACATAATTAAGTACACCTATTAGGACAAGAACGAAGTAGTGTGTAAATTAAATTGTAATTGAGATTAGAAGAAAACGGCAGAAGTATCCGCGCTTGTGTAACTTACCTACTTCTGAAATTCTAAGTTGCCGTAGTGCGCTACCATCTAGTAGCAATGGCGTAAAATTGTAGCGATAGTATTGAAACGGACTGCAGGAAAAATTTCGCGCGCTTCTTCAAGTGTGCACGACCCGTTGCATACCGCTGCAGCTGCATACCAGTTGCGCTTGCGCAGAAGCTCCTTCAAGTATGCACAAGTCAAGATGTGCTAGGGACCCTACTTTGAACAACCACATATACGTTACGTTTAATAACATCCAAAAATATATGATGCGATACATTCACATGACTTTCTTCCCGTCTATCTTTATTAATGTGTATAGAAACTATACTTACTAAAGCTTATATTTCTGTCCACTACATTTTAATAGCAAAAATACCTACATTACACATTTCGTTATAGATACAAAGAGAACAGCGATAGTCAAATGTTTAACAACTGGACGCTATATGCTGGCCTTAAAATTCCATACTGTTTCCATGACATCGCGAGAAACAACTGAAAAACGATGGGACTTAAAAAGAATGACAAGTGTCGAACAATTCGGACGTTTAATGACGGATATTTCAGAAACGGCTTATGCCATAGAAAAACTTATTTTAACTAAATTCCGTGTTTTAAAGAGATCTACACTTTTTGAATGGTACGTTTTCATCTATAGCCTAACGTTTACAAGTTATACGAAAGTCTTTCCGAATGAGAGGCACTTCGGAAGCTATTCCCGAATAATTCAAGATATACAGCTTATTTGTCATGTAAATATCTTTAATAGATATATGGTATTTCAATCAAAATCTTTGCAGCCATTTTTTAGAAAATAAAAATTTAGAAAAGTGTTACATGTGGTGGTCTGGGGTGGAGGGTTTTCTTGAAAATCTTAGTGTCGCATCCTTGGAAGATACTAAACTCAAATACCAAATTTAGTAGTTATCCAACTTTTCTTTTTGAGTTATGCTGTTTTCAGACAGACAGACAGACACCCACACGGACATGTTTCCAAAAATTCTTTATTTGGATTCAGGGCGCCTCAAAGCTTGCCTGTCCGGTGAAATCTCGATATCGAATATTTGGGTGCTAATATACTTCCTAAATAATTATTATACCAGTAGAGAAAATAAATTAAAAAATCTGATGTGTTACACTCACATGACTTTCTCTACTCTTGTACAAACTACTTTTACAAACGCTTATTCTCCATATGCTTCATGTTAATCGAGATATCGAGATGTTAATCTTATTGCTAATTTTCTTGTAGATGCAAGGGGAATATGGTAGGCTTTAAGCGATAGTCAAATGTTTTAAGAGCTGGTTCGCTATGTGCAGTATTCTATTGTCTTTGCATTACCAGGACAAATAAAAAAAAAGGAAAAACGAATACCCATTTGAGAAGAAATATAAGTTTGGAAAATTTAAGGGAATAACAAGAAATATCTCGAAAATGATTCAATCTGTATGACATAAATTGTGTATTCTAACGCGATCTACATTTTTTGTGCAGTAACATTTTGTCTATCTCTTATGGTTTACCAGTTATGCAAAAGTCGTTCACAATGAAGAACACTTTTGGAGACATTCCCAGAAAATTCGAGATATACATTTTATTTGTCATGAAAATACCTTACACATATGATATTTTAATCAAAGTCGTTAGAGCCATTTTTGAGAAAATTAAAATTTTCGTAAAATCTTCCATGTAAAGGGTAATCTGGGGTTGGGGGCTTCAGGGGGTCTCAAAAGATATATTTGCGGTGAAATCTCGGTATCGAATTTTTGGGTGGAATGCAATAC
Source organism: Deroplatys truncata (assembly GCA_030765065.1). Taxonomy (NCBI): domain Eukaryota; kingdom Metazoa; phylum Arthropoda; class Insecta; order Mantodea; family Mantidae; genus Deroplatys; species Deroplatys truncata. Next base: position 15,543,353 of record CM060979.1, read on the forward strand.
TTCCCCTACTTAGTTTACGTAGTAGAGAAAGTAAAAAATGAGTGACGCCTTCCCGGGTGATAAAAGTATGTCTGAAAATTCCAAACCAATAATGAGTATCTCAAAAATAGTTACCCCCACACAATAATTTGTATGACGTTGATTGCTTTAACGAGATCTACAATTGATATATAGTAAGGTTTTGTCTATATCTCACGGTTTACCAATTCCTATACAAAAGTCATTCAGAATGAAAAGGACTTCGCAGGATATTCCAGAAAATTCAAGATATACATTTCATTTGTCATTTCAATATATTAAACATATGTTATTTTAATGAAAATCGTCAGTCGTTTTTGAGAACTTCAGAAGTAATTATAATAATAGTTTAACTGAGAGAGATGGGTACGTCGGGCCACTGACCATGGATTTTTTCATGGTTTACCCGGGTCGGTTGGTCCCCTTCTACCTGGAATTTCGTGTCTCCAGAGTTACCTTTATGTTTCAGAGTTGAGAACGATTAAGGTGGCGCAGCAGTAGCGTGTACTTCTCGCATTCGGGAGATCCCGGGTTCGATACCCGACGACCGCGCACTCTGGACCATGGGTTTTTAGTGGTTTCCCCGGTCGGCAGGCGAATTCCGTGGGGTTATATTCTACCACTACTCTCCTGTCTCTCATCATCTTTCTTGGCATATGTTTCAGGGTTGTAGGACCAGGCAACAGGTTGCGGTGGTGGTGTGTGGTATGTGGTTTCTTCACTGGCATACATCCGTGATTACTCAGTTAGGACCCGCCGGGGGAGACTTGTCGGTGGGTGTCTGATGCATTCGAGCTGTAAACGTTAGGAACCCCGACCATCCTTGCGTCCGTCTGGTCGCCCTTTGGATCTCTCCCCTCATGCTTCCCTCATGTAGTCTACTTGCGGGCTCTGCTCCAGCTACTGGAGGCCCTTCCGTTTGTCTGCTCCTTACTCATTATGCCCACAACGAAATGAGTAATGGAAGTTTATATCGATTAACAAGGTTTAGGTCGAAGGGTAAACTTCTGTAAGAATAATTTACACAAAAGTGAGTAGAGAAACTCACGTGAATGCAAACGTGAGATATTTTTACTTTCTCTACTACGTATACTAAGTAGGGGAAGTATTGTATTCCACCCAAAAATTCGATACCGAGATTTCCCGGAAATACGTGTTTTGAGACCCCCTGAATCGAGAAAAAGCATTTTTGGAAACATGTTCGTGTGTGTGTGTGTGTCTGTGAAGAGCATAACTCAGAAACGAACAGTCTGATAAACACCAAACTTGGTATTTAGGTTCAGTATCTTCCAGAGATGCGACACGAAGGTTTTCAAGAAAATCCCCCCGCCCCAGATTACCTTTTACATGCAAAAGTTTTCGAAAACTTTAATTTTCTCAAAAATGGTTCTAACGATTTTGATTAAAATATCATATGTTTAAGATATTTTCATGATAAATAAAATGCATACCTCGAATTTTCTGGGAATGTCTCCAAAAGTATTCTTCATTGTGAACGACTTTTGCATAACCGGTAAACCATAAGAGATATACAAAATTTTACTGCACAAAAAATGTAGATCGCGTTAAAATACACAATTTATATCATATACATTTTTGAGATATTGCTTGTTATTCCCCTAAATTTTCCAATACTTATACTTCTTCTCAAATTCGTTATTCATTTTTTTTGTCCTGGTAATGCAAAGAGAATGGAATGCTCCACATAGCAACCAGCACTTAATACATTTGACTATCGCTTAAAGCGCTAATTCCGCTTGCATCTACAAGAAAATTAGCAATAAGATGAACATCTCGATATCTCGATTAACATGAAGCATATGGAGAATAAGCGTTTGTAAAAAATTTTTGTACAAGAGTAGAGAAAGTCATGTGAGTGTAACACATCAGATTTTTTCGTCTCTAATAAGGTTCACGTAAGCAGTGTGCAACGAGGTTAATATTATTTTGTATTATTTATTGGACATAAAGCCCCTTGTACATGATCAAACTTGTTTTTTCAATTTAGGAGTTTAAAAAAAAAAGTGGTAAAATACTTTTCAATACCTATTTGAGAATATTGGACAAGACTTGACAATCTCATTAATGTGTATTTATAGGTTGTATTTTTGCCAAACTGTGCCCCTTCGGAACACATTGTTACTAATTGATTTCGTGCAAAGTAATTTACAATTAGCGTCACAGTGTAACAATTTGCAATGAAATATTGTTTTTACGTAATAACTAGAGGGCGGATTAGAGTGACCTGGTCTCTGATTTCAAGTTACCATGCAGTGAGCATAATGTCTTGCAGCGTGTCCACTGGTGGGTAAAGAAATACACTAGTAGACATGATGTTTCACTTTGCAAACAGAGTAAGAAATGTTAAGACGGTGGTGTAAGTGTAATACGAGGGGCACTATTTATATTTTGAACCTAATAATTAAAACAAAATATTTTCTGATTGTAAACTGCTTTATTGTTTTTCAAAATATTCTCCTTTATGATCAATACACTTTTGCATCCTTTTGAACCATTTGTCAAAGCATTTTTTCCAGTCTTCTTGAGACACCTCCAAAACATGGTTTTTGAAGGCATCAACGGCGTCTTCTGCCAACGAAAATCGTTGTCCACGCAATTTATTCTTGATGTTCGGGAACAAAAAGAAGTCATTGGGTGCCAAATCAGGACTGTATTGTGGATGACCCATCAATTCGATTTTTTGAGCCTTCAAATACCTTGTTGTTAGACGAGATGTGTGTGCGCTCGCATTGTTTTGATGAAGAACAATCCTACGGTTCTTGTTGGTTTTCCTTACTTCACCGAAGACTTCCGGCAAACAAATGGTTGTGTACCATTCGGCATTGACCGTTTTACGTTCCTCTAAAGGCACTGTTGCCGCATCGCCAGTTTTGCTGAAAAAGCAGGCGACCATTTGCTTCGAAGTGCGAACAACTTTTGTTGGATTTGCTTCATCTTGAAACACCAATACAGTCGACTGCTGTTTACGTTCCGGCTCATACGCATAGATCCATGATTCCTCGCCTGTTACAATCTTATATACGTCTTTTGAGGCACCACCGTTGTATTTCTTGAGCATTTTTGTACACCAATCGACACGAGCATCTTTTTGAGGTTGCGTCAAATTATGTGGGATCCAACGAGAGCAAACCTTTTTGACGGCTAAATAAACATGTAATATTTTATATATGCTGGTGGAACTAATTCCTAGGGTTGCCTCAATTTCACAATATATCGCAAGACGATCTTTAATTATTAGTTTTTGCACAGCATCAATGTTTTCTGGCACAACTACTGATTTTGGATGACCTTCACGAACGTCATCATTGAGCGAACGGCGGCCACGATTAAATTCGTTATACCAGCGTTTCACAGTGGCAAAGGATGGAGCTTCGTCGCCAAATGTGGAAGTTAGTTGATCGATGCACTCTTGTCTTGATAATCCACGTCGAAAGTCGTAATAAATCATTGCACGAACATTTACACGAGTTAATTCCATGTTTTTGTTGACACACAATTTTCAAGTTAGTGTAAACAGAACAAATATCGCTCCATTGACAAAACGTTTGAAGTAGATTATGGTCAAAAATGTCAAACTTTCCATTGAAAACGTCAGATGTCACCTACAACATTCAGGGTTGCCAAGGCTCAAAATATAAGTAGTGCCTCTCGTATTTGTATGCACCTATTACCTCGAGACGGAGAACGTTCATTTTTGAGAATCTTCGCGTGTACGTTACTGTCCACTGCAGTGCACAGACTATATGGTATTCACTTTACATATATGTAAAATGTAGTGTTCAATAAGGGAATAAAAACATCATCAGTCGTCGCGTACAGCATAGCATATGCATGTTCTTTTGATACCTGAACGATCACTGCAGACACGCGCCGTTGTTTACATCTGGACTCGCTCTCTCACCTTCAGCATAAAAACACTAGAGTACAAGCTAAAGTTAACCTCCTAAAAACAGCCACTCTGATCCGCCCCTTTGTGATTAGTAGACCTGGAATTTTATGCTAAGTGCTTATTACTTTTCCTACTACGTATACTGGAAGTATTGTATTCCACCCAAAATATCGTTACTGAGATTTCACCAGAAATGCATATTTTGATGCGCCCTGAATCCAAATAAAGAATTTTTGAAAACATGTACGTGTGTGTGTGCGTTTGTGTGTCTGTGAACAGCACAATTAAAAAATTCTGATGTGTTACTTTCACATGAGTTTCTCTACTCTTGTACAAACTATTTTTACAAACGCTTATTCTCCATATGCTTCATGTTAATCGAGATGTTAATCTTATTGCTAATTTTCTTGTAGATGCAAGTGGAATATGGTAGGCTTTAAGCGATAGTCAAATGTTTTAAGAGCTGGTTGCTATGTGGCCCATTCCATTCTCTTTGCATGTCCAGGACATAAAAAAATGAATAACGAATTCCCATTTGAGATAAAGTATTGGAAAATTTAAGGGAATAACAAGCAATATCTCGAAAAGGGTTCACTCAACAACAAAAATGTATGACATAAATTGTGTATTTTAACGCGATCTACATTTTTTGTGTAGTAAAATTTTGTCTATCTCTTTTGGTTTACCAGTTATGCAAAAGTCGTTCACAATGAAGAATACTTTTGGAGACATTCCCAGAAAATTTGAGATATACATTTCATTTGGCATGAAAATATCTTAAACAAGATATTTTAATCAAAATCGTTATAGCCATTTTTGAGAAAATTAAAATTTTCGAAAAATGTTCCATGTAGAGGGTAACCTGAGGCGGGGGATTTTCTTGAAAACCTTCGTGTCGCATCTCTGGAAGATACTGAACCTAAATACCGAGTTTGGTGTGTATCCGACTGTTCGTTTCTGAGTTATGCCGTTCACAGACACACACACGGACATGTTTCCAAAAAGTTAGCTATGGGTGGATACGCATAGGTTAAATAATGCATTTGAATTATTTGTCAGTCTAAAAAGTGAGTTTACTCCCTCGAAAATAAAGCCTGTGTAACTAAAGTGGAAAATATTGTAAGACCTTTCCGGTTCTATTTTTGTCTACCACCACGAACTGTACAGTATAGTGCAATCCTGGGAAGTGCATCTCAATGAGCGCGATTCGCTGAAAAGCAAGAGTCGTAGATTAAAACTCGGCTGGCCATTTAGCTTAGCTGGTAGGGCACCTACGTGAGGTCCCGATTTTTATCTAGCCAATATTATTCCCTGTCCTCCCAACAGTCTGCAACTATGAATAAAATGTGAATGTGTGTATAATCTAATGATTAAAGCCCAAAGATTACTGGAAACCCAGATACAAGCAAATAGCAGCTAACACCTTTGCCTTTAGGCAATAACGTGTTTCAAAGGAAAAGCCGGCGATAAGAACATTGTAGTTAAAGAGGAGTATAAATGGAACTTAGAATTTAAAAAAAACACACACAAGTGAAGCTCGCATACATTAACTCGCTAGTACGCCACCGACCTGTGTTTACTTGGAATTGCCCCGTTGAGTTTTGCAACTCTTCTAACGCACGAAGGGATATCTTGACATATACACTTGAAATGCGGCGCAGTTGGTCCACCTGGTATAACATTGCATTAATAGGGAAAAGGTCCCTAATTTGAACCGCCTCTTAAGTTGAACCGCTCCGATATTTTGCAAACTGTTCGACAGATGGCACCATAATTCTAGCAGAAGCGTAGCGTGTACAGCTATGAATGCTTGGAGTTGTTGACTTTGCATTCTGAGCTGTGGTTTCAGTTGTAAGAAGTGTTGTGTGTTTCAGAAGTAATATTTGATTCATCTAGCTAAGCTTATAGGACCAATTAGAAAAGTTTGAGATGATCTATATATATTACACATTATGAAGTGTTTATTTAGCAACAATAATCATGCATACGTTTTTTCAAGCAGCGTCTCTCCTAGTCACATAGATGCTAAAGATTCCAAAATGGCGTGGCTCGTAAATTGAACCACTGTTTGAACCCTATATTGAACTGGTCCAATTTAGGAAACCTATTGAAGTTCTAGGATTGCTCAACTGCGAATAGTATATCGTGTGAATGAATATCCATATAATATGCTAAGTTAAAAAAAATCATTTTAAAAACAGTGGATGACATGAATATGTGAATTGTCTGAAATGATGGACATGATCCACTGTATGAGTTGTAGGATATGGCTTCACCAAAAGTTAGTGACAAGAAGAAAGCGTTTTATTGTGAAGACTGTGTATAATTGGACTCTTCTGTATCAGAGTAAAAGTTAGTAAAAACTCTATATTTGCGAATAATACATGTTCCAAAAACCAAGTGATTGTCATTATATAAAAATTCAAAATGTTCAAGGAAATTGTTACTCTTATCACAATTTTGGACTCTACTTTTGTTGCTGATGGCACATTTGTTTTTAATGTACAATAAAATATGTATTTTGTATTAATAAAAATACTTTTAAACTTAAAAGTATGTGGTTCAATTTAAGGACCACTTTTCTAATTTGAACCGATTTACACCATCTCACTTTTTAAATGTTTTTAATTGATAATTGTATTAATTTTAAATTGTGTTGAGGATATTGATAGCGCAAGGATTTGTCACTTTAACAGTTGTATTTTTGAAAATTTTGATTTGAAATTATAATTATTATTTACTATTTAGGCGTAGGTGGTTCAATATAGGGACCTTGCCCCTACATTATTGTATACTTCGGAACGGTGGCAATTTCGTCATATGCCCTTGTAATTCACGTCCACAACGTACAAATATGACCAGCTTTTGTATAAGTAAATCAGCTCGCATACGTCATCGCTTGCCCATTTTTGTTTACTTTTCGCTTTCAGCCATGATGCAGATTTCGTGACGTACTGTAAGTACTCGCATTTCATTGGCGAAAGCCATACGGAGAGAGGTGACGCCGCAGTAAACGTGTGCGACTCACACTCGGGAGGTCTCGGGTTCGATCCCCGGCAACAGCCCACTCTGGCCCACAGGATTTTCGTGCTTTTCCCGGTTCGGCAGGAGAATGCTGGAGTGTGTCAATTTCTACCACGACTCTCCTGTCCCGCATTTTCCTTGTTGTCTGTTTCAAGGTTGTAGGACCAGGCAACGGTGATATGCGCTCTGTGAAGGTTTTTTCCTGAAGTCGTCCAGGGACTGCTTGGTTAGATACCCGCCTCTGGGTGTTTTCGGGCAGGCACTCCTTTGGGGACGCCCCGGCAGCATGGGTTCTAATCGGTGGGCTCGGGCGGCATTGAATCTGGAAGCATTAGGGACCCCTTCCGTGCTCTCACCCGTCGGATGGGCTATGTGCGGTGCTCTGATCCAGTTTCTGGGGCCCCTTCCGTTCGTCAGTACCTTACCTTTGACTAAAGCCATCAAATCTTTGACCACTTAGAGCAGTTCTTTGTTTTCTTTTAAGGCTTTCAGAGACGTTTAAATTATTAGAAGCACTTTCACAAGAAAATTTGTGACAGACCTTGGAATGTCTTATAAAGTATTGAATCTGACAAACAAATTTGATCGTGTAAGATGTGTTTATCGAAGGGGGGACACCTCGCCACTGCGACCAGCTTGATCCACTGTGATTACACCCCCCGGGAGGCAGGGATGAAGTGAAGTAACCACAGGAGGTCACAGATCCACAGGCAGACATGCCTACAGACACACGCAGAAATCCCTAATATTTTCTAGGTTGAAACACCCGTTGGACAACCACCCTAGCGTTCATGGGCAGAGCAAGCAACTACGCCATCTGTCCGACATCGCTAGCACTACAGTTTCTGAAGACTCTCGTGAAACTGAGAAAGAGATGAAATGAAAGGAAACGGGGGAAAAGGAGAAATCGTGGTAGAATACACCACCCCGGCATTCGCCTACTTAACCAGAGAAAAACCACGAAAACCCTATGGTCAGAGTGGGCGGCCACCGGGAATCGTACCCGGGACCTCCCGAATGCGGGCCACATACGTTGCCGCCTTAGCCATCCCACTCGTTAATTAGTTCGTGTACGAGGAGCAATCTATGGTAACAAACTGAAGACCCCCTTACCTTGTGAAAAACCACGCCTCCACCAGCTGTGATGTTCTATCTGGCAGCCTTTAGCTTGAGCTATCAATCTGCAGCACAGCTTCCACTGGAACAAACTGCTACGAAATATAGGGACGTCCAGTTTATTCCATTCCTCCGGGGCAGCTTTCCAGAGACCATCCAAACTCGCGGCCGTCTGCTTCTAAGGTTCTTTTCAGTAACCTAAATGCACAAAACTCCATCAGTGATGTATCAGATGACTTAAAAGGGATGTTGCTGAAAGGTACGGAATGTATTCCCACTTCTCTCTCTATGTTCTCAAAACATTTGTAGGTTGAAGCAGAGCTATGGCTTGATGCCTTATACTGATGCAACCAGACTTTATTTACATCAGCACCTTAAAGAGCTGGGATTTCTGTATGGAAATTGGTATCAAGACGTTAGTCTGATAATATGCCGGGTTATGTTTTACATTTTTATGTACACGTCGAATGATTAATTTGCCAGTGTAAACTGCACCTTGCTAGTATCAGGAAACCATTGGGGAAATTTTCGTTAGTTTCCTAATACTAACTTGCAATTATTTTTTCTCCCCTTGATCGATATACACTACGTGATCAAAAGTATCCGGACACCTAGCTGAAAATGACGTGCAAGTTCGTGGCGCCCTCCATCGGCAATGCTGGAAGTCAATATGGTGTTCGTCCACCCTTAGCCTTTATGACAACGTTCACTCTCGCAGGCATACTTTCAATCAGGTGCTGGAAGGTTTCTTGGGGAATGGTAGCCCATTCTTCACGGAGTGCGGAACTGAGGAGAGGTATCGATGAGGTCGGTAAGGCCTGGCACGAAGTCGTCGTTCCAAAACATCCCAAAGGTGTTCTGTAGGATTCAAGTCAGGACTCTGTGCAGGCCAGTCCATTACAGGAATGTTATTGTCGTGTAACCACTCCGCCACAGCCCGTGCAGTATGAACAGGTGCTCGATCGTGTTGAAAGATGCAACCGTCATCCCCGAATTGCTCTTCAACTGTGGGAAGCAAGAAGGTGCTAAAATATCACACCACACCATAACACCACCCCCTCCGAATTTCACTGTTGGCACTACACACGCTGGCAGATGACGTTCACTGGGCATTCGCCATACCCAAACCCTGCCATCGTACCGCTACGCTATGTACCATGATTCGTCACTCCACACAACGTTTTGCCACTGTTCAATCGTGCAATTTTGACGCTCCTTACACCAAGCGAGGCGTCGTTTGGCATTTTCCTTCGTGATGTGTGGCTTATGAGCAGCCGCTCGACCATGGAATCCAAGGTTTCTCACCTCACGCCTGTCATAGTGTTTGGAGTGGATCCTGATGCAGTTTGGAATTCCCATGTGATGGTCTGGATAGATGTCTGCCTATTACTCTTTACGACCCTCTTCAAATGTCGGCGGTCTCTGTCAGACAACAGACGAGGTTGGCCTGTACGCTTTTGCGCTGTACATGTCCCTTCACGTTTCCACTTCACTATCACATCAGAAACAGTGGACCTCACGTACAGACTTCTGACACAAGTGACACCCAATCACATGACCACATTCGAAGTCCGTGAGTTCCACGGAGCGTCCCATTCTGCTGTTTCACGATGTCTAATGACTACTGAGGTCGCGGATGAGTACCAGGCAGTAGGTGGCAGCACAATGCACCTAAGATGAAAAGCGTATGTTTGTGAGGATGTGCGGATAATTTTGATCACATAGTGTATATAACCCAGGGTTTGTTGCAGCCACTTAGATAAACATATGCCTCTTCTAAAAAACAACAAACATTCACTGTTCACCAGCTAGGTATCGTTCATACAGATTTCTGCTGTTAGTGGCACGTTCTGCAATGTGTTTAGGCAACAGCTTACATCCCGGCTCTTATGGCACTTTTCTAGATTCAAATCCTGGTTGATTATGGTGTTCACAGTAGTAACAGAGGTCCTTAATTACAGTGCAACGGCCCTCTGAGATGCAGGATTTGGTCCAGAGGCATAGGCCTTCATCTTGCAAATTATCTCTGGAGTGCGACTGGTGACCGATCGTAGATTTCCCTGTTTTTTCTTCTTTGGAATAAGCCCTGATGTGGTCTTACCTTTTTTGTTGAGGTTACTTTCTTGGATATGGTAAAACCATGCCTCTTGCACTGCTTAATGATCTTAGAATACAAGTATTTTGCATCGGAAAGGACAATACTGTACCATCATCAGAATGATTCTATTTTTGACACGATTTGATGCAGCAAGAACAAGACGGTACACTCATACTGCTTCGGTTCTACATGTTTCAGCGCGGAGCTATAGTGCTCGCCTGATGTTGAGGCAATATTTTTAACAATTGAATAATTTAAATTAAATTATATAATATGTAAATTCAATAACAGCCCGCCTTGAAACAATATATATGGAATAATTTTAAAAATGTATGTAACAGTATGTGAGAATAATAAGTTTAAAGTTGCTAACAATGAGGTAACCTTGAGGCAATAAGAGTTTAAATGTTACTAGTCATGATTAGATCAACGATAATGTAAACTTTGTGACAGTTTTTAAAATAGCCAATCAATAGCTAGATAAAGCTTTAATTAAGTGCAGGTATTCTGTTGGACTAGGATTAGCCAATCAGAGATTTGAAATACAGAAGCTTACGAGTGTGAACGGTTGAAATATGTTCAGTTGCCTGCAGACCTTGGTAGTGACCGGATGGAAGATGTGTTCTCTAAAGAAATATTACGTATTCGTGTGAATCGTAAAATATGTATACGCGTTAACAAAGTGCAAATATTAAATTAAAGAATCTCACAGCTCTGTGTAAGCCCACATTCTTGTCGCACCACGCCCTGTCTAAGAGATACGTGACTCCAAAACAATACTGACGCAGCCGAGGCAAACATAAACATAAATACTATCTACAGAAGCTGTTTAATAACAAAGTTAATAATATTTTTAAACTTGGAGCGTAACAACAAAAATACGTCTTCAAATCAGCTTTAGATACGTAGTAGCATATTACGTAACAAAGAATCTTCTTCAAAGTAACGCCCAAAGCATGGTGCAAACTACAATAACAGTAAACTGCAACGTAAGAGGCACATCTACTTCAAGTTTGACTTTCCGAACGTGGAGCAGAAAAACGCCTACTACAATGTTGTTACGATAGATCGTGAACAACCCTCCATTATAAAGCACAAATACAGGACAGTATTTCTGTAGCTCTATGAAGAACGCTTGTTTACAGATGCGTATCTAAAGCAGTTAAAAAAACCTTTAATGATAGCATAACGCAACTGTTGCATAGCATCACTCTTGCTGATGGATTCCATGATTTGCAGGAGCTGCCTTCAAGCCCTGGGGCATCTTCATTGCGCTCAGCAAATCACATTAGCTTAACTTCGCATTAGTTGTTATGATGTTCGGAAAGAAATTTACCGCCGGGCGGACCGTCCACATAATCTTATTTCGAAATGCGGATTGTCATCGGCCGGTCGGTCGGTAGAATCCCTGTAATTCCTTCTACTGTTACTCTGCCTCATTCATCATTATTAACCACCTCGGCATGCAGCCCTTGTGTAATCAATTATATCAATGTCTTCATCAATCTAAATTTCGAGCGTTGCCTGGTGCGTTGTTTTGTCTAATCACGTCTAATTGCCTACCTGTGTCCCCTAATGGTACCTATCTCTAAATATTCCTCCAATCTGTCTACCCTTCGTATGACTCGCTTCCAGGTCTGATGCCTTTAATTTCACATTTCCTAAATCCTGCAGTTCTCACTAATGACCTCCGCTGCTACACACTTCTGAGGAGGGGGCACGGAAATTTCTTGCAATGAGAAAGTCGAGAAGATATTGTTTTAATGAAATTGACATTCACACTATCTACTACTTGGTATTTGAGTTTTGTATCTTCCAAGAATTCGACACCAAGATTTTGAATAAAATCCATCCACACCCCAGACTAACGTTTACATAGAACCCTTTTCGAAATTTTGATTTTCTCAAAAAATGGCTCTAAGGATTTTAATTTTCTGCGAATGTCCCCAAAAGTCCTCTTCATTCTGAATGACTTATCCATTACTGGTAAACCATAAGAGATAGACAAAATTTTACTACACAAAAAATGTAGATCGCGTTAAAATACATAATTTATGTCATATACCTTTTCTTTTTTTTGTTTTAGTGAACCATTTCCGAGATATTCCTAGTTATTTGCTTGAATTTACCAATACATATACTTTTTCTCAAATGGGAATTGGTTATTCTTTTTTTTATGTCCTGGACATACAAAGAGAATGAAATACTCCACATAGCAACCAGCTCTTAAAATATTTGACTATCACTTAAAATCTACCATATTCCTCTTGCACCTAGAAGAAAATTAGCAATAAGATGGGGATTAAGCGTTTGTAAAAAATAGTTTGTACAAGAGTAGGGAAAGTCATGTGAGTGCAACACATGAGATTTTTTTTTCTACCTACTTCATGTTAATCGAGATAAACCTTTACAGAAATAAAGAAAATACAGAAAATCTTCTTACGTTGAAGATACAAGGGGTATAGCGAAACTGAATCGACAGTCAAATGTTTTAAAACCAATCGCTATGCTGGCCTAGAAATTCCATACTCCTTCCACGACATCGCGAGAAACAATCGAATAACGACAGTACTTAAAAAATCTGATTTGTTACACTCACATGAGTTTCTCTACTCTTGTACAAACTGTTTTTACAAACGCTTATTCTCCATATGCTTCATGTTAATCGAGATGTTAATCTTATTGCTAATTTTCTTGTAGATGCAAGGGGAATACAGTAGACTTTAAGCGACAGTCAAATGTTTTAAGAGCTGGTTGCTATGTGCAGTATTCCATTCTCTTTGCATGTCCAGGACATAAAAAATGAATAACGAATTCCCATTTGAGAAAAAGTATAAGTATTGGAAAATTTAAAGGAATAACAAGGAATATCTCGTAAATGGTTCACTAAAAAACAAAAAATGTATATGACATAAATTGTGTATTTTGACGCGATCTAAATTTTTTGTGCAGCAAAATTTTGTCTATCTCTTATGGTTTACCAGTTAAGCAAAAGTCGTTCAGAATGAAGAATACTTTTGGAGACATTCCCAGAAAATTCGATATATACATTTCATTTTTCATGAAATATCTTAAACAGATTATATTTTAATCAAAATCGTTAGAGCCATTTTTGAGAAAATTAAATTTTTCGAAAAATGTTCCATGTAAAGGGTAATCTGTGGTGGGGGGATTTTCTTGAAAACCTTCGTGTCGCATCTCTGGAAGATACTGAAACTAAATACCAAGTTTGATGTTTATCCGACTGTTCGTTTCTGAGTTATGCTGTTCACACACACACACACACACACACACACACACACACACACACACACACACACGGACATGTTTCCAATAATCTTTTTTTTTTTTGGATTCAGGGGATCTCAAAACATGTATTTCCGGTGAAATCTCGGTTTCGAATTTTTGGGTGGAATGCAATACTTCCCCTACTTACTATACGTAGTAGAGAAAGTAAAAATGAAAATCAAAAGAGAATACAAAGCAAACACCGTGAAAAAGTATTGAAAACGTAGACCATTTCATTGCCAAACGCTCAGAGAACATTTCTTGGAATCTTTTGGAACGCAATTTCACACTTGGTTATCAACATTTGTTATTTGTTGTGTTGGCAATAGGAAAATGTTTCATGTTTGACAACAAAGGCTCCGGCTTGTTGCGTAAACAATAAGCGGACGCTGTCTCGTGGAGTCGCCGCTAGGATTCGCAACACTCGAACAATACGTTTTCAAAAGAACAATCGCCAGAACGGTAACAGTTAAGTTACTCAACATAAGAAGGTAATTATTGGAGGCGTACAATAGACATGCAACAGCTGCTGTGTTGACCTGTAGAGCGTTAGCCACCATAAATGGAATATACCCTACTTTACTTTACTCTCAGTTTCCCACTCCTTTCCTTCCTTGTGAGGTTTTTGGAAGTTTACCGTTGATTTCTCATACTCCAGGAACACAAGCGCACACCTGTTTTACTGTAAGTTCAAAGTTCACAAATCTTAATGTATCACTCCGCCGAGCACATGGCAGCACCACCACGTGGTGAAGGTATGACGAGAACTAAGTACTCGCGAGAGGAAGTTGCTTCAGACAAGAAGCGAATACCGCACTTGGGTTTTCAGTGGTTTTCCCTAGTCGGTAGGCGATTGCTGGGGTGGTTTCTCATCTACCACGATTTCCTTTCCACCATTTCCCTTTCATTCCGTTTCCTTCAGGTATGCTTCTAAGTTTCGTGGCGTATAGCGGTGCCGGATAGATGGCGCGAATGTTTGCTCTAAGGAAAGAGGACACTAGAGGGCTGCTTGGTTGATGGGTCGTTCACCGACCTCTCTAGACTGCTCCTGCAGTGTGAAGGGTCTTCGAGCCTAGAACTGTTAGGGACTTCCTCGTGTCTCTGTGTCCTGTCTGCCTGCGGCCTGTAGCCTCCTGCGGTTCCTTCACATCACCCCTTCCTCCTGGCGGTGTTAGCCACAATAGATCTATGTAGGTCACAGTGTGCGAAGCGTCCCCCTCTGTTGGATAACCCATATCTTTACGATATATTCCTCAGCTTGGGGATCATTAGATTTTAAACATTTTGTAGGTTTAATTTCTCTCCTAAGCCCTACACCCTAAAGTTCTAACTCATAATACTGAAAGTAGATAAATGAAACTGGTACCTGAATATTTCGACAGCTCTAACCTTCTATTACTCCCCTTGTGATTAAACATACTGGGTTAAACTGTTCTTAACTTCAGGTTTTAGTAATCATTCATTTAATCATTCATACACCAGTATATCACTTTTACTTTAAACTTTTATGAGTCAACGAATTAAGAAATTAGCAGCACTGTAGGTTAGAATTGAGTGAAGTGGCTCTATAGTAAGGTGTGAGGCTTGCATTCCGGAGGTCCTGCGTTCGATTCCCGTCCACCGCCCATTCTTTTCGCGTTTGTCCCTGTTCCGGAAAACTATTCTCTACATGGAAAGTTTACGTCACTTTTTATTTTATTAAAAATGACTAACGATTTTGATTAAAATTTCAAATGTTTAACCTACCTTCATTCAAAGAAAATGTAAATCCTGAATTTTGTGGGAATAGTGGTGAAGTCTTCTTTATTTTGAATAGTTTTTAGAAGGGTGAGTCGAGAAATTTGTGTGAATGCAACGCATCCAATTTTTTGTGCGTTAAATTGGTTTTAAAGACATCAAGTGCATACATACAAAAATTAAACATGAATTACCACTTATCGCGTGTAAGGCGCCAACTGACTGCCCTGTTGGAGAAATAAATAAAGGCAAAGAGGAGCGCTCTCCCCCCCTGACGTAAATTCCAAAAGAGCTATCGAGAGACAACGAGATTTCCCTTGAAGCTTCTCGCCCCGCCTCCCGAGAACTCTTTCGAAACTCCAGCGCTATATAACGGCGAACGTGTTTGCGAGTGCTGCTACTGCGAGAGATTAGAGGGGTCTTGTGTTCGATGCCCCAGCGAATGAAGCGGAGTGAAGAGGCCGCTGCGCGCGAAGTAAAAATTGAGCACAGTTACAGTTTACATCCGCTTGCAGCCACATTACATCCAAGTTAATCTGGAACTGCCTACAAAGTCTTATAAAACTGGCAAACAAAACAAGGTAACACTTGAATGGGTACCAGGGGTAACAGGCAATGAAAAAGCAAACATCCTAGCAAAGAAACGTTCTGCTGAAAAGTTTACTGGCCCAGGGGCAATTTTTGGTATTCCTTTAACCACTATAAGCAGAACTACCTCAGAGTGGGCTACAATTAACCACCAGCAGCAATAGACCCAAGTGGAAGGACATAGAGATAGTAAGAGAATTTTTTTGAGACTAACAAAATTCTTACCAACGATGTCTGTCTTACGGAACAATGAGATCTTACATTTTAAAGCTATACACTTGAAATTTGGCACACTTAATTGAATAAATAAAGAAATGACTGTGCACAGGCTAAAAGCTCCAGCTCTAAAATTTTCTCACTTAATAATAACAGTAAACTTTTTATTAGCGGGAAAATGCAAGTTTTATAAAACTAGCTTAGGCATTCAAATCTGCCAGAGAAGTGTGATAGTAGAAATAGTTAGAGAAATAAATGTATGTTTTTATGAAGTTTTTGGTGCTAACATTTTCCTTGTTTTCCAGTGTAAATTAAGCTTTTGTGAGGCGATGAATAAAGCAATCATTAAATGAATGCTTGAATCTTTAGGTAGCAAATTTTAGATTATGTATGCAGATTTGTATGCAAATTAGAGCAAACTGGACTCTAAGGAATAATTTTCATGCGCAAAAAATGTAAAACAGAAAAAAAAAACAGAAAAGGTCCAATGAAGCAAAAGGGAGCAACTTGTCTCTGGGCTCTTAAAAGTGGCGGATAGTGAAAAAATTTTGATCAAAATTAATCATAGATGTCTATAGAAAATTTAGATGATATAATTAAAAAATCGCTCGCCTCCAGCCAAGTCGGTCCGGGTTCAATCCCAGGAGCTTGCATGTGGGATTTGTGGTGGACGAAGCGTGAAGAAGTTATCTTGTTGTATTGTTATTTGCTCCACGCTTTGGGAGCCAATTTGAAGAATGTGTTGTATTGTATTTCGACTGTTGGGGAGCCGAACTTGAAGTAGTTGCAACCGCACGTATGGTAAAATGTTTCCGGTAGTCTTCGCCCCAAATGTACTTTCCGGTGGTCTTTGTCCCAAATGTTTAAAAAATTATAACTTTGTAATTTTGACTGTTTCTTTAAATATTATATATTTATGTTTGCCTCGGCTGCGTCAGTATTTATTTTTAGAGACATAGGCAGGTAGTGGTGCGACTGAAGAATGTAGACTTACACAGATTATAATTTTACTTCACTTCTTTTATTAATGCTTGACACAATTTAAATAACACTTCACTGAGAGAGAGAGCTGTGAGATGTTTTTTTAATTACTTGCACTTTTTAACACGTAAACACTTTTTGTCTTTCACGAATACGTATTATACTTCTCGAGGACGCATCTCGCGTCTGGTTAGGAACACTGTCTACAACCAACTGACTTCTGAATTTGTAAATTTTGCTCCATTTTAGTTTCTGATTGGCTAATCCTAGTCCAATGGAATACCTTCATTTAACTTAAGCTTTTTCTGGGTGTTGATTGGCTATTTTATAAACTGCCACAAAAATTACATTATTGCTTCCAAGAATCACAAGTAGCATTATTAAACTTTCAAATTCATTATTGCCTCAAGGTTACCGCATTGTTAGCAACTTTTAACCTATTATTCTCACAGCTCCTACATTATTAAATTACGTAATACATTCATATAACATTATTACACATGTATACAATAATATAAACATATACAATGACTCTAATATACACTTTTTATATATAGTTACATACACATATTGCTTTAAGGCGGGCTGTTATTGAATTTATATATTATATAATTCGACTGAAATCGTTTCTATCAGTGAAGTGTTATTTAAATCGTGTCGAGCATTAATAAATGGAGTGAAGTAAAATTATAATCTGTGTAAGCCTATATTCTTAAGTCGCACCACAACCCTGCCAAGAGAAACATGTCTCTAAATTCATACTGACGCAGCCGAGGCAAACATAAAATATAATATTTAAAGAAACAGTCAAATTACAAAGTTAATAGTTTTTTAAACATTTGGGGCAAAGGCCACCGGAAAGTACATTTGGGGCGAAGGCCACCGGAAACTTTTTACCATACGTGCGGTTGCAACTACTTCAAATCGGCTCCCCAACAGTCACCTTCCTTAACTGTCTTTCCATACATAGCAGCAACAAAATGTTCTTCACACCTGTCTCGGTTAAGCTAATTCTATACGCTTCATTGCTAATTAATTATCAGAAGTTTATTTTTAATATTATCAATAATAAAATAATAATATTTATATACCAGGTGGCCCAACCGCGCTATATTTGACGTCTGCAGATATAGTCGTACTCCATGGTATAATAGTTACTAGTCTCTGAGGTAGGAGGTTCAAACCCGGCGGAGGGTGATGGATTTTTTTCGGACGTAAAAATTCTTAGCATGGCTTCCTTCGGAAGGGAAGTAAAGCCGGTGGCCCCGTGTCGTAGATTTAGGGACACCTAAAAGAACCTCAAGCCTGATAAAGAGGCCTCTGAGCAAAATTACCGGTCTTTCACGCCCAATATAGAATGTGACGCTAAGAACCATAGGGCGTCCATAAATAAAACTCAATTTAACATTTTTAAATTTTGTCTGCAGATAACCCTTCGTGCCTTAAGAGTTGCAGAACTTAACGAGGCAATTCCAAGTAAACACAGGTCAGTGGGGTACTGGCGAATTAGTTCACTAAAAAATTAATACCCTACCACCACCACCACCACCACTACTACTACTACTACTACTACTACTACTACTACTACTACTACTACTACTACTACTACTACTACTACTACTACTACTACTACCACAGCGGTTCTCACAAACGTTCATATGGATACACGGAGACGGTTGGAACGCCGTATCAATCCACAGGGGTAAAATTTCGAACACCCATTCAATGAGCGCAGTCAGCATAATAGTACTGTTAGATGATGATAATGATAATAATAATTATTATTATTACTATTGTTATTATAGCAAGCGAAAAATGGCAGTGCAACACTGCGTGCTCTCGCGTTTGTTGCTAATAATCCATAATGTAGACAAGAACAGCATAAACACAATTAAAAAAGTAGCTATGGACGGATAGGAATAGGTCGGTCATATAAACACATTTTAGTTATTTGTCATTCTAAACAATGAGTTTATTCCCTCAAAAACAAGCCTGTGTAACTGAAGTGGAAAACATTCAAAACCTTTTCCATCTGCTTTTGTCTATCATCACAGTCGGTACACACTAGTACAAGCGTCTGTTTTTGTCTATCATCATACACTCTATTGCAAGCCTGGGAAGTGCCTCTCAACGAGCGCGATCCGCGCATCGTCTTTGCTGATAAGCAAGAGGAGTAGAACAAAGCTTGGCTCGACCCGTAGCTCAGTTGGTAGAACACCTGCCTGCTGTGCGAGGGGTCCCAGCTTGGTGTGAAAATTTCTCCTTAGGCAAGATTATTCTCTATCCTCCCCGGTGAATGAGGGTATAAATGTCTAATCTAATGATTAAAACCCAAAGTTTACCAGAAACCCAGACAAGCGAATACGAGTTAACAACATTGCCTATAGGCAATAATACGTTCCAAAGGAAAGGCCGTAGATAAGACCATTGTAGTAAAAGGCGGGGTACAAAATGGAACTTTAATTGTCCCGTTGAATTCTGCAACTCTTCTAACGCACGAAGGGATATCTTACACACTTAAAGTATGGCGCGGTTGGGCCACCTGGTATTTACAAAGTCTGTATGCGCATATATGTTTCTTATAGGCTTCTTCGATTTCGTCCAAATTTGGCACAGATAATCTTTGACAGAAGGCAAAAATAGAATTCATAATTCCCCATTTCACAAGATTAATTATTAAATTGTATGTAATACCACAAGAACATCTATACCTTTCTCAATGAAATCGTAGCAGCTCGAAGATTGTCAGCATAAGAGCAATTACATTTTC
This sequence comes from Deroplatys truncata, assembly GCA_030765065.1. Taxonomy (NCBI): domain Eukaryota; kingdom Metazoa; phylum Arthropoda; class Insecta; order Mantodea; family Mantidae; genus Deroplatys; species Deroplatys truncata. The sequence goes on from CM060979.1 coordinate 15,563,099, forward strand.
ACGGCCTAACAAAATAACAAAGGAACAGCCAGCTCGTATATTATTCTTTTGTCTCATCTCAGACATCGACCATGGAGTAACAACACACGCAAATAAATACTTACAACACCAATGCTGCCTGCATATATATATATATATATATATATATATATATATATATATATATAAAGGCGCTACAATTGCTTGTTTGGAAACTTTACAAAATTTCGACTCGTATATCATATTAGACTGTCTTTGAATGTTAATGTTGGTCTTTTTTGTGTTTTGTCTTTCTTGTGTTTTCTTAATAGTTTTATGTTGCTTACTGAGGATATCCAGCTTGTATTGTCGTTACTTACATTTCTTCCCAACGTAGATTTTCTCTATAAATAGTGAAGAACGTGTGTTTTTTTTTCTTCACGTATGGTAAGCTAATTTGAAGTAGGTTGTATTGAAGGAGTTGTATTGTATTTCAGCTGTTGGGGAGCCGAACTTGAAGTAGTTTCAACCACACGTATAGTACCCGGTTTCCGGCAGCCTTCGCCCCAAATGTACTTTCTGGTGGCCTTTGCCCCAAAAAATGTTTTAAAAATATTAACTTTGTAATTTTGACTGTTTCTTCAAATATTATATTTATGTTTGCCTCGGCTGCATCAGTATTATAGTTAGAGACAAGTTTCTCTTTGCAGGGTTGTGGTGCGACTGAAGAATGTAGGCTTACACAGATTATAATTTTACTTCACTCCGTTTATTAATGCTTGACACGATTTAAATAACTGTTCACTAATGTATAGCGAGAGTTGTGAGATTTTTTTTAAATTAATTACTTGCACTTCTTAACACGTAAAGCTATTTTCGTCTCACACGAAGACGTATTAAATTTCTAGAGGACGTGTCTTGCGTCCGGTTAGAAACACTGTCTACAACCAGCTGTCTTGATTTCTACCGCCTAAATTTCTGTAATTCAAGTCTCTGGTTGGCTATTCTTAATCCAATAGAATACTTTTATTTAACTTAAGCTTTTTCTGCTTGTTGATTGGCTATTTATTAAACTCTATCAAAAACTTACATTATTGTTGCTCCGATAATGACTAGTAGCATTATTAAACTTTCTTATTCATTATTGCCTCAAGGTTACCTCATTGTTACCTCATTGTTAGCAACTTTTAACCTATTATTCTCACAGCTCCAACATTATTAAATTACGTAATACATTCACATAACATTATTGAACATGTATAGAATAATATAAATATTTACAATGACTGTAATATACACTTTTTATATATTGTTACATACACATATTGCTTTAAGACGGACTTTTATTGAATTATATATATTATATATATATATTATATATATAATTAGACTGAAATCATTTAAATGTTAAAAATACTGCCTCAATAGGCAGTCGGGATATGACAACGTGGAAGTCGCTCAGTTACATTCACGAGAAGTTCACACAAACTGTGGTATGATTGTTCAACAGTGCTTTTGTAGTGTTTTCTCAGTATTTTTATTTTGTTCCTTATAGTGTCCTGGCAGTTTTAATTAACGCTTTCTTTAAGTGTCTTGTAGTTTCATAAAGAATGGGGTGGGGTGGGGTAAATGAAACGTCGACGGTGATATCCTATTGTTTACCTTTGGAGCAAGCTGCGTCGTCTGGACGGGATGGCTCGGCTCGTCGGATGGCTTCCTGCATAAGGCATAACTCAAAACGTTCCATGTTACTGGCCACTCGTTGGAGGACTCTGTTGTCAATAGCTTGAATCTCCTGTGTAATGTTGTGCTTCAGATCGTCCAATGTCTGGGGACGTGTGACATAAACCCTGTCTTTTAAGTAACCCCATAGCAAGAAGTCCGGCTATGTCACATCCGGAGGTCTCGGTGGCCACAGGTTCTTTGAAATTATCCGGCCGTCAAAGAAACCTGCAATTAGTGTCATGGATTCATTTGCTGTATGGCATTAGCACCGTCCTACTGAAAATATCCTTGACTCAGCTCTACATCGTCTAGTTGCTCAGCAAACTCCATGAAAATCCGTCGGTACTTGCAGTGTTCACAGTGTTTTAAAAAAAATTGGTCCCACTATTCTCTGTGCGGATGTTGCGTACCAAACTCCCATTTTAACCGGGTACATAGGTGCTTCATGAATAACATGTGGATTTTTGCTGGCCCAATAGCGTGAGTTATTTGAGTTCACATAGCCAGATAAATGGAACCATGCTTCATCTGTGAACCATGTGATGGACAACATGGCAGGAGTTTGCACAATGAACGCCTGAAACCAACGACAATAATTCAGTCATCTATCCTTATCTGGTTCCTGTAACTGATGGGCAACCGTAATCCTATACGGCTTTAGGTCTGCACTTTTCATACCTCTCTGATACATTGAGTAGCTGTACCCTGTCTCATGCGACAAACGCCTTAATGGCTTTTTGGGTGACTGATCCAGTCGTGCTCTTACGCCAACAACCGCGGGAACCTAAGTGAACAAGTTTTGCCTTTTCCATTCACCAGAGATCAGTTGTTTCCAATTTGTTTACCGGTCTCAGTATTGTGTTTCTTTGGGGAGGATTTCCAACACTAAATTCTCTCTGGTATGCACTTTGAGTAGCTGTAATTGAATTCGTAATCCAGCATTGCTTTACAAGGAAGGATCGTTCATTTAATGTGTACTCTATTTTCACGTTGACTAGAACAAAATCTCAAAAATAGTTACATACAGTAAAACTAGCAATTACGAATAAAACATGAACATCTGCGCATCTAGTAACAAGCAATCGAAACCCCAGAACATTCTGCTTAATTTGGTGCTAAAATTGGGGCATTAAGTGAATACCGAAGATAAGAATTAAAGAGAGAAATGTGCCAGTTCTTCATAAATCATCCTGTATAATTAACACATTCAATTTTCGTTAATATATCACTGTTTTACATTACCTGAATATTAAATGCCACTGTTATTTTTAAATGGCGCTGTTATAATATTCCTGGCGTAGTAAACCTTATCCTTTGTGTTTTGCGCCACGATCACTTCATTGACGCACGCACAATTGTCTAATTTAATCAAACTTCACTTAATGACCATAACGTGTAACCTATCTCAACACCTTTGCGGAAGTAACTCTAATTTAGTCGGAATAACACCCTCGGCGCATACTAAGTTCGCGGAATCAATGCGCGCGAATTCTTCTCGCTGACAAATGTGGATTCTACGTGGTTCACATGACGAGACTGGCGTTATTTATAATAACACTTGGAACAAAGCTTAAACTGTTGTATTGGTTAGTATTTCGCGCCGTTGGTAGCGTCTGTCTCCAATGACGCCTCTTTATACGCTTCTGATTGTTCAAACATGTGATTATATGCATGATACAATCAGGTAGTTCCCTGTTTTTATCAAAATTTCGCCTACCTCGTCATCTACCTTACCTTATCTAACCATAAAAATAGTACAAAGACTTTTCCTTAAACTTAATACAGTAGAAGTGCGAGCTGGCTGCATCGAAAAAACACGCTTCTGCTCTACCAAGACACGCTTTTAAGACATTCTAATTTGGAAAATCAGGAAAATTTTAATATTGGCAATATTTATCATTGCGAAAATTAACAATATACCGGGTGCTTCAAAAATACTTTTACAAACTTCGGGTATGGGTTCCTCACACCAAAAGAAGGGAAAAAAGTTCATATGAACATATGTCCCATAATCCTTGGTTTTCGCGTTATTCCTGTCACAATGAAAGTGTGAGTTCAACGGCCTTCGGGGTCCAACCTCAAAACTTCATTTCTCTATGCATTCATGGAAGGCGTTGACCCATTGTACTACATACGGTAGATGGCGGAGTGTTGCCATAGAGATTTGTTTACGTTTGTCATTTGTCATTAGTCTGTCTTCAGCGTTTCAATAGTGTACATGTAGTGAGTTAACTGCACGTGTTTCGTTCCACCATTGCTGGATATTTATTTCGTGAACAGGCAGACATGATTTTTTATGTATGGTCGCGAGAATGGTAATGGACGCGAGGCTGCACGGCTCTATCAGATGGAGTTTCCAGACCGAGTCATCCAACCTTTGTCGCTGTTTATCGTCGCCTTTCTGATAAATGTGATAAATGTCTGGCTCCGGCACATTTATGTCGCATTGTTCGAGATGCACTGACTCTCCCGACCTCAATCCTCTGGGGGCATCTTAAATCATTGGTTTATGGAGCAGCCATCCCGGATGCAGAAACGCTTCATCAACGTGTGCCTGCGAAACCATTCGACACCATCCCGGAGTTTTTGACAGGGTGCGACATTCCATGATTCGACGAGTACAGGCATGCATAGAAGCAAGAGGAGAACATTTCGAGCATTTATTATGAGTTTTGTGTGTTATAAGTGTACCACTGTGTTGAACACTTCCTAACGGGAAAACAAAGGATTATGAGACATATGTTCATATGAACGTTTTTCCTTCTGTGATGTAAGGAACCGGAAATTTGTAAAAGTATTTCTGAAACATTCTGTATATGTTCCTATAACAAACTGACATGAGTGTATATATATGTTTGGGGTGGCAAAAATACAGCCTCAAGGTAAATTAGCTAGCCTATTTGAGACTGAACCGTTCGACCGTCTTGTATTCCCCGAGGAATTTGCTAGAATTCGGAATTCCACGACACATTTGGGAATGCAAATTGTCGAGTCAGGAGCTTTCATTCAAGAGATCAGGTTTCCTAAAGATCTCGTATTGCTGAGACATGCAGCGTGTATTTTACTCACTTCTTAGGATATGAAAGTATTATTTACCTTGGCCTTTACAAGGATAACGTGTATAGGATATAATTATAGAAGAGAAAGCTGTAGTGAATGACCACCAATATTCTAATGAGCACTATGCCGTTGAGCATACGTAATCCATGCCTTCGGCTGTTAGCTTTTCCATCGATCAGGCATTTAAACTCTTTACCGTTAACGCATCTTTTTTAATTCTTTCAAACGTCTCTCCATTTGCCCTCCCTTCTTCTAAACACAAGAGAGGACTTAAGATCAATGGCTCAGTCACCAGAGGTCTAATTTGTCTAATTTACCCGTCTATCCCTCGTTTATGTCCACTGCGAAAGATGAAATTATATACATAAAATACCTAACTTAACTTGAAGATTTTTAAAAGGGTTGCTACTATTTTAGGGTCAAATGTCTGGAACTCAAGACTACGTCCTTCCCTACCACGTATGTATTACATTCCACCCAAAAACTGGATATCGAGGTTTCACCGGAAATAAATACTTTGGGCCTCCTGAAAAAGAGATTTTAATGCGTTACATACACATGACTTTCTCTACCCTCTATCGCTTAGTAGTGGGTACACAAATTATTCTTACGAAAATGTATTTTTCTATCCACTTCATTTTAATCGAAATAAACTTTACGGAAATAGCTACATTACATATTTCGTTATAGATACAAAGGGAACAGCTGAAGAAGTTATTTTGTTGTATTCTTATTTTTCCCACGCCTTGGGAGCCAATTTGAAGTAGGTTGTATTGAATGAGTTGTATTCTATTTCAACTGTTGGGAGCCGAACTTGAAGTTAGTTGCAACCTCACGTATAGTACCCCCTTTCCGGTAGCCTTCGCCCACGGAAAAATGTTTAAAATATTAACTTTGTAATTTGACTGTTTCTTTAATTATTATATATTTATGTTTGCCTCGGCTGCGTCAGTATTATTGTTAGAGAAATGTTTCTCTTTGCAGGGTTGTGGTGCGACTGAAGATTGTAGGCTTACACAGATTATAATTTGTACATCACTCCTTTTATTAATGCTTGACACAATTTAAATAACACATCGCTGTTATAGAGAGAGCTGTGAGATTTTTTTATTAATTACTTGCACTTTTTAACACGTAAACTATTTTCATCTCACACTGAATAAGTATTATACTTCTCGAGGACACATCTCGCGTCCAGTTATGAACACTGTCCGCAAGCAACGCGTCCAGCTATGAGCGCTGTCTACAAGCAACTGACTTGGTTTCTACCGCCTAAAGTTGTAAATTTCTGTATTTCAAGTCTCTGATTGGCTAATCCTAGTCCAATAGAATACTTTTATTTAACTAAAGCTTTTTCTGGTTGTTGATTGGCTATTTTATAAACTGTCAATAAAATTACATTACTGTTGCTCCAAAAATGACTAGTAGCATTACTACACTTTCTTACTCATTATTGCCTCAAGGTTAACTCATTGTTACCTCATTGATAGCAACTTTTAACCTATTATTCTCACACTTTCTACATTACTAAATTATGTAATACGTTCACATAACATTATAACACATGTATACAATAATATAAACATATACAATGATTGTAATATTCATTTTTAAATATTGTTACATACACATATTCCTTTAAGGCGGACTGTTACTGAATTTATATATTATACAATTAGACTGAAATCGTTTTAAGTGTTAAAAATACCGCCTCACAGCGACAGTCAAATTTTGAAGAACAGGACGCTATATGCTGCCTTAACACTCCATACTGTTTCCAGGACACCGCGAGAAACAGCTGAATATCAATAGAAACTTAAAAGAATAGTTACGTATTGAACAGTTCGAGCCATTTTTACTTTCTCTACTACGTATAGTAAGTAGGGGAAGTATTGTATTCCACCCAAAAATTCTATACCGAGATTTCACCGGAAATACATGTTTTGAGACCCCCTGAATCCAAAAAAAGCATTTTTGGAAACATGTCCCTGTGTGTCTGTGTGTGTGTGTGTGTGTGTGTGTGAGAGTGTGTGTGTGTGTGTGTGTGTGTGTGTGTCTGTGAACAGCATAACTCAGAAACGAACAGTCGGATAATCACCAAACTTGGTAGTTAGGTTCAGTATCTTTCAAGGATGCGACACGAAGGTTTTCAAGAAAATCCCCCCACCCCAGACTACCCTTTACAAGGAAGATTTTTCGAAAATTTTAATTTTCTCAAAAATGCCTCTAACGATTTTGATTAAAATATCATATGTTTAAGATATTTTTATGACAAATAAAATGTATATCTTGAATTTCCTGGGAATGTCTCCAAAAGTATTCTTTATTGTGAACGACTTTTGCATAACTCGTAAACCATAAGCGATAGACAAAATTTTACTACATAAGAAATGTATATCGCATTAAAATACACAATTTATGTCATATACATTTTTGTTGTTGAGTGAACCATTTTCGAGATATTGCTTGTTATTCCCTTAAATTTTCCAATACTTATACTTTTTCTCAAATTCGTTATTCACATTTTTTTACTTTCTCTACTAGGTATAGTAAGTAGGGGAAGTATTGCATTCCACCCAAAAATTCGATACCGAGATTTCACCGGAAATACATGTTTTGAGACCTCCTGAATCCAAAAAAAGCATTTTTTGAAACATGTCCGTGTGTGTGTCTGTGTGTGTGTGTCTGTGTGTGTGTCTGTGAGTGTGTCTGTGAACAGAATAACTCAAAAACTAACAGTCGGATAAACACCAAACTTGGTATTTACGTTCAGTATCTTCCAGAGATGCGACACGAAGATTTTCAAGAAAATCCCCCCACCCCAGACTACCCTTTACATGGAACATTTTTCGAAAATTTTAATTTTCTCAAAAATGGCTCTAACGATCTTGATGAAAATATCATATGTTTAAGATAATGTCATGAAAAATGAAATGTATATCTCGAAATTTCTGGGAATGTCTCCAAAAGTATTCTTCATTATGAACGACTTTTGCATAACTGGTAAAGCATAAGAGATAGACAACATTTTACAACACAAAAAATGTAGATCGCGTTAAAATACACAACTTATATCATATACATTTTTTTTGTTGAGTGAACCGTTTTCGAGATATTGCTTGTTATTTCCTTAAATTTTCCAATACTTATACTTTTTCTCAAATTCGTTATTCATTTATTTGTCCTGGACATGCAAAGAGAATGGAATGCGTCACATAGCAACCAGCGATAAAATATTTGACTATCGCTTAAAAGCTACCATATTTCCCTTGCATCTACAAGAAAATTACCAATAAGATTGACATCTCGATATCTCGATTAACATGAAGCATATGGAGAATAAGCGTTTGTAAAAATAGATTGTACAAGAGTAGAGAAAGTCATGTGAGTGTAACACATCAGATTTTTTTGTCTTGGATATGCAAAGAGTATTAATCTGTGGGAAAGGAATGGTGCTGCACCTAGCAACCAGTTATTAAGAGATATGTATGTGTTTAAAGGCTATGTGTATTTCCAAATTGCCCTTGTAAATAAATATATATTCCTCTTGCATCTACAAGAAAATTAGCAATAAGATTAACATCTCGATTAACATGAAGCATATGGAGAATAAGCGTTTGTAAAAATAGTTTGTACAAGAGTAGAGAAAGTCATGTGAGTCAGATTTTTTTATTCAGGAGGCCTCAAAACATGTATTCCGTTGAAATCTCGAAGGTAAAGATGTAGATCTTTTTAAAACACAAAATATATTTAAATTTTTTTTGTGGCATGAACCATTTCTGAGATATCCGTTATTAATGCTCTGAATTGTTAATTTGTTGTCATTCTCTTTAAGTTTCTTCAACATTCAGTTGTTTCTCGCGATGTCATGGAAACAGTATGGAATTTTAAGGCCAGCATATAGCGTCCAGTTGTTAAACATTTGACTATCGCTGTTCTCTTTGTTACTATAACAAAATGTGTAATGTAGCTGTTTCTGCAAAGGCTGATTTGGATTAGAATGAAGTAGATAGAAAAATAAACTTTAGTAAGAATAGTTTGTATACCCACTAATAAGCGATATAGAGAAGGTTGTGTGAATGTATCACATCATACTTTTGTGTTATGCTGTTCACAGACAGAAACACACTCATTTTTCTTAAAATGTTCGACTACGTACGGGGTAGAGAAAGTAGAAAGAGAACCACGGCACTACTTTGCATATTTGACACCAGCTTATTGTCCTTAGCGTGGAAATGCGATGTAATTGTGACACGTTGATCCGGACAAGCACTTGCTCCCGCACACTCGAGCTATTGTTTCCTTCATCGAACCTTTTTTATTTTTTTTTACCTCTCCTTGTGCTTGAGAATAGGTGTTCGGATGCTTGCGTTCTTTTTTCCTGCCGTTCCACTCCCCTTCTTTTTATTGGGAAGCGTTGTTCTTTTCCTTTCCATCCAGAAGACCAGTTGGTTTGGAAAGCAACTGTTCACTGTGTCGTCATTAATCAAAGCCGAGGAGAGAGCAAGGCGAGGGGCACTGACAACCTAATGGCGCCAGGAAACAAAACACTGCCTGCAAGAAGAAGTCATTCTCCGGTCTTCTTCTTCCAGACCTGACTTGCCCGTGATTAATAATCTTCAGAGAGATCCTCAGGTGCGCCATTCTGATGATAACTGTTATAGTTTTCGGTCACAATGCAGGTGATGATGGGAGTTTTCAGAAGCAAGAGTCGGCACACAGCTGTGAATACACAAGTTATCTCACGTTGCTTCATGTCCACTTTGGGTTGCTGAACTGCGAATACTTCCTTTAGAGAAGTCATTCACCCAGGCTTCGTCTGCGGAAAAATTACCGGCAGCGTTCATAGTGTAGTATCTACATGGACAATCCTTTCAGAAATAGCATACACAAAACAGAAACAAATACCTTTGCTGCATACGAGGCGTGTTTTCACTTTCTCGGCCACGTACCTAGTAGATAGGCAAGGTATTGCGCTCCACCCAAAAATTCGATGAGATATCACCGGAAATACATGTTTTGAAGCCCTCCAATTAAATGGAAGGTATTTTTTTTTAGAAAAATGTCTCTCCTTTGCATGGAATATTTTTGGCTTTTTAAAAATTGGCTCTAAAGATGTTGATTAAAATTGAAGTAGGTTGTTGCTTCACATATGGAAAGCCGATTTGAAGAAAGTGTATTATATTTCGACTGTTGGGGAGCCGAACTTGAAGTAGTTGCAACCGTACGTATGGTAAAAAGCTTCCGGTGGCCTTTGCCCTAAATGTTTAAACATATTAACTTTGTAGTTTTGACTGTTTCTTTAAATATTATATATTTATGTTTGCCTCGGCTGCGTCAATATTATTATTAGAGACATGAATGTCTTAGCAGGGAGTGGTGCGACTGAAGAATGTAGGCTTACACAGATTATAATTTTACTTCACTCCAGTTATTAATGCTTGACACGATTTAAATAACGCTTCACTGATATAAAGAGAGCTGTGAGATTTTTTAAATTAATTACTTGCACTTTTTAACACGTAAACTATTTTCTCACACAAAATACGTATTAAATTTCTCGAGGACGCATCTCGCGTCCGGTTATGAACGCTGTCTACAACCAACTGACATCTGAATTTGTAAAGTTTGCTATATTTCAGTTTCTGATTGGCTAATCCTACTCCAATAGATTACCTTCATTTAACTAAAGCTTTTTCTGGTTGTTGATTGGCTATTTATAAACTATCTCAAAATTTACATTATTGTTGCTCCAATAATGACTAGTAGCATTATTAAACTTTCTTACTCATTATTGCCTCAAGGTTACCTCATTGTTACCCTGTTGTTAGCAACTTTTAGCCTATTATTCTCACAGCTCCTACATTATTAAATTACGTAATACATTCGCATAACATTGTTACTGTAATATACACTTTTTATATCTTGTTACATACACATATTGCTTTAAGGCGGGCTGTTATTGAAATCATATATTATATAATTAGACTGAAATAATTTAAGTGTTAAAAATACTTCCTCACACTTCATATTGTTTTCGAGCCGCGGCAGCAGATTTATAATCTTGTTTACGGTAGTGCTTTAGAAAGACTCTAATCTCAAACTTTGTAACTTCCATTTTGTGATTGTATATTAACAACCGACAGTAATACTAGCAAAGAAAACAAATTCTATGTTATAAAATACCAAACTTAAAAACGGACATTACTTATGGGACAACCTAATATATCCTTTTATACATTAAGTAAAATTATACTCAAAAGAACCTTTTTTTACCCATAAAAATCACGATTAGATAGAATTATGCATTTATATAACCAAGTTTGTTATTTGTTATGTATATGAACCAAGTTCATTGTTTTTATGTAGATATTTTCAACAAGTCTAAAATTTAGTTAAAAGATTCTATAGTTAATAATTACTTATTAGTGGATTAAGATAAATATTGAACTTAAAACAAAAATTGCATAATTAACAATCACGTCACCTTCTCTGTCCTAGTTATTTTTCTTCCTTATTCTTCTTTTTATTTCCTTACAGCGCTTCCATTTGATTTTAATTTTCATCTATAAACTAACTGAAATATCCGGCGCTGCCCGTTTATCCTGACATTTAACCTTAGGTTGCACTTACCCAATAGCCTTGCGTTGCTTTTTGGAGCCATTTACAAATTATTACATAACACACTTAAAGAGTAATTATATCCCTCAGGACAATATATGATGTATGGCAAATGACCAGGAACGAGGAGGTCTCAGCACCTCGACCTAAGGAGATCTTTTGTGCCTACTGACCATTCCAAACCAGAGTGCCTTTCACTGAAAACAAACTCTCTGTATTATCCGCGCGAAAGTAGTTCGCAATCCCCGCCCATAATGGCTGCTTGTTCCTCTCCCACTGCTGTTGAACAGTTTAAATCTATAAAAAAAGGCGCCCGACGTTAGAATCATAGTTCAAAATGCAACCTAAGGTAACAATCGATTTTATAAGTATGCAGCAATTAACATTTTACTTACGTTAATCACAATCCTCGGGCAAAAGTGCAACACCCAAATCCGAATCCTCCGAAGATGACTCAGCTGTCATATCAGAATCAGAACTACTCTCCAAAATAATGACAAGCTTATCCACAATTCCACAGCACTGTCGCACTTAAAACAAGTTTCCACGTTTCATCCTCTTCTATGTTGTATTATGTCCGTTTATATTCCTTGCTCGCTTTCGTTACACTTCTCACTGAAACGCCTGTAAAATCCGATATTAGTTTCGTAATATGCAATAATGCAAGTGTCGCGTATTTTTGTAATAGTGAGTTGAACATATGAAGTATTGTTTGTTTTTAGCCACTTTTTAACTGTTTCCACTTCTGTGTTTGAACAGTTTATTCACACTACACGCACCTTCCTCTGCCATGTGAGCTCAAATACCAACTGACTAAATCACAAGATTTGACCTGAGCTGAGCATATGTGTGTTACCGTATTATGAATGACTGTTCGCTTATCATATATCCTGTGTTTATTCGGTACTCAGATAGCACCTCTGGGAATTCATTGCTGCATTTCTTGTGTGTGTGTGTGTGTAAGAGAGTTGGTATTAACAAGCAAGATGCTCTCGGCGTTAGCGCAATAGCAGGCGAAAATCATATTTTGTAATCTCTTAACAGCTAGTATATATCCATTACCTTTAACGATGAGTTCTTATGATAACCGCAATAAAATGTGCAGTTCTATACTATCCTGTTCTAATATTTCATAATAAAATACATGGATTAAAGAACTATTTACGTTGACGTAAGAGTATATTCTTGGGTTCGTGACAAGCCGAAGCACGTGCTTCTGTTTACATCAGAGGGAACTCTGGTTTGGAATGGACAGCAGATCCCTAACGGGGCGGCCCCGAAAGGGATGGGTGAGGTGACAGAGGACAGAGAGTGGTCGGATTAGTACTAACAGAGCAGAGGGCAAGGTCCCTACATTTTGCAGGTTCAAACTGCAGCTGGTACAACCGGGTCTCACTCTCCCTGCAGGCTTGCACATCCCACTGGGGGCCCGGAATTCGGGGACCACCCCCATGCAACGTCGAGACTCCCGCTGTCACCTGCAACCCTGAAACAACCAAGCAGATGAAAGGTGAAGTGAAATGAGAATGGAGGTGAAATGGAGAGACAGGTAATTCGGGGGGGTGTAATTAACCTTTCCAGCATTCGCCTACAGATCCGGGGAAACCTCCGAAAAACCCTGGGTCAGGAAGTTCGGCCGTGAAATCCAATCACATACACTACCGCCCGCGCCACCGGGCTCGTTCAAGATACTATAAAGAAGAAAAAGTTACTATGCGAAAGCACTGTTGAACAATGACAAATACCACAGTTTATAATGACGATTTCTCGTGAATACCGCTAGTGACTACTTTGTCACATTCGGGCTGCCTATTTGTAGAGAAAATCTCTGCTGACAAGAAATAATAGCACGGAACGTCAGTATAATCTTGTTTATTCTGAGTTACCAACACACATAAATCTATTAAGGAAACACACGAAATACAAAAGAAAAGGAAAGCCAAAGTTAACCTATACAAAAGAGGAGGAGAAAAAGAAGAAGTACTTCGTCTTATTTGATGCTGTTACTGTTATCCATGCCCAGTATAATTTTATGTCACTCAGGTTTGGTTTTTCTTCTTATAAAAACATCATAAGCTTCCCATAGAGAAAAAAATCTGATGTGTTACACTCACATGACTTTTTCTACTCTTGACAAACTATTTTTACAAACGCTTATCCTCCATATACTTCATGTTAATCGAGATGTTAATCTTATTGCTAATTTTCTTGTAGATGCAAGGGGAATATGGTAGGCTTTAAGTGATAGTCAAATGTTTTAAGAGCTGGTTGCCATGTGGAGTATTCTATTCTCTTTGTATTACCAGGACAAAAAATGAATAACGCATTTCCATTTGAGAAAAAGTATACGTATTGAAAAATTTAAGGGAATAACAAGGAATATCATGAAAATGGTTCACTCGACAAAAAAAATGTATATGCCATAAATTGTGTATTTTAACGCGATCTACATTTTTGTGAGGTAAAATTTTGTCTATCTCCTATGGTTTACCAGTTATGCAAAAGTCCTTCACAATGAAGAATAGTTTTGGAAACATTTCCAGAAAATTCAAGATATACATTTTGTTTCTCATGAAAGTATCTTAAATATATAATATTTTAATCAAAATCGTTAGAGCCATTTTTGAGAAAAATGTTCCATGTGAAGCGTAATCTGGGGTGGGGGGGATTTTCTTCGCGTCGAATCTCTGGAAGATACTGAACCTAAATACCAAGTTTGGTGTTTATCCGACTGTTTGTTCCTGAGTTATGGTGTTCAGACACACACACACACACACACACACACATGATTCCAAAAATATGTTTTCTGGATTTAGGGGGTCTCAAAGCATATATTTCCGGCGAAATCTCGGTATCCAATTTTTGGGTGGAATACAATACTTCCCCTACTTACTATACGTAGTAGGGAAAGTAAAAAGACCGCTGCTTACAAAAAATCTTATGATACATTCACATGAATTTCCCTTCCCTCTATCATTATTAGTGTGCATACAAACTATTTTTACTAAAGTATATTTTTACATCTACTACGTTTTAATCCAAATAAGCCTTTCCAGAAACAGCTATATTACATTTTCGTTACAGATACAAAGAGAACAGCGATAGTCAAATGTTTAACAACTGGACGCTTTATGCTGGCCTTAAAATTCCATACTGTTTCCATGACATCGCGAGAAACAACTGAATGTTGAAGAGACTTAATGACCAAGAAATGAACAATTCTAATCTTTAATAACGGATATCTCAGAAATGGCTTATGCCACAAAAAAAACTTATTTGAAGTAAGTTGTGTGTTTTAAAGATATGTACATGTTTATTGTAGTAAGGTTTCATCTATGGTTTAACGTTTAGCAGTTGTACAGGATTATACAAATTTTCTTTCAACTGAAGTGAACTTCACAGGCTATTTCCTGAAAATTCAAGATACGAGGTGTGATCAAAAAGTTTCCGGAATGGCTTCGCAACAATGCTGACGCTGAGATTTCTTAAATTCTTACCCAGACTGTACATGCAGCGTTCCTTCCCAATAAAAATGAGAAGTCACGTGACTTCCTGTGACTACGCAGTGACGAGGTAGAGGCTCTGAAATGAACACGTGTTTTGCATGTAATGCGATTTTTCCGCGTAGCAAAAATGTCAGATTACGAAGAACAAAGTACGAACACCAAATTTTGCTTTAAACTCGGTAAAACTGCAACAGAAGCCTATGAAATATTATGAGGAGGAAGTTATGGGCAAAACTCAAGCATTTGAGTGGTTTTAGAAATTTAAAAGTGATGTGACATCAGTTAAAGTGCAGATCGTTCGGGGCGACCCTGTTCCAGCAAAACTGATGAAAATAACAATCAGGTGAGGGAAATGGTTCTTAAATGATAGGCGCATTACAATAAGTGAACTTTCTGACTCATTAGGATTCTCCTTTAGAAGTATTCAAAGCATTTTGAAAGACTGGTAACTGGTTACTGCATCATGACAAATCGCCCTTTCTGTTCGTCAATTTTTGGATAAAAATGGGATGAATACTGTTCCCCATCCCGCATGTTCTCAAGATTTGGCACCAGTGAACTTTTTCTTTTCCCGCGACTTAAAATGCGGCTCCGAGGAAATCAATGTCATCCATCACGAATCGCAGAAGGCCCTGAACATGTTGAAAGAAGAGGACTTCCAGAGGTGCTTCCAGCAGTGGCAGAAGCGCTGGGACAAGTGTATCAACTCCCAAGGAGACTACTTCGAGGGTGACGGTGCAGATTAGACAAAACAAACTGTTGTGTAATATTTATATCGTCATTCCGGAAACTTTTTGATCACAACTCGTACGTTTTATTTCTCACATAAATATCTTTATCATATTGTATTTTAATCAAAATGGTTAGAGGCATTTTCGAAAAAAAATTCCCTGTAAAACATATTTTGGGGTGGGAAAATTTTCTTGAAAATCTTTGTGTCGCATCCTTGGAAGGTACTGAACCTAAATACCAAATTGGGTACTTAACCAACTTTTCGTTTTTTAGTTATGCTGTGCATAGTCACACACCCCAGATACACACAAACAGGCCTTTTTCTATTCAAGGGGCCTCAAAACAAGTATTTACGCTAAAATTTCAGCATTGAATTTTTAGGTGGAATGCAATACTTTCTCTACCTACTATGCATACGCGGTAGAGAAAGTAAAAATTAATGAAGGACCATACTGGCACTTTCAGCATCCATCAAAGACACAAGACAAAGATTTTCAACAAATGTTGAAGGGGAAGACTTGCTCTTGAAGGAGGTTGTTCACTAGCACACCTTTAGAATCGATCTCAAGCTCCTCCAGGAATGTGCGAAGAGCTCGTAAAACCTGTGACCAATGCTGATTCCGTATTCGCCAAGCACTGCACCAGAGTTTTATTCGTCTTAGAAAGGGATTTCCTAGAAGGGGGGCAATAAATGAGCCATATTGCGTCTTTATGACACAGGTATGTCATTCTCTTTCCCAGAAAACTCTGCCGTCGCATCATCTCGTCATAGGCTCTGTAGCCAATCAGAAGTTGTGCTTTCACGTCAGCACTCAGTGTTACTCCTCCCGTCCTCTTATTAAAATCTCCCAGAGTTCCTGCATTAAAAAGCTTCCGATATGTTGCATTCATATGACCTTCTCTACTCACACCTACCAAAGTATTTCTTACAAAAGCTTATACTATCTTCATTTTTACTTTCTCTACTACGTATAGTTAAGTAGGGGAAGTATTGTATTCCACCCAAAAATTCGATACCGAGATTTCACCAGAAATACATGTTTTGAGACCCCCTGAATAAAAAAAAGCATTTTTGGAAACACGTCCGTGTCTGTGAACCGCATAACTCAGAAACGAACAGTCGGATAAATACCAAACTTGGCATTTAGGTTTTCTCTTCCAGAGATGCGACACGAAGGTTTTCAAGAAAATTCCCCCACCACAGATTACCCTTTACATGGAACATTTTTCGAAAATTTTAATTTTCTCAAAAATGGTTCTAACGATTTTGATTAACATATCATATGTTTAAGATATTTTCATGACAAATAAAATGTATATCTGGAATTTTCTGGGAATGCCTCCAAAAGTATTCTTCATTGTGAACGACTTTTGCATAGCTGGTAAACTATAAAAGATAGACAAACTTTTACTACACAAAAATGTAGATCGTGTTAAAATACACAATTTATGTCATATACATTTTTGTTGTTGAGTGAACCATTTTCTAGATATTGCTTGTTATTCCCTTAAATTTTCCAATGCTTTTGTCCTGGACATACTAAGAGAATGGAATACTCCACATAGCAACCAGCTCTTAAAATATTTGACTATCGCTTAAAGCCTACCATATTCCCCTTGCATCTACAAGAAAATTAGCAATAAGATTAACATCTCGATTAACATGAAGCATATGGAGAATAAGCGTTTGTAAAAATAGTTTGTACAAGAGTAGAGAAAGACATGCGAGTGTAACACATCAGATTTCTTTTTAGTTCCATTTATTAACTACATTGGTCTTATCGCGGCCTTTCCTTTGACACTTATTGCCTTATAGCCTATTGGTGGTCTTGATCTAATGTGCAGGATTTTTTTCCATCAATTTTTCCCTTGCTAGCCAATATAAATTGTGTATCTTCCCATCTGGTACAGCTTTCCTCCATTTAAAATCTTGTCAGCATTGCAAATACAACATGCTTTGTCTTCATAAAACCAAATCTATGTAGATGTTCCACCAGACAGCCATGTCTAGTGGCTAATCTGAAGTGAGCAACGACTACTTTCCTTGGCACATTTTTTATTTTATGTTGGAATACTTTTTGTTAGTAATTTCCTTTTGAATATTGTATTGGTATTTTTGTTCTATATTATTTTTGACACTTTTTAGTTTCATATCTAGTCCACAAGACGTTATAGATTTTGAATATAACACTGCACCCTTTTAGGTCAGAAAGTCTGCTGTCTCGTTACCATTCACTCCCTCATGTGCTGGTATCCACAGTAATATTATTTTGTTTGGAGTAATCTATAATAAGATCCACATCTGGACCATCATATCGTTCTTGGTAGAAACTGAGTCTGTGAGAACAACTTCTTTATTTTCTTTTATATCAGTCCTGTAGTATATCTGTTTGCAATGGCGTTAACTCGCATTCTCTTGTGCTTATGTTTTGGGCTTTAATCATTAAACCACGCACATTCAAACTCTCATTCCTGCTTCCAGACTTTGGAGAGAATAGGGAACAATCTTGGTTAGCGAAAAATTCCCAATCCACAGATGGGAATCGAAGCCGGGACCCCTCGCACAGCAGGCAGGGACTCTACCGACTCAGCTACGGGGCCAGCCACTCAGGGTCCTAATCCGTCCATTGCCTGGAGTTTACTACTGATATAGGTATAGATATTATGTCTATATCTCGTTTGCAAATCTTTCAAATATTTACTTTCTCTACTACGTAAACTAAGTAGGGGAAGTATTGTATTCCACCCAAAAATTTGATACCGAGATTTCACCGGATATACATGCTTTTGAGTTCCCCTGAATCCAAAAAAATATTGCTCAGGAAAGGTCGGATAAATACCAAACTTGGTTTTTAGGTTCAGTGTCTTTCAAAGATGCGACACGAATATTTTCAAGAAAATTCCCTCACACCAGACTACCCTTTACATGGAACTTTTTTCGTACATTTTGATTTTCTCAAAAAAGTCTCTAACGACTTTGATTAAAATATCATATGTTTAAGATATTTTTATGGCGAATGAAAAGTATATCATGAATTTTCTGTGAATGTTCCCAAAGGTACTCTTTATTCTGAATGACTTTTGCATAACTGAAAAACCGTAAGGGATACGCAAAATTTTACTAGAAAGAAATGTAGATCTCGTTAAAACACAATTTATGTCATACACAATTTTTTTCCAATACTTATACTCGTTCTCAATTGGGAATTCATTAATCGTTTTTTTTTATGCCCTGGACATGGAAAGAGAATGGAATACTCCACATAGCAACCAGCGTTAAAATATTTGACTATCACTTAAAGCCTACCAATTCCCCTTACATCTACAAGAAAATTAGCAATAAGATTAACATCTCGATATTTCGATTAACATGAAGTATATGGAGAATAAGCGTTTGTGAAAATAGTTTGTACAAGAGTAGTGAAAGTCATGTGAGTGCAACACAGATTTTTAATTTTGTGCACGTTAGTCTTTCGTCCCCGCCCCAAAAAAAAATTCTAAATACTCCTTGAAAGACATAATTACGGATTATGAAAAAAAGCCTTCTATAAATTCCTATTTGGTTATTGGTTTTCGGTTGTAGAAAGCGTCGGTGGCTGCAGGTGCGTTATTTAGCAATTCATGAAGTGGTTCTTTTTTTTCAGCATAACTGCAAAAAGACTGACTCGCCACACCCAGCTCCTGCAGTTCCTACGTGCAGAGAAAGAGTAGATAGCGTTATGCATGATGTTATGTATATGGAGTCAGTGAAACGGAATTTATGTCGCAACCTCACTATTTATAGCCCATAATTCCTGCCGCCTCTCAGAAAATTTTGCACAGTACATCTCAATTAACTAACATAAATAATAATGCTCATTTGCTGCTCGTGTTATACAGAATAAGAGTGAACTTGTGAGACTAATTGCTTTGGTGAGGCAGAACTGCTGATCTTTGGGCAGACTTGGAGGTCCATGTACTCTTCACTTTCTCTATCTTGAGCCAATATTGTATATCACAACATGCTGTGAATGCCAGAGTGATTGTAATGTTAATTAATATTATTGTATGTGCAGGGTTTTAGATGTTTGTTAGCCATAAGTATTGTTAGGAAATAAGTTTACACGGCCTCACTGAAACTGACAATAGAAGTGGGTAACAATAAACCGAGGGGGTGACTTGTTTATCACTAAGAAGAGAGAAACAAATGACGTCAAAATAGCGTGCCTTTTTATAAATAGAGGGAATATCTTCCCTAGAACATATATGTTAGTAGTAGTGATTGGCTGACAAAACAGACGCTAAAGTGGGCGCTCGTATTACAATATTTAGGCAATTCGAGGTGAAGGAGTATATATTCTCGAGCCTTAAGGAAGTGTCGCACAGTTCTGAAGAATCTCTCACGAGGTGCACGTCGCAGAGTTAGTTACAAAAATGTAAAGTACGCGAAGTAATTGGTGCGCGGCAACTAAACGACTGTAGTTACATTTAGAAATATCGCAGCTTCAGTCAGGTGTGTATAAAGGTTAAATATGTCAATTATTAATTAAGCGTGATGGCAATAAAAGTCTAGATTCAGATTTTTTTATCAGTGTTATCTTTTAGCAACAACTCCTTTCCGTTTACACGCCCTGCTTAGAAATACGTGCTCGACTGAGTTATAATAGCTAGCCGGAGGACAAAGAATCCAAATTTAAAAAACAATTAAACAATAAGCGCTCGACAAACAAGAATACACAAGCCATCGAGAACTGCGACAATCTTCTACTTATTGTAGTCCATCCAAAAAAAACCATAATATTATGGGGATTTCAATGGAAATATACCTTTTGGCATCTCCGAAGCCCTCCCCCAAAGAAAGTCCATGTGTGTCCGCCCATCTGTACCGAGCGGAATGGCTCAGGCGGTTACGTCTATAGCCCGCATTCGGGAGCTCCCAGGATCGATCCCCGGCGACCGCACATTCTGGCCCATGGCTTTTTCGTGATTTTCCCGGGTCACCAGGCGAATGCTGGTGTGGTTCACCTTCCACACGCCTCTCCTTCCTCTCATTTTTTGTACCTATCATTTTAATTGTTTTATTTGGAAACGTTAGAGACCCCGTCCAGTCTTAAGACGTTGGCATCCGGATCTGGTCGCCCTTCGGATCTCTCTCTTCATCGTTCCCTCCCAGGGATCACGTTGGAAGCACAAGGAGCCAACTGGTCTGCGTGGGGTGCTCTGCCCCGGTTCCGGGGGCCCGTCCGTGATACGTACCTTTTCCGTCCATGTATTTGAACACAAATGGACACTGGGACTGACTTTTTAGGTGAAAATGATAAAATTACACTAGTCTGCATGATATCGAATGACTGAAAACTAATAAGTGATTCTGGCTCACTTTTTATGCTGATTTCAGAACTTCTTTTAGGTTTTTTTTTTCTATCACGTACTGTTTTTTCACAATTTCACTTCAAAAATATAGAGTTGAGTCAGTAGATGATGAGTATTGTTGAAGGGAAATTTATCACTTCTTGGAGGGAAATTTCTCAATAGAGACTTTTAAGTCTTTAGGTTGTTACACCTGTAGATGCTGGTTGCTATTTTTTGTTAATATCGGAGGCTTGCATTACCAGTGCTATATCGTGATTGAAGTTATAAATACATTATGTCTACAGGCAAGTGTGTGAACAATCCAAATGTTTTCTGCTACATTTGTGGAAATTATACAGTGCTTCAGCAGAGAACTGATATAACAGACTTTGTGAAAAAAGTGTACCATGCTTATTTTAAAATGAAGCTTGGTGACCAAGGCAAGGCCTGGGCTTCAAAGACAGTTGGCCGCTATTTTGTTGAGACGTTAAGATTGTGGATAAAAGGAAAGAAATCATGCATGCCATTTGCAATTCCTATGGTGTGGAGGGAGCCTAAAGACTACCTTAAAGACTGTTATTTCTGTTTAGTTAATGTTCAGGGGTGCAATTCGAAAAATAAGAAACACTGTGTATCCAAGTATTCCTTCAGCCATCAGGCCAGTTCCACACGGAGAAGATCTGCCTGCTCCTCTTCCTCCAGCTGTTTTAGAGAACTTGGAAGAAGATGGTGTTGAAAGTGAACCTCATGCAATCACCAAAGATGATTCTGATGATGCCTACCGCCCTGAATACGACGTGACTCCACAACTGTTCTCTCAGAGTAAACTAAATGATCTAGTACGTGATTTGAATTTGTCTAAGGAATCTGCAGAGTTACTAGGCTCCCGTCTTAAAAATAAGAACCTTCTGGAACCACAAACACATTACTCATGGTACAGACACAGAGAACAAGAGCTAGTTCCTTTTTTCTCACAGATCGTGTCCTTGGTTTACTGCAATGGCATAAACGAGTTAATGCACTTTTATGACATTGAATATGATCCTACTCAGTGGAGACTTTTTATAGATTCATCAAAGAGGAGCCTGAAAGGCGTGTTATTGCATAATGGGAATGTGTATAGGTCCATTCCTGTCGCACATTCAGTTCAAAAGAAAGAGACAGTTGAAAACATGCAGATACTTTTAACAAGTATCCAATACGAGGAACACAAACGGCGTATCTGCGGTGATTTCAAAGTTATTGGAATCCTATTAGGACAACAAGCTGGGTTCACAAAAATGCCTTGTTTTCTGTCGGGCAAAGCAAAGACATTGGAGTGTGAAAGTATGGACACAGCGGAGAAACTTGTTGCCTGGAACTAAAAACATCCTGCACGAACCGCTTGTAGAGAGACAAAGGATATTGCTTCCGCCACTACACATAAAATTGGGCTTGCTGAAGCAATTTGTAAGGGCTCTAACACAGGATGAACCCTGCTTCAAGTACCTTTCCAAGAAATTTCCCTTCATTACACAAGACAAATTAAAGACTGGAATTTTTGTTGGTCCTGAAATAAAGAAATTGATGGAGGATGAAGATTTTGAGAAGACAATGAATCAGAGAGAAATAGAAGCATGGACCGCCTTCCGACCAGTTACTGAAAACTTCTTAGGCAATAACAAAGATCCTAATTACAAGGCCATTGTCGAAACAATGTTGGAAAATTTCAAGATGGGTTGTAACATGAGTGTAAAGGTGCATTCACATATCGACAACTTTCTGGTACATTATAGTGAAGAGCAGGGTGAACGTTTTCACCAAGATATTAAGGAAATGGAGAGGAGGTACCAGGGGGGATGGAATGAAACTATGATGGCCGACTACTGTTGAATGTTGAGGAGGGACAGTCATCTTCAAGGATCTGCAAGGAAGTCAAAGAAGAGAAAGTTTGAAAAAAAATTGAATGAAACACTTTGGCTTCTTGTTTTGTTAAAATGTAGTCATGAAATAAATTAGGGGAGTTCTTGAGAGTATTCTTAAAATGTTTCTTGAATAAAAACTTACCTTGTGTGAAATGGTATTTGAATACTTTTCTACACTCATTAGTAAAATTGTCAAAACATTACTTCTTATTTTGTGTAAAAGCCTGACGTGATAGAAAAAAACGGAAGTTATTTCTGGAATCAGCATAAAAACTTGATTCAATAACACCTACTTTTAAGAAATCATCTGACAAAAAGTTTGAAAATGCAGACTGGTGATAACGGGGTTTTAATATCATATAAATTTTTATAGACACCTATAGGATTACTAATTAGCACCTTGACCTACATAGATATTTTGTACCTATGGCCCGGAGGGGGAGGGATGGATGAGGTGAGAGGAGACAGCTGGTGGCCGGATCAGGGGGCACGACAGGCTGAGGGCAGGGTCCCTACCATTTACAGATTTAACCTCCCCGGATGGGCACTGGTGCAGCCGACTCCCCTCCCTCCTGTGGGCTTATACATCCCCTGGGGCAGGAACCCGGAGACCGTATCCATTCCAGGTGCGAAGGTTTCCAGAGAGTATCCTTTTTCCCCCGCCATGCACACTCCGAGACCTCTCGCCGGCACGTACAGCAAGGGGATGAAAGGTGAAGGAAAATAAGAATGGAGGTGAAATGTAGGCAGGAACTTCAGGGGACTTAATCATCCTTCCCAGCATTCGCCTAACGACCCGGGGAAACCCGCGAAAAATCCCAAGGCCGGCCTCGAGAATCTATCCACGACCTCCCGAATGCGTGCCACAGACCTCCGGAGCCCACTGACTTCCCGAGCCATCCCGCTCGGTATAGACGCCTGTAAGCATTTTGCCAAATATTTTAACCCCACTGGTTTTTACTTTCTCTACTACGTATAGTAAGATGGGGAAGTATTGCATTCCACCCAAAAATTCGATACCGAGATTTCACCGGAAATACATGTTTTGAGACCTCCTGAATCCAAAAAAAGCATTTTTGGAAACATGTCCGTGTGTGTGTCTGTGTGTGTGTGTGTGTGTGTGTGTGTGTGTGTCTGTGTGCCTGTGAACAGCATAACTCAAAAACGAACAGTCGGATAAGCACCAAACTTGGTATTTAGGTTTAGTATCTTCCAGAGATGAGACACGAAGGTTTTCAAGAAAATCCCCCCACCCCAGACTACCCTTTACATGGAAGATTTTTCGAAAATTTTAATTTTCTCAAAAATGGCTCTAACGATTTTGATGAAAATATCATATGTTTAAGATAATGTCATGAGAAATGAAATGTATATCTCGAATTTTCTGGGAATGTCTCCAAAAGTATTCTTCATTGTGAACGACTTTTGCATAACTGGTAGACCATAAGAGATAGACAAAATTTTACTACACAAAAAATGTAGATCGTATTAAAATACACAACATATGTCATATACATTTCTTTTGTTGAGTGAACCGTTTTCGAGATATTGCTTGTTATTTCCTTAAATTTTCCAATACTTATACTTTTTCTCAAATTCGTTATTCATTTTTTTTATGTCCTGGACATGCAAAGAGAATGGAATGCGCCACATAGCAACCAGCGTTAAAATATTTGACTATCGCTTAAAAGCTACCATATTTCCCTTGCATCTACAAGAAAATTACCAATAAGATTGACATCTCGATTAACATGAAGCATATGGAGAATAGGCGTTTGTAAAATTAGATTGTACAAGAGTAGAGAAAGTCATGTGAGTGTAACACATCAGATTTTTTTCTTCAGTTTTACATTTTTGCGCATGCAAGTTATTCCTTATTTCAATTTTGATCTGATTTATATGAAAGTTTGCATACATAATCTAAAATGTACTATATAAAGATTCAAGTCTGAATTTTATGATTGCTTTATTCACTGGCTCACAAAAAATTAATTTATAAATGAAAAACAGGAACATTTTAAAACCAACAACTTCATAAAAACAAAAATGTATTTCTCTAAAACTCATAAGCTGAAAAAGCGGTTGTTTCACGTATGGATTTGAGGTAAGTTTATTTTTGGAGGAGTTGTATTGTATTTCGACTGTTGGGGAGCCGAACACTTGAAGTGGTTGCAACCACGTGCGATACAAATTTTCCGGTAGCCTTCGCCCCAAGTTTTAGGAATCAACTTTGTATTTTTATGTTTCTTTAAATATTTATATATTTAGGTTTACCTCGGCTGAGTTAGCATTACTTTGTAGAAACATGTTTCTCTTTGCAGGGAGTGGTGCGGATAAAGAATGTAGGCTTACACAGATTATAATTTTTACTTCACTCCGTTTATTAATCCTTCACATGATTAAATAACACTTCACTGATATAAAGATCTATGAGGCTATTTATTAATTACGTGCACATTTTAACACGTAAACTTAATAATATTTTTGCCGTAATGAATTTTCGTCTCACACTGAACACGTATTAAACTTCTCGAGGACGCGTCTCGCGTCCGGTTAGGAACGCTGTCTGCTAGCAACTGACTTCTGAATTTATACAATATACTCTATTTCACTTTCTGATTGGCTAATCCTACTCCAATAGAATACTTTTATTTAACCTAAGCTTTTTTCTGGTTGTTGATTGGCTATTTTATAAACTGTCTTAAATGTTACATTATTTTTGCTCCATGAATTACTAGTAGCATTATTAAACCTTCCAATTCATTATTACCTCAAGGTTACCTCATTGTTAGCAACTTTTGTCGTATATTCTCACAGCTCCTACATTATTAAACTACGTAATACATTCACATAACATTATTATACATGTACACAATAATATCAACATTAATATAATGACTGTTACATACACTTTATATATTATATATACTCATATTGCTTTAAGGCGGGCTGATATATTTTATATTATATAATTAGACTGAAATCATTTAAGCATTAAAAATACTGCCTCGAAGCCAACTTCAATAAAATCCTTAAATTTATTTTCACTGCACTAAAGTATCAGAAAATCCAACTATCATATTTCACCAACAAATTTGAATGCGCAAGGCAGTTTTAGAAAATTTGCATTTTTTCGCTAACTAGAAGCATTTAATTATATTACTGGTATATGAGAAACTATTTGAGCTACAGTCATTTATTTATTTACTTACTCATATTAAGTGTGCCAATTTTCAAGTGAATAGCTTTAAAATTAAAAAATCTGATGTGTTAAACTCACATGACTTTCTCTACTCTTGTACAAAGCATTTTTACAAACGCTTATTCTCCATATGCTTCATGTTAATCGAGATGTTAATCCTATTGCTAATTTTCTTGTAGATGCAAGGGGAATATGGTAGGCTTTAAGTGATAGTCAAATATTTTAAGAGCTGCTTGCTATGTGGCGCATTCCATTTTCTTTGCATTACCAGGACAAAAAAATGAAAAATCTGATGTGCTACACTCACATGACTTTCTCTACTCTTGTACAAACTATTTTTACAAACGCTTATTCTCCATCTACTTCATGTTAATCGAGATAAATATTTGCAGAGTCTATCTTATTGCTAATTTTCTTGTAGATGTAAGGGAAATATATATTTACAAGGGCAATTTGGAAATACAGTAGCCTTTAAGCACATACATATCTCTTAATAGCTGGTTGCTAGGTGCAGCACTATTCCCTTTCCCACAGATTAATACTCTTTGCATATCCAAGACAAAAAATGAATAACGAATTCCCATTTGAGAAAATAAGTATTGAAAAATTTAAAGGAATAACAAGCAATATCTCGAAAATGGTTCACTCAACAAAAAAATGTGTATGACATAAATTGTGTATTTTAACGCGATCTACATCTTTTGTGTAGTAAAATTTTGTGTATCTCTTATGGTTTATCAGTTATGCAAAAGTCGTTCACAATAAAGAATACTTTTGGAGACATTCCCAGGAAATTCAAGATATACATTTATTTGTCATAAAAATATCTTAAACATATGATATTTTAAACAAAATCGTTAGAGCCATTTTTGAGAAAATTAAAATTTTCCAAAAACCTTCCATGTAAAGGGTACTCTGGGGTGGAGGGATTTTCTTGAAAACCTTCGTGTCGCATCCTTGGAAGATACTGAACCCAAATACCAAGTTTGGTGTATATCCGATTGTTCGTTTCTGAGTTATGCTGTTCACAGACACACACACAGACAGACACACAGACAGACACACACACACACAGACAGATACACAGACACACACACGGACATGTTTCCAAAAATGCTTTTTTTGGATTCAGGGGGTCTCAAAATATGTATTTCCGGTGAAATCTCGGTATCGAATTTTTGGGTGGAATACAATACTTCCCCTACTTACTATACGTAGTAGAGAAAGTAATAACGAATTTGAGAAAAAGTGTAAGTATTGGAAAATTTAAGGAAATAAAAAGCAATATCTCGAAAATGGTTCACTCAACAAAAAAAATGTATATGACATAAATTGTGTATTTTAACGCGATCTAAATTTTTTGTGTAGTAAAAGTTTGTCTATCCCTTATGGTTTACCAGTTATGCAAAAGTCGTTCACAATGAAGAATACTTTTGGAGAGTTTCCCATAAAATTCGAGATATACATTTCATTTGTCATGAAAATATCTTAAACATATGATACTTTAATCAAAATCGTTAGAGCCAATTTTGAGAAAAATGAAATGTTCGAAAAATGTTACATGTAAAGGGTATCGGGGTGGGGGGAATTTCTTGAAAACCTTATGTCGCATCTTCGAAAGATACTGAACCTAAATACCAATTTTGGTGTTTATCCGACTGTTCGTTTCTGAGTTATGCTGTTCACAGACACACACACACACGGACATGTTTCCAAAAATGTTTTTTTTTGGATTCAGGGGGCCTCAAAACATATATTTCCGATGAAATCTCGGTATCGATTTTTTGGGTGGAATATAATACTTCCCCCACTTACTATACGTAGCAGAGAAAGTAAAAATGTCATATATTCAAGACGTTTACATGACAAATGAGGTATATATCTTGAATTTTCTGGGAATTGCCTGTGAAGTCCTCTTCATTGTTAATTACCTTTGTATAATTTTTAAACCGTAAGAGATAGACAAAATCTTACATAAAAAATTCAGATCTCGTTCAAACAAAAAATTCATGATCTACTACCGGGATTAGGCCCTTTGACCTGTTCCTTTTCTCAAAATTTCTTTGTTCTTGAGGTTGATAGTTGAGCAGGACGTTTTGGAATCGTGGGCTTCCATTCTTTGTAGCCTTCCCTCTTGCGTCAGTCAATTTTTTTCTCTTAAATTGTGTATTTGGACCTGTTTTATTATGTGTTATTTCTGCGGTGGTTCACGAGAGTGTAGGCAGCCAGCGATCTGAAGAACCTCATTTCCCAGATTCAATTTTCCTCTTGTCTAGTCTATTCAGGGTCCATTTTTCACACTGTAGTTTAGCATTGGTATAGCTATTACTTTTGTGGAATTTCGAATGTGTTTTTCTTAAAGTTTTATGTTTTAATATCCTCTTTATTGTTCCGCACATCTTCTGAATTTGTTTAGTTTAACATTTATTTTTTTCTTTGGCAATATTAACAAATAAAGGTTTATGTGACATTCACCAATTCCGGGACATTTTTACTATCCCCTCTACTTCTTCAAATGGCCCGACAGGGTAAAGCGGACCCGGACTTCCTTGATTTGAGACCTGAGGCAGTATTTTTAATATGATTTCAGTCAAATTATATAATATAAAATATAATAACAGCCCGCCTTAAAGCAATATGTGTATAATATAATATATAAAATGCATGTAACAGTCAGTACATTAATGTTCATATTATTATTTACATGTTTAGTAATGTTATGTGAATGTATTACTTAATTAAATAATGTAGGAGCTGTGAGAATAATAGGTTAAAAGTTGCTAACAATGAGCTAGCCTTGAGGCAATAATGAATTAGAAAGTTTAATAATGCTATTGGTAATTCTTGGAACAACAATAATGTAATTTTGAGACAATTTATAAAATAGCCAAACAACAACCAGAAAAAAAACTTAAGTTAAATAAAAGTATACTATTGGAGTAGGATTAGCCAATCAGAAACTGAAATAGGGCAAATTGTACAAATTCAGTTGCTTGTAGACTACGTTCCTAACCGGACGCGAGACGCATCCTCGAGAAGTTTAATACGTATTCAGTGTGAGAAAAAATAGTTTGTGTTTAAAAAGTGAAAGTAATTAATGAAATAATTTCACAGCTCTCTATTTAAGTGAAGTGTTATTTAAATCGTGTCAAGAATTAATAAAATGAGTGAAGTAAAACATATAATCTCTGTAAGCCTACATTCTTAGCCGCACCAATCTCTGCAAAGAATTTCATGTCTCTAAAAATAAATACTGACGTAGCCGAGGCAAACATAAATATAATATTTAAAGAAACACTCAAATTACAAAGTTAATATTTTTAAACCTGGAGCGAAGGCTACCGGAACTTTTTACCATACTTGCAGTTGCAACTACTTCAAGTTCGGCTCCACAACATTCGAAATATAATACAACCTACTTCAAATTAGCTTACTATACGTGAATCAACAAACACGTTTCTCAGACCGCCTAGCTTCTCTATCAAATGCTCCCTGTTGCCAATTTCTCTAGTTCAAGATCTGAACGCAATATTTCTTCACTGAGCCCACCCATCTTTTCCCAGGTTTACCCGCCGACCTTTAACCAAACATCATTCCCGTCCTCGCCTTCTTATGTAGGTACACTTACTTGTCCATTCTTTGTACATGTCCTGCTCATTGTAATGTTTTTAATTTGACAATAAACAGGTTATAGTATACTTCCTTGTCATGTGTCGTTGTCCATATTCCTTTCTAATTTATATTCATTATAAGATGTTTCTTTCAAATATGTTGATTGAATTTTCAGATCTCTTCCTCATAGTCCAGGCTTTACTACACAAACAACTATACGACATGCATAGGTTTTATATAATCGTATTTTAGTTTTACTGTATGTAGATTTGTTTTAAAATTTGTTAAAAAACTATAATATTGCCATACCCAAAAATAACTTAGACGGTAGAGTTTGAAGTCCAAAAATACTTCCTCATAAATTTCAACACAATCGGAGCGAAGCGTGACTATGTATGCATTATTGTCATAAGTATACTAGCATCTACCTAAACTGGAAGGGAAGGGAAAATGTCTTAAAAATATCTACCTAGATTTAAAGAGAGTAATTAAGCTAGTTTATTACAAAAAGACAAATACAAAATCAGTACCTGGTAGTCCGAAGAAGAGGTGCGTGTGCTCACCCATGTTAACTGTTCCATGACAGCTCACGGAAAGACGTATGCCAGTATGTCATCAAAAGTATCCGGACACCCCCCACAAACATACATTTTTCATCTTAGGTGCATTGTGCTGCCACCTACTGCCTGGTACTCATTATCCGCAACCTCAGTAGCCATTAGACATCGTGAAACAGCAGAATGGACGCTCCGTGGAACTCACGGACTTCGAACGTTGTCAGGTGATTGGGTGTCACTTGTGTCAGAAGTCTGTACGCGAGATTTCCACACTCCTAAACATCCCTAGGTCCACTGTTTCTGATGTGATACTGAAGTGGAAACGTGAAGGGACATGTACAGCACAAAAGCGTACAGGCCGACCTCCTCTGTTGATTGACAGAGACCGCCGACATTTGAAGAGGGTCGTAAAAAGTAATAGGCAGACATCTATCCAGACCATCACACAGGAATTCCAAACTGCATTAGGATCCACTCCAAGTACTATGACAGTTAGGCGTGAGGTGAGAAACCTTGGATTCCATGGTCAAGCGGCTGCTCATAAGCCACACATCACGCAGGAAAACGCCAAACGACGCCTCGCTTGGTGTAAGGAGCGTCAACATTACACGATTGAACAGTGGCAAAACGTGTGGAGTGACGAATCACGGTATACAATGTGGCGATCCGATGGCAGGGTGTGGGTATGGCGAATGCCCGGTGAACGTCATTTGCCAATGTGTGTAGTGCCAACAGTGAAATTCGGAGGTGGTGGTATTTTTCCTGGAGGGGGCTTGCACCCCTTGTTGTTTTTCGTGGCACGATCACAGCGCAGAACCACATCGATATTTTAAGCATCTTCTTGCCTCCCACTGCTGAAGAGCAATTCGGGGATGGCGATTGCATCTTTCAACACGATGGAGCACCTGTTCATACTGCACGGGCTGTGGCGGAGTGGTCACACGACAACAACATCCCTGTAATGGATTGGCCTGCACAGAGTCCGGACTTGAATCCTATAGAACACCTTTGGGATGTTTTGGAACGCCGACTTCGTGCCAGCCTCACCGACCTACATCGATTCCTCTCCTCAGTTCCACACTCCGTGAAGAATGGGCTGTCCTTCCCCAAGAAACCTTCCAGCACCTGATTGAAGGTATGCCTGCGAGAGTGAACGCTGTCATCAAGGCTAAGGGTGGGCCAACACCATATTGACTTCCAGCATTACCGATGGAGGGCGCCACGAACTTGTACGTCATTTTCAGCCAGGTGTCCGGATACGTTTAATCACGTAGTGTATCTGCTATCTCTCCTTCTAGTCCTTACGTCTTTACCGGCACATGTATATGACTCCCCCAGTTATACTAAACTAAACCAAACCCCTAAAACTCCGATAAATGTCACAATATACCGTATTTGCTTTGTATATTGTTCCGGATTCTTCTATTTCATCATTATTACTGATAATGCTTGTGCCTAGATATCTCTTTACCACTTCAAATATATTTATATCCTTTAATCTCTAATACTTACCTGTAGTAAGTAGAGAAAGTATTGTATTCCATCCAAAAATTCGATATCGAGATACGGAAATGCACCTTTTAAGGCTCCCTAAATCAAAAAACCTACACTTTTAGAACATGTATGCTTGCGTGTATGCGTCTGTCTGTCTGTTTGTTTGTGATCACTATAACTCTAATACAAAAAGCCGGTTATGTACCAAACTTAGTATTTAAGGGAGATTAAGTGGCGGAGGTTGCCCAAAAAAGTGACATTTCTTGTGCAGTCTTTTAAACTGGAATTTCCTCTTAAATGTTATATACCAGGTGGCCCAACCGCGCCCTATTTAACCCTTCGTGCGTTAAAGGAGTAGCAGAACTCAACGGGGCAATTCCAGGTAAACAAAGTCATTTGGGAACTGGCGCATTAGCGCCCTAAAAATCCACTCTTACTACTACTACTACTACTACCACTACCACCACCGCCGCCGCCAACACCGCCACCGCTACCACCACCACCACCACAGTTCTTAGAAACGTCCATATGGATACCCGGAGACTGTTGAAACACCCTGTCAATCAACAGGGGCAAAATATCCAACACCTATTCAATAAGTGAAATTGAGGCAGTGCTTTTAACACTAAAATGATTTCAGTCTAATTATATAATATATAAGTTCAATAACAGCCCGCCTTAAAGCAATATGTGTATGTAACAATATACAAAAAATGTATGTAACAGTCATTGTATATGTTTTGTATTATTGTATCCATGTGTAATAATCTTATATGAATGTATTAAGTAATTTAATAATGTAGGAACTGTGAGAATAATAGGTTGAAAGTTGCTAACAATGAGGTAACAATGAGGTAACCTTGAGGCAATAATGAATTTGAAAGTTTAATAATGCTACATGTGATTCTTGGAAGCAATAATGTAATTTTAGTGACAGTTTATAAAAATAGCCAATCAACAACCAGAAGAAGCTTTACTTAAATGAAAGTATTGGATTAGGAATAGCCAATCAGAGACTTGAAATACAGAAATTTACAAGTTTAGGCGGTTGAAATCAGTTCAGACAGTGTTTGTAACCGGGTGCGAGATGCGTCCTCGAGAAATTTAATACGTATTCGTGTGAGACGAAAAAATAAGTATATGTGTTAAAAAGTACAAGTAATTAATAAAAGAATCTCACAGCTCTGTCTCTATATCAGTGAAGTGTTATTTAAATAGTGTCAAGCATTAATAAAAGGAGTGAAGTAGAATTATAATCTGTGTAAGCCTACATTCTTCAGTCGCACCACAACCCTGCAAAGAGAAACATGTCTCTAACAGTAATACTGACGCAGCCGGGGCAAACATAAATATTTAATACTTAAAGAAACAGTCAAATTACAAAGTTAATATTTTTAAACTTGGGGCAAAGGCCACCTGAAAGTACATTTGGGGCGAAGGCTACTGGAAACTGTTTAGTATACGTGCGGTTGCAACTACTACAAGTTCGGCTCCCCAACTGTTAAAATATAATACAACTCCTTCAATACGACCTACTTCAAATTGCTCAAAGCGTGTTGCAAACAAGTTACAACAAAATACCTACTTCAAATTGGCTCCCATACGTGGGGCAAACAACGTAAAGACAATACCTTCTTCAAAGTCAGTATAACAGTACTGTTAGATGCTGCTGATGTTGATGATGGTAATAATAACAATAACATTTATAATAGCATGCGAAAAAGTGGCAGTGAAACGCTCCTGCTCTCATGTTTGTTGCTTAAAGTCCGTAATGTTATAATAAAGACATTTTAAGTTGAAGTTATTGAAGTGGAAAATATTATAAGACCTTTTCGGTCTAATTTTGTCTATCATCACGGACTGTACACAATATTGCAAGCTTGGGAAGTGCCTCTCAATAAGGGCGATCCGCAAAACGTCTTTGCTGATAAGCAAGAGGAGTAGAACAAAGCTTGGTTGGACCCGTACCTCAGTCGGTAGAACACCTGCCTGCGGTTCGATTCCCGGCTGGGGGGTGGGAATTTTTCTCTAGCCAAAATCATTCCCTAATCTCTCCAGAGTCTGGAAGTATGAATGAGTGTATGAATGTATGTACAATATAATGATGAAAGCCCAAAGTTTACTAGAAATCCAAAGGCAAGTGAGTACACTAGCGCCTATAGACAATATGTTCTAAAGGAAAGGACCCAGTAAGACCATTGTAGTTAAAGGAGGGGTATAAATGGAAAAAAAAACTCACTCACTAATTCGCCAGTTCCCCACTGACCTGTGTTTACTTGGAATTACCCTGCTGAGTTCTGCAACGAAGCTATATCTATACACCGCGTATACTATATGTTATTATTATAGGCAAGATGTTTATACTGATTCGCGCACACCAGTTACACACACACATTTCTTTTTTACATTTTTTCTAAAAATATTTTTTTCTTTTTTCAGGTGACGTCAAAACGTCTGTATCTGCAATGAAATCTCGACTTCCTTGGATCGAATGCGTACTATGTCTACTTGCTACAGGTAAGTGGTATACAGATTAGTAGAGAAAAGTATAAGTATTTCACAATTCATACCGTTAAGGAACGATATCTGGGAATCGGTTAAGGCTACGAAAAAGTTTACTTAACATAAATTGTATGCTTTAATAAGATGTAAATTTTTTATATACCTAGTAAGATTTTGTCTATCTCTTACGATTTACCAGTTATACGGAAGTCATTCAGAACGAAGAGCACTTCAGACACTATTCCCAGAAAATTCAAGATATAGATTTTATTTCTAATGCAAATGTCTTAAGCATATGGTATTTTAATCAAAATGTTCGGAGCCATTTTTGAGAAAATAATGACAAACCTTTCATGTAGGGAGGGATTTTCTTGAAAATTTTGGAGTCGCATATTTGGAAGGTACTGAACTTAAATACAAAATTTGATATTTATCATATTTTTAGTTTTTGAGTTATGCTCTGTCTCTCATGTGGACCTTTTTCTAAAAATGATTTTATTGGACCCTGGACCCAGGGAGTGTCAAATGTGTAATCCCGGTTAAATCTTGGTATTGGGAGTAGGAGGGCCCCTCCCCGAAACCGGGGTAGAGCACCGTAAGTAGGCTATAGTGAACCTAACGTTATCTCCGGGAGGGAGAGGGAGACCTGAAGAGCGACCAGATGTGCGTAAGCTGGGACGGGGTCCTAACGGTTCCAGATAGAACGTATGGTGCCAGCCCTGCCCAGAAGCCCCCAAGGCCCAAGGGTACCCCAGAAAGCGGGTCCGTCAGCACTCCAGCCGACGCCCAGCCGCAACTCACCGAACGCCGTCACCTGATTCTATAATCCTGAAACAAATGATAAGAAATGATGGACAGGATATTCGAGGAGCCACCCCAGCATTCGCGGGGAAACCACGAAAAAAAAAACGGAAGGCCAGAGTGACCGGTCCGACAGAAATCGATTCTGGGACCTTCCGAATGCAAGCCTCACGTATTACCAGTGAGCTATCTCGGTTGCTAAATCTTGAAGTTGAAGTTAGTTTGTTCTATTGTTATTTGCCCCACGCTTTGGGCGTCAATTTGAAGTAGGTTGTATTGTATTTCGACTGTTGGGGAGCCAAACTTGAAGCAGTTGCAACCGCACGTATGGTACCCGGTAGCCTTCGCCCCAAATGTACTTTCCGGCGGCCTGTGCCCCAAAAATATTTAAAAAAAATATATTAACTTTGTAATTGTTACTGTTTCTTTAAATACTATATATTTATGTTTGCCTCGGCTGCGTCAGTATTTATTTTTAGAGACATGGAAGTCTTGGCAGGGTTGTGGTGCGACTGAAGAATGTAGGCTTTCGTACATTATAATTTTACTTCACTCGTTTTATTAATGCTTGACACGATTTAAATAATACTTCACTGGTACAGAGAGAGAGAGAGAGAGAGAGAGCGAGAGCTGTGAGATTCTTTTGTTAATTACTTGCACTTTTTAAACATGTAAACTATTTTCGTCTCACACGAATACGTATTAAATTTCTCGAGAACACATCTCGCGTCCGGTTAGGAACACTGTCTACAAGCAACTAACTTGATTTCTACCGCCTAAATTTGTAAATTTCTGTACTTCAAGTCTCTGATTCGCTAATCCTACTCCAATAGAATACCTTCATTTAACTAATGGTTTTTCTGGTTGTTAATTGGCTATTTATTAAACTGTCTCAAAATTTATATTATTGTTGCTCCAATAATGACTAGTAACATTTAAACTTTCAAACTCATTATTGCCTCAAGTTTACGTCATTGTTAGCAAACTTTAACCTATTATTCTCACAGCTCCTACATTATTAAATTACGTAATACATTCACATAACGTTATTACACTTGTATACAATAGTATAAACATATACACTTTTTATATATTGTTACATACACATATTGCTTTAAGGCGGGCTGTTATAGAATTATATATATTATATTGAATTTTTGTGTGGAATGCCCTACTTCCTCTACTTGCTATGGGTAAGCAGTAGGGAAGGGAAATTGGTAGCTTTAACATTTGATCAAATGACATACATGCTGGAGTTAATGGTGAAACGAGTCTCTTAATATTATACGTAGGGGAAGGTGGGGCAAGAGTGCCATGTTAAGGTTCAAACACTATTTTCTTCCTCTAAACAGAATCATACGTATTTTTATCCCCGTATATAAGATAAGCTATCATCACACAAGAACATGATAAAGTATTAAGACAGACTCTCCCAAACATTCTGAGATATTTTGATTTACATAAAGAAACATCAGCTGACACTCTTGCCGCATAGGCTGGGGTAAGAGTGTCACATACATTGAACAAACTGAGACATCATTATTCCCTACAAATATCACAAATAAAGGTTCCTTTCACGTCATTAAAGTCTGTACAATCTGTATGAGACATTCCTTTGCATTCTTGACTCTGAATCATTGGCTCATCAGGTGGATCTGATAACCTTTCTTGGCAAATTAAGCAAAAGTAGACATCGTCTTTTTTCTGGTCTTCAGTAGTTCTCTGTGACGTTGCAGTATCACACCTTGGTTTCTTCTTCTGTATCTTTGATTTTAACACAACCTTTGTGGTAGTTGAGCGATTAGTAGAAGCTTGTTTGGTTTCAAGCATTTTTTATGTGGGCTGCTGGTCAGGATAACCGATTTATCAGGTTTTCTTCCTCTTAGGGTTGGAGTTTTAGGAAAATGTCTTCTATGAATTGAAAGTGGGGAAATAGTTTCAATGCTGGAGTTTTGGAAACAGGTTTAATTTTATCTGCTTCCTTTTCATCAACGAAGTAGAAACTTTCCCTCGAAGTAGAAGCTATAGGAATGAACTCCTTTGCTTTCCTTCTCTAGGGGCAGGATGCTTGAATCTTCGGTATTTTCACTATCCATTTTTCTCTGTATTTCTGATTTATAAATTATGTTACAATGAATTGTTTGTACTATGTTCACAGTACGGGGTAAGCGTGTCACTCTGGCACTCTTGCCCCAGAGTCAGCTGACACTTTTGCCCCCAGCTGCACGGGATTACATCTGGTGACACCATGGAGTGGCGGCTGCATACACTACTAACTCTTTGCGTGCAATTGGATTCTCATATAAGTGGGGTTAATCCATAATAACTGAGATATTTTATTATACAACAAAAACAATAAATTTCTAGAGCTGCTGTAATGCACAGCCCAACAAACATGCCATCTAACTCAGTGTACCCAACCTTGCAACAAAGTCACTAAGCCCGTATTTTTGCATTTAAAAGGGGGTGACACTCTTACCCGATATGGCACTCTTGCCCCACCTTCCCCTAGAAGCAGCGATTCTGTATGACAGTAATTCTGTTCCAGTTTTTGTTGTCCTGGCACATCAATTATTAAGGTAGCAACAAATTTTCCAAAATATATACTGCTAGACCTGTAATTACTGAGACACCACGCTGAATCATATTGGGGTAAACTCCTTTGCTGCAGGTATTTACGTTACCCAGGTAAACACCATGAAACACACCGAGGAGAAATATAAAAGTGTTTAATGTCGACCACTTACTACCCAGGTGTCTCGAGATACGTACATCAGTGGCGTTACTGTCTATTTGTGAAGTTTACGTAAAGTGTAAATTATGTAAGTAAATATTTATCTCGGAGATGAATGGAAAAGGAAGCACTCATCTCGCAAATAAACACACTAGCTGGCTTACCCGACGTTGCTTGGATGAAAACACCCCAGATATTCACGCAAAAGCTACAAAGTTTTCACACAATGCACAAACTCTTATCATACACAAGCAAAAGAGGTGAAGCTGGTGAATAGGAAGATTCCGCACTCCCAGGATACCAAGTTAACCTTTTTAGAAAATACATATAGTCTGCGACCGTCCAGAAAAGCAGCCTTCTCAGTCCCTCCACCCTAGATTACCCTTTATAATGGAAAATTTTTCGAAAATTTTAATTTTCTCAAAAATGGCTCTAAAGATTTTTATTAAAATATCATATGTTTAAGATGATTTTATGACAAATAAAACGTATATCTTGAATATTCTGGGAATGTCTCCAAAAGTATTCTTCATTGTGAACGACTTTTGCATAACTGGTAAACCATAAGAGATAGACAAAATTTTACTACACAAAAAATGTAGATCGCGTTAAAATATACACAATTTATGTCATATACATTTTTACTTTCTCTACTACGTATACTAAGTAGGGGAAGTATTGCATTCCACCCAAAATTTCGATACCGAGATTTCACCGGAAATACATGTTTTGAGACTCACTGAATCCAAAAAAAGCATTTTTGGAAACATGTCCGTGTGTGTGTCTGTCTGTGTGTCTGTGTGTCTGTCTGTGTGTCTGTGAACAGCATAACTCAAAAACGAACAGTGGGATAAACACCAAACTTGGTATTTAGGTTCAGTATCTTCCAGAGATGCGACACGAAGGTTTTCAAGAAAATCCCCCCACCCCAGACTACCCTTTACATGGAACATTTTTCGAAATTTTTAATTTTCTCAAAAACGGCTCTAACGAGTTAGATTAAACTATCATATGTTTAAGATATTGTCATGACAAATAAAATGTATATCTCGAATTTTCTGGCAATGTCTCCAAAAGTGTTCTTCATTATGAACGACTTTTTCATAACTGGTAAACCATAAGAGATAAACAAAAGTTTACTACACAAAAAATGTAGATCGCGTTAAAATACACAACTTATGTCATATACATTTATTTTGTTGAGTGAACCGTTTTCGAGATATTGCTTGTTATTTCCTTAAATTTTCCAATACTTATACTTTTTCTCAAATGCGTTATTCATTTTTTTTATGTCCTGGACATGCAAAGAGAATGGAATGCGTCACATAGCAACCAGCGTTAAAATATTTGACTATCGCTTAAAAGCTACCATATTCCCCTTGCATCTACAAGAAAATTACCAATAAGATTGACATCTCGATATCTCGATTAACATGAAGCATATGGAGAATAGGCGTTTGTAAAAATAGATTGTACAAGAGTAGAGAAAGTCATGTGAGTGTAACACATCAGATTTTTTTATCTTGGATATGCAAAAAAGTATTAATCTGTGGCAAAGAGAATGGTACTGCACCTAGCAACCAGCTATTAAGAGATATGTATGTGCTTAAAGGCTACTTTATTTCTATATTGCCCTTGCAATTACAAAACAAGGTGAACATAGTAGGCCTTAAGTCATAGTCAAATATTTTTAGAACTGGTCGCTATGTGTAAAATGTAATTCTCTTTGCATGTCAAAAGATCGTTTCTGCAAATGTTTATCTCGATTAATATGAAATAGATGGAGAATAAGAGTTTGTAAAAATAGTCTGTATAACAGTGGAGAAAGTCATGTGAGTGTAACACATCAGATTTTTTGTAGTAAATTTGTTAGTACAAAGGTGTTAAACTTTATGTAGTCTTCTGTTTGCGTTTAACGCAACACTTATATTCTTTATATTTATAGATAAATATAAACATACACTATGTGATCAAAAGTATCCGGACACCCCCACAAACATACGTTTTTCATCTAAGGTGTATTGTACTGTCACCTACTGCCTGGTACTCATTATCCGCGACCTCAGTAGTCATTAGACATTGTGAAACAGCAGAATGGGACGCTCCGTGGAACTCACGGACTTCGAACGTGGTCAGCTGATTGGGTGTCACTTGTGTCAGAAGTTCTTTACGCCCGATTTCCACACTCCTAAACATCCCTAGCTCCACTGTTTCAGATGTGATAGTGAAGTGGAAACGTGAAGGGACATGTACAGCACAAAAGCGTACAGGCCGACCTCGTCTGTTGACTGACAGAGACCGCCGACATTTGAAGAGGGTCGTGAAGAGTAATAGGCAGACATCTATCCAAACCATCACACAGGAATTCCAAACTGCATCAAGATCCACTCCAAGTACTATGACAGTCAGGTGTGAGGCGAGAAACCTTGGATTCCATGGTCGAGCGGCTGCTCATAAGCCACACATCACGCAGGAAAATGTCAAACGACGCCTCGCTTGGTGTAAGGAGCGTCAACATTACACGATTGAAAAACGTTGTGTGGAGTGGCGAATCACGGTACACAATGTGGCGATCCGATGGCAGGGTGTGGGTATGGCAAATGCACGGTGAACGTCATCTGCAGCGTGTGTAGTGTCAACAGTGAAATTCGGAGGTGGTGGTGTTATGGTGTGGTCGTGTTTTTCCTGGAGGGGCTTGTACCCCTTGTTGTTTTGCGTGGCACGATCACAGCGCAGACCTACGTTGATATTTTAAGCACCTTGTTGCTTCCCATTGTTGAAGAGCAATTCGGGAATGGTGATTGCATCTTTAAAGATGATCAAGCACCTGTTCATACTGCACGTGCTGTGCCGGAGTGGTTACACGACAATAACATCCCTGTAATGGACCGGCCTGCACAGAGTCCTGACTTGAATCCTATAGAACACCTGTGGGATGTTTTGGAACGCTGACTTCATGCCAGGTCTCATCGACCTACATCGATACCTCTCCTCAGTTTCGCACTCCGTGAAGAATGGGCTGCCATTCCCCAAGAAACCATCCAGTACCTGATTGAAAGTATGCCTGCGAGAGTGAACGCTATCATCAAGCCTATGGGTGGGCCAACACCATATTGACTTCCAGCATTACGGATGGAGGGCGCCACGAACTTGTATGTCATTTTCAGCCAGGTGTCCGGATACTTTCGATCAGGTAGTGTAGATGTATACCTAGATGTTTAATTCGTTAATTGCAAAATATACGTCACAACATGCGATTTCGTAACAGTTGGCTGTTATAAGTTCATTGCCACCTATATTTGTTGCGATCAAATAGAAGAGTATGTTGATCACAGCATTGGTAACCATGTCACCAAATGTTTATCCGCTAAAAAAAGAAGGTGCCACAAACTTAAAACTAAATTATTTTATTGTGTTCGTTCGTTGTGTTATAGTATTGGTTTGTTTAATAATTCATCGTTTAGGACGTCCAAATCGGCGTGGTACAGTAACAGATTTCAGCAGCAGGAATCAGAAATCGAATATGGGTACACATATTCGTGAAAGAGAAGTAAGTCTATTAGGCCGTAACATATTGAAAATGAAAACTCAATTGCAGAGATCACTCTAGGTCTGCTAAACGAGATATCCAAACATACCACTAATACTATATTGAAGAAGTTGATTTTTACGTATTATTTAACTTCAAGAAGGTTATGTTGTTCCACGCTTGGGAAGCCAACTTGAAAAGAATGTGTGCTTACGTAATTTTTTACGTAAACTTGAAGAAGATTTGTGCTTACGTAATTTATTTACATAAATATTAGTTGCTATATGGAGTTTGCAACACGCTTTGAACGTCGGTTTGAATTTGTTTATTACGTAATAGTTACTGTTATTACCCAATATGCTGCTATGTACGAGAAGCTGATTTTCAAGATGTAATTTTGTTGTTACACTCCAAGTTTTACACTATAATATTTTACTTTGTTATTAACACTGCTTCTATATATTATTTATGTTTGAATTTGCCTCGGCTGCGTCAGTAACGTTTGTAGAGTCATGTATCTTAGTCAGGGTGTGGTGTGACAATGATTGTAGACATCATAGAATTTAAGTTTTTAAATTCACTTCTTTTATTAATTCTTGCACATTTTTTATAAAGCACTACACTTTTTAAGAACTGTGAGAGTCTTTAATACTTTCGCTTAGCGTATACATATTTTACGATTCACACATAATACCTCGGTAGTGATTAGATGGAAGATGTGTTTTCTACAAAGGTTTGCCAGCAACTGAGTAACTTTCAACGGTCAAAACCCGTAAGCTTCGGTATTTCAAGTCTCTGATTGGCTAATTCTAGTCCAATAGAATATCTGCATTTTACTTAAAACTTTTCTTTGCTGTTGATTGGCTAATTTTAAACTGTTAGAGAAATTACATTATCGTTGCTGTAATCATTGCTAGTAATTTTTCAATCTCTTAAAATCATTATTGCTATAATGTTACCTCATTGTTAGCAACTTAAAACTTATTATTCTCACAGCTCTTGCATTATTAGAGTATGTAATGTGTGCATATAGCATTATTAAAACATGTTTATAATAAAAATAAGCATTTGCAATGACTGTTACATACAATTCGGATAATTATTACATACATATTGTTTTAAGGCGGGCTGTTATTGAATTTACTTTTAAAAAAATACAATTGAAATTATTCAGGTATTAAAATACTGCCTCAATATTTATAGTGACGAAATCGTCTGCATCCGCATTATTAAATTAAATTGAGTTTTATTTATGGACGCTCTTTAATACTATGGTTGTTAGCGTCCTATTCTATACTGGGGGTGAAAGACCGGAAATTTTGCTCAGAAGTCTCTTTATCAGGCTTGAGGTTCTTTTACGTGCCGTAAATCTACGGGACCACCGGCTTTACTTCCCTTCTGAAGGAAGCTATGCTAAGGATTTTTACACCCGAAAAAAAATCCTTCGTCTTCCGCCGGATTTGAACCCGCAACTAAGGGGACCGGAGGCTAGCATGCATCCCCATGAGACTAACACGAGAGATTGCATGGACTGAACACACACGTCTGCTATCTAGAGATTTTTTAACAATATCTGTTTATCTGGACCCTTTGGTTACCAAGGAAAATCTCCTGTTTCCTGCTGATATCTTACACACAACGGTCCGGCATGTTTCTCGATAGATCTAAAGAAAATGTTGCAAGGTTTCCAAAGCCTGCTTTGTGATGTATACGGTAGCTTATGTCGGACACATACACCAAACTATAGCTGTCCTTTTCTAGTCGCATTGTCGGAACCTAATTGTTGCCATTACATTTTGTTGTGCTGCACCTATCTAAGCCATGTTATTTTAACATTTGCATATCAATGAATATTATATATAATATATGAACACATTAAATTAAATAAATTAACCATATAGAATGGGCTTATAAACAACGTCCACGCTCTCAAATCAAACATGCTTTCAATTAACAGTTAATGAATTAATTTAAAAGCTTAATAATAATAGTAATAATAATAATAATAATAATAATGATAATAAATTTGTAACGCAAAAACATCCAGTGTTCAGAATTAAAATGTTGAATAACGCCTCAACTATGAACCTGCATATGTGCGTCTTCATAGCAAGGACTTTGTTATTTTGTTACTAATATGTTTAAGTATTAATATTATTATTATTATTCTCCTTTCAAGGATTAGGTGATAGAATTAAAATGTCCTATGCGTGGAAAAATCATAATGTATGCAGCAACATCCGAAAAATGCAATTATATGCACTATAAGACTTTATATACAAGCTAATTTGAAAAATGTTGAAAAAACTTAATTACATATCACAAGTAATAACAAACAAAATGTGCACTTGTATCCAAATCCGACATCTAGTCATCATTTAACAATTAGGTACACCTGTTTTGAAATAAAATATCTGCCTATTTTGCACCAAGTACCGAGTTTGGCGAGTAGGTGGCAGCTGCATCGTTAATTGTCAGAACGCTTACCGATTGGCGAATTGCTGCGATAATGACGACAAAGAGTGGAAACAGAAACTGAATTACGTTGCACGGATTCTGATTTGATTGGTAAAAATCTGATGTGTCTACATTCACATGA
Source organism: Deroplatys truncata (assembly GCA_030765065.1). Lineage (NCBI taxonomy): Eukaryota > Metazoa > Arthropoda > Insecta > Mantodea > Mantidae > Deroplatys > Deroplatys truncata. The sequence continues at coordinate 15,606,966 of CM060979.1, forward strand.
CTTTTCTACCCTGTATCACTTATTAGGGGTATACAAATATTCTTACGAAAGTTTATTTTCTATCTACTACATTTTAATCCAAATAAACCTTTGCAGAAACTGCTACATTACACATTTCGTTATAGATACAAAGAGAACAGCGATAGTCAAATGTTTAACAACTGGACGCTATATGCTGGCCTTAAAATTCCATACTGTTTCCATAACATCGCGAGAAACAACTGAAAATTCACAGGAGTTTAAAAGAATGCTAAAAGTATTGAGCGATTCGAACCATTAATAACGAATATCTCGGAAAAAATTGATACCACACAAAAGGTTATTTGACATAAATTGTGTGTTTTAAAGAAATATGCATTTTTGTGTAGTACTTTTCGTTCTACCGCTTAATGTAGACCAGTTATACAAGGCTACACAAAATTTATTTGGACTTCACACGCTACTCCAGAAAATTCAAGATAAATATTTTGCCATATAAATATCTTTAATACATGGTATTATAATCAAACCGTAAAAGCCATTTTAGGGAAAATAAGGAAATTAGAAAGATTTTCAATGTAAAGGATAGTTTGGGGTGGAGGATTTTCTTGAAAATCTTCGTGTCGCATCCTTGGAAGATAGTGAACTTAAATACCAAGTTCGTTTTTGAGTTATACTGTTCACAGACACATACACACAGAAACCTCCTTCTAAAATTCTTTTTTTGGATTCAGGGCGCCTCAAAATATGTTTCAGGTGAAATCTCGTAATAGAATTTTTGGGTGGGGTACAATATTTCCGCTACTTTAAGTACGTACGTAGTGAAGAAAGTAAAAATAAGTATTTTAAACTGACCAGGCCAGGAACTTCTAAAACGGCCTTATTAATCTTAAACTCTCTTTTACTCATTGAAGCACTTGCACTTCCGAAACCTCCAGTGTGGCACGAATTTAATTTTATTTTAATCTGGTAGATTAAGAGAACAGTGTTGAACACGAGTTTTAGGGTTTGCAAAGAATGAATGGAGCATGTGCGCTGTCCTAAGGCAAAGGCGGTGAAATATTTTTTATCGATTTTTAGATACTTATGTGCAATTTCGACAGATATCAATAAAGCATGTAAATGCAATAATCATCCAGTAAAAAATATTGGATTTATAATCTAAATACGAATTTCTCTACTCCGTGCTATTTCAAACTACTTCCGTTACTTTACTCTCCTTTCACTTCATGCTAATTACAATAACATTTATAAAGAATTAGTTAAACTTAGATAAAAGCATCAAAATACACTTTTATTGCACGCAAGAGGATGTGACAACTGCCAATTGCTAATTAAGAGTTAATGGAAAAATAAATAATAAATATTTTCTTAACGATTCAGAACGCTTATATGAATTTGGAATCCGGTGAAATTAAATTTTCAACAGCAAATATATTTGAAATGAATAAAATTTGGAAAAACATTATTTTATACTAGTGGAAAAGTGATATGGTCCTCAAAGAAGGTATGGTCTTGTTTTAAAGGATTTGACAAATTTAATATATTGCAATATATGGCTCAAAATATATGTTAGAAATACCTTCCTGACCAGTTACAAACAAATTCAAAACATTTTATTTAATGTTAATGTTTATTGTTTATATTTTAATAAAGCGTATTTAATTTTTGAAAGAAAAAAAGTAACGGGCGTTAAAACTTCAAAAGATACTGCACCCGCGGCCGTTCTGCGAGGGAAAAAAGTGCAAATGTAAGAATTCGAGAGACAAAACATGTCGTTTTGCATGGTGAATTTAAAATAAATAGAAAAAAATATTAAGTGTGTTTCCATGCAATCCGAGAAATTCCTTGAAAGTGGCATTTTGTGAATTTGAAAAATGTGGATTTAAATATCTTTTAATTCTGCCATTCAAGCATATAGCACACACACATATACTCTCTCCTTACTCTCTATTTCTCTGTCTCACACATTCTCCCCTCTTCCTCTCTCTCAAACGCATTCTATCTCCCCTCTCTCACTCACACACACACAAACACACACATTCTCTTACCCTCTCTGTATCTCGTATACCATTCTCTCCCCTCTCCCTCTCTCTTTCACATACACATCTCCAATCCCCTCTTCCTCTCTCTCACACACAGTCCCCTCCTCGCCCTCTCTCTCACACTTATTTTCTCTCCTCTCCCTCTCTCACATACATTCTCTCCCTCCCTTTCTCTCCCACACACATTCCTCTCTCCTCAGCCTTTCACACTCCCTCTCTCTCACACATTCTCTCTTTCACATGCACACATTCTCTCTCCCTTTCCTCTCTCTTACACTCATTCTCCTCTCCCTCTTTCTCATACATGTTCTGCCTCCTCTACCTCTCTCTCACACGCTTTCTCTCTGCTCTCCCTGTCACACACATTATCTTTCTCTCTCTCACACACATACACACACGTACCTTTTTCTAAAAATGGTATTCAAGGAACCTCAAAATGTTTATTTCTGGTGAAAGTACGGGATTGAATTATTGATACTAAGACAATACTTTCTCTGCTTATTATAGGTCAGTATGTAGCACAGTAAGTGAAAGTGACACTCGAATATTCAAATTAATGACAACGGACATCTCGTATGTGAGTTATACTATAAAACAAGCTATTTGAAATAAATTGTGTGGCTTGACGAGAAATATATTTTGTACACAAGTCTATCTCTTACGGTTTATCAATTATACAAGTCATTCAGAATGAAGAAGATTTCACAGGCTATTCCCAGAAATTTTAAGATGTACATTTTAATTGTCTTGTAATATATCTCAAACGTATGGTATTTTAACCATTAATAATTTACAACCATTTTTGAGAAAATAAAAACTAACTAAAGTTTGTGAATGTTTGGGATGGGAGGACATTGTTGTAAATGTTCGCGTCGTATCCTTGCATGGAACGATGTGGTATTTATCTGATTTATCGTTTTTGGATTCAGGGAAGGTTAAAACGTGTATTTTCGCTGAAATCTCGATATCGAATTTTTGACTGACATGGGATACTTAGAGGAAGTAAAAACAAACACTATTAAAGGAGATAAAGTTGTTATTGCTTAGGAACAGATGCTAGGGATAACAACAGAGAGAATAAGGAAATGTAAACTTTACGGTGCCCTGGCTCATTAAGCACATAATGAAACCAACCATATTCGAAAATAGTTGCGGGCGATTAAAGCTATCATTACGTAGCTCTAACAATATTATTCCAGGTTTACAGTACACAGATGCTGTACTGATAATGTTTCCATATTGCTACAGGTGATAAAAAAACATTGAGGATTTAATGCAGCTATGCATTCAACAGGTTAACAGTAACTGCTTTGGAAAGTTGAATAAAACATGCACCTTGACTGCATTCCTTCCGTAATTAACATAATTAAGGTTTTTAAATAAATAATCACCCTATGAAATTACGGATATGCTTTTAGATGTGTTAAAGCTGAGAACTTATTCTATTTTATTTTACGTCGTTTTAACTCCTTGGTCATATCGCGACGGATCTGTTGGTGGATAACTCTTAGAACGATATGTGATGGACAGTTAGCCTTCTAGGTCTCATCCCTGTAACCACCCGCTTCATGCCGTGCAGATGGCATTAGGGTGTCGTCCTGTCTAACCGCCGCTCTCACACAGAAAGGCGGACAGTTAGCCTTCTAGGTCTCATCCCTGTAACCACCTGCTTCATGCCGTGCAGATGGCATTAGGGTGCCGTCCAGTCTAACCGCCGCCCTCACACAGAAAGGCGGACAATTAGCCTTCTAGGTCTCATTCCTGTAACCACCTGCTTCATGCCGTGCAGATGGCATTAGGGTGCCGTCCAGTCTAACCGCCGCCCTCACACAGAAAGGCGGACAGTTAGCCTTCTAGGTCTCATCCCTGTAACCACCTGCTTCATGCCGTGCAGATGGCATTAGGGTGCCGTCCAGTCTAACCGCCGCCCTCACACAGAAAGGCGGACAGTTAGCCTTCTAGGTCTCATCCCTGTAACCACCTGCTTCATGCCGTGCGGATGGCGTTAGGGTGCCGTCCAGTCTAACCGCCGCCCTCACACAGAAAGGCGGACACTTAGCCTTCTAGGTCTCATCCCTGTAACCACCTGCTTCGTGCGTGCGGATGGCGTTAGGTTGCCGTCCAGTCTAACTGCTTACATTGTATGTAGATAGATGGTATAGAATTCGATATTACCACTTATTTTTCATTTTACTATTGTATTGGAACTTTGGGTCGTGGTATTAAATATACAATCCGGTATTTACCTTGGGACTGAGGAAAACCACGAAAAAGCCTCAGACAGACTGCTAGGCCCACAGGATTTGAACCCGGGACCTCCCGAATGCGGGCCACAGACTTTACCGCCTGAGCCATCCGGCTCGGTAACTTTAATATTAATACGGTTACTTTGTCCAGTTTTTCAACTTCTCGCTGTCACTGTTGTGTCCTTATGTGCTTCACCTTCAGTGGGAGTTCGATCCACTCAGGTGAGCTAGTTCAATTCTCCGTCACTTCGCTTCCTTCCTGACGCAGCCTCTTGACGCCGGTCACTCGGGAGTCGAACACAAGACCTCCACAACCGTTGCTCCCAGTAGCACTCGCTGCATGTCACAGAAGCCGTTCGCAACTCGCTTGGAGAATCGATCGTGATGTCGCACGGGAAGCTCGTTCACCGACTGACCGACGCGACTCACTCTTGCGACTGCCCGCGAGAGCGCTCGTTTATATAGGCAGTAGAATCTTCCACAGAAGGTTCTTGAACGTTCTGGAACTATTTTGACACATTTTCTGGAGGAGGTGCAGATAAAGCTTCCAATAACGCCCCCGGTGTTTACACTGACAAGATGCGTTATCGCTGTTTACTCGGACTGCTCCACGTCAGAGTAGCCTTGGGCAATAGCCGCTGCGTCATAATACGGACGTAACTTCCATGAAATCGACAAGGTGCTTTATGTAATATTATTTCTACAAAAATGTCATGGGCTACATTCACGTGACTTTCTATAACTTCTATCATTTACTTTTGTATAAATTTTACAAATCGTTCTTACGAAAGCTTATTTTTCTATCTACTTCATGTTAATCGAGGTAAACCTTTGCAGGAATAGCTACATTACTATTTTGTTAAAGATACAAGTGGATAGACGAGACCGAATCCATAGTGAGATGTTTAAAACCTGGTCGCTATATGCTGGCCTAGAAATTCCATAGGTACTCTTTCCATGGCGTTCAAACCAATAATAACCGATATTTCCCGAGCGAGGTAGCGCCGCGGTAACGCGTGCGACTTGCATTCAGTAGGTCCGAGGATCGATTCTGACTAGTGGATTTTTTCCGGATCGTCAGGCGGAAGTGTTTCGGAGCGGCGCAGCAGAGGAAAAGGATGCTCTCTGTAGAAGTTTCTCCTTCCCTCGGCTTACGGCTGATTGCCCAGATATACGAACCGCCCATTTGGAGTGGTACGTTGGACCCATCTATGTAGACGGGGATCCCCGGTCTACCTGTTCGACTGTTCCCCCGTGAGGGGGAGTTCGACCCCTTCAGCTGCCGTGGTGCGGACGCTGAGCACTCGTGGTGCTTCTGATGTTACTAAAAATACGTCGGGCCAAACGACAAGGACCACCAGTACGGTTGGACTCGACAGGGCAGTGGTTCCCAATACACATGGGATATTGGGTACGTCTGGGTGGTTTTTCGTCCCGGCGAGGTTGTGAGATGCCTCAAGGTCCTCCGGTTCCGCCCTGGATAGCCGAGGTTGTTCGGTAGTCTTCCCTTTCGGTGGTTGTCGCGCGTAAGTGGCGTATCCGCCTCCACCCTGTAATAGGGGGAGGGCCGGATTAGGCAACCAGGTACCGGCTCATGGAAAATCTCTTGGGGGTGGTAGTGTCAATCAGATGACGTCCGCTCCCCTGGGTCACGTAGGAGTGCAGTCCACTTGTGTGTTATGTCGACTGTCAGGGAGTCTCAATTTGGAAAATGTAGGGACCCTATCATCGCTGTGTCGTTACTTCTGGTTCCGGCCGCACGCTGTCCCCTGTCATCTCCTCCTCCCACACGCGGACGTCCCCTTATGGAGCAGAAGTACAATATCCTCACTGGGGCAGTCCGAGTCCCCTCAGATAATTAGGGAAAGAAAAGTGTATCTCGAAAATGGCCGATTCCATAAAAAAAAAAATATTTAAGTAAAACATGTGTTTTAAAGATATCTAAATTTGTTGTGTTGTAACGCTTCAGAGACTTCTCCCACAATATTCCAGGTAGGCATATACATGTCTGGTATTTTAAACAATATCGTTAATCGTTTTCAGAAAAGCATAAAATTCGAAAAATGTTCCATGTAAAAAGGGTGGTTTGTGTTGTAGGATTATCTTGAAAAACCTTGCTCTTATCTTTGGAAGTACCAAGTTTGGTACTCTTCGGACTGTATTCATATGTAGATTCACATATCTACATATGGGGACGTTTTCCCTCAACATTTTTTTTCTGGATTTAGGCGGCTCAAAACATGTATTTCTGGTGAAATATCGAAATTTTGGGTGGAATACAATACCTTCTCTACCTACTAGGTGCGTAGTAGCAAAGTAATAAAGCGGTGGTTCAACATGAGTTGCATAGGACAATCGTGCTGTTCTCCCACGGAGATTTTGATATAATGTGTTTTGCAAGGGGAACTACTTTAAGTTCGGCTCCCCAACAGTCGAAATATAATACATCTTCTTCAACCTGACTTTCCATACGAAGCAGGAACAAACCTTCTTCAGTCTATAGCACAGTCACAGTTTGGGGGGGGGGGGGGAAGTGACACACATTCTCATTTAATAATGGCCGATGTAATGATGTTGATTCCTGATGATAAAAATTATATTTACTATTTATAGGTATATTAATTAATAATAAAATTAATTAATCTGCATCACATTTTTACTTTCTCTACTACGTTGGTAAGTAGGGGAAGTATTGCATTCCACCCAAAAATTTCATACCGAGATTTCACCGGAAATACATGTTTTGAGACCCCCTGAACCCAAAAAAAGCATTTTTGGAAACATGTCCGTGTGTGTGTCTGTGATCAACGTAACTCAGAAACGAACAGTCGGATAAACACCAAACTTGGTATTTAGGTTCAGTATCTTCCAGAGATGCGACACGAAGGTTTTCAACAAAATCCTCCCACCCCAGATTACCCTTTACATGGAACATTTTTTGAAAATTTTAAGTTTCTGAAAAAGGGCTCTAACGATTTTCACTAAAATATCATATATTTAAGATATTTTCATGATAAATAAAATGTATATCTCCAATTTTCTGGGAATGTCTCCAAAAGTATTCATCGTGAACGACTTTTGCATAACTGGTAAACCATAAGAGATAGACAAAATTTTACTACACAAAAAATGTAGATCGTGTTAAAATACACAATTTATGTTATATATATTTTTTCTTGTTGAGTGAAGCATTTTCGAGATATTGCTTGTTATTCCCTTAAATTTTGCAATATTTTTCCTCACCAATTCCCCTTGCATCTACAAGAAAATTAGCAATAAGATTAACATCTCGATTAACATGAAGCATATGGAGAATAAGCGTTTGTAGAAATAGTTTGTACAAGAGTAGAGAAAGTCATGTGAGTGTAACACATCAAATTTTTCAATAACAAATCAACAATTATTGAAATTTAACGTTTGGGTGTTATATTAAATAAAAAATGTGCTCTCTTCACGGATTTATACTTACAATAAGCCTAATGAAAGACGCATATCTCTTGTATAAGATATTTCTGAACATCGAAGCAGTTGGAGTACGCCACTGGACTGATAAGTGGTCACGTGCAGGACATTAACTTTGTTCAGTGGAACTCCAAGAAGCAGTCACGTCTAATACTTAACGGAGAAGTATAGTGCGTAACTTGATTTCTCAAAGCCATTTTGTCCGCAATTACAATTTTCAGCCTTTATTTTCATTTTTTTTTCGGTCCGCATGATTACCCACGGTCCCTTCATTACGCGTTCCTTACTTATGAACGGAACCGCTATCTTCTTCTGGAGAAATTCTCTTCCCTTATGAGTTACTTACTTGCTCAGTTCAGAATTCATTTCAATGTTTATTTATAGTATACGTATAAAAAGCTATAATATTTCTAATAAATAGACTGATTCTATGTAAACTCCCTAGCAATTCAGTGAGATTATTGAAGTGAAAAGATGCAAAAATAGAAAACTACTTGACTAATCATATGTCAACTCTATGAAAACAGTATATTATGCAGCAAGACCATAATGTAGTAATTAAGACACGAGTATGTTTATGAAACGAGCTGTAGTGAGTTACCATTAGAGTCAAGTTGCATACGACTCTTTTTGGTCGACCACACTATAATTTCAAAACTTCGAGTTTTTACAAAAACATCTTACTTTGTTAATAGTTGTAATTAAATACTGATCGGATGGTAGCACTTATGGCAGGACCTTGAGCTGTTTTCGAGTAGTGCAACAGATGGCAGCACTGTTGAGTCCACGCCGTATTTATTGATTTGTTGCAGGTAACGTGAAAGCTACACATATTAAGTAAAGTAAATGAAGTCAATTTATTATAATATTAAAGTTACAAAGAAAAGAGTTTATTTTATTTTAAATACAAGTATTTCTCGTTTATGTGGGGAATGGACCCATTGGACTGCTGCTTTGTAGGTGTTAAACGGTACGGGCAATAGGGGAGCTGCGCGCGCCGCCAAGTAAGGTCGCTGAAGTATTATGGATCTCATAACAGTTCAGTGACTCACATATAATCAGTGTATTGTAGTGTGGTCGACTAAAAATTAATATTTTGCATTGAAGAAATTATTTTACGCTTACATTTCTGAAATATTGTGTACAAGAGCAAAATCTGTGAAATAGCTATTAACAAAGTGTTACATTCACATGACTTTCCCTACTGCTTACCTGTAGCAAGTAGAAGTATTGTATTCTACCGAAAAATTAGATACGCATATTTCAGTGGAAATACAGAAACAGGTCGTGAACTCAAAGGTTCGTTTACTCCAAAACGAAAAGTGGGTTAAAAACCAAACTTAGTATTTAAGTTCAGCATCTTGCAAAGATGCTACACGAAGATTTTCAAGAAACCTCCCCACTTCAAACTACCTTTAATATGAAAATTGTTTTCGAAGAATGTTCATTTTCTCAAAAATGGGTGTAACGTTTTTGATTAAAATACGTATATTAAAATATTTTCATTCCAAAATCTTACCATATAAAAAAATGTAGATCTCGCTAAAGTACACAATTTGTATAAAATAAAAAAATTGTGGCGATAACCATTTCCGAGATATTCTTTGTTATTGGCTCCAATTTTCATATACATATAGTTTTTCAAGCTATAATTTTTTTATATTAATGTAACGCATACTTTATTTTTAAATGTCTCTTATGTAATCTATCCTTACAGAAGCTTCATTTTAGTATAGATCACTCAAGATAAACGTTTGTAGAAATTGTTTCTATTAAATGACGCTGGTGTGTAGCGCCACTCAGTTACATCACAAACTTACCAGGCGGCAACGTCTGTGGCCCGCATTCGAGAGGTCCCAAGTTCGAACCCCGGCAATCGCCCACTCTATCCAATGGGTTTTTCGTTTGTTCCCCGGATCGAAAGGCGAACAGAGTTCGGCGGGAAGCGGCTGGGCGTTGTTAAGATTTCTTCCCTGACGTCGCTGTGGGAACTGCTCAGTTAAGGAGGTTGGTTGCTTGTGAGCAGGACCGGGCGGCATCGGATGCGTTAAATCTGGAAACATTAGGGACCCCTACTGTGCTTGCGCCCGCTGTCATCCGACTCTGGTCACCCTTCGGGTTTCTCCCTCCCTCTTGGGGGCTCTGAGACCCACTGGCTGCGTGTGGAGCTCTGCCCCTTGTTTCTGGGCCCCCCCCTCCGTTTGTTCGTAACGTTTTCTTTACCTTTTACAACATGAACTGAGATTCAGTACCAGCTGTGAACGTATTCGCTTTCAGGCTCATTTGTCATTTCATCACATCAGTTTTGTGCACGCCGCTGTGCATTTCTCCTTAGGTAGAAGATCTGCTGGAGTTTCTAGGATCAGGAGACGTCTGCTTTAGGATCAACAAGATCCTCAGTGTGACAGTGTTTAATTCTAGAGGGAGCTAATGTGGTGACTTATTATTATTATTATTATTTGTGGTCTTTGCTTCTGGATCTGTATAGAACATTCCTGTACTAGTCGATTCCATACTTACTAAAGCGAGGGGGGAGAGAACTGGTGTCATTACATGTTTCGTTCAAGGCACAAACAGTATACACTAGATGTGACAGTAAAATGTTTTAAAACGGGTTTCCATGTGTTGGCCTTGAAATTTCATATTATTTACATGGCATTGCGAGAAATAACTGAATGGTCAATATTTAAAAAAGATCTGATGTATTACACTCACATGACTTTCTCTACTCTTGTACAAACTATTTTTACAAACGCTTATTCTCCATATGCTTCATGTTAATCGAGATGTTAATATTATTGCTAATTTTCTTGTAGATACAAGGGGAATTGGTAGGCTTTAAGCGATAGTAAAATGTTTTAAGCGCTGGTTGCTATGTGGAGTATTCCATTCTCTTTGCATTACCAGGACATAAAAAATGAATAACGAATCCCCATTTGAGAAAAAGTATAAGTATTGGAAAATTTAATGGAATAACAAGCAATATCTCGAAAATGGTTCACTCAACAAAAAAATGTATATGGCATAAATTGTGTATATTAACGCGATCCACATTTTTTGTGTAGTAAAACTTTGTCTATCTCTTATGGTTTACCAGTTATGCAAAAGTCGTTCACAATGAAGAATACTTTTGGAGAAATTCCCAGAAAATTCAAGATATACATTTAATTTGTCATGAAAATATCTTAAACATATGATATTTTAATCAAACTCGTTACAGTCATTTTTAAGAAAATTAAAATTTTCGTACAATGTTCAATGTAAAGGGTAATCTGGGGTGGTGGGATTTTCTTAAATACCTTCGTGTCACATTTCTGGAAGATACTGAACCTAAATACCAAGTTTGGTGTTTATCCGACTGTTCGTTTCTGAGTTATGCTGTTCATAGACAGACAGACAGACACACACATCGACATGTTTCCAAAAGTGCTTTTTTTGGATTCAGGGGGCCTCAAAACATATATTTCCGGTGAAACCTGGAATTTTTGGGTGGAATACAATACTTCCCCTACTTACTATACGTAGTAGAGAAAGTAAAATTCGGATGTGTTACATTCACATGATTTTCTCTACCCTGTATTGTATACAGACTATTATTAGGAAGGTTTATTGTCCTATCTATTTCATTTTATTCGCGATAAATCTTTCTGACATGCTACATCACACATTTCGTTATAGATACAAAGAGAACAGCGATAGTCAAATGTTTAACAACTGGACGCTATATGCTGGCCTTAAAATTCCATACTGTTCATATGACATCGCGAGAAACAACTAAATGTTGACAGTACTTTAAGAGAGTGACCAAGAAATTAACAATTCGAAGCTTTAATAATCTCAGAAATGGGTTATGCCATAAAAAACATATTTTAAGTAAATTGTGTGATTTACTGAGCTCTACATTTTTTGTGTAGTACGTTTTCGTCTATCGCTTAACGTTTACAAGTTATACAAGCTTATACAAAATTCCTTCCGAATGAAGAGGACTATTTACCGAAAATGTAAGGTATACATTTTTTGTTTTGAAAATAAAAAGTTTCGAAAAATGTTCCATATAAAGGGCAGTTTGGGGTGGGGGCATTTTGTTGAAAATCTTCGTGTCACTTCTTTGGAAGATATTGACCCTAAATAGCAAGTTTGGCATTTATCCGACTTTTCCTTTTGAGTTCTGCTGTTCACAGACACACACGCGGACACGTTTCCAAAAATTGTTTTATTTGAATTCTGGAGGCCTCAAACATGTACTACCGGTGAAATCTCGGTATCGAATTTTTGGGTGGAATATATTTCCTCTACTTCCTAATGATTACTGATGATCCTGGAGGTCACGGGTTCAATTCCCGGCGACGGCGTATTCTGATCCATGAGTGTTAGGTGTTTTCCCCGGGTTGGCAGGCAAATTATGGGGTGGTTCCTCTTCTACCACGACTCTCCTGTCCATCATTTCCTACGTTGCCATCTGTTTCAGGGTTGTAGGGTTAGGTAACACTGTTCGAGGTTTGATCCTGGCGTCGGTCGGGACTGCTGATTCAGGACCCGCCTCCGATTGGGCCTCTTCGGGGGACCGCCGGGGGTTAGGGGCTCGTGAGTAGGGTTGTGCGGCGTCGGATGTGCTCGAACTGCAACTGTTAGTTGACAAGCTTTGCCTTTGAAGCAACACCTGCAGCAGCTATTAGCAGCGAACACGTGATATAGTATAAATTTTCGAACTTAGTAAAATTTGTTTAACCTTTAATTTTGGGCAAATACTTTGCGCGGTATCGTTCGTGTTATCTTATTTGCTGAACGCCTGTTATTGTTTTACTATTTTGAATTTTGGGTTCTTTGTCCTCCGGCTAGCTATTATTACTCAGTCGAGCAAATCTCTTGAACAGGGTGTGTAAACGGAAAGGAGTTGTTACTAAAGGATAACACTGATAAAAGAATTCGTTTTTACACCTTTATTGCCGTCACACTTTATTAATTTCACATATTGACACTTGATACACGCCTGACTGAAACTGTTATATTTTCGAATGTAACTATAATCACATATTTGCCGCACATTATTAATTCGCGTATTTCACATTTTGTAACTAACTTTACGACGCGAGAGATTCTGTAGAATTGCGTAACGTGTACTTCGTGAATGATTGTGTTGAACTGCGCGATACGTGTCTTTGCCTCTAGAATTTATACTCCCTCGCCCCGATATGCCTAAAGATTATAATCGAGCTGCTATTGGTTAATAAAGCGCGCCAACATTAGCGTCTATTTTTTTATCCAATCAAAATTACGAATACATATGCTCTAGGGAAAATATTCCCTCCATTTCTAAAGAAAAGCACGCTACTCTGACGTCATTTGTTTGCCTCATCTAATTGATAAACAACTCACCCCCTCGCTCATTGTTACCCGCTCTTATTGTCAGTTTCAGTGAGGCCGTGTAAACTTATTTCCTAACAACGCTTACAATTAACAAACATCTCAAATCATTGTCATACAATAATATTAATTCACACTACAATCACTCTGGCATTTAGAGCGTTGTGATATAAAATACTGCATCAACTTTCTCTAAATTTGTAACTACTGACGTACACACGAGACGGTTAAAATTTGTCTGTTGTAAAATTTTGGGCTTTAAAGTTGCTGCAGTATATGAACATTATTTCTTTCTTGTTGCGAGAAAGTTGAATTTTGAAGGGAACGAGTGGTGAATTGTAGAGTCAATGAATAGAAAGTTGTAAAGCAAAGAAACCTTTATGTGCAATTGTTAACGGAATTGGTAACTACGTTTTAATGAAAGTTGTAAGCTCCGAATTTGTTATTTTCCTAAATCCTGGCTTTAAGTTACTATTAAATTGTACACCATGAAGCAATAAAATCCGCCCGAAGAGTAATAATAATAATAATAATAATAATAATAATAATAATAATAATAATAATAATAATAATAATAATAATCATTATAAGCATAATAATGATAGGAATAATAATAAGAAGAAAGAACAATAAAGACAATATGAAGGATTAGGAAAGGGGGAAATAAAATCATAACGACGGAGCTTAAGTAAAGAACAGACTCTAACAAATAAAAAATGAACTTAAATAAAATAAAACAGATGAAATCAAATGGGTGCAACCGCGTATTTCAGAGCGAAGAGAGACTAGCGAAAACTGTAAAAATGGGTAATGTTTCACGAGCAAACAGGCGAAGCCATTAGCGAGCAGTTAAGCTACATAGAATTTGTGAAACCCACAGGAAACGAATACAACAGACGGGAAGTCAGATGCAGTCATCCGCACAGAAAAGGAAATAAGACGGTAATGTTAGACGCGGTGAAGGTCAACGTTAAAATTTAGCAAAACTTAGAAAAGTGACCAACGAGAAGGGAGAAAAGTCACGTGAATAGTAAAAAGGAGGAATGAAACTAGAAAATAGGCAGAGAATAGAAAAACTATATAGGGGACAGAGGAATTTGAGACGGGGGTAACATGGATCACTTCCTGTCGAACAGTGGATCAGACTTCATGTCGATCATCGAGGCGGAATATGTGTGAACGTCAGTGTCAGGTGCGGAAAGGCCTGTAGAAATGAATAAATTCAGGGTGACGAAAATAATAACTTTATACTTTTCGTCGAAAGAAGGGAAATAGAAAGGGGGAAGCGCGTAAGTGAAAGCTAGGTATGATAGGCGGGATCAAGTCTTGTGTGACGGGGATTCAGTAAGAGGAACGCAGTGTGGATCATCGCAATAAACGGGCCAGAGAAGGAGAAATCCACACTCCCTGAGAGAAGACCTCATAACCAACCATTAATCCTCTACCTGAGTAGCCGGCAAAACAAATCCTTTCCGAATCAGAAACCCGATACCAAGCCAAACGACCTAAACCCATGTTTATTCCCGCTACAACCAGGATCTTTCATTGCACAGTTGTTACTATTGTCTGTGGCCTTAATAGTCCTTCACATTTTATGCCTTTAAGGTGAACTATTCCTCTAGTGAAATGAGTGGGTGGTGTTGTGATCGGGAGAGACAAGTAGGTCACACCAAGTCATAGTTTCGTTAACTGTCAAATTACACTTTTCACTAATATCCACTAAGAACGTTAACGAAAATGATAGTAGTGGCATGAAGATATACTTAATGCTACGTAATACCAGCAAGGTGGAACTGTGTTGCAAATAAACGCGTTACAAAATGGTTGGAACCGTGAGGGTCCCGTCCATACTTGTGCACGTCGTCATCAGGATTTGCTTGCCCTTTGGGTCTCTCCATCCCTAGAGTCACGGTAGAAGCACAAATGGCCGGGAGCCTACGTGCGGTGCTCTGCCTCGGTAGCGGGGCCCCTGCGTTCATAAAGTTTCAATATTTATATACATCTACCTCAGAAATTTAAAGTACATTTTGTGGTAGTAATAGTAATTTATGTATAAGAGGCTAAAGTAATATTTTAACATTGCGTAAAAATGTAACCCCGAGGCTTGCCGAGGGTGATAATTTTCACGATATTTTAGATTATTTTAATCTCGCGTGACATACAGCATTTTATCTGTTACTAAAACGTAAATGACAATAATTAATTTAATTAAAAACTACCTGAAATACCCGGCGTTGCCCGTGGTTTGACTGTTTATACCTACAACGTTTAGCCTTAGGTTGCACTTAGCAATAGCCTTGCGTTTCTGTGGAGGCATTTAAAATTTATTGTATTAAATACTTAAACAAAGAGTTAATTAAAACACCCAGGACTCTATAAGAATAAAAAATCTGATGTGTTACCCTCACATGACTTTCTCTACTCTTGTAAAACTATTTTTACAAACGCTTATTCTCCATATGCTTCATGTTAATCGAGATGTTAATCTTATTGCTAATTTTCTTGTAGATGCAAGGGGAATTGGTAGACCTTAAGTGAGAGTTAAATGTTTTAAGAGCTCGTTACTATGTGGAGTATTCCATTCTCTATGCATTACCAGGACGTAAAAAATGAATAACGAATTCCTATTTGAGAAAAAGTGTAAGTATTGGAAAATTTAAGGGAATAACAGGCAATGTTTCGAAAATGGTTCACTCTACAACAAAAAATGTATATTACATAAATTGTGTATTTTAACGTGATCTACATTTTTTGTGTTGTAAAATTTTGTCTATCTCTTATGGTTTACCAGTTATGCAAAAGTCGTTCACAATGAAGAGCACTTTTGGAGACATTCCCGGAAAATTCGAGATGTACATTTTATTTGTCATAAAAATATCTTAAACATATGATATTTTAATCAAAATCGTTGGAGCGATTTTTGAGAAAATTTAGATTTACGAAAAATGTGTAATGTAAAGGGTAGTCTGGGGTGGGGGGATTTTCTTGAAAACCTTCGTGTCGCATCTCTAGAAGATACTGAACCTAAATACCGAGTTTGGTGTTTATCCGACTGTTCGTTTCTGAGTTATGCTGTTCACAGACACACACACACGGACATGTTTCCTAAAATACTCTTTTTAGGATTCAGGGGTCTCAAAACATATTTCCGGTGAAATCTCGGTATCGAATTTTTGGGTGGAATACAATACTTCCCCTACTTACTATACGTAGTAGAGAAATTAAAAACACTACGTAACGACAGTGTTCTGCAAATGCCACAGCTTGCAATGACGATTTCTCGTGAATGCAGCTGAGTTACTTCGACATTGTCACATTCGCGCTGCCTGGCCGATATTTATGGAGAAAATCTCGTTCGGGAGGAAATAATAGCAGTTTAAGTAACATTTACATAAACTTGTTTCTTCTCACTAACCAGCATACACATTACTTCTACCAAGAAAACACACAAATTAAAATTAAAACCAAATTAACATAAAAAGGAGAAGTATTTCGTCTGATCTGATTCTGTTGCTGTTATCAAAGTCTAATGCAAGGTGAGTTTGAAGTCCACCAACAATGTTCAGAGGGTGATTCCTGACTGCAATTGGAGCACAAAAATTCAATCACCTTATGTCCGGAAGAACATCAAACAGCCCTGGCACACAGTACATGGTCTTAATGCCCTCCATGTCACAGCAGATGTTCAAAGTGGCCTCCGTGGGCTGCAATGGATAGCTTCACTCGTTCGAATGCTCCGGGTTGTGTCCGAATATCGTCACAGGCTTCCTGGACATGCTGTTGAAGGGTCTGATCATCAGGAGCAGGCTCATCGTACACAATACTTTTCAGATCCCCCACAGTAAAACTTCCAGGGGGTTTAAGTCCGGTGATAGAGCAGGCCATACAACAGGACCTCCACGTCTTATCCAACATCTGCGGAAGATGTTGTTGGGATGTTGGCGGACATTAATGTGAAAGTGGGCTGGCGCTCCATCGTGCTGCGGCCATGTGGCCTGTCGTATTGCCAGTGCACATTCTTTAGCAATGGAGGAGGAGTGTTTTACAGGAAGTCCAGATAGGTTTCTCCGTTCAGGCGTTGTGGAAGAAGAACAGATAGGCCGTCGCCAATAATCCCTACCCAAACAATGATGCTGAACCGCTTCTGATGAGATGATGTGGATTTTCTGTGCCATCTCTATCAAAGATAACTTCATTGACTGAAGACAGAAATCCCATAATAGTGATGGCCTGTTGTCCAAACCAGCGACAGAATCTTTCTCTTGGAGGAAAATCCGCCAGTGATAATCCCTACACACGTGGGGGGTGATAGGGATAATAGCGGCTGTCATGTTGGATAACCGTCCTTTGGCTTACACCATGTAGGCGCGCCAATTGCCTGGAGTTTGCACCAGGGTTGTTCTCAATATGTTCCTTCACATGTGGTGTATGCAGAGTCCGCGGCCACCTTGAACGTGCGCCTGTCTCAAAGGACCCATGCTCACACAAACGCCGAAAAATGGCTCCAAGTGTTCTGTGATAAGGGTGGTGCTGTCTGTTAAGGCCATGACTCGGTACATCCGTGCTGCCACTCGACCACTTCCACCTGCTTGGTCATTCAATAACACCATCTCGGTTTATTCCTGGAATGAATACCGGGCCATTGTGCTTCTACGATGTTTAAATCACACTATCTGCAAAACAAAAAATTCACGCTGCAGGTTATCAATGTCATCAGAGCCATCTATCGAGGAAACTGTGCATTTCCAGACACAAGGTGATATGGACTTTGTGCTCCTTTTCCAGCCAGGAATCAACTTTTGAAGTTTGTCTGTAGACTTAAAACTCACTCTGTGAAATAAGTTAGAAGCATTGTTAATTACTCTCTCTACTACGTATAGTAAGGAGGGGAAGTATTGTATTCCACCCAAAAATTCGATACCGAGATTTCACCGGAAATACATGTTTTGAGACCCCCTGAATAAAAAAATAAGGATTTTTAGAAACATGTCCGTGTGTGTCTGTGTGTGTGTCTGTCTGTGAACAGCATAACTCAGAAACGAACAGTCGGATAAACACCAAACTTGGTATTTTGTTTCAGTATCTTCCAGAGATGCGACCCGAAGGTTTTCAAGAAAATCCCCCCACCCCAGATTACCCTTTACATGGAACATTTTTCGAAACTTTTAATTTTCTCAAAAATGGCTCTAACGATTTTGATTAAAATATCATATATTTAAGATATTTTTATGACAAATAAAATGTTTATCTTGAATTTTCTGGGAATGTCTCCAAAAGTATTCTTCATTCTGAACGACTTTTGCATAATTGGTAAACCATAAGAGATAGACAAAATGTTACTACACAAAAAATGTAGATCGCGTTAAAATACACAATTTATGTCATATACATTTTTTTGTTGAGTGAACCATTTTCGAGATATTACTTGTTATTCCTTTAAATTTTTCAATACTTATTTTCTAAAATGGGAATTCGTTATTCATTTTTTTGTCTTGGATATGCAAAGAGTATTAATCTGTGGCAAAGGGAATGGTGCTGCACCTAGCAACCAGCTATTAAGAGATATGTATGTGCTTAAAGGCTACTGTATTTCTATATTGCCCTTGTAAATATATATTCCCCTTACATCTACAAGAAAATTAGCAATGAGATAAAGTCTGCAAATGTTTATCTCGATTAACTTGAAGTAGATGGAGAATAAGCGTTTGTAAAAATACTTTGAACAAGAGTAGAGAAAGTCATGTGAGTGTAACACATCAGATTTTGTTTCAAACAAGCGCTTGTAGCGCCTTTACATTTGCGCAGTCATAGCCACGGGTAGAATAGCTTTTTAATTATTTATTTGACTGTGTTATTACTACACGATCATTGCTAGAGGGGAGATCAACGAATAACTTGTGAACTCGCTATTTCTTTGTTATTTCGTGAGGCCTTGAAGCCTAAGTAATTATTATTTTTATGTTGGCAATATTCCAGCTATTGCGATAATCATGGAGAAAGATATGGGTGGTCCTTTGAGCTTTTGTAGGTATCACATAGGTAAAAATAAATCATTAATCACGTGAAATGAAGCAAAATTTATAATTCTAAGCTGGACAATAATTTTTGCCTTGTGTCAAAGGTTACCTCTGCCAAGTTTGGTCGAAATCAGTGGAACGGTGTAGAAGCATATAAGGAATATACACACAAAGACCTGGTGGCTCAACCACGCGGTAATTCACGTGTGCAGATATTCCTTCGTGCGTTAAAAGAGTTGCATAACTAACGGGGCAATTCCGAGTAAATATATGTAGGTGAGTGAGGTACTGACGCATTGGTGTGAGCGACCTTCGTTTCACTCCTCTTGATTATCAGTGAAGACGATTAGCGGATCGCGCTCATTGAGAGGCAGTCCCCAAGCTTACACTTGAGTGTACTGTCCGTGATGATAGACAAAATCGGTATAAACAGATCGAAAAGTTCGTGGAATATTTTCCAGTTCAGTTATAGAGATTTTATTTTCGAGGGAATAAATAGGTTTATTTAGATAATTAAAATGTCTTTATTTGAAATACCCCTATGCGTCGATAGATATTTGTTTTAACTGTGCTTATGTGGTTCTTTGTAGAGTTAAATCCAAACATTAAAACTAGTAATGAAAATCATGCAAACATTAGAGCACGCGGTATTTCTATGCAATTTTTTTTTATTTCTATTTTTTATTATTATGATTACTATTATTATTATTATCATCATCATCTAACAGTGCTGTTATGCTGATTTCGCTCATTGAATTTGCCACTGCTGATCGATACGATGTCTGTCTTCGTATATCCATATGGACGTTTCTGAGAACCACTGTTGTAATGGTAGTAGTGAGAGTGGTAGAAGGGTCCTTAAGCGCTAATGTACCAGTTCCCCACTGATCTGTGTTAACTTGAAATTGCCCCGTTGAGTCCTGCAACTCTTTTAACGCACATGCCAAATACGGCGCGATTGAGCCAACTGGTTTACATAGATTGACTTTTATGTATTAAGATTTCTCGTTGCTGGATGGTGGCACCAATGCTGGTTGACTTGGAGATAATGGATGTAAATAAACTTAATTGATGACAGATAGTACAGAGTGAACCAAAAGAATCCCAGCCGGCTGCGCGGTGTTTTTCCTGTCCGCGTCCTCGGCGCTCGTTGCCGTCTGCCGCTATCATAGAAAGACGCGGATGAAACCATATAACATATATAAAACTACTTTTAAAGCCTTTACTTACCAACTTTATGAAAGGAGATGCTGAAACTGGCCACCCTCGTTGTCCATACATTTTTGGCACCTCTTTAGGAAACTATCCATCACTCGCCGTAGTTCACGTTGAGAAATTTCCTGGCGGATATTTTGTTTTAATTCTTCCAGGTTGTGTGGGTTTGTATTGTACACCGTATGTTTTATGTTACCCCGGAGGGGTATTTTATGAACAATATTACCGGCTATGCGGCGCTTTTCCACTGGGCGTGTGAAAATATGATAAAAACATGATAACGCACTGCTGCTATAAACAAAGTGTGAAGTGGAGTTTTGAGTTGACGGTGATGTGATGTACTTCAGTTATTACGACTTATTTAGTATTTTGTGCTTTACTTAGTCACAAAGTATATCATGGCTCAGTATATGTTTTCTATGCACAGCGTGTATCTATTTATGATACGTATGTGTTAACTCGGTCAGCTCGCCAAATGAAAGTACGATTTGCAGAACGTTCCAGGCCGTACAACAATCCATGAACTTTACAGTAAATTTGAGGCCACAGGAAGTGTTCAGGCTAAGAAATCTAAAAGACGGCGTTCGGTTCTTACCAAAGAAACATTAGACGACATCGGTCATCGTTTGAAAAATTCCCCCCAAAAATTCCATGATGGATAGTTTCCTAAAGAGGTGCCAAAAATGTATGAGACATCGACGGTGGCCAGTTCATTCCCTATCATAAAGTTGGTAAGTAAAGCCTTTAAAAGTAGTTTTAAAAATGTTGTACGACTTCATCCGCGCCTTTCTATGATGGTGGCAGACGGCAACGAGCGCCGAGGACGCGGACAGGAAAAACACCGCGCAGGCGGTTCGGAAAAGGAAGAAATATTTATTGCTGGAGACGTATTAATTGATGCTCAGAGTGCAGTGAATTCATTGGTTCTTAAAAACTCTGGTTTTTCTATATGATGGAGTGAAGAAGTTGCAGAAATTAAATATAAAGATTATAAACGTTTTAATTCACTATTGTGATTAAACCAGTGTTTAGGTTGGTAGACGTGACGAAACAAGCGACAGTTTATATAGTAGTAACAGATAAATAATATTAATTTAAACTGGTTACAAATAATGATGAAAACTGGGCTACAGAAGATGCAGATACTTCTAAAGTATTCTAACCCATTCCACGCCGACATCGGTGCCCTAAGGCTCTCTTAGATTGATGATTTAGAAGACTAATGAGATTGGGATTCAACAATCCGGTACACTAAAGCAGAGTCTCTCAAAATTAACAAAACAAGCACGTCTACACGGCCCATTAAGGTCCACGATTTGTCATTCCGCACGCAGTTATTTGGTAATGTAGCGTTCAAGATGTAAGGGGCTATTAGACGTATACAACATTGGAAGAATCGACAATTATCTTTCTGATCGTTAGCGATTGCGTTGCTATAATGGATTCTTCGAACAGCTTTCAGATAATGACCATCTTAGATATGTAGTGCGGTACGGTAGAAGTAGCCCAGATACATCCGAAGATGTGTTGCACAATGCTTAGAATTAACAAATTAGGGTCACCAGGTTAGCTCAGTAGTTTTGTTCGCGGCTCTCGTACTGAGAGTCCGTGGTTACATTTTACATCTCCCCTATCCAAGCTTTCAACTCTGACTAGCTTATGTGAAGTATCCGCACAACGTGGTTCGGAGTTGACGTAATAGCTGTAGATCCTCTTGTTCCATCGCAATCCTTATCAACCTTATAAAGGAGGTAACGGACACCGTTCTCTCCGTCTGGTAGGCTCGTGATGACTCTAGGTGTTGCTTCTGTGTTCCTGCCCTTGGTAGCGTTTAACAACAGAAATGGTAGGTTAATTTTTGGATGATTTTATAGGCTGATTAAGGTTGCCTTTACATAAGCAGTATCCTTGCCACTGGTGTCTGTTAGTTTAAAAAATAGGTGTTGTTTTAAATTTTGAATGACCACTCTCAGGGGTAAGGCAATGCGGAGGAACACGGTAACACCTGTATTGGCGTTCTGTGGTTAAGTATTCCCCCAGGGAACTGACAAGGGCGGTCTCATGGCTGCTTAATCTGGCGTAGAAATTTTGAGCTTGACGCCTCATCAAATCCTCCACGTATGGGAGGCTGAGGTTTCATGTACTAGCGGGCCTGCACAAATTAAAAAATTGAGTTTTGTTTATGGACGCTCTTTAACTGTTGTGGTACTTAGCATCCCATTCTATATTAGGCGTGAAAGACCGGTAATTTTACTCAAAAGCCTCTTTATCAGGCTTGAGGTTCTTTTACGTGCCGTAAATGTACGACACGGGACCTCCGGCTTTACTTCCCTTCCAAGGAAGATATGCTAAGGATTTTTCGCCCGAAAAAAAAGCATCGCCCTCCGTCGAGTTTGAAGCCGCGACCTTGGTAACTAGAGGATAGCATGGTAACCACTACACCACGGAGGACGACTCGAGCTTGCACAGAATAGATAGAGCATCAATAGATAATTTCAGTCAAATTATATAATATATAACAGCCCGCCTTAAAGCAACATGTGTATAATATAATATATAAAATGCACGTAACAGTCATTGTATTAATGTTTATATTATTATGTACATGTTCAATAATGTTATGTGAATGTATTATGTAATTTAACAATGTAGGAGCTGTGAGAATAATAGGTTAAAAGTTGCTAACAATGAGGTAACAATCAATTAAACTTGAGTCAGTAATGACTAAGAAAGTTTAATAATGCTACTAGTCGTTATTGGAGCAACAATAATGTAAATTTTGAGACAGTTTATAAATAGCCAATCATCAACCAGAAAAAAAGCTTAAGTCAAATGTAAGTATTCTATTGGAGTAGGATTAGCCAATCAGAAACTGAAATAGGTCAAATTGTACAAATTCAGAAGTCAGCTGCTAGTAGACAGTGTTCCTAACTGGACGCTAGACGTGTCCTTGAGAAGTTTAATACGTATTCAGTGTGAGAAAAAATAGTTTACATGTTAAAAAGTGTAAGTAATTAATAAACAATCTCACAGCTCTCTATATATCACTGGAGTGTTATTTAAATCGTGTCAAGGATTACTAAATAGAGTGAAGTAAAAACTATAATCTGTGTAACCCTACATTCTTCATCCGCACCACTCTCTGCAAAGAAATTTATGTCTCTAACAATAATACTGACGCAGTCGAGGCAAACATAAATATATAGTATTTAAAGAAACAGTCAAATTACAAAGTTAATTTTTTTAAACATTGGGGCAAAGGCCACAGGGTACCATACGTGCGGTTGCAACTGCTTCAAGTTCGGAACTCCTAAAATTAAACCTACTTCAAGCGGAATCCTCTATTCTGCATCCACTGTAACCTGCGTGCAGGGCAGAAGTCTGATTCCATTCCCCACACTTCGCAGGCATAGAATATCAGAGGTAAGACAAAAGCCTTGTTAGAGTGTAACTTGAGGTGGACGGTAGAACAGAGTATAAGGCCGCTATCGCCCCTTTATCCCTGTTAGGTCCTTATCAAAAGTGGTGCCTAAGTATCAAATGCAGGTTCCCCACTGTAACTTTGATAGGTGAATGTATACAGGTTATATTAAATTAGTTACCTGAAAGTATGAATGAATTATTTCGAAACTGTTGACGGAAATTTATTCCGATGTTCATCAAACCTTATGTCATATCATCAAGTTTTAAACATGGTCGGCAGACTTCGCTACATGCACTCGCTCGCTCTTCTGGCGGGGAAAATGTGAAGCACTCGCAACACCTGGAGCCTAGTAAGCAGTCGCCATGGAGTCTTACAACAGTGCGGAGCGCGCGCAGTGTTGTCTGTGGTTTCATGAAACTAATACAAAGTATCAAAAAACTCCCCCGCAGGTGAAAACTATCGAAACATGGTATGATCGATTCATAGAAACAGGTTGTGTGGGACACCGAGAGGAAGGACAGGGACGCCCTCCTGTAGCAGGCCACGTTGTGGAAGCCGTGAGAAGAACTTATGCACGAAGTCCAAAGAAGTCTACAACTAGAGCAAGTTTGGAACTGACCATTCCACAACCTACGGTATGGAGAATTTTATGACGACGACTGCAGTGTAAGGGGTACAAGTTGCCACTGGTTCAGGTATTAAGTGCTAATGACAAGCTTAAACGTTATGAGTTCTGTGCGGACATGCTGAACAGAATGGAAGAAGGCGATAGTTTTCTTAATAAGATTGTCTTCAGTGACGAGGCAAGTTTTCACCTTAGTGGTACAGTTAATCGCCACAATGTAAGGATATGGGCTACACAGAAACCGACGGAATGCCTGAAACGTACACGAGACTCAGCAAAACTGAATGTGTTTTGTGCGCTAGGCTCCGTGAAAGTGTATGGACCATTCTTTTTTATGAGAAGACATCACATATCTAAATATGTTAGAAAACTACCTGATGCCACAGCTGCAAGAAGATATGAGAGATAATTTCATTTTTCAAACAAGATGGAGCACCTCCTCATTACCACTACATACCTATCCCACACCACTCCCGCTTGGATTGGACGTGGCGGGAACATAGCTTGGCCTCCACGATCTCCCGATTTAACACCGCTGGATTTTAGTCTGTGGGGCTACATTAAAAATAACGTGTACAACCCTCCACTGCCGACCAATCTCGATGAGCTTCGTCAACGAATTAACGTAGCGGTAGCTCGGACATGATCACGCGTATCTGGGATGAACTGTCGTACAGGTGGGATATCTGCCGAGTGACAAAAGGGAGTCACATTGAACATTTGTAAACATTGCAAATCAAACTCAATATTAATGTCAATGTATGTAATGGAAATGGAAATAAACTACGTAAGATAACTATGTATAATTTAGCTTTATTATCAAGTAACTAATTTAGAATAACCCTGTATATGTTTGCTGCGAATCTGTGGCAGTTGTGCGGAATGACACGTGTACGGAAATGGGACATATTAACGTTTATAGAGCCTAAAACACCCACAGGAAATTGTTAAGCATGAAACGTTTAGAAAGTTAAACTTTACGGAGAGAAATCTTGGCCTAACCAGTGTAATACTGGTCCAATGAACTTTGACTTGGGAACTATAAAGGTCGGAATACGGAGCTGGCCGGTAAGGTTGAGAGGGCCAACCCAAGTAAGTAGAGTTTAGACCACAGTTGATATTTAAAGTGACAAGAAGGGTTCTGTGTATAACTGCTGTGGAAATGTGGAGGCCATCAAATGGAAGCCTTTAGTGACTTACAATGGGCATCATATATAGTGGTATGTATTACGGAGGGGTCCCCGAAACCGACGCAGAGCACAGCAAGTAGGCCGTGACAGCCCTTTTTGCTTCCAACGTGGCCCCTGAGATGGAGGGACGAGGGGAAAGACCCGAAGGGCGTAAGCGTGGGAGGGGTCCCTAACGTTTCCAGATAGAACGCGCCCGACTATGCCCAGTCCCTGTCCACAAACCACCAACCTCTTAAGTCCGCGGGAAGGAACCCACTCGGAGGAGAAGTGTAACTGGGCGGTACCGCAGCGACGCCAGGAAAGAAACCTCTTATAGAACGCGAGCCATTGCATATTCCGCGGAGTAACAACTATTTTCTACTCCATGGGATTCTCAGCCTTCGCCGTAAGCATGTTCTTTTATAACTCCAATGTGTTCGTATTCAAGTACAAGGGCTTTGTAAATCCTTTTTTATTTTTACTTTCTCTACTACGTATAGTAAGTAGGGAAAGTATTGTATTCTATGTTTGCGCAAATGTAAAGGCGCTACGATCGGTTAGTTGAGAAATTTCCGACTGTACTATATCAGACTGTGATAACAGCAACAGCATCATACCGACTAAATACCGCTACTTCTTCTTCTTCTTCTTCTTCTTCTTCTTATTATTATTATTATTATTATTATTATTATTATTATTATTTTGTTGTGTTGCTCAAACATTGCTAGCATAAGAGTAATGAATACGTCGATTTCATACTTATCATTCATTCTGCGATCATACTCCGATGTTCGATATTCCCTTATTATAATTTGTAGTTTCTCATTTTTCTTTTTCTCATTTGAATGTTAATTTAGCTCTCCTTTTGTTTTGTCTTTCGTGTGTTTTCTTAGTAGTTTTATGTATGATGGTTACTGATAATAAATAAGCTTATGTTGACGTTACTTAAACTGCTATTATTTCTTTCCAACTGAGATTTTCTCAATAAACAGGCAGCCCGAGTGTAACAAAACTCAGGTGCATTCACAAGAAATCAACTTTACATACTGTGGTATTTGTGGTTATTCAATAGTTGAGACAGTATTTTTAACACTTAAATAATTTCAGTCTAATTATATAATATATAAATTCAATAACAACCCGCCTTAAAGCAATATGTGTATGTAACAATAAATAAAAAGTGTATATTACAGTCATTGTATATGTTTATATTATTGTATACATCTGTAATAATGTTATGTGAATGTATTACATAATTTAATAATGTAGGAGCTGTGAGAATAATAGGTTAAAAGTTGCTAACAATGAGGTCACCTTGAGGCAATAATGAATTTGAAAGTTTAGCAATACAGTTCATAAATAGCCAATCAACAACCAGAAAAAAGCTTAAGTTAAATGTAAGTATTCTACTGGAGTAGAATTAGCCAATCAGAAACTGAAATAGGGCAAATTGCACAAATTCAGAAGTCAGTTGGTTGTAGACAGTGTTCCTAACTTGATGCGAGATGCGTCCTCGAAAAATTTAATATGTATTCAGTGTGACACGAAAATAGTTTACGTGTTAAAAAGTGCAAGTATTTAATAAACGAATCTTACAGCTCTCTCTATATCAGTGAAGTGTTATTTAAATAAAAGGAGTGAAGTAAAAATTATAATCTGTGTAAGCCTACATTCTTCAGCCGCACCACGCCTTGCAAAGAAATCCATGTCTCTAATAATAATGCTGACGCAGCCGAGGCAAACATAAATATATAATATTTAAAGAAACAGTCCAAATATAATACATCTTCTTCAAACTTACTTTCCATACGTAACAGCAACAAACCTTCTTCAAATTGACGCCCAAAGCGTGGTGCAAACAACGTAAAGACAATATTCCATCTTCAAAAACAAATCTACCTACTTCATAGTACTTTTGTATAGTCTTTTCTCAATACTTTTATTTTGCTCTTTATAGTGTCCTCAGAGTTTTAATTAACTTGTTGTTTAAATGCCTTGTAGTTTCATATAGAACGGGAGAGGAAGGAAGGCAAATGCAATAAGTTTAAACAGCTACCCTTGAAACGTTGAGTAAACCAGGTAGTATAATTAAGAAGTAGCAGACATTGAACAAGACAGTCTCCTATACTTGTGTGATATGGGAATGGAGGTGATAATTCAGAGGCAGGTAGAGCTCCTCTCAACAGACATAGCTACAACTCTCCCGACCGTGACTTGATCGACTTTGACGGGATGACACTGGCCCGGAGAACTGATAGCGATCTCCAGAACGACACCTGGCATTGTCCAAGGATTGCTGCTCGTTCGCGTGGCTAAACCTTTCTTTTTTTATCTTTAGTTGCTCAGGTGTTTCCACGACTCCTCAGGGGTGAGCAGAAGGAGTGAGTCAACAGCGCCCTATTGTGTTCTCAATCATATGAAACACTAATATTTCTTATTTGTGATACAGAAAACTTGTAGATGCAAGGGGAATATGGTAAACTCTAACGATATTCAAATGTTTTAAGAGCTGGTTGCTATGTGGAGCATTCCATTCTCTTTGCATGTCCAGGACATAAAAAAGACGAATAACGAATTCCCATTGGAGAAAAAGCATAAGTATTGTAAAATTTAAACAAATAACAAGGAATATCTCGGAAATGGTTCACTCGCCCAAAAAAACGCGTGTGACATAAATTGTTTGTTTTAACGAGATCTACATCTTTTGTGTAGTAAAATTTTGTCTATCTGTTACGGTTTACCAGTTATGCGAAAGTCATTCAGAATAAAGCGGACTTTTAAGGACATTTCCAGAAAATTCAAGATATGCATTTAATTTGCCATAAAAATATCTTGAACATACCTATAGTATCTTAATCAGAATCGTAAGAGCCATTTTTGTGGAAATCAAAATTTTTGGAAAGTGTCCCATTAAAGGGTAATCTGGGGTAGAGGGATTTTATTGAAAATCTTCGTGTCACATCTCTGGAAGATACTGAATCTAAATACCAAGTTTGGTGTTTATCCGACTGTTCGTTTCTGAGTTATGCTGTTCACAGACACACACACAGGGATATGTTTCCAAAAATGCTTTTTTTAGATTCAGGGGGTCTCAAAACATATATTTCCGGTGAAATCTCGGTATCGAATTTTTGGGTGGAATACAATACTTCCCCTACTTATTATACGTAGTAGAGAAAGTAAAAATGAATAACGAATTCCCATTTGCGAAAAGGTATAAGTATTGGAGAATTCAAACAAATAACAAGGAATGTCTCGAAAATGGTTCACTCAACAAAAAACAAAATGTATATGACATAAATTGTATATTTTAACGCGATCTACATTTTTTGTGTAGTAAAATTTTGTCTGTCTCTTATGGTTTACCAGTTATGCAAAAGTCGTTCACAATGAAGAATACTTTTAGAGACATTCCCAGAAAATTCAAGATATACATTTTATTTGTCATGAACGTATCTTAAACATATAATATTTCAATCAAAATCGTTAGAGCCATTTTTGAGAAAATTACAATTTTCGAAAAATGTTCCCATGTAAAGGGTAGTTTGGGGTGGGGGATTTTCTTGAAAACCTTCGTGTCGCGTCTCTGAAGATACTGAACCTAAATACCAAGTTTGGTGTTTATCCGACTGTTCGTTTCTGAGTTATGCTGTTCACAGACAGACACACACACAGACACACACGGACATGTTTCCAAAAATGCTTTTTTTTTATTCAGGGGGTCTCAAAACATGTATTTCTGGTAAAATCTCGGTATCGAATTTTTGGGTGGAATACAATACTTCCCCTACTTACTATACGTAATAGAGAAAGTAAAAATGCGAGTCAGTTAAAAAAATTAATGTCGTGCCGGCATGTTATTATGGTACTCAGTCGCTTACAGCAACCGGCGAAATCGGAAGATCCGTGGTTCAAATCCCGGCTATGGCATTGTATTTTTCTGTTTGATTCTACCCTTCTATTCTTACAAATGGTTAATACAGGGACAGCCAAAAAACTACGAACCGGCTGCGCGGTTTTTTTCCTTTCCGCGTCCTCGGCGCTCGTTGCTGTCTGCCGTTATCATAGAAAGGCGCAAATGAAACCATACACATGTTTAAAACTACTTTAAAAGGCTTTACTTACGACCTTTATGAAAGGAGATGCTGAAACTGACCACCGTCGTTGTCCACACATTTTTGGCACCTCTTTAGGAAACTATCCATCACTCGCCGTAGTTCACGTTGAGAAATTTTCTGGCGGATATTGTGTTTTAATTCTTCTATAGTGTGTGGGTTTGTCTTGTACACTTTGTTTTAAGTTACCCCAGAGATAGAAATCGCAGGGGTTAGGTCGGGGGACAGAGGGTATCACAAATCTCTACTAATAATTCTGTCCTCAAACGCACTTTCAATTCTTCTCATCGAAATACTGGCCGTATGAGCTGTTGCAGAGTCTTGTTGAAAAAAAGGCAAAATCACGTTCCCTGTCTGTTAATTATCTAAAACAGAGGGCAAAATTGTATTCACGTATGCACGGGCTTCAACTGTTGACTGAAAACAAAATTGGTGCCAAAAATGTATGGACAACGTGTGTGCCAGTTTCAGCATCTCCTTTCATAAAGCTGGTAAGCAAAGCCTTTAAAAGTAGTTTTAAAAACTTGTATGGTTTCATCCGCGCCTTTCTGTGGTCTTGGCAGACACCAACGAGCGTCCAGGACGCGGACAGGAAAAGCATCCCGCAGCCGGTTGGTAGTTTTTTGGCTCTCTCTGTACTTTCAATGCCAAGGAAGGTTTGTATTGCGCCCAAAACTTTGTATGGATATTTAACCGGAAATACGTGTTTTGAGCACCCCTGAATCCGATAAAAATATTTTGAAAAAAAAGGATCTATGTGTGTGTGTATGTGTGGGTGGGTGGGTGGTTGTGAGATAGAGAGAGACAGAGCAGTATATCTCTCAAACGAAACTGGGTTAAATACCAAACTCGGTATTTAAGTTCAGTAGTTTTCAAAGACGCGACACGAAGATTTTCAAGAAAATTCTCCCACCCCAAAGTACGTTTGACGTGAAAGGTTTTTCAGAATTTTTTATTTTTTAAAAAATGGCCCCAAGGAGTTTTATTAAAATAAATTATTATTAAAATATTTACATGACAACGTAAAATATGTATCTTGAATTTTCTGGGAATAGCCTGTGAAGTCATCTTCATTCAGAAGGCATTTTGCATAATCTTATATAACTGCTAAAATACAAGAAATAAAGAAAAACATACAACTCATAAAAGTTAAATCTCGTTTAAAACTCAGAATTAATTTAAAATAATATTTTATAGCATCAACCATTTGCGAGATACACTAGTTATTGATTTGAATTTTTCAATACTTTCACATTTTTTGAAGTGGTCGGCATTCAGTTGTTTCTCGTGATGTCATGGAAAGATTGTGGAACCTCAGTGCCAGTAGCATATGGCGATCCGTTTTAAAACATTTTAGTATCTTTGTGCGTACAACCAAATGTGTAATGTAACCATTCGATTAATCTAAAGTAGATAGGAAAATCTGATGTGTTACACTCACATGACTTTCTCTACTCTTGTACAAACTATTTTTACAAACTCTTATTCTCCATCTATTTCATATTAATTGAGATAAACATTTGCAGAAACGATCTTTTGTCATGCAAAGAGAATTACATTTTACACATAGCGACCAGTTCTAAAAATATTTGACTATCGCTTAAGGCGTACTATGTTCCCCTTGTTTTGTATTTGCAAGGGCAGTATAGAAATACAGTAGCCTTTAAGCATAGACATATCTCTTAATAGCTGGTTGCTAGGTGCAGCACCATTCCCTTTGCCACAGATTAATACTCTTTGCATATCCAAGACAAAAAAGTGAATAACGAATTCCTATTTTAGAAAAAGTATAAGTATTGGAAAATTTAAGGGAATAACAAGCAATATCTCGAAAATGGTTCACTCAACATCAAAAATGTATATGACATAAATTGTGTATTTTAATGCGATCTGCATTTTTGTGTAGGAAAATTTTGTCTATCTCTTATGGTTTATTAGTTATGCAAAAGTCGTTCACAATGAAGAATACTTTTGGAGACATTCCCAGAAAATTCGAGATATACATTTCATTTGTCATGAAAGTATCTTAAACATGTGATATTTTAATCAAAATCGTTAGAGCAATTTTTGATAAAATTAAAATTTTCGGAAAACGTTCCATGTAAAGGGTAATCTGGGGTGAGGGGGATTTTCTTGAAATCCTTCGTGTCGCATCTCTGGAAGATACTGAACCTAAATACCAAGTTTGGTGTTTATCCGACTGTTCGTTTCTAAGTTATGCTGTTCACAGACACACACACACGGACATGTTTCCAAAAATGCTTCTTTTTGGATTCAGAGGGTCTCAAAACATATATTTCCTTTGAAATCTCGGTATCGAATTTTTGGGTGGAATACAATACTTCCCCTACTTACTATACGTAGTAGAGAAAGTAAAAATAAAACCCTTGTAAAAAGAGATTGCAAATAGATAAAGTAGATACAGTAGAGAAATTTATTCCTCTATTTTAGTTCTGGACAAGGCTGTTTGATTGTGACATTTTGCCCTCTATTCGCTCGTGGATTCTAGTTGAATTTTGTATGACGGCAGTATTTTCTCGTTAGGTTTCCATTGCCTTATAGATATAGCAACATGAAGCCAGAGTTGTCCACGAGGGAAACACTTGGACAGCCCTGGGTGTGGAAGTACCCATGTCACTGCCTCTAATCTCGTCCCCAAAGCTAGCTACTGTTGAATCAGGGCGGTGCTCTTTCCAATGCCAAAGCGATAAGCATCATCGATATACAAACACAGGTATACAGAACACTGTGAGGTCCCAGATACTACCCTTGTTCACGTCTTTCAAACCAAATTTGACGTTGTACACAGTTTTCCTTTCCAATGCACTTAATAGTACAACACTATTCTTGATCGTTCTTTCAGATTCTTGCTGAAACGTAAAGTAAGAAAATAAAGAAGTATTATTTCTTTGATGTCCAGGTGTTGACACCGTATCAAAGTTCAGAATCTCAGCTCCTATGATGGACATATTACACATTTCGTTCTTCATCTACGACTTGTAATTTGCAATATTATTGACATACATTTACAATCGAAAAGGTAATCGACTCAAAGTTTGAATGCCAGCAACAATTTCTTAATAAGTAGGTTATAGGATGTAAACTCCGGAAGGGGTCACCTCAACACTGTGACTAACTAGATCTATTGTGGCTACAACCCCCGGGCGGATCGGTGGAGGTCACAGGTCCGCAGGTAGACGGGATCACAGAGACGCACCGAAGTCCCTAGCATTTTCAGTACGAAACACCCGCACTCGCCAGTAGACGCGGATCCCGCAAGAGGGCGACAAAACGGCCCTTGCAGGCAGACCAATGCGCCCTGTCGATGGCAGGGAGAAATCTTTACAAAGCGCAGCAACCATGCCCATGCCCGTACCGAAAAAAAATTGGGAAGGGTTTTCCACAAGTAGGTCTAAACTTAACAGTACCCCACACAGTTACCATGTACCTACTCCGAAGTATGTAGACGTTACATGGATAAGAAAATTGCTTGGAGACATTATATAGACAACAAAACTTCATCAGAATGAGGATATTCCACCTTACAGCATAAAAGATAGAGACTGCTTCGAAAACCAGGATGTATGGTCACCTTACTTATGTAAGGCGACGGTATTAAGTTTCCCTTTTTCTTGTAATTGTGCTACTAGCAACAGACCTGCTGTTATCTAACGACATTTTCCCATATTGGTTTGCTATGAATTTAAATAAATAAAACTGTCAGAAGTTTCGGGGGGGTTTGAACCCTAAACCCCCCCTCTAAATACGGCCCTGACCATGTCAACTGCCCATCACTGGATGCACTACGGAATCCGGAAACATTGCCTGAAAGTTGAAAGGGAGAAAGATGAAATGACAGGAAAGGATAAATCACTGTAGAATGCACCACCCCAGCATTCGCCTAGACGACCAGAGGAAACCCAAGAAAAAACCCCATAGTCAGAGTGGGCGGCCACCGGGAATCGAACCCGGGACCTCCCGAATGCGAGCCTTAAAAACAAAATCCGATGAGTGATACCGTAATTATTGACAGGAAGGTATAAATAATTAAATAAAGAAATGATGGTAAGTTAAAGAAATAATTGCAATAAATAATTTACGTACATTATATCAATTTATAATGTAATAAACCTGAGTTGAAAGATTTGTCCAGAAAGACGAAGGTAATTAGCGAGTCAAATTAAGCAAAGTCATTAGCAACAGCCGAGTAACGAACGCGTTAGCATAAAAGTTCGTGGAATGCAGTTAGGAATGGCTTCTGAACGTTTGAACAGTCACGTACGCCAGAATTCTGTAAAAGAGAAAGGGAAATGAAATTCTTAGATTCTGGGAGGTTCCGCATAGTAACAGTGTCAGAGATGTACTGTAGGGCCTTTAGTATTGGGTCACATATTTAGAGACATTGCTAGAGGTGTGGATATGTGGGCGGAGCTTAAGTTAATAAAAGAGCGTCTATTGCTAAACTTAGCATCTTTATTTTCTTTGTGCACAGCCTTAAGGGCTTACAGTCTTTTAGGATGATCGTCAGTTCGTAGCGCCTAAGACCGCCCATAGTTATCAGTTGCTTAGCGGTAGCCGCGAAGGGTTTTGCCGGTAAACATTTTAGCGACTCCCGGCCATTCATGCTTCTAGTTACTTTCTCCACTACGTATAGTAAGTAGGGGAAGTATTGTATTCCACCCAAAAATTCGATACCGCAATGCTTGTTATTTCCTTAAATTTTTCAATACTTATACTTTTTCTCAAATTTGTTATTCATTTGTTTTTATGTCCTGGACATATAAAGAGAATGGAAAGCGCCACATAGCAACCAGCTCTTATAACATTTGACTATCGCTTAAAGCCTACCGTATTACCCTTGCATCTACTAGAAAATTAGCAATAAGATTAGCATCTCGATTAACATGAAGCATATGGAGAATAAGCGTTTGTAAAAATAGTTTGTACAAGAGTAGAGAAAGTCATGTGAGTGTAACATATCAGACTTTTTTAATTTCGTGTCGTATCTTTGGAATATATTGAACTTAATTACAAAGTTTGGTATTTATCCGACTTTTTTTTGAGTTATGCTGTTTACTAATACATACACAGACCTTTTTCTAAAAACAATTTTTGGGGGAGGTCAGGAAGACTCAGGACATGTTTTTCCGGTGAAATTTCCATATACAATTTCTGGGTGGAATGCAGGTATAGATAAGCAGTAGAGTAAGGCAATCTGGATGGAAAAATCACTTTTTATATGAATTGTGTAATATATAACGGATGTATGTGAATTTGTCGTTTGTAGAGTTCATGTGGATGTATCTCACGAAGCCTGCTGCTACAGTGGTTGGACATGTGATCTTTCTCTCGGGGTATGCGTTAGCGGATGTGAAAGGATAACACTAGTTTAAATGGAATGAGAAATTTAATGTAATGTAGTACTTGAGCTATTGAAACGCCTTGCTGACCGTGTGAAGATAAAGAATGTAACTGATTATGTAATGTAGCATTCGAAACTATAACAATTGACTTCTTATATCTGCTAACTTCCGCAGTATCAATTTTACGGTTTGAAATAACTGTTTCCGCAATAGAACAAAAATTATGATGTGTTACACTCACATGACTTTCTCTACTCTTGTACAGATTATTTTTACAAACTCTTATTCTCCACCTATTTCACATTAATCGAGATAAACGTTTGCAGAAACAATCTTTTAACATGCAAAGAGAATTACATTTTACACTAGCGTCCAGGGCAATATAGAAATACAGTAACCTTTAAGCACATACATATCTCTTAATAGCTGGTTGCTAGATGCAACACCATTCCCTTTCCCACAGATTAATACTCTTTGCATATCCAAGACAAAAAAGTGAATAACGAATTCCTATTTTAGAAAAAGTATAAGTATTGGAAAATTTAAGGGAATAACAAGCAATATCTCGAAAATGGTTCACTCAACATCAAAAATGTATATGACATAAATTGTGTATTTTAATGCGATCTGCATTTTTGTGTAGGAAAATTTTGTCTATCTCTTATGGTTTATTAGTTATGCAAAAGTCGTTCACAATGAAGAATACTTTTGGAGACATTCCCAGAAAATTCGAGATATACATTTCATTTGTCATGAAAGTATCTTAAACATATGATATTTTAATCAAAATCGTTAGAGCAATTTTTGATAAAATTAAAATTTTCGGAAAACGTTCCATGTAAAGGGTAATCTGGGGTGAGGGGGATTTTCTTGAAATCCTTCGTGTCGCATCTCTGGAAGATACTGAATCTAAATACCAAGTTTGGTGTTTATCCGACTGTTCGTTTCTGAGTTATGCTGTTCACAGACACACACACACGGACATGTTTCCAAAAATGCTTCTTTTTGGATTCAGAGGGTCTCAAAACATATATTTCCGTTGAAATCTCGGTATCGAATTTTGGGTGGAATACAATACTTACCCTACTTACTATACGTAGTAGAGAAAGTAAAAAAAGATTGATTGATTGATGTAACTACAACAACTAGAGTTTTAGCAACAAATAGTTTGCTTATGAAAAATTATAAAATAAGTTATTATACTCACATTAAAGAAAGATGTTTCTTTAGTTTTAACTATAGCTATGTATATTTTAAATGATTTTCTGAATTCTTACCCAATAGTCAATTTCCACTCTGTTGTTCCATGCTCCGGAAAATGGAATTCCATGACGAGATTGTTGCAGGAAAGCCATCAACTTCACGCGTCTGACAGGCCCAAAAATGGAAGACTAATCAATGTGCCCCCCACATGATGTATATCGAGCTAGGGGCGTTTCTACGTTGTTTTATTTTGACTAAAAACGCAATCAGTCTGTCAGCCTATCAACGGATCAATCAAGCATCAGCGTGGCGAGGTAGACATTTTATTCTAGGGTTCATCTAGCAGTGATTACCCTCGAACACGCCACCATTTGTTCTTAAAATCTTTGGGGAACGTGATCCGTATTACTCTATCTCGGTGCGTTCATGTACACATAGAAACTAAACCTAGCACAGAAATGTAATCAACTACCTTTGTATTAAAATAGACTAAACTGGGAGATTCAAAAACAGCTGCAGTTAATTGTAAGGGAAAACACTTCTGTATTTTAAAGTAGAGAATTTTAAAGCTGAGCAAAGAATCTGTTTGCTTGTGGCGTGTGCAATTAGAATTCTGGAGCTCTCGGGTTCGATCTCCGGCGGCCGTCCAATCTGACCCATGGGTTTTTCGTGGTTTACCTGGGTCGGCAGGCGAATTGCGTCTGTTTCAGATTGTAGAACCAGAAGAAGATGTTCGGTGGGTTGCAGTTGGGTGGTCGATGAGTACTGTGTAAAGGTTTCTTCTCTGGCGTCGTTGCTGGACTGCTCAGTTAGGACCCGTCCCCGGGTTCTCTCCGGCGGGCGCTGCTTTGGGGAATCCCCAGAGGTTAGGGGCTTGTGGGTTGGTCCGGGCGGCACCTCGATCTGAAAACGTTAGGGACTCCGTCCATGCTTGTACCCGTCGGCACCTGGATCTGGTCGCACTTCGTATTCACCCGTCCTTCCCAAGGGTCACGGTAAAAGCAAATGGAGTTGTTGTGGCCTACTTGCGGTACTATGCCCCGCTTTCGAGGGCAGTTCCGTTCGTTCGAACTTTTAATTTACCCAAGCCAAACTACCTTTACGCTGAAAAGTTTTCGTTTTTGACTTTCTCAAACATTGCTTTAACGATTTTAATTAAAATACAGCATCTTTAAGCTATTTACATGTAAAACAAAACACATCTTGAATTTTCTGAAATCGTCTTCCTTCGAAAAAAAATCTTCTATAATTTTCTATAACTGTAAACCATTAACACGCAAACGAAAAATTACCACCGAAAAAATGTCGACTCCGGTGAAGGATACAATTGCTTTCAAATAACTTTGTTGTGGCATCAGCCATTTCCGAGGTATACGTTGTTATTGGTTTGAATGTTTTAGCTCTGTAATTTCGTTTTTACTTTCTCTACCATACACCTAGCAGGGGAGGTAACATTGCATTCCATCCAAAAATTTCGATACTGAGATTTCACTGCTAATACTTGTTTGGAGACTCTAAAAAGCGCAATTTTTCCGTGCGTTTGTATAACTATGTGAGTGTGTGTGTGTGTCTGTGAACGGCATAACTGAAAAATGAAAAGTCGACTAAATACCAAATTTGGTATTGAACTTCAGTACCTTCCAGGGATGCGACATGAAGATTTTAAAGAAACTTCTCCATCGCAAACTATGGTTTATATGGAAACACTTTCGATATTACTGACTTTCTCAAAATGGTTATAACGACTTTAATTAAAATACTATATTACATAGTGGGTAGAGAAGATATTGCATTCCACCCAGAAATTCGATACCGAGATTTCAATGGAAATACATGTTTTAAGACCCCCTGAATCCAAATAAAGCCTTTTAGAAAAATGTCCGCGTGTGTGTCTGTGTATCTCTGAACAGCAAAACTCAAAAATGAACAGCCGGATAAGTACCAAACATGGCGTTTAGGTTTAGTACCTTCCAAAGATTTGACATGAACATTTCCAAAAACATCCTTCCACACCAAAATACCGTTTACACGGAAGTTTATTCGAAATGTTTGATTTTCTAAAAAGTGGCTATAACGATTTTGGTTAAAATACCATATATTAAACAAATTTACATGACAAACAAAATTTATATCTTGAATTTTCAGGGAATAGCATGTGAAGTCCATTTCATTCGAAAGAAATGTTGTATAATCTTATATAACCTGTAAACTTTAAACGCTAGACCAAAATGTAGTACACAAAACTTGTAGGCTTTTTAAAACACCATTATTTCCAATGCCTTCTTTGTGGCATCATCCATTGCCGAGATATCCGTTATAGTTCGAATTGTTCAATGTCATTCTTTGCATGTCCTTTCGATATACAGTTGTTACTCAAATTGGATGGACTTTTAAGGCCAGCATATAGCGTCCAGTTGTTAAACATTTGACTATCGCTGTTCTCTTTGTATCTACAACGAAATGTGTAATGTAGCTGTTTCTGTAAAGATTTATTTGGATTAAAATGAAGTAGATAGAAAAATAAGCTTTTGTAAGAATAGTCTGTATATCCACTAATAAGCGATAAAGGTTAGAGAAAGTCATATGAATAAGGTTTTTTTACCAAGATGGCGGCAAGTGCTGGGTTGGAAGCCATTTCGTTCTGAAAGAGGTGCAAAGCCAAAGTGGTAACTGGTTTAGTTTGTGTTATTTGCAAGACTTCAGTTCATATTAGCTGCGCAAAGTACTTAAGTAATGTTAAATGTTTAAGTGAATCCAGTATTTAGGGCTATGTCGAAAACAATGACAAGTTAGTGAAAGGATGCTTTCTTTGATGCAATTGGTGTATCAGACAATAAAATAGACATTTGGAACTTCAAACATATTGTCAAACAAGATGATGTTATAAAGGAAATGAACTGAACTACTAAACCAAAGCATTCTTAACCTAGGTCAACCTCCCCAAGTCGGCGTGACGTCATCATGTGCCTCGCAGGAACGGAGTGGTTACAAGATCTGGTACACAAACAACTGACAAGTTGCAACTCGGGGGATGAAGCAAACAATGTTCAATCCTAAACATCAGTTCCTCAACATAAACAGGTTAGTAAGCTGAATATGAATAAGTGGGTGACAGTGGACAGTAGTGAAGTAACTGCTGTTTCCGTTCCTCATAATGTTCCTAAATCTTCAAATGCGCAGGTCAAAATTAATTGGGAGAAACCAAACACGTGTTACAGTCGTCGGTAGCACTACCAATGTAAATTCAAATTCTAGTGTGCTTAATGACACTTGGTAGAGACTTTTTTGTTATTTATACCTTTAAAGGGTACATATGGCCCAGAGATGTTATAATATATTCGTATATAAAGACGTGCTCACGTTGTTTTCGCCATTTCCCGTAGGTTTTATTTTTTAAATTTCAGCTACACTTTTCCCCAAAATCTATTTAAGTTAGAAGTTTGGAAATTTTTGTGGTTGTAGAGAATATTTAGCTGCATTTAGTAGGTTAAAGATGTGATGCTAAATTACATGGTTTTCACGAAAACAAATTATAAATATAAAAATGTACACCTAAAATTATCTTCTTGTGGCTATTTTTTAAATTTAATTAGTCCATCAAATGGATAAATAGTTTCCGGCTATTTTGAGCTACTTGTAATAAAAGAAATGGGGGAGTTCGATCTTTATCTTCAGAAAAAAGTGTACACCTATAAATGAAAATAAAAGCTAGCTAAATATACCAGTATACTCAGAAAGCCTTCTTTAATAAGCATTAAAAAGTTTATTGTCCTAAATGGTGTAACTTTATAGAAAACTGGATTTCTTTCAATTGCGAAAAAGCGTAAAAACACCCTAGATCTCTACCATGTGTCCTAAAAGGCGTGGCAAAAAAAGTAGTCTTGCA
The DNA here is from genome assembly GCA_030765065.1 of Deroplatys truncata. Lineage (NCBI taxonomy): Eukaryota > Metazoa > Arthropoda > Insecta > Mantodea > Mantidae > Deroplatys > Deroplatys truncata. The sequence continues at coordinate 15,647,079 of CM060979.1, forward strand.
TGTATACAGGTTACCCCCAGATACCACGGTAGATCGACTGGTGACATTTTAAAAGGTGATTTTTCCAGAAATTAAATGTTAAAACTTGAACCCTAGTCACCCAGAAATGTACTAGTCTTTTATAATTGAATTAAATGAAGACAATATTAATTCCCATTAAACCCAAGTATATGGTCCAAAAATGCTCATATCAGGCGTTTTATACCCACGCCCAGTGATACGGGGACTTCGCTTCCAGCTCTCGTCGAGATGAGACGAAGAGGACTAAGCGCTCTCAGGCCCAAACGCCGGACTTCACTGCCGCCTCGCGGACGATCATTGGAGACCGCCGAACTCTCCGGATACTTCCGCTACAGTAGTCGCACTTGGCGCCCGCAACTCAACTTTTGGCTGCGGTCTCGCGGCCTGTCCCCTACTTCGTCATCTACCTCCAGCGACTCATATGCAGCACCTCGATTGAGCTACGCCGCCGCTGTTGCTCGACTTAACTGCACCGCTGAGCATTTCAGCGTCTTATCGAACCAGCAGGCTACCTCAACCGACAACGCAGTTGCCTCTCCGGACAGCACCCCCGACCAAGAAGGCCGCTTCAGCGCAGTCGCGGTCGGAGTACAGAGAAACCTAGCAACGCAGATTCTCCTGGAACAACTTCAACAACGCTGGCCTTCAATGGTGAAGGCGACCAGAATTGTTTCTAGGAATGGACCGACTCCATTGGTGCGCCTTGCTTTCCTCAACAAGGCGCATTACGACGCTGCTCTTCAGACGGACGTGGAGCTCCTCGGCACCACGATCCGCTTTGAAGCCAGCCGCACACAACGGACACCACCGTGCCGTCGATGCTGCCAGTATGGGCACTCGGCGGAACAATGCAGCAACTCACCACGCTGCCACTACTGTGGCTCACCGGCCTTGACGCCCACCTGCAAGCAGCATGATCTTTCTCGCCGTAGAAGGTTCTGCGCCACCTGCTGCAGGATGGATCACTTCACGGGCCAAGCTTGCTGCCCGCTTTACCCGAGACGGGCAGTTCCAACCCAGACGCACCACCTCAACCACCGCGCTCTCGCCGGGAGCGTAACAACGCAGACGTCACCAACACGCACACAGCTTCTACACTGACGGCCATAGAGGCCTCAATCACCGAGCTTCTAGCAGCCTCAGCAACCGTACAGGCAGAGATCGCCAAACTCAACCAAAAGCTGGAAGCGCTTCGGCAAGCCGCCAACCGGCAATTTGCTGGCATTGAAGCAAAGCAGCGCACATCAAACAGGAACTACGCCAGCGCCACTGGCAGTCTCAACAGACTCAGGGCGTCAATTGAGGAGTTATCCCACTACGACGACCCAGACCTCCTGCCGTCAATACAGCGAAAGCTGTACCGAATAGAAAGCTACCTGGAAGAAGAACATGACAATGACACAACCGACGACCGGGCCCGGACACGGAACCAAATTACACTGTTATGACACCACTGTTCCTAGGTTACTGTTCAGGGCCTCGGCCATGACTCTTACCTATTCCCCACTGAGGAGAATATCCACTTTGGAATTCTCCGATTTCAAGGAATCACCCACGAACCGCAGGATTGCTACGGCGGAACCAACCAACACAACACCAATTATGCCCCTAATAAACAGCGCCACCACAGCATAAGACCCTTCTTTTCCTCTTCCTTTTTCCTTTCTACAACCTATATATATCTCTGTTTTTCCTTAAACCTTTATTCCTGTTTTCCCTAAAAAAAAAAAAAAAAAAAAAAAAAAAAAATACGGGAAAGCACTCATACAGACTCAGAGTAATTAGCTTGAATGTGCAATCGACAATAAGTAAAATTAATGAAATCAAACTAACGTACCATTATAGAAATCCCGATATGTTGTGCTTTACAGAACACTGTTTACCAAACGACACAAGGGGGCATATTGCTGGCTATAATGTATCAGCTTGTTTTAGTAGAACCATATAAGTATGTGCATGGTACTGGCATTATTTATTATGTCAGTTATGGAAACAACTGTTTTCATATCTTATCGGTGGATTTAGATTGTGGATGTGTTGGTTAAAATTGTGTTTACCGGTGTCCAATACTGTGTTTTTAGCGCTCGCCTAAGGGCAATTTTGAAGTGTTTTTAAACAAATTAGATTGCATTCTGGCACTAAACTTTATCTGATAATGTAATTATTTCAGGTGATTTCACGTTAATGCACTTTCAAAATCATCACCAACTATTCTCCTACCCATGGGAACAACTTAATTATCTAATCACAATTTTTGAAGCAAATGAGTATTTCTTAAATGTACGAGGGCTGGTCAATAAAGACTGAGACTAATTTTTTTTCACAGATATTTATTACTCCATTTCAATGTTGACATGGTCTTTTTCAAAGTAGTCCCCTCCTACTTGAATGCACTTTTTACAGCGTCTCTGCCAGTCCTCGAACACATGGTACAGGTCATTCTTTGTCAGGTCTTTGAGAATCGCCTCACTTTTCTTCAGCATTGCTTCAAATTGAATGCTCCGGAGCTTTGCCTTTAGTGATGGGAATAAAACGAAATCACAGCGGACAAGATTGGGCCTATAGGGCAGATGCGGCACACAGGTAATGTTGAATTTAGCCAAAAATTCCTGGACTTGATTTGCAACTTGAGGCCGCACGTTGTTGTGATAAGTTCTGGTCGTTTCCTTGCAATGTGCTTCCTCGGTGTAGCCAATACTGACGTGTAGTACGCTGCTGTAACAGTGGTGTGAGTGGGAACAACAATCACAGCAGCTGTGTTGATGTTGACTTCAGTCATAGCAGAAGCCGAAGCACCAGGTCCCCTTGTTTAGCACAGAGGATTCGCCCTTCTTTGAAGTCCTTGAACCACCTAAACACTGTTGCACGAGGTAGTGCATCTTCACCGTATGCTTGCTTCAGCTTTTCCAAAGTTTCAGAGGCTGTATGATTTAAACTAAAACAAAATTTTATTGCTCCTCTCGTGTCACCTTCATTTTGTGGTACGCGAAATTCAACTAGGGTCAACAATATACAGCATTACTACCAACCTACCGATACAAGAGTGCTGCTGCCTATGGACATTATACATGAAACCCCACTCTTTTCAAATATTCATGGTAGAGACAGGAAACTCTCAAGAAAGCTACAGGAAAAAATCAATCTCAGTCTTTATTGATCAGCCCTCGTACTTGAATCTCATCTGGTCATATGGGTCAAATTTTAACCTATAAAAAGACTCAATATTAACAGAATTATTCGCATAAAAATGTACCGGGACTGTAGTCATAACAATTTATATACGTTTAACATAATTTTAAGCAACATAAATTGGTAAAATGTGCTGAATAAGCGTTCGAGATTTTCATGTCAAATCTTACGAACTACTTTGAGATGAGACCGACAATAAAATTTTTTTAGAAACTCAAACAAGGATTAGTTTTAAAAAATTTAAATGATATGATTGTTTTTCAAAGTATTCCCCTTTAACATCAATACACTTTTGCGTTCGATGAAACCAGACCTTATGGCAATGATGCCACTCTTCGTGAGGCAGTTCAGAAACCACTGCTTCATCTGATGAAGAAGACGTGATTCCTCGCATTTTATCTTTAATTTGTGTAAACAAAAAGAATTCAGAAGATGCTAGGTGAGGGCTGTATGGTGGAGGGTCCATGGTGCTGACCTTTAGGGAATCCAGATACTCAGTTGTTTGTTTTGCTGTATGCGAGGATACATTGTCATGATGTAACATTATTTTCCCTTTTGGGCGTTTTTCGCGAACTTTTTCAAAAATTTGCGGTACACAGACCTTAGTGTACAATCGGCAGTAACGGTACGCCTATCTTCTTATGCCATAGTGGCAATATGGCACGTTAAAAAAATCTGATGTGTTACACTCACGTGACTTTCTCTACTCTTGTACAAACTATTTTTACAAACGATTATTCTCCATCTACTTCATGTTAATCGAGATGTTAATCTTATTGCTAATTTTCTTGTAGATGCAAGGGGAATTGGTAGGCTTTAAGCGATAGTCAAATGTTTTAAGAGCTGGTTGCTATGTGGAGAATTCCATTCTCTTTGCATTACCAGGACAAAAAAAAATGAATAACGAATTTGAGAAAAAGTATAAGTATTGGAAAATTTAAGGGAATAACAAGCAATATCTCGAAAATCGTTCACTCAACAACAAAAATGTGTATGACATAAATTGTGTATTTTAACGCGATCTACATTTTTGTGTAGTAAAATGTTGTGTATCTCTTATGGTTTACCAGTTATGCAAAAGTCGTTCACAATGAAGAATACTTTTGGAGACATTCCCAGAAAATTCAAGATATACATTTTATTTCTCATGAAAGTATCTTAAAGATATGATATTTTAATCAAAATCGTTAGAGCCATTTTTGAGAAAATTAAAATTTTCGAAAAGTTTTCCATGTAAAGGGTACACTGGGGTGGGGGAATTTTCTTGAAAACCTTCGTGTCGCATCTCTGAAAGATACTGAACCTAAATACCAAGTTTGGTGTTTATCCGACTGTTCGTTTCTGAGTTATGCTGTTCTCACACACACACAGACATGTTTCCAAAAATGACTTTTTTGGATTCAGGGGGCCTCAAAACATGTATTTCCGGTGATATCTCAACATCCAATTTTTGGGTGGAATACAATACTTTCCCTACTTACTACACAAAGTAGATGAAGTAGTAACCGTTGTGTATGTAAGGTGTCCGATTTTATTTTGATGCGGAAAATGGTGATAAATGAAATTAAGTATTTCTATGCAAGAAACATTAAACAAATAAGCGGTTACTTACTGCACTCAGTTTTGAGATATACTTAATATATTTCTTCGCTGTAGCCAAGAGATCTACTCTAGTTAGGTCCTGTCGCATTTACTGCGCGAGTTTCCCCTCTATTGTCATTCCCCATAAGGCGGCATCAGTAAAAACCTCTCAACCCAATCAGTGAAGGAGAACGGAAGGGGTTTAGTTTTGAACTGCGTGTGGAAAGTCGTTACAATTGTAAGACATTTCTTAGAGTTAAATAAATTCCCTCTCAAGCAAAACTTTCTGAATAGAATGTCTTCCAGTTTGTTACATCTATTGAAGAAGTCTTGAATTTCGTTTGACAGCTCCTGGTACTGACTGACTGCTATCAGTCCGTGTTTTCGGCAGAAAGAAAGAGAGGAAAACAAGTCTAGTTTATTCTAGACATACAGTACCAAAAATCAAGGTTTCTGCTGTACCACACAAATATAGATATACGTACTCCTTAAAACTAGAATCAACACGCTTCTGATAAATAAAGTGAAATTTTTCTGAAGGAAAAAATCATGTTCTAAAATTTTTGTTTCGAGTGTTTGCTTCGCCACGCAACTAAGGAAAGACACAGCCGATTGTTACGAAATCATTAGGTTAGTTTTCAGAAAATAAAAACTAACGAAATATTTTTCTGTAAGCGGTAGTTTCAAGTGGCCGGAATTTCCTGAAAAAACTGAACTTAACTGCTAGCTAGATATGTATCCAACTTTTGTTTTATAGTTATGCTGCTCACTGAGATTAATAAAAAAAATCTGATGTGTTACACTCACATGACTTTCTCTACTCTTGTAAAAACTATGTATACAAACGCTTATTCTCCATCTACTTCATGTTAATCGAGATAAACATTTGCAGACTCTTATCTTATTACTAATTTTCTTGTAGATGTAAGGGGAATATACATTTACAAGGGTAATATTCAATTCAATTCAATTTTATTGCAATTCAGTATGGTGTAATACACGATTGAATCTAGTCAATAGTAAACAAGTACTTAAGTAACAAACATATAAGTAACAATATTGATGGTGATGATGATAATAATAATAATAATAATACCAATAATAATATAATGTAAATATAAATATAATATGTACAAATTACTGTTAACCAAGTAGTAACTGAATATGCGCAATGAACAATTTGCAGTTGGCACAATTATAATTGAATTGTTACAAGTTACAGAACACAAATATAAAGTAGTACTGTTAATGAAGTATTACAGAGCAATTATTACAGTTATTACAAATTTATTTACACAGGTATTCGTCAATACTGTAAAAAGATTTATTAATTAAGAACTGTTTTAATAATTGTTTAAATTTCTTAAAATTATTATTATGCCATTTCTTGACTTCTTCTGGTACTCCATTATAAAATTTTATTCCAGCAAACCTAGGCATCTTTTCATACAAATGTAATCTGTGGCTAGGGATAGCATAATCATTTCTATGTCTAGTGTTGTATCTATGAACATAAGAATTTGTTAGTGACAAAGAGTTATATTTCATAAAATGTATAATGGTTTTGTAGAAAGACAGTAGCCTTTAAGCACATACATATCTCTTAATAGCTGGTTGCTAGGTGCAGCACCGTTCCCTTTGCCACAGATTAATACTCTTTGCATATCCAAGACAAAAAAATGAATAACGAATTCCCATTTGAGAAAATTAGTATTGAAAAATTTAAGGGAATAACAAGCAATATCTCAAAAATGGTTCACTCAACAAAAAAAATGTATATGACATAAATTGTGTATTTTAACGCGATCTACATTTTTTGGGTAGTAAAATTTTGTCTATCTCTTATGGTTTACCAGTTATGCAAAAGTCGTTCACAATGAAGAATACTTTTGGAGACATTCCCAGGAAATTCAAGATATAAACTTTATGTGTCATAAAAATATCTTAAACATATGATATTTTAATCAAAATCGTTAGAGCCATTTTTGAGAAAATTAAAATTTTAGAAAAATCTTCCATGTAAAGGGTAATCTGAGGTGGGGGGATTTTCTTGAAAACCTTCATGTCGCATCCTTGAAAGGTACTGAACCTAAATACCAAGTTTGGTGTTTATGCAGCTGTTCGTTTCTGAGTTATGCTGTTCACAGACGGACACACAAACAGACACACACGCAGACACAAACACACGGACATGTTTCCAAAGATGCTAATTTTGGATTCAGGGGGTCTCAAAACATGTATTTCCGGTGAAATCTCGGTATCGAATTTTTGGGTGGAATACAATTCTTCCCCTACTCACTTATACGTAGTAGAGAAAGTCGTGTGTGTACAACACATCAGAATTTTTACTTTCTCTACTACGTATAGTGAGTAGGGGAAGTATTGTATTCCACCCAAAAATTTGATACCGAGATTTCACCGGAAATACATGTTTTGAGACCCCCTGATACCAAAATTAGCATCTTTGTAAACATGTCCGTGTGTGTCTGTGAACAGCATAACTCAGAAACGAACAGCTGCATAAACACCAAACTTGGTATTTAGGTTCAGTATCTTCCAAGGATGCGACATGAAGGTTTTCAAGAAAATCCCCCCACCCCAGATTACCCTTTACTTGGAACGTTTTTCGAAAATTTTAGTTTTCTCAAAAATGGCTCTAACGATTTTGATTAAAATATCATATGTTTAATATAATTTTATGACAAATGAAATGCATATCTCGAATTTTCTGGGAATGCCTCCAAACGTATTCTTCATTGTGAACGACTTTTGCATAACTGGTAAACCATAAGAGATAGATAACGTTTTACTACACAATTTATGTCATATACATTTTTTTTGTTGAGTGAACCATTTTCGAGATATTGCTTGTTATTCCCTTACATTTTCCAATACTTATAGTTTTTCTCAAATTCGTTATTCATTTTTTTTTTGGTTCTGATAATGCAAAGAAAATGGAATACTTCACATAGCAACCAGCTCTTAAAACATTTGACTATCGCTGAAAGCCTACCATATTCCCCTTGCATCTACAAGAAAACTAACAATAAGATTAACATCTCGATTAACATGAAGCATATGGAGAATAAGCGTTTCTAAAAATAGTTTGAACAAGAGTAGAAAAAGTCATGTGAGTGTAACACATCAGATTTTTTTACAAACGTTTATTATCTTATTGCTAATTTTCTTATAGATGCAAGGGGAATATGGTAGGTTTTAAGCGATAGTCAAATGTTTTAAGAGCTGGTTGCTATGTGGCGCATTCCGTTCTCTTTACATGTCCATAAAAAAACGAATAACGAATTCCCATTTGAGAAAAAGTATAAGTATTGGAAAATTCAAAAAAATAACAAGGAATATCTCGGAAACGGTTCACTCCACAAAAAAATGTATATGACATAAATTGTGTCTTTTAACATCTACATTTTTTGTGTAGTAAAATTTCGTCTATCCCTTACAGTTTATCAGTTATGCAAAAGCCATTCGGAATGAACAGGACTTTTGAGGAAATTCCCAGAAAATTCAAAATATACATTTCTTTTGCGATGAAAATGTCTTAAGCTTGTGATATTTTAATCAAAATCCTCAGAGCCGTTTTTGAGAAAATCAAAATATCCGAAAAATATTTCATTAAAGGGTAGTCAGGTGTGGAGGAATTTTCTTCCAAATCTTCGTGTTGCATCCTTTAAAGTTACTAAACTCAAATACCAAGTTTGGTATTTATCCGACTTTTCGTTTTTGGGTCGTGCTGTTTATGGATACACACACACGAGCGCACGAACCATTTTCTAATAATGCTTTCTTTGGATTCAAGGAATTCAAAACATGTATTTCTGGTAAATCTCGATATCTAATTTTTGGGTGGAATGCAATACTTTCTCTACCTTCTATATACGTGGTACGAAAATAAAAATCTGATATAATACATTCAGGTGATTTCTTTGCGCTCTATCTTTATTAGTGGGTATACAAACTATTCTTACTAAAGCTTATTTTTCTATCTACAACATTTTAACCCAAATAAACCTTTGTAGAAATATCTGCATTACACATTTCGTTATAGATACAAAGGGAACAGCGATAGTCAAATGTTTAACAACTGAACGCTATATGCTGGCCTTAAAAAGTCACACTGTTTTCATGACATCGTAAAAAGATAACTGAAAATCGACAGGACTTAAATACATAGTATTGAACAGTTCCATCCTTTAATAACGTATATCTCATAAATGACTTATACCAAATGGCACATGTTCATGTCGCATCCTTGTAAGGCACTGAATATAAATATCAAGTATGGTATTCATCCAAAATTTCGTTTTTGAGGTATGGTGTCCACAGACACACACGGACGGAGACATTTTTACTTTCCCTACTACGTACAGTAAGTAGGGGAAGTATTGTATTCCACCCAAAAATTCGATACCAAGATTTCACCGAAAATATATGTTTTGAGACCCCCTGAATCCAAAAAAAATCATTTTTGGAAACATGTCAGTGTGTGTGTCTGTGAACAGCATAATTCAGAAACGAACATTCGGATAAACACCAAACTTGGTATTTAGGTTCAGTATCTTCCAGAGATGCGACACGAAGGTTTTCAAGAAAATCTCCCCACCCCAGATTACCCTTTACATGAAACATTTTTCGAAAATTTTAATTTTCTCAAAAATGGCTGTAACGATTTTGTTTAAAATATGATATATTTAAGATACTTTCAGGACAAATAAAATGTATATCTTGAATTTTCTGTGAATGTCTCCAAAGGTATTCTTCATTGTGAACGACTTTTGCATAACTGGTAAACCATAAGAGATACACAACATTTTACTACACAAAAAATGTAGATCGCGTTAAAATACACAATTCATGTCATAAACTTTTTTACTTTCTCTACTACGTATAGTAAGTAGGGGAAGTATTGTATTCCACCCAAAAATTCGACACCAAGATTTCACCGGAAATACATGTTTTGAGACACCCTGAATCCAAGAAAAGCATTCTTGGAAACGTGTCCGTGTGTGTGTCTGTGTGTCTGTCTGTGGTCTGTGTGTCTGTGTGTCTGTGTTTCTGTCTGTCAACAGAATAACTCAGAAACGAACATTCGGATAAACACCAAACTTGGTATTTAGGTTCAGTATCTTCCAGAGATGCGACACGAAGGTTTTCAAGAAAATCCCCCCACCCCAGATTACCCTTTACATCGAACATTTTTCGAAAATTTTAATTTACTCAAAAATGGCTGTAACGATTTTGATTAAAATATGATATATTTAAGATACTTTCATGAGAAATAAAATGTATATCTTGAATTTTCTGGGAATGTCTCCAAAAGTATTCTTCATTGTGAACGACTTTTACATAAGTGGTAAACCATAAGAGATACACAACATTTTACTACACAAAAAATGTAGATCGCGTTAAAATACACAATTCATGTCATAATCATTTTTTTTGTTGAGTGAAGCATTTTTGAGATATTGCTTGTTATTACCTTAAATTTTCCAATACTTATACTTTTTGTCAAATAGGAATTCGTTATTCATTTTTTTTTTGTCCTGGTAATGCAAAGAGAATGGAACGCTCCACATAGCAACCACTCTTAAAACATTTGACTATCGTTTAAAGCCTACCAATTCCCCTTGCATCTACAAGAAAATTAGCAATAAGATTAACATCTCGATTAACATGAAGCATATGGAGAATAAGCGTTCGTGAAAATAGTTTGTACAAGAGTAGAGAAAGTCATGTGAGTGTAACACATCAGATTTTTTTTGTTGGTGTCTTCGTTTATTTAGAGAACCTCTTATATAAATTCGGGGTTTGTTGTAAGTTTTCATTTAAGAATTGGTTACTGTTTGGTGCTGGTGAAAGAGCCGTGAGGACGAGCCCGCTGGCCTAAATCGCTGAGACGCCCGAGATACTTGAGCGAGAGTTTTCTTGGAGCGTCACCAGCTTCAAGTGCCAGGGTAAACTTGCGAGATTCTGTACCGAGGTTTGATGAGGGAGGATTGTGAACATTGTCCACTGTGCAGATGGCATCCCAAGGGGCGGAGAGGCTGCCCATACAACCAACCAGTGAATGTGACAGTGGGTTGGGGCGCCGATTCCCCCGAGGGATTGCACGGGATAGGAGTGGGAGGACTGCCTTTTTTTATATAGGGAAACCATCCCATCCCTATACTGGCAGCATCCACACGTGAAATTGGGTTGGTCCAGGCAGTGGAGAAGGGGTTAGTTTTGTAGAAGGGGGAGAGCGCGGCATCAAGCCCCGGGGATGAACGTTAATCCCCCACCCCCTACCACATGTTGCAGCGGCAGTGTAACAGTCGCAAACAAAACGGGGATGAAGTGCATAGCCCCTTCAGGTACCACATACAGCGGCGATGCATATGGTAACACTGGAAAGAAGTTGACTAACCCAGTTCATCCGGCCTCTACCTCCCTAATCAGTCTTCTACAAGCTGTTCTTCTTGTTAATCAGATAAACCTTCATTACACGTTTAGACGAACGATACAGTAGGTTAAGGCGATGTTCACATTTTTATTAAGCGGGCCGTTTTTACTTTCTCTACTACGTATGGTAAGAAGGGGAAGTATTGTATTCCACCCAAAAATTCGATACCCTGATTTCACCGAAAATACATGTTTTGAGACCCTCTGAATCCAAAAAAAAGCATTTTTGGAAACATGTCCGTGTGTATCTGTGTGTGTGTGTGTCTGTGAACACCATAACTCAGAAACGAACAGTCGGATAAACACCAAACTTGGTATTTAGGTTCAGTATCTTCCAGAGATGGGACACAAAGGTTTTCAAGAAAATCCCCCCACCCCAGATTACACTTTACATGGAACATTTTTCGAAAATTTTAATTTTCTGAAAAATGGCCCTAACGATTTTGATTAAAATATCGTATGTTTAAGATATTTTCATGACAAATGAAGTGTATCTATATCTTGAATTTCCTGGCAATGTCTCCAAAGGTATTCTTCATTGTGAACGACTTTTACATAACTGGTAAACCATAAGAGATAGACAAAATTTTACTACACAAAAATTGTAGATCACGTTCAAATACATAATTTATGTCATAGTAATTTTTGGGGGGTGAACCATTTTCGAGATATTGCTTGTTATTCCCTTAAATTTTCCAATACTTTTTCTCAAATTCGTTATTCATTTTTTTCAGTCCTGGTAATGCAAAGAGATTGGAATACTCCAGATAGCAACCAGCTCTTAAAATATTTGACTATCGCTTAAAACCTACCAATTCCCCTTGCATCTACAAGAAAATTAGCAATAAGATTAACATCTCGATTAACATGAAGCATATGGAGAATAAGCGTTTGTAAAAATAGTTTGTACAAGAGTAGAGAAAGTCATGTGAGTGTAACACGTCAGAATTTTTTCTGATGGCTTTGAAATTCCATATTCTTACGCTGACGACATAAAACGAATAAAAGGAAATACCAATTGGCATTCACACAAGTTTCTCTGCTCACAAATCTATGATTAATGTGTCTACTCCTTAATAATCCAGATAAACCTTTTTAGTTTTTGTACTACTTTAGCAAGTAGGAAAAGCATTGTATTCCACTCAAAAATTCGATTTTTGAAAAATATTTCCTCACCTCGTGGAATTTTTAAACTTTCAAAAATGGCTCTAACGATTTTCATTAAATAGCGGTATATTAAAGATACTTACATAACAAATAAAATTTATATTTTGAATTCTCTGGAAACAGCCTGTGGATTCCTATTTATTCGGAAGGAATTTTGAATAAACTTGTATAATCGTTAAACGTTAAGCGATAGATGAAAACGTACTACACAAAGAATGTAGACCTCTTTAAATCATACAATTTACATCCAATAACTTTTTTGTGGCATCAACCATTTCCGAGATATCCGTTACTAACGGTTCGAATTGTTCATTACTTCCTACTTTCTCTACACGTAGATAGTAGGTAGAGAATGTATTGTATTCCACCCAAAAATTGAATACCGAGATTTCACCGGAAATACATGTTTTGAGGTTCCCTGAATCCCAAAAAAAGCATTTTTTTAAACATATCCGTGTATGTCTGTATGAACAGTGTAACATAAAACGAAAAGAGCTTTAAATACCAAACTAGGTAATTAATTTCAGTATTTTCAATTGGAAAAGTTTTCGAAAATTTTGGCTTTCTAAAAATGTGGTAACGATTTTTATAAAATAGCACGTTTGAAAAATATTTACATGGAAAATAAAATGTATATCTTGAATTTTTTGAGAACAGGCTACAAGGTCCTCTTCATTCAGAAGACATTTTGTATAATATTGTATAACTAGCAAACGTTACGTGATAGACTAAAACGTACCACACAAAAAGGTAGATCTCTTTAAAACACAATTTATTTAAAATAAAGTTTCTATAGCATAAGCCGTTTCTGAGATATCGGTTATTAAAGGTTGGAGTTGTTCAATACATGCCATTCTTCTTGTCCCATCGATTGTCAGTTGTTTCTCGCGATGTCATGGAAACAGTATGGAATTTTAAGCCAGCATATAGCGTCCAGTTGTTAAACATTTGACTATCGCTGTTCTCTTTGTATCTATAACGAAATGTGTAATGTAGCTATTTTTGCAAAGGTTTATTTGGATTAAAATGTAGTAGACAGAAAAATAAGCTTTAGTAAGTGAAGAAGGTGTTTTGTTGCAGTTGTTTATTTATTTAGCTGCACGTATGGACGCCAATTTGAAGAAGATATTGTCTTTACGTTGTTGTACCAGTTTGCACCACGCTTTGGGCGTCAATTTGAAGTATTTTGTATTGAAGGAGTTGTATTATATTTCAACTGTTGGGGAGCCGAACTTGTAGTAGTTGCAACCGCACGTATAGCTTCCGGTAGCCTTCGCCCCAAATGTAGTTTCAGGTGGCCTTTGCCCCAAGTTTTAAAAAATATTAACTTTGTAATTAAACCGTTTCTTTAAATATTTAATATTTATGTTTGCCTCGGCTGCGTCAGTATTATTGTTTTAGAGACATGGATGTCTTAACAGGGTTGTGGTGCGACAAGAATGTAGGCTTACACAGATACGATTGAAATAACACTTCATGATATAGAGCCGTGAGAACAGGAATACGTATTATACTTCTAGAGGACGCATTATGCATCCGGGTATACAAACACTGTCCGCAGTCAACTGAATTGATTTCAACCGTCTAAACTTGTAAATTTCTGTATTTCAAGTCTCTGATTGGCAAATCCTACTCCAGTAGAATACCTGCATTTAACTAACACTTTTTCTGGTTGTTGATTGGCTGTTTTTAAACTGTCTCAAACTTACATTATTGTTACTCCAATAATCAGAAGTAGTACTGTTAAACTTTCTTACTCATTATTGCCGCAAGCTGTGACGGTATTATTTGTTGAGCCCCACATTTGGGAGCCAATTTGCGATGGTAAATTTATGTTATTTGTGTATGTGTGTTTACTCAACGTGGTAAAGCCATTTTGTGACGTGATTCTTTGTTAGGTTTGTAGCTCCATCTGGTGTTAGCAATTTGCGGTAGTATTAGTGTTCGTTTGAAAGAATGCTACTGTTATTTTATTTAATTTTTGTTCACTGTACTCCGGCTAGCTATGATCTTTTGGTCAAGCACTTCTCTTTATACAGGTTGTGTAAACGGAAGGGAGTCTCTTATCCAAAGATAACACTGATGAAAGAATTTGTTTTACACTTTTATTGTCGAACACATTTACTATCACATTTACACATTGATCTTGACACTCGCCAAACTGAAACTGTTATAATAACTTCATTACTGATCACTCTTAATTCGCGTACTTCAACTTTTTGTATAATTAACTTTACAACACTAGATTTTTCATAATTCTGCTACGCGTAACTTGTGAATCGATAGCCGAAGTGTAATATTTCTGCTGGACTGAAGGCGACGTGTATCATACAAATATTTTCGACGAACTGACGGGGTATTTACCTCTAACCTGCCTTTTATACTCCTACACCCAGATATGCCTAAAGATTATAACTGAGCTGCAATTGGCTAATAAAACGCGCCAACATTAGCGTCTATTTTTATATCCAATGAAAATTATGAATACATATGCTCTAGGGAAATGTTCCAGAAGATTCTAAAGGAAAACGCGCCAACATTACGTAACTTCCTCGTTTCCAATAATGATAAACAGCTCACCCCCTCGCTGCATTATTGCACGCTATTATTGTCAGTTTCAGTAAGGCAGTATAAACTTACTTCCCAACAATAATTACAATCAACAAACATCTCAAATCAATGTCACATAATAATGCATATTCATACTATAATCACTCTTTACATTTAAATAATTTGTGATACAAATTAATGCATCAAAGGTTACCTCATTGTTAGCAACGTTTAACTTATTATTCTCACAGCTCCTACATTATTAAATTACGTAATACATTCACATAACATTATTACACATGTTTACAATAATATAAGCATATGCAATGACTGTTATATACATTTTACAAATTATTACATACATATTGCTTCAAGGCGGACTGTTATTGAATTTACATATTATATAATTTGACTGAAATCATTTAAGTGTTAATAATGCTGCGTCATAAGAATAGTTTGTACACCCACCAATAAAGATAGAGGGTAGAAAAAGCCATATGAATTTATCGCATCAGATTTTTAGAAAAAGGTCCGTGTGCCTGTGTGCATTTATGTGTGTGTGTATGTGAACAGCATAACTAAAAAACTAAAAGTCGGATAAACACCAAACTTGCTAATTAAATTGTCTATCTTCCAAAGATGTGACCCAAAAATGGTCAAGAAAATTTCCCAACGCCAAACTACCCTTGAGATGGAACATTTTTCGAAATTGTTTATTTTTTAAAAATGGCTCCTATGATTTAGATTAAAATTACACATATTAAAGATATTTACATGACAAATAAAATATATATCTTGAATTTTTGGCAATAGCCTTTGAAGTTCTTTCCATTCGGAAGGAATTTTGTGTAATGTTGTATAACTGGTAAACGTTAAGCGACAGACTAAAGGGTACTATACAAACAACGTAGATCTGTTTAAAACAGAATTTATTTAAGATATTTTTGTAGCATAGGTCGTTTTCGACAAATCAGTTATTAATGGTTGGAATTGTTCATTTCTTGGTCATTCTCTTATGTCCTTTCAACATTCATTTGTTTCTCGGGTTGTCATGGAAACAGTATGGAACTTTAATGCCAGCATATAACGTCCAGTTGTTCGTAGTAAACAGAAAAGTAAACTTTCTTATGAATTTTTTGCAAACCCACTAACACACCGAGCGGGATGGTTTAAGGGGCAGCGACTATGGCTGGCATTCAGGAGGTCCCGGGTTCTATTGCCGGTGACCGCTCACTCTGACCTTGCGTTTTTAGATGGTTTTCCCCTGGTCGCCTAGGCGAATACCGGGGTAGTGTATTCTACACAATTTCACCTCTCCCCATTCTCTCTCATCTCATACCTCCCTTTCACGTTTTATGGATGTTATTCGGTCTTACGATGCTGGCGGTATCGGGCAGATGGCATCGATACTTGCGCATTGGAAACATTTCCCCCCGTGAACGCCGGCGTGGCGTGCTTTGTCCCGCCCGTCAGGGTCGCTTCGTCGCCCTTTCTCAATATTTTTCGGCTCTACTGGCGCATTGACCACCTGCTGCTACTTCACCTCATCCCTGCCTCCAGGGGAGTGTAGCCAGAATACATAAAACGGGTCGGAGTGACCAGGTACCCCCCTTCGATAAAGCGATAGAGGGTGGAGAAAGTCATCTGAATGTAACACATCATTTTTTACTTTCTCTACTACGTATAGTAAGTAGGGGAAGTATTGTATTCCACCCAAAAATTCGATACTGAGATTTCACCGGAAATACATGTTTTGAGACCCCTTGAATCCAAAAAAAGCATTTTTGGAAACATCTGTGTGTCTGTGAACAGCATAACTCAGAAACGAACAGTCGGATAAACACCAAACTTGGTATTTAGGTTCAGTATCTTCCAGAGATGCGACACAAAGTTTTTCAAGAAAATCTCCCCACCCCAGATTACCCTTTACATGGAACATTTTTCGAAAATTTTAATTTTCTCAAAAATGGTTCTAACGATTTTGATTAAAATATCATATGTTTAAGATATTTTTATGACAAATAAAATGTATATCTTGAAGTTTTGGGGAATGTCTCCAAAAGTATTCTTCATTGTGAACGACTTTTGCATAACTGGTAAATGATAAGATATAGACAAAATTTTACTACACAAAAAATGTAGATTGCGTTGAAATATACAATTTATGTCATATACATTTTTTGTTTTTGAGTGAACCATTTACGAGATATTGCTTGTTATTCCCTTAAATTTTTCAATACTTACACTTTTTCTCAAATTCGTTATTAATTCCCCTTGCAATTCCTACCAATTCCCCTTGCATCTACAAGAAAATTAGCAATAAGATTAACTACAACTAATTACAGAGGTGAAATAGCCGTATCCTAATCATTGTGTTATCATTAAGAATCAATTTTGGGATTAGCTTCCCTTTGAAGCGAAAGACATAATAGGTATCCATTGTGAGGTTTAATGCTGATGGTTATGCAATTGACAAATTGGCTGATTGTCTGCTTTATTTTTTGTTTGAAGCTGCGTTTGCCAAAATCGTTCAAATGTGAGCACATATATTAGCGAGAGGCTTCCTGGTCACTTTCGCATTTTGCCGGTCAGGGAGAAATTGTTTTTCCGCTTCACACTGCCAGAATAATGGACGCAAAATGAAACTCTGTCACTATAATAATACATTCAAAAGAACTGTAATGTGCATCATTATGGCGGAGGAAATTCCGGGCTCAGGTTCCATTAGTGCGGCAAAATAAACAAAAAAACGCAGCGGGTTGTTTCGTTTGCGGTTATTAGCGGCATTGCCAAACAGATGCAAGCCGCCACGTAAGCTTTAGCTCTGACCTTATAACCCTTTCACCAGCGTAATAGCTACTGTAACAAAATTAATTTCGGTGCAGAAAATGTTCATCTTGGAGCCCGCGATACCTGCTCTCTTTCCCAGGACCGCTTCCGGGTCTGAGTGCCTCCAGCCAGTGCAGACAACATTGTCTATACCTTATTTAGGAGTATCTGTTTATCCGGCGTTACGCGGTTACCTTTTAAACCTAAATGACGAATTAATTAATTTCGTTCAACCCCCCGTTCTTTATTAAGCTCGATTCAGCCAAGCCTTATTCACAAGACAGCGTATATTCTTGTAGTAGTTATAATGGGGAATACAACCATAATTACAAGTCTTCACCAAAACACACTTTATTGATTTACGGTTCTCAGGTAGAGTGTGACTAAAGCTTGTTACTGCAGTAGTGTTAGCTCAGTGGTAGAGAGCTAGCTTACTGTTTCTGAGGTTGCAAGTACAAATCTCCGTGGCTCTACTCAACAGTTTTCCCCCTTTTATTTTAAATACATGGGAAAAGATTTGATGTGTTGCACTCACGTATATTACTTTACTCTTGCACTAGTTTTACAAACGCGTATTAAAGATCAGGAATGGCATGGTTTATACAGGGGGGCTGGAGGGCACAGAAAATGACCGACGATTCTGGCAGGAGAATCTGTACATTCTGTGATTTGGATGAGGACTGGGTACATATTTTGGCGGAATGTGCACAGTGGGAGAACCAGCGAACAATTAAACTGAAAGAAAAATTCTTAAGTCCCTCAAGAAAGAGATTGGCATGTTGGGATCTACAGGCTGACCAGAGGAACTGGCAAAACATGGACAACTTTTTGGCTAAAGTGCGCGAAGCTAGGTCAAATTTGTTCAGTTAGACAAAGGTAATTTATCTCTATTTCCCTTTCTCTTGTTCCTTTTTGCTGTGTTTTCTTTCTCTGTTGTTTATTTTGTCACCCTATTATATGTTATATATGCATGTACGGTCAATCACCCATGCACTAATTATTTGTGAAATAACTACAATAATTTGAAACCAATAAAGATACCTTATCTATCTATCTAATTGCTAATTTTCTTGTAGATGCAAGGGGAATTGGTAGGCTTTAAGCGATAGTCAAATGTTTTAAGAGCTGGTTGCTGTGTGGAGTATTCCATTCTCTTTGTATGTTTAGGACATAAAAAAACGAATAACAAATTCCTATTTGAGAAGTAGTATAAATATTACAAAATTCAAACAAATAACAAGGAATATCTCGGAAATGGTTCGTTCGACAAAAAAAAGTATGTGACATAAATTGTACGTTTTAACGAGATCTGCATTTTTTGTGTAGTAAAATTTGGTCTATCTCTTATGATTTACAGTTATGTAAAAGTCGTTCAGAATAAAGGACTTTTGGTGACATTCCCAGAAAATTCAACATATACATTACATTTGCCATGACAACATCTTGAACATATGATATTTTAATAAAAATCTTTAGAGCCATTTTGAGAAAATCAACATTTTCGAAAAACGTTTCACATAAAGGGTAGCGTATGGTGGGGGATCTTCTTGAAAATTTTTGTGTCGGATCCTTTGAAGATACAAAACTCAACTACAAATTTTGGTGTTTATCAGACTTTTTATTTTTTGAGTTATGCCGTTAACAGACAAACACACAGACACACGCGGATATGCTTCCAAAAAGGCTTTATTTGTATTCAGGGCACCTCAAAACATGTATTTCCGCTGAAAATTCGGTATTGAATTTTTGGGTGGAATGCAATACTTTAATTACTATACGTAGTAGAGAAAGCAAAAATAAAAATGTAACCGCACTGGATAGCTCAAGCGGTAATGTCTGTGGCCGGCATTCGAGAGGTCCCGGGTTCAATCCCCCGAGGCCGACAAATCTGACCGAAGGTTATTTCGCGGTTTTGCTCTGTTGCTAAGCGAATGCTGTATTGGGTAATTTGATCCGCGAATTTTCATATCATTCCTTTCACCAGTACATTTCATTTCCTTCTTGTGCACCGCCATACCAGGCATTGGTCTGTTCATCCATCCTGGATATGCTATTATCCACAGTTTGCTTGCTCCTCGACAGACTACTGACACAAGACATTGGCTTGTCATTGGACTGATCACCCATCCTGGATATGCTATGATCCAGAGTTTGCTTGCTCCTCGACAGACTACTGACACAAGACATTGGCTTGTCATTGGACTGATCACCCATCCTGGATATGCTATGATCCAGAGTTTGCTTGCTCCTCGACAGACTACTGACACAAGACATTGGCTTGTCATTGGACTGATCACCCATCCTGGACATGCTATGATCCAAAGTTTGCTTGCTCCTCGACAGACTACTGACACAAGACATTGGCTTGTCATTGGACTGATCATCCATCCTGGATATGTTATGATCCAGAGTTTGCTTTCTCCTCGACAGACTACTGACACAAGACATTGGCTTGTCATTGGACTGATCACCCATCCTGGATATGCTATGATCCAGAGTTTGCTTGCTCCTCGACAGACTACTAACACAAGACATTGGCTTGTCATTGGTCTGATTACCCATCCTGGCAATGCTATGATCCAGAGTTTGCTTGCTCCTCTACAGGCTACTGACACAAGACTTTGACTTGTCATTGGTCTGATCACCCATCCTGGATATGTTATGATCCAGAGTTTGTTTGCTCCTCTACAGATTACTGACACAAGACATTGGCTTGTCATTGGTCTGATCACCCATCCTGGATCTGCTATTATCCAGAGTTTACTTGTTCCTCGACAGACTACTGACACAAGGCATTGGCTTGTCATTGGACTGATCACCCATCCTGGATATGCTATTATCCAGAGTTTACTTGTTCCTCGACAGACTACTGACACAAGGCATT
This sequence comes from Deroplatys truncata, assembly GCA_030765065.1. Lineage (NCBI taxonomy): Eukaryota > Metazoa > Arthropoda > Insecta > Mantodea > Mantidae > Deroplatys > Deroplatys truncata. Next base: position 15,667,756 of record CM060979.1, read on the forward strand.
GGCTTGTCATTGGTCTTATCACCCATCCTGGATATGCTATGATCCAGGGTTTGCTTGTTCCTCTACAGGCTACTGACACAAGGCATTTGCTTGTCATTGGGCTTATCGCCCATCCTGGATATGCTATGATCCAGAGTTTGCTTGTTCTTCTACAGGCTACTGACACAAGGCATTGGCTTGTATTTGGGCTGATCACCAATCCTGGATATGCTATGATCCAGAGTTTGCTTGCTCCTCGACAGACTACTGACAAAAGGCATTGGCTTATCATTGGGCTGATCACCCATCCTGGATATACTATGATCCAGAGTTTGTTGGTTCCTCGACAGACTACTGACACAAGGCATTGACTTGTCATTGGAGTGATCACCCATCCTGGATATGCTATGATCCAGAGTTTGCTTGCTCCTCGACAGACTACTGATACAAGACATTGGCTTGTCATTGGGCTGATCACCCATCCTGGATATGCTATGATCCAGAGTTTGCTTCCTCCTTGACAGACTACTGACAAAACGCATTGGCTTGTGATTGGGCTGAACACCCATCGTGGATATGCTATGATCCAGAATTTGCTTGTTCCTCGACAGACTACTGACACAAGGCATTGGCTTGTCATTGGGCTGATCACCCATCCTGGATATGCTATGATCCAGAATTTGCTTGTTCCTCGACAGACTACTGACACAAGGCATTGGCTTGTCATTGGGCTGATCACCCATCCTGGATATGCTATGATCCAGAGTCTGCTTGCTCATCAACAGACTACTGACACAAGGCATTGGCTTGTCATTGGGCTGATCACCCATCCTGGATATGCTATGACCCAGAGTTTGTTAGTTCCTCGACAGACTACTGACAAAAGGCATTACTTGTCATTGGAGTGATCACCCATCCTGGATATGCTATGATCCAGAGTCTGCTTGCTCCTTGACAGACTACTGACACAAGACATTGACTTGTCATTGGGCTGATCACCCATCCTGGATATGCTATGATCCAGAGTTTTCTTGCTCCTCGACAGGCTACTGATACAAGACATTGGCTTGTCATTGGTCTGATCACCCATCCCGGATATGTTATTATCCAGAGTTTGTTTGCTCCTCGATAAGCTACTGACACAAGGCATTGGCTTGTCATTGGTCTGATTACCCATCCTGGCAATGCTATGATCCAGAGTTTGCTTGCTCCTCTACAGGCTACTGACACAAGACATTGGTTTGTCATTGGGCTGATCACACATCCTGGATATGCTATGATCAAGAATTTGTTTGCGCCTCGACAGATTACTGACACAGGACATTGTCTTGTCATTGGTCTGATCACTCATCATGGATATGTTATGATCCAGAGTTCTTTTGCTCCTCGATAGGCTACTGACACAAGGCATTGACTTGTCATTGGGCTGATCACCCATCCTGGATATGCTATGATCCAGAGTTTGCTTGCTCCTCGACAGTCTACTGACACAAGACATTGGCTTGTCATTGGGCTGATCACCCATCCTGGATATGTTATGATCCAGAGTTTGTTTGCTCCTCGACAGATTACTGACACAAGACATTGACTTGTCATTGGTCTGATCACCCATCCTGGATATGCTATTATCCAGAGTTCGCTTGATCCTCCACAAGGCATTGGCTTTTATGTTCTACAAAGGGGAGTGTAATTCGTTAAAGAAGAGGAATTTTCTGGATAGGTATAGCCTGTGAAGTCTTCTTCATTCTCAAGGAATTTAGTGTAATCTTGTATCACCTGGTAAGCGTTAAGCAATGGACAAAAACGTTTTACTTAAAAAATGTAGATATTCTTTAAAACAAACAATTTATTTCAAATAACATTTTTTAATAAGCCTTTTCTGAGATATCCGCTATGTTTGATATTGTTTAACTCCTTGGTCTTATCACGACGGATCTGTTGGTGGATAACTCTTAGGACGATATGTGATGGACAGTTAGCCTTCTGGGTCTCATCTCTGTAAGCACCCGCTCCGTCACGTGTCTCAGAGACTAGCGCATAGCTAGATTCCGCTTTCGTGCCGTGCAGACGGCATTAAGGTGTCATCCAGTCCAACCGCCGCCCCCATATAAAGGTCGACAGTTTGTCTTCTAGGTCATATCCCTGTAACCACCTGTTTCATGCCTTGCAGATGGCATTAGAGTGCTGTCCAGTCGAACCGTCGCCCCACACAAAAAGGCGGACAGTTAGCCTTTTAGGTCTTATCCCTGTAACCACCTGCTTCATGCCGTGCAGATGGCATTAGAGTGCTGTCCAGTCGAACCGTCGCCCCCACACAAAAGGGCGGACAGTTAGCCTTGTAGGTCTCATCCCTGTAACCACTTGCTTCATGCCGTGCAGATGGCATTAGAGTGCTGTCCAGTCGAACCGTCGCCCCCACACAAAAGGCGGACAGTTAGCCTTCTAGGTCTCATCCCTGTAACCACCTGCTTCATGACGTGCAGATGGCATTAGAGTGCTGTCCAGTCGAACCGTCGCCCCCACACAAAAAGGCGGACAGTTAGCCTTCTAGGTCTCATCCCTGGAAATGACATCTTGCTTCGTCACGTGCCCACACAGACCCCCAGCGCATGGCAGCCGGACCTTCTGCTTCGTGCCGTGCAGATGGCGCTAGGGTGCCGTCCAGTCTAACTGCTTTCATTGTCTGTAGATAGATGATATAGCATTCGCTATTACCACTTATTTTTCATGTTACTATTGGTTTAGACCTAAGTTCAAACTTTGGATCGTGGTATTAAACATCCAATGAGTTATTTACCTTGGCAACTGAGGAAAACCACAAAAAAACCTCAGACAGTTTGATCGACAATCGGGATTTTATCCCGGGTCCTCCGAATGCGGGCCACAGACTTTACCGCCTGAGCGATCCCTCTCGGTATATGCGTTTTTAATGGTTGGCATTTCTTTTCAAATCCATCGATTTGCAGTTGTTTCTCGCGATGTCATGGAAACAGTATGGAATTTTAAGGCCAGCGTATAGCGTCCAGTTGTTAAACATTTGACTATCGCTGTTCTCTTTGTATCTATAACGAAATGTGTAATGTAGCTATTTCTGTAGAGGTTTATTTCGATTAAAATGTAGTAGACAGAAGTGTAGGCTTTCGTAAGAACAGTTTGTATACTCACTAATTAGCAATAGAGGGTAGAGAAACAGCCTATGTCATCCTTTACGGTCTCCTAAAATGTTAAATGAACACGTTAAATGAATATCGTTATATGGTGGTCTGAAAAGTTTCCGACCTCAACATGAAGATGGCAGCACTCGTAAATGAACACTAGTGAATTTCGTTGTTCATCTGTTGACAGCTACTTACCAAAGTTTTAGCCATTTTGGACGCTCAGTTGTTATGTAACAATCGTTTAAGTGAGGTGATGTGAGTGTTTTATGAAAATGGACAAAATCGAGTCATTAAATATTTGTTTTTGAAAGGCAATATGCCTACGCAAATCAAAGATGAGTTGGATTCTGTGTGTGGGGACTATGAACCTTCATTTACCACAGTGAAATTTTGGGCAGCTGAATTTAAACGTGGCCGTAAGAGCTTGGAAGACGATGAACGTTCGGGACGTCCAAAAATTGCAACTACCGACGAAAACATCGCCAAAGTTCACCAAATGGTGCTAGACGACGGCCGAATTAAAGTGAGAAATAGCAGAGACTATGAAAATGTCAAAAGAACGTGTTTGTCACATATTAAATCAACATTTAGACATGAGAAAACTGTCCTCGCGTTGCGTGCCGCGTTTGCTCACGTTTGACCAAAAACGTGTTCGAATGAACATTTCCAACGCTTTGTTGGCGCAGTTTAGGCGCAATAAATCCGAGTTTTGGCGCCAATTAATTACTGTAGATGAAACTTGGATACACCATTATACGCCCGAAACAAAAATACAGTCCAAAGAGTGGACTGTAAAGGGGGAACCGGCTACAAAAAAAGCAAAAGCTGTTTTCTCAGCTGGAAAATGATGGCGACTGTTTTTTGAGATAGTCATAGAGTTATTTTAATCGATTGTCTTCAAAAAGGAAAAACCATTACGGGAGCATACTACGCATCATTACTTGACAAGCTGAAGGCAGAACTTGCGGAAAAAGGCCACATTTGCAGAAAAAGAAAATCCTGTTTCACCAAGGCAACGTCTCACACCTCAGCGGTTGCAATGGCAAAAATCCACGAATTACGGTTTGAACTGCTTGACCATCCGCCATCTCACCAGATCTAGCCTCAAGCGACTTCTTTTTGTTCCCTCATCTGAAAATTGCGCTCGGAAGACAGAGATTTTCGTCAAATGAAGAGGCAATCACATTCGTGAACAATTATTTTGCAGAGAAAAACGCCGAGTACTATTTGGACGGGTTTCAGACCACGCTTATGGTATTTTAATCAAAACTGTTGGAGCCATTTTTGAGAAGGTTTTTTTAAAAGCTTGAAAACGTTCTAAAGTTAAATACCAAGTCTGGTAACTATCCGGATTTTCGTTTTGGAGCTACGGTGTTCAAGACACACACACGCGCGCGCGTATCTTTTTTTTCTAAAAACGCCTTCTTTATTCAGGGTCATCAAAACATAGATTTTCGATCAAATCTGGATATTCAAATTTTAGATGGAATACAACACTTTCTCTTCCTGCTATATGCATGCACTAGAGAATGTGAAAACACTATTGTCTAAAAAAGATACTTCAGAGAGAAGTTTGTTCATATTTCGTTTTCCGCACCGACACGTTCAAAGCCCCATTTGTTGAAAAATAGACTTAAAATTGATAGACCTGCACATAATAGCTTTAGTATCCTGAAAGCAGATATAAAAATACGAGAAGCGCGCATTTGTTTTGAATTCCTCCTTGTTTATTTAAATGATCATAGTGTAAAGGACTTTATTTTTTCATTTACGTTTCGTTAGTGTCATATTTTGTTTGGCTGCGAGATACATTAAGGTGGCTTGATTAAACGGATGCGTTTACTTCATGCTATCTTTTGTTTTCCATATTTAGTTCATTCCCACAAATCAGCACGCGTTTACGTATCAAAACAAACAAAAGAGGAGGAGCGCGCAAAATAAAACTCTGCCATATACGGTTCTTTGGCATGGTCACTAATTAAATTTAAACTGTTCATGTTGTGATTCCATAAGCGCTGTGTGTCCTATTTCCTGAGCGTGGCTTACGGCGATTCTATATCGCATCAAGAGAATTTTTATTGCATGTGCTTTTTTTTTTTTTTTTTTTTTTGGAAGCTCTGGCTTGTAAATTACGGTGGGTGGGCACAACTCTCTAAATTGTTTTCATATGAAATTCTTTGCTTACGCAGACATTGCTATTTCAATTTTCGGTTTGTTGTTACGGTTTAATAACAGAATTGCGGTAATGTATACACCTGGCCACTAGATGCGTTCTTTGCACTTGCTTTTTTCATCAGCTGTATTCCGCACCACAATGCCCACACGCCTCAAACTACGCCTATATCAGGCGATTATCCCGCCCGTGATTCTGTATGGCTGCAAGGTCTGGTGATCGGCGGTAGCGACCGCAGGCTACAGACCGTCCAGAACAGGCCGCTTCGTCACACACCCTACACACCCACTCCGGTCTCCCATACATCGTGGACGTGGTGCGGGAGACAACCCCTACCATGTACACGAAACTCACTTACCACACCAACCAGCTGGTGAACTCTTTGGGCCGCTATGACCATAAGGCGCCAAGGCGGAGGAAGAGTTATCGGTTGCCGAAGGACGGCTTGGGCCCCCGAGGCTGAGGTCTGCCAATCCCTCACATCAAGAACTCCCCAAGTTAAGCAGCATTGGGCTTGGTCACTAGCTGGATGAGCGACCATCTAGCAGAGACCCGCCCTGCTGCCAACTTGGATACCCCCATACCATTACCTAGATTTTCTCATCATGCTTTGCTGCCATGTCGGCCTGTTTGACTTGACGACCACACAAGCGGTCGCCCAAGTTAAGCAGTATTGGGCTTGGTCACCACATGGTCGCTAGTCCGCCCATGTGGGAACACCGAGACCCAGCCAATGGTAGCGCAGCAAGTTAAACTCCGCCCAAGACAAATATCAAAAACTTGTGTATATACTTTAAAACCTTCTTTATCGCACAGGTAAAGTCGCATACGCGGCTAGGTACTGTGGAGATCACATTCCACCCAGGTGAACCTGGGCGACCTGTTCTCGATTGCTGGATTGCTGGAAGCTTCAAGTAACAGTGATATTCCTGCACAAGCAAGGCGGACCTGGTAAACGTAAGAAGACAGCGTGAAAAAATATTCCTGCAACTAATTATTTTAGCTTCTCGTGGTTCTCATTCTTCAGTGCGGTAAATATAAACACAAGACTTTACCGAATTGCCGTCCACGAAGTGCTCGTCCCAGTTTCTACGAATGACAGACTGTGCTGGGTGGCTCAGATACTGAACACTAGGTTGGATTACCTACACCCTGGTCGCTACCAAATGGAATAACCTATCCTTCATCCGCCGCTGCAGCATCTCCCAGCCGGGAGATGATCAAGGAGCGGCGGCAGCCTGCACCGTCTATTACTCTCAGCTGTCGCTACGGCGTACTTGTCTGCAGTGTTTCGAGGGACCTACCTTCGTGCAGACAACTGCGCAACAACAGCGATCACTTCCCCCCAGGGATCCACGCCAAGGATCCGACTGGAGCTGGCCAGCAGCGCAGATCTAGAGCCTGCTTTGTCTTTCAACCTGACCTTATTAGGTCGGTATCTTCGGGTCAAGAATATCCGAAAGGAACGGCCAGCTCGCTTCCGCCGCTGTTGTGCGTTCAGACACACCTCCGAAGCCTACTACTCGTTGCCGAGGTGCCACTTCTGTGGTACCAACTCCTTTATAGCGGTACTAGGCATGACCTCCGCCGACGCCACCACACTTTTTTTTCGAGTGGAGGAGAAAATGCTGTTAGGCACTACCCTAGCCTAGATGGGATTTCGGGACTGAAAGTGTGAGACTCGCCAATAGTCGGCCATGCCCACTAAAAGCTTCTCCACAGGAAGGAAAAAGGAAGATGATAAAGAGAGGAATCAAACGTGAATGCAGCGCGGTCCCGCATAACACCCGGTTAGATGTGGAATTTACTGTACTGCCTCCCGATGAGCAGGTGCAGTTAAGGATATTGCTAGACTGGCAGCCATCAAACCTGATTGCAGCCTAGTGGTTAGAAGGTGAAAGAGAAAGGAAGTAAAGGTGACATAATGGGTTTAGGGTGCTTCGTGACGTTGCTGCTGGTTGAACTACCTGCATTTCTGCAGGAAGCTTTGCGCGTTCTCTGGCGTGTGCTCAACCCTGTGATTTCTGTGTAACTGGATGTGTCTGGTCGTCTGAATTTGTGTTTGATCTCTATGACGCTACTGCCCAGTACTCAAAGGGTCTAGTCGATGACCTCTAGCTGTTGCTGAGTTGTCTGTTTGATGGCTTGATGATGCAGAAGTAATATGGTTGTTGAAGTCTGAAGTTCCCTGATGAGGTCCTGCTGGGCTGTCAGCTTCGCCGCCAGATTCAGGAACCCCGCATGGAGGTCCTGGACGGCGTGCCCTGAATTTCCTAGTTGGTTGTGTTAAAGGCGTTCGTTGATGACTGTGTCAGCGCTGGCGGTTCTGGTGTTGTTGCTGGAAGTGGCGACTTCGGCTGTGCCTTCCTGCGATGATGCAAGAGGCAGAGCGCTGACCGTGATTCCCTCACATGTAGCACAGTAGCGGCGTCGACGTAAGAGGTCGTGTTGTTTGCATTTAGAAGAGCTGCGCAATTAAGCTCATCGTGCCCGTAGGCACAGCTGCGGCGGCATGGAGCTAGCTTGTACCGTCGGCTGGCTCCGACGCGCAAGTGTCTTCCTAATAAGGGAAGACTAAACACCAAGGCAGCCTCCAGGTCGGCGAGGTTGGCCAGCTCCACACATACCAGCGGCGTAGGTCCTCGGGCAGAGATGATCCTCTCCGCCAACGCCGCTGCTACAGTGCCACAACACTCTGCACCGGCAAGCCCCAATACCCCCGCAACCAGCAGCCAACACAGATACAACATCTAATCACCGGCAGCCTCGAGCTGAGCGGCGACACTGGACGCCATATAGGACCTCCACGCGGATGTTCTGAGTATCGGTGCCCATTCAGCCACCCTTAAGATGACGCTCGCCGCCTCCATCAGCCAGAAACTCCAGGACCTGCAAGTAACCATCACCACCTTCACCTTCTTCACCAGACCATCGCCGCTGAGTTGTCAGTATGACTAGACAACGTCACCAGCTGCCTGTAGGCCTTCTAGACCGCCGCCAGAAGCACTCCAAACACACACAACCACCAGCTCATCAGGATCTACCACCATACGTCATTTCACCAGAGACTCGGCGCTTCTTAGAGAAATACAGCACTTACGATCAGGAAGATAAACTAAACGAAGTCCTCGGACTGAAGCTTTCCAACTTTACTTTTCTTTTCCTTTATGATACCCTCTAACCTCTTAAGATTCTGTAGTTGCCAAGGCAACCTTTTATCGCTCCCGTCCATTGGATGACAGCATTGCATCTTTGTTTGACTAACAGGCTGCTATGCGAGACAGCTTTGCTTTCAGATTTGATTTCCTTTACTTTATTTGTTATTCATCCTTTCCGGTGGAGGGGTTTTAGTGGGTATGGCCACACTGGCAAGTCCCACACTCCCAGCTTCTCTAGGTCGTCCTCCGTGGTTTGAAGGTACCATACTAGAATCTAGTTTATGGATCTTTTCGGGTGTAAAAATCCTTAGCATGACTTCCTTTGGAAGGAAGGTAAAGCCGGTGACTTAATAACGATGTCTCTGAGAAAAATCACCGGTCTTTCACGCCCAATATAGAATGGGGCGATAAGAACCATAGTAGTTAAAGAGCGTCCATAAATAAAACTCAATTTACTTTTTTTCAATTTCTCTGCTGTACGTAAATGAGTTTAGGCTCCATTAGAAAAAAAATTATGTCCGAAAATCAAAGAAGATATTCAAAATAAGATTCGTTCTGCTCATGTTCAACGGCTCTGCAGCTTTTATGATTTGTGGAAACGACTTCTTTTATGACATTTAGAACCACAGGGTCCTTCTGTCGCAAGAGCAGTAGCCGATTCGACGCAGGCATCCGTCTACGATTCGTTGTTCCAATTGATGGGGAAAATCTTGCCCAGTCGTCTAGCTAGAAATATTTACGTGCTGAAGAAGTTATTTTGTTGTAACTTGTTTCCAACACGCTTTAGGGGTCAATTTGAAGTAGGTCGTATTCAAGGAGTATTATCAACCAAACTTGAAATTCGTTGCAACCACACGTATAGTACCCGCTTCTTGGTAGCCTTCGCCCTAAGTTTAAAAATATTAATTTTGTAACTTTGACTGTTTCTTTAAATATTATGTATTTATGTTTGCCTCGGCTGCGTCAGTATTTATTTGAGAGACATGGATGTCTTGGCAGGGTTGTGATGCGACAAGAATGTAGCCTTGCACAGATTATAATTTTACTTCACTCCTTTTATTAATGCTTGACACTATTTAAATAACACTTCACTAATATAGAGAGCTGTGAGATTCTTTTATTAATTACTTGTACTTTTTAACTCGTAAACTTATTTTTCGTCTCGCACGAATACGTATTAAATCTCTCGAAGACACATCTCGCATCCGGTTAGGAACACTGTCTACAGGCAACTGAATTGATTTCACCCGCCTAAACTTGTAAATTTCTGTATTTCAAGTGTCTGATTGGCTATTCCTAATCCAATAGAATACCTTGATTTAACTAAAGCTTTTTCTGGTTGTTGATTGGCTATTTTTATAAACTGTCTCAAAATTTACATTATTGTTCCTCCAATAATGACTAGTAGCATTTAAACTTTCAAATTCATTATTGCCTCAAGTTTACCTCATTGTTAGCAACTTTCAACCTATTATTCTCACAGCTCCTACATTATTAAATTACGTAATATATTCACATAACATTATTACACATGGATACAATAATATAAGCATATGCAATGACTGTTACATACATTTTACAAATTATTACATACACATATTGCTTCAAGGCGGGCTGTTATTGAATTTACATATTATATAATTAGACTGAAATCATTTAAGTGTTAAAAATACTGCCTCAGTGCCCGTGCTTGTCCGCCATTACATTGAGACTCTTCAAACACTGACAACATGGCCGCTCCATAGGTATATGTTAGACAAAAAAGGGGAACACCTCGCGCATCACGATCTCTCGTAGGTTGTATATCCTACAGTACCCTGTCCGTCAGAAGAAATCGGGTGAAACAATTATCAAAGTTGGTTAAGTGGTTTTTGGGACTACCTTACATAAATACATACATACATAGAAGTGTTCTGGCTTTATTAGTGTAGATTTTCATTTAAAAGTACAAAATTCGTAATTCTTGACAATAGTGATAGGTCTTGGCATTTCCAGCGATAAACCCGGACAAAGCGAAGCTACGCAATGTAGCTCGCTCCCAAAGACAAAACATTTCTCAAGGCAAAGGAACGCAGAGGTCCAGGTTTAAACCTCCCAGGGGAGAGAGGACAACAGGATCTTGTGGTGAGATAATTCCGGAAGCCAAGTCTGCTAGAGGTGTGGTGCGGGGGAAGAAGAAGAAGAAGAAGAAGAAGAAGAAGAAGAAGAAGAAGAAGAAGCGGGCGGTAGTCGGTCGTGATCTTGCGGTCTGCTTCACTGATTACATGGTTCGGACCTCGTGCACACTCCAGAATTACACCGTGTTTCGCAAACACTTCTCCATAACTTCGACCTTAACTGTTCCACAACTGCTGTCGAAGAAGACGACTTTATTGAGAAGTTGAACGTTACTAGTAATAGTTCATCTGCTTCTTACTTTCTCTACCACGTAAGTACCTAGGAGGCGGAGAAGGTATTGCATCCCACCCAAAAATTAGATACCGAAATTTCACATAAAATACATGCCCTGAATAAATAAAACCAAATCATTTTTAGAAAAAGGTCTGTGTGTTTGTGTCTCTGAACAGCATAACTCAAAAACGAAAAGTGAAATAAACACCAAATTTGGTATTTAGGTTCAGTACCTTCCAAAGATACGGCATCAAAGTTTTCAAGAAAATCCACACCCCAAACTATTTCTTTACTTTCTGAAAACATAAATTTTGAATAAAATGCCATATGTTTAAGATGTCTTCATGACTAATTAAATGAATGTATTGAATTTTCTGAGCATAGAATGTGAAATCCTCTTAATCCTGAATGAGAAATAAAATCTTACTACACAAAACATGTAGATCTTGTTAAGGCACATAATTTATACATTTTTTGTGGAGTTAACTGTTTCCGAGATATTCCTTGTTATTGGCTTGAATTTTCAAATACTTATACTGGGAAGTCGCTATTCTGTTTACTTTCTCTACTGCGTACAGTAGGTAAGTAGGGGAAGCACTGTGTTCCACCCAAAAATTCGATGTGGAGATTTCATCGGAAATACATGTTTTGAGTCCCCCTTAATTCACCCCCCCAAAAAAGCATTTTTAGAAAAAGGTCCGCGTTTCAACACATAACTAAAAAAAAGTAGGATGAACATCAAACTGGTATTTACGTTCAGTAACTTCGAACGATGCGATACAAACATTTTCAAAAAAAAAAAAAAACTCCCTACCCGAAACTACCATTAATATGGAAAATTTTTCGAATTTTTTTATTTTCTGAAAATAGCTGTAACGATTTTGAATTTTCTGGGAATAGCCTGTGAAGTCCTCTTCATTCGGAAGGAATTTTGTATATTATTGCACAAGGATAAACGTTAAGTGATAAACGAAAATCTAGCACACAAAAATTCTAGATCTCTTTAAAACACACAGTTTACTTTAAATGACGTTGTAGCATAAAGTCGCCCTCCATGGTGTATGGTTACCATGCTAGCCTCCAGTTCCCGAGGGCGCGGGTTCAAACCCGGCGGAGGGCGATGGATTTTATCCGCCGTAAAAATCCTTAGCATGGCTTCCTTTGGAAGGAATGCAAAGCCGGTGGTCCCGTGTCCTAGATTTGCAGCACGTAAAACAACCTCAAGCCTGATAAAGAGGCCTCTGAGCAAAATTACCATTTATTTGTTTTTGTAGCATAAGCATTTCCTAGATATCCGTTATTAAAGGTTCGAATTTTCATTTATTAGTCATTCTCTTAAGTCTTGTCAACATTCAGTTGTTTCTCGCGATGTCATGGAAACAGTATGGAATGTTAAGGCCAGCATATAGCGTCCAGTTGTTAAACATTTGACTATCGCTGTTCTCTTTGTATCTATTTGGGTTAAAATGTAGTAGATAGAAAAATAAGCTTTAATGAGAATAGTTTGTATACTCACTAATGAAGATAGAGATAGAAAAAGTCATGTGAATGTCTCACTTCAAGGTTTTTGTTTTCTTTAAAGAGCATCGAATTTCAAAGACTTCACGTAGCGACACGCTGTTTAAAAATCTGACTATCGCTTTAGCCTACTGTGTCGAACAACGAAATGTAAATGGGTATGAAAGTTTATCTGTATTAACAACAAGTAGATAGAATTTGTAGAAGGGTGAGTAGATTAGAGTCAAGTGACTGTAACACAAGATTTTGGACAACACCCTCACTGGGTTCCTCATTGGGAAAAGTTCCTCAGAGCTACTACCGCATCTCCTTGGCCCTTAACTGATGCTGTGTCCTCTTTGGTCCATGATTTAATAAGCCGTACCTTTGTGTGGTGAAGACCATAAATTATAAAGCTCCTAATTATATGTTTCGATCTTGCCAAGGACTGACTGACTGACTGCCTTTTAAACCCCGTTTTCGATACCTCTCGTGATTACCAACGATCGAAGGCTGCTTCGATGGTCGAGTTGCACATCGTTGTTGAAAAACATATGGGAGAGCTAAGTCGTAGAGATGATGACGAGGAGGGTAAGGGAGAGCCACAAAAAATTATACTGTGCTACGTTCACATGACTTTCTCTACCCAATATCGTTTATTTTTATATAGCTTCTACAAATTATTGTCATTTTGGGGGGGGGATTAACTACCATGCAGTAGTTTTCCTACAACCCATTCATAATTTTATTTCTGTAAATTAAAATCCTCTGCATCTTCATTTGTTAGTTCCGCAAAACTACATGCTCCTTCGGACCCCATCTATTCATTGTTCTCTTGGTCTTCTCCGTCCTCTGTTTTCTTTAACTTTCCATTCCAGCATCTCTTGCCATTCTATCATTTTCCATTCTTTCCTCATGGCCAAGCCATTTTAATCTTCTCTCTTCCCAATACGTTCTTTTTTTACATCCATTATTTTTTCTTGTATTTCTAATGTTATTCCTTCTTGAGAAGCTCTCCGCCAAAAATCCATCTCTTTTGTTATAAGCATTGTTTCTAGTTAATGTCTTTTGACTCTACAGATATCAGGTGATGAACGAAACAAAATCAACGAATAATAAAGGTATGAAATTATTGCGAGATGAATTCGAGGACCCAGCGCACTACAGCATTTTCATACTAAAGAGGTAAAATCCCGACTACAAAGCCCATTAATGTACACATAGTTTGATACAACTAGAATTCAAAACTGGGCTCACTGCTTAAGAACCAAAAAGCGTAATCCTACGTTTATCAGCTGTGAGCTGTCCCAGTCGTTGCTTTGTCTTCGTGCTGCGAAGTGTTTTCTACAATACGCGTGTTGTGCGTGACTTCCTTAGGAACGTTATTTTCTTATTAGTCCACCTAAATGCCTGCCAACAAATTCACGCTTGAACAGGGTACGTGAAAACTGAATCATGTAGACAGGTGTGAAGACGATTTCAGTAAAAATTTCCTTTTAATCCAGTTCCGGGTAGAGACACTGTGAGATGTTTGGTCAATAAACTTAGAACAACGGGATCGCTAAACGCTAAAAAATAAAGTTTATAGAAACAATCCCCACACCATAGACGAACTTAAGGACAATATAAAAGCATAAATTATGAACATTACGCAAGAAGAAGTTATGCGTGTGACGATGTGAAGAATGTCTTCTCGCAGGTGGACTTTCAACAACACTTACGTATAACAAGGTTAGTACTCATTATATATATATATATATATATATATATATATATATATATGTATATATATATCTTACTAACACTCGTAAGTAACGCGGGAATTACGTAGCGGTAAACCTCGCAGTGTAGTAGATTGCGGAGCACGCATTCACGTGATCCGTGGCCTTGGCATAAAACTAGGGCACTGTATAAACTAGGTGTTTCTTAGCTATTGTCCTTTGAATGGATAGTTATCAGATGATGAGCGAAACAAAATCAGCGAATAATAAAGGTATTAAATGATTACGAGATGAATTCAAGGGTCTAGCGCACTATAGCAACCGTTTTCATACTAATTAGGTAAAATCTCGATTACAAGTTGAGGTTGTATTTTTATTACTTAAATGACTTCAGTCAAATTATATAATATAAATTCAATAATAGCCCGCCTTAAAGCAATATGTGTATGTAACTATATATATAGAAAGTGTATATTACAGTCATTGTATATGTTTATATTATTGTATACATGTTCAATAATGTTATGTGAATGTATTACGTAATTTAATAATGTAGGGGCTGTGAGAATAATAGGTTTAAAGTTGCTAACAATGAGGTAACCTTGAGGCAGTAATGAGTAAGAAAGTTTAATAATAATATTACTAGTCATTATTGGAGCAACAATAATGTACATTTTAAAACAGCTTATAAAATAGCCAATCAACAACCAGAAAGAAGCTTAAGTTAAATGAAAGTATTCCATTGGAGTAGGATTAGCCAATCAGAATCTGAAATAGGGCAAATTGTACAAATTCAGAAGTCAGTTGCTAGTAGACAGTGTTCCTAACCGGACGCGAGACGCGTCCTCGAGAAGTATAATACGTATCCAGTGTGAGACGAAAATAGTTCTACGTGTTAGGTGCAAGTAATTAATAAAAGAATCTCACAGCTCGCTCTATATCAGTGAAGTGTTATTTAATCGTGTGAGTGATTAATAAAAGGAGTGAAGTAAAACTATAATCTGTATAAGCCTACATTTTTCAGTCGCACCACTCCCTGATAAGACATTCATGTCTCTAAAAAAACATAAATACTGACGCAGCCGAGGCAAACATAAATATATAATATTTAAAGAAACAGTCAAATTACAAAGTTAATATATTTTTTAAACTTGGGGCAAAGGCCATCGGAAAGTATCGGAACCTTTTTACCATACGTGCGGTTGCTACTACTTCAAGTTCGGCTCCCCAACAGTCGAAATATAATACCCCTCCTCCTAAAATAAACAAACTTCTCAAATGCCCATTAATGTCCACACAGTTTGATCCAACAAGAATTCAAAACTGGGCTCACTGCTTAAGAATCAAAAACCGTAATTCTGTTTTGCCACTGTGACATAAATGTACTTTTAAAACGCCTTTGTGATGTTTTAGCAGCCATAGGCCAGCTGATAGCAATTTTTGTTCTCCTCTACATTGTTTCTTTCATTTTAATTTTTCTACTACGTACTTGGTGGTTACAGAAGGTATTGCGTTCCGCCATAAGCTTTTGAGATCCCTGAATCTAAAAGAAGCATTTTTACTTTCTCTACTACGTATAGTAAGTAGGGAAAGTATTGTATTCCACCAAAAAATCCCATACCGAGATTTCACCGGAAATACATGTTTTGAGACCCCCTGAATAAAAAAAAAAGCATTTTTGGAAACATGTCCTTGTGTGTGTCTGTGTGTCTGTCTGTGTGTGTGTGTGTGTGTGTGTCTGTCTGTGAACAGCATAACTCAGAAACGAACAGTCGGATAAACACCAAACTTGGTACTTAGGTTCAATATCTTCCAGAGATGCGACACAAAGGTTTTCAAGAAAATCCCCCCCACCCCAGATTACCCTTTACATGGAACGTTTTTCGAAAATTTTAATTTTCTCAAAAATGGCTCTAACGATTTTGATTAAAATATCATATGTTTAAGATACTTTCATGACAAATAAAATGTATATCTTGAATTTTCTGGGAATGTCTCCAAAAGTATTCTTCATTGTGAACGAGTTTTGCATTACTGGTAAACCATAAAAGATAGACAAAATTTTACTACACAAAAAATGTAGATCACGTTAAAACACACAATTTATGTCATATACATTTTTTTTGTTGAGTAAACCATTTTCGAGATATTGCTTGTTATTCCCTTGAATTTTTCAATACTTATTTTCTCAAATGGGAATTCGTTATTCATTTTTTTTTTGTCTTGGATATGCAAAGAGTATTAATCTGTGGCAAAGGGAATGGTGCTGCACCTAGCAACCAGCTATTAAGAGATATGTATGTGCTTAAAGGCTACTGTTTTTGTATATTGCCCTTGTAAATATATATTCCCCTTACATCTACAAGAAAATTAGCAATAAAATAGAGTCTGCAAATGTTTACCTCGATTAACACGAAGCATATGGAGAATAAGCGTTTGTAAAAGAGTAGAGAAAGTCATGTGGGTGTAACACATCAGATTTTAGAAAAAAGATTCATGTATGTGTGGAAACCTGGTACGTATTTAAGTCCAGGATCTTCTAAAGATGCGACACCAAGATTATCAACAAAATGTCCCTCCCCAAACTACAGCTTACATGAAAATCTTTTATTATCTCAAAAATGTCTCTAACAATTTTGATTTAAATACATATATTAAAGATGTTTGCATGACAAATAAAATGTGTATATATAATTTTCTGGAAATAGCCTGTAAAGTCCGCTTTATTTTCAAAGAATTTTGTATAATATTACATAACTGGGAAAGCATAAGGTATAGGCAAAATCTTACTGCATAAAAAATGTATCTCTCTTTAAAATACGTATTCATTTAAAACAGTTTTTGTAGCATCAGCCATTTCTGAGATATCCATTATTAATGGTTTCAATTGTTCAGTACTTAGTCATTTTTACTTTCTCTACTACGTATAGTATGTAGGGGAAGTATTGTATTCCACCCAAAAATTCCATACCGAGATTTCACAGGAAATACATGTTTTGAGACCCCCTGAATCCAAAACAGTATTTTTGGAAACAAGCCAGCGTGTGTGTCTGTCTGAACAGCATAACTCAGAAACACAGTCGAATAAACACCAAACTTGACGCGACACAAAGGTTTTCAGGAAAATCCCTCCACCCCAGATTACCCTTTACATGGAACATTTTTCGAAAAATTTTATTTTCTCAAAAACGGCTCTAACGATTTTGATTAAAATATCATATGTTTAAAATATTTTCATAACAAATGAAATGTATATCTCGAATTTTCTAGGAATGTCTCCAAAAGTATTCTTCATTGTGAAGGACTTTTGCGTAACTGGTAAACCATAAGAGATAGACAAAATTCTACGGCAGATAAAATATAGATCTCGTTAAAACACAATTTATGTGATATAATTGTTTTTCCTAACATTTCCGAGATATTCCTTGTTGGTTTGAATTTTCCAATACTTATACTTTTACTCAAATGGGAATTGGTTATCAATTTTTTTATGTCCTGGACATGCAAAGAAGTGGAATGCGCCACATAGCAACCAGCGCTTAAAATATTTGACTATCGCTTAAAGCGTGCCATATTCTACTTGCACCTACAATAAAGAGTAGGGTGCAACACATCAGATTTTTTTAAAGATCTGTCTATCTCTTTAACCTACTGTATACCTACAACGAAATCTGTAAAGAAAGTTTATCTTGATTAACAAGAAGCAGATGGAACAATAAGGTTTTGTAAGAATTCTTTGTAGAAGAGTAAAGTGAAGTGAATGCAACACATCTGGCGGTGTTTGCTAGGCAAGGCAGGTGCTGTTTTATTGGGTCATAGTGTGCTTGCTTGCTTGCCACTTGAAGGTTTTTCCACGAGGGCCACGTTGTGCTGCATCGTGTCCTGTAATCTCGCAAGGAGCCGAGCCCCGCCCATTCATTGGGTCTTTCTCTGGTACATAGCTTCCTAGTTACCTGGTAGTAACCCTTACAGTACGTGTCAGAATGTGGTTCTGAACAAGACGCCGTCTAACCTCTCTTCTTAGTCTTCTTTTCTTTCTGCACTCAGTCATTTTTAGGCACTTTTCGACAAAATTTCTCACACAATGCTTCACCATCATTATTAGAATACGTCGCGGTCCAGTAGAGAGTCTGCTTCCTAATGCGGAGGGCCCGAGTTCGTATGCAGAGTGAGTCACTAAAACTGCCACCGCAAATGTCTCTGAAACAATTCATGAACCCAAAAAGGAGTTTCACAGCCAAAAAGGTAGGGTAGGGGTAGGTAAATTAGATATACCTATAGACAATTTAATAATTTAAACTTATTTTTACCATCTCTACTACGTATAATAAGTAGGGGCAGTATTGTAATCCACCCAAAAATTCGATACCGAAATTTCACCGGAAATACATGTTTTGAGACCACCAGAATCCAAAAAAAGCATTTTTGGAAACATGTCCGTGTGTGTCTGTGAACAACATAAGTCAGAAACGAACAGTCGAATAAACACCAAACTTGGTATTTAGGTTCAGTATCTTCCAGAGATGCGACATGAAGGTTTTCAAGAAAATCCCCCACCCCAGATTACCCTTCACATGGAAGATTTTTCGAAATGTTTAATTTTCTCAAAAATGGTCTAACGATTTTGATTAAAATATCATATGTTTAAGATATTTTTATGACAAATAAAATGTATATCTTGAATTTTCTGGGAATGTCTCCAAAAGTGTTCTTCATTGTGAACGACTTTCGAACAACTGGTAAACCATAAGAGATAGACAAAATTTTACTACACAAAAGATGTAGATCGCTTTAAAATACACCATTTATGTCATATACATTTTTTTTGTTGAGTGAACCATTTTCGAGATAATTAATCAAAATCTTTAGAGCCATTTTTAAAAAAAATTAAAATTTTCGAAAAATGTTCCATGTAAAGGGTAATCTGGGGTGGGGGGATTTTCTTGAAAACCTTCGTGTCGCATCTCTGGAAGATACTGAACCTAAATACCAAGTTTGGTGTTTATCCGACTGTTCGTTTCTGAGTTATGCTGTCACAGACACAGACACACACACACACACACACACACACACACACACACACACACACACACAGACAGACACAATACTTCCCCTACTTACTATACTCAATGCATGTAGATCATTTTGAAAACACCATACACAAAAGAGTTGGAATTTTCAATAATTTATAAACCTGATAAAATTAACGGTCTGAAAAACCGCCAAAATACGTAAGCTGTATTTCCATTTGATCTTTATGTCTAAAAAATTGATTTTTCCCTGCATTAATTGTACTTCTAGAATGTTCTAAAGTGTAGACGAATACTCTCTTGAAGGTTGTATCTTCAACATATGGTATGTTAGTCAAAATCGTTAAATTCTTTTGAGAAAATGGAAAATAATAAAAACGTTTCCATGTAAATGTTAGTTTATGGTGAAGAATTTTCGTGAGAATGTTGGTTTCTCGTCTTTGAAGATAGTGATCCTTGCAGCAACTTAAAAAGCAGATTCAGTACTTTTCCAGCATACAGTTTTAGAGTTATGCTTTTCACAGATACACACGCGCGCGCGGCCAAATATTTTGTATAAATGCTTATTTTGGATCCAGGTGTATTCCTTTGAAATCTTGGAATCGAATATTTTGGTGGAATGCAATATTTCTACGCACTAGAGAAAGTAAGGAATAGGTCCTGTACCAGTATGATTCCAAATGATTATCCTAAGCTTTAAATAACAGACAGCACCAAGCTTCTCTGAAGGTTGGAGATATGGAACTATTCACGAATTTACGCATTGATCCTGAAAGTATGATGCAGTAATTTGTATCACAAATTATTTAAATGTAAAGAGTGATTATAGTATGAATATGCATTATTATGTGACATTGATTTGAGATGTTTATTGATTGTAATTATTGTTGGGAAGTAAGTTTATACTGCCTTACTGAAACTGACAATAATAGCGTGCAATAATGCAGCGAGGGGGTGAGCTGTTTATCATTATTGGAAACGAGGAAGTTACGTAATGTTGGCGCGTTTTTCTTTTAGAATCTTCTGGAACATTTCCCTAGAGCATATGTATTCATAATTTTCATTGGATATAAAAATAGACGCTAATGTTGGCGCGTTCTATTAGCCAATTGCAGTTCAGTTATAATCTTTAGGCATATCTGGGTGAAGGAGTATAAAAAGAGTAGGTTAGAGGTAGACCCCGTCAGTTCATCAAAATTCTTTTTACACTACACGTCGCATTCCCGTCAGTTCGTCGAAAGTATTTGTACGGCACACTTCGGATATCAATTTGCAGGTTACGCGTAACAGAGTTATGAAAAATCTCAAGTGTTATAAAGTTAATTATACAAAAAGTTGAAGTACGCGAATTAAGAATTATCAGTAATGAAGTTATTATAACAGTTTCAGTTTGGTGAGTGTCAAGATCAATGTGTAAATGTGATAGTTAACGTGTTCGACAATAAAAGTGTAAAACAAATTTCTTCATCAGTGTTATCTTTGGATAAAAGATTCCTTTCCGTTTACACAACCTGTATAAAGAGAAGTGCTTGACCAAAAGGATAATAGCTAGTCGGAGGACAAAGAACCAAAATTAAATAAAATAACAGTAGCATTTTTTTAAACAAAAAAAACTAATACTGCCGCAAATTGCTAACACCAGATGGAGCTAACAAACCTAACAAATGAATCACGTCACAAGATGGCTTCATCAAATCACGTGAAGTAAACAAACCAATACACAAACATTACAAATAGTGCTACTTCAAATTGGCTCCCATACGTGGGGCAGTTAAAATTATGTAACCAAACAAAACAAAAGCAGCACAATATAATATCTTCAAGTTCTAATAATTTACGTAAAAACATATTACGTAAGCACTATACAACTTCAAATTGGCGCCCAACGTGGGGCAGAGTGACCAGGAAAGGAGTGAAATAACCAGGAAAGGGAGAAGGAATCAGGACGTGGAGCGAATGCAGCAGTGAACTGAACTACAAGACGCAGATTCCAGAAACAACTATAGGAACGACAGACTACGCGGATGATTGGACATCGTAATTCCGAGATTAAAAGGCAACAGGGGAATTCAACTACAAAACACCAAAACGACGTAGATTCATCGTAATACAACGCAGAAGCAACATATAATCTAGGAGAGGGGGGCAGAAAGCTGGACATCAAAGCTACTTCAGCAGATAACATCAGAAAGGTTAGAAAAGTGTTATGTTAATTCTAAAAAAAAGGGGTAAAAAATTTAAATGTACCTTAGGAGCGGTAGGGTAAAGAAAACAATGGCTACTAATAATATTGAAGAAACAATGATGGAAGGGGATAGTGTAACAGTTAGCTGTAATTCAATACAGGTTACAGAAAATAGCTCAAACAATGTAGGATTTGAGGGAGAAAATGTTAGTGCAGAAAGTCAGAATAGAATAGCAGGAAATGTTAATTTTGATACTAGTATAATTATGGAAATGTTGAGAAATTTTGGTGAAAAATTAGATCAGAGTATGGAAAAGAATGAGAAATTAGAAAAGAAAATAGATCAAAACAGGGAAGATATGCAAAAGAATAATGAGAAATTAGAACAAAAACTAACTCAGAATATGGAAAAGAATAATGAGAAATTAAGGGAAGATATTAGTAAGAGTATTACCGATCAATTAAGGGAAGATATGCAAAAGAATAATAGGGAACTGAGGGAAGATATTGGTAAGAGCTTAGAACAAAACAGGGAAGAAATTGAAAAGAAATTCATGGAGCTAGATAGTAGTATGATGAGAATGAGAAATGAAAATCAGGAACTGATAGCAAATGAAATAGGTGAAGTTTCAAAGAAAATGTTAGACATGAGCAGGGAAATATCTAACCAAAAAAGTGAGGTTAATAATAAAATAGAACAGGTTGATGTAAAATGTACAGAGTTAGGTAGCCGAATGAGTAGCATTTCAAGTGAGGTAAGAGAGATGATGGAGGCTACAAATGCAGATTTAATTAAGGTGCAAGTTAATTTCAGAGGGGAGATATCAGAAATACAGAAGGAGTCGGTAATGCAAAGAAATAAATTGTATGAAGAAGTTAAAGTTTTGCCTGTAAATAATCAAAAGCTAACTTCTGAAATTAACAAGTACCAAGCTGTTCAAAATGAAAACTCCAATCCAGTACAGATTATTACGGACTTGTCAGAGTATTCTCAGATTAAAAAGATAGCAGATGAATTGAAAATGAAAGTTGTTAAAAGATGTGTTGTTCAGGAAACCTTAGATTGTTTTCAAATGTTATCAGGGGACGAAATATCATATGAATCCTTTAAGAGGCGATTCATGAACAAAACTTGGAAGGTTAGGAAACGGCTACGAGTAATGTTTAGCCACAGACAATTTGATCCAGGAGGGTAAATAGCAATGAGATGTAAAGTAAATGCTGGATAGTTAAAGATGACTTGCAGAGAAATGTATTGGAACGTAAGAGGGTTAAATAAATATGTACGTCATGTGAAAGGAGAAATAAAATTTTGGAAATAATTAAAATTTTTTTAAAGGAAAATAACATTTTATTAGTAACTGTAACAATATTTGAAATTAAGAATGTAAAAATTGAAACTTAATATGATATTAAAGTAAAAGTACGTAAATATAATTCCAAGAGTATTGTGAATATACAGTACAAAACAACAAAAATGGGTTAAAAGTAATTAAAACAAATATTTATGTAGCAAACAGAACATGTGAAACAGTGCCTAGATTTAAGAGATGTAAATATATTTATGTAAAGGGTGACTATTTTTGGTAAATATGTATAGTAATTACAAAAATTCTTAAATGCACAAATTTTAGTCAACAATATAAGAAAGTAAACCAATTTGTAACAGTAACTAAATAATTCAGGGTACAGTATTTGCTATAAAAAAATTGTAAATGTCAGATTAATGTCTAAACACATTAAACCAGAGCCAGTAAATAGTGGCAAGATAAAGACAAAACATATGTCGTGTGTTAAATACATGTGAAGTGTTAAGTGAAAGTGATAGCGTGTGTTCCAAGATTTAGGAGACTAAAAACCCAATTATAAAATTTCCATACAAGTTGTAAATATTTATAATTATGTTTCTAGTGGGGCATATGATGCAGTAATTTGTATCACAAATTACTTAAATGTAAATAATGATTGTAATATGAATATGCATTTTTATGTGACATTGATTTGAGATGTTTATTGATTGTAATTATTGTTGAGAAGTAAGTTTATACTGCCTTACTGAAACTGACAATAATAGCGTGCAATAATGCAGCGAGGGGGTGAGCTGTTTATCATTATTGGAAACGAGGAAGTTACGTAATGTTGGCGCGTTTTTCTTTTAGAATCTTCTGGAACATTTCCCTAGAGCATATGTATTCATAATTTTCATTGGATATAAAAATAGACGCTAATGTTGGCGCGTTTTATTAGCCAATTGCAGCTCAGTTATAATCTTTAGGCATATCGGGGTGTAGAAGTATAAAAAACCAAGTCAGAGGTAGATCGCCCCAGTTCATCAAAATTCTTTGTATACTACACGTCGCATTCCCGTCAGTTCATCGAAAATATTTGTAAAGTACACGTCGCCTCCAGTCAGTCAGTTCGTCGAAAGTATTTGTACGGCACACGTCGGATATAGATTCACAAGTTACGCGTAACAGAGTTATGAAAAATCTCAAGTGTTATAAAGTTAATTATACAAAAAGTTGAAGTACGCGAATTAAGAATTATTAGTAATGAAGTTATTATAACACTTTCAGTTTGGTGAGTGTCAAGATCAATGTGTAAATGTGATAGTGACTGTGTTTCGACAATAAAAGTGTAAAACAAATTTCTTCATCAGTGTTATCTTTGGATAAAAGATTCCTTTCCGTTTACACAACCTGTATAAAGAGAAGTGCTTGACCAAAAGTATAATAGCTAGCCGGAGGACAGTAAACCAAAATTAAATATAACAGTAGCATTCTTTAAAACGAACACTAATACTGCCGCAAATTGCTAACACCAGATGGAGCTAACAAACCTAACAAATGAATCACGTCACAAGATGGCTTCATCAAATCACGTGAAGTAAACAACAAATACACATAGATTACAAGTAATACAGTCGCAAATAATAATACTTCAAGTACGAGCTAAGTGTAGCGTACTAATCGAAAGTTCTCGGTCTCTATAATGTCGCAAAAAACATTAAATTCAAAATTACTTCGTTAATCACCAAAATATTTGGAAAACGTTCGTCAATTTTACAATTGGCTGTTGTAAGTACATTGCAACCTATATTTGTTTGCGATTAAACACAAGAATGCGTTGATCACAGCGCTGGTAACCATGTCACCATGTTAGCCCTAAAAAATGAGAAAGTAGTTGGTTTGTTACGTTATTTGCATCACGCTTTGGGCGTCAATTTGAAGTAGGTTGTATTTAAGGAGTTGTACTATATTTCAACTCTTGGGGAGCCGAACTTAAAGTACTTGCATCCGCACGTATAGTAAACAGTTTTCGGTTGCCTTCGCCCCAAGTTTAAAAAAAAATGTTTACTTTGTAATTTGACTGTTTCTTTAAATATTGTATTTATGTTTGCCTCGGCTGCGTCAGTATTATTGTTAGAGACACGTTTCTCTTAGCACGGTTTGATGCGACAAAAATGTAAGCTTACACAGATTTTAATTTTACTTCACTCCGTTTATTAATCCTTGACACGATTTGAATAACACTTCACTGATATAGAGAGCGTAAGATTCTTTTTATTAATTAATTACACTTTTTAACACGTAAACTTATTTTTCGTCTCACACGAATACATATTACATTTCTTGAGGACACTTTTTGCGTCTGGTTAGTAACGCCGTATACAGGCAACTGAGCTCTAAATTTGTAAAATTGTCTCCTTTTCAGTTTCTCATTGGCTAATCCTACTCCAATAAAATACCTTCATTTAACTAAAGCTTTTTCTGGTTCTTGATTGGCTATTTTATAAATTGTCACTAAAATTACATTATTGTTTCCATGAATCACAAATAGTATTGTTAAAATCTTAAACTCATTATTGCCTCAAGGTTACCTCATTGTTAGCAACCTTTAACTTATTATTCTCACAGCTCCTACATTATTAAACTACGTAATACATTCACATAACATTATTACACATGTATACAATAATATAAACATATACAATGACTGTAATATACACTTTTTACAAATTGTTACATACACATATTGCTTTAAGGCGGGCTGTTATTGAATTTACATATTATATAATTTGACTGAAATCATTTAAGTGTTAAAAACACTGCCTCAAAAAAGACGGTGCCACAAACATCGAAGTGTTGTTACATTATTTTGTGTGTTATATTGGTTTGGGTAATAATGAGTCGCCGTTTAAGAAGACGTCCACGGCGGCGTGATGTAGTGCTAAGGGATTCTTTAACAGCAAGATCCAGAATACGAATGATAGTACAAAATATTCGTGAAAAACATGCAAGTCCTTTAGACAGCAGCACTATTCAAAATGAAAGCGCTATAGTAGAGTGGAAATTGATTCATAATATTGAGTTTTAAGTTTATATACATACACATATGTGATATATTCTTATATATGAACATTCTTTATAAATAGTTTCTGCTTTCAACAATTACAGATTAGCCACTAGTATATATGAAGCTGTATATGAAATTATACTCTAACATTTGTGAAAATTGCAGCACTGCGAAAGAATGGCCCGAATGAATCCAAACTCGGTGTATGAGTAGAATACTGTGCCAGCAATAAGTAATTAGGATTGCAGAGGGATGGGGTGCACGTAGGCCCAGCAAGTCCCTGTCTTGTGTGTCTGACGAGGTCAGTGTTACCCCAAGTGTAGTCAATGAAGAGTTGTCAAACAAGGTGGAAACGTGAAAGCAGTACCAGTATGCCTCGTCGAAGTCAAAGGGGGCATCAGCATATGAGTGAATTCGAACAAGGTAGAATGGTCGGTCTTCGGCCAGCGGGTATGTCATACCGAGACATTTAGGCTTGTGCAGGACATACTGCTACGTGGGTGGAAGCAGTGGATAGAAGAGGGCTGTATGTACTCCAGTAGAGTAGGTCCGTGGCCATAACGGACCGTACAGCT
This sequence comes from Deroplatys truncata, assembly GCA_030765065.1. Classification (NCBI taxonomy): domain Eukaryota; kingdom Metazoa; phylum Arthropoda; class Insecta; order Mantodea; family Mantidae; genus Deroplatys; species Deroplatys truncata. The sequence continues at coordinate 15,693,979 of CM060979.1, forward strand.
TCGTCCAGAGTGTTGGCTCGACTCTGTAGCACTGCAGCAGGTGTGAACTTGTCTGCATCGACGGTTCGACTGCATCTGCTGCGGACTGGACAGGTTGCACACATGCCATTTCACCGGCTTCCATTTTCGGAAAACACGGGTGCCTTTGACTGCACTGGGCACGTGAACGCCATCACTGGCGTGCTGAATGGCAAAATATAGTGTTTTCAGACGAGTCTCGCTTCAACCTTTCCTACAGTGATAGCCGCATACGTGTTCGACGTTACCGTGGTGAGCGCAATCTTGCTCTCCGCATTGTTGAGCGACATGGAGGACAAACACGAGGTGTGATTGTTTGGGACGCCATTGATTACAACAATCGATCTCGCCTCCTACGTATTGAGGGTAATCTGAACAGCAACCGGTACATGAGGGAGGTGTAACAGCCCGAGGTATTCCCCCTCCTTCAGGCAACTCCACATGCAACGTTTCAGCAGGACATTGCCCGGCCACACATTGAAAGAAATGTGCAAGCCTTCTTCGAAGAACAACGGGCACCATTGCTTCCCTTGCCTCGAGATGTCACCCATCGAAAATGTCTGGTATATGGTTGGTCGGCAACTTGTTCGTCACGGTCTTTCAGTAACCAGTGTCGATGATTGCAGCGCGTGATGGCTACACAAAATACTAAGGTTATGTGCAGGTCCGTAAACTTATTTATTGAAGCTAGTTGGTTTGTTGTATTGTTATTTGCCCCATGCTTTGGGAGCCAATTTGAATACGTTTTGTTCCTGCTACGTATGGAAAGCCAGTTTGAAGATGTATTATATTTCGACTGTTGGGGAGCCGAACTTGAAGTAGTTGCAACCGCACGTATGGTAAAAAGTTTCCGGTAGTCTTCGCCCCAAATGTACTTTCCGGTGGTCTTTGCTCCAAATGTTTAAAAAATATTAACTATGTAATTTGGCTGTTTCTTTAAATATTATATATTTATATTTGCCTCGGCTGCGTCAGTATTTATTTTTAGAGACATGAATGTCTTAGCAGGGAGTGGTGCGACTGAAGAATGTAGGCTTACACAGATTATAATTTTACTTGACTCCTTTTATTAAATACTTGCACTTTTTAACACGTAAACTCTTTTTTGTCTCACACAAAATACTATTAAATTTCTCGAGGACGCGTCTTGCTTCCGGTTAGGAACACTGTCTACAAGCAACTGACTTCTGAATCTGTAAATTTTGCTCCATTTTAGTTTCTGATTGGCTAATCCTAGTCCAATAAAATACCTTCAGTTAATTAATGCTTTTTCTGGTTGTTGTTTGTCTATTTTATAAACTGTCACAAAAATTACATTATTGCTTCCGAGAATCACAAGTAGCATTATTAAACATTCAAATTCATTATTGCCTCATTGTTATCTCATTGTTAACAACTTCTGACCTATTTCTCACAGTTCCTACATTATTAAATTACGTAATACATACACATAACATTATTACACATGTATACAATAATATAAACATATACAATGACTGTAATATACACTTTTTATCATTTGTTTTATACAAATATTGCTTTAAGGCGGGCTGTTGTTATATTTCATATATTATATAATTAGACTAAAATCATTCAAGTGTTAAAAATACTGCCTCATCATGTACCTAATCCGTGGTATAAAATTCATTTCAATCATGCGTTTCCTTTTTAGTGTTGTAATTTTCATAAACGTTCATTAATCTTGAAAGTCCAATCTAAGAGCAGCATAACAATCGAAAGTGCTCAATCTCTACAATGTCGCAAACATGAAATTCCAATAGTTATTTAGATGACTAGTTACAAAAGTAGCGGTTTAGTAACGAGAGGTTCAAATTAGAACACGACCGAAAGGAATTAAACCTAATTTGTAACGTGTTCTCTACAATATTTATCTACGTTCGCAGTATATGTTGTATATTTACTATATTTATTGCGGAAACAATATGTTTAGAGAAAGAGTAATGTGGGATTTGGAAAAAAAGAAGACACAGTAAATCAACAAACTTTTTTGTTATATTCAGCAATTTTAAATACTAGTTTCATATGTGAATTTAAAGTAAAACTGAACGAAGCAGGTAATTTTCAGATTCATCCGGAAAATTCTAAAAGCAATCCAACATGCAAATATTAATATACGAGAGCTGTTCCAGAATTACCTAACCTAACAAAGAAAACACAAAAACTTTAGGAAAAAAACATCTTTATTTCTCTACATAGTCTCCTTTCAGCTCGATACACTTTTCCCAGCATTATTCAATCCTGTTTATAGTGAAAACCGTCGAGTTCTGCAAAACAGCCATCAACTGCAGACTCCACCTCTTCATTGTTGGCAAATCCTTTACCACCAAGAAATTTCTTCAACTTTGGAAACAGAAAATAATCAGAGGGGGCTAAGTCTGGCGAATAGGGTGCATGAGGAAGCAATTCGAACATTAACTCATTGATTTTGGCCATGGCGATAATGGATGCGTGAACTGGTTCATTGTCTTCATGAAAAATTTTTTTCGCTAAATGCGCCCGTTTTTTGCTTGATTTAATCATTCAAACGCTGCAATAAGTTTGCATAAAGCTCACCATTGATTGCTTTTCCTTTTTGAAAATAATAACTTAAAATTATCCACGCGCATACCAAAAAAACTCACTCCATGAGCTTCCCTGCAGATGGAACTGTTTTTGCCTTCTTTAGAGCCGATTCTCCCCTTTCAATCAACTATTTTGACTGTTCCTTCGTCTCAGGTGTGAAGTGAAGTTTCATCCATGGTTATGAATCGACACAAAAACTCGGCTTTATTGCAGCGAAACATCGCCAAACACTCAAATGAAACATCATCACGACATTGCCTTTGTTCCATTGTAAGTAAACGCGGGACAGCTTTCTCATGTCTTTATTTTCAGTTAATGTGCGATGTACAGCACTTTTTTAAATGCCTACGATGTCTTCTAGCTTGTGCACTTTCAGTCGACGGTCATCCAATGCCATTTTGTGGATTTTCTTCACAATTTCTGGCGTGGTCACCTCATTTGGTCCACCACTGCGATGTTCGTCTTGGCAGCTCGTACGGCCTCGCTTAAACTCTGCCACACAATATTTTACTGTTGTAAACGAAGGAGCAGACTCCCTCAGAGTAGAATCTAGCTCAGCTTTAATATTAGTTGGACAACGATGACCAGTTTTATCCATGTTTACAAATTCGCTGAGAGAGTCCACTATTAATGGCTGCCAAACAATTACTAAACATCGTAGCATCGTCAAACTTCGGACTTAAGCTTTATAAGGGTGGTACTTACTAACAGAGTCATTTGTTTGAAACAACAATCGCTATATATACGTACGTCAGGTAGGGTACTTCTGGGACTGCCCTCGTGCTTCCAGAAAATCAAGGAAAGTTTATTTATGTATAGTTATACGAAATTCAAGGACTGGTGTGTGGGTAATGAAGCAGACGTAAATGAAGATTCTTTGTAATGGTTGTAATATTACAATAACTATCAGTTAGAGGAGAAAGTTTTTGTTTTAATGCATATTACATGTTATCAAGGAAAGTAAGATATACTTGATCATCATCAAAGCGTATTTTACGTTTTGTTGAACCTGTATTTTATGTTTTGATAGCGTGTTTTGTTAGAATATAAAGTATAGGTTTTGTTGCCTAGTAACTACGAACTAAAGCATCACTGATTATTATAGTAGGAGATAAAATTACTTCGTTGATTGCCAAAATATTTGCAAAACACGCGTCGATTTCGCAGTAATTGGCTGTTTTAAATTCATAGCCACCTATATTCGTTGCAGTCAAACAGCAAAAAGTGTTTACTTACCATTGGTAACTTCACTACAGTGTCGGTAACCATGTCACCAAATATTTATCCACTAAAACAAGACTGTGTCAAAATCTTAACTTTATTATTGTGGTGCGCATTTAAAGACGCGTTGATTCGAGTTCGAAATAGTTGCGTAGTTGGCCAGTAAGAAGGTTTGTTGCTGCTGCGTATGGAAAGACAGTTTGAAGATGTATTATATTTCGACTGCTGAGGAGCCGAACTTGAAATAGTTGCAACCGCACGTATGGTAAAAAGTTTCCGGTATCCTTCGCCCCAAATGTACTTTCCGGTGGCCTTTGCCCCAAATGTTTAAAAAAAATATTAACTTTGGAATTTTTGACTGTTTCTTTAAATATTATATATTTATGTTTGCCTCGGCTGCGTCAGTATTATTGTTAGAGACATGAATGTCTTAGCAGGGAGTGGTGAGACTGAAGAATGTAGGCTTACACAGATTATAATTTTACTTCACTTCTTTTGTTAATGCTTGACACGATTTATATAACACTTCACTGATATAGAGAGCTGTGAGATTTTTTTTATTAATTACTTGCACTTTTTAACACGTAAACTATTTTTTGTCTGACACAAAATACTATTAAATTTCTCGAGGACGCATCTCGCGTCCGGTTAGGAACACTGTCTACAAGCAACTGACTTCTGAATTTGGAAATTTTGCTCCATTTTAGTTTCTGATTGGCTAATCCTAGTCCAATAGAATACCTTCATTTAAGTACAGATTTTTCTGGTTGTTGATTGGATATTGTATAAACTGTCACAAAAATATATTATTGTTTCCAAGAATTACAAGTAGTTTTGTTAAACTTTCAAATTTATTATTGCCTCAAAGTTATCTCATTGTTAGCAACTTTTAACTTATTATTCTCACAGATCTTGCATTATTAAGTTACGCAATAAATTCACATTACATTATTACATATGTATACAATAATACAAACATATACAATGACTGTAATATACGCTTTTTATATATTGTTAATTATACATATTGCTTTAAGGCGGGTTGTTATTGAATTTATATATTATACAATTAGACTGAAATCATTTAAGTGTTAAAAATACTGCCTCAATGTTCACCTTCTTATCCTACTGCTCGTTTTCAAATCAGTGTCTGGTGAAGGTTATATCGGTCAGCGAAGCCCACCCATTTTGAGCAATATTATTTAGCATAGCTGAGCTGAACCGCGGGATATTTCCCAAGCTATACGTGTGCTACTGACCCCAGGAGGTCACACTGTGGTCAACATACAAAAGGTGGAGTACTGCTACCAGCTGTTTCTTACACGTTATGTGTCACCTCGACTTTATTACTTAATACTTAAACATTCACATGATAAAACTGGCTTGCATTGCATATTTTGTTTTACGAAGTTTGGAAATCGGTGTCCTCATTGACCGCGTTCTGCATGATTATATGTAAGGAGAATATTGTTTCTTTATTGTAATTTATTTTCAAGATTTTTCCCACTCACCTTTATGAGTAAATTGCCTTTTTACCCCCTCTCTCTCCCCCTCCCAGCTGCTACAGTGATCACAGGAAGAAATGTTATTCCACACAGTTCGATGTCGAAATTTTACCGAAAAAACGTGTTCCAAAATCTGATGTGTTACACTCACATGACTTTCTCTACTCTTGTACAAACTATTTTTACAAACGCTTATTCTCCGTATGCTTCATGTTAATCGAGATGTTAATCTTATGGCTAAGTTTCTTGTAGATGCAAGGGGAATTGCTAGACTTTAAGCGATAGTCAAATGTGTTAAGAGCTGGTTGCTATGTGAAGTATTCCATTCTCTTTGTATGTCTAGGACCAAAAAAGAATGAACAACAATTAGCGAAAAGTATAAGTATTGGAAACTTTAAGGGAATAACAAGCAATATCTCGAAAATGGTTCACTCAACAAAAAACAATGTATATGACATAAATTGTGTATTTTAACGGGATCTACATTTTTTGTGTAGTAAAATTTTGTCTATCTCTTATGGTTTACCACTTATGCAAATGTTGTTCACAATGAAGAATACTTTTGGAGACAATCCCAGAAAATTCAAGATATACGTTTTATTAGTCATAAAAATATCTTAAACATATGATATTTTAATCAAAATCGTTAGAGCCATTTTTGAGAATATTAAAATTTTCGAAAAATGTTCCATGTAAAGGGTAATTTGGGATGGGGGGATTTTCTTGAAAACCTTCGTGTCGCATCTCTGGAAGATACTGAACCTAAATACCAAGTTTGGTGTTTATCCGACTGTTCGTTTCTGAGTTATGCTGTTCACAGACACACACACGCGGACATGTTTCCAAAAATGCTTTTTTTCGATTCAGGGGGTCTCAAAGCATATATTTCCGGTGAAATCTCGGTATCGAATTTTTGGGTGGAATACAATACTTCCCCTACTTACTATACGTAGTAGAGAAAGTAAAAAATCAATAAGGACTTCACAGGCTATTTCCAGAAAATTCTAGATACAAATTTTATTCTTTAGGTAAATATCTTCAACATTCGGTAATAATCGATAGTCATTTTGCAGAAAATCGAAGTATTTATCGAATTGATAATTAATTGAGTTTTATTTATGGACGCTCTTTAACTACTGTGGTCCGTAGCATCCCATTCTATATTGAGCATAAAAGACCGGTAATTTTGCTAAACGGCTTGAGGTTGTAAATCTACGACACGGGACCACCGGCTTTACTTCCCTTCCGAAGGAAGCCATGCTACACCCGAAAAGAATCCATCGCCCTCGGCCGCGTTTGATCCCGCGACTTCGGGAACTAGAGGCCAGAGTGGTTACTTATTGGAATTTTCGTTTTGGAGTTTTGCTGTTCACATACAAACATACAAGAACCCTTTTCTGAAATACCCTTTTTGGGTTTATGGGGAGTCAAAACATGTATTTGTATTAAAATATTCACATCGAATTTTTGGGTGGAATACAATACTTTGTATTGACAAAAGTATTGAAAAATTCCAACAAATAACAACTATATCTCGAAATTGCTTGTGCCACAAAAATTATTTGAACTAAAGAGGTGTATTTTCCTTTTGTGTTGTACGTTTTTACTTTCTCTACTACGTAAAGTAAGTAGGGGAAGTATTGTATTCCACCCAAAAATTCGATACCGAGATTTCACCGGAAATACATGTTTTCAGACCCCCTGAATCCAAAAACAGCATTTTTGGAAACATGTACGTGTGTGTCTGTGAACAGCATAACTCAGAAACGAACAGTCGGATAAACACCAAACTTGGTATTTCGGTTCAGTATCTTCCAGAGATGTGACACGAAGGTTTTTAAGAAAATCTCCCTACCCCAGATTACCTTTTACATGGAACGTTTTTCGAAAATTTTAATTTTCTCAAAAATGGCTAACGATTTTGATTAAAATATCATATGTTTAAGATATTTTCATGACAAATGAAATGTATATCTTGAATTTTTTGGGAATGTCTCCAAAAGTATTCTTCATTGTGAACGACTTTTGCATAATTCGTAAACCATAAGAGATAGACAAGATTTTACTACACAAGAAATGTAGATTACGCTAAAATACACAATTTGTGTCATATACATTGTTTTTTGTTGAGTGAACCATTTTCGAGATATTGCTTGTTATTCCCTTAAACTTTCCAATACTTACACTTTTTCTCAAATGGAAATTCGTTATTCATTTGTTTTAAGCCTACCAATTCCCTTTGCAGCTAAAAGAAAATTAGCAATAAGATTAACATCTCGATTAACATGAAGCATATGGAGAATAAGCGTTTGTAAAAATAGTTTGTAGAAGAGTAGAGAAAGTCATGTGAGTGTAACACATCAGAATTTTTTTATTGAAATTGCTTTAAAAGCGTCTTGAAGATATACTCAGGCTGTCGCGCAGAAGCCTAAACACTTCCAGGTGAATGTTACTTAACGCCCAAGCAGTAACTTCCTTGAAACAAAGTTGAAACCTTTGGCAATGAGTATTCTAATGGCCTGTGAAGCAAATTGTTAACAGGCAAGCATCCGTCCGACGATTAATAGTCACATCCAACATGCAAGTGTTACCAACAAAGGTTCTTGTACACAGACAGTCCTTTTTTTCTGGTCATGGAAATAAACTGAATTTTTAATCTGCTCAAAGGCAGGGATTATCGTAATAGAAGAACACGTTACTCCGTCTTAGCTATGAAGCTTTTCGATTTACAGTGATGGGGGATTTGGTCTTCCCTAGGAGTGAAAATGTAATTCGGATCCAATTTAAACTGCTCTCTGATTATTATCAATTTATCGGGTAGGATGAGTGCCCCGGCTGAGTTGAAGAGTTTATAAGCTTCCGAACTGTATATTAAACGATTCATCATGATGCTCTTTTCACCTTTACATCTTACTAGTAACTTCTCATCAGCTATTAAGAGGTAACTAACTGGGTATTAAAGATTTGCTGATCCTTTGAGGGAATAATTATTCATCTCTGCGTTTTTTTTTTTTTTTTTTTTTTGCAGATATACGCTAATTTTTTAGGCATCGAGATTTGTCCACTGACCTATAGCTTAGTTTTTACTTTCTCTACTACGTATAGTAAGTAGGGGAAGTATTGTATTCCACCCAAAAATTCGATACCGATATTTCACCGGAAATACATGTTTTGAGATCCCCTGAATCCAAAAAAAGCATTTTTGGAAACATGTCCGTGTGTGTGTCTGTGTGTCTGTCTGTGAACAGCATAACTGAAACGAACAGTAGGATAAACACCAAACTTGGTATTTAGGTTCAGTATCTTCCAAGGATGCGACACGAAGGTTTTCGAGAAAATCCCCCCACCCCAGATTACCCTTTACATGGAAGAGTTTTCGAAAATTTTAATTTTCTCAAAAATGGCTCTAACGATTTTGATTGAAGTATCATATGTTTAAAATATGTTTATGACATATAGAATGTATATCTTGAATTTCCTGGGAATGTCTCCAAAAGTATTCCTCATTGTGAACGACTTTTGCATAACTAGTAAACCACAAGAGATAGACAAAGGTTTACTAAACAAAAATCTAGATCGCGTTAAAATACACAATTTATGCCAGGTACATTTTTTTTTTGAATGAACCATTTTCGAGATATTACTTGTTATTCCCTTAAATTTTTCAATACTTATTTTCTCAAATGGCAATTCGTTATTTATTTTTTTGTCTTGGATATGCAAAGAGTATTAATCTGTGGGAAAGGAAATGGTGCTGCACCTAGCAACCAGCTATTAAGAGATATGTATATGCTTAAAGGCTACTGTATTTCGAAACTGCTCTTGTAAATATATATTCCCCTTACATCTACAAGAAAATTAGCAATAAGATAGAGTCTGCAAATGTTTATCTCGATTAACATGAAGTAGATGGAGAATAAGCGTTTGTAAAAATAGTTTGTACAAGAGTAGAGAAAGTCATGTGAGTGTAACACATCAGATTTTTTTTCGGTTAAAGGCGTGTCCAAGTGGTTAGACCACTCGCCTCCCACCAAGTCGATCCCAAGGGCCCGCATGTGGCATTTGTGATGGCCGAAGCAGCGTCTGGGCGGATTATCTCCGCTTTACCCCGCCATTTATTACACCAAATTGTCCATCATCACCTTTCTTTACATCCAATTCGCCTTCATTTCATATCATCTTCTTCCTTCAATCTCGGGTCGATCCCCCGTTCCGGGTTCTTCATCCTCTGATTCCATGTTCGTCTTACTCCTCGATAGACCTCTGAACCTTGGCACGGATATAAGTCCTAGGGGGTATAAGATCTACATACCCACTAAGGGCCTATATTACGATACCCGGTTAAGGTTCCAATTGGAAATTAACTGGGAATAAGGGCTAATTTTCGTATTACGACCTTCGGTTAACAGCTAAGCGGGAGTTATTGTTAGCGATGAACACCTCGGGTAGTGGCTAAGGTACTAGCTATGACGTACGGCCTCGACTGATAACACTAGTCTGCATTTTCAAACTTTTTGTCGGATGATTTTTTAAAAGTAGGTGTTCTTGAATCAGGTTTTTATGCTGATTTCAGAGATAACTTCCGTTTTTTTCTATCACGTCAGGTTTTTACACAAAATAGGAATTATTGTTTTGACAATTATACACATGAGCATAGAAAAGTATTCAAAAACCATTTCACACAAGGCAAGTTTTTATTTAAGAAACATTTTAAGAATACTCTCAAGAACTCCCCTAATTTATTTCATGACTACAATTTTAACAAAACAAGAAGCCAAAGTGTTTCATTTAATGTATTTCAAACTTTCTCTTCTTTGACTTCCTTGCAGATCCTTGAAGATGACTGTTGTCGCAGTTTTCATGGCTCGTGTTATCTTATTTGTTGAGCGCCTCTTGTTTTATTATTTTAAATTTGAGGTTCTTTGTCCTTCGGCTAGCTATTATAACTCAGTCGAACACGTGTCTCTAAGCAGGGTGTGTAAACGGAAAGGAGTTGTTGCTAAAAGATAACATTGATGAAAAAAATCTGAATCTACACCTTTATTGCCTTACACTTAATTAATAATTCACATATTTAATCTTTATACACGCCTGACAGAAAATGTGATGTTTACAAATGTAACTACTGTCGTTTTAGTTGCCGCGCAGCAATTACTTCGCGTACTTTACATTTTTGTAACTAACTCTGCGACGTGCACCTCGTGAGAGATTTTTCAGAACTGTGTGACGTGCACCTCGTGAAAGATTCTTCGTAACTGTGCGACACTTGCTTATGGCTCGAGAATATATACTCCTTCACCTCGAATTGCCTAAACATTATAACATAGCTCCTATTGGTTACCAAATTGCGTCCACGTTAGCGTCTGTTTTGGTCAGGCAATCACTACTACTGACATATATACTCTAGGGAAGATATTCCCTCCATTTCTAAAAAAGGCACGCTACCCTGCGTCATTTGTTTGTCTCTTCTTAGTGATAAACAACTCACCCCCTCTTTTGATTGTTACCCACTTCTATTGCCAGTTTCAGTTAGGCCGTGTAAACTTATTTCCTAACAATACTTATGCCTAACAAACATCTAAAATCCTGTACATACAATAATATTAATTTACACTACAATCACTCTGGCATTCACAGCATGTTATGATATAAAATATTGCTTCACTGTCCCTCCTCAACATTCAACAGTAGTCGGCCATCATAGTTTCATTCCATCCCCCCTGGCACCTCCTCTCCATTTCCTTAATATCTTGGTGAAAACGTTCACCCTGCTCTTCACTATAATGTCCCAGAAAGTAGTCACTATGTGAATGCACCTTTACACTCATGTTACAACCCATCTTCTTGAAATTTTCCAACATTGTTTCGATAATGGCCTTGTAATTAGGATCTTTGTTATTGCCTAAGAAGTTTTTAGTACCTGAACGGAAGACGGTCCATGCTTTTATTTCTCTCTCCTTCATTGTCTTCTCAAAATCTTCATCCTTCATCAATTTCTTTATTTGAGGACCAACAAAAATTCGAGCCTTTAATTTGTCTTGTGTAATGAAGGGAAATTTCTTGGAAAGGTACTTGAAGCAGGGTCCATCCTGTGGTAGAGCCCTTACAAATTGCTTCATCAAGCACAATTTTATGTGTAGTGGCGGAAGCAATATCTTTATATCTCTAAATTTTTGAAGTGAAATTGTGAAAAACTGTACGTGATAGAAAAAAACTAAAAGTAGTTCTGAAATCAGCATAAAAAGGTGAGTCAGAATCACTTATTAGTTTTCATTCATCCGATATTATGCAGACTAGTGTATTCGATAACGGTTTCAAGACGAAATATTAGAGAAATATTTATATACCGGGAGAAAATCCAAAATAATTAGACTTCCGAAAGAATAAATTCTGGGTTTGGGATAAAGGTGAATTTTGGTAAACGTTATTGGATTGCCGAAATTTGCACTGGTTCTTACATTTCTGCTGTATAATACCTACAGCATTATTCTTAGACATAGTTTGAATATCGTTCAATTTTCTTCTATAACGTGAATCACAGTAATGTTTGCTTAAATATATAACTTACGAGGGCTGATCAACAAAGACTGAGACTGATTTATTTTCACAGATGTTTATTACTCCAATTCAATGTTTACATGATCTTTTTCAAAGTAGTCGCCTCCTACTTCAATGCACTTTTTATAGCGTCTCTGCCAGTCCTTGAACACGTGCTGCAGACCATTCTTTGTCAGGTCCTTGAGAATCACCTCAGTTTTCTTGAGCACTGCTTCAGAGTTCTCAAATCGAATACCCCTAATCTTTGCCTTTAGTGATGGTAATAAAAAAAAGTCACAGGGTGCAAGATCGGGGCTATAAGGAGGATGTGGTACACAGGTAATGTTGAATCGAGCCAGAAACTGCATGACTTGATTTGCGACGTCAGGCCGTGCATTGTCATGATGAAGTCGCCACCCAGTCCGAGAAAGCTCTGGTCGTTTCTTTGCAATGTGCTTCCTCAGTGTAGCCAATACTGACGTGTAGTATGCTGCTGTAACAGTAGTGTGAGGGGGAACTGCATGCTGGTAAATAATTCCATTACAGTCAAAAAAATGTGATCACCATCACTTTCCCTGTAGATGGAACAACTTTTGCCTTTTTTGGTGTTGGAGAACCTGGTGATTTCCACACTGTGCTGGCTTGTTTTCCTTTAGGATCATATTGATGCAGCCATGACTCATCACCGGTGATAATCGATTTAAAAAGTGCCTCACCTCCATTGTCTGGTATGCGAAATGCACGTAGGGTCTACAAAATAGAGCATTACTACCAACCTACCAATACGAGAGTGCTGCCGCCTACCAACATTATACATAAAAACCCGCTCTTTTCAAATATTTATGTTATAGATACGAAACTATCACGGAAACTACAAGAAAAAATCAGTCTCAGTCTTTGTTGATCATCCCTCGTATTTTAACCCAATATTCGTGTATTAACCTTTACGAAAATAACAGCGAAACTCAACCTAACATTCCAAAAGGTCAGATTTTCCTACTAACCCATAGGAAGGCGAAAACAAATATTTATGCAACGAGTCTATGAGGGATGTAGCGGGGATAAATAAGGTTTTCTTGGTCTCGGGTTTCTGACTCGGAAAGGATTTGTTTTGCCGGCTGCTCCGGTAGAGGGTTAATGGTTGGGTATGGACTGTTCTCTCAGGGAGTGTGGATAGGAGGTTAATGATACTCGCATTTCTCCTTCACTGGCCCGTTTATTGCGATGATCCACACTGTGTTCCTCTTACCAAATCCCCGTCACACAAGACTTGATTCCGCCTATCATCCCTAGCTAGTGTTTACGTGTTTCCCTCTTTCTATTTCTCTTCTTACATCGAAAAAAATAACATTATAAATTTTGTTGACCGGAATTTAGTCATTTCTACCCGCCTTTCCGAACATTAACTGGACACTAACTTTCACACATATTCTGCCTCGACGCTTGGCGTGAAGTCTCCCAAACAGTACGACACGAAGTGATCCATCTTACACACGTCGCAAAATCCTCTGCATCCTAGATAATTTTTCTATCTAATTTCATTCCTCCTTTTTACGATTCACGTGACTTTTATAATTTCTCATTGGTCATTTTTCTAAGTTTTACGCCGTTTCCCATTGGTTCATTATATTTTCAAGTTGACCTTCACCGCGCCTAACATTACCGTCTTATTTCCGCCTGATTACCTTTTCTGAGCGGTTGACTGCATCTGACTTCCCGTCTGTTGTCTTCGTTTCCTGTGTGTTTTACAAAATTCTATGTAGCTTAAGTGCTTGCTAATGTCCCCGCCTGTTTGTTCGTGAAAAATTTCTCATTTTTACAGTTTTCGCTAGTCTCTCTACGCTCTGAAATATGCGGTTAACTACATTTATTTTATTAACGTTCATTTTATTTATTCGTATCTGTTCTTTACTTAATCTCCGTCGTTATGATTTTATTCCCCCCTTTTCTAATCCTTCATATTATCTTTATTCTTCCTTCTTATTATTATTCCCTTCCTTATTATTATGATTATGGTTATCATTATTATTATTTCTCTTCTGGCGGATCCTATCACTTCAGACGCGAGTGACGAGTAACCTTCGACGCGAGCGAGCGTTATAATAACCATTATATGAGAGTTGCATACAATAGCTTTTCTATGACATTTAGATATACAATAAATATTTAATATTTAGATGCATACTAAAGAAAACAAAAATGTGCTAAATCAATTCCTCGATATGTATTTTAGATGCCCTTCGATAACAAGTGAATATCGATTCAAGGTGGCAGGTATTGGTTTTATAAGATGGAGACAGAAATGTTTGCTAGTGAATTTGAAAACGTGGAATTTAGTTCCACACCTCCTGATATCCTGGAAGAGGCGAGGAATGTAAGCAAGAATTTACTTTTTGAAAAAAAAAAAAAAACATGTATGAAACGTTGTATGACAAACTCGTGCTTTGGTGAGCAAGAAAAAATGTAACTTATTGTCAGAAAATGTGATCATAGTTTACTTTGAAGAAATGTCAAAAACAATGAAATCCCCAGCCTTGTGGACAAATTATTCCATATTGAAGATTACTCTAAATGTAAAACATGGAACTGATATACCTGTTAAAACAGAAACCGGTATCGAAATGGACTTCATTTCGATACAGATTTCAAACATGAGGAAGTAATTTATTAGCACCACGTACGGACGCCAATTTGAAGAAGATGAATTGTTTCGTTATTTGCCCCACGTTGGGCGCCAATTTGAGGAAGTAATTTATTAGTCGCACGTTTTGGGGCACCAGTTTGAAGAAGGTATTTTGTTGTATTATAGTTCAAAGGCTGGGCAGCCGAACACTTGAAGTAGTTGCAACTGCACGTATGGTACCCGGTTTCCGGTGGCCGTCGCCCCAAATGTACTTTCAGGTGGCCTTTGCCCCAAGTTTAAACAATATTAAACTTTGTAATTTTACTGTTTCTTTAAATATATATTTATGTTTGCCTCGGCTTCGTCAGTATTATTGTTAGAGGCACGTTTCTCTTAGCAGGAAGTGGTGCAACAAAAATGTAGGCTTACAAAGATTATAGTTTTTACTTCACTCCTTTTATTAATGCTGACACGATTTAAATAACACTTCACTTATATAGAGAGCTGTGAGATTCTTTTTATTAATTAATTACACATTTTAACACGTAAACTTATTTTTCGTTTCACACGAATACGTATTAAATCTCTCGAGGACACCTTTTGCGTCCGGTTACAATCACTGTCTGCAGGCAACTGAACTGATTTTAACCGCCTAAACTTGTCAATTTCTGTATTTCAAATCTCTGATTGGCTAATCCTACTCCAATAGAATACCTTCATTTAACTAAAGCTTTTTCTGGTTGTTGATTGGCTATTTTTAAACTGTCTCAAAATTTACATTATTGTTGCTCCAGTAATGACTAGTAGCATTTAAAGTTTCAAATTCATTATTGCCTCAAGGTTGCCTCATTGTTACCTCATTGTTAGGAACTTTTAACCCATTATTCTCACAGCTCCTGCATTATTAAATTACGTAATATATTCACATAACATTATTGAACATGGATTCAATATATAAACATATGCAATGACTGTAATATACACTTTTTATATATTGTTACATACACATATTGCTTTAAGGCGGGCTGTTATTGAATTTACATATTATATAATTTGACTGAAATTATTTAACTGTTAAAAATACTGCCTCAAACAGTAAATGAACACATTTAAGTATAGGAGTCGAAAAAGTCCATATAAGTTAATACTCCGAAATCATCCACCATATTTCCACACTAATCTAAAAGAATATATTAACGGCAAAATCCTACTTAACATAGGCTTTCCATTTGGTTTGTTTGATTGTTCGTGGGGGTTTTCTTCTAAACGCAAGCATTTATTAATTTAGTATTCTGAAATGTTCTAATCTAGCAAAAGCCCTACATTATTCCTTTAGTAGCGATGCCGATGTGAATTCTCAGACATTATTTATACAATGAGGTAGTATTTTTAACACTTTAATTTCAATCTAATTATATAATATATAAATTAAATAACAGCCCGCCTTGAAGCAATATGTATCTAACAATTTTTAAAATGTATGTAACTGTCATTGCATATGCTTATATTATTGTAAACATGTTCAATAATGTTATGTGAATGTATTACGTAAATTAATAATGCAGGAGCTGTAAGAATAATAGGTTAAAAGTTGCTAACAATGAGGTAACAATGAGGCAACCTTGAGGCAATAATGAATTTGAAACTTTAAATGCTACTAGTCATTATTGGAGCAACAATAATGTAAATTTTGTGACAGTTTAAAATTAGCCAATCAACAACCAGAAAAAGCTTTAGTAAAATGCAGGTATTCTATTGGACTAGGATTAGCCAATCAGAGACTTGAAATACAGAAGCTTACGGGTTTGGACGCTTGAAATATCTTCAGTTGTTGGCAGATCTTGGTAGTAACCGGATGGAAGATGTGTTCTCTAAAGAAATATTACGTATTCGTGTGAAACGAAAATTATGTACTATACGCGTTAACAAAGTGCAAGTATTAAATTAAAGTTAATATCAGTGTAGTGTTATTTAATTTGTGTCAAGGATTAACAAAAAGAAGTGAATTTAAATTTTAAATCTGTGTAAGCCTACATTCTTGTCGCACCACGCCCTGATTAAGAGAAACGTGTCTCTAAAACAATACTGAAGCAGCCGAGGCAAACATAAATAATATCTGTAGAACCAGTTTAAATAACAAAGTTAATATTTTTTTAAACAAGATCATCAACAACAACAATCCACTTCAAATTGACGTCCATACGTGGAGCAAAATAAACTAAACTTCAAGAAAAATTCTACTTCAAGTTGGTTTCCCAAGTGTGGAAATAAATAAATAAACAACGTAAAGAACTATTCTTCTCGCAACGCAGAGAATTACTATACAGGGTGGACCAAATTCACTACCCATAGCTACTTCTACTCTATGATGGCTTTAATACTTACACTTATGTGAGTTATTTATAGCACACTTTTTCGAATTGTCTTCCCTCTGCACTAAAACAACTCTGAAGACGATATGGGACACTTAAGCATATCTCATCACACAGTTGTGGATTCGAATCAATAGTCTGAAAAGCATTATGAATTGGTTTTGAAGCATAAACCATATCTGTAATCAATTTCTAAAATGAAAAATCCATTGGAGTGAGGTCTGGTAATCTGGGAGGCATTTCCACTGTCGCTCGTCTTCCAACAACTCTTCCACCAAACACCTCATGAAAGTACGAGGGCTGACCGAAAAGTTTTGCACAATACCGTTTTTCTGCCTTGGTATTGCAACTGGAATGTTGGAATCTCACACAGATATAGTTTGAAGTTTTCACTACAGAGGGTGTTTTTTGTTTTATGTGCAGCTCTAGCGAGAGAAGCATGAACTACTCAATAAAGATAGCGCGCATGTTACTGTCGTCCACGTGTGAAGAGCAGATAGGTGTATTTTCTAGTCAATAAAGAATATAAATATGAAATTTGTTTAAAAATTATGAACATTGCATTGTAAGGAACTTTATACTTAAATATGTGTTTTAATCCAGCACGGATTTTTCACCACACTTCGCTATACAGACATAACATGTGGCAAAAAATTCAAAACGCTCAGTAGAATACTTTGAGCCTTGGGAAATTCACAAACTGGTCTCCTTAATGTGCCCCCCCAGGAAATATTCGATTATTATCGAATCGCACAAACGCAACGCTGGCTGGAGGCGAGCCCTTTGCACATTTTCCGGCGATACATATGATACAGCATATCAGAAGCTAAATTGATGTCGCAGTATAACAGCAGACAAACAAAAAAACACTGTAGTGTTTCCTTCCCTTTTTGTTTATCCGGGTTACATAACCAACAAGCCGACAAACAAATTAACAAAACCGATACATTGCATGAAATTTGTTGTACTCCGCCGCCGCGCCGCGCCGGTTTGGGATGTTGGGTTTATCAGTTCATTGAAACGTTGGTTCATATCGCGACGGAGCATTCGATCGGATGTTGACGAACGGAAATTACTTTTAATGAGTTTCCACCGCTGGTTAAAAAAAACCACACACACACACACACACACACACACACACACACACTTATTTTGTATCCATCCCAGTGATAGGGAAGCCATAGAACAGGAGTAGGGGGTCTCCAGCTAGATAACATCTCTCAATAATTACTCTGGTAGGAGTACCGCGAAGCCGGCCACTTCAGGCAGTAACAGCGGCAAACCGCTGCCAGTAGGTGTAGCAGGTTTCTTACCCTGCCGCTGCTTCTGTGAAATTTCACTTAAAATTGTGAAACATTAAACAATTTCTTGCATACACAATAATTTGAATTACAATCTTTAAGAAAACATACCTTTTTTCCACTTGGAAATTTAAGACGGAATGTACTCAAATTGTGTCAAAAAACTGAATTTTTATAACATTTTTGCTTCGTAGAGATCCTGCCAGGTGTTTTATTCTTTCCAAACTCCTTTTTACTTTCTCTACTACGTAATACTAAGTAGGGGAAGTATTGCATTCCACCCAAAAATTCGATACTGATATTTCACCGGAAATGTATCTTTTGAGGTTCCCTGAATCCAAATAAATCATTTTTGGAAACATGTCCGTATGTGTGTATGTATGTCTGTGGACAGCATAACTAAAAACACGAAACATCAGATAAATACCAAACTTGGTATTTCAGTTTAGTATCATCCAGAAATGCGACACAGAAGATTTTCAAGAAAATCCCCCCACCCAATGTTTATTTTCTAAAAAATGGCTCTAACGGGTTTGATTAAAATATCATATGCTTAAGATATTTTAGTGACAAATTACACGTATATCCTGAATTTTCTGGGAATGTCCCCAAAAGGCCTCTTCATTCTGAATGACTTTTGCATAAATGGTAAACCTTAAGAGGTAGACAAAATTTGACTACACAAAACATGTAGATCTCGTTAAAACACACAAATTATGTAATGTCAATTTTATCTGTCGAGTGAACCATTTCCGAGATATTCTTTGTTATGTTTTTTTTTTTGTCCTGGACATACAAAGAAAATGCAGTACTCCACATAGCAATCAGATCTTAAAATATTTGACTGTCGCTTAAAGCCTACCATATTCCCCCTTGTATCTATAAGAAAATTAGCAATAAGATTAACATCTCGATTAACATGAAGCATATGGAGAATAAGCGTTTGTAAAAATAGTTTGTACAAGAGTAGAGAAAGTCATGTGAGTGTAACACATCAGATTTTTAATTTCATTATTATATGCCAATAATTAAGTTTCTTCACTCTGCTCATTAAGACAGCCTCCATTTCACGGCCGTAAATATGTTGTTGGTGGAGTGTGGCTAGACCCGCTGGGTGCTCTATCCCGCCTGTGGATGTGGATGGGGTGGACCCAGGTTAAATAATCGGCGGTACGGCATGCCTGACTGATGGCGGAGCAGATAGAAGCACCCAGTGTGAGACATGTTTTGTACTATACTTACTTTTTAATTATTATTTAATGATTATTGACTTTTTGGGTTCTCTTGTAGTAAACCATTTGTAATAATTAAAAGAATTTACAATTTAGTGGAAAAAATAATATAGAATAAAAATACACTGAAACAGAAGCGCAACTAGCGCCTGATCTCCACCACCTGGATACTAATTTTTTTTTTACTGAATTTAGAAGTGAGAATGAAAAAGAATAACGAGAAGAAAACCGGCGAATTAATAATATCCATAGAACAATAGGTAGAATATTATGAGCAATTATTCGGAGGAGCCTCCTAAACCAGGACAGAGCATGGCATGCAGGCCATCCGACCCCTTGTGCTTTTACCGTGACCCCTGTGAGGGCGACCAGATCCGGATGACGGGCGCAAGCATGGGCGGGGTTCGTAACGTTTCCAGATTTAAAGTGTCAACCCATTGGGCCCCCGAGCCTCCGGGGGGTCCCCGAAGGAGCGCCTGCCCGAAAGCACCCAGAGACGAGTATCCGCCCGAGCAGTCTCTGAACATCAAGAAGAAACCTCCACAGAGCGCACCGTCCCCACCGTCCAGCCGCAGCTCGCTGAACACCGTCGCCTGGTCCTACAGCCCTGAAGCAAATGACAAGGAAGATGATGGGTACAGGAAGTGAGGGCCAGGAGAGTCGTGGTAGAAGATGAAGCACCCCAGCATTCGCCCGCCAACACTGGGAACCACGAAAAACCAGTGGGTCAGAGTGAACGGTCGCCGGGGATCGAACCCGGGACCTCCTGAAAGCGAATTTCATACGTTACCGCGGCGCCACATAGTTCGGTAAATCTCGGATAAATATCTAGCTTGGTATTTAAGTTCAGTATCTTCCTAAGATGCAACAGCAAGATATTCAAGAAGAAAAAACCAAACTACCCTTTACAAAAAAAGTTTGTTTCCCAGATGTTGAAGTAAGCAGAGATTAGGTGACACGCGGTTTAGGGTAAAAGATCACTTCATGTTCGAGACATGGGCATACGCTTACGTCAGTTACAAGCTAGGCACTAATCAGCATTTTGTGGGTGTTTAAACTCAGGGATTTTTGAAGCCGCTACCTGCCTAGCCGCACTCTCTGCTGATCAGTTCCTTAAATTTATTTAGTGTTAATTTGCAATCTCGACAAAGGCCTGACGAAGACAGGTCGCTAGACCTCCTCTGCCCCTCAGGTAAATCTACCAGCTGCTTAATTCTTTCTTTTGGAAATATACTTTAGGTTATTAAAGACAAATTAAAGTTTAGAAAGATTGGAAACAGAAATTACATATCTTTTAATGGCACCCTTCCAGCTACCACAACCTGTAACCCTCTCGAGGCCATCGTTTACGTGACGTCTGGTGAAGGTGCTGATGTCACTATGTTTACATGACAATAAAATGCACATCTTGAATATTTTGGGTATCGCACATCGCTGAGTGACTTTTCTGTAACTGGTAAACTGAAAGAGATTCACAAAATCCTTCTGCACAAAAAATGTAGGTCTCAAACTACACAATTTATGTCAAAGAAAATGTTTCTTAGCGTTAACCATTTCTGAGATATTCTTTGTTATTGGTTTGAATTTTCAAGTACTCATACTTCTCAAGTGATTTAGTCACTATTCGTTATTTCTGTGCTCGTCCAAACAAAACCGAATTTCAAAGTCCTTGCATGGCAATTAGTTTTTCAAAAATCTGACGATCCCTTTAGCCTACTTTTTGTATCTACAACGAAATGTGTAATGAAAGTTTATCTCTAACAAGAAGCAGATACTTATTCTTTATTAAATCTCCAAGAATAAGAGCCGTATTTTACAAAGGTATGTTAGGGCTATGGTTGAAGCATAAGTACGCTAGAGATAAAGTAAATTTAAAAATACAGTTATGGAAATACATATGTACTAAACATACAACTAATACAACTAAGAAATTAATCACAATGTTTTGAAAATAGTATTTACAAACGTTTTACATTGTGCAAAACAGAGTATATTTTGAAAATCTAAATAATGCGATACCTCCAAACTTAATTACAATTAACTAAATGAACATTTAGAAGGAACTGTTCATATCCATGAGATGGGCAGTCTGTTCGCCATGTCCACGTGAACAGATATTCAACAAGTAGACGTAACAATAAGATTGAGTATTAATAGTTTATACAGAAAGTCATGTGAATGCAATATATCGGATTTTTTAAAAAAAATTCTGTACCACGTATGTACACACATACACTACGTGATCAAAAGTATCCGGACACCTGGCTGAAAATGACGTACAAGTTCGTGGCGCCCTCCATCGGTAATGCTGGAAGTCAATATGGTGTTGGCCCACCCTTAGCCTTGATAGCAGCGTTCACTCTCGCAGGCACACTTTCAATCAGGTGCTGGAAGGTTTCTTGGGGAACGGCAGCCCATTCTTCACGGACTGTGGAACTGAGGAGAGGTATCGATGTAGGTCGGTGAGGCCTGGCACGAAGTCGGCGTTCCAAAACATCCCAAAGGTATTCTATAGGATTAAAGTCAGGACTCTGTGAGGCCAGTCCATCATAGGGATGTTATTGTTGTGTAACCACTCCGCTACAGCCCGTGCAGTGTGAACAGGTGCTCGATCGTGTTGAAAGATGCAATCGCCATCCCCGAATTGCTCATCAATAGTGGGAAGCAAGAAGGTGCTTAAAATATCAATGTAGGTCTCCTCTGTGATCGTACCACGCAAAACAACAAGGGGTGCAAGCCCCCTCCAGGGAAAACACGACCATACCATAACACCACCACCTCCGAATTTCACTGTTGGCACTACGCACGCTTGCAGATGACGTTCACCGGGCATTCGCCATACCCTGCCCATCGGATCGCCACATTGTGTACCGCGATTCGTCACTCCACACAACGTTTTGCCGCTGTTCAGTCGTGTAATGTTGACGCTCCTCACACCAAGCGAGGCGTCGTTTGGCATTTTCCTGCGTGATGTGTGGCTTATGAGCAGCCGCTCGACCATGGAATCCAAGGTTTCTCACCTCACGTCTAACTGTCATAGTACTTGGAGTGGATCCTGGTGCAGTTTGGAATTCCTGTGTGATGGTATGAATAGATGCCTACCTATTACTCTTTACGATCCTCTTAACATATCGGATGTCTCTGTCAGTCAACAGACGAGGTCGGCCTGTACGCTTTTGTGCTGTACATGTCCCTTCACGTTTCCACTTCACTATCACATCAGAAAGAGTGAACCTAGGGATGTTTAGGAGTGTGGAAATCTCGCGTACATACTTCTGACATAAGTGACACCCAATCACCTGACCACGTTCGAAGTCCGTGAGTTCCACGGAGCGTCCCATTCTGCTGTTTCACGATGTCTAATGACTACTGAGATCGGGGATAATGAGTACCAGGCAGTAGGTGGCAGCACAATGCACCTAAGATGAAAAACGTATGTTTGTGAGGCTGTCCGGATACTTTTGATCACATAGTGTACATAGGTAGAGAAGGAATTGCATATCAACAAAAAATTCAATGTCGAGATTTGGAGGAAACACATATTTTAAGGCCCCTAAATCAGAAAAAAAATTAGAAAAAGGTCAGTGTGTCTCTGTGAACAACAGAACTCAAAAATGAAATGTCGGTTAAATACACGCTTTGCATTAAGTTCACTACCTTTGGAAGATGCGACACGAGGATTTTCAAGAAAATCGATATTTTTTTTTGTAAAATGGTTATTAACGACTTTAAAATACCATATTTTTAAAGAAATTTACATGACAGATAAAATGTATATGTTAAATTTTCTGGAATAGGCTTCTGAAGTTGAAGTAGGTTGTTTTGTTGTATATTATTTTTACGTTGTTATTTGCCCCACGATTTGGGAGTCAATTTGTAGCAGGTTGTATTTAAGGAGTTATATTACATTTCAACTGTTGGGAGCCGAATTTAAAGTAGTTGCAACCGCACGTATAGTACCCGGTTTCCGGTAGCCTTTACAAAAAAAATGTTTAAAAATATTAACTTTGTAATTTGACTGTTTCTTTAAATATTATATATTTATGTTTGCCTCGGCTGCGTCAGTATTATTGTTTGAGACATGGATTTCTTAGCAGGGAGTGGTGCGACTAAAGAATATAGGCTTACACAGATTATAATTTTACTTCACTCCTTTTATTAATGCTTGACACGATTTAAATAACACTTCACTGATATAGAGGGCTGTCAGATTCTTTTATTAAATATTTGCACTTTTTAACACGTAAACTATTTTTGTCCCACATAAAATACATATTAAATTTCTCGAGGGCGTATCTCGCGTCCGGTTAGAAAGACTGTCTACAGGCAACTGAACTTGTAAACTTTGCTATATTTCAGTTTCTGATTGGCTAATCCTAGTGCAATAGAACTTTTTATATATTGTTACATACACATATAGCTTTAAGGCGGGTTTTTATTGAATTATATATATTATATAATTTGACTGAAATCATTTACGTATTAAAAATACTGCCTCAAAGTCCTCTTCATTCAGAAGGAATTTTGTATAATCTTGTATAACTGGTAAACGTTAAACGATAGCCGAAGACGTAGCATACAAAAAAATGTAGATTTCTTTAAAACACACAATTTATTTCAAATAAGCTTTTTTTAGCATTAGCAATTTCTGAGATATCCATTATTTATGGTTTGAATTGTTTAATACTTAGTCATTCTTTTTAAGTCCTGTCATTTTTCAGTTGTTTCTCCCGATGTTGCGGAAACAGTATGGAATTTTAAGGTCAGCATAGAGCATCCAGTTGTTAAACATTTGACTATCGCTGTTCTCTTTGTATCTATTACGAAATGTGTAACGTAGCTATTTCCCTCTATTAAAATGAAGTAGCTTGGAAAATAAACTTTCGTAAGATTAATTTGTATATCCATTAATAAGCCATAGAAGATAGAAAGCCATGTGAATGTAACCCATAAGATATATATTTTTTAGGAATTTCTTCTACACTTTCCTCTCGCTTCTTCTAACAATAAATGATTGAGGTTTCAGGTACCGACATTATTTGCTACTTGTTTGATATTTGCTTTCCTTGCTGGACTCCCATTGGTCACAAATAGGCTTATAAATACATAGAGAAGCTATAATTATAGCGCTGCGGTCATGGCAAGAAAGAAGAAAAATCCAGCGGCAACATGTTCACACAAGACGTTTTCTCTTTTACCTTTACAGATTGGTCACACCGTCACACGTATTAATGTAAAAGTGAACATAAATCAACGGTACGAAGGTCACCGAAGAACGGGTGATAAATGCTTGAATACAGAGGACGCTCACTTAAATCTTATTTTGCGTCAAGTTACGTAGTGTTTTGCGCTTTCTCACCAGCAGAAAGCTGTCAAATTTGCTAATTCTCTGACACGAATCTTACTATCAAACCTGCTAGAGTTCCTAAAGACATTGCCACCTACAGAGGATGCTTTGCAATAAACTGAATACATGACCAATGTTTTTCTGAAAGAAAACTTGCAAGAATTAAATTCAGATTTAACATACTGAGAAAACAAAATCTGATTTTTTGAATCCTCATGACTTTCGCTACTCACTCTTTTACAAACTATTCTTACGAAAGCGTGTTTATCTATTCTTGTTTATCGAGATAACATTTCACTTCGAATTTACACAATTCGTTGTACGATAAGAAGAATACCGAAGGCTGAAGCGATAGTGAAATTTTTAAAAGTTCAAAGCAATTGTAAAACAAATAACAAAGAGAATTTAGGAAATGGTTAACGAGATGTACAATTCTTTTGTAGTAAGATTTTGTTTGGTGGTTCGGGTTCAATCCCGCATGTGGGATTTATGGTGGAAAAAACGGCGTCTGGGCGGGATCTCCGAATTCCCCCGCCAGGTTTCATTCCACCGGTGCTCTATCATCACCTTTTCTATCATTTGCATCTATCACCCACTTACTTGCTCTCATCCCGGGCGTGTGGCTGGTCACCCCCTTGGTCTTTCATTCTCTGATCCGTAGTCCCCCTACTTCCTGTCAGGCATCTGCCCCGAGTGTTACAGTAACTCTTGGGGAGTGCGAGTCCTCGGTTCGAATGGGCGTTAAGCAGGGAAGGCTCTGCTCCAGTTAGGCTGTTTAGACCGAGTAGTTAGTTTAAGATTTTGTCTATCTCTTATGGTTTACCAGTTATACAAAAGTCATTCAGAATGAAGATGACTTCACAGGCTGTTCCCAGAAAATTGGTGATATTCGTATTAGTCATGCAAATATTTTTAAACATATGGCAAGTTAATCAAAATCGTTATAGATACTTTTAAGAAAATAAAAATAATGAAATTATTTCCATGTAGACGATACTTTAAGGAGGAGTTTTTAAAAATCTTCGTGCCACATCATTGAAAGCTGCCAAACTTAGTTACCAAGTTTGGTATTTAACCGACTTTTTTCATTTTTACTTTCTCCACTACGTATAGTAAGTAGAGGAAGTATTGTATTCCACCCAAAAATTCGATACCGAGATTTCACCGGAAATACATGTTTTGAGGTACCCTGAATTCAAATAAAGCAATTTTGGAAATTTAATTTATTTCTTCCTAAAAGTATTTTAAATTCTTTATGAAGTTTATTAATAATTAAATTTCATACAATCCCTAAAGTTGGTATTTTAATTTACTATCTTTCAAGATTGCCACACGAAGATTTTGAAGAAAAACCCCCCACCCTAGACTACCCTTTGCATAGAACATTTTTCGAAAATTTTGATTTTCTCAAAAATGTCTAACGATATTGATTAAAATATCATATGTTTAAGATATTTTCATAGCAAATGAAATGTACATCTGGAATTTTTTGGGAATGTCTCCAAAATTATTCATCTTTATGAACGGCGTTTGCATACCTGGTAAATTGTAAGAGACAGACAACATTTTTATACACAAAACATGTGGATCTTGTTAAAATACACAATTTATGTCATACATATATTACTTTCTCTACTACGTATAGTAAGTAGGGGAAGTATTGTATTCCACCCAAAAATTCGATACCCAGATTTTACCGGAAATACATGTTTTGAGACCCCCTGAATCCAAAAAAGCATTTTTGGAAACATGTTCGTGTGTGTGTCTGAGAACAGCATTGCCCAGAAACGAACAGTCGGATAAACATCAAACTTGGTATTTAGGTTCAGTATCTTCCAGAGATGCGACACGAAGGTTTTCAACAAAATCCACCCACCCCAGATTACCCTTTACATGGAACATTATTCGAAAATTTTAATTTTCTCAAAAATGGCTCTAACGATTTTGATTAACATATCATATGTTTAAGATATTTTCATGACAAATGGAATTTATATCTCGAATTTTCTGGGAATGTCTCCAAAAGAATTCTTCATTGTAAAGGACTTTTGTATAACTGGTAAACCATAAGAGATAGACAAAGTTTTACTACACAAAAAATGTAAATCGCGTTAAAATACACAATTTATATCATACACATTTTTTTGTTGAGTGAACCATTTTCGAGATATTGCTTGTTATTTCCTTAAATTTTTCAATACTTTTTCTCAAATGGGAATGCGTTATTAATTTTTTTATGTCGTGGACATACAAAGACAACGAAATGCGCCACATAGCAACCAGCTCTTAAAATATTTGACTATCGCTTAAAGCCTACCAATTCCCCTTACATCTACAAGCAAATTAGCAATAAGATTAACATCTCGATTAACATGAAGCATATGGAGAATGAGCGTTTGTAAAAATAGTTTGTACAAGAGTAGAGAAAGTCATGTGAAGTGTAACATATCAGATTTTTGTGGAGTGAACCATTTCCGACATATTCCTTTTTATTTCTTTGAATTTTCCAATACTTATAGTTTTTCTCATATGGGAATTCGTTATTCATTCGTTTTTTTATGTCGTGGACATACAAAGAGAATGAAATACTCCACATAGCAACCAGCTCTTAAAATATTTGACTATCGCTTAAAGTCTACCAATTCCCCTTGCACCTACAAGAAAATTAGCAATAAGATTAACATCTCGATTAACATGAAGCATATGGAGAATGAGCGTTTGTAAAAATAGTTTGTACAAGAGTAGAGAAAGTCATGTGAAGTGTAACATATCAGATTTTTGTGGAGTGAACCATTTCCGACATATTCCTTTTTATTTCTTTGAATTTTCCAATACTTATAGTTTTTCTCATATGGGAATTCGTTATTCATTCGTTTTTTTATGTCGTGGACATACAAAGAGAATGAAATACTCCACATAGCAACCAGCTCTTAAAATATTTGACTATCGCTTAAAGCCTACCATATTCCCCTTGCACCTACAAGAAAATTAGCAATAAGATTAACATGAAGTAGATGGTGAATAAGTGTTTGTAAAATACGTTTTACAAGCGTAGACAAAGTTATGTGAGTGTAACACATTTTTGCGTGCTCGCGCGCACACACAGACACACACACACACACACACACACACACACAATGCCTTTTTCTAAAAATGCCTTCTTTTCATGGAGCCTCAAAACGGGTATTTCGAAGAAATCTCGGAATCGATTTTTTGGGTGGACTACGTACGTAGTGATAGGAGAAGTCATATTATTGAAAATGATGATGCACGGCATCTTTTTTTGTTAGAAATTTCAGGCTCACTCATATTGTTAAAACAGCAATAACCTAGTAAATATTGTGACCGCTCGCAGGAAGCTACCTGAATGCCGTCGGTAAGCCCATCCTGGTTTACCGGGAAACTTTGTCTCGTCTTTTCAATTTCGTGCTTTTTGTGATACACTTACTACACTAATATGGAGGCAGAATTTTTAACACTTAAATGATTTCAGCCAAATTATATAAATATAAGTTCAATAACCAACCGCCTTGAAGCAATATATGTATGTAATAATTTGTAAAATGTATGTAACAGTCATTGTATATGCTTATATTATTGTATCCATGTGTAATAATGTTATGTGAATGTATTACGTAATTTAATAATGTAGGAGCTGTGAGAATTATAAGTTAAAGGTTGCTAACAATGATGTAACCTTGAGGCAATAATGAGTAAGGAAGTTTAAATACTACTAGTCATTTTTAGAGCAGCAATAATGTAAATTTTGAGACAGTTTAAAAATAGTCAATCAACCACCAGAAAAGGCTTTAGTTAAATGAAGGTATTCTATTGGAGTAGGATTAGCCAATCAGAGACTTAAAATACAGAAACTTACAAGTTTAGATGGTTGAAATTAATTCCGTTGCCTCCAAACAGTGCTCATAACCAGACGTGTTGCTTCTAAACAGACGCGAGATGTGTCCTCGAGAAATTAAATACGTATTCGTGTGAGAGGAAAAATAAGTTAACGTGTTAAAAAGTACAAGTAATTAATTAAAGAATCTCACAGCTCTCTACACCAGTGAAGTGTCATTTAAATCGTATCAAGTTTTAATAAAAGGAGTGAAGTAAAATTATAATCTGTGTAAGCCTACATTCTTGTCACACCACAACCCTGCTAAGAGAAACATCTAACAATAATACTGACGCAGCCGAGGCAAACATAAATATAATATCTAAAGATACAGTCAAATTACAAATATAATATTTCTTTAAACTTGGGGCAAAGGCCACCTGAAAGTACATTTTGGGCGAAGGCTCCCGGAAACTGTTTACTATACTGCGGTTGCAACTACTACAATTTCGGCTCCGCAACAGTTGAACTATAATGCAACTCCTTCAATACAAACAACACCTTTTTCAAATTCGTCCATACGTGGTGCAAAATCCTACAACAAATTAACATCTTCAATATCCATACTGTTTTTTACAGGATAGTTGTTTATGTAAGTTTTATTATAATTGATATTTTAATTATAATATTGTAAATATTAAAGCAGGAATAAAAAACTTGACGCATTGTTCTCCAATCGGTCATAGTTAATAGTTAAGTGAACTCTTGTCGTTATTTTTTGAATAAGAACTGTTACCGGTGTCGACATATTTTGAGTTTTGAAAGTTATATATAGGGTCTTTCAACAAGAGTGTCCTATCTTTGAATTTAAATAAAACACGTTCTATAAATGATAGAGGTTTATTTTGAAACATAAGTAATGTCATTACGTGTGGAAGAGAACATCAGTGAAGTGACCGCCGCGACTTCGTTGGGTTGCGCGTATACGGTTGACCCAATTTTCAATGAAGAGGGACGTAAATTAGGTCCTACTTAACGAATAACACGCGTCATGTTATTCATAAGATCATTTACTGTATCTGGCTTGTTGACATAAACTCAAGATTTAACATAACCCCACAAGAAGTAATCCAACGGCGTTAAATCACATGACCTCGGGGGCCAGTTAACATCACCACCATGGGAAATGATGAAACCACTGAACTTCTCCTTCAAAAGATCGATTGTTTCGAGAGCAGTATGACATGTGGCACCATCTTGCTGGAACCAGATGTTTCTAAGATCCATACCATCCAATTGAGGCCAAAAGTAATCCCTTATTAAAGCCCGGTATCTTTCTCCATTGACAGTTATAGCTTCTCAATTTTCATCTTGGAAAAACTATGGATCAATGATTCCACCATACCAAAATCCACACCACACAGTAACCTTTTGGGGATGAAGTGGTCGTTCTTGAATCTGCATTGGATTGTGGTTGCTCCAATAGCGGCAATTTTGTTTGTTAACACAACCATCCATCCAAAAGTGGGCTTCGTCGCTGAAGATGATTTTTCGACAAAAATCCGGGTCAGCTTCCATAGCCCAGTCAGCGAATACACGGCGCAACCTATGGTCATTGGGCTTTAGTTCGTGAGTTAACACCACTTCGTAAGCTTGAAACTTCAAGTCCAGATGCAGAAATCGCCAAGTTGTGGTCGGCGAAAGCTTCAATTCTTGCGCTCGACGAGCAATTGATTTGTTTCTCGAGTACACTGTCACGAACGCTTACGTCGATTACGTACAGGCATTCTTTGATCGCTGACAGAACCACTTCTTTCAAATTTATCGATCAAACGCCCAATCGTTTTCTCGCAGGGACGATTATGCACACCGTAAACTTCACGCAATACACGGAAGGTTTGGCGAACAGATGATCCATTTTGATAATAAATGTTCAGAATTTCTATGCATTGCTGAATGCTGTAACGTTCCATGACTATTTGTCAATAACAACTGTAACCACATGAAAAAAATGACTGCTGTAACACAGTAACAACGGCAGCTATCACATGTTAAAGATAGGACACTCTTGTTGAAATACCCTTTAAAAGTAACCTGATTTGGAATTTACTTCTCTAGTATTATGGAAAATATTGAAAGTAACGTGCCTAATGATGTAGAAATCGAAGAGGCTTGAATGCGCCGTTATTACTGAAGAAATCTAAACAGAGATTGGAACAGTGAAAGATGCACTCATGCAGGTATGGCAAGGCCTTCCACTTCTCGGCAGATAAGTGAATCAGTCAGTTTGGGTTGAAGAACATGAGTGGATTTGGAGGAATTACATTTAATAATTATACAAATTATAATATTGCGATAAATATTGGGAAATAAATTGTAATATTGTGATGACTTCATACACGCACTAGAGTATGGTTAACTTTATTACAATAATTATGTATTATAGTTGAGCTACAATAATGTATTACATAATTTGTGTACACAGAAGACATGTGTTGATATTACAATTCATTAATTTTCCTGAGATTTATAGATTCAGCATCTTCGACAAGGACGATATGGCGTTTTCTTTTTAATTGATGTCGTTGTTCCTCTGTTGGTGCAGAGGAATCTGGCTTAGGATGGTTGATGAAAGTTCTGAGAAGTGGAGTGTAGCATCTACAGTTGGTATGGCGAGATCCAAATGAGGGTGGCATTGTGGACGTACCAGGGGTGTCCGCTATTATTCATAAGACACGGTTGTAGTGTTTTAATTCTGTTTATTTGTGTATTTGAGGCCGAACTCCATATCGAGTATGCGTGCATCCAGACTGGTCTTATTAATGAAAAAATATGATGCGTTACACTCACATGACTTTCTCTACTCTTGTAAAACTATTTTTACAATCCCATATTCTTTATATGCTTCATGTTAGTCGAGATGTTCATCTTATTGCTAATTTTCTTGTAGATGCAAGGGGAATTGGTAGGCTTTAAGCTATAGTCAAATGTTTTAAAAGGTGGTTGCAATGTGGAGTATTCCATTCTCTTTGCATTACCAGGACATAAAAAAATGAATAACGAATTTGAGAAAAAGAGCAAGTATTGGAAAATTTAAAGGGATAACAAGCAATATCTCGAAAATGGTTCACTCAACAACAAAAATGTATATGACATAAATTGTGTATTTTAACGCGATCTACATTTTTTGTCTATCTCTTATGCTTTACCAGTTATGCAAAAGTCGTTCACAATGAAGAATGATTTTGGAGACATTCGCAGAAAATTCGAGATATACATTTCATTTATCATTAAAATATCTTAAACATATGATATTTTAATCAAAATCGTTAGTGCCATTTTTGAGAAAATTAAAATTTTCGAAAAATGTCCCATGTAAAGGGTAATCTGGGGTGGGGGGATTTTCTTGAAAATCTTGTCGCTTCTCTGGAAGATACTGAACCTAAATACCAAGTTTGGTGTTTATCCGACTGATCGTTTCTGAGTTATGCTGTTCACAGACAGACACACACACGGACATGTTTCCAAAAATGCTTTTTTTCAATTCAGGGGGTCTCAAAACACATATTTCTCGATATCGAAATTTTTGGGTGGAATACAATACTTCCCCTACTTACTATACGTAGTAGAGAAAGTAAAAAACATAATTCTCTTGAGGTGTAATGGTAGTGGAGACGATTGTTTAATAAGATGTTTTAACTGATGCCTTAGTGTTTTAATTAAGGAACAGATATGGGTGTTCCAAGTGAGTTCGGTGTCCAGAGTTAAACCTAAGTATCTGACTGTCTCAGTTTGTGGTATTTCATTTCCAAACTTGATCATAATTTATTCTTCGGCTCTTCGTTTACATATGAACATTACTACTTCTGATTACTTTGGGTTCATATGCGTCCTCCATTTTGAGCACCATTTGTGTAGTGTATCTGCAAACTGTTGTAAGCAGTCTACTGCAGAGTTGTCTGTGCTTTTATAAAGCATTGCAATGTCGTCTTAAATTGCGCTATTGTAACATTTTCATGTGATGGCGACTCGGAGACATAAACTATGTATAGAAAGGGGGCTAGCACGTTTCCTTGTGGTACTCCAACTTTTCGGGACTGAGTTTGGTGATTAAGATATTTAACAGACAAATATCTATTTGTAATGTAAGATTTGAGTGTTAGCAACAATGTTTTGCTCAAAAAGGGTTCTGTTTTGATAAGGGATCCTTATGCCAGACTTTATCAAAAGCCTTTTGTGCTTCCAGAAATAGTCCAAAACAGCATTTTCTTCAAAGTATCGAGTATTATGTCTACAACTCGATGATATTGTTTAGGACAGGAGTGAGAAGGTCTAAAGCCAAACTGAGTTTTAGGAATGAGTGGGTGTAGGACCTTGAGATGCTGTGGAAGTTTTTGGAAACATTGGCAGTAGGCAGATAGGACGATAAGACTGAGAATCTTATTTCGGTTTGTCAGGCTTGGGGATTATTACTAATATGGCATACACTTATGTTACTCGTCATTTTTTTTCAGTATTTGGATTTCTTTTGTTTTCATAGCAACGAGAATACGTGTAGGAATATCAAGTTACGATCTATGGTAAAGTAGTCGTAAGTATTGAAAATTAGTTACATCGTGCAAAAAAAAATTCCGATGTGTTACATTCACACTGCTTTCTCTACCCTCTATTGCTATTAGTGGGTATACAAATTATTCCTACGAACATTTATTTTCCTGTCTACTTCATTTTAATCCAGATAAAGGTTTCTGGAAGTACCTGCATTACACGTTTCGTTATAAATACAAAGAGAATAGAGACTTTCAAATGTTTTAAGAACTGAACGTTGGCCTAAAAATTCCATAATCCTTGCATGACTAGCGAGAAACAGCTGAAGTTCGACAGGACTTTTAAAGGATGGAAATTATTGAAGAATTCGAACCATTAATAACGAACATCTCGGAAATGGATCATACCACAAAAAAACTTATCTGAAATAAACTGTGTGTTTTACAGAGAGCTGCATTTTATGCAAAATTATATACATTTCCTTCCGAATGAAGAGGACTTTACAAGCTATTGCTAGATAGTTTAAATTATACATTGTATTTTCCATGAAAAAGGTAATTTGGCTTGGGGACTTTCTTGAAAAGTGTAGCGGGAAATGGTTGTTCAATAGCATCTGGAAAACGTTCCTCTAGTTGATGCGCTTGGCTGTAGTGTTCTTGTCCT
Source organism: Deroplatys truncata (assembly GCA_030765065.1). Taxonomy (NCBI): domain Eukaryota; kingdom Metazoa; phylum Arthropoda; class Insecta; order Mantodea; family Mantidae; genus Deroplatys; species Deroplatys truncata. The sequence continues at coordinate 15,727,764 of CM060979.1, forward strand.
CGGCTATGGATGCTCGTCGGCTGCTGTATTTTCCATTCCTAATTTTTATCTATATAGCTAATTCTTGGGTCTCAGGGTTATCGTAGTGGAGGCAAATTAAAATACACTGCATTTCCCTTAATAAATGTGGTTTATTATCCAATCAAATATTATACAGGCGGCTAGCTTTTCCCATTATACCAATTCCCACCATTAGAATAAATCAGGAGCCTGAACTAACTGCACACGTCTTCCTACCCATATGCACACACGTGCATTTGTCGACCCGAGAGTAGCACTTTGTGTCGACGAGATTCTAGAAGCGACTGAAAATCTGGGGCTTTGTTCCCTTTTATATACCTGAGCCTAGTGACGCTTACCTCCGCGCCTCGAAATGCTATTCTACTCCAAAGTTTTGCGCATACGCGTCTCCATGACGCGTCAAAAAGCGGATTCAATATATCTGGCTCCCTGTTCATTAGCTTGCTAAAAGGTGGGCTCTACTTAGAATTAACTTTTACCTGGAATTTGCTAGCTCACCCGTCTCTTATAATCTGCTTTGTACAATTCTTGGTTGTTAGATATTTTAACATGTTTCTTGGTGAATTATATTATTACTATGTACAATTCTTATATATATATATATATATATATATATATCCCCTTTTAAAAGTGCTGAACGCAAATACCAACTTTGGTATTTATTCGACATTTCGTTTTTAGTTATGCTGTTCACACACACATGCACGGACAGCTTTCTAAAAATGTTTTTTTTTGTTTATGGTGAAGTTGTATAGTGCTTACAATGTTTGTGTATGTGTGTTTACTTCACGCGTTGAAGCCATCTTGTGACGTGATTCATTTGTTAGGTTTGTTAGCTCCATCTGGTGTTAGCAATTTGCGGCAGTATTAGTTTTTGTTTGAAAAAATGCTACTGTTATTTTATTTAATTTTGGTTCTCTGTCCTCCGGCTAGCTATTATCCTTTTGGTCAAGCACTTCTCTTTATACAGGTTGTGTAAACGGAAAGGAATCTTTTATCCAAACATAACACTGATGAAGAAATTTGTTTTACACTTTTATTGTCGAACACGTTAACTATCACATTTACACATTGATCTTGACACTCGCCAAACTGAAACTGTTATAATAACTTCATTACTGATAATTCTTAATTCGCGTACTTCAACTTTTTGTATAATTAACTTTATAACACTTGAGATTTTTCATAAATCTGTTACGCGTAACCTGCAAATTGATATCCGAAGTGTGCCGTACAAATACTTTTGACGAACTGACGGGAATGCGACGTGTAGTGTACAAAGAATTTTGATGAACTGACGGGGTCTTTACCTCTAACCTACCTTTTTATACTCATACACTCCGACATGCCTAAAGATTATAACTGAGCTGCTATTGGCTAATAAAACGCGCCAACATTAGCGTCTATTTTTATATCCAATGAAAATTATGAATACATATGCTCTAGGGAAACGTTCCAGAAGATTCTAAAAGAAAAACGCGCCAATATTACGTAACTTCCTCGTTTCCAATAATAATAAACAGCTCACCCCCTCGCTGCATTATTGCACGCTATTATTGTCAGTTTCAGTAAGGCAGTATAAACTTACTTCTCAACAATAATTACAATCAATAAACATCTCAAATCAATGTCACATAATAATGCATATTCATACTACAATCATTATTTACATTTCAGTAATTTGTGATACAAATTACTGCATCAATGGGGCCTCAAAACATATATTTCCTCGAAATCTTGGAATGGGATTTTTGGGTGGAATGCAATACCATTTCTACCTACTAGATGTGTGGTAGAGAAAGTTAAAGTAGTTGTAGAAGAGCGATTAGAGAATGTAGTGTGAATAGAATACATCAGAATTGTTTTAAGAATCCAAATGGACTTTACTATTTCTTGATGCTGCTAGTATATTAAACGTTCAAGCGTTAAGAGACAGGAATATTTATTTATTTGTGTTGATTCGAAAAAATCTGATGTGTTACACTCACATGACTTTCTCTACTCTTGTACAAACTATTTTTACAAACTCTTATTCTCCATCTATTTTATATTAATCAAGATAAATATTTGCAGAAACGACCTTTGACATGCAAAGAGATTTACATGTTACACATAGCGACCAGTTCTAAAAATATCTGACTATCGCTTAAGGCGTACTATGTTCCCCTTGTTTTGTATTTGCAAGGACAATATAGAAATACAGTAGCCTTTAAGCACATACATATCTCTTAATAGCTGGTTGCTAGGTGCAGCACCATTCTCTTTGCCACAGATTAATACTCTTTGCATATCAAAGACAAAAAAATGAATAACGAAATCCCATTTGAGAAAATAAGTATTGAAAAATTTAAGGGAATGACAAGCAATATCTTGAAAATGGTTCACTCAACAACAAAAATGTTAATGACATAAATTGTGTATTTTAACACAACATACATTTTTTGTGTTGTAAAATTCTATCTATCTCTTATGGTTTACCAGTTATGCCAAAGTCGTTCACAATGAGCAATACTTTTATAGACATTCCCAGAAAGTTCGAGATATATATTTCATTTGTTATAAAAATATCTTAAACATGTGACATTTTAATCAAAATCGTTAGAGCCATTTTTGAGAGACTTAAAATTTTCGAAAAATGTTCCATGTAAAGCGTAATCTGGAATGGGGAATTTTCTTGAAAACCTTCGTGTCGCATCTCTGGACGATACTGAACCTAAATACCAAGTTTGGAGTTTATCTGACTGTTCGTTTCTGAGTTATGCTGTTCACAGACACACACGGACATGTTTCCAAAAATACTTTATTTTGGATTCAGGGGGTCTCTAAATATATATTTCAGTTGAAATCTTGGTATCGAATTTTTGGGTGGAATGCAAAACCTTCTCTACCTATTACTTACGTGGTAGATAAATAAAGCTAGTTTGTAGAAGGGTGATTAGAGAATACAGTGTGAATAGAATACATCAGAAATTTTTTAAGAAACCGAATGGGTCTTTACCATTTCTTGATGCTGCTAGTATATTAAACGTTCTAGCGTTAGGAGACAGGAATATTTATTTATTTGTGTTGATTCGAAAAAACTACTTGAGAAGCAGAATCGTAGTGAATTGGTAGAGATGCGATTCTCACGCTATCATCAAATAGATGGTGGCTTCCCACATGAACTGTTGATAGTGTTCCTCACACCTTATTCCAAGGCTGTCTGTAAGACACGCCTCTCTCAGTAGCTCGCTAGCCTTGACGTGCACCGGCCTTCTTGCAAGGAAACTACTACGTAATGAGCGTGCAAAAACCTGTGAACAACAGCCCAGCAAACCGCAGAACACAGCTTTTTGCTGCTGTACGTCTTTAAAATGCAGCTCTCGTTTTGGGAGAGACTATATCTCCTTCTGTCTGTGACAGCAAAACTTCTGCTTATGTTGAATCAATTGGTCACCTGTTTGGGATTATCCAGGAGTGGACATCCTTCCACAAATCTCTGTTTAAAAAACAAATTCAAATTCTGATGTGTTACATTCACATGAAATTCTCTGCCTACTCGTCTATAAACTATTAATCGAGACATGCCTACATTTTCAGCAATGGATTTATTACACTCTAGCTATCTTACTCGACGTTGCACGGTACCTCCCCCTTCTTTATGACATTATTGTACAATGATCTAGAGAGTTAGTGAATCCTACCCTTTACTCCCCTCCCCAATTCCGTAAAACTTTAGCTATTTCTAATAACGGATGAAAAATCCCCTTGTATTCAAGGAAAACGTTCGACGGAACGTCTGACTTCCTTAACCACCCGCCGACAGTCTTCCAAGTTGTGGAAATGCTACATAGTCTATAAGTAACTTTGGTAGTGGAAGAAACTTTGGTGTTAAACTATAATATGTTAAATTTTAAATCGTTATGCCTTCTATTTGGTCCCATAATTATTTAATAACAAAAGCCACACGAAGCAGAAACCCTCAGCATATACAACGAAATATGGTTCCGCACTCCTAGGCCACCAAGTTAAACTCTTTGGAAAAGACATGTTTATGACCGTCTAGAAAAATAATATTCTCAGTTAGTTCGCCGATTTCAAATGTTAGGAGTTTTCTCTCTTTATACAATTATTTAGCACCACCTGCTAACGAACTTGATTACAACATAAATACCAAGAAATAAAACAAAACTTTCTTACGTGAGCGTTATTAGGTTTTGGCATCAGAAACTTCATAGTCTGTAGAATTAGAATAAAGGTTATTCAGAGATTTTGACAGTGGTTCATTGAACACCACCCAAAAATTCTAGATTTACTGGAAATACATAGTTTGAGGCCTCCTGCATCATAACTCAAAAACATACATTCGGATAAATACCAAAGTTAGTATTTAGGTTCAGTACCTTCTAAAGATGCGACCCAAAGATTTTCAAGAAAATGCCTCAGCCCAGAATATCTTTTAATGGAAGATTTTTCGGAATCATTTATTTTCTAAAAAAATGTTTCTAACGATTTTGATTAAAATACCATGCATTAAAGATATTTACATTACAAATGAAATGTATATCTTGAATTTTCTGGGAACTGCCTGTGAATTCACTTTATTAGGAAGACATTTTTATAATCTTGTATAACTGGTAAACCTAAGCGATAGACGAAAACGAACTACACCATAAATGTAGATCTCTTTAATTTACTTCAAAAAAGTTTTTTTGCAGCACAAGCCATTTCTGGTATATTCGTTTATTAAAGGTCCGAATTGCTCATTTCTTGGCCATTCTCTTAAATCCCTGTCAACATTCAGTTGTTTCTCGCGATGTCATGGAAACAGTATGGAATTTTGTCACAGTTCTCAGATGACTTGTGTTATCTTATTGTTTAATTATTTTTTGTTTGGGTTCTTTTTCCTCCGGCTAGCTATTATAACTCAGTCGAGCAAGTGTCTCTAAGCAGGGCGTGTAAACGGAAAGGAGTTGTTGCTAAAAGATAACACTGAAAAAAAATCTGAATCTAGACTTTTATTGCCGTCACACTTAATTAATAATTGACATATTTAATCTTTATACACGCCTGACTGAAACTGTGGTATTTCTGAATGTAACTACAGTCGTTATAGTTGCCGCGCACCAATTACTTAGCGTACTTCACATTTTTGTAACTAACTCTGCGACGTGCACCTCGTGAGAGATTCTTCCGAACTGTGCGACACTTGCTTATGGCTCGAGAATATATACTCCTTCACCTCGAATTGCCTAAACATTATAATATAGCTGCTATTGGTTACCAAATCAAGCCCACTTTAGCGTCTGTTTTAGTCAGCCAATCACTACTACTAACATATATACTCTAGGGAAGATATACTCCCCATTTCTAAAAAAAGGTACGCTACCCTGACGTCATTTGTTTGTCTCTTCTTAGTGATAAACAACTCACCCCCTCGGTTTATTGTTACCCACTTCTATTGTCAGTTTCAGTGATGCCGTGTAAACTTATTTCCTAACAATACTTATGGCTAACAAACATCTAAAATCATGTACATACAATAATATTAATTTACACTACAGTCACTTTGGCATTCACAGCATGTTGTGATATAAAATATTGCCTCAATTTTAAGGCCAGCACATAGCGTCCAGTTGTTAAACATTTGACTATCGCTGTTCTCTTTGTATCTATAACGAAATATGTAATGTAGCTGTTTCTGGAAAAGCTTATTTAAATCAAAATGTGATAGATAGAAAAAAAATCTGATGTGTTACACTCACATGACATTCTCTACTCTTGTACAAACTAATTTTACAAACGCTTATTCTCTATCTATTTCATGTTAATCGAGATAAACATTTGCAGACTCTATCTTATTGCTAATTTTCTTGTAGATGTAAGGGGATTGTATATTTACAAGGGCAATTTGGAAATACAGTAGCCTTTAAACACATACATATCTCTTAATAGCTGGTTGCTAGGTGCAGCATCATTCCCTTTGCCACAGATTAATACTCTTTGCATATCCATAACAAAAAAATGAATAACGAATTCCCATTTGAGAAAATGAATATTGAAAAGTTTAAGGGAATAACAAGCAATATCTCGAAAATGGTTCACTCAACAAAAAAAATGTATATGACATAAATTGTGTATTTTAACGCGATCTACATTTTTGTGTAGTAAAAATTTGACTATCTCTTATGTTTTAGTTATGCAAAAGTCGTTCACAGTAAAGAATACTTTTGGAGACATTCCCAGGAAATTCAAGATATACATTTTATTTGTCATAAAAATATCTTAAACATATGATATTTTAATCAAAATCGTTAGAGCCATTTTTGAGAAAATTAAAATTTTCGAAAAATCTTCCATGTAAAGGGTACTCTGGGGTGGGGGGATTTTCTTGAACACCTTCGTGTCGCATCCTTGGAAGATACTGAACCTAAATACCAAGTTTGGTGTTTATCCGACTGTTCGTTTCTGAGTTATGCTGTTCACAGACACACACACACACACAAACATACACACACACACACACACACACACACACACTCACACACGGACATGTTTCCAAAAATGCTTTTTTTTATTCAGGAGGTCTCAAAACATGTATTTCCGGTGAAATCTCGGTATCGAATTTTTGGGTGGAATACAATACTTCCCCTACTTACTATACGAAGTAGAGAACGTAATAAGCTTTAGTAAGAATAGTTTGTATATGCAGTAACAAACGATGGAGGGTAGAGAGAGTTTTGTGAATGTATCAAATCAGACTTCTAAGCCCTATCTTCTGTTTTTTATACTGCTACATCATGTCTATCTATGTATATTCCTTGCAATTAAATGTAACCGGCTTTTGCTTCTATATTCTGTGGAGTAACATCAGCAATATTTTCTACTCCATGGCGTTCTCAACTAAAGCCCAAGGCCTTCTTCGTATTCATATTCTTTCATAACTCCAATGTGTTCGTATTCAAGTACAAGGGCTTTGTAAATCGTTTTTAATACGTTAATAATTTATGAAGTTAAATTAGGTGTTTATAGTCCCATGCCCGTCACAACGAACTGATTGTGAACGTATACTAAGTAGGGGAAGTATTGCATTCCACCCAAAAATTCCATACCAAGATTTCACCGGAAATACATGTTATGTGCACCCCTGAATCCAAAAAAGGCATTTTTAGAAAAAGGTCCGTGCGTGTGTCTACGTGTGGGTGGAATAGTATCTGTGAACAGCATAACTCAAAAACGAAAAGTCGGATAAATACCAAACTTGTTATTAATGTTCAGTATCTTACAAAGATGTGACACGAAGATTTTCAATAAAATCTCCCAAACCAGACTACCCTTTATATGGAACATTTTTCGAAAGCCTTGAAATTCTCAAAAAAGGCTAACGATTTTGATTAAAAAATCATATATTTTAAGATATCTTTGTGACAAATAAAATGTATATCTTGAATTTTCTGGGAATGTCCCCAAAAGTCCTCTTCATTCTGAATGGCTTTTTTATAACTGTTAAACCGTAAGAGATAGATAAAATTTGTCAACACAGAAAATGTAGAGCTCGTTAAAACACACAATTTATGTCATACTCGTTTTTTGTGGAGTGCACCATTTCCAAGGTATTCCTTGTTATTTGTTTGAATTTTCCAATACTTATACTTTTTCTCAAATGGGAATTCGTTATTCGTTTTTTTATGTCCTGGACATGCAAAGAGAATGGAATGCGCCACACAGCAACCAGCTCTTAAAATATTTGACTATCGCTTAAAACCTACCATACTCCCCTTGCATCTACAAGAAAATTAGCAATAAGATAGTTTCTGCAAACGTTTATCTTGATTAACATAAAGTAGATGGAGCATAAGCGTTTGTAAAACATAGTTTGTACAAGAGTAGAGAAACACATGTGAGTGTAACACATCAGATTTTTTATTATAGATGTTTTGAGTGAGCCGATATGCTGTTTCCATTTTTTGGCATTTATTTTGTTAGCTTTATTTCGATTCCAGACGAGTGAGAAATCCAATGCTATACCTGGGATTTGAACCGCGGATCTTCTGGTTTCCGTCCGGTTGCTGTAATCAACTGAGCTAACATGGCAACCGGTATCACCGAATGACTCGATGTTTCTCGGACAAGGAGATATCAAATCGTTTCGAGATGACATACCCCAATGGCAACTTACAATGCTGTAAGTACATACTTTAAATCCTGGGCTTCATAGTTTAACCAACTATTAGATCAATTAATGGAGTTAATCGTTTTTCCGCACAAACCTTGTGTAGAAAACGTTGGAAAGGTAGAATCAGACGACTGAAGAATTCAGTGTCATAGCCGGGATTTTAACCACGGATCTTCCGTCTGATTGCTCTAACCAACTGATCTACCATGGTATTATGCTGGTACGAGCTCTCCTTCTAGTTAAATATAAAAAATCTGATGTGTTCCACTCACATGACTTTCTCTACTCTTGTACAAACTATTTTTACAGACGCTTATTCTCCATATGCTTCATGTTAATCGAGATGTTAATCTTATTGCTAATTTTCTTGTAGATGCACGGGGAATTGCTAGGCTTTAAGCAATTGTCAAATGTTTTAAGAGCTGGTTGCTATGTGGCGTATTCTATTCTCTTTGTATGTCCAGGACATAAAAAATGAATAACGAATGCCCATTTGAGAAAAAGTATTGGAACATTTAAGGGAATAACAAGCAATATTTCGAAAATGTTTCACTCAACAACAAAAACGTATATGACATAAATTGTGTATTTTAAAGCGATCTACATTTTTTGTGTAGTAAAATTTTGTCTATCTCTTATGGTTTACCAGTTATGCAAAAGTCGTTCACAATGAAGAATACTTTTGGAGACATTCCCAGAAAATTCGAGATATACATTTCATTTCTCATGACAATATCTTAAATATATGATATTTTAATCAAAATCGTTAGAGCCATTTTTGAGAGACTTAAAATTTTCGAAAAATGTTCCATGTAAAGGGTAATCTGGGGGGGGGGGAGTTTATTGAAAACCTTCGTGTCGCATCTCTGGAAGATACTGAACCTAAATACCAAGTTTGGTGTTTATCCGACTGTTCGTTGCTGAGTTATGCTGTTCTCAGACAGACACACACGGACATGTTTCCAAAAATGCGTTTTTTGGATTCAGGGGGCCTCAAAACATATCTCGGTATCGAATTTTTGGATGAAATACAATAATTCCCCTACTTACTATACGTAGTAGACAAAGTAAAAACGTAAGTCCATTGGGGAATTTAATGTGGTAACAGCATGTCGTGGTAGCTCATTTGGTTAGAGCAACAATTAATTCCTTTAATCACATTCTTTTGCAGAATGTGAGCACATTTTTCCACCATTTCCTAACCCGAATGAACATGGCAGTTAAAGTGCCTAGAAGGTGGAGTGGAAAGTCTTTATATCCTGTTGCTCTTAATAGAGGGGGAAAAAAAAGCTTAAAGTCATGGCCAACAGTGGCACCAATCAATCCATCATTCGACCGTTGCGCAAAACACAGAAGGCCGAGCACGCTACGTGCGACAGGAGGCTACCGACATACGCCCCCCATACCGCCGCCGGGGACGCATTTTGATGCACGGGACGTTCTTAATAATAAAGATTATTCAAATTCTCCCCTCGGGGGGACATTTCCACTGAACTTACGCACTCCCACCTTGGGTTGTTTTTATTTCTTCCCTTCCCATTCCTTTTAAGGAAGATAAAAATAAAAAAGAAATTAAGCATGCAAGTGGCGTGGGATCTATAAACAAGGACGGCGAGAGAGAGAGAGAGAGAGGAAGAGCATGATGATCGTTTATGTAAATTATAATTTATGGGGTTGAAGGGAGTGGTGAAACTTCACGGTGACGATTACTTCAGGTTTGTTGACTTCTTTATGTAAAATTTCACCGCTGTAGCGCTACTGGTAAAATAAAAAATATATCTAACTGTATCATAATAGTTAACTCAGATGTGAACAAAACAGTCAAATTAAGCAAATGTAAATTGATTTTACACTCGTAATTTTATTTCATGTCAATACAAGGGAAAAAAACAAATAATAATCATAGAGCGTATGTAAATGGACATTAACACTCACTTTAAATTAACAGTATTTCTTGTAATGTTAATAATTACGAGAGCTGTTACAAATCACAAACCTCGGTAGGCAGTCACTTCTTTGGAATAATTAGCGGTAACTGTTTACGTCACGGTTATTTCTCAGTAACTGCGTCAGAAGTCTCTATAACCATATCAAACAGCTTTTGATTTACGTTCCTCGCCATTGCAATTTTATGGTTGTTGATTATTCTCAGAGAACTGCAAAGGTCTCCTTTAGACTTAGATATGAACAAGTGGACTCTCTGTACCGGTGTTTATCAAGGCATCCAGTCCTATATGGACACAAAATTCATTTTTATGTTCTCTGCCACGTACATTCCACTCAACAATTCGATACCATGATTTCACCGGAAATACATGTTTTGAGAATCCCGAATTTAAAAAAAAACATTTTTTGAAAAAGGTCTGTGTGTGAAGAGCATACCTAAAAATTCTGATGTGTTGCACTCATATGACTTTCTCTACTCTTGTACAAACCATTTTTACAAACGCTTATTCTCCATATGCTTCATGTTAATCGAGATGTTAATCTTATTAATAATTTTCTTGTAGATGCAAGGGGAATTGCTAGCCTTTAAGCGATAGTCAAATATTTTAAGAGCTGGTTGCTATGTGGAGTATTCCATTCTCTTTGCATTACCAGGACAAAAAAATCTGATGTGTTACATCACATGACATTCTCTAATCTTGTACAAACTATTTTTACAAACACTTATTCTCCATATGCTTCATGTTAAACGAGACGTTAATCTTATTGCTAATTTTCTTGTAGATGCAAGGGGAATTGGTAGACTTTAAGATTAACCACCTCAGATTACCATTTAAAAGGAACATTTTTTGAAAATTTTAATTTTCTCAAAAGTGGCTCTAACGATTTTGATTAAAATATCGTATGTTTAAGATATTTTCATGACAAATGAAATGTATATATCGCATTTTCTGGCTGTCTCCAAAAGCATTCTTAATTGTGAACGACTTTTGCATAACTGGTAAACCATAAGAGATAGACAAAATTTTACTACACAAAAATGTAGATCGCGTTAAAATACACAATTTATGTCGTATACATTTTTTTAGTTGAGTGAACCGAGATATTGCTTGTTATTCCTTTAAATTTTCCAATACTTATGCTTTTTCTCAAATTTCCTATTCATTTTTTTTGTCCTGGTAATGCAAAGAGAATGGAATACTCCACATAGCAACCAGCTCTTAAAATATTTGACTATCGCTTAAAGCCTACCAATTCCCCTTGCATCTACAAGAAAACTAGCAATAAGATTAACATCTCGATATCTCGATTAACAGGAAGCATATGGAGAATAAGCGTTTGTAAAAATAGTTTGTACAAGAGTAGAGAAAGTCATGTGAGTGTAACACATCAGAATTTTTTAGGGGAAATGCATTTTACATACGGCAGTGAAGCTGGCAGTGCGGGAATAACCAACAGAGCATGGCCCTACCCACTAAAACCTCTCCACAGGAAAAGGGAAAAATGATAAAGAAAGAATATGGAATTAGTAGTGACATTGGCCTATAGCACTCGCATTAATAGAGAAAACAAAAGACAGAGAGTTGCCGTATAATGTACGGGAGCGGATAGAATGTAAAGTAAATTGCCCAGCTGCAGCCTATTGACACGAGGGAGATGAAGAATTCAACGCAGATATAATTCAGTCCGAAGACCTCGTCAAATTTTGCACGTAATGGTTCTCAGTCCTGCATCATTAGGTATACTTCCAGATATGCTTGCGTTCCTGCATGCATTGGTAGTAATTGATGAGAGGTAGAGATTCTACGTGGTTTGTGTCAGTCCGAGGACGTCGTCAGTTTCCAGCATTGTACTATTTCTAGGTATAATTACGCTGGTTGTAGGCATAAGTCGTGGTGGCGACCATGCACGAGCCATGCTATTTTAAATGTCCTAAAATGGTGATGAATGCAAATAAGCATGTTTGCATGAGCCCTGCCGCTCGTCTTAAGTGTCCAGCTGGATGCTGGTCGTTTTGCTCGTGTCTGGTGCACTGCCTGTATCTATGACCACATTGATAAGAGGTCAAGCCATTTCGGCTCAACTGCAGGAGTGTGTCACTTGGGGAGGTCCTCTTCTCCCTGAGCTTCTGTAAAGCAAAAGTCTTGGAGGGTTGCTGAATGGACTGAAGGTAGCCTGTAACAGTTGGACAAGTTAGTGGAGGGATAGTGCTGTAGCGAGCCTAGAGGTTGTCGAGGGAGTCTTGTATGTCGATGTCCACATACTGAAGGAGCTGTTTTGTTGTATTGTATTTCAACTGTTGGGGAGCCGAACTTGTAGTAGTTGCAACCGCACGTATAGTAAACAGTTTCCGATAGCCTTCGCCCCAAATGTAGTTTCAAGTTTTTTTAACTATTAACTTTGTAATTTAACTGTTTCTTTAAATATTATATATTTATGCTTGCCTCGGCTGCGTCAGTATTATTGTTAGAGTCACGTTTCTCTCAGCAGGGTTGTGGTGCGACTAAGAATGTAGGCTTACACAGATTATAACTTTACTTCACTCCTTTTATTAATGCTTGATACGATTTAAATAACACTTCACTGATATAGAGCTGTGAGATTTTTTATTAAATACTTGCACTTTTTAATACCTAAACTATTTTCGTCTCACACGATTACGTATAAAATCTCTCGAGGACGCATCTCGCATCCGGTTACAAACACTGTCTGCAGGCAACTGAATTGATTTCAACCGCCTAAATTTGTAAATTTCTGTATTTCAAGTCTATGATTGACTATTCCTAATCCAATAGAACATCTTCATTTAACTAAACTGTCACTAAAATTACATTATTGCTTCCAGGAATCGCAAGTAACATTTAAACTTACTAATTCATTATTGCCTCAAGGTTATCTCATTGCTACCTCATTGTTAGCAACTTTTAACCTATTATTCTCACAGCTCCTACATTATTCAATTACGTCATATATTCACATAACATTATTACACATGGATACAATAATACAAACATATACAATGACTGTTACATACACATACTGCTTTAAGGCGGGCTGTTATTGAATTCATATATTGTATAATTAGAGTGAAATCATTTAAGTGTTAAAAACACTGCCTCAATACAAAGCAGTAAGTATATATCCCACACCGCGGTTTAACAGTCTGGAGGATTAAAACCTCTTAGATAAGTAATGGTACAGCTTTTAATGAATATTTGTGTCGTTTTGTCTTTGTTGGTTTCCTCTCATTCCTACAGCTTTCGCCCCATTTTTAGCTTTTCATTAGCGTTTACAGCTATATTATTAGTAAGCCAATCAACATTCTTTATACAACAATGCACATTAATTGTTATGGCCCTATTTGGGTGAAATAACAATAATATGTAATATAGTGTCCTGGGTTTCTTACGCAAATGGCAGGTATAGCGCGAGACAATGGTGTACGGCGCGGAGTTGATTTACCAGAGTAGAAAGTTCAGCCTCTTGTTTTAGCAACATTAATAAGGTCGTATCCTAGTTGTTACTAACGACTGAACGACTACTTCCATATCAGTTGAGGCAGTATTTTTAACATTTAAGTGATTTCAGTCTAATTATATAATACATAAATTCAATAACAGCCCGCCTTGAAGCAATATGTGTATGTAACAATATATAAAAAGTGTATATTACAGTCATTGTGTATGTTTATATTATTGTATACATGCTCAATAATGTTATGTGAATGTATTACGTAATTTAATAATGTAGGAGCTGTGAGAAAAATAGGTTAAAAGTTGCTAACAATGAGGTAATCTTGAGGCAATAATAAAGTAATTTTTCAGACAGTTTAATAAAATAGCCAATCAACGACCATAAAAAGCTTTAGTTAAATGAAGGTATTCTATTGGATTAGGATTAGCCAATCAGAAACTAAAATGGAGCAAAATTTACAAATACAGTTGCCAGTTGCTTGTAGACAGTGTTTCTAACTGGACGCGATATGCGTCCCCGAGAAATTTAATACGTATTTTGTGTGAGACAAAAATAGTTTACGTGTTAAAAAGTGCAAGTAATTAACAAAAGAATTTCACAGCCCTCTATATCAGTGAAGTGTTATTTAAATCGTATCAAGCATTAATAAAAGGAGTGAAGTAAAATTATAATCTGTGTAAGCCTACATTCTTCAGTCGCACCACTCCCTGATAAGACATTCATGCCTCTAAAAATAAATACTGACGCAGCCGAGGCAAACATAAATATATAATATTTAAAGAAACAGTCAAATTACAAAGTTAATATTTTTAAACTTGGTCCAAAGGCCACCGGAATATACATTTGGGGCGAAGGTTACCGGGAACTGTTTACCATACGTGCGGTTGCAACTACTTCAAGTTTGGCTCCCCAACAGTTGAACTACAATACAACTCCTACTTCAAATTGGCTTTCCATACGTGAAGCAACTAGACTTCTTCAAACGTTTGTGGCTGGCATTCGGGTTCGATCCCTGACTACCGTCCACTCTAGCCCATACGTTTTTCGTGGTTTCCCTGGGTCGGCAGGAGAATGTTCTAGCACGACTTTCGTGCCCCTCTTTTTCTGTACCCATCATCTTCCTTTTCTGTCTCAAGGCTATAGGACTAGGTGACTGTGTTCGGCGGGTTGTGGGTTTGAGTTTTATTTATTTAAGGACGCCCTTTAACTGCTGTGGTCCTTAGTGTCCCATTCTATTCTCGTTGGGGAGCCGTTCGAATTGGGCTAGTCTCGGCGAAGCAGTGTTTCCCGATACCCGTGGGAGACTGGGTACGTCAGTATGGGTGTCCATGCAGACGGGGATGTGAGATGCCTTAATTTCCTCCGGTACCGACCTGGAGAGCCGGTAGACGGCATGCTAGAATGTTGTCGCTCCCCCCCCCCCACCGAGGTTTTCAGTAGTCGCCCTTCTGGGATGACGCGCGTAATAGGCGTATCCAGTTCCATCCTGATGCAGTTACTTAAATGTAAATAATGATTGTAATATGAATATGCATTTTTATGTGACATTGATTTCAGATGTTTATTGATTGTAAATATTGTTGGAAAGTAAATTTATAATGCCTTACTGAAACTGTCAATAATAACGCGCAATAATGCAGAGAGGGGGGTGAGCTGTTTATCATTATTGGAAACGAGGAAGTTACGTAATGTTGGCGCGTTTTTCCGTTGAGAACCTTCTGGAATGTTTTCTCCCTAAAAGCATATGTATTCGTGGTTTTCATTGGATATTAAAATTGACGCTAATGTTGGCGCGTTTTATTAGCCAATAGCAGTTCAGTTATAATCTTTAAGCGTATCTGGACGAGGGAGTATAAATAAGGTAGGTTGGAGGAAAAGTCAGTCAGTCCTTCAGTTCGCCGAAAGCATTCATACATTACACGTCGTATTTAGCTCAGTTCATCAAAAATCTGTGTACACTACACGTCGTCTTCAGTCAGTCAGTTCGTCATACATCGGATATAGATTCACAAGTTACGCGCAGCAAAATTATGAAAGATCTAAAGTATTGTAAGGTTAATTATATAAAAGATTGAAGTACGTGGATTAAAAGAATTATCAGTAAGAAGTTATTATAACAGTTTCAGTTTGGCGAGTGTTAAGATCAATGTATAAATGTGATAGTTAACGTGTTCGACAATAAATGTGTAAAACAAATTTCTTCATCAGTGTAATTTTTGGATAAAAGCTTCCTTTCCGTTTACACAACCTGTATAGAGATACGTGCCCAAGCCAACAGGATAATAGCTAGCCGGAGGACAGTAAACAAAACTTAAAATTCTTTCAAACACTGATACTAGGTACCACAAATTGCTAACACTAGATGGAGCTACAAACCAAACAAATGAATGACGTCACAAGATGGCTTCAACACTGATGTAAACAAACATTTGTAAGTAATACCGTTACAAATTGGCTACCACAACGTGGGGCTACAATTAATGTTAAATAAATAACATTTAATTACATCAAATTGGTTCCCATACGTGGGGCAGTTAAAAATTATGTAACCAAACAAAACAAAAGCAACACAACATAAGATCTTCAAGTTCTAATAATTTACGTAAAAACATATTACGTCAACAATAATGCTACTGCAATCCCCGCGCAAGTGGGGGCCCTTTAAAATTCTTAGGTATTGGCTTCATGGGAAACCCTCGGTTGTGGAGAGCAACTCGGAAGGTGCCATGGCCCCGGAGAGTAGGAGGAATGCTAAGGTTCTTAAATGCTAGTTCCTTGCCCCGGGTAGGACCTTCGTCTGACTGTACCATTCTATATTGGGCGTGAGAGACGGTAATTTTGCTCAGAAGCCTTGAGGCTTTTTACGTGCCGTAAATCTACGACACGGGACCACCGGCTTTACTTCCCTTCCCTTCCACCCAAAAAAATTAATCGTCCTCGACCGAGTTTGAAACCGCGACCATGGGAACTAGAGGCTAGCATGGTAACCACTACACCAGGGGAGACGACGGGTTGCGGGTGGACGGTAGCCTGCGCTCTGTAGAGGTTTCTCCCCTGGCATCGCGTGGGACTCCGTTAGGTCTGTCTCTCGATTGGTTTCCACCCGATAGGGGACTGCCGGAGTAGGGCCGGGGTTTCGGATTTGTTTAGTCTGGAAAAGTTAGGGACCCTGTAATGCTTGTTCTCGTCAACATACGGATCTGGTTCCTCCCAGGGGTCACGTTGGAAGCAAAAAAGGACCGTTAGAACCTACTAGCGGTGCTCTGTACCTTTTCCTTTAGCTCTCTGCTGGGAACATCTGCGATCTCAGAGAATGTCCACTGAATGTTCTCAGCTTAAGACATTTGCCCCACTGTTATTTACTTTCTCGACTATGTACTTACCCATAGTAAGTAAGGGAAGTTTTGCGTTCCACCCAAAATTTCGATACCGAGATTTCACCGGAAATACATGTTTTGAAGTTCCCTGAATATTCCCCTTGCATCTACAAGAAAATTAGCAATAAGATTAACATCTCGATTAACACGAAAGCATATGGGGAATAAGCGTTTGTAAAAATAGTTTGTACAGGACTAGAGAAAGTCATGTGAGTGGAACACATCAGATTTTTCGTTATTTTTGTTGTCTCAAAATGGCTATAACTATTTTTATTAAGACAGATATTTAAGATATTTCTATGCCACATGAAATGTATACCTTGAATTTTCTGGGAATAGCCTGGTAATCCTCTTCATTTGGAAGGAATTTTGTATAATCTTTTATAACTGATATAGTGTAAGCGATAGACGAAAACATACTACATGAAAGCTTTAAAACATAACTTATATCTGATAACTTTTCTCAGATATGCTTATTAATGGTTCGAATTATTTAAGACTTGGTCATTCCTTCCAGTCTTGTCGATTTTCACTTGTTTCTCGCGATGTCATGGAAACAGTATGGAATTTTAAGGCCAGCATATAGCGTCCAGTTGTTAAACAAGCGACTGTCACTGTTCCCTTTGTATCTACAACGAAATATGTAATGTAGCTATTTCTGTAAAGGTTTGTCTCGATTAAAACGAAGTAGATAGTAAAACAATATTTCGTAAGAATAGTTTTTATACCCATTTATATAAATGATAGACGGTAGAGAATCCCATGTGAATGTACAGCTGATTTTTTTATGACAGCATAAGGTGTAGTTAGGATTTATTACCAGTGCAGATGAAATGCTTGGCTTTGATATCTGTTGCGATCAGCATCTATTTCAGTGGCATCACGCATGTAAGCCGTTATCGTGGCGAAAGTTAAATTGAAGGTGTACGGAATTAATAATAACAGGGCCGAATATGCTCAAGGATGAGGAAATAAGGATTTAAGTGAAAACAGCATTGGATGTAATGCTCCCTCGGCACGATAGTAAGGCCGTGTTTCTCAGTTTTTATTCCAGTATAGTACGATATCTTTATACCTTTATTGCTAACCGTATCTAAAGAAAGTACAGGTCTATCGCTTCCCTTCGTGCATCTCCACAACGGCAGGTGTTCAAGCTCGGAAATTTCCCTGTACGTATTCGAAGTCATCAGGGTATATCAAAACAGCAAGTGAGATTCTTAGTTGAGGCAGTATTTTAATACTTAAATAATATCAGTCTAATTATATAATAACTGTACGCCTTAAAGCAACATGTGTATAATATAATATATTAATTATATGTTACAGTAATTGTATTATGTTTATATTATTATGTACATGTATAATAATGTTATGTGAATGCATTACGTAGTTTAACAATGTAGGAGCTGTGAGAATAGAAGCAAGGTACCTTCCGTAGCAAACAGAATTACAAAGTAGAAGCCGAAAGTTGCTAAGAATGAGGTAACCTTGAGACAACAATAAATTAGAAAGTTTAATAAAGGCTACTATGAAGTAGTTATATTTTTTAGCCCCACGTTTGGGTGTCAATTTGTAGTGGTTTATTTGTTAGTTGGGTGGAAGATGCTTCATGTTTATCTGCACAACGTATGGGAACCAATTTGTCGCGGTAACTTCGTGTTATCTTTTGTTGGGCGCCTGTTATTGTATTAGTACTTTGAATGTTGGGTTCATTGTCCTCCGGCTAGCTATTGTTTCTCGGTCGAGCATATCTCTTGATCAAGGTGTGTAAACGGAAAGGATTTATTACTCAAAGATAACACTGATAAAAGAATTTGTTTTTACACTTTTATTACCGTCACAATTAATTACTTTCACATATTGACTCGTGATACACGCCAGACTGAAACTGTTATATTTTCTAATATCACTATAATTACTTATTTACTTCACATTATTTATTCGCGTGTTTCACGTTTATAACAAACTTTAAGACGCGAGAGATTCTGTAGAATTGCGTAACGTGTACTTTATGCTTCCGTTGAACTACGCGACGTATAACTCACGAATACTTATGTTGAACTGATCGACGTATTACACACGAATGCTTCTGTTGGACTGACGAAATCTGCCTCTCACTTTAGCTTTTTATACTCCCACACCCCGATATGCCTAAAGATTATAACCGAGCTCGTATTGGTTAATAAAACGCGCCAACATTAGCGTCTATTTTTATATCCAATCAAAAATTACGAAAACGTATGCTCTAGGGAAAATATTCCCGCTATTTCTAAGAAAAGCGCGCCAGTCTGACGTCATTTGTTTGTCTCTTCTAATTAATATACAACTCACCCCCTCGCTTATTGTTATCCACTCTTATTAGATTAGGTACGGTAGGTGTTCAGTGTGAGACATGAAAATTCATTGCGGTGAGAATAATATAAGGTTTACCTGTTAAAAAGCGTAATTAACAATAATCTCACAGCTCTATTGTAGGATATATCAGTGAAGTGTTATTTAATCGTGTGAAGGAGTAATAAACAAAGTACAATACAATTATAATTTGTGTAAGCCTTGTTCTTTAGCCACACCAGCCCTGCTAAGAGATACGTGTTTTGAAGATTACTACTGACGCAACATTAAAATGAAAAGTTGATTTTTAAACGTGGGGGCGAAGGCCAGTGGAAAGTTTGTATCGTACGTGGGGCGAGCACTCCAAGAAACATATCTCCCGCAATGCGTGGTGCAACCACAACAATAAACAACTTCAAGTTTAGCGCCCATACGTGGGGCAACAACACCGTACATAGTTGTGGGGTTCTACTGGAACATATAACACTCTTTGGTTTATTCCGAAAGTGATTGTGTTCTAGATTGTCCCAAAAAAATAAAACAAATAAAAAATTATTGGCACTTATGGTAATAAATCGATTTTTTTTCAGGGTTTTCCCTCATCCTGAGAAAACAAATGTTGTGTAGCTCTAAACTTTACCACCGGGCCATTTGAGCATCATTTTAACCATTTCGTTCATTCACCGTCCAACATGACCTAACGGTTAAAGGGCATTAAACGTAAAAAAAATCTGATGTGACACATTCACATTACTTTCTTTGCCTCTATCTTTATTATTGGGTACACAAACTATTCTTACTAAAGCTTATTTTTCTATCTACTACATTTTAATCCAAATAAACCTTTACAGAAATAGCTACATTACACATTTCGTTATAGATACAAAGAGAACAGCGATAGTCAAATGTTTAACAACTGAACGCTATATGCTGCCTTAAAATTCCATACTTTTTCCATGACATCGCGAGAAACAACTGAAAATCGATGGGATCTTTAATAACGGATATCTCAGAAATGGTTTATGCCATGAAAAAAACTTATTTTAAGTAAATTGTGTGTTTTAAAGAGCAATATATTTTGGTCCATCGCTTAACATTTACAAGTTATACAGGATTATATAAAATTCCTTCCTAATGAAGAGGCCTTCCTAGGCTATTCCCAGAAAATTCAAGATATACATGTTATTTGTCATGTAAATATCTTTCATATATGGTATTATAATCAAAATTGTTAAAGCCATTTGTTAGAAAATCAAAACTTTCTAAATATTTCCATGTAAAGGGTAGCTGGGGTGGAGGGATTTTCTTGAAAATCTTCGTGTCGCATCCTTCGATGATACTAAAGTCAAATATATAGTTTGGCATTTATCAAACTTTTTGTTCGAGTTATGCTGTTCACAAACGGACACATAGACAGACACACACACACACGCACACACACACACACGGACATGTTTCCAAAAATGCTTTTAACTGGATTCAGTGCACCTCAAAACATGTATTTCCGATGAAATCTCGGTATCAAATTTTTGGGTGGAATACAACACTTCCCCTACTTACTATACGTAGTAGAGAAAGTAAAAATATATCTGCTGTGTCTTATTCATATGACTTTCTTTACAAATTACCCTCACAAAGCTTATTCTTCTATTCTAAGCTTATATTTTATACTATTCGAGATAAACCTTTGCAGAAATGGTTTAATTATGTATATCCTTGTAGGTTGAAAGTTATATAGCATTCCACTTCTGAATACATGTGGCATTTTATTTCATGTTTCACATTTATAATTATTAAGTTTTTAAATTAATTAACTATAAATGAAAGCACGTTTGATTTCAGAGCATGAGAATAGCTTTTAAGCTCATTCTATATGTTTAATTGCATTTAATTCAACATGTTCATGCTTTTATGTTAATATATCAAATATGACATTCATTGATATGCATATGTTAAAATAACATGGTTTAGAAAGCTGCAATACAACAAAATGTAATGGCAACAATTAGGTTCCGACAATGCGACTAGAAAAGGACAGCTATAGTTTGGTGTGTGTCCGACATAAGCTACCGTATACATCACAAAGCAGGCTTTGGAAACCTTGCAACGTTTTCTTTAGATTTATCGAGAAACATGCCGGACCGTTGTGTGTAACATAGCAGGAAACAGAAGATTTTCCTTGGTAACCAACGGGTCCAGATAAGCAGGTATTGTTAAAAAGATCTTTAGATAGTAGAAAAAAATTTAAATAGTATGGCTTTAAATCAGGTAAACGAGGCGAGATTAAAAGAAAAACTTTACAAAACAAATCCACACACTTTAGATGTACTTAAAAATAACGTTCGTCAATAAATTGCTGCCATTTCTCAGAGGAACTGCAGTGTGTATTGGCCAATTTCTTAAGCAGGTGGCAGAAATGCTTGAACAACGAAGAGAGGCAGTTCCAACATCCCCTTGCTTGATATATGTGAGTAATTTACTTATGTTTTTAAGTGTTCAGGTTGTGTATGTTAGAAATAACTTACACGACAAACCATAGTATATTTACTGCGTATTTTCTGTCAGTCGTACCGCCGACAATACAACCACTTCGCCGGCCGGCCGACCGCACGCCGCGAAAGCGGTCCCGCCAAGAATTGTTCACCCGATATAAGCAGGTTGAAAAAACAGCATGACACTAGATGTAGAAAGCGCAAACTTGGCCATGTGAAACTATCTTTGGTTTCATCTGGGATGTTAAAAATGCTGCCTAGCACGGATAGTTACAAAAGGTAGATAGTCAAATCTTATAAACGAATCGTTATATGCTTGAAATTCCGTACTTTTCGCTTTACAATAGTGAGTTATTTGCACTTCCAAAACTGAGAATTATTGGCATATTCTAACCAAGCGCAACGAATATCTCGGAAATGGTTAATTTCACAACACATTTATTTCACATAAATGGTGTACGTGGGAGATCTACATTTTCTATGCAGTTAGCATTTGTCTGTCTCTTGTGGTTTACCAGTTGCATAAAATTATAGAAACTTCATAATGAATGAAGAATACTTTACAGGATATTCGCAGAAAATTCACATTTTATTATAGAAGGAAATATCGTAAACGCATGGTATTTGAATCAAAATCGTTGGAAATTTTTGAGAAAATAAAAAATAACGAAAACATTTCCTTATGGTGGAGTGTATGTAGGGGTATTCCTTTGAAAGTCTTCCTGTCGCATCTTTAGAAAATACCTACAAAACTTGTATACCAAGCTTGGTATTACTCCGACTTTTCATTTTTGAGTTATGCCGTTCACACACACACACGGCCATTTATATATATTTTTTTTCGGGCGTAAAAATCCTTAGCGCGGCTTCCTTCGGAAGGGAAGTAAAGCCGGTGGTCCCGTGTCGTAGATTTACGGCACGTAAAAGAACCTCAAGCCTGATAAAGAGGCCTCTGAGCAAAATTACCGGTCTTTCACACCCAATATAGAATGGGACGCTAAGAACCACAATAGTTAAAGAGCGTTCATAAATAAAACTCAAATTAATTAATGTGAATATTATAACTCAAAAACAAAAATCAGTATAAATTCCGAATTTCATATTAAATTCAGGAACGTGAAGATATTCTTCGTTAATAAATAAACTTTCTAGATAAAAGTAGATCAGCGAATTTACAACACTCCCATTGTGCTCACTAGTTAAGACTTCGGTTTGATATCTTAGAGAGATAATGAGTGTTGAAGTTAACAGACTTAACATTGACAGGTTAGGACTTGAGGCATCGAGACACCTGTAACATTTTGGTGAAGACGAGCAGATTCCCGCCCCCCCCCTGCTAGTTGCACACACATGAACCTAATCCACGGATACGGAATCTGGTGTTATGAAAAATAATTGTTTCTCCAGCACAGACAGGATCTTCGTCTTGCATAAAGTGATAATTGGCAATAGGTACTTTTTTCGGGCATATCGTCACTATCATTTCCAGAAATGATTACACTGTTGCCGAAATGAGTTCTCTCATGCAACCCGCTTCCTGCACATTTCTTTTTCCAAGGTATCAACTTTAATCCTTCCGCTCGGGGATTTCATCATTGATTCAGCAGAGAACCTGTTTTCGTTTGCGAAGCCCGCATTTCTTATTTCTTAGAAGTCTTCTGTCTAGCTGGCGCGTTGCTTGGCTACAATTTTATTTTCTTCACTGCTTGCATATTATAAGTAAGACACCCAAGAATTTCAATACGGAGATTTCACCGGAAGCATAACTCAAAAACTCAAAGTTGGTTAAATGGGAAACTTGTTATTTAAGATCAGAGAAGGTATCGCATTCCACAGAAAAATTCGATACCGAGATTTTACCGAAAATACATGTTATGAGAACTTCCTGAATCCAAAGAAGACCGTGTTTAGAAAAAATCTCAAAAAAAAACTCGAATAAACATCAAACTTCAGTATCTTCCAAAGATGCAACACGAAGATTTTCAAGAAAATCCCCCAACTAAACTGTCCTTTACATGGAACATTTTTCGAATTTTTTGATTTTCTAATGCTTGACACTAACGATTTTGATTAAAATATGTTGTTCATCTAATGTGCAGGATTTTGATCCATAAATTTTTACCTTGCTAGCCAATATAAGTTGTGTATCTTCCCGTCTGGTACAGCTTTCCTCAATTCTGGGCATTCTAGTAGGTGTTCTCCATTTAAAATCTTGCCAGCATTGCAAATTTTACATGCTTTGTCATTCATAAAACCAAATCTATGTAGATGTTCCAGTCATGTCTAGTGGCTAATCTGAAGTGAGCAACGGCTTCTTTCCTTGGGACTTTTTTACTTTCTCTACTAAGTATAGTAAGTAGGGGAAGTATTGTATTCCACCCAAAAATTAGATACCGAGATTTCACCGGAAATATATGTTTTGAGACCCCCTGAATCCAAAAAAAATCATTTTTGGAAACATGTCCGTGTGTGTGTCTGTGTGTGTGTCTGTCTGTCTGTCTATCTGTCTGTCTGTCTGTCTGTCTGTGTGACTGTAAACAGCATAACTCAGAAACACACAGTCGGATAAACACCAAACTTGGTATTTAGGTTCAGTATCTTCCAGAGATGCGACACGAAGGTTTTCAAGAAAATCCCTCCACTCCAGATTACCCTTTACGTAGACATTTTTCGAAAATTTTAATTTTCTCAAAAATGGCTGTAACAATTTTGATTAAAATATCATATTTTTATGATATTTTCATGACAAATAAAATGTATATCTTGAATTTTCTGGGTATGTCTCCAAAAGTATTCTTCATTGTGAACGACTTTTGCATAACTGGTAAACCATAAGAGATAGACCAAATTTTACTACACAAAAAATGTAAATCGCCTTAAAATACACAATTTATGTCATATACATTTTTTTTTGTTCAGTGAACCATTTTCGAGATATTGCTTGTTATTCCCTTAAATTTTTCAATACTTATTTTCTCAAATGGGTATTCGTTATTCATTTTTTTTTGTGTTGGATATGCAAAGAGTATTAATCTGTGGCAAAGAAAATGGTGCTGCACCTAGCAACCAGCTATTAAGAGATATGTCTATGCTTAAAGGCTACTGTATCTCTATATTGCCCTTGCAAATACAAAACAAGGGGAACATAGTACGCCTTAAGCGATAGTCAAATATTTTTAGAACTGGTCGCTATGTGTAAAATGTAATTCTCTTTGCATGTGAAAAGATCGTTTCTGCAAATGTTTATCTCGATTAATATGAAATATATGGAGAATAAAAGTTTGTAAAAATAGTTTGTACAAGAGTAGAGAAAGTCATGTGAGTGTAACACATCAATTTTTTTATTTTATGTTGGAGTAATTTTTGTTAGTAGTTTCCTTTTGAATATTATATTGGTATTTTTGTTCTATATTAATTTTGACATTTTTTAGTTTCATATATAGTTCACAAGACTTTATAGATTTTGAATATTACACTGCACCCTTTTTCGCCAGAAAGTCTGCTGTCTCGGTACCATTCACTCCCACATGTGCTGGTATCCACAGTAATATTATCTGCTGAAATTTTGTTTGGAGTAATCTATAATAAGATCTCACAACCTTAATATTATAAGATTCATCTGGACTATCACATCGTTCTATTGCTGGAATGGCAGAAACTGAGTCTGTGAGAACAACTGATTAAACTGATTTGATTAAAATATGACATATAATAAAGATATTACGTGACAAATAAAATGTATATCTTGAATTTTCTGGGAATGACCGTGAAGTCCTCTTCATTCGGAAGGAATTTTGTATAACCTTGTATAACTGGTAAACGTTAAACGAAAATGTACTACACAAAAAATGCAAGTTTCTTTAAAAAAACGAAATTTATTTCAAATAACTTTTTTATGGCATCAGCCATTCCCGAAACATCCCTTATTAATGGTTTGAATTCAACGTTTAGCCAGTTTTTTTTAAAGTCACGTCGATTTTCAGTTGTTTCTCGCGATGTCATGGAAACAGTATAAAATTTTAAGGCCAGCATATAGCGTCCAGTTGTTAAACATTTGACTATCGCTGTTCTCGTTGTATCTATAACGAAATGTGTAATGTAGTTGTTTCTGGTAAGGTTTATCTCGATTAAAACGAAGTAGGAAAATAAACTTCCTTAAAAATAATTTGTATACCCACTAATAAACGATAGAGGGTAGAGAAAGCCATGCGAATGTAACACATAAGATTTTTATCTTCCCTAATTGTTACCTATAGCTAGCGGTGAAAGTATTGCATTCCACTTAAAAATTCGACACCGAGATTTCACCGAAAGCATAACTTGAAAACAAAAAGGCGGTTGAATACGGTACTTGATGTTTATATTCAGCATCTTCCAAGAATGCGACATGAAGATTTCCAAGAAAATCCCTAAATCATGGCTCTAACGATTTTGAAACAAATACTGCTTAAATGGCTAATAAAATGTACACATATGTTGTATTTTCTAGGAATAGCCTGTGAAGCCCTCTTCATTCTGAATGATTTTTATGTAACTGGTAAACGGTAGGAGTTAACAAAATCTTGCTACACAAAAAAAGAAATGTAGATTTCGTTAAAGCACACAATTTATACCAAATAATTTTTGTGGCATTAACCATTTCCGAGATATTCTTTGTTATTGGTTTGAAGGTTGAAATTATTTTTTCACGTGGTTCATTGATATTCGTTTTAAACCATCACAGAGCGTTCTGCTTTTTTTAAAAATCTATCCATTTAGTCTAATGTATTCTTCTTATATCTAAAACGAAATGTGTAAATGTATAACGAAATTTATCTCGATTAACAAGAAGTAGACAGGAGAATAAGATTTTGTAAAAATAGTGTATGGAAGTGTGAGTAGAGAAAGTAATGTGAACAGAATGCATAAGGTTTTTTAATGACAACAAGAAAGTTATGTCTGCATGTTATTCAGCCAAGACTGTTGCTTTGAATGCAAGTGTGAGCACCGGAAGGTTGGATGGTAATTTGTGAAGGAAATTGGGAGTTTTTGGAATGTTCGCGGCCTCCCATTCACATTCGGTTGTTCCTCCCACATCAAAGTCAACATTTGCGGTTTACCGAATACATCCATATATGTACCTGTTATTTGACAAGTACTGCCGCAAGTGGTTTACCCACATCAGGCATTTGACATTTAACATGCACGTATGGGGCTGATTGCCGAGGGAGATGGCTCGCATCCGGGAGGTCCTGGGTTCGTTTCCCGTCGACCGCTCACTCTCACATTGCGCTTTTCGTGGGGCGGTTTCTCATCTACCACGAGTTTCTTTCCATAACTTCCCTTTCATCCCACATTCTTCTCCTTCAGGTGAGCTTCTAGGTTTCCTGGTGTGTAGCGGTGCCGGACAGATGTCGTGGATGCTTTGTCGAAGGAAACAGGGCCGCGTGGGCAGCTCCAGCAAGTGGGAAGGGAACTGTTAGAGACTTCGACGCGTCTCTGCGGCCTGTCTGCCTGCGACTTGTAGCCTCCTGTGATTCCTTCATTTCATCCCTTTCTCCTGAGGGTGGTAGCTACAATAGATCTCTTAGGTCGCAGTGCGCAGTGGAACTGGTTTAAACATAGATGCCTATATCATTGCGTTTTAGTGTACTTAGAATAAGGAGGATCCTTGTCAAAAATAGTGAAAATTTAAAAACTAATGTTTTGCATAATAAAATAATATGAATTGTAAACTACAAGAAAACATAGCTTCCCCCCTTGACGTATTTAAACCAATCAACTGAAGCTCCATAAATGGACAGTCGCATGCTTAGACACGCCCAGGTTTAAACCTTTGTTTTCTCGCAAATCTTACCCAAAATGCTTCACATGATGCTATGTTTTACTAATGTGCTTCCCAATTTTTGTAGTAGTACCTCTCAAAATTACATTAAAAAGTATCGTATATTTTTTAAAACAATCTTCTAATTTTGAGAAAGAAATTAACTTTTGAAATATCAAGAATTTTAGGGTACAAAATGTATTACTTTTTTCTACAATAATTAGGGATTAATATAAAAAATTACATTTATAGATTTGAAGAATATGAATTTTTAATGTGTTTATTCTTAAGAAAGCATCTCGTGGAACATTTTTAATAGAACATTGAATTTACACAATTAAGAATTCATATTTAATAACCTTGCTAGCTGGAGTTTTGAAACACAATAACAATATTGTTGTTATTGTGTGCAATAAATTTCTTAAATTTCAAAATAGATCTAGCATGCTGTGGGTATTCCAAATTTCACTAATATATTAGCATAAAGTAATCACAGTAGTGTTCTTATTGTTCTTCATTTTATGCCACTGAACATCTGTCTGTTCATTGCTTACGTTGTTTGTGTATACTGCATGTAATTTTCTTGAAATTTTAATTTTCTTCCTCTACCATTGCATTCCACCCAAAAATTCTATGTTTGTGTATATGTGTGTGTGTGTGTGTGTGTGTGTGTGTGTGTGTGTGTAATCAGCGTAACTAAAAAACGCAAAATCGCTTCATACCAAAATTGTTATTTAAATTCAGTATCTTTCAAGCATGCAAGATGGAAGATTTTTACTCTCTTTACTACGTATAGTAAGTAGGGGAAATATTGTATTCCACCCAAAAATTCGATACCCAGATTTCACCAGAAATACATGTTTTGAGACCTCCTGAATCCCAAAAAACATTTTTGGAAACATGTCCGTGTGTGTGTGTGTGTCTGTGTGTGTGTGTGTGTGTGTGTGTGTGTGTGTGTGTGTGTGTGTGTGTGTGTGTGTGTGTGAACAGCATAACTCTGAAACGAACAGTCCGATAAGCACCAAACGTGGTATTTAGATTCAGTATCTTCCAGAGCTGCGACACGAAGGATTTCAAGAAAATCCCCAACCCATACTACACTTTACATGGAACATTTTTCGAAAAGTTTAATTTTCTCAAAAATGACTCTAACGATTTTGATTAAAATATCATATGTTTAAGATATTGTCATGACAAATGAAATGTATATCTCGAATTTTCTGGGAATGTCTCCAAAAGTATTCTTCATTGTGAACGACTTTTGCATAACTGGTAAACCATAAACCACAAAATTTTACTACACAAAAAAATGTAGATCGCGTTAAAATACACAATTTATGTCATATACATTTTTTTTGTTGAGTGAACCGTTTTCGAGATATTGCTTGTTATTCCCTTAAATTTTTCAATACTTATACTTTTTCTCAAATTCGTTATTCATTTTTTTATGTCCTGGACATGCAAAGAGAATGGAATACTCCACATAGCAACCAGCGTTAAAATATTTGACTATCGCTTAAAACCTAGCAATTCCCCTTGCATCTACAAGAAAATTAGCAATAAGATTAACATCTCGATTAACATGAAGCATATGGAGTATAAGCGTTTGTAAAAATAGTTTGTACCAGAGTAGAGAAAGTCATGTGAGTGTAACACATCAGATTTTTCAAGAAAATTCCCCCATGTAAAGTACGATTTACATGGAAAAATGTTTTGTTTTTTTTGTTGTTTTATTTAAAACAGCTCTATCAATTTTGATTAAAATGTCATATGTTTAACATGTTAGCATGCGAAATAAAGATCTGTCTCAAATAACATGAAGTAAGTAGATCTATAAGCGTTCGTGAAGTATAGATTATAGAAGTTATATACAAATAAACGATTTTGGGAAAGCGAGTGTAACACAACGTAATTCTTTAGATAATAAGAAATAAGGAAAATGTTTCCATCCTTAAAAAGTTGCCGGACTTAAATGCCATTTTCATAGTTATATGGAATTTAGTTTTTGAGTTATCATGCTCTCTCTCTCTCTCTCACGCACACACACATAAATATACAATCATACATACATACCTATGTATACGCACACGAGGCCCTTTCTTAAAAACTTATCGTCTTAATTCAGAGACTTCATAAACTTGTATTTCCGGTTAAAAGGTGAGAATCTTGGGTCGGATACAGTATTCCTTTTACTTTACGTAAGAAACAAGGACCAATAATAAAAGAGAGACAGAGAGAGAGAAAAAAAAGGGGGAAAGACCGCAATTAAAACCCACGCTATTCTGGACTCCATTCTGTCTAAATGGACATATTTGTGCCTCGTCTTCGAACACTCGACAAGAAAAGGATTTTTCATCAACTTCCGACCTGGGTAGTATTAATGTGACCCTAAATAAATGAAAGAAATCAATACAGCAAGACATTTTATTGAACTTTAGTTGCTTATTGGAGGGGTTCAAATCGCTCTGCCGTTTTTGATTGGTTCTCTTTGCATCTAATTTTCTAGGCATGTTGCTTACTTAGAAGCAAAGTGCTGGTTTGTTGTTACCGCAGATAAATTTTTACTTTCCCTACTACGTATAGTAAGTAAGGGAAGTATTGTATTCCACCCAGAAATTCGATACCGAGATTTCACCGGAAATATATGTTTTGAGACCCCCTGAATCCAAAAAAAAGCATTTTTGGAAACATGTCCGTGTGTGTGTGTCTGTCTGTGTGTCTGTGAACAGCATAACTCAGAAACGAACAGTCGGATAAACACCAAACTTGGTATTTAGGTTCAGTATCTTCCAGAGATGTGACACGAAGGTTTTCAAGAAAATCCTCCCACCCTAGACTACCCTTTACATGAAACATTTTTCGAAAATCTTAAGTTTCTCAAAAATGGCTCTAACGATTTTGATTAAAATATCATATGTTTAAGATATTTTCATGACAAATAAAATGTATATCTTGAATTTTCTGGGAATGTCTCCAAAAGTTTTCTTCATTCTGAACGACTTTTGCATAACTGCTAAACCATGAGATAGACAAACTTTTACTATACAAAAAATGTAGATCGCGTTAAAATACACAATTTATGTCATATACGTTTTTGTTGTTGAGTGACCATTTTCGAGATATTGCTTGCTATTCCCTTAAATTTTTCAATACTTATTTTCTCAAATGGGAATTCGTTATTCATTTTTTGTCTTGGATATGCAAAGAGTATTAATCTGTGGGAAAGGGAATGGTGCTGCACCTAGCAACCAGCTATTAAGAGATATGTATGTGCTTAAAGGCTACTGTATTTCTATATTACCTTATAAATATATATTCCCCTTATATCTACAAGAAAATTAGCAATAAGATAGAGTCTGCAAATGTTTATCTTAATTAACATGAAGTAGATGGAGAATAAGCGTTTGTATAAATAGTTTGTACAAGAGTAGAGAAAGTCATGTGAGTGTAACACATCAGATTTTTTAAGATCTGAAGCTACCAGGAATGACTGAGCCAGACAGACTAAGAAATGTGGATATCAGAGAACAGCCACATATAATCGAGGAAATAGAGAAATACCACAAAAATCTTGTGTTACATTCACATGTCTTTCAATAATATTCGCTTATTAGTGGGTGTATACGTATCACTCTTACGAAAGTTTATTTTCCTATCTACTTCAATTTATCGAGATAAACCTTTCTAGAAATAACTCCATTACAAATTTCATTATAGATACAAACGGAATAGCGACAGTCAAACATTTTAGAACTTCACGATATACTATACATTGACTGAAAATTCCATACTCTTTCCACGACATCACGAGAAAGAACTGAAAATCGACAGGAATTAAAATAATGATTAAGTACTGAATAATTTGAACCAACAATAATGACTATTTCGCAAATGGCTTAAGTTGCAAAAAAGGTATTTGAAATAAATTGTATGTTTAAAGAGATCTATATTTTTTGCATTTAAGGTGTTATACAAGATTAATTAAATTTCTTTCCCAATGAAGCGAACTTCACAGGTTATTCCCAGAAAATTCAAGATATGCATTTAATTTGTTTTGTAAATATATTTAATATATGGTATTTAATCTAAATCGATAGAGCAATTTTCGACAAAATCGAAAATTTCGAAAAAATGCTCAATGTAAAGGGTAGTTGGGGTGGGGGGGGGTTAATTTACAATCTTAGTATCGCATCTTTGGAAGATATTTACTGAACCAAGTTTGGTATTTATCCGACAATTCGTTTTTGAATTATGTTCGACACACACACAAACGGTCACTTTTTGTAAAAATGCTTTTTTAGAATTCAGGGGACCTCAAAACATATTTCCGGTGAAATATCGGTATTGAACTTCTGTGTGGAATACAAAATTTTGCCTAAGAGAAAGTAAAAATGAAAAAAAAACATGTACTAAAATGAAATTGAGTTTTATTTAGGGACGCTGTTTAACTGCCGTGATTCTTAGCGCCCTTTTCTATATTGGGCGTGAAATATCGGAAATTTTGCTCAGAGGCCTAAGATATCAGGCTTGATGATCTTTTACGTGCCGTTTTATTTCCCTTCCGAAGGAAGCCATGCTAAGGATTTTTACGTCCGAAAAAAATCTATCGCCCTCCCCGGGTTTGCGATGGATTACCTCCTTCCAGACTTGCTAAGCAAGCATTGCTTTATAGACCTTTTAGAAACAGAGGAATTGGACGACCTCGAAGAAGATGGAGGGATCAATTTGAACATTTGAACAGTTCGTCTGAACCTAAAGTGTGTTTTAGATGAAGAAGACCTTCTAATTTTTCTCCACATGCCTTTTTCACAGTGACAGGTTGCTCACTTGGACAGAAGCGGTTAGTAAACCAAAGTTACCGCACGGCGGTTGCTACGGACACATGCATGTTCTTGCACGCGTAACAACAATTTAACGACCGAATTATTAAGACGTACAAAACAAACAAATGAACGTCATAATGAGAGGAAGAGCCCGTTGGTATGGAGGGCGCAACAGACGGTATTGTCGAGGCAACTTCCGGCAATTTCCTGCAAGGATGCGACCAGGCGGAAAAATTTATCACTACCGCCATCTCTCAGTACCAGAGCGGTGTAATTTATAAACATTTACCTCCGGTAAACACCAGGGAGGGGGCCCATAAGACCCAGGCATCATATTAAGTTATTTCCATCATCGCTATTATCATTTTTCGGAACCCACCACTATAATCCACCAACCCTAAAGGTTTTTTTTTCTATCAGGCCTCGCTGGTTGTGGAACAGGGACGGATAAGACGGAAATTGGTTACAATTATTCGCCGGGTTTTAATGTGAGGTTAGGATAATGATGTTGAAGGATCACCTGGTGGTGTGGAGCCCTTCGGAACAACTTAGGGTAACTTCGGGTCAAACTAAAGCAGTTAGTGCGGTAATTCCCAGTGAATTGCATACCTGGAATCGATGTTTGTGCGTTTGGCAACTGCTAAGGAGAACCCTCAAAGGAAGACGAGGTGTTTGTATCTCTGCTGCCAGAGTTGGTCATTTTAACTGGTCCTCATGATTCCACTGGATTCTCTTGTTTCTTCTTATTAATTGAGTTGTAGGCATAAGTAGGACGCAATAAACTAAAGAGATAGTCAGATTTTTAAACTCTGTATGCATTTCATACCATGACTTTATCCTCTTTCGTGTCTTCCTCCGTGGTCTATGGGTACTATGCTAGCCTCTGATTCCCGAGATTGCGGGTTCAAACGCGGCGCAGGGCAATGGATTTTTTCGGGCGTAAAAATCCTTAGCATGGCTTCCTTCGGAAGGAAAGTAAATCCGCTGGTCCCGTGTCGTAGATTTACGGCACGTAAAAGAACCTTAAGCCTGATAAAGAGGCCTCTATGCAAAATTACCGGTATTTCACGCCCAATATAGAATGTTGCGCTAAGGACCACAGCAGTTAAACAGCATCCATAAAGAAAATTCAATTTAATTTATTCATTTAATTCTCTTTCGTTTTATCAGTGAGTATACAAACTATTCTTTCTGAAATTTATTTTCTTATCTACTTCATTTTAATCGAGATAAAACCTTAACAGAAACAGCTACATTACACATTTCGTTATAGATAAAAAGAGAACAGCGATAGTCAAATGTTTAACTGGACGCTATACACAATCCTTTCCGAAGGAAGTGGTCCTCACAGTTATTCCCAGAACATGCAAGATATGCATTTTGTTTGTCCTGTAAATATCGTGGACGAGCCGAAATACCCGGCGTTGTCCGTCGTTTGACGACTTATCCCTGTAACATTTAACCTTGGGTTGTACTTACCCAATAGGCTTGTGTTTCTTTGGAGGCATTATTATACAAGATACTTAAATAAATAGTTAGAACTCTATAAAGAGCAAAATATAAAAATACTGAGAAAACATTAAAATTAAAGCTGAACAGCCAGAAATACCACAGTTTGTAATGATAATATGACTGAGTGGCTTCCACGTTGTTACATCCGGGCGGCCTCGTCACTATTTATAGAGAAAATCTTGGTTGGGAAGAAATAATAACAGTTTAAGTAACATTGATATAACCTTGTTTATTCTCAGTAAGCAACATACACAAATCTACTTAGAAAACATACGAAAGACAAAATAAAATGAAAGCCAAAACTAATATATACAAAGAAAATAAGAATCAGTAGTGGTACTTCTACTGGTTCTACTGTTGCTGTCATCAAAGTGTAATATAATACCACCCAAATGTTGGTAATTTATTGCCAAGGGATTGTAGCGCCTTTATATATGCGCAAGCAGTTACAAATATTTATTTGACGGCGTTATTACGCCATGATCAATGTCAGAGAGGAGATCGACAGATAATATGTGAACTAGCTGTTCCTTTTTTATTTTTTGAGGCCGTGAAAGACTAAGTAATTATTATTCTTATGTTGGCAATGTATTCCAAAATATTTCCGCTTACGAGATATTAAACGCTATAATACCCACAGCAGAAAAGCAATAACATTTGCAATTCACCATATTGTTCCCGTTGACAAAACATTGATACCCTTCATAAGCGGTTCACAATCTCCATTCCTGAAACTTGGCACTGGATCCAACATAAAATTCGCTGCATTACTATGGTGGAGAACCCCAAAACCATTCACAGGGCTGCCTTATAACTCGATATTCAGATAAAACGTCATGTATTTGCCCAAATATGCTAGACCATCGGACCCGACTCCAAACGAATAAACAAAAAACTGTTGTTTTTCGGCCCAAACTTATTCTTTCCTTTTAAGAGGAGGCGTCTGTGAAAATTGATAAAATCCATAGTTTATTTTTCTCACAAGGATGTGAAATGTTTGTATGTATTGTGCGAAAGATACCATTTTTTTGCTGCAGTTAAGATACAATATAAGAAGTGTTACTTACAAAACATTATTGTTATAATTAAAGTAATCTCTAACTCTTTTTAAAAGAAAAACCATTGTTTTAAATGTATATGTCATTTGTCTGATCATAGCGTACAAAACTGTCACATAATTTTTGTACTAGTTTTAAATGAACGGAAAAAAATTGAAAAAACAAAAGCTATTACGATTGTCGTTGAAAAAAAATCTGATGTGTTACACTCACATGACTTTCTCTACTCTTGTACAAACTATTTATACAAACGCTTATTCTCCATCTACTTCATGTTAATCGAGATAAACATTTGCAGACTCTGTCTTATTGCTAATTTTCTTGTAGATGTAAGGGGAATATATATTTACAAGGGCAATATAGAAATACAGTAGCCTTTAAGCACATACATATCTCTTAATAGCTGGTTGCTAGGTGCAGCACCATTCTCTTTGCCACAAATTAATACTCTTTGCATACCCAAGACAAAAAAATGAATAACGAATTCCCATTTGAGAAAATAAGTATTGAAAAATTTAAGGGAATAACAAGCAATATCTCGAAAATGGTTCACTCAACAAAAAAATGTATATGACATAAATTGTGTATTTTAACGCGATCTACATTTTTGTGTAGTAAAATTTTGTCTATCTCTTATGGTTTACCAGTTATACAAAAGTCGTTCACAATGAACAATTCTTTTAGAGACATTCCCAGAAAATTCGAGATATACATTTTATTTGTCATGAAAATATCTTAAACATATGATATTTTAATCAATATCGTTATAGGCGTTTTGAGGAAAATTAAAATTGTGACAAATGTTCCATGTAAAGGGTAATCTGGGGTGGGGGGATTTTCTTGAAAACCTTCGTGTCGCATCTCTGGAAGATACTGAACCTAAATACCAAGTTTGGTGTTTATCCGACTGTTCGTTTCTGAGTTATGCTGTTCACAGACACACACACACACACACACACACACAGACACACACACGGACATGTTTCTAAAAATGCTTTTTTTGGATTCAGGGGGTCTCAAAACATGTATTTCCGGTGAAATCTCGGTATCTAATTTTTGGGTGGAATACAATACTTCCCCTACTTACTATACGTAGTAGAGAAAGTAAAAACGAAACATTTTCCATGTAAAGGGTAGCTTAGCGCGAGTATTTTCTTGAAAATGTTTGTGTCATATTTTGGAAGACGTTTTTAAGTTATGCTGTCAAAGACAGACACACACACAGTTACATACGCGCGCAACCACACATATTCCTGCTTCTAAAAACGCTTTTTTAGACTCAAAATTTGTATCTCCGGTTAAATCTCGATATTGAATTTAGGCGAAATACAATCCTTGCTTTGTTTATTAAAGGTAGGCAGTACAGATGTAGATGACGTAAACACATAATTTATATCGAACAATATTATTGTGGAATTCAACCATTTACCATATGTTCCTTGTTATTGATGTGAATTTTCAAATTCTTTATACTTTGTTGATACTACAAGGTTGCCAATCGATTGCTTCTCGCAGCCATTAAAAGAGTGGAACTTCAAAACGAATACTTCGAACCATTTTTTAAAGATTTGGTTGATGTTTCAGTCTCCTATATGTTTCCTTCTATAAAGAGAAGTTAAACCGGGAAATCCGTCAAACCCAAGCTGTTCACAGCAGTACTACTGGTTTTCCACAACTTTAGGAATTGCTACGAAGGGTACTCGGTACTAATCCACATATATTGTACCTACGCCAGACATGGAGGCGTCCCCGGGATGAGGCGACAAGAGACACCGGGCGGCCGGCACCAGGAGTAACGGCACAGGAATGGCAGGGTCCCTAAGTTTCCAGATAGACACTCCCCGGCAGACGGACATCTTACCCCGCACAAAGGGGGTCCAACGCTCCTCAAGGGGGTTCGGATACGCCCGGCACTCAGCCGGAAAGCCGAGGGACGGAGACAATCACAAAGAGCATCCTTTTCCCCTGCCACACTGCACCGAAACACCATCGCCGACACTTACAGCGCTAAAAGAGACCAACAGATGAAAGATGAAGAGAAATGAGAATGGAGATGAAATGGAGGGAAAGGAAATTCGGGGATGTGAGAATCCTTCCCAGCATTTGCCTGGCGACCCGGGAAAGCCTCCGACAAAAGTCATAGTCAGAAAGGTCGACTGCAGTAAGCGAACCCACGATCTCCCGAATGTGACCCACAGACGAAACCGCCTGAGCCATCCCTCTCGGTTTTCGCAACTTAAAATGGAACAGAAAACATCAACGGTAGGAGTGCAACAAATCTTCGCTTCGTGGACAACATTATTTTATTGTCCACATCAGCGCAAACACTCCAAGCAATGGTAAACGACCTTCATACCCAGAGCAAAGCCATAGGCCTGACGATGGACAACACAAAAACAAAAATAATGACTAATGAACAGGAAATACCAATAAGATTGAAAGTCTCAGAATACAAATACTTGGGACAGCATGTAGCCTTCATGCAGAACACCAACCTCGAGTTAAAACACAGGATATCATGGTATTCTGGAGTCTGAGATCCATGTTGTTAGACAAATCAATCAACCATAAGCTAAAGTTTCAGACCTTAGATTCCTACAGCTTCCTAGTGATCCTCTATGAATGTTGAACATGGACCTTATAAAGCGATTCACAAGAACACAAACATGCCGGAGAAAGATGCTGAGAAACATACTGGACACTGAGAGACAAAATTTCTAACACCAACCTGAAAAGAATGACCAACACATCTCACGCAGCAGAACGAGCAATGACGACGAAGTGCAAGTGGGGAGGCCATGCAACAAGAATGGATCATTCAAGGTGGACGTACGCGACCACGATGTGGGACCAACACATCGGAAGAGGAAACCAGGGAAGACCACGGCTTAGATGGGCAGACGTATTCGTGAAAATGGTAGGCAAACAGTGGTCAAGGAAGACAAAAGACAGAACTAGGACGTAGTCTAGCACAAACTCTTAATTTAAGTGTTAAGGAGTAAAACACTACCAAAGTGACATCAGTCAAGGAGTGTTACAGTGTAGAGTTAACAGGACATAAGTTCTGGAGATTAGCAGATCGAGTGAATGTTACCTTGCTTGGAAAAGCTCACCAAGCAGAAATAACGAGCCACGTTATTTCTAAACGAGGTCTTGCCCGGACAAGTCATTCATATCCCTGCTGTAATGAAACAATTTCTGCAAACTTAATCTCGATTAACAGGATCTAGCGGGGAAAACATTGTTCCTCTGTTTGATGCCCTCTGGTTGATGCTGCAGTGTTCTTGTCTCCGGCTATTGCTGCTCGTCGGCTGCTGTATTCTCCATTCCTAATCAATACCTTGCGACGGTATTATTAATGTATTTGTATATTTGTGTTTACTCCGCGTGGTGAAGCCATCTTGTGACGTGATTCATTTGTTAGGTTTGTTAGCTCCATCTGATGTCAGCAATTTGCGGCAGTATTAGTGTTTGTTTGAAAGAATGCTACTGTTATTTTATTTAATTTTGGTTCACTGTCCTCCGGCTAGCTATGATCTTTCTGGTCGAGCACTTCTCTTTATACAGGTTGTGTAAACGGAAAGGAGTCATTTATCCAAAGATAACACTGATGAAAGAATTTGTTTTACACTTTTATTGTCGAACACATTCACTATCACATTTACACATTGATCTTGACACTCGCCAAACTGAAAATGTTATAATAACTTCATTACTGATCATTCTTAATTCGCGTACTTCAACTTTTTGTATAATTAACTTTATAACACTTGTGATTTTTCATAACTCTGCTATGCGTAACCTATGAATTGATAGCCGACGTATACTGTACAAATACTTCTGCTGGACTGAAGGCGACGTGTAACGTGCAAATGTTTTCGACGAACTGACGGGGTCTATCTCTAACCTAGCCCTTTTTTATACTCCTACACCCCGATATGCCTAAAGATTATAACTGAGCTGCTATTGGTTAATAAAACGCGCCAACATTAGCGTCTATTTTTATATCCAATGAAAATTATGAATACATATGCTCTAGGAAAAATGTTCCAGCAAATTCTAAAGTAAAACGCGCCAATATTACGTAACTTCCTCGTCTCTAATAATGATAAACAGCTCACCCCCTCGCTGCATTATTGCACGCTATTATTGTCAGTTTCAGTAAGGCAGTATAAACCCACTTCTCAACAATAATTACAATCAACAAACATCTCAAATCAATGTCACATAATAATGCATATTCATACTATAATCACTCTTTACATTTAAATAATCTATGATACAAATTACTGCATCAACCTATCTAGCTAATTTCACGGGTCTCAGGGTTTACGTAGGCGAGGCAACTTAAAAGACTGTGCATTTCCCTTAAAAATGTGGTTTATTCTCCAAGAAATATTTATGGGCGACTAGCTTTTCCATCTGTAACAATTCCCAACAGTATAATAAATTAGGAGGCTAGTATAACTGCACACGTCTTCCCACCCATATGCGCACACGTGCATTTGTCGTCCAGAGAGTATCTATCACTGTGTGTCGACGAGGTTCTATAAGAGAGTGAAAATCTGGGGCTTTTTTCCCCCTTTTTATACCTAAGCCTAATGACGCTTACTTCCGCGCTTCAAAATGTAACGACGTTTCTAATTGGTCCTCAGACCGCGTTATGTATGATAATATTCTGCTCCAAAAGATTTTGCATACGCGTCCCAGTGATGCGCCAGGAAGCACATTCAGTATCTCTGTCTCTTTCTATTTCTCCTTACTGCTACTAGTTCCCTGCTCATTAGCTTGGTGAAAGGTGGGCTCTACCTAGTATTATCTTTTACCTGGAATTAGCTAGCTCGCCTGTTCCTTACATATCCAAGTTAGAATTTGCTTTTGTGCAATTCTTGGTTGTTGAATATTCTAACATATTTCTTGGTGAATTATATTATTATGTACAATTCTTGTTTAATGTTGATTTATGTCTATGTGTATATGCCCTTTCAAGGAAGTAGACAGCACAGTAAGCTTTTGTAAGAATAATGTATAGAAGATTGAGTAGAAGAAATCATGTAAACGTACAAAGGTCATTAAATTATTTGGTAGCCCATTTGCAACTTCTCTCTCTTTTGCTATTCCTTCGCCATTTGCCGGGAACACGATCTGCCGATTCGCGTTCTAAAGTGCACTGACGCCATGTTCTTAAGTGTTGCTGCATCAGGTCCAGTCAGTCGATACGGTAAACAGGGTACGTTACTTTTCTGTGGAAGAATCTGCTCGTGGTGTGCGCATGAAACGTTTCCAGACTCTGTGCCACCTGTTCAAGCAAGATTCTGCAACGGCACATACGACTGCGGAACCATTAAATGCAATCGGAGAAGCGTTTGATGACAGAATTAGTAAAGTTGATTTGTGGGTCCCGCACTCCGACTTAACGAGTTGTGATTTTTACTTTCTCTACTACGTATAGTAAGTAGGGGAAGTATTGTATTCCACCCAAAAATTCGATACCGAGATTTCACCGGAAATATATGTTTTGAGGCACCCTGAATCCAAAAAAGAATTTTTGGTAACATGTCCGTGTGTGTGTCTGTGAACAGCATAGCTCACAAACGAACAGTCGGATAAACACCAAACTTGGTATTTAAGTTCAGTATCTTCAGAGATGCGACACGAAGGTTTTCAAGAAAATCCTCCCACCCCAGATTACCCTTTACATAGAACATTTTTCGAAAATTTTAATTTTCTAAAAAATGGCTACAACGATTTTGATTAAAATATCATATATTTAAGATACTTTCATGACAAATAAAATGTATATCTTGAATTTTCTGATAATGTCTCCAAAAGTATTCTTCATTGTGAACGACTTTTGCATAACTGATAAACCATAAGAGATAGACAAAATTTTACTACACAAAAAATGTAGATCGTGTTAATACACTTTTTTGTTGAGTGAACCATTTTCGAGATATTGCTTGTTATTCCCTTAAATTTTTCAATACTTATTTTCTCAAAGGGAATTCGTTATTCATTTTTTTGTCTTGGATATGCAAAGAGTATTAATCTGTGGCAAAGAGAATGCTGCTGCACCTAGCAACCAGCTATTAAGAGATATGTCTATGCTTAAAGGCTACTGTATTTCTATATTGCCCTTGCAACTACAAAATAAGGGGAACATAGTAGGCCTTAAGCGATAGTCAAATATTTTTATAACTGGTCGTTATGTGTAAAATGTAACTCTCTTTGCATGTCAAAAGACCCTTTCTGCAAATGTTTATCTCGATTAATATGAAATAGATGCAGAATAAGAGTTTGTAAAAATAGCTTGTACAAGAGTAGAGAAAGTAATGTGAGTGTAACATATCAGATTTTTATTTGTGCCGTCCTTTGAAAGATAGTATATCGTTCAAATCCTAGCACACTACAGGAACGTAGAGATAGCATCGTGCAAGAAATCACAAGAATTCCTGCTGATTAGCTTATGCGAGTGAATGACAGTGTTACTTTCTCTACTACGTAGAGTAAGTAGGGGAAGTATTGTATTCCACCCAAAAATTCGATACCGAGATTTCATCGGAAATACATGTTTTGAGATCCCCTGAATCCAAAAAAGCATTTTTGGAAACATGTCCGAGTGTGTCTGTGTGTCTGTCTGTCTGTCTGTGTGTGTGTCTGTGTGTGTGTCTGTGTGTGTGTGTGTGTGTGTGTGTGTGTGTGTGAACAGCATAACTCAGAAACGAACGGTCGGATAAACACCAAACTTGGTATTTAGGTTCAGTATCTTCTAGAGATGCGACACGAAGGTTTTCAAGAAAATACCCCCACCCCGGATTACCCTTTACATTTTTCGAAAATTTTAATTTTCTCAAAAATGGCTCTAACGATTTTAATTAAAATATCATATGTTTGTGATATTTTCATGACAAATAAAATGTATATCTTGAATTTTCTGGGAAAGTCTCCAAAAGTATTCTTCATTGTGAACGACTTTTGCATAACTGGTAAACCATAAGAGATAGACAAAATTTTACTACCCTTAAATTTTCCAATACTTATTTTCTCAAACGGGAATTCGTTATTCATTTTTACTTTCTCTACTACGTATAGTAAGTAGGGGAAGTATTGCATTCCACCCAAAAATTCGATACCGAGAGTTCACCGGAAATACATGTTTTGAGACCTCCTGAATCCAAAAAAAGCATTTTTGGAAACATGTCCGTGTGTGTGTCTGTGTGTGTCTGTGTGTGTGTGTGTGTGTGTGTGTGTGTGTGTGTGTGTGTGTGTGTCTGTGTGTCAGTGTGTCTGTGAACAGCATAACTCAAAAACGAACAGTCGGGTAAGCACCAAACTTGGTATTTAGTTTCAGTATCTTCCAGAGATGCGACACGAAGGTTTTCAAGAAAATCCCCCCACCCCAGACTCTCCTTTACATGGAAGATTTTTCGAAAATTTTAATTTTCTCAAAAATGGCTCTAACGATTTTGATGAAAATATCATATGTTTAAGATAATGTCATGAGAAATGAAATGTATATCTCGAATTTTTTGGGAATGTCTCCAAAAGTATTCTTCATTGTGAACGACTTTTGCATAACTGGTAAACCATAAGAGATAGACAAAATTTTACTACACAAAGAATGTAGATCGCGTTAAAATACACAACTTATGTCATATACATTGCTTTTGTTGAGTGAACCGTTTTCGAGATATTGCTTGTTATTCCCTTAAATTTTCCAATATCTACTTTTTCTCAAATTCGTTATTCATTTTTACTTTCTCTACTACGTATAGTAAGTAGGGGAAGTATTGCATTCCACCCAAAAATTCGATACCGAGATTTCACCGCAAATACATGTTTTGAGACCTCCTGAATCCAAAAAAAGCATTTTTGGAAACATGTCCGTGTGTGTGTCTGTGTGTCTGT
This sequence comes from Deroplatys truncata, assembly GCA_030765065.1. Classification (NCBI taxonomy): domain Eukaryota; kingdom Metazoa; phylum Arthropoda; class Insecta; order Mantodea; family Mantidae; genus Deroplatys; species Deroplatys truncata. The sequence continues at coordinate 15,770,665 of CM060979.1, forward strand.
GTGTGTGTGTGTCTGTGTGTGTGTGAACAGCATAACTCAAAAACGAACAGTCGGATAAACACCAAACTTGATATTTAGGTTCAGTGTCTTCCAGAGATGCGACACGAAGGTTTTCAAGAAAATCCCCCCACCCCAGACTACCCTTTACATGGAACATTTTTCGAAAATTTTAATTTTCTCAAAAATGGCTCTAACGATTTTGATTAAAATATCATATGTTTAAGATAATGTCATGAGAAATGAAATGTATATCTCGAATTTTCTGGGAATGTCTCCAAAAGTATTCTTCATTGTGAACGACTTTTGCATAACTGGTAAACCATAAGAGATAGACAAAATTTTACTACACAAAAAATGTAGATCGCCTTAAAATACACAACTTATGTCATATACATTTCTTTTGTTGAGTGAACCGTTTTCGAGATATTGGTTGTTATTCCCTTAAATTTTCCAATACTTATACTTTTTCTCAAATTCGTTATTCATTTTTTACTTTCTCTACTACGTACAGTAAGTAGGGGAAGTATTGCATTCCACCCAAAAATTCGATACCGAGATTTCACCGGAAATACATGTTTTGAGACCTCCTGAATCCAAAAAAAGCATTTTTGGAAACATGTCCGTGTGTGTGTGTGTGTGTGTGTGTGTCTGTGTGTGTGTGTGTGTGTCTGCGTGTGTGTGTGTGTCTGTGAACAGCATAACTCAAAAACGAACAGTCGGATAAGCACCAAACTTGGTATTTAGGTTCAGTATCTTCCAGAGATGCGACACGAAGGTTTTCAAAAAAATCCCCCCACCCCAGACTACCCTTTACATGGAAGATTTTTCGAAAATTTTAAGTTTCTCAAAAATGGCTCTAACGATTTTGATGAAAATATCATATGTTTAAGATAATGTCATGAAAAATGAAATGTATATCTCGAATTTTCTGGGAATGTCTCCAAAAGTATTCTTCATTGTGAACGACTTTTGCATAACTGGTAAACCATAAGAGATAGACAAAATATTACTACACAAAAAATGTAGATCGCGTTAAAATACACAACTTATGTCATATACATTTCTTTTGTTGAGTGAACCGTTTTCGAGATATTGCTTGTTATTTCCTTAAATTTTCCAATACTTATACTTTTTCTCAAATTCGTTATTCATTTTTTACTTTCTCTACTACGTACAGTAAGTAGGGGAAGTATTGCATTCCACCCAAAAATTCGATACCGAGATTTCACCGGAAATACATGTTTTGAGACCTCCTGAATCCAAAAAAAGCATTTTTGGAAACATGTCCGTGCGTGTGTCTGTGTGTGTGTGTGTCTGTGTGTCTGTGTGTGTGTGAACAGCATAACTCAAAAACGAACAGTCGGATAAACACCAAACTTGGTATTTAGGTTCAGTATCTTCCAGAGATGCGACACGAAGGTTTTCAAGAAAATCCCCCCACCCCAGACTACCCTTTACATGGAACAATTTTCGAAAATTTTAATTTTCTCAAAAATGGCTCTAACGATTTTGATGAAAATATCATATGTTTAAGATAATATCATGAGAAATGAAATGTATATCTCGAATTTTCTGGGAATGTCTCCAAAAGTATTCTTCATTCTGAACGACTTTTGCATAACTGGTAAACTATAAGAGATAGACAAAATTTTACTACACAAAAAATATAGATCGCGTTAAAATACACAACTTATGTCATATACATTTCTTTTGTTGAGTGAACCGTTTTCGAGATATTGCTTGTTATTTCCTTAAATTTTGCAATACTTATACTTTTTCTCAAATTCGTTATTCATTTTTTTATGTCCTGGACATGCAAAGAGAATGGAATGCGCCACATAGCAACCAGCGTTAAAATATTTGACTATCGCTTAAAAGCTACCATATTCCGCTTGCATCTACAAGAAAATTACCAATAAGATTGACATTTCGATATCTCGATTAACATGAAGCATATGGAGAATAGGCGTTTGTAAAATTAGATTGTACAAGAGTAGAGAAAGTCATGTGAGTGTAACACATCAGATTTTTTTATGTCCTGGACATGCAAAGAGAATGGAATGCGCCACATAGCAACCAGCGTTAAAATATTTGACTATCGCTTAAAACCTACCATATTCCCCTTGCATCTACAAGAAAATTACCAATAAGATTGACAACTCGATATCTCGATTAACATGAAGCATATGGAGAATAGGCGTTTGTAAAATTAGGTTGTACAAGAGTAGAGAAAGTCATGTGAGTGTAACACATCAGATTTTTTATGTCTTGGACTTGCAAAGAGAATGGAATGCGCCGCATAGCAACCAGCGTTAAAATATTTGACTATCGCTTAAAAGCTACCATATTCCCCTTTCATCTACATGAAAATTACCAATAAGATTGACATCTCGATATCTCGATTAACATGAAGCATATGGAGAATAGGCGTTTGTAAAAATAGATTGTACAAGAGTAGAGAAAGTCATGTGAGTGTAACACATCAGAATTTTTTTTTAGTCCTGGACATGCAAAGAGAATGGAATGCGCCACATAGCAACCAGCGTTAAAATATTTGACTATCGCTTAAAAGCTACCATATTTCCCTTGCATCTACAAGAAAATTAGCAATAAGATTGACATCTCGATATCTCGATTAACATAAAGCATATGGAGAATAGGTGTTTGTAAAAATAGTTTGTACAAGAGTAGAGAAAGTCATGTGAGTGTAACACATCCGATTTTTTTGTCTTGGATATGCAAAGAGAGTGGCAACGAGAATGGTGCTGCACCTAGCAACCAGCTATTAAGAGATATGTATGTGCTTAAAGGCTACTGTATTTCTATATTGCCCTTGCAATTACAAAACAAGGGGAACATAGTAGGCCTTAAGCGATAGTCAAATATTTTAGAACGGGTCGCTATGTGTAAAATGTAATTCTCTTTGCATGTCAAAAGATCGTTTCTGCAAATGTTTATCTCGATTAATATGAAGTAGATGGAGAATAAGAGTTTGTAAAAATAGCTTGTACAAGAGTAGAGAAAGTCATGTGAGTGTAACACATCAGATTTTTATTTGTGGGGTCCTTTGAAAGATAGTGTATCGTTCAAATCCTGGCAAGAAATCACAAGAATTCCTGCTGATTAGCTTAGGCGAGGGAATGACAGTATTTTTAGAAGGTATGATGCTTATAAATTAATACGTAACGACTCACTTTAATTTATAATGTGATAACATCATAATTAACAACGCTTCTGTCCATTATAATAAGGAATGATGCTTTTCTGAGGACAGAAACTCAACATTTCAAGCGTGTACTATGACATAAGGATGTTTATTGCGCATCGTGGAAGATGAAATTAGGCCCCAGGCTACAAAATTTTACGCCAGTTTACCAAACCATCAGAGTATCCTGGTCAGATCGCTTGGGGACTACAACCCTAGAACTCGCCGTCTACGGCGTCATCGTGTTCCCCGCATGGCATGTGGGCACACCAGATAACCAAGGAGTTACACTAACAGCAGCTAAAGCTGAACTCCATAGTAATCCTACCCAAGAGATGATTGGTCTCAAAATTCAATCCTAACTAAAGAAATTGATAAACACACACACACACACACACACACACACACACACACACACCAGGGTGCAGAAGGGCCGCTGCATCCTAACAGGTAGTTCGAGGAGCTACATGCTTCCTCTCTTCTTTCTTACAGCCTCAAAACAAACCGTCATCCTTAAACATCATTTCCTACTGAAATAATCATCCTGTGGTTAAACCCTGACGAGGGTGGGCACACAGCAAAAATACACTCGTGCTAAAACTTAGCCTGCCAGCAGCTCGTTGGCGTTTTACCGGCAACTCCCGGCTCACTCGTGCAGTAGAGAGAGCCCACGAGTGGGTTACCATATAATATAATGCCCTTATACGTAGCATATTAGATTTTAAGAGAAAGATCCTTGAGTGCGTATGTATTTGTGAACTGCGTACCCCAAAAATCGAAATAGATGCCAATCTTGGGATTTCAGCTAAGCTTCTTCCAAAGATGTGAGAATAAGATTTCCATGAAAATTCCCCCATTCCCTTTTCCTTTCTTTTTGATAAATTTAAAAAATGGCACAAACGATTTTGAGAAAACATTGCATGACTAATAAAATGTATACCTCTAATTATCTGAAGTTCTTTTCATTCTGAATGTCCTTTGTATAATTTTGTTTAACTGTTAAACGATAAAGGACAGACAAAAGTCTTAAGATTAGCGTGTAGGAAAACTAAAATACGAGTAATCGATAGCGGGTAAAGAAAGTCATGTGAATGTAAACACCTTGTTTTTCTTTAAAGCCCAGGAAAAGGAGATAAAAGAAATAAATAAGAAATGCATTCTGTCTTTCTCTTCTTTCTCTTCTCGTACTTTCCTCTTCTTTTCTATACACTTCCCGTCTATTTTCTTTTCATCTCTTCTCTTTTCTTTCTTTCCTTCCTTCTTTACTTTGTCTTCCCTCTTCTTGTCCTTTATTCCTGTCTCCTCTATTTCTTCTCTCTCTCTTCTCTTCCTTTCGTCTTGTTTTCTCTTCTCTTGTCCTCTTTTCCTTTCATCTTCTCTTCCCTTCTCTTTTTTTCCGTCTTCTTTTGCTGCACTTCCCTTACCTTTTCTTCTCCTTTCATTCTTTTCTTTGCTCCCCTCTTCTGTTCTCTTCTCATGTTTTCCCCTTATTTTTCTCTTCCTTCACTTTAGTCTTGTCTTCGTTTCTCTACTCTTTCTTCTCTTTCATTTATTCTCTCCTCTTCTTTTTCCGTCCTTCTCTTCTCTTCCTCTTCTCTACCCTTCTCTCCTATCCTCTCATCTCTTATCTTCTCCACTTATCTCTTCTCTTCTATTCCCTTCACTCCCCTCCCCTGTTCTTCTCTTTCCTTCACTATCCTTGTCTTCTCACCTTTTCTCTCGTCACTTCTCTTCTCTTGTCTCCATTTTTCTCTTCTTCTCTTCTCTTACTTCTCCTTCCTACTCTCTTCTACTCCTCTCATCTCTTCCCTTTCCTTCTCTTCTCTCCCCTTCTCCCCCTTCTTTTCTCTTCTGTTCCCTTCTCTCCCATTCTCTTCTCTTACCAACTCTTCTCTTCCCTTGGCTTCTCTCCCTTCACTTCTCATCTCCCGTATTCTCTTCTTTTCGCTTAGCTTCTCTTCTCCCCCCTTCTCGCTTCGCTTCCCTTCTCCTCTCTCCTATTCTCTTCTTTCCTCTCCCATTCTCCTGTGTCACACTCTCTTCTCTCCTTCTCTTTTCTTCTCTTCTCTTCCCTTATCTTTGCTCCCTTCTCTTCTCATCTCTCCCATTCTTTTCTCTGCTCTCTTCGCACAGTTGCCAGTAGCATTCACCGCTGTAATAAAGGCACATTACTCACTATTAATCTTCGTTAATAACGCAAGACAGTTGCCATGCGATTCCTTACGGCCTACAATCACGGCTACGAACGTGCTTATTTTCAGGTTCCGCGAATGCTAACGGGGAGGCCCATGGGAACCCAACCTCACCTCGAGTGTGACGGAAAGCTTAATATTAAAACGCAGACTTGCATCCATAATTGTGTATCAGATTCCGCGTGATGCAAGATCGTTTTTCCGTGACGATTGTGGCTACTATAATCTGACCGGAACTAATCCGGTTTGTGCTTCGCTCTTCATTACGCCACGTTAACATTTCCATCTCTGAGAAATCTCTTGCCACAGAACGAATCAATAAGAAACCTGCCTTCTTCACATTTTCACATTTGCAAGCCGCGCTACCTTCGGTTTATCTATTTGCATTTCATTTAATAAATAATAATACTGCGCTCAAAGGAAGCGCTCTTAGATTAAACTCGGCATGTTCAATCAAACCAATGTTTTTATCCTAGAAGATTGAACGTAATCACATTCAATGAGAGGTGTAAGTGAGTTTCTTTTGTTTTCTCTTTTCTCCAAGGTTACGCAACGCGTACTGTAAAGTACAATACTTGCTTTCTCTACCACGTATGTACATAGCAGGTAGAGAAGGTATTGCATTCCACCCAAAAATTCGATATCAAGATTTCATCGTAAATACATGTTTCAGGCCGCCTGAATACAAAAGGAGCACTTTTAGAAAATGATTCATGTGTGTGTCTGTGTGTCTGCGAACAGCATAACTCAAAACCTCGAATAAACACTTAATTTGATATTTGAGTTTAGTATCTTCCAAATATACGACACGAACATTTTCAAAAAAAACTCCCCTACACCAAACTACCCTTTAGGCGGAACATTTTTCGAAAATTTTGATTTTCTCAAAAAGGCTCTAACGATTTTGATTAAAATACCCTATATTAAAGATATTTACATGACAAATAAACTGTATATCTTGAATTTTCTGGGAATAACCTGTGAAGTCCTCTTCATTCCGAAGGAATTTTGATAAGTGTGAAGAAGATGGTTTGTTGTTGCTACGTATGGAAAGCCAATTTCAAGAAGCTGTATTATATTTCAACTGTTGGGGAGCCAAACTTGAAGTAGTTGCAACCGCACGTATGGTAAAAGGTTTCCGGTAGCCTTGGCCCCAAATGGCCTTTGCACCAAGTTTAAAATATTTTTTTAACTTTGTAATTTAACTGTTTCTTTAATTATTATTTAGGTTTGCCTCGGCTGCGTCAGTATTATTGTTAGAGACATGGATTTCTTTTCAAGGCGTGGTACGGCTGAAGAATGTAGGCTTACACAGATTATAATTTTACTTCACTCCTTTTATTAATGCTTGACACGATTTAAATAACACTTCACTGATATAGAGAGAGCTGTGAAATTTTTTTATTAACAACTTGCACTTTTTCGCACTTAAACTATTTTTGCCTCACACAAAATACGTATTAAATTTCTCGAGGACGCATCTCGCGTCAGTTAGGAACACTGTCTGAAAGCAACGCGTCCAGTTATGAGCGCTGTCTACAAGCAACTGAACTCTAAATTTGTAAATTTTGCTATATTTCAGTTTCTGATTGGCTAATCCTAGTCCAATAGAATACCTTATTTAACTAAAGCTTTTTCTGGTTGTTGATTGTCTATTTTATAAACTGTCTCAAAATTTACATTATTGTTGCTCCAATAATGACTAGTAGCATTTAAACTTTCATACTCATTATTTTCTCAAGGTTACCTCATTGTTAACAACTTTTAGCCTATTATTCTCACAGCTCCTACATTATTAAATTACGTAATACATTCACATAACATTATTGAACATGTATGCAATAATATAAAAATTTACAATGACTGTAATATACACTTTTTATATATTGTTACATACACATATTGCTTCAAGGCGGGCTGTTATTGAACTTACATATAATATAATTAGACTGAAATTATTTAAGTGTTAGAAATACTGCCTCAGTTTACATGTTATACATTAAATCCTAATTACCGTATTAAATGTTCCAATGAATCGAAATTATAATTCTATTAATGTACTTAAAATAGGTTTTAAAAAGATCCTTATTGATTTTGGTAATTCTATAAGATGAAACAAACGCAACTACTGCGTATCTTACACAGATTGACGGATGGCGAAGTCTGGCAAGCTAGGGAGACTTCGTTATTTAAAACCTGCTTGACTTATGAGCTTGATATAAAACAGGTAGACGAGACAATGGGCTTTTTGGGTTAAAGGGGCCTCTGAAAATAGTATTTCCAGATGTGAACACTAGTGTTTTACTGAACGCCATACTTCTTGCACCTTAGGAAATCAACGAGAAAAGCAAAAATATTTGAAATTGTGCATTTTTAAAGCGGACATTATAAAAATGGTGAAGAAAGACCAGGTATTCGACCAGATGTCCCTCGCCCTCGCAACTGAGGGACACGGAAACGTGTCGATGTGTACGCATATCCCGGTTGCCACAAGCAGCAGTTGCCTAATAACAGGTGTTGGGGGCCAAACTCAACCTTCCTCCCGAGTGAAGGTAGCCCCAGCATTACATACACTACCGTGCTATTAACTCTGGGAAGGCTGCCTTCCAGCGAATATGTGACAGCTCAGACACAAACCTGGCTTTCACCCACAAATACCAGCCATTCTTCCTTATCCCTAATACATTAGTATTTTCCTAATGCAAGAGGATATCTTAGCAAATACACAAAAATCTGACGTGTTACACTCACATGACTTTCTCTACTCTTGTACAAACTATTCTTACAAACGCTTATTCTCCATATGGTTCATGTTAATCGAGATAAACATTTGCAGTAGCCTTTAAGCACATACATATCTCTTAATAGCTGGTTGCTAGGTGCAGCACCATTCCCTTTCCCACAGATTAATACTCTTTGCATATCCAAGACAAAAAAATGAATAACGAATTCCCATTTGAGAAAATAAGTATTGATAATTTTAAGGGAATAACAAGCAATATCTCGAAAATGGTTCACTCAACAAAAAAAATATGTATATGACATAAATTGTGTATTTTAACGCGATCTACATTTTTATGCAGTAAAATTTTGTCTATCTCTTATGGTTTACCAGTTATGCAAAAGTCGTTCACAATGAAGAATACTTTTGGAGACATTCCCAGAAAATTCAAGATATACATTTTATTTTTCATGAAAATATCTTAAACATGTGATATGTTATTCAAAATTGTTAGAGCCATTTTTGAGAAATTAAAATTTTCGAAAAATGTTCCATATAAAGGGTAATCTGGGGTGGGGGATTTTCTTGAAAACCTTCGTGTCGCATCTCTGGAAGATACTGAACCTAAATACCAATTTTGGTGTTTATCCGACTGTTCGTTTCTGAGTCGTGCTGTTCACAGACACACACACGGAGAGGTTTCCAAAAATGCTTTTTTTGGATTCAGGGGGTCTTAAAACATGTATTTGCGGTGAAATCTCGGTATCGAATTTTTGGGTGGAATACAATACTTCCCCTACTTACTATACGTAGTAGAGAAAGTAAGAAAAAAAATCTGGTGTGTTACATTCACATGACTTTCACTGCCCTATATCATTTATTAGTAAGTATAAAACATATTCTTTCCAAAGCTTATATTTCTGTCTACTTCATTTTAATCTAGGCAAACTTTTGCAGAAATAGCTACATTACACATTTCATTATAGGAGGGTAATCCAGAAAGTCCCAGACGTTTTGAAATAAACAATTAATAAAATGCAGATATCAACTTGTATTATCTACATTTGAAAGTTACACTCTTAAGCTATTTTTCTACATAATCGCCATTCAAATTGAGACATTTATCATACCGTGGCACAAGTTTTTCAATGCCCTCTCTGTAGAAATCTGCCGCCTGCGACTTCAACCACTGGTTTACACCGGCATGCAGTTCAACGTCAGTATCAAAGCATCAATTTGATGCACCACACTCCGTGAAATTTGGGGAAAATGTTCCGAAAGTTCTGTAATCGTGAAACGACGATTTTCACGAATTTTGACATTGATTTCCATTGAGAGTTCATCAGTCATAAGGCTAGACCTACCACTGCGATCCTCGTCGTGAACATTGGTACGGCCATTTTTAAAATCAATGCATTATTGCCTGACTCGCCTTTCACTCATTATTCTCTGTCCTTAAACATCACAAAGTTGACGATAAATTTCAATTGGTTTGTTCTTTTTAGACAACCGCACTTCACAAGTGGCGGGATTTTCTATTGCAGCGCACATTTTAACAACTCACAGAGAGCACAGTAAGGAATACACAGTCCTCACGCTACCACAGCTGGATGCGTACTGAATGTAGGAACGTTCTGACACCAATATGGCGGCTCTAGCCCTACTCATCACCACGATAGGCAATAACGTCTAGGACTTTCTGGACTGCCCTTGTAGATACAAAGGCAGTATCAGTGATAACGAATTCAACAATTCAAACCATTAATAACAGATACCTCGGAAATGGCTAATGCTACGAAATGAGTTACTTGCATGTTTTAAAGAGATCTACCTTTTTTGTGTAGTACGTTTTCGTCTATCGCTTAACGTTTACCAGTTACACAAGATTATACAAAATTCCTTCCGAATGAAGTAGACTTCATAGGCTCTTTCAAGAAAATTGAAGATATCAATTTTATTTACCACGTAAATTTCTTTAATATAATACTATGGCATTTTAATCAAAATTGTTACAGCCGTTTTTGTAAAAAATTCGAAAAATCTTTCAAGTAAAGGATAGTTGGGGTGGGTATTTTCTTGAAAATCTTCTTATAGCACCTTTGGAGGATAATGAACTTAAATACCAAGTTTGGCATCTATCCGCCACACACACTCATGAACACACACATGCCCACACGGATATTTCAAAACATACATTTCCAGTGAAATCTCGGTATCGGATTTTTTAGTGGAATGGAATACCTTTATCTACCCACTATGTACGTGGTAGAGAAAGTAACAAAGTAATATTTGTTACATTCACTCCTTCTTGCTAATGAACAGCAAAATTCTAGTAACTCAGCGTACAGTAAGTGACAGAACACAAATAGAGCACTCTGGAGTTGGCTTGATGTGAAAGGTTACTTACGTAATGAATTATACGTAATTACAAAGACACATGCTAGGAAAAGACAAATACATTACATATCTACGCAATTATTTATTGTAGTAAACTAAGCATTATCTTCTGGAATTTCCGCAACAGTAAAAAGAAAGAACGAAAAGAAACTAAATTAATCACTATAGTTATCTTATTAAGTAGGTGACACATTCTGTAACTATAGGCAGTGCATTTTAATATAACTAATTTCCTGGAGTGCGATCAATCTGTATACCTAGAAAAAGTTCTGAGGAGGTGGTTTAATCAAGTGGCAGGAGCACAATGTCAAACATCTCATCAATAGTGTCCAATGAACTGCCACTGAAAGATGCCTCACTATTTCATTATCATAGATTTCATTCCTAAACTTCAACCTCTCAACTTCTTTTCCGAATAATCATCAGCAATTCTTTTAGTCTTCTAAGTTGCAAAACTCTTATTATATATCATCTCTCGCGCCTGGCGATGAATAGCACTTTGCCTTCATTGCGACATGATTACAATTATTGCATCTGCAGTGAGTGTACTGCTGCTGACACGTTCTTTCTCGACGTGTGAATGGCGTAAACATCGTGACTGTTGCGCATATTTTCCGATAGGGCTATACGCTTTGTCGGGTAGTACATAACAACCTCACTCGTAGAACAGCACTTAATATCGCATCAGAAACGCACTGACTCACTTGCGAGCGCGCTCGCCTACATACAAGTTGGGAATTTTCTGGAAAGTTCGCGGGAGGCGAAGATGAGAAACTTCCAGAAGAATCTGGTTATCTCTGGTTCTGGAGTTTACCTTCGGTGGAGGCGCTACTCACTGTTTCTTATTTCTATTTAACCGAGCGAGATACCTCCGTGATAACGTGTGAGGCTCGCATTCGTGAGGTCCCGGGTTCCATTCCGGATGGCCGCCCACTGTGACTATTGGTTTTTCGCGGTTTTCCCTGGTTGATATAGCCGAATGCCGAAGTAGTGTATTCTACAACGGATTTCCTCTATCCACCATTTCCTCTCATTAATTTCACTTTCATGTTTCAGTTTGACTCCGGGGCTGTGGTTCGGTCGGTGTCGGACAGACGTCGCGGAGACTTGTAATTTGGAACTTCTCCTCGGCCCTGCTAGAGGGAGGGGCCATGTGGTTAAGCCTGAAACTATTAGGGAACCCTGCTCGGTCTCGCTCTGGAATCCATACATCTCTTGCGGGTCCCTCGCCTTATATATTACTCCCAGGGGTGTACGCACAAAAGATTCATTGGGGGTCGAGGTGCTGGAAGTCCCCTCCGTTAACTTTTAACGTCTTTCCTGTACTCGGAACAAAAGAAGCACAAGCTGCACGCCACTGCAACTATTACATTAACCACCGCTGCCGTGGTCATCATCATTCGCAATTACGGTAACGCTAAATGCTCCCTCCACATGGCCTCATTTACTGAAAGGAAACCTCAGGATGGACCTACAGACGTTTGCCTGATCATTATAATTCCAATGCGTAATCACGGAGGGATGAAGGACAGCCGTGCTCTCAATGAAGTCTCGGTTCACAGGTGGGGGAGGGGGAGCCAAACATACTCTGTCACGGATTCTTGTTCTGCGTGTGCAAGCTCGTCCTGGTAATTTCAAGAGAGCATTGAAATTATTATTACTGAGTAAATGGAGACAGGGTTTCGAAACTTCCTGGAAACAATCAAATTACTACCGCAGAATAACAACTTCTTAAATTACTGTTGAAAAAAATGAAATGATAACTCTAATTTCTTGGACAATCAGCTTTTATTTCACTTATTTGTTGAAATATCTGTATATCATCGTCATAATTAGTTATTCTCAAACTAAGTTTAGAAACGTAATATATCTAAGTAAAGCAGACCTTTAAGGTGACAAAGAAAGAGCACAAAATGGTAATTTATGCAACAAGTGGACAATCTTAATGATTGTGTACGAGTGTCATTAAGATTTACCACGAGTTGTTAGCATTATACATTGTAGGAAATAAATCATGAAATAATTCGGCTTCCATAGCTGACATAAGTGACCCAGCGGCTATGGCCCAAGGTTATCGGGAGGTCGGTGCCGTGCAGCGGAGAGGTAAACAGATAAGTTACCGCTCGCACAGCGTAAATACCAGAAGCGCTAACGACAGACACCAGAATCTTCTGGAGGTTTCCTTCCCACGCCTCAAAATGTGTGTCCAGAAAGTTCTAGAATTTTCTATGAAACATTCCATTGACTATATAAGCGAGCGTTCTCGCAAGTGACAGTCATTCAGTGAGTTAGCGAGTGTGTTTCTGGTGCGACGAAAAGTGCTATTCTCCGAGCGAGTTGCTGACGACTGCTGTGACGTGCAGTGAGTGTTGCTTCCGCGAGATATTAGAGGCCTTGTGTTCGAACCCCCAGAAGAGACTGTGTCGTGCGTATTACATTACGTCGCGAAGATGGCGAAGTGACAGAGTAAATTGAAGTAGTTCACATTAGTGAAGTGATACTGTGATCTAAGCGAAGCCCCAGTGAAAATTGAACTAGTTCACATTAACGAAAAGACAGTGAGAACTTAGTGAAGTGACAGAGGAAATTGAACCAGTTGACATTAGTGAACTGATTGTGTTATATAACTGAAGCTCTAGTGAAAGTTGAACTAGATCTCATTAACGAAAAGACAACGAGAACTTAGTGAAGTGACAGAGGAAATTGAACCAATTCACACCGGTGAACTAACAGTGTGAACTAACTGAAGCTCAAGTGAAAGTTGAACTAGATCTCATTAACGAAAAGACAACGAGAACTTAGTGAATTGACAGAGGAAATTGAACTAGTTCACATCGGTGAACTGACAGTGTGAACTAACTGAAGCTCTAGTGAAAGTTGAAATAGATCTCATTAACGAAAAGACAACGAGAACTTAGTGAAGTGACAAAGGAAATTGAACCAGTTCACATTAGTGAAGTGACAGTGTGAACTAACTGAAGCTCAAGTGAAAGTTGAACTAGATCTCAATAACGAAAAGACAACGAGAACTTAGTGAACTGACCAAGGAAATTGAATCAGTTCACATTAGTGAAGTGATAGTGTGATATAACTGAAGCTCTAGTGAAAGTTGAACTAGATCTCATTAACGAAACGACAACGAGAACTTAGTGAAGTGACCGAGGAAATTGAACCAGATCACATCGGTGAACTTACAGTGTGATATAACTGAAGCTCTAGTGAAAGTTGGACTAGATCACATTAACGAAAAGACAACGAGAACTTAGTGAAGTGACAGAGGAAATTGAACCAGTTCACATCGGTGAACTGACAGTGTGAACTAACTGAAGCTCTAGTGAAAGTTGAAATAGATCTCATTAACGAAAAGACAACGAGAACTTAGTGAAGTGACAAAGGAAATTGAACCAGTTCACATTAGTGAAGTGACAGTGTGATATAACTGAAGCTCTAGTGAAAGTTGGACTAGATCACATTAACGAAAAGACAACGAGAACTTAGTGAAGTGACAGAGGAAATTGAACCAGTTCACATCGGTGATCTGACAGTGTGAACTAACTGAAGCTCAAGTGAAAGTTGGACTAGATCTCATTAACGAAAAGACAACGAGAACTTAGTGAAGTGACCAAGGAAATTGAACCAGATCACATCGGTGAACTGACAGTGTGATATAACTGAAGCTCTAGTGAAAGTTGGACTAGATCTCATTAACGAAAAGACAACGAGAACTTAGTGAATTGACAGAGGAAATTGAACTAGTTCACATCGGTGAACTGACAGTGTGAACTAACTGAAGCTCTAGTGAAAGTTGAAATAGATCTCATTAATGAAAAGACAACGAGAACTTAGTGAAGTGACAAAGGAAATTGAACCAGTTCACATCGGTGAACTGACAGTGTGAACTAACTGAAGCTCAAGTGAAAGTTGGACTAGATCACATTAACGAAATACAACGAGAAGAGATAGAGAAAATTGAACCAGTTCACATTAATGAGGTGGCAATGTGAACTAAGTGAAGTCCCTCACATAACGAGGAGACGGTGAGAGCTTAATGAAGTGACAATGTGAACTAAGTGAAGTCCCTCACATAACGAGGAGACGGTGATAGATGAGTATGGTGACAGCGAAAACTGAACAAAGTCACAATATATTATGAGATTTTAGCTTCTCTCCTTGCATTTCAGTTGTTATCACCTGGTATAGGAAGCTAAGCATTAAACGCAGGACAGAAGGAAGAACGCTTCAACTACCACCTGATTGTTGGCAGAGACATCGCAGGTAACAACCCCCCGCCGTCCTTCTTGAACTGTTTTGGTCTTTGCAGACAGTACTCGGACCCATTCTACCGGCCTGTCAGTGGTCTTTGGTCTCTGTTATTTTGTATTATTTATAGTGATAATGGTTTCAGTGTAGATAACATGAAGCGTACTGCTTAAGAATTCGTATGCCGTATTATTACATTACTGGCATGTTGAACCGATAAGCAAGACATTTCCTTCCTGTGAGAGAAGCGAGTAGGTGTTAGGCACTGTGATGTAGCTTATTATCAGCACAGCATGACAGGTAATTACAAACTCAGATTTTAATTGTTTAATACTGCACTGACGTTTTTGTATCTTTGACACTCAGAGAAACGAAAATCACAAAATGGTTTCAATTTCTCTCTATAAGCCACACATTGCCATATTGAACCACTTATGCACTATATGCAACCTGCATATAATGGTAGGGTTGCAGAAAAATAGTTGACACATTGAAAATGACTTATAAAACATCGGAGTCTTTTACTCTGTGCACGCCTTAAATTAGTATATCATGCAACAACACTACAAAGATAGCAATTAAGACGTGAGTATGTTCATGAAACGAGTGCTAGCGAGTTGACAGCATCTTGAGTATTGCGACTATTGTAACAGATGGCAGTAGTGTTGAGTCCAGGCTGTATTTATTGATGTTTTGCAGGTAACGTGAAAGCAACACATTTTGAAGCAAAGAAAATGAACTCAATTTATTAGGATATTAAAATTACAATGTACATAATTTATTTTAAATACACATATTTTATTGTTTATTTGAGGACTGCTGCTTTGAAAATGTTAAAAGGTATGTGAGAGGTCATAATGAGTCGTTGAAGTTATAGTTCTGTAATCAGCGTGTTATAGTGTGGTCAACCAAAAGATTCATTCCGCTCTAATTACTCGCATTTACATTTGTGAAGACAGAAGACGGTCTATATCTACCAAACCATAATTCCACGTTCTTCAGGTGTCAGTACGGAAGGCGATATCCGTTTGCAGGACTCACAAGTATTTCTTGGTGACTCTCATTGTGTAGGAGTCGGAGAGACCAAGGTAACTAAGTAGCATAAATCACATGTTGATCCGGATAGCGAGTAGAGCCTTGGTTCACTTTCACTTCTCTGGTGCCTTTAATTCTTGGGCGACAACGCCCTAAAAGACATAAAGGGCCCGAAAAAGGATTTTTAGTTCAATACATCCCCTTCTATCCAGAAAAGGAAGAAGGAATCAAAGCGATCAACATAATTATTAAGAGGATGTAATGAAAACAAAGCGGACGATAAAGTTTTTTTATTGCTCTATTTATACCCCGCCTATGGTTCATATGGGCAGTCTTTTACCTTTGGTACATGTTGGCTATCGGCAATGCTGTTAACTCGTATACAATTATCATTGGATTTCTGGGTTCTCTTTGGCTTTTATACTTCCAGACTCTGGGGAGGATAGGCTAGAGAAAAATTCCCTCCCCCCAGATGGAAATTGTTTTTCGCCTATAGCAATATACTTTTATGACTAATTATAATTTAATAGAAGTTTATTAATGCTGCAAATTTTAATTACCTGTTTAATGTTTCATTACTTTTAGATGTACAGCACAAAACTCAGCTTGATTGTCACATAAGAGTGAAAATAACACACAAAACTTTTATGCAGCAATAATTCTAATTTTCGAGAAAAAAATCTGATGTGTTACACTTACATGACTTTCTCTACTCTTGTACAAACTATTTTTACTAACGCTTATTCCCCATATGCTTCATGTTAATCGAGATGTTAATCTTATTGCTAATTTTCTTGTAGATGCAAGGGGAATTGGTAGGCTTTAAGCGATAGTCAAATATTTTAAGAGCTGGTTGCTTTGTGGAGTATTCCATTCTATTTGGATTACCGGGACAAAAAAATTAATAACGAATTCCCATTTGAGAAAAAGTATTGGAAAATTTAAGGGAATAACAAGCAATATCTCGAAAATGGTTCACCCAACAAAAAAATGTATATGACATAAATTGTGTATTTTAACGCGATCTACATTTTTGTGTAGTAACATTTTGTCTATCTCTTATTGTTTACCAGTTATGCAAAAGTCGTTCACAATGAAGAATACTTTTGGAGACATTCCCAGAAAATTCAAGATATACATTTCATTTGTCATAAAAATGTCTTACACATATGATATTTTAATCAAAATCGTTAGAGCCATTTTTGAGAAACTTAAAATTTTCGAAAAATGTTCCATGTAAAAGGTAATCCGGGGTGGGGGGATTTTCTTGAAAACCTTCGTGTCGCATCTCTGGACGATACTAAACCTAAATACCAAGTTTGGTGTTTATCCGACTGTTCGTTTCTGAGTTATGCTGTTCACAGACAGACACACACTAGGACATGTTTCCAAAAATGCTTTTTTTGGATTCAGGGGGTCTCAAAACATGTATTTCCGGTGAAATCTCGGTATCGAATTTTTGGGTGAAATACAATACTTCCCCTACTTACTATACGTAGTAGAGAAAGTAAAAAAATAATAAAAATAATTTCTATACTAATAAAAAAATCTGATGTGTTACACTCACATGACTTTCTCTACTCTTGTACAATCTAATTTTACAAACGCCTATTCTCCATATGCGTCATGTTAATCGAGATATCGAGATGTCTATCTTATTGATAACTTTCTTGTAGATGCAAGGGGAATATGGTAGCTTTTAAGCGATAGACAAATATTTTAACGCTGGTTGCTATGTGGCGCATTCCATTCTCTTTGCATTACCAGGACAAAAAATGAATAACGAATTTGAGAAAAAGTATAATTATTAGAAAATTTAAGGGAATAACAAGCAATATCTCGAAAAAGGTTTACTCAACAAAAAAATGTTAATGACGTAATATGTGTATTTTAACGCGATCAACATTTTTTGTGTAGTAAAATTTTGTCTATCTCTTTTGGTTTACCAGTTATGCAAACGTCGTTCACAATGAAGAATACTTTTGGAGACATTCCCAGAAAATTCGAGATATACATTTCATTTCTCATAAGAATATCTTAAACATATGATATTTTCATCAAAATCGTTAGAGCCATTTTTGAGAAAATTAAAATTTTCGAAAAATCTTCCATGTAAAGGGTAGTCTGGGGTGGGGGGATTTTCTTGAAAACCTTCGTGTCGCATCTCTGGAAGATACTGAACCTAAATACCAAGTTTGGTGCTTATCCGACTGTTCGTTTTTGAGTTATGCTGTTCACAGACACACAGTCACACACACACACACACACACACACACACACACACACACACACACACACACACACACAGACACACACACGGACATGTTTCCAAAAATGCTTTTTTTGGATTCAGGAGGTCTCAAAACATGTATTTCCGGTGAAATCTCGGTATCGAATTTTTGGGTGGAATGCAATACTTCCCCTACTTATTATACGTAGTAGAGAAAGTAAAAGTAAGTACAATTTTCTTCACTGTGTCACTACAATGTATTCTATAAAGAATACACCAAAAACAAATCGTAAATGCACATATAGTATTGAAATTCTTATGTATAGAAATCTGTAATGTTATATTTACATTACTTTCTCTACCATGTACATAGTATTTAGGGAAGGTATTGATTTCCACACAAAAATTCGATACCAAGATTACACCGGAAAGAATAAAAAAGAACCATTTTTAGAAAAAGGTCGGTGAACAGCATCACTCAAAAACGGATAATTACCTAACTTGGTATTTGAGTTTAGTATCTTCCAAAGATGCGACAATAAGGTATTCAAGAAAATCACCTACCACAGTCTACCCTTTACATGGACAATTTTTCGAAATTTTTTATTTTCTAAAAAGGGGCTCTAACGATTTTGATTAAAGTACCGTATATTCAACATATTTACATTACAAATTAAATGTATATCTGATTTTTTGGGGAATAGCCTGTGAAGTCCACTTAATTTCCAAAAAAAAATTATAGTTGTATAACTGATAAACCTTAACCTTGTAATATCAAAAAATGTAGATCTTTATAAAACACTAATTTCAATCAAATACGTTTTGTATCATATGCCGTTTTCGAACTATCAGTTATTAATGTTTCGAAATGTTAAATACTATGCTATTCTTTAAAAGTCTTTTCAACATTCAGTTGTTTCTCGCGATGTCATGGAAACAGTATGGAATTTTAAGTCCGGCATATAGCGTCCAGTTGTTAAACATTTGACTATCACTGTTCTCTTTGTATCTATAACGAAATGTGTAATGTAGCTGTTTCTGCAAATGTTTATCTGGATTAAAATTAAGTATATAGAAAAGTTTTCATAAGAATAGTTCTTATATCGATTAATAAATGGTGTACGGTAGAGAAAGTACTGTGAATGCAACAGATCAGAAATTTTTGCTTTCTCTACTACGTATAGTAAGTAGGAGAAGTATTGTATTCCACCCAAAAACTCGATACCGAGATTTCACCGGAAATATATGTTTTGAAACCCCCTGAATCCAAAAACAGCATTTTTGGAATCATGTCCGTGAGAGTGTGTGTGTGTGTGTGTGTGTGTGTGTGTGTGTGTGTGTGTGTCTGTGAACAGCATAACTCAGAAACAAACAGTTGGATAAACACCAAACTTGGTATTTAGGTTCAATATCTTCCAGAGATGCGACACGAAGGTTTTCAAGAAAATCCCCCCACCCCAGATTACCCTTTTCATGGAACAATTTTTCGAAAATTTTAATTTTCTCAGAAATAGCCTTGATTTGGATTAAAATGTTATATGTTTAAGACATTTTCATGACAAATGAAATGTATATCTTGAATTTTCTGGGAATGTCGAAAAGTATTCTTCCTTGTGAACGATGTTTGCATAACTGGTAAACCATAAGAGATAGACAAAATTTTACTTCACAAAAAATGTAGATTACGTTAAAATATACAATTTATGTCGTATAAATTTTTTTTTGAGTGAACCATTTTCGAGATATTGCTTGTTACTCCCTTAAATTTTTCAATACTTATTTACTGAAATGGGAATTCGTTATTCATTTTTTGTCTTGGATATGCAAAGAGTATTAATCTGTGGCAAAGAAAATGGTGCTGCACCTAGCAACCAGCTATTAAGAGATATGTATGTGCTTAAAGGCTACTGTATTTCTATATTGCCCTTGCAAATACAAAACAAGGGGAACATAGTACGCCTTAAGCGATAGTCAAATATTTTTAGAACTGGTTGCTATGTGTAAAATGTAATTCTTCTTGCATCTCAAAAGATCGTTTCTGCAAATGTATCTCGATTAATATGAAATAGATGGAGAATAAGAGTTTGTAAAAATAGTTTCTACAAGAGTAGAGAAAGTCATGTGAGCGTAACACTTCATATTTTTTACTTTTATGATAAGCAGTAGTCGAGGGTTGAAAGGTTAACGCGTCGCCAGGGCTACAATGAAGAAATGCGATTTGTTCACCGCAACCTGGCAAACAGTTGCAACCCGCCAAGTATCCTAGAGCGTGGCCAGTAGGTATAACCAGACGGAGAATGGCAACTTTGTCGAGCGCTGTTTCGAAATTATGCCGGCTAGAATGCGGTTTGTATTACTTTCTATCAAGCAGATGCCTCATCTCATGGGACTCTGGGTACAGCCCTCTCCCTTCCGGCCCAGTTATTTTCTCTCATTTTCATTACCTTGTCATCATTTCAACCGCACACGTTGGTAAGCCTGCTCTGCAGTACAGTCAATTGTGCATCATAAAGACGTTAAGAAAGTTACTAAACGTGTTTCACTCATGAAAAAAATATCTTATCTGTTACATTCACATGCCTTTCTACACCCAGTATCTTTAATTTTCATGTAGCCTCTATAAATTTCCTGCCAAAGCTAATATTTCCAACTACTATATTTTACTGGATAGAAAACTTTGGACTTAACTTTGGGCTTTGGACAGGACTTAAAAAAAATCAAATAACGAATTCCCATTTGAGAAAAAGTATAAGTATTGGAAAATTTAAGGAAATAACAAGCAATATCTCGAAAATGGTTCACTCAACAACAAAATCTGATGTGTTACACTAACATAACTTTCTCTAGTCTTGTACAAACTATTTTTACAAACGCTTATTCTCCATCTACTTCATGTTAATCGAGATAAACATTTGCAAACTCTATCTTATTGCTAATTTTCTTGTAGATGTAGGGAAAAATATATTTATAAGGGCAATATAGAAAAACAGTAGCCTTTAAGCACATACATAACTCTTAATAGCTGGTTGCTAGGTGCAGCACCATTCCCTTTGCCACAGATTATAACTCTTGGCATATCCAAGACAAAAAAATCTGATGTGTTACACTCACATGACTTTCTCTACTCTTGTACAAACTATTTTTACAAACGCTTATTCTGCATCTACTTCATGTTAATCGAGATAAACATTTGCAGACTCTATCTTATTGATAATTTTCTTGTAGATGTAAGGGGAATATATATTTACAAGGGCAATATAGAATTACAGTAGACTTTAAACATATACATGTCTCTTAATAGCTGGTTGCTAGGTGCAGAGCCACTCCCTTTCCCACAGATTAATACTCTTTGCATATCCAAGACAAAAAATGAATAAAGAATTCCCATTTGAGAAAAGTATTGAAAATTTAAGGAAATAACAAGCAATATCTCGAAAACGGTTCACTCTACAAAAGAAATGTATATGACATAAGTTGTGTATTTTAACGCGATCTACATTTTCTGTATAGTAACATTTTGTCTATCTCTTATGGTTTACCAGTTATGCAAAAGTCGTTCACAATGAAGAATACTTTTGGAGACATTCCCAGAAAATTCGAGATATACATTTCATTTCTCATGACATTATCTTAAACATATGATATTTTCATCAAAATCGTTAGAGCCATTTTTGAGAAAATTAAAATTTTCGAAAAATCTTCCATGTAAAGGGTAATCTGGGGTGGAGGGATTTTCTTGAAAACCTTCGTGTCGCATCTCTGGAAGATACTGAACCTAAATACCAAGTTTGGTGCTTATCCGACTGTTCGTTTATGAGTTATGCTGTTCACAGACACACAGACACACACACACACACACACACACACACACACACACGGACATGTTTCCAAAAATGCTTTTTTTGGATACAGGAGGTCTCAAAACATGTATTTCCGGTGAAATCTCGGTATCGAATTTTTGGGTTCAATGCAATACTTCCCCTACTTACTATACGTAGTAGAGAAAGCAAAAATGAATAACGAATTCCCATTTGAGAAACTTATTGAAAAACTTTAGGGAATAACAAGCAATATCTCGAAAATGGTTCACTCAACAAAAAATCTGATGTGTTACACTCACATGACTTTCTCTACTCTTGTACAATCTAATTTTACAAACGCTTATTCTCCATATGCTTCATGTTAATCGAGATATCGAGATGTCAATCTTATTGGTAATTTTCTTTTAGATGCAAGGGAAATATGGTAGCTTTTAAGCGATAGTCAAATATTTTAACGGTGGTTGCTATGTGGCGCATTCCATTCTCTTTGCATGTCCAGAACATAAAAAAAATGAATAACGAATTTGAGAAAAAGTATAAGTATTGTAAAATTTAAGGAAATAACAAGCAATATCTCGAAAACGGTTCACTCAACAAAAGAAATGTATATGACATAAGTTGTGTATTTTAACGCGATCTACATTTTTTGTGTAGTAAAATTTTGTCTATCTCTTATGGTTTACCAGTTATGCAAAAGTCGTTCACAATGAAGAATACTTTTGGAGACATTCCCAGGAAATTCAAGATATACATTTTATTTGTCATAAAAATATCTTAAACATATGATATTTTAATCAAAATCGTTAGAGCCATTTTTGAGAAAATTAAGATTTTCGAAAAATCTTCCATGTAAAGGGTAGTCTGGGGTGGGGGGATTTTCTTGAAAACCTTCGTGTCGCATCTCTGGAAGATACTGAACCTAAATACCAAGTTTGGTGCTTATCCGATTGTTCGTTTTTGAGTTATGCTGTTCACACACACACACAGACACACACACAGACACACACACACGGACATGTTTCTAAAAATGCTTTTTTTGGATTCAGGAGGTCTCAAAACGTGTATTTCCGGTGAAATCTCGGTATCGAATTTTTGGGTGGAATGCAATACTTTCCCTACTTACTATACGTAGTAGAGAAAGTAAAAATATGTATATGACATAAATTGTGTATTTTAACGCGATCTACATTTTTTGTGTAGTAAAAGTTTGTCTATCTCTTATGGTTTACCAGTTATGGAAAAGTCGTTCACAATAAAGAATACTTTTGGAGACATTCCCAGGAAATTCCAGATATACATTTTATTTGTCATAAAAATATCTTAAACATATGATATTTTAATCAAAATCGTTAGAGCCATTTTTGAGAAAATTAAAATTTTCGAAAAATCTTCCATGTAAAGGGTACTCTGGGGTGGGGGGATTTTCTTGAAAACCTTCGTGTCGCATCCTTGGAAGATACTGAACCCAAATACCAAGTTTGGTGTTTATCCGACTGTTCGTATCTGAGTTATGCTGTTCACAGACACACACACAGACACACAGACACACACACGGACATGTTTCCGAAAATGCTTTTTTTGGATTCAGGGAGTCTCAAAACATGTATTTCCGGTGAAATCTCGTATCGAAATTTTGGGTGGAGTGCAATACTTCCCCTACTTACTATACGTAGTAGAGAAAGTAAAAATGAATAACGAATTCCCATTTGAGAAAATAAGTATTGAAAAATTTAAGGGAATAACAAGCAATATCTCGAAAATGGTTCACTCAACAACAAAAATGTATAAGAAATAAATTATGTATTTTAACGCGATCAACATTTTTTGTGTAGTAAAATTTTGTCTATCTTATGGTTTACCAGTTATGCAAAAGTCGTTCACAATAAAGAATACTTTTAGAGACATTCCCAGAAAATTCAAGATATACATTTTATTTGTCATGAAAATATCTTAAACATGTGATATTTTAATCAAAATCGTTAAGAGCCATTTTTGAGATAATTAAAATTTTCGAAAATTGTTCCATGTAAAGGGTAGTCTGGGTTGGGGGGATTTTCTTGAAAATCTTCGTGTCGCATCTCTGGAAGATACTGAACCTAAATACCAAGTTTGGTGTTTATCCAACTGTTCGTTTCTGAGTTATGCTGTTCACAGACACACACACACACACACACACACACACACACACACACACACACACACACACACAGACTCACACACACACACACACACACAGACACACACACGGACATGTTTCCAAAAATGCTTTTTTTGGATTCAGGGAGTCTCAAAACATGTATTTCCGGTGAAATCTCGATATCAGATTTTTGGGTGGAATACAATACTTCCCCTACTTACCATACGTAGTAGAGAAAGTAGAAATGTATATGACATAAATTGTGTATTTTAACGCGATCTACATTTTTGTGTAGTAAAATTTTGTCTATCTCTTATGGTTTACCAGTTATGCAAAAGTCGTTCACAATGAAGAATACTTTTGGAGACATTCCCAGAAAATTCGAGATATACATTTCATTTGTCATAAAAATATCTTCAACATATGATATTTTAGTCAAAATCGTTAAAGCCGTTTTTGAGAAAATTAAAACTTTTGACAAATGTTCCATGTAAAGGGTAATTTGGGGTGGGGGATTTTTTTGAAAACCTTCGAGTCGCATCTCTGGAAGATACTGAATCTAAATACCAAGTTTGGAGTTTATCCAACTGTTCGTTTCTGAGTTATGCTGTTCACAGACTCACACATGGACATGTTTCAAGGGGCCTCAAAACATATATTTCCGGTGAAATATCGGTATCGAATTTTTGGGTGGAATAGAACACTTCCCCTACTTACTATACGCAGTAGAGAAAGTAATAAAATGATTCAGGTGCGCCCATGCAAGGCAGTCTTGTGGCAATCTGCTAAAGTTGGAGTAACTTTTAAATTAGAGATATTTTGTTTCACAGTTAGTCCCTCACGTGTTTAGAGGAGATTCTGTAAACTGAGGAATGGCTTATTATACGCGATAACAACTAAGGTCTAATCATTTCATTACAGGAGATTATTCCGTCGATTTCGGCGAATTAAGCAGGGGGATACTAGGCCCATAAACGAAGCCGCTTGGAATTAAGCGTTTCAAATTATGTAGGAAATTTTCAGTTAAACTTGAGAACCCGTAAAGTCTCCCCTCCCCCTGCAGAGAATAAGGGTAACTTTCTTTTTGTTTGCTAGCACTGACGTTTAAACTTTCTAAAGTCGATTTTAACTTCATAACATGTGGTGGAAGATCGATTGTTAAATCAAACTGATTCCATTGTCTTTTAATGTTGTTTATAATAGGATAGCAAAATTATTGAATGTGGGGTTGAAGTTGCAGGACAATTCCGTTTTTATTAGGTAGCGGAAGTATTGCATTCCACACAAAAATTTGATAACGGGATTTCACCGGAAATACGCGTTTTGAGGCCTCCCGAATCCAAAATAAACTATTTTAGACGTGCATCCATATGTGTATACGTATGTGTTTGTGTGTGTGAACAGCATAACCAAAATATGGCAGCCTCACATTCACATGGCTTTCTCTACTTCATTTAATGTGATAAACCATTGTAGATATAGCTACACTACACATTTCGTTATAAATACAAAGGGAACAGCGATAGTCAAATGTTTAACAACTGGACGCTATATGCTCGCCTTAAAATTCAATACTATCTCCATGCAATCGGAGAAACAACTGAATATCGACAGGATTTTAAAAGAATAACAAACTACTAAGTAATTCAAGCTATTAACGATGGATATCTCGGAAATGGCTGCTGTCAGAAATAGAGTTATTTGAGATAAATTGTTTGATATAAAGAAATCAATTTTTTTGTGTAGTGACTTTTTGTCTATGGCTTAATGTTTATCAGCTATACAAGATCGTATATAATTGCTTTCGATTTTCAGATTATTCCTATAAAATTCAAGATATACGTTTTATTTATCATGTAAATATCTTTAAAACGTGGTACTTTAATCAAAATCGTTAGTGCCAGTTTTTAGAAAATACAAAAATAATTAGAAAAATCCATTTTTTTAAAATCCTGTCTATTTTCAGTTGTTTCTTGCGATGTCATGGCAACAGTATGGAATTTTAAGGCCAACATATAGCGTCCAGTTGTTAAACATTTGACTATCGCTGTTCTCTATAACGAAATGTGTAATGTAGCTGTTTCTGTAAAGGTTTATTTGGATTAAAATGAAGTAGACATAAAAAAAATCTAATGTGTTGCAATCACATGAGTTTCCCTACAAATGTACAAACTATTTATACAAACCCTTATTCTCCATATGCTTCATATTAATCGAGATGTTAATCTTATTGCTAATTTTCTTTAGATGCAAGGGGAATTGCTAGGGTTTAAGCGACAGTCAAATGCTTTAAGAGCTGGTTGCTATGTGGAGTATTCCATTCTATTTGTATGTCCAGGACATAAAAAAACGAATAATGAGTTCCCATTTGAGAAAGGTATAAGTATTGGAAAATTGAAAAAAGAAATAATAAGGAATATCTCGGAAATGGTTCACTCGACAAAAACATTTATATAAATAACATAAATTATGTGTTTAACGAAGTGTGCATTTTTTGAGTTGTAAAATTTTGTCACTCTCTTACTGCTTACCAGTTATGCAAGTCATTCGGAATGAAGAGGACTTTTGGTGACATTCCCAGAAAATTCAAGAAATAGATTTCATTTGTCAGGAAAATATTTTGAATATACGATTTTTCTTGAAAATTTTCGTCTGGTATTCTTGCAAGATACTAAACTCAAATATCAAGTTTGGTATTTATCCGAATTTTCGTTTTTGATTTATGTTGTTCACAGACAGACACACAAACACACACACGGACATGTTTCCAAAAATGCTTTATTTGGATTCAAAACATGTATTTCCGGTGAAATCTCGGTATCGAATTTTTGGGTGGAATACAATACTTCCCCTACTTACTATACGTAGTAGAGAAAGTAAAAAGCTTTAGTAAGATTAGTTTGTATAGCCAATAATAAATGATAGAGGGTAGAGAAAGTCATGTGTATGTATCACATCACTTGTTTTAAATTAAAACTATTTACTTGAAAATTCCCCCACCTAATATGAGTAAATAAAGAAATGACTGTGCAAAAAGCTCAAAGCTCTAGCTGAAATAGTTTATAATACAGTTAAACATTTTTAATTAGAGAAAAACTGCAAATTTCCTAGAACTATTCTGCGCATTCAAATTTGTCAGAGCATAATAGTGACATTTTCTAACACTATAGTACAGAGAAAATAAATGTGGGCGGCACCGTGGGCCCGGGTTCAATCCCAGGGACCCGCATGTGGGGTTTGTGGTGGACAAAGCGGGGTTTGGGCGGGTTTTCTCCGGTTTCCCCCGCCATTCATTCCACCAACTGCTCCATCATCACCTTTCCTTTCATCCATTTCGCCATCATTTCGTTTATCTACTTCCTTCATCCCATACCATGCATCGGGCTGATCACCCATCCTGGATGCTCTGTCTGCTCCATGAGAGTCTGCTCCTCTCGACAGGCCTCTGACCCCAGGCACCCACCTGTAAGTCCTGGGGGGTGTAAATCCTACATAAGCGGAGGTTAAACAGTGAAAGAAAGAAAATAAATGTACGGATTTGATTGAAATTGATATTATTAGTTGTAGAGAAATAAATGTTTGTTTTTATGAAATTGTTGCTGGTGCTAACATTTTGCTTCATACTTTTTACTTTCTCTACTACGTATAGCAAGTAGGGGAAGTATTGTATTCCACCCAAAAATTCGATACCGAGATTTCACCGGAAATACATGTTTTGAGACCCCCTGAATCCAAAAAAAAAAGCATTTTTGGAAACATGTCCGTGTGTGTGTCTGTGTGTGTGTGTGTCTGTCTGTGAACAGCATAACTCAGAAACGAACAGTCGTATAAACATCAAACTTGGTATTTAGGTTCAGTATCTTCCAGAGATGCGACACGAAGGTTTCAAGAAAATCCCCCATCCCAGATTACCCTTTACATGGAACATTTTTCGAAAATTTTAACTCTCTCAAAAATGGCTCTAACGATTTTGATTAAAATATCATATGTTTAAGATATTTTTATGACAAATAAAATGTATATCTCGAATTTTCTGGGAATTTCTCCAAAAGTATTCTTCATTGTGAACGACTTTTGCATAATTGGTAAACCATAAGAGACAGACAAAATTTATGTCATATACATTTTTTTGTTGAGTGAACCATTTTCCAGATATTACTTGTTATTCCCTTAAATTTTTCAATAGTTATTTTCTCAAATGGGAATTCGTTATTCATTTTTTTTGTCTTGGATATGCAAAGAGTATTAATCTGTGGGAAATGGAATGGTGCTGCACCTAGTAACCAGCTATTAAGAGATATGTATATGCTTAAAGGCTACTGTATTTCTATATTGCCCTTGTAAATATATTTTCCCCTTACATCTACAAGAAAATTAGCAATAAGATAGAGTCTGCAAATGTTTATCTCGATTAACATGAAGTAGATGGAGAATAAGTGTTTGTATAAATAGTTTGTACAAGAGTAGAGAAATTCATGTGAGTGTAACACATCAATTTTTTTTTAGCCAGTGAATGAGGTAGTCATAAAATACATGCCCTTATCTTTAGGTAGCAGATTACAAATTTGAATACAAATCAGAGGAATCCTGAAATGTAAATAGTAAATTTTATTCGCAGAAATGTAAAAGAGAAAAAACACGTAGAAAGGCTTCAATGGGGTTAAACGGGAGCGTACAGATGAGCTTTTAAAAATGTTTGATCAAAATGATTGACAGGTGTTTATAGAATATTTATGTAAAGCGTTGTCATTTTCACCTAGAATCTCATTCCAGTGTCGCTTAAATAGTTTCTGAGATAACGGAGCATGAATTTAGCAGATTTAACATTGTTGAGATAGGACTTTTAATCTCCCCTTTAACAAGATGTAGGTAGAGGAGGAGTTAAGAGTAGGCCTCCGGTAACTGGAGCAGGGCATTGCAAGCTGGCCATGATGTGCCCTTTTTGCTACCAAGTGACCACTTTGAGGAAGGAATGAAGGGGAGACTCGAAAGGCGACCAGATGCGGACTACGACACGTGCTACCAAGGACGGGGTGCCTAACGATTCCGACATGACACTAATCCTGACGCCGGCTAGCCCTGCCGTAGACACCCGCATTTTTAACACTAAAATAATTTCAGTCAAATTATATGATATAAAATATAATAACAGCCCGCCTTAAAGCAATATGTGTATAATATAATATACAAATGCATGTAACAGTCATTGTATTAATGTTTATATTATTATGTACATGTTCAATAATGTTATGTGTAATTTAATAATGTAGGAGCTGTGAGAATAATAGGTTAAAAGTTGCTAACAATGAGGTAACAATGAGGTAACCTTGAGGCAATAATGAATAAGAAAGTTTAATAATACTACTTGTAATTATTGGAGTAACAATTACGTAATTTTTGAGACACTTTATAAAATAGCCAATCAACAACTAGAAAAAAGCTTAAGTTAAACAAAAGTATACTATTGGAGTAGGAATAGCCAATCAGAAACTGAAAGGGAGCAAAATTTACGAATTCAGCATTCAGTTGCTTGTAGACAGTCTTCCTAACCGGACGCGAGACGCGTTCTCGAGAAGTTTAATATTTATTCAGGGTGAGACGAAAATAATTTACGTGTTTAAAAAAAAAGTGCAAGAAATTAATAAATAATCTCACAGCTCTCTATATCAGTGAAGTGTTATTTTATTCGTTTAAAGAGTTAATAAATGGAGTGAAGTACAAATTATAATCTGTGTAAGCCTACATTCTTAGCCGCACTACTCTCTGCAAAGAAATCCATGTCTCTAAAAATGATACTGACGCAGCCGAGGCAAATATAAATATATAATATTTAAAGAAACAGTCAAATTACAATGTTAATATTTTTAAATTTGGGGCGAAGGCTACCGGAAACTTTTTACCATACGGGCGGTTGCAACTACTTCAAGTTCGGCTCCCCAACAGTCGAAATACAATACAACACCATCATAAAATTAACCTTCTTCAAATTGGCTTCCATACGTGGGGCAGAAACTACCTTCTTCAGGGTACCAGAAATTAGGCACTCCCAGGAAGAATAGGGGCCCATTATCCCTGCCAAGCCACAGGGAGAAATCTTTACATAGCGTAAATTCCACCGTCCTGCCGCAACACACCTACCGCCGTCGCCTGGTCCCACAACCCTGAAACGGATGAAAAGAAATGATGGACAGGAAATTCGAGGTTAAAGCAGAACCTCAGCATTCGGTTACCTACCCCGGAAAACCACGTAAAAATTGTGAGAGTGGCAGGCATAACGGGAATCGCACCCGGGACCTCTCGAATGCGAGCCGCGGATCATTCACGTTCGGTAGAAGTAGATAGAAGAATAGTTTGTAGAAGAGTGAGTAGAGAAGGGCATGGATTTGTTTTGTAGGAGCTGGATCGAGTGTTTCTTGCATCAACTCCTTGAGAATTGTGCTGTCGGTAGTCGTTCATTTGTTTCAACTTGCAGTTCACATCCTGATGCTCGAACTCACGACTTGTTGAATGATGTGTGCATGTGCTGCCATCACGCGGATATCTTCATAATGCAAAAAAAGAAGAGCAATGCCTCTCAGTTGGTGTCCTCATTGCTGATATTTACGAGGGTTCCCTCCACGGAGAGACGGGTCCAGGTAGACGGAGAAAAAGCACATAAATCAGCCAAATAACAACGCTACATGCCCATTATCTGACGGACTCGGCCGGGCTCAGACCTCCTCCATAATTGCTAGGGGCAACCTCTGCCTTCCTCAACAACCGATCGAGAGGTTTTCAGAAACTAATAATTCACCTGCACCACTGCCACCAGCTGGAAAATTTCAAGTTTCCTTTTTCTTCTTTTAAACGCAATCTGGGATCAGAGGTCCTTTACACCGCGCGCAGGGCAGGAGCAACATTAGCTAGTGTGAAAGCCGCCGCAAGGAAATGAGGCGAAATTGCGGTTTAGAAATCTTTGTGTTGAAGTCACAGAAACCTCCTGAAAGTGAAAAATTAGAACCCGGCCCTTCTTCCCAGGCAGCCGATACCAGAAAACTATGACGAAGCACTTCTGTGCAATTATTAACTTCGGCGGCGATTCTGTTGGTCTGAACGTCATGATGAACTATTTACCTGAATAAGTTTTTACTCGATTGGTATTGGCCAAGGGGAAAGGGGCAATGTCAGCGATTAGAGGGTGTAAATATAGAATACCAGATATAAACGTTAAATGGCTAGAGAAAATATATAACACAGTAGTTGAAGCAAAAATGTTATATAAGTGAAATATGGTGAGCAGAACGAAGCTGGGAAGTGATAAGATATGGTACATAAGAGTTTTTGTAGAGACATTTTAGGCTTTCCAAATGCCACAGTAAACGAATTTACTCTAATTGAAATGGAGAGAGTGGGGAGAAAAGGGGTAATAATGGAGAGAGCTCTTAAACATTGGTATAGACTATTAAATTTAGATGAGAAAAACTTGTTGAGGCAGTGTCTGGAATTTCAAAAAAGGAGTTTCAAGAAAAACGGGTGCAGTTATAGTACAAACTAACTTGGAAAATAGTGGTCTGGGAGAAATTTGTAGGAGGAGGGAAAATAATGTTAAGGTTTTTTGGAAAGAAGCTAGATAGAGGTTTGAAGATATAGAGATACAAAATACATTTACTATCATCGAGAAGAAAATTTCCTTGGAATCATATATATTAATAAAAAATCTGATGTGTTACACTCACATGACTTTCTCTACTCTTGTACAAACTATTTTTACAAACGCTTATTCTCCATCTACTTCATGTTAATCGAGATGTTAATCTTATTGCTAATCTTCTTGTAGATGCAAGGGGAATTGCTAGGTTTTAAGCGATAGTCCAATATTTTAAGAGCTGGTTGCTATGTGGAGTATTCCATTCTCTTTGCATTACCAGGACAAAAAATGAATAACGAATTTGAGAAAAAGTATAATTATTAGAAAATTTAAGGGAATAACAAGCAATATCTCGAAAAAGGTTTACTCAACAAAAAAATGTTAATGACATAAATTGTGTATTTTAACGCGATCAACATTTTTTGTGTAGTAAAATTTTGTCTATCTCTTTTGGTTTACCAGTTATGCAAACGTCGTTCACAATGAAGAATACTTTTGGAGACATTCCCAGAAAATTCGAGATATACATTTCATTTGTCATTAAAATATCTTAAACACATGATATTTTAATCAAAATTGTTAGAGCTATTTTTGAGAAAATTAAAATTTTAGAAACATTTTCCATGTAAAGGGTAATCTGGGGTGGAGGGATTTTCTTGAAAACCTTTGTGTCGCATCCCTGGAAGATACTGAACCTAAATACCAAGTTTGGTGTTTGTCCGACAGTTCGTTTCCGAATTATGCTGTTCACAGACACACACACACGGACATGTTTCCAAAAATGCTTTTTTTGGATTCAGGGGATCTCAAAACATATATTTCCGGTGAAATCTAGGTATCGAATTTTTGGGTGGAATACAATACTTCCCCTACTTACTATACGTAGTAGAGAAAGTAAAAATGTATGGACTAGAGAACAGTATGTGGATTACTCAAATAAGGAACAAAGAGAGAGTATAACTTTGGTACGAGCAGGTGTATGGAGACTAATAGGAATGAGAAATGGGTTCCCACAGAACCAGTGTCCAATATGTGGGGAAAGAGAAGATTTAGAACATATCGTGTTTGATTGTAAAGGTACACAGCATTGGAGAAAGGAAGCTATAAATGGGAAATGGTTCAAACTGGACATGAAAGTAGCCTTAAGCAAGATCTTTAACAAGGACAATAAAAAGGTAGGAGAGTACCTGTCCAAAGCAAAAAAGAAATGGTTATGGACAATAAAAAGAGACGTGAATTAATTTCATCATGAGATGTTAAGATATGTAATTATATTATCATTATTATAAAATTAGTATTATTAGTTTATTATTTTGGTATTATTACCATTATTATAAATTTTTTATGTTATAAATAAAGAAAGTAATATGGGTAGAATATGGCAAGATAACAGCTTGGGCTTATGTATAGCCATATTCTAAGGAAGATTGCTAGCACAAATAAATAAATATATCATTCAAGGTCAAATTATACCCATCTATGTTCCAAATTTTCATCGTTGTTAGTATAACAAACATTTCTTTTCCTTGAAATTAATGATCCTCCACACAAGACGTGTGTTGGACAAGGTTGGAAAGATAGAATCAAACGACTGAAAAATGCAATGCCACCGCCGGGATTTGAACCATGGATCTCTCTGTTTCTGTCCAGTTGCTCTAACCGCTGAGCTACCATAGCAACATGCCGGTACGATATTACATTCCCCAACTGATTCGCATTTTTCCCAGTAAACCACAAGGAGATCTCAGATTGTATTGAGAAGACATACCCCAATGGCGACTTATAATGCTGAAACGTTGTCCAACACACTGCTTGTGCGGAAGAGCAATTAATTCCATTGATTGGCCTAATAGCGATTGAAACTATGGAGCCGGTAACTTAAAGTATTTACAGCATTGTAAGTTGCCATTGGGGTATGTCTTCTCAATACAACCTGAGATCTCCTGATGTGATTTACCGGGAAATATACGAATCAGTTGGAGAATTTAACGTCGTGCCGGCATGTTGCCATGGTAGCTCACTGGTTAGAGCAACCGGATGACATTGAATTTTTCAGTCATCCTTTCTACCTTTCCATTTGTTTTCCTTGTTTTAAGCATTGCTATCAGGTCCAACTGAATATTTACAGGTATAGGATCTAACTCGGAGCAGGCAAGGATAGGACTAGTTAACGGAAGTGACACTTAGCAACTCGACCCCCAATGGATCTTTTGAGCGTACATCCCGGGAGGAATGCATGAGGTGAGGGAACCGCAGGAGACGTATGGGTAGCATAGAAGCCGGCGCAAGTCGACAGAGACGTGTAGAGTTCCCTAATAGTTCCAGGCTTGACCACCCGGCTACGGGAGACTCGCTCGGAGACGTCCCTCTAGTGGGACAGGGGAAACACGATACATCAGTGAGGCTCAACGGCTTATCTCTAGCAGGGCCGAGAAGAAGGTACAAATCGCAAACATCTACCCGACACCGACCGAATAACTGCCCCGGAATCAACCTGAAACATGAAAGAGAAATATGAGAGGTAATGGGGGGGGTGGAAAATCTGTGGTAGAAACATCCCCGGCATTCGCCTATGTCAACAAGTGAAAAACACAAAAAAACCCATGGTCAGTGTTGGAGGCCACCGGGGAACGAATTCGAGGCCTCCCGATGCGAATCGCACACTGAACGACAAACAGCGCGGTTTACTTGGGTTACTAAAAAAATCTGATCTGTTACACTCACATGACTTTCTCTACTCTTGTACAATCTAATTTTACAAACGCCTATTCCATATGCTTCATGTTAATCGAGATATCGAGATGTGAATCTTATTGATAATTTTCTTGTAGATGCAAGGGGAATATGGTAGGCTTTAAGCGATAGTCAAATATTTTAACCCTGGTTGCTATGTGGCGCATTCCATTCTCTTTGCATGTCCAGGACATAAAAAAATCTGATGTGTTACACTCACATGACTTTCTCTACTCTTGCACAAACTATTTTTACAAACGTTTATTCTCCATATGCTTCATGTTAATCGAGATGTCAATCTTATTGCTAATTTTCTTGTAGATGCAAGGGGAACATGGTAGGTTATAAGCGATAGTCAAATCTTTTAAGCGCTGGTTGCTATGTGGCGCATTCTATTCTGTTTGCATATCCAGGACATAAAAATTGAATAACGAATTTGAGAAAAAGTATAAGTATTGGAAAATTTAAGGAAATATCAAGCAATATCTCGAAAATGGTTCACTCAACTAAGAAAATGTAGATGACATAAATTGTGTATTGTTCCCGATGTACATTTTTTGTGTAGTAAAATTTTGTCTATCTCTTATGGTTTACCAGTTATGCAAAAGTCGTTCACAATAAAGAATACTTTTGGAAACATTCCCAGGAAATCCAAAATATACATTTTATTTGTCATAAAAATATCTTAAACATATGATATTTAAATCAAAATCGTTAGAGCCATTTTTGAGAAAATTAAAATTTTCGAAAAATCTTCCATGTAAAGGGTAGTCTGGGGTGGGGGGATTTTCTTGAAAATCTTCGTGTCACATCTCTGGAAGATACTGAACGTAAATACCAAGTTTGGTGTTTATCCGACTGTTAGTTTTTGAGTTATGCTGTTCACAGACACACACACACAGACACACACACACACACACACACACACAGACACACACACGGACATGTTTCCAAAAATGCTTTTTTTGGATTCAGGAGGTCTCAAAACATGTGAAATCTCGGTATCGAGTGTTTGGGTGGAATGCAATACTTCCCCTACTTACTATACGTAGTAGAGAAAGTAAAATGAATAACGAATTTGAGAAAAAGTATAAATATTGGAAAATTTAAGGGAATAACAAGCAATATCACGCAAACGGTTCACTCAACAAAAGAAATGTATATGACATAAATTGTGTATTTTAAGGCGATCTACATTTTTCGTGTAGTAAAATTTTGTCTATCTCTTATGGTTTACCAGTTATGCAAAAGTCGTTCACAATGAAGAATACTTTTGGAGACATTCCCAGAAAAATCGAGATATACATTTTATTTGCCATGACAATATCTTAAACATATGATATTTTAATCAAAATCGTTAGAGCCGTTTTTGAGAAAATTAAAATTTTCGAAAAATGTTCCATGTAAAGGGTAGTCTGGGGCGGGGGGATTTTCTTGAAAACCTTCGTGTCGCATCTCTGAAAGATACTGAACATAAATACCAAGTTTGGCGTTTATCCGACTCTTCGTTTTTGAGTTATGCTGTTCACAGACACACAGACACACAGACACACAGACAGACACACAGACACACAGACACACACACGGACATGTTTCCAAAAATGCTTTTTTTGGATTCAAGGAGTCTCAAAACATGTATTTCCGGTGAAATCACTGTACCGAATTTTTGGGTGGAATGCAATACTTCCCCTACTTACTATACGTAGTAGGGAAAGTAAAAAATCTGATGTGTTACACTCACATGACTTTCTCTAATCTCTACTATTTTTACAAGCGCTTATTCTCCATATGCTTCATGTTAATCGAGATATCGAGATGTCAATCTTATTGATAATTTTCTTGTAGATGCAAGGGGAATATGGTAGCTTTTAAGCGATAGTCAAATATTTTAATGCTGGTTGCTATGTGGTGCACTCCATTCTCTTTGCATGTCCAGGACATAAAAAAAATGAATAACGAATTTGAGAAAAGGTATAAGTATTGGAAAATTTAAGGGAATAACAAGCAATATCTCGCAAACGGTTCACTCAACAAAAGAAATGTATATGACATAAATTGTGTATTTTAACGCGATCTACATTTTTCATGTAGTAAAATTTTGTCTATCTCTTATGGTTTACCAGTTATGCAAAAGTCGTTCATAATGAAGAATACTTTTGGAGACATTCCCAGAAAATTCGAGATATACATTTTATTTGTCATGACAATATCTTAAACATATGATATTTTAATCAAAATCGTTAGAGCCGTTTTTGAGAAAATTAAAATTTTCGAAAAATGTTCCATGTAAAGGGTAGTCTGGGGTGGGGGGATTTTCTTGAAAACCTTCGTGTCGCATCTCTGGATGATACTGAACCTAAATACCAAGTTTGGTGCTTATCCGACTGTTCGTTTTTGAGTTATGCTGTTCACAGACACACAGACACACAGACACACAGACAGACACAGACACACACACGGACATGTTTCCAAAAATGCTTTCTTTGGATTCAGGAGGTCTCAAAACATGTATTTCCGGTGAAATCTCGGTATCGAATTTTTGGGTGGAATGCAATACTTCCCCTACTTACTATACGTAGTAGAGAAAGTAAAAATGAATAACGAATTTGAGAAAAAGCATAAGTATTGGAAAATTTAAGGGAATAACAAGCAATATCTCGTAAACGGTTCACTCAACAAAAAATGTATATGACATAAATTGTGTATTTTAACGCGATCTACATTTTTTGTGTAGTAAAATTTTCTCTATCTCTTATGGTTTACCGGTTATGCAATAGTCGTTCACAATGAAGAACTCTTTTGGAGACATTCCCAGAAAATTCAAGATATCGTTTTATTTGTCATAAAAATATCTTAAAGATATGATATTTTAATCAAAATCGTTAGAGCCGTTTTTGAGAAAATTAAACTTTTCGAAAAATCTTCCATGTAAAGGGTATCCTGGGGTGGGGGGATTTTGTTGGAAACCTTCGTGTCGCATCCCTGGAAGATATTGAACCTAAATACCAAGTTTGGTGTTTATCCGACTGTTCGTTTCTGAGATATGCTGTTCACAGACAGACACACACACACACACACACACACACACACGGAAATGTTTCCAAAAATGCTTTTTTTGGATTCAGGGGGTCTCAAAACATATATTTCCGGTGAAATCTCGGTATCGAATTTTTGGGTGCAGTACAAAACTTCCCCTACTTACTATACGTAGTAGAGAAAGTAAAAAAGAGATGCCTGATGCCGCATGTCAGGGCGGTCAACGTTCTAACTTGAGTCACTATATATGACTAGAGAATTCACCACTTTTGATTGACAGATTGACTCTGGGTCAACAATGAAAATGTTAAATAAATAACTGCTGATTCTTATGCATTTGCATCTGCCAAATCCAAAAAATAAGCCAGAAATTTTCCATCACCCACCAATTGATTGTAATATTAAAACAACTTTTACTGTTTAGTAGTATAGGGCGATAAATGTTTTCGCAGTTCTCATGGCTCGTGTTATCTTATTTACTGGGCGCCTCTTGTTTTATTATTTTAAATTTGGGTTCATTGTCCTCCAGCTAGCTATTGTAACTTAGTCGAGCACGTGTCTCTAAGCAGGGCGTGTAAACCGAAAGGAGTTGTTGCTAAAAGATAACACTGATAAAAAATCTGAATCTACACCTTTATTGCCGTCTCACTTAATAATTCACATATTTAATCTTTATACATGCCTGACTGAAACTGTGATATTTCCGAATGTAACTACAGTCGTTATAGTTGCCGCGCACCAATTAGTTCGCGTACTTTACATTTTTGTAACTAATTCTGCGACGTGCACCTCGTGAGAGATTCTTCAGAACAGTGCGACACTTGCTTATGGCTCGAGAATATATACTCCTTCACCTCGAATTGCTTAAACATTATAATAGAGCTGCTATTGGTTACCAAATCGCGCCCACTTTAGCGTCTGTTTTGGTCAGCCAATCACTACTACTAACATATATACTCTAGGGAACATATTCCCTCCATTTCTAAAAAAGGCACGCTACCTGACGTCATTTGTTTGTGACTTCTTAGTGATAAACAACTCGCCCCCTCGGTTTATTGTTACCCACTTCTATTGTCAGTTTCAGTTAGGCTGTGCAAACTTATTTCCTAACAATACTTATGGCTAACAAACATCTAAAATCCTGTACATACAATAATATTAATTTACACTATAATCACTGTGGCATTCACAGCATGTTATCATATAAAATATTGCCTCAATGTGCTGTTTAAAAGAAAATAATTGTATTTCATTACGTCAACAAATGGCATATTTGCTTTAAGCCATTGTTGGATGTGACAGAATGACAAAGTTCAACAACGAGCTTCTCCTCGCAAAACTATGGCTTTCCCTCTCAGGTCAATGTTTACTCCACCAACAGATAAAGAAGGTCTGTTACAGATAGAAAGGGTCTTGCATAGTTGCCAGAGGAGTAGAAGCTAATACCGAGTTTTCTTAAGCATTGTGATTTAGAAGGACGATAAACGTAAACGATAAAAACATTTGTGGTAAGTTCGCTTTAAAAGCGCAGAGGCGAAATTTGACTCCTCGAATTAGAAGAGCTTATGTGTTATTTTGACAATAAAATTGAAGAAGGTATATTGTCCTTACGTTGTTGCCCCTCGCTTTGGGAGCCAATTTTAAGAAGATGGTTGCTTCACGTATGGAAAGCCAATTTGAAGTAGTAGTTGTATTGTATTTCGACTGTTGGGGAGCCGAACCTGAAGTAGTTGCAACCGCATGTATGTTAAAAAGTTTCAGGTGGCCTTTGCCCCAAATGTTTCTTTAAATATTATATATTTATGTTTGCCTCGGCTGCGTCAGTATTATTGTTAGAGACATGGATTTCTTTGCAAGGCGTGGTGCGGCTGAAGAATGTAGGCTTACACAGATTATAATTTATTATTTACCCCTTTTTATTAATTCTTGACACGATTTAAATAACACTTCACTGACATACAGAGCTGTAAGGTTCTTTTATTAAATGCTTGCACTTTTTAAACACGTAAACTATTTTCTTACACAAAATACGTATTAAATTTCTTGAGGACACATCTTGCGTCCGGTTAGGAACACTGTCTACAACCAACGCGTCCAGTTATGAGCGCTGTCTACAAGCAACTGACTTGATTTCTACCGCCTAAATTAGTAAATTTCTGTATTTCAAGTCTCTGATTGGCTAATCCTAGTCCAATAGAATACCTTCATTTAACTAAATCTTTTTCTCGTTGTTGATTGGCTATTTTATAAACTGTCACAAAAATTACATTATTGCTTCCAAGAATTACAAGTAGTATTGTTAAACTTTCAAATTCATTATTGACTCAAGGTTACCTCATTGTTAGCAACTTTTAACCTATTATTCTCACAGCTCCTACATTATTAAATTACGTAATACATTCACATAACATTATTACACATGTATAAAATAATATAAACATATACAATGACTGTAATATACACTTTTTATATATTGTTACATACATATATTGTTTTAAGCCGGGCTGTTATTGAATTTATATATTATATAATTAGACTGAAATCATTTAAGTGTTAAAAATACTGCCTCAAAATAGACCAGAATAAGTTTTGGGCTCCGGGAATCTGTTTTAACCGGCTGGTTAAAAGGATCCCGTCATATGCCTTTTGCATTTCCTATGATATGGCGGGAGCGTAAGGATCACATGACAGAGTCCTACTTCTGCTTCACAAATATATCTGGAATAAGTCCAAAGTCCAAATCTACGTTTTATTTGCAATGTAAATATTTTAGTTATGGTATTTTAATCAAAATCGTTAAAGCCATTCTTGGGGAAATAAAAAATTTCGAAAATGTTACTTATAAAGGGTAGTTTGGGTTTGGAGGATTTTCTTAAAAATATTGTGTCGCATCTTTGGAAAATATTAAATTTAGAAACAAATTCTGGTAGATAACCGACTTTTCGTTTTTGAGTTATGTTGTTCACAGCCACACACATACACAGATCTTTTTTTATAAAAATGAAATTCTGGGAATCAAAATGTGTATTTCCGTTTAAAGCTCTGTACCGAAATCGACTGCACAAAAAATGTAGATCTGTTTAAAACACACAATTTATTTCCAATAAGTTGTTTTTGTGGTATAAGCTATTTCTTAGATATCTGTTATTAATTAGTGGTTCGAAGTGTTCATTAATTATCTATTGTTTTAAAGTCCTGTGGATTTTCAGTTGTTTCTGGCGACGTCGTGAACACGGTATGAAATTTTTAGGCCAGCATATAGCGTCAAGTTCTTAAAAATTTGACTATCGCTGTTCTGTTTGTGTGTATAACAAAATGTATAATGTAGCTGTTTACCAGAAAGGTTTATTTGGATTAAAATGAAGGAGTCAGAAAAAAAATCTGATGTGTTACACTCACATGACTTTCCCTACTCTTGTACAAACTATTTTTACAAAACGCTTATTCTCCATATGCTTCATGTTAATCGAGATGTCAATCTTATTGCTAATCTTCTTGTAGATGCAAGGGGAATTGCTAGGCTTTAAGCGACAGTCAAAGATTTTAAGAGCTGGTTGCTATGTGGAGTATTCCATTCTCTTTGCATGTCCAAGACATAAAAAAACAATGAATAGCGAATTTGAGAAAAAGTATAAGTACTGCAAATTTTAAGGGAATAACAAGCAATATCTCGAAAATTGTTCATTCAACAAAACAAATGTATATGACATAAATTGTGTATTTTAACGCGATCTACATTTTTTGTGTAGTAAAATTTTGTCTATCTCTTATGGTTTAAATCAAAATCGTTAGAGCCATTTTTGAGAAAATCATAATTTTCGAAAAATGTTCCATGTAAAGGGTAATCTGGGGTGGGGGGATTTTCTTCAAAACCTTCGTATCGTATCTCTGGAAGATCATGGTTTTGGTGTTTATCCGACTGTTTGTTTCTGAGTTATGCTGTTCACAGGCACACAAACACACAGACACACACACGGACATGTTTCCAAAAATGCTTTTTTTGTATTTAGGGAGTCTCAAAACATATATTTCCGGTGAAATCTCGGTATCGAATTTTTGGGTGGAATACAATACTTTCCCTACTTACTATACGTAGTAGAGAAAGTAATAAGCTTTCGTAAAAATAGATTTTATACGCAATAACAAATGACAGAGGATGGAGTAAGTCATGTAAATGTAACGTTTTTCAAACTCGCAGTTGTATTTTCCTGTTATGTCTCCCAGCACCAGTAGCAGAGTCGTACAGTAGAGGGTCGATGGACCACCCACTGATCTGACGAAGGATAATCCAAACCTGTGTTTATCTCGTAGATTCGTCACGTGAATGTGAAGACAGTTGACTAACAATTTGCATCCCTTAGAGTTCGTGTCTCTTTTGTTTAGCTGTCGCCCAAAACCATCCTCAGCCATGGGCACAATCGAGGCGCAGGGTTAGCCGACCTGGGGCTTAACCCCAGCTCCTGGCCGTTCCCTTTGAATAATTACATAACAGTAGATAATTTTCTTTAATTCTACGGGTCATTAAATATTTACTTGCGATGTAGACCGCTTTTCCCTCAACACTTTTGTTCCGTTGTTGGGTGTAATCAAGTGAAGGGTTCCCTAGGCCTAATCGGAAGGAGGAAGAAGGCTGTAATAAATAAACCAAAATTGCATATGGCCATGTGGGGATTGACAGCTCCGAGAGACAGGCAGGTAGTGAGAGTCTGGGAACCGGGAGAAGACGCGATCGCCAAACTTCATTCATAAAGTGATGATATCGCACCCAAGGTTTTTCTCACCAGATGCATGGGAAAATGTGGGGGTGGATACGTGAGAATTATTGGATGCTGATCGACTATCGCCTTCTGTTACATGAGTCGTGACGTGTTGGCCCCCACAGGCCTATAGCAATAGTATACTCCACAACACCGTGTTGACATGCCCAGTGTTCGAACAACACACTTCATGTAGCAGTCAAGTTCAACCAAAAGTGTTAAAAAGTCAACTATTATTGTATTGTTAATAAACTATCCTTGTGCTATTCTGTTACATCCGTATATCATACGCTATGCTGGATCTCTTCTTATTTACAGTTTTTCAAAATGATTTGGATGTAAATTTACCCTCTCATTCGGTCTTTATGCCTACGACACAACTCTGTATGCAACAAGGAAAAATCTGATGTGCTGCACTCAGACTTTATCTTTTGTTGTACAAACGCTTATTCTCCATCTACCTCGTGTTAATCGAGATAAACATTTGCAGACTCTATCTTATTGCTAATTTTCTTTTAGGTGCAAGGGGAATATGCTAGGCTTTAAGCGATACTCAAATGTTTTAAGAGCTGGTTGCTATGTGGCGCATTCCATTCTCTTTGCATGTCCAGGACATAAAAAAACGAATAACGAATTTGAAAAAAGTATAAGTATTGGAAAATTCAGACAAATAACAAGGAATATCTCGGAAATGGTTCACTCGTCAAAAAAATGTATATGACATAAATTGTGTGTTTTTACGAACTCTACATGTTTTATGTAGAAACATTTTGTCTATCTCTTACGGTTTACCAGTTCTGAAAAAGCCATTCAGAATGAAGAGGACTTTTGGGAATATTTACAGAAAACTCAAGGTATACATTCTATTTGTCATGAAAATATCTTAAATATATGATATTTTAATCAAAATCAATAGAGCCATTTTTGAGAAATTCACAATTTTCAAAAAACTTTCCATGTAAAGGGTAGTCTGTGTAGGGGGATTTACTTGAAAATCTTCGTGTCGCATCTTTGAAAGATACTGAACCTAAATACCAAGTTTGGTGTTTATCCGACTTTTGGTTTTTGAGTTATGCTGTTCACAGACAGACAGACACACACACACACACACACACATGGATATGTTTTCAAAGATGCTTTATTTGGATTCAAGGT
Organism: Deroplatys truncata; assembly: GCA_030765065.1. Lineage (NCBI taxonomy): Eukaryota > Metazoa > Arthropoda > Insecta > Mantodea > Mantidae > Deroplatys > Deroplatys truncata. The sequence goes on from CM060979.1 coordinate 15,813,972, forward strand.
ACCTCAAAACTTGTATTTCCGGAGAAATTTTGGTATCGAATTTTTGAGCAGAATGCAATACTTCCCCTACTTATCTACTATAAATAGTAGAGAAGGTAAAAAATGGGGAAAGTGAATATCTATTTTGCAGTTGATAAAGTATAAACTATTTGACAGTATAAGCGAATAATAAAGAATATCTACGAAATGGTTAATGCTAGAAAATCTTTTGACATAGTTGGTTGCTATGTAGAACATTCCATTCTCTTTGCGTGTCTAGGACATTAAAAAAAAAAAAAGAATAACGAATTTCCATTTGAGAAAAAGTATAAGTATTGGAAAATTCAAACAAATAACAAGCCATATCTCGCAAGTGGTTCAATCCAGAAAAAAAGTGTATATAACATTATTTGTGTGTTTTAAAGAGATCTACATTCTTTGAGTAGAAAAACTTTGTCTTACGGCTTACCAGTTGTGCAAAAACATTCAGAATGAAGAGGACTTTTTGGAGCATTCCCAAAAATTCAAGATATACATTTCATTTGTCATGAAATCTTAAATATGTGATATTTTAATCAAAAGTGTCAGAGCCATTTTTGAGAAAGTAGTCTGGGGTGGGGAGATTTTCTTGAAAATCTTCGTGTCGCATCTTTGAAAGATACTGAACCTAAACACCAAGTTTGGTGTTTATCCGACTTTTGGTTTTTGAGTTATGCTGTTCATACACACACACTCACACACACACACACACACACACACACACCGACATGTTTCCAAAAATGCTTTATTTGGATTCAGGGGGTCTCAAAACATATATTTCCGGTGAAATCTCGGTATCGAACTTTGGGTGGAATACAATACTTCCCCTACTTACTTCACGTAGTAGAGAAAGTAAAACGCACTTGAAAAGTCAGTAATATTAACTAGAAATGCATAATTTAGAAATTATTTAGCTCAGTTGGTTGGGGAAACCGGAAGATCCGTGGTTCAAATCAAATGTTCAGTCATTTTACCATTCCAGTACATTTGTTGTTTGCAAAAAGAAAGAAATCCCATTAACGTTTCATTTCAATAAATGTACGTTTTGAAGTCCCCATTAAGTTTTGTTTATTGAAAGAGATTAGGCGTTTGTAAAAGTAGTTTGTACAAGAGTAGAAAAAGTTATGCGAGTGCAACATATCAGATTTTATTCCGCTGTAATATTTTATACATTTTTCGGCTTTTAAAATGTTCCTTACGATGGTATTTTAAAGTTATCAGAGTGAAAGTTCGGAAATGGTGTCTCCAATAATTTGCTAACAAAAACTTGCTATTCAGTTATTAGTGCGAGGTAAATGTGTTACACCACCAATTTTTATCCAGGTTTCAAGAGTATATATTTTTTGCAAGAGCGGAAATTCAGAATTGAACGAAATCATTTTTAAAAAGCATTTCATAATTTGTAGTAAGCTTGTTTTCTATCTCAGTGAGGAACATGTATCTAAAATGCTATTTAAAGTAATGAAAATTTCATTTAATGAGCGTATTCTTTTTGTAAAATAGCTTAAATTTGCGTTTTAGAATGCATAATTCAAGTAAAAACTTCAAAATGCTCAGGTGTGCTCTGGGTTTTGAAGAATAGTGAAGTAGAATCATTTGTTCTTGCTACGTTATTTGCACCACGCTTTGGGCGTCAATTTGAAGTAGGTCGTATTGAAGGAGTTGTATTATAGTTCTTATGTTGGGGAGCCGAACTTGTAGTAGTTGCAACACCACGTATAGTAAACAGTTTCCGGTAGCCTTCGCCCCAAATGTATTTTTAGGTGGCCTTTGCCCCAATTTTAAAAAATATTAACTTTGTAATTAAACTGTTTCTTTAAGTATTAAATATTTATGTTTGCCTCGGCTGCGTCAGTATTATTGTTGGAGACATGGAAGTCTTGGCAGGGCGTGATGCGACAAGAATGTAGGCTTACACAGATTTTAAGTTTTAATTCACTCCTTTTTATTAATCCTTGACAAAAATTAAATAGCACTTCACTGATATCGAGAGCTGTGAGATTCTTTTATTTAATACTTGCACTTTTTAACAAGTATACTATTTTTCGTCTCACACGAATACGTATTTAATTTCTCGAGGACACATCTCGCATATAGTTACAATCACTGTCTGCAGGCAACTGACTAGATTTCAACCGTCTAAACTTGTAAATTTCTGTATTTCAAGTCTCTGATTGGCTAAGCCCATTCCAATAGAACACCTGCATTTAACTAAAGCTTTTTACTTTCTCTACTACGTATATTAAGCAGAGGAGGTATTGTATTCCGCCCAAAAATTCTATATTTCCCGGAAATACATGTTTTGAGACCCCTTGAATCCAAAAAAAGCAATTTTTAGAAACATGTCCGTGTGTATGTCTGTGTGTCTGTCTGTGAACAGCATAACTCAGAAACGAACAGTCGGATAAACACCAAACTTGGTATTTATGTTCAGTATCTTCCAGAGATACGACAGGGAGGTTTTCAAGAAAATTTCCCCACCCCAGATTGCCCCTTACAGGGAAGATTTTTCGAAAATTTTAATTTTCTCAGAAATGGCTCTAACGATTTTGATTAAAATATCATATGTTTAAGATATTTTCATGGCAAATAAAATGTATATCTTGAATTTTCTGGGAATGTCTCCAGAAGTATTTTTCTTTGTGAACGACTTTTGCATAACTGGTAAACCATAAGAGATAGACAAAATTTTACTACACAAAAAAATGTAGATCGCATTAAAATACACAATTTATGTCATACACATTTTGTTGTTGTTGTTGAGTGAACCATTTTCGAGATATTGCTTGTTATTCCCTTAAATTTTCCAATTGTTATAATTTTTCTCAAATTCGTTATTCATTTTTGTTATGTCCTGGACATGCAAACAGAATGGAATGCGCCACATAGCAACCAGCGCTTAAAAGATTTGACTATCGCTTAAAACCTACCAATTCCCCTTGCATCTACAAGAAAATTAGCAATAAGATTAACATCTCGATTAACATGAGGCATATGGAGAATAAGCGTTTGTAAAAATAGTTTGTACAAGAGTAGAGAAAGTCATGTGGGTGTAACACATCAGAATTTTTATAAACTGTCACTAAAATTACATTAATGCTTCCAAGAATCACAAATAACATTTAAACTCTCAAACTCATTATTGCCTCAAGGTTACCTCATTGTTAGCAACTTTTAACTTATTATTCTCACAGCTCCTACATTATTAAATTACGTAATATATTCACATAACATTATTACACATGTATACAATAATATAAGCATATACAATGACTGTTACATACATTTTACAAATTATTACATACTTATTGCTTTAAGGTGGGCTGTTATTGAATTTAAATATTATATAATTAGACAGATATCATTTAAGTGTTAAAAATACTGCCTCAATAGATAGCTGCCCTTAACTAAACTGAGGACTTAAAACTGATATGAATCGCTTTTGCTCGCAACAAAGAGGAAACGATTTCCATTGTACCTCAGATGTGATGCTGCAGCCCAGCCTTAAGCAAGAAAGCGATAGCCTTCTTATAGGATAATGCCGATCTACTAAGTGTTGGAATATCAATGTTTCAATTAGGGCAGCTGAATTTATTTAGGTTACAAAGCAACAGATAATTTGACAGTACTAGCAAGGATATGATAATAATAGCAGGAAGCAAAGCAATGATTTTGGTGTTTGCCTTCCTTATGCTTTATTTCTAAATCAATTTGTATTATTGGAATGACAGGATAGGAATTATCTTGTCTGCAGGGGCGAATTGAAACGTGCCTTTCCTCTCAAAGAAACGGCCCAGTGTTGAAATAATAAGTCAACAGGTAGGCTATTAGGGTATTGGATTATTACAGGTGTGTGTACTGGGCATGCGCGATGAGGGTGGTCAGTGGGAAAGGCAATTGATGCTCTCGAAAGTCTCACTTCACTTGTTCATTTGGGGCACAGTACTAAATGCTGCTGGCACCAGCGTAAGAACAACCGCTACGTTTTTGAGGTTAGGGTCGAGTACGGTCGTGACTTTACACAGATTGCTGTGTCATGCGTTCACACAGCGCACAAAAAGTAATGTCTAATATATCTGCGTTATGTAGGAGTAGCGTAATTTATTATTATTAATACTTTTTCAACCACCAAGTGACTGATGATTACTATTTGGAAATATACACAGATGAAACCAAAATTATGACATTTATTGGAATAGATCAAATAAAAATAATATTTGTTGTTGTAGTATTCAGTGTCTGACAGAAAAAAATCTTGTGTTGAATTCGCATGATCTTTTCTACTCCCTGCCGGCCCCTTTGCACCAACCTGTGACCCCCGGGAGGGAGGGACCAAATCCAGATGCCGACGGCCGTAGGAATGGGCGGGGTCCCTAACATTTCCAGATAGAACGTATCTGACGCCGCACGGTCCGTGCCCACAAACAATCAACCCGGGGCGGAGCTCACCGGGAAAAGAATTAACGAGTGGTATCACAGCGACGCCGGATAAGAAACCTTCACAGAGTGCAAGCCACCGTTCAGCCAAAACCCACCACAGTCTTACAACCCTTAAACCGATAATAAGAAGGATGATGTGTACAGGAAATTGCACGCAGGAGAGCCGTGTTACAAGATAAACCACCACAGCATTCGCCTGGCGATCTGGGGAAACCACGAAAAACGCATGGGCCAGAGTGGCAGTTCGCCGGGCATCCATCCCGGGACCTCCCGAATGCAGACCACAGAAGTTACCCCCAGGTCCCTTTTCTACAAGCTATTCTTATAAAAGCTTACCTATACTTATACTTCTTGTTAATACAGATACAATTTCATTACCCATTTACACCTTTCCCTGTAAGCATAAGAAGAATACAGCAAGAAGCTTATTTTTGCACCTACTTAATTTTAATTTAAATAAATCTTTACAGAAACAGCTACATTACACATTTCGTTATAGATACAAAGAGAACAACGATAGTCAAATGTTTAACAACTGGACGCTATATGCTGGCCTTAAAATTCCATACTGTTGCCATGACATCGCGAGAAACAACTGAATGTTGATGGGATTTTGAAAAAAATTAGTATTCAACAATTCGAACCTTTAATAACGGATATCTCAGAAACGTCTTATGCTACAGAAAACATTATTTTAAGTAAATTGTGTGTTTTAAATAGATAAACATTCTTTTGTGTGTTACAGTTGCGTCTATCGCCTAACTTTTACCAGTTATACAAGAATATACAAAATTCCTTGCTATTCCTAGAAAATTCAAGGTATAAAGTTTATTTGCCGTGTAAACATCTTTAATATAACATTTTAATCAAAATTGTTAGAGCCATCTTTTAAAAAATCTAAACCTTGAAAAATGTTCCATGTAAAGGGTAGTTGGGCCCGGGGGAATTTTCTTACAAATCTTCGTGTCGCATCTTTGGAAGATACTGAACCTAAATACCAAGTGTGGTATTCATCCGACTTTTCGTTTTTGAGTTATGCTGTTCACAGACACAAACACACGAGCGCGCGCACGCGCGCACATACACATACCAACCTTTTTTCTAAAAATGCTTTTCTTGGTTTCAGGGGATTTCAAAACATATATTTTCAGTGAAATCTCTGTATCGAATTGTTGGATGGAATGCAATAACTTCTATACCCACTACGTGGTAAACATAATAAAAAGCAGATTACTTTGTGATGACTTTGAAACTCCATTCTATTTGCATACCACGTGAGGCAGTATTTTAACACTTAAATGATTTGAGTCTAATTATATAATATATATATATATAATTCAATAATTGCCTTAAAGCAATATGTACATGTAACAATATATAAAAGGTGTACATTACAATCATTGTATATGTTTAGATTATTGTATACATGTGTAATAATGTTATGTGAATATATTACGTAATTTAATAATGTAGGAGCTGTGAGAATAATAAGTTAAAAGTTGCTAACAATGAGGTAACAATGAGGTAACCTTGAAGCAATAATGAGTAAGAAAGTGTAATAATGCTACTAGTCATTCTTGGAGCAGCAATAATGTAATTTTTGTGACAGTTTATAAAATAGCCAATCAACAACCAGAAAAAAGGTTAAGTTAAATAAAAGTATTCTATTGGATTAGGAACAGCCAATCAGAGATTGAAATACAGAAATTTACAAATTTTAGGCGGTAGAAATCAAGTCAGTTGCTTGTAGACAGCGCTCATAACTGGACCCGTTGTTTGCAGACAGTGTTCCGAACCGGACGAGAGATGTGTCCTCGAGAAATTTAATACGTATTTTGTGTGAGAAAATAGTTTACGTGTTTAAAAAGTGCAAGTATTTAATAAACGAATCTTACAGCTCTCTATATCAGTGAAGTGTTATTAAAATCGTGTCAAGAATTAATAAAAGGAGTGAATTAAAAATTATAATCTGTTTAAGCCTACATTCTTCAGTCGCACCACGTCCCTGCTAAGAAATATATGTCTCTAACAATAATACTGACGCAGCCAAGGCAAACATAAATATATAATATTTAAAGAAACAGTCAAATTACAAAGTTAATATATTTTTTAAATTTTTGGACGAAGGCTACCGGTACTATACGCGCGGTTGCAACTACTTCAAGTTCAGCTCCCCAACAGTTGAACTACAGTACAACTCCTCCTTAAAATCAAACCTACTTCAAATGGGCTTTCCATACGTGGGGCAGAAACTAGCTACTTCACACGAGAAAAAAACGAATAGCGACTTCCTACTTGAAAAAGTTATAAGTATTTGGAAATTCAAAGCAATAACAAATAATATCCCGAAAATAGTTAACGCAAAGAAAAGTTTGACATACATTTTCTGCTCTAAGGTGAAAAATCTACAGCATGTAAAATATCTTATTGAAATGAACGACAGTTATTACAGACAATAATGACAATGTTTTTCCGTGTTTCAAAATTCTATATAGCATGGTTATTTGAATATTATTCTTTGATTGTGTATTGTTCTAATAAAAATGCTCCACATTATGCATTTTTTAAGAACTACATTAAAAAATCCGAGTTTACAGTAAATTAATTTTTAGAAGGTCTGTAATATCAGATACCTTATATTAATCCAAAATATCCTAGAAAAAAATATTACTTTATGTAGTGCCCAAAATTTTCAAAACTGGAACAGTATTTTAAAAGACTATATAGTCATTCACTTTAATGCACTTTTGTGACGCATTACAGAAAGCTTTAAATGAATTAGTAAAGAGCTGCATCGTGTAGAAAAATCTGAAAAAAGTTTGCGAAAAGCAAGGTTTAAAGTTGGAAATGTCCATTAATAAGCATACACCTGTCCATTTGTATCTTCAGTTAATTGGTATTTTAAATGCGCCAAGTGGAAGAAACGTCATTTTTTTATTTTTTTATTTTCCACAAGTGCTGGTAAAAGTTTACAGATACATACAGATACCTTAACGATATATAAATTCTATTTGTCATGCAAACATCTTAAACATATGAATTTTTTAATCCAAATAGCGCCATGTTTGAGAAAATGAAAAACAACAAAGCAAGTTCCATGTAAGCGGTAGTTCGGGGTGGGGAGATTTAAAAATCATCGTTTCGCATCCTAGAAAGACATTGAACTTAAATACCAAGTTTGGTATTTATCTGATTTTTTTTTCTGAATCATGCTGTTGATAGACGCACAAACGACAAAAACAGACATAGAGTTTTTCTAAAGATGCTTGTATTTATTTATTTACTTATGCAACTTCCCAACTCGTAAGTAAAAATTAGGACCGCAAACTATATTAAAACAAAATTATTTAGTAGATGTTACACAAAATAGGTAATTATCTGTTTTCCTTGTAGCTTCTACACAATGTTTTTATATAACAACTAGTAGTTAGGAATGTAAGAAAAGATGCGTTTTAATTATTGTATAACCGATCGGGATAGCTCGTCTGTGGCCCGCATTCGGGAGGTCGTGGGTTCGATTCCCGCGATCGACCTTCCTGACCTATGAGTTTTTTCGGCGGTTTCTCTGGGTCGCTAGGCGAATGCTGGGAAGGTTCGTTACATCCCCCGAATTGCCTGTACTTCCATTTCACTTCATCTTTCATCTGCTTAGTCTGTTTTCAGTGTTGCATGTGTCGGCGGGAGTCTTAGCGTTGCATGACAGGGGAAAAGGATGCTCTATGTAACCCTTCGTTTCCCGGAATGGGGGCGGTCTGCGAGTCCCAAGGGATGTTTAAGTCCCCAGGCGGTTGCACTGCTGCCATCCGGGAGTTTCAATCTGTAAATTGTAGGGACCCTGCCCTCTCCCAGTCGTGCCTCCTGGTCCGGCCGCCCTCTGTCTTCTGTCACCTCACCCCCCTACAGGGGGCACCTCGTTAGGGGCTTAGGCACAAGAGACCTTGTTGGTCGAGGTGTTAAGTGCCCTCCCGCAGTTGGTCCTAGTCGTAATTATTATGGGTGTGCAATACAGGAAACTGGGCCCAGGGACCAGGACTGGCGTTTCTAACCCTTTCAGAGCAGTTGTTGCAGAATTTCATACGAGTAATTGTGCATGTGTGTTTTAGAATGAGAGAGGAAGATAAGTATGCACTAGCGATGATTTGAAATCAATTAAATTCGTTCAGAATTAAGCTGCATTTTAGTTAATATATATGCAGCAATTGGTGCATCGCATAAATTATGTTATCATTTAATTAACAGTTTGCATATTCATCACTTCTTGTGGGCTGTTGACGTAACGGTGGGGCAGTCATCCCTTTTTCTATAGTTCTCATCATGCGAGAAACTTCCCTCTCTATGCTCCTGTTAATCCTGCCATTGAGGGCTGCCATGTACATAACTATACCTATAAAATTAACTTTTTTAAAAAAAACTTACAAGGATAAAAATAAATTATAACACTATCAAATTAATAACATTCAGTCTCAGATGAAATATAAATAACACACATGTGTTACTTTCGCCTGACTTTCTCCACCCCCCATCGCTTGGTGTACAAATAATTCTTACGAAAGTTTATTCTCCTATCTGCTTCATTTTAACCCAAATAAATCTTTACAGAAACAGCTACATTACACATTTCGTTATAGATACAAAGAGAACAGCGATAGTCAAATGTTTAACAACTGGAGGCTAAATGCTGGCCTTAAAATTCCAAGCTGTTTCCATGACATCGCGAGAAACAACTGAATGTAGACAGGACGTTAAAAGAATAGCTAAGTACTGAAAAATTGGAACCATTAATAAGGAATATCTCAGAAAAGGCTGATACCACAAGAACGTTACTAGATATAAGTTGTATGTTTTAGGGAGTACGACTAATTGCGGGGGGGTGGGGGCTTAGCGCTTCGACCTACGAGATCTTTTGTGCCTGGAGCCCCTGACGGGATGTCCGGGAGTGAGGGGTGAGGTGAAAGGAGACACAGGGCAGCCGGACCAAGAGGTACGACAGGGCATCTCCGGATGACAGCTGGTGCAACAGTTCCCCCTCTCCCTGCAGGCTTGCACATTCCTAGGGGGTCCCGGGACTCGAAGACCGCCCTATTCCGGAGGACGAAGGGTTACGTAGAGCATCCTTTTCCCCTGCCACGCAACGCGAGAATCCTTCCGATACTTGCAACTCTGAAACAGACCAAGCGGATGAAAGGTGAAGTAAAATGGAGGAACAGGAAATTCGGAGATATAAGGATCCTTCCCAGCATTCGCAAGGCGATCCGAGGAACCCCCGAAAGAACCTGTTGGTCAGGAAGGTCGGCCGCGGGAATCAAACCCACGACCTCTCGAATGTAGGCCAGAGACGTTACCGCTCGGTTTTTCAAGTGGTAAGTGGATATTCTTTTTATTTCTCGTGGTCATGCAAAGAGAATGGAATTTCAAAGCCATCACATAGTGACCTTTTAAACACTTGATTATCGCTTTGGTTTCTGGGAACCTTCCAGCACTTACAACGGAATGTATAGTCAAACTATTTCTGCAAATTTTTATCTCGATTAACATTAAATAAATAGAAAAAATATATTATATGTTACATTTACACGACTCTACTTTCAGAAGGAATTATATATAATCTTATGCTTACGTTAAGCGATAGACGAAAACGCACTTTACAAAAAATGAAGATCTCTTTAAAACACAGAATTTATTTCAAACAATTTTTTTTGGCATAAGCCATTTCTGAGGTATTTGTTATTAATGATTTGAATTGATGAATGCTTTTGCCATTCTTGTCAACATTCAGTTGTTTCTCGCGATGTCATGGAAACAGTGTGGAATTTTAAAGCCAGCATATAGCGTCCAGTTGTTAAACATTTGACTGTCGCTGTTCTCTTTGCATCTACTAGAGGACTTTACAGGCTACCCCCAGAGAATTCAAGATGTACATTTCATGTGTTATGAAATATCTGAAACATATAGTATTTTAATCAGAAAGTTGTTTTTGTTGATCTAATGTGCAGGATTTTGTTCCATCAACTTTTCCCTTGCTAGCCAATATAAACTGTGTATCTTCCCGTCTGGTACAGCTTTCCTCAATTCTGGGCATTCTAGTAGATGTTCTCCATTTAAAATCTTGTCAGCATTGCAAATTTTACATGCTTTGACATTCATAAAACCAAATGTCTGTAGATGTTCCAGTCATGTCTAGTGGCTAATCTGAAGTGAGCTACGGCTTCTTTCCTTGGGACATTTTATATTTTATGTTGGAGTAATTTTTGTTAGTAATTTCCTTTTGAATAGTATATTGGTATTTTTGTTCTATATTAATTTTGATATTTTTTAGTTTCATATCTAGTCCACAAGACTTTATAGGTTTTGAGTATAACACTGCACCCTTTTTGGTCAGAAAGTGTGCTGTCTCATTACCATTCACTCCCACATGTGCTGGTATCCACTGTAGTATTATTTTGTTTGTAGTAATCTATAATAAGATCTCACATCTGGGCTATGATATCGTTCTATTGCTTGAATGACAGAATCTGAGTCTGTGAGAACAACTACTTTATTTTCTTTTATATCAGTCCTGCAGTATATCTGTTCTAATGCTCGTTGTATTGCAACAACTTCACCATCAAAATTTGTGGATTGTCTAGGCAATGTAAAATAATGTGAAAAGTATTTACAGTATATACCACCTCCCAATTTATCTGCAGAACCATCTGTATAAATTCTAAGCCACTCTGTTTCCGGGAATTGATTATGTAGATGTTCAAGTGTAGCAATTCTGCATACATCTGGCGAGTCTTCTTGTTTATTTAGTTGTTCTGTCCGCTCTTCATTTGTTACTATCTTGATAAAATCCAATGGATTAGTTCTAGGAGGATGAGGAGTGCATTTTTCTGATAAATGTTTCATCAGAATCATTAAAACAATTTTTACCTTCTCTACTACGTATACTAAGTAGGGGAAGGATTGTATTCTTCTTCTTTCTCTGTTTAATCTCCTCTTATGTAGGACTTACACCCCCCAGGACTTACAGGCAGGTGCCTGGGGTTAGAGGCCCGTCGAGGAGCAGACACTCATGGATCAGACAGAATATGCAGGATGGGTGATCAGCCCAATGCCTGGTATGCGAGGGAGGAAGTAGATGAAACGAAATGACGGTGAAATGGATGAAAGGAAAGGTGATGATGAAGCAGTTGGTGGAATAAATGGCGGGGGAAACGGAGAACCCGGAGAAAACCCGTCCAGACGCAGCTTTACCCACCACAAATCCCACATGCGGGTCCCTGGGATTGAACTCGGGCCGCCTCGGTGAGAGGCGAGTGGTCTAACCACTCGGCGAAGTATTGTATTCCACCCAAAAATTCGATACCGAGATTTCACCGGAAATATATGTTTTGAGACCCCCTGAATCCAAAAGAAGCATTTTTGGAAACATGTCCGTGTGTGTGTCTGTGAACAGCATAACTCAGAAACGAACAGTCGGATGAACACCAAACTTGGTATTTAGGTTCTGTATCTTCCAGAGATGCAACACGAAGGTTTTCAAGAAAATCCCCTCACCCCAGATTACCCTTTACATGGAACATTTTTCGAAAATTTTAATTTTCTCAAAAATGGCTCTAACGATTTTGATTAAAATATCATATATTTTATATATATTTATATATATTCATATATATTTAAGATACTTTCATGACAAATAAAATGTATATCTCGAATTTTCTGGGAATATCTCCAAAAGTGTTCTTTATTGTGAACGACTTTTGCATAACTGGTACACCATAAGAGATAGGCAAAAGTTTACTACACAAACAATGTGGATCGTGTTAGAACACACAATTTATGTCATATAATTTTTTTTGTTGAGTGAACCATTTTCAAGATATTGCTTGTTATTCTCTTAAATTTTCCAATACTTATACTTTTTCTCAAATTCGTCAGTCATTTTTATGTCCTGGTAATGCAAAGAGAATGGAATACTCCACATAGCAACCAGCTCTTAAAACATTTGACTATCGTTTAAAACCTACCAATTCCCCTCGCACCTACATGAAAATTAGCAATAAGATTAACATCTCAGAAAATCAAAAGTAAAGAATATTTTTCGATGTAAAGGTTACTTTGGGAGGAAGGATTTTCTTGAAAATGTTTCAGTCTCATTTTCTAAAACTGATTTGCTTTTGATCTGCAGGACTTCAAAATGTGTATTTCTGTTAAGATTCTGATATCTAAGTTTTGCATGGAATGTGGTATCTTGTCTACGTACTAGGCACGTGGTAGAGAAAGTAAATAAAAAACATTTACTTCAATTAAGTTTTTTGCAGGGATGCGTCAATTAATTACGTGTGAGTAAATCTGAATTGAAAGGGACATATTTAGCCAAGTGTTCCAGTGAGGCAACCTTGCTCTCGTTGGTCGCTACGTCGCTTCAGGGAACATTTTGTTGAGCTACCATCCGACTACTGTCTTGGACTCCCCTTGTCCACACCGAGTGGGATCCCTTCCTCCCGGCCATGTAATTACTACCCTTCGATCCTCCTTTTATATAATCTCAACACTGACACTGCTAGCATCGTTATTTATATCCGTGCTTGCGTAGCTACATGTGCAATCTCTCATCACACCGCATGGGACATGGAGGCCTTCCGAACATCTAACCCTATAATTTTGGAGAATCATTCTTCCTAGAGTTCGGTCGGCATGGGGAGGAAACTTTCCTGGGCCTCCAACTTTAAAATATATATAAAAACAGAAGAGACCCACTCTTCAGAAGCCTCCATCGACGTTCCTCCCACACGCCTTTCTCGATTTATTCAGAAGTCTTCGCTTGAGATCGAGCATGTCATTAATCTCTCCGAATTTATTCTCCATGCGAACAGTTTGGTGTAACACATACATTAGCACCTTTGTTTATTTTGCAGATGTTTCTAAACATCATAATTCAATCCCAAGTGAAGTAAAAACTACAAAAATCTGAAGTGTACTCTCCATCTATTTCATATTAATCGAGATAAACATTTGCAGAAACGATCTTTTGACATGCAAACAGAATTACATTTTACACATAGCGACCAGTTCTAAAAATATTTGACTATTACTTAAGGCGTACTATGTTCCCCTTGTTTTGTATTTGCAAGGGCAATATAGAAATACAGTACCCTTTAAGCACATACATATCTCTTAATAGCTGGTTGCTAGGTGCAGCACCATTCTATTTGCCACAGATTAATACTCTTTGCATATCCAAGACAAAAAAAATGAATAACGAATTCCCATTTGAGAAAATAAGTATTGAAAAATTTAAGGGAATAACAAGCAACATTTCAAAAATGATTCACTCAACAAAAAATGTATTAACGCGATATATATTTTTTGTATAGTAAAATTTTGTCCATCTCTTATGGTTTATCAGTTATGCAAAAGTCGTTCACAACGAAGAATACTTTTGGAGACATTCCCAGAAAATTCAAGATATACATTTTGTTTGTTATGAAAATATCTTAAACATATGATTTTTAATCAAAATCGTTACAGCCATTTTTGAGATAATTTAAATGTTCGAAAAATGTTCCATGTAAAGGGTAATCTGGGGTGGGGGGATTTTCTTGAAAACCTTCGTGTCGCATCTCTGGAAGATACTGAACCTAAATACCAAGTTTGGTGTTTATCCGACTGTTCGTTTCTGAGTTATGCTGTTCACAGACAGACACACACACACACATACACACGTACATGCTTCCAAAAATGCTTTATTTGGATTCAGGGGGTCTCAAAACATGTATTTCCGGTGAAATCTCGGTATCGAATTTTTGGGTGGAATACAATACAGAGAAAGTAAAAACTGAGATATTTAAAACGAATATTTGAAGCTCCTTGTACACGATCAAATTTTTGTCAAATTCAATGCTTTACAAGACTTTCCAAAGAATTGGTGACCTTGTCAAACTGCTTCTAATACTTTGGAAGTCTTGAAAGCAAATAACGACATGCTCTAAACGATCAACGGTTTGACAATGATTTGATGGCTTTCGTCAATGAAATGCGAGTAGTAAAAGCGAAAACTAAACAACAATGGCTACCTGGGAGCTGCTTATGTTATACGAAAACTAGCCATGTCTGTACGTCGTGGGTTTCTCATGCATTACCACAAGATGAAAACGAGAGCTTATGAAGAAATTTCGGGAAAGATTACCGAAGGTACAATAATGCATTAATGCAATGTTATATAGGGCGGTTAATCTATCGTGTTTCTTTTATTTATTTATGTACGCTCCATAACTGCTGTGGTCCTTAGCGTCCCATTCTATATTGAGCGTGAAAGAGCGGTAATTCCATCGCCCTCCGCGACCTCGGTAATTAGAGGAGAGCATGGTAACCACTACACCACGGAGGACGGCGTGTATACCCATTAATAAACGATATGGGGTAGAGAAAGTTATTAATAATTAATATTCGCAATTGTTTTTAAAAATAATTGCATCCTAAACATTTCTATTAAAATGTTTTTGGCTTTATAAGTTTTGTTTGGAAATAATTGTCTTAGATATTTTTATTTTCCTATAGATATAAATGGAAATGCAATATTTCTATTTAGGCCCTTAGCATCTGTATGAGAATCTTCTTTAACTTGTGGAATTTAAATTTAAAAGCCGGGTTTTCTAAAATATTTTTGGTGTCAAAAAATATAGGTGGCAGAGGAAATAAAATTTTTTTTCGGGGTTTTCCCCGGGTCGCCAGGCGAAGGCTGCGAAGGATCATTACATTCCCCTAATTTTATTTTCTGTCCCTCCATTTGAGTTCCATTGTCATTTCACTTCGCTTTTCATCTCCTTCGTTGCTTTCAGGGTTGCAAGTGTCTGCGTGTGCATGGCGGGGGAAAAGGATGCTCTAGAAAACCTTCATCCCCCCAGGAACGGTAAGCCCACAGGGGGATGGGAAGCCGACAGCACCAGCCAGCACCCACGGAGTTCCAATCTGTAAATGGTAGGGCCCCTGCCCTTTGCATGTCGTGACTCCTGGTTCGGCCGCCTTCTGCCTCCCCTCCCCTCACCTCCCTCTCGGCCTAGGTACAAAAGATGTGGTGTTGTGGTGTTAAGTCTCCTTCTGCTTCTGGGCCCATCCTGTCCTAAAATAAGGACTATGGTTACATTGATAATAATATGCCTAATTAATACATATACACAAGGTGGACCATTTAAGTCGAGATTGTACAATATCTCCAAAACTAAGCGTTGTAGAAAGAAATGTGTTGAATAAAAGTTGCTTGATATTATAGGGGAAAGTAAATGCCATTAGTCGTATTTTATTTGGAGGACGTTGTGATGGTCATTTTAGAGTCCATTTATTTTCCTTTTTATGTTGTTTTCTCACTTCTCATAAAGAACTAAACAGCATTTGTATAAAGCACTTTGCAATTGTTTTTACACCAACGTAAATAACAACCTAAATTCTGAATGGCTGTGTACGAAGAGCGCAAAGAATGGTTGGGCCACCCATGGATGGTCATTAGAGGCTCAAGTTACATTTCGTAATTGGGAACCAACATTTATTATTTTGTTACCTTATTCCTCATCACAAGCTTCTTATAAAACACTTTCTAATGATAAAACATATATATATATATATATATATATATATATATATATATATACACTGCCTTTGTGAAAATTGCAATTACAAGAAAAAATTTCCCATATAACTCCAAACTTGGTGGAAGTGTAGAAGAGTGTGCAAGCAAGAAGTGATTAGGTTTGCAGAGAGATGGGGTACACGTAGCCCTCTCGTGTCGGTCTGACAAGGTCAGTGTTGCGCCAGTGTAGACATTGCAGAACTGTGAAACAAGGTGGAAACAATAAAGTGAGTGCCAGTATGCCTCGTCGATGTCAAAGGGAGCCATATCGGCATGTGAGTGAGTTCGAACGGGGCAGAGTGATCGGACTCCGGGAAGCGAGTTTGTCATGCCGTGACATTTCGGCTCCTACAGGGCACGCTTCTACGACAGTGATGCCTGTGTGGAAGCAGTGGATAGATGAAGGTCGTAAGCAGCGAAGAGCGGGTACTGGACCACGGAACATGACCACAGCACGGGATGACCATCATCTTGTCTGCATGGCCATAACGGACCGTACAGCTTCATTCACAGTGTTGGCTCGACGCTGGAGCACTGCAAAAGGTGTTAACTTGTCTGCATCAACGGTTAGTCGCCGTCTGCTGCAGGTTGGACCGGTTGCATGCATGCCATTACGTCGGCTTCCATTGTCCAGAAACCACAAGCTCCTCCGACAGCAATAGATAAGTGAACACCGTAACTGGGGTGCTCAATGGCGAAATGTAGTCTTTTCGGACGAGTCCCGCTTCAACGTGTCCTACAGTGATGGCCGCATACGTGTCCTGCTGTACCGTGGTGAGTGCAACCTGGAGGGCGGCATTGTTGAGCGGCATAGCGGACAAACACCAGGTGTGATGGTTTGGAGCGCCATTGGTTACAACAACCGATCTCGCCTCCTACGAATTGAGAGCACTTTGAACAGCAACCGGTAAAAATCGGTCTGGGATATGGTTGGTCGGCACCTGGTGCGTCACGGATTTTTGGGCTCGAATACAAACTCCGTGGAGGGAAATCCCTCAGGAACTTATTCAGAACCTTTTTGATTCAATACCATGGCGTACAGCAGCTCTAATTCCAGCGCATGGAGGCCACACCAAATACTGAATATTAGGGCTCAAAGGTCATGTACAGATTTGAAAAGTTTATCATTTGTTACTTGTCATGTACCTAACCTGTGGTATTGAATTCATGCGTTTCCTTCTTGGTGTTGCAATTTTCACAAACGGCAGTGCATATAGGAAGTTAAAAGAACTGCACAAAGAACTAAAATTATAATTTTTCTACTCGGTTTAGTCTGTTTTTAAGAGATGAAGGGGCTGTAGAGGCGTAGAATAGTGCTGCATATTCTACTCTGCATCTATCATTAAATGCTTTATAATAATTTTCTAATATATTACCCAGACCTATAACCGAAAGGAAATAGACTATGCCTGTATTTCAAATTTGCGCTGATGTTTCTAAAGGTTTAATGATGCCTTGATCTACTCATTCCCTTTTATACAGCAGGATTTACTTGGAAACACACTTTTCTAGATAAAGGGCATAGGATAAACCGGGGTTGCAATAAATGAATGTTGTTCAAAGCCAGCGGTGTGCTTGCTCAAAGAACCAGCTCCCTCTGCCACCGATATAAGCAGCTTATTTGCAATTTAACACCAAAGTATCTAATGATGTTTTTCAACTTTTCAATAACACTGGTACTTCCCGTCCGGAATTGACTTTTTCCCCACTCAATTAGCACTTGAATCGCGATTACATCATTACTGTTGGGATTGAATTGCCATTTTTGCAGCACTCTGATTATTAGAGAGAAGTGATGATGTATGCATCGCCCTCTGTCACAATTATTTTTTCCCTCCAATTTTGGGGAAATAATTGCATCTTTGTAGAACAATTGAGCCCAAAAATGCAGTTAAAAATGGCCAATATATTCCGGAATAATTTTTTTCCCGCAGTAACTGCATTTTATATCTGCGCTTTGTAATTTCATGCATTTTTTTGCTGTTAATGCTGGCGCTGATGGAGCACTGTGGCGCTTTCCGCGCGTGCCTGGACATTTTATATTGAAATATGGGATGCACCAATAGTAACATACTTGAAATTTGTTTGCAGAAACGGTTTCAAAAATGGCGTTTTGGAAGCTGTTTTGACAGCTAGCATTCAGTATCTTTATTAATATTATAAAGAGAGACAATGCGTATGTATGCAGGGTGTTGTCAAAAACCACAAACCAATTTTGATAACTCTTTCACCGTTGAAATCCCCTGTACCTATTTCCTGATAAAATACTTCCTAATTTCAATGTATACATTACTAAACGCACACACAACGCCTATATACTACAGTATGGTTTATGTAGAACTGACAAACTTCTTTCTTTAATTATTCTTTTGGAAATTCACTCAATGCCCCAATATTAGCATAAAATTAAGCAGAATATTCTGGAGTTTCGATTGCCTGTCACTAGATGCGCAGATGTTCATGTTTTATTGTCGGCAACTGTTTTTTGAGATTTTGATCTAGTCAATGTAAAAATGGAGTACACATTAAATGAACGACTCCTCCTTGTAAAGCAATACTGGATTACGAATTCAAATACAGCTACTCAAAGGGCATACCAGAGAGAATTTGGTGTTCGGAATCCTCCCCAAAGAAACACAATGCTGGGACTGGTAAACAAATTGGAAACAACTGGATCTCTGGTGAGTGAAAAAGGCAAAACTCGTTCATCTACGCTTCCCATGGTTGTTGGTGAGGTAAGAGCATGACTGGATCAGTCACCCAAAAAATAATTAAGACGTTTGTCACCGGAGACAGGATACAGCTACTCAATGTGTCAGAGAGCTGTCAAAAGTGCAGCCCTAAAGCCGTATAGGATTACGGTTGTCCATCAGTTACAGGCACCAGATAAGAATATACGACTGAATTATTGTCGTGGGTTTCAAGCGTTCATTATACAAACTCCTGCCATATTGTCCATCACATGGTTCACAGATGAAGCATGGTTCCATTTATCTGGCTAAATAAACTCAAATAACTTACGCTATTGGGCCAGCGAAAATCCACATGTTATTCATGAAGCACCTATGCACCCGGTTAAAATCGGAGTTTGGTGCGCAATATCCGCACAGAGAATAGTGGGACCAATTTCTTTTTAAAACAATGTGAACACTGCAGATTACCGACGGATTTTCATGGAGTTTGCTGAGCAACTAGGCGATGTGGAGCTGACTCAAGGATATTTTCGGCGCTACATGCCATACTTCAAGTGAATCCATGGCACTAATTGCAAGTTACTTTGACGACCGGATAATTTCCAAGAACCTGTGGCCAACAAGATTCTATGGGGTTACTGAAAAGATAGGGTTTATGCCACACGTCCCCAGACATTGGACGATCTGAAGCACACTACACAGGAGATTCAAGCTATTGACAACACAGTCCTCCAACGAGTGGCCAGTAACATGGAACGACGTTTTGAGTTTTGCCTTAAGCAGAATGGAGGACATTTTCAACATCTGCTATAGAGGTAAATAATTTCCCAAACTTCCTCTGCATTTCAGGCATAATAAGTTGTCGCTAGCATAACTCGTTTAGAAAAAATTAAATAAATAAATGTGTCAGTTCTTCATAAATCACCCTGTATAATACTAACTTATTGGAGTTATAAAAAATTCTGATGCTTTACATTCACATAAATTAGTACCCTTTATCGTTTATTAGTGGCTATACAAATTATTCTTACGAAACTTTATGTTTATATCCACTGCATTTTAATCGAGATAAGAGTTTCCGAAAATACCACATTACACATTTCGTTTGGATACAAAGAGAACAGCGATAGTCAAATGTTTAACAACTGAACGCACTATGCTGGCCTTAAAATTCCATACTGTTTCTTTGACAACGCAAGAAACAAATAAATAAATAAATAAAATACGAATACTATCCCGGCACCTTGGTTAGTACATCGGGACATATATTCAAACTTATCGTTTGTTCTCATAGCACATTTACATTTTATATTACATCCAATTTTTTACTTTCTCTACTACGTATAGTAAATATGGGAAGTATAGCATTCTACCCAGAAATTCGATACAGAGATTTCACCAGAAATATATGTTTTGAGACCCCCTGAATGCAAAAAATGCATTTTTGGAAACATATCCGTGTGTGTGTGTGTGTCTGTGAACAGCATAACTCAGAAACGAACAGTCGGATAAACACCAAACTTGGTATTTAGGTTCAGTATCTTCCAGAGATGCGACACGAAGGTTTTCAAGAAAATACTCCCACCCCAGACTACCGTTTACATAGAGCTTTTTTCGAAAATTTTAATTTTCTCTAAATAGCTCTAACGACTTACATTAAAATATCATGTGTTTAAGATATTTTCATGGCAAATGAAATGTATATTTCAAATTTTCTGGGAAGTCTCTGAAAGTATTCTTCATTGTGAACGACTTTTGCATAACTGGTAAACCATAAGAGATAGACAAAATTTTACTACACAAAAAATGTATATCGCGTTAAAATACACAATTTATGTCATATACATTTTTTTTTGAGTGAACCATTTTCAAGATATTGCTTGTTATTCTCTTAAATTTTCCAATGCTTTTTCTCAAACGGGAATTTGTTATTCATTTTTACTTTCTCTACTACGTAGAGTAAGTAGGTGAAGTAGGTATTGCATTCCATCCAAATATTCGATACCGAGAATTCACCGGAAATACATGTTTTGAGACCCCCTGAATCCAAAAAAAGCATTTTTGGAAACATGTCCACCTGTGTGTGTTGGAGTGTGTGTCTGTGTGTGTGTGTGTGTCTGTCTGTGAACAGCATAACTCAGAAACGAACAGTCGGATAAACACCAAACTTGGTATTTATGTTCAGTATCTTCCAGAGATGCGACACGAAGGTTTTCAAGAAAATCCCCCCACCCCAGGTTACCGTTTACATGGAACACTTTTCGAAAATTTTAATTTTCTCAAAACTGGCTCTAACGATTTTGATTAAAATATCGTATGTTTAAGATATATTCATGACAAATGAAATGTATATCTTGAATTTTCTGGAAATGTCTCCAAAAGTATTCTTCATTGTGAACGACTTTCGCACAACTGGTAAACCATAAGAGATAGACAAAATTTTACTACACAAAAAATGTAGATCGAGTTAAAATACACAATTTATGTAATTTACATTTTTTTTGTTGAGTGAACCATTTTCGAGATATTGCTTGTTATTCCCTTAAATTTTCTAATACCTATACTTTTTCTCAAATGGGAATTCGTTATTCATTTTTTTACGTACTGTACATACAAAGAGAATGGAATACTCCACATAGCAACCAGCTCTTAAAATATTTGACTATCGCTTAAAGCCTACCAATTCCCCTTGCATCTACAAGAAAATTAGCAATAAGATTAACATCTCGATTAACATGAAGCATATAGAGAATAAGCGTTTGTAAAAATAGTTTGTATAAGAGTAGAGAAAGTCATGTGAGTGTAATACATCAGATTTTTTTTCAAACAAAATAACTACAAAGTACACAGTGTCTACAAAATAACAATATAGTTTAAAGATAAATGAAAATATAAAAAGGACAATAGAAACTATTAGATTAGAGTACAGGCATAAGAAACAAGTTTGTTTACAATTAATTCTAAATTCTATATTTATCTAAACTTGCTGGTAGCCAGCACAAAAACTTCTACTATGCTACTAATAATTTTAATTATTTCATTTATATTTATATTTTATGTAAAATTTTCCTTAATTAAAATTTTTATAAGGTTAAAGTTATCTATTTATAACATTCCGTTGTTTTCATAGTAATTATTTAAAATATAATAGTTATTTATTTAATTATTTATGCATTTGTGTTTATTTGTTTAATTATTTACGTTATAACATTTTATTTAATCTCCAAGTTAATTTTCTAATATTTTTCTTTTAATTTATTTTACATATCAATTTTTAAATTTGATCACTAATATATTACTTGCCATCGCGAGAAAGAGCTAAAACTCGACAGAGCAGTAAACGAATAACCAAATATTGTACAATTGGAACCATTAATGGCTGATGGCACACAAACGTTAATTGAAATAAATTGTGTGCTATAAAAAATGTATGTTTTCGTCTATTGCTTAACGTTTACCAGTTGTAACCGAGCGGGATAGCTGAGACGGTTACGTTTGTCGCCCGCATTGGGGAGGTCCCGGTATCGATCCAGGGCTATCGCCAACTCTGGCCCATGGTTTTTTTTTGGGTACTTTCCCCGAGTTGCCAGGCGAATGTTGGGGTGGTTCATCTTCTACCATGACTCTCCTTCTCATTCCTGTTATCCCTCATGTTCCTTGCTATGTGTTTCAAAATTGTAGCACCAAGCGACTGAGTTCGGCGGGTTGTGGCTGGGCGGTGACTTGCTTTTGTGCTGACTACCAGTACATTTTCGCTGGTTTCCAGTGAATATAGTTAAATAGTAGTAGATAGTACCTGGATACCAGCAAGTGTAGATAAATATAGAATTTAGAATTAATTGTAATCAAACTTGTTTCTTACGCCTATACTCTGGTCTAATAATTTCTATTGTCTTTTTTCAATATTCGTTTATTATTATACTATATTATTATTTTGTAGGCACTGTGTACTTAGTAGTTATTTTATTTGAAAGAAATCTGCTGTGTTACACTCACATGCCTTTCTCTACTCTTATACAAACTATTTTTACAAACGCTTATTCTCCATATGCTTCATGTTAATCGAGATGTTAATCTTATGGCTAATTTTCTTGTAGATGCAAGGGGAATTGGTAGGTTTTAAGCGATAGTCAAATATTTTAAGAGCTGGTTGCTATGTGGCGCATTCCATTCTCTTTGTATATCCAGGACATAAAAAAATTAATAACGAATTCCCATTTGAGAAAAAGTATTGGAAAATATAAGGGAATAACAAGCAATATCTCGAAAATGGTTCACTCAACAAAAAAATGTATATGACATAAATTGTGTATTTTAACGCGATCTACATTTTTGTGTAGTAACATTTTGTCTATCTCTTATGGTTTACCAGTTATGCAAAAGTCGTTCACAATGAAGAATACGTTTGGAAACATTCTCAGAAAATTCGAGATATGCATTTCATTTGTCGTGAAAATATCTTAAACATATGATATTTTAATCAAAATCGTTAGAGCCATTTTTGAGAAAATTAAAATTTTCGAAAAATGTTCCATGTAAAGGGTAATCTGGGGTGGGGGGATTTTCTTGAAAACCTTCGTGTCGCATCTCTGGAAGATACTGAACCTAAATACCAAGTTTGGTGTTTATCCGACTGTTCATTTCTGAGCTATGCTGTTCACAGACACGCACACAGACGTGTTTCCAAAAAGGCTTTTTTTTGGATTCATGGGGTCTCAAAACATGTATTCCCAGTGAAATCTAGGTATCGAATTTTTGGGTGGAATACAATACTTCCCCTACTTACTATACGTAGTAGAGAAAGTAAAAAAGGCAAAACCGAATTTCGCGCACACTAATGCGCCAGTTCCCCAATGATCTGTGTTTACTTGGAATTGCACTAGAGTTTGCAGCCCTAGACACTACAAATACGGCGCGGTTGGGCTACCTGGTATATCAACTTAGAAAGTAATCGGCCCTGTTCAGTTGGAGTACTTCCCTCGTCAGTGGAATTACATCCAGCATAGTCGCACATTAGCTAGATGGATGAAAATGATCAGTTGTGCGGTACGGTGCTATCGTCAAAACGAGATGTGCTTCGCTGTACGTTTGACTCGATTTTCTCCTCAGCTAATGTCGCGATGTCGCTTATTCTCGTCCGGATTGCGTGAGTATAACTTAATGCTGTTAAAAACATCGGACTGCTTGGAGTAAACTTATTTAACCAGGATTTCATAAACTCCCCTTCAGTGAAACGGCGTAATGACTTTGTAATTTCCAAAGCAACGCCATCAAGTTGCCTCTCACTTGCGCTCTTCATTTGCTTTCTCCGCTACTTACGTATAATAAGTAGGGGAAGTATTGCATTCCACCCAAAAATTGGATGCCGAGATTTCCCCGGTGTGCCGTCTGTGAACACCATAACACAAAAACGATCGGATAAATACCAAACTTTGTAATTAGGATCAATATCTTCCAAAGATGCGACACAAAGATTTAAAAAAAAAATATGATGTGTTACACTCACATGACTTTCTCTACTCTTGTACAACTTATTTTTACAAACGCTTAATCTCCATATGTTTCATGTTAATTGAGATATAGAAATGTTAATCTTATTGCTAATTTGCTTGTAGAGGCAAGGGGAATTGGTAGGCTTTAAGCGATAGTCAAATGTTTTAAGAGCTGGTTGCTATGTGGTGCATTCCATTCTATTTGCAAGTCCTGGACATAAAAAAAATGAATAACGAATTTGAGAAAAAGTATAAGTATTGGAAAATTTAAGGGAATAACAAGCAATATCTCGAAAACGGTTCACTCAACAAAAGAATTGTATATGACATAAATTGTGTATTTTAGTTGCGATCTACATTTTGTGTGTAGTATAATTTTGTCTATCTCTTGTGGTTTACCAGTTATGCAAAAGTCGTTCACAATGAAGAATACCTTTGGACACATTCCCAGAAAATTCGAGATATACATTTCATTTCTCATGACAATATCTTAAACAATTGATATTTTAATCAAAATCGTTAGAGCCGTTTTTGAGAAAATTAAAATTTTCGAAAAATGTTCCATGTAAAGGATAGTCTGGGGTGGGGGGATTTTCTTGAGAACCTTCGTGTCGCATCTCTGGAAGATACTGAACCTAAATACCAAGTTTGGTGTTTATCCGACTGTTCGTTTCTGAGTTATGCTGTTCACAGACACACACACAGACACACACACACGGACATGTTTCCAAAAATGCTTTTTTTGGATTCAGGGGGTCTCAAAACACGTATTTCCGGTGAAATCTCGGTATCGAAGTTTTGGGTGGAATACAATACTTCCCCTACTTACTATACGTAGTAGAGAAAGTAAAAAATCTCGCCACCCCAAACTAAAGTTAACATGGAACATTTTTTCAAAATTTTGGATTTCCTAAAAACTGGTTTTAACGATTTGGATTAAAATATCAGAAATAGCTACATTACACATACAGTTATAAATACAAAGAGAACAGCGATAGTCAAATGTTTAACAACTGGACGCTATATGCTGGCCTTAAAATTCCATACTGTTTCCATGACATCGCGAGAAACAACTGAAAATCGAGAGGCCTTGAAAGAATGACAAATTATTGAACAATTTGAGAAGTTATTTTGTTGTAGGAGTTTGCACCACGCTTTGGGCGTCAATTTGAAGTACGTATTTTGTTGTAGGAGTTGTATTATATTTCAACTGTTGGGGAGCCGAACTTAAAATTCGTTGCAACCGCACGTATAGTAAACAGTTTCCGGTAGCCTTCGCCCCAACTGTATTTTCGGGTGGCGTTTGCCCCAAGTTTAAAAAAATTTTAACTTTGTAATTTTTCTGTTTCTTTAAATGTTATATATTTAGGTTTGCCTCGGCTGCGTCAGTATTGTTGTTAGAGACACGTTTCTCTTAGCAGGGTTTGGTACCACTAAGAATGTAGGCTTACACAGATTTTAAATTTTTACTTCACTCCTTTTATTAATGCTTGATACGATTTAAAATAACACTTCACTGACATAGAGAGCTGTGAGATTCTTTTTATTAATTAATTACACTTTTTAACACGTAAACTTATGTTTTTTCGACACACGAAAATATATTATATTTCTTGAGGACACTTTTTGCGTCTGGTTAGTAACTCAGTCTGCAGGCAACTGAATTGATTTCAACCGCCCAAGCTTTGTAAATTTATGTTTTTCAAGTCTCTGATTGACTATTCCTAGTCCAATAGAATACCTTCATTTAATTAAAACTTTTTCTGGTTGTTGATTGGCTATTTTATAAACTGTCACTAAAATTACATTAATGTTGCTTCAATAATCACTAGTAGCATTATTAAACATTCTTAAATTCATTATTGCCTTAAGATTACCTCATTGTTAGCAACGTTAAACTTATTATTCTCACAGCTCCTACATTATTAAATTACGTAATGCATTCACATAACATTATTAAACATGTTTACAATAATATAAGCATATGCAATGACTGTTACATACATTTTACAAATTATTACATACACATATTGCTTCAAGGCGGGCTGTTATTCTAATATATATTTATATAATTTGATTAATATCTTTATAGACCGCTCGCCTCCCACCGAGGCGGCCCGGGTTCAATCCCAGGGACCTGCAAGTGGGATTTGTGGTGGACGAAGCGGCGTCTGGGCGGGTTTTCTCCGGGTTCTCCGGTTTCCCCCGCCATTCATTCCACCAACTGCTCCATCATCACCTTTCCTTTCATCCATTTCACCAACATTTCGTTTCATCTACTTCCTTCATCCCATACCAGGCATCGAGCTGATCATCCATCCTGGATGCTCTGTCTGATACATGAGTGTCTGCTCCTCGACGGGCCTCTGACCCCAGGCACCCGCTTGTAAGTCCTGGGGGGTGTAAGTCCTACATAAGAGGAGGGTAAACAGATAATGAATGAATGAATTAATATCTTTGAGTGTTAAAAATACTGCCTCAAATTCGAACGTTTAATAACGGATATCTCAGAAGTGACTTATGCCACAAAACATTTATTTGAAATAATTGTGTTTTAAAGAGGTCTACATTTTTGTTGTGATACGTTTTGGTCTATCGCTCAACGTTTAACAGATACAGAAGATTATACAAAATTCTTTACGAATGAAGTGGACTTCAAAGGCTGTTCTCAGAAAATTAAAGATATACATTTTATTTTTCATTGTGTGCTATTTTAATCAAAATCCTTAGAGCCATTTTTAGAAAATTAAAATTTCCGAAAAATGTTCCATGTAAATGGTAGTCGAACTTAGAATTTCTGGGTGGAACACAATACTTCCCCTAAAAATAGTTTGTAGAAGGGCGAGTAGAGAAAGTCATGCGAATGTAACACATCAGATTTTTTACTTTTTCTACTACGTATAGTAAGTAGAAGTATTGTATTCCACCCAAAAAATCCATACCGAGATTTCACCGGAAATACATGTTTTGAGACCCCCTGAATCCAAAAGAAGCATTTTTGGAAACATGTACTTGTGTGTGTCTCTGTGTTTGTGTGTATGCGCCTGTGAACAGCATATTTCAGAAACGAACAGTCGGATAAACACCAAACTTGGTATTTAGGTTCAGTATCTTCCAGAGATGCGACACGAAGGTTTTCAAGAAAATCCCCCCACCCCAGATTACGCTTTAAATGGAACATTTTTCGAAAATTTTAATTTTCTCAAAAATGGCTCTAACAACTTTGATTAAAATATCATATGTTTAAGATATTTTCATGACAAATAGAATGTATATCTTGAATTTTCTGGGAATGTCCCCAAAAGTATTCTTCATTGTGAACGACATTTGTTAAACTGGTAAACCATAAGAGATAGACATTTTACTACACAAAAAATGTAGATCGCGTTAAAATACACAATGTATGCCATATACATTTTTACTTTCTCTACTACGTATAGTAAGTAGGGGAAGTATTGCATTCCACCCAAAAATTCGATACCGAGATTTCACCGGAAAAACATGCTTTCAGACCTCCTGAATCCAAAAAAAGCATTTTTGGAAACATGTCCGTGTGTGTGTCTGTCTGTGTGTCTGTGTGTCTGTGAACAGCATAACTCAAAAACGAACAGTCGGATAAGCACCAAACTTGGTATTTAGGTTCACTAACATCCAGAGATGCGACACGAAGGTTTTCAAGAAAATCCCCGCACCCCAGACTACCCTTTACATGGAAGATTTTTCGAAAATTTTAATTTTCTCAAAAATGGCTCTAACGATTTTGATGAAAATATCATATGTTTAAGATAATGTCATGAGAAATGAAATGTATATCTCGAATTTTCTGGGAATGTCTCCAAACGTATTCTTCATTGTGAACGACTTTTGCATAACTGGTAAACCATAAGAGATAGACAAAATTTTACTACACAAACAATGTAGATCGCGTTAAAATACACAACTTATGTCATATACATTTCTTTTGTTGAGTGAACCGTTTTCGAGATATTGCTTGTTATTTCCTTAAATTTTCCAATACTTATACTTTTTCTCAAATTCGTTATTCATTTTTTTATGTCCTGGACATGCAAAGAGAATGGAATGCGCCACATAGCAACCACCGTTAAAATATTTGACTATCGCTTAAAAGCTACCATATTTCCCTTGCATCTACAAGAAAATTACCAATAAGATTGACATCTCGATATCTCGATTAACATGAAGCATATGGAGAATAGGCGTTTGTAAAAATAGTGTGTACAAGAGTAGAGAAAGTCATGTGAGTGTAACACATCAGATTTTTTTTGTTGAGTTTACCATTTTCGAGATATTACTTGTTATTACCTTAAATTTTCCAATACTTATTTTCTCAAATGGGAATTCGTTATTCATTTTTTTGTCTTGGATATGCAAAGAGTATTAATCTGTGGGAGAGGGAATGGTGCTGCACCTAGCAACCAGCTATTAAGAGATATGTATGTGCTTAAAGGCTACTGTATTTCCAAATTTCCCTTGTAAATATATTATCCCCTTACATGTACAATAAAATTAGCAATAAGATAGACTCTGCAAATGTTTATCTCGATTAACATGAAGTAGATGGAGAATAAGCGTTTTTAAAAATAGTTTGTACAAAAATAGAGAAAGTCACGTGAGTGTAACACATCAGATTTTTGGAAACATGTCCTTGTGTCTGTCTGTGTGTGTGTGTTGGGTGTGTGTGTGTCTGTGAACAGCATAACTCACAAACGAACAGTCGGATAAACACCAAACTCGGTATTTAGGTTCAGTACTTCCAGAGATGCAACACGAAGGTTTTCAAGAAAATCCCCCCACCCCAGATTACCCTTTACATGGAACATTTTTCGAAAATTTTAATTTTCTCAAAAACGCCCTAACGATTTTGATTAAAATATCATATGTTTAAGATATTTTCATGACAAATGAAATGTATATCTTGAATATTTTGGGAATGTCTCCAAAAGTATTCTTCATTGTGAACGACTTTTACATAACTGGTAAACCATAAGAGATTGACAAAATTTTACTACACAAAAAATGTAGTTCGCGTTAAGATACACAATTTATGTCATATACATTTTTTTTGTTGAGTGAACCGTTTTAGAGATATTGCTTATTATTTCCTTCAATTTTTCAATACTTATTTTCTCAAATGGGAATTTGTTATTCATTTTTTTGTCTTGGATATGCAAAGAGTATTAATCTGTGGGAGAGGGAATGGTGCTGCACCTAGCAACCAGCTATTAAGAGATATGTATGTGCTTAAAGGCTACTGTATTTCTATATTGCCCTTGTAAATATATATTCCCCTTACATCTGCAACAAAATTAACAATACGATGCGTTTGTAAAAATAGTTTGTACAAGAGTAGAGAAAGTCATGTGAGTGTAACACATCAGATTTTTTTATGTCCTGGATATGCAAAGAGAATGGAATGCACCACATAGCAACCAGCGTTAAAATATTTGACTATCGCTTAAAACCTACCATATTCCCCTTGCATCTACAAGAAAATTAGCAATAAGATTAACATCTCGATTAACATGAAGCATATGGAGAGTAAGCGTTTGTAAAAATAGTTTGTACAAGAGTAGAGAAAGTCATGTGAGTGTAACACATCAGATTTTCAAATGGGAATTCGTTATTCATTTTTTGTCTTGGATATGCAAAGAGTATTAATCTGTGGGAAAGGGAATGGTGCTGCACCTAGCAACCAGCTATTAAGAGATATGTATGTGCCTAAAGGCTACTGTATTTCTATATTGACCTTGTAAATATATATTCCCCTTACATCTACAAGAAAATTAGCAATAAGATAGAGTCTGCAAATGTTTATCTCGATTAACATGAAGTAGATGGAGAATAATCCTATGTAAAAATACTTAGTACCAGAGTAGAGAAAGTCATGTGAGTGTAACACATCAGATTTTTTTATCTTGGATATGCAAAGAGTATTAATCTGTGGGAAAGGGAATGGTGCTGCACCTAGCAACCAGCTATTAAGAGATATGTATGTGCTTAAAGGCTACTAAATTTCCAAATTCCCCTTGTAAATATATATTCCCCTTACATCTACAAGAAAATTAGCAATAAGATAGAGTCTGCAAATGTTTATCTCGATTAACATGAAGTAGATGGAGAATAAGCGTTTGTAAAAATAGTTTGTACAAGAGTAGAGAAAGTCATGTGAGTGTAACACATCAGATTTTTAATTTTTTTATGTCCTGGACATACAACGAGAATGGAATACTCCACATAGCAACCAGCTCTTAAAACATTAGACTATCGCTTAAAGCCTACCATATTCCCCTTGCATCTACAAGAAAGTTAGCAATAAGATTAACATCTCGATTAACATGAAGCATACGGAGAATAAGCGTTTGTAAAAATAGTTTGTACAAGAGTAGGGAAAGTCATTGGAGTGTAACACATCAGAAGTTTTTTTTTTTTTTTTTTTTTTTGATTCAGTGATCTGAAAATATATATTTCAGTGAAATCTGACTTAGAATTTCTGGGTGGAATACAGTACTTCCCCTAAGAATAGTTTGTAGAAGAGCGAGTAGAGAAAGTCATGCGAATGCAACACATCAGATTTTTTTGTTGTATGTTTGTTTCAAGTTTGCTGCAGACTAAGGTCGTGAAGGACATAATGGGATTGATGCCGTTTGGAGAGCATGTCGCTCGGAGGCTTTGAAACTTGTGTAAATAAAATGGCTGTTGAACCGACCGAGGGTGAGTACCGGCAACACAGATGTTCGCCCCAAGAGTTCAACACTTGAATCTCACCCCTTCCACTCGCCAATCTGTGTTTCGCTCGCGCTCTGCGGGAGACTAACGAATTTGTGAAAAATCTATTGAAACATTTCCTGCGAAAGCATAATCCGTTTTTCCGAGTTAAGATTCAATTTCTGTAATTACATTTTTCCTCCTCTTCTTCTTTTTCTCCTTCGTCACAAAGTTTCTCTGTCTGCTACTGCTTACCCGTATGAAGAGTCTGCAGAAAGGGCATATGGTTAAAGGTGGCACATCTGTGGGCTTTGGTCCAAGTAATTACAAATCTGATGTGTTGCATTCACACGACTTTCTCTACTAACTCCCCTAGAAATTATTATTGTTAAAGCTTATTGTTTATCTACCGCTTTTTTACCTTCTCTACTATATATAGTTAGTACAGAAGGTATTGTGTTCCTTCAGTCAATCAAATGAAGACGATTTCCTAGAAAATTCAAGGAATAAATTTTGTTAGTAACGCAAATGTCTTAACCGTGTGCTATTTTAAAGAAAATCGTTAAGAACCATGTTTTAGAAAATTAACAATCTGATGCTTTACACTCACATGACTTTCTCTACTCTTGTACAATCTATTTTTACAAACGCCTATTCTCCATATGCTTCATGTTAATCGAGATATCGAGATGTCAATCTTATTGGTAATTTTCTTGTAGATGCAAGGGGAATATGGTAGCTTTTAAGCGATAGTCAAATATTTTAACGCTGGTTGCTATGTGGCGCATTCCATTCTCTTTGCATGTCAGGACAAAAAAATGAATAAGTATAAGTATGAGAAAAAGTATAAGTATTGGAAAATTTAAGGAAATAACAAGCAATATCTCGAAAACGGTGCACTCAACAAAAGAAATGTATATGACATAAATTGTGTATTTTAACGCAATCTACATTTTTTGTGTAGTAAAATTTTGTCTATCTCTTATGGTTTACCAGTTATGCAAAAGTCGTTCACAATGAAGAATACGTTTGGAGACATTCCCAGAAAATTCGAGATATACATTTCATTTCTCATGACATTATCTTAAACATATGATATTTTCATCAAAATCGTTAGAGCCACTTTTGAGAAAATTAAAATTTTCGAAAAATCTTCCATGTAAAGGGTAGTCTGGGGTGGGGGGATTTTCTTGAAAACCTTGTGTCGCATCTCTGGAAGATACTGAACCTAAATACCAAGTTTGGTGCTTATCCGATTGTTCGTTTCTGAGTTATGCTGTTCACAGACACACACACACAGACACACACACACACAGACACACACACAGACACACACACACACAGACACACACACGGACATGTTTCCAAAAATGCTTTTTTTGGATTCAGGAGGTCTCAAAACGTGTATTTCCGGTGAAATCTCGGTATCGAATTTTTGGGTGGAATGCAATACTTCCCCTACTTACTATACGTAGTAGAGAAAGTAAAAATGAATAACGAATTTGAGAAAAAGTATAAGTATTGGAAAATTTAAGGAAATAACAAGAAATATCTCGAAAACGGTTCATTCAACAAAAGAAATGTATATGACATAAGTTGTGTATTTTAACGCGATCTACATTTTTTGTGTAGTAAAATTTTGTCTATCTCTTATGGTTTACCAGTTATGCAAAAGTCGTTCACAATGAAGAATACTTTTGGAGACATTCCCAGAAAATTCGAGATATACATTTCATTTCTCATGACGATATCTTAAACTTATGTTATTTTAATCAAAATCGTTAGAGTCATTTTTGAGAAAACTAAAATTTTCGAAAAATGTTCCATGTAAAGGGTAGTCTGGGGTGGGGGGATTTTTTTGAAAACCTTCGTGTCGCATCCTTGGAAGATACTGAACCTAAATACCAAGTTTGGTGTTTATCCGACTGTTCGTTTCTGAGTTATGCTGTTCACAGACATTGTTCCCTTAAATTTTCCAATACTTGCACTTTTTCTCAAATGGGAATTCGTTATTCTTTTTTCTTATGTCCTGGACATACAAAGAGAATGGAATACTCCACATAGCAACCAGCTCTTAAAATATTTGACTATCGCTTAAAGCCTACCATTTAGCGATTGTAAAAATAGTTTGTACAAGAGTAGGGAAAGTCATGCGAGTGCAACACATCAGATTTTTTAAGTTCATTGTCCGCTGAAAGCTTGAACAAGGTTGGTTACAAACTACAATGCGCTTTAGTGTAAGAAAATTCAGAATCGAGTAAAAGGCTTTGAAAGAATACAGGCCGTTACGTCTTGTGTTCTTGAACATTTAAATAGTCACGAGTTAAACCTTTAAAGCTATAATTGAAGCTAAAGGTTCGAAGTATTTTTAGACATAAAAAGTAGTTTTTAAATTATTTTAAATGTTTGATCAAATTGCAGCTATGATTCCGGGGCTAAGTTTAGGGTACCTCCCCGGCATTAAAAAAAACCCTGAGCCAGGGAGGACGGTTCAGGCGGGATTTGAACCGCGGACCTCCCGTTCACGAGTCCGTGCGAAGAGGAGAGTGATTTGGTAGCATATCTGTGTGGAGTTTGAAGAGAGCAAGGGATGATGTATTCTCCACTATCTGATGATGTGTCGCAGATAGATATTGGTCTATTTACTTTTCCCACCCTTGTCTCGCGGTATTTACCAGCACTCTTACTTACTTGCTCTCTCGATCACCACCACTCCAACACGTGCTGATTGCAAACATTAGTCAAGTGCATGCGTGCTCTAAAGGAACTTGGCAGTGCAAACAATAGGAACCTTACCTACTGCCCACACAATATCGGTTTAACAGGCTCAAATACTTATTCAGATTTACGGAAGGATGCTGCAAATTAATTTGGAGCCGAGCGTGAGGCAGTATTTTTAACACTTAAATGATTACAGTCCAATTATATAATATGTACATTCAATAACAGCCCGCCTTAAAGCAATATGTGTATGTAACAATATATAAAAAGTGTATATTACAGTCATATATGTTTATATTATTGTAAACATGTTCAATAATGTAATGTGAATGTATTACGTAATTTAATAATGTAGGAGCTGTGAGAATAATAAGTTAAAAGTTGCTAACAATGAGGTAACCTTGAGGCAATAATGAATAGGAAAGTTTAACAATACTACCTGTGATTCTTAGAGTAAGAATAATGTAATTTTTGTGACATTTTATAAAATAGCCACTCAACAACCAGAAAAAGCTTTAGTTAAATAAAAGTATGCTTTTGGATTAGGAATAGCCAATCAGAAACTGAAATATAGCAAAATTTACAAATCTAGACGTCAGTTGCTTGTAGACAGTGCTCATAACTGGACGCGTTGCTTGAAGACAGTGTTTCTGACGCGAGATGTGTCCTGGAGAAATTTAATATATTTCGTGTGAGACAAAAATAGCTTACATGTTAAAAAGCGCAAGTATTTAATAAAAGAATCTCACAGTTCTCTCTATATCAGTGAAGTGTTATTTAAATCGTGTCATGCATTAATAAAAGGAGTGAAGTAAAATTATAATATGTGTAAGCCCACATTCTTCAGTCGCACCACAACCCTACAAAGAGAAACAATAATACTGACGCAGCCGAAGCAAACATAAATATATAATATTTAAAGAAACAGTCAAAATTACAAAGTTAATATTTTTTAAAACATTTTTGGGGCAAAGGCCATCGGAAAGTACATTTGGGGCGAAGGCTAACGGAAAGCGGGTACTATACGTGCGGTTGTAACCAACTTCAAGTTCGGCTCCCCAACAGTCGAAATACAATACAACTCCTACAACAAAACTTCTTCAAATTAGCTCCGAAAGCGTGGGGCAAATAACAATGCAACGAAACAACTTCTTCAAGCGTTAAGTATAAGGTTTAAATGTCACATAAATCCATTCCTTCGTACGTTAGTTCTGTTATTACTGTCTCTCCCACGTACCTTGAGGTAGGCATTAATAACACTTAAATGACATCAGTCTAATTATATAATATTAAAATATAATAACAGCCCGCCTTAAAGCAATATGTGTAAATATAAAATGTATATTACAGTTATTGTATTATGTTTATATCATTATGTACATGTATAATAATGTTA
The DNA here is from genome assembly GCA_030765065.1 of Deroplatys truncata. NCBI lineage: Eukaryota > Metazoa > Arthropoda > Insecta > Mantodea > Mantidae > Deroplatys > Deroplatys truncata. The sequence continues at coordinate 15,849,066 of CM060979.1, forward strand.
TGTGAATGTATTATCTAGTTTAACAATGTAGGAGCTGTGAGAATAGTAGCCGAAAGTTGCTAACAATGAGGTAAACTTGAGACAACAGTAAATTAGAAAGTTTAATAAAGGCTATTAATAATTCTTGGAACAATAATGTAATATTTAAAACAGTTTATAAATAGGCAATCAAAAACTAGAAAAGCTTTAAGTTAAATAAAAGTATTCTATTAGAGTAGGTTTAGCCCATCAGATACTTGAAATATAAAAAAATACACAAATTCAAGCGAAAGACGCTACAAGGAAGCGTAACCGAGCAATTCGGTAGAGGTTCAGTGTGTGACATGAAACTTCATTGCGGTGAGAATAATATAAAGTTTATCTCTTAAAAGTGCAAATAACAATAATCTCACAGCTCTATAGTAGGATACATTAGTGAGGTGTTATTTAATCGTGTGAACTATTAATAAAGGGAATGGAATACAATTATAATTTGTGTAAGCCTTCATTCTTTAGCCTACCAGCCCTGCTAAGAGATACGTGTTCTAAAAACACTAATAACGCAGCCGAGGGCCACCGGAAAAGTAAACGTGGGGCGAAGGCCACTCGAAACTTTGTACCGTACGTGGAGCGAACACTGCAAGAAACATATCTCCCGCAAATTGGTGCTTATACGTGGTGCAACCCCAACAATTAAACCCCTTCAAGTCTGGCTTACATACGTAGGACAACTCTTTCAACCTGGAGGAACTAATGCATGCCACCCAACTATTCGATATTGAGATTCCACGAAAAATAAATGTTTTCAGGCTCTCTGAAGCCAGAAATATAATATGTTACTTTCACATGACTTTCTCTACCCTATATCCTTTATTAGTGGATATACAAACTATTCTTAAGAAAACTTGTTTTTTCTTTATCTTCTTCATAGTAATCGAAAAAACTTTCGCAGAAGTAAGCTACATTACACGTTACATTATACAGGGAGAGCCAAAAAATACGAACCGGCTGTGCGGTGTTTTTAGTCTGAAGTAGTTATATTTGTTAGTAGTTGTAGGATGATTCAAATTTATATACACCACGTATGGGAGCCAATTTGTCGCGGTCACTTCGTGTTATCTTTTACTGGGCGCCTGTTATTGTATTAATACTTTGAATGTTGGGTTCATTGTCCTCCGGCTAGCTATTGTTTCTCGGTCGAGCAACTCTCTTAATCAAGGTGTGTAAACGGAAAGGATTTGTTACTGAAAGATAACACTGATAAAAGAATTTGTTTTTACACTTTTATTGTCGTCACACATTATTCAATTTCACTTATTGACTTTTGACACACGCCAGACTGAAACTGTTATATTTTCTAATATCACTATAATGACTTATTTACTGCACATTATTAATTCGCGTGTTTCACATTTATAACAAACTTTAAGACGCGAGAGATTCTGTAGAATTGCGACGTGTACTTTGTGTGTGCTTCCGTTGAACTACGCGACGTGTAACCCGCGAACGATTCTGATGAACTAACTGTGCGACGTATAACGCGTGAATGCTTCTGTTGGACTGCAGAAATCTGCCTGACTTTAGCTTTTTATACTCCCACACCCCGATATGCCTAAAGACTATAACCGAACTGGTATTGGTTAATAAAACGCGCCAACATTAGCGTCTATTTTTATATCCAATCAAAAATTACGAAAACATATGCTCTAGGGAAAATATTCCCGCTATTTCTAAGAAAAGCGCGCCAATTTGACGTCATTTGTTTGTCTCTTCTAATTAATATTCAACTCACCCCCTCGCACATTGTTATTCGCTCCTATTGTCAGTTTCAGTGAGCCCGTGTAAACTTATTTCCTAACAATGCATATAATTAACAAACATCTCAAATCAATGTCATACAATAATGCTTATTTACACTACAATTACTCTGGCATTTACATTATTGTGATACAAATTACTGCCACAAGTCTGCGTCCTCGGCGCTCGTTGCCGTCTGCCGATAGCATAGAAAGGCGCGGAAGAAGCAATACAACAGTTTTAAAAATATTTTTAAAGGCTTTAGTTACCAACTTTATGAAAGGAGATGCTGAAACTGGCCACCCACCTCTTTAGGAAACTGTCCATCACTCGCCGTAGCTCACGTTGAGAAATGCTGGCAATTTCCTGGCGGATATTTTGTTTTAATACTTACAGGGTGGTTGGGTTTGTCTTGTACACTTTGTATTAAGTTTCCCCAGAGATAGAAATCGCAGTGGGTTAGGTCGGGGGACCGATGGGGCCACAAATCCCTACTAATAATTCTGTCCTCAAACACGCTTTTAATTGTTCTCTTCGAAATATTGGCCGCATGAGCTGTTGGAGAGTCTTATTGAAAAAAAGGCAAAATCACGCTCCCTGTTTGTCAATTCTCCAAAAACTGGGGGCAAAATTGTATTCACGTATGCACGGGCTTTAACTATTGACTCGAAAAAAATTGGACCTGTGATTGGTCCGTCCTAACCCCCTGCGATTTCTATCTCTGCGGTAACTTATCACAAAGTATACAAGACAAACCCACACACCCTGGAAGAATTAAAACAAAATATCCGCTAGAAAATTTCTCAACGTGAACTATGGTGAGTGATGGATAGTTTCATAAAGAGGTGCCAACGACGGTGGCCAGTTTCAGCATCTCCTTTCATAAAGTTGGTAAGTAAAGCCTTTAAAAGTAGCTTTAAAAATGTTGTATGGTTTCAGCCGCGACTTTCTATGATAGTGACAGACGGTAACGAGCGCCGAGGACGCGGACAGGAAAAACACCGCGCAGCCGGTTCGTAGTTCTTTGGCTCTCGCCGTAGGTACAAAGGGAACAGCGATAGTCAGATGTTTAAGAACTGGACGTTACATGCTGGCCTTAAAAGTCCATACTGTTTCCATGGCATCGCGAGAAACAACTGAATGTTGACAGAGCTTCTCAAGGATGAAAGTATTTAACAATTCGAACCGTTAATAACGGATACCTCGGAAATGGCTTATGACATAAAAAATTATTTGATATGAATTGAGTTCTTTAAGAAGATCTACATTTTTTGTGTAGTACGCTTTCGTCTATTCCTTAACATTTACCGGTTATACAAGATTATACAAAACCCCTTCCGAATGAAGGTGACTTCACAGGTTATTTCCAGAAAATTCAACATATACAATTAATTTGTCATGTAAATATCGTTAATATGCGTTAATTTAATCAAAATTGTTAGAGCATGGCACGTTATTAATGGTTCGAATTGTTCAGTGTTGTGTCAATCTTTTAAAGCCCTGGAAACAGTATGGAATTTTAAGGCCAGCGTATAGGGTCCAGTTGTTAAACATTTGACTATCGCCGTTCTCTTTGTATCTATAACGAAATGTGTAATTTAGCTATTTTTTATCTCGATTAAAATGAAGTAGATAGAAAAATAAACTTTTATAACAATAGTTTGTATACCCAATAATAAACGATAGTGGGTAGAGAAAGTCATGTGAATGTAACACATCAGATAACTTTTTTTGTTTTTACTCTCTCTACCACGTACAGAGATCTCTATGGAGATTTCACTGGAAATACATGTTTTGAGGCCTCCTGAATCCAAAAAAAGAATTTTTGTTTAAAAAAAATGTCCGTGTTTGTATGTCTGTGAGAAGCATAACTCAAAAACGAATTGTCGGATGAATACCAATATTGTTATTAAGTTCAGTATCTTCAAAAATGCCGACACGAAGGTTTTCAAGAAAATATTCCACCTCAAAGTGCCCTTTACATGGAACATGTCTGGAATTTTTTTATTTTTTTTTTTTGAAAAATGATGGACGATTTTGATTAAAATACCATGAATTAAAGATATTTACATAACAAATAAAATCTGTATCTTAAATGTTCTGGGAATAGCCTGGGAAGTCCTCTTCATTTGGAAGGTATTTTGTATAATCTTGCATAACGTTAAGTGATAGACGAAAACGTGTGTCACAAAAAATGCATATCTCTTTAAAACATACATTTTATTTCAAATAAGTTTCTTGTGGCATTAGCTATTTCCAAGATATCCCTTATTAATGGTTCGAATTGATCAATTCTTAGTCATTCTTTTAAATACCTGTCGATTTGCAGTTGTTTCTCGCGGTCATGGAAACACTATGGAATTTTAAGATAGCGTACAGTGCCCAATTCTTAAACATTTGACTATCGCTATTCTCTCTATATCTACAGAATGCTCGAAAACTACTCGTTCAAATTAATACAGGTGGTAGAGAACATCAAAATATTATGATAAGGGACATATGGTCTGTGAAGTCAACTTGCAATGTTTGTGAATAGAGCTGACTATGAATGTGTACTGACCTTCAAACCTGCTCTGCGTACGAACGGTTGGCTCTGAGGTCTGCTTGGAAACGGCATTCTCGATGATAGCCGGATTGGACCATGTATTCTTACATTCCGCCTCAATTGACAGAGTTATCTCATCTTCGTGGAACATGTGTTGCAGAATTGCTGGAGGATGTACTTCCAGCGCGATGGGGCGCCAGTCCATTTCAGCAATGCTGTGGGAATCATCTGAGAGCCACCTTGGGGAATCGATGGATCGGCCGAGGTGGACCTGTCGGCTGGCCACCCGGGTCGCCTAACCTCACGTGTATGGATTTCTTTCTCTGGAGGGCATATGAAGCAGCTTGTGTATGAAACCGATGTGGAAACGGAAGAAGACCTCATTACTAGAATTGCCGTTGCTGTTGGTACCATACAGGCCAATGGTCGCGCATTCGAGCAGTTCCTGTGAATACAACTGCTGTAATTAGCATGCCAAACTACCTTCTATGTAAATCGTCCCTAGCATAAGGAATTGCCGCCAGGGACAATATGTTCCTTATCGAAATATATTTCTTTTGAGTTCTCTACCACCTGTATTAATTTGAACGAGTAGTTTTGGAGCATCCTGTATAATGAAATGTGTAATATAGCTATTTTCGGAAAGGTTTATCTTCATTAAAATGAAGTAGATAGGAAAATAAAGTTTCTTAAGCATAATTTGTATACCCACTAATAAGCGGTTAGAGAAAGTCTTGTGAATGTAATACATCGGATTTTTTACTTTCTCTACTGCGTATAGTAAGTAGGGGAAGTATTGTATTCCACCCAAAATTCGATACCGAGATTTCAACGGAAATACATGTTTTGAGACCCCCTGAATCCAAAAAAAAACATTTTTGGAAACATGTCCGTGTGTGTGTGCCTGTGAACAGCATAACTCAGAAACGAACAGTGGGATAAACTTGGTATTTAGGTTCAGTATCTTCCAGAGATGCGACACGAAGGTTTTCAAGATAATCCCCCACCCCAGATTACCCTATTTTTCGAAAATTTTAATTTTCTCAAAAATGGCTCTAACGATTTTTATTAAAATATCATATGTTTAATATATTGTCATGACAAATAAAATGTATATTTGGAATTTTCTGGGAATGTCTCCAAAAGTGTTCATTGTGAACGACTTTTGCATAACTGGTAAACCATAAGAAATAGACAAAATTTTAGTACACAAAAAATGTAGAACGCGTTAAAATACACAGTTTATGTCATATACTTTTTTTTTGTTGAGTGAACCATTTTCGAGATATTGCTTGTTATTCCCTTAATTTTTTCAATAATTTTCTCAAATGGGAATTCGTTATTCATTTTTTTGTCTTGGATATGCAAAGAGTATTAATGTGTGGGAAAGGGAATGGTGCTGCACCTAGCAACCAGCTATTAAGAGATATGTAATGTGTATTTTGATTAGTATGAAATAGATGGAGAATAAGAGTTTTTGTAAAAATAGTTTGTACAAGAGTAGGGAAAGTCATGTGAGTGTAACACATCAGATTTTTTTTCTCTGTATTTATAACTGAATAGTTTAGTAAACCTTTTAAACATGTTTGCTAGGATCTGCAATGTTCTAAAAGCGTGTTGTTAATATTTTGAAAAATAATGGAGAGTTGAACTAGCTTTGTTTTGAAGTCGCGAACATGACGGGAGCTCTAACCACTGCGCTGTCGGCGTCTGAGATCCCCTGGCGAGCGTGAAGCAAGAGAAAGAATAGGCTGCAGTAATAACACAGGTTGTGGGGGTGCCACCGGCAGTTGGGAGGGAGGGGGAGAGAGGGAAAATAAAACGGTGGAATGGGATAGCGCGGCCTTTTGTAGTATGTATACTTGTATGAAAAGTGTCCCGTCCTCTGCATTCGCCCACGTATATCCACTTCCCATTTCGCCCTGAAAATGAAGTGCAAATAAGGTTAGCCTGGACTGAAGAGGACGAGGGATGGAAGCTTTGCAGGGTCGACCAGACTCTTCTCTTCTTCACCCCCTTCGGAGCGTCGCGGCGAAGGAAACACGTGAGAGGTGAATAAGGGAGCATGAATGGAAACAGAGCAGAGGGTAACTTCTTTGTGTACAAATTTTAGGAAAACCTTGCCGGCGTTTTAAATATCTCCTTCTTCCCCGAAACTGTAATTACAAAAAACTAGAAGCAATGGCCGTTTTCGCTGCCTTGTTTGCCCGGATATTCACGCCTTACACTGGGATATACGTCACAATATTACAAGGAATAACCAACATACTACACCGAACTTTAAGCTCGAACGACGAAATCATTAAATCTAATTACCCCCCACTTATAATTGTAATTTCGTAATAACCAGGCTAAGGAAGTATCCGGGACAACTTAAGGGGACAAGGTAGTCTGAACACATGGAAATTACACCTTAAGTGTGTTAAATTACCACTGCTCTTAATGTCCTCAATGATTTTTCCAAAATTTTTATTATTATTCTATAAATAATGACAATTACTTCAAGAGACTGTTTCTATTTATACCTTATGTAGTTGACTCCGTAAAAATTATTTCGTTCAGCAGAAAAATAATAAAATTTACTCTTAAAACATGTGAATTCATGTACTTTTACTTTCTCTACTACGTATAGTAAGTAGGGGAAGTATTGTATTCCACCCAAAAATTCGATACCGAGATTTCACCGGAAATATATGTTTTGAGACCCCCTGAATCCCAAAAAAAATCTGATGTGTTACACTCACATGACTTTTTCTACTCTTGTACATTATACATAAAACTAAGTAGTGTAAATAATATTAAACATTTCAACATTGAAAATGAAATAATTATAAATATTAATTGTATGTTATATGTAAAGGTATTGAGATGTGTAACAATGAAATGGAAGTTGCGTTTGATTGATTGAAGAGATATTTTATTTATTGTAGATATTCACGTATTTATGTTTTGATAATGTAATGTTGTTAGTGGTTTTATGTTGTTCTGAATGGAATTTGTTTTATTTTATCATCATTATTTATATTTTATTTTATTTACCTACCTACTTGGTTTATTATAAGTTGTTATATATATACAGAGAGAGCCAAAAAACTACGAACCAGTTGCACAGTGTTTTTCCTGTCCGCGTCCTCGGCGCTCTTTGCCATCTGCCGCTATCATAGAAAGGCGCGGATGGGACCATACGACATTTTTAATACTACTTTTAAAGGCTTTACTTACCAACTTTATGAAAGGAGATGCTGAAACTTGCCGCCGTCGTTGTCCATACATTTTTGGCACCTCTTTGGGAAACTATCCATCACTCGCCGTAGTTCACGTTGAGAAATTTCCTGGCGGATATTTTGTTTTAATTCTTCCAGGGTGTGTGGGTTTGTCTTGTACAGTTTATGTTTTAAGTTACCGCAAGGATTGAAGAAATGTAGTTTTATTAGCTCCACGTATGGAAAATCCGATTTGAAGTAGGAGTTGTATTATAGTTCAACTGTTGGGGAGCCGAAGTTGTAGTAGTTGCAACCGCATGTATAGTAAACAGTTTCCGGTAGCCTTCGCCCCAAATATACTTTCAGGTGGCCTTTGCCCCAAGTTTAAAAAAAAATATTATCTTTGTAATTTGACTGTTTCTTTAACTATTATATATTTATGTTTGCCTCGGCTGCGTCAGTATTTATTTTAGAGACATGGACGTCTTGGCAGGGCGTGATGCGACAAAGAATGTAGGCTTACACAGGTTATAATTTTACTTCACTCGTTTTATTAATACTTGATACGATTTAAATAACACTTCACTGATATATAGAGAGAGAGCTGTGAGATGTTTTTATTAAGTACTTACACTTTTTTAATACGTAAACTATTTTCGTCTCACACGAATACGTATTATACGTACTTCTCGAGGACACACAAGCAACGCATCCAGTTATGAGCTCTGTCTGCAGGCAACTGAATAGATTTCAACCGTATAAACTTGTAAATTTCTGTATTTGAAGTCTCTGATTGGCTAATACTAATCCAATAGAATACCTTCTTTTAACTAAAGCTTTTTCTGGTTGTTGGTTGGCTATTTTATAAACTGTGACTAAAATTACATTATTGTTACTCGAAAAATAAGAAGTAGTATTATTAAACTCTCAAACTCATTATTGCCTCAAGGTTACCTCATTGTTAGCAACTTTTAACTTATTATTCTCACAGCTCCTACATTATTAAATTACGTAATACATTCACATAACATTATTGAACATGTTTATAATAATATAAGCATATGCAATGACTGTTACATACATTTTACAAATTATTACATACACAAATTGCTTCAAGGCGGGCTGTTATTGAAATTACATATTATATAATTTGACTGAAATCATTTAAGTATAAAAATGCTGCCTCAAGATAGAAATCGCAAGGGTAAGGCGTGGGACCGAGGGGGCCACAAATCTCTATTAATAATTCTGTCCTTAAACACACTTTCATAAAGTTGGTAAGTAAAGCCTTTAAAAGTAGTTTTAAAAATGTTGTATGGTTTTATCTGCGCCTTTCTATGATGGCGGTAGACGGCAACGAGCGCCGAGACCGCGCATCCGGTCCGTGGTAATTTGGCTCTCCGTGTGTCTATATATAGTGCGTTGTAAATATATTTAGAAAATAAAAAAATCTGATGTGTTACACTCACATGACTTTCTCTACTCTTGTACAAACTATTTTTACAAACGCTTATTCTCCATATGCTTCATGTTAATTGAGATGTTAATCTTATTGCTAATTTTCTTGTAGATGCAAGGGAATTGGTAGGCTTTAAGCTATAAGCTGTTCGTTTCTGAGTTATGCAATTCACAGACAGACACACGCACGGACATGTTTCCAAAAATGCTTTTTTTTGGATTCAGGGGGTCTCAAAACATGTCTTTCCGGTGAAATCTCGGTATCGAATTTTTGGGTGGCATACAATACTTCCTCTACTTACTACACGTAGTAGAGAAAGTAAAAGTATTACACAAAAATTGTACATATGTTTAAAACACATAACTTACTTCAAATAACTTTTTTGTGGCATCGGTCATTTCTGTGATATCCGAAATTAATTAATCCATTTGTTCCATACTTAGCCATTCTTTTAAAGTCCTGTTGATTTTCAGTTGTTTCTCGCGATGTCATGGAAACAGTATGGAATTTTAAGGCCAGCTTATAGCCTCTCCAGTTGTTAAACATTTGACTATCGCTGTTCTCTCTGTATCTATAACGAAATGTGTAATGTAGCTGTTTCTGTAAAGGTTTGTCTCGATTAAAATGTAGTAGATAGAAAGCTAAACTTTCGTAAGAATTACTAATAAGTGATAGTAGAGAAAGTCATGTGAATGCAACACATCAGATTACGTTTATCTCACTTATCTTGAAGTAGAACAAGCCCTTGCAAGAATAGTTTATAAATGCTGTATAAAAATAAACGATAGTGAGTAGAGAAAGTAGCACATACATTTGCCTGTGAAAGCCTGTCGTTATAGCAATAGGTTTACCTTACAACACTTCGTTCTGTTTTGGTTTGTAAGTGCACGAGTGTGAGTGTAAAACATACGTAAGTGTGTCTGTATGCACGCACATGTATATTATATTGTCTGCTTGTTTCGTCATGTTCCAACAGCCCCCCTCTCTTCTCCTCTGTTCTGCTCTCCCTCATTCATCATCGCACTTTGTGAATATTCCATTTTCTCATCTCTTCCCTCTTGCTCCATTTGTTCTTCTCCCGCCACCCGCTACCCCGCTCCGCCCATTCCGGTTTTCCAATTTTGAAAATGTCCCCGCGGGCGGCGCACACACATACACACACGCGCGCACTCTAACCCACGCATTGCGTCACTGCAGGTGAATCCCGGCGCGCAGGAAAACTTGCATAATGTTCTGCCGGGCAAAAATTTAAAGTTCAACTGCCAGTCGAAATTCGACTAAAACACTTGCTAGTTGTTCAAGTAGCGCGCAGAGGCGCGAAGAACTGCCACGCGTTTATGATGTTTACATGAAAAATAAAATGTAGGTACTCGAATATCTTGAATTTCTCTGGGAATAGCCTGCGAGGTCCTCTTCGTTCTGAATGATTATTGTATAACTGGTAAACCGTAATATATGGAATATCTTACTGTATAAAACATGTACAGGGTGAGAGAAAGTACATTTACACTACCTTTGAAACTATATAGTTATGCACAACTTACCTCCTATGGGTCCAAAACATCTATGTGGGTTCCTCCATGTCCGATTGCGTTTTTCAGTTGCTCATTGTTTACGTGTCGGCGTTTTCTCAAATCTTCTTTCACAATACCCTGATGCAATATTTTATATCATAACATGCTGTGAATGCCAGAGTGATTGTAGTGTAAATTAATATTATTGTATGTACAGGATTTTAGATGTTTGTTAGCCATAAGTATTGTTAGGAAATAAGTTTACACGGCCTCACTTAAACTGATAATAGAAGTGGGTAACAATAAACCGAGGGGGTGAGTTGTTTATCACTAGGAAGAGACAAACAAATGACGTCAGGGTAGCGTGCCTGTTTTAGAAATGGAGGGAATATCTTCCCTAGAGTATATATGTTAGTAGCAGTGATTGGCTGACCAAAACAGACGCTAAAGTGGGCGCAATTTGGTAACCAATAGCAGCTCTATTATAATGTTTAGGCAATTCGAGGTGAAGGAGTATATATTCTCGAGCCATAAGCAAGTGCCGCACAGTTCTGAAGAATCTCTCACGAGGTGCACGTCGCAGAGTTAGTTATAAAAATGTAAAGTACGCGAAGTAATTGGTGCGCGGCAACTATAACGGCTGTAGTTACATTCGGAAATATCACAGTTTCAGTCAGGCGTGTATAAAGATTAAACATGTCAATTATTAATTAAGTGTGACGACAATAAAAGTCTAGATTCAAATTTTTTTATCAGTGTTATCTTTTAGTAACAACTCCTTTCCGTTTACACACCCTGCTTAGAGACACGTGCTCGACTGAGTTATAATAGCTAGCCGGAGGACAAAGAACCCAAATTTAAAAATAATTAAAGAATAAGCGCCCAACAAATAAGATAACAAAAGTCATTTGAAAACTGCGAAAACCCCACAGTGCATTATCAGATGTGGCGAGATCAGGACTTCTTGGAGGCCAAGATAACGGAGCCGGAGATTATTCTGAGCCACGTCCAATCCAGCAATTTGCAAAAATTTCGTCCAAGCGTTGGGGGCCGCGGACGGCGAAATGTCCTGGTGCGCCGTCAAGCTGAAAGATGACGGTGTCGTCAATTCTGGAAGCAACAAATCTTCGATCACTTTCAAATAAGTGTGTTGATTGGCAGGGCCATCCCTGCCCAAACCATAACATGAGGCGGATTATTCTGAATCTCTTCATAAAAGTGAGGTTTGTTTTTCGCCCAGAAAAAACACATTACGGCTACGTACATCGTACATTTCTCAGAAAACATGACATTCCTTTTGTCGTTTGCACTAGGAAAGGTTTCAAGCAATAACTGACATGCATGCACGTGTCGATCCAGGTCAGCATCTGACAACTCATTAACAGTGGTTGGACGAATACGTTTCAGTTTTAAATCTCTATGTGGTCTCACATTGTCGATGTCGGAATGCAGAGCGTTTGCGTAATTGATGGTTCCACAGCAGCACGCGTTTCAACTCGAGTGCTTGGTCGCCCCCGCATCGAGAACATTTCCCGTGGCAATAACGTTGGACGTGACGGTGGTGCTTTGCCAAAACGCACGGCGAAGTTTTTCTGCACATCCTGCATTGTTTGTCCGGTGTTTCGGCGTGCGTGAACCCACACAGAAGCCACCAAACGCTCTTCCACACTAAAAGGACCTGCATCGGCCAAAACTTTACCAGCCATTTTGAGTATTGTTGCGTATTGCTGCCGGTATCACTACCGGCGTTGTCAGATCTACCGGCTTTATCGATAATCGATTACACATTCGATAATTCGTATTCGTGTTACACATTTGCTTCTTTGCTTCATAAAACCGGGTTAATGTTCGTAAAGTCCATAAAGGGGCTTTCCACTCACCCTGTAGATCTCGTTAAAGCACACAATTTATTTCAGATATTCTTTGGTATTGGTTTGAATTTTCAAATACGTTTATTTTTCCAAATGGTAAGGTATAGGTTATATAACGGAGAGGGACATCTCGCGCACCGCAACCTACATAGATCTACTGCGGCTACCCCCCCTCAGGAGGAAGGTATGAGGTGAAGGAACCATAGAGGAGGCTACAAACCGTAAGCAGACAGACCGCAAAGACGCCCGCAAAGTTCCTAACATTTCCAAGCTTGCAGACGCGTCCCACTGCTGGAACCGACGAGAGAGGGCGATGAACGACTACAGCCCTCTTGTGTCCACAAAGAGTAGCCTTTCTACAATGTTTACTAAACAACGAAGTTGCTTATTATTTCTCCCCCCTTATATGTAACATTCTGTTGTATACACACCACGTGATCAAAAGTATCGGGACACCTGGCTGAAAATGACGTACAAGTTCGTGGCGCCCTCCATCGGTAATGCTGAAAGTCAGTATGGTGTTGACCCACCCTTAGCATTGATCACAGCGTTCACTCTCGCAGGCATAATTTAAATCAGGTGCTGGAAGGTTTCTTGGGGAATGATAGACCATTCTTCACGGAGTGCGAAACTGAGGAGAGGTATCGATGTAGGTCGGCGTTCTAAAACATCCCGAAAGTGCTCTATAGGATTCAAGTCAGGACTCTGTTCAGGCCAGTTCATTACAGGGATGTTATTGTCGTGTAACAACTCCGCCACAGCCTGTGCGGTATGAACAGGTGCTCGATCGTGTTGAAAGATGCAATCGCCATCCCCGAATTGCTCTTCAACAGTGGGAAACAAGAAGATGCTTAAACTATCAATGTAGGTCTGCACTGTGATCGTGCCACGCAAAACAACAAGGGGTGCAAGCCCCCTCCAGGATAACCGCAACCACACCATAACACCACCACCTCCGAATTTCAATGTTGGCATTACACACGCTGGCAGATGACGTTCACCGGGCATTCGCCATACCCACACCCTGCCATCGGATCGCCACATTGTGTAACGTGATTCTTCACTCCACACGTTTTGCTACTGTTCAATCGTGTAATGTTGACGCTCCTTACACCAAGGGAGGCGTCGTTTGGCATTTTCCTGCGTGATGTGTGACTTAAGAGCAGCCTCCTCGACCATGGAATCCAAGGTTTCTCAACTCGCGCTTAACTGTCATAGTACTTGGAGTGGATCCTGATGCAGTTTGGAATTCCTGTGTGATGGTCTGCATAGATGTCTGCCTATTACTCTTTGCGACCCTCTTCAAATTTCGGCGGTCTCTGTCAGTCAACAGACGAGGTCGGCCTGTACGCTTTTGTGCTGTACATGTCCCTTCACGTTTCCACTTCACTATCACATCAGAAACAGTGGACCTAGGGATGTTTAGGAGTGTGGAAATCTCGCGTACAGACTTCTGACACAAGTGACACCCAATCACTTGACCACGGAGCGTCCCATTCTACTGTTTCACGATGTCTAATGACTACTGAAGTCTCGGATGAGTACCAGGCAGTAGGTGGCAGCACAATGCACCTAAGATGAAAAATGTATGTTTGTGGGGTGTCCGGATACTTTTGATCACATAGTGTATGATGGGGATCTATTTCCTGCTTTTTCCATATATTCATTTGATCCTGCATTAAAACTCTCCCTAACTTTTAGCTGTATTGGTAAATTTTTCCATTTCTCTAGGATTAAATTCTCTCTTCCTTTATCCGTATACTCGCATTCCAGAATATAATACCATTTGTCATGTAATCCATTACATCTATTACATTCTCTCCCCATTTCTTCTCCCTGTTAGACCACTTAAATTCATTACACCTGTCCTCGCCCATGCGTACGCTATTCTGGCCTCTCTGTGGCATACTTCGATGTATCTTTCTTTTCCCCATTCCGTTTTTAAATATATAATCTATTAATGACCTCTTTGCCCTTGAAACGACTTATAATTTCTTTCTTTTCAATATCCCCACTCTTATTCTAATTTCTGTCCAGAAACCGTTACTTTTGTTGTTTCTTTCTACCCATGTTTCTCCCATTCCTGTATCTTCCAATGTTGTCTATATCTTGTGCATCCAAACCCCCTCCCTCCTGTACAACCAAGTATTGCTTTAATATCTCATTTCTGAACCAGTATTTGGTTGCCCTGTCTACCATTTTGCTTTAGCTCCCTCCCTCCCTAGCTCTGCTTGTGTTACTCCATTCAGTGAACTCCTTGCTAATCCTAGGCTTATTTTGCAAAAATTTCTATGTATAGCATCTACATTTTCTCATCTGTTTTCTAGCCCCCATATCTCTGCTGCGTATAATACCCTTACTTCCACCACTATGCTATATATCCTTTCTAGCCACGCAATTTGTATTTCTGGTATTTTGTTCTTCTTCTATTCTCCCCCATCCCCTGCACTATTGAGCCTTACCTATAGATAGTCAATTGTCCTCACTACTTCCAGCACCGTTCCTTCCCAATACCAATTTTAGGTCTTCCTTCGTTTATATGGTTTCTTAAAAATCATGATTTTCTATTTTAGTATTTCTATTGAACAATCATCCGTGCACCGCCTTACGCCACGAAACCTAGAAGCACACCTAAAAGATAAGAAGGAAATGGAATGAAATGGATATGACGGAAGGGAAATCGTGATAAAGAAGAAACCACCCCAACATTCGTCTGTCGACCCGGGTTTGAGGCGGCGGTCGTCGGAAGTCGAACCCGGGACTTCCCGAAAGCGAGTCACCTCACCCGGTTTCAATGGTAAATTGCTATTCCCCCCTTTTTTCTCGTGGTCAAGCAAAGAACATGCAATTTCAAAACCATTACACAGAGATCCGATTTTTAAAGATCTGACTCGCTTTAACCTAATCAAAACTTATCTGCACTAGCAAGAAGTAGACCTTAGGAATATGCCTTTGTAAGAATAGTTTAGAGTGAGCGGGGAAACTCGTGTGAACCGCTCAGATTTGTATTTCAGAAGCGAGTTTTAGCAGTGTTCTGACGACTGCTTGACGTTGTAAGCTACACATGGCCAGTGCATGATCCCTGATACCTTGCTGAACGTGGCAAGTCGCGTGGGTGGATGCAGAGAATGCGTGCGGGGCTGACATTTGCGTGCCACACACTTCCTTCACTTTCCATCAATAAAACGAGCCTTCTTCTTTCTCGTGCAGCCATTATTGACCGCAGGAACAACCGCCACCTGGCCACAACAACGTCAACAACAGGTAACAATGTAGCTCATAATTACAACTGCAAGCGGATCCTCTCGCGTGGATCAGTGGCCATCGCTTTCCTGTTAACTTGCGCAGCAGTTTCTACCTAAATGTTTTGAAAAGTTTGTCACAAGCTTCTCTACCATAATTATAAATGTGTCTTAAATTACAGCAGATACCCTTAATAGTGTTTTAGAAAAAACTGATACGTTTACTGTATTAATTATTGAGATACTGCACACGATGCGGAAATAGAATAGAAATACTACCACGTTATGTAAATGCCAATAAACTTAACTGCATATAGAATTGTTACCTTCTCTACTACGTATAGTAAGTAGAGTAAGTATTGCATTCCACCCAAAAATTCGATATCGATATTTCACCTAAAATACGTGTTTTGAGGCCCATGAATCCAAATAAAGCATTTTGGAAACATTTCCCTGTGTGTGTGTGTGTGTGTTTGTCTGTGAACAGCATAACCCAAAAACGAAAAGTCGGATAAACACCAAACTTGGTATTTAGGTTCAGTATCTTTCAAAGATTCGCAACGAAGATTTTCAAAAAAACTACCCAACCCCAGACTACCCTTTACACGGAACATTTTTCACAAATTTTGTGTTTTCTTAAAAATCTCTAAACATTTTATTAAAATACCATATATTAAAGATATTTACATTACATATAAAATGTATATCCCCTCGTCTATCGCTTAACGTTTACCAGTTATACAAGGTTGTACAAAACTCCCTCCGAATTATTATTTTTTTTCTCTATTTTATTTTACGTCGCTTTAACTCCTTCGTCATATCGCGACGGATCTGTTGGTGAATAACTCTTAGAATGTTATGTGAAGTTAGAACAGTTAGCCTTCTAGGTCTCATCCCTGTAACCACACGCTCCGTCACGTGTCACAGAGACCCTAGCGCATAGCTACCGAATCTTCTGCTTTGTGCCGTGCAGACGGCATTAGGGTGCCGTCCAGTACAATCGTCGCCCCCATATAAAGGCGGACAGTTAGCCTTCTAGGTCTCATCCCTGTAACCACCTGCTTCATGCCGTGCAGATGGCGTTAGGGTGCCGTCCAGTCCAACCGCCGTCCTCACACAGAAAGACGGACATTTAGCCTTCTAGGTCTCATCCCTGTAACCACTTTCTTCATGCCGTGCAGATGGCGTTAGGGTGCCGTCCAGTCCAACCGCCGTCCTCACACAGAAAGACGGACATTTAGCCTTCTAGGTCTCATCCCTGTAACCACCTGCTTCATCCGAAAGATTGCCCCAACATTTAATATATATATTTTATTTGTCATGGAAATACCTTTAATATGTATAGGAATTTTAACCAAAATCAATAGAGCCATTGTTAGAAGAAAAAAGAATTCGTAAAAGTCTTCCATGCGAAGGGTATTTTGGGGTGAAGGATTTTCTTGAACATATTTGTGTCGCATATTTGGACGGCACTTAAGCTAAATACCAAGGTTAGTGTTTATCCAACTTTTCGTTTTTCAGTTAGCTATGCTCACACTCACTTGTTTCCAAAAATTCTTTTTTTTGATTTGGGGGCCTCAAAACATGTATTTCCGGTGGAATCTTGGCATCGAATTCTTGGGTGAAAGTAACTTTGTCTACCTACTATGTACGCGGGTAATAATAAACGAAGATATTTAAAAGTAGAGATTAAATCAAAGCAATTGTCTTCGCAAAACACAGCTCAAATCCATATTGTGTGTTATACCCTTTATGCACTACACTATGTATAATTTCTGAAGAGCGACTATTGGCAGGGCTATTACGAAACCTATTAATTTGAAAGTGTTGGCTATAAAAGAATTTCTTCGCACAGAGGATCAAAAAATGAGATGCACAAAGAGGCTATACTAAGTGCATTCGATGTTTACCGCAAGGGATGTGTTCCGAAAATATTGCAGGTAAAATAACTGTAGCAATTTACGTGGTTGCTGCTGCTGCTGCTGCCTGATCTAAGTGCGTCAGCATGGACGCCAACATTAACATGTTGATTGTCCGTTTGTGCGCTTGATTGGTTTTTGGCAGAAACATCGCTGCCGGCTGCGGAAAATGGGAAGTTGCGCGCTTTTGTGCAACCCTGGCGCGCGCGGAGGTGGTTTGTTTATGTTTCATCATCGGCAGCGGGTAATTACCATCGCATGGACCATGTCTCCTACTCTGGTGATACCTTAGTTAGGCGCCGGTGATGGAACACAAACAGTTCAACAGCTGCGGTTTAATTCGAGAGGGTGCTCCCGACACCTTCTCTACTATTTACGGATCATTTTCCAAAAAACTGTACACATATATTTACACAACAGTTTATTCTCAATAAAAACACAGTTAAAATAATTTAGTCTCAGGTGGAAAAATTTATCTGCAAAGTTTCACCCTTATGAAATAGTGTCCCATTTTCGTATTTATAATAGTTAAAAATCTGATGTGACAGACCCATGTGACTTTTTCTGCCCTCTATTTTTACTTTCTCTACTACGTATAGTAAGTAGGGAAAGTATTGTATTCCACCCAAAAATTCGATACCGAGGTTTCACCGGAAATACATGTTTTGAGGCCCCCTGAATCCAAAAAATGCATTTTTGGAAACATGTCCGTGTGTGTGTCTATGAACAGCATAACTCAGAAACGAACAGTCGGATAAACACCAAACTTGGTATTTAGGTTCAGTATCTTTCAGAAATGCTACACGAATGTTTTCAAGAAAATCCCCCCACCCCAGATTACCCTTTACATGGAACATTGTTCGAAAATTTTAATTTTCTCAAAAATGGCTCTTAACGATTTTGATTAAAATACCACATGTTTAAGATATTTTCATGACAAATGAAATGTATATCTCGAATTTTCTGGGAATGTCTCCAAAAGTGTTCATTGTGAACGACTTTTGCATAACTGGTAAACCATAAGAGATAGACAAGATTTTACTACACAAAAAATGTAGATCGCGTTAAAATACACAATTTATGTCGTATACATTTTTTTTGTTGAGTGAACCATTTTCGAGATATTGCTTGTTATTCCCTTAAATTTTCGAATACTTATAATTTTTCTCAAATTCGTTATTCATTTTTTGTCCTGGTAATGCAAACAGAATGGAATACTCCATATAGCAACCAGCTCTTAAAACATTTGACTATCGCTCAAAGCCTAGCAATTCTCCTTGTATCTACAAGAAAATTAGCAATAAGATTAACATCTCGATTAACATGAAGCATATGGAGAATAAGCGTTTGTAAAAATAGTTTGTACAAGAGCAGAGAAAGTCATGTGAGTGTAACACATCAGATTTTTCTATCTACTTTATTTCAATCCAAATAAACCTTTACAGAAATAGTTACATTACACGTTTCGTTATAGATAAAAAGAGAACAGCGATAGTCAAATGTTTAACAACTGGACGCTATATGCTGGCCTTAAAATTCCATACGACATCGCGAGAAACAACTGATCGTTGACAGAACTTTAAGAGAATGACCAAGAAATAAGCAAATCGAACCATTAATACCCAACAGAAGTGACTTATGCCACAAAAAAGTTATTTTACGTAAATTGTGTGTTTTAAGGGCATCTACAATTTTTGTGTAGTACGTTTTCGTCTATCGCTTGACGTTTACGATTTATACAAGATCATACAAAATTCCTTCCAAATGAAGAGGACTTCACGCTATTCCCAGAAAATTCAAGATATACGTTTTATATGTAATGTAAATATCTTTAATACATGGTATTTTATTCAAAATCGTTAGAGCCATTCAATAGAAAATAAAAAATTTCGAAAAAAAATATGCCCTTTAAAGGGTATTGCTGATCACACACACACGGACATTTTCGTTATTGGCTTTTTTTTTATTCGGGGGGCCTCAAAACATGTATTTCTAGTGAAATCTCGGTATTGAATTTTTGGGTGGAATGCAATACCTTCTCTATCTTACTACGTATGTGGTATAGAAAGTTAAAAGCACAAGTCAGTCATCAAATAATGACCGGCAAGTGTAGCCGAAGTCTTTAAGACACGGGTTCAAATCCCGCCACGATCGTCATCCCTGACTAAGTGTTTCTCCCAGATTTTCCTCAGTACTGATAACTAGCAAATGCCGATAAGGTACCCTTACACTTGGACCTGGAACATTTCCTTCCCTGGAAGGGATGTATGAGAGGAGAGACTTGAAGGGTGATCAGATTCGGATGACGACGGACCCAAGCCTGGACGGGGTCCCTAACGTTTCCAGTTCCAATGTATCCGACGCCACCCACAAGCCTCCTAACCTCCGGCCGCCTCGCCGAACGCCCTCGCCTGGTCCTACTACCCTGAAACATATGACAATGAAAGAGATTATGGATATAGGAAACGAGGGGCAGGAAAGTCTCACCCCAGCATTCCGACCCAGGGAACCCAAGAAAAACCGATGGGTCAGATTGAGCATCCGCCGGAGATCGAACCAGCGACCTCCCGAAAGCGAGTCACACACATTACCGCGGCAGCTGTATGTAGCAAAAAGGGGCGTTAAACGGTACTAAAAAAAGAAAAAAGTCGATCAGATAATAAGAATACAGATATACTGGTGCAGAAAATTGTAAAGTAGAAACGAATTCCAAAATAAAATCTTATAAAAGCGGATTGCTTTGTGATGGCTTTGCAATTCCGTTATTTTAGCATAAACACAAGAAAAACAAAACGAATAGCGACTTAGCAGTTGAAAAATGTATGAGGTACTTAACAAATAATAAAGAATCCTCAGAAAGTCTGACAATTTAGCCATAAAAAAAGGTTTATCTCAAATAAATTTGTGTTTTAAAAAAATGTACATTTTTACTTTCTCTACTACGTATAGTAAGCAGGGGAAGTATTGTATTCCACCCAAAAATTCGATATCAAGATTTCACCGGAAATATATGTTTTGAGACCCCCTGAATCCAAAAAAAGCATTTTTGGAAACATGTCTCTGTGTGTGTGTGTGTGTGTGTGTCTGTGTGTCTGTGTATGTGTGTCTGTCAATAGCATAACTCAGAAACGAACAGTCGGATTAACACCAAACGTGGTATTCAGGTTCAGTATCTTCTAGAATGCGACACGAAGGTTTTCAGGAAGATCCCCCCACCCCAGATTACCCTTTACATGGAACATTTTTCGAAAATTTTAATTTCTCAAAAATGGCTAAAATGATTTTGGTTAAAATATCATATGTTTAAGATATTTTTATGACAAATAAAATGTATATCTCGAATTTTCTGGGAATGTCTCCAAAAGTATTCTTCATTGTGAACGACTTTTGCATAACTGGTAAACCATAAGAGATAGACAAAATTTTACTACACAAAAATGTAGATCGCGTTAAAATACACAATTTATGTCATATACATTTTTGTTGTTGAGTGAACCATTTTCGAGATATTGCTTGTTATTCCCTTAAATTTTTCAATATTTATTTTCTCAAATGGGAATTCGTTATTCATTTTTTGTCTTGGATATACAAAGAGTATTAATCTGTGGCAAAGATAATGGAATGCTCCACATAGCAACCAGCTCTTAAAACATTTGACTATCGCTTAAAACCTACCATATTCCCCTGGCACCTACAAGACAATTAGCAATAAGATTAACATCTCGATTAACATAAAGCATATGGAGAATAAGCGTTTGTAAAAATAGTTTGTACAAGAGTAGAGAAAGTCCTGTGAGTGTAACTTATCAGATTTTTCCCCTATTTCGTATGATTTACCGTTATACAAGGTTAATACAACCTTTCTTCTGAAATTTCTCACGGGGGGATACGATACTTCCACTACTGAGTGGGCTATTAACCTACCGGGATGGCCAGCATTAGGGAGGTCCTGGCTCGATTCCCGGTGACTGCCCACTCTGATCTTACTATTATTTGTTTATTTAATGAACAATATCCTGTCAATAAGTACGGTATCACTATCCAAGCATCTAATGCTGGTATTAAAACAAGTTTCACGTAGAAGCTGCTGTATGTTACCTTGGTTTTAATTCCCAAGGGGTTAGGGATTGTTACGTGTGTAAAGTCACTTTCAGGTAAGAGATATTACTTACTACAAATTTCAAAATGCACGGAAATAATGAGATTTATCAAAAGTGGTGGTATCTGTCATGAAGCATGCATGGTGGACATCGGCCCCTTGTACTTGCTTGTCAACGATAGCCAGTACCAATTTGTCTAGGGAGAGCTGTCGTGAGGACCATATCTCCTCTGATAAGGCAGGTGACAGTGGCCGCTGCACGCTTTACAAATTCATCATCACCCCCACCACCCTCTTCCTAGCGCTCTGCATTATGTAGCTGCGCTCCAGACTTACGATCGAATTATGTGAATCGACTGAGGGAGGTTCGTGAAAGGGCAGCCTGGCTACGTCCCAATGTTTCTGCTGCAGTCTCATATCAAAAAATCACGCAGACCTCTTTAATTTACCTTGCGACACGGGGGTTGTTGCCCACTTCTTGTTAATCGAGATCAACTTTATAAACATTCATTATAGATAGAAGAAACTAAAGCGATAGTCAGATTTTTAAAATGTGTGTTGCAAAGTTATTACTTTTGAATTATGTTCTTTGAATAGCAACAAGAAAAAACGAATAGCGATTTACCACTTGATCAAAGTGTAATTATTTGAAAATTCCAAACAATAACAAAGAATGTCTCGGAAATGGTTAATGCTACAAAAACGCTCATTCGAAAATTCGAGATATACATTTCACTTTTTATGCAAATAGCTTAAGAAAATTGTGACACAGCTACTACGGCCTATAGGAGATCGGCAACTGGGGATAAACAAAGATAAGTCGCGCTCTCGTCCAGCGTAAACACCAGAAGCGCTATCGGCGGATATCCAGACTCTTCTGGAAGTTTCTTTCCCCCGATTCCAGAGCATGTATGGTTCTAGAATGTTCTGTGGAACACTCCATTGACATTATAGACGGTTCTTGCGAGAAGTGTCAGTTGAGTTGGTCATTCAATGAGGAGCGAGTTAGAGAGTATGGTTCTGGTGCGACCAAAAGTGTGCTGTTCTCCCAGCGGGATTGCGACGTGCAGCGAGTACTGCTACTGAGGTATTTCACTACGTCGCTACGTCTCGAAGAAAGTGAGGTTAGAGGGCAACTGAAGTAGTTCACACATCAGTGAAGTGACACTGTGAACTAAATTGAATCTCAGTGAAAGTTCAACTAGTTTAAAACAGTGACAGTGAAAACTGGGCAAAGTTATAATATTGTATCCTAATCAAACCGTTAGTGGCATTTATTGATAAAATCATAAATAACGAACATTTTTCCACGTAAAAGGTAATTTGGGGTGGGGGAAATTTTATTCAAAAAGTTCCTGTCTCGTCCTTGGAAGACGTTTAACTCAAATAGCAACTAACCGAGCGGGATGGCTCAGGCGGTAACGTATGTGGCCGTATTTGCGAGGTCTTGGGTTCGATTGTAGTGGCCGATCTTCTTGACACATGGGTTTTTTGGGGGGTTTGCCCGGGTCGCCAGGCTGGGAATGCCTGTCCCTCCACTCTCATTTCATCTGTTTGGTTCCTTTCAGATTGCAAGTGTCGGCGGGAGGTCTCGGCATGTCATGACAGGCGGAAGGATGCGCTGTGGAAACCCCCGTCCCCAGGATTGGGGACGGTCTCTGGGTCCCGGACCCCCAAGCGGATGTGGCAGCCCCACAGGGGGGAGATGACCCAGCTGCTCCAGTGCCCATTCGGGGAGTTTAAATCTGAAATGGTAGAGACCCTGTCCTCTTCCCGTGGTGCCCTCTGGTTCGGTCGTCCCCTGTCTCCTATCACATCACCTCTCCCTCCGGGGGTGCCCCGCCCATGGCATAGGCACAAAAGATTTACTTAGGTTGAGGTGCTACACCCCCTCCGCTTATTATCCTAATCCTAAGTAAGTAGCAACTTACAACTTGAAAAAATTATAGATATTTGAAAATTCAAACCAATAAGAAAAAAATTATCAGAAATGGTTAACATTTTATGTACCATAAATTGTGTGCTTTAACATGTACGGTTTACCAATTATACACAAGACGTTCAGAGGGAAGAGGACTTCACAGGATATAGAGGAGCTGGGGGCACTACAGGATTTACTATACTAAAAGATTAGTCATGTGGCGCACACTATCGGAGGCTCCCAGAGCTTCATACTTACGTTCCCGCGCATTTAACACTATTCAGATCATTGTATGTTGACATACAGTCTGTAGTACGTGTGCTACGCGGTGTTTCGTCACGATATTGTGCATCTTCACATACTTTTAATCACGGTTAAAGGTAGAAGGCATGGAGGAACAGGGCAAGGCACCACAACGACCCTCTTTGTTCTAGCGTGATCCCTGTGAGGGCAGCGACTCGAATGGCGGTCGGATCCGGATGACAAGGGGCGGAAGAATGGAAGGGGTCCCTAACGTTTCCATATCGAACGCATCTTGACACCGCCCGGACCCACCCACAAGCCTCCAAATCCCAGGCGCCCACTCCGAGGCGGGTCGTAATTGAGTAGTCGCGCGACGACAGCAGGTAAGAAACCTCCACCGTCCAGCCGCAACCTGGTCCTACAACCCTGACAGTGAACGAGATGATCTGTACAGGAACTGCGGAGTAGGAAAATCGTGGTAGAAGAATAAAATCCCCCAAAACATGGATCAGGGAGGGTGGTCGGCGGGGATCGAACCCGAGACTTCCCGAATGCGAGCTCACACATTACAGCGGGGCCATCATTTCTTTCTCTGCTTATACGGCCATAGGCCTTAGAACGGAGAGAAACACCTGCGACCTACGCGGGATTCTCCCAGGAAGAAGGGACGAAGTGAAGGAACCAGGCTACAGGCCGCAGGCAGAGAGACCATAGAGACGCGGCCTGTCTGCACAGCTCCTGGCATCCGCACTAACTGTCCGGCACCGCCCTACGCCACGAAACCTAGAACCACTCCTGAAAGATAGAAGGAAACGAATGAAAAGAAAATCCTGGTAGATAAACCACCCCAGAATTCTCCTACCGGATTCATCTCGCTCGGTTCTTCCTCTGCTTATACGGGTATATGCCTTAGAACTTAGGGTGACACCTCTTGAACTGCGACCTGCTTGAGATCCTCCCAGGAGGAAGGGACGAAGTGAAAGAATCACAGGTGGCTACAGGCCGCAGGCAGAGATAGCACAGAGACGCGACTGTGTGCACAGTTACTGGTTCGAAGACTCGTCCCACTACCGGAGCTATCCAGAGAGTGCGATGAACGACCCATTCAACCAAGCATCCCTCTAGTGTCCACGGAAGTACTATTTTCCTTGGATCAAGCACCGCCCTACGCCACGAAACCTAGAAGCACAACTAAAACATAGAAGAAAACGAAATGAAAAGGAAACCTTGGTAGCTCAGAGACCACCCCAGGATTCGCCATCTCGCCTTGTTCTTCCCCTACTTACTAAAGGCACGTGGTAGAGAGTGGTTGTGTTTTTACGATACTGCACCGACAGTGTGCGCTCACAAAGGCAACTAACTATTCATATATCTGGCAGAGGGAGTGCAGGCTTGTTTGTTTACTCGCGCTGCAACTTTGTGTGGCAGACAAGCTCGTGCATGGTAAGGATATTTATCGTTTGGAAAATCACGTTAGACTTTCTCGCGGATCTGAGAGCAGGGAGGATCGTGCTGCAAGATAAGCAAAAGCAACTCCCTGGGTCGGTTGCTTATCTCCACCGCACGCGAGCGAGCGAGCGAACTCCAGGAAAAATAACCGGAAGGAAGAACTGAACATGCCAGGGAAACGAAACATGTGTGCCATTCATCCCACCCTCCTAATTTACTCTGCGGTCACCCTAATTTGACTTTTGATGTACCCGCGTGTGCCCTCAATTTTCTTTTTCACGTCGACATCCTTGTTGGCATCACAATATTAACGATACTGCCCCGGCAACTTTATAAACCAACACAACGGCGCTGTTGTTGTTGAGTTGGCGATGTTCGTTTGTCATATCTGTCAACAGCGACCCTCTCCAGTGGGGAGGGGGGTTACAATGCCTACCTCACAGCCTTGTTCCCAAAATCGATTTCCACATTCATACATAAGAACCGTCATTGTATACTATGTTCCCACTTTTGGGGGTGAAGCGCTGATTTTTACAGTCTCTATTACGTATCTAATGGTTAGGGAAGATCCAAAAATTGGATCCCGAGATTCCACCGGAAATATGTTTCCAGGCCTCCTGAATCCAAAATAAAGCATTTTACAAAAAGCTCCACGCGCGCGCCTGTGTGCATGTGTATGTGTGTGTTTTTGCGCGACATTATTAAGTATATTTACAGACAAATAAAATGTATTCTTGAATATTCTGAGAATAGCCTTTGAAGTCCTCTTCATTTGAACATAATTTTGTATAAACTTGTATAACTGGTGAACTTAAGCGATAGACGAAGACGTGCTACACAATTAAAACTCGCAGTTCATTTCAGATAACTTTTTTGTAGCATAAGCCGCTTCCGAGATATCCGTTATTAAGGTTTGAGTTATGCAGTCCTTTGTCATTCTTTTCAAGTCCTGGACGTTTGTTGTTTCTCGCGATGTCATGGAAACAGTATGGAATTTTAAGGCCAGCATATAGCGTCCAGTTGTTTAACATTTGACTATGGCTGTTCTCTTTGTATCTATAACGAAATGTGTAATGTAGCTATTTCTGTAAAGGTTTATTTGAATTAAATGAAGTAAATAGAAAAATAAGGTGTTGTATGAATAGCTTTTACACCCATTAATAAATGATAAAGGATAGAAAAAGGCTGTTAATGTAACGCATCTTTTTCTTTTATTACTTTCTCTACCTCTTATACAGTAGGTAGTGGGAATAGTATATTCCACATAAAAATTCGATGACTGCTGCTGTGATGTGGTTGTTAGCATTCTAACCTCAAAATCCAGAGGTCCCAGGTTCGATTCCCGGATGGAGGATGGACATTTTACTTTAGCCAGGATTAAACCCTATCCTTCCTAGAGTCTGCAAGTATGAATGCGTGTGTGTGTGAGAGAGAGAGGGAGAGAGAGAATTTAAAATAATAATAACCTACTAATATAAGTGAGTTAACATGACTCCCAATGAGCAATTGTTCCAAAGGAAAAAGTCACCGATATGACCAGAGATGTTAAAGGCGGCACATACAAAATGTAGCTCCCAAAAACAGTAGATATCGAGACACTCTGAATCCAAAAGGAAATTTTTTGCCTTGTATACTACTCACCTATATTAACTAGAGAACATATTACATTCCACCTCAACATTCCATACACATAGGGCACTCGCACGCACACACACACACACACACACACACACACACACACGCACAATGTGGCTTTTTTACTTTCTAAACTACGTATAGCAAGTAGGGGAAGTATTTTATTCCACCCAAAAATTCGATACCGAGATTTCACCGGAAAATGCATGTTTTGAGACCCCCTGAATCCAAAAAAGCCATTTTTGGAAACATGTCCGTGTGTGTGTGACTGTGAACAGCATAACTCAGAAACAAACAGTCGGATAAACACCAAACTTGGTATTTAGGTTCAGTGTCTTCCAGAGATGCGACACGAAGGTTTTCAAGAAAATCCCCCTACCCCAGACTACCCTTTACATGGAACATTTTTCGAAAATTTTAATTTTCTCAAAAATGGCTAACGATTTTGATTAAAATATCATATGTTTAAGATATTTTCATGACAAATGAAATGTATATCTCGAATTTTCTGGGAATATCTCCAAAAGTATTCTTCATTGTGAACGACTTTTGCATAACTGGTAAACCATAAGAGATAGACAAAATGTTACAACACAAAAAATGTAGATCGCGTTAAAATACACAATTTATGTCATATACATTTTTGTTGTTGAGTGAACCATTTTCGAGATATTGCTTGTTATTCCCTTAAATTTTCCAATACTTATACTTTTTCTCAAATGGGAATTCGTTATTCATTTTTATGTCCTGGTAATGCAAAGAGAATGGAATACTCCACATAGCAACCAGATCTTAAAACATTTGACTATCACTTAAAGCCTACCAATTCCCCTTGCATCTACAAGAAAATTAGCAATAAGATTAACATCTCGATTAACATGAAGCATATGGAGAATAAGCGTTTGTAACGTTTTACTTTAGCCAGGATTTTACCCTATCCTCCCTAGAGTCTGGAAGTATGAATGCGTGTGTGTGTGTGTGTGTGTGTGAGAGAGAGAGAGAATTTAAAATAATAATAACCTACCAATATAAGCGAGTCAACATCACTCCCGATGAGCAATTGTTCCAAAGGAAAAAGCCATCGATAACACCAGAGATGTTAAATGTAGCACCAAAAAAGAATCGATATCGAGACGCCCTGAGTCCAAAAGGATTTTTTTTGCCTTGTCTACTACTCACCTATATTAACTAGAGAACACATTACATTCCACCTCAACATTCCATACACTTACAGACGTAAAATGTGTTTTTTTTAAATGATTTTTGTTTTATTCGGGGCTTCTCAAACATTAATTTTCCTTGAAATATTGAATTCACTGTTTAGGTGGTATACAATGGTTGCTCTACGTACAAGGTAAGTGCGTGGTAGAGAAGGTAAAAAGGAAAGAAAGAAGTAAGGAACGTAACATAATCTGATGAAACATATAATTTAATTATTGCCTTTGAAAGTTTCACAAATAAGTTTTCTCTCTGTAAATTCCCATTTAATTTTATTGAACAAATTGCCAAGTGAAAATGTATTCAGTGCTACAATACCTAAATTTTCCCTCTTCTTCAACGGATTACCCTCCTCTTTGTATGCCTTACACCTCCAAGGACTACCAAGCCAATGTATAGGGTCATTAGCCTGTCGAGAAGCAAGCAAGCTTTAGACAAGGCACCACCAATATATACACTACGTGATCAAAATTACCCGGACACCTGTCTGAAAATGACGTACAGGTTCGTGGTGGTGTTGGCCCACCCTTAGCCTTGCTGACAGCGTTCACTCTCGCAGGCATACTTTCAATCAGGTGCTGGAAAGTTTCTTGGGGAATGGCAGCCCAGTCTTCACGGAGAGCGGAACTGAGGAGAGGTATCGATGTAGGTCGGTGAGGCCTAGCACGAAGTCGGCGTTCCAAAACACCCCAAAGGAGTTCTATAGGATTCATGTCCGGACTCTGTGCAGACCAGTCCATTACAGACCATGCAGTATGAACAGGTGCTCGATCGTGTTGAAAGATGCAATCGCCATCCCCGAATTGCTCTTCAACAGTGGGAAGCAAGAAGGTGCTTAAAATATCAATGTAGGTCTGCGGTGTGATCTTGCCACGCAAAACAACAAGGGGTGCAAGCCCCCTCCAGGAAAAACACGACCACACCATAACACCACCTCCGAATTTCACTGTTGGCACTACACACGCTGGCAGATGGCGTTCACCGGTCATTCGCCATACCCGCACCCTACCATCGGATCGCCACACTGTGTACCGTGATTCGTCACTCCACACAACGTTTTCCCACTGTTCAATCGTGTAATGTTGACGCTCCTTACACCAATCGAGGCGTCGTTTGGCATTTTCCTGCATGATGTGTGGTTTATGAACAGCCGCTCGACCATGGAATCCAAGGTTTCTCACCTCACGCCTAACTGGCATAGTACTTGGAGTGGATCCTGATGCAGTTTGGAATTCCTGTGTGATGATCTGGATAGATGTCTGCCTATTACTCTTTACGACCCTCTTCAAATGTCGGCGGTCTCTGTCAGTCAACAGACGAGGTCGGCCTGTACGCTTTTGTGCTGTACATGTCCCTTCACGTTTCCGCTTCACTATCACATCAGAAACAGTGGACCTAGGGATGTTTAGGAGTGTGGAAATCTCGCGTACAGACTTCTGACAGTAGTGATACCCAATCACCTGACCACGTTCGAAGTCCGTGAGTTCCACGGAGCGTCACATTCTGCTTTTTCACGACGTCTAATCACTACTGAGATCGCGGATAATGAGTACCAGGCAGTAGGTGGCAGCACAATGCACCTAAGATGAAAAACATATACTATGTGATCAAAAGTATCCGGACACCCCCACAAACATACGTTTGTGGAAATCTGAGTTTGTGAACTCAGTGGCGTTTCCTGTAACAGCACGGGAGTAACTTTGCGATACAACTTGATTTAATGTGTTATAATCATATTGTTTTAATAAGTACAAGGGTAATTCAATAATTAATGGCAAGTGTTTGAATGTGGCGCTATCAGCGGTAAATAATGCAAACTGATAACAATGAGAAAGAAAAGCATCTGAAGTGTGTTTGTTATCTGAGTTTGAAGACAGTAATCTTATTTATGAGTTATTTGTAGTGAATTTAGTTTGTCGACCTAAAATGTTTAGTAAATACGAACAAAGATGCTTCGTTAGAATTGAGATTGCAAGAGGTAAGAATGCTCGACAATGTCATTGCGAGACATAGTTCATTTATGCATTGCATCATAGGAGAAATTATACAAACAAGAATAACACTTGTAATAAAAACATGATAATTTGTATGTTCAAAGGTAAAATAAACAAGTTTGTGAACCTGGCCAGCATAAATAAATTCCGCAATAGTAATAAATTAGAGTACGATAAAATGTACTGGACGTAACATTCATAAACGCTGTAAATTTTAGTTGTGCCAATAAAGCTGATCTTTTTTCCCCTTGGTATTTCTCATACTGATTTGCATGACAAGACCAGTACTGGCGCTGTAGGTTACATTTTTATATGGTTTAATATGTTATTGCAAATTAAACACTTACACATTATCTTGTGCTGTAATAAAATATGTTTCCTCCAAAGCAGGGTTGAACCTACACTGTATTCACTCTTCAGGTTGATCCGCGGCAAAACAAACCCACGTGGTCAGTGCACCGTGGTGCAAGACGGTAGCAATGCGCCCAGGAAAGTAGTCCCATGCTAATCTCTGAATTTTAAAATGAATTTATCCTTAAATAGCATTATATTCTATGCAAATACCTAAGGTTTTATTTAACGCTGATTTACACCGTAAAACAGAGCTACAAGTCCCTTGACGCAATTTGTATGAGTCACCTGACATCCGGGTAGGTGCAGAATATTGTTTACAGCCAGAAACCAGCAGTTGTGTTTAGTATCATGGCGGACGTTGAATTTGCTCTTGTGTTTTCGTCGAATTACGTAAAGCATTAGCCGCGCAAACCATTGACTAGTGGTGAAAAAACAATAGTGTCGAATCTTTATTATGAGTTATGTGATAAATACCCAACACTTTCCGCGAAAGAAATGGTGAAATTAACTTCTGAGTTCACCGGTGTTTCGAGTACAAGTATAAATAGTGCTTGTGCAGAAAAATCTGAAACGAGAAAAGTGGTTACACCCGCAAAAAAAAAAGAAAGCATACGAAATACGCGATGCAACAATGTAGTGATTTTAAGAAGAATGTAATTCGCGTAACAGTGCACAATTTCTTTTTACATTCTCTACTACGTATAGTAAGTAGGGGAAGTATTGTATTCCACCCAAAAATTCGATACCGAGATTTCACCGGAAATACATATTTTGAGACCCCCTGAATCCAAAAAAAGCATTTTTGGAAACGTCCGCGTGTGTGTCTGTGTGTGTCTGTCTTGAACAGCATAACTCAGAAACGAACAGTCGGATAAACACCAAACTTAGTATTTAGGTTCAGTATCTTCCAGAGATGTGACACGAAGGTTTTCAAGAAAATTCCTCCACCCCAGAGTACCCTTTACATGGAAGATTTTTCGAAAATTTTAATTTTCTCAAAAATGGCTCTAACGATTTTGATTAAAATATCATATGTTTAAGATATTTTTATGACAAATAAAATGTATATCTTGAATTTTCTGCGAATGTCTCCAAAAGTATTCTTTATTGTGAACGACTTTTGCATAACTGGTAAACCATAAGAGATAGACAAAATTTTACTACACAAAAAATGTAGATCGCGTTAAAATACACAATTTATGTCATATACATTTTTTTGTAGAGTGAACCATTTTCGAGATATTGCTTGTTATTCCCTTAAATTTTTCAATACTTATTTTCTCAAATGGGAATTCGTTATTCATTTTTTACTTTCTCTACTACGTATAGTAAGTAGGGGAAGTATTGCATTCCACCCAAAAATCCGATACCGAGATTTCACCGGAAATACATGTTTTGAGACTCACTGAATCCAAAAAAAGCATTTTTGGAAACATGTCCGTGTGTGTGTCTGTGTGTGTGTCTGTGTGTCTGTGTGTGTGTCTGTGTGTGTGTGTGTGTCTGTGAACAGCATAACTTAAAAACTAACAGTCGGATAAACACCAAACTTGGTATTTAGGTTCAGTATCTTCCAGAGATGCGACACGAAGGTTTTCAAGAAAATCCCCCCACCCCAGACTACCCTTTACATGGAACATTTTTCGAAAATTTTAATTTTCTCAAAAATGGCTCTAACGATTTTGATTAAAATATCATATGTTTAAGATAATGTCATGAGAAATGAAACGTATATCTCGAATTTTCTGGGAATGTCTCCAAAAGTATTCTTCATTGTGAACGACTTTTGCATAACTGGTAAACCATAAGAGATAGACAAAATTTTACTACACAAAAAATGTAGATCTCGTTAAAATACACAACTTATGTCATATACATTTCTTTTGTTGAGTGAACCGTTTTCGAGATATTGCTTGTTATTCCCTTATATTTTCCAGTACTTATACTTTTTCTCAAATTCGTTATTCATTTTTTTATGTCCTGGACTTGCAAAGAGAATGGAATGCGCCGCATAGCAACCAGCGATAAAATATTTGACCATCGCTTAAAAGCTACCATATTCCCCTTGCATCTACAAGAAAATTACCAATAAGATACACATCTCGATATCTCGATTAACATAAAGCATATGGAGAATAGGCGTTTGTAAAAATAGATTGTACAAGAGTAGAGAAAGTCATGTGAGTGTAACACATCAGATTTTTTGTCTTGGATATGCAAAGAGTTGTAATCTGTGGCAAAGAGAATGGTGTTGCACCTAGCAACCAGCTATTAAGAGATATGTATGTGCTTAAAGGCTACTGTATTTCTATATTGCCCTTGTAAATATATATTCCCCTTACATCTACAAGAAAATTAGCAATAAGATAGTCTGCAAATGTTTATCTCGATTAACATGAAGCATATGGAGAATAAGCGTTTGTAAACATAGTTTGTACAAGAGTAGAGAAAGTCATGTGAGTGTAACACATCAGATTTTTTAAAATGAGCCGCCAACAGTTAATAAAGTGCCGCTTCCAGAGAGCGAATAAATTAGGTTATCGCATACCTGTTACTTTATTTTTCGCTCATTTATTTTAGAATTAACTATTATTATATGTGTAAACGTTTATTTTATCAATCTTATCACCTTTAACCCTTAACAGAATATGCTAGTCACCGTTTCAGTTGTCGAAATAAGGTCTCTGTTCTTTTTCCCACTACGTCCCGCTTGTACTCGCCACATGGTCTGAAAGTGAGAGTATTTCTATTGCGAATGGCGGAAGGATACATTATAGCGGTGCACTGGTCACCTGGGGTTTGTTTTGACGCGGATCAACCTAAGAGTGAATACAGTTTAGTTGTTGTTGACCTACGCTTTAGACGTACTCTCCTCCAAGGTGAATGAAAACTACCCAATAGGTAGTTTTCATTCACCCCTGCGCTGCGCTGAGGGATGTTATGAATGTCAACATTTTCTCCTTTGCTCTTTCAGTTGTTCCCATTAGCTTATGTACTGAGCAGGCAAGCTCCCGCCCATTCTGCTCATTATTTGACTATAGCTGCTCTAAATCATAGCACACCCAGGATGGATGATCAGCCCAATGCCTGGTATGGCGGTGAAGAAGAAGCAAATTAAACGTAGTGATGAAACGGACGATAGAAAAATTCGCGGAACAAACTATCCAACCCAGCATTCACCTAGCGCCCGAGGAAAACCGCGAAAAAAACTTCGGTCAGATTGGTCGGTCCTGGGGGCTTGAACCCGATAGCTCCCGAATGCGGGCCACAGACCTTACCGCTTGAGCCATTCCGCTTGGTCTATAAGTTTTCTCAAAGCCCAAAATTGTTAATCGGAAGCAGAAATGGAGACTGCAACATTTTATATTCCCTACTATATACTTACAGTAAATAGAGGAAATATTGCATTCCATCAGAAAAATTAAATGTAGAGATTTCACCGGGAATACATGTTTTGAGGCCCCCTGACCCAGAAAAGCACTTTTAGAAAATGGTCCGTGTGTGTGTTCGTGTATTTTCTGTGAACAGCATAACTCAAATGCGAGGAATCTGTTAAATACCAAACTTTGTATTTAAGTTTAGCATCCTCCTAGGATGCAACACGAAGAATTTCAAGAAAATCCCCCCACCCAAAATACCCTGAACATGGGAAAATATTGAATAGTTTTATTTTCTCAAAAATGGTTTCAAAAATTTTGATTAAAATAAGGGTTTGTGTCAAATAAGGGTATTTTTTGGCGTTAAGCATTTCCGAGGTATTCTTTGTTCTTAGTGTAAACTTTCCATTATTTACACTTTTTTGAGTAATAATTCGCTATACTTTTTTTTGTCTCGTCATAATTTCAAAAATTCACATAGTGACCCGCTTTTAAAAAAATCTGACCATTTCTTTAGCCTCCTATATCGTTCTTATATTGCAATGAAATTGTAATGAAGGTTTATCTCGATTGACAAGGAATGGATAGAAACTTTTGCAGGCATAGTTTGTAGAATAGTGAATAGAGAAAGTAATGTGAAGGCAACACATCAGATTTCTGCTGTATAAATAATATAACCTTGTGAAGGAAATTCTAAACATTGTATCTTTATTTCTCGTTTAATTTTATTGAAAATGTACTGAGCGTAAAATCTTGTACCCTTTCTCAAGAGCCAAAAATATGCTAATTGGGTTAACAAATTAGGAGACTGCATATACAACCTTCTTTGCTTTAATCCTTGAACTATATTACAAAATTTAATTAAGTATCTAAAATTTGTTTCGGTCCAGGCTGGAAAAGTTCACAGATGATGCATTGTTTATACAGGGAGAATAAAAAAAAAACGTCAGGAAAGGGCCCTTTACTTATGGTGCTTGACAGATGATGTTTTCTTTAATAGTGTTTCAAGACGTTAGGTTAATGAGTCGAAGTTGGCTATAGCCATAAGTGCAGGTACTCTAGTTGGGTTCAGGCACGCAAGCCCCTGTCACGGATAATTTATAATCTTATCTTGTCCGAGAATAATTCACACCGTACGTATGCAAGAATAAATAAAGACGTAGGGCACGGAGCGCTTTTCCAAGCACACTGGCTGCCATACATTACCACAAACTTGCATAACAGTTTTAAATTTATCGTGGAATACGACACCTGCTTTAAGGTACTGGCATCTATTGCAGTTGCCTTTGTTTTACTGTATCTTTCAATAACATTCGAATCGCATTTGAAAGCATCGCATAGGGCAATAACGTAGGTAGACAAGATATTGTATTCTATACCAAAAATTCGATACCGAGATTTCACGTGCGTGTGTATGTAAACAATATAACGCAAAAACGAAAACTCGGATATATACAAATTTGATATTTTTCAATGCGATACTACATTATAAAATATAGCTCTAACGATTTTGATTAAAATACCATATATTAAAGATATTTACATAACAAATAAAATGTATATCTTGAATTTTCTGGGAATAGCCTGGGAAGTCCACTTCATTCTGAAGAAATTTTGAACAATCCTGCGTAAGTGGTAAACGTTAAGTGATAGACGAAAACACAGTGCACAAGAACTTGTAGGTCCCTTTAAAGCACACAATTTATTTCAAATAACTTTTTCGCGGCATTAGCCAAAACCGAGATATTCATTATTAATTGTTCGAAGTGTCCAATATTTAGCCATCCTTTTCAAGCTGTCCATTTTCAGTTGTTTCTGGTGATGTCGTGGATACAGTAAGGCCAGCATATAGCCTCCAGTTCTAAAACACTTGACTATAACTATGTTATTCTTAAAATCCTGGAGATTTTCAGTTGTTTTTAATGTCATGGAAAGATGTGGAATTTAAGACCAGCGTACAGCGTCCGCTATGCCATTGTTTTAAAATCCTGGCGATTTTCAGTTGTTTCTATGTCATGGAAAGAGCATGGAATTTTAAGGCCAGCGTATAGCGTCCAGTACTATAACATTTGAGTATCGCTATGTGATTCTTTTAAAATCCTGTGCATTTTCAGTTGTTTCTCGCGATGTCATGGAAACAGTATGGAATTTTAAGGCCAGCATGTAGCGTCCAGTTGTTAAACATTTGACTATCGCTGTTCTCTTTGTATCTATAACGAAATGTGTTTGTTTTTACTGGTGGTGGTTTACTTATTGCATTCCCACGAATTTGATACGAGACTTCACCGGAAATTTATGTTTTGGGACTCCCTGATTCCCCTCCCCCCGAAAAAGCTCTTTTAGAGAAAGATCCCTGTGTTTGTGTGCGGGTCTGTCTCTGAAGAGCATAACTCAAATACTAATAGTGGGTTAAGTACCAAACTTAGTTTTAAGTTCGGCGTCTTCCGAGGATGCGACATGAAGATATTTAATGAAATCCCTTAACCCCAATTTAACCTTTACGTGGAAAATCTATCGTTATTTTTTATTCTCTCAAAAATTTCCTTTAAAATAACGTATGCTCAAGATGTTTTCCTGACAAGCAACATGTATATCTTGAATTTTCTTGGAATAGCCTGTGAAGTCCTCTTCATTTGGAATAATTTTGTAATATACCTACCGTAAGAGACAGAACAAATTTTAATGCACAAAAATAATATACCTTTCTGGCATCTTCTCAGGAAATTTGCACTGATATTGGAGTGTTGTATATTGAGTTAATTTCTCGTTTGAAGTTTTCTTTTAGTTCTTACAATACATGGGGAGGGGGTTGTTGCACACACCTTATTAATTGAATTGAAACTTGCGAAATTATAGAATAATGACTCACGCTTAATATCCTTCCCTTACGAAGGATGGTTCATTTGTCGCAAAATAAGCTATATTGAGGTGCAGAGAAACCGGATTTTACACACAGAAATTCACGCACTTTTGGATATTAAACTCTTCAGTGTAGTAGTTTTAATGGGGAACACAATTATAACCATAAAAGTCTTCCTTGAAAACAATTCATATACCAGATGTTTCTGAGTGTTTGAAGAACTGAATGTTTGTAACTAAACCACACTTTATTGATTTATGGTTCTCAATGGTAGAGAGTTAGCTAAATATAAGAGGTTTTCTGCATTTTATTATGTGGCATTTAGTAGTCATACCGATACATGGTAACCGGCATTAATTTATCGCAAGAGAGGAGGTTTCATACTCAGCCAATTTAAATTTATAACCACAAATTTCACCATTACTGTATTTGTTTTATAAGTAACGCAAGCAATATTATTTAACTATATTACAGTAAAATGAATTCAAAAAAATAAAAGATAACACACTACGGAGAATTGAACTCGAGCTGTTTGTGTAGAAGTTAAACAAGGCTGGTATTATAGAGTAGGCCGAAGCGGCGCACAAACGTTGACGGTTGTGAACCGGGCAATCGCTCGAAGGGACTTTGAAAAGATTTAACTGCTGAAGAGATCGACCACTTTTAGTTTGATAGAGTGTACGTGCTTTTCCTGTCCCTGGAATCTTATATTAAATATCTACATTTGGCTACTGCATACTAAAATAACGGAAAGAAAAGAAAAAGACGGCGAACTAACTAGAATTTATTGAATGCTACACGTACACGTGGAGTAGTGGTTACCATGCTAGCATCTAGTTCCCGAGGTCGCGCGTTCAAACCCGGCGGAGGGCGATGCATTTTTTTTGGGCGTAAAAATTCTTAGCATGGCTTCCTTTGGAAGCAAAGTAAAGCCGGTGGTCCCATGTCGTATATTTACGGCACGTTAAAGAACCTTAAGGCTGATAAACAGGCCTCTGAACAAAATTACTGGTGTTTCACACCCAATATAGAATGGGACGCTAAGGACCACAGCAGTTAAAGAGCGTCCATAAATAAAAAAATCTGATGTGTTACACTCACATGACTTGTTCTATCATGTACAAACTATTTGTACAAACGCTTATTCTCCATATGCTTCATGTTAATCGAGACGTTAATCTTATTGCTAATTTTCTTGTAGATGCAAGGGGAATATGGTAGGTTTTAAGCGATAGTCAAATATTTTAAGAGCTGGTTGCTATGTGGAGCATTCCATTCTCTTTGCATTACCAGGACAAAAAAACATGAATAACAAATTTGAAAAAAAGTATAAGTATTGGAATATTTAAGGGAATAACAAGCAATATCTCGAAAATGCTTCACTCAACAACAACAAAAATGTAGATGACATAAATTGTGCATTTTAACGCGATCTACATTTTTTTCTGTAATAAAATTTTGTCTATCTCTTATGGTTTACCAGTTATGCACAAGTCGTTCACAATGAAGAAGACTTTTGGAGACATTCCCAGAAAATTCGAGATATACATTTTATTTGTCATGAAAATATCTTAAACATATGATATTTTAATCAAAATTGTTAGAGCCATTTTTGAGAAAATTAAAATTTTCGAAAAATGTTCCATGTAAAGGGTAATCAGGGGTGGGGGGATTTTCTTGAAAACCTTCGTGTTGCATCTCTAGAAGATACTGAACCTAAATACCAAGTTTGGTGTTTATCCGACTGTTCATTTCTGAGTTATGCTGTTCACAGACACACACACGTTCATGTTTCCAAAAATGCTTTTTTTGGATTCAGGGGTCTCAAAACATATATTTCCGGTGAAATCTCGGTATCGAAATTTTGGGTGGAATACAATACTTCCCCTACTTACTATACGTAGTAGAGAAAGTAAAATGTTACTCATAATATAACTTGTATTTTCCTACACGTGTCTGTCTTTCAATTCAATTTGTTTTATAACTTATTTTGATTGTACCTGTCTGTTTTTGCTCTTCGAGATTTAGTTAGTTAATTTAGTTTCTTGTTGTCACGTCGTTGGCGTAATCGGACACCCTCTAGGTGGTAAATTTCTAGTCACCAAAGAGGAGGAGGATGCTGCATGGACCTTCTCTTTCAAGGTATAAAGTTCTTTTACGTTCAAAAGATTACATCGGAAGCCATGCTAAGGATTTTACTCCTTGAGCCGGGTTTGAACTCACGACGTCGGGTACAAGAGGCTAGCACGTCAATCACGATCACAGATATAAGGTCATAAGTTGCAGAAAAGTCGCTTAAAGTGATTTATTTCGTCATTAATTATGAACAAAAGCTAGGATTCTTTGCACCATTGCATGGGGAGGGCGGAGGTCTATTTAGGTGACTGAGCGCCTGAAAAGGGACACCGGGAGTGAGAGTATGTCCACTCCATGTGACGGTGGAGTCATATTCGGCAGAGAAACAGGAATATTTATCACCAGTTTCTGGGTTCCATTAAGGAATGAAGTCTAGCTTGGATGCTGGTGTCGCGAAGTGGGGGCATTTCTAGCTAAGATTCGGTAGAGAAGGTACCTAAGAGCGAGGTCAGAGCACTGTATACATTTAAAGTGTGTAATTTTACTTCATTCTAATTCATTCTTGTTTTTCTTTTTTACTTTCTCTACTACGTATAGTAAGTAGGGGAAGTATTGTATTCCACCCAAAAATTCGATACCGAGATTTCACCGGAAATATATGTTTTGAGGTGCATCCAGGTTATAGGTGATCAGTGATTATGGCGGGGAAGGAAGGTGATGACGAAACCTTTGCACCGAATAATACTAGCAGAAGCATCTTCTGTAAATAGCTTGTCTGGTGATTTCTATGGTTATACCTATATCTAGTGACTCAAGTTAGAGCGTTGACCGCCCTGACATACACGATCAGTGAACTTTGATTTTTAGTTAGGCTCTATCCCCTGTATATGTAATTTCTATCCCTAGAAAGAAAGGTGGTAACAATGGAGTATAAGGTATACAAAGTTTATTCCATCGAGTGTTATAATCCTCAATTTCTAGCATGAATGGCTCGTATTAAGAGCTCTACTTTATGTTCACATGCAGAACTTGCATTTCCTTTCAGACTTCTAAAATATTACGTAAAACAAACTTTCAGACGAAAGTCGGATAAAGACGAAACTTGGTATTTAGGTTCAGTATCTTCCAGAGATGCGACACGAAGGTTTTCAAGAAAATCCCCCCACCCTAAATTACCCTTTACATGGAACATTTTTCGAAAATTTTAATTTTCTCAAAAATGGCTCGAGATATTGCTTGTTCTTCCCTTAAATTTTTCAATACTTATTTTCTCAAATGGGAATTCGTTATTCATTTTTTTGTCTTGGGTATGCAAAGAGTGTTAATCTGTGGCAAAGAGAATGGTGCTGCACGTAGCAACCAGCTATTAAGAGATATGTCTGTGCTTAAAGGCTACTGTATTTCTATATTGCCCTTGCAAACACAAAACAGCGGTAATATAGTACGCCTTAAGCGATAGTCAAATATTTTTAGAACTGGTCGCTATGTGTAAAATGTAATTCTCTTTGCATGTCAAAAGATCGTTTCTGCAAACGTTTATCTCGATTAATATGAAATAAATGAAGAATAAGAGTTTGTAAAAATATTTTATACAAGAGTAGAGAAAGTCATGTGAGTGTAACACATCAGATTATTTTCTAATATATTGTGCTCAATCCTAATTTCTGAATTTTCCTGTACCAACTTTAACCAAGGTGGAATCTACATCCTTTAGTAGCACCATTTGGCCAAATTAATTTCACAGCGTTATGAGTTGACACTTCAAAGTCAAAATATATTCGGGAAATATTTAAACAGATATTTAAATTTCTACAGTTTTCAAGCAAACGTTTTATTGATGCAGAGTATATTTCTATGGAGTTTCCTGGCAATAGTATGAAAGCTAATGCGACGTACATTTGATTTATTATGCCATGAATAATAAACACTTGATAAAGTTTCTGTGGAACACATCTGAATGTTGCATCCATGTGCATGGTATCTACAATTGCTTATGTGAATGCGGTTTGTTTTCGTAGAAAAATCCTATCATGTTAAATAATACAAGGTCTACACAAGTCTACCACATTCAGATTTTCAAAGGCAATATGACAATCTTTAAGTGATCTAGGAAGTGGTGGTTGAGTAGATGTTACTGTGTTATTTCATCAAGTTTTATAAAAGACTTACATGTTTTCATAGTACAGGTCCGACGATTGGTCCCACTGGCAAGGTTGTTATGGTCCAGGAACTTGTAGCCATCAGTAACACGCAAAGTGTGTCCCTTTTCACTGAGCACATTCCCCATTTCATTACAGTCTTGCAGCACTACTGAACAATCTAGTTTAGGGTGAGGGAAGGTTCATTGCTGATTGGTTGCTATGACGTAACATAGCGCTATACGAGGTGCACTGTTTATATTTTGAGCCTAATAATTAAAACAAAGTAATTTCTGATTGAAAACTGTTTTATTGTTTTTAAAAATATTCTCCTTTATGATCAATATACTTTTGCATCCGTTTGAACCATTTGTCAAAGCATTTATTCCAGTCTTCTTGAGATACCTCCAAAACATGATTTTTGAAGGCATAAACGGCTTCTTCTGCCAACAAAAATCGTGGCCACGCAATTCATTCTTGATGTTCGGGAACAAAAAAAATCATTGGGTGCCAAATCAGGACTGTATGGCGGATGCCCCATCAATTCGATTTTTTGAGCCTTCAAATACTCTGCTGTTAGACAAGATGTGTGTGCGCTCGCATTGTCTTGATGAACAACGATCTACAGTTCTTGTTGGTTTTCCTTACTTCACCGAAGACTTCCGGCAAACAAATGGTAGTGGCCATGTTCGACACGAGCATCTTTTTGAGACTGCGTCAAATTATGTGGGATCCAACGAGAGCAAACCTTTTTCACGGCTAAATAATCATGCAATATTTTATATATACTGGTGTAACTAATACCTATGGTTGCCTCAATCTCACAATATATCGCATGACGATCTTTCATTATTAGTTTTTGCACAGCATCAACGTTTTCTGGCACAACAACTGATTTTGGACGACCTTCACGAACTTCATCATTGAGCGAACGGCGGCCACGATTAAATTCATTACATCAGCGTTTCACAGTGGCAAAGAATGGAGCCTCGTCGCCAAATGTGGAAGTTAGTTGATCGATGCACTCTTGTCTTGATAATCCACGTCGAAAGTCGTAATAAATTATTGCACGAACATTTTCACGAGTTAATTTCATGTTTTTGTTGACACACAATTTTCAAGTCACTGTAAACAAAACAAATGACGCTCTATTGACAAAATGTTTGAAGCAGATTATGGTCAAAAATGTCAAACTTTCCATTGGAAACGTCAAATGGCACCTACAACATTCAGGGTTGCCAAGGCTCAAAATATAAATAGTGCCACTAGTATAATGTGGTTTCAGAAAAGATCACGGTTACTTGTGTCGTTTACAGCGGATACATCCCTTGACGGACGTAATTAGGAAGCTTTCTAAACGCTCCTTCTAAATAGATAAACAACGAAATACCCTGGATAGGGCGCAACTTACCTGCACCCGTTTTCATGTATGCATTGGACAGTAACAAACTTGTGTTTCAAAAGCAGTAGCATTTTCACCCAAGGGGAAAAGGTTGT
This sequence comes from Deroplatys truncata, assembly GCA_030765065.1. Classification (NCBI taxonomy): domain Eukaryota; kingdom Metazoa; phylum Arthropoda; class Insecta; order Mantodea; family Mantidae; genus Deroplatys; species Deroplatys truncata. The sequence goes on from CM060979.1 coordinate 15,891,453, forward strand.
TGCACCTTGGTCTTATGCCATATACTCCGGATCCTTTCTTAAGCCGTCTGTAAACCACATCAAAGTTTTCTCAGGGGTTTCCAGAGTTTCTTTCGTACAAAATTTAGGATCAAGAATATCCCTGAAGTTCTTTATAAAGTGTTAAATTGGAATTTTATAGTCTGACGGCATTTCTAACAATGCGTCTCCTATGTATTTCCTGATTCTTAGCAACCCTAGTCTATTTCTACTCGCGTCTTACTACCATTATACCTAGTCTTCTTGCATAATATATTACAGAGTGAGCCAAAAGACTCCGAACCGCCTGCGCGGTGTTTCTCCTGTCCGCGTCCTTGGCGCTCGTTGCCGTCTGCCGCTATCATAGAAAGGCGCGGATGAAGCCATACAACATTTTTAAAACTACTTTTAAAGGCTTTACTTACCAACTTTATGAAAGGAGATGCTGAAACTGGCCATCGTCGCTGTCCATACATTTTTGGCACCTCTTTAGGAAACTATCCATCACTCGCCGTAGTTCACGTTCAGAAGTTTCCTGGCGGATATTTTGTTTTAATTCTTCCAGGGTGTGTAGGTATGTCTTATACACTTTATGTTTTAAGTTACCCCGGAGGGGTATTTTATGAACAATATTACCGGCTGCGCGGTGTTTTTCCACTGGGCGTGTGGAAATATGATAAAAACATGATAACGCACTGCTGCTATACACAAAGTCACACAGTTGTGATTTTGCTGTGTAGTGTGAAGTGCAGTATTGAGTTGATGTGATGTAGTTCAGTTATTACGAGTTATTTATTATTTTGTCCTGTACTTAGTCACAAAGTATATTATGGCTCAGTATATGTTTTCTACTGCACTGCGTGTATTTATTTATGATTCGTATGTGTTAATTCGGTCAGCTCGCCATGTGATTTCCAGGTGTAAAAGCTCCAGGTCGTACAACAATCCATGAACTTTACAGTAAATTTCAGGCCACAGGAAGTGTTCAGGCTAAGAAATCTAAAAGACGGCGCTCGGATCTTACCGAAGAAACATTAGACGACATCGGTCATCGTTTGGAAAATCTCCCCAAAAAATTCCATGATGGACAGTTTCCCAAAGAGGTTGCAAAAATGTATGGACAACATTGGTGGCCAGTTTCAGCATTTCTTTTCATAAAGATGGTAAGTAAAGCCTTTCAAAGTAGTTTTAAAAATGTTGTGTGCTTTCATCCGCGCCTTTCTATGATAGCAGCAGACGGCAACGAGCGCCGAGGATGCGGACAGGAAAAACACCGCGTAGGCGGATCGGAGTCTTTTGGCTCGCTCTGTATTATCGTACTCATGGATAGTTTAATACGAGGGTCATTTCAAAGGTTCTGCACACTGTAAGATAAAAGTAAAGAAAATAATTTATTTTACAAAACACCTTTACAGGTCTTTAACATAATCTCCATTGTTGAGCTGTGTGATTACTTGGGTCACCTCACTGTAAACTTCAACAACTGTATCAAAACGTTTTCCATGGAGTGGTTCCTTCAATTTGGGAAAGAAATCAGAGTCTGGTGGGCTCATATCAGACTGTATGGTGGGTGGGGAAATATTTCCCATTCATATTTGTCAAGCATTTCTCTCACTGGTATGCAGTCTTGTATTATGGTGCAAAATGAGGACACCAGCTGCAAGCATGTCACGCCTTCTTTGACGAATTTTCGGGCGCAGAAACAGCTTGTAGTACGCGCCTGTTGCAGACGTCCATTGTGTCATACGCAAAGATCATCACCATTGTTGGCGGCGGAATGTTTTCGGGCGTGAAGAGTCGGAGCTTTTCCACTGCGACGACTGAGACTTCAGTTCTGGCTCAAAATCTCGCATCCAGGTTTCATCAAGTGCAACAATCGTTTTCAGAAACTGTTCTCCTTCTGTTCGATAACGTTGAAGCAATTCTGCGACCTGCTTTCTGCTCTTCAGATCATGCAATCGTCCTCCGTTATGTAGTGGTTACCATGCTAGCCTCTAGTTCCCGAGGTCGCGGGTTTAAAACCCGGCGGAGGGCGATGGATTTTTTTCGGGCGTAAAAATACCATGGCTTCATTTGGAAGGGAAGTAAATCCGGTGGCCCCGTGTCGTATATTTACGGCACGTAAAAGAAAACCTGATAGGGGCCTCTGAACAGAATTACCAGTCTTTCACGCCCAATATAGAATGGGACACTAAGGACCACAGCAGTTAAAGAGCGTCCATAAATAAAACCATTTCAAAATCTGGCAGCAACTTTTCTCATCTTTAACTTTTCGGTATGATTCTGTAAACTAAAGTGACAGACATTCTGGTCTCATATGCAATTTCCTCACATGTTTTTCGTCGTTCCTCTCTAAAAATATCATTAACAATAATCTGAGAGCTGTAGTCTGTTGCAGTTGATGGCCTTCCACTTCTTGGGTTGTCCGCTATGTTTACTCGACCTTCATGGATACACCAGACCACTGTGATACTGTGTTACGATCCACTATTCCCATACACCTCTCTCAAAACTGAATTACTCACGACACAGCCACGCGAACCAGCAAACACATAAATACAGTCTAAAGTCTAAAGTCTGATTCACAACTGAAATAAATTTCAACTTGATCACGCCACCGTAACGGTCGCGCATGCGCCGTGTACAAGAATTTTGAAATGACCCTCGTACTTCCTAAATACTTTGGAATTATGAGCTGAAATAAAAAGCAAACAATGACATTTGTATGACTGAATTATTTATTTCAGACGAATAATTGCAGTAATATATAATAGAATGAGATATTCTCATGTACGTACAGTGTATATCTCCAAATTAAAGTTTTAAGTGTTGTTTGTACGCTCTATACAAGGTTTTCAGTACACACTGTGTCACTGCAATAAGGGTACTGAACTTACAATATCTGGAGGCTGAGGGTGAGATTCTAGTACCAAACTGTCTCTTCTCTCTCTAGGCTTCTTCATATTCCGTGTTGCTAAGCTCTTTTTGTTTACACAGACAACACAAAACTTGGTGCATTATCAAGTTTCTTATGTTATTCTGAAGCATATATAATTACTTTTTTGTGTCAAAAAAAGAGAAATAAAAAGCGACTTCACATTTTTTTGGGACGTTTTGATGCAGACAACTTATCAAAATCAGTATTCAAAGTTCTTCTCCATAAAATGCACAAATAAGAACAGGTAAAAGAAACAGCCACGCACACGTATCTGGTTTCTTGTTATTTTTAATTCGATTAATGGAAGGCTAAACTGCGTGCCGTTCTTTTGTTTTGTGGTAGCACATGCGGTGATCTTTATCGTCCAACACTGCCTGGTTCTTGCTGCGTGCACACACATACACACACGCTCAACACACACACATATGTACACTCGTGGTTATCTGTATTAGTTTATACTTCTCTCAACAGGTTTTTGTATTTTTTTAAAGTACTTTTCTCTGAGTATAGGTTACTTAAAGCTTCCTCCAGTGTAGAGGGCATTCATTTGGTGTTAACAGGACTTTGTATTTGATAATAATAGTAGCTTTTTTAAGTCAACATGATAAGGCAAAGCGTTTATCTTTGCACTTACTTGACTCGTCAACGCGTTTTCATTTTAATCTTCAATGAACGTAACTAGGTTGAATAGGCTTGTGAACGAAGTCAAGAAAATATGAAATAAAACAAACTTCCCAGCCTGTTTATGGTGGATATTTTAAAAATAACCGCGGAGAAACAGTAACTAATTCAACGTAAACTGGGGCAAGTGTTAAATGTCATTTCACAATATTCGAATATAACTATTTTGTTCGTTCTTGCACACGTGTCGATAGCATTTAACTTGTCTTCCCTCGTTTAAGGAAAACGGTTCGTGTAAATTCGGATATTTAAATCGAGACAGCACTCGAGGTTGGCTTCACTTGAAGTCCTCTTCCGGATCCACGACCTCCCGCTTGACGGTGGTCCCGGCGGCTGCGAGCTATCACCACACCAGGCCTTCGTTCTGCATCTGCTGCGGCTCGGAGAATCCACCTGTGGCGACACAAAAAACAAGGGACATTGAAACAAAGTGACTTCTACATTCTATAAAAACCTATATTCAGGACCTATATTCAAGAAAATAACGAGAAAATAGTAGTGTCAGGATAACGTAGTGGTCATCACCAGGCCTCGGTTTTGGGTCACGGAATTAGCAGACTGAAGTTGGGAGCGAACGGGGTTGAGTTGATGCCCTAGCCCGGTGGCTGGGGTAGCACTTCCAACCTACAGATAGTTGCGAAGCGAAGGTCACTGTGGACATTCATATTGCTGCTTGGCCTTGGTTGATGCAGTCCTCTTACCTATTCGAGATCCAGTAGGCAAAGAACTATAGTTTCATGGTATTTACATATTCATTGATATTTTGTTAGTGTTAATTGCTCTTATTTATACTCCACAGTACTTTGAAACATGTCGAAGAATACGAGTACCAAGCGTTCCCACCAGGATGCACTTATAGAGAAGTTTGGAAAGGAACATTTCCTCATCAAAGGAAACAACACTGCATATTGCAAACGCTGCAAAAAATACATCTTGACAGACAGATTTGGATTCTTTCAAAAACACTGTAATAGCAAAATACACACGAAAAATGGAAAGGTAGAATCAGATGACTGAAAAATTCAATGCCATAGCCGGGATTTGAACCACGGATCTCCCGGTCTCCATGCGATATACCATTCTTTCGTCATGCACCTGTCACGTCATGTGACGAAGAACGAAGCTTTGCTGGTTATAAACTCATTTTAAGTAAAAATAGGTTATGTTTTTATTTGATACATTGCGAATGCACCTTGTAATTCGCTATAATTACACGTAAAGATGTGTATTGTATTCATTTGTATTATTTGGGTTATTATTTTATGTATTTATTTATTTTAAATATTTATGTATATGGTGCGCCGTTGCCGAGTGGTTAGACCGCTCGCCTCCCACCGAGGCGGACCGGGTTCAATCCCAGGGACCTGCATGTGGGATTTGTGGTGGACGAAGCGGCGTCTGGGCGGGTTTTCTCCGGGTTCTCCGGTTTCCCCCGCCATTCATTCCACCAACTGCTCCATCATCACCTTTCCTTTCATCCATTTCACCCACATTTCGCTTCATCTCATACCAGGCATCGGGCTAATCACCCATTCTGGATATTCTGTCTGATGAGTGTCTGCTCCTCGACGGGCCTCTGACCCCAGCCACCCGCCTGTAAGTCCTGGGGGGTGTAAGTCCTACATGAGAGGAGGGTAAACAGATAATGAATGAATGAATGTATATGGTGCAATGAAGTTGTGAAGAAATCTATTTTTGATATTTGTATTGTTTGCACTTTTTTTTCTGTCGTGAAAAATGACTATTTCAGAATGTTAAAACAGGTACAATCATGCAAAACTGTTATGTTAAGCAATTAGTTTCTGTACTAATTCTGTACTACTCGATACGCACTGAAAAATGTGACGTTTATTTTGTGCCTTACTGTTTACATGTTGAGGCAAGGACTACCTGCACGCTTTATCTGCCATCCCACTCGAACTAAACAACACAGTCTCGCGTCTCGGAACCCTGCACCGAGGCCTGGTCATCATAAAGGGTAGGATTATAATCAATTTCTATATTTCTTCTTTGCTGTCAGAAACTATCCTCATTTAGTATGTGAAATTACCAACAATTTTCCTCCAGTTTATACTGTATGGTATAATATGGCGTATCAAATTATAAGTTTTGGAAATGTACACCTAAAAGGAACTATAACATCATAGGTATCTATGTCGTTCATAACATACTTGCTATATTATTGATCTATTTAGATAGATAAAATAGGATACATTGAAATACCAATTAAATACACCACTTGCCAAATATTCTTGTTTGTAATTTTACTGTAAATATTACGAGTTTTTATTGATTTTAGCTTTCCAATTATTATAATTATTGACAGGTAGATATAAATAATTATCAGTAAGACAGAAAAGTAATTGCAATAAATATTGAAATAACTGCAATAATAATTCAATGTATAATGTAATCAGCTTGAGTTGAAATGTTTGTCCGGAAAGATGAAGGTAAGTCATTAGCGATAGCCGAAGCAGTGAACGCATTAGCTTAAAGATTCTGCGAATTCAGTTAGGTTATAATCTCAATACGTTTGCAGCGTCACGTAGGCAGAGTTCTGGAAAAGAGAAAGGCACTTAGTTTCTGAGATTTTAGCCAAAGTTAAGAGGCACCCTTAGGATTTTAAACATTGGTTTTGCGAGAAAAAATAACATTAGTGGGATAATAAGGCAGTATGCGGAACTAAAAGTAATAAAGTCGTGGCATTTCAGATCAGAGAGTTACTTTCTCTCTCTCTCTGGTACCCCACCGGTACGTACTGCTCGTGTGATATTTTAAGCGCTTAGTGACGCGCTTGTGTGAGTAAGATTACGCGGCCATCGCGACAGGGCTCGCCGTTAAACATTTTAGCGACTCACGCTACTAGTTTCTTTTATTGCGGAAACAGTTATTTCCAACTGTAACTGATACTGCAGAAGTTAACAGGTATAATACGCAATTCAGCTGTTACAATTTCGAATGCTACAATTCAGAGCCAGTCGGCAACTCGCTTCAATAACTCAAGTGTTAGATCACATTAAACGTCTCAGACAATTTAAACTGGTGTTATCCTTTCACAACACGCCCACGCGTACCCCGAGAGAGAGATCGCATAGCTTACCACTGTAGCAGCTGGCGCACGAGACAACAGAACGAGTTATGAGATTACGGCAACAGCATCAACAACGAAATAAGTAAAGTATACATCAAAAGTGCCCATACAATCATCTTACTTCAAAATCCACGACATCGACCCCGCATCTTTGTTTTAAGCTTGTATTGTTTGCCGGTATCACAATAACTAATGCAGTAACTACAGAAAAATCGGGGGGGATGAGCACCCCTGGGCGGGCAGATGACATTAGGGTGCTTTCATCATTATCTGTATATGACACATGGCAGAGCATTCATTTTGAGTATTGTTTTAGACTTGAGTTGGAACTTTGGTATCAAATATCCAATCCGCTATTTATCTTGGCAACTGAGTGGAACCACGAATAAAAACCCAATTAGATAGGCCGGCCCACGCGATTTGAACCCGGGACCTCGTATGCGGGCCGCATACGTTACCGCGTGAGCCATCATCATTCTCGATAAAATTACTCCTAAAGTCCATTCCAAACCAGAAAGCCTTACACTGAAAACAAACTCTTCGTATAATACGCACGAAAGTAGTTCGCAATCCCCGCCCATAATGGCTGCTTGTTTCCCTCCCACGTGCTTGTTGAACACTATTTAATCTATAAAAAGGCGCCCTGCGTGAGAATCATAGTTCAAAATGCAACCTGAGGTAACAATCGATTTTATAAGTATGCGGCAATGAACATTTCACTTACGTTAATCACAATCCTCGGGCAAAAGTGCAACACCCAAATCCGAATCCTTCGAAGATGACTCAGCTGCCGTATCAGAATCAGAACTACTCTCCAAAATAATGACAAGCTTATCCACAATTCCACAGCACTGTCGCACTTAAAACTTTATCCTCTTCTATGTTGTATTATGTCTGTTTATATTCCCTGCTCGCTTTGGTTACACTTCTCACTGAAACGCCTGTAAAATCGAATATTAGTTTCGTAATATGCAATAATGCAAGTGATGGGTATTTTTGTAATAGTGAGTTGAATATATGAAGTATTGTTTGTTTTTAGCCACTTTTTAACTGTTTCCCGCTTCTGTGTTTGAACAGTTTATTCACACTACACGCACCTTCCTCTGCCATGTGAGCTCAAATACCAACTGACTAAATCACAAGATTTGACCTGAGCTGAGCATATGTGTGTCAGTGTATTATGAATGACTGTTCGCTTATCATATATCCTGTGTTACGCAAAGTGTTTATTCGGTACTCAGATAGCACCTCTGGGAATTCAATGCTGCATTTCTTGTGTATGTAAGAGAGTGGCAGTCATGCATACGGTTGGTATTAACAAGCAAGATGCTCTCGGCGTTAGCGCAATAGCAGGCGAAAGTCATATTTTGTAATCTCTTAACAGCTAGTATATATTCATTACCTTTAACGATGAATTCTTATGATAACCGCAATAAAATGTGTAGCTCTATACATTTCCTGCTCTAATATTTCATAATACAATACATGTATTAAGGAACTATTTACGTTGGCGTAAGAGTATATTCTTGGGTTCGTGACAAGCCGAAGCACGTGCTTCTGTTTACATCAGAGGGAACTCTGGTTTGGAATGGACAGTAGGTATTTCTCAGTTGAATAATGAAATTTCTGATGTTTGAAAAGTTAGGCTTATTCAAAAAGGCAATAATATAAAAAATCGTTATAAAAAAGAAAAAGACTAAACAAAAACGCAAAGGGCAAGAAAGTGGCAAAATAATGACGTAAAATCTATATAAAAACGCACCCAAAATATAAAATGGCTGTTTACGATGCAGAAATTAAAAGATGACGTCATCAGAACCCTGAACCTGATCACAAGCATCTAACGGAACATCTCTGTCAATGCTGTGACATTAACCCACACATTTAAAAGCAAAACTTTTCATAAATTATCGTTTTCGGACTTTAGACTCACCCTGAGAGCTGATGAACTCTGGGCTAGATCTCTGTGAAATGAGTTGCTGCTCGTTTGGTGGAGGCGGCTGTTGTAGGAAACCCGGGGGCGGTTCTGGGGTAAGTCCCCCAAATTCGGCTCCCATTGGCATTGGGCCTTGGTCCATTGGTCCACCTGAAAAATGAACAAACAATACCTCATCTATTGTCCTTTCATGTGTTACATTCACATGACTTTCTCTGCCTAATATTATTTAATACTTTCTCCAATACGTATAGTAAGTAGGGGAAGTATTGTATTCCACCCAAAAATTTGATACCGAGATTTCACCGGAAATATATGGTTTGAGGCCCCCTAATCCAAAAAAAAAGCATTTTTGGAAACATGTCCGTGTGTGTGTGTCTGTGAACAGCATAACACAGAAACAAACAGTCGGATAAACACCAAACTTGGTATTTTAATTTTCTCAAAAATGGCTCTAACGATTTTGATTAAAATATCATATGTTTAAGATATTTTCATGACAAATGAAATGTATATCTGGAATTTTCTGGGAATGTCTCCAAAAGTATTCTTCATTGTGAACGACTTTTGCATAACTGGTAAACCATAAGATACAGACAGGATTTTACTACACAAAAAATGTAGATTGCGTTAAAATACGCAATTTATGTCATATACATTTTTTGTTGTTGAGTGAACCATTTTCGAGATATTGCTTGTTATTCCCTTAAATTTTGCAATACTTATACTTTTTCACAAACGGGAATTCGTTATTCCTATTCATTCCTGGACATACAAAGAGAATGGAATACTCGGCATAGCACCCAGCTCTTAAATTATTTGACTATCGTTTAAAGCCTACCAATTCCCCTTGCACCTACAAGAAAATTAGCAATAAGATTAACATCTCGATTAACATGAAGCATATGGAGAATAACCGTTTGTAAAAATAGTTTGTACAAGAGTAGAGAAAGTCATGTGAGTGTAACACATCAGATTTTTCTACCTACTTAGTCTGGTTTCGTTATAGATACAAGAGGGATCGATAGTTAATGTTTGCAAGTGGGATGCTATACGCTGGTTTTGAAATTCCAGGACATCGCGTCAAACAGCTGAATAGAGAGATTCATTCATTCATTATCTGTTTACCCTCCTCTTATGTAGGACTTACACCCCCCAGGACTTACAAGCGGGTGCCTGGGGTCAGAGGCCCGTCGAGGAGCAGACACTCATGGATCAGATAGAGCATCCAGGATGGGTGATCAGCCCGATGCCTGGTATGGGATGAAGGAAGTAGATGAAACGAAATGTTGGTGAAATGGATGAAAGGAAAGGTGATGATGGAGCAGTTGGAGGAATGAATGGCGGGGGAAACCGGAGAACCCGGGGAAAACCCGCCCAGACGCCGCTTCGTCCACCACAAATCCCACATGTAGGTCCCTGGGATTGAACCCGGGCCGCCTCGGTGGGAGGCGAGCGGTCTAACCACTCGGCCACGGCCCTGAATAAGGAGATTACTTTAAAAAAATGTCTGATGAGTTGCATTCACATGATTACGTTACCCATTCCTCAACAATTATTTTTCGTGTTAATCGAGATAAACATTAGTACAATTGCTTTTGCTAATATTTCCCTGTAGGTACTAGAGGGGAATACAGTAAGCTTTAAGCGATAGTCAAATCTTTTAAGAGCTGGATCACAATGTGATGTCTTTGAAATTTTGTTCTCTTTGCATGACCAAGAGTAAAAGTCTGATGTGATATATTCACACGACTGTATCCATTCTCTATTGCTTATCAGTGGCTATTCAAATTATTCTTTCGAAAGTTTATTTTAATTTTAGTCGAGATAAATCTTTGCATAAATAGCTACATTACACATTTCGTTAAGGATACAAAGAGAACAGCGATAGTCAAATGTTTAACAACTGGACGCTATATGCTGGCCTTAAAATTCCATACTGTTTCCATGACATCGCGAGAAACAACTGAATGTTGAAAGGACTTTAAAGAATGACAGTATATTGAACAACTCGAACCATTAATAACGGATATCTCTGAAATGGCTGATGTCACAAAATATTTATTTGAAATAACATATGTGTTTTAGAGAGATCTACATTTTTACTTTCTCTACTACGTATAGTAAGTACGGGAAGTATTGTATTCCACCCAAAAATTCAATACCGAGATTTCACCGGAAATACATGTTTTGAGACCCCCTGAAGCAAAATAAAAGCATTTTTGGAAACATGTCCGTGTGTGTGTCTGTGTGTGTGTGTCTGTGTGTCTGTGAACAGCATAACTCAGAAACGAACAGTCGGATAAACACCAAACTTGATATTTGGGTTCAGTATCTTCCAGAGATACGACACGAAGGTTTTCAAGAATATCCCCCCACCCCAGACTACCCTTTACATGGAAGATTTTTCGAAAATTTTAATTTTCTCAAAAATGGCTCTAACGATTTTGATTAAAATATCATATGTTTAAGATATTTTCATGACAAATAAAATGTATACCTTGAATTTATTGGGAATGTCTCCAAAAGTATTCTTTATTGTGAACGACTTTTGCATAACTGGTAAACCATAAGAGATAGACAAAAGTTTACTACACAAAAAATGTAGATCGCGTTAAAATACACAATTTATGTCATATACATTTTTTTAGTTGAGTGAACCATCTTCGAGATATTGCTTGTTATTTCCTTAAATTTTCCAATACTTATACTTTTTCTCAAATTCGTTATTCAATTTTTATGTCCTGGATATGCAAACAGAATATAATGCGCCACATAGCAACCAGCGCTTAAAATATTTGACTATCGCTTAAAACCTACCATGTTCCCCTTGCATCTACAAGAAAATTAGCAATAAGATTGACATCTCGATATCTCGAGTAACATGAAGCATATGGAGAATAAACGTTTGTAAAAATAGTTTGTACAAGAGTAGAGAAAGTCATGTGAGTGTAACACATCAGATTTTTTGTAATGGTACGTTTTCGTCTATCCCTTAACGTTTACCAGTTATACTACATTATACAAAATTCCTTCAGAATGAAGAAGACTTCACAGACTATTTCCAGAAAATTCAAAGTATGTGCTTTATTTGTATTACAGTATTTTAATCAAAATTTTCAGAGACATTTTTGAGAAAATAATAAATTTAGAAAAATGTTCCATGTAAAGGGTGATTTATTTTGGGGGCATTTACTTGAGAATATTCGTGTCGTATCTTTGGAAGGTACTGAAGCTAAGTGCCAAATTTGGTAGTTAACGTACGTTTCGTTTTTGAATTATGCTGTTCAACAACATGTAAATCCTGTGTCATCGGTATCGAAGTTTTGGGTAGAATGCAATACCTTCTGCATTTACTAGGTACATTGTAGAGAAAATAAAAAAACCGGTGCGTTACATTCTCATGACTTTCTCCACCCTCTGTCACTTATTAGTGGGTATACAACTATTCTTACAAAAGTTTAAGATATTTTCACATCTACTTCATTTTAATCGAGATAAGCGTTTCCTGAAACAGCTACATTACACATTTCGATAACAGCGATAGTCAAATGTTTAACAACTGAACGCTATATGCTGCCTTAAAATTCCACACTGTTTCCATGACATCGCGAGAAACAACTGAAAATCGATAGTACTTTGAAGTAGTTATTAAATAGTGATCACTTCGAGCCATTAATAACGGATATCTCGTAAATGGCTGATTTCACAGAAAAAGTTGCTTGAAATAAATTGTGGGTTTTGAAGAGTCCTACAAGTTTTGTGTAGTACGTTTTCGTCCATCCGTTAACGTTTACCAGTTATACAAGATTATACAAAATTCCTTTCGAATGAAGAGGACTTCACAAGCTATTCCATGAAAGTTCAAGGTACGCATTTTATTTGTTATGTAAATATGTTGAATATATGGTATCGTTAGAGCCATGTTTTAGAAAGTAACAAAATTTGATACATGTTGGATGTAAGAGGTAGTTACAGTTGGGGAGCTTTGTGAAAATCCTCGTGTTACGATTTTGGAATGTACTGAACTTAAATACCAAGTGTGGTGTGTATCCGGCATTTCATTTATGAGTTATGCTGTTTGTACCCAGGGACCCCTTTTTGGATTCGGAAGTGTTGGGTGGAATGCAATAACTCATCTATGTACTAGATTTGCGGTAGAGAAAGTAAAAAGAAATCTGATGTGTTACACTCACATGACTTTCTCTACTCTTGTACAAACTTTTTACAAACGCTTATTCTCCATATGCTTCATGTTAATCGAGATGTTAATCTTATTGCTAATTTGCTTGTAGATGCAAGGGGAATATGGTAGGCTTTAAGCGATAGTCAAATGTTTTAAGAGCTGGTTGCTATGTGGAGTATTCCATTCTGTTTGCATTACCAGGACAAAAAATGAATAACGAATTCCCATTTGAGAAAAATTATAAGTATTGGAATAACAAGCAATATCTCGAAAATGGTTCACTCAACAAAAAAATGTATATGACATAAATTGTGAATTTTAACGCGATCTACATCTTTTGCGTAGTAAAATTTGGTCTATCTCTTATGGTTTACCAGTTATGCAAAAGTCGTTCACAATGAAGAATACTTTTGGAGACATTCCCAGAAAATTCGAGATATACATTTTATTTGTCATGGAAATATCTTAAACATATGATATTTTAATCAAAATCGTGAGAGCCGTTTTTGAGAAAATTAAAATTTTCGAAAAATGTTCCATGTAAAGGGTACTCTGGGGTGGGGGGATTTCCTTGAAAACCTTCGTGTCGCGTCTCTGGAAGATAATGAACGTAAATACCAAGTTTGGTGTTTATCCGACTGTTCGTTTCTGAGTTATGCTGTTCACAGACACACACATGGTCATGTTTCCAAAAATGTTTTTTTTGGATTTAGGGGGTCTCAAAACATATATTTACTATACGTAGTAGAGAAAGTAAAATGTCATTTTTGGCATGGTTTTCCAAATCTGATTACTAATAGACTCACAAGAAGTGAAAAGGAATCTAAGATAGCTGTGATACTTCCATTGAGTTGATTTACGAGAGCTGTCAACGTTTTTCTGCTCGTATATTTCTCAGTCCTGCTGCCCGATTTCTCTTGATTGACAGACAGACAGGCAGCTTCAAATGTTCTTTCATAAAAACGTGTCTTAAACCTCACTCTTGTGTTTATACAACACGGTTATTCATTCAATAAATCAAAGCCACCAATTTGTAAACACGTGTCATTCCTGGAGTATAGGAATTATTGTTGGAGCCCACGTGAATGATGGCGGTGCTGGAGTGTAATTTATGGCATCCACGGTCCAAATTAATGTTACCCACACGTAAAAGAGTTGTAAGGTCTCGCTCACCTGGGGGGTTGAAGGGCAGAGGCTGTCCGGGAGGGCCTTGGTGTGGATGATGGCCGGGAAAGAACTCGTGGTGGAAGCCCGCGGGGCCGCCGTATCCGAACTCGAACTTGCCGTCGGCCGTGGCAAAGTAGGGGAAGCCGGGCGGCGGTTCGTCGAGACCCCCGGGGCTCAGGTTCATGGGGAACCCCCGCATCTTGCGCGAACTTCCGAAGAATGGACCTCTTCCCATGGAGGTGAGCTGCTTGAGTCGCCTCTCCTTGCTTCTCTTGTTCTGGAACCAAACCTGCAACACCAACACCGAATACACGTTATATACAACCCAAAAAGTTTAAATTTAGAAAATTCGTGTTTCTTAATGGCAGACATAACGACGAAAAATGATATTTTTAATTTTTTGTACCGTCTTATTAATTGGATTTCCTATTTCATTTAGTATACAGGCTGTTTCAGAAATACTTTTACAAACTTCGGGTATGGGTTCCTCACACCAAAAGAAGGAAAAAAGTTCATATCAACATATGTTCATAATCTTTGGTTTTCGCGTTATTCCTGTCACAATGAAAGTGTGAGTTCATTTCTCTATGCATTCATAGAAGGCGTTGACCCATTGTACTACATACGGTAGATGGCGAAGTGTTGCCAAGGAGACTTGTTTACGTTTGTCATTTATCTGTCTTCAACGTTTCAATTGTGTACATGTAGTGAGTAAACTGCACGTGTTTCGTTCCACCATGGATGGATATTCATTTCGTGAACAGGCAGACATGACTTTTTAAGTATGGTCGCGCGAATGGTAATGGACGCGAGGCTGCACGGTTCTATCAGATGGAGTTTCCCGACCGAAGACAACCGAGTCATCCAACCTTTGTCGCTGTTTATCGTCGCCTTGCTGATAAATGTGATAAATGCTTGGCTCCGGCACATTTTGTCGCATTGTTCGAGATGCACTGATTGGTAATCTGACCATGACCGATGGATAGGCAGAGGAGGACCAGTTCCATGGCCCGCACGTTCTCCCGACTTCAATCCTGTGGATTTTTACCTCTGGGGGCATCTTAAATCATTGGTTTATGGAGCATCCATCCCGGATGCATCATCGACGTGTCATGGAAGCCTGCGAAACCATTCGACACCATCCCGGAGTTTTTTACAGGGTGCGACATTCCATGATTCGACGAGTACAGGCATGCATAGAAGCAAGAGGAGGACATTTTGAGCATTTATTATGAGTTTTGTGTGTTATAAGTGTACCACTGTGTTGAACACCTCCTAACGAGAAAACAAAGGATTATGAGACATATGTTCATATGAACTTTTTTCCTTCTTGTGGTGTAGGGAACCCGTACCCGAAGTTTGTAAAAGTATTTCTGAAACATTCTGTATATTTCATGGTTACAGGCATCATATTTAGGTTTATTTTAAATCCATTTTTACTTTGTCCACCACGCTCTAGTAGGTAGAGAATTCAACCCAAAAATCAGATGTCGAGATTTCACCGAAAAGAGTAAAAGGTCCATGCATGTGTGTAATGTAAAGAGCATAGCTCAAAAACGAAAAAGTCGGATAAATAGCAAACTTGGTATTTAGGTTCATAACATTCCTAAGATATGACAACAAAATTGTCAATGAAATCCCCCACCCCAAACTACCATTTACATGCAACGTTTTATGAAATTTTTTATTTTTTAAAAAATGAGTAAATGTTTTTATTAAAACATCGTATATTAAATATACTTACATGACAAATGTATGTACTGAATTTTCTGGGAATAGCCTGGAAGGAGTTTTAAATAATCTTGTATAACTGGTAAATGTTAAGGGATAGATGAAAACGTACTACACAAAAAATGTACTAGTCGGGCACAATATGAGTGCGTGTGGTGGGAAGAGGAGCTATAAACGGTTACGAAATAAGCGGGCGGGGCATGTAGTACTGTTTCAATTATGCGACTGTACCTGTCGGCCACGATATGAATGCGCTTGGTGGAGGGCGCAACTTGTTTTGTTGACAATCAAGGCTAGGGATCAAAGGGGTGTGAGCGGCAAGGCGATACACAAAAATGTTGTACACTTCTTTAAAACAGACAGTTTATTTCCAATGATTTGTATGGCATCAACAACCATTTCCGAAATATCCATTTATTATCGTTTGAATTTTTCAATACCTTGCGAAAATGTTTGAAGTGCTGTCGCTATTCGGTTGTTCCTCACGATGTCACGGAAACAGCTTAAAAATTTAAGGCCAGCATGTAGCAGCCCGCTTTTAAACATCTGACAACATGATGAAGTATATAGAAAAAAAAAGGTTTTATAAGAAAAGTTTGTTAAACGTTAGTGGGTAGAAAAAGCCATGTGATTGTGAATGAGAGTTCTCTGCTCTCACTCCTTGGGCCAGCATATTGTTTATTACCAGTGATGCATTGCTGGCGTGTTGTCATTCACCGAAATGAACGAGCAAATGCCGGCACTGAACCTGCGTTATTTTATTTTCAACATCCATCAGCTCTTGAAAAAAAATCCCAGACAGGTACCAGACCAACCAATCAACAGAGATGCAGTGCATTTGTTTGCAGCCCTCCGGGTACTGTCTATCAGACCGGCGCGGCGCCCTCAGGCTTGTCGGGAGTGCGTGAAGTGAGTATGGTTTTATCATAGAAAGTAAAGGTGTCGAGGTAAAATTCAAATTACAAATGTGCCTTCTCAAACTTCATAGGCGAGAATTTGCCTGGGTGATTAAAATACCGTTATTTTGACTTTCTCTATGTAGGAGAAGTACTAAAAATTCGAAACCTAGATTTCACCGGAAATACATGTTTTGAAGCACTCTGAATCCCCCCCAAAAAAAGCATTTTTAGAAAAAGTTCCGTGTGTGTGTGTGTGTGTGGCTGTGAACAACATAACTCAAAGTGGATAAACACGAAACTTGGTATTTAAGTTCAGAATCTTTCAAAGATGCGACACGAAGGTTTTCAACAAAATTCCCCCACACTAGACTACCCTTTTTCATGGAAACATTTTTCGAAAATTTTGATTTTTTTAAAAAATGGCTCTAACGATTTTTATTAAAATATCATATGTTTAAGATATTTTCATCACAAATTAAGTGTAGGTATATCTTGAATATTCTAGGAATGTCCCCAAAAGTCCTTTTCATTCTGAATGACTTTCGCATAAGTGCTAAACCGTAAGAGATAGACAAAATTTTACTACACAAAAAATGTAGATCTCGTTAAAACAAATAATTTACGTCATATACTTTTTTGTGGACTAAACCATTTCAAGATATTCCTTGTTATTTGTTTTTTTATGTTCTGGTAATGCAAAGAGAATGGAATGCGCCACATAGCAACCAGCTCTTAAAACATTTGACTATCGCTTAAAGCCTACCATATTCCCCTTGCATCTACAAGAAAATTAGCAATAGGATTAACATCTCGATTAACATGAAGCATATGGAGAATAAGCGTTTGTAAAAATAGTTTGTACAAGAGTAGAGAAAGTCATGTGAGTGTAACACATCAGATTTTTTTATACATACAATGTTAGAAGTTAGATCCACTACGTAAACAAATACTTCTAATTTGCATGAACATTTATGAAGGAATAAGTAATCCTAATTTAATACAGATACTGTTTAAGGAACAGTGGGAGTGAGTTTTTAGGTGAAAATGACAACATTTTCGATTTTTGAACTATATTACATAAATATTCTATTAACACCTGTGAATAATTTTGCGACATAGTTTTAAAAATTAAAGTATGTTTTATTTATTGGATCCAAAAAATTAATTAATGCTGAAAAAACAAGCAACATTTTAACACATTTATTTTCACTGTACTAAAGTTGTACAAAATGTCACTCTTATACTTCTCGACAAGTATGAATGCTCAAGACGGTTTTAAGTCTTTGCATTTTTTTCGCTAATTTGAGGCAGTATTTTTAGCACTAAAATAATTTCAGTCAAATTATATAATATGTAAATTCAATAACAGTCCGCCTTGAAGCAATACCTGTATGTAATAATTTGTAAAATGTATGTAACAGTCATTGCATATGCTTATATTATTGTAAACATGTTCAATAATGTTATATAAATGCATTACGTAATTTAATAATGTAGGAGCTGTGAGAATAATAAGTTAAACGTTGCTAACAATGAAGTAAAAATGAGGTAATATTGGGTTTGAGAGTTTAAATGTTATTTGTGATTCTTGGAAGCATTAATGTAATTTTAGTGACAGTTTATAAAAAAATAGCCAATCAACAACCAGAAAAAGCTTTAGTTAAATGCAGGTATTCTATTGGAGTAAAAATAGCCAATCAGAGACTTGGAATACAGAAATTTACAAGTTTAGACGTTGAAATCTAGCCAGTTGCCTGCAGACAGTGATAGTAACCGGATGCAAGATGCGTCCTCGAAAGATATTTAATACGTATTCGTGTGATACGAAAATAAGTTACGTATTAAAAAGTGCAAGTATTAAATAAAATAATCTCACAGCTCTCGATATCAGTGAAGTGCTATTTAATTTGTATCAAGGATTAATAAAACGGAGGGAATTAAAACTTAAAATCTGTGTAAGCCTACATTCTTGTCGCATCACGCCCTGCCAAGACTTCCATGTCTCTAACAATTATACTGACGCAGCCGAGGCAAACATAGTTATTTAATACTTAAAAGAAACAGTTTAATTACAAAGTTAATGTTTTTTAAACTTGGGGCAAATGCCACCTGAAAGTACATTTGGGGTGAAGGCTACCGGAAACTGTTTACAATACGTACGGTTGCAACTACTACAAGTTCGGCTCCCCAACAGTTGAACTATAATATAACTCCTACTTCAAACGGTCTTTTCATACATAACGCAACTATCTTCTTCAAATTGACGTCCATACGTGGAGCTAAATAAATAAACAACTACTATAACAAACAAACTACTTCAAATCGGCGTTTCCATACGTGAAACAATAATTTTCTCAAATTGGCGTCCATTGGGGTGTTATTCTTCAAATTGGTTCCCAAAACGTGGGGCTAATTAATACCTTCTTCAAATTACAAATATTTAATTCTGTTATCTAAGAAATTATTTGAAGCTAGAGCTTTGAGATTTTCCAGAGTTATTTATTTATTTTCCCATATTATGTGTGGCAATTTTGAAGCAAACAGCTTTTAAACTTAAAAAAAAAAAAAAAATCAGTCCCGGTATACCTTAAACATGGACATACTGCAAATTATTCAGCTTGGAAACTACACTGATGACCTTTGTCGGTCAAGTGGAAAGAAAAACAAGGCAGTAGCTACTCAGTCAATACAAAACATCAATTTTTGTATGACCACACTATAACACGTTGCTTACATGTGACGTAACTGAACTAGAATGACGGCGCGCGCACCTTGCACCTTCAAGCAGCAGTCCACTGGAATCCAATCCCCAGATAAACAATGAAACATGTGTATTTAAAATAAAATATTGTTCATTGTAATCTTAATACTCTAATAAACGGAGTTCATTTTCCTTTGTTTCAATATTATTCAATATACGTTACCTGCAAAACATCAATGAATGTGGCTTGGACTCAACACTACTGTCATCTGTTGCACTGTTGGCAACGCTCAAGGTGCTGCCTTCCGATCAGCATTTAATTACATACAAGTAACAAGTTAAGATATTTTTGTAAAAACATAGTCGTCCAAAAACAGTAGTATGCAACTTGACTAAAATGGTAACTAAGACGCTCGTGTGAAAGTTATCAAACTCGCATCTTAATTACTACCATTATAGTCTATTACACTATTATGCAACAAGTGCGCAATGTTGATATTATAGCACAAGTGTCATATTAAGATTTACCACGAGTTGTATACAATATCTTATGCAATCCTAACATTATAAATTATAGGAAAGTAAAGATAGCTTTAGTAAAAATAGTATGTTTCCCAACTAATACGGATATAAGGAAGAGAAAGTCATGTGAGTCAATCCCATCAGATTTTTTCCGGTAAACCAGGGGATCTCAAATTCGAGATGACATACCCCAATGGCGCCTTAGAATGCCATAAGTCCTGGACATCATAGTTAAGCCTATATTAGGTCAATGAATGCAATTTCCATTAACTCCCATTCATGGTAGCTCAGTTGGTTGCAGCAAGGTACGGAAACCGGAGGATCCGGATTCAAATCCCGGCTATGGCATTGAATTTTTCAGTCGTCTGATTCTATCTTTCTATAAGTAAGAGCTGTTTATATGTTAATGAGACGTTAGACGTTTTACTAGATCTTAGAGGCTTAGGACCTTAAAAACAAAATTTTCGGTACCTAAAATAGCTCTAATATTATAAATGCGTTGCATTTACCTCAGCGGAAATACGCGTTTTGGAGTAGCCTAAAGCAAAATAATAAAAAAAAAAAATCTAATGTGTTACCACGATTTTCTCTACCCTCTATCGTTTATTAGTGGGTATACAAACCTACTTTACACATTTCGTTATAGATACAAAGAGAACAACGATAGTCAAATGTTTAACAACTGGACGCTATATGCTGGCCTTAAAATTCCATACTGTTTCCATGGCATCGCGGGAAACAAGTGAATATCCAGAGGACTTTAAAAGAATGACCAAGTATTGAACTATTCGAACCATTAATAACGGATATCTCGGAAGTGGCTTATGCCACAGAAAAGTTAATTGAAGTAAATTGTGAGTTTTAAAGAGATCCATCGCTTAACTTTTACCGGTTATACAAAATTCGTTCCGAATGAAGAGGACATCACAGGTTATTCGCAGAATATTGAAGATATAGGTTTTATTTGTCACGTAAATATATTTAATATATGTTATTTTAATCAAAATCGTTAAGACACATTTTTGAGAAAATGAAAATTTCGAAAAATATTCTGGGTAAAGTACAGCTGGAGTGGGCGGATTTTCTTGAAAATACTTGTGTCGCATCTTTGGAAGATACTGAATTTAAATACCAAGTTTGGTGTTGATCCTACTTTACGTTTTTGAGTTATGTTGTTCACACGCAGACGGACCTTTTTCTAATTTATTTTATTCAGGGAGCTTAAAAAGATGTGTCTCTGTTAAACTCTCGGTACTGGAATGCAGTACTTTCTCTACCTACTATAGATAAGCAGGTAGTAGAAACGTGTTCGTCAGCGTGTATGTACTGCGAGTCTCCTAAATCCAAAATGTAGCACGATTAGAGAAGCAGGTTGAAAACACGCCAATGCAGTGTTTGGCGTCATGTTGGTGCGGCCTGGCCGACAACAGAGAGAGAAAGCCTTTCTGTCCCTGTATAGTTGAACCAACCGCCTCGTTTGTTTCAGCAACATTTTTCTCCCTCTCTGAAGGTTCGGTTTATCGCTTGTTCGCGCACAACTTCAAAAGCTAGTGTAGTTTTCTCTACCTCGATCCTCCGTCTCTTTTTTAAGTTTTGAACAGTGGCGGAGGCGCAGTCACATGATCTTCTCCACTCACTGTTCTTACAAAAACTTATATTCTTGTGTCTATTTCTTATTGATCAAGATAAAATGTCATTGCACATTTCATTGTTGGCCGAGCGAGATGGCTTCGCGGTAACGCGTGAAGCTCGCATTCGGGTGGTCCCAGGTTCGATTCCCGGCGACCGTCCACTCTGGCCTATGGGTTTTTCGTGGTTTTCCCGGTTCTTCAGGCGAATATGGAGTGGTTCCTCCTCTTCTATGACGACTCTCCTGTCCCTCTTTTCCTGTAACAATCATTTCTTTCATTTCCATCGTTTCAGGGTTGTAAGACAAGATGACAACAATCGGTGGTGGAAGTTTCCTCCTGTCGTCGGTCGGGACTCTTCTCCGATGTGGGTCTCTTCGGGGGACCATTAGGGGTTGGGCGACGTCGGATGCATTAGAACTGGAAACATTAGGGGCCCCGCCAATGTTTATGCACGTGTCATCCGGATCTGGTCTCCCTTCGCGACTCTCCCTTCATCCCTCCCTCCGAAAGGTCATCGTAGAGGCACAAAGGGCCTGCCCCGGAGACTCCTCCGTTCGTGTACATATTCGTTTTAGGTATAAGAAGAATACAGTGGGCTAAGGCAACAGTCAGGGTTTTAAAAAGCACAACGCTATGTAATGGCTTTGAAATTCCATCCGACTTACATACAATACTTACCGCCTTGCAGCTTGAAAAATGTTTAACTATTTTAAAGCTGAAACCATTTAGGATTAGGGCTACGCTACGGAGGGGGCGCCTAGCACCTCGACCCACACTGGGATCTTTGTGGACACACCCCCGGGAGGAACGGATTTAATGAAAGAGCCCTAGGCAACGATGGGCTGCGGGACCGGCCGACGCAGGTAACAAAGACGCGCAGAGGTCCCTAATAGTTACAGGCTTGACCACCCAGCCGCAGAGTGCCCAAGGTAGTGCTGCCTAGCCACCAGAGGACTCACAGGGCCACTCCAGCGGAGACCGGGGAAAGCTCGACCCAGCGGCTTCCATCTGACGGGGCCGAGAAGTTCCAACACGCAAGCCATCTGCGCCATCTGTCGGCAGTCGTCCGACTCACAGCCCCGGAGACAAATTGTAGCGTGAAAGAGGAAGGTGGAAATGAGAGGGAATGAAGGAAGAGAAATTCGGGGGAATCAATGAGCCTTACCAGCATTCGCCTAGTGACCCGGGGAAACCGCCGAAAAAAAATCCATGGCTCAGGAAGGTCAGCTGCAGGAACCGAACCCACGACCTGATGCAACCGTCTGAGCCATCCCTCTCGGTAAGTGAAGTCAATGATAAAGAATATGTCGGAACTGGTTAACACTAGAAACATTTTTATTTACATAGATTGTGTGCTTTTTTGAGTAGTAAGATATCATTATTTGTCAAGTAAGTATCTTAAATGTATAGCATTTTAACCAAAATAAATCCATTTTGAGAAATCCAAAATTTACGATACTTTTTCCATGTAAGGGGTAGTTTAAGGTGGAGGGATTTTCTTGAAAATCCTTGTGTCACATCCTTGGTAGACGCCGAATTTAAATACCAAGTTTGGTATCTAAGCGAATATATGTAGTAGAGAAACTAAACATATTGGTACATAACTATTTGTTAATGACCAGATTTTGATTGCATTCTCGGAAGACAATTCACCACGTGCTTATAAATGAGTTATATAACCTTCAAATTTCATACAAGCAAATAAAAATAAGGGGTTTAACAACTTGACGCTATACGCTGGCCTTAAAATTCCATACTGTTTCCATGACATCGCGAGAAAGACCAAAAAATCGACAAGGCTTTAAAAAAATGGCTAAATATTGAACAATATGAACCATTAATAACGGATATCTAGGAAATGGATAACGTCAGAGAAAGGTTATTTGAAATAAATTGTGTGTTTTAAAGAGATCTACATTTTTTGTGAAATACGTTTTCGTCTATAGTTTAACGTTTAGAGATTCTACAAGATTATATAAACTTCCATCTGAATGAAGAGGACTTCACAAGCTATTTCAAGATATACATTTTATTTGTCAAGTAAATATCTTTAATATACGGTATTTTAATTAAAATCGTTAGACCCATTTTTTCAGAAATCAAAAGATTCGATAAACGTTCCATGTAAAGGGTAATTTGGGATAGGGGATTTCCTTTAAAAACCTTCGTGTCGCATCTTTGGAAGGTACTGAACTTAAATTCCAAGTTTGGTATTTATCCATTATTTCGTTTTTGTGTTATGCTGTTCACAGACACACACAAAGGAATTTTTACTTTCTCTACTACGTATAGTAAGTAGGGGAAGCATTGTATTCCGAGATTTCACCGGAAATATATGTTTTGAGACCCCCTGAATAAAAAAAAAAGCATTTTTGGAAACATGTCCATGCGTGTGTCTGTGAACAGCATAACTCAGAAACGAACAGTTGGATAAACACCAAACTTGGTATTTAGGTTCAGTATCTTCCAGAGATGCGACACAAAGGTTTTCAAGAAAACTCCCCTAACTCAGATTAGCCTTTACAGGGAACATTTTTCGAAAATTTTAATTTTTTCAAAAATGGCTAACGATATTGATTAAAATATCATATGTTTAAGATATTTCCATGACAAATAAAATGTATATCTCGAATTTTCTGGGAATGTCTCCAAAAGTATTCTTCATTGTGAACGACTTTTGCATAACTGGTAAACCGTAAGAGAGAGAGATAGACAAAATTTTACTACACAAAAAATGTAGATCACGTTAAAATACACAATTTATGTCACATACATTTTTTTTGTTGGATGAAGCATTTTCGAGATATTGCTTGTTCTTCCCTTAAATTTTCCAATACTTATACTTTTTCTCAAATTCGTTATTCATTTTTTTTATGTCCTGGACATGCAAAGAGATTGGAATACTGCACATAGCAACCAGATATTAAAAGATTTGACTGTCGCTTAAAGCCTAGCAAATCCCCTTGCGTCTACAAGAAAATTAGCAATAAGATTAACTTCGCGATTAATATGAAGCATATGGAGAATAAGCGTTTGTAAAAATAGTTTGTACAAGAGTAGAGAAAGTCATGTGAGTGTAACACAAAGGAATTTTTTTAAAAAAGAATGTTTTTTGTTCAGGGGTCTCAAAACATGGATTTCCGATGAAGTCTCGATATATAATTTTGGGTGGAATGCAATTTTTTTATCTTCTGTGTACGTGGTAGGCAAAGTAAAAACGGAATGAAGACCTTAAGACGGGAGAGTCTATAATGATTGAATGTTGACGAAAATGGCATCGGACATCTCAAGTAATAAGGAAGGAGTGTCAGTTTCCTTGAGGGTCGAGCAAGCGACAAGGCTAGTGCCATGATCATTTTGCAATGCGGCTTCTACAGAAGGAAATGCGAACCGCCACTGAAGCGTATCTCGCCTCACCCCCGTGCTAATGTTATATATATGTTTTTCATATCTCTCTCTCTCTCTCTCTCTCGCTCCCCTGAGTGACAAGAGATGATGGGGGGAGGTAGACTTTAGCGCTCCCAGCGGGGGGTCAGACTGTGCCCTGACCCTCGCTCGGACCGCCGTCCGTCATGTTAGTTTCGGTTGCCTCGACCACGCCTTCTGCTGGCTCGATGTGGAGCACTGTCAGGTTCCTCTGACACATGGTGGTAGCATTACTACCCCAAGCTTTTACTTCAGACCCGTCACGGACAGACGGCAAACTACACTTAGATAAAACGAATACACTTTCCTTACTTAGCTCGGCGTCAAAACTCACTTGTGCACAGTGTTTTCTCAAAACAACTCATGTACATGCAACCCTTGTTACTTTCTATAGTAAGTGATCACAGAAAATACACGTTTTAAGGTACCTTTAATCCAAAAAATGGCATTTTAAACTCAGCGACCTCCAAGGATGGGAATCGAAGTTTTCAAGAAAACACACCTCCCCAACCCAAGCAACCCTTTACTTGGAAAAATTTACGACATTTTTGATTTTGTCAAAAATGGCTCTTACGATGTTGACAAGATATCCCACATTTAGAATATTTACATGAAAAATACAATGTACATGTTGAATTTTCTGGGAAGACATACAAAATGTTACTTCCTGCCACTTTGTTCTAGAGGTAAGAGGTTCCCAGTTCCCAGTTCGAATCTCGGTTAGGGCGACTTACCCGGATAAGGTTTTCTTCAGAGTTTTTCCTATTCCTGAAAAGATGAATGTTGCGTAACCTTAAACTCTGTGGATCCCGGGCTCATTTGAGCATCATTTCACCTATTTCATTCGTTCATCGTCCGATATGTCCTGAGACTAAAGGTCGCTATAAAAAATCTTAATATAAAAAAATATCTGATGTGTTACACTCACATGACTTTATCTACTCTTGTACAAACTATTTTTACAAACGCTTATTCTTCATATGCTTCATGTTAATCGAGATGTTAATCTTGTTGCTAATTTTCTTGTAGATGCAAGGGGAATTGGTAGGCTTTAAGCTATAGTCAAATATTTTATCGCTGGTTGCTATGTGGAGTATTTCATCCTCTTTGCATTACCAGGACAAAAAAAAAATGAATAACGAATTTGAGAAAAAGTATAAGTATATTTAAGGGAATACCAAGCAATATCTCGGAAACGGTTCACTCAACAAAAAAAATGTATATGACATAAATTGTGTATTTTAACGCGATCTACATTTTTTGTGTAGTAAAATTTTGTCTATCTCTTATGGTTTACCAGTTATGCAAAAGTCGTTCATAATGAAGAATACTTTTGGAGACGTTCCCAGAAAATTCAAGATATACATTTCATTTGTCATAAAAATATCTTAAACATATGATATTTTAATCAAAATCGTTAGAGCCATTTTTGAGAAAATTAAAATTTCCGAAAAATGTTCCATGTAAAGGGTAATCGGGGAAGGGGGGATTTTCTTGAAAACCTTCGTGTCGCATCTCTGGAAGATACTGAACCTAAATACCAAATTTGGTGTTTATCCGACTGTTCGTTTCTGAGTTATGCTGTTCACAGACACACACACACACACACACACACACACACACGGACATGTCTCCAAAAAATTTTTTTGGATTCAGGGGGTCTCAAAACATGTATTTCCGGTGAAATCTCGGTATTGAATTTTTGGGTGGAATACAATACTTCCCCTACTTACTATACGTAGTAGAGAAAGTAAAAATGTAAGTCACAATTTATGTTAAATAAAAAATTTTGTGGCGTTTTAACATTTCCGAGATATTCCTTGTTATTGCAGTGAATTTTAACACTTCATAAATGTTTCCCACCGCAAATCACTAATGTTTCTTCCGTGTTCATGAGTAGAGAACGAATTTTAAACCCTTCACATAGCGATCCACTTTTAAAAACTTTGAACTCTTTGGTTTTCTGTATTCCTCTTATACCTATGTGTGAGTGATGCAGATTTAATTCTATTTACAAGAAGTATATAGAAGAAGCTTTTGTAAGAACAGTTTGTAGGAGAGAGATATGTTCATGTGAATGCAACACAAACCATTTTTATGTATTTATTTTCTCTGTCATGAATCTATGGCAGGTAAGAGGTTGTATTGCATACAATCCAAAAATGCATGTTCTAGATTTCACCTGAAACACACGTTTTGAGACCTCATGATTCAAAAAAGAACCTACTTTTAGGAAACAAGTTCATGTGTCGTCTGTCAGTCTGAACACCATATATCCAAAAACGAAATGTTCGATAAAAATCAAATTTGGAATGCAAGTTCACCATCTTCCAAAGATACGAAATGAAGACTTTTAAGAAAATCCCACCCGAAACTACCTGTAAATAGAAACACTTAAAAGAAGGTTTACATTTTCTTCAAATTCACTGAGTTTATTAAAATAGGTGAAACATATAACTAAGATATGTATTTCTTCTCTAACGGACTCCCCTTCTTTGTAGTACTTACACCCCAAAGACATACAAGACAATCCTGTCGAGGAGCAAGCAAACTCTGGATCATAACATATCCAGGATGAGTGATCAGACCAATGACAAGCTAGTGCCTTGTGTCAGTAGTCTGTCGAGGAGCAAGCAAACTCTGGATCATAACATATCCAGGATGAGTGATCAGACCAATGACAAGCCAGTGCCTTGTGTCAGTAGTCTGTCGAGGAGCAAGCAAACTCTGGATCATAGCATATCCAGGATGAGTGATCAGACCAATGACAATCCAGTGCCTTGTGTCAGTAGTCTGTCGAGGGGCAAGCAAACTCTGGATCATAACATATCCAGGATGAGTGATCAGACCAATGACAAGCCAATACCTTGTGTCAGTAGTCTGTCGAGTAGCAAGCAAACTCTGGATCATAGCATATCCAGGATGGGTGATCAGCTCAATGACAAGTCAATGTCTTGTGTCAGTAGTCTGTCGAGGAGCAAGCAAACTCTTAATCATAACATATCCAGGATGGGTGATCAGCTCAATGACAAGTCAATGTCTTGTGTCAGTAGTCTGTCGAGAAGCAAGCAAACTCTTAATCATAGCATATCCAGGATGGTGATCAGCCCAATGACTAGCCAATAACTTGTGTCGGTAGTCTGTCGAGTAGCAAGCAAACTCTGGATCATAGCATATCCAGGATGAGTGATCAGTCCAATGACTAGCCAATAACTTGTGTCAGTAGTCTGTCGAGTAGCAAGCAAACTGTGGATCATAGCATATCCAGGATGGTGATCAGCCCAATGACTAGCCAATAACTTGTGTCAGTAGTCTGTCGAGTAGCAAGCAAACTCTGGATCATAGCATATCCAGGATGGTGATCAGCCCAATGACTAGCCAATAACTTGTGTCAGTAGTCTGTCGAGGAGCAAGCAAACTCTGGATCATAGCATATCCAGGATGGTGATCAGCCCAATGACTAGCCAATACCTTGTGTCAGTAGTCTGTCGAGTAGCAAGCAAACTCTGGATCATAGCATATCCAGGATGGTGATCAGCCCAATGACTAGCCAATAACTTGTGTCAGTAGTCTGTCGAGGAGCAAGCAAACTCTGGATCATAGCATATCCAGGATGGTGATCAGCCCAATGACAAGCCAATAACTTGTGTCAGTAGTCTGTCGAGGAGCAAGCAAACTCTGGATCATAGCATATCCAGGATGGTGATCAGCCCAATGACAAGCCAATAACTTGTGTCAGTAGTCTGTCGAGGAGCAAGCAAACTCTGGATCATAGCATATCCAGGATGGTGATCAGCCCAATGACTAGCCAATAACTTGTGTCAGTAGTCTGTCGAGGAGCAAGCAAACTCTGGATCATAGCATATCCAGGATGGTGATCAGCCCAATGACAAGCCAATAACTTGTGTCAGTAGTCTGTCGAGGAGCAAGCAAACTCTGGATCATAGCATATCCAGGATGGTGATCAGTCCAATGACAAGCCAATACCTTGTGTCAGTAGTCTGTTGAGGAGCAAGCAAACTCTGGATCATAGCATATCCAGGATGGTGATCAGTCCAATGACAAGCCAATAACTTGTGTCAGTAGTCTGTCGAGGAGCAAGCAAACTCTGGATCATAGCATATCCAGGATGGTGATCAGCCCAATGACAAGCCAATAACTTGTGTCAGTAGTCTGTTGAGGAGCAAGCAAACTCTGGATCATAGCATATCCAGGATGGTGATCAGTCCAATGACAAGCCAATAACTTGTGTCAGTAGTCTGTCGAGGAGCAAGCAAACTCTGGATCATAACATATCCAGGATGGGTGATCAGCCCAATGTCTTGTGTCAGTATCCTGTCGAGGATCAAGCAAACTCTGGATCATAACATATCCAGGATGGGTGATCAACCCTATGCCTGGTATGACGGTGAAGAAGAAGGAAATGAAATGCAGTGATGAAAGGGATGATAGGAAAATTTACGGATCAAATTATCCAATCCAGCATTCGCCTATTGCCCGAGCAAAGCCGCAAAGAAATCTTCGGTCAAAGGCCCAGGGAGCTCCCGATTGCGGACCACAGACGTTAGCGCTTGAGCCATTCAGCTCTGTAAGGTAAAATGTATATGTTGAATTATCTGTGATGTCTTACTAATTCGAAGTGATTTTGTAAGTATAATTTTTTAAACGTGTAAATCATAAAACCAGACAAAAGCGTACCGTACAGCAAAATGTACTTTTCTTTAAAATACACGATTTATTTCAAATAACTTTTGTGTAGCATTAGTCATATCACAGATATCCGGTATTATTGGTTTAAATTTTGATCAAGATTTTGTTTTCTGTCGCCATCTAATTGTTTCCCGGGATGTCATTGAGCGACTACGGTATTTGAAGGCGTCATCACTTCGTGACTCGCGAGTTTATGACGCATGATAAAGGCTGTAGTTTTTAAGCTAGTGAGGTGATAAGGTTATTGCAAATAACCAGGTTTACACTCCGGCCGTGGTCTAACGCTGTCTTGTACGATAGTAGCACTGCTTCTACACCCCTCACGACGGGGGGTAGCCTTGCGAAGCGCCAGGTTGCGTGCGGTACTGTTTCAACCCCTCCTCCTCCTTATTTCGGCCTTCCAACTGTCCTTGGTTCTCACTGCCGAAAAGGTAAGGCTAGACAAAGAAAACGAA
This sequence comes from Deroplatys truncata, assembly GCA_030765065.1. Taxonomy (NCBI): domain Eukaryota; kingdom Metazoa; phylum Arthropoda; class Insecta; order Mantodea; family Mantidae; genus Deroplatys; species Deroplatys truncata. Next base: position 15,921,524 of record CM060979.1, read on the forward strand.
ACAGCAGGTGAAAAATAACAAGCGTGCAACAATATACCCAGTTAATGTGTGTCGAATTTACCTTTTGGTTCAGCAACCTATCCCTTCTTTCGTGAGAGAGTGTTCCCCTCTCCATCCACGAGGATGTTCAACTGTGAAACCTCTAAAATCCACAATTTTAGCTAGATTCGCTTGAAATTCTAATCTAGCAATCGGGGTTTAACGTATGTGTGCCAAATTTCATCCATGTTATTACTTTCTCTATCACGTGAAGTATTGCATTCCATCCAAAAATTCGATACAGAGTTTTGACCGTAAATACAAGCTCCCTGAATTAAACAAAACCAAGGTCCGTCTGTGTTGTGTATCTGAACAGCCTAACTCAAAAAGGAAGAGATGGATCAGCACCGAATTTGGTATTTAAGTGCAGTATCTTCCAACATGCACCAGGAAGATTTTTCAAAAAATTCCCCCACCCCAAACTACCATGTACATGAGCATTTTTAAAAAATGTTGTTTTCTAAAATATAGCTCAAATGATTTTGATTAAAATACTACATATTAAGGATATTTAAATGAAAAATAAAATGTATACCTTGAAGTTTTTGGAACAGCCTTTAAAATCCTCTTCATTTGAAAGGAATTTTATATAATCTTGTACAACTGGTAAACGTTAAGCGATAGAGGAAAATGGACTACACAGAAGTGTAAGCTCTTTAAAACGCACAACGTTTTAGTGGCATAAGCCTTCTCTGAGGTATCCGTCGCTAAAGGCTCGAATTTGTCACTTTTTGGCCATTATCTTAAAGTCGTGTCAACATTCAGTTGTTTCTCGCGATGTCATGGAAACAGTATGGAATTTTAAGGCCAGCATATAGCGTCCAGTTGTTAAACATTTGACTATCGCTGTTCTCTTTGTATCTATAACGAAATGTGTAATGTAGCTATTTCTGCAAAGGTTTATTTGGATTAAAATGTAGTAGATAGAAAAATAATCTTAATAAGAATAGTTTGTATACCAACTAATACACGATAGAGTGTAGGGAAACGCAAGTGAATGTTTCGCATCAGATTACTTTTAGAAAGGGGTCTATGTGTAGAGTGTCTGTCTATTTTGGGGGGTATATATGAACAGCATAACTCAGAAACGAAAAGTGGGACAAATATCTATATAAAGTTTATTTTCCTAACTACTACTTCATTTAATGTAAGTTGGAATTGAGTTTTTTTTGTGGAACGCTCTTTAACTACTGCGGTCCTTAGCGTCACATTCTATATTGGGCGTGAAAGACCGCTAATTTTGCTCAGAGGCCTCTTTATCAGGCTAGCGGTTCTTTTACGTGCCGTAAATCTACGACACGGGACCGCCGGCTTTGCTTTCCTTCCGAAGGAAGCCATGCTAAGGATATTTACACCCGAAAAATATCCATTGCCCTCTAGCCGAGTTATAACCCGTGTACCTCGGGAACTAGAGACTAGCATAGATTTTAATCCAAATAAACCTTTACAGAAATAGCTACATTACACATTTCGTTATAGATACAAAGAGAACAGCGACAGTCAAATGTTTAACAACTGAACGCTATATGCTGGCCTTAAAATTCCATACTGTTTCCATAACACTGCGAGGAAGAACTGAAAATCGATGAGACTAAAAGAATGGCTAAGTATTGAACAATTCGGACCATTAATAACGGAATTCCCGGAAAGGGCTGATGCCACAAAATAGGGCGTTTTGAAGAGATCTACATTTTTTGTGTAGTACGTTTTCGTTTATCGCTCAGTTATACAAGATTCGTTCCGAATGAAGAGGACTTTACAGGATATTCCCAGAAAATTGAAGATAAACATCTTATTTGCAATATAAATATCTTTAATATATGATATTTAAATAAAAATCGTTGGCGTCATTTATTTTTTAGAAAATAAAAGATTTCCGAAAAATGTTCAATGTAAAGGGGTTTGATTAGGGGATTTTCTTGAAAATTTCTCTGTCGCATCTTGGTATTCAAGAAATTTTTCGTTTTTGAGTAATACAGTTCACATACACACACATCTACATGGAAGATTTTCTAATTTTTTATTCAGGGGGCCTGAAAACGTTTATTTTCGGTGAAATCTCGATATCGAATGTTTGGGTGAAATGCAATACTTTCTGCACCTACTAAGTAGAAAGTAAAAAAACGAGTTTTTGTATTGGTTAGCGGGCTACTGTAGTTCACCTCCTACCCGAGAAAACAAGTGAAGCTCAGTTGGCGTGAGCACGATTGGCATCAAACGTACTGCATGTCAGCGGCGGCTCGTTTTGAAAGCAGATAGCGCGCTCGCTTCAGTGGCACGTGACCAAGTCCCGCGCCATTTCCAAGACTTGCCGCGCAATTACCTCGGTGATTGCTCTGGGACTTGGCTTCGGCTCATTTCCCTACCGATTGTACTCGGTGTGGTCTCAATACCTTACATGCCGCACGTGTTCTCACATTCATTTTATTTCTGTGTCGCTCGGCTCCATTAAAGTTGCGGGTTACATCTGTCGTCGCTTCTCCTTCACGAGTATAGGCAGGTAAGCTTGTACATGACTTCTCCCCTGTTTTCTAGATAAGCACAGAATCTATGGGGTAACATTGGAAACGGCTGTTCTTTGTAAAATGATTTATTCAATTATTAACTGTGTCATCTGATGCAGTAATTTGTATCATAAATTATTTAAATGTAAAGAATGATTATAGTATGAATATGCATTTTTGTGTGACATTGATTTGAGATATTTGTTGATTGTAATTATTGTTGAGAAGTGGGTTTATACTGCCTTACTGAAACTGACAATAATAGCGTGCAATAATGCAGCGAGGGGGTGAGCTGTTTATCATTATTAGAGACGAGGAAGTTACGTAATGTTGGCGCGTTTTCCTTTAGAATTTGCTGGAACATTATACCTAGAGCATATGTATTCATAATTTTCATTGGATATAAAAATAGACGCTAATGTTGGCGAGTTTTATTAGCCAATTGCACCTCAGTTATAATCTTTAGGCATATCGGGGTGTAGGAGTATAAAAAGGGCTAGGTTAGAGATAGACCCCGTCAGTTCACCGAAAATATTTGTACGCTACACGTCGTCTTCAGTCCAGCAGAGTTATGAAATATCTCAAGTGTTGTAAAGTTAATTACACAGAAAGTTGAAGAACTCGAATTAAGAATGATCAGTAAATAAGTTATTATAACAGTTTCAGTTTGGCGAGTGTCAAGATCAATGTGTAAATGTGATAGTGAATGTGTTCGACAATAAAAGTGTAAAACAAATTCTTTCATCAGTGCTATCTTTGGATAAAAGATTCCTTTCCGTTTACACAACCTGTATAAAGAGAAGTGCTCGACCAAAAAGATCATAGCTAGCCGGAGGACAGTGAACAAAAATTAAATAAAATAACAGTAGCATTCTTTTAAACAAACACTAATACTACCGCAAATTGCTAACACCAGATGGAGCTAACAAACCTAACAAAGAATCGCGTCACAAAATGGCTTCACTACGTGGAGTAAACACACATACACAAATAACATTATAAATTTACCATCGCAAATTGGCTTCCAAAACGTGGGGCTCAACAAATAAATATAACAGAAGAATACCACTTCACATCCGAAGTAAGTGGAACTAAGTATTGCATTCCACCCAAAAATTCGATACCGAGATTTCACCGCAAATACATGTGTTGAGGCGCCTTGAATCCAGATAAAGCATTTTTGGTAACATGTCCGTGTGTGTCTGTGTGTGTGTGTGTGTGTCAGTCTGTGAACAGTATAATTCAAAAACAAAAAGTCGGATAAATACCAAACTTGGTATTTGAGTTTAGTATCTCCCAAGGATGCGACAAGAAGATTTTCAAGAAAATCCCCCCACCCCAGATTACCCTTTACATGGAACATTTTTCGAAAATTTTAATTTTCTCAAAAATGTCTAACGATTTTGTCTAAAATATGATATGTTTAAAATATTTTAATGGCAACTGAAATGTATATCTTGAATTTTCTGGGAATGTCCCCACAAGTCTTTATTTTGAATGACTTTCGCGTAACTCGTAAACCGTAAGAGATATACTAAATGTTACTACACACACAAAAAAAAATAAAACGTAAATCTCGTTAAAATACAAAATTTGTCACATCTATTTTTTTTTTTTTTGTCGTGTGAATCATTTCCAAGATATTCCTTGTTATTTGTTTGAATTTTCCAATACTTATATTTTTTTCTGAAACAGGAATTCATTATTAGTTTTTTTTTGTCCTGGTAATACAAAGAGAATGGAATACTCCACATACGCACGTGTTGTCACATTCATTTTATTTCTGTGTCGCTCGGCTCCATTAAAGTTACAGGTTACATCTGTCGTCGCTTTTCCTACACGAGTATAGGCAGGTAAGCTTGTACATGACTTCTCCCCAGTTTTCTAGATAAGGACAGAATCTATGGGGTAACATTGGAAACGGCTGTTCTTTGTAAAATGATTTATTCAATTATTAACTCTATCAGCCGAAGTAAGTGGAACTAAGTATTGTATTTCACACAAAAATTGGATACCGAGATTTCCCAAGAAATACATGTTTTGAGGACCTTAATCCCAAAAAATCAAGTTTTATAAAAAGGTCTGTGTGCTCATTAAACCCCTCACCGCAAACTCTCCTTTACGTGGAACATTTTTCGTAATTTTTATCTTCTCAAAAATAGCTCTAACTACTTTGATTAAAATGCCGTACATTTAAGATATTTACATGAACATAAAATGTCTTGAATTTTCTGGGAACATCCTGTAAAGTCCTCTTCATTGGGAAGGAATTTTGTATAATCTTGTATAACTGGTAAACGTCAAGCGATAGACGAAAACGTACTACACAAAAATTGTAGATCTCTTTAAAACACACAATTTATTACAAATAACTTTTTTGTGGCATCAGTCTTTACCTAGATATCCGTTATTAATGGTTCGAGTTGTTCAATGCTTAGTCATTCTTTTAAAGTCCTGTAGACATTCAGTTGTTTCTCGCGATTTAATGCAAACTGCATGGACATGTTTCCAAAAATGCTTTATCTGTATTCAGGGCACCTCAACACATGCATATGCGGTGAAATCTCGGTATCGAATCTTTGGTGGAATGCAATACATTCTCTACATAGTATACGTAGTAGGGAAAGTTAAACATAATAAAAGAGTAGTAAAAGTGAGAAATAGATGGTAATAACGAATGCGCTGCGATCTATCCTCAGATGATGAAAGCAGGTAGACCTGACGGCACCCCAATGCCATCTTTCCGGGACGTGTAGAAGCAGAGGTACAGTTGCTATGCACATGTCTTCTGGAATGTGACAAAGCAAGATGGTATGGTACAGGGATGAGACCTAGAAGGCAAACTCCCACCGCACACCAAGCCACAAAGTATCTCCTAACAGATCAGCCGTGATATACTACTTAGTTAAAGCGACGTAAAATAAATAGGAAAAAAATCTGATGTGTTACACTCACATGACTTTCTCTACTCTTGTACAAACTATTTTTACAAACACTTATTCTCCATATGCTTCATGTTAATGGAGATATCGAGATGTCAATCTTATTGGTAATTTTCATGTAGATGCAAGGGAAATATGGTAGGTTATAAGCGATAGTCAAATATTTTAACGCTGGTTGCTATGTGGCGCATTCCATTCTCTTTGCATGTCCAGGACAAAAAAATGAATAACGAATTTGAGAAAAAGTATAAGTATTGGAAAATTTAAGGAAATAACAAGCAATATCTCGAAAACGGTTCACTCAACAAAAGAAATGTATATGACATAAGTTGTGTATTTTAACGCGATCTACATTTTTTGTGTAGTAAAATTCTGTCTATCTCTTACGGTTTACCAGTTATGCAAAAGTCGTTCACAATGAAGAATACTTTTGGAGACATTCCCAGAAAATTCGAGATATACATTTCAATTCTCATGACATTATCTTAAACATATGATATTTTCATTAAAATCGTTAGAGCCATTTTTGAGAAAATTAAAATTTTCGAAAAATGTTCCATGTAAAGGGTACTCTGGGGTGCGGGGATTTTCTTGAAAACCGTCGTGTCGCATCTCTGGAAGATACTGAACCTAAATACCAACTTTGGTGTTTATCCGACTGTTCGTTTTTGAGTTATGCTGTTCACAGACACACACACACACACACACACAGACACACACACACGGACATGTTTCCAAAAATGCTTTTTTTGGATTCAGGAGGTCTGAAAACATGTATTTCCGATGAAATCGCGGTATCGAATTTTTGGGTGGAATGCAATACTTCCCCTACTTACTATACGTAGTAGAGAAACTAAAAACAATATCTTCGTTTTTTCTACTCACAAAATGACTTGTACTTTTTATCCCATGGAAAACCAGGCATTTTAGGGACCATTAGAGCGTATCCATTAGAACATCCTCAGGAATGAGTATTCCTCTCTTTTCTATGCACTTATGCTATCCGCCATCAATTTCTGTTTATTCATATGTATCCATTATCTTCAAGACAGCCAGCAACATTAAATCTACATATTTAATTTGAATAATTACTATCATTTATGTTTTAATAGTAGATCCCACACAAGATTAAAATATATTTACCGAGCGGGTTGGCTCAGGCGGTAAAGTCTGTGGTCCGCATTCGGGAGTTCCCGGGTTCAAATCCCGTGGGCCGAGCAATCTGACGTTTTTTCGTGGTATTCCTCAGTCGCCAAAGTGAATACCGGATTGGATATTTAATACCACGACCCAAAGTTCCACCTTAAGCCTAAAAAACAATAGTAAAATGAAAAAAGTGGTAATAGCGTATGCTATGCCATCTATCCACAGACAATGTAAGCAGTTAGACTGGACGGCAGCCTTACGCCGGCTGCACGGCACGAAGCAGATGATTCGGCTGCCATGCGCTGGCGGTCTGCGCGGGCACGTGACGAAGCAAGACGGCATTTTTCAGGGATGAGATCTAGCAGGCTAATTGTCCGCCTTTCTGTGTGGAGGCGTCGGTTAGACTGGACGGCACCCTAACGCCATTCTTCACGGCATGAAGCAGGTGGTTACAGGGATGAGACCTAGAAGGCTAACTGTTCGCCTTTCTGTGTGAGGGCAGCGGTTGGACTGGACGGCACCCTAATGCCATCTGCACGGCATTAAGCGGGTGGTTACAGGGATGAGACCTAGAAGGCTAATTGCCCAACTTTCTATGTGAGGGCAGCGGTTGGACTGGACGGCACCCTAATGCCATCTGCACGGCACGAAGCGGGTGGTTACAGGGATGAGACCTAGAAGGCTAATTGCCCACCTTTCTGTGTGAGAGTGGCGGTTAGACTGGACGGCACCCTAATGCCGTCTGCACGGCATGAAGCAGGTGGTTACAGGGATGAGATCTAGCAGGCTAATATTCCGCCTTTCTGTGTGGGGGCGTCGGTTAGACTGTACGGCACCCTAACGCCATTCTTCACGGCATGAAGCAGGTGGTTACAGGGATGAGACCTAGAAGGCTAACTGTTCGCCTTTCTGTGTGAGGGCAGCGGTTGGACTGGACGGCACCCTAATGCCATCTGCACGGCATGAAGCGGGTGGTTACAGGGATGAGACCTAGAAAGCTAATTGCCCAACTTTCTATGTGAGGGCAGCGGTTGGACTGGACGGCACCCTAATGCCATCTGCACGGCACGAAGCGGGTGGTTACAGGGATGAGACCTAGAAGGCTAATTGCCCACCTTTCTGTGTGAGAGTGTCGGTTAGACTGGACGGCACCCTAATGCCGTCTGCACGGCATGAAGCAGGTGGTTACAGGGATGAAACCTAGAAGGCTAACTGTTCGCCTTTCTGTGTGAGGGCAGCGGTTGGACTGGACGGCACCCTAATGCCATCTGCACGGCATGAAGTAGGTGGTTACAGGGATGAGACCTAGAAGGCTAATTGCCCACCTTTCTGTGTGAGAGTGGCGGTTAGACTGGACGGCACCCTAATGCCGTCTGCACGGCACGAAGCAGAAGATTAGGTAGCTATGCGCTAGGGTCTCTGTGACACGTGACGGAGCGGGTGGTTACAGGGATGAGACCTAGAAGGCTAACTGTCCATCACATATCGTTCTAAGAGTTAACCCGTCGCGATATGACCAAGGAGTTAAAGCGACGTAACATAAAATGAAGTAAAATATATATTTAAAATTTCGTGCAAATTGTTTCCCTCGGCAAGCAATGGGGGTTAAACGTTTCACTCAATATTATATAGGTTATACAACGGAGGTGGACACTGCGACCTACATAGAACTATTGTGGAAACCACCCCCAGGAGGATGGGATGAAGTGAAGAAGCCACAGGAGGCTACAGTACGCAGGCACACAGCGCGAAACTCCCTAAAATCCCAGGCTGGAAGATCCGTTCCACTGCTAGAGCAGTCTAGAGGGAGCGATGAACGACCCGTCGACCAAGCAGCCCTCTAAGCAAGCATCCGTGCCATCGACCGGCATAGATCACGAAACCTAGAAGCACACCTGATAGATGAGATGCAAATGGAATGAAAGGGAAATGATGGAAAGGAAATCGTGACAGATGAGAAACCACCCCAACCTTCGCCTACCGACCAGGGAAAACCACGGAAAAGCAAAGATTAAATTGGCTGTCGACAGGTATCGAACCCCAGACCTCCCGAATGCGAGCCTCACAGTTATCACGGAACCAGGGCGCTCGGTTTATTCAATATTAAAGCATTATTTTAATCTCGTGTACAATAAATTACTATTAGTCTTTTAGTAATGTTTTATAGTCTATGTCCGTCAGAAAGAATAGTGTCTGTAGTATTTACTTTGTTTTCTTGAGAAGCGTTATTCCGTTGTTGCAGTGCAGCTGTGTCTCGCTGTACAGCTCACTTACGTTTATGGTATGTGGGGTTGCTGTTGAGCATAAGAACAATGAGAAGACACATGTTTCGACACAGACTATGTCCCATGCCGCGTCTTCACGAGCGACACTCTCAATTTGTCAGAGCCCGCCCGCTTGCCTCCCATCTCATTTCCCTGGGACACGCGCGTGTTCATCACCGGGACGGTCTTCATCATCCGCGTTTTGGCGTGACACACTTGTCAACAGCATCTTGCCGGACCCGACAGACAATTTAGACTTGCGTGTCCACACTTAGCACCTCGAGACGCGATTAATCCCATCTCTAAGAATACGGCTGCAATTTCCTCGAGCGTAATCAACTGTGAAAACAGAATTTTGTCGCTAAACGAGTCGCAACCCCGGACATAGTGATACAACTATTGTGGGCTGCAACTATGCCTTTGATCTGTACAGCAATTTCGCACTTGCCGGAAACCTATTTCTAGACAACTTATTTTCACTTTCTCCACTGCCTACCTATTAGTAAGTAAAGGAAAAATTCCATACCGAAATTTCATAGAAAATGCATGTTTTGAACCTCCCTAAATAAAAAAAAACTGATGTGTTACACTCACATGACTTTCTCTACTCTTGTACAAACTAAAACGCTTATTCTCCATATGCTTCATGTTAATCGAGATGTTAATCTTATTGCTAATTTTCTTGTAGATGCAAGGGGAATTAGTAGGCTTTAAGCGATAGTCAAATATTTTAAGAGCTGGTTGCTATGTGGAGTATTCCATTCTCTTTGCATTACCAGGACAAAAAAAAAATGAATAACAAATTTGAGAAAAAGTAAAAGTATTGGAAAATTTAAGGGAATAACAAGCAATATCTCGAAAATGGTTCACTCAACAAAAAAGCTGTATATGACATAAAGTGTGTATTTTAACGCGATCTGTATTTTTTGTGTAGTAAACTTTTGTCTATCTCTTATGGTTTACCAGTTATGTAAAAGTCGTTCACAATGAAAAATACTTTTGGAGACATTCCCAGAAAATTTAAGATATACATTTCATTTGTCATAAAAATGTCTTAAACATATGATATTTTAATCAAAATCGTTAGATCCATTTTTGAGAAAATTAAAATTTTCGAAAAATGTTCCATGTAAAGGGTAATCTGGGGTGGGGGGATTTTCTTGAAAACCTTTGTGTCGCATCTCTGGAAGATACTGAACCTAGATACCATGTTTGGTGTTTATCCGACTGTTCGTTTTTGAGTTATGCTGTTCAGAGACACACACAGACACGGACATGTTTCCAAAAATGCTTTGTTAGAGATTCAGGGGTCCTCAAAACATATATGTTGATGCAGTAAATCACAAATTACTTAAATGTAAATAATGATTGTAATATGAATATGCATTTTTATGTGACATTGATTTGAGATGTTTCTTGACTGTAATTATTGTTGAGAAGTAAGTTTTTAATGCCTTACTGAAACTGTCAATAATAGCGCGCAATAATACAGCGAGGGGGGGTGAGCTGTTTATCATTATTGGAACGAGGAAGTTACGTAATGTTGGCGCGTTTTTTTCCGTTTAGAAACTTCTGGAATATTTTCTCCCTAAAGCATATGTATTCATAATTTTCATTGGATATTAAAATAGACGCTAATGTTGACGCGTTTTATGAGCCAATAGTAGTTCAGTTATAATCTTTAGGCGTATCTGGATGAAGGAGTATAAATAGAAGCTAGGTTAGAGGTAAAGTCAGTCAGTCGGTCAGTTCATCGAAAATCTCAATACATTACACGTCGTCTTCAGTTCGTCAGTTCGTCAAAATATTTGTATGAGATACGTCGGCTATAGATTCACAAGTTACGAAAATCTAAAGTATTATAAAGTTAATTATACACAAAGTTGAAGTACGTGAATTAAGAGTGATTAGTAATGAAGTTATTATAACAGTTTCAGTTTGGCGAGTGTTAAGATCAATGTATAAATGTTATAGTTAACGTGTTCGACAATAAATGTGTAAAACAAATTTCTTCATCAGTGTTCTTTTTGGATAAAAGATTCCTTTCCGTTTACACAACTCTGATCAAGAGACATGTTCGACTGAGAAATAATAGCTAGCCGGAGGACAGTAAACAAAACTTAAAATTCTTTCAAACAAAACTAATACTGCCGCAAATTGCTAACACCAGATGGAGCTACGAACCTAACAAAGAATGACGTCACAAGATGGCTTCAACACACGTGATGTAAACAAACATCACAAGCATCAACATTACAAGAATACCGTAACAAATTGGCTCCCATACGTGGGGCAGTTAAAATTATGTAACCAAACAAAACAAAAGCAGCACAATATAAGATCTTCAAGATCTAATAATTTAGGTAAAAACATATTACGTAAACAATAATGATGCATCAATGTCCGGTGAAATGTCGACAAGTAATTTTTACATGGTATTCAATACCTCGCCTGGTTCGTGGTACAGGAATTAAAAAACATTGGGTCAGTACGTCTGTAAGTGGGTATAAGGGATTGCCGAAAGCATGTATGTAAGTAACAACAGTCTGGGAGGTAATAATTATTCTTGAGTTTCCATCATTAACGTGAAAGAATATAGCACATGATGCTTTATTTATTGATACAAAAATCTGTGTTACTGAAGAAAAGGTTAATGATGTGATCTTGCTGATCCTGGCTTATTTTATAGAGAGAACAGACAGACAGGCTGCTGCAAATCTATGGAGACTGTGTTAATCTCCAGTTAATGCATTAATTACCTTTAGCAGGCAATTAACCAAGTGAGGCGTCTAATTGGCGTTCGCGAGAGATAGCAAGCACGACGCAAAGCGATGTCTCACGATAGAATGAGCAAATCCTCGACAGCACCACTTTTATGATTTGCCTCCCCAGCTGAAATTAAAGAGACTCCAGCACCACATTCCTCGCACGTCACATTCTTTAATTTTGAGTATTTCTAGAAAAATATTCGGCTACTATATCTTCAGCCAGAGGGCCGGTTCTATAATGTCCTGATAAGTTTGCCTATAGTTACTCTCCAAATAAACGATTCTGTCCGATAAACAACGACCTCATCCTAGTCAGACGGCTTCCTCTGAATAGAAATCCTATAGGATAATCTGTGATGGGGAATTCGTAAACTAGAAAACAAACGAGAATTTCCTTGCAAATTAAATTGAGTTTTATTTATGGACGCTCTTTAACTACTATGGAAATTTTGCTCAGAGGCCTCTTTACGTGCCGTAAACTTCCCTTCCGAATAGTCATGCTAAGGATTTTTACGCCCGAAAAAATCCATCGCCCTCCGCCGGGTTTGAACTCGCGACCTCGGAAACTAGAGGCTAGCATGGTAACCACTACACCACGGAGAACGACAGAATTTCCTTGCGAAGCAGGCAACAACAAATGAGATGAAGGTTAGTTTTTATCACGTGGTTTCTTTTGCCATCGTTTTAGAATAAAATAGAAGTGACGAAGCAAAAAAAGGCGCAAAACTTCACTCGTGACGACTGCTAAAGGCTGTTAAACCTCTTAGAAACATATACGATTGCACATATACGAAGCATTAATAAGGGTTTGCCTGTATATTAGCAAACTAGCATATAGGAGTACAGTCCCAGAAGTACTCGACCTGATGTATAATATATATAGCGGTTGTTGTTATAAACAAATGACTGTGATAGAAAGTACCAACCTCATAAAGCTCAAGTTTGAAGTTTGACTATGCGACGTTGTTTAGTAATTGTTTGGCAGCCATCAATAGTGAACTCTCTCAGCGAATTTGTAAACATGGATAAAACTGGCCATCGTTATGTGATACCATATTTTCATTTGAAAGGTCTTAGTCCAACTAATATTAAAGCTGAGCTAGATTCTACTCTGGGGGAGTCTGCTCCTTCGTTTACAAAATATTGCGTGGCAGAGTTTAAGCGAGGCCGTACGAGCTGCCAAGACGAACATCGCAGTGGTCAACCAAATGAGGTGCTGTACATCGCATACTGGCTAAAAATTTAGACACGAGAAACTGTGCGCAAGATGGTTGCCGGGTTTACTAACAATGGAACAAAAGCAACGTCGTGAGAATGTTTCAATCGAGTGTTTCGCTGCAATAAAGCCGAGTTTTTGCGTCGATTCATAACCATCGATGAAACATGGTTCCATCACTTCACACCTGAGACGAAGGAGCAGTCAAAACAGTGGTTTGAAAGAGGAGAATCGGCTCCGAAGAAGGCGAAGACAGTTTCATCTGCAGGCAAGGTAATGGCGTCAGTTTTTGGATGCGCGTGGGATGATTTTCATTGATTGTCTTCAAAAAGGAAAAGCAATCAATGGCGAGTATTATGCAAACTTATTGTAGCGTTTGAGTGATTGTTGAAATCAAGCAAAAACGGCCGCATTTAGCGAAAAAGAAAGTTCTGTATCATCAAGACAATGAGCTAGTTCACACATCCATTATCGCCATGGCCAAATTCAATAAGTTTAAGTTCTAATTGCTTCCTCAAGCACCCTATTCGTCAGACTTAGCCCCTTCTGATTATTTTCTGTTTCCAAAGTTGAAGAAATAGCTTGTGGTAAAAGATTTGCCAAAAATGAAGAGGTGGAGTTTGCAGAACTCGATGGTTCTTAGTATAAACAGGATATAGAAGCTATTGAACGTCGGCGGGAAAGGTGTATTGAGCTGAAAGGAGACTATGCACAGAAGTAACATGTTTTTTCCCAAAATTGTTGTGTTTCGTTTGTTAGGTCGGGCACTTCTGGTGCAGCCCTCGTACATCCCCTATATTCTACGCTACTGATTGCAAAAGTCAATCGCTTTGCAGCTCCTTACATCCAAATCGTGACATACATACATCACTGATGTTATAACAGATACAAGAGCAGCAGGTCGGTATTCAAACTAGATGCAATCTTGTCGGTGTTGACGGCTAATCAAAACAAACAATCTGATTATATTCCAAACGATGACTTTGCACTAAAACGCTATCACGATTAGTATTAAAATGTTAACTTGGCAGACGACATTCCTCCTCTTGGATCTTTACCCTCCTGAATAATGCATAATATCGTTACTGTAATGACTTCCTTGCATACGGTTGTTCATGGTGCAGCGATTTAAACAACGTCGTTTAATATGCACGTATATCTTAGCAGTGGAAACTGTTTGCATAGCCTTGCATTCCTGCATTATTTACAAAATAAATTCTCTTGAGGCTGTCTATATAAACGTATGATGGATAGACACATGAGACAGAATGGTTCAAGTCAGATGCAAGGCTTATTAGCATTCAATATCGTGGATGTCTTTGTATGGGTGGTAACGTACGAGTTGTAAATGTTATGTTATTCGGAAGAACCCTGTTCTTTCTAGTTGGTGCCAGTATCTCTCTTTTTTTTTAGGGGTTTCCTCGGGTCGGTAGGCGAATGCCGGGAATGTTCATTACGTCATCGAATTTTCTGTCCGTCCATTTCACCTACATTGTCATTTCACTTCATCTTTCATCTGCTTGGTCTGTTTCACGGTTGGAAGTGTCTACGGGAGTATCAGAGTTACATGGCAGGGGAAAAGGATGCTCTATGTAATTCTTCGTCCCCGAAGGGGACTAGGAGCCCACCCCCAGTGGAATAAGCAAGACTGGGGGGTGATGTGAGCCGTTTGCACCAGCTGCCATCCGGGGAGTATCAGTGTGTAAAGATAGGGACTCTGCCCTCTGCCCTGTCGTGCTGAAACAAGTCATAGTCCTTTTGATTTTGCTGAGGGGGAATTAGTTTCAGGATTTAATATTGAATATGATAGAGGACGTTTTGCTTTAATTTTTTGGGTGAATATTCAAGAATTTTATTTATGAGAATATTAATATATATTATTTTTCTTGTTTTCTGATTTAAATTTATTTATGTTTTATTTAAAATTGATTTTTATTCTTTTATATACATTTGAGTTCGAGGAACTAGAAAGAAAATATAAGCAGATTAAACTTAAAGTTAAAACTTTTATTTACACTGAAAATTGCTATCGTGCGATTCGATATAATTTGAAATTTATAAAATCGTTTATATTATTTCTTTTTGTTGGGTTTAAATTAATTAAAATTTTGTTCTTGTATAATACATTGATATAATATTTTTTATTGTATTAGCATTGTGAAACAAGTTTAATCTATTATAATTAATTAAAGTTAATTTATTTTATTGTATCCTGTGTCTCAAAGTATATTAAAATCAATAATAATTTTTTTCTTGAATTTGAAAGATTTAATTAATAATTTTAATTATTATATCATTAATATTAAGAATTTTTAGTTAGTAATGAAATGTTAATCGTTTTCAATGTTCACAATCTTTCCTTTCAATATGAACTTTCAAAAAAAATTATGCTGTTATCCCTGAGGTAATTTAATCTTTTAATCATTAATTATGGATCTAAAAATTAATTATAATATTAAAATCAAAAAAGAGTTTATTTTATCTCTTAATCCTGGTCCGGCCGCCCTCTGTCTTCTCTCACCTCATCCCTCTCTCCCGGGGGCACCCCGTCAGGGGCTTTAGGCACAAAAGATCTTGTAGGTCGAGTTGCTAAGTCTTATACAACAGAGGGGGACATCTCGCGCACTGCGACCTACATAGTTCTATTCTCGACACCACTCTCCAGGAGGAAGGGATGAAATAAAGGAACCATAGGAGGCTACTGGTCACAGGCAGGGCCACAGAGACGCGCGGAAGCCCCTAACAATTCCAGACTCGAAGATCCGTCCCAGTGCTGGAGCTAGCTGCCTAGACAGAGCAATGGGTGACCCTCTGGTGTTCACGGAGAAGCATCCGCGCCATCTGTCCGGCACCGCTATACGCCACCAAACCTAGAGGAGCACTTAAAACATGAGAATGAAACAAAATTAAAGGGAAATTATGGAAAGGAAACCGTGGTAGATGAGAAAACTCAACAACATTCGCCTACCGACGAGTGAAAACCACGAAAAACCCAAGATCAGAATGGGCGGTCGACGGGAATCGAACCCGAAACCTCTTGAACCTCCCGACCTCACACACTTACCACGGACCAGAAATACTAACGTCAGTGTGGCAAGAAAGGGATGTATACCGTGTCACAAATGGATCTCATATTCAAGTGTTATGGTAACTTCCACAGTTTTTCTTCAATTTAAGTTATAATTCAAAACGTTATTGCCATAGAGAAAGCATATGTTTAAAACCACTATAATAATCATTTGTGTATATCGGCACAGGGCTCGTGAAAATGTAATACTGGAATAGTTGTTAAGGCAACAAGTGGACAATCTTAATGATTACTGCACGACTGCTGCTTGGTGAACAAACGACAGTGAGAGCGACAATTTTCACGAGCGTCACATTAAGATTTACCATGAGTTCTATACATTTTATGCAATCTTATCAAATTATAAATTGTAGCAAATAAATCATGAAATTATTCGGCATTCATAGCTGACACAAATGAGTGTGTATTCTTAAATGAGACGTTAGAATGTCTCCCTTCATTTAATGTATTACCTGGTGTGTTGAACTGATAAGCAAGACATTCCCTTCCTGGGAGAGAAGTGAGCAGTTGTGACGGACTGTGGTGTAGCGTAGCCTATTGTCAGCATAGCATAGTAAGTAATTATAAACTCAAATCTTAATTATTCTATATTTAATAATGTACACACTCTTTTCATCCTCGTTGCTCAGAAAAAAAGAATATCACAAAATGGTTTCATCGATTGATGTTTGACTCCATCAATGATGTTATTGACACGCGTGCATTAATCAGCCAAGTGTGCAGATACTGAACGCAGTAGTAACACGTTTATAACCCTAGCGTTGCCAAAGTTATTTTTGTCACCTTCAACAAGTTCAGAGTTTTATAACTCACGTTTCACAACTTTAAAATTCCGACATCAAGTGCGTTTTCTTACACTCACGTGCATAAGATATGGAAGGAGCTGTTGGTACTGACAAAATCCAACCACACCCCCTACCTCTGTTTTTCGAGGATAATTCTAGCCACTGGATTGACAGGGTATTTTGCCTCCCCAAAAGTAGATATACTGCCGAAGGGTAACATTACAACTTAAACCTTATATTTTCACGCTACACTACTGTTTTCTATTTGCGCAATAACCTCCGTCTGCATGTCGCTGATAAAAGCTCTCATATATGTAAACGTGGCAGCTGTCGTCCAGTTTAACCACAGATGCAAATAATTCTTTACTGCTTCCTTTATAAGGCCGAATTATATTGTAATGGGTTAGTTTTTATGTCCCTTTATTGTTTTTCAGGCCAGTCACATAGAGAACCCACAGTAAAAGTTACCTGAAGGTGGAAACCTTATGGAGATAAAAACACTATGGCAATCTAGGGGAATGTACCACTTTTTATGCACGGCAGTGTACATGCAAAACGAAATTATTGTTATCTAAGTATACAAATATGAATGAACTGGTTTCCATTTTTTCCCCTTCCAAGGAATAAAGGGTGAGAGTTGCGCACTGTGGCAACATTGTGGCTACCCAGGAGGAAGGGATGAAGTAAAGGAACCACAAGAGGCTACAGGCCACAGGCAGTTCCTAGGTCGAAGAGCTGCCCAGAGGGGGGAATGAACGACTCGTTCAACTATTTAGAGAAGGCGAAAAATACGCTTTCCTTTGAACAAGTATCCGCACCATCTGTCCAGCACCGCCTCACACCACGAAAGCTAGAAGCACACCTCAAACGTGAGAAGAAAACGCAATGAAAGGGAAATGATAGAAAGAAAATCGTAGTAGATAAGCAATTATCCCAGCATTCGCCTATCGATCAGGGAGAACCACGAGAAACCCAAAGTCAGAGTGGACGGTTGACGGGAATCGAACCCGAAACCTCGAGAATTCGTTACAGCGGAGTCATCTCGATCGTTCCAAGGGCAGTAACTTGTGAGCCCCGCCCATTTATCGCGAACATAAAAGGATGCGGCCCAAATCATCTTCCTAAAATAAGATCCGGAGCTGCGTTCGCACGCCACACCACGACCAGTTTAAATGATAACGCTGTTTGGTGGGGGTCCGTTGTGAGTTATAGTCAACATGAAGAATGCAGTAGCACACGGCATCATTTCCACTGTGCCACCAAGAAAAAGTCATTAGGTTGTTTAATGGAATGTTTCAAATTAAAAAGGAGCAAGGCAAGGAATGAGTGTCGCATTCCTTGACACGACGTCGTCGTCGCGAGAGACCATCTCTTCCCTCAGGACGGTCATGTCATCACGCGAGAGATGGCTCGCAAGTTATCTCTTTCAGGCTTGCCTGCAACAATGGTCTACGTCATGGTAGTAGCTATACTGGCAATTCAACTATCTAAGACTTTGGGTAACAGCTGAATTTTCTATAGTAAAAACCATTCCCATGACTTTCTCTACTCTATCGTTTATAACTGGAAATACAAACTATTTTTACGAAACTTTATTTTCCTACCTGCTTAATTTTAATCGAGATAAACGTTTGAATAATTAGCTTCATTTTATACATTTCGATATAAATACAAAGGGAACAGTGATAGTCAAATGGACGCTATGTGCTGGCCTTAAAATTCCATGCTGTTTCCATAACATCGCGAGAAACATCTGAAAATCTACAGCACTTTAAAAGAATGACAAAGTATTGAAAATGCGAACCATTAATAGGGAATATCTCGGAAATGACTTATGCCAGAAAAAGTTGTTTGAAATAAATCGTATCTTTTAAAGTTTTTTTTACTTTCTCTACTACGTATTGTAAGTAGGGGAAGTATTGTATTCCACTCAAAAATTCGATACCGAGATTTCACCGGAAATATATGTTTTGAGACCCCCTGAATCCAAAAAAAAAAACATTTTTGGAAACATGTCCGTGTGTGTGTCTGTATGTCTGTAAACAGCATAACTCAGAAACGAACAGTCGGATAAACACCAAACTTGGTATTTAGGTTCAGTATCTTCCATGGATGCGACACGAAGGTTTTCAAGAAAATCCCCCCACCCCAGATTACCCTTTACATGGAACATTTTTGGAAAATTTTAATTTTTTCAAAAATGGATCTTAACGATTTTGATTAAAATATCATATGTTTAAGATATATTCATGGCAAATAAAATAGATATCCTGAATTTTCTGGAAATGTCTCCAAAAGTATTCTTCATTGTGAATGACTTGCATAACTGGTAAACCATAAGAGATAGACAAAATTTTACTACACGAAAAATGTAGATCGCGTTAAAATACACAATTTATGTCATACACATTTTTTTTGTTGAGTGAACCATTTTCGAGGTATTGCTTCTTATTCCCTTAAGTTTTCCAATAGTTATACTTTTTCTCAAATACGTTATTTATTTTTTTTTTTTGTCCTGGACATGCAAAGAGAATGGAATGCGCCACATAGCAACCAGCTCTTAAAATATTTGACTATCGCTTAAAGCCTACCAATTCCCCTTGCATCTACAAGAAAAATATCAGTAAGATTAACATCTCGATATCTCGATTAACATGAAGCATATGGAGAATAAGCGTTTATAAAAATAGTTTGTACAAGAGTAGAGAAAGTCATGTGAGTGTTAACACTTCAGAATTTTTTTTCGTTTATCGCTTAACGTTTACCATTTATACGACATTATACAAAATTCCTTCCTTCACTAACTATTCCAGAGAATTCAAGATATACATTTTATTTGTCATTTAAATATATTTTAATTACGGTATTTTAATCAAAACCGTTAGTGCTATTTTACGTTTGAGAAAATCAAACATTTAGAAAAATATTCCATGTAAAGCATAGTCACTGGTGGGGGATTTTCTTTAAAATCTTCATGTTGCATCTTTGGAAGTTACTGAACACTTAAATACCAACTTTGGTATTTATCAGAGTTTTCCTTTTTGAGTTATGCTGTTCACACACACCTTTTTCTAAAAATTAATTACGGGACCCTTAAAACATATATTTCCGATGAAATCTCGCTATACAATTTGTGGATGGAGTGCAATACCTTCTCTACCTACTATGTACGTGGGCAGAGAAAGTAAAATCCCGATACATTACATTCACATGACTTTCTCTAGACACTCTTCTACAAACTATTCTTACAAAATCTTATTATTTTATGTACCTCTGATAACCCAAATAAACCACCTTTATACATTTACACGTGTTTTCCTTTCAGGTATAGCAAATATATAGTAGTCAGACTTTTAAAAAGCGAATCGCTATGTAGTGGCTACGAAATTCTATGATCTATACATGACCACGAGAAACAAAGAATCTCTCGGAAAGTTTTAATGCTACAACAAATTTTATTTGACAAAAACTGTGTGATTTAACGATGTCTGTATTTTTTGTTCTGAGAAATTGTGTATCTCTTACGGTTTACCAATTATACAACATTATTTCCAAATGAAGATGACTTCACAGGCTATTCCCAGAAAATTCAAGTTATACCCATTTATTTGTCATAGAATTTGTCATACATTTGTCTTAAACATATGGTTCGTTAGAATAACGAAAAGTTTTCGCATAAAGGACAGTATGACGTGCGAGGGGATTTTCTTAAAAATATTTGTGTCTCATCTTTGGAAGATGATGGACTTAGATACCAAGTTTGGTGTTTATGGAACATTTAGTTCCAGGGATATGATGTTCAAAGACACACACACACACTCACAGTTTTTCTTTGTAAAAATGCTTTTTTGAATTCAGGGTGCTTCAAAATAAGTATTTTCGGTGAATTTCAATTTCGAATTTTTGGATTGAATACAATACCTTCTCTACTTATTATAGACCAGTAGTAGAGACAATAAAATAGGGAAAAAACAACAAAATTTACTACGCACGACAGCCCTAGTAGGATTCGGCCTACCGCACGGCAGCTGCATTCTCTGCCTCCATCCAAACAGGAGATCGTAGAAGATTGCAGTAATGGAGGCGTGTCGCTTTGGTAAGGTTTCCAAAGCCGAGGCGGGAGTCGTTACTTTTCCACCCAACACATGAATACCTTTCCAAAGAAGCACATATCTACTAACTTAAATTCGGTGGTTGTAATAACATACAATACACACTAGTGCGGAAACAGAATTTTCCTTGGCTCTAATATCTGCGTCTAAATAATCCACGTCTCCGACTTCAAATTCTTCTCTAAACATTAAATATATATTATCATCCGAACAATACACATTGTGTCACGGCATCAGCCAACAAAAGCTTGACTCAAAGCCGTTTGAATTATTTATAGTGTTTTATTTATTTACTAAGACATTATCCAATTAGTTATAGCTTTTGAGTTGGCAATACTGCATTTGAGATAACGATGGGAAGTTCATTAGAAGTTTTTATTAATAATTGAGGCAGTATTTTTAACACTTAATGATTTCAGTTTAATTATAATATATAAATTCAATAACAGCCCGCCTTAAAGCAATGTGTGTTGATGCAGTAATTTGTATCACAAATTACTTAAATGTAAATAATGATTGTAATATGAATATGCATTTTATGTGACATTAATTTCAGATGTTTATTAATTATAATTATTCATGGGAAATAAGTTTATAGGGCCTTACTGAAACTGTCAATAATAACGCAATAATACAGCGAGGGGGGTGAGCTGTTTATCATTATTGGGAACGAGGAAGTTACGTAATGTTCGCGCGTTTTTTCCGTTGAGAACCTTCTGGAATGTTTCCCTAAAAAGCAATATGTATTCGTGGTTTTCATTGGATATTAAAATTGACGCTAATGTTGGCGCGTTTTATTAGCCAATAGCAATTCATTTATAATCTTTAGGCATATCGTTGAGTGGGAGTATAAATAGAAGCCAAGTTGGAGGTAAAGTCAGTCAGCCCCGCAGTTCATCAAAAATCTGTGTACACTACACGTCGTCTTTAGGCAGTTCATAAAAATTCTTAGTGCAATACACGTCGTCTTAAGTTCGTCAGTTCGTCAAAATATTTATATGAGATACGTCGGCTATAGATTCACAAGTTATGAAAATCTAAAGTATTATAAAGTTAATTATACACAAAGTTGAAGTACGTGAATTAAAAGTGATCAGTAAGAAGTATTATAACAGTTTCAGTTTGGCGAGTATCTAAATCAATATGTAAAAGTGATAGTGAACGTGTTCGACAATAAAAATTATAAAAAACAAATTTCTTCATCAGTGTAATTTTTGAATAAAAGATTCCTTTCCGCTTCACAACCTGTATTGAGACACATGTTCGACCCCAGGCCAACAGGATAATAGCTAGCCGGAGGACATTTGAAATGAATTATTTCAAAAAGCTGATACTAGGAAACGCAAATTGCTAACGCCAGATGGAGCCACAAACCAAACAAATGAATGACGTCAGAAGATGGCTTCCACTCACATGAAGTAAACACAATATAAGATCTCCAAGTTCTAATAAATAATATTACGTAAACATATTACGTAAGAACCATCCGTTACAAATTGGCTACCACAACGTGGAGGCTCAATAAATAAATAATGTCACAAATAATCCGTTACAGTGTATGTAACAATATATATAAAAAGTGTATATTACAGTCATTGTATATGTTTATATTATTGTATACATGTTCAATAATGTTATGTGAATGTAGTACGTAATTTAATAATGTAGGAGCTGTGAGAATAATAGGTTAAAAGTTGCTAACAATGAGGTAACCTTGAGGCAATAAAGAGTAAAAAAGTTAATAATGCTACTAGTCATTATTGGAGCAACAATAATGTAAATTTTGTTACAGTTTATAAAATAGCCAATCAACAACCAGAAAAAGCTTTAGTTAAATGAAGGTATTGTATTGGATTAGGAATAGCCAATCAGTGACTTGAAATATAGAAATTTACAAATTTAGGCGGTAGAAACCAAGTCAGTTGCTAGCAGACAGTGCTCATAACTGGACGCGAGATGTGTCCTCGAGAAATTTAATATGTATTCGTGTGAGACGAAAATAGTTTACGTGTTACAAAGTGCAAGTATTTAACAAAAGAATCTCACAGCTCTCTATATCAGTGAAGTGTTATTTATATCGTGTCAAGAATTAATATAAGGTAGTGAAGTAAAGATTATAATCTGTGTAAGCCTACATTCTTCAGCAGTATCATGCTCTGTTAAGAAATTCATGTCTCTAAAAAAATATAAATATTGACGCAGCCGAGGCAAACATAAATATATAATATTTAAAGAAACAGTAAAAATACAAAGTTAATATCTTTAAACTTGGGGCGAAGGCTACTGGAAACTTTTTACCATACGTGAAGCTACAAACAATCTTCTTCAAATTGGCTCCCAAATCGTGGGGCAAATAACAATAACGTAAAAACCATCTTCTTCATAATTCATTGAAAGTAAAACACGTTTGTACAAAAAATAGTGTGTCCTGCATTTTTGTGAAATACATAACAGAATCTCGTAAATAGGAAAGACTCGATTCGTCACGTCTACGCAAAATATTCCTTGATTCTGTAATAATTCATTTCACACCTTGTGTCGCAATATAAAATTAGGATATTACAAGGGAATGTATAAGAACAAGGAACCGTGATAGAAGTGTATCCAACAAGACTAGGAGATATGTACCTGAAAAACCGAACTACCATTCTGAGACACATCTGTGCCTAAGGCAAATCAACGCTCCAATCATTGTTTTAGCAACGAATTTCTGAAGTCTGACCACATGCATTGTAATGAACATTTCGAATGTGCATGCTCATGTCAAAATGTTGCAATACTATGCACAAACCCATTGGGGATGTTGTCATATTGGATTGCACTTCCGGCAAGGTCTCGGTGTCACCTGCAGATACATAAATGATCGCGCACACTTCCTGACCCTAAGTTAGGCTATGACGTAAAATCAGATATAATTATACTGTATGTTCAAACATAGTTTCAGAGGAAGGACCAAATCTTTCAATATTTGATGGGTATAAAGTTCTCCAAGTGCTTAATAGTAAAGTCTGATACGTGACATTTACACGACTTTCTCTACCCATTATCGTATATTTTGTATACAGGGTCTTCGATATAAAACATGACCGCTCGCACGGGGTATTGCTTCTAGGTAAGATGACATGCCACAGCACTCTGTCTTAGCTTCTTAAATCTGTATTCCTGCACATAAAACATAACAAAATTAACTCTTCCTTATAGCAAATATTGTAAATGTCGTCCTTCCGCTCTAAACAAACACTGTGCAGGGTAAATACATTTAATTTGCAGGGTTTAGTACGGCCACTGTAATGTTTCGTATTTCAGTTCGCATGTTTTCCTCCAATGTGCGAGGATCTGTTTGGTATACTTTGTCCTTCAGGGCACCCCACAGGTAAAAATCAGAAGAATTTGGGGAACTGGAGGGCCACACACAAGCACCGGTCCTCTATCTCAAACACATAACTATATCCATGGACTCCTCTGTTGTATGTGCAGTCGCAGAATCTTGCTGAAACCACGAATATTTTCTCCTTCTCTTAGCTTGAAGAACGTATTTTGTTGATTCACGTAAGAGAGACTATTTGAAGAAAGTGTTTTCTTTTAACCTGTTTGCAACACCCTTTGGGCGTCAATTTTAAGTAGTTTGTATTGAAGGAATTGTATTATATTTGAACTGTTTGGGAGCCGAACCTTGAAGTAGTTGCAACCGCACGTATGGTAAACAGTTTCCGGTAGCCTTCGCCCCAAAAATGTACTTTATGGTGGCCTTTGCCCAAAGTTTAAAAAAAATATTAACTTTGTAATTTTGACTGTTTCTTTATATATTTATGTTACCTCGGCTGCGTCAGTATTATTGTTAGAGACACGTTTCTCTTAGCGGGGTTGTGATGCGACAAGAATGTAGGCTTACACAGATTATAATTTTACTTCACTCCTTTTATTAATGCTTGACACGATTTAAATAACACTTCACTGATATAGAGAGCTGTGAGATTCGTTTATTAATTAATTGCACTTTTTAACATGTAAACTTATCTTTTGTCTCACACGAATACATATCATACTTCTTGAGGACACCTTTTGCGTCTGGTTAGTAACGCTCTCTGCAGGCAACTGAACTCTAAATTTGTAAATGTTTCTCCTTTTCAGTTTCTGATTGGCTAATCCTACTCCAATAGAATACCTTCATTTAACTAAAGCTTTTTCTGGTTGTTAATTGGCTATTTTATAAACTGTCACTAAAATTATATTATTGTTGCTCCAATAATGACTAGTAGCATTATTAAACATTCTTACTCATTATTGTCTCAAGCTTACCCCATTGTTAGCAACTTTTAACCTATTATTCTCACAGCTCCTACATTATTAAATTACGATGCATTCACATAACATTATTAAACATGTTTACAATAATATAAGCATATGCAATGACTGTAATATACATTTTACAAATTATTACATATACATATTGCTTTAAGGCGGGCTGTTATT
This sequence comes from Deroplatys truncata, assembly GCA_030765065.1. NCBI lineage: Eukaryota > Metazoa > Arthropoda > Insecta > Mantodea > Mantidae > Deroplatys > Deroplatys truncata. The sequence goes on from CM060979.1 coordinate 15,946,861, forward strand.
GAATTTACATATTATATAACTTGACTGAAATCATTAAGTGTTAAAACTATTGCCTCAAGCTGGAAGCTGTATAATATATTCGAGCTTGAATTATGTGGCGCTCCGGGAATTTAGGTTGTTATTTGTTATTTTCTATCTACTGCTGAAATCTGTAAACAGTTTTACGTTTGGAATACCATTAATTTATTTTTAATTTTCTTGACTTTCTCCAACAGCTATGGGACTCTTTCTTTCAATATTTATTTAGAAATGTGATTATTTTTACAGTTTTCAATTTTACATAATTATTTGTTATTAAAATTTTAATTTCCTCTTTATTTAAACTGATAATCTTAACAAAATCTCAAGAACGACTTTTTAATAATTAGTACGTTCCGAATTCTTTTATCTTATTTCTAATATTATGTTAATACTTTCTGTACCACGTATAGTAAGTAGGGGAAGTAGTGTATTCCAACCAAAACTTCGATACCGAGATTTCACCGGAAATACATGTTTTGAGACCCCTGAATCCAAAAAAAGCATTTTTGGAAATATGTCCGTGTGTGTGACTGTGAACAGCATAACTTAGAAACGAACAGTCGGATTAACACCAAATTTGGTATTTAGGTTCAGTATCTTCCAGAGACGCGACACGAAGGTTTTCAAGAAAATCCCCTCACCCCAGATTACCCTCTACATGGAAGATTTTTCGAAAATTTTAATTTTCTCAAAAATGGCTCTAACGATTTTGATCAAAATATCATATGTTTAAGATATTTTAATGGCAAATGAAATGTATATCTCGAATTTTCTGGGAATGTCTCCAAAAGTATTCTTCATTGTGAACGACTTTTGCATAACTGGTAAACCATAAGAGACAGACAAAATTTTACTGCACAAAAAATGTAGATCGCGTTAAAATACACAACTTATGTCATATACATTTTTTTTGTTGAGTGAATCACCTAGCAACCAGCTATTAAGAGATATGTCGATGCTTAAAGGCTACTGTATTTCTATATTGCCGTTGCAAATACAAAACAAGGGGAACATAGTGGGCCTTAAGCGATGGTCAAATATTTTTAGAACTGGTCACTATGTGTAAAATGTAATTCTTTTTCCATGTCAAAAGATCGTTTCTGCAAATGTTTATCTCGATTAATATGAAATAGATGGAGAATAGGAGTTTGTAAAAATAGTTTGTACAAGAATAGAGAAAGTCATGTGAGTGTAACACATCAGATTTTTAGAAAAAGATCCGTGTGTGTGTCTGTGAATAGCATAACTCAAAAACAAAAGGTTGGATTAATACTTGGTATTTAAGTTAAATATCCTCCAAAGATGTGACACGATTTTCAAAAAAAAAAAAAAATCCCACATCCTAAACTACCCTTTACATGGAACATTTTTTCGAAATTTTTTTATTTTCTAAAAAAACTCTAACGATGTTGATTAAAATACGACATTAAAGATATTTACGTCACAAATAAAATGCATATCTTGAGTTCTCTGGGAATAACCTTCCTTCATTCGAAAGGAATAGTACATGCAAGGGGAATTGGTAGACCTTAAGCGATAGTCAAATATTTTAAGAGCTGGTTGCAATGTGGAGTAATCCATTTACTTTGTATGTCCAGGACAAAAAAATCTGATGTGTTACACTCACATGACTTTCTCTACTCTTGTACAAACTATTTTTACAAACGCTAATTCTCCATCTACTTCATGTTAATCGAGATAAACATTTGCAGAGTCTAACTTATTGCTAATTTTCTTGTAGATGTAAGGGGAATATATATTTACAAGGGCAAATACAGTAGCCTTTAAGCATATACATATCTCTTAATAGCTGGTTGCTAGGTGCAGCACCATTCCGTTTGCCACAGATTAATACTCTTTGCATATCCAAGAAAAAAAAATGAATAACGAATTCCCATTTGAGAAAATAAGTATTGAAAAATTTAAGGGAATAACAAGCAATATCTCGAAAATGGTTCACTCAACAAAAAAAATGTATATGACATAAATTGTGTATTTTAACGCGATCTACATTTGTTGTGTAGTAAAATTTTGTGTATCTCTTATGGTTTACCAGTTATACAAAAGTCGTTCACAATAAAGAATACTTTTGGAGACATTCCCAGAAAATTCAAGATATACATGTTATTTGCCATAAAAATGTCTTAAATATATAGTGCTTTAATCAAAATCGTTAGAGCCATTTTTGAGAAAATTAAAATTTTCGAAAAATATTCCATGTAAAGGGTAATCTGGGGTGGGGGATTTTCTTGAAAACCTTCGTGTCGCATCTCTGGAAGATACTGAACCTAAACACTAAGTTTGGTGTTTATCCGACTGTTCGTTTCTGAGTTATGCTGTTCACAGATACACACACGGACATGTTACCAAAAATGCTTTTTTTTTGGATTCAGGAGGTCTCAAAATATACATTTCCAGTGAAATCTCGGTATCGAATTTTTGAGTGGAATACAATACTTCCCCTACTTACTGTACTAGTAGAGAAAGTAATAAGTTTTAGTAAGCATAGTTTGTACAACACTAATGTTTCTTTTTCTTCGTATTCTTATATAGCGTTTGGTTTACCTTTTTGTTTGATCAGGTGAATATTAGAATCTCATATAATAGAAAGTATAATTTAGAAAGTGAAATGAAATGTTTTGCATGTGTCTAGATATAGCTTCAGTAATTTTGTACACATTCGCAGTGTAGTAAAATGTCAGTTACCGCTATATGGGAATAGCGATATTTTATTGCAATGGATGTTTGTAGCTATCTCGGCACCGTATGTGCATGATGCCATAAAGAGGCCATCAGCTGCTTTGTAACCATGGGAAACCAGCTCTGTGTAGCCACAAAGTAAATAATGGTCCTAGTTGCATTACCTTACCTCATCAACGTGACAAAAGCTAATCGTAATAACCTCGTAACCTAGGTTCACAGGAACTCAGTTCCTTTGATTAGGGACCAAATTTCAAATAACAACATAGGGAGCGTCATAATCCCCGCTCACGTTACCCACACATTCGTGAGATAATGCGGGAGTGAAACTATTTTTACAAAATCCTCCACTTTACCTCTCCAATTTTTAAACACATTCAGGCAATGTATCTCTGAAAATCCAAACTCCAGTTTTCTTCTGATTGCTTTTACCTCTGTCAGAACATAAAATATTTTAGGGAGCACGGACGGTGGGGTAGCAGTGCTGTCATTTCCTGCTCTCGTGCAGAAGGTTCGGGGTTCGATTACCGGCTTTGGGGTGGCGATCTTAAGTCGGTCCTATCCACGCCTTTATCTCTGAGTTGATCATTTGAAATAATCCCAAAGGTCTAATGTGGTTCAGACTCCACGGTAAAAGCTGTAGGTCTTCTCATTCAACCGCCATCCTCATCATCATCTTACCATAGGTCATCGCTTGGTGGAATGAGGCAAAACCCCGAAGGTCAAACGCTATTCAGGGAGCGTTAGAAACGACGATGAGATTTAAACGAGCTATGTTGATGAAGGTAGTTTCTGCCCCACGTATGTAAGCCAATTTGAAGTCGGAGTTGTATTGTATTTCGACTGTTGGGGAGCCGAACTTGAAGTAGTTGCAACCGCACGTAAGCTACCCGGTAGCGTTCGCCCCAAGTTTGCCTCGGCTGCGTCAGTATTATTGTTAGAGACATGGATTTCTTTGCAGGGAGTAGTGCGGCTAAGAATGTAGGCTTACACAGATTATAATTTGTACTTCACTCCATTTATTAATTCTTTAAACGATTAAAATAACACTTCACTGATATAGAAAGCTGTAAGATTCTTTTATTAATTACTTGCACTTTAACACGTAAACTATTTTCGTCTCACACTGAATACGTATTAAACTTCTCGAGGACGCGTTTCGCGTCCGGTTAGTAACGCTGTCTACAAGCAACAGACTTCTGAATTTGTACAATTTGCCCTATTTCAGTTTCTGATTGGCTAATCCTACTCAAATAGAATACTTTTATTAAACTTAAGCTTCTTTCTGGTTGTTGATTGACTATTTTATAAACTGTCTCAATAATTACATTATTGTTTCCAAGAATGACTAGTAGCATTATTAAAGCTTTTAATTCGGTATTGCCTCAAGGCTACCTCATTGTTAGCAACTTTAAACCTATAACATAAACATTAATACTATGACTGTTACATGCATTTTATATATTATATTATGCACATATTGCTTTAAGGCGGAATTGTATTATATTTTATATTATATAATTAGACTGATGTCATTTAAGTGTTAAAAATACTGCCTCAATGTCAAAACTATTTTTACTTTTCCTGCTACGTTCTAGTAGTATAAAAGGTCTTTTGCATTCCACATACAATTTTTATATATAGATTTCACCAGAATTACACGTTTTGAAACATCCTGAATAAAAGAAAGCCTTGTTAGGCGAAAAGGACTGTGTGAGAACGACATAAATCAAATGAAAATTCAGTTTTTACATCAAACTTGGCATTTAAGTCCAAAGTCTTTCAAGAATGCGACAAGAAGACTTTGAACAAACTCTCCAACTGTAAATTAACCTTTATATTCCTTATTACTTTCTCTACTACGTATAGTAAGTAGGGGAAGTATTGTATTCCACCCAAAAATTCGATACCGAAATTTCACCGGAAATATATTTTTTGAGACCCCCGGAATAAAAAAAAAGCATTTTTGGAAACATATCCATGTGTGTGTGTGTGTGTGTGTGTGTGTGTGTGTGTGTGTCGTGTCTGTGAACAACTTAACTCAGAAACGAACAGTCGGATAAACACCAAACTTGGTATTTAGGTTCAGTATCTTTCAGAGATGCGACACGAAGGTTTTCAAGAAAATCCCCCCACTCCAGATTACCCTTTACATGGAAGATTTTTCGAACATTTTAATTTTCTCAAAAATGGCTCTAACTATTTTGATTAAAATATCATATGTTTAAGATATTTTCACGACAAATGAAATGTATATCTCGAATTTTCTGAGAATGTCTCCAAAAGTATTCTTCATTATGAACGACTTTTGCATAACTGGTAAACCATAAGAGATAGACAAAATTTTACTACACAAAAATGTAGATCGCGTTAAAATACACAATTTATGTCATATACATTTTTTTTTACTTTCTCTACTACGTATAGTAAGTAGGGGAAGTATTGCATTGCACCCAAAAATTCGATACCGAGATTTCGCCGGAAATACATGTTTTGAGACCTCCTGAATCCAATAAAAGCATTTTTGGAAACATGTCCGTGTGTGTGTGTCTGTGTGTGTGTGTGTGTGTGTCTGTGAACAGCATAACTCAAAAACGAACAGTCAGATAAGCACCAAACTTGGTATTTAGGTTCAGTATCTTCCAGAGATGCGACACGAAGGTTTTCAAGAAAATCCCCCCACCCCAGACTACCCTTTACATGGAAGATTTTTCGAAAATTTTAATTTTCTCAAAAATGGCTCTAACGATTTTGATGAAAATATCATATGTTTAAGATAATGTCATGAGAAATGAAATGTATATCTCGAATTTTCTGGGAATGTCTCCAAGGGTATTCTTTATTGTGAACGACTTTTGCATAACTGGTAAACCATAAGAGATAGACAAAATTTTACTACACAAAAAATGTAGATCGCGTTAAAATACACAACTTATGTCATATACATTTCTTTTGTTGAGTGAACCGTTTTCGAGATATTGCTTGATATTTCCTTAAATTTTCCAATACTTATTACTTTCTCTACTACGTATAGTAAGTAGGGAAAGTATTGCATTCCACCCAAAAATTCGATACCGAGATTTCACCGGAAATACACGTTTTGAGACCTCCTGAATCCAAAAAAATCTGATGTGTTACACTCACATGACTTTCTCTACTCTTGTACAATCTATTTTTACAAACGCCTATTCTCCATATGCTTTATGTTAATCGAGATATCGAGATGTCAATCTTATTGCTAATTTTCTTGTAGATGCAAGGGGAATATGGTAGCTTTTAAGCGATGGTCAAATATTTTAACGCTGGTTGCTATGTGTCGAATTTCATTCTCTTTGCAAGTCCAGGACATAAAAAAATGAATAACGAATTTGAGAAAAAGTATAAGTATTGGAAAATTTAAGGGAATAACAAGCAATATCTCGAAAACGGTTCACTCAACAAAAGAAATGTATATAACATAAGTTGTGTATTTTAACGAGATCAACATTTTTTGTGTAGTAAAATTTTGTCTATCTCTTATGGTTTACCAGTTATGCAAAAGTCGTTCACAATGAAGAATACTTTTGGAGACATTCCCAGAAAATTCGAGATATACATTTCATTTCTCATGGCATTATCTTAAACATATGATATTTTAAACAAAATCGTTAGAGCCATTTTTGAGAAAATTAAAATTTTCGAAAAATGTTCCATGTAAAGGGTAGTCTGGGGTGGGGGGATTTTCTTGAAAACCTTCGTGTCGCATCTCTGGAAGATACTGAACCTAAATACCAAGTTTGGTGTTTATCCGACTGTTCGTTTTTGAGTTATGCTGTTCACACACACACAGACACACACACACAGACACACACACACACAGACACACACACACACAGACACACAGACACACACACGGACATGTTTCCAAAAATGCTTTTTTTGGATTCAGGAGGTCTCAAAACATGTATTTCCGGTGAAATCTCGGTATCGAATTTTTGGGTGGAATGCAATACTTCCCGTACTTACTATACGTAGTAGAGAAAGTAAAAAGCATTTTTAGAAACATGTCCGTGTGTGTGTGTCTGTGTGTCTGTGTGTGTGTGTGTCTGTGTGTGTGTCTGTGTGTGTGTGAACAGCATAACTCAAAAACGAACAATCGGATAAGCACCAAACTTGGTATTTAGGTTCAGTATCTTCCAGAGATGCGACACGAAGGTTTTCAAGAAAATCCCCCCACCCCAGACTACCCTTTACATGGAAGATTTTTCGAAAATTTTAATTTTCTCAAAAATGGCTCTAACGATTTTGATTAAAATATCATATGTTTAAGATATTTTTATGACAAATAAAATGTATATCTTGAATTTCCTGGGAATGTCTCCAAAAGTATTCTTCATTGTGAACGACTTTTGCATAACTGGTAAACCATAAGAGATAGACAAAACTTTACTACACAAAAAATGTAGATCGCGTTAAAATACACAACTTATGTCATATACATTTCTTTTGTTGAGTGAACCGTTTTCGAGATATTGCTTGTTATTTCCTTAAATTTTACAATACTTATACTTTTTCTCAAATTCGTTATTCATTTTTTTTATGTTCTGGACATGCAAAGAGAATGGAATGCGCCACATAGCAACCACCGTTAAAATATTTGACTATCGCTTAAAAGCTACCATATTTCCCTTGCATCTAAAAGAAAATTACCAATAAGATTGACATCTCGATATCTCGATTAACATGAAGCATATGGAGAATAAGCGTTTGTAAAATTAGATTGTACAAGAGTAGAGAAAGTCATGTGAGTGTAACACATCAGATTTTACTTTTTCTCAAATGCGTTATTCATTTTTTTTATGTCCTGGACATGCACAGAGAATGGAATGCGCCACATAGCAACCAGCGTTAAAATATTTGACTGTCGCTTAAAAGCTACCATATTTCCCTTGCATCTACAAGAAAATTACCAATAAGATTGACATCTCGATATCTCGATTAACATGAAGCACATGGAGAATAAGCGTTTGTAAAAATACTTTGTATAAGAGTAGAGAAAGTCATGTGAGTGTAACACATCAGATTTTTTTTTTTTTTTTTTTTTTTGTTTGTTGAGTGAACCATTTTCGAGATATTGCTTGTTATTCCCTTATATTTGCCAATACTTTTCTCAAATGGGAATTCGTTATTAATTTTTTTATGTCCTGGATATACAAAGAGAATGGAATACGCCACATAGCAACCAGATCTTAAAACATTTGACTATCGCTTAAAGCCTACCAATTCCCCTTGCATCTACAAGAAAATTAGCAATAAGATTAACATCTCGATTAACATGAAGCATATGGAGAATAAGCGTTTGTAAAAATAGTTTGTACAAGAGTAGAGAAAGTCATGTGAGTGTAACACATCAGAATTTTTTTTAGGGAACGTCTACGGCAATTTTTATTACCTTTCCCCATTTAGGTTTGCGCTTCTCGAATCACAAGAAATGTAATAAAATGAGATAATTAACAACATTGGCACGCCTTCCCTGAGAAGTTTGAAGTAATGGGACAGAAGGCGTGGTGCAAGATGTCGTCGAGAACGTCGTCTTGGGGGTTCCGCCCTCGAGGATGAAGCGTCGTTTCAATTACTAGCGCGACATATTTCCTGAGCCTCCCCTTGCTGCAAGAACCGGCTAAGAAACGCACACTGGCATCCCAAGTTAATTCCGTCCCGTCCTCACAGCACGACAGTGTACTTTATTAGCGAGTATAGTTGTTCTTTTCATTTAAACGTTAGGCTTACACACTCGTATTGTATATTTCATATTAATACTTTAAAATATTATTTCTTTAACTGCTTAGGTATAAATTGTAGATGGACTCTTGCACATTACGTTTTGAGATTCGCCAAATAGTTGTTCGTGTGTTTCTTTTTCCTTTTTTTAAATTTATTAATAATATCTACCATGCCCCATAAATTAAATGCTTTATAGAAACACGACAATTCAATTATTTGAACGCAAAATTAACATTCCTATACACTTTATTATTAACAATGTGTTCACAACTTCAAAACTTACTCTTTTAAGAAATTAAAAACGGATATATGCATAGGTATTATTGAGAATGCTATATTCGTTTGCTTACAACTGTTCAAAATGAGCGAAATTCACTCTAAAAGTTAACTCTTAACGAAACTCACAAACTGTCTCAAGTGTGTTTTAATTTTCTCATTATAGTGGGCTGGAGCGTGGTGCTCTTTCGAGGAGACGATGTACTTTTTCGAGGCTGTTCCCAGAAAATTCAAGATACACAGTTGGTCATGTAAATACCTTAATACACGGTATTTTAATTTTCGAGAAAATCAGAAATGACAGACACAACATTTTACAACATGCCTTTCTGTGAAATCTACTTACACGCAAGTAGGTTAAAAGTAAAAAACCCTGATGTGATTCATTCACATGACTTTCTCTAACCTCTATCTTTTTAATGGAATACTAACTATTCTTAAAAACGCTTGTTTTTTTATCTGCTACGTTTTAAACCAAATAAACCTTTACATAAACAGCTACATTACCCATTTGTTATAGATACAAAGAGAACAGCGATAGTCATATGTTTAACAACTGGACGCTATTTGCTGACTTTAAAATTCCATACTGTTTCCATGACACCGCGAGAAACAACTGAATGTTGAATGGCACTTTAAGGGAATTACCAAGAAATGAGCAATTCGAACCTTTAATAACGAATATCTCAGAAATGGCTTATGCCACAAAAAAGTTATTTGAAATATATTGTGTGTTTTAAAGAGATCACTTTACCAGTTATACCTACAAGATTATACAAAATTGATTCTAAGTGAACTGGACTTCATAGGCTATTCAACGAAAATTCAAAATATACATTTTAGCTATTTGTAATGTGAATATTTTAATATGCGGAATTTTGATCAAATCGTTAGAGGCATTTTTAGAAGAATAAAACTTTCGAAAAATCTTCCACCTAAAGGATAGTCTAAATGGTATTCATCCGACTTTCTGTTTTTAAGTTATGTTGTTCACACACACATACAGGGACCATTTTCTAAAAAATACTTGTTTTAGAATTTTTGGTTAGAATGCAATACCCTCTCTACCTAGTACATACGTGGTAGAGAAAGTAGTAAAGTTATGTTTGAAAGTGGGAGGGGGCGGCACTTGCAGTTATTGTACGGGGCGTTTAAACTCCTTGAGCCGGCTCACCACCATCCGCAGGCTGCAGACCGTCCAGAACCGGGCGCTTCGGATGATCTATAATACCGGGCGTAGATTCCCGTCACACATCCTACACACCCTTGCCGGTCTCCCATACATCGTGTACGTGGTGCGGGAGAGAACCCGTACCATGTACACGAAAATTACTCACCATAGCAACCAGCTGGTGCACTCTTTGGGTCGCTATGGCCATAGGGCGCCAAGGCGGAGAAAGAGTTACCGGTTGCCGAAGGACGGCTTGGGTCCCCAAGGCTGAGGTCTGCCAATCCTTCACATCAAAAGCTCCCCCAAGTTAAGCAGTATTGGGCTTGGTCACTAGATGGATGAGTGACCATCTAGCAATGACCCGCCCTGCTGCCAACTTGCATACCCCCATACCATTACCTAGTTTTCCATCCTGCTTCGCTGCCATGCGGCCTGCTTGGCTTGACGACCACACAAGTTAAGCAATCCAGCAATCGAGAACAGGTCGCCCAGGTTTACCTGGGCGGAATATAATCGCTAGGTACTGTGGCTTTATATCCGCTTTACCTGTGCGATAAAGGAGGTTAAAAGAATATACACAAGCTTTTGATGTTTGTCAATCTGTTATGGGCGGGGTATAGCTTTGTGCACTACCATGGGCGGACTAGCGAGCATGTAGTGACCAAGCCCAATGCTGCTTAACTTGGGCGACCGCTTGTGTGGTCGTCAAGTTAAGCAGGCCGGCATGGCAGCAAAGCAAGATGGGAATGCTAGGTAATGGGATGGGGGTACTCAAGTTGGCGGGGGGCGGGTCGCTGCTAGATGGTCACTTATCCAGCCAGCGACCGGGCCCAATGCTGCTTAACTTGGGGAAGTTTGAGAAATGAGGGATTGGCAGACCTCAGCCTCGGGGGCCCAAGCCGTCCTTCGGCAACCGGTAGCTCTTTCTCCGCCTTGGCGCCTTGTGGTCGTAGCGGCCCAAAGAGTTCACCAGCTGGTTGGTGTGGTAGGTGAGTTTCGTGTACATGGTACGGGTCCTCTCTCGCACCACGTCCACGATGTATGGGAGACCGGAATGGGTGTGTAGGATGTGTGACGGGAATCTACGCCCGGTATCATAGATCATCCGAAGCGCCCTGTTCTGAACGGTTTGCAGTATTGGGCTTGGTCACCCCATGGTCGCTAGTCCGCCCTTGTGGGTTCACCAAGACCTAGCCAATGGTAGCGCAGAAAGCTAAACACCGCCCAAGACAGATAGACAAATATCAAAAGCTTGTGTATATTCTTTAAAACCTTCTTTATTCCACAGGTAAAGTCGCATATGTGGCTAGGTACTGTGACGATCACATTCCGCCCAGGCTCTGTGGTAGTTGTAGATCGCAGTGGGCAAGGTGGCCTCATCTGTTGTATAACTTATTCAGTGAAAGCTCGTATCGAATTTTTGGGTGAAATGCAATACTTCCCCTACCTACTTACTACACGTGGTAGAGAAACTAAAGATAAATCTAACGCTATCAAACGAAGCGCATCCGGTAAAGAAGACGCAGCACAGTTTGATGAAATCGTTAACGGTCCCGACGCTGGATAACATAAACCGAAGTTTGATCGCTTTACAACCTCAGGTTAACAACGCGACATTAAGCGCACATAACTGTACGCAAAACAAACGATAGGCATCTTTCTTCTTCCGGTTAAGAAGCAGCGATCGTATATTACAGTATGGTAATGAGTTGCATCGCTAAAGGTACCCTCCGTCGTAAATAAGAACGCGACTGAAAGAAGCGGCAAAGGGGCTTCTTGTGCAAAACGCCCCTCCTAGCAGTCAGTGAAGTGCACGGCGAAAAACCCTGTTGATTTATTGAAACGTATACGAGTAATGAGGGAATCCTATACACTACTGTTGGAGTCATTACGCGTGTGTAAACAGGATAACCGAAAAACAAAAAGTTGGCCAAGTACCAACTTCAGCGTCCTCCAAAGTTACGACACAAAGATTTCTGAAGCAAATCTCCACACCCAAGAAACGCTTTTCATGGAAAATGTTTCGTTATTTTTTATTTTCTCAAAAATAACCAATAATTTTGATTAAAATGCTATACATTAAAGATATTTGCATGACACATACGAGCAAAATATATATCTTGAATTTTATCCTTGAAGTCCTTTACATTCTGTAAAACTTTTGTATAATTCATAGATTTGTTAAAGGACAGAATTTGTTACATTTTTTGTGACGTCAATAACCATTTGGAACACATTCATTATTACTGCTTTGAATTTTTCAATAATTTGTCAAGTTTTAATGCTATTCAGTTGTTTCTCAATGTCAGCCAGCATGTAGCCACTCGCTTTTAAACACCCACTGCCGATTCGGTATCCTGTATCCTCCTTGTATCTACAGCGAAATGTGTAATGAAACTGCCGAGAGAGTCAATGAACTAACAACCGATAACGTGCCTTTTTTCGCTGGACGTGTGGACACATTATTCAGCACTGCTGCTGTAATCAAGGTCACGCTACTGACGCGGTTTTGCTCTGCTCTGGCTCTGCATTATTGAGTTGACAGTGATATGATGTATTTCAGTTATCACGATTTATTCATTATTTTGTCCTGTGTAGCGTATGTTTATTTATTTATTTATTTATGACTCCTATGTGTTAACTCAGTCACCTCATCAAGTAAAGATACGATTTGCAGAAAGAGTTCTGGGTGTAAAAGTTCCAGGCCTTACAACAATCCATACACTTTATAATAAAGGAAGTGTTCAGTCTAAGAAATCTAAAAGAAAGAGTAGGATTCGATGAGAAAAATTGAAAGTGAGGACAATTATTACTGGAGATTTGTCGCCCCTCGGTCCCCCGACCTAGGCCCCTGCAATTTCTATCTCTGGAGTAAATTAAAACTACGAGTGATGGATAGTTTCCTAAAGAGGTGCCAAAAATGTATGGTCAACGACGGTGGCCAGTTTCAACATCTCCTTTCATAAAGTTGGTAAGTAAAACCTTTAAAAGTAGTTTTAAAAATGTTGTTTTGGTGCATCCGCATCATTCTATGATAGCTGCAGATGGCAACGAGCGCCGATAACGCGATCAGGAAAAACACCGCGCAACCGGTTCTTAGTTTATTGCCTCTCCCGGTATTTCTGCAGAAGTTTATCTGGATTAACAAAAGTATACAGAAAGTATGTAATATATATAATTTATATATATGTAGTATATATATACTATACAGATTATTCAAAAATCCTTCCAAATGAAGAGTGCTTCACAGGTATTCCCAGAAAATTCAAGATATAAATTTTATTTACTATGCAAGTGCTTTAATATATGATATTTTTATCAAGATCGTTAGAGGCATTTTTTAAAAAATCAAAACTTTGGAAAAATGTTACATGTAAAGAGAAGATACTGAACTTAAATACCAAGTTTGATATTTATCCGACTTTTCCTATTTTAGTTATGCTGCTCACAGACACAGGAACATCTGATGTGTTGCGTTCACATGACTTTCTCCACTCTAGTAGAAACTATTTTTACAAACGCTTATTCTCCATCTACTTTATGATACACGAGATACACAGTCAAGTGTTTTAAGAGCTAGTTGCTATGTGGAGCATTCTATTCTGTTTGTATGTCCAGGACATAAAAAAATGAACAACGAATTCCTATTTGAGAAAAAGTATAAGTATTGGAAAATCGAAACAAATAACAAGGAATATCTGACATAAATTGCGTGTTTTAATAAGATCTACATTTTTGTAGTAAAATTTTGTGTGGTTTGCTAGTTATACAAAATTCATCCAGAATGAAGAGGAATTTTGAAAACATTCCCAGAAGATTCAGGTAAACTTTTCATTTGCTATGAAAATATCTTAAACATATAATATTTTAATCAAAATGTTTTAGAAAATCAACATTTTCGAAAAATGTTCCATGCAAAACGTAGTCTGGGTGGGGGGATTTTCTTGAAAATCTTCGTGTCACATCTTTGAAAGATACTGAACCTAAATACCAAGTCTTTATCCGACTTTTCGTTTTTGAGTTATGCTGTTCACAGACACACACACACGGACCTTTTTCTAAAAGTGCTTTTTTATTCAGGGGACCTCAAAACGTGTATTTCCGGTGAAATCTCTGTATCAAATTTTTGGATGGAATGCATTACTTCCTTACTTACTATTCGTAGTAGAGAACGTAAATAACGTATGTGAAATAAACTGTGTGTTTTAAGAGATGTACATTTTTTCGTGTATCGTTTAACATTTACCAGTTATACAAGATGATACAAAATATCTTCCGAACGAAGAGGTTTTCATAGGCTATCGGAAAATTTAAGATATATATTTGGTTTTCAAGTAAATATTTCCTCTCTCATTCACGAATTTGTTTTCTAGAATTGCTCTTTGTGGATTCAGGGGCCTCAAAACATGTACTTCCGGTGAAACATCGACTTTGAATTTTTGGGCGGAATACAATACTTGCTCTACTTCCTAGGCACGTGGTAGAGATAGTAATAAGAGAAAGGTTGAGTATTTTATTACGGGGGTTGTCGCTGACCAGTGCTCTATCAATCTCAGAATTTGCTGAACTGTGAAACACCGCTAGTATTTACCCCTAACTCATCAGCAGTTCTCTTTGCCGAAAGCAGATGCGGCTTTGCACAACAGAATGTCACATCATTCTTCTTCGTTACGGCTATTCGCGACAGCGTGTCTCACCTGCCCTCTGTTTCCATAAATTCTCCGCTTCTCTTAAATGTCTGCGACGTCCATTATTTTATTTTCGATTCGTGAAGCGAGAATGCTGCCTTCACAACAAGCTTTGCAGCCCGATGACATCCGGGTTTGTTATTCCCTACAATAAAGGCATAAAGAGTCCTTGTGTGCGAAGCCGACCTTCACTGTATAAGGGAGATGTAGGCAAATTTTCACATACCAGTGCAATTGTGCCACGTCCCTTTTCCCAACAGGCACTAGCTTTATGTAAGCTAATTTGAGTTTATATTTTAATTTATTCCAATAAAACTGTAAATTCTCTTAAATAATATAAATGGTTTATTATAAGTACTCCATAAATGCATTATTACTTAAAAGTGCCGTCTCCGTGGTGTAGTGGTTACCATCCTAGTCCCGAGGTCGCGAGTTTAAACCCGGCGGAGAGCGATGTATTTTTTCGGGCGTAAATATCCTTAGCATGGGAAGTAAAGATGGTGGTCCCGTGTCGTAGATTTACGACACGTAAAAGGACCTCAAGGCTGATAAAGAGCCTCTGAGCCAAATGTCCTGTCTTTCACGCTCAATATAGAATGGCGTATCACCGATTATTTTACCTGGGCCCACCCCATCCTAATTTAGAGGCGAGATAAAAAACTAGTAAGTATTAAAAGTTTTTCTGCATAGAATTTATCATCACTGCATAAGGATCTTGAGCACAAATGTTTATTACCATTGGGTGGTTAAATACTTAGAAAAATGCACCATAAGAAAATTTTGGTTTTTAAATTTTGTTTATCATTGATGATCTAAACCTGCCAGGAAAATGTTTCAAACTTGAAAGTCAGTACTGAAAGTCTACTTGAAAATCAAGCATTAGTGAACAATTAATGTATTCCAAATGCGGATGTCGAGTTTCATTATGTTATCTTAAAAACTTTAGAAATTGTGTGTGAGCATACATTTTTACCAACATGCCCTCTTAAGGCAAGATTAAAACTCCTATCCTGTCAATATTAAATATGCTAAATTCATAACCCATTATCTCAGAAACTGTTTAACATACCAGATTGAAACGTTTTAAAGATGTATATGCATGCCTTTAAGTTCACTAGCTTACTTTTTTACGGTAATGCGATTTATTAACTGTGTTAGAAATACTTTTCTGAACTATAAATGTATGATTAAAATGTATCAGCAATTAATTTTTAAAAATAACTGATGTGTTACATTCACATGACTTTCTCTACCCTGTATCATTTATTAATGGGTATACAAATCATTCTTACTAAAGCTTATTTTCCCACCTACTATTTTAATCGATATAAACCTTCACAAAATAGGTGTACTGCACATTTGATTGTAGATACAAAGGGAACAGCGACAGTCAAATTTTTAAGAACACAACTGAATGTCGACAGGACTTTAAAATAATAACAAAACGTTGAACAATGCGAACTATTAATAGTCGATACCTCGGAAAATGGCTTATGCCACATAAAAGTTAGTTGAAATAAATTGTGTGTTTTGGAGAGATCTACATTTTTTGTGTAGTACGTTTTCGTCTATCGCTTAATTATACAAGAGTATGTAAAATTGCTTCCGAATGAAGACTTGACAGGCTATTCCCAGAAAATTCAAGGTATACATTTTGTTTGTCATGTAAATATGTTTAATATATGGCCATTTTTTAGAAAATAAAAAATTTCGAAAAATGTTCCATGTAAAAGGTAGTTTGGGGTGGGGGATTTTCTTGAAAATCTTATGTCTCATTTTTGGAGGATAGTGAACTTAAATATTACGTTTTTAAATCAGAATTTTCTAAAATTTATTCTTTTTCATGTATTTCCGGTGAAATCTTGACATCAAAGTTTTCCCCTACCTAACAGGTACGCGATAGAGAAAGTACACAAGAAGCTAGTTTATCCGACCATCCTTAATCCGGATTGATACTTTGTTTCATTAGCTTTTCTGTTTCTCAAACACAGCACCGATTTGGAACAAAGATACTTATGGGCTATTTCAGAAAATAAAAGTAAGAGCAATATTGAGTTTAAGTGACACACATTTTTCCCTTGTTTTTGTATAGATTAGTAGTTTATAGTAATTTAAGAGTTTGTTTCCGATTATCCGAATTTTCAATAAACCGGATTACTTTTGTCCCATCAAATCCAGATAAACGAGGTTCTTCTGAAATAATGTATGATGGGAATGTAGTTCCCATAACTATTTTCCGAAGTGTCCATTTATATCCCCCGAGGATAGGGATAGGAATGCGACATCTGAAAACAATAAATAGCTTCCAGAATAATATGACCCCGCGCGGGAAGCTATCTGCGGGCGGCAGTAAGCACCTCCCAACGGAATCTGGGTTGGGCCTTCGATCGGTCGTCGGAACAATAGCCAGTGCGAGCAATAGTCCATTATGTGTCGCTTTCCTTAAATTCCTTTCATTAATGAAACTATGGGATATCATGCATAACAGAGGTTTTCCGTACCACTTGATAAGAGTTGTAGGAGTCTGTATTTTGGAACACATATCAATCAAAAGCAACAGTGAAGTAATAAACATAAACCAAGGAGATAAACTGGGTTTCCAGATGTCCCCAGCACTATTTAGTATCATATATAAGCACCCATTTTATAATAAATGACCAGGTCTTGAACACCATTCTATTCGCAGATGACCAAGTGATTTTAGCAACACGGAGGAGGAATTACAAATTGCCACCCATAAACTAAACTTACTCGCAAGCGAATATAACGTGAAAATTTCTGATAAGACAGCCAAAGTAATGGTTTTAAAAGGGACAAGCCATAGACGATGCAAAATAATGAAAAACAACAAACTAAAGACAAGCCACAAACTTCAATTGTTTGGGATTCAACGTAAGAACATTGTGAAACATAACTTTGAAAACAACACAGTTTAAATTTTACAAAACAATTGCGCTACCCACACTACCATACACTTGCAAAAACTGGGCACTAATAGGTCAGATAAATGAAGAATAGAGTCCCCTGAAATTAATTTCTTACATTCAACAGCACTTACACATTACTAGATAAAAGATAAAGGGAAATAAGATGTGAATTAAGCATTTATAACCTGTCAGAAAGAACTCAAAATATAAGGTCTAACTGGCTGCAATATATAGAAAGAATGCTACCCAACACGCTTCAACAGATTTTACATCAATACCAACCCAAAGGTAAAAGAAATGCTGGTCGAATAATAACAAGTTGGAAAGACTCAATCTCTTGATGTTGAAACAGGTCTAAGGCTTAATTCCTCGAGGAAGAAGTGTGCCCCCCTGTTCCAGAACATTCCTTTCGGCATGTTCTAGTAGCCTTCCTTTCTAGAACATTCCGCTTTGTATGTGAGGCCTATATAAGAGGCTGCTCTTGCCCGGGAGTTCAGCTCACTTAGTTAAGAAGTAAAAAGCTGACAGCGAAAGTGGATAGTGTCAGTGCAGTTCAGTTGTGAATCAGTAGTTGAATTGTGAGTTGTGATTCGTCGGATCAGTTGTGTTGTGTTCCGAATTTGTGCCAAAATGACTCAAGTGTAACACTTGTGCTACGCTGAGTGCCTAAGTAATAAATAAAGTGTGTTTCGTAGCAAATGGTGTTTCCTCATTGGCTACAATAAGTAAAGAAAAGGAGAGGGTTACAGTCGTCGATTACCAGCTTCGTGTTGATATCTAATTATGCGCAGCAAACATCTTCCTTCAGGAATATATTTATTGCTACTGTTTTGAGACATAAAGTATCACCACGGCTGAGACTGTTTCTATGGTTACAGCCACTTGTACCTGTTACTCAGAATGACGTGAACATGGAATGTTCCTCAGCGCCACTTGCTAAACTGTCACTCAAATGGATGCCTACCTGTATCACCCTCATGGGCAAGCCGGTCTCCTTGGCGAGCTGTTCCCGGATGTGCCTGGTCGGTTTAGGCGTCTGCGAGAAGGCCGTCTTGAGGATCTCCAGCTGTTTGGCCTTTATTGTGGTGCGAGGTCCGCGTCGCTTCGAACCCGAGTTCCCGTCGTCCGGAGACTTGTTCTCTGTCTGGGAGTCCCTGGTCTCCGGGTCCCCGTCCAGCGAACCTGATGAAACACCCACATAGCATTCTAACTTCAACATACACAAACTGTTCAACAGTGGAAGAGGAGTAAATAGTTGCCTAGGAATGGAAACTAACTACCCCTCTGTAACATTTCTAAAATCCAACATCTCATGTCGAATCATTTGAATTTTTAAACGTACCCATATCTGAAATTTGGTCAAAATGTTCACAAAATTCCAAAAATTAGTTTTATGTCCCTAAAATACTTTGAACACAGAGAATCTTGGGAAAACCTTGTTTCAAATTAGGAAAATGATATAACTAGACC
This sequence comes from Deroplatys truncata, assembly GCA_030765065.1. Taxonomy (NCBI): domain Eukaryota; kingdom Metazoa; phylum Arthropoda; class Insecta; order Mantodea; family Mantidae; genus Deroplatys; species Deroplatys truncata. The sequence goes on from CM060979.1 coordinate 15,965,877, forward strand.
TAAATATCTGGGAAAGGAAATAAAAAAAATATTAACCTAAATATGATCCCACAAAGGCAGTGGTTAAAATATTTTCAACAGTTATGGACACAAAAGACAGGCTTGATACAGCCACACAGACGATGATGTATTTTCTCTAAAAAACACGAAAAACTTTGATGCTCCAGCAGATTATAATACAAGTTATTCTAAATTAGTTACCTGAAAGTATGAATGAATTATTTCGAAACTGTTGACGGAAATTTATTCCGATGTTCATCAAATCTTATGTCATATCATCAAGTTTTAAACATGGTCGGCAGACTTCGCTACATGCACTCGCTCGCTCTTCTGGCGGGGAAAATGTGAAGCACTCGCAACACCTGGAGCCTAGTAAGCAGTCGCCATGGAGTCTTACAGCGGTGCGGAGCGCGCGCAGTGTTGTCTGTGGTTTCATGAAATTAATACAAAGTATCAAAAAACTTCCCCGCAGGTGAAAACTATCAAAACATGGTATGGTCGATTCGTAGAAACAGGTTGAGTGGGACACCGAGAGAAAGGACAGGGACGCCCTCCTGTAACAGGCCACGTTGTGGAAGCCGTGAGAAGAACTTATGCACGAAGTCCAAAGAAGTCTACAACTAGAGCAAGTTTGGAGCTGACCATTCCACAACCTACGGTATGGAGAATTTTATGACGACGACTGCAGTGTAAGGGGTACAAGTTGCAACTGGTTCAGGCATTGAGTGCTAATGACAAACTTAAACGTTATGAGTTCCGTGCGGACATGCTGAACAGGATGGAAGAAGACGATAGTTTTCTTAATAAGATTGTCTTCAGTGACGAGGCAAGTTTTCACCTTAGTGGTACAGTTAATCGCCACAATGTAAGGATATGGGCTACACAGAAACCGACGGAATGCCTAGAACATACACGTAACGCACCAAAACTGAATGTGTTTTGTGCGCTAAGCTCCGTGAAAGTTTATGGACCATTCTTTTTTATGAGAAGACATCACATATCTAGATATGTTAGAAAACTACCTGATGCCACAGCCGCAGGAAGATATGAGAGATAATTTCATTTTTCAACAAGATGGAGCACCTCCTCATTACCACCATGAGGTCACTACGTACCTATCCCACACCACTCCCGCTTGGATTGGACGTGGCACGAACATAGCTTGGCCTCCACGATCTCCCGATTTAACACCGCTGGATTTTAGTCTGTGGGGCTACATTAAAGATAACGTGTACAACCCTCCACTGCCGACCAATCTCGATGAGCTTCGTCAACGAATTAACGTAGCGGTAGCTCGTGTAGATGCACACGTGATCACGCGTATGTGGGATGAACTGTCGTACAGGTGAGATATCTGCCGAGTGACAAAAGGGAGTCACATTGAACATTTGTAAACATTGCAAATCAAACTCAATATTAATGTCAATGTATGTAATGGAAATGGAAATAAACTACGTAAGATAACTATGTATAATTTAGCTTTATTATCAGGTAACTAATTTAGAATAACCCTGTATTAACATAAAACTATTTAAATATGTTAGCCAGCATTTATTACATAGATTTTTAAACTTTTTAAATACAATTTGGAAAGGAGAACCACCATCAAATGCTTGATTGAAATCTATTGTAGTTTTCATTTACAAGAAAGGTAGTAGAAACGAAGAGGAATTAACTTGCTAGATTCAAGATACAAGATATATGCCAATATAATAAAAATAACTTATACAAATATTATGAAACTTTATTAGGTGAAGAACAAATGGGATTTTGCAAAGGAAGATCATGCCGTGATGGATATTTCTCGATGAAGTTACTGATTGAAAACTGAGGCAGTATTTTATATCACAGCACTGTGAATGCCAGAGTGATTGTAGTGTAAATTAACATTATTGTATGACAATGATTTTAGATGTTTGTTAGCTATAAGTATTGTTAGGAAATAAGTTTACACGGCCTCACTGAAACTGACAATAGGAGTGGGTAACAATGAAGCGTGCGGGTGAGTTGTTTATCACTTAGAAGAGACAAACAAATGACGTCAGGGTAGCGTGCCTTTCTTTAGAAATGGAGGGAATATCTTCCCTAGAGCATATGTTTTAGTAATTATGATTGGCTGACGAAACAGACGCTAATGTTGGCGCGATTTATTAACCAATAGCAGGTCAATTATAATGTTAAGGCATATCGGGGTGAGGGAGTATAAATTCTTGAGCCATAGGCAAGTATCGCGCAGTTCTAAAGAATCATTCACAAGGTAAACGTCGCGCAGTTCTAAGAAATATCTCTCGCGAGTTACACGTCAGGCAGTTCTAAGGAAGCATTCATGAGGTACACATTACGCTATTCTACAGAATCTCTCGCGTCGTAAAGTTAGTTACAAAATGTGAAATACGCGAATTAATAGTGCGTGGCAAATAAGTGATTGTAGTTACATTCGAAAATATAACAGTTTCAGTCAGGCGTGTATCAAGATTAAATATGTGAAATTAATTAATTGTGATGGCAATAAAAGTGTAAAAACAAATTCTGTTATCAGTGTTATCTTTTAGTAACAACTCCTTTCCGTTTACACGCCCTGCTCAAGAGATATTTGCTCGACTGAGTAATTATAGCTAGCCGGAGGACAAACAACCCAAAATTCAAAATAGTAAAACAATAACAGGCGCTCAGAAAAGAGAGAGAGAGAGAGAGAGAGAGAGAGAGAGAGAACCCGAACAGAATACTGCGACTAAACGTAAGAGAATTCAATATAGAAACGCATCTAGCATTCGTAGATCTCCTAAAAACATTCAATAGGGTAGACAGAAATAAATTGCTATAAATAACGTCAGAAGACAAATTTCAACAACTTATCATTCAAAATATATTTAACATCCACAGAAAAAGTTCCATTGCAGTTAAAGTTTATGGCAACGTATCAGAATGAGTAAATATAAACAAGGTTGTGGACCTTATCCGATGTTCTTCATAATCTACATTAACCATATGATTAAAAGTTGGAAAGAACTTCCACATGGATGTGTAACTTTAAAAAGAAGGAAATCCTTAGATATAATTCTTTTTGCAGATGATATAACAGGGAGAGCCAAAAACTACGAACCGCCTGCGCGATGGTTTTCCTGTCAGCGTCCTCGGCGTTCGCTGCCGCCTGCCGCTATCATAGAAAGGCGCGGATGTAACCATACAGCATTTTTAAAATTACTTTTAAAGGCTTTACTTACCAACTTTATGAAAGGAAATGCTGAAACTGGCCACCGTCGTTGTCCATACATTTTTGGCACCTCTTTAGGCAACCATCCATCACTCGCCAATTTTTTTCGGGTCAACAGCCGACGCCCGTAAATATGTGAATACAATTTTTCCCCTTTTTTTTAGAGAATTAACAGACAGGGAGCGTGATTTTGCCTTTTTTCAACAAGACTCTGCAACAGCTCATACGGCCAACATTTCGATGAGAAAAATTGAAAGTGTGTTTGAGGACAGAATTATTAGTACAGATTTGTGGCCCCCAACCTAACCCTCTGCGGTTTCTATCTCTAGGATAACTTAAAACAAAATATCCACCAGGAAATTGCTAGCATTTCTCAACGTGAACTACGGCGCTATCGAACGGCAATAGGAAAACTGACATGAAAATATGTTTAAGATTCAAAATAAAACCCTTCGGCAACCGAGCGAGATGGCTCCGCAGTAACTTAAGGTCCTGGGTTCGATTACTGGGACCAGTCACTCTGATCTGGTTTTCCCTGGTTGACAAGCGAATACTGGGATGGTTTCTCTTCCATTGCGAATTTCCTTTCCCTCACTTCGTATCATTTCGATTCCCCTTTCATGTTTCAAATGCACTTAGGGGCTATGCGGTGTTGGGCAACTGGCGCTCATGTTTGCTCGTTGGAAAGTTCTTCTCGACTCTGCTAGATGGCAGTTTTCTTTGAGCCGCCTCAGGTGGGTCGATTTCTCACCGGTTCCACCTGAGGGAAGCTTTAACTGAGCAGCCTGCTAGTGTGACCGGGTCATGGTCAGGCACCTCGGCGCATCTCTGGCAGCCGACCTGCCTAGCTGCTCCTTCACCGCATCCATTCCTCCTGAGGGTAGTACGCACAGAAGATCCGCCTTGGGTCGAAATGCGAGGTGTTCCCTCCATTCCCAGGTCATAGTCATAAAGCTGTTTATTAAACGCGAGTGCAGTTGCTTCACAAAAGAAAAGCGACCTATCCACAACTAATGGCTGTCATAAATCGTCTTCGCAGCCCAGAAACGGGAAACATTAACCCTGTCTTCAGGACCAATGGTAACCCTGATTTTAAGGAAGTGACAAACAAACACATGTTGACTCCACGTGGAGTCTCAGTTGCCAAAGTTCCGAATTCCCACAGTTGCTCACTTGACGTGTTGTTTTGAGAGAGAAAATCAGTCTAGAAAGAAGTGGTGATGTTAAGACTTGCAACTCTGTAGAAGGGCCCGAGGAGGGAAGGTACTGTACTGTAAAACAATTATAAGGGTTCCTCAAAGAAGGATGCCAAACTGCACACCAGTTAACTAGACAGATTCTTCGAGGACGGATCGAAAAGTAACGCACAATAATAATTGTACAAAAATTTTAATAGTTAAAACAACAACAAAAATGAACCTACAACTTTTACCTACTTATCGACATAGTCATAAAGTTTTTCAACACATTTCACCCATCGTGATACCAGTTTCAATATACCCTGTTCGTAGAAGTTCGTTTCCTTGGAGTATAGCCATCTGTGGACTGCTGATTTCACTGCCACATCTGTCACAAAGGGTTGGTCGGCCAGGAATTTCTTCGTGGGACCAAAAAGATGATAATCCGATAGTGCACGGACTGACTGTGTGGTGGATTCTGGAGCACCTCCCAACCATATTGGATGATTTTCCGACAGCAGCAACATGGGGACGAGCATTGTTATGAAGAATTTTGACATCGTCAGCATTCATGTTGTGGCGTTTGTCACGAAGGGCACGACGCAACTTCACCAGAGTTTTCATGTAGGCAGCAGCATTCACAGTGGTCCCAAGTTCAGCAAAGTCCACCAATACAACACCACTGGGGAACCAACATGTTTCCACTACATACTTGCCTGCTTGGTTTCGGGCGTGTAGTGGTATGCCCACGACTCATCACCAGTGGCGATTCCTTTCAGAAAGTCATGCCCTTCTGCGGTGTACCGCGTTAGGTGATCCAAGCTTGTCATCATTCGCTGGGCCTTGTGGTTGTCTGTCAGGTTCTTAGGCATCCAGCGAGCACTAACTTTACGAAATTTCAACGTGTCATGAACAATATCGTGCACTGCACCATAGGAAATGTTGAACTGTTGCGATAAGGTTCGCAGTTGCACACGCCGGTCGTCCAAAATTGCCGCCTCAATGTCTCTGACATTCTGCAGCGTTGAAGCTGTTACCGGACTCCCGGAGCGTGGCGAACCACTAAAGTTCACACGGCCCTCTAGGAAGAATGTACACCACCTGGAGACATTGCTACGGTCCATACAATCATCCCCATATACATCATGCATGTCCCTGTGAATATCATTTGTTTTATGCCCTTTGACCCGTAAATATCGAACCACACTTCTCTGCTCTTCACGCGTAAACGACGGTAACATGCGCGCCATGTTTGTTGCGTAGTTCACGGTTCTATCGCTAGAGCTGCACATGAAACAAAAAATACCCTGTGTAATGAAAGCTTCAAAGTATATCTTTGTGAAATTGCAACATTCCTGGTGCAATACCAAGGCAGAAAAAAATCTGACTCTACTCTTGTACAAACTATTTTTACAAACGCTTATTCTGCATATGTTTCATGTTAATCGAGATGTTGGGATGTTAATCTTATTTCTAATTTTCTTGTAGATGCAAGGGGAATTGCTAGGCTTTAAGCGATAGTCAAATGTTTTAAGAGGTGGTTACTATGTGGAGTATTCCATTTTCTTTGCATTACCAGGACAAAAAAATGAATAACGAATTACCATTTGAGAAAAAGTATAATTATTGGAAAATTTAAGGGAATAACAAGCAATATCTCGAAAATAGTTCACTCAACAACAAAAAATGTATATTATATAAATTGTGTATTTTAACGCGATCTACATTTTTTGTGTAGTAAAATTTTGTCTATCTCTTATGGTTTACCAGTTATGCAAAAGTCGTTCACAATGAAGAATACTTTTGGAGACATTCACAGAAAATTCGAGATATACATTTCATTTCTCATGAAGATATCTTAAACAACATCGTTAGAGCCATTTTTGAGAAGATTAAAATTTTCGAAAATGTTCCATGTAAAGGGTAATCTGGGGTGGGGGATTTTCTTGAAAACCTTCGTGTCGCATCTTTGGAAGATACTGAACCTAAATACCAAGTTTGGTGTTTATCCGACTGTTCGTTTCTGAGTTATGCTGTTCGCAGATAGACACACACACACGGATATGTTTCCAAAAATGCTTTTTTGGAATTCAGGAGGCCTCAAAATATGTATTTCCGGTGAAATCTCGGTATCGAATTTTTGGGTGGGATACAATACTTCCCCTACTTACTATACGTAGTAGAGAAAGTAATTATTGTGCGTTACTTTTCGATCCGCTCTCGTACTTTTGGACAGCTCAGTCATAATTTGGGGGAGGTAAAGTACCTTGAAGCTCACCTTGGCACAGGGTGGGCCTAGATTTGTCAATACCAAATAAAGCAGCTGCGTTTCATTATGGGTCCCATTCAGTGCACGTCAGTAATACTCCAGATTTCGTCTTTGTTCTGCTCTCAGTAACTAGTGAGTGTAAAGTCTATTTTTAAATTCATTATTCTAAGAGCTGCATTGAACGTTTTCTTGTGATTAAAATCTTCCCCTTAAGAAACGAGGACTGACGTTAAAACCGCCACATACCACAGATAATAAATAACAGAGTGAAGCTCAAGCCTGAAACCGATTCAGGAATCAGCTTCGTGATTTATTTTTGGAACATAAGTTTCAGCTGATTTGTTGTTTGATTTGCTGCTACCCAGTGGAACAGCTAGACGTGTAATTCGTCTTTTACAGAACATGATTGTTGCCTGCAGTGCTGCATTGCAGGTGCTGGCCTGTTTAAGAAATATATATCTCCTGTATTCACATTGGAGTATAAAATTGTTTCATTAGAATACTATGTGACAGTAGATACAATGAAAGAGGAGCGTGCGCAGAGCGGGCCTCAGTGGGTCCCCAGGGACTCAAAACAGTAATATCGAAATACTGTAGTCCCTTTTACTTCTCTGTAACTTTCTTATACTTGACGTTTAGTATACCACTCTATACCTGTTAATACACAAATACTTATACATTAAAGCAGTGGCACATTTTGGGAGATCACAGGGAATTAAGTTCGTTCTTTGGGAAAATTCTCATTCCATTCTCGTTGGCAACAGTATTAAACGGCTCATTCTAGTATTCACACACGTTTAGTCACAAGCAGTTAGTACAGCACCTCCTATAGTTGTAGTGAAGTGTAAAAGGTGTCTCCATATAGTCTAGTGTTTAATGACTGATTGGCTAAAAGTTAATTATTTACAATATTTGTATCAGTTAACTTTCTTGGGTATGAGTTAAATTACATTAAATTGAGTTTTATTTATGGAACGCTCCTTAATTACTATGGTCCTTAGCGTCCTATTCGATATTGGGCGTGAAAGACCAATGGTAATTTGGGTCAGAGGCGTCTTTATCAGACTTGAGATTCTTTTACGTGCCGTAAATCTACGACACGGCACCACCGGCTTTACTTCCCTTCCCTTCCGAAAGAAGATTTTTGCACCCAAAAAAAACCATCTTCCTCCATCGGGTTTGAAACCGGGACCTTGGGAACTAAACGCTAGCTGGGTATGAGTCCTGCCTTTTTGGTCTTATAAATACTAAAAAGGTTGGTTGCTGATCATGTGATACATCGAATCTTCTTATTTAGCCGATATAACCTGTTCAGTGATACAGAGGTATCCCCCTCAAATGGACAAACCTTTAAAAGTTACCACAGAATGGAGGTATAACTTATAGCGGGAACTATGATATATAGGGAACACAAATGTAATAGGAATAAGCTAAGATTGTAACATATATGTAAAATGTGAAGCTAGCTAGCCGTGAGAAGAGAAACAGGCAGGTAGAAAGGGGTTTAGAGTTGGCAACACAGCTAAACAGTCACAGGCACGGAGAGAGATAGCAATAAGATGGAAAGAGAGGGAGAGAGATTTTGACACCTTGGAAATCCCAAACTTGTCAAGACTGCAGATTTGGAGGCAAATTTCTCATAGCACGCTTAGGGGAGAACCAATAACAGTAAAGATTAGAAAAGAGCTAGGCGAACTTAGCGTTCCCCCAAGCGGGTATAAAAGCGCACACGTGCAGAGCTCACGGGTCTATTCGTTTTCATCTGGTCCCGAAGAAGAGATAACCATTCACGCCATATTTGTGGCGATGCGTGTGAAATTAGATATAGGAGACATAACTAGGCTTGGGGAGGTAAATTGTTGAAGATAGGCCCCTTTGCAGTACATACAGGTTTTAAAACACGGCTAGCGGCGACACAAAACAGTATCATCACAATGCAATAAATTAAAGTTCGAGTCATATGGAGTTTCATTTCGTCTACCGTCACCACACCCTGAAAAGAGTTTAGAAATAGGGCAACACACAAGTGTGCTAGGCTTGAATTACAGGAACCAGCCATCAACAGCTCCAAGAAAGAAAGAAGGAAGACGACGCCACGAGGAGGTCCGTCGCAAACTGACTTTGTGTATTTCAGTTACTGCCCCCATCTCCAAATGAAACACACCGCTAGTCCAGAGTTACGAGGGTCACGCTGAAAGTCATGAGCAACGTTTTGCTATGAATCTTAATTTTTATTTTTTAGACAAACCATGTAATCTACAGACTTTTTAGCATAGTCTCCATTTCTTTGCACACGTTTTCCACATCGTTCTGTGAGTTTGAAGACACTCTTAGGACAGAAGTTCATGCCGCCTGCCCGAAGACACTGATGTACCTCTTTCAGAATTCTTCAGCGTCTCGTTTCCGGCTCATAATGATGGAACCAACTTTCATCGCCTCTCACAGTACTTATAAAAAAACTCATCTCCTTTGTTTCGAAATCTCTGAAGAAAGCTTTAGATTATGGTTCTTCTAGGAACATTGTGGACTTCGGTCAATAAACTTGGAATCAACGGGCAGAACCATTTCGATAACCCAAGATTTGAATGATTTCCTGCACTGTCAAGCTTTGCTGCAATTTCATTCACAGTGGCACGTCTGTGTTCTCTAAACGACAGAGATGGCACCGCGATAACGTGTGAAACTCGCGTTCGGGAGGTCCTGGATTCCATTCCCGTTGGGCCGGTCGGTCACTGCGTCCATGGGGTTTTTCGTGGTTTCCCAGAATTGGGTAGGGGGATGCTGGAGTGATTTCCCTTCTACCATGAATTTCCTGTCCGTCATTTGCTTTCATCTGTTTCGCCTCATTTGTTTCAGAGTTGTAGGCCCAGGCGACGGCGGTTGGTCCGTTGGGGTAGACAATCAAACTTATCCAGCATTTGACTTCGCTTTCCAGTAACACATTTTTCATTTTGCCGCCTTACGAGGCTGCCACTTTTCAGCATCCCAACCTGCATCGGCTTTGTTTTCGGATGCCTTCCCTTATAAATACCAAAAAGAGCCTTCCTATATAACTCGAGAAGAAAGAGAGATATTGGTAGACCCCAAAGAAGATGGACTTCGCCTAAACCCGGAAGAAGAAGAAAAAGAATAAAGACTTCCCTTGGGACTGCTGAAGCCCCTTTCCTTCCTGGATGGTCTCGTCGTCTATTCTCGGGACCGTCCAGGTTAAGGCAGAGCTAGCCGGTGCCACGTCGCCAGGATCTGGTCTCCCTTTGACACGTTGAAAGCTCAAAGCGCCCACTATGGCCTACGTGCAGTGCTGTGCTGCAGTTACCGAGGCCCCGCCTTCTTTACTACGGGTATTACCTTGTAAATTCTGACTCCTCTAGTCAATTCATCAACTCTTTCCTTGTTGCGTACCGTGGAGGTCGACCGCCCCTGTTCCCATCTCCTAACACTGCTGGTACCCATGCGCCCTGAAGAACTGATTCACGCCATACTTCACCCTATTCCAACTCACAGTTCATCCCTCACCCTCTACCCTGAATACCCAAGGGCGTAAGCAGGGCCTCGGCCATGCTTGCGTCCTCACTGGCTTAGGCCCCTGTGGTCGGCTAATATATTTCTTTTCATGATTACGTAGATGTAACATGTGGTATTGCCTCATTTCCAACCGAATTCCTTTCTTTTCCTTCTTCTATTCTTCCTACCAGTGGGGGAGTATTTAGTGGGTATGGCCAACTACTGGCGAGTCCCACATTAACAGCTCCGACTCCCATCGGGGCTGTGGTTAGCACATAACTGTGTTTTTCTCCTCCAATCGAAAAAAAGGAGTCAGTCAATCGAGTTGAGTTGATTTGTGATGTTCAGTAAGAGAGACTATTAAGAACTGGTCCAAAGTGGAACATCATAAAACCTGCCTTAACACTCTAGGAAACAAACATGTAAACTATTTAATAGAAAACCATGCAAGAAAGTTTACTTAAATGTAACAGACTTTAGCTGAGAACAATTGTTACAGGAAAAATTTCACAAATACATTGCCTTAGGTCAGAGATAGACCGACAATGAACACACAATGCATCATTAAATCCCAAATCTCTTCAGGAGATCAAAGATCGTTAAGGAGTGTTGAGAAGCTCTGGTAAGACTAGCGGAATGCAATAGACCTCCTTTAACATTGGTTTCTGGCCACATTGGAATGATTGCAAATTGAAATGCACACAGGCTGGCTAAAATGGGAAGGCCCACTCCATTTATAGGACCAGAACCTGTGTTGAGCATTACCAGATAAATGATAAGGGCAGTTCTATTAGACTGGATTCAAAGACAGAATACTGGAAACATCCAGGAACAAAGATATGGAAAGTTAATGAAGCGACAACCGTGTCTTAGAACTACTGTAGTCTTTAAATTAAGTAGGAAGCAGACGAGGCTCATGACTGGTCATGGGAATTGAAAAGAAAACCCTGGAAGTGAATCGATTTGGAGCTGTTATTCCAAATGAGATTGACCTAGCAGAAATCTAATCTATGGACTCTTGAGACTTAAGCGTTTAGGGAGGTGATGATTAGAAGAAACAGGGAGGAAACCGTACAAAAAAACCTAAGGTTTCAGTGCTGGCAGGTAGGGGCATGATCCTCCTGTTCATCTTCCTGTGAAACCTCTAATCTAAGACATACAGCCACCATGTTACTTCCCGGAAGAGATACTTACCTTGGTCCTCCGAGTCGTCTTGCCCGGTTTTACTGTCGTTGTTGAGGGGTCCCCCAACAAGAGGCCCGATGTCCCCCGGTGCTAACGAGTTGTTGTTGGTCTCGGGGGCAGAAGGATGCACCGTTCCCGGGTGGTGGTGTTTGAGGGTACCTCCCGCGCTCCCAGGTGTTGTCGCCGTCGTGCTCGTGCTGTTGTCGTCGTCGTCCTCGTCGTCCGTACCCGACCCCAGCAGAGAATCTGTTGATCAAAATAACACTCTTTATGATAACGTCGAATTAATCCATCTTAAAGCATCATTTAGTAAGAAAATTGCAACAGAATTAGAGAAACATCAATAGTTTGAAAATAACATCATTAATGCAGTAGTTGTCACTTGAGGCAGTATTTTTAACACTTAAATGATTTCAGTCTATAATTAGACTGTCTATAATATATAAATTCAGTAACAACCCGCCTTGAAGCAATATGTGTAAGTAACAATATATAAAAAATCTGATGTGTTACACTCACATGACTTTCCCTACTCTTGTACAATCTAATTTTATAAACGCCTATTCTCCATATGCTTCATGTTAATCGAGATATCGAGCTGTCAATCTTATTGGTAATATTCATGTAGATGCAAGGGGAATATGGTAGCTTTTAAGCGATAGTCAAATATTTTAACGCTGGTTGCTATGTGGAGTATTCCATTCTCTTTGCATTACCAGGACAAAAAAAATGAATAACAAATTTGAGAAAAAGTAAAAGTATTGGAAAATTTAAGGAAATAACAAGCAAATTCTCGAAAACGGTTCACTCAACAAAAGAAATGTATATGACATAAGTTGTGTATTTTAACGCGATCTACATTTTTTGTGTAGTAAAATTTTGTCTATCTCTTATGGTTTACCAGTTATGCAAAAGTCGTTCACAATGAAGAATACTTTTGGAGACATTCCCAGAAAATTCGAGATATACATTTCATTTCTCATGACATTATCTTAAACATATGATATTTTCATCAAAATCGTTAGAGCCATTTTTGAGAAAATTAAAATTTTCGAAAAATCTTCCATGTAAAGGGTAGTCTGGGGTGGGGGGATTTTCTTGAAAACCTTCGTGTCGCATCTCTGGAAGATACTGAACCTAAATACCAAGTTTGGTGCTTATCCAACTGTTCGTTTTTGAGTTATGCTGTTCACAGACACACACACACACAGACACACAGACACACACACACACACACACACACACACACACACACACAGACACACACACGGACATGTTTCCAAAAATGCTTTTTTTGGATTCAGGAGGTCTCAAAACATGTATTTCCGGTGAAATCTCGGTATCGAATTTTTGGGTGGAATGCAATACTTCCCCTACTTACTATACGTAGTAGAGAAAGTAAAAATGTACATTACAGTCATTGTATATGTTTATATTATTGTATACATGTGTAATAATGTTATGTGAATGTATTGCGTAATTTAATAATGTCGGAGCTGTGAGAATAATAAGTTAAAATTTGCTAGCAATGAGGTAACCTTGAGGCAATAATGGATTTGAAAGTTTAATAATGCTACTTGTGATTCTTGGAAAAATAATGTAACTTTTGTGACAGTTTATAAAATAGACAATCAACACCAGAAAAAGTTTTAGTTAAATGAAGGTATTCTATTGGACTAGCATTAGCCAATCAGAAACTAAAATGGAGCAAAATTTACAAATTCAAAAGCCAGTTGCTTGTAGACAGTGCTCCTAACCGGACGCGAGTTACGTCCTCGAGAAATTTAATGCGTATTCAGTGTGAGACGAAAATAGTTTACGTGTTAAAAAGTGCAAATAATTAACAAAAGAATCTCACAGCTCTCTATATCAGAGAAGTGTTATTTAAATCGTATCAAGTATTAATAAAAGGAGTGAAGTAAAATTATAATCTGTGTAAGCCTACATTCTTCAGTCGCACCACTCCCTGCTAAGACATTCATGTCTCTAAAAAAAATATCAATACTGACGCAGCAGAGGCAAACATAAATATATCATATTTAAAGAAACAGTCAAAATTACAAAGTTAATGTTTTCTAAACTTGAGGCAAAAGCCACCGGAAACTTGTTACCATACGTGCGGTTGCAACTACTTCAAGTGCGGCTCCCCAACAGTCGAAATGATTTTTACGCCCGAAAAATCCGTCGCCTTCCGCCGGGTTTGAACCCGCGACCTCGGGAACCGTCTTCCGTGTGTGTCTCACATTCAAGAAGTCCTGAATTCGAACTCGGTTAGAGCGAGTTAGCTGGATAAGGGTTTTTTTTCGGGGATTACCCCAGTCGTTCATTAACCCTCCGATATGACTTTTCGGGTTAAAGCATACTAAACATCAAGCATAAAAGAAAATTGAAATACAAGTTTTTGTGACGTTAATCATTTCCGAAATATTCTTCGTCCTCAGTTTGAATTTTCAGAAACTTATAATTTTTCAAGGGGCATGTCGCTATTCGTTTTTTCTCGATCTCATGCAAAGAGCCTGAAATTTCAAAGCCATTACACATCGACCCGCTTTTTAAAGCAAGAAGTAGATAGAAGCATAGGCTTTTTAAGTAGAACAAGTAGAAAAGTCGGTGAGTGCAACATAACACATGTTTTTAAGACCATAGAGGCCTGGAATCACTTGAAATGTTTTGAACGTAGTTGTATTAAGGGATGGCAAATATTTGATGGAATATTTTGCAAATATTAAGTGCTTCCTAGATAAACCACCGACCACAAAGGTACACACACAGGTGAACACCTTTCACTGTATAACTATTGGAATGCTACACGACCTGTCAACATCAGCATCCCCATCAACTATACCACATTGTTGATAAGCCAGCAGGTGGCCAGCGTAACGTCATGATTGCCAAACACCATGCCGGTGATGTAATGTTTGTTTTCACATGCTCATCTATTTTTTACACGACTCCATCTTGCCCTGACGGTGCATCATGGAGGATGTGGGAGAGAGCCTATCATTCTTGACCTGTCGGTCCGTCTTGCAGGAAGATATGCGAGAAGTAGAAGTTGAGCGTGATGGAAAACGCCGAGCTGTATGTTATATTATGAAATATTCATAACCCCCTCTTCTTTTTCTTCTCGCTGGAAGTCTTCAACAGCCGCACTTGAAGAAAAGAACCGCACAGTTCATGCATTTTCTATTTTACGTTACAAAGAGCGTGCCCCAGCCCTTTTTTCTAGAGTCTGCGCGGTCTAAAGAAACCTTGAAGCAGGAGCAAGCGACTATGTTGCATGGTATTCAGTCAATAACAGTGGAGAAGAATATCTATGGAAATTGTTTTATCAGCTACGTGTTATCATCATCATCATCATCATCATCATCATCATCATCATAGGGTTTAGACTATGCACACTGTTCCGGAGAAGTCACAGATGGATTCCATCTTCTAAGGCGCCGGCCAGCATCTTGTTTTCTTCTCGTTTTTTACTTTCTCTACTACGTATCATTTTTGGAAACATATCCGTGTGTGTGTGTGTGTGTGTGTGTGTGTGTGTGTGTGTGTGTGTCTGTGAACAGCATAACTCAGAAACGAAGAGTCGGATAAACACCAAACTTGGTATTTAGCTTCAGTACCTTCCAGAGATGCGACACGAAGGTTTTCAAGAAAATCCCCCCACCCCAGACTACCCTTTACATGGAACATTTTTCGAAAATTTTAATTTTCTCAAAAACGGATCTAACGATGTTGATTAAAATATCATATGTTTAAGATATTTTCATGACAAATCAAATGTATATCTCGAATTTTCTGGGAATGTCTCCAAAAGTATTCTTCACTGTGAACGACTTTTGCATAACTGGCAAACCATAAGAGATAGACAAAATTTTACTACACAAAAAATGTAGATCGCGTTAAAATACACAATTTATGTCATATACATTTTTTGTTGTTGAGTGAACTATTTTGGAGAAATTGCTTGTTATTCCATTAAATTTTTCAATACTTATACTTTTTCTCAAATGGGAATTCGTTATTCATTTTTTTTGTCCTGGTAATGTAAAGAGAATGGAATACTGCACATAGCAACCAGCTCTTAAATATTTGACTATCGCTTAAAGCCTAGCAATTCCCCTTGCATCTACAAGAAAATTAGCAATAAGATTAACATCTCGATTTAGATGAAGCATATGGAGAATAAGCGTTTGTAAAAATAGTTTGTACAAGAGTAGAGAAAGTATGTGAGTGTAACATATCAGAATATTTTTGTGTATAGCGCGTTTCCATCCATAAATTTATGTATTTAGTTTTTACAAAATTGTATAAAATTCCTTCCGAATGAAGATAATTTCACATTCTGTTCCTAGAGAATTCAATATACACGTCTTATTCGTTACATAAATATCCTAAATGTATGGTAAAAAACTGAAAGTAAGGAATTCTTGTATGATAATGGATGTAAATTTCGTTGGAAAGAAACTTTAATAATTCTATAAACGACATTGTTAAGATGAAGAAACAAACGTAATTGTTAAAGAGATGTGCATTCCTGAATCCCTTGAGTTCTTTACTACATGTGACAGTTGCAGAGAAAATACACCTTTAACCAATTCGTCCCTAACATCCGAAACGTCTCAAACATTAAAGTATTTAAATGTCCAACGTATTTCTGTTTAGGTTAGTTTAATGATAAAATACATAAAACCAACTGCACATAAGCTATACATGTATTTTGTTACCTAAAATAAACGTCCCGTAGTATAAGAAACTGTTATATTCTGATTTAATTTCTCTATTACTTAATTATAGAAAATAGAAGAAGCGTTGCACCCACAATTTTGATTCCGAGATTTTACATGAAATACATACTGTCAGACTCCCTGAATCCAAATAAAAAGCAGTTTTAGAAAAGGTAATGTAAATTCCTCCCCATCTCAAAGCTACGAGGAGCGTCCAATAAGTAAGTTTCCCTATTTTATAAAGAAACATTACACGCAATTGATCATGTTGAATTAATTTTATTTATATTGTACAATCCTTTCGTTACTTTTCTGCATAGTCAACATGTTTTTCCAAGCATTTTTGGTGGCGTGATAGTTCTGATTGATCTCCGCCACGGTGTTAAAGTGCTTACCTCCAAAATGACCTTTGAGTCAGGGGTACATGTGAATATCACTTGGGAAAAGATCTGGTGAATATGAAGGATGCGAGAAAACTTCCCAGTTGAATCTTCTGAGCTCCGCCTGGGTCAAGATTCAACTTGGACGTTTCCTCGCATCCTCCGTATTCACCGGAGCTTGCCCCAAGTGATTTTCACATGTTCCTCCAACTCAAAGGTTAGCACTTTTAACACCAATGATGAAGTCAAATCAGTGAACAGCTAGTTGCGAGCACAGGACCCGACCTGGTACAACACTGGCTTGGAAAAACTTGTGTCACGTCCCCAATAATGCTTGCAAAAACGTGTTGACTGTGTATAAAAGTAACAGAAGGATTGTATAATATAAATAAAATTAATTCAACATGATCAATTGTGTGTAATGTTTTTCTATGAACTAGGGAAACTTACTTATTGGACGATCCTCGTACAGTTTAAATTTTGTTGTTGTTGAGAAATGGCTCCTGCGATCTGATTAAAGATATTAGCATGACAAATAATGTATGTGCATTTCTTAAATTTTCTAGAATTAGCTTCTGACATCATTTTAATCTAAAGGATTTTTGTTTAATTGGTAAACCGTAAGAGATGGACAAAATCTTTCTCTACAAAAACCACAGATCTGGATAAATCACACAATTTATGTGAATTATTTATTTCTGGAGTTAAACATTTCAGAGATATTCCTTGTTATTGGTTTGAATTTCCAAATAATTTCTTAAATTCATTTTTTCTCGCGGTCATGCAAAGAACATGGAATTTCAAATCCAACACATGGCTACAAACTCATTAAAAATCTGACTATCCGACTGCAACGAAATGTGTAAATGGGAATTGAGAGTTTATCTCTATAATCAAGAAGCAGATATAATAAGCTTTCGAAATGTTCCCTTAAAGACACATACGCATTACTCCCCCTTTTCTCACAGTTTTATATCATCATCTTCAAGGTTTAGACCTCGTTTAAAATCCGTTCCGTCCCCATTAATCAAACTCGTCCCTGCATCTACGTCTTGGTTTTCCTATATTCCGTTTCTCTAATGGTTTGTATTCTGTTAATATTTTTATTTTCTCTACTACGAACAGTAAGTAGGTGAAGTATTGCATTTCACCCAAAAATTCGATACCGAGATTTGAGGCTCCTTAATCCAAATAAAAAACTTTTGGAAACATGTTTATGTGTGTGTACGTGTCTATGAACACCATAACTCAAAAACGAAAAGTCTGATAAATATTAAACTTGGTATTTAGATTCAGATGGCGGCGCCGTGGCCGAGTGGTTAGACCGCTCGCCTCCCACCTAGGCGGCCCGGGTTCAATCCCAGGGACCTGCATGTGGGATTTGTGGTGGACGAAGCGGCGACTGGGCGGGTTTTCTCCGGGTTCTCCGGTTTTCCCCGTCATCACCTTTCCTTTCATCCATTTCACCAACATTTCGTTTCATCTACTTCCTTCATCCCATACCAGGCATCGGGCTGATCACCCATCCTGGATACTCTGTCTGATCCATGAGTGTCTGCTCCTCGACGGGCACACGCTTGTAAGTCCTGGGGGGTGTAAGTCCTACATAAGAGGAGGGTAAACAGATAATGAATGAATGAATATCTTCCAAAGATGCAACCCGAAGATTTTCAACAGAATCACCTTACTCCAAACTGCACTTTACATGGAACACTTTATAAATTTTGATTAAAATACCATATACCAAGATTTACATGACAAATAAAATGTTTATACCGAGCAGGATGGCTCAGGCGGTAAAGTCTGTGGCCCATATTCAAATCTCGTGGGCCGACCAATCTGTCAGGTTTTTTTCGAGATTTTCCTCAGTCGCCAAGGTAAATATCGCATTGGATATTAAACACCACGACCCAAAGTTCCACCTTAACTTAAAAACAATAGTAAAATAAGTGGTATTAGCGAATGCTATGCCACTATCCGCAGACAATGTAAGCAGTTAGACTGGACGGCACCCTAACGCCAACTGCACGGCACGAAGCACAAGATCCGGATGCCATGCGCTGGGGGTCTGTGGGCACGAGACGAAGCAAGATGGCATGGGTACAGGGATGAGACCTAGAAGACTAACTGCCCGCCTTTCTGTGTGAAGGCGGCGGTTGGACTGGATGGCACCCTAATGCCATCTGCACGGCAAGAAGCGGCTAGTTACAGGGATGAGACCTAGAAAACTAACTGTCCGCCTTTCTGTGTGAGGGCGGCGGTTGGACTGGACGTCACCCTAATGCCATCTGCACGGCAAGAAGCGGCTGGTTACAGGGATGAGACCTAGAAGACTAACTGCCCGCCTTTCTGTGTGAGGGCGGCGGTTGGACTGGACGTCACCCTAATGCCATCTGCACGGCAAGAAGCGGCTGGTTACAGGGATGAGACCTAGAAGACTAACTGCCCGCCTTTCTGTGTGAGGGCGGCGGTTGGACTGGACGTCACCCTAATGCCATCTGCACGGCAAGAAGCGGCTGGTTACAGGGATGAGACCTAGAAGACTAACTGCCCGCCTTTCTGTGTGAGGGCGGCGGTTGGACTGGACGTCACCCTAATGCCATCTGCACGGCAAGAAGCGGCTAGTTACAGGGATGAGACCTAGAAAACTAACTGTCCGCCTTTCTGTGTGAGGGCGGCGGTTGGACTGGACGTCACCCTAATGCCATCTGCACGGCAAGAAGCGGCTGGTTACAGGGATGAGACCTAGAAGACTAACTGCCCGCCTTTCTGTGTGAGGGCTGCGGTTGGACTGGACGTCACCCTAATGCCATCTGCACGGCAAGAAGCGGCTGGTTACAGGGATGAGACCTAGAAGACTAACTGCCCGCCTTTCTGTGTGAGGGCGGCGGTTGGACTGGATGGCACCCTAATGCCATCTGCACGGCAAGAAGCGGCTAGTTACAGGGATGAGACCTAGAAGACTAACTGCCCGCCTTTCTGTGTGAGGGCGGCGGTTGGACTGGATGGCACTCTAATGCCATCTGCACGGCACGAAGCGGCTAGTTACAGGGATGAGACCTAGAAAACTAACTGTCCGCCTTTCTGTGTGAGGGCGGCGGTTGGACTGGACGGCACCCTAATGCCGCCTGCACGGCATGAAGCAGGTAGTTACAGGGATGAGACCTAGAAGACTAACTGCCCGCCTTTCTGTGTGAGGGCGGCGGTTGGACTGGACGGCACTCTAATGCCATCTGCACGGCATGAAGCAGGTAGTTACAGGGATGAGACCTAGAAGACTAACTGTCCGCATTTCTGTGTGAGGGCGGCGGTTGGACTGGACGTCACCCTAATGCCATCTGCACGGCAAGAAGCGGCTGGTTACAGGGATGAGACCTAGAAGACTAACTGCCCGCCTTTCTGTGTGAGGGCGGCGGTTGGACTGGACGTCACCCTAATGCCATCTGCACGGCAAGAAGCGGCTGGTTACAGGGATGAGACCTAGAAGACTAACTGCCCGCCTTTCTGTGTGAGGGCGGCGGTTGGACTGGACGTCACCCTAATGCCATCTGCACGGCACGAAGCGGCTAGTTACAGGGATGAGACCTAGAAAACTAACTGTCCGCCTTTCTGTGTGAGGGCGGCGGTTGGACTGGACGGCACCCTAATGCCGCCTGCACGGCACGAAGCAGAAGATCCAGTAGCTATGCGTTGGGGTCTCTGTGACATGTGACGGAGCTGATGGTTACAGGGATGAGACCTAGAAGGCTAACTGTCCATCACATATCGTTATAAGAGTTATCCACCAACAGATCCGTCGTGATATGACCAGGGAGTTAAAGCGACGTAAAATAAAATAGAATTTAAAAAAAGGTAAAATATTTATCTTGAATTTTCTGGTAATAGCCTGTGAAGTCCTCTTCATTCCAAATTATATTTAGAGCTGAAAATACGAGCTAAGTGTAGTACACCAATCGAAAGTTCTCCGTCTCTACAATATCTCAAAAATGTCAAATTCGAAATTACTTCTTTAATTGCCAAATTACTTGCAAAATACGCCTCGATTTCTCAACAATTGGCTGTTGTTACTTCATTGCCACCTATATTTGTTGCGATCAAACAGAAGAATACATTGATCACAGCGTTGGTAACCATGTCACCGAACATTTATCCGCTAAAAAGAAGACGTCATAAACTTAAAACTGAATATGCACTTAAAGCTAAATTATTTTGTTCTGTTCGTTGTGTTATTGCAAACATGCGTCAATTTCACAACAATGGCTGTTTTAAGCTCATGGCCTCCTGCATTTGTTGCAATCAAACAGAAGAAAAAGTTCATTTACCACCGATAGGTAGATCACATCGTTGACAACCATGTCACCCGCTAACAAGAAGATGGTGTCACAAGCATAAAAGTGATGTAATGGTATTACCCTATATATGAAACGCTTTTAGAAGTTTTTTAGTTTCTAAAATATGACTCTAACGATATTTATTAAAATACCATATATGAAAGATATTTACATGACAAATAAAATGTATATCTTGAATTTTCCGGGAATAGCCCCCGAAGTCTTCATTCGGAAGGAATTTTGTATAAACATGTATAACTGGTAAACTATAGAAAAATGTACATCTCCTTTAACATACAATTTATTTAAAATAAGGTTATTTTTTGTGGCACAAGCCGTTTCTGAGATATCCGCTATTAAAGGTTCGAATTGTTCAATAATTATCATTCTTTTAAAGTGCCACCCATTTTCAGTTGTTTCTCGCGATGTCATGGAAACAGTATGGAATTTTAAGGCCAGCATATAGCGTCCAGTTGTTAAACATTTGACTATCGCTGTTCTCTTTGTATCTATAACGAAAATAAGCTTGAGTAAGAATAATTTGTATACCCACTAATAAACTATGGAGGATGGAGAAAGCCATGTGAATGCATCACATAAGAATTTTTTATAATCGTCGCTTGTTCATCCTTTCTGGCTGTATTTTGAGGCAGTATTTTTACTTTCTCTACTACGTATAGTAAGTAGGGGAAGTATTGCATTCCACCCAAAAATTCGATACCGAGATTTCACCGGAAATACACGTTTTGAGACCTCCTGAATCCAAAAAAAGCATTTTTGGAAACATGTCCGTGTGTGTGTCTGTGTGTGTGTGTGTGTGTGTGTGTGTGAACAGCATAACTCAAAAACGAACAATCGGATAAGCACCAAACTTGGTATTTAGGTTCAGTATCTTCCAGAGATGCGACCCGAAGGTTTTCAAGAAAATCCCCCCACCCCAGACTACCCTTTACATGGAAGATTTTTTGAAAATTTTAATTTTCTCAAAAATGGCTCTAACGATTTTGATGAAAATATCATATGTTTAGGGTAATGTCATGAGAAATGAAATGTATATCTCGAATTTTCTGGGAATGTCTCCAAAAGTATTCTTCATTGTGAACGACTTTTGCATAACTGGTAAACCATAAGAGATAGACAAGATTTTACTACACAAGAAATGTAGATCGCGTTAAAATACACAACTTATGTCATATACATTTCTTTTGTTGAGTGAACCGTTTTCGAGATATTGCTTGTTATTTCCTTAAATTTTCCAATACTTATACTTTTTCTCAAATGCGTTATTCATTTTTTTTATGTCCTGGACATGCAAAGAGAATGGAATGCGTCACATAGCAACCAGCGTTAAAATATTTGACTATCGCTTAAAAGCTACCATATTTTCCTTGCATCTACAAGAAAATTACCAATAAGATTGACATCTCGATATCTCGATTAACATGTAGCATATGGAGAATAGGCGTTTGTAAAATTAGGTTGTACAAGAGTAGAGAAAGTTATGTGAGTGTAACACATCAGATTTTTAACACTTAAATGAGTTCAGTCTAATTATATAATATATAAATTCAATAACAGCCCGCCTTAAAGCAATGTGTGTATGTAACAATATATAAAAAGTGTATATTACAGTCATTGTAAATGTTTATATTATTGTAAACATGTGTAATAATGTTATGTGAATGCATTACGTAATTTATTAATGTAGGAGCTGTGAGAAAGAGAGTAAAAGTTGCTAACAATGAGGTAACCTTGAGGCAATCATAAGTAAGAAACTTTAATAATGCTACTAGTCATTATTGGAGCAACAATCATGTGAATTTTCAGACAGGTTATAAATAGCCAACCAACAACCAGAAAAAGCTTTAGTTAAATGAAGGTATTCTATTGGAGTTGGATTAGCCAAACAGAAACTGAAATATAGCAAAATTTACAAATTCAGAAGTCAGCTGGTTGTAGACAGTGTTTCTAACCGGACGCGAGATGCGTCCTCGAGAAGTTTAATACGTATTCAGTGTGAGACGAAAATAGTTTACGTGTTAAAAAGTGCAAGTAACTAATAAAAAAATCCCACAGCTCTCTATATCAGTGAAGTGTTATTTAAATCGTGTCAAGCATTAATAAAAGGAGTGAAGTAAAATTATAATCTGTGTAAGCCTTAATTTTTTAGTCATACCACTCCCTGCTAAGACATTCTGACGCAGCCGAGGCAAACATACATATATAATATTTAAAGAAACAGTCAAAATTACAAAGTTAATATTTTTTAAACATTTGGGGCAAAGGCCACCTGAAAGTACAAAGGAAACTTTTTACCATACGTGCGGTTGCAACTACTTCAAGTTCGGCTCCCCAACATAAGAACTACAATACAACTCCTACTTCAAATCGGCTTTCCATACGTGAAGCAACAACCAACTTCAATTTATGATCCAATAAGGGATATCCTGCAACAGATCTTAAAAATTTCATTTCTGCCGATCCAATTTTTCTTTTCTGCTTTATGTTTAAGGCCCACGTTTCACTTGGATACAGAAGTATAGGAACTGCCATTGTTTTATAAAATTTTATTTGCGCCTCCTTCCTTGCCTGTCTTAGTACTTTCGTTATGTTGACACACATAATATTGAATGTATTGTCTACATGTAATACATCCCAGGTCTCTTAAATATTGCAAATTGTTCTAAGTCTTGTATGAACACAAATTCTAGTAGATACTCGGTGAATATTTAGGAATTACTAGTATTATTCATGCACTATCTGACGTGAATATTTTATTCATAACGTTTACATGCTAGAAGCTTTTTTGTGCCAAGGTTTACAATGGCAATATACAATAGGCTTAATCAAGATGATAATTACCTTTCAAGATGAAAAATGGGTTTTTAACGCCTGATGAATATCTGCTTAATATTTCCTTTCTTTGGGTTATCAGTAGAAAAATCTAGAATATCTAAAGTGTAACAAATATACGACCTTATGACTTGCGGAGCATGACGAACGTCTCATGTAAATGTAAACAGGAACCAAGGCAAATAGGAACAAAAAACGTGTACTTAGTTTATGATGCGGGTGTATTAATCTATGTCCGGCAACAACGATTTACTATTGTGACATTAGTTGTTTGTAAAGTAACCTAAAGAGTGGCAAAATCTTGAAACATTTCACAATTATTTACGGAATGTACTAATAATATAAATTAATTAAATCCTCTCTTATAGCAGTTTTCAATGTTTCTAGTTTCCTGTGTCTGCATTAATAACATATTAGTTGTTAAATAAAGTCGTCCTCCGTGGTATAATGGTTACCATGCCAGCCTCTAGTTCCCGAGATCGTGGGTTCAACCCCGACGGAAGGCGATGGATTTCTTTGGGCGTAAAAATGTTTAGCATGGCTTCCATCGGAAGGGTGGTGCCGTGTCGTAGATTTACGGCACGTAAAAGAACCTCAAGGCTGATAAAGAGGCCTCTGAGCAAAATTACCGGTCTTTCACGCCCACAATAGAATGGGACGCTATGGACCATACCGTTAAAGCGCGTCCATAAATTAAAAAAAAATTGTTAAATAAAGCCTTTTCTCGCGCCCCTAACCATCACATCTGGTGTTTGTCCGTTATCCCGCTCAACAATGCAGCCCTCCAGATTGCGCTCACCACGGTATCACCGGACACGTTGAAGCGGGACTCGTTCAAAAGGACTACATTTTGCCACTCAGCACCCCAGTGACGGTGTTTACGTGCCCATTGCAGTCGGAGGAGCTTGTGGTTTCTGGACAATGGAAGCCGACGTAATGGCATGCATGCAAGCAGTCCAACCTGCAGCAGACGACGAGGAACCGTTGATGCAGACAAGCTCACACCTGTTTCGG
Organism: Deroplatys truncata; assembly: GCA_030765065.1. Lineage (NCBI taxonomy): Eukaryota > Metazoa > Arthropoda > Insecta > Mantodea > Mantidae > Deroplatys > Deroplatys truncata. The sequence goes on from CM060979.1 coordinate 15,990,529, forward strand.
TGCTCCAGTATCGAGCCAACATTGTGGATGAAGCTGTACGGTCCGGTATGGCCATGCGGACAAGATGACGGTCATCCCGTGCTGTGGTCCAGTACCCGCTCTTCGCTGCGTACGATATTCATCTATCCACTGCTTCCACACAGGCATCACTGTTGTAGCATCATGCCCTGTACGAACCGAAATGTTACGATATGACAAACCCGCTTCCCGGAGACCGATCATTCTGCCCCGTTCGAACTCACTCACATGCCGATATCGCTCCATTTGACGTCGACGAGGCATACTGGCAGTCACTTTATTGTTTCCATCTTGTTTCACAGCTGTGCACTGACTACACTGGGCGCAACACTGACCTTGTCGGACCGACACGAGAGGGCTACGTGCACCCCAACTCTCTGCAAACCTAAGCACTTATTGCTTGCACACTCTTCTACACTTTCACCAAGTTTGGAGTTATTCGGGAAATTCTTTCTTGGTGTTGCAATTTTCACAAACGGCAGTGTAAATGGGATCTTGGTGTAAAGTGTTGCAATTTATTTACCTGCAAATAAGAACTGCCAAAGCTAAAGTCTATCCGATAAGCAATTTCAAATTCTAAATATGTTATGACTCGGTTACATCATGCCTTCCCATTTGCGCACATGTTTCCAATTCACTGAAGTACAGACAAATTAAATCGGAATATCAAAAAGCTTACATAAAATGAATAATACTGGGGCATCTTGTTACACAAAACCAGCTACTGTTGTCTGTTCTCTCAACTTCCTCGAAAGATAAAAGTGACCACCAAGAAAGTGTAAAGGGTGAAATACGAAGCCGAATTTCAGGGAAGGTTGGCGCTTGGGCGGAAGTGATCATAAATTTCAACTTGACGTTTTTCCCGTGAATTAATATGAAGCTTGTAGTTTGGAGCAGTGGTCCCCTTCTTAGGTCATCATGAAACGGAAGTGCTTATACATTTTTCTAGCTCATATGCAATAGCATGACAGAGAGAACCTTGGCGCCGCCTGTTAACAAACTGTTCCGGTCGAGCTCTATGGAACATGTAACAGGCACAGATTCTTACCTCGCTCCTAGTACGTAGAGCAAGTATTGCAAAATTTGACACCGAGATTTCACCGGAAATATACGTTTTGAGGCCCCATGAATCCAACGAAAAGCCATTTTTAAAAAAATGCCTGGGCATGTTAACAGCATCAACAAAAACGAAATTTTCAGTAAATACTAAAGTTGGTATTTAGGTCCAGTATCTTCCAAAGATGCGACATGAATATTTTCTATAAAATCCCCCCTCCAAATTAAGCTTTAATTGAAGATTTTTCGAAATTTTTGACATTCTCAAAAATGGTTCAAATGATTTTGATTAAAACACCATATTTAAGATAATTACATGTCAAAATGTATATCCTGAATTTTCTAAGAATAGCTTGTGAAGTCCTTTTCATTCGGAAGGAATTTTGTATAACCTTGTATAACTGGTAAACGTAAGTGATAGACAAAAACGTACTGCAAAAAATCTGATGTGTTACACTCACATGATTTTCTCTACTCTTGTACAAACTATTTTTACAAACGCTTATTCTCCATATGCTTCATGTTAATCGAGGTAAACATTTGCAGAGTCTATCTTATTGCTAATTTTCTTGTAGATGTAAGAGGAATATATATTTACAAGGGCAATATAGAAATACAGTAGCCTTTAAGCACATACATATCTCTTAATAGCTGATTGCTAGGTGCAGCACCATTCTCTTTGCCACAGATTAATACTCTTTGCATATCCAAGACAAAAAAATGAATAAGGAATTCCCATTTGAGAAAATAAGTATTGATAAATTTAAGGGAATAACAAGCAATATCTCGAAAATGGTTCAATCAACAAAAAGATGTATATGACATAAATTGTGTATTTTAACGCGATCTACATTTTTTGTGTAGTAAAATTTTGTCTATTTCTTATGGTTTACCAGTTATGCAAAAGTCGTTCACAATGAAGCATACTTTTGGAGACATTCACACGAAATTCAAGATATACATTTTATTTGTCATAAAAATATCTTAAACATATGATATTTTAATCAAAATCGTTATAGCCATTTTTGAGAAAATTAAAATTTTCGAAAACTCTTCCATGTAAAGGGTAATCTGGGGTGGGGGGATTTTCTTGTAAACATTCGTGTCGCATCCTTGGAAGATACTGAACCTAAATACCAAGTTTGGTGTTTATCCGACTGTACGTTTCTGAGTTATGCTGTTCACAGACAGACACACACATCCACAGACACACACTCGCACATGTTTCCAAAAGTGCTTCTTTTTTGGATTCAGTGGGTCTCAAAACATATATTTCCGGTGAAATCTCGGTATCGAATTTTTGGGTGGAATACAATACTTCCCCTACTTACTATACGTAGTAGAGATAGTAAAAAATGTAAATCTCTTTAAAAGAAACTATTTAATCTAAATGTCTTTTTTTGTGGCGTAAGCAATTTCCGAGATATCACTAATAATACTTCAGTTTGTTCAATACTTTGCCATTCCTTAATTTCCTGTGAATTTTCAGTTGCTTCTCGCGATGTCATGGAAACAGTGTGCAATTTTAAGGCCAGCGTATAACGCCCAGTTCTTATGAGGCAGTATTTTTAACACTAAAAGGATTTCAGTCAAATTATATAATATATAAATTCAATAACATCCCGCCTTGAAGCAATATGTATGTAATAATTTATAAAATTATGTAACAGTCATTGTATATTATTGTAAACATGTTCAATAATGTTATGTGAATAGATTACGTAACTTAATAATGTAGGAGCTGTGAGAAATAAGTTAAAAGTTGCTAACAATGAGGTAACAATGAAGTAACCTTGAATCAATAATGAGTAAGAAAGTTTAACAGTTTTTAAAAATAGCCAATCAACAACCAGAAAAAGCGTTAGCTAAATAAAGGTATTCTATTGTATTAGGAATAGCCAATCAGAGACTTGAAATACAGAAATTTACAAGTTTAGTCGGTTCAAATCAGTTCAGTTGCCTGCAGACAGTGATTGTAACCAGACGCGAGACACATCCTCGAGAGATTTAATACGTATTCGTGTCAGAAGAAAAATAAGTTTACGTGTTAAAAAGTGCAAGTAATTAATAAAAAGAATCTCACAGCTCTCTATATCAGTGTTATTTAAATCGTATCAAGTATTAATAAAATGAGTGAAGTAAAATTATAATCTGTGTAAGCCTACATTCTTAGTCGTACCACAACCCTGCCAACAGAAACGTCTCTCTTACAAATACTGACGCAGCCGAGGCAAACATAAATATTAAATACTTAAAGAAACATTCAAATTACAAAGTTAATATTTTTTTAAACATGGGGCAAAGGCCACCTGAAAGTACAATTTGGGGCAAGGCTACCGGAAACTGTTTACTATACGTGCGGTTGCAACTACTTCAAGTTCGGCTCCCCAACAGTTGAAATATAATACAACTCCTTCAATACAAACTACTTCAAATTGACGCCCAAAGCGTGGTGCAAATAAATAATATAACAAAACATCTTCTCAAATTGGCATCCATACATGAAGCTATCGCTGTCCTCTTTGTATTTATACCGAAATGTGTAATGTAGCTGTTTCTACAAAGGTAAAAATATAGAAAAATTAAAATATAGAAAAATAAGCTTTCGTAAGTATAGTTTGTATACCCACTAATAAAAATAGAGGGTCGAAAAGTCATGTGAATGTATGAATTTCAATACAATCGCTTGGTATGGTACATATTAAGTTCAAGGCTAAGACAAAAAAAAAAAGGCTGTTTAACATTTTGAAATTAGTATGAGAGCTTTGCAGTGCGTGTTCCTATATTGAGAGCCCCAGGTAATGTTAGCTATCCTGACAGCGGGACGGACAGACTGACACATTTCGGTAAGCGTTTCCCCGTGCTCACAGTGACGGGCAACCAAAACAGCTCAGATGCTTTCAGGGTGAAAGAGAAGCGCTAACTTAATCTGACGGAAAAATGAAATCAGTTTGAAATGCTCTCGTTATTCACATCAGTATAAATCCGGGATATTTGTCCATCAGAACTGCCTTTCCTTTCACCTCTGACAATTTATTGTTTCGGTTTTTACCGCCAGGATACTTGACTCGCTTTCATAATGTTTGCAGTAGGGGAATATACTTCTCTGGTGTGTATATTTTACTTTATCTACCACGTATGTGCATAGTAGGTAGAGAAGGTATTGTATTCCACACAAAAATTACGAGGGTCGTCCAATAAGTAAGTTTCCCTATTTTATAAAAGAAACATTACACACAATTGATCATGTTGAATTAATTTTAATTATATTGTATAATCTTTCTGTTACTTTTCTACAGAGTCAACATGTTTTTCCAAGCATTTTTGGGGACGTCACACTTCTGATTGATCTTCGTCACGGTGTTAAAGTGCTTACCTCCAAGATGACCTTTGAGTCAGGGGAACATGTGAAAATCACTTGGGAAAAGATCTGGTGAATATGGAGAAAAATTCCCAGTTGAATCTTCTGAGCTCCGCCTGGGTCAAGATTCAACTTGGAAGTTTTCTCGTATCCTCCGTATTCACCGGAGCTTGCCCCAGTGATTTTCACATGTTCCTCCAACTCAAAGGTAAGCACTTTTAACACCGATGATGAAGACAAATCAGTGAACAGCTGGTTGCGAGCACAGGACTCGACCTGGTACAACACTGGCTTGGAAAAACTTGTGTCACGTCCCCAAAAATGCTTGGAAAACATGTTACCTATGTAGAAAAGTAACAGAAGGATTGTACAATATAAATAAAATTAATTCAACATGATCAAATATGTGTAATTGTTTATAAAATAGGAAAACTTATTGGACGCACCTCGTAGAAACCGATATTTCACCGTGTCTGTGAACAGCATAACTCAAAAACTGAAAGTCGAATAAATACCAAATTTGGTATTTCGTTTCATTGCCTTCCACAGATGCCACGGAAAGATTTTAAATAAAACGGAATTTTAAGGCCAGCATATAGCGTCCAGTTGCTAAACATTTGACTATCGCTGTTCTCTTTGTATCTATAACGAAATGTGTAATGTAGCTGTTTCTACAAAGTTTTATATCCAGTTAAATGCAGTGGACAGAAAAACAGGTTTTGGTAAGAATAGTTTCTATACCCACTAATGGCGATAGAAGATAGAGAAAATCATGTGAATGTATCACATCAGATTTTTCTTACACTTTTGCGCATTAAAAATGTTAATCAACCTTCAGTATTCCAATCTTATTCCAATTTTCATCAGAGAGAATGAACATTCATGAAGGTAAAATGAATTTTTTTCACACAAATATTAGGATATATGCAAAGAACTAGATAAAAGCTGCAAGAAATTTTACCTGTACCTATAGCTATCAAGAAATAGATTATTGCTCCGGCGTTAGCAAACTGGCTTCCAAGTATAGAGGTCCGGGGTTAGATACCCGGCTGGAGGATTGGAGATTTTCTTCAGCCAGGATTAGTCCCCACCCTGCTTAGAGTCTGAAAGTATAAGTGTGCGTGTAAATGTGTGTGTGTGTATGTGTGTGTGTGTGTGTGTGTGTGTGTGTGTGAGAATTTAATGTTTAAATAGAAAACGTAAAGAGAACCTGAAACTAACAGGTGAACATCATTGTCGATGTGCAGTTGTTCGAAAAGCAAAGCCGCCATTACCAACTTAGATGTTAAAGGCGACATAAAAATGAATAAAAAAATCTGATGTGTTGCACTAGCATGACTTTCTCTACTCTTGTACAAACTATTTTTACAAACGCTTATTCTCCATATGCTTCATGTTAATCGAGATGTTAATCTTATCGCTAATTTTCTTGTAGATGCAAGGGGAATTGGTAGGCTTTAAGCGATAGTCAAATGTTTTAAGAGCTGGTTGCTATGTGGAGTATTCCATTCTCTTTGCATTGCCAGGACAAAAAAAAAAAAAAAACAAAAAAAAAAAAAAAAAAAAAAAAAAAAAAGGAATAACGAATTTGCGAAAAAGTATAAGTATTGGAAAATTTAAGGGAATAACAGGCAATATCTCGAAAATGGTTCACTCAACAAAAGAATGTATATGACATAAATTGTGTATTTTAACGCGATCTACAATTTTTGTGTAGTAAAATTTTGGCTGTCTCTTACGGTTTACCTCTTATGCAAAAGTCGCTCACAATGAAGAATAATTTTGGAGACATTCACAGAAAATTCAAGATATACATTTCATTTGTCATAAAAATATCTTAAACATATGATATTTTAACCAAAATCGTTAGAGCCATTTTTGAGAAAATTAAAATTTTCGAAAAATGTACCATGTAAAGGGTAATCTGGGGTGGGGGTATTTTCTTGAAAACCTTCGTATCGCATCTCTAGAAGATACTGAACCTAAATACCAAGTTTGGTGTTTATCCAACTGTTCGTTTCTGAGTTATGCTGTTCACAGACACATACAGACACACACACGGACATATTTCCAAAAATCTGAAGTGTTAAACTCACATGACTTTCTCTACTCTTGTACAATCTATTTTTACAAACGCCATTTCTCCAAATACTTCATGTTAATCGAGAAATCGAGATGTCAATCTTATTGGTAATTTTCTTGTAGATGCGAGGGGAATATGGTAGCTTTTAAGCGATAGTCAAATATTTTAGCGCTGGTTGCTATGCGGCGAATTCCATTCTCTTTGCATGTCTAGGACATAAAAAAATGAATAACGAATTTGGGAAAAAGTATAAGTATTGGAAAATTTAAGGAAATAACAAGCAATATCTCGAAAACGGTTCACTCAACAAAAGAAATGTATATGACATAAGTTGTGTATTTCAACGCGATCTACATTTTTTGTGTAGTAAAATTTTGTCTATCTCTTATGGTTTACCAGTTATGCAAAAGTCGTTCACAACGAAGAATACTTTTGGAGACATTCCCAGAAAATTCGAGATATACATTTCATTTCTCATGACTTTATCTTAAACATATGATATTTTCATCAAAATCGTTAGAGCCATTTTTGAGAAAATTAAAATTTTCGAAAAATGTTCCATGTAAAGGGTAGTCTGGGGTGGGGGGATATTCTTGAAAACCTTCGTGTCGCATCTCTGGAAGATACTGAACCTAAATACCAAGGTTGGTGTTTATCCGACTGTTCGTTTTTGAGTTATGCTGTTCACAGACACACACACACACACACACACAGACACACACACGGACATGTTTCCAAAAATGCTTTTTTTGGATTCAGGAGGTCTCAAAACATGTATTTCCAGTGAAATCTCGGTATCGAATTTTTGGGTGGAATGCAATACTTCCCCTACTTACTATAGGTAGTAGAGAAAGTAAAAATGAATAACGAATTCCCATTTGAGAAAATAAGTATTGAAAAATTTAAGGGAATAACAAGCAATATCTCGCAAACGGTTTACTCAACAAAAGAAATGTATATGACATAAGTTGTGTATTTTAACGCGATCTACATTTTTCGTGTAGTAAAATTTTGTCTATCTCTTATAGTTTACCAGTTATGAAAAAGTCGTTCATAATGAAGAATACTTTTGGAGACATTCCCAGAAAATTCGAGATATACATTTTATTTGTCATGACAATATCTTTAACATATGATATTTTAATCAAAATTGTTAGAGCCGTTTTTGAGAAAATTAAAATTTTCGAAAAATGTTCCATGTAAAGGGTAGTCTGGGGTGGGGGATTTTCTTGAAAACCTTCGTGTCGCATCTCTGGAAGATACTGAACCTAAATACCAAGTTTGGTGCTTATCCGACTGTTCGTTTTTTAGTTATGCTGTTCACAGACACACACACACACACACACACACACACACGGACACACACACGGACATGTTTCCAAAAATGCTTTTTTTGGATTCAGGAGGTCTCAAAACATGTATTTCCGGTGAAATCTCGGTATCGAATTTTTGGGTAAAATACAATACTTCCCCTACTTACTATACGTAGTAGAGAAAGTAAAAAATGATTTTTACTTTCTCTACTACATATAGTAAGTAGGGGAAGTATTGTATTTTACCCAAAAATTCGATACCGAGATTTCACCGGAAATACATGTTTTGAGACCTCCTGAATCCAAAAAAAGCATTTTTGGAAACATGTCCGTGTGTGTGTGTGTGTGTGTGTGTGTTTGTGAACAGCATAACTCAAAAACTAACAGTCGGATAAGCACCAAACTTGGTATTTACGTTCAGTATCTTCCAGAGATATGACACGAAGATTTTCAAGAAAATCTCCCCACCCCAGACTACCCTTTACATGGAACATGTTTTCAGAAATTTTAATTTTCTCAAAAATGGCTCTAACGATTTTGATGAAAATATCATATGTTTAAGATAATGTCGTGAGAAATGAAATTTATATCTCGAAATTTTTGGGAATGTCTCCAAAAGTATTCTTCATTATGAACGACTTTTGCATAACTGGTAAACCATAAGAGATAGACAAAATTTTACTACACAAAAAATGTAGATCGCGTTAAAATACACAACTTATATCATATACATTTTTTTTGTTGAGTGAACCGTTTTCGAGATATTGCTTGTTATTTTCTTAAATTTTCCAATACTTATACTTTTTCTCAAATTCGTTATTCATTTTTTTATGTCCTGGACATGCAAAGAGAATGAAATGCGCCACATAGCAACCAGCGTTAAAATATTTGACTATCGCTTAAAAGCTACCATATTTCCCTTGCATCTACAAGAAAATTACTAATAAGATTGACATCTCGATATCTCGATTAATATGAAGCATATGGAGAATAGGCGTTTGTAAAAATAGATTGTACAAGAGTAGAGAAAGTCATGTGAGTGTAACACATCAGATTTTTTTGGATTCAGGGGGTCTCAAAACATATATTTCCGGTGAAATATTGGTATCGAATTTTTGGGTGGAAAACAATACTTCCCCTACTTACTATACGTAGTAGAGAAAGTAAAAATATCTGATATGTTACATTCACATTACATATTGATACGTAAGTTTATTTCACTATCTCCTTAATTTTAATCAAAATAACCTTTCCGGAAACAGCTACATTACACATTTCGTTATAGATACAAAGAGAACAGCGACAGTCAAATGTTTAACAACTGGACGCTATATGCTGGCCTTAAAATTCCACACTGTTTCCATGACATCGCGAGAAACAACAGGAAATCGACAGACTTTAAAAGAATAACTATGTATTGAACTACATTGATAACGAATGTCTCGGAAATGGCTGACGGCATGGAAAAATTATTTCAAATAAGGTGTACGTTTTGATGAGTCCACATTGTTTGTGCAGTGCGGTTTTTGTCTATCGATTAACGCTTACCATTTATACAAGATTTTACAAAATCCCTTCCGAATAAACAGGACTTTACAGGCTATCCCCAGAAAAATCAAGATATACGTTTTATCTGTTATGTAAATATCTTTAATATATGTAATTTAGAAAGGTAGAATCAGATGACTGAAAAATTTAATGCCATAGCCGGGATTTGAAACACGGATGTCCCGGTCTCCGTCCGGTTGCTTTAACCACTGAGCTACCATGGCAACATGCCGACACGACATTAAATTCTCCAACTGATTCGCATTTTTCCCGGTAAACCACAAGGAGATCTCAAATTGTCCCGGACTTTATATTGACCTAATAGTGGTTGTAACTATGAAGCCCGGTACTTAAAGGTACTTACAAAGAATGTAAGTCGCCATTGGGGTATGACATCTCAATACAATTTGAGATCTCTTTGTGGTTTACCGGGACTAATGCGAGTCAGTTGGAGAATTTAATGTCGTACCGGCATGTTGCCATGATACCTTAGAGGTTAGAGCAACCGGGCGGAGACCGGGAGATCCGTGTTTCATATCCCAACTATGGAATTGAATTTTTCAGTCATCTGATTCTACCTTTCCAACCCTGTTCAACGCACGGCTTGTGTGAAAGAACAATTAATTCCATGTGTATTTTAATCAAAATTGTTCAGCCATTTTTACAGAAAATCAGAACTTTCAAGGCGGCGCCGTGGCCGAGTGGTTAGATCGCTCGCCTCCCACCAAGGCGGCCCGGGTTCAATCCCAGGGACCTGCATGTGGCATTTGTGGTGGACGAAGCGGCGTCTGGGCGGGTTTTCTCCGGGTTCTCCGGTTTCCCCCGCCATTCATTCCACCAACTGCTCCATCATCACCTTTCCTTTCATCCATTTCACCAACATTTCGCTTCATTCACTTCCTTCATCCCATACCAGGCATCGGGCTGATCACCCATCCTGGATGTTCTGTCTGATCCATGAGTGTCTGCTCTTCGACGGGCATCTAACCCAGGCACCCGCCTGTAAGTCCTGCGGGGTGTAGGTCCTACATAAGAGGAGGGTAAACAGATAATGAATGAATGAATGAATGAAAAAAAGAAATTTCAAAAAAATTTCCATGTAACAGGTGTTTGGATTGGGGAGTTTTTAATAAAATCTTCGTGTTGCTTCTTTTGAAGGTACTGAAGGTATTTTACACGATATTTCGTTTTTGAGTTATGCTGTTCAAATACACACACGAGCGCGCGCGCGGATCTTTTTCTAAAAATGCTTTTTATGGATTCGGGGGCTCCCAAACATGTATTCCCGGTGAAAGATCGATTTCGAATTCATGGCTGGTATGCAATACCTCTTCTATCTACTAGGAATCTACAGTACCTACCAAAAGTTTAAGGACACCTGTATATTTCACTGAAATACACCCTGTCCTTAAACTATTTTATCCAGCGGCCTTATATTTAGTAAAAAATATTACCTTACTAAGACGTATATTTTGAGAAAGTAATTTTGTAAATATCTCTATTTTTGAAGGAGTTATGATTTTTTTCACTTTTAGAAAAACTAAAAAAATTCTTCATTTTTAAATACTTGTGGAGTTGTGAACATGAAAATATATAGGATGCCAATTTTCTTTTTTACTGAAGAGAAACCCACATGTGTAAGGAATATTTATAAATATGGCATTGCTATCATATGCTGTTTATCAACAATTGACATCATGTTTATAATTTTAAAAGAAATTGTGGAAAAGGAGTTTAAATTAGCATTATTTGATAATAGATTTTATCCCCTGATGAAAGAGCCAGCAAAAGCTGAAATGTTGTCTATTTATAGTGTAAGGTGTGTACGGCAGAGCGCACCACTGAACTCTTTGGGTTACTTCTTGTACATGCCACGACATTCACTTGGTTTGTTGTGATGCCAAAAGTGATGTTTAAGTAACAATGGGAAAGAAAAGTGTAAATAAGGACATAAAATGGCAAGTGATTGGTGTGCACAAGTGCGGTAACTCGTATAGAGATATTGCAACTCAACTGGGGATAAGTAAAACCTGTGTGGCACAGACAGTAGAGAAATATAAGAAAAGCGGCAGCGTTTCAGACCTAGAGCGAAGTGGTAGGCCAAGGGTTACGTCACCCCGGGAGGATAGGACCTTAGCAATTATATCCAAACGTGAACGGCAGGCTTCTATTCCAAAAATACAGAGGGAATATCAAGAAAGAACTGGAAAAACAGTCTCACCATTGACTTGTTCTCGTAGACTTCCGGAACAAGGTGGCGCTAAAGAAGCCTCTTCTGACCGCAATTTCTCGCCGAAATTGAAGGATTTGGTGCAGAAGTAAGAAGATCTGGCGAATGGAAAGATGGGGTAGGAGTCGTGTGAGGCGTACAACTACTGAGAGATTTCTCCCAGCCTGTTTGTCGCCAGCTGTTCAAGGTGGTGGTGATGCAGTTATGATCTGGGGATGTATGTCTGCAAATGGAACTGGGATTTTAAGATTCGTTGACGGCTCCATGGACTCCAGAGAGTACATTTCTACAATGCAGGACAACATGCTCCCTTCTGTAGAAAAGCTCCATGGCCGATACTTTGTGTATCAGCAGGATAATACACCCTGCCACAAATCAGCAATGATAACGCAATGGTTCCAAGAGAACTAAATACCACTTTTGGGATGGCCAAGCAGAAGTCCTGATTTCAATCCTATTGAGAACCTGTGGAACATAATTGGTAGAAGAGTGGCTGCCTGCAGACCGAAAACCGCCAATAACTTCGAGAGGCATCGTCCGTAGGAGTGTAGGCATCTTGTGAACAGCATACCTAAACGAATAAAACTTTGTTTGAAAGCCAAAGGAGGAGCAATAAAGTATTAAAAACAAGTGCAATGTAAGTTTGAAGCAATGCGTAACAAATATGTAATAATGTATAATGTGATGTGTTCTTAGAATAAAAGTTTTCAAAATTTTAATGGGTGTCCTTAAACGTTTGGTAGGACCTGTAGAGGAATCAAAACTAGACAGAATAATAAGCCTTTGTAAGAATAGTTTTAGAAGAGTGAGTAGAGAATGCAAACAACACAAACGTCACGTTTAAGGTTCCTGCAACATGTTTGCGTCCATAAAGTTAACGTATATTGCTTCGAGCCAAAATTGTGAGGAAAGTGTTGCGTAGAGTAAACGTAGAACGAACGGCCATAGCTTTCTAATAAAACAACAAAAGCGGAAAGGGTATTTTTTTCAGCGTTGAGAACACAGCCCTGTTTTACACCAGCAATAATTCAACTCCGTTATTAACAAAAACTGATGGCCGCTTCTCCATCTCTTCAATTTATGATCTCATTTTTTTTTCTGTGGACGCAGAGCGCTAGACAAAAGCCTTCTGGATTCCTCATGGCAATAAGAATTCACGCGCTGACGACCCATAACGGCTGCCATGGGTTTGTATTCGGCGGCACAGGCCTTGTCATATTTCCCAGAAGTCTGTTTAGTATCGCGCTTTCTTTTTTTCTCTTCCCCTCCTTCCCTCCTTCTTGATTTTTTCTGGTAGACCTGTGGAATTCGATAAGGCTACGGAAATTATCCCAGCTTCCCAAGCACTTTTTCTTTTTGTTTTCTAACCTTTTGCCGCAAACCACAAGAAAAGGTTATGGAATATTCGGTGTAGAAAAATCTAACGCGGAAATTACAGGTATGAATTCTTTCGGCATATCGCCGATTTCACGCCGTGAAGATGAAGATCCCATTTTGCATTGAGTGTTATTCTGTTGTTGGATGTGCCAGATACGCAGAGAAGCTGATGAGGCAAACATTTGCTCATATTTAGGTGTTTAATTTGAAGTAGGTTTTTGCTTCACGTATGGAAAGCCGATCTTGAAGTAGTTGTAACCACGTATGGTTGCCTTCGACCCAAGTTTAAAAAAATCTGATGTTTTACACTCACATGACTTTCTCTTTTCCTGTACAAACTATTTTTACAAACGCTTATTCCCCATATGCTTTATGTTAATCGAGATGTCAATCTTATTGCTAATTTTCTTGTAGATGCAAGGGGAATTGGTAGGCTTTAAGCGATAGTAAAATATTTTAAGAGCTGGTTGCTATGTGGAGTATTTCATTTTCTTTGCACCTCCAGGACAAAAAAATGAATAACGAATTCCCATTAGAGAAAATAAGTATTGAAAAATTTAAGGGAATAACAAGCAATATCTCGAAAATGGTTCACTCAACAACAAAAATGTATATGACATAAGTTGTGTATTTTAAGGCGATCTAAATTTTTTGTGTAGTAAACTTTTGTCTATCTCTTATGGTTTATCAGTTATGCAAAATTCGTTCACAGTGGAGAATACTTTTGGAGAGATTCCCAGAAAATTCGAGATATACATTTTATTTGTCATGAAAATATCTTAAACATATGATATTTTAATCAAAATCGTTAGAGCCATTTTTGAGAAAATTAAACTTTTCAAAAAAAATTTGCATGTAAAGGGTACTCTGTGGTGCTGAAAACCTCGTGTGCTTCTCTGGAAGATACTGAACCTAAATACCAAGTTTGGTGTTTATCCGACTCGTTTCTGAGTTATGCTGTTCGCAGACAGACACACACACGGACATGTTTCCAAAAATGCTTTTTTTGGATTCAGGGTGTCTCAAAACATATATATCCGGTGAAATCTCGGTGTCGAATTTTTGGGTGGAATACAATACTTTCCCTACTTACTATACGTAGTAGAGAAAGTAATATTAACTTTGTATTTTTACTGTTTCTTTAAATATTATATATTTATGTTTGGCTCGGCTGCGTCAGTATTAATTTGTAGAGACATGAATATCTTAACAAGGCGTGGTGCGGCTGAAGAATGTAGGCTTACACAGATTATAATTTGTACTTCACTCCTTTTATTAATCCTTGACACGATTTAAATAACACTTCACTGATATAGAGAGCTGTGAGAGTATTTATTAATTACTTGCACTTTATAACTCGTAAACTATTTTTGTCTCACACTGAATACGTATTAAACTTCTCGAGGACGCATCTCGCATCCGGTAAGGAACGCTGTCTGCTAGCAACTGAGTTCTGAATTTGTACAATTTGCCCTATTTCAGTTTCTGATTGCTAATCCTACTCCAATAGAATACTTTCATTTAACTTAAGGTTTTTTCTGGTTGTTGATTGGCTATTTTATAAACTGTCTCAAAAATTACATTATTGTTTCTAAGAATTACAAGTAGCATTATTAAAATTTCAAATTCATTATTGCCTCAAGGCTACCTCAATGTGACCTCATTGTTAGCAACTTTTGACCTATTATTCTCACAGCTCCTACATTATTAAATTACGTAATACATTCACATAACATTATTGAACATGTACATAGTAATATAAACATTAATAAAATGACTTACATACATTTTTATATTATATCACACACATATTGCTTTAAGGCGGGCTGTTATTGAATTTATATAATATATAATTTGACTGAAATCATTTAAGTTTTAAAACTACTGTCTCAAATTTTCAAGACATCTGTGCCCTGTTTCACAATATACAAATAACAAGGTAAATATTATAAATGTTTGTAAACTCTGTTTCACAATAAAAGTGCTTGCTTGAGAATCTTTAAAAATGCAGGTAAACAATTAACAGACCTAAATATATGCGCATTCTGTTGTATTCCCGTTTCAAAGCGTCAGCAACACGCATTACAAAAACCACTAAATATCATTGTATAAGTCTACGTACTTCTAGCGCATTCGATGAGTATTGTGTTTTTTAAATCTGAAAGACGTTATATAAGGATATTATATTGTATTTGAATACTAAAACACGTAAGGTATTGAGAACACGCAACGAAGCCGGGCGCTGGTCGTCCTTTTTTACTTTCTCTACTACGTGTAGTAAGTAGGGGAAGTATTGTATTCCACCCAAAAATTCGATACCGAGATTTCACCGGAAATATATGCTTTGAGGCCTCCTGAATCCAAAAAAAAAAAGCATTTTTGGAAACATGTCCGTGTTTGTCTGTGAACAGCATAACTCAGAAACGAAAAGTCGGTAAACACCAAACTTGGTATTTAGGTTCAGTATCTTCCAGAGATGCGACACGAAGGTTTTAATTTTCTCAAAATGGCTCTAACGATTTGAATAAAATACCATAAGTTTAAGATATTTTCATGACAAATGAATTGTATATCTCGAATTTTCTGGGAATGTCTCCAAAAGTATTTTTCATTGTGAACGACTTTTGCATGACTGGTAAACCATAAGAGATAAACAAAATGTTACTACACAAAAAATGTAGATTGCGTTAAAATACACAAATTATGTCATATACATTATACAAACATGGAATGCGCCACATTGCAACCAGCTTTTAAAACATTTGACTATCGCTTAAACCTACCATATTCCCCTTGCATCTACAAGAAAATTAGCAATAAGATTAACATCTCGATTAACATGAAGCATATGGAGAATAAACGTTTGTAAAAATAGTTTGTACAAGAGTAGAGAAAGTCATGCGAGTGTAACACAGATTTTTTAAGCACGTTGCTTTAATACCTACTGTTGATTCTGCTGCCGGCTGCTACAGTGTTGGCTATGAGATCTTTGTCTCAGGGTATGCGTGAGTGTATTTTGAAAGGATATTGAGGCGAATTGCCGACAGTTTGAAGATAAAGAATGAAACTGATTATGTAATGTAGCACTCGAAACTATAACAATTGACTTATTATATCTGCTAACTTCTGCAGTATCAATTTTACGGTTTGATATAACTGTTCCGCAATAAAAGAAACTAGAAGCATAACTTGCAGTGAGTCGCTAAGCTGCTTATCGGGAAAACCTCTCGCAGCTACCGCTAAGTAACTAATAACCCTTGGCGCTACGAACTGCCGACCACAGTAGAAGACTAAGCCCCTAAGGCTGTACACGAAGAGAAAAAAGCACGACAAGACGCTAATTGTAGCAATAAACGTTCTTTTATTACTTAAGCTCCGCCTACTTTAGAACTATCCCACCAAGGTTCCTTCATATGCGCTCCAACCGCAAAACTGTTACACATGCGTATTGAACACTGTTACTAGCACTGTACCTCCCTGAAACTAAGAATTCCATTTCCTTTCTCTTTTACAGAATTCTGGTCTACGTGACTGTTCAAACGTACTGAATTCGGAATTCATCCCTTAACTGCATTCCAAGAACTTTTATGCTAAGGAGTTCGGCTGTTGCTAATGACTTTGGTTAACATGACTTGCTAATGACCTTTCCCCGGACAAATCTTTTCAGCTCAGGCTTATTACATTTTGCATAATATACGGAAATTATTTCTTTATTAATTATTTACAGCTTCCCTCAATAATTACGGCATCAGTATTTACAAATTCTCGCATTGTAGTATATTGGGCTAGACTGATGACATTTGTTTTCATAAGTACGGCCCGGATTTTTAGGTGGAATAAACCTTCATTTTAGGTTTCTTATATGCTTAAAATAGTTGGTTTTTTTTAGTGTTTTCTTGGTTAAAATATTTTTTTGTGTGTTTTGCTTTTGTGGTACTTAGTTGCAAGATTTATTTTTTGGCTTGCCGTAGATAGTTACATACATTCTCAAATTTTCTGGCGTAAACTATTTTCTATTATGACGTAACACATTTTTGCATGAAGAAAAGGTTCTTTCAACGGAACATGACGTCATTGAAGCGTACGATATAGATACCAGTGCAGCAGACTCTAGAGGTAGTTCTCCTGTATACTTTTCTCCCTGCAATACTGAATTGATGATTTGCATGTCTTCAAAAGCAAGATTTCGTTGAAGAATCTTCTGCAACTTGGAACATGCAACTTCCACTGGTCCAGGTATTTCTTTACTGGAAACATTGCCGATGATATCTAGAGCATCTTTCAGTGGCAAAGTTGTAGCTTCTGGTATAAAACAAAAATGTGTCCTAATATACTCAAGGGAAGCGGCAAGAGTGGGGCACTCGAGTGATTTCTTAGCCTTGGCAATGCAGGAAGCTTCTGTTTCATCCAATTCATTGACGGCATTTTTTAATGTCTTTTAAGTGCTCGGCATAGTAAATTGCAGCAGACAGCCAGGTATCGGCTCAGGTGGAAGAGGGGTTGCTGGTACTTTCTCTTTGAACATGGTATACATGTTGAGGCTTTTAAGAAAACCTTCTTGACCAAAGATATCAGGCTGTTCACGTCATCGAAGTGGCTTCTAATCTCCTCCACAAGGCGGTGCACGCCGTGGGCCAAGCATGTAAATGTAGCATGATCGGGTGGAAGGACTGTCGAAGCCCACCCGTCCCCTCCCCGGCCTTCAACATGTAGGCAGCACTGTCTGTCAGTAAGAAAAGTGAAGTGTGGATCTGCAGTAATCCACTTTTTCAAGAAACGTGATTTAGGCGCTGTTTCACTATACAACAATTACATTAGAAAAGTAGGTACTTTGTTGTACTCTCGGTGAACGATTGGAGGCGATCCGTTACGCAGGATTCGCTCCTCCTGACCTTCTATCAGCTACATCCAGGTGTCACCACGTGTCACATGTGCTGCGTTTAACTGTAGCAACTTGAACTATATACTGGCTGCAAGTGCTGGAAATAATTTTACAATGAGTTTCAATCCCAAAATAGCATTCTTCATTTCGAAAAAGGGAAAACAGCTATTTAGGTTATTTTAGGTGTCAACCCCTCATTTAGGTTTTTTTAGGTGTAATGAAATTCACACATTCTACTGTAGGAAGTGTGAAACGAATATATATCTTGATATGTGTTAATTAAGTAACGAGGAAAAATATAGGTTAAAACCTAAAAATTCCGGACCTATTCATAAGTAATTTGCTAAATATGTTTTGTATATTGCGTTGATTGGTCTAAGCTTGTATGTGGAATTTTCACATTAGGTTCAACATGACAGTATTTGTCACAAAAATGAAAATAAAATTGCTATTTTAGAGAAAATTAGGTCCAAACGAACTAACAAATACATCGTCACAGTTGTTTTGAGGTTAAGGCTCTACTTGTACATGCTGAATGCTGAATATGATGCCCAATACCTTGCAATACCAATTCCATTACTAAATGATTCATCCTCAGCCTCTAATTGCATTTATAAACAGAAGTCATTAAATTAACCTGAGCCTAAAATCTACCCTCTCTTACATAAACAACATCATTATTTCAATCACTGGAACGGTTGCTAATTACCAGTCAGTGATATTTTGTTGCGTTCTTATTAAAAAGATTATATACCTTTTTATCTGTTTCATTTTTGGCTAATATATTATTAAATACCAGGTGGCCCAAACAAGCCGTCGCTTGCAGTTTCATGTTCCCGCATACGTATGTGCAAAATAAGTTGCTGCATCACTGCTGTTCAAAGGGGCAGTACAGGTACAAAGCGATAGGTCACTGAGGTAGTGCTGCTGTCTGCAGGTGTTTACGTAGCAGTTCCGTACTGATAAGCGTCGCGTGGTCGCCTGCCTACAGTTCGAGTCAGGTCATTCAGATAAAAACGAACACACATATATGGTTACGAACTGTGCGGAGACGCACCGAAATGCAGCCGAGGTCGAAGGCTGTGTACTCAATATTTTCATATGCAGCATCTGTCATCTGCGCTTTTTTTTCGTAAAGCAATAATATTAAGAAATGAGGATTATTTCGGGTAGAGTGTGCGGCTGAGAGGTCCTTACACCAATTTGTCCACCAAGACGGGCATGTTTTTGCTCATGCTTATTGTGAATAGTGCACTAATAGAAAATAGTTTAATTCTAACGCACCTTTAAAGGTACATAAACATAATAAAACTCTGATGTGTTACACTCACATGACTTTCTCTACTCTTGTACAAACTATTTTTACAAACGCTTATGCTCCATATGCTTCATGTTAATCGAGATGTTAATCTTATTGCTAATTTTCTTGTAGGTGCAAGGGGAATATGGTAGGCTTTAAGCGATAGTCAAATGTTTTAAGAGCTGGTTGCTATGTGGCGCATTCCATTCTCTTTACATTACCAGGACATAAAAAATGAATAACGAATTCCCATTTGAGAAAAAGTATAAGTATTGAAAAATATAATGGAATAACAAGCAATTTCTCTAAAATGGTTCACTCAACAACAAAAAATGTATATGACATAAATTGTGTATTTTAACGCGATCTACATTTTTTGTGTAGTAAAATTTTGTCTATCTCTTATGGTTTACCATTATGCAAAAGTTGTTCACCATGAAGAATACTTTTGGTGACATTCCCAGAAAATTCGAAATATACATTTCATTTTGTCGTGAAAATATCTTAAACATATGATATTTTAATCAAAATCGTTAGAGCCATTTTTGAGAAAATTAAAATTTTCGAAAAATGTTCCATGTAAAGGGTAGTCTGGGGTGGGGGGATTTTCTTGAAAACCTTCGTGTCGCATCTCTGGAAGATGCTGAACCTAAATACCAAGTTTGAAGTTTATCCGACTGTTCGTTTCTGAGTTATGCTGTTCATAGACACACACAAAGACACACACGGACATGTTTCCAAAAATGCTTTTTTTGGATTCAGGGGGTCTCAAAACATATATTTCCGGTGAAATCTCGGTATCGAATTTTTGAGTGGAATACAATACTTCCCCTACATACTATACGTAGTAGAGAAAGTAATAAAAATAGAATTTTGTTTAATGTTGTTAACCTTGCGGCACCAATCGGTGCTATTTAGCTGTACTGACAGCAGATTAACTGTCATGCAACTAAATGAGTTAATACGTGTGCTTTGGTTTGCGTCAAGCAGCAATCCTGAACTCTTGTTAATGAGCGAATTGAGTAAATAGCCGATACCGTGAAATGTTTTTTGAGCCCAACCGGGAATCGAACCTGGAACACCTCATATAGCAGGCAGTTTCTCTACCGAATGAGCCTTGGGACCAGTAATAGAGTACATTTTCAAGCACTGACCACAAGTTTTACAAACCTTAACAAATTTACAAACTTTCGTTGTGTTACAACACACAAAAAAAGTAGATCTCTTTAAAACACACAATTCATTTCAAATAACTTTTTTGTGACAACAACCATTTCGGAGACATGCGTTATTAATGCTTCAAATTGTTCAATACTTATCCATTCTTTTAAAGTCCTGTCGATTTTCAGTTGTTTCTCGTGATGTCATGGAAACAGTATGGAATTTTAAGGCCAGCATATAGCGTACAGTTGTTAAACATTTGACTATCGCTGTTCTCTTTGTATCTATAACGAAATGTGTAATGTAGCTATTTCTGCAAAGGTTTATCTAGAATAAAATGAAGTAAATAAGAAAATAAACCTTTGTAGGAATAATTTGTATATCCAATAATAAGCGATAGAGGATAGAGAAAGTCATGTGAATGTAACACATAGAAGTTTTTAAAAATATGACCATCAGTTTAGCCTACTGTATCCTTTATA
The DNA here is from genome assembly GCA_030765065.1 of Deroplatys truncata. Classification (NCBI taxonomy): domain Eukaryota; kingdom Metazoa; phylum Arthropoda; class Insecta; order Mantodea; family Mantidae; genus Deroplatys; species Deroplatys truncata. Next base: position 16,011,340 of record CM060979.1, read on the forward strand.
CTTATAACGAATATGTAAATTGTGTAATGAAAGAGAATTCAGTGTTCCCATGGAGGGAGGGGGCACTGAAATGAATTGTAAATTTGGTTTCTAACTGTTATAGTGGGAGGTGGTAGAAAAAGAGAGACAAGCATTATAAAGAAGTGACATGTTAGTTTAACATTTGAGGGTCGCGGTGGGATGACTGTGCTGAGTCGAATTGATATGCCACGCGTGTTGGGGAGCGGAAAAACTGGGATATAGCACGGCTGGCTGGACATCACCACCATTGCGCTGGCTGCCTTTACCGTGCTATGCTTTATTTATGTACTTTATCGAAAGGCTACTTATACAAATTTATCTGACATTTCTGTGTCTTTACGTTAATAGCGATTCGGAATTTATTGCTACCACATTCGCTGCCACATACTTCATTTAATCAGCATTTTGTCCCACCCTAAATTCACAGAAACTTAACAGGAATCCAGACAACGTTTAGCACAGCTAGAATTCCCATCGACAAATGTAAACCAGACGAGTAAAACCTGTACTATAAGTCTGATACTGCATTCATATGCCTTTATCTACTCACTCTCACCAAGCTATTCTTACGAAAGCCTGTCGTGGACTAGTGATACCGTGCTAGCCTTTAGTTCCCAAAGTCGCGGTTTCAAACCCGGCGGAGGGCGATGGATTTTTTCGGGAGGGAAGTAAAGCCGGTGGTCCCGTGTCGTAGATTTACCGCACGTAAAACAACCTCAAGCCTGATAAAGAGGCTCTGAGCAAAATTTCCGGTCTTTCACGCCCAATTTGGAATGGGACGCTAAGAACCATAGTAGTTAAATAGCGTCCATAAATAAAACTCAATTTACAAAAGCCTTTTCTTCTGTCTACTTATTATTCCAGATAAACTCTTAATTTAGATTTACACATTTCGTTGTAGGTTTAAGAAGCATACAGTAGGCTAAAGCATGTTTTACATTCACATGATATTCTTATCCTCTGTCACTTATTAGGGTATACAGGTTATTCTTATGAAAGCTTATTTTCCTATCAACTTCATTTTAATCTAAATATACCTTTGCAGAAATAGCTGCGTTACACATTTCGTTATAGATACAAAGATAGTCAACGATAGTCAACTTTTTTTAGAACTGGGTACTATATACTGGCCTTGAAATTCCATAGTCTTTCCATGCAATCGCGAGAAGCAACTGAAAATTAAGAGGGCTTTAACAGAATGGATAAGCATTGAACAATTTGAACCATTCAAGTTCAGATCCCGGAAAAGGTTATTTGAAATAAACTGTTTTAAAGATCTAGATTTCCTGTGTAAGTACGTTTTTGCCTATTGCTTAACGTTTACCAGTTACACAAGCACTCCTTCCGAGAAGAGGACTTCCTATTCTGGCTATTCCCAGAAAATTCAAGGTATACATTTTATTCATGTAAATGCCTTTAATATATCTATAGTATTTTAATTCAAACCTTAGAACTATTTTTTAGAAAATAAAAACATGTAGAAAAATTTTCCGCGTAAGAGATAGTTTGCGTTGGGTGAATTTTCTGCAAATCTTTTTATCCGACTTTTCGTTTTTGAGTTATGCTGTTCACAACCACACGTCCACACAGCCACACACGGAGATTTTTCTAAAACTGCTTTGCTTTTTTTATTCAGGGGGTCTCAAAACATATACTTGCGGTGAAATCTCGGTATCGAACTTTTGGATGGAATTCTGAACCTACTAGGTATGCTGTAGGGAACGTAAAAACCGGGTTGCTACGTGAAAGCTTTGAAATTTCATGCTTTTTGCATGATCACCAGAAAAACGACAGAGAAACACTTTAAAAAGTATAAATATTTGAAAATTCAACCAATAATATAGAATATCTCGGAAATGGTTAACGCCACACAAAAAATTACTTATATAAATTGTGTACGTTAATGAGATCTACATGTTTTTGGAGTAAGGTTTTTGTCTAGCTTTTACGGTTTACCAGTTACCTATGCAAAAGTAATGCAGAATGAGGACTTTATAGGTTATTCCCAGAAAATGCCATGGAAATACTTTAAACATATGGTATTTTAATCAAAACCATTAAAGCCATTTTTGAGGAAATAAAAATAACGAAAATGTTTTATGTAAAGTGTAGCTTGAGGGGGGAATTTATTGCAAATCTTTGTGATGCATACCAGGAATATACTTAAGTTTGGTATTTAACCGACTTTTCGTTTTTGAGTTAGTGTTCATACACACATACACAGATCTTTTTAAAAAATCTGATGTGTTATACGCACATGACTTTCTCTACTCTTGTACAAACTATTTTTACAAACGCTTATTCTCCATATGCTTCATGTTAATCGAGATGTTAATCTTATTGCTAATTTTCTTGCAGTTGCAATGGGAATATTCTAGCTTTAAGCGATAGTAAAATATTTTAAGAGCTGGTTGCTATGTGAAGCATTCCATTCTCTTTGTATTACCAGGACAAAAAAATGAATAACGAATTCCCATTTGAGAAAAAGTATAAGTATTGGAAAATTTAAGAGAATAACAAGCAATATCTCAAAAATGGTTAACTCAACAAAAAAAATGTATATTACATAAATTGTGTATTTTAGCGATCTACATTTTTGTGTAGAATAATTTGGTCTATCTCTTATGGTTTACCAGTTATGCAAAAGTCGTTTACAATAAAGAACACTTTTGGAGACATTCCCAGAAAATTCAAGATATACATTTTATTTGCCATGAAAGTATCTTAAATATATTACATTTTAATCAAAATCGTTAGAGCCATTTTTGAGAAAATTAAAATTTTCGAAAAATGTTCCATGTAAAGGGTAATCTGGGGTGGGGGGATATTCTAGAAAACCTTCGTGTCGCAGCCCTGAAAGATACTGAAACTAAATACCAAGTTTAGTTTTTATCCGACTGTTCGTTTCTGAATTATGCTGTTCACAGACAGACACACAGACACGCACACGAACATGTTTCCAAAAATATTTTTTGGATTCAGGGGGTCTCAAAACATGTATTTCCGGTGAAATCTCGGTATCGAATTTTTGGGTGGAATACAATACTTCCCCTACTTACTATACGCAGTAGAGAAAGTAAAAATTATTTCTTTTGTATTCAGGGAGTCTCAAAACGCGTAATTTGAAACGGGATTACTGTGTCGGAAATTTGTTGATCTTGTAGTTCTCTGATGATCTGGACGGTCTCGGATGCTGTAACTTGTAATTGCGCTGATAAAATCAGTTGATAGTATCGTGTCTGACTGTTGGCAGAAATAATTCTTGGCGGAAAGCGGAAACTTCACTGCACTTAGTTGCAATTATACAGCGTGTGTTGCACTTTAGATATCTTGTTAAAACTTTATTTTAATTTACTTGGTTTGTCCGGTGCATTTTAAGTGATTTAAAAGTACGTATAGCTCAGTTAATAGCACTCTACTCTTATCCAGGATTTCTTTACTGTTTTAAGACACTTTAAATATGAATAGCAATAATAATTTTCACTAATAAGTGGTTTATATTCTCACAGGCAATGTGAATGATAAAAACGCAGAAAAACAGTTACATTTTTTAATTCAGTTTTACTTCCTTATAATTTTATAATTCTGCTTGTTGACTCTTTATATTACTTTAACAATTAATCATTGATCATCTCGTGCATATAATTTGCCTTACAAGTGAATATTTGAATTGAGCAAGGCTCAAAGCGTCTTCTTCTTTGTGAAAAATTTTCTTTAAGTAATAAAAAATCTGATGTGTTACACTCACATGACTTTCTCCACTCTGGTACAAAATATTTTTACAAACGCTTATTCTCCATCTACTTCATGTTAATCGAGATAAACATTTGCAGACTCTATCTTATTGCTAATTTTCTTGTAGGTGTAAGGGGAATATATATTTACAAGGGCAATATAGAAATACAGTAGCCTTTAAGCACATACATATCTCTTAATAGCTGGTTGCTAGGTGCAGCACCATTCCCTTTCCCACAGATTAATACTCTTTGCATATCCGAGACAAAAAAAAATGGAATAATGAATTCCCATTTGAGAAAATAAGTATTGAAAAATTTAAGGGAACAACAAGCAATATCTCGAAAATGGTTCACTCAACAAAAAAATGTATATGACATAAACTGTGTATTTTAACGCGATCTACATTTTTTGTGTAGTAAAATTTTGTCCATCTCTTATGGTTTACCAGTTATGCAAAAGTCGTTCACAATAAAGAATACTTTTGGAGACATTCCCAGAAAATTCAAGATATACATTTTATTTCTCATAAAAATATCTTAAACATATGATATTTTAATCAAAATCGTTAGAGCCATTTTTGAGAAAATTAAAATTTTCGAAAAATCGTCCATATAAAAGGTACTCTGGGGTGGAGGAATTTTCTTGAAAACCTTCGTGTCGCATCCATGGAAGATACTAAACCTAAATACCAAGTTTGGTGTTTATCCGACTGTTCGTTTCTGAGTTACGCTGTTCACAGACAGACACACGGACATGTTTCCAAAAATGCTTTTTTTGGATTCAGGGTGTCTCAAAACATTTATTTCCGTTGAAATCTCGGTATCTAATTTTTGGGTGGAATACAATACTTCCCCTACTTACTGTACGTAGTAGAGAAAGTAAAAAATTTGAATGTTATTTACTTATCCTAGCTTGGTTGCTAAACATAACAAAGTAATTTACACATTAATGCAAATAATATGTTAATTCAAATTCATTTTTACTTTCTCCACTCGTATAGTAAGTAGGCAAGTATTGCATTCCGCCTAAAAATTCGATACCGAGTTTTTACCGGAAATAATGTTTTGAGGCCTCCTTAATCCAAAAATGCACTTTTACAAAGGTACGTGTGAGTCTGTGAAAAGCATAACTCAAAAACGAAAAGTCGGATAAATGCTAAACTTGTATTTGGGTTTACTATTTTCCAAGGATGCGACAAGAAGATTTTCAAGAAAGTCCCCCCCCCCACCCCAGACCACCTTTTACATGAAACATTTTTCGAAAGTTTTGATTTTCTCTAAAATGACTCTAGCGATTTTGATTAATTAAAAATCATACGTTTAAGATATTTTCATGGTAAATGAAATTATATCTTAAATTTTCTGAGAAAGTCCCCAAAAGTCCTCTTCTTTATGAATGGCTTTTGCATAACTGGTAAACCGTAAAAGAGACAAATTTTTTCTACACAAAAAATGTAGATTTGGTTAAAACACACAATTATATCATATACATTTTTCTGTGGAGCGAACCATTTCCGAGGTATTCCTTGTTATAATTTCTTTATGTTTGTACAAGGATAGACAAAGCCATGTGAATGTAAAACATCAGATTTTTAAATATATTTCAATTATGAATTTCTCTTTTGTTGACCTTTTTATGTCATACGATGTTTAAAATATTGCGAATGCATTGTTTTTCGTCCTTTCTATATAACGTATTTCCCTTGTGACCTTATTCGTTTTTCTTCTTCTTCTTTCACCTTTATAATTACTAGAATTTTAATCAATTTTTCACAATATACTTTTATGCAAATATTATTTTATATAAGGTATTTTCTAACAATATTGATTTATAATTATTACACAATGTATTCATAATAATGATATATGTGTGAATTATTGTCCAACCCTTGGATTTGTAATTCGAATATGGCTTAGTAACTTCTTTACTTTCATTTAAATAAAACTGCGTCAATTTCTGGTGAAATCATGGTATCGAATTACCTATTGTGTGGAATGCAATTTTTCCTCTACTTACTATAGGTATATGATAGAGAAAGTAAAAACAACGTAGTGTCTTAGAAGGTGAGCATCTACTTCCTGTAAAACTTAGTCTGATATTTTAAATAGTTCCTGAGATAACAGGTCATGAATTTTAATCTCACCTCAAATAAAAAGTGACTCATAAAATAACTCATATTCTTGCTGTAATTCCTAATTTCCTGAACTTGAGTATCTCAATGCTATTTCACATGTTTTATCTCACTCTAAATGCTGAAAAAATCTTTACGGCAGTAATATGAGAACATTCTGCACTTTCAAGATGGCTATATGTACCTTCTTATTTGTTTACCATCTACTTAATATGCAAGGCTGTTAAGGTACATTATTATGAAGTACTCTGCATTAATCAAATAGCCATTCTGTGAATCCTTTAGTGTAAAATATACTACTTTTATTAACAAGTGATGGATCAATACAGGCACATTGTTTAGAAAATATACTGTTACATTCACATTGCTTTTTCTACCCACTATCGCTTAACACTATTCTTACGAAAAGATATTGCATCCACCGAAAAATTCGATACCGAGATTTCGCTCGAGGTCCCCTGAATCGAAAAATAATTTTTAGAAAAAGGTCCGTGTGCGTGCGTGTGTACCAAAAACGAAACGTCGGATAAAAACCACACTAGGTATTTAGATTCAGTGCCATCAAAAAGTACGACACGAATATTTTCAAGAAAATCCCACCACCTTAAACTACCCTTTACATGAAATATTTTTCGAAATTTTTGATTTTCTAAAAAGAAATGCCTCAAACGATTTTGAATAAAATACCATATATTAATGACACTTACATGACAAATAAAATGTATATGTTGAATTTTCTGGGAATAGCATAAGCCATTTCTGAGATATCCGTTATTAATGATACGAACTGTTGAATACTTGCCATTCTTTTCAAGTCATAACATTCAGTTGTTTCTTGCGATGTCATGGAAACAGTATGGAATTTTAAGGCCAGCATATAGCGTCCAGTTGTTAAACATTTGACTGTCGCTGTTCTCGTTGTACCTATAACGAAATGTGTGATGTCTCGCAGCTGTTTCCGGAAAGGTTTATCTCGATTAAAATATAGTACATAGAAAAACAAGCTTTAATAACAATAATTTGTATACCCAGTAAAAACTACAGATGGTAGAGAAAGTAATGTGAATTTATCACAGCAAATTTTTTTTCTATTTACTTTAAGTTAATTTAGATAAACATTGCCAGAGACTGAATCGATATTCAGATGTTTTAAATACGACTATATATACTGCATTAAAATGCTTACTATAGATAAGCGGTGGAAAAAAGTAAGATTTTGTAGTCTCGGTTAAACCATCGAAAATGTTTAAACCAATCTTTTATGTAATACCTATTGTCAGAGCATGCGGGCAAGAAAACGTTTTCAGTACACAATAAAGGGAACAAGCTGGTAACTTTTGGAAGCGACCTCCAAACTGTCGATATTGGGAGGAGTGTATCGGGTAGCGGGCGCCTGCGTGCCCGGGCAGGACCGCCCTTCTTGCCGGCAACCGCTGTTCCCAATGGCGGACCCAGCGCTAGCTTTGCAGCCAATGCTTTAAAGGGAGACGAACAGTCTCTATAATGAGATACAGCAGAATCGCACCATTCTCACTTAAAGGCGTAACACTTTGTGCATTTTTGTTCCAAACGCTTATGATTTTGATAAGTTTTAATATACCTAATCACATGGCCTTCACTACCCTCTGTCGTTTATTATTGAGTATACAAACTATTCTTACTAAAGCTTGTTACTTCCTCTACTACGTATAGTAAGTAATATTCTTCATTGTGAACGAATTTTGCATAACTGGTAAACCATAAGCGATAGACAAAATTTTACTACACAAAAATGTAGATCGCGTTAAAATACACAATTTATGTCATATACATTTTTTGTTGCGTGAAATATTTTCGAGATATTGCTTGTTATTCCCTTAAATTTTCCAATACTTATACTTTTTCTCAAATTCGTTATTCATTTTTTTTTATGTCTTGGACATGCAAAGAGAATGGAATGCTCCACATAGCAACCAGTTCTTAAAACATTTGACTATCGCTTAAAGCCTACTAATTCCCCTTGCATCTACAAGAAAATTAGCAATAAGATTAACATGTCGATTAACATGAAGTATATGGAGAATATGCGTTTGTAAAAATAGTTTGTACAAGAGTAGAGAAAGTCATGTGAGTGTAACACATCAGATTTTTTTTGCGTAGTACGTTTTCGTCTATCGCTTAACGTTTACCAGTTATATAAGATTATATAAAAAGTCAAGATGTGCATTTTATATACCTTTAACATATGGTATTTTAATCATAATTGAGCCAATAGTTAATTTTTAGAAAATAAATTTCGAAAAAATGTTTCATGTAAAGGATATTTTGTTGAAAAATTTTTTGTCGCAACCTTTGGTAGGTCTGAACCTAAATACCAAGTTTGGTATGTATCGGATTTTTCGTTTTTGAGTTACGCTATTCACAGACACACGTGGTGTCTCAAAACATGTATTTCCGGTAAAATTTCTATATCAGAAATTCTAGGTAAGTGATAGAGAACATCTCTCGTATTTAGTTAGCGGTGTACCCGGACCTGGAAGGTTGCGATAAAATAAAGTAGATCTATTGTTGTGCTAATATGTCGATAACATTTTTCAATGTGACAAATTGTGCGTTAAAAACCCACGGACAAGAGTAACTTTTCAGTTGTGTTAAGACTTGTTTGGCTAAAGTGTTTTGTTTTTACGCCAATTAAAATGGCAATTTGTTTCTTAATGACCCACCTTTTAATAAGATAATTCTCGTATCTGAATGTTGGCATGCTTGTCAGGGCGACTGTGGAATTTAGTTTTTTCTTACAGGTAACCTGTATGAAACTGTATTGAAGGCGGTAATGACGTCATTCCCTAGCAGCGCTTATAGCACGCATGCCATAATTAGCCGATTATGCATGATTTTGAGACTAATAGCTGCCTGCTAGTAGTACAAGGATTACATAAACGACTTTACATGAGGAATATAGCACTGCTCGACTTGGCGAAGTAAGTTTAGGTTACCTGTCGCGTGAGGTAAAGACAGTTTACAAATGTGCTACACATTTACTGTTACTTTAACATAATTATTCATATTTCAGACCAACTACGTTGTTTTGTAGTAGTTTTGTTTATTACTTTCTCTACCACCCAAATATTCAAGTCCAGATTTCGCAGCAGATTCCCTGAACCCTAAAAACATTTTAAGAAAAAGGTCCGTGTGTGTGAACAGCAGCTTAACTCGAAAACGAAACGTCGAATGTATACCAAACTTGGTATATAAGTTCATGATTTTTCTAAGATGCGACATGAAGGTTTTCAAGACCCACCACCCCCCAAATTAGTGATGGGACGATACCACGATTTCTCAATACTATACTGATTTCTTAGCACTGATATTCGATACTTGATACTCACTTTATAAAAAACTATAAACACGATAGCTTGTTCACTGGGTTATTTTATTATTAGTAGTAGCTTTCTGTGTATAAACGCATGTAACCAATTTTGTATTGTATGCTAATTCCGAAATTGTTCCTGTTTGTTACTCTTCAATCGGCAGTAATTTGTTTTATCTTGCTAATACCATAGGTTATATATCCCTTATTGCTAGTCAGGCTAATAATGGTGATGATAATAATAACAATAACAATAATAATAATTTATCTGCTTCCCTTTTTATGTAAGTATATTTTGTGCTAAAAATTTTATTTTAAAGGATTTTCTATCCATAGAAATGGAAATACTAGCAATTCTTCTTTATTCGGCATTCTTGAATATACATATATACCAGGTGAGTCTTCTAAGCCTGCAGATTGAGAAGCTATGCAGTCCCGTCGTTTACAGGCTGTGCTGTAAACACTGTCCACTGCATCGCGTCGTATCAATTACTACTTTGCACCGCTACGCGGGCAGTGAGTTACACTCGTAGCGCAACACTGCGCGCCTTTGCCTTCACTGGTGAAGATCTGTTATAAATATTGGCACTTAAAGGTACCTTTTTATGTTTAGTAAATTTAACGAGAACTGATAGTTTGGCATAGAAGTGTTGTTTCACTTAATTAGTTTTATTATGTGAATTTCATTAAAACACAAAGTTGTTACTTGTTAGAATAGGGTTTAATGATATTCATAAATAAATGCAAGAAATTAATAAAAAAAAAATCTGATGTGTTACACTCACATGACTTTTCCTACTCTTGGACAAAGTATTTTTACAAACGCTTATTCTCCATATGCTTCATGTTAATCGAGACCTTAATCTTATTGCTAATTTTCTTGTAGATGCAAGGGGAAGCACCATTCCGTTTCCCACAGATTAATACTCTTTGCATATCCAAGACAAAAAAAAAATGAATAACGAATTCCCATTTGAGAAAATAAGTATTGAAAAATTTAAGGCAATATCTCGAAAATGGTTCACTCAACAACAAAAATGTATATGACATAAATTGTGTATTTTAACGCGATCTACATTTTTTGTGCAGTAAAATTTTGTCTATCTCTCATGGTTTACCAGTTATGCAAAAGTCGTTCACAATGAAGAACACTTTTGGAGACATTCCCAGAAAATTCAAGATATACATTTTATTTGCCATGAAAATATCTTAAACATATGATATTTTAATCAAAATCGTTAGAGCCATTTTTGAGAAAATTAAGATTTTCGAAAAATGTTCCATGTAAAGTGTAATCTGGGGTGGGGGAATTTTCTTGAAAACCTTCGTGTCGCATCTCTGGAAGATACTGAACCTAAATACCAAGTTTGGTGTTTATCCGACTGTTCGTTTCTGAGTTATGCTGTTCACAGACACACACACACGGACATGTTTCCAAAAATGCTTTTTTTTGGATTCAGGGAGCCTCAAAACATGTATTTTCGGTGAAATATCGGTATTTAATCTTTGGGTGGAATACAATACTTCCCCTACTTACTATACGTAGTAGAGAAAGTAAAAATATTTGGAATTGATATTACAAATTAACTTATTTTGGCCTATGATTCTATGCTTGTTATAACGTCATTATTTCAGCAGTCAACTTTTTTTTATGGTTGACAAGACAGCGTTTATTTGTTTCTGCACGTGTGTTTTCAATTTACATAGAGGTAAATTTAGAATTCCAACATATGAATAAGCATAGGGTATACAAGACATCCCGCGCAGATCTATTGCTTTCTAACAGTCCGTGGCTCGAACACCGGAGCTGCCTAGAGAGAGCAACCAAGCAAACCTCTGGTGTCCACGAGGAGTACCCTTTCCTTTCAGCAAACAGCTGTGCGACCCCGCTATACGTCACGAAACCTAAAATTCCATCCTCTTTCCATGACATCGCGAGAAACAACTGAAAATCCATTTTAATCATTAACAACGAAAATGCCAGGAATAGCTTATGCTACAGAAAAGTTATTTCAAGCAAATTGTGTATTTTAAAGAGATCTACATTTTTGTGAAGTACGTCTATCGCTTAACGTTTATCACTTGTACAAGATTATACAAAATACCTTCCAATAAAGAGGACCTTACAGGCTATTCCCAGAAAATTCAAGTCGTTCTCTGTGGTCTAGATTTACATTTTATTTGTCATATGTCGTTAGTATATGTATTTTAATCAAAATCATTTTTGAGAAAATAATAAATTTCGAAAAATGTAATGGGTAGCTGGTGGTGTGGGATTTTCTTGAAAATCTTCGTGTCGCACCTTTGGAAGATACTGGACTTAAATACCAAGTTGGTATTTACCTATCCTACTTTTCGTTTTCGAGTTATGCTGTTCACAGACACGCGGATTCTTGAAGACACACTGAAATACATACCGACTTTTTTTATAAAGATACCTTTTTTTGTACTCAGGGGACCTCAAAGCATGCATTTCTGCTGAAATCTCTGTATCGAATTTTTGGTTGGAATGCAATACCTTCTTTACTTACTATGTACGTGGTATAGAAAGTAAAAATTAACGATAGTGGGTAAAGAAATACATGTGAATGTAACACACCAGAGTTTTTTTATTATTTAAATTGCTCAGTTAATGGGTAAAAGCAATTAGATTTAGAAACTTGGAGTCCCTGTGTATCATACCCGCTTTCATTTTCAAACTTTGCCTAACACATAGTAATTAGTTTACTGTCGCCCCACAATACTGCGTGTTTGACACGAAAGTAGGTTTGTTCAAGTAAAATGGGGACTTAGCACCGAAATGAAGTGTGCGAAATGTCAAGCACACAGTCCAGGGCGCATGCGTTGACCGGATAATGCAATCACGCTTTCAGTTACACTTTCTTCGGTCTAATTGCAAATTGTTGATAAGGTAGTGAGGCGTGAAGCAACACGCTGAAGGCATGTTTCATGTGAGAACCGTCACTACCCATCGGATATCTGCTCCTTTAAGTTCGGCGATTATATATTAACGGTGCAACTAATTTATTGTATTTCCGCTACTCTCATACCACCTATCGTCGCTCCTAGCAACCTAAATACTGCTTTAAATGACAGCAGTGAAAAAATCATTCACATGACTTATACAAACCATTCTTACCAAATTTTATTTTTCTATCTACTACATTTTAATAGATATAAACCTTTGCAAAAACAGCTACATTACGTATTTCGTTATAGATACAAAGAGAACAGCGATAGTCAAATGTTTAACAACTGAACGCTATATGCTGGCCTTAAAATTTCTTACTGTTTCCATGACATCGCGAGAAACAACTGAAGATCTATGGGACTTTAAAAAGAATGGCAAGTACTGATCAATTCCAACATTTAATAACGGATATCTCTGAAACGGCTTATGCCACACATCTTCGCTTGCCGTAGTGTTTCTTGCACTTTGGGTTTTTATCATTAAATCTTTCTCTCTCTCACACACAAATTTTCAGACTCTGGGGAGGATAGGAAATAATCTTGGCTAGAGAAAAATTTCCACCCCAACCGGGAATCGAACCCCGGACACCTCGCACAGCAGGCAGGTGCTCTACCGACTAAGCTACTAAGCCAGCAAAAAAAATTATTTTAGGTAAATTACGTGTTTGAAGAGATCTGCATTTTTTGTGTAGTCTATCAGTTAACGTTTACCAATCATACAAAATTATATAAAATTCCTTCCGAATGAAAAGGAATTCCTGGGCTATTCCCTTAAAATTTAAGATATACATTTTATTTGTAATATAAATATATTTCGTATATGGTATTTTAATCAAAATCCTTAGCCATTTTTTAGAAAATCAAAATTTTTGAAAAATATTGCATGTAAAGGCTAGTTGGGGTGGACGGATTTTCTTGAAAACCTTCCTGTCGCATCCTTGGAAGATATAACTCAGATACCAAGTTTGGTTATTATTCAACTTTTCATTTTTGAATTATGCTGTTCACAGACAGACACACACATGTTTCCAAAAACGCTTGTTTTTGATTCAGGGCTCCTCAAAACATGTATTTCTGATGAAACTTCGGTATATAATTTTTGTTTGGAATGCAATACTTCCCCTACTTACGTCCGTGTGTGTGTGTGTGTGTCTGTCGTCTGGGAACATCATTACTCAAAAATGAATCGTCGGATAAATACTACACTTGGATTTAGGTTGAATATCTTCCAAAGGCGCGACACGAAGATTTTCAACAAAATTCCCTACCCCAAACTACCCTTTACGGGGAACATTTTTCGAATTTTTTTTTATATTGTTAAAATGGATCTAACAATTTTTAATTAAAATAGCACATATGAAAAATATTTACATGACAAATAAAAGTTTATCTTGAATTTTCCAGGAATAGCCTACTTAGTCATCTTCATTCGGAAGGAATTTTGTATACCTATTCTTGTGTAACTGGTAAAACATATTACAATAAAAAAATTCTGTGTTACACTCACATGACTTTCTCTACTCTTGTACAAACTATTTTTACAAATGCTTATTCTCCATATGCTTCATGTTAATCGAGATGTTAATCTTATTGCTAATTTTCTTGTAGATGCAAGGGGAATTGGTAGGTTTTAAGCGACAGTCAAATGTTTTAAGAGCTGTTCGAATCTCTGGAAGATACTGAACCTAAATACCAAGTTTGGCGTTTATCCGACTGTTCGTTTTTGAGTTATGCTGTTCACAGATACACACACGGACATGTTTCCAAAAAGGTTTTTTTTATTCCCTCAAAACATGCATTTCCATTGAAATCTCGGTATCGAATTTTTGGGTGGAATACAACACTTCCCCTACTTACTATACGTAGTAGAGAAAGTAAAAATGTTGCAATATTCAGTTTCCAAATTTAGATAATTACATATTAAAACGTTTATAATTTGATGTTTACTGTTTTTAATATATGTATATTATAAACCTCACTAAAGGGAGTTGTATTTTAAACATTTTAAAGGTAGTGTCAAGAATTGTACACATATTTCTCTTCAGGTTTTTTTTTACTTAATTGTTTATGTATTTATTTTTATCAGTGACAATGTATATTTCGTATCAACTACAACCCTAACATTCCTCATGGTAAACAGGGTTCATAGCCCTTTGGAGATTAAATAATAATAAACGTTAAGCGACAGACGAAAATGTTGTACACAAAAAGTAGACCTCTTTTAAAGAAACTATTTACTTCAAATACTTCATTTTTTTCCATAAGCCATTTCCGAGATGCCCGTTATTAATGGTTCCAATTGTTCAATACTTTGTCATTCTTTTCAAGTCCGGTGAATTTTCACTTGTTTCTCGCGATGTCATGGAAACAGCATGGAATTTAAAGGCCAGCATATAGTGTCTATTTGACTGTCGCTGTTCTCTTTGTATCTATAACGAAATGTAGCTATTTCTGCAAAAGTTGTCATCATTGAGTTGTTTCTCGGGATGTGTGTGGATTTGAAAGCGACCTGTTTTAGAACGTTTGACTATCGGCCTTCTCTAATCTTTTTGTACCTACAACCAAATGTGTAATGAAATAATTTCTCCTAAAGTCGAATTAATCTAAAGCAGATAGTAAAATAAAACTTTTGTAATAATATCTAGCAGAATAAACATAAAAATAAACCATAGTGGGTGTAGAAAATCATGTGAATATAACACGTCATATTTTTCCTGCTTAAATATAGTCATTTTAATACTAATGCCTAAGGTAGTATTTTGTCACATTCAAAAAGGAAAATGCAAACCAGGGTTATATTAATTTGCTGCTGTCATGTCTGTCAAAATTCTAGATACATAAAAAAAAAAAGAATTCATTTCTGAATGGTAACAGATAAATGTTTGCTTTTTATTTGGAATGTACTTTGTTTAGAAAAATAGGTTTACTTCTCTCGCAGTTCTCTCTCATTATATTCACTGTATTTACTTTGGCATTCGGATCTTTAGGGACATTAAACAATGAGGTATTCGATCCAGGAATAAATAACTAAATTGTAAATCTAGGAAGTACGTAAACTCTACTTAACTGGGGAAAAAATAAGAATAATCTGATGTGTTAACACTCACGTGACTTTCTCTACTCTTGTTCAAACTATTATTACAAACGCTCGTTCTCCACAAGCTTCATGTTAATCGAGATGTTAACGTTATTGCTAATTTTCTTGTAGATGTAAGGGGAATATGATAGGCTTTAAGCGATAGTCAAATATTTTAAGAGCTGGTTGCTATGTGGAGAGAGAAAAGTATAAGTATTGGAAAATTTAAGGGAATAACAAGCAATATCTCGAAAATGGTTCACTCAACAACAAAAAATTATGTAAAATAAATTGTGTATTTTAACGCGATCTACATTTTTGATTAGTAAAATTTTGTCTTTCTCTTATGGTTTACGAGTTATGCAAAAGTCGTTCACAATGTAGAATACTTTTGGAGACATTCCCAGAAAATTCGAAATATACATTTCATTTATAATGAAAATATCTTAAACATATGATATTTTAATCAAAATCGAAATTTTCGAAAAATGTTCCATGTAAAGGGTAATCTGGGGTGGGTGGGTTTCCTTGAAAACCTTCGTGTCGCATCTCTGGAAGATAGTGAACCTAAATACCAAGTTTGGTGTTTATCCGACTGTTCGTTTCTGAGTTATGCTGTTCACAGACAGACACACACATGGACATGTTTCCAAAAAACGTATTTCCGGCGAAATCTCGGTATCGAATTTTTTAATGGAAAACAATACTTCCCCTACTTACTATACCTAGTAGAGAAAGTAAAAAGGGAAAAATGTTGATTTAAATAATTATAAATATTACGTAAAATTATTTAATTTACTTTATGTGAAATATTCACAGCATTGCAACTGAAGAAAGCTGTGGATAGCTTTTTTCGCAAATGAATCTTAAGTTAAAATATTTAAATGCATAGGTACATATAACGATATAATTGAAACTCTAAACCATTGATCTTTGCACAGAAAGAGAAGGCTTTCGTCTAGGATCTAGCTTTCTCCTTCAATGGATTACCCTCCTCCTTGCAGGACTTTCATCCCCAAAGACTTACAAGCCAATGCCTTGTGTCAGTAGTCTGTCGAGGAGCAAGCAAACTCTGGATCATAGCATATCCAGGATGTGTGATTAGCCCAATGCGTGAAGAAGAAGGAAAAGAAATTTAGTAGTGTAACAGAAATTCGCGGATTAAATGATCCAATCCAGCATTCGCCTAGTGACCTAGTGAAGCTCCGAGAAAAACTTCGGTCAGGTTGGTCGGCTCCGGAGGTTTGGACCCGAGACTTCCCGATTACGAGTTGCACACGTCACCGCGGCGCTAACGCTACCTAACTTTAAAGACTAGAAATAACATAAACCAATTTGTTTTAAAAAAAAACCAGTCTTAATGATACGCAACTCTTTTAAATAAGCAACTTTACAGTTTACTACCTATATGACAGCTTTAGGAGCACACAGAGATAGCTAACAATTTTGGGAGAGACTGTACTTCATGACCTATTGCGCCGTGCCAGCCAGGCTTCCGTGTGCAAGTACGTGCGTGATGGGATGCATACTCCACAGGCGTGATTAAAATCTTGGTTGTGGCGAGAGCAGATGGAATATGTGCGAATAGAAAGCGGATAGAAATAGATTGGGTATTTCGAAAGCATTTCATGCGATATTTAATTAGTTATGTTCCATAAGTGCTGCCTGAACGCACCGAGAGGGCGTTAACACAGATACGCACGAACAGAGCATAAATAATACGTAGTCAATGTCAATACAATTTAAACCTCGATGTGTTTCTGCGGCCTTAACTCAAAACAGTCACCGGTCTACCACATCTGTTACCTTCTCCCTTTGGCTTTATAATCCAGATCTAGGAATGAATTGCAACACATAGCAAAGTGCAGTGTTCTATTAACTTTTTTACTTTCTCTACTACGTATAGTAAGTAGGTGAAGTATTGTATTCCACCCAAAAATTCGATACCGACATTTCACCGGAAATACATGTTTTGAGATCCCCTGGATCCAAAAAAGCCGTGTGTGTCTGTGAACAGCATAACTCAAAAACGAACAGTCGGATAAACACCAAACTTGGTATTTATGTTCAGTATCTTCCAGAGATGCGACACGAAGGTTTTGAAGAAAATCCCCCCCACATTACCCCTTACATGGAACGTTTTTCGAAAATTTTAATAACGATTTTGATTAAAATATCATATATTTAAGATAGTTTCGGGACAAAAAAAAATGTATATCTTGAATTTTCTGGGAATGTCTCCAAAAGTATTCTTCATTGTGAACGACTTATGCATAACCGGTAAACCATAACAGATAGACAAAATTTTACTACACAAAAACTGTAGATCGCGTTAAAATACACAATTTATGTCATATGCATTTTTTTATTGAGTGAACCATTTTCGAGATATTGCTTATTATTCCCTTAAATTTTTCAATACTTATTTTCTCAAATGGGAATTCGTTATTCATTTTTTTGTCTTGGATATGGAAAGAGTATTAATCTGTGGCAAAGAGAATGGTGCTGCACCTAGCAACCAGCTATTAAGATATATGTATGTGCTTAAAGGCTGCTGTATTTCTATATTGCACTTGCAAATACAAAACAAGGGGAACATAGTACGCCTTAAGCGATAGTCAAATATTTTTTGAACTGGTCGCTATGTGTAAAATGTAATTCTCTTTGCATGTCAAAAGATCGTTTCTGCAATATGAATATGAAATAGATGGAGAATAAGAGTTTGTAAAAATAGTTTGTAAAAGAGTAGAGAAAGTCATGTGAAAGTAACACATCAGATTTTATCCTGTGTATTTCTGTTGTATCAGTGCAAGTTTGTGAGAAAATACGATAGATCTGTAAACTGCACCAGACGAACATATTTGCTTGTTAGTTAGTAGGCGAATACCGAGCGGAATGGATTCGGGCGGCAACGTCTGTGCCCACATTCGGGAGGTCGTGGGTTCGATTACCGCGGCCGACATTCCTGGCCACAACCATGGGTTTTTTCGGGGTTTCCCCGGGTGGCTAGACGAATGCTAGGGAGGTTCATTATATCCGAATTTTCTGGTCCTCCATTTCATCTCTATTCTCATTTCACTTAACCTTTCATATGCTCGGCTGTTTCAGGTTTGCGAGTCTCGGCGGGAGTCCCGGTGTGGTATGCCAGAGGAAACGCTTCCTCTCCGGAATGGGGGCGGTTTTCGAGTTCCGAACCCCCAGTGGGATGTGCAAGCCTACAGGGGGAGGGGAGCCGGTTATACCAGCTGGCATCTGGGGGAATTTCAATCTGGAAAAGGTAGGGACTCTGACCTCTGCCCTGTCGTACTTTCTGGTTTTGCCGCCCTCTGTCTCCTGTGACCTTCCTCCCGTTGGCGCCCCGTCATGGGCTTAGGCACAAAAGAACTGTGCTATGTCCCCTCCCCTAGTCCTAGGTGGCGAATTTAGTCTTTGCCTTGATCTGTGCCTTGATCCTTGTTGAAGGTAATAAGACGTGTTTTTCACGTTTTAGTAGATGAAGAAGAATACTGTATCAAAGTTCCATGTAAAGTTTTACTTTCCCTACTAATTAACTACAGCAGGTAGAGAAAGTGCTGTATTCCACCCAAAAAAATCTATACCAAAATTTTTTCAGAAATACAGGTTTTGAGACTGTCTGAATGAAAAAATTGTTAAAAACAGTCCGTGTGTTTAAGTGCATGCGTGCGAGAACAGCATTAACACAAAAAGAAAATCTCGGATAAACACCACACTTGGTATTTAACCGGCTTTCATATCCAGTATAACCGAAGTAGTTTGAATAGCCCTGATCGTTAAAGCGACTACCCGTCCATTCAAAGCCAAACGTCATGAGTTCTAGTCCCAGCGACTGCAGTTAAATGTGCCTGTGGAAAAGGATGGGGAGGGCCCACGTAAAATAACCCTTGTGGTGACACGCTTGGATACCGAACAGGGTGCACCTGACTGCAGTTTCATAGATTTAGTTTATTATTATTCTTAAAAACAAGCTACGTTTTATTGAACAAAATTTATATTTTTACAATATAAAACAGCTTAGTTTTGAAGGTTAGTATAATATAAAATGAGTAAAACTAGCCATTAAAAATCTAAAACCGTAACAAAACACCATTGTGTCAAATATGGTATACCAGGCTATAAGGGGTTAAGTTCAGGATGTTCCAGGAATGCGACAAGAAGATCTTCAAGCAAATCCCCCCCACCCCAGACTAACCTTTACATGGAGAAATTTTGATTCTTTTTTTTTTTTTTTTTTTTGGCTTTCTCAAAAATGGCTCAAACAATTTTGTTTAAAATACCACATGCTTAAGATATTTGCAAAAATAAAATATATATCTTGAATTTTCCTTGAATTACACGCTTCTTTCTTAATGACATTTGTATAATTGATAAACCGTAAAGGGATAGACAAAATCGTACTTAACATAAAATGTAGATCTCGTTAAGGCACACAATTTATATCAAATGAAACTTTTATGTGGCGTTAACGATTTCCGAGATATTTTTTGTTATTGGTTTGAATTTTTAAATATTTATACGTTTCTGCAGTGGTAGGTTATACAACGGAGAGGGACACCTTGCGCACTGCGACTGTAATAGATCTATTGTGTCTAGCGCCCTAGAAGGAAGGAATGAAGTGAAGGAACCACAGAAGGCTACAGGCCGTAGGCAGGCAGGTAACAGAGACGCGCAGAAGTCCATAACAATTCCAGTATCGAAGACCAATCTCAAGCTAGGATGGAGCTGCCTAGCGGGAGCGATAAACGACCTCTACTATCCACGGGGAGCAGTCTTTCCTTTCAACATGCATTTGCGCCATCTACCCGGCACCGCCATACGCCACGAAACCTAGAAACACACCTGAAAGATGAAAAGGAAACGGAATGAAAGGGTAACGATGGATAGGAAATAGAGGTAGATGGGAAACCACCCCAGCATTCGACTGCCGACTAGGGAAAACCACAAAAATCCAAGATTAAAGAGCTTCACGCGTTACTGTAGGCATCTTTAGACATGTAAGTAAATGCTGTGTTTGTTACACATCACCGAAACGCACAGTAATCGGCTTTGCACGAAGCTATGTTGCTTTGCATTTTTACGAGCTGCTCCACTTTCACGATGTTGGTAGTTCGTGCCGTGTGTGTTGGTGGCCGCAGATAAACCTTTCTCTGCCTGTCAGTCATACCAGCAATGATAACATGATGACCTCGCTCTGTGAATGTTTTTGCACTGCGGCATTCTCCCATAGAACCTTCGCTAAAACATATCTGCGCTCACTTGTATGTGGCACAGAGCACGCTGCTTCTGTTTTGTTTAACTGTGCTTCGCTTTAAGGTCCAAATGGCGGCAAATATTAAATTTATCATACATCATAATGATGTTTAGACCGAGCGGGATTGCTCAGGCGTTAAAGTCTTTGACCCGCATCCGAGAGTCCCGGGATCAAATCCCGTGGGCCGACCAATCTGTCTGAGGTCTTTTCGTGGTTTTCCTCGGTCGCCAAGGTAAATACCGGGTTGGATATTTAATAGCACGATCCAAAGTTCCACCTTAAGTCTAAAACAATAGTAAAATAAAAAATAAGTGGTAATAGTGAATGCTATGCCATCTATATACAGACAATGTAAGCAGTTAGATGGACGGCACCCTAACGCCATCTGCACGGCACGAAGCAGCTGATCCGGCTGCCACGCACTGGGGGTCTCTGTGGGCACGTGACGAAGCAAGATGGCATTTCCAGACCTAGAAGGCTAACTGTCCACCTTTCTGTGTGAGGGCGACGGTTGGACTGGACGGCACCCTAAGCTATCTGCACGCCATGAAGTAGGTGGTTACAGGGATGAGACCTAGAAGGCTAACTGCCCGCCTTTCTGTGCGAGGGCGACGGTTGGACTGGACGGCACCCTAAGCTATCTGCACGCCATGAAGTAGGTGGTTACAGGAATGAGACCTAGAAGGCTAACTGTCCGCCTTTCTGTGTGAGGGCGGCGGTTAGACTGGACGGCACCCTAATGCCATCTGCACTGCATGAAGTGGGTGGTTACAGGGATGAGACCTAGAAGGTTAACTGTCCACCTTTCTGTGTGAGGGCGGCGGTTAGACTGGACGGCACCCTAATGCCATCTGCACGGCATGAAGCAGGTGGTTACAGGGATGAGACCTAGAAGGTTAACTGTCCACCTTTCTGTGTGAGGGCGGCGGTTAGACTGGACGGCACCCTAATGCCATCTGCACGGCATGAAGCAGGTGGTTACAGGGATGAGACCTAGAAGGCTAACTGTCCATCTTTCTGTGTGAGGGCGGCGGTTACACTGGACGGCACCCTAATGCCATCTGCACGGCATGAAGCAGGTGGTTACAGGAATGAGACCTAGAAGGCTAACTGTCCGCCTTTCTGTGTGAGGGCGGCGGTTAGACTGGACGGCACCCTAATGTCATCTGCACGACACGAAACAGACGATTCGGTAGCTATGCGCTAGGGTCTTTGTGACACGTGACGGAGCGGGTGGTTACAGGGATGAGACCTAGAAGGCTAACTTTCCATCAAATATCGTTCTAAGAGTTATCCACCAACAGATCTGTCGCGATATGACCAACGAGTTAAAGCGACGTAAAATAAAATGGAGAGAAATTATGTTTAGCTAAAACTTTGAATTTCTTTGATGTGGTTCAGAATAATTTCAGAATTTTTGATTTGCATGGTTTGGGTTATAAATTGTTATAACCTAAGCTAAAATTGCTGAACATAAGGAATATGTTCACAATGAACTATTACAAATATGGAAATGATACTTTTCACACACTACCTCTAAATTATATGTAGCAAATTCCTGCAGAAGTATCTTTAAATTATTGATGATTTATTCTTTAAGAGGACTGATACTATTAATTTTTAAAAGTTTCGCTGCTGTCTCCAGCGCAAGTACTGTAAAGTTTTACATACAAACAAAATCCCGCACGAAATCTTTCATTATTAAATGATAAAGAAGTGAGGTACATTTCATTATTTTCGCTCTTATAGTTCTTGAGACAATGAGCTCTATGCATAACATGTAGTGTTACCTTTTGTTTTACTTCGAAAGTATAGCATGTACTTCTTTTCGTGTGCATAAACAGTAACCTAATACACTTCCATGCTATAGTTTTATCTTTCGATAGTAATCGAATTTCCTATTAATCGGGCGCTTCCGCTTCTATTCGTTCATTCTCATCACGGCCATCATTTAAAACTTAACGCGACAGATTATAGAAGGCGGCAGACTCCAACAATTGGAAAGCCTAGTACCAACATAACCTGTTATTTATTATTTTGCCCTGTACTTAGTCACAAAGTATATTATGGCTCAGTATATGTTTTCTACTGCACAGCGTGTATTTATTTATGATTCCTATGTGTTAACTCGGTCAGCTCGCCAAGTGAAAGTACGATTTTCAGAAAAAATTCCAGGCTGTACAACAATCCATGAACTTTACAATAAATTTCAGGCTACAGGAAGTGCTCAGGCTAAGAAATCTAAAAGACGGCGTAGATTCTTACCGAAGAAACATTAGACGACATCGGTCATCGTTTGGAAAATTCCCCCCAAAAATTGCATGATGGATAGTTTGTGGCAGTATTTTATATCACAACAATGTAAATGCCAGAGTGATTGTAGTGTAAACAAGCATTATTGTATGACATTGATTTGAGATGTTTGTTAATTATAAGCATTGTTAGGAAATAAGTTTACACGGCCTCACTGAAACTGACAATAGGAGCGGGTAACAATGAAACGATGGGGTGAGTTGTTTATTAATTAGAAGAGACAAGCAAATGACGTCAGAGTAGCGCGCTTTTCTTTAGAAATGGAGGGAATATCTTCCCTAGAGCATATGTGTTCGTAATTTTGATTGGATATAAAAATAGACGCTAATGTTGGTGCGTTTTATTAACCAATAGCAGCCCTGTTATAATCTTTAGGCATATCGGGTGAGGGAGTATAAATTATGAAGCCGAGAGACGGGTAACGTCCAGTCCAACAGAAGCATTCGCGGGTTATACGTCGCGCAGTTTGACAGAATAATTCACAAGGCAAACGTCGTTCAGTCCAACAGAAGCATTCGCGGGAAATACGTCGTGCAGTCCAACAGAATGATACAAAGGTTATACGTCGCACAGTTCAACAGAAGTATTCGCGGGTTACACATCGCACAGTTTAAGAGAATCATTCACAGGTTATACGTCATGCAGTTTTACAGAATCTCTCGCAACGTAAAGTTAGTTATAAATGTGAAATACGCGAATTAATAATGTGCAGCAAATATATGATTATAGTGACATTAGAAAATATAACAGTTTCAGTCGGGCGTGTATCAAGAGTAATTATGTGAAATGAATAAAGTGTGACGGCAATAAAAGTGTAAAAACAAATTCTTTTATCAGTGTTATCTTTCAGTAAAAACTCCTTTCCGTTTACACACCCTGTTTAAGAGATATGCTCGACTGAGAAATAATAGCTAGCCGGAGGACAAAGAACCCAAATTTAAAAATAGTAATACAATAACAGGCGCTCAGCAATAAGATAACACGAAGTTACCGCGACAAGTTTCCTAAAGAGGTGCCAAAAATGTATGGACAACGACGGTGGCCAGTTTCAGCATCTCCTTTCATAAAGTTGGTAAGTAAAGCCTTTAAAAGTAGTTTTAAAAATGTTGTATGGTTTCATCCGTGCCTTTCTATGATAGCGGCAGACGGCAACGAGCGCCGAGGACGCGGACAGGGAAAACACCACGCATGCGGTTCAGAGTCTTTTGGCTCAGCCTGTATATTCTAAGGGTAGAAGTATAATCTACTAGATCGATAATGTGCTAAGCGAAAGTGAAAGTCACATACTTAACATTTTATGCATGCTCATGCCAGTATTTCCTTCGAAAACCGTAGAAAAAGAATTTACTACATTTTATGTACACAACTCATTGTTCTCTAAAGGTAGAAGAACGCAAGTTTCAGAAAGTGAGCCCCAAAGTTTGCAAACACATGCCACGTGATGAAACTTCTTTCAGGTATCAAATTCTACCTCTGAAACAGCCAAACAACCCATGCTTGCCGCTTGAAAAACATCTATGCATACCCACAGCCTTCTAATACAGAGAAACCATTCCTGCAGTTTGAAGGTACAAATTTGTAAAAATAACAAGTAAATGCAGGGTGGTTAGAAAACAATGTAGTCAAAAGGGGGCGTGAAAATGCAGCTATTAAAACTTTACAACCCATTTAGACTAATAATTTGACCATAAAACTCTGTGGGGATATTCCCAAGACTATATACTTCATTTTGGAACCTTTTTTTAAAATTGTGAAATTAGTTCATTTTCAACCTACATCTCCCCTTAAGGTATCAGTATAATTTGGCCAAATAAAAAGATGTGATTATTTTTTATTTTCTGTTTTTGCTTATACTTTCACCTCACATAATTTATGTTTTAATACCAACAATTTTTAAATAAGTCCTTCAAAACAATTTAAAGGCTATTTAATTGGCCTTGCACTATTTAGGTATAGCACCGCACTGAACTTCATCCTTACGAAAGAAGAGGGTTTCATAGGCTATTCCCAGAAAATTCAAGGTATAAATT
The DNA here is from genome assembly GCA_030765065.1 of Deroplatys truncata. Taxonomy (NCBI): domain Eukaryota; kingdom Metazoa; phylum Arthropoda; class Insecta; order Mantodea; family Mantidae; genus Deroplatys; species Deroplatys truncata. The sequence continues at coordinate 16,036,237 of CM060979.1, forward strand.
GTAGTTATCATGTAAATATTTTTGAGATATGATATTTTAATAAATAAAATCGTTAGCAATTTTTTAAAAATTCAAAATTTTCGAAAAATGTTCCGTGAAATGGGTAGTTGAGATGGGGGATTTTCGTGTCGCATCTTTGAAAGGTACCAAACATAACTACCATGTGTGGTATTTATCCAACTTCTCGTTTTTTAGTTATGCCGTTCACAAAAAAAATTCTCTTTTTGGTTTCAGGGGACCCCAAAACATGTATTTCCGGTAAAATCTCGGTATCGAATTTTTTTGGGTGGAATGGAATTTAATTTTTCTCAAATATTTTTACTTTCTCTACTACGTATAGTAAGTATGGGAAGTATTGTATTCCACCCAAAAATTCGATACCGACATTTCACCGGAAATACATGTTTTGAGACCCCCGAATCCAAAAAAAACATTTTTGGAAACATGTCCGTGTGTGTATGTGTGTGTGTGTGTGTGTCTGCCTGTCTGTCTGTCTGTGAACAGCATACTCAGAAACGAACAGTCGGATAAGCACCAAACTTGGTATTTAGGTTCAGTATCTTCCAAGGATGCGACACGAAGGTTTTCAAGAAAATCCCCCCACCCCAGATTACCCTTTACATGGAACATTTTTCGAAAATTTTAATTTTCCCAAAAATGGCTCTAACGATTTTGATTAAAATATCATATGTTTAAGATATTTTATGACAAATAAAATGTATATCTTGAATTTCCTGGGAATGTCTCCAAAAGTATCCCTCATTGTGAACGACTTTTGCATAACTGGTAAACCATAAGAGATAGACAAAATTTTACTACACAAAAAATGTAGATCGCGTTAAAATACACAATTTATGTCATATACATTTCTTTTGTTGAGTGAACCATTTTCGAGATATTGATTGTTATTCCCTTAAATTTTCCAATACTTTGACTATCGCTTAAAGTCTACCAATTCCCGTTGCATCTACAAGAAAATTAGCAATAAGTTTAACATCTCGATTAACATGAAGCATGTGGAGAATAAGCGTTTGTAAAAATAGTTTGTACAAGAGTAAAGAAAGTCATGTGAGTGTAACACATCAGATTTTTAGTTATGGTGTTCAGAGACACACATACGGACATTTTTCTAAATTTTATCCAGGAGGCCTGAAAACCTGTATTTCCGGTGAAATCTCAAATGTTGGTATGGAATTTTTAGATGGAATACACTACCTTCTCTACCTCCATGCACGTGATAGAGTAAGTAAAACCAATTTGAAACCCGTGGATAGGCATAGGGTCAATCGTGTCTCTAGTGCAAAGCTATAGTCTAAACGTCCTAGTTCTCGCCAGGTAGGACAGAGAATAAAAAGGAACATTGTGATTTTACCTGACTCGCCTTCCTTTCCAGGAACATAAGTAATACAATTGGGCAGCTCTTCAAGCAAAAGGAGTTGCTGTTTGAACTTTTATGGAGAACAATAGAGCTGAATTCTGGCGCTAAGTTGGAGTGACGGACGTGTTTTTAAAGGTTTTATCTGATGAGTGTCATACGCCCGAGAACCTTCCGCCTGTGGGTGTCCAACATCTTCATAACATACCACCTGCTCTTCTTTGTACACGGCTAAACCCGTTCAGACTCTATACTTCTTACATTTAAATACTGCAGTCTAGTCATTGCAGAAATTTAAATAAACTGACCAATTCTCTGCTATTTCAAGGTTTTTATATATTCTCCTGGTGTGTAAGAGAAGAAGCTTTCCTACGCTGAAGGTAAGACAAATCTGATGTTGCACTCATATGACTCTTACTGCTAATTTTCTTGTAGATGCAAGGGGAATTGCTAGGCTTTAAGCGATAGTCAAATGTTTTAAGAGCTGGTTGCTGTGTGACACATTCCATTCTCTTTGTATGTCCAGGACAAAAAAAAAATGAATAACAAATTCCCATTTGAGAAAAAGTATAAGTATTGGAAAATTTAAAGGAATAACAAGCAATATCTCGAAAATGGTTCACTCAACAAAAAGAAATATATGACATAAATTGTGTATTTTAACGCGATCTACATTTTTTGTGTAGTAAAATTTTGTCTATCTCTTATGGTATACCAGTTATGCAAAAGTCGTTTACAATGAAGAAGACTTTTGGAGACATTTCCAGAAAATTCGAGATATACATTTCATTTGCCATAAAACTATCTTAAACATATGCTATTTTAATCAAAATGGTTAGAACCATTTTTGAGAAAGTTAAAATTTTCTAAAAATGTTCCATGTAAATGGTAATCTGGGATGGGGTATTTTCTTGAAAACCTTCGTGTCGCATCTCTGGAAGATACTGAACCTAAATACCAAGTTTGGTGTTTATCCGACTGTTCGTTTCTGAGTTATGCTGTTCGCACACGCACACACACACACACACACATACACACGGACATGTTTCCAAAAATGCTTTTTTTGGATTCAGAGGGTCTCAAAACATATATTTCCGGTGAAATCTCGGTATCGAATTTTTGGGTGGAATACATTACTTACCCTACCTACTATACTTAGTAGAGAAAGTAAAAAGGACTAACGAATTCCCATTTGAGAAAAATTATTAGTATTAGAAAATGCAAACAAATAGCAAGAAATTTCAAGGAAATGGTTATTTCCACAATAAATTTATATGACATAAATTGTGTGGTTTAAAGAGATCTGCATTTTTTGTGTAATGAAATTTCGTCTATTTCTTATGGTTTACCAGTTATGCAAAAGTCATTCAGAATGAAGAAGACTTTTAAGGACATTCCCAGAAAATTCAAGATATATATTTCATTTGCCCTAAAAATATCTTAAACGTGTGATATTTTAATCAAAATCGTTATAGCCATTTTCGAGAAAATCAAAATTTTCGAAAAATTTCCATGTGAAGGCCTGTTTGGGGCGGGGGATTTTCTTAAAAATCTTCGTTTAGCAACTTTTGAAGGTACTGAACTAAAATACCGAGTTTGGTATTTATCCGACATTTCAATTTGGAGTTATGCTGTTCACACACTCACACACAGTGACATAAAGAGCTTTAAAATATACTCTTATGGGGTAGCATTAAACCAAAAATGTTAAAAAGTGTTTTTTAAATTTATCCTGGTTCTTTGCAGTTTGACGATTAAAATTATACTAATATGTTTTACGTTATTTAATCTATGCGCTTTATATTGATGAAATAAACCTTTAGAGGAATAGTTTTGCTATACATTTCGTTGTGGATACAGAAAATCGCAGCGATAATCAGATGTTTAGAACCTGGTCGCTATGTGCTGGCCTTGAAATTCAGTACTTTTTTGATGACATCGCGAAAAACAACTGAAAACTGATGGCACCTCAAAACAATGACAAAGGTATTGAAAAATTCCAATCATTTTACAACGGATATCTCGGAAATGGCTGCTGCTAATCCATGCTTAAAGCTTATTGCTAATCATTGTTCTTATCGTTTTAGTTCATTTCAACCTCATGTGATTGTATCACGCGTTGGCTGTTTTATACTAATAACTTTTACAAATTATCCAACTCGTAAGATTAATGATAACTTTCTTGGTGAAAATTATCTTCTTATTCTACTTGTTCACCATCACATAGTAGCTCAAATTCCTGATCTTTCCCTCTCTTTTTGCGACTACCTATGTCTTTCTTGCTATAAGAATATGGTACCGCAGAAGTTTGTAGTATGTGATACCGTAATTATTGACAGGAAGATATAAATAATTAAATAAAGAAATAATAGTAAGACAGAGAAATAATTACAATAAATAATTTCCGTATATTAGATCAATGTACAATTTAGTAGGCTTCAGTTGAAAAAATCTGTCTTGAGAATAAGGTAACTAGCGAGCAAAGTTATGAGTAATAGCTGAGGAGCGAACGTGTTAGTGTAAAGTTTCTTTGAATGCAGTTAAGGTTATAAGTTCAGTATGTTTGCAGAATCACGTTGACAGAAATTCTGTAAAAGACAAAGGGAATCAAATTCTGAGATTCGAGGAGGTACCCCATAGTAACAGTGTCACATATGCATATGTAGGAGTTTTGAGATTGGCCCCGCGCGAGAGAAACCTTGGTGGGATAGTTCTAAGCTAGCGAAACTTAAGTAATAAAAGAGTGCGTATTGCTAAAATTAGCACCTTATCTTTCTTTCTCTTCTTTCGTGGGCTTCGAACCTTTAATAACGAATATCTCAGAAACGGCTGTTGCCACAGAAAAAAATATTTTAAGTAAATTGTATGCTCTAAAGACATCTACATTTTTATTTGATACGTTTTTGTCTATCGCTTGACGTTTACCAGTTACACAAGATTACACATAATTCCTTACGAAAGAAGAGGGTTTCATAGGCTATTCCCAGAAAATTCAAGGTATAAATTGTAGTTATCATGTAAATATTTTTGATATATGATATTTTAATAAATAAAATCGTTAGCAATTTTTTAAAAATTCAAAATTTTCGAAAAATGTTCCGTGAAATGGGTAGTTGAGATGGGGGATTTTCGTGTCGCATATTTGAAAGGTACCAAACATAACTACCATGTGTGGTATTTATCCAACTTCTCGTTTTTTTAGTTATGCCGTTCACAAAAAAAATTCTCTTTTTGGTTTCAGGGGACCCCAAAACATGTATTTCCGGTAAAATCTCGGTATCGAATTTTTTTGGGTGGAATGGAATACATTCTGTACCTACTATGTATGTGATAGAGAAAATGTCTTTTTTCTTGTTATTGCTATTCTCAATAATCTGCTATTTTGTCATCGACCACAATCATTACACTTTCTTCTTTTACATTTATTGGGTTGCTCAGGTGTGTCGGGAGTGTGTGATAAGCATTTAAGATATAATGCATTTCTACCTTAAAAGCAAATAAATCATTGAGGAATCTCATAGATTTACAAAACATCGTATCACACAACGCAGCCGTAGATCCCACACGTGTAAGTACGCTTGCACTAAATAAGACACACATAGCTGCATAGGTCCATCAAAACCTTTTATACTTGGAGGTGAATTATAATAATTTATCATCTATTTAGAAATGTATCAAGCTTGTGCAAATTATTCTCTATATAGCTTTTCTCTGTATCTGTTAACTGTCACGTGAGGTAAACAAAGGCGAGAGGCAGCTGTGTATGCTCTCATTCGCCCCTGACCGCAACACTCAGTCTAAGAGTAGAAATAGATCGCATCTTTTCTTATTATTATTACTTTTAAAATGCGCTAATGCATACGTTTAATGATTTCATTACAATATGCAGCATTTTCAGTGCTATTTGAAAATATAAACCAATCAGTTTACTATAACTGGGCAGTTATTTCAAATTTACATTTTCATAATCATAATCGTAAGAATCAAATATATTAGGTACAGAGTAAATCCATGTAAATTCTTTTCAACAAGTAGGTAGGAGTATCCTTCGGTTTAAACCTGCCTCTCAGGATGAGGAAAGCAGTGCACCTATCATGGCAGAGTGATTTTATCGCCTAACCTTGCACTGCAGAGGGCTTGTACGTCTCCATTTAAAGCTGTGGATGAGCCAATCTGGGGAAAGGGGAAGGAAATAAAGTGCAGAAGAATGCATGTCAGCGAGGCAAGGTTATAAGAAACAGGATTTAGTATTCGCTTAATGTTCTAATGCTCTTAGAACATTAGCCTGGTTAGGGAGCAGGTGAAGTATTTTGAAGTCGAAAATATTTTTTTGTAGTTGGAAGATGCTTCATGTTTATCTGCCCCACGTATGGGATCCAATTTGAAGTTGAATATATGTTAGCCCCACGTTTGGGAGCCAATTTGTCGCGGTCACTCGTGTTATCTTATTGCTGAGCGCCAGTTATTGTATTAATAGTTTGAATTTTGGGTTCTTTGTCCTCCGGCTAGCTATTATTACTACTCAGTCGAGCATATCTCTTGAACAGGGTGTGTAAACGGAAAGGATTTGTTACTGAAAGATAACACTTATAAAAGAATTTGTTTTTACACTTATATTACCGTCACAATTAATTAATTTCACATATTGACTCTTGATACACGCCCGACTGAAACTGTTATATTTTAGAATGTAACTATAATCACTTATTTGCCGCACTTATTAATTTGCGTATTTCACATCTTTTAACTAACTTTACGACGCGAGAGATTTTGTAGGACTGAGCGACGTGTAATGCGTGAAAGATCCTGTTGAACTGGACAATACTTGTCTCTGGCATTAGCTTTTTATACTCCCTCACCCCGATATGCCTAAACATTATAACAGAGCTGCTATTGGTTAATAAAGCGCGCCAACATTAGCGTCTATTTTTATATCCAATCAAAATTACGAACACATATACTCTAGGGAAGAAATTCCCTCCATTTCTACAGAAAAGCGCGTTAATCTGACGTCATTTGTTTGTCTCTTCCAATTAATAAACAACTCGCCCCCTCGCTACATTGTTACCCGCTCCTATTGTCAGTTTCAGCGAGGCCGTGTAAACTTATTTCCTAACAATACTTATAATTAACACATTTCAAATCATTGTCATACAATAATGCCACTTTACACTACAATCACTCTGGCATTTACATTGTTGTGATATAAAATACTGCCACAATTTGCTTCGTATGAATACAATTGTGTTCCAGTTCAGCGTGTTTGCTGTGATGGTATTCGTATAGACAGTTTGTTGCAAATGTTGGTCATCCCTGAACCTGGAGGATTATCGCTCGCTGAGCATGAGCGGCACGGTCAAGTGAAAGGAAGTGACCCCCCACCGCTAGGACGGGGTACTGATGTTCTCCGTGGGGAGTCTGCAGAGAAGACCTGCCATCAAGGACGTGTCAACAGTTGGACCACTATCACCTGCACCGTATGCAAAAACTTGGCTAATGCTCTACACGCGTTTTGATACGAAGATGAATAATGACCCTGCCCTTTCACGGGGACATCGCAGTTGTAAAGTATGGTGACTTGCAAACTGTACAATACAAGGTTGCAGGCAATGGCTACAGGTTGCTTCATTCGCTGCATAAAACAGCGAAACTCTTATTTCTACATTCTCCACCACGTAACCAGCAGGTACAGATGATATTGCATTCCACCAAAAATTCGATACCGAGATTTCACCACAAATATATGTTTTGAGGCCCCCTGAATCCAAAAAAAGCATTTTTGGAAACATGTCTCTGTGTGTATGTGTGTCTGTGAACAGCATAACTCAAAAACGAACAGTCGGATAAACACCAAACTTGCTATTTAGGTTCAGTATCTTCCAAAGTTGCGACACGAAGGTTTTCAAGAAAATTCCCTCACCCCAGATTACCTTTACATGGAACATTTTTCGAAAGTTTTAATTTTCTCAAAAATGGCTCTAACGATTTTGATTTAAATATCATATGTTTAAGATATTTTCATGGCAAATAAAATGTATATCTTAAATTTTCTGGGAATGTCTCCAAAAGTATTCTTCATTGTGAACGACTTTTGCATAACTGGTATACCATAAGAGATAGACAAAATTTTACTACACAAAAAATGTAGATCGCGTTAAAATACACAATTTATGTCATACGCATTTTTTTTGAGTGAACCATTTTCGAGATATTGCTTGTTATTCCCTTAAATTTTTCAATACTTATTTTCTCAAATGGGAATTTGTTATTCATTTTTTTGTCTTGGATATGCAAAGAGTTATAATCTGTGGCAAAGGGAATGGTGCTGCACCTAGCAACCAGCTATTAAGAGATATGTCTATGCCTAAAGGCTACTGTATTTCTATATTGCCATTGCAAATACAAAACAAGGGGAACATAGTATGCCTTAAGCGATAGTCAAATATTTTTAGAACTGGTTGCTATGTGTAAAATGTAATTCTCTTTGCATGTCAAAAGATCGTTTCTGCAAACGTTTATTTCGATTAATATGAAATAGATGGAGAATAAGAGTTTGTAAAAATAGTTTGTACAAGAGTAGAGAAAGTCATGTGACTGTTACACATCAGATTTTTTTGTTTATTGTTTGTACATGTGGCCGCACTAGCAACTATTTCAGTACTGATTTGACTTGAATAAAACAACTGAGAAACAATTGAAAATAGAATTTAAAAGAATGGCTAAGTATTGAACAATTCCATTAACAACGAATATCTCGGCAATGCCTATCTCACAACAAAAGTTATTTGAAATGAATTGTGTTTTAAAGAGATCTAATTCCTACCGAATGAAGAGTTCTTTACAGGCTACTTCCAGTAAATTCAAGACACACATTTTATTTTTTATGTAAATCTTTAATATATGGTATTTAATCAGATAGTAGGGCCATTTTTCAGAATTTCAACAATTTCGGAAAAGTCCCATATAAAGCGAAGTTTAAGATGGAGGGATTTCCTTGAAAATCTTCGTGTTGCATCTTTGGAAGATACTGAACGTAAATACCATATTTGGTAGTTTTCCGACTTTCCGTTTTTCAGTTAGTCGACACACACGCGCGTGCGAACATTTTTAGATCTTTTTTGTATTCAGAGGTGCTCAAAACATGTATTTGCGATGAAATCACCGTTTCGAATTTGGATGGAATGCAATACAGAGGTGTGAAAATTATTTGACTCGAACACATTTTATGGTAAAATGATTGTAATTTCCGAGGTTATAAAATAATTTACAAATCTGAAAAACCTAATCAGAACCTTATGTGAAACTTAACAACTATTTGTAACTGTGTGTATGTATGTTTATCCAATAACAACATTGCATCAGTAATTTTTCTTGCTGAAAGTTTAATTCTCGAACCGAGGGCTTCAAAAGTCTACATAGAGAAAAAAAAAGCACACACGATAAATCAAATAGTTATATTTAATTTCCAGATATAATCTTGAAATTTCGCAGATAATATTGAGGTGAAGAATGACTGAATCGGTCGTTTAAAGTCTATTTTTGGCAAACTTATTTCAACGAAATTTCCTTCTATTCAGTACTACAGGATAAAAAGTTGATTTTGTTGTTATACTCTGCTTATTCATAATGGCAATCACTTAATTCTGGTTTATAAGCCTTTATCACACTATGGGCCGGTTTCACCAACGGATGTTAAAAAATCTGATGTGTTACACTCACATGACTTTCTCTACTCTTGTACAAACTATTTTTATAAACGCTTATTCTCCATATGCTTCATGTTAATCCACGCTTTAAGCGATAGTCAAATGTATTAAGAGCTGGTTGCTATGTGGCGTATTCCATTCTCTTTGAATTACCAGGACAAAAAAAAATGAATAACGAATTTGAGAAAAGCATAAATATTCGGAAATTTAAGAGAATAACAAGCAATATCTCGAAAATGGTTCACTCATTAACAAAAATGTTCCATGTAAAGAGTAATCTGGGGTGGGGGGATTTCTTGAAAACCTTCGTGTCGCATCTCTGGAAGATACTGAACCTAAATACCAAGTTTGGTGTTTATCCGACTGTTCGTTTCTGAGTTATACTGTTCACAGACACACGGACATGTTTCCAAAAATGCCTTTTTTGGATTCAGGGGGCCTCAAAACATATATTTCCGGTGAAATCTCGGTATCGAATTTTTGGGTGGAATGCAATACTCTATACTATACGTAGTAGAGAAAGTAAAAATACTCTAACCTCTTGTTTGTTAACTAGTTGTTCAAAGTATAACATAAGGTTAAAACGTTTGCGTTTCATCAAGCTTTTACAGCAAATTGCTAGCTAACATGTTAACGTCAAAGACAACTGTGAACGCCAGCTTTCGAGAAGGCGGTGGCCGAACTGCACTGCTTCTGAACGTACTCCGATGCGCTTTTGTCTACGTATTGCCGCGCTCTCTGTGTCAGTAGCCGACAACTATTTACATTCATGGTAATGGCCATGTGATGTTCCCAGTTGTTTGAGGTTAGACTCATGATGTCAACTGAAATAAATGTTTCACCGTTGAAACGCGTTAATTAACATCTGGTTAATAAGTACAGACGTATTGTCAAGTGCGAAAAAGCTGACGTTCTTACATTAAAGGATAAGATTGCAGCCTGGGACAAAATCCACACGTAATTTAACTGGAGCGAACGCGTTTCCCTTAAATCCTGTAAGCAACTACGACAATGTTAGATAACAAAGTGCAGCACCAGAAACGTTAGGTGCGAAGAGCGTTTAAGACGGTTTAAAACTCGTGGACATGCATTGAAACTAAAGTGGACGAAAGTGTGTTATCGCTGATTAATCAAGCAGATCCGAAAATTACTGTTTGCATTTTGAATCAATAGCTTTGGAAATTCCAACATTATCACAAGTAAATGAAAAATGTTAGTAGCATAAAATCGAAGTACCTAATAAACACTTAGCATAGGAGAAATAGGCATGCCTCTGTTGGTAACCTCTCGTATTTCCTACAAAACCATGTTTATGTCCCCTTGGGCAGTCTATATTGCTTTAAAAATTCCTCTTTTTTAAGGGTTTCAAATTTATTATGATGTAAATACTCTTCTGTTAGGAATGACATTAAAAAATGCCAATTGCAGCAAACTCGCAACAACAGCTTGGTTTGCGGCAGCCATTTTCCAATTTCTAACAGATTGTTAAAGTTAACATTGTTTGATGAAACAGAATTTGTGTTAACTTCTGTGTTAAATCAGTCAAACAGTGTGTTAACATTTAGCATATGTTGGTGAAACCGGTCCTATAGGTTCAATATCATGGAGAGAGAACCTCGAGCAGTAAATAGCGAAAAATTTGCTTTGAGTCTAATAATTTTCACACCTCTGTACCTTCTCTATCTACTATTTACGCGGTAGAGAAAGTAAAACTGACGAAAGTATTGAAAAATTCAAAGCACTACGAGGGGCACCATTTTTTATTTTGAGCCTAATAATTATAACAAAGTAATTTCTGATTGAAAACTGCTTTATTGTTTTTCAGAATATTCTCCTTTATGATCAATACACTTTCCGACCCGTTTGAACCATTTGTCAAAGCATTTATTCCAGTCTTCTTGAGACACCTCCAAAACATGGTTTTTGAACGCATCAACGACTTCTTCTGCCAACGAAAATCATTCTCCACGCAATTTATTCTTGATGTTCGGGAACATCAGGGTGCCAGATCACGACCTTATGGCGGATGACCCATAAATTCGATTTTTGAGCCTTCAAATACACTGTTGTTAAACGAGATATCTGTGCGCTCGCATTGTCTTGATGAAGAACGATCCTACGGTTCTTGTTGGTTTTCCTTACTTCACGAAGACTTCCGGCAAACAAATGGTTGTAGACCATTCGGCATTGACCGTTTTACGTTCCTCTAAAGGCACTGTTGCCACATCGCCAGTTTTGCTGAAAACGCAGGCGACCATTTGCTTCGAAGTGCTTCGAGTGCGAACAACTTTTGTTGGATTTGCTTCATCTTGAAACACCCATACAGTCGACTGCTGTTTACGTTCCGGCTCATACGCATAGATCTATGATTCGTCTCCTGTTACAATCTTATAGACGTCTTTTGAGGCACCACCATTGTATTTCTTGAGAATTTTTGTACACCAAACGACGCGAGTATCTTTTTGAGATTGCGTCAAATTATGTGGGATTCAACGAGAGCAAACTTTTTCACGGCTAAATAATCATGCAATATTTTATATATGCTGGTGGAACTAATGCCTACGGTTGCCTCAATCTCACAATATGTCGCATGACGATCTTTCATTATTAGTTTTTGCACAGCATCATTGTTTTCTGGCACAACAACTGATTTTGGACGACCTTCACTAACTTCATCATTGAACGAACGGCGGCCACGATTGAATTCGTTGTACCAGCGTTTCACAGTGGCAAATGATGGAGGTTCGTCACCAAATGTGGAAGTTTGTTGATCGATGCACTCTTGCCTTGATAATGCACGTCGTAATAAATCATTGCACGAACATTATCACGAGTTCTTTCCATATTTTTGTTGACACACAATTTTCAAGTTAGTGTAAACAAAACAAATGACGCTCTATTGACAAAATGTTTGAAGTAGATTATGGTCAAAAATGTCAAACTTTCCATTGGAAACGTCAGATGGCAACTACAGCATTCAGGGTTGCCAAGGTTCAAAATATAAATAGTGCCCCTTGTAATACCTAACTTATCTGTCGAAAACGACTGATGTCAGTAAAAATTAAATGAAATAAATTGTCTTTTAAAGAGAACTACATTTTATATGTAGTGCAAGTTTGTATATCTTTTATGGTTTATGTGTTATACATAATTATACAAAAGTTTTTTTTTCAAATGAAGAGGACTTCACAGGCTATTTCCAGAAAATTCAAGATATACATTTTATTTGTCATGTACCTATCTTGTTCAATCGATCAAAATCGTTGTTGGGGGATTTTCTTGAATATATTTGTGTCGCATCCACGACGCAGAACTTAAATAACAAAAGGTAAAAGGTTCTGACGAACAGAGGGACCCCCGAAACCGACGCAGAGCACCGCAAGCAGGTCATCCGGCTTCTCGTGCTTTTACCGTGACCCCTGGTAGGGAGGGATGAGGTGAGAGACTCGAAGGGCGACCGGATACAAATGACGACGGGCACAAGCATGGGCGGGGTCCCTAATGTTTCCAAATTTAACGTCTCCAACGCCTCCGGAGGTTCCCTGGACGACGCCTGAAACAAACCTCCACATTGCGCACAGACCCGTCTCCTGGTCCTGCATCCCTGAAACAGATGAGAAGGAAGATGATGGATACAGGAAGTGAGGGGCGGAAGTGTCGCGGTAGAAGATGAACCACCGGAGCATTCGTCTACCGATCCGGGGAAACCACGAACATCCCACGAGTCAGAATGCGCAATCGTCGGGGATCGAACCCGACACCTCCCGAATGCGAGTCGCATACCTTTCCGCGGCGCTACCTCGCTGGGTACTTTGGTATTTCGTTTATGAGTACATTCCAAATTTGAGGGTTATATTATGTACAAAACATGATCCGTCGTAAAAAAACGTCAGAGATGAACACTATTCTCTGGCATGATGACACTCTTGTGTGCCTTTGGAACACGTTTAAAGCTGCTGAAACCGCAAGTAAAAGAGTGGGAGGTGTTCGCGATATCGCTTTTATTTTTCCTCTCCCTGTGCGAGTTTGTTTACATACATACTTGCCCATTGCCGTTCGCCTCGGCGAGAGCGGGTTGATGGCATTGTTTTCTTTAGCGCCCCTCCAGTCCGACAGCACCCCCAAGTGGTTTCGGTTTTCGAGTGGCTTCTCTCCACTCCAATCTTGCAGCACACAATACAAGAGGAGACCGACCGCGCTCGGCATCCCAGTAAGTGGCAAGATAAATATTTGCTTAAGCTCGTAACCGACGGCCAGCAATCAGGGTAGGCTTGTTGCATACGATAACATTAACAGCTTCCTTCTTCCAACTTAAACGTGTGCAAGGAATCTGCGCTACCTGTAGGTCCGCTGCATTGTTGCCTGCGAAATACTAGACAAAGTTACATCTGTTTCCTCAAATATTATTAGATACCTAACATAAGCAGAAATACACATTTTGAGGCTTCCTGAATAAAAAAACTCTAGAGAAAGGACCAAGCGCGCGCGCGCGCGCGCGTGTGTGTGTGTGTGTGTGTGTGTAAAACGAAAAGTCCGATAAATACCTATCTTCCAGTCCCCTCCAAACTACCGTTTAAATGGAAAATTTTTATTATGTTTATTCTCTCAAAAATCCCTCTAACGCTTTTGATTAAAATACCCTATGTTTAAGATATCCGCATGTCAACTAAAATGTAAATCTTGAATTTTCTGGGAATAGCCTGTTAAGTCCTGTTCATTCAGAAGAATTTGTACTTTCTCTACTACGTATAGTAAGTAGGGGAAGTATTGCATGCCACCCAAAAATTAGATAAATATTTCACCCGAAAAAACACGTTTTGAGGCCCCTGAATCCCCCCAGAAAAAGCATTTTTAGAAAAATGCCTGTATGTGTGTGCGTGTAAACAGCATAACCCAAAAACGAAAAGTCGGACTTGATATTTAGGTTTAATATCTTTCAAAGGTACGACACAAAGATTTTCAAGAAAGTCCATCTACCCACGACCACCCTTTACATTGAACATTGTTCGAAAATTTTGATTTTTTTCAAAAGTGGTTCTCTAACGATTTTGATTAAAACATCAAATGTTTAAGATATTTTTATGGCAAATAAAATGTATATGTTGAATATTCTGTTACGTCCTCAAAAGCCCTATTCATTCTGAATGGCGTTTGCATAACTGGTAAACCGTAAGAGATAGACAAAATTTTACTAGACAAAAAATGTAGATCGCGTTAAAACACACAATTTGTCACATACTTTTTTTTTGGAGTGAACCATTTTTATATATTCTTTGTTATTTATTTGAATTTTTCGTTACTTATACTTTTTCTCAAATGGGAATTCGTTATTCCGTATGTCCTGGACATACAAAGGAATGGAATGCGCCACATAGCAACCAGCTCTTAAAACATTTGACTGTCGCTTAAATACTACCATAGATCCCTTGTAGCTACAAGAAAATTAGCAATAAGTTGCAAATGTTTATCTCGATTAACATGAAGTAGATAGAGAATAAGCGTTTGTAAAAATAGTTTGTACAAGAGTAGTGTGAGTGTAACACATCAGTTTTTTTTAAGTTATAGTCGCTTTAACATATCGCGACTTTTCAACTATTTTTAAACTAAATGTTGAACAATAAAACATTATGAGGGCATTTAACATACTGTCAGCCTTAACCCATTACAATAAACTATATAAGACTGTAACGCTATAACAAATCAAGTTGATTAAATATTAGGTATAGTTTTATATAAATTGGTGCTTTTATAAAATTCAACTATCTTGGGGTACTAGGATAGTTGAGTGCTGTGGGTATATGATAATGATGGTTCCATTGATCGTATTGTGGACATTCCATAATTATGTGGTTTTTCGTTAACAGTATGTTACACCGGTGGGAGATGGGTGATTGGTCCTTTGATAGAAGGTAGCTGTGTGCGATCCTGGTATGGTCCATTCTCAGTCGGGATATTAAAACCTGGCCTTGCCTGGAAAGAGAATTACTGGGAAGATGTGTTGAAAAACTCGATATTATATCACGGTGTTTGTTTCTCGTGGAGTCAAGCTATTCTGTCTTCCACTGTTGATAGAGCTTCTTTATAGTGGTTGAAATAGCATCATTAGCTGGTGTAGTTATAGTTGGGTCACTTAAGGATGTTTAGCGGAGTTTTTGCTGCCTGATCAGCCAATCCTTGTATTCCAATGTGGGACGGAATCCATTTTAAAGACGCTTTCCTTGGTTATTGGCTCTATAAAGCAGTGATTGGATTTCTTGTGTAGGAATATGGGTTGATGATATATTGTTTTTTGCAAGTAGAATCTGAGTATATCGCAAATAACTTTGAACACTGAGTATCCAAAATATAAAACAGAGCTTAATTGTAAACAGTTCACTTGAGAAGACCGTATAAAAATCAGGAAGTATGATCTGGATAAATAACAGAATAAGCACTTTTATCATTACGCTTCGATCTGTGTAAATTGATGTAGGTTTCCCATATCTGCCACGCAGTTCATTAAATAACTGGCGATAAACTGAGGAATATATATATTCTTTAGAAGAAATGTTCAGTTCTAAGTTTATTTTAGGTGAAGTGATTGTCCAGGACGGAATAGCAAGACAGGAGTTTATTTGTGACACAGGAGGTAGCTGGCCCTATCGCTCAGTCGATGGAGCACCTACCTGCTGTGCGAGGGGTCCGGAGTTCGATTTCCGACTGGTGGGGGTGGGAATTTTTCTCACGCCAAGATTATTCCCTACCCTCCGCAGAGTCTGGAAGTATGAATGAGAGTGTGAATGTGTATGTGACCTAATGATAAAAACCCCAAAAGTGCAAGAAACCCAACGACAAGAGAATACTAGTTAACACCATTGGCAATAGGCAATAAATTCCAAAGAGAAGGCACCGATAAGACCAATGTAGTTAAAGGGGGGGGGGGGGTAAATGGAACTAAAAAAATGTCGAGTTTTTTTTTTTTTTTTTAGTTATTTGGTGTCTCAGTTATAAAGGTATTATTAACGTTTTTTTTTAGGTCTGCTATGAAATATATACTTTTTCATTTAGAAGGAATTTTGTATAATTTCCTATAACTAGTAAATGTATCTCTTTAAAACGTAAACCTTTGAGAACATATCCGTTATTAACGGTTCGAATTGTTCAATACCTTGTCATTGTTTTAAACTTTTGTCAACATTCAGTTGTTTCTCGCCATGTCATGGAAACAGTGTGGAATTTTAAGGCCAGCATATAGCGTCCAGTTGTTAAACATTTGACTATCGCTGTTCCCTTTGTATCTATAACGAAATATATAATGTAGCTATTTCTGCAAAGGTGTATTTGGATTAAAATATATTAGATAGAAAAATATAATTTGTATACCCACTAATAAGCGATAGAGGTAGAGAAAGTCATGTGAAGTAGAGAAGGTAATTTAAGGTCCGTTTCAAGAATCGTTTCTAACCCAGCTTTGTACTAGGGCCTCGAGCTTGGGACGAGATCCTTCTCACATACCGTACAGGTGGGCCCCTTTTACCGGATTTTTTTTACGTTTTCCCAAATGTGTTTAAAAATTAAATTGAGGCAATAAAAGGAGAAATAACAGTGGAATATACAATACCCACCAAGCATGTTACATTGCACGCAAGGACCATATAACAAGTTAAGTAAGGATACTGTAAGACACAGTCCCACGATATAAAACAAACATGCTAAAAGCCTCTTGAGGGAAGCCATGAAACTGAAAAGCGACACCTCATAAAGTTATTTTCATGTCTGTTTCCTGTCACTGTAGCAGTCCCTAATTGAACACGACTTGGGTACACGTCCGAGATTGAGGGTGAATACAGGACGCTCAGGTCTTCCTCACAAGGGAAGTACCCCAGTTGCACACCGAGCGGGAAGGTGGCAAGGTTTGTGGCCCCCATTCGGGAGGTCCCGGGTTTGAATCCCGGCGACCGCCCACTTTGGCTCATAGGTTTTCGGTAGGAATGCTGGGGTGGATCATTTACCACAACTCTCTTCCCTCTCATTTCCGGTATCCATCATCTTCCCTGTCATCCCGTTCAGGGTTGTAGGACAGTATTCGGCGGATTGTGACTGGAAGGTGTCTTGTGGGCGGGTCCGGGTGGCGTCGGAAGCATTGCATCTGGAAAAGTCACGGACCCCGTTTGTGCTTGCGCGTCGTCATCTGGATCTGGCCAACCTTCCGATCTCTCCCCTTACCCCCTCCGGTGGTCACTGATAAAAGCACAATGGACCGACTGGCCAGCCTGCGGTGTTCCGTCCTGGTTTCGGAGGCTCCCTCCGTTGATTCGTATCTTTACCTTTACCTCAATTGGATAGGGCCGATTTCTTTTTAAACCCGTATACCTATAGGTAGATTTTTGGTCGATGGTAAAATTCATTCACAATGCTATAGGCTATATCCGACGTTCATACTAACACGGTAAATATTTTTGTAACCTTTACGTTAGGACCATCTTTATCGCTGAGCTTATCGGTGATAATGTGGTCTGGAACAGTACACACATTTATCTTCACTACACGCGCGCGCGCGCGCACACACACACACACACACACACACACACACACACACACACACACACACACGGAGCATTGCTTCGAGGACATTTCAGTAATGTATCCACACTTTTGCCATGCATATCTTTCAGGATTGGTGAACCGAATGTGCGGTACACAATTTCATTATAAAACCTCTATCATGTAGTTTTTGTGTTGCTCCCATGGCCGTTCGTGAGAGTGTACAGAACAAATCAATTGCTCGTCGAGCGCAAGAATCGGGGCTTTCGCCGACCACAACTTGGCAAATTCTGCATCTGGACTTTAAGTTTCCGCTTATAAAATGGTGTTAATTCAATAACTAAATCCCAATGACCATAGGTTGCGTCGTGTATTCGCTGACTGGGCTATGGAGCAATTGGAAGCTGACCCAAATTTTTGTCGAAAAACTCATCTACAGCGACGAAGCCCACTTTTGGATGGATGGTTGTGTTAACAAACAAAATCGCCGCTATTGGAGCAATCACAATCCAATGCAGATTCAAGAACGACCACTTCATCCCCAAAAGGTTACTGTGTGGCGTGGATTTTGATATGGTGGAATCATTGGTCCATATTTTTTCCAAGATGAAGATGGAGAAGCTCTAACTGTCAATGGAGAAAGATACCGGGCTCTTATAAGGGACTATTTTGGCCTCAATTGGATGGTATGGATCTCAGAAACATCTGGTTCCAGCAATATGGTGTCACATGACATACTGCTCGCGAAACAATCGATCTTTTGAAGGAGAAGTTCAGAGGTTTCATCATTTCCCGTGGTGGTGATGTTAACTGGCCCCCGAGGCCATGTGATTTAACGCCGTTGGATTACTTCTTGTGGGGTTATGTTAAATCTCGAGTTTATGTCAACAACTCAGAAACAGTAAATGATCTTATGAATAACATCACGCGTGTTATTCGTGAAGTTGGACCTAATTTACGTTCTTCTGTCATTAAAAATTGGGTCAACCGTATACGCGCAACCCAACGAAGTCGCGGCGGTCACTACACGTAATGACATTAATTATGTTCCAAAATAAATCTCTATCATTTATATAACGTGCTTTATTTAAGTTCAAAGATAGGACATTCTTGTTGAAAGACCCTATATCATGAGTACAGTAGGCCGTTTATTGTCAAACACAGCTTGTATTAGATGACCATACGAATCCATAGATGACCGAAGGGACAAATCGAAATAGGATAATCACGCTGGGCTATTGCTTGTCCACTTTCACATAGACATCAGAATTTATTGCCACTGAAGACATTCTCTTGATTTCAAGTTAGGATCTGCACATGGAGAAAACTGCAGCATTTTTGCCTTTCACCGTACTGTGTTATGAAACAGGGTTTGCCCTCCAGTCTGTGACAGACTTTTACATTTGTGTACATTACCTAACGTAGAATATTTACTTTCTCTACCACGTACATAGTATTTCAGTCCACCCAAAAATTTGATATCCAGATTTCACCGGAAATACATTTTTGAGGCGCCTTGAAACCAAAAAAATCAGTTTTAGAAAAGGTCTGTGTGTGTAAGATTTTCAAAAAACCCTCCCACCCCAAAGCACTCTTTATATCGAACCTTTTTCAAATTTTATACTTTCTAAAAGATGGCTGTCAAAGATTTTGATTAAAATACCATATATTAAAGATATTTACATGAAAGATAAAATGCATATCTTGAATTTTCTGGGAATAACCTATGAAGTCCTCTTCATTTGTAAGGACTTTTGTATAATCTTGTATAACTGGTAAACGTTAAGCGATATCTAGTAGAAAACGACATACTTCACAAAAAATGTACATCGCTTTAGAACACACAATACATTCCAAATAACTTTTCTTGAGCCATCAGCAATTTTCAAGATATCCATATTAATGGTACCCTTTTTTACTTTCTCTACTACGTATAGTAAGTAGGGGGAGTATTGTATTCCACCCAAAAATTCGATACCGAGATTTCACCGGAAATATATGTTTTGAGACCCCCTGAATCCAAAAAGGCATTTTTGGAAACATGTCCGTGTTTGTGTCTGTGAACAGCATAACTCAGAAACGAACAGTCGGATAAACACCAAACTTGGTATTTAGGTTCAGTACCTTCCAGAGATGCGACACGAAGGTTTTCAAGAAAATCCCCCCACCCCAGATTACCCTTTACATGGAACATTTTACGAAAATTTTTATTTTCTCAAAAATGGCTATAACGATTTTGATTAAAATATCATATGTTTAAAATATTTTCATGACAAATAAAATGTATATCTTGAATTTTCTGGCAATGTCTCTAAAATTACTCTTCATTGTGAGCGACTTTTGCATAACTGGTAAACCATAAGAGATAGACAAAATTTTACTACGCAACAAATGTAGATCGCGTTAAAATACACAATTTATGTAATATACATTTTTTTGTTGAGTGAACCATTTTCGAGATATTGCTTGTTATTCCCTTACATTTTCTAATACTTATACTTTTTCTCAAATGGGAATTCGTTATTCATTTTTTTTATGTCCTGGACACACAAAGAGAATGGAATACTCCACATAGCAACCAGCTCTTAAAACATTTGACTATCGCTTAAAGCCTACCAATTCCCCTTGCATCTACAAGAAAATTAGCAATAAGATTAACATCTCGATTAATATGGAATAGATGGAGAATAAGCGTTTGTAAAAATAGTTTGTACAAGAGTAGAGAAAGTCATGTGAGTGCAACACATCAGATTTTTCCACTTATACCCCACCTTTAACTACATTGGTCTTATCGGCGGTCTTTCCTTTGGGACTTATTATTAACTCAATGGTGTTAACTCGTGTAACTCTTGTCGTTGGGTTTCTCGCGCTTTTGATTTTTTAATCATTAGATCATACACACATTCACACTCTCAGCACACTGCATAGCAGGCAGTTACTCTACCGACTGAGCTACGGGGCCAGCCGGTTCGAAGTGTTCAATACTTGTCATTCTTTTCAAGTCCTGTCGCATTTCAGCTGTTTTTCGCGATGTCATGGAAGGAGTAGGGCCAGCGTATAGCGTCCAGTTTTAAAACATTTGACTGTCGCTAAAATGAAATACATACGAAAATAAACTTTGAGGCATTTTTCACACTTCAATAAAACACTTCAATACTTTTAGTCTATATTATATAATATATAAATTCAATAACAGCCCACCTTAAAGCAATATGTGTATGTAACAATATATAAAAAGTGTATATTACAATCATTATATATGTTTATATTATTGTATATATGTGTAATAATGTTATGTGAATGTATTACGTAATTTAATAATGTAGGAGCTGTGAGAGTAATAACTTAAAAGTTGCTAACAATGAGGTAACCTTGAGGCAATAATGAATTTGAAAGTTTAATAATGCTACTTGTAGTACTTGGAAGCAATAATGTAATTTTTGAGACAGTTTATAAATAGCCAATCAACAACCAGAAAACCTGAAAGTAAAATGAATGTATCCTATTTGAGTAGGATTAGCCAATCGGAGACTGAAATGGAGCAAAACTTACAAATTCATAAGCCAGTTGCTTGTAGACAGTTTTTCTAACCGGACGCGAGACGCGTCTTCGGGAAATTTAATACGTATTCAGTGTGAGACAAAGATAGTTTACGTGTTAAAAAGTGCAAGTAATTAATAAAAAATTCTCATATCTCTTTATATCAGTGAATGTTATTTAAATCGTGTCAAGCATGAATAAAAGGAGTGAAGTAAAGTTATATGTGTAAGCCTACATTCTTCAGTCGCACCACTCCCTGCTAAAACATTCATGTCTCTAAAATTAAATGCTGACGCAGCCGAGGCAAATATAAATTTAAAGAAACAGTCAAAATTACAAAGTTAATATTTTTTAAACTTGGGGCAAAGTTCACCGGAAGGTACATTTAGGGCGAAGGCTACCGGAAACTTTTTACCATATGTGCGGTTGCAAGTACTTCAAGTTCGGCTCCTCAACAGTCGAAATATAATACACCTTCTTCAAACGTAGCAGCAACAAACCTTCTTCAAGTTGGCTCCCAAAGCGTGGGGCAAATAACAATACAATAACAAACCTTCTTCAACTTTCGTGAGAATAACTTGTAGGTATACTACCCATCAATAAGCTTTAGACGGTAGAGAAAGTCATGTGAATGTTATCTACATAGAGATATTTTTGAGGGGTAGTGTATTAGTACATAATCGTTACAAATTCAAGTGTTTCCTATTTCGAAACTGTTCCGGAAACCTGCAGGTTGCAAAGTCGTTCAACTGAAGATTTTGTTGTTAAAGTACCATATTTCAAATAAATAAGCCCCCTGCGCGCGTGTGTGTGTGTGTGTGTGTGTGTGTGTGTGTGTGAGGCGAGCTATCTTTGCATGATTCATGCATCTTTTCCATGCAATGTTTTCCTTTTTACCTCGCGATTATGATTATGTCGAGTGAAGTTTAGAATCGTGGTACAAAACGAAAGAGTAGCATTAGAAAACTTTGTTGCTTCGGTCACGCGACGGTTCCTGCTCTTTCCCTCGTAATGACCCATCTCCCGAGATTTGGTAATCATGGTAATTCCTTTCACATGCGGCTTCTGTTCGGCTATCAATTTCCCAAGTTAACCCTGGTCAGTGACACCTTTATGACTGCACGCTTTTATATAACAATCTGTACAATTAGAAAAAACTGCTCGGAAGATACGCGAGTGCAATCACACTGCGAAGTAATGCAGGAATTACGAGTAATAAAGAATAATTGTTGTCTATCGTGAGGAAAGTAATTTTGGCTTTAACTCGAGAAAATGTTATGTTAGGACTCCAAGCATGTTTTTCTTGTTTGTCTGTCAGCACAGAGTTACCACCGGAACCATGTTGATAGGTAGAAATTTCTCATACTTCCTACAGCTGAACTTTCTTAAAAGTCGTTTTCAAACCACTTTTACTCCCTTGAGGATACCCATCTTTCAAATTTATGAAGTTTTATTTTGTCACTTAGTTCTCAGCGTAGCACAAACTTTATACTTGACACTTTTGGGACACACTCAAAACTCCGCTGAATCGAATCACAACTGAACTGCACTTGGCAATGTCCACTTTAACTGAATTGAATTCCCCCACATGCAGGAGCAGCACCACCTCATATAGGCTGCACATAGAAAGCGGAATGTTCTAGAAAGGGAAACTACTCGAACTACCCAAAACAATCCGCTGGAGCGCGGAAGCTGCACATAAGGGGTGTCGGGCCTGGATGGCTTACCGGCGGCCCCGCAGGTAGCTTCGCGCGCGAGGTCACACTATGTACACTAAATTTCATGCATATTCCTAAATTACTTCCTGAGATATTAGTTTCCTTATTTTTACTTTCTCTACTACGTAGCGTAAGTAGAGGAAGTATTGCATTCCACTCAAATATTCGATGTTGAGATTTCACCGGAAATATGTTTTGAGGCCCCCTCAATCCCAATAAAGCATTTTGGAAACATGCCCGTGTATGTATGTGTGTGAGTGAGTCTGTGAACACCATAAAACTCTGATAAATACCAAACTTGGTATATGAGTTTAGTATTTTCCAAGAATATGACATGGAGATTTTCAAGAAAATAACCCACTCGTGCCGTACGTGTGCCGTAAATCTACGTAAATCATGATGAAACATGGTCCATCACTTCACACCTGAGACGAAGGAACAGTCAAAACAGTGGATTGAAAGCGGAGAATCGGCTCCAAACAAAGCGAAGACAGTTCCATCTGCAGGCAAAGTCATGGCGTCAGTTTTTTGGGATGCGCGTGGAATAATTTTCATTTATTATCTTCAAAAAGGAAAAGCAATCAATGGCGAGTATTATGCAAACTTATTGAAGCATTTAAATGCTTAAGTCAAGCAAAAGCGGCCGCATTTATCGAAAAAGAAGGGTCTGTTTCATCAAGACAATGCACCAGTTCACACATCCATAATCGCCATGGTCAAAATCAATGAGTTAAAGTTCGATTGCTTCCCCATTCACCATTTTCGCCAGACTTAGCCCCCTCTAATTATTTTCTGTTTCCAAAGTTGAAGAAATGGCTTGGTGGTAAAAGATTTGCTATCAATGAAGAGGTGGAGTTTGCAGTTGATGGCTATTTTGCAGAACTCGATGGTTCTTAGTATAAACAGGGTATCGAAGCTATTGAACATCGCTGGGAAAAGTGTATCTAGCTGAAAGGAGACTATGTAGAGAAATAAAGATGTTTTTGCACCAAACTTTTGTGTTTTCTTTGTTAGGTCGGGTACTTCTGGGACAGCTCTCGTAACTGTTCAATAGATCCCGGTGTCCAATTAGTTATTGTCACAAGCTATTTTCGATTTATTTGTAATATTCAAAACACTTCAGCAATGATTCTGTTCGAAGCGATCTGTTTATACTTTGCATCCTGCTACCGTTGATATATGATAGCAAAAGCAATAATCAGTAAATTTTTTTCTCGCAATATTCTGGCAAACAAACTGTATTCGAAAATCAAATGAATGTAAATTCACATATTTTTCACATCAAACACAAAGTATCCATTACACAGCAACGCTGTTTAGTTATGCTGTATTCCGTACACACTTTTTACCATTATTATTATTATTATTTTGGGAAATGTAAACAGGGGAGATTTTAATCATTTTTCTATTTACCAAGTTTACTGTAAAGCAAATGGATGCAAAACTGAAAGCGAATTATTAATACAAAAGCAGAAAATGTTTGATATTTTTCAAATGGGATGCGCTGTTATTTATTATGACACAAACAAACAAGCACGCGCCCACTTCGACAAACAGAAAAAGGTCTGTCGCAAACATTCGCCGCAAGTCCTCTTCAAACACAGAAATAAAATAACTGTAACGTACGGGGTTTATTTGTCCGATGCAAAATAGATTTCGGTGGTATTTGGGTTTTATAATACGTCATCATAATATATAGCGTTTTAGGCAGTTAACAGCAATAGCTTCTGCACGCTACCTACATAATAAAAATCTTATGTGTTACATTCACATAACTTTCTCTAACCTCTACCGTTTATTAGTAGGTATATAAATTATTCTTAAGAATAATAAACCTTTACAGAAACAGCTACATTATACATTTCGTTATAGATACAATGAGAACATCGATAATCAAATGTTTTAGAATCGGACGCTATAAATTCCATGCTGTTTCCACGACATCGGAAGAAACAACTGAACATAGCCATTTTTACTTTCTCTACTTCGTATAGTAAGTACGGGAAATATTGTATTCCACCCAAAAATTCGATACCGAGATTTCACAGGAAATACATGTTTTGAGACCCCCTGAATCCAAAAAAAAGCATTTTTGAAACATGTCCGTGTGTGTGTGTGTGTGTGTGAACAGCATAACTCAGAAGCGAACAGTCGGATAAACACCAAACTTGGTATTTAGCTTCAGTATCTTCCAAGGATGCGACAACGAAGGTTTTCAAGAAAATCCCCCCACCCCAGAGTACCCTTTACATGGAAGATTTTTCGAAAATTTTAATTTTCTCAAAAATGGCTCTAACGATTTTGGTTAAAATATCATATGTTTAAGATATTTTCATGACAAAATGTATATCACGAATTTTCTGGGAATGTCTCCAAAAGCATTCATCATTGTGAACGACTTTTGCATAACTGGTAAACTATAAGAGATAGACAAAATTTTACTACACAAAAAATGTAGATCGCGTTAAAATACACAATTTGTCATATACATTTTTTTTTGTTGAGTGAACCATTTTCAGATATTGCTTGTTATTCCCTTAAATTTTTCAATACTTATTTTCTCAAGTGGGAATTCGATATTCATTTTTTGTCTTGGATATGCAAAGAGTTATAATCTGTGGCAAAGAGAATGGTGCTGCACCTAGCAACCAGCTATTAAGAGACATGTATGTGCTTAAAGGCTGCTGTATTTCTATATTGCCCTTGTAAATATATATTCCCCTTGCATCTACAAGAAAATAAGCAATAAGATAGAGTCTACAAACGTTTATCTCGATTAACACGAAGTAGATGGAGAATAACAGTTTGTAAAAATAGTTTGTACAAGAGTAGAGAAAGTCATGTGAGTGTAACACATCAGATTTTTTTAAAAACCTGTCGAAGCATTGAACAGTTCAAACCTTAATAATGAATATCTCGGAAATGGCTGATGCCAGAGAAAAGTTAATTGAAATAAATTGTAAGTTTTAAAGAGATCTACATTTTGTTTTCGTCTATCACTTAACGTTTACAGTTAAACAAATTATACAGAACTCCTTCACAGAACTTAGGTTCCCCAAAACTCAAGCTAAGCATTTTTATACGTAAATATCTTTATTTTAATGAAAATTCTGGCAATTTTCTGGCGGATACGAGTATTTTGTTTTAATTCTTCCTGGGTGTGTCGGTTTGTCTTGTACACTTTATTTTAAGTTACATCAGAGATACAAATCGCTAGAAGTTAGATCGGGGGACCGAGGGGGCCTCAAATGTATACTAATAATTCTGTCCTCAACAGCAATTTCAATTGTTCTCATCGAAATACAGGCCGTATGAGCTGTTGCAAAGTCTTGTTGAAAAAAGGCAAACTCACGCTCCCTGTCTGTTAATTGTCTAAAAAAGCGGGGGGGGGGCAAAATTGTATTCACATATGTACGGGCGTTAACTGTTGACTCGAAAAAAATTGGTCCTATAACTCTTTCTCCACTTCTCAACGTGAACTACGGCGAGTAATGGATAGTTTCCTAAAGAGGTGCCAAAAATGTATGGACAACGACGGTGGCCGGTTTCAGCATCTCCTTTCATAAAGTTGGTAAGTAAAGCCTTTAAAAATAGTTTTTAAAATATTGTATGGTTTTATCGGCGCCATTCTATGATAGCGGCAGGCGGCAACGAGCGCCGAGAACGCGGACAGGAAAAACACCGCGCAGTCGGTTCGTAGTTTCTTGGCTTTCCCTGTATTATTACTATAGGTACTTAAATTATATTCGAACCCACTCGCGGCCTCTCTCAACTGCGCGAAAAAGCCGCCAGAGGCGGACTAAAATCCTTACCTTATAATAGATGCTGAAAATGTTGACCTTTTGCTCTCAAACAGGCAGCATATCTCGTGTAAATATTCTCTCTCATTCTCCGAAGCTCACAGCAGGAATTCTTGTGATAAAACGCCTCATTATGATCACAAAATTGGAGTGTGGTGTGCGATAAGTGCTAGAAGAATAATAGGGACCGTATTCTTTTATGAAACATTAAATGCAGAGCGATATCAGAGGTTAATCCTTAGGCCATTTTGTAATCGCTTGACAGATGAAGAGAAATCGTATGGTTGGTTCCACCAAGATTCTGCAACAGCACATATGACTGCCGAATCGTTACATGCAATAAGAGAGGTGTTTGATTTGTGGCCCCCTCGTTCTCCCGACCTAACGAGTTGTGACTTTTATTTATGGGATTCTTTAAAAGACAAAGCGTATCGTTCCAATCTTCGCACACTACAGGAACTTAGAGAAAACATTGTGCAAGAAATCACAAGAATTCCTGCTGCTGAACTTCGGATAGTGAGCGAGAATACTTTCACGAGATATGTTGCCTGTTTGAGAGCAGGTCAACATTTAGAGCATCTATTATAAGGTAAGTTTTTTAGTCCGCCTCTGCCGGCATAATTTTCCCGGCGACTGCCAGGTGTCTCGCGCAGTAGAGAGAGGCCGCGAGTGGGTTCGAATATAATTTAACTACCCTATACAATAACGCTATTTTTCGAAAGGAAGAATCAGACGCCTGAAAAATTCAATGGCGTCGCCGCGATGGCATTGAATTCTTCAGTCGTCTGATTCTACCTTTCCAACCTTGTCCAACACGCGGCTTGTGCGGAAGAACAATTAATTCCAAGGTTATTTTTGCTATACATTTTTATATTTACTTTAGTAAGATCCCCCTCCCCAAATGCTAACGAATAAAATCCGTGTAAGGAGCCCAGCCCTCTGTGTTGTTACAGTATAGTGACTCTCTGTGGTCAGACGAGGAGACAGCAGTAGATGCTGCGCCAGTAGTTGCGTATGTGCTGACGATGGAAAGGGAGAACCTATAATTTATAGTTGGGCGCCGACCGGGCACATACTGCAGATCGGGCAGAAGCGACTGCCTGCCTGCCCGCCCTGAGTTACACAACTACAGCCTGTTCTAGCATCGAACCAGAGAACGTGTTCATTATTTACTACCACGGTGAGCAGCTCTGGAAATCTTTACTCCGATGTCATAGTTGAGGATGTGGTTCTCTTGGCATCTTTCAGCTCTGTATGCGTTTTACTGCACGAAATCAACATGTTGACACAATTACTGCTCTATCACTTATTAGTGGGTGTAAAAGTTACTCTTATGAAAGTTTATTTTCTCATTTACTACAAGGATAATCCCAAAAGTACCCGACCTGACGTATATATACCAGTTGTTGTTTCAAACAAATGACTATGGTAGAAAGTACCAACCTTATAAAGCTTAAGTTTGAAGTTTGATGATGCTACATTGTTTAGTAATTGTTTGGCAGCCATCAATAGTGAACTCCCTCAGCGAATTTGTAAACATGGATAAAACTGGTCATCGTTATGTGATACAATACTTTCATTTGAAAGGTCTTAGTCCAACTAATATTAAAGCTGAGCTAGATTCTACTCTGGGGGAGTCTGCTCCTTCGTTTACAACAGTAAAATATTGGGTGGCAAGGTTTAAGCGAGGCCGTACGAGCTGCCAAGATGAACATCGCAGTGGTCGACTAAATGAGGCGACCACGCTATAAATTGTGAGGAAAGTCCACAAACTAGATTGGATGACCGTCGACTGAGTGCGCGAGTAGCAAACATCGTAGACATTTCAAAAAATCTGATGTGTTACACTCACATGACTTTCTCTACTCTTGTACAAACTATTTTTACAAACTCTTATTCTCCATCTATTTCATATTAATCGAGATAAACATTTGCAGAAACGATCTTTTGACACGCAAAGAGAATTGCATTTTACACATAGCGACCAGTTCTAAAAATATTTGACTATCGCTTAAGGCGTACATGTTCCCTTGTTTTGTATTTGCAAGGACAATATAGAAATACAGTAGCCTTTAAGCACATACATATCTCTTAATAGCTGGTTGCTAGATGCCGCACCATTCCCTTTGGCACAGATTATAATTCTTTGCATATCCAAGACAAAAAAATGAATAACGAATTCCCATTTGAGAAAAGTATTGAAAAATTTAAGGGAATAACAAGTAATATCTCGAAAATGGTTCACTCAACAAAAAAAATGTATATGATATAAATTGTGTATTTTATCCCGTACTACATTTTTTGTGTAGTAAAATTTTGTCTATCTCTTATGGTTTACCAGTTATGCAAAAGTCGTTCACAATAAAGAATACTTTTGGAGACATTCCCAGGAAATTCAAGATACACATTTTATTTGTCATAAAAATATCTTAAACATATGATATTTTAATCAAAATCGCTAGAGCCATTTTTGAGAAAATTAAAATTTTCGAAAAATCTTCCATGTAAAGGGTACTCTGGGGTGTGGGGATTCTCTTGAAAACCTTCGTGTCGCATCCTTGCAAGATACTGAACCTAAATACCAAGTTTGGTGTTTATCCGACTGTTCGTTTCTGAGTTATGCTGTTCACACACAGACACACACACGGACATGTTTCCAAAAATGCTTTTTTTTATTCAGGGGGTCTCAAAACATGTATTTCCGGTGAAATTTCGGTATCGAAATTTTGGGCGGAATACAATATTTCCCCTACTTACTATACGTAGTAGAGAAAGTAAAAATGCTGTACATCACATACTAACTAAAAATTTAGACATGAGAAAGCTGTGCGCAAGATGGGTGCCGCGTTTACTCACAATGGAGCAAAAGCATCATCGTGAGGATGTTTCAGTCGAGTGTTTGGCGATGTTTCGCTGCAATAAAGCCGAGCTTTTGCGTCAATTCATAACCATGAATGAAACATGGGTTCATCACTTCACAGCTGAGACAAAGGAACAGTCAAAACAGTGGAATGAAAGGGGAGAATCGGCTCCAAAGAAGGCGAAGACAGTTCCATCTGCAGGCACGTTCATGGCGTCAGTTCTTTGGGATGCGCGTGGGATAATTTTCATTGATTATCTTCAACAAGGAAATGCAATCAATGGCGAGTATTATGCAAACTTATTGCAGGGTTTGAATGATGAAATCAAGCAAAAACAGCCGCATCTAGCGAGAAAGAAAGTTCTGTTTTATCAAGACAGTGCACCAGTTCACACATCCATTATCGCCATGGCCAAAATCAATGAGTTAAAGTTTGAATTGCTTGCCCATGCGCCCTATTCGCTAGACTTAGCCCCCTCTGATTATTTTCTGTTTCCAAAGTTGAAGAAATGGCTTGGTAGTAAAAGATTTGCCAACAATGAAGAGGTGCAGTTTGCTATTTTACAGTACTCACGGTTCTCACTATAAACAGGGTATTGAAGCTATTGAATATCGCTGGGAAAAGTGTATCGAGTTGAAAGGGCACTACGTACAGAAATAAAGATTTTTTTTCCTAACTTTTTGTATTTTATTTGTTAGGTCGGGTACTTCTGGGACAGCCCTCGTAAGATAAACCTTTCCGAAAACAGCTAAATTCCACATTTCGTTATAGATACAAAGAGAGCAGTGATGGTCAAATGTTTAAGAACTGGACACTATATGCTGGTCTTAAAATTCCATACTGCTTCCATGATATCGCGAGAAACAGCTGAAAATCGACAGGACTAAGTATTGAACAATTGGAACCATTATTATTGTTACCTACAATATAGGATCAGCACAACCTTCAGATTTTCCAACTTGTCTCTCAGCGTATATACCTCAAGGAATGTAACATTCATTAGTCTGCCTAACATGTTCCCTTGTTTCATAGACACAGATTATATACCATGGAGACACACATATCCATGGAATTGGCACATCACTGGCTAGACATGTAGTCCTCCGTGAACTAGTGGTACCGTGCTAGCCTCTAGTTCCCAAGGTCGCGGGTTCAAACCCGGCGGAGGGCGATGGATTTTTTTCGGGCGTAAAAATCCTTAGCATGGCTTCGCTCGGAAGGGAAGTAAAGCCGGTGGTCCCGTGTCGTAGATTTACGGCACGTAAAAGAACCTCAAGCCTGATAAAGAGGCTTCTGAGCAAAATTTCACACCCAATATAGAATGGGACGCTAAGGGCCACAGCAGCTAAGGAGCGTCCATAAATAAAACTCAATTCAATTTTGTTCTTCTTCCAATTCAAGGAAAGGTATTATTTCCCGTACTGCTGTTTTCAGCTCTTTCTGGGCCTACCTATATCCCGTCTTCCTATTGGATTATAAGAATATGCCTGCAACGGCGGATGATCAGGAACATTCTTGGTACATGTTGATGCCATCTCTCCTGGTAACGTGCCACTTCTTCCTCCATACTCTTTTCTACCTTCAGTTCTTCTCTAATTTCTTGGCTTCTTCTTTGATCTTCTTAGCACCCATGTGTGACTTCATACATCAGTCTTACTTGATTTCCTTATTAACATCTTTTTCCAAATATCTTTTTTTTTATATATATATATATATATATATATATATATATCCGCTTATATTATTATATTTTTTTAGGTTACATTTAAAGTTTCGATTAAATTTATACCCAGGTATATTGATATTTCACATCTCAAATATCTTAAAGTATTCACTTGTTCTATTATATCGTTATTTATAACTAGATCAGCTCTGATATTAATGTTTCCTCTCACTGCCATCACATTTGTAAAATGCTTAACTTTGTTACGTTAACTTGAACATGATCTTCCGATTCCGACAATAGCACTTGATCCTCTGCAAAGAGGATATTATTAATTAGACTGTCGTTTACAATGTGTGTATATGTAATATTTTCTTTCTTCCATTCCTGTATGATCTCCTTCATATATAGGTAATTAAAAAATCTGAAGTGGCACATTCACATGACTTCCTGTACCTTCTATCGTTTATTAGTGCGTATACAACTAACTACTCTTACTAAAGGTTATTTTTTTTCTATTACACTATAATTCCAAATAAACCTTTACAGAAACAGCTACATTACACATTTCGTTATAGATACAAAGAGAACAGCGATAGTCAAATGTTTAACAACTGGACGCTGTATGCTGCCTTAAAATTCCAAGACATCGCGAGAAACAACTGCATGTTCAAAGGACTCTAACAGAATCAAGAATTCGAACCTTTAGTAACGGATATCTCTGAAATGACTTATGATACAAAAAAAATTTTATTTGAAAGAAATTGTATTTTAAAGAGATCTGCATTTTTTTATCTATTGCTTAACGTTTACCAGTTATACAAGATTAATACAACGTTCCTTCCGAATGAAGAGGACTTCATAGCGCATTCCCAGAAAATTCAGGATATACATTTTATTTGCCATGTAGTTACCTTTAACATATGCTATTTTAATCAAAATCGTTGTCATTTTTAGGAAACAAAAAATTTCGAAACATTTTCCATATAGCGGGTATTTTGAGGTGGGCGATTTTCGTGAAAATCTTCGTGTCCCATCTTTGAAAGATACGAGAAAAAAAGAGTTTTATTTATGGACGCTCTTTATCTGCTGTGGCTTTTGGCGTCCCATTCTATATTAGACGTGAAAGACCCGAAATTTTGCTCAGAGCCCTCTTTATTAGGCTTGAGATTTTTTTACGTGCTGTAAATATACCACCGGCTTTACTTCTCTTCCGAAAGAATCCATGCTAAGGATATTTACACCCGAAGAAATCCATCGACCTCCGCCGGGTTTGAACCCGCAACCTCGGGAACTAGAGGCTACTATGATAACCACTACACTACGGAGGACGACAGGAAGATACAGAATCCAAATACCAAGTCTGGTATTTATGCGACTTTTCGTTTTTGAGTTATGCTGTTCACAGACACACATACTCACGGTCATTTTTCTAAAAATGCTTTATTTAGCCTCAAAACATGTTTTTCCGGTGAAATCTCGGTGACGAATGTTTGGGTGGAATGCAATACCTTCTCTATCTACCAGGTACGTGGTATAGAAAGCAAATACTAGCCCTTGATTTGTTTCTATTGTTATTGGAAAGGTTTATCTCGATTAAAATGAAGCAGATAGGAAAATAAACCTTCGCAAGATTTTCGGAGTAATTTAAGAAACATCTGACATCTTCTGCTGCGCTACGTCACTCAAGACGGTCCAACAGGAGTAGGACTATAAGAAAGCACGGTTTGAAAAACGAAGTTAATACAAGCCACATACTGGCCGTGCATTCGGACTTAGCCGATGCTCTACAGCCATTAAGTGCGGTACAGCGCTTCGATCTAATCCAGAATAATGGGCGGGCATGGACAGGACCCTGCATCATTGTTGAAATGTGCAACAATAGCCGCCGTAACAGGAAGCTTTAGTGCAGCTCCTCCCTGTATTCACATGGGCTGCTTGGGAAAGGGGCACATCCCGCTCCTAGCCACGTCCGTTTCGATATGCTACAATAGACAGACTGTCCTCGGGCCTTGTATAACCTGGTTTGCATCCCAAACACCGCTTTATCGCCAATCATACTAAATATTCTTAACAAGCTGCGCAGTGCACCGTTAATAGCCAAGTTCTGCACCCTATTATGCTGTTTAACACGGGGTTTTATCATCATCTTCGTATGGCTTTACATTCTCTGTGTATGTACTCAGTAGAGGAAGTATTTTTACTCTATCCAAAAATTGAATGTCGAGATTTCACCGCCGCCTATTTATCTATGAACAGCATAACTCCAAAATGAAAACTCCTATAAACACCAAACTACTGCCTCTCTAACGGATTATCCCCCTGTTTGTACAACTTACAAGCCAAGTCAGTAGCCTCTCGAGGAGCAAGTAAACTCTGGATCATAGCTTATCCAGGATGGGTGATCAGCCCAATAACAAACCAATGCCTTGTGTCAATAAACTATCGAGGAGCAAGTAAACTCTGGATCATAGCATATCCAGGATGGGTGATCAGTCCAATGACAATGCCTTGTGTCAGTAACCTTTCGAGGAGCAAGTAAACTCTGGATCATAGCTTATCCAGGATGGGTGATCAGTCCAATGACAAACCAATGACGTGTCAGTAACCTGTCGAGGAACAAGCAAACTCTGGATCATAGCATATCCAGGTTGGGTAATCAGCCCAATAACAAACCAATGTCTTGTGTCAGTAGTCTGTCGAGGAGCAAGCAAACTCTGGAACATAGCATATCCAGGTTGGGTAATCAGCCCAATAACAAACCAATGTCTTGTGTCAGTATTGTGTCGAAGAGGAAGCAAACTTTGGATCATAGCATGATGAACAAGAAGGAAATGAAATTTAATGATGCAGGGGAAAATTCGCGGATCAAATTATCCAGCATGCACCGCGAAAAAACCATAGGTCAGGTTGGTCGGCCCCGGGCTTTGAACGGTGTCTCCCAAAATGAGCCACAGACGTTACCGCTTGAGCCATCCCGCTCCGAAAATACCAAAGTTGATATTAAATTAAGCATCTTCCAAAGATGCGACACGAATATTTTCAACAAAATCAAAACCCCAAACTTGCCTTTACACATAAAATTTTTCGATTTTTATTTTATTTTCTCAAAAAATAGCTCTAAAAATTTTTTATTATAATACCATATGTTGAAATATTTGTATAGCAAAATAAAATTTATATCTTGAACTTTCTGGGAGTAGTCTCGTCTTCATTCCGAATGACTTTTGATAATTGGTAACCCGTAAGTATATATCTACTCGTACATAATGTCACTACACAAAAAATCTGATGTGATACATTCACATGAATTTCCCTACCCTCTATCGTCTATTAGTGGGTACACAAGACATTCTTACTCAAGGATTTTCCTATCTACTACATTTTAATCCAAATAAACCTTTCCAGAAACAGCTACATTACACATTACGTTATAGATACAAAGAGAACAGCGATAGTCAAATGTTTAACAACTGGACGCTATATGCTGGCCTTAAAATTCCATACTGTTTCCATGACATCGCGTCAAGCAGTTGAAAGGACTTGAGAATGAGCAATTCGAACCTTTAATAACGCATACCTCAGAAACGGCTTATGCCATAAAAACCCTTACTTTAAATAAATTGTGTGTTTTAAAGATATCTACCTTTGTGTGTACTACATTTTCGTCTATCGTTCTATGTTCACTAGTTATACAAGATGAAGTAGGTTTATTGCTGTATTGTTATTTGCCAAGCCAAATTGAAGAAGGTTTGTTGCTGCTACGTATGGAAAGCCAGTTTGAAGATGTATTATTTTTCGACTGTTTCTTTAAATAATATATATTTATGTTTGCCTCGGCTGCGTCAGTATTTTTTTAGAGACATGGATTTCTTTGCAAGGCGTGGTGTGGCTGAAAAATGTAGGCTTACAAAGATGTTTATTTTTTATTCACTCCTTTTTTACTTTCTCTACTACGTATAGTAAGTAGGGGAAGTATTGCATTCCACCCAAAAATTCGATACCGAGATTTCACCGGAAATACACGTTTTGAGACCTCCTGAATCCAAAAAAAGCATTTTTAGAAACATGTCCGTGTGTGTGTCTGTGTGTGTGTATGTGTGTCTGTGTGTGTGTGTGTGTCTGTGTGTGTGTGTGTCTGTGAACAGCATAACTCAAAAACG
Source organism: Deroplatys truncata (assembly GCA_030765065.1). NCBI lineage: Eukaryota > Metazoa > Arthropoda > Insecta > Mantodea > Mantidae > Deroplatys > Deroplatys truncata. The sequence continues at coordinate 16,071,586 of CM060979.1, forward strand.
AACAATCGGATAAGCACCAAACTTGGTATTTAGGTTCAGTATCTTCCAGAGATGCGACACGAAGGTTTTCAAGAAAATCCCCCCACCCCAGACTACCCTTTACATGGAAGATTTTTCGAAAATTTTAATTTTCTCAAAAATGGCTCTAACGATTTTGATGAAAATATCATATGTTTAGGGTAATGTCATGAGAAATGAAATGTATATCTCGAATTTACTGGGAATGTCTCCAAAAGTATTCTTCATTGTGAACGACTTTTGCATAACTGGTAAACCATAAGAGATAGACAAAATTTTACTACACAAAAAATGTAGATCGCGTTAAAATACACAACTTATGTCATATACATTTCTTTTGTTGAGTGAACCGTTTTCGAGATATTGCTTGTTATTTCCTTAAATTTTCCAATACTTATACTTTTTCTCAAATGCGTTATTCATTTTTTTTGTCCTGGACATGCAAAGAGAATGGAATGCGCCACATGGCAACCAGCGTTAAAATATTTGACTATCGCTTAAAAGCTACCATATTTTCCTTGCACCTACAAGAAAATTACCAATAAGATTGACATCTAGATATCTCGATTAACATGAAGCATATGGAGAATAGGCGTTTGTAAAATTAGATTGTACAAGAGTAGAGAAAGTCATGTGAGTGTAACACATCAGATTTTATTAATTCTTGACACCATTTAAATAACACTTCATTGATATAGAGAGCTGTAAGATTCTTTTATTAAATACTTGCACCTTTTTAAGCACAAACTATTTTCTCACACAAAATACTATTAAATTTCTCGAGGACACATCTCGCGTCCGGTTAGGAACACTGTCTACAAGCAACGCGTCCAGTTAAGAGCGCGGTATACAAGCAACTGACTTGATTTCTACCGCCCAAATTTGCAAATTTCTGTATTTCAAGTCTCCGACTAGCTAATGCATTTCCAATAGCATACCTTCATTTAACTAAAGCTTTTTTCTGGTGTTGATTGGTTATTTTTATAAACTGACACTAAAATTACATTATTGCTTCCTCCAATAATGAGTAGTAGCATTATTAAACTTTCTTACTCACTATTGCCTCAAGGTTACCTCACTGTTAGCAACTTTTACCCTATTATTCTCACAGCTCCTGCATTATTAGATTACGTAATACATTCACGTAACATTAATGAACATGTATACAATATTATAAGCGTATGCAATGACTGTTACATACATTTGACAAATTATTCCATACACATATTGCTTTAAGGCGGGCTGTTATTGAATTTACTTATTATATAATTAGACTGAAATTGTTTAAGTGCTAAAAATACTGCCTCAAAGATTATACAAAACTCCTTGCGAATGAAGAGAACTTCATAAGCTATTCCCCGAAAATTCAAGATATCTATTTTATTTTTCATGTATCTTTCATTTACGGTATTTTAAACCAAATCGTTAGAGCCAGCTTAAGAACATCAAAAATTTCGAATAATATTCCATGTAAAGGGTAGTTTTGGGGTGGGTGGATTTTCTTGAGAACCTTCGTGTAGCATCTTTGGAAGATATTGCACCAAAATACCAAATATCCGACTTTTTCGGTTTTTAGTTATGATATTTACTCACTCACACATACACACACCTGGACATGTTTTCAATAAGAAATGCTTTATTTGGATTCAGGGAGCCTCAAAACATGTATTTCCGGTGAAATTTCGGTATCGAATTTTTGGGTGGAATGCAATACTTCCCCTACTTACTATACGTAGTAGAGAAAGTAAAAAAATGAATAACGAATTTGAGAAAAAGTATAAGTATTGGAAAAGTTAAGGGAATAACAAGCAATATCTCGAAAATGGTTCACTCAACAACAAAAATGTAGATGACATAAATTGTGTATTTTAACGCGATCTACATTTTTTGTGTAGTGAAATTTTGTCTATTTCTTATGGTTTACCAGTTATGCAAAAGTCGTTCAATATGAAGAATACTTTTGGAGACATTCCCAGAAAATTCGAGATATACATTTCATTTCTCATGAAAATATCTTAAACATGTGAAATTTTAATCAAAATCATTACTGCCATTTTTGAGAAAATTAAAATTTTCGAAAAATGTTCCATGTAAAGGGTAATCTGGGGTGGGGGGATTTTCTTGAAAACCTTCGTGTCGCATCTCTGGAAGATACTGAACCTGAATATCAAGTTTGGTGTTTATCCGACTGTTCGTTTCTGAGTTATGCTGTTCACAGACACACACACGGACATGTTTCTAAAAATGCTTTTTTTTGGATTCAGGGGGTCTCAAAACATATATTTCCGGTGAAATCTCGGTATCGAATTTTTGGGTGGAATACAATACTTCCCCTACTTACTATACGTAGTAGAGAAAGTAAAAAGGTTTCTCCCGTTAACCATTTCCAAGATATTTCTTGCTATTTGTTTGAGTTTTTATATAATTGTACTTATCTGAACTGATAAATCTCCCTTCGGCCCTCTCTCTCTCTCTCTCTCTCTCTCTCTCTCTCTCTCGTCATGCAAAGAGCATGGCATTTCAAAGACATCAGGTAGCGACACGTTCTTTAAAAACTATCGCTTCAATCTATTCTAATTATAGCTGCAACGAATGTGTAAATGTGTAATCAAAATTTATCTGTATTGACAAGAAATAAATAGAAGAATAAACTTTTGTACGAATAGTTTGTAGAATAACGAGTAGAGAAAGTCATGTGAATGGAACACGGCAGACAATTTGTTTACTTTCTCTACTACGTATAGTAAGTAGGGGAAGTATTGTATTCCACCCAAAATTTCGATACCGAGATTTCACCGGAAATGCATGTTTTGAGACCCCCTGAATGCAAAAAAATCTGATGTGTTACACTCACATGACTTTCTCTACTCTTCTACAATCTAATTTTACAAACGCTTATTCTCCATATGCTTCATGTTAATCGAGATATCGAGATGTCAATCTTATTGCTAATTTTCTTGTAGATGCAAGGGGAATATGGTAGCTTTTAAGCGATAGTCAAATATTTTAACGCTGGTTGCTATGTGGAGTATTCCATTCTCTTTGCATGTCCAGGACATAAAAAATGAATAACGAATTTGAGAAAAAGTATAAGTATTGAAAATTTAAGGAAATAACAAGCAATATCTCGAAAACGGTTCACTCAACAAAAGAAATGTATATGACATAAGTTGTGTATTTTAACGCGATCTACATTTTTTGTGTAGTAACATTTTGTCTATCTCTTATGGTTTACCAGTTATGCAAAAGTCGTTCACAATTAAGAATACTTTTGGAGACATTCCCAGAAAATTCGAGATATACATTTCATTTCTCATGACATTATCTTAAACATATGATATTTTCATCAAAATCGTTAGAGCCATTTTTGAGAAAATTAAAATTTTCGATAAATCTTCCATGTAAAGGGTAGTCTGGGGTGGGGGGATTTTGTTGAAAACCTTCGTGTCGCATCTCTGGAAGATACTAAACCTAAATACCAAGTTTGGTGCTTATCCGACTGTTCGTTTTTGAGTTATGCTGTTCACACACACACACACAGACACACACACACAGACACACACACACACACACGCACACACAGACACACACACGGACATGTTTCCAAAAATGCTTTTTTTGGATTCAGGAGGTCTCAAAACATGTATTTCCGGTGAAATCTCGGTATCGAATTTTTGGGTGGAATGCAATACTTCCCCTACTTACTATACGTAGTAGAGAAAGTAAAAAGCATTTTTGGAAACATGTCCGTCTGTGTGTGTGTGTGTGTGTGTGTGTGTGTGTGTGTGTGTGTGTGTGTGTGTGTGTGTCTGTCTGTCTGTGAACAGCATAACTCAGAAACGAACAGTCGGATAAACACCAAACTTGGTATTTAGGTTCAATATCTTCCATGGATGCGACACGAAGGTCTTCAAGAAAATTCCCGCACCCCAGAGTACCCTTTACATGGAAGATTTTTTCGAAAATTTTAATTTTCTCAAAAATGGCTCTAACGATGTTGATTAAAATATCATATGTTTAAGATATTTTTATGAGAAATAAAATGTATATCTTGAATTTTCTGGGAATGTCTCCAAAAGTATTCTTTATTGTGAACGACTTCTGCATAACTCGTAAACCTTAAGAGATAGACAAAATTTTACTGCACACAAAATGTAGATCGCGTTAAAATACACAATTTATGTCATATACATTTTTTTGTTGAGTGAACCATTTTCGAGATATTGCTTGTTATTCTCTTAAATTTTTCAATAATTTTCTCAAATGGGAATTCGTTATTCATTTTTACTTTCTCTACTACGTATAGTAACTAGGGGAAGTATTGTATTCCACCCAAAAATTCGATACCAAGATTTCACAGCAAATACATGTTTTGAGACCCGCTGAATCCAAAAAAGCATTTTTGGAAACATGTCCGTGTGTGTGTCTGTCTGTGAACAGCATAACTCAGAAACGAACAGTCGGATAAACGCCAAACTTGGTATTTAGGTTCAGTATCTTGCAAGGATGCGACACGAAGGTTTTCAAGAAAATCCCCACACCCCAGAGTACCCTTTACATGGAAGAGTTTTCGAAAATTTTAATTTTCTCAAAAATGGCTCTAACGATTTTGTTTAAAATATCATATGTTTAAGATATTTTTATGACAAATAAAATGTGTATCTTGAATTTCCTGGGAATGTCTCCAAAAGTATTCTTTATTGTGATCGACTTTTGCATAACTGGTAAACCATAAGAGATAGATAAAATTTTACTACACAAAAAATGTAGTACGCGATAAAATACACAATTTATATCATATACATTTTTTTTGTTGAGTGAACCATTTTCGAGATATTACTTGTTATTCCCTTAAATTTTTCAATACTTATTTTCTCAAATGGGAATTCGTTATTCATTTTTTTGTCTTGGATATGTAAAGAGTATTAATCTGTGGCAAAGGGAATGGTGCTGCACCTAGCAACCAGCTATTAAGAGATATGTGTGTGCTTAAAGGCTACTGTATTTCTATATTGCCCTTGTAAATATATATTCCGCTTACATCTACAAGAAAATTAGCAATAAGATAGTCTGCAAATGTTTATCTCGATTAACATGAAGTAGATGGAGAATAAGCGTTTGTAAAAATAATTTGTACAAGAGTAGAGAAAGTCATGTGAATGTAACATATCAGATTTTTTTTAATTCTATGGCAATATTTTCTTCGTGGAAATCGAAACTCTCTAATAAGTACTGTTTAGGATAAACTGTTTTAGTGTAATTTGGGAATAACGTTTGAAACCTCCAAAAGGTGATAGGATTACCGACTACAGTTAGGAGGTGACCTTCGGCTTGTTGTTTTGATATGGGTAAAGGCGTCTCTCACGTCAACAATGCCGATGTTCGCCCCCAAGGAGGCTGTCTACCTGTGACCATTGTTCCCCAGTTAGGGACTGTACGCGACACGGTTGGACGCCTGCTGCTCCACAACTGACAGGAGTGCATCGTGTAGGTTACAGCTCGCATCAGAACCCTGTCACGTCACACCGATAGTCTTTTCTTTTCTTATGCAATCATCATCATCACAATCAAGCCATGCGTGTGCCGCAGGATGTTCTGGGATTCCCCGGCATTACCACCGCTGTCTGAGAAAACTTGATAAACTATCCTTTCAGGCCAAACCAACTAAGAACCCAAGTTCTAAAAGCTTTTTCTTTTGGCTGATCAGCAAATACATTGTACAAGCTACTGATAACAACAAACCTACGTAACAATCAGGGGCGGCTTCTTAATATGGTAGCACGTTTGCGCTACAACCAAAGTCCTGGCTCTCCCTTTAATGTAAATAACCTACACATTTCGGTTATCATTCTGACATGATCTTGTGGAGTGGACTTTGGCAAGCGTTGTATTGTTTGCAGGTGCCAAGTAGTGCACTCCCGGCTTCAAACCCACATTGGTATAATGGTGAAGTATAGGGAATGACGAACCAAGGGAGCGCAGAGGTGTATGGGGGGGGAAGTGCGGGGCATAAGCTGCATGATTTTGGTTAATCTACTAGTCAGAGAGCATAGAATAGGATGATCAACAGGAGCAATACTTTTCGTTTCGTCCCATACACAGAGCCATCTATTGAACTCACAGTAAAAGTTTACCTCACTTCCGATCTTCCGTCTACTGAACAGCATCTCTGACTATACTCTAGTCACCTTGCATCTCTCATAATTACGTTGCCTGTATGCCACGTGGTTTGTGCCGTGTTGTGTGTATCGGGTTTAATTTTATGAATCAAAGTGGTTTATTTAGTTAAAATACAGGTAAACGTTGCTATAAGGAGAAACAATGAATTCCATTCAGTCTCTTTTAATGCAACCGTTTTCAACGCTAATCTTGGAGGAAAAGAATTAAATTAAACGCACTGGCAGGCCCACACCATACCTAAAAATCACTCAGGTAGTTCAAACATAAACAAGAAATTTTAACAGCGATGTATATGAAGAAAATCTGATGTGTTACACTCACATGACTTTCTCTACTCTTGTACAAACTATTTTTAAAAACTCTTATTCTCCATCTATTTCATATTAATCGAGATAAACATTTGCAGAAACCATCTTTGACATGCAAAGAGAATTACATTTAACACATAGCGGCCAGTTCTAAAAATATTCGACTCGTTTAAGGCGTACTATGTTCCCCTTGTTTTGTATTTCCAAGGGCAATATAGAAATACAGTAGCCTTTAAGCATAGACATATCTCATAATAGTTGGTTGCTAGGTGCAGCACCATTCCCTTTCCCACAGATTAATACTCTTTGCATATCCAAGACAAAAAAATGAATAACGAATTCCTATTTGAGAAAATAAGTATTGAAAAACTTAAGGGAATAACAAGCAATATCTCGAAAATGGTTCACTCAACAACAAAAAATGTGTATGACATAAATTGTGTATTTTAACGCGATCTACATTTTTTGTGTAGTAAAATTTTGTCTATCTCTTATGGTTTACTAGTTATGCAAAAGTCGTTCACAATAAAGAATACTTTTAGAGACATTCCCAGAAAATTCGAGATATACATTTCATTTGTCATAAAAATATCTTAAACATATGATATTTTAATCAAGATCGTTAGAGCCATTTTTGAGAAAATTAAAATTTTCGAAAAATGTTCCATGTAAAGGGTAATCTGGGGTGGGGGGATTTTCTTGAAAACCTTCGTGTCGCATCCATGGAAGATACGGAACCTAAACACCAAGTTTGGTGTTTATCCGACTGTTCGTTTCTGAATTATGCTGTTCACAGACAGACACACAGACAGACAGACAGACAGACACACACACGGACATGTTTCCAAAAATGCTTTTTTTTGGATTCAGGTGGTCTTAAAACATGTATTTCCGGTGAAATCTCGGTATCGAATTTTTGGGTGGAATACAATACTTCCGCTACTTACTATACGTAGTAGAGAAAGTAATATGATTGGATGTGTGGTTGTGATATTAAAAACGCCCTGTTTTGCTTTCCTTGCGTTTTTTTGGTGGTGAAGATACATGAACAAAGCATGGCGTGAATGATCTGTAGCATCTTCATGAAATGTGCATGTGTTATATATTGTGAATTCCCATTTCTTGTTTATTTGCGTAAATTAATCAGCCTATAGTGAGAAACTTATTCCGTATTTATTACTTAAAACATTTCAAATTGCAAGGATAATGTGAACCACCAAAGTTCAGAGTCACCAGCCGCCCCTGGTAACAATGAAACAATGCATGTGGTGGTCAAATTGACTCCACTAGAGAACCAATTAACTAAGAACTGGTTGCGCGGTGTTTTTTCCTGTTCGCGTTATCGGCGCTCGTTCCGGCTATCATAGAATGACTCGGGTGCAACCATACAACGTTTTAAAACCTTACCAACTTTATGAAAGGAGGTGCTCTTTGGGATAACTATCCATCACTTGCGGTAGTTCGCTTTGAGAAATTTTGTTTTAATTCTTCCAGGGTGTGTGGGTTTGTCTTACACACTTTATGCTTTAATTTACTCTAGAGATAGAAATCGCAGGGGGTTAGGTCGGGAGGCCACAAATCTCTTCTAAAAATTCTGTCCTCAAACACACCTTTTGTTCTCATCAAAATATTGACCTATGAGCTGTGGCAGAATCTTATTATACAGTGTATGGATTGTTGTACGGGCTGGAACTTTCACACCCGGAAATATTTATGCAAATCGTATTTTAACTTGAGCTAGCTGAGTTAACACATACGAATCATAAACAATCACATCTTGCGCAGTAGAAAAATATACTGAGCCATAATATACTTAGTGACTAAATACAGGACAAAATAATAAATAACTCGTAACAACTGAACTACGCTATATCACTGTTAACTCAATACTGCAGAGCCAGAGCAGAGCAAAGCCGCGTCAGTAGCATCACCTTGATTGCAGCATTAGAGTGGAATTATGTCACGCCCAGTGAATAAAACACCGTGCAGCCGGATCTTAGTTCATTGGCTCTCTCAGTATTTTTCCAATACGAACATGTGTGAACAAGACAAGAATTTAGATTACTGTATGAAGTTACAACAATTAATACAATGGTTAACAATATAATACAATGCTTTACAAGGCGTCTTCTTCAGTGCCAGTTAGTAAAATGCCCCCTGGTAATTTCCTCTTGTGGAAAACTACACATCATTATCGATTTCCTCAGACGAGGAAACAGATGATAATCGTTTGGTGCCAAATCCGGACAGTTGTGAAACATGAAGTGCAGACTTGGCTTTCATAACAGGTGGCATCATTCTTTGACTAAGGCATACAAAAACTCGTTTCCCGTTACGACAGAAGCCTGAATAACGTCGGTGACTATGTGAAGTATTTAGAAAACAATGTTCTGTTAGTTTTTAAAAAGTTATCAGCACTTACTTTAAAATACTGTCTCGTTTTTCTTGTTATTGGTTTGAATTTTCAAATACTTCTACTTTTCTTAAATGGGAAGTCTTTCGCTTTTGGGGGGGTTATCCAAAGAGCATGCAATTTCAAAGCCATCACATAGCGACAAAGTCGTTAAAAATCTGACTATCGCTTTACCTTACTGTAACCTACAACGAAATTTGCAAATTTGTAAGCTTATCTAGATTAAAAAGAAGTAGCTATAATAATCATAATAATAAAAATCTGATGTGCTACACTCACATGACTTTCTCTACTCTTGTACAAACTATTTTTACAAACGTTTATTCTCCATATGCTTCATGTTAATCGAGATATGGAGATGTCAATCTTATTGCTAACTTTGTTGTAGATGCAAGGGGAATATGGTAGGTTATAAGCGAGAGTCAAATCTTTTAAGCGCTGGTTGCTACGTGGCGCATTCCAATCTCTTTGCATGTCCAGGACATAAAAAAATGAATAACGAATTTGAGAAAAACTATAAGTAATGGAACTTTTAAGGGAATAACAAGCGATATTCGAAAATGGTTCACTCTACAAAAAAACATGTATACGACATAAATTGTGTATTTTAACGCGATCTACATTTTTGGTGCAGTAAAATTTTGTCTATCTGTTATGGTTTACCAGTTATGCAAAAGTCGTTCACAATGAAGAACACTTTTGGAGATATTCCCAGAAAATTCAAGATATACATTTTATTTGTCATGAAAATATCTTAAACATATGATATTTTAATCAAAATCGTTAGAGCAATTTTTGAAAAAATTAAAATTTTCGAAAAATGTTCCATGTAAAGGGTACTCTGGGGTGGGGGATATTCTTGAAAACCTTGGTGTCGCATCTCTGGAAGATACTGAACCTAAATACCAAGTTTGGTGTTTATCCGACTGTTCGTTTCTGAGTTATGCTGTTCACAGACAGACACACACACGGACATGTTTCTAAAAATGCTTTTTTTGGATTCAGGGGGTCTCAAAACATATATTTCCGGTGAAATCTCGGTATCGAATTTTTGGGTGGAATACAATACTTCCCCTACTTACTAAACGTAGTAGAGAAAGTAAAAGGTTTGTAAGAGTTATAAGAGAAAGACATGCGAATGGAACACTTCAGATATCTTTACTTTCTCTACCACGTGCCTAGTTGGTAGAGATGGTATTGCAATTCCACCTAAAAATTCGATACCGAGATTTCACCGGTAATACATGCTCTGAATCCCCTAGAATCCAAAAAAAAAGTATTTTTGTAAAAAGGTCCGTGTGTATGGGTGTGTGAACTGCATTAACTCAAAAAAGAAATGACGGATAAATACCAAATTTCGTATTTAAGTTTAGTAGCTTCCAAAGATGCGACACGAAGGTTTTCAAAAAATCCCCTCCACCCCAAATTACCCTTTACATGTAACATTTTTAGAAATTTTTCATTTTCGCAAAAATGGCTTTTAACGATTTTGATTAAAATATCATACGTTTAAGATATTCTCATGGTGGCAAATGAAATGTACATCTTGAACGTTTCGGGAATGTCCCCAAAAAGCCTCTTCATTCTGAATGACCGCATAACTGGTAAACCGTAAGAGATAGACAAAAAAATGTAGATCTCATTAAAACGCACAATTTTTGTTACATAAAATTTATATATATATATATACTTTTTTTCTCAAATGCGAATTCTTTATTCGTTTTTTATGTCCTGGACATTCAAAGAGAATGCAATACTCCACATAGCAACCAGCTCTTAAAAGATTTTGACCGTCACATAAAGTCTATCATATTTCCCTTGCACCTACAAGAAAATTAACAATACGATAGCTTCTGCTAATATTTATCTCGATTAACATGAAGTAGATGGAGCATAAGCGTTTGTAAAAATAGTTTGTACATGAGCAGAGAAAGTCATGTGAGTGTAGCACATCAGATCCTTTATTACTTCGGTCTGCTGGTGTAGTTTACTGACGATTTGAAAGGCTAAAGGTAGCAGAACGTTTAATCTAAGAAAGCAGGCGAAAGCAAAATGAGGTATTTTATTATCTTCCTATACAGCATCCTCGCACTTACCGTTAATCTCTCAGCATTACCAAAGTTTGGGACTGAAACCCAAAGGAAATCCCAGCAATATTTTCAAACAGGATGAAACATAGGTTACTACCGTTACTATGCTTTTTTATTTTACCTGTAGTGCAACTGACATTAAATATTCAAGGTCTGCCTAAGGTCGCCATAATCTGACAGCAATATACAATCGCTTGCGGGCACATGAAACATTCAACCTGCCAACTCTATCGTCACACATTTCGAACCTAATATCCTAATTTTTATGAATGGGTACCATACTGGTACAGGCTGATATCAGCTGATCGGCCATGATATATAAGGCGTTACAAGATTAATGGGCAGGTAAGTAGTGCGGGCCCTTTAATATTCTCAAGGGCAAATTAAAAGCTCCTGCTTGCATATTTAACCGCCGATAGCGTTTGCCGACAAATTATGTTCAATTTTAGATTGTGAAACCGCCGTTTCCATCGAGATTCGGGGTTACCAGTGGCGAGAAACAGAAAGTAAAGGAAGAAATTAGGATAAAATTGGTACGGAAAATAATCTAGTGTGCTTCTAGTTCGAGATAAACTTTCATTACGCATTTTGTTGTACGTAAAGTGCTTTATTGTTTTTCAAAATATTCTCCTTTATGATTAATACACTTTTGCATCTGTTTGAACCATTCGTCAAAGCATTTATTCCAGTCTTCTTGAGACACCTCCAAAATATGGTTTTTGAAGGCATCAACGGCTTCTTCTGCCAAAGAAAATCGTTGTCCACGCAATTTATTCTTTATGTTCGGGAACAAAAAGAAGTGATTGGGTGCCAAATCAGGACTGTATGGCGGATGACCCATCAATTCGATTTTTGAGCCGTCAAATACACTGTTGTTAAACGAGATGTGTGTGGGCTCGCATTGTCTTGATGAAGAACGATCCTACGGTTCTTGTTGGTTTTCCTTACTTCACCGACGACTTCCGGCAAACAAATGGTTATGTACCATTCGGCATTGACCGTTTTACGTTCCTCTAAAGGCACTTTTGCCACATGACCAGTTTTGCTGTAAAAGCAGGCGAACATTTGCTTCGAAGTGGTTCGAGTGCGAACAACTTTTGTTGGATTTGCTTCAGCTTGAAACACCCATACAGTCGACTGCTGTTTACGTTCCGGCTCATACGCATAGATCCATGATTCGTCACCTGTTACAATCTTATATACGTCCTTTGAAGAACCGCCGTTGTACACCAATCGACACGAGCATCTTTTTGTGATTGCGTCAAATTATGTGGGATCCAACGAGAGCAAACCTTTTTCACGGCTAAATAATCATGCAATATTTTATATATGCTGGTGGAACTAATGCCTAGGGTTGCCTCAATCTCACAATATGTCGCATGACGATCTTTCATTATTAGTTTTTGCACAGCATCAATGTTTTCTGGCACAACAACTGATTTTGGACAACCTTCACGAACTTCATTATTGAGCGAACGGCGCCAGGATTAAATCCATTATACCAGCATTTCACAGTGGCAAAGGATGAAGCTTCGTCGCCAAATGTGGAAGTTAGTTGATCGATGCACTCTTGTCTTGATAATCCACATCGAAATTCCTAATAAACCATTGCACGAACATTTTCACGAGTTAATTCCATGTTTTTGTTGATACACAATTTTAAAGTTAGTGTAAACAAAACAAATGACGCTCTATTGACAAAATGTTTGAATTAGATTATGGTCAAAAATGTCCAACATTCCATTGGAAACGTCAGATGGCATCTACAACATTCAGGGTTGCCAAGGCTAAAAATATAAATAGTGGCCCTCGTATAACCACGAAAAAAAATGGTTAACGCTACTGGATGTTTTAATGATGTACACGCTTTTTGGTAATAAGATATTTTGCGCCGCTTTAATTCTTGGTCATATCGCGATGGATCTGTTAGGAGATAACTTGTAGCTCGGTGTGTGACTGACAAACTTCTAGGTCTCAGTCCTGTACCATACCAATAATTCGTCACATGTCTACAGATTCATGTGTACAGCACGGTTCTACACGTGCCGGACAGATCATTTGCTATTACCAACTATCTTCCATTTGTTTTACTATTGTTTTAGACTTAATGTGCAACTTTGGAACGTGTTATTAAATATCCACTCCAGCATTTACCTTGCCTACTGAGGGAAACAAGAAAAAGGCAGTCAGATTGGTCGGCATCCTTAGCATCTGGACCATCCCGCTCACTAATAAGGTTTTGTCTACATCTTAAGGTTTACGAATTAAACTAAAGTCATTCAGGATGAAGAGAACTCACACGCTATTATCAGAAAATTCAAGTCATACATTTTATTTTTATGTAAGCATCCTAGTGGCTTTCCTTGGTCGCTAGGCGAATGCTGGGTTAAATAATTTGATCCGCTAATGTTCGTATCATCCCTTTCATCACTACATTTCATTTCCTTCTTCTTCACCGCCATACCAGGCTTTGGACTGATCACCCATCCTGGATATGCAATGATCCAGGGTTTGCTTGCTCCTCGACAGACTACTGACACAAGGCATTGGCTTGTCATTGGGCTGATCACCATCCTGGATATGCTATGTTCCAGAGTTTGCTTGCTCCTCGACAGACTACTGACACAAGGCATTGGCTTGTCATTGGGCTGATCACTCATCCTAGATATGCTATGTTCCAAAGTTTGCTTGCTCCTCGGCAGACTACTGGCACAAGGCATTGGCTTGTCATTGGTCTGATCACCCATCCTGAATATGCTATGATCCAGAGTTTGCTTGCTCCTGGACAGACTACTGACGCAAGGTATTGGCTTGTCATTGGTCTGATCACTCATCCTGGATATGCTATGATCCAGAGTTTGTTTGCTCCTCGACATACTATTGACACAAGACATTGGCTAGTCATTGGTCTGATCACTCATCCTGGATATGCTATGATCCAGAGTTTGTTTGCTCCTCGACAGACTATTGCCACAAGACATTGGCTAGTCATTGGTCTGATCACTCATCCTGGATATGCTATGATCCAGAGTTTGTTTGCTCCTCGACATACTATTGACACAAGACATTGGCTAGTCATTGGTCTGATCACTCATCCTGGATATGCTATGATCCAGAGTTTGTTTGCTCCTCGACAGACTATTGACACAAGACATTGGCTAGTCATTGGTCTGATCACTCATCCTGGATATGCTATGATCCAGAGCTTGCTTGCTCCTCGACAGTCTACTGACCCAGAGCAATTGTCTTGTCACTGGACTGATCGTCCATCCTGGATATGCTATGATCCAGAGTTTGTTTGCTCCTCGACAGACTATTGACACAAGACATTGGCTAGTCATTGGTCTGATCACTCATCCTGGATATGCTATGATCCAGAGTTTGTTTGCTCCTCGACAGTCTACTGGCCAGAGCAATTGTCTTGTGATTGAGCTGATCACTCATCCTGGATATGCTATGATCCAGAGTTTGTTTGCTCCTCGACAGACTATTGACCCAGAGCAATTGTCTTGTCATTGGACTGATCGTCCATCCTGGATATGCTATGATCCAGAGCTTGCTTGCTCCTCGACAGGCTACTGACCCTGAGCAATTGGCTTGTCATTGGGCAATCGCCCATCCTGGATATGCTATGATCCAGAGTTTGTTTGCTCCTCGACAGACTATTGACCCAGAGCAATTGTCTTGTCATTGGACTGATCGTCCATCCTGGATATGCTATGATCCAGAGCTTGCTTGCTCCTCGACAGGCTACTGACCCTGAGCAATTGGCTTGTCATTGGGCGATCGCCCATCCTGGATATGCTATGATCCAGAGTTTGCTTGCTCTTCAATAGGCTGTGATACAAGGTATTGGGTTGCAAGTCCTTGGGGTGTAAGTGCTACAGAGAGGAGGGTTATCAGTTAAAGAAGATTCTGTATATCTCTTACGGGCTACCAATTATAGAAAAGTCATCCAGAATGGAGAGGATTAAAAGGCTATTCGCAGAAAATTCAAGACAATTTTTTTTCCTTATGAAAATATCATTACACCTATTAAAAAAACGCAATTTTTCCATTTAAGGTGAAGTTTACGTTGGAAAGACGTTGAATTGGTACTTAACCGGCTTTTCATTTTTAAACCGTGTATTTTCAAAAATCTCGGATGAAGTTTTTGGGTGGAATGAATTATTTCATTTATTTATTATAAGTAATAGAAAATGAAAGCTTCTGATAGAAAAGTGAAAAAGGCATTAAAATGATGACGAAAGTAATCTACAAAGGCACAGTCAGTGATAAACAATAAGGTATAGGTTATGTCATAAACATAATGGTGTTTGTTTAATGTATTTTTGTCCAGAGGTACGTCAAGTTAGGTCATCACTGAGTGCAGTATTTATTGCCAACTATTCCCCGTGTAATTGCGATGTGAATTCAAGTGCACGCTCGGCATAGACAGTCCTTTATGCTTGTTACGTCAGATACTTTACGTCACACCTGCCCGCCCTTTGATCTCAAGGCGTACTGCAAACTGAGAGTCATGCGTTCGATATCTCCTTAATGCTTCAAGGATTTTACTTGCCTTGCGAAGACATTTATAAAAATCTGAAGTGTTAGATCCACACGACTTTCTCTACCCTGTAGCGCTTATTAGTGAGTACACCTATAAATGATTCTTACGAAAATTTATTTTTCTACTTCACTATAACCGAGAGTAACCTTTCCAGAAATAACTACATTATACATTTCGTTATAGATACAAAGAGAACAGCGATAGTCAAATGTTTAACAACTGGACGCTATATGCTGGCCTTAAAATTCCATACTGTTTCCATGACATCGCGAGAAACAACTGAAAATCGATGGGACTTTAAAAGAATTAGTACTGAACAATTCGAACCTTTATTAACGGATATTTTGGATGTCGCTGATGACACAAATAAAAATGTTATTTAAAATAAATTATGTGTTTTAAAAAGTCTACATTTTTACTTTCTCTACTACGTATAGTAAGTAGGGGAAGTATTGTATTTCACCCAAATTTCGATACGGAGATTTCACCGGAAATATATGTTTTGAGACAACCTGAATCCAAAAAAAGCATTTTTGGAAATATGTCCGTGTGTGTGTGTGTGTTTCTGTGTGTGTGACTGTGAACAGCATAACTCACAAACGAACAGTCGGATAAACACCAAACTTGGTATTTAGGTTCAGTATCTTCCAGAGATGCGACACCAAGGTTTTCAAGAAAATCCCCCCACCCCAGACTACCCTTTACATGGAACATTTTTCGAAAATTTTAATTTTCTCAAAAATGGCTCTAACGATTTTGATTAAAATATCATATGTTTAAGATATTTTCATAACAAATGAAATGTATATCTCGAATTTTCTGGGAATGTCTCCAAAAGTATTCTCCATTGTGAACGACTTTTGCATAACTTGCAAACCATAAGAGATAGACAAATTTTACTATACAAAAAATGTAGGTCGCGTTAAAATACACAATTTATGTCATATACAACACACAAACCCTTTCCTATTTTTGTTCAGGAGGTCTGAAGACATGCATGTGTTTCTGGTAAAATCTAGGTTGTGACACAAAATGTTTCCTACTTACTAGGTACCTATTCCATTTTTGAGAAAACTAAACATCTTTAAATAAAAAAATCTGATGTGTTGCACTCACATGACGTTCTCTGTTCTTGTACAATCTTATTGCTGTTTATACCCCGCCTTTAACTGCATTGGTCCTATCGGCGGCCTTTCCTTTGGGACTTATTGTCTACTGGCAACGGTGTTAACTCGTGTAACTCTTGTCGTTGCTTTCCTTGTACTTTGGTTTTTAATCATTAGATCATACACACTTTCATTCATACTTCCAGACTCTAGGGAGCATAGGGATTAATCTCGGCTAGTGAAAAAGTGCCGGGAATCGAACCCGGGACACACTAGCACAACAGGCAGGTTTTCTACCGACTGAGCTACGGGACCACCCTTAATTTTCTTGTAGATGCAAGGGGAATTGGTAGGCTTTAAGCGATAGTCAAATATTTTAAGAGCTGGTTGCTATGTGGAGTATTCCATTCTCTTTGCATGTCCAGGACATAAAAAAAGAAACAAGTATTAGTATTGGAAAATTCAAACAAATAACAAGGAATGTGTAGCATATGATTCGCTCAACAACAAAAAATTATATGACATAAATTGTGTGTTTTAACGAGATCTACATTTTTTGTGCAGAAAAATTTGTCTTATTTCTTACGATTTACGAGTTATGCAAAAGCCATTCATAAAGAAGACTTTTGGGGACATTCCCAGAAAATTCAAGATATACATTTTGTTTGTCATGACAATATCTTAAACATATGATATTTTAATCAAAATTCTTAAGATTCATTTTTGAGAAAATCAAAATTTTCGAAAAATGTTCTATGTTAAGGTTAATCTGGGGTGGGGGGATTTTTTTGAAAATCTTCCGTGTCGCATCTTTGAAAGATCTTGAAGCTAAACACCAAGTTTAGTATTTATCCGCCTTTTGGTTTTTGAGTTATGCCGTTTACACACACACACGGGCCTTTTTCTAAAAGTGCTTTTTTTTTATTCAGAGGCCTCAAAACATGTATTTGCGGTGAAATATCGGTATCAAATTTTTGGGTGGAATGCACTACTTCCCCTACTTACTATATGTAGCACAGAAAGTAATAAAAAGTGAATTAAACATTTTCGTTGTAAATGGATTTTGGGGTGGGAGGTTGTTCTTGAAGATTTGTGTCGTAAGTTTGAAAGACACTGAACTTATTTGTTTCTTGGATTTCCATCTTGGATTTGCTATTCATTTGTCTAACCTCCTTATCATGTTTTCTATTTATTTATGTATTCTTTATTGTTTCATTTTTGTTTCACCTACAGCTACATGGTGAGGCAGTATTTTTAACACTTAAATAATTTCAGTCTAATTATATAATATATAAATTTAATAACAGCCCACCGTAAAGCAATATGTGTATATAATAATTTGTAAAATGTATGTAACAGTCATTGTATATGTTTATATTATTGTATACATGTTCAATAATGTTATGTGAGTGTATTACGTAATTTAATAATGTAGCAGCTGTGAGAATAATAGGTTAAACGTTGCTAACAATGAGGTAACAATCAGGTAACCTTCAGGCAATAATGAGTAAGAATGTATAATAATGCTACTAGTCATTATTGGAGCAACAATAATGTAAATTTTGTGAGTTTAAAAATAGCCAATCAACAACCAGAAAAAGCTTTAGTTAAATGAAGGTATTCTATTGGACTAGGATTAGCCAATCATAAACTGAAATATAACAACATTTACAAATTTAGAGTTCAGTTGCTTGCAGACAGTGTTCCTAACCGGACGCGAGACACGTCCTCGAGAAATTAAATACGTATTCAGTGTGAGATGAAAATAGTTTACGTGTTAAAAAGTACAAGTAATTAATTAAAAAAATCTCACAGCTCTCTCTATATCAGTGAAGTGTTATTTAAATCGTGTCAAACATTAATAAAAGGAGTAAAGTAAAATTATAATCTGTGTAAGCCTTCATTCTTAGTCACACCACAACCCTGCCAAGCGAAACATGTCTCTAACAATAATACTGACACAGCCGAAGAAACAATCAAAATTACAAAGTCAATATTTTTTTAAACATTTGGGGCGAACGCTACCGGAAACGTTTTACCATACGTGCGGTTGCAAATACTACAAGTTCGGCTCCCCAACAGTCGAAATATAATACCACTTTTTCAATACAACCTACTTCAAATTGACGCCCAAAAAGCTGGGGCAAATAACAACGTAAAAATAACAATACAACAAAAAAAACTTTCTCAAGGGAAAAACTTCATATTTTTAGTTTACAAAATAGCTTTAGGAGGGGGAAAGGATGAAAAGCTCACGTAGTGTAAATCCTGTAGTGGATTTAAAATATATTCAGTAAGTAGCCTCAATACTTAAGACATACATGTCTGGAATATTGCAATAGCTTAGAAGAACCATCAATGAACGTTAAACTAAACTGTTGCCTGTAACAATCAATATCTCTGAAGGAGGAAGAGGCAACCAACGAACACGGCGAAAAAAAAAAGAAGAGTAGTAATGATTTGTGATGTCATCCTATGAAGGTTTTCCAGAACTTGCTGGTCGAACCGGTTTCCGGGCGCGCCTGTCGTACAGTGTTGGAAAATAATGCATCTATACATACCACAGGAGCTATGACAGCCAATGACCAGCGGTATTACTCTCAGCAAATTTCTCAAAATTTATCAGATTGTCTTGTATCTTCACTGACCTGCATTTATACAATAACCTTGTTCATTAAGGAATATAGAATTATTTTTTTTAATTATAACATATTTCGACTAAAATGTACATAGTAGTTAGAGAAGGTATTGCATTTCACCCATGAATTTGAGGCGATATTTTTAACACTTAAATGATTTCAGTCAAATTATATAATATGTAAATTCAATAACAGCCCGCCTTGAAGCACAATATGTGTATGTAATAATTTGTAAATTGTATATAACAGTCATTGCATATGCTTATATTATTGTATACATGTGTAATAATGTTATGTGAATATATTACGTAATTTAATAATGTAGGAGCTGTGAGAATGATAGGTTAAACGTTGCTAACAATGAGGTAACAATGAGGTAAATTTGAGGCAGTAATGAGTTTGAGAGTTTAACAATACTACTTCTGATTCTGGGAAGCAATAAGGTAAGATTAGTGGCAGTTTATAAAATAGCCAACCAACAACCAGAAAAATCTTTAGTTAAATGAAGGTATTCTATTGGAGTAGGATTAGCCAATCAGAAACTGAAAAGGAGAAAATTTTACAAATTTAGAGTTCAGTTACCTGCAGACAGCGTTACTAACCAGACGCAAAAAGTGTCCTCCAGAAATATATGTATTAGTCTGAGACGAAAAGTAAGTTTACGTGTTAAAAAGTGTAATTAATAAATAAAAAGAATCTCACAGCTCTTTATATCAGTTAAGTGTTATTTAAATCGTGTCAAGCATTAATAAAAGGAATGAAGTAAAATTATAATCTGTGTGAACCTACATTCTTGTCGCATCAAACCCTACTAAGAGAAACGTGTCTAACAATAATACTGACGCAGCCGAGGCAAACATAAATATATAATATTTAAAGAAACAGTCAAATTACAAAGTTAGTATTTTTTTAAACTTGGAGCAAAGGCCACCTGAAAGTACATTTGGGGCGAAGGCTACCGGAAACTGTTTACTATACGTGCGGTTGCAACTACTACAAGTTCGGCTCCCCAACAGTTGAAATATAATACAACTCCTTCAATACAAACTACTTCAAATTGACGCCCAAAGCGTGGTAAAAAAAATAACGTAAAAAACCATGTTCTCAAATTGGCGGCCATACGCAGAGCTAATAGAATAACTTCGAATTCGATGCCGAGATTTTACCGGAAATACATATTGTGTGTGCTCCTGAATAAAAACATGCATTGTATATGTCTGACTGTGAATAGCATAACTCAAAAACGAAAATTTGTATAAATACCAAACTTGGTATTTAAGTTCGGTACCTTCCAAAACTGCGACATGAAGATTTTCAACAAAATCCCCCCCACCCCAACTACCCTGTACATGCAATATTTTTCGAAATTTTGCGATTTTTATTAAAATAACATATATAAAATATTATTCCATGACAAATAATTGAATAATAATGAATTTTATGGGAATAGCCTGCGAAGTCCTCTTCATTCGGAAAGAACTTTGTATAACCTTGTATAACTGGTAAACGTTAAGCGACAGACAAAAACGTACTACAAACAAAATGTACTTCTCTTTAAAATACACAATTTACTTAAAATAAGTTTTTCTTTGTCATAAGCCATTTCTGAAATATCCATTATTAAAGCTTCGAATTGTCAATACTTGTCTTTCTTTTAAGGTGTCATCGACATTCAGTTGTTTCTCGCGATGTCATGGAAACAGTGTGGAATTTTAAGGCCAGCATATAGCGTCTAGTTGTTAAACATTTGACTGTCGCTGTTGTCTTTGTATCTATAACGAAATGTATAATGTAGATATTTTTGCAAAGGTTTATTTGGATTAAAATGTAGTAGATAGAAAACTGAGCTTTAGTAAGAATAGTTTGTATACCCACTAATAACGGTAGAGGGTAGAGAAGGTCATGTGAATGTATCACACCAGATTTTTTACTTTCTCTACTACGTATAGTAAGGGAAATATTGTATTCCACCCAAAAATTCGATACCGAGATTTTACCGGAAATACATGTTTTGAGATCCCCTGAATCCAAAAAAAGCATTTTTGGAAACATGTGTGTCTCTCTGTGTGTCTGTCTGTGAACAGCATAACTCAGAAACGAACAGTCGGATAAACACCAAACTTGGTATTTAGGTTCAGTATCTTTCAGAGATGCGACACGAAGGTTTTCAAGAAAATCCCCCCACCCCAGAGTACCCTTTACATAGAACATTTTTCGAAAATTTTAATTTTCTCAAAAATGGCTCTAACGATTTTGATTAAAATTTCATATGTTTAAGATATTTTCATGACAAATAAAATTTATATCTTGAATTTTCTGGTAATGTCTCCAAAAGTATTCTTCATTGTGAACGACTTTTGCATAACTGGTAAACCATAAGAGATAGACAACATTTTACTACACAAAACATGTAGATGGGTTAAAATATACAATTTATGTCATATACTTCTTTTGTTGAGTGAACCATTTTCGAGATATTGCTTGTTATTCCCTTAAATTTTCCAATACTTATGCTTTTTCTCAAATTCGTTATTCATTTTTTTATGTCCTGGACATACAAAGAGAATGGAATGCCCCACATAGCAACCAGCTCTTAAAACATTTGACTATCGTTTAAAGCCTACAAATTCCCCTTGCACCTACAAGAAAATTAGCAATAAGATTAACATCTCGATTAACATGAAGCATATGGAGAATAAGCGTTTGTAAAAATAGTTTGTACAAGAGTAGAGAAAGTCATGTGAGTGTAACACATCAGATAACAAGAGTGACGGAGGCACTGTGTGATTGGATGTGAACATTTTCATGCTCGTCTAGGTTATTTCATGGGACAGGAATACGCGACATAGACCGGATGTCCTGTGTGTGCCAGCGACATCTATGTTAAGCTCAGTCGCATGGACAAACGCTTCAAATTGACTAACAAGGTAGGTAACTAGCGAACCGTTACGAGACAGACAGAGAGAGAGAAAGAGCAAACGCCAGTTAATCCAACATGATGCTGTCTATTGAAACCAAACATATGGTAATTTTTTAAAAAAAATTGAATTATTTTTAAGCCCAGCTTCATGAATTTATTCTTTGCCTCTATTTTTGCCACTCAGCAACAAATGGACTGGGCGAAATCAAACATTAGCACATAAGGGAAGGAAGCCTCCCATTTTAATATTGAATCCACTAAAAATATTATTGTAAGAAATAGCAGCATCTATTACAAAACAAATTCATACAAAGCTGGTGTGTTAAATTCTCAAGACATTCTCTACCCCCTATCGCTTATTAGTGGCTATGCAAACTATACTTACTAGAGCTTTATTATTTTTTTTGTCTACTACATTTTAATCGAGATAAACCTTTACAGAAACAGCTACATTACACATTTCGTTATAGATTCAAAGAGAACAGCGATAGTCAAATGTTTAACAACTGAACGCTATATGCTGGCCTTAAAATTCCACAGTTTCCATGACATCGCGAGAAACAACTGAATGTTGAAAGGACTTTAAAAGAATGATCACGCACTTAAATACCTACTTTGGTATTTATCCGACCTTTGGTTTTGGATTTATGCTGTTCACAGACACAAACACACGCACACACACACACATATGAGAATGTTTCCAAAAATGCTTTATTTGGATTCAGGGCGTTTCAAAATATGTATTTTCGGTAAAATCTCGGAATCAAAATTTTGGGTGCCATACTTCCCCTAGTAATTATACGTGGTAGAGAAAGTAAAAAACGAATAGCAATTTACAGTTGCGAAAAGCATAAAGTATTTAAAAATTCAAATCAAGAACAAAGAATATTTCGGAAATAGTGAACACCACACAAACCTATATTTCAAATAAAACGTTTGCTTTAACAAGACCTACATCTTATATATTTGTTGTCCTCCGTGGTGTAGTGGTTACCACGCTAGCCTCTAGTTCCGGAGGTAGCGGGTTCAAGCCCGGCGGAGAGCGATGGACTTTTTCGGGTGTAAAAATCCTTAGCATGGGTTCCCGTGTTGTAGATTTACAGCACGTAAAAGAACCTCAAGCCTGATAATGAGGCCTCTGAGCAAAATTACAGGTCTTTCACACCCAATATAGAATGGGACGCTAAGAATCATAGGAAGTTAATGAGAGTCCATAAACAAAACTCAGTGTAATTTTTAATCTTATGTATTTTAATATTTTGTTTATCTCTTATGGTTTACCAATTATATAAAAGTCATTCAGAACAATTCACAGGCTATTCCCAGAAAATTCGGGAATCTTATTTGTTATGCAAATATCTTAAATCATAGTATTAAAATAGTCATTATTGAGAAAATAAAAAATAATTATGCTTTTGCGTGTGAATGATTATTTATTAATACAAACACATCTATGCACACAAAACCATTTTCTAAGAATGCTATTTTTGGATTCAGTGAGCCTTAAAACGTGTATTTCCAGTGCAGTATCGGTATTGAATTTTTGGGTGGAATGCATTACTTTCCCTACTTGCTATAAGTCACTAGTAGAAGTAAAACCGTTTTACATAAGCCACAGTAAAGACCTGAACAGATATGTAGGTTCTAGCGTTACTGACGTTGTTTCTTTGGAACTATCTCTGCTGGAACCAACATCAGAGAGAAGAAGGGACAATGGGCAATGAATTGTTATTCGCCATAGACTCACGCGATGATATACAGGCCTGTTGAAAATCATTATGGGGGCGCTTCCCCTCTTGTCGAAATAGGGCCGAGACCTTTTGAAGCACTTAACACGATTTCCGATGATGAATTTCAAATCTAATAGAGCTGGAGCCGTATAAGCCGGGCCAGTCACCGCCGACTATAGGATCGATACGTAACGAGGGAGGCCAACTTGCATGCAGATGTGCCCTACATATAAACACCAAGAAAAACTCTTTTTTTAGAAGAAAAGTCTTCAAGTGAAATTTAATATCGTATGTATAGAGAAGTGGTTTTTAACTACAAATGGATTGGAAGAATCTGCAGCCCAAGTGCAGTTTTAAATTTCACCACGTTACTATTGACTACGTTTATTCTGTATTTATGTCCCTTAGCAACCCTTCTTGCTTTGATGTATACTTTTTACTTTCTCTATCACGTACATAGTAGATAGAGAAGGTATTGCATTCGACCAAAAATCTGATGTGTTACACTCACATAACTTTCTCTACTCTTGTACAAACTATTTGTACACGCGCTTATTCTCCATATGCTTCATGTTATTCGAGATATCGAGATGTTAATCTTATTGCTAATTTTCTTGTAGATGCAAGGGGAATTGGTAGACTTTAAGCGATAGTCAAATCTTTTAAGCGCTGGTTGCTATGTGGCGCATTCCCTTCTCTTTGCATGTCCAGAACATAAAAAAAATGAATAACGAATTTGAGAAAAAGTATTAAGTATTGGAAAATTTAAGGGAATAACAAGCAATATCTCGAAAACGGTTCACTCAGCAAAAAAAATGTATATGACATAAATTGTGCAATTTAACGCGATCTACATTTTTGTATAGTAAAATTTTGTCTATCTCTTATGGTTTACCAGTTATGCAAAAGTCGTTCACAATGAAGAATACTTTTGAAGACATTCCCAGAAAATTCAAGATATAGATTTTATTTGTCATGAAAATACCTTAAACATATGATATTTTAATCAAAATTGTTAGAGCCATTTTTGAAAAAATTAAAATTTTCGAAAAATGTTCCATGTAAAGGGTATTCTGGGGTGAGGGTATTTTCTTGAAAACCTTTCTGTCGCATCTCTGGAAGATACTGAACCTAAATACCAAGTTTGGTGTTTATCCGACTGTTTGTTTCTGAGTTATGCTGTTCACACACACAAACACACACACACACACACGGACATGTTTCCAAAAATGCTTTTTTTGGATTCAAGGGGTATCCAAACATGTATTTTCAGTGAAATCTCGGTATCGAATTTTTGTGTGGAATACAATACTTCCCCTACTTACTATACGTAGTAGAGAAAGTAAAAATTAAGTGCTCAAGAGACCGGCCGCTTTAGTTTGACCCTATATACGTCCTCGTCAGGCGTGTACCAGCAACTGTACAACTACATCCTAGCCACAACAAAAATAGGCATATTCTTTTCTTCCTGAAAGAGTTGCAATTAACAAAAACGCTTCTTACAAGAGTTGTTTGTTTTGAAGTGCTCTATCTAATGGTACCCCAAATGACCTTCCACTCCCATTTGAAATTTTAAAGTGATCCCACCTCCTGTAATGACTGACTAATGAAATCAATCTCAAGTGAATTTTCACATGTGCTTTAGTTATACATATTTCTGTCTATAAACGTTTAATGCCGTATTTTCCGAAATGTTGTGCATGATCTGGATCAAATTGTATAACGTCGCGTACGGATTGCCTTTGAACGTTTTGCCAACACAGGTATTACTAGTCAAATCTGCTTGGTACAGAGATTATCCCTTATAAAGCGCCTGGTACGTAATATGTAATTATTGACTTACGGTATAAGTAAAATAAGCCTAATTTGTGCGTCAAACAGCACGGTTGTGTCTATAATTTCTCTGGTCCAGCGAAATAAAGAACCGTTTACAATCACTCCCATACTTTTGACATACCAATCTCTTTATATGCCTTTCATAGATTTAACGAACGCGTTTGCGACTTCTATATACAAAATCAGTTGTGTAGCTTATTAGTGAGTATACAAATAACGATAGTCAAATGTTTAAGAACTGGACGCTATATGCTGGCCTTAAAATTCATTAGTGTTTCCATGACATCACGAGAAACAACTGAAAATCGACAGGACAAGAGTAGAAAGTCATGTGAGTGTAACACATCAGATTTTTTTCTTTCTCTACCACGTACCTAGGAGCTCCGTGATTGTGTCTGTGTGAACAGCATCTCAAAAACCAAAGGTCCGATAAATACCACACTTGGTATTTAGGTTCAGTACCTTCCAAAGATGCGACACGAAGACTTTCAAGAAAATCCTCCAAGCCCCAACTTCCCTTGACATGGAACATCTTTCTAAAGGTTTGATTTCTTTTTATAAAAATGTCTAACGATTTTGATTAAAATCTACATATTAAAGATATTTACATCATAAATAAAACGTATATCTTGAATTTTCTGGGAATAGCTTGTGAAGTTTTCATTTGGAAGGAATTTTGTATAATCCTGTGTAAGTGGTAAACGGTAACCGATAGACGAAAATGTACGATACAAATAATGTAGATCTCTTGAAAACACACAATTTACTTAAAATAAGTTTTTCTGTGGCATAAGCCGTTTCTGAGATATATCTCACTAAAGGTTCGAATTGTTCAATACTTGTCAATCTTTTAAAGTCCCACCGATTTTCAGCTGTTTCTCGCGATGTCATGGAAACAGTAAGGAATTTTAAGGCCAGCATATAGCGTCCAATTGTTAAACATTTGACTATCGCTGTTCTCTTTGTATCTATAACGAAATGTGTAATGTAGATGTTTCTGTAAAGGTTTATTGCAATTAAAATGTAGTAGATGGAAAAATAAGCTTTAGAAAGAATAGTACGTGCACCCACTAATATAGATAGAGGGTGGACTCATGTGAATGTATCACATAAGATTTTTTATTGTTCCATTTATACACCGCCTTTAACTGCAATGGTCATATCTGCAGATTTTTACCTTAAGAACATGTTGCCTTATCGACAGTGAACGTTAATCGTATACAGTTATCATTGATTTCTGGTTCTTTTTTTGGTGTTATACATTAGGTCACGCACACATTCACACTCTCAAGCATGCCTCCAGGGAATAATCTTGGCTAGAGAAAAAATTCCCATCCCCCAGTCGGGAATCGAACCCGAGACCCGTGTCACAGCACGCAGGTTCTCTACCAATTGAGCACCGGGCCCAACCCCAAGGCATTTTTAATCAGTGTTAACTTTTCTACTTATTTCATTAGGCACAAAAATAAAGAGAATTTGATTGTCATTGTACTGTGCAAGGCCGTCTCACCTTTAGTTGCCAGCATTATTAATTTTCTTTTTTGTAACATTATTTAATTTGAATGCCATTTTGTCCGCATATCTGGGGCTCAGGTGCCCCCTCTTCTTATGTTATTCCCCTTGAAAGAATATTTTGATGCAGTTATCGCACAGTAGGCTGAGGCAGTATTTCTAACACTTAAATGATTTCAGTCTAATTATATAATATATAAATTCAATAAATGCCTTAAAGCAATATGTATATGTAACAATATATATAAAAAGTCTGTATTACAGTCATTGTATATGTTTATATTATTGTATCCATGTGTAATAATGTTATGTGAATGTATTACGTAATTTAACAATGTAGGAGCTGTGAGAATAATAGGTTAAAAGTTGCTAACAATGAGGTAACAATGAGGTAACCTTGGGGCAATAATGAGTCTGAGAGTTTAATAATGTTACTTCTGATTCTTGGAAGCATTAATGTAATTTTAGTGACAGTTTATAAAAATAGCCAATCAACAAGCAGAAAAAGCTTTAGTTAAATGAAGGTATTCTATTGGATTAGGAATATC
Organism: Deroplatys truncata; assembly: GCA_030765065.1. Classification (NCBI taxonomy): domain Eukaryota; kingdom Metazoa; phylum Arthropoda; class Insecta; order Mantodea; family Mantidae; genus Deroplatys; species Deroplatys truncata. The sequence continues at coordinate 16,099,438 of CM060979.1, forward strand.
CAATCAGAGACTTAAAATACAGAAATTTACAAATTTAGGCGGTTGAAATCAATTCAGTTGCCTAGACAGTGCGAGATGCGTCCTCGAGAGATTTAATACGTATTCGTGTGAGACGAAAAATAAGTTTACGTGTTAAAAAGTGCAAGTATTTAATAAAAACATCTCACAGCGCTCTCTCTCTCTATATCAGTGAAGTGTTAATTAAATCGTGTCAAGCATTAATGAAAGGAGTAAAGTAAAATTATAATCTGTGTAAGCTTACATTCTTAGTCACACCACAACCCTGCTCAGAGAAACGTGTCTCTAACAATAATACTGACGCAGCCGAGACAAACATAAATATATAATAATTAAAGAAACAGCCAAATTACAAAGTTAATATTTTTTTTAAACTTGGGGCGAAGGCCACCAGAAATTGTTTACTGTACGTTCGGTTGCAACTACTACTAGTTCGACTCCCCAACAGTTGAAATATAATACAACTCCTTCAATACAACATCATCAAATTGACGCCCAAAACGTGGGGCTAAAAAAAACAACGTAAAAATAACAATACAACAAAATATCTTCTTCAAGGCGGCGACCGAACGACCGGTAAAAACACTAAATGCACTATCAAAGATAAGGGATTGTTCTAGAAAGTCCTTTCTTTTACCTGTTGTGAGGGGACTCCCAGCCCCTGTTGGTATTGGGTTGGACTCGGCGGAGAAGTTTTTCTGATACACATAGATGATTGGATACGTCTGGGCGAAGCCAACCTGTAGAGCTGGTAGACGTGTGCTAGGCACCGTCGCCTCAACTGAGGTCTTCGGTAGTATTCCTCTCTGAGGTTGACCATATGCGAAAGCAGGGGAGGGGGATAGAATATAAAATAGGCGCTGGCTTAATTGCAAGACCCAAGGAGGTTAATGCTTCCCTGAGGTTAGGGCGGAGTTGGGTCGCCGGCTCTTGGTCGGCTTAGTTACGAGTATGTTCCTGCTTCCCGAACTTTCTATAACTCTCTCGAAAACTCCAGCGGCTGTATAAGTGAGCTTAGGAGCAAGTTAGTGTGAACGTTTCTGGTGCGACATTAAGTAAGTCAGTGGGTTCTCCGAGTGAGGTTGTTGTGACGTACAGTGAATGCTGCTACTGCGAGAGATTAGAGAGTCTTGTGTTCGAAGCTACGTCGCGAAGAATACTAAAGTGACAGGGAAAATTGGACAAGTATGAATTAATAAAAACCTTTCCTACGAAAGTTATTTGTTTTGAAGAGTTCTACCCAATGGTACCCTATTCAACCCCGACTCCCATTTGAAATTGTATTGACAATACTTCCGTTATGCCTTCTTGATGAAACTAAGCTCAAGTGAATTTTCAAAAGTGTTTTCATTATAAATATTTTTATCTCTAACATTTTAATGCTCCGAAGTAAATTACAGTTCTGGGTCGTCTGTTTCACTCTGTATATACCAGTCGAAATAATTAGAAATTGTATTTAAAGGAAAAGCTGACAATAGATTTCAATCTATACCTTCTGGCTATTGTTTTAAATACAAACATTAAAAATCTTAAGTTACAGACTAAAATATGAGTTTGATGATAAACACTAAATTACATTTAAATGACTGCTTTATGAAAATGCCTCCATTTTAATGGGCAAGAGATTAACTACCTAACAGCCTGGAGAAACCAATACTCACAGTTGCGCTTATTGTTTTTTTGATATTTCCTTTGAGTCTTATTATTCACATTTTGGATTAAAGCTTTATTATGTAAATAGCTGTCTTTTATTGTTATATTACTTCTCTGATTGGCAAATTGCCTTTGGCACAAAATTATAATAAGGCAGACGTATTTCTTCGTTAAAAAACGAAGTAGATACCTTTATATAATTTTCAGATATTGTTTAGCATGACAGAAAATTCAATAGACAGCATATGCAATTTAAATGACATCTACTTGAGATGCAAATAATATTTTTACTTTCTCTACTACGTATATTAAGTAGGGGAAGTATTGTATTCCACCCAAAAATTCTATACCGAGATTTCACCAGAAATATAAGTTTTGAGACCCCCTGAATCCAAAAAAAAAAGAATTTTTGGAAACACGTCCGTGTGTGTGTGTCTGTGAACAGCATAACTCAGAAACGAACAGTCGGATAAACACCAAACTTGGTATTTAGGTGACTTCCAGAAATGCGACAGGAAGGTTTTCAAGAAAATCCCCCCACCCCAGATTACCCTTTACATGGAACATTTTTCGGAAAATTTAATTTTCTCAGAAATGGCTCTAAAGATTTTGATTAAAGTATCATATATTTAATACACTTTCATGACAAATAAATTGTATATCTTGAATTTTCTGGGAATGTCTCCAAAAGTATTCTTTATTGTGAACGACTTTTGCATAACTGGTAAACCATAAGAGATAGACAAAATTTTACTGCACAAAAAATGTATATCGCGTTAAAATACACAATTTATGTCACATACATTTTTGTTGTTGAGTGAACCATTTTCGAGATATTGCTTGTTATTCCCTTAAATTTTCCAATACTTATACTTTTTCTCAAATAGGAATTCGTTATTTATTTTCTTTTTATGTCCTGGATATACAAAGAGAATGGAATGCGCCACATAGCAACCAGCTGTTAAAATATTTGAATATCGCTTAAAGCCTAGCAATTCCCCTTGCACCTACAAGAAAATTAGCAATAAGGTTAACATCTCGATTAACATGAAGCATATGGAGAATAAGCGTTTGTAAAAATAGTTTTACAAGAGTAGAGAAGGTCATGTGAGTGTAACACATCAGATTTTGGTCATAAAAATTACATGGAATTACAAACGGAACAAAGTTAAAATGGAAAACGCTACTATGTAATTGCAACCCACAAAATAAAATTTTGAAAAAGTATTTGCTCTTATGTGGATATAAGCTTACCCATGTTCACCATTTCAATTTATGACTGTGAAATTTCCGCACCGTGAAAATAAAACTCGTACTGTGAATCTAACCTCGTGTACAAGATATAAAATATATGATGTGCTCCATTCACAAGAGTTTCTGTACTCACTCTTCTATAAACTACACTTACAAAACTGATTATTCTATCGACTTCTTATTAAACTTGCATTACAGACTTACATTTTAATTCCAGAATGCAGTGCTAGAAGCGGGTGGCTATGGGATGCATTTGAAATGACATGCAGAAAAAATATCTGAAGTGTTGCACTCACATGACTTTCTGTACTCCTGTATAAACTATTTTTACAAACGCTTATTGTCCATATCTTCATGTTAATCGAGATAAACATTTGCAAAATAGTCAAATCTTTTTAAGAGCTGGTTGCTATGTGGAGTGTTCCATTCTCTTTGTATGTCCAGGACATGAAAAAACGAATAACGAATTCCCATTTGATACAAAGTATAAGTATTGGAAATTTCAAAAAAATAAAAGGAATATCTCGGAAATGGGTCACTCGACACACAAATGTATATGACATGTATATTACTCTTACGGCTTACCAGTTATACAAAAGTAATTGAGAATGAAGAGGAATTTTGGGGAATTCACAGAAAATTCAATATTGTGACGTATGCAGAGATTACAGGACATACGTCTCTCTGGTCACCGGGATTCGAGATGGCAGTTGGTTTGGAGTAGGGGAAACTAGGCACTTTAAGAGGGGATGAGTTTGTTTGGCTTCACTGACGCTTGAGGTTGGCGTGGCTTGAGTAAGGGAGTCAGGAGGTAACCTTCGAGCTGTAAGGGTGTGCAACTGCTTTCTCCGTGCTAAGGCATGATGGCCTCGCCGACAGACATTGGGCTAAGAAGTGTAAGCACTTCTATCTAAGCATCTATCTTTATATAATAAATTCAGTAGCCATCCATTCCCTTGAAGTTTTAATTATGTTAGTGTAGAGTCCTTTCCTTCCTTTAAGCCATGTAACGTTTCGAATTAGTAATATTTTCTGTATTTTCTTTAGCTGCGTCCCTCGTCGTAGCCTCGCCGTGTTAGCAGTTTGATTAATTTCCCGGTACATTCTCTTACAAGCGAGTAGCTCCCATCATTTTTGAGCAAATATAAGAAGAGGCTACGACAATATACACATTTCATTATTCATGAAATATTTTAAACATGTGATTTTTAATCAAAATAGTTACTGTCATTTTAGAAAAAATCAAATTTTTTGAAAATTGCTCCATGTAAAGGGTACTCTGGGGTGGGGGATTTTCTTTAAAATCTTCGTGTCGCAATCTTGGAAGACAGTAAACTCAAATACCAAGTTTGTTACGTATCCGACTTCTCGTTTCTTAGTTATGCTGTTCACAGACATACACACGCATATACACGCGCGTGGATATGTTTCCAAAAATGCTTTATTTGGATTCAGGGGTCTCAAAACATGTATTTCCCGTGAAATCTCGGTATCGAATTTTTGGGTGGAATGCAATACTTCCCCTACTTACTACACGTAGCAGAGAAAGTAAAAATGTATTTGAAAATTCAAAACAATAACAAAGAATATTTCGGTAATCGTACGCCATACAAGTTTTGACATAACTGTTTGTTTTAACGAGATCTATATTTTTGTGTAGTAAGATTTTGTCTATCTGTTACGATTTACTAGTTATACAAAAGTTACTCAGGAGTTTACAGGCTATTCCCAGAAAATTCCAGAAATACGTTTTATTTGTCAAGCAAATATCTTAAACATATGGTAGGTACTTTAACCAAAACCTTTAGAGACATCCTTGAGAAAACAAAAATAAATAAATGTTTCAATGCACAAGGGTAGTTTGGGGTGGAGGGAGTTTCTTGAAAATCTTCTGTCGCATCAATGGGAGTCACTGAATTCAAATACCGAGATTGTATTTAACAGACTTCTCGTTTTTCCAAAAATCTGATCTGTTACATTCACACGACTTTTCTACCCATTACCCACTTCTTGGGGCCCCATAATAATTTTGGAATCATTTTCATTATACATTTCGTTGCAGTCACAAGGGGGATAAAGGAAAAATCAGGTGTTTAAAAACCGAGTCTCTATGTTCACATTAAAATTCCATGTTATCACGGAAAACAAATGAGTAGCGACAGAAGTTTAACAAAATGAAGTATTGGAAACACTGAACCATTAATAACTGATATCCCCGAAATGGCTGATGCCACTAAAATATAGCATTTGAAATAAATTGCGTGTTTTAAAATGTTGAAATACGTTTTGTTTTTCCTTCTGTTAAAGTTTACCAGTTATACAAAATTATACAAAAGTCATTGAGAATGAAGTGAACATTTCTTCAAGATTTACATTTCATTTGTCATATAACGATGTAAAACATCGCATCCTAGGAAGATGCTGAACCTAAATATCCAGGTTGGTACACTATGTGATCAAAAGCATCCGTACACCCCACAAACATAATTTTTTCATCTTAGGTGTATTGTGCTGCCACCTACCGCCTGGTACTCATTATCCGCGACCTCAGTAGTCATTAGACATCGTGAAACAGCAGAATGGGACGCTCCGTGGAACTCACGGACTTCGAACGTGCCCAAGTGATTGGGTGTCACTTGTGTCAGAAGTCTGTACGCGAGATTTCCACACTCCTAAACATCCCTAGCTCCACTGTTTATGATGTGATAGTGAAGTGGAAACGTGAGGGGACATGTACAGCTCAAAAGCGTACAGACCGATCTCGTCTGTTGACTGACAGAGACCGCCGACATTTGAAGAGGGTCGTAAAGAGTAATAGGCAGACATCTATCCAGACCATCACACAGGAATTCCAAACTGCATCAGGATCCACTCCAAGTACTATGACAGTTAGGCCTGAGGTGAGAAACCTTGGATTCCATGGTCGAGCGGCTGCTCATAAGCCACACATCACGCAGGAAAATGCCAAACGACGCCTCGCTTGGCGTAAGGAGCGTCAAAATTACACGACTGAACAGTGGCAAAACGTTGTGTGGAGTGACGAATCACGGTACACAATGTGACGATCTGATGGCAGGGTGTGAGTATGGCGCATGCCCGGTGAACGTCATCTGCCAGCGTGTGTAGTGCCAACAGTGAAATTCAGAGGTGGTGGTGTTATGTTGTGGTCGTGTTTTTCCTGGAGGAGGCTTGCACCCCTTTTTGTTTTGTGTGACACGATCACAGCGCACACCTACATTGCTATTTTAAGCATCTTCTTGCTTCCCACTGTTGAAGAGCAATTCGGGGATGGCGATTGCATCTTTCAACACGATCGAGCAGCTGTTCATACTGCGCGGGCTGTGGCGGAGTGGTTACACGACAATAACATCCTGTAATGAACTGGCCTGCACAGAGTCCTGACTTGAATCCTATAGAACACCTTTGGGATGTTTTGCAACGCCAGACCTTACCGACCTACATCGATACCTCTCCTCAGTTCCGCACTCCGTGAAGAATGGGCTGCCATCCCCCAAGAAACCTTCCAGCACCTGATTGAAAGTATGCCTGCGAGAGTGAACGCTGTCATCAAGGCTAAGGGTGGGTCAACACCATATTGAATTCCAGCATTACCGATAGAGGGCGCCACGAATTTGTACGTCATTTTCAGCCAGGTGTCCGTAGTGTATTTATCGGACATTTCGTTTTTGCTTTATTTTGTTTACAGCCACACGCGCGCGCGCACACTCACACACACACACACACAAACCTTTTTCTAAAAATGTTTCTATTTTTTATTCAGGGGGCCTCAAAATACGTAATTCCTGTGAAATCTCGATGCAGAATTTTTGGGGTGGTATACAGTATCTTCTGTGACTACTATGTACAGTAAAGTGCAAAAAAGTGCCGATGCTTTTGGTTAGTTTTAGTGTTTTTCATTTTTGAATGTTGGCGGAATCTCCTCATCATTTGTGTTCCTCGCCTGCCTTAGGTGATCCATCCTCTAATTGGTTTTAGCTGAAGTCCGATACGCTAGCGTTACCCTATTAAGAAAGGTCAGGTCTAGCTGAGCGATGAAAGCTGTTGAGAATCGGTATATGTCACCTGAATTATTGAAACAATATGCTTCCCAAAGACGTCCATACTAGCCTCTGAATGAGTCCGGTTCTTATTGGTTCGGCATTGAAGCATTAACCTCTGTAACCGAATGAGGGTTGGAAGGCACGGGTACTACCACCCGCAGGCTGCAGACCATCCATAACAGGGCACTTCGGATGATCAATGATACCGGGCGTAGATTCTCGTCACACATCCTACACACCCACTCCGGTCACCCTTACATCGTGGATGTGGTGCGGGAGAGAACCCGTACCATGTACACAAAATTACTCACCACACCAACCAGCTGGTGCACTCTTTGGGTCGCTATGACCATAAGGCGCCAAGACGAAGTACGAGCTACCGGTTACCGAAGGACGGCTTGGGCCCCCGAGGCTAATGGCCGCCAATCCTACCCATCAGAAGTTCCCCCAAGTTAAGCAGTATCGGGCTTGGTCACTAGCTGGATGAGTGACGTCTAGCGGTGACCCGCAGTCTGCTACCTTGGATATTCCTTACACCATTACCTAATTTCCATCCTGCTCTGCTGCTATGCCGACCTGCTTGGCTTGGCGACCACGCAAGCGGTCACCAAAGTTAAGTAGTATTGGGCTTGGTCACCACATGGGCGCTTGTCCGCCCAGGTGGGATTGCCGAGACCCAGCCAATGGCAGTGCAGAAAGCTACCCTCCGTCCATAAACAGAAATCAAAAAGCTTGCGCAAAATTCTTTTTACTTTCTCTACTACGTATAGTAAGTAGGGAAACTATTGTATTCCACCCAAAAATTCGATACCGAGATTTCATCGGAAATATATGTTTTGAGACACCCTGAATCCAAAAAATGCATTTTTGGAAACATGTCCGTGTGTGTGTCTGTGAACAGCATAACTCAGAAATGAACAGTCCGATAAACACCAAACTTGGTATTTAGGTTCAGTATCTTCCCCCCACCCCAGATTAGCCTTTACATGGAACATTATTCGAAAATTTTAATTTTCTTAAAAATGGCTCTAACGATTTTGATTAAAATATCATATGTTTAGGATATTTTCATGACAAATGAAATGTATATCTCGAATTTTCTGGGAATGTTTCCAAAAGTATTCTTCATTGTGAACGACTTTTGCATAACTGGTAAACCATAAGAGATAGACAAAGTTTTACTACACAAAAAATGTAGATCGCGTTAAAATACGCAATTTATGTCATATACATTTTTTTTTTGAGTGAACCATTTTCGACATATTGCTTGTTATTCCCTTAAATTTTCCAATACTTATACTTTTTCTCAAATGGGAATTCGTTATTCATTTTTTTATGTCCTGGACATACAAAGAGAATGGAATACTCCACATAGCAACCAGCTCTTAAAACATCTGACTATCGCTTAAAGCCTACCAATTCCCCTTGCATCTACAAGAAAATTAGCAATAAGATTAACATCTCGATTAACATGAAGCATATGGAGAATGTTCGACCTGTTCCCGATTGTTGGATTGCTGGAAGGCGTAGCAGAGGCGTGTTAATTATGGATTGCCAACTTGAACCGCCGGTTTTTGGGTTTTAATTTTTTATTATTTTTCTTTGAGGGGCCTCAAAACATTTCCGGTGAAACTTCTACATTGAATTTTTGGGTGGAATAGCACAATTACTTCCTCTACTTACTGTAAGTCACGTCGTGGAGAAGGTAAAATGCTCTTCTTTAGTAAGGGGTATCAAAGCATGCATTTCCTGGGAAATTTTGGTATCTAATTTTTGGGTGGAATGCTCTACTTTACTACAGGAAGTAAAACTGGGATGAGTACGGCCTGCATAGACAAATCTTCAGAAAGTCTCGTACAGAACTAAGTACCTATTGTTCATGTATGCGAGAATCATTGACCTCTCAATGCCTTTCTCTTACAAAGCGTTTTTTGTTCATTAGATTGCCCGTTTCTTTCCGCCCGTCCCTCTTCCTTTTGCGGGCAGTAACGCGATTTTCTAAACCACCACCCCTCCCTTTTCATCCCCTTCCCGAAGCAACCCTTCATAGCCGACCACCGCCCGAAATTAAATAACCTGCTGGCACAGCATAGCACGAGGTAGAGGCAAACTCTTTATCCGGGGCTTTGTGATGGGATGGGTATAGTTTGCAACAGTTAACCCGTAAAGTGGGGCTAGAGGTCTCCAACTTGCATTTTTATGAGGGTGACACGTTAGTAGAAGATGCTCTCCCCACCCGATTTTATCAAGTGTTTCATCTCTTTCACCCCTTGCACGTGCGCCCGTTTGTGACGTCAGCTATATTTAAAAGCTCGGAGAAAAATTGTGCATTTAATTATTGCTCGAGCGTGCTCGAATATAAATAGATAGAGGAGACGGACGGACGTGATTGGATCCGATCCCGCAATTTGCAGCAGTAATGGTGCAGAATGTTGCGGTGTATTGTAACGGGCTTACTCTAAATTGGCTTACAGCTCTAACAAACCATCATCCACATGTCGTTTATTTTTATATACCTTCTCTTCTTACGAAAGATTTATTTTAATCCACTTCATTTTAACCGAGATAAACCTATACAAAAATTTAAGGATAGGGCCTCAATATTCCCGATACTCTGTAGGTATCAAACTATGCCTAACACTTTGAGATAAACCTTCGATAATTTCACATTTTTAAGTGTTGTATTATTGAAAATTGTTGCCTTTAACTTCACTCTAGATAAGGAATACGAGGGGCACTATATTTTGAACCTAATAATTAAAACAAAGTAATTTCTGATTGAAAACTGCTTTATTGTTTTTCAAAATATTCTCCTTTATGATCAATACACTTTTGCATCCGTTTGAACCATTTGTCAAAGCATTTATTCCAGTCTTCTTGAGACACCTCCAAAACATGGTTTTTGAAGGCATCAACGGATTCTTCTGCCAACGAAAATCGTTGTACACGCAATTTATTCTTGATGTTCGGGAACAAAAAGAAGTCATTGGGTGCCAAATCAGGACTGTATGGCGGATGAACCATCAATGCTATTTTTTGAGCCTTCAATTACTCTGTTAGACGAGATATGTGTGCACTCGCATTGTCTTGATGAACGATCCTACCGTTCATTTTGGTTTTCCTTACTTCACCGAAGACTTTCGGCAAACAAATGGTTGTGTACCATTCGGCATTGACCGTTTTACGTCCCTCTAAAGGCACTGTTGCCACATGGCCAGTTTTTCTGAAAAAGCAGTTCCGGCTCATACGCATAGATCCATGATTCGTCTTATATACGTCTTTTGAGGCACCGCCATTCTATTTATTGAACATTTTTGCACACCAATCGACACGAACATCTTTTTGATCGATGCACTCTTGTCTGATAATCCACGTAGAAAGTCGTAATAAATCATTGTACGAACATTTTCACGAGGTAATTCCATGTTTTTGATGACACACAATTTTCAAGTTAGTGTAAACAAAACAAATGACGCTCTATTGACAAACTTTTTGAAGTAGATTGTGGTCAAAAATGTCAAACTTTCCATTGGAAACGTCAGATGGCACCTGCAACATTCAGGGTTGCCAAGGCTCAAAAAATAAATAGTGCCCCTGGTCAAAGGAGTCGAGACCACGTTATTGTCCCCAAAGAGTTACTGGACTATCGTTCTTTATAGACCTTGACTGCGTTTCCTGTGAGTGAACCAATGCCACATTCCATAGACTCTTGTGTCTAAAATAAAAACAGTCAAAACAATGGGGGAAGGAGTAGAGGAACACACATACAATTTAAAAAATTATATTGACCCTTAAATGGCCATCACAACACCCTCCAAATAAAACACGACTAATGGCATTTACTTTCCCCATAATATAAAGCATATTTTATTAAAGATATTTATTTCAACAGCGCTTAGTTTTGGAGACATTGTACAGTCTCAACCTAAATGGTCCAGCCTGCATAACTTTTTCTCAGATGGGAATTCGTTATTCGTTTTTACTTTCTCTACTACGTATAGTAAGTAGGGGAAGTATTGTATTCCACCCAAAAATTCGATACCGAGATTTCACCGGAAATACATGTTTTGAGGCCCCCTGAATCCAAAAAAAGCATTTTTGGAAACATGTCCGTGTGTGTGTGTCTGTGTGTCTGTGTGTCTGTATGAACAGCATAACTCAGAAACGAACAGTCGAATAAACACCAAACTTGGTATTTAGGTTCAGTATCTTCCAGAGATGCGATACGAAGGTTTTCAAGAAAATCCCCCCAGCCGAGATTACCCTTTACATGGAAGATTTTTCGAACATTTTAATTTTCTCAAAAATGGCTCTAACGATTTTGATTAAAATATTATACCTTTAAGATATTTTCATGACAAATAAAATGTATATCTTGAATTTTCTAGGAATGTCTCCAAAACGTATTCCTCATTGTGAACAACTTTTGCATAACTGGTAAACCATAAGAGATAGACAAAGTTTTACTACACAAAAAATGTAGATCGCGTTAAAATACACAATTTATGTCATATACATTTTTGTTGTTGTTGGGTGAACCATTTTCGAGATATTGCTTGTTATTCCCTGAAATTTTCCAATACTAGTACTTTTTCTCAAATTCGTTATTCATTTTTTTTGTCCTGGTAATGCAAAGAGAATGGAATACTCCACATAGTAGCCAACTCTTAAAACATTTGACTATCGCTTAAAGCCTACCAATTCCCCTTGCATCTACAAGAAAATTAGCAATAAGATTAACATCTCGATTAACATGAAGCATATGGAGAATAAGCGTTTGTAAAAATAGTTTGTACAAGAGTAGAGAAAGTCATGTAAGTGTAACACATCAGATTATTTTTTTATATATTTTTAAAATAAAAGTACTTATATTTAAGGAACTTTTGAGGCCAATGATTTGTATTTAAAAATCTAGCAGCGTAATCCAAATTTTGCTGCATACAATTTATCACTGCATAAGAATCTGCGGCACAAAGGTATATTGATTGATTAAATACTTAGAAAAAATGTACCATAAGAAAATTTTGGTTTTTAAATTTTCTTTTGATGATCTGAACCTGCCAGGAAAATGTGTATTCCAAATGCTGATACCAAGTTTCATTGTATTATCTTAAAAGCTTTGTATATTATAGCTAATTGAATATAACCATGAATTTTCACCTACATGCCCCCTTAGCAGATAAAAACAAATTTAAGAGAAACCTATATGTAAGATAAAAATGTTTCAGAGATGGTGAATGCATCAGATAGCCTCGAGATGAACAGTAGCTCCATGCTGGCGTTGATGGATGGAATGCACACGCAGTTAATATGTCATAGGGCGTTTCTCTAGCAATGTGTCATTTTTCAAACGTAAATTGAACGAGGAATGCCTGGATGGAATCAATAATGAACGTCATAAATCAGTATGGCTACTGTGTAATATACTTATGTTCTTAATTACAGGTCACCAAAGCATGTGGCTCCGAGCAAGGCGATGAACTTGGATTGAAAAATCACTGCAGTCAACAGTAGCTCCAAACGGATGCATCAATATGTCGTTCTAGCTATCTAGTTGTTCTTTGTCCAACATAAAACAGAGGACTGTTTGAACATGGTGCAATGAACCACGAAACATCCCCCCCACTAAAGTTTTCTCCATGTACTCGTCTTTGTGTGGTATTTTCAAACTCTTCCTCATTCTACAACGATGAATTTACCACCCTTGTACAGTAGGTTACAAGTAATAACATTGTTCCTGAGGATTTTATCACCTACTATAATACAACTAGATAATGAGGTTCTAATATTTGTTCGATTGAATATTAACATTCCAGAAAGCAGTTAAACAAAATAAAATAGGAACAAAACGTTAACGGACACAGGGACTGAATTTTGTAAACTTTTACTTTCACTACTACGTACAGTAAGTAGGGGAAGTATTGTATTCCACCCAAAAATTCGATACCGAGATTTCACCGGAAATATATGTTTTGAGACCCCCTGAATCCAAAAAAAAAGCATTTGGAAACATGTCCGGGTGTGTGTCTGTGTCTGTCTGTGAACAGCATAACTCAGAAACTAACAGTCGAATAAACACCAAACTTGGTATTTAGGTTCAGTATCTTCCAGAGATGCGACACGAAGGTCTTCAAGAAAATCCCCCCGCCCCAGATTACCCTTTACATGGAACATTTTCCGAAAATTTTAATTTTCTCAAAAATGGCTCTAACGATTTTGATTAAAATATTATATGTTTACGATATTTTCATGACAAATAAAATGTATATCTTGAATTTTCTGGGAATGTCTCCAAAAGCATTCTTCATTGTGAACGACTTTTGCATAACTGGTAAACCATAAGATATAGACAAAATGTCACTACACAAAAAATATAGATCGCGTTAAAATACACAATTTATGTTATATACATTTTTTTTGTTGAGTGAACCATTTTCGAGATATTCCTTATTATTTCCTTAAATGTTTCAATACTTATTTTCTCAAATGGGAATTCGTTATTCATTTTTACTTTCTCTACTACGTATAGTAAGTAGAGGAAGTATTGTATTCCACCCAAAAATTCGATACCGAGATTTCAGTGGAAATACATGTTTTGAGACCACCTGAATCAAAAAAAAAGCAGTTTTGGAAACATGTCCATGTGTGTGTCTGTCTGTGTGTGTGTCTGTCTGTGAACAGCATAACTCAGAAACGTATAGTCGGATAAACACCAAACTCGGTATTTAGGTTCCGTATCTTCCAAGGATGCGACTCGAAGGTTTTCAAGAAAATCCCCCACCCCAGAGTACCCTTTACATGGAAGATTTTTCGAAAATTTTAATTTTCTCAAAAATGGCTCTAATGATTTTGATTAAAATATCATATGTTTAAGATATTTTTATGACAAATAAAATGTATATCTTGAATTTCCTGGGAATGTCTCCAAAAGTATTCTTTATTGTGAACGACTTTTGCATAAGTGGTAAACCATAAGAGATAGACAAAATTTTACGACACAAAAAACGTAGATTGCGTTAAAATACACAATTTATGTCATATATATTTTTGTTGTTGAGTGAACCATTTTCGCGATATTGCTTGTTATTCCCTTAAATGTTTCAATTCTTATTTTCTCAAATGGGAATTCGTTATTCATTTTTTGTCTTTGATATGCAAAGAGTATTAATCTGTGGCAAAGGGAATGGTGCTGTACCTAGCAACCAGCTATTAAGAGATATGTATGTGCTTAAAGGCTACTGTGGTTCTATATTGCCCTGGTAAATATATATTCCCCTTACATCTACAAGAAACTTAGCATTAAGATAGAGTCTGCAAATGTTTATCTCGATTAACATGAAGCATATGGAGAATAAGCGTTTGTAAAAATAGTTTGTACAAGAGTAGAGAAAGTCATGTGAGTGTAACACATCAGGTTTTTTGTAAAGTTATTGACTTGAAAATTGGCCCACTTATGAGACATAATGTGCCTACATTAATTTTATAATGTGTTAACTTATTTAGTGATTAATTTGATATATGAATGATATATGTGTGCAACGTAGATACCATGTAAATAGTCATTTTTGTGTAATGTAATATTTGTCTTATATGTAATGTTCCTGGTTCACTAGATTTAGGATGTCTTGAACTCGGCAGTTTTGGTAGAAAATTGCTGTACCCATGTGCAGAGAAAGTTGGGATCTTTTGTGTTAGGATCAAGGGTAAGGTTTTATGACCTTATTTGTCTCCGCTCGGGAAGTATGGAGTGAGGGAAATGTAACACAGAACGGAAAGTTACCAAGAGAAACCGGGGAAAAGTAACGTGGTATATATATAAATGAAATAATATTTAGCCACGCTGAGAGAACCGCGAAATGAGGAATCAGATCCTAAAATTTTAAGTGGGGGATCGTGGTCTATAAATAGTCGATATTTACCCCCAAAGGTGAGGAGTTGACTTGTAGTTACAGACGAGAAATCCACGCTGCACCGTAAGATAAAGTTGGCGCGCAAATACTGTCCTTTTTTTGCAGAAGTGTAAGTGTGACTAATCACATATTAATTGACAATGTATCTATATAAGGTGATAAGTGAACAGGAACATTATGTAGTGTTTTAGAGTGAAAAGTGACAATAAATTGCAGCAACCCAAACATTCTGATGAGTAGTAAATTTACCTCTGAGCTCGTTTGTACCACTACCGAGGTTAATGAGCTTATTAGTAATCCTGATAGGCAAAGTCCATGCTTACATCTCCGCTGAGAACAATAGCCAGGGCAACTGCGAGAATTACTGTATATTTAAATCACCTTTCTGCGGAGATTTGCCTGATAAAGACTAAGACACGTCAGACGGAGGACATAAAGAAGTTAGTGAATTTTACTATTACTTCTCCTGTATCTACCACTGCACTGCAGTCGATTATAACCCGCGCGGGCTTCGAACCCGGGACTGCAACCAACGAAATGCGAGGAACGACACACTTAGTAAGTAAATAAAGAAATTATTCTGCGAAAGTTCAAAACTATATTTCAAATATTTTTACTTTCTCTACTACGTAGAGTAAGTAGGGGAAGTATTGTATTCCACCCAAAAATTCGATACCGAGATTTCACCGGTAATACATGTTTTGAGACCCCTGAATCCAAAAAAAAACATTTTTTGGAAACTTGTCCGTGTGTGTGTCTGTGAATAGCATAACTCAAAAAAAGGAACAGTCGGATAAACAGAAACTTGGTATTTAGGTTCAGTATCTTCCAGAGATGCAACACGAAGGTTTTCAAGAATTTTAATTTTCGCAAAAATGGCTCTAACGATTTGATTTTGATTAAAATATTATGTTTAAGATATTTTCATGACAAATGAAATGTATATCTCGAATTTTCTGGGAATGTCTCCAAAAGTATTCTTCATTGTGAACGACTTTTGCATAACTGGTAAACCATAAGAGATAGACAAAATTTTACTGCAGAAAAAAATGTAGATCGCGTTAAAATACACACGTTTTTCTTTTTTTGTTGATTGAATCTGTTCGAGATATTGCTTGTTATTCCCTTAAATTTTGCAATACTTATACTTTTTCTCAAATTCGTTATTCATTTTTTTTATGTTCTGGTAATGCAAAGAGAATGGAATTCTCCACATAGCAACCACCTCTTAAAATAACCTATCGCTTATAACCTACCATATTCCCCTTGCATCTACCAGAAAATTAGCAATAAGATTGACATCTCGATTAACATGAAGCATATGGAGAATAAGAGTTTGTAAAAATAGGTTGTACAAGAGTAGAGAAAGTCATGTGAGTGTAATACATCAGATTCTTGCATAAAATATAATTAAATATTTTAATTAACTAAAAAAAGTGCAAATTTTCTAGAACTACCTGCGCATTCGCATTTGTCAGAGAATTACAATAGTGACATTTCCTAATATTTTAGTAGAGTGAAAACAACTGTAAGGATTTAATTGAAGCCGTACTAAAGGTTTCCTTGTTTTTCAGAATAAATTAATTTTTAAGCCAACGACTAATGCTGTCGTAAAATGTATGCTTGAATCTTCAGAAAGCACATTTTAGATTATGCATGCAAATTTACATACAAATCGGAGCAAAACTGGGTTCTAAGGAATAAATATCATACACAAAAATGTAAAACTGACCGAAAAAAGCACATAACAGAAATGGTCCAGTGGGGTTAAAAGAAAGCTCACGGGTGATTCAAACATGTCGCTGGCTTTTAAAAATGGCGTATCGTGAAATATTGTGTTCAAAGTAATTCACCTCTAGAGAATGTTTATGATATGCTTAAAAAGTCAAACATTTTTGTCATTTTCACCTCAGTCCCAGTGTCCCTTAAGTAAACAATAAGAATATTAAGAAATGAAGCACAATAAGGAATCCCAATAAAAAGAGAATACATATTAAATAGTAGCAGTATTAAAGAAAATAAATTATGGGGCTAAAAGCGGAATTCAAACCGAGAACGGTAAAAGAAAAAAGAAGTACACAACACGGAGGTGCCTCAAAAGGGGTTAGAGCACCGCACATAGGCTAAAATGGAAGGAGAGACCCGAAGAGCGACTAGGTCCGGGAGACGACGTGCGCAAGCATGGACGAGGTCCCTAACGTTTCCAGATTGAAGTCGCTCAGAGCCCCAAACCCCCGGAGGTCTCTTAAGCGGAGCCTACTCCATCAGCACCCGGAGGAGGGATCTGTGAGCAGTCCGGAAAACCTTCACAAAGCGCACCTCCACCGCCCGCCGCAAGACGCCGAACAGCATCGCCTGGTCCTTCAACCCCGAAACATATGATGATGAATGAAATGGACAGGAAAGTTGTGGTAGAATAGGACCCCAGCAATCGCCTACTGACCCGGGGAAACCACGAAAAACTCATGATCATAGTGGGCGGTGCAGATAAAATAGCTTTCAGGTAGCTGAAAACGAAAGGTTGGGAATGAACATGCAGGTCTGGAAGACTAGTCAGTGACAGGAAAAAACAAGTTACCCAAAAATCAGTCGAGCGGACAGAAACTGGAATCAAGCGAAAATAATGTGATAATTGCAGATGGAAGACATCCGGACAGTCTAAAATATGGGAACCAATAAAATCAAGCAAGAACCTACTTACTAGGAGAGGAACTAGAAAATGGGCGTAGGAGTTTCGAACGGGGGTTAACACAGTCACGTCGTTAAAAATTAAACTGTTTTATTTATGGACGCTCTTTAACCACTGTGGTCCTTAGCGTCCCATTCTAAATTGGGCGTGAAAGACTGGTAATTTTGCTCGAGCCCTCTTTATCAGGTTCTTTTACGTGCCGTAAATCTACGACATGGGACCATCGGCTTTACTTCCCTTCCGAAGGAAGTAGTGCTAAGGATTTTTACGCCCGAAAAAAATCCAGGTTTGAATCCCCGACCTCGGGAACTAGAGGCTAGCAGGGTAACCAGAACACCAGGACGACACGTCACTTCATGTCTATCTTGTGCTTGGACCAGATAAGTTGCAATTCAGCTGCGAGGATGTGAAGTAGGTGAATTTCACCGACAACTAAGGTGTAGGAAGCAGTTAAAGCAAGTGGAATAATTTTCTTTGAGCGTAGGGTAGGATTTGGCAAACGTGGAATCTTGTGCAAGGTAG
Source organism: Deroplatys truncata (assembly GCA_030765065.1). NCBI lineage: Eukaryota > Metazoa > Arthropoda > Insecta > Mantodea > Mantidae > Deroplatys > Deroplatys truncata. The sequence goes on from CM060979.1 coordinate 16,117,545, forward strand.
CGAGGGAAAAATTGTTTTAGTAAAGAGAAGCATAAAGAAGCAGTTAAGGAGTGAATTACCAGTGTTTATTTACCTCCGTCCCACACATCCGCTGTTTTCCTTTTTTCGGCATCTTTATTAGCTTTAGTTTCGATTCCATTTTCCTGAATTATTTCACCCAAGATAATTTAAATTGTGAAATTCGTTTAATTTTTGCATGTTTGGTTTCTATGTATATTGAGGCTTCTTTATTACAAGAAATATATTCAGATTTTTGGAAGAATATCTGCAGATCGATGCAATTTCTTTTAATAGTTCAATCTGTTTTTGACGTGTTACATTGTCACGAGTGAAATTAAATTAGAGTTTTATTTTTAAACGCTGTTGTGGTTCTTAGCGTCGCATTCTATATTGGGCGTGAAGGACCGGTAATTTTGCTCAGAGGCCTCTTTGTCAGGCTTGAGGTTCTTTTACGTGCCGTAAATCTACGACACGGGACCACCTGCTTTACTTCGCTTCCGAAGGAATCCATACTAAGGATTTTTACTCCAGAAAAAATTCATCGCCCTCCACCGGGTTTGAATCGTCGACCTCGGGAACTAGAGGCTAGCATGGTAACCACTACACCACGGAGGACGACATCAGAGTGAGAATTGATAGATCATCTGCATACCTATGCTAGTCTTATGCTGTTTTCTCTACCTAATATAATGGGTTGATTGATTTTGAGAATTGTTTTCTGTTTACGCCATTCTTGTATTGTATTTTCAAGAGCACAGTTGAAAAGTAGTGGAAAAACCATCATCATCATCATCATCATTCCACAAAGTGCTGCTTGTGATGCGAAGGGACTTGGGTTCGATTTCCAGTACCGGCATGGGTGTATGTTTCCCTGCTGTGAGGCAGAAATGCACTCAGGTGCTTGGAGTCGATTCAGGACCCACTTTAGAGAAATAGTGATGGCTGAGGTCCTGGAATACGAATGTAGTAAGCAGCATGTTGACGGCATACTGGCTTATTGACCACATGACGCCCCTATTACTGCACTCTGCCAAGAATGACCTGGGTGTGAATGGATGAGGGAGGCGGAGCTTTGGCCTGCCATGCTGTTGTAACATTATCCATAATTAACCGAAGCGGGCATTAGTTTATTATTACCAGTATTCCTGCTGCGATATTGTGCTATTTCGGGAATCTCAACATGACGGACCATAAAAATGTGATCAATTAATCCTATTTTCCTTTTAGATAGAAAATTTTTTGTTATTTTTGATTACCTGAAAAATGCACTAATGTTTTTACAAGTCAAAATGCATATGAAGGTGATAAATACATTTTTTGTCTTTATTTTCAATCCCGAGCCCGACAAACATTTTTCAAATAAAGCCCGAACCCGGCCTGCGAAGGCTTGACCCGAGTCCGTGTAGACCTCCAATGTAATGTTGCGCGGAGTATTTATTATAAAAGCGGTTTCTTAAAGCAGACCCAGTACACCCCTACAGGTTGTTTGAAATCTGATCGCAAATTCTTAATTTTTCAATAGATTGTTTCCCTTCATAAAACTACTTATATGCCAAAAACGTGAAAACATTACTTGTTTCGTTTATTTAATTCTAACGGCAATTAATTTTATTCATCGCTGAGTTTTCCAGCTTGTATATCGATGTGCATAAAAAGTGACCCATAATGGAACGTAGCTGTTCATGTTGGTAATGACAAATGTAACCCCTCCCTCTGTCAGTGTGAGCTGTTATGCTGCTCAAGAATAAGTTCTAGTCACCTCCTCAAAATATGGTTGTATGTTCTCAGTAGTGGAGTACCATTAATGCAGTGCTTCGTTGAATTTAGGCGCAAAAATGAAATATAATAAAGCCGCATAAATAAACAGGAACAACTTTTTGTGTTCGTCTCCATGTTGCTGATGAAAGCTCTCGTATAAATGGCATAATAATTCTTCACCTTTTCCTGTAGAAGACCGAATTATGTTATATTGGTTTAGCCTTTCTTTATGTACCAATCATAGCGAAACTCTTTTATAGAGGCGGTATCCGAATCACCCCTTCATTTCACATCGATTATAGCATTGATTCTTTTTTGTGTCTCTGGATTGTTTTTTCAGACAGACACAGGAGAACGGATACCAGCTGGGTGGAGTCAAAGCTTGATTACCTGAAGATGCAAATCTTACGGCGGGATAACGCTATAGCGATCCACGGGAATGGGCCACTTTTTATGTATGTTAGTGTACATTTTAAAGATAATTTTCTTGTCGTGGATCCTGTGTGAAATAGAAAGACTTGCCTTGGTGCGTCTTGCCGGAGATGTAGTCCTCTTTACAGATGAACTTGTTGTCGTCCAGGACGTAGAGTTCCTCGCCCGTGGACAGCTGCTTGCGACAAACCATGCAGGTGAAACAGTTCAGATGGAACACTTTGTCCCGTGCCTTCCTCACCAAGTCACTTGGAGAGATTCCTTGCGAGCACCCGCCACATTTGGTACCGTACCGCCTGCAACAATCAAAACTCACATCACTTTCTCTACCCACTATCCTTTATTTTTATATAGCGTCTACAAACCGTTATTATGAAAGTTTATTCTATTTCATATCCCGAGAAACAAGTGAGCACTACACTACATACAAAAAGAATGTGATCGTTACATTCACATGGCTTTTCCTACTCGTTCTTCTACAAACTATTCTTACAAAATATTGTCATTCTAGCTTTTAAAGAGCGCGTCGCTATGTGATGGCTTTGAAATTCCATTCTCTTTGTATGAACACGAGAAAGATGACATCCCATTTGAGAGAAGTTGAGAATTCAAGCCAATACTAAGGTTAACTCAACAACAAAAGGTTATTTGACATAAATTGTGTGCTTTAACGAGATGTATATTTATTGTGTAGTAGGACTTTGTTTAACTCTGAAGATTTACCTGTTATATAAAAGTCATTCAGAATGAAGATGATTTTCTCAGAAAATTCAAGATACACTTGTGTAATGAGAATCTCTTAAAACATGTCTATGGTATATTAAATGAAAAAATCTGATGTGTTACACTCACATGACTTTCTCTATTCTTGTACAAACTATTTATACAAACGCTTATTCTCCATATTCTTCATGTTAATCGAGATAAACATTTACAGACTCTATCTTATTGCTAATATTCTTGTAGATGTAAGGGAAATATATATTTACAAGGGCAATATAGAAATACAGTAGCCTTTAAGCACATACATATCTCTTAACAGCTGGTTGCTAGGTGCAGCACCATTCCCTTTCCCACAGATTAATACTCTTTACATATCCAAGACAAAAAAAATGAATAACGAATTCCGATTTGATAAAATAAGTATTGAAAAATTTAAGGGAATAACAAGTAATATCTCGAAAATGGTTCACTCAACAAAAAAAATGTATATGACATAAATTGTGTATTTTAACGCGATCTACATTTTTTGTGTAGTAAAAGTTTGTCTATCTCTTATGGTTTACCAGTTATGCAAAAGTCGTTCATAATGAAGAATACTTTTGGACACATTCCCAGGAAATTCAAGATATACATTTCATTTGTCATAAAAATATCTTAAACATATGATATTTTAATCAAAATCGTTAGGGCCATTTTTGAGAAAATTAAAATTTTCGAAAAAATCTTCCATGTAAAGGGTACTCTGGGGTGGGGGGATTTTCTTGAAAACCTTCGTGTCGCATCCTTGGAAGATACTGAACCTAAATACCAAGTTTGGTGTTTATCCGACTGTTCGTTTCTGAGTTATGCTGTTCACAGACAGACACACACACACACACACACACACACACAGACACACACACGGAAATGTTTCCAAAAATGCTTTTTTTGGATTCAGGGGGGTCTCAAAACATATATTTCAGGTGAAATCTCGGTATCGAATTTTTGAGTGGAATGCAATACTTCCCCTACTTACTATACGTAGTTGAGACAGTAAAAATGTAGGTTCCCATTAAAAAAAAATCAAATTAAAATAAGCATCACAACGCCCTCCAAATAAAACACAATTAATGGCATTCACTTTCCTCCATAATATCAAGCAACTTTAATTCAAGACATTTCTTTCTTTTTGGAGATATTGTACAGTCTCAACTTAAATGGTCTACCGTGTATAAATGTATAATGTGTAACTGATGAACGTTAAGGGATAGACGACAGCATGCTACACAAAAATGTAGATCTCGTAAAACAAAATTTATTTCAAGTAACTTTTTGTGACATTAGCCATTTCCGAGATATCCTTCTTTAGAAGTTAGAATTGTTCAATACTCTGTCATTATTTTAAAGTCTAATCGACTTTCAGTTGTTTCTCGCGATGTCATGGAAACAGTATGGAATTTTAAGGCCAGCATATAGCGTCCAGTACTTAAACATTTGACTATAGCTATTTCCTTTAACGAAATGTGTAATGCAGATGTTTTCGGAAAGGTTTGTCTCGATTAAAATGAAGCAGATAGTAAAATAAACTATCGTAAGAATAATTTGTATACCCAAATAAACGATAGTGGGTAGAAATAATCATGTGAATGTAAGACATCAGATTGTTTCCATAGTTGATTGCTTCGCCGAGTTCTATTTTTAAATATTTATTTCAAAAGTGAGTTAAACCATCTTAATATAATTACTTAATGTTCTGTAAGCTAGCTAAACATAATTAAATACGTACGCAAGCAAATAATTACGTAACAATGTTACACTGTTCGGACAGCAGCCACTTTTGCATTGAGAGGCACGTCCTGTATCAGCAATTTGCAATTGTAACGAAAGCCTTGGTCGGGTCCAAAGATAAAGCCCTCCATTATTTAGAGTCTTGCTGAAGACAGATGAAATGAGAAAGGCGGGAGGAGGGTAATTTGTGAGAAATATATATATAAGAAGGAAGTGGGACCAGAGGAAAAGTGTGTTATATCTGAAACACGCTCGAGATGGGAATAGGGAGATAACCGGGTGACACGCGCAAAAGTTATAGCTACCGGTTACCCAGGCCAGCCACCTTGCCAGAATTAGTCCTCTTCCCTTCCTGGCGAGTGGAAAACTGATTTAAAAAATATACTGTCCCAATTGCCTTGGTAATGAGAACCGTCCGTGCTTATTTTTCCTCGATTCCTCTTTATTACTCAGATATTCCGTCAAGACCTGAAATATAGTGCCAGCTTAACATATTCTATTTTCCTAGACTAGTACACATTAAACCGCCAGGGCAGGTACATTACAGGCCATACGTTTCAGGGTACCCCAAGAAATATATATTATTCTATAAAAATATTATTTTAAATAATTTAAGATAAGATAAATGTTCTTTTACAAGTGATTTATTGCCCTGAAGCCAAAAAATCACTGTAACAATAGTATAAAAAGCGAGGTTTCAGCAGGTCTATTTGCCCAGCAATGCCGCTCCACCGATTATTTAACCTGGGCCCACCCCATCCATGTCCACAAACGAGATAGAACACCTAGTCACACTCCACCAACAGCATAGTTCCAGCCGTAAACTAGAGGATGTATTGAGGTAGAGTGGTTAGACTCATACCAAATGATTTTCAGTTTTCCGTCACTCTATATCACTTAACTCCAGCAAAAAACGGACACGATGAGGGTTGACAGTTATAGTCAACTGTAGTTGACTATACAGGGTGGACCATTTAAATTGAGAACTTTACAATACCTCCGTTGTAGAAAGAAATGTCTTTAATGAAAGTTGCTTGGTATTATGGGGGAAAGTAAATGCAAGTGGTCATGTTTTGTTTGGAGGATGTTGTGATAGTCATTTTAGGGTCAATTTAATTTTTTAAAATTGCAACCTACATTTTGTATGTTTTCTCATTAGGTAATCGTTTATAAAAATAAAGCTGTTTATTTTGTGATGAATAAGGAAACAAAAAATGCTGGTTCCCAATTACTAAACGTAACTTGAGCCTCAAATGACCATCCATGGATGATCCAAGCATTCATTGCGCTCTTCGTAAAGAGCACAAAGTCGTCCAAATAAAACACGACTAATGGTATTTACTTTCCCCCATCATATCAAGCAACTTTTAATCAAGATATTTATTTCTACAACGCTTAGTTTAGGAGATATTGTACACTCTCAACTTAAATGGTCCACCCTGTATAGTTGACTATAGTCCTTTGCTTTCAAAAAGTAAATAAACATTGTGACGCAGGGCTATGGCCCAAGGTTGACTCCGGGCGGTCAGAGTAAACAGCGATAACGTCGTTTGCTAGCGTGAACACCGAGAGCGCTATTGAGAGATAACTAGAGCTTTTCGGAAGCTTTATCTCCCCCTTCTCCAGAAAGTGTGTAGGAATAGTTCTAGAATGTTTGAGTATCTTCTTTTGTTGATTCTGCCTATATAAGCGAGCGCTCTCGCGGCTGTCAGTCGCGAGTTGAAAGCGAATCTGTTGTTAGTTAATGCCATTCGAAGCAGTGCGATCAGGGTGGAGTTGAGTAAGTCAGTCAACGAGCGAGTTAGAGTGATTCTCCCATCGAGTTGGTGAAGATTGTGGAGGACTTGTATTCGATCCCGAGTGAAGAGAACCGTCCGCTGTGAAGAGGCTGGATCGCAATGGAAGTGAAATGACGGAGAATTGAACTGATTCACCTTAGCGAAGTGGCATTGGTGAAGTGAACTCCCAGTGAGGTGAACTACATAAAAACGAAACAGTTACAGCGAGAAATGAGTGAAAATTAAAACAGCTATACCCATTTTGTCGAGTGCCCCTTTAATGTGATGTAGTTCACCAATCCTACAGCTGCATACCATGACAGACCCCTTCCATATTTCACTAATGTATCACTCCGCATAGGTACACTATGTGATCAAAAGTATCCGGACACCCCACAAACATACGTTTTTCCTCTTAGGTGCATTGTGCTGCCACCTACTGCCTGGTACTCATTATCCGCGACCTCAGTAGTCATAGACATCCTGAAACAGCAGAATGGCAGACGCTCCGTGGAACGGGTCAGGTGATTGGGTGTCACTTGTGTCAGAAGCCTGTACGCGAGATTTCCACACTCCTAAACATCCCTAGGTCCACTGTTTCTGATGTGATAGTGAAGTGGAAACGTGAAGGGACATGTACAGCACAAAAACGTACAGGCCGATCTCGTCTGTTGACTGACAGAGACCGCCTTCATTTGAAGAGGGTCGTAAAGTGTAATAGGCAGACATCTATCCAGACCAGCACACAGGAATTCCAAATTGCATCAGGATCCACTCCAAGTACTATGACAGGCGTGAGGTGAGAAACCTTGGATTTCATAGTCGAGCGGCTGCTCATAAGTCACACATCACACAGGAAAATGCCAAACGACGCCTCGCTTGGTGTAAGGAGCGTCAACATTACACGATTGAACAGTGGAAAAACGTTGTGTGGAGTGAAGAATCACGGTACACAATGTGGCGATCCGATGGCAGGGTGTGGGTATGGCGAATGCCCGGTGAACGTCATCTGCCAGCGTGTGTAGTGCCAACAGTGAAATTCGGAGGTGGTGGTGTTTTTCCTGGAGGGGGCTTGCACCTCTTGTTGTTTTACGGGACACGATCACAGCGCAGACCTACATTGATATTTTAAGCACCTTCTTGCTTCGCACTGCTGAAGAGCAATTTCGGGATGGCGATTGCATCTTTCAACACGATCGGGCATCTGTTCATACTGCACGGGCTGTGGCGGAGTGGTTATAGGACAATAACATCCCTGTAATGGACTGGTCTACACAGAGTCCTGACTTGAATCCTATAGAACACCTTTGGGATGTTTTGGAACGCCAGGCCTCACCGACCTACATCGGTACCTCTCCTCAGTTCCGCACTCCGTGAAGAATGGGCTGCCATTCCCCAAGAAACCTTCCAGCACCTGATTGAAAGTATGCTTGTGAGAGTGAACGCTGTCATCAAGGCTAAGGGTGGGCCAACACCATACTGACTTGCAGCATTACCGATGGAGGGCGCCACGAACTTGTACGCCATTTTCAGCCAGGTGTCCGGATACTTTTGATCACGTAGTGTATCTATACAGATGACCAATCTCTGCATCTTAAAGAGCAAGGAGCAGGGGCTGGAGGTGGAGAGACATACATGTTTATGACTTATAATACAATATGCCTGCGTGAACACTATAAACAGCTAAACAGAATGTCGGGAAGCTCTTGACCTGCAGTGTAAGTCATGCAGAATTGAATACTCATTCAAATTCAGGATCTGACGTTGGAATCAGAACTTAAAACAACAAAATGGTCAAGGAAGATCACTAAACCTCATCGATACCATTCCTGGAGAGACGTTAGCCTGTTTTCACCTCAAGATAGTATCTACCATCTGGCCAGTAGGCGGCCGGCGTTACTTTTTCTGTTTGTCCGTAATTAAATATTTTAGACAGTCTGTCATCTGTCAGTTATCTTTGTAATTAATTTTTCTGTCGGTTAAACATATGTATAAAGTGACTTTGATATTTTCATTTGTTCCTTAGCTACAAGTAAACAAACCCTCTACTGACCATGCTCACCTAAAGGCCGATACTTAATTATTCTTTTATTCACCAATTTTCACTCGCATAAGTTGACACAGGGCCAGCCATCAACTTGTAACATTGCATTTGCATGCATCTCGTTTTTCCTTTGTGTTACATCACATTCTATTAGACTTTGGGTTCGATTTTGGCGACCGCCCACTATGACCTATCGGTTTTTTTTTTCGGAGGTTTTCCCGGGTAATCAGGCTAATGCTGGAGTAGGTATTTTCTTTCAGCCGCTGAATTTCCTGCACCTACATTCATCATTTTATTCATTCTTCACCCCGTTAAGTCTGTTTCATGGAAATGTCGGCGATGGTGTTTCGGTGGGAACAGTAAGGACCTTATCATTGCTGTGCCGTCAATCCCGGTTCCGGCCGCACGGTAGCTCCTCTCACCTCATCTTTCCTCCCGAGGACGCCTCCTTGTAAAGCATAGGTACAATATCCTCATTGGTGTAGTGCTGGGTCCCCGCCAATCATCAGAAAAAAAAAATCAGTACTATACAAAGTTAACAAATTGGTGTTTTACATTCACACCTTTCTCTGCCCAATATCGTTTATATTTATATACCTACCTACCAACCATTATTATGACAATGAAAGGGGAACCATACATATAAGAATTGTACAGTAATAATTTAATCCACTAACATGTTTAAATATTCAACATGTAACATTTGTACAGAGCTGATTGTAAGAAACGGGCGAGCTAGCAAACTTCCAGGAAAGCATAAAGAGCGTACCTTTCACCAAGCCAAAAGGCAGGGAACCGGTAACGGTACGGAGAAATAGAAAGAGACAGAAAGAGAAAAGAAAGAGACGGAGATATGGAATTAGCTTCACAACACTACAAAATGGCGCTTAAGCCCACGGATCTGAAGCCACACATTCTCATACATGTTAAGGTATCGCGGTCTGAGGGCCAATAGGAAACGTCGTCACATTTGAAACGCAGAGGTGAGCGTCACTAGGCTCCCGTATATAAGGGCAGACAAGGCCTCAGGGCCCACTCTCTCTCTCTTTCTCTCTCTCTCTCTCTATCTATCTATCACTGATCTTCAAGAATTCACGTCGACACGAGGTGCTACAGATGCACAAGAGTGGGAGTGCGTGTGCAGATAGCTAGGCTCCTGACTAATTTAAAGTGGTGGGTTTATAATAATGGGAAAAGCTAGCCGCCCATAATTATTTCAATTGTGAATAAACTTCATTTATTAAGGGAAAATTGCAGTGTATTTCTTTAACTTGCCTCACCTAATATAACCTGAGAATCAATAATTAGATATACTTAGGAATGGAATACGCAACAACCGACGAGCATCAATAGCCGAGTAAGAACACTGCCGAAGACCACAACAACCCAGGAACGACGATTTCCCGCTACAAAATGACAGCTTATTACTTTCTGTACCACTTACCAGTAGATAAAAAGAGGCATTGCTTTCCACCCAAACATTCTATATTTAAATTTAACCGGAAATACACGTTTTGAGGCTCTCTGAATAAAAAAGTGCAAATGTTACATTCACATGACTTTCTCTACCTTGTATCGCTTATTAGTCGCATACAAACTATTTTTTACTAAAGTTTATTTTTCTATCTACTACATTTTAATCCAAATAAACCATTGCAGAAACAGCTGCATTACATATTACAAAGAGAACAGCGATAGTCAAATGTTTAACAACTGAACGCTATATGCTGGCCTTAAAATTTCATACTGTTTCCATGACATCGCGAGAAACAACTGAATGTTGAAAGTTAGAAGAATTACCAAGTTAATGAACAATTCGAACCATTAACAACGGATATTTAGGAAATGGCTGATGCCACAAAGATTATTTGAAACAAATCGTGTTTTTTAAGATATCTACATTTTTTGTGCATTACCTTTTCGTCTATCGCTTACCAGTTACACAAGATTCTGCAAAATTCCTTCCGAATGAAGAGGACTTCACAGTTTCTTCCCGTAAAAGTTAAGATATACTTATATTTGTCATGTAAATATCATTAGAGCCATTTTTAGAACACAAAAACCTTTGGAAAACCTTCCCTGTATAGTGTAGTTTGGGATAGGGGATTTTCTTGAAAATCGTGTCCCATCTTTGCTAGGTACTGAATCTAAACACCAAGTTTGGTGTTTATGCGACTTTTCGTTTTTGAGTTATACTGTTTTTTTTTATTCAGGGGCCCTCAAAGCATGTAATTCAGGTGAAATCTCGATATCAAATTTTTGGTTGGAATGGAATACCTTCTGTACCTACTATGTTTGCGGTAGAAAAAGTAAAAAACACAAAAAAACAAAACAAAAACAATTAAAAACAGTTTTAGAAAAACGTCCGTGTGCCTGTGTGTGATAGCTGTAGCGATTTTAATTAAAATACCATAGATTTAAAATACTTTCATGACAAATGAAATATATGTCTTGAATTTTCTGGGAATAGTCTCTGAAGTCTGTCTTAATTCTGAAAGTCTTTTGTATAACTGGTAATACAGATTTCATTAAAGCACACAGTTTATATCATATAAATGTTTTTGTCGTGTTAAGTATTTCCGAAAAATTCCTTGATATTGGTTTGAATTTGTAAAATATAATTTTCTCAATTGGGAAGTCATTCGTTTTCACTTTCTCTACTAGTATAGTAAGTAGGGGAAGTACCGTATTACAACCAAAAATTTTGATACCGAGATTTCACAGGAAATGCATGTTTTGAAGCCCCCGGAATAAAAAACGGCATTTTCAGAAATAGGTCCCTCCATATAACTGTGAACAGCATAACTCAAAACCGAAAAGTCCGATAAATACCAAACTTTGTATTTAGGTCCAGTGTCTTTCAAAGATGAGAAACGAAGGTTTTCCAGAAAATTCCCCCACCCCAGACTACCCTTTATATGAAACATTTTTGATTTTCTCAAAAATGCCTCTAACGATTTTGATTAAAATATCATAGGCTCAAGACATTTTCATGACAAATGAAGCGTATATGTTGAATTTTCTGGGAATGTCTCCAAAAGTATTCTTCATTGTGAACGACTTTTGTATAACTGGTAAACCGTAAGCGATAGACAAACTTTTAATACACAAAAATGTAGATCTCGTTAAAATACACAATTTATGTCCTATACATTTTTTTGTCGAATGAACCACTTCCGAGATATTCCTTGTTATTTGTTTGATTTTTCCAGTACTTATACTTTTTCTCAAATGGGAATTCGTTATTACTTTCTCTAATACGTATAGTAAGTAGGGGAAGTATTGTATTCCACGCAAAAATTCGATACCGTGATTTCATCGGAAATATATGTTTTGAGACCTCCAGAATAAAAAAAAAGCATGTTTGGAAACATGTCCGTGTGTGTATCTGTGTGTGTGTGTCTGTGAACAGCATAACTCAGAAACGAACAGTCGGATAAACACCAAACTTGGTATTTAAGTTCAGTATCTTCCAGAGATGCGACACGAAGGTTTTCAAGAAAATCCCCTACCCCAGATTACCCTTTACATGGAAGATTTTTCGAAAACTTTAATTTCTCAAAAATGACTAACGATTTTGATTAAAATATCATATATTTAAGATACTTTCATGACTAATAAACTGTATATCTCGAATTTTCTGGGAATGTTTCCAAAAGTATTCTTCATTGTGAACGACTTTCGCATAACTGGTAAACCATAAGAGATAGACCAAGTTTCACTACACAAAAAATTTAGATCTTGTTAAAACACACAATTTATGTCATATACGTTTTTTTGTCGAATGAACCACTTCCGAGATATTCCTTGTTATTTGTTTGAATTTTCCAGTAGTTATACTTTTTCTGAAATGGGAATTCGTTATTCGTTTTTTTTCTGTCCTGGACATACAAAGAGAGTGGAATGCCCCACATAGCAACCAGCTCTTAAAACATTTGACTAGAGTTTCTGCAAATGTTAATCTGGATTAACCGGAAGTAGACAGAAAATAGGCTTTTGTAAGAATAATTTGTGGAAGAGTGAGTAGATAAAGAGGAACTAGTTCTGCTATAAATCTAGTAGTTTATCTGTGTCATAACTAATGTTATTTTTCATAGCAGGTTAATATGTAAGTAAAGGAGTCTGGCGTGCGCTGCATCTGGAAATTCGTACGGAACTTATCCATTTTCAGGTTGTCACAGTTTGTGCGTTTCTTTAACAAATGGTTTGTTCCGCCCCCTACAGCATCTAATATATTCTTTAAACTCGGACATATTTCAAGATTATCTGCCAGCACAGCATATTACAAATGCAAAACTCTTCCAAGTGCAACTGCACCACGCAAACGGCTGATGGGTCACGAAGTTCTCGTTTTTTATCACTGCGAGATATCATCTCAAGTGACAGTCGCATCCACTTGCTTTATATGAGGTGTGAATGTTCTGTGAGAAATTTACTAAGGAGCCTATTTTGCTGTATCTTCCACGAATCTAGTAGGTAGAAGAAATTACATACCGGATTTCGCCAGAAATATCAACCGGGATAGCTCAGGGGGTTACGCCTGTGGACCGCAATCGGGAGATCTTGGGGTCGATTCCCGTGGCCGACCTTCCTGACTCACGGGTTTTTTCGGGAGCTTTCCCGGGTCGCCAGGCGAAATGCTGGGAAGGATTCTCACATCCCCCGAATTTACAGTACCTACTTCCATTTCATCTCCATTCGTTGGTCTCTTTCATGGTTGGAAGTGTCAGCGATGGTGTTTCGTTGCACTGAGGCAGAGGAAAAGGATGCTCTTTGTGACTCTCTCCGCCCCTCGGCTTTTGGGGTATCTGAGCCTTCTTGAGGGGCAACGAGATAAGCACTGGGATAAACACCAGAAGCACCATCGGCAGATAACCAGATTCTTCTGGAAGTTTTTTCAGGCCTTCCAGAATATGTCTCCAGAAAGTTTAGAATATTATATGGAAGATTCCACTGCCTATATAAGCGAGCGCTTTCGCAAGAGGACTTATCAGTGAATAAGCAAGTCTTTCTGCTGTGACATCAAGTGCGGTTCTCCGAGCGAGTTCGTGACGACAGCTGCGACATGCAGCGAGTGCTACTGCGGAGCGAGGAATTATAGAAGTCTTGTGTTCGACTCCACAGCGAGTGAACCGTCTGGAAAAATTGGCTACGTCGTGTGTATTGCATTACGTCGCTACGTCAAGAACGAAAGTGAAGTGACGGGGAAATTGAACTACTTCACATTATGAAGTGATAGTGTAAACTACTCATTTTCAGTTGTCCTCCGTGGTGTAGTGGTTACTATGTTCGCGGGTTCAGACCCGTCGGAGGGCGATGCAACTTTTCGGACGTAAAAATCCTTAGCATGGCTTCCTTCGGAACAGAAGTAAAGCCGGTGGTCCCGTGTCGTAGATTTACGGCATGTAAAAGAACCTCAAGCCTGATAAAGAGACCTCTGAGCAAAATTTCCGGTCTTTCACGCCCAATATAGAATGGGACGCTAAGAACCATACTAGTTAAAGAACGTCCTTAAATAAAACTCAATTTAGTTAACTACTTATTTGCAGACTATTCGTTTTCTTAACCCTCTACGAAGGAGATATGAGGTTTTATAAAGCTTTGTTGTGAAACGAATGAACGGAAGGGGGGCACCGTAATCGGGACAGAGCACAGCACGCAGACCAGTCGACCCCTGTGCTTCTACCAATGGCCTCCGGAAGGGAGGAATGAGCGGAGGACTCCGATGGGCGACCAGCGACGACGGGCACAAGCACAGACGGGGTATTTAATGCTTCCAGATTGAACACTTCCAACCCCACCTGGCTCTGCCCACGAGCTACCGAACCTCGGGCAGTCCCCCCAGGGCGGAGCCCACTCGGAGGAGAGACCTAATTGAGCAGACCCCACAGCGACGCTAGAAAACCGTTACAGAATGCACAGCCACCGTCCAGTCGCAACACGTCGAACATCGCCGTCCCGTCCTACAACCCTGAAACATGACAAGGAAGATGATGGGTAGAGGAAATGAGAGGAAGGAGAGTCATGGTAGATGACCCAACCTAGCATTCACCTGCGGACACCGGGAGGCCATGGGCCAGAGTGGGCTGTCGCCGGGGATCGAACCCGAAATCTCCCTAGGTTGCCGCCTGAACCATCCCGCTCAGTAGCCTGTGGTAAGACGAAAGTTCCAAACCAGTATTGAGCTGCTTGCAAATTTGTACAGGGTGATTATGAAGGACTGACACATTTATTTCTTTAATTGTTTCAACACTAGTTATGCTGGCGACAACTTATTATATCTCAAATGCAGAGGAATTTTGGGAGATTATTTACCTCTATAGCAAATGTTGAAAATGTCCTCCATCCTGCATAAGCCACAACTCAACACGTCGTTCCATGTTACTGGCCATTCGTTGAAGGACTCTGTTGTCAATAGCTTGAATCTCCTGTGTAATGTTGTGCTTCAGATCGTCCAATGTCTGGGGACGTGTGACATAAACCCTGTCTTTTAAGTAACCCCATAGAAAGAAGTCCGGTGATATCAAATAGGAGATCTCGGTGGCCACAGGTTCTTGGAAATTATCCGGTCGTCAATTAGTGCCATGGATTCACTTGATGTATGGCATGTATCGCCGTCCTGCTGAAAATATCCTTGACTCAGCTCTACATCGTCTAGTTGCTCAGCAAACTCCATGATAATCCATCGGTACTCTGCAGTGTTCGCATTGTTTTCAACAAAAATTCCACTATTCTCTGTGCGGATATTGCGTATTAAACTCCGATTTTAACCGGGTGCATATGTGAGTTCATATAGCAGGATAAATGGAACCATGCTTCATCTGTGAACCATGTGATGGACAATATGGCAGGATTTTGCACAATGAACGCCTGAAACCAACAACAATAATTCAGTCGCCTATACTTATCTGGTTCCTGTAATTGATGGACAACCGTAATCCTATACAGCTTTAGGCCTACACTTTTCACAGCTCTCACACATTGAGTAGCTGTACCCTGTCTCCTGTGACAAACGTCTTAATGATTTTTGGGGTGACTGATCCAGTCGTGCTCTTACATCAACAACAACCGTGGGAAGCCTAAATGAACGAGTTTAGCCTTTTTCACTCACCAGAGATCGAGTTGTTTCCATTTTGATTCCCAGTCCCAGTATTGTGTTTCTTTGGGGAGGATTCGGAACACCAAATTCTCTCTGGTATGCCCTTTGAGTAGCTGTAATTGAATTCGTAATCCAGTATTGCTTTACAAGGAAGGGTCGTTCATTTAACCTGTACTCCATTTTCACGCTGACTAGAACAAAATCTCAAAAACAGTTGCCGGCAATAAAACTAACAATTACGAATAAAACATGTGCATCTAATGACAGGCAATCGAAACTCCAGAACATTCCGCTTAATTTGGTACTAAATTTGGGGCACTGAGTGAATTTCGAAAAGAATAATTAAAGAAATAAATGTGTCAGTTCTTCATAAATCACCCCGTATAATGTGGGTCAGAATTGGTTCAATGAGGTGCGTGCTCTTCGCTGTTTGTCATACTTGAAGAAAGATCCTTTTTTTATACTTAATTTTGAAAACAACATATACTAATAAATGTTGAAGGGCACATTTATATAAGTTTGTGGTAACTACCTTTCAGTTTTCCAGTTCTTTGCCGTTCTCTAAGATGTATTGCATATTACCCGCGCCTGACAGGTGCGAGAGAAAATAAAGTAGAATATATAGAGAGAGAAGAAGAGAGAACACATTCCAGAATGGATTGGAAATGCAGAGAGTATGAATCACTGTCATTTGGAGTTACTATTGGTGAACTCCAGTTTCACTCATACTTATCTGTGCAGTACATCCTTCTTCTTTTCATCGCTGTTGTTCTGTCTTTCTTTTCCTTCTCCCTCCCCTTCTTTCTCGCTCTGTTGAGGGAAGTACGTTTATCTTCACAAATCAGCGAAACTTTAATCTGTTGATGCATAGCATTCTAACCTCAGTGGAGGTTATGTCTTCGACAAGAATTCTACAGTATTTGCCCTTACGTCGAGGAGTTAAAGCAAGTAGATATTTCAAAATTCCATCAAATTATTACAATATATAACTATCTGAGAACATAATAAACACACACCAATTAAGGTTTTAAAATTTGTATTCTCTGGCCAAAACTTAAACAGCTGAAAAGTTGATATTGAGATTCTCACATGAGCATCATTTTCTGCAGTGTCACCGCGCCAGAGGTGAGGGGAAAAAACCCTGAAGTGATACATTCACATGACTTTCTCTACCACATACATAACAGGTAGAGAAACTATTGCATTCCACCCAAAAATTCAATACAAGATTTCACCGGAAATACATGTTTTTAGGTCCCCGAATCCCCCCCCAAAAAAAACATTTTTAGAAAAACGTCGATGTGTGAACAGCATATCTTAAAAACGAAAATTCGGATCAACACCAAACTTGATATTTAAATTTAGTACCTTCCAAAGATTTTCAAGAAAATCCCCTTACTCCAAACTACACTTTACAGACATTTTTATTTTCTAAAACCTTTTTTTCGATTAAAATGCCATATATTAAATATATTTACGTGATAACAAAATTTATATCTTGAATTTTCTATAAATAGCCTATGAAGTCCTTTTCATTCAAAAGGAAGTTTGTAAAAATTTTGTATAACTGGTAAACGTTAAGCGACAGACGAAAACGTACTGTAAAACAAATGTAGATCTCTTTAAAACACACAATTTATTTTAAATAACCTTTTTGCGGCATCAGCAATTTACGTTATTAATGGCTCGATTTGTTCAATACGTTCTTTTAGTCTTATCAACATTCAGTTACGCTGGGACAAACATTCGAGCCCCTCACGTTGGGGAGTCGTTCGGATTGGGTTGGACTCGGCGGGGCAGTGGTTATCGATACCCGTGGGAGATTGGGTACGCCTGGCTGGTTTACTACGGGGCTGTGAGACACCTGACACCAATGATGAGTGACAACTGGTAGATAGTAACTTGATTGCTGTCGTCCTTACCGAGGTTCCGTGTCATGGAAACGGTATGGAAGTTCAAGGTCAGCATATAGCGTTCAGTTGTTAAACATTTAACTATCGCTGTTCTCTTTGTATCTATAACGAAATGTGTAATGTAACTATTTCTGCAAGTTTATATGGATTAAAATGAAGTATGTATAAAATAGGTTTTAGCAAGACTAGTTTGTATACCCACTAATAAACGATAGAGAGTGGAGAAAGTCGTGGTAAGATTAGATTTTTTTTGCTTTAGGCTGCTTCTAAACGCGTATTTCTGGTGAGGTTTAAAGACATTTAGTAAAATTTTAACGATAGGATTACATTCGATATGGTACAAAAGCTATCAAAGGTTAGTAATTTCGCGCCATAAGTCATCTGCATTTGAAAAGCATAAACTGTACTCTTTTGGAAATTTATTTTCGTGCATCCTTAAAGCATTTATTTGAGATTATATAGCATTTAAGACGAAAGTTGGCTTGATGGAGAACTGCATTTCGTTACGAAACGTTCACTGTTAAAGGTTCAATTAAATATTTAATCAATTAGAACTACTTTATTCAGAAATATAAACATTCGGTCTAAAAAATCATTCCTGTAATGTTTTTTCTAAACAATCTCATCAATAAACATTCACTTTGATCTATGTTTCTACGCAGAAACCCATCCCTGTTACTGTATCTTTATATACATTTACGTGGAACGCAAACTAAACCTTTCAAATGTGATTTTGCTTTGTACAGTACTTCAATCGAAGTAGGTCAGCGTTTATATATAAAATAAATGGAAAAACCAAATGTATTTTGCTACCGGTATGACCACTATGTTTCGTAATTTGTATTTCGTTTAAGTGCAGATTAAAAGCTCTGTAACACCAATCTGCTACATTTATGACCCATTGTTTCAAAAAGCATTTAACGCATCAGACACTGACATTTTTACCTTCTTTACTACGTATAGTAAGTAGGGGAAGTATTGTATTCCACCCAAAAATTCAATACCGAGATTTCCCGGAAATACATGTTTTGAGACCCCCTGAATAAAAAAAATCTGATGTGTTACACTCACATGACTTTCTCTACTCTTGTACAAACTATTTTTACAAACGCTTATTCTCCATATGCTTCATGTTAATCGAGATGTCGATATTATTGGTAATTTTCTTGTAGATGCAAGGGGAATATGGTAGGCTTTAAGCGATAGTCAAATATTTTAACGCTGGTTGCTATGTGGCGCATTCCATTCTCTTTGCATGTCCAGGACGTGAAAAAAAACCAATAACGAATTTGAGAAAAAGTATAAGTATTGGAAAATTTAAGGGAATAACAAGCAATATCTCGAAAACGGTTCACTCAACAAAAGAAATGTGTATGACATAAATTGTGTATTTTAACGCGATCTACATTTTTTTGTGTAGTAAAATTTTGTCTATCTCTTACGGTTTACCAGTTATGCAAAAGTCGTTCACAATGAAGAATACTTTTGGAGACATTCCCAGAAAATTCGAGATATACATTTCATTTCTCATGACAATATCTTAAACATATGATATTTTAATCAAAATCGTTAGAGCCATTTTTGAGAAAATTAAAATTTTCGAAAAATGCTCCATGTAAAGGGTAGTCTGGGGTGGGGGATTTTCTTGAAAACCTTCGTGTCGCATCTCTGGAAGATACTGAACCTAAATACCAAGTTTGGTGTTTATACGACTGTTCGTTTCTGAGTTATGTTGTTCACAGACACACAGACACACGGACACACAGACACACGGACACACAGACACACGGACACACAGACACACAGACAGACACATACACGGACATGTTTCCAAAAATGCATTTTTTGGATTCAGTGAGTCTCAAAACATGTATTTCCGGTGAAATCTCGGTATCGAATTTTTGGGTGGAATACAATACTTCCCCTACTTACTATACGTAGTAGAGAAAGTAAAAAGCATTTTTGGAAACATGTTCGTGTGTGTGTGTGTGTGTGTGTGTGTGTGTGTGTGTGTGTGTCTGTGAACAGCATAACTCAGAAACGAACAGTCGGATAAACACCAAACTTGGTATTTAGGTTCAGTATCTTCCAGAGATGCGACACGAAGGTTTTCAAGAAAATCCTCCCACCCCAGACTACCATTTACATGGAACATTTTTCGAAAATTTTAATTTTCTCAAAAATGGCTCTAACGATTTTGATTAAAATATCATATGTTTAATATACTTTCATGACAAATGAAATGTATATCTCGAATTTTCTGGGAATGTCTCCAAAAGCATTCTTCATTGTGAATGACTTTTGCATAACTGGTAAACCATAAGAGATAGACAAAATTGTACTACACAAAAAATATAGATCGCGTTAAAATACACAATTTATGTCATATACATTTTTTTTTCTTTTGTCAGTGAACCATTTTCGAGATATTGCCTGTTATTCCCTTAAGTTTTCCAATACTTATACTTTTTCTCAAATGGGAATTTGTTATTCATTTTTTTATGTCCTGGAAATACAAAGAGAATGGATTGCACCACATAGCAACCAGCTCATAAAACAATTGACTATCGCTTAAAGCCTACCAATTCCCCTTGCATCTGCAAGAAAATTAGCAATAAGATTAACATCTCGATTAACATGAAGCAAATGGAGAATAAGCGTTTGTAAAAATAGTTTGTTCAAGAGGAGAGAAAGTCATGAGAGTGTAACACAGAATTTATTTTTTTAGGGAGCTTCAAATATGTATTTTTAGTGTAATCTCGGAATCGAACTTCCCCTGTATACTATAGGTAAATAGTAGATAACTTAAAAATAATTTTATGTTAAACTGAATTCGGAACCTTCGTGCTCCCTGAATTGTTACGAAGAAAATATGCTTTTCTGATTTCAATACGTTAAGAACTCAATTTTCACGTGGCAATTCGTTTAATGCCACGACTAATAGCCCATTAGATAATCTAAAGCAGAAATCTAAAAGGATGTATATCTCTCGCTCCTACTTTTTGATTTTCTGGTAATTCCCTTTTCCTTAGTCACCTTCCTCTCTACACGTCACTTCCCCCGAGCTTCCATGGTTTGAATTCTGCAGCAATCGGGAAGTGATCCCGTCAATAATAAATCACTCGTCTGGGACTTGGTCTGTGGTGGAAGGAAGATAAAAAAATCTCATCACGGAGGGAAACTTTTTGTTCATGAAGCATTCATGGTGGCAGACATGATGAGCACGCGATCACCTGCCTATCACCTTGCGACGTCGCTAGCTACCGTCTTGCGGGATTGCGTGCGCCAAGGCGAAATATTCTGTCTGCCTTGGCTCCTATTTTAAACCAGAACGAAAATAATTCCCTTAGGAAATTCACATCCACAGCGATTTTCTGTAGAATCTGTAAAGTGAAAATGATGTAAATTTCTTTATCTTTTAGAAAAATGGGTATGTTCTAAGCACTTTAACAAAAGCATTTCCCATTTTCCTTACGGCACTGTAAAAAATAAACTGGCTTAAATCTGCTCAAAACGTTCACGTAAATTGACGTTAGCTTCAATTTTAATTTTTAGCACACACGCGCTCTAAAACAGCTGCTTGTCGGACTGTTAACACGCCGAAAAATATTGTTTTAGTAACATAAAACCACTTAAGTACTTCCACAAGAGATACACTGCTTACCTTGCACCAATCTTTAATTTTTTTTTTAAAGTTCCCTTGTTGTACCCAGTTTATGCTACTGTGTTTTACAGTTTTCGTACCGCTTATTTCCGCAACACACATACACACACAAACACCCATGCCCGTGGCTGGACGCAAACCCCAGCTTGGCGGAGCGCCGGAGCGACCACTCCAGCGACCACGGCTACGAGGGCCGGCATTTAATTGCAATATACTCCTCATTGAAGAAGGTTATTGTCTTTACGTTATTTTTAGCACCACGCTTTGACCCTCAATTTGAAGTAGGTTGTATGAAAGGAGTTGTATTATATTTCAACTGTTGGGGAGTCGAACTTGAAGTAGTTGCAACCGCACATATGGTACCCGGTAGCCTTCGTCCCAAATTTAAAAATATTAACTTTATAATTTGACTGTTTCTTTAAGTATTATATATTTATGTCTGCCTCGGCTGCGTCAGTATTATTGTTAGAGACATGTTTCTCTGTGCAGGGTTGTGGTGCGACTGAAGAATGTAGGCTTACACAGATTATAATTTTTAATTCACTCCTTTTTTATTAATGCTTGACACGATTTAAAAAACACTTCACTGATATAGAGAGCTGTGAGATTCTTTTGTTAATTACGTACACTTTTTAACACGTAAACTATTTTCGTCTCACACTGAATACGTATTAAATTTCTCGAGGACGCGTCTCGCGTCCGGTTAGGAACACTGTCTACAACTAACACGTCCAGTTATGAGCGCTGTCTACAAGCAACTGACTTGATTTTTACCGCCTAAATGTGTAAATTACTGTATTTCAAGTCTCTGATTGGCTAATCCTAGTCCAATAGAATACCTTCATTTAACTAAAGTTTTTTCTGGTTGTTGATTGGCTATTTTATAAACTGTCACAAAATGTACATTATTGTTGCTCCAAGAATGACTAGTAGCATTATTAATTTTCTTACTCCTTATTGCCTCATTGTTAGCAACTTTTCACCTCTTATTCTCACAGCTCCTACATTATTAAATTACGTAATACATTCACATAACATTATTACACATGTATACAATAATATAAACATATACAAAGACTGTAATATACACTTTTTATATATTGTTACATACACATATTGCTTTAAGGCGGGCTATTATTGAATTTATATGTAATATAATTAGACTGCAATCATTTAAGTGTTAAAAATACTGGTTCATCATACTGCTGCCGAGATTCTATGTTTTTGCCTCGGATTGAAATTTTCTCGAGATTTTCACTTATATTTACAGTCACAAATTTGTGATTTTGAAGCGAGCGTTTAGAATAAGCACTATCATCTACATCCGCATCGCGTATTGTTACGGTCAACCCTTCCTAGGAGGCGTGGGTACGGTTCATAGCGTAGGATTCAGGCGGCTGTGAGAATATATCAACAAATGACTAACCATGTCTTTTATATTTATATTGTACTTGTATTACTTTTCTTTATTTCATTTAATTTAGACAGCTTTTACTAAAAACTATTGTGTGCAACATGTACCCTCAGAAATACACTGCCGTTTGTGAAAATTGCAACAACACCAAGAAGGAAACGCATGAATTTAATAGCACAGGTTAGGTACATGACAAGTAACAAATGATAAACATGACCTTTGAGACCTAATATTCACTACTTGTTGTGGCCTCCATGCGCTGCAATTAGAGCTGCTTTACGCCGTGGCATTGAGTCAAAAAGGTTCTAAATAAGCTCCTGAGGGATTTCCCTACCCGCAGTTTGTATTCGAGCCCACAAATCCGTGACACAGGTTACTGCAGGACCGTGACACACCAGATGCCGATCAACCATATTCCAGACATGTTCGATGGGCGACATGTCAGGCGAACGTGAAGACCAGGGAAGCAATGGTACCCGTCGCTCTTCGAAGAAGGCTTGTACATCCCTCGCAATATGTGGCCCGAGCATTGTCGTGTTGAAATGTGGCCTGTGGAGATGCCTGAAGGAGGGGGAGTACCTCAGGCTCTACAACCATCTTTAGGTACCGGTTGCTGTTTAAGGTGCCCTCAATTCGTAGGAGGCGAGAGCGGTTGTTGTAACCAATGGCGCCCCAAACCATCACACCTGGTGTTTGTCCGTTATGCCGCTCAACAATGTAGCCTTCCAGGTTGCGCTCACCACGGTACCGCCGGACACGTTGAAGCGGGACTCGTCCGAAAAGACTACGTTTTGTCACTCGGCACCCCAGTGACGGTGTTCACGTGCCCATTGCAGTCGGAGGAGCTTGTGGTTTCTGGGCAATAGAAGCCGACGTAATGGCATGCATGCAACCAGTCCAACCTGCAGCAGACGGCGACGAGCCGTTGATGCAGACAAGTTCACACCTGTTGCAGTGCTCCAGCGTCGAGCCAACATTGTGGAAGAAGCTGTACGGTCATCCCGTGCTGTGGTCCAGTACCCGCTCTTCGCTGCGTACGACCTTCATCTATCCACTGCTTCCACTCACGCATCACTGTCGTAGCAGCATGCCCTGCACGAGCTGAAATGTCATGATATGACAAACGCGCTTCCCGGAGACCGATCGTTCTGCCGCGTTCGAACTCACTCACATG
This sequence comes from Deroplatys truncata, assembly GCA_030765065.1. Taxonomy (NCBI): domain Eukaryota; kingdom Metazoa; phylum Arthropoda; class Insecta; order Mantodea; family Mantidae; genus Deroplatys; species Deroplatys truncata. Next base: position 16,141,311 of record CM060979.1, read on the forward strand.
CCGATATGGCTCCCTTTGAAGTCGACGAAGCATACCGGCACTAACTGTATTGTTTCCACCTTGTTTGACAGCTCTGCACTGACTACACTGGGCGCAACACTGACCTTGTATGACCGACACGAGAGGGCTCTGCTTGGCCTACGTGTACCCCATCTCTCTGCAAACCTAATCACTTATTGTTTGCACACTCTTCTACTCTTCCACCAAGTTTGGAGTTATTCGGGAAATTCTTTCTTGGTGTTGCAATTTTCACAAACGGCAGTGAAGTTTTCAGAAATATAGGTACAAGGGAGGTTAGACGAAACAAAATCGATATTCAGAAGTCTAAAAGCGGGACATTAAATACTGGGTTTAAAATTCCACTCTCTTTTAGTGACAATGCTAGAAACAACTGTATAACGACGGTCTTTATAAAAGATTAAAAAGGTATTGAAAGTATTTCAAGCCATTAACTACGGATGTGTGGGAAAAGGCTGATGCCACAAAACAAAGTATTTAAAATAAATTGGGTGTTTAAAAACATATAAATTGTTGTCTATCTCTTATGGTTTATCCGTTATACAGAACTATACAAAATTCCTTCAGAAAGAAAAGAAATACAGAGGATATTTCCAGAAAATTGAAGATATACCTATATTTTATAAAGGGTGTATTTTGTGAAAATCAACAATATCGATAGTTTACCCTTGTAAAGGGTAGCTTGGAGTGGGGAGGAATTTTATTGAAAATCCTCGAGTTACATATTTGGAATATACTGAACTTAAATATGTATCAAGTTTGGTATTTATCGACTTTTCGTTTTTGAGTGTCATGGTGTTCACACGCACACCCAGACTGATTTTCTGATTTTTTTTTATTTATTTAGGTTTTTATTACTCTATTTTATTTTACGTCGCTTTAACTCCTTGGTCATTTCGCGACAGATCTGCTGGTGGACAGTTAGCCTTCTAGGTCTCATCCCTGTAACCACCCGCTCCGTCACGAGTCATAGAGACCCTAGCGCATAGCTACCGAATCTTCTGCTTTGTGCCGTGCAGATGGCATTAGGGTGCCGTCCAGTCCAACCGCCGTCCCCATGCAAAGGCGGACAGTTAGCCTTCTAGGTCTCATCCCTGTAACCACCTACTTCATGCCGTGCAGATGGCATTAGGGTGTTGTACAGTCCAACCGCCGCCCCCATATAAAAGCGGACAGCAGCCTTCTAGGTCTCATCCCTGTAACCACCTGCTTCATGCCGTGCAGATGACATTAGGGTGCCGTCCAGTCCAACTGCTTACATTGTCTGTAGATAGATGGCATAGCATTCGCTATTACCACTTATTTTTCATTTTACTATTGTTTTTAGACTTAAGATGGAACTTTGGGTCGTGGTATTAAATATCGAATCCGGTGTTTACTTTGGCGACTGAGAAAAACCACGGAAAAACCTCAGACAGATTGGTCGGCCCACGGGTTTTGAACCCGGGACCTCCCGAATACGGGCCACAGCCATCCCGCTCGATTTTTTATTTATTCAGGGAGCCTCTAAACATGTCTCTGCGATGAAATTGATATAGTGAATTTTTTTGAAATCAATGAAATACTTCCACTTACTAGGTGCGCGGTACAAAAAGTAAAAAGCCACTCTGTGTGTAACTGTGAATATCATAAATAAGACACGAAATGTAGAATAGGTACAAACATTTCGGGATCTTAAAAGGAATTAAGGCAAAGGCATTGATTTATTTGTAGTTTCCTAACAAAAAAGTTAACAATTCTGATTAAAATATGTATATTGTCGCGTAAAGATAACCGTTCTCTAATTCGCATATAGTGCAAAGATAGCGGCGCCATTGCTTATGTAACTCAGGCGTTTCAGTAAAAATTGAGCAAGGTCAAGAAGCGTGCCATAGTACCATCAAACGATTCGAACTATCTGAGGGCTATAAAAAGTGGAGCAGAAATGGAGATCACAGTGAATGTATACGTAGAAGCGAGAAGACACAGACTTCCCGGAATAAAGAAGAAAGGAAAAGTAAACAAAGACTAGAGAATCTCGTTTTGAGCAATCAAAGAGCGTTTGCTTTAAAATTTGATAAGCTGCATTCACATGACTTTCTCTGTTGACTCTTCTAAGAAGGTTACAAAATATTCTTCTACTTGTTAATCGTAATAAACTTTCTTTTACATTTGCTGTTTCGTTGTAGATATAAGACCACCTAATCTACCGAGCGGAATGGCTCAGGCGGTAAAGTCTGAGGTGCCGGGTTCAAATCCCGTGGGCCGACCAATCTGTCTGAGGTTTTTTCGTGGTTTTCCTCAGTCGCCAAGGTGAACACCGGATTGGATATTTAATACCACGACCCAAAGTTCCATCTTAAGCCTAAAAACAATAGTAAAATGAAAAATAAGTGGCAATAGCGAATGCTCTGCCATCTATCCACAGACAATGTAAGCAGTTAGACTGGACGGCACCCTAATGCCATCTGCATGGCATGAAGCAGGTGGTTACAGGGATAAGACCTAGAAGGCTAACTGTCCATCACATATCGTTCTAAGAGTTATTCACCAACAGATCCGTCGCGATATGACTAAGGAGTTAAAGCGACGTAAAATAAAATAGAATAAAAAAAATAAAAAACACCTAATCTAAAGCGATAGTCAGATGTTCAAAAAGTGGATACTATGTGATGACTTTGAGATTCCGTGTTCTTTGAAAATCACTACAAAAATAACAACAACAGCGACTCACCACCTGAAAAAGCTATTAAATGTTTAACAAATCAAAAAGAAAAAGAGATATATACTGGAAATGGCTAACGCAACAATACATTTTGACATAAACTGTGTGCTTTGAGATCTTCTTTTCTTTTTGTGTGTGTGTGTTTAGTAAGTTCGTTCTCTGTTTTCAAGTGTTATTTAAATTAAAATTCTTAGTCATTTTTGAGAAAATAAAGCATAACGGACATTTTTCAACGTAAATGATAGTTTAATACGGAGCGAATTTCTTGAAAATCTTCGTGTTGCAACCTTGGAGGACACTGATCTCAATATCAAGTTTGGACAGGTATGGGAACTTCTTTTCTAAAAATCTGATTTGATACATTCACATGACTTTATTAAACCTCTATCGTTTATTAGCGGGTATATAAATTATTCTTACTGAATCTTATTTTTCTGTTTAATACATTTTAATCCAATTAAACCTTTCAGCTAAATTCCACATTTCGTTATAGATACAAAGAGAACAGCGATAGTCAAATTTTTAACAACTGGACGCTATATGCTGACCTTAAAATTCGATACTGTTTCCATGACATCGCGAGAAACAACTGAAGGGAACGATTCGAACCCTTAATAACCGATATCTCAAAAACGGTTTATCAAAAAATCTTATTGGAAATAAATTGTGTTTTTTAAAGAGATCTACATTTCTTGTGTAGTACTTTTTGTCTATCGCTTAACATTTACCAGTTAAAACAACATCATACAAAATTCCTTCCGAATGAGGATTTCACAGGCTATTCCCAGAAAATTCAACATATACATTTTATTTGCCATGTAAGTATATTTCATATATAGTATTTTCATCAAAATCGTTAGAATCATTTTCTAGAAAACCAAAAATTTCGAAAAACGTTCCATGTAAAGGGTAGCTTGGTGTGGGGGGATTTTGTTGAAAATCTTCGTGTCACATCTTTGGAAAATATTGAACCTAGACACCAAGTTTGGTATTTATCCGAATTTTCGATTTTGAATTATACTGTTCACAGACACACACTCGGGCCTTTTTCTAATTTTTGTAATTTAGGGGGCCTCAAAGCATGTATTTCCGGCGAACTCTCGGTATCTAATTTTTTTTGATAGAATGCAATACTTTCTCCATTATTTTCTACTACTGTCCTATTCCTTCAATTCCCTCCGCAATTTAAAAGGCCGTATAACGTTGAAACCTATTTTCCCCCATTTATATGCCGCCTTTAAGAACTTGTGTCAAATCGATGGCTCTTTACCTTTGGAACAGTTGCTTATCAAACGTGATGTCTCGCTTTGTAGTGGTGTTAATCTTTGAGTTGGTATTACTTTTGGTTATTACATAAAACTCACACTCCCATTCACATTTCCAGACTGTAGGGTGGATGGGGAATAATCCTGGCTAAATAAAATCTCCCAACTTCCTGCGTGGAATCCAACTCGGGAGCTCCGGATTTGGAGGTTAGCATGCCAACAACCAGACCACAGAAGCAGTCCCCATGTATTTTGAAACAGTAACGACTCCATGTTCCCACTGCAGGCTATTCGTCAACCTTTCACCAGAGTCACAGAAGAGAAACGTTGTTTTCTGGGACATTTCATGGAAATGTTGCTGATTATCTACAAGTATCTTGTTGTCGCGGCCGTTAAAAGACCTGCTCCACAGGAGCCCTCGCCCAGCAGATGAACACGCCGATAACCGCCAAGTTCCCTCTCACCAGATCACCATCTATTGAAATGTGCTACAAGTATCGAGAAGCAATCAGGAAACCCAGCCACTATCCTTACTTCCAAAGTCTGTCGGGCCACACTCAACCATTCATCAAAAACTTCCTGACTTTCCCCTCCCACTGGAACCACTTTCTAGCGATGAAGACGTCCAGAGTGCTGCCGAGCTACCACTGGCAGTAGTGAGCAAGATGGCTCCGCGTTAACATGTGAGGGTTACATTCGGGAGGTCTCGGTTCGATCTCCATCGAGTAGGTCACTTTGATCATGGGTTTATTCCTGGTTTACCCGCACCGGTAGGTGGTGGCTCGTGACCTAAACAATAGGTGAAGCTCTTTACACATAAAACAAGACATTCTTGTATATTAACTCTGCCATTCTTTCGGTTGGCTACTCTCTATACCCCCATAGGGGGGGGGGGTTCCGACCCCTCTTCAGCTGCCGTGGTGCGGGCGCTGCGGACCCTTAGCACTCGTGGTAGGTACTTCTGACATTACTAGAAGTACGCCGGGCCGAACACTTGAGCCCCTCCCGTAAGGGAGTTGTTCGGATTGGGTTGGACTCGGCGGGGCAGTTGGTTCCCGGTACCCATGGGTGATTGGGTACGCTTGGCTGGTTTATCTGCCCAGGCGGGGTTGTGAGACGCCTCGATGTTCTCCGGCACCAGCCATGAGGGAGAGCTGGTAGACGGTAGCTAGGTACTGTCGCCCCCACCGAGGTCTTCGGTAGTCTCCCCCAATAGGACTTCCCCCTATTGGGCTGACGCGCGTCCCTGTTTGGAAAGGATGAGAGAAGGACGTGTTCCTGACTCAACCCCGACCAGGCAGGGGGGGGCGGGTTATAAAATAGGTATCGCCCTAATGGAAAAAATCCGCTAGCTTGTTCTCCCGGGTTCTCCCATGCGTCGGTACTCTCTATACCACGAGCTTTTAAAATGTCTGATGTAACACTTCGCACCTTTCCTTCCCACGTTATGTGCCGATACACTAAACGGCTTAGTTCTACCCGTAAACATCACGTCTCTTGTCGTCCTCAGTCCACCGCGACAAAAGATTTTTATAATATGCAACACGTCATTTTGCAGATTCATTGCAAATCGCCAAAGGTTTAAACGTTCTTAAGGCAAACTTTTTAATTCGCACTAGCTCGCTTCCAGACCATAGACACAACAACAATAGTCTCTACGTACAGATTGTTTTCGTGCATGAACTGAACTGTCCTTGAAGGTCCGTGTCCGAGAAGTTGGAGTTTGAAAAGTGATTTGACAGGGAAAAAAAATCCTTTTACCCAAAGGTATTCGCTAGTTTAAAAAAGTTTCACAGGCGCCAGTGACCACCGAATAGCCTCTACAAGGAGTCTTTCTACTTCAAAAATAATCTAGGAATTTAGTTTCACCGTAGCCTCGAAGCAGGTGGCTTGTGGAAGCACAGCGTCCATACAGTCCAAGCTTGAGTTGGTTGTCATGACAACCAGACATACACAGTGCAGCTAAACAACCCAGAGCCTAGAGTAGATGCACCAAATCTCTATACCTGTTCATGCACATTGTGGCTTTCCCATTTCGGTCGCTTACAACCCATTTTCCTTATTCCTACCTGCTACTCCGTATAACACTTCGGAATTGTCGATTTTCGCTCTTAAAGGTAGTGATTCGTAAAATTACATTCCTGTACGCGAGTAGTGGAATGTTTAAATATAAAATGCTTAAAATAGACATAAAATTATATTCGAATGTACCTAGTTAGAAAACGGGTGAAGTGGCGCTTCTCTAGCTTCGCCTAGGAACCGCACCTGATGCTGGGGAAAGTCTACCACGAATTTCCTATTCATTTCTGTCCCCATTGTTTCCTTTAATCTGTTTCAGGATTGTAGAACCAGATACGGCGCTTTGTGTGTTGCGGCAACACGTTGGATTTTGGGCTCTGGAAAGATTTCTACCTGGCCCTTCGCGGGACTGTTGGGAGCTGTCTCGACTGCACCCGGGATTCCCAGGCTAAGGCAGAATTAGCCTCGTCTGGATTCATGTCATGTTGGACTCATTAGCAATCCCGTGCTTGCTAGCGTTCATCGTCGTCCGGAACTTACGCCCTTCGGGTCTTCTCTTCCTTCCAGGGGTCACGTTGGGAGCACAAAGGGCTATGTGTAGTGCTGTGTTCCAGTTTACTGGAGGCCCCCTGTCTAACTACTCCTAACTCCTACTGACAGTAAAAATCTGATATGTTACGTTCACACGAGTTTCTCTAACCACTATCGTTTATTTTTATATAGCATCAAAGCTATTTTTGCAAAAGCTATATTTTTTCACTACATTTTCATATATAGTTTCATCACGAATTTCGATGAGTACAAAGGGAATAACGATAGCCAAATGTTTACAAACTGATCGGTATATATCTACCATACTCCTTCCAATGACATCCCGAGAAACAACTGAATAACTACAGCACTTTAAAAAATATGATAAAAGTATTAACAATGTCAACAAAATAACGGATATCTTGGAAATGTCTGTCTGATACCATAAAAAGCTATTTTAAATCAACCACGTGTTTTAAACATCAACATTTTCTGTATGGCAAGTTTTTGTCTGTCTGTTATGGTTTACCAATTTTACTAAATAACAGAAAAATCCTTCCGAATGAAGAAGCCTTCACAGGCTATTCCCAAAAAGCTAAGATAAACTTTTTTTCTTTATCTACAGAGTATTTTTGATTAAATGTGTTTTCTTGAAAATCTTTGTGACGCATCTTTGGAAGAAACTGAATTTAAATTGAGTTTGATATTTATCCGGCTTTTAGTTTTTACTTTCTCTACTACGTATAGTAAGTAGAAGTATTGTATTCCACCCAAAAATTCGATACCGAGATTTCATCGGAAATATATGTTTTGAGACCTACTGAATCCAAAAAAAGCATTTTTGGAAACATGTCCGTGTGTGTGTGTGTGTGTGTGTGTGTGTCTGTGAACAGCATAACTCAGAAACGAACAGTCGGATAAACACCAAACTTGGTATTTAGGTTCAGTATCTTCCAGAGATGCGACACGAAGGTTTTTATGAAAATCCCCCCAACCCAGATTACCCTTTACATGGAACATTTTTCGAAAATTTTAATTTTCTCAAAAATGGCTCTAACGATTTTGATTAAAATATCATATTTAAGATACTTTTATGACAAATAAAATGTATATCTCGAATTTTCTGGGAATGTCCCCAAAAGTATTCTTCATTGTGAACGACTTTTGCATAACTGGTAAACCATAAGAGATAGACAAAATTTTACTACACAAAAATGTAGATCGCGTTAAAATACATGATTTATGTCATATACATTATTGTTGTTGAGGGAACCATTTTCGAGATATTGCTTGTTATTGCCTTAAATTTGCCAATACTTATACTTTTTCTCAAATGGGAATTCGTTATTCATGTTTTTTTGTCCTGGACATATTTGACTATTGCTTAAAGCCTAGCAATTCTCTTGCATCTACAAGAAACATAGCAATAAGATTAACATCTCGATTAACATGAAGCATATGGAGAACAAGCGTTTGTAAAAATAGATTGTACAAGAGTAGGGAAAGTCATGTGAGTGTAACACATCAGATTTTTTTTGCAAACGTTCTATTAAGATTACTTTTCCTCCCAGGGCTAGTAAGCCAGAAATGCAACACTCATCTAGTGCAGGGCATCAACGAGGACATTCCGATCAGTGACACGCGTGCTTGACATGGGTCACTGGCTACACGAGTACTTTTATTCATTCCCAAAATCTTTATAAATCTGCAGCAGTAGTTCCAAGTATTTTACGGCACTCAAGCCCCGGCTGACGCCAGTCGAGGTGAAAATGAAGAGAATGTGGGAAGAGAAAAGGCTTAAAACGCTAGAGAGGCCTGTATGCAATGGAGAGAGGGGGGAATAAAAAAAACTAAAGAAAAAGAAGCAGAAAAATGTAGATAAATAAAAATAACAGGGGAAAAAGCTCGCCGCCACGACAAGCAGTGAACAAAACACAACCACACTGCGGGCACAAGCTTCCCTCATGTTGGTCCTGCACTCTGCGATCAAAACCGACCTAAGCCCACATATGCCGCTGCCTTAATTAACGCACCGATAGAGTAAACAAGCCGGGTCAGCTCACATTTTAGCCTAGACTGCGCATTTCAAAACCATTTACTTATTAAACATTCTGCGAGTGTTTTCAGCACTTTCGCAACCATTATGAACTTCGTGACCGTGCATATGCATAACGCGTGCACCAAAACTCCCAATGAGGCCCAGTGTGTATAGAATAAAGAAAGTTTATCGTGAGCTGTTAAAATCTTCCACACATACAAGAACCCTGGGACTTCGTTAACTTAGCCTAGTTTGATAATCACACGCCAGCGCCTTTCAGCCAATGTACAGTATCATTGATGCCTTATTTACCAAACAAAATCGAACTTAATCGATAGTTTTAACCAAGTGTTAAAAAGAATTTCATGTACTACATTCACATGACTTTCTCTACCCTCTCTCGGTTATTAATGCTTCACTTCAATCGAGATAAACCTTTCAGGAAACATCTGCGTTACACATGTTTTAGAACTGGACGCTATACGCTAGCCTCTTTCCATGACATTGGGAGAAACAACTGAAAAACGACAGGACTATATAAGAATTGATAAGTATTGAACAATTCGAACCATTAATAAAGGATATCTCGGAAAAGGCTGATACCGCAAAAAGGTTATTTTAAATAATTTCTGTGCTTTTCAGAGATTTATACAAGATTATACAAAATTCCTTCCGAATGAGAACTTCACAGGCTATTTCCAGGATATGACTTCAGTGTCTACCAAGAAAATGAAACGAAGATTTTCAAGAAAATCCCCGATTCCAGGCTGCCCTTTACATGGAACATGGTTCGAAAATTTTGATTCTTTAAAAAATGGCTCTAACGATTTTGATTAAAATAACCTATATTAAAGATATTTACATGACATATAACATGTATATATCGAATTTTCTCCGAATAACTTTTGAAGTTCGCTTCATTTGGAACGAATTTTTTATAACATTATATAACTGGTAAACGTTGCGCGACTGACGAAAACGTACTACACTAAAAGTGTAGATCTCTTTAAAACACACAATTTATTTCAAACATGTTTTTTGTAGCATAAGCCGTTTCTGAAATATCCGTTATTAAAGGTTCCAATTGTTCACTTCTTGGTCATTCTTTAATTCTTCTCGCGATGTCATGGAAACAGTATGGAATTTTAAGGCCAGCATATAGCGTTCAGTTGTTAAACATTTTACTATCGCTGTTCTCTTTGTATCTATAACGAAATGTGTAATATAGCTGTTTCTGTAAAGATTTATTTGGATTAAATTGAGTTTGAGTTTTTTTTTTTTATTTATGGACGCTCTTTAACTACTATGGTTCTTAGCGTCCCATTCTATAGTGGGCGTGAAACACCTGTAATTTTGCTCAGAGGCCCCTTTATCAGGCTTGAGGTTCTTTTACATGCCGTAAATCTACGACACGGGACCACCGGCTTTACTTCCCTTCCGAAGGAAGCCGTGCTAACGATTTTTACGCCCGAAAAAATCCATCGCCCTCCGCCGGGTTTGAACCCGCGACCTTGGGAACTGGAGGCTAGCACGGTACCACTAGTCCACGGAGAACGACTTATTTGGATTAAAACGTAGTAGATAGCAATATCTGATTTGTAACACTCACATGACTTTCTCTACTCTTGTACAAACTATTTTTACAAACGCTTATTCCCCATATGCTTCATGTTAATCGAGATGTTAATCTTATTGCTAATTTTCTTGTGGGTGCAAGGGGAATATGGTAGGCTTTAAGCGATAGTCAAATGTTTTAAGAGCTGGTTGCTGTGTGGAGTATTCCATTCTCTTTGCATGTCCAGGACATAAAAAACGAATAACAAATTCCCATTTGAGAAAAAGTATAAGTATTGCAAAATTCAAACAAATAACAAGAAATATCTCGGAAATGGTTCACTCGTTAAAAAAAATGTATGACATAAATTGCGTGTTTTAACAAAATCTACATTTTTTGTGTGTGTATTAAAATCCAGTTATGCAAAAGTTATTCAGAATAAAGAGGACTTTTAAGGACATTCCCAGAAAATTAAAGATATACATTTCATTTGCCATGAAAATATTAAACACGCGATATTTTAATCAAAATCGTTAGCCATGTTTGAGAAAATAAAAACTTTTGAAAAATGTTCCATTAAAAGGTATTCTGGGGTGGGGCATTTTCTTAAATTTTCGCATCCTGGGAAGATAATAAACTCAAATACCAAGTTTGAAATTTATCGTACTTTTCGTTTTTGAGTTATGCTGTCCACAGCAGACATACACATGGATATGTCTCAAAAAATGCTTTATTTGGATTCAGGGCACCTCAAAACATCTACTTTCGGTGAAATCTCCGTATTGACTTTTTGGGGCAGAATGCAATACTTTCCTTGCTTACTATACTTAGTAGGGAAAGTAAAAATACGATTTTTTTTTCAAAATTGGATTTACAATCTCATGTTACGTCGTGTAGGCCAGATGGTTAATTTTAATAGAAAACTGGTATTCAAAACATTAAAACTGGACAATAAAAGTAAATAAACGATATTTTATTACTTTGTATCTTAATTATTTGTAAAAGTGCTGGTTCGCGTGTTCTCGAAATAATATTTATTTCCTTAATGCTGGGGGATCTCATTACTTTTAAGTGTTAACGGTATTTTATGACGTACTTGTGGGTAAGTCATTATGCAACCCGCACTAAAAAATAACATGAATTCTAATCATAGTTCCCACACTTCTGCGCCATAAAATAAGATTAGCTTCCTAGACACTGCAGCGCTCTGAGTTCGTTCCTCTCGGCTGCAAACCGTTCACTTAAAATTCTAAACGAATGCATTATTAATATGCTACGCTGCCTGAGCGTGTATCGTCATGTTAAAACAGTGCTGCAAACCGGCTATAGTATCACGAGTGCGGACAGTAAAAATCCTTGAATAATAAACTACAAATAGCGGCCCTGTAATGTGTTTACAACGCACCTAATGTAGAGGAACTGTTGTATTTACATTGAAATGTCAAAGTCGAATTTTCAGGTGAAATGCATTTTTTGAGGTCCCTTAATCCAAAACCAGCCATTTACCCGAGCAAGATGGTTCCACGGTAACGCGAATATTCGCATTCGGAAGGTTCCGGGTTCGATTTTAATCAATTTAAAAATTTGCATTAGACGATGGAAGCTGGGAGAAGAAACAGTTACCATTTTCATGCTGGCACGAAATGACATAACCTTTTAAAATGACAATGGTACAAAAAAAATCTGATGTAGTACACTCACATGACTTTCTCTACGCTTGTACAAACTATTTTTACAAACGCTTATTCTCCATCTACTTCATGTTAATCGAGATAAACATTTGCAGACTCTATCTTATTGCTAATTTTCTTGTAGATGTAAGGGGAAAATATATTTACAAGGGCAGTATAGAAATACAGTAGCCTTTAAGCATAGACATATCTCTTAATAGCTGGTTGCTAGGTGCAGCACCATTCCCTTTGCCACTCTTTGCATATCCAAGACAAAAAAAATCAATAACGAATTCCCATTTGAGAAAATTGTTGAAAAATTTAAGGAAATAACAAGCAATATCTCGAAAATGGTTCACTGAACAACAAAAATGTACCTATATGACATAAATTGTGTATTTTAATGCGATCTACATTTTTTGTGTAGTAAAATGTTGTCTCTCTTATGGTTTACCAGTTGTGCAAAAATCGTTCACAATTAAGAATGCTTTTGGAGACATTCCCAGAAAATTCAAGATATACAATTTTATTTGTCATGAAAACATCTTACCCATATGATATTTTAATCAAAATCGTTAGAGCCATTTTTGAGAAAATTAAAATTTTCGAAAAATGTTCCATGTAAAGGGTAGTCTGGGGTGGGGGGATTTTCTTGAAAACCTTCGTGTCACATCTCTGGTAGATACTAAACCTAAATACCAAGTTTGGTGTTTATCGTTTCTGAGTTATGCTGTTCACAGACTCACACAAAAACAGACACACACACACGGACATGTTTCCAAAAATGCTTTTTTTGGATTCAGGGGGTCTCAAAACATGTATTTCCGGTGAAATCTCGGTATCGAATTTTTGGGTGGAATACACTACCTCCCCTACTTACTATACGTAGTAGAGAAAGTAAAAAGTACTAGCAAAGGGGAAACAAGCAATACAGGTAATCAGAGTATGCGTGGCTAGAAAGGATATATAGCACAGTGGTGGAGGCAAGGGTATTATACGCAGCAGAGATATGGGGAATGGAAAAAGTAGATGCTATACATAGGATTTTTTTGCAAAAAACCCTGAGATTACCAAGAAGCACACTGAATGGAGTAGCACAAGCAGAACTAGGGAGGGTGGAGCTAAGGCAATCAAATACTGGTTCAGAATAAAGTTATTGGAGGAAAATGATATACTAAAGCAATGCTTGATTGTGCAGTAGAAAACGGGGAAGAAAAGAAACTTGGATGCACAAAATACAGACAACATTGGAAGAAATAGGAATGGGAGAAACATGGGCAAAAAGAAACAACAAAAGTAAGGGTTTCTGGAAAGAAATTAGAACAAGAGTGGAGGATATTGAAAAACAAGAAATTATAAGTAGTTTCAAGGAAAAAAGGTCATTAATAGATTATAGATATTTAAAAACGGAATTGGGAAAAGAAAGGTACATCAAAGAGGCCAGAATGGGCCAGGACAGGTGTAATGAATTTAAGTGGTCTAACAGGGAGAAGAAGATGTAATGTATTACATGACAACTGGAATTATATTCTGCAATGCGAGGACATGGATAAAGGAAGAGAGAATTTAATACTATAGAAATGGAAAAATTTACCAATAGAGCCAAAAGTTAGGAAGATTTTTAATAAAAGATCAAGTGAATATATGGAGAAAGGAAAAATGGTAACAAGACAAACAAGTAAATAGTGGAAAATTATACTTCCCCATTATATATATACATATATACTACAAAATGTTACATATAAGGGGAAGAGAAATAATAAGCAACAATAAATCATTCATTCATTCAACAAAATCAAAAAACGTAGCTCTGTTGGCACGTTGAGAAAACCCCAACAGACATAGTTCGCTCTTGCACACATTGGCAGGCAGCGCGGTATTGGGAGCTGATGGCGCACTGCTTCCCAGAAAAGTCATTCCAAAATGACCACGATGACCCGAAAACGCGGCACCATCCCTCCCCTCTCCAAACACCCACCATGGTCCATGTCTCGCCAACATTGCAGCTACACAAGCAATTAAAGTGGCAGGGAATGAAATGGTGGCCACTACTGCACCGAATTGTTAAGCCAGATCAAAGTGACGCTGCCAAAATTGGCTCCACGCAGTCGAGCTGCCAGTGCATGTTTACTGTAAGATGTTTTCGTTGTATAATCGTGCACTTTCAGCCGCTTAACTTTACGCTATCAATTTTTACTTTGTCTTTTTTTTGATATCGAGATTTCACTGAAAAAAAGCATTTTTAAAAAAGATCCATGTGTGCTATAAAACTTCAGCGTTTTCCTAGGATGCAGCACAAAGATTTTTAAGAAATTCTCCCCACCCCATCTACCCTCACATAGAACATTTTTCGTTATTTTTGATTTCTCAAAAACAGCTCTAACTATTTTTATCAAAATATCATACGTTTAAAATATTTAAATGGCAAATAAAATTATATCTTAAATTTTCTACGAAAAGACTGTGAAGTCCTGTTCATTCTGTATCACTTTTATGTAATTCGTAAATCGTAAGAGAGCAATTAGAGCTGTTATATGCCGTGGCATTGAATCAAAAAGGTTCTGAATAAGTTCCCGAGGGATTTCCCTCAACGCAGTTTGTATTCGAGTCCACAAATCCGTGACAGTGGTTACTGGATGACCGTGACGTACCAGGTGCCGACCAACCATATCCCAGACATGTTCGATGGGGACATGTCAGGTGAACGTGCAGGCCAGGGAAGCAATGGTACCCGTCGCTCTTCGAAGAAGGCTTGTACATTCCTCGTAATATGCGTCCGGGAATTGTCCTGTTGAAATGTGGCCTGAAGCAGGAGGGGTACCTCAGGCTCTACAACCACCGTTACGTACCGGTTGCTGTTCAAAGTGCCCTCAATTCGTAGGAGGCGAGATCGGTTGTTGTAACCAATGGCGCCCCAAACCATCACACCGGGTGTTTACCCGCTATGCCGCTAAACAATGCAGCCCTCCAATTTGCGCTCACCATGTTAACGCCGGACAGGTATGCGGCCATCACTGTGGGACACGTTGAAGCGGGACTCGTCCGAAAAGACTACATTTTGCCACTCAGTACCCCAGTGACGGTGTTCATGTGCCCATTTAACGTCGGAGCAGCCTGTGATTTCTGGACAATGGAAGCCGACGTAATGGCATGCATGCAACCAGTCCAACCTGCAGCAGACGGCGACAAACCGTAGATGCAGACAGGTTCACACCTGTTGCAGTGCTCCAGCGTCGAGCCAACACTGTAGATGAAGCTGTACGGTCCGTATGGCCATGCGGACAAGATGACGGTCATCCCGTGCTGTGGTCCAGTACCTGCTCTTCGCTGCGTACGACCTTCATCTACCCACTGCTTCCACACACGCATCACTGTCGTGGCAGCATGCCCTGTACGAGCCGAAATGTCACGGTATGACAAACCCGCTTCCCGGAGACCATCATTCTGCCCCGTTTGAACTCACTCACATGCCGATATGGCTACCTTAGACGTCGACGAGGAATACTGGCACTTAATTTATTGTTTCCACCTTGTTTGATAGCTCTGCACTGAACACACTGGGCGCAACGCTGACCTTGTCGGACCGACACGAGATGGCTCTACTCGGCCTACGTGTACCCCATCTCTCTGCAAACCTAAGCAGTTATTGCTTGCACACTCTTCTACACTTCCACCAAGTTTGGAGTTATTCGGGAAATTCTTTCTTGGTGTTGCAATTTTCACAAACGGTAGTGTACATCACCAAGGATATCAAGTAAAATACTATATATTGAAGATGTTTACATAACAAATAAAACGATTATGTTGAATTTTCCGGGAATAGCCTGTGAAGTTCTCTTCATTCTGAATGACTTTTCTGTAATAGACAAAATCTTAGTATAAAAAAAAAAAAATTCTCGCAATCTAGGACAATAGACTTCCTCTAGCGTCAACTATTCTCGAAATATTCTTTCTTATTGGTTTAAATCTGCAGATACTTTTACTTCCTTCGAGTGGTAATTTTGGTTTATCTAGTGGTCGTGCAATGAACATGAAATTTCAAAGCCATCACATAGCAACCCACCTTTAAAAAATCTGACTATCGCTTTAACCTATTCCTACTGTATTCTTTTTATAGCTACAACGAAATGTGTAATGGTGGTTTATCTGTGTTAACAAGTAGAGTAGAAGAATCAGCCTTTGTAACAATAAGTTGTAGAACGAGTAGAGAAAGTAATCTAAATATAACACATCAGATTTTTTTTAAACTTTCTAAAAGCGGATATAGATGGACTTCGGCTATGAAGTTACGAGTTTTGCGTAAACATTTGCTGTCTGTTTTATTTCCTGCAGAAGAATTGGCTGGACATCTAAAAATTCTGATGTGTTCGATTCTCATTACTTTCTCTAGCCACTATACTTTGTTTTTATATAGTTCTACAAACTATTGTTACGTAAGCCTCTCGGAAGGGGGCGGGTTTCCGACCCCTTCAGTTACCGTGGTGCGGGCGCTGCGGATTCCTAGCACTCGTGGTACTTCTGACGTTACTAGAAGTACGTCGGGCCGAACATTCGAGCCCCTCCCGTTGGAGAGTTGTTCGGATTGGGTTGGTCTCGACGGGTCAGTGGTTTCCGATACCCGTGGGAGATTGAGTACGTCTGCATGAGTTTCCATGCCGGCGGGGTTGTGAGACGCCTCAATGTCCTCCGGTGCCGCTCTGGAGAGCCGGTAGACGGCATGGTAGGTTGCTGTTGGCCCCACCGAGGTTGTCGGTAGTCGCCCTTCGGGGTTGATGCGCGTAAGTGGCGTATGCACTTGCATCTCCGCGCCAGCGGGGGGCCTTTTTAGTCTCAAGGTATTGGCATCATGGGGCACCTCCACGGTTGGAGAGCCAGTCGGATGGCGCTGACCCTGGGTATAGAAGGCGGACTTGGGCTCCGGCTCTTGTCCTTGGTAGGCCTTCGAATACAACATACATGTTACGAAAGCCTATTTTTCTACCTATTTCATGTTAAACCAGATAAATCCTTGCAGAAATAGCTACATTACACGCTTGGTTATAAACACAAAGGAGGACTGGATTGGACTAAAACGGAATGGATAGCCATACTACGACTCTCAAGGGATCAACGCACAGAGTTGCCTAACAGTTCCAAGTTTGACCACCCGGCCACGGGAGGGCCGCTTGGAGACGTCCCTCCAGTGGAGCCGAGTTTGGTCGGTATCTGTCCGATACCGACCAAACCACAACGCCGGAGTCAACCTGAAACATGAAAGGGAAATGAAATGACGGGAAAGAAAGGAGAGTCGTGGGGGAATACCGCAATCCAATATTCGCCTTTGCCAACCAGAGAAATCCACGAAAAACCCATGGTGGGGGCCACCGGGAATCGAACCCAGGACCTCCCGAATGCGAGCCTCACATGATACTACGAGGTAGGTACTAGTGGGATACAGAAATCGAGTCAATAGTCAAAACGTTTAAAAGCGAGTCGCCATGCTGGCGTAGAAATTCCACATGGTTTGCGTGATATGCGGGAAATAAATGAATAAATGTCACTTTAAAAATGACAAGCATTGGAAAATTCAAACAAAGAGTAACGGAAATGGCTGATGACACAAAAAGTGCTATTTAAAATAACTGTACTTCAAAGAGAACTGCATATTTTATATAGCATGTTTCTGTCTATCTTGCATGGTTTACTCGCTTCCATTTATGTCGTCCCCGTAGCTTTAGGAGGCATTCTACTGGCCTTTAAATGTGGAGCATGTATGTATGTATGTATCCTTGAGCAATAGCTTTACTTTTCATCACTTATAATAGCCATATTAAATTATATAGCTAAATAAAACGATGTTTTCACAATTTCTCCGTGGAAAAGTATTATAATCACAATAAAATGTAAAAGTCAAGTAAATTACACATTTTACTCTCAAAGAGGACACATTTAATAGACATTATTTTAATAATCTGTCCGATACCTGATTTAGCCGCCCAGGCAACTAATCACTTAAGTGCAGAAAGAACTGTGGATCTAAACGCAAATTTCCCACATTTCATGACACTGTTCCTAGAGGACGAGTGATTATGCGCCTAAGTGGCTAAATAAGGTACTGGACAATAATGGAGATTGGACAGATTACTATTAAAATAATATCTAGTATATATGCCCTCTTTGAGAGTAAAAAGTATAATGTACTTCAGTTATACATTATGTTGCCATTAAAAATACTCTTTCATGAAGATATTGTTCAAAACAGGGTTTTCTTTGGTTATTATAAGTGACGACGAGTAAGCTATTGCACAAAGGTATATACAGGGTGAATCACCTAAAACTTGCACCGCAAATATTTCGGAAATAGCAAGTGCTATTGATGTGCAGTTTTCACAGCATTGATTGGTAGTCAGGGGCTCGTACATTTAGCCTATAAACATATTTTAATAATACTGAGAAAGTGTATTTTGTGAGCAAACATACAATTTTTAAAATACAACAATGCCTAGTTATATAAACAGAATAAAGGTAGGGTAAATTAGAATGTCAGTGGTTTTTTGCAAGATTCTAGTGCAATGGTTTACGAGAAATCTTATTTTTAAACTTTCACGCACCGACACTTGTACAACCTGTGGTAACACAAACTAAAGAAAAACAAAAGGGAATGACAGTACTTCTGTGGATTCTTACAAGTAAAGAGAACAACATTGTGTTCAAAATGACCACCGGCAGCTTCAATACACGCCTCCAGTCTGCTATGGAAAGACTGCTGCACATGTTCTAGCATTTCAGCGGAAATTTCAGAGCAGGCAGCAGTAATACGTCGTTTCATATCGTCTGGTGTAGTTGGTACAACCTTGTAGACAGTGTTCTTCAGCCTTTATCACAGAAAAAAGTCTAAGGGGTTCAGATCTGGTGAACGGGCCGACCAAGGTACAGGTCCTCTTCGTCCAATCCAATGATTTGGAAACAATCCGTTATGTAGTACTTCGTGCACTATGGGCAGAAAACACAATGCAAACAAACATAGCAACATCGTATCTAGCAACCAAGCAGGTTGAATGGGACAAACAGTTGTCGGGATGGAAACTTTTCAAAATACGATTTCTCGTAAACCACTTGCACTAGAATCTTGCAACAAACGCCACTGGCATTCTAATTTACCCTACCTTTATTCTGTTGATGTAACTAGGCATTGTTCCATTTAAAAAATTGTATGTTTGCTCAAAAAGTACACTTTCTCGGTATTATTAAAATCTCTTTATAGGCTAAATGTACGAGCCTCTGATTACCAATCCATGCTGTGAAAACTGCACATCAATAGCACTTTCCATTTCCGAAATATTTGCGGTGCAAGTTTTAGGTGATTCACCCTGTATACATACGACAATAATCTAGAATTGTGCACGTAAAACAGGACGCCACTGCATGCGCGAAAAGGTAAACAGATACACACACCTCGTTCTTGCTATAAATGCATCCTCCACCTGTGGTAAGTAGAATGCCTCACAAAGCTGCGGAGACGACATAAATGGAAGCCAGTGTACAAGTCACTCAGCATGAAGAGTACTTCACAGGCAATTTGCAGAAAATTCAAGACTTACCTCTTATTTGTAATACAAATATCTTATATGGTATTTTATTCAAAATTGTTGAAACCATTTTCTATTTTTGTGAACATCAAAAATCTATAATGTTCCATGTAAAGACTACATTAGGGTCGAGAGATTTTCGTGAAAATCTAAGTGTCATGAGCTATAGAATATACTCAACTCAAATGCAAAGTTTGGTATTTATCCAACTTTCACACACAGGACATTTTTCTAAAAATGTCTTTTTTTGGATTCAGAGGCCCCAAAACTTCCTCTACCTATCACATACGAGACATTCCACGTGAAATCGAACAGCGAAAAACCTCGCATCTTTTGTTTCCGTTCTAATCTTTCCTATTAACAAGGGGTGCTAAGGGAAACCTACTTATAAAATATTAGCATCTAAAACGCAAAGGTTTGCACATTATTAAACGATAAAGGTATCGTATTAATTCATTTTGTCGCATTTTAAGTGCGCATAGCTCCGGAGCTCTTTATCTTAGAATAGCATACCAAATCTCATTTTGTAGAGAAAAGTCCGCATTTCATTACAGCATATATCAATTATTTTTAAAATATTCACAAACATCTATATACAGTTTTTGCTTATTTTAAGCGTCATCGGATTATTATAAACCTAAAATGTTAGTTTGAGAATAATCTATAGTAGCATTAAGAGTAGTCGGCAGTGTTGGTAAAGTGGTTATGTTTGAGTTCTCGTAAGTATAACACAAAAAGTGAATAAACGCAGCGATTTACGTGGTTGTTGCATGATAATCACCAGGTACTCTGTGAAGAAATACTCAGAACCACATACTGCTTAGTAAGCGTTCTCATTATTTAACCATGCACAGCAGCTTGTTTGACCTTCAATTCAAAACAAAGTGCCAGAGCGACCATGAGTCCGGAAAATAATTTACTTCTTTAATTATTTTAGACAAATCCTTATCAATCACCATTACAGTAAAACATATGTTTGATTGTGTTTAAATTGCGGAATCTTACCATATATAATACAATTATTTTTCTTAATCCAAAACCACCTACATTTGAAAAAGTCTAAATTTCTTCACTTAAATAAAAATTAAAAAAACGTGTTTACTTATCAGTATGAAATTAAAATTTAGGGAATCAAAATAAAACTTGATTTAAATAATTATATTTAAAATGCTTCAGAGTTATAACAGCTTGAAGTTAGAAATTTTAGGAAGAAACTATAAATTTGAACAGTTTTAATGGCAAAACTATGATGTTCTGAATTTTAAGAGTTTGCATAAAGTATTCCATCGGGCTTGTCTCCAAATACAAAAAGTTTCGTTTCATTTAAAGAACGAAAGGTAGATTTTCCATCTATTTCGGACGATTTGAAACGGTAGGTCCGGTGTGTGGTAGAAAAAGTAATATATATTTGCTTTGTAAGGTTTCTCTTAGTCCGTTGTTTTCTCAAACATAGTAGCGGTTTCAACTTCAGCTAAAAGGTATTATGGTAGTTTTTGCTATTTACGTTTGTCACATAACTTAATTCTCTAAGCAACTACCCATGCGCATGCAGGAATACCTGTACCAGCAGTTTATTATGGATATTTAGAGAGAGAAAAAGACCAAACAAACCTCCTTGGGTAAGAATGCACCTGTTCATGTTCCTTTTATTGTTTTATTTTTACTTTCTCTACTAGTATAGTTAAGTAGGGAAGTACTGCATTCCACCCAAAAAATTCGATACCGAGATTTCACCGGAAATATATGTTTTGAGACCCCCTGAAACAAAAAAAAACATTTTTGAAAACATGTCCGTGTGTGTGTGTGTGTATGTGTCTGTGTCGGATAAACACCAAACTTGGTATTTAGGTTCAGTATCTTCCAGAGATGCGACACGAAGGTTTTCAAGAAAATCCCCCTACCCCAGATTACCCTTTACATGGAACATTTTTCGAAAATTTTAATTCTCTCAAAATAACTCTAACGATTTTGAATAAAATACCATAAGTTTAAGACATTTTTATGGCAAATGATGTATATCTCGAATTTTCTGGGAATGTCTACAAAAGTATTCCTCATTGTGAACGACTTTTGCATAACTATAAACCATAAGAGATAGACCACATGTTACTACCAAAAAAATGTAGATCGCGTTAAAATACACAATTTATGTCATATACATTTTTTGTTGTTGTTGAGTGAACCATTTTCGAGATATTGCTTGTTATTCCCTTAAATTTTCCAATACTTATACTTTTTCTCAAATGGGAATTCATTATTCGTTTTTTTTCCTGGTAATGCAAAGACAATGGAATACTCCACATAGCAACCAGCTCTTAAAACATTTGACTATCGCTTAAAGCCTAACAATTCCCCTTGCATCTACAAGAAAATTAGCAATAAGATTAACATCTCGATTAACATGAAGTAGATGGAAAATAAGAGTTTGTAAAAATAGTTTGTACAAGAGTAGAGAAAGTAATGTGAATGTAACACATCAGATTTTTCTAAGATGTACTTAACGATAAACATATTTTGGCATGCTGCTGCGTAAGAAGCCAAAAACGGAGCGTTTGACTCTTTATAGATAGTTCCGGATTTGATTCCCAGGACGAGTTATGCTCTGGTAGAAAAGCTCCGGAATAACTTATCCTATTGTGTAGTATAATTCATTCTGTGTGTCCTTCTGAAAAGACTTAAGTGTTTTTCGGACATTATGTAATAATAATGCCTCGTAAATTCTCTTATGAGCATGTCGTCCTCCGTGGTCTAGGGGTACCCTGCTGGCCTATACTTCCCGAAGGCGATGGATTTTTTGGGGGTGTAAACATCCTTAGCACGACTTCCTTCGGAACGGAAGTAAAGTCGGTGGTTCCGTGTCGTAGATTTACGGCACGTAAAAGAACCTCAAGCCTGCTTAAGAGGCCTCTAAGCAATATCTCCCGTCTTTCGCGCCTAGTATGAATAATGGCACGCTAAGGGCCACTTTCAATTTTTTGCGAGCATACATTATGAAAAAATCTGATGTGTTACACTCACATGACTTTCTCTACTCTTGTACAAACTATTTTTACAAACGCTTATTCTCCATCTACTTCATGTTAATCGAGATAAACATTTGCAGAGTCTATCTTATTGCTAATTTTCTTGTAGATGTAAGGGGAATATATATTTACAAGGGCAATATACAAATACAGTAGCCTTTAAACACATACATATCTCTTAATAGCTGCTTGCTAGGTGCAGCCACATTCCCTTTCCCACAGATTAATACTCTTTGCATATCCAAGACAAAAAAATGAATAACGAATTCCCATTTGAGGAAATAAGTATTGAAAAATTTAAGGGAATAACAAGTAATATCTTGAAAATTGTTCACTCAACAAAAAAAAGTAAATGACATAAACTGCGATCTACATTTTTTGTGTAGTAAAATTTTGTCTATCTCTTATGGTTTACCAGTTATGCAAAAGTCGTTCACAATAAAGAATACTTTTGGAGACATTCCCAGAAAATTCAAGATATACATGTTATTTGTATAAAAATATCTTAAACATATGATATTTTAATCAAAATCGTTAGAGCAATTTTTGAGAAAATTAAAATTTTGGAAAAATCTTTCATGTAAAGGGTACTCTGGGGTGGGGAGATTTTCTTGAAAACCTTCGTGTCGCATCCTTGGAAGATACTGAACGTAAATACCAAGTTTGGTGTTTATCCGACTGTTCGTGTCTGAGTTATGCTGTTCACAGATAGACACGCAGACAGACACACAGACACACACACGGACATGTTTCCAAAAATGCTTTTTTTTGGATTCAGGGGGTCTCAAAACATGTATTTCCGGTGAAATCTCGGTATCGAAATTTTGGGTGGAATGCAATACTTCCCCTACTTACTATACGTAGTAGAGAAGGTAAAATTCCCTAATATTCAGGAATTCGGTACGAAATGTTGGCGGATATTGTATATCGGTCTTCCTTAAACTTCCCCTCCCCCTCTCGATAGTCTACCAAGCTCTGTAAATATTGTACAGCCTGTAAGCCTCTTTTGGAGGCGAAGCAATTATAGGAATGTGGTATAATTTTCTCAGATAATTATAGTAAACGAACTTTGGTCCCTCTACACAGCTTTCACATAATACAGAAATCCCTAACAACAATACACAACGAAAATATGACAAATTGGAGAGCATTAAAATTCTCCACTCTTAAGGGACCAAGTTAAACATTTTTGAAATGGCATGTAGTCCGCTACCTCTGAAAAAGGTGATCTTCTCAGTTGTAAATTATAACTATAGGCTGAATTACTTCTGATGTTACGCTCGACATAATTATATCACATTATTTAGCATACACATAAAAATTAGATACATAATAGTCATTCGACTTTCTAATCACACAGAAAGTGGGTATTCTATACAAGGTGGACCGTTTAAGTTGAGACTGTACAATATCTCCAAAACTAAGCGTTGTAGAAAGAAATGTCTTGAATAAAAGTTGCTTCATAAGTGGGAAAGTAAATGACATTAGTCGTACTTTATTTGGAGGACGTTGTGATTGTCCTTTTAAGGTCAATTTAAATTGCCCCTAATTGTAGGTTACCATTCAAAAAAATCTGATGTGTTACACTCACATGACTTTCTCTATTCTTGTACAAACTACTTTTACAAACACTTATTCTCCATATGCTTCATGTTAATCGAGATGTTAATCTTATTGCTAATTTTCTTGTAGATGCAAGGGGAATTGGTAGGCTTTAAGCGATAGTCAAATGTTTTAAGAGCCGGTTGCTATGTGGAGCATTCCCATTTGAGAAAAGGTTTAAGTATTGGAAAATTCAAACAAATAACAAGAAATATCTCGGAAATGGTTTGCTCGAGAGAAAAAAACATGTATATGACATAAATTGTGTGTTTTAACTAGATCTACATTTTTGTATAGTAAGATTTTGTCTATCTCTTAAGGTTTACCAGTAATGCAAAAGCCATTCAGAAAGAGGGGAACTTCTGGTATTCCCAGAAAGTTGAGGATATAAACTTTATTTTTTCATGAAAATATCTTAAATATGCGCTATTTTAACCAAAATGGTTACAGCCATTTTTGAGAAAATCAAAATTTTCGAAAAATGTTGCATGTAAAGGGTAGTCTAGGGTGGGCAATTTTCTTGAGAATCTTCGTGTTAAATCTTTGAAAGATACCGAACCTAAATGCCAAGTTTGGTATTTATCCGATTTTTCGTTTTTCAGCTATGCTGTTTAGACACACATACACCTTTTTCTAAAAGTGCCTTTTTTGGATTCAGGGCGCTTCAAAACATTTATTACCGGTGAACTCTTGGTATTGAATTTTTGGGCGGAATTAATAGTAATAGAGAAAGTAAAAAGCCATAGAAGGATAAGATTCGTACCGCTAACGAGCACATGATAAGCTGTCAGACAAAAGCCATGCGTGATGTTGAGTGCACGTGGAGTATAGCAGCTGCTAGCTCGGGCGAAGCACCCGCTTCGGAACGGAAAATATTTCTCCGGACGGGTTCCGACTTCCACGGCACGTTTCTCAAATTTAAAGACAGCAGTAAAAAAATGAAACGGGAGGAGGGTGCGGCTTCTAAGAGCAATATTTTGTGAAACGTTTCTCGTACTCCTCTCATCGGAGTGTGAGGGAGAGAGTTCGTCTGCTATGGTCACTTTTCTTATTAGTAACGCTTCTTTCACATGACTATTGCTGAAGCGACTTTTTCTACTCAATGTTTCGAAACAAACAACTCGTATTATTCGATTCTGAACAAATATTTTGAAAAGGTGTACCTTGTAATGGCAGAAATAAAGTTATGAAACTTCATAACATTGGCGGATAATAATAATAAGGTTTAAGTAATGTGTGATTTCTTGCAGGACCGGTATGTCTGCTATGGAAGTTCTTAAAGAACCAGATTATCTGGTACGAGATGGTTGTGTGTGACGTGGAAACACATAATGAGCAACGCCTACAGAGGTTATCGCCTTTTACAAAACGGTAACAAAAATAGTAATCCACATGCGTTTCCAAACAGTGAAGTTTGTACACACACGAATCTTTCACGCTTTATAAGGTGTAAGTGAAATAAAGTTGTTTCATTTCGCTGTTGATAGACGCAATTTTAATTACATTGTGCGACTTGGAGTGATAACACAAAGGCTGCCCAACGAAACATCGAAGAACGACAGAACGGCTACAAAAGGCGAATGCCAACACCAAAGAGTTGTTAACATAGGTTCTACCATTTAGGACAGAACGAGATGACTTCAGCGCAGAAGAATAGACTCTAAGAGAAGGGAGGGATCCCTTCGTGCCACCGAATTCCTGTTGTTATTTTTCTTTATTTATAGTCGCTTTGACTACTAGGTCATTTCGCGACTTATATCCATACATACGAGTACAATAATAATAATAATAATAATAATAATAATAATAATAATACATTACATGATTAAGTCTTGAAAAGAGCTAGACGAGTATAACCTATTATACATTTTTATTTGAAGTGTTATATTTAAACTTTGTTATACAGTTTGATGTCTTTCAAAAAAAAAATTCTGATGTGTTACACTCACATGACCTTCTCTTCTCTTGTATTTATTCTCCATATTAATCCAGATGTTAATCTTATTGCTAATTTTCTTGTACATGCAAAGGGAATTGGTAGGCTTTAAGCGATAGTCAAATATTTTAAGAGGTGGTTGCTATGTGGAGTATTCCATTCTCTTTGTATTACCAGGACAAAAAAAAAAGAATAACAAATTCCCATTTGAGAAAAAGTATAAGTATTGGAAAATTTAAGGAAATAACAAGCAATATCTCGAAAATGGTGCACTCAACAAACAAAAAAAAGCTGATGTGTTACACTCACATGACTTTCTCTACTCTTGTACACAAACTATTTTTACAAATGCTTGTTCTCCATATGCTTCATGTTAATCGAGATATCGAGATGTCAATCCTATTGCTAATTTTCTTGTAGAAGCAAGGGAAATATGGTAGGTTTTAAGCGATAGTCAAATATTTTAAGAGCTGGTTGCTATGTGGCGCATTCCATTCTCTTTGCATGTCCAGGACATAAAAAAAAGAATAACGAATTTGAGAAAAAGTGTAAGTATTGGAAAATTTAAGGAAATAACAAGCAATATCTCGAAAATGGTTCACTCAAAAAAAAGAAATGTATATGACATAAGTTGTGTATTTTAACGCGATCCACATTTTTTGTGTAGTAAAATTTTGTCTATCTCTTATGGTTCACCAGTTATGCAAAAGTCGTTCACAATGAAGAATACTTTTGGAGACATTCCTAGAAAATTCGAGATATAAAATTTATTTGCCATAAAAATGTCTTAAACTTATGATATTTTATTCAAAATCGTTAAGAGCCATTTTTTAAAGAGAATTAAAATGTTCGAAAAATGTTCCATGTAAAGGGTAATCTGGGGTGGAGGGATTTTCTTGAAAGCCTTCGTGTCGCATCTCTGGAAGATACTGAACCTAAATACCAAGTTTGGTGTTTATCCGACTGTTCGTTTCTGAGCTATGCTGTTCACAGACAGACACACACGACATATTTCCAAAAATTCTTTATATGCATTCAGTGCACCTCAAAACATGTATTTCATGTGAAATCTCGGTATCGAATTTTTGTGTGGAATGCAATAATTCCCCTGTTTACTATACGTAGTAGAGAAAGTAATAATGTTTTTGAAATGAGTAGGGTTGTTTAAAGCTAAAAATATATCTTCAGGGATGTTATGGCTTCTTCTCTCCATGTTATAACTTCTGTGTTCGCTGGTGATATGGCAATTGCAGGTCTCGCAGTGAGGAGCATTTTCTTTGCCGAGTAAGAAGGAATGGGTTAGGAGTGAGTGGCCTATTCGTAAACGTGAATAATCAGTTGATCTTTTCTCTTTAGAGTCTGCAATGTGCAGGATTTTGTGGAGCCTTTCCTAACTATGTGGAGTTTGCTTGATGTTTTAACGGTGCAGTCTTGCTCCCATTTGACGGTTGGTCTGCTAAAAAAATAACTTTGAGCATCTCTGTAGGGCACTGGTAATTGTTCCACTGGAGGTAGCAAAGTTGCTTTTTTGGTTTCCCTGTCTGCTTCCTCATTTCCTGATATTCCACGGTGGGACGGAATCCAAAAGAATATAACTTCTTGATTATTTGTAGTAATTTGGTTATCGATAACTGAATGCACTAAACGTCAACATGTCAGTTTTAAATAAAATCTGACTGCCTCTGTGGTCAAGTGGCTTCTGGCTTCTCAACCCAGAGGTCTCGGGTTCGATTCTCGACTGGGGCGAGGAATTTTTCTTTAACCAGAATCATTCCCTATCTCCCACACAGTCTGGAAGTATGAATAATCCAATAAATGTAAGTATGTTTAATAGTAGGAGGTATTAAAAACTCAAAGTCAATAACTCAAGTCAAAGCCCCCGATAAAAGGATTACAAGACAATGCCTTGGGTCAGCAGTCTGTCGAGGAGCAAGCAAACTCTGGATCATAGCATATCCAGGATGGGTGATCAGCCCAAATGCCTGGTATTGTGGAGAAGAAGAAGGAAATGAAAGGGATGATAGGAAAATTCGCGATTTAAATTATCCAACTCAGCATTCGCCTAGCGGCCGAGGAAAACCGCGAAAAAACCATCGGTCAAATGGTCGGCCCGCGGTTTGAACGCTGAACCTCCCGAATGCGAGTCGCACATGTGACCGCGGCGGTAAAAAGAAATATATGACCAAAAACGTAAGATTCGAAGCTTAGCCATTGTTTGTTACACCTTCAGGATGGTTTTCCCCAATCCAGGTCCACTTCTTGATGATATATCTCTTAGTTTTGCATGGCACACTAGTAATGTTGGTTGTGTATTTCAGGGGTTGCACAAATTTCAATCAGTTATGAGTTGTAGCTGCATACAAGTACAGGGTTATTCAAAAAGAAAGAATAGATTTTAAATATCCATTTTTAATGAGCGACATTAGATAGCCACACATAGACACATCATTGAATTAGAGGAAAGTTGAAAGTTTTAAGCCCCCACCTATTAGTCCCATTCGGCGCTGTTTGTTTACGAGAAAATGGCGACGCCACAGGAAAATTCGTTTTGTCTGCTGCATTATGCAAAGAGTGAATCCATTGTAGCGTGCATTTCGTTGTAAGTTCAACAAAGAGCCGCCTCGTCATAAAAAATTTACAATTGAAACAATAAATTCGTAGAAGATGGTTGCGTATGGGAACGGAAAAGCACTGGTCGTCCTGGCATAACAAATGGTGCTCATTTTGAACACACAAAATAAAATTTTGAACCTTTCTCTATTGAGTGATGTATTGCATGTGTCGCCATCTATTGTCGTTCATTAGAAATAAATTGTAAACCCTGTTCCTTCTTTTTGAATAACCCTGTATATGTAAAATATGTATTACAGACAAAACTCTGTAAACAGGAGTGGGATTCGAACTAGGAACATCTTTATTAGAAACCCACCGCTCCAACCACTGGTACACAAATCAAGTTGTGGATATGGTCAAAACAGATACTTAACAAGTAATCTTCAGATGTCTGATTCATGACGAACGTGACGTATTATTATTATATTCATATTATGAATTTAATAATAGTATCGAAGTACACAATAACACACAAACATATGTCGATGTAACAAATATAAATGTTAGTACACCAAATACACTTGTCGGTGTTAGCAATACTTTTAAACAGTACTACGTAATGTAATGACTGTTCCATTCATACACCGTGTGTTTGATATTGACCAATAAGTTTAGTAACGCCTCGCATATCGCCCAGTCACGGTCGTTTATCTTATAATATGCTTACAAGCACGTTACTGAACTGTAGTAGTATGAATATGCAGTGATTAACAGGCTGTCATGTAACTGTGTTTTTAATTAATGTCAATTTGCAAATAAACCATGTTCTTTAAAACAATGTGTCTTTATTGCGTTCTTTTTACTTTCTCTACTACGCATAGTAAGTAGGGGAAGTACAGCATTCCACCCAAAAATTCGATACCAAGCTTTAGCCCGAAATACATGTTTTGAGGTGCCCTGAATCCAAATACAGCAGTTTTGGAAACATGTCCCTGTGTCTGTAAAGCATGACTCAAAACGAAATTTGAGTTTAGTATCTTCCAAGGATGCGACACGAATATATTCAAGAAAAACCCTACCCCATAATACCCTTTACATGGAACATTTTTCGAAAATTTTGATTTTCTCAAAAGTGGCTGAAACGATTTTGATTAAAATATCATATGTTTAAGATAAGTTCATGACAAATGAAATGTATATCTTGAATTTTCTGGGAATGTTACCAAAAGTCCTCTTCATTCTCAATGACTTTCGCATATGTAGATCTCGTTAAAACACACAATTTATGTCATAATTTTTTTTTGAGCGAACCATTTCCGAGATATTCCTTGTTATTTGTTTGAATTTTCCAATACATACTTTCTCTCAAATGGGAATTTGTTATTCGTTTTTTTTTATGCCCTGGACATACAAAGGGAATGGAATACTCCACATAACAACCAGCTCTTAAAATATTTGACTATCGCTTAAAGTCTACCAATTCCCCTTGCATCTACAAGAAAATTTGCAATAAGATTAACATCTCGATATCTCGATTAACATGAAGCATGTGGAGAATAAGCGTTTGTAAAAATAGTTTGTACAAGACTAGAGAAAGTCATGTGAACGAAACGCAGTTTTTTTAGCTTATTTTGAGGTTAACTATTTTCTCATTTGCACTGTTGGTAACATTGGTTAGTATGCCGTAATCTGACAGCTAACACAATGGTGATTTGATTTTAAACAACGAAATCTGATGTTACAGTCACATGGCTTTCTCTACCCTCTGTCGCTTATTGGTGGGTATACAAATTATTCTTACGAAAGTTTAATTTTTCCCGAATATCGAAAGGACTTGAAAAGAGTGACAAAAAAGTGTTCAATAATTGGAACCATTAATAACGAATATCTCGGAAATGGCTGATGCTACAAAAACGTTATTTGAAATAAATTGTGTGTTTTAAACAGATGTACATTTTTGTGCAGTACTTTTTTGCCTATCCCTTAACGTTTACCAGATATACAAGTTTATACAAATTCCCTTCCCAATAAAGAGGATATCACAGGCTATTCCCAGAAAATTCGAGATGTATCTTTAATGTAATGTATTTTAATAATCAAAATTGTTATAGCTATTTTTTAGAAAATCAAAAACTTTGCAAAATCTTCCATGTAAAGGGTAGTTTGGGGTGGGGATTTTCTTTGTGTCGCATCATTGGAAGATACTGAACCCAAATACCAAGTTTGATATTTATTCTACTTTTCGTTTTGAGTTATGGTGTTCACAGACACACACACGGATGTTTTCCTAAAAATGCCTTTTTTGGATTAAGGATGCCCAGAATATATATTTCCACTGAAATCTCGGTATCGAATTTTTGGGTGGAAGGCAATACCCTTTCTACCTATTATGTACGTGGTAAACAAAGTAACAAGTAAGAAATTAATTATTATACATAACCTATTATATTTTATTCCTGGAATACTCCTAATAAATCCCACTCACTACTGCTGGTTGAATAAAAATAATAAATCCTGTGGCGCTGCAGCCCGCGAAAGTCCTGGGCCTGCCAACCGGACTGCCGGCCTCACGTCAACGTATCCACGGCAGAGGTAGGTGATCATCCAATCGATACGGGTAGGTGATGTAGCCAGCGTCACACATCCCCCAGACGGAAAGTTGGCTCACTAGGCCAGGACCACGGCCTATCGCAGCACCTCACTTTCCTCACGATGCTGTGTGGGCACCGGTCCTATATCCGGGACGTAAAATCCGCATCCCCATGGGTGGAAACGAACCAGGCCACATTCCATGGCCGGGAACCAAAGCACCACGCTCCTGCGCCACGGAGAGATATTTTACTATCCCTGGCGTTGTCTTTTGGTGAAGAAGGTTATATTGTTGTAGGAGTTGTATTATACTTCAACTGTTGGGGAACCGAACTTGTAGTAGTTGCAACCGCACGTATAGTAAACAGTTTCCGGTAGTCTTCGCCCCCAAATTTATTTTTACTGCGTCAGTATTATTGTTGTTAGAGACGCGTTTCTCTTAGCAGAGTTGTGGTGCCACTAAAGAATGTAGGCTTACGCAGATTATAATTTTACTTCACTCCTTTTATTAATGCTTGACACGATTTAAATAACACTTCACTGATATAGAGAGCTATGAGATTCTTTACTTAATTACTTGCACTTTTTAACACGTAAAATTATTTTCGTCTCACACGAATACGTATTAAATTTAATGAGGACACTTTTGCGTCTGGTTAGTAACGCTTCTGCAGGCAACTGAACTGATTTCAACCGTCTAAACTTCTAAATTTCTGTATTTCAAGTCTCTGATTGGCTATTCCTAATCCAATAGAATACCTTCATTTAACTAAAGCTGTTCCTGATTGTTGATTGGCTATTTTTATAAACTGTCTCAAAATTTACATTATTGTTGCTCCATTTAAACTTTCAAATTCATTATTGCTTCAAGGTTACCTGATTGTTACCTCATTGTTAGCAACTTTTAACCTATTATTCTCACAGCTCCTACATTATTAAATTACGTAATACATTCACATAACATTATTACACATGGATACAGTAATATAATCATATACAATGATTGTAATAAACACTTTTTATATCTTGTTACATATACATATTGCTTTAGGCGGGAGGTTATATATTTTTTTTACTTTCTCTACTACGTATAGTAAGTAGGGGAAGTATTGCATTCCACCCAAAAATTCGATACCGAGATTTCACCGGAAATACATGTTTTGAGACCTCCTGAATCCAAAAAAAGCATTTTTGGAAACATGTCCGTGTGTGTGTGTCTGTGTGTGTGTGTGTGTGTGTGTGTGTCTGTGTGTCTGTGAACAGCATAACTCAAAAACAAACAGTCGGATAAGCACCAAACTTGGTATTTAGGTTCAGTATCTTCCAGAGATGCGACACGAAGGTTTTCAAGAAAATCCCCCACCCCAGACTACCCTTTACATGGAAGATTTTTCGAAAATTTTAATTTTCTCAAAAATGGCTCTAACGATTTTGATGAAAATATCATATGTTTAAGATAATGTCATGAGAAATGAAATGTATATCTCGAATTTTCTGGGAATGTCTCCAAAAGTATTCTTCATTGTGAACGACTTTTGCATAACTGGTAAACCATAAGAGATAGACAAAATTTTACTACACAAAAAATGTAGATCGCGTTAAAATACACAACTTATGTCATATACATTTCTTTTGTTGAGTGAACCGTTCTCGAGATATTGCTTGTTATTTCCTTAAATTTTACAATACTTATACTTTTTCTCAAATTCGTTATTCATTTTTTTATGTCCTGGACATGCAAAGAGAATGGAATGCGCCACATAGCAACCAGCGATAAAATATTTGACTATCGCTTAAAAGCTACCATATATTACCAATAAAATTGACATCTCGATATCTCGATTAACATGAAGCATATGGAGAATAAGCGTTTGTAAAATTAGATTGTACAGGAGTAGAGAAAGTCATGTGAGTGTAACACATCAGATTTTTATTATACAACTTGATTGAAATTATCTAAGTGTTAAAAATACTGCCTCATTGGGTTGCCTATACGAACAAAGTGGACGGCGGTACTGCATATACCTGAATTGAATATTGATAGAAAACAAATACTATTTCCAATTGTTTGTGTTCCACAGTTGCGAAATAAATATTCGTTAGAGAAAACCTATTTTCCAAGGATTCCTTGCAAAAATTACTCATTCAACAAGGTGCCCCTCCGCATAGCACATGTCAAAAACTATTTCAAAGAGCCAAATATTAGCCCGAGGTATTACTTAGCAATAGCCAACCGCGTGTTAGAACGACGACAGTGTGAAAACGTACAGATGCTGTCAGAGCAGTAATAAAGGCATGCAGACATGTCATAACCCTGCAAAGACACGAACAGCGCCATGAGGCACGTACGAAACCACTTATCTTTATGTAATTCTAACATTTTCTTTCATTTCCCTGCATATTAGGGAGAACTATTATATTTCCTCCAGAATTTATAAAACATTACACAAGGTTTTTCATTTGCAGAAGCTCGAAAATTGTAGGCGAACCTAGTATTTTCTGCAGTTCCCTCAAAATCCATTTGGAAAGAAAATTAATGCAGGTAAATAAAAACTGCTACTATAATCGACGAGATATAGGAGAGTTCTACGGCAACGTGAGTGTCTCGCGGTTGGGAGATCCCGGGTTCGAATCCTGCCACGTTGTCTTTTTTTTTTCGTCTTTTCAAGACGTTGCGATTGCGATTGTTGAGGTGGTTGCCCCTCTACCAAATTTCCTGTCCCCGTCTGTTTCACCTTCATATGGACCAGACGACGGCGATTGATGCGTGGCGTGGTGGAGTTTGCGCAGGATACATATTTTTCTCTGGCGCTTGGATGGCCGGCTGGTGGTCCTTTATGAGGGGTGCTCGTTCTAGGAACCCCCGAAATTTAGGATAGCGCAACGCCGGCATCAGAATTGATGTCACTCTGAAATCGTTAAAGACCCCGTCCTTTCCAGCTCCCATCGTCGTTGCTGGTCCTCTGGTGTTTTGAGGGCCATCTAGTGCTCCTTCCTGGAGAGTACTCGAGGATGGTGCAACGTCGGCGTCAGGATTGTTGTCACTCTGGAATCGTTAGAGACCCCGTCCTTTCCAGCTCCCGTCGTCGTTGCTGATCCTTTGCGTTTTGATGGACGCCTAGTGCTCCTTCCTGGAGAGTACTCGAGGATGGCGCAACGATGGCGTCAGGATTGGTATCATTTTGAAATCCTTAGAGACACCGTCCTCCTAGCCCCTTCGTCGTTTCCGGTCTTCGTGGCCATGGTAGATAGAGCATAATGACTTTAGTGATCCATCTCATGGAGGACCGCAGGTTCAAATCCCGTCTTGGGCATGGGCGGGAGTAAAAGTACGAGTAGAAATGGAAAAGCTTCAGAATCAAATGGAAAACAAACCACCAGAAACAAAATGATAGCGTAACATTGATGTTAACGTGAAATTGTTATGGATCCCGTCTTTGCTAGCGCTCATCGTAGGCCGGATGTCGTTACACTCCTTCATCCCAGGCATCACGTAAGACACAATGGGCCTACTGAAGTGCAGAACAATCAATCTGACATTCCTCCTATCATATATCAATATCTACATGAGCATAGCCCATTTAATTCTTTGGAACGGTTAGTCTATTACATTCCCCAGTTTAGGAATGCAAGCGTTTGTGATTATGGTGAAGAGGGAACGTGCTTGTATCTGTTCTATGCCATAGTGAACTTGTGTGTTTGTGCGCTGCCTGCGCGACGGAGGAGCTTGTTCCGATCCCCGTTATCATGGGACATTCTCATAATGGGAGTTGGAACGAGGTGTAACCAAAATCATGAGTCCATTGGTCCATTGCGCTGTAATACCACAGATGAATATTTTTTCTTTAAAAATCTGATGTGTTACACTCACATGACTTTCTCTACTCTTGTACAAACTATTTTTACAAACCCTTATTCTCCATCTACTTCATGTTAATCGAGATAAACATTTGCAGACTCTATCTTATTGCTAATTTTCTTGTAGATGTAAGGGGAATATATATTTACAAGGGCAATATAGAAAAACAGTAGCCTCTAAGCACATACATATCTCTTAATAGCTGGTTACTAGGTGCAGCACCATTCCCTTTGCCACAGATTAATACTCTTTGCATATCCAAGACAAAAAAATGAATCACGAATTCCCATTTGAGAAAATAGTATTCAAAAATTTAAGGGAATAACAAGCAATATCTCGAAAATGGTTCACTCAACAACAAAAATGTATATGACATAAATTGTGTATTTTAACGCGATTTACATTTTTTGTGTAGTAAAATTTTGTCTATCTCTTATGGTTTACCAGTTATGCAAAAGTCGCTCACAATAAAGAATACTTTTGGAGACATTCCCAGAAAATTCAAGATATACATTTTATTTGTATAAAAATATCTTAAACATATGATATTTTAATCAAAATCGTTAGAGCCATTTTTGAGAAAATTAAAATTTTCGAAAATCTTCCATGTAAAGGGTACTCTGGGGTGGGGGGATTTTCTTGAAAACCTTCGTGTCGCATCCTTGGAAGATACTGAACCCAAATACCAACTCTGGTGTTTATCCCACTGTTCGTTTCTGAGTTATGCTGTTCACAGACACACAGACAGACACACACACGGACATGTTTCCAAAAATGCTTTTTTTGGATTCAGGGGGTCTCAAAACATGTATTTCCGGTGAAATCGCGATATCGAAATTTTGGGTGGAATACAATACTTCCCCTACTTACTATACGTAGTAGAGAAAGTAAAAAGTATTTTGTTAAAATTAAAGTTTACTCTCTCTCTCTCTCTCTGCCACGTTCTAGTGGGTAGGGGAATTATTGTATATCAGCCAAAAATTCTATACATAACAGCATAACTCAAAAACGAAAAGTAGGATAAACACCAAACACGGTATTTATGCTAAGTACCTTCCAAAGATGCGACACGAAGATTTTCAATAAAATACCCCCGTTACATGGAACAGTTTTCCAAACTTTGGATTTATTAAAATACTATATATTAAAGATATTTACATGACAAATAAAACATATCTTGAATTTACCTGGGAATAGCATGTGAAGTGCTCTTAATTCAGAAGGAATTTGGTATAATCTTCTACAACTGGTAGATGGTAAGTGATAGACGAAAAAAGTGTTACACAAAAAATGTAGATCTTTTTTTTGGGGGGGGGGCATCAGCCATTTCCGAGAATTATGTTATTGATGGTTCGAATTCTTCAGTACTTAGCCATTCTTTCAGTGCCGTCGAGTTTCAGTTGTTTCTCGCGATGTCATGGAGCCAGTATGGAATTACCGAGCGGGATGTCTCAGGCAGTAACGTCTGCGGCCCGCATTCGGGAGGTCCCGGGTTCAAATCCCGTGAACCGACCAATCTGACCGAGATTTTTTCGTGGTTTCCCTCAGCCGCCAAGGTACATACCGGATTGGATATTTAATAGCACGACCCACAGTAAAAATGAAAAATAGGTAGCAATAGCGAATGCTGTACCCCTTATCAACAGACAATCAAAGCAGGTAGACTGGGCGTCACTCTGATGCCATCTTCACGGCACGAAGCAGAAGCTCCGGTTGCTAGGCGCTAGGATCTCTGTGGACACAACCAAGTGGGGGATGAGACCTAGAAGGCTAAATGTCCGCCTTTCTATATGAAAGCAGCAGTTAGACTGGACGGTACACTAATGCAATCTGCATGGCACGAAGCAGATGATCCCGCTGCTATACATTAGGATCTCTGTGGACACGTGACGAAGCAAGATGGCATGGTTACAGGGATAAGACCTAGAAGGCTAACTGTCCACCACACCTCGATCTAAGAGTTATCCACTAACAGATTCTTCGCGATATGACCCTGCAGTTAAAGCGATATAAAATAGAGTAATAAAAAATCTGATGTGTTACACTCACAAGACTTTCTCTACTCTTGTACAAACTATTTTTACAAACGCTTATTCTCCATCTACTTCATGTTAATCGAGATAAACGTTTGCAAACTCTATCTTATTGCTAATTTTCTTGTAGATGTAAGGGGAATATATATTTATAAGGGCAATATAGAAATACAGTAGCCTTTAAGCACATACATATCTCTTAATAGCTGGTTGCTAGGTGCAGCACCATTCCCTTTGGCACAGATTATAATTCTTTGCATATACAAGATAAAAAAATGAATAACGAATTCCCATTTGATAAAATAAGTATTGAAAAATTTAAGCAAATAACAAGCAATATCTCGAAAATGGTACACTCAACAACAAAAAATGTATATGACATAAATTGTGTATTTTAACGCGATCTACATTTTTTGTGTAGTAAAATTTTATCTATCTCTTATGGTTTACCAGTTATGGAAAAGTCGTTCACAATAAAGAATACTTTTGGAGACATTCCCAGAAAATTCAAGATATACATTTTATTTGTCATCAAAATATCTTAAACATATGATTTTTAATCAAAATCGTTAGAGCCATTTTTGAGAAAATTAAAATTTTCGAAAAATGCTCCATGTAAAGGGTAATCTGGGGTGGGGGATTTTCTTGAAAACCTTCGTGTCGCATCCTTGGAAGATACTGAACCTAAATACCAAGTTTGGTGTTTATCCCACTGTTCGTTTCTGAGTTATGCTGTTCACAGACAGACACACAGACAGACACGCAAACACTCACACGGACATGTTTCCAAAAATGCTTTTTTTTTATTCAGGGGGTCTCAAAACATGTATTTCCGGTGAAATCTCGGTATCGAATTTTTGGGTGGAATACAATACTTCCCCTACTTACTGTACGTAGTAGAGAAAGTAAAAAAAGGGTGTGGAATTTTAAGGCCAGCATATAGCGTCCAGTTCTTAAACATTTGACTATCGCAGTTCTCTTTTTATCTCTAATGAAATGTGCAAAGTAGCTATTTCCGGAAAGGTTTATCTCGATTAGAATGAAGTAGATAGGGAAATAAACTTTCGTAAGAATAATTTTTATACGCACTAATGAGCCATAAAGGGTACAGAAATTTATGAGAATGTTACATATCATAACATGCATAAGGTCTCTGTATTGAATCTGTTTGAGAAAGCGACTTATACGCGATAATTCATTTGATAAACCAGGCATTTACATGAAACATTATTGCATGATGTTTCTTTAGCTTTTATTGCTCTGTAATTCCAGTCTTATCCGCTATTTCTTTTGCCTCATAATTCGTGAAGCACAAAGTGTCCTTGCTATTTCTAAGCCCCAATTATTTTCGCGGGTGATTGGTGTCGTGACATGAAATGTAGAGCGACATCCCCCCTCCCCCACCCAAATGCGACATAATTTAACAAGCTGTTTGGAGTCTATCACGCCATTTTCAGTCCCAACGATTTGCTACCATATACGAGGCTGTGCTTCTTCCATTAACTGGCGTTTTATGCTTGCTTTTGTTTTTCTGTCTCTTTAAATTGCACACCTGGTTCATTAAGAAGCTAGCCTCGACTTTTACACATATCAATTTTCCATTTAACAAAACAGTTTCGACAGTGGTAATCATTTATGTAGGAAGCAAGCAGTTATTTGTTCTTTAAGAGCAAACTTCCATAATTGTCGATGAGAATCTTCTAATTAAAACGCTTTTTCGGGGCCTATGTATTTCAAAAGGGGACTCTCGAGACTCCTAATTATGGCGTTCTGCTGTAGTATAACAACCCTTTGTGTTCTAGATTGTTCAAAAAATCGAAAAACTCTAAATTATTGGCACTTAAGCTACTAAAATTGAATTTAAAAGGGATCAACCTGTGAAAATAACAGTCTGTGTGATTTAAGCAAATAACTTCATGTTTTACAACATATTGTTCACTGATTTGACTTCATCATCGGTGTTAAAAGTGCTTACCTTTGAGTTGGAGGAACATGTGAAAATCACTTGGGGCAAGCTCCGGTGAATACGGAGGATACGAGAAAACTTCCAAGTTGAATCTTGACCCAGGGAAGCTCAGAAGAGTCAACTGGGAGGTTTTCTCGCATCCTCCATATTCACCAGATCTTTTCCCAAGTGATTTTCACATGTTCCCCTGACTCAAAAGTCATCATGGAAGTAAGCACTGGAACACCGTGACGAAGATCAATCAGAAGTGAACAGCTGGTTACGAGCACAGGAACCGACCTGGTACAACACTGGCTTGGAAACACTTGTGTCACGTCCCCAAAAATGCTTGGAAAAACATGTTGACTATGAAGAAAAGTAACAGAAGGATTGTACAATATAAATAAAATTAATTCAACATGATCAATTGTGTGTAACGTTTTTTTTTATAAAATAGGGAAACTTACTTATTGGATGCCCCTCGTATATAACTGATTCCCAGTTTTTTACTTTTTCCACCACGTACCTAGTAGCAAGAGAAGGTATTGCATTCCACTCAAAAATTTGACAAAATTTCACCGGAAATACATTTTGAGTCCCCCAAAATAAAGATCCACGTGTATGTGTGTGTGCAACATAATTCATAAACGAAAAGTCAGATAAATATAAAACTTGGTATTTAGGTTCAATAAGCTCCAAAGACGTGTCATGAAGATTTTTAAGAAAATCCTCTAACTCCCAACTACTCTTTGTATGGAAAATTTTTCGAAAAGATTTTGATTAAAATATCATATTTTATATTATATGAACAAAATGGATGTTTTGAATTTTTTGGAATATTGCGAAGGCCTCTTCATCCCGAAGAAAATTCATATATCTTGCATAACAGGTAAATGTTAAAGGTTAGACGAAAAGCTACTGCACAAAACATATAGATCTCTTCAAAACACACGATTTATTTCAAATAACATTTTTTGTGGCATTAGCTATTTCCGAGATAGGCGTTATTACTGGTTTGAATTGTTCAATACTTGTAATTCCTTTGAAGTCCAGGTGTTTCTCGCGATGTCATGGAAACAGTATGGAATTTTTAGGCCAGCATGTAGTGTCCAGTTCTTAAACATTTGACTATCGCTGTTCCCTTTGTATCTAATCTGTAATGTAGTTCTTTGCAAACGTTTATCTCAATTAAAATGAAGTAGATAGGAAAATGAGCTTTTATAAAAATTATTTGTATACCCACTAATAAGCCTTAGGGAGTAGAGAAAGTCAGGTGATTGTAACACATCAGATAATTTTAACTACGATACTTTGGGTGCATTTTCAAAATTTTGTAACAAGTTGCAGATTTATATCCCAGAGATACCACACTTTAAAACTTTATCGGATGATTTTTAAACGGAATAAATATGTGAAAGAAGTGATAAATTTACCTATTCATATTCTTTTGTTGTTCTTCTTGCTCTCTCTCTCTCTCTCTCTCTCTCTCTCATCAAATCACCATCTGGTTCGGTATACAAACCTTGTGGGTATGTGTATGATGTATTGACATACAACACATTCACAGACGAAATTGTGACATCAGGGCGAAGAGCATTCCATGTTAGACATAAACTTTAAACTTCTCTAATATATATCCCCACTTATCTTGTATACAGAACTGCCTCCTACAGCTGGTAGTCTCCTCATTGCCAGCGACAGACGCCAGCAGAGGCTCTAAAATCCGTCTAACAGTTTCTCGTGGTAGTTATGTATGATGACGCTGGGAACAGACGCCGAGAGCTACTCCAGAAGCCAGGAAGTCTTGTTACGATCCCAACCAATTGTGAGAAAGAACCCCAAGCGATAATAAATTCCCCAAGTTAGGTTCTCGTTACCGACATCCAAGAGGGCCATTTAGACCAAAGCACAAGCCCTGTTAACATTCAACACAGTGTCTCCATAAAAATATGTATACAAAGAAACAGGTTTTCAGCTAAACCACGAGTTGTCAGCAGCAAGAACCGATAGTTTTGTGCCTAACAAATGAATTCTTCGCTGCACTGTATAAAATATTGTCTTGTTCAAGTAGTCTGAGAAATGTAGCACACTTAAACCACTAAACTTTCTGGAGTTCTTCCAGAGAATTATCAAAACACAACTAAGATATCTATAAAAACATCAAGGATTCCTTTGGGCATTTAATTAATGAAAATTCTGTGATCACCTTCTACTTTCTCTTCTACTTAGCTAAAGTAAGTAGAAAAGTATTGTATTTCAACAAAAAGTCTGTTATGTTACACTCATTTGGTTTTCTTACGAAAGTTTCTTTTCTTATCTACTTCATTTTAATCGAGGAGAATAGTGATAGTCAAATGTTTTAGAACTGGACGCTATATGCTGACCATAAGATTTCATAGTCTTTCCAGGACATGAGAGAAACAAGTGAAAAACGATCGTACTTTTAAGTAATGAACCATTAATACTGGATAACTCAAAAATGGCTGATGCCACAAAAAATGTAATATGAAATAAATTGTGTGTTTTGAAGAGATCTACATTTTCTCTCTAGTGCATTTTCGTCTATCGCTTAACGTTCACCAGTAATAAAAGATTGTATAAAGTTCCTTCCAAATGAAGAGGACTTCACAGGCTATTACCAGAAGATTCAAGATATATGTTTTATTTGCCATGTAAAATATATATATCAAAATCGTTTGAGTCATTAAGAAAAGGCATAAAAGTTGATAAATGTTCCAGGGTGCTTATAACTTAAATACCACCTTTGGTATTTATGAGACTTTTCGTTGTTGAGTTATGTTGTTCACAGACACACACGCATGAACCTTTTTCCTTAAAACACATTTTTTTTATTCAGGGGACCTCAAAACATATTTCTGGTAAAATATCGGTATCGAATTTTTAGGTTGAATACAATACATTCTCTACTTACTAGGTACGAGGTCGAGAAATAAAATTTATTTAATTCATTTTAATCGTGAGAACTATTGCCGCAAATAGCTGCATAACAAATTAATTACATGTACAAAAGGAACAGCGCTAGTCAAATGTTTAAGAACTGTACGCTATATGCTGGCCTTAACATTCCATACTGTTTCCATGACATCGCGAGAAACAACTGAAAATAGAGGGGACTATAAAAGAATGGCTAAGTATTGAACAATTCGAATAATTAATAACAGAATCTCAGTAACGGGTGATTCCACAAGAAGAGTTATTTGAAATAAATTGTGTGTTTTAAAGAGATCTACATTTTTTGTGTAGGGGAAAGGTCCCTATATTGAACCACTTGAGCCTACATGGTAAATAATAATTATAAATTCAAATCAAAATTTTCAGAAACACAAGCGTTAAAGTGACAAGTCCTTGCGTTATAAATATCCTCTACACAATTTAAAATTAATACAATTATCAATTACATAACATTTAAAAAGTGAGATGGTGTCAATCGGTTCAAATTCGGAATGTGGTCCTTAAATTGAACCACCCATGCCTTAAAATGAACCACGTAATTTTAAGTTTAAAAGTATTTTTATTAATACAAAATAAACGTATTTTATTGTACATTCAAAACAAATATGCTATCAGCAACAAAATTAGAGTCCAAAAGTGTGATAACTAGCAATTTCCTTGAACATTTTCAATTTTTATATAATGACAATCACTTGGTTTTTGGAATAGGTATTATTTGCAAATATAGAGTTTTTACTAATTTTTACTCTCACACAAGAGAATCCAATTATACACAGTCTCAACAATAAAACACTTTCTTCTTGGCAGTAACCTTTTGTGAAGCCATATTCTACAACTCGCACACTGGATCATGTCCATCATTTCAGACAATTCACATATTCATGTCAGCCACTGTTTTTAACATGATATTTTTTAACTTAGCATATTATATGGATATTTATTCACACGATATACTATTCGCAGTTGAGCATTCCTAGAACTTCAATAGGTTTCCTAAATTGAACCAGTTCAATATAGGGTTCAAACAGTGGTTCAGTTTACGAGCCACGCCATTTTGGAAGCTTTAGCATCTATGTGACTGGCAGAGACGCTGCTTGAAAAAACGTGTGCATGAATATTGATGCTAAATAAACACTTCGTAACATGTAATATATATAGATCATCTCAAACTTGCCTAATTGGTCGTATAAGCTTAGCTAGATGAGTCAAATATTACTTCTGAAACACCAAAAACACACAACACTTCATACAACTGAAACCACAGCTCAGAATGCAAAGTCCACAACTCCAAGCATTCATAGCTGTACACGCCACGCTTCTGCTAGGATTATGGGGCCATCTGTCGAACAGTTTGGAAAATATCAGAGCGGTTCAATTTAAGAGGCGGTTCAAATTAGGGACCTATCCCCTAATACCTTTTCGTCTATCGCTTAACGTATACCAGTTATGCAAGATAATACAAAATCCCAGCCCAATGATGAGTACTTAACAGGCTATTCTCAGAAAATTCAAGATATACATTTTATTTGTCATATAAATATCTTTAATATATGGTATTTTAATCAAAATTGTTAGTCATTTTTTAGAGAATCAATTTTTTTTTTAAAAATGTTTCATATAAGAGTAGTTTTGGGTGGGAGGGTTTTATTGAAAATCTGTGTCACATGTTTGGAGGGTACTTATGCTGTTCACAGACACAAATGCTTGGATCTTGTTCTAAAAATGCTTCTTTTTTTATTCAGGGGCCCCAAAACGCGTATTTTCGGTGAAATCTCGGTAAGGAATTTTTGAGTGAAATGGAATAACTTCTCTACCTACCTTGTACGTGGTAGAGAAAATAATAAAATTCAACAAACATGGGTCCTGGCATTTTAATACCGTAAATTTATTAATTGCTTTTTTAACACCAGTTATGTGTAAGCCAAAGTTGGAAACATGAGTTCGACACTACGGTTGGGGCTCGAAACACATAGAAAGCAGTAAACAGTGCTAAGATGCAATATTGTATGTAATTGAATTAAATGCATTTGTAGGGGAAGTATTTTATTCCACCCAAAAATTCGATACCGAGATTTCACCGGAAATGTATGTTTTGAGACGCCCTGAATCCAACAAAAAAAAGCATTTTTGGAAACATGCCCGTGTGTGTCTGTGAACAGCATAACTCAGAAACGAGCAGTCGGATAAACATAAACACCAAACTTGGTATTTAGGTTCAGTATCTTCCAGAGATGCGACACAAAGGTTTTCAAGAAAATCCCCTTACCCCAGATTACCCTTTACATGAAACACTTTTCAAAAATTTTAATTTTTTCAAAAATGGCTCTAACGATTTT
Source organism: Deroplatys truncata (assembly GCA_030765065.1). NCBI lineage: Eukaryota > Metazoa > Arthropoda > Insecta > Mantodea > Mantidae > Deroplatys > Deroplatys truncata. The sequence goes on from CM060979.1 coordinate 16,185,528, forward strand.
GATTAAAATATCTTATGTTTAAGATATTTTCATGAGAAATGAAATGTACATCTCGAATTGTCTGGGAAACTCTCACAAAGTATTCTTCATTGTGAACGACTTTTGCATAACTGGTAAACCATAAGAGATAGACAAAATTTTACTACACAAAAATGTAGATCGCGTTAAAATATACAATTTATGCCATATACATTTTATGTCCTGGACATACAAAGAGAATGAAATGCGCCACATAGCAACCAGCTCTTAAAATATTTGACTATCGCTTAAAACCTACCAATTCCCCTTGCATCTACAAGAAAATTAGCAATAAGATTATCATCTCGATTAACATGAAGCATGTGGAGAATAAGCGTTTGTAAAAATAGTTTGTACAAGAGTAGAGAAAGTCATGTGAGTGCAATGTGCAATAATTTCCAATCACGTGGTAGAAATTGGTTTTAAAATGATACTGCAACATTTTGGCATAGGCAGATGGATTAAAAACTGTTACATTTGGTTTTGAAATTTCGTAGACAACTAAAGTTGTGCAATAGTATTTCACGAAACGTCTGAATCAGCAGGTGTCTTAGAAAAGAAGGCAACAACATGTGGGGTTCATGACAGTTTGAGCTTGGAAAAGCAGAAGCTCTAGAGAGAGAAAAAAAAAAGGCAGGACAGGTAGATCGAATGGCTGGTTACCTTGCCGAAGGTCAAGGAATGAATTCCAATAAAGCAATTACATTCCCCTTTTTTACATGAAACGCTCTGAACTTGTACTCAGTCATTAAACAAGGCTAATGGCCAGCTTTAACCCTTGTAAGATTCCAATCAATCACTTTGCATAATTGCCTAGTTAGCATTTCCCCATACATTCAAAAATTGATGGCGCTTGTGAATGAATATCACTCGAAAACGTTTGAGGCCAGGAAACAGGTCCGATAATCAAATTATTTATACTCGTATCTGATGCTACGGTTTATTAAATATTTACGTAATTATGTGTAATGCCGGTATTATGTCCAGCACGAGAAAGCTAGCACTTACGTCACCATTTTTATTTCACTTAAAAACTACTTCGTAACTGTAATAAAATAGCTTGTGGATAAAGTTTGACCATGGCCTTGAATTTTTCAAATATTACACAATTATCAGATGTTTCAGGGTAATTTAGCAATGCCATTGGTAAAAGTGAAGATGATATTGTCTTTACGTTGGAGTTGTTTTATTTAACTCCACTTTGTAGTGGTATGATGTTTGTGTTCGCCCCACGTTGTGGTAGCCAAATATGTGGGAACAATATGTAGTGGTATTATTAATGTTTGTAATTGAAAATGCTACTGTTTATTTGCCGCACGTATAAAAGACAATTTATCGCGGTCACTTCGTGTTATCTTTTGCTGAGCGCCTGTTATTGTATTTAATTTTGGGTTCACTGTCCTCCGGCTAGCTATGATTTCTCAGTCAAGCACTTATCTTGTACAAGGTGTGTAAACGGAAAGGAGTTTTTATCCAAAGATAACACTGATAAAAGAATTTGTTTTACACTTTTATTGTCGTAACACATTGTTCACTTTCACCTATTAATCTTGACACTCGCCAAACTGAAACTGTTATAATAACTTCTTTACTGCACATTATTAATTCGCGTATTTCAACTTTTTGCGTAATTAACTTTACGACTCGAGAGCTTTTTCATAACTTTGCGACGCGTAACCTTGATGAACTGCATATGACGCATACTCAATGAATGCCTTCGTCGAACTACGTGAAACTTGATTCTGACCGAGCTGTTATTGGTTAATAAAACGCGCCAACATTAGCATCTATATTTATATCCAATGAAAATTACGAAAACATATGCTCTGGGGAAAAATGTTCCAGCAAATTCTAAGAAAAACACGCCATCTGACGTCATTTGCTCGTCTCTAATAATGATAAACAGCTCACCCCCTCGCTACATTATTGCACGCTATTATTGTCAGTTTCAGTAACGCCGTATAAACCCACTTCTCGACAATGATTACAATCAACAAACATCTCAAATCAATGTCACACAATAATGCATATTCACACTACAATCACTCTGACACTTACATAATTTGTGATACAAATTACTGCGTCAACTTATGGACGTCAAATTTGAAGAGGATTGTTTGTTACGTAATATGCTGCTACGTATGAGAAGCTGATTTGAAGATGATGTATTTTTGTTGTTATGCTCCAAGTTTAAAAATATTATATTAACTTTGTTATTAAGCTGCTTCTATAGATAGTATTTGTTTGTTTTTGCCTCGGCTGCGTCAGTATTACTTTAGAGTCACGTTTCTCTTAATCAGGGCGTGGTGCGACAAGAATGTAGGCTTACACAGATTTTAAGTTTAAATTCACTTCTTATTAATCCTTGACACAATTTAAATAGCACTACACTGATATCGAGAGCTGTGACGTTCTTTAATTTAAAACTTGCACTTTCTTAATGCGTATACTTAATTTTCGTTTCACACGAATACGTGACACATCTTCCATCCGGTCACTACCAAGGTCTGCAGGCAACTGAACATATTTCAACTGTCCAAACCCGTAAGCTTCTGTATTTCTATTTCAAGTCTCTGATTGGCTAAGCCTAGTCCAATACAATACTTGCATTTAATTAAAGCTTTTTCTGGCTGTTGATTGGCTAATTTTAAACTGTCAAAATATTTACATTATCGTCGCTCTAACCATGACTAGTAACATTCAAACTCTCAAAACTCATTATTACCTCATTGTTACCTCATTGTTAGCAACGTTAAACTTATTATTCTCACAGCTCTTACGCTATTAAAATACGTAATCATTCACGTAACATTATTGAACATGTTTACAATAATACAAGCATCTGCAATGACTGTTACATACATTTTTTATAAATTATTACATACATATTGCTTCAAGGCGGGCTGTTACTGAAATTACATATAATTTAATTCAAATTATTTAAGTATTAAAAATACTGCCTCAAAAGCCAAATTACTACGTATAGTAAGTAGGGGAAGTATTTTATGCCATCCAAAAATTCGATACCAAGATTTCACCGGAAATACATGTTCTGAGCCTCTTTGAATCCAAAAAACAGTATATTCAGGAAAACGTGCGCGGTCGCACGTCGGTTAAATACCGGTTAAATACCGAAATACTTTCAAGAAAATTTCGCCATACCAAACTACCCTTTAAATGGAAAATTTTTCGAAAATTTGGATTTTTAACGATGCTGATTGAAATACCATAGCTCTAAGACAATTGCATGATAAAATGTGTATTTTTATTTATCTAGCCTGTCAAATCCTTATGACTTGCATAACTTATAAACCGTGAGAGATACACAAAAGTTAGCAATTTCCGAGATATTCCTTGTTATTGATTTGAATTTTTGTCACTCTTTTATTTTTTTTCTTTGTTTATTTTGGGTATGCAGAGTATTGAATTTCAAAGCCATCACATTTCATAGCGACACGCGTTTTAAGAATCTGATGTGTTACACTCACATGGCTTTCTCTATTCTTGTACAAACTATTTTTACAAACGCTTATTCTCCATATGCTTCATGTTAATCGAGATGTTAATCTTATTGCTAATTTTCTTGTAGGTGCAAGGGGAATATGGTAGGCTTTAAGCGATAGTCAAATGTTTTAAGAGCAGGAGAAAAGAAATGAATAACGAATTTGAGAAAAAGTATAAGTATTGGAAAATTTAAGGGAATAACAAGCAATATCTCGAAAATGGTTCACTCAATAACAAAAATGTATATGACATAAATTGTGTATTTTAACGCGATCTACATTTTTTGTGCAGTAAAATTTTGTCGATTTCTTATGGTTTACCAGTTATGCAAAAGTCGTTCACAATGATGAATACTTTTGGAGATATTCCCAGGAAATTCGAGATATACATTTCATTTGCCAGGAAAATATCTTAAACATATGATATTATAATCAAAATCGTTTCTTGGAGTGTTAGCCCCACGTACGATACAAAGTTTTTGGTGGCCTTCGCCTCACGTTCACTTTTCCGGTGGCCTTCGCCCTCTTTTAAAAATCAACTTTGTAATTTGAATGTTATTTATTTAAATATTATATATGTATGCCTCGGCTGCGCCAGTAGTAATTTGCAGATACTCCTATCTCTTAGCAGGGGTAGTACGGCTAAAGAATGAAGGCTTATACAAATTATAATGATATTTAACTTCGTTTTATTAATCTTTCACACGATTAAATAACACTTCACTGATGTATCCTAATGTAGAGCTGTGAGACTATTGTTATTTGCACTTATAACACGTAACTTTATATTATTCACGCCGTAATGAGTTTATTTCTCACACTGAATGCGTACCCAGCGAACTGCTCGGGAACGCTGCCTTCTAGCGTCTGGCGTCTACCGCTTAAATTTGTACATTTACTATATTTCAAGTCTCTGATTGGCTAAGCCTACACCAATAGGATATTTTTATTTAACTTAAAGTTTTTCTAGTTTTTATTGGCTATTTGTAAACTGTTTTAAATAGTACATTGCTGATCCAAGCATTATTAGTGGCATTATTAAACTTTCTAATTTAATATTGCCTCAAGGTTACCTCATTGTTAGCAACTTTCGGCTTCTATTCTCACAGCCCCTATATTGTTAAACTATGTAATACATTCACATAACGTTATTATACACGTACATAATAACATAAACATAATACAATGACTGTTACATACACTTTATATATTATATAATTAGACTGATATCATTTAAGTGTTAAAAATACTGCCTCACAAGACGTTTCGTGAGCATAATATGTATACCATTAATAAACGATAGAGGGTAGAGAAAGTGATGTGAACGTAACATCAGATTTTTTTTTAACAAGGACATTTATGTTGATCTCCACGTGAGTGTTATAGCCCCAGTTAAACGCTGCACCACCGCAGCAGGTGTCGGAGGCAATGTCTTCATGAACATGGTCGCACAGAGATCGTGCCGTGTGTTAACAGAGGACAGGAATTCCGAAGACCACCGACCGATTTTACGCTCGCTGCCACGGCGTGCTAATCTGCCAACAGCCCCGACAATAAACAGGCCTGTCAGTACTGGAGCTAATGGCTTATTCTTTCCGTACCCCAGGATGTCGCCTGCATCCTCCTGCGGGATTATTTATTTGCATTGTGTGCGAAAAGTTGTTCAGAATTCGCTGGGGAGCATGCTTCAATGTACCTGTTGCTTTAACGTGGAGTTAAGCGCCAATTACTTTGTCCTGTTTACTGCCAGATGAATGTAGTGACTTGCAGATTTACATATGCATGCTTGCCAACTTCCTGAAATTCAAACCTGTAAAACATTTCCCTCGACCAGCAAAGCGACATCAAATTTAGTATGTAAAAATTTTCAGTGAAGTAAATGTACAAATATCTGATTTGTTACTTCACATAACTTTCTTTACCCTCTATCTTTATTATTGGGTATACAAACTATTCTTACTAAAGCTAGCTACATTACACATTACGTTATAGATACAAAGAGAACAGCGATAGTCAAATGTTTAACAACTGGACAATATATGCTGGCCTTAAATTCCATACTCTTTGCATGTAATCGCGAGAAACAACTGGATAGCGACAGCACTTCAAAAAATCTGATGTGTTAAACTCACATGACTTTCTCTACCCTTGTACAATCTAATTTTACAAACGCCTATTCTCCATATGCTTCATGTTAATCGAGATATCGAGATGTCAATCTTATTGGTAATTTTCTTGTAGATGCAAGAGAAATATGGTAGCTTTTAAGCGATAGTCAAATATTTTAACGCTGGTTGCTATGTGGCGCATTCCATTCTCTTTGCATGTCCAGGACATAAAAACAATGAATAACGAATTTGAGAAAAAGTATAAGTATTGGAAAATTTAAGGAAATAACAAGCAATATCTCGAAAACGGTTCGCTCAACAAAAGAAATGTGCATGACATAAGTTGTGTATTTTAACACGATCTACATTTTTTGTGTAGTAAAATTTTGTCTATCTCTTATGGTTTACCAGTTATGCAAAAGTCGTTCACAATGAAGAATACTTTTGGAGACATTCCCAGAAAATTCAAGATATACATTTTATTTGTCATGAAAATATCTTAAACATATGATATTTTCATCAAAATCGTTAGAGCTATTTTTGAGAAAATTAAAATTTTCGAAAAATCTTCCATGTAAAGGGTAGTCTGGGGTGTGGGGATTTTCTTGAAAACCTTCGTGTTTCATCTCTGGAAGATACTGAACGTAAATACCAAGTTTGGTGCTTATCCGACTGTTCGTTTTTGAGTTATGCTGTTCACAGACACACAGACACACACACACACACACACACACACACACACACACACACAGACACACACACGGACATGTTTCCAAAAATGCTTTTTTTGGATTCAGGGAGTCTCAAAACATGTATTTCCGGTGAAATCTCGGTATCGAATTTTTGGGTGGAATGCAATACTTCCCCTACTTACTATACGTAGTAGAGAAAGTAAAAATTGTCAAGTATTGAAAAATTCAAACCAGGAACAACGGACGGGAATGGTGAGGCAGTATTTTATATCACAACACTGTGAATGCCAGAATGATTGTAGTATAAATTAACATTATTGTATGACAATGATTTGGAATGTTTATTAATTATAAGCATTGTTAGGAAATAAGTTTACACGGCCTCACTGAAACTGACAATAGGAGCGGATAACAATCAGCGAGGGGGTGAGTTGTTTATCAATTATAAGAGACAAGCAAATGACGTCAGAGTAGCGCGCTTTTCTTAGAAATGGAGGGAATATTTTCCCTAGACCATATGTGTTCGTAATTTTGATTGAATATAAAAATAGACGCTAATGTTGGCGCACTTTATTAACCAATAGCAGCTCTGTTATAATGTTTAAGCATATCGGGGTGAGGGAGTATAAAAAGCTATAGCCAGAGATGGGTAATGCACAGTTTGACAGAATAATTCACAAGGCAAACGTCGTTCAATCCAACAGAAGTATTCGCAGGTTATACGTCGCACAGTTTAAGAGAATTATTCACGCGTTATACGTCGTGCACTTTTACAGAATCTCTTGCGTTGTAAAGTTAGTTATAAATGTGAAATACGCGAATTAATAATGTGCAGTAAATAAGTGATTATAGTGATATTAGAAAATATAACAGTTTCAGTCGGGCGTGTATCAAGAGTCACTATGTGAAATTAACTAATTGTGACGGTAATAAAAGTGTAAAAACAAATTCTTTTATAAGTGTTATCTTTCAGTAACAAACCCTTTCCGTTTACACACCCTGTTCAAGAGATATGCTCGACTGAGTAGTAATAATAGCTAGCCGGAGGACAAAGAACCCAACATTCAAAATAGTAAAACAATAACAGGCGCTCAACAAGATAACACGAAGTGACCGCGACAAATTGGCTCCCATACGTGGGGCAGATAAACATGAAGCATCTCCCAACTACCAACAAATATAACCTACTTCAATGGCTAATGCCACAAAAAATTATTTGAAATAAATTGTGCCTTTTAAAGGCATCTACATTTTCGGTGTAGTATGTTTACGTCTATCTCTCAGGGTTTATCTGATATACAAAATTACGCAAACGCCCTTCCGAATGAAAAGGGCTTCACAGGCTAGTCCTAGAAAATTCAGCATATAAATTTATTTTCCATGTAAATATCTTAAGCATATGCTGCTTTAATCAAAATCGTTAGAACGATTTCTCAGAAAATCCAAACGCTTGAAAAATCTTCTGTATAAAGGCTAGTTTGAGGTTGGGGGATTTCCTTCAAAATCTTCGTGTGGCATCTTTGGCAGATGCTGAATTCAGATACCAAGTTCCGTTTTTAAACGACTTTTAGTTCTTGAGTTATGCTATTCACTCACACACACACGCACACACACACACACACACAATAGGACCTTTTTCTAAACATGTTCTTTTTGGAGTCAGGGTGCTTGAAAATATATACTAGGGCAGTCCCAGAAGTACCCGACCTGATGTATAGATAGCGGTTGTTGTTTCAAACAAATGACTGGTAGAAAGTAACAACCTCATAAAACTTAAGTTTGAAGTTTGGCGATGCTACGTTGTTTAGGCAGCCATCAACAGTGAACGCTCTCAGCGAATTTGTAAACATGGATAAAACTGGTCACCGCTATGTGGTACAACACTTTCATTTGTCTAACTAATATTAAAGCTGAGCTAGATTCTACTCTGGGCGAGTCTGCTCCTTCGTTTACAACAGTAAAATATTGGTTGACAGAGTTTAAGCGAGGCCGTACGAGCTGCCAAGACGAACATCGCAGTGGTCGACCAAATGAGGTGACCACGCCAGAAATTGTGAGGAAAGTCCACAAAATGGTATTGGATGACTGTCGACTGAAAGTGCGCGAGCTAGCAGACATCGTGGGCATTTCAAAAAGTGCTGTACATCGCACACTAACTGAAAATTTAGACATGAGAAAGCTGTGCGCAAGATGGGTGCTGCGTTTACTCGCAATGGAACAAAAGCAGCGTCGTGAAGATGTTTCGCTGCACTTAAGCGAGTTTTTGTGTCGATTCATAACCACGGATAAAACATGGGCCCTTCACTTCACACCTGAGACGAAGGAACGGACAAAACAGTGGATTGAAGGGGGAGAATCGGCTTCAAAGAAGGCGAAGACAGTTCCATCTGCAGGCTAGATCATGCCGTTAGTTTTTTGGGATGCGCGTGGGATAATTTTCATTGATTATGTTCAAAAAGAAAAAGCAATCAATGGCGAGTATTATGCAAACTTATTGCAGCGTATGAATGATGAAATCAAGCAAAAACGACCGCATTTAGCGAAAAACAGTTTTGTTTCATCAAGAAAATGCACCGGTTCACACATCCATTATCGCCATGGCCAAAATCAATGACTTAAAGTTCAAATTGCTTCTTCATGCACCCTATTCGCCAGACTTAGCCCCCTATGATTATTTTCTGTTTCCAAAGTTGAAGAAATGGCTTGGTGGTAAAAGATTTGCCAACAATGAAGAGGTGGAGTTTACAGTTGAAGGTTATTTTGCAGAACTCGACGATTCTCACTATATACAGGGTATCGAAGCTATTGAACATCGCTGGGAAAAGTGTATTGAGCTGAAAGGAGACGATGTAGAGAAATAAAGATGTCTTTCCCCAAACGTTTTGTTTTCTCTTTGTTAGATCGGGTACTTCTGGGACAGCCCTTGTATTTTAATAGGAATTTTGTTTTATTAAGAATCCTTGAAGAAGTGGTAGTACTGCTTCTTTCTGTAGAATATGCTGATAGTCTTGCTGGTATACCACAAGAAACACATATATTAAAGCAGAGAACACCAACCACATCCTGGGATATACACAGATTTATAGTCCATAATACACACTTCATAATATAACTATAAACAAAAACTGTCGCAAAAGGAAAATTTATAGAATGTGAATAAGATAAGCAGTTTACGTGAGGGATTTTAGAGCTCACGTCGTCTATTACTGAATGTCCGCGTCCATTTCCTGCTAGTTGCTAGGGTCAGTATAATATCTCATCCAAAACGATCCTCTTGTAAACATATGAGGAGGAAGAAAGTAAGAGAGTTATAGAGACAACGAGACGGAACACTCTTAGGTCTTTGTTTGGTGGGGAGAAGTTCATGGGTGTTTTGTTTTCGCACAATAACCACCTTGAGGCAGTATTTTTAACACTTAAATGATATCAGTCTAATTATATAATATAAAATATAATAACAGCCCGCCTTAAAGCAATGTGTGTATAAAATAATATATAAAATGTATGTAACAGACATTGTATTAATGTTCATATTATTATGTAGATGTTCAATAATGTTATGTAAATGTATTACGTAATTTAATAATGTAGGAGCTGTGAGAAGAGTAGGTCAAAAGTTGCTAACATTGAGGTAACCTTGAGGCAATAATGAATTAGAAAGTTTAATAATGCTACTGGAGCAACAATAATGTAATTTTTGAGACAGTTTATAAAATAGCCAATCAACAACCAGAAAACCTGAAAGTAAAATAAAACTATTCTATTGGAGTAGGATTAGCCAATCAGAAACTGAAATAGAGCAAATTGTACAAATTCAGAAGTCAGTTGCTTGTAGACAGCGTTCCTAACCGGACGCGAGACGCGTCCTCGAGAAGTTTAATACGTATTCAGTGTGAGACGAAAATAGTTTACGTGTTAAAAAGTGCAAGTAATTAATAAATAATCTCACTCTCTATATCAGTGAAGTGTTATTTAAATCGTGCCAAGGATTAATAAAAGGAGTGAAGTAAAACTTATAATCTGTGTAAGTCTACATTCTTAGCCGCATCACTCTCTGCAAAGAAATCGATGTCTCTAACAATAATACTGACGCAGCCGAGGCAAACATAAATTTATAATATTTAAAGAAACAGTCAAATTACAAAGTTAATACTTTTAAACTGTTGCAACAGGTTCAAGTTCGGCTCCTCAACAGTCGAAATACAATACAACTCCTACTTCAAATTGGCTTTCCATACAGAGAAGTAACAACTCCTTTCTCAACCTCTAAGAAGTACAGCACTGCAAATAGTTTTCCAATCACTGCTCAGGGTGAATTAGTTTTGGGGAGAGAATAGTCTACAAATGTTTAGATTAATTTCTCTGTATACTGCACATACACCACAGATGTATTCTAAGCTCGTGAATTCTGAAAGGAATGCTTTCAGAACACAAGCATAGAGGCAGATTAAACCGAAGATAGGCACAGTTCTGAACTATTAACTTATTATCGCTAAATGTATACAGCCCAACTTTGTATTACTAATGGAACACTTGTATAATGCCTAAGATGTATCCCTATACCATACGGTCCTCTCGGAACAAACTAGGTCTCGAGGTGAATGCTGATGCAGACGTGCAGAGTCGCTTCTCATACTTAACACTGTATTTCCTACACCTCTCACATTGCTCACGAGCCCAGAACACTTAGGTATATGGAATTTAAAAGCGGTCAGCTCATCATCATGGAGCGGGTCTGTCAATCTGCTGAAATATACAGGTGATTGGGTGTCACTTGTGTCAGAAGTCTACGCGAGATTTCCTAAACATCTCTAGGTCCACTGTTTCTGATGTGATAGTGAAGTGGAAACGTGAAGGGACATGTACAGCACAAAAGCGTACAGGCCGACCTCGTCTGTTGACTGACACAGACCGCTGACATTTGAAGAGGGTCGTAAAGAATAATAGCCAGACATCTATCCAGACCATCACACAGGAATTCCAAACTGCATCAGGATCCACTCCAAGTACTATGACAGTTAGGCGTGCGGTGAGAAGCCTTGGATTCCATGGTCGAGCGGCTGTTCATAAGCCACACATCGCGCAGGAAAACGCCAAACGACGCCCCGCTTGGTGTAAGGAGCGTCAACATTACACGATTGAACAGTGGCGAAACGTTGTGTGGAGTCACGAATCACGGTGCACAATGTGGCGATCCGATGGCAGGGTATGGGTATGTGTAGTGCCAACAGTGAAATTCGGAGGTGTAGGTGTTATGGTGTGGTCGTGTTTTTCCTGGAGGGGGCTTGCACCCCTTGTTGTTTTGCGTGGCACGATCACAGCGCAGACCTACATTGATATTTTAAACACCTTCTTGCTTCCCACTGTTGAAGAGCAATTCGGGGATGGGATTGCATCTTTCAACACGATCGAGCACCTGTTCATACTGCACGGGCTATGGCGAAGTGGTTACACGACAATAACATCCCTGTAATAGACTGGCCTGCACAGAGTCCTGACTTGAATCCTATAGAACACCTTTGGGATGTTTTGGAACGCCGACTTCGTGCCAGGCCTCACCGACCTACACCGATACCTCTCCTCAGTTCCGCACTCCGTGAAGAATGGGCTGCCATTCCCCAAGAAACCTTCCAGCACCTGATTGAAAGTATGTCTGCGGGAGTGAACGCTGTCATCAAGGCTAAGGGTGGACCAACACCATATTGACTTCCAGCATTACCGATGGAGGGCGCCACGAACTTGTACGTCATTTTCAGCCAGGTGTCCGGATAATTTTGATCACGTAGTGTATATATATATATATATATTATATATATATATAGTCAAACCTCATTGTAGGTGCTTCACATTTGATGTTTCTACTGCGCACCTGTGAAGTTTCGGATACTTCCGGCAGATGGCAGAGCCGTAGCAAGCAATGGACTGTTATTGAATTCATGTGTGCGGAAAAAGAAGCTGTGGTTAACATCCATAAACGTTTGTGTGCAGTGTGTGGTAATGATGCATTTGATAGGAGTACAGTTGGGTAGTGGGTAAAGAAAGTTAAAGCGTCAGGAAATGCGGACAGCCGCGCTCGGGACGTCCTTTCACAGCCACTGCTCTAGACATGCTGATTCGCGGGGATGCCATTATTCGTGCAGACCGGGTGCACCACTTTGCGCCGGAAACGAAAAGGCAGTCCCTGGAGTGGCATCATCCTCGTTCACCACAAAAGTAGAAATTCAAGGTAACTCCCTCTGCCGGAAAAGTCATGATCACAGTCTTCTGGGATTGTGATGCCGTCATTCTCGTGGATGAGAGTGAAGACTCTGAATAAACTCAGGAATCGCTTCCGACGTGTTCGGTCTGACAAGAATCCAGCACAAATCTTGCTCCAAGACGATAATGGACGTCCACACACAAGTCTGAGAACCCGGGAACACTTCGCCAAATTGGGTTGGACATCATTGCCTCACCCACCCTATAATCCAGACCTGGCACCCTCGGACTGCCATTTCTTTGGGCTGCTTAAAGATTCTCTAGGGAACACACTTTGAAGATGGCGTGAGTGTAATTCATGCAGTGAAAACATGGCTGGCGTTCAGGACAAGAGCTTTTACCGGCAGGGAATACATCCTCTCACACAGCTTTGGTGTAAGGTCGTAGAACGTGGAGACTACGTAGAAAAATCTTATGTGTTACACTCACATGACTTTCTCTACTGTTGTACAAACTATTTTTACAAACGCTTATTCTCCATATGCTTCATATTAATCGAGATGTTAATCTTATTGCTAATTTTCTTGTAGATACAAGGGGAAAATGGTAGGATTTAAGCGACAGTCAAATGTTTTAAGAGCTGGTTCCTATGTGGAGTATTCCATTCTCTTTGTATGTCCAGGACATAAAAAACGAATAACGAATTCCCATTTGAGAAAAAGTATTGGAAAATTTAAAGGAATAACAAGCAATATCTCGAAAATGGTTCACTCAACAACAAAAATGTATATGAATAAATTGTGTATTTTAACGCGATCTACATTTTTTGTGTAGTAAAATTTTTGTCTATCTCTTATGGTTTACCAGTTATACAAAAGTCGTTCACAATGAAGAATACTTTTGGAGACATTCCCAGAAAATTCAAGATATACATTTTATTTGTCATAAAAATATCTTAAACATATGATATTTTAATCAAAATCGTTAGAGCCATTTTTGAGAAAATTAAAATTTTCGAAAAATGTTCCATGTAAAGGGTAATCTGTGGTGTGGGGAGTTTCTTGAAAACCTTCGCGTCGCATATCTGGAAGATACTGAACCTAAATGCCAAGTTTGGTGTTTATCCGACTGTTCGTTTCTGAGTTATGCTGTTCAGACACACACACACCCACACACACACACACACACACACACACACACACACGTTTCCAAAAATACTTTTTTTGGATTCAGGAAGCCTCAAAACATGTATTTCCGGTGAAATCTCGGTATCGAATTTTTGGGTGGAATGCAATACTCCCCCTACTTGCTATACGTAGTAGAGAAAGTAAAAAAGTAGGGCATTACTTATCGAACGACCCTCGTAGTAATTCTTTAACGCACAGATTTAATAAGCTACTGACAAAGTCTATCTCTCTTTACTGTCAAGAAGTTAGCGCTGGTACAGCTAGTGCTGCAAAACTTACGTGCACACGTGTACGTCAAACACGTGGCGGGGTGTTTACAACAGGATCTTTCTTGTCTGAGACAGATTATGTTGGTGCAATCAAATTTTAAATCTGCACGCTATGCTCCGTCAGGGGGGACCACGATCGTTATGAAGTATAGACACACACAGCTAGGCTCCGGTCTGTCACAGCACTATATACCAATTGAAAGGGTACTTTCAGCCTGTAATCTTAAGTTTCAGCGTAATACAATAGAATTTAATGCTTTGTCATGTCCGTGGAGAAAACCCGGAACACTTTGAGTCTGGCCACAAAGTCGTGAAGTCTAAAACTGTCCTTCCCTCCCGTACATTATAGCAACAAACGTTAAAAGTTGGCAAGCACGCATATATCGCTCATGTCACCACTTTACTTTGAAGACAATGGTAGCTAAAAATGGCTATAAGATTAAAGAAACTGCAGAATCTCTATTATCGTCCATATTATTATTTTCAAACAACCCGCTTTGAGTCACGGCATCAACCATCAAACAACTGACTCAAAGCCTCCTAAATTAATCTTATTAAGTCCTCGTATTACTTATAGCTGTTGTATTGGCAGCATTGTGTTCCCAGAAATACGAGGTGACGACGTGTAGGATCATTAGAAATGTTTTTTACAACATACCTAGTAGGAAGGTAAGGTATTGCATTCCACCCAAAATTCGATACCGAGATTTCACCGTAGGAGAGGAGAGAACCAGGTGCGGAGGGGGGACTTTACACCTCGATCTATGCATATCTTTTCTGCTCACGCCCCAAACGGGGCGTCCCCGGGAGGGAGGGAAGAGGTAAGAGGAGACAGAGAGCGGCCGGACCAGGAGGTACGACAGGCAGAGGGCAGGTTCCCTACCCACCGCGGTCCGGGACCGGGATGACCGCAGTCCGGAGGACGAAGGTCTCCTTAGAGCATTCTTTTCCCCTGCCACGCACTGGTCGAGACCTCCCGCCGACACTTGCAATCCTGAAAGAAACCAAGCAAATGAAGGGTGAAGTAAAATGAGAATGGAGATGAAATGGTGGGACAGGAAATTCGAGAGATGTAATGATCTTTATCAGCATTCACCTGGCGACCCGGGGAAACCCCCGACAAAAAACCCATGGGTCAGGAAGGTAGCACACAGGAATCGAACCCACGACCTCCCGAATGTAGGCCACAGACGTAACCGCCTGAGCCATCCCCCTCAGTTAAGGTTTTACCGTAAATGCATGTTCTAAGGCACCTTGAATCCAAAAAAGCATTTTTAGAAAAAGGTGTGTGTGTTGGAGGAGAAGACAGCATAACGGCACGAATATTTCCAAGAAACCCCCCACCCCAAACTACCCATTACATGGAACATTTTTAAGATTTTTTTTTTTTTTTTTTTTATTTTCTGAAAATGGCTAACGATTTTTGTTAAAATGCCACATGTTTAAGGCATTTAATGACAAAATGTATATCCTGAATCTTCTGGAAATAGCCTGTAAAGTCCTCTTCATTCGAAAAGGAATTTTGTATAATTTTGTATAACTGGTAAACGCTAAACGATAGACGAAAATGCACTACAAACAAAGCAAATACGAAGGGCACTATTTATAGTTTTAGCCTAATAATAATAACAAAGTAATTTCTGATTGAAAACTGCTTTATTGTTTTTCAAAATATTCTCCTTTATGATCAATACGCTTTTGCATCCGTTTGAACCATTTGTCAAAGCATTTATTCCAGTCTTCTTGAGACACCTCCAAAACATGGTTTTTGAAGACAGCAATATTCTTCGACAATTTTCGTTGTCCAAGCAATTTATTCTTGATGTTCGGGAACAAAAAGAAGTCATTGGGTGCCAAATCAGGATGTATGGCGGATGACCCATCAATTCGATTTTTTTAGCCTTCAAATACTCTGTTGTTAAACGAGATGTGTGTGCGCTCGCATTGTCTTGATGAAGAACGATCCTACGGTTCTTGTTGGTTTTCCTTACTTCACCGAAGACTTCCGGCAAACAAATGGTTGTGTACCATTCGACATTGACCGTTATACGTTCCTCTAAAGCCACTGTTGCCACAGGCCAGTTTTGCTGAAAAAGCAGGCGACCATTTGCTTCGAAGTGCTTCGAGTGCGAACAACTTTTGTTGGATTTGCTTCATCTTGAAACACCCATACAGTCGACTGCTGTTTACATTCGGCTCATACGCATAGATCCATGATTCGTCACCTGTTACAATCTTATATACGTTTTTTGAGGCACCGGCATTGTATTTCTTGAGCATTTTTGTACACCAATCGACACGAGCATCTTTTTGAGATTGCGTCAAATTATGTGGGATCCAACGAGAGCAAACCTTTTACATGGCTAAATAATCATGCAATATTTTATATATGCTGGTGGAACTAATGCCTAGGATTGCCTCAATCTCACAATATGTCGCATGACGATCTTTCATTATTAGTTTTTACACAGCATCAATGTTTTTTGGCACAACTGATTTTGGACGACCTCACGAACTTCATCATTGAGCCAACGACGGCCACGATTAACTTCGTTATACCAGCGTTTCACAGTGGCAAAGGATGGAGCTTCGTCGCCAAATGTGGAAGTTAGTTGATCGACGCACTCTTGTCTTGATAATCCACGTCGAAGTTCGTAATAAATCATTGCACGAACATTTTCACGAGTTAATTCTATGTTTTTTGTTGACACACAATTTTCAAGTTAGTATAAATAAAACAAATGACGCTCTATTGAAAAAATGTTTGAAGTAGATTATGGTCAAAATGTCAAACTTTCCATTGGAAACATCAGATGGCCTACAACATTCAGGGTTGTCAAAGCTCAAAATATAAATAGTGCCCCTAGTATCTTTAAAACACACAATTTATTTCAAATAACTTTTTTGTGGCATAAACCACTTCTGAGATATCCGAATGGTCGATTTTCAGTTGTTCCTCTCGATGTCATAGCAATAGTACGGAATTTTAACGCCAGCGCTCAGTTCTTAAACGTGCGTCTATAACGAAATGTGTAACGTAGCTATTTCCGGAAAGACTAATCTCGATTAAAATGCAGTAGATAGGAAAACTTTGTAAGAATAATCTTTATACCCACTAACAAACGATGGAGGGTAGGGAAAGTCACGTGAATGTAACGCATGAGATATTTTAAATTAGTAATTCATTCAAAATAGTAAGACACGCGATCATGCAATAGATGTGTGTGAAATGCAGAACAATTTGGGAAACAGAAAAGTCTCGACTTCGTCTCGTCTTTTGAAACTGTTGCTCGATTCTGTAATAATGCACTTATTATATTCATAAAGCAACATACTATTTACCATATAGTTCTGAGGTGGACTAGGGAGATGGTTACAGTGGTTTAGTACAAGCGACAAAGCAGAAGTCGAAGAACATGGTTTGAACCCAACAGTTGAACAGTAGTTGTTTCAAATAAATGACTGTGGTAGAAAGTACCAACCTTATAAAGCTTAAGTCTGAAGTTTGACGATGCTACGTTGTTTAGTAATTGTTTGGCAGCCATTAATAGTGAACTCTCTCAGCGAATTTGTAAACAAAGATAAAACTGGCCATCGTTATGTGATACAATACTTTCATTTGAAAGGTCTTAGTCCAACTAATATTAAAGCTGAGCTAGATTCTACTCTGGGGGAGTCTGCTCCTTCGTTTACAACAGTAAAATATTGGGTGGCAGAGTTTAAGCGAGGCCGTACAAGCTGCCAAGACGAACATCGCAGTGGTCGACAAAATGATGTGACCACGACAGAAATTGTGAAGAAAATCCACAAAATGGTATTGGATGACCGTCGACTGAAATTGAGCGAACTAGCAGACTTCGTAGGCATTTCAAAAAGTGTTGTATATCGCATGCTGACTGAAAATTTAGACATCAGAAAGCTGTGCACAAGATGGGTGCCGCGTTTACTCACAATGGAACAAAAGCAGCGTCGTGAGGATGTTTCAGTAGAGTGTTTGGAGATGTTTAGCTGCAATAAAGCCGAGTTTTTACGTCGATTCATAACCATGGATGAAACATGGGTCCATCACTTCACACCTGAGACGAAGGAACAGTCAAAACAGTGGATTGAAAGGGGAGAATCGGCTCGAAAGAAGGCGAGACAGTTCCATTTGCAGGCAAGTTTTTTTGGGATGCGCGTAAGATAATTTACATTGAGTATCTTCAAAAAGGAAAAGCAATCAATGGCGAGTATTACACAAACTTATTGCAGCGTTTGAATGATGAAAGTTTTTTTTTCACCAAGATAATGCACCAGTTCACACATCCATTGTACCAAGGCCAAAATCAATGAGTTAAAGTTCGAATTGCTTCCTCATGCACTCTATTCGCCAGACCTAGCCCCCTCTGATTATTTTCTATTTCCAAAGTTGAAGAAATGGCTTGGTGGTAAAAGATTTGCCAACAGAAGAGGTGGAGTTTACAGTTGATGGCTATTTTGCAGAACTCGACGGTTCTCATTATAAACAGGGTATCGAAGCTATTGAACATCGCTGGGAAAAGTGTATCAAGCTGAAAGGAAACTATGTTAGAGAAATAAAGGTGTTTTTTCCAAAGTTTTTGTGTTTTCTTTGTTAGGTCGGGTACTTGTGGGACAGCGCTCGTATTTAATGTCGAAGCTCCAACTATAGACAGCATTCTGGACTGCTGTTAACAGGTGGCCCCCAATAATATTTATCGAAGTTAATGCTAATGTTAATGTTTATGCTGCTGTTTATCGAAGTTAATGCTATAAATATGCTGTAATTAAAAGTCCTTCACCCTCCCCCAGCTCCCACGCCTTCTTTTGTTTTTGCGTTTTATTTTCCTCGCCTGCTTTGAGTCGGCGTTAATTTCGTTGTCGTCCCGCTAAGAAGCAAGCCATTTCGCGGCGACTTGACAGCCCGGGGCTGCGGCAGCGAGAAGACACGTGGGTGGAAGAAAAGTAATTGCCTAGACGGGAAGGGAAAAAAAGTACCTCTTCTCCGGGTGGAGTCTGCAGTGATGAAATATCGCATTAATCAGCCTGTGTGGCAGGAACCTGAAGAAGAGGTCCACACCCGGGCCGTCCATCTCCAGGACCTCGCAAATCCAAGGTGTGGCGCCTTAATATGCAACCACCAACACTACCGGTGTCGGCGATGTTCCCACGGACCATGCCATCTACATTACTGATATGTGGGCTGATAACTCCTACGAGAGAATTTGTAAAACTATCTCTCCGAAAATCAAAATTCCCTTTTCACTTTATTTACTACTTATGTACAGTAAGTAGGGGAAGTATTCCATTCCACCCAAAATTTTGATATAAAGATTTCACCCGTAATACATATTTTGAGACTACCTGAATCCAGAAAACGCGTTTTCTAGAAAAAGGTCTGTGTTTGTGTGTGCGCGCGCGAGTGCGTGTGAAAAGCACAACTCAAAAACCAAATCTCGGATAAAAGCCAAACTTGGTATCTAAGTTCACTATACCGAGCAAGGTGGCATCTTGCATTCGGGAGGTCCCGGGTTCGAACCCCGACGACCGCCCACTCTGACCCATGGATTTTTGGTGGTTTCATTGCTGAATGGGTGGTCTTTTCTCGAACATCATTTATTTTTCACCATTTCGCCCTTTATTCCGTTCCCTTCTCACCTTCATGGTGTGTGGCGATGCTGGAAAGATGTCGCTGATACATGTCCAATGGAAAGATTGAGGACTGCTTGATTGATGGCTCGTTCATCGCCCTCTCTCGGCGGCTGCAGCAATGGGACGAGTCTGCAAGCTTGGAAATGTTGTCTCTTGGCCTATCTGCCTCCTGTAGTTCCTTCACCTCATTCCTTCCTCCTGGGGTGTTAGCCGCAATAGATCTGTGCAGGTCACTACACACGAGGTGTCCCCCCTAACCTGACACCTAAGTTCACTATCTTCCAAAGATCCGACACGAAGATTTTCAAAAAAATCTTCCCATCAAAAACTACCCTTTACATGGACAATTTCTTGAAATTATGCTTTACTTTTTTCAAAGCTAGCATTAAGAAGTTTGATTAAAATATCATACGTTAAAGAGATTTAATGACAAATAAAATCTTTCTTACTATACAACAAATTTAGATGTCTTTAAGGCACACATTCTATTGCCAAACACATTTTTATTTCTTTTTTACTTTCTCTACTACGCATAGCAAGTAGGGGAAGTATTGTATTCCACCCAAAAATTCAACACCAAGATTTCACCGGAAATATATGGTTTGAGACCCCCTGATTCCAAAAAAAAGCATTTTTGGAAACATGTCCGTGCGTGTTTCTGTGAACAGCATAACTCAGAAACGAACAGTCGCATAAACACCAAACTTGGTATTTAGGTTCAGTATCTTCCAGAGATGCGACACGAGTGTTTTCAAGAAAATCCCCCCACCCCAGATTCCCCTTTACATGGAACATTTTTCGAAAATTTTAATTTTCTAACGATTTTGATTAGAATATCATATGTTTAAGATATTTTCATGACAAATGAAATGTATATCTCGAATTTTCTGGGAATGTCTCCAAAAGTATTCTTCATTCTGAACGACTTTTGCATAACTGGTAAACCATAAGACATAGACAAAATTTACTACACAAAAAATGTAGACTAGCTCTAAATGCCTACCATATTCCCCTTGCACCTACAAATGTTTATCTCGATTAACATGAAGCATATGGAGAATACGCGTTTGTAAAAATAGTTTGTACAAGAGTAGAGAAAGTCAGGTGAGTGTAACACATCAGATTTTTTTGTAGAGTTAACAATTTCCGAGATATTAAAGCTAAACGGATGGGCGCCGCAACCAGGACAGTAAGTAGAACGCAACGTCCTTTTTACTGCTACTGTGACCCTTGGGAGGGAAGGACTAGAAGGCGACTAGAACCGGATGAAGACGGCGCAAGCATGTATGGGGTCATATCGAACGCTACAGACGCCGCCCGGGCCTACCCTTAGCCTCCTAACCCCGGCGGTTCCTCCTGATGGGACCACTCGGAGACGAGACCTAACTACCTAGTACCTCTACGACGCCAGGGAAGAAACCTCTCCACTGCTCGCCGAACACCGTCGCCTGCTGCTACAACCCTGAAGCAGATCACAGTGAAGGAGATTCGTACAGGAAATGAGGGGCAAGAAAGTTGTGATAATAGAGATACCGCCCAAGCATTCACATGCCGACCCGCGGAAATCACGAAAAACCCACGGATCGAACCCGAAACGCGAATAACACATGTGTGAAACCACCTCGCTCGTCGTTTCCGAGATATTACGTGTTGCTGATTTAAATTTTTAAATACTTATACTTTTCTGAAATGAGAAGCCGTTCTCTCTCTCTCCCTTTTTCTCTCTCGTGGCCGCGCAAAGAGCATGGAATTTCAAAACCATCACAGAAGTTGAGGGCTTTGTGCGCGGCACAAATACACGTTGACTCCACAGCAAACAAAGTTGGAGATACAGTCAAACAACTAAGGGCAGTGCTCTCATAGAAGCTCAATAAGAAGTTGCAAATATTCGAGGTCACAGCAATAATACAGAGTGAGCCAAAAAACTAGGAACCGCCCGCGACCTGGACGCTCGTTGCCGCTATCATAGAAAGACGCGGATGAAACCATACATTTTTAAAATTACTTATAAACGCTTTACTTACCAACTTTATGAAAGGAGATGCTGAAGCTGGCCACCGTCGTTGTCCATACATTTTTGGTACCAATTTTTTTCGAGTGAACAGTTGAAGCCCGTACATACATGAATACAATTCTGCCCCCACCCTTTTTTTAGAGAATTAACAGACAGGGAGCGTGATTTTGCCTTTTTTCAACAAGACTCTGCAACAGCTTGTACCGCCAATATTTCGATGAGAAAAATTGAAAGTGTCTTTGAGGACAAAATTATTGGTAGACATTTGTGGCCCCCTCGGTCCCCCGACCCAAACCCCTGCAATTTCTACCTCTGGGGTAACTTAAAACAAAGTGTACAAGACAAACCCATACACCCTGGAAGAATTAAATCAAAATATCCGCCAGGAAATTTCTCAACGTGAACTACGGCGAGTGATGGATAGTTTTAAGGTATATACCAAAAGGCCAAAAAAATATTGGCAGACCAACAAGAAGATGGAACAGTTTAAATGATGAGACCGGAACAAGCCAAAGGACTTAAACGATGAAAAATGGTGATGATCTTTCAAAGATGCAACACCAAGATTTTCAACAGAAATCCCCACCCTCGACTTTTTTCGTAAATGTTGATTTTCTCAAAAATGACTAACGATTTTGATTAAAATATCGTATATTTAAGACAATTTCATGAAAAATAAAATTTATACCTGCATTTTCTGGGAATGTCCCCAAAAGTCCTCTTATTTCTGAATGACTTTGCAAAACTGTAGAGCTTGTTAAAACACAATTTATGTCATACACATTTTTTGTGTGGAGAAACCATTTCCGAGATATTCCTTGTCATTTGTTTGAATTTTCCAATACTTATACTTTTTCTCAAATGGAAATTCGTTATTTATTTTTTATGTCCTGGACATATAAAGAGAATGAAATGATCCACATAGCAACCACCTCTTAAAACATTTGACTATAGCTTAAAGTCTACCATATTCCCCTTGTATATCGATTAACATGAAGCATATGGAGAATAAGCGTTTGTAAAAATAGTTTGTACAAGAGTAGAGAAAGTAATGTGAGTGTAACAAATCACATTTTCTGTCATAACTTGTAACGTTGATGATATAGATTTTATTTGTTTGATGTTTTCTCTACAAAGAGCATTCCTACAATTATAGATAAAATAGGGAATTCCTACTGCACGTTCCGCACGCCAGATGGCAGAAAATATTACCTATATGAGCAAGTTGCAGTGATCAGATAAACAAAACCTGACCATACGAACCTTACTTGTTTTCAAAAACTACGCCGTTTATATTTCAAATAAATATAAATATTTTATGATTATATTATAATAAGCATGGTTTTGGGGGCAAATCAGTTCATTTTATTCGTAAAATAGTCTTAGCAAATACCACTTTAATTTCCAAATCCTCCAGATAAATTCTGTTTTGAAGCCACTCGTGGCATTACTGCAGATAAAGAAGAAGCTGTCGCAGTTCTCAGCATCTTGTGTTATCTTATTTGTTGGGCGCTTATTGTTTAATTATTTTTTTATTTGGGTTCTTTGTCCTCCGGCTAGCTATTACAACTCAGTCGAGCAAGTATCTCTAAGCAGGGCGTGTAAACGGAAAGGAGTTGTTGCTAAAAGATAACACTGACAAAAAAATCTGAATCTAGACTTCTATTGCAGTCACACTTAATTAATAATTGACATACTTAATCTTTATACACGCCTGACTGAAACTGTTATATTTCCGAATGTAACTGCAGCCGTTATAGTTGCCGCGCATCAATTACTTCACGTACTTTACATTTTTGTAACTAACTCTGCGACGTGCACCTCGTGAGAGATTCTTCATAACTGTGCAGCACTTCCTTATGGCTCGAGAATATATACTCCTTCACCTCGAATTGCCTGAACATTATAATATAGTTTCTATTGGTTACCAAATTGCGTCAACTTTAGCGTCTGTTTTGGTCAGCCAATCCTACCACTAACAATTATATGCTCTATGGAAGATATTCCCTCCATTTCTAAAAAATCTGATGTGTTACACTCACATGAGCTTCTCTACTCTTGTACAAACTATTTTTACAAACGCTTATTCCCCATCTACTTCATGTTAATCGAGATAAACATTTGCAGACTCTATCTTATTGCTAAGTTTCTTGCACATGTAAGGGCAATATATTTGCAAGGGCAATATAGAAAAACAGTAGCCTTTAAGCACATACATATCTCTTAATAGCTGGTTGCTAGGTGCAGCACCATTCCCTTTCCCACAGATTAATACTCTTTGCATATCCAAGACAAAAAAATGAATAACGAATTCCCATTTGAGAAAATATATTGAAAAATTTAAGAGAATAACAAGCAATATCTCGAAAATGGTTCACTCAACAACAAAAATGTATATGACATAAATTGTGTATTTTAACGCGATCTACATTTTTTGTGTAGTAAAATTTTGTCTATCTCTTATGGTTTACCAGTTATGCAAAAGTCGTTCACAATGAAGAATACTTTTGGAGACATTCCCAGGAAATTCAAGATATAAATTTTATTTTTCATAAAAATATCTTAAACATATGATATTTTAATCAAAAGCGTTAGAGCCGTTTTTGAGAAAATTAAAATTTTCGAAAAATCTTCCATGTAAAGGGTTATTTGGGGTGGGGAATTTTCTTGAAAACCTTCGTGTCGCATCTCTGGAAGATACTGAACCTAAATACCAAGTTTGGTGTTTATCCGTCTGTTCGTTTCTGAGTTATGCTGTTCCAGGCAGGCACACAGACACACACACACGGACATGCTTTTTTTTGGATTCAGGGGGTCTCAAAACATGTATTTCCGGAAATCTCGGTATCTAATTTTTCGGTGGAATACAATACTTCCCCTGCTTACTATACGTAGTAGAGAAAGTAAAAAGGCACGCTACCCTGACGTCAATTTCGGCTTTCTCTTCTTAGTGATAAACAAGTCACCCCCTCGGTTTATTGTTACCCACTTCTATTGTCAGTTTCAGTTAGGCTGTGTAAACTTATTTCCTAACAATACTTATGGCTAACAAACATCTAAAATCATGTACATAGAATAATATTAATTTACACTATAATCACTCTGGCATTCACAGCATGTTATGATTTAAAATATTGCCTCAAAGTGGCTAGAATAATAATCTTTCAGTTTGTGGAAGAGAGAAGAGAAAGCCGTATGAGTGCAACACATCAGATTTTTTAAGATTTGTTTGTATTTTAAAGCCATAAAGCTTATTTAAAACGTCTGTTGTTATTAGTTATTTTACGCATTAAAAGTGAAAGCAAAGAAACAAGCATTTACCTGTTTGTAGGTTAGGTGTTAGAAAACTCAAATATATGGTCAGTACGCTAGCAAGACAATAAAGGTAGTTAAGATGTATCCTGCCTGGCACTATTTTTCAAAATTGCTAATACCTACCATCAAGCTGGTATTAATGATTGTAGTTATAGGGAGCGAGGCTAAGCGGTCCGCCGGACAGCTCCTTCCTGTCGTATCGCTACAAATGAGACGGAAGCATTGCGGTTTCATGCACTGCACAAATTTCCAGCAAAATTACGTCTCAGCGTAATAATGACAAGGTAGCATTAAAACACTGTAAAATCACCGTCGCCGCCGCCGCTGCTGCTCCAGAAAGAGGAAATGGCTAAATGTTAACAACAAAGCTTCCAGGCATATAAATTTCGCCGTGTTATTCTTGCGCGTGCTTTAGTGAATATAACTGCGCTACAACACGCTTCCGCACTAAAGTGTGAATTAAGTTATAATTAGAAGCAGATGCGTGCAAGAGTGATGCATGTCCATCACCGCAGCCAATAAGCATACAGCAATTATAGTAGACAATCATGTGAATGTGTTACACACAGTCGCTCACCACCGACATAATAGGTAAAGAAGGTATTGCATTCCACATAAAGATCTGATACCAAGATTTCACCAGAAATACGCGTTTTGAGGTCCTCTATGTCGGATAAATGCCATACTTGGTATTTAAGTTCAGTACCTTCCAAAGGTGAGACACGAAGATTTTCAAGAAAATCCTTCCCCCACCCCAAACTACCCTTGCAAGGCAACATTTTTAGAAGTTTTTTATTTTCTAAAAAAATGCTCTAAATACTTTGATTAAAATACCACATATTAAAGATATTTACATGACAAATAAAATGTATATCTTGAATTTTCTGCGAATAGCCTGTGAAGTCCTCTACATTCGGAAGCAAATTTGTATAATCTTGTATAACTAGTAAACGTTAAGCGATAGACGAAAACGTACTATGGAAAAATTGTGTATCTCTTTAAAACACACAATTTATTTTTAAAAAAAACTTTTTTGTGCCATCAGCCATTTCTGAAGTAAAGTGCTGTCGCTATTCAGTATTTCTCGCTATGTTATGGAAACAGTATGGAATTTTAAGGCCAGCATATAGCGTCCAGTTGTTAAACATTTGACTATCGCCGTTTTCTTTGTATCTATAACGAAGTGTAGCTATTTCTGTAAAGGTTAATTTCAACTAAAATGTAGTAGATAGAAAAAAAATCTGATGTGTTACACTCACATGACTTTCTCTACTCTTGTACAAACTATTTTTACAAACGCTTAGACTCCATCTACTTCATGTTAATCGAGATAAACATTTGCAGACTCTATCTTATTGCTAATTTTCTTGTAGATGTAGGGAATATAAATTTACAAGGGCAATATAGAAATACAGTAGTCTTTAAGCACATACATATCTCTTAATAGCTGGTTGCTAGGTGCAGCACCATTCCCTTTGCCAGAGATAAATACTCTTTGCATATCCGAGACAAAAAAATGAATAACGAATTCCCATTTGAGAAAATAAGTATTGAAAAATGTAAGGGACTAACAAGCAATATCTCGAAAATGGTTCACTCAACAAAACAAATGTACCTATATGACATAAATTGTGTATTTTAACGCGATCTACATTTTTTGTGCAGTAAAATTTTGTCTATCTCTTATGGTTTACCAGTTATGCAAAAGTCGTTCACAATGAAGAATACTTTTGGAGACATTCCCAGAAAATTCAAAATATACATTTTATTTGTCATAAAAATATCTTAAACATATGATATTTTAATCAAAATCGTTACAGCCATTTTTGGGAAAATTAAAATTTTCGAAAAATGTTCCATTTAAAGGGTAATCTGGGGTAGGGGGATTTTCTTGAAAACCTTCGTGTCGTATCTCTGGAAGATACTGAACCTAAATAGCAAGTTTGGTGTTTATCCGACTGTTCGTTTCTGAGTTATGCTGTTCACAGACACACACACGGACATGTTTCCAAAAATGCTTTTTTTGGATTCAGTGGGTCTCAAAACATGTATTTCCGTTGAAATCTCGGTACCGAATTTTTGGGTGGAACACAATATTTCCCCTACTTACTATACGTAGTAGAGAAAGTAATAAGCTTTAGTAAGAATAGTCTGTATACCTACTAATAAACGGTAGAGGGTAGGCAGTAATATGAATGTAACACATCGGCTTTTTTTAATATAGCTTCTATAACTATTCTTCAGATACATGTTTAATAGCGGGACTCTATATTTGATATTCTGCCATGAAATTAAGAAACAATTGACTAGCACAACACTTTAAACAATGACTAAAGTACTGAAAAATTCAAACCAATATCTCGGAAATAGTTGAGGCGATAAAAAATGATTTGAAATAATTTGTGTGCTAGTATGTGTATCTCTTATCGTTTACCACTTATACAAAAGTATACAAAATTGCGAATGAAGTGAGCTTCATGGGCTATTTCCAGAAAATTCAAGTAAAAATATTTAAATTGTATGTGCTGTTTTAATGCAAACCTTTAGGATCTTTTTGAAAAACTCAGAAATACATAATATATACATACATATCCCCATGTAAAGGGTAGTTTGGACTGGGGGGTATTCGTGAAAATTTTCAATTCACATCATTGGAAGTTACTGAAATTAAAATTTTGCTATTATCTCTCTTTTGGTTTTTTTGAGTTATGATGCTCACACACATACACGCGCGCGCGGACATTTTTGTCAAAATTATTTTTATACGGCGCCTCAAAACATGCATTTCCGGTGAAATCTCGAATCGAATTTTTGTGTGTACTGCAATAACTTCTCTGCTATTTTTTCAAAATGTAAGATAATTTATGGCGGCGCCGTGGCCTAGTGGTTAGACCGCTCGCCTCCCACCGAGGCGGCCCGGGTTCAATCCCAGGGACCTGCATGTGGGATTTGTGCTTGACGAAGCGGCGTCTGGGCGGGTTTTCCACGAGTTCTGCGGTTTCCCCCGTCATTTATTCCACTAACTGCTCCATCATCACCTTTCCTTTCATCCATTTCACCCACATTTCGTTTCATCTACTTCCTTCATCCCATACCAGGCATTGGGCTGATCACCCATCCTGGATGCTCTGTCTGATCCATAAGTGTCTGCTCCTCGACGGGCCTCTGACCGCAAGCACGAGCTTGTAAGTCCTGGGGGTGTAAGTCCTACATCAGAGGAGGGTAAATAGATAATGAATGAATAAGACAATTTAGAACTTGATTTTTGAGTAAGTCCATATTCAGTAGTCGTCCTCCGTGGACTAGCGGTACCGTGCTAGCCTCTCGTTCCCAAGGTCGCGGGTTCAAACCCGGCGGAGGGCGATGGATTTTTTCGGGCGTAAAAATCCTTAGCATGGCTAAGCTGGTGGTCCCGTGTCGTAGATTTACGGCACGTAAAAGAACCTCAAGCCCGATAAAGAGGCCTCTGAGCAAAATTGCCGCTCTTTCACGCCCAATATAGAATGGGACGCTACGAACCACTGTAGTTAAAGAGCGTCCATAAATAAAACGCAAATCCATATTCAGTTCTTAATTATGGGGATTAAATCAGAAAGCTTGAGGAACAGATGTTTGGCCACCCACAATCACCAGGCCTCCATCACCGACTTTTTTGGGGGAGTTCTTAAATAAAGAGTTTTCCTGGCAACCTCATTACAACTGAGAAATATTATCATGCAAGAAATTGCCAATATTCCAAGAACATTATGTGCAAGATATTGCAGAAAGATAGGTAAACTATTCCCAAAATATTGTAATAAAATAAACTCCAATGTTTGCCCAAAATAATGAAGTTTTGTTTCTTTGCAATCTTAAATATTGTAGTATTTATAACAGGTACTTCAAAGTTTCATTGGAACCATTCAAAATGTATTACACTTAAACAAAAAGTTAATTAAAACTCTCTGGGCTCTAAAAAGAACAAAGCAAATAAATTAAAATAATGAGAAAACACTATGCAAAAGCATTGCTGAACAACCACAAATTCCACAATTTGTAATGATGAGTTCTCGTGTATACAACTAAGTAACTTCCACGTTGTCATATATGGGCTGCCTCGTCGTTTATTAATGTAAAAATCTCGGTTGAGAAGAAATAATAGCAGTTTAAGTAACATCCGTATAAGCTTGTTCATTCTCAGTAACCAACATACACTAAACTTCTAAGAAAACATACGAAAGACAAAATAAAATGAAGGTCAACATGAATATACAAAGTAGACTAACACAATAAGCAGTACTTCGACATATTTGATACCGTTGTTGTTAGCCATGCACACTATGCCACTCAGTTTTTGTTTTTCTGCTTATATAAAAGCATCACAAACTTCCCATAGAGAAAAAAATCTGATGTGTTACACTCACATGACTTTCTCTACTCTTGTACAAACTATTTATACAAACGCTTATTCTCCATCTACTTCATGTTATAGAAATACAGTAGCCTTTAAGCACATACATATCTCTTAATAGCTGGTTGCTAGGTGCAGCACCATTCTCTTTGCCACAGATTAATACTCTTTGCATATCCAAGACAAAAAATGAATAACGAATTCCCATTTGAGAAAATAAGTATTGAAAAATTTAAGGAAATAACAAGCAATATCTCGAAAATGGTTCACTCAACAAAAAAATGTATATGACATAAATTGTGTATTTTAACGCGACATACATTTTTTGTGTAGTAAAATTTTGTCTATCTCTTATGGTTTACCAGTTATGCAAAAGTCGTTCACAATAAAGAATACTTTTGGAGACATTCCCAGAAAATTCAAGATATACATTTTATTTGCCATAAAAATATCTTAAACGTATGATATTTTAATCAAAATCGTTAGAGCCATTTGTGAGAAAATTAAAATTCTCGAAAAATGTTCCATGTAAAGGGTACTCTGGGGTGAGGGGATTTTCTTGAAAACATTCGTGTCGCATTCTTGGAAGATACTGAACCCAAATACCAAGTTTGGTGTTTATCCGACTGTTCGTTTCTGAGTTATGCTGTTTACAGACACACACACAGACAGACACACAGACACACACGGACATGTTTCCAAAAATGCTTTTTTTGGATTCAGGGGGTCTCAAAACATGTATTTCCGGTGAAATCTCGGTATCGAAATTTTGGGTGGAATACAATACTTCCCCTACTTACTATACGTAGTAGAGAAAGTAAAAATGAATAACGAATTTCCATTTGAGAAAAAAAGTATTGAAAAATTTAAGGGAATAACAAGCAATATCTCGAAAATGGTTCACTCAACAAAAAAATGTATATGACATAAATTGTGTATTTTAACCCGCTCTACATCTTTTGTGTAGTAAATTTTGTCTATCTCTTATGGTTTACCAGTTATGCAAAAGTCGTTTACAATGAAGAATACTTTTGGAGACATTCCCAGAAAATTCAAGATATACATTTTATTTCTCATGAAAATATCTTAAACATATGATATTTTAATAAAAATCGTTAGAGCCATTTTTGAGAAAATTAAAATTCTTGAAAAATGTTACATGTAAAGGGTAATCTGGGGTGCGGGGATTTTCTTGAAAACCTTCGTGTCGCATCTCTGGAAGATACTGAACCTAAATACCAAGTTTGGTGTTTATCCGACTGTACGTTTCTGAGTTATGCTGTTCATAGACAGACACACAGACACACACACGGACATGTTTCCAAAAACATTTTTTTTATTCAGGGGGTCTCAAAACATGTATTTCCGGTGAAATCTCGGTATCGAATTTTTGGGTGGAATACAATACTTTCCCTACTTGCTATACGTAGTAGAGAAAGAAAAAAAACCCGCTGCTTACAAACAATGAGAAACTACGAAATACAATAAGTGAATATCCGAAAATCGGAATATGACCGTGGAATGAATGGATATGGACTAGCGAAAGTATTGCATTCCACCCAAAAATTCAATACCGAGATTTACGGGACATACGCTTTTTGGTGCCTTGAATCCAAATGAAGGATTTTCGGAAAACTTGGTATTTGAGTTAAGTATTTTTCAAAGACCACACGAACATTTTCAAGAAAACCTTCCCACCCCAGACTAACCTTTACATGGAACATTTTCGGAAAATTTTGATTTTCACTAAAATGTCTAACGATTTTGATTAAAATACCATATATTTAAGATATTTTCATAACGAATCAATTGTATATCTTGAATTGTTTTGAGAATGTCCCCAAAAGTCCTCTTCATTCTGAATGACTTTCGCATAAGTGGTAAACCGTAAGACTTAGACAAAATTTTACTACACAAAAAATGTAGATCGCGTTAAAATACACAATTTATGCCATATACAGTTTTTTTGTTGAGTGAACCATTTTCTATATTTGCTTGTTAGTCCCTTAAATTTTCCAATACTGACACTTTTTCTCAAATTTGTTATTATTTTTTTATGTCCTGGACATGCAAAGAGAATGGAATACTCCACATAGCAACCAGTTCTTAAGTGTTTCTGTAAATGTTTATATAGATTAACATGAAGTAGATGGAGAATAAGCATTTGTACAAGAGTAGAGAAAATCATATGAGTGCGACCATCAGACTTTTACTCTTATGTTAGCAATGTTTGAGCATCATAGAGAGCGCTGTAGTCAATGCGATTATGTTGTTTTATATCAATAAGCATATGAGGTACTTTGCCTGATTTGATGCTGTTGCTGTTATCACATTCCAATATAATAAGTTGGATATGTTAAGCCTTTACCCTTTGCACTTGCGCAAGTACAGCACAGGTGACATAGCTGTTGTAATTATTTATTTCACTGTGTTATTACTCCATGAACAATGTCAGAGAGGAGATCCACGAATAATATATGAACAGGTGTTCCTTTGTTATTTTGTGAGACCGTGAAAGCTAAGTAAGTACTATTCTTGTGTTGGTAATATTCAACCTATTGCAATTATTGTTGAAAAACATATAGATGGTGTTGCGAGCTAACATGAAATTAAATAACTATTCGTGCGAAATAGGGCGGAATTTTGAATTCTAAGCCAGACAGTAATTTTGCCTTGTGTCAAATGTTAACTGTACGAAGTCTGGTCTAAATCAGTTTAACAATCCATAAGGGAAATACACACTTTTATATCTATTAAGATCGCTAGTTCTGAAACTAGAGTCAGTATATGTATGACACAAGGCCTGAAAATCATAATTATAATACCCGAAATTGCCCAAAAGATTGAAATTCCTCAATGTCACAAATTTACCTTTGCATTGACACTAAAACTTTTTAATATTTATTTAAGAATTGCACTCTTGGCTTGTAAAGAACGCATTTTAATCAGTCCACGAATTTAATGTGTCTGTGAAATTTGAGTAAAAATCATGAAAAATTAAAAAATTACGTTTTTTCATGATAAAATTATATGAATTCTAAATTTTAACAAAACATTACTTCCGCCAACACATACATAAATGTAGAGAAAGTACCTATTGCATTCCACCCAAAAATGCGATACAATATAAACCAAAACTAAAAGTTAGATGACTACCTTACTTGGTATATACATTCACTACCTTTCAAAGATACGACACGAAAAGTTTCAAGAAAAAAAACCCACTCCCAACAACCCTCTACATGAAACATTTTTCGAAAATTTTGATTTTTGTAAAAAGTGGCTCTAACGATATTGATTAAAATATTATATACTGAAGATATTTACATGACAAATAAAACGTACCTTTATCTTGAATTTTCTGATAATAACCTCTTCATTCGGAAGGAATGTTGTATAATCTTATAAAACTGACAGATATATTTAAAAGGCACAACTTACCTACAATAACTTTTTTGTGGCATAAGCCGTTTCTGAGATATCCGTTATTAAAGGTTCAAATTGTTCAGCACCTATCATTCTTTTTAAAGTCCCCTCAATTTTCAGTTGTTTCTCGCGATGTCATAGAAACAGTATGGAATTTTAAGGCCAGCATATAGCGTCCAGTTGTTAAACATGTGACTATCGCTGTTCTCCTTGTATCTATAACGAAAGTGTAATGTAGCTATTTCTGCAAAGGTTTATTTGAATTAAAATGAAGTAGATAGAAAAATAAGTTTTAGCAAGAATATTTTTTATATCCACTAATAAAGATAGAGGGTAGAGAAAGTCGTGCGAAGGTGTTCCATAATATGTTTTTAAAATGGAAAATACGTATAGTAATAGGGAAAGTATTGCATTCCAACCAAAAATTTAATAGCGATATTTCACCAGAAATACATGTTTTGAGCCCCCCCCGAATCCAAATAAAGCATTTTTGGAAAAATGTCCATATGTGTGTCTATGCACAGCATAAGTCAAAAAACGAAAGTTCGGATAAATACCAAACTTTGTATTTAGGATCAGTATATCCTAAAGATGTGACACGAAGATTTTCAACAAAATCTCTCCAAACTACCCTTTACATGGAACATTTTTCGAAATTTCTGGTTTTCTCAAAAATGCCTTTAACGATATATATTAAAGTAGCACACATTTAATATATTTAGATGACAAATAAAATGTATATCTTGAATTTTCGGGGAATAGGTTGGGAAATCCCCTTTATGTGCTTGAATTTGGCATAAATTTGTATAACTATAAAACCGTAACAGACAGACAAACATTTACTTCAGAATAATTTTAGAGCTCGTTAAAAAAAAAGCATTTTGTGTTAAAAAATGTTTCGTAGCGTTAGCCGTTTTAGAAATATTCCATGTTTTAATTTTACATTCGGAACTGCGTCATCTATCGGGCATGCATGAAGTTGTGCGATTCTCCTTTGTTTCTTTATTTTCAATTTAGTGCTGTGATTTTGTGAACAAATAAAAATATCTAAGGTAACTTTATAAAAGATTGCTTTTGCTTCGAAGCAGTGCTGATTGAACTTTGACTTCAATGTTAAGAAGTATTTTTCCTTGAAAGTGATTGCTAGTTCTATGAGCCAAAATAATGATATATTTGGTGAGGTAAAAACACAGTGCATTAACTGCTTTTAGTAAGAATAGTTTATATACGCACTAAAGAACTATAGAGGGTAGAGAAAGTCATGTGAATGTATCACATAATGTTTTTCCACTTGCCGCACTTAAGCTACCAATTAACTGAAGCGACAAATGGACAGGTGTTCCAACTTTAAACCTTGTTTTCTCGCAAACTTTTTTACTTTCTCTACTACGTATAGTAAGTAGGGGAAGTATTGTATTCCACCCAAAAATTCGATACCGAGATTTCACCGGAAATATATGTTTTGAGACCCCCTGAATCCAAAAAAAGCATTTTTGGAACAGTCGGATAAACACCAAACTTGGTATTTAGGTTCAGTATCTTCCAGAGATACGACACGAAGGTTTTCAAGAACACCCCACCCCAGATTACCCTTTACATGGAAAATTTTTCGAAAATTTTCATTTTCTCAAAAATGGCTCTAACGATTTTGATTAAAATATCATATATTTAAGATATTTTCATGAAAAATGAAATGCATATCTTGAATTTTCTAGGAATGTCTCCAAAAGTATTCTTCATTGTGAACGACTTTTGCATAACTGGTAAACCATAAGAAATCGACAAAATTTTACTACACAAAAAATGTAGATCGCGTTAAAATACACAATTTATGTCATATACATTTTTTGTTGTTGAGTGAACCATTTTGGAGATATTGCTTGTTATTCCCTTAAATTTTCCAATTCTTTTTCTCAAATGGGAATTCGTTATTCATTTTTTTTATGTCCTGGATAGGCAAAGAGAATGGAATGCGCCACATAGCAACCAGCTCTTAAAACATTTGACTATCGCTTAAAGCCTACCTTATTCCCCTTGCACCTACAAGAAAATTAGCAATAAGATTAACATCTCGATTAACATGAAGCATATGGAAAATAAGCGTTTGTAAAACTAGTTTGTACAAGAGTAGAGAGAGTCATGTGAGTGTAACACATCAGATTTTTTGTACTGCTTCTCAAAAGCACATTAAAGAAAAAGACTGCATGCCTTTTCAAAATAATGCTCCAGTTTTGAGAAATAAATTATTAACTTTATGAAAGATGTTTTTGTAAACTCAGTAGTGTGAAATCTCTATTTTTGATGTAAATGTTTTTAAAAATGTATCGTGTAAAAATTAATATTTAAATAACCATATAAACCAGAATTTTTAAATATTTAAAAAATATTACTCTTATCGTGTGTAATAAATAACTGGTATAAATTTGAGCGAGTTATCTTAAGTACCGTGAATTTTGGAAGTTTCACAGATGCGTTACCTTAATTTGACATTTGTAAATTTTGTGTAAGTCTGTGTTTACATTGTATATGATTAATTATATTTAATTGTATCTACTAATATTATCTATTGTGTTTTTATAACTGTCTAAAGACAATAAAAGTATGATTTATCTCCTCTTAAGTAGCAAATGATTGACCAAACTCCGCTGAAATATCCATTTTAAATAAAATTGGCAGTATTTTTTCACATCTGGGTCAGAAATAGCGTTATGGCGTTTTCAAAGTGATTGCACGCGGACTACCTGGAGGTTAAAACGGCACCGGATATAAATAAATGAGAATATGTAATGGAAATGCACGCTCCTGCCGAATAATTAATGCTATGCCCATGCCCGGCAATAGGAGCGGTCACTAGCCGGCATCTGATACGTCAGTCGCCGGTGCTAGCTTTGTAGCACACTACCTGTATTATACACCTCGTAAACATCATAGAATGTGTAATTATCCGGACCTTTAAGTCACAATAACAAACAAAAATCTGATGTGTTACACCTATATGTCTTTCACTACCCACTATCGTTTATTTGTATGTATCTTCTACAAACCATTCTTATAAAGACATATTTTTCTATTTATTTTAGGTTAATCGAGAAATAGTTCCATTGGCCGCTGTCCACTGGCCTTGAACTTCAATATTGTTCCCGTAATAACGCCAGAAACAAAATAATAAATAATAATAATAATAATAATAATAATAATAAATACGTCACCAGGATATCTGTTTCCCTAAACCGGATCTTGTATTGCAAATTTTAATATTTATTCCACCGTTTCAAAACAATTCTTTCATTCATTGTTTACAGATTTACTTTATAACAAACCAATTAAAAAAAATTATGCGTTACATTTACATGATTTTCTATACTATAGCTTACTAGTGGGTGTACAAATTAATCTTATGAAATTTTGTTTTCTAAATGTTTTAAGAACTGGACGTTATATACTGTTCTTAACTTTCCATACTGTTTCCATGCAATCCCGAGAAACAACTGAATGTAGACAGCACTAAAAGAATCTCCAAGTAATGAACAAGTCGAACCATAAATAACGGATATCTCAGAAACGGCTTATGCTACAAAAAAGTTATTTTATATAAATTATGTATTTTTAAAGAGATCTACAATTTTTTTGCGGTTCTTTTTCGTCTAATGCTTCACGTTTAGCAGTTATACAAGGTTATACAAAATTCCTTCCGAATGAAGAGGACTTCCTAGGCTATTCCCAGAAAATTCCCCAATTTTTAATTTTAAGTGACCTAATAGTGGTCGAAACTATGTAGCCCGGGACATACAAGAATGTAAGTCGCCATTGGGGTATGTCATCTCAATACAATTTGAGATCTCCTTGTGGTTTACCGGGTAAAATGCGAGTCAGTTGGAGAATTTAATGTCATACCGACATGTTGCCATAGTAGCTTAGTGGTTAGAACAACTGGACGGAAACCGGCAGATTTGTGGTTCAAATCCCGGCGATGGCATTAAATTTTTCAATCGTCTGATCCTACCTTTCCAAAACTGCATTTATTTGCAAAAAATAAACCGCATAGCTTGAGCTCACAAAAGCTGCCCTACTTTACAGTAGTACCAATTTATAGACCAAAAGTTTCCTTAAAAGATGGGCTAAAGTTTTATTTCAAAGTGAGTAGGAGTTTTTATTTATTTATTTATTTTACTATCTTACTAAGTATACTAAGTAGGGGAAGTATTATATTCCCCAAAAATTGATGTCGAGATAACTTGGCATTGACATTCAGTATTTTCCAAAGATGCGACAAGAAGATTTTCAAGAAAATTCCTCCACACCAAAATACATTTTAAATGGAACATTTTTAGAAAACTTTTGATTTTCTAAAAAACGCCTTAACAACTCTTACTAAAATGCCATATTTACATGACAAATAGAATATATTCTTGAATTTTCTGGGGATAGCCTCTGAAGTTCTCTTTAATCGGAAGAAATTTTGTGTAACCTTGT
This sequence comes from Deroplatys truncata, assembly GCA_030765065.1. NCBI lineage: Eukaryota > Metazoa > Arthropoda > Insecta > Mantodea > Mantidae > Deroplatys > Deroplatys truncata. The sequence continues at coordinate 16,222,770 of CM060979.1, forward strand.
ATAAGTGGTAAATGTTAAGCGATAAATGAAAACGTACCACAAAAGAAATATAGATATATATAATTTTTTTTATTTCAGATAACTTTTTCGTGGCATACGCCATTTCCGAGATATTCGCTACTAAGGTTACGAATTGCTCGATACTTCTTTTCAATTCCTGTCAACATTCAGTCTTTTCTAGCAATTGCATGGTAGGAGTGTGAAATTTTAAGGCCAGTGTATAACGTCCAGTGAATGTAAAGTCATGTGAATGTAAACACATCAGATTTTTTTTGTGTGAAGTGTTACATAATTCACAGTAGAAAACGGCAGATGTGCAGTACCATTTTTAAAAATATTAGTACTGTGCCTTCAGTGATAAAATATACAGAGCAATTCTGTGACTGTGTTGCAAACTTTTAGGGATGATAGGAGACAATTATCAACAACTTCATATAGAAACCCATGTCTGGAAACGTCCTGTTTGATAGGTACAAGATTTAGTGTGTGTTATAGGCAGGCAGATGGGTTTTAGCTAGTAAACAGAGCAATCCTGCCACTGCATAGGGTATAGGTGACGTCAGGTATTTTGACGAACACACTCCTGCCCTCCCCAATAGCCGGTTTCGTTGGGCTGTTCCATTTATTCGCTGCATTATATACATCAGTGGAGAACAATGGCACTATGCCTAAAGCAAAGACGAGTTTAAACATCAGAATTAGCATCATTTGTGGAGGAAATTGACAGGAAATTTTTCTGCACAAATGGCGAAACCATCAAATGTAACATATAGCTCAAAAGACGTTTAAACGTCACATTAAACAACACTGTAATTCAATGACACACAACATGTAACATTGTTAGAAAGGAACAATGAGCGAAGTGGACCTTCAAATTCTTCAGCTCCAAACTACATATCAGAATTTTTTTCGAGGATCTATGTCATGCCCCAATAAGAGCGGATATTGCTTTAAAAATGCACAGATTTTAAAATGCTTGTTTTGTAGCTATCACAATTGTATACTGTAAATAGCTAAACATACATAACTCACAAAGGTCTATTCGCGACTCTTACATTAATATAGTGGTGGATTTCTAGGAACCCACATACATAATATAATTTGATAATAAACAGATAAAGTTTTTCTTTTGTGAACAATACAATTAAAACAGTTATAATTATATTTCAATTGTTTTAAATTTCATTTTACATTTGTATATTTTGTAAGAACATTATAATCTTTTTATACATTGTTGAATCATTAAGACATCTAATATTATTTGGGATGTTATATATTTTCCAGTGTGGGTTATAACTGTCAATGGAGTTTTGCATGTTGAACACTGCGGCTGGTGATCAGATAGGAGTGTGTGTGTGTATGTCTAACTCTTAAACGGGTAATGATAACTTGATGTTTCCTGTTTAAGTTTATAAAAATACATTTGTTGTTTGAAGATCCTATTGCAGAAAGTAATTTGTTTCCCCGATTTTGAGACTATTTTTTTTTCCATGAAGTAATGATTTTGGTTCTGTTTATAGGGCTAAGTCTGAATGGCTTATTATCTCTGCATTAAATGTTGGCTTTTGGATGGCCGCTTTAGCTGCTTCGTCCGCTCTCACATTACCTCGTATTTGTTGGTGCGATGGAAATCAAAACATTTCCTTTTTCCATTGCAGGTTATATGGCATCTGTATTTCTTGTATAAGTTTATTTTCTGTATGTACGTTTTGAGTGGCTTCTGTAATGTATGAAAATACTTGTTTCAGAGCATATAACTCACTAGAATAAATTGAGAAGTAATCAGGGAGACTGCTGTATGAATTCTATTTGATAGGACGGTTGCACTTCCTACTTCATGTTGAGTTTTTGAACCATCTGTAAATATCTAATACTCCTTAATTCTGATTTACCTACTTTCGAAGCAGGGTGTAGTTCCTTCAACTGCTCGTCATTCGTTTACAGAGAACACTGCAAGGTCGCAGTCGCTCCCACCTTCCCTCGCCGCTAACTCTCGATGTGTTCCTAACTTGATGATTTACTTACAAAAATCCCTCTCCCTGGTTATCAGAATGCTATCTATAACAGGTTGGTGGAATGAAGCTTTTCATTCTAAAGTGATTAGGGGAATGTTTAATCGTAGTGTCTTCTTTAAGTGATGTTTACATGCTGATATTGTTGTATTCATGGAAATATTCACATCAAGAGAACTTTGTGCTGTATATTTACAGTCAACGTGTGGGCTGGCATAATGCTAGAACCACATCTACTGCCAGCTCCTTTAAATGGACAAATGTACCACAACTTTCTTGATGTGATTATAATACCTGAGATGCTGGAGGATATTCCATATGACCTTCGTCACCGCATGTAGTGGCAGCATGATGGTGCACCCCCTCACTTCTCCGGGTTGTCCAAAAGTTTTGTCCATGAAATTTTTCCAGTGAGGTGGTCCAGCTCAGGTCCATTCACCTGATTTGGCACCAATATATTTTTTTACTTGCTCTACTTCCTAGAGGAAATACATGTTTCGAGGCCTTCTGAATCCAAAAAAAAGCATTTTTGGAAACATGCCCGTGTGTGTTTCTGTCTGTCTGTGAAAGCATAACTCAGAAACGAACAGTCGGATAAACACCAAACTTGGTATTTAGATTCAGTATCTTCCAGAGATGCAACACAAAGGTTTTCAAGAAAATCCCTCCACCCCAGATTACCCTCTACAAGGAATATTTTTCGAAAAGTTTAATTTTCTCAAAAATAGCTCTAACGATTTTGATTAAATCATCATATATTTAAGATACTTTCATGACAAATAAAATGTATATCTCGAATTTTTTGGGAATGTCTCCGAAAGTATTCTTCATTGTGAACGGCCATAAGAGATAGACAAAATTTTACTACACAAAAAACGTAGATCGCGTAAAATACACAATTTATGTCATATCCATGTTTTTTGTCCTGCTAATACAAAGAGAATGGAATACTCCACATAGCAACCAGCTTTTAAAATATTTGACTGTCGCTTAAAGCCTACCATATTCCCCTTGCATCTACAAGAAAATTAGCAATAAGATTAACATCTCGATTAACATGAAGCATATGGAGAGTAAACGTTTGTAAAAATAGTTTGTACAAGAGTAGTCATCTTAAAGCCCTTGTTTATGACACACAGATCGAATCGGAAGAGGACCTAATAGCAAGGTTACTAATTGGCTGTGACGTAGTTAGGAACATACCAGAAATATTTGAACGAGTGCGATCGCCGCTGCCATGCTTGTATTGGGGCTGGTGGATGACCTTTCAGCCGTTCTTGTAATGTGTGTTGGAATATTATGACGTTCAGGTATATCCAATAAATAAAACTTTGTAATAAAATGTCAATGGTTTAAGTTAATTATTATCATTAAGAAGCACTTCCAGACATGGGTTCCTACATGAAAGTTGTTTTTTATTTGTCGCGGTCTAGTTCTTCTTATCTTTTTGCTGAGCGCCTGTTATTGTATTACTTGTTCGAATTTTGGGTTCTTTGTCCTCCGGCTAGCTATTATTATTATTATTCAGTCGTGCATTTCTCTTAAACAGGGTGTGTAAACGGAAAGGAGTTGTTACTGAAAGATAACACTGATAAAAGAATTTGTTTTTACACTTTTATTGCCGTCACACTTTATTCATTTCACATAATTACTCTTGATACACGCCCGACTGAAACTGTTATATTTTCTAATGTCACTATAATCACATATTTGCTGCACATTATTAATTCGCGTATTTCACATTTATAACTAACTTTACGACGCGAGAGATTCTGTAAAACTGCACGATGTATAACCTTTGTATGATTCTGTTGGACTGCACGACGTATTACCCGCGAGTGATTCTGTTGGACTGAACGTTACCCGTCCTTGGCTTTAGCTTTTTATACTCCCTCACCCGATATGCCGAAAGATTATAATCGAGCTACTATTGGTTAATAAAACGCGCCAACATTAGCGTCTATTTTTATATCCAATCAAAAGTACGATCACATATACTCTAGAGAAGAAATTTCCTCCATTTCTAAAGAAATGCGCGCTACTCTGACGTCATTTGCTTGTCTCTTCTAATTAATAAACAACTCACCCCCTCGCTCATTGTTGCCCGCTCTTATTGTCAGTTTCAGTGAGGCCGTGTAAACTTATTTCCTAACAATACTTATAATTAACAAACATCTCAAATCATTGTCATACAATAATGCAAATTTACACTACAATCACTCTGGCATTCACAGTGTTGTGATATAAAATACTGCCACATATTCTCTCCTCTAGCATCCCTAAAAGTTGGTAATATCCTCACAGAATCACCCCATATATTAAAAAACTAAAACTTCCATTTTGGGAAGAGTTTTGACATTTAGCCTTCCCTTTAACATAGGTATACGTAGATGTTCGTGGAGCATGGTAAAACTCTGCTGAATCTAATCTTAAAAGCTGCATTTTAAAAGTTATCTTTTATATGGGTTCTAACACAATGTTATTTTTAGCGTTGGTTCTCCTCCTAAAATTCACGCTTCACCATTCTTTAGCATTTATCAATGTCAATCACACTAATCAAAAAGCAGCGTTGCCCTTTAATGGCCTTGCTTTAAATGCATTATGCCCCTCTCTGAGGGTATCTGTCAACAGTTTACTGTTTTTAAAAACCATTCCAATTCTTTCAATCTCGACTTGATAAATAGTTATCTATATTGACTTAAAGAATCAGAATTTTATTATTTTCTTAAGTTGGATGCTGTGGCAGAATGGGACCTTATGTCATAAATATATCCGTAATTATATTTAGACTTAGTTCTCAAAAACAGCGAGGATTATTTTCTTATAGCACAGAATCTTACTTTTGTTTATTATTTCTGTTATAAAAGACATTTAAAGGAAAATTTCGTTTAATCGCTTATTCCTTTCTACGTAGACATGACTTTCTCTACCCTTCTATCGTGTTTAACTATGTATACAAATTATTCTTAAGAAAGCTTATTTTTCAGTCTACTTCATTTTAATCGCAATAAACCTTTCCAGAAACAGCTACATTACACATTTCGTTATAGATACAAAGAGAACAGCGATAGTCAAATGCTTAACAACTGGACGCTATATGCTGGCCTTAAAATTCCATACTGTTTCCATGACATCGCGAGAAACAACTGAAAATCTAGAGTACTTTAAAAGAATGGCTAAGTATTGAATAATTCGAATCATTGATAAGGGATATCTCAGAAACAGCGCATGCCACAAAAAAAGTTATTTGAAATAAACTGTGTGCTTTGAGGAGATCTATATGTTTTCTGTAGTATGTTTTCGTCTATCGCTTAACGTTTACCAGTTATATAAGATTATACAAAATAGCTTTCGAGAAGGCTATTTCTAGAAAATTCAAGATATACATTTTATTTGTCATGTAAATATCTTTAATATACGGGTTTTAATGAAAATTTTTCAGTAAATAAAACGTTGGTAAAATGTTCCATGTAAAGGGTAGTTGCGGGTGGATGATTTTCTTGAAAATAATTGTGTCGCGTCTTCGGAAGATACCGAAGTTAAATATCAAATTTAGTATTTAACTGACTTCGTTTTTGAGTTGCTGTTCACAAACGTTTTTGCAAAATTTCATTTCTAGTGTTCAGAGGTCCCAAAACATGCATTTCCGGTGAAATCTCGGTATCTAAATTTTGGGTGAAATGCCACACTCTTACTGGAAATTGACTTTTTCAGTGCCTTCTTGAGAATCATAACAGATCGCGAGTTTTCAATCCTTCTGGGTTTGTTGTATATTCCTTTATCTGGAAGTAAAGACATATAATTTGCACATTTTGGTTTAATTAGTCAGTTATATTTTCGTATGACTTCGCACTGCCGTTCAAATGCAGATTTCTAAGGTTACATGAAAATAAAAAATAAATGTTTCTTTCTGTTAACCTCGAAACTAAGCGCATCTCTAAATGACAACAGTTGGACATACGTCAATATGTTGCAGCGTTTGGACACACTTAGCAAATCGAGGCAGCTCTTAGTGATTTAATGCCCTCAAAACATTAACTTCAATGATAGCCATTGCAATACATCGTGATTTATATGTCGTTTAATCTGTAGCTATGGCAATGAATAAGCCTCGATATACATTCATTTCTGAAAGGCAGAAGATTTGGTCAAGCATTTATAATACTCCATTAGTGCCACATTGTTTATTTAACCTCCAGCAAACGGCTTTGCCTTTCCAATGTATTTGCCTTATATGCGCAAAGCTGTGCCTTTTAAACCAAATGTTTTTATCGTATTATTTTAAAATTCCAAGAAAAATACAAGGTGCTTTTTTGGCTTTCTCTACTATGTATAGTAAGTAGGGGAAGTATTGTATTCCGCCCAAAAATTCGATACCGAGATTTCACCGGAAATACATGTTTTGAGAACCCCTGAATCCAAAAAAAAAAACATTTTTGGAAACATGTCCGTGTGTGTGTGTGTCTGTGTGTGTGTCTGTGAACAGCATAACTCAGAAACGAACAGTCGGATAAACACCAAACTTGGTATTTAGGTTCAGTATCTTCCAGAGATGCGACACAAAGGTTTTCAAGAAAATCCCCCACCCCAGATTACCCTTTACATGGAACATTTTTCGAAAATTTTAATTTTCTCAAAAATGGCTCTAATGATTTTGATTAAAATATCATATGTTTAAGATATTTTTATCAAATAAAATGTACATCTTGAATTTCCTGGGAATGTCTCCAAAAGTATTCTTCATTGTGAACGACTTTTGCATAACTGGTAAATCATAAGAGATACACAAAATTTTACTACATAAAAAATGTAGATCGCGTTAAAATACACAATTTATGTCATATACATTTTTTTTTGTTGAGTGAACCATTTTCGAGATATTGCTTGTTATTCCCTTAAATTTTCCAATACTTATACTTTTTCTCAAATGGGAATTCGTTATTCATTTTTTGTTTTGTTTTGGACATGCAAAGAGTATTAATCTGTGGGAAAGGGAATGGTGCTCCACCTAGCAACCAGCTATTAAGAGATATGTATGTGCTTAAAGGCTACTGTATTTCTATATTGCCCTTGTAAATATATATTCCCTTTACATCTACAAGAAAATTACCAATAAGATAGAGTCTGCAAATGTTTATCTCATTTAACATGAAGTATATGGAGAATAAGCGTTTGTATAAATAGTTTGTACAAGAGTAAAGAAAGTCATGTGAGTGTAACACATCAGATTTTTTGTGTAGTAAAATGTTGACTATCTCTTACGTTTACCAGTTATGTTAAAGTTATTCAGAATGAAGAGGACTTTTGGGGACATTCCCAAGAAATTCAAGATATACTTTTCATTTGCCATGAAAATATCTTAAATATATGTTATTTTAATCAAAATGCTTAAGAGTATTTTTTGAAAATCAAAAATTACAAAAACATTTCCATGTAAAGAATAGTTTGTAGGGGGGGGGGGAGTTTCTTTAAAATGTTCATGTCGCATCATTGGAAGGTTCTGAACTTAAATAAATTTTGTATTTAACCGACTTTTCGTTACTGAGTTCTGCTATTCACAAATCCACCCACCCCCCCACACACACACACGGATTGCAGTACTTGCTCTGCTTACTAAAGTATACTGGCGTGCTTAAAATATGGCCCATAATGGAACGGAGCTGTTTATGTTAATACTGACAAAATCTAGCCCCACCCTCTGCCAGCGTGAGCACCTCTGTTTTTCGAGCATAATTCTAACCAGTTATTGCCAGGCTAGTTTACCTCCCCCAAAGGGTAACATTACAACTTAAACCTTATATTTTCATGCTACACTACGGTTTACATAATGCCGTTTAGTAGCGGCAACCTTCGTCTCCTGTCGCTGATAAAAAGCTCTCATATATGTAAACGTGGCAGCTGTCGTCTAGTTTAACCACAGAGGCAAATAACTTTACCCCTTCCTCTAGAAGGCCGAATTATATTGTAACGGGTTTAGCCTTTCCTTGTGTACCAAATCTGAAGCGGTTTACCTGCCTCTTTCTCAGCTCCGAATTTCTCCATAATCTATCATCTCAGATGGTGTAACTTTGCATTGCCCGATTTGAATTTACCGCGCTGATTAAAGCAGTTTGGTGGTGTACGTATCTGCCTGGCTTGGCGGAAATTTCCTTTACTTAGTTATTGCTGGAATATATTCAGCGTTTTTTATGCGTAGTAATTTTGTTAATAATTTATTTCACTTTTCGGTGTATTTTAAATTATTTAAAATATGCATAACTCAGTTTATAGCAACTGACTCTAATTCACTAAAAAGTGAGTTTTATTTCACGGACAATGTAAATGCTTAAGCGATGAACAATATATATCTTTCAGAATACAACTCTCTACTTACATTTTTATAATAATGTTTGTTGACTTTCTTTTGTAGTTCAACAGTTAATTATTTACCCTTTCTTGTATACAATACAATATAATTCGCCTTGCAAATGGATATGAGATTTTAGCTTTTTAGAAAACGTCTTCTTTTTCAGAAAACTTTTTAACAGTTCTAGAAATATTTGAATGTTGTTTACTGTTCTGTGCTTGGTTGCTAACCATAACGAAATACATTTGATTTACAATTTCTTGTAGTTAAATAAATCAAATAGTAATACAAATAAATATTTACAATTCTAATAGAGTTTCCGTTATGTTATATTTATTCGGTTTTACAATATTTATTTAATTGCTAATACAACATTTTCGTTTACTCTTTCTTTTTTTTCTTTCTCTCATTTACAATTAAGACATTTTCACAACATATAAATGCTTTATGCAAATTTTATTATATAAATGGCATTTTCAAACAATAGTAATTATTATTTATGCCACAATCTATACATAACAATAAGGTATGTGAATTCTTGTCCATTTGCTTGGATTTGTGATTTTAGTATGGCTTAGCAAATTTATTTAATACATCCATTCCTTTCATTAATAACTGCGTCAAATCTTTCATAGAGATGGTATCCAAACCACCCCTCTATTCCACATATATTATAAACATCGTTCATTGATTAGTTTGTAATATACTGTATTGTTTTTCAGGCCAGTCACATAACAGAACTAATACCGACTGGGTGGAGTCAAAGTACCTGAAGGTGGAAATCTTACGGAGCGAAAAACACTATGGCGATCTAGGGGAATAGGCCACTTTTTATGCGCGGCAGTGTACGTAGCAGAGAAAGTAAACAGTAGGCCTCGTTAAAACACACAATTTAGGCATGTCAAGTAACACTTTTTGTGCTGTTAACCATTTGCGAGCTATTCTTTGTTATTGGTTTGAATTTTGAAATGCTTGCACTTTCTTCAAGTTGTAAGTGGATTTTTTATTTTTTGTCGTGGTCAGACAAACAGAACGGAATTTCAAAATTTTCACATAATGACACGCTTTTTAAAAATCTGACTATCGCTTCAGTGTAATGTATTCTTCTTATAGCTACAACGAAATATGTAATGGAAGTTTATCTCGATAAGTATAAGCTTTTATAAGAAAACGTCAGGTTTTAAGAGAAAAGCTAGCGGATTGCATGTGTGCAAAGAACGCGTGATGTTCGGATTAATCGAAACGGGAGCTGGTGACATGGACCACTTCTCCTCGGGGACAAGTGTTCAGTTTTCGGCCCTGACTTCGCCGAGATAGAGGCAGGCGATGAGAGAACTATTCAAGCATGAATGGCGGCAAGGCCAACACAAATAAAGCCCTAAAACAAAGGAATTCCCCCTAACAAACTGGCACAAACACGGATTCAGATCAAAGCTCGAATTCCCATTGCCATCCACGTTTCTTGATCAAGCGGCAGTCATTTGCATACCTCAACGTTGCTATAACACAGCAACACGTCGACCTCATGCTACTTTCCTAGTCACGGTTCGTGTTCACTTGTTTCGTGATTAACTGGCACCCCGCCATTGCTCAAAAAATCGTCATCTCCGTGTCCTTATTAGGCACGTTTTAGCTTTAAATTACGCCAATTATCTGTCTTTGGTCCCACTGTGTAACAGCAACCACTAGCATCTTTTGGAAATAAACATGGCGCCGACCAACTGGCCGTACGTCGAGATAGTGTGAGATAGTGAGTTATAGTTCTTGATGCGACATAAAGTGCTGGGTACTCAGTGTGTTCTACGAGTGAGGTTGTGCATAAAAATCGGCCCATTCCCCTAGATCACAATTGCGTTTTTCCCTCCGTAAGGTTTCCACCTTCAGGAAATCAACCTTTGACTCCAGCCAGTATCAGTTCTCCGTGTGACTGGCCTGAAAAACAATCCAGAGACACAAAAATAAACCAATGAACGATGTTATAATCGACGTAAATGAAGGGACAGTTCAGATACCGCCTCTATGAAAGTTTTTCAGTAAGATTGGTAAACAATGAAAGGTTAAATACAAAAATAAATAGAGAATGTGGTGAAGAATTGATTGCATGCGAGGTTAAATTATGTTTAACGTTTTCTGTGTTTATATTATACTATATTTCATTTTTGCGCCTAAATTTAAGGAAGTATTGACATAACGATACTACGCATGTTACTTTTTGGCAGTTCGGCCATATGGAGCGTGAAAGTACCCTATCAATCCAGGGACAGAGTAGCTCATGCTGGCAGAGGGTGGGGCTACATTTGTCATTACCAACACAATCAGCTGCGTTCCATCATGGGCCACGTTTTATACACCTCAGTATACAGTGAGTGCTGTTACTGCGAGAGATTAGAGAGGTGTTTGACGATCCGACGAGTGAAGTGAAGGAAGAAAAGGCTCCTAAGCGCAAGAAAAAGTTACGTGACAGTGAGAACTAAAAGAGGTAGCAATATCCAAGGTCTTTTTAAACAAATGTTATTTCAAACGTTGTAGATAATTACACGCAAGCACCTTTCACTCAATATACGATCTCATTGATGCCTTATTCACCAATCAGTATCGAAGTTAATCAATAATTTTAAAACATGGTGCCCACAAACTATTAACCGAGAGATGTTTTTTCTCCTACATTCATTTTTTTATTCCTATAAACTCTGCTTCGATTCAAGTAGGGATCTAGGAAGACTCTTACGTATTTTCCTGTTCACTATTGACGGTTGGCCAAAACTGTAAAAATGGCGGTATAATATCCAACGCCGTATAACACAAAAAGAGACAAAAAGGTTAAAATAAATAAATTTGCTATCACTGTTACTATAACCTCAATTGATCATTTGTTTTTAGTTATTCAATTATAGATATCTTCGTATTGTTTTTTGGAAGAAACACAAATAACAATGCATTCTATCACCTCTAATTCGATTATGCCAATGGTAAATAGAAAAATCTCCTTTTTACTTTCTCTACTACGTATAGTAAGTAGGGGAAGTATTGCATTCCACCCAAAAATTCGATACCGAGATTTCACCGGAAATACATGTTTTGAGACCTCCTGAATCCAAAAAAAGCATTTTTAGAAACATGTCCATGTGTGTGTGTCTGTGTGTGTGTGTCTATGTGTCTGTGTGTGTGTGTGTGTGTGTGTGTGTGTGTCTGTGAACAGCATAACTCAAAAACGAACAGTCGGATAAACACCAAACTTGGTATTTAGGTTCAGCATCTTCCAGAGATGCGACACGAAGGTTTTCAAGAAAATCCCCCCACCCCAGACTACCCTTTACATGGAACATTTTTCGAAAATTTTAATTTTCTCAAAAATGGCTCTAACGATTTTGATTAAAATAACATACGTTTAAGATAATGTCATGAGAAATGAAATGTATATCTCAAATTTTCTGGGAATGTCTCCAAAAGTATTCTTCATTGTGAACGACTTTTGCATAACTGGTAAACCATAAGAGATAGACAAAATTTTACTACACAAAAAATGTAGATCGCGTTAAAATACACAACTTATGTCATATACATTTCTTTTGTTGAGTGAACCGTTTTCGAGATATTGCTTGTTATTTCCTTAAATTTTCCAATACTTATACTTTTTCTCAAATTCGTTATTCATTTTTTTATGTCCTGGACATGCAAAGAGAATGGAATGCGCCACATAGCAACCAGCGTTAAAATATTTGACTATCGCTTAAAAGCTAGCATATTCCCCTTGCATCTACAAGAAAATTACCAATAAGATTGACATCTCCATTAACATGAAGCATATGGAGAATAGGCGTTTGTAAAATTAGATTGTACAAGAGTAGAGAAAGTCATGTGAGTGTAACACATCAGATTTTTTAAGAATAATTTGTAGCAGGTATACAAAACTAAACGCAGTATTACACCATTTCATTATTACTCTAAACAGCAAGCCCAAATGGTGGAAGAAAGCAAGCGGGTAGTCAATAAAGCAATGCAAAACGGATATGAATTAAGCGTAGGCATAGCTTAAAAACGAAAAGGAACAAAAGAAAACCAATATTTTATTTCATCACTTTCTGACATTCCTTTCTTTAATATTTAAATATATAACACTCGCTACCTATTTTTCCCCCGTTTTTCCTCCACTCAAAAATTTAATGCCGAGATCTCACCAGAAATACACCTTTTGATACATATCTGAAAACGAAATCTCGAATAAATGTTATTTAAGTATTTAAGTTGAAGTATCCTGTAAAGATGCGGCGCAAAGGATTTCAAGAAAATTCCCCCATTCCAAATTCCCCTTTACATGGAACATTTTTCGAAATTTTTATTTACTAAAAAAAAAAAAAAAAGCTAACGATTTTGATTAACACGCTATATATTTAGATGACAAATAAAATGTATACCCTCAATAGCCTGTGAAGTCCTCTTCATTTGGAAGGAATTTTATATAATCTTGCATAACGTTAAGCGATACACGAAAAGGTACTACTAAAATCAAAGTAGCTCTCTATAAAACACACAGTTTATTTCAAACACCTTTTCCTGTGGCATCAACCATTTTCGAGATATCCGTTTATTAATGGCTCGGTTTGTTCAATACTCAGCCATTCTGTTACAGTACTATCGATGTTCAGTTGTTTTTCGGGATGTCATGGAAACAGTATGGAATTTGATAGCTTCCAGTTCTGAAACATTTGACTATCACTACTCCCTTTGTATCTATAAGGAAAGGTGTAATGTAGCTATTTCCGGAAAGATTTATCTCGATTAAAATGAAGTAGTTGAAAAAAAAATCTGATGTGTTACACTCACATGACTTTCTCTACTCTTGTACAAACTATTTGTACAAACGCTTATTCTCCATCTACTTCATGTTAATCGAGATAAACATTTGCAGAGTCTATCTTATTGCTAAGTTTCTTGTAGATGTAAGGGGAATATATATTTACAAGGGCAATATAGAAATACAGTAGCCTTTAAGCACATACATATCTCTTAATAGCTGGTTGCTAGGTGCAGCACCATTCCCTTTCCCACGGATTAATACTCTTTGCATATCCAAGACAAAAAAATGAATAACGAATTCCCATTTGAGAAAATAAATATTGAAAAATTTAAGGGAATAACAAGCAATATCTCGAAAATGGTTCACTCAACAAAAAAAATGTATATGACATAAATTGTGTATTTTAACGCGATTTACATTTTTTGTGTAGTAAAATTTTGTCTATCTCTTATGGTTTACCAGTTATGTAAAAGTCGTTCACAATGAAGAACACTGTTGGAGACATTCCCAGAAAATTCAAGATATACATTTTATTTGTCATGAAAATATATTACACATATCTATATTTTAATCAAAATTGTTGGAGCCATTTTTGAGAAAATTAAAATTTTCGAAAAATGTTCCATGTAAAGGGTAATCTGGGGTGGGGGATTTTCTTGAAAACCTTCGTGTCGCATCTCTGGAAGATACTGAATCTAAATACCAAGTTTGGTGTTTATCCGACTGTTCGTTTCTGAGTTATGCTGTTCACAGACACACACACACGGACATGTTTCCAAAAATGTTTTTTTTTTATTCAGTGTGTCTCGAAACATGTATTTCCGATGAAATCTCGGTATCGAATTTTTGGATGGAATACAATACTTCCCCTACTTACTATACGTAGTAGAGAAAGTAATAAACGTTCCTAATAATAATTGTATATACACTAATAAACTAAAGAGGGCAGAGGAAGTCACCAGAATGCAACATCAGTAAAATCCGTCACTAAAAATCTGACTATCGCTTTACCTACTGTATCGTACAAGGAAATGTGTAAAGTAAATTGAAAGTTTCTCTCGATTAACAAGAATTGCCTAGATCTATAACAATAAGCTTTTGTAAGAGTAGTTTGTAGAAAAGTAAGTAGAGAAAGTCATGTGAATCCAACAAATCACGCCACACTTTGTGCATTACCAAGACTGTGATTATTATCAAGTTTTCTAATGACACGTGTTTTCCAAAACCACAGTTGAAGCACAACAAAGCAAAGAAATCAAAGCAAGTGTTACCTTGAAGGTTCCAGTTTGCGCGAGTGTTATGTAGGTCATGTCGCAAGTTACAACACTATCGAAGCTTTGCGAGGTAAACGTATTCACTTGCAATTACTTTCGATTAGAGTAGCATGGAATTTCAAATGATATAATAAACAAAAATCTGAAGCGTTAATTCACGTTACTTTCTCTACTCGTTCTTCCTATTTTTACAAAACCTTATTATTCTATCTACTTCATGTTAATCGAGATAAACATTTGCAGGTGCAAGGGGAATATGGTAGGTTTTAAGCGATAGTCAAATTTTAAGAGCTGGTTGCTATGTGGCGCATTCCATTCTCTTTGTATGTCCAGGACAAAAAAAATGAATAACGAATTCCCATTTGAGAAAAAGTATATTGGAAAATTTAAGGGAATAACAAGCAATATCTCGAAAATGGTTCACTCAACAACAAAAATGTGTATGACATAAATTGTGTATATTAACGCGATCTACATTTTTTGTGTAGTAAAATTTTGTCTATCCCTTATGGTTTACCAGTTATGCAAAAGTCGTTCACAATGAAGAATACTTTTGGAGACATTCCCAGAAAATTCATTTGTCTTAAAATATCTTAAACATATGAAAACTTAATCAAAATCGTTAGAGCCATTTTCGAGAACATCAAAATTTTCGAAAAAATTTCCATGTAAAGGGAAGTCTGGGGTGCGGGACTTTCTTGAAAATCTTCGTGTCGCATCTTTGAAAGATACTCAACCTAAATACCAAGTTTGGTATTTATCCGACTTTTCGTTATGTTGTTCACAGACACACACACGGACCTTTTTCTAAAAATGGTTATTTTGGGATTCAGGGGGCCTCGAAAAATGCATTTCCGGTGAAATCATGGTATCAAATGTTTAGGTGGAATGCAGCTCCTGCTATACGTAGTACAGAAAGTAAAACAGCGAAAACCTACTTCCCATTTTAAAAAACATATGGTGCAATACATTCGTATTACTTTATCCTCTCACTTTATTAGTGGGTATAAAAACTATTCTTACTAAAATTTATTTTTCTATCTACTTTATTTCAATCCAAATAAACCTTTACAGAAATAGCTACATTACACGTTTCGTTATAGATAAAAAGAGAACAGCGATAGTCAAATGTTTAACAACTGGACGCTATATACTGGCCTTAAAATTCCATACTGTTTCCATGACATGGCGAGAAACAAGTGAAAATCGAGGTGACTAAAAAGAATGACACGTACTGAGCAATTCGAACATTTAATAACGGATATCTCAGAAACGGCTTATGCCACAAAAAAAACTTATTTTAAGTAAACGGTGTCTTTTACAGAGATCTACATTTTTTGTGTGGTGCGATTACCAGTTATACAAGATTATATAAAATTCCTTCGGAATGAAGAGGGCTTCACAAGTTATTCCCAGAAAATTCAAGACTTAGGAATATTTTATTTGTCATGTAAATATACTTAATATATAATATTTTAATCAATATCCTTAGAGCCACTTTTTAGAAAATCAAAATTTTCGAAAAATGTTACATGTAGAGGGGGAGGGCATTGGGGGGGGGATTTTCTTGAAAATCGTGTCGCATCTTTGAAAGGTACTGAATCTAAATACGAAGTGTGGTATTTATCCAACTTTTCGTTTGTTGGGTTATATTGTTCAGAGACACATACATGGACCTTTTTCAAAAAATGCTTTTTTTAGAATCAGGGAGCCTGAAAACGTATTTCCCGTGAAATCTCGTTACAGAATTTTTGGATGGAATGCTATACTTCTCTACGTACTAATATATGGTAGAGAAACTAAAAAAAGCTTTCTTACAACAGTACCTGTTAGGTGTCTTAGAGCTGAAATAAGTATTTTTGGACTGTCACTATGGTCTGGTGATTAGCACGCTAGCTTCCAAATGCAGAGGTCCCGGGTTCGATTCCTGCCTGGAGGATGGAAATTTTCCTTTAGCCAGGATTATTCCCCATCCTCCCTGGGATGTAGGATGTGTTTATCGGATGGAGACACTTCGCCTGCGACCAGGGATCAGGGATGAGGTAAAAGTGCCGTAGGAGGTCTCAGGTCCGCAGGCAGATAGACCCACAGAGGTCCCTAATATTTCCAGTTTGAACACTCGCGCACCAGTAGAAGCAAAGAACCCCGAGAGAGGGCGACGAAGCGAACGCTATGGGCGGGACAACGCACCCTGGCGTTCACGGAGAGAAGCCTTTCCAATGCGCAAGCATCTACGTCATCTGCCTGACACCACAGAACCTGAAAACGCCCCTGAAACGTGAAAGGGAGAAATTTCATGAAGAGAACATGTAGGAAAGTTGAAATCGTGGTAGAATACACCACCCCGGCATTCGCCTAAGCGCCCAGGGGTGAGGCAGTATTTTAATACCTGAATAATTTCAATTATATTATATAATAAGTAAATTCAATAACAGAGCGCCTTGAAACAATATGTATGTAACAGTCATTGCATATGCTTATTTTTATTATAAACATGTTTTAATAATGTTATGTGAATACATTATATACTTTAATAATGCAAGAGCTGTGAGAATAATAAGTTTTAAGTTGCTAACAATGAGGTAACAATGAGTTGACCTTGAGGCAATAATGAGTTTGAGAGTTTGAAAGTTACTAGTCAGGATTAAAGCAACGATAATGTAATTTCTGTGACAGTTTAAAATTAGCCAATCACTAGCAAGGAAAAAGCTTTAAGTAAAATGTAGATATTCTATTGGAATAGAATTAGCCAATCAGAGACTTGAAATACCGAAGCTTACGGGTTTAACGGTTGAAATAATGTTCAGTTGCTGGCAAACCTTGGTAGTGACCAGATGGAAGATGTGTTCTCTACAGAAATATTACGTGTGAATCGTAAAATATGTCTACGCGTTAGCTAAGTGAAAGAATTAAAGAATCTCACAGCTCTTAAATAGTGTAGTGCTTTATTAGAATGCGCAAAGGATAAAATAAAAGAAGTTGAATTTAAAAACTTAAATTTTGTGTATGTCTACAATTATTGTCATACCGCACCCTGCCTAAGAGATACATGACTCTACAAACATTGCTGACGCAGCCGAGGCAAATTCAAACAAATAATGTACTATAAAAGCAGTTTTAATAGCAAAGTTAAATATTATAGCGTAAAACTTGGAGTGTAACAACATAAAATCAGCTTCTCAAACGTAGCAGCATATTGCGTAACAACAGTAAGTATTACGTAATCAACAACTTCAAACCGACGCTCAAGCGTGTTGCAAACTTCTTAAACAAAGTAACTCCAAGAACAAAGCTATTTCAAATTAGCTTCACAAACAAGAAACATAATAATTTACGTAATCTCATAGTAACAAAACATCTTCAGGGGAAAACCACGAAAAATCCCATGGACAGAGGAGTGGTCACCGGGAATCGAACCCGGGACGTACCGAATGAGGGCCACAGACCCTGCCGCTTGAGCCATCCCGTTCAGTTCGCCCTCCCTAGAGTTTAGAAGGACAAGTGTTTGTGTGAAATGAATGTTTAAATAGAGAACCCAAAATAAAGGAACGTAAAGATTAACACGAAAGTAAACGAGTGAACAAAGAGCAATTATTCCATTGTAGATATGACTTTAGATGTTAAAATCGCATATAAGTGGAGTGGGGCGAAAAATATGTTCATGAAGCAGCTATTTTCACGTGTTCTTGATTTTAACTTCCTTTCCGTACAGGAAGAAAGAGGTTTTTCTCGGTGTAGACCAGTTTTCCTCACAAAATAATGTTCAACTGTTTGCAGGCAATTTAATTTACATCAGCGATTGTCAGCTGGATTAAGTGGGCATGTTGTGGAAGTTGTCAATTAGCCGTGCGGTAATTGGCACTCATTAAGTGATAAAGGAATCCTCTTTGCAAACACTTTTGTCACCACACTCGGGCAGTAACTTTAATTACAATAATTGCGCTCCTCCAGGAAACTACTATACTATCGCAAAACAAAACGTTAACAACAAGCGCGTATTTCTAGTTCTAGTTTGAGAAAGAGTGGGTTTTATGCCCAAGCACTGCGACCTTAAGATCTATTGCACATCCCCCCTTTCATCAATTAAGTAGTCTGTTGCTCGTTATGAACTTAACCAGACTGCTAACTGAGGCTTTCGATAGTTCATCTATCTTTGGAAAGTGATTGCCAAAAATACTTGTTCTTTGATTCGCAAGAGCAGGGCAATCACATAGTAACAGTTTCCTCTCCTTCTAGACATCTACTACAGATAGGGTTGTTAAACAATCCCATTCTGTATAGATTAAACTTTAGGTCACAGTGTCCTGTAATGGATCCTGTTGCCCATGCAAGTCTTCTTCTACTAAGTCTCTTCTTGTGTTCTGCTTGAGCCCAGCACTTAATAGCCTGTTTCACTGGTCTGTAGGACACCCCCAGTACTGGCCATTCTTGGCTGCTTCATCTGCTTTCTCATTGCCTGGTATACCTATGTGTGCTGGCACCCACATAAGTTGAACCTTATTGTGTTCAGCCAGTGTCATTAAGGATTCCCGGCATTCTGAGATGAGCTTTGATTTTATTGATGGTGATTCAAGTGCTTTAAGAGCAGCTTGACTGTCTGAGAGGATAAGAACACTTCTATTCTTATATCTCCTTTTAATGCTTTCCCTGACACTGGCTAGGATTGCATAAACCTCAGCCTGGAAAACTGTAGCTAACGTACCAAGACTATAAGAAATCTTGGTGCCATTACCATAAAGCCCAGCCCCCGTTCCCGATTTGGTTCTAGAACCATCAGTATACCAGATTGGGCCTTTGTTATTATGAGGTTTTACCAGTCTTTCCCATTCATTCCGCCGTGGATAGGAGACCGTAAATTTCAAATCGAACTTGAATCTTGGTTTAAGAATGTCAGTCCCTATGTTGGGTATCTGTTGTACATTCTTATCCCAAGGAAACTTGAGATGATTAATATGTCCAGTATTAGACACTTTGGTTTGGCGACAAATACGGTGATACGCGATCATGGCTTCTGCCTTCATCCATATGTGGAGAGGTGTGAGCCCAATCAGCATCTCCATTGCCGCAGTTGGAGTAGTTTTGAACGTTCCCATAATTGAAATGCAGAAGGTCCTCTGTAATTTACAGAGTTCCTTTCTGCACACCTTTAAATTAACTCTAGGCCACCACATCAGTGCGGCATAGGAGAATATAGGTCTCACCATGGCAGTGTATATCCAGTACACTATACTAGGTTTCAGACCCCATGTCTTACCAAGCATACCTCTACATGTCCAAAAGACTCTGTAGGCTTTGGTAATACATCAAGCGCGTATTAAGGCTAACCAAAGTCCTTTCTAGCTTCTCTACCTAGAATGTAAGGTAGAGGTAAATATCACGTAGGCCAATGTGGCCCTTTATTCTTCGAACGCGACCCCTGGAAGGGAGGAATGAGGGAGAGACCAGATCCGGGAGACAACGTGCACAATCGTGGACTGGGTCCTTAACGATTCCAGATTGAAAGCATCCATGCCGAGCGCACCACCCCAGCAACACGCTTAACGCCTAGTCCCTCATTTCCTGTCCCATCATCTTCCTTGTCAACTGTTTTAGAGCTGTAGCACCAGGCGAAGGTGTTCGGTGGATTGAGGTAGGGTGGTGGTGGTGGTGCGAACCCGCTCAGAGTGGGCCGCACCAGAGGAAGCCACCGGGGGTTTGAAGGCTTGTGGCTGGGTCCAAGTCTTCAATCTGGAAACGTTAGGATCCACGTCCATTCTTGCACCCGTCGTCATCATCTCCCTCATCCCTCCCTTCCAGGGGTCACGGTAGGAGCAAAAAGGCCGTTGCGGCCCACTTAAGTTTCTCTGCCCCGTTTCCGGGCACCCTTACGTACTTCCGTACCTTAACCCTCGGCCGCTTCTCCTCTGGCCGGCAGTCAACCTAATTTCTATTTGTATTTTACGCCCAGTTAAGTGCTTCCATGTGTTACACTTTCCTGAGACTCCTAAATGAAGGTATTCCCGTGTTCTAAGGCGGGGTGAAACAGGAATACGGAAAAAAAACAGAAATAATCTGGAACCAGAATAGGTTTTGACGATACAAACCCTACTCTGTATTCACTCTTAGGTTGATCCGCGTCAAAACAAACCCCAGGTGACCAGTGCACAGCTATAATGTATCCTTCCGCCATTCGCATTAGAAATACTGCCACACTTTCAGAACAGAGTCCTTATTTCGACAACTGAAACGGTGACTAGCATATTCTGTTAAGGATTAAAGGTGATAAGATTGATAGTTGCAGCAAAACAAAAACTTGCACATGTAATAATAGTTAATTCTAAAATAAATGAGCGAAAAACAAAGTAACAGGTATGCGATAACTTAATTTATTATTTCTCTGGAAGCGGCACTTTATTAACTGTTGGCTACTCATTTTAAAAAAGAAATTGTGCACTGTTACGCAAATTGCATTCTTCTCAAAATCACTACATTCCTGCATCGCGTGCTTCCTCCCCCCCCCCCCCGGGTGTAAGCACTTCTGCCGTTTCCGATTTTTCCGCACAAGCACTGTTTATACTTGTACTCGAAACACCAGTGAACTCGGAAATTAATTTCACCATTTCTTTCGCGGAAAGCGTTGGATATTTCTTACATAGCTTATAATAAACATTCAACACTATTGTTTTTTCACCACTAGTCAATGGTTTGCGCGGCTAATGCTTTACGTAATTCGGCGAAAACACAAGAGCAAATTCACTGTCCTCCATGATACTAAACACAACTGCTGGTTTCTGGCTGTAAACAATATTCTGCGCCTACCCGGATGTCAGGTGACTCATACGAATTGCATCATGGGACTTGTAGCTCTGTTTTACGGTATAAATCAGCGTTAAATAAAACCCTAGGTATTTGTATAGAATATTATACTATTTAAGGATAAATTCAGAGATTAGCATGGGACTATTTTCCTGGGCGCATTGCTACCGTGTTGCACCACGGTGCACTGACCATGTGGGTTTGTTTTGCCGCGGATCAACCTAAGAGTGAATATAGTTTAGAAAATATACCAACCCTTATGACTGGTAAGAAAATTTAAGGTTTATTTTGGTTAATGAAATAGATTCTGTGTTTCAGAATATGAAGCGTCTAACAGCAATACTCCCAGATAAGGCATCGAGTCACCCAAGGACAAAAATCTCATGTTACATTCACATAATTTTCTCTGCCCTCTATCGGTTATTAATGGCTATACAAATTATTCTTACGAAAGTTTATTTTCCTATCTACTTTATTTTAATCGAGATAAACCTTTCGTTATAGATACAAAGAGAACAGCGATAGTCAAATGTTAAAGAACTGGACTTATGCTGGCCTTAAAATTTTCCATACTCTTCCCATGGCTTCGGAGAAACAACTGAAAATCGACACAACTTAAAAGAATGGCTAAGTATTGAACAATTTGAACCATTAATAACAAATATCTCGGAAACGGTTGATACCAATAAAAAAAGATATTTAAAATAAATAAATTGTGTGTTTTAAAGAGAAGTACATTTTTTGAGTAGCACGCTTTCGTCTATTTCTTAACGTTTACAAGCTGTACAAGATTATACAAAATTCCTTCCGAATGAAGAGGACTTCAAAATGCACAATTTTATTTTTCATGTAAGCATTGTGACGCAGCGGCTATGGCCAAGGTAATCGGGAGGTCGGCGCCGAGCGGTCGAAGTAAACAAGATAACCGCCGCTTGACAGCGTAAATACCGGCGCGCTTTCATGAGATAACTAGAACTTTCTGCAAGATTTCTCTCTCCCCTCCTCCAGAAAGTGTGTCGAAATTAGTTATCGAAAGTTCGAGAAACCTGTGGAAGATTCCACTGCCTATACAAGGGAGCGCTCTCGCGGGCAGTCAGTGCGAGTTGTGGAGTTGCGACGGTCAACGAGCGAACGAGTTGGCGACGGTTTCTGTGACATGCAGCGAATGTTACCGTGGAGCGACGATTGTGGAGGTCCTGTGTTCTACTCCCGAGTGAAGTAAACCGTCCGGCGTAAACAAGCTGCCTCACGAAGGAAATGAAGTGACATTGGTGAAGTGGAAGCAGTGACATTGAAAGACAAAACAGTGACAGTAAGAACGGAGTAAAAAACGATAGTTGAAAACTGCATAAGGTCACAACATATGGTATTTTAATCAAAGTCATTAGAGCCGCTTTTTCGAAAATAAAAAATTTCGAAATAGGTTCCATGTCAAGGGTAGTTTGGGGTGGAGTTTTCGTGAAAATCTTCCTGTCGTATTTTTGGAAGAAACTGAACTTAAATGCCAAGTTAAGTATTTACCGCAATTTTCGTTTTGGAGTTTATGCTGTTCACAGACACGTGCTTGCGTGTATTTTTCTTTGAGAAGAGAGTATTTTAGAAGGGGTTGTATCGTATTTCAACTGTTGGGGAGCCGAACTTATAGTAGTGGAAACCGTACGTATAGTAAACAGTTTCCGGTAGCCTTCGCCCCAAATGTACTTTCAGGTGGCCTTTGCCCCAAGTTAAAAAAACAATATTAACTTTGTAATTTAACTGTTTCTTTAAATATTATACATTTATGTTTGCTCGACTGCGTCAGTATTATTGTTAGAGATACGTTTCTCTTAGCAGGGTTGTGATGTGACTAAGAATGTAGGCTTACACAGATTATAATTTTACTTCACTCCTTTTATTAATACTTGATACGATTTAAATAACACTTCACAGATATAGAGAGCTGTGAGATTCTTTAATTAATTACTTGCACTTTTTAACACGTAAAACTATTGTCGTCTCACACGAATACGTATTAAATTTCTTGAGGACACTTTTTGCGTCTGGTTAGTAACGCTGTCTGCAGGCAGCAGAACTGATTTCAATCGCCTAAACCTGTAAAGTTCTATATTTCAAGTCTCTGATTGGCTATTCGTAATCCAATAGAATACCTTCATTTAACTAAGGTTTTTCTGGTTGTTGATTGGCTATTTTTTATAAACTGTCACTTTTATTACATTTTCTTCCAAGAATCACAAGTAACATTATTAAACTCTCAAACTCATTATTGCCTCAAGGTTACCTCATTGTTAGCAACTTTTAACCTATTATTCTCACAGCTCCTACATTATTAAATTATGTAATACATTTATATAACATTATTGAACATGTATACAATAATATAAGCATATACAATGACTATTACATACATTTTACAAATTATTACATACACATATTGCTTTAAGGCGGGCTGTTATTGAATTTATATATTATATAATTAGACTGAAATTATTTAAGTGCTAAAAATACTGCCTCATCTTAGAATGCTTTTTTATTTATTTATTCAAGGTGCCTCAAAACATGTATTTCTGGTGAACTTTCGGTATCGAATTTTTGGGTGAAATGCAATACCTTCTCTACCTAATGTGAAGGCAAGCTTCGTAGCGTCTAACAATGTTGAACATGTAGTCAGCACGACAAAAATGGTTCTAACGAAAGGTTTGTTTAGAGTGGCAGGCAAAGCTGCAGACGTCTCCATAATGACCAGATCCAAAGCACATTTACAGAGCAATGCAGATACTGACAAATGGCTTGAGCAAAGGGTTACGTGTCCAAGGCCGCCTGGGAATCATTCGCGCACCACCAACTACGCTGACAACCGTGACAGATCCACAATGTCTGTCTGTAGTTCTGTAGAAACTTCACAAACTTGAAGCAGTGCACTGCAAGCCAGCGACTTGCAATGGAGCGTTAAATCCTCTTGGTGCATATCTTCACAACAGGGAACATGTGTTCACAGCTGAACAAGGATGATGAAACTAAACTTCAGATTGCTGATATTCAAAATTATCAAACGGGATGAGTTACATAATGAATTATTTAGATTTGTTTACGAAATAGCTGCAATGTCAAAGTACGAAGTCCAGTTACCCGAAACAGATTTAACGCATTTGTCAAACTGTATCGTCTATGATTTCCAATGCCTGTAACTATAAAATGAGTTTATTTAAAAGAAAACTCTGCTGAGTTACACTCACATGACTTTCCCTACTCTTGTGGAGTATTCTCTTTGCATGTCCAGGATATAAAAAAAAATGAATAACGAATTCCCATTTGAGAAAAAGTATAAGTATTGGAAAATTTAACGGAATAACAAGCAATATCTCAAAAATGGTTCACTCAATAAGAAAATTTTGTATTTTAACACGATCTACATTTTTTGTGTAGTAAAATTTTGTCTATCTCTTATGGTTTACCAGTTATGCAAAAGTCGTTCACGATGAAGAATACTTTTGGAGACATTCCCAGAAAATTCAGATATACATTTTATTTGTCATGAAATTATCTTAAATATATGAGATTTTAATCAAAATCGTTAGAGCCATTTTTGAGAAAATTAAAATTTTCGAAAAATGTTCCGTGTAAAGGGTAATCTGGGGTGGGAGGATTTTCTTGAAAACCTTCGTGTCGCATCTCCGGAAGATACTGAACCTAAATACCAAGTTTGGTGTTTATCCGACTGTTCGTTTCTGAGTTATGCTGTTCACAGACAGACACACACACACGGATATGTTTCCAAAACTTTATTTGGGGGGGGGGATTCAGGGGGTCTCAAATCATGTATTTCCGGTTAAATCTCAGTATCCAATTTTTGGGGGGTATACAATACTTCCCCTACGTAGTAGAGAAAGTAAAAATTGTAACTCGCTTATACGAGGATTTCAATACGTTCCAAATCTGAAAATATCTAAGTGTGGCCTATTACTTCTCTACCATGTATTTACTAGGCAGAGAAGGCATTGCGTTCCAAACCACGATTTCACCGGAAATACATGTTTTGAGGCCCCCTGAATCCAAATAAGCATCTCTAGAAAATGTCCATGCGTGTGTGTGTGTGTGTGTGTGTGTGTGTGTGTGTGTGTGTGTGTGTGTGTGTGTGTGTCTGTGAACAGCCTAACTCAATCACCAATCGCTTTCAATCATAACGCTGCCGCATAGAAGACACGTTAAAATCAAAACGTCTCGAACCCCGACCTAGCACAGTATATTTTTATTAAGTGAATCAAACCCTAATAGATCTATCTTCAGGTAAATCCTTGTTATGTGTATCTAAGCTCCTGCGAAACCTCAACTAGCTTAATTAAATGGCATAGCCAATAGCGATTGATACAATCTGGTGTAGTTATTTTCCGCTACACCCTAGTTCCTAAAACGGCAATTGATGCTGTAATTTGTATCACAAATTATTTAAATGTAAAGAGTGATTATAGTATGAATATGCATTATTATGTGACATTGATTTGAGATGTTTGTTGATTGTAATTATTGTTGAGAAGTAAGTTTATACTGCCTTACTGAAACTGTCAATAATAGCGTGCAATAATGCAGCGAGGGGGTGAGCTGTTTATCATTATTGGAAACGAGGAAGTTACGTAATGTTGGCGCGTTTTCCTTTATAATCTTCTGGAACATTTCCCTAGAGCATATGTATTCATAATTTTCATTGGATATAAAAATTGACGCTAATGTTGGCGCGTTTTATTAGCCAATTGCAGTTCAGTTATAATCTTTAGGCATACCTGGATGAAGGAGTATAAAAGGTAGGTTAGAGGTAAAGACCCCGTCAGTTCATCAAAATTCTTTGTACAGTACACGTCGCCTTCAGTCAGTCAGTTCATCGAAAATATTTGTATGATACACGTCGTCTTCAGTCCGTCAGTTCGTCGAAAATATTTGTATGATACACGTCGTCTTCAGTCCGTCAGTTCGTCGAAAATATTTGTATGATACACGTCGTCTTCAGTCCGTCAGTTCGTCGAAAATATTTGTATGATACACGTCGCCTTCAGTCCAGCAGAAATATTACACGTCGGCTATCGATTCACAAGTTACGCGTATAAGAGTTATGAAAAATCTAAAATGTTGTAAAGTTAATTATATAAAAAGTTGAAGTACGCGAATTAAAAGTGATCAGTAAGAAGTTATTATAACAGTTTCAGTTTGGCGAGTGTCAAGATCAATGTGTAAATGTGATAGTAAATGTGTTCGACAATAAAAGTGTAAAACAAATTCCTTCATCAGTGTTATCTTCGGATAAAAGACTCCTTTCCGTTTACACAACCTGTGTAAAGAGAAGTGCTTGACCAAAAGGATAATAGCTAGCCGGAGGACAGAGAACCAAAATTAAATAAAATAACAGTAGCATTCTTTCAAACAAAAACTAATACTGCCGCAAATTGCTAACACCAGATGGAGCTAACAAACCTAACAAATGAATCACGTCACAAGATGGCTTCACCATGTTGAGTAAACACATACACAAATAACATTATAAATTTACCATCGCAAATTGGCTCCCAAACGTGGGGCTAACAAACAAACCATAAAACACTTCAAATTGGCTACCATAACGTGGGGCTACAATAATATTAAATAAATAACAGAAGTATACCACTCTCAAATTGACGCCCATACGTGGGGCAGTTAAAATTATGTAACCAAACAAAACAAAAGCAGCACAATATAAGATCTTCAAGATCTAATAATTTACGTAAAAACATATTACGTAAGCATTAAATACTACTTCACAATGTCCCATCTCGGTGTCAAGTGCGACTATCCTCTGAAGCTACTCAGGCTTGCTATAATATGGAATGCCATTGCTCTAGCCTTAAAAGTTCATTTTTGGAGTTTGAAACGGCAACTCTAGGCCGAGCCCGAGAACTGTAATTATAGATAATTTATTAATTAATTTTTATTGATGTTAAATCATACTATGTACATATCTTTTTCTTATACTGCTTGTATAGTTTAAGAAGGGTGATTTAACGTTATGTATGTATTTAGGTTACGAATATTAGAAGAGTTATAAATGGTTTAATGTAAATAATTTAAGCGTAATGTTAAAATACTGTCCACGACGAAATGTTTTAGCTACAGGAACAGTGTCTTCGAAGGCAGAAAATCTAGTTTTACGACGTCTCTCTGGTCGCAGGGCCATTGTTCCTACAGCGAGGGTGTAGAGTCTTTGTTCCTTTATACGATAATTCGCCGTGACCAAGTGAGAGAGATAGCTAGCTTAACGGTAAATTTAGGAAAAGCCGCGATTTATGTTAAACTTGGACCAATGAGATCCCTGGAAGTTTATACGAAATAGTGAGACGCGTCGAGTGGCGCTAAAAATGGACCAATAGGAAAGGAAGCAGCCCCAGAAGCCTGCGACTATAAATGGATCTGTTTGGAGCAATTTCGAGGCATTTCAGTTTGGCATTTTGTCATTTGTGGGCAGGGAGAGATGCTGCAGAATGTGTGAGAGATATCGCGCCAAAAGGGAATATAAAGACAGTTTTCGAAGCACACCTAAGATCCGCTACTCGTAAAGAGATAATAAGCATATTTAAACTTCGTGTCATATCCGCGCCGCGTTTTAACACCGGTGGACAGTATTTTAACGGCGGCAATGTCAGTGTTGTGTACTACGTGGAGTAGTTAAATAAAAAGAAACGGCAGTGTCATCTTTTCATAACCAAAGCACGTCTATTTCTCCTTTCACCACGACCCGAGATCTACGCTTTCCTTTACCAAGGATAAGTCCATGCTCTCACCTAATTTTAAAGAAAATTTCTGCAGCTGGCCGAGGATAAAAATGCAGAGAACCAGCACACTGCGAACATCAGGAGCCAACATGGAGGATGCAGCAAGGTAAGACGTGAGCAACGGACAGGAGGAGGTGACTGCTGCAAGTTTCCCATGATTATGAGTTACCGCATACCAAAATCTGATCAAATTAAAAAAGCTGCGAGCACCAGTTTGATTGCGAACGTAGAAACCTCGGTAAATAGTGAAAACTTCAAAAACAAGCTTTTCTTTCTTTACGTTTTGTTGAAACAAGTTTTGTTATATCTAAGACATCCCTGCTCTTTAAGGGGAAAAGGCTGTCAGTGACAATGACATGAACCTCAAGCTGCTCCCACCATTCTTGGTTATTATAGTATTCTGTTTGCTGTGTGCCCCGCGACATTTCGATCACGCAACCAAAGCAAAATGTTAAAGGTGAACGAAAAAACAAGACAGTGGGTTGTTGCTGATGTAACTGCTCACAGGGTGTACCAAAACAAAGAGATATGTAGTTGTAATTTATATATACATGAAGTAAAATAATAGGTTTCATAAGATTTTTTCAATCAAATTAAACATTCCAAAATAAAGACTAGTGGTACAAAAACGGTAGTGTAGAAACACTTAAAACGTATTTAGTACAGTTGTCCTAACCGATCTACTCTATGTGTGAATGGTATTCATTTTTAAGACGATAAAACAATTATCTTTACGTAGATAATTATTTTCGGAATTTACAAACTATAAAACTAAATTTAAGCACTAATTCCTTTCTTACTCCAAAGTAAGCAAAATAACTAAAAAAAACTGATGTGTTACACTCACCTGACTTTTTCTGCTCTCGTAAAAACTATTTTTACAAACACTTATTCTCCATATGCTTCATGTTAATCGAGATGTTAATCTTATTGCTAATTTTCTTGTAGATGCAAGAGGAATATGGTGGGCTTTAAGCGATAGTCAAATATTTTAAGAGCTGGTTGCTATGTGGAGCATTCAATTCTCTTTGCATTACCAGGGCATAAAAAAATCTGATGTGTTACACTCACATGACTTTCTCTACTCTTGTACAAACTATTTTTACAAACGCTTATTCTCCATATGCTTCATGTTAATCGAAATAAACATTTGCAGACTCTATCTTATTGCTAATTTTCTTGTAGATGTAAGGGGAATGTATATTTACAAGAGCAATATAGAAATACAGTAGCCTTTGAGCACATACATATCTCTTAATAGCTGGTTGCTAGGTGCAGCACTATTCCCTTTCCCACAGATTAATACTCTTTGCATATCCAAGACAAAAAAATGAATAACGAATTCCCATTTGAGAAAATAAGTATTGAAAAATTTAAGGGAATAACATGCAATATCTCGAAAATGGCTCACTCAACAAAAAAATGTATATGACATAAATTGTGTATTTTAACGCGATCTACATTTTTTGTGCAGTAAAATTTTGTCTATCCCTTATGGTTTACGAGTTATGCAAAAGTCGTTCACAATAAAGAATACTTTTGGAGACATTCCCAGGAAATTCAAGATATACATTTTATTTGTCATAAAAATATCTTAAACATATGATATTTTAATCAAAATCGTTAGAGCCATTTTTGAGAAAATTAAGATTTTCGAAAAATCTTCCATGTAAAGGGTACTCTGGGGTGGGGGGATTTTCTTGAAAACATTCGTGTCGCATCCTTGGAAGATACTGAACCGAAATACCGAGTTTGGTGTTTATCCGACTGTTCGTTTCTGAGTTATGCTGTTCACAGACAGACACACAGACACACACACGGACATGTTTCCAAAAATGCTTTTTTTGGATTCAGGGGGTCTCAAAACATGTATTTCCGGGGAAATCTCGGTATTGAATTTTTGGGTGGAATACAATACTTCCCCTACTTACTATACGTAGTAGAGAAAGTAAAAATGAATAAAGTATTTGAGAAAAGGTATAAGTATTGGAAAATCTAAACGAATAACTAGCAAAATCTCTAAAATGGTTCACTCAACAAAAAAAAACTGTATATGACATAAACTGTGTATTTTAACGTGATCTACATTTTATGTGTAGTAAAATTTTGTCTATCTCTTATGGTTTACCAGTTATGCAAAAGTCGTTCAGCATGAAGAATACTTTTGGAGACATTCTCAGAAAACGAGATATACATTTCATTTGTCATAAAAATATCTTAAACATATGATATTTTAATCAAAATCGTTAGTCATTTTTGAGAAAATTAACATTTTCGAAAAATGTTCCATGTAAAGGGTAGTTTGGGGTGCGGGGATTTTCTTGAAAACCTTCGTGTCGCATCTCTGGAAGATACTAAACCTAAATACCAAGTTTGGTGTTTATCCGAATGTTCGTTTCTGAGTTATGTTGTTCACAGACACACAGACACACACACGGACATGTTTCCAAAAATGCTTTTTTTGGATTCAGGGGGTCTCAAGAGATGTATTTCCGGTGAAATCTCGGTATCGAATTTTTGGGTGAAATGCAATACTTCCCCTAGTTACTATACGTAGTAGAGAAAGTAAAAATAAATAACGAATTCCCATTTGAGAAAAAGTATAAGTATTGGAAAATTTAAGGGAATAACAAGCAATATCTCGCAAAATGGTTCACTAACAACAAAAAATGAATATGACATAAATTGTGTATTTTAACGCGATCTACATTTTTGTGTAGTAAACTTTTGTCTATCTCTTATGGTTTATCAGTTATGCAAAAGTCGTTCACAATGAAGAATACTTTTGGAAACATTCCCAGGAAATACGAGATATACATTTCATTTGTCATGAAAATATCTTAAACATATGATATTTTAATTAAAATCGTTAGTCATTTTTGAGAAAATTAAAATTTACGAAAAATGTTCCATGTAAAGGGTAATCTGGAGTGGGGGGATTTTCTTGAAAACCTGTGTCGCATCTTTGGATAATATTGAAGTTAAAATACCAAGTTTGGTGTTTAATAGGCTTTTCATTTTTGTGTTAAGCTGTTCACAGATACATACAGTAACCTTTTTCTAAAAATGTTGGTTTTTAATTCTCAAGGAGTCTCAAAACGTGTATTTCCGTTGAAATTCCGGTAGCAAATTTTTGGGTGGAATACACTACTTTAGGTAGGTGACAGGAAAAGTAATATGAAAGTTTAAAGGCTATACCTTGCTGAAAAACGTAACTACTGCCGTAAATAATAATTAATACTTGTCATCAGAACTTCACATAAATGACCGTGGGGATTCTGGTATGAGAATGCGCTGTATGTAAAAAGACAGCCCCTGTGAACGGTAAACCGCAAGGTACATGAAACCACACGGGAGAAGTTCTGGCGACTCTACCTCATGGTTAAGTAAGCAGGCAAAAGGAAAACTGCGGAGAACTTCACAATTTGCTCACTACGTAGCGTTATTGTTTTACTCGGTCTGTCGGCCGGCAACAGTCGATTGGCAATCGATACCTCGATCCAGAAACCACAGCCGATTTATAAGCAGAATTCATCTGAAGTTTCGGTATTGATGTTTTATTTGTACCTCCTCCAGGCACGCAACTGCTCCAGTTGCCACATAAACGCGTATTGCTTTATCCGATTCCGTCCAGCTTGCGCGACGAGAAAAACAAAAGACCTTCGGGTACCCACAGGAATAACGTGATTCACGACAAATATTTACACACAGGTGCGCCTTACAGGTGTGGGAGGGGGCAGTGCCCTCCGGACATTCCAGCAGATGAACCGCGGGCATAGGTCTCAATGGATTTCAGCAGGGGGTATGCGCTGAGAACCAGGAAAATATTTCACCAAAGCTTCTAGTCCAGCACTGAGAATAACAAAGAATATTTCACCTGAAAGAAATCCTCTACAGCACATACTTGCAATATAACTCCAGTTATACGTCATCAAACGGACTGCTAAAGTAACGTACACATGAGAAAACGTAAAAGTGAACACTTATGAAATTTTTTACTAGATTATTACTCAGATTAATTATGTATTACTTAATCCTTCAAATTACTGCAACCGCCTCACCTTCTCATACAACAATACGCACAAAGTTTAGTTTTATTTATGGACGCTCTTTAACTGCTGTGGTTCTTAGCGTCCCATTCTATATCGGGCGTGAAAGACTGGTAATTTTGCTTTATCAGGCTTGAGGTTCTTTCACTGCCGTAAATCTACGACCACCGGATTTACTTCCCTTCCGAAGGAAGCCATGTTTGAGAATTTTTACGCCCGAAAACATACATCGCTCTCGGGAACTAGAGACTAACATGGTAACCACTACACCACGGAGGACGACACAATAACACGCACATAACTTGTCATAAGAGATGTTGGAAATGTTGATAATGTAAATATATAGTATCTTGAAACTGAGGTTCAAAACAATATGAAGTATACATCACAATGGTTACAAGCAAATATTTTTTTACTTTCTCTACTACGTATAGTAAGCAGGAGAAGTATTGTATTCCACCCAAAAATTTGATACCGAGATTTCCCCGGAAATACATGTTTTAGGTGCACTGAATGCATATAAAGCATTTTTGGAAACATGTCTCTGTGTGTCTGTCTGTGAACAGCATAACTCAGAAACGAACAATCGGATAAACAACAAACTTGGTATTTAAGTTGATGCAGTAATTTGTATCACAAATTACTTAAATGTAAATAATGATTGTAATATGAATATGCATTTTTATGTGACATTGATTTGAGATGTATATTGATTGTAATTATTGTTGAGAAGTAAGTTTATACTGCCTTACTGAAACTGACAATAACAGCGTGCAATAATGCAGCGAGGGGGTGAGCTGTTTATCATTATTGGAAACGAGGAAGTTACGTAATGTTGGCGCGTTTTCCTTTAGAATCTTCTGGAACATTTCCCTAGAGCATATGTATTCATAATTTTCATTGGATATAAAAATAGACGCTGTTGGCGCGTTTTATTAGCCAATTGCAGCTCAGTTATAATCTTTAGGCATATCTGGGTGTAGAAGTATAAAAGGTAGGTTAGAGGTAAAGACCCCGTCAGTTCATCAAAATTCTTTGTACACTACACGCCTTCAGTCCGTCAGTTCGTCGAAAATATTTTGTATGATACACGTCGCCTTCAGCCCAGCAGAAATATTACACGTCGGCTATCGATTCGCAAGTTACGCGTAGCAGAGTTATGAAAAATCTCAAGTATGGTAAAGTTAATTATACAAAAAGATTGAAGTACGCAAATTAAGAATGATCAGTAAATAAGTTGTTATAACAGTTTCAGTTTGGCGAGTGTCAAGATCAATGTGTAAATGTGATAGTGACTGTGTTCGACAATAAAAGTGTAAAACAAATCTCTTCATCAGTGTTATCTTTGGATAAAAGATTCCTTTCCGTTTACACAACCTGTATAAAGAGAAGTGCTTGACCAAAAGATCATAGCTAGCCGGAGGACAGTGAACAAAAAATTAAATAAAATAAAAGTAGCATTCTTTCAAACAAAAACTAATACTGCCGCAAATTGCTAACACCAGATGGAGCTACAAACCTAACAAAGAATCACGTCACAAGATGGCTTCACCGCGTGAAGTAAACACACATACACAAACATAAACAATACCACCTTCAAAGTTCAGTATCTTCCAGAAATGCGACACGAAGGTTTTCAACAAAATCCCCCACCCCAGATTACCCTTTACATGGAATATTTTTCGGAAATTTTAATTTTTTTTCAAAAATAGCTCTAACAATTTTGATTAAAATATCATATATTTAAGATACTTTCATGACAAATAAAATGTATATCTTGAATTTTCTGTGAATGTCTCCAAAAGTGTTCTTCATTGTGAACTTTGGCATAACTGGTAAACCATAAGAGATAGACAAAATTTTACTACACAAAAAATGTAGATCGCGTTAAACTACACAATTTTTTTTTTTGTTGAGTGAACCATTTTCGAGATATTGCTTGTTATTCCCTTAAACTTTTCAATACTTTTTCTCAAATGGGAATTCGTTATTCATTTTTTGTGTATGTCCTGGACATGTAAAAGAGAATGGAATGCGCCACATAGCAACCACCTCTTAAAATATTTGACTATCCCTTAAAGCCTACCATATTCCCCTTGCATCTACATGAAAATTAGCAATAAGATTAACTTCTCGATTAACATGAAGCATATGGAGCATAAACGTTTGTATAAATAGTTTGTACAAGAGTAGAGAAAGTCATACGAGTGCGACGCATCAGATTTTTTTTTCTCGAGTTCATGCAAGGAACAATGAATTGTAAAGACATCAATAGCGACACGAGTTTTAAAAATCTGACCATACTACTGTAACCTTCTTATAGCGAAAACGAAATGTGTAAATGACAATTTATCTCTTTAACAACAAACAGAATAATAAGCTTTTTTAAAGAACATTTTGTTGGTTAAACACTCATCTCACCCAGCACGGCTGGCTCTCCATGTTACGCGCGTGCTACCATTGTGTTCTACACATACAAAATGGACGGCGATCAGACCGGAGCGATGCGATGCTTGTGTTCTGAAGCTGTTTCAGTCATAGCAATGCTTGCTCTCAATCACTCCTCTACCCTAGTACGGCATTACCATTGCTAGTTGGATTTAGTAATACACAGGTCATTCGTCTTTACTTTCCCTACTACGTAACAAATAGGGGAAGCATAATATTCCACCCAAAAAAATTCGATGTAGAAATTTCACCGAAAAAACATGTTTTGAGGCCCCTGAATAATTAAAACAGCACAATTGTCTGTAAATAGCACCAAAAACGAAAAGTCTCATAAACACCAAACTTTGTATTTAAGTTCCATATCTTCCAAAGATGAGACAAGATTTCAAGAATATGCCCCCACCTCAAACTACCTTCCATATGAAACGTTTACTAAATTATTTTGATTAAAATATCATATATTAAAGATATTTACGTGACAAATAAAATGTATTTCCTGAATTTTCTGGGAATAGCCTGTACATGACTTTCTCTGCTCTTTTACAAACTATTTTTACATTTGCAGACTCTATCTTATTGCTAATTTTCTTGTGGATGTAAGGGGAATATATATTTACAAGGGCAATATAGAAATACAGTAGCGTTTAAGCATAGACATATCTCTTAATAGCTGGTTGCTAGGTGCAGCACCATTTCCTTTCCCACAGATTAATACTCTTTGCATATCCAAGACAAAAAAATGAATAACGAATTCCCAGTTGAGAAAATAAGTATTGAAAAATTTAAGGGAATAACAAGTAATATCTCAAAAATGGTTCACTCAACAACAAAAATGTATATGACATAAATTGTGTATTTTTTGTGTAGTTAACTTTTGTCTATCTCTTATGGTTTACCAGTTATGCAAAAGTCGTTCACAATGAAGAATACTTTTGGAGACATTCCAAGAAAATTCGAGATATACATTTCATTTTTCATAAAAATATCTTAAACATATGATATTTTAATCAAAATCGTTAGAGCCATTTTTGAGAAAATTAAAATTTTCGATGTAAAATGTAAAGGATAATCTGGGGTGGGGGATTTTCTTGAAAACCTTCGTGTCGCATCTCTGGAAGATACTGAACATAAATACCAAGTTTGGTGTTTATCCGACTGTTCGTTTCTGAGTTATGCTGTTCACAGACACACACACACACACACAGACACGTTTCCAAAAATGCTTTTTTTTTATTCAGGGGTGTCAAAACATGTATTTCCAGTGGAATCTGGATCTCGAATTTTTGGGTGGAACACAATACTCTACGAGGGTCGTCCAATAAGTAAGTTTCCCGATTTTATAAAAAAATTACACACATTTGATCATGTTGAATTCATTTTATTTATATTGTACAATCCTTCTGTTACTTTTCTACATAGTCAACATGTTTTTCCAAGCATTTTTGGGGACGTGACACAAGTTTTTCCAAGCCAGTGTTGTACCAGGTCGGGTCCTGTGGTACACTGATTTGACTTCATCATCGGTGATGATTCAACTGGGAAGTTTTCTCGTATCATCTATATTCACCAGATCTTTTCCCAAGTGCTTTTCACATGTTCCCCTGACTCAAAGGTCATCTAGGAGATAAGCACTTTAACACCGTGACGAAGATCAATCAGAAGTGAACAGCTGGTTGCGAGCACAGGACCCGGCCTGGTACAACACTGGCTTGGAATAACTTGTCACGTCCCCAAAAATGCTTGGAAAAACGTGTTGAATATGTAGAAAAGTAACAGAAGGATTGTACAATATAAATAAAATTAATTCAACATGCTCAGTTGTGTGTAATGTTTTTTATAAAATAAGGAAACTTGCTTATTGAACGCTCCTCGTAATAATAATAATAATAATAATAATAATAATAATAATAATAATAATACGACAGATTTTTTTCCCCGCTTTTACAACAAAGATGAACAACAGTTAAATCTGCACAATGAAACAGTTTCTCAAGGGCTTGTGTGTCAACATTTCATCGTCTTGAAAGATCCACAACCGCTGGTGAAACATAAAACTCTTAGGGGGCAAAAGGAGGATCAAGATAAAGATTGATCCATGCACGAGGCGATTACAACCCACGACTCTCTGTTTACCAATCGCTCGGGTTAATGAACATGACTAACGGGTCGGCCTTTTCTATGTTTTGTATCAAATCTTGTAACACGTTAATCGCGAACTGGATCTGTACACGAAACCTAATGGGCATATCCTTATATATTAAAGTAAAACTGCACTGGCTTTGTTTATCGTTGCAGGCAACAGATTCAAAGAGTTTCATTTGGAATCAAGCACGTGATGGCAAGTTCTAGGCCAGCACATGTAAAAGCCTCCAGACTTTCCTTGTAGAGAATGTAAATAAATCTTTGTTGACCAGCCTCGTATCCTACTTCCCTCCGCCATCTGTTGCTCTTTCCAAAATGTACAGCCTCAGACGTACAGAGATATCAATGGCAAACTGCTACAAACGTGATGTGATGCATTCACAGCACCATCTCTATTTACTTTTCTGCAACATATTCTTACAAAAGCTACCTATTTCTTGTTACCGAGCATGTTGGCTCGCATTTGCTGGGTCCCGGGTTCGATTCCCGTCGACACGAAGAAGGTATTTATTTAGCCCCACGTATGGACGCCAATTTGATGATGGTATTTTGTTGTAGGAGTTTGCACCACGCTTTGGGCGTCAATTTGAAGTAGTTTGTATTATATTTCAACTGTTGGGGAGCCGAACTTGTAGTAGTTGCAACCGCACGTATGGTAAACAGTTTCCAGTAGCCTTCGCCCCAAATGTACTTTCAGGTGGCCTTTGCCCCAAGTTTAAAAAAATATTAACTTTGTAATTTGACTGTTTCTTTAAATATTATATATATTTAAGTTTGCCACGGCTGCGTCAGTATTATTATTAGAGACACGTTTCTCTTGGCAGAGTTGTGATGTGACAAGAATGTAGGCTTACATGTAGCTGTGAGATTCTTTTTATTAATTAATTACACTTTTTAACACGTAAACTTATTTTTCGTCTCACACGAATACGTATTTAATTTCTCGGGACACATCTCGCGTCTGGTTATGAGCACTGTTTGGAGGCAACTGAATTTATTTCAACCATCTAAACTTGTAAATTTCTTTATTTCAAGTCTCTGATTGGCTATTTTTTATAAACTGTCTCAAAATTTACATTATTGCTGCTCTAATAATGACTAGTAGCATTTAAACTTCCTCACTCATTATTGCCTCATTGTTACCTCATTGTTAGCAACTTTTAACTTATTATTCTCACAGCTCCTACATTATTAAATTGTGTAATACGTTCATATAACATTATTGAACATGTTTGCAATAATATAAGCATATGCAATGAATGTTACATACGTTTTACAAATTATTACATACACATATTGCTTCAAGGCGGGCTGTTATTGCATTTATATTTATATAATTTGACTGACAGCATTCAAGTTTTAAAAATACTGCCTTAGCTACACACTCTGACCTTGGGTTTTATTGGTTTTTCCTGGTTGTAGACGAATTCTAGGGTGGTTTCTCATCTTTGAGTTGGAGCAGTAGAGGGCTGCTTGGTTAAACGGTTCGTTCATCGTCCTCTCTGGGCGGCTCCAGTAGTAGGTGGGGTTTTCGAGCCAGATACTTAGGGAATTCGAGGTGGCGCCGTGGCCTAGTGGTTAGACCGCTCGTCTCCTACCAAGACAGCCCGCGTTCAATCTCAGGAAACCGTATGTGGGGTTTATAGTGGACGAAGCGGCATCTGAGAGGGTTTTTCCGGGTTCTCCAGTATCCCCCGCCATTCATTCCACCGTCATTTCATATCATCTCCTTCTTCGCTCTCATACCAGGCTTCAGGGTGATCATTCATCCTGGTTTTTCTATGCGATCCCAAAGACCGTGTGCTCCCCGACATAAGCTATTAAGTCCTTGGGGTGTAAGTGTCCAAACCGGGAGGCTAAACCGAGTAAGAAGAAAACTTAGGGAATTCTACGCGTCTCTGTGGCCTAGCTGCAGCCTGTAGCCTGCTGTGGTTCCTTCACTTCATCCCTTCCTCCTGATGGTGGTAGCCACAATAGATCTATTTAGGTAGCACTGCGCGAGGTGTTCCTATCCGTTGTATAACCTCCACTTCTTGTTAACACAGATCAACTTTCACATTTACACATTTCGTTTTAAGAATAAGAAGAATACAGTGGGCTAATGCGTTAGTCAGGTTTTTAAAAAGCAGGTCCCTATGTGATGGCTTTGAAAATGTCATGCTGTTTGTATGACCACGAATAGTCAGTTACATTGAAAAAGTATAGATAAGTATTTGAAAATTCAAGCAATAAAGGCTGGTTCACAACCACCCGGTAACGGTAACCAGAACGGAAACGAGAACGGGAAGCAAGAAATTTTGATTCACAACAGCCCGTAACGAGAACGGGAATGCATATCGATCACAAGGTGAAAGTCGATTTTGCGCATTGGGATTTCATTTGTTTGTAACTGACCAATGACATTTTTTCACCTACTTCCAATTTAGCCAGGCCAACGTCAAAATTCGATAGAGTAAACAGTATCTAAATGCATATTTATTACATTTCCGATCCCTCTACTTATGCCAAACTTTCATTCCTTTATTTAATGCATACATTAAAATTGATTATTCTTTTTTCATTTCCACCGGATTTAGCTGTTCTTTGTAGCTTTCGCCATTGTTTTTTAGGTAATAGCCAGTTTTGAGTTACATATAAACAAACTACAAATGATCCCTTCACCAGAGGAGCCAACGTTGATTAGATTTGCGGGTGTCGGGATGAGGTTAGGAAGCACATTTACTACTAATTCCTTCCAGTTTTGTTTCCAGCTTGCGACTATAGAGAGCACTAGTGGCTGTTTCATGTCACGTACGCTTAGAATAACCTCTAGAGTGAAGAGTTTAATATGCACAATAGGGATCTAATATGCCGTGCCCGGGAACGAGAACGAGAAAGTTAAAAGTTGGGCAACTCTTCTTCCTGTTCCCGGGAAGGCTTCCCGTCGGTTGTGAACACTCCCATTTGAATACATGTATTTCAACTTTCCCGTTCTCGTTCTGGTTACCGTTCTCGTTGGTTGTGAACTAGCCTTAAAAAAGAATTCTCGGAAATAGATAACGTCGCAAAATATTTTATTCGACATACATTGTCTGTTTTAACGAGATCTGCATTTTCGTAAAGTTGCCTCTTGTGGTTTACCAGTTATACAAAAGTCAGAATTTAATTTTAATGAAACGCATTACACGTTTCACTTTTACACTTAAAACCACCATAAAGGAACCAATAAACCACAAGTGCTTATAGGTTTTCCGTAATTTAATTAAGTTTAACGAACACTTGCCGTGATAATTACTTCAAGACTAAATGATCTAATAACAACAAGTTTGACTCTGAAAGCTCAATTAAATTACGCAAGAAAATTTATAAGCAGGAAGGGAATTCGCTATAACATAATTACAATGCGAGAACTTTTTCTTTTTTTGTACCTTTAGTATAATCACAAATGATTATATGCCACCGTTTTTGTTTGTTTTTGTATTATGCGGCGTTAGACCTTGTACCACTTGCTATATTTTGAATTCGCAGATCACAAATCCCAAGCTTTTCACAGTTTGTGAACAGGAAAATGCATAAGAACGGGCTTCCTAGATCCTTAGTCAAACCAAGCAGAGATTATAGGAATAAAAAATCTGAGACTTTCTCTACTCTTGTACAAACTATTTTTACAAACGCTTATTCTCCATATGCTTCATGTTAATCGAGATGTTAATCTTATTGCTAATTTTCTTCTAGGTGCAAGGGGAATTGGTAGGCTTTAAGCGATAGTCAAATGTTTTAAGAGCTGGTGGCTATGTGGCGCATTCCATTCTCTTTGCATGTCCAGGACATAAAAATAATGAATAACGAATTTGAGAAAAAGTATAAGTATTGGAAAATTTAAGGGAATAACAAGCAATATCTCGAAAACGGTTCACTCAACAAAAGAAATGTATATGACATAAATTGTGTATTTTGACGCGATCTACATTTTTTGTAGTAAAATTGTGTCTATCTCTTATGGTTTACCAGTTATGCAAAAGTCGTTCACAATGAAGAACACTTTTGGAGACATTCCCAGAAAATTCGACATATACATTTCATTTCTCATGACAATATCTTAAACATATGATATTTTAATCAAAATCTTTAGAGACATTTTTGAGAAAATTAAAATTTTCGAAAAATGTTCCATGTAAAGGGTAGTCTGGGGTGGGTGGATTTTCTTGTAAACCTTCGTGTCGCATCTCTGGAAGATACTGAACCTAAATACCAAGTTTGGTGTTTATCCGACTGTTCGTTTCTGAGTTATGCTGTTCACAGGCACACAGACACACACACGGCGGTTTCCAAATTTTTGTTTTTGGATTCAGGGGTCTCAAAACATGTATTTCCGGTGAAATCTGGGTATCGAATTTTTGGGTGGAATACAATACTTCCCCTACTTACTATACGTAGTAGAAAAAGTAAAAAAATTAACGTAGGAGAAAACAAAAATTCTCTGCACCCTATCGTTTATACTGCGTGTACAAACTATTCCTACTCAAGCTTATTTTACTATCTACTACATTTTAATCTAAATAAACCTTTACAGAAACAGCTACATTACACATTTCGTTATAGATACAAAGAGAACAGCGATAGTCAAATGTTTAACAACTGGACGCTATATGCTGGCCTTAAAATTCCATACTGTTTCCATGACATCGCGAGAAACAACTGAATGTTCAAAGGACTTTAAGAGAATGACCAAAAAATAAACAATCCACATTTGAAGACTGGAATTCACAAAGTTAAGTGGTAAAACATTACTTTTTAGTTATAAATAATATGTTTTAATTAAGCATTTTCATTGGTTCTTATACAAAGAGCTATGTGAAATTACAGTATTCTTAAAAGACTATTTACCATATTAAGAGCATGTAAATAGCATTGGGCTAAAAGGTATACAAATTAATACAAGTGAGCCAAAAGACTACGAACCGCCTGCTCGGTGTTTTCCCTGTCCGCGTCCTTGGCGCTCGTTGCCGTCTGCTGCTATTATAGAAAGGCGCGGATAAACCATGCAACATTTTTAAAACTACTTTTAAAGGCTTTACTTACCAACTTAATGAAAGGAAATGCTGAAACTGGCCACCGTTGTTGTCCATACATTTTTGGCACCCCTTTAGGAAACTATCCATCATGAAAATTTAGGAGGAATTTTCCAAACGATACCGATGTCCGCCGTCTTTTAGATTTCTTAGCCTGAACACTTCCTGTGGCCTGAAATATACTGTAAAGTTCATGGATGTTGTACGGCCTGGAACCTTTACACCGGGAAATCGTTCTGCAAATCGTACTTTCACTTGGCGAGCTGACCGAGTTAACACATACGAATCATAAATAAATACACGCTGTGCAGTAGAAAACATATACTGAGCCATAATATACTTTGTGACTAAGTACAGGACAAAATAATAAATAACTCGTAATAACTGAACTACATCACATCGCCGCCAACTCAAAACTGCACTTCTGACTGCACAGCAAAACCACAACAGCGTGACTTTCTTTATAGTAGCAGTGCGTTATCATGTTTTTATCATATTTCCACACGCCCAGTGGAAAAACACCGCGCAGCCGGTAATACTGTTCATAAAAATACCCCTGCAGGGTAACTTAAGACAAAGTATAAGACAAACCCACACACACTGGAAGAATTAAAACAAAATATCGACCAGGAAATTTCTCGACGTGAACTACGGCGAGTGATAGTTTCTTAAAGAGGTGCCAAAAATGTATGGATAACGACGGTGGCCAGTTTCAGCATCTCCTTTCGTAAAGTTGGTAAGTAAAGCCCTTAAAAGTGGTTTTAAAAATGTTGTATGGTTTCATCCGCGCCTTTCTATGATAGTGGCAGACGGCAACGAGCGCCGAGGACGCGGACAGAAATAACACCGCGCAGCCTGTATTTAAATCTGAAATTAGGAAAAGTGGCAATTTCACATTTGGACTTTCTCTGAAAGGTGTTATGTCACTGAACTTACGAAAACATTTTTCAAATAATAATATATAAATGAAATGCCTTTATCAAAACTATATAATTTGACACTAATAAACCTTAAACCAAGCTGAAATCAGTACCGGCAAAATTGACAATGTTAATTTCCATTTCA
This sequence comes from Deroplatys truncata, assembly GCA_030765065.1. Lineage (NCBI taxonomy): Eukaryota > Metazoa > Arthropoda > Insecta > Mantodea > Mantidae > Deroplatys > Deroplatys truncata. Next base: position 16,265,541 of record CM060979.1, read on the forward strand.
TTAGTGATATTATTAATGTGGCGGTTAACCCTTTTTAAAAGGCCATGACTCCTAGAGCTAACACCAATGCTTCTATCACATCAGTCTCAACTCGTAGATGAACAGGGACATAGCGCTTTTGAAAGGAAAATGTCCTTGGCTTAAAGCAATCTTCAGAAGAAATATCTCAATTTTGTAAATTTTTCCACTTAACACCTTTGAGAATTTCAGTCTTCATTTTTGTGTAGTACGTTTTCGTCTATCGCTTAACGTCTACCAGGTATACAAGATTATATAAAATTCGTTCCGAATGAAGAGGACTTTAAAGGCTATACCCAGAGAATTCAAGATATACATTTCATATGTATCATGTAAATATCTTTAATATATGCTACTGTAATCAAAATTGTTAGAGCAGTCTTTTAGAAAATAAAAAAATTTCGAAAAATCTTCCATGTTAACGATTTTCTTGAAAAACTGTTCGCATCTTTGGAAGGTAATCTAAATACCAAATTTGGTATTTATCCTTCTTTTCGTTTTTGAGTTATGCTGTTCATAGACACACTCATACCGAACTTTTTCAAAAATCTGATGTGTTACACTCACATGACTTTCTCTATTCTTGTACAAACTATTTTTACAAACGCTTATTCTCCATATCTTCATGTTAATTGAGATGTTAATCTTATTGCTAATTTTCTTGTAGATGCAAGGGGAATTGATAGCCTTTAAGGGATAGTCAAATATTTTAAGAGCTGGTTGTTATGTGGAGTATTGCATTCTCTTTGCATGTCCTGGACATAAAAAAATGAATAACAAGCAATATCTCGAAAATGGTTCACTCAACAAAAAAAAATGTATATGACATAAATTGTGTATTTTAACGCGATCTACATTTTTTGTGTAGTAAAATTTTGTCTATTTCTTATGGTTTACCAGTTATGCAAAAGTCGTTCACAATGAAGGATACTTTTGGAGACATTCCCAGAAAGTTCGAGATATACATTTCATTTGTCATGAAAATATCTTAAACATATGATATTTTAATCAAAATCGTTAGAGCCATTTTTGAGAAAATTAAATGTGGGATGGGGGGATTTTCTTGAAAACCTTTGTGTCACATCTCTGGAAGATACTGAACCTAAATACCAAGTTTGGTGTTTATCCGACTGTTCGTTTCTGAGTTATGCTGTTCAGATACACACGGACATGTTTCCAAAAATGTTTTTTTTTTTAATTCAGGCGGTCTCAAAACATATATTTCCGGTGAAATCTCGGTATCGAACGCATCTGATGGGTGAATAAGGCGCTCACTGTAATTCTGGTTTTAATGGCGGACTTAGGATAGCAAACAGCAGCATCCTCTGTCGGAATTTAGAAACAAGTAGCTTTTGGTTTACATAATAAAATATCGTGACATACTTAACTAAGCGCTGAGGCAACATCACGAGGAGAAAATTATTTTTAAGTCGACTTCATGCAAGCACGCCAAAAAGAATATTAGGTTTCAATAATGTCGATTTTTACGGAAAAATACGGAACCTGCGTTCAAGAAAGCTAAAATTCCAACATCGAGCTTTCTCCAACTTTCCGCTTGCCTTAAAAAAAGCAAAAAAAAAAAAGAAGCTACTGGGGTCGCACACTTCTGAGAAATATACCTACAAGATTTTATGTGAGAACGCAAACTGGGTTTCAATGCTTGGTTTACGCTCTGTTTTGATGTTAAAACTAGATATGGCTGATTTTAATCGTTACAGTAAAACAGGGTATAATAGGAAAGTTTAACAGGTGGAAATTAATAACAATGGAAGAATGAATGTAAGCCCACAAAAGAAAGAAGGAAAACAAAAGACTATGTTGTCCGGAATTTCTTTATAATAAATTTTACGCTAACCTCTTGAAAGTCTCTTTGGAGGAGCGGAAATAATGTCGGTGTTAAATTAACCATAGCGTTAAGTTTACCCACCAGTGGCGGCTTGTATTAAAGGGCACAAGGGCAAGTGGCCTTCCTTTTATTTATTTATTTATTTATTTATTTACTTTATGCTACAACAGAGAAATGCTCCAATTACAGGGCCTTAAGTAATGATGCAAATAAAACTATAATTAACTCATTTTTTTAAAAAAAAATCCTTTTACATTAACATGACTTTCTCTACCTTCTATCGCTTATTAGTATGTATAGAAATTATTCTTCGAAAGTTTATTTTTCTATCTACTTCATTTTAATCGAGATAAACTTTTTCGGAAATAGTTATATCACACATTTTATTACAGACACAAACGGAAAAGCGATAGTCAAATGTTTAACAACTGGACGCTATATGTTGGCCTTAAAATTCCATACTGTTTCCATGACATCGCGTGAAACTGGAAATCGACAGGACTTTAAAAGAGTGACAAAGTATTGAGCAATTCGAGGCATTAATAACGGATATCTCGGAAATGGCTGATGCCACAGAAAAGTTATTTGAAATAAATTGTGTGTTTTATAAAGAGGTCTACATTTTTTGTGGGATAAGTTTTCGTCTATCGTTTAACGTTTATCACTTATACAAGATTATACAAAATTCCTTCGGTATGAAGAGGACTTCATAGGCTGTTCCCAGAAAATTCAAGATATGCATATTAACTGTGATGTAAATTTCTTTCATATATGGTATTTTAATTAAAATTGTTACAGTCATTTTTAGAAAATAAAAAATTTCGAAAAATGTTCTACGTAAAAGGTAATTTGTAATAGGGAGATTTTCTTGAAAACCTTGATGTCGCATCTTTGAAAGGTACTGAACCTAAATATGCACCAAGTTTGGTATTTATCCGACTTTTTGTTTTTGCGGTATGTTTTTCATAGACGCACGAGCGCGCACGGGGCTTCTATTAATTTTTTCATTCATTCAGGGCCTCAACAAATTCATTTATGGTGACATTTTGATGCCGAATATTTGGGTAGAATGCAATACCTTCTCCATCGTGGTAGAGACAGTAAAAGATGCTCGGACACGTCATATTTAATACATTGAAAGAAAAGTTTTGCAAAAAAAGAACTTTTCCAGTCATTATTTTACAGGCTGTGGTGTCGTCGATAAAAATTGTAAATGGAAACACATTTTTTTCTGAAAGGTAGTTTGTCTTATTTGGTTGCATGAACAATTTCATTTGTTTCACACAAAAGTTTTGTTGCTGGCTTGTTTAGCAATTTTCTCCACAGTTTACACAACTGCTGTAACAAATTAAATTCTAATTATTTATAGAGTATTCAAAATGCTCCAAAACTGAGTTTTATTTGTGGATGATCTTTAACTGCTGCGGTCTTTAGCGTCCCAAGCTATATTGGGCGTGAAAGACCAGTAATTTTGCTCAAAGGGCTCTTTATTAGGCTTGAGGTCCTGTGCCGTAGATCTACGACACGGGACCACAGGTTTACTTCCCTTCCGAAGGAAGCCATGCTAGCGATTTTTAGGCCAAAAAATTTATCTCCCTCTGCCGAGTTTGAACGCGCAACCTCGGGAACTAGAGGCTAGCATGGTACCCTTAGACCAGAAATGACGACTTCAAAATCCTTCCCATTTACAATCAGGCAGTGGCTAAGTCGAAGAAGCGTGTTGTACATTTTTAATCACTCCTGGTGGTACATCACATTTTAAACTCATTTTAAACTCTTCCATACTAGCAAGCCTCGTAACATAGACTACATTTCAAATAAGTATATCCATAAAAAGTAATCAAGAGGAGGTAGATCTGTGTCTTGTTTTCCGTAGGGGGGGGGTGTCTTCGACTTGTTTTTTGCAGTTCAGTATGATAAATTTATGATCACGGATTCTACGCAATGTTATTTTTATAAGCTAGTATGCCCCACTATTTAAAACCTGCACGAGCCGCCACTGTTACCCACACTTGGGAGCAAGCCGTTTTCTTAAAAAACCCTTAAGTCGTTTCCAGGGGTCCTTCGCATTACACTTGGTTGTAACGGGAAGCTATTACCGACAGATTACTACATAATTTATTATACAATGGAGCTAATAGGCGAGTGCAGTTTGCATAATTGCATTAAATCCCAGGGCAGGAGACGTGGAACAAGGTGGAGGATATGAAACTGTTTAGTTAAAACTGCATCGAAAATCAAGGAGATATTGTCTGACTATGCAAAAGTGGAATCTTACCTCGACTATCAGTGTCTGTTGTGCGTAAGGTAGTAACGGGTAGTGCATCTTAAAACACTACCTCATTTGATATATTCACATGACTTTCTCTACCCTACATCGTTTAATAGTGGGTATACCAACTATTCTTACTAAAGCTTATTTTTCTCTCTATTACATTTTAATCCAAATAAAGCTTTGCAGAAATAGCTACATTACACAGCGATAGTCAAATGTTTAACAACTGGACGCTATATGCTGCCTTAAAATTCCATACTGTTTCCATGACATCGCGAGAAACAAGTGAAAATAGATGGGACTTAAAAATAATGGCTACGCACCTATTCAATTACAACCATTAATAACGGATATCTCAGAAATGAATTACGCCACAAAAAAGCTACTTAAAACAAATTGCGTGTTTTAAACCTTTTTGTGTAGTTTTCGTCTATCACTTAATCTTTACTGGTTATACAACATTATACAAGGCTGTCGCCGTAGCTCAGTCAGTAGAACGACTGCCTACTGTGCTAGAGGTTCCGGGTTCGATTCCCGGCTGGCGGTTGGAAATTTTTCTCTGGAAATATATGAATGTGAATGATTAAAAGTGCACACACAGAAAGGCTGACAGTTAGCCTTCTAGGTCTCACCCCTGCCATTTTCCTTCGTCACGTGCCCACAGAGACACCCAGCGCATGGCAGCTGCTTAGATTGTCTGTAGATAGATGGCATAGCATTCGCTATTACCGCTTAGTTTTCATGTTAGTTATTTTAGACTTAAGATGGAACTTTGGGTCGTGGCATTAAATATCCAATCCGGTATTTAATTTGGCGACTGAGGAAAGCCACGAAAAAACCTCAGACAGATTGGTCGACCCACGGGATTTGAACCCGGGACCTCCCGAATGCGGGGCACAGACTCGGTATACATTTTATTTGTAATATAAATATCTTTAATGTCCGCTATTTTAATCAAAATCGTTACAGCCTTTTTTTAGAAAATAAAAAATTTCGAAAAGTGTTCCAAGTAAAGGGTAGTTCGGGATAGTGGAGGGTTTCTTCGTGTCGCATATTTGGAAGGTACCGACTCCTCTGTTTTCAATTATGCTGTTTACAGACACACATGGACATTTTTCTAAAAATGCTTTTTGGGGGTTGACAGGGCCTCAAAACATATGTTTGGGGTAAAATCTCGACATCGAATACAATACTTCCCCCACTTAGTAAACGTAGTAGAGAAAGTAGAAATGTAACCGCAGAAACAGCTACACGTTGCCTTGGCGGCGGAAGTCTAAAAAAACGTATGCTACGATAAGATAAATGTTCAAAAAACTTAAGATAACTGGCGGTAAAGTAGCGTAAGGCCTTGATAAAAAATATCTAGTAGTTCGTACTTTATTGCAAAACGAAAATCTTAACAAGAGCATTAACTCTCTGATTTTGTCTGGTTTCTACCTTCCTGAAATCGATCGAACGTGGTTTTATGCTACAAATGCAGACTGTCGGCTTGTGTGAACCACATTCATGAGGGCTTCTCTGAAAAGAGCGCACCAATAGCATCCTGCCCACCTGAATACCCTTGTTGGTTGCATTTGCCAAACATTTTAATTACAACTCCTTCATGCACAGAAAGAAAAGGAGCAAAGAGATGAAGGCTCTATGTAATTTGCCTTGGGGAAATCGTCTTAGTTGACTCCCTCGCCTAAAGCCCCCGAGGCTGTGCGGGTTGCATTTCAAGTGAAAACCAAGAGGTAAAGCTGGAGGATTGGGAAGGAGCAGGGATGGCTTTTAAGGCCCAGAGGCACATCTCATGCATAACTGAGCCGTTCCCTACCACACACGCAACCAGCCCTCTTATGAGTTTTCCTTGCTAGCGAGGTGGTGGCGGCGTATTATGGCGGTAATCCTCTCCTTTGTCCCGACAGAGATAGTTTTCAATTTGAGAGAAACCGCTTAAGTTGATAGCGCCAGCCGGCGTTGCTACCGCCGAGCATGATGGGAAAAAAACCCGTGGAAGCACCTACGCTCTGCTTACATCGCTTCTCTTACACAGGCTTTGGCACTAGGATTGTTTGTGACCTATACCTTCTTTAACTAAAGCAAATTCTTCGTTCTCTTTAAGGGAATAGCCGTTCCCAAGTGTGCTGGAGCACCATCGTGTTTACACCATAAAGCAATTTCACTAAAGGGAGCTTGCTTGATGCGATGCCAGTGAAAGCGGTTTATACACCCACTCAAGTATCAAATATGATCGACGTTACATTAATGAGGCTTATAGCAATCTCAGGAAGGATATTTTGACAGAACTCTCTCGCCATATTTGCATACAAAAACCTCTCTTTATACTGTTACATATTTTCAAAATGTAGAGGTTTCATATCGTATTGAAAATACGAGGGCATCCAATAAGTAAGTTCCTTATTTTATAAAAAACATTACACACATTGATCATGTTGAATTAATTTTATTTATATTGTACAATCCTTCTGTTACTTTTCTACATAGTCAACATGTTTTTCAAGCATTTTTGGGGACGCCACACAAGTTTTTCCAAGCCAGTGTTGTACCAGGTCGGGTCCTGTGCTCGTAACCAGCTGTTCACTTATTTAACTTCATCATCGGTGTTAAAAGTGCTTACCTTTGAGTCAGGGGAACATGTGAAAATCACTTGGGGCAAGCTCCGGTGAATACGGAGGATACGAGAAAACTTCCAAGTTTTCTGAATCTTGACCCAGGCGGAGCTCAGAAGTTGTCTCGCAGTCCTCCATATTAACCAGACCTTTTCCCAAGTGATTTTCACATGTTCCCCTGACTCAAAGGTCATCTTGGAGGTAAGCACTTTAACACCGTGACGAACATCAATCAGAGAATTGTACATAGTAATATAATTCAACAAGAAAGATGTTAGAATATTTAGCAGCCAAGAAATGTAAAAAGCAGATTGTAACTTAGATAAGTAAGAGACGAGCGAGCTAGCTAATTCTAGGTAGAGCCCACCTTTCATCAAGCTAATGAGCAAGGAACTTGAAGCAATAAGGAGAAACAAAAAGAGACAGATGTATTGAATCTGTTTCCGGACGCGTCACTAGGTGCGTATGCGAAAAACTTTGAAGCAGAATATTTTCATACATAATAAGGTAACGCGGTCTGAGGACCAATTAGAAATGTCGTTACATTTTGAGGCGCAAAGGTGAGCGTCACTAGGTTTAGGTATAAAAACGGGAAGAAAGCCCCAGATTTTAATTCTCATAGAATCTCGTCGACACACAGTGATACTTTCTGGACGACAGATCCACAGAGGTGGGAAGCGTGTGCAGTTAGATTAGGCTCCTAATTTATTATTATGGTGGAATTGTTAAAGATGGGAAAAGCTGGCCGTCCATAAGTATTTATTTGATAATAAACCACATGTTTTTAAAGGGCAATGCAGTGTATTTTAATTTTCCTCACCTACGAAAACCCTGAGACCAGTGAAATTAGTTAGATACGTAAATTATTAGAAATGGAGAAATCATCAGCCGCTGAGCAGAGGTAGCTGGAGACCAGGACATTGCAGAAGAGGGCATCAACCAGAGGAACATTTTCTCACTACAGTGTCCAGAGCAATGGCGGAAATCCGTATCGTATAAGATAATAGAATTTTAAATCACTAATTTACAGAAATTCAGAATGTTTAAGCTATATTCATTTATTAAACTTAACTATAAAATAGCACCTCTGGTAATAATGCCAATGGTATTAGTTTCAAAGGGTGGACTACTTTCGTATTATTAGAATTCGCATCTTCCGCGGTTCTGAAGACAACTGTTAACTGATGGCGCTGAAAGCTACACTTATTTGGTGTATTTCATGCTGAAAGTGAACTTTTAGACGACATTGCATCAAGCCCTACGTGAACGACTCATCCCCATAGATTAAAAGCTGCACCGCATAACCGCGGACGCTAGGATTTAACGATGCAGAGTTGGCAAACTCGCGGATTGGCTTTGGTTTGCGGTTTCTTTTAATGGTGTTCAATAAACCTGCAGAAGATCACGCCGAACTAAACAACAACACATCCACATTGACAAATTTATCTAGTCTTTGCTGCATCAAATGGCTTTGCCGATTCCTGTGACGTAACAAGCAAAGTGATTCACACTTCCAGCTGTTGATTCTGTACTCGAAGCCCAGTCTAGGGAACGAGTTGTATTCATTTTCAGCATTTCTCTATTACTTGCCTAGGAAGTACTGTATTCCACCTAAAACCTCGATACCGTGTTTTCACCGGAAGTACCTAATGCTTTGAGGTGCCCTGAATCCAAATAAACAATTTTTGGAAACATGTCCGTGTGTGTCTCTCTGAGAACAGCATAAATCAAAAACGAAAAGTCGGACAAATACCAAACTTGATATTTGAATTTAGTAAATTCCAAGAATGCGACACGAATATTTTCAAAAAAATACCCCACCCCCAGTCTACCCTTGACTTAGAACATTTTTCGAAAGTTTTTATTAAAATATCATATGTTTAAGATATTTTCATAGCAATTGAAATGTATATCCTGAATTATCTGGGAATATCCACAAAAGCCCTCTTCATTCTGAACGACTTTTGCATGACTGGTACCATAAGAGTTAGACAAAATGTATCTACACAAAACATGTATATCTCGTTAAAACACACAACTTATGTAACATATTTTTTGTTTTTTGAAGAGCGAACTACTTCCGAGATATTCCTTCTTATTTGCTTGAATTTTCCAATGCTTATATTTTTCCAAAATGTGATTTTTACTTTCTCTACTACATATAGTAAGTAGGGGAAGTATTGTATTCCACCCAAAAATTCGATACTGAGATTTCACCGGAAATATATGTTTTGAGACCCCCTAAATCCAAAAAAAGCATTTTTGGAAACATGTCCGTGTGTCTGTCTGTCTTTGTGTCTGTCTGTGTGTCTGTCTGTGAAAAGCATAACTCAGAAACGAACAGTCGGATAAACACCAAACTTGGTATTTAGGTTCAGTATCTTCCAGAGATGCGACACGAAGGTTTTCAAGAAAATCCCCCCACCCCACATTACCCTTTACATGGAACATTTTTCGAAAATTTTAATTTTCACAAAAATGGCTCTAACGGTTTTGAATAAAATATCATGTTTAAGATATTTTTATGACACATAAAGTTTATATCTTGAATTTCCTGGGAATGTCTCCAAAAGTATTCTTCATTGTGAACGACTTTTGCATAACTGGTAAACCATAAGAGATAGACAAAATTTTACTACACAAAAAATGTAGATCGCGTTAAAATGCACAATTTATGTCATACATTTTTTTTGTTGAGTGAACCATTTTCGAGATATTGCTTGTTATTCCCTTAAATTTTTCAATACTTATTTTCTCAAATGGGAATTCGTTATTCATTTTTTTGTCTTAGATATGCAAAGAGTATTAATCTGTGGGAAAGGGAATGGTGCTGCACCTAGCAACCAGCTATTAAGAGATATGTATGTGCTTAAAGGCTACTGTATTTCTATGTTGCCCTTGTAAATATATATTCCCCTTACATATTACAAGAAAATTAGCAATAAGATAAGACTCTGCAAATGTTTATCTCGGTTAACATGAAGTAGATGGAGAATAAGCGTTTGTAAAAATAGTTTGTACAAGAGTAGAGAAAGTCATGTGAGTGTAACACATCAGATTTTTTGTTTCTCATTTCTCGTATGTATGTGGCGTTTATTTAGTAGTTCGTCATACCGGTAGATGTCCACTATGACAATTTATAGTTGGGAGGAAGTTTCATACTCAGTCAATTTTATTTTATAACCACAAATTTCACCATTATTGTGTAATTATATTTGTAAGTAGAATGAAGTGACACAAGCAATATTATTTAACTATTTACAGTAAAATGAGTTGTAAAAAATAAAAGGTAGTGATACACTACGGAGATTCGAACATTAACCACGGCTCCACCCCAAGCACGGTGTGGAGGTAGTCTAAAACAGTGCCTTGTGGCTTGTATTATAGAGTCAGCCAAAGAGACCCACAGAAGTTGAACGTTATGAACTGTGTGCTCATTTGAAGGAACATTGAAAAAATGTAACTGCTCAAGAGACCGGCCACTTTTAGTTTAACCGAGTGTACAATTACTACAATACGTGCTGGAGCAGGTTATTGTTGGCCCTCATTCTGCAAGAATTAATGCCAGTCGTACACCCAGAACTGTGAATATCTTCAGGACGGAGGTTTACCAAGAACTAAGTGGAAGATTGCTCCCACGGCTACAAGTAGGAACAAAAGCTAAGCACTGCGGATACGTGTGGCCCGCACTAACGGTATTCCGCGCATCACATGTTACTAAACTGGTCTCTGCAACATGTACGATAAACATGCCACATTTTTCTGTCTCTATCTGGGCATATCCGTCAGAAGAAGCCAGACGGACAACATATCATACACTTGCAGGAAGGTACACAGACCATCTGTGGCATGTCAGTAGGACGGACCGCTTCTACACGCTTCCGGTGCACGAACAAGTCTGCGATACGTTCTAGATCACGTCGGCGCTGCATGCAGGCGGTAGTAGTGGTGGCTCTTCACTTGATCGTATCAACAATAAATTATGGTTTTACTCTTTATTACCTACATCGCTTCTTTATATCGTAAGTTCGGGTAATAGAGTAAAAATTAATTGCTGGGAAACTAACAAAAACATATTTTAAAATATTATTTTTGTACTTCAAATGACCAAAAAGGTTTTGTTTCATGGTTGACGACGGTGCTAAAGGGAGGTTTGCCTTCCCCGGCATATAGACCTAGTAAATAAACAGACATATGGTACAGCAAACAGGAGTCTAAAAACTAAAAACCAGAAAAGACTATGCCTATACACAATATATATACCGACTCTCTTAAATTCAATCTCCATAGTCACAACTAACAGGAAAAAAGCTGATGTGTTACACTCACATGACTTTCTCTACTCTTGTACAAACTATTTTTACAAAAACTTATTCTCCATATGCTTCATGTTAATCGATATGTTAATCTTATTGCTAATTTTCTTGTAGATGCAAGGGGAATATGGTAGGCTTTAAGCGATAGTCAAATATTTTAAGAGCTGGTTGCTATGTGGAGTATTCCATTCTCTCTGCATTACCAGGACAAAAAAATGAATAACGAATTCCTATTTGAGAAAAAGTATAAGTATTGGAAAATTTAAGGGAATAACAAGCAATTTCTCGAAAATGGTTCACTCAACAACAAAAATGTATATGACATAAATTGTGTATTTTAACGCGATCTACATTCTTTATGTAGTAAAATTTTGTCTATCTCTTATGGTTTACCAGTTATGCAAAAGTCGTTCACAATGAAGAATACTTTTGGTGACATTCCCAGAAAATACAAAATATACATTTTATTTGTCATGAAAGTATCTTAAATATATGATATTTTAATCAAAATCGTTAAAGCCATTTTGAGAAAATTAAAATTTTCGAAAAATGTTCCATGTATAGGGTACTCTCGGGTGGGAGATTTTCTTTAAAACCTTCGTGTCGCATCTCTGGAAGATACTGAACCTAAATACCAAGTTTGGTGTTTATCCGACTGTTCGTTTCTGAGTTATGCTGTTCACAGACACACACACGGACATGTTTCCAAAAATGATTTTTTTGGATTCAGGGGATCTCAAAACTTGTATATCCGGTGAAATCTCGGTATCGAATTTTTGGGTGGAATACAATACTTCCCCTACTTACTACACGTAGTAGAGAAAGTAAAAAAATCTGATGTATCACATTCATATGTCTTTCTCTAAGCTCTATCGTTTATTAGTAGGTATATGAATTACCCTTACGAAAGTTTATTTTCATTTTAATCGAGATAAATCTTTGTAAAAATTACGCATTTCGTTATAGATACAAAGAGAACAGCGATAGTCAAATGTTTAACAACTGAACGCTATATGCTGGCCTTAAAATTCCATACTGTTTCCATGACATCGCAAGAAACAACTGAAAATCGATAGGACGAACAAGATTAACAATTCGAGCCAACATTAACGGATATCTTGGTAATGACTGATGCCACAAAATAAATGAGTTGAAATAAATTTGTGTTTTAAAGACATAATCGTATAGGTTGATCCAGTAGCTCAGTGGTAGAATACCTGCCTACTGTGTGAGGGGTCCCGGGTTCGATTCCCGAATGAGAGGTGTGAATTTTCTCCAGCCAACATTATTCCCTAAACGAGAGTGTGATCTAACGTATAAAACCCCCAAAAATCGGCAGTCCAATGACGATGGTATAACAAACAAAAAACGTACCTGCATTTTTTGTGAAGTACGTTCCTGCCTATCTTTTGTGGTTTAACCCTTACACAAATACAAAATTCGTTCTGAATAAATAGAATATTTAACACATTCCTACGTATTATTTGTCATGTAAATTAAAATCGTTAGGAGAATTTTTGAGAAAATCTGAATACTGAACTTTTATACCAAAATTGGTATTTATCAAACATTTCTGAGCTATGCTGTTCACAGACACCTACATTCTTCTAAAAATGATTTTTTAGATTCAGAAGGTCTCAAAACATGAAATATCGACATCAAACTTTTGGGTGGAATGCAATACTTCCTTTTTCAATGGCGTTTGGAAGAGCCTGGAAATATTTCCGTGCTTGAAGTTTTAATCCCGTAATAAAGTATGTTAAATCTGTACGAAGTTTGTACTAAAGATTAAAAATAGTAAATGTTTTAGCCCTTTTTCTTCTCAGAGTATTGTTTTTGTGTAAATACTCCTTGTAACACATTCAAACAATACAATTAAAATATATATTCCGATGTGCATACAAGATGAAAAGTTTATGCTCACCTGAAGAAGTCGTTCCTGCAGAAGAGCTTGCCCTCTCGACTGAAACACTTGTCGGTGAGGTTGCTCCTGCAGTCGTAGCAGCGGACGCACTCCGCATGCCACGTGCGCTCTAGGACGTTCAGCAGGAACTTGTCGAGGATGGGCTTATCGCAGCCCGCACAGGCGATGATCATGCTGGCGGCGGCTGCCGGGTGCAAGGCGGCGGGGTGGGCCCGACCTGAAACAATGTCATCACTATAGCCACCCTCAATAATAAGCACTGAAGTAGACACAGTCATTTGTTTAAGGTAATTCCGGGAGTGATGGACCACTGGTAGAGATGGACCAGTTAATTATTTCTCAAACCGGCCAGTAGAGCGAGCCAGCGGTAGTGTCGCCTGCTAACGATAAATGTGAATGTTTGACATGTTTTCGTCTTGATTTTTTGCAGCATTTCACTTTATATACTGCGTAACTTAAATCAGCTATGTAAATTTTTTTTCTCACTATTTATGTAGTTAGGTATTATGCACAGTACTTGCTATCATAGTTTTACCAAAGCTTATTAGGAAGAGTAAAACAAGTAAATGTACCTTCATGGTGTGTTCTGGTGACGCTGGCCAAGCTGGTCCAACTCTCCCCTGACATTCGGTAGAGTTGGACCAGGTCATCACGGGAGAGAGATAGACCATATTTTTCATAACTTTAATGCTTATGTAATCCTTTTTTGGTAAAACATTAGTGGTTATAGCGATATATATGTATAAAGAAAAATTTGTCTACATATTGACTAATCATATATGTGTGTATCGATAAATCCTTTATAAAAGGAGAAACAGATACCTATAGCTGCCTTATTACGATTATTATTAGAGGAATGCCAACTACCTACAAACAAAAACAGGGTTCTACAATAGGATGTTGGACCGTAGACCACTTACAGAAGGCTGTGGATGCAATAAAAAAGCAACGTACGGGAATCAACGAAGCCGCTAGATATTTCAATATCCTAAAAACCACCCTGAACGAAATATTAAAAAGCAACTATTTTTCAAAGGGACGACTTGGCCCATCATCTGTGCTAGGGCAGGAAAATGAAAGAAAAATGGTACTTCACATAAAGAAACTACAAGAACATGGTTTTACTCCGTCACGAGATTCTGTTCGGTCAATGGCTTTTTATTTGGCTGAACAATTGAACATCAAACATAGTTTTGATGTAGAGAGTTAGAAAGCGGGTTATCATTGGTTGAAATCTTTTCTACTTCGGAATCCCGATTTATCTGTAAGGAAATCAGAAGGCGTTTCTGTGAACATGGCCCTTGGGATGAACCGAGAGGTGGTTTCGCAATACTTTGAACTATTGGAAAGGATTGTGATTGAAAATTACCTCATTAATAAGCCCGTGCACATTTTTAATGTTGCGGGTGCGGAGAGGACTACAACGCAACCAAAAGCAATGAACACTGAATCCAATGCCCAATGTGTTCCCGTTGGCTTCAGGAGAACTGCTCCAAATACTGCGACTTATGTGGGAGGAGAGAGTCTGAAATCTAAAATGCTTGTTCTACAGGATAAATGATTTACAATATACCAATAAGTACTAATTACGAATGTATTATTTAATCCTCCTTCTAGTTTATGCAGGTCCATCTCTCTCATATACCATGGTCCATCTAACCCGAGTGCTATGGGTAAGATGGACCATTTGTGTAATTTCCTTGTTCATAATTCACAAGTCTGTTTATACGTCTTTTGAAAGTGGACAGCTATATATGGTTTCTTAATGCCACCATTATCACAAGGTACTACCATTTTAACAACTCTTACTAAAAATAAAAGAAATATGGAAAATTTTAAAAAGTGGATCCATCTCTCCCGGAATTACCCTATTAATTTACCACATAAAACACACTTTGACATAAAAAGCCTAACGCTTTTGTTGCGTTTGAAAGGCACAAATTAACATAACAAACATAACAGTCACAATCTCACAGACTCATAAAGAGAAGTTAAAACGTTAATCACTAATGACCATTATGCTTTGGTCTGTCTCTAGACCATGCCATTCATCACGCTTCTTCAACAAACGATATCAGATTTTCTTTTCGGCTTCTGGACATCGCTGTGCTGTAATCATTTTCCTTTCTTAATGCTCATTTGGACCACACACCATGTGCCCGAAAACAGTAGCATCAAATAAGCTATGTACTATTTAACTAAGAAACACATTCAACAGCCACTGTTGAAGGAATAAATGGTTGTGTAATTTGCAAGTAATCGCTATGTTACTTAGTAGATATTTTAATAAGAAACCATCGGATGTTTTCGTGTGTTTATTCTTAGAATTTGCTTTGACAGAAATAGACGACCTATATAACATATTATAGTATTATACCTAGGCATGCGACCTCGAAGTATGTTTGTGCTATACTGTATTCACTCTTAGGTTGATCCGCACCAAAACAAAACCCAGGTGACCAGTGCACCGTTGTAATGTATCCTTCCGCCATTCGCGGCAGAAATACTGTCATATTTTCACGACCATGTGACAGAGTACAGGCAAAGAGAACCTGGTCCGACAACTTAAACGATGACTAGCATACTCTGTTAGGGTTGAAGGTGATAGATTGATAGTTGCAAAAAAATATATAACAATAGTTAATTCTAAAAGAAGCGAGCGAAAAAGAAAGTAACATCTTACATTTATTCGCTCTTTGGAAGCGGCACTTTTATCAACTGTCAGCGGCTCATTTTTAAAAAGGAATTGTATATTGTTGCGTGATTTACATTCTTGTCCCATTCTTGCATCGCGTATTTCTAACACTTTCTGTTTTTCCGGCGTGTAACCATTTTCCCGTTTCAGATTTTTCTTAAACGAGCACTGTTTATACTTGTACTCGAAACACTGGTGAACTCAGAAGCTAATTTCAACACTTCTTTCACGGGAAGTGTTAGATATTTCTCACATAACTTACAATAAACTTCCGACCCTATTGTATTTACTTTCTCTACTACGTAGAGTAAGTAGGGGAAGTATTGTATTCCACCCAAAAATTCGATACCGAGATTTCGCAGGAAATATATGTTTTGAGACCCCTGAATCCAAAAAAAGCATTTTTGGAAACATGTCTGTGTATCTGTCTGTCTGTGTGTGTGTGTGTGTGTGTGTGTCTGTGAACAGCATAACTAAGAAACGAACAGTCGGATAAACACCAAACTTGGTATTTAGGTTCAGTATCTTCCAGAGATGCGACACGAAGGTTTTCAAGAAAATCCCCCCACCCCAGATTACCCTTTAAATGGAACATTTTTCGAAAATGTTAATTTTCTCAAAAATGGCTCTAACGATTTGATTAAAATATCATATAATTAAGATATTTTCATGAAAAATGAAATGTATATCTCGAATTTTCTGGGAACGTCTCCAAAAGTATTCTTCATTGTGAACGACTTTTGCATAACTGGTAAACCATAAAAGATAGACAAAATTTTACTACACAAAAAATGTAGGTCGCGTTAAAACACACAATTTATGTCATATACATTTTTTTGTTTAGTGAACCATTTTCGAGATATTGCTTGTTATTCCTTTAAATTTTCCAATACTTATACTTTTTCTCAAATGGGAATTCGTTATTCATTTTTTTTTTGTCCTGGTAATGCAAAGAGAATGGAATGTTCCACATAGCAACCAGCTCTTAAAACATTTGACTATCGCTTAAAGCCTACCAATTCCCCTTGCATCTACAAGAACATTAGCAATAAGATTAACATCTCGATTAACATGAAGCATATGGAGAATAAGCGTTTGTAAAAATAGTTTGTACAAGACTAGAGAATGTCATGTGAGTGTAACACATCAGATTTTTGTAATAAGAACCTAAGGATGGTGCAATCTTGTATAACTGCTAAACGTTAAGTGATAGACGAAAACGTACTACACAAAACAATGTAGATCTCTTTAAAACACACAATTTTCGAATAAAAACGACTTTCTAGCGTGACATGAACCAGAAGTGGTTCATCGTGTTGAATATAAATAACAATTTTCGGGTTAAAGAACTGAATTTATAGGATATTTAAGTTTCAACTAGAAGCAATCTCAAGTACTGTGGTATTAAGCACCAATATCTATTTCTTTAGAGTGACATATTCTTGAAGAGTTCCATTTTCATTAACTTATTCGTATCCAAGGTCGGTCTTTTCTTATTTTGTCCCTTAATTTTTTCTGTGTTACTAAATCACTTTCTTCGCATATCTTCATAATGAAAATGTTTCATTTTACTTCTCTTTCATAAGTTTTCGCTTTTGTTTTCCTCTCTTTATGGGAATTCATCGCTGCACCGACCGCAGAGCTAAATTATAAAACCACCACAGTGTTGGCTTTGAACGTAAAAACGCTGGCTGCCGTTCGTAGTTGCGGGCAGTAAATCTTGCTGTCAGCTCGGTGAACAGTTCTGCGCATGCGTGAGTTACACTCCACTAGCGTCTTTGAATCCTCTCTTATTTTTATTAAGAACAAAAGTGCTGGCGACTGCTTGGCCAATCTTGCGTTTAAATATGTTGAGATTTATATCTGTCGGTCACAGTAAGGGATTCACATCATTCTCACGCTCACTTAGGTAAAGCAACTGTTACATTTCACGTGAAAATTCCTCAATCTTGAGATACCTTTAGTTTATACACAGCATTCACAACACTTTCTCTACTCACTCTTACAAAACCTTATTCTTTTCTCTACTTCTTATTAATCGAGATGAGCTTTCATTACACATTCACAAGAGGATACATTAGGTAAAGGGATAGTCAGATTTTTTTTAAAACGCATGTCGCTATGTGATGGATTAGAAATTCTGTTTTCTTGCATGAACACGAAAAAGAAAGAACAGAATCTCATGAGCTACATTCACATAAACTTCTCTATTCTCTATCGTTTCTTAATGGGTATACAAATTATTCTTACGAAAGTTTATTTTTCTATCTACTTCATTTTAATCGAGATAAACCTTTGCAGAAATAGCTACATTACGTAATCAAAAGTATCCGCACACCTGGCTGAAAATGACGTACTAGTCCGTGGCGCCCTCCATCAGTAATACTGGAAGTCAATATGGTGTTGGCCCACCCTTAGCCTTGATGACAGCGTTCACTCTCGCAGGCATACTTTCAATCAGGTGCTGGAAGGTTTCTTGGGGAATGGCAGCCCATTCTTCACGGAGTGCGGAACTGAGGAGAGGTATCGATGTAGGTCGGTGAGGCCTGGCGTTCCAAAACATCCCAAAGGTGTTCTATAGGATTCAAGTCAGGACTCTGTGCAGGCCAGTCCATTACAGGGATGTTATTGTCGTGTAACCACTCCGCCACAGTATGAACAGTTGCTCGATCGTGTTGAAAGATGCAATCGCCATCCCCGAATTCCTCTTCAACAGTGGGAAGCAAGAAGGTGCTTAAAATATCAATGTAGGTCTGCGCTGTGATCGTGCCACGCAAAACAACAAGGGGTGCAAGCCCCTCCAGGAAAAACAAGACCATACCATAACACCACCACCTCCGAATTTCACTGTTGGCACTACACACTCTAGCAGATGACGTTCACCGAGCATTCGCCATACCCACACCCTGCCATCAGATCGCCACATTGTGTACCGTGATTCGTCACTCCACACGTTTTGCCACTGTCCAACCGTGTAATGTTGACGTTCCTTACACCAATCGAGGGCGTCGTTTGGCATTTTTTGCGTGATGTGTGGCTTATGAGCAGCCGCTCGACCATGGAAACAAAGGTTTCTCGCCTCACGCCTAACTATCATAGTACTTGGAGTGGATCCTGATGCAGTTTGGAATTCCTGTGTGATGGTCTGGATAGATGTCTGCCTATTACTCTTTACGACCCTCTTCAAATGTCAGCGGTCTCTGTCAGTCAACAGACGAGGTCAGCCTGTACGCTTTTGTGCTGTACATGTCCCTTCACGTTTCCACTTCACTATCATATCAGAAACAGTGGACCTAGGGATGTTTAGGACTGTGGAAATCTCGCGTACAGACTTCTGACACAAGTGACACCCAATCACCTGACCACGTTCAAAGTCCGTGAGTTCCACGGGCCTCCCATTCTGCTGTTTCACGGTGTCCAATGTCTACTGAGGTCGCGGATAATGAGTACCAGACAGTAGGTGGCAGCACAATGCACCTGAGATGAACAACGTATGTTTGTGGGGGTGTCCGGATACTTTTGATCACATAGTGTATGTTAAAACATTTGGTAACGTCTGTGGCCCGCATTCGGGAGGTCCCGGGTTCGATTCCCGGTGGCCGCCCACTCTGACAATGAGGGTTTTCGTGGCTCTGGTCGCCCAGGCGAATGCTGAGGTTGTGTACTTTACCACTATTTCTCCTTTCCCTCAATTCCTGTCATTTCTTCTTTCTCCCTTTCATTTTCTGGCAGTGTCTCCAGGTTCCGTAGTACGTCTGGTGGTGGCCAGATGCATGGTTGCTGTACTTTGGAAAGCTTCCTCCCCGCCAACGACAGGGCGCGTTGGCCTGCCTGCAAGAGCCGCTTCGTTGCCCTCTCGCAAGAATACACGTCTACTGGCGAGAGCGGGTGTTTCGTAACTGGAAATGACAGGGATTTCCTTGCGTCTCTGTAATCCCGTCTGTCTACGGACCTGCGGCTCCCTCACTTCATCCCTGCCTCCCCGGGGTGTAGCCGCAATAGATCTAGTTGGTCGAAGTGGCGAGGTATCTCTCTCCGATAATTACATCCTACATCCAACACATTTCGTTATAGATACAAAGAGAACATCGATAGTCAAATGTTTAACAACTGGACGCTATATGCTGGCCTTAAAATTCCACACTGTTTCCATGACATCGCGAGAAACAGCTGAAAATTGAAGTAGATTATTTGTTGGTAGTTGGAAGATGCTTCATGTTTATCTGCCCCACGTATGGGAGCCAATTTGTCGCGGTCACTTCGTGTTATCTTATTGCTGGGCGCCTGTTATTGTTTTACTACTTTGAATGTTGGGTTCTTTGTCCTCCGGCTATTATTATTATTATTATTATTATTATTATTATTCAGTCGAGCATATCTCTTGAACAGGGTGTGTAAACGGAAAGGATTTGTTACTGAAAGATAACACTTATAAAAGAATTTGTTTTTACACTTTTATTACCGTCACAATTAATTAATTTCACCTATTGACTCTTGATACACGCCCGACTGAAACTGTTATATTTTCTAATATCACTATAACCACTTATTTGCTGCACATTATTACTTCGCGTATTTCACATTTATAACTAACTTTACAACGCGAGATATTTTGTAGAATTGCGCGACGTATAACGCGTGAACGATTCTCTTAAACTGTGCGATGTGTAACCCACGAATACTTCTGTTGAACTGAGCGACGTATAACCTTTGTATGATTCTGTTGGACTGAACGGCGTATTACCCGCGAATCCTTCTGTTGGGCTGAGCGACGTTTACCTCGTGAATTATTCTGTCAAACTGCGCGTTACCCGTCTCTGGCACGGAATTTATACTCCCTCACCCGATATGCCTAAAGATTATAACCGAGCTGCTATTGGTTAAGAAAACGCGCCAACATTAGCGTCTATATTTATATCCAATCAAAATTACGAACACATATGCTCTAGGGAAGAAATTCCCTCCATTTCTAAAGAAACGCGCGCTACTCTGACGTCATTTGTATGTCTCTTCTAATTAATATGCAACTCACCCCCTCGCTCATTGTTGCCCGCTCTATTGTCAGTTTCAGTGAGGCCGTGTAAACTTATTTCCTAACAATGCTTATAATTAACACACATCTCAAATCAATGTCATACAATAATGCTTATTTACACTATAATCACTCTGGCATTTACATTGTTGCGATATAAAACACTGCCACAAAATCGACCGAATCATTAATAACGAATATCTGAGAAATGGCTGATGCCACAAAAAGTTATTTGAAAAGCTTATACAAAATTCCCTCCGAATGAAGAGGACTTCACAGGTTATTCCCAAAATATTCGAGATATACATTTTATTTGTCAAAGTAAATATATTTAAAAATCATTAGAACCATATTTTAGAAAATAAACAATTGCGAAAAACTGTCCATGTAAAGGGTAGTTTGGGGTAGAGGATTTTCTTGAAAAATCTTCGTGAAAACTTTCGTATTTATCCGGCTTTTCGTTTTTCAGTTATGCTGTTCACAAACAAACACCAACACACATGGACTTTTATTTGGATTTAGGGGGCCTCAAAAGATATATTTCCGGTGAAATCTCGGTATCAAATTTTTGGGTAGAATGCAATACCTTTTCTGCCTACTATGTACATGGTAGAGAAAGCAAAACTGTTCTCCCAACAGTCTCTCCGAACTTTCTTTGACGGGCAGCACTGAGATCAACGTTGCGTGCAGGATACACAAGCATTACGCTAATTAATACGCCACCAAGTTGATTTCAACTCTTGTGGCATAAACCATGTGTTATCTTTTATTTGAAACCCTTGTGTAATGATGTATGATGCAAGGTTGTAACCTAACCCTCATATGATAACATTTACACGACGAGGGTCCTGGATGAATTATTTATGGCGTTTTACAGAAGAATTAAGTCTAAGTTTGGTTTCATGCAGCAAAAGACGTCGCACGTGTCGGCTAACGGGAGCTTGAGAAGTTTTATATTCACGTGGACGATTGACTGGGAAAAGGTGATGACATTGCAAATGTTGATACAATATGATTAATGAGCTTTTTTGAGCTCCTTATGCAAAACTGTCAAGTTGAACAGAAGTGTTGAAATGATCACAGCGATATTTAGCACAAAGAAAACCTTATTACTTTTCTCTACACTTACCCTTAGTAAGTAGGGGAAGTATTAGACTCCATCCAAAAATTTGATACTGAAATTTCACCGGAAATACACGTTTAGAGCCAGCAAATAAAAAAAAATCTGATGTGTTACACTCACATGACTTTCTCTACTCTTGTAAAAACTATTTTTACAAACGCTTAATCTCTATATGCTTCATGTTATTCGAGATATCGAGATGTAATCGTATTGCTAATTTTCTTGTAGATGCAAGGGGAATTGCTAGGTTTTAAGCGATAGCCAAATCTTTTAAGCGCTGGTTGCTATGTGGCGCATTCCATTATCTTTGCATGTACAGGACAAAAAAATCTGATGTGTTACACTCACATGACTTTCTCTACTCTTGTACAATCTAATTTTACAAACGCTTATTCTCCATATGCTTCATGTTAATCGAGATATCGAGATGTCAATCTTATTGGTAATATTCATGTAGATGCAAGGGGAATATGGTAGCTTTTAAGCGATAGTCAAATATTTTAACGCTGGTTGCTATGTGGCGCATTCCATTCTCTTTGCATGTCCAGGACATAAAAAAATGAATAACGAATTTGAGAAAAAGTATAAGTATTGGAAAATTTAAGGAAATAAGAAGCAATATCTCGAAAACGGTTCACTCAACAAAAGAAATGTATATGACATAAGTTGTGTATTTTAATGCGATCTACATTTTTTGTGTAGTAAAATTTTGTCTATCTCGTATGGTTTACCAGTTATGCAAAAGTCGTTCACAATGAAGAATACTTTTGGAGATATTCCCAGAAAATTCGAGATATACATTTCATTTCTCATGACATTATCTTAAACATATGATATTTTAATCAAAATCGTTAGAGCCATTTTTGAGAAAATTAAAATTTTCGAAAAATGTTCCATGTAAAGGGTAGTCTGGGTTGGGGGGATTTTCTTGAAAACCTTCGTGTCGCATCTCTGGAAGATACTGAACCTAAATACCAAGTTTGGTATTTATCCGACTGTTCGTTTTAGAGTTATGCTGTTCACAGACACACACACAGACACACACACAGACACACACACACAGACACACACACGGACATGTTTCCAAAAATGCTTTTTTTGGATTCAGGACGTCTCAAAACATGTATTTCCGGTGAAATCTCGGTATCGAATTTTTGGGTGGAATGCAATACTTCCCCTACTTACTATACGTAGTAGAGAAAGTAAAAAATGAATAACGTATTTGAGAGAAAGTATAAGTATTGGAAAATCTAAATGAATAACAAGCAATATCTCGAAAATGGTTCACTCAACGAAAAAACTGTATATGACATAAATTGTGTATTTTAACGCGATCTACATTTTTGTGTAGTAAAATTTTGTCTATCTCTTATGGTTTATCGGTTATGCAAAAGTCGTTCCCAATGAAGAATACTTTTGGAGACATTCCCAGAAAATTCGAGATATACATTTCATTTGTCATGTAAATATCTTAAACATATGATATATTAATTAAAATCGTTAGAGCCATTTTTGAGAAAATTAAAATTTTCGAAAAATCTTCCATGTAAAGGGTACTCTGGGGTAGGGGGATTTTCTTGAAAACCTTCGTGTCGCATCTCCGGAAGATACTGAACATAAATACCAAGTTTGGTGTTTATCCGACTGTTCGTTTTTGAGTTATGCTGTCCACAGACACACAGACAAACACACACACACACACACACACACACACACACACGGACATGTTTCCAAAAATGCTTTTTTTGGATTCAGGGGGTCTCAAAACATGTATTTCCGGTGAAATCTCAGTATCGAATTTTTGGGTGGAATGCAATACCTCCCCTACTTACTATACGTAGTAGAGAAAGTAAAAATGAACAACGTATTTGAGAGAAAGTATAAGTATTGGAAAATCTAAATGAATAACAAGCAATACCTCGAAAATGGTTCACTCAACGAAAAAACTGTATATGACATAAATTGTGTATTTTAACGCGATCTACATTTTTGTGTAGTAAAATGTTGTCTATCTCTTATGGTTTATCAGTTATGCAAAAGTCGTTCCCAATGAAGAATACTGTTGGAGACATTCCCAGAAAATTCGAGATATACATTTAATTTGTCATGTAAATATCTTAAACAGATGATATTTTAATCAAAATCGTTAGAGCCATTTTTGGGAAAATTAGAATTTTCGAGAAATGTTCCATGTAAAGGGTAGTTTGGGGTGGGGGATTTTCTTGAAAACCTTCGTGTCGCATCTCTGGAAGATACTGAACCTAAATACCAAGTTTGGTATTTATCCGACTGTTCGTTTCCGAGTTATACTGTTCACAGACACACAAACAGACACACACACGGACATATTTCCAAAAATTCTTTTTTTGGATTCAGGGGGTCTCAAAACAATGTATTTCCGGTGAAATCTCGGTATGGAATTTTTGGGTGGAATGCAATACTTCCCCTACTTACTATACGTAGTAGAGAAAGTAAAAAGGCATTTTTAGAAAAGGGTCCATGTGCATGTCTGTGTAAACAGCATAACTACAAAACGAAAAGTCAGATAAACAGCAAACTTGGTATTTAAATTTAGTATCCTCCAAGGATGCGACACGAAGATTTTCAACTTCCCTTTACATAGAAAATGTTTCGAAAATTTAGATTTCCTAAAAAAATGGTCCAAACGATTTTGATTAAAATACCACATATTAAAGGTATTTACATGACAAATAAAATGTATATCTTGAATTTTCTGGGAAAAGCCTTTAAAGTCCTCTTCATTTGGAAGGAATTTTATATAACTGATAAACGTTAAGGGATAGACGAAAACGTACTACACAAGATAAGTAGATCTCTTTAAAGCATACACAATTTATTTCAAATAAGTTTTCGTGGCATAAGCCGTTTCTGAGATATCCGTTATTATTGGTTGGAGTTGTTCTTTCTTGATCATTCTTTAAAGTCCTTTCAACATTCAGTTGTTTCTCGCGGTATCATGGAAACAGTATGGAATTTTAAGGCCAGCATATAGCGTCCAGTTGTTAAACATTTGACTATCGCTGTTCTCTTTGTATCTATGATGAAATGTGTAATGTGGCTATTTTTGGAAACGTTTATTTGGATTAAAACGTGGTAGATAGAAAAATAAGCTTGATTAAGAATAGTTTGTATACTCTCGAATAGAGGGTAGTGAAACTCATTGAATGTAGTAGAGTTTTAGAAAAAGAACCATGTATGTGTGTGTGAACCGCATATTCCACTCCAAACTACCTTTTACAAGTAATATTGTGCGAGAGGCTCCTCATTTTTGTTAAAAATACCAAGGTTTTTAAAATATTTACATGACAAAACGTATATCTGAATCCTCTTCATACTAAATGACTTTTGTATAGCTGGTAAACCATGAGAGACAAAATATTATTACACAAAAAATATAGATCTCGTTAAATTACACATTTTATTTCAACATTTATTATGACATTCATCATTTCCTGATTCTTTCTTATTGTTTAGAATTTTGAAATATTTAATTTTTTTTCAAGCGTTAAGTCGCTATTCGGTCTTTTATTTGGTGGTCATGCAAAGAGAACCGAATTTTACAGGTATCACATAGCGATGATTTGACAATTGCTTCATCTTATTCCATTCCCCTTGTACCTGCAACGAAATGTGTAATAAGATAATTTCTGCAAATGTTTATCTCGAAGAAGCAGATAGAGTGAAGTAGCTTTTATAAGAACGGTTTGCAGAAGGGTGGGTAGATAGTAATGTGAGAGTAACATATCGTTGTTTTTATCACTGACTTCAAGAGCCAGAAGTAAATTAAACTCCACACCAAGTAATTGAGAAAAAAACAAATATAACCTTGGCATTGTTTACATCGTTGTTCAATGTTTCTATGAATGATATCGTAAAGTACCTGGAGAAACCGGTTCCGCATGAAAAGTATTAATGGATAATGAAACTTTACAAAAGGAGATGTGTTCTACTAGTGATGCCATCAAAAGTTTAACCTTCAGACGCAGTTCAAGGTTTCTCTGAGGTAGTTGTACCCTTAGTGATGCTAAACACTGATGTTCCCGCCGGATTGCTCCAAAGGCAGAATCTCACAGGAGAAAAACACGGACTGTAGATGTTAGCTGCACAGTGCTTGTTATATCATTCGATAGTCCAGGAGTAATGCATAATGACAAAGTCTTAGGTGCTATGGAATATAAAGGACAAAGATATAGGACATCAAAGAACATGAACAGAAACAATATACAGAGCCTTCGTTTGAATATAAGGCCGGCCTAATGGGAACTTTCTTGGCACCGGAAAGCACGCTGTTTGCCGGCGGGAATTTTTTAATTTCGCGAGCTTTATCATCCAATGTTCAAAACCTTTGTTTTATCTTGTTGGTACACAGGTTCCTGATGTATGTTTGCATTCTCAGCTGTTTTCAATACTTAGTTATTGTTGACTGTCGAAAAAGTTGTACGTGTTTTCAAGTGCCCGGTGAATTTTTACTTTCGAAAAAGACGGATCAAAGAATTTGCATTAAATTTTGCTTGAAAAACGGAATAACGTGCTGCATCCCATTTGAAATGCTGACTGTGGCTTTAGGCGAATCTACTATAAGCAGGACAAGAGTTTACGAGTGGTATAAACGTTTCAAAGAGGGTCGAGAAGACGTTGAAGACGACGACCGTCCTGGACGCCCTAGCACATCAATTACTGATGACAATGTAGAAGAAGTAAAGAAAATGGTTCTGAAAAATCGCCGAATCACTATCAGAGAAGTTGCTGATGTGGCCGGCATATCCTTTGGCTTATGCCAAGCAATTTGTTAGGATGTTTTGGGCATGAAACGTGTAGCAGCAGAGTTTGTTCTGTAATTGTTGAATTTCGACCAAATTGTTGAATTTCGCGAAGACATCGCTCAGGAATTTCTGAATGAAGTCTAAAACGATCCAGAACTTCTAAAGAACATGTGTATATGGGTATGAACGTCGAAACTAAGGTCCAATCGTCCCAATGAAAACTGCCTGAAGAGCCAAGCACGAAAAAATTTCAACAAGCTCGATCACATGTGAAGGTTCTTCTCACTGTTTTCTTCGATTACAATGGGATAGTGCATCAGGAGTTCCTGCCTTATGGTCGTACGGTCAATAAGGTAAACTGCCTGGAAGTTATGCGACATTTGCATGAAGAAATCCGAAGAAAACGACCAGAATTGTGGCAAAACAACTCGTGGAAATTACATCACGATAATGCACCCGCTCACACCTCAATACTTGTTCTTCACTTTTTGGCAAAAAAACAAAACCACTATGCTGCCTCAGCCAACGTATTCGCCGGACATGCCCCCCTGCGACTTCTTTCTACTACCGAGGCTGAGGAGAATGATGAAAGGATGACGTTTTGCCATCACTGATGAGGTAAAGACAGAATTGCTGAAAGAGCTGAACACCATAAAGAAAAGTGAGTTCTAAGATTGGAAAAAGCGCTGGCACAAGTAGGGTAATTCCGGGAGAGATGGACCCCCTTTTCTGAATTTCCCATATTTCTTTTATTTTTAGTAAAAGTGGTTAAAATGGTAGTACCTTATGATTTTGGTGGCATCAATAAACCATATATAGCTGTATACATGCAAAAGACGTATTTACAGACTTGCGAATTATGAACAAAAAAATTACACAAATGGTCCATCTAACCCGTAGTACTCGGGTTAGATGGACCATGGTATATGGGAGAGATGGACCTGCATAAAATAGGAGGAGAATTAAATGATACATTCGTAATTAGTACTTATTGGTATATTGTAAATGATTTATCATGTAGAACAAACATTTGTTGTTTTACCGAGTTCATTTTGGAGTATGTTTTTTAGATTTACTCTCTCCTCCCACATAAGTCGCACTTCATACCGTATTTGGTGCAGTTCTCATGAAGTCAACGGGAACACATTGGGCATTGTATCCAGTCTTCATTGCTTTTGGTTGCGTTGTAGTCCTCTCCGCATCCAGCACATTCATTTTCATTCCACTCTTCATGATCATCGTCACTGTCATTGCATACAACATCGTCATCGTTTAGGGACTCTTCGGAATCAGAATTGTCGCTCCCTCTTCTTCTGGTTCTTGGTCTCTTAGATTTAGACACATTAGATTTTCCATTAGCTCTACTCTTCTTAGCTTTCCAAACCTTAACATTCTCCTTTGAATTCGATATCTTGGAAACACTTGCTGCCTTACCACTTAGTGTAGTTTTCTTCTTCAAAATTGCTATTGGGGAAATGTCATTAAGGAGTTTATTGGTGTTGGTATTTTGGTCTCCTTGTCTACCTGAGTTTCAATAGGAGAATTATTTTCCACGTAGGAGATCCCAGGAACTGCCAAGAAATCATCAGTTTGAGGACGTGTGGAACTTGAAGCATTAGTCAAAGGTAAATCATTTGAAATATCTAGCAGCTTCGTTGATTCCCATAACTTGCTTTTTTACTGCATCCACAGCCTTCTGTAAGTGGTCTACACTCCAACATCCTCTTGTATAGCCCTGTTTCCTTTTGTAGGTAGTTGGCATTCCTCTAAAATAATAATAATAATAATAATAATAATAATAATAATAATAATAATAATAATAAGGCATCTATTTCTCCTTTTATAAACGATTTATCGATACTCACACTATATATACATATATATGTATATATCTATGTCATTAGTCAATAAGTAAACAAATGTTTATTTATATATTACACTATAACCTCTAACGTTTTACCAAAAAAGGATTGTATAAACATTAAAGTTATAAACAATATGGTCTATCTCTCCCGTGAGGACCTGGTCCAACTCTCCCGAATGTCAGGGAGAGATGGACCAGCCTGCCATTTTGCTTCGCTTGGGGGCAGCGTCACCAGAACACGCCATGGGGCTACATTTACTTGTTTTACGCTTCCTAAGAAGCTTTGGTAAAAGTGTGATATCAAATAGTGTGTATAATACCTAATCATATAAATAGTGAAAAACAAATTGACATACCTGATTTTAATTATGCGGTATATAAATGAAATGCTTCAACAAATCAAGACGAAAACAACACTGTCACACATTCTCATCTGCCACTAGCAGGCGACACTACCGCTAACTCGCTCTACTGGACGGTTCGAGAAATAATTAACTGGTCCATCTCTCCCGGAATTACCCTATATTATATCTGAAGGGGATTACTTTGAAGGGGAGAAAGTTAATGTTGATGATTAAATAAAAATTCTTTATGAAAAACAAAAATTCCTGTTACTTTTTTACCACATCCCGTGAATAGTCCCTCAAGCGCACAGATTCTCATGCAACTGCAATAAGCACATACCTTCGACGTAGAAGAAGTTGGAAATTATGTCCCTGTGCCAACACACATTTGAACAAAATTTTCATTAACACTCACTAATTCTTCATGGCCATGTAAATAAAACCATGCTTCGTACGCAAAAAGAAATTAAACGCGGATCATCAATATTACCCAATTCCCAATTGCAGAAGTTAATTCCACTAACGTTATCGCGTGGTTACAATTCCTGGTTGATTTCTTAGAGATTTTCTTCGACTTTGTTCTAACTTTCTACTTTCTCCACCACTACCCAGTAGGTAGAGAAGGTGTTGCCATCCACTTAAAAATTCGATATCGAGATTTCACCAGGTCTTTCGCTTCGTGCTCTCATCGAAACAACATGGGAAGAAAGAAGAAAACCGCCGCAGCCGCAAAGCCCGCTCCTTGCGAGGCAACCATCGCCATCGCCGACGAAGAAGATGACCAGCTTCCCGCCTCTTCGCCGCCGCCAGTCGAAGCATCCAGCGCCTCCTCTCCCATCAGCGCAGCCAACCACACACCGCTGACCAGCGTGCCTGCACGCTTCTCCGCTGTTGTCCGGGGAGTGCACCGTCAGCTCCCGGACAGTTTGTTGCTCACCGCCGCCCAGCGCTTCTGGCCGTCTGCGGCCAAGGCGACTAGGATTAAGAACGACAGAGGTCCCACACCGCTGGTCCGTCTAACCTTCGTGGAGGAGGAAGACTACTCGGCGGCCCTACACGCAGGAATGCCCTTATTAGGGCAAACCCTGGTGATCGAGGCCAGCCGCAGTGTGCGACCAACTCCATGCCGCCGCTGCTGCCTATACGGGCACACCGCCGCATTTTGTGACGCCGCACCCCGCTGCCACTACTGTGGCAACGGGATCAACACCTCCGACTGCAGGGCACACGACCTGAGACACCGCCGCCGCTTCTGCGCCTCCTGTGGGGGCAAGGGGCACTACACTGGCCAGGCCGTCTGCCCACTCTACCCTCGTAGAGCCACGCCGAACTCCTCAGAGACACCGCAGAACCTCACACCTACGACGCCGAACATCACTTCATCCAGCGACTCGCCACAGATCCAGGAACAACTAGTAGCCACGAACCAACTCCTCCAACAGCACACCACGACCAACACAACCATCATCGAAGCCATCCAGGACCTCCACGCTGAGATGCTAAACCTTTCCAGCAGGCTGAATACCCTGGAAGAGCAGATCAGCGCGAAGTTTAATGGAATCGCCGATATCATAGACGAATCCCACGACGTTACCAAGAAGCGTCTGACCAACAACATGAACAGCCACTTCAACGAACGACAAGAATGCTTGGACCAAATAAACAGACGCACCCTGGACATGGACAGCTGTGTCAGTAAGATGTTAATCGCCATAGAGACATGCTTCACAGACGTCATCACGCGCATCAACGAGACCAACATGGAAACCCTTGCTGAGACCGACAGACTACGACAGCCACCTCCTCCAGTATATCATCATCATCAACAACGACGTGCCAACTCCCGGAGATAACAGGCCCGGGATTGGAGCCTCCATCTCCTGCTAACTCACCACCGACACTCCGATGCCCGGAGGTAACAGGCCCGGGCTCGGTACCATCATCAACTGTTAAGCCACCACTGTTTTCTAGGTTACTGTCAGGGCCTCGGCCATGACCTTTACCTATTCCCCACTGAGGAGTGTGTCCACTTTGGACCTCTCCGTTTTCTACTAATTACCCACGAACCGCAGGTTTGCTTCGGCGGTACCAGCCAACACGATGCCAATTATGCCCCCAATAAATAGCGCCACCACAGTACAATATCCTTCTTTTCCTCTTCCTTTTTCCTTTCTACAACCTTTATATATAATCTGTTTTTCCTTAGACCTTTATTCCTGTTTCCCCCCCCCCAAAAAAATTCACCAGAAATACATGTTTTGGGGGCCCCTGAATCCAAATAAAGCTTTTTCGGAAACATGTCCATGTGTGTGCGTGCGCCCTCTTGTGTGTCTATGATCAGCATAACTCAAAAACGAAAAGTCGGATAAATATCAAACTTCCAGGATGCGACACAAAGATTTTCAAGAAAATCCCCCAACCCCAACACGCTTTAATGGAACATTTTTCGAAAATTTTGATTTTCTAAAAAAAATGGCTCTAACAATTTTGATTAAAGCAACATATATTAAAGATATTTACATAAATAAAATATACGAGACCTGTTCAAAATTTCCGGAATCTTGTCCACAAAATTTTCCTACGCTTACCTTTTACTTATTGGTCTCCTTCAAAATACTCTCCTCCAGAATTGATACACCGCTTCCAGCATCGTCTCCACTTCCAGAAGTAGTCTTGGTACGTCTCTTTTTGGATCGCGCGAAGCGCCGTCAGCAAATGTTCCTTTATCTCGTCTATCGTTGCAAATATTCCTTCTTTCAACGGAGTTTTCAAATTTCGAAATAAAAAATAATCCGCAGGGGCCAGATCTGGAGAGTACGAAGGATGAGGCAGCACAGATATCGTTTTTTGTGCAATAGTCACGCACCAACAGGGATGAATGTGCGGGTGCGTTATCGTGATGCAAGAGCCATGTATTGTCTCGCCACATTTCAGGCCGTTTCGTTCTCACATTTTCTCACAGGCGCCACAACCCATCCCGATAGTCAGTCTTCGATTGGCTCGCACAATTTCGTTTAAGTTCCTGACATGACCGTCATCGAAGGGCGTCCTGAACGAGGGTCATCTCTAACTTCCATCCGGCCATTTTTAAGCCGCGTGAACCATTCGTAACGCCGAGTACAGCTTAAGCACTCATCACTGTAGGCTTCCTGCATCATTTGGTGTGTCTCTGTAAAGGTTTTCTTGTGTTTCACGCAAAATTTAATGTAGACGCGTTGCTCCTCTAACTCTGCCATCTCGAAATTCGCAAGCTGTGCAACACAACGTTCTACTCAATACAACTTTGAGCAATAATTAACAGATATAGAATAATGAAACTTCTAGCAGTTACGCATTAAACACAGACGTGTGCAGGGATGCCAACCGCATTTCGCTGCAATACTCCATTGGCGCAAAATTACGAATGTTCCGGAATTTTTTGAACAGACCTCGTATATCTACCTTGAATTCTCTGGGAATAGCCTTTGATGTCCACTCCATTCGGAAGGAATTTTCTATAATCATATAACTCTAAACGTTAAGCGATAGACGAAAACGTACTTTAAAACACATATACCTTTTGTTTCAAATAAGCTTTTTGTGGCATACGCCATTTCTGAGATATCCGTAATTAATAGTTCGAATTGTTCATTACTTGGACATTCTCTTAAAGTCCCGTCAACATTCAGCTGTTTCTTGCGATGTCATGGAAACAGTGTGGAATTTTAAGGCCAGCATATAGCGTCCAGTTGTTAAAACATTTGACTGTCGCTGTTCCTTTTGTATCCATAACGATATGAGTATTGTAGCTATTTCTGCAAAGGTTTATTTGGATTAAAATATAGCACACATAAAATAGGGTTTATACCCACTAATAAAGATAGGGGTTAGAATAAGTCATGTGAATGCATCACAACAGATTTTTTTCCTAATGTCATCGAGTTTTTCCTCTGTATGAACACGGCATTTACGGTTACGAACGTTTCTTCGTGAGGGAATCTGTCCATAAATCGCGTCTCACTTTTCTACAAGAGTTTGACACATAGGAATCAAGTGGAATCAAGGAACCACTACGATCACTTGCATGGTGTTAACGCCCGCACCACACCATTTAATTTTAAGCCGTAGCTCTTAACGCATCCCTGTCAATCCCACCCAACCTAACCCGTACTAACCACCGAGCGCCAGGCAGGGCCTGCCATGGCTGGCGCCGGTAAACCCAACCAGGCACGCTTGCATGTTCCGCATGCTCGCATGAGTAGTTTAACTTACTAACCGGGGTGCTTCCGCGGAACCCGACCATGCTTAACTTACATCTTTCTCCACGCACTAGCACGCCACTACTAACAAAGCACCCCCCCTAGTTGCATGTTAGAACTAACAGCATGGGGAGACGATGTAGCCTCTGAGGATGATCGTCACCGGGGGTGGCGGGTGTGGGGCCGCCCCTTTAAAAAAAATCATACATGAAGATTCTGTGTACCAAAGTCATCATCACCATCCACAAGGTTTGATCATCAGCCCGTTCCGTCTCCATTATAATTGTTCGCTTCATCTTAATTTTTAAGTGCTTACTTAGGCAAACGATTTCCATCTATTCTGTCTAAATGCTCTTTACAATTCTACGGCAATTGTCTATATAGTCTAGCACTCATTTTATTCCAAGTTATCTCCTTATTTCTTCACTCCTTTTATGTTCAATTATAGACAGACCAGCCACTGATCTTAGAAATCTCATTTCTGACGCTTATGTTTTTATGGGTACCCTCGTCTAACACCACCATTAATTTCTGCAAATTGTTCATTTGGACAGTTTCCTATATCAATACAAATTCCTGCATTCACATATAAGCTGCGCATTGCTCTTGTAAATTACAGAGGGTATCCTTTCTCAAGTGGCGAGATCGAACAGAGAGATTCGCAAAGACCTACGTGATTATAACACAAATCCTGGAACGACCAACTCAACAAGGAAAGCAAAACGACAGATGAACAGAGGGAATCAATGGATTCTGGGCGCAAAAGGACAAACAAGAGAGAACAACTTCAAGGGAAAGCATCATAACAGCAGCAACTAACTTCTACAAATACCTATACACAAGCTCTCTACAAAACCACTAGGACCCATCCAAGAAACATTGACGATAAGGAAGTTCCTCCAATTATACAAAGCGAAGTGAGAGCAGCTACTGAGGAACTCAAGAACTCCAAAACACCAGGCGAAGACAGCATACGGAATGAACATCTGAAGATGGAGATAGCACAACTATCTTCAACAACTGCAGACAGTATCAGAACGGTTTTTCATCTTGTACACATTGCAATGATTTCTTAAATGGATGTAGGTTATAAAAGTCACCGTCAGATGGAGTAATTCCCTGCTCAGCTGTTTTTGCAGATGCTTGTTATTGTATGCTCGGGACGTCGTCAGTCTTACTTCATGTTTTTGAAGAAGTCCTAGATGTAGATTCTCCTCATTTCGACCGTAACTGTGTTGAAATCAACTCTAGGAGAAGCGTTAATGGCCCAGCCTGGAGGAGATTCGGAGTTGCCATATTTCTCCCTCGGTTGCTTGGTCCAGAGTTTATACGCATCCGACAGGAAATTTGGATTCCGTCTCTTTGGTGATGATCAGTATGAAGACTCGCTGATATCTGGATTGGACGACTGTGGCTCGTCCAAAGCTGATCATCTGTCGCTTACTACACCGCCCTCTTCCCCATCACATAAGATATAAAACATTAGTGCACTGAGTTCCTCAATAATGAAGCAATTCGACACAGCAATAAATATAGGTAACATCATTTTGAATCATTTCTTTAGATGAATCCATTGATTGCTTCGACTTGCTGGCCTTTTTTTATTATTTTATCAAGCAGCGGTTTAACCTGCATCGCAGGCCTTGCTCTAACGAAACAATGGAATATTGTTGACACTTCTCACCTACAGTAAGTACAGGAAGTATTCCAATACAGAAATTTCACTGGAAATACACGTTTTGAGAGCTCTGAATCCCTTAAAAAAAGCTCCAAACTTCCTATTTAAGTTCAGTGTCTTCCAAGAATGCGATTTCAAGATTTTCAAGAAAATCCCCACCCCAAACGACTTACATAGGGAAATGATTGTTAATTTTCTCAAAAATGGCTCCAACCTTTTAAAATCCCACATGTTTAAGATATTTGCATGACTAAATGCATATCTAGAATTTTCTGGGAAAGGAAGGGATAGATAAAATCTTACTACACACAAATTGTAGATCTCGTTAAACCACACAATTTTTGTGGCGTTAACCATTTCTGAGAAGTTTTTTGTCATTGGTTTTAAATTTTCAAATAGTTATACGTTTTTCAATTGGTAAGTCGCGTTTAAAAAAATCTGATCTGTTACATTCACCAGACTTTCTCTACTCTTGTACAAAATATTTTTACAAACTCTTATTCTCCATCTATTTCATATTAATCGAAATAAACATTTGCAGAAACGATCTTTTGACATGCAAAGAGAATTACATTTTACACATAGCGACCAGTTCTAAAAATATTTGACTATCGTTTAAGGTGTACTTTGTTCCCCTTGTTTTGTATTTGCAAGGGCAATATAGAAATACAGTAGCCTTTAAGCACATACATATCTCTTAATAGCTGGTTGCTAGGTACAGAACCATTCTCTTTGCCACAGATTAATACTCTTTGCATATTCAAGACAAAAAAATGAATAACGAATTCACATTTGAGAAAATAAGTATTGAAAAATAAGTATTTCGAAAATGGTTCACTCAACAACAAAAATGTAAATGACATAAATTGTGTTTTTTATAACGCGATCTACATTTTTTGTGTAGTAAACTTTTGTGT
Source organism: Deroplatys truncata (assembly GCA_030765065.1). Taxonomy (NCBI): domain Eukaryota; kingdom Metazoa; phylum Arthropoda; class Insecta; order Mantodea; family Mantidae; genus Deroplatys; species Deroplatys truncata. The sequence continues at coordinate 16,301,207 of CM060979.1, forward strand.
ATCTCTTATGGTTTACCAGTTATGCAAAAGTCGTTCACAATGAAGAATACTTTTGGAGACATTCCAAGAAAATTCGAGATATACATTTCATTTGTCATGAAAATATCTTAAACATATGACATTTTAATCAAAATCGTTAGAGCCATTTTTGAGAAAATTGAAATTTTCGAAAAATGTTCCATGTAAAGGGTAATCTGGGGCGGGGAGATTTCCTTGAAAATCTTCGTGTCGCATCTCTGGAAGATACTGAACCAAAATACCAAGTTTGGTGTTTATCCGACTGTTCGTTTCTGAGTTATGCTGTTCACAGACACACAGACACGCGCACACACACACAAGGACATGTTTCTAAAAATGCTGTTTTTGGATTCAGGGGTATCAAAACATGTATTTCCGGTGAAATCTCGGTATTGAATTTTTGGGTGGAATACAATACTTCCCCTACTTACTATATGTAGTACAGAAAGTAAAAATCGCTTTGTCGATATCGCTTTAGACTACTGTATATATCTGCAATGAGATGTGCAAATGTGTAACGAAAACTTTTCTCGACTAACAAGAAGCAGATCTAACAATAAGCATTTATAAGATTAGTTTCTAGAAGACTGAATAGAGAAAGGCATGTGAATGTAAGAAATGTTTTCAAGTGGTAAGTCACTATTCGTTTTTCCTCGTGGTCATGCAAAAAGCATGGAATTTCAAACCCACTACATAGCGACCCGCTTTTTAAAAATCTGACTCATTCCAACAATGAAATGTGTAAGAATGTTTTGTAGAAGAGCAAAGAAAGCCATGTGAATACAGCACTTCATATTTTTTCACATCAAGGCGTGCTTTCGGTAGAAACATGTTTAAAATATTTTTAGTTGCTAATAGGCTTTGGATATTCGCCAAATTTTGCCATAAAACATCAACAAAAGGTCTAATTCATGTATAGTTTCCATAAATAAAGCAAAGCAAAACAAAAGCAGCGAGGTATTATATACATGAATCAGCCTGTCTAGAGACGTAATGTTCCTTTAACACGCTCTCGAGAGAAGAAACCGTTTCATTTGCATAGTGTTCCAATGTGGTGCCCATAACTCCGCGTCTCGGTGAACGATACGTGCAGATCATTAGCTAGGATTCCCTGAAGGCAAATAAGGGCCTGAATGCTATTTTGCTATGCTGTGTGTACGTGTGGAGTAAGTATTTACGTAGAGCGATCATATACAGTGAGTGATTATTTCTTTCGCACTGGACACCACTGGGGCTCAATTTATCGACAAACCTGTAAAAACTAGTATTTCTAGTTTCAGCTCAGGCTTGCAGGGGGCAGAGCCAATCACCTTCCTGGCTGTACAAAACTCAGCCCGTAATTAAACCTTTTCAAGGTGCAACGCAAAGAAATGAAACAATTAGCGGACTTGAAGAAGCAGCTGTTTACTTTCTCTAGTAGGGTAAGTATTGAAATCCACCCAAAAGTTCGACACCGATATTTCATAGGAAATAATCGTTTTTAGGCTCCCTGAATCCTCCCCTAAAAAGTACCTTTAGGAAAAGGTCCCTCTGTGTGTGTGTGTGTGTGAGTAGCATAACTTAAAAAAAACTAAAAGTCGAATAAATACCAAACTTACTACTTTGAATGTTGGGTTCATTGTCCTCCGGCTAGCTATTATTATTATTCAGTTGAGCACATCTCTTGATCAAGGTGTGTAAACGGAAAGGATTTGTTACTCAAAGATAACACTGATAAAAGAATTTGTTTTTACACTTTTATTACCGTCACAATTAATTAAGTTCACATATTGACTCGTGATACACGCCAGACTGAAACTGTTATATTTTCTAATATCACTATAATCACTTATTTACTGCACATTATTAATTCGCGTGTTTCACATTTATAACAAACTTTAAGACGCGAGAGATTCTGTAGAATTGCGACGTGTAACTCGCGAACGATTCTGATGAACTAAGCGACGTTTAACTTCTGAATGATTCTGTTGGACTCAGCGACGTGTAACGCGTGGATGATTTTGTTGAACTGGACAATACTTGCCTCTGGCTTTAGCTTTATATGCTCCCACATCCCGATATGCCTAAAGATTATAACCGAGCTGCTATTGGTTAATAAAACGCGCCAACATTAGCGTCTATTTTTACATCCAATCAAAATTACGAACACAAATGCTCTAGGGAAGAAATTCCCTCCATTTCTACAGAAAAGCGCGCCAATCTGACGTCATTTGTTTGTCTCTTCTAATTGATAAACAACTCACCCCCTCGCTCATTGTTATCCGCTCCTATTGTCAGTTTCAGTGAGGCCGTGTAAACGTATTCCTAACAATGCTTATAATTAACAAACATCCCAAATCATTGTCATACAATAATGCTTATTTACACTCCAATCACTCTGGCATTTACATTATTGTGATACAAATTACTGCCACAGACTCGAACCCACGACCCTCAGCTTGGCGCAGCGCCGGAGCTATACACTCCAGCGACCACGGCTCCGAGGGCCGGCTATTGATTAAAACACCATATATTAAACGGCACCCTAATGCAAACTGCACGGCATGAAGCAGGTGGTTACAGGGATGAGACCTAGAAGGCTAAATGTCCATCAAATATTGTTCTAAGAGTTATCCACCAACAGATCCGTCGCGATATGACCAAGCAGTTAAAGCGACGTAAAATAAACTAGAATAAAAAAAATATTTTTTCATTACAAGTAAAATGTAAATCTTGAATTTTCTGTAAATAAGCTGTGAAGTCCTCTTTATTCCGAAGATATTTTGCATAATCTTATATAATTGGTTAACGTTAAACGATAGACGAAAAAGTACTACTCAAAAAATATAGATCTCTTTAAAACACAAATTTAAAATAACTTTTTCGTGGCATAAGCCATTTCCTAGACATCCGTTATTAATGCTTCGAATTCTTCAATGCTGTCCGTTGAGTCCTTCGATTTTCATGTTTCTCGCGATTGCATGGAAACAGTATGGACTTTTATAGCGTCAAGCTCTGAAACATTTTGCTCTCGCTATTTCCTTTGTATCTATAACGAAATTAATTGTAATTTAGTTACTTCTCCAAAGGTTTATCTCGATTAAAATGAAGTAGATAGTAAAGTAAGCTTTTGTAAGAATAGTTTGCATTCCCACTAATAAACGATAGAGGGTAGAGAAAGTCGTGTGAATCTATTCACTTCATATTTTTTCATACATATTTGATACGAGGGGCACTATTTATATTTTGAGCCTTGGCAACCCTGAATGTTGTAGGTGCCATCTGACGTTTCCAATGGAAAGTTTGACTTTTTTTACCATAATCTACTTCAAACATTTTGTCAATAGAGCGTCATTTGTTTTGTTTACACTAACTTGAAACTTGTGTGCCAACAAAAACATGGAATTAACTCGTGAAAATGTTCGTGCAATGATTTATTACGACTTTCGACGTGGATTATCAAGACAAGAGTGGATCGATCAACTAACTTCCACATTTGCGACGAAGCTCCATCCTTTGCCACTGTGAAACGAATCGTGGTCGCCGTTCGCTCAATGATGAGGTTCGTGAAGGTCGTCCAAAATCAGTTGTTGTGCAAGAAAACATTGATGCTGTGCAAAATCTAATAATGAAAGATCGTCATGCGACATATTGTGAGATTGAGGCAACCCTAGGCATTAGTTCCACCAGCATATATAAAATATGGCATGATTATTTAGCTGTGAAAAAGGTTTGCTCTCGTTGGATCCCACATAATTTGACAGAATCTCAAAAAGATGCTCGTGTCGATTGGTGTACAAAAATGCCCAAGAAATACAATGGCGGTGCCTCAAAAGACGTATATAAGATTGTAACAAGTGACGAATTATGGATCTATCAGTATGAGCCGGAAAGTAAACAGCAGTCGACTGTATGGGTGTTTCAAGATGAAGCAAATCCAACAAAAGTTGTTCGCACTCGAAGCACTTCGAAGCAAATGGTCGCCTGCTTTTTCAGCAAAACTGGTCATGTGGCAACAGTGCCTTTACAGGAACGTAAAACGGTCAATGCCGAATTGTACATAACCATTTGTTTGCCGGAAGTCTTCGGTGAAGTAAGGAAAACCAACAATCGTTCTTCATCAAGACAATGCGAGCGCACACATATCCCGTCTAGCAACAGAGTATTTGAAGGCTAAAAAAATCGAATTGATGGGTCATCCGCCATACAGTCCTGATTTGGCACCCAATGACTTCTTTCTGTTCCCGAATATCAAGAATAAATTGCGTGGACAACGATTTTTCGTTGTCAGAAGAAACCGTTGCTGCCTTCAAAAACCATGTTTTGGAGGTGTCTCAAGAAGACTGGAATAAATCTTTGACAAATGGTTCAAACGGATGCAAAAGTGTATTGATCATAAAGGAGAATATTTTTAAATAAAAAATAAAGCAGTTTTCAATCAGAAATTATTTTGTTTTAATTATTAGGCTCAAAACATAAATAGTGCCCCTCGTATATGTATAGTAATGATTAAGAAATTTCAAATGTTTTGGATTGCTTACGAACCCTAAATTTATTTAAATGTCAAACAATTATCCGTGCTCAGTTTTTTACGTATTTAATGCTGGAGAAAATTTAGAAAACATAGAAAACATCAGAAGCATAGAAATGTCCATACTATATCCGTGACAGGGTTAAGGCACAAAAGTATGAGTAGGTATGTGTCTACCTGGTTATCAAGGTTAAGGATTTTAGTGTGTGGTCACATGGCATCTGTTTATCGACGGTAACTGGGTTTGAAGCACTCTCAGGACAGTTTACTCGCTACAACTTTTTTTTCCAATAAACACCACTCGGCTGGAAATGCAAACAAACTTAACCAGTATGCAAAAAGCAGCGACGAGAAAGGATGTAGTAGAGGTGATGTCATCTGGAGCACCCGGTGCTCAGCCAGGCGTGGTTATCTGTTCTCCTTGGACGAGCCAATACAAAATGTGGGATGTTTACCGCAGTTCTTAATGCCCATAACTAACGCTCTGGCATCGGGAATCCGAAAAACTCCATAACAACCCGCCATTCAACCCTACCTTGCATGAAATCAATTTATCAAAGCTGTCGCAAGCAATCTCAGCAAGATTTCCCAAAGTTACGCTAGCCACACACATGATCAGCGCCGACCAACTGTTGCAAGGTATTCCATTCGAATGAATATCACATGTAAAATTAGAGTCGCACAACCCTAGGTCCGTCAATAGCTCAAATTCTTCCTCTTTCAAATCTGTAAAGAGATTTCAGAGTCTGAAACACATAAATACTGCCCACCCTTGCAAACAGGACCTTGTTCTAAATTTAAAGAGCATTCTCTTAATTTGACTATAGTTTATAAATGTGCCCTTTCAGACTGGTTTTCTGAAACTTGCGATCTTGCTCTAAGGTTCGTCTACAAATTTGGCTTCACATATATTTGCGAGCAAACTTTTTTTTGCATGAAAGTAATAAGAAAAAGTTACGTTTGCACTATTATAGTTGTACATCTTACTAATATACTAATTATTCTATGCACATAATACCTTCAGGATGTCTTTATTAAATAGTAAATAAAGAAGTATTTCCATTTTAATTCTATTTGGGTTAAGGGTCATGAAGGATTACTAGGGAATTAAAGAGCAGATGAGCTGCGAACAGTCAAAAATAATTCAATTACTCAAAATGTACATCACGGGAGAAGATAAATTCAGTGTGTGTCTGGTCAGAGTGAAGTGAGCAAAGAATCTGTTCGGCAAATTTTAAAAACATCACAAGCTGCAACATGTTCACACAATGATCCTGTATACAGGTGCCATCACAAAACAGATGGACGATGGTAAGCGTGTTGTATTTAGTGATGAGTGTTTATTTTACTTGTACGGTCATGCCCACACTCTAAACACGCACGGTACTGGTCTGTGCAAAATCCAGGGTGGATGCATTAGCTGAGGATCCAGGTGCTCCCAAGATGTCTCCTTGGGCCTACATTTCTTTGAAACTAACGTGGACCAATGTTCATACTGAGAAGTGTTACACTCTACTTTGTTAGACTTTCTAGGTAACCTGCCATTGACTGTGCTTCCAGCAAGGTGGAGCTGTTCCTCAGTGTGTTCCAATCATTCGAGACGGTTTAAATCCCAACTTTGGACACCGATGGATTCCAAGGTTGCGATTGAAGATGTTCAATTAAAAATAAACTTTTAAATTCATTTGTTTTTATTTGTGATTCTCTAAAAAACCGACTAACGATGTTGATTAAAATATATATTCAAGATATTTTCCTAATACCTAAATAAAATGTACATCTAGGATGTTCCGGGAGAAATCTTGAAGTCCTCTTCATTCGGAAAGAATTTTATAAATTTCTGTATAGGCAAAAAACCATAAGATGTACACAATTTACTACACAGAAAATCTTAGAGCACATAATTCATTTCAAAGAATTTTTTGTGGCATCAGAAATTTTAGACAGATTCTATGTCTTTTTATTGGTTTGAATTTTTCAATACTTCGCCACGTTTCGAAGTGGTATCACTTTACAGTTTGACACCATAATTATTGACTGGAAGACATAAATAAAGAAATGACAGTAGGATAAATAAATAATTGCAATAAACAATTTCCATATATTAAATTAATGTATAATATAACAAGCTTGAGTTGAAAGATTTGTCCGAAGAAAAAGGTAATCACCGAGTCATGTTAAGCAGTCATCAGCAACAGCATGAGGAGCGAAAGCATTAGCTTAAAGATTCTTGGAATGTAGCTAGGTTATAAATTCAGTATGATTGAAGAGTCACGCAGACAGAAAATCTGAAAAATCTAATGTGTTACACTCACATGACTTTCTCTACTCTTGTACAAACTATTTTTACAAATGCTTATTCTCCATATGCTTCATGTTAATCGAGATGTTAATCTTACTGCTAACTTTCTTGTAGATGCAAGGGGAATTGGTAGGTTTTAAGCGATAGTCAAATATTTTAAGAGCTGGTTGCTATGTGGCGCATTCCATTCACAATGAAGAATACTTTTGGAGACATTCCCAGAAAATTCGAGATATGCATTTCATTTGTAATGAAAATATCTTAAACATATGATATTTTAATCAAAATCATTAGAGCCATTTTGAGAAAATTAAAATTTTCGAAAAATGTTCCGTGTAAAGGGCAATCTGGGGTGGGGGGGATTTTCTTGAAAACCGTGTCGCATCTCTGGAAGATACTGAATCTAAATACGAAGTTTAGTGTTTATCCGACTGTTCGTTTCTGAGTTATGCTGTTCACAGACACACACGGACATGTTTCCAAAAATGCTTTTTTTTTGGATTCAGGGGATCTCAAAACATGTATTTCCGGTGAAATCTGGGTATCGAATTGTTGGGTGGAATACAATACTTGCCCTAGTTACTATACGTAGTAGAGAAAGTAAAAAGAGAAAGGTAATGAAATTCTGAGAGTTGGGGAGACACCGCCTAGTAACAGTGTCACACGCATACTTAGAGAATTGAGACTGGAGCGCATATGAAGGGATGTTGTTAAGTGAGTAATGTGTCGGTGGAGCTTGAGTTAGTATAAGGGCATGCATTCTAATCAGAGACACTCTTTTCGTTCCAATTCCTCACTCTGGATACTTAAGACAACTCGTGTGTTATTTTAAGCGCCCAGTGACGCGATTGTGAGAGTAATATTTAGCGGTAGCCGCGGTAAGCATTTTAGCGACTCGGGGCAATCAAACTTCTAAATTCTTTTATTGAGTAAACAACTACTTCAAACCGTAAGACTGTTATCAAGTATAATAAGTCAGTTATTATAGTTTTGAGTGCTACGATGCATAATCAATCTCACTGTTTATCTTCAAACAGTCGCAACTCACTTCAACAACTCAAGTATCAGATCACATTAAATTTCTCAGTCAGTTTAAACTGGTGTTATCCTTTCACACTCGCCCACGTATACCCTGAGAGAATGATCTCATTACAAACCACTGTAGCAGCTGGAGCAAAATCAACAGCAGCTATTGAAGCAAAGGTTTCAAAATCACCCGGCTTCAAGCTGTTTCTCGCAATGTCACGAAATTCAATACCCTTTCCAAGGCCAGCATATAGCAATCCACTTTTTAATCATTTGACTATTGCTTCAGCTGTCCGCATCCTCCTGCCTGTCCGTCAGAACAAAGTTCATGCCCAAGTAGGGCACTTTAAAATATAGAAAGGAAATACGTGTCATTTTCATGGAAAAATATTCTTATCTTTGAAGAAGGTGGTTGTATTGTTGCTACGTATGGAAAGTCAGTTTGAAGATGTATTATATTTCGACTGTTGGGGAGCCAAACTTGAAGTAGTTGCAACCGCACGTATGGTAAAACGTTTCCGGTAGTCTTCGCCCCAAAATTTAAAAATATTAACTTTGTAGTTTGGCTGTTTCTTTAAATATGATATATTTATGTTTGCCTCGGCTGCGTCATGGATTTCTTAGCAGGGAGGTGGTGCGACTGAAGAATGTAGGCTTACACAGATTATAATTTTTACTTCACTCCATTTATTAATTCTTGACACGATTTTAAATATCACTTCACTGATATAGAGAGCTGTAAGATTATTTTATTAAATACTTGCACTTTATAAACACGTAAACTATTTTCTCACACAAAATACGTATTAAATTTCTGGAGGACACATCTCGCGTCCGATTAGGAACACTGTCTACAACCAACACGTCTAGTTATGAGCACTGTCTACAAGCAACTGGCTTGATTTTTACCGGCTAAATTTGTAAATTTCTGTATTTCAAGTCTCTGATTGGCTATTCCTAATCCAATAGAATACATTCATTTAACTAAAGCTTTTTCTGGTTGTTGATTGGCTGTTTTATAAACTGTCACAAAAATTACATTATTGCTTCGAAGAATCAAGTAGCATTAAACTTTCAAATTCATTATTGCCTCAAGGTTACCTCATTTTTACCTCATTGTTAGTAACATTTAACCTATTATTCTCACAGCTCCTATATTATTAAATTACGTAATACATTCACATAACATTATTACACATATATACAATAATATAAACATATACAATGACTGTAATATACACTTTTTATGTATTGTTACATACACATATTGCTAAGGCGGGCTGTTATTGAGTTTATATATTATATAATTTGACTTAAATCATTTAAGTGTTAAAAATACTGCCTGATCTTAGAAAAGTGTGTGTAGAGTAATCTCATAAACCACTCAACCGAATTTGATAATTCTTTCACCATTGAAAAGCCCAAGTCTTTCTGACGGACATGGAGCTATAGGAAAACACAGTCTAATTTCATTTAATTTCATAAATTACTAAGAGATTAAAAAAAATTTACAACGCCCTTGTACTTGAATACGAAGACATTGGAGTTATAAAACAACATGCTTACGAAGACGATGATGACTTTTAGTTGAGAATGCCATGGAGTAGAAAACATATTGTTACTCCACAGAAAGTGCATGTAAAATAAGACAAATGCTGCGGATATTTCATTCCAAGCAATATATATTTAGACGGTCACTATTTACCAATTAAGACACAGCATAATAAAAGAGAATCGAATCTGTTTATAACTCTACGACGCATGCAATACCAATGCCATGAACCGACAATTTTTAATTAACAACTAAGAAGATGTTGCAGATGTCTTTTCTAAAGAAACTTGATGGCCCTAGAAGTGTGGAATCTACATATTCACCAGCTTCACGTCTATTTCGTTGTATAGGTGTGTTCTGTATTATGTGAAATCTGTCTTCCTTTTAGGTTATTAAATAACTAAGCATCAAAGAGCAGGTGCAACGCTTTTCGCCTACTGTAATTATAGAACCGACCGATGATTGTCGGGCGAGGTTAAGGAAGTCAGACGTTCCCTCAATGTTTTCATATTTTATTAGGAATAACCGGGGTAGTGAAAATTACAATTATAAGGGGTAAAGGGAAGAATTCACCATAAGAATCTTCGACATAATTGTACAATGATTTCATAAAGAACGGGGGGCTCCGCGGTAACACGTGTGAATTGCATTCCGGAGGTTCCGGGTTCGATCGCCGGCGACCGCCCATTCTGACCGATGGGTTTTTCGTGGATTCCCCGGGTCGGCAGGTGAATGCTTGAGGGCTTCTTCTCTACCATGATTTCCTTTCCATCATTTCACTTTCATTCCGTTTGCTGCTAGGTTGGAAATGTTAGGCTTCCGCGCGTCTCTGTGGCTATATACCTACGGCCTGTAGCCTCCTGTAATTCCTTCACTTCATCCTTCTTCCTGGAGGACAGTAGCCGCAATAGATCTGTGCAGGAAGCAGCGCGCGAGTTGTCGCTCTCCACCTCAACGAGGGGAGGTAAATAAAATGAATTCGTTATTCGAGTTTAACTAGCTGGCTGTTCGACACTATAAGGGCAGCTTTTAGAGACAAAAAAGTACAACTAGCCTTCTGCAAATACGTTTTTGACTAACCTCGACGTGTTTGCGTCCCTAACCGCCTTTATGTTAATGAAGAAATGAAACCGTGTCGCGAAGCGGTATGCGAATCATTTCTGTTGAGAATCTGACCGCGGCAGCAGGTCGAATTGTTTCCAAGATTAAGTTGCCATAATTTACGGAATGAATCCGATGCATGAAAATAACACAGTCCCTGAGAAACTGGAAGACAGGCAGCGTCCATGTGTGAACAGGAGAAACATAGGTGAGCAAAAAACAAATGCAAGACCCATTGTCTGTCGGTGTTCTTTTGATTGTTAATGGACTACGGGCAATATCTAATGCACGTAAGCATTTTATGGACTGTATTTCTTCCCCTGCAAGTAATGCGCGTTTCTCGGGAGTATTATTTACAGAGCATGAAACAATAACTGTCAAAGAAGGCCGCGGGTAACTCACCACAATAGTTTCCACCGATCTGTGGATGTTCATTCAGCCGGTGCTCTTAATTGCGTTCTTTACGTTCACGATCTGGAGACAGTGGCTAGAAGGCTAGGGCAGAACGTGAAACACTTCACGGTCTTTTAAACTAGAAACATAACGGCGGGTGTGTGAAAAGAAATGAAGAGGTTTCTATTGTGTGCTCACATCCTGGACAATACGACAACCTGCAGACGCAAGGTCACGTTCGGAGGATAAAGACAACTTAATTCTGCACAAAGTTATACGTATAAACGGATATATTGACCATGCCGAATTCCTAAACAAAAGGAATAGCTAAAGTTTGTCTCAACTTTAAAAGGCAGTATACAGGTAAGTGGGACATCTGTCTCTGTCTATCGCATATGTGTTGCCATTGGCTTTATCCTTTTCTACTCTCGCGCTGTCGCCAAGTTGCTAACTTGTAATAACATGCTGTAAATATTTAGTTATGAATTTCAGCTTTAAACACATTACCCTATGCAGAATTTTCTGTCTGACATCATTTTTACTGTCTTTGTAGATCCCTATGGGATAAACTAGTGTGCTGATACCTGCCCATTTTTAATCCTCTACCTTTAATAAGATGATTTTTAATTCAAATATTTTCGGAAAATTCTATACGTATGCAGTAGAAAAGTCAGCCAGAGAGAAACTTTGTTATTGGGTTTACAAATGGGACCAAGCGAGGGAAAATGTTGAGGAGGGTTGGAGATAGTTTTTAAAAGAAGCCGGAATCCTGTAACTTCTTGAATTCATTGTATATGGCAAGCAAAAGTCATCCATCTGTTCAGCTAACAGGCAAGCACGACGTAGAGCTAAGTAAAAGTTAACATCAGTTGTAAGGAAGTGTCTACGTTTATAGTGTGAAGTGTTATGTAGGCTATTTATTTAACATTTTTCATAAATGTTTATAGTTATGAAGGGAGAAGCTAAGAGGAGGCAAAATGCTGTAAACTAAGAAAACAGTAATAACGAATGTGTTAGATTATTAGTGTTAGTAAGACTGTAAAAGAAACAGCTAAGGCTACCGGGATGTTCAGAAACACTAGTGTACAGGATAAAAAAATCTGATGTTACACTCACATGGCTTTCTATACTTGTACAAACTATTTTTACAAACTCTTATTCTCCCTCTATTTCATATTAATCGAGATAAACATTTCCAGAAAAGATCTTTTGACATGTAAAGAGAATTACATTTGACTATCGCTTAAGGCCTACTATGTTCCCCTTGTTTTATATTTGCAAGGGCAATATAAGCATAGACATATCTCTTAATAGCTGGTTGCTATGCGCAGCATCATTCTCTTTGACACAGATTAATATTCTTTGCATATACAAGACAAAAAAATGAATAACGAATTCCCATTGAAAAATTTAAGGGAATAACAAGAAATATCTCGAAATGGTTCACTCAACAACAACAAAATGTATACGACATAAATTGTGTATTTTAACGCGATCTACATTTTTTTGTGTAGTAAAATTTTGTCTATCTCTTATGGTTTACCGGTTATACAAAAAGTCGTTCACAATGAAGAATACTTTTGGAGACACTCCCAGAAAATTCGAGATATACTTTTCATTTGTCATGAAAATATCTTAAACATATGATATTTTAATCAAAATCGTTAGAGCCATTTTTGAGAAAATTAAAATTTTCGTAAAATGTTCCATGTAAAGGGTAATCTGGGGTGGGGGGATTTTCTTGAAAACCTTCGTGTCGCATCTCTGGAAGATACTGGACCTAAATACCAAGTTTGGTGTTCATCGGACTGTTCGTTTCTGAGTTATGCTGTTCACAGACACACAGACACACACACGGACATGTTTCCAAAAATACTTTTTTTGTATTCAGGGGGTCTCAAAACATATATTTCCGGTGAAATCTCGGTATCGAATTTTTGGGTGGAATACAATACTTCCCCTACTTACTATACGTAGTAGAGAAAGTACGTAAAAAGGATGAGAAACAAAAACACAGCGAAGTATGGTGCATCGTTCATCCTTTGCTGTTTGAATACCTTCCACCCACATTGAATAATTTCGTCAAGGGCAAACAGTGACCATACCCTACCAAATTATAGCTTTTATCATTTTATATCTCCATATTTTTCTGATAATATTATTTTTATACCTGTATAATCGTATTTCGAAGTACTAAAAATACAAAGGAGCAGACAAAGTGCAGGTGAAAATTAAATGTCTTACAATTGCCATATATTTCAGTTTGTGTGATGTATCATTCACAAGATGGCATTAAATTGGCAGATCGAACGTAGCTGGGCGCCAAAGTGCGAGCGTACATGTGGCGATAGTGCTCCCCGTTTAACTTGCACTATCTTTTAAGCGTGAGGCGCGTTATAATATATTTTAGTTATTTTAATTGCCACCCTAGCTGAATTAACTCCATCGAAAAGGAATGTGACACTCGTATAGATTGAAAAAGCATGTGTTGCATTCACGTGACTTTCTGTACATACTATACCGAGCGAGATGGCTCCGTGATAACGTGTGAGGTCCCATTCGGGAGGTCCCAAGTTCGATTCTCGGTGGCCATGGGCTTTTCGTGGTTTTCCCTGGTTGACAAAGGCGAATGCTGGAGTGGTGTATTCTACCAGGCTCTCCTCACTCCCCCATTTCCTCTTCATGCTTCAGATTGACTCCGGGTCGGTCAGTGTCGGTCAGATGGCGCAGAGGCTGCGCTTTGGAAATGCTTCCCTGGTCCCACTAGAGGGACGTCTCCGAGTGGCCCTCCCGTGGCCGGGTGGTCAAGCCTGGAACTGTTAGGGAACGCTTCGCTCTGCAACCCGTGTATTCCCTGCGGTTCCCTCATCTCATCCGTTCCTCCCCGAGGGTGTACGCACAATTCAATCTACATACTATCCCTATAACAATAATTCTTAAGTCTCCTCCATAATCCACTGAAATTTGCAGAAATGTCTCCATTTCACATTTCGTTGTAGATATAAGAAGGATACTGTAGGCTAAAGCGATAGTCAGATGTTTAAAAAATGGGATCGGAATGTGATTGCTTTGGAATTCCACTCTTAGCATGAAGAAAAAAACTAATAGCGACTTAGTGATAGCACCAAGTATTAGGTATGTATTTGAAAATTCAAGCTAATATGAAATAATATCTTTAACGCCACAAACGAGTATATTATACATAAATTGCGTGTTTCAACGAGATCTACAAATGTTGTGTAATATCCTTCTCTGTCTCTCTCTCTCTCTCTCTCTCTCTGTTTACAAGTTACACCACATTCATTTAGAATGAAAAGGACTTCGCAGGCTAGTCCCAGAAAATTCAAGATGTACATGTAATTTGTCACGTAAATATTTTTAACCTATGGTATTTTAATCAAAATCGTTAGAACTTTTTGAGAAAATCGAAAATTCCGAAAAATGTTCCATGTAAAGGGGAATTTAGGGTAAGGAATTTTCTTTCGAAGGTACTGAATTTAAATACCACATTTGGTATTTACCCGACTTCTCGTTCTTGAGTTATGCTCTTCGCAAACACACAGAGACACACGGACCTTTTCCTAAAAATCTGATGTATTACATTGACATAACTTTCCCTGTCCTTTATTAGTGGGTATACAAACTATTGTTACGAAACTTTATCTTTAAATCTACTCAAACCTTTACAGAAATAGTTACATTACAGATTTCGTTATGGATACAAAGAGAACAGCGATAGTCAAATGTTTAATAACTGGACGCTATATGCTGACCATAAAATTCCACACCGTTTCTATGACATCGCAAACAACTGAAAATCTATAGGAGTTAAAAAGAATGACTAAGTATTGAACAATAACGAATATCTCAGAAATGACTGATGCTACAAAAAAAACATATTTGAAATAAATTGTGTTTTTTTAAAACAAATCAACTTTTTTGTGAGGTACGTTTTCGTCTATCGTTTAACGGTTACCACTTATACAAAATTCCTTCTGAATAAAGAGGACTTTACAAGCTATTCCCAGAAAATTCAAGATATACATCTTATTTTCCATGTAAATGTCTTTTATATACGGTATTTTAATCAAAATCGTTAGTCATTTTTTAGAAAATAAAAAATTTCGAAAAATGTCCCATGTAAATAGTAGTTTTCGGTGGGGGGATTTTCTTGAAAATCTTCATGTTGCATCATTGGAAGGTACTGAACGCAATTACCAAGTTTGGTATTTATCCGAGTTTTCGTTTGGAAGTTATGCTGTTTATACACACGCGCGCGCGCTTTTTTTTTTTTTTTTTTATTTCAGGCAGCCTCAAAATATGCATTTCCGGGGATATCTCGGTATTGATTTTTTGGGTGGAACGATCTTCTCTAACTGCTATGTACATTGTAGAGAATTTAAAAAACATATCTATTTAAAAATTCAAGCCAATAACAAAGAACAATTTAGATATGGTAAACTCCACAAAGGGTTTTATTTGACATAAACCGTGCACTTTAACGAAATCTATATGTTTACTACTTTGATTATTGTAAGTAGACGATGTTGAAATAATAATAAAAATAATAACAAGAGGTATATTAAAAGCATTTCACTCACATTTCTAATAATAAGACCAAAGCGTTAAAGATTTAACTCTCTGTTTTGTTCCACAACTCGACTTCCATTCAAAGTCGCTCATTCCTGGCAACATTATGTTTTCAAGGTTTAAAATACGAACCTGAGAGCAAATGCTGTATGCGAAAAAAAATTCATGCAAATAAAAGATACATTAAACCGTTTTCCCGGTCGTTAACTTCACTCTCTAATTTCCTCTCGAGGCTTCGATCCCATGGCTCTGCTCCTTGAAGACTTGCAGCAAAGCAAAAGCAACAACAAAGTAGAGGCCATAAAACCGCTAATTAGCCGGACGATTTATGATTATCTGTTACAAAGAGTTACGCTAAGGAATTCAGAGGAACGGGTGTAGTTTTGTTCAATGTTTACTTGCACGTAAAGATATGAACACACGGTTGTTGTGCTGGGTCCTCGTAAAAAGTTACGTATGCTATGAGCAGCATCTTTCTCAGCGGCAATATCGTTGCAAAGGATCTGAAGCGTCACAACAAACAAAAACGAAACGCGATAAAAAGATATTTGCTTTCAGAGCGCCGTTTGTTTCATACAGCATTTGGTTTGCTTGCTTCTGTCTTACTTAGCATTTTCTTTTTTCTTCCCTTCCTTTCTTTTTTGTGCTACAAATACAGGATGGTTAAAAATCCAAAGACTCACTTCAGCTTGTTACTTCTCTATCACTAGGCACATTGCCGTACATAAAAATCTAATGTGTTACACTCACATTACTTTCTCTACTCTTGTTAATCTTATTCCTAATTTTCTTGTAGATGCAAGGGGAATTGCTAGGCTTTAAGCGATAGTCAAATATTTTAAGAGCTGGTTGCTATGTGGAGCATTCCATTCTATCTGCATTACCAGGACAAAAAAAATGAATAACGAATTTGAGAAAAAGTTTTAAGTATTGTAAAATTTAAGGGAATAACAAGCAATACCTCGAAAATGGTTCACTCAACAAAAAAAAATGTATATGACATAAATTGTGTATTTTAACGCGATCTACATTTTTGTGGAGTAAAATTTTGTCTCTCTCTTACGGTTTACCAGTTATGCAAAAGTCGTTCACAATGAAGAATACTTTTGGAGACATTCCCAGAAAATTCGAGATATACATTTTATTTGTCATGAAAATATCTTAAACATGTGATATTTTAATCAAAATCGTTAGAGCCATTTTTGAGAAAATTAAAATTTTCGAAAAATGTTCCATGTAAAGGGTAATCTGGGGTGGGGGAATTTTCTTGAAAACCTTCGTGTCGCATCTCTGGAAGATACTGAACGTAAATACCAAGTTTGTTGTTTATCCGACTGTTCATTTCTGAGTTATGCTGTTCACACACACACACACACACACACACACACACACGAACATGTTTCCAAAAATACGTAGTAGAGAAAGTAAAAATAATTAGCAATGTTATTTATGAACGTGTGACGCAGCTACCTCACTGTCGCTATGACCTCCCACTTTAATCGACAGGGATTGTTCGCTCAACTACAATTCCAGAAAAGAATGGCACTGCAATAAAGATTCTGGAGAGAGACGCGGGGCATCCTACAGTTCACGTCGCGATAAAGACAGATAAACATATTTCTCATTGTTCCCGCTAGCACAATACGATTGTAGCTCCACAAAAGGATTCAATGTATACAATTCCATGCGTCATAGATCTGGAGTCTTTTGTCCGGCCCAGAGCACTGCGAACTGAGGGTTGGAACATAAATATTGAGGTATACTTCGCACCCCATGCTGCGACAGCGATTACTGGCCTCCACAGAAGCGTGTTGCGTTCAGCCCTTTGCCCCTGTACCAAAATACACGACCAGAGAACGTGAATGGGGTGTAGGAAACATTCCAGACCATACACTTCCAAATATTTGTCTTTCTGCGGATTCTAGTTTTTTTGTAAAAGCAATTGAAATTCCAAAAATCCTTTTGATACATTTCTGAAAGCCTTCTATGGCTACAGAAAGGTCAGGGAACACCTCTGAGAGTATTTTCAAGCGGATTATAGACATCTGTTCCGTTGTACAATAAACTCTTCTAGAGAAGTGAATTTAAAAAAATAAAGTTTTTCCTCAGGAGAGAAAAAATTAATTCGTCCTTTATTTGACCTTTATGCGGACAACGGTAAATATTATTGAACCCTTTCAACGCTTTACTAAGTGAAATATTTTAATTTCTGTAGTGTAACTTCCACTAGGTATAATGTTTCAAATCTACACCTACACCATAGCGGCTCCGGGTAGTTGGAGAGATAAGCAGACGCGGTAGCGCTCTCGTCCAGCGTAAACACCAGAATCGCTGTCGACAATTTCCCTTGTATCCGCCTATAGAACGTTCTGGAACTCTAACCAGCTGCTATACAGCGTTGC
Organism: Deroplatys truncata; assembly: GCA_030765065.1. Classification (NCBI taxonomy): domain Eukaryota; kingdom Metazoa; phylum Arthropoda; class Insecta; order Mantodea; family Mantidae; genus Deroplatys; species Deroplatys truncata. The sequence continues at coordinate 16,319,101 of CM060979.1, forward strand.
CAACCGTAGCGGAATTGCACTACCTGTAGCGAAATTTGAGCCTTCGGGAGACACTGCGGCGTAAAACGAAAAAGTGGGGAAAAGTAGCGACTTTTGTCATTTATTTTAAAAGTAAAATATATTACACTCCTAAGAAAAAAGTTTGTTATATCACATTCACATAGCTTTCTCTGCCCTCTGTCGCTTATTAGTGGGTATAAACATTATTCTTACGAAAGTTTATTTTCCTATCTACCTTTCTGGAAATGTAGAGCTGGACACTATACGCTGGCCTGAAAATACCATACCCTTTCCATGCAATCGCGAAAAACAACTGAAAATCAACAGAACTTTGAGTGGCTATATTGAACAATTCGAACAATTAATAAGGAATATCTCAAAATGGCTGATGCTATAACAAAAGTTATTTGAAATAAACGGTGCGTTTAAAGAGATCTACGTTTCTTTTGTAGTGCACGTTTTCGTCTATTGCTTAACTTTATCGGTTATACAAGATTATATAAAGTTCCTTCCGAATGAAGAGGACTTCACAGGCTATTCCCAGAAAATTCAAGATGTACATTTTATTTGCCATGTAAATTTCTTCGATATGGTATTATCACCAGAATCGTTAGAGGTACTTTTCAGAAAATAACAAATTTCGAAAAATTGTTACATATAAAGGGTAGTTTGAGGTGTAGAATTTTCTTGAAAATCTTCGTCCCGCATCTTTGGGAGCTACCGACTCTTCATCTTTGAGTTATGCTGTTCACGTACACACAAAAGCATTTTCTAAAAATGATTTTTTGTTATTATTAAGGAGCCTCAAATACTGTATTACCGATAAAATTTCGGTATCGAATTTTTAGTTTGAATGCAATACCTTCAATGAAGTCCTCTTCATTCTGAATGACTTTTGCATAACTGCAAACCATAAGAGATAGACAAAATCTCATTATATAATCAAATCTAAATCTCATTAAAGCACACAATTTTTGCTGAATAAACTTTTCTGTGGCGTTAACTTTTTCCTAGATATTTGTTATTCGTTTGAATTTTTACGTACTTATACCTTTCTTATTCTGGAAGTCATTCGTTTCTCTCTTTTGGCCATAACGGAATTTCAAAGCCGTCACATAGAGAGACACTTAAAAGATTTGGCTATCGCATAATGCCTATTGTATTTTCCTCTAATCCCCTTTATCTAAAAGGAAATAAGACAATTTATGCAAATGTTTATTTCCATTAAAGAAGTTATAAAGAATAATGGGTAGAGAAAGTCGTGTGAATGTAACAAAGATTTGAGTGTCCTTCCACTCTGTATAACGCTAACGTTATGATTGACCCAAGCTCCATGAAACGTTACAATTTTCACTAATTGAAAGTTGACGAGTTAGTGTACAAATGATGGTCAATTCGCCCAAGCACTCCTAGTCGCTACAGAAACTTGAACTTGACATTTGCTGACAGAGCCGAGTATACATGTAATAAGTAGACGAGATAGCCCGCTCTTGACGGCTCTCATTAGGTAAATATTGCAAACATCCCATTACCGCACGCTTAAATTGACGAACTAATTAAGTTTCCGTGAGTGTTGTTATTGCTAATTACATTGGACTACTGCTGATAAATTAGCGACTTTTCATGTGCTCCACTATCGATCAAAATAATCAGTATTATCGCTCAAATTCTTCCCTCCTTAACGAGCGCACCACTTGTAAGAAACATAGATTTTAATTTCCGATTACGATCAAGTGAAGCAAATCTTGCCGTGAAGTAAACAGAGCAGTGACTCAACTAGAGCATTACCATCCATGGTAAGTAACTAATTATTATTCAGTTCGTTTTAAGTACTTAATTCGAACCATTAATAACGGATATCTCGGAAATCGCTGCTGCTACAAAAAAACTTATTTTAAATAAATTCTGTGTTTTAAAGAGATCTACATTTTTTGTGAAGTACATTTTCGTCTATTGCTTTACGTTTACCAGTTACACAAGATTATACAATTCCTTCCTAATGAAGAGACAGGCTATTCCCAGAAAATTCAAGATATACATTTTATTTGTCATGTAAATATCCTTAATATATGGTATTTTAATCAAAATCCTTATAGACATTTTTAAGAAAATCAAAAATTGAGAAAAATGTTCTATGTAAAAGATAGTTTGAAGTTGGGGGAGGGACTTTGTTGAAAATCTTTGTGTCGCATCTTTAGAAGATACTGGACCTAAATACCAGGTGGAGTACTTATCTGACTTTTCGTTGTTACTTTCTCTACTACGTATAGTAAGTAGGGGAAGTATTGTATTGCACCCAAAAATTCGATACCGAGATTTCACCGGAAATATATGTTTTGAGACCCCCTGAGTCCAAAAAAAGCATTTTTGGAAACATGTCCGTGTGTGTCTGTGAACAGCATAACTTAGAAACGAACAGTCGGATAAACAACCAAACTTGATATTTAGGTTCAGTATCTTCCAGAGATGCGACACGAAGGTTTTCAAGAAAATCCCCCACCACAGAGTACCCTTTACATGGAACATTTTTAGAAAATTTTAATTTTCTCAAAACTGGCTCTAACAATTTTGATTAAAATATCATATATTTAAGATATTTTCATGACAAATGAAATGTATATCTCGAATTTTCTGAGAATGTCTCCAAAAGTATTCTTCATTGTGAACGACTTTTGCATAACTGTTAAACCATAAGAGATAGACGAAATTTTAGTACACAAAAAATGCAGATCGCGTTAAAATACACAATTTATGTCATATACATTTTTTTTTTGAGTGAACCATTTTCGAGATATTGCTTGTTATTCCCTTAAATGTTACAATACTTATACTTTTTCTCAAATTCGTTATTCATTTTTTATGTCCTGGATATACAAAGAGAATGGAATAGTTTGTACAAGAGTAGAGAAAGTTATATGAGTGTAACACATCAGATTTTTTAGTTATGCTGTTCACAGACACAAGGATACACACGGAATAGTAGTAGAGAAAGTAAAAATTCTGCGCTTTCTACGTGTTGCACAGTTTTTCTCCGCTGCATGTTCAGATATTTTAAAGTGACATTAACGCTGCAGAGGGGAAAGGGTACTAACTGAGCTTTTAATACCGGAAAATGTTGACTGATAAACAAGTGGTCGCGTATTCACTACTTCACAAATAAACTTTCCAAAACAACTATTCCTCTGTCGGGCCCATTAAAATTAATGTCCTTGTACCTGCGGTCGAAACTTTTGAGTATAAACACAACATAGGGTAGCGTTATCCCGATCGGAAACTAACTTGTAAATAAAAAATCATACGACGTGATGAACTGCAGGCAACGAATACAACAGGGAATCCCCGCCAAACGGAAAATGTAACAATATCAGCGCTTTGATTTCGATTTGTTTTGTTGGTAACACCTGCATTGTCTACCCTTCTTCCTATATACACAGAACGAAACCTGACAGGATTGGTTTATCATACTGATATCGCGACGGAAATGTGTGAAAACAAATTTTGTTGCAGATAGGACAGCGCAGAGTTATTAAAAATGCATGTTCCAGCTAGGCAACCCGGAGGTTTGGCCGGAAAAGTAATATCTGGGTATGACCAGATTTCGATTGCTTGATACCGAAGCTATTTTCTAGATTCTGCAATAATATAAATTTGCGGATGACACAGGCTTTGTGCATGAAGCGCACATACGCATTCGTTGCGTTTGTTATCGAAAATATCAACACTTATGGCGAAGTTAAAAGTCCTATCTCTCCAATGTTAAATCTGTTAAATTCATGACCCTTTGCAGAAACAGCTAATTTACACGCGATAGTCAAATGTTTAAGAAATGGACGCTATATGCTGGCCTTAAAATTCCTTACCGTTTCCATGACATCCCGAGAAACAACTGAAAATCGATGGAAGTTAAAAAGAAGGAAGTATTGACAATTCGAACCATTAATAAAGGATATATATAAAATGGCTGATGCTACAAAAAAAGTTCTTTGAAATAAATTGTCTGTTTTAAAGTGATCTACATTTCTTGTGTAGCACGTTTTCATCCATCGCTTAACGTTTACCAGTTGTATAAGATTATACAAAATTCCTTCCGAATGAAGAGGACTTCACAGGTTATTCCAAGAAAATTCAAGATATGTATTTTATTTTTCATGCAAATATCTTAAACGGATGGTATTTTAATCAAAATAGAGCCTTTTTCGACAAAATAAACATGTTCGAAAAATTGTCCATATAAAGGGGTGTTTGTCGCATCTTAGAAGATGCTGTATTTAAATACTTTTGGCGTTATTTAGTGCACAAACACACACACGAATCTTTTTCCTAAAAATGCTTTTTTTTCGATTCAGGGAATAAGCAGTATAGAAAGCAATTAAAGCCAAAAATTGGAATACATCCATAGACATCGAACATTCCGAGGAGAGACAGATGGAACAAGAAACCAAAAAATGACGGCTATGAAATAAGACAGCGCTTTCGTTAACAATGAAAGGTTTTAATGAATTGTCGAATAAAATAATTACACTTAAGAAAACTTTGCACCATCGTGTTTTTTTATATCTTCCCAATGATGTTTACACCGAAGGAAATTTATTATAATTCCAACACATGAGTTCGTTTACAAGGAAACCCATGTCTACCAACACAAATTTGGTGGCTGTAATAACGTACAAATTCCACTAGTGAGAAAAGTAAAATACAACTCCACGTCTCCTGCTTCAACTTGTTCTTGAAGTACTGAATCTCTATTATCGTCCAAACAACCGCTTTGAATCACGACATTAGTCATCAAACAATTCACTCAGAGCCTCCTAATTATAGTATTAGTTATAGCTGTTGAATTAGTAGACTGCCTTACCGAGGTGACGATTCATAGAAATTGTTTTCTTTTATTTATAATTCACTCAAAATAATAAAACACACGATTGTGAAAAGGTAGTGTGCAATACACGTGTGTGAAATGTATAACATAACCTCGTCTTGTCAAACCGTTCCTCCATCCTGTAATAATGCACTTTCCACACTCATACCGCAACATAACCACCATTAAATTGTTTACTACCTCTACTATGAAGGTAGTTACAGTAAATAGGGGAAGTATTGTACTCCGCCCAAAATTTCGATGTCGAAATTTCACGGAAATGCATCTTTTGAGGTTCTCCTGAATCAGTGAGAGAGAGAGAAAACAGCATAACTTACAAACGAAAAGTCGATTAGGCGATATGGGTTCTTGTTGGATATTTAGCAGGCAGGTTACATGTGAATGTTTACTTTTAAAACTGTATTGTTATTAAAGAAGTTTTAAGGAGTTATGGCGAACCCACACGCACGTAGTTGGTGTGTTTTGGAATGTCGTAGCACGCAGAGTATGGTGCAGGTTCAGCTGCTTTTAGGCTTCAACATCAAGCTCCTACACACACGTCAATTTTGAAGTGGTACGTGATTTTGTGGATCGTGGCTGCATATGTCATCAAAGGAAAGGCCATTCAGGGAGACCATCTGTACGTAGTCCTAAGAAGTCTGTCCGTAAAGCTAATCAGCAGTTAAACATCCCTAAATCCACCGTATCTAAGATCCTGCATACACGACTGAAGTTTCACCCCTACAAACAGCAATTACTGCGTAAGTTGAAACCTGATGACTGCAAAACGCTTAGATTTCTCTGTACATTGAGAAGATGTTATGTTTCTGCCCATGTATGGAAGCCAATTTGAAGTAGTTCTTATTTTAGGAGTTGTATTGTATTTCGACTGTTGGGGAGCCGAACTTGAAGTAGTTGCAACGCACGTATGGTAAAAAGTTTCCGGTAGCCTTCATCCTAAATGTACTTTCCGATGACCTTTGCCCCCCAAAATGTTTAAAAATATTAACTTTGTAATTTTGACTGTTTCTTAAATATTATATATTTATGTTTGCCTCTGCTGCATCAGTATTATTCTTAGAGACATGTTTCTCTTGGTTGTGGTGCGACTGAAGAATGCAGGCTTACACAGATTATAAGTTTACTTCACTCCTTTTATTAATGCTTGACACGATTTAAATAACACTTCACTGATATAGAGAGAGCTGTGAGATTTTTATATTAATTACTTGCACTTTTTAACACGTAAACTGTTTTCTTCTCACACAAAATACATATTAAATTTCTCGAGGACGCATCTCGCGTCCGGTTAGGAACACTGTCTACAAGCAGCTGACTTCTGAATTTGTAAATTTTGCTCCATTTTAGTTTCTGGTTGGCTAATCCTAGTCCAATTGAATATCTCCATTTATTAAAGCTTTTTCTGGTTGTTGATTGGCTATTTTACAAACTGTCACAAAAATTACATTATTGCTTCCAAGAATCACAAGTAGCATTATTAAACTTTCAAATTCATTATTGCCTCAAGGTTACCTCATTGTTACCTCATTGTTAGCAACTTTTGACCTATTTCTCACAGCTCCTAAATTATTAAATTACGTAATACATTCACATAACATTATTGAACATGTATACAATAATATAAACATATACAATGACTGTAATATACACTTTTTATATATTGTTACATACACATATTGCTTTAAGGCGGGCTGTTATTAAATTTATACATTATATAATTTGACTGAAATCATTTAAGTGTTAAAAATACTGCCTCGACATTTATTGGTACTAATGGCGGATAATGAAAACCTGTCAGAGAAACTAATTTTCAGTGATGAGACAACATTCCACATTGGTGGAAAAGTGAACAGGCATAATTTTAGAATTTGGGGGACTCAGAATCCACATCCCCTAAAGTGAATGTCTTTTGTGCCATATCGAAACGTCAAGCCTATGGCCCATTTTTCTTTCGACAGGCCACTGTCAAGAGTCCAACTTGTCTTGGTATTCTCTCTGAATGCTTATTTCCACAACTGGAAGAAGAAAAAGAAGGAAACGAATTTATTTTCCAACAAGATGGAACACCTCCTCACTGGCATTTGCATGTTCGGGAACATCTGAATGAGCGGCTTCCAGGAAGATGGATTGGACGTGCCGGAAATGGTGATAATGTCTTCTACAAGTGTCCGCCGAGGTCACCTGACTTGACGGCCTATGACTTCTTTTTGCGGGGTTACATTGAGGATTGTGTCTATGTACCCACATTGCCTCAAAAGCTGCAAGAAGTGCAAGTTCGTATCACTGCTGGCAACCAGTCCATTTCATCAGAGAGGTAGAAACGTGTGCGGCGTGGATGGGAACATCGCCTTGATGTTGCAGCGTCACTCGTGTGGGCCACATTAAATGTCTATGAGGTATAGTAAAAACTCTGATGTGTTACACTCACATGACTTTCTTTACTCTTGTACAAACTATTTTAACAAACGCTTATTCTCCATCTACTTCATGTTAATCGAGATAAACATTTGCAGAAACGATCTTTTGGCATGCAAAGAGAATTACATTTTACACATAGCGACCAGTTCTAAAAATACTTGACTATCGCTTAAGGCGTACTATGTTCCCCTTGTTTTATATTTTCAAGGGCAATATAGAAATACAGTAGCCTTTAAGCACATACATATCTCTTAATAGCTGGTTGCTAGGTGCAGCACCATTCCCTTTGCCACAGATTAATACTCTTTGCATATCCAAGACAAAAAAATTAATAACGAATTCCCATTTGAGAAAATAAGTATTGAAAAATTTAAGGGAAAAACAAGCAATATCTCGAAAATGGTTCACTCAACAAAAACAATGTATATGACATAAATTGTGTATTTTAACGCGATCTACATTTTTGTGTAGTAAAATTTTGTCTATCTCTTATGATTTACCAGTTATGCAAAAGTCGCTCACAATGAAGAATACTTTTGGAGATATTCCCAGAAAATTCGAGATATACATTTCATTTGTCATGAAAATATCTTAAACATATGATATTTTAATCAAAATCGTTAGAGCCATTATTGAGAAAATTAAAATTTTCGAAAAATCTTCCATGTAAAGGGTACTATAGGGTGGGGGGATTTTCTTGAAAACCTTCGTGTCGCATCTCTGGAAGATACTGAACCTAAATACCAAGTTTGGTGTTTATACGACCGTTCGTTTCTGAGTTATGCTGTTCACAGACACACACACACACACACACACACACACACGGACATGTTTCCGAAAATGCTTTTTTTTTGGATTCAGGGTGTCTCAAAACATATATTTCCGGTGAAATCTTGGTATCAAATTTTTGGGTGGAATACAATACTTCCCCTACTTACTATACGTAGTAGAGAAAGTAAAAACTATCGTAATCTAAAATCTTTATTGAATGTGCATTATGCTTATGTTTATAGTCATCTTGCATATGATAACATCCTCTGTAGACTGGCTTTTAATTTTACAGAAAAGGCGTATTAGATTGATTTGTAAAGATCAAGCATGGACTCACTGTAAACCACTATTTGTCACATTACGTGTTCTCACTTTGCAATTTAAATATATACAGGCTGGACCATTTAAGTTGAGACTGTACAATATCTCCAGAACTAAGTGTTGTAGAAATAAATGTCTTTAATAAAAGTTGCTTGACTTTATGGGCGAAAGTAAGTGAATTTAGTCATGTTTTGTTTGGAGGACGACGTTATGATAGTCATTTTAGGGTGAATTTAATTTTTTCAAATGGGAGCCATATTAAATGGACCCTAAAATGAACATCACAACGTCCTCCAAATAAAGTACGACTAATGGCATTTACTTTCCCCCATAATATCAAGCAACTTTTATTAAAGACATTTCTTTCTACAACTCTTAATTTTGGAGATATTGTACAGTCTCAAATGAGCCACTCTCTGTATATACGGACTACATTTTAAAAAGCTTTTTAATACTATTCCCTTACATCTTCAAAATTTATCTGCCGTATGTTTTAAAAAAGCAATTAGAATTACCAATTAATGGTTCTGCCACACTGACAGGTGTGTAGGACAAGGGTGGTAAGGTAGAATCAGAGGACTGAAAAATTCAATTTCATAGCCGGTATTTGAACCGCCGACCTCCGATTTCCGTCCGGCTGCTCTAACCACTGAACTACTATGGCAACATACAGGTAGAACATTAAATTCTCCAACTGACTCGCATTTTTCCCGGTAAACCACACGATCTCAAATTGTGTTGAGATGACATACCGCAGTGGCGACCTACAATGTTGTAAGCACTTAATGTCCCGGGTTTAATTATTTTAGCCTCTATCAGGTCAATTAATCAATCAATTGGCATGTGGCACTGGCACGTGTGTAGGACAAGGTTGGAAAGGTAGAATCAGAATGAAGCCCGGGACTTAAAGTACTTACAGCATTGTAAGACGCCATTGGGGTATGTTATCTCAATACAATTTGAGATCTCCTTGTTTGGTTTACCCAGAAAAATGCGAATCAGTTCGAGAATTTAATGTCCTACCGGCATGTTGCCGTAGTAGCTCAGTGGTTAGAGCAACCGAACGGAACCCGGAGGATCCGTGGTTGAAATCCCCGCTATGGTATTGAACTTTTCAGTTCTCTGATTCTACAGGGAAGAGCCAAAAAACTACGAACCGGCTGTCCGTGTCCTCGGAGCTCGTTGCCGTCTGCCGCTATCATAGAAAGGCCGGATGAAACTAAATTTAGGAAACACTTCTTAAGGAAACTATCCATCACTCGCCAATTTTTACTTTCTCTACTACGTATAGTAAGTAGGGGAAGTATTGCATTCCACCCAAAATTTCGATACCGAGATTTCACCGGAAATACATGTTTTGAGACCCCTTGAATCCAAAAAAAGCATTTTTGGAAACATGTCCGTGTGTGTGTGTGTCTGTGTGTCTGACTGTGTGTGTGTGTGTGTGTGTGTGTGTGTGTGTGTGTGTGTGTGTGTGTGTGTGTCTGTGTCTGTCTGTGAACAGCTTAACTCAGAAGCGAAAAGTCGGATAAACACCAAACTTGGTATTTGGGTTCAGTATCTTCCAAGGATGCGACACGAAGGTTTTCAAGAAAATCCCCCCACCCTATAGTACCCTTTACATGGAAGATTTTTCGAACATTTTAATTTTCTCAATAATGGCTCTAACGATTTTGATTAAAATATCATATGTTTAAGATACTTTTATGACAAATAAAATGTATATCTTGAATTTTCTGGGAATGTCTCCAAAAGTATTCTTTATAATGAACGACTTTTGCATAACTGGTAAACCATAAGTGATAGACAAAATTTTACTACACAAAAAATGTAGATCGCGTTAAAATACACAATTTATGTCATATACATTTTTTTTGTTGAGTGAACCATTTTCGAGATATTGCTTGTTATTCCCTTAAATTTTTCAATACTTATTTTCTCAAATGGGAATTCGTTATTCTTTTTTTTTTTTTTGTCTTGGATATGGAAAGAGTTATAATCTGTGGCAAAGGGAATGGTGCTGCACCTAGCAACTATCTATTAAGAGATATGTATGTACTTAAAGGCTACTGTTTTTCTATATTGCCCTTGTACATATATTTTCCCCTACATCTACAAGAAAATTACAATAAGATAGAGTTTGCAAATGTTTATCTCGATTAACATGAACTAGATGGAGAATAAGCGATTGTAAAAATACTTTGTACAAGAGTAGAGAAAGTCATGTGAGTTTAACACATCAGATTTTTTTAGAGAATTAACAGACAGGGAGCGTGATTTTGCCTTTTTTCAATAAGACTCTGCAACAGCTCATACGGCCAACATTTCGATGACAAAAATTGAAAGTGTGTTTGACGACAGAATTATTAGTCGGTACTCCGACCTAACTCCCTGCAATTTCTATCTCTGGGTTAACTTAAAACAAAGTGTACAAGACAAACCCAGACACCCTGGAAGAATTAAAACAAAATATCCACCACGAAATTGCCAGCATTTCTCAACGTGAACTACGGCGAGCGATGGATAGTTTCCTAAAGAGGTGCCAAAATGTATGGACAACGAGGGTGGCCAGTTTCAGCATCTCCTTTCATAAAGTTGGTAAGTAAAGCCTTTAAAAGTAGTTTTAAAAATGTTGTATGGCTTCATCCGTGCCTTTCTATTATAGCGGCAGACGGCAACGAGCGCCGAGTACGCGGACAGGAAAAACACAGAGCAGCCGCTTCGTAGTTTTTTGGCTCTAACTGTACCTTTCCATTAGAACTACATTGCTGACTAATCCTCTATATAGCGTAAGTGAATTTTATAATATAAACTGTATTGTTTCGTATTTTTATTTATTATTATTATTACTGTCATTTCCATAACCATTTGGTTTATCGGAATTAATATAAATACAAATAGGTACCAATATACTGTAAATCTCGCTATTTACTACAAAGGTAATTCATAATTATTTCCCTCGGTGATAATATTCATAGTATTAAGGAAACAAGGTGTAACTGAATGACAATGGCATCTGCTGTATGGGTATGTCAAAAGCACAACGCACATAGGCAAGTGGTATATGATAGTGACAGAGGATGTAATCTTTATCACCTAATGATAATATAATTTGAGCCATAAAATAGTGTCCCAGTTCCTATTCCATTTTCGTTGTCTTGGTACAGACATATTCTCAACCGGCCAACAATAAATTTGCTATTTCAGAAAGCCGTATAACTCCGTGTGACGACACACTTCAACCTGAGGCTGAATGACGGCTCTTAATTCTAAAAGTCTGTCACATTCATATATAAATTTCTCTACCCACTAAAATTAATTTTTATGGCTTCTAAAGACTATTCTTGTGAAAGTTTATTTTTACTTTCTCTACTACGTATAGTAAGATGGGGAAGTATTGTATTCCACCCAAAAATTCGATACCGAGATTTCACCGGAAATACATGTTTTGAGACCCCTCAATCCATAAAAAGCATTTTTGGAAACATGTCTGTGAACAGCATAACTCAGAAACGAGCAGTCGGATAAACACCAAACTTGGTATTTGGGTTCAGTATCTTCCAGAGATGCGACACTAAGGTTTTCAAGAAAATCCCCCCACTCCAGATTACCCTTTACATGGAACATTTTTCGAAAATTTTAATTTTCTCAAAAATGGCTCTAACGATTTTGATTAAAATATCATACTTTTAAGATATGTTCATGACAAATAAAATGTATATCTCGAATTTTCTGGGAATGTCTCCAAAAGTATTCTTCATTGTGAACGACTTTTGCATAACTGGTAAACCATAAGAGACCAAATTTTACTACACAAAAAATGTAGATCGCGTTAAAATACACAATTTATGTCATATACTTTTTTTTTTGCTGAGTGAACCATTTTCGAGATATTGCTTGTTATTCCCTTAAATTTTCCAATACTTTTTCTCAAATGGGAATTCGTTATTCATTTTTTTTACGTCCTGGACATACAAAGAGAATGGAATGCGCCATACAGCAACCAGCTCTTAAAATATTTGACAATCGCTTAAAAGCTACCATATTCCCCTTGCATCTACAAGAAAATTAGCAATAAGATTAACATCTCGATTAACATGAAGCATATGGAGAATAAGCGTTTGTAAAAATAGTTTGTACAAGAGTAGAGAAAGTCATGTGAGTGTAACACATCAGATTTTTTATTTTGTCGAAATAACGTTTGCAGAAATAGTTTCATTACATATTTCGTTATAGGTACAAGGAGCATAGAAGAAACCAAATTTCTGGCCATGAAATTCACTCTCTTTCCATAACATTGCGAGAAACAACTGAACAGCGACCGTACTTTAAGAAAATGAGTGTTAAAAATTCAAACAAATAATAGTTCTGTAATACCACAGAAATGTTATTTGAAATAAATTCTTTATTTTAAGGTCACTGCAACTGAAGTTTCCAAACTTTTTTTTTTAATTTTAAAGCTATTAATTTGAAAATTCCCACACTTAATATGAGAAAATAAAGAAATTACTGTGCAAAAGCTCAAACAATTTCTCATATAACACAATTAATATTTTTAGTTAGCAAAAACAAAATGCATATTTTCTAAAACTGCCTTACGCATTCAGATTTATCAGAAAAGCACAAACTGACATTTTTAATACTTTAGTAGGTATAGTTGAAATAAATGTAACCATTTGATTGAAATTGATGTTACTTGTAGAGAATTAAATTTTTGTTTTTATAAAGTTGTTGGTGTGAAAATTTTCTTTGTTTTTCAGTATAAATTAATTTCTTTCGCCAATGAATAAAGCAACCATTAAGTGCCTGCTTGAATCTTTAAACACCATATTTGAGATTATGTATGCAAGTTTGCATAAAATAACACACCAAAACTAAAATGTAAGGAATACGTTTTATAGGCAAAAATGTAAAACTGAGAAAAAACACACACATATAGAAAGTGTCGAAAAGGGAGCGCATGGGTGATTTAAACATGTCGCTGGGCTTTTAAAAATGAATAGATGTTTGTAGAATATTTATATGATAAATTCAAAAATCGAAAATTTTGTCGTTTTCATCTAAAAACTGAGTCCCACTGTCGCTTAAAGAGATCTACACTTTTATTGTCTATTTCTTATCGTTTGCCAGTTATATAAAATGATACAAAATTCCTTCCAAATAAAAGGGACTTCACAGGCTATTCCCAGCCCAGAAAGTTCAAGATCTATATTGTTTGTGATGTAAATATTTTTAATATATAGTATTTTAATTAAAATCGTTAGCCATTTTTTAGAAAATCTAAAATTTCGAAAATTCCTCCACGTAAAGGATACTTTGAGGTGGGGGAGATTTTCTTGAAAATCTTTGTGTCGCATCCTTGTAGAACCTTAACGTAAATACCGAGTTCGGACATTTTGAGTTATACTTTTCACAGACTGAAGTAGGAGTTGCTTCACGTATGGAAAGCCAATTTGAAGACGTTATTTTGTTGTATTACGTTCAATTGTTGGGGAGCCGAACTTGAAGTAGTTGCAACCGCACCTATGATATAAAGTTTCCGGTAGCCTTCGCCCCAAATTTTAAAAAATATATTAACTTTGTAATTTGACTGCTTCTTTAAATATTATATATTTATGTTTGCCTCGTCCGCGTCAGTATTATTGTTTTTTACTGACATGAATGTCTTTGCAAGGCGTGGTGCGGCTGAAGAATGCAGGTTTACACAGATTATAATTTTACCTCACTCCTTTTATTAATGCTTGACACTATTTTAAATAACACTTCATTGATATAGAGAGCTGTAAGATTCTTTTATTTAATACTTGCACTTTTTAAACTCGTAAACTATTTTTCGTTTCTCAAGGACGCATCTCGCGTCCGGTTAGGAACACTGTCTACAACCAACTGAATTCTGAATTTGTAAATGTTGCTATATTTCAGTTTCTGATTGGCTATTCCTAGTCCAATAGAATACCTTCTTTTAACTCAAGCTTTTTCTGGTTGTTGATTGGCTTATTTATAAACTGTCTCAAAATTTACATTATTATTGCTCCAATAACGGCTAGTAGTATTGTTAAGCTTTCAAATTCATTTTTGCCTCAAGGTTACCTCATTGTTACCTCATTGTTAGCAACTTTTGACCTATTTCTCACAGCTCCTACATTATTAAATTACGTAATGCATTCACATAACATTAATGAAATGTATACAATAATATAAACATATACAATGACTGTTACATACATTTTTACTTTCTCTACTACGTATAGTAAGTAGGGGAAGTATTGTATTCCACCCAAAAGTTCGATACCGAGATTTCACCGGAAATACATGTTTTGAGACCCCCTGAATCTAAAAAAAGCATTTTTGGAAACATGTCCGCGTGTGTGTCTGTCTGTGTTTGTGTGTCTGACTGTGAACAGCATAACTCAGAAACGAACAGTCGGATAAACACCAAACTTGGTATTTAGGTTCAATATCTTCCAGAGATGCGACACGGAGGTTTTCAAGAAAATCCCCACACCCCAGAGTACCCATTACATGGAAGATTTTTCGAAAATTTTAATTTTCTCAAAAATGGCTCTAACGATTTTGATTAAAATATCATATGTTTAAGATATTTTCATGACAAATAAAATTTATATCTTGAATTTTCTGGGAATGTCTCCAAAAGTGTTCTCCATTGTGAACGACTTTTGCATAACTGGTAAACCATAAGAGATAGACAAAATTTTACTACACAAAAAAATGTAAATCGCGTTAAAATACACAATTTATGGCATATACATTTTTTTTGTTGAGTGAGCCATTATCGAGGTATTACTTGTTATTCCCTTAAATTTTTCAATACTTATTTTCTCAAATGGGAATTCTTTATTCAGTTTTTTGTCTTAGATATGCAAAGAGTATTAATCTGTGGGAAAGGGAATGGTGCTGCACCTAGCAACCAGCTATTAAGAGATATGTATGTGCTTAAAGGCTACTGTTTTTCTATATTCCCCTTACATCTACAAGAAAATTAGCAATAAGATAGACTCTGCAAAAGTTTATCTCGATTAACATGAAATACTGCCTTAAGACACACACGCGGACGGCTTCAAAACATGTATTTCATGTGAAACTCTCGACATCAAATTTTTGGGTATAATACAATACTTCCTCTACTTGCTATAGATAAGTACCTGGTAGAGAAAATTAAATATTTCAGTAAGAAGTTTTAATTGGTGTAGTAGCAAACAGAATGCCGTAATCCTGGATGATGGATATTCTGTATCCTAGCCGGCTTGAAACAGAAATGTTCTTCAAACTACTTAAAGCGCACTCCATTAATCTTACACGAGCCTCCAGTTTTCACATCCCTTGGAGCACCAGCTAGAAATTATCTCTAAATGAGGGAAATCATTATTAGCATGTTTAATGAAGCCAGGTACCTACTCTGTGCTGCACGCATTTAAAACAACGCAACCTTGTCAGAGATACCATAATATACCAATCAAGGGAAATGTTACACCCGATTGCACATGATGAAAGCTGTATCAGAGTAGAAAAATCCAAGGCCACGGACAGGATTCGAACCACGGATCTTCTAATTCTGTACCAAAGCTGTTACTTCAGCTACCATACGCATTAATTCAAATAATCTCAAATAAACAGATATCATGCCTCAAAGCCTGCAATCATAGCTATTTGGGAACTTGAAGAGTGAAAAAATATTTTTAAAAATCTGATGTGTTACATTCACATGACCATCTCTACCCTGGATCGCTTATTAGTGGATATACAAATTATTCTTGCCAAAGTTTATTTTCCTATCTACTTCATTTTGATCGATACAAACTTTTCCAGAAACAGCTACATTACACATTTCGTTATAGATACAAAGAGAACAGCGATAGTCAAATGTTTAACAACTGGACGCTATATGCTGGCCTTAAAATTCCATACTGTTTCCATGACATCACGAGAAACAAGTGAATGTCGACAGGACTTTAAAAGTACTGAACAATTCGAACCATTAATAGCGGATATTTCGGAAATGGCCGATGCCACAAAAAAGTTATTTACAATAAATTGCGTGATTTAAAGAGATCTACATTTTTTGTAGTACATTTTCGTCTATCGCTAATATATGGTATTTTAGTCAAAATCGTTATAGCCATTTTTGCGCAAATAACAAATTTAGAAAAATGTTCCATGTAAAGGGTAGTTTGGGGTGTGGGAATTTCCTTGAAAAATCTGTGTGTCGCATCTTTGGAAGATACTGAACGTAAATACCAAATTTGGTGTTTATCCGACTTTTCGTTTTTGAGTTATGCTGTTCACACACGCAAAACATATATTTCCGGTGAAATTTCGATATAGAAAATTTTTGGGTGGAATACAATACTTCCCCTACATACTATATGTAGTAGGGAAAGTAAAAGCTATTTCTCATTTTTCTTTTAAAATATTTTCGTGTAGCTATTTGAGAGTGGTTGATACTTTACATTTATTTAATTTTACGTCGTTTCTATTTTTAAACAGTCGCATACTGTGCGAAAGCTTAGGTATTTATTTGGGGAAGATAAGGTACAAAAGTACACTGCCGGAAAATATCTTACAGCGTTGAAAACAGGTGTTGTATTTTCCAGGAATTCGCTTGTGCGCTTGTTTTTTTTTTTTATGATTGTTTACTAAAATTCATTGATCTCGTGAAATAAAAATTTAAAAAATTATTTAAATAAGTCGTTAAACGTTATACGCCATTACTTAACTCCAAAGGTTCAAAAAATTAAATGCCTCTTTCTGGCGACAGTTAAAAAGCCAGTTCACGTGTACTAAAATAAAAATTTAAACAATTTTGTAGTTTAATGTCTGTCATGAAGCTTTGAGAGCAGGAAAGTACGAAAAGAAAACAAGATTTCAGTGTAACATATTGTTGCAGCAACTTTGTATTTAATCCACTGATGCGTGTTTATAAAAACATTCGAAAATAATCAGAGCGTTTCAGTCTACGCAGTAGAGCTACAAATAAATTCCTTTCAATGCGTGTAATCCTCCACAAATAAAGGAAACAGAACAGGGGGATATTTAGTAAGCTAATAAAGCAAAGAGAATTCGGGTATATCGCATTTAGTTTCTGGGTTTTGTTAGTTAGTCTTATTTTTGAAAACTACATGCTCATCCTACCTGTGAACTTCAAATTCTTTTATGAATAAATATATTACACAGTAAATAAATGGATAATATAAACACCAGAATGAGTAAAAATTGATTTATTACATTCACATGACTTTCTCTATCCTCTCCTATACAAAACTATTTTTAGAAAAGGTTAGATTTCTTGTATCTATTCTTTTAATCTGCATAAAAGTTTGCAAAAATGATATAATTACACATTCCGTTTGATTGAGATGGGAATACAATAGGTTGAAGCGATAATAAGATATTTAAAAGATGGTCACTGTCAGATGGCTTTGAAATTTTACTCTTAGCACGATCATGAGAAAAAAAAAACTATTTTTACAAACGCTTTTTCTCCATCTACTTCATGTTAATCGAGATAAACATTTGCAGAGTCTATCTTATTGCTAATTTTCTTGTAGATGTAAGGGGAATATATATTTACAAGGGCAATATAGAAATACAGTAGCCTTTAAGCACATACATATCTCTTAATAGCTGGTTGCTAGGTGCAGCACCATTCCCTTTGCCACAGATTAATACTCTTTGCATATCCAAGACAAAAAAATGAATAACGAATTCCCATTTGAGAAAATAAGTATTGAAAAATTTAAGGGAATAACAAGTAATATCTCAAATGGTTCACTCAACAAAAAAAAATGTATATGACATAAATTGTGTATTTTAACGCGATCTAGATTTTTTGTGTAGTAAAATTTTGTCTATCTCTTATGGTTTACCAGTTATGCAAAAGTCGTTCACAATAAAGAATACTTTTGGGGACATTCCCAGGAAATTCAAGATATACATTTTATTTGTCATAAAAATATCTTAAACATATGATATTTTAATCAAAATCGTTAGAGCCATTTTTGAGAAAATTACAATTTTCGAAAAATGTTTCATGTAAAGGGTAATCCGGGGTGGGGGGATTTTCTTGAAAACCTTCGTGTCGCATCCCTGGAAGATACTGGACCTAAATACCAAGTTTGGTGTTTATCCGACTGTTCGTTTCTGAGTTATGCTGTTCACAGACACACACATACACACGGCCATGTTTCCAAAAACCCTTTTTTTGGATTCAGGGGGTCTCAAAACATGTATTTCCGGTGAAATCTCGGTATCGAATTTTTTGGGTGGAATACAACACTTCCCCTACTTACTATACGTAGTACGGAAAGTAAAAAGAATGCCAGTTGAAACAAAATTTAGTACCTAATTGCAAATTCAAACCCATAAGAAATAATACACATTATATATTACCTACATATAAATATAAACAGACGTTTTTATTCTTATTTGTACTGCATTCTAGAATTCTTCGAAAAAATGAATTAACGTCTACAGCTACTTGAGAATTTATATTTATTTCTTTATATTCTTCTTCTTCTTCTCGATTTAATGTCCATAATTTTTTTAAAATATTTTTCCCATTTCTTATTTATTGGGTTTATTTTTATGTTTTGCTTCTCTGTTTTATTTAATTCCTTAAGGTTATTAA
The DNA here is from genome assembly GCA_030765065.1 of Deroplatys truncata. NCBI lineage: Eukaryota > Metazoa > Arthropoda > Insecta > Mantodea > Mantidae > Deroplatys > Deroplatys truncata. The sequence goes on from CM060979.1 coordinate 16,338,135, forward strand.
AACTTTTTTTCTTTTCGTCCATGGACATCACGCTCCACATTATTTATATATCCCAATGACTCCTATTTGATGTCCTTTTGGGGGGGGGGCGATATTGCTCTAACTCTGCTGTTGGATAGAATGGATAAACAGAGAAACACAATAATCGAGGAAGACTTAAATATTTGTAGATTAATATAAAAAAAATGTAGAAAATAGAAACAACTGGAAAGAACATTTGCAACGGATGGAACACACTAGAATACAAAGAAATTTTTTAGAATACAATCCAAGACTGAAAAGAAGAGTAGAACGCCCGTATCTGAGATGTAGAGACCAGGAATTTCTTCTTTGGGCGTGAGGACGCAACAGTTCAGTGGACTGAACCGTGTAGATGATGCATATAGTGTGTGCGTAGTAAGTTAACTTAACCTCACTCTTTGAATCGCACTACTGAATTCCTACAATGCATTGTGGGTTTACCTCAGATAATATATAACTTCACTGTTTCCATAAAACTATTTATTGTGTTGATAATATTCTAGGCAGTTATTCTGATTTTACTTTATTTTATATCAAAGTGTGCCTATAAAATGTTCTAAATAACCATCAAAATCATCTCAGCGAGGTATCATTTCTCAGCTTACATTTCACTGTCGTATTCATTTATCAGATTACTTCTACGAGGTACTCTCTCAAGCTTTTTGGTTCTCAAAAGCATAAAAGATATTTATCGCCTATATGGAAGAAATTTGTGTCCAGCACCCAAACAGCTATTTTATTTTTATTTTCTCTATCTTGTACTTCGGGAAGGTATTGCATTCCACCCAATAATTTGATACCTAGATTTCATCGAAAATACATGTTTTGAGGACCCTTAATAAAGAAAGCATTTTTAAAAAATGTGCGCGTGTACAGCATAATTAAAAAACGAAAAGTCGGATTAACGCCAAACTCATTTAGACACACATCCGGACATTTTTCTAAAAATTTGGATTCAGGGGGCCGCAAAACATGTATTTCCGGTGAAATCTCGGTATCGAATTTTTAAGTGGAATGCAATGCCTTCTCGACCTACTATGCACGTGGTAGTGAAAGTAAAAATGTAGGTATTAATAATAATGGTTTCTTCTAAAATAGTAAAACATTGTAATTTAATAACACAAATTTAATTAAGAGTCGCATTGTTTCTGAACAGTGTTTCTAAACGTTTGTTGCATTCACATGGCTTTCTCCACCCTCTCTCCCCTCTCACTCTACACAGTATTTACAAAATTATTCTTCTATATACTATTTTTACTTTCTCTACTACGCATAGTAAGTAGGGGAAGTATTGCATTCCACCCAAAAATTCGATACCGAGATTTCACCGGAAATATATGTTTTGAGACCCCCTGAATCCAAAAAAAGCATTTTTGGAAACATGTCCGTGTGTGTCTGTCTGTCTGTGAACAGCATAACTCAGAAACGAACAGTCGGATAAACACCAAACTTGCTATTTACGTTCAGTATCTTCCAGAGATGAGACACGAAGGTTTTCAAGAAAATCCCCCCACCACAGATTACCCTTTACATGGAACATTTTTCGAAAATTTTAATTTTCTCAAAAATGGCTCTAACGATTTTGATTAAAATATCATATGTTTAAGATATTTTCATGACAAATAAAATGTATATCTTGAATTTTCTGTGAATGTCTCCAAAAGTATTCTTCATTGTGAACGACTTTTGGTAAACTGGTAAACCATAAGAGATAGACAAAATTTTACCACACAAAAAATGTAGATCGCGTTAAAATACACAATTTATATCACATACAGTTTTTGTGTTGAGTGAACCATTTTCAAGATATTGCTTGTTATTCCCTTAAATTTTCCAATATACTTTTTCTCAAATGGGAATTCGTTATTCATTTTTTTGTCTTGGATATACAAAGAGTATTAATCTGTGGCAAAGGGAATGGTGCTGCACCTAGCAACCAGCTATTAAGAGATACGTATGTGCTTAAAGGCTACTGTATTTCTATATTGCCCTTGTAAATATATATTCACCTTACATCTACAAGAAAATTAGCAATAAGATAGAGTCTGCAAATGTTTATCTCGATTAACATGAAGTAGATGGAGAATAAGCGTTTGTAAAAATATTTTGTACAAGAGTAGAGAAAGTCATGTGAGTGTTTCACATCAGTTTTTTTTTTTAAAGCGGATCGCTCTGTGGTAGTTTTAAAAAAGTATAAGGATTTGAAAATTAAAATCAATAATAATGAATATCCAGGAAATTTATATATATATATATATATATCTGAGAAATTGTGTCTTTTAAGGACAATGGGTAGTCGTAAGACAGTTTTTGACTCCTGCTTGAGTACAGACTTTGATTTTAAGTTTCCCAACAACTGTTTAACATATTTAACTGAAACTTTGACACTTAATACAGCAATCTTTCCCAAATATAACCCATGTAAAATTACCCATGTATGCTAAAAATTAATGTTACACTCACAAAGTTTAAAATTTCAGAATCATCAGGTGCACCTCCCTCTAAAACTATATATAATTTTTTAGTGAATTGTTTGTATGTTTTAGTACTTGCACTACTTGACAATTTCCACCTAAATTTGCTTCTTACATCTGATAGCATCTACTCCCAAACAATTTTTGTATTATGAACACAGAAGTCATGCTAAATTTTATAAACATATATATATATATATTTATATTTAACAAGTTATGATTATCAATGTGAGGAATAGCCGCAATAAGTAGCTCTGGGAACGAGAAACTACCAATAAACATTTCATACATGTAGCCTAATGGGTTGCAGAAAAAAGTGCAACTAAAGTATGAAAAATTCAAATGACGGTAAACTGCAATTAAAGAAAAATGTGGATATAAAAGCAGTGACTCGCCATATTTAAACGTGCAAATTAAAGCCCCTTGTGAATAGAAAACACCAACATGGCATTTTTTAAGCATAAAAACAAACAAACCGAGTTTTTGACCCAAACACTACTAATGTCCTTAACGATATTTAGATCTTTTTTTAAATTTTCATTTGTACAGCCCCCTTTTACCTCTATGGTCATCGGAGGGTTTACTTGAGAAACAACTGATGGTTTCATTACGAAGGTTTCGTTAACAATGTTTTTTTTTTCAATACTCTTTACTATTATTTACTGCCACATACATACTTCCAAACTCTGTGGGGGATTAGCTAAAGAAAAGTTCGCCACCCCAGCCGGGAATTACACTTTTTTGTGTAGTAAGATTTTATCTCTTACTGTTTACCTGTTATACAAAAATCATTCAGAATCAAGACTATTCCCAGAAAATTCAACATATACCTACACTTAATTTATCATCCAAATATATTAAACATGTTGTATTTTAATCAAAATCGTTAGAGCTATTTTTAGAAAATAACAAATAATGAAAGATTGACCATGAAATGGATAGTTTGAGGTGCGGGGATTTTCTTGAAAAAATACTGAACTTAAATACCAAGTTAACGTTCAAGTGCCTTTTCGTTTTTTAGTTAAACCCTTCACAGACACACATACACACCTTTTTCTAATTTTTTTATTGAGGGTATTTCAAAACAGGTATTTCCGGTGAAATCTTGGTATAGAATTTTTTAGTGGAATGCAATACTTCCCCTACTTTATTACCTATAGGTAGGTACTAGAGAATAGTAAACGTTATAGTTTGAAAAAAGAAATATAGAAATACTTTTGATACCTACGAGTGAACTGGAAATAGGATATTCATTTTTTTCTTATTTTATAATTTACAATTGAGGCATGGTTTTAACACTTAAATGATTTCAGTCAAATTATATAATATATAAATTCAATAACAGCCCGTCTTAAAGCAATATGTATGTAATAATTTGTAAAATGTATGTAACAGTCATTGCATATGCTTATATTATTGTATACAAGTTCAATAATGTTATATGAATGTATTACGTAATTTAATAATGTAGAAGTTGTGAGAATAATAAGTTAAACGTTGCTAACAATCAGGTAACCTTGAGGCAATAATGAGTTTGAGAGTTTAAATGTTATTTGTGATTCTTGGAAGCATTAATGTCATTTTAGTGACAGTTTATAAAACAAATAGCCAATCAACTACCAGAAAAAGCTTTAGTTAAATGCAGGTATTATATTGGAGTAAAAATAGCCAATCAGAGACTTGAAATACAGAAATTTACAAGTTTAGACGGTTTAAATCTAGTCAGTTGCCTGCGGACAGTGTTTGTAACTGGATGCGAGATGTATTCGTGTGAGACAAAAAATAGTATACTTGTTAAAAAGTGCAAGTATTAAGTAAAAGAATCTCATAGCTCTCCATATCAGTTAAGTGCTATTTAATTTGTGTCAAGGATTAATAAAAAGGAGTGAATTAAAACTTAAAATCTGTGTAAACCTACATTCTTGTCGCATCACGCCCTGCCAAGACTTCCATGTCTCTAACAATAATACTGACGCAGCCGAGGCAAACATAAATATTTAATACTTAAAGAAACACTTTAATTACAAAGTTAATATTTTTCAAACTTGGGGCAAAGGCCACCTAAAAATACATTTGGGGCGAAGACTACCGGAAACTGTTTACTATACGTGCTGTTGCAACTACTACAAGTTCGGCTCCCCAAAAGTTGAAATACAATACAACACCTTCAATACAAACTACTTCAAATCGGCTTTTAATATGTAGCAGTAAAGAACGTAAAGAACAATTCTACTTCACAATTAAACAAAAGATGGGAATAAATGTTGTGAAAACACGAAACTTTTCTTTAATATCGCGATTTCTGAATGATATTTTCGTTTTCCCTGTTCTCATTAACTGGGTACACTCCAAGACGCTCAGAGCAAAACCGCTTTGAACTGCGTTGGTCTAACAAGAGCGCAGAAACCATGAAAGCCTACTGTGTGTGCTATACATACTTTGTGTTAATTAAATGCTTGGATATCTTCAGTTTGCAAGCACTGCTGCATATTTGTGGCTTTTACTTATAGCTTTATTATTTTGTTCTGCATTTGTTTGGATAACGGTGTTATTGATATTTATGCTTTGAAACGAAAAGTATTTTAAGATATCAAAGTTTACTATCAGACGACTAAAAAATTCAATGCCATAGCCGGGATATGAACCACGGATCTCCCGGTCGCCAACCACTGACGCACCATGGCAACTTGTCGGTAGGACATTAAATTCCCCAACTGATTCGCATATTTACTTTCTCTACTACGTATAAGTAGGGGAAGTATTGTATTCCACCCAAAAATTCGATACCGAGATTTCACCGAAAATGTGTTTTGAGACCCCCTGAATCCAAAAAAAGCATTTTTGGAAACATGTCCGTGTGTGTGTCTGTGTGTCTGTGAACAGCATAATTCAGAAACGAACAGTCGGATAAACACCAAACTTGGTATTTAGGTTCAGTATCTTCCAGAGATGCGACACAAAGGTTTTCAAGAAAATGCCCCCACCCCAGATTACCCTTTACATCGAACATTTTTCGAAAATTTTAATTTTCTAAAAAATGGCTCTAACGATTTTGATTAAATTATCATATGTTTAAGATATTTTCATGACAAATAAAATGTATATCTTGAATTTTCTGGGAATGTCTCCAAGAGTATTCTTCATTGTGAACGACTTTTGCATAACTGGTAAACCATAAGAGATAGACAAAATTTTGCTACACAAAAAATGTAGATCGTGCTAAAATACACAATTTATGTCATATACATTTGTTTTGTTGAGTGAACCATTTTCGAGATATTGCTTGTTATTCCCTTAAATTTTTCAATACTTATTTTCTCAAATGGGAATTCGTTATTCATTTTTTTGTCTTGGATATGCAAAGAGTATTAATCTATGGCAAAGAGAATGGTGCTGCACCTAGCAACCAGCTATTAAGAGATATGTCTATGTTTAAAGGTTACTGTATTTCTATATTGCCCTTGTAAATATATACCTATTCTCCTTAAATCTACAAGAAAATTAGCAATAAGATTGAGTCTCGATTTACATGAAATAGATGGAGAATAAGCGTTTGTAAAAATAGTTTGTACAAGAGTAGAGAAAGTCATGTGAATGTAACACATCAGATTTTTACTTTCTTTACCATGTACATATTAGGTAGAGAAGCTAATTGCATCCACCCAAAAATTTGATAATGAGATTTCACCACAATTGCATGTTTTTAGGCCCCCTGAATAAAAAAAATCAATTTTTAGAAAAGGCCCATGTGTGTGGCTGAACAGCGTAACTCAAAAACGAAAAGTAGTAAAAGTATAAAACTTGGTATTTAAGTTCAGTATCTTCAAAGCATGCAGCACGAAGATTTTTTTTAAGAAAATTCTCTTACCCCTACTACCCTTTACAGGGAACATTTTTCGAACATTTGATTTTCTGAAAACTGGCTCTAACTATTTTGTTTAAAATACCATATACACTACACGTAGTAGAGAAGGTAACAAGAAGCAAGTATAATTTGTAGTGTCGCAGCGAACCCCGGTCAAAAAACGCGGCATGCGACTATCTTAATTATTATACCACGGATGTCATATGAGTATAACTAATACCTCTAGGACTGTTGCACTGGACTGCATTGTGGTTATATGTATTTCACGCTAAAAATTAAATGAAATCAGCTAATCTATCCCCCACCACCCTATCCCACTGAGTTGCAGTCCATTACGTGTATATTTGATCGCTCTGTATATTACTTTTAGCTAAGCGTTTCGGAAGCATTCGGCTGCTTCGCTTCGGAAACACTCGGCTATGGATAAATTATAGACTTTAAATTGTCTTTTAAAGTCTTAATAGCCAATACGTTTACACTTTTGGGGATTTTCGGGCAACGTAAAACACAAATACTTTCAAAATAAGTCAAAAGCTTGTTATATCTTTCAGTAGGACGTCGTAAGTCCGCATTTGTCCGCAAGTCTCAAAAGTCCGCATTTGGACATGTGTGTAACATTTTTTTTAAGGAAATAATGATTTGTGCCTGTGCCCAAGCACAATAATTACAAGAAACAACGCAACGCAACCGTAAGAATTCAATTATCTGTTGGTTACAAACCAAACATGGAACATTGCGTTACTTCACAAGTGCACATTGTTCATAGTTTCTTAACAAGTGTTTATTTAGCCATTAGGTAAAACAATTATAATAGGCTTCGTGTGATGCATACAAAATCTAAAACTTAGAGCTTTTAAATCATGCTTAACAAATTCTTCTATGCTGTAATAAGCATTATGAATTTAAAAATCTGATGTATTGCATTCACATGACTTTCTCTGCCCTCTATCGCAAATTATTCTTAAGCAAGTTTATTTTCCTATCTACTTCGTTTTAATCCAGATAGACCTTTCCCGAAATAGCTGCATTACACATACAAAGAAAAGCACTATACTGTTTCCGCGAAATCGCGAGAAACAACTGAAACTCGACAGGGCTTTTAAAATATGGCTAAGTATTGAACAATTCGAGCCATTAGGTAATAACGGATATATTGGAAATGGCTTATGCTATGAAAAAACTTATTTGAAATAAATTGTGTGTTTTAAAGAGATCTACATTTTTTGTGCTGTACGTTTTCGTCTATCGCTTAACGTTTACCAGTTATACAAGGACTTCACAGGTTATTCCCAGAAAATTCAATATATACATTTTATTTGTCGTGTAAATATCTTAATATCTATATGAAATTTTAATCAAGACATTTTTTAGAAAATAAAACGTTTCCATGAATGTTCCATATAAACGGTAGTCTAGGGTGCAGGGATTTTCGTAAACATCTTCGTGTCTGATCTTTGGAAGGTATGAATCTAAATACCAAGTCTGATATTTGTCCGACTTCTCGTTTCTGAGTTATGCTCTTCAAACACATACACATGGATCTTTTTGTAAAATACTTTTTTTGGTTCAGGGGGCCTCAAAACATATATTCCTATATGCCGAATGAAATCTCGACACATAATTTTTGGGTGAAATGCGGTAGAGAAAGTAGAAATTAAACGGAATTTTTATATGATGCACTATAAACACTATCAGGTAAGATATTAAATAATTTAATACTAGATGTTTCCCTACTGTTAAACGCTTTATATTCTCTACAATATTTAGATCTTAATCATATGTCCTGGTGTCGTAATTATATAACTGAATTTGGAATGTAATTATTAATTCTTTATTTTAAAAAATCTGATGTGTTACACTCACATGAATTTCTCTACTCTTGTACAAACTATTTTTACAAACGCTTATTCTCCATATGCTTCATGTTAATCGAGATGTTAATCTTATTGCTAATTTTCTTGTAGGTGCAAGGGGAATTGGTAGGCTTTAAGCGATAGTCAAATATTTTAAGAGCTGGTTGCTATGTGGTCCTCTTTGCATTACCAGTACAAAAAAAAGTGCACAACGAATTCCCATTAGAGAAAAAGTATAAGTATTGGAAAATTTAAGGGAATAACAAGCAATATCTCGAAAATGGTCCACTCAACGAAAAAAATGCATATGACATAAATTGTGTATTTTAACGCCTTCTACAGTTTTTGTGTAGTGAAATTTTATCTATCTCTTATGGTTTACCAGTTATGCAAAAGTGGTTCACAATGAAGAATACTTTTGGAGACATTCCCAGAAAATTCAAGATATACATTTTATTTGTCATTAAAATATCTTAAACATATGATATTTTAATCAAAATCGTTAGAGCCATTTTTTAGAAAATTAAAATTTTCGAAAAATGTTCCATGTATGGGGTAATCTGGGGTGGGAGATTCTCTTGAAAACCGTCGTGTCGCATCTCTGGAAGATACTGAACCTAAATACCAAGTTTGGTGTTTATCCGACTGTTCGTTTCTGAGTGATGCCGTTCACACACACACACACACACACACACACACACACACACACAGACACTTACACGGACATGTTTCCAAAAATGCTTTTTTTTTAATTCAGGGGGCCTCAAAATATATATTTCCGGTGAAATCTCGTTATCGAATTTTTGGTTGGAATACAATACTTCTCCTACTTACTATACGTAGTAGAGAAAGTAAAAAGTATACAGACAGAATATATAAACTGTAGAGAATGTTAAAATTTTAAAATCAATAAAGAGACTCCTACAATGATGTAATGGAGATTTCCTTGTTATAATACGTATTGCCTTGTTCTGCAATACAAAAACCTTGTTAGCATCTGGAGAGCGGCCCCAAAGCTGAACATCGTACAATACACAGTTTACAAGTCTGCATAAAGCATACAATACTCATCGTAACTTTGGGTTACTTCACCATATATGCGACACATCTTCATAGGGTATCTTTGCTTGGTTTTGATGCAGTAATTTGTATCACAAATTATTTAAATGTAAAGAATGATTATAGTATGAATATGCATTATTATGTGACATTGATTTGAGATGTTTGTTGATTGTAATTATTGTTGGGAAGTAAGTTTATAGTGCTTTACTGAAACTGACAATAATAGCGTGCAATAATGCAGCGAGGGGGTGAGCTGTTTATCATTATTGGAAACGAGGAAGTTACGTAATGTTGGCGCGTTTTCCTTTAGAATCTTCTGGAACATTTACCTAGAGCATATGTATTCATAATTTTCATTGGATATAAAAATAGACGCTAATGTTGGCGCGTTTTATTAGCCAATTGCAGCTCAGTTATAATCTTTAGGCATATCGGTGTGTATGATTATAAAAGAGCTAGGTTAGAGGAAGATACACGTCGCCTTCAGTCCGTCAGTTCATCAAAATTCTTTGTACACTACACGCCTTCAGTCCTTCAGTTCGTCGAAAATATTTGTATGATACACGTCGGCTTCAGTCCATCAGTCCAGCAGAAATATTACACGTCGGCTATCGATTCGCAAGTTACGCGTATAAGAGTTATGAAAAATCTCAAGTATGGTAAAGTTAATTATACAAAAGGTTGAAGTACGTGAATTAAAAGTGATCAGTAAGAAGTTGTTATAACAGTTTCAGTTTGGCGAGTGTCTAGATCAATGTGTAAATGTGATAGTGACTGTGTTCGACAATAAAAGTGTAAAACAAATTCTTTCATCAGTGTTATCTTTGGATAAAAGATTCCTTTCCGTTTACACAACCTGTATAAAGAGAAGTGCTCGACCCAAAAATATCATAGCTAGCCGGAGGACAGTGAAACAAAATAAAATAAAATAAAATAAAAGTAGCATTCTTTCAAACAAAAACTAATACTGCCGCAAATTGCTAACACCAGATGGAGCTACAAACCTAACAAAGAATCACGTCACAAAATGGCTTCACCACGTTGAGTAAACACATACACAAATAACATTATAAATTTACCATCGCAAATTGGCTTCCAAACGTCAGTTTTAAGATAGAGATACAACATTTTAGCACACATTTAGTAATATTTGAAAACTAAATCAACATGAAATCCAGATCCCTAACTAATTTTTTACCTATGATTGATAATTAATTAAAAATATGCAAAACCCAAAATAGAAGTGCACTCTTTCGTTAGGTACATTAAAAAAACATAAAATGCGTTAATTATTTTCATTAAGTTCCTTAACACTATTCTAACACTTGAGGTGAATTCATTTATACATTTATTCCTTTATCCAGGTTTTAAAAAATTGCATCAGTTACTATAACCATTGGTGAAAACTTTTAAACCAAACATTTTTAACATAATTATTCAGTTTATCCCGAAAAGCTGTAATCTCACTTGAAATATAGTGCCTTTCGAAAGTCACTTCAAAACTTTAAAGGTTATAAATATTGTAATATTAGGGCGAAGAAAAAAATGAAAATCTCACTGTGTTGGTCAAACATCCCGGTTTGGTTTTCATTTGTTTCTTTTTACATTCCATAGTTACTATAGTTACCATTTTGCTGAATAAAATGCAAGCCAGGCTTTATCACTAAATATTCGAGCACAGCTGGTGCTATTAGATATGAAAACAGTAAGAATTTTATTCAAGATCTAAGACAATTTAGAACTTAACGACTTTAGAGCATGTCCATGTGCAGTTCTTAATTATGGGGATTAAATCAGAAAGCTCTTTGGCACTTTTCAAGTACATGGTCTACGTCAGGACGATATTTGGTTAGCATCACCTTCAAGAAAAAGTTTTCTTGGCACATCCAACAACCCCATTACAACTGAAAAATGATATCTCGCGAGAAACTGCCAATATTCCAAAACAATTAAATGTTTGTTTTCTTGCAATTTAAACATAATATTTATAATATTTCAAAGTTTTGAGTGACTTCTGAAACACTTTATACGATACAAATGCACACATACCTTTTACTTTCCCTACTACGCATACTAAGTATTCCACCCAAAAATTCGATACCGAGATTTCACCGGAAATATGTTTTGAGGCCCCCTGATTCCAAAAAAAGCATTTTTGGAAATATGTCTGTATGTGTGTCTGTGAATAGCATAACACAGAAACGAACAGTCGGATAAACACCAAACTTGGTATTTCGGTTCAGTATCTTCCAGAGATGCGACACAAAGCTTTTCAAGAAAATCCCCCACCCCAGATTACCCTTTACATGGAACATTTTTCGAAAATTTTAATTTTCTCAAAAATTGCTCTAACGATTTTTATTAAAATATCATATGTTTAAGATATTTTCATGCCAAATGAAATGTATACCTCGAATTTTCTGGGAATGTCTCCAAAGGTATTCTTCATTGTGAACGACTTTTGCATAACTGGTAAACCATAAGAGATAGACAAATTTTTACTACACAAAAATGTAGATCGCGTTAAAATACACAATTTATGTCATATACATTTTTTTTTGTTGAGTGAACCATTTTCGAGATATTGCTTGTTATTCCCTTAAATTTTTCAATACTTATTTTCTCAAATGGGAATTCGTTATTCATTTTTTTTTGTCTTGGATATGTAAAGAGTATTAATCTGTGGGAAAGGGAATGGTGCTGCACCTAGCAACCAGCTATTAAGAGATATGTATGTGCTTAAAGGCTACTGTATTTCTATATTGCCCTTGCAAATATATATTCTCCTTACATCTACAAGAAAATAAGCAATAAGATGAGTCTTGATTTACTTGAAATAGATGGAGAAAAAGAGTTTGTAAAAATAGTCTGTACAAGAGTAGAGAAAGTCATATGAGTGTAACACATCAGATTTTTTTAACAAGTATCGAATATCGAGAATTAGTGGTAGCCTCCCATTACTGGTATTCATGAACAGAATTGGATAAACAGTTACCAACGCTTAGTTTATGTTGATATTCAATTTACTTTATGTCGTATATACATACTGTCCTTTGTTTCGTCGCTCCTAGCAACACATTCTGATTTTAATCACAATACTGAATTAAAATGTTTTAATCCATTGCCACTTACAGTAATAGGGAAAGTGTTGTATTCCACACAAAAATTCTATACCGAGATATCACCGAAATACACGTTTCGAGAATCCCTGTGTCTGAAGAGCATATCTCGAAAACAAAGAGTCTAATAAACACCAAATACAATACTTTAATTTAGTAAATTTCCAAGGTTGCGACAAGAAGATTTTAAAGAAAATCCCTCCACCCCAAACTACCCTTATCTACATGAAAAATGTTTCATTACTTCTGTTTTTCTCAAAAATAACCTAACGATATTGATTAAAACACTATATATTTTAGATATTTCCAAGACAAATAAAATGTATATCTTTAATTTCCTGGAAATAGCCTGAGAAGCCCTCTATTCTGAATGTCTTTTATATAACTGGTAAACCGTAACAATAGACATTAATTTTTTGTGGCATTAACAATTTTCGAGATATTCTTTGTTATTGCTTTGAATTTTAAAATACTTATACTTTTCTCAATTAGAAAACTAATATTCTTTTTATGGTTATGCAAATATAACTAAATTTTAAAGCCATCACATAGCGAGCCGCTCTTAAAAGATTTGACTATCGCTTAAGCCTACCGTATTCCCTTATTGCCATGGTATCTACAATTAAATATCTAATAAAACCATTTCTGGAAATATTTATCTCAATTAATTTATGTAGATAGAAGAATAAGCTTTTGTAAGAATAGTTACTTGAAGAATGGGTAGAGAAAGTCATGCAAATATGACGTGAGATTTTATATTTTTCAAACCACACCTCAAGTAATACTAATTAACAGAAACAAATTATCAACAAATACATAATAGATTCATATCCCATAATGTCTTCTTTAATACAGAATGATATGAGCACTAACTTTTATGAAAGATATGCTAGAACAATATCTTTCTTCGCTAACTCTCCTCACTGCACTCACAAACTGACTTGTACTGTTTATCATATAGAAAAACAGACATTTTAGGGAGGAATTCACTGAACTCCGAGCATCCATTAGAACGTCTTCGGTAATAAATATTTATCCCTTTTCCGTAGATACACATTTCAATTTACAGTATGTCATCTGCCATCAATTTCAATTCATTTGTACACATTATCTCCAAGACAACCAGCAGTGGTGTCACCATCTAGCAATAATAAATCTGCATATTTAATTATAATAATTAAGTGTTTTACGGAAAATAATAGGCAAACGGGGATATTACTGGCACATTTTTAGAGGTAATTAAAGGTATATGTGTATTATAAACTTAGACAGATCAAACTCGGAGTTATTATAACAAACCAAGAAGTAAGACAAGGTTGTTTTTTCACCCACTTTATCCAATCTTATAAAAACATGGAAAAATTTCTGATGTGATACATCCACATGACTTTCTCTACCCTCTATCTTTATTAGTGAGCATACAATCTATTCTTACTAAACTCATTTTTCTCTCTACTGCATTTTTATCCAAAGAAACCTTTGCAGAAATAGCTACATTACACACTTCATTATAGACACGAAGGGAACAGCGACAGTCAAATGTTTAACAACTGGACGCTATATGCTGGCCTTAAAATTCCATACTGTTTCCATGACATCGCGAGAAACAACTGAATGTTGAAAGGACTTGGGAATGACCAAGAAATGAACATTTCGAACTTAATAACGGATAACTCAGAAACGGCTTATGCCACAGAAAAACTTATTTGAAATAAATTGTTTATTTTTAAAGAAATTCACATTTTCTTGTATAGTACGTTTCCCCGTCTATCGCTTACGGCTTCCTAATTTAAGGTTCCCGGTCAGTGCTGCCAAACAAATTCAAATGCCGGTTTTAATTAGAATTTGCAGCGAAGTAGTTATACCTCCGTATATAACTTCTTTGACCAAACTATCGATACAACAGTATCATTCGTGGATAATCAACAAACTGCAGAATCCAGAGCCTACAAGAGAATGTTCATCAATTTCTTCCAATTCCATCTCTATTAACAGTACATCTGTTGTTTGCAAGAAGAAAGAAATTTCATCAAATTTTAAATTGGATAATTATACTTTTTAAAGTTCGCAGTTAAATTTTTTCAGTGAAGCTAGGATACATTATCATTATTTTAGAAAATAATACAAGAGTATAAGCTAACAATAAATCTAAGAACTAACTACTTGCAGACTATATTACATACATAACCTTAGTTGTTTATTGTCAAGCAACTGTTAAAAAATCTGACTTTCTCTACTCTTGTACAAAGTATTTTTAAAAACGCTTATTCTCCATATGCTTCATGTTAATCGAGATGTTAATCTTATTGCTAATTTTCTTGTAGATGCAAGGGGAATTGGTAGGCTTTAAGCGATAGTCAAATGTTTTAAGAGCTGGTTGCTATGTGGCGCATTTCATTCTCTTTGCATGTCCAGTACGTAAAAAAATGAATAACAAATTCCCATTTCAGAAAAAGTATTGGAAAATTTAAGGGAATAACAAGCAATATCTCGAAAATGGTTCGCTCAACAACAAAAAAATGTATATGACATAAATTGTGTATTTTAACGCGATCTACATTTTTTGTGTAGTAAAATTTTGTCTATCTCTTATGGTTTACCAGTTATGCAAAAGTCGTTCACAATGAAGAATACTTTTGGGGACATTCCCAAAAAATTCGAGGTATACAATTTATTTGCCATAAAATATGTTAAACATATGAGATTTTAATCAAAATCGTTAAGAGCCATTTTTGAGAAAATTAAAATTTTCGAAAAATGTTCCATGTAAAGGGTTGTCTGGAATGGGGAGATTTTCTTGAAAACCTTCGTGTAGCATCTCTGGAAGATACTGAACCTAAATACCAAGTTTGGTGTTTATTCGACTGTTTGTTTCTGAGTTAAGCTGTTCACAGACAGACACACACACGGACATGTTTCCAAAAATGCTTTTTTTTTATTCAAGAGGTCTCAAAACATGTATTTCCGGTGAAATCTCGGTATCGAATTTTTGGGTGGAATACAATACTTCCCCTACTTACTATACGTAGTAGAGAAAGTAAAAATAGAATTCATTTTGTGTGCTACTTATAATGATCATGTAAACTTCACAGGGCCTTGCATCGCAAAAATACAACTGAGGTTATTTCATATATTCCGTAATTAATTTTTAGCTTATACTCTTGTATTATCCGCTGAAATAGTCGAACCAAATCTTGCAGTCGCTCGTAATTTCTTCGGCATAACACAACCTCGCGTTAAATTACTTATGAAAATCCTCGTGTCGCATCTTTGAAATATACCGAATTTAAATACCAAGTATTTATTAAAATTTTCGTTTTTTGAGCTAAGTTGTTTACACATACAGATGGACCTCTTTCTAAAAATGCTTTCTTTGGGGGGGAGGAGGTTTAGAGTGAAAACTCGACATATAATTTTAGGGTAGAATACAACACTGCAAGAACAGCCAAAATAATAGAAATTAAATGCTATTGTATACATTAAGCAATAATATTAATACGATTGAAAACTTCAATGTAACAACATACATAATGAAATATTATAATACAATATATTAACAACAAAGGAGACACATTTTTAAAGAAATGCCGAATTACTCTGTGAGCCATGTAATTTTTTAAATGCAGGGTTTAAAATAATTGCCGAAAACACCGGTCACTGACAATTCTAGCAATATTTTATCGAACAACAGTTCTCGCGTCACAAAATAATGAATTCAAACAGCGCAACTGCGGCTTTACCTATCGGTCTAATTATTTAATATGCAAAATTTATTGACTTTAGTCATAACTCTAATTGGTTTATACGCCATTTAGAATTAAAATGCAATTATAATTAATGTTTTACAGGGAAACTTTTTCGGTAAAATTATGAGGGGTAATGTATCCTGTTGATTCATTGCCGCATATAGAGAATTAAATCGCTTCGAAAGACATCAATATGTTCGGGAATTGTACATTAACAATTTAAAACGTCATATTTTCTAGATGTTACTTTAAATTCTTTTTTTTTAATCCAATATTAATACAATGCGATAATCAAGAAGTCATTTGTGGCAAGGTATTTAAAAATTAGTATTAAAAAAACTGATGTGCATTCGCATAACTTTCCCTACTCACTCTTCTACAACCTATTCTTGCAAAAGCTTATTATTGTATTTGTTGTTAATCCAGATAAACTAGTCAGACATTTAAAAAGCGGATAGATATGTGATGACATTGAAATTCCATACCCTTGGCATGACCAGGCGAAAAAACGAGTAGCGACTTACCACTTGGAGAACTTACAAATATGCATTTGAAAATTAAAATCAATAACAAAGAATATCTTGGAAATGGTTAACGCAAAGAAAGATGT
Source organism: Deroplatys truncata (assembly GCA_030765065.1). Classification (NCBI taxonomy): domain Eukaryota; kingdom Metazoa; phylum Arthropoda; class Insecta; order Mantodea; family Mantidae; genus Deroplatys; species Deroplatys truncata. Next base: position 16,354,885 of record CM060979.1, read on the forward strand.
TCATGTGGCATAAATATCGTTAATACCTATATGGTATTTTAATCAATACTGTTAGAGCTACTTCCGAGAAAATAAAAAAATAATGTTAACTTTAATTTGGTTTGGTATTTAAGCGACTTTTGCTTTACGAGTTATGCTGTTCACAGGCTGATACAGGAATGTTTATCAAAATGCTTCTTTTCTTTTATTCAGGAAGCCACAAACGTATGCTGTCGTGAAATTTCTGTAGTTTGGAATATTTGAGTTGAAAACAGCTTATTCTTGTATCTACTTGTTAATCGAGATAAACTTCCATTACACGTATTTTCATTTTAGGTATAAGAAGCGATAGTCAGATTTTTAAAAACCGTGTCTCGCTATGACAGTGACTATCACTTGAAAAAAGCATAGGAATTTGAAAATTCAAACCAATAACAAAGAATATCTCGGAAATTGTTAATGCACAAAGATTTTTATGTGTCATAAATTGTATGCTTTAACTATCTATATGTTCTCTATCTCTTACGGTTTACCAACTATACGAAACTCCTTCTGAACGAAGAGGACTTCACATGCTATTCAAGAAAAGTAAGATATAGATATATTTTACTTGTCATGCAAATATGTATCTTTACCACGTGGTGCCTACTTTAATCAAATCGTCAAATCCATTCTTGAGAAAATAAAACACAATGAACAGTTTTGCATGTAAAGGATAGTTTGATATAGTGCAATTTTTTTTTAAACCTTCTTCTTATTTGAAGTGTGAGTTATGTTGTTCAAAGACACACCACACACGGACCTTTTTCTAAAAATTCCTTGGTGTCGAATTTCTGGGTGGAATGTAATACTTCCTCTAGTTACTATACGCAAGTAGGCAGTAAAATATTTTCAACACTGCGGAATAAATCCTTTTATCAGATTACTCCGCCTACCAAATATCACTTCAAGTGTGGCTTAGCACTAGACGTTTCCGGTAACCATTAATCCTTCCTCGCTTACAAACAGATGTGTATTTGCATTTCAGAAGTCTTAAGTTTTTAATTTGCATTCGAAATTCTTAAAACCACGCGCTCATCCTGAGGCAGTATTTTTAACACTTAAATGATTTCAGTCTAATCATATAATATATAAATTCAATAACAGCCCGCCTTAAAGCAATATGTGTATAAAATAATATATATATAAATGCATGTAACAGTCATTGCATTAATGTTTATATTATTATGTAGATGTGTAACAATGTTATGTGAATGTATTACGTAATTTAATAATGTAGGAGCTGTGAGAATAGGTCAAAAGTTGCTAACAATGAGGTAACAATGAGGTACCTTGAGGCAATAATGCTACTTGTGATTGTTGGAAGCAATAATGTAATTTTTGTGACAGTTTATAAAATAGCCAATCAACAACCAGAAAAAAACTTTAGTTAAATGAAGGTATTCTATTGGACTAGGATTAGCCAATCAGAAACTAAAATGGAGCAAAATTTATAAATTCAGAAGTCAGTTGCTTGTAGATAGTGTTGCTAACCTGACGTGAGATGCGTCCTCGGGAAATTTAATACGTATTTTGTGTGAGACAAAAATAGTTTACGTGTTAAAAAGTGCAAGTAATTAATAAAAAAATCTCACATCTCTCTCTCTCTCTCTCTCTCTCTCTCTCTCTCTTTCTCTCTCAGTGAAGTGTTATTTAAATCGTGTCAAGCATTAATAGATGGAGTGAAGTAAAGTTATAATCTGTGTAAGCCTACATTCTTCAGTCGCACCACTCCCTGCTAAGACATTCATGTCTCTAAAAATAAATACGCAGCCGAGGCAAACATAAATATATAATATTTAAAGAAACATTCAAAATTACAAACTTAATATTTTTTTAAATTTGGGGCAAAGGCCACCGGAAATTACATTTGGGGCGAAGGCTACCAGAAACTTTTTACCATAAGTGCGGTTGCAGTCGAAATATAATACATCTTCTTCAAATTGGCTCCCAAAGCGTGGGGCAAATGAATTACACAACAAACAAACCTTCTTCAATCCAAACGGGGGGTTTGCTTAACGCCAGCTAGCGCGACACCTGCTCAAATCCATACATTGCACGGTATCCGAATAAATAAACTAATTTCTTTCACTGCCGACATAATGCAACAATTGGCGATAAAGTAAAACCGGAAAAAGCAAAAGCGCAGCGGTTTGGTGGGAGAAACAATGGGTGACAAATCACAGATGACAGCTGAGACGGTCTTAAATTACTTTGCTTCCGTAGACAATATTTCCGAGACCCACCAACACAGACTGAAATCAAATATATACTAATAGGGTAATCTCAAAACCACTCAACACCTTCTGATTTCAATTAAGAAATTACTGCAAGACTAAAAACAGCATTTCCACAGACCATGTACTAGAATAGGTACACGTTGCAGCTATAAAACAACATGCTTACGATGCAGGCCTTGTCTTTTAGTTGAGAACGCCATGGAGTAGAAAATACAGTTGTTACTCCACAGAATATGCATGTAAAACAAAACAAATGCCGATAGTTCATTCCAAACCATACGTATAGACGGTCACGATTTAACAACTAACAAAACAGAAGACGCAGCAAAACAAACAAGAATCGAATATGTTTATAGCACGCATGTAAAACCAATGCCAAAATACTTTAATAACCTACATGTAACAAACTTTTGCTTTATTTACTTTCAACTTATGCTGTAATCTAGTTCGTTAGCAAGGCATGTTAAATAATTGCATAAAGAAAGAGAATGCTAACATAAGAAATCAGTAAACCGACATTTTATAATTAACAACTAAGAAGGTTGTTTTTGTCGATGGTCGCAGACTATGTGTATTTTCCAGAGAGGTTAACTTAGTAGCCTGGGGAATCTTAATATTCACCAATTTCACTTCTATTTTGTTGTATTTTGTGAAAGATATGCACCTTTTATGTCATTAAATAACCACGAGACCAAAGAGAAGGTCTAAACGTTTAAAGTTTCACTTATAATCATGTAAAAATTACACGATCATTTCGACCGATGATTGTTCCACCACCAAAGGGTACTTAAAGGCCTGGAAGACTGTCGGGGAGAGGTTAAGGAAGTCAGACATTTCGCCGATGTTTCGCATCCTTTTGCGTGAATATCAAGGGATTTTTCATGTTAGCCAGTTAGTCATATATGAAGACTGCTTCATACGTGTCATCTAATTCTTATGTAAAAATGAATTAGACGTCTACCAACCAGGGTAACAGAATTTAACACTTGCGGCGAAAGCCATAAATATCTTTTTGTTGTAAAACCTCTTTGCATTTATTTTTTATGGTGGCAAAAACAAACGCCTAAGCAATTCTCGCATATGTCTTTTATATTTTAACTGCGTGTTTTCTTGGCCTTACAGAGTACGGATTTACTCACTGGAAATGAATTTTACAAATTATATGGAGCGTTGAGCTTATAGAATAAAAATCTTGTAATATATTACGATTTGAATTAAAACCCTATCTTCTGTGTATTATCACAGCTTATTAGTCACTTTGCTCACCTGAATCCATCATAATATCAATTTATGTTGAGTCTTTTTGTTAGCCGGCTGCTTCCATTAAGTAAATACAACCACAAGTCCTATTTTCTGATATACCTTACATAAACATAGAACATTGTTAGATTTTATTCAAATAGCTAATTTAATTCTCAAATTATTGAGTTTCAAAACTTAAAATTGATGGTGACAGTTAACTTTGTTACCTTTTCAGAATGGGTAGGTATATATTAAAACGTTAGAAGGAATTGGATGAAAACTCTATCACATGGTGCGAAAGTGCTGAGAAAAAAGAATTTCCAAAAACGTAAATGCTAAAACGGAAAATAAATTGATTCCCGTATTTTATCTTGTTGCATATTAAGGCAAATACCAAAAGTGAAAATGAATTACGAAATTATAGTCATTGAATAGTTTTGGACACGCATTCCAAATCTCAATTTTCCTGAGATCCTCACTTTAAGCTATTATTTTACACTTTTTGCATTCCACATTTTCAAAGCATATAAAATAACACAGGTTTATGAAATTCTTTACAAAATCTCGGAAACAAAAGCAAAACTTACAGTTTGCTCTTTAAATTTTTTCCAAAATTCGGTAAAACTTGCTTCCCGAGTCATAATTACATCTCGTAATAATTTTTATTGCACTTTCGAGGTTATGTAAGCTCTCATTTTTGCTCCTGGTATTAATTCATTACATTCAGTATGCCGTAGTTTTTAAATTAAGTACAACTATTTTATTTGTATTTTTAACCACTGTTACCTATTCGTATAATGTATTAAATTCTATTTTTGGAACAATCCTAAACGCGCGATTCATAACTTCTCTGAACAAGCTGAATATGACTCGTGCCACTACTTATATTAACCTTCAGACTGCTATGCGGGGTCCAGGTGGACCCCACTGTTCAACTTTTTAGTTTTTATGTGTGTAATGTGTTACAAATTTAATCAGCTTTATTACTGTAAAATAGTTCCGCAAAATGTTCAATAAATACAATTGTAAAAAATAAAATACAACTTGGGGGCCTTATAGCAGTCAAGTCTCAACATTTTCTGCATCTTGAGAGTTTTATGTTGGCTGCCTTGTGTTTTTCAGTTATTCTAGCATGCATTGTTGTAGTGCAGTCGTGCCGAAACGGAAAGGTGAAACTTTTAAAAGGCCGATGTCAGTTATGTCCAAGCAACAATGATAGAAAAACTAGAACAAGTGTGACAGTTGTAAGAAATTCATTTGTGATACCCAAGAAAATGCAGAGAGTAGTGTGTCTTGGATGTTACACTTGGAGAACATGAATTGTAAAACTCTTGTAAATAACTTGAACGGTACTGGTAGCGAATCCCAGTGAAAAATAAAACGTAAAACAAATTATTTGATCTAATGCGATAGTGCTGGAAAATAAAAATAATATTACAATTTGTAATTCGGTTGTTTGTTTGACAATGCTGATTTTGAGGTACATTGTTGATAAAAGAATGTTGAGACATCAGAATTGTTGTTTTAAAATGATTTTATTTGTTCTAAGTAGAACATAAGATAATTGTATTGTGTTAACTCGAGTTCCCAGCCTGGGGTCGACTTCAGTGGTTTAAGGAGATACAAAACCATAACAGTTTGAATGTTAATAATGGCAATTCGATTTTGAATGCACTGCTTCCTGTGAAACAACAAAGACATCAGACTTTCAAATGTTTTACTGCTTATGCGCCATAATTTTTAAATTAAAACTCGTTAGTATGAAACTTTTAGAAAATGAAAATACCTATACTTCGGAAATAACGCAACGCTTTTGTTTATAACGTATATATGCTGCAATGTTTACAATTCGTTATTCTTTCAGCACTCGTAGAAATATTGAGTTTCGCTTTTGTTTGCTAATGCTATACTTATTCATGGCAACAATGCTGTCATTAATTTGATTAAGCCTCAGGAAAAAAGCCGCTCAAATGATACTGGAACACGACCACAGCAACGAAAAAATGGTCCAGTATTTTGGAGAAGCGTAGGAACTAAGAATAGGAGTTAACTTTAGAAAACAATAGCAGTTCCAGTGTTAATGCACGACTGAGAAACGTGGACTATTAAAAACAAGCAATATCTAAAAAATGGTTCACTCAACAACAAAAATGTATATGACATAAATTGTGTATTTTAACGCGATCTACATTTTTTGTGTAGTAACATTTTGTCTATCTCTTATGGTTTACCAATTATGCAAAAGTCGTTCACAATGAAGAATATTTTTGGAGACATTCCCAGAAAATTCAAGATATACGTTTCATTTGTCATGAAAATATCTTAAACATATGATATTTTAATCAAAATCGTTACAGCCATTTTTGAGAAAATTAAAATTTACGAAAAACGTTCCATGTAAAGGGTAATCTGGGTGTATAATGTGTCGCATCTCTGGGAGATACTGAACCTAAATACCAAGTTTGGTGTTTATCCGACTGTTCGTTTCTGAGTTATGCTGTTCACAGACACACACACACACGGACATGTTTGCAAAAATCTCTGTATCGAATTTTTGGGTGGAATACAATACTTCCCCTACTTACTATACGTAGTAGAGAAAAGTAAAAAATGCGGCTGAAATGAGATATCTTAGAGTAATTACAGTGGACAAAATAAAAATGATAAAATAAGAGATTTGGGTATCTGTCCAATTAAATGAGAAGATTAAACATTACGGGGAAAAATGGAGAGCTCACATGCAGAGGATGGGAAAAACCCGCTACCCTAAAATGGTATTTAATTATCACCACATGGTAGAAGCAGCATTGGAAGGCCAATAAAGGGATGGAAACTGACTTCAGGCCGGAACTATTGTTATTTAAATGTATTGATAGTATTTAAATTTAATTTAACGAGTACTTTCTGTTGTTAAACAGACTTTTTAAAGCGACAGTGAAGAGGCGTTTTGCTATCATGTTCATGTTATATAAAAATATTAAAGAGAATTTTAGTTTATTTTCTTGATAACATTTTAATCTCAGTAAAAATGAAGTAACTACTCTAAATTGTACAAAGGAAAAAGAATATACGGCGGTTGTGTCCGTTAAACTGGAATATTAATTGTTTTATAGTAGAAACAATAAAATCTTCGCAGCTTTATTTGAAAAAGTTTAGTAAAGGACAAATCATTTACGAAAACGTGGGTATTTAAAGATCCCCAGGTCATGAAAATCTTAACGTAAATTTTTGAAAACAAAATGTCCCTAAGTTGATATAAAAGCAAGCAGTAATTTGGCTTACTTAAGAAACAAAAGCTACGCCGACTTGTTCTGGTAGAAACTAAACAAACGAAACAAAAGAATGAATGAGTTTTATGTTGTTATTCTTATCAACTAATTATTCTGTGCTGCGCGTTGTGTTTCCGCGCGGGTTTGCGCTCTTTGCATATGTTGTTTCTCTTGCATATAAGCACTTTGTCATTATTTATTCCTGTTAATTAAATAAAAAGACTGTAGCAACGTTTAGAACGTTTTAATTTGTTACTATGATTAAAACTAGTATTCAGGTTGCAAGGAGTTACGAAACAAACGACAGTTTAGAATGGCAGTAACGGACACAAATACGTTAATGTCCTCTGCAACATTAAATTCTTTCTTCTGCTCGATTTTTTTAAACATTTTCTTAAAGTGTATAACTTCTGAAACACCATATCAGGAGCGAATACTTGAATTGTTATTATTTACAGTGTAAATGTTTTCGTAAAAATGTCAGTACCTATTTTTATAAAATTATTGAGCCTAAATATGTATAATACACCCCAACTTAAATCCAAAAGCTGTTGTTATCTTGTCCTAGATTTTATAAAGCATTTGCTGTATATATAACCCATAAACTCAAACTACAAACCTATTTCTATGACGATTCAAGAGCGCTGAGTAACGCCGTGAACATATAAGACATAAAAAATGAACGAAACAAACCCGTGAACTTTTATTAAAGAATCTTATCCGAAGAATATACGTGGTTTATAAGTTTCGCATTGAGAACACGCATCTGTATAAAACAGAAAATACAATTAGTTATTTTCTTTAAAATCTGATGGCAAATATTCCCTAAACGGTCCCCCAACTAACGCTGAATGTATAATTATTTTCTACCACACCCTACTATATCTGAATGAAACTAAATTTCTTTACTGTCAAGGTAAAATAATTTAATTTTTGGTACGTATTTAAGGTTTTATCATCGCAATTTTCGCTGCCCGTCTTGTGTGTACTCGATAATATAAAAAATGGCTAATATACTAATTATTTTAATTAAATCTTTCACTGCTACATACATCGCATAACCCATAACACGATGCTTATAGAGCTGCGCGGACCCCGTTCACTGTTTAGTACTTTCCACGCAATTTCAGAGCGCACCTTTATAATATTTGTCTCGTTTACGTCTCATAATAAGTCTACTAGCTCTGCTGAGCGTCAACATGACCACCTATTAGCTTTCTGTGAATGCTGGGCAGGACAAACAAGACTTCCAACGCGCAATGCCCTGCCACTTTGCATAAAATAAATATAAGCATGGGCACCTTTCTATGTGATTAATAAAATCCAACATATAAGTAATTAGCAGTGAAAGAATTAAATCTTTTTCTAACGTTCCTAGAGCACTTCCTACTTCATTGCATTGGTTTTGACTTAAACAAATGTATGTCTATCATAGCAATTGCAAGAAACGCGACAAATCAGTTGCTCGAGAGATTCATCATAACAAATTTAGTTTTGACGAAAACTGACACGTTATTCTCCGAAAATCAAACTGTTTAGAACTTCGGACTAAGGCCTAGAGAGAGTGTGGTTTCGTTCAGCATGAAACAGTGAATTCCGTAAGCTCGCAAGTACACCAACGTAATCAAAGACTTCGGTGTTAAGGTTAACGTAATGACCAAAATATGAAAACAAGGTGTAGAGAATTTATAGTTTATAATGGAAACATTAGTAACCACACATCCCCTCCGGAAAGGTCCGAATTTTAACGATTGTGGTAATTAAAATTAGGGTAAAGTGCAAGAAACAGAACGAAAATATACTCTGAGATTGCGATAGGTAATTGAAACATCTAATATGAGTTTTGATGCAGTGGCAGCCTGTGGTTGCATGGGGAAGCTGGATAATTCAGGCGTGTTATTTCCATAAAAAAGGTAAGGCAGTAAATTGATTAAAACACAAAGCAACACGTAAGGGTTTTGTCAGCTCTAAGTAGAGTGAAGTTAACGTTATCTGGAAATATTAAACCTGAAAATGTCACACGGTATTGGTGTCGATAATGAGTAAGAAAACATTAGGCTCACCTATGTTGTGAGTGGTAGTAACTGCGCAACAGCCCCCTGGAGGGCCACCATGGGCCACCAAGGGGTGCTGGTGGAGGCCGAGCCCGAGAAAGGTGGGTGCCCCGGCTGTGGTCGCCAGGACGCCAGGAGACGCCTCTGCAGAGAGTTGCTGCTGTTGTTGTTGGTGGTGGTGATGGACCAGGTCGCCGCCCTCGGTGGAAGAATAGGCGCTCAAGGCCGTGCCGCCTCCCCCGCCACCGCCGCGGCGCCGGGGGTGTAGGTGCCCGGGGGGGTGCTCCTGTATCGGCGTCGTGTTGATGCCGGGTGCCCCGAGGACGTCGGTGCACAATTGCTTTGTTTTTTCCTCGAGATTTCAAGCTCTGATTCTTGATTCTGTGGCGAGTTCCATCCGAGAGAGCCCGCGACCAAGGGAATCTTCTACAAGAGGGGGGTGTGTGAAACCCCCCTGGGCTCACGCTGGCTGTTTACAACCACTGAGTCAATGTTTATGTCCTGTTACCGTCGAAGGTCCTGCAGTAAAACAGCAGCACGAATATTGCTTCTAAAATATGTCAACCATGCAATTTCTACGGCTTTTGGGCTGGAGAAACAAAATCACCTGGAGTGTTCAAACAGCGCCTAAAATATTCGCCTCAAGAAATGGTCATCCAAAGGTAAATAAACTGAATGGGTTTGTTTTGATCAAGTCACACAAAAAGTCACCCACGTGTCACTGTGTAAACACTAACAACGTACCAGCTTTTCCACATCTGTATGCAACGACATTGCCGTCGTTTCTTGTTTTCCTCAGAGAATTAATTATCCAAAACCTCCGCTCGCAGAGCAGAGAGGTTATGAGCACCAAATACCACGCTGATGCTTGAAGCACTTTGACGATCTTCCTCCAGCTGCGTCGCGGAACACGTGGAAAATGTGCTGGTGAAATTCCTCACTCCCTGTTGCTTCTTTTGTTTTTTTCCTGCCCGTTTTTTGGGGCTGGTTTTTCCGGCGTGCGCGTTCGCGAGGAAAAAGCGGCAGGGCTGGCGTCACCGTTGTCGTCAAGGATTGTTTGATGCTTCGCACTTGCGAGCTGCGCGACCACTGACTTCGATTGTCAGCTACTGCTTCTGCGCGGTGCCGCCGCGCCGCGCCACTTGGGTCGTCACGTGACCCCTCTGCGCATTAGTTAGCGGTCTCGCGTCCAGGGAGGGGGGAGAGGTGTTGCCAGCTCGTTACCGCCCCTCCTGCAACGCCGGAGAGATGGCTCTCGCGCGCAGGCGCCGCCCATAACGTAGTCATGGCAACCGCCCAACCCGAAGCGTATTGGACCGCGCACCGATGGGAGGGAAGGCGTCACACGTCTCCGACAACTTCACCACCAAAGAAGGGACGGAGAAGAACGAAATAGTGGAATGGGGAGGGAAAAGAAATGAGCGTAAACATAAGACGACATCGACGCAAGCTACAAGAAAAACGTATCAGGGTGCTACTGCAAGTAAGGCCTTCTTTTTTTTTCCTCTCGCTCCCTCTCTCTTCGCTTCTAGTTGATGTTTTGTTTTTCCTCCACCCCTCCATTGTGTGGGAATCTCGATATCTTGCGGACCGCGTCAATAGCACGATACCGCCAGACGCAACTGTATGTGCCTCACACACTTTATGACGTCGCGTTAACCGAGTCATGCTTAATTCACGTACGATGGTTCTCCATCTCATTTCAGGACCTACTTTTCTTTAAACGTATCGCGCGCAAGCTCGAACGCACAGTAGATCTATTACTTCACATATTTTATCGAGTGTTTACCGTGTAACTGTATAATTAAAAGGCAATGCACTTTTGAAATTTGGTAAAAATTAGAAAGTTTTCGATTTTTTGCTTTTGCATTTTTACTTAAAACCTTTAGTATAGAATTAGTGTTTTAATGTCAACAATTTTAAAGCCACAAATGGTGCTGTACCATTTAGGAGAAGGACCAAGTTGAACATTAACCTTCATTTCCTTTCAATTCCTTTTTAACAGCAATTTTCACCATTCAAAACGCTCCATGGGTCACAGTTTTTAACTTATTAGCTGGAATTACGGATTTAAAGATTGTTGTGCACTAGTTAAAAAATTCTGATATGTTACATTTACGTGACTTTCTCTAGCCTCTATCATTTATTATTGGCTATAAAAGCTATTCTTACGAAGGCTTATTTTTCTGTCTGCTTCAGTTTAATCGAGATACATTTTTGCAGAAATAGCCACATTGCACATTTCGTTATAGATACAAAGAGAACAGCGATAGTCAAATGTTTAAAACTTTGGACATTATATGCTGGCCTTAAAATGCCACAGTTTCCATGCAATCGTGACAGCTGAATGTTGACAGGACTTCAAAGGAATGATCAATGTATTAAACAATTCGAACCATTAATAACGGATGTCTCGGAAATGGCTGACGCCACGAAAAAAGTTATTCGAAATCAATTGTGTTTTAAAGAGATCTACGGTTTTGTCTATCGCTTAACGTTTACTAATTATACAAGTTTATATAAAATTCCTTCACATGTTAGTCCCGGAAAATTCAAGACAAGCTTTTATTTTTACTTTCTCTACTACGTATAGTAGATAAGTAGGGGAAGTATTGTGTTCCACCCAAAAATTCGATTCCGAGATTTCACAGGAAATACATGTTTTGAGACCCCATGAATCCAAAAAAAAAAAAAAGCATTTTTGGAAACATGCCTGTGAGTGTGTGTCTCTGAACAACATAACTCAGAAACGAACAGTCGGATAAACACCAAACTTGGTATTTAGGTTCAGTATCTTCCAAAGATGCGACACAAAGGTTTTCAAGAAAATCCCACAACCCCAGATTACCCTTTACATGGAACATTTTTCGAAAATTTTAATTCTTTCAAAAACGGCTCTAACGATTTTGATTAAAATATCATATGTTTAAGATATTTTCATGACAAATGAAATGTATATCTAGAATTTTCTGGGAATGTCTCCAAAAGTATTCTTCATTGTGAACGTCTTTTGCATAACTGGTAAACCATAAGAGATAGACAAAATTTTACTACACAAAGAATGTAGATCGCATTAAAATACATAATTTATGTCATATACATTTTTTTTTGTTGAGTGAACCATTTTCGAGATATTGCTTGTTATTCCCTTAAATTTTCCAATACTTTTGTCCTGGACATACAAAGAGAATGGAATACTCCACATAGCAACTAGCTCTTAAAACATTTGACTATCACTTAAAGCCTATCAATTCCCCTTGCATCTATAAGAAAATTAGCAATAAGATTAACATCTGGATTAACATGAAGCATATGGAGAATACGAGTTTCTAAAAATAGTTTGTACAAGAGTGGAGAAAGTCATGTGACATCAGATTTTTTAGATAGTAATAACAAATTTCGAAAAATGTTCGCAAACGGCAGTTTGGGGTGGGGAGAATTTCTTGAATATCTTCGTGTCGCATCCTTAGAAGGATATTGAGCTAAAATACCAAGTTTGGTAGTTAGACTTTTCGTTTTTGAGTCATGGCATTCAGACACACACACGGGCATGTTTCCAAAGTGCTATATTTGGATTCAGACACTCTCAAAACATGTATTTCCGGCGAAATCTGAGTTTCGAATTTTTGGGTGCAATGATATACTTCCCCTATAGTTACTATATGTAGCAGAGAAAGTAAAAATGAACGATAATGCGTACGGAAAGTCATGTGAAAGCTACACATCAGATTTTTTACACATCTTAACTACACTATATCTATTAACACTTAACGTGCGCTATAAATGCGGAGATGCAGCAGTTTTAAATTAATTAATGTCAGCACAGTTCTGTCAAATTGAACATTTTCCTGCCTAACTCAAGATACACAAAGACACGAATATTTCCAATGATTATAAGGCAATTTTAATCACAGTTTTGTTCTAAAGGTTGCGTGTGTTTTCTCCGTACTCATTTTGAAGTTATAGACAGCGCTGTTTATTGTGATTCCCCGCTCTTCACGTCTGTTGTACTTCGATCGATGGTTTGCACAGTGAAGTCTCCATTAACGTGGGGAAAACGCGCTTGCCTTCCAAGCAGTGTGCCATACTTTCGGTTCTATATCGTCAACTATTATGTATTGTGTTTAGTTAAAACAGAACGCATCTAGAGGGCACCAGGCCTTCGGATTGGTAACGCTTTCGAAAACAATTTTACCTAGAAAAATTGTATGCCACATCCATATGACTTTATCTACCCTCTATCGCCTATTACTGCGTACAAAAACTATTCTTACAAGTTTTTCTACCTAGATACTTCATTTTAATCGAGATAAACCTTTACAGAAATAGCTACATTACACATTTCGTTATAGATACAAATAGAACAGCGATAGTCAAATGTTTAACAACTGGACGCTATATGCTGGCCTTAAAATTCCATACTGTTTCCATGACATTGCGAGAAACAACTGAAAGTTGACAGGCCTTTAAAGAATAAGTTTTCGAAGCATTAATAACGGATATCTCGGAAATGACAGATGTCACAAAAAAAGTTATTTTAAATAAATTGTGTATTTTAAAGGGATGTACATTTTTTGTGTAGTACGTTTTCGTCTCTCGCTTAACGTTTGAAGAAGAAGGTTTTGTTGCTGCCACGTATGGAAAGCCGATTTGAAGTAGGAGTTGTATTGTAGTTCAAATGTTGGGGAGCCGAACTAGAAGTAGTTGCAACCGCACGTATGGTAATAAGTTTCCGGTTGCCTTCGCCCCAAATGTACTTTCCGGTGGCCTTTGCCCCAAATGTTTCAAAGATATTAACTTTGTAATGTTTGACTGTTTCTTTAAATATTATATATTTATGTTTGCCTCGGCTGCGTCAGTATTATTGTTAGAGACATGTTTCTCTTAGCAGGGAGTGGTGCGACTGAAGAATGTAGGCTTACACAGATTATAATTTTACTTCACTCCTTTTATTAATGCTTGACACTATAAAATAACACTTCACTGATATAGAGAGAATGCTGTGAGATTTTTTTTATTAATTACTTGCACTTTTTAACACGTAAGCTATTTTCGTCTCACACTGAATACGTATTAAATTTCTCGAGAACGCATTTCGCGTCCGGTTAGGAACACTGTCTACAAGCAACTGACTTCTGAATTTGTAAATTTTGCTCCATTTTAGTTTCTGATTGGCTAATCCTAGTCTAATAGAATACCTTCATTTAATTAAAGTTTTTTGCGGTTGTTGATTGGCTATTTTATAAGCTGTCACAAACATTACATTATTGTTGCTCCAAGAATTACCAGTAGCATTTAAACTTTCTAATTCATTATTGCCTCAAGGTTACGTCACTGTTACCTCATTGTTAGCAACTTTTAACCTATTTTTCTCACAGCTCCAACATTATTAAATTACGTAGCACATTCACATAACATTTTTACACATGTATACAATGATATAAACATATACATGATTGTTATATGCACTTTTTATATCTTATTACATACACATGTTGCTTCAAGGCGGGCTGTTATTGCATTTATATATTATATAATTTGACTGAAATCATTTTAGTGTTAAGAACACTGCCTCACATTTACCAGTTATACAAGATTATACAAATTTCCTTCCGAACGCAGAGTACATTACAAGCTATTTCCAGAAAATTCAAGATATGCATTTTATTTGTTAGGTAATTGTCCTTAATATATAGCATTTTAATCAAAAGCTTTAAGGCCATTTTTAGAACATCGAAAATTTCTAAAATGTTCCATGTAAAGGGTAGATTTGAGTGGAGATATTTTCTTGAACATCTTTGTTTCGAATTTTTGGGTGGACTGCAATACCCACTAAATAAATGATAGAGAAGTGTTTTTTTTTACGTTGATCTGTGACTCACATCTTAATGAACGCACTAAATTGGCGTTCAGAGCAGCTTTCTTTTATGCAAATTCAAGCAGAAATGCAGTAGAACGTCACTCCATAAAACCCAGTGTTGTCTGTACCTGCAGAGATTAGTCACGACTCGATACTGCCCTCCAGAAGGGTTATATTAACCTACTGACAAGTAAAGCAGCATTCGCTTTGACAGGCCAATGTCATGCTTTACTGCCCTTCATTCTTCACCCATCATCATCCCCATGTTTTCTTGTCATCAATTACCAACACTGCACACACAAGTTCCAGTGAGGTACTCCCTACGCAAAGTTAATCGACGCTGGAACAGGAACCTCTCTGCAAGCGAATTGATAGTCTACTGTCTACTACATATGATAAGAGTGAGGAAGGGGTTTTCTTTACGTTGTTTGCACCACCCTTTGGACGTCAATTTGAGGTAGTTCTTATTTTTAGTAGGAGTTGTATTGTATTTCGACTGTTGGGGAGCCGAACTTGAAGTAGTTGCAACCGCACGTATGGTAAGAAGTTTCCGGTAGCCTTCGCCCCAAGTTTAAGAATATTAACTTTGTAATTTGACTGTTTCTTTAAATATTATATATTTATGTTTGCCTCGGCTGCGTCAGATACTTGGTAAGAGACATGGATTTCTTTGGTGCGGCTAAAAATGCAGGTTTACACAGATTATAATTTTTACTCAACTCCTTTTTATTAATTCTTGTCACGATTTAAATAACACTTCACTGATATAGAGAGAGATGTGAGATTATTTATTAATTACTTGCGCTTTTTAACACGTAAACTATTTTTTTCTCACACAAAATACGTATTAAACTTCTACAGGACGTGTCTCGCGTCCGGTTAGGAACACTGTCTACAAACAACTGACTTCTGAATTTGTACTATTTGCCCTATTTCAGTTTCTGATTGGCTAATCCTACTCCAATAGAATACTTTCATTTAACTTAAACTTTTTTTCTGGTTGTTGATTGGTTATTTATAAACCGTCTCAAAAATTGTATTATTGTTGCTCCAATAATGACTAGTAGCATTATTAAACCTTCTTACTCATTATTGCCTCAAGGTTACCTCATTGTTGGCAACTTTTAACTTATTATTCTCACAGCTCCTAAATTATTAAATTACGTAATACATTCACATAACATTATTGAACATGTACACAATAATATAAACATTAATGCAAGGACTATTACATACATTTTATATATTATATTATACACATATTGCTTTAAAGCGAGCTGTTGTTGAATTTATATATTATATAATTTGACTGAAATCATTTGTGTTAAAAATACTGCCTCAAGAGTAAATGCCATTAAACGTTCCACCGAGATGGACAACATACGCAATAAACCCATTCAGAAACGATGTGTGGTGAGAGTAGCAGTTGCAGAAAACATCACGATACAACTGGTTAAATGAGTCTGTAAGTCTTCTTCTACAGGATGGTCATTACTATTAACTGATGCTTCACTTCTTTGATAAAACACACGAGCGCTTTTCAGACAATGTACACTCGATCAGTTTAAACTCAAATCGGGAACTTCCGCGAGCGCTCGGGACAGCCAGGCTTTGTTCACAAGACTGTATATTCTTGTAGTAGTTATGAAGGGGAACACAACTATAATCACAAAACTATATATAATTCATACATAAGATTACAAAAAGACAGATGCTTCAACACTGAAATCTTTTGATTTTTCAAGTGGAGTATGATTAATGATCGTTATAATGTCACGCTTACTGCAGCACTCTCAGTGGTAGAGAGTTAGCACATGTTCCTAAGGTTGCAAGTTCAAATCTCCGCGATGCTACACAACTCTTTCTCCTTTTCATTTTAAATAACTACTTGAGTAAAAATAGTATGCGACACATTCATATGACTTTCTCTACCCCTTATCGTTCATTAGCGGGTATACAAACTATTCTTACGAAAGCTTATTTTTCTATCTACTGACATTAGCCCAAATGAACCTTTGCATAAAGAGCTACATTACACATTTCGTTATAGATACAAAGAGAACAGCGATAGTCAAATGTTTAACAACTGCACGCTATATGCTGCCTTAAAATTCCATACTGTTTCCATGACATCGCGAGAAACAATTGAGTGTTGACAGGACTTCAAAAGAACGACCAAGGAATGAATAATTCGAATTTTTAATAATGGATATATTCTCAGAAATGGTTATGTCGCAAATAAACTTGTAAATGAATTACGTATTTTAAACAGATCTACATTTTTTGTACAGTACGTTTTCGCCTATCTCTTAACGTTTACCAGTTATATAGGATTATACAAAATTCTTTCAGAATAAAGAGCACTGCACAGGCTATTCCCAGAAAATTCAAGTTATACATTTCATTTGCCATGCAAATATCTTTAATATATGATATTTTAATTAAAATCGTTAAGAGCCATTACTGCCTTCTCTACGTAGAGAAGGTATTGCGTTCCACCCAAAAATTCGTTACCGAGATTTCACCGGAAATACATGTTTTATGGCACCCTGAATCCAAAAAAGCATTTTTAGAAAAAGATCCAGGCGCGCGCGCGTGTGTGTGTAAATAGCATAACTCAAAAACGAAAAGTCGGATAAATACCAAATACACAATTTATCTCAATTTTTTTGTGGCATCAGCCGTTTCCAAGATCTCCGTTATTAATGGTTCGATTTATTCAATGCTTTTGTCATTCTTTTTAAATCCCATAGATTTTCAGTTGTCTGAGAATGTTTAAGAACTGGAATCTATATCCTGGGCTTAAAATCCCATACTGCTCCTATGCAATCGCGAGAAACTGAATGTTGACAGGATTCAAAAGAATGACCAAGTCATGAATAATTAAAACCATTAATAAGAGATATCTCAGAAGTGGCTTATGCCACAAAAAAATTATTTGAAGTAAATTGTGTGTTTTAAAGAGATTTACTTTGTGTGGGGGGTACGTTTTCGTCTACAAAATTCCTCCCTAATGAAGAGGAATTCACAGGCTATTCCCAGAAAAATCAAGATATGCATTTTATTTGCCATGTTAATATCTTTAATGCAAGGTATTTTAATCAAAACCGTTATTCATTTTTACTTTCTCTACTACGTAAAGTAAGTAGGGGAAGTATTGTATTCCACCCAAAAATTCGATACCGAGATTTCGCCGGAAATACATGTTTTGAGACCCCCTGAATCCAAAAAAAAGCATTTTTGGAAACATGTCCGTGTGTGTGAACAGCATAACTCAGAAACGAACAGTCGGATAAACACCAAACTTGATATTTAGGTTCAGTATCTTCCAGAGATGCGACACTAAGGTTTTCAAGAAAATACCCCACCCCAGATTACCCTTTACATGGAACATTTTTCGAAAATTTTAATTTTCTCAAAAATGGCTCTAACGATTTTGATTAAAATATCATATGTTTAAGATATATTCATGACAAATGAAATATATATCTCGAATTTTCTGGGAATGTCTCCAAAAAGTTCTTCATTGTGAACGACTTTTGCATAACTGGTAAACCATAAGACAGACAAAATCTTACTACACAAAAAATCTGATGTGTTACACTCACATGACTTTCTCTACTCTTATACAAACTATTTTTACAAACGCTTATTCTCCATCTACTTCATGTTAATCGAGATAAACATTTGCAGACTCTATCTTATTGCTAATTTTCTTGTAGATGTAAGGGGAATATATATTTACAAGGGCGATATAGAAATACAGTAGCCTTTAAGCACATACATATCTCTTAATAGCTGGTTGCTAGGTGCAGCACCATTCCCTTTGCCACAGATTAATACTCTTTGCATATCAAAGACAAAAAAAGAATAACGAATTCCCATTTGAGAAAATAAGTATTGAAAAATTTAAGAGAATAACAAGCAATATCTCGAAAATGATTCACTCAGCAAAAAACATGTATATGATATAAATTGTGTATTTTAACGCGATCCACATTTTTTGTGTAGTAAAAATTTTGTCTATCCCTTATGGTTTACCAGTTATGCAAAAGTCGTTCACAGTGGAGAATACTTTTGGAGACATTCCCAGAAAATTCAAGATATACATTTTATTTGTCATGAAAATATCTTAAGCATATGATATTTTAATCAAAATCGTTAGAGCCATTTTTGAGAAAATTAAAATTTTCGAAAAATGTTCCATGTAAAGAATAATCTGGGGTGGGGGGATTTTCTTGAAAACCTTCGTGTCGCATCTCTGGAAGATACTGAACCTAAATACCAAGTTTGGTGTTTATCCGACTGTTCGTTTCTGAGTTATGCTGTTCACAGACAGACACACACAGACAGACACACACACGGACATGTTTCCAAAAATGCTTTTTTTGGATTCAGGGATCTCAAAACATGTATTTCCGGTGAAATCTCGGTATCGAATTTTTGGGTGGAATACAATACTTCCCCTACTTACTATACGTAGTAGAGAACTAAAAATTAGCAATAAGATTAACATCTCGAATAAATGAAGCATATGGAGAATAAGCGTTTGTAAAAATAGTTCATACAAGAGCAGAGAAAGTCATGCAAGTGTAACACATAAGATTTTTTAGAATATTATAGTTTTCGAACAATGTTGCATGTAAAGGGTAATCTGGGGTGGGGGGATTTTCTTGAAAACTTTCGTGTCGCATCTCTGGAAGACACTGAACCTAATACCAAGTTTGGTGTTTATCCGACTGTTCGTTTCTGAGTTATGCTGTTCACACACAGACATGTTTCCAAAAATGTAATATTTGGATTTAGGAAGCCTTCAAACATGTATTTACGGTGAAATCTCGGTATCGATTTTTTTGGTGGGATGCAATACCGTCTACACCTACTATGTATATGGTAGAGGTATATCAAAACTGAGGGGATTTAATATAGCTCATATACATACGCGCAGTAAAACACGCAGGTATATTAGATTATTAGCACTAAGTGCAGGAATTTCAACTTTCCACCATGACAACACGAATATGAAAAGCTCGTCCTCCGTGGCCTAGGGGTGCCAATCTAGCCTCTAGTTCCCGAGGTCGTGGGTTCAAACCCGGGCGGAGAGCGCTGGAACTTTTCGGACGTAAAATTCCTTAGCATGGCTTCCTTCGGAAGGGAAGTAAAGCCGGTGGTCCCGTGTCGTAGATTTACGGCACGTAAAATAACCTCAAGCCTGATAAAACGGCCTCTGAGCAAAATTACCGGTCTTTCACGCCCAATATAGAATGGGACGCTAAGAAACATATTAGAGCGTCCATAAATAAAAAAACTCAATTTAACGAACATGAAAAAACACTTTTGTTGAAAAAGTAACTGATGCTTTAAACCCCTGATGTATAGGCAACTTCTCCACTTTAGCTGTGCAGCGGGTGAAGACTGCCGGTCGATAATAAAAGCGCCGTTTGTTGGTGCGCCAGCGACAATCAATACTCCGGCTTACAGCCGAGAGCATACTTAGCCTTCGTAAGCAGGGGAAGTATTACATTTCACCCAAAAGTTCGATACCGTGATTTCAACGGAAAAGCATGTTTTCAGACTCCCTGAATAAAATAAACAGTCTGTCTTTGTGTCTGTGAAGAGCATGCCTGGACAACAAAAAGCTGGTTCTTAAGAATGTGACAACATGATTTTCAAGGAAATCCCCTTACCCTAAACTATCTACCCTTTACGTAGAAAAACTTTCCTTGTGTTTGATTTTTTCAAAAATGGGTTTAACAGTTTTGATTAAAATTTCATTTAAGACATTTCTTATTCTTCTTCTTCTTCTTCTTCTTCTTCTGCTAATTTAACGGACCATCTGTTCGTTATAGAACTTGCACCCCAAAGGACTTTAAGTAAGTAAGTAATTTTATTGTTAACCCAGTTAATTGTACAAATTTACAACAACAATTTTACAAAATGATTCTTAACCTAATTACTAAAAATAGCAATAAAATAAAATATAAAAAATCTAACCTCTTAACTACTGGTATCCAGCATTCCTCCTAATCTAAAAGTACAATTATCAATTTATTTAATCTCCAATACTAAATCTAACTCTACCTTGAGTTGCTTTACCTTGGACCCCAACAAACTCAGACCTTGAGGTTGTCGAGTTGTTGGGTCCTACTTGCCACATATCAAATAAAAGCTACTGTAATTTAATACTCATTTGCCTCTTCCTTGAGAAAGTTGTTTATTAGCTCCACGTATAGAAAGCCAATTTGAAATATGAGTTGTATTGTTCAACTGCTGGGGAGCCGAACTTGAAATTCGATTTTTGCAACCGCACGTATGGTGCCCGGTAGTCTTTGCCCCAAGCTTAAAAAATATTAACTTTGTAATTTGACTGTTTCTTTAAGTATTAAATATTTATGTTTGCCTCGGCTGCGTCAGTATTATTGTTAGAGACATGTTTCTCTTTGTAGGGTTGTGGTGCGACAAGAATGTAGGCTTACACAGATTATAATTTTACGTCACTCCTTTTATTAACTCTTGACACGATTTAAATAACACTTCACTGATATAGAGAGCTGTGAGATTCTTTTTATTAATTAATTACACTTTTTAACACGTAAAGTTATTTTTCGTCTCACACGAATACGTATTAAATCTCTCGAGGATGTGTCTCGCGTCCGGTTAGGAACACTGTTTGCAGGCAACTGAACTCTAAATTTGTAAACTTTTCTCCTTTTCAGTTTCTGATTGGCTAATCCTAATCCAATAGAATACCTTCATTTAACTAAAGCTTTTTCTGGTTGTTGATTTTTAAACTGTCACTAAAATAGCATTATTGTTACTCCAAGAATCACAAGTAGTACTGTTAAACTTTCTTACTCATTATTGCCTCAAGGTTACCTCATTGTTAGCAACTTTTAACTTATTATTCTCACAGCTCCTACATTATTAAACTACGTAAAACATTCATATAATATTATTGAACATGTATACAATAATATAAGCGTATGCAATGACTGTTACATACATTTTACAAATTATTACATACACATATTGCTTCAAGGCGGGCTGTCATTGAATTTACATATTATATAATTAGACTGAAATCATTTTAGTGTTAAAATACTACCACATCCTTGCTAATTTTCCTCATCCATTTTGCTCTTACTCTGCCCAAAAAGTTCCCTACTTCTATTATATTTTTCCTAGATTTTACCTTTACTATTTTTTTAGCTTAAATATCTATTGGTAAATTTAACCATTCTCTCTTCTCTATCCTCTTTCTATGCAACTTCGTTTCTTCACACTGTAAAACTATATGCCACTCTTTAACTTTCCGGTGGCATAGTGGGCATTTCTCCAAATCAATCTCTTTTCTCAAACCTTTCAAATTCACCACCCCTGTCCTAGCCCATGCAAATCCTGCTCTTGCTGTTTTATCACATACTGTCCCCTGCTCCTTACTACTTTCATTTCTCTCTATAATCTCAGTGAGCTCTTAAAAGTAAAACTCGCTAATAAATCTTGTTTTACCATATCCTCTATTCTTGTCCTAATTTCATTCCAGAAACCTATTTGTAGTATTTCTTTAGCTCTCCAAATCTTCCCAAAAACTATCTTCATCAAGGTTTCCTTTATCTTACCTAGCCAAGACTCCCAAGGGCTTACAAGTCAATACCTGTCAAGCAGCAAGCAAACTCTGGATCGTAGCATATCCAGGATGGGTGATCAGCCCAATGTCAGGTATGGCGGTGGAGAAGAAGGAAATGTTATGTACTGATGAAAAGGAGGACAGGAAAATGCGCAGATCAAATTATCCAACCCACCATTCCGATAAAACCGTGACGAAAGCCTTTGGCCAAGCTGGTCGGTCCAGGGGGTTTGAATCAGGGCTCACGTCACCCCGGCGCCACCTTGCTCGGTTAAGACATTTACATGACACAAAATGTACATCTTGAATTTTCTGTTAATAACCTATGATGTCCTCTTCATTGAGGAGAAATTTGTATAATTTTGTATAACAGGCAAACCATAGGAGATAGATAAAATCTTACTACACAAAACAAAAAATTTAAATCTCGTTAAAGCACACAATTTTTGCCAAATAAATTTTTAGTGACGTTAAGCATTTCTGAGATATTCTTTCTTATTGGTATGAGTTTTCATTCATTCATTGTTTAACCTCATCTTATGTATGAGTTACAGGCGGGTGCCTGGGATCAGAGGCCCGTCGAGGAGCAGACACTCATGGATCAGACAGAACATCCAGGATGGGTGATCAGCCCGATGCCTGGTATGGGATGAAGAAAGTAGATGAAACGAAATGTTAGTGAAATGGATAAAAGGAAAGGTGATGATGGAGCAGTCGGTGAGAGGCGCCGCCAAAAGAAAGTATAAGTATTTTAAAACTCATACACCGTGGCCGATTGGTTAGACCTCTCGCCTCCCACCGAGGCGGCCCGGGTTCAATCCCAGGGACCTGCATGTGGGATTTGTGGTGGACGAAGCGGCGTCTGGGCGGGCTTTCTCCGGGTTCTCCGGTTTCCCCCGCCATTCATTCCACCAACTGCTCCATCATCACCTTTCCTTTCATTCATTTCACCATCATTTCGTTTCATCTACTTCCTTCATACCACACCAGGCATCGGGCTGATGTTCTGTCTGATCCATGAGTGTCTGCTCCTCGACGGGCCTCTGACCCCAGACACCCGCCTGTAAGTCCTGGGGGGTGTAAGTCCTACACAAGAGAAGGGTAAACAGATAATGAATGAATGAATTATACTTTCTTTCAAGTGGTCAGTCGCTGTTGGTTTTTTCTCGTGGTCATGCAAAGAATTTCAATAGACTACCTACATAGTGACACGCTCTTTAAAAATCTGACTGTCGCTTTGCTTATTGTGCTCTACAACGAAAGCTGTAAATGTGTAATAAAATCTTCTTCTTCTTCTCCTACTTCACGGTTTTAGGCCGTTTTAGCCTGTTCCGGCTACAAAATCTTGTGTCCATCCCTTTTTTGGTCGTCCTGGGTTTGTGTATCCTTGGGGTCTGTAGTTATATGTTGCTCGGGGTATCGTATTTAATGACATTCTTTCTAAATGTTGTTTCCAGTCAGTTCTATATTCTATTTTTACTTTGGCTTTTTATCCAGTCTTGTGTATCCTGCAATAGGTCTGAGGAATTTCATTTCAACTGTCTGTATCCTTTTATTTTCTGCTGTCACTGTCCATGTTTCAGACCCATAAGTTACTGTGGGGATGGCCATGTCTTTATACAATTTTATTACTGAATCTTTTCTAATTTTATTGTTTTAGTGTTCTCTTTATGTTTCCCGTTATGTAATTGAATTTATTTAGCCTTTTATTAATGTCTAGTTCAGACCCATAAGTTATTTCACATCCTTGAAAATTAAATATTTACACTTGTTCTATACTTTATTTTCTATAATTATTTCAGACCGAACCGAGTGAGTGCTGAAGTAGATTTGTAGGTGTTTCACTGTTGGTACGCCTAACTTGCAGTAGTTGTTTAGACCACGCACGTTACAAAATTTCCGGTGGCCTTCGCCCCGCGTTCACTTTCCGGTGGCCTTCGCCCCACTTTTAAAAAAAATAGCTTTGTATTTTAATGTTTATTTAAATATTATATATATGTATGTTTGCCTCGGCTGCGTCAGTAGTGATTTGCAGAAACACGTATCTCTTAGCAGGGACTAAAGAATGAAGGCTTACACAAATTATAATTTTTACTTCGCTTCTTTTATTATTCCTTCACACGATAAAATAACACTTCACTGATGTACCCTACTATAGAGCTGTGAGATTATTGTTACTTGTACTTTTTAACACGTAAACATATATTATTCATGCTGTAATTAATGTTTTATGTCTCACACTGAATATGTATCGAACTGCTCGGGAACGCTGTCTAGTAGCGTCCGGCTGGGAGCGCTGTCTTTTAGCATCTGGCTTCTACCGCCTAAATTTATATTTTTACTATATTTCAAGTCTTTGATTGGCTAATACTTTTATTTAAATTAAAGCTTTTCTAGTTTTTGATTGGCTATTTATAAACTGTTTTAAATATTATATTCTTGTGCCAAGAATTATTAGTGGCATTATTAAACTTTCTAATTTATTGTTGCCTCAAGGTTACCTCATTATTACCTCATTGTTAGCCACTTTCGGCTTCTATTCTCGCAGCTCCTATATTGTTAAATTACTTAATACATTCACATAACATTATTATACATGTACATAATAATATAAACATAATACAATGACTATAACATACACTTTATATATTATTTATACACATATTGCTTTAAGGCGAGCTGTTATTATATTTAATATTATATAATTAAACTGATATTATTTAAGTGTTAAAAATACTGCCTCAGTACCTTTAAATGCCATAAGTTTATTTTTTTTCAGTTGAAATTTCTATGCTGTGAGTTTTCATTTATTAAGTGTATTGGTACTCCTTTATTTTCTAATATTTCCCATAATTTTTGCTTTCTCTACTACGTATAGTAAGTAGGGGAAGTATTGTATTCCACCCAAAAATACGATACCGAGATTTCACCGGAAATATATGTTTTGAGACCCCCTGAATAAAAAAAATCTGATGTGTTACACTCACATGACTTTCTCTACTCTTGTACAAACTATTTTTACAAACGCTTATTCTCCATATGCTTCATGTTAATCGAGATATCGAGATGTCAATCCTATTGCTAATTTTCTTGTAGATGCAAGGGGAATATGGTAGGTTTTAAGCGATAGTCAAATATTTTAAACGCTGGTTGCTATGTGGCACATTCTATTCTCTTTGCATGTCCAGGACATAATAAAAAGGAATAACGAATTTGAGAAAATGTATAAGTATTGGAAAATTTAAGGGAATAACAAGCAATATCTCGAAAACGGTTCACTCAACAAAAAAAATGTATATGACATAAATTGTGTATTTTAACGCGATCTACATTTTTTGTGTAGTAAAATTTTGTCTATCTCTTATGGTTTATACCAGTTATACAAAAGTCGTTCACAATGTAGAATACTTTTGGGGACATTCCCAGGAAATTGAAGATATACACTTTATTTGTCATAAAAATATCTTAAACATATGATATTTTAATCAAAATCGTTAGAGCCATTTTTGAGAAAATTACAATTTTCGAAAAATGTTCCATGTAAAGGGTAGTCTGGGGTGGGGGGATTTTCTTGAAACCTTCGTGTCGCATCTCTGGAAGATACTGAACCTAAATACCAAGTTTGGTGTTTATCCGACTGTTCGTTTCTGAGTTATGCTGTTCACAGACACACACACACACACACACACACACACACACACGGACATGTTTCTAAAAATGCTTTTTTTGGATTCTGGAGGTATCAAAACATGTATTTCCGGTGAAATCTCGGTATCGAATTTACGGGTGGAATACAATACTTCCCCTACATACTATACGTAGTAGAGAAAGTAAAAAGCATTTTTGGAAACATGTCCGATTGTGTGTCTTTGTGTGTGTCTATGAACAGCATAACTCAGAAACGAACAGTCGGATAAACACCAAACTTGCTATTTAGGTTCAGTATCTTCCAGAGATGCGACACGAAGGTTTTCAAGAAAATCCCCCCATCCCAGATTACCCTTTACATGGAACATTTTTCGAAAATTTTAATTCTCTCAAAAATGGCTCTAACGATTTTGATTAAAATATCATATGTTTAAGATATTTTCATGACAAATGAAATGTATATCTCGAATTTTCTGGGAATGTGTCGAAAAGTATTCTTCATTGTGAACGACTTTTGCATAACTGGTAAACCATAAGAGATAGACAAAATTTCACTACACAAGAAATGTATATCGCGTTAAAATACACAATTTATGTCATATACATTTTTGCTGTTGAGTGAACCATTTTCGAGATATTGCTTGTTATTCCCTTAAATTTTCCAGTACTTTACTTTTTCTCAAAGGAATTCGTTATTCATTTTTTTTTTTTGTCCTGGTAATGCAAAGAGAATGGAATACTCCACATAGCAACCAGCTCTTAAAATATTTGACTGTCGCTTAAAGCCTACCATATTCCCCTTGCATCTACAAGAAAATTACAAAGTTTTCTTATAATGTATAAAGAGAGTATGTATTAAAGAGAATATATAAAGGTGTAAATCTGTAATAAAATGTGTCTCGATTAACAATAAGCAGACAGAATAGTAAGGTTTAGTAGGGAAATTCATGTGAACACAGCACAACCCTACAAAACATGCTTGTTCTGTTTCGTATCGACGTTTCAGGATATGATAAAGAAGCCACATGGAGCCCAACTGTTTCCCACGAGGAGATGAAAACGTGGCCACAGCCGATGGCAGCCAGATAGGGAGCTAATAACGCAAACAATACGTACATCAGCTGGGGAGTTCTTTCTACCGCATTAAAGCGTAGCAGCGCAACAAAACACAAAAATGCGTTCAGATGATGCTATCGTGGGCCAATTATCTCATCAACATTTCTTTACGGGAGCCATCATTGTGTGCCACATGAAAACAGTACGTATCAAATTTACTGTATAATTCACCAGTTACAGCGCATTGTGCCCGCAGATGTATATCAACATTGAAAATATAGTATATATAGCTACAGGTGGAATAGTTTGAAAACTACCTTGCTCTGCGCATGCGCAAGAAATTTTCCCACATATTCTCTTAATAAGTACATCACACCGGTGCTGGCTTGGAGAAAATAATACAATTAGATAATACCTAAAACAACGGGGTACACAAGATTTCTTTTTCACTTTCTCTACCATTTACCCATAGTAAGTACCGAGATTTCACTAGAAATACATGTTTTGTGGACTCCCTAAATAAATAAAAAAAGCATTTTTGGAAAAAACGCGCGCGCGTCCGTGTGTGTGTGTGCGTTAATAAATAAATAAATAAATAAATAAAAGTCTTAAATCTCCGC
This sequence comes from Deroplatys truncata, assembly GCA_030765065.1. Taxonomy (NCBI): domain Eukaryota; kingdom Metazoa; phylum Arthropoda; class Insecta; order Mantodea; family Mantidae; genus Deroplatys; species Deroplatys truncata. Next base: position 16,382,519 of record CM060979.1, read on the forward strand.
CCCGGTACCTACAGAGTGAGCCAAAGACTCCGAATCGCCTGCCCGGTGTTTTTCCTGTCCGCGTCCTCGGCGCTCGTTGCCGTCTACCGCTATCATAGAAAGGCGCGGATGAAAGCATACAACATTTTTAAAACTACTTTTAAAGGCTTTACTTACCAACTTTATGAAAGGAGATGCTGAAACTGGCCACCGTCGTCGTCCATACATTTTTGGCACCTCTTTAGGAAACTATCCATCACTCGCCGTAGTTCACGTTGAGAAATTTCCTGGCGGATATTTTGTTTGTGGGTTTGTCTTATACACTTTATGTTTTAAGTTACCCCGGAGGGGTATTTTATGAACAATATTATCGTCTGCGCGATGTTTTTCCACTGGGCGTGTGGAAATATGATAAAAACATGATAACGCACTGCTGCTATAAACAAAGTCACGCTGTTGTGCAGTGTGAAGTGCAGTATTGAGTTGACGGTGATGTGATGTAGTTCAGTTATTACAAGTTTTTTATTATTTTGTCCTGTACTTAGTCACAAAGTATATTATGGCTCAGTATATGCTTTCTACTGCACAGCGTGTATTTATTTATGATTCGTATGTGTTAACTTGCTCAACTCGTCAAGTGAAGGTTCCAGGCCGTACAACAATCCATGAACTTTACAGTAAATTTCAGGCCACAGGAAGTGTTCAGGCTAAGAAATCTAGAAGACGGCGTTCGGTTCTTACCGAAGAAACATTAGACTACATCGGTCATGATGGATAGATTCCTAAAGAGGTGCCAAAAATGTATGGACAAGGACGGTGGCCAGTTTCAGCATCTCCTTTCATAAAGTTGGTAAGTAAAGCCTTTAAAAGTAGTTATAAAAATGTTGTATGGCTTCATCCGCGCCTTTCTATGATAACGGCAGACGGCAACGAGCGCCGAGGACGCGGACAGAAAAAACACCGCGCAGGCGGCTGGAAGTGTTTTGGCTCACCCTGTAGTTTCCTAACCGGGTCTACATTCCAAATCTTCATTCCTTAATTTCTATTATAAAAATACATATACACGAATAGTTGTTCATATATGTAACATAAGTCTTAAAATAAAAGAAACTACAAAAATTCACCCCAATTTCACTATCTACTGTAACTAAAATTTTAACGTAAATACTGGTAAGCACTATTTCTTATAAGCTGGTAGCTAGCTTATACTCCCCAACTACATACTACATTACAAAAACAAACTCTGCCAAACGAATTAAGAATGCAGTTTAACAATAAAACAACAATTTACCGGTAAACTCGGTACTGGTGTCGAGTACCTTTTCTTTATTTATTTATGAGCTTTTTTTGGTTTAATGAAATATTAAAATTTTAAAAGATCTTAGAGGTTTGTTTATTATGTACATATTATTATTTAATTCAATTTGTTTAAAAATAATTATCAAATTATTTGTTTATTATTCATATTTAAATTTTGTTATATTGTATAAATACTTTATTTTTACTCACATTACATATACTTTAATTTTATAGTATAGTAAGTAGGGGAAGTATTGTATCCCACCCAAAAATTCGATACCGAGATTTCACCGGAAATACATGTTTTGAACCCCCTAAATCCAAAAAAAGCATTTTTGAAAACATGTCCGTGTGTGTCTGTGTGTCTGTCTATATGTCTGTGAACAGCATAACTCAAAGAGGAACAGTCGGATAAACACCAAACTTGGTATTTAGGTTCAGTATCTTCAAGAGATACGACACGAAGCTTTTCAACAAAATCCCCCCACCCCAGATTACCCTTTACATCGAACATTTTTCGAAAATTTTAATTTTCTCAAAAATGGTTCTAATGATTTTGATTAAAATATCATATGTTTAAAATATTTTCATGACAAATGAAATGCATATCTCGAATTTTCTGGGAATGTCTCCTAAAGTATTCTTCATTGTGAACGACTTTTGCATAACTGGTAAACCATAAGAGATAGACAAAATTTTACTACACAAAAAATGTAGCGTGTTAAAATACACAATTTATGTCATATACATTGTTTTTGTTGAGTGAACCATTTTCGAGATATTGCTTGTTATTCCCTTAAATTTTCCAATACTTTTTCTCAAATGGGAATTCGTTATTCATTTTTTTGTCTTGGATATGCAAAGAGTTATAATCTGTGGCAAAGAGAATGGTGCTGCACCTAGCAACCAGCTATTAAGAGATATGTCTATGCTTAAAGGCTACTGTATTTCTATATTGCCCTTGCAAATACAAAACAAGGGGAACATAGTACGCCTTAAGCGATAGTCAAATATTTTTAGAACTGGTCGCTATGTGTAAAATGTAATTCTCTTTGCATGTCAAAAGATCGTTTCTGCCAATGTTTATCTCGATTAATATGAAATAGTGTAACACATCAGATTTTTCTCTCTCTCTCAAAAATGGCTTTAACAGTTTTTATTAAAATACTATATGTTAATATATTTATATGACAAATCAAATACAGGTATAACATAACCTTGAATTTTCTGGGAATAGGCTATGAAGCCTTCTTCATTCTGAATGACTTTTGTAGCTATACTTCAACCATAAAAGACGGACAAAATCTTACTGTACAAAAGATATATATCTCGTTAAAGCACATAATTTATGGAAAATAATTTTTTTGTGAAGTTAAACATTTTCGAAATTTTCTTTATTTGAATTTTCAAATACACTTTTCTGGAGTGCAAAATCGCTATTCTTTTTTTTCCTCCCTCTCTCGTTGAATTGCAAAGAGAACGAAATTTCAAACCATCAGAACAGCGACCCGTTCTTAAAAGAGTTGAATATCGCTTGAGCTTGCTGTGTTCCCCTGATCCCCGAATACCTACAAGGAGGTATCTAATAAAACCATGTCTACAAAGTTTTATCTCGATTAACAACAATTAGACAGAATAATAAGTTTCTGTAATAATATTTTATTGAAGAACGAGTAGAGAAACGCATGTGAATGTAACACAGCAGATTTTCTTATTTATGCGCTGATGCAGTTATTGCTCAAAGTCAAAACCTACGTATGAATCCTGACACATCCAATTTAAGCCAATATCCTGAAGAAAAGATCATTATCTAAATTAATTATACAAACCGCGTTCTCTCGACAAGATACACTTCTCGTGGTTAAGATTTCCTTTGCAGGAATATCTGATTTGAAGAAACAATAATGGAACCATATCTTTCCCCTTCCCCAGCATTTTTACTGTGTTTGCACAAGGACGCCAGAGGGCTTGTACAGGCCCCTAACAGAATGTTCCATCTACGTCTCCCTCCCCCCAACCCTCTTCAGACATCGCATCTTCATGTCTCCATAACATATCAATGATGAACCGGGCCAGCTTCAAATAGAGTTATACTAAATACAATGTTCGTATTTCCAAAGTGTCTTAGTGACTCAGATTACTAAAAAACAAAGAGGCTGATGCCGCATGTCAGGGAGGTCAACCTTCTAACTTGAGTCATAGATATATAACCAGAGAAATCACCAGACAACCTAGTTCCACTATTTCGGTATTTTGCTAGTACGAGATGTGTTTTTAAAGTACGAATAGTTTTACTTTCTCTACTACGTATAGTAAGTAGGGGAAGTATTGTATTCCACCCAAAAATTTGATACCGAGATTTCACCGGAAATACATGTTTTGAGGCCCCCTGAATCCAAAAAAAACATTTTTGGAAACATGTCCGTGTGTGTGTCTGTGAACAGCATAACTCAGAAACGAACAGTCGGATAAACACCAAACTTGGTATATAGGTTCAGTATCTTCCAGAGATGCGACACGAAGCTTTTCAAGAAACTCCCCCCGCCCCAGATTACCCTTTACATGGAAGATTTTTCGAAAATTTTAATTCTCTCAAAAATGGCTAACGATTTTGATTAAAATATCATATGTTTAAGATATTTTCATGACAAATAAAATGTATTTCTCGAATTTTCTGGGAATGTCTCCAAAAGTATTCTTCCGTGTGAACGACTTTTGCATAACTGGTAAACCATAAGAGATAAACAAAATGTTACTACACAAAAAATGTAGATCGCGTTAAAATACACAATTTATGTCATATACATTTTTGTTGTTGAGTGAACCATTTTCGAGATATTGCTTGTTATTCCCTTAAATTTTCCAATACTTACACGTTTTCTCAAATTCGTTATTCATTTTATTTATGTCCTGGACATACAAAGGGAATGCAATACTCCGCATAACAACCAGCTCTTAAAACATTTGACTATCGCTTAAAGCCTACCAATTCCCCTTGCATCTACAAGAAAATTAGCAATAAGATTAACATCTCGATTAACATGAAGCATATGGAGAATAAGCGTTTTTAAAAATAGTTTGTTCAAGAGTAAAGAAAGTCATGTGAGTGTAACAGGTCAGAAGTTTTTAAAAAATAACACAACATTATTTTCCAAACAGTTTATCACCATTCATTACCTTACACTGTTCCTCCACTTAGTCACCGACTTCGTCAAAGAATGATACCGCCTGTGATGAAAGCCAAGCCCGCACTTCTCGTTTCACAACATCATCCTCGTTGAAATGCTTCCCACCAAGGAATTTGTTTAGATGAAAATGGCTTGGTGCCAAATCCGGACTGTGGCGAGGGTGGTCGAAATGTTCCTATGTGGCCGGGCATTGTCGCCCATTATTACTTCCCCATAAACCTCACAAAATTGACGACGTATGTTTCTTGGCGTACATTTCTCGCATTCAAGAAACGAATCACTGATCTGACTTCACATAGGCGGTTAATTCGATTGTTTTGAACATTCTGAAACACACTAACAAAAGAAAAACGCAGCGACGATCGCTCACAGCTGCACACGGCATTCTAATGAATGGAGGAAGTGATTGCGCATGCTCAAAATTGCGACTGCAGCTGCGAAATAATAAAACGGCACTTACTTTAAAAAAACGCCCCGTATTATGAGTCATTGTCATATCATATATACCTACTGCTCTGTTATATTCTTTTCTTCGGTGCAAAGTATGGTCATCAACTTCCTTGTCCCCCATAATCGCTGATTACCTATAACCTGGATGCACCTTAACTGTTAAATTAAACACTCAACCAACCTTGCTGTGGACTTAACTTATATAACACGCGTATGTTATAAACGTGGCAAATTACTATACTGTAATAGTATAAAGAACAACGTATAGTTACATTTTAATATGATTTCGACGCCCTGACCTAAACCAAAAAATTACATTTCTTGGTTTTCTTCTACAAGATCTTCTTCCTCTGAAAATAAAACCGCACAAAAATGTTTGCTGTGTTACACTCACATGACTTTCTCTACTCTTGTACAAACTATTTTTACAAACGCTTATTCTCCATATGCTTCATGTTAATCGAGATGTTAATCTGATTGCTAATTTTCTTGTAGATGCAAGGGGAATTGGTAGGCTTTAAGCGATAGTCAAATATTTTAAGAGCTGGTTGCTATGTAGCGCATTTCATTCCCTTTGCATTTCCAGGACATAAAAAAATGAATAACGAATTTGAGAAACAGTATAAGTATTGGAAAATTTAAGGGAATAACAAGCAATATTTCGAAAATGGTTCACTCAACAACAACAATGTATATGACATAAATTGTGTATTTTAACGCGATCTACATTTTTTGTGTATTAAAATTTTGTCTATGGTTTACCAGTTATGCAAAAGTCGTTCACAATGAAGAATACTTTTGGAGACATTCCCAGAAAATTCAAGATATACATTTCATTTGTCATAAAAATATCTTAAACATATGATATTTTAATCAAAATCGTTAGAGCCATTTTTGAGAAAATTAAAATTTTCGAAAAATGTTCCATGTAAAGGGTAATCTGGGGTGGGGAGATTTTCTTGAAAACGTTCGTGTCGCATCTCTGGAAGATACTGAACCTAAATACCAAGTTTGGTGTTTATCTGACTGTTCGTTTCTGAGTTATGCTGTTCACAGACAGACAGACACACACGGACATGTTTCCAAAAATGCATTTTTTGGATTCCGGAGGTCTCAAAATATATATTTCCGGTGAAATCTCGGTATCGAATTTTGGATGGAATACAATACTTCCCCTACTTACTAACGTAGTAGGGAAAGTAAAAATTGCAAAAACAATTCAAATTTCTAATTAACTGCAAAGGTGAGACCTAAAAATTAATAATAACCTAGTAGCCTAATAATAAAATGACCGTATAATTAGCTTAATTAATCTAATATAAATAGTGATATAATATATATTATAATTAATATTATAATAAATGCGTTACTTGGTGACTAAATCGTTGGCGTGCAAAGTTTGAACACCTGAGAATATATAGATGGTGTCTCGTAAGTAATATCGGTTTTTAAGCAAAACCTTATATGGAACGTTTTGTGACAAGAAATTAAAGTATTCTTCAAACTAGAGACCATCAGATTCTGTGGTCTTTATCAACGAGCTTTATTATCCCGTCACGCTACTATCTCTGGTTTTTTATGCGAAGAATTCGGCGAAACTCACTTCCACAGCTTCAATGTTTTCGAAATTTCTTCCACGCAAGAAATGTGCCATGGATCTAAACAGATGGTAATGTGAAGGCGCAAGATCAGGGCTGTATGCTGAGTGTGGTAGCAGTTTGACTCCTTCAATTCCTAAATTTTTGTCATGGTGGTTCATGCCGTATGGGGTGTTGCATTGTCCTGCTGCAAGAGAATTGTTATTTCGGTTAACTAATGCTGGGCATCTCCGTCTCAAAATTTCATGAACTTGTTTCCAGTTGTTGAGAATAAAGATCCGCATTGACTGCACACCTGTTTAGAACAAATTCCCAGTGAATCACTTCTTCAAAATTCCACCGGGGCCTAACTGATTTTTTTTAACGATGACTGACAGGTTGACGGGGACTGATTCACTGTTTCGAGGCGTCAGGTTTGCGTAATAGACCCATTTTTCATCACATGTGACAATTCTCCTACTAAATCTATCATCCATGGGGTTACGGATAAGCTGACGACAGATATTCACTCTATGTTGAGCCTGTTGAGGTGTCAGTTCAAGAGGTACAGATCAACAGCTTTTGTTTGGTTTTCCAAGTTTCTTCATATGGTATCTTTTGATGGACCAAATTCTTCTGACAGCCTACAGTACTGTTCTTCTACAGCATTTTCTTCCAAAACTCTGCGTGTATTCTCAATATCCCATAATTTATGTCTTCCAGAACGTGGTTAATTAGTGTTTTCTTCTTCAGTGCCGAAACGTTGGAACCATCGTTGTACCACACGCTCACACCTTTTTTCGAGCCGCGGGAGCAGCTTTATAATCTTGTTTACAGTAGTGCTTTAGAAGGACTCTAATCTCAAATTTTGTAACTTCCATTTGGTGATTGTGTGTTCACAACTGACGACTGATACATTATCGCAATATATGCAATACTAGCCATGGCATCCTGTAAATAGCACTGGCGAACCAAAGAAAACCCATTCTATCTTATAAAACACGAAACTTAAAAACCGACATTACTTATGAGACAACTAAAAGGGGAACCATACATATAAGAATTGTACAGTAATAATTTAATTCACTAACATGTTAAAATATTCAACACCTAACATTTGTACAGAGCTGATTGTAAAACACGGGCAGGCTAGCAGAATTCCAAGAAATCATAAAGACCGTATCTTGCACCACGCTACATCATGGCGCCCAAGCGCACGGATCTGAACCCACACATTCTCATACATGTCAGGGTAACGCGGCTTGAGGGTCAATAGGAAACGTCGTTACATTTTTAAACGCGGAGGTGAGCGTCACTAGGCTCCCGTATATAAGGTCAGACAAAGCCTCAGAGCCCGCTGTTATTCTAAATCTATCTCATCGAGAAGTCACGTCGACACGAGGTGCTACAGATGCACGTGGGTGCACAAGGGTGGGGTGCGTGTGAACATAGCTAGGCTCCTGACTAACTTAAAGTGGTGGGATTATTATTATAATAATAGGAAAAGCTAGCCGCCCATAACTATTCAGAGTGTGAAATAAACTCCATTGATTACGGGAAACTCGCAGTGTATTTTTAACTTGCCTCGCCCACTAGAACCTGAGATTTAATAATTAGAGATAGTTAGGAATGGAATACTCAACAACCGACGAGCACCAATAGCCGACAAGGCAACAGGCAACAACGACCCAAAGGATCATCGATTTCCAGCAACAAAAGTCGCCCAACGACTGTTTCCCGCTACACAACCCAATAAAAACAAGGCGCCAAAGTAACAGATACAATATAACTAACCTTCCCAATACATGTAACAGGTGCGTTTTTGCGTAGTAGTGGCCGGTTATGAATGGAACCTAACAACCCAAATATTACCAGATTCTAGTGACTTATCCCTTAATGGTGGAAAAATGTCAAATTTGCATTTTAATAACCTCTTGTAACCTTTATACATGGACTCGTTGGAAGATTGCGTGGCAACATTGTAGCAGTAGTATAAAAGATGAATTACTTTCTGACTAAAATGTGTTTCAAGTGTGGGAGACAACAAGGGGTGACAGTTAACACAAGAAGCACTTGCAACACTCCTATATCGACAATATTTTGTTGCTCTTGGTTGTACAGATTTTATAACAAGTTCTTGGGCATAAGCCATTATTTCTTTCTCTACCATGAACTTAAGGTCTGTTCCATATAACTCTTCGCCGTATCTCTTAACATCACGTGCACTAGACACATCTCATTGGCTGCTGTGGTGGAACAGGTTGTTGTGCGATACAAACTAGTTCCTTGTTTACCATTGTCATTTCTCTTGATATATTCGAAGACAATTGACAAATTTACAATTTCATAATCGTATGAATCAAACATATTATGTATTACTCGCGCAAAACTTCTGGAATCGTGACCTTGATTGCCACCCCAGCTGCCGAGCCTAGGAATGGTTTATGTTTAGCTTTATCAACGAAAGCGATATAATACCTTTGCTTACTCACAGTGCGTAACACATACAGTCTGCATAGAAAGTGTCTGCATCTGGTTGTAATTTTAAAGAGACCAGTATCTAAATAGTACTTATTTTATATTTGTTATATTTATAACCACGGCTCCTATGTTTTCAAAGTTAAGTGGTAAGGTGTTACATAGTCAAAGTAGGGAAATAATTGCAAATGCCATCGACTTCATGAAGCAAGAAGCAGAGATGAAGGAAGAAAATATATCCGAGTTCCACAAAAGCCTTAAGAGAGTGAAAGAAAGAGTAGTCAAAGCAACTGGTGTTTCACCGAGTTCCGTTTCCAGAGTTCTCAAAGATAAGAAAAAAAACATATGGATGAAAGAATGCCATTTGACGCACCTGGGAAGAAACATAAGGTCCCTAAACGTATTACAGAAATAGACGATTTCGAATGCGTCATTCGGCGCACGATTCACAATTCCTATGTGGAAAAAAAACTGTGCTAACAATAAGCAGATTGCTCATCCAGCTGAAAGACAGCAGAAACTTTCAAGGTGGTGCTACAAATCTCAGAAAAATGATTAAAGATTTAGGGTTCAAGTGGAAGAAACCGAAATCAAATAGAAGAGCTCTAACAGAAAAGCAGAATAAATAAAAAAATAATAATAAAATAAAAAAATAAAAATAAAAAGTAAATGTTGCCATGATAGCTTAGTCGGTTAGAGCAACGGCACGGAAAGCCTAAGATCCGTGGTTCAAATCCCGGCTATGGCATTTAATTTTTCAGTTTGATTCTACCTTTCCAAATGACTATAATTTTATATGTACTTAAATCAGTGTGTACTTATATCAGCATCAATTTTCAAGGTGGTGCTACAAATTTCAGAAAAATACTATAATGTATGAAGATGAGTCATACATACACAGCAGTCATACAGCTTCTAAAAGTTGGAGTGACGATAGCGAATTAGGTTTGCAGGCACCTGTTGCCAAAGGGCAAATACTTGTTATCGTTCATGCTGTTGGAAAGATCGGCTTCGTTCCAAATGCCCTTCTTTTACAAGTCGCAACAAACCACAGGAGATTTTCATCAAGAAATGAATACAGAAAATTACATGATGTGAATCAACGCCATGATGATACCTAATATGCCTGCTGGGTCTGTTCTGGCTATCGACAATGCTTCACAATGCGTCAACACTCAAATTGACAAACCACCTACCTAAAATTCCTTGAAAGAAGAAATGAGAGCTTGGTTACTTAGACATAATAAAGCTTTAGATGAAAGCATGAGTAAAACAAAGCTATATAACTTAATTAAAGCCAACAAACAGCTTCAGAAGTCACACATACTTGACCAGATAGTAATACAACATCGCAATAATGTACTTAGACTGCCATCGTATCGCCCAGAACTAAACCCAATCGAATTAATCTGGGCTGATATAAAAAATGGGTGGCATGCAGAAATATCACTTTTAAATTAAAATATGTGGAGCAGTTATAACGCCAGCAATTTGCTGAAATTGGAAGGCCAGAATGGGAAAATGTATGTCGACATGTTGAATAAATTAAGAATCATTATTTCGAAGAATACGGAATTGCAGAAAATCAAATAGAAAGAATTCTCATCCAGGATAATGGTGCAGAAAGTAGTGACAGCAGTGATGACGGCAATAATGTGAGTGATTCCGCAGAAGAGGAAGGGTTGTTAGGTGTGGAAGAATTGGAGGCAATGATTGACAGTGTTTTTTTATACTAAGCGTAGGTTTTAATATACGGTATATAACTAAGTTTATCAGCGCAATGCAGTGCATAACGGTGTGCGGATATTTGACAATGACTGTCCCACGCACTCCTGCAACATGCAGACGACCGGTCACCTCCTGATCTGGTAGGTAACTCGCTTCCTAGCTGTCATTAAGATTTTCACGTGTCTAGAACTGTTTCGCCAGTAATAACAGAGTTAATGCATTTACATCCTTATCAACATACAGATAAAAGAGCCTTCGCTTTAAACTTGTCTCTTAAGATGAGGAAAGCACATCCATATAACGACAGTGTTTTATCGCTTTTATCGCCTGAACTTGCATTGCACAGGGCTTGCACATCACCATTCAAAGGTGTATATTAGCTAATCAGGGGAAAGGGGAAGGAAAGGGAACGCGGAAGAATACATGACAGCTGGGCAAGATATAGTAGAATTTGGTAACACACTGTTACGTTCTTTATTATGCGAAGCTGTTAAATAAATCAATTTTTTTTAAAATCCGATGTGATACATTCACACGACTTTCTCTAGCCTCTATCGTTTATTATTCTTACTAAAGCTTGTTTTTCTATCTACTTCATTTTAATCGAAATAAACCTTTGCAGAAATAGCTACACTACACATATCGTCATAGATACAAAAAGAACAGACGCTATATGCTGGCCTTAAAATTCCATGCTGTTTCCATGCAATCGCTAGAAACAACTGAACATCAATGGGACTTAAAAAGAATGATAGTGTTGAACAAATCGAGCCATTAACAACGGATATCTCGGAAATGACTGATGGTACAAAACAATTTATTTGGAATAAATTGTGTGTTTTAAAGAGATCTACATTTTTTTGTAGTACGTCTTCGTCGATCGCTTGACACTTACCAGTTATATAAGACTATACATAATTTCTTCCGAATGAAGAGGACTTCAAAGGTTATTCCCAGAAAATTCATGATATACATTTTATTTGGCATGCAGGTATATTTAATATATGGTGTTTTAATCAAAATCGTTAAAGGCATTTTTTAGAAAATCAAAATTTGGGTGGGGGGGATTTTCTTGAAAATCTCCGTGTCGCATCTTTGGAATGTACTGAACTTAAATACAAAGTTTGGTGTTTATCCGAGTTTTCGTTTTTGAGTTATGATGTTCACACTGACACACACGGACATGTTTCCAAAAATGCTTTTTTTGGATTCAGGGGGTCTCAAAACATATATTTCCGGTGAAATCTCGGTATCGAATTTTTGGGTGGAATACAATACTTCCCCTACTTACTATACGTAGTAGGGAAAGTAAAAAGAAAAATTCGGATAAATACCAAACATGGTATAGGTACATATAAACCTAGGTTCAGTATCTTTCAAAGATGCAACACGAAGATTTAAGAATATGCACCCAACCAAAACTGCAATTAAGAAGGAAAAACTTTCGATATTGTTGATTTTTCTCAAAAATGGCACTACAGTTTTGATTAAAATACCATAGACGACAAATATATATTTTCAACTTTCTGGGAATAGCCTGTAAAGTCCTCTTCATTCCGAAGGAATTTTATATATAAGTATAGTAATGATGTATAACTAGTAAACCATAAGAGATTGAAAAGACGTACTACACAAAAAGCGTAAAAAACAATTTTCTTTAAATAAAAGTTTAGTTGCATCACCCGTTTCCGATATATCCATTATCATTGGCTTGAATTTGAGGCAGTATTTTTAACACTTAAATGATTTCAGTCTAATTATCTATATAAATATAAATTCAATAACAGCCCGCCTTGAAGCAATATGTGTATGTAACAATATATAAAAATGTATGTAACAGTCATTGAATATGTTTGTATTATTGTATCCATGTGTAATAATGTTATGTGAATGTATTACGTAATTTAATAATGTAGGAGCTGTGAGAATAATAGGTTGAAAGTTGCTAACAATGAGGTAACAATGAGGTAACCTTGAGGCAATAATGAGTTTGAGAGTTTAATAATGTTACTTGTGATTCTTGGAAGAAAATGTAATAAAAGTGACAGTTTATAAAAAATAGTCAATCAAAAACCTGTAAAAGCTTTAGTTAAATGAAGGTATTCTATTGGATTAGGAATAGCCAATCAGAGACTTGAAATACAGAAATTTACAAGTTTAGGCGGTTGAAATCAATTCAGTTGCCTGCCGACAGTGTTTCTAACCAGACGCAAAAAGTGTTCTCAAGAAATGTAATATGTATTCGTTTGAGACGAAAAGTAAGTTTAAGTGCTAAAAAGTGTAATTAATTAATAAAAAGAATCTCACAGCTCTCTGTAACAGTGAAGTGTTATTTAAATCGTGTCAAGTATTAATAAAAGAAGTGAAGTAAAAATTATAATCAGTGTAAGCCTACATTCTTGTTGCACCACAACCCTGCTAAGAGAAACGTGTCTCTAACAATAATAATGACCCAGCCGAGGCAAACATAAATATTAAATATTTAAAGAAACAGTTTAATTACAAAGTTAAATAGTTTTTTAACTTGGGACAAACAACGTAAAGACAATATTTACTTAAAATTGGCGCCCAAAGCGTGTTGCAAACAAACTACAACAAAATACCTTCTCAAATTGGCGTCCATACGTGGAGCTAAAATATTACTTTCTCAATGGTAGAGAAAGTAATGTAAATGTAATATGTCAGACTTTTTGCCCATTAAAATTAAACAACTTTTAATATGTTTTAGCATGTATTAAATAAGATGAACAGAAACTAAATGACACCAACTTGCGAGAGTAGCGAATTAGAGATAGCTGATACAAATATTTTAATGACAGCTGAGTCAATGGACATTTCAGGCGTATTAAAGGCAGTTCGCGCAGAGCACACTCGCGGGAGTGACCGCATCGGTGCATGGGACCTTCACCGTAAATCTTCCGGAACCCGGGTGGACTACAAAACGTTTCTCCCTGTGTACATCGAGAAAAAATATGACTTTCTCTACTCACTCTTCTACAAACCACTGTTGCAAAATATTCTTCTTAATAGAGATAAACTTTCGTTACACATTGGTTGTAGGTATAAAAAGACACAGCGGCTAAAGCGATAGTCAGGGTTTTAAAGAGCGTGTCGCTATATAACTGAAATTCCATGCTCTTTGCATGACCACGAGAAAAACATAAATAGCGACTTTCCACTTGAAAACTTAAACCAATAGAGGACGACTTCACAGAAAATCTAATGCACATTTTATTTCTCACGCAAATATTTTAAGCATACTATTATTTTAATCAAAATCGTTAGAAGTATTTTCGAGAAAATCAAAATAACGAAAACTTTTCCTTGTAAGCGGTAGTTTGGAGTGTGAGAGGTTACCTTTAAAATCTCTGTGTCGCATCTATGGAAGGTACTGAACTTAAATACCAAGTTTACTATGTTCACACAGGGACCTTTTTCAAAAAATCTTTTTATTGTATTCAGGGGCCTCAAAACGCGTATAATGTGATATAGAATTTTTGGAAAGACAATACCTTCTCTACCTACTATGTAGCTACGTGTTAGAGAAAGTAAAAAGGGAGAAAAAGAAATAAAAACAGAGAAAAAGGTTTTTGGAAGAAGGTCCGCTCGGCAGTGAACACAAGTCCAAAACGAAAAGTGAGATAAATACTATATATATATAGCATACATAAAAATATGATGTGTTACAATCACATGACTTTCTCTACTCTTGTACAAATCTTGATGTTAATCTTATTGTTAATTTTCTTGTAGGTGCAAGGGGAATATGGTAGACTTTAAGCGATAGTCAAATGTTTTAAGTGCTGGTTGCTATGTGGCGCATTCCATTCTCTTTGTATGTCCAGGACAAAAAAATGAATAACGAATTTGAGAAAAAGTATAAGTATTGGAATAACAAGCAATATCTCGAAAATGGTTCACTCAACACCAAAAATGTATATGACATAAATTGTGTATTTTAACGCGATCTACATTTTTTGTGTAGTAAAATTGTGTCTATCTCTTATGGTTTACCAGTTATACAAAAGTCGTTCACAATGAAGAATACTTTTGGAGACATTTTCAGAAAATTCGAGATATACATTTCATTTCTCATGACATTATCTTAAACATATGATATTTTAATCAAAATCGTTAGAACCTTTTTGAGAAAATTAACATTTTCGAAAAATGTTCCATGTAAAGGGTAATCTGGGGTGGAGAGATTTTCTTGAAAACCTTCGTGTCGCGTCTCTGGAAGATACTGAACCTAAATACCAAGTTTGGTGTTTATTCGACTTCGTTTCTGAGTTATGCTGTTCACAGACACACACACGGACATGTTTCCAAAAATGTTTTATTTTTTGGATTCAGGAGGTCTCAAAACATATATTTCCGGTGAAATCTCGGTATCGAATTTTTGGGTGGAATACAATACTTCCCCTACTTACTATACGTAGTAGAGAAAGTAAAAAGAAAGGGAAGCAATAGCATAGTTTAGACTAGGGTTATGGAAAGAGGTAATGCTATACAATGAATATGTCCGATACACACGGGGAATTTGAAGATGGAATGCATATTTTCATGGTATGTAAACGAACAAATGAATGGAGGAAAATATGCATTAGAGAAAAGTGGTTCATAAATATAGATTATTTTTGCTTACATCATAAGCAATGTCGGTTTTTAAGCAAAACTTTATTTAAAATGTGTTGTTACAGGAAATGATTCTAATCTTCAAAGTAAAGACCATTAGATTCTCCACCTTTCAGTGAGGTTTGCTATCCCGCAAGGGTACCAGTTTCTGGTTTTAGATGCGAAGAATTCGTTGATACCCATTTCAACTGCTTCAATGTTTTCAAAACTTCTTCCACGTAGGAAATGGGCCATGGTTCAAAGCAGATGGTAATCTTATGGCGCAAGATCAGGGCTACATGCTGGATGTGGTAGCAGTTCGATTCCTTCCAATTCCTGAATTTCGTCCATTGTCCTTTGAGCCGTATGAAGTCTTGCAAGAGAACTCTGTTTCGTTAACTAATGCGGGTACTTCTGCTTGAAAACTTGATGAATTCGTGTCAGTTGTTAAGAACAAAGATCCGCGTCGACTGCACGTCCATTTGGAACAAACTCCCAGTGAATCACACCTTCAACATTCCACAGACACATTCCATTATTTTGGGACCGAAACGATCTTTTTTAGCGGCAACGTTTGCAGGCTCACGAGTATCGAGCCACTGTTTCGAGGTGACAGGGCGTGGTATTACACCCACTTTTCATCACATATAACAATTCTCATAATAAATCTATATCCCAGGGATTAGTGATAAGCTGACGACAGATATCCGCTCTACGTTGAGCTTGATCAGGTGTCGGTTCCTGTGCTACAAATATACAGCTTCTGAACGAGTTTTTAAGTATCTTAATATGGTGATGTTGAAGTGGATTATATTTGTTGGTTTGTTACCCCCACGTATGGGAGCCAATTTTAAGTACAATATTTGTAGGTAGTTGGAAGATGCTTCATGTTTATCTGCACCACGTATGGGAGCCAATTTGTCGCGGTCACTTCGTGTTATCTTTTGCTGGGCGCCTGTTATTGTTTTACTACTTTGAATGTTGGGTTCATTGTCCTCCGGCTAGCTATTATTATTATTAAGTCGAGCATATCTCTTGATCAAGGTGTGTAAACGGAAAGGATTTGTTACTCAAAGATAACACTGATAAAAGAATTTGTTTTTACACTTTTATTACCGTCACAATTAATTATGTTCACATATTGACTCGTGATACACGCCAGACTGAAACTGTTATATTTTCTAATATCACTATAATCACTTATTTACTGCACATGATTAATTCGCGCGTTTCACATTTATAACAAACTTTAAGACGCGAGAGATTCTGTAGAATTGCGACGTTTAACGCGTGGATGATTTTGTTGAACTGGGCGATACTTGCCTCTGGCTTTAGCTTTTTATACTCCCACACCCCGATATGCCTAAAGATTATAACTGAGCTGCTATTGGTTAATAAAACGCGCCAACATTAGCGCTTATAATTAACAAACATCTCAAATCAATGTCATACAATAATGCTTATTTACACTACAATCACTCTGGCATTTATATTGTTGTAATACAAATTACTGCCACAATGTATGGTATCTTTTGAAGCACCAAGTTCTTCTGACAACCTCCAAGGGCTTGTTTGTGGATTTTCTTCCAAAACTCTGCATGTGTTCTCAATATTCCATAACTTGGGTCTTCTAGAACTTTGTAGTGTTGAATGTTTTCGTCTCCATTATGGAAACGCTGGAACCATCGTGGTGCTACTCGTTCACTAATGACACCTTCACCTTCGAGTTCACATACTCTTCGAGCCGCAGCAGCAGCAGCAGCTTTATAATCTTGTTTCCATAGTGCTTCAGAAGGACTGTAATCTCAAACTTTGTGTCTCCAGTTTTAAATCGTATATCACCAATTTCTGCCTGCCAACATCGCAGTGGTCGACCAAATGACGCCAGAAATTGTGAAGAAAATCCACAAAATCGTATTGGATGACCGTCAACTGAAAGTGCGCGAGCTAGCAGACATCAAACGCATTTCAAAAAGTACTGTACATCGCACACTGACTGAAAATTTAGAAATGTGCGCAAGATGGGTGCTGCGTTTAGTCACAATGGAACAAAAGCAGCACCGTCAGGGATGTTTCAGTCGAGTGTTTGGCAATGTTTCGCTGCAATAAAACCGAGTTTTTTTGTCGATTCATAACTTCACACCTGAGACGAAGGAACAGTCAAAACATTGGCTTGAAGGGGGGAATCGGCTCCTGAAAGGATGAGACAGTTCCATCTGCAGGCAAGGTCATGGCGTCAGTGTTTTTGGTATGCGCGTGGAATAGTTTTCATTGATTATCTTCAAAAAGGAAAAGCAATCAATGCGAGTATTATACAAACTTATTGCAGCGTTTGAATGATGAAAGTAAGCAAAAACGGCCGCATTTAGCAAAAAAGAGTGTTTTGTTTCATCAAGACAATGCACCAGTTCACACATCCATTATCGCCATGGCCAAACTCAATGAGTTAAAGTTCAAATTGCTTGCTCATGCACCCTATTCGCCAGATTTAGCCCCCTCTGATTATTTTCTGTTTCCAAAGTTGAAGAAACGGCTTGCTGGTAAAAGATTTACCAACAGTGAAGAGGTGGAGTTTGCAGTTGATGGCTGTTTTGCAGAACTCGACGGTTCTCACTATAAACAGGTTATCGAAGCTATTGAACATCGCAGGGAAAAGTGTATCGAGCTGAAAGGAGGCTATGTAGAGAAATAAATATGTTTTTTCCTAAATGTTTGTGTTTTCTTTGTTAGGTCGGGTACTTCTGTGACTGCCCTCGTATATATGCTAAGGTCCAGAAGACAAATTAGGCTTTCTGTTAAATTCACTTGCGGATTAAACCTGCGATACTCAAAATAAAGATTCCGCGCCAAAACTATAAGTGTAAACATGTAATAGAAAGAATATCACGTGCGCTACGGGAACTACTTTAAAGTGAAAGTGCTTGTGTTAACTCACCTGACGTTAAAATTACGAACGTGAGAAAAACAATTCTGCTTTCATATGAAAGTGCGCCGTAAGAAACAAAGCAGTATCGTTTGCGCGAAGGAAAGCAGCCTCAAGGCGAGGCAGTAATTTTAACACTTAAATGATTTCAGTCTATTTATATAATATATAAATTCAATAACAGCCCGCCTTAAAGCAATATGTGTATGTGACAATATATAAAAAGTGTATATTAAAGTCATTGTGTATGTTTATATTATTGTATACATGTAATAATGTTATCTGAATGTATTACGTAATTTAGTAATGTAGGAGCTGTGAGAATAATAGGTTAAAAGTTGCTAAAAATGAGGTAACCTTCAGTAAATAATGAGTAAGAAGGTTTAACAATACTACTTGTGATTCTTCAAGTAACAATAATGTAATTTTTGTGACAGTTTATAAAATAGCCAATCAACAACCAGAAAAAAAGCTTAGATAAGTTGAATAAAAGTATTCTATTGGAGTAGGATTAGCCAATCAGAAACTGAAATATAGCAAAATTTACAAATCTGGAAGTCAGTTGCTTGTAGACAGTGCTCATGGCTGAACGCGTTGCTAGCAGACAGTGTTACTAATCGGACGTGAGATGTGTCCTAGAGAAATTTAATATGGATTTTGTGTGAGAAAATAGTTTACGCGTTAAAAAGTGCAAGTAATTAACAAAAGAATCTCACAGCTCTCTATATCAGTGAAGTGTTATTTAAATTGTGTCAAGCATTAATAAATGCAGTGAAGAAAAACTTGAAATCTGTGTAAGCCTACATTCTTCAGTCGCACCACTCCCTGCTAAGACATCCATGTATCTAACAATAATACTGACGCAGTCGAGGCAAGCATAAATATTTAAAGAAACAGTCAAAATTACAAAGTTAATATTTTTTTAAACATTTTTTGGGGCAAAGACCACCGGAAAGTACATTTGGGGCGAAGGCTACCGGAAAGCGGGTACTATACGTGCAGTTGTAACCAACTTCAAGTTCGGCTCCCCAACATAAGAACTATAATACAACTCCTTTAATACAAACCATCTTCTCAAAGGAAGTGCTATGTGGAAGTGAATAACTTTCATTGAACAAACTGTGTGAGCGAAATAAGTATCCAAAGTTCAACATAGTGGAAAAGCGTCAATTATCACTATCAGAATCATTGTACAGTGCTATTATTAAAGGATTCACATTTTCCTACAAACGTATCTAAAAGTAAACATCATAAATTCAAGTTTAATAATTGTTTTCAATTTTTGCACTTCTTCTTATGAGGCACACCCTTGAGATACCCATATCCAGTCTCATGCTCAACAATATTTATCAACAATTGACAGTCGTCCTCCGTGGTGTAGTGGTTACCATGCTAGCTTCTAGTTCCCGAGGTCGCGGTTTCAAACCCGGTGGAGGGCGATGAATTTTTTCGGGCGTAAAAGAAGTAAAGCCGTGGTCCCGTGTCGTACATTTACGGCACGTAAAAGAACCTCAAGCCTGAAAAAGAGGTCTCCGAGCAAAATAACTGCTCTTTCACGACCAATAGGAGAATGCGACGTTAAGAACCACAGCAGTTAAAGAGCGTCCATAAATAAAACTCAATTTAATTTTAACAGCCAAAGCAGCCGTGGATAAAGAACTTCAAATGCAGCAGCTAGAATCTGAAGCCACGACCTCACAACTAGCCAACTCACCCAGTAATTACAACACTTCTATTTCGCCAGAGCAATAGCCACTTTGAGTCAGGCAAATTTATGTAGTCAAGTTATCCTTCGCCATTTATGCTGCATAATTAATGATAACAAATAACAATTGACAAGGGTAGCGCGGCAACTTATCACAGTGAAATGGCATTGCTTCGTGTCTTACTATTGACTGCATGAACATTCTGGACATCAGACATCAGTAAAAGTCACCTTTTTGAAATTAATATCAGGTATGTTTTATGACTTGAGATGTATTGGGAAAGCCTTTCGAGGCAGCATTTTTAACACTTAAATGATTTCAGTCTAATTATATAATATATAAATTCAATAACAGCCCGCCTTAAAGCAATATGTGTATATTACAGTCATTGTATATGTTTATATTATTGTAAACATGTTCAATAATGTTATGTGAATGTATTACGTAATTTAATAATGTAGGAGCTGTGAGAATAATAGGTTAAAAGTTGCTGACAATGAGGTAACCTTAAGGCAATAATGAGTAAGAAAGTTTAATAATGCTACTAGTCATTATTGGAGCAACAATAATGTAAATTTTGAGACAGTTTATAAAATAGCCAATCAACAACCAGAAAGAAGCTTAAGTTAAATGAAAGTATTCTATTGGAGTAGGAACAGCCAATCAGAAACTGAAATAGGGCAAATTGTACAAATTTAGTTGTTCAGAGTCTTGTAGACAGCGCGTTGCTTGTAGACAGTCTTTCTAACCGGACGCGAGATGTGTCCTCGAGAAGTTTAATATGTATTCAGTGTGAGACGAAAATAGTTTACGTGTTTAAAAAGTGCAAGTAATTAACAAAAGAATCTCACAGCTCTCTATATCAGTGAAGTGTTATTTAAATCGTGTCAAGCATTAATAAATGGAGTGAAGAAAAACTTGAAATCTGTGTAAGCCTACATTCTTCAGTCGCACCACCTCCCTGCTAAGACATTCATGTCTCTAAAAAAAATATAAATACTGACGCAGCCGAGACAAACATAAATATATAATATTTAAAGAAACAGTCAAATTACAACGTTAATATTTTTAAACTTGGGGCGAAGGCTAATGGAAACTTGTTACCATACGTGCGGTTGCAACTGCTTCAAGTTCGGCTCCCCAACAGTTGAACTACAATACAATTGGCTCCCAAAGCGTGGGACAAATAACAATACAACAACTTCACTTTGCATAATGGAAGACCTTGTGTGATCTACTGAATCTACCAACTCCACCCACAAACTGGACACACTATACCTCTGTCATTGGTGCTAGTGCAAAATTAATTGCAGAAAATTGAATGACAGATGCTGCATTGGAGAGCTTAGAAGCTAATGATGGGAATTCTGCATTCTAGTAGCTTTTGGTGGCAGTTGGCAACAAAAGAGGTTAATACTTGTGCCACTACAACTAGTGATGACACTGGCAAAGCCCTCGATATGGGAGTATTATCTAAGTATTGCCAGGGTTGAACATTAGTGAGAGAGAAAGAAAAATATACCAATTACATGAAAGTACCTGTGGTGGTATGGAAGTTGCTGTAGCTGTAAGTGTTTTTTGGACGATCTGAGGAAACAGCTATAGAAAAACTGGAGCCCGTTCGTCATCTTCAAAAGAGGATGGGTATTCGCCTCCGGAAATTAAAACAGCAGTTGAATAAACAAGAACTGTCTGAAGAAAAGCAAGTCAGGAAGACTCAGCAATGTCACCATTGACCAGTTGCAGACATACTATGGTCAGGCTAGAAGAGAAAATACTGGTCATCTAGAGAAGATGATGAGAGCTGACTGGACCACATTCTTCCACGTTACCTCTACAGACAAGAAGCACTGCACAATATGTCCTTCAACGAGTGATGCAAATACTTTAAGGCTGAAACTGTTGTGTGCCATCAATAGTTCTATTGAGAAAGCTGTGAGTTTGGCTGTTTGCGAAGATCTTGGCCAATCTCGTCTCGTGATTAAATGCTTGCATGGAAATACTCAAAATGCGAACGAGTCTTTCATACCGTTATATGGACACTAGTGACAAAAAAGTCTTTGTAGGGAGAAAAACCATTAGAACTTGGGATTCGTGGTGCTATTATATTTAACTTGGAAACATGGCAGAGTGATGTACTGCAAGATTTAGGTTTGACAATTGGAAAGCACACAGTGACCATATTAAGTGACTTGAATCGCATAAGAATTATTACGACAGAAATTGCAATGCAAAATATGTCAAAAAAAAGACCAGATTCAATAGAGGGAGGGCTAGAGTGGCGCAAGAACACATGGAGAAGGATGCTGTACAGGTGGATTTTTAATTTGATATAAGTTGTAACAAAAGCTTATTAACATATTTCTCTTTAAATGTCGTTTTCTCAAAAGTACAGTTGTAGTATATGCTCCGTTTCTTCCTATACTACAATGTGAGTCATATAAACCCGAATCACTTTAATGAGCCATAACTCTTGAACTAATAATAGGGCACATGTGCAACTTTGGAAGAATATAATACACAATTGGGAGATTACATTGTTCATTGTTCCTCAGAGCAAATGTTGGAAGTGTCCTCCACAGGCATCCATACATATCTGCACTCTTTTCACCATATTCTGTGATGTTCTACGAAGAGTATCCTCGCCAATGTTACTCATTTTGCTATTAATGGATTCATGGAAATCAGAAGCTGTCCGAGGTCTATTCTTATACACTCTATTTTTAAGATGCCCCCATAAGAAAAAGTCCGGCGAAGGTTAGGTCAGGTGATCTGGGGGGCCATAGACCTCTTGAGACTATTCGATTATCAAAGAAACTGGTTACAGGTTGCATGGAAGAGTTAGATGTATGAAATGTTGCTCCATCTTGCTGGAAATACCCTTCTGTCAATTCGATATCATCCAGCTGCGCCACAAATGTATTGAAGATGCCCGTATAAACTGTCGCGGTATCGTTCGTGTTATCTTATTTGCTGAGCGCCTGTTATTGTTTTATTATTTTGAATTTTGGGTTCTTTGTCCTCCGGCTAGCTATTATTACTCAGTCGAGCAAATCTCTTGAACAGGGTGTGTAAACGGAAAGGAGTTGTTACTAAAAGATAACACTGATAAAAGAATTTGTTTTTACACTTTTATTGCCGTCACACTTTATTAATTTCATATATATTACTCTTGATACACGCCCGACTGAAACTGTTATATTTTCCAATGTAACTATAATCACTTATTTGCTGCACATTATTAATTCGAGTATTTCACATTTTTGTAACTAACTTTACGACGCGAGAGATTCTGTAGAATTGCGTAACGTGTACTTCGTGAATGCTTCTGTTAAACTGCGCGTTACCTGTCTTTGGCTTCATAATTTATACTCCCTCACCCCGATATGCCTAAACATTATAACAGAGCTGCTATTGGTTAATAAAGCGCGCCAACATTAGCGTCTATTTTTTTATCCAATCAAAATTACGAACACATATGCTCTAGGGAAGATATTCCCTCCATTTCTAAAGAAAGGCACCCTACCCTGACGTCATTTGTTTGTCTCTTCTAATTGATAAACAACTCACCCCCTAGCTACATTGTTATCCGCTCCTATTGTCAGTTTCAGTGAGGCCGTGTAAACTTATTTCCTAACAATGCTTATAAATAACAAACATCTCAAATCATTGTCATACAATAATGCTAATTTACACTACAATCACTCTGGCATTTACAGTGTTGTGATATAAAATACTGCCTCAAAACGTGTCTGCATTCCTATCAAAGAAAATGGGGCCAACAATCCTAGAAGCTGACATCGCGCATCATACTCCAATCTTTTCATCGTGCAGTGGTGTTTCGTGGATGATATGGGGGTTTACAGCAGCCCAGTATCTGTTGTTTTGTGTGTTGACGTAACCTGACAGATGAAACCATGCCTAATCTGTAAAGCCCCTTGTACACGATCAAACTTTTTTTCAATTCAAGAGTTTACAAAAAAAAATTTTAAATATTTTTCAATATGTGACAAAATTGGAAAATACTTGGCAAGACTTGACAATGTCAAAAATGTGTATTTACAGGTTGTCTCGTTGCCAAACTGAAACCCTTCAGAACACATTGATAATTTATCACTCGCAAAGAAATATTGTTCTTAACTAATGTTATGTAGCACTTTCAAGTATTATATCCAATGAAATCACACTACAAGTGTGGAATACAATGAAAAGAACACCAACCGATTGGTTAACCACATTATATAACATTGCATTAATGTATACTTAGTTCAGAAAACTGCCTGGCAATTATTTCTTCATAACCGCCTTTCATTTGCTTCATCTTGTGGTAATCCATGGGAGCTCTCGATGTAGAGACATGGCCAGCTTATGTATAACCTAATCGCTTCGCATACGACATGCCTTGGCCGGGTAGCCATTTTTGTTTACTTTTCGCTTTTAGCCATGTTGCAGATTTCGTGACGCACTGTGAATACTCGCATTTCATTGGCCAAAGCCATCAAATCATTGTGAAATCTTTGACCATTTAGAGCATGTCCTTATTTGTTTTCAAGACTTTCAAAGACCTTAAAAGTAGTGGAAGCAATTTGACAAGAAAAGTTGTAAAGTTGTGACAACTCTTGAAAGGTCTTGTAAAGTATTGAATTTGACAAAAATTTGATCGTGTACAAGCGGTATAAACCACGTTATGGAGAGAATGTGATGCAGTAATTTGTATCACAAATTACTTAAATGTAAAGAATGATTGTAATATGAATATGCATTTTTGTGTGACATTGATTTGAGATGTATATTGATTGTAATTATTGTTGGGAAGTAAGTTTATACTGCCTTACTGAAACTGACAATAATAGCGTGCAATAATGCAGCGAGGGGGTGAGCTGTTTATCATTATTGGAAACGAGGAAGTTACGTAATGTTGGCGCGTTTTCCTTTAGAATCTTCTGGAACATTCTCCCTAAAGCATATGTATTCATAATTTTCATTGGATATAAAAATAGACGCTAATGTTGGCGCGTTTTATTAGCCAATTGCAGCTCAGTTATAATCTTTAGGCATATCAGGGTGTAGGAGTATAAAAGAGCTAGGTTAGAGGTAGAGTTCGTCAGTTCGTCGAAAATATTTGTATGATACACGTCGCCTTCAGTCCAGCAGAAATATTACACGTCGGCTATCGATTGGCAAGTTACGCGTATAAGAGTTATGAAAAATCTCAAGTATGGTAAAGTTAATTATACAAAAGGTTGAAGTACGTGGATTTAAAGTGATCAGTAAGAAGTTGTTATAACAGTTTCAGTTTGGCGGGTGTCAAGATCAATGTGTAAATTGTGATAGTGAATGTATTCGACAATAAAAGTGTAAAACAAATTTCTTCATCAGTGTTATCTTTGGATAAAAGATTCCTTTCCGTTTACACAACCTGTATAAAGAGAAGTGCTCGACCAAAAAGGATAATAGCTAGCCGGAGGACAGTGAACCAAAATTAAATAAAATAACAGTAGCATTCTTTCAAACGAACACTAATACTACCGCAAATTGCTAACACCAGATGGAGCTACAAACCTAACAAAGAATTACGTCACAAAATGACTTCACCACGTGAAGTAAACACACATACACAAATAACATTATAAATTTACCATCGCAAATTGGCTCCCAAAGTGGGGCTCAATAAACAAATTAAATATAACATTAAACCACTTCAAATGTCTGTACGTGGAGTAAGAAAACCCTGAAACCATCGAAAATAACGCATTCATTTTTCATGACCTACATCTTTCAATCGCTGTATGGTCGCAGCTCTTCGACATGTGTCATATGAATAGCCTGTCTCCTGGCTCAATCGACACAATTTTGGAGTTCACTAAGCATCTTCGAACATTATCAACAGACTCTGCACTCAATGATGGTCTATGTTTTCCACTCTCACTGGCGAGTACACCAGTTGTTTCCAGCTTTCTTACTAGCGATAAAATTGCTGCCTTTGTTGGAACATCGCGCATTGAATTCTCTTCGAAATTCCCGTTTTGAAGTAGTTATTTCGTTGCGTTGTTATTTGCCCCACGCTTTGGGAGCCAATTTGAAGTAGTTGCAACCACACGTAAAAGTTTCCGGTAGGCTTCACCCCAAGTTTAAAAAAATATTAACTTAGTAATTTTTTACTTTCTTTCAATATTATATATTTATGTTTACTTCGGCTGCGTCAGCATTATTGTTAAAGACATGGATTTCTTTGCAAGGAGTGGTGCGGCTAAGAATGTAGGCTTACGCAGATTTTATTTTTTACTTCACTACGTTTATTAATCCTTGACACGATTTAAATAACACTTCACTGATATAGAGAGCTGTGAGATTCTTTTATTAATTACCTGGACTTTTTAACACGTAAACTATTTTTGTCTCAACTGAATACGTATTAAACTTCTCGAGGGCGCATTACACGTCCGGTTAGGAACACTGTCTGCAAGCAACGCGTCCAGTTATGAGAGCTGTCTACAAGCAATTGAACTCTAAATTTGTAAATTTTGCTATATTTCAGTTTCGGATTGGCTAATCCTAGTCCAATAGAATACCTTCATTTAACTAAAGCTTTTTCTGGTTGTTGATTGGCTATTTTTAAAACTGTCTCAAAATTTACATTATTGTTGCTCCAATAATGACTAGTAGCATTATTACACTTTCTTACTCATTATTGCCTCAAGGTTACCTCATTGTTAGCAACTTTTAACCTATTATTCTCACAGCTCCTACTTTATTACATTACGTAATACATTCACATAACATTATTACAAATCTATACAATAATATAAACATATACAATGACTGTAATATACACTTTTTATATATTGTTACATACACATATTGCTTTAAGGCGGGCTGTTATTAAATTATATATATTATATATAATTAGGCTGAAATCATTTAAGTGTTAAAAATAATGCCTCACGTGTTGTTATCAATGAATTTGTCTTCTAATACATTTTCACAATAAAAACACGCTCTCGAAGCGAGTAGGAATGCAAACTAAAGACTGTCAACAATGTTCATGATTGCCATCGAAATCAACAAAACAGACAAATGACAGTAGTTCTTCCAGAGCCACTTAGATCATTAAAACAAAATTCAGGTTTCTACGAAATTTCAGGGGGAAATTATGTCCATTATAGTAGTTCATGTTTATATGGATCGCATTATATATGATAGAAGCATGAAATTTTAAACGCATGTTGACAACATAACAGCAGTGAGACTGAACCACAGTGAACTATATATATATTATTTTGTATAAAAATTAATTTTTAGAATAAAAATTATTTTGAAAAATCACACCACTTTTTACTTTCTCTACCACGCATAGTAAGTAGGGGAAGTATTGTATTCCACCCAAAAATTCGATACCGAGATTTCACCGGAAATATATGTTTTGAGACCCTCTGAATCCAAAAAAAGCATTTTTGGAAAAATATCCGTGTGTGTATCTGTGTGTGTGTGTGTGTGTGTGTGTGTGTGTGTGTGTGTGTGTGTGTGTGTGTGTGTCTGTGAACAGCATAACTCAGAAACGAACAGTCGGATAAACACCAGAGATGCGACACGAAGGTTTTCAAGAAAATCCCCCCACCCCAGATTACCCTTTACATGGAACATTTTTCGAAAATTTTAATTTTCTCAAAATGGCTCTAACGATTTTGATTAAAATATCGTATATTTAAGATATTTTCACGACAAATAAAATGTATATCTGAATTTTCCGGGAATGTCTCTAAAAGCATTCTTCATTGTGAACGACTTTTGCATAACTGGTAAACCATAAGAGATAGACAAACTTTTACTACACAAAAAATGTAGATCGCGTTAAAATAAACAATTTATGTCATATACATTTTGTTTGTTGAGTGAACGATTTTCGAGTTATTGCTTGTTATTCCTTTAAATTTTCCAATACTTATACTTTTTCTCAAATGGGAATTCGTTATTCATTTTTTTATGTCCTGGACATGTAAAGAGAATGGAATACTCCACATAGCAACCAGCTCTTAAAATATTTGACTATCGTTTAAAGCCTACCAATTCACCTTGCATCTACAAGAAAATTAGCAATAAGGTTAACATCTCGATTAACATGAAGCATATGGAGAATAAGCGTTTGTAAAAACAGTTTGTACAAGTGTAGAGAAAGTCATGTGAGTGTAACACATCAGATTTTTCTGATACGTGTTCCTTCATAAATGCGGTTCATATTACTTACAAATATTTTAACTTTATCCTGCAAAAAATTCAAAGTGATGTCCAGTATTTCTAAGACAAGGGATCTATAAATAAGCTAATTTAATATTGGCAGTATAAGGCATTTAATCCCTGTTTGTCAGACGCAGAAAGATGTATGGGTTACACGCAAGGAATTGTAATGCATGCTAATCATAATGCCAAGACAGTTAATGACACATAATCGCAGAAGCAAGAAATTTAACTACCGTGACTGCTTCATTACATGTGAAGCGTTTCTTTGTCGCATGTATGTATTATTATAGACAGTTAAGCTAAGCACTTTCGAGATGTGTCATTTATCAATTCAAAATATGGAATATACTAACGGGTACTGAAATTAGATATGCTCTTTCTTCATAAATTGCGGCTATCATTTTGCTGGATACAATTAAAGGAGCAATGCATCTTTGAGACTTCTAAGGAGTTTAATTAAAACAGGCTGGTTCAAGGAAAGTCTCCTGTTCGTATTTTGCTTCTAAGGAAATTCGTTTCTACCTCAGCAAGCGATTTCTTTATGAGGCAAGATAACGTATAACAAAATGATAGTTTATCACTCAAAAAGGACTCAGTTTACAGAATTCAAGGTTGTGTTACATTCACATGACTTTCTCTACTCTCTATCGCTTATTAGTGTGTATACAAATGATTCTTATGAAAGTTTATGTACATGTCATCATTTTAATCCAGATAAACATTCCCGGTTTATCACATTTCGTTATAGATACAAAGGGACGCTATATGCTGGCCTTAAAATTCCATACTGTTGCCATGATATCGCCAGAAACAACTAAAAATCGATAGGGCTTTAAAAGAATTACTAAGTATTGAAGAATTCAAACCATTAATAATGAAACACTCGGAAGTGGCTATTTTTGTGTAGCACGTTTTCGAATAAAGAGGACTTCACAAATTATGACAGATGTCGTCCGTGGTCTAGGGGTACCATGCTAGCTTCTAGTTCCCGAGGGTGAAGAAGGTTGCATTGTTGTATTGTTATTTGCCCCACGCTTTGGGAGCCAATTTGAAGATGGTTTTTGTTTCAACTGTTGGGGAGCCGAAGTTGAAGTTCGTTGCAAACGCAACGTATAGTACCCGCTTTCCAGTAGCCTTCGCCCCCAAATGTACTTTCCGGTGGCCTTTGCCCCACCAAAAAAAGTTCAAAAAAATATTAACTGTAATTTTGACTGTTTTTTTAAATATTATATATTTAAGTTTGGCTCGGCTGCGTCAGTATTACATGAATTTCTTAACAGGGCGTGTTGCGGCTGAAGAATGTAGGCTTACACAGATTATAATTTTTCATTCACACCTTTTTATTAATTCTTGACAAGATTTAAATAACACTTCACTGATATAGAGAGCTGTGAGATTCTTTTGTTAATTACTTGCACTTTTTAACACGTAAACTATTTTTGTCCCACAAAAAATACGTATTAAATTTCTCGAGGACACATCTCGCGCCAGGAACACTGTCTTCAACCAACGCGTCCAGTTACGAACACTGTCTACAAGCAACTGAACTCTGTATTTGAAAATTTTGCTATATTTCAGTTTCTGATTGGCTAATCCTAGTCCACTAGAATACCTTCATTTAACTAAAGCTTTTTCTGGTTGTTGATTGGCTATTTTATAAACTGTCCAAAAATTACATTATTGTTACTCCAAAAATCACAAGTAGTATTGTTAAACTTTCAGATTCATTATTGCCTCAAGGTTACCTCATTGCTACCGTATTGTTAGCAACTTTTAACCTATTATTCTCACAGCTCCTACATTATTAAATTACGTAATACATTCACATAACATTATTGAACATGTACACAATAATATATACATTTACAATGACTGTAATATACACTTTTTATATATTGTTACATACACATTTTGCTTTAAGGCGGGCTGTTATTATATTTTATATTATATAGTTTGTCTAAAATCATTTAAGTGTTAAAAATATTGCCTCAGGGGTTGAAATCAGACGGAGGGCGATGGATGTTTTCGGGCGTAAAAATTTTTAGCATGGTTTCCTTCGAAAGGCAGGTAAAGTCGGTGGTCCCGTGCCGTACATTTACGGCACTTAAAAGAACCTCAAGCTTCTGAGCAAAATTTGCGATCTTTCACGCTCAATATACACGGTGGACCATTTAAGTTGAGATTGCACAATATCTCCAAAACTAAGCATTGTAGAAAGAAATGTCTTGATAAAAGTTGCTTGATATTATGGGTTGGGTAGCGGGAGAGAACCCTTCTTAAGGTAGTCTCTCCAAAGCGGATAGCGTTCCTTCCCTCGCTAGCTCCAGGTCACACTGGCGAGGTGAGAATACCTGGATCAGGGTCCCTTACACAGGGTTACGTGTGAAGACCTCAACGGATATGTCAATGTGCGGAAGATGGGCCCTTTCTACTAGAAAAATAATAAGCAGACCCATATCCGGGGTAACAAGAATAAATCTGAGGCAGTATTTTTAACACTTGTATAATTTTAATTAAATTATATAATATATAAATTCAATAACAGCCCGCCTTGAAGCAATATGTATGTAATAATTTGTAAAAATTTATATAACAGTCATTGCAAATGCTTATATTATTTTAAACATGTTTAATAATGTTATGTGAATGCATTGTGTAATTTAATAATGCAAGAGCTGTAAGAATAAAAAGTTTAAAGTTGCTAACAATGAGGTAACCTTGAGGCAATAATGAGTTCGAGAGTTTGAATGCTACTAGTCATCATTAGAGCCATGATAAAGTAAATGTTGTGACAGTTTAAAATTAGCCAATCAGCCAGAAAAAGCTTTAAGTAAAATGCAGATATTCTATTGGACTAGGATTAGCCAATCAGAGACTTGGAATACAGAAGCTTGCGGGTTTTGGACGGTTGAAATATGTTTCAGTTGCCTGCAGACCTTGGTAGTGACCGGGTGGAAGATGTGTTCTCTAAAGAAATATTACGTATTCGTGTGTAACGAAAATTAAGTATACGTGATAACAAAGGGCAAGTTTGAAATTAAAGAATCTCACAGCTCTTAATATCAGCGTAGTGCTATTTAATTTGTATCAAGTATTACTAAAAGAAGTGAATTTAAAACTTAAAATCTGTGTAAGCCTACATTCTTGTCGCACCACGCCCTGCCTAAGAGATACGTGACTCTAAAACAATACTGACGCAGCCGAGGCAAACATAAACATAAATACTACCTATAGAAGCAGTTTAATAACAAAGTTAATATAATATTTTAAAACTTGGAGCGTAACAACAAAAATACATGTTCAAAAATCTGATGTGTTACACTCACATGACTTTCTCTACTCTTGTACAAACTATTTTTACAAACGCTTATTCTCCATATGCTTCATGTTAATCGAGATATCGAGATGCCAATATTATTGCTAATTTTCTTGTAGGTGCAAGGGGAATATGGTAGGTTTTAAGCGACAGTCAAATATTTAAGCGCTGGTTGCTATGTGGCGCATTCCATTCTCTTTGCATGTCCAGGACATAAAAAAAATTGATGTGTTACACTCACATGACTTTCTCTACTCTTGTACAATCTATTTTTACAAACGCCTATTCTCCATATGCTTCATGTTAATCGAGATATCGATATGTCAATCTTATTGGTAATTTTCTTGTAGATGCAAGGAGAATATGGTAGCTTTTAAGCGATAGTCAAATATTTTAACGCTGGTTGCTATGTGGCGCATTCCATTCTCTTTGCTTGTCCAGGACATAAAAAAAATGAATAACTAATTTGAGAAAAAGTATAAGTATTGGAAAATTTAAGGAAATAACAAGCAATATCTCGAAAACGGTTCACTCAACAAAAGAAATGTATATGTCATAAGTTGTGTATTTTAACGCGATCTACATTTTTTGTGTAGTAAAATTTTGTCTATCTCTTATGGTTTACCAGTTATGAAAAAGTCATTCACAATGAAGAATACTTTTGGAGACATTCCCAGAAAATTCGAGATAAACATTTCATTTCTCATGACATTATCTTAAACATATGATATTTTCATCAAAATCGTTTGAGCCATTTTTGAGAAAATTAAAATTTTCAAAAAATGTTCCATGTAAAGGGTAGTCTGGGGTGAGGGGATTTTCTTGAAAACCTTCGTGTCGCAACTCTGTAAGATACTGAACCTAAATACCAAGTTTGGTGTTTATCCGACTGTTCGTTTTTGAGTTATGCTGTTCACAGACACACAGACACACAGACACACACGGACATGTTTCCAAAAATGCTTTTTTGGGATTCAGGAGGTCTCAAAACATGTATTTCCGGTGAAATCTCGGTATCGAATTTTTGGGTGGAATGCAATACTTCCCCTACTTACTATACGTAGTAGAGAAAGTAAAAATTGGCTTGTCATATGTAGCAGCATATTACTTAACAAACAATCCACTTCAAAATTGACATTCATACATGGAGCTGATTAAATAAATAAACTCCAAGATAATAACTACTTCAAGTTGACTCCCAAACGTGAGGCTAATAACTTACGTAACAGTAAATTACGTAAACAAAACACCTTCTCACCCTAATTGTAGGTTCCCATGTAAAACATTAAAATGTTCCTAAAATGACCGTCCTGCAAACAAAACACGACTAATGGCACTTATTTTTCCCCATAATATCAGTAAACGTTTATCAAACACATTTGTTTCTACAACGCTTACTTGGTTTTGGAGGTATTGTACAGTCTCAAGTTAAATCGTCCACTCTGTGTAATGGGACGCTAAGGACCATTGTAGTTAAAGGGCGTCCATATATAAAACTCAATTCAAGATATACATTTTATTTTTCATGTAAATATCTTTACTGGTGGTATTTTAATCAAAATCGTTAGAACCATTTTTTTGAAAATCAAAGATTTCTAAAAATGTTCCACGCTAGTTGGAGGTGGGGGGATTTTCTTGAAAATCTTCGAGTCGCACCCTTGGAAGATGCTGAACTCAAATACAAAGTTTGGTATTATATATTGAGTTATGCTGTTCACAGACACACACGTGGACACGTTTCTAAATTGCTTTATTTGGAATCGGGGGCCTCAAAACGTATATTTCTGGTGAAATCTCGGTATCTAATTTTTGGTTGGAATGCAATACTTTCTTTAATTACATAGATGAGAAAGGTAAAGAAATGAAAAACAAAATAATACAATGATAATTTCGTAAAACTATATACGCTGTGAATGATTTGCTGACAAAGCATAACCTTTACAGTGGCAAGTGGCTGTTTTGTGTTTGCCATTACTTTTTCTGCTACGTACAGTAAGTAGGGGAAGTATTGTATTCCACCCAAAAATTCGATACCGAGATTTCACCGGAAATACATGTTTTGAGATTCCCTGAAACCAAAAAAAGCAGTTCTGGAAACATCCGTGTGTGTGTGTGTGTGTCTGTGTGTGAACAGCATAACTCAGAAACCAACAGTCGGATAAACACCAAACTTGGTATTTAGGTTCAGTATCTTCCAGAGATGCGACACCAAAGTTTTCAAAAAATCCCCCCACCCCAGATTATAATTTACATGGAACATGTTTCGAAAATTTACATTTTTCAAAAATGGCTCTAACGATTTTGATTAAAATATCATATGTTTAAGATATTTTGATGACAAATAAAATGTATATCTTGAATTTCCTGGGAATGTCTCCAAAAGTATTCTTTATTGTGAACGACTTTTGCATAACTGGTAAACCATAAGAGATAGACAAAATTTTACTACACAAAAAATTTAGATCGCGTTAAAATACACAATTTATGTTATATACATTTTTTTTGTTGAGTGAACCATTTTCGAGATATTACTTGTTATTCCCTTAAAATTTTCAATACTTATTTTCTCAAATGGGAATTCGTTATTCATTTTTTGTCTTGGATATGCAAAGAGTATTAATCTGTGGGAAAGGGAATGGTGCTGCACCTAGCAACCAGCTATTAAGAGATATGTATGTGCTTAAAGGCTACTGTTTTTCTATATTGCCCTTGTAAATATATATTCCCCTTACATCTACAAGAAAATTAGGAATAAGATAGAGTCTGGAAACGTTTATCTCGATTAACATGAAGCATATGGAGAATAAGCGTTTGTAAAAATAGTTTGTACAAGAGTAGAGAAAGTCATGTGAGTGTAACACATCAGATTTTTTTTGTTGAGTGAACCATTTTCGAGATATTGCTTGTTATTCCCTTAAATTTTCCAATACTTTTTCTCAAATGGGAATTCGTTATTCATTTTTTATGTCCTGGACATACAAAGAGAATGGAATGCTCCACATAGCAACCAGTTCTTACAATATTTGACTATCGCTTAAAACCTACCATATTCCCCTTGCATCTACAAGAAAATTAGCAATAAGATTAACATCTCGATTAACATGAAGCATATGGAATAAGCGTTTGTAAAAATAGTTTGTACAAGAGTAGAAAAAGACATATTTGTGTAACACATCAGGTTTTTTTTAAAGTATACAAAAGTGAGCAGAACACCTTGCTGTATTTGCGTGTCTGAAAGGTAATACGGTAGAGTAACTATCTCTTTGAGAAAATGTTTCTGAACGT
This sequence comes from Deroplatys truncata, assembly GCA_030765065.1. NCBI lineage: Eukaryota > Metazoa > Arthropoda > Insecta > Mantodea > Mantidae > Deroplatys > Deroplatys truncata. Next base: position 16,417,300 of record CM060979.1, read on the forward strand.
TCCCAAAAATGCAGAAGACACGCAGAAGCAACAGAAAGAAGAGATAACGAGATAAGACCTTGCTCCCGTCTCGGGGGCTTCCGAAGGAAATAAAAACTATAACAGCCAATTAGCAGAGCAGAAAAATTAAGTGAGGGTTAGAGAAGGGCAGTATTAAAGTTGGGAAAAAAATACCGGGTGCCTTGAGATTTTATTTCCCTTGTTAAAATATGTTAAATGGTTTCTGAGAACGTAAAACAACACGATATTGGGTTTCTCTCATAACAAGTACTGCCAGATGGTATAGTTCATATTCTATCAATTTCTCTGATAAAGAAAGATACATTAATTGTTTCGCTTTAAAACAAGCTAATTACTGACGTGTTTTTGTGTGAGAATGAACTGATAGTTATCTGTACAATTAATGTTCATTCAAAGAACTACAGAATTAATAACTTCGCTATTATCTGTCGACCACTTTTGTCTTTCTTTGTCATGTCCATATTCTAACTATATGTATGTAAAAATCTAAATAATTATGTGTTAACCGAGTGGGATGATTCAGGCGGTTACGTCTGTGGCCCTCATTCAGGAGGTCGTAGGTTCGATTCCCGTGGCCGACCTTCCTGACCCACGGTTTCTTCGGGGGTTTCTCCGGATCGCTAGACGAATGCTGGGAAGGAACATTACATCCCCCGAATTTTCTGTCCCCCCATTCTCATTTCACTTCAACTTTCAACTGCTTGATCTCTTTCAGAATTGCAAGTGTCGGCGGGAAGTCTCGGCATGTGCGTGGCAGGGGAAAAGGAAGCTCTAAGGAAAACTTCCGGACTGCTAGCGGTCTCCGTTCCCCCCAGGAGATGTGTAAGTCTAAGGTTGGCTGCACCAGCCAGCACCCATCACTTCAACCCTCTCTCTCGGGGGCAAGGGCATAGGCACAAAAGATCTGCGTAGTTCAAGGTGCTAAGTTACTCTCCGTACATAGTCCCATCCTATCCTATGTGTTAATAATTTTATCAGAAACAAAATTATACGAAATTCATTTAGAGCGAAGAGGACTTAACAGGCAAATCCGAAAAATTCCAGATACACATTTTATCTATCACGCAAACATCTTAAATATACGGTGTTTTAATAAAAATCGCTACAGCCTTCTTTGATAAAATATAAAAATGTTACGTATAGCGGATATAGGATAGCGTGGGTGGGGGATTTTCTTGAAAATATTCATGTTGAATCTTTGGAAGATTCCGAACTTAAATGCCAAAAAGTTTTCGTTTCTAAGTTGTGCTGTTCACACACACAGAGGATGTTTTGTATTGACATGACTTTCTCTATAAACAATTCTTATAAAATTCATGGTTCAAATCACGGCTATGGCATACAAGTTTTCAGTATGATTCTACCTTGTCCTACATATGGCTTGTGTGAAAGAACGATTAATTCTTATAAAACGTTATTCTTCTATCTACTTCTTGATAATCGAAATGAACATTTTGTAGACTTGGTTTCATTACAATTGGAATAAAGTAGACTTGAACGATAGTCAACCTCTTAAAAGCAGTTCGCTATGTGAAGGCTTTAAGATTTTGTTCTCTTTGCACGACCACGAGAGAGAGATACAAAAAAGAATTTACGGCTTAGCAGTGGAAAAAAGTAGAATAGACTATCTTACAATTCAAACCAATAATAAACAATATCTCGGGAATGGTTAATGCCACAGAAAACTCTTATGTGCTGCATTTACATGACTTTCTCTACTCACTCTTCTATAAACTATTCTTACAAAAGCTTATTATTCTATCCACTTCCTGTTTATCTACATAAACTTTTAATTCAGATTTACACATTTCGTTCTAGGATACAGTGGGTGAAGTGACGCTATTCGACGACTTTGATATTCCACGTTCTTTGCAACTCCACGAGATAAAAAAATCTGATGTGTTACACTCACATGACTTTCTCTGCTCTTGTACAAACTATTTTTACAAACGCTTATTCTCCATATGCTTCATGTTAATCTTATTGGTAATTTTGTTGTAGATGCAAGGGGAATTGCTAGGCTTTAAGCGATAGTCAAATGTTTTAAGAGGTGGTTGCTATGTGGAGTATTCCATTCTCTTTGCACTACCAGGACAAAAAAATGAATAACGAATTCCCATTTGCGAAAAAGTATAAGTATTGGAAAATTTAAGGGAATAACAAGCAATATCTCGAAAATGGTTCACTCAACAAAAAACAATGTATATGGCATAAATTGTGTATTTTAACGCGATCTACATTTTTTGTGTAGTAAAATTTTGTCAATCTCGTATGGTTTACCAGCTATGCAAAAATCGTTCACAATGAAGAATACTTGTGGAAATATTCCCAGAAAATTCGAGATATACATTTCATTTGTCATGAAAATATCTTAAACATAAAATATTTAAATCAAAATCGCTAGAGCCATTTTTGAGAAAATTAAAATTTTCGGAAAAATGTTCCATGTAAAGGGTAATCTGGGGTGGGGGGATTTTCTTGAAAACCTTCGTGTGGCATCTCTGGAAGATACTGAACCTAAATACCAAGTTTGGTGTTTATCCGACTGTTCGTTTCTGAGTTATGCTCTTCACAGACAGACACACACACACACACGGACATGTTTCCAAAAATGCTTTTTCTGGATTCAGGGGGGCTCAAAACATATATTTCCGGTAAAATATCGGTATCGAATTTTTGGCTGGAATACAATACTTCCCCTACTTACTATACGTCGCAGTTGAAAACGTATAAGTGTTTGAAAATTAAAACCAATAACAAAGAATATCTCCGAAATGGTTAACGCCACAAGACAATTTGACATAACGTTTTCCATACCTTAAAAATATGGTGTTTTAATAAAAATAGTTAGATCCATTGAAAACTTGAAAAAAACTTGAAAAGCAAGTTTAGTATTTATCAGTTTTTTCGTTTTACACAACCAACACACACAAATGCGCGCGGACTTTGTTGGATTCAGAGGCTCAAAATATGTATTTTCGTTGAAACCTTGACATCGAATTTTTGGGTGGAATACAATACTTTTTCTAGTTACTTTGTACTTGGTAGTGACAGTAGGTACGTTTTCTAAGAATGGAAACGATGTGAGTGTCTGTGTCATGTCTCCAGTTAAGTAACAGTAGGTATATTGCTACAGAAGTGTGATAAGGGCATCGTTGGAGAACAAGAATGAGTTTGTAAATACAAAGACGAGGAATTCAGAAAGCCTTAACAAATACAAGGAAATAGAGGTGAAGCTGATGAATATACAGATTCCGCACTTCCAGCCGACCAAGTTAACCTCTTTGGAAAAGACATAGTCTGCGACCACCGAGAAAAAATATCCTATGTGATACATTCACATGACCTCTCTACCCTCTATCTCTATTAGTGAGTATATACAAACTATTCTTGCTAGAGCTGATTTTTTTATCTACTACATTTCAATCACAATAAATCTTTACAGAAATAGCTACATTACATATTTCGTTATAGATACAAAGAGAACAGCGATAGTCAAATGTTTAACAACTGGACGCTATATGCTGCCTTAAAATTCCATACTGTTTCCATGACATCGCGAGAAACAACTGAATGTGCGGGACTTAGAATGAAGCACTGAACAATTCGAACCTTTAATAACGGATATCTCAGAAACGGCTTATGCTACAAAAAATAATTTTGAAATAAATTGCGTGTCTTAAACAGATCTACATTTTTTGTACGTTTTCGTGTATCGCTTAGCGTTTACCAATTATACATGATTATACAAAGTTTCTTCTGAATGAAAAGGACTTCCTAGGCTATTCTCAGAAATTTCAAGATGAACATTTTATTTGTCATGTAAATTTTTTTAATATACTGTATTTTAATCAAAATCGTTAAGTCATTTTTTAGAAATTCAAAAATTTTGAAAAATGTTGCATGTAAAAGGTTACTGGGGTGGGGTATTTTCGTGAAAATCTTCGTGTCGCATCCTTGGAAGATACTAACTGAAACACAAATTTTGGTATTTATCCGACTTCTCGTTTTAGAGTTTTACTGTTCACAAACAGACACACGGATATATATATTTCCAACTAAATGCTTTATTTGGACTCAGGGCAACTCAAAATATGTATTTCCGGTGAAATCTCTGTATCAAATTTTGGGTGGCATATACTATATATTATACCTACTTATTACTTAGAATATACCATACCTACTTACCATAAGTAGTATAGAAAGTAAAAGAGGAGATATAAGAAATTGTGAAAACTACAGAGGCATAAGTTTACTAAACAGTAGTTATAAAATCTATGACAATAAAATAAAAAATCTGATGTGTTACACTCACATGACTTTCTCTACTCTTGTACTCTCCATCTATTTCATATTAATCGAGATAAACATTTGCAGAAACGATCTTTTGACACGCAAAGAGAATTACATTTTACACATAGCGACCAGTTCTAAAAATATTTGACTATCGCTTAAGGCGTACTATGTTCCCCTTGTTTTGTATTTGCAAGGGAATATAGAAATACAGTAGCCTTTAAGCATAGACATATCTCTTAATAGCTGGTTGCTAGGTGCAGCACCACTCTCTCTGCCACAGATTAATACTCTTGGCATATCCAAGAAAAAAATGAATAACGAATTTCCATTTGAGAAAATAAGTATTGAAAAATTTAAGGGAATAACAAGTAATATCTCGAAAATGGTTCACTCAACAAAAAAATGTATATGACATAAATTGTGTATTTTAACGCGATCTACATTTCTGGTGTAGTAAAATTTTGTCTGTCTCTTATGGTTTACCAGTTATGCAAAAGTCGTTCACAATGAAGAATACTTTTGGAGACATTCCCAGAAAATTCAAGATATACATTTGATTTGTCATGAAAATATCTTAAACATATGATATTTTAATCAAAATCGTTAGAGCCATTTTTGAGAAAACTAAAATTTTCGAAAAATGTTCCATATAAAGGGTAACCTGGGGTGGGGGTATTTTCTTGAAAACCTTCGTGTCGCATCTCTGGAAGATACTGAACCTAAATACCAAGTTTGGTGTTTATCCGATTGTTTGTTTCTGAGTTATGCTGGGGGTCTCAAAACATGTATTTCCGGTGAAATCTCGGTATCGAATTTTTGGGTGGAATACAATACTTCCCCTACTTACTATACGTAGCAGAGAAAGTAAAAATCAATTTAATACTCGTAGATATTATGACAGCATAATCGTAGAAGAATAGAAGGCAGATCATGTTATGATGGATATTTTTCAGTGAAAGTATTAACAGAAAAGCACACAGTTTAAGTTAGAAACTCGTCTTGGCTTTCATTAACTTTAAAAAAAAGCATTTGATAAGCTGAATAGAAATAAATTAGAGATTATTTCACAAGACAACGTACCACAGCATATATAATGTTTATAAAACAACTAAAAGTCAAGGTTTTCTACGTAAGCATGTTCTTTTATAACTAGAATCTGTTCGTATTCAAGTAAAAGGGCTTTGTAAATCCTTTTTAATCCTTTAGTAATTTATGAACTGAAATTAGGTGTTTTGTAGCCCATGTTCGTCAGAAAGAATAGGGCTTTTCGATGTTGCAAAGATGATCAAGGTACCCACTTACACACGAGCGCGTGCGAAATGTTCTGTCTTTTAGTTTGGAATGAAATAACCGCAGCATTTATCTTATTTTACATGCATATTCTGTGGAGTAACAACTGTTTTCTACTCCATGGCATTCTCAACTAAAAACAAGGCCTTCTTCGTAAACATGCGCTTTTAAGGACACTTGATAGAGATCGCAGGATATTTTTACGCTTTTTTGCAATTGAAAGAAAGCCAGTTTTCTCTAGAATTATGCCATCTAGGAAATAAACTTTTTACTGCTTATTAAAGAAGGGGTTTTTAGTATACTGGTATCAAGTTTTTTTTCTTCCTAGCTTTAAATGTTTTAAATATTTAAATATTGTAAAATAATTTCTAAAAAATTATTTTCATCTATAGGTACACTTTTCTCTGAAAATAAAGATAAGCACTGCGTCAATTTTTTATTATAATTATATTAATTTTAAAGAATGGTCGCAAGAAAATAATCTTTGGTGTAATTTTTATTCTTCAGATTTTTAATTTTTTTCGTTGAAGTCATGTAATTTGGGATCAAAATGTTTAACCTACTAAATGCAGCTAAACATTTTGTACAACCAAACTTTTAAGTTAAATAAATTTTTTGAGAAAAGTATACCCGAAGTTTAAAAAAATACAATTTACGGGAAATGGCTCAAAAAAAACAAGGCGAACACTTTGTTACATACCAATGTACTAGAACAACCCTGGACCATAAGAGAGCCCTTTAGCAAAAGGAACATAGGTATTTTCCTTCCATTCATGATCCATTACAACAAAAAACGAAAAACCAATTTTTTGAAACCAAATTTCAACCAAGTGTTCTTAAAACTCTATGGTCGTATTCAAGCACAAGTGTTTTGTAAATCATTTTAATCTTTTAGTAATTTATGAATCTGTAGGCGTTTTATAGCCTATGTCCGTCAGAAGGAACAGAGCTTTACAATGGTTGAAAGAATTATCAAAGTACCCTAAATAGGAAAACACAAATTTTCTCCATTTATAATATTAGTATGGATAAAAAAGGAGATTGTGGGTTAGGACAGTGAGACAGACGCCGTTCCCCAACATCCACGAGTAATTTGGAGCAGGGTAAAGATGGAAATATCCTCGAGCACGGAGCCGGCCTCCAACACATGCAATCAATAATTGAAATGACGTAGAATGCAGGGGTGGGAGAAATAATGAACACGGTAGAGAGACCTGTTGCTTACATACCGACCTCCATGCCAGTGTGTCAGACCAGGCTTAGCTGCCGGCTTTATTTCTGTCCCCAACTGACTCATCCGCTCGTCGTCAGTTTCACAATGGAAAAATTCTTCCAATGTTTACCTTTACGGCACATTCGCTCTGCACCTTCATTTACGATATACCTACGTGGGTCATAAAAATCCCATGTGTTACATTCACATGAGTTTTTCTACCCACTTCTACAGACTTATTCTTACGAAAAAATATTTTTCTTACTACTTCATTTAATCGAGATAAACCTTTGAAGAAATAGTTTTATAACCATTTCGTTGAGGTACAAGGCGATAGAAGAAACCGAAGAGGTAAATGTTTAAAAGCTAGTCGGTATATCATTGAAATTTCATACTCTATGACGTTGGAGAAACAACTTAATACCGACAGCACTTTTAAAAAATGACATAGTACTGAAAAATTCAAATCAACAATAAAGAATCTCTTGAAAATGACAGATGACAGAGAAAAAAAAACTATCTGAAATAAATTGTGTGTCTACATTTTTTTTATTTATTTTGCGTCGCTTTAACTACAGGGTCATATCACGATGGATCTGTTAGTGGATAACTCTTAGATCGATGTATGGTGGACAGTTAGCCTTCTAGGTCTCATCCCTGTAACCATGCCATCTTGCTTCGTCACGTGTCCAAAGAGACCCTAACGCATAGCAACCGAATCTTCTGCTTCGTGCCATGCACATGGCATTAGGGTGCCATCCAGTCTAACTGCTTTAATTGTTTGTGGATAGATGGCATAGCATTCGCTATTACCACCTATTTTTTATTTTTACTGTTCTTTTAGACTTAAGGTGGAACTTTGGTTCGTGGATTAAATATCCAATGCGGTATTTACCTTAACGGATGGGGGAAACCACGAAAAAAAAACAGTCAGATTGGTCGACACGCGGGATCAGAACCAGGGACCTTCCGAATGCGGCCACAGACGTAAGTTTTTGTATCTCTCTATTGCATTCACAGTGTATTACCAGAAAATTCAAGATATATATTACATTTGTCATACATACATCTTAAAGTGTAGTATTTTACTCAAAATAGCCTTTTTTTTTAGAAAATCCAAACATAGCTAAATCTCTTTCCTGTAAAGGGTAGTTTGGAGTGAGAGATTTTCTTAAAAATCTTTGTGTCGCACCCTTGGAAAACAATCAACTTAAATATCAGGTTTGGTATTTAACCGAATTTTCGTTTTTGAGTTATATTGTTCACAGACACACCCTCATTTTTTATTCAGAGACTCCAAAAACGCGTATTTCTGGTGAAATCTCGGTAGGGAATTTTGCGGTGAAGTGCAATATTTCTTCTACGTACTGGGTATTTTGTAGAGAAAGTAACAAGTATGTGTACAAAAACCGAGCGGTATGGCTTAGGCAGTAACGTTTATGGCCCAGATTCGGGAGGTCCCGGGCTGGATCCCCGGCGACCGCCCACTCTGTGGTTTCCCCGGGTCGGCAGGCGAATACTGGGGTGGTTCATCTTATACTACGATTTTCCTGTACCTTATTTCCTACACCCACCATCTTCCTTGCAGGGCTGTGGAAACATGTGCTTGCGCCATTCGGCATCCGATCTGGTAGCCCTTCGGGTCTCTCCCCGTATACCTCCGTCTCTGGGGTCACTGGTAGAAGCACAGGGGCCGACTGGCCTGCCTACGGTGCTGTGCCCCGGTTTCGGGGGGGAGAGCGCTTGCCTTTTCCCTTACCTTCAGCTATTACGTACGAGGGGTGTCCCAGAAGTACCCGACCTAACAGATAAAACACAAACATTCTGGGGAAAAAACATCTTTATCTCTCTACATAGTCTCCTTTCAGCTCGATATACTTTTTCCCAGCGATGTTCAATAGCTTCGATACCCTGCTTATAGTGAGAACCGTCGAGTTCTGCAAAATAGCCATCAACTGCAGACTCCGCCTCTTCACTGTTGGCAAATCTTTCACCACCAAGCCATTTCTTCAACTTTGGAAACAGAAAATAATCAGAGAGGGCAAAGTCTGGCCAATAGGGTGCATAAGGCAGCAACTATAACTTCAACTCACTGCTTTTGGCCATGGTGATAATGGATGTGTGTGAACTGATGCATTGTCTTGATGAAACAAAACTGTGTTTTTCGCTAAATGCGGCAGTTTTTTCATCATTCAAACCTGCAATAAGTTTGCATAATACTCGCCATTGATTGCTTTTCCTTTTTGAAGAAAATCAACGAAAGTTATCCCACGCGCATCCCAAAAATGACGCCAACACCTTGCCTGCAGATGGAACTGTCCTCGCCTTCTTTGGAGCCGATTTTCCCCTTTCAATCCACTGTTTTGACTGTTCCTTCGTCTCAGGTTAGAAGTGATGGACACATGTTTCATCCATGGTAATGAATCGATACAAAAACTATTGCAGCTGAACATCGCCAAACACTCGACTGAAACATCCTCACGACACTGCTTTTGATCCATTGTGAGTAAACGCGGTACCCATCTTGCGCACAGCTTTCTCATGTCTAAATTCTCAGTTAGTATGCAATGTACAGCATTTTTGGAAACGCTTACGATGTTGCTAGCTCGCGCACTTTCAGTCAACGGCCATCCAATACCATTTTGTGGATTTTCTTCACAATTTCTGGCGTGGTCACCTCATTTGGTCGACCACTGCGATGTTCGTCCTGGCAGCTCGTACGGCCTCGCTTAAACTCTGCCACCCAATATTTTACTGTTGTAAATGAAGGAGTAGACTCCCCCAGAGTAGAATCTAGCTCAGCTTTAATATTAGTTGGACTAAGACCTTTCAAATGAAAGTATTGTATCACATAACGATGACCAGTTTTATCCATGTTTACAAATTCGCTGAGAGCGTTCACTATTGATGGCTGCCAAACAATTACTAAACAACGTAACATCGCCAAACTTCAAACTTAAGCTTTATAAGGGTGGTACTTTCTAACACAGTCATTTTTTTGCAACAACAACCACTATCTATACATCAGGTCGGGTTCTTCTGGGACTGCCCTCGAATGTCTACAAAAAATGGAGCCAGCACACTCGCGAAACCTCTACAACACGAAAAAGAACTGACAGTTTTGTTTAATAGAAAGCAACACATTTCCACTGCACTAGAATGTACAATAAGGAATATAGAAATGAACATTACTGTGAAAGTCAAAATGTAATTGGTTGAATTTAATTGCACAGCATAAATGTATTGCTGAAAATAAACTACAGATGTGACTACCAACAAACAAAACAAAATTTGAACCAACATGTGGTAGTTTTAACGTCCAACGTTACGTGTTTTGTATTTTTTATTTTTAAGTTAACATCGATACGTACATGTGCTACATGTTTGTATTTCTTACATTATCCCACATCGAATTGCTATTAAACGTGTGTTCAAGCATTTGTCTAGTGGCGTTCCTAGAACAGCTAATTGGTTAATTTAATAGCAGGAACACACAAACATAGTAGTAATAGCTGTAAGAGTGGCGCAAAACTGCAGTGGTCATTAGCGCCATTCTCTGGCTATAGATTTATTCATGCCCAATACATAAGCAATACATACAAAGCATTTACAGGGTTAAGCAACTGAGATTACAAAATTAGAAAAAATACACAAAAAAATCTGATGTGTTACACTCACATGACTTTGTCTACTCTTGTACAAACTATTTTTACAAACACTTATTCTCCATCTACTTCATGTTAATCGATATAAACATTTGCTAATTTTCTTGTAGATGTAAGGGGAACATATATTTACAAGGGCAATATAGAAATACAGTAGCTTTAAGCATAGACATTACTCTTAATAGCTGGTTGCTAGGTGCAGCACCATTCTCTTTGCCACAGATTAATACTCTTTGCATATCCAAGACAAAAAAAGGAATAACAAATTCCCATTTGAGAAAATAAGTATTGAAAAATTTAAGGGAATAACAAGCAATATGTCGAAAATGGTTCACTCAACAAAAAAAAGTATATGACATAAATTGTGTATTGTAACGCGATCTACATTTTTTGTGTAGTAAACTTTTGTCTATCTCTTATGGTTTACCAGTTACGCAAAAATTGTTCACAATGAAGAAGACTTTTGGAGATATTCCTAGAAAATTCAAGATATACATTTCATTTGTCATGAAAATATCTTAAATATGTGATATTTTAATCAGAATCGTTAGAACCATTTTTGAGAAAATTAAAATTTTCGAAAAATGTTCCATGTAAGGGGTAATCTGGGGTGGGGGGATTTTCTTGAAAACCTTCGTGTCGCATCTCTGGAAGATACTGAACCTAAATACCAAGTTTGGTGTTTGTCCGACTGTTCGTTTCTGAGTTATGCTGTTCACAGACACACACACACGGACATGTATCCAAAAGTGCCTTTTTTGGATTCAGGAGGTCTCAAAACATGTATTTACTTACTATACCTAGTAGAGAAAGTAAAAAGGCTCACAAATCAATATATACCAGAACTAATCCTCACGGTAAAATCAGTAGGCACAGTGTGAAAGTCATTAACACACCAGAAACTACACGATTGCATTTTTTTAAAGAAACTACTGAATTTAACATAGCGAACGCTTGGCGATAGAGGCAGGCTCATCCCCTAAAACAGTAATTAAATGATAGAGTATAAGTCGTACCCGAAGTGCGGAGTTGTAACGACACTGGGTGAGGAAATGCTTCACCGTTAAGGGTACATTGCAGTGGAGACAGCGAGGTGGGGATTCGTCCCTAAGTAGGTAGCCATGACTAAAATAAATAACAGTGGCCAATACGAAGCCCAGCAAGCACGATGTCGCGACGTGGTAGACGAGAAGAACAACGCCAAGGAACTGCTGTAGCATTGACGTCTTGGAGTTTGTTGGTAGATATAAACACTCCTCATGTCATTGAGAGAGGGTTGTTCTCCGCAAAAACCCTTCAAATCCGGACATAGGCAGCGGAGAACCCGTTCATCAGGGTGTAGAATCGCAGCCTTCGCTGCCTGTTGGTTTCCTACATTGCCACGATGTCCAGGAACCCAGACAAAGACCACCCGAAAGCCAACAAGATAGAGAGAATCGCAGCTGATCATGGATTTTCTAAACAAGTGGGTGCTGGCAATAGAGATCACGTAAACTAAGTAAAGCACTGAGAGAATCAGAACAAATGACACTGGAGTGCAGGGAAAAGGAGCGGATGAAAAACGTGATTTTAAATATAGCATACAGTTCGGGGAATATACAAACAAGCGAACACTTCCAGTATTCTGAAAACATATCCAGAGAATTTCCGATTCCAAAAGTTCATATTGAACCTCGATATGCAACCACTCTTTAACAACTACACCATTATTTCAGCGGTTAATGTGTCTACAAGGAATCAGATGTATTGCACTCATATTACTTTCTCTACTCGCTCTTCTACAAACTATTCTTACAAAAACTTATTATCCTATCTACTTCTTGTTAATCCAGATGAACTTTCAATTCCCATTTACAGGTTTCGTTGTGGGATACAGTAGCTAAAGCGATAGTCAGATTTTTAAATAGTGTGTCGCTAGTGATGGCTTTGAAATTTCATGCTCTTTGTATTTCCACGAGAAAATAAAAGACCGAATAGCGGCTTTATCACTTTAAAAATAACTATTTGAAAATTCAAATTAATAGCAAAAATATCTCAGAAATGGTTAACGCCACTACACAATTGACACTTTTTGTGTAGCAACATATTGTCTATATCTTACGGTTCACCAGTTATACAAGTGTCATTCGGAATAAAGAGCTAAAGGTAAAAGGTACTGACGAACGGAAGGGGCCCCCGAAACGGGGGCAAAGCACCGCAATCACGTCCCTTGTGCTTATACCGTGAACCGTGGGAGGAAGTGATGACCCGAAGGTCGACCTGGTCCGAATAACAACGGGCGCAAGCACGAACGAGATCCCTAATATTTCCAGATCAAACGCTTGCCCGAAGTTACCCAGAGGCGGAAATCCAGTATCCCTGCACGATGTCAGGAAAAAAAAAACCTCCACAGAGCGCGTAGCCGACATCCGGTGCAACACGTCGAACACCGTCGCCTGGTCCTACAACCTAGAGACAGATGACAAGTAAGATGGTGGGTAAAGGAAACGAGGTGCACGAGAGTCGTGGTAGAAGATGAACCATCCCAGCATTCGCCTCCCGATCCGAGGAAACCGCCAAGAACCCATGGACGGTCGCCGGGAATCGAACCCGGAACAATGCGAGTCTCTTACAGTTTATCCGTTATACAAAATTATACAACATTTATTCTGAATAAAGAGAACTTCACAGGCTATTCCCAGAAAATTCCGTATATACACTTTATTTAGAATGTAAATGTCTTAAATATACGACACTTATACAAAATCATTACAGCCATTTTTGAGAAAATATAAAATTTCGAAAAATGTTCATTGCAAAGGGTAGTTTGAGGTGGGAGTATTTTCTCAAAAATTCTCCTTGAAAGATACTGAACTTGAATACCAAGTTTGGCATTTATCCGTCATTTCGTTTTTGAGTTATACTGGTAGAGAGGGACTTGGCTCGACTCTTATGTACAGCGGGTTGCTTAGCTGCACGGCGCAGCTCTTGAGTATAGCATTAGACTTGTCTTAGCAGTGAAACAAAGAAACAGGTAATCTAATACGTAGTAGTCGCACAACATTCTCAACTCAAAATTGTCTCATAGCTACACTATAAATCATTCACACGAAGGTTTGCTTTTCTATCTAGGTAATCACGAAAAATACGAGGCGTGTTTCTAAAGAAAGTAGCGATTATTTTTAATTTCTCTACTACGAATAGTAAGTACTCGTAGGTAAAGTATTGCATTCCACCCAAAAATTCGATACCGAGATTTCATCGGAAATATATGTTTTGAGACCCCCTGAATCCAAAAAAAGCATTTTTGGAAACATGTCCGTGTGTGTGTCTGTCTGTGAACAGCATAACTCAGAAACGAACAGTCGGATAAACACCAAACTTGGTATTTAGGTTCAGTATCTTCCAGAGAAGCGACACGAAGGTTTTCAAGAAAATCCCCCTTTACATGGAACATTTTTCGAAAATTTTAATTTTCTCAAAAATGGCTCTAACGATTTTGATTAAAATATCATATATTTAAGATATTTTCATGAAAAATGAAATGTATATCTCGAATTTTCTGGGAATGTCTCCAAACGTATTCTTCATTGTGAACGACTTTTACATAACTGGTAAACCATAAGAGGTAAACAAACTTTTACTACACAAAAAAATGTAGATCGCGTTAAAATACACAATTTATGTCATATACATTTTTTTTGTTGTTGAGTGAACCATTTTCGAGATATTCCTTTCTTATTCCCTTACATTTTCCAATACTTTTGTCCTGGACATGCAGAGAGAATGGAATACTCCACATAGCAACCAGCTCTTAAAATATTTGACTATCGCTTAAAGCCTACCAATTCCGCTTGCATCTACAAGAAAATTAGCAAAAAGATTAACATTCTCGATTAACATGAAGCATATGGAGAATAAGCGTTTGTAAAAATACTTTGTACAAGAGTAGAGAAAGTCATGTGAGTGTAACACATCAGATTTTTTGTAATAGTAGTACATCCTTTAATCCAACACTATTACCGTACAATATAAGACCATACCTAATAATGCATTCAAAATAGGAGAAATACGCCTGTTTTATATAATTTTTGGGTATCTTATTTATAAGATTCCTTAATAAATATATAACTCTTGACAACTGTTTGCAAATATAATCTTTTGGTGAAGATAAATACCCAAAAGTTCCACTGGTTCTTCAGATGAAAAATTGTTTACACGCTTAAGCGTGAATATTAACTTCTTAGTCTTATTATGATTTACTACAAGACCATTACTAAAATACCATGTTTCAATTTCATTTATAACACTAATAGAAATGTTGTTAAACTCATCAAACTATTTGTGGGTAATCAAAAAAGTAGAATCATCAGCATAAATTAAGGATTTGGCCGATATATTATTAGGCACGTCATTAAACATTAATATAAACAAAAAAGGTCCCAATATAGAACCTTGAGGTACACCAAACTTTATCATGTCTATAGTACTTTAATCAAAAGGTCTTTCAATATTTGTAATACTTTTGAAATGAATAAAACTGTACAAACGAAACATGTTTATTTATTTATTACTATTTTGAAGTAATGACATTTACTGTGGAAGAAAACATTCGTTAAATAGCCGCCACGCCTTGGTGGAGTTGCTTGTGTGCGAGTCTTCCAGTTTTCAATTACAAACATAAACCAGTTCTTAAAAGGTGTGACTATCCCTTAAGCCCACTGCATCTACAAGGAAATATTTAACAAAATAATTTCTACAAATTATTATGAGGCAGTATTTTTAACACTTAAATGATTTCAGTCAAATTATATAATATAAAATATAATAACAGCCCGCCTTAAAGCAATATGTGTAAAAATAATATATAAAATGTATGTAACAGTCATTGTATTAATGTTTATATTATTATCTACATGTTCAATAATGTTATGTGAATGTATTAGGTAATTTAATAATGTAGGAGCTGTGAGAATAATAGGTTAAAAGTTGCTAACAATGAGGTAACCTTGAGGCAATAATGAGTAAGAAAGTTTAATAATGCTACAAGGCATTATAGAAGCAACAATAATGTAATTTTTTAGACAGTTTATAAATAGCCAATCAACAACCAGAAAAAAAGCTTAAGTTAAATGAAAGTATTCTATTGGAGTAGGATTAGCTAATCAGAAACTGAAATAGGTCAAATTGTACAAATTCAGAAGTCAGTTGCTAGTAGACAGCGTTCCTAACCGGACGCGAGAAGTTTAATACGTATCTAGTGTGAGAAAAAAATAGTTTACGTGTTAAAAAAAATGCTAGTAATTAATAAACAATCTCAAAGTTCTCTCTCTATATCAGTGAAATGTTATTTTAATCGTTTAAAGAATTAATAATTGGAGTGAAGTACAAATTATAATCTGTGTAAGCTTACATTCTTAGCCGCACTACTCCCTGCAAAGAAATCCATGTCTCTAACAATAATACTGACGCAGCCGAGGCAAAAATAAATATATAATATTTAAAGAAACAGTCAAATTCCAAAGCTAATATTTTTAAACTTGGGGCAAGGGCTACCGGAAACGTGTGGTTGCAACTACTTCAAATGTTCGGCTCCACAACAGTCGAAATACAATACAACTCCTACTTCAAATTGGCTTTCCATACGTGAAGCAACAACCTACTTCAATTATTAACATGAAGCAGATAGAATAAAAAGCTTTTCTAAGAATATTTTATTGACAAATGGGTAGAGAATGGCATGTGAATGTAATACATTAGTTAGTTTCCTATGTAAGCAGTAGAATTCTTTCTTTTTACTTTCTCTACTACGTATAGTAAGTAGGGGAAGTATTGCATTCCACACAAAAATTCGATACCGAGATTTCACCGGAAATACATGTTTTAAGACCTCCTGTATCCAAAAAAAGCATTTTTGGAAACATGTCCGTGTGTGTGTCTGTGTGTGTGTGTGTGTGTGTGTGTGTGTGTGTCTGTGTGTGTGTGTGTCTGTGAACAGCATAACTCAAAAACGAACAGTCGGATAAACACCAAACTTGGTATTTAGGTTTAGTATCTTCCAGAGATGCGATACGAAGGTTTTCAAGAAAATCCCCCCACCCCGGACTACCCTTTACATGGAACATTTTTCGAAAATTTTAATTTTCTCAAAAATGGCTCTAACGATTTTGATGAAAATATCATATGTTTAAGATAATGTCATGAGAAATGAAATGTATATCTTGAATTTTATGGGAATGTCTCCAAAAGTATTCTTCATTGTGAACGACTTTTGTATAACTGGTAAACCGTAAGAGATAGACAGAATTTTACTACACAAAAAATGTAGATCGCGTTAAAATACACAACTTATGTCATATACATTTCTTTTGTTGAGTGAACCGTTTTCGAGATATTGCTTGTTATTTCCTTAAATTTTCCAATACTTATACTTTTTGTCAAATTCGTTATTCAATTTTTATGTCCTGGATATGCAAACAGAATAGAATGCGCCACATAGCAACCAGCGCTTAAAAGAATTGAGTATCGCTTATAACCTACCATGTTCTCCTTGCATCTACAAGAAAGTTAGCAATAAGATTGACAGCTCGATATCTCGATTAACATGAAGCATATGGAGAATAAACGTTTGTAAAAATAGTTTGTACAAGAGTAGAGAAAGTCATGTGAGTGTAACACATCAGATTTTTTACTTTCTCTACTACGTATAGTAAGTAGGGGAAGTATTGCATTCCACCCAAAAATTCGATACCGAGATTTCACCGCAAATACATGTTTTGAGACCTCCTTAATCCAAAAAAAGCATTTTTGGAAACATGTCCGTGTGTGTGTCTGTGTGTCTGTGTGTGTGTGTGTCTGTGAACAGCATAACTCAAAAACTAACAGTCGGATAAACACCAAACTTGGTATTTACGTTCACTATCTTTCAGAGATGCGAAACGAAGAATTTCAAGAAAATCCCCCCACCCCAGACTACTCTTTACATGGAACATTTTTTGAAAATTTTAATTTTCTCAAAGATGGCTCTAACGATTTTGATGAAAATATCATATGTTTAAGATAATGTCATGAGAAATGAAATGTATATCTCGAAATTTCTGGGAATGTCTTCAAAAGTATTCTTCGTTATGAACGACTTTTGCATAACTGGTAAACCATAAGAGATAGACAAAATTTTACTACACAAAAAATGTAGATCTCGTTAAAATACACAACTTATATCATATACATTTTTTTTGTTGAGTGAACCGTTTTCGAGATATTGCTTGTTATTTCCTTAAATTTTCCAACACTTATACTTTTACTCAAATTCGTTATTCATTTTTTTATGTCCTGGACATGCAAACAGAATGGAATGCGCCACATAGCAACCAGCGATAAAATATTTGACTATCGCTTAAAAGCTACCATATTCCCTTTGCATCTACAAGAGAATTACAAATAAGATTGACATCTCGATATCTCGATTAATATGAAACATATGGAGAATAGGCGTTTGTAAAAATAGATTGTACAAGAGTAGGGAAAGTCATGCGAGTGTAACACATCAGATTTTTTTTTATGTCCTGGACATGCAAAGAGAATGAAATGCGCCACATAGCAACCAGCGTTAAAATATTTGACTATCGCTTAATAGCTACCATATTTCCCTTGCATCTACAAGAAAATTACCAATAAGATTGACATCTCGATATTTCGATTAACATGAAGCATATGGAGAATAGGCGTTTGTAAAAATAGATTGCACAAGAGTAGAGAAAGTCATGTGAGTGTAACACATCAGATTTTTTTTCAGTTGCAAATGAGCAGGTGAAAGATTGAGAAGCGTTTCTTCTTGTTTCAACGCAAGATTGCCAGTTGTATGCCTAGGACAACCATGGAAGACACAAACAATGATGCAGAGACCCGAAAAGAGGATTAAAAACACGGGTGATTTGTCACGGTGACGCCAACTGGCGAGGAATCGGCTTACGGTAATACTCAAGTGTTCAGGAGATTAACAGATGCGACTTTGTGGTCTTAGAGTCTCCCTACATCCATCGTTTAGGGAGGCCGTGCACGTCATCGGGACTGAGAAACTTGACTGTTAATAACATGAAAACAATACTTTGGAGAAATGTCAAATTGACTTTTTATATCTCGAATAGAGAAGAATGGTTTAGCGTACACCTATTCATATCTCTTCTTCTCTCTTCTAAAAACTCTATTTTTCTTTGTACCTCTAAAACCATTTTACATACGTACAGAGGTTACAGAATACGTGAGGTTACTAAAGTGCAAGATTGACATTTTTCCACTAGAATCTGGTGATATTCGGCTTGTTAGGTTCCATTCATAACCGGCAACTCCTCCGCAAATACACACCTGTTATACGAGTGTATTAGGAAGGTTAGTTACATTGTATCTGCTAGGTTAGTGCCCTGTTTTTACTTTCTCTGCTACTCCACCCAAAAATTCGATACTGAGATTTCACTGGAAATACATGTTTTGAGACCCCCTGAATCCAAAAAAGCATTTTTAGAGACATGTCCGTGTGTGTGTCTGTGTGTCTGTCTGTCTCTGTGTCTCTGAACAGCATAACTCAGAAACGAACAGTCGGATAAACACCAAACTTGGTATTTAGGTTCAGTATCTTCCAGAGATGCGTCACGAAAGTTTTCAAGATAATTTCCCCACCCCAGATTACCCTTTACATGGAATATTTTTCGAAAATTTTAATTTTCTCAAAAATGGCTCTAACGATTTTGAATAAAATACCATATATTTAAGATATTTTCATGACAAATGAAATGTATATCTGGAATTTTCTGGGAATGTCTCCAAAAGTATTCTTCATTGTGAACGACTTTTGCATAACTGGTAAACCATAAGAGATAGACAAAATTTTACTACACAAAAATGTAGATCGCGTTAAAATACACAATTTATATCATATACATTTTTTTGGTTGAGTGAACCATTTTCGAGATATTGCTTGTTATTCACTTAAATACTTATACTTTTTCTCAAATCGTTATTCATTTTTTTGTCCTGGACATACAAAGAGAATGGAATACTCGACATAGCAACCAGATCTTAAAATATTTGACTATCGCCTAAAGCCTACCAATTCCCCTTGCATCTACAAGAAAATTAGCAATAAGATTAACATCACGATTAACATGAAGCATATGGAGAATAAGCGTTTGTAAAAATATTTTTTACAAGAGTAGAGAAAGTCATGTGAGTGTAACACATCAGATTTTTTAACGTCATTTCTCTTGTTTCAAGTACACATTGTAAACGTTATAAGCAAACTTAAATTTAATAAATATGTTATGCATGGAAAACACAGGATACTGCCATATATTTAACAAATTAAAATTTAAATAATAAAAAAACATACACCAAATATTGAACCCAGGTTGTTCCAATTATGAGATATGTGCTTCACCGCTCGGCTACCATGCATACAACGTGAAGAAGGCGTTTTGTTGTATTGCTATTTGCCCCATGTATGGAAGCCAATTTGAAGTAGATAGTATCTTTATGTTATTTTCACCACGCTTTGGGCGTCAATTTTGAAGTAGGTTGTATTGAAGGAGTTGTATTATATTTCAACTGTTAAGAGCCAAACTAGAAGTTGGTTGCAACCGCACTATGGTACCCGGTAGCCTTCGTCAAAAAATGTAAAAAAATATTAACTTTGTAATTTGACTGTTTCTTTAAATATTATATATTTATGTTTGCCTCGGCTGCGTCAGTATTTATTTTAGAGACATGGATGTCTTGGCAGGGTTGTGGTGCGACTGAAGAATGTAGGCTTACACAGATTATAATTTTACTTCACTCCTTTTATTAATGCTTGACACGATTTAAATAACACTTCACTGATATAGAGAGCTGTGAGATTCTTTTACTAATTACTTGCACTTTTTAACACGTAAACTATTTTCGTCTCACACGAATACGTATTAAACTTCTCGAGGACGTGTCTCCCGTCCGGTTAGGAACACTGTTTACAGGCAACTGACTTCTGAATTTGTAAATGTTTCTCCTTTTCAGTTTCTGATTGGCTAATCCTACTCCAATAGAATACCTTCATTTAACTAAAGCTTTTTCTGGTTGTTGATTGGCTATTTTATAAACTCACTAAAATTACATTATTGCTTCCAAGAATCACAAGTAACATTATTAAACTCTCAAACTCATTATTGCCTCAAGGTTACCTCATTGTTAGCAACGTTTAACTCATTCTCACAGCTCCTACATTATTAAATTACGTAATACATTCACATAACTTTATTACACATTGATACAATAATATAAACATATACAATGGCTGTAATATACACTCCTTATATATTGTTACATACACATATTGCTGTTATTGAATTATATATTATATAATTAGACTGAAATCATTTAAGTGTTAAAAATACTGCCTCAAACGACATTGAAAGGCATTTTCCTACTTATCACATAGTTTTGAAATGAACGCAGGGTGGTATTAAATCGTGTATTGTGAACGCAGCGTGAGCTAATGCTTCCGTTATTTTCCGAATTGAACTCCCCCTCTGGCTGTTGCTCATTTATTTTGTGTTAGGCTGTACGTGGTAGAGAAAAAAATTAGAAATTATTCGACCATTTCGATCGATGATGTTCCACCACCAAAGGTTACTTATAGGCTATGCAGCATTTCTAGAACTTGAAAGACTGTCGGGGGGAGGTTAAAGAAATCAGACATTCCACTAATGTTTCCTAACTTTTGTGTGAACATCAGGGGTTTTAAGGGGTAAAAGGGAGGATTTAGAATAGAATGTTATAAGAATCATTTCATAAAGAAGGGGAGGGGTAGATGAAATAAATTAATCCTCACTCGAGTTTAAAAAGCTAATCTACAACATATCGGGAAGCCAGCTAGTGGTCTAAAAGCAACAGAAGCTGGTATGCAATCGCATGACTGTGGTATAGATAAGGCTGAATATAATCACAGAATGTGAACCGAAATCCATTAACATCTCAAGGTGGGAAGGTCCGAAATGACATCAATCTCGTTCTCCTTTTTCCACGTGGGCCAGAAATCTATTAACTCTGTTTCTGAAAGTTGGCCAGAGCGTGTTTCATGTGTTCGCAGGTGTATCATTACACTTAAATATGGCTCTTAGGAATGATGTACGGGCGAATATTAGCAGGGTACATCAGAGCTAAGAAAAACAGCAGACGGACACTTTATATAGCCTGGTAAAACAAGTTCGAGTAGCAATAAAGCACTACAATTTATTGCGCATTGCAATATACAAATCTATAATTAAGTAAAATTTACTCTCAGAACGTAACAAAAGAGTAATTTATTTTTTTTATTCTATTTTATTTTGCGTCGCTTTAACTCCTTGGTCATATCGCGACAGATCTGTTGGTGGATAACTCTTAGAACGATGTGTGATGGACAGTTAGCCTTCTAGGTCTCATCCCTGTAACCACCCCCTCCGTCACGTGTCACAGAGACCTAGCGCATAGCTACCGAGTCTCCTGCTTTCGTGCCGTGCAGACCGCATTAGGGTGCCCCCACACAGAAAGGCGGCTAGCCTTCTAGGTCTCATCCCTGGAACTGTCATCTTGCTTCGTCACGTGTCCACAGAGACCCCCAGAGCACTGGGTCAGAAAATGTAGATTTCATGCATGAATACCTCATGTGTTACATTCACACGACTTTCTCTACCCAGTATAGTTTATTTTTATATACCTAGCGTCTCAAAGTATTCTTTCAAAAGCTAATTCTTCTGCCTGCTTCAAAATAATTGAGATAAACGTTTGCATTCATAACACATTTCGTTATACATACAAAGGGAACAGCGATAGTCAAATGTTTAACAACTGGACGCTATATGCTGGCCTTAAAATTCCATACTGTTTCCATGACATCGCGAGAAACAACTGCAAATCGATGGGACTTTAAAAGAATGACAGTGTTGAACAATTCGAACGAATAATGACGGACATCTCGGAAATGGCTGATACCACAAAAAATCTGATGTGCTACACTCACATGACTTCCTCTACTCTTGTACAAACTATTTTTACAAACGTTTATTCTCCATGTGCTTCATGTTAATCGAGATGTTAATCTTATTGGTGATTTTCTTGTAGATGCAAGGGGAATATGCTAGGCTTTAAGCGATAGTCAAATATTTTAAGCGTTGGTTGCTATGTAGAGCATTCCATTCCCTTTGCATATCCAGGACATAAAAAAATTAATAACGAATTTGAGAAAAAGTATAAGTATTGGAAAATTTAAGGGCATAACAAGCAATATCTCGAAAACGGTTCACTCTACAAAAAAAATGTATACGACATAAATTGTGTATTTTAACGCGATCTACATTTTTTGTGCAGTAAAATTTTGTCTACCTCTTATGGTTTACCAGTTATGCAAAAGTCGTTCACAATGAAGAATACTTTTGGAGACATTTCCAGAAAATTCAAGATATACATTTCATTTGTCATAAAAATATCTTAAACATATGATATTGTAATCAAAATCGTTAGAGCCACTTTTGAAAAAATTAAATTTTTCGAAATCTGTTCCATGTAAAGGGTAATCTGGGGTGAGGGGATTTTCTTGAAAACCTTCGTGTCGCATCTCTGGAAGATACTGAACCTAAATACCAAGTTTGGTGTTTATCCGACTGTTCGTTTCTGAGTTATGCTGTTTACAAACACACACACACGGACATGTTTCTAAAAATGCTTTTTTTGGATTCAGAGGGTTTCAAAACATGTATTTCCGATGAAATCTGGATATCTAATTTTTGGGTGGAATACAATACTTCCCCTACTTACTATACGTAGTAGAGAAAGTAAAAAGGTTATTTGAAATAAATTGTGTGTTTTGAAGAGACATACATTTTTTTGGAAGAGGGCGTTTTAGACTATGGCTTAACGTTTTAACAGTTATACCAGATTTTACAAAATTCCTTCCGAATGAAGAGGATTTCAAAGCCTATTTCCAGAAAATTCAAGATATACGTTTTATTTGCCATGTAAATATGTTCAATATAATAGTATTTTGATCAACATTTTTTGCCTTTTTTAGAAAATGTAAAATTTTGAAAATTTTTCCATTTAAAGAGTAGTTAGGAGTGGGATTTTCTTGAAAATCTTCGTGTTGCCTTTTTGGAAGGTACTAAACCTAAATATCAATTTGGTATCTGTCCGACTTTTCGTTAATGAAATATGCTGTCCACAGACACACACACGGACCTTTTTCTATAAATTATTTTTATTCAAGCATCCTCAAAACATGTAATTTCAATGAAACACAGAATAGAATTCTTGGGTGGGATGCAATAGCTTCTCAACCTACCACGTACGCGGTAACGAAACTAAAAATGAATAGCGATTTTGTACTTGAAAAAGTGTATAAAGAATATCTTGGAAATGGTTAACGCCACAACAAATATTTATTTTACTTAAATTGTGTGAATTAACGAGATCTACAGCTTTTGTGCATCAAGCTTTTGTCTCTCTCTCTCTCTCTCTCTCTCTCTCTCTCTCTCTTACAGTTTACAAATTATAAAAAATGATTCAGAATGAAGACGGCTTCTCAGGTTTACCCAGAAAATTCAAATATATACTTCATTTGACATAAAAATATCTTAAACAATGGTATTATAATAAATAATTTTCTTTATTTTTGAGAAAAATAAAAAAATAAGGAAAATTCTTCCATGTAAACGGTGTTTTGGGTGGGGAACGGGTTTCTTGAAAATCTTCCTATCGCACACTTAAGAGGACGCTGCAGTAGAGAACGTAACAACCGCATAATACAAACATTTATTTGTAGACATAAGTATACATTGTAGAAGATTGAATAGAGAAAGTAATGTGAATGTAACGCATCAGATTTTCTAATATAGCAATCAGCGCTTCCTGAAGTTAAGATATGAAACTAAGTATTTAGTTATTTTAAGCCTAAGTACTAAAAGAAAACAAAAGAAGGGAGATTTGAAATTAGATTTTTTTGTTGTTAATTAAAATGGTAGGAGTGACATTCCAGGGTATCTGGTCCAGAGTGTGTCTACATGTCGCACGTCCTACTGGACCATCAGGCCTTCAGTGACTGCCTCTAATTATTATCTTTAAGAGGTAGCCATGGTGGTGGTACCCATTCATTTGCGTTTCTTTTTTTCCCAACCTTTTCCCTTAATAACACGGGACCACGGTGGCAATTATTTCCGACGTAACCTGTTATTACCGAGAAACCAGCAATTCGCAAAGGAGCGGGTCCTCTCGTCTGCTGCGGCGAAAAATCTATTTAAGGAATCCTCCCCCTCTCCTGTCAGATTGGAATCCTTCCCCTTCTGTCCCATCCTATACACTCAACTGGGCGAAAATGGGAATATGTCTATTGCATTTTAAACAGCACCTCGAGAGCTCCTTTAGAAAAGTGGCGAAAAAAACCTTTGCTTCAGTTGAAACTCCCTCAGCTTTACTGAACAACAACCTGCTGTTTAAGGTCTTCTTTTTATTATTTTCTCCTCCCCCTTATCCCTCCTACTTCTCTTATGGTCCCTCAGAATATATCTATCTACGATTTTTATTTTCTACGCTATTACCTATAGTAAGCAGAGGAAGTATAACATTCCACCCAATAAAAATCTGATGTGTTACACTCACATGTCTTTCTCTACTACGTATAGTAAGTAGGGGAAGTATTGTATTCCACCCAAAGATTCGATACCGAGATTTCACCGGAAATACATGTTTTGAGACCCCCTGAATCCAAAAACAGCATTTTTGGAAGCATGTCCGTGTGTGTGTCTGTGTGTCTGTCTGTGAACAGCATAACTCAGAAACCAACAGTCGGATAAACACCAAATTTGGTATTTAGGTTTAGTATCTTCCAGAGATGCGACACGAAGGTTTTCAAGAAACCCCCCCACCCCAGATTACCCTTTACATGGAACATTTTTCAAAAATTTTAATTTTCTCAAAAATGGCTCTAACGATTTCGATTAAGATGTCATATCTTTATGATATTTTCATGACAAATAAAATATATATCTTTAATTTTCTGGGAATGTCTCCAAAAGTATTCTTCATTGTGAACGACTTTTGCATAACTGGTAAACCATAAGAGATAGACAAAATTTTACTATACATAAAATGAGATCGCGTTAAAATACACATTTTATGTCATATACATTTTTTTTGTTCAGTAAACCATTTTCGAGATATTGCTTGTTATTCCCTTAAATTTTCCAATACTTATACTTTTCCTCAAATTCGTTATTCATTTTTTTTATGTTCTGGACACACAAAGAGAATGGAATACTCCACATAGCAACCAGCTCTTAAAACATTTGACTATCGCTTAAAGCCTAGCAATTCCCCTTACAACTACAAGAAAATTAGCAATAAGATTAACATCTCGATATCTCGATTAACATGAAGCATATGGAGAATAAGCGTTTCTAAAAATAGTTTGTACAAGATTAGAGAAAGTTATGTGAGTGTAACACATCAGGCTTTTTTCTATCTACTACCTTATAATCCAAATAAACCTTTACAGAAACAGCTAAATTACGCATTTCGTTATAGATACAAAGAGAACAGGGAGAGTCAAATGTTTAACAACTGGACGCTATATGCTGGCCTTAAAATTCCATACTGTTTCCTTGACATCGCGAGAAACAACTGAACGTTGAAAGGACTTTACTTTACAACTCGAACCTTTAATAACGGATACCTCAGAAACGGCTTATGCCACAAACAAATTATTTTAAATAAACTGTGTGTTTAATAGAGATCTACAATGATTGTGTAATGCGTTTTCGTCTATCGCATACCGTTTAGCAGTTTTATAACATTATACAAAATTCCTGAATGAAGAGGACTTCATAGGTTATTCCCTGAAAATTCAAGATACACATTTTATTTCTCATGTAAGCATGTTTCATAATATAAGTATGATATTTTAAACAAAATCGTTAGAGCCATTTTTTATAAAATCGAAAATTTCGAAAACTGTTCCATTTAAAGGGTAGTTTGACTTTCTCCACTCTTGTACAAACTGTGTTTACAAACGCTTATTGAACATCTACTTCTCCATCTGTTATTGGAGATACAAATTTGCAGAAATTATCTTATTGCTAATTTTCTTGTAGCTACAAGGAGGAATATGGTAAGTTTTAAGCGATAGTCAAATCTTTTAAGAGTTGGTCGTTATGTCGAGCATTTCATTCTCTTTACGTGTCCAGGACATAAAAAAAGAATAACGAATTTCCATTTGAGAAAAGGTGGTGGAAAACCCAAAGAAATAACAAGGAATATTTAAAAAATGGTTCACTCGACTAAAAAAATTTGCATGTGACATAAATTGTGTGTTTTAACGAGATCTATATTTTTGTGTAATAAAATTTTGTCTATCTCTTACTGTTTACCAGCTATGCAAAAGTCGTTCAGAATGAAGAGGTCTTTGGGGACATTCACAGAAAGTTCAAGACATACATTTCATTTGCCATAAAAATATCTTAAACTTATGATATTTTAATCAAAACTGTTAGAGCCACATTTTAGAAAAACAAAACTTTTGAATAATTTTCTTGAAAATCATTGTGTCGCATCCTTGGAAGGTATCGAACCTAAATGCCAAGTTTGGTATTTATCCGACTTTTCGTTTTTAAGTTATATTCTTCACAAACACACACACACGGACCTTTTTCTAAAAATGTATTTTTTTATTCAAGGTGCCTCAAAACATGTGTTTCCGGTGAAATCTCCGTTTTGAATTTTTAGGTGGAATGCAATACCTTTTCTTTCTACTAGGCGCGTGGTCGAAGAAGTAAAAATCCAATACCAAAGTTTAATCAGAAATAAATGGGGCCCCTTGAACTAAAAAAAATCTGATGTGTTACACTCACATGACTTTCTCTATTCTTGTACAAACTATTTTTACAAACGCTTATTCTCCATATGCTTCATGTTAATCGAGATATATTAATCTTATTGGTAATTTTCTTGTAGATGCAAGGGGAATTGCTAGGCTTTAAGCGATAGTCAAATGTTTTAAGAGCTGGTTGCTATGTGGAGTATACCATTCTCTTTGAATGACCAGGACATAAAAAAAATTGATGTGTTACGCTCACATGACTTTCTCTACTCTTGTGCAAACTATTTTTACAAACTCTTATTCTCCATCTATTTCATATTAATCGGGATAAACATTTGCAGAAACGACCTTTTGACATGCAAAGAGAATTACATTTTACATACAGCGACCAGTTCTAAAAATATTTGACTATCGCTTAAGGCGTACTATGTTCCCCTTGTTTTGTATTTGCAAGGGCAATATATAAATCCAGTAGCTTTTAAGCATAGACATATATCTTAATAGCTGGTTGCTAGGTGCAGCACCATTCTCTTTGCCACAGATTAATATTCTTTGCATATCCAAGACAAAAAAATGTGAGTGGTTATTATTGTAGCCCCACGTTTGGGAGCCAATTTGTTACGGTACTTTTTATACAGTTATTACTTGTGATGTTTGTGTATGTGTGTTTATTTCATGTGAAGCCATCTTGTGACGTCATTCATTTGTTCGGTTTGTAGCTCCATCTGGTGTTAGCAATTTGCAGCAGTGTTAGTGTTCGAAAGAATGCGACTGTTATTTGATTTAATTTTTGTTTACTGTCCTCCGGCTAGCTATTATTTCTCGGTCGAACATGTCTCTTGATCAGGGTGTGTAAACGGAAAGGAATCTTTTATCCAAATATAACACTGATGAAGAAATTTGTTTTACACATTTATTGTCGAACACGTTAACTATCACATTTATACATTGATCTTAACACTCGCCAAACTGAAACTGTTATAATAACTTCTTACTGATCACTCTTAATTTGCGTACTTCGACCTTTTGTATAATTAACCTTACAACACTTTAGATTATTCATAATTCTGCTGTGCGTAACTTGTGAATCGATACCCGACGTTTGCCGTACAAATACTTTCGACGAACTGACTGACTGAAGACGACGTGTAGTGTACACAGATTTTTGATGAACTGGACTGAATTTACCTCCAACCTACTGCTTTTATACCCATACACACCGATATGCCTAAAGATTATAACTGAACTGCAATTGGCTAATAAAACGCGCCAACATTAGCGTCTATTTTAATATCCAATGAAAATTATGAATACATATGCTCTAGGGAAATATTCCAGAAGGTTCTAAACGGAAAAAACGCGCCAACATTACGCAACTTCCTCGTTTCCAATAATGATAAACAGCTCACCCCCTCGCTGCATTATTGAACGCTATTATTGACAGTTTCAGTAAGGCATTAAAAACTTACTTCTCAACAATAATTACAATAAACAAATATCTCAAATCAATGTCACATAAAAATGCATATTCATATTGCAATCATTATTTACATTTAAGTAATTTGTGATACAAATTACTGCATCAAAAATGACTAACGAATTCCCATTTGAGAAAATAAGTATTGAAAATTTAAGGGAATAACAAGCAATATCTCGAAAATAGTTCACCCCAACAAAAAAACTGTATATGACATAAATTATCTATTTTCACCTGATCTACATTTTTTGTGTAGTAAGATTTTGTCTATCTCTTATGGTTTACCAGTTCAAAAGTCGTTCACAATGAAGAATACTTTTGGAGAAATTCCCAGAAAATTCAAGATATACATTTTATTTGCCATGAAAATATCTTAAACATATGATATTTTAATCAAAATCGTTAAGAGCCATTTTTAGGAAAATTAAAATTTTAGGAAAATAAAATGTATGTGTTGAATTTTCTGGTAATAGCTTGTCTTCATTCGAAAGCCATAAAACAGACAAAGGCATAGTATACAAAAATTTCTGATGCGACACATTCACGTGACCTTTTCTACCCTCTATCGTTTTTTAGTAGGTATGAAAATTATTCTTGCTCAAGCTTATTCCTTTATCTACTACATTTATTCCAAATAAACCTTTGCAGAAATAGTTACATTACACATTTCGTTATAGATACAAAGGGAACAGCGATAGTCAAATGTTTTAACAACTGGACGCTATATGCTGGCCTTAAAATTCCATACTGTTTCCATAACATCACGAGAAACAAATGAATGTTGAAAGGTCTTTAATAGAATGACCAATTGAACCTTTAATAACGGATGTCTCAAAAACGGCTTATGCCACAAAAAATTATTTTAAATAAATCTAAATTTTTTGTGTAGTGCGTTTTCGTCTATCGCTTAACGTTTACCAGTAATACAAGATCATACAAAGTTCCTTCCAAATGAAGAGAATTTCAAAGGATATTCCCCGAAAATTCAAGATAAACATTTTATTTCTCATGGAAATATCTTTTATATATGCTATTTTAATCAAAATCGTTAGAGCCATTTTTTTAGAAAATCAAAACTTTTAAAAAATGTTTGAACATATAATGATAAAGGAATATGTTAATTTTGTAATGTTGAGGAAAGTGTAGGGCATTATCTAACTGTGAAAATTTGAAAAAATGGATAGAGAAATTCTAGGACAAGAAATGGAATAATATGGGACGGGGTTAGTTGCATTGAAAATGTTAGCAAGCAAGCACGAAGAAAGAAATAGGAAAGTAGGAGATGAAAGGGAAATGGATGAGGAAAGTCAAAGAGAAAAAGAGGGAAGGGGAGGGAGGGGAGATAAGATAAAATGAATTGTAATGATGCTTTAGCAAAGAGAGGTAAATGTTACACAGCAGTGCTGAAGCCCAGGGTGCTATACTGGTTGTACAACGGAAAGTAAGGTAACATGCATGTACATATTGAAGTAGAAGTATGATAAATAAATGTAACAAAACCTGTAATTTGTAACCTGAATGGTGTATAATAAACTACATACATACAACGTTTTGTAAGAATGGTTTGTAAAGCTTGCCTCAACCTTAAAAGACAGTATGAAGGTAAATGATGGGGTATCTCTGTTTCTATTTAACGTATGAGGTGTGATTTCGCGAGCTTTATACAGCCGACGTTCAAAACTTTTGTTTCATCTTGTTGGTACACATGTTCCTGATGTATGCTTGCATTTTCAGCTGTTTTGAACATTTAGTTTATTGTTGACAGTCGAAAAAGTTATACGTGTTTCGAGTGCTCGGTGAATTTTTGCTTTCGAAAAAGATGGATCCAAGATTTTGCACTAAATTTTGCTTTAAAAACGGAATAAAGTATGGCACCGCATTCGGAATGTTGCCTGTGGCTTTTGGTGAATCTACTATGAGCAAGACAAGAGTTTACGAGTGGTATAAACGTTTCAAAGAGGGTCGAGAAGACACTGAAGACGACGACCGCCCTGGACGCCCTAGCACATCAATTACTGACGACAATGTGAAAGAAGTAAAGAAAATTGCTCTGAAAAATCGCCGAATCACCATCATAGAGGTTGCTGATGATGTCGGCATATCATTTGGCTCATGCCAAGCAATTTTTTTGCTTTCTCTACTATGTATAGTAAGTAAGGAAAGTATTGTATTCCACCCAAAAATTCGATACCGAGATTTCACCGGAAATACATGTTTTGAGACCCCCTGAATCCAAAAAAAGCATTTTTGGAAACATGCCCGTGTGTGTGTCTGTGAACAGCATAACTCAGAAACGAACAGTCGGATAAACACCAAACTTGGTATTTAGGTTCAGTATCTTCCATGGATGCGACACGAAGGTTTTCAAGAAAATTTCTCCACCCCAGAGTACCCTTTACATGGAAGATTTTTCGAAAATTTTAATTTTCTCAAAAATGGCTCTAACGATTTTGATTAAAATATCATATGTTTAAGATATTTTCATGACAAATAAAATGTATATCTTGAATTTCCTGGGAATGTCTCCAAAAGTATTCTTTATTGTGAACGACTTTTGCATAACTGGTAAACCATAAGAGATAGACAAAAGTTTACTAGAACAAAAATGTAGATCGCGTTAAAATACACAATTTATGTCATATACATTTTTTTTGTTGAGTGAACCATTTTCGAGATATTACTTGTTATTCCCTTAAATTTTTCAATACTTATTTTCTCAAATGGGAATTCGTTATCCATTTTTTTGCTTGTATATGCAAAGAGTATTAATCTGTGGCAAAGGGAATGGTGCTGCACGTAGCAACCAGCTATTAAGAGATATGTATGTGCTTAAAGTCTACTGTTTTTCTATATTGCCCTTGTAAATATATTTTCCCCTTACATCTACAAGAAAATTAGCAATAAGATAGAGTCTGCAAATGTTTATCTCGATTAACATGAAGTAGATGGAGAATAAGCGTTTGTAAAAATAATTTGTACAGGAGTAGAGAAAGTCATGTGAGTGTAACACATCGGAATTTTGTTTTTTTTTTTTTTTTTTATGTTTTGGGCATGAAACGTATAGCAGCAAAGTTTGTTCCGAAATTGTAGAATTTCGAGCAAAAACGACGTCGCGAAGACATCGTTCAGGAATTGCTGAATGAAGCGTAAAACGATCCAGAACTTCTAAGAAACATGGGTATATCCCAATCGTCCCAATTAAAACTGCTTGAAGAGCCAAGACCGAAAAAAATTCGTCGGCAAGTTCGATCACATGTGAAGGTTCTTCTCACTGTTTTCTTCGATTACAATGGGATGGTGCATCAGGAGTTCCTGCCTTATGGTCGTACGGTCAATAAGGAATACTGCCTGGAAGTTAGACGCCGTTTGCGTGAAGCAATCCGAAGAAAACGACCAGAATTGTGACAAAATCACTCGTGGAAATTGCATCACGATAATGCACCCGCTCACACCTCAATGCTTGTTGGTGACTTTTTGGAAAAAAACAAAGCCATTATGCTGCCTCAGCCATCGTATTCGCCGGACTTCTTTCTGTTCCCGAGGCTGAAGAGAACCATGAAAGGACGACGTTTTGCCACCACTGATGAGATAAAAATAGAATCGCTGAAGGAGCTGAACACTATAACGAAAAGAGAGTTCCAGAAGTGCTTCTAAGATTGGAAAAGGTGCTGGCATAAGTGTATTATATCTGAAGGGGATTACTTTGTAGGGGACAAAGTTGATGTTGATGATTAAATAAACATTATTTAAGAAAAACAATAATTCTCGTTACTTTTTACTTTAGCTGTTGCCAAGATGCTAATAAGCAATAACATGCTGTAACTATCGTTTGTTATAAATTTCGGCTTTGATTATCCTATGAAAAATATTTTTCTCTACCAGATTATATCATTTTTAGAACCTTAAGAGGTTTTTGTGTGCACAATGTTCTAAAGAAAACGAATTTTTCAGTAAAAGTTCGATATTTGCTGTTTCTACACTTATCACGCAATAACTAATAAACTAAAGGGTACGATGCAAGATTTTTTCTTAGCTAGAGTAAACTAGTGTTCTGATACTCAGTTAGAATTCTCTACCTTTAATACCATGAGCATTACAATTTTTTAAATTAAATCTTTTCGGAAAATTCTATACATATGCATTAGAAAAGTCAGTCAGCGAGAAATTCTTTTGTTATTGGGTTTACAACGGGGATCAAGCGAGAGAAAATGCTGAGGAGGATTGGAGACAGTTTTTAAAAGAAGCCGGAATATAGCTTCTTGCATTCATTGCGTATGACAAACAAAAGTCATCCTAACTGCTTAGCTAACAGGCCAGGTGCGATGTATAAATTAATAAAGGTTAACATCAGTGTAAAGAAATGGGTATGTTTATAGTGTGAAGTGTTATGTAGGATATTTATTTAACATTTTACGTAAATATTTATGGTTATGGAGGGAGAAGCTAGGAAGAGACGAAATGTTGGTAAACTAAGAAGATTAATAATGAACGCATTAGATCACTGTTCAAGTAAAGTGAGTGTTAGTAAGGCAGTAAAAGAAACAGCTAAAGCTACCCGGGGTTCAGAAACAGTAGTGTATAAGATAAAAAATCTGATGTGTTACATTCACATGACTTTCGCTACTCTTGTACAAACTATTTTTACAAACGCTTATTCTCCATATTCTTCATGTTAATCGAGATAAACATTTGCACACTCTATCTTATTGCTAATTTTCTTGTAGATGTAAGAGGAAAATATATTTACAAGAGCAATATAGAAAAACAGTAGCCTTTAAGCACATACATATCTCTTAATAGCTGGTTGCTAGGTGCAGCACCATTCCCTTTGGCACAGATTATAACTCTTTGCATATCCAAGACAAAAAAATGAATAACGAATTCCCATTTTAGAAAATATTGAAAATTTAATGGAATAACAAGCAATATCTCGAAAATGGTTCACTCAACAAAAAAAATGTATATGACATAAATTGTGTATTTTAACGTGATCTACATTTTTTGTGTAGTAAAATTTTGTCTATCTCTTATGGTTTACCAGTTATGCAAACGTCGTTCACAATAAAGAATACTTTTGGAGACATTCCCAGAAAATTCAAGATATACATTTTATTTGTCATGAAAATATCTTAAACATATGAAATTTTAATCAAAATCGTTAGAGCCATTTTTGAGAAAATTAAAATTTTCGAAAAATGTTCCATGTAAAGGGTACTCTGGTGTGGGGGGATTTTCTTGAAAACCTTCGTGTCGCATCCTTGGAAGATACTGAACCTAAATACCAAGTTTGGTGTTTATCCGACTGTTTGTTTCTGAGTTATGCTGTTCACAAACAGACACACACACAGACACATACACGGACATGTTTCCAAAAATGCTTTTTTTGGATTCAGGGGGTCTCAAAACATGTATTTCCGATGAAATCTTGGTATCGAATTTTTGGTTGGAATACAATACTTCCCCTACTTACTATACGTAGTAGAGAAAGTAAAAAAGGAACGAATTAATGGACCTCTAAGGACCCATAAAAATGCAAAAAAGGATGGTGGAAACAAAACCACGATAAGTTAACACAATACAATGGAATAGTGCAGAGCATCGTTCATTCTTTTAAAACATTCCACTCACGTTGAATGTAATTTTGTCAAGGGTAAACAGTGATGATACCCTATGAAATTATAGCTTTTATTATTTTATATCTCCGTATTTCTTTATTAATATATATTCTTATGCCTGTACATTGTGAGAAGATGGTTTGTTGTATTGTTATTTGACCCACGCTTTGGGCGGCAATTTGAAGAAGTTTGTTGCTGCTACTTATGGAAAGTCAGGTTGAAGATGATGTATTATATTCCAACTATTGGGAGCCGAACTTGAAGTTGGTTACAACCGCACGTACAGTACCCGCTTTCCTGTAGCCTTCGCCCCAAATGTACTTTCCGGTGGCTTTTGCCCCAAATGTTTAAAAAATATATTAACTTTGTAATTTTGACTGTTTCTTTAAATATTACATATTTGTGTTTGCCTCGGCTACGTCAGTATTTATTTTTAGAGATGTAGGCTTAAACAGATTATAATTTTACATCACTCCTTTTATTAATGCTTGACACGATTTAAATAACACTTCACTGATATAGAGAGCTGTGAGATTCTTTTATTAAATATTTGCACTTTTTAACACGTAAGCTATTTTTGTCTCACACAAAATACATATTAAATTTCTCGAGGACACATCTCGCGTCAGGAACATGTCTTCATGCATCGCGTCCAGTTATGAGCACCGTCTACAAGCAACTGAACTTTGAATTTGTAAATTTTGCTATCTTTCAGTTCCTTATTGGCTAATCCTACTCCAATAGAATACTTTTATTTAACTAAAGCTTTTTCTGGTTGTTGATTGGCTATTTTATAAACTGTCACAAAAATTACATTATTGTTACTCCAAGAATCACAAGTAGTATTGTTAAACTTTCTTACTCATTATTGACTCAATTTTACCTTATTGTTAGCAACGTTTAACTCATTCTCACAGCTCCTACATTATTAAATTACGTAATACATTCACATGACATTATTACATATGTATACAATAATATAAAAATACACAATGACTAATATACACTTTTTATATATTGTTACATACACATATTGCTTTAAGACGGGCTGTTATTGAATTTATGTATTATATAATTAGACTGAAATAATTTAAGCATTAAAAATACTGCCTCAATTGCAGTAGATACTATAAATACAAAGAAGAGGCAAAGTGTAGGTGAAAATTAAATGTCTTACAGAATTGCCTTAAACAGCAATGCAGATATTTCACTATTTGGTGATGTATCATTCACAAGATGACATTAAATTGATAGATCGATCGCAGATGGGCGCCAAATTTGAGAGATTACGCATAGTACATGTGGCAACAGTGCGACCCATTTAACCTGTACTGTCTTAAGCGTGAGACGGGATATAGAATCTATATAAAAATAAGCGATAGCGGGTAGAGAAAGTCAAATGAATATAACACAGCATCCCCCCCCCAATTGTTAGGTAGCTATTAGTTTTTTCTCGTGGTAATGGAGGGATCCTGGAATTTTACACTCAACACATAGCGACCCGCTTTTAAAAAATCTGACTATCGCAAAAAGAAGTACACAAGAATAAACTTTTGTAAGCATAGTTCGTGGAAGTTTGGGTAGAGAAAGTCATGTGAATGTAACACATGAGATTTCTCTTATTGCACAAAATCCTAAAATGCTATCGGCAAAGTAGCCTACAAGTACCCCAGGTGGATGACATCATTTCCTTAAGTCGAACCCAATGTCTGGCTTATAGCGAATGAATTAACATTCATCGACTCCAAGTGATGTGGAACTATAAATTATGTGTCTCCGGATGTCTGAGTCGTTTATCATAAGCACTTTCAATTGCAATGAGAAACTGGTCTGTCATCCACGGTATTTCGTTTCTAGTTGACTTTGCTTAATTTATTAACTGGCTTGTTTTGTCAGCTCAAAGTATTAAGTAATCGACTGCAGATACATTCCGAAATTAACAGTTTGAATTAATGCGCAATGGCATTTAAAAACACAAGAACACTAGAGAGCTGCAGTACTAAAGGGGCACACATGCGGGAATAAAAATCTAATGTGTTGCATTCACATTCATTTCTCTACTCACTCTTCTACAAACGATGCTTACAAAAACGTGCTCCATTTCTTGTTAACATGGATAAACTTTCATTATAAACTTACGCATTCGTTGTAGGTATTAGAGGTCTGCACGGCCTAGGAGTGGGTTCGGGATTAATTTTAAAAATGTTCATTGGGTTCGGGCTGAAAATAAAGACGAAAAAAATTAATTTGTCACACTTTTTGGTCCGTGATGTTGAGATGATGTTCTAAAAAATAGCTA
Source organism: Deroplatys truncata (assembly GCA_030765065.1). Classification (NCBI taxonomy): domain Eukaryota; kingdom Metazoa; phylum Arthropoda; class Insecta; order Mantodea; family Mantidae; genus Deroplatys; species Deroplatys truncata. Next base: position 16,454,028 of record CM060979.1, read on the forward strand.
ACGACTTTGATTGAAATATCATGTTTAAGATATGTTTATGGCAAGTGAAATGTATATCTTGAATGTCCCCAAACGACCTCTTCATTCTGAATGACCTTTGCATAACTGGTAAACCGTAAGTGATAGACAAAATTTTACTAAACAAAACATGTAGATCTCGCTAAAACACACAATTTGTCATCACAGTTTTGAACCATTTCCGAGATATTCCTTGTTATTTGTTTGAATTTTCCAATACCTATACTCTTTTTTACTTTCTCTACTACGTATAATAAGTAGGGGAAGTATTGTATTCCACCCAAAAATTCGATACCGAGATTTCACCCGAAATATATGTTTTGAGACTCCCTGAATACAAAAAAAGCATTTTTGGAAACATGTCCGTGTGTGTCTGTCTGTGTGTGTCTGTGTGTGTATCTGTCTGTGAACACCATAACTCAGAAACGAACAATCGGGTAAACACCAAACTTGGTATTTAGGTTCAGTATCTTCCAGAGATGCGACACGAAGGTTTTCAAGAAAATCCCCCCACCCCAGATTACCTTTTACATGGAACATTTTTCGAAAATTTTAATTTTCTCAAAAATGGCTCTAACGATTTGGATTAAAATATCATATGTTTAAGATACTTTCAAGACAAATGAAATGTATATCTTGAATTTTCTGGGAATGTCTCCAAAAGTATTCTTTATTGTGAACAACTTTTGCATAACTGGTAAACCATAAGAGATAGACAAAAGTTTACTACACAAAAATGTGGATCGCGTTAAAACACACATTTTATCTCATATGTATAAGTGAACCATTTCCAAGATATTCCTTGTTATTTGTTTGAATTTTACAATACCAATACTTTTTCTCAAATGGGAATTCGTTATTCGATTTTTTATGTCCTGGACATACAAACAGAATGGAATTGTCCACATAGTAACCAGCTCTTAAAATTTTTGACTATCGCTTAAAGCCTACAATATTCCCCTTGCATCTACAAGAAAATTAGCAATAAGATAGTTTCTGTAAATGTTTATCTCGACTAACATGATGTAGATGGAGAATAAGTGTTTGAGAAAATAGTTTGTATAAGAGTAGAGAAAATCTTGCTAGTGCAGCACATCAGATTTTTATTTTTCTGTTGTTTATAGAGCCCTGGTAGTTTCAGTAACTCCTTGTTTAAGTATCTGGTGTAATAATTTTTAAATACCTCCAAAGAAATTCAAGGCAACCTAAGGGTGTGTTGTAGGGATAAAACGTCAAACCACTGGCAAAGCGGGTATTTCAGCTAGTAATAAATAAATACTCGCTTAGGACAATAGCGAATAGCGTCATAACAGCTGGACAACTCCAAACTCCGCCTCCCTCCATCCGTCCACACACACCCAGGACATCCTGGGCAGTGCAGTTGTAATAGGGGTGGCGTGTGATCACTAAGGCAGTATGATGCTTACTACATGCGGATTGCAGGACCTCAATCTCCCCTATTTCTGTAAATTGGCCTCTCAGTTGGTCCTAAGGGCTCAAGTTCACCAAGTCCCCCAGTAGGGGTAAAAATTCGCATGTCGGTACCGAAAATCGAATGAGTCCCTTCACGCCGCAGTAAACAGTGCTTCGTGGACTGATAATAAATAGTAATAATAAGAAGTGCAAAATAATTGCATTTAAAACAAAATTAGACAATCGGGGCAAGGACGGGTGGTATAGTACAAGAAGGCAACATACACTACGTGATCAAAAGTATCCGAACACCTAGCTGAAAATGACGTACAAGTTCGTGGCGCCCTCCATCGGTAATGCTGGAAGTCAATATGGTGTTGGCCCACCCTTAGCCTTGATGACAGCGTTCACTCTCGCAGGCATACTTTCAATCAGGTGCTGAAGGGTTTCTTGGGGAATGGCAGCCCATTCTTCACGGAGTGCGGAACTGAGGAGAGGTATCGATGTAGGTCGGTGAGGCCTGGCACGAAGTCGGCGTTCCAAAACATCCCAAAGGTGTTCTGTAGGATTCAAGTCAGGACTCTGTGCAGGCCACTCCATTACAGGGATGTTATTGTCGTGTAACCACTCCGCCACAGCCCGTGAAGTATGAACAGGTGCTCGATCGTGTTGAAAGATGCAATCGCCATCCCCGTATTGGTTTTCAACAGTGGAAAGCAAGAAGGTGCTTAAAATATCAATGTAGGTCTGCGCTGTGATCGTGCCATACAAAACAACACGGGTGCAAGCCCTCTCCAGGAAAAACACGACCACACCATAACACCACCACCTCCGAATTTCACTGTTGGCACTACACACGCTGGCAGATGACGTTCAACGGGCATTCGCCATACCCACACCCTGCCATCGGATCACCACATTGTGTACCGTGATTCGTCACTCCATACAACGTTTTGCCACAATTCAATCGTGCAATGTTGACGCTCCTTACACCTAGCAAGGAGTCGTTTGGCATTTTCCTGCGAAATGTGTGGCTTATGAGCAGCCGCTCCACCATGGAATCCAAGGTTTCTCACCTCACGCCTGTCATAGTACTTGAAGTGGATCCTGATGCAGTTTGGAATTCCTGTCGGGAATAGATGTCTGCCTATTACTCTTTACGACCCTCTTCAAATGTCGGCGGTTTCTGTCAGTCAACAGGCGAGGGCGGCCTGTACGCTTTTGTAGTGTACATGTCCCTCCACGTTTCCATTTCACTATCACATCAGAAACAGTGGACCTAGGGATGTTTAGGAGTATGGAAATCTCGCGTACAGACTTCTGACACAAGTGATACCCAATCACCTGACCACGTTCGAAGTCAGTGAGTTCCTAGAGCGTCCCATTCTGCTGTTTCACGATGTCTAATGACTACTGAGGTCGCGGATAATGAGTATCAGGCAATAAGTGGCAGCACAATGCACCTAAATGAAAAACTATGTTTGTGGGAGTCTCTGGATACATTTGATCACATAGTGTATGTGTTTAGAACAGAGGTATAAACAGCTGTCTAAAGTACCGATGTTAACGTAATGAATGCGGTGGTGATAACCGGAAGGTTTATCTCATCTCAGCTATTTTAACATTATTTTGAGTAGTTTATATAAAACCCCATGGAGCATCTGGCAGACTCTTAAACTACAATTTTATCAAATCTCTATAATCCTCGTAATGTCAAGGTTTCCCCTCATGCATCATTAATGACAGGGCAATACGGTGGATTACGGTCGTTATGAGTGGGTTAGTACTTAGTTGTTAATAAACCTGAGCTAAAGACATTATAAGACCGAGGTTAAACATCACCACTCCTTAATTATTATTCCATGGCTATTTCAATTGTTCACGCGCAAATATCCACTTTAGTAGTTTATAATTACAACATGTAACGACACACACACACAGCAATATTAATAAACTCTTTATTTTGAACTAGGAGTTTCAAAGCCATCACACAGGACACGCTCCTTAAAAAATCTGACTATCGCTTTACCTGCTGTATCCTACAACGAAATGTGTAAGGGTGAATTGAAAGTCAATCTGGACTAAAATAAATAGAAGACAAATCGTTTGTATGAAAACTAGATGAGTGGATAGAGAAATTCATGTAAATGTAACACGCTTTTACTTTCTCTACTACGTATACTAAGTAGGGGAAGTATTGTATTCCACCCAAAAATTCCATACCGAGATTTCACCGGAAATATATGTTTTGAGACCCCCTGAATCTAAAAAAGGCATTTTTGGAAACATGTCCGTGTGTGTGTCTGTGAACAGCATAACTCAGAAAATAACAGTCGGATAAACACCAAACTTGGTATTTAGGTTCAGTATCTTCCAGAGATACGACAAGAAGGTTTTCAAAAAAATTCCCCACCCCATATTACCCTTTACATGGAAGATTTTTCGAAAATTTTAATTTTCTCAAAATTGCTCTAACGTTTTGATTAAAATATCATATATTTAAGATACTTTCATGACAAATAAAATGCATATCTTGAATTTTCTGGGAATGTCTCCAAAAGTATTCTTCATTGTGAACGACTTCTTTATAACTGGTAAACCATAAGAGATAGACAAAATTTTACTACACAAAAAAGGTAGATCGCGTTTGTTGAGTGAACCATTTTCGAGATATTGCTTGTTATTCCCTTAAATTTTCCAATACTTACACTTTTTCTCAAATGGGAATTCGTTATTCATTTTTTTTGTCCTGGTAATCAAAGAGAATGGAATACTCCACATAGCAACCAGCGTTAAAATATTTGACTATCGCTTATAACCTACCAATTCCCCTTGCATCTACAAGAAAATTAGCAATAAGATTAACATCTCGATTAACATGAAGCATATGGAGAATAAGCGTTTGTAAAAATAGTTTGTACAAGAGTACAGAAAGTCAGGTGAGTGTAACACTTGAGATTTTTTTAAGTTATAGTTATATGACGCAACATTTTTGTTACGAAGACATACAAAAGTGATGTAGAATTAGCCTCAACTCACCTCCGGTCCGGTAGTGTTTCTGTGCACCTACCCTTGGAAGGGTTTTACCGTAGGGATGGTGGATTGTTGTAGGGTGATGGTGTGATAGGAGGGCGCTATGTTCATAGGTTCCTCAGCGGCTGCCGTATCAGGAGCAGCACCAACCTCCGCTACGCTGGTGTCTGTTGTTCCAAATGGATTATGTGGTTTGAATTTTGAATGACCACTCCCATGGGGAGGGGGGAGTACTTAGTGTCAGCATTACGCTGTTGGTAGAATAGGCCTTAGTAAGAGTCGAAAACATTTAGGGCCGGTTTCACCAACCAATGTTAAAAATACTCTAACATCTTATTTGTTAACAAGGAGTTCAAAGTTTAACATAAAGTTAAAAGTTTTGCGTTTCATCAAGCTTTTACAGCAAATTGTTGGCTAACATTTTGTTAACGTCAAAGACAACCGCGAACACTAGCTTTCGAGAAGGCGGTGGCCGATCTAGACTACTTCTGAACGTACTCCGATGCAATTTTGTCTGTGTATCGCCGCGCTCTCTGTGTCAGTAGCCGACAACTATTTACATTCATGGCAATGGCCATGTGATGTTCCCGATAGTTTGAGGTTAGAATCACGATGTCAATTGAAATAAATGCTTCACCGCTTGAAACGCGTTAATTATCATCTGATTATAAGTATAGACGTATTGTCAAGTGCGAAAAAGCTGACGATCTTACATTAAAGGATAAGATTGCAGCCTGGGACGAAATCCACGAGTAATTTAATTGGAATGAACGCGTTTCTTTTAAGTCCAGTAAGCAACTACGACAATTTTATGCTAGTATAAAGTGCAGCACCAGAAACGTTAGGTACGAAGAGCGTTTAAGACGGTTTAAAACTGGTGGTGGACACTGCATTGAAACGAAAGTGGACGAAAACGTGTTATCACTGATTAATCAAGCAGACCCGAAAGAAATACTGTTTGCTTTTGAAGCAATTGCTTTGGAAGCCTTCCGGATAAACCCATAAACGGTAGCTTTGGAAATTCCAACATTATTACAAGTAATTGAAAAATCTGATGTGTCACACTCACATGATTTTTTCTACTCTTGTACAAACTATTTTTACAAACGCTTATTCTCCATCTACTTCATGATAATCGAGATAAACATTTGCAGACTCTATCTTATTGCTAATTTTCTTGTAGATGTAAGGGAATATATATTTACAAGGGCAATATAGAAATACAGTAGCCTTTAAGCATAGACATCTCTTAATAGATGGTTGCTAGGTGCAGCACCATTCCCTTTGCCACAGATTAATACTCTTTGCATATCCAAGACAGAAAAAAATGAATAACGAATTCCCATTTGAGAAAATAAGTATTGAAAACTATAAGGGAATAACAAGCGATATCTCGAAAATGGTTTACTCAACAAAAAAAATGTATATGACATAAATTGTGTATTTTAACACGATCTACATTTTTTGTAGTAAAATTTTGTCTATCTCTTATAGTTTACCAGTTATGCAAAAGTCGTTCACAATGAAAAATACTTTTGGAGACATTCCCAGAAAATTCAAGATATACATTTTATTTGTCAAGAAAATGTCTTAAATATATGATATTTTAATCAAAATCGTTAGAGCCATTTTTGAGAAAATTAAAATTTTCGAAAAATGTTCCATGTAAACGGTAACCTGGGGTGGGGGATTTTCTTGAAAACCTTCGTGTCGCATCTCTGGAAGATACTGAACCTAAATACCAAGTTTGGTGTTTATCCGACTGTTCGTTTCTGAGTTATGCTGTTCACAGACAGACACATACCGGACATGTTTCCAAAAATGCTTTTTTTGGATTCAGGGAGTCTCAAAACATATATTTCCGGTGAAATCTCGGTATCGAATTTTTGGGTGGAATACAATACTTCCCCTACTTACTATACGTAGTAGAGAAAGTAAAAATGTTAGTAGCATAAAATCTAAGTTCTTCTGTTGGTAGTATTCTAACCTCTCGTATTTCCCATAAAGCCATGCTCATGACCGCTTGGACAGTCTATATTTCTTTAAAAATTCCTCCTTTTGCAGGGTTTCAAATTTATTATGGCGTACGACTACTCTTGTATTAGGAATGGCATTAAAAATGTCAGTTGTAGCAAACTCGCATCAACAGCTTGGTTTGCGGCAGCCATTTTCCAATGTCTAACATTTGTTAAACGCCTTAACACAGGGGTATGGGGATGCTAACTTAACACCGACTTTAACACATTGTTAAAGTTAACATTGTTTGCGGAAACAGGATATGTGTTAACTTGTGTTAAATCAGTTTAACATTGTGTTAAAATTTAGCATCTGTTGGTGAAACCAGCCCTTAGACGTAGCTATACTCTAATACATCTAACAATAAAGTATTCCGTGTTCATATCCCGTGATCTGACTAATCTGACTTTTTTCCGTGGCTTCCCTCAGTCGCCACGTTAATTGCGGATTGGATATCTAATACGACGACCTAAAGCTCCACTTTAAGTCTAAAACAACAATAAAACATGACAACTAGATGGTAAAACGAATGCTCTATCATCTATGCACGATAATGAAAACAGGTAGACTGAGCGGCACCCTTGAACCATCTATAAATTGAATTAAATTGAGTTTTATTTATGGACGCTCTTTAACTGTTGTGGTTCTTAGCGTCCCGTTCTATATTGGGGGTGAAAGACCGGTAATTTTGTTCAGAGAGCTCTTTATCAGGCTTGAGGTTCTTTTACGTGCCGTAAATCTACGACATGTGACCACCGGCTTTACTTCCCTTCCGAAGGAAACCATGCTAAGGATTTTTACGCCCGAAAAACTGCTATTAACGTATCAAGTACGTTAAAGCTTTTGTGTGCGTAGTGCATACAATCGTTTTTAGTAAAAATTCTCTAAATAACATTAAATAAAAAAATAAATCTTTTATAAGTACTGTATGAATATAAAAGGCATAGTCAGTCATTTGTTGACATTCTCAGAGCCGTCTGAATCCTACGCTATGAACCGCACCAACGCCTCCTAGGAAACGTTGACCGTAACAATACGCGATGCGGATGTAAATAACAGTGGTTATTCTGAACACTCCTTTTTAAATAACAAGTTTGTGACTGAAAATATCTGAAAATCCCAAGGAAATTTCAATCGGAGCTGCTGTCAGCAAAATCTTGGCAGCACTATGAGAAGGAATAGGGGAAAGGTTCCTATATTGAACCACTTGAGCCTAATTAGTAAATAATAATTATAATTTCAAATCAAAATTTTCAGAAACACAAGCGTTAAAGTGACGAATCCTTGCTAGAATTATCAATTAAATAACATTTAAAAAGTGAGATGGTGTAAATCGGTTCAAATTAGGAACTGGTCCTTAAATTGAACCACCCGTGTCTTAAAACGAACCACATACTTTTAAGTTTTAAAGTGTTTTTATTAATGCAAAATACACATATTTTATTGTACATTCAAAACAAATGTGCTATCAGCAACAAAAGTAGAGACCAAAATTGTGATAACAATAGCAATTTCCTTGAACATTTTGAATTTTTATATAATGACAATCACTTGGTTTTTGGAGTAGGTTTAATTTGCAAATATAGAGTTTTTACTAATTTTTACTCCCGTATAGAAGAGTCCAATTATACACAGTCTTCACAATAAAACACTTTCTTTTTGGCACTAACTTTTGGTGAAGCCATATCCTACAACTCACGCACTGGATCATGTCCATCATTTCAGATAATTCACATATTCACGTCATCCACTGTTTTAACATGATTTTTTTTAACTTGGCATATTATGTGGATATTTATTCACACGATATACTATTCGCAGTTGAGCAATCCTAGAACTTCAATAGGTTTCCTAAATTGGACCAGTTCAATATAGGGCTCAAACAGTGGTTCAATTTACGAGCCACGCCATTTTGCAAGCTTTAGCATCTATGTGACAAGGAGAGACGCTGCTTGAAAAAACGTATGCATGAATATTGTTGTTAAATAAACACTTCAAAACATGTAATATATAGATCATCTCAAACTTGCCTAATTGGTCGTATAAGCTTAGCTAGATGAGTCAAATATTACTTCTGAAACACACAACACTTCACACAACTGAAACCACAGCTCAGGATGCAAAATCAACAAACCAAGCATTCATAGATGTACACGCCACGCTTCTGCTAGGATTATGGTGCCATCTGTCGAACAGTTTGGAAAATATCTCAGCGGTTCAATTTAAGAGGCGGTTCAAATTAGGAACCTTTCCCCTACATTGCAATTAAAGACTGGTGCAAGGTAAGCTTCACGTGTGAACGAAGATGTGATCACTGACATCTGGATTTTGTTTATTGCGACGCTGAAGTACAATTTTCGGCTGTTTTAGAGAGCGTGTACTAAGAACTGTATTATTTGACATTCAAATATAATAAAGCCACTCTAATAGATATCGCTAATATAAATGCATTTCAGAATATTCGTTTTGCAGGAAATTAATATGCAATACAGCAATGTCGCCCATGATGAAAGCAATGGTTTAGTTTGTTCTCAGCGATATTTTCTTCCTAAACTGCAGTCCTGGGGCTGTTTCAAATGAAGAAACAGATGTCAAGTCAGGAGGGAGGCGGGATTTTCAAGGAGTTATTAAGTGTTAATTTAGCTGAGATCGATTGTAGCATCCATGCAGCTGCAAATTACAATAAGTAGTTTTCATTTGTCTCTTCATCTGAAGAAATTGCTTGGTGGCGGCCATTTTGAGAAGAATGAAAGCTCAAACACGTCTTTTATCGCATAAGTTATTGCAACTATGCGAGGAAGATACACATAGAAACCAATCACTGCAAAGTGTTTTGAAAATAAAAGTCTACGTTGCACTCACATGACTTTCTATACTCTTGTACAATCTTATTGCTAATTTTCTTGTAGGTGCAAGGGGAATGTGATAGGCTATAAGCGATAGTCAAATGTTTTAAGAGCTGGTTGCTATGTGCAGTATTCCATTCTCTTTGCAGTCCAGGACATAAAAAAGTATAAGTATTGGAAAATTCAAACAAATAACAAGGAATATCTCGGAAATGGTTCACTCGACAAAAAAAAATGTATATGACATAAATTGTGTTTTAACCAGATCTATATTGTTTGTGTAGTAAACTGTTGTGTATTTATTACGGTTTACCTGTTATACAAAAGCCATTCAGAAAAAAGAGGACTTTTGGGGACAATCCCAGCAAATTCAAGATATACATTTCATTTTTATGAAAAGATCTTAAATATTTTAATCAAAATCGTTTGAGCAATTTTTGAGAAAATCAAAATTTTCTAAAACTTTTCCATGTAAGGGGTAGTCTGGAGCGGGGGATATTCTTGAAAATCTTCGTGTCGCATCTTTGAGAGATACTGAACCTAAATGACAGGTTTGGTGTTTATCCAGATCTTCGTTTTTATGCTGTTCACAAACACACAGACATGTTCCCCTACTTATACTGGTAGAAAAATAAAAATGCTACCAATTACCGCGTGATGCTGACCAGGTACCTCTATGAGCAATACCGATTAGTATCTAAAGGGTACTTGGGGTGGGGGGATTTTCTTGAAAATCTTCGTATCGCAGGTAGCCCTATCCTAAGCAATGGAAGTATTGCATTCCACCCAAAAATTCGATACTGGGGTTTCACCGGAAATACATGTTTTGAGACTTCCTGAATCCAAAAACATGTATTTTTAGAACAAGATTGCGTGTGTGTGTGTGTATTGCGACGTTTTAATGTTTATTTTATTTATTGAGCCCCACGTTTGGGAGCCAAATATGCGACGGTATTCTTTGTTAAGTTTGAAAGAATGCTACTGTTTATTTGCCGCACGTAGGAAAGATAATTTGTCGCGGTCACTTTGTGTTAGCTTTTACTGAGCGCCTGTTATTTTATTTAATTTTGGGTTCACTGTCCTCCGGCTAGCTATGATCTTTTTGGTCGAGCACTTATCTTATACAGGTGTGTAAACGGAAAGGAGTCTTTTATCCAAAGATAACACTGATGAAGGAATTTGTTTTACACTTTTATTGTCGTAACATATTTTGCACTTTCACATATTAATCTTGACACTCGCCAAACTGAAACTGTTATAATAACTTATTTACTGCTCATTATTAATTCGCGTACTTCAACTTTTTGTGTAATTAACTTTACGACACTTGAGATTTTTTATAACGGTGCTACGCGTAACCTGCGAATCGATAAACTATGACTGTTTCTGTTGAACTCAGCGACGTGTAATGTACAAATGTTTCCGATGGACTGAAGACGACGTGTAATGTACAAATGTTTCCGATGGACTGAACGAATTTGACTCTGACCTAGCCCTTTTTATACTCCTACACCCCGATATGCCTAAAGATTATAACCGAGCTGCTATTGGTTAATAAGACGCGCCAACATTAGCGTCTATTTTTATATCCAATGAAAATTACGAAAACATATGCTCTAGGGAAAAATGTTCCAGCAAATTCTAAGAAAAACGCGCCAATATTACGTCATTTGCTCGTCTCTAATAATGATAAACAGCTCACCCCCTCGCTACATTATTGCACGCTATTATTGTCAGTTTCAGTAAGGCCGTATAAACCCACTTCTCGATAATGCTTACAATCAACAAACATCTCAAATCAATGTCACACAATAATGCATATTCACACTACAATCACTCTTGACATTTACATAATTTGTGATACAAATTACTGCGTCAGTATACAGTATAATTCAAAAATGAGAAAAGGTTAGATATACAAAATATGAAGTTTAAGTTCAGTATAAATGATAAATCATAAGCGATATACAAAATCTCACCACACAAAAAATGCAAATCTCGTTAAATGTATGCAAAGAGCACAGAATTCCAACCTCAAAACCATCATATAGCAGCACGCTCTTTCAAAATTTGACCATCGCTTAATCTACTATGTCCTCCTTACACCTACAACGAAGATTTTTAAGAAAATATCCACACCAACTACCCTTTACATGCAACATTTTTCGAATTTTTATTTTATCAAAAATGGCTCTGTTTTAATTAAATTACTATATACGAGGGCAGTCACAGAAGTATCCGACCTGATGTATAGATAGCGGTTGTTGTTTCAAACAAATGACTGTGGTAGAAAGTACCAACCTTATAAAGCTTAAGTCTGAAGTTTGATGATGCTACATCGTTTGATAATTGTTTGGCAGCCATCATCTCAGCGAATTTGTAAACATTGATAAAACTGGTCATCGTTATGTGATACAATACTTTCATTTGAAAGGTCTTAGTCCAACTAATATTAAAGCTGAGCTAGATTCTACTCTGGGGGAGTCTGCTCCTTCGTTTACAACAGTAAAATATTGGGTGGCAGAGTTTAAGTGCCAAGATGAACATCGCAGTGGTCGACCAAATGAAGTGACCACGCCAGAAATTGTGAAGAATATCCACAGGTGTTGGATGACCGTCAACTAAAAGTGCGCGAGCTAGTAGACGTCGTAGGCATTTCAAAAAGTGCTATACATCGCATACTGACTGAAAATTTAGACATGAGAAAGTTGTGCGCAAGATGGGTGCCGCGTTTACTCACAATGGAACAAAAGCAACGTGGTGAGGATGTTTCGCTCAAATAAAGCCGAGTTTTTGCGTCGATTCATAACCATGGATGAAACATGCGTCCATCACTTCACACCTGAGACGAAAGAACAGTCAAAACAGTGGAATGAAAGGGGAGAATCGGCTCCAAAAAAGGCGAAAACAGTTCCATCTGCAGGAAAGGTCATAGCAATTTTTTGGGATGCGCGTGGGATAATTTTCATTGATTACCTTCAAAAAGGAAAAGCAATCAATGGCGAGTATTATGCGAACTTATTGCAGGGTTTGAATGAGAAATCAAGCAAAAATGACCGCATTTAGCGAAAAATAAAGTTTTGTTTCATCAAGATAATGCACCAGTTCACACATCCATTATCGCCATGGCCAAAATCAATGAGTTAAAGTTCGAATTGCTTCCTCATGCACCCTATTCGCTAGATTTAGCCCCCTTTTATTATTTTCTGTTTCCAAAGTTGAAGAAATGGCTTGCTGCTAAAATATTTGCCAACAGTGAAGAGCTGGAGTCTGCAGTTGATGGCTATTTTGCAGAACTCGACGGTTCTCAGTATAAACAGGGTATCGAAGCTATTGAACACTGCTGGGAAAAGTGTATGGAGCTGAAAATAGACTATGTAGATAACTAAAGATGTTTTTTCAAAAATGTTTGTTTTTTCTTTCTTAGGTCGGGTACTTCTGGGATAGCCCTCCTATTAAAGATATATACGGGACATAAAATGTTTATCTTGAATTTTCTGGGAATTGCCTGTGAAGTCCTCTTCATTCGGAAGGAATTTTGCATAATCTTGATGGTGAACGTTAAGCGACAGACCAAAATGCACTCTACAAAACTTTAAAACACACAATATATTTCAAATAAACTTTTGTGGCATCAGCAATTTTCCGAGATATCCGTTGTTAATGGTTCGAATTGTTCAATACTCAGCCATTTTTAGCCTGTCGATGTTCAGTTGTTTCTCGCGGTTGCATGAAAAGAGTATGGAGTTTTAAGGCCGCATGTTCTATAATATTTGACTATCGTTACTGCTTTTTAATCAATAACAAAATGTGTAATGCAGCTATTTCCAGAAAGATTTATCTCAATTGAAATGAAGTAGATAGGAATATAAACTTTCATAACAATAATTTGTATACAATTAATAAATGATAGAAAGTAGAAAAAGACATCTGAATATAACACCAGAATTTTTACTTTCTCTACTACGTATAGTAACTAGAGGAAGTATTGTATTCCACCCAAAAATTCGATACCGAGATTTCACCGGAAATATATATTTTGAGACCCCGTGAATCCAAAAAAAGCATCTTTGGAAACATGTCCGTGTATGTCTGTCTGTGAACAGCATAACTCAGAAACGAACAGTCCGATAAACACCAAACTTGGTATTTAGGTTCAGTATCTTCCAGAGATGCGACACGAAGGTTTTTAAGAAAATCCCCCACCCCAGATTACCCTTTACATGGAACATTTTTCGAAAATTTTAATTTTCTCAAAAATGGCTCTAACGATTTTGATTAAAATATCATATGTTTAAGATATTTTTATGACAAATGAAATGTATATCTCGAATTTCCTGGGAATGTCTCCAAAAGTATTCTTCATTGTGAACGACTTTTGCATAACTGGTAAACTATAAGAGATAGACAAAATTTTATTTCACAAAAAATGTAGATCGCGTTAAAATACACAATTTATGTCATATACATTTTTTTTGTTGAGTGAACCATTTTCGAGATATTGCTTGTTATTCCCTTAAATTTTCCAATACTTATACCTTTTCTCAAATGGGAATTCGTTATTCATTTTTTGTCCTGGACACACAAAGAGAATGGAATACTCCACATAGCAACCAGCTCTTAAAACATTTGACTATCGCTTAAAGCCTAGCAATTCCCCTTGCATCTACAAGAAAATTAACAATAAGATTAACATCTCGATTAACATAAAGCATATGGAGAATAAGCGCTTGTAAAAATAGTTTGTACAAGAGTAGAGAAAGTCATGTAAGTGTAACACATCAGATTTTTGTTAAAACAGCTTTCGAAGACGCGTCTCGTTGCTCGGCTGTTATATTCCCGTCTAGCACAAGCTGAAAGCAACTCTCCACTTGCTGCCTGGTAGCACGTGATACAAATAAGACGTTTTCAATCGCTGTCAGCAGTCAAATACCACAACGTAGTTCACCTCGCCAGACGTAACTCTACATGAAGACGACGTGCATAGGTTCAAAGATAGATTACACGTTTTTTAGACACCATATGTTTTGGAAAGGGCTCTCAAAAAGTGCGTCCAGACATTTGGTGTGTGCGTGCGTGCATGTTCGGAAGAGGAGGGGGCGGAGACATCATAAATCCAAACACCTATAATTCTCTGGTGACCTCAAAGGTCAAACTTTAATTACAAAAACTCGAAGAGCGTGCAGTGGAAGACCCGCTACCAACCTGACCAACCCTCTCCAAGCTCCTGCTCAGGAAATTATTTGGGTGTAGGGGCAAAGGGCGGGGATGGGCAGGTCTGGCCAAATTTTAACTTGAATACCAATTTTTATAATGCTCGGCCTGAAGCACGTAGCTATGAGGCATAAAATTATTAATAGATACAATTCCTGGACCGAGAACGACTATCATACTTAGTTCACTGAAACAACATCCGTATCCTCAACATAAAAAATCTGATGTGTAACACTCACATGACTTTCTCTACTCTTGTACAAACTATTTTTACAAACGCTTATTCTCCATATGCTTCATGTTAATGGAGATGTTAATCTTATTGCTAATTTTCTTGTAGATGCAAGGGGAATTGGTAGGCTTTAAGCGACAGTCAAATGTTTTAAGAGCTGGTTGCTATGTGGAGCATTCTATTCCCTTTGTATGTCCAGGACATAAAAAAATGAATAACGAATTTGAGAAAAAGTATAAATATTGGAAAATTTAAGGGAATAACAAGCAATATCTCGAAAATGGTTCACTCAAAAAAAAAAGTATATGACATAAATTGCGTATTTTAACACGATCTACATTTTTTTGTGTAGTAAAATTTTGTCTATCTCTTATGGTTTTTGAGAAAATTAAAATTTTCGAAAATGTTCCATGTAAACGGTAATCTGGGGTGGGGGGTATTTTCTTGAAAACCTTCGTGTCGCATCCTTGGAAGATACTGAACCTAAATACCAAGTTTGGTGTTTATCCGACTGTTCGTTTCTGAGTTATGCTGTTCACAGACACACGGACATGTTTCCAAAAATGGTTTATATGCATTCAGTGCACCTCAAAACATATATTTCCGGTGAAATCTCGGTATCAAATTTTTGGGTGGAATACAATACTTCCCCTACTTACTATACGTAGTAGAGAAAGTAAAAATGTGTCACGAAATTCAGCTATACTTTCTCTAATAGTTATCCATAGCAAGTAGAGAAAGTACCTACTGCACTCCATCCAAAAATTCTATATAAAGATTTCAGAGAAAATACATGTTTTGAAGACCCTTGAATTCAAAAAAACACTTTTAGAAAATCGTCCGTGTGTGTGTGTCTGTACACAACAAAACTCAAATACGAAAAGCCAGATAAATACCAAATTAAGTTCAATATCTTTCAAAGATGCGACATGAATATTTTCAAGAAAATTCCCCGAACCCCAACTACCCTCTATATGGAACATTTTTTGAAGTTTTTTATTTTGTAAAAAATGGTTCAAACGATTTTTATTAAAATGACACATATTAAAGATATTTATATACCACTAAAATTTTCTGCAAGTAGCCTGTGAAGTCCTCTTCATTCGGAAGGAATCTTTTATAAACTTGTATGTGGTAAACGTTAAGTAATAAACGAAAACGTACTAGACAAAAAATTGCAAATCTCTTTAAAACACGCAATCTATTTCAAATAACTTTTTTGTGGCATCAGCCGTTTCCGAGATACCGTTATTAATAGTTTGAATTCAAAACTGTCATTCTTTTCAAGTCCTGTCGATTTTCAATTACTTCTCGCGATGTCATGGAAACAATATGGAATTTTAAGAACAGCATATAGCGTCCAGTTGTTAAACATTTGACTATCGCTGTTCTCTTTGTATCTATAACGAAATGTGTAATGTAGCTATTTCTGTAAAGGTTTATTTGGATTAAAATGTAGTAGAGAGAAAAATAAGCTTTATTAAGAATAGTTTGTACCTATATCGGCTAATAAGCGATAGAGAGTAGAGAAAGTCATGTGAATGTGACACATTAGGTTTTTAGAAAAAGGTCCGTGTATGTTTCTGAACAGCATAACTCAAAAACAAAACTCAGTTAAATACCAAACTTGTTATTTAGGTTCAGTACCTTCTCAAGATAGAGGATTTTAAGAAAATCCCATCTCAAACTACCATTTACATGGAACAGTTTTAGAAATCTTTTATTTTATAAAAAAGGCTTACGATTTTGATTAATCATGTATTAAATATATTTTCATGATAAAATGTATATCTTGAATTTTCTGGGAATAGCCTGTGAAGTCCTCTTCATTCGGACAAAATTTTGTATAATCTTGTACAACTTGGTAAACGTTAGATCACTGTAGATCTCTTAGGATACAGAAATTATTTCATATAACTTTTTTGTGGCATAAGCCATAACCGTTATTAATGATTGGAGTAGTTCAATAATCTCGTTATTCTTTTCAAGTGTCCTGCAGGTATTCGGTTGTTTCTCGGGATTGCATGGAAACAGTATGGAATTTTAAGGCCAGCATATAGCGTCCAGTTGTTAAACATTTGACTATCGCTGTTCTCTTTGTATCTATAACGAAATGTGTAATGTAGCTATTTCTGCAAATGTTTATTTCGATTAAAATGAAGTAGATAGTGTCACGAACGTGACTGAGGCGATCCGTATTGCAATTATTATTTTATATTAATTGGAGTTATTT
This sequence comes from Deroplatys truncata, assembly GCA_030765065.1. Lineage (NCBI taxonomy): Eukaryota > Metazoa > Arthropoda > Insecta > Mantodea > Mantidae > Deroplatys > Deroplatys truncata. Next base: position 16,471,033 of record CM060979.1, read on the forward strand.
TATTAACCTGTCACAAGTTTCTGAATTCATATAGAATCATATTTTATATTCTTAATTCTGCTCTCAAGTCTTAGTAAATTGTATATATGACAGGAAATAGCGGCTTGCTACTTCCCTTGACATTTTCAAGGGATGTCACTATGTCATCATTTCCTGAGGAGTACTGTCTTTCTGCAGGCTCTTAAACCGCGTTACATCACATAGAATGTTCTAGAACATTGACGTATCGAGTTATGATTTGGCCGCTATATTTCAAACCCAGGGCGGTGGCAGACCATATTTGGTAAATAGCTGCCACGGTATTAGAATGAACCCATCTAGGGTATTCAACTCTATATAAGCAAGCACTCAAGCTCTGCCCGCAGGGAATTTGTGTTGTAACTAGACCGGGACTGCTGCACGGCCGCTCCGGGTGGTTTCATTTGGCACCAATAGCGGCTTGACAAAGTCGTGTTGAGTTTGGCTCTCCTCATCCACGTCGAGGCATTTCTCAAGGTAAGCATTATAAAATAAATTGTTAATAATAATCTTAGCTACTACCATCATCACCCAACTATCGCACGGTAGAAATGTAACTCTTTAGAATATAGTCAGATCGCTCTAGGCAAGCGTTTTAATAATTGTCTCTACCTCTGCAATCTCTCATTTAGCTATTCCCACCAGTGTCACCTATTAGCACGTGACAATAGGAAAGTAAACCTTCATAAGAACTTTTTTACCCATTAATAAGTGACAAAGAGTAGAGAAAATCATGTGAATGTAACACCAGTTTTTTTACTTTCTCCACTACGTATAGTAAGAAGGGGAAGTATTGTATTCCACCCAAAAATTCAATACCGAGATTTCACTGGAAATACATGTTTTGAGATCCCCTGAATCCAAAAAAAGGATTTTTGGAAACATTTCTGTGTGTGTGTCTGTGTGTTGTGTGTGTGTGTGTGTCTGTCTGTCTGTCTGTGAACAGCATAACTCAGAAACGAACAGTCGGATAAACACCAAACTTGGTATTTAGGTTCAGTATCTTCCAGAGATGCGACACGAAGGTTTTCAAGAAAATCCCCCCACCACAGAGTACCCTTTACATGGAACATTTTTCGAAAATTTTAATTTTCTCAAAAATGGCTTTTGATTAAAATATCATATGTTTAAGATATTTTTATGACAAATAAAATGTATATCTTGAATTTCCTGGGAATGTCTCCAAAAGTATTCTTCATTGTGAACGACTTTTGCATAAGTGGTAAACCATAAGAGATAGACAAAATTTTATTACATAAACAATGTAGATCGCGTTAAAATACACAATTTATGTCATACACATATTTTTTTGTTGAGTGAACCATTTTCGAAATATTACTTGTTATTCCCTTAACTTTTTCAATACTTATTTTCTCAAATGGGAATTCGTTATTCATTTTTTTGTCTTTGATATGCAAAGAGTATTAATCTGTGGCAAAAGGAATGGTGCTGCACCTAGCAACCAGCTATTAAGAGATATGTATGTGCTTAAAGGTTACTGTATTTCCAAATTGCCCTTGTAAATATATATTCCCCTTACATCTACAAGAAAATTAGCAATATGATAGAGTCTGCAAATGTTTATCTCGATTAACATGAAGTAGATGGAGAATAAGCGTTTGTATAAATAGTTTGTACAAGAGTAGAGAAAGTCATGTGAGTGTAACACATCAGATTTTTTTAAAGATACGATTATCGTCTAAAAGAGCCTGTGTGGCAGAAGTACTGCGAAGTGCCTGAAATCTTAATTTCATATTCTGTGTTCCTGTACATTCTCTTTTATGGTTTGATGAAGAAATCCAACATTCGATTTAGAAATCTTTATCTGGGCTACAGCAAACGTATTCAGTTTGTTGGGCAATCACCATAAGCAGATCTTTAAATAACGCAGTATGTGTGCAATGAAACACGAATTTAGGACCTACTGCGGCGTGTACAGCTACAATGTTAAATAACTGAAATAGAGATCAAAGACTTGAGGTCACATCTGTATTATATGTCAATCCTGTGTCCAATTGTGCTACAATAAAGACGCCGACAAAAACATTTCTGAAGTATTCCAATTAGTGCAGCATAAAGAAGCTCACTCCATGGGAAGGTTACTAATTAAAAGCCAACGCTACTGATCCGTTTCATTAATAGTATTTGCTTCTCCATTGCTTCCAGGCAACGCCTACTTTTTTTATGTGCCGTTCATTTCCCTTCTTACTGTTGTGTGCATTGATTCTTTCATGCTAGTGATGATCACTGCAATCTGTGGGAAATGTTTACTTGTAGTTTCTCCACCACGTACATAGTAGGTAGAGAAGGTGTTGCATTTCACCCAAAAAAATTCGATTCCAAGATTTCACCTGAAAAACATGCTTTGAAATCCTCCGCGTGCGTGTGTGTGAACAACATAACTCAAAGTTGGATAAATACTAAACTTGGTATTTAAGTTCACCATCTTCCTAAGATGTGACGCCATTTTAACAACAAAATCCCCTGTTAAAATATCATATATTTAAACTTTTACCTGTCAAACGTATATCTTGAATTTTCTGAGAACAGTATGAAGTAATCTTAATTCGGTAGGAATCTTGTATAACTTTGTATAACTGATAAACGTTAAGCGATAGACGAAAACGTACTACACAAGAAATGTAGATCTCTTTAAAACACATAATTTACTTCAAATAAGTCTTTTTACGGCATAAGCCGTTCCTGAGATATCCGTTATTAATGGTTCGAATTATTCATTTCATCATTCTCTTCAAGTCCTCTCAACATTCAGTGGTTTTTCGCGATGTCATGGAAACAGTATGGAATTTTAAGGCCAGCATATAGCGTCCTGTTGTTAAACATTTGAATATCGCTCTTTGTATCTGTAACTAAACGTGTAATGTAGCTATTTCTACAAAAGTTTATTTGGATTAAAACAAAATAAATACAAAACAAATCTGATGTGTTACACTCACATCACTTTCTCTACTCCTGTACAAACTATTTTTACAAACGCTTATTCTCCAACTACTTCATGTTAATCGAGATGTTAATCTTATTGCTAATTTTCTTGTAGATGCAAGGGGAATTGGTAGGCTTTAAGCGATAGTCAAATGTTTTAAGCGCTGGTTGCTATGTGGAGCATTCCATTCTCTTTGTATGTCCAGGCATAAAAAAATAAATAACAAATCCCCATTTGAGAAAAACTATAGGTATTGGAAGATTCAAACAAATAACAAGGAAATGGTTCACTTGACAAAAAAATGCATGACATAAATTGTGTGTTTTAACGAGATCTACATTTTTTGTGTAGTAAAATTTTGTCTCTCTCTTATGGTTTACCAGTTATGCAAAAGTCATTCAGAATGAAGAGGATTTTTAGGGACATTCCCAGAAAATGCAAGATATACATTTCATTTGTCATAAAAATATCTTAGCTAAATAGATGATATTTTAATCAAATCGTTAGAGCCATTTTTGAGAAAATCAAAATCTTCGAAAAATGTTCCATGCAAAGGGTAATCTGTGGTGGGGAGATTTTCTTGAAAACCTTCGTGTCGCATCTGTGGAAGATACTGAACCTAATACCAAGTTTGGTGTTTATCCGACTGTTCGTTTTTGAGTTATGCTGTTCACAGGCACACACAGGATTCAGAGGGCCTCAAAACATATATTTCCGGTGAAATCTCGGTATCGAATTTTTGGGTGGAATACAATACTTCCCCCCTACTTACTATACGTAGTAGAGAAGGTAAGAAGCTTAGTAACAATACTTTGTATACCCACTAATAAACGATAGAGGGTAGAGAAAGTCATATGAATGTATCACATCAGATTTTTTTAGTTCCTGAGTCTATTTGTTTTCAGAATTATTCTTATAAATACACAGATAATTTTAAAATAAGTATTTTGAGTCTATTTTGTGCATTCCTCTTGTCCTTATCCTTTGCAGGAGGTAACATGATTCCACTCTTCATCAAATGTCTCGCGGAGATGATGCATTCTGTTTCTGGCTTCAAATCTGGTTTCTTGTTGCATTTGTTTTTAACACTGTTGGTCTTTTTTAATTCTGTAACAATGCATTCTTTTAGAGGTTAAGATATCACTTCGTCGAGTTCTCCGTTTTCGCGACAATAGTCTCGTTGTGCAAAGCATCAGGCATTGGTGGTTTTCCTAATTGCAGTAGCAGTATCTGCATTGACTCCATGTGAAATTCGAACGGCAAAAGACCTCGCTTTTTTGTTTGCGTTGTAATTTTTCTAAATAAAGGGTGCTAAGGAAAGCATATTTATCAAGTATTAGCATCTAAAACCCAACGGTTGTCACGTTATTGAACGATAAATGTATCGTATTAATTCACTTTGTCGCATTTTAAGTGCGCATGTCTCCGGAACCCTTTATTTCAGAATATTGTACCAAATCTCATTTTGTATATAAAAGTTTGCATTTCATTACAGCATATACTAATAATTTGTATAATATTCACAACAATCTATATATTGCTTTCACTTATTTTAAGTGGCTCCGGATTTTTATAAAATTAAAATATTAGTTTGAGAATAATCCAGAAAATCATTAAGAGAAGTCGGCAATGTTAGTGAAGTGGTTATGTTTGGGTGTTTGTAGTTATAACACAAAAAGGTGAATAAACGCAGCGATTTGCACAATGATCGCTGCCGCTCTGTGAATCTTTAGGAAAATACTCAGAACCGTATACTGTTCTCACTGTTTAACCATGCACAGCAGTTTGTTTGTCCTTCAGTTCAAAACAAACGTGCGAGATCGACCATGAGCGCGTAAAGTAGTTTACTTCTTTAGTTATCAGTGACCATTACAGTAAAACATATGTTTGGTTGTGTTTAAATTACGGAATCTTACCATATATAATAAAATTACTTTTCTTAATCCGTAATCGCCTACACTTGAAAAAAATAGAAATTTTTTCACTTAAATAAAAATAGGAACATGTTTACTTATCAGTATGAAATTAAAGTTTAGGGAATCAAGATCAAGATCGATTAAAATAATTAGATTTAAAGGTTTCAGAGTTATAACAACTTGAAGTTAGAAATTTTAGGTAGATACAATAAATTTGAACAAACTATGAAGTTTTAAATTTTAAGAGTTGGCATAAAGCATTGTATCGGGCTTGTCTGATGTTTCTGCAAATGAATCTGTCAAATCTGGCCTATCTTCATTCACCTCAGTAAGTTGACTTGGCAATCAATTCAGATGATCAAACCGGGAGCATCCTCTACTGATTTACAGCTGCGATGAACTCGCACATGTTGTATAAATCAGCCTATTTCGAATTAAAAATGAAGACACACGTCCAGTGCTACCCGCTGCACGTGTGTCCGGGGCTACGGGCCGTGCAGGTGTACATTGAAACGAACATGTTATGCGTGGCATCTTTTGTGTTGACACAATGAACAAACCGTTTAACAAATGTGACCTATATACAATTAAGATAACTTACCAGTTACTTCGTGATTGATAAGAATTTAGCGTTGGAAAGAATTGCCTTTATTGTCCGGTACAAATCAGCAACAACGTTTTCTTTTCAGCACATAAACACAACTGACACCAAAGGTTTCCTGTTTCCGGTTGCGTCTTCAGCCACTGCATAAAGCGAAGCTAAGCAGCTTCTGCTAACTATCCACAGTCCTGTTGACCAATTAGGGTCAGGGATTAACGCCCATCCAGGGGTAGGGAATGGCCTGTGAAGCCCTCTTCATTAGAAATGAATTTTGTATAATTGGTAGAACGGTCTAACTACACAAATATGTAGACCTCGTTAAAGCATGCAATTTATGTCAAACTTTTTGAGGCGTTAACCATTTCCGAGATAGTCTATTAGTTCGAATTTTCAGGTGCTTAATACTTTCTTCAAATGGTAGGTCACTTCGTTCTTTCCCATGGTCATGCAATGGGTATGGAATTTCAAAGCCATCACATCGCGATGAGCTTTTTAAAAATCTGACCATCGCTTTAGCCTACTGTATTCTTCTTATACGTGTGACAAAAGCCAGTTGATAAATGGGGAAAAAAATCTCCTTATCTAAAATACAATGCAGTATGAATACTTTTTGAAGTGAATAATGTATAATGGACAATTTTGGTATTTACTTATTTATCTTTATTTAATTTTTACTTTCTCTACTACGTATAGTAAGTAGGGGAAGTATTGTATTCCACCCAAAAATTCGATACCGAGATTTCACCGGAAATACATGTTTTCAGACCCCCTGAATCCAAAAAAAGCATTTTGGGAAACATGGCCGTGTGTGTGTCTGTGAACAGCATAACTCAGAAACGAACAGTCGGATAAACACCAAACTTGGTATTTAGATTCAGTATCTTCCAGAAATGCGACACAAAGATTTTCAAGAAAATCCCCCCACCCCAGATTACCCTTTACTTGGAACATTTTTTTTGAAAATTTTAATTTTCTCAAAAATGGCTCTAACGATTTTGATTAAAATATCATATGTTTAAGATATTTTCATGACAAATGAAATGTATATCTCGAATTTTCTGGGAATGTCTCCAAAAGTATTCTTCATTGTGAACGACTTTTGCATAACTGGTAAACCATAAGAGATTTCACTACACAAAAAATGTAGATCGCGTTAAAATACACAATTTATGTCATATAATTTTTTTTGAGTGAACCATTTTCGAGATATTGCTTGTTATTCCCTTAAATTTTCCAATGCTTATACTTTTTCTCAAATGCGAATTCGTTATTCATTTTTTTTATGTCCTGGACATACAAAGAGAATGGAATGCGCCACATAGCAACCAGTGCTTAAAATATTTGACTATCGCTTAAAGCCTACCATATTCCCCTTGCATCTACAAGAAAATTAGCAATAAGATTAGCATCTCGATTAACATGAAGCATATGGAGAATAAGCGTTTATAAAAATAGTTTGTACAAGAGTAGAGAAAGTCATGTGAGTGTTACACATCAGATTTTTTGTTTTTATAGCTAAGAATTCGCCACTTTTATGTCTTTTCCTAGATTAGTTTCTATGGAATAACAGGAATATAAATTGGAGTAGGCCATGATACACAGTATACTACCATTAATTTGTGTTTTGTTTAGTTTGTTTGAAGCTTTTGATTTGGGTATGATTAAGAAAGACTGTTTCCAGTTTTGATTGTGAGTTGAAGAAAAGATCATGTTCAGTCTTGAACAGCGAATGGGGCTAGTACTGCTCTGTGGGGGCAACCACAGAACAATAAGAGAAGCTGCGTCAAATATTCCAAAACCATCTTGCCAAAATATTGCATTAATTCCAGACAACTTACACTGTGCTCAACAGGAAACAAACTCGGCGTCCCAAACCTGCTACCAACGAAAATAACTCAATACATATGATTGTGAAGATGACGGCCAGCCCTAAAAGGTCAGTGCACTATGTGGCTCGGGAAAGAGGTATCTGCTCGCAGAATACTATAATCAGCACTTTTCAGCCCTACAAAATACAGCATGTACACACAGTAGACGAAGAAGATCCACCCAAAAGGCAAACACATTGCAACTGGATCTCACAGGTTTACGTGGTAATCGATTCTTCCTTCAGCATGTCCCGTTCAGTGACGATTGCATCTTCTTTCTGGATGGGCACGCACATACACAAAACGCAGATACTGGTCCAGAGTAAACCCAAGATGGATGGGAGAAATTATAACCCTGGCGCTCCAAAAGCTATGGATTGGTGTAGAATAATTGGTGATATAGTTATGGGATCACATTTCTTGATGGAAATATAAACCAGTACACATATGGGGAATTGCTGGACATCCTCTAATGGAATTCCTGCATTCAACGGTTAAGAATGTGGTTTCAAAAGAAGGAACCACGGCACATTATGCCCTGACTGTTCGCCAGAAACTAAATGGCATGTTCGATGTGCACTGGACTGCGCGAAGTGGGCCTCTGTCGCAGCCTCCACGGTCATCAGACGTATATCTTCTTTTTTTCAGACACGGCCTACAACTAAGATGAGTTGAAACAAAGCATCATCCATGCTATTCACGATATTCCGGCTTGTAATAATTTTAAGAGTGACAGAAGAATATCAGGTTCGAGTGAGGCACTGTCTTCAAGTCAACGGACTGCATTTTGAACATCTACGGTATGAAAACACTGTAAATAGAAAGTTATTTATAACACACAAAATAATAGTAATAAATCATTTATTTTACCTATGTTAGTCATAAACTAACTGTGGCATTCCTGCTTACCATGGTCTACTGCACCATTAATCATAAAACATAACTGTAAACAAAATATGTTTGTCATTTCCCATTTCTCAAATGACTTCTGTGTCACACCGTATCTACAACGAAATGTGTAATGAACGTTTATCGTATTAACAAGGAGCAGGCAGAAGAATAAGCCTTTTTAAGAATAGCTTAGAGTGAGTATAGAAGATCTTGTAAATGCAATATATCAGGTTTGTTCTCCTGTGTATGAAGAGTTTGCAGTTTATTATAATAATATGGTTTTTACTTTTATAAAAAAATATGATGTGTTACACTCACATGACTTTCTCTACTCTTGTATAAACTATTTTTACAAACGCTTATTCTCCATGTTAATCGAGATAAACATTTGCAGACTCTATCTTATTGCTAATTTCCTTGTAGATGTAAAGGGAATATATATTTACAAGGGCAATATAGAAATACAGTAGCCTTTAAGCACATACATATCTCTTAATAGCTGGTTGCTAGGTGCAGCACCATTCCCTTTGCCACAGATTAATACTCTTTGCGTATCCAAGACAAAAATATGAATAACGAATTCCCATTTGAGAAAATAAGTATTGAAAAATTTAAGGGAATAACAAGCAATATTTCGAAAATGGTTCACTCAACAAAAAATGTATATAACATAAATTGTGTATTTTAACGCGATCTACATGTTTTGTGTAGTAAAATTTTGTATATCTCTTATGGTTTACCAGTTTACCAAAAGTCGTTCACAATGAAGAATACTTTTGGAGACATTCCCAGAAAATTCAAGATATACATTTTATTTGTCATAAAAATATCTTAAATATATGATATTTTAATCAAAATCGTTAGCGCCATTTTTGAGAAAATTAAAATTTTCGAAAAATGTTCCATGTAAAGGGTAATCTGGGGTGGGGGATTTTCTTGAAAACCTTAGTGTCGCATCTCTGGAAGATACTGAACCTAAATACCAAGTTTGGTGTTTATCCGACTGTTCGTTTCTGAGTTATGCTGTTCACAGACAGACACACAGACACACAGTCACACACACGGACATGTTTCCAAAAATGCTTTTTTTTGGATTCAGGCGATCTCAAAACATATATTTCCGGTGAAATCTCGGTATCAAATTTTTGGGTGAAATACAATACTTCCCCTACTTACTATACGTAGTAGAGAAAGTAAAAAAGGCTTTACAATAAATATCAAAACTGTACATAGAATTAGATTATACTTTGTGGGTACTGTCAGCCAGCCGAGTCTAGTATTTAAACAGGAGTGAAACAATTTATGGTTGATACCGGAATTATGTACGATTCATAATGTTTTAAAGATTTTATAGGAGATAGAAAAATAACGTCCATATATTAAAATCATTGCATAATGTAAGAAAAACGAGTTTCAATTCTGCCAATGGATAAGAAGTCGTCACCAGCCAAGTTAAATGTTGAGGAAAAACAACTAAATTAGGTTACGAGGTCTGTCCCAGAAGTACCCGACCTAACAAGGGAAACACAAAAATTTTGGGAAAAAAAACATCTTTATTTCTCTACATAGTCTCCTTTCGGTTCGATACAGTTTTCCCAGCGATGTTCAATAGTTTCAATACCCTGTTTATAGTGAGAACCGTCGAGTTCTGCAAAATAGCCATCAACTGCAAACTCCACCTCTTCATTCTTAGCAAATCTGTTACCACCAAGCCATTTCTTCAACTTTGGAAACAGAAAATAATAAAAGGGGGCTAAGTCTCGCGAATAGGATGCATGAGGAACGAACTTTAACTCATTGATTTTAGCCATGGTGATAATGGATGCGTGAACTGGTGCATTGTCTTGATGAAACAAAATTCTCTTTTTCGCTAAATGCGGCCATTTTTGCTTGATTTCATCATTCAAACGCAGCAATAAGTTTGCATAATACTCCCCATTGATTTCTTTTCCTTTATGAAGATAATCACACTCGCCTGAAACATCCTCACGACGCTGCTTTTGTTCCAATGTGAGCAAACGCGGCACCCATCTTGCGCACAGCTTTTTCGTGTCTAAATTTTTAGTTAGTATGCGATGTACAGCATTTTTGAAATGCTTACGGTGTCTGCTAGCTCGCGCACTTTCAGTCGACGGTCATCCAATACCATTTTGTAGATTTTCTTCACAATTTCTCAATTGGTCGACCACTGCGATGTTCGTCTTGGCAGCTCGTACGGCCTCGCTTAAACTCTGCCACCCAATATTTTACTGCTGTAAACGAAGGAGCAGACTCCCCCAGAGTAGAATCTAGCTCAGCTTTAATATTAGTTGGACTAAGACCTTTCAAATGAAAGTATTGTATCACATAACGATGGCCAGTTTTATCCATGTTTACAAATTCGCTGAGAGTTCACTATTGATGGCTGCCAAACAATTACTAAACAACGTAGCATCGACAAACTTCAGACTTAAGCTTTATAAGGGTGGTACTTTCTACCATAGTCATTTATTTGAAACAACCGCCGCTATATATACGTCAGGTCGGGTACTTTTGGAACTGCCCTCGCATAACGCGGGAAATTTTTAGGTTAGTCGTGAATTGGGCAGGACTTAAGTTGATAAAGGGCATGTATTTCTAAAATTAGGGCCTTACAGCATTTTACACTTTACAGAAGTATTTTACTGTGATCGATTATCGGCGTTCCTAAAAACCGCGCTCGAGCGCTCACATACTTGGCGGTAGCCGCAAGGGGATTCGCCGTTTAAAATTTCAGCGATTCACAGTAACTTACGATTCTCGTTATCACGGAAACAGTTATTTTAAACCGTAAATTTCTTGATACTTCAGAAGTTAGCAGATATAATATTTCAATAGTTACAGATTCAGAAACGGTTTAATTCTTCATCCTCAAAACGGTTCGCAACTCGCTTCAAGTAGCTCATATATTAGCCTCCATTAAATGTATCAATCAGCTTAACTAGTGTTGTATATTCTCACACACACCCCACACAAAGCCTCAGAGAAAGATCTCATAGCTCACCACTGTTGCAGCCGGCAGCAGATTCATCAACGATGGAGATGGTACCACATATAGAGAAAACCTCGTCAGGATATATTTAGATATTTGTCAAGGTTATGCGAATTATTCACACGAGTCATCTAGCTAGCTTTAACTCTCAAAATATGCATCAGTCAATGATGAAGAACAGTGCACAGCATAATGGTCTCCCAACTTCAGCAAGTATGAACGTTTTAAAGTGTTTTGAAAAGAGATTCCTGGCACAAATCCTCCTTGGCTACGTAGTTTATCACCGTTCTCTTTTTCCCCTAGCCCATCTTCTTTGGTGGTCTTCAGCATGTTTTTATTACGTGTTTTAATGCTACTTCTGCTCTTCTACAGCCAATTACTTAGAATGCTCGCCTTATTATCATTTCCAGATGGAACTCCAGCATCCTTGTAACCCTTCCTCTTCAATGAAGATTAGAGTTGATAATCCCGCCGTCGCTAATTTAGATGTCCTTTCTCATAGTCATTAGAACTTTTATTGGAAGCCTGTGTTCTGCCAAGCAGATTCTTGTCACTACATGTCATTATATGCGCTTGATTACTTCCAAAACGTCATAAAGCAAAGCAGTCAACGCCTCTCGTATCTACGCAATGAATCTGCTTCTTTCATCTCGAAAAGCCTATATCGTCTAACAGCGCTGTTTGAATTTTTATTTTCTCTACTACGTATAGTAGGTAGGGTAAGTATTGCATTCCACCCAAAAATACAATGTCGAGATTCCACGCAAAATATATTTTTGAGACCTCCTAAACACACACACACACACACACACACACACACACACACACACACACACACAGCATTTTTAGAAACAGGTACCAAACTTGGTATTTAAGTTTAATATCTTCCTAAGATGCGACAAGAACACTTTCAAGAAAATCCCCACAACCCAACTACCCTTTACATGGAACACTTTTCGAAATTTTGTATGTTCTTTCTGTGTGAGGGCGGCGGTTAGACTGGACGGCACCCTAATGCTATCTGCACGACATGAAGCAGGTGGTTACAGGGATGAGACCTAGAAGGCTAGCTGTCCGCCTTCCTGTGTGAGGGCGGCGGCTAGACTGGACGGCACCCTAATGCCATCTCCACGGCATGAGGCGGGTGGTTACAGGGATGAGACCTAGAAGGCTAGCTGTCCGTCTTTCTGTGTGAGGGCGGCGGTTAGACTGGACGGCAACCTAATGTCATCAGCACGGCATGAAGCAGGTGGTTACAGGGATGAGACCTAGAAGGCTAACTGTCCGCCTTTCTGTGTGAGGGCGGCGGTTGAACTGGACGGCACCCTAATGCCATCTGCACGGCATGAAACAGGTGGTTACAGGGATGAGACCTAGAAGGCTAACTGTCCGTCTTTCTGTGTGAGGGCGGCGGTTAGACTGGACGGCAACCTAATGCCATCTGCACGGCATGAAACAGGTGGTTACAGGGATGAGACCTAGAAGGCTAACTGTCCGTCTTTCTGTGTGAGGGCGGCGGTTAGACTGGACGGCACCCTAATGCCATCTGCACGGCATGAAGCAGGTGGTTACAGGGATGAGACCTAGAAGGCTAACTGTCCGTCTTTCTGTGTGAGGGCGGCGGTTAGACTGGACGGCACCCTAATGTCATCTGCACGACATGACGCAGGTGCTTACAGGGATGAGACCTAGAAGGCTCACTGTCAATCACATATCGTTCTAAGAGATATCCACCAACAGATCCGTCGCGACATGACAAAGGAGTTAAAGCGACGTAAAATAAAATAGAGGAAACAAATACCACATATCAAAGATATTTACCTGACAAATAAAATTATATCTTGAATTTTCTGGGAATAGCCTGTGAACTCTTCATTCGTAAGGAATTTTGTACAGCTGCTTTTTAAAAACCCTGTCGATTTTCAGATGTTTCTGGAAACAGTATGGAATTTTAAGGCCAGCATATAGCGTCCAGTTGTTAAACATTTGACTATCGCTGTTCTCTTTGTATCTATAACGAAATGTGTAATGTAGCTGTTTCCGGAAAGGTTTGTCTCAATTAAAATGAAGTACATAAGAAAATACACCTCCGAAGAATAATTTTATTTGTATACCTGCTAATAAGCGATATATTGTGGAGAAACTCATGTGAATGTAACACATATTTTTACTTTCTATATTACTTACCTAAAGTAGAGGAAGTATTGCATTCCACTAAAAAAACTCGATACCGAGACTGCAAGCGAAATACACGTTTTGAGGTTCCGTGAATAATTTTTCTTTAAAAATTTAGAAAAAGGTCAATGTGTGTGTGTGTGTGTGTGTGTGTATGTGTAAGTGAGAGAGAGAAAGAGAGAGGGAGAGAGAACAGCATAACTCAAAAACGAAATGACGGTTAAATACCAAACTTAGCATTTAGGTTTAGCTTCTTCCAAAGATACGACACGAAGATTTTCAACAAAATCTCCCTCCCCAAAGTACCGTTTACGTGGAAAAACTCTTCGTTACTTTTTATTTTCTCAAAAAGGGTTCTAAGGATGTTAATTAAAATACCGTATGTTTAAGATATTTGCGTAAGAAAATATATAAATCTTGAATTTCCTGGTATTATCCTCTTCATTCTGAATGACTTTTGTATAACTGGCGTAAGAGATAGACAAAGTCTTACTACATAGAAAATGTAGATCTCATTAAATGACGGGAACTATGTCAAAAAATATTTGTGGCGTTTACTATTAGAGATCTTCGTTATTGGTTTGGATTTTCAAATACACGTTAATGTCTCTAATGTACAGAAAGTAGAAGTATTGTATTCCACTCAAAAATTCTTTATGTCAAACTTTTACTGAAAATATATGTTTTGAGACCCCCTGATCTCCCCAAAAAAAGCATTTCTGGAAAAAGTTCGTGTGTGTGTGTGTCTGTGTACAGGATAATTCGAAAACGAAAATTCCAATAAATACCAAACTTGGTATTTAAATTCAGTGTCCTCCAAATATAGGACACAAAGATTTTCAAAAAAATCTTCCACTCCAACACTTTACATGAAACATTTTTCAAAACTTTTGATTTCCTAAAAAATGGCTCTAACGATTTTAATTAAAATACCATATATTAAGGATATTTTCGTGATAAATAAAATGTATCTACATCTTGAATTTTCTGGGAATTTCCTGTTCTTTCGGAAGGAATTCTATATAATCTTGTAAGGGGAGAGCCAAGAAATTACGAACCGGCCGCGGTGTCTTTCCACTGGGCGTGTGGAAACATGGTCACGCTGTTGACGTGGTTTTGCTCTGCAGGGGAAAGGCAAAATTGAGTCGACGGTGATGTGATGTAGTTCAGTTATTACAAGTCATTTATTATTTTGTCCTGTACTTAAACACAAAGTATATTATGACTCAGTATATGTTTTCTACTGCACAGCGTGTATTTATTTATGATTCGTATGTGTTAACTCAGTCAACTCGCCAAGTAAAGAGGATGAAGATTTCCAGGTGTAACAGCTCTAGGCCGTACAGCAGTCCATGAACTTAACAATAATGTTCAGGCCACAGGAAGTGTTCAGGCTAAGAAATCTAAAAGACAACATACGGTTCTTACCGAAGAAACATTAGACGACATCGGTCATCGTTTGGAAAATTCTCCCCGAAAATTACTTAGGCATCTTTCACAACAGGCAGGCATTTCTTATGGCTCTGCACGAAGAGCTCCCAAATTGCTGAAGTTAAAAGCATACAAAATAACTGTGGCCAGGTGAACCCATAATTGGACGCACATTTTGTGAGTGGAGTCTCAATAGTGTACACAATGGCAAAATAGACCATATTTAATATTTTTCACGGACGAGGCTTGGTTCCACCTTCATGGATATGTGTATACACAACATAATCGTTATTGGAGCTCTGACAAACCTAATATTGTTCATGAAGTACCCCTTCATGACGAAACAATTGGCGTATGGTGCGCCAGGAGCTGAAAAAGAGTAATAGGGCCAATTTTTTCGAGCCAACAGTTGACGCCCGTACATACGTGAATACAATTTTGTCCCCCTTTTTAGAGAATTAACAGACAGGGAGCGTGATGTTGCCTTTTTTCAACAAGACTCAGCAACAGTTCATACGGTCACTATTTTGATGAGAACAATAATTGAATTTATTGAAAGTGTGTTTGAGGACAAAATTATTAGTAGAGATTTGTGGCCCTCTCCTAACCCCCTGCGATTTCTATCTTTGGAGTAACTTAAACCATAAAGTGCACAAGACAAACCCACACACCCTGTAAGAATTAAAACAAAACATCCGCCAGGAAATTGCCAGCATTTCTCAACGTGAACTACGGCGAGTGATGGATAGTTTCCTAAAGAGGTGCCAAAAATGTATGGACAACGACGGTGGCCAGTTTCAGCATCGCCTTTCATAAACTTGGTAAGCAAAGCCTTTAAAAGTAGTTTTAAAAATGTTGTATGGTTTCATCCGCGCCTTTCTATGACAGCGGCAGACGACAACGAGCGCCGAGGAGCCAGACAGGAAAAATACCGCGCAGCCTAGTTTTTTGGCTCTTCTGTATAACTGGTAAACGTTAAGCGATAAACGAAAACGCCCTACACAAAAGAATGTAGATCTCTTTAAAACACACAATTTATTTCAAATAAATTTCCGTTGCCGTTTCCGAGATATCCGTTATTAATAGTTGAAATTGTTGAATACGTTGTCATTCTTTTAAAGCCCTGTTCCTCGCGATTGCACAGGCCACAGAGTATGGAATTTTGAAGCCTCCATATAGCCTGGAGGGATACATTTGTCGCCGACTACTCTGCCATTGTTACATTTCAGCTTAACGACAATTCTGCCACCTAACAGTAGTCATGTATACTATACATTCCTATCCGTTATGCTGCCATTTGGCCATAAACATTTCTAGTATCAACCCCCATCCAAGAGCCTCCGGATATTCTAGCGGACCTGACAGTAGTGTTTACAGTAATTAACTACTAAATTTAGAAGCTTTAGGGTGGAATTTTGCTTTTGCTTTCATTGAAAGCTTTTGGTTTCTCACTTTGCAATAATTATTAAAAAATCTGATCTGTTACACTCACATGACTTTCTCTACTCTTGTACAAACTATTTTTACAAACGCTTATTCTCCATATGCTTCATGTTAATCGAGATGTTAATCTTATTGCTAATTTTCTTGTAGGTGCAAGGGGAATTGGTAGGCTTTAAGCGATAGTCAAATGTTTTAAGAGCTGGTTGCTATGTGGAGTATTCCATTCTCTTTGTATATCCAGGACATAAAAAAATCTGATGTGTTACACTCACATGACTTTCTCTACTCTGGTATAAACTATTTTTACAAACGCTTATTCTCCACATGATTCATGTTAATCGAGATGTTAATCTTATTGCTAATTTTCTTGTAGATGCAAGGGGAATTGGTAGGCTTTAAGCGATAGTCAAATATTTTAAGAGGTGGTTGCTATGTGGAGTATACCATTCTCTTTGCATTACCAGTACAAAAAAAAGTTAATAACGAATTTGAGAAAAAGTATAAGTATTGGAAAATTTAAGGGAATAACAAGCAATATTTCGAAAATGGTTCACTCAACAAAACAAATGTACATGACATAAATTGTGTATTTTATCTCGAATTTTCTGGGAATGTCTCCAAAAGTATTCTTCATCTGAACGACTTTTGCATAACTGGTAAACCATAAGAGATAGACAAAATTGTACTACACAAAAATGTAGATCGCGTTAAAATACACAATTTATGTCATATATAAATTTTTTTGGTTGAGTGAACTATTTTCGAGATATTGCTTGTTATTCCCTTAAATTTTTCAATACTTACTTTCTCAAATGGGAATTCGTTATTCATTTTTTTGTTTTGGATATGTAAAGAGTATTAATCTGTAGCAAAGAGAATGGTGCTGCACCTAGCAACCAGCTATTAAGAGATATGTCTGTGCTTAAAGGCTACTGTATTTCTATATTCCCCTTGCAAACACAAAACAAGGGGAACATAGTAGGCCTTAAGCGATAGTCAAATATTTTTAGAACTGGTCGCTATGAGTAAAATGTAATTCTCTTTGCGTGTCAAAAGATCGTTTCTGCAAATGTTTATCTCGATTAATATGCAATAGATGGAGAATAAGATGTTGTAAAAATAGTTTTACAATAGTAGAGAAAGCCATGTGAGTTTAACACATCAGATTTTTTTATATCCTGGACATACAAAGAAAATGGAATGCTCCACATAGCAACCAGCTCTTAAAACATTTGACTATCGCTTAAAACCTACCAATTCCCCTTGCATCTACAAGAAAATTAGCAATAAGATTAACAGCTCGATTAACATGAAGCATATCGAGAATAAGCGTTTGTAAAAATAGTTTGTACAAGAGTAGAGAAAGTCATGTGAGTTTAACACATCAGATTTCTTGTACTATTTCTTTTATGTTGGAGTAATTTTTGTTAGTAATTTCCTTCTGAATATTATATTGGTATTTCTGTTCTATATTAATTTTGACATTTTGTAGTTTCATATCTATTCCACAAGACTTTATACATTTTCAATATAACACTGCAGCCTTATTGGTCAGAAAGTCTGCTGTCTCGTTACCATTCACTCCCACATGTGCTGGTATCCACAGTAATACTATCTGTTGAAATTTTGTTTGTAGTAATCTATAATAAGATCTCACATCCTTAATATTATAAGATCTCACATCTGGACTATCATATCGTTCTATTGCTTGAATGGCACAAACTGAGTCTGTGAGAACAACTACTTTATTTTCTTTTATATCAAGGGGGATAAAGTAGCCTGCCTCCTTGTGGTGTCCCCTGGGTAACGCTAAATAGGCTACAACACCGTGCAGAAGTCAGCATTACAATGTTAGTTAAACATATTTCTGACAATAACATCCCCTACTGTAACAATTACGTCTTTATAACCAACACTGTAACCGTGACAAAAATTATATTCTCAAACAGATGAATTAATAAATAGATAATATATACTTTACATTTAATAGTTTACGTGGAATATAATACTAAACATAAGTACCGTGTGGAAAGCAGATAGCACAGCAAAAGCATGATTGCGATTATTCCAGTTTACCTACATTGCACAAATAAAGGTTTTCAAACACTGTTTCATTAATTAGATTACAAACTTATCATCTACTGGGCACTGGGAATGAGCAATACATCTTTTACTAGATGGCAATAGCTGTGAAAGAGATCCAACAGTTTCTCCTATATTCTCCTCCAGATTTGAGGCAGTATTTTTAACACTTAAATAATTTCAGTCTAATTATATAATATGTAAATTCAATAACAGCCCGCCTTGAAGCAATGTGTATGTATGTAACAGTCATGTTCAATAATGTTATGTGAATGTATTACGTAATTTAATAATGTAGGAGCTGTGAGAAAAATAAGTTAAAAGTTGCTAACAATGAGGTAACAATGAGGTAACCTTGAGGCAATAATGAGTAAGGAAGTTTAAATACTACTAGTCATTATTAGACCAGCAATAATGTAATTTTGAGACAGTTTAAAAATAGTCAATCAACAACCAGAAAAAGCTTTAGTTAAATGAAGGTATTCTATTGGAGTAGGATTAGCCAATCAGAGACCTGAAATACAGAAATTTACAAGCTTAGACGGTTGAAATCACTTCAGTTGCCTGCAGACAGTGCTCATAACTGGATGCGTTGCTTGTGTGTCCTCGAGAAGTATAATACGTATTCGTGTTAGACGAAAATGGTTTACGTATTAAAAAAATGCAAGTATTTAATAAAAACATCTCACAGCTCTCTCTCTCTATATATCAGTGAAGTGTTATTTTAATCGTATCAAGCATTAATAAAAGGAGTGAAGTAAAATTATAATCTGTGTAAGCCTACATTCTTAGTCGTACCAACACCCTGGTAAGAGAAACGTATCTCTAACAACAATACTGACGCAGCCGAGGCAAACATAAATATTAAACATTTAAAGAAACACTTTAATTACAAAGTTAATATTTTTTTAAACTTGGGGCAAAGGCCACCTGAAAGTAATTTGGGGCGAAGGCTACCTGCAACTGTTTACTATACGTGCGGTTGCAACTACTACAAGTTCGGCTCCCCAACAGTTGAAATATAATACAACTCCTTCAATACAAACTACTTCAAATTGCCACCCAAAGCGTGGTGCAAATAACGCAAAGATACCTCTTCTGCAAACTGGCTTTCCATACGTAGCAGCAACAACGTAAAGACAATAATTACTTCAGCGTCCAGTTCTTAAACATTTGACAATCGCTCTTCCCTTTGCATTTATAACGAAACGTGTAATGCAGTTATTTCTGTAAACGTTTGTCTCGATTAAAATGAAGTAGATAGAAAAACAAGCTTTTGTGAGAATAGGTTTTATACTCATTAATAAATGATAGAGGGTAAAGATAGTCATGTAAATGTAACATCAGATTTTACTGTTTTCAAGTGTTAATTTGTTATTTGCTTTTTCTCACACAGGGACTCGCTTTTTAAAAAATCTGAGGTGTTACACTCACATGACTTTCTCTACTCTTGTACAAACTATTTTTACAAACGCTTATTCTCCATCTACTTCATGTAAATCGAGATAAACATTTGCAGACTCTATCTTATTGCTAATTTTCTTGTAAATGTAAGGGGAATATATATTTACAAGGGCAATATAGAAATACAGTAGCCTTTAAGCACAGACATATCTCTTAATAGCTGGTTGCTAGGTGCAGCACCATTCCCTTTGCCACAGATTATAACTCTTTGCATATCCAAAACAAAAAAATGAATAACGAATTCTCATTTGAGAAAATATTGAAAAATTTAAGGGAATAACAAGTAATATCTCGAAAATGGTTCACTCAACAAAAAACATGTACATGACATAAACTGTGTATTTTAACGCGATCTACATTTTTTGTGTAGTAAAATTTTGTCTACCTCTTATGGTTTACGAGTTATGCAAAAGTCGTTCACAATGAAGAATACTTTTGGAGACATTCCCAGGAAATTCAATATATACATTTTATTTGTCATACAAATATCTTAAACATATGATATTTTAATCAAAATCGTTAAAGCTATTTTTGAGAAAATTAAAATTTTCGATAAATCTTCCATGTAAAGGGTAATTTGGGGTGGGGGGATTTTCTTGAAAACCTTCGTGTCGCATCTCTGGAAGATACTGAACCTAAATACCAAGTTTGGTGTTTATGCGACTGTTCGTTTCTGAGTTATGCTGTTCACAGACAGACACACACACAGACACACAGACAGACACACACACACGGAAATGTTTCCAAAAATGCTTTTTTTGGATTCAGGGGGTCTCAAAACATGCATTTGCTGTGAAATCTTGGTATCGAATTTTTGGGTGGAATACAATACCTCCCCTACTTACTATACGTAGTAGAGAAAGTAAAAATGAATAACGAATTCCCATTTGAGAAAATTATTGAAAAATTTAAGAGAATACCAAGCATTATTCGAAAATGGTTCACTCAACAAAAAAAATGTATATGACATAAATTGTGTATTTTAACGCGATCTACATTTTGTGTGTAGTAAAATTTTGTCTATCTCTTATGGTTTACCAGTTATGCAAAAGTCGTTCACAATGAAGAATACTTTTGGAGACATTCCCAAAAAATTCAACATATACATTTTATTTGTCATGAAAGCATCTTAAACATATGATATTTTAATCAAAATCGTTAGAGCCATTTTTGAGAAAATTAAAATTATCGAAAAATGTTCCATGTAAAGGGTAATGTGGGGTGGGGGGATTTTCTTGAAAACCTTCGTGTCGCATCTCTGGAAGATACTGAACATAAATACCAAATTTGGTGTTTATCCGACTGTTCGTTTCTGAGTTATGCTGTTCACAGACACACACACACACACACACACACACACACGCACACAGACACACAGACACCCACACGGACATGTTTCCAAAAATGCTTTTTTTGGATTCGGGGGTCTCAAAACATGTATTTCCGATGAAATCTCGGTATCAAATTTTTGGGTGGAATACAATACTTCCCCTACTTACTATACGTAGTAGAGAAAGTAAAAGTCTGACTATCGCCTTAGCCTGCTGTATTCCTCTTATACGTACAACGAAATGTGTAAATGTAATTAATGAAAGTTTATTTCGAGTAACAAGTAGAGATTTTTATGGCGTTTCCTGTGACGTAGATGATGTTCACCTTGAGAAAATAAAAGTTTTAACATGCATAACATTAAACGAGCGCAGAAAAGCCCTAAGACAGATTTGACGCTCCCTTTCTCTGTATTCAACTATAACGTTTTACTTGGGGAAAGGGAGGGAATAAAGACAGCCAGTTTTGTCAGCCAAAAGTGCCGCTTCCGTATCCGTTATTTATGAGTTTCACCGCAAATGGGACAGCGTGGCCCATGCCGTTGTAAATATTTGAGAATCACCATCCGTCACCAACCACAGCGTTCCACGTCATTTAATAAGCCTGTCGTCATTTCCTGTGGCGGCAGCATCTGTTGACATAATTAGTAAATAATTAGCAGCTAATTAAGAGGAACAAACGTCGCACATGTGGCCGGAGTGTTTGTGCGCCCTAAGAAGGAAGTGATATTTAGAGGGCTGTGAGTTATGACCTGTCACTATACAAGACTGACATTTATCAACATCACTTTGGCAGAAGATAACTACATCTCACCTTCTGTTCCTACCCCAAACGTAACCAATGCCTTCATTCTTTCTGCCCCAGTGAACAATGCTGCTTTTCAGATCCTTTCGTTTCTTTGCCAGAAGCTTATAGAGACTTTTCTTCGGTACCTAATACCCACGAGTGCTAATAGTTTTTCGGTAATTTGAGGTTAATGAATGCTTATTACTTCGTGACCCATGTCAAGATATAAATTATCTAATGACAAGTATGAGTTTGAAACCTCAATTAAATTGCCTAAGAAACACTATAAGCAAGAGGGGTATTCGGTAAGATAATTACAATGCGAGAACGATGGCACTTTTTATACTGAAGTAATTACAATGTGAGAACCACGGAAATTTTAATACTGAAGTAATTACAATGTGAGAACGATGTCATTTTTTTTTACTTATACCTACTTTTAGTATAATCACGAAGTAGCTTACCTGTTTAATCTCGTATTATGTGCGTTAATCTCGTACCGCTTTTATCACATTTTAAATTTGCAAATCACCAAATCTCGCCATTTCTACAGTTTGTACCAACCGCCAATAGTGAACAGGAAAAAACATGAGCATAGGCTTCCTAGTCGAATCGAAGCAGAAATTATAGGAATAAACAAATGAGTGTAGCAGGGGGAAAAAAAACTTGCCAATTATTACATTTTGAGCACTATGCTATAAAACTATCGATTAAGTTCGACTCTGATTGGTGAATAAAGCATTAATGAAATCGCACATTACCAAAAAGGCGCTCGCCTATAATTACCAAAGTAATCTATACTATTATAAACAGGAAATCCGTAGGCATGTGTGTGCGCTCAAAAATCATTCGACCGTTTTCATAATTCTTTCATCATTGAAAAGTCCTTTTCTTTCTAGTGGTGAAACCTAATTTCACTTCATAAATTAGTTAAAGACTTAAAAATTATTGGCTAATTTGCTCTTCTGGGGTCCCCTTTGAAAACGCTGAAAAAAGCAAGGAATGGGATAGATTACCTTAAGAGTGAGGAAATAAGTAGATGTCATCTCGCCAATACCTGGTGTCCACCTGCCCGCCCCTTTTAGGTGTTTTACTTGTATAGGAAAATTGCGATATAAACATAACAAACGTAGCCATCTTCCCGCTACAACAGACGCTGAATGGGAAGTGCCAACCTAAATAAGAAGTGAAATCCGCGAAATAAGGAATTTCTGCAAGTGAATCATTCGAGTTTTAGACGTGCAGATCCCTCCGCTACGCCCTGTTGTCGCTTCGCGGCCGCAACTGCTACACTCCTCTCCTTCTAAAAAACATCCCTGGGCTACGCCTTGAGGCTGAGTATCTTACCGGCTTTGGCGGCATTAATTATTCATATGTTGCCAGCATTGCGTTAGATTTAGAGAACGACACAGAGTGACATCTGTAGGACATATAAGATATCACTTCCATCGCTGTCGGGGACCCCGGAAGAGCAACTTACCCAAATTATGTTCTGTCTTTGTTGAGAATGCCATGAAGTAGAAAATGCTTACAGTACTCCACAGAGAATGCAGTTACATTTTATTCCTAGCAAGATTCATAGTTGGCCATGATGCAACATTAAAGCAAACAGAAGACCGACTTTAAAAATCAACAGCCAATCCTCTTATACATATAACAGTACAAACTGTATGTTAATTGTTTCTTTAATTGCCATTTATCAAATGCTGTAGTTTGCATGTGTAATGAAACAGTCAAAACGTCTGAATAACCTTTATTCTAATTTTATAGATGCATTTACTGAAGTTTCGGATGCCAAAACCTTATAATAACCCTCCTGTAATTAAATTTTGTTGCATTTTACGTTGCAATAAACTTCATTACCAATGTATACTGAATATGTCATGGTCAACTTTAATATCAATCAAACATGTATATAGCAGAAAATTGTGTCAAGTGTAACATCCCAAATAACTCAACCAATATCTATTTACGAATATTACAGAGAGAAAATTTGTTTGTATGTGTGTATGTAGGGTAATTTCAAAAACCACTCTTTATTAATAAACCAGACTTTATTTATTCTTTCAGTATTGAAAATACCTGTTCTTTCTAATGGACGTGGACTATAAAACACCTAATTTCAATGCATAAATTACTAAAAGATTAGAAGGATTTACAAAACCTATCAACACATTCGCGCTATACAAGAATATACTTGCAAAGAAGGCTTTGGCTTTTTGTTGAAAATGTCATGGAGTATAAAATAGTTGTTACTCCACAGAAAATGCATGTAAAATAAGACAAATGCTGTCAATATTCCATATATAGGTGTTCACCATTTAGTAACTAAAAATGGTAAACACAATAAAACTCTTTGTCTCACCCACTGGTTGCTCAATATTAATGTTATACAATACAGCAACTCAATCTGGTAAGTATATCAAATTTATCTGGACTCCGTGTCTTGTCGATATCCAAGGGAACGAGGAAACTGACGTTGCAGCTAAAGAGGCCACCAAGTGTCTCCAAAGAACTGTAGAATACCATGCTGTGTCTTCCTCAGATACATCCACAAGAAGATCTTTCAGATATGGAAGCTCATCTACAAGTAAACTGCATCTCCTCGCTGTCCTAAATACCCAATGACTTCCCTTCCTTGCAAGGACCAAGTTGCTCTACACAATTACGCATAAGACACACAGCCATCACTCACTCCTACCCTACCTTATATTTCATCATCTTCCTCCATTGTCCACTTACTGTACCTCATATGATCCTGGATTGTCCTCACCACACGAGTGCAAGACGAGATTGTGAAGTTCTGGACAACACATGCGTCTCCATCAGCAATTCAGTGTTTAAAGAAATGATACTTATGTACATTAAACAAACTGAGATATACACCAAATTATAATATCTGACTAATGTACATTTACAATGTAATTTATTATAGTGGTTTGTATCCTTATGATGTTTCGATATGACCAGTGAGTTCAAGCGACTTAAAATAAACTTAAAAAAACAAAAGAGAAATGAATCTGCTTATAACACTACGATACACAATATACTAATAACCCTCGTGTAAGAATGTTTTACTCTATTTCATGTGTACTTATGTTATAATCAAGTTTACTAGCATGACATGCTAAATAATTAAAGAAAGAAGATTGCTAACATTAGAAATCAACTGATATCTTATATTTAACAATAGAGATGATCATTTTTCTCGATGTCTCTCTTCCAAAGCAGTTAACTTGGTGGCCTGGGAGTGCAGAATCCTTATATTCACCAGCTTCACTTCTATTTCATTGCATGCTGACATGTTAAGAGTTTCTTTATGAAAACTAGAAGCCTTTTTGTTATTTAACTATGGGACCAAAGAGAAGGTATGAATGTTAAAAATTTCACCTCCTGTGATTATCCAAAACAATTACTCAACTACTCCAACCAATGAATGTTCCACAGCCACAGAGTATTTATACGTATGCAGCATTTCCAGAACTTAGAACACTGTGGAGGGGTTAAGGAAATCAGATGTTTGACTAATGTTTAACATGCTTTTGTGTGAATATCAGGGGATTTTTTTATCTATTATTAGGAACAGCCGGGGCTGTACAAAATTACAATTATAAGGGGTAAACAAATCCTGCATATCACTGTAGCATACTTTCATAAACAATGCAAGGGTAGGTAAATTAAATTATTAATTAATTTTGAATATTGAGAAGCTAGTAACAACAACAAAAACCACAAGCATATAGGAAATTCACTTATCACCCTTGGACACCATAAATTTCAAAGGATTTTCAAGAAATACAACATCACCCTGTCTCCACAGAATAACCACAATATACAGAAATTACTATGCAACAGAACAAAAGATCCTAACCCCAATGATAAATCAGCAGGTTTATATCAAATTGTTTGTAATGACTGTAACCTGGTATACATAGGAAGAACCAAAAAAAATCTTGAAATAAGACTTAAAGAGCATATGAGATGCATTTATCAAAAGCAGCCAGATAAATCAGCAGTAGCACATCATTTCTGGTCTTCAAACCATGATATCACTCCGAACATAAAACTCTTAAAACCGATAAACAGCAGCAATGAATTGGACATCTGGGAAAAAATACATACCGTCAAACACAGGAATCACCTGATGAGTTTCGAACGACGCCACCCAGCAGCTCTTGGAGGTTCATCAGCCCAGCAGTAGAGAACACCACTAGCCACACACATTCCCCAGACAATAACCGGCAAAATCAGTTGAAAACATGCTGACGATGGGAGCAAACCATCTCCCGAAACGCGTTCAAGTAAGAACATTTTAGTGATGTAGTGTAACAACCTTCAACTCTCTTTATATTAAATTAATTTGGTATTCGAGTTTAAAAACTTAACCATGCAATATCCAGTAAACCAGCTAGTTCTTTATAAAATGCTGATATATTTATTACTGATTTAATCTTATTACTTAAGGGTATACCTCTGTTGGCATGTTTGCTCTTCCATTACATCGTCTTCCTCGCTTCCACCAAGTAGATGAGTGGTCCATATGAATAGAACCTTTATCAAATAATAAAGTTGCTGATAACTTTCCTAAGTATGAAAAATAGAATAGTAACATTTTGTCCTTAAATGGTTATTTTGAAAGAAAAGAAGCAATTGTAGATTAGGTTATCTCCATAGTTAAAAACACAGCACCTAGTGAAGTACAATGCCTCACAATTATTTTACAGCATTGTGGAGCCTTTTAACTCAGAGAACAAACTAAATCAGCGGTTTCAGCATTAGTTAACCACAATATGCCAAAAGTAGCTTCAAATATTTTCTGACAAAAGGTTTCATCTTCTGTCAGTTATTACTGTTTTTGATCACATCACAGGATAATGGGAGCATACTTATTTCTTCCTACATTTCATAGTTTAATATTTTATGGTATTTCACTGCTCTCACCTTCAAGCAGAGAACAATGGAGTTTTTTACTTTCTCTACCAGATACACAAAATGTGAGATTTCACAGGAAGTACAAACCTTGAAGCCCCTTTGAAACCAAAAAGGAACATTTTAAAATAAATATCCAGTGTGTGTGCGCACGCAACATAACTCAAAAATGACAAATAAGATAAATACCACACTTGGTATTTAAGTTCAGTAATCTTATAAAGATGTGACACAAAGATTTTCAAGAAAATCCCCCCACCCCAAACTATCATTTACATAGAACATTTTTAGAAATATTTCATTTTCTCAAAAATGCCACTAACAAGTGTGATTAAAATACCACAGGTACGAGTATATTAAACATAATCACGTGACAAATAAAACGCATTCTTGAATTTTCTTGAACAGTCTATGAAGCTTCTTCATTTGGAAGAATTTATTATAATCTTGTATAACTGATATACGTTATGTAAGACAAAAACGACTACACAAATAATGAAGATATCTTTAAAACACGCAATTTCAAATAATTTTTTATGGTATCAGTCACTTAAAAAATATCTGTTATTAATGGTTTGAATTGTTCAATACTTTGTCACTCTTTTAAAGTCCTGTCGATTTTCCGTTGTTTCTCACAATGTTATGGAAACACAGAATTTTAAGGCCAGTATATCCAGAAAAAGAATGGCTCCGAATATATACAGATGGATCCCTCATCAATAAAAAAAAATGCCGGTGCAGGAGCATACTGTAAACATTTTGCACAGTATCTCATATTAGATGAAATGTCAAACCACTATAATGGAGAATTAACAGCTATAAAAGCAGCATTACAGAACATTTTACATAGACCATACATAAAACAAAAAATAGTCATCTTATCAGACTCAAAATTAGCTATAGATGGAAAAGTAAATTACAATAATAAAACAACAAGAAATATTAAAGAAATAAGAAGCCTAATTAAAGCAGCTGAACCTAGAAATCATGTCACTCTACAATGGATCCCAGCTCATGCTGGACTTTTGGGCAATGAACATGCGGATCAATTAGCAAAGAAAGGTGTAATACAACAAAAAATCTGATGTGTTACACTCACATGACTTTCTCTACTCTTGTACAAACTATTTTAACAAACGCTTATTCTCCATCTACTTCATGTTAATCGAGATAAACATTTGCAGAGTCTATCTTATTGCTAAGTTTCTTGTAGATGTAAGGGGAATATATATTTACAAGGGCAATATAGAAATACAGTAGCCTTTAAGCACATACATATCTCTTAATAGCTGGTTGCTAGGTGCAGCACCATTCCCTTTCCCACAGATTAATACTCTTTGCATATCCGAGACAAAAAAATGAATAACGAATTCCCATTTGCGAAAATAATTATTGAAAAATTTAAGGGAATAATAAGCAATATCTCGAAAATGGTTCACTCAACAAAAAAATGTATATGACATAAATTGTGTATTTTAACGCGATCTACATTTTTTCTGTAGTAGCATTTTGTCTATCTCTTATGGTTTACCAGTTATGCAAAAGTCGTTCACAATAAAGAATACTTTTGGAGACATTCCCAGAAAATTCAAGATATACATTTTATTTACCATAAAAATATCTTAAACATATGATATTTTAATCCAAATCGTTAGAGCCATTTTTGAGAAAATTAAAATTTTCGAAAAATCTTCCATGTAAAGGGTACTCTGGGGTGGGGGGATTTTCTTGAAAACCTTCGTGTCGCATCCTTGGAAGATACTGAACCTAAATACCAAGTTTGGTGTTTATCCGACTGTTCGTTTCTGAGTTATGCTGTTCACAGACATACACACGGACATGTTTCCAAAAATGCTTTTTTTGGATTCAGGTGTTCTCAAAACATGTATTTCCGGTGAAATCTCGGTATCGAATTTTTGGGTGGAATACAATACTTCCCTTACTTACTATACGTAGTAGAGAAAGTAAAAAAATTTTCAAACATTGTAATATAAAATTAGTACTGATTAATAAACAGTGTAAATAACATATTGAAAACCAATATCTGAGACAAAATTCCAAAGAATAAAACGCAGTTATCAACCTAATTAATTGTGATTGCCAATTAATGTATATAGGTAAAACTAAAAGGAACATTAGTTTAAGGCTCAAAGAACACCTTAAACATGTTAAATACAAAGAAACACAAACATTCTGCAATTGCCAACTTTTTTTTCAAAAAAAAATCACAATATCCAAGAAGAGGTAAAATTAATAAAGGCAGTACAAAAGACAATAGACTTAACCATATGGCTAAAACATACAAAAGAACGAGGATTATCAGATGAATTTTAGTTTTCCAACAGACAAGGATCTCATTACAAAATACATCAAGCCACAAGCGACACCTCAAAAAACCAAAAAAATCTGTTAGTGGATCTTCGCTGACAATGGAGACCAGCTCTCTCCATAACATGCTCAAGGTAAATCTCAAAATTAGTGGAGTGCAATTAAATGATCATGTTGCACAGATCATACAAAGTGCAACCAAACGATTCTGATTTCTTTTCAAACAATGCCATTTACATTACAAACAAATATAAAAATTTTTTGACTGTATTTTCATAACCTTTTTTTTTTTAGTATAAATCACTTCATTTTGTTCATGAAATAGTCCTAGCAAATGCTACCCTTCATTTGCAAACCCTCCAGAAACATTTGAATGAATTTATCAATGATTTGAAAATTTGCGGCATTACCTATGATACAGAGAGAGCCAAAAAACTACCAACCGGCTGCACTGTGTTTTTCCTGTCCGCATCCTCGGCGCTTGTTGCTGTCTACCGCTATCATAGAAAGGCACGGATGAAATTATATAACATTTTTAAAACTACTTTTAAAGGCTTTACTTACCAACTTTATGAAAGGAGATGCTGAAACTGGCCACCGTTGTTGTCCATACATTTTTGCCACCTCTTTAAGAAACTATCCATCACTCGCCGTAGTTCACGTTGAGAAATGCTGGCAATTTCCTACCGGATATTTTGTTTTAATTCTTCCAGGATGTGTGGGTTTGTCCTGTACACTTTGTTTTAAGTTACTCTGGGATAGAAATTACAGGGGGTTAGAGGGGGGCCAATTTTTTTTGAGTCAATAGTTGAAGCCTGTGCATACATGAATATAATTTTCCCCCCTGTTTTTAGGGAATTAACAGCCAGGGAGCGTGATTTTGCCTTTTTTTCAACAAGACTCTTCAACAACTCATACGGCCAACATTTTCATGAGAACAATTAAAAGTGAAATATATAGAAGTGGTTGCAAATTGACGCAGTATTTTATATCACAACACTGTAAATGCCAGAGTGATTGTAGTGTAAATTAGCATTATTGTATGACAATGATTTGAGATGTTTGTTAATTATAAGCATTGTTAGGAAATAAGTTTACACGGCCTCACTGAAACTGACAATAAGAGCGGATAACAATGAAACGAGGGGGTGAGTTGTTTATCAATTAGAAGAGACAAGCAAATGACGTCAGAGTAGCGTGCCTTTCTTTAGAAATGGAGGGAATATCTTCCCTAGAGCATATGTGTTCGTAATTTTGCTTGGATAAAAAAATAGATGCTAATGTTGGCGCGCTTTATTAACCAATAGCAGCCCTGTTATAATGTTTAGGCATATCGGAGTGAGGGAGTATAAATTCTGAAGCCAGAGACAGGTATCGCCCAGTTTAATAGAATCATTCACGGGTTACACGTCGCGCAGTTCAACAGAATCATTCACGAAGTACACGTTACGCAATTCTACAGAATCTCTCGCATCGTAAAGTTAGTTACAAAATGTGAAATACTCGAATTAATAATGTGCGGCAAATAAGTGATAACAGTTACATTCGAAAATATAACAGTTTCAGTCGGGCATGTATCAAGAGTAAGTATGTGAAATTAATGAAGTGTGACGGCAATAAAAGTGTAAAAACAAATTCTTTTATCAGTGTTATCTTTTAGTAACAACTCCTTTCTGTTTACACACCCTGTTCAAGAGATTTGCTCTACTGAGTAATAATAGCTAGCCGGAGGACAAAGAACCCAAAATTCAAAATAGTAAAACAATAACAGGCGCTCAGAAAATAAGATAACACGAACGATACCGCGACAAAATATACAATTTCACTAAAACAGGATCAATTCCTCAGAACTAGTTTCGAGGAATCACTTCCTCATCGTCAGCTGATTGCAACTGGTTGGCTTTCCTCTGATGGTTATAGATGTCTCTTTGTCCCTCTAGTGGTGGTTCTACAAGTTTAGTAATCAAATTTTTGTCCATAGGGATGTCGAAATTCATTAACGTTGGATGAAAGTTCCAAAGAAATATTTTCTCCCAAATGTTTAATTCCGTAGGTTTTTGTGCCTGTTTGATAAGTGTTACTGTGTCCTCAATTTCATGTCCCTGTATCCAAAAATGTGCTGTAACTGCTGATTTTTCTTCTTCCCTGGATATGATGTTTCGAAAATGTTCCTTAAGCCTCGTTTTTATGTTTCGCTTAGTTTGACCAATATAGATTTGTTCACAATCCTTGCAATCTATTCCATAAATCCCAGATTTTTTATGAGCTGACATTTTTTCTTTTTGGTTTGCATTTATGAGGAATTTTATGCTGAAAGCCAACCAGTTGCAATCAGATGACGATGAGGAAGTGATTCCTCGAAACTAGTTCTGAGGTATTGAACCTATTTTAGTGAAATTGTATATTTGCAACCACTTCTATGTATTATATTTAATCTTTTCACTATGTCTTCCGATTTAAAATTAACGAATTAAAAGTGTGAGGACAGAATTATTAGTAGAGATTTGCGGCCCCCTCGGTTCCCCAACCTAAACCCCTGTGATTTCTATCTATGGGATAACTTAAAACAAAGTGTACAAGACAAACCCACACACCATGGAAGAATTAAAACAAAATATCTGCCATTTCTCAACGTGAACTACGGCGAGTGATGGATAGTTTCCTAAAGAGATGCCAAAAATGTATGGACAACGACGGTGGCCAGTTTCAGCATCTTTTTTCATAAAGCTGGTAAGTAAAGACTTTAAAAGTAGTTTTAAAAATGTTGTATGGTTTCATCTGCGCCTTTCTATGATAGCGGCAGACGGCAACGAACGCCGAAGACAGGAAAACCACCGCGCAGCCGGTTGGTAGTTTTTTGGCTCTCCCTGTAGATATGAACTCAATGGAGCTGCGTATAAATTATATATCCTCTTCACTCGTCAGCAGAATAAATACTTGCAAGAATTTTGAACTTGTTTAATATTTATATACAAATTCCTTTAATTATTATACAGCTATATGAAATTCTCTCTCTTTAACACCATGGCTGTTAGTCCTAATTTTTGTTTTAGCATTCTCATGACCCACTATTTCACCTTTATTATTAACTGTCACTACTTCCCCCTTTGTTGGCTTCTCCCATCCCTCAATACCCCTTTTAGAAAGCACCCAGCCTGGAGAAACACTTGCACTCTGGCATCTCTCCAGTTCCTCTTCAGAATCATGTTCGTTCACAACTGTAACTCTCCGCCTGTTTTTCTGCCTTTTGCAGCTACTGTCTGCTTCTTCCATATTGACAAAAGATGTTGAAGAAGCAAACAATCGCACTCCACCTTCACCATGGCAATTTGGTTCTTCCTGCTGGCATTCAGTACTCTCCTGCCACATCTCTTCCAGTTCTCTGTTGGAAAACATTAAGTTATAATCATTTGTTCTTCCACTCAAGTACATGTAGGATAAGTTTGGAAAGGTAGAATCAGACGACTGAAAAACTCAATGTCATAGCCGCGATTTGAACTATAGATCTTCCAGCTTCCATCCTGTTGCTCTAACCAAGCTACCCTAGCAACATGCCAGTAAGACATTAAATTCTCCAACTGACTCACATTTTTCTGATAAACCACAACGAGATTTCAAATTATCTTGAGATATTATCTTCAAATTATCTCAAAATAATCTGAAATCTCCTTGTGGTTTACTGGAAAAATGCAAGTCAGTTGGAGAATTTCATATCATACCAGCAACTGGATTTTTCAGTCGTCTGATTCTACCTTTCCATTAAGTTATAACCATTACCTTAAAAATAAAAGTATATGCAAAGACATTAAAGATATGGTATATTAAACAAAATGCTTAAGAGCCATTTTTGAGAAAACCAAAAATAATGACATTTTTACTTTCTCTACTACATAAGGTAAGTAGGGGAAGTATTGTATTCCACCCAAAAATTCGATACCAAGATTTCACTGGAAATATATGTTTTGAGACCTCCTGAATTAAAAAAAAAGCATTTTTGGAAACATGTCCGTGTGTGTGTGTCTGTGAACAGCATAACTCACAAACGAACAGTCGGATAAACACCAAACTTGGTATTTAGGTTATGTATCTTCCAGAGATGCGACACGAAGGTTTTCAAGAAAAGCCCCCCACCCCAGATTACCCTTTACATGGAAGATTTTTCGAAAATTTTAATTTTCTCAAAAATGGCTGAAACGATTTTGATTAAAATATCATATGTCTAAGATATTTTCATGACAAATAAAATGTATATCTTGAATTTTCTGGGAATGTCTCCAAAAATATTCTTCATTGTGAACGATTTTTGCACAACTGGTAAACCATAAGAGATAGACAAAATTTTACCACACAAAAAATGTAGATCGCGTTAAAATACACAATTTATGTCATATACATTTTTTTTGTTGAGTGAATCATTTTCGAGATATTGCTTGTTATTCCCTTAAATTTTTCAATACTTATTTTCTCAAATGAGAATTCGTTATTCATTTTTTTGTCTTGTTAATGCTAAGAGTATTAATCTGTGGCAAAGAGAATGGTGCTGCACCTAGCAACCAACTATTAAGAGATGTGTCTATGTTTAAAGGCTACTGTATTTCTATATTGCCCTTGCAAATACAAAACAAGGGGAACATAGTACACCTTAAGCGAGTCAAATATTTTTAGAACTGGTCGCTATGTGTAAAATGTAATTCTCTTTGCATGTCAAAAGATTGTTTCTGCAAATGTTTATCTCGATTAATATGAAATACATGGAGAATAAGAGTTTGTACAAGAGTAGAGAAAGTCATGTGAGTGTAACACATCAGATTTTTTAATTATACTATTCACAGACATACATGGACGTATTCCTGAAAATCTGATATATTCCATTCACATGACTTTTTCTACTTAATCTTCTACAAACTACTCCACAAAAACTTATTCTTCTGTCTGCTTCTTGTTAATCACAGTAAACCTTCAACATACATTTTCACATTTCATTAAACAGCGAACTTGGTATTTATGTCCAGTATCTTCCTAAGATGCAAGACAAAGATTTTGAAGACATTCCCCCCACCTCAAACTACCCTTTACATGTAAATTTTTTCAATATATTTTATTTTCTCAAAAATGGCTTTAACAATTTTGATAAAATACCATACATTTAAGAAATTTACATGACAAAATGTATATGTTGAATTTTCTGGGAAGAGCCTTCATACAGAGAGAATTTTGGACATTATTCCGTATATGGGTAGGAGGTATGAAATTTTAAGAAACTTACAGAATTGGGGTTTTTTAATTTGCAGAGTTGATCGTGTAGTATCTTGTGTGGATCATTCGAAATTACACACACAGATCCGATGGCTATGCCCTGTCGTCTTGGCCGCACCTTCTCCACTCCTCTCCTTCTAAAAAACATCCCTCAGCTATACTTTGAGGCTGAGGGTCCTCAATCCCTTGGCTATGCCTTGCGGCTTAGGGCCCTCGATGTTACGACAGCAACACTAACATGATGCAAGTGCGTGTGTTACGTGTTGATAACGTAACTGCTCACTACCCACATACAGAATAACGTCCAAAATTTTATATAATTTTGTATAACTGGTAAACACTAGACACAGACAAACACATACTACACAAAAAATGTAGATGGTTTAAAACATACAATTTATTTTGAAAGCCATTTTTTCTGGCATGAGCCATTTTCAAGAGAACTTATGATTGGTTTGCATTTTTACTTTCTCTTCTCCATATAGTAAGTAGGGGAAGTATTATATTCCGCCTAAAAATTTGATAGAGATTTCACCAAAATGCATGTTTTGAGGCCCCCTGAATAAAAAAAAAAAGCATTTTCAGAAAAAGGTCCATGCGTGTGTCTGTGTATCTTTGAACAAAACAACTCAAAAACGAGAAGTTGGGTCAACACCAAACTTGGTATTTAAGTTCAGTACCATTAAAAGATGTGACACAAAGATTTTCAAGAAAATCCACCACACTAGACTAACTTCATGAAACATTTTTCGAAAATTTTGATTTCCTCAAAAATGGCTTAAATGATATTGATTAAAATATCATATGTTTAAGATATTTTTGTGGCAAATGAAATGTATATCTTGAATTTTCTGGGAATTGAAACAGGATATGCCTACCTCGTGTTTGGTATCGGTAGATAGCCCCTGTTATTCTGTTGTTTTTGACATATATGCTTATGTAGTTTTTATTAACCATTTCTGTGTAAATATTATTTTGTAATCTGTATTTTGATGCAGTAATTTGTATCATAAAGTACTTAAATGTAAAGAATGATTATAGTATGAATATGCATTTTTGTGTGTCATTGATTTAAGATGTTTGTAGATTGTAATTATTGTTGAGAAGTGGGTTTATATTGCCTTACTGAAACTGACAATAATAGCGTGCAATAATGCAGCGAGGGGGTGAGCTGTTTATCATTATTAGAGACGAGGAAGTTACGTAATGTTGGCGCGTTTTACTTTAGAATGTGCTGGAACATTTTCCCTAGAGCATATGTATTCATAATTTTCATTGGATATAAAAATAGACGCTAATGTTGGCGCATTTT
Organism: Deroplatys truncata; assembly: GCA_030765065.1. Lineage (NCBI taxonomy): Eukaryota > Metazoa > Arthropoda > Insecta > Mantodea > Mantidae > Deroplatys > Deroplatys truncata. Next base: position 16,506,816 of record CM060979.1, read on the forward strand.
ATTAGCCAATAGCAACTCAGTTACACGTCGTCTTCACGTCAGTTCGTCGAAAACATTTGTACGTTACACGTCGCCTTCAGTCCGTCAGTTCGTCGAAAACATTTGTACGTTACACGTCGCCCTCAGTCCGTCAGTTCGTCGAAAACATTTGTACGTTACATGTCGCCCTCAGTCCAGCAGAAATATTTGTACAGTACACGTCGGCTATCGATTCGCAAGTTACGCGTAGCAGAGTTATGAAAAATCTAAAGTGTTGTAAAGTTAATTATACAAAAGGTTGAAGTACGCGAATTAAAAGTGATCAGTTATGAAGTTATTATAACAGTTTCAGTTTGGCGAGTGTCAAGATCAATGTGTAAAGGTGATAGTGAATGTGTTCGACAATAAAAAGTGTAAAACAAATTCCTTCATCAGTGTTATCTTTGGATAAAAGACTCCTTTCCGTTTACACAACCTGTATAAAGAGAAGTGCTCGACCAAAAAGATCATAGCTAGCCGGAGCACAGTGAACCAAAAATTAAATAAAATAACATTAGCATTCTTTCAAACAAACACTAATAGTGCCGCAAATTGCTGACACCAGATGGAGCTAACAAACCTAACAAAGAATCACGTCACAAAAAAATGGCTTCACCACGTGGAGTAAACACAAATACACAAACAACATTAACAATACCGTCGCAAATTGGCTCCCAAACGTGGGGCTCAATAAATAAATATAACAAGTATACCACTTCAATTTTTTCTGTATGGAAACATGTTCCTGGCAAGACAAGTGTGGCAGGCTAGAAGTTGGACATTTTACGGAAAAGCAGCACGCTTTATTACTCTGTTTGGCTGCAGTCTTTGGTTAAAATAACGGGACGGTACGATTCTGTTATGGCTTTGTTAGCAAGGATTGACACTTCCGTGGTCACAGGAAAGCAAATTCGCGCAAAACTAAATAAAGTCCCGCGTGACGCTTGTACCATGTGACTTATAAATTCAGCCTATCAGTACAAAATTAAAAGCCCAAGCTTCGAGGCCCGCAAAGAGATAGCCAATAAGAAGGTTTTAGCATGGTGACCCTAGAGTAGGGTGTGTTGAGTATAAAAGACCAACAAAATTTGGCTAAGGCCCCCAGTCTTCATAATGTGCACGATGCAGAATCCGCATCTCTCGCCTCTAGAATTCCCACGATAAGTATGCCGCAGTGCTAAATATAATTCCACCGATGCGGATGTAAATTACAATCGTGTGAGTGATCAAGGCAGTGCATCTGGGTATTTGAAACAAAGCAGCCACGTTAGACACCAGTAGTGATTAGGCTACTGATACGTCTGGTATTATATCAATTTGTTAAATACGCTATATTAAAGAAGTTAGGGTTTAGGCCATCTCGTGCCAGGAACAAAGTATGCAAAGCGAAATGTTGTTTCGCTGCTACTGGAAGTAAGCCTAGTATTGGTGAGTCCCATGAATTTCATTACTACCGTCCTCACCCAGAACCTGTACGCCCGAGATCTTTGATCTGTTTTTGTTAAAACGAAAACACCTATCAGATTGCCATCCTCCACCCTGAGCAAAACCAAAATAGCCCGGCAAACTTTAAATGGTGTAATCTACGACGCAGCGTGGGTCATCTTCGACGCATCGGAGACGCGCGCAGAAGAAGAAGCCGCTGGAGGGGACTTCACAACGGACACAAAGGACAGCGCCTGGCAGCTGCACCCCATCCCCTGGACCGACAAGAGGCAGTAAGTTAGCCGCATCAGTGAACCCAGCGGCATAAGGACCACCTCAGAATTTCCCCAAAGTCCTCTTCATTCTGAATGACTTTTACAGAACTGGTGAACCGTAAGAGATGGACAAAATTTTACTGCACAAAAAATGTAGAACTTGTTAAAACACACAATTTATGTCACATTTGTTTTGTCAAGTGAACCATTTCCGAAATATTCCTTGCTATTTATTTGAATTTTCCAATGCTTATGCTTTTTCTCAAATAGGAATTCATTACTCATTTTTTTATGTCCTGAACATGCAAAGAGAATGGGATGCTCCACATAGCAACCAGCATTAAAACATTTGACTATCGCTTAAAGTCTACCATATTCCCCTTGCACTTACAAGAAGATTAGCAATAAGATTAACATGAAGTAGATGCAGAATAAGCATTTGTAAAAATAGTTTGTACAAGAGCAGAGTAAGTCATGTGAGGACAGCACATAAGATTTTTTTCAATACTTTTAACAGCTGTGGTACTTTGTGATTCAAGTTTAGTAATCCAGGCTATGTCAAATGCTAAATATATGTTGACCACAAGTGTTACAGAAATAAAACACATCCTAAATAAACTGAAGCTAATGAATAAAGAAATAATTTTTTAGTGGATTCCCTCACATATTGGTGTACAAGGGAATGACACAGCTGATTATTTAGCAAAACAAGGTACTGACATAATACCAAACAATAATTCTCCGTCTTTTCACTCATCAAAAATAATAATTAAATCACCTTTCAATGCAGAAAAAATGGATGTAGTAAACAAAATACTCAGCAAGAAAAAATGGATGGACATGCTTCCAAATAGAAGCAAACTACCAGAGCTACCATGGACCGAGACTAAAAATTAAATTGAGTTTTATTTACGGACACTCTTTAACTGCTGTGATCCTTAACATCCCATTCTATATTGGGCGTAGAAGAGCAGAAATTTTGCTCAAAGGCCTCTATCAGGCTTGAGGTTCTTTTAAGTGCTGTAAATCTACAGCATGGGACCACTCCATAAATTTTCTTGGAACTTAAGAGGGTTTATATAACACAAACAACTAGAATTTTGACAACCCAGAAGATATTCTAATCTTCAAAGTTTCTAAAACCAGCATCAGAGCTACCTACCTCATCTGATAGCTCTTTGAATCCAGTAGTGGATTTCTATCTACTACGTTTTAATCCAAATAAACCTTTGCAGAAATATGCATTTCATCATAGATACAAAGGGAACAATGAGAGTCAAATGTTTAGGAACTGGACGCTATATGCAGGCCTTAAAGTTCCATTCTGTTTCCATGCAACCGCGAGAAACAACTGAATTTGAAAGGGCTTGAAAATAATGACCAAAATTCCAAATTCAAAACCATAAAGAAGTTAAAATCAAAACCAGTAGTTTATACAAAAGCAGATAAAGGGAATACCATAGCTATTATATTAGATAAAGATGATTATTTCAACAGAGTAGATAACTTGCTGAATGGACTTAGTTATACTACGGTGATTCAAATATAAACAGTAATTTTTTTTATACGTTCATTGATTAAACATACACACAAATGAGACCTTTTCTATTTCTCTACATATCTTCCTTCACGCTCTACTCACTTTTGCCAACGATTTGGAAGCTTGAATATTCCTTGTTCAAAAAAAGTTGGGGGGCGTGTCATCAACCATTTGTGCATATGCTCCACAACATCTTCATTGGTTACGAATCGTTGCCCTCCAAGCAAGCAATTCCTTCATGGGTGCAAACAAAAAATAGTCCAGAGGGGACAAGTCTGGACTATAGGGAGGGTGTTCAAGGATTTTCCAGTGCAAGTCCTCCAATGTATCTCTTGTCAAATTCGCAGTGTGAGGCTTAGCATTGCCTTGGAGAAGGATGACATCTCTGATGGGCATACAATGTCTTTTGCTCCGGTAGGCAGCTTTTACTGAGTTCAACAATTGGCAATAGTAAGCCGCATTCACTGTAAGTCGATGCAGAAAATCAATGACTAAAACTCCTTTGTAGTCAAAAAACACTGTCTCGAGTGGCACGGATGTTGTCGCCAGTGAGATTTGACCTTCGTTCTCTACAGTTTCATGGCCACCCCTAAATTCTCTGGCCCAATTCTGGGACAGTGTAGTGTCCCCAAACTGTGCCTCAAACGAGTGAAAATCTCCGAGGGTTTGATCCTTTCATTGGTTAAGAACTTTATAATAATGCGTTGCGCAAATGACAAAGGAACCTCTTGTTCACTCATTGCTGTACTGACGCCGAAACTTAGCGAAGCAGCTACCCAGCTGGTTCCACCTCCCTAACACACCGACCTTCAACTCCCAACTCCACCATCCCGCTCAGAACTGCCTGTGCAATTACCGTTTATATTTGAATCACCCCCATACAACCACGGATAGGAGCCCTGTCAACTAATACATCACTAGAGTCAACCAAGCAATAAAAGAAGCCAAAACTCTCACAGAACCCCAAAAATGCAAAATCACACAATCTCACGTTACCTAGACCTTATGCTCTTCCTAAGATTTACAAACAGATAACAGCACGAGACCAATAGTAAATAATATTAATGCTCCAACTTACAACCTAGCAAAACGGCTGAGTGAGAAACTCGACTCCCTCCCTAAGCATAAAGAACTCTTATGATTTAGTAAAGAATATTAAACACATTTCACCTGTACCAGGACACACGTAATTTCATTCGATGTAGTAGCATTTTTTCCCAGCTTGTCAATAATCATTTATTAAAGAAATGGCTATAAACAACATGTTCTAACATGAATGAAATACAATATTTAACCAAGTTAACCAGCATATGCATCGAGCAGAGTGAGTTTATAGTTAATGGGAAAACTTACAAGCAAGTCTATCAAGGACAGTTACCCTTTACCTAGGATAGATGACACTCTGAACACTTTGTCTGGTTCCCAAGTATTTTCTGGTTTGAGGCAGTATTTTAGTACCTGAATAATTTCAATTGTATTTTTATAAAAGTAAATTCAATAACAGCCCGCCTTGACACAATATGTATGTAGTAATTATTGTTTTAATGTGTGTAACAGTCATTGCATATGCTTATTTTTATTGTAAACATGTTTTAATAATGTTATGTGAATACTTTACATACTGTAATAATGCAAGAGCTGTGAGAATAATAAGTTTTAAGTTGCTAACAATGAGGTAATAATGGGGTAACCTTGTAGCAATAATGAGTTAGAGTGTTTGAAAATTACTAGTCATGATTATAGCAAAGATAAGGTAAATTCAGTAAGAGTTTAAAATTAGCCAATCAATAACAAGGAAAACGTTTAAGTAAAATGCAGATATTCTATTGGACTAGAATTAGCCAATCAGAGACTTGAAATACCGAAGCTTACAGGTTTAACGGTTGAAATAATGTTCAGTTGCTGGCAAACCTTGGTAGTGACCAGATGGAAGATGTGTTCTCTACAGAAATATTACGTGTGAATCTTAAAATATGTATACACGCTAAGTGAAAGTATTAAAGAATCTGACAGCTCTTAAAAAGTGTAGTGCTTTATTAAATTGTGCAAAGGTTAAATAAAAGAAGTGTATTTAAAAACTTAAAAATCTGTGTATGTCTACAATTCTTGTTGCACCGCACCCTGACTAAGATATACGTGACTCTACAAACAAGACTGACGCAGCTGAGGCAAAGTTAAATATTATAGTGTAAAACTTGGAGTGTAACAACAAAAACAACTTTAAATCAGCTTCTCATACGTACAAGCATATTGCGTAACAACACTATTATGTAATCAATAACTTCAAACCAACGCCCAAAGCGTGTTGCAAACTTTTTAAACAAAGTAAACTCCAAGAACAATACTTCAAGTTAGGCTTCCAATGCATGAAGCTTAATAAAATACGTAAAACTATTACGTAAGCTCAAACCTACTTCAAGTTGGCTCCCATACATGGGGCAGTTAAACAAAGCAACTATTCAACTTCTTCAGCTTTAGATTTAAAACTGGGTACTGGCAAGTCAAAATGGAATCCAAAGATAAAGAAAAGACAGGGTTCTCAATTGGAACAGGACTCTGGCACTTTACTGTTATGCCATTTGGATTGTACAACGCTCCCGCCACCTTTGAGAGATGGATGCTGTAAGTGTTAAATTTATAATGTTATTTGTGTAATGTTTGTTTACTTCATGTGAAGCCATCTTGTGACGTCATTCATTTGTTCGGTTTGTAGCTCCATCTGGTGTTAGCAATTTGCAGCAGTGTTAGTGTTCGAAAGAATGCGACTGTTATTTGATTTAATTTTTGTTTACTGTCCTCCGGCTAGCTATTATTTCTCGGTCGAACATGTCTCTTGATCAGGGTGTGTAAACGGAAAGGAATCTTTTATCCAAATATAACACTGATGAAGAAATTTGTTTTACACATTTATTGTCGAACACGTTAACTATCACATTTATACATTGATCTTAACACTCGCCAAACTGAAACTGTTATAATAACTTCTTACTGATCACTTTTAATCCACGTACTTCAACTTTTTGTATAATTAACCTTACAACACTTTAGATTATTCATAATTCTGCTGCACGTAACTTGTGAATCGATACCCGACGTTTGCCGTACAAATACTTTCGACGAACTGACTGACTGAAGACGACGTGTAGTGTACACAGATTTTTGATGAACTGACGGACCGAAGACGACGTGTAATGTATTGAGATTTTCGATGAACTGGGGGGCGATCTACCTCTAACCTACTGCTTTTATACCCATACACTCCGATATGCCTAAAGATTATAACTGAACTGCAATTGGCTAATAAAACACGCCAACATTAGCGTCTATTTTAATATCCAATGAAAATTATGAAACATATGCTCTAGGGAAACATTCCAGAAGATTCTCAACGGAAAAACGCGCCAACATTACGCAACTTCCTCGTTTCCAATAATGATAAACAGCTCACCCCCCCTCGCTGCATTATTGCACGCTATTATTGACAGTTTCAGTAAGGCAGTATAAACTTACTTCTCAACAATAATTACAATCAATAAACATCTCAAATCAATGTCACATAAAAATGCATATTCATATTACAATCATTATTTACATTTAAGTAATTTGTGATACAAATTACTGCATCAATGCGAGGTGTCTCATGCAAAACATGCCTCATTTATCTGGATGACATCAAAGTTTTAGGAAAGACATTTATTGAACCTGGAGGAAGCACTTAAGCGATTACAGGGCGCAAACCTGAAGAAATGCCAGCTGTTCCGGAAAGAGATCCACTATTTAGGACATCTCGTTTCAAAAGATGGAGTGCAGTGAAGGAATGCCCTGTTCCTAAAGACCTGCAGATTTATACATGAGACTTTTGGAAAAGTATATCACCACAGCATTTCCTTGTATTTTTAAAACTTGGCACAGATATGTGGACAATAAATTCACAATAGTCCCAGAGAAACACACACAGGATGCACTCAAAACTATTAAACCTACAAGAAAAATCCATCAATTTCACAATAAAAACTGAAAAAGATCGCTACCTCCCATTCCTGAAAATTATAAGAAATAAAACCTCCAAAATTAGCCTTGGAATACATAGGAATGCCACACATACAAATAATTACATTAAAAACAATAGTTATAACACAGGAAACCATAAATATGCAGTGTTTAACAGTCTAACATATAGGCTGGTCAATATTCCTATGAACGATACAGAATACGAAACAGAATTGGATCACACATTAAATACAGCAGTCACCATTGGTTTCAACACTTCCACTATAATAAATAAAATAAATAAGTTCGAAAAACAGAAAAAATTAAGACATCTCCACACTCAAACCAATCAAAACTAATAACAGTTTCCGTACATTCACATACCATCCATATTTCTACCACAAATTTCAAAATATTTTCAGAGAATTCAATATAAAGCTTGGCCCCCAGAACAAACACAATATTAAGAATCTCCTAGGTTCAACTTTATAAGATCAAATCCCTCTGATGTATTACATTCACATGACTTTCTCTACTCTTGTACAAACTGTTTTTACAAACTCTTATTCTCCATATGCTTCATGTTAATCGAGATATCGAGATGTTAATCTTATTGCTAATTTTCTTGTAGATGCAAGGGGAATTGGTAGGCTGTAAGTGATAGTCAAATCTTTTAAGAGCTGGTTGCTATGCGGAGTATTCCATTCTCTTTGCATTACCAGCACAAAAAAAATAAAATGAATAACAAATTTGAGAAAAAGTAGAAGTATTGGAAAATTTAAGGGAATAACAAACAATATCTCGAAAATGGTACACCCAACAAAAAAATGTATATGACATAAATTGTGTATTTTAGTGCGATCTACATTTTTTGTGCAGTAAAATTTTGTCTATCTCTTATGGTTTACCAGTTATGCAAAAGTCGTTCACAATGAAGAATACTTTTGGAGACATTCCCAGAAAATTCGAGATATACATTTCATTTGTCATGAAAATATCTTAAACATATGATATTTTAATCAAAATCGTTAAGAGCCATTTTTGAGAAAATTAAAATTTTCGAAAAATGATCCATGTAAAGGGTAATCTGGGGTGGGTGGGGATTTTCTTGAAAACCTTCGTGTCGCATCTCTGGAAGATACTGAACCTAAATACCAAGTTTGGTGTTTATCCGACTGTTTGTTTCTGAGTTATGGTTTACACTCACACGGACATGTTTCCAAAAATGCTTTTTTTGGATTCAGGGTGCCTCAAAACATATATTTCCGTTGAAATCTAGGTATCGAATTTTTGGGTGGAATACAATACTTTTCCTACTTACTAAACGTAGTAGAGAAAGTAAAAATTCGCCGTTGCAAATCATTTTTGGGAGAAAAACCATGAAATAAACCCAGAGGCCATGCTTTTAAAAGAAGTGTTTAAACTATGGGACTGCCACATGAGAGAGAATCTACATTTTGTAGAATAAGGATATTGTCATGAATTTTGACATCCTAGCAGAAGACAACCTTAGCAAGTACATCAAACACTCGCCAGATGTCGTCATAGACCGGCAGAACAGGCAGACACATGACAACCAAACACCTGCTGTGTATTTTAGTGAAGTGCTTTCCTACTCCTCGTTTATTTTCATTTCAAATCCTTCACCGACAACTGCTTCTAAACTATTATTTATAAGTGATGAACAATTCAAAACATTAACAGCATATTTCAGAAATGACTTCTGCCACAAAAATGGTAATTTGGAATAAATTGTGTCTTTTAAGGAGATCTACATTTTTTATGTAGTATGTTTCGTCGCAGTAATCTGTTCATGTTATCTTATTTGCTGAGCGCCTGTTATTGTTTTATTATTTTTTTAAAATTTGGGTTATTTGTCCTCTGGCTAGCTATTATTACTCAGTCGACCAAATATCTCTAAGCAGGGCGTGTAAACGGAAAGGAGTTGTTACTAAAAGATAACACCGATAAAAGAATTTATTTTCACACTTTTATTGCCATCACACTTAATTAATAGTTCACATCTGTAATCTTTATAAACGCCTGACTGAAACTGTTATATTTCCGAATGTAATTATTGTCGTACGCTACTTCACATTTTGTAACTAACTTTACGACACGAGAGATTCATCCAAACTGTATTACATTCACCTTACGAGAGATTCCTCAAGACTGTGTGACATGTATCTCGTGAATGATTCTGTAGAACTGCGCGATACTTGCTTTTGGCTCAAGAATTTATACTCCCTCACCCCAATACGCTAAACATATAATAGAACTGCTATTGGTTACTAAATCGCGCCAACATTAGCGTCTGTTTTGTAAGCCAATCATAATTACTATCACATATGCTCTAGGGAAGATATTCCCTCCATTTCTAAAGAAAGGCACGCTACCCTGACGTCATTTGTTTGTCTCTTCTAAGTGATAAACAACTCACCCCATCGCTACATTGTTACCCACTCCTATTGCCAGTATCAGTGAGGCCGTGTAAACTTATTTCCTAACAATGCTTATAGCTAACAAACATCTAAAATCATTGTCATACAATATGTTAATTTACACTGCAATACTCTGGCATTCACAGTGTTGTAATATAAAATACTGCCTCAGTTTTCATCAATTGCTTAATGTTTACCAGTTATACAAGATTATGACTACATAGGCAATTCCCTTAAAATTCAAAATACACATTTTGTTATGATATTTAAATGAAATCATTACTGTTTGTTTTTAGAAATTCAGGCATTTCAAAAAATGTTCCATGTAAAAGGTAATTTGGGATGGGAGTATTTTTTTTTAAATCTCTGTGTTGCGTCTATGGAACATACTGAACTTAAATACCAAGTTTGTTATTTATCAGACTTTTCATTTTTGAGTTAGAGTGTTCAAAGACACACATAGACCTTTTTCTAAAAATGTTTTGTTTTTAGTTCAGGGGGCATCAAAACATATATTTCTGGTGAAATCTTGACATTAAATTTTTGGGTGGAATACAATACTTCCCCAACTTACTACATGTAGTAGAGAAAGTAAAAAAGGGTAATTAACAAAATAAAAGCTTAAATTGCATTTCTGAAATTCTGGGCCCTAGTGAAAACGTATTGATACAGTATCTGTAACTGCCTAAAATTTACCAAGAGTACAATATTTGTGGACAGACAGTAATTATCACTGAAAAAACTCAAGTGTAGCATGAGTTCACAATAAGGCTAAAAATTGTCAAGCACTAAACTGCCATAAATATCCCTGTGGCTAGTGACACTTTACCATTGACATCGCATCCCTTTTAATAATTATCCATTGTGTATTTTTCTTTATTAGTTTTATTTAAAGAGAATTAGCCTTGATAATCATAAACAGAGCAACCCAAAAGTATAACAGGGCTTTAGACATGTGGTTGCTACCCAGAACATGATTTTGGAGGCCCAAGGGTCTGGGGAAAATAAGTTTTAGCACAATATATAATATACAAGGTGTGATCAAAAAGTTTCCGGAATAGCTTCACAACAATGCTGATGCTGAGATTTCTTTAATTCTTACTCAGACTGTACGTGCAGCGTTCCTTGCCGATAAAAATGAGAGGTAAAATGACTTTCTGTGACCATGCAGTGACAAGGTAGATCCTCTGAAGTGAACACATGTTTTGCATGTGCTGCGATTTTTCCACGTAGCAAAAATGTCAGATTACGAAGAACAAAGAACGAACATCAAATTTTGCTTTAAACTCGGTAAAACTGCAACAGAAGCCTATGAAATGTTATGGGCAAAACTCAAGCATTTGAGTGGTTTTCAAAATTTAAAAGTTGTGTAACATCAGTTAAAGATGCAGATCGTTCGGGGCGAACCTGTTCCAGCAAAACTGGTGAAGATATCAATCAGGTGAGGGAAATGGTCTTAAATGATAGGCACATTACAATAAGAGAACTTTCTGACTCATTAGGACTCTCCTTTGGAAGTGTTCAAAGCATTTTGAAAGACAATTTGGACATGAGAAGAATTGCCGCCAAGTTCGTGCCCCGCCTGCTTTCAAACGACCAAAAGGAAAGCCGTGTAATTGCCTGCACAGATTTTAAAGAACAGCTACAAAATGATACACAGTTTATAGAGAAAATTATTAATGGGGATGAAACATGGATTTATGGGTACGATCCAGAATCGAAGCAACAATCTTCACAATGGAAGCGTCCATCTCCACGCCCGAAAAACGCCAGAAAAATTTGATCCACAGTGAAGTCAATGATGATTGTGTTTTTTGACATTAAAGGCATTGTACATAAGGAATTTGTGCCACAGGGTCAAACAGTGAATCAAGTGTTCTACGAACAAGTGCTGCAAAGATTAAGGGAGAATGTGCGACGCAAACAGCCGGAGAAATGGAGGAGTGGTGACTGGTTCCTGCATCATGACAATGCGCCTGCGTACAAAGCCCTTTCTGTTCACCAATTTTTGTATAAAAATAGTATGAATACTGTTCCCCATCCCGCCTATTCTCCACATTTGGCACCAATGGACTTTATTCTTTTCCCGCAACTTAAAATGCGGTTCCGAGAACACCGTTTTGAGGACATTGATACCATCCATCGTGAATCGCAGAAGGCTCTGAACATGTTGAAAGAGGAGGACTTCCAAAGGTGCTTCCAGCAGTGGCAGAAGCGCTGGGACAAGTGTATCAACTCCCAAGCAGACTACTTCGAGGGTGACAGTGCAGATTAGACAAAACAAACTGTTGTGTAGTATTTATGACAGCATTCTGGAAGCTTTTTGATCACACCTTGTAAAGCATAGTTCTTGGAAATTAACTAGGTACCTGTTTAAAACCTAACATTAGATTCAATACAGAATTAACAATGCTCCCAGCCACAATGAAAAGCTAGGAATTTTAACGAACATCTTGTGCGTGAAGTTTAACAGTTTTATGGTCAGTATACAATCTGAATCAAACCAGTTGTTATCTATTGAACACAGCATGCTAAAAATTGCTGTAAATACAATTCAAAGGGTCCGCGAGTTTCCCAGATTATTTTGTGGCTGAAAAGGGAAATCTTTTATGTACCTTATGTTCAGAGTGCATTAATTTTGAAAAGAAGTCTGTTGTGCTAAAACATGTGCAAAGCTTTAAACATTGATCTCGGAAACGAGTGATGGACATGGTTCAACTTCAGGTGGTCCTAGCAGCATATGTACTAGTACTATACCTCCATTAGGGCAGCGCATAGAAAGTTCAAAGGATGATATGAAAGAAGTGGTCAAAGCATTCACTTCTGCTGGTATTCCATTCCATGTCTTCCGCAATGAATAGTTTCGTCAATGGATAGCAACAGCTACAAGTATGAAACCAGCTCCCAGTGAAACCATTCTGAGAAGATATCTTGTAAAGTGTGATGAAGAAGGTTTCCAGAAAACCAAGTCCAAATGTGAAGGAAAATTTGTACGAGGGTTGGGGCAAAAGTCATGGCAACTATTTTTTTACTTATAGATATGTGAACGGATCACAAACGTATATGTGTTGTGTGGAAGTTCTGCAGGTATAGTGTGTATGCAGAACAACAGATGGCTCTGTGATAGCTGGTAGTAGGACAGCGAGGGCTGTGAAATCAGTCAGTTAGTGAGTGTCGTGCGAGATGGAAGTAACCCGTGTTGAGCAGCGCACTTACATCAAAATAGCCGTTCTCCGAGGGAGAAATGCGATGGAATGTCACAGTGAATTAGTGGAAGCCCTTGGGAATAATGCCCTACCATACCGTACAGTAGCACGGTGGGTAGGAAAGTTTCAGCATAGGACGTGTGTCAACCAGTGATGAGCAACGTTCGGGATGACCTGTCAGTGTGGGAACCAACATGGCACATGCCGTCATCGAGCAGCTCCTGGATGAAGACAGACAATGGACGCTACTGGAGTTAGAGATGGCAAGTGGCATCGAGAAACGCACCGTCCACAGGATATTGCGTAATGAGCTGCAACTATGCAAAATTGCATCGTGGTGGGTACCACATGCACTGATGGAAGTTCAAAGGTGGGTGCGCTATGCAATATGCTCCAACCACCTTGCACGCTGGCAACATGTCGGCGATCAATTCTTGTCATAATAATCACCATCGATGAATTTTGGGCCAGGGCATACGAACCAGAACTGAAACGTCAGTCCACAGAGTGGCGACATGCTGGTTCACCAAAGAGGCAGAAGTTCTATCAGAATCCTTCCCCAGTCAAATTGATAGTTATCGTCGCGTATGACGTCAGTGGTGTCACTGTTTGCCACTTTGTTTCCACATGGCAGAACAGTGACCGCACAGTACTACAGGGACTTCCTGGTGCGACAGGTACGACGTGGCGTTCGGGAGAAACGTCTGGATCTTGTGGACAGTGCAATAATCCTGCACGACAATGCAAAACCACAGAAAGCAGAGTGTGTAGGGCAGCTACTGCAACGTTGGGGATGGGAAGAATTGGAGCACCCACCGTACTCTCCCGACATTTCGCCCTGTGACTTTGATCTCATTCAAAAGATTAAGAAACTACTACGTGGTAGGCGGTTTGTAACACGAGAGGACATTGCTAATGCTGTGCGCAAACAGGTGACCCGATTCACACATGGTGCGGCAAATGCTGAGGCAGATGGTATTCAGCACCTCCCAGCGTGTGGTGACAGTAGCAGGGGACTACTTTGAGGGTCTTTAGGCCCAGGTTTGTCGTGTCAACTGTATGTGTACTGTGTTGTCATTCTTTTGCACCATGAAGGCCATATTGCCCTGTTACTACCATAATAAATTAGTGTGTTATGATATTTCAGTGCTATTCGTTGTCCACACATGTAGCTAACAACTTGTCCTTTCGTCTGTATGTGTCACATTTTCCAACCGGACTGGTATCTTCAAGAAAATAAATAGTTGCCATGACTTTTACCCCAACTCTCGTATATCTAGTGGTCGATAAATGACAGACATAAAGAATTGTAAGGGGTGAATATTCTTGTTGCTCCATTGGGTGTTTTAGGCGAGAAACCCTGTCTTATGAAAACCAAAATTGTACAACATTGCAATGCTGATGTTATAGTAAATTTAATACTTGACACACTAGATCTTATTGGTGTTCTCAAGTCTAACTTCAGTGTTTTAACATCGGACAATGCAACATATATGCTTTCTGCTGGCAGACAATTGGCCGGAGTTGCCTCAGCTTTTACATTCTACCTGTTGGGCTTTGCATTGCACCTTTGTGCTGAAGAGGTTAGATTTTCACTCAAAATTGCTGATGAATTCACTGCAGCTGTTAAGACTGTTTTAGTAAAAACTCCAACCAGAAGGGAGAGATTACTGGACTGCTTAAAGGAATCAGAAGCATTTGATATGCCTCCATTTCCAGTAATTATTCATTCGGGCACATGGCTGAAGGCAAGAAAATATCACATCATGAATTTCAATGTAGAAACGGATTGATCTGGAAGATGGTGAAGGTAGTGCTGCTGTAACAGATTTAAAATGACTGGTTGAAAATGAAACCCTTCAACTTCAACTCAGAACTATAACTGAAATATCTCTATGGTTTTAGAACCATATAATACTGATGTAACACAGACCTGGCTTAACCTATCATCAGTTCTTCATATGCTTCAAAGTTCTGGTGTAGCATGTAAAAACCTTGAGACATATATGAATGAACGCCATCCTGCAAAAAGCTTCTGGAAGGAAGTTCAGAATTTAGATCCAATATTAGCCATTCCTATACCTTTTTCACTATAAGCTGAAAGGAGAAGTAAACAAAACCACGTGACAAGACAGCACCTCATTGGCTGGTGGACAAGTTATAACCTTTCCCGCTAAGCATGTCGTCTCTTCCTCTACAAAAAAACAGTTCGGTTCATATCATAACATTTTGTGGTTATTCTCGTGCAGAGAAATTTAAAAAAGCTCATTATTATAAAAGTTAAATTTATGAAACTAAATGTGTTTGTTCAGATTCAGCTATAACTACATGAACCGTTATAGCAGAGGGTTTAAGAGGCTATGCACAGGCGCTGCAGTTCGTTTCCGGTTTCTGGCTGAAAATCTTCTGCCACTGTAGAAAACATAAACGAGGGAAATGGAAACAAGACAAATTCTGTGAAAAGTACCCACCTTCAATCCACAATGAATATGGTTGGCCATTGTTTAGCAATAATTAAACTTCTTTGTTAGTGATGCAAAATTGTTGCTCGGATAGCTTGGGTCTCATTTGTTTTCTGTTGTGTTTTAACCTATAGCGCTAATTGTTATTTAACTTGTTGACTCGTAAAAGGTTAAAGCTAAGGTGATATACTGATATTAGTCATTAAATGAATTATTTCTAAAGCCTGAAGTTAAGAACACTTTAATCCAGTACCTTTAATTGAGGATGCTGAACTGTTCAGGTACAACTTTTATTTGTCTACGCTTAGTACTATGTGTTAGAAGACAAAATACAGGAATCAGACATACAGTGTTTAAAAGCTAATGATTCCCAAGCTGCACAATATACTGTATTTGAACTCTGTCTGAAGTAATTTCCTCTCAAGGATCTTAGTTCCTCATCCTCCACATGGTGCTGCCATGTGCTCGGCAGAGTAATACATTTAAGTTTTGTTTACTGCTACTATCAGCTTATAGTGAGAAAGGTATAGGCAGGTTTATTCCATCTTCACTTCAGGTGAATTGAAACGCTTCCCTAATATTAATGTTCCAGTGGAAGAAATATGAACATATGCAGCAATGGTACAGGAAGAAAATATGTCTTCTATTACTGCTTTACCCTTCTGGCAGAAACATTCCTCTTAAGATGCCTACACTAAGTAAGCTAGCAATGAGAGCAATAATGGTTCCTCCATTATCTACTTCAGTTGAGAGAAGCTTTTCTAAGCTCAATGGGTTTTAAATTCTAAACAGTCGTGTCTGACAAGAAAATCTTGAATCTCACTTAAAACTTGCAATTAATCAACCTCAAGAGTGTGTTGCAGAGACTTAAGCTACTTGTACACGATCAAAGATATGACAATGATTTGATGGTTTCAGCCAATGAAATGCAAGTATTTACAGTTTGTCACAAAATCTGCAACAAGGCTGAAAGCGAAAAGTAAACAAAAATGGCTATCCGGCCAAGGCATGTCATATGCAAACTGATTAGGTTATACCTAAGCTGATCATGCCCGTATGTCTAGGACTCTGTGGGTTACCACAAGATGAAGCAGATGAAGGCATATAAAGAAATTACTGCCAGACAGATTTCCGAACTAAGTATACATTAATGCAATGTTATATTTATTTATTTATTTGTGCTAGCAATCTTTCTTAGAATATGGCTATACATCAGCCCAAGCTGTTATCTTGCCACATTCTACCCATATTACACTCTTATTATAACATAAAAAAAAAGATAATAATAAAAATAATAGTAATGATACCAAAATAATAATAATAATAATAATAATAATAATAATAATATTAATTCACATCTCTTTTTATTGTCCATAACCATTTCTTTTTTACTTTGGACAAGTATTCTCCTACCTTTTTACTATCCCTGTTAAAAATCTTGCTTAAGGCTACTTTCCTGTCCAGTTCGAACCATTTCCCATTTATAGCTTCTTTTCTCCAATGTTGTGTACCTTTACAGTCAAAAACGATATGTTCTAAATCTTCTCTTTCCCCACATATAGGACACTGGTTCTGTGGGAACCCATTTCTCATTCCTATTAATCTCCATACACCTGCTCGTACCCAGGCTATACTTTCCCTTTGTTCCTTATTGAGTTATCCACATACTGTTCTCTAGCCCATACATTTTTTATTAATATATATATGATTCCAAGGAACTTTTCTTCCCAATGTTGCTAAATAAATTTTGTATCTCTATATCTTCAAACCTCTGCCCAGCTTCTTTCCAAAAACCCTTAACATTATTTTCCCTCCTTCTCCAGATTTCCCCATGACCACTATTTTCCAAATTAGTTTGTATATTATAACTCCACCCATTTTTCTTTAAGCTCCTTTCTTGGAATTCCAAACACTGCCTCAACAAGTTCTTCTCTTCTAAACAATGTTATATAGTGTGGTTAACCTATCAGTTGGTGTTATTTCCATTGTATTATATGATCGTAATGTGGTTTCATTGGATGTAATACATGAAAGTGCTATATAATATTGGTATAGAACAGTATTTCATTGCAAACTGTTATACTGTGACGCAAATAGTAAATTACTTTGTGCGTGATAAATTATTTATTAATGTGTTCTGAAGGGTTTCAGTTTGAAAAAAAGACAACTTGTAAATACACATTTATGACATTGTCAAGTCTTGTCCAATCTTGTCACATATTGAAAAATGCTTGACAATTTTTCTTGTAAACTACTGAATTGAAAGAAAAGTTTGACCGTGTACATGATTTTCATTCTTTAGCATTGTTCTCTTATTGTGGTGTGTTCTTGTATAACTTTATATTATTTTTGTAAACAATATCATATAAATTCATATAAGATACTACAGTTTATTTGTATCAAAGAAATGCATTATAAAAAATCTGATGTGTTACACTCACATGACTTTCTCTACTCTTGTACAAACTATTTTTACAAACGATTATTCTCCATATGCTTCATGTTAATTGACATATCGAGATGTCAATCTTATTGCTAATTTTCTTGTAGATGCAAGGGGAATATGGAAGGTTTTAAGTGATAGTCAAATCTTTTAAGCGCTGGTTGCTATGTGGAGTATTCCATTCTCTTTGCATGTCCAGGACATAAAAAAAATGAATAACGAATTTGAGAAAAAGTATTGGAAAATTTAAGGGAATAACAAGCAATATCTGATGCAGTAATTTGTATCACAAATTACTTAAATGTAAATAATGATTGTAATATGAATATGCATTTTTATGTGACATTGATTTCAGATGTTTATTAATTGTAATTATTATTTGGAAATAAGTTTATACGGCCTTACTGAAACTGTCAATAATAGCGCAATAATGCAGCGAGGGGGTGAGTTGTTTGTCATTATTGGAAACGAGGAAGTTACGTAATGTTGGCGCGTTTTCGGTAGAAACTTCTGGAATGTTTCCTCCCTAAAGCATATGTATTCATAATTTTAATTGGATATTAAGATAGACGCTAATGTTGGCGCATTTTATTAGCCAATTGCAGTTCAGTTATAATCTTTAGGCGTATCTGGATGCAGGATTATAAATAGGGTAGGTTAGAGGTAGCTTCATGCTCAGTTCATCAAAAATCTGTGTACACTACACGTCGTCTTCAGTCAGTCAGTCCTTCAGTTCGCCGAAAGCATTCATACATTACACGTCGTATTTAGCCCAGTTCATCAAAAATCTGTGTACACTACACGTCGTCTTCAGTCAGTCAGTTCGTCATACATCGGATATAGATTCACAAGTTACGCGCAGCAGAATTATGAAAGATCTAAAATATGGTAAAGTTAATTATACAAAAGGTTGAAGTACGTTGATTAAAAGTGATCAGTAAGAAGTTATTATAACAGTTTCAGTTTGGCGAGTATCTAGATCAATATGTAAAAGTGATAGTGAACGTGTTCGACAATAAAAATTATAAAACAAATTTCTTCATCAGTGTTCTTTTTGGATAAAAGATTCCTTTCCGTTTACACAACCCTGATCAAGACACATGTTCGACCCAAGATAAGATAATAGCTAGCCGGAGGACAGTGAAACAGAATTGAATAGAAATTAAAAGTTAAATTCTTTCAAACACAAAACTAATACTGCCACAAATTGCTAACACTAGATGGAGCTACAAACCGAACAAATGAATGACGTCACAAGATGGCTTCAACACACGTGATGTAAACAAACATTTGTAAGTAATACCGTTACAAATTGGCTACCACAACGTGGGGCTAACAAATACAAACCTTAAAACAAGAATGTTATCACAAATTGGCTCCCATACGTGGGGCAGTTAAAATTATGTAACCAAACAAAACAAAAGCAACACAACATAAGATCTTCAAGTTCTAATAATTTACGTAAAAACATATTACGTAAACATTCAAACTATCACATATCTCGAAAATGGTTCACTCAACAAAAAAAATGTATATGACATAAATTGTGTATTTTAACACGATCTACATTTTTTGTGTAGTAAAATTTTGTCTATCTCTTATGGTTTACCGGTTATGCAAAAGTTGTTCACAATGAAGAAAACTTTTGGAGACATTCCCAGAAAATTTGAGATATACATTTCATTTGTCATAAAAATATCTTAAACATATGATATTTTAATCAAAATCATTAGAGCCATTTTTGAGAAAATTAAAATTTTCGAAAAATGTTCCATGTAAAGGGTAATCTGGGGTGGGGGGATTTTCTTGAAAACCTTCGTGTCGCATCTCTGGAAGAAATGAACATAAATACCAACTTTGGTGTTTATCCGACTGTTCGTTTCTGAGTTATGCTGTTCACAGACAGACACACACACACACAAGGACATGTTTCCAAAAATGCTTTTTTTGGATTCAGGGGGTCTCAAAAGATATATTTCCGGTGAAATCTCGGTATCGAATTTTTGGGTGCAATACAATACTTCCCCTACTTACTATACGTAGTGGAGAAAGTAAAAATAAAGCATAATGTGATTTGCTTTAGTCATAAGTATATAAAATGCAAACTCAGCATTTCGAGCTCTTGTTAACAGTTTCTGCTAATTTCCAAACAATACTAAAGACAGCAAAAATATTAAGGGGGAGGGTATACATAGAGATACATTTTTTAAACAGTTTGTATAAATTAAATTAATATGAAATAATTCTGATTTGAAATATTTAAATAAATTGATTTTATATTCACAGATTAAGGTGCAGCAATTGGAATTGAAATTAGGATAGGATGTTTTGCATATGCTAAGTGGTAAATGTGTTGTAACATGAGAATTAATGACCACTGTGAAGTATTTTATATTACTGCTGCAGGACATTTTATTTCACTACAAAATAGTGTTTCTAGTTACATTCTAAACTGGCAGATATTACACTTATTTACAAACCACTCAAATTTAGCAATGGAACAGAACCATGCCTCCAATATGTTAACATGGTTGTAGGCCATCTAAAGTACAGTTTCTGTTGCTGTCACCTTTGGCAATATTGTCTGTGGTATAGGGTTACCATGCTAGCCTCTAGTTCCCGAGGTTGCAGGGTCAAACCCAGCAGAGGTCGATGGATTTTTTTGGGCATAAATAGCCTTAGCATGGCTTCCTTCAGAAGGGAAGTAAAGCCGGTGATCCCGTGTCGTAGATTTACAGCACAAAAAAGAACCTCAAGGCTGATAAAGAGGCCTCTGAGCAAAATTACTGGTATTTCACGCCCAATATAGAATGATGCAGTAATTTGTATCACAAATTACTTAAATGTAAATAATGATTGTAATATGAATATGCATTTTTATGTGACATTGATTTCAGACGTTTATTAATTGTAAATATTGTTGGAAAGTAAATTTATAAGGCTTTACTGAAACTGTCAATAATAGCGCAATAATGCAGCGAGGGGGGTGAGCTGTTTATCATTATTGGAAACAAGGAAGTTACGTAATGTTGGCGCGTTTTCGGTAGAAACTTCTGGAATATTTTCTCCCTAAAAGCAATATGTATTCGTGGTTTTCATTGGATATTAAAATAGACGCTAATGTTGGCGCGTTTTATTAGCCAATAACAGCTCAGTTATAATCTTTAGGCGTATCTTGATGCAGGCGTATAAATAGGGTAGGTTCGAGGTAGCTTGTCCCCAGTTCATCAAAAATCTGTGTACACTATACGTCGTCTTCAGTCAGTTCGTCGAAAGTATTAGTACGACATACATCGGATTTAGATTCACAAGTTATGCGCAGCAGAATTATGAAAGATCTAAAGTATGGTAAAGTTAAATATACAAAAGATTGAAGTACGTGGATTAAAAGAATTATCAGTAAGAAGTTGTTATAACAGTTTCAGTTTGGCGAGTATCTAGATCAATATGTAAAAGTGCTAGTGAACGTGTTCGACAATAAAAATTATAAAACAAATTTCTTCATCAGTGTAATTTTTGGATAAAAGATTCCTTTCCGTTTCACAACCTGTATAGAGACACATGTTCGACCCAAGCCAACAGGATAATAGCTAGCCGGAGGACATTTGTAAACAAACATAACTAATACCGTTACAAATTGGCTACCACAACGTGGGGCTCAAAACATATACAATTAATACCGTCGCAAATTGGCTCCCAAACGTGGGGCTCAACAACAAAACATATACAACATGAATATCTATCGCAAGAATTAGACGCTAAGTACCACAGTACTTACAGAGCATCCATAAATAAAATTCAATTTCATTGTTTGAATAATAAAAAAATGTAAAGTCATGTCTACACCCTGGTGCTTAGAATGTATATTTTCACACAAATAAATTGATGAAAACTATTTACCTGTCTAATATCCTGCTTAGATGTTTAGCCACAAAATTCTGAAATTCTGGAGTAACATTAAGTGGATGGCACTCTTGTTCTTTTTCTAGCTGTGCTCTTATTGAAGGACGTTTTTCACATTTTTGAACTCCTTTTTCAGCTGCAACAGTTTCCACACGAGTCACATATTACTTCATTCTCTTCAATGTGAAAACTAAGAAAAGTTTAAAATTCAAACTCTACAAATACACTGGTATTTTCTGTGTTATGATTTAATAGATGTACAGAGTAACATCTATATACAACAACAGCAACAATAATAATAAAAATAATATCTCTCACTAATTGATTGTTAGGAACTCAAACTTAAAATAAGCTGCATTAATACAGAGTCTTTAATTTGATGCATTGCCACATTACTGGGAATTGCTTGCCCTGCACTGCACTGTTTCTAACCAGTTCTGCTTCCTCTGCTCTCTCCCTCCTCTGTCTGCCAGCTAATCACACTGTGAGACCACATGTAGTACTGTTCATAATGACAAAAAGTCTGTCTACTTTAGACACAGAATCTTCATGTATGATTCCTCTTTCACAAACTCTTGTAGAGAAGTGAGACAGCAATTTATAGACATATTCCTTGCTATTCATGCACCTCGCGGAGAAACCATTCATAATATAACTCTTTGACATCGCAGAAAAGTTACGTCCAAAACAATCACTGAGAAAAGTTGCAAAGGAACCAAGAATTTTACAAACCTCTGCTTGAAATGCCACTAAACTTTTAAAATTAAACCCTTATAAGATAACAGTAGTTCAGGAATTGCAACCATGCGATGATGTGTGTGGAGTTAATTTCTGCAATTGGGTGTTGGATAGTATTAATGATCACTCTAATATTTTTACTTTCTCTACTACGTATAGTAAGTAGGGGAAGTATTGTATTCCACCCAAAAATTCGATACCGAGATTTCACTGGAAATATGTTTTGAGACCCCCTGAATAAAAAAAAAGCATTTTTGGAAACATGTACGTGTGTGTCTGTGAACAGCATAACTCAGAAACGAACAGTCGGATAAACACCAAACTTGGTATTAGGTTCAGTATTTCCAGAGATGCGACACGAAGGTTTTCAAGAAAATCCCCCATCCCAGATTACACTTTACATGGAACATTTTTCGAAAATTTTAATTTTCTCAAAAATGGCTCTAACGATTTTGATGAAAATATCATATGTTTAAGATATTTTCATGACAAACAAAATGTATATCTTGAATTTTCTGGGAATGTCTCCAAAAGTATTCTTCATTGTGAACGACTTTTGCATAACTGCTAAACCATAACAGATAGACAAAATTTTACTACACAAAAAATGTAGATCACGTTAAAATACACAATTTATGTCATATACATTTTTTTCGTTGAGTAAACCATTTTCGAGATATTGCTTGTTATTCCCTTAAATTTTCCAATACTTTTACTTTTTCTCAAATGGGAATTCGTTATTCACTTTTATTTTGTGCTGGTAATGCAAAGAGAACCACATAGCAATCAGCTCTTAAAACATTTGACTATCGCTTAAAGCCTAGCATATTCCCCTTGCATCTACAAGAAAATTAGCAATAAGATTAACATCTCGATTAACATGAAGCATATGGAGAATAAGCATTTGTAAAAATAGTTTGTACAAGAGTAGAGAAAGTCATGTGAGTGTAACACATCAGATTTTATTTTATGGAAGAAGCATGGTTTTATTTGCATGTACATGAAAAATTAATGAGCGTAGTCCAAATTTTCTTAAAAGATGTGTGGTGGCACAAGGACATCATTTCCAACACCTATGACAAAGGTGTCTGGTTACTGCAGTTATAATTTGCATGAGAAAAATATTAGCTCAAATTTAAGGGGCTAAGAAATTTGACTGTCAACAAACAGGAAGCTTCCCGGTGACTGAAAGATTCCTGTTAGGCCGGCCATGCATCCAAATGAAGGCTCTGTATGTTGCTTAGAAATTGGTTATAATTCAATAATTTATGAGTGTCAAAATACTACTCAAATTTAAGACTGAATGATATAAAGAAAATTGAGACACATGAATACACAAAGTATTTAACAGCATTCTCGTCTGACTGTAGGAATTTTTCTTTAATTTGGATCACTCCCTGCCCTCTTAGAATATGCAAAAAAAGCGCACAGATGTGTCATTGTAAAATAAATCAAAGGGGTAGTATATGGGCTCTGTGGGTGCCTTTCTTGCTGATGGAAAAGCACTATTAAAATATAGGAAATGTCATTTACCCCTACCAAGTCCAATATATGCATTCCAAGGACTGCTAAGCCATGCAAGGTCAAAACAGCGAATTCCCAATGCTTAAATGGGGACTAATCAGCTAAGGGAGACAACCCTAACAGAAAGCATCAATCCTCCAGGATTACTGAGGGTTGGAGCAAGGCTAACAACCTTGCTCCGGAAAAACAAGTTGTTGCAAAGCCTCAGAATACGCCTCGGAATGATGGATTTAAAAAAACGATGAATTAAGTTAAAGAAAATGGGTTATGTGATTGGGACATTACGCTTCTTTGAGTAGGAGCATTGAAAGGTTAAAGAAGTGTCTGAAGATTTGAGTAGCAAAGGCAAGGAGATTGGTCTTAAAATTAATGAACAAAAGATGAAAGCATAATGGCATAAGCTCAGAGAAGGAAATATGTGGATGAACATCTTGTTCCAGGAGGATCCAAAGTGGGGATGGTAAATGAATTTAAAGATGTTGATATATATCCAAACAATAAAAATAACGAAATATTTGGGCAAGAATACAGGCTGCTAATAGAGTATGCTTTGCAGCATTGCCACTCTTCAGAAGCAGGAACATAAACCATAAGACTAAAGATAATGCTATATAAAACCCTCATACACAGTATAGTGGTATATGGTAGTGAAATGTGGACTCTCTCAAAGAATACCATGGAAAAGACTGACTCCTACGAAGGAAAATTTCTGAGAATTTATGGACCTGTGTGTATACATAGAGAATGGAGAATTAGATATAAAAAGGAAATACAAAGTGAGCCAAAAGGCTCCGAACCGCCTGCGCAGTGTTTTTCCTGTCCACGTCCTAGGCGCTCATTGCCGTCTGCTGCTATCATAGAAAGGCGCGGATGAAACCATACAACATTTTTAAAACTACTTTTAAAGGCTTTACTTACCAACTTTATGAAAGGAAATGCTGAAACTGGCCGCCGTTGTTGTCCATGCATTTTTGGCACCTCTTAAGGAAACTATCCATCATGGAATTTTTGGGATAAATTTTCCAAACGATGACCAATGTTGTCTAATGTTTCTTCGGTAAAAACCGAATGCCGTCTTTTAGATTTCTTAGCCTGGAACTTTTACACCTGGAAATCTTTCTACAAATCGTACTTTCACTTGGCGAGCTGAGCGAGTTAACATATACAAATCATAAATAAATACACGCTGTGCAGTAGAAAACATATACTGAGCCATAACATACTTTGTGACTAAGTATAGGACAAAATAATAAATAACTCGTAATAACTGAACTACATCACATCATCGTCAACTCAAACTACACTTCACACTGCACAGCAAAACCACAACAGCATGACTTTGATTATAGCAGCAGTGCGTCATCATGTTTTTATCATATTTCCACAAACCCAGTGGAAAAATACTGCGCAGCCAGTAATAATGTTTATAAAATACCCCTCCGGTGTAGCTAAAACATACAGTGTACAAGACAAACCCACACGCCCTGGAAGAATTAAAACAAAATATCTGCCAGGAAATTTCTCAATGTGAACTACGTCGAGTGATGGATAGTTTCCTAAAGAGGTGCCAAAAATGTATGGATGAGGGTGGACATTTCAGCATCTCCTTTCGTAAAGTTGGTAAGTAAAGCCTTTAAAAATAGTTTTATAAATGTTGTATGGTTTCATCCGTGCCTTTCTAAGATAGTGGCAGACGACAACAAGCACCGAGGACACGGACAGGAAAAACAATGCGCAGCCGGTTCAGAGTCTTTTGGCTCACTCTGTATATTCCATATATGGAGAGATCCCTTATCACATCATTCAGGTGAAGAGACTCAAATGGGCAGGCCATTTAATAAGTATGGAGGAACATCAAATCCCAAAGGTGTTCTCAGGAGGAGGAAGGCCAGTGGGAAGGCCATGTAACAAATGGGAAGACAGTACACAACAAGATGCAGCGCAAGATTGCCTAGGCTGGTGGAGAGCAACTGCAGAGGCCATGGTCCAAAAATAGGCCAATGCGCCAAAGTGGAAGTAATAACAAAATATACATAGTCATTATTAAAATTTTTTTGACAACAGTGTTTTTGATCCACTTCCCATTCATGCTGCAAAGTTAAATTTCCTGCATTTAGTGCTGGTAACCTAACCTGCCTGCAAGTTTTGTCTATTTTTCTGCACGAACTACATTAAATCCTCTATTTTTAATATATTTATTATTGAAGACATGAAATATAATCATACTTGATTTTACCATTTAAATCTTACCTGGCTCTTAACTTTTTATTTGTTAATTTTTACCTGCAATTTAATTCATGAAGCAGCTAAGTATGAGCTGCAAGTTATTAATTTTTTAAGATCAACAACCAGGCATGTATAATACATGGCCAGTTTGGCACCTAGATTAATGTTAGTAACCTTGCTGCTGCAATCACCATGTACAATAACTGTGAATAATTTTATTTTCATGTAAGTACTATTGTGTTATTCACTATCGTTAAATAAATAGTGTGCAATGCACATGTGTTAAGTGTACTGAAGAATCTTGGAAACAGAAAATATTAAACTTTGTCTCGATTTTCAAACTTTTCCTCGTTCTCCAATAATGCATTTACCACACTTTTATTGCAATATACTATTAACCTCTCAAACCTTACTATTTGTATCCCAATAAGCTAATAGTATTTCAATTTACTGCAGTGTTTAATTTACTTGATTGTTTTAAATCATTTCACCACATCAGTATTCTTGGGCACCACAATTGTTGCATCAATGATGTAATGATGTGTTTATATTCCAGAAACTCATAAAAAATACTTTATCTAATAATGCAGAAACATTTAATGAAGTACTGTTAAACTGTTAGTAGATAAA
This sequence comes from Deroplatys truncata, assembly GCA_030765065.1. Classification (NCBI taxonomy): domain Eukaryota; kingdom Metazoa; phylum Arthropoda; class Insecta; order Mantodea; family Mantidae; genus Deroplatys; species Deroplatys truncata. The sequence continues at coordinate 16,533,637 of CM060979.1, forward strand.
CAGAGAAAGAAATATAATTTATTTTGAGCTCAAACAAAATCAATGCTTAAATAAGTAAAAACTAGAAGAGACAAAACAATACTTTTCAACCAATTCTGCAAAATAATTCTCAATTGCTTTTGGTTTCAAAATTCACTGCATTGAGGGAGAAATCACTCAGCCTGACAACAATGGATCTTGGGAAGGGGGACGAGTTAACTTTTAGTTGGCTTTGAACTAATCATACATTCCAAACAAATTTTATTTCTGGTAGACAACCTTATCCGTTAACACTGAAAGGTGCTAAATTTCACTACAATAATTTGCATCATAAATCACTAATATGTTCAAAAGGGATAAGACCGGGGTCCAGGTCACATGCACTATGTTACACAACTCCCATTGCATGTAACTCATTTGAGGCATTATGGGGATGTTACCAACATTGGACCTTAAACCACAAAGCATATGTGAGGATGTTTTTTAGAACTAGAGGAGTGAGGAGAGATGACAGGGTGCAGCCTGCGAGGCTACACCTCAATGACCCAATTTTGTCTTCAGTTGGCAACCATTCCCTTCAAAATGGATTTCGTATGTGCTTCAGGTGCATATCTCCAATACTGTACTACAACCGTTCAAAAGTATTCTGTAACTTTCAAAGGAAGTGCAATTTTTCACTGGTGATTTTATATTTGATAGCATAATAGTGACACACACGCTTCTCTCTCAACATGACACAAAAGTAGTCTTGCGTCTGCACTACCTCCTTGGCTAATCATCGAAAACTGCTCTACTTTCATCTGAGAGAGAAGTGCGTGGCTACTTTTATGCTTTCGTGGTTATACTCTGCGCGCTGATGTTCGTTTCGCTAGCAGCAAAGCTACCATCATTTGTAGTATGGCAACTATATCGACTATCCCTATTATGCAACATAGCCAGAGATTTATCATTTCCTTTCGTACATAGACTGAAATTATCAATTTCATATTACCACTGTAGTTACAAGTTACCTGTAATGTCATAAATGACTTTCTTACTGAATAGCGAATCACTAATAAAATCATTATTTACAGCTTCTCTCAGTTGTTCTACATTTTCTTCACTCGAAGAATCTGAATCCGACATTCCTGACTTGATTTAAAGGACCAAATGCACTACACAAACTTTTTTCCTTTTCGTAACCTAACCTCAACCCTGTATTACATTAAAGAGGCCCTGTAAATGCGATACTCCAGTAATCGGTTTATTGCACATCATGAAAATATATCGTTGTGTTACAAGTAGTATACGTTTACAATTTCTTAACATTACATTTTCGGTATTGTGAACTACCTAACCCAACCTTCAACCTTGAACCTTGACAAAGAAAACCGACATTAAAGCGGTTGTTGTTATGGTTCCTCTGCAGTGTGGCCATAACAATTACACTAGAAAATTAAAATTAAATTGAGTTTTATTTATGGACGCTCTTTAACTGCTATGCGTCCCATTCTATATTGAGCGTGAAAGACCGGTAATTTTGTTCAGAGGCCTCTTTATCAGGCTTGAGATTCTTTTACGTGCCGTAAATATACGACTCGGGACCACGGGCTTTAGTTCCCTTCCGAAGGGAGCCATGCTAAGGATTTTTTACGCTCGAAAAAAACCCATCGCCCTCGGCCGGATTTGAACCCGCGACCTCGGGAACTAGAAGCTAGCATGGTAGCCACTACACCACGGAGGATGACATTACTACTACTTACTAGAAGTAGTTAAACCGGAGGTTAAAAACACCGAAAACAGCAACAAAAAAAAAGTAATTCTAATACAGCTAAATAAAAACTCTTAAAATTCATAACCTAATAATGGAATACCCACCTTTAAATTCTTGAAACGTTACATCTTCTTCCTCTTCTTCCTCCTCTTCCATTTGATCTTGATTTCCTCCGACAGCGCAACCAGAAGCAGCTAATGAAGTACATGTATAACCAGTGGCGGGTCGCGCTGCAGGTCACAAGTGTATGTGCCTCCCTTTTAATTTTGAACCGAAAATACCTTTAAATAATTTCTGCATAAATTGCCAACTCAAAAAATATAATAGAATTTTAAACGCAAATCCTGAATATTCAGCAGCACCTGTACAGAAAAGCGCGCTTCTCATACAACTTGGTCGGTGTGTGTATGCCAAAGCACACTATACTCCATTATACTTGTGTCCAGGCTTTAACAGAGCAGAATGCTTTGGTTTAAAAGGAACTATGATGACCAAGGGGATGACGGACTGAACACGTGGAATACATCACGAACATTAATCACTCACGTGCCCCCAAAATAAGATTCAAGTCGCTAGAATCCCTTTTACATCCATCGACACGTAGGTATATCACTATAATATGGCAAGGAATAGACACACAATCTTACAAATCTCTAAAATATCACACAAATTAACAATCTGATATGAATTAACTCAAGTTCAATTTGTTCCATTTGATCGAGGAAATTGTCGTACAGCCACCCAAGTCATTAAATACCCCCTTTCCCCCCCCCACAAACACATACACGCATACAATTCCTAAGCTGAATGTTTGGAGACAGTATTCTTTAAAGTGAATGTACCCATATACCTTTGTAATGTATTTAATATCATATTCTTTAGATTAATGAAGGTTGATCTACTCAGCATTCTTGAGTTCTGCTCAAGAACAAGAGCACATCTCAATTCCATTAAAAGTTGCATACATTTCAGTACCCATCCTATGGCTCATAATTTCACCAATCAATGAAAATAAGTTAAAATTAATATCACCTAACTACAGAAGGTTCATTACCTACTCTGTTCATTACTCGCACCCTACAACATAATACTCGTTGTTATATGTATTGGGTTGTCTCATAAGTTCGTTTTGCTCGCAAGTTCCATCTGTAGCGCCTGAAAACCCTGAATCCTCTGTACACTCAAGTTATCATAGTTGCCTAACCACCCCTGCGACTTAGAAATTTAAATTGAGTTTTTATTTATGGACGCTCTTTAACTACTATGGTCCTTAGCGTCCCATTCTATATTGGGCGTGAAAGATCGGTAATTTTGCTCAGAGGCCTCTTTATCAGGCTTGAGGTTCTTTTACGTGCCGTAAATCTACGACATGGGACCACTGGCTTTACTTCCCTTCCGAAGGAAGCCATGCTAACGATTTTTACGCCGGGTTTGAACCCGCGACCTTGGGAACTAGAGGCTAGCATGGTACCACTAGTCCACGGAGGACGACTGCTGCGACTTAGAGAACATCAACCACACTCACTATTGGATATGTCAGTGCGTATTTGTGACTGACGTTGGATAGAACGGTGTGAACTTGTGTTTACAAACTATGGAAAGCAAAAAGGAACATTTCCGACATCTTATGCTGTTTTACTATCGTAAGGGTAAAACCGCCTCACAATGCCGGCAGAAAATTTGTGCTGTCTACGGGGAAGATGCAGTAACGAAGCGAACATGTCAAAAGTGGTTTAGTCGATTTCGATCTGGGAATTTCTCCCCAAAAAACAAACCTCGGTCTGGACGACCAATGGTTACGGACGTGGAAAGCATTCATGAAACAATAGTCAACAATCCACGAATTACAACTCGGGTGTTGGCATTGGAGCTCAATTTAGCTCGTGCTACTCTAGCCAGGAACTTGGCAATATATTGTCGACAATGATGGTGTATACTGTAGGAAATAAATAGTTTGTTTACAAAACCTAACTGTCATAGTTATTTATCTTTTGAACTACCTTGTGTTTAAAGTTTGTAAACGGAAACTACGCTGCCATAGCTATGCTGCAGGTGAGATGTGTTCCCAGGCGTTCTTAGTGACTGAAACGTGACGAAAAGCGAACTTATGAGACAACCCTATATATGCCTGTTAAAAACAGACTTTTCAAACAGGGTAAAATCATATTATGTATGCCTATGTAAACAAATTAAGAAAGTAAACAATTTTAAGAATGTTAGAGTAATTACAAACTATTAATATGCGTGAGAATTGTACAAGCATTGTCACCAAAAAGAGCGAAAAAAAGTTTTGATGGTCTTGGAAATGTGAATAAAACGTGTTAATTTTTTGGGGGGAAACGTGCAAAATTACTGTTAAAGCAACAAATCAAACACGTAAATATTCCTGCAAATAAAACTGAAAAGAGTTTACATAACTTAATACATTAACTTTAAACAAAAAGAACCCACCTGGAAGGAGAAAACGCCATTATACTTCAAGCACTAGAGTTCTGTTCGCGTCATACTTCAAACAAGGTCGCACTCAGACTATCAATTGTCACCTTGTGACAAATGCCACCTACGGATTTTGGGAATGATTACGTCATACCTCCCCATCCCCAGAAACAAACGAGGTACAATATTGCGCTCATGCGGCCTCAAATGTAGTTTTAAGATCAATTTTACAGATAGAATTAAAATTTTTAATTTAATTTCTGTTTTCGTATACCAGAGATATTACCCTCAGAGATTTCATTCTTTGAAATTATGATTAACAATTTGAAAACGTAATACGTTTGTTTAATTTCTTTCTTTCTTTTGTTTTTTAATTTGATCCCTTGGTTTTCATATATATCTAATGGTGTCTGGGTGTTTAAGAAATGCACAACTGAAAATATTATTTTCTAAAATTTTCATTCTATTTGGCTGAATCTTACATTTCCCTTACGTGAAGAGAAGGTGAAAGGAAGAGAATGAGAAAAGATAGGAAGAAGGGCCGGAAATAATAGCATAATGAAAGAAAGGGAAATACGAGTATGAAAATGTATGGGGGGGAGAGAGAGAAACAGAGAGGAAGGGAGTAATAGAGCAGAGGGAGTAAAAGACAATCTCCATAGTTAACTCAACAACCCTAGCGAAGTTGCGAGTTCTGCTAGTTTAAGATTAAAGGCAGTCGTTTGCAGTACAAAAGTATCAAATAAGTTTACTTTTCAACCAAAGTAGATCAAAATATTTTTCTCTTTAAAATGTTGTTTATGGACACATTGTTTTCTTTTCTTCATAATTTTAGATCATTTAAAATGTTCCACGAGATGGGGAATTCATCCAGTTTCTCTGAAATTGTTCCTGGATCTCACAAGAAATAAACAAATAAAAATCAAACCTAGAACTAAAAGTATAATTTATATTTACTGTTCTCCAAAGCGTCTTGGAGTTAATAATTTTGGAAGCAATGAATGCGACTACATCCCCTTGCACTAAGCTACTCTTGTCAACTAATCTGTTACTGATAGGGAACATCTACCCATTTCACAAATAAACTTTATATAGGGTTGTGCACTCAAAATGGAACAAGTCCAATTATTGTAAATTAATCTGTCATTTAATGTGAATCTTAGTCCACTTATCCATTTCTTTAAGTTTGGGAACAAAAAGTAACTGCTGGAAACCAAATCTGGCGAATTTCGTGGACGTGGAAGCACTTGGAAGCGAAGGTCATGCAATTCTACAATAGTCCCAGACGCATTGTCGTGACGAGAGAACTTTCTTTTTCGCAAGATGTGAACATTTAGCCTGAATAGTATCCTTCAATTGGTCTACTAGTGAAGCATAATACTCCCCGGTGATATTTCTGCCCTTCTGGAAATAATCTATGAGCACCACATCATGAGAATCCCATAAAACCGCAGGCATGAACTTTTCCTACAGGTGGAACTATTTTACTTTCTATGATTCACTTTGGAGTGCTCCTTCGTCTCTGGCGTGCAGTGATGAATCCTCGTTTCCTCTTCTGATTTTTAATCTCTAAGGATTTTTACGCTCGAAAAAGTCCATCGCCTTCCGCCGGGTTTGAACCCGCGACCTAGAGGCTAGCATGGTACTGCTAGACCACGGAAGACGACCAATTACTGAGTAGATACGGCATTGTGAATTTTAGTAGAATCTCGTCACTCGTAGCGGTTTTGGGACGCCCTGAGCGCTCATCATGTTGAATGGATGTAGACCACGCTGAAATTCTCCAGCTCACCTTTTAACCGTCGAAAACGAAGGGTAATAATCCTTTAATGTCGAATGTACCTCCTTTTGTATTTCTGTTTGGGTTAAACCCTTCAAATGAAGTACTTTATAACAGCTGCAATTTCAGTTTTATTCATTTTGTAGAAAACGTTAACACTAGTTTGTATACATGAACGTCAATAGAAAGAAGATCCTTCAAATGACCTTCCGGAAAGGAAGAAAGAGGAAAACATGCAGAAACAATCACAGGAGAAGAACACCTACAAATACTTAGGAGTGACCCTGCAAACAACTGGGATCACTTTCGGGTACATGCAAAAGAGAAGGCCACAACTGCCATAAGGGCCATAAATACCATAGATCACATACACCAAATCTCCCTAGAGGTGGAAATGACTCTTCAGTGCAAAAATTGTTCCATTTCTGACATACGGCATACATCAAATACGAGAAAACCTAACATGAAGGACCTAAAAGAATGGGAGAAAGTGAAGTCTACATTCCTCAAGCGAGTAATTAGGTGTCAAAATTCACCCTATTGAGATATGTATACATCCTGATGGAAGATCTTTATATGAACTACTACTCCCTGCAACAGAGGCCTATAGAAAGCTGATGGCAGAAAACCTGAGGAAAAGAAGTAAGGTCCAGGAGAACTTCTATGTAACAAGCGCAATGGCAGACAGGAATTGGACGGGACCGAATCAAAAACACGAGGAACGTTGTAACGGGGCTGGCCGGATATGTTTTCCATCATCAAGTATGCTGCATGCGCTGACGTATAAGTGTGTTTGCAAATTCTGTGAATGTGATAAATACTATGTGCTGAATTGCAACAAATGTCCAAAAACAGTGACAGAACTTGTACTGAAAACTAGTTATGTTCATTCTGCACACTTATGCGCACTTCAATAATAATAATAATAATAATAATAATAATAATAATAATAATAATAATAATAATAATAATAATAATAATAATAATAATAATGACCGTTGCAAACAAGTCGCTACACATACGCCACTCAAGTAGTCTAATTTATAGAAAGTACCGCCATCTAAGTGTTGACAGCCATTTTCCATCCAACCAGTTGAGTGAATTACATGCCGCTTTATGGTGCAATGCAAGGAATACGGAGGGTTGCCCCACTTAAGCTCGGACGTCTTTGAATCGCCCTCCCACTCCTGTCATTGGTCAAACTGTTTATGTTTATTATTGCATCAGCTCACTGCGAGTGCCAGCTTTCTGCTGGGCCAGTCTGGCAAAGTTTACTCGTAATGGCTTCAACAATCGCTGACTTATGGCAGGAGTACATTGTTGGGCTTTCCGATGCCGGTTACATCCTTTGATAGAGGAAAGGTGCAAACAAAAGGTCTTACCATAAGTAAGTCGTGTGTGGGGCGTATGACACAACTGCATAAAAATGGATTCCTACCTGAGGCTCGGTGTGAAAAAAAACTAGCAAGAAAAGTCTACGACCTTAAAGCAGTAGTAGACAAGGTGAGTGCAACAGTGACTCAAGAAAACCCACCAACCCAAAGAAGCATTTCCAGCCACATTGGAATATCCAAAGGGACTGTCTAACCGCTAATACACAACAATTTCGGTCTAGAACGGCGCCATAAAGCACATGGACACGCCTAGAAAGAACTGCGCATCAGAGAACGCTTCACCAATGCAAGAAAACTCCATAAGCACCACCCTGGCACCACCTGGCAGGTGAAAAGTGGCATTGGGTGGTTTCTTTAGATGAAGCATTGGTTTATCTAGGCCCCAAAAAGTGCCATTTATTACCATCAATTGGGTCAAAAGGGGCGCTCCAACTTTATTCGGGAGAACAAGGAAAAGTTTTCTAAGGGTTTCATGGTGGTTGCAGGTTAATGTTCTCGGGGGAAACTCGGCATTCACAGAGTTACCAACAATGTAAAAATTAAGCAGTCTACTATCAAAGGAATCTTATGGACCCAATTTTTGATGAAGAGATTCCTCGGTTGTATGGTAAGGATGCCGCAAAATATTTGGATCCACATCTATAAAGTATCCAGACACACTTCTTGGTCTTCCCAGCATTATTTCCACGGAAAGCTATGGAAACGGGTGTCAATGTGATACTATTTAAAAGGATTCCTGTAAAGTCACCAGATGCATCGCCAATGGATTTTTGCGGATTTGGTCTGCTGAAACAGCGCCTTGCTTCTCGGTGTCCAACCGAATTGAAGGATTCTGGAAAGTCTGCCAGGAGGATTGGGCTAACATCCCCCTTCCTGTTCTTACACCCAGCCTTCTTCAATGGAAATTGCGCTGCAGAGCCACAGTTAAAGCCGTGGAAATCACACTGAAAAGTCAATAAGTGGTGACGAAAGGGAGTGTCGACATGAAAAAACATAAGCAAAAACGTCCGAGCTTAAGTGGGGAAACCCTTCGTATTAGGAAATAGGTACTTCATTTCTTTACAATGTTAGTGTGGGATGGCCATTGAAAGGTTTTTACTTTCACTACCACATACTTAGTAGGCAGAGAAGGTATTGTATTCCACCCAAAAATTCCATACCGAGATTACACAGGAAATACATGTTTTGAAGCCCCTGAATCTAGAAAAGAGTATTTTTAGAAATAGGTCGTGTGTGTGCGTGTCTTTGAACAGTACAAATCTAAAACGAAAAGTTGGCTAAATACCAAACTTGATATTTAAGATGCGACGCGTAGATTTTCAAGAAAATCCTCCATCCTAAAATACCCTTTATATGAAAAAGTTTTCAAATTTGTTTATTTTCTCAAAAAAAAAAGAAACGATTTTGATTAAAATACCACATATTAAAGATATTTACATTACAAATAAAATGCATATTTGAATTTTCTGAGAAGAACCTATGAAGCCTTCTTTATTCTGAAGAAATTTTGTATAATCTTGTATAACGTTAAACGGTAGACAAAAACATACTACACAAAAATTGTAAATCGCTTTAAAACACACTATTTATTTAAAATAGGTTTGTTTGTGGCATCAGCCATTTCTGAGATTTCTGTTATTAATGGTTTTTTTAATGTAATTTTTTAAAGTCCTGTTGCTCTTCACTTGTTTCTTGTGGTGTCATGGAAAGAGCCGCTTTTAACACCTGACTCTTATTCCAGTTTCCTATATCCCTCTTGCACCTACAACCATGTGTGTAATGAAGCTATATCTACAATTGTTTACCTCGATTAATATGAAGCAGATAGAAAAATAAGCTTGCTTAACAATAGTTTGTAGTAGCTATATAAAAATAGGTTGAGGCAAAAATGCTATATGGGATAAAAGTATGGGGATTAGCAGGAGGATGGGAAGGCATAAATGAGGTGCATAGGAAACTTTGCAAAGAAATACTTGGGCTACCAAATGCAACCGCTAGACAGGTAGCACAAATAGAGTTGGGTAGAGTGCCAAGCAAGGGAAAGATTATGGAAAGGGCATTAAAATTTTGGTATAGAATACTGAAATTGGAAGAAAGGAATTTGTTAAAATTGTGTTTAGTATATCAAGAGAAAAGTTTAAAGAATAAGGGATGGGTAGACTGTCTCAGAAACAACTTGGAAAGCAGTTGGTTAGGGGAAATGTGGAGAAGAAGAGAAAATAATGTGAATAATTTCTGGAAGTTGGCAAGAAAAGGATTTGAGGACATAGAAATACAAAAATATTCAATGAGATAACTGACATGAGATCTTTAGTCTTCTATATACCAATGAAAGACTCATGGGGAAGGGTAAAGTATATAGAAGTGACAAATAAAGAGGAGCGGGAAGGTATTGCATGGCTGAAAGCAGGTGTATGGAGATTAAAAGGCTTAAGGAAAGGTATTTCACAAAACAAATGTCTTATATGTGGTGGAAAGGAGGATGTGGAACACATTTTATTTGAATGTAGGGGGACTGAAGTGTGGAGAAAAGAGTACATCAATAAGAAATGGTTTAAAATAGATAGAAATGTAGCGGTAGTTGACATGTTTAAAAAAGACAGTAAGAAGATGGGACAATTTTTATACAAAGAGAAATAAATGGATATGGACAGTAAATAGACAAAATGGAGTAATAAATTAGAATTAATAAACTATTGTAAAATATGAGTATGACCGGTAAAGAGCCAGGGCTGAACACCGGACATATTCACCTGTATATAGCTTAGCATAAACAAATAAATAAAAAAAATGATAGTGGGTAAAGAAAGCCACGTGAATGTTAAATCCGATAATTTGTTTTTATTTATTTATTTACTGTTAGGACTTGCAGCATGGAGCAACAGATCAGTGCATTTTGGAGTTAATGTTCTGAAAATGTAATGTTAAACATGCATGGAAGAAGTACGAATTTTAAATGAAAAATACACGTTTTCAAGTGTAGATTGGAAGAGGGGAGATGAGTGGGAGAGGGGGGTTCGTGACCCTTATCAGGGTGTCTATTTAAAGACTGTTCTGAGTTTAAGTTAGGGCTTTTAATTGTGTGGAAAATCTTATATTCTCAGATATTCATCTGCTTTCGGTGAACATTTTTGTGACCCTTATCGATCTGATGATTGCAGAAATACAAACATTAAAAATCTGATGTGTTACACTCACATGACTTTCTCTACTCTTGTACAAACTATTTTTACAAACGCATATTCTCCATCTACTTCATGTTAATCGAGATAAACATTTGCAGAGTCTATCTTATTGCTAATTTTCTTGTAGATGTAAGGGGAATATACATTTACAAGGGCAATATAGAAATACAGTAGCCTTTAAGCACATACATATCTCTTAATAGCTGGTTGCTAGGTGCAGCACCATTCCCTTTGCCACAGATTAATACTCTTTGCATATTCAAGACAAAAAAATGAATAACGAATTCCCATTTGAGAAAATAAGTATTGAAAAATTTAAGGGAATAACAAGCAATATCTCGAAAATGGTTCACTCAACAAAAAAAAAGTATATGACATAAATTGTGTATTTTAATGCGATCTACATTTTTTGTGTAGTAAAATTTTGTCTCTCTCTTATAGTTTACCAGTTATGCAAAAGTCGTTCACAATGAAGAATACTTTTGGAGACATTCCTAGAAAATTCAAGATATACATTTCATTTGTCATAAAAATATCTTAAACATATGATATTTTAATCAAAATCGTTAGAGCCATTTTTGAGAAAATTAAAATTTTCGAAATATCTTCCATGTAAAGGGTACTCTGGGGTGGGGGGATTTTCTTGAAAACCTTCGTGTTGCATCCATGGAAGATACTGAACCTAAATACCAAGTTTGGTGTTTATCCGACTGTTCGTTTCTGAGTTATGCTGTTCACAGACAGACACACACACACACACAGACACACACATGGACATGTTTCCAAAAATGCTTTTTTTTGATTCAGGGGGTCTCAAAACATGTATTTCCGGTGAAATGTCAGTATCGAATTTTTGGGTGGAATACAATACTTCCCCTGCATACTATACGTAGTAGAGAAAGTAAAAATATATCCATTTCAAAAACCTTTTTTTCTCTCTCTCTCAGCTGTTCCAGCACAATATTTTAAACCTTAAATAAAATAACACTTCTGCAAGATTTCAAATTGCTTTTAACTATAAAGGAACAGGAGATCAAGCGTTAATTTGAGAACCAAAACTAGGTCAAAGGAATAACTATTATTATGAAATGTTTTGGTAGAGGTCTAAATTAGTGTGGAGCAATAGGAGTAGGTAATGTACCTTGTGGTGGTATAAGTAGTACTGGCCAGGTTAAGTTAGTATATGTCATCATATGACATGGTAGTGATGTCAGCCTTCTCCCCCTCCTCCCTGCAAGAAATTAACATAGAGGGAACTGCCATGGCTGGCAAGTGTCAACACCTTGTTTCCTCTCTCTGAGAACCAAGGCCAGTAGTGGAACGCGATGGTATTCTTTTGGTATTGTATTTGTTAATTTTCACACAGACACATTTTAAATCTCTCTCATTAGGAAATTGTAAATTTATGCGATCTAGATATTATGCAGATATGCTTACACATGCATATTGGTAAAGAGTTTAATGGGGCATGTAAATGTTGAGCTTGTTTCTGGAACAATAGCTTTTCATTCTGATTCTTACTTGAAGTTTTTTTGGATCTGCCGAGGCACATCTTTGGTGATTGATGAGAAAGTCCCCAATTCTATTTATTCTGATTCCTGTTGAATTGTTTTAAAGTGTTTTGTGTTAAATGTAAATTCTTTCCTATGTGATTAATGATTCAAATTTGAGAATTGAAGTTAATGTTGCACTTTGCAATTTCTTCTTTTTCTTCTTCACAGTTTAGGCATTTGCCTGTTCCAGTCATACTTGTTGAAGCCATCCTTTTTGGGGTCATCCAACTGGTCTTCATCCCCTAGGTTTGTAACCAAAGGCTGGTTTGGGTATTCCTTCTTCTGGCACATGATGGAGATGTTCAACCCATTTATTTCTATACTTCTCCATCTCTTCTAATAGTAGTTGTACTTTCAGCTCTTCTCTGATTGCCTCATTTCTAATAAGTTTCTCTCTTGTACAGTCCTTAACTGATCATAAAAACCTCATTTCAGCTGCTTGTATCCATTTTCTTAACAGTCCATGCTTCACTTCCATAATTTATCATTGGCATTCCTATAACTGTATAAAATCTCAATTGTTTCTCTCCTTGCCTTATTCTTAAAGGTTTATTTGATAATTTTACAGACTGCTTAGAATTGTTGCATTTTTTTTTATCCTGATCTTGGTCTTAATTTACATTGCAGCAGGTATTGGAAATGTTATACTTGTTCCAATATGTTGTCTTCTAATGCTATTTTGTTTCTTACTGGATTATCTTCCCTGGAATGTCATTACTTTTGTTTTTATCTTAGATACATGCATATCATATTTGTAACAGATTTTACTCAGTTAATACGCTGCTTTTGCAGCCATTTCTTTGTCAAAAATTGAAACCAGGTCATCCACAAACAGAAGGGAATTTAATGCTCTTCTTTGTCTTAACTTAATACCAACATGTACCAACTTTCTCCATTCTTGTAGAATTAATGTGTATATTTAAAAGAATTGGAGATAGGCTACATCCCTGTTTTAAGCTACGGTTTGTTTTAATTTATTTTGTTATTCTCCCATCCAATTCAATTACCAGTTTTTTATTTGCATACAAACTTTGTATAATTTTAATTAAATGGGTATCCTTTCTTAAATAGTTTATTTCATAACTGTGGTTGATTAACTTTATCAAATGCTTTTTGCAGATCAATAAATGTCAAATAGGTTTCTAGGTTAAATTCTCCTTGTCTTTCTATTATTTGTTTTATTGTGAAAACATTGTCTATACAATCTCTGCCTATTCTAAATCCACGTTTTTCTTCACTAATGTGTACTTTAGTTAACAGTTTTACTCTAGAAGTAATGATTTGAGAGTACATTTTGTTTATTACATATAAGAGATGTATACCTCTATGATTTTTACATTCATTTCTTTGTACTTTTTTAAATATTGATATAACTTTAGCTATTTCCCATTCTTTTGGGATTTTCTTTGTCCTGCAACATATATTTAATAAATGCAGTAATCAGAACTGTAGTACAAGTCCTCCGTATTGGGAATACTGTCTATTCCTGGGGATTTTATATTTTTCATGTTTTTTTATCTCTTCCTGCATTTCATCAAAAGTTATCCTATCCACTGTCCTTTTCTCATATTCCTCACGTGGTAGATTTCCTATATTTTCATCATATAGTGGTTCTGTGTAGTACTTTATGCATTCATCTTGCGACATATGTATATGATAGTTTTGCTGTATCTATTTCTGTTGATTTTAATTGTCTCATCATTTTCGAGGCTATATTTTATCTCCCATAAAGGTTATGTTCAATTGTTGTTGCAATTTACAACACTATTATATTCTTAATTTCAATAATAATTACATCAAATGTACTTGCATACTTAATTTAGTTCCAGTGTGAATTCGCTTCCCCTCTAGTGATCCTTATGTTTCTTCATCAGCACACATCCAAATTTAGTAACTATATTCACACTTCCCCCGGTGGGAATGGAGAAGTTTAGGTTATATTTACCCAGAGTGGAACCTATTTTGAAGATTTTAGGAAAGAAATGTAGCACAAGTGGTAATTCCTTCCAAAATGGAAAAGAATGCTGAAACATCTAAACAACACCCTAGTTTCCTCAGCATCTTCAAGCCATTACATTCTCTAGAAAGAAAGCTTAAAGGTATAATCTATTTAAATTGAATAAAGGGAATTAATATAAACTTGTCTTACCTCACATGTGAATGTGTTTGATGACAGAATAGTTTTTGCTAATCCACAGCTTTATCTGTTCATTTTATTTTCCTTCAGGTAACTGTAGAGTCTGTATCCCTTTTCTGAAGGATTGGAACAATTCACATCCAGACATTTCCAAGGCAATGCACATTTAAATACACATGCTCACCATCCACTTTGGATGGAAAATGGCAAAGTTGGTGGCTCAAAGAATGGCAGTACTCTTCCTATACAGTGTGTCTAGTCTGAAACTTTACAGCACATTATCTAAAGGATGATACTTAAGAACTATCATAGTGTACTTGCCAACTTCCTGGAATTAAAAGCTGTAGAACTTTGCTCATCCTGCAAAGCACAGTAATTTTGTTCTGACATGAAATTTAGAAGCTGTAAAATTTTGAGTGCAGTAAATGTAAAATAAATGAGAATTTTGTTTTATAAGAATCCTTGAAGACCTGGTACCAGAATAAACACCTATTAAAGCAAAGAACATCACTTCCTAGGCTATACACAGGTATTCAGTCCATATTTTATATTTCATAGCATGAACTATAATAACTAAAAACTGTCTCAAAAATGGGAAACATATCCTGCAGGTATATAACTCAAGAATAACATAAACAATTTACATGAGGGAGTTGACTTCACAATTCACATTGTCCATTTCTGAATATTCACACCCAGGGCCATATTTATAAGGGCGGGCAAACTGGGCAACTGCGCAGGGCAGCAAGTTTTAGGAGCGGCAAAATTTCTGGAAAACTGAACAAAAAAGCATGGGCATTAATGTCAAGTTTCTAAAATTTAAATCTGCCGCCGACAGGGGCATATCCATTGTCGCACATTAACAAGGCTGATTAGTTTACACATCACATGCACATAGTGGTGACATAGAGAAACATACTGCAATGGCGAGAAGATGTTAGCAGATGGGAAAAAAAAAATCTTTAACATAAAAAGTATGTTTTGTTAGTCATTAATTTTCTCAAGTTATTAGCAAAGGTAATAAATAATTTGATATAGTGATGTTTTTAGTTTATTTATAACTTATTAGGTGGGTTCTGGCATAATGTTAAAAAAAAAATTTTTTTTTTTTTATTTATGGACACTAACTGCTGTGATCCTTAGCATCCCATTCTATATTGGGCATGAAAGACCAGTAATTTTGCTCAGAGGCCTCTTTATCAGGGTTGAGGTTTTTTTTACGTGCCGTAAATCTACAATACAGGACCACTGGCTTTACTTCCCTTCCAAAAGAAGCCATGCTAAGGATTTTTATGCCTAAAAAATCCATCGCCCTCCGCCGGGTTTGAAACTGTGACCTCAGGAACTAGAGGCTAGCATGGTAACCACTACACCATGAAGAATGACTCACAATGTTGGTTTCATTTTGTGATTGGTAATCTTATAATTATATTAGAATGGCATTAAGTGGCATTGTAATTTTGTAGGCTATGTTTGAACGCTTTAAAATTTTCACTTGTTTGTCATATTTTATTCCTTTAATAACGATATGTATTTAAAGTTAGGGGAGCAATTTGTTTTTTTGCCCAGGTGTATCAGGAGACCTAAATATGGGCCTGTTCACATCCTTTACTGCTACTTACTTAGAAGTCCCTAGTGGTACAATTAAAGTTTAAATCCGCGAGCTATGCATTTTGTTGCAGCCTAGTGAAGGGGGACCATGATTGTGAAGGACAGATGTTCTGGTCTATTACAGTACTGTACACCAATAAGCATGGTATATTTATCTGTAAACGTAAGTTATAATGTAATGTAATAGAATTTAATGCTTTGTTATGTCCATGGAGAAGACTTTGAATCTGCCCATAAAAAGGCCTCTGTTCTGGTACATTCATGGGCAAACTGTAAAAGTTGGCAGATATGATCATAGTATTTTAGCCAACTTCACATCATCTCTGAGTAGGACCATGAACTTTAGAACACCCCTTGTAACCTACCTGTTCCTCATTCCTATACTGAAAATGTCTCTAGATTGTGTAAAATGTGATTTAAGGTGAAATTTATAAATGTGACTATAATTTTTGTGTCCACATCCGTGGAGGAAAGGGCGGAGTTGGACAGGGAAGAGTTTTTGTGAGAGTTTGGAAGGAGTGTGTGTTGAAGGAGTTTAATTATTATAGTTATGTTGATGGTATTGGGCGATTTTGGTACTGGAGTGGGGAAGGAATCACTTGGCCTAAGGGTGGGGGAGACGAGTGGGGCATGAACTAGGTGACGATGATGGTGCCTTACTTGGACAATCTGTGATTGGACTTAATTATTAAGAAAGGAAGTTTTTCATGTGGTGTTGTTTTTTTAACTGTGTCAGAATTGAGTTGTGTTGTGTGTTCCTCTTTGCTCAGGGTTAGTTCTGGTTTACCATAATGTGGAGATTTCTTTTGTTTAATTATTGTAGCTTTTGGTTTACTATTTCTATTTTCAAAAAATCTTTAACTTTGAAGTTTCTCGTATGATGTTGAATTTTGAACTGTCTCAAAACTATGTTGGATGATGTAACTTGTTTGTTCTTGTTTACCATAATTTGAAATATTTCTGTTGTTTAATTTTTTGTCTACTGATTCTACTTCTCTAATCACAGTATATCTTACTGTATAGAGCGATCCCTCAGCGCTCTGGACAGAATTGCATGAACTCAAGGACATGGGCTCTTCCACTTATCGGACATGTGGCACCGGGCTTCAGTCAGCTGTTATTGCTTCTTGTGTACAGACGCAAGACGTGTGTATATTTGTGTGCGATTGAATTATCAGATTATTACAACCCAGAAATTGTACTCAAATTTTCGCTTAACAAAGACTTTTTATGTATGACACATATGTGAAAACCAACTCATGTAGACAGGTATGTAGGCAATTTCGCGATTAATTTCCTGATGTTCCAGTTCCGAGTAGAGAAACAGATAATCTAGTGAATAAAGTGAAGAGAATGGGATCATTTAATGTTGAAAGTTGTAAAAAGAAATGAAGGGTTCTAACAGAAGAAAAACTAAAGGGTCGATCGCTGGATCTTACTGCGTGTGACTTTTATCTGTGGGGAAACTCTCAAAAATAGAGTCTATAGGAATAATCCTTGTACCATATATGATCTTAAAAAAATATAAGAACAGAAATTACACAACAAGAACTTATGCGTGTGTATGGTAATTTCATCAGAAGGTGCCAAGAATGTTTTTCTGCCGAAGGACACCACTTTCAACACCGACTGTGAAAAAGGTTAGTACTGATAAAATAAATTATGTTTGTTCAATACGTAATCAATATATCATAATAATCACCATAAAATCGGTAATATGGTATCAGTATCAATGAGAATAATATAGCGCGCAGAACACGCATCATGACTACCAACCAGATGGCTGAGGGACCGCTCTGTATTTGTTTCGATTATATTGTGTTTTTGTATCGGACAGTGCATATGTATATACCCAAAGTGTGGCGCTGGTGACCTTAGCTGTTTTGCACCATTGTGAAGAACGCATGCAAAAACATGAGCAGGAGATGTCAGTTTTTATGGTATGTCCAACGTGTTAACTTTCTTATAGGTCATTATAGGTTATACAACTTACCTAATCAAATTCATTTATTGTTAATTATTGGTTCAGTACATTATGTTTACAAAAGAAAATTGTACAGTTGACACTGCAGTTACATAGGCAGTTAATATATTATATAATAGTTTCATATTAACATTTACAGAAACAGAACCAATATTGATACCTAGGGTGATTGAGGATGCAATCACATCAGCATTATTTTTCAAAATAGTTCAACAGATGGCACTAAATGCAGTCATGGCACTCAACAAATACTACTTGAGAACCTCACAATGCCTAACACTACTTCTCTCTAGTTGTCATTTTGGCTTCTGCAAATAGCTGGACAGTTGGTATTTGCATTTCCAAAATGACACAGTATTAAGACATTCTAATTCCTGCCCTCCTTTACTTTTCTGGCTTTCCTGCTTTGCTTCTTACAAAAGTTCTAAATTATTGAGATCTGCAATGCATCCTACATAAGAAGATGGGAGTAATTTGTTATAGACTATTTTCTTATCACACTGTTATTTATTTTATCCCTGTATTTTGAACTGGGATATCTACTTTAAAAAAAAAAAAAAAAAGGAAATTGATCTGACTGCTACAGGCACAGAGGTCCACATAGAGTGGGCTAATTTCATTTCCCTCTTCATTTTTATAAGGCTGTAAAAATAATTCTCAAGCCTAAGTTGGTGAAGTACTTATAGGCCTACAACTTGTTTCGATTGTGCCAGTTCTGCATATCAACTCCACATATCTTTTGTTCTTCCCCCCCCATTCAGATTCCCACCTGTGCAGAGCATGTTAAGTCTCAAACATTCAAAATGCTCATTTCCATTTTACTCAATTTTGCGTATTACTCACTACAAAGATTAAGAAGTCTCAAACCGTACTGACTAAAAATTTACATCTTCCTTTTCCTTCATAACCTTTTTTTTTTTTATTTCCGTAATAAATTCAAATACTGGAAAAGATATGGTGAATTGATGCCTGGAAAAAATTAAAAACTTGTCTTTACTTGCAATGCAGTATCTTTAAATTGGCGTACACGTAACTGTTGAAGACTTAATAATTACAATATATTTCTTTTAATTCCCAAATGACTTGATACTTTGGAATCATTTTCCAAAAAGTCTACTCTAAAATGCAAGATAATTTCTAGTATAACAATGTGATGTGTGTTTCATAGTGATGACAATATGTTTATCTAAATAACTCTCATGTCTCTACAACATGCCCAATATCTTTGTCTTTCCGTTCCCTGAAATAAAGCACCCGACAGGAACTTCAGTTGCCTGGAAAGTGTCCTTTAACAATTACTCTAACTGCCATTGGCTGAAACCTAGAGGTATATTTATTAATAACATATCACTCAACAGCAAACTAAACAAAAACACTGTAAAAATGAATGAATCAAGTGACTGCTAGAACTGATTTAAGCAGCTTGCGCCAGATATTCGACTTGTTGTGCAGACATGGCTTAAAATTGTTGGACTTAATGCACATTAGAATAATGTATAATAATTGCACATAGTACGTACTTGACAACCTTGCAATGACTCATGGGGAACAATATATATATTTATATATAGTATTTTTTTTTTGTCGGCACTTATTTTTTTTTAAGAGACAACGTTGCTAATCTCTGTTTCTGTTTACCATAACAGCTGGCAAACAAGGGGTTAAGGGAAAACAGTTCCTCTACTGCTCATGGATACCTTTGTTTTTTTTTTATGCATCTACAAATCACATTATAAAACTTGTATTTTACAGTACAAAATAGCTTAGCTGGCCCTGCATTTAGGAAGAAGCATATTTAAAAACCTTTAATATATCTATACACGCTTTAGCTTTAAAAGGTCACTATTTAACAAAACTGCTCAATTTTACTTTTATATATATAAAAAAGAAACAAGACTGAGAAAATAATCTCTCCTATTATGTGACACTTTTAAAGTTATATTTACAACTTACAGATTTTTTTTTTACCAAAATAAAACTGAGTAGTAACATATACCAGCATGATACACTTCAGAAGAAACATTAAACTATAGTCAATATATTATAGAAATGTAAAATAAACGAAGTTGCTTTGTGCAAAAATTCCAAGCTAATATACAAAAGTTTTATGTCTAGCTTAACATACCATGAGAAGAACACTTGACTGTTTCAATTTCTGAATGTAAAAAAAATAACTATTAACTGTCCATATACATCTCTTATCACTTGATCAAGCAAAATTTCAACTATATCACTTATATAATACATGCTGAAAATGTTTACTATTCAAAACAGCCAAATCGTGCATTCCAAGATTTCATTTTTTCGTGAGCTCAATAATAACAGAGAATAATAACTTTTTCTTGGCCTTTTTATAAGCAACTTGTGAGCAAGCATAGATATTATTATAAACTGAAATAGTAAGCAGAAACTGAAATACCATCTATTATTCCCGTCAAAGAAATTAAAACTGGCTATAGGAATCACAGTCAATTTTTACGCCAATTTAATGTTGTTTTTTTTGGTATTTTGGGTACATAAATGGCAGTTGCTCCTTGTAAAAAGAGCCAAAATAAAACTATTGGTACATACATTTCAAATAACTTTTTTAAACATTGATTTCTTCTAAGCCTTTCTTAAACGATATGAACCGCAACACAATAACTTGCATGCTCACTCTGAAAAAGGAATCTTCTTCAATGTTCTGCAGCCCAACGGTTGGAATACATAGTACTGAAAATATTTTTCAACTACTCCAAATTTGGCCTTACAGTTTCAATTTTCTAGCGTCCTGGTATTCATTTCACCATCTTGTGCTCACTGAAGTCCGGTTTAACTTGCGTTAAAATCTTCCTTGTTCTGATAGGACGAATCAAGTTAGATGCCAGCTTCGACGTTTGCCAGCTTCTTTAATATTTACATTCCCCATTCTTACTTTCTATAAGAAAAATTTTCTGGTATGTAAATGTGGCTTACAAAACAGGTATATCAGCTGTGATGCCGATCATTCTTTGGTATGAAGCCTGAGTGAAAAAAAAAAAAGAGAGGAAGAAAACCATGCAGTCCTTTCACTTTATCCCATTCATGCCTCCATTCACACTTTTATTAAGTATCATAATTGAACTTCTTAAAGTGCAAAAAGTTATCGTTTCTGTCTTGTCATTTTGAGAGAAATTTGTACTGTTTTTAAGAAGAGGTTATCTAATTTTATCTATGTCAATTTGGGTGTCCAAACAAACATAAACTGGCTGGTACGTAAGTGTGGAATGTGGACTTGTTTCAGTCTTAAATGCATATATATCTTTTTTTCTTCTTTCTGTTATTAGCTGCCAAAACTCGGTCTCTTTTTTTTTTTTTTTGCCAAAGCATTCTCACAGTAAAGAACCTTGCTTGTGCAACACACACAACTATACACTTACCAAAACATCGATAATTGAATCCCATTGTTTCACTCTTGTGTATGTATAATATTTACATGTTTAGCAAAACTAAGCTGGGGACAATGATAATATTTATAAATATTTCATTCACAGGCTTGTAAATTGAGAAAGAGATTATACATCATGGCTAAATGGATTAAAATACGTTTCAAAATAAATCTTTTCAGTTGCAAACCAGTGCCTCTTTTAAAAGGAAAATCACACAAAGAGGCAATTGTTTTAAACAAGTACAGTTAAGAAGATGTATATGTATAGGAGAGTATTATGGTGTAATGACAGAAATTATGGTAATCCCATTAGCACTGTTACGAAATAAGAAAAGCCATTAAGTGATGCTGAAATGTTTTAAATGCAGTTCTTCAGCACCAAGCCAAAATCATCCCACACGTTCTATGTTGTAATACGATGCACCATTCAAATATCACTTTTCTTTCCACAAAAAAGGGGTTCTTGTCCATTAAGCTGACCTAACTTCTGACATTGTAGCATCCTATTACAGAATGTGGTCTAGAAAACAAAACATAATCTTTCATACCATTTGGTATGCATATATATGTGTAGACATATAGGGTGTTACAGAATTCAACCAATATGCTGTCAGAGGCTACGCAGGGATGATATAGGGTCACCTTGATGTAGGACACCTTGATGTCTGCAATGAGTAATATAATTATTTTTTTATTTGAATATTCGTACTGATAAATGCAAACAAATAAAAGATTTAATATGAATGTGATGCTGATTTCCAATCTAAAATAGTTAATTTCTCCTCCACAAATGTGAAAATACGAGGTCTGTTCAAAAAATTTCAGAATATTCGTAATTTCGTGCCAATGAGTGTTGAAGCGGTTGGCATCCCTGCTTGTGCCTGTGTTTAATGTGTAACTGTCGGAAGTTTCATTATTCCATGTCTGTTAGTTATTGCTCAAAGCTGTATTGAGTCGAACGTTGTGTCGCACAGTTTGTGAATTTCGAGATGGCAGAGTTAGAGGAGCAACGCGTCTGCATTAAACTTTGTGTGAAACTCAAGAACACCTTTACAGAGACACACCAAATGATGCAGAAAGCCTGCAGTGATGAGTGCTTAAGCCATACTCGGTATTATGAATGGTTCACGCGGTTTAAAAATGGCCGGATGAAAGTTAAAGATGACCCTTAGATGATGCTCATGTCAGGAACGTCAATAAAATTGTATATGCCAATCAAAGACTGACTATCAGGACATGTTGCAACGCCTGTGAGAAAATGTGAGAAGGAAACGGCCTGAAATATGGCGAGACAATTCATGGCTCTTGCATCACGCTAACGCACCCGCACATTCATCCCTGTTGGTGCGTGACTATTGCACAAAAAACAATATCGCTGTGCTGCCTCACACTCCATACTCTCCAGACCTGGCCCCTGCAAACCTTTTTTTATTTCCAAAGTTGAAAACCCCATTGAAAGGATGAAGATTTGCAACGATAGACAAGATAAAAGAAAATTTGCAGACGGCTCCATGCACAACAAGTAAAAGGTAAGCGTAGAAAAATGTTGTGGACAAAATTCCGGAATTGTTTGAACAGACCTTGTGGTATATTCAAGGTTATGAGCTTTGCTTTTTTTTTGGAAAGAATGCTCTGTCAGCAAGGGCCAGTGCATCCCTGATACCTAAACCTCCATATGGGGAATCCTACATATCAGAGAGATAAACAACAGTTAGCTGTAGTAATAGTGCAGTCATTAGCCTGTTTGGGTGTCAATGGTGGTGCTGAGTTCATCTGTTAAAAACAGCTGGCCCTCATAGCTGTGGTTGCTGGAGTGTACATCTTCAGCGCTCTGTCAAGCTGAGGGTTGCAGGTTCGTGTCCCGCGATGGGCATGGGTGTTTGCGTTCATGTGTCTGTGTAACAGTAATTACGGTATAATACAGCAAAATAAACCAGAGAAAAACAAGGGAACTTTGGGGGGGGGGGAAAGCAGTTGTAAGTCAACCAAGGCAAGTGCAGTTCTGCATTGGAGAGTGCCACTTGTACACGTAATGGCCTGCCCTCCCCTCTGTACAATCCAACTGGGAAAATTCGAACAATTATCACGTTCAGTGGCATTTGTAATAGGTATTTTCTCACCTTCTTTCTCCTCTTTATCACAAATCGTAATAACATTACAAATAACACATTGAACTTGCTCACCATAACTCTTATTTCCTTTACTTTCCATCATAAGCGCTGTGAACATTACGTGATGTATTAAAAGAGTGAATCAGATGTCATTTCCTGACATATGTGTGTGGTTGTATTGCATCATCGTGTTAGTTCCCTGTCTTTCTGCTCCCACTGCACTTGCCTTGGCTAGGTAATAAAGGCTGGTTCACAACCGCCCGAGAACAGTAACCAGAACGGAAATGAGAACGGGAATGCATATCGATCACAAAGTGAAAGTCAATTTTGCGCATTGGGATTTCATTTGTTTTTAACTGACCAATGATATTTTTTCATCTACTTCCAATTTAGCCAAGCTAACATCAAAATTCGATAGAGTAAACATTATCTAAATGCATATCCATTACATTTCCGATCCCTCTACTTATGCCAAACTTTCATTCCTTTATTTAATGGCATACATTAAAATTGTTTATTGTTCTTTTTTTATTTCCACCGGTTTTAGCTGTTCTTTGTAGCTTTTGCCATTGTTTCTTAGGTAATAGCCAGTTTTGAGTTGCATATAAACAAACTACAAATGATCCTTTCACCAGAGGAACCAACGCTGATTAGATTTGCGGGTGTTGGGATGAAGTTAGGAAGCACATTTACTACTAATGCCTTCCAGTTTTATGTTTCCAACTTGCGACTATAGAGAGTACTAGTGGCTGTTTCATGTCACGGCCGCCTAGAATAACCTCTAGAGTGAAGAGTCTAATATGCACAATAGGGATCTAATATGCCGTGCCCGGGAATGAGAATGAGAAAGTTAAAAGTTGGGCAACTCTTCTTTCCCGTTCCTGGGGCTTGGGAAGGCTTACCATCGATTGTGAACACTCCCATTTAAATACATGTATTTCAACTTTCTTGTTGGTTGTGAACCAGCCTTAAACCTTTTTTGTTTTCCAAACAGATGAATGGCGTACATTTGAAGTGAATCCATTTTTAATTTCTCATGTTTCTTTCAAAGTTTAAGTTCATGTTACGGAGGTATTCACATACAATGTTTGAACATAGCATGGCCAGGATTACCTGCAAGTAGCAGAAACTCACTGGCATACTAGCTTGTTCCTGACTTTGGTCTATTGCAAACAATCATGAACTCAAAGATCATAAGTGTCCTATTCAAAGTGCTTGCCTAAAACTCGTCTGTAAACCCTGGAAGATTGTCGGTTGAATTCTGTAACACCCTGTATGTATGTATATATACAAACCATGACTCTAATGTGATTTGATAAACATTAACCATATTAGATAATGCATTTGATCAAAGTATTCTTAATTATAAATACTTCCCAACGCTGCCACGATTAGAATAATAATTGTTCAGCACCCTAGCCTTTGGTACACTAAAGGCTAAATAGTATAACAGTAATAATCTCACCAGTTCCAATCCTAGCCACTCTGTTCACAACCATCCATTATTACAAATTATCCTCTTATTTTCCATTTTTTCCCCACAAAATCATTCAAAAATTTTTTTTTTCCTAAGAGAGCAAGCCACATTAACATTGATTCACCTGCGGTAGCAAGATGACCCTCCAATCCTCTCTTTAACCCTCATTACCTTTTCTTTTATCCAACACTTCTCAACCCCTTCTTCATGCTACTTGATTTGCAGCCTTTGTTATCCCTTGCTGAGTCCAACACTTCACAGTGCACTTGGCACTGGCCAGAGTGAGCCACCGTGCCATCGTTTGCGTGCTAAGTCCTGTAGATATAGCTGCAAGGAGGTGGGGAATTTCCACCGCCACCACCGCCGCCACCATTCAAGGTCATGGAATGCATGGAGACAAGGGGGGGAGAAGGGGAGGAGGAAGGGGGCGAGGGCGAAGATGAGGAGCTGGAAGGAGGTGTGGTTGTAGCCAGTGGATGACCACCTCCGCCTCCCGCCTGCAGCTGCTGCCTGTGCTGTCTACCGCCCCCGGTGCCGGCCCGGTTACGTGGCGGACGAGTCAGGCTGCGATGATGCCCCCTCCCATCCTCCCCTGCCTCTCAGAGGTACACTTTCTTGGCACTACGGGCTGTACCAAACCCGTCCCCCATGTTAGTGGGCCCTCGGCCTCCCCCAGTGCGATAGCCGTCACCCTGGTGTGAGCGCAGTGTACCAAAATTGTCCCGTCCTCTCTGGTGTGCGTATGGGTCACGAGGTGGGGGTGTGTAATTATCAGAAAATTGGAACAGTGTCTCTGCTGCTGCAGCGTTGGCATTATGTGCTTTCCGCAATGTGCTCTTCGGTGAATTCAGCTTGTTGGGGGCTGGAGCAGGTACAAGCACTGGTTCCGCATATGTGACTTCCTCTTGAGGCAACAGCTTTGGCTCTGGTGCCAGTCGGCTGAAACATTAACATTACATATCAGCTCACTTTCTCTACTCAGTCTTCTACAAACCTTGTTCTTCAATCTAACAGAGGAAAACTTTCATTACACATTTTAACATTTCAAAGAATACATTAGGCTAAAGCAATAGCCAAATTTTTAAAAAGCAGTCCACTTTATGATAGCTTTGAAATTCCACACTCTTTGCATAACTACCAGAAAAAATGAATAGCAAATAATCACTCCAAAAAAGTACAAGTATTTGAAAATTCAAACTGACAACAAAGAATACCTCAGAAATGGCTAACACAAAAACAAATTTTTTTTGGCATAAATTGTGTGCTTCAACGAGACCTACATTTTTTGCATAGTAAGATTTTGTCTATACCTTACGATTTACTAACTATACAAAAATTATTCAGAATGAACAGAACTTCACAGGCTATTCCCAATAAATTCAAGAAGTACATTTCATGTGCCATGTAAATACATTAAATATATGGTAATTCAATTAAAATCATCCATATTTGAGAAAATCAAAAGTAACTAATGATTCTCTATGTAAAGGACAGTTTAGGGTGGGGGAATTTTCTTGAAAATCATCATATCACATTCTTGGAAGACACTGAAGTTAGGAGATGAAAATCACTTGGGGTGAGGTCAAAGATCTCCCATCCAAACTGATTCAACACATTTCATGTGGTGTTGGCTGTATGGGGTCTTGCATTGTTATGCAATAGCGTAATGCCTCTTGTCAACATCCCACGTCTCTTGTTCTGGGATGTTTAAGCAATGTCTGACAATACCGATCAGCATTTATGGTCTCCCCTCGCGGTAAAATCTTGCAAGGGAGGACACCACGTTGATCCCAGAAGACAGCGCACATGACTTTTTGACAGAGATTGTCTGCTTGAATTTGGTCCTCACAGATAAGCCACTATGCCGCCAATGTATTGATTGTTGCTTTGTCTCTGGTGTGGCATACAACACCCATGTTTCATCCCCAGTGACAATACTGTCAAGAAACTCACCCCCTTTCTCTGCGTATCACTGTAGGAATGCCAATGCTGTGGCCAGACGTTTCGGTTTGTGTTCATCAGTCAGTTGCCTTGACACTCATCTTGCACACACTTTGTGAAAACCAAGTCATCAGGAGACAATTTTGTGCAAAAGCAAGCGAGGCATCTGGGGGGAATTGACAAGAGAGTTCTGAAATTGTGAAGCGCCGATTCTGCACAATTGCTTACAGCACACTTTCCATCAGTTCTGGCGTCACCAGGGATGGTCGGCCACTATAGTATTCATTGTGAATATTGGTTCGTCCCTCAGTGAATTACCTGCACCATACTGTCGCATGTAATGTCATGTCCTTACACGCGGCACAATTGGCGATGGATCTCTGCTGGAGATTGCTTTTGAGTGTGCAAAAATCGGAGTCAATATTGGAGCGGCCATTTTCTCCGAGCACTGTGTGATAACCACTGCTGTCACGAGACTGAAACTGTACTGCATTATTCCCACATACTTCCTCTCTACTCCTGCGCATACACATTCCTTCCAACTGGTGGTGCCATCTCTGGACGTGATCAGGACTTAGTTTCTGGATGACCCTCGTAAAATAAATAAATAAAAAAATAAAAACTTTTCAGAAAAAGGCGCACGAGTGTGTATGTCTGTGAAGAGTATAACTCAGAACATGAAATATCAAATAGATACCAAAGTTGCAATTCAAGTTCTGTCTTCTAAAGCTGCAACATGAAGATTTTAAACCAAATTTCCCCCCCCCCCAAACTACTATACATAAAAATGTTTTCAAAAATTTTGTTTTCTCAAAAATGGTTTTAATGTATTTGATTAAAATACCAGATATTAAAAATATTTATATGACAAACAATTATATATAACTTGAATATACTGGGAATTGTCTGTGAAGTCCTCTTCATTCAGAAGGAATAATGTATAATTTTGTAAAACCAGTAAACCATAAGAAATAGATGAAAATGTAGAGCTCTTTAAAACACACAATTTATTTCAAATAACACTTATTGTGACATCAGCCGTTTCCGAGATATTTGCTGTTATTGGCTTGAATTTTTCAATATGTTAGTTGTTTTTTTATGTGCTGTTGCCACTCAGCTGTTTCATGTGATGTTATGGAAAGAGCGATCCCACATTTAAACATTTCACTATCAATTGTACCTTGTATCTACGGCAAAATGTGTAATGAAACTATTTCTACAAACATTTATCTGGATTAACATGAAGCAGATAGAAGAATAAAGTTTTTAAGGATAATAGTTTGTAGAAGCTATACAAAAGTAACTTATCTGACTTTTTTGTTTACCAAGGAGGATATCTAATCTAAATTAACTTAGCTGCCCAGGTGATATAAGTTTTTACTTTCTCTACTACGTATAGTAAGTAGGGGAAGTATTGTATTCCACCCAAAAATTCGATACCGAGATTTCACCGGAAATACATGTTTTGAGACCCCCTGAATCCAAAAAAAGCATTTTTGGAAACATGTCCGTGTGTGTGTGTGTCTGTCTGTGAACAGTATAACTCAGAAACGAACAGTCGGATAAACACCAAACTTGGTATTTAGGTTCAGTATCTTCCAAGGATGCGACGCAAAGGTTTTCAAGAAAATCCCCCCCACCCCAGATTACCCTTTACATGGAACATTTTTCGAAAATTTTAATTTTCTCAAAAATGGCTCTAACTATTTTGATTAAAATATCATATGTTTAAGATATTTTTATGACAAATAAAATGTATATCTTGAATTTCCTATGAATGTCTCCAAAAGTATTCTTCATTGTGAACGACTTTTGCATAACTGGTAAACCATAAGAAATAAACAAAATTTTACTACACAAAAAATGTAGATCGTGTTAAAATACACAATTTATGTCATATACATTGTTTTTTGTTGAGTGAACCATTTTCGAGATATTACTTGTTATTCCCTTAAATTTTTCAATACTTATTATCTTCAATGGGAATTCATTCTTCATTTTTTTGTCTGGGATATGCAAAGAGTATTAATCTGTGGGAAAGGGAATGGTGCTGCACCTAGCAACCAGCTATTAAGAGATATGTATGTGCTTAAAGGCTACTGTATTTCCAAATTGCCCTTGTAAATATATATTCCCCTTACATCTACAAGAAAATTAGCAATAAGATAGACTCTGCAAATGTTTATCTCGATTAACATGAAGTAGATGGAGAATAAGCGTTTGTATAAATAGTTTGTACAAGAGTAGAGAAAGTGATGTGAGTGTAACACATCAGATTTTTACTTTCTCTACTACGTATAGTAAGTAGGGGAAGTATTGCACTCCACCCAAAAATTCGATACCGAGATTTCACCGGAAATACATGTTTTGAGACCTCCTGAATCCAAGAAAAGCATTTTTGGAAACATGTCCGTGTGTGTGTCTGTGTGTGTGTGTGTGTGTGTCTGTGTGTGTGTGTGTGTGTGTGTCTGTGAACAGCATAACTCAAAAACGAACAGTCGGATAAGCACTAAACTTGGTATTTAGGTTCAGTATCTTCCAGAGATGCGACACGAAGGTTTTCAAGAAAATCCCCCCACCCCAAACTACCCTTTACATGGAAGATTTTTCGAAAATTTTAATTTTCTCAAAAATGGCTCTAACGATTTTGATGAAAATATCGTATGTTTAAGATAATGTCATGAGAAATGAAATGTATATCTCGAATTTTCTGGGAATGTCTCCAAAAGTATTCTTCATTGTGAACGACTTTTGCATAACTGGTAAACCATAAGAGATAGACAAAATTTTGCTACACAAAAAATGTAGATCGCGTTAAAATACACAACTTATGTCATATACATTTCTTTTGTTGAGTGAACCGTTTTCGAGATATTGCTTGTTATTTCCTTAAATTTTCCAATACTTATACTTTTTCTCAAATGCGTTATTCATTTTTTTTATGTCCTGGACATGCAAAGAGAATGGAATGCGCCACATAGCAACCAGCGTTAAAATATTTGACTATCGCTTAAAAGCTACCATATTTCCCTTGCATCTACAAGAAAATTACCAATAAGATTGACATCTCGATATCTCGATTAACATGAAGCATATGGAGAATAGGCGTTTGTAAAATTAGATTGTACAAGAGTAGAGAAAGTCATGTGAGTGTAACACATCAGATTTTTTAATATAGATTGTCTCTCATTGTGTAGTTCAAAATGGTGGCTGCAATATATTACAGTTAATTATGTATCAAATACTTATAAACTTTTGTGTATGTGATGCATGCAATAGTTTTTTAGTAAAAACTCTCTAAACAATATTAAACAATAAATTTGCTGTACAAATAAAAAGACGTAGTCAGAGGAGATTCTGAAACTGGTCACTGTCGTTCATACATTTTTGGCACCTGTTTAGAAAACTATCCATCACTCGCTGTAGTTCATGTTGAGAAATGCTGTCAATTTCCTGGCGGATATTTTGTTTTAATTCTTCCAGGGTGTGTGGGTTTGTCTTGTACACTTTGTTTTAAGTTACCCACGAGATAGAAATCACAGGGGGATAGGTCAGAGGACTGAGGGGGCCACAAATCTATTCTAATACTTCTGTCCTCAAACACACTTTCATAAAGTTGGTAAGTAAAGCCTTTAAAAGTAGTTTTAAAAATATTGTATGACTTCATCCGCGCTTTTCTATGATAGCAGCAGACGGCAACGAGCGCCGAGGATGTGGACAGGAAGAACACCGCACGGCTGGTTCATAGTCTTTTGGCTCTCCCTGTATTACCACCCTTAGAGCTAGAGGATTTAAATTTTATTTAGTTGAGTAGGCATTTAAAATGATGTGTTTGGGTTAATGGAAGATACCAAGAGAAAAAGAAGAGAG
Source organism: Deroplatys truncata (assembly GCA_030765065.1). NCBI lineage: Eukaryota > Metazoa > Arthropoda > Insecta > Mantodea > Mantidae > Deroplatys > Deroplatys truncata. The sequence goes on from CM060979.1 coordinate 16,564,254, forward strand.
TAGGATACGAGGTGGCTATTAGAATGACAAATTTTATCTTATACCAGATTAATCAGAATGTTTGAGGCCAATGAGAGTTAATTTCTTTTCACCGTCTGCCTATTAGCTTCTATGACTTTTTCCTTCATTTTGTTTGCAAGCTTCTTTTGTTTAAGACTTCTCCCTTGCTAGTCTAATGCTATATTCTTTAGATTTTACTTTCAAAAGACAAGGAAGTTGCCTAAACATGCCAGTAATCTCCTCCAAAAACTGATTGGAACACGTTCTTAAATCGCTCATTTTGGTGTATAGACACACAAAATCATGCACTGACACACTGGTAGCAATAAATATTTACGAGGGCTGATCAATAAAGACAGACTGATTTTTTTTCACAGATATTTATTACTCCATTTCAATGTTGACATGATCTTTTTCAAAGTAGTCCCCTCCTAACTGAATGCACTTTTTATAACGTCTCTGCCAGTCCTCAAACACATGGTGCAGGCCATTCTTTGTCAGGTCTTTGAGAATCACCTCACTTTTCTTTAGCACTGCTTCAGTGCTCTCAAATCGAATGCTCCGGAGCTTTGCCTTTAGTAATGGGAATAAAAAGAAATCACAGGGGGTAAGACCGGGGCTTTAAGGCGGATGCAGCACACAGGTAATGTTGAATTTAGCCAAAAATTCCTGGACTTGATTTGCGACGTGAGGCCGCACGTTGTTGTGATGAAGTCACCACCCATTCCGATGATGTTCTGGATGTTTCTTTGTAATGTGCTTCCTCAGTGTAGCCAATACTGACGTGTAGTAGCTGCTGTAACAGTAGTGTGAGGGGGGGAACTGCATGCTGATAAATCATTCCATTCCAAAACACCAGGCCCACCTTGCTTAGCACAGAGGACTCGCCCTTCTTTGAAGTCCTTGAACCACCTAAACACCGTTGCATGAGGTAGTGCATCTTCACCATATGCTTGCTTCAGCTTTTCGAAAGTTTCAAGGCTGTATGATTTAAACGAAAATAAAATTTTATTGCGCTGTATTGCTCCTCCCGTGTCACCTCCATTTTGTGGTATGCGAAATTCAAGTAGGGTCAACAATATACAGCATTACTACCAACCTACCGTTACGAGAGTGCTGTCGCTTATGGACATTATACATGAAACCCTGCTCTTTTCAAGTATTCGTGGTAGAGACATAAAACTATCAAGGAAACTACAGAAAAAAATCAGTCTCAGTCTTTATTGATCAGCCCTCGTACATTGTGCTAGGTCAACAGGAGGCCAGGAGCACATGCGCAATAGGCTATTACATTGCGTAAAGCTGTTAGAGTCATTACGCAGGACTCCTGCCTTAACCGTTGCATGTTTACCTAGCATACAACAGTTGGACATTTTACAACCGTATTACTTCTGACATTTTCCCTTATTACATGGGCACGCATTACCTGTGTAAAGTATGTATAGGCCAAGTTTGAGGGAATGCTACTACATGTAATACCTGCTTTAAGAAAATATCCTGGCATTTATCTGAGGAATCTTGAGTATAGACATGAATGATCATATTTGCTTATAGTGTGACGTATGTAAGCATTGTTAAGTGTCATGACCTTGGCCGCCTGGATCGGGTATTACGTAAGAGAGTGGTGAGGGTAAGCAAGCTTGTAGATAGCGTCCCACGCCAAGTAGCGTGGCTTGGCAGTCGTCAGTTGAGACGTGGCTAGCAGGCAGGTTGTGTTTGTACGTGCTACCCATACGAAGCATGTATGGCGTCCTCAGCGACGGACATGGATACAAGGATGTATTGTACCCACTTTATTTAATACAATATCATACCATCCATGTCTTCCCAGTGTAATTTATCATAGTAGATAGATCCTTTCTCCCATCTGAACCATGTAGTAATCCTTTTATTAGATATTCTCTAATATTTTTCACTAAGATGTCGTGACCTCTAAACAAATACTCAATGGGAAGTAGGGCTACTCGCTACTGAGGTTCCAGAAAGTTAATAATTTATATAAGGCAAGGCCACGACAAAGGACGCAGCTGACTGAAAAGTGAAAAATATTAGAGAATATCTAATAAAAGGATTACTATATGGCTCAGATGGGAGAAAGGATCTATCTACTATGATAAATTACACTGGGAAGACATGGATGGTATGATATTGTATTAAAAAAAGTGGGTACAATACCTCCTTGTATCCATGTCTGTCGCTGAGGACGCCATACATGCTTCGAATGGGTAGCACGTACAAACACAACCTGCCTGCTAGCCGCGTCTCTACTGACTGACTGCCAAGCCACGCTACTTGGCGTGGGACGCTATCTACAAGCTTGCTTACCCCCACCACTCTCTTACATAATACCCGATCCAGGCGGCCAAGGTCATGACACTTAACAATGCTTACATACGTCACATCAGAGCATTAGATAATCACTAAAAATATAACCAATGTACTAGTTTTTAAAGCAGACCAAGACAACTGAATGTAAATACATTATGTAATTCCACAGCGTAACTCCATGAATGCATTACAATAACATAGCAAATATACATTCTGCACAGTATCTTCACAGTGTCTACTTTTTACTTTCTCTACTGATCTTGACACTAATTGAATCCACACAATATCTGTTCAATTTAAGTTTAAATTCTACAAATTCTAATGATGAAATTTTAGCAATTCTTCTCAGCTTACAAAATCTTCTATATCAAATTTAAGAAAGTTGTAATATTATCTGAATCTAAAGCAGTTATAATAACCGTAGCATTTGATACCACACCCAAGGGCCTAAGTGTCCTGGAATGCTAAAAAATTATAAAACAAAGTAAATGAATAGCACTTCAGTAGAATACTGTAGAATACAAGGTAACGAAACAGCTGATTTTCTAGCCAAGAAAAATAGTAAAATTATATCAAAATCATCTGGTCCGCTGTCCAATCACTTATCAAAAGAATAATTACATCAACATGTAATAAAGAAATCTGATGTGTTGCAGTCACATGACTTTCTCTACTCTTGTACAAACTATTTTTAGAAACGCTTATTCTCCATATGCTTCATGTTAATCGAGATGTTAATCTTATTGCTAATTTTCTTGTCGATGCAAGGGGAATATGGTACGCTTTAAGTGATAGTCAAATTGACTAATTTTGAAGATTTAGAATCTAGTAACAGTGATGTGTCATAATTTAAAATAAAGAGAGTTGAGGGTTGTTACACTACATCACTAAAATATTCTTACTTGAACGCGTTTCGGGAGATGGCTTGTTCCCATCGTCAGCATGTTCTCAACTGATGTTTCCGGTCATTGCCTGGGGGATGTGTGTGGCTAGTGGTGTTCTCTGGTGCTGGGCTGATGGACCTCCAAAGGCTGTTGGGTGGCAGCAGTTCGAAATTCATTAGGTGATTCCTGTGTTTGACAATATGTATTTTTTCCCAGATGTCCAATTCATTGCTGCTGTTGATTGGTTTTAAGAGTTTTATGTTCGGAGTGATATCATGGTTTGAAGACCAGAAATGATGTGCTACTGCTGATTTATCTGGCTGCTTTTGGTAAATGCATCTCATATGCTCTTTAAGTCTTATTTCCAGATTTCTTTTGGCTCTTCCTATGTATACCAGGTTACATTCATTACAAACAATTTGATATATACCAGCTGATTTATCGTTGGGGATAGGATCTTTTGTTCTGTTGCATAGTAGTTTCTGTATATTGTGGTTATTCTGTGGAGACAGGGTGATGTTGTACTTCTTGAAAATCCTTTGAAATTTATGATGTGTCCAATGGTGATAAGTGAATTTTCTATATGCTTGTGGTTTTTGTTGTCTGAGTAACGTAGTCATTTGTTGGATGTACACAGGAATCACCTAATGAATTTCGAACTGCTGCCACCCAGCAGCCTTTGGAGGTTCATCAGCCCAGCACCAGAGAACACCACTAGCCACACACATTCCCCAGACAATAACCGGAAACATCAGTTGAGAACATGCTGACGATGGGAACAAGCCGTCTCCCGAAACGCGTTCAAGTAAGAATATTTTAGTGATGTAGTGTAACAACCTTCAACTCTCTTTATTTTAAATGATAGTCAAATGTTTTAACGCTGGTTGCTATGTGGAGCATTCCATTCTCTTTGTATGTCCAGGACATAAAAAAAACGAATAACGATTTCCCATTTGAGAAAAAGTATTAATATTGGAAAATTCAAACAAATAACAAGGAATATCTCAGAAATGGTTCATTCCACAAAAAAGAATGTATTGTGACATAAATTGTGCATTTTAATGAGATCTATACTTTTTGTGTATCTTTTACGGTTTACTAGTTATGCGAAAGTCATTCAGAATGAAGAGGACTTTTGGGGATATTCCCAGAAAATTCGAGATATACATTTCATTTGCCGTGAAAGTATCTTAAACATATGATATTTTAATCAAAATTGTTACAGCTATTTTTGAGAAAATTACAATTTTTGAATAATGTTCCATGTAAAGGGTAGTTTGGGGTGGAGGGATTTTCTTGAAAACCTTCGTGTTGCATCTTTGGAAGGTACTAAACTTACTAAGTTTGGTGTTGATCCGACTTTTCGTTTTTGAGTTATGCTGTTCACAGATACACAGACACATACACAGAGAGACACACACATTGACCTTTTTATAAAATGCTTTTTTTGGATTTAAGGAGCCTCAAAACATGTATTTCTGTGAAATCTTGATATCAAATTATTGGGTGGAATACAATATTTCCTTTACTTATTATACGTAGTAAAGAAAGTAAAAATCAAAGAATATGTATTACAAACAAAAGGGAAAACAATGGCAAAATCTACATAACTATAAAGGGTCTTTCAACAAGTGTGTCCTATCTTTAACATGCGATAGCTGCCATTGTTATTGAGTTACAGCAGTCATTTTTTTTCATGTGGTTACAGTTGTTATTGACAAATAGCCATTGAACGCTACAGCATTCAGCAACGCGTAAAAATTTTGAAAATATATTATCAAAATGGATCATCTGTTTGCCAAACCTTCCATGTATTGCGTGAACTTTACGGTGTGCATAATCGTCCCTGCGAGAGAAAGATTCGGTGTTTGATCGATAAATTTGAAAGTAGTGGTTCTGTCAGCGATCAAAGAACGCCTGTACGTAATCGACGTAAGCGCACCAACTAAAACATAGGCGCCGTTCGTGAGAGTGTACGCGAGAACGGAAACAAATCAATTGCTCATCGAGCACAAGAATTGGGGCTTTCACTGACAACTTGGTGATTCCTGCATCTGAACTTGAAGTTTCACGCTTACAAAATGGTATTAACTCAAGAACTAAAGCCCAACGACCATAGGTTGCGCCGTGTATTCGCTGATTGGGCCATGGAGTAATTGGAAGCTGATCCGGAGTTTTGTCGAAAAATCATCTTCAGCGACGAAGCCCACTTTTGGATGGATGGTTGTGTTAACAAACAAAATTGCCACTATTAGAGCAATCACAATCCAATGCAGATTCAGGAACGACCACTTCATCCCCAAAAGGTTACTGTGTGGTGTGGATTTTGGTATGGTGGAATCAGTGGTCCATATTTTTTCCAAGATGAAGATGGAGAAGCTCTGTCAATGGAGAAAGATACCGGGCTCTTATAAGGGACTATTTTTGGCCTCAATTGGATGGTATGGATCTCAGAAACATCTGGTTCCAGCAAGATGGTGCCACATGTCATACTGCTCTTGAAACAATCAATCTTTTGAAGGAGAAGTTCAGAGGTTTCATCATTTCCCGTGATGGTGATGTTAACTGGCCCCCGAGGTCATGTGATTTACGCTGTTGGATTACTTCTTGTGAGGTATGTTAAATCTCGAGTTTATGTCAACAAGCCAGAAACAGTAAATGATTGTAGAATAACATCACGCGTGTTATTCGTGAAGTGGGACCTAATTTACGTTCTTGTGTCATTGAAAATTGGGTCAACCATATACGTGCAACCCAATGAAGTTGCGGCAGTCACTTAACTGATGTTCTCTTCCACACGTAATGACATTAATTATGTTCCAAAATAAAAAAAGAAATAAACCTCTATCATTTATAGAATGTGTTTTATTTAAGTTCAAAGATAGGACACTCTTATTGAAAGACCCCATACAACTAGAATTACTACACTACCAAGAAAATCCTCTGTAGCAGTTTTTAGATTATTAACATGCCATGTCTGCGCCATTAAACTTTTACACAGGATTGGCATCGCAGAATCACCTTCAATCAACATACCAACCTCTCATCAAAATACTGGAGTGCAAGAGATTGAATGACTTCCTTGCCAACTGCACAACATTAGATACTAACCAACCAACATTATTATTTCTGGACAGGTTAGCGTGTGGAATGAATGAAGGGGAAAGTGCATGACATTTTCCAAAAGTATTGAAGGAGAATGACAAGACAACACTAGTGGAGATGCTCTAACTTTTGAATACATCACTATCTCTGTGAAAGTTCAAGATATTCAGCACATTCCAGCTTGCAAGATGAACACAACGATGGGAGTGAAAGCCCATGCACTTTCCCCAGGAGTTTAATTGTGGCACATGCTTTATGAAATATTATAAAAATATAGAAATAAATAATGAGGATGAGATTTGGCTGGTTTCTTTCATGGCAGCCATTGGCTCTTTGTGATGTAATAACATCTCAGAGAAGATATGACATATTATGGCTACTGTGGCTGTAACCAATAAAAAGCAAGGTAAAACAGCAAACATGTTTAAAAAATGTTTGAGATGTACATATCTTTTTATTACTTTCTCTACTACGTACAGTAAGTAGGGGAAGTATTGTATTCCACCCAAAAATTTGATACCGAGATTTCACCGGAAATACATGTTTTGAGACCCCCTGAATCCAAAAAAATCATTTTTGGAAACATGTCCATGTGTGTGTCTGTGTGTGTGTGTGTGTGTGTGTGTGTGTGTGTGTGTGTGTGTGTGTGTCTGTCTGTGTGTCTGTGAACAGCATAACTCAGAAACGAACAGTCGGATAAACACCAAACTTGGTATTTAGGTTCAGTATCTTCCAGAGATGCGACACGAAGGTTTTCAAGAAAATCCCCCCACCCCAGACTACCCTTTACATGGAACATTTTTCGAAAATTTTAATTTTCTCAAAAATGGCTCTAACGATTTTGATTAAAACATCATATGTTTAAGATATTGTCGTGAGAAATGAAACGTATATCTCGAATTTTCTGGGAATGTCTCCAAAAGTATTCTTCATTGTGAACGACTTTTGCATAACTGGTAAACCATAAGAGATAGACAAAATTTTACTACACAAATAATGTAGATCGCATTAAAATACACAATTTATGTCATACACATTTCTTTTGTTGAGTGAACCGTTTTCGAGATATTGCTTGTTATTCCCTTAAATTTTCCAATACTTATACTTTTTCTCAAATTCGTTATTCATTTTTTTTATGTCCTGGACATGCAAAGAGAATGGAATGCGCCACATAGCAACCAGCATTAAAATATTTGACTATCGCTTAAAACCTACCATATTCCCCTTGCATCTACATGAAAATTACCAATAAGATTGACATCTCGATATCTCGATTAACATGAAGCATATGGAGAATAAGCGTTTGTAAAAATAGTTTGTACAAGAGTAGAGAAAGTCATGTGAGTGTAACACATCAGATTTTTTTGTCTTGGATATGCAAAGAGTATTAATCTGTAGCAAAGGGAATGGTGCTGCACCTAGCAACCAGCTATTAAGAGATATGTATGTGCTTAAAGGCTACTGTATTTCTATATTGTCCCTAAATATATTTTCCCCTTATATCTACAAGAAAATTAGCAATAAGATAGAGTCTGCAAATGTTTATCTCGATTAACATGAAGTAGATGGAGAATAAGAGTTTGTAAAAATAGTTTGTACAAGAGTAGAGAAAGTCATGTGAGTGTATCAAATCAGATTTTTTTTACAGAAAAATGCAATGTTTATTATGCATACTATAACATATTTTCCAATTGCTAAGGTTTATTTGATTTTATGTTTACATATAAAAACTGAAACACACTTGTTTTCATTTTCAAACTAAATAATAAATAAGTGAATATTATGGTTCTAAATGAAAAATCTGTATAATACATTCACATGTCACATGACATGCAAACTATTCTTACTAAAGCTATTTTTCTATCTACTACATTTTAATCCAAATAAACCTTTACAGAAACAGCTACATTACACATTTCGTTATAGATACAAAGAGAACAGCGATAGTCAAATGTTTAACAACTGGACGCTATATGCTGGCATTAAAATTCCATACTGTTTCCGTACAATCGTATGGAAACAGATTGGAATGCACTTTAGAATTCTTATGGCACTTATTTTGAAAACGAAAAGAGTAATTTGTTTGTTTTTATGCATGGAAAACATACAGCATTGTCATATATTTAACAAATTAACATTTAAATAATAACACAACATCTATGCCAAGGATTCAAACCCAGGTTGCTTGAATTATGAGATGTGTGTTTCACAGCTCAGCTATGCATACAACCAAACTGAAAGCATCTTCCTACCTTATCGCATAGCTTTGAAATGAACGCAGTGTCAGTGAATGCTTCCGACGTTTTCCGAATCGAACCCTCTCTAGCTGTTGCTCATTTATTTTGTCTTAGGCTGTGCATAACAAAATACAATTTCTGAACATGAATCAGAAAACTGTAGGTTCTAAGAGAATTTCACTCAAGGCTCCAAATGGGAGATAATGACCAATCAACAATCATGTTTGAAAAAATGTTGTTTTTCAATCAATCATGGTGCTGACTTACTTAAATCTTATCAAAATCTCTTTACAACCTCCTCCTTAGGTGATATACTTCACATCTCCTTTTTACTTTCTCTACTACGTACAGTAAGTAGGGGAAGTATTGTATACCACCCAAAAATTTGATACCGAGATTTCACCGGAAATACATGTTTTGAGACCCCCTGAATCCAAAAAAAGCATTTTAGGAAACATGTCCGTGTGTGTGTCTGCGAACAGCATAACTCAGAAACGAACAGTCGGATAAACATCAAACTTGGTATTTAGGTTCAGTATCTTCCAGAGATGCGACACAAAGGTTTTCAAGAAAATCCCCCCACCCCAAACTACCCTTTACATGGAACATTTTTCGGAAATTTTAATTTTCTCAAAAATGGCTCTAATGATTTTGATTAAAATATCATATATTCAAGATATTTTCATGACAAATGAAATGTATATCTCGAAATTTCTGGGAATGTCGCCAAAAGTATTCTTCATTGTGAACGATTTTTGCATAACTGGTAAACCATAAGAGATAGACAAAAGTTTACTACACAAAAATGTAGATCGCAATAAAATACACAATTTATGTCATATACATTTTTTTGTTGAGTGAACCATTTTCGAGATATTGCTTGCTATTCCCTTAAATTTTTCAATACTTATTTTCTCAAATGGGAATTCGTTATTCATTTTTTTGTCTTGTATATGCAAAGAGTATTAATCTAAGGCAAAGAGAATGGTGCTGCACATAACAACCAGCTGTTAAGAGATATGTATATGCTTAAAGGCTACTGTAGTTCTATACAAAATACAAAACAAGGGGAACATAGTACGCCTTAAGTGATAGTCAGATATTTTTAGAACTGGTCGCTATGTGTAAAATGTAATTCTCTTTGTATGTCAAAAGATCGATTCTGCAAATGTTTATCTCGATTAATATGAAATAGATGGAGAATAAGACTTTGTAAAAATAGTTTGTACAACAGTAGAGAAAGTCATGTGAGTGTAACACATCAGATTTTTTAATATTCTGAACAGGTCAGAGTATTATCATGCACTGCACTAAATGAAGAATACCATTCCGACATTGTAGATAAATTAAGAAACAATATGTCTACTACTTCATCATCTACATTAAATGTAACAAACAATAAACAAATTCCTTCCAATCCCTACAGATTTGATAATTTTATATTCAGTAATTATGCTTTTACATAATGTTTGTTGCAATAAATAAAATCATAACCTATAATGTTGGTTACTGCAATCTTACAATATCACATGCCTTCTGCTAGTCAGATGGCAGTAACATTAAATGATTAAGTTGCACTGATTAAACAAACAATGTATTTTAGTAATCATGACTCTTGGGTAAATCACTTAATTTTACTTGTGAAATAGTCCTAGTAAATGGTACTCTTGATTTCCAAATCCTCTAGATAAGTTTTCTTGTCATTTCAAAATCACTCATGGAATTACCTATGATAATCAATTGGATAAAAATAATGCTTAGGAAGCTAATTTGAGTGTAAAAGATACAAGAATGCAATAATTTAATTAAAAACGTTAAAAAACTCTAATTAGAGAGTGCCTAACGTACCTGTTGACAGTTTGTCGTTGTTCAAAATATTCATACTCAGTGTCTGGATAAGGCAGGTTATCCTCCTCTTCTTTATGGCATTTTCGGCCACAAAAGTAGCCAGTTACAAATCCCACCACCAATGCAGCCACTGAGCCTGCTACTACTGCCATTGCCAAGGTTTCAACAGAATACTGTGGAAGAGGACTGTCCGCTGCACTTACTTCTGGACCTGTACAAACAAACAAAAGTTTTTAATATAGAGCCACAGCCAGGATTTGAACACAATTTGTGGCAGTAATTTGTATCACAACATTGTAAATGCCAGAGTGATTGTAGTGTAAATTAACATTATTGTATGACATTGATTTGAGATGTTTGTTAATTATAAGCATTGTTAGGAAATAAGTTTACACGGCCTCACTGAAACTGACAATAAGAGCGGGTAACAATGAGCGAGGGGGTGAGTTGTTTATTAATTAGAAGAGGCAAGCAAATGACGTCAGAGTAGCGCGCATTTCTTTAGAAATGGAGGGAATATTTTCCCTAGAGCATATGTGTTCGTAATTTTGATTGGATATAAAAATAGACGGTAATGTTGGGCGTTTTATTAACCAATAGCAGCTTGGTTATAATCTTTAGGCATATCGGGTGAGGGAGTATAAATTCCGTGCCAGAGACAGGTTTCGTGCAGTCCAACAGAAGGATTCGCGGGTAATATGTCGTTCAGTCCAACAGAATCATACAAAGTTTATACGTTGCACAGTTTAAGAGAATCGTTCACGCGTTATATGTCGCGCAATTCTACAAAATCTCTCGCGTTGTAAAGTTAGTTATAAATGTGAAATACGCGAACTAATAATGTGCAGCAAATAAGTGGTCATAGTAACATAAAAATATAACGGTTTCAGTCTGGCGTGTATCAAGAGTCAATATGTGAAATTAATTAATTGTGACGGTAATAAAAGTGTAAAAACAAATTCTTTTATAAGTGTTATCTTTCAGTAACAAATCCTTTCCGTTTACACACCCTGTTCAAGAGATATGCTCGACTGAGAAATAATAGCTAGCCGGAGGACAAAGAACCCAAATTTAAAAATAGTAAAACAATAACAGGCGCTCAGAAATAGATAACACGAAGTTACTGCGACAAATTGGCTCCCATACGTGGGGCAGATAAACATGAAGCATCTTCCAACTACCAACAAATATTCTACTTCAAATTAAAAAAGTAAAACAATAAAAGTGTTGTTACTTCACAAGGGATATTTTAAAACAGGATTCACTACAGTATTTAGGATAATTACTTTTTTTTTTCTCCAATCTGAATATACCTTAAATCACTTTTCCATTATTTTGTGATGAAGCTTTAGTAACATTGTGGAATAAATGCCTGTAGATGCTTGTTTAGACATCTGCTGTCACTTCATTTGTTGTTTGTCTCAGGCTAATTTGGTCCTCATAGAACAAAACCTTGTTTTCCTGGATGACAGCTCATATTGGTAATGAATTAAGTTTTGCAGAGGATATCATTTATTTTTTGAGTCTAAAGCTACAGAAAATGCAGGTTTCACTGTGTTAATACCCATTTCAATTTAAATCCCATAGAACTGATATGAGTCCAAATTAAAGAGTTCATGTTTAGGAACACCAGGACTTGTTTTTATGCACTGTAAGTAATGTAATGTCCACAGACTGGTTTATGTACAACTTGCAATGAAGGAAGAAAGTTTGCTTTGGAATGGACTGATAGATAATGCAGACCAGTTCATTATTCACAACAGTTCCAGTGATATTTCTGAAGATTCTGTTTGAACACCTGCAGGAATTTGAATAAGGTAATTTAAATGGTAAAGAAGCTAGTAACAGTGATGTGTTGATCAACTGAAATTGAAGAGCCACTTGGTAGAGACACTAACATCACTAATTTATGCACTTATTTGTATGTGTTTCATAAACGGGGCTTGTTCCTATCTTCAGCAAATGTCTGATTGATTGTTTTGTTTCCTGTTTGGAGGTTATGGAAGTGTGCTGTGTGTGGATATATCTGGTGATGGCTTGATGAATTTCTGGAGGTTTTTGGGAGGTGGCAATTGAAAGTCATGAGGTGGTTCTTGTGTTTTAGGATGTATATCTTTTCCCAGATGTCAAATTCATTATTTCTTGCAAATTTTAAAGGATTTATGTTGGATGTGATGATGTGATTGGAGTAGAAAGATGTGCTACAGCAGATTTTTCTGTATATTTGAGATATATGCAATCTCTAGTGTGCTTTAAGTCTGACTTCTGAGTTTTTTTTCTGTTCTGCCAATGTACGCCAAGTTACATTCAACTCAATTGATACTATAGATTCCAGACTTCCTAGTACTAGATATGGGTGTGGAAACAAAACAACTACTTGTACATATGCTGAAGATGCAAACAAGTGTCATTTCCAAAATTTGTTCACGTACATAAATTAGATAATGGGGATTTTTTTTGTTGGAGTTTTGATAACATCCTGCACGTCAGCCTAAAAAGGCTTATTTTGTAACCCCATTGGAAAGGATGCCTTCATTGTTTCCCAAAGTTGTAGTATCTTGGTTCCTATGTCAGCATCCTTTCCTTGATCTTCTCTGGTTATAGAAAGGCTGAGTCTCTTTCTTGCCAGAAATGGGCAGTTAAAGAGGATTTGTGAGGCAGTTTCCCATCCTCTTTGCACATTTTACAGATGGGCTCATCCTTGTACAGTCCTACTTTACATAGATGTTTCCTGGAGTAACCATGTTCAGAATTCAATGCAACTACTTTCCTTATAAATGAATTTGAATTGTTGCAGTTGTAAGAATATATAATTGTTAGTGTATATAAGTGTTCTGCCAGGAAGTCATGTCCCATTTGCATGGGCTATTGCCTGTGCCATTTCCACTAAACACATGTATTACTTTCTCTACTACGTATAGTAAGTAGGGGAAGTATTGTATTCCACCCAAAAATTCGATACCGAGATTTCACCGGAAATACATGTTTTGAGACCCCCTGAATCCAAAAAAAGTATTTTTGGAAACATGTCCATGTGTGTGCCTGTGTGTCTGTCTGTGAACAGCATAACTCAGAAACGAACAATGGATAAACACCAAACTTGGTATTTAGGTTCAGTATCTTCCAGAGATGCGACACGAAGGTTTTCAAGAAAATCCCCCCACCCCAGATTACCTTTTACATGAAACATTTTTCGAAAATTTTAATTTTCTCAAAAATGGCTCTAACAATTTTGATTAAAATATCATATGTTTAAGATATTTTCATGACAAATGAAATATAAACCATAAGAGATAGACAAAATTTTACTACACAAAAAATGTAGATCGCGTTAAAATACACAATTTATGTCATATACATTTTTTTTGTTGTTGAGTGAACCATTTTTGAGATATTGCTTGTTATTCCCTTAAATTTTCCAATACTTATTTTCTCAAATGGGAATTCGTTATTCATTTTTTTGTCTTGGATATGCAAAGAGTATTAATCTGTGGCAAAGGGAATGGTGCTGCATCTAGCAACCAGCTATTAAGAGATATGTATGTGCTTAAAGGCTACTGTATTTCTATATTGCCCTTGTAAATATACATTCCCCTTACATCTACAAGAAAATTAGCAATAAGATAGAGTCTGCAAATGTTTATCTCGATTAACATGAAGTAGATGGAGAATAAGCGTTTGTAAAAATAGTTTGTACAAGAGTAGAGAACGTTATGTGAGTGTAACATATCAGACTTTTTTTTATCTCTATCACTACTTGGACCACACCTCCTAATTCTTCAAATTTAGTTCTGTCACACCTAGCAGTGTCCTTAGGAGTTGTAAACAACAGTAGAGTAAGGATGCAGTAAAAGATTATCTGATACATGGTAACATACTGCGCTAAGAGTGCCCATACCTGGCCTAGATAGACATAATGTTACAGCACTGTCCATTACCAGAAAACAAATGATGTGAAATGAACTTTTTTCTCGCTCATGACAACTTCTGTGTAGAAAAATTTATTTCAGAAATGACTACATGTTACTTAAATGAAGGAGGTAGACTTCTATAAGGATAGTTCACTTAACGGTGGCATATTTTAATCTTAACAGAAATTGTGACTGTCTTGAAGACATCCAGTGATACACAAGGCGTGACAATAAAGAAACCGAACCTAATTTTTTACTCTTCACACCATGTCGAGGATGAAGAGGGAGTAGGGCATTGACTTGTGGACTCCCCTCCAACGTCACATGAAGTTTCACTCATGTGCGGTAGTTGGTCTGGCCAAGACCAGGGTTAGAAGCACATCAAGAGTCTGAGCTCTGTCAGAATAATACTGAGTACTAAATTAGAACATGTTAACATCAAATTCCTCACAAAACTCAGAAAATCTGCTACAGAAAACTTAAAAATTATTGACAGAACTTTATGGTGATAAGTGTCTAGCTCATGTGCAAGTTTTCAAGTGATTTAAACAATTTAAGGAGTATAGGGGAAGACATTGGGGTCAATCCAAAATTGAGCTGTCCTACCACTATGAAAATTGAAGAGAATGTGGAGAAAGTCACTAAAATTATTCAAGGAGACTGCTAATTGAGCATTCAAGCAGTTGCTGAACTTACAAACATCAGTAAGGAAATTTTTAGATGCATTTTGTGTGACAATCTTGGCAAAAATCCTCTCACCTGTGCAAAAAGGAACATTGAGTGAATCGTTGTGTTTACATTCTTGAAAACATTCAAAATAATCCTGATTTCTTCATAAATTTAATTACATGTGATGAAACTTGGATTTTCAAATTTAATCCAGAGACTAAGCGACAATGCATGCATTGAAAGAGTCCCAATTCCACAGGAGGAAGAAAGTTTGCATGAGCAAATAAAAATTTAAAGCAATGATGATTATTTCTTTTATATTCAGGGGGTTATCTAAACCTTTTTCACTATAAACTGAAAGAAGTAAACAAAATCATGTGACAAGACAGCACCTCATTGGCTGGTAGACAAACTACAATCTTTCCCGCTTAGCATGTCATCTCTTACTCTACAAAAAAGTTAGGTTCAGATCGTAACATTTTGTGGTTATTCTCGTGCAGAGAAATTTAAAAAAACTCCTTATTGTAACAGTTCAATTTATGAAACTAAATGTGTTTGTTCCATTCACCTATAACTAAATCAAACCATTATAGCAGAGGTTGTAGAGACTATGCACAGATGCTGCAGTTCGTTTCTGGTTGAGAATCTTCTGCTACTGTGGAAAACATAAATGCAGGAAATAGAAAGAAGACAATTGTGTTAAATGCTTTTAACAAATTTAATCGACAATGAATATGGTTGGCCATTGTTTAGCAATAATTGAACTTCTTTGTTAGTGATGCAGAATTGTTGCTCGGATAGCTTGGGTGGCGATTGTTTTCTGTTGTGTTTTAACCTATAGTGCTAATCATTTTCTTAACTTGTTGACTCATAAAAGATTAAAGCAAAAGTGGTATACTGATATTAGTCATTAAATAAATGATTTCTAAAACCTGAAGTTAAGAACAGTTTAATCCAGTACCTTTAATTGCAGATACCGAACTGTTCAGGTACAACTTTTATTTGTCTACTCTTAGTATTATGTGTTATAAGGCAAAATATAGGAATAAGACATATAATGTTTAAAAGCTAATGATCCCAAGCTGCGAATATACTGTACTTGCATTCTGTTTGAAGCAATTTCCTCTCACGGGTCTTAGCTCCCGTCATCCCCCCACGTGGTGCTGCCATGTGCTCGGCAGAGTGATACATTTAAGTTTTGTTTACTTCTCCTTTCCGCTTATAGTGAAAAAGGTATACATTGATTGGGTGCCTGTAGGTTAGACTGTCAATAAGGTTTATTATAAAAATGTTTTGAAGAACCTCCGTGAATGTGTAACAAAGGAGACCAGACTTGTGGAAGAATGCCTCATGCAGCCTCCACTAGGACAATTCCCCACACCACAACTATTTGTGAAGAGTTATTTGTCAAAAAACAATGTTCCAATGATGGAATATTCACCATATTCGCTGGATTCAGCACTGTCCAACTTTTTTCTCTTCCCAAAAATAGTCTGCACTCAAAGAAACTAGCGGAGTTTGTGGTTGCAGTGAAAGCAAAAGTGATGCAACTGTTGAACAGCATAACACAAGATTACCTTTGCTCAGGAGTGAAGATCAGCACAGCTCCATGGCATTGGAGTTTTTCCATATCTGTGATTCTTAGACTGCTTGAGGCCAATGTTATATAATGATTATTAAACATAATAATGGGGTTAACTAGAAGCCTAGAAAGTTAAAGCAGTTGCAAAATTGCAAGTAAACTTTGAGGTACAACTTCTCTGAGTATTTAGTACTTCTTATTTTATTACGGAAGGGAGCTAAACTAAATTTATCCTTCACATTATAAATCATTTTAAGATGTTACAGTTTTCTCAGTTGGCAGACAAAATGCTGATGCAGGATAATTCTTAAATAGAACAGAACAATCTAGGGCAGTCTAGATTCATTAAGTTTGAGCAATTTTCTGGTAATGTATTCCAGAATTCAACTAAGTTTATTAATACACTTAACCATGAAATGAAAATGTAAATGTGAAGCAGATGTCTATTATGCATAAAGAAAGAAAAAAACAGAAATTATAAAGTATAAAAGAAAGCAACATTATTTAACTCATTGGACTTGTCAACTTACTCCAAAATTCATGCTTGCAAATATTAAAGGATAGGTGATTAATGTTAGCTAGGTTGAAATATGAATGAAGTTTAAAATCATTAGGAGCAAAACATGTTTTTACCTTAAGGACTTTCTTTAATTATTTACATTTATGTTCGGTTTCACAAAACACCGACAAAAGCAGCTTGAGGGATGTTAAACTAATGCTTTGTCAGCTTTTGCCATGTCTTGCTTGCTAATTCTAATTATGTCATCTGACAGTGTATCAAACTTTGATGATTCCTAACATAAATTTGTGAAAGTCAGCAACAGAAATGTTTGCAACATCTCTTTTCATTGCCATGACTTCAGAAACAAAAGAGAAGCATAGCACATATGCTTTTGTTAACAGCCACATTATGCTATCACATGTTTTTAATCACATTAAACAAAGCATCATTTGACATTGTCATACCTACAGGAATGCCCTAATTATGTCTTCCTGCCTTGAAAAGCATTTTCAGTTGGCTGCTATCAAATTTAAAACTGTCATGAACACAAAGCAAGGCATGCTTTTGTGCCAATTTGAGGATGTAATCAATCAAGCTGCCATGAATATTGTTGAGCTGTAGTCTTACTTTGTTAACTTCTGTTGGTCCCCAGTAACGTAATAGAAAAGCCTGTTTAAACTCACTGTATGACCAAGAATCCCCCAACGTGAGATGCAGCCAGTTCAGTGCACGCCCTTTTAAGCATTTACGCACAACAATTAATTTTATCTCCTCTGGAGTGGCTTTAAGTCTGAAGTATTGTTCCAAATTGTTTTGGGTGATCCCCTTTTACCTCATCAAATATTGGAGGTGACAACTCATTTAGCAAGTGTGAATTTAGATTACGGTTGTTATGAGAGCAGGTGACCGGTGGTGTTTACACTTCTAGCATGGACATCATAATTACATGAATTGTGTACATTGTTGATGGCCTCGCCCAGTAACAATGGAGTGCTGCCGGGGTCCACCGATCTTTGGCATTCACTAGGTGAACTTGAACTTGCAGTAACTTTCAGTTCCAATCTTTCTACAGAATACCTTAACTCATTAATGTCTTTGTCATGCACTGTATTCATTGTTTGCACAACATTTCTAAGGTCGTTAATTTCATATGAATTGGCTACCTGAGACGCAGTTACCACTTTCTTAACTGCTGTGATTTCCGAATCTACCCTGATTGCTAATGTTTGTTCGCTATGTGCTAACGTTTCTTTTACCTGTCCTAACTGGTTTTGCATTACCTCGTTCTTAGCTGTTAATGTGTCTACCTGTGCAGTTACAAATTCGGACAAAGTGGCTATTTCACCTTTATTTACTAGCAACTCTTGTTTTAATGTTAAAACCTCTGATTGAATGTTTTCCTGCCCTAAACTGATTTGTTCTAACATTTCTTGTACATTGTTGAGTTGTTGATTGACTTGTTGGCTATTTCCTGTGATTTTTTCTTGTAATTGTCTATTCGCATCTCTCAGTGTTGCTGTGAGCATAGACTGCAGCATCTGCATTAAATTGGCAGAGCTGTGCCCGGATTCTACTACTACATTAATTGTGGCCTCATCTGGTATGTTTTGCGTTGCACTAGTATGTGATTATTATGCTGTACACTGTGTCCAGGTAATGAAGTGGATAGTACACGAGTATGGTCAATTCAATGGCATCTACAACACAACCCTAGGGAAATTTGCTATGTGTAAAATTCCTGAATACTTTGTTCATGTACCTACACATCGCAGATTTTGAAACTCTGTTGCAATGACCATTTCTGAATGACACTGTAGTGAAATATCAGCAACTGTTGTATTGATGGATGTACAGGGTGGTCTGTTCGAATGTCCTAATTTCAATCGTATGTGATGGCTAAACAATTGAAGATAGAAACTTATAACATTTTATGAAAGGAAAATTCAACAAGTTTTGATATGCACATCACCACATCTCCATATGAGCTCCAGCAGTCACTGTGATGATGTCAAGGTGATGAACAATTCCTTGCAAAGTACGCCGGAGCATGACTTCTGAAATGCTCCCAATAGTGTCAATGATATGCTCCCGAAGATCATGAAGGTCTTTGACTGGGGTGGTGTAAAGTTTATCTTTGATGTAGCCCCAGAGAAAGAAATCTTTGCAGTGTTCAATTGGGAGATCTCAGGGGCCATGCAATTGGTCCTCCCCTACCAATCCAATGGCCAAGGATTCATTTAACCAGTGTGGAGGAGCGCCATCTTGTTGGTAAAGGATGTTAGGCTACAGATGTTCAATTTGAGGAAAGAAGAACTGCTCCAGCATGTCAAGATATGTGTTACCATAGACAGTTTTCTTGGCGAAGAAAAATGGTCCATTGACTTTACTCTGTGACAAACCATACCAAACATTGTGACTATCACGAATGTGCTCTTGTGTACTGTGAGGATTCGGTGATCACCAGATCTGCACATTATGCCGGTTTACCTTGCCTGACACATGGAAAGTGGCTTCGCCCGAGAAGAAAATCTTGAACATGAAATCAGGATCAGTGCTGAGGCGCTCTAGCATCGTATTGGCGAATTGCACTTGTTTGGACTTCATATGGTGCAATATCTACAATTTGTATGCATACAGTTTGAGACGTTTCTGGGACAATTCGTTGCAATGTTGATTTCAGTATTTGAAGTTTGAGGCAGTATTTTTAATACTTAAATGATTTCAGTCAAATTATATAATATAAATTCAATAACAGCTCGCCTTAAAGCAATATGTGTATGTAACAAGATATAAAAACTATATATTACAGTCATTGTATATGTTTATATTATTGTATCCATGTTTAATAATGTTATGTGAATGTATTACGTAATTTAATAATGTAGGAGCTGTGAGAATAATAGGTTAAAAGTTGCTAACAATGAGGTAACCTTGAGGCAATAATGAATTTGAAAGTTTAATAATGCTACTAGTCCTTATTGGAGTAACAATAATGTAAATTTTGAGACAGTTTATAAAATAGCCAATCAACAAACAAAAAAAAGCTTTAGTTAAATAAAAGTATTCTATTGGATTAGGAATAGCCAATCAGAGACTTGAAATACAGAAATTTACAAATATGGCGGTAGAAATCAAGTCAGTTGCTTGTAGACTGGACAAGTTGGTTGTAGACAGTGTTTCTAACCGGACGCGAGATGCGTCCTCGAGAAATTTAATACATATTCGTGTGAGACGAAAATAGTTTTACATGTTAAAAAGTGCAAGTAATTAATAAAAAAAAGTCTCACAGCTCTCTATATCAGTGAAGTGTTATTTAAATTGTGTCAAGGATTAATAAATGTAGTGAAGTAAAATTATAATCTGTGTAAGCCTACATTCTTCAGTCGCACCACAACCCTGCAAAGAGAAACATGTCTCTAACAATAATACTGATGCAGCCGAGGCAAACATAAATATATAATATTCAGAGAAACAGTCGAATTACAAAGTTAATATTTTTAAATTTTTGGATGAAGGCTACCGGGTACCATACGTGCGGTTGCAACTGCTTCAAGTTCAGTTCCCCAACAGTTGAACTACAATAAACTCTTCCTAAAATCAACTATTTTCTTCAAATTGGCTTCCAAAGTGTGGTGCTAAAAATAACGTAATAAATAATAACTACTTCAAGTTCCCTCGAAGCTCTTCTTAATGACTTCTGTGGGGTTCGCTTAAATGCGGCTTGAACATTTGCAACCATTTCGTTGGATGTTCTGCGACCACCACCATGCTTCTTCAACACAGTTCCAGTAGCTAAAAATGTACAATACCATTCTTTATGCTTTTAGCAGTTAAAGACTCGCTGAAACTCCCTTTGAAGTCGGACAATTGATTTAAACTCCACATACCACAGAACTGTTTGCACTTTGATCTGCAGTGTGACCATTTTGATAAATGATGAAATCTAAGAATGAAAACCGTGTCTTTGCACCATCTACCGACAGGATTCAAAACTTGCTTTCCTTTTATATAAATATTGCTGTATGTGTCTAGCTTCAACCGTTACCCGTCACATAAAACTGAAATTAGGGACATTCGAGTGGACCACCCTGTATATCTGTCCTGATTCAATTTCCTCCAACATTTTGAGCATTACCTGTTTTTATAACCTAGATTGACACAAAGTTCCCATCATTGATTTCATACAAGTGGTTATTTCAATTCTGGATCCATATATTCTATAAACTAGAGGAACGGCATTTCAAAGTTGGAAATATCCATTATTCATTTAGTGGAATGAAAATAACTGTGATGTTGTTTCACAGAAATTACAGTACATCATAACCTTAAGCAAGAATTGATGAGTTGCCAATGATGTGAAGGAAGGAAAATCATATTTCAAGAGTTGACAGGAACTTTGGCCATCAAAAAGTGATTGAAATGGAACTTATGCATTTAGCAAACCAACACCAGCTTGGTGACCCTCAAATGCCTTAATGGCAGTTGGTGAATTGGAGCGCAAATTACTTTAAAGGCTGGTTCACAACTGCCCGAGAACAGTAACCAGAACAGAAACGAGAACGGGAAGCAATGCACCATGCAAGATATTGGTTCACAACAGCCCGGTAACGAGAATGGGAATGCATATCGATCACAAAGTGAAAGTCGATTTTGCGCATTGGAATTTCACTTGTTTTTAACTGACCAATGACATTTTTTCACCTACTTCCAATTTAGCCAAGCCAACATCAAAATTCGATAGAGTAAACATACATTAAAATTGTTTACTGTTCTTTTTTCATTTCCACCAGTTTTAGCTGTTCTTTGTAGCTTTCGCCATTGTTTTTTAGGTAATAACCAGTTTTTAGTTGCATATAAACAAACTACAAATAACCCCTTCACCAGAGGAAGCAACGCTGATTAGATTTGCGGGTGTCGGTATGAGGTTAAGAAGCACATTTACTACTAATTCCTTCCACTTTCATGTTTCCAGCTTGTGACTACAGAGAGCACTAGTGGCTGTTTCATGTCACGGCCGCCTAAAACAACCTCTAAGAGTGAAGAGTCTAATATGCACAATAGGGATCTAATATGCCATGCCCGGGAACGAGAATGAGAAAGTTAAAAGTTGGGCAACTCTTCTTTCCCGTTCCCGGGGCCCAGGAAGGCTTCCCATCGGTTGTGAACATTCCCATTTGAATACATGTATTTCAACTTTCTCATTCTCGTTCTGGTTACCGTTCTCATTGGTTTTGAACCAGACTTAAAGAGTGAAAGAAAATTAACAACATATTCCCTAATATTAAGGTTTTTAATGTCTGTAGATCAGGACTACTGCTTTGGATCCAGCAGTTCCTGGGTTAGATATTTTCCCTTAGTATAAATGTGAGACAACTTTAATTCCAATGGAGTATGTGTCATTCATGTATTTAATAATTTATTCTGAATTGCAAATATTTAGTGGAGTCAGTTATAGAAGCTTTAGTGTAAAACCTGGAATCATGTTATACTCTCATATGTTGTATACTTACCGCTATGCTCCTCTTCATCTTGCATTATATTTATAACTTCTCCATCTGGGACATCCTTTCCAGCTCGGCCAGAGTCTTGATTGAATGATTTTGGATAATTTGATGACAATCCACCCACACTTCCTGCATCTTTTCCTATTAGTTTACCTATAAAAAGAAATTCTGGTTAATGGACGTTAAGTTCACAAAAAGAAAACCGCACCACCTATCACAATTTGTTTTGCTGTGATCTTTAGAGATATCGCAGCAATTCCTGGCCCATGTCTTACACAGAAAAGCAGTTAGCGAGACAACACATGGCAACAGAAAATCTCTTGTGAGATAGCAGAATAATCACATGATGAGAATTGCTCTCTGTTTGGCTAGTTTCTTATGTTTGACATAGATATAAATAGAAAGCTTGGACCTTGCAAACTTCTATGTTTATGTTATAAGTCTCAACCAACGTTAAAACAACAGCACATGTCTCCAAGCTGAACTTCTCAATTGGTCTTTCACACTTTCTGTCATAAGCACCTTTCTTTCCCAATAAGCAATGACATTGAGGGAAATTAAGCTTGTGCATGCAAGGTTAACCAATAAATGCATTTCAATGATGCTTGCTTTTACAATAATATAAGGGTCATTCAAATGGAACCCGGTCACTTGTGGAAAGTAACGGTAACGATTTTATTAACTCAAAAATAGTCACCAAAAATTTTGGCACATTTATCCCATTGCGACACTAGCGGTCGATTCCATCTTTGAAGAAGCTAGTAGGCTACTGTCCCATTCACACACTTTGTCATCCGTTGTGAATCGATGTCCGCGAATTGCTGGTTTTAGAGGTCCATAAACATGAAAGTCATACATGAAAGGTCTGGACTGTATGGTGGATGTTCCAGCGTTTCCCATCGAAACTGCTTCAATGTCATCTTTACCGTATTGGCAGTGTGTGGGCGGGCATTATCATGCACGAGAATAACGCCATTGGCCAGCATGCTTGGGCATTTTGACTTGATGGCTCGTCTAAGGTTCTGTAAAGTGGCTTGATAACGCTGGGCATTGATGGTGGTTCCCCGTTCCAGGAACTCGACAAGCAGTGGACCCTTGTGGTCAAAAAAGGAGGACATCATGACCTTACCAGATCTGGTGTGCATGGCCTTTGATTTCTTTGGAGGTGGTGAAGTTGCATGTTTCCACTGCTTGCTCTGACGCTTGCTTTCCGGTTCAAAATGGTAACACCATATTTCATTACACTGACAATATGCCACAGAAAGCCGTATTCCTCCTCATGATAATGTTGCAGATGACTCAAAGACAGCGCTATTCAAGTATTGCACTGTTCGACGGTCTGTTGGGGGGGGAACCCACTGCACACAAGCTTTTCGAAATTTGAAGTGTTGATGCATTATGGTGTGAATGGTGCCCACGCTAATACCAGTAACCGATGGATCTCGTCCACGGTGATTCTGCGGTTGCCCAAGACTAAAGCATTCACTTCCGCAATCATTTCAGGTGTGATGACATGATGAGCCTGTCCAGGACGAGCATCGTCTTCCAGTAACTCGCACCCCTCAAGGAATCTTTTGCTCCATTCCACCATACTTGAACGACAGAGACTGTACTCACTGTACACAGCCTTCATCTGTTGATACATTTCACGGCCTCCAACTCCCTCCGCCTCTAAAAATCAAATCACTCCTCATTGTTCCTGCTTACTCGCCTTCATATTCAGTAGTGGACGATAACTTGTGTGACCACCTTCTCTTCGGCATGAAACCACAATGTTGCTACGCAAACGTCAAACGTTGCGCACGCTGCAGTCGCTCCACTAATAGATGGTGCCACCATACACGCAGTTACGTGGTGCCACCTTACGTGTAATGCAAAGTTAGACGCACTGACCAGGTTTCATTTGAATGCCCCTCATAGAATGTGATAGGGTATCCATACATATCATACATAGTTGATATGTTTGTTAAGCCTTGTTCTAGTCTTTCAAATACTTTAAAATCATATGAATGCATACCCGAACTGTATTTAGTCAGCGTCATTAACATAACTTGGGCATGAGCTTATTAGGTTCTAATGTGTTAAAAGTAGGTATTACAAAATAGAAACCATATATACAGGCAGTTAATATGAGTTATACATACTAGCTGGGCAAGAAGAGTGAACCCCTGTTGCTATACTTTGGTAAAAGTATTTTTCATCATTCCATCGAGGAGCTCCAACTGCACGACATTTGGCATTTTGCTTATCCCATGCACAATAAGGATCTTGTAGTGCAACACATTCACTAGAAAAGAAAATGAAACATTTACAAGTAATAAATTTATGTTGAGTAACACCCAATTTTAGTATTCATTTAAAATGCAAAACTAAAACTCATTCTAATAAAAATACTGTATACCTTAAATAGAATATAAAAATCTTTTTTTTTGTAAATAACATAATCTGTGACAGCATGAAAATCAACAACTACAACTACTACGGATCTTATACTTGAGGTCTATAAAAGATTATTACATTTTATTTATTATTCATCTATTAAAAGATTTACATGTTGTAGAGTACATCAAATATAACACATATTATTTACATCAGGTTAAAAGGTATAATAACTACAGATTTAGAAAATTCATCTACGGTATAAAAGCTGTGATCTTTTAAGAAATTTAATAACATTCTTTAAATTTTTGTTGTGAATCAATATTTTTATGTATTCAGTTAGCTTGTTATATAGATGTAACCAGAATATCTGAAGCTGTTTATATGGAAAAACAAATAAAGTACCTGAGCTGATGATGAGAGAAACACGTCTCTCGAAAGCGCTTCTCAGTTAATACCAAGCGCCACTGTGATATGAATTAAAATGTAATGACTCACTTCAAGCATCATATGATAACATCACAATCAATAACATTTCTGTTCATTATAATACACTTGAGCTTTTCTTTGACCTATCAAAAGCCTTTGACTGTGTACAGTATCCAATTATTTAAAAAAAACTATAGCACTATGGGACAAGAGGAATATCTCTCTAATAGAATGCAATACACAGAAATACTTCACAAACATAATAAAGAAATTACTTCAAGTAAAATTGAATAAAGCCCAGTACAATGCGGTGTACCACAGGGATCAGTTTTAGGACCATACTTGGTTCTTGGGTACATTAATTATATTTAAAATCCAGAAAAAATGAAAATAATTACATATACAGATGATAGTAGTGCAGTATGTGGAACAAAACCAATACAAACACAGCAATGAACATAGTTAACTGCCTCATTGAATATTTCAACTCCAAAAATCTAATATCCAACACAAATATAACAGTAATTCTTAAATTTAAATTACAGGATTACATCAATGCAGAACAGTTTAAACTAAGTTTGAAGATAGTGAAGTAATGGAAATTAATACTCATATATTTTTGGGACAAACACTATGTGGAAAAATATATAGACAGGTCTGTAAAAAGGTAGCAATGAGAATCTATTTCATTAACAATTTAATCAAATATTTGGATGAGGTACTTGCTATGGGGCAATCTCTGCACTTGGTATATGGAATAGAAATATGGGGTTCAAGTGGACATGCAGATTTAGATGGGTTATTAATATTACAAAACAGATGTTAAAGAATAATGCATACATTAGATAAGAAAGAAATCTGTAATGATGTATTTAAGCTGAAAAAGTATTTTACATATTTTCATTATATGTCTATAGGGCCATACTGTTAATCAAATCAAACTTGACAATGTTCACAAGGAACAATGATGTACATAAATATGAAACTATATTCAAAGAGAACTTATAACAAGAGTGTTACAATGCAAAATAAATTAATAAGAGTCCACACATGACAGGAAAGCATCTGTATAACAAGCTTCCTAAGACATTAAAGAATACAATGGAAACCTGTTTAAAATAAAACTAAAAGAACATTTGGTAATGAAAGCTCTATACAACATAAAGGAACTAACTATGAGACACAGCGAGGTATAGGCCAGATAATGTTTGATATCTGTGATCCATTGTATAAAATTGAGGCAGTATTTTTAACACTTAAATGGATTCAGTCAAATCATATAATATACAAATTCAATAACAGCCCACCTTAAAGCAATATGTGTATGTAGCAATATATAAAAAGTGTATATTACAGTCATTGTATATATTTATATTATTGTATACATGTAATAATGTTATCTGAATGTATTACGTAATTTAATAATGTAGGAGCTGTGAGAATAATAGGTTAAAAGTTCCTAACAATGAGGTAATCTTGAGGCAATAATGAGTAAGAAAGTGTAATAATGTTACTAGTCATTCTTGGAACAACAATAATGTAACTTTTGTGACAGTTTATAAAATAGCCAATCAACAACCAGAAAAGTTAAATAAAAGTATTCTATTGGATTAGGAATAACCAATCAGAGACTTGACATATAGAAATTTACAAATTTAGGCGGTTGAAATCAAGTCAGTTGCTTGTAGACAGTGCTCATAACTGGACACGTTGCTTGTAGACAGTGTTACTAATCAGACGCGAGATGTGTCCTCGAGAAATTTAATACGTATTCAGTGTGAGACAAAAATAGTTTACGTGTTATAAAGTGCAAGTAATTAATAAAAGAATCTCACAGCTCTCTATATCAGTGAAGTGTTATTTAAATTGTGCCAAGCATTAATAAATTATATACAATATATAAATGACTATAGTGTAGTCCAAACCTCCTGAAGTTTTGCAAGAACCAATATTGTTCAACTACATATTGCCAAACTTCACTCCGTTTTGGCAGAAAGTTCTGCGTTTATGGTAAATGCTATTGCAACCTTTTAAACCTAGAACAGAGTATATCATTGACAGAACGTAACAGCAGTATTACTCCAAAGTTTAACTCACAATGGAGGTGCCTACAACCCTTCACTACTCATTTTGATGTTGGTTATTGTCCCCAAACCTTAATTGATTCAAACTGGAAGAAGGAACAGTTGCAGACCTCTATCTACCTGACATTCTATACATCCTCTTTAAAAGACTGCTTCAAACAATGAATGGCCTTCTTGCAAAACAATGCTTCTTGAATAGGGAGCTTTGAATACCTCTTTTAGCAATTTGCAGCTTGTCTCAGAGCAGGCATTATTTTGTGAAAACATAACAACCAACTGACAAAATTAAAAAAAAACAAGTAATTAATCTGCCAGCAATCTATTTATTACTATTATAAGTATAACTATAGCTAAAACTCCAGATTAAGGAGACAAAATTCGAAGCACTAGATGTAAAAATATAATTCTTTCTTTGTACTTTTCCAGAAAAAGTTCACCTTTTATCCTAGCTATTTATTGCTTTTATATAACATGAAATATGGATTTATGCACATGTTATTGTGTTTCAAGTTTTACAAGTTAAATTGAGTTTTATTTTGATGCAGTAATTTGTATCACAAATTACTTAAATGTAAATAATGATTGTAATATGAATATGCATTTTTATGTGACATTGATTTGAGATGTTTATTGATTATAAATATTGTTGGGAAGTAAGTTTATACAACCTTACTGAAACTGTCAATAATAGCGCGCAATAATGCAGCGAGGGGGTGAGCTGTTTATCATTATTGGAAACGAGGAAGTTACGTAATGTTGGCGCGTTTTTCCGTTTAGAACCTTCTGGAATGTTTCCCTAGAGCATATGTATTCATAATTTTCATTGGATATTAAAATAGACGCTAATGTTGGCGCGTTTTATTAGCCAATAGTAATTCAGTTATAATCTTTAGGCATATCGGGGAATGGGTGTATAAAAAGCCAAGTCAGAGGTAGATCGCGGTCAGTTCATCAAAATTCTTAGTACATTACACGTCGCCTTCAGTCGGCCAGTTCATCAAAAATCTGTGTACACTACACATCGTCTCCAGTCAATCAGTTCGTCGAAAGTATTAGTACGGCATATATCGGATATAGATTCACAAGTTACGCACAGCAGAATTATGAAAGATCTAAAGTATGGTAAAGTTAATTATATAAAAGGTTGAAGTACGTGGATTAAAAGAATTATCAGTAAGAAGTTATTACAACAGTTTCAGTTTGGCGAGTGTCAAGATCAATGTATAAATGTGATAGTTAACGTGTTCGACAATAAATGTGTAAAACAAATTTCTTCATCAGTGTTATATTTGGATAAAAGATTCCTTTCTGTTTACACACTCTGATCAAGAGACATGTTCGACTGAGAAATAATAGCTAGCCGAAGGACAGTAAACAAAACTTAAAATTCTTTCAAAAACTAATACTACCACAAATTGCTAACACTAGATGGAGCTACAAACCGAACAAATGAATGACGTCACAAGATGGCTTCACATGAAGTAAACACACATACACAAACATCACAAGCATCAACATTATAAGTAATACCATTACAAATTGGCTACCAAACGTGGGGCTACAATAATGTTAAATAAACAACATTACAATTAAAACCATTACAAATTGGCTCCCATACGTGGGGCAGTTAAAATTATGTAACCAAACAAAACAAAAGCAGCACAACATAAGATCTTCAAGTTCTAATAATTTACGTAAAAACATATTACGTAAACAATAATGTTACATCAATTTATGGATGCTCTTTAAGTGCTGTGGTCCTTAGCATCCCATTCTATATTGAGCGTGAAGAACCGGAAATTTTGCTCAGAGGCCTCTTTATCAGGCTTGAGGTTCTTTTACATGCCGTAAATCTATGGTACGGGACCACCGGCTTTACTTCACTTCTGAAGGAAGCCATGCTAAGGATTTTTACGCCTGAAAAAATCCATGCCCTTTGCCAGGTTTGAAACTGCGACCTCGGGAACTAGAGGCTAGCATGATAACCAGTACACCACAGACGACGAGTTTTACATGTGGCAAATTGCACTGTCAATATGAGGCAATGTCATACCACTGCTAATTGCTAATGCTGTATTACTAGACACACATCAAATGTCATGGGGTTTTGACTCAATAATAGTTGAGTCATTGAAAAGTTCTCAGAATGAAGTTCAAAATGAGCCACAGATTTTGAAATTGTTCTCATTTTTCAATATAGTCTCCCTTGATACAAATGCACTTGGTTAAACATTGCCCATGGCCTTTTTCCATCATGGAAGTAGATTCTTTCAGCCGTGCAAAAAATGCCTCAACTGACAATTTGAGTTCATCAGATGAAAATTTCTTTCCACCAAAGAACTTTCTCAGCTAGGGAGCAGTGGAAGCCTGATGGGAGTAAGGAGTATAAGATAAAAATTGAAATTGAGTTTTATTTATGGACGCTCTTTAACTGCTATGGTCCTTAGCGTCCCATTCTATATTGGACATGAAAGACCGGTAATTTTGCTCAGAGGCCTCTTTATCAGACTTGAGGTTCTTTTACATGCCCTAAATCCACGACACAGGACCACCGACTTTACTTCCCTTCCAAAGGAAGCCATGTTAAGGGTTTTCATGCCCAAAAAATCCATCACCCCCTGCTGAGTTTGAACCCGCAACCTTGGGAACTAGAGGCTAGCGTGGTAACCACTATACCACAGAAGACAATGCAGAATAAGGTGGATGTGGCAGTAAACCATACCCTACTTTGATGATTTTCACCATTGCAAAAACATACGTGTGAGAGTGAGCCTTTTCTTGATGGGAGATGACCTCCTTCTTTGCCAAATTTAGCCTTTCCCCACATATTTTGGTCTTTAATAGGTCCAGAAGGTTAGTATAATACACTTTTGTGAAAGATTTTCCAGGGAGAAGATAAATCAATTGGCAACATACCCTTGGCATCCCAGGAAACCTATGATCTTCAGGACCAATTTCACACACTTTGCCTTTTTTGGTGCTTCCATTGTTCACACTGCTGTTTTGTTTCAGATGTGTTGTAGTGAACCTGTTACATCATCGTTTTACAATCTATGCATAAGATAGTGGGATCTGTTTGAAAAAGAGTCAAACCTTGCTTATAGATTTGCATTCTGATTTGCTTCTGTTCTGAGAATCAGCCATCGCAGCACCCTATTGCAGGTAATTTTTCATAACCACCAACTCTTTTCTCAAAATGGGAAAACACGTGTTCCTCTGAAATAACCAGAGCTTTAGCAATTTTGAGCACCTTAATTCAGTTATCTACTTTAGTTATGATTTCTGTTGTCATAGCAGATTTTGGCCTTCCCTGCAAGCAATATCTTCCAGACTTTGATCGCTGTATTTAAACTCTGTGGTCCACTTGGAAATGGTTGAAAATGATGTGCAGAGGTCCCTAGAGTACTTGTCATATTGGTATGAATTTCGATTGGATTCATAACTTTCCTTATGAAGTAATTAATAACTGCACAGTGTTTAATATTTGCCATGCTTCTTGTATATACATCTGCAGTGCAAGAAACAGCCCTGTCTTCACTCATTCTTGAACAATCTCTATGTTATTGCAGAAATGTTTCCATGAAACATGGCTGGTTTTGAAAATAAAAATGCTTGGAAATTCTCCTGCAATCTGTGGGTCTTTCTGAGAACTTTTCAAATCACTTTTGTAGTACAAAAGAACAGAACAAACAATTTTTATTTCAATCTTTACTGTTTGAAAATGGTAACTGGTCTAACTTATCACTAGAACTGTTCATTTGAACTGACATAAACATGCACAATGTAAATGAATTGAACTGAGTTTTATTTATGGATGCTCTTTAACTACTATGGTCCTTAGCGTCCCATTCTATATTGGGAGTGAAAGACCGGTAATTTTGCTCAGAGGCCTCTTTATCAGGCTTGAGGTTCTTTTACGTGCCGTAAATCTACGACACGGGACCACTGGCTTTACTTCCCTTCCGAAGGATTTTTACACCCGAAAAAATCTATCGCCATCCGCCGGATTTGAACCTGCAATCTTGGTAACTAGAGGTTAGCATGGTACCACTAGTCCATGGAGGACAACTTTAACTGCTGTGGTCTTCAGCGTCCCATTCTACATTGGGCATGAAAGACCAGTAATTTTGCTCAGAGACCTCTTTATTAGGCTTGAGTTTCTTTTATAAATCTACAACATGGGACCACAGACTTTACTTCGCTTCCAAAGGAAGCCATGCTAAGGACTTTTACACTCCAAAAACTCCATCGCCCTTCGCCGGGTTTGAACCCATGACCTCAGGAACTAGAGGCTAGATGCTAAGCATAATGTAAATAATAACCATACTTGCCAACTTCCTGAAACTGAACCCCACAAAATTTTCCTCATC
This sequence comes from Deroplatys truncata, assembly GCA_030765065.1. Taxonomy (NCBI): domain Eukaryota; kingdom Metazoa; phylum Arthropoda; class Insecta; order Mantodea; family Mantidae; genus Deroplatys; species Deroplatys truncata. The sequence goes on from CM060979.1 coordinate 16,596,086, forward strand.
TAGTAAAGCGTAATAATTTTACGACATGAAATTTGCAATGCATAACATTCTCAGTGTAGTAAATGTACATGAAATCACATGTAAAGTAAATAGGAATACTGTTTTATAAGACCTGGAGTAGTGCTTCTTTTTGTCACACGTACTGAAATTCTTCCTGGTATTACAATAAACATAAAGCAAAGTACACTACTTCACAGGCTATACACAGATTTCTAGTCCATATTTTATGCTTCATAACATAAACTATAAACAAAAACTGTCACAAACATAGGAAACTTATACTCTGCAGTCACAGAAGTGAATAAAGTAAACAATTTACATGAAGGGATTCACTTTACAATTCATGTCATTCATTACTGAATGGTTCACGCCCACTAACTGCTGGTTATTAGTGGTGCAATATAATTTTAAATTCCCATGCTAAACACGTTATTGCAGCCCAGTGAAGGGGAACCATGATCGCGATGGGATAGACACACATATAAGCTCTGACCTTCATAGCACTGTATACCAATCAGTGCGGTACATTCAGTCTGTAATCTTTAGTTACAGTATAATACCTTGACATGTCCATGAAAATCTGCCCACAAAGCCGTATAAACACTTCCTTTATTGTAAAATTGAAAAAAGGCCTCCACTCCCATACATTTTACGGGTAAAACATTAAAGTTGCAAGTATTGGTAACTCTTATGGTCACTCATAACACATTCAGAGTTTTATTTATACCTCTTTAACTAATGAAGCTTCAGAGATTTTCAGAATTTTCCAAGTAAATTACTGCAACTAGTTTTACGTTATGTGGCTCTGGATATCAGTGAGTTGGATCTTAGGATTATAAATGTCAAGTTGATCATATATTTCTAAACCTGTTTTTTATAACCTTGTCCCCACAGACACGTATTCTTCCCTGCTGCATTTCCTCCCCTCTTCCCCTTTCCCCAGGTTTACTAATGTCCACTTTTGAATGGTGATAAACAAGTCGTGTGCAGTGCAAGGATAGGCGATAAAAGCAATATTGTGGCGTATTAGTAAGTATTAATAGCTATTGTCATGCCAGACACATTATTGCGTCGCATTGGCGACAGCATTGTTGGAGGTAATTCAGTATTTCTTTCGGCTTTGTGTTTGAATTTCCATCTGGTGTGACACTTGCCAGCTCTAGCTAGCGTACTTAGCCAGAGGTGGAGAGGGAGGGGGAATAGTTTAGCGTTACTTTCTTTGTGTGTGTGTGTGTGTGAGCGTCAGTTTGAGTCTGTGAGTTTGTGTGAAAGAGTGTAGATGTAGGTCGTATGTGAAGCATCTTCCCTCAATTATTTATCCCCTTGTGTGTGATGTAGGGACACCATTAAATAAACCACAGGTACTGTGAATGATGTGAAATTTGTGTAATTTGTTACAAAAACCCCATGCCTGCATGGGAATGTTAACATCAAGGTCCTGGTCCTGTCGCAGTTGCTGTAGCTATGCTTCCCCATGTGTATGTTGGGGTGATTAACATTTAATACTTTTGCTGGAAACCTTTGGGCCCTCACCCCAGCATGTAACAATATAAATGCATCATCATGATAGGTACAGATGCTTTTGTCCTTCTGAGAGGGAGATTTAAACTGAAGAATGCTCCCATATTTTTTATTGATAAGAATTTACATGATTCCAAATGCATTAACTCTGTTACATAATATATTTAATTTTCACAGTTATGAAAATATAAATTTGACAATTATCTTGGAATATATTACAGTAAATGATCATGTTAAATAAGGAACAACAGCGGCCAATAAGACGTTACTAGTGTACATGACTGTTAAGAGATACAGAGCAAAGTTGTATGTAACAGACCTCAGTTTTCATTCAACTAGATATAATACACACATTGTGGTGTATTTACCTGCAAGAGAGGATCTTGTCACTGTAGCAGCGATGTAACCTAAGTGCTTGAACCTCTCCATCAGATACAACAACAAGACGTCCATCAGGCAAACTGGAGTCTCGAACAACCATCAGATTTCTCACCGGTATGTGCGGAGGAAACACTTGGATCTCTTCAATAACAACAGGTATGACTTTCTCTATGCTGTCTGCTGAACCAGCGTTCACAGCCTTGATCACCTTGCCATTATCTGCAGAATAAAACAGCACAGTTGTAACTTTAATAAGCTACCTCTACATAAATGAAAAGTATGATCCTTACACTGAGACAGTATTTGAGTTCACTCTCCAAGCCTAAGGAAAACCAAACAATTTTGTTTTTATTTAAATTGTTTTAAATGTTTATTACGAGGATTGACCAATATGTAAGTTTCCCTATTTTATAAAAAACATTACACAATTGATCATGTTGAATTAATTTTATTTATAATCCTTCTGCTACATTTCTACATAGTCAACATGCTTTTCCAAGCATTTTTGGGGATGTGACACAAGTTTATCCAAGTCAGTGTTGTACCAGGTTGGGTCCTGTGCTCGCAACCAGCTGTTCACTGATTTGACTTCATTGGTGTTAAAAGTGCTTACCTTTGAGTTGGAGGAACATGTGAAAATCAATTGGGGCAAGCTCCAGTGAATACGGAGGACACAAGAAAACTTCCAAGTTGAATCTTGACCTAGGCATAGCTCAGAAGATTCAACTGGTAAGTTTTTTCGCATCCTCCATATTCACCTGAATCAGAAGTGAACCAGAAGTCGGGTCCTGTGCTTGTAACCAGCTGCTCACTTCTGATTCATCTTCGTCACGGTGTTAAAGTGCTTACCTCCATGATGACCTTTGAGTCAGGGGAGCATGTGAAAATCACTTGAAAAAGACCTGGTACAACACCACTAGCTTGGAAAAAATTTGTGTCCCATCCCCAAAAATTCTGGAAAAACATGTTGACTATGTAGAAAAGTAAGAGAAGGATTGTACAATATAAATAAAATGAATTCAACATGATCACTTGTGTGTAATAGTTTTTATAAAATAGGAAAACTTAAGTTATTGGATGTCCCTCATACTTTCTCTACTATGTACATGGTAGCTAGAGAAAATATTGCATTCCACCCAAAAATTCAATGCCACAATTTCACCAGAAATACATATTTTGAGGCCCCCAGAATCCAAACAGCACTTTTAGAAAAAGGTCCATGTGTGTGGTTGTTTGTGAACAGCATAACTCAAAAACAAAAAGTCAGATAAATACCAAACTTGGCATTTACGTTCAGTACCTTCCAAAGATACGCCACAAAGATTTTCAAGAAGATCCCTCCACTCCAAACTACTCTTTACATGGAACATTTTTCAAATTTTTTTATTTTCTAAAAAATGGCTCTAATGACTTTGATTAAAATACTGTATATTAAAGATATTTACATGTCAAATAAAATGTACATCTTGAATTTTGTATAATCTTGTATAACTACTAAAAGTTAAGCAATAGACAAAAACATACTACATAAAAATGAAGATCACTTTAAACACACACAATTTATTTAAAATAACTTTTGTTGTGGCATATCTGAGATATCCGTTATTAATTGTTCAAATTGTTCTTAGTCATTCTTTTAAAATTCCTGTAACTTTCAGCTGTTTCTCGCGATGTCATGGAGAGTATGAGATTTTAAGCCAAGCATATAGTGTCCAGTTTCAAAACATTTAACTATCGCTGTTCCCTTTGTATCTATAACAAAATGTGTAATGCAGCTATTTCCGGAAAGATTTACGTCGATTGAAATGAAGTAGCCAGGAAAATAAACTTTCATAAGAATAATTTGTATATCTGCTAATAAGTGATAGAGGGTAGAGAAATTCATGTGAATGAAACACTCACATTTTATAATATTGTGTTACATTGTGTATATGGGGTTCCCTCAAATTAATACATTTTTCTTCAGTGAAAGTCAGTTAAGCTGTCCCTTATTAACATTCTGAACTCCTGGCAACCTTAACATGTACTGAGCAGGAAAATTAATACAGAAAACCTAAATGAGCCTCAAGGAGAAATTAAAAAGTGGGAATTCTTCATAATTATCTGTCACCTTTATTCTCATTCCAATGAATATTCGTCAGGAGTTATTTTTTCGTTTAACCTGAAAAAACTTGTGGCTTTCAAGCTATTAAATGACTAATGCTGGGAATGAAAAGCCTTAATACATAGACTTTCATTTACTTACTTCTACCCGAAATGTTTTCTAACTTTACACAATTCTTTAACTCCTAAAAGATGTTTTAGTCTACTGTCCATTCCAAACCAGAGTGCCTTTCACTGAAAACAAACTCTTTGTATTATCCGCATGAAAGTAGTTCGCAATCCCACCACTAATGACTGCTTGTTCTCCTCTCACGTGCTTGTTGAACACTGTTTAAATCTATAAAAACGTGCCCTGTGTGAGAATCATAGTTAAAAATGCAACCTGAGGCAACAATCGATTTTATAAGTATGCGGCAATGGACATTTATCACAATCCTCGGGCAAAAGCGCAACACCCAAATCCGGAACCTCCAAAGATGACTCACTGCCATATCGGAATCAGAACTACTCTCCAAAATAATGACAGGTTTATGCACAGCACTGTCGCACTTAAAAACAAGTTCCCACATTTTATCCTCTTCTATGTTCTATTATGTCTGTTTATATTTCCTGTTCACTTTGGTTACACTTCTCACTGAAACGCCTGTAAAATCCGATATTAGTTTCATAATATGCACTAATGCAAGTGTCGGGTATTTGTCTAATAGTGAGTTGAATATATGAAGTATTGTTTGTTTATCGCCACTTTTTAACGGTTTCCCGCTTTTGTGTTTGAACAGTTTGTTTGCACTACACGCACCTTCCTCTGCCATGTGAACTTTAATACCAACTGACTAAATCACAAGATCTGAGCTGAGCATACGTGTACTAGCGTATTATGAATGACTGTTTGCTTATCATATTTCCTGTGTTATGCAAAGTGTTTATTCAGTACTCAGATAGCACCTCTGGGAATTCATTGCTGCATTTCTTGTATATGTAAGAGAGTGGCAGTCATGCATACAGTTGGTATTAACAAGCAAGATGCTTTCGGCATTAGTTCAAAAGCAGACGAAAATCATATTTTGTAATCTCTTAACAGCTAGTGTACATCCATTACCTTTAACGATGAGTTCTTATGATAATCACAATAAAATGTGCAGTTCCATACATTTCCTGCTCAAATATTTCATAATACAATACATGTATTAAGGAACTATTTATGTTGGCGTAAGAGTGTGTTCTTGGGTTCGTGACAAGCAGAAGCACGTGCTTCTGTTTACATCAGAGGGAACTCTGGTTCGGAATGGACAGTAGTTATATGTCATTTCCAAAATTGGGTAGTTTGAAAGCAATATGAGTGCTTAACGCTGCTTCACAAATTAGTTTAATTATTCGCTCACTATGTGTAAGTTTCAAAGATTTTAAATTTGGAAGGTGGTTAGTGTAGGTATGGGAGCTAAGGAGATCAGAAATAAGACATCTGCCAGTTTGCCTAACATTTCTGCAAGTATTAATAGAAGAGAATTTTTGTTGCATATTATGCAACCTAGCATAGGGGTAAAAGGAAAGACTTAAAAATGCATTTTTTAGATCATTGTACATAGACGTCATGTCTTAACAGTACATAATTAATACGAGGGTCACTAGATATGTATTGAGACGCGGAAAATTGGCCACCCCTGGAGAAAATATTGTTGCTTTGTCAAAATAGCTGACTCATTGGTAATGCAATGGTAACAGGCAGACCATTGTTGCGCCATTCATTTTTGCTCAGTTTATGTTTGAAGTCTGGAAAGTGTGGTCTTTTTTTCAAGTGCAATGGAGATTCAGAGAGAGCATTTTCATGCAATGATTTTGTACAACTTCAAATGTGGCTTAAATGAAATGCAGCCACTTGAGCGTTTAAAGGGGGTTTTGGGGACTATTATCCATCACGTGCCACTGTGTTTTGCTGATTTGCAGAATTTAAGAGGGGGCCGCAATCTCTTAAAGATGAAGAGAAAGTGGCAGACCAGCAACAGTAGTGACTGGCAAAAACATCACCGCCGTTGAAATAATGATTAGGGAAGATCCAAGACTAACCTACAAGGACATTGAGTTGGCATTATGGATTAGTTCGTCGAGTGTTTCAACCATCCTTCATGAACGCCTTCGTGTAAAAAAAATTCTTCAAGATGGTTGCCCCATAATTTATGTGAAGCACAGAAGCTCCAAAGGAAGAAATGCTGAAAAGATTTAACTGTGGAGAGTCTTGCCATGTTTCAGATATTGTTACGGTTGAAGAAACATGGATCTATCAGATTGACCCTGAAACAAAACACCAGTCCTCCATTTGGGTGTTCCCAGATGACCAACCACTCATCAAGGTCAAGAGAGCAAGGAGTGCCAGAAAGAAAATGGTTGCTTCTTTCTTCTCCACAAGTGGTCACTTGGCAACAGTTGTGCTCGAAAATCAGAAAACTGTTACTGCAAAATGGTACACAAAAGTTGTCTTCCAAAAGTGTTTCAAGAAAAGCATTCAAAGAAAGGACTGCTGCATCAGCTCACACCGCTAATGTCACAATGAAGTTTCTGCAAGGAACTGAGGCAAAACTATTGACTCATCCACCCTATAGTCCCAATCTGGCACCATGTGATTTCTTTCTGTTCCTTATGGTGAAGAACGACATCGAGGTCACTGCTTTTCTAGCCCTGAAGAAGCAGTTTCTGCATACGAAGAGGAGTTATCTGCAGAGCCAGAAACTGAGTGGCGTGAATGCTTCCAGAAGTGGTTCTGGAGGATGGAGCGCTGCATACAGTGCCAGGGAGAATATTTTGAGAAACTGGGATAAACAAAACGTTTCTGTGAGTATTCATATTTTGCTGCCTCAATACATATCTAGTGACCCTCGTATAAATAGCATTTGAGACCTAAGAAGTCACCCATGCAAGACAGTTGGTTACTTATATACTGCAATACAGTGGAGCTCTTCAAGTTGCAGAAAATACAATACATATTTGGTTATATTTTCAGCAGATCATCTGTGCAAATTTTATTTTTTCACTCACATTTTACAGAAATTTTTGTGGCAGGGGCCATTAATGGCAGCATCAGCACCAACACTGATAACAGTAATAATAATATTGCAACACAGCAACCATTGGGAGTTTGGCGCTGACCAACTGGGCAATTGGAAAGATAAACAGAGATAAGTAGATGTGGTACTACTCCTGCCCAGCATAAATACCAGAGGCACTATTGACAGATAACCAAATCTTCTGGAGGCTTGCCTTCTCCCTGCATCTAGAACATTCTAGAATGTTCTGTGGAGATTTCCAACAAGCTATATAAGTGAGCATTTTTACGAGTCAAAAGGAAGTGAGAAAGTTAGTAAGGGATTAGTGGGTGCATTTCTGGTGCAATCTCTGAGTGAGTTTGTGACATACAGTGAGAGCTGCTACTGCAAGAGATTAGAGAGTCTTGTGTTCGACTCCCCAGTGGGTGAACTGGCTGGAAGAAGAGGCTATATCATATTTCATTATGTCACCACATCACAAAAATCAAGTGAAGTGATAGTGTGAATCAATTGAAGTCATATTGAAAACTGGACAAAGACAATTGATTATTATATATTTTCTATTAATAGTTGCTAGCATAATGTAGGGTTCTCTATTAAGAAGTGCGCTCATTTTATAGATTCATTATGCCAATTTAAAGAAAGTTAGCTACTTAAAATTATTTCTGAAACTAATGAAATAACAGAAAAAGGAATAAAAGTTTCTACATGTCTTACCAGTCCCAATAAATAATACATCATACGTCTTGCCACCAGGAGTTTTGATCTGTGGATCAACTGCAATCTGTGTAAACCGATAACTGAAACAAGCAAGAAAGGTATTTAATATTAGCTGAAAAAGCAAAATGATTAATATTTAATTTCAATTATTAAAACATCCTTAATTATACATAATTCCAAAATCATTTAGTATTTTAATTACGATTGTATGTACAACATTTTGGAAAAATATAATTTATGTATTCTGCAGTTTGCTACATACAAATCAAAAGAAACAATTTGGGAAGAATTTCAGTTCTTTAGTGACCACTTACACTAACAACCAGAAATATCTTTCAGAAATTGATAATCTCCATTTTCAACCTTGTTTGACTACTGACTCTTGATGTTGATAAGGCGAATGGTTGCAGGAACTCGCTGAAAAAAACCCTTCAGTGGAATTTAAAAAAATGTAGATTTGTTCCCAAGTCTTCACTTCCTGTTGCTTTGTTAAGTGAGGGCCCATTGGAAAAGGTACACATGCTACCAGAGTGTGTTTTTTTTTTTTAAAAAAAAAAAGGAATTTAAGAAAATCCGATTTTGTATGGAAATATGAACTCCTGCTGTTGTGTTAATACTATTAAATATTGATGATATTAGTTTGTAATTAGTCATTTTATAACAATTTAAAATAAATAAATTAAAAAGAAAGTCCTGAAATGTTCTGACATTTATATCCTTGTTTGTATGTAAGCCTTCAGGAAACAATCGTGGGAGATACACTGGAAATTAAACAGGTTTAAGCATTTTGTAAATTCATATTACTTGGATCTGTAACTGCCTTAAACGTATTGTTGTATTTTATTAATATCAACTCCTTGTGCCACCATCTTGGAAGCTTATAAACAAACTTTGAGAAACGTTTTCTGATTGGATCTCAGAAACCAAGTTGCCCAATAAAAGGTGTCAACTCATAAAATCTAGAGAAACAAATGACATGGGTCTCTTTTCCACTGGGAATATGTCAGTCAAGTAAATTAACAAATCTGGCCTAAACGTTTAACATTACAAACTTTTTATAACGTTAGTTGTATCAGATCCAAATAAAAAAACATGACATATGATTAGTAGGTCCCTTGCCATTTATGATTGCAACAATGACAATGACCACATTATTAGGTTAGATTAGAATGTGCAAAGATGGCGACCACAACAGAAGGTCTCCTGTGTTCTTGCACTTGCTGAAACAAAACCTGTGAAGTGTGTACAATGATATTTTCACAGGGAATTTAACCTCGGCCATCATGACGATGTCCATCTATGTCAGCATCATGAAATGGGGCAGAGTGTAAATCACACGGTTAATTTTCGCAAACCTCACAAGGATTTTCAGTGCCCCAGATACGGCAATTCACATGGAAAGTTGCTTCATCAGAGAAGCACACTTTTTCCAGGAAAGCACTGTCCTCTTCAATTTTATCCAAAACGTCTACGGTGAACCTCTTCCTTTGTTTTTGTCCTAGGGATAGATTTGCTGGCATAACTAAATCTTGTAGGCCCATAGATGTAATCTTTTGTGGACTACATCATGAACCGCAGACCTAGGAATGGCAATTTCTACACTGGCATGTCAAATTGACTTACGAAGGCTGTATGAATCCTTTCCACATCCTCCGCAGACACATTCTGTTTGCTAGGCTTTTCACATGTAGACAAAAGGCTAACAGTTTCTTGTGAAAATTTCGTTGTACACGCTTCACAAGTTTTGTTTCAGCCAGTCCAAGAACACAGAAAACCTTCTGTTGTGGTGTCTATGTCACCATCTTTGCACATTCTAATCTAACCTAATAATGTGATCATTGTTGTCATTGCAACAACCATAAATGGCAAGAGACCTACTAATTATATGTCAAATGTTATTACCTTCTCTACTACATATAGTAAGTAGGGGAAGTATTGTATTCCACCCAAAAATTCGATACTGAGATTTCACCGGAAATATATGTTTTGAGGCCCCCTGAATCCAAAAAAAGCATTTTTGGAAACATGTACGTGTGTGTATGTCTGTGAAGAGCATAACTCAGAAACGAACAGTCGGGTAAATATACCAAACTTGGTATTTAGGTTCAGTATCTTCCAGAGATGCGACACGAAGGTTTTCAAGAAAATCCCCCCACCCCAGATTACCCTTTACATGGAACATTTTTCGAAAATTTTAATTTTCTCAAAAATGGCTCTAACGATTTTGATTAAAATATCATATATTTTCATGACAAATAAAATGTATATCTCGAGTTTTCTGGGAATGTCTCAAAAAGTATTCTTCATTGTGAACGACTTTTACATAACTGGTAAACCATAAGAGATAGACAAAAGTTTACTACACAAAAAATGTAGATCGCGTTAAAATACACAATTTATGTCATATACATTTCTTTTGTTGAGTGAACCATTTTCGAGATATTGCTTGTTATTCCCTTAAATTTTTCAATACTTATTTTCTCAAATGGGAATTCGTTATTCATTTTTTTGTCTTGGATATGCAAAGAATATTAATCTGTGGCAAAGAGAATGGTGCTGCACATAACAACCAGCTATTAAGAGATATGTCTATGCTTAAAGACTACTGTATTTCTATATTGCCCTTGTAAATACAAAACAAGGGGAACATAGTACGCCTTAAGCGATAGTCAAATATTTTTAGAACTGGTCGCTATGTGTAAAATGTAATTCTCTTTGCATGTCAAAAGATTGTTTCTGCAAATGTTTATCTCGATTAATATGAAATAGATGGAGAATAAGAGTTTGTAAAAATAGTTTGTACAAGAGTAGAGAAAGTCATGTGAGTGTAACACATCAGAATTTGTTTTGTGGATCTGATACAACTAAAGTTTTAAAAGTTTGTAATATTAAACATTTAGGCTGGACACCCTGTATTTAATGCTCTCTTTCAAAGAATAGGCACATGCCATTCTGATAGTTATGGTACTGCCTTTCTACTCTACAATTTTCTGCACATTGTTTTTCTGCACCCTAGGTAACTTTTTCTAATGTGGAAGGTAAACACTTACTAATGAGTGAACTTCCATTTCCAGCATTAATTAGTGCTTTATTTTATATGCCACTAGCTTACTCTGTATGTAACCACAGTTACAGGATTATAACAACACCACACTGATATGGTGGTACTTACTGGAAACTAGTGCGAATAACAACTGGATGGCGGAAAAAAGAAGGCACAGACTCATCCATCAGTGAATGTGTCTTGATGAAATTGAGAGTGAGATCTGGTAAAGTTCTTGAGTCATTCACACACTGGCCAGGTCTGGGGTCAGGAACCTGCAAATGAAAGACGAACATACTTGGGATAAACTGTATCAAGACTTCGCTGGCATAAATGACAACGAAAGTGATAACCTGCGATACCCTATAGCAATTGAGTCATTTATTTCTTCTCAAGAACTCCCATGTACCTATCCTTGTTTGGGCTAAGACTGTGAGGTTAAATCAGATTTGAAAAATTCAATGCCATAGCTACTGTGGATTTTTGCTTTTTATGATGCAGGGCTACCAAGATCATCAACCCTAAATAGTGTGGTTAACCAGAAGCCAGAAATTAAAAGTACTTGCAGCATTGCAAGTTGCTTCTAAGGTATTGGTATCTTAGGATAATTAAACATTACCTTAGAGGTTCTCTAGGATACAGAAGATTAGAGAAATTCAATGTACATGCAAGTATTTCAACTTTGTAGCTCAATGGTAGAGTATCGCTATGGGAAGTCAAACAGTTGAATCCTGGCCAGAAGTATTTTATTCCACCAAAACGTTTGATCCCAATATTTCACTAGAAATATATGTTTTGAGGTCCTAGAGTACAAAAACAAGCATTTTTTGAGAAAGGACTGCGTGTGTCTGTGAACAGCATAATTTAAAATGAAATGTTGGCTAAATACCAAACTTGGTACTTAAGTTTGGTATATACCACCTCTCACATTATTTCTCAATTTATCTGCAGAACCATCTGTATAAATTCTAAGCCACTCTGTTTCCGGGAATTGATTATGTAGATGTTCAAGTGTAGCAATTCTGCATACTTCTGGCGAGTCTTCTTGTTTATTTAGTTGTTCTGTACGCTGTTTATTTGTTACTATCTTGATAAAATCCATTGGATTAGTTCTAGGAGGATGAGGAGTGCATTTTTCTGATAAATTTAGGTAATTATAATTCTTCTCTTAGAAGGATTTGCTTGTAATCTGTGTTTTTAGCTTGTATTCTCTAGGTAGTTGTTGAAACCATTGATGTTTGCTTGGGTCTGTTTTCAATTTTACATATAATTGTGTAGCTTGTATTTCAATATACGCTTTTATTGGGTTATTATTTGTTCCAGCAAGAAGTGCACTAACTGGCGTTGTTTTCACTGCTTCTGTTATCAATCTTAAACACTAATTTTGACATTTCTCAATCATATTAATTTTATCTTCAGTTGCAGTTAATAGTAATTCACATCCATGTTTTAATACTGGTTTTATGTAACTATTGTATGTTTTTAACATAACACTTGATAGGAAACACAGTGAAATATATGAAATATTAATAAAAACCCAGCGGCAACACACTCCAACTTCACCCTTTCAAGATAATTACCTTGAAAGAGTGAAGCTAGAGTGCGCCACCACCAGATTTTTATCAATATTGCATGTTTTGTTTAAAACTTCTATTGAACTGCCCCATTTAGATCTAGCTTTTGAAAGATGCAAAAGGAATATTTTCAAGAACATCCCCCAACCAAAGCTTCCTTTACATGGAATAATGATAAAATGATTAATGATTCTGGTTAAAATAGGATATATTTAAGACATACAGAACAAAATCTGTATTTTAAATTTCTGGGAATAGCTTGTGAAGTCCTGTTTATTTGCAAGGAATTTTGCCCTATCTTGTTTAACTGGTAAATCTTAAAGAGATAGGCAAAAATGTATTTCACCAAAAATGTAGAACTCTTTAAAAATACAATTTATTTCAAATAAATTTTTTGGGGCATCAATCATTTCTGAGATATATGCTATTATTAGTTTGAATTTTTCAAAACTTTGTCAGTTTTTTAAAGTGCTTTAGCAATTCAGTTGTTTCTTGTGATAACATGGAAACAGAGTGGAATTTTAAGGCGAGCATATAGCATCCCACTTTTAAACATCTGATTATTGATTCAATTTCCTCTATTTCCCTACCTGCAATGAAATATGTGTGTAGAACTTATATAAAAATAAAAATGATAGTGGATAGATAAAGTAATGTGAACGTAACTAACCAGACTTTTCAAATCTGATTCAACTTCACAGCTTTACTTTACTTTTTGATCGTACTAAAATGTTATTTAATACAGGAACAATTTTTTCTGTAAACAGTGCTGTGCAACAGTTAGCTGGGCTGGTGAGCATTTCTGTAAATTTTAAGACATTAATATATTTTTCTTTGAACTTATGTGAAATGTATGCTCCATGCAATTTCTCAGAACTATGTACTACAGAATTTAAGAATTCCAAACTGGGTAAGTTTGAAAGAAAGACTCATTTTTATGGAATTCTAAATTAAGTTATCTCGCTGCTTTTAAACAAGATGTTTCAAAATTTCCTGTATATGTAAGCTTGCTTTTTCAAAATTTTAAGAAAAGTAGTTTACCATATCTGCACAATTTGACATGAAATGTACATTTTACTTGTGACCTTCAGCATCATTTATAATCTGGGTTCTAAAGCATTTTAACTCAAGGAAGACACCTGATAAAAGTAATGTTTGCTGATAACGAACAGGACAAACTGCTACTACCTTGGCACTTTGAACAGGCAACCAATTAGAGTTGAGCTCCGCCTGTTCTTTGAAGTTGCCTTCAAAAGTATCTGTAATGTCTTGCAATGCGAAAGCACATACTGCAGACCCACTGATGCTGTTGGGTGGGGTTGTAAATACTCCGTAGATTAACTGCGCTGTCATCGGGCCATATGTCCCTTCAATCAGCTCTGTGGTTGATTCTGTTCAGAAAAAAACACAAGTACATTAGTCATCATAACGCACTTAAAGCTAACCCCATTTCAAAACGTTTGCAATGACTAAAAGTGAAAACACTACCCATTTTTCTTTATTATAATAATAATAACAATAACAATAATAATAATAATATATATATATAAAATATGTACAATGTAGAAAGAAACAAGGAGTTTTGCTGTTCTAGTACTAGTCTTATTGACATTTGTTTTTCTTTGCAGTCTTGGACAAATCTTTCTCAGTGTTTATTAGACAGTTCACACAAGCACTCTTCATTTGGTTGGAGGATTCTTTTGTTTTGGCAGAACTTGTGGTGGAACCCACATGTTGTGTATCTGTTACTACATGTTGTAGCTCATAGTTTGCCTGTTTCCAGTCTTCCATCCTTATGGCTTTGGTCGAGTAGAAGTCATTCCGGATAGATTTGTTCTTTTACTTTCTCTACCACGTATGTAGTAGGAAAAGAAGGTATTGCCAAAAATTTGATACCGAGATTTCATCGAAAATACATGTTTTGAGACCCCTTGAACCCACAGAAAGCATTTTCAGAAAAGGTACATGTGTGTGTGTGTGTGTGTGTGTGTGTGTGTGTGTGTGTGAACAGCATAACTCAAAAACGAAAACTCCGATAAACACCAAACTTAGTATTTAGGTTCAGTAACTTCCAGAGATGCACACGATTTTCAATAAAATCCCTTGCACCACAAATTAACCTTTACATACAACATTTTTTCAAAATTCTTCGTTTTCTAAAAATTGCTCCAAATATTTTGATTAAAATACCATATATTAAAGATATTTAAATTACAAATAAAATACATATCTCGAATTTTCTGGGAATAGCCTATGAAGTCCTGTTCATTCAGAAGAAATTTTGTATATTCCTGCATAACTGCTAAACGTCAAGCGATAGACGAAAACGTACTGCTCAAAAGTTGTAGATCTCTTCAAAATGCACAATTTATGTTGAGTAACTCTTTTTTGTGGCTTAAGCCATTTCTGAGATATCCAATATTAAAGGTTCGAATTGTCCATTACTTGGTCATTCTTTTAAAGTCCTGTCAGCATTCAAGTGTTTCTCGCGATTGCATGGAAACAGCATGAAATTTTAAGGCCAGCATATAGGGCCCAGTTCTTAAACATTTGACTATCGTTATTCGCTTTGCATTTATAACAAAATGTGTAATGCAGCTATTTCTGCACGATTTATCTCGATTAAAATGAAGTAAATAAAAAAGAAACTTTCGTAAGAATAATTTGTATACCCACTAATTAACTATAGAGGTAGAGAAAGTTATGTAAATTTAACACAGAATTTTTGCATATTATCTCAAAGGTTTTATTTTCGTGTATGGTTGTAAAAGTTATCGATTTTTTTATACAACAAACGTTGCTATGGTAACCAAGTAAATAGTTGAATTTCCTGATGTTATTAATGCAGATTATTTGTAGAAATTAACACAAAATAACAACATTTTAAAGTAAAAGTGAGAGAATTGAGACTTTAATAGCTGAGGTATGTGTAAGATTATCAGACGTCCCGTTTTAGACGGTAGACACTTCGCTTGGAAGAGTACGGTTGAACTGTGCCGGCCTGCGCTATCAACAAACAAATCATAATCACTGGTGTTTAATGTGAATGCCGCCAACATAACGAAAACAATAAACGCTAATGCATGAGTCAAAAGAAATTCATTACTTGTGACTTTGGTAGAAGACAGTACTGTGTTCTGATTTGTGAAATAATAAAATACAGTGAACTTTTGTAAACTGCGAGTGCTAAAACACTTGAAATTAATAATACGCCACCGCCGAAAAGGAAGTGTGTTTTTAATAGTGACGTACAAAGAAATATACATACATTAAAAAAACAATCTCTCATTTAGATAATTGATGCAGTGAGTGTGCATCTACTACGCATCCATTGGGGGCGATCCTATATATCACAACATATAAACAGTGAAAAACAAACGAATGGCACGTGCAAGTGCTGCTTTTAGCACCGAACTGACTAATTGTTTTAAAAGTGAAAGTTTTGGTGATAAAGATATGAAATTATCAGCTGTTGAAGGAGCGTTTGCTCACCATACGGTCCACCACAACAAATCTTTCAGATCAATGGACTGTACTTCTAAACTTATCCAATGTATGAGAAATGACTCCTGCACTAATAATTCTACAGGGTTCTTTGGCTGGAATGAATTCAGAGCTACTATATACGTAAGTTACACATTATTTATTTATTATTAGTTTCGAAACCTTCTTATTTGTGTCGAAACAATTTTAGGCATTCGCTTTTGTCCCTGTTTCATTGAGAAAAATTTAAAATGTCCCGTTTTCTCGTTTCATAAATATGGTCACCTTAGGTATGTGCACTTTTTAATGACACACATTCAAATCGACCTTCTGTTCATCTACTTGGAAGCAGAATACAAAATAAATTCAAGGAACAAAGATCTTTAAGTTAATTAAGTTAAGTTAATTTGATTCTTAACCCTAGTAGTGTCGCCAAGAGCAGTCAAAGACAAATATTTCCTTGATTGAGAGAAATACATATTAAGAGATTTTCTTTTCTGCAGAGACGTTTATTCATAAAGTTCATTTTCCTGTACATGTGATGAAAGTTTAGTGTGTTTGTGGTGGTGTACTATTGAAGTATGTGTCATATCTGACAAATTTCACAGTGATTACAGTTTAGTGGGAACTGTCATAGCATTTCCTGTTATAAGAATCAAAGTTTAAAATCTCAACTATGAGCAAAAAAAGAAGAAAAAAAAAAGAAAGAAAGAAAGGAAAAAAAAAAAAAGCTTATAGAAATGTAAGAGAATTTCATTTGTTCTGGGCACTCCTTATTTTAATCTGCATAAAACTTGTTAAACACGGCACTGCAAGTTTTGTTTTCCAGTACATAATCTCATGCAGTTCTGTAGACTTGGTTGATTTTAATATTGCATTAAAAGTAGAAAGTTTAATAAAATTGCCTCAAGTGCTACACTGATTACTCTTATCAGCGGACCGCATTTACACCAAATTTCTTTTCCATTCCTGCAAAATGTTGGTGGTATTACTTTGCTGGAAGTCTGACTTTGAAAACAAAGCCTAAGCATATAGGCATGTTATGTATTGATGTATGTTATTTTAATGACCTACTAGGAGCATTAGATACTGATGTAGATTTCTTTATAAGTGCTTTGTTCAAACATTTTGTATTTAGTCCATACTTTGCTGCAAAGCTTTTAATATTTCAAACATACAAGGAAATATATATGTTTATCTGGTAGACCGCCATCATGTAATGAAGGTAAGGAGCTAGACATTTTGATAACAGTGAAAGATAATACGGCGGTGCCGCTCGCCTCCCACCGAGGCGACCCGGGTTCAATCCCAGGGACCTGCATGTGGGATTTGTGGTGGACGAAGCGGCGTCTGGGCTCCGGGTTCTCCGGTTTCCCTCGCCATTCATTCCACCAACTGCTCCATCATCACCTTTCCTTTCATCCATTTCACCGTCATTTCGTTTCATCTACTTCCTTCCTCCCATACCAGGCATCGGGCTGATCACCCATCCTGGATATTCTGTCTGCTCCTCGACGGGCCTCTGACCCCAGGCACCCGCCTGTAAGTCCTGGGGGGTGTAAGTCCTACATAAGAGGAGGGTAAACAGATAATGAATGAATGAAATATAATACACATTTCATGCATCGAGAACGACCACCCGGAGATTTCTGCATCGTTGACTCAAATGTTAGAGAGAATGTTTGTTGTACTTTATTCTTGTATTTGTATTGCAAATTTACAAAGTCATGTCTTCAAATCAATTTTCTTTTGAATACTACATACTAACGTGTTGTATGACCTCGCAGATAGAACAGAAAAACAAAGAGTATTGTTAGAAACCACTCTGTCCAGAGCATTTTATTTACACTTGTCCTGATTACGTGGAAGGTGCCTATGCAAAACGAGCCGGTAATATGGGCATCTCGCATGTATGTCAAAATAGTCTAATAAATATAATGCATATGTGATATTTTATAACTTCAAGCACAGAAGCTGTCATTTGAACTAGCTTTTTCCTTAAACATGTGTAATTGTTTCACTTTTATCTGAAATATATCAGGCAGACTTTACATTACATTTAAGTAATTCATTTCAATCTTATTCCCTGCAAAATTGTGAACGTGATTATATTTATTTTCATGTGAAAGAAAATCTGACGCACGGGTTAAACATGCCTCCGTCCCAACTTGCACAACAATGATATTAAACCGAGCGGGATGGCTCAGGCGGTAAAGTCTGTGGGAGGTCCCGGGTTCAAATCCCGTGGGCCGACCAATCTGTCTGACGTTTTCTCGTGGTTTTCCTCAGAACTGGATATTTAATATCACGACCCAAAGTTCCACTAAAATAATAGTAAAATGAAAAATAAGTGGTAATAGCGAATGCTATGCCATCTATCTACAGACAATGTAAGCAGTTAGACTGGACGGCACACTAACGCCATCTGCACGGCACGAAGCAGAATATTCGGCTGCCATGCGCTGGGGGTCTCTGTGGGCACGTGACTTAGCAAGATGGCATTTCTAGGGAGGCGACCTAGAAGGCTAACTGTTCGCCTTTCTATGGGGGCGGCGGTTGGACAGGACGGCACCCTAATGTCATCTGCACGGTATGGATCAGGTGGTTACAGGGATGAGACCTAGAAGGCTAACTGTCCGCCTTTCTGTGTGAGGGCGGCGGTTAGACTGGACGGCACCCTAATGCCATCTGCATGGCATGAAGCAGGTGGTTACAGGGATGAGACCTAGAAGGCTAACTGTCCGCCTTTCTGTGTGAGGGCGGCGGTTAGATTGGACGGCACCCTAATGCCATCTGCACGGCATGAAACAGGTGGTTACAGGGATGAGACCTAGAAGGCTAACTGTCCGCCTTTCTATGGGGGCGGCGGTTGGACTGGACGGCACCCTAATGTCATCTGCACGGTATGGATCAGGTGGTTACAGGGATGAGACCTAGAAGGCTAACTGTCCGCCTTTCTGTGTGAGGGCGGCGGTTAGACTGGACGGCACCCTAATGCCATCTGCATGGCATGAAGCAGGTGGTTACAGGGATGAGACCTAGAAGGCTAACTGTCCGCCTTTCGGTGTGGGGGCGGCGATTGGACTGGATGGCATCCTAATGCCATCTGCACAGCACGAAGCAGAAGATTCGGTAGATATACGCTAGGGCCTCTGTGGTTACAAGGATGAGATCTAGAAGGCTAACTGTCCATCGCATATCTTTCTAAGAGTTATCCATAACAGAGAAAAAAAATGATATTAAGAATGGTTTGTTTCTGTGAAAGAGCGTCTTAAAATATACAGTTTGACGTGTCCGACCGTTTTTTTGAAAAATATTTCCATTTAGCTGTAGCAGTAAATATGAGGAACTTTTGAAACGTACTATATACATTTTACTCCGATTTTTAAAAGTAACACAGCAACATTCTTTTTATTGTAATACCTACCAGAACTGTTAGAGGCCTCAGAAAAATAGTTCAAGTATTATTTGTTAAAACTTCATATTGTATTCAATATTTAATAGATTATCTATGCTAGCTTTCATAGAAAAACAAACCTTTAGTATCTGTTTTGTTCTTTTTATGGAATAGATCACAATTTGAAATGCTGATCTAAAACTCAGAATATTCCAATGTATTTTCTGAAAACCTTCATTTGTTACGTTTGTTTGTTCTATTGCTTACATATTACAATAGTAGTAGTATTGTATTCCACCCCAAAATTCGATGCAGATTTCGTCGAAATACTTGTTTTGAGACTACTCGAATAAAATACAAAAGCATTAAAAAAGATATTGTATACATTTGTGTATGCATACGTGTGTGTGAACAGCACAACTCAAAATAGACTGCCCTTTACATGGAACAAATTTCGTTATTCATGATTTTAACAAAAATAGCTATAACGATTTTGATTAAAATACAGTATGTCTAAGATATTTTCATAACAAATAAAACGTATATCTTGAATTTTCGGGGAATAGCCTACGAAGTCCTCTTCATTTGGAAGGAATTTTGTATAATCTTGTATAACTAGTAAACGTTAAGCGATACACGAAAATGTACTGTACAATAAATGTAGATCTCTTTTGTCGCGGTACTTCGTGTTATCTTTTTGCTGAGCGCCTGTTATTGTATTACTAGTTCGAATTTTTGGGTTCTTTGTCCTCCGGCTAGCTATTATTTCTCAGTCGAGCATATCTCTTAAACAGGGTGTGTAAATGGAAAGGATTTATTACGAAAGATAACACTGATAAAAGAATTTGTTTTTACACTTTTATTGCCGTCACACTTTATTCATTTCACATAATTATTCTTGATACACGCCCGACTGAAACTGTTATATTTTCTAATGTTACTATAATCACTTATTTGCTGCACGTTATTAATTCGCGTATTTCACATTTATAACTAACTTTACGACGCGAGAGATTCTGTAGAATTGCGCGACGTATAACGCGTAAATGATTCTCTTAAACTTTGCGACGTATAACCCGCGAATGCTTCTGTTGAACTGAGCGACGTATAACCTGTGTATGATTCTGTTGGACTGAACGACGTGTAATGCACGAATGTTTCTGTTGAATTGAGCGTTACCCGTCTCTGGCTTCATAATTTATACTCCCTCACCCGATATGCCTAAAGATTATAACCGAGCTGCTATTGGTTAATAAAACGCGCCAACATTAGCGTCTATTTTTATATCCAATCAAAATTACAAACACATATGCTCTAGCGAAGATATTCCCTCCATTTCTAAGAAAAGCGCGCTAATCTGACGTCATTTGTTTGCCTCTTCTAATTAATAAACAACTCACCCCCTCGCTCATTGTTGCCCGCTCTAATTGTCAGTTTCAGTGAGGTCGTGTAAACGCATTTCCTAACAATGCTTATAATTAACAAACATCTAAAATCAATGTCATACAATAATGTTAATTTACACTACAATCACTCTGGCATCATTGTTGTGATATAAAATACTGCCACACTTTAAAACTGACAATTTATTTAAAATAAGTTTTTTGTAGCATAAGCCGTTTCCGAGATATCCGTTATTAAAGGTTCGAATTGTTCATTTCTTGGTCAAGGCTGTTGTCCTTTCAACATTATGTTTCTCGCAATTGCATAGCGTCCAGTTGTTAAACATTTGACTATCGCTGTTCTCTTTGTATCTATAACGAAATGTGTAATGTAGCTATTTCTGTAAAGGTTAGTTTGGATTAAAATGTAGTGGATAGAAGAATAAGGTTTTGCAAGAAACTTTGTATTAGAGTGAGTAGAGAAATTCATGTGAATGCTCATGCAGATGTTTGTTTAGATGCTGCTCACAAGAAGCTTCGTTAAAATATTAAACTCGTAGCTTGTTCATTACTGCTTTTGCAGTTTATCTGAATAATAAATCCACAGTTACAAGCTATTAATTTTGCACCGACATTTCTTTCAGATAATCAATACACGAGTTTTCAGTTCAGAAACTCAAATATCTGGCTGGAAATAATGGATGTATTCCTTTAATGAAACAGCGGTAAAGTAACAAAGCAAGAGAACCTAGTTAAACAGGCGAGGGAAAAAAATGGAGATTTGAGATAGCAGACTTTAATTTCCACTATACAAACGATCTCTTCTTCGCTGTCCCCTTAGAACAGTAATTGCTTCATTGCAAAATATACGTTATGTAAGAATATTTGCATTTTGTTATTAACTGCGCCGAGATGCTAATACATATGCAACATCTTCAGAGTTGTTTGCCTGGAGAAACGGAATAAAATGAGGTCGTATATATTCATCATAACAACAGCACAACTCGCATTAGGCCCTCTTCGGCACAAAATAAAATAAAACACATATACAAATATGTAGGTGCATTAATGTGTTCTGCAGTGCAAAGTATGCCAAGTACAAAGTCCAGCATAAGCATGTGATGTGTTGCATTCACGATTTTCTCTACTCACTCTTCTACAAATTATTCTTTTAAAAAATCTACTTCTTGTTAATCCAGATAAACTTTAATTGCCAATTTCGTTTTAGGTATAAGAAGAATACAGTAGGTTAAAAGCGAGGGAATTCCATGCTGTTTGTATGACCACGCAAAAAAAAAAAAAGAATAGCGACTTATCACTTGAAAACACTCTTAAACCCCTTGTACATGATCAAACTTGTTTTTCATTCACGAGTTTACAAAAAAAAAAAAATTGTAAAATATATTTAACACAAATGTGTTAGACTTGTCATGTCTTAATGTGTATTTACACGGTGCCTTTTTGCCAAATTGAACCCTTTCAGAACACATTGATAATTTATCACGTGCAAAGTAATTTACTATTAGCATCACGGTATAACAGTTTGCAATGGTCTTTACGTAATTACATAGCATTTTCACGTATTACAGCCCAAGAAATCAGATTATGATTAACAAATGCAATAAAAACAACACGAATTAATAGGTTAACTACACTAATAACATTGCATCAATGCATTACCCTTACTTCGGAAAGCTCCGTGATAATAGTTTCTTCATATGCTGCCGTCTTCATCCACGGAGCCCACAGCATATAGACATGGCCATCTTTCTTATAACCTAATCATACAACATCCCTTGCTCTCAGGTAGTCATTTTTGTTTACTTCTTGTTTTCAGTTGAAGTAGGTTTGTTGTATTGTTATTTGCCCCACGTTTTGGGAGCCAATTTGAAGAAGGTTTCTTACTGCTACGTATGGAAAGTCAGTTTGAAGATGTATTATATTTCGACTGTTGGGGAGCCGAACTTGAAGTAGTTGCAACAGCACGTATGGTACCCGGTAGCCTTCGTCCCCCAAAATTTAAAAATATTAACTTTGTAATTTGACTGTTTCTTTAAATATTATATATTTATGTTTGCCTCGCCTGCGTCAGTATTATTGTTAGAGACATGGATTTCTTTGCAAGGCGTGGTGCGGCTGAAGAATGTAAGCTTACACAGATTATAATTTTTTATTCACTCCTTTTTATTAGTTCTTGACACGATTTAAAAAACACTTCACTGATATAGAGAGCTGTAAGATTCTTTTATTAATCACTTGCACTTTTAAAACACGTAAACTATTTTCGTCTCACACAAATACGTATTAAATTTCTCGAGGACGCATCTCGCGTCCGGTTAGGAACACTGTCTACAAGCAACTGACTTGATTTCTACAGCCTAAATTTGTAAATTTCTGTATTTCAAGTCTCTGATTGGCTATTCCTAATCCAATAGAATACTTTTATTTAACTTAAGATTTTTTTCTGGTTATTGATTGGCCATTTTATAAACTGTCTCAAAATTTACATTATTGTTGCTCCAATAATGACTAGTAGCATTATTAAACTTTCTTACTCATTATTGCCTCAAGGTTACCTCATTGTTAGCAACTTTTGACCTATTTCTCACAGCTCCTACATTATTAAATTACGTAATACATTCACATAACATTGTTACACATGTATACAATAATATAAACATTTACAATGACTGTAATATACACTTTTTATATATTATTACATACACATATTGCTTTAAGGCGGGTTGTTATTATATTTTTTTATTATATAATTTAACTGAAATCATTTAAGTGTTAAAAATACTGCCTCACAGTCATGTTGCGGATTTCGTGACGCACATTCATTGGCCGAAGCCATCAAATCATTGTCATATCTTTGACCGTTTAGACCAAGTCCTTATTTGCTTTCAAGACTTTAAAAGTATTGGAAGAAATTTGACAAGAAAAGTTGTAAAGTTATGGCAAGTCTTGGAAAGCCTTGTAAAGCGCTGAATTTGACAAAAATTTGTACGTGTACACGGAGCTTAAGAATTTGAAAATACAAACAACAAAAATATGTCGAAAATGATTAACCTCACAAAAGGTTTGGGGTAAACTGAATTACTAGGGTCCGCCAAAGTGATGGCGTTCCTAAGCTCAGGTTTCTGATAGGTCGAAGACGCTAATAAGGTTCCAAAACCGCAAAGCGTAGCCGAGGTTTGTTTTTTAGAAGTAGAGGAGTGGAGCCCGGAGGCCGCCACTGCGACGACAGAGTGTAGCTGTAGATTCTGCGGTTCTAAACTTGAATGCTTTGCCTATTATTTATGGAACCGTTACCGTAAGAGTCCATATATACTCAAAAACACACCAATATGGCAATTTAACCACTTTCCTTTAGGTTTTAATGACATCTTCAAACTGACCCTAGTAGTGCAAAAAAGCCAAAGTTTGACATAAATCGCGAGCGTTAACGAAATCTACATTGTTTGTGTAGTAGGATTTTGTCTCTTACATTTACCAATAATAAAAATTACGCTTAAGTTCATTACTTGCGTCCGTATTGAAAAGTGTTGAAAAAGGGATTAAAACTCAAAGATGAGTGTTTAAATTACCTTGGTACGTGCTGTTTGGAGTGGATGTTGTTTCTTCCACCTGCCTTCCTTTTACGTGTTTTACTTTTATAGCAGAATTACGGTGTGAGGACAACAAACGTAGCATCTTCCCACTACTGCACATGCGCGATGCGAACTGCCAACCTAAATGAAAAGCGAAATCCGTGGGATTAGCGATGTTTTCTTCTTCTACATTTTCGCTTTACGCTGATATAAAGGTAATACGAAGGCGGTGTGTTGTTAGTATATTGCACGAAGTAAAATGGCTTGCGGAAGGTATGAGAATACAGTATACACGATAGCGAGAGACCATATGGGTATGGGCAACTTGCAGCGACTGCAAGGCTCAGGTGCTTTGGTATAATCACTGGTTACTAATTAACCTAGGTTTATATGTAATATTATATACAGGGTAATTTATGAAGAACTGACACATTTCTTTCTTTAATTATTCTGTTCGAAATTCACTCAATGCCCCTATTTTAGCACCAAATTAAGCAGACTGTTCTGGAGTTTCGATTGCCAGTCACTAGATGCGCAGATGTTCATATTTTATTCGTAATTGTTAGTTTTATTGTCGGCAACTGTTCTTGAGATTTTGTTCTAGTCAACGTGAAAATGGAGTACACATTAAACGAACGACTCTTCCTTGTAAAGAAATACTGGATTACGAATTAAATTACAGCTACACAAAGGGCATACCAGAGAGAATTTGGTGTTGGAATCCTCCCCAAAGAAACACAATACTGGGAAAGAAACACAATGCTGGGGCTGGTAAATAAATTAGAATCAACTGGATCTCTGGCGAGAGAAAAAGGCAAAACTCGTTCATCTAGGCTTCCCACTGTTGTTGACGTAAGAGCGCGACTGGATCAGTCACCCATAAAAGCATTAAGACGTTTGTCGCAGGAGACAGGGTACAACTACTCAATGTGTCAGAGAGCTGTGAAAAGTGCAGGCCTAAAGCCGTATAGGATTACGGTTGTCCATCAGTTACAGGAACCAGATAAGGATAGGCGACTGTACTATTGTCATTGGTTTCAGGGGTTCATTGTACAAAATCCTGCCATATTGTCCATCACATGGTTCACAGATGAAGCATGGTTCATTTATCCGGCTAAAATCGGAGTTTGTTGCGCAATATCTGCACAGAGAATAGTTGGGTCAATTTTTTTTAAAAAAAAAACAATGTGAACACTGCAGAGTACCGACGGATTTTCATGGAGTTTCTGAGCAACTAGACGATGTAGAGCTGAGTCAAGGATATTTTCAGCAGTACGGCGCTACATGCCATACATCAAATGAATTCATGGCACTAATTGCAAGTTTATTTGACGACCGGATAATTTCCAAGAATCTGTGGCCACCGAGATCTCCACGACATCGCCGGACTTCTTTCTATGAGGTTACTTAAAAGACAGGGTTTATGCCACACGTCCACACCAATTTTAAATCTTGTATATGAACAACCCAGCGGCAGTAGTCTGGGAATAGCTCGCATGGTCGGCGTGTCCCATTGGTTTGTTCTCAGCACGCTGAAAGAGCAGTTATTGCGATCGTATCACATCCAACGGGTACAGTGTCTCTCAGCAGCGGATTGCGCACCTATTGGTTCCTATAAGAAGGTGTAGATATGCCACAATTATGGCAACAGACGAAGCTACCTTTACAAAAAATTGCATTCTCAATTTTCATAACACCCATACAGGGGCGGAAGAAAACTCACAGCACCAGGGAGCATCGTTTTCAACAGCGATTTGCTGTGAACGTATGGGCAAGTATAGTTTACGATTGCCTCAGAGACCCCTATATTCTCCCCGACCGTTGTACGGAGTTAATTATCTGACATTTCTGCAAGAGACGCTCCCAGACTAATTGTAAACTGTCTCTTTAGACACCAGGAGAAACACGTGTTTCTTACATGATGGTGCCCCAGCACACATTACTCGAAATCTTCGTGACCATCTGAACCGTAGCTTTCCTAACAGGTGGATTGAACGTGACGGGCCCATCAAATAGCCTACGAGATCGACGGATACGGACTTTTTCTTCTGGGGGATATGAAAAGCACGGTCTACAAAACATCGATTACTACGTCGAATCTTTGAGACAACGTATTCATTCGGCAACAATAAAAGTATCTTTGCTAGAGTACGACGTAATTGGTTACGAAGGTGTGAAGCTTGCAGATGCACAAATGGTGGACGTTTTGAACAATATCGGTGAATCGTGCGAATCATTTGCCGTCCATGTTAAGAGTACCATTTAGTAGCCTTGTAAGAGCCTATGTGGGTTTTTTTTGGTGTTTACATATCAAAAAGGTGGTTTGGTTCATTAAATTATAATCACGCCACTGTATCTCCGGCGCTGATGTTTCGTGAGGGTAAAGAAATAGATAGGTATATATCAGAATGGCCACCTCTAACAATACTAGCGCTGTGAATTTTCGCAGTAAAGGAGGTTATTCTGTCTCATTTCAACAGATAAATCAGGATTCTAATTTTACTTCTTCTAACGTTTTTAATAAATATAGTTTACTGTTGTTGTTTAGAGCTTTGCTACACGCAAAACACAACACGAAAGAAAAGAATCGAAAATCTGGCAAGGTTTGCAGTGCTGGATTGACTCGCACAGCAAAGGGTGGAAGTTGTCTGCTAGGACCAATTACAGCGTTCTTCCCCGCGTGCGTCCACTGCGTTTTGGACTGTGTTGCCAATTCTCTTGTAAGTGAAGCACGTGTGGTCAGTAGCTGTTTGCTTTAGTTCAGGTGAAGTTGGTTTTTTTGTGCCTGTGCGATTTACTGCGTTATTCTTGTTATAGTTATCATTATAGTTATAGTTGTTATATTGCTATGGCTAGTGGTTCTTCAGAATCGAAGAAAAAAATCGGGTCTTACCGGAGCCAAAGCCGTGAATTTATATTCAGGCTACGTGAATATTTTGAAAAGAAGCGAGACTACGGGGCACACTGTCATCAGGCTTCCACCATATCGCTGCCATTTCATTGAACTTATCTGGGCACAAGTCAAGGGGTATGTTTCAGAACATAACAAGACTTTCCGCATCGCCGAGGTTGAGCGCTTGGTGCAACAAGGAATCGAACAGGTGTCAGCGGAAAAGTGGCAGAGTGTTGTGAAACATACGTGGGAACTTCTACTTCAAGCAAAAGAAGCTGAAGGTGTTTTGGAAGAACGCGTAGAAGAATTAGTTATTTCATTAAATGCTGACAGTAGTGACTCCAGTGACACTGATGATGAAGAAATGGCTATCTACGAGGAGTGCGGTGTCTTTACGCTGGACTATTGACATGTTAAATGTGAGTAATTTAAATCTCTTTGCTTAAGCTTCCTGTAAATGCTATCCCCATACTTTAAATACTATAGGCAACTATTTCATTGTTTGCACTTTGTAAAGACGTGGCACTGTATACACACGTGCTAACAGTAGGGGGCAAGAATTGACAACACTGTCTTTCTCGGTCGCGCAAACTGTCAGAGCCGGAGATAAAACGGCGGTACTATAGTAAGTTGCAAAACGTATTTAAGCTTAAGTTTAGGTTACAAAATGTGTTATGGAAGACGCAGATGCAATTATTAGAAGGTACAGGCACGAAATGTTTATCCACTCTCATGAACCACGCGCCATACAGCGAAATTGAAACCTGTTTATGCGCTGACCTACTTCTGGTTTTGAAAGCGAGAGTGCTACCCCGCTCTCAGCTACCGGTTTGCTGCCGCTGCAACGTTGCTAGCGTGTGCGTTTTATGTTCTCGAAAACCATAGAATATCTCCGCAAAAAATGGTCACAGAAAAAACTGAAAGATACAGGATACGTTCCAAATAATGAGATCTGTAACTGGTTTAAGTTAATGTAATGACCTCCCATCTACCTGGTATACAGCGTGTGAATTCCCTTAGCCGTTTGATTGTTTTAATTCTTGCGATTCTCGTAAGTTTTGTCTAATTTGTTGAGTGTTCGCAGTTTATCTTATTTTGTCCAGCTTTTATCTGAATTTTTAGTTTTTTCAGTTTATTTAAATTGCTAATGCGTCCAGAGTTTATCTGACATATATTTTATATTTTGTGAGGGACTTACTTTGCAGCAACATAGGAATTATTTGATACTGTTCAATGACCAGGCAAGCGTGAGGTGAAAAACTGATCGAGCTAAATAGGGCAAAACTGTAATGTATTTATGTCAAGAAAATTTACCTTCTCTTTGCCTCTGCGATAATCACGAGATTTGTGTGAACTCGTGTTATAACATAATGGTTTCTGAAAACTTATGAGTAGAGCTAGGACAAATATCTATTGAGCGAGGAATCTACATAACTACCACACGTTCAGGCAGTATTTTAACACTTAAATGATTTTAGTCAAATTATATAATAAGTAAATTCAATAACAGCCCGCCTTGAAGCAATATGTGTATATAATAATTTGTAAAATGTATGTAACAGTCATTGCATATGCTTATATTATTGTAAACATGTGTAATAATGTTATGTGAATATATTACGTAATTTAATAATGTAGGAGCTGTGAGAATAAGTTAAACGTTGCTAACAATGAGGTAACCTTGAGTCAATAATGAGTGAGAAAGTTTAACAGTACTACTTGTGATTCTTGGAGTAACAATAATGTAATTTTAGTGACAGTTTATAAAATAGCCAATCAACAACCAGAAAAAGCTTTAGTTAAATAGAGGTATTCTATTGGAGTAGGATTAGCCAATCAGAGACTTGAAATACAGAAATCTACAAATTTAGGCGGTGGAAAACAAGTCAGTTGCCTGCAGACAGTGTTTGTAACCGGATGCAAGATGCGTCCTCGAGAGATTTAATATGTATTCGTGTGAGACGAAAAATAGTTTTACGTGTTAAAAAGTGCAGTTAATTAAATAAAAGAATCTCACAGCTCTCGATATCAGTGAAGTATCAAGTATTAATAAAAGGAGTGAAGTAAAATTATAATCTGTGTAAGCCTATATTCTTGTCGCACCAAAACCCTGCTAAGAGAAACGTGTCTCCAACAAATATTGACGCAGCCGAGGCAAACATATATATAATATTTAAACAAACACTTAAATTACAAAATTAATATTTCTTAAACTTGGGGCAAGGGCCACCTGAAAGTACATTTGGGGCGAAGACTACCGGAAACTGTTTACTATACGTGCGGTTGCAACTACTACAAGTTCGGCTCCCCAACAGTCGAAATACGATACAACTCCTTGAATACAATACAAACGCTTTCTCAAATTGGCCCAAAGCGTGGTGCAAATAATGTAACAATACAAACTATTTCAAATTGGCGTCCATAGGTGGAGCTAATAAAACACCTACATCAACGTGACATTGTACTGAGTACACACACGGACCCAGGGCTGCACAGTTGACAGTCAGTGGTTCAATGCGTTGCTGGTATCGTAGAATTGCTGTGTGTGTATGTTCTGTTCTACCCCTGACGCTTCTGTTTACAGTTCCATGTTTCCTGTGGCACCCCTTACCTTCGCCACACTGTCGATACAAACTCGAAGCGTGCATACACTGTAACCCAAAGGATATTTGTCTTATCTCTGCTTATGAGTATGGAAATTTTGTGTGTTCACGCTGCATATGATGTATATTGCTCTGTGGCAAACATTTGTTAATTAAACCCAGTATGTAAATGCTTGTATCGGTCATATCTAAGGTCCGATCGCTTCCTAGTTTAGGCACCTCCACCTTAATAATGTGAGTAACAGACACAGTGCAACTGTTAGTTACTTCTCCAGCTTTAGGTATAACCTTTTCTGAGTAAAAAAAATTAAAATATAGCACGAAAGTTGACACTTTATACATATTAAATGGGAACGAAGCAATTTCACTTCATCCCCACATAAACCAAACTTAACGACTTGTGATACATTGTAAATATCTGCAATAAATTAATAAATATAGTGCCTTATTTCTGACTCCTGGCCGGCTGCTTCGCGGCCCGCTGCTGCCGGCCGAGTTCAATATTCACAGACTCTGAACTCAAGCGCATAGATTTACATGCATGCAGTAAGTAACCTTTATCACAGAAGCTGTAGGAAATTGTCCTTGTGCTGCCACGCATCACTCACACCTTTTAAGAAAATTTTCCATTAGCACGCATGAATTCTTCTGAAATTGCAGTAATTTCCCTTCTGATATTGTCTTTCAGTTCTTCCAACGTATGCGGGTTGTTCCGATACACTTTATTTTTTAAGTTCCCCTCATAAATAAAAGTCGCATACCGTAAGGTCTGGAGAGCGCGGTGGCCATAGTCTTTTTACTGATGACCCTATCTTCAAAAAATCTCAGCTGTATGTGCTGTAGCAGAGTCTTGTTGAAAATATGCCTTTGTGCATTCAATGTCACACAAATATTCCAGGAATGGTTTGATTATTGTATCCCTGTACCTGTGTCCATTAACTGTATCCTCTAAGAATATAGGCCCTATAGTTCGGTACGCATTCACAGCACACCAAACACCAATTTTCTGGTCATGTAATGACATTTCGTGTGGAGTTTTCCGCACTCCAGTATCTATTGTTTTGTGTCGATACATGGCCATTTAAAGAAAGCCATGCTTCGTCTGTGAAAAAAATTAACTTTGGGTCCATAGAGCCATCATTAACTTTAATACGACACCCAGTTGCAGAAATTTACTCTACTCACAGTATTCCTGAACTACGGTTATCTTATAAGGTTTTAATTTTAAACGTTTAGTGGCTTTCCAAGCCGAGAATTGTGAAACTCTCGTTACCTATGATAACCTACTCGGAGATTTTTTTTGGCTGTGTTCTAACCTTTGTCCTATCTCATCGAGTTTTTCCTGTGTAAGAACATGGCGAGTTACTTTGGGTTTCTTATCAAGAACAGGACCCGTTTTTCTAAATCGGTTTACAAGACCACGAACTGTCTTTCTGTGAGGCGCACGGACTCCGGGGAATCTGTCTATAAATAGCCGTGTCACTTGTCTACAAGACTCTGTTCACACGTAGGAATCATACACGAATATGCGGTGTTAAAACACACTTCTTGGCATTATAACAGAACTATCACACTTTAACCACAAAGAACAAAACACAAACTCGCGCTAGCAACAGTCGCACATGCACTGACGCGCTGAGTGGAGCGAGAACAGAGGGAACCAGAACCGGTTAGAAGCACTGTGCGCACGCAGCTACATCCGCCAAGCTGGAGGCCAGTAGTCGAAAATAAGGCACTGTACTTAATATTGAATTTTGTTCTCATTTATCAAGCTTTAAAGCGTTCATTTAACGATTTATTAAATGCATTTGAGTACGATGAAATGGCATGAAGTGAAAGCACGGCCTTAGTGTACTACTAATAGAAAACAAAAGGTTTATATACTTACGTATCTCATTGAAGTAGAAAGGGAAATCGCCTGTCACTGAGCAGTTGAGACGAGATTTGAGAAAGGATGTCCATCGATTGCGAAAGCGATGTGGTCCTCCACGATCGTACTTGCAGACCCGGGCCACTCTCGAATATACAGCCTGGAACAAAACAAAGCTTAGGTAAAACACTGCTATCCTGCCTCTACGAGGGACACTATATTTTGAACCTTGGCAAACCTGAATGTTGTAGGTGCCATCTGATGTTTCCAATGGAAAGTTTGACATTTTTGACCATAATATACTTCAAACATTTTGTCAATAGAGCGTCATTTGTTTTGTTTACACTAACTTGAAAATTGTGTGTCAACAAAAACATGTAATTAACTCGTGAAAATGTTCGTGCAATGATTTATTACGACTTTCGACGTGGATTATCAAGAAAAGAGTGCATCGATCAACTAACTTCCACATTTGGCGACGAAGCTCCATCCTTTGCCACTGTGAAACGATGGTATAACCAATTTAATCGTGACCGCTGTTCGCTCAATGATGAAGTTCGTGAAGGTCGTCCAAAATCAGTTGTTGTGCCAGAAAACATTGATGCTGTGCAAGAACTAATAATGAAAGATCGTCATGCGACATATTGTGAGATTGAGGCAACCCTAGGCATTAGTTGTACCAGCATATATAAAATATTGTATGATTATTTAGCCGTGGAAAAGGTTTGCTCTCGTTGGTTCCCACATAATTTAACGCAATCTCAAAAAGATGGTCGTGTCGATTGGTGTACAAAAATGCTCAAGAAATACAACGGCGGTGCCTCATAAGACGTATATAAGATTGTAGCAGGTGACGAATCATGGATCTATGCGTATGGGCCGGGACGTAAACAGCAGTCGACTGTATGGGTGTTTCAAGATGAAGCAAATCCAACAAAAGTTGTTCGCACTCGAAACACTTCGAAGCAAATGGTCGCCTGCTTTTTCAACAAAACTGGCCATGTGGCAACAGTGCCTTTAGAGGAACGCAAAACGGTCAATGCCGAATGGTACACAACCATTTGTTTACCGGAAGACTTCGGTGAAGTAAGGAAAACCAACAAGAACCGTAGGATCGTTCTTCATCAAGACAATGCGAGCGCACACACATCTCGTCTAACAACAGAGTATTTGAAGGCTCAAAAAATCGAATTGATGGGTTTTCCGCCATACAGTCCTGATTTGGCACCCAACGACTTCTTTTTGTTCCCGAACATCAAGAATAAATTGCGTGGACAACGATTTTCGTTGGCAGAATAAGCCGTTGTTGCCTTCAAAAACCATGTTTTGGAGGTGTCTCAAGAAGACTGGAATAAATGCTTTGACAAATGGTTCAAACGTATGCAAAAGTGTATCGATTATAAAGGAGAATATTTTGAGAAACAAGAAAGCAGTTTTCAATCAGAAATTACTTTGTTTTAATTATTAGGCTCAAAATATAAATAGTGCCCCTCGTATAGTTAAGTGCCTACCACAGATGTCCTGCTGGGAGTAGGATGTTTATTTAATAAGAATTATCCCTTTCCCTTGCTAGAGTATGCAGAGTATATACAAGGGAGTGAATGTATGTTTCCAGCTAATACGAATTAAACAAACAAGATAACCTATAGTTAAAGTTGCTAACCTTTCAGCTGTCCTTCAAGACAAACTTGCCGGTTCAACCATACGAGGGGCGATCTAAAAGTTCTCGATCAGACTCAGAGATGTGGTCAAGATGACTAAATGACCACATATCAATTACACGCGAGCGCCTTCCAAAAAACGTACGTGTCTCATTACAACTGTTGAAAATAGGATTTCGTTTTGTATAGTTCCAAAGACATGTAACAGTAAAGATTGAGGCAGTATTTTAATACCTAATAATTTCAATTGTATTTTACAATAAGTAAATTCAATAACAGCCTGCCTTGAAACAATATGTATGTAATAATTATTTAAATTGTATGTAACAGTCATTGCATATGCTTATTTTTATTGTAAACATGTTTTATTAATGTTATGTGAATACATTATATACTTTAATAATGCAAGAGCTGTGAGAATAATAAGTTTTAAGTTGCTAACAATGCGTAATAATGACTAATGACGTAACCTTCTAGCAATAATGAGTTAGAGTGTTTGAAAAGTTACCAGTCATGATTATATCAAAGATAAGGTAAATTCAGTAACAGTTTAAACTTAGCCAATCAATAGCAAGGAAAAAGTTTAAATAAAATGCAGATATTCTATTGGACTAGAATTAGCCAAAGACTTGAAATACCGAAGCTTACAGGTTTAACCGTTGAAATCCTACTCAGTTGCTGGCAAGCATTGGTAGTGAACAGATGTAAGATGCGTTCTCTACGAGTGAATCGTAAAATATGTATACGCGCCAAGTGAAAGTATTGAAGATTCTCACAGTTCTTAAAAAGTGTAGTGCTTTATAAAAGTGTGCAAGAATTAATAAAAGAAGTGAATTTTAAAAAGTTAGTGATGTCTACATTCTTGTTACACCGCACCCTGAATAAAAGAAACATGTTTCTAAAGTAAGACTGACGCAGCCGAGGCAAATTCAAACATATATAATATACAGAAGCAGTTTTAATAACAAAGTTAAATATTATAGTGTAAAACTTGGAGTGTAATAACAAAATTACATCTTAAAATCAGCTTCTCGTACGTAGCAGCATATTGCGTAATAACAGTAACTATTACGTAATCAACAAATTCAAACAAACGCCCAAAGCGTGTTCCAGGAACTTTTTAAATGCAACTAAATAAATATTACGTAAAATAAACATTACGTAACAACAACACATCTTCAAGTTAATATTACGTAACAACATTTCTACTTCAAGTTGGCTTCCAACTGCGGGGCAGATGAAATAAGTTGCGTAATTTATTACGAGTAGCAAACACTTTCTCAAGTTATGCTATTTATAATATTTTCGTAAACTTCAGAGAGCCTTGTATAGCAAAAATAAAACTAAGATTATCTAATATAATCCGTAAATACTTAATTTTTAGATTTAATTTTATCTTCTGCTTTTGTTTGCTGAAATATGTAATGCGAGGTTGTGTACTTGCTATTCTATCGCAAAAACCAAATTTCTTGTTGGATTATTTATGACATGTGTTAAGTATAATTCTTTACATGACTCACTGTAAAGTTTCAGATGCCTAAGTGTAGTCACTTGTTTGTGATGAGGGTGTAAACAAACTAGTGTTAACATTTTCTACAAAATGGATACAATTGATATACGGACTGTGATAGAGTACTTTGTTTCGAAGGTTTTGACCTCAACATAAATACAAAAGGAGCATTTATTTGTTTGAAATCACTCCATGAAACAATGAAAATGTGACGTGCTAATCGGGGATATTCGTCAGCAGAATTCCGACTAGATAGTATTTATGAAGAACTGACACATTTATTTCTTTAATTGTTTCAAAACGAGTTATACTAACGACAACTTATTATACCGAAATGCAGAGGAATTTTGGGAGATTATTTACCTCTATAGCAAATGTTCATAATGCCCTCCGTCCTGCATAAGGCACAACTCAACACGTCGTTCCATGTTACTGACCACTCGTTGGAGGACTCTGTTGTCAATAGCTTGAAACTCCTGTGTAATGTTGTGCTTCAGATCGTCCAATGTCTGGGGACGTGTGGCATAAACCCTGTATTTTAAGTAACCCCATAGAAAGAAGTCCGGCGATGTCAAATCCGGAGATGTCGGTAGCTACAGGTTCTTGGAAATTATCCGATCGTCAAAGAAACTTGCAATTAGTGCCATGGATTCATTTGATGTGTGGCATGTAGCGCCGTCCTGCTGAAAATATCCTTGACTCAGCTCATGTCTAGTTGCTCAGCAAACTCCATGAAAATCCGTTGGTACTCTACAGTGTTCACATTGTTTTCATAATAATTGGTCCCAATATTCTCTGTGCGGATATTGCGCACCAAACTCCGATTTTAACCGAGTGCGTAGGTGCTTCATGAATAACATGTGGATTTTCGCTGCCCAATAGGTGAGTTATTTGAGTTCACATAGCCGGATAAATGGAACCATGTTTCATCTGTGAACCATGTGATGGACAATATGGCAGGATTTTGCACAATGAACGCCTGAAACAAACGACAGTAATTCAGTCGTCTATCCTTGTCTGGTTCCTGTAACTGATGGACAACCGTGATCCAATACGGCTTTAGGCCTGCACTTTTCATAGCTCTCTGACACATTGAGTAGCTGTACCCTGTCTCCTGCGACAAACGTCTTGATGATTTTTTGGGTGACTGATCCAGTTGTGCTCTTACATCAACAACCGTGGGAAGCCTAGATGAACGAGTTTTGCCTTTTTCACTCACCAGAGATCCAGTTGTTTCCAACTTGTTCACCAGTTCCAGTATTGTGTTTCTTTGGGAAAGATTCCAAACACCAAATTCTCTCTGGTATGCCCTTTGAGTAGTTGTAATTGAATTCGTAATCCAGTATTGCTTTACAAGGAAGAGTCGTTCGTTTAATGTGTACTCCATTTTCACGTTGACTAGAACAAAAGCTCAAAAACAGTTGCCAACAATAACTGCGGCATTGAGTGGATTTCGAACAGAATAATTAAACAAAGAAATGTGTCATTCTTCATAAATCAACCTGTACATGTGTTGAGAGAAAATGTCTACCTAATAGTTTACGCTACGCGATAACCAGGAAGAAGGTTTTTAAATTATTCTCATTATTAATCTGAATTCCATTAAACGTTGGTAACACCATATATTTTATGGCAGTAACGTCCTTTGTAGTAATGCTGTATTCTTTGAGAGGGACAAATGTCTATAAAAATAAACTCGGAGCTCAGCAAAGAATACTTCAGTGAAATGATCCTGAAATGTTAATTGTAATCAAGGAAGGGGACGTCATTTGCAGAGTCGCCTAACCTCTGGACCTGCAACCTAATTGGATTCCGTGTACCTATTCTCATTTTCTCTTGCCCCATATGGCACAAGTGCTCATTCTAAACCGCTGTAACCTGCTGACCATTGTCATAATAGTTAAGAAGGTAATCCAGAGCTAGCAAGAATCCTTTTCTCCAGGGATGACCAGCGGCACTGACTTCTCCTTTCAGTTTTTTACTTTCTATACCACTGCATTCCAACCAAAAATTTAATACCGAGATTTCACCGGAAATACACGTTTTGAGGCTCCTTGAATACATACAAGAATTTTTTTTGAAAAACGGTCTGTGTGTGAACAGCATAACTAAAAAAAACGAAAAGTCACGAAGGCTGCAAAAAATATCCCCACACCCCCATACTATCCTTTACTTGGAAGACTTTTCGAAATTTTTTATTTCCTTAAAAATGGCTAACGATTTTTATTAAAATACCACGTATTAAAGATAACTACATGATAACAATGTTGTACAAATGGTAAACGTTAAGCGATAAACGAAAACACAATTTATTTTAAATAACTTTTTTGTGGCATATGCCATTTCCGAGATATCGTTAAGAAGGGTTCGATATGTTCAATATTTAATGATTATTTTCAAGTCCTGTAGATTTTCAGTTGCTTCTCGCGGTGTCATGGAAACATATGGAATTTTAAGGCAGCATATAGCGTCCAGTTGTTAAACATTTGACTATCGCTGTTCTCTTTGTATCTATAACGAAATGTGTAATGCAGCTATTTTCGGAAAGGTTTATCTCGACTAAAATTAAGTAGATAGGAAAATAAACTTTGTAAGAATAATTTGCATACCCACTAATAAGCCATAGAGGGCAGAGAAATTCATGTGAATGTAACACTTTAGATTTTTTAAAAATCTGAAATTAAAGTTTATCTCGATTGTTAAGTATATAGAAGAATAAACGTTGCAAGGACAATTCGTAGAGGAGTGAGTAGAGAAAGCAATGTGAATGTATCACATCAGATTTTTACTCTAGTTGCGTGCAAGCTGCTTCAGTTCTAGCGATAACTCTAGTACAGGCGGCTTGTTTTCTTTCATATCGCATCTGCTTCACACAAATGCTATTTCGCTCAAATCAAACCTTTTCAGGGCGAAACGTATAAAAGCAAACGATAAAGCCGGAAGGCACGCAATAATACACAGTGATAAACGCAAATGCCAGAAGTTACTGATAAGCATATGCGAACAAGGAAAAAGCAACAGACATGCATCTGTTTAAAAGTAAACTGGTTGCTCGCTTGCGGGGACTGAAAATGGAAAATAAGGACGAGCTTGTATAACTTACGTGCCATTAACCTTGCATTTGCCTTTAAGAAATTACCGCATGTAAAAACATGACCGAGTTGAAATGAAAATATAATCTGCAAAACTAATTTGAAAGTTAATCTCTTGCTGTTTTAATTGTTTACTACATAAACAAGAAGATTCCTGAGGTTTGCAAACCTCTGGTTCACGTCAGCAGTATTCTCATAGCGCTTTCGTTGCGTGTTGACAAGATTGGGGACTGAAAGCCCTATTCTCATTAAATTATGACAAAAACTATTTAACATATCAAACTAAAATTTTACACGACATAGATGCTTGTCTTCTAAGTTCACTGATTTAATTTTATACAATAAGTTTGTTTATTAAGGAAAATAAGACTATTTTCTTAACTATACCATCCCTCTATCTTTATTACTTGTGGCTACACAAATTATTCTTACTCAAGCTTATTTTTACTTTCTCTACTACGTATAGTAAGTAGGGGAAGTATTGTATTCCACCCAAAAATCGATACCGAGATTTCACCGGAAATATATGTTTTGATACCCCCGAATCCAAAAAAAAAAAGCATTTTTGGAAACATGTCCTTGCGTGTGTGTCTGTCTGTGAACAGCATAACTCAGAAACGAACAGTCGGATTAACACCAAACTTGGTATTTAGGTTCAGTATCTTCCAGAGATGCGACACGAAGGTTTTCAAGAAACTCCCTCCACCTCAGATTACCCTTTACATGGAACATTTATCGAAAATTTTAATTTTCTCAAAAATGGCTCTAATGATTTTGATTAACATATACGTTTAAGATATTTTCATGACAAATGAAATGTATATCTCGAATTTTCTGGGAATGTCTCCAAAAGTATTCTTCATTGTGAACGACTTTTGCATAACTGGTAAACCATAAGAGACAGAGAAAATTTTACTACACAAAAAATGTAGATCGCGTTAAAATACACAATTTATGTCATATACATTTTTTTGGTTGAGTGAATCATTTTCGAGATATTACTTGTTATTCCCTTAAATTTTCCAATACTTATACGTTTTATCAAATGTAAATTCGTTATTCATTTTTTTATGTCCTGGACGTACAAAGAGAATGGAATACGCCACACAGCAACTAGCTCTTAAAACATTTGACTATCGCTTAAAGCCTACCATATTCCCCTTGCATCTACAAGAAAATTAACAATAAGATTAACATGAAGCATATGGAGAATAAGCGTTTGTAAAAATAGTTTGTACAAGAGTAGAGAAAGTCATGTGAGTGTAACACATCAGATTTTTTGTGTAGCACTTTGTC
This sequence comes from Deroplatys truncata, assembly GCA_030765065.1. NCBI lineage: Eukaryota > Metazoa > Arthropoda > Insecta > Mantodea > Mantidae > Deroplatys > Deroplatys truncata. The sequence goes on from CM060979.1 coordinate 16,635,246, forward strand.
GTTTTCGTCTAACGTTATACAAGATTACACAAAATTCCCTCCGAATGAAGAGCATCTCATGGGCTAACCCCCCGAAAACTCAAGATATACATTTTATTTGTCATGTAATTATATTTAATATATGGTATTTTAATAAAAATTGTTAGAGCCACTTTTAAGAAAATCAAAAATTTCGATAAATGTTTCATGTAAATACTGGGGTAAAGGGATTTTGTTGAAAATCTTCGTGTCGAATCTTTGGAACATGTTGAACCTAAATACCAAGTTTGGTGTTTATCTGACTTTTCGTGAGTTAAGCTGTTCACACACGCGTTTCCAGAAATGCTTTATTTGGATTCAGGGGACCTCAAAACATATTTCCTGTGAAATCTCGGTATTGAATTTTTGGATGGAATACAATACTTCCCCTACTTACTATACGTAGTAGAGGAAGTAAAAAACGTAAAAAAGATTTCCGTTTAGTCTCCCGTTAAATGTTACAGCGAAGTTTGTATTGTTTCCCAGCAAGGAATGTGCCTTTGTCACCTGTTTGATGCCTTCAACAAAGGCCCTGTAACACCTCACACATAATTACGTACTACACAAACAGTTCTTCATGCTTGAACATTAACTCACTTTACAATACCTTATTATAATTTCAATGAAAGCTTTGATTTCGCCCTTGTTCCTTTTGTATATTGTCTGTTACAGTTTTGTTTAACATTCCATGTTCGCCTTTTATTAAAGAAATCCCATGTGATACATTCTCTATCCACTATCCTTTATTTTTATATAGCCACCGAAACTATTGTTATAAAAATGTATTACTTTCTCCACCACGTACCACCCAGCAGGTAGAGGAAGTATTGGATTCCACCCAAAAATTCGATAGCGAGTTTGCGTGTGTCTGAGAACAGCATAACCCAAAATGAAAACTCGGATAAATACCGAACTTAGTATCTACATTCAGTATCTTTCAAAGATGCGACACTAAGATTTTCAAGAAATTCCCTCACCCAAAACTACCCTTTACGTGGAAATACACACTGCCGTTTGTGAAAATTGCAACACCAAGAAGGAAACGCATGAATTTAATAGCACAAGTTAGGTACATGACAAGTAACAAATGATAAACATTTCAAAACTATACATGACCTTAGAGCCCTAATATTCGGTATTTGGTGTGGCCTCCATGCGCTGCAATTAGAGCTGCTATACGCCGTGGCTTTGAATCAAAAAGGTTCTGAATAAGTTCCTGAGGGATTTTCCTACACGCAGTTTGTATTCGAGCCCACAAATCCGTGGCACTGGTTACTGGAGAACCGTGACGCAGCATGTGCCGACCAACCATATCCCAGACATGTTCTAGAGGCGACATGTCAGGTGAACGTGCAGGCCAGGGAAGCAATGGTACACGTCTGTCTTCGAAGAAGGCTTGTACATTTCTTGCAATATATGGCCGCCATTGTCCTGTTGAAATGTGGCCTGTGGAGATGCCTTAAACAGGAGAGTACCTCAGGCTCTACATCCATCGTTAGGTACCAGTTGCTTTTCAAAGTGCCCTCAATTCGTAGGAGTCGAGATCGGTTGTTGTAACCAATGGCGCCCCAAACCATCACACCTGGTGTTTGTCCGCTATGCCGCTCAACAATGCAGCCCTCCAGGTTGCGCTCACTACGATGCGGCCAACACTATAGGACAAGTTGAAGCGGGACTCGTCCGAAAATACTGCATTTTGGAATCAGCACCCTAGTGACGGTGTTCATGTGCCCATTGCAGTTGGAGGAGCTCGTGGTTTCTGGACGATGGAAGCCGACGTAATGGCATGCATGCAACCGTCCAACCTGCAGCAGACGGCGACGAACCGTTGATGCAGACAAGTTCACACCTGTTGCAGCGCTCCAGCGACAAGCCAACACTTTGGATGAAGCTGTACGTCCGTTATGGCCATGCGGGCAAGATGACGGTCTCCCGTGCTGTGGTCCAGTACCTGCTCTTCGCTGCGTACGACCTTGATCTATCCACTGCTTCCACACGCATCACTGTCGTAGCAGCATGCCCTGTACGAGCCGAAATGTCACGGTATGACAAACCGCTTCCCGGAGACCGATCATTCTCGCTCACATGCCGATATGGCTCTCTTTGACGTCGACGAGGTATACTGGCAGTTACTATATTGTTTACACCTTGCTTGACAGCTCTGCACTGACTACACTGGGCGCAACACAGATCTTGCCGGACCGGCACGAGAGAGCTTTGCTCGGCCTACGTGTATCCCATCTCTCTGCAAACCTAATCTCTTACTGCTTGCACACTCTTCTACACTTCCACCAAGTTTGTTGTTCGGGAAATTCTTTCTTGGTGTTGCAATTTTCACAAACGGCAGTGTATATATATTTTTATTTTCTCAAAAATGGCTGAAAGGATTTTGTTTAAATACCACATATTAAAAATATTTCCGTGACAAATAGAATCTATATCTTGAATTTTCTGGGAATAGCCTGTGAAGTCCTCTTCATTCGGAAGGAATTTTGTATAATCTTGTATAACTGGTAAATGGATGTTATGAAGACACAGTTCACTGTAAAATAAGAGCAGTAAAGTACTGACTGAGACTGACGAAGGTGAGATAATTCCACACTACGCTCCAAATGTTATAAATACCAGCGAAAAAAACCTGTCTCCTAAGTTTTGGGCAGCAGATTTGGAAACAGGTTTGAGGAGAATACGGAGTCAGTATGACAAAAGGTCAAACAAATGACAAAAACACCTACAAAGCTGTCAAAAGAAGACTAATACATATAAACCAACAGGAAACAGAATCGGATTGTAAAATTAAACCTCTAAGTCTAGCAAATGAAATAAAATTGAATTGGGATAAATAGGCGTGTGTGTGTGTATGTAATATATATATATATATATATATATATATATATATATATATATAGGTACTTAACTTAGGAAGAAAGGAAAGATCAGGAATGGCATGGTTTGGAAAGGGAGGCTGGAGGGCACAGAAAATGAACGATTCTGACAAGAATCCGCCCATTTTGTGGTTTGGATGAAGACTGGGCACATACTTTGGCGGAAAGCACACAGTGGGAGAATCAGCGAACAATTAAACTAAAACAAACTCTTATGTCCTGCTAGAAGGAGATAGGCATATTGGGATCTATTGTCTGACCAGAGGAACTGCCAAAATATGGGCAATTTCCTGGCTAAACTGTGTGAAGCTAGCTCAGATTTGTTCAGCTACTGAAGCAATTTCTCTCTATTTTCCTTTTTCTTTTTTTCTTTTTGTTTCTTTTGTCACCTTTGTATCTTAAAATATACATGTACGGTCAATGACCCATGCACTAAGTGCATTTGTTTAAATTTAAAAGATAGACGAAAACGTACACTCACTTCCAATTATGCCGCCACCGCAGTTTTGGGAGGCATTCTAATGGCCTTCACGGGTGGAGTATGTCTAATAGGAAGGAGGTGTGTGTCTGTTTACCTTGGCGTCTTGTTTTACGTGCACAATTCTATATTATTCACGTATGAATATGTAACTTTAAGTAATAGCTTTACTCGTCCTCACTTATAATAACCATGTTTAAATATATAACCAAATAAAACCCTGTTTTGCACAATACATTCACAAAAATATTTTAATTATAATATACATAATGTAAGACTGAAGTAAATGATACCTTTTACTCTCTCTAAACACACAATTTATTTCCAATAAGCTTTTTGTGACATCAGCCATTTCCTAAGTATCCGTTATTATTGTTTTGAGCTTTTCAATACTTTATCATTAGATTTAAGTGCTGTGGCTCTTCATTTGTTTCTCGCGATGTCATTCAAATAGTATAGAATTTCAAATTCAGCATATAGGGTCCCGCTTTTATAACTGGCGCAAAACTTCTGGAATCGTGACCTTGATTGCCACCCCAGCTGCCGAGCCTAGGAATGGTTTATGTTTAGCTTAATCAACGAAAGCGATATAATACCTTTGCTTACTCACAGTGTGTAACACATACAGTCTGCATAGAAAGTGTCCGCATCTTGTAATTTCAAAGAGAGCAGTACGTAAATAGTGCTTATTTTATATTCAAAGTTAAATGGTAAGGTATTACGTATTCAAAGCAGGGAAATAATTGCAAATGTCCTCGACTTCATGAACCAAGAAGCAGAGATGAAGGAAGAAAACATATGTTTACCCGAGTTCCACAAAAGCCTTAAGAGAGTGAAAGAAAGAGTAGCCAAAGCAACTGGTGTTTCACTGAGTTCCGTTTCCAGAGTTCCCAAAGATAAGAAAAACCATATGGATGAAAGAGTACCATTTGACACACCTGTGAAGAAACATAAGGTCCCTAAACGTATTACAGAAATAGACGATTTTGACAAATGCGTCATTCGGCGCACGATTCACAATTTCTATGTGGAAGAAAAAACTGTGCCAACAATAAGCAGATTGCTCATCAATCTGAAAGATGTCACAAATGTTCAAGGTGGTGCTACAAGTCTCAAATCCCGGCTATGGCACTGAATTTTGCAGTCTGATTCTAACTTTACAAACGACTATAATTTTATATGTACTTATATCAGCATACATTTTCAAGATGCTGCTACAAATCTCAGAAAAATTATAAAAGATTTAGGGTTCAAGTGGAAGAAAACGAAACCAAATAGGAGAGTTCTAATAGAAAAGCACTACATAGCTTACTCAGAGGTACAAATTAGAGGGTCAAACTATTGTGTATGAAGATGAGTCGTACATACACAGCAGTCATACAACATTTAAAAGTTGAAGTGACGATAGCGAATTAGGTTTTCAGGCACCTGTTTCCAAAGGGCAAATACTTATTATCGTTCATGCTGTTCGTTCCAAATGCCCTTCTTTTACAAGTCGCAACAAAAAACAGGAGATTTTCATCAAGAAATGAATACAGAAAATTACATGAAGTGAATCAACTACATGTTGATACCTAATATGCCTGCTGGGTCTATTCTGGTTATCGACAATGCTTCACAATGTGGTAACACTCAAATTGACAAACAACCTACCTCAAATTCCTTGAAAGAAGAAATAAAAACCTTGTTGCTTAGGCATAATATAACTTTTGATGAAAGCATGAGTAAAACAAATATAACTTAGTTAAAGCCAAGAAATTCCTTCAGAAGTCATAACTCATAATACTTGACCAGATTTTAATACATCGCCATAATGTACCGCCACCGTATCATCCAGATGTAAACACAATCGAATTAATCTGGGCTGATGTCAAAAACTGGGTGGCCTGCAGAAATATCACTTTTAAACTAAAAGATGAGGAGCAGTTATGTCGCCAGCGATTTGCAGAAATTGGAAGGCCAGAATGGGAAAATGTATGTCGACATGTTGATAAATTGAGAATCATTATTTCAAAAAATATGGAATTGCAGAAAATCAATTAGGAAAAATTCTCATCCAGGATAATGGTGCAGAAAGTAGCGACAGCAGTGATGGCGGCAATGATGTGAGTGATTCCGCAGAAGAGGAAGGGCTGTCAGGTGTGGAAGAACTGGAGGCAGATGGTTGACAGTGTTTTTATATTAAGGGCAATTTACAGCGGTGGATTTAAATATACTGTATATAACTATAAGTTTATCGTGTAGTGCAGTGCATAACCGGTGTGCGGATATTTGACAATCAGTGTCCCACGCACTCCTGCAGCATGCAGACGACCTGTCACCTCCTGATCTGGTATGTAACTCGCTTCATAGCTGTCATTAAGATTTTCACATGTCAAGAACTGTTGCGCCAGTTATAACTATCGATTCCGTTTATATATCCCTTTTGTACGCACAATGAAAGGTATTTGTTTTCGACGGTTGAAAAGTAGTGTATTAAATTTAAGCGTGTTCGTGCATCCATTCAGATGATGAGCGATCAGGGCGTCTCAAAAACGCTACGACCGACGATATTGCGACAAAAATTCACTTTGCCGCACTCATTGATTGATGATTGAAGGTACTCAAGTTGGTTGACATTGCCGTGACCTCTACATTAAAAAAACAGCTTTCCGCTTGATGGATGTCGTATTTATTAACCATGAACCAAAGGAGCATTCGAATGAACATTTCTCAAGAGTGTTTAGACTTGTTTAAACGCAACTCTAGTGAGTTTCTCCGACGCTTCATTAACAGTAGATGAAACACTACACTCCAGGGACGAAGGAGCAGTCCAAACATGGGTAGCAACAGGTCAAAGTGCGCCAAAGAAAGTTGAAAGGGTTCCATCTTTAGTAAAAGTCATGGCTATGTTTTCTTATTTAGATTTTCATGGTGTTGTATTCATATACTACTTCCAGAAGGGCAAAACCTCACTGGGGAGAGTATTCATTACTGGACTAACTTAAGGATGCTATTCACACTAAACGCCCACAGCTTTCGAAAAAGAAAACTCTCATCCATCATGGTAATATACTTTTGGATAAATCTTATTTTACTGAGATATTAAAAGGTTGTAAAGTCGTTGGACAAAATGTATTGACTTACAAGGTGACTATGTTGAAAAATATAAACCACATTTCTCTCAAATCTTGTGGTTTTTTAGCAACTGGCACAAGACACAGTTGCACATTCTGAGGTCCAACCTCATCATTGAGTCTCAACGTAAACTTCGCGTTGCGAGGTGAGTGACATGTTGCATTGCGACAAAAATTGTTCTTAATCTTATTTTCGTTGTTTTCAATTATGTTAGATATAACGCAGGGTTTCCACTCACCAAGAAAACGGGGAAAATAAACAAAGGTTATTGTATCTCAAGCGTCAACTTCACATTACAATTTCTCGGGATGTAATTGACCTATTGCGATACAACAAACGCAATTCTTAATGTTATTTCTTATGCTATCAAAAATAATACGGAGTTTTCCATTAAAACACACACAAGTTTATGCTGAAAAACACATTTGCTTATAATTTTTAATGGTGTATGTCATCCACTTCAATGAGGCCTTCACTTGCCTTCATGCCTATGAAAGGCCTTTATCAATTCCTATTTATATTTCAGAGATATTTGCGGTTGTGGGAGCAGAATGGCTCAGGCGGTATCGTGTGTGGCCCGTTTTCGGGAGATTCTCGGGTTCAAATTTTTTTCCAAGTTTCGGCCGAATTTTTTTCCGCGGTTTTCATCGGTCGCTAGGTGAATGCTGGTTTGGATAATGTAATCTGCCAATTATGCTACCGTCCCTTTCATAACTACATTTCATTTTCTTCCTCACCGTCATACTAGCGTCATTGGGCTGATCACCTCATTCTGGATGTCGTTCTCCGTGATGTGGTGGTTACCATGCTAGCCTCCGGTATCCGAAGTCGAGGGTTCAAACCCGGCGGAGGTTGATGGATTTTTTCGGTCATAAAAATCCTTATCATGGCTTCCTTCGGAAGGGAAGAAAAGCCGGTGGTCCCGTGTCGTAGATTTACGGCACGAGAAAGAAACTCAAGCCTGATAAAGAGGCCTCTGAGCAAAATTTCCAGCCTTTTACGCCCAACACAAATGGGATGCTAAGGACCATAGCAGTTAAAGAGCGTTCATAAATAAAACTCAATTTCATTTCACCATCCTGGATGTGCTATAATCCAGAGTTTGCTTGCTCCTAGACAGGCTACTAACCCCAGGCATTGGCTTAAAAGCCCTACAAGGAGGAGGGTAACCCGTGGTGGTAATTTTAGGTGTCTTTCGTGTAATATATGCTTTTTTATTTATTTATTTTTATGTCGCTTTAACTCGCAAAGGTCTATTCGCGACTCTTACATTAACACAGTGGTGGTTGAACATTAATGGATATACATACTAATATCATTTGGTAACAAACAGATAAAGTTTATAATGTGATCAATACAATTAAAGAAGTCATAATTATGTTACAATTGTTTAAAATTCCATTATACAGTTGTATATTTTGTAAGAACATTATGTTTTTATACATTCCTGAATCATCAAGACAGCTAATATTATTTGGGATGTTATATATTTTCCTGTGTGGCATTCTGAGTACATGGGAAACTTCAATGGAGCTTTGCATGTTGAACATTAATATTGGTGATAGGGGAAAGGTCCCTAATTTGAACCACGTCGATATTTTCCAAACTCTTCGACAGATGGCACCATAATCCTAGCAGAAGCGTGGCGTGTACAGCTATGAATGCTTGGAGTTGTTGACTTTGCATTCTGAGCTGTGGTTTCAGTTGTATGAAGTGTTGTGTGTTTTTGGTGCTTCAGAAGTAATATTTGACTCATCTAGCTAAGCTTGTACGACCAATTAGGCAAGTTTGAGATGATCTATATGTATTACATGTTATGAAGTGTTTATTTAGCAACAATATTCATGCACACGTTTTTTCATGCAGCGTCTCTCCTTGTCACATAAATGCTGAAGCTTCCAAAATGGCGTGGCTCGTAAATTGAACCACTGTTTGAACCCTATATTGAACTGGTCCAATTTAGGAAACCTATTGAAGTTCTAGGATTGCTCAACTGCGAATAGTATATCGTGTGAATAAATATCCACATAATATGCCAAGTTAAAAAAATCATGTTAAATACAGTGGATGACATGAATATGTGAATTATCTGAAATGATGGACATGATCCAGTGTGTGAGTTGTAGGATATGGCTTCACCAAAAGTTAGTGACAAGAAGAAAGTGTTTTTTTTGAAGACTGTGTATAATTAAACTCTTCTGTATGAGAGTAAAAACTCCATATTTGCAAATAATACCTATTCCAAAAACCAAGTGATTGTCATTATATAAAAATTCTAAATGTTTAAGGAAATTGCTATTCTTATCACAATTTTGGACTCTACTTTTGTTGCTGATAGCACATTTGTTTTGAATGTAAAATTAAATATGTGTATTTTGTATTAATAAAAATACTTTTAAACTTAAAAGTATGTGGTTCATTTTAAGACACGGGTGGTTCAATTTAAGGACCACGTTCCTAATTTGAACCGAATTACACCATCTCACTTTTTAAATGTTATTTAATTCATAATTGTATTAATTTTAAATTGTGTTAAAGATATTTATAGCGCAAGAGTTTGTCACTTTAGCGCCTGTGTTTCTGAAAATTTTGATTTGAAAATATAATTATTATTTACTAATTAGGTTCAAGTGGTTCAATATAGGGACCTTTCCCCTATTTAGTAATATAAAATAGGTGAAAGGTTGTTGCTAATTTGTACAGATATAACATTAGCCAAGTGCTGCACATACATCGCTAAGAGATAAGACGCATATAAATTTTTTGTTGTTCATTTGTTCTCATATGCTGAGACACGTCTGATCACAGAACGAGGGAACAGAAAACAGAACGGTATTTTTAGCCCCAGAGCTGAAGATTCTGGTTGGCATTCCACACCCTTCTCTCGACTAATTGAGTTTCAGTGCTTCCGACTCTATCACCAAAAGCCAGACAGAGAACTCCAGACGAAAAGCACAAAAACAAACAAAAAAAAACGCATTGTGTAGTGGGAACGGGTGGTAATTGCCAAGCTAGCGTACTGATTTTCTCTAAGCTTTCTTTAGTTCTCCTCCATACAAAAAAACAAAGAAAAGGAACCATCATTCTTTGTGGCGTGTCGTGCCTTTCAAAGGCGCAAGGTTATCGTCTCAGCAGCACTGGGAGACATGGCGTTTCCGGATTTATCAAAGATTTTGCTTCGAGTACAAATGTGAGATATGGCGCTTAGATCCGCCACCTCTTTACCATCATGACAGGCGACAGCACAAATGCAAACTCGCAGCAGCCGACGTCGGTACCACAGCTGAGAGAGCTAGCGCTATGGAAGAGGACAAATATGCTTTGTTTTTTACTTTATTTATAGCACGCCTTCACATGTCATATCGGTGACATTTGGAACATAATGCCTATCGTCAATGGCGTTAACTTGTATACGGTTGTCACTGGATTTTTACTTTCTCTACTACGTATAGTAAGTAGGGGAAGTATTGTATTCGACCCAAAAATTCGATACCGAGATTTCACCGGAAATATATGTTTTGAGACACCCTGAATCCAAAAAAAGCATTTTTGGAAACATCTCCGTGTGTGTGTGTGTCTGTCTGTGAACAGCATAGCTCGGATAAACACCAACCTCGTATTTAGGTTCAGTATCTTTCAAAGATGCGACACGAAGGTTTTCAAGAAAATCCTCCCACCCCAGATTACCCCTTACATGGAACATTTTTCGAAAATTTTAATTTTCTCAAAAATGGCTCTAACGATTTTGATTAAAATATCATATGTTTAAGATATTTTCAGGACAAATAAAATGTATATCTTGAATTTTATGGGAATGTCTCCAAAAGTATTCTTCATTGTGAACGACTTTTGCATAACTGGTGAACCATAAGAGATAGACAAAATTTTACTACACAAAAATGTAGATCGCGTTAAAATACAGAATTTATGTTATATACATTTTTTTTGAGTGAACCATTTTCGAGATATTGCTTGTTATTCCCTTAAATTTTTCAATACTTATTTTCTCAAATGGGAATTCGTTATTCATTTTTTGTCTAGGATATGCAAAGAGTATTAATCTGTGGCAAAGAGAATGGTGCTGCACATAGCAACCAGCTATTAAGAGATATGTCTATGCTTAAAGGCTACTGTATTTCTATATTGCCCTTGCAAATACAAAACAAGGGGAACATAGTACGCCTTAAGCGATAGTCAAATATTTTTAGAACTGGTCGCTATGTGTAAAATGTAATTCTCTTTGCATGTCAAAAGATCGTTTCTGCAAATGTTTATCTCGGTTAACATGAAATAGATGGAGAATAAGAGTTCATAAAACTACATTGTACAAGAGTATAGAAAGTCATGTGAGTGTAACACATCAGTTTTTTTATGTACTGTACATACAAAGAGAATGGAAAGCGCCACATAGCAACCAGCTCTTAAAACATTTAACTATCGCTTAAAGCCTACCAATTCCCCTTGCACCTACAAGAAAATTAGCAATACGTCAGATTTAATTTAATGTTATTGCTTTCCATGATATCCGTTTTCTTTTAGTACTTTTTTATCACATGTAAAAATGACTCAAACGTTTGGATAATCTTTCACCATCCTTTTAGTTTCTGCAAATGTTTATCCCGATTAATACGAAGAGAATGGAGAGTAAGTGTTTGTAAAAATAGTTTGTGTAAGAGTACAAAAATTCATGTGAGTGCAACACATCAGATTTTCCTTAACGAAATGTGTGTGTAATGGTAGCTATTTCCGGAAAGGTTTTTCTCGATTAAAATGAAGCAGATAGGAAAATAATATTTCGTATGAATAATTTGTACACTAGTAATAAGCGACAGATGGTACAGAAAGTCATGTGTATGTAACACATCCGTTTTTTAAAAACATTGTTGATAAATGTAGATCAATGAACTAAAAACCATAAATTTACATCTTGTAAAACATTTCAGTCTAATATTTTAAACAGTTTCTGAGATAATTGATTATGAAATTAGCAGATATAACGTTGGCGGAATACGGTTTTTAGTCTAGGATGATCTTATGGGTCATATTTAGGTGAAAATGGACTCTTCCTTAATCCTACACATGACGTGAGAGAGTTTATAAAGCATGTATCTGTACATATATTATTTCCACGAATCGAGATTTAGTTGAACACGCTGCATATTCAGCATATTGGTCGTCATTAATTATAATCCACACCCACGTGACATTTGACTCATATTACAGATAATTGCGTTGCTTGTGATACATAATGAGTCTGCTAATAATAACAATTGGTTGAGTTCATCTTTATCTAATTGAAACACGAGGTTGCCTAATTGGAATATCGTTTATCCTTCGTTCTAATTCTAACGTATGTAATTCAACCTATAGCGCTTGTTGCTGTATCCGATTGCATTATTTTATTAAAAAATAATTTTCTCGTTGTGTTAGCATTCCGTGAATGAGAATGAAATAGCTTGTCCCTTTTTGAGCTCCTGTTTATTCAGAAGCAAACGAAATATTATTTTTCTTTTTACTTTCTCTACTACATATAGTAAGTAGGGGAAGTATTGTATTCCACCCAAAAATTAGATACCGAGATTTCACCGGAAATACATGTTTTGAGCCCTCCTGAATCCAAAAAAAGTATTTCTGGAAACATTTCCGTGTGTGTGTGTGTCTGTGAACAGCATAACTCAGAAACGAACAATCGGATCAACACCAAACTTAGTATTTAGGTTCAGTATCTTCCAGAGATGCGACACGAAGGTTTTCAAGAAAATCCCCCCACCCCAGATTACCCTTTACATGGAACATTTTTCGAAAATTTTAATTTTCTCAAAAATGGCTAACGATTTTGATTAAAATAAGATATGTTTAAGATATTTTCATACAAATAAAATGTATATCTTGAATTTTCTGGGAATGTCTCCAAAAATATTCTTCATTGTGAACGACTTTTGCATAACTGGTAAACCATAAGAGATAGACAAAATTTTACTACACAAAAAATGTAGATCGCGTTAAAATACACAATTTATGTCGTATACATTTTTGTTGTTGAGTGAACCATTTTCAAGATATTGCTTGTTATTCTCTTAAATTTTCCAATACTTATACTTTTTCTCAAATGGGAATTCGTTATTCATTTTTTTTGTCGTGGTAATGCAAAGAGAATGGAATAATGCACATAGAAAACAGCTCTTAAAATATTTGACTATCCCTTAAAGCCTAGCAATTCCCCTTGCATCTACAAGAAAATTAGCAATAAGATAACATCTCGATATCTCGATTAATATGAAGCATATGGAGAATAAGCGTTTGTAAAAATAGTTTGTACAAGAATAGAGAAATTCATGAGAGTGTAACTTATCAGAATTTTTTTGTTACGTTTCAATCACTAAGAACGCCTGGGAACACACCTCACCCGCACCACATCTACGACAGCGTAGTTGCTGAAGTTTGTTTACAAACTTTAAACACAAGGTCGTTCAAAAGGTAAATAACTACGGCAGTTAGGTTTTGTAGACAAACTAATTATTTCCTACAATATATTGCCATTTCTCTGGAAGCTTATAAATTCCATTTCTCTAAAATGTAGGGGTCTTCTGGTTGATGAACTCTTCGAGATTCAGTCTGCAGTCCTCCTGCAGGAAGTGAGGCGTTTGGCATATAGGAAATTCTGCAGGGAACGGAATAGATGAAAGTCGGATGGGACAATGTCTTGAGAATACGGCGGTAGGGGTAACACATCCCACTCAAAATTACGCAACTTTTGACGGGTCGCCATCGTTTTCCAAATTTCGGTGTTTTCTCTTCAATGGCTGCCTTGAGACTATCCAACTGAGAACAGTATTTCTCGGAATTGATAGTCTCATTATCGTAAGAAGTTTGCAATACACGATTCCTTTGCAATCCCACTAAATACATAGCATAACCTTTCTCGGATGCAGCCCTGTTTTAGGAACCAATAGTGGTGGCTGCCCTTTCTTGCACCACGATTTACTCTTTCGGCGCTGTTGTACACAATCCACTTCTCATCTCCAGTTACCAGCCGTTCCAGAAAAGGTTCATTCTGATTGTGTCTCAATGAGTCACAGATGGAGACACGCTGAATCAAATTCGCTTCACTAATTCGTGAGGAACCCATACATCGCGAATATTTATGTAACCGGTTTTTTCAAGTTCCTGGCTACAGTAGCACGAGCTAAATTGAGCTTCAATGCCAACACCCGAGTTGTCATGCGTGGATTGTTAACAACCATTTCATGAATTCTTTCCACATCCGTAGCCATTGGCCGTCCAGATCGAGGTTTGTCTTTGAGGCAGTATTTTTAACACTTGAATAATTTCAATTAAATTATATAATATGTAAATTCAAGAACAGCCTGCCTTGAAGCAATATGTATGTAATAATTTTTAAAAATATATGTAACAGTCATTGCATATGCTTGTATTATTGTAAACATGTCCAATAATGTTATGTGAATGCATTACGTAATTTAATAATGTAAGAGCTGTGAGAATAATAAGTTTAACGTTGCTAACAATGAGGTAACAATGAGGCAATAATGAGTTTGAGAGTTTGAATTCTACTAGTCATGATTAGGGCAGCAATAATGTAAATTTTGTGACAGTTTAAAAATAGCCAATCAACAGCCAGAAAAAGCTTTAATTAAATGCAGGTATTCTATTGGACTAGGATTAGTCAATCAGAGACTTGAAATACAGAAGTTTACGGGTTTGGACGGTTGAAATATGTTCAGTTGCCTGCAGACCTTGATAGCAACCGCATGGAAGATGCGTTCTCCAGAGAAATATTACGTATTCGTGTGAAAACAAAATTAAGTATACGCAGATGCAAGTATTAAATAAAAGAACCTCACAGCTCTTGATGTCAGTGTATTGCTGTTTAATTTGTGTCAAGGATTAATAAAAAGAAGTGAATTTAAACTTAAAATCTGTGTAAGCCTACATTGTTGTCCCACCACGCCCTGATTAAGAGAAACGTGTCTCTAAAGTAATACTGAAGCAGCCGAGGCAAACATAAACATAAATAATATCTATAGAAGCGGTTTAATAACAAAGTTAATAAATATATTTTTTTAAAAACTTGGAGCGTAACAACAAAAATACATCTTTAAAGTCGGCTTTACATACGTAGCAGCATATTACGTAACAAACAATCTTCTTCAAATTGGCTTACCAAAGCGTGGTGCAAACTTCAACAACAAAACACTTTCTCAAATTGACATCCATACGAGGAGCTAAATAAATAAACAACGTAAACTCCAAGAACAATATCTTCTTCTTCATCTTTTAGGAAGAAATTCCCAGATCGAAATCGACTAAACCACTTTTGACATGCTCGATTCGTTACTGTATCTTCCCCGTAGATATTAAAAATTTTTTGCCGGCATTGTGAGGGGGTTTTACCCTTAGGATAGTAAAACAACATAAGATGTCGGAAATGTTCCTTTTTGCTTTCCATAGTTTGCAAACACAAGTTCACGCTTTACCATCCAACGTCAGCCACAAACTGACATATCCAACAGCGAGTCTGGTTGTTGTTCTCCAAGTCGTAGGGGTGGTTAGGTAACTATGATTAACTTGAGTGCACAGAGGGTTCAGGGTTTTCAGGAGCTATAGATAGAACTTACGAGCAAAACGAACGACAACCCAATAGAACCAACCACAAGGGGCTTCAGGCCGCAGGCTGAAGAGTCACAGAGACGTACGAAACTCCCTAACAATTCCAGACTCGTTCCATTGCTTGTGACGGACCTGATCCTCTCTATGGTTGCGCGTCATCTTCTTTCTGGTGTGGATGGTGAAGTGCTGTAAAAGAATGCCCTACAAAATTATGTGTTGGCGTATGCTTTTAACTCTTACCTTAGGAGTGGTTACAGGAGACGAAATTAAAAAGTTGAAGTTCACTTTAACTGTAATTTATTTTCACACTAGTTTGCACTAACCGTAAATTCTACCCCACAGCTATTTGACTGTGTTAAGGGGGCCTATCTATCAAGCTGAACCTCCCACCTATGTTGCTTTTCTAAATTGCTTACAGCTTCTTCACACGCTCGGCCATCTTAGTTGCATGAAGTTCACCCCCCCCCCCCGAGGAAATAGTATGTAGTCGTCCGATTGCCGGTCCCGCTTTATTCACACACCCCGCTAAAGACGCTCTTTTCTCCGTCGTATCTTAAAGCAATAATGTGATTGGCTGGTCACATTAGCGTCGTATGAGAACATGTGCTCTCATATCTTCCAAGCTTCTGTTCCATGACGGATTCGGACTTCCCTTTCTGTTCCGGTCTCTCTGTACCTTTATACCTCTCTCTCGGTCATATTCAGCGATACCCTCTGCTTTGGACAAGCCTAGAGATATCCCCGCCTGGTACCGCGTGGCTTCAGGCACGTAAATTGAACAGCTGCACGACTAGCTAGCTTCCTTCACATTTACCATATAACATATTTTGCACTTATATAATACTATTCACATTAATGCTGATATTTACACTGATATATTAAACAGTTCCATTTATGGACACTCTTTAACTACTGTGCTCCTTAGCGTTCCATTCTGTATTGGGCGTGAAAGACCGGTAATTTTGCTCAGCCCTCTTTATCAGGCTTGAGGTTCTTTTACGTGCCGTAAATCTACGACACGGGACCACCGGCTTTACTTCCCTTATGAAGGAAGTCATGCTAAGGATTTTAACGCACGAAAAAATCCGTCGCCCTCTGCCGGGTTTAAACCCGCGACCTCAGGAACTGTAGGTTAGCATGGTAACCCTAGACCGCGGAGGACATTTTCATTGTTGCAGCAGTATCCCCGCTACATGCCGGAGCTGCCTAGAGAGGGGATAAACGATCCTTGGACCTAGCAGCACTCAAGGTCAACGGGGAGTACTCTCCTTTAAGCAAGCAGCATCCGCGCCTTGCGCCAGGAAACCTAGAAGCCACATGAAACAAGAAAGAGACAGAATGAAAGGGAGATGATGGAAAGGAAATCGCGATAGATGAGAAACCAAACACCAGGATTCGCCTACCGATCAGAGTGGGCGGTCGACGGGAATCGAACCTGGGACCTCCCGAATTCGAGTCTCACACGTTACCAGGGAGCCATATCGCTAGGTAGTAAGTACAGGTAAACTATTTTCATCAAGAGGTCAAAGTAAGCATAAACAAAACCTCGTGCGTTTTGACCGCAGCGCGCCTTCTTCACGGTTTGCTTGATGCTTCCGCCCTCTAAATAGTTCTTTTATTAAATACTAAGGTTTGAAGCTCACTTAATTGAGTACTAAGCATAGTTCAACTCAATATGTTAAATGATAAACAAATTAATTTGTAACTAGCGTTACTCAGTTTGTAACGGCGCTAATTGGTTGCTGGAACTGGTAGAAGGGGAAGGAGGAAAAAGCAAAACTCTCAGTATGTATCAACATGGGGGAAATAACCGGTGTTAAACATAAGCGCGGAAAACCTTAACGAAGTGGTGAGAAGACAATAGTTTTGAACGTGTATAACAAGTTCTACGAGAAATATCCAGAACTTGCTATCGATGATATGGTGAAATTTGAGGCAGTATTTTAATGCCTAAATGATACTAATTGTATTTTTTATTAATTAAATTCAATAACAGCCCACCTAGAAAACAATATGTATATAATTATTATATAAATTTTATGTAAAGTCATTGTAAATACTTATTTTTATTGTAAACATATTAATTAGTGATATGTAAATGTTTATATACTCTAATATACTGTGAGAATACTATGTTTTAGGATGTTAATAATGAGACAATAATGTGTCTGGAGTTTTAAAAGTATTGGCTATGAAAAAGATCGGTAATAACGTAATTTCCTTACAGTTTGGAATTAGCCAATCAAAATTAAAGAAAATCTTTTAGTTTGAATACTTAAATTCTATTGGACTAGAATTAGCCAATAAGAGAACGGCATTACCAAAGCTAAAGGTTTTTACCGTTGAATCTAGTCAGTCTCGGGCAAGATGTAGTACAGAGCAGACTTGAAAGTCTCGGGCAAGATATTAGACAGAGCAGACGTGAAAGTCGTGGTAAAAGAATGTTGTACAGTATAAATGATAAAATTTGTGTTCATCGCCAAAAATGTATTAAGTGCTCACAGTTTTATTTTATAAAGTGTTGTGTTTATAAAATGTGCATATATGAAGTAAAAAAATTAAAAAATAAATTGTGTGGCGTCTTATAATTTGAGTCTTATCACAATCCTGCAAGAACTCGTGTTTCTATAGTGCGACTGAAAGCAGCCGAGGCAAATAACTTTAATAATATTACGTAAAAACAAGCATCATCTTCACTATAAAGTTTGGCGTCCTAAAAATCAAATAACATCAAAGTGTACCTTCATTACGTAACCTTAATAATATTTACGTAACCAAAAAACCTACCGCAAATTGGCGCAAAAACGTGAGGCTTACAAGAAACATCTCACATCAAAAACGTCGCTAAATTGCCTTCTTCAAACTGGCGCGTAAGCGTGGGGCTTAATATACAAACTGCACAAATTTGAATAATTGTTAATTCTTCAAATTAACATCTGAGTTTACCGGTGTGTCAATTTCAAGTGTTTACACCGCACGCAAAGAACAATCCACAGTTGGCGAGGTTAGAACTCCTGGCAAGAAGAGACCACGTGCGAGACGAGTGCTGTATGTTCTTTGTGAGGCCAGAAATCCGCAGTAAAGTTCACCAGTTGACCCCCCCCCCACCTTAAACAAAGTGGTGTTTGCAGTTAACCCTGATCCGGACCTCCCAAACATAAAACGAACCTGTATATTTTTTTAGAGTGAATAAATATGTCCTAGTGGTGAAAAAACTCATATAATAGTTACCGTATGGGTAAATGTGTTCAATAAACTGAACATAATTAACTAACTACTGATACCTGATGGAGGGTGGGCGTAAACTCGTTTGGAACGCACAAGGCCGCGGAGTGATACAACCGCTGATTTGTTTATATCTACTTTATTCTCCTGGTGTACAGAGTTTAGTACTGTATTCCAACCCAAAAAAGTCGAATTCGAAATTTCACTGGAAATACACCTTCTGAGGTCCTCTGAATAAAAACAGAATATTTAGAAAAAGTTCCTGCATGTGTGTGCGTGAACACCATAAATTATAAACGAAAATTCGGCTAAACACCAAAACTGGTATCTTGGAAGATGATGAAACTTAATGTCAAGTTTGGTATTTAACCAACTTTTTGTCTCAGAGCCATACTGTTTACAGACAGACACGCAAGGATTTTTCTAAAAATGCGTTTTTTTCGGATTCAAGCTACTTCAATATGTCTATTTCCATTGAAATCTCGATTGGGTGGAATACAGTACTTTACTATAGGCATGTAGAAGAGAATCATCATCATCAACACTCACGGGTAAGCCTTTTAAGACTTGTTCCGGTCTCACAGGTCTTCCATCTCTCTTTCGGTCTACCAACATTCCTTTCACCTTCAGCTTATAATAGAATACCGTATTTACGCGAATTCTAATGCGCACCTTTTGTAGTATTCAAAATCGTGGTGCGCATTAGATTCGAGTGCAAATCCGTTTCATGGAACGCCAGTAACTTCATTCAAATTGTTCCTTTATTATGTTACAATGGAATGCTGGAGTTATTAACATGCGAAACTCGCGACAAGCTAGCCGCTCATTTATCATTGGCCTAATATTGAGCGTTTTTAGTTACGATATGGAGGGCAAGGGCAAGCAGAGGTCTTATGATGCTTTTTTAAAGCGTAAAGAAATCCTTTATCTTGAAAAAAATGGTAATAGAAAGGCAGGAAGGGAGTTCAATATATCAGAGAGCAATGGGCATTATTTGCTACTAAAGCTAGTAGGAAGAAATTTACGGGTCCTCACAAAGGAAGACATCCTGTAGTTGAAGAAAAAGTGTTGGAATTTGTGCGTGAAAGGAGGAAGAATGGGCAACCTGTGACTAGTGACACTATACCAAAGAAAGCTACTCTGTATTCACTCTTAGGTTGATCCGCGACAAAACAAACCCACATGGCCAGTGCACCGTGGTACAACACGGTAGCAATGCGCCCAGGAAATTAGTCCTATGCTGATCTCTGAATTTTAGAATGAATTTATCCTTAAATAGTATAATATTCTATACCTAAGGTTTTATTTAACGCTGATTCATACCGTAAAACAGAGCTACAAGCCCCATGACGCAATTCGTATGTCACCTGACATCCGGGTAGGCGGAGAATATTGTGTACAGCCAGAAACCAGCAGTTGTGTTTAGTATCATGGAGGACGGTGAATTTGCTCTTGTGTTTTCGTCGAATTACGTAAAGCAATAGCCGCGCAAACCATTTACTAGTGGTGAAAAAACAATAGTGTTGAATCTTTATTATAAGTTATGTGAGAAATATCTAACACTTTCCGCGAAAGAAATTGTGAAATTAACTTCTGAATTCACCGATGTTTCGAGTACAAGTATAAACAGTGCTTGTGCAGAAAAATCTGAAAAAGCAAAAGTGGTGACACCAGAAAAAAAAGATATGAAATACGCGATGCAAGAATGTAGTGATTTTGAGAAGAATGTAATTCGCGTAACAGTGCACAATTTCTTTTTTAAAATGAGCCGCCAACAGTTAATAAAGTGCCGCTAAGAGAGCGAATAAATTAGGTTATCGCATACCTGTTACTTTATTTTTCGCTCATTTATTTTAGAATTAACTATTATTATTATATGTGCAAATTTATATTATTTTGTTGCAACGGTGAATCTTATCATCTTTAACCTTCAACAGAATATGCTAGTCACCGTTTCAGGTGTCGAAATAAGGACTGTTCTTTTTTGCATTACGTGCCGCTTGTACTGGCCACATGGTCTGAAAGTGTGACAGTATTTCTAGTGCGAATGGCGGAAGGATACATTATAGCGGTGCACTGGTCACCTGGGTTTGTTTTGACGCGGATCAATCTAAGAGTGAATACAGATTAAAGAGGAGGCTGAAGTTCTTGGTATTCCGACACAAGGCTAGCCGTGGATGAGTGGATCGTTTCATACAGCAGACGGGTTTATCTCTAACAATGTGCCAGAAGCTTCCTGCAGATTTTGAGGACAAACTACAAACGTTTCAGCGGTATGTCATTTCACTTCGGAAGAAAGAAAAAAAAATGTTCCATGAGGCAAACAGGTAACGCTGATGAGACGCCAATTTGGTTTGATATGCAGTGGAACTACACTATTACCGAAAAGGGGACAAAGGAAGTTATCAACAATACAACAGGGTGAGAAAAATAGCTCGTAACACCAATTTTGTTCTTTAACAATGTGTCACCTAACAATAGGGTACTTTCAATTCTATAATCTGATGATTTATATATACGATAAATCCATTGTATTACACAAATTTAAATAAAATACCTATCACCTATTTTCTGTCATTGATGCGCTTTACATTCGCTGCAAACCTTTTTTTTTCTTTCATAATTTTAAGTTTCAAATATGGGGTGTGCGTTAGATTCGCGTAAATACGGTATATTGTTTGGTATGCGTGCTCTTTCCAGTTATTTCTAAATTGATTTATGTTAACAATCAGCTTAAAAATGTTTAACTCATATCGTTATCTTCATTTTTTCTTCCACCCAAGAGTGTACAGCCGGCCATACTTCTCAAAAATCTCATTTCGGCTGCCTCTATAACCTTCTGTTCTCTTTTAGTTAAAACCCAAAACTCGCAACCATATAGTAATACGGGAACTGCTATTGCGTAAAACTTTAGTTCTTTTCTAATGTTTTTCACCTTTTTCTGAATTGTCCCACATATCTACACTGCCGTTTGTGAAAATTGCAACACCAAGAAGGAAACGCATGAATTTAATACCACGGGTTAGGTACATGACAAGTAACAAATGATAAACTTTTCAAATCTTACATGAGCTTTGAGCCCTAATATTCAGTATTTGATGTGGCCTCCATGCGCTGCAATTAGAGTTGCTATACACCGTGAATCAAAAGGGTCCTGAATAAGTTCCTGAGCGATTTCCTTCCACGCAGTTTGTATTCGAGCCCACAAATCCGTGACGCACCAGGTGCCGACCAACCATATCCCAGATATGTTCGATGGGCGATATGTCAGGCGAACGTGCAGGCCAGGGAAGCAATGGTACCCGTCGCTCTTCGAAGAAGGGTTGTACATTCCTCGCAATATGTGCCCGGGCATTGTCCTATTGAAATGTGGCCTGTGGAGATGCCTGAAGCAGGGGGAGTACCTCAGGCTCTACAACCACCACTAGCTACCGGTTGCTGTTCAAAGTGCCCTCAATTCGTAGGAGGCGAGATAGGTTGTTGTAACCAATGGCAACCCAAACCATCACACCTGGTGTTTGTCCGCTATGCCGCTCAACAATGCAGCCCTCAGGTTGCCCTCACCACGGTACCGCAGGACGCGTATGCGGCCAACACTAAAGGACAAGTTGAAGCGGGACTCGTCCGAAAAGACTACCTTTTGGAATCAGCAGCCCAGTGACGGTGTTCATGTGCCCATTACAGTTGGAGGAGCTCGTGGTTTCTGGACAATGGAAGCCGACGTAATGGCATGCATGAAACCAGTCCAACCTGCAGAAGACGGCGACGAACCGTTGATGCAGACAAGTTCACACCTGTTGCAAGGCTCCAGCGTCGAGCCAACACTGCGGATGAAGCTGTATGGTCCGTTATGGCCATGCGGACAAGATGACGATCATCCCGTGCTGTGGTCAAGTACTGGCTCTTCGCTGCGTACGACCTTCATCTATCCACTGCTTTCACACAAGCATCACTGTCGTAGCAGCATGCCCTGTACGAGCCGAAATGTCACGGTATGACAAACCCGCTTCCCGGAGACCCATCATTCTGACCCGTTCAAACTCACTCACATGCCGATATGGCTCCCTCTGACGTCACCGAGGCATACTGGCACTAACTTTATTGTTTCCTTCTTGACAGCTTTGTACTGACTACACTGGGCGCAACACTGACCTTGTCGGACCGACACAAGAGTGCTCTACTTGGCCTACGTGTACCCCATCTCTGCAAACCTAATCACTTATTGCTTGCATACTCTTCTACACTTATACCAAGTTTGAAGTTATTCGGAAAATTCTTTCTTGGTGTTGCAATTTTCACAAACGGCATTGTAGTTAGATTTGCTAGTTTATTAAAAATATGTTCCTTTTTAAAATAGGAGAATCGCAATCCAGGTAAGTAGTAGAGAAAATAAAACGGAATAGCGACTTACCATTAAAAAACTATCATAGAGAATTTGAAAATTGCTCAAAATAACCAATAACATAAAATTCTCGGAAAAGGTTAATGTCACTCGACATAATATTTGTAGTTTAACAAGATCTGGCTATGTCTACTCAGTTTTACTCTGTCTATTATGGTTTACCAGTTATACAAAATTATGCAAAATTTATTCAGAATGAAGAGGTCTTTACAGGCTATTTGCAGAAAATTCAAGAATTTAAACATATGCTGTTTTAATCAAAATCGTTAGAGCCATTTTACAGAAGATCAAAATATAGAAAACATTTTCCATGTAAAGGGTAGCTTGTGAGGGAATGTTTTTAAAAATCATCGTTTCACATCTTTTGAGGCAGTATTTTATATCATAACATGCTGTGAATGACAAAGTGATTGTAGTGTAAATTAATATTGCTGTATATACAGGATTTTAGATGTTTGTTAGCCATAAGTATTGTTAGGAAATAAGTTTACACGGCCTCACTGAAACTGACAATAGAAGTGGGTAACAATAAACCGAGGGGGTGAGTTGTTTATCACTAAGAAGAGACAAACAAATGACGTCAAGGTAGCATGCCTTTTTTTAGAAATGAAGGGAATATATTCCCTAGAGTATATATGTTAGTAGTAGTGATTGGCTGACCAAAACAGACGCTAAAGTTGGCGCAATTTGGTAACCAATAGGAGCTCTATTATAATGTTTAGGCAATTCGAGGTGAAGGAGTTCTCGAGCCATAAGCAAGTGTCGCGCAGTTTTGAAGAATCTCTCACGAGGTGCACGTCTCAGAGTTAGTTACAAAAAATGTGAAGTACGCGAAGTAATTGGTGCGCGGCAACTAAAACGACTGTAGTTACATTCAGAAATATCACAGTTTCAGTCAGGCGTGTATAAAGATTAAATATGTCAATTATTAATTAAGTGTGATGGCAATAAAAGTTTAGAAACACATTGTTTTATCAGTGTTATCCTTAGCAACAACTCCTTTCCGTTTACACGCCCTGCTTAGAGATATTTGCTCGACTGAGTTATAATAGCTAGCCGGAGGACAAAGAATCCAAATTTAAAATAAGAGGCGCTCAACAAATAAGGTAACACTAGCCATTGAGAATTGCGACACTTTGAAAGATACTGAACTTAAAATAACAAAATTAATATTTCTCCGAAATATCGTTTTTGAGTTATATTGTTCACAGACACACCCAATGCGCCTTTTTCAAAACAAACTTTATTTCTAGTAAATTTCGATATCGAATTTTTGGCTGAGTTGTGGATGACAGGATCCACTCTTGACCTGTTCCCTTATAACACAAAATGTCCAATCTATCTTCTCCTGCTCATATATTCTCAAAACTTGACATTTCTGGCCTCAGAATGAGATTCCAATTTATTTTAACCTGCAGTGACATCGCAGCCTGACATCAGGAAAAGTATCCTCTTAAAATATATTAATTTCGGTTCCGACCTCAAAAATAATACGCTCATAGTCAGGAAAATTAAATGTTTAAACATGCACATTGTACGATTTTACGCATGGGACCAAAGCCCCATGGATATAAGAATGGTTATAATTTTCCACTGCCGAGGAGGGTTAATGTCAACTCAACTGTAGCGTACCAAAGACGCTTATCTCGGAAGCCCTCAAGACTAATGGTTAAACGGGGTCGGCGCAACTTCAAGGGGAAACTCCATCGGCACACATTAAGCCACAAAATGTAATGTTAAATTCACATTTTTAGCTTATTAAGGAATCTTCCACAAGAGTCTCTTCATTTTCTTTGATGTTCTTCAGTGAGTTTATGGTTAGTCACAAATGTGTAGCATTGATCATCGCTTCACTTTAGCAGTCTAATTCGTGTTTTCCTTTACAGTTTAGTTTTATCACATTCTTTAAGCTCTTTTTACCTTCTGTACCACGTGCGTAGTAAGTAGGGGAAGTATTGTATTCCACCCAAAAATTCGATACCGAGATTTCACCGGAAATATATGTTTTGAGACCCCCTGAATCCCCCCTCAAAAAATTTGGAAACATGTCTGTGAACAGCATAACTCAGAAACGAACAGTCGGATAAACACCAAACTTGGTATTTAGGTTCAGTATCTTCCAGAGATGCGACACGAAGGTTTTCAAGAAAATCCCCCACCCCAGATTACCCTTTACATGGAACATTTTTCGAAAATTTTAATTTTCTAACGATTTTGATTAGAATATCATATGTTTAAGATATTTTCATGACAAATGAAATGTATATCTAGAATTTTCTGGGAATGTCTCCAAAAGTATTCTTCATTGTGAACGACTTTTGCATAACTGGTAAACCATAAGAGATAGACAAAATTTTACTACACAAAAAATGTAGATCGCGTTAAAATACACAATTCATGTCGTATACATTTTTTTTGTTGAGTGAACCATTTTCGAGATATTGCTTGTTATTCCCTTAAAGTTCCCAATACTTATACGTTTTCTCAAATGGAAATTCGTTATTAATTTTTTTTGTCCTGGTAATGCAAAGAGAATGGAATACTGCACATAGCAACCAGCTCTTAAAACATTTGACTATCGCTTAAAGACTAGCATATTCCCCTTGCATCTACAAGAAAATTAGCAATAAGATTAACATCTCGATTAACATGAAGCATATGGAGAATAAGTGTTTGTAAAAATAGTTTGTACAAGAGCAGAGAAAGTCATGTGAGTGTAACACATCAGATTTTTAAAAATCTGACTATCGCTTTAGTTACTGCATTCTTTTTATACCTACAAACTAAATGTGTAATGCAAGTTTATCACGATCAACAAGAAGAAGACAGTATGACAATCTTTTGAAAGAATAGTGTGTAGAAGAGTGAGTAGAAAAAGTCATGCTAATTTTTGAACAGTAAAAGGAAATATGTAACGGATATTCCAGTCAGCTACTGGAGCAGGAAGAAGAAGTACCAAGGACCTCTGTGCTGGTTACAATTCAGCAGAAGAACATCACAGACGTTTTACTACCAACCAGATTATGAAATATTACGAACATCGCAATTCAGTGCTACAAACATAAACGTGCCTGGAAGCAAAAATTCCTACCGTGCTCGTTAATTTTACTGCTGCACCTACAAACATCGGAATATATTTCACCAAAAGACTGAAAAATGGGAAGAGGGGTGTTGTGTTTATACGCAACTGACCACCAGTCCAATAATTCCTGACACGGTTGAACTATTGCCCCAAAAGATCCAAGTGTCCCATTGTTCAAACTGACCACGGCACGCAACAATCCGGTCGGAGAGCGCTGACATTTTATTCTATAAACAAAGAATAGTCCAGTTACACCCGCGTGTGCCCTAAGAATTGTATTAATTGCTGTTGGTGTCGGACTGGACGGCAAAACACTTCTTTTATGCTTCTTTTAAAGTATATCGGAAGTGCCTCTTGAGTTTAAGCGAGGAATGAGGTATTTATTTACCGGAGGGGGACACCTCGCCACTGCGATCAACTAGATCTATTGCAGCTACATCTCCTCGGGAGGCAGGGATGAAGTAAAGGAGCTGCAGGAGGTCGCAGGTCCGCATGCAGACGGGATTACAGAGACACATGGAACTCCTTATCATTTCCAGTTTGAAACACCCGCACTTGATCATTAGATGCGGATCCCGCGAGAGGGCGGCCCTTGCAGGAAGGGAGGCGATACATTCACATGACTTTCTCTCCCTCTATTGTTTATTAGTGGGTATATAAACTATTCTTACTAACGCTTATATTTCTATCTACTATGTTCTAATCCAAGTAAACGTTTACAGAAACAGCTACATTTCACATTTTGTTATAGATACAAAGAGAACAGCGATAGTCAAATGTTTAACAACTGGACGCTATATGCTGGCCTTAAAATTCCATACTGTTTCCATGACATCGCGAGAAACAACTGAATGTCGACAAAACCTTAAGAGAATGACCACGAAATGAATAATTGCAAGCATTACTAACGGATATCTCAGAAATGGCTTATGCCACGAAAAAACTTATTTAGAATAAATTCTGTGTTTTAAATAGATCTAAATTTTTTGTGTAGCATGTTTTCGTCTATCGCTTAACGTTTGCCAGTTATACAAAATTATAAAAAAGTGCCTTCCTAATGAAGAGGACTTCCTAAGCTATTCCTGCAAAATTCAAGATAACGCCTTATTTGACATGTAAATATTATTAATATAGGTATTTTAATCAAACTCTTTAGAGGCATTTTTTAGAAAAACAAAATTTTCGAAAAATGTTCCATGTAAAGGGTAGTTGGGGTGGGGGATTTTCTTAAAAATCTTTGTGTCGCATCCCTGGAAGATACTGAACTTAAATGCCAATTTTGGTAGTTATCGAACTTTTCGTTTATGAGTTATGCTGTTCAAAGTGAGACGCTCACACGGACATGTTTCCAAAACTGCTTTATTTGGATTTAGGGGCCTCTAAACATGTATTTCCGGTGAAATCTCGGTATAGAATTTTTGGGTGGAATGCAATACTTGCTCTACTTACCATACCTAGTAGAGAAAGTGAATATGTAGATATTATTACAGCATACACTTTATGTCAAATATTATTTCTGCGTAAAGCCTTTCGTTTTTGCTATGGGTTTGAATGTTCAAATGCTTATACACAGTAGCGGTTCGTAAGTATATATTTTGGGTGTTCACAAAATTTCATTTAGACAGCCCTGAAGATGTGAAATGGCATCTGCTGCATAGTGGTTATGATTATGAACAAACTGTTACAACTGCAGCCGCACCTAACAACAATACCAATAATAATACCGCATACTTTTTCTGACGAAAGTAAGTGTTTTTGGCGGATATTAAATCTGTATATAACTAAGTACATTGTGTTAGGACAAAACGAAGTAGTGTGTAAATTACATTGTAGTTGAGATTATGCATGGTATAGTGAAACCGGGAGAAGTTTCCGCGCTCGTGCACGTTACCTACTTCTGCTACAGTGACTCTAACTTTCGTCGTAGTGTGCTACCACCTAGTGGTATTGATGTAAAACTATAGACAGTGTGGAAATAAGAGTGTGGGAAGGAAAAAAATCAAAGAATAAATGCGCAAGTTGGGATGTTTACGAGCTCTTGTGCTCTTATACGGCAGTTGTCACTGTTATACCAGGGCTGATTGAAAAGTAACGCACACTAATTTTCTTCTGCCTTGGTATTTCAGCTGGAATGTTGCAATTTCACACAGATATAGTTTGAGGTTTTCGCTACAGAGGGTAATTTTTGTTTCATGTGCAGCTCTAGCGTGAGAAGCGTGAACTACGCAACAAAGATGGCGCTCTAGTTACTGTCGTCCACGTGTGAAGAGCAGAGAAGTGTGGTTTGATATTTGTGAGCCAAAGGGCATAAACCGAGTGATATTCACAGGGACATACGTGGCGTGTATGGGGATGATTGTATGGACCGCAGCAATGTCTCCAGGTGGTGTGCATTCTTCCTAGAGGGCCGTGTGAACCTTAGTGATTCGCCACGCTCCGGGAGGTCGGTAACAGCTGCAACTCCGCAGAATGTCAGAGGCATTGAGGCGGCAATTTTGAACGACCGGCGTGTGCAACTGCAAACCTTATCGCAACAGTTCAACATTTCCTGTGGTGCAGTGTACGATATTGTTCATGGCACGTTGAAATTTCGTAAAGTTAGTGCTCGCTGGGTGCCTAAGAACCTGACAGACAACCACAAGGGCCAGCGAATGATGACGAGCTTGGATCACCTAACTCGGTACACCGCAGAAGGGCATGACTTTCTGAAAGGAATCGTCAGTGGTGATGAGTCGTGGGTAGACCACTACACGCCCGAAACCAAGCAGGCAAGTATGGAGTGGAAACATGCTGGTTCCCAGTGAAGTAAAAATTCAAAGTCACTCAATCTGCTAGGAAAGTGCTTGTGACGGTGTTCTGGGATATGCATGGCGTTGTATTGGTAAACTTTGCTGAACACGGGACCACTGTGAATGCTGCAGCCAACATGAAAACTTTGAAGTTGCGTCGTGACCTTCGTGACAAAAGCCACAACATGAATGCTGACGATGTCAACATTCTTCATGACAATGCTCGCTCCCATGTTGCTCCTGCCGTTCGCATCTTGCACCGTCGGACTTTCATCTGTTTGGTCCCACGAAGAAATTACTGGCCGGCCAACGCTTTGCGACAGATGCGGAAGTGAAATAAGCAGTCTGCAGATGGCTATACTCCAAGGAAACGGACGTCCACGAGCAAGGCATATTGAAACTGGTATCACGATGGGAGAAACGTGTTGAGAATCTTGGTGACTATGTCGAAAAGTAGGTAAAGGTGTAAGTTCTTTTGTGATTTTTGTTGTTGTTTTAACTATTGCACGTTTCTGTAAAAAAAGTATTGTGTGTTACTTTTCGATCCGCCCTCGTATTTTCTTCAAGTGGTAATTCGCTATTCGATTTTCCTCGTGGTCATTCAAACAACATGGAATTTCAAAGCCATCACATAACGATAATCTATTTAAAAAATCTCTGTAGCCTATTGGATTAGATTGGCCATTGAGGAGACTCGGCACTGATCCACATAGGGGATATTGTACCTATGCCCTACAAGGGGGGTCTCTCCGGGAGGAAGGGTGAGGCGAGATGAGATACCGGGCTGCCGGAACCAGGAATAACGGCACAGGAATGGCAGGGTTCCTAAGTTTCCAGATAGAGATTCCTCGGCAGATGAACAGGCAGAACGGGGACTCCATTCCGCACTGAGGGCGTCGAACACTCCGCAAGGGGGTTCGGATACCCCTGGTAGCCAGCCGAAAGCCAAAGAACATCCTTTTCACCCGCTACACTGCACCGAAACAATATTGCTGACACTTCCAACCCGAAAGAGACCACGGGATTAAAGATGAAGTGAAATGAGAATGGAGATGGCATTAAGGGACATGAAGTACGAGGTATGTGGGAGTCCTTCCCAGCATTCGCTTAGCAACCCCGATAAAAATCCATTGGTCAGGAAGGGAGCACGGGAATCGAAACCACGACCTCGCAAATGCGGGCCACAGATGGAACCGCCTACTCGTTCCTTACCTACTGTATCCTTCTTATACATGCACTAAATGTGTAAACAAAGTTTATCGAAGAATTAGCTAGAGCTATAAGTCTTCATAATAATAGTTTGAAGAGGAGTGAGTAGAGAAAGACATGTGAATGTAACACATACGATATTTGCAAATGTGATTACTTTATAACGTATACATACAAACAGAACTATTTGGCTCAGCCACATGTGCAGATAGAGAAATAAAACCGAAAGTAAGAGGTTACGTAAAAGAAAAGGAAGAGAGAGACTCGCGGCAGATATTCGCTTCCTAGCGGAGAATCTTAAGGGACCAGTAAACAACACAGAGTATCTCATTCCGCGAAATGGAACCTGTATGCGGAGATAAAGTTTGAAAATCGCTGTATTGGAAACTCGATTGATCCCCCTTCAGCTCTCTATAGGGTTATGTGTTGTTTTTATTCATCTATATACGGTAATAGAGCTTTTACACACGAGCGGATGTGCGCCGGCAATTCCTTACTTGTTAGCGTTATAACATGCACAAATATCACAAGGTTCCTTCCACTATCTCTGATGCAAGCTGGTTCCCTTTCACAGTTACAACAGATTCACGAATCTTTAGCTTTATTGTTATTTAAAACTAAGATAAAATTTTGCTTTTTACACTCTCCTCTACTAAGAACGTATTGCTTTCCACCCAAAAATTCGATGTCGAGATTTTACCGGAAGTACCTACGTGTTTTAACGTTTCCTGATTAAAAAAGGCATTTTAGAAAAAGGCCCGTGTGTGTGTGTGTGTGTGGGTGTGTGCGTGTCCGTATGTGTATGCACATGTTTGTGAGCAGCATAACTAAAAAATTGATGTGTTGCACACACATGACACTCTACTCTTGTACAAATTATTTTTACAAACGCTTATCCTCCATCTACTTCATGTTAATCGAGATGTTAATCTTATTGCTAATTTTCTTGTAGGTGCAAGGGGAATTGGTAGGCTTTAAGCGATAGTCAAATATTTTAAGAGCTGGTTGCTATGTGGTGCATTCCATTCTCTTTGTATGTCCAGGACATAAAAAAATGAATAACGAATTCCCATTTGAGAAAAAGTATTGGAAAATTTAAGGGAAAACAAGCAATATCACGAAAATGGTTCCCTCAACAAAAAAGAAAAAAATGTATATGTCATAAATTGTGTATTTTAACGCGATCTACATTTTTTGTGTAGTAAAATTTTGTCTATCTCTTATGGTTTACCAGTTATGGAAAAGTCGTTCACAATGAAGAATACTTTTAGAGACATTACCAGAAAATTCAAGATATACATTTTATTGTCATAAAATATCTTAAACATATGATATTTTAATCAAAACCGTTAGAGCCATTTTTGAGAAAATGAAAATTTTCGAAAAATGTTCCATGTAAAGGGTAGTCTGGGGTGGGGGGATTTTCTTGAAAACCTTCGTGTCACATCTCTGGAAAATACTGAAGCTAAATACCAAGTTTGGTGTTTATCCGACTGTTGGTTTCTGAGTTATGCTGTTCACAGACACACACACACGGACATGTTTCCAAAAATGCTTTTTTTGGATTCAAGGAGTCTCAAAACATATATTTCCGGTGAAATCTCGGTATGAAATTTTTGGGTGGAATATAATACTTCCCCTAGTTACTATACGTAATAGAGAAAGTAAAAAGAAACAATTCATGCAATATTCAAAATGAACATTAGGCCTAATGGCATGACCTGCATCTTTTGTCATTCTAGCGACCACAAAGTGGAACGACTAAGCAGTTATCTCACTCCCGTGTTGAAGCAGTGTTTTATTTTACTTGTGTTGGCAAATAATAGCTGCAGATAACCGGAATGTATCACCACCAACTAATTACACCGTCTCTATGCCCAAACTGTCCGTTATACACAACAACGGACTGTTAGGATTTGATTAGTTTGGACCTCCTTTCTCGTCCCAAAGGCTGCTTTGGCAGTGATACAGTGTTTTTGTTTCGACAACGAGTTGCTTTGTGCAGGTAGCCGGCAATCTCATCAAGCATTCGGTGGTAATTGCTCGTACGCCAGATGACCGCGTCGCTGTTATCAATTTCAGCCATCACTTTTCAGCCATGACTAGCAAAGTCGGAGATTATTTGGTGATTTTCCGGAGAAACAAGCCGAAAAAAGAAAACACGAACAAAATTCTAGCCGATTGTGATTTTAAATCTATTAAAAAGAGAAAAAATGTGTATGAGTGTATACAGAGTAATCTAAAAAAACCACTCCGATCGGGATGGCTCAGGTAGTAGCGTCTGCGGCCCGCATTCGGGAGGTCCCGGGTTCAAATCCCGTGCGCCGACCAATCTGACTGAGGTTTTTTCGTGGTTTCCCTCAGCCGCTAAGGTAAATACCGGATTGCATATTTAATACCGCGACTCAAAGTTCCACCTTAAGTCTAAAAACAATAGTAAAATGAAAAATAGCGAATTCTGTGCCATCTATCTACAAACAATGAAAAGCAGAGATAGAGTTGCTATGCACTAAGGTCTCTGTGGACACGTGACGAAGCAAAGTGGTATGGTTACTGGGATGAGACCTAGAAGGCTAACTGTCCACCACAAATCTGCCCAAGAGTTATCTGCTAACAGTTCCGTTGCGATATGACCATGTAGTTAAAGCGACCTAAAAGAAATAGAGGAAAAATATAACAAAACACCTCAGCCTGTGTTGAGAATATATTCATCCTTGAAAATCCCTATTCTTTCTGACACACATGGGATATAAGACAACTTCTAATTTCAATTCATGATTAACTAAAATGCAGAGCGGGATGGATCAGGCGGTAACGTTGTGGCCCGCATTCGGAAGGTCCCGGTTTCAATCCCCCGGGGCCCACCAATCTAGCCCAAGGTTTTCGTCGTGGTTTTCCTCGGTTGCTAGGCGAATGCTGGGTTAGATAATCTGATCCATGTATTTTCCTATCATCCCTTTCACCACTAAATTTCATTTCCTTCTTCTTCACCACCATACCAGACATTAAGCTGATCACCCATCCTGGATATGCTATGATCCAGATCCAGAGTTTGCTTGCTCCTCGACAGGCTACTGATCCAAGGCATTGGCTTGTATGTCCTATGTATCTTTAAAGAGTAATCAGTTAAAGAACAAGAAGAATTTCTGAAAGATTAAAAACTTAGCGCCTCGGTAAAGTGTGGGACTGGCATTCGGGAGGTCACGGGTTCTATTGCCGGCAACCTTCCGATTCGGCAGGGGGACGCTGGTGTGATTCATCTTCTAACACAACTTCCCTGCCCCTCATTTCCTGTCCTCATCCTCTTCCTTAACCCTTTCATGACCAGCGGGACATATATATATATATATATATATATATATATATATATATATATATCCCACTTAGGATTTTTGCAACTCATGGCCAGTGGGACTCATATATCCCACCTCTGCCATGTGCTGACATCTCCTGGAAGCCTATATAACTGCTTGAAATAGTTGCAGCTCTGTTCACGCTTTTTACCGTCGAACATATGTTGATTTTTTAATGTTAAGCAGTTTGTGTCGTGTGAGTTATTGGTTTTTCGCAGTTTTTTCGACATTTTCTCCAATTTTTCTTTGAGATAAGCAATGTAACTGTATTAATTCCATAAATGGTAGATTTTCACATATATCTGATAGATTTCTGCAACCTTCCTGTGTATAAATGCCTTCCTACAACAAATAATTAGTTTTTAACCTTAAGAGTTGCATGATGAACCACGTTATGGCCAATGGGACATATTTGTCCAACTTAAATTTATATTATTTAATTTGCTAACACAATAAGACAGAGACAACAATACAGTCTCTAAGTTTATTACCTGTGGAACATAAATCACCTACATTATCTTTGTTACTATTATGAATATTTGGCTTCCTGTATGCAAGTGTTGAGTACAGCATTTTGTGGCTGCTTACCTAAATGCGTTTGTATAACGTAATGGGTAAAGTGTCTTACACTAAAACTCAAGGTCCTAGGATCGGATATTGTTGCTGTACTAGATTTTTGTCTCTCATTTTTATAATGCTGGTTTTAGAGTAGTGCTATATTACTTTCTCTACTACGTATAGTAAGTAGGGGAAATATTGTATTCCACCCAAAAATTCGATACCGAGATTTCACCGGAATATATGTTTTGAGACACTCTGAATCCAAAAAATCTGATGTGTTACACTCACATGACTTTCTCTACTCTTGTACAATCTATTTTTACAAACGCCTATTCTCCATATGCTTCATATTAATCGAGATATCGAGATGTCAATCTTATTTGTAATTTTCTTGTAGATGCAAGGGGAATATGGTAGCTTTTAAGCGATAGTCAAATATTTTATCGCTGGTTGCTATGTGGCGCATTCCATTCTCTTTGCATGTCCAGGACATAAAAAAATGAATAACGAATTTGAGAAAAAGTATAAGTATTGGAAAATTTAAGGAAATAACAAGCAATATCTCGAAAACGGTTCACTCAACAAAAAAAATGTATATGATATAAGTTGTGTATTTTAACGCGATCTACATTTTTTGTGTAGTAAAATTTTGTCTATCTCTTATGGTTTACCAGTTATGCAAAAGTCGTTCATAATGAAGAATACTTTTGGAGACATTCCCAGAAATTTCGAGATATACATTTCATTTCTCATGACATTATCTTAAACATATGATATTTTCATCAAAATCGTTAGAGCCATTTTTGAGAAAATTAAAATTTTCGAAAAATGTTCCATGTAAAGGGTAGTCTGGGGTGGGGGGATTTTCTTGAAAATCTTCGTGTCGCATCTCTGGAAGATACTGAACGTAAATACCAAGTTTGGTGTTTATCCGACTGTTAGTTTTTGAGTTATGCTGTTCACAGACACACACACAGACACACAGACACACACACAGACACACACACGGACATGTTTCCAAAAATGCTTTTTTTGGATTCAGGAGGTCTCAAAACATGTATTTCCGGTGAAATCTCGGTATCGAATTTTTGGGTGGAATGCAATACTTCCCCTACTTACTATACGTAGTAGAGAAAGTAAAAAAGCATTTTGGAAACATGTCCGTGTGTGTGTCTGTCTGTCTGTCTGTGAACAGCATAACTCAGAAACGAACAGTCGGGTAAACACCAAACTTGGTATTTAGGTTCAGTATCTTCCAGAGATGCGACACGAAGGTTTTCAAGAACAACCCCCACCACAGAGTGCCCTTTACATGGAAGATTTTTCGAAAATTTTAATTTTCTCAAAAATGGCTCTAACGATTTTGATTAAAATATCATATGTTTAAGATATTTTCATGACAAATAAAATGTATATCTTGAATTTCCTGGGAATGTCTCCAAAAGTATTCTTCATTGTGAACGACTTTTGCATAACTGGTAAACCATAAGAGATAGACAAAATTTTACTACACAAAAAATGTAGATCGCATTAAAATACACAATTTATGTCATATACATTTTTTTTGTTGAGTGAACCATTTTCGAGATATTGCTTGTTATTCCCTTAAAGTTTTCAATACTTATTTTCTCAAATGGGAATTCGTTATTCATTTTTTTGTCTTGGATATGCAAAGAGTATTAATCTGTGGGAAAGGGAATAGTGCTACACCTAGCAACCAGCTATTAAAAGATATGTATGTGCTTAAAGGCTACTGTTTTTCTATATTGCCCTTGTAAATATATATTCCCCTTACATCTACAAGAAAGTTAGCAATAAGATAGAGTCTACAAATGTTTATCTCGATTAACATGAAGTAGATGGAGAATAAGCGTTTGTAAAAATAGTTTGTACAAGAGTAGAGAAAGTCATGTGAGTGTAACACATCAGATTTTTTTTATTTTTGTTGCTCTAGCCTGCGATTTTACTCCGCTTTAGAAGAGTATCAGCGTGTGACAGTCTGGTTGACGAATTGTCCGCAAGGTACATGCTATTTTAGGATTTTGTCATGTTTTCGGAATTTTTGAAAACAATTTATCGCAAGTAGACCACTACTGCCAACAGCACCAACACTACCCCCACCACCACCATCATTGCATTTTGTATTAAAATAGCTTAGAGTAAAGCATTATTTTTCACAAAAAGCAATGTAATCTTTACTTAAACATTCTCATCCCAAGTCCAAAAATCCCCCTTGTAAGTCCAGTGGAACACACATGTCCCACTTAATATCTTTCAAAAATCAAAACAAGAAAAATAAAAGTAAAATCATATATTTTTTAGAAGCTACTTCCTTACCAAAAACCCGAAAAGATTATAAAAATAACCAAAGAAAGATAATTGGGTCATGAAAGGGTTAACATCTGTTTCAAATTGTAGGACCAGGCGACGGTGTTCGGCGGGTTGTGGCTGGGCGGTGTGCGCTCTGTAGATGTTTCTTCACTGCTCAGTTAGGACCCGCCTCCTCCGGGTTCGGAGGACTTCCGGGGGTAAGTCACGAAAGCGTCGGATGTCTTCCATCAGGAAACGTTAAAGATCACGTCCATGTTTGCGTCCCTCATCATCCAGATCTTGTCGCCATTGGGTATCTCCCCTAATCCCTCCCTTCCAGAGGACGGTAGAAGCAAGAAGGGCCGTTGTGGCCTGCTTGTGGTGCTCTGCTCTGGTTGCGGGGATCCCTCCATGGATCGCTGTTTCTTTCAATTCGCCATGACTGTCATGTATGCCTGAACGGTATAGTACACACTTCGTAGGCATGTCAGAGAAGTTGCCTACATACAACGGCGGAGCCTAGCTTTCAACATAGCACATGTTCTTCGTGAGGCTATGAGCAATTAAGAGATTGATAATAGTACAGGTTCAGATGTAACGGCCTGACTTCCTTCTGACACAGAATTAAAATATTTAAACCAACAAACAAGAATATTTTGGAAATGGTCAACGCCACAAAATCTGATGTGATACATGCACATAACTTTTTCTACTCCCTATCTTTAATAGTGCATATTTAAATTATTCTTACTAAAGCTTATTTTTCTATCTACTGCATTTGATCCAAATAAACCTTTGCAGAAATAGCTACATTACAACATTTCGTTATAGATACAAAAAGAACAGCGATAGTCAAATGCTTAACAACTGGACGCTATAAGCTGGCTTTAAAATTCCATACTGTTTCCATGACATCGCGAGAAACAACCGAATGTTGACCTTAAAGAATGACCAAGTATTGAACAATTGAAACCTTTAATAACGGATATCTCAGAAACGGCTTATTCCACGAAATACTTATTTTAACTAAATTGTGTGTTTTAAAAAAAATGTACATTTTTTGTACCTAGTACTGTTTCGACTACCGCTTAACGTTTACAAGTTATACAAAATTATACAAAATCCCTTCCGAATGAAGAGGAAAAATACGAGGGGCACTATTTATATTTTGAGCCTAATAATTAAAACAAAGTAATTTCTGATTGAAAACTGCTTTATTGTTTTTCAAAATCTTCTCCTTTATGATCAATACACTTTTGCGACCGTTTGAACCTTCGAACCATTTGTCAAAGCATTTATTCCAGTCTTCTTGAGACACCTCCAAAACATGATTTTTGAAGGCATCAACGGCTTCTTATGCCAACGAAAATCGTTGTCCACGCGAATTTATTCTTGATGTTCGGGAACAAAAAAGAAGTCATTGGGTGCCAAATCACGACTGTATGGCGGATAACCCATCAATTCGATTTTTTGGGCCTTCAAATACTCTGTTAGGCGAGATGTGTGTGCGCTCGCATTGTCTTGATGAAGAACGATCATACGGACTTCCGGCAAACAAATGGTTGTGTACCATTCGGCATTGACCGTTTTATGTTCCTCTAAAGGCACTGTTGCCACATGGCCATTTTGCTGAAAAAGAAGGCGACCATTTGCTTCGAGTGTGAACAACTTTTGTTGGACTTGCATCATCTTGAAACACCCATACATTCGACTGCTATTTACGTTCCGGCTCATACACACAGATCCATGATTCGTCACCTGTTACAATCTTATAATACGTCTTTTGAAGCACCGCCATTGTATTTCTTGAGCATTTTTGTACACCAATCGACACGAGCATCTTTTTGAGATTGCGTCAAATTATGTGGGATCCAACGAGAGCAAACCTTGTTCACGGTTAAATAATCATGTAATATTTTATATATGCTGGTGGAACTAATGCCTAGGGTTGCCTCAATCTCACAATATGTCGCATGACGATCTTTCATTATTAGTTTTTGCACAGCATCAATGTTTTCTGGCACAACAACTGATTTTGGACGACCTTCACGAACTTCATCATTGAGCGAACGGCGGCTACGATTAAATTCGTTATACCAGCGTTTCACAGTGGCAAAGGATGGAACTTCGTCGCCAAATGTGGAAGTTAGTTGATCGATGCACTCTTTTCTTGATAATTCACGTCGAAAGTCGTAATAAATCATTGCACGAACATTTTCACGAGTTAATTCCATGTTCTTGTTGACACACAATTTTCAAGTTAGTGTAAACAAAACAAATGACGCTCTACTGACAAAATGTCAAACTTTTCATTGGAAACGTCAGATGGCACCTACAACATTCAGGGTTGCCAAGGCTCAAAATATAGTGTCCCTCGTATACATTTTATTTATCATGTAAATATCTTTCATGTATGGTATTTTAATAAAAATCGTTAGAGCCATTTTTTATAAAACCAAAAATTTCGAAAAACCTTCCATGTAAAGGGTTGTTTGGGATGAGGTATTTTGTTGAAAATCTTCGTGTCGCACCTTTGGAAGATATTGAACCTAAGTACCAAGTTTGGTACTTATTCGATTTTCGTTTTTTAGTCATGTTGTTCACACGCACACGGATATGTTTCCAAAAATGCTTTAATTGAATTCAGGGCTCCTCAAAACATGTATTTCCGGTGAAATTTCGGTATCGAATTTTTAGATGGAATGCAATACTTGCTCTACGTACTATAGGTAGTGGAGAAAGTAAAAAATAATAGAGAACTGTAGTGAAGAACATTATAAAGTATTTGAAAACTCAAAACTACAACAAAGAATACCTCTGATATGGTTATCACCAAAAAAAATGTTGACATGAATTGTGCGCTTTAATGAGGTCTACATTCTCTGTATCGTAAGATTTTTGTCTATCTCTTATAGTTACCAATTATACAAAGGCTATTCAGAATGAAGAGAACTTCATAGCTAGTCCCAGAAAACTTAAGATATACACTTTATCATATAAGTATCTTAAAGATATAGTATTTTAATCAAAATCGTTCGAGTCATCTTAAGAAAATATAGAATATCAAACAGTTTTCCATAGAAAGGATAGTTTAGGGTAGGTGATTTTCCCGAGACTCTTCGTGTCGCATATTCAGCAGATAGTGTACTTAAATACTGTATTTGGTATATATCGAACATTTAGTTTTTGAATTAAGCTGTTCATAAACACGCACACATACACCGGCAAAGACCTTTTTCTAAAAAAGAAAAAATTCTGATGTGTTACACTCACATAACTTTCTCTACTCTTGTACAAACTGTTTTTACAAACGCTTATTCTCCATATGCTTATGTTAGTCGAGATGTTAATCTTATTGCTAATTTTCTTGTAGGCGCAAGGGAAATTGGTAGGCTTTAAGCGATAGTCAAATCTTTTAAGAGCTGGTTGTTATGTGGATCTTTTCGTTGTCTTTGTATGTCCAGGACATAAAAAAATCTGATGTTTTACACTCACATGACTTTCTCTACTCTTGTACAAACTGTTTTTACAAACGCTTATTCTCCATATGCTTATGTTAGTCGAGATGTTAATCTTATTGCTAATTTTCTTGTAGGCGCAAGGGAAATTGGTAGGCTTTAAGCGATAGTCAAATCTTTTAAGAGCTGGTTGTTATGTGGATCTTTTCGTTGTCTTTGTATGTCCAGGACATAAAAAAATCTGATGTTTTACACTCACATGACTTTCTCTACTCTTGTACAAACTATTTATACAAACGCTTATTCTCCATCTGCTTCATGTTGATCGAGATAAACATTTGCAGAGTCTATCTTACTGCTAATTTTCTTGTAGATGTAAGGGGAATATCAATTTACAAGGGCAATTTGAAAATACAGTAGCCTTTAAGCACATACATATCTCTTAATAGCTGGTTGCTAGGTGCAGCACCATTCCCTTTCCCA
The DNA here is from genome assembly GCA_030765065.1 of Deroplatys truncata. Taxonomy (NCBI): domain Eukaryota; kingdom Metazoa; phylum Arthropoda; class Insecta; order Mantodea; family Mantidae; genus Deroplatys; species Deroplatys truncata. The sequence continues at coordinate 16,675,247 of CM060979.1, forward strand.
CAGATTAATACTCTTTGCATATCCGAGACAAAAAAATGAATAACGAATTCCCATTTGAGAAAATAAGTATTGAAAACTTTAAGGGAATAACAAGCAATATCTCGAAAATGGTTCACTCAACAAAAAAAATGTATATGACATAAATTGTGTATTTTAAAGCGATCTACATTTTTTGTGTAGTAAAATTTTGTCTATCTCTTATGGTTTACCAGTTATGCAAAAGTCGTTCACAGTAAAGAATACTTTTGGAAACATTCCCAGAAAATTCAAGATATACATTTTATTTGTCATAAAAATATCTTAAACATATGATATTTTAATCAAAATCGTTAGAGTCGTTTTTGAGAAAATTAAAATTTTCGAAAAATCTTCCATGTAAAGGGTAATATGGGGTGGGGGGATTTTCTTGAAAACCTTCGTGTGCATCCTTGGAAGATACTGAACCTAAATACCAAGTTTGGTGTTTATCCGACTGTTCGTTTCTGAGTTATGCTGTTCACACACAGACAGACACACACAGACACACACACGGACATGTTTCCAAAAATTTTTTTTTTGGATTCAGGGGATCTCAAAACATGTATTTCCGGTGAAATCTCGGTATCGAATTTTTGGGTGGAATACAATACTTCTCCCTACTTACTATACGTAGTAGAGAAAGTAAAAATGAATAACGAATTCCCATTTGAGAAAAAGTATTGGAAAATTTATGGGAATAACAAGCAATATCTCGAAAATGGTTCACTCAACAACAAAAAATGTATGACATAAATTGTGTATTTTAAAGCGATCTACATTGTTTGTGTAGTAAAATTTTGTCTATCTCTTACGTTTTACCAGTTATGCAAAAGTCGTTTACAATGAAGATTACTTTTGGAGACATTCCCAGAAAATTCGAGATATACATTTCATTTGTTATGAAAATATCTTAAACATATGATTTTTTAATCAAAATCGTTAGAGCCATTTTTGATAAAATTAAAATTTTCGAAAAATGTTCCATGTAAAGGGTAAATTGGGATGGGGGGATTTTCTTGAAAACCTTCGTGTCGCATCTCTGGAAGATACTGAACCTAAATACCAAGTTTGTTGTTTATCCAACTGTTCGTTGCTGAGTTATGCTGTTCACAGACACACACACACACACACACACACACACGCGGACATGTTTCAAATAACGCTTTTTTGGATTCAGGGGTTCTCAAAACTTATATTTCCGATGAAATCTCGGTATCGAATTTTTGGGTGGAATACAATACTTCCCCTACTTACTATACGTAGTAGAGAAAGTAAAAATTATTTTCGTTCCAGGGGCACCCAGAACATGTATTTACGGTGAAATCTTGTATCAAAATTTTGGGCGGAATACATACTTCATTTACTTACATACGTAAGTAGAGAGAAAGTTAGAAAAACACGTATTCGTAAACAGAGTTACAACTACTTCGCGATACGACTAAACTTCTCACCGTGGTGTAGTAATCGCAAGTTTCAGGCAATTTCGTGTACAGGCAAAGTCATGCACTGAGGCAATTAACAAGTTATCGTTAAACCGTTATACGAAACGCTTATCTCGCAAAATAAAAATAAAAGTCTCTGCAGAATTAAATGAAGGTCATTATTCGCTTCAAGACAGCACATTTGTTACCCGATGAAATCTCGCTAAGCTACAGCGCGGCGGGCTGACAAGTCATTAATAAGCGTTTAGCGTAGCTTGCATTATATCGAGTGCTGCCATCTGAATATCACTCAAACGGATCAGCCACTCATTACTCTAACCTCGCTCGTGAATAATTACTACATTCAAGACGATTATAGCATGGCAACAAGGGACTCTTATCCTGGAAAGTGTTTATGATCCTGTATAACAACAAAATTATGCAATAATGGCACGGACGTTTTCTCGGCTGAAACGCCACTTCAGCTGTTTTCTAACTAGGTGCATTCGAATATACTCGTTTCTATATTGTAAAAATTTATATTTAAATATTCCACTACTCACATAGAAGAATACAATTTTACTAATCACTATTTTAAGACCGAAAACAGCCCATTCCGAAGTGTTACTGCGGCAGTAGAAGGGAATAACGAAAATGTCCATTCCGTGAGCAGGTATAGACAGTGCAGTTTTCTTGGTTCTGGGTTATTCAGCTGCATTGTTTATGTCTGGTTGCCCTGACAACCAACTCAAGCTTGGACTGTGTGAGTACTGTTTACTTCCACAAAGTACCTGTTTCCAGAGTACGGTGAAGCTAAAATCCTGGATCTTTCGGAGTAGAAAGACTTGTAGAGGCTATTCGATGGTCACCGACATTTATGAAGTCTTTTGTAAACTTGCAAACGTCCCTTTCCTTGGGAAACAAAATGTTTTCCCTCTCAAATCACTTTTCAAACTTTAAGCTTGAAAGGGGATATACCACACACACACACACACACACACACACACACATATATGTGTATACATATACACATAGACATATAAATCAATATTAAACCAAATTGTACATAATATAATTCACCAAGAAAGATGTTAGAATATTTAGCAGCCAAGAAACGTAAAAAGCAGATTGTAACTCGTCCCGGGCGAGCTAGCTAGTTCCAGGTAAAAGATAATTCTAGGTAGAACCCATCACCTTTCGCCAAGCTAATGACCAGAGAACTGGAAGCAATAAGGGGAAATAGAAAGAGACAGATATAGAAAAGAAACAGACAGAGATACTGAATCTGCTTCGGACGCGTCAGTAGGACGCGTATGCGAAAAACTTTGGAGCCGAATTTTTGCATAAACAATAAGGTAACGCTGTCTGAGCACCAATTAGAAATGTCGTTACATTTTGAGGCGCAAAGGTGAGCGTCACTAGACTTAGGTATAAAAGGGAGAACAAAGCCCCAGATTTTCACTCTCTTATAGAATCTCTCGACACACAGTGAGTTTTAAACGTGGGGCGAAGGCAACCGGAAAAGTAAACGTGGGGCGAAGGCCACTGGAAAGTTTGTATCATACGTGGGGCGAATACTCTAAGAAACGTACCTCCCGCAATACGTGAGGCTGCAACTACATCAATTTAAACGAGCAACTGCTATAGAACGTCGAAACACACTCATGGGTCTTTCGCTTTGATAAGTGGTTCGCTTCACATCCTGTGGAATATTGCAATACGTCTCTATTATATTTGATTTTGATTGCTGCTTCTTCTTCTTCTTCACTTAACGGCATGGGTAACTTCACAATTGTTCCCTCCACCTCTTTCTGGGTCGACCTCTGTTGATACCGAAATGCAACCTTGAATCGGCCATTCTTTGAAAATGTTGCATCCATTCTCTACTACGTATAGTAAGTAGGGGAAATATTGTATTCCACCCAAAAATTCGATACCGATATTTCACCGGAAATATATGTTTTGAGACCCCCTGAATCCGATAAAGCATTTTTGGAAACTGTCCGTGTGTGTGTGTCTGTGAACAGCATAACTCAAAAACGAACAGTGGGATAAACACCAAACTTGGCATTTAGTTTTAGTATCTTCCAGAGATGCGACACGAAGGTTTTCAAGAAAATCCTCCCACCCCAGATTACCCTTTACATGAAACATTTTTCGAAAATTTGAATTTTCTCAAAAATGGCTCTAATGATTTTGATTAAAATATCATATGTTTAAGATACTTTCATGACAAATGAAATGTATATCTCGAATTTTCTGGGAATGCCTCCAAAACTATTTTTAATTGTGAACGACTTTTGCATAACTGGTAAACCATAAGTGATAGACAAGCTTTTACTATACAAACAATGTAGATCGCGTTAAAATACACACTTTGTCGTATACCTTTTTTGTTGTTGTTTGAACCATTTTCGAGATATTGCTTGTTATTCCCTTAAATTTTCCAATACTTATACTTTTTCTCAAATGGAAATTCGTTATTCATTTTTTTTGTCCTGGTAATGCAAAGAGAATGGAATACTCCACATAGCAACCAGCTCTTAAAATATTTGACTATCGCTTAAAGCCTACCAATTCCCCTTGCATCTGCAAGAAAATTAGCAATAAGATTAACATCTTCTCGATATCTCGATTAACGTGAAGCATGTGGAGAATAAGAGGTTGTACAAGAGTAGAGAAAGTCATTGAGTGTAACATTGGAAATGCATATTTTGAGGACCCTGAATTCACAAAAAGCATTTTTAGAAAAAGGTCCTGTATGTATGTGTGTGCGTGTGTGTGTGAACAGCATAACTCAAAAACGAAAGTCGGATAAATATCTTCAGAGTTTTTCTTGTTATATAGTCGCTCGTTTCCCTTCAAAGAAAATAGCACGATATATTTGACATTAGCTGTGCCCTACAACACCTTGTTGGAGAAATTTCCACTTGTCGGATGTTACCTCAACAGTGCAGCAGATTAAACCTCGCAGTAAGCGCGCACAACGGGGAGTTCAACAAGAAACTTCGGTCTCTCATTTGTCTTTCTTGCCAGAGAACAAGGAAGACATATAGTTTATACACATTTCTCCAACACAGTTACAGTTCCACCGCAACTAACTTCTGTGTAACTGCCATTTTAGTGCGCGTCGAAATGTTGGGGGGGGGCACGACGTAAGAGGAATATTGCTTCCTAACATGGTTCAGTTGTCTTCTTTCTTGATGTGATGAAAAATTAACTGAAGGAAAAGCGCTGTATCATACCTGTTGCATTTTTAATCCCTTCTTAAATGATTCAATACTTCTTTTTGCTTTCAACGTAAGTATTGTGATGGACCTCATTAATCGTATAAAAGGCGTCAACAGCGCTGCCAACCTCAGTAACCAAAATTTCACTAGAAAATATTCGAAAATATCATTAGATTTCAGTAGATTCATTTAAAATTGGTAAGGCAAAGGCTGGCGGCTTGGTTTAGATGGTGGAACACTTTTCTGTTGTTTCAAGGGTCCCGCGTTCGAATTCCGGCTGGACTCGTGGCAATTATATTGTAGTGGTAGTGGTAGTGGTGGTATTTATTAAGTATTTAGTATTACATTAATTGCATAACACAGTCACATGGGTCATAAGACCGTACATGCTCTCTAGAAAAATACCTGGTCTGTATACGTAACTTGCAGTATCAACCAGAAAACAACTATTTTTTTTTACAATCACCGCACTATATACATACATACATACATATAAAATTGAAAAAACACACTGAATCACACACTCAAACACACACACACACACAGTCACGCACAAGTACTCTAGCACCACATATGTTTAAAGAAAAATTACATAAACACCTTATCTCTTAGTACACGTACTTCCATTAAGTATGTGCCCAAGCTTGGCCAGTTTTGTCTGTTTAGAATCAAGTCCCAGCATGCTGTTCTCCGTCTGTTGGAAGCCAAAAATACTTCCGGAAATAGTTTTTTCCTAATACCCTCCGTCTGCACGCATGCTGCCAAAATATGCGTCCAGTCTTCTTGTTCCCCGCATAATGGGCAAATCCTCCTGCCATCGTCATCAACAATCTTGCGAGCTTTCCACCCTCCCAACCTAAGCCATGCTATTCCCGTCCTCTGTTTTATACAATTCCAAAATATGTTTCCTTACCACCTAGTTTTTATTTCATTTTGTAGCTCCAATGTTGATCTTTGTCTACATTCAGATTCTATTTTCTGCCTGTTTATATCGCATAGTCGTATTTTGACCTTTCTTACGGCACTGTGTGTATTTTCATTACCCCTTTGCCAGATATCATTTAAGCCAATTTTTGATAATTCGCGTTGCAACCCCGCCGCCCACCATTTTGGATGCTCTATGTTGTTCATTTGATGACGATAACCTATTGCTCTCAGAGTTGCTTGATCGCCTTTAATTATTCGCAGCCAGTACCTAACTGCGTTTAGTTTAGCAAATACAGCATCTTCCCAGCATCCTACCTCACGAAGAACTCCGTAGTTTGAAGTACCCCTCCCAAACCCTAGCATGCGCTTCCAGAAATTGCATTGTATTTTATTTACATTATCCACCCTCTCCCATCCCCACACTTCACTGCCGTATAGTAATGAGGACCTAACCATTGCTTCATACATGGTCTGTAATGTTTTTACTGGCATATCTGGTACCCTCAATACGTAAATGCCGTCCACTCTCGCTATTTTCGTGGGAAGATTGCACTAGCGCTCCTAACGGAAAGGAATGGTCAGTTTTGCAACAACTCTTTGTTTCTGTGCTTGCATATGCGGTCATGTTTTGAATTTGAAGAAGAAAGGCTTATATCGTTGTTCTGTTAGCAGTTAAGTTGAGTTTTATTTATGGACGCTCTTTAACTACTATAATTCTTAACGTCCCATTTTACGAGAGTGAGTCCATAAGTATCCGCACACTATTTTTATCTTTCGTGGGTTGGCTGTATCGGTTTGTGCGCGCGCACGTCGACATGTTGTTCTTTTGTTTCCGCTTGTGGAATGTTTGTTCCAGTGAGTGTTGTATTGTTGCGTAATAATCACTGCTGCACTGATCACCGTTTGCACCAAGAAGAACAGCCTGTGGTTATCAGCTTATTGTCGTTTGGAGGTGGACCAGGAGCCAAAATTCGCACAATATGGGAACAATGTTTTACCCCGGCCAAATGTGTAAATGTTCAAAAATGGTCGGACAACTGTGAATGACGAGGAAAGAGCAGGACGCCAACATTGAGCAAGACCGTATCCTGATTCAGAGAACTCGAAGATTGGCTGTCGATGAAGTGGCAAACCATATCTTTTGTGGTCCAGTTACAAATGCCTTAAGGGGCTGTCACTTCACCACACACCAAGAAGTGAAGGAGGCGGTGCATACATGGCTTGCTGCTCAGCCGAAATACTTTTTCTTTGAGGGCATCAGAAAGCTTGTGAACGATGGACCATGTGACTGAAAAGCAAGGGAACTACGTTGAAAAATGAGGTAATTGTGAGTTTATATTACTGTTATAATAAATTTTAAAAAAATATATAGGATAGTTATTGACTTAGTCTCGTATATTGGGCGTGAAAGACCGGCAGCTTTGCTGAGAGGCCTCTTTATCAGGCTTGAGGTTCTTTTACGTGCCGTAAATCTACGACACGGGACCACCAGCTTTACTTTCCTTTCGAAGGAATAAATGCTAAGGATTTTTACGCCCTCAAAAATCCCTCCACCTCGGGAACTAGAGGCTAGCATGGTAACCACTACACACGAAGGATGACTCCCTATTTTAAGGAAAAGTATCACACAGATAATATTAAAGTAGTAGGTGTTCAGAGGCGCAAGAGAGACAATGCCAGAATTTTTTGCTTCCCTTCTTAAATTGTCGCTCATTTGCAATCCCGCAGCGTCCTGCTTCTCTCCCATGGCACTATCTATGGGTAGTGGGCTTATCCCCAGGCATCATGCGCGTCTAGTGGTAGAATCAATAACTGCAAAAAATCTACCTGATTACAGAAAACGTCGCTAGCATTCCCTATACGTCAGTGGCGTGATAGAAATCTAACTGTGGTTACTTAAAATGAAAAAAAAATCTGGTTGTTACGTTCATATGACTCTTTATCCTCTGTCGTTTATTAGTGGTACACAAACTATTCTTACTAAAGCTTATTTTTCTATCTACTTCATTTGAATCCAAAGAAACCTTTGCAGAAATAGCTACATTACACATTTCGCTATAGATTAAAGGGGAACAGCGATAGTCAAATGTTTGAGAACTGGATGCTATATGCTGGCCTTAAAATTCCACACTGTTTCCATGACATCGCGAGAAACAAATGACTATTGGCAGAACTTTAAGAAAATGTCCAAGAAATAAGCAATTCTAACCTTAAATAACGGATATCTCAGAAACGGCTTACACCACAAAAAAACCTTATTTGAAACAAATTCTGTGATTTAACGAGATCTACATTTTTTGTGTGGTACGTTTTTGTCTATCGCTTAACGTCTACAGTTATACAAGATTGTATAAAATGATTTCCGAATGAAGATTCATAGACTATTCCCAGCAAATTCAAGATACACATTTTGTCATGTAAATATCTTTAATATATGGTATTCAAATCAAAATTGTTCGAATCATTTTTTTAGAAAATAAAAAACTTCAAAACATTTTCTATGTAAAAGGTAGCACCGGGTGGGGGATTTTCTTGAAAATTTTCGTGTCGCATCTTTGGAAGATATTGAACTTAAATACCAAGTTTGGCATCTATCTGACTTTTCGTTTTTGAGTTATGCTGTTCACACACACACACACACACACACACACACACACACTCACGGACATGTTTCCAAAAATGCATTTGGACTCAGAGGGCCTCAAAACTGAATTTCGGGTGAAATCTCGGTATCGAATTTTTGGGTGGAATGTAATACCTTCTCTACCTATTAGGTACGTGGCAGAGAAAGTAAAACTAGGAACAACGTTATACATATTTTACATACACTGGTGTGCAAAACCTAAGGACGAGATGGGTAAAGTGACGTAACAAATGAACTACTTGGTGGAAATAGATGAAGGTACGGGAGCACGTTGGCACACGTCACTCACACGTACACAGAAAGCTGGACGTCACATGGCGTGAGTGTAGCGAGCCTATAGTGCCAAATGTGTCTGGTCCCGCAACACGGGGCAGTTGACGAAACAGGACAAGATGGTGTGTGACAATTAGCGAGCTGTTACGGTGCACTGTAGTGGTATTCTTCATTGCAACATGGCCCTTAAACACCATTTGGATGACTTCACACGGGGAAGAATCATCGGGAAACTGGCAGAAGGGCGAAGTGTGACGAGTGTTGCTCAGGAGTTTGGAATTGCTCACAGCATTGTTTCACTACATGGCGAACCTTCCAAACCACAGGCACTGCTGTCCCAAAGACAGGTGGTGGTCGACCACACTCAACTACAGCAGCAAATGACCGCTACATTGTGCAACAGGCAAGAAGGGATCCACGCCAAACAGCGGGTGCAATTCAACCACATTTAACAGGACAGCTAGGCACGCAATCTCACGATACACAGTGGCACGGACTACACAGAGGTGGTCTCTTTGCCCGACGGCCAGTACATTGTGTTGCATTGACATCCGCACATCGGCGGCACCGTTTGCGATGGTCCCAAGAGCATCAAAATTGGACCAACGAGGAATGGGCTCGCGTGCTTTTCTCGGATGAGAGCAGATTCAGTGTCAGTAGTGATTCTCGACGTACCTTTATCTGGCGAGAGGTGGGAACACGTAATGAACCCAGAAACATCCTTGAACATGATGGTTTTGGTGGTCCGGGTGTTATGGTTTGGGACGGCATAATGTCTCCAAATTTTTGAACACGGTACGCTCACTGGTCAACGTTATTGTGATACTGTACTCCTTCCCCATGTACGTCTTTTCAGGGGTGCAGTCGGCCCTCACTTCGTTTTTATGGATGACAATGCGAGACCGTATCGAACAGCGCAGGTGAAGGATCTCTTGAAACGAGAGGATATTCGGCGAATGGAATCGCCTGTCCGTTCCCCCAATTTAAATCCCATCGAACACGTGTGGGATGCTTTGGGGAGACGCATTGCAGCACATCCACATGCACCAACAGCCATCCAACAGTTGTCAACAGCGCTGGTGGAGGAATGGAACGCCCTACCACAAGAACTGCTTACCAACCTTGTGACCAGCACGGGAGCACGATGCTGAGCATGCATTGTTGTCCGTGGTGATGGTACATCCTTTTAAGCACCATGTATCTCTTTCTGTAAATCTAGAGAGACATCGTATGTCGTATTGACTTTAGTGTAGCTTATGGTCTATGAATAAAAGTGGCATTTCTGTTCGTCTCATTGCATATTTCGTTTAGTTGCCTACTGTAGCAGTTCCCTCTATGTATGATTCAGGTTTCATCGAGCTATGTGCCACAGCATGCGAAGATTAGTTTCGTCCTTAGGTTTTGCACACCGGTATATATTCCAACCTTGTTGGTATTGCAGATAAGAAAGTCTGGCTATGACAACTCGGATACCAATTAGTCTGCTATTTTCGCTTTATTCAAACACGAAGCCCTCGTTAACGAAATGAACCTTGTATTGTATTGACATATCCCTAGAGGCAGAAACTTAAAACTTACATCGTTTATTGGAGATGACGGAGAGGGAGCTAAAAGCAGTTGCGACCTCCAACCGATTTGATCGAGGACTTAGGCCGATTATTCCTTTGACTTCATGCCCATTATTATAACTCACAGTAGGGGTATGTAGGAACATAAAAAGAGAAAAGACAAGAGATCATGGAAATGGTTCCTTCTTTTCTGGCTCCGTGGTTTCCTTCTTAATTGTTTCTATCTCCTTTATGCCCCAGTCGTACGTTCTCTTCCATTTTTTTAAACCCCTCCTTCTCTTTTCCTTTGTTCTCTAGTCGTGCACAACGTCGGAGTTGGAAAAGAAAGTTCTCTTCTCTTGCTTGTCTTGTTGGCTGGAATCACAAAAGAAGTTATACTATATGTATGGTTTACATACAGTTCGCCACTCTTCTTTGTTCTCTTTCTTCCGTTTTTTTCCCTCCCTCCTTTCTGCATTTGTGCAAGATGTTCTGGAGACGGTGTGTGTGTGCCTTGTTTGAAATCGTACATGGCAATTTTATTAATGCAGCGCGCCTAATGAATATTTGCTAAATCTCATAATTAAACTCGTAAAATGCGAGGAAAACTGCGATTGCACAAGTGCGGTAATGAAGAAGGAAATCTTGCTTGGAGATGAAGCAGAGTCAGCTCCGTGGCAAGCCATAACTCTCCTGCCATCTTCATTACAACTGCTATAAGGGCGTTTAAAACTTGGGAGAAACGAAGGAACGAAATAGGATTGCTACATGCTGAGAAAGCACAAGTAGGTATTTGCTTTGCTTTATCAGGACAGGAGCGGGTTAAAGCAGGGTTAGGTTAGGCGGGCACCTTGCACTGGCATAGGTGTACTCTAGTGCAGCGGTTTCCAAAGTTTCCATAACGTTAAAATTAACCATCTGAGAATTAATTCCATAGGAAGCCATATTAGTTTAAGATGGGAACCATAAACTCAAGGCACGAAGCGCACATCTCAGATTAGTTTTAAATTACAGTGCTTTATTGGACTAGGATAGGACAGGAGCGGAGGGGGGACTTAGTACCTCCGCCTACGCAGATCTGATGTACCTAGGCATCTGAAAGGGCTCCCCGGGAGGGAGGGATGAGACGAGGGCAGGTTCCCCCGCCCTGTGGGCTTACACATCCCCTGTGAAGCCCGGGAACTGGAGACCGCCCCCATTCCGGGAGTCGAAGGTTTACTAAGAGCATCGTTTTCCCCTGACATGCATATGCCGAGACCTCCCGCCGACACTTGCAACCCTGAAAGAGACCAAGCAGATAAAAGGTGAAGTGAAATGAGAATGGAAGTGAAATAAAGGGACAGGAAATTCGGGGGATGTAATGATCCTTCCTAGCATTAGCTTAGCGACCCGGGGAAACACCCGAGAAAAACCCATGGGTCAGGAAGGTCGGACGCGGGAATCGACCCCGGATGCGAGCTACAGACGTTACCGCCTGAGCCATCCCGCTCGGTTATTTATGTTCCTAAGTACATACATGGTTACCGAGCGAGTTGGCGCCGCGGTAACGTATGCGACTCACATTCTGAGGGTTCCGGATTCGGCGACCGTCCATTTTTCGGGTTTTCCGGGGTCGGCAGGAGATGGTTCCTCTTCTGCCCCTCATTTCCTGTACCCATCATCTGTTTCAGGGTTGTAGAACCAAGCGAAGCTGTTCGGCTGGGCAAAGTTTCTTCCCTGGCTCGTTGAGGGACAGCTCAGTTAGGTCTCATCTCCGAGTGGATCCTGCCGTGGGCGGAGTAGGATGCGTTCGATCTGGAAATGTTAGGAACCCCATCTATGTTTGCGACCGTCGTCGCCCTTTGGGTCTCATCCCTCCCTCCCAGGGGTCACGGTAGAAGTAAAAAGGGCCGTTGCCGCGTATTTGCGGTGCTCTGCCCCGGTTGCGTGGCTCTCCATTTGTTCGTTCCTTTACCTTTTGCATAACCCTAGTTAGTTAGCCAGAGCCATAACTCGGTATATAAACGTCAAATTGTTACATACGTAGTGTTTACCATTTAAATGTTATCAAAATCACACACCTTTCAAGTGACTGTTTTCATTTCATCCTTACCTTCAGTAAAAACTCCCATAATCTAGGTATAATGAAATACTTAACAAATGACCAGTCTTCATTCCTAGTCTCATGACAGTGTAACGCATAGGCAATATATATTAACACCACAGACGTTACGCCTGAGCTATCCCGTTCAGTAATAACCATAAATATGACAACAAATTACTTTTCCCTAACAAGCATTTACATGTATTTATGGAACATGTCAGTCTCGCCGAAATATATATCTCTTTCATAAAACTGCTAGCCCTAGTCATTAGGATGGAGCTGGCAATCAATGGAGTTTAAGGGAAAACTACCCGGCTAGACAAGTTTACTGTTGGTTATGTTCATGTAAGTTGAAAAACACGACGGACAGGCAAACACTTTATCTCTTCCTTACAACGCCACGTTCTCGTTGAGCGTTTCCCTACTCGCTCTTCTTACAAAACCTTATTCTTCTACCTGCTGCTTGTTAAACGACATAAACCTTTATTACACATTTATGCATTTCGTTGTAGACATAAAGAAACATTTTCCACATAAAGGGTAGTTTTGAGAAGGGGGGGGAATTCCTGAAAATATTCGAGTCGCATGCTTGGAAGACCCTGAACGTAAATACGAAGTTTGGTATTTAACCAACTTTTAAATTTTCAGCTATCTCTTCACACACGCGCGCGAGGTCCTTTTCTTTTTAGTTAAAATGCGTTTTTATGCATTCAGGGGATCTCAAAACGTATATGTTTAGTGAAATCGCGACATCGAATTTTTTAGTGGAGTGCAATACTTTCTCTACATATTGTAGTGATGGTTTTGACATTTTTGTTCTTTGCATGACCAGGACAAAAAACGATTAGCGACTTCATAGACTATTCGCAGAAAATTCAAGATATACAAATATCTTAAACATATGGAATTTTAATCAAAAGCCTTAGTTATTTTTGAGAACATCAATTATAAGGAACGATTTTCCAAGTAAAGGGTACCTAGGGATGCAGAGGTTTTCTTGAAGATGCTGAACTTAACAGAACTTGTGTTTAACCAACTTTTTCTAAACATGCTTTCTTTTTACTTTCTCTACTACGTATAGTAAGTAGGGGAAGTATTGCATTCCACCCAAAAATTCGATACCGAGATTTCACCGGAAATACATGTTTTGAGACCCCCTGAATACAAAAAAAAAGCATTTTTGGAAACATGTCCGTGTGTGTGTGTCTGTGAACAGCATAACTCAGAAACGAACAGTCGGATAAACACCAAACTTGGTATTTAGGTTCACTATCTTGCAGAGATGCGATACGAAGGTTTTCAAGAAAATCCCCCCACCCCAGACTACCCTTTACATGGAAGATTTTTCGAAAATTTTAATTTTCTCAAAAATGGCTCTAACGATTTTCATTAAAATATCATATGTTTAATATATTGTCATGAGAAATGAAACGTATATCTCGAATTTTCTGGGAATGTCTCCAATAGTATTCTTCATTGTGAACGACTTTTGCATAACTGGTAAACCATAAGAGATAGACAAAATTTTACTACACAAAAATGTAGATCGCGTTAAAATACACAATTTACGTCATATACATTTCTTTTGTTGAGTGAACCGTTTTCGAGATATTGCTTGTTATTCCCTTAAATTTTCCAATACTTATACTTTTTCTCAAATTCGTTATTCGTTTTTACTTTCTCTACTACGTATAGTAAGTAGGGGAAGTATTGCATTCCACCCAAAAATTCGATACCGAGATTTCACCGGAAATACATGTTTTGAGACTCCCTGAATCCAAAAAAAGCATTTTTGGAAACATGTCCGTGTGTGTGTCTGTCTGTGTGTCTGTGTGTCTGTCTGTGTGTCTGTGTGTCTGTGTGTCTGTCTGTGTGTCTGTGTGTCTGTGTGTCTGTGAACAGCATAACTCAAAAACGAAGAGTCGGATAAACGCCAAACTTGGTATTTAGGTTCAGTATCTTTCAGAGATGCGACACGAAGGTTTTCAAGAAAATCCCCCCACCCCAGACTACCCTTTACATGGAACATTTTTCGAAAATTTTAATTTTCTCAAAAACGGCTCTAACGATTTTGATTAAAATATCATATGTTTAAGATATTGTCATGACAAATAAAATGTATATCTCGAATTTTCTGGGAATGTCTCCAAAAGTATTCTTCATTGTGAACGACTTTTCCATAACCGGTAAACCATAAGAGATAGACAAAATTTTACTACACGAAAAATGTAGATCGCGTTAAAATACACAACTTATGTCATATACATTTCTTTTGTTGAGTGAACCGTTTTCGAGATATTGCTTGTTATTTCCTTAAATTTTCCAATACTTATACTTTTTCTCAAATACGTTATTCATTTTTTTATGTCCTGACATGCAAACAGAATGGAATGCGCCACATAGCAACCAGCGTTAAAATATTTGACTATCGCTTAAAAGCTACCATATTCCCCTTGCATCTACAAGAAAATTACCAATAAGATTGACATCTTGATATCTCGATTAACATGAAGCATATGGAGAATAAGCGTTTGTAAAATTAGATTGTACAAGAGTAGAGAAAGTCATGTGAGTGTAACACATCAGATTTTTTTTAATTTAGGTCACAGGAAGTAAAGCAATCGAGCAAGCTGTCCAAGTATACCACAATTACTTATCGTATGTTTAAGTGATGACTTTTGCTTATTTTCGTATTCTCTCTGATTTCCCCAGACGTTTCCTATCCTGTGAATTAATAGCTATTAATAACATTAAGAAAATTGACGTTGTTTTTGCACACTCGTTGCGGCGGGACAGCCGAGAACAGAGTTGAACTAGGTACATCTCTCCTTGGGGACCATCATGATCCCGCGGGATGAACTGTGTGTTTACAAGCCCACAATGCGCTACATACTGTTTCCAGCAGAACATATCTCATTAGACGTGCCTGTCCACTTCATCACAACATTGGCACTGCCACTAGGGTCATGTACTGGTGTAGAAGCCTTGTACACCAGACTGAAGAGCAAATATGCGGCATCTGAAGACCTGGAACTTCAGGAATACTCCCAAAGAAGAATCCATGGAGGGTTTCTCTTTTGAAACCCATTCGGATTATATGTTAAAGGGCACCTCGTAGTGAAACACTCTCTTTAAGCATCATAAATATATCAGCATTTTAATGGGAATATCACCTGAACCATCAAAGCTACATGCATCATTTTTAACTGCATATTCTATACTACTTGGGGCAGAAAATACCTTAAAATGAATATACGAGGGCGGATCGAAAAACGCACAATAATTTTTTTTACAAAAAAGTTTAATAGTTAAAACAACAAAAACATCACAAACGAACTTACACTTTTGCCTACTTTTCGACATAGTCACCAAGTTTCTCAACACATTTCTCCCATCGTGATACCAGCTTCAATATGTATAGCCATCTGCGGACTGCTGATTTCACTTCCCCATCTGTCGCAAAGCGTTGGCCGGCCAGGAATTTCTTCATGACACCAAACAGATAAAAGTCCGACGGTGCAAGGTCCGGATGGTGGATGCTGGAGCATCTCCCAACCAAATTTGGTGATTTTCTGACAAACAGTAGCAGCAACATGGGAGCGAGTATTGTCATGAAGGATTTTGACATCGTCAGCATTCATGTTGTGGCGTTTGTCACGAAGGGCACGACGCAACTTCAAAGTTTTCATGTAGGCTGCAGCATTCACAGTGGTCCCGTGTTCAGCAAAGTCCACCAATACAACACCGTCACTTTCCTAGCAGATTGAGTCACTTTGAATTTTTCTTCACTGGGGAACCAACATGTTTCTACTCCATACTTGCCTGCTTGGTTTCGGGCGTGTAGTGGTATGCCACGACTCATCACCAGTGACGATTCCTTTCAGAAATTCATGGCCCTTTTGCGGTGTACCGCGTTAGGTGATTCAAGCTCGTCATCATTCGTTGACCCTTGTGGTTGTCTGTCAGGTTCTTAGGCACCCAGCGAGCACTAACTTTACTAAATTTCAACGTGTCATGAACAATATCGTACACTGCACCATAAGAAATGTTCAACTGTTGCGATAAGGTTCGCAGTTGCACACACCGGTCGTTCAAATTTGCCGCCTCAATGCTTCTGACATTCTGCGGGGTTACTGGCCTCCCGGAGCATGGCGAATCACTAAGGTTTACACAGCTCTCTAGGAAGAATGCACACCACCAGGAGACATTGTTACGGTCCATACAATCCTCCCCATATACGCCACGCATGTTCCTGTGCATATCACTCGGTCTATGCCCTTTGGTCCACAAATATCGATCCACACCTCTGTTCCTTACACGTGGACGACAGTAACATGCACGCCATCTTTGTTAAGTAGTTCACGCTTCTCTCGCTGGAGCTGCGCATTAAACAAAAAATAGCCTGTGTAGAGAAAACTTCAAACTATATCTTGTGAAATTGCAACATTCCAGCTGCAATACTAAGGCAGAAAAAAATTATTGTGCGTTACTTTTCGATCCGCCCTCGTAGTGTTTAAATAGGACATGTATATAATTGCGAAATTGACAACTATAACATGTGTAACAACCCTAAATTATATATCAATGGATTAAAAAAGAACGGAAATTTCAATACTGAACAAAAAAAATTTAATTGCCCTTAAGGGTAGATTAAAAATTCTATCCCTAACTACAAGACGGAAACGGTCCAACTGGGCCAGAGGCTTCCCTCATTAACGTCCACTTGAACCAAGGACACACTCCAGGACGTATGACAACGTCCAGGGCAGACGCCTGACGGGGGGCCAGAGAGTGAGAGACCAGTGTGGGTGACCAGCCACACGGCCGGGATGAGAGCAAGGAAGTGGATGATCGATGCAGATCAGAGATGAATGATAAGAAAGGCGATGATGGAGCACCGGTGGAATGAATTGGCGAGGGAACCCGGAGAAAACCCGCCCAGACGCCACTTTGTCCACGACAAATCCCACCCTGGGATTGAGCCTTGGCGAGAGGCGAACCACTCGGCCACGGCGCCGCCAACAGTCCTATCCCACCAATGTTAAATATGCCAAATTCAAAACCCATTATCTCAGAAGCTATTCAAGATATTAGAACTGAAATTTTTACACGATGTAGATGATACACTTTTATTCAATTAGTTTATTTATTTAGGAACATAGGATTATTTTATGAATTATACCATCTTTTGAGTAAAATTTATTAGCAATTATTTTAAATAACATCAAAGTAGACTCCACAACAGTACATAGAAGTTATTTTTAACGAGGTGGATGGTTCAGGCGGTAACGTCTGTGGCCCCCGTTCATGAGGTACCGGATTCAAATCCCGTGGGCTGAGTTGTTTTCGTGGGTTTCCTAAGTGAAAACGTAAATACCGTATTGGATATTTAATATCACAACCCAAAAAGTTCCACTTAAGTCTAAAAACAAAGTAAAACATGAAAAATAGATGGTAAAACGAATGCTCTGTCATCTATCTACAGACAATGAAAGCAGGTAGACTGGACGGTATCCTAATGCTATCTGCCCGGCAGGGTGGAAGTAGAGGTACAGTTGCTGTACACATGCCTCTGTGGACACCTGTCGAAGCTGCCATCTGCCGTCACAGAAGCAAGGTACATTTGTCTGTAGACAGATGACGGAGAAAGACGGTATGGTGCAGGGATGAGACCTAGAAGACTAATAGTCCGCCACAAGTTATCTCCTAACAAGTCTGTCGCGATATGTTCACGTAGTTAAGGCGGCGTAAAATAATGCATAGAGAGAAAGAGAGGGAGAGTTGTTTTTATCATCCTGAAATTTAAACTTTTCCTTTTTGAGTTATGCTGTTCACACACACGGACCTTTATTCTAAAAATCCTTTTTTTTTATTCAGGGGGCCTCAAAACAGGTATTTCTGGTGAAATCTCAGCATGAAATTTTTTGTGGAATGCAGTACCTTCTCTATCTTGTATGTACGTGGTACTTAGGTAATTACACTTTTAGCAGCAAGGCTGTTTAGAAATAACTTAACTATTTTTAGTAAAAAGGGTAACAGCCATTGATACCCCGCTTGTATAAAGTAGGAGGTTATTCTCGTTATTGGTTTCATCCCACAAAAACTTTTCTAGTGCGCAGAAATAAAAGTTACAAAACTTGGCGGGGTGCTGTTATTTGTGATGCCTTCCGGTGGACGCCAGGTGCAGGTATATAAACCTGTTTCTGATAGCATTCAATCATTCGTATTCAATAAATTGGTAGTCACACGCACCTGACTAGATCATCGATCTCTGAGCGGGCCGCAACATTTCTGAAAAGTATTTGAAACAGTTGGGCTAGGGGATTTTGATCGCGATGAGTCGCATTTTAAAAGTGAAGTATGGCTTTTGAGTTGGGCACTATCGTGGTCACGTAGAGAGGGACTGCTTCCAAGGACCGTAGGTTCGTTTCACACACTCACACACCGAGAGATAAGCCGGCATAACATGGCAAAGCTAATAAATTCCACCTCTGCTGCTCTAACAAAAGAACCTCGGCCACAAAATGCGTGCAGGTCAGAAGGGTGGTGGCTGTTAGGGGGGAAAAAACCAAAATAAACCCCTGTTGTGGCCAGCATTTCGCTGTGCCAGCTTATCTTTGGAAAGGGGAACGGCCTTCCGAGACTGCAAATATGAACGTTAACATGCATCCATGTATCTATTCTAGGATTCGTATACCTTTCTGGAAAATCGTGAAAGAGGATGGAACGAGAGTTTTTATCACGCCGATGTAGAGCTCTCTGGCACGTCCTTTACTCCCGAGTTGCTTTGTGCCCTGCTCTCGGCTGCATAAAACAGACTTGTAATGGAATGGTTGCTACGCTTCCCTTCTTTAGCAATAATCACCAGCTCGGACTTTAGTGATTCTCTTCCCTGCAAGCGCAATTACATTAACTGTCTGTGATGCTTTCAAACACACACTTCCCTTGTTTTCTGCTGCTTTAGTTACTGATAACAGCTTATGTTAACTACGTTAAAACAATTATTATAACTGTGCCCATTTTATATCCTTAACTGCACGTGCAGAAACGCTGTTGTGTACAGAGATTAGAGGTCTGCACGGGCCAAAATTATTAGGCCCGGTCCAGCCCGACTAAACCGAGCCTGAGAATAGGTTATAGTAGTAGCAGCAGTTGTATTTGTTAAGTACTTAGTATTACATTAATTGCATAAAACATGCAATCATGCTCTCTAGAAAAATACCTGGTCTGTATACGTGACTTGCAGACTCGACCAGAAAAAAAACTATTTTTATAATCACCACACTATATACATATAAAATAAAAAATACTCTGAATCACACACACTCACACACACAGGTCCTTAAGCACCACATATATTTAAAGAAAATTTACATAAACACCTTATCTCTTAGTACCTACACGTAGTTCCATTAAGTACAATGTATGTGTCCAAGCTTGGAGAGTTTTGATTGTTTAGAATCAAGTCCCAGCATGCTGTCCTCCGTCCGTTGGAAACCAAAAATACTTTCGGTAATAACTTTTACTTTCTCTACTACGTATAGTAAGTAGGGGAAGTATTGTATTCCACCCAAAAATTCGATACCCAGATTTCACCGGAAATACATATTTTGAGACCCCCTGAATCCAAAAAAAGTATTTTTGGAAACATGTCCGTGTGTGTGTCTGTGAACAGCATAACTCAGAAACGAACAGTCGGATAAACACCAAACTTGGTATTTAGATTCAGTATCTTCCAGAGATGCGACGAGAAGGTTTTCAAGAAAATCCCCCCACCCCAGATTACCCTTTACATGGAACATTTTTCGAAAATTTTAATTTTCTCAAAAATGGCTCTAACGATTTTGATTAAAGTATCGTATGTTTAAGATATTTTCATGATAAATGAAATGTATATCTCGAATTTTCTGGGAATGTCTTCGAAAGTATTTTTCGTTGTGAACGACTTTTGCATAACTTAAACCATAAGAGAAAGACAAAATTTTACTACACAAAAAATGTAGATCGCCTTAAAATACACAATTTATGTCATATACATTTTTTTTCTTTGTTGAGTGAACCGATTTCGAGATATTGCTTGTTATTCCCTTAAATTTTCCAAAACTTATACTTTTTCTCAAATTCGTTATTCATTTTTACTTTCTCTACTACGTATAGTAAGTAGGGGAAGTATTGCATTCCACCCAAAAATTCGATACCGAGATTTCAGCGGAAATACATGTTTTGAGACCTCCTGAATCCAAAAAAAGCATTTTTGGAAACATGTCCGTGTGTGTGTCTGTGTATGTGTGTGTGTCTGTGTGTCTGTGTGTGTGTGTCTGTGAACAGCATAACTCAAAAACGAACAGTCGGATAAACACCAAACTTGGTATTTAGGTTCAGAATCTTCCAGGGATGCGACACGAAGGTTTTCAAGAAAATCCCCCCACCCCAGACTACCCTTTACATGGAACATTTTTCGAAAATTTTAATTTTCTCAAAAATGGCTCTAACGATTTTGATGAAAATATCATATGTTTAAGATAATGTCATGAGAAATGAAATGTATATCTCGAATTTTCTGGGAATGTCTCCAAAAGTATTCTTCACTGTGAACGACTTTTGCATAACTGGTAAACCGTAAGAGATAGACAGAATTTTACTACACAAAAAATGTAGATCGCGTTAAAATACACAACTTATGTCATATACATTTCTTTTGTTGAGTGAACCGTTTTCGAGATATTGCTTGTTATTTCCTTAAATATTTCAATACTTATACTTTTTCTCAAATTCGTTATTCATTTTTTTTATGTCCTGGACATGCAAAGTGAATGAAATGCGCCACATAGCAACCAGCGTTAAAATATTTGACTATCGCTTATAACCTACCATATTCCCCTTGCATCTACAAGAAAATTACCAATAAGATTGACATCTCGATATCTCGATTAACATGAAGCATATGGAGAATAGGCGTTTGTAAAATAGAAGAGTAAAGAAAGTCATGTGAGTGTAACACATCAGATTTTTATTATGTCCTGGACATGCAAAGAGAATGGAATACTCCACATACCAACCAGCTCGTAAAATATTTGACTATCGCTTAAAGCCTACCAATTCCCCTTGCAAGTACAAGAAAATTAGCAATAAGATTAACATCTCGATTAACATGAAGCATATGGAGAATAAAGGTTTGTAAAAATAATTTGTACAAGAGCAGAGAAAGTCATGTGAGTGTAACACATCAGATTTTTTCCTTATACTCTCCGTTTGCACGCATGCTGCCAAAATATGCGTCCAGTCTTCTTGTTCCCCGCATAATGGGCAAATCCTCCTGCCATCATCATCAACAATCTTGCGAGCTTTCCACTCCCCCAACCTAAGCCATGCTATTCCCGTCCTCTGTTTTATACCCAATTCCAAAATATATGTTTCCTTACCCCACCTAGTTTTTATTTCATTGTGTAGTTCCAATGTTGACCTTTGTTTACATTCAGATTCTATTTTCTGCCTGTTTATATCACATAGTCGTCTTTGGCTTTTTTCACGGCACTGTGTGCATTTTCATTACCCCTTTGCCAGATATCGTTTAAGCCAAGTAAACATACTGAAGAACAGAAGAACCGGGGCAGAGAACGGCTCGAAGGCCATCCGACCCCTTATGCTCCTACTGGGACCACCAGGAGAGATCGGGGGTAGACACCCGAAGGATACCAAATCAGGATGACGACGGGCGCAAGTACGGATGGTGTCCCAAAGTTTTAAGCTTGAATACCTCGAACACCGCACAAAATCACCCGGAGGCGGGTCTTAATAGAGCTGTCCCTGGAACGACGCCAGGAAGAAATCTCCACAGAGCGCACAGACACCGCCCAGCCCCAACACGCCGAACACCGTCACCTGGTTCTGCAACCCTGAGACAGATGACAAGGAAAATGCTGGGTACTGGAAATGAGAAGGAGAGTCGTGGTAGAAGATGAACCACCCCAGTATTCGCCTACCGACCCATAAAAACTACGAAAAAACCCATGGTTCAGAGTGGACGGTCGCCGGGGATCGAACTCAGGACCTCCGTTCTCGCTCGTTGAGAATAGTTTATACTGTACCACCCGGTCTGGGCCCGATTGTCTAATTTTATTTTAAATACAATTATTCTTCAGCTATTAACCACTATTATTCCAAGAAACGCTTCTGCCCACGGTGCTAAGCAATTCGAGCTGGATTTCTGGTACCGGCATAGAGATCTTTTCCACTGCTGGGAGGCGTGGTAAGGGATGCACTTAGGTCCTTGAGACCACTTGAGCTTTTTTACAGAAATAGTGACGGCTGATCTCCTGGAATCCACATGTAGTAAGCAACATGTTGATGGCACACTGACTTATTGACCACCTGCCGCCCTTATTACGAACGTTTATTTATTATTGCTAGTATTAATTACTATGTAACGGAAGAGCCAAGAAACTACGAACCAGCTGCACGGTGTTTTTCCACTGGGCGTGTGGAAACATGATAACGCACTGCTGCTATAAACAAGGTCACGCTGTTGACGTGGTTTTGCTCTGCAGTGTGAAGTGCAGTATTGAGTTGACGGTGATGTGATGTGGTTCAGTTATTACGAGTTATTTATTATGACTCAGTATATGTTTCCTACTGCACAGCGTGTATTTATTTATGATTCGTATGTGTTAACTCGGTCAGCTCGCCAAGTGAAAGTACGATTTGCAGAATGATTTGCAGGTGTAAAAGTTGCAGGCCATACAACAATCCATGAACTTTGCAATAAATTTCAGACCACAGGAAGTGTTCAGGCTAAGAAATCTAAAAACGGCGTACTGTTCTTACCAAAGAAACATTAGGCGACATCGGTCATCGTTTGGAGAATTCCTCCCAAAAATCACTTTGGCGTCTTTAACAAAACGGGCCGGCATTTCTTATGGCTCTGCGCGAAGAGTTACCAAATTGCTGAAGTTAAAACCATACAAAATAACCGTGGCACATGCTCTTCAACCAGGTGATACTGTAATTAGACGTACATCTTGTGAGTGGAGTCTCAATAGTGTACACAATGGCGAAACAGACCATATTTAATATTTTTCACGGACGAGGCTTGGTTCCACCTTCATGGATATGTGTGTACACAAAATAATTGTTATTGGAGCTCTGACAAACCTAATATTGTTCATGAAGTATCCCATCATGACGAAAAAATTGGTGTATGCTGCGCCATGAGCGGAGAAAGAGTTACAGGGCCAATTTTTTTCGAGTCAACAGTTGACGACCGTACATACGTGAATACAATTTTGCCCAACAGACGGGAAGCATGATTTTGCCTTTTTTCAACAAGACTCTGCAACAGCTCATACGGCCAATATTTCGATGAGAACAATTGAAAGTGTGTTTGAGACAGAATTATTAGTAGATATTTGTGGTCCTCTCGGTCTCCTGACCTAATCCCCTGCGATTACTATCTCTGGAGTAACTTAAAACATGAAGTGTACAAGACAAACCCACACACCCTGGAAGAATTAAAACAATATATCGGCCAGGAGAGTGCCAGCATTTCTCAACGTGAACTACGGCGAGTGATGGATAGTTTCCTAAAGAGGTGCCAAAATGTATGGACAGCGACGGTGACCAGTTTCATCATTTCCTTTCATAAAGTTGGCAAGTAAAGCCTTTAAAAGTAGTTTTTAAAACGTTGTATTGTTTCATCCGCGCCTTTCTATGATAGCAGCAGACGGCAACGAGCGCTGAGGATGCGGACAGGAAAAACACCGTGCAGGCGGTTCGGAGTCTTTTGACTCTCTCTGTACATGTGTGCTTTGTGTGAAAATTGTGCTCTTCCGGGCTTCTGAACATCGCAGGCCAAAAATATGTGATCGGTTAATCTTTATGGTCCTTATTTTCCCTTTACATTGAAAAGTTTTGTTATTTTTGAGTTTATAAAGAATGGCGCTAATGATCTTGATTAAATATCATATGTTTCAGATATTTACCTGGCAAATAAAATGCATACGTTGAATATGATAGCTGTTTTTGTTTGTTTTCATATTTATTTTCTGGACCGAGCCCGGCCCCCTGGTAAGGCAGGGCAAGGCCTAGGCTTGGCCCGAGCCGTGCAGACCACTAACACAGAATACAAGGTTGCGGCGGGTCCCTCCGTAGGTCCGTACCTTTACCTATGTTGCGTAACTGGATTTAAATTGCAGGATTATTTTTATCATTCGCTTAACCTTTAAGGAAATTCCTGACAGCAAGCAGTTTTTGTTGATGTATAACACATAGGTGGTGATTTGGCCATGTGCAGAAGCTATATTTCACAGGAAATAACGAAATGCGTACTCACCTTCCCACAATTGATGTATTCCACAGCTGTTTCTCGGAAGAAGAAGTACACGAAGTCTCCTTGCGTCATCGAGCTCACGAAGTTCGGTGCTGAAACACAACCAAAAACAGTAAAATTACACAATGACTGTATTTTCAAGAAACAAGCGCTTGCAAGCAGGAAATTCTGACAAATGACACCAAGCCATAAACCAGACGTATAGTCAGATAACGCCCAGACCAAATCGCATGTTTCACGCAAAAATGTGCTGCATTTACTCGCATGCAACAGCTGCTAACTGCGGACAGAGCTTTACACTTTCTCTACCACATACCTAGTATACCACAAAATAGTAATATCGACATTTCACCAGAAATACATGTTTTGAGACCCACTGAATACAAAATAAAAAACATTTTTAAAGAAAGCTCCGTGGTGAGTGTGTAAACAGTATACCTTAAAAACGAAAAGTCGGTGAAATACCAAACACGAAGATTGCAAAGAAACTGCCCCACCCCAAACTATCCTTTAGATGGCAACATTTTCGTTATTTTTTATTTTCTCAAAAATGCCTCCAAAAATTCTGATTAAATTACCACACACTATCTCCGTGATCGAGTGATCAATGAGGTGACTTCTCCAACGGAAATCGCGAGTTCGATTCCTGCCGGGTGGGATTTTTTCTATAATTAGGATTATTCCCTATGCTCTTAAGTGTCTGGAATTGTGGATGTAAGAGTTGAGGCAGTATTTTTAACACTTAAATAATTTCAGTCTAATTATATAATATATAAATTCAATAACAGTCCGCCTTAAAGCAATATGTGTGTGTAACAAGATATAAAAGGTGTATATTACAGTCATTGCATATGCTTATATTATTGTATACATGTGTAATAATGTTATGTGAATGTATTACGTAGTTTAATGTGTGAGAAAAATAGGTTAAAAGTTTCAAACAATGAGGTAACCTTGAGGCAATAATGAATTAGAACGTTTAAATACTACTGGTAATTCTTGGAGCAACAATAATGTAATTTTTGTGACAGTTTATAAAATAACCAGTCAACAACCAGAAAAAAGCTTAAGTTAAGTGAAGGTATTCTATTGGACTAGGATTAACCAATCAGAAACTAAAATGGAGTAAAATTTACAAATTCAGAAGTCAGTTGCTTGTAGACAGCGTTTATAACCGGACGCATGACGCATATCAGTGAAGTGTTATTTAAATCGTGTTCAAGCATTAATAAATGGAGTGAAGTAAAATTATAATGTGTGTAAGCCTACATTCTTCAGTCGCACCACAACCCTGCTAAGACATTCATGTCTCTAAAAAATATAAATACTGACGCAGTCGAGGCAAACATAAATATATATAATTTTTAAAGAAACAGTCAAAATTACAAAGTTAATATTTTTTTAAAAGATTTTTTGGGGCAAAGGCCACCGGAAAGTACATTTGGGGCGAAGGCTACCGGAAACATTTTACCATACACAGTTGCAACTACTTCAAATTCGGCTCCCCAACAGTCGCAATACAATACAACACCTAAAACAAACCTTCTTCAGAGTGAATATGAGTGTGAAAATAAGTTTAAAACGACGAAAACCTAAAAGTTCAAGAGTAAAAAACCAAATGTTTCAAGAGCCCCCCAGCAGTTATAGGAGATTATATAAATGAACAAACAAGCAAGCAAAGAAACAAAAAAAAATTGTGTACCACTAAGATTTAATATATTTGCATGGCAAAACAGAAGCATTTCTTGTATTTTCTTGAATGGCCTGTGAAGTCCTCCTGAATAATTCTGTGTAATTAGTAAACTATAAGAGATAGAAAAAATCTTACTTCACAACAAGTGTAGATCTCGTTAAAGGACACATTTTATGTCATATATATTTCCTTGGGGTTAACTATTTTCAAGGTGTTCTTTGTTATTAGTTTGAATTTTCAAATACTTATACTTTTCACAACTGGGAAGTCATTTTTACTTTCTCTACTACGTATAGTAAGTAGGGGAAGTATTGTATTCCACACAAAAATTCGATACCGAGATTTCACCGAAAATACATGTTTTGAGACTCCCTGAATCCAAAAAAAAAGCATTTTTGGGAACATGTCCGTGTGTGTGTGTCTGTCGGTGTGTCTGTGAACAGCATAACTCTGAAACGAACAGTCGGATAAACACCAAACTTGGTATTTAGCTTCAGTATCTTCCAGAGATGCGACACGAAGGTTTTCAAGGAAATCCCCCACCCCAGATTACCCTTTACATGGAACATTTTTCGAAAATTTTAATTTTCTCAAAATTGGGTTAACGATTTTGAATAAAATACCATAAGTTTAAGACATTTTATGGCAAATAAATTGTATATCTCGAATTTTCTGGGAATGTCTCCAAAAGTCTTCTTCATTGTGAACGACTTTTACATAACTGGTAAACCATAAGAGATAGATAACATTTTATTACACGAAAAATGTAGATCGCGTTAAAATACACAATTTACGCCATATACATTTTTTTTGTTGAGTGAACCATTTTCGAGATATTGCTTGTTATTCCCTTAAATTTTGCAATACTTATATTTTTTCTCAAATTCGTTATTCATTTGTTCTTTGTCCTGGTAATGCAAAGAGAATGAATACTGCACATAGCAACCAGCTCTTAAAATATTTGACTATCGCTTAAAGCCTAACATATTCCCCTTGCACCTACAAGAAAATTAGCAATAAGATTAACATGAAGCATATGGAGAATAAGAGTTTGTAAAAATAGATTGTACAAGAGTAGAGAAAGTCATGTGAGTGTAACACATCAGATTTTTTTCCCTTGTGGTCATGAAAAGAGCAACGAATTTTAAACATACAAATACATGATCATTTTATCTATCTTATCCTTCAACATGTGTAAATGTGAAATCAAAGTTTATTGGTATTAATACGAATTAGATAGAAGAATACGTTTTTGAAAGAATGGTTTGTAGAAGCGTGAGAAGAGAAATTAATGTTAGTGCAACATACACTTTTTTGATTAATGCGATGTGTCATTTTATTACGAATAATATTTAATTCACAAAATAAATACATTTTAAACAAATCAGTTGGACAACGGTAAGAACATTTTAATCCGAGCGAGGTGGCGCCGGGGTAACATGTGCAATTTGCATTTGGGAGGTCCACTCTGACCCATCGGTCTTTTTCGAGGTTTTCCGGAGTGATTTCTTTCTGCCCCCGAATTTCCCGTTCCTCCATTTCGTTCCATTCCTCATTTCATTCATCCTTCACTCGGTTAGATCTGTTTCAAGATTGGAAGTGTTGGCGATGGTGTTTCGGTGCGGCGTGGCAGGGATAAAATGCTCTCTGTCCCTCGGCTTTCGCCTGATTGCCGGGGTATAAAGATGGCTCCGTCGGAACGGCGTGTTGAGCCTTCTGTGTGGGGCGGAGGCACCCGGTCTGCCTGTCCGACTCCCGAGGCGTCTCAATCTGGAAACTGTAGGAACCTTGTCATAGTGTACCGTCACTCCTGGTTTCAACCTCTCACCTCCTCGAATGGACACATTTTGAGGATGAACCTGACAAGAATAACACACCAGACACTACAATACATCCCAAAAGGAGTTCGCGATTTAGGACGACCTGGACATAGACCGCAAGATGATCACTGAGACAGAATGCGCAGCGGAGGGCGATGGATTTTTTCGGGCGTAAAAATCCTTAGCATGGCTTCCTTCGGAAGGGAAGTAAAGCCGATGGTCCCGTGCCGTAGAATTATGACACGTAAAAGAACCTCAAGCCTGATAAAGAGGTCTCTGAGCAAAATTTCCGGTCTTTCACTTCCAATATAGAATGGGACGCTAAGGACCACAGCAGTTAAAGAGCGTCCATAAATTAAAAAAAACAGAGACAGAATGGGCTTGGACGCCCACCTTGATGATGATGATGATGATGATGAGGATGAAAACTTAACTAAAGTGCATACCGAGCGAGGGGGTGCCGCGGTAACATCTGTGACTCGCATTCGAGATGTCCTGGGTTCTATCCCCGGTGACCAACTTTGACCCATGGGTTTTTCGTGGTATCCTCGGGTCGGTAGGCGAATCCTGGGGTGGTTTCTCTTCTACGACTTTCCTGCATCCATCATCTTCAATGTCATCTGTTTCACGGTTGTAGGAACTGGCGACGGTATTCGGCGGGTTGCAGTGGATGTGCCTTTATAGAGGTTTCTACCTTGGAGTTGGTTGGGATCCGCCTCCAGGGGTGGAACGCCGGGGGTTAGGGGCTTGTAGGCGGCGTTCTGTCTCGAAACGTTAGGGACCCCTTCGGTCTCTCCCTTCATTCCTCCCAGGGGTCACGTTAGAAGCAAAGAGGGCCGTTTTGGCGTACTTGCGGTGTCTGCCACGGTTTTGGAGGCCCCTTGTACCTCTGGTTTTAACTGAAGTGCATAGCTCATTTAATGAAGGCATGTACAAAACATCGTTCAAGCCTTTTTAAAATGTTGGTGGTTATTTTGCTTTCTGTATATGCACATTTTTTAATATGTTTCAACTGTGCTATTTCATCATTTTAAATTTAAACAGACTGTCACGCTACAGTAAAACTCCAATAATTAGCCAAAATTTAAAACCTCATCTCTCCTCTTTATTATTTTCAACCTTTCCGTGATACATAAAATTCCCTTTGCGTGAGAGTTTCTGTTTAACTTTGATGAAGTTTTTAGAAGCCCTGCTAAAATGTTTATTTAAAAACTGAAAGTTATACCTAATTACGTGTAACTTTGTATATGCTAACTTGTAAAAGCATCCCAATTTTTTTCTCTAAATTCAGCACTTTTCAAAATGAAATACTCAATTTTGCCTTTCGCAGATGAAAAACCCTCCAACTCTAAAAGTTGTTTACAAACCAGCATTTGGAAACAAAATTCCACTTCTCGTTTGTTACTTCTTCTACTATCTACCTACAGAGAGTAGAGAAAGTGTTACATTCCATCAAAAGTATCCGGACACCTGACTAAAAATGACGTGGCGCCCTCCATCGATAATGCTGGAAGTCAATAAGGTGTTGGCCCATCCTTAGCCTTGATGACAGCGTTCACTCTCGCAGATATACTTTCAATCGGGTGCTGGAAGGTTTCTTGGGGAATGGCAGCCCATTCTTCACGGAGTGCGGAACTGAGGAGAGGTAGGTCGGTGAGGCCTGGCACGAAGTCGGCGTTCCAAAACATCCCAAAGGTGTTCTATAGGAATCAAATCAGGACTCTGTGCAGGACAGTCCATTACAGGGCTGGTATTGTCATGTAACCACTCCGCCACAGCCCGTGCAGTATGAAGAGGTGCTCGATCGTGTTGAAAAATGCAATCGCCATCCCCGAATTGCTCTTCAACAGTGGGAAGCAAGAAGGTGCTTAAAATATCAATGTAGGTCTGCGCAGTGATCGTGCCACGCAAAATAACAAGGGGTGCAAGCCCCCTCCAGGATAAACACGACCACACCATAACACCACCACCTCCGAATTTCACTGTTGGCACTACACACGCTGGCAGAGACGTTCACCGGGCATTTGCCATACCCACACCCTGCCATCGGATCGCCACATTGTGTACCGTGATTCGTCACTCCACACAACGTTTTGCCAGTGTTCAATCGTGTAATGCTGACGCTCCTTACACCAAGCGAGGCGTCGTTTGGCATTTTCCTGCGTGATGTGTGGCTTATGAGCAGCCGTTCGACCATGGAATCCAAGGTTTCTTACCCCACGCCTAACTGTCATAGTACTTGGAGTGGATCCTGATGCAGTTTGGAATTCCTGTGTGATGGTCTGGATAGATGTCTGCCTATTACTCTTTACGACCTTCTTCAAATGTCGGCGGTCTCTGTCAGTCAACAGACGAGGTCAGCCTGTACGCTTTTGTGCTGTATATGTCCCTTCGCGTTTCCACTTCACTATCACATCAGAAACAGTGGACCTAGGGATGTTTGGGAGTGTAGAAATCTCGCGTACAGACCTCTGACACAAGTGACAGCCAATCACCTGACCACGTGAGTTCCGCGGAGCGTTCCATTCTGCTGTTCACGATGTCTAATGACTACTGGGGTAGCGGATAATGAGTACCAGGCAGTAGGTGACAGCACAATGCACCTAAGATGAAAAACGTATGTTTGTGGGGGTGTCCGGATACTTTTGATCACATAGTGTACGCTTTGAGACTCCCTGAATCCAAAAAAGCAAGTGCAGACAAAAGTCTATGAGTGCGTGTGCGTGTATCTATGAACAGCATAAATCAAAAACTAAGTTGGTATTTAAGTTAAACATCTTCCACGGATGTGACAGAAAAATCTTCAAAACATCTCCGAAACTGCCCTTTATATGGAACAATTCTCTTTATTTTTTATTTTCTCAAAATAGCTGTAACGATGTTGATTAAGGGGACAAGGTATACTTTGAAATGGTGAAAAATCACATATTTCGTTTTATGCACCAATAAAATTCTATAATTCCAATTTCAGAAAATATATACTTTTGGGGGTTAAGACGTTTTTAAGACATTTAAATGATAGTCTTCATTCCTTTAAAGCTGTCATGCAACGCCGCTTTTTAGAACGTTTTTGTATCTTTCAACAAGGAGCGACTATATCACGCCCAGCAAGCAGTTTAGCAATTAACAAAAGTGGCCAGGACCAAGAGGAGGCAATCAGAAAAGCTGTAGCAATCCAGGAATGAAGGTGCAGATGATTATGACCCTGGAATGTACTGAAGTGTGTCAGAATTTTAATGTTCAAACTTTAAGTTCAGTTTTCTCAAAACAACATTTTTAGATACTTGTGCACCTTTTTCTCAGAAAGTATGAGAGGTAGAGAGCTGAAATTTTTAGTACATGTATACAACACATATTTAAACTTTCTGAACCAAAATCATAATTTTGTAATGTAATTAGTGATATTAAGAGAGCAACAACATTGCAAATTTTCCACATTTTTACTTTTTTGTGTTTGCAAATAATTTTTTTCAATTTCTAGTGAACTGGTATACATAACTAAGTAATTGAGGTTCAGAAGATAGCTGATTATTCTAAGAACAAGCATGCAAAAGTGTGTTTCTGTATTGCAAGTAGTATTAAAGAAAAAGGTACATGAATTCACATGTTTTAAGAGTAAATTTTATTATTTTTCTGCTGAATGAAATAATGTTTATGGACTCAACTACATAAGCTATCAATGCAAACAACCACTTGAAATAATTGTCATGATTTATAGAATAATTCATAAAAATGTCTGGAATAACCATTGAGAACTTTAAGAGCAGTGGTAATTTAACACACTTAAGGAGTAATTTCCATGTGTTTAGAGTACCTTGTCCCCTTAAAATACAATATGTTTAATATTGTGACTATGTCCAATCTTTCTTGTCACTTTTCTCAGTTCTCACTGTTTTTATCTGTCACTTTCGTGACGTAGCCTCTGCCTGCCAGACGGTTTACTTAACTCGGGAGTCGAACACAACCACCTCTACAACCCGTCGCTGCACGGCACAACAGTCGTCAACAGAAAGGCAGTCGCTAACTCTCTCGCACTCATCTCGCAACTCACAGTCGCCTCCTCACCTTGCACTGACTGACTGCCCGCGAGAGCGCTCGGTTATATAGGCAGTAGAATCTTCCAAGAAGCTTCTCGAACGTTCTAGACCTATTTACACAGTTTCTGGAGAAGGGGGGATAAAGCTTCCAGAAAGTTCTAGTTATCTCCCGATGCTGCGCACGATCTTTACGCTGGCAAGCGGCGTTATCGTGGTTTTCTCGGACCGCTCGGCGCCGACCTCCCGATAACCTTTGAAGTAGTTTGTATTGGGGTTGTATTATAGTTCAACTGTTGGGGAGCCGAACTTGAATTAGTTGCAACCGCACGTATAGTAAACAGTTTCCGGTAGCCTTCGCCCCAAATGTACTTTCAGGTGGCTTTTGCCCCAAGTTTAAAAAAATATTAACTTTGCAATTAAACTGTTTCTTTAAACATTTAATATTTATGTTGGCCTCGGCTGCGTCAGTATTTATTTTAGAGACACGTTTCTCTTAGCAGCGTTGTGATGCAACAAGAATATAGGCTTACACAGATTATAATTTTACTTCACTCCTTTTATTAATGCTTGATACGATTTAAATAACACTTCACTGGTATAGAGAGAGCTATGAAATTCTAATCCTAGTCCAATAGAATACCTTCATTTAACTAAAGCTTTATATGGTTGCTGATTGGCTATTTTATAAACTGTCACTAAAATTACATTATTGTTACTCCAAGAGTCACAAGTAGTACTGTTAAACTTTCTTACTCATTATTGACTCAAGGTTACCTCATTGTTAGCAACTTTTAACTTATTATTCTCACAGCTCCTACATTATTAAATTATGTAATATATATTCACATAACATTATTACACATGGATATAATAATACAAGCATATGCAATGACTCTTACATACATTTTACAAATTATTACATACACATATTGCTTTAAGGCAATTTATATATTATATAATTCGACTGAAATCATTTAAATGTTAAAAACACTGCCTCACCTTGGAGCCTAGGCGCTGCATCGCGCTATGCTGTACACAATAAATAAAATATGTATCTTGAGTTTTCTGGAAATAGTCTGTGAAGTCCTGTTTACTCTGAATAACTTTTGTACAACTGATGAACCGTATGGGATAGACAAAATCTTACTGCACATAAAGTGCAGATGTTGAAAGACTAAAATTTATGTGAAATCTTTTTGTATCGTAAACCATTTCCGAGATATTCTTTGTTATTAATTCGAATTTATATTTACAAATTTCAAAGTAGGTAGAAGAAGAATACAGTGGACTAAAGCGAGTCAGATTTTTAAAAAGCGGGTCGCAATGTAATGGCTTTAAAAGTTTATGCCCTCTGCATGACCACGAGAAAAATTTGAAAATTCAAGCCAATGAAAAGAAAAATTTCGGATATGGTTAACGCACAAAAACTTTTGTTATAATTAGTTGGGTACTTGAAGCAGATCTACATTTTTGATAGTAAGATTTTGTCTCTATGTAATGGTTTACCAATTATACAAGAGTCATTCAGAAGGAAAGGGACTTCATAGGCTGTTCACAGAATTATTCAGGATATACATTTTATTTATCATGTAAATAATGTCTTAAGCACAAGGTATTTAAATCAAATTCGTTATAGCCATCTTTGAGAAAATCAAAAATAGGAAACATTTTCCATGTAAAGGGTAGTTTGGGGTGGGGGATTTTCTTGAAATCTTCCTCTTGCATCCTTGGAGAGGACGCTGAACTTAGTATTTAATTTGATATTTTAACAAAGTTTCGTTTTTTGAGTTAAGCCGTTCTATGACATACATACATACATACATACATACACACACATACATACATACATACATACATACATACATACATACATACATACATACATACAAACATACATACATACTGAGTAGCCTCTCTTTAAATACTTCTCAGAAATGATGGGAGCTATTCGCTTGCAAGAGGTACGGGCAAATTAAACAAGAACTTCACATGGCGAGGCTACGACGGGGAACGCAGCTAAGTTAAATACAGAAAATATTACTAATCAGAATAATACCTGGCTTTAAGGGAGAGGAAGGATTCTACGCTACCATAATTAAAACTCGTCAAGAGTGGATGGCTAAGGGTTTAATGAGATAAAGACTAATTACAATACTTACATTCTTTTCCCATTGTCTGTTGACGAGGCCATCGTGCCGGAGCACGAAGAAAGCAGTTCTACGTCTTACCTACTCGGATCTTACTTGCTGACTCCCCAACCAACGCTAACCCTTCAAGCGTCACTGACGCTATCCCTTCCCTAAGACTTAGTTCCCCTGACTTACCCCTACTCACAGACAAACTGCCGTCTCGGATCTCGGTGCCCAGAGAGTCGTGTATCCTATTATCTGTGCACATGCCACATCTCCCCCTGGCCACCGAGATCGACGCCCACGTCGACACAAGGCAAACAAACAGAATAAGAGACATTAAAATAACAAAAATTACATAAGAAGGAACAAAAATATGTGTGATGCACCCAGGCGACGACAATGTTGTTTGTTTTTTTTTTTTTTTTTTAGATGGCTGGCTCGAGAATCTTGAGTGCTATCGTATAATATT
The DNA here is from genome assembly GCA_030765065.1 of Deroplatys truncata. Taxonomy (NCBI): domain Eukaryota; kingdom Metazoa; phylum Arthropoda; class Insecta; order Mantodea; family Mantidae; genus Deroplatys; species Deroplatys truncata. The sequence continues at coordinate 16,709,866 of CM060979.1, forward strand.
GTTACTGCACTTATGCTTGAGCACCCCGCACACGCACACACACCACGCTGCCTCTGTTCACACGCACACTACACAGCACAAGATATTGATGGTCCGCTGGAACTGTTTGTGGGTATATTTATAATGTGCCCACAACGACGATTTGTCCTGCTGTAGAATTGTTATTACTGCTGGTCTTTGGCGATGACGACGGGGTGGGCAGTCGCTGGCTTGGACTGCCCCCCGACATGGTGGCTCCTTATGCCACGGCAGTGTAGTGGCTGCCCGACAGCTTCCTTGTACTGACGCTATCCCTTCCCTAAGACTTAGTTCCCCTGACTTACCCCTACTCACAGACAAACTGCCGTCTCGGATCTCGGTGCCCAGAGAGTCGTGTATCCTATTATCTGTGCACATGCCACAATACATACATACATACATACATACATACATACATACATACATACATACATACATACATACATACATACACAAGAACTTTTTTAATTCTGGGAGTTTCAAAACAGTTATTTCCGTTAAATATAGGTATCGAATCTTCAGTGAAATACAATATTTCCTCTACCTGCTAATGGAAGGTAGTAGAGAAAGCCATTAAAACAGTTTTCAGCGAATGTGATTAACAGATAAATAGAATGCTAACGCAGGATGTCTACTGCCTTGAAGGTTAATAATTCCAGTACTGTATGGAGTCATGTTGCAGTAAAAACGCGCCAGTGTTCACCTTTACTGGGTTAATTTGTTTCCACAGCCATAAAACGAAGCTCCGTATATTACTATCTGCCATACGCGATGTTGCACGGTCGGATTTTTAAATCTCAAGTTAATTAAATTTAATCTCTGTACTCTTTATGACATTATTGTATAATCTAGAATTTTTTAATGCTGAATTCTCCCCTTTACCTATTAGAACTGTAATTTCATAAAACTTCCATGCTATTCATAATAATGGACCAACAATTCAGCGATATTTACAGAATTACGAATGAAATATCAGAAAATTTGTATTTCTAATCTTAACCTTCCCCACCCTCTTCATCGCAACAATCTTAAAAATTCTGGAAATATTGTACAATTTGTTAAAAATTTAGAGGTGAAGTTACACAAATGTTTGAGTCATTTTTACACATGATAAAAATAACGATAAAAACGTTATCATGGAAAGCAATAACATTAAACAAAATCTAACGTATTGCACTCACTCTTATTGCTAATTTTCTTGCAGATGCAAGGGGAATATGGTAGGTTTTAAGCGATAGTCAAATGTTTTAACGCTGGTTGCTATGTGGCGCATTCCATTCTCTTTGCATGTCCAGGACATAAAAAAACGAACAAGGAATTCCCATTTGAGAAAAGGTATAAGTTTTGGAAAATTCAAACAAATAACAAGGAATATCTCGGAAATGGTCACTCAACAAAAAAATGTATGACATATTGTGCTTTAACGAGATCTACATTTTTTGTTTAGTAAAATGTTGTCTCTCTCTCTCTCTCTCTCTTACATTTTACCAGTTATGCAAAAGCCATTCAGAATGAAGAGGACTTTTGGGGACATTCCCAGAAAATTCAAGATATAATTTTCATTTGCCATAAAAATATCTTAAACATATGATATTTTAATCAAAATCTTTAGACCCATTTTCGAAAAATGTTCAATGTAAAAGGTAGTCTGGGGTGGGGATTTTCTTGGTAGTTATCCGACCCTTCGTTTTTGGGGTATGCTGTTCACAGACACAGACACACACACACACGGACCTTTCTCTAAAAATGTTTTTTTTATATTCACGCGGCCTCAAAACATGTATTTCCGGTAAAATCTCGGTATCGATTTTTTGCGTGGAATGCAATACTTCCCCCACTTACTATACGTAGTAGAGAAAGTAGAAAACGAATAACGAATCCCCATTTGAGAAAAAGTATAAGTATTGGAAAATTCAAACCAATAACAAGGAATATCTCGGAAATAGTTCACTCGACACAAAATGTACGAGACATAAATTGTGTGTTTTAACAAGATCTACATTTTTGTGTAGTAAAATTTACGGTTTACCAGTTATGCGAAAGTCATTCATAATGAAGAGGACCTTTGGGCACATTCCTATAAAATTCAAGATATACATTTTATTTGCCATGAAAATATCTTAAACATACGATATTTTAATTAAAATCGTTAGGGCCAAAATGTTCGAAAAACGTTCCATGTAAAGGGTAGTCTGGAGTGGGAGGATTTTCATGTAAATCTTCGTGTCGCATCCTTAAAACATACCAAACTCAAATACCACGTTTGGTATTTATTCAACTTTTCATTTTTGAGTTCACAAACCGACATTTTTCCAAAAATACTTTATTTGGATTGAAGGGGTCTCAAAACATGTATTTCCGGTGACATCTCGATATCGATTTTTAAGGTGGAATACAATACTTACCCTAGAAAGTAAAAAATACGTATTTCATTAACAAGAACTTGCAAGAACCAATTACCTGAGAATTTAATCTGAAATAAGTCAATGTATATGCGGTAATGGGTAGAAACAGTCACGCAAATATTACACTCAGAAGTCTCTCCTTCTGTCTCAAATACGACTTTTAGCTCAACAGATATCGTTGTCAGCCATGAGCTGTACAGAGCCTGGTAGACCTTTATTTCAAGTTTATAAAGCAAACGTCATTTGTCTACACGCTGTAGCAGTAGCTGCGTCACTAAAATGACGCCTCTAAATGCTTTAAACTCGTTTCTAAATTCATATCTGAAAGCATTGTGTGGCGAAAGCTATTGTGCTCCGGAATGTCCCAAAAATTTCTCTAAAACTCTTTTCAAAATTTGAAATCAAAGACACTGAAGGTCTTTTCTACTTTAAAGCAAAATTTGGCTGTGAGCATTACGGCAAGTAATTTGGCTGAAAGCGGATTTCGTTGCAAAGGAAGTATTTTATCTTTGTTAATGAGACTCAAAAGAGTATCGCATGTCTGTCTCAGAAGCAAATGAGAAAAGCCTCTCACATGGAATGTCGCTTCTCCGTTACAGAGAGACATTTCGGCTTAACTTGGAAAGTATGCGTTTTAATTAACTTATGTATTTTTCATCCACCCGGCTCGCAAAGGGCTATGACGCTGTATGCGGGCGCCTGTGTCAAATTGCCCTTCTCGCTTCCTTTTAAGTATTCCTGCACGTACCTACGTGCTAAACGAGGGGGCCGCTAGCTGGATTCTGCTTCTCATCATGCAGCCTGTCGTGTTCGATTCCACTTTGGATCATACCTGCCGCCTGACTGACGTTACACAGTGAAGAACTTCAAAAGAGGAAACGCCAGATTTTCATGTTTTCTGTCCGTACCCTAAAATGAGGGAACATTAGCAGATTTTTAGGTTCTTATTTCCTCTACCTAAATGGTAGAGTAGGTATTGCATTCGAACCAAAAGTTCCGTACCCAGATTTCATCAGAAATACACGTTTTGAGGCTTCCTGAATTAAAAAGGTTGCAAAAACCACCGCGCTCTGCGGATGATGTGGTATTGGTCTCGGATAAACTACCAACTTTTCTCAAGTGGAGGCGTATAGGGGATATGGAATGTTCTAGTAATAAAAAAGTCATGAAAATAAGGAACCAGTTATATGCAAATTAGTAAATGAAAATAGTATAATACAAGTAACAGCTTTTAAATACTTAGAGGTCAAAATAACCAGGACCAAGCGGGATGGCTAAGGCGGTAACGTCTGTGGCCTGCATTCGGGAGATCCCGGGTTCAAATCCCCGAGGCCGATTAATCTGACCGAGGATTTTTTCGTGTATTCCTCGGTCGCTAGACGAGTATGATCAGCGAATTTTTCTATGATACCTTTCATCACTACATTTCATTTCCTTCTTCTTCATCGCCATACCAGACATTGGACTGATCACTCATCCTGGATATGCTATGATCCAGAGTTTGCTTGCTCCTCGACAGGCTACTGGCACAAGGCACTGGACTGATCACTCATCCTGGATGTGCTATGATCCAGAGTTTGCTTGCTCCTCGACAGGCTACTGGCACAAGGCACTGGACTGATCACTCATCCTGGATATGCTATGATCCAGAGTTTGCTTGCTCCTCGACAGGCTACTGACACAAGGCATTGGACTGATCACTCATCCTGGATGTGCTATAATCCAGAGTTTGCTTGCTCCTCGACAGGCTACTGGCACAAGGCATTGGACTGATCACTCATCCTGGATGTGCTATAATCCAGAGTTTGCTTGCTCCTCGACAGGCTACTGGCACAAGGCATTGGACTGATCACTCATCCTGGATGTGCTATAATCCAGAGTTTGCTTGCTCCTCGACAGGCTACTGGCACAAGGCATTGGACTGATCACTCATCCTGGATGTGCTATGATCCAGAGTTTGCTTGCTCCTCGACAGGCTACTGGCACAAGGCATTGGACTGATCACTCATCCTGGATGTGCTATAATCCAGAGTTTGCTTGCTCCTCGACAGGCTACTGGCACAAGGCATTGGACTGATCACCCATCCTGGATATGCTATGATCCAGAGTTTGCTTGCTCCTCGACAGGCTACTGACACAAGGCATTGGACTGATCACTCATCCTGGATATGCTATGATCCAGAGTTTGCTTGCTCCTCGACAGGCTACTGGCACAAGGCATTGGACTGATCACCCATCCTGGATATGCTATGATCCAGAGTTTGCTTGCTCCTCGACAGGCTACTGGCACAAGGCATTGGACTGATCACTCATCCTGGATGTGCTATAATCCAGAGTTTGCTTGCTCCTCGACAGGCTACTGGCACAAGGCACTGGACTGATCACCCATCCTGGATATGCTATGATCCAGAGTTTGCTTGCTCCTCGACAGGCTACTGACACAAGGGATAGGCTTGTCATTGGGCTGATCACCCATCCTGGATATGCTATGATCCAGAGTTTGCTTGTTCCTCGACAGACTACTGACACAAGGCATTGGCTTGTCATTGCGCTGATCACTCATCCTGGATATGCTAGGATCCAGAGTTTGCTTGCTCCTCGACAGGCTACTGACACAAGACATTGGCTTGTCATTGGACTGATCACCCATCCTGGATATGCTGTGATCCAGAGTTTGCTTGCTCCTCGACAGACTACTGACACAAGACATTGGCTTGTCATTGAGCTGATCACCCATCCTGGATATGTTATGATCCAGAGTTTGCTTACTCCTCGACAGGCTACTGACACAAGACATTGACTTGTCATTGGGCTGATCACCCATCCTGGATATGCTATGATCCAGAGTTTGCTTGCTCCTCGACAGACTACTGACACAGGGTATTTGGCTGATCACCCATCCTGGTTATGCTATGATCCAGAGTTTGCTTGCTCCTCGACAGGCTACTGACACAAGACATTGACTTGTCATTGGGCTGATCAGCATCCTGGATATGCTATGATCCAGAGTTTCTTCTTCCTCGACAGACTACTGACACAAGACATTCGCTTGTCATTGGACTGATCACCCATCCTGGATATGCTGTGATCCAGAGTTTGCTTGCTCCTCGACAGACTACTGACACAAGACATTGGCTTGTCATTGAGCTGATCACCCATCCTGGATATGTTATGATCCAGAGTTTGCTTGCTCCTCGACAGCCTACTGACACAAGACATTGACTTGTCATTGGGCTGATCACCCATCCTGGATATTGTATGATCCAGAGTTTGCTTGCTCCTCGACAGACTACTGACACAAGGTATTGACTTGTCATTGGACTGATCACCCATCCTGGTTATGCCAGGATCTAGAGTTTGCTTGCTCCTCGACAGGCTACTGACACAAGGCATTGACTTGTTATTGGGCTGATCAGCATCCTGGATATGTTATGATCCAGAGTTTGCTTGCTCCTCGACAGACTACTGACACAAGGTATTGACTTGTCATTTGACTGATCACCCATCCTGGTTATGCTGTGATCCAGAGTTTGCTTGCTCCTCGACAGGCTACTGACACAAGACATTGACTTGCATTGGGCTGATCAGCATCCTGGATATGCTACGATCCAGAGTTTGCTTGCTCCTCGACAGACTACTGGCCCAAGGCATTTGGCTGATCACCCATCCTGGTTATGCTATTATCCAGAGTTTGCTTGCTCCTCGACAGACTACTGGCCCAAGACATTGGCTGTTCACCCATCCTGGATATGCTATGATCCAGAGTTTGCTTGCTCCTCGACAGGCTACTGACACAAGGCATTGGCTTGTACGTCCTTGGGGAAGTAAGTGCTTCAACGAGGAGGGTAAGCCATTGAAGAAGAAAAAGAAAATAACGAGTACTGAGATATTGCAAAACGAAGTACTTTCACAAGCAATAAATGAAAATAAGGTATCTGATCCTGAACGATCCACATTGAAGAATAAATATCTAAGTATATACCGAACCTAAAGTAAGGACTTATAAAGGTGTCATTAGACCAATGTTAACATACTCATTCGAAACTAGAGCAGACAATGAAATTAATTAGGGATGATACCTCGATAACACGGGCTATGTCTAATACTTTGAGATAAACCTTCGATACTTTTAAGTTTTTCATTACTTAAAGTTGTTGCATTTAACTTTATGCTAGATAAGGAATGAAAGGTGTCTAGGCTTCAGTGCACGTGTCCCCAAAGTGTTGCTGGACTATAGTTCTTGATAGACCTTGACTGCGTTTCCTGTGGTATGAATGCAGCATTACATAGACTCATGACTTAAGAGTTTGAATCTTCAATACTTACAGTGTTTCTCAAATAGGAATTCATTATTCGTCTTTTTTTTGTCCTGGACATGCAAAGAGAATGGAATGCTCCACATAGCAACCAGCTCTTAAACTATTTTACTATCACTTAAGAATTAGATGCGTTTGTGAAAATACTTTGTACAAGAGTAGAGAAAGTCATGTGAGTGCAACACATTAGATTTTGTTCTACATTTTCCCCCTAGGCAATAAAACTTAACATATTTCGTCTGGCTTCGGACAGGGTTTGTTCCCCCTGCACAACAGTGAACTCATGGTTTACTTCCTTACTAACATACAGTTACAACCTTTCTCTCAAGTTAAATAGAAACACTGCTAACTGCTACATAAACAATAAAGATGCAGGAATATTAATTGACCTGTAAGTCATTGACACTTATAATTATTGCTTGGGCTGAGGCGTTGTTTAATTAATGTATATATCTGAAAACACCTGCCTCAGTATCTCCAACTTTATAAAATGATATTTATCACATTCTTGTAACATAAAACTATACGTCACAATCGTCTCCTTTATGTTAGTAAAAGACGATTCAAAGAACGACAATTCTTTAATTTTGTTGAATTTGGGTTGTATTTAGTTTAATTGTGGGATAAAGTCTCTCAGGCGACAGAATTGCAACACACTGCAAAAATACTCCGTCAGTGTGACTCAAATTCTTGTGTCAGGCAATAAAATGCGTGTGAATGTTGAGCATTAGTAGCCCAAACAACGGGCGGAATGCAACGAGAAAGTTTCGCTTTTGTTTTGCCTCTTTCATTCAGTAACACGAAATTGTAGCCAGACACGAAGTTGGCAGATGTAACAGACGCGTCAGGTTTACAGTCGCAACCAAATGACATTCTCATGAGTTACTGGAAATTTATACAATTAAAAGCAGACATTTTTTTTTCGTCCTTCTTTTTGGAACAGTGATTCCAGAGAGGACTTTTGTAACTACCCAGTTAGCTAGTACGTCCAGCCAGCCAGCAGGCGTGCGATTGGACATCTGTCCCCTGATTACGTAACAGAAAGACAGTATCGGACATCTCAATTTATTCTGCGCTGCAAAAACAGTAACAACGGGTCAGACTCTAAAAGAACCATTTCATTGTTTGGCAACTTTAGCGCGATTACAACTGGGATCTCTCTGCGTCCTTTTTATAACGAAACACAAGTTTCGGCTTTCGTATAAACGGAGTAACAATCCATATTCATAAATTCTCTGTTTACTGTTTTCAACTTTAGATAATAACTTATTATTTTCTCTACTACCTTGCTTTCCACCTAAAAATCGATACTGATATCACCTTTAGATGCTCCCTAAATAAAAAATCTGATGTGTTACACTCACATGACTTTCTCTACTCTTGTACAAACTATTTTTACAAACGTTTATTCTCCATCTACTTCATGTTAATCGAGATAAACATTTGCAGAGTCTATCTTATTGCTAATTTTCTTGTAGATGTAAGGGGAATATATATTTACAAGGGCAATATAGAAATACAGTAGCCTTTAAGTACATACATATCTCTTAATAGCTGGGTGCTAGGTGCAGCACCATTCCCTTTGCCACAGATTAATACTCTTTGCATATCAAACACAAAAAAATGAATAACCAATTCCCATTTGAGAAAATAAGTATTGAAAAAATTAAGAGAATAACAAGTAATATCTCGAAAATGGTTCACTCAACAAAAAAAATGCATATGACATAAATTGTGTATTTTAACGCGATGTACATTTTTTGTGTAGTAAAATTTTCTCTATCTGTTATGGTTTACCGGTTATGCAAAAGTCGTTCACAATGAAGAATACTTTTGGAGACATTTCCAGAAAATTCGAGATATACATTTCATTTGTCATGAAAATATCTTAAACATATGATATTTTAATCAAAATCGTTAGAGCCATTTTTGAGAAAATTAAAATTTTCGAAAAATCTTCCATGTAAAGGGTAATTTGGGGTGGGGGGATTTTTTTGAAAACCTTCGTGTCGCATCCCTAGAAGATACTGAACCTAAATACCAAGTTTGGTGTTTATCCGAATGTTCGTTTCTGAGTTATGCTGTTCACAGACAGACACACACACGGACATGTTTCCAAAAATGCTTTTTTTGGATTCAGGGGATCTCAAAACATGTATTTCCGGTGAAATCTTGGTATCGAATTTTTGAGTGGAATACAATACTTTCCCTAATTACTCTACGTAGTAGAGAAAGTAAAAATGCTGATATTATACACTTACATGCCTTTATATACCCTTTATCGTTTATTAGTAGGTATACAAACTATTATTACTGAAGATTATTGTTCTATCTACTACATTTTAATCCAAATAAACGTTTGCAGAAACAGCTACACTACACATTTCGTTATAGATACAAAGTGTACAGCGATAGTCAAATGTTTAACAACTGGACGCTATATGCTGGCCTTAAAATTTCATACTGTTTCCATGACATCACGAGAAACAACTGAATGTTGATATGAGTTTAAAGAATGAACAAGTAATGGACAACTTGAATCTTTAATAAGGATATCTCAGAAATGGCTTATGCCACAAAAAAAACTTATTGCTTAACGTTTACCAATTGTACACGATTATACAAAATTCTTTCCGAACGAAGAGGAATTCACAAGCTATTCCCGGAAAATTGAAGATATACATTTTCATTTGTCATTCAGATATCTTAACTTCATAGTATTTTAATCATAATTGTTAGAGTCGTTTTTGTACATAAAAAAATAACTATTTCTTTCCACGTAAAGGGAAGTTGGCGTAGGAGGATTTTATTGATAATCTTGGTGTTCATCTTTGGAAGATACTGAACTTTAATACCAAGTTTGGTAACCGAACGGATGGCACAGTCGGCAACGTCTGTGGCCCGCATTCAGTAGATCCTGGGTTCGATCTCAGGTGGCCGCCCATTCAGACCATGGCGTTTTTTGTGGTTTTCCTCTGGTGGCCTAGGGGAATGTTGAGGTGGTGTGTTTTACCACGATTTCTCCTTCCGCTCATTTCCTATCATTTTATCCCTCTCTTTCATGTTTCAGGAAGTGTCTTCGGGTGCCGTAGTGCGGCTGATGTCGAACAGATGGCATGGTTAATGCGCTTTGTAAAGATTTATACCCGTGAGCACCAGGGTGCGTTGTGTCGCTTCGTCGCCCTCTGCCGGGATTCTTCGCTTCTGCTGGTGAAGCGGGTGTTTCAACCTGGAAATATTAGAGACTGCTATACGTCTCTGTGGACCTGTCCTCCGGGGGGGGGTGTAGTTACAACAGTTCTAGTTAGTCGCAGTGGCGAGGTGTCTCACCCCGACCAATACTTCTACATCCTACCAAACTTGGTATTTATCCTACATTACGTTTTTGAGTTATGCTGTTCAGATACACACAGACCTTATTCGAAAAATGAAATGCAGTGCCGTGCAATCTTCTACTTATTCTTAAAATCATTACAGCTTATCACTGGACCAGTTCTAAAAATATTTGACTATCGCTTAAGGCCTACTATGTTCCCCTTGTTTTGTATTTACAAGGGCAATATAGAAATGCAGTAGCCTTTAAGCACATACATATCTCTTAATAGCTGGTTGCTAGGTGCAGCGCCATTCTCTTTGCCGCAGATTAATACTCTTTGCATATCCAAGATAAAAAAATTAATAACGAATTCCCATTTGAGAAAATATATAATGAAAATATGTAATTTTTTGTGTAGTAAAACTTTGTCTATCTCTTATGGTTTACCAGTTATGCAAAAGTCGTTCAAAATGAAGAATACTTTTGGAGACACTCCCAGTAAATTCAAGATATCCATTTTATTTGTCATGAAAATATCTTAAGCATATGATATTTTAATGAAAATCGTTAGAGCCATTTTTGAGAAAATAAAAATTTTGGAAAAATGTTCTATGTAAAGGGTAATCTAAGATGGGGGGATTTTCTTGAAAACCTTCGTGTCGCATCTCTGGAAGATACTAAACCTAAATACCAAGTTTGGTGTTTATCCGACTGTTCGTTTTTGAGTTATGCTGTTCACAGACACACACACACGGACAGTTTCCAAAAATGCTTTATCGGATTCAGGGGGTCTCAAAACATATATTTCCGGTGAAATATCGGTATCGAATTTTTGGGTGGAAAACAATACTTCCCCTACTTACTATACGTGGTAGAGAAAGTAAAAAACTGCAGTGCAACACACAAGGAGAAATCCTTTTTAAAGCAAAATTAAAATGATATTATATTAAAACCGTATTCATTGAAACAGCACAAACAATGCAGAACGTAAGTAAACACAAAAAGTGTGGAAATGGATACAAAACGAATTGCAATGATAAATTATATAACAAATGCAGCAGCTAGAACGAAGCGTAAAAGGAAAAGAAAAGAGAACCGCCGCACAGCAACACAGAAATACGAACTTTAACGCAAAACGGAAAAAAAGGAGTATAATTCAATGTTTCTGTATACCAAACCGAATAAAAAACTAATAAACAAAAATACATAAAAAGAAATAACAAGGAATGCAAATGAATAAACGAGACATACGAAGAAGAAGAGTCGGGAGAACTATACACAGCCTAATTCATCTTTCCTAGTCACAGTGAGTATCTCAAAGACAATCCTATAGTAGCAAACTAGCTATTTATGTATCAAGTACGCAAAATAAGGCTTTCAAGCTTTTGCCTACGTTCGGTGTACAACATTTTTAGTAAAAGCTCTCTCAATTATATTAAATAAATGTAACGTACTATATGAATACAAAAGATTGGTCAGTCATTTGTTGACATACTCTCACAACCGCCTGAATCCTACGCTAGGAACCGCACCAACGCCTCCTAGTAAGCGTTGACCGTAATAATACGAGATGCTGTTGTAGATGACAGTGCTTATTCTGAGCGCTCGTTTTTAAACAACAAGCTTGTGACTGAAAATATGGATGAAAATCGAGATAATTTTAACCAGAGCGACAAACATTGACTCGGAGCTGCTGCCAGCAAAATCTCGGCAGCAGTATGAGAAGCAATACATCGGATTTAAAGACTAACGCAAGGTAAGCAGTGTCTGTGATACTGCCATCTGGATTTTGTTTATTACATCACTGAAGTACTATTTTTCGGCGTGTTAACAGTCCCACAAGTACGCTTTAGAGAACGAGAACTACAAATTAAATTGGAAGATGCCAAAGTGCCATTTTAAATATTGTGACGTAGCTGTAGGCCTCGTTTATCGCTTTCAAGGCGACGACCTACCGACCGACTGGCCGGGTGAAGAGATAAGGGGACGAGGAGCGCTCCCCCTCCGACGTATATTCCTGAAACGCTAGCAACATAAAACAGGATTTTTCTGGAAACTCGTCCCCCCTCTCATGAAGCTTTCAGAAGCTCTCGCAGTTGTACCAACACTATATAAGCCAGCGTGCTCGCCATTGAGATAGTGGCTTGTTGTGCTGGTTCTACGAGTGAGGTTGTGACAGCAGTTGTGATGTACAGTGAATGGTGCTACTGCGATAGGTTAGAGAGTGCTGTGTTAGATGCCCCATTGAGTGAAAAGGAAGGAAGAAGATGGTGCTCGGCGCGTATTTCATTACCCGGCTACATCGCGAGCAAAAGTGAAGTGAAAACTGAACCAGATTGCATTAATGAAGTGACAGTGAGAAGTGAACTAATCACATTAGAGGAGCGACATGAGAACTGGACAGTCATAATATTTTTATTTTACTAAATCTGAATTCTAAGAGCTGCTGTAGCAGGGACCGAAAAAGAAAGTGTTTATGATGCACGTGTCAACTTTTTGCAAATTATGATTTTCCTAAGGGTCTGTTACACACTTTTATCACAAATAATAATTTAGTATCATGTTCAGTTGAAATGTGTATGCTATAATGCAGTATATCTTTGATTTATATGATTATTTTACGCTGCTTTCTTCCTTCACTTTCGCTTATATCAGAATAAACGGAAATATATATACTGCAACACTGCACACTCGGTCAATTTAAAACTAGTCAGCATCTGACAGACAAGCACAAATCGGGTACCTCCGTGAGCGCTCGGGGACAGCGAAGATTTGTTCACAAGACTGTGTATATTCTTACAGTAGTTATAATGCGGAACACACTATAATCACAAAAGTCTTCCGAGAAAATAATTAATAGACGAGATTTCAGACAGAAATTAGGTGTCCACCAACCATATCCCAGACATGTTCGATGGGCGACATGTCAGGCGAACGTGCAGGCCAGGGAAGCAATAGTACCCGTCGCTCTTAGAAAAAGGCTTGTACATTCCTCGCAATGTGTGGCCGGGCATTGTCCTGTTGAAATGTGGGCTGTGGAGATGCCTGAAGCAGGGGGAGTACCTCAGGCTCTACAACCACCGTTAGGTACCGGTTGCTGTTCAAAGTGCCCTCAATTCGTACGAGGCGAGATCGGTTGTTGTAACCAAAGGCGCCCCAAACCATCACACCTGGTGTTTATCCGCCATGCCACTCAACACTGCAGCCCTCCAGGTTGCGCTCACCACGGTGCCGCCGGGCACGTATGCGGCCATCACTGTAGGACACGTTGAATCGGGACTCGTCCGAAAAGACTACCTTTTGCCACTTAGCACCCCAGCGATGGTGTTCACGTGCCCATTGTATTCGGAGGAGCTTGTGGTTTCTGGACAATGGAAACCGACGTAATGAAATGCATGCAACCAGTTCAACCTGTAGCACACGGCGACGAACCGTTGATGCAGACAAGTTCACATCTGTTGCAGTGCTCCAGAGTCGAGCCAACACTGGATGAAGCTGTAGGTCCATTATGGACATGCGGACAAGATGACGGTCATCCCGTGCTGTGGTCATGTTCCGAGGTCCAGTACCCGCTCTTCGCTGCGTACGACCTTCATCTATCCACTGCTTCCACACACGCATCACTGTCGTAGCAGCATGCCCTGTACGAGCCGAAATGTCACGGTATGACAAACCCGCCTCCCGGAGACCGATCATTCTGCCCCGTTCGAACTCACTCACATGCCGATATGACTCCGTTTGACGTCGACGAGGCATACTGGCACTCTGTTTCCACCTTGTTTGATAGCACTACACCGACTACACTAGGCGCAACACTGACCATGTCGGACCGACGCGAGAGGGCTCTGCTCGGCCTACGTGTACCCCATCTCTCTGCAAACCTAATCACTCTTCTACATTTCCACCAAGTTTAGAGATATTCGGGAAATTCTTTCTTAGTGTTGCAATTTTCACAAACGGCAGTATATACAATAAATAAAAACATTGTTATGCACAATTTCTCCATGAAAACGTGTTTTTAATGATAATATAAAACAAAGTAAATTGTACCTCTTACTCTCAAAGAGGATACGTTTACTAAACATTATTTTAATAATCTGTGCAATCTTCATTCTTGTCCAAATACCTGATTTAGCCGCCTAGACATTGAATCACTCGTCTCCCTCTTGGAACAGTTATGAAATGTGGGAACATTTGCGTTTACAGCTTCTAGCACCTAAGTAAAGCTATTGTTTAAAGTTATATACTCATATGTGAATAATTTATACCTGTACACGTAAAACAGGACGTCACTGCATGCCCGAAAAGGTAAACAGACACTCACACCTCCTCCTTGCTATACATACTGCACCTGTGAAGACCAGTAGTATGCCTCCCAAAGCTGTAGTGATGGCATAAATGGAAGCGAGTGTACCTAAAACGAATTGTGAATGAAACTACCTCAGAAAAGTTGACCTTGATTAACACGAAGTAGATAGAAAAATAAGTTTTCATGACAATAGGTTGTAGAAATTATATAAAAAACGATAATGGGTAAAGAAAGTCATGTGAATGTAGTATTTTTGTTCGTAATTGCTATAAATCTCTTCGGCACTTAGTTCCGGGCTCTAGTTTTATTTTGCAGAAAACCAGGACCAAAATACCTCGGCTCACAATATCTTTTTGTTTATTTTAATGCAGGTGCTTATTGGCTTCTGAAATATAACTTTTAAAAGGTAAAATTGATAAACATTTTAATGAAATTATAATAATAGTAAACCACAATATGCATCTCCCAGGATGCTGCGATCTTCAACAACATTCACTTTGCTAGCAGTGAGCGAATAGCTGGACGGTTGGCTTCACAACGAGGTGAACTGGGTTCGATAGTATTTGCGAGGGACAAAGCGATAGTAATTTTCCTTGCCAAGTGCCCCATCATCTTCATTATCATGACTCCCATTCTTCCTCTGCCAATCAGCTTAACGTAGTCTACGGTTACCATGGCCGCAGTCGCTAAGGCGCTTAGCTTTAGTATTACGTGGCGCAGGGGACTACGGATTCGAGTCCCGTGTGGGTACGTGCATCAGAAAACGCAGGGAAAAGCGGCAAGGAAGAAAAAGGTACGCTCAGATATTTTAAAAGCGATAGAAACAAAATCTGATGAGTTGTATTCATATGACTTTCTCTACTCACTCTTCTACAAGCTATTCTTGTAAAAGCTTCTGCCTATTTCTTGTTAATACAGATAATCTTTGATTACACGTTTCATTATGGGTATAAGAGGGACATACTTGCTAAGGCGGTAGTCAGGTTTTTAAAAAGTGAAACGCTATGTGATGACTTTGAAATTTAATTCTCTTAGCCTGACCATAAGAAAGAAAGAAACCAATATGACTTACAACTTGAAAACAATATGTCTACACTACAGACCTCAAGGAAAATGCAAACCCGGAAGACAGAGAAAGATATGGACAGAACAAAATTTGTAGTTGGATCGGGCTGACAGCCTATAGGAGGAGGAGAAGAAAATCCAAAACAACAAAAAAAGTATATCTCGGAAAAGGTTAACGTCACAAACATTTTTATTTCGCATAAATTGTGTGCTTTAACGAATGCACATCCGGAGTAGATATTGCACCTATTCCCCACGAGAGGGTGTGTCCCGGGGAGAAAGCATGAAGCGAGAGGAGACACCGTGCAGCCGGAACCAGGAGCGACGGCACAGAAATTTCCAGATAGCGACACCCCGGAAACGGACAGGCACACTGCGGACCCCACCCCATAGGGGGTCCAACCCCCCTCAGTCAGCCGAAAGCCGAAGGACGGAGAGAGTCAAAAAGAGCATCCTTTTCCCCTGCCACACAAAACCATCGCTGACACTTCCAACCCTGAAAGAGATCAACGGGTTGAAGGAGGAATGAAATGAAGAATGGAACGAAATGGAGGGACGGGAAATTCGGGGGATGAAGGAAACCACTCCAGCATTCGCTTAACGACCAGGGAAAACCCCGAAAAAACGCATGTGTCAGAGTGGGCGGACACCGGAGATCGATCCCGGGACCCTCCGAACGCGAGCAGAATAAAGATACACATTTTATTTGTCATGAAAATATTTTAAACACATGGTATTTTAACCAAAATCATTCGAGCCAATTTTTGGAATATAAAAATTTTAGAAAAATGTTCCAAGGGTAGTTTAGAGGGATTTTCTTCGTGTCGTTTTCGTTTTTGAGTTATGTTATTCACAGACACACACACACACACATAGACCTTTTTTCTAAAAATACCTTTTTGGATTCACGGAGTCCCAAAATGTGTACTTCCGGTAAAATCTCGATATGGGATGTTTGGGTGGAATACAATACTCCCCCTACTTATACGTATAAATATCTGTAATGTTTGGTATTTTAATTAAAATCGTTAGTCATGCTTTAGAAAATAAAAAAAAAATCGAAAAATGTTCCACGTAAAGGGTAATTCGGGGTAGGGGAGTCACAGCATCTTTGGAAGGTACTGAACTGAATAGCAAGTTTAGGTTGATCCGAGTTTTCGTTTTTACTTTCTCTACTACGTATAGTAAGTAGGGGAAGTATTGTATTCCACACAAAAATTCGATACCGAGATTTCCCCGGAAATACATGTTTTGAGACTCCCTGAATCCAAAAAAAGCATTTTTGGAAACATGTCCGTGTGTGTCTATGAACAGCATAACTCAGAAATCAACAGTCGGATCAACACCAAACTTGGTATTTAAGTTCAGTATCTTCCAGAGATGCGACATGAAGGTTTTCAAGAAAATCCCCCCACCCAAGATTACCCTTTACATGGAACATTTTTCGAAAATTTTAATTTTCTCAAAAATGGCTCTAACGATTTTGATTAAAATATCATATGTTTAAGATATTTTCATGACAAATAAAATGTATATCTTGAATTTTCTGGGAATGTCTCCAAAAGTATTCTTTATTGTGAGCGACTTATGCATAACTGGTAAACCATAAGAGATAGACAAACTTTTACTACACAAAAAATGTATATCGCGTTAAAATACACAATTTATGACATATACGTATTTTTTGTTGAGTGAACCATTTTCGAGATATTGCTTGTTATTCCCTTAAATTTTCCAATACTTATACTTTTTCTCAAATGGGAATTCTTTATTCATTTTTACTTTCTCTACTACGTATAGTAAGTAGGGGAAGTATTGCATTCCACCCAAAAATTCGATACCGAGATTTCACCGGAAATACATGTTTTGAGACCTCCTGAATCCAAAAAAAGCATTTTTGGAAACATGTCCGTGTGTGTGTCTGTGTGTGTGTGTGTCTGTGTGTCTGTGAACAGCATAACTCAAAAACGAACAGTCGGATAAGCACCAAACTTGGTATTTAGGTTCAGTATCTTCCAGAGATGCGACACGAAGGTTTTCAAGAAAATCCCCCACCCCAGACTACCCTTTACATGGAAGATTTTTCGAAAATTTTAATTTTCTCAAAAATGGCTCTAACGATTTTGATGAAAATATCATATGTTTAAGATAATGTCATGAGAAATGAAATGTATATCTCGAAATTTCTGGGAATGTCTCCAAAAGTATTCTTCATTGTGAACGACTTTTGCATAACTGGTAAACCATAAGAGATAGACAAAATTTTACTACACAAAAAATGTAGATCGCGTTAAAATACACAACTTATATCATATACATTTCTTTTGTTGAGTGAACCGTTTTCGAGATATTGCTTGTTATTTCCTTAAATTTTCCAATACTTATACTTTTTCTCAAATTCGTTATTCATTTTTTTGTGTCCTAGACATGCAAAGAGAATGGAATGCTCCACATAGCAACCAGCGATAAAATATTTGACTATCGCTTAAAAGCTACCATATTCCCCTTGCATCTACAAGAAAATTACCAATAAGATCGACATCTCGATATCTCGATTAACATGAAGCATATGGAAAATAAGCGTTTGTAAAAATAGATTGTACAAGAGTAGAGAAAGTCATGTGAGTGTAACACATCAGATTTTTTTATGTACTGGACATGCAGAGAGAATGGAATACTCCACATAGCAACTAGTTCTTAAAATATTTGACTATCGCTTAAAACCTACCAATTCCCCTTGCATCTACAAGAAAATTAGCAATAAGATTAACATCTAGATTAACATGAAGCATATGGAGAATAAGCGTTTGTAAAAATAGTTTGTGCAAGAGTAGAGAAAGTCATGTGAGTGTAACACATCAGATGCATGTATTTTCGACGAAATCTCGGATGTTTGGACGGAATGTAATACCTCCTCTGCCTAAAGCAAGTAAAAAGGAAAGGTAATGGAGGTTGCAGAAGATTGTTAGGGCCTTAGAAAGGAACCATGGACCAGCAGCCTGCCATTAGCCTTCATAAAGTACACACGTTTCCTTAAACGGAACCTTCAAACAAAAGCAGCACGTGCAAAGTTGTTCCCAAGCTGCGACCTGATTACAACGGACATACACTAACCTTTTGTCTATCCCCACGATAGCCACCACAAAATCCTAAATGTGTGCAGTTAAAAGGCATCGTAAACTTAAATAGCAGTGAAACAAGCGAGTGATGGCGGGCGTTATCAGGGAGAAACAAAGGCAGTAACATTCCACTGAATTAACGCCCTTCCCACTATATTGCATAAAAGTGAAACAAGAAAATAAAAGTGTGACAGACCACGCGGTTTGCTATCCACCGAATCATGTCCATTTTTATTTTTTGTATCAGAAAGGCATGACGATGAGAGATGTAATAATCGTCATTTCAACACCATTATAATTGCATTTTCTGATGGTTAAGGCCGCCACATTATAACTTAACATAGTGGAGAAAACATTTGCGTAGTTTTAGCTCTCTGCCATCTAGTTATAGTGAATGGAGGAGTAGGAGTACTAGACAAGACCAGGGGGCCTCCAGAAACTGCAGCACCGCACCACAAGTAGGTCACAATGAGGCAGAGATCCGAACAACGATGTGTACTAGCATGGACGGGGTCCCTAACGATTCCAGATGGAGCACCTCCTGGCTAGCACTGCCTAATCCCTATGGCAACGACACAAGCTTCCAGGAAGGAGGTCCCAGTAGGCTCACCAAACAGAGAAACATTTCCGAATCCACCGTCCAGGCATAGGATCGCTATTTTCTGGTCCTACAACCCTGAAACAGAACTGAGCAAGGTGGTGCCGTGGTAACGTGTGCGACTTTCATTCGGGAGGTCCAGGTTTCGATCCCTGGAGACCGCCTACTCTGACCAATGAGTCTTTCGTGGTTTCTCCGGGTCAGTGGGTCCTGTGGTTCGACTTCTACCACCTACCCATCATATGTTTCAAGATTATATAATCAGGCGACGGTGTACGACGGTCTTTTCTTCTAAAGCTGAGAATGAGTAGCTTCTATTCCTACCTACCAAGTATAATTACATACTACTTGTAAGATGGACGCTTGATTATGTGCTCAACATGAAGTAAATACCATGGAAGAACGCAAGCGGGGCACAGCGGCTCTTTGTGCTTCTGCCAAGATACCTGGAAGAGAGGGACGAGGGGAGAGAACCGATGGACAACCAGATCCGGATGACGACGGACGCAAGCATGGACGGGGTCTCTAACGTTTCCAGATCGAATGCATCCGACGCCGCCTTGGCCCACCTAAAGCCTCCTAAAGCCCTTGGTGGGGCCCAATCGGAGGTGGATCCTAACTGAGCAGTCCTGTAACGACTCCAGGGAAGAAATCTTCACAGAGCGTACATTTACAGCCCAGTCGCAACCCGCCGAACACCGTCGCCTGGTTCTACAACCCTTTTACAGATGACAAGCAAGATGATGGGTACAGGAGGATCGTGGTAGAAGATGAACTACCCCAGCTTCGCCTGCCGACCCGGGGAAACCACGAAAAGCCCATTGGTCAGAGCAGACGGTCGCCAGGGATCGAACCCGGGACCTACCAATTACGAGTCGCAGACGTTACCGCGGCGCCACCTCGCTGGGTCAAATGAAATAGACACTCGAAAGGTTTACTCTCACCAAGCAGATTATTTACTTGTAAAAGTGAAACATACTCGGATATATTCATACGATCCACTGTGAACGCCGCCTCCCATTACGTATCGTAAACAGAGTCGAAAAGTGCTTCATTGTCATTGGAGGTTCACGAGGTCGTAAAAGGTCAGAAAGGGAGTTTTGCACTAGTTGGAAAATAACGCGCTAACTAGCCAGTGAAAATAACTGCAATTGGTAATGCTCTATTTGCTGTAATCTGAACGATAATATGACAATCGCTAGCGTATAACAAATGCAGGTTTAATACCTGTGCAATTGGAAGGGATTTGTGCCAGTACGGACATAAACCCGATGATGGCTCGCATGTTTAACATAGAGGCGTGACTAATACACCATCGAATATTCGTTACATTACACGGCCGCACAAAAACCTAGCGACATGCTCTTTCTCAAATGAAAACGTGGCGCAGCTGCAGACGTAACAACATTCTGATACTTCCCTCAGCCATATACGTGACAGTAAACTAAACTGAATCATTCTTTCTTTCTCTGCCATAGTAGGAAGAGAAGGTACCCAAATATTCCAGATCGAGTTTTTACCAGATATACATGTTGTGCGGCCTCCTAATACCAAAACAAACACGCATCGATCCATGCAATCCGATTGTTAAGTTACAATGTAAATAAGACCGACAAAAAGGTATCCTTTCTATGCATTGGCATAAAAGGTAACGAAACAGCAGATGAAGCTGCGAAAGAAACAACTAAACACCTGACGCAGGCAATTCTTTCTGCCCCGCGTTTAGGCGCAATATGACGCAGCCACACTACGCCTCCAACATGAAGCACTACCTTTGCCTCACGGTTGCTGCTTGTCTCCTCCCAGATGGTTCTTCTTTTGCCACGGCTGCTCCAGCATGAAATCTTAACCTCAGGGTATGCGTGGGTGTGTACAGAGAAACACACAAACGCTGAATTGGGACACTTTTATTCACTATTTAAAATAATACTCTAGGTTTGCCGATCACTTGTAAATGCATACGATGATACTTTGTCTCTACCAAGACCGAAGAATATTAACTACAGCTAAGCGTTCTACCCTCTAGCATGTTCGCCGCCGATGTTCACAACTCGACGAGAATGTCGTCCCGTCCTCGCCAGGCACTCAGGACAGACTGTCTTACCCACGCTGCACAAGGAAAACCAACGCCTAAACTTCCCCTCTCTCCCCTCAAATTTCGCGTCATGATGCTTAGAGTGGCCTTCACCAGGCTAAGTGCAGCTGTACTCGGCTAGTTACCAGGAAAAACTTGCTTCAATGGCATTTACCCTTTCTACCTGGGGCTGATCCCTAATTATGTGCATGTCTGGTCTTTCTGTCGTTTTTACAGTCAACAATTTTCACAATGCTTCTCCTTTTTATACATACACTGATTTTAAATATATTATTACTTATTTTATATTGCTATCCTTCTTAGAATATTATGATAATTATTGCCTTTCTAATTACGGCTTCACATCCCGTCAGTGATTCATCGATCGCCTCTCCACACCAAGACGTCATCAGTTTCATTAAACACATGTACATGCAAAAATGGAGATTGAAATGGTCATCAACTTCATGAAGCTCGCTCAGGCTACATACAACTGCATTCCCCAACTCTCAAAAGAAGAGATCAAGTTATCGTCACCAGGCTTAGAATTGGGCAAGCCAAACTAACGCACTGTTATCTTCTCACTAAGGACCAAGCTCCAAACTGTACCAGCTGTAACGTTCATCTAACCGTTCTGCACATCCTTATAGATTGTGCATAGTACAGTAGATGTAGACAACAAGCCGGCATTCCAATCTTCCCAGTGCAGTTAACACACCCAATATGCTCAAAAAGACGCTACAGTTTCTAATGAATGAGGCAGTATTTTTAACACTTAAATGATATCAGTATAATTATATAATATAGAATATAATAACAGCCCGCCTTAAAGCATTATGTGTATAAATAACATATAAAATGAATGTAACAGTCATTGTATATGTTTATATTATTATGTACATGTTTAATAATGTTATGTGAATGTATTACGTAGTTTAACAATGTAGGAGCTGTGAGAATAATAGGTTAAAAGTTGCTAACAATGAGGTAACAATGAGGTAATAATGAACTGGAAAGTTTAATAATGCTACTAGTAATTCTTGCAAACAATAATGTAATTTTTGAGACAGTTTATAAATAGCCAATCAACAACCAGAAAAAGCTTAAATTAAATGAAAGTGTTCTATTGGAGAAGGATTAGCCAATCAGAAACTGAAATAGAGAAAATTGTACAAATTCAGGCGCCAGTTGCTAGTAGATAGCGTTCCTAACCGGACGCGAGACGCGTCCTCGAGAAGTTTTAATACGTATTCAGTGTGAGACGAAAATTCATTACGGCGAGGATATTATAAAGTTTACGTGTTTAAAAAGTGCAAGTAATTAATAAACAATCTCACAGCTCTCTACATCAGTGAGCTGTTATTTAATCGTGTGAAGAATTAATAAATGGAGTGAAGTAAAACTTATAATCTGTGTAAGCCTACATTCTTCAGCCGTATCACATTCTGTTACGAGAAACATGTTTCTACAAATTAATACTGACGCAGCCGAGGCAAACATAAATAAATATAATATTTAAAGAAACATTAAAACACAAAGTTGAAAGTAAAGTTGGGGCAAAGGCCACCGGAAAATAAAGTTGGGGCGAAGACCACCGGAAAGTGAACATTGGGGCGAAGGCCACCGGAAACTTTGTACCATACGTAGTCTAATACAACTCCTAAAAAAACAATCCTCCTTCATGGATACAAAACACTCTGATTTACTGTAAATGCTTACCTAATTCAATGTTTATGCAGTTGTAAATTAATTTATATCATTAAGCATTATACATCATAATGTATTTTTATGATAATAGGTCGTGATAAGACCATGTACTCAAAAGACCTTAAATAAACCTTTAATAAAAAAAGAGACAATTTTTAGAAAAATCTTATGCTAAAATCACATAACTTTCTGGAATACAAATTATTCTTGCAAAAGTTTGTTTCCCATGTATTACATTTTAATCCCAATAAACATTTGCAAAAATATCAACATTATACATTTTGTTATAGATACAAAGAGAACAGCGATAGTCAAATGTTTAACAACTGGACGCTATATGCTGGCCTTAAAATTCCATACTGTTTCCATGACATCCGGGAAACAAGTGAATGTTGGCGGGAGTTTAAAAGAATGATTAAGCATTGAACAATTCGAACCATTAATAGCTGATGTCACAAAAAGCTATTTGGAATAAATTGGGTGTTTTAAAGAGATGTGCATTTTTTTTTGTATAAAATGTTTTCGTTATCGCCTAACATTGAAATTGGGTTTTTTTTATTAATGGACGCTCTTTAACTGCTATGGTTCTTAGCGTCCCATTTTATATTGGGCGTGAAAGACAGGAAATTTTGCTCTGAGACTTGAGTTTCTTTTACGTGTCGTAAATTCACGACACGGGACCACTGCCGGATTTGAACCGGCGACCTTGGGGACTAGAGGCTAGCATGGTACCACCAGACCACGGCGGGCGACACTATCACTTAACGTTTACCAGCTATACAGGATTATACAAGATTTCACCCGAATGAAGACTTCACAGTCTATTCCCAGAAAATCCAAATATACATTTTATTTATCATGTAAATGTCTTTAATACACGACATTTTGAGTAAATTCTTTACAACCATTTTTAGAAAATAAAAATGTAAAAAAAATATTATATATAAAGGGCACTCTGGGTTGGGAGATTTTCTTGAAAATCTTCGTGCCACATCTACCGAAGCTAAACGCCAACTTTGGTGTTGATCCCACTTTTCATTTCTGAGTTATGCTGTTCACGGACACACACACACACGAACCTTTTTCTAAAAATGCTATTTTTTATTTAGGGGGCCTCAAAATATGTATTTCCGGTGAAATCGTATCCACTTTTTGGGTGGAGTGCAATACCTTCACCTACTAGGTACATGGTAGAGAAAGTGAAAATTTACTCTACCGGTGATTGTTCCACCACCAAAGAATACCTATAGGCTATACAGCATTTCCAGAAGTTGGAGGACCGTCGGCGGGAGGTTAAGGAAGTCAGTCCTTTTGTGTGAACATCAGAGGATTTTTTCATCCGTTACTAGGAAAACCGAGTCTGTACAATGTTTAGAGAAAGAGGGGATTCACTAAAAGAGTTATATATTCTATTACACGAGGGCGCATAATTTTTTTTCTGCCTTGGTATTGCAGCTGAAATGTTGCAATTTCACACAGACGTAGTTTGAAGTTTTCACTACAGAGGGTATCTTTTGTTTTATGTGCAGCTCTAGCGAGAGAAGCGTGAAGTACGCAACAAAGATGGCGCGCATGTTACTGTCGTCCACGTGTGAAGAGCAGAGAGGTGTGGTTAGATATTTCTGGGCATAAACCGAGTTATATTCACAGGGACATGCGTGGCGTGTATGGGGATGATTGTATGGACCGTAGCAAAGTCTCCAGATGGTGTGCATTCTTCCTAGAGGGCCGTGTGAACCTTAGTGATTTGCCCGCTCCGGGAGGCCGGTAACAGCTGCAACCCCGCAGAATGTCAAGAGGCATTGCGGCGGCAATTTTGAACGACCGGCGTGTGCAACTGTGAACCTTATTGATACAGTTCAACATTTCCTATGGTGCAGTGTACGGTATTGTTCATGGCACGTTGAAATTTCGTAAAGTTAGTGCTCGCTGGGTGCCTAAGAACCCGACAGACAACCACAAGGGCCAGTGAATGATGACGAGCTTGGATCACCTAACGCGGTACACCGCAGAAGGGCATGACTTTCTGAAAGGAATCGTCACTGGTGATGAGTCGTGGGCATACCACTATACGCCGAAACTAAGCAGGCAAGTATAGAGTGGAAACATGCTGGTTCCCCAGTGTGACTCAATCTGCTAGGAAAGTGCTTGTGACGGTGCTCTAGGATATGCATGATGTTGTATTGGTGGACTTTGCTGAACACGCGACCACTGTGAATGCTGCAGCCTACATGAAGATTTTGGTAAAGTTGCGTCGTGCCCTTCGTGACAAACGCCAGAACATGAATACTGACGATGTCAAAATTCTTCATGACAATGCTCGCCCCGTGTTGCTGCTGCTGTTCCTCAGAAAATCACCAAATTTGGTTGGGAGGTGCTCCAGCATCCACCATACAGTCCGGACCTTGCACCGTCGGACTTTCATCTGTTTGGTGCCATGAAGACATTCCTGGGCGGCCAACGCTTTGCGATAGATGCGGAAGTGAAATCAGCAATCCGTAGATGGCTATACTCCAAGGAAACGGACTTACACAGGGCATATTGAAACTGGTATCACGATGGAAGAAATGTGTTGAGAAACTTGGTGACTAAGTTCAATTGCGATTTTCTTTGTTGTTGTTGTAACTATTAAACTTTTTTGTAATAAAATTATTGTGCGTTACTTTTCGATCCGACCTCGGAATTTCATAAAGAAAGGGGGGGGCGTATATGAAGTAAATTACTTCGTCATTGGATTTTGTAATTCTAACTGTACAACGTTGAGTGAGCGAGCTGGCGTGAAATGTTTGAGAGACATACGATGATTTACAGGGGTTTGAAACTTAACCCACTTTGGTTAGGTAGTTGAGTCTTAATTTTCACGAAAGTACGCAGCGTTCATCATTAGATAAGCCAGTGTGTAACACGTTTTCTGGTTTATAAACCGTTAACAGCCAAGTTGAGCTGCAAGTTATTGTTATACCTCGTATACATTGTTATCGCTGATCTGTAAGGCGTTAGTGCCGGTGGGCGTTTTATTTATGTGGCAGTATTATCTCGTTAACGTACAGACACGCCCTCAAGTAAAATGTTTATTCAGCCATAATGAACACAAGAGATCAATCATTTACATTTTATAGTTACAAATTATTTAGCGCGCCGCGCAGGTCAGTATCTGACAGGTGGGCGACGCTCTGGTTCCACATTAACTCTCAATTCATTACCTCTCTATCCTATTCAATGATTATTATCATTGATACGGACTGTAGTTACCATACCATAATCCGGACTTTTTATAATGATTTTTAAAGTTGCAATTCATTAACATATCAGAACTACTTTGTGCAAATGATACTAACTAGCTTTTTGTACATATAGCTATCCTAAATCCTTTTTCTATCTATATAGAAGCGGTTTCAATTAGCTAATAGTACGGCAATACACGATTTTTTGCGAATCTTCACCCAGTATTCATAAAACAAGTTCAAATTTGCTAGCTATGAGCTAATGGTATGCAAAATAACTAGCACTTAGAATATAAGAACGCTCAAAATCTGGGAATACTGAAGCGTAAAGACCCATTTATACATGCGATTTCGTATCGTGCGACACGATCTGAAAGTACATTGCGTTAAATGGAAGCATTTATATAGGGTCTGTGTCCTGTGGTTACAGTTGTTATTCACAAATAGCCATGGAACGTTACAGCATTTAGCAACGCGTAGAAATTGTGAAAATTTATCATCAAAATGGATCATCTGTTCGCCAAACCTTCCGTGTATTGCGTGAAGTTTACGGTGTGCATAGTCGTTCCTGCGAGAGAACGATTCGGCGTTTGATCGATAAATTTGAAAGAAGTGGTTCTGTCAGCGATCAAAGAACGCCTGTACGTAATCGACGTAAGCGCTCTAACGAAAACATAGGCGCCGTTCGTGAGAGTGTACGCGAGAACGGAAACAAATTAATTGCTCGTCGAGCGCAAGAATTGCGGCTTTCGCCGACCACAACTTGGCGAATTCTGCATCTGGACTTGAAGTTTCACGCTTACAAAATGCTGTTAACTCAAGAACGAAAGCCCAACGACCACAGGTTGCGCCGTGTATTCGCTGACTGGGCTATGGAGCAATTGGAAGCTGACTCGGATTTTTGTCGAAAAATCATCTTCAGCGACGAAGCCCAGTTTTGGATGGATGGTTGTGTCAACAAACAAAATTGCCGCTACTGCAGCAGTCACAATCCAATGCAGATTCAAGAACGACCACTTCATCCCCAAAAGGTTACTGTGTGGTGTGGATTTTGGTATGGTGGAATCATTGGTCCATATTTTTTCCAAGATGAAGATGGAGAAGCTCTGTCAATGGCGAAAGATACCGGGCTTTTATAAGGGACTATTTTTGGCCTCAATTGGATGGTATGGATCTCAGAAATATCTGGTTCCAGCAAGATGGTGCCACATGTCATACTGCTCTGGAAACAATCGATCTTTTGAAGAGAAGTTCAGAGGTTTCATCATTTCCCGTGGTGGTGATGTGAACTGGCCCCCGAGGTCATGTGATTTAACGCTGTTGGATTACTTCTTGTGGGGTTATGTTAAATCTCGAGTTTATATCAACAAACCAGAAACAGTAAATGATCTTATGAATAACATCACGTGTGTTATTCGTGAAGTTGGACCTAATTTACGTTCTTCTGTCATTGAAAATTGGGTCAACTGTATACGCGCAACCCAACGAAGTCGCGGCGGTCGCTTAACTGATGTTCTCTTCTACACGTAATGACATTAATTATGTTCCAAAATAAAAAAAGAAATAAACCTCTATCATTTATAGAATGTGTTTTATTTAAGCTCAAAGATAGGACACTCTTGTTGAAAGACCCTATACCATGCGACGCGACATTCGCACAATATTCTGTCGTGTGACCTGTAGATGAAGATGAATATTGTTGTAGGCGCTCAACTACTGGGGTTGTAAGCGCCCTTCTAAAACAGATTAAGGTAAAAGCCAAATATATAGATAAAAGTTAAAAATCACCGCTAAAGCCAATGATATGAATCAAAATAAAAGCATAGTAAAAGTCAAAGGTAAATAGATATAAAGAAGATCTAAAAAACTTAACAGCGAACTGTGAAGCACCACAGAGCTCTGACAAAAACTTAAAATGCCTATCAACCGCGTGAGGAGTGTCCGTCAAGACCTCTGCAGGACTGGCCGGCAGCTGCAGAGAGTCCCGAAGATGTGCAAGACTGGTGCACTCCAACAACATGTGGCGGACCGATAGACATTCGCCGCACGCGGGACAAAGCGGAACAAGGTCACCCTTAAAAAGATAGGATTGTGTAAAATTGCAGTGGCCAATACACAAACGAGCTCAAATAACTTCCTCGCGACGATAAACACGAGAAGAAGTAACCCAGGGAATCGGAAGGTCCTTCCCTACCCTAAGCTTATTGCCGCAGAGAGCCTCGCGCCCGCACGAGAGGACCGCTCTCCGCAAAACAAGCCGAAAGTCCTCTGACCTTACGCGAGATATGACAACACTGGGTTGAATGGTCGCCGTGTGACCTGAAAAACACGTCACATTGTCTCTCAGGTCGCACGACACATTCAACAGTCGCAGCAATATACATGGATGTATTGTGGGCCTGTTTATGCGTTGTCGCATTGTGAGAGAGACAGTCGAGTCAGTGCTGCCACTTTGGGAAACCCAGCGCTGTAGTTTTGATTTTTCAGTGTGTTTTGTGCTTTCACGTGTTGTGAGAGTGATCTGATTGTGGTCGTTCCGACTTTTATGGAGTGTGGATATGCAAGATTTTATAGAAGAAATTCGTATTAGGGGTTGAATTGGAATGTTGCGTCAGAAGGTTACAAGGATCGTGACAAAAAGCAATTTTCCAAAGAGGTAACTAAACACATTGTCCTGTCCACGAACCTTGTGCTGTTTATGGCAGTACACTCTACTTGTCTGTTATATTTATTTGTTGAGCCCCACGTTTTGGAAGCCAATTTTCGATGGTAAATTTATAATGTTTGTGTATGTGTGTTTACTCCACGTGGTGAAGCCATTTTGTGACGTGATTCTTTGTTAGGTTTGTTAGCTCCATCTAGTGTTAGCAATTTGCGGCAGTATTACTGTTTGTTTGATAGAATGCTACTGTTATTTTATTTAATTTTGGTTCACTGTCCTCCGGCTAGCTATGATCTTTTTGGTCGAGCACTTCTCTTTATACAGGTTGTGTAAACGTAAAGGAATCTTTTATCCAAAGATAACACTGATGAGGGAATTTTTTTACACTTTTTATTGTCGAACACATTCACTATCAAATTTACACATTGATCTTGACACTCACCAAACTGAAACTGTTATAATAACTTCATTACTGATCCTTCTTAATTTGCGTACTTCAACCTTTTGTATCATTAACTTTACAATACTTGAGATTTTTCATAACTCTGCTACGCGTAACTTGTGAATCGATAGCCGACGTGTACTTTACAAATATTTCTGCTGAACTGAAGGACTGAAGGCGACGTGTAGCATACAAATATTTTCGGTGAACTGACGGGGTCTATCTCTAACCTAGCCCTTTTTATACTCCTACACCCCGATATGCCTAAAGATTATAACTGAGTTGCTATTGGCTAATAAAACGCGCAAACATTAGCGTCTATTTTTATATCCAATGAAACTTATGAATACATATGCTCTAGGAAAAATATTCCAGAAAATTCTAAGAAAAACGCGCCAACATTACGTAACTTCCTCGTCTCTAATAATGATAAACAGCTCACCCCCTCGCTGCATTATTGCACGCTATTATTGTCAGTTTCAGTAAGGCCGTATAAACTTACTTCTCAACAATAATTACAATCAATAAACATCTCAAATCAATGTCACATAAAAATGCACATTCATACTATAATCATTCTTTACATTTAAGTAATTATCAGAGTCAAGCGTTGGCGGCAATAATACAACACACGGAGATCCATTCTAGCTGTCGAACCAAATGTGGAAACGGGCTGGTAGAACTGATTACCCCAAAATACACATTGTGACACGTCCCATACACAAAGGAGGCCTAAGTCTGCTACAGAAAAATAGGGGAAGGGGAGATGGAAGAAAAATCTGATGTGTTGCATCACATGACTTTCTCTACTCACTCTACCACAAGGTATTCTTACTTATATTGACATATATAGACGAGCGTGTTAGTACATAGGAGGTCCGCGGTTCAAATCCCACCAGGACCGTTCTCCCTGACGTTTCTGACGGTATTTTCCCATGTTTTTCTCAGTCATACCTGATAAATACCGGCGAAGTTCCCTTATCTTACGTCTGCAATGTTTACTTCCTGAACGGGCGTTAAACACAATTTTAAAAAAATCTGATGTGATACGTTCACTTCGCTTTTTCTACCCTTTATCGTTTATTAGGGGTGTACAAATTATTCTTACGCAAGCTTATTTTTCTATCCACTACATTACACATTTCTTTATAGACATAATGGGAACAGCGATAGTCAACGTTTTAGAACCTATATACTGATCAATTCCATACTGTTTCCATGCAATCGCGAAAAACACCTGAATGTTGAAAGGATTTAAAGAGAATGAACGTTTAAACCTTTAATAATGGATATCTCGGAAATGACTTATGCCACGAAAAAAAACTTACTTGAAATAAATTGTGTTTTAAAGAGATTGACATTTTTGTGTATACGTTTCCGTCTATCGGTTACGTTTACCAGTTATACAAGATTATACAAAGCTCCTTCCAATGAAGAGGACTTCACTGGCTATTCCCCGAAAATTCAAGATACACATTTTGTTATGTGGTATTTTAAACAAAATCGTTAGACATTTTTACTTTCTCTACCACGTGTACTAAGTAGGGGAAGTATTGTATTCCACCCAAAAATTAGATACCGAGATTTCACCGGAAATATATGTTTTGAGTCCCCCTGAATCCAAAAAAAGCATTTTTAGAAACATGTCCGTGTGTGTGTGTGTGTGTGTGTGTGTGTGTGTGTCTGTGAACAGCATAACTCAGAAACGAACAGTCGGATAAACACCAAACTTGTATTTGGGTTCAGTATCTTCCAGAGATGCGACACGAAGGTTTTCAAGAAAATCCCTCCACCCCAGATTACCCTTTACATGGAAGATTTTTCGAAAATTTTAATTTTCTCAAAAATGGCTCTAACGATTTTGATTAAAATATCATATGTTTAAGATATTTTCATGGCAAATGAAACGTATATCTCGAATTTTCTGGGAATGTCTCCAAAAGTATTCTTCATTGTGAACGACTTTTACATAACTGGTAAACCATAAGCGATTGACAAACTTTTACTACACAAAAAATGTAGATCGCGTTAAAATACACAATTTATGTCATATACATTGTTGTTGTTGAGTGAATAGTTTTCGAGATATTGCTTGTTATTCCCTTAAATTTTCCAATACTTATACTTTTTCTCAAATTCGTTATTCATGGACATGTCCTGGACATGCAAAGAGAATGGAATGCGCCACATAGCAACCAGCGCTTAAAATATTTGACTATCGCTTAAAGCCTACCAATTCCCCTTGCATCTACAAGAGAATTAGCAATAAGATTAACATCTCGATATCTCGATGAACATGAAGCATATGGAGAATAAGCGTTTGTAAAAATAGTTTGTACAAGAGTAGAGAAAGTCATGTGAGTGTAACACATCAGATTTTTAGAATATCTTTTTGTCGCATTTCTGGAAGATACTCAACCTAAATACCAAGTTTGGTATTTATTTGACTGTTCGTTTTTAGTTATGCTGTTCACAGACAGAAGAACAAAACACACGGACCTTTTTCTAAAATACTTGGTTTTAATTCAGGAGCTTGCAAACATGTATCTGACATTCAATATTTAGACGAAGCGCAGTATTTCCTCTATACGTGGTATAGAAAGTAAAACAGCAATCCAGGTCGGAAACTGCAGCCCTAAACGACAAGAGAATCGAAACCTCCAATAGGAACCGTTATGGTGGCTGTCACTGCAGTCTTCCATCAGTTAGGCACATGCGCAATAACGGTTTACAAAATTTTCGGGAAGGTTTCTTTACATTTGAAAGGACAAGCCATGTTGAAACAGAAAACAGACACGCAGACTTTATTATGCTAGCACAAAAATAATTTTCAACTACACGGTTACACACTGGCTCGCTTGGGAAGCCTGTGTAGAATCTGCGAAACATTAGCTTTACAGCACAAGGTTTATTGTTGAGAAGGAGAACGTTAACCTCGTTTTCTTCCCTTAACGGGATTTATTGAGCAAGTTTTGTAATGTAAGCGGCAAGAGAAAAGATGAACTTTCCTCACTTACCAGTTTATCAACTGGTTTTCTTAACCCTATTTATTTTATGCAACCTCTCCATGACCAGTGATTCAGCAACCCAAAGGTGAAGCTATGACAAAATTATATTTTCAATAAAAAAAAATCTGATGTGTTACACTCACATGACTTTCTCTACTCTTGTACAAACTATTTTTACAAACTCTTATTCTCCATCTATTTCATATTAATCGAGATAAACATTTGCAGAAACGATCTTTTGACATGAAAAGAGAATTACATTTTACACATAGCGACCAGTTCTACAAATATTTGACTATCGCTTATGGCCTACTATGTTCCCCATGTTTTGTAATTGCAATGGCAATGTAGAAATGCAGTAGACTTTATGCATAGACATATCTCTTAATAGCTGGTTGCTATGTGCAGCACCATTCTCTTTGCCACAGATTAATACTCGTTGCATATCCAAGACAAAAAAATGAATAACGAATTCCCATTTGAGAAAATAAGTATTGAAAAATTTAAGGGAATAACAAACAATATCTCGAAAATGGTTCACTCAACAAAACAAAACGTATATGACATAAATTGTGTATTTTAACGCGATCTACATTTTTTGTGTAGTAAAATTTTGTCTATCTCTTATGGTTTACCAGTTATGCAAAAGTCGTTCACAATGAAGAATACTTTTGGAGACATTCCCAGAAAATTCGAGATATACATTTTATTTGTCATGAAAATATCTTAAACATATGATATTTTAATCAAAATCGTTAGAGCCATTTTTGAGAAAATTAAAATTTTGGAAAAATGTTCCATGTAAAGGGTAATCAGGGGTGAGGGGATTTTCTTGAAAACCTTCGTGTCGCATCTCTGGAAGATACTGAACCTAAATACCAAGTTTGGTGTTTATCTGACTTTCGTTTCTGAGTTATGCTGTTCACAAACACACAGACAGACACACACACGGTCATGTTTCCAAAAATGCTTTTTTGGGATTCAGGGGGTCTCAAAACATATATTTCCGGTGAAATCCTGGTATCGAATTTTTGGGTGGAATACAATACTCCCCCTACTTACTATACGTAATAGAGAAATTAACAAGTCGGATCGACACCAAACTTGGTATTTAAGTTCAGTACTTTACAGAGATGCCTGCCACAAAGTACCCTTTACATAAAACGTTTTTCGAAATCAAAATTTTAACACATGACCAACGATTTTGATTAAAGTACTATAGATTAAAGGTACTTACTGACAAATAAAACGTATTCTTGAATTTTCTGGGAATAGTCTTTGAACTCCTCTTCATTCCTTGTGTAACTGGTAAACGTTAACCGACAGAAGAAAACGCACTATACAAAAAATGTAGATCCCTTTAAAACACAATTTATTTCAAATCACTTTTTTGTGGCATTACCCTTTTCCGAGATATCCGGTTTTAATGGTTCCAATTGCTCAATACCTGTCATTCTTCTAAAGTCTCATCGACGTTCAGTTGTTTCTCGCGATATCATGGAAACTGAGGAATTTTAAGGCCAGCATATAGCGTCCAGTTGTTAAACATTTGACTATCGCTGTTCTCTTTGTATCTATACGGTTATTCAAAAAGAAGGAACGGACTTTAAATATGTATTTCTAATGAACGACAATAGATGGCAACCATGCAATATCACTGAATAGAGAAAATTTTAAAATTTTATTTTATGTGTTCAAAATGATCACCATTTGTTATGCGAGAACGACCAGTGCTTTTCCGTTTGCATACGCAACCATCTTGTACGAATTTATTATAATAAATTGCTGCAATGAAACAATTGATTCACTCTTTGCGTACTGCAGCACACAAAACGAATTTTCCTGTGGCGTCGCCATTTTCTCGTAAACAAACACAGCACCGCTGTAGGCACTGACGGAACTAATAGGTGTGGACTTAAAACTTTGAACTTTCCTCTATTCAATGATGTGTCGTGTGTGTTGCTAGCTATTGTCCTTCATTAGAAATGAATATTTAAAATCTGTTCCTTCTTTTTGAATAAACCTGTATAACGAAATGTGTAATGCAGGTATTTCTGCAAAGGTTTATCTGGATTAACATGAAGTAGATAGAAAAATAAGCTTTCGTAAATGTAACAATTTGTATATCCACTAAAAGCGATAGAGGGTAGAGAAAGTTATGTAAATGCAACATATCAGATGTTTTGAAGTGCTGTCACATTCAGTTGTTTCTCGCTATTCCATGGAAAGAGCATTTAGCGGCTAGCTTTTGAACATCTGACTTTAGATTCGCCTTCCTCTGTCACTCCTGTATCTACAGTGAAATATGCAATGAAACTATTTCTACATGGGTTTATCTCGATCAACACGAAGTAGATAGAAACGTAAGCTTAGATTGTAAGAGCTAAAGGAAAATAAACGATAATGTGTGCAGAAAGTCGTGTGATTGTACTACATCAGATTTTTAATTTAACGTTCAATGTCTGTTCATTAAATTCACAACAAATGCTACCTCAGTCCTGATCAAAAAAAACTGGAGGCGAACTCTTGCTGACGTCATTTCTGTTAAATCACGTGCATTTTCATCAACACCGATGTAAGTTTACTCCTCATCCCAGTTTCAATTATGCCCTTCACTCACACACGAACACCGCCTCCCCCCCCCACATCCAAACCCGTGCAGGACAACTTTTTTCTTGAAGTGCTGTATTTTTCTGAAGGTGGGTATGCAGATGATTTTGGTAAATTGCAGTATCGGGTTTTGGGGTAGAATGTGCAAATTCCGTAGAGTCAGGGACCAATCACAACGACACGTGATAAGCATAACGTCAGCATAGAAGCTTGTTTCACAGTATCTTAATGCACGCGTTCACAATGACTGACACAGAAATTTTTAAGCTCCAAGTTTTCACGTTTAAGTCTACGTCAAACGTAAGAAACTAGCCAATCAGATAGCGACTCTCGTCACGTGATTATTGTGCAATCTCACATCACATTTTCTGACTCGTTAACTGCCTTTCTGTGCAACATTACGGGCCACGAATCGCTGGGATATCACAAAAATTACAGCAAAACAAATTGTGACTGTAGATCAGCCATGGCGAAACTGCTTCGCGAGTCAATTTGCGCCTCAGTTGACTCGCGCACTACCCCTCCATAGCTTCTCCCGCCCCTCCGCCTCTTACTCATGTCAGCGTGGTCAGTGCTACGTCAAACAGTGGCGGCTATATAGCAATGCCGCTTGCGAAGCAACGTTCGAAGAGCAGAACATTTCATGGAATGGGATGAGAAGTTCTTCGTTGAGGATGGTGGCAATGCAAAATGTTTAATATGTTCCAAAGCGGAGTAATGCAGTTCAACATGAAACGCCATTGCAATGCATATCATTCCGAATATGCCAAGTTACAAGGTATGTTGGGTCTGTAATTATTATTATTATTATTATTATTATTATTATTATTAAGCATTTTATTTAATGAAACTTTAATTCTTATTTAAACTAGAGGTAAGATTCCTAATTTTCAATATGTTCACAGGACGCGAAAGATGGCAAGGAATTTTGAAATTGATAGAAAACAATGGACCTAAACCAACTACAAAGACTCAAACTATGGCAGAGAAAAGAAATCACGCTAGCTATATTGTTATCTGGGAAATTGCACTTAAGGCATTTCAGGAAGGAGAATTTATTAAAACATGTTTAATAAAAATTTCGGGATTTTATGTCCTCAACAGGTCCATAATTTCGAGTGCTGGCATGTTTCCGACAAACCATTGCAAAGAAAGTTGAAGTGCTTTCTGCCGACGTAATAAGGCAGATGGATTTGAAAATGGCAGAGTTTGTGAAGGTTTCTCTTGCACTGGACGAGAGTACAGATGTAATTGACACCTCAATTGGTCATTTTCATTCGAGGTGTTGATAAGGAACATAATGTTGAGTATGGCTCGATTTAGTCCCACTAAAAGGCAGTACTACTGGCGAGGAGATATTTAAAGCTCTAAAAATTAGTACTGAAAGATATTGTTTACAGTGGTCAAAATTAGTATCAGACGGTGATAAAGGTATTTCGAGCAATTTTTATGCTTGGCATTGTCTGTTGCATCAAGAAGCACTTTGTGCCAAGTCAGTTACACTACCATAGTAATGGATTGTGTTGTGAACAAAATAAAAGGAAGTGCTTTGAAACACCGGCAGTTTCGAAATATGTATACTTAAAAATATTGGAGAATCATTTCAAGACATTAAGTATTTGTGTGATGTTAGATGGCTTAGCAGAGGTGCAATGTTACGTCGGTTCTTCAACCTCAGAAATGCATTCCCCGGATTCATGAAAGAAAGGGCAATTTATTTTAGCTTTACATTTACATTATTCTCATATGCTTTAAGGTCATTTTATTGTAATTTTATTGTTTTCTTATTTTAGGGAATGGAAATTTAGAAACTAAATAACGAGGTCTGAGTCTGCGACTTAGCTTTCTTATGCGATATATGTAAGCACTTCAGCTGAATACTACATTTCAACGACGCAATCAAAATATAATTGATAAGTATAGTTCAGCGCAGGCGTTCGTAAACACACTTTCACTCTGGGTAGATCACTTGAAAGAGGGGCAGGTGTACTATTTTCCATGTTTAAATCTGCTTTCAAATTTCTCCTTAGATAAATTCAGTATTTACATTAGTATTCTCTTAAACTTAAAATTGACTTTTGTGATTACAGATTTCGTGATTTCAGGGTTTTTAAATATGATATATCAGTGTATGTCTATCCATTAAACATAGACGTAAGAAAGGCCAGAATCAATCTGCAAAAGGAGCTGATTCATTTACAATCTGACGAAATCATGAAAGTCAGATGCAAGGATTTAATAGGAGTGGAATGTTTTAAAATCTTATGCGACAATAAATATCCGAAGCTTCGATCATATACAATTTCCATGGAAGCAATGTTTTGTACAACGTACGTCTGTGAATAATTATTTCCATGATTAAATTAGTAAAAAGCAAATGCAGATCCCGACAGACGAACGAACATCTTCATGACCAGTCACGTCTAGCTGTAAACAACATAATTCCCGATTTCGAATCTCTCATTGTAAACGACATCGGAGAAGCTTAATTTACTTTAAATACAGAGTACAGGGCGCCACTGAATCAGTTCGTTCTTTACCACTACCCCGCTCGCCTTCCAAATTCTCCCCCTTCCATAGCTTTGTTATCCAGGTTGCATCAAGGTGCTTCGGGGCAGGCTTACAGTCTCGCCATGCCTGCTGCAGATGATGCTTTTTTCTGAGTTTAAGGTCCTTCAACTCAGTAGCTAGCTCTTGTGCATTTTAATAAATGCATCTACACAACCTCTTTTGCCGCGTGTACTTCGGTGTTCGCTGCTGCCAAGCTGCAAACATAGACATGTTTGATGATAACCGGAGTGATGCGAACTACCCCACAGGGGAGCCTAGAGATCCTGGTGAACATTCCTCCGTTGCACTTGCTTGTGAAGGAAGTTGCCTGGCTAAATGCGCACCGCCTCTGGACTGTAAGAGGGTGGAGTTCCAAGCTATCTTACAAGGGCACTCACCGATTCCAACCAGACCTAAGGAGATGTTTCCTCTTACCCTGATGGTAGGAGATATGGTGGGAAATAGGTATAACTCCTCTCCTTCCAGGGAGGAGTGACAACCAGAGACCGGGTGCATAGGCGCTTCATGAATAACATGTGGATTTTTGCTGCCCCAATAGCGTGAGTTATTTGAGTTCACGTAGCCGGATAAATGGAACCTTGCTTCATCTGTGAACCATGTGAAGGACAATATGGCAGGATTCTGCACAATGAACGCCTGAAACCAAAAACAGTAATTCAGTCGACTATTCTTATCTGGTTCCTGTAACTGATGGACAACCGTAATCCTATACGGCTTTAGACCTGCACTTTTCACAGCTCTCAGACACATTGAGTAGCTGTACCCTGTCTCCTGCGACAAACGTCTTAATAATTTTTTGGGTGACTGATCCAGTCGTGCTCTTACGTCAACAACAACCATGGGAGGCCTAGATGAACGAGTTTTGCCTTGTTCAATTATTTCCAGTTGTTTCCTATTTGTTTACCAGTCCCAGTATTGTGTTTCTTTGGGGAGGATTCCAAACACCAATTTCCTTCTGGTATGCCCTTTGAGTAGCTGTAATTGAATTCGTAATCCAGTATTGCTTTACAAGGAAGAGTCGTTCATTTAATGTGTACTCCATTTTCACGCTGACTAGAACAACATCTCAAAAACAGTTGCCGACAATAAAACTAACAATTACGAATAAAACATGAACATCTGCGCATCTAGTGACAGGCAATCGAAACTTCAGAACATTCTACTTAATTTGGTGCTAAAATTGAGGCACTGGGTGAATTTACAATAGAATAATTAAAGACAGAAATTTGTCAGTTTTTCATAAATCTGTGTATAAAATATAATTTAATTCTGTATTTCATAATGTTAACTCATTCCTGCTGCTAGGGATTACCTTCCAATAACTATCCATACCTTTGGGGATATTAGTGTGATAGAATTAATTTATTAGGGCAGCAGTTTCTGCCATTACTGAACCAGAAACAATTTTCGAACTCATACAGTTCAAACGGTATCCGTTTATAAATATATGTGTTGCAAAAATAAGGAAATAAATAAGGAGATAATGCTATTATTTTACATTTGTTAGATTTGAAACTCTATACCCGGGGGCTGCGAACGAGTGAACATTGCAAGCAAACATCCATTTTTTTCTGCTAACAGATTTTAAAAGCAATTTTGCATCATAAGCTTCACATATTTTAAATTTCTAAATTTCCAAAGTCCGAAATACTGTCAGATAAAATCAAAGGTTTACCAATAAAGTTATTTGGCCTGGAGCAATACACACAAATGCTACACCCAGTAATTCGAGAAATTCACGCCTTCGGCGCTCGGGTCATCAGTTACCATTTAATGATCCTCAATGGCAGAGGCCTTTGTATTGCACTGGAGCAAGGCAAATAACATCCATTATGATATGCCCGCAGGGAAAGTTGCA
This sequence comes from Deroplatys truncata, assembly GCA_030765065.1. Lineage (NCBI taxonomy): Eukaryota > Metazoa > Arthropoda > Insecta > Mantodea > Mantidae > Deroplatys > Deroplatys truncata. The sequence goes on from CM060979.1 coordinate 16,749,168, forward strand.
ACAGTGACTGATGAAATCAAGTGCGAAGCCTGATCTCACTTCAATCATTAGTCTTGGCAACAGTCCACAATTTGCACACTCTACCAGCCACGCAGGCAGTGAACTATGACCTACAGTGTTCCAGCTAATCGATAATGTGCTCAAATATTGTTTTTCTTTGAGGTAATACGTATTTAAGAGCTACTATAAACAAGAGTGGAAGAAGAGATGGCTGCGGAAGCATGTTATCCATTTCTCTTTGTGGAGAGTAACTCATACATATGCAAAGTAAATGTTCTCGATACCAATTTATTCCCTTAGAGATTCCTAAAGGTCTATCTGAATAGAAGTATGAAGTGAGAATATGGAATTACAAGAACATTGTTCTCGTAGGCTTAACCGAAACAGACACAGACACCTATAGCGCCAAATCAATATAATACACCGGCCGCCGCAGCTCGGATTCCCGCCGAAACAGTTATAACATCCCCGCAACGGTCTCACCATCTCACAGTTACAATAGCACATACCTTATTAGAAGAAATGTTGTCCTTTTCTACCCAAACATTTCTGGAATCTTCTCAGAGCATTTTCATTTACACTCGAGAGTTTAATATCTGAAATTGAGTGAATTTCTGGCCTGGTGTAGAGGTTTGTTGCATACACCTTATTTTTTAAGCTCCCCATACGAGGGGCACTATTTATATTTTGAGCCTAATAATTAAAACAAAGTAATTTCTGATTGAAAACTGCTTTATTGTTTTTAAAATATTCTCCTTTATGATCAATACACTTTTGCATCCGTTTGAACCATTTGTCAAATCATTTATTCCAGTCTTCTTGAGACACCTCCAAAACATGGTTTTTGAAGGCATCAACGGCTTCTTCTGCCAACGAAAATCGTTGTCCACGCAATTTATTCTTGATGTTCGGGAACGAAAAGAAGTCATTGGGTGCCAAATCAGGGCTGTATGGCGGATGGCCCATCAATTCGATTTTCTGAGCCTTCAAATACTCTGTTGTTAGACGAGGTGTGTGTGGGCTCGCATTGTCTTGATGAAGAACGATCCTACGGTTCTTATTGGTTTTCCTTACTTCACCGAAGACTTCCGGCAAACAAATGGTTGTGTACCATTCGGCATTGACCGTTTTACGTTCCTCTAAAGGCACTGTTGCCACATGGCCAGTTTTGCTGAAAAAGCAGGCGACCATTTGCTTCAAGTGCGAACAACTTTTGTTGGATTTGCTTCATCTTGAAACACCCATACAGTCGACTGCTGTTTATGTTCCGGCTCATACACATAGATCCATGATTCGTCACCTATTACAATCTTATATACGTCTTTTGAGGCACCGCCATTGTATTTCTTGAGCATTTTTGTACACCAATCGACACGAGCATCTTTTTGAGATTGCGTCAAATTAGTTGAGATCCAACGAGAGCAAACCTTTTTCACGGCTAAATAATCTTGCAATATTTTATATATACTGGTGGAATTAATGCCTAGGGTTGCCTCAATCTCACAATATGTCGCATGACAATCTTTCATTATAGTTTTTGTACAGCATCAATGTTTTCTGGCACAACTGATTTTGGACGACCTTCACGAACTTCATCATTGAGCGAACAGCGGCCACGATTAAATTCGTTATACCAGCGTTTCACAGTGGCAAAGGATGGAGCCTTGTCGCCAAATGTGGAAGTTAGTGTTGATCGACGCACTCTTGTCTTGATAATCCACGTCGAAAGTCGTAATAAATCATTGCACGAACATTTTCACGAATTAATTCCATGTTTTTGTTGACACACAATTTTAAAGTTAGTTTAAACAAAACAAATGACGCTCTATTGACAAAATGTTTGAAGTAGATTATGGTAAAAAATGTCCAACTTTCAATTGGAAACGTCAGATGGCTCCTACAACATTCAGGGTTGCCAAGGCTCAAAATATAAATAGTGCCCCTCGTAGATGCCGAGCGGGATGACTCAGGCCGTAACGTCTGTGGACCCGGGTCGCTAAACGAATGCTGGGAATGTTTATTACATCCTCCGAATTTCCTGTACCTAAGTCCTCATTTCACTTCACCTTTCATCTACTTGGTCTGTTTCAGGGAGGGAGTCTCGGCGTTGCATGGCAGGGAAAAGGATGCTCTATGGCTTGAGCATCCCCAGAATGCACACGGTCTCTGAGTCCTGGGCACACCAGTGGGAGGTAAGGCCCTATCCTCTACACTGTCGTGTCTGCTCGTCCGACCACTCTCTGTCTCATCTCACCTCACCCATCCCTCCCGGGGGCATCCCATCAAGGCCTTAGGCACAAAAGATTTGTAGGACGAGGTGCTAAGTGCCCCTCCATAGTTTGTCCTAGTTCTCCTCCTAGTCCCCCAAAGATAAAATCACATACAGTTAAATCATAGGACCGTGAGAGTATAATTGTTTACTAATTAATCTTCAAAAAGTTCCTGGATTAAATTTAATGACCCATAGCGCGTTGGAAAAATACAGACTGACATTTAACTTGCAATGTTGTAATTCATTCCTGCATTTACATTCATTGTTTGTTCAAAAAATACAAGTCCTATTATTCTGTACGCACACCCACACCAATTTTCCCGTCATGCAAGAGAATATCGTGTGTACAATCGGGTTTCTCTGTGCTTCAATATCTGTTATTTTACGACGGAACATAAGCATGCAAAGAAGAATATTAAGAGTGGGTCAGTCGTTTAGCAAAATCCAATTACATAAATTTACCCCTTTCTGATGATCAAGTGTATGCAACAGAGCCCAATTCTTGGAAGAACTAAAAGAAAACATCAGGTGAGAAATTCACCCAAAAAGGATGTTGAACTCTCGAGTGTAAATAAAAATGTTCTAGGAATATTCCAAAAATCTGTGCATAGAGAAGGACAACACTTCCATCTCTTATTATTAGAAATTCCATAGAACAAAAGCTCATATGCGGTAAAACAAACGACACTGAAATGATACTTAATGTCGTTGTTACACAATGGTTCAAAAGGTGTACCATCACCTGCTACAATTTGTTAACAATGTTTCTGAAGGTTATTGAACATTTTGATGAAAAAAAATCTGATGTGTTACACTCACATGACTTTCTCTACTCTTGTACAAACTATTTTTACAAACGCTTATTCTCCATCTACTTCATGTTAATCGAGATAAACATTTGCAGACTCTATCTTATTGATAATTTTCTTGTAGGTGTAAGGGGAATATATATTTACAAGGGCAATATATAAAAACAGTAGCCTTTAAGCACATACATATCTCTTAATAGCTGGTTGCTAGGTGCAGCACCATTCCCTTTGCCACAGATTAATACTCTTTGCATATCAAAGATAAAAAAATGAATAACGAATTCCCATTTGAGAAAATAAGTATTGAAAAATTTAAGGGAATAACAAGCAATATCTCGAAAATGGTTCACTCAACAAAAAAAAGTAAATGGCATAAATTGTGTATTTTAACGCGATCTACATTTTTTGTGTAGTAAAAGTTTGTCTATCTCTTATGGTTTACCAGTTATGGAAAAGTCGTTCACAATGAAGAATACTTTTGGAGACATTCCCAGAAAATTCCAGATATACATTTCATTTGTCATGAAAATATCTTAAACATATGATATTTTAATCAAAATCGTTAGAGCCATTTTTGAGAAAATTAAAATTTTCGAAAAATCTTCCATGTAAAGGGTACTCTGGGGTGGGGGGATTTTGTTGAAAACCTTCGTGTCGCATCTCTGAAAGATACTGAACCTAAATACCAAGTTTGGTGTTTATCCGACTGTTCGTTTCTGAGTTATGCTGTTCACAGACAGACACACAGACACATACACGGACATGTTTCCAAAAATGCCTTTTTTGGATTCAGGGGGTCTCAAAACATGTATTTCCGGTGAAATCTCGGTATCGAATTGTTGGGTGGAATACAATACTTCCCCTACTTACTATACGTAGAAGAGAAAGTAAAAATTACTCATTCGGGAACATTTGGAGGCGGGTCACCTATCTTGAAAACTAATTCTTTCATCATGCCCCATATGTAGACATCAGGGGCCGTGGGCTGGCAGGATAAGGCAATGGAGTTCTATGAGAAATTAGGTGACCTCAAAAGTGCGTTTGTAGCGAAATTTCCGTCTAATAAGCATACACAAAAAGGAACTCTGTAATAATTATAATTTAGGAATTATTAATAATTAATTAACATTCAATTTGATAATTTTCCATATTTTAAAGGTAATCCAAATCAAAACTGCATCAATCGAGAGCCCTTCTGAAGCTGTAAATATGTTTTAAGTTTCAATAATATTATTAAATAAATATAGGCGTAATTGTCTGAGAGAAACTGCAAGATTTAGACAAAATAAGAGCAGCTTCGTTTTAGACAGTCCATTATATTTTCCGAGCGTGGGGCCATAAAACTCGAAAGCTTCTTTTGTACTTCGTGGGGATGAGGCAAGTTTTAAGAGTAAACAACGCTATGAGGCAACGAAAATTTCTTACAGTTAGGCTTTGAATTTTCAAGCAAGCAACCAATAAAAGTAGAGAATAAGTATTAGAACCAATGGAAAGATAGGAAGACGCAGTGACATGTACAAAATTTGGAGGCGAGCAGTGACGGATATATGTGAACGCGAGCGTGGATTTAAGGACAGTTTTGTCATGATTCTTCGTTAAGGTAGCACGTAGCACTCCGGGTCAGAAAAGGACGCTCAGCTCCGAAATTTGCTAAGTGCCGCGCAATTATAAAGTGATGTAGGTGCAATATTTATATTATGTGCTAACGGAATTCTTGGATATAATTATAACCAAGCACATAAACGAGTTAATGTTAATCAAGTGACTACTTCAAGTTCGCGCGAATCTAAAGAACGGTGATAGAGCACCGAATATTAAATAACTAGCCGGAGCAAACTTTAGAGTTCCAGGAGACAATACTGGGAAGACAGTGTTAAAAGAATCACATGTGTTAGGGAACACCAAAGAATCTTGCAGGATTTCTAGCATAAGAGTGAGAAAAGTGAAAACAGTGTTTCTTTCAAGACAATATCCTGGTGTCACCACTCCCGCAATGCTACCCTGACAACAACTGTAGGGAATTTAAGGCCGATTCGCCGACAGTTGACCCTGAGATACGACTAGTACTGACATCGGCGATTTCGAGTCCTGAAGTTCACCCATACAACGACGCAGGTCAGATACCCACAACGAAGAGCGGGCAAAACGCTACACGTTGTAGAAGGGCAAGTGACTCCCACGTGATGTGGGCTGTCCTGTTTATGCGGATCTCCACTGCATCAACACTCAGCGCCAAAAATAAACAGCTTTAAAAACACGGCAATGCTGAACATGTTGAGGACAGCATATAGCGTCCAGTTCTTAAAACATTTGACTATCGCTGTTCCCTTTTTTATCTATAACGAAATGTGTAATGTAGCTATTTCAGCAAAGGTTTATTTAGGTTAAATGTAGTAGATAGAAAAATAAACTTTAGTAACAATAGTTTGTATACCCACTAATAAAGATAGGGGGTAGAGAAAGTAATGAGAATGTATCACATCAGACTTTTAAAATTGATGTTATATTTGTACTATTATATTAAAGAGATATGGACATAAATCTAAATCTAGTATGCCGTGATCTGACAGCTGACATAATGTGATTTGATTTTAAACAACGTAAGTAAGAAAGCAATTATTGTTTATATAATCTGTTACATTTTATTCATGGAATAGTCTTAGTAAATGCTTTCGTGGTACACCATGTGTGATAACATTATTTCTACAACTTTCTCCAGCTTGTTTCGCCTCTGCAAAGGAGAAGAAATAAATTTTAAGTTACTATGTTACTGCCGTCCACCTGTGAAGAGCAGAGAGGTGTGGTTCGACATTTCTGGGCCAAAGGGCATAAACCGAGTGATATTCACAGGGACATACGTGGCGTGTATGGGGATGGTTGTATGGACCGTAGCATGTCTCCAGGTGGTGTGCATTCTTCCTAGAGGGCCGTGTGAACCTTAGTGATTCGCCACGCTCTGGGAGGTCGGTAACAGCTGCAACCCCGCAGAATGTCAGAGACATTGAGGCGGCAATTTTGAGCGACCGGCGTGTGCAACTGCGAACCTTATCGCAACAGTTCAACGTTTCCTATGGTGCAGTGTACGATATTTTCCATGACACGTTGAAACTTCGTAAATAATGCTCGCTGGGTGCCTAAGGATCTGACAGACAAGCACAAGGGCCAGCGAATGACGAGAGCTTGGATCACCTAACGCGGTACACCGCACAAGGGCATGACTTTCTTAAAGGAATCGTCACTGGTGATGAGTCGTGGGCATAACACTACACGGCCGAAACCAAGAAGGCAAGTATGGAGTGGAAACATGCTGGTTCCCCAGTGAGGAAAAAATTCAAAGTGACTCAATCTGCTAGGAAAGTGCTTGTGACGGTGTTCTGGGATATGCATGGTGTTGTATTTGTGGACTTTGCTGAACACGGGACCACTGTGAATGCTGCAGCCTACATAAAAACTTTGGTGAAGTTGCGTCGTGCCCTTCGTGACAAACGCCACAACATGAATGCTGACGATGTCAAAATTCTTCATGGCAATGCTCGCCCTCATGTTGCTGCTGCTGATCGTCAGAAAATCACAAAATTTGGTTGGGAGGTGCTCCAGCATCCAACACACAGTCCCGACCTTGCACCGTCGGACTTTCATTAGTTTGGTCCCATGAAGAAATTCCTGGCCGGCCAACGCTTTGCGACAGATGCGGCAGTGAAATCAGCAGTCCGCAGATGGCTATACTCCATGGAAACGGACTTAAACAGGGAATATTGGAACTGGTATCCCGATGGGAGAAATGTGTTGAGAGACTTGGTGACTATGTCGAAAAGTAGGTATAAGGTGCAAGTTCATTTGTGATTTTGTTGTTGTTTTAACTATTAAACGTTTTTGTAAAAAAATTATTGTGCGTTACTTTTCGATCCGCCCTCGTACAATGAAACTACACTTAACCGAGTTCTCTCATTAAGTTCGAATCTGGCAGTGGAGCAGCAAAATGAATGAATGTCAAAACACCTACGAGGAAAAAGGGAGAAAACAGGGTGTGGTAAACGCGCCCCCTTCATTGCCAGTCAACCACCGCTGATGATAAAGTACCGCGGCTTCGTGATCAGGAAGGTGGAGAGCATGTGGTCAGCAGCATCCCCACCGTACCGACCTTGCACAAGGGAGTTTGTGAGAGTCAGCTCCACTCTGGTATTGAACAACATTCCATGCACCTGAACAGAACAGCGCAACATCTTTCACTACAGCTGATAGTAGCAGAAACACAATACAATATAAATGTAAGGAATTAAAATAAATACAAGAATATGTTATTTCATGTACACTCGGTCAAACTAAAAGTGACCGGTTTCTGAGCAGTTAAACTTTTTTACTTTCTCTACTACGTATAGTAAGTAGGGGAAATATTGTATTCCATCCAAAAATTCGATACCAAGATTTCACCGGAAATACATGTTTTGAGACCCCCTGAATCCCAAAAAAGCATTTTTGGAAACATGTCCGTGTTTGTGTCCTGTGTGTGTCTATGAACAGCATAACTCAGAAACGAACAGTCGGATAAACACCAAACTTGGTATTTAGGTTCAGTATCTTCCAGAGATGCGACACGAAGGTTTTCAAGAAAATCCCCCACCCCAGATTACCCTTTACATGGAACATTGTTCGAAAAATTTTAATTTTCTCAAAAATGGCTAACGGTTTTGATTAAAATATCATATGTTTAAGATATTTTCATGACAAATGAAATGTATATCTCGAATTTCCTGGGAATGTCTCCAAAAGTATTCTTCATTGTGAACGACTTTGGCATAACTGGTAAACCATAAGAGATAGAAAACTTTTACCACACAAAAAATGTAGATCGCGTTAAAATACAATTTATGTCATATACATTTTTTTTGTTGAGTGAAACATTTTCGAGATGTTGCTTGTTATTCTCTTAAATTTTCCAATACTTATACTTTTTCTCAAATGGGAATTCGTTATTAATTTTTTTGTCCTGGTAATGCAAAGAGAATGGAATACTCCACATAGCAACCAGCTCTTAAAATATTTGACTATCGCTTAAAGCCTACCAATTCCCCTTGCACCTACAAGAAAATTAGCAATAACATTAACATCTCGATTAACATGAAGCATATGGAGAGTAAGCGTTTGTAAAAATAGTTTGTACAAGAGTAGAGAAAGTCATGTGAGTGTAACAGATTACATTTTTAAATACTCTTCGAGTGAGCGCGTGGTTCACACTTCTGTGCGCCGCTTTGGCTAACTGTATAATACAAGCCACAAGGCTCTGATTGGGCTACCTCTACACTGTGCTTGGGGTGGAGCCGTGGTTAAGCTACTCAACTTCTAGGCAAACAGCTCGAGTTTGATTCTTCTTAGTGATTTTTATAGTATTTTATTTTTCACAGCTGTTTTACTATAATATAGTTAAATAATATCTCTTCTGTTACTTCATTTTACTTACACATATAAATATAATAATGGTGAAATTTGTGGTTATAAAATTAAATTGACTGTGTACGAACCCTCCTACCGACCGATAAATTGTCATGGTTGCCATCTACCGATATCACCCATTACTAAATAAACGCCACACACATAAACAATTAAGAAAATCTGTTAAATTTTCCCCTCATGCATTTAAAATGAAAGGGGAAAAAAGTTGATTAGATTCACGGAAATTTAAATTGCAACCTCAGCAACAGTATGCTACACACTATCCCGAGCTTTAGTCATACTCCACTTGAGAGCCATAAGTAAATAAAGTGTGTTTTGGTTACAAATATTCAGTGTTGAAACACTCTGAAACATCTCTGTTTGAAATCTCCTATATGAGTTATTTTTCGTGATTATAGTTGTATTCCCCATTATAACTACTTCAAGAATATATGCAGTCTTGTGAACAAAGCCTGGCTTTCCCGAGCGCTCATGGAAGTACTCGATTCGAGCTCAGTCTCTCAGACGTCGGCCAGTTTTAAATTAACCGATTGTATGCTAATGAAGTGAAGTGACGGATACTAGACTATATAACAAGAATATCAGAGGCAGGTTTAAGTAAACGAAATAAACTCAGTCGTTTAGGAACACACAGAGAACGAAACTCACAGGGAATAGCTCACCCTGTGAGTCCCCAAGAGCTTAGCTCTACTGTAAAGGTAACAGGTCCTTACCCTTCAAGATCTCATGGGCTTATCTTAACGAACTTTTAGTAAAAAGTACAATGCCGTACCCGTAACCTGTTTCTCTACCGCAATCTAACAGGCAGAGGAAATATTACATTGCACCCAAAATGTCGACTTTGAGATTTCACCGGAAATACATGTTTGAGGCTCCCCGAATAAAAACATTTAGAAAATCGTGCTGCGTGTAGATGAACAGCATAACTTAAAAACAAGTAAAGTCGAGTAAATGTCAAACTTCATATTTAATTTCAGTATTTTACAAATATGCGACACGAAGATTTTCAAGAAAATCCCATTAGCCCGAATTTTTCACTTGGTTTCTGGACACCGTGCGTAGCAGCAACATTAATCCACAATTTGTGTTATTCAGTGAACTTGAATGGACGAGTTAACTCTCAAATTAATCGTTACTGGCCAACTCAAAGTCCAAAACTCATACATCAAAGTCTACTAAGTGATCCTAAGGTCGGTGTTTGATGTGCTGTGGTTGCGACTAGAATAACCGCTCTATTTTTACATTCTCTACTACGTATAGTAAGTAGGGGTAGTATTGTATTCCACCCAAAAATTCGATACCGAGATTTCACCCGAAAATATATGTTTTGAGACACCCTGAATCCAAAAAAAAAGCATTTCTGGAAACATGTCCATGTGTGTGTCTGTGAACAGCATAACTCAGAAACGAACAGTCGGATAAACACCAAACTTGGTATTTAGGTTCAGTATCTTCCAGAGATGCGACACGAAGGTTTTCAAGAAAATCCCCCCACCCCAGATTACCCTTTACATGGAGCATTTTTCCAAAATTTGAATTTTCTAAAAAATGGCTCTAACGATTTTGATTAAAGTATCATGTGTTTAAGATATTTTCATGACAAATAAAATGTATCTCTTGAATTTTCTGGGAATGTCTCCAAAAGTATTCTTCATTGTGAACGAGTTTTGTATAACTGGTAAACCATAAGAGATAGACAAAATTTTACTGCACAAAAAATGTAGATCGCGTTAAAATACACAATTTATGTCATATACATTTTGTTGTTGAGTGAACCATTTTCGAGATATTGCTTGTTATTCCCTTAAATTTTTCAATACTTATTTTCTCAAATGGGAATTCGTTATTCATTTTTTGTCTTGGATATGCAAAGAGTTATAATCTGTGGCAAAGAGAATGGTGCTGCACCTAGCAACCAGCTATTAAGAGATATGTCTATACTTAAAGGCTACTGTATTTCTATATTGCCCTTGCAAACACAAAACAAGGGGAACATAGTACGTCTTAAGCGATAGTCAAATGTTTTTAGAACTGGTCGCTATGTGTAAAATGTAATTCTCTTTGCATGTCAAAAGATCGTTTCTGCAAATGTTTATCTCGATTAATATGAAATAAATGGAGAAAAAGAGTTTGTAAAAATAGTTTGTACAAGAGTAGAGAAAGTCATGTGATAGTAACACATAAGATTTTTTTCACGAAACAATCAATGCTGCACGCTACCAAACCTTAATTCTGGAGCAGTTTTTCCCTCAACAGCTCGCACTTCTTTTATGAAATTGTTGATTTCTTTGGTGACAGAGTGATCAGTGTGGGGATTTGGCCTGTTCGATCCCCAAACCTCGCGCCTTGCGATTCTTACTTGTGGGGCAGTTTGAAAGACAAAGTGTATGAATCTAATCCCCGAACATTACAAGAACTATAAAATAATATAGGGGAAGAAATAACCAACATATCTCAAGAAGAACTGCAACATGTTTATGATAATTGTTAAGACGCTGCAATGTCTGTCTTCGAGCACAAGGAGAACATATTCAACATCTTGTTTGAAAAGGTAAGCAATGTAAGGGGGATTCAGTATTGTAATTTATGAAATAATAATGGTTCTAGTTGACCTTATCCGTTCATCCTATTTGTTTCGTTGCATAAGACGGGGGGAAGTGGCGCGCGACCGCGACTCATGTGCATTGCCGCTTAATCTGATGGTCCCGTATATAAGTGGCAGAAGAGGCAGGAAACTGAATCCGCGCTCAGACAGCTGTACCCTGTATTCCGCTCCACAATGCCCACACACCTCAAACTATGCCTATATCAGGCGATCATCCCTCCCCTGACTCTGTATGGCTGCGAGGTCTGGGGATCGGCGGCAGCGTCCACCATCCGCAGGCTGCAGACCGCAAAACAGGGCGCTTCGGATGATCTATGATACCTGGCGTAGATTCCCGTCACACATCCTACACACCCACTCCGGTCTCCCATACATCGTGGACGTGGTGCGGGAGAGAACCCGTATCATGTACACGAAACTCGCTTACCACACCAACCAGCTTGTGAACTTTTGGGCCCTTATGACCATAAAGCGCTAAGGCGGTGAAAGAGTTAGCGGTTGCCGAAGGACGGCTTGGGCCCCCGAGGACGAAGTCTGCCAATCCCTCACATCAAAAACTCCCCAAGTTAAGCAGCATTGGGCTTGGTCACTACCTGGATGAGTGATCATCTAGCAGCGACCCACCCTGCTGCCAACTTGGATACCCCATACCATTACCTAGTTTTCTCATCATGCTTTGCTGCCATGCCGACCTGCTTGGCTTGACGACCACACAAGCGGTCGCACAAGTTAAGCAGTATTGGGCTTGGTCACCACATGGTCGTTAGTCCGCCCACCGCTAGCACCGAGACCCAGCCAATGGTAGCGCAGAAAGCTAAACACCGCCCAAGACAAATAGACAAATATCAAAAGCTTGTGTATATTCTTTAAAAACCTTCTCTATCGCACAGGAAAAGTCGCATACGCGGCTAGGTACTCTGGCGATCTCATTCCGCCCAGGTGAACCCGGGCGACCTGTTCTCGATTGCTGGAAACTGAAGCCTCTATTAAGCACCAGTTGAATCTAATAAGAAATATTTCTATTTCTCTTTGTATTGACAGTCAATACTTCAATAAAAGTTCAAACCTTCTGATGTTGCAAATCGTACAATTGTGCCGTCATTGCCTTTCTTTCCACCTGTGTTGACCTCCCTTTCTGCCCGCTTCACGATGCACGGGCATCGGGGCTAAAAGGTGTGATGTCACAGTGCACTGAGTTGAGGCTGCCTGCATTAGGTGCACTGGAGAATCGCTTATATCGCAATATAAGTATATTAAAGCTTTACGGAGTGTCTTAAGGAGACTAGGTACTCTAAAATGGTAACAAAATCACATTTCTTTGTTTTAGGCACTAATAAAATCTCTATTATTTCCAGTTTCAGAAAATATATACTTTTGGGGGTTAAGGGGTGTTTAAGACATTAAGTACCATTTAAATGCTAATATCCATTCTTTTAAAGCTGTCATGCAACGCCCCTTTTTAGAACATTTTTGTATCTTTCAACAACGAGCGACTATATCATGCTCAGCGAGCAGTTCAGCAATTAACAAAAGTGGCCAGGACCAAGAGAAGGCAATCAGAAAAGCTGAAGTAATCCAGGAATGAAGGTGCAGATGATAATGGCCATGGAATGCACTAAAGTGTGTCAGAATTTTAATGTTCAAACTTTCAAATCAGTTTTCTCAAAACAGCATATATTTTTTCTCAGAAAGTTTGAAAGGTAAAGAGCTGAAATTTTCAGTACATGTATACAACACATACTTAAACTTTCTGAACGACAATCATAATTTTATAATGTATATTAGTGATATTAAGAAAGCAACAACTTTGCAAATTTTCCACATTTTACTTTTTTGATTTTGAAAATATTTTTTTTCAATTTCTAGTGAACTGATATACATAACTAAATAATTGAGATTCAGAAGATAGCTTATTATACTAATAACAAGCATGCAGAAGTGTGATTCTGTACTGCAAGTAGTATCAGAAAAAGGTACCTGAATTCAGACGTTTTAAGAGTAAATTTTATTATTTTTCTGCTGAATGAAATAATTTTTACGCACTCAACTACATAAGCTATCCTTGCAAACAACCACTTGAAATAATTTTCATGATTTATAGAATAATTTGTAAAAAGAGTAGTGGTAATTTAACATACTTAAGATGTAATTTCCATGTGTTCAGACTACCTTGTCCCCTGTCTTAAGGCAACGTTGCTAATGACTCATGTGTTTGTGTTAGCACTTGAAACATTTCTCTCCAAACTTCCGTTACAATCTAGAAGCAAGCAATTTGTATGGTTACTTTGAAAGTTACCACATAAAAACACCAAAGAAGATTAAGAGATCAGAATAGAGATTGTGGTGTAGCTGAAACAACAAGATATCGTCCCAGATTGACCAACATACTCACTAGGATTTGTTTTCTTAATATGCATGCTTGACTAGGAGCCAAGTTGCCCTATAAAACCAGGATTCGTCCTAGAGGATTAATTTCTTTGGCTAGTTCCCAGTCTGCAGAAGCTGAAACCTCTGTGTAGGCTCCAAGGGAGTATTTGAGGCCAGATAAAGAAGAAATTTATGTCTATTTTAAAGCTTTTAGTAAAGATTTCGTATCTCCACAGTAATTTAGTGTAAGTTTGCCTGAGGAAACCTCCATGCCCTAAAGATAAGACAAAAAACAGCAATTTTTCTCCTTTATTTGACAATTCTTCCCGAAATGAAGAAACGATTAAAGTCTGTTAAACTGAAATTATTGGAGCGCTTTTTCCCGTTAATTAATTTAAAGTACCTCAGGAGTAAATAATGAACTCATTACAAATCCTAAATGTGATAGAAAAGTTTCAAATTGTAAAGAAAAACTTACCGTTGAGGCTCATGGAGTCATACTGCTCTGTCTGTAGCGGTTCCCTGTAGATGATGGGATCCATTCCCGAAAAATCAGCGACTGTTCCAGTATACAGGTCACCATCTGAAACAACAATCATTACATCCTGTAATTTTACTTTCTTCATTCTAATATCTACGAGGGTTTGTTCTAAAAGCCCTCAGCCTGACCAAGAAAACATCAATCACGATACATTTAGTCCCACCATTTTCTAACTCTTTAATAACCTCAGTAAAATAAAATTGTCCAACTGTATAAAAGAAGCATCTGTATCAGCTTTAACATCACCATTTGATGTGAATCTTCGTTCAGCCAGTCATTTTTTGTTTTGGGGAATAAAAAGTAATCACGTGGAGCCAAATACGGTGAATATGGTGGATGTGAAAGGACCTGGGAGTGAAAGGATATGGAGTTTTGCATCAACAATCCCAGACGTGTGCGAAAGCGCATTATTGTGATGAAAGAGGACTTTTTTTTCGCATGCTACCAAAGATTAGCCCGAAGAGCGTCCTTCAATTGGTCCAGTACTGCTGCGCAATAGTTGTGACCTTCTGGAGCTAGCGTATGACCGTCACATCATGAGAATCCCAGAAAACCGTAGCAATGACTTTTCCTGCAGATGGAACAGTTTTTGCTTTCTTTGTTGCACTTTCATGTACAACCCGCTATTTGGTCTGCTCCTTCGTCTCTGGTGTGTAGTGTTGAATCCATGTTTTATCTACTGTTATAAAACGACAAAGAAACACACTGCAATTGCGTTTAAACAAGTTTAAACCTCCTGAGAAGTGTTCATTAGAATGGGTTTTTGCTGCGTCGTTTACAAAGGTGGCACCCATTGAATGGAGCGCTTCCTCATATCCAAAACTTAGTGTAAAATGCAGTGAACACGTCTATCGAGGTCTTTGCAATATCAACCAATTCGCGTACCTTCAATCGGCGATCACTGAGTGCGGCACTTCTGTGTATGTATGGACACGCGTAAACTTAGCAATCAACTTTTTAACTGTCGAAAAGTCGAAAAACTGCCTAAAAAGAATCTTTTAAAGTTGAATATAACTCCTTTTGTATTTATGTTGGTATTAAAACCTCCAAAAAGAAGCACTTTATCAGAGCTCGTATTTTAATCTTACCCTTTTGTAGAAAATTTAATTCTACTTTGTGTACACACTGGCCACAGAAGTGTCTACACCTACCCATTGAAACTTCACAGCGCCATCTAAAGGACGATACTCAACCAATACAGTAATTTGGACATCTTTACGCATCTCTGAATCAGACCATGAATTTTTAGAACGCCCCTCGTACTGTATTATACGTATCAACAAGAACATTGTGACCGCGCGCGTGAAGCTATCTGCAGTGGCAATAGTAATTATGTGCCTCTTGCCTATTGCAGAGCATTCATTTCGGCATATTCTAGTAGCTTCCCTTTCTAGAACATTCCAATTTGTATGCGAGGCCCTTTCTTGCCCAGAAGTTACGAAGTGAAAGTGGACAATGCCGAATGCAGTTCCGTTGTGAGTTATTACGCAGCAGTTCAGTTGTGAGCTGTGACTCAGCAGTGCAGTTGTTAGTTGTGACTATGCAGTTCAGTTGTGAGCTGTGACTCAGCAGTTCAGTTGTTAGTTGTGACTCTGCAGTTCGGTTGTGAGTTATGACTCAGTAGTTCTGTTGTGAGTTATGACTCTGCAGTTCAGTTGTGAGTTATTACTCAGCAGCTCAGTTGTGAATTGTGATTCAGTACTTCGGTTGTAAGTTGTGATTCAGCAGTTCAGTTGTTAGTTATTACTCAGCAGATCAGTTGTTAGTTGTGAGTTAGCAGCTCAGTTGTGAATTGTGATTCAGTACTCGGTTGTAAGTTGTGATTCACAAGTTCAGTTGTTAGTTGTGATTCAGCAGTTCAGTTGTGAGTTGTGACTCTGCAGTTCAGTTGTGAGTTGTGACACAGCAGTTCAGTTGTGAGTTGTGACACAGCAGTTCAGTTGTGAGTTGTGACACAGCAGTTCAGTTGTAAGTTGTGATTCAGCAGTTCAGTTGTGACTCAGCAGTTCAGTTGTGAGTTGTGACTTGGCAGTGCAGTTGTTAGTTGTGACTATGCAGTTCAGTTGTTAGTTGTGACTATGCAGTTCGGTTGTGAGTTGTGACTTGGCAGTGCAGTTGTGAGTTGTGACTCAGCAGTTCAGTTGTTAGTTGTGACTATGCAGTTCGGTTGTGAGTTGTGACTTGGCGGTTCAGTTGTGAGTTGTGACTTGGCAGTGCAGTTGTGAGTTGTGACTCAGCAGTTCAGTTGTTAGTTGTGACTCAGCAGTTCAGTTGTTAGTTGTGACTATGCAGTTCAGTTGTGAGTTGTGATTCAGCAGTTCAGTTGTGAGTTGTGACTTGGCAATGCAGTTGTGAGTTGTGACTCAGCAGTTCAGTTGTTAGTTGTGACTATGCAGTTCGGTTGTGAGTTGTGACTCTGCAGTTCGGTTGTGAGTTGTGACTCTGCAGTTCAGTTGTGAGTTGTGACACAACAGTTCAGTTGTGATTCAATTCGGCGGATCAGTTGTGCTCTGTTCGGAGTGTGTGTCAAATGTAAGGTTTGTGCTACACTGACCACCTAAGTAACAAATACAGCGTGTTTAGCAGCAACCGGCGTTCTTACTTGCTATAATGTCTAAAAACAAGTGAATTAAATACTCTCTAATCAAATACATCTTCAAGTTTAGAAAAAATGGCTAGAAGGGATTGAAATAGCAGAGCAATAGAAAACAAGTATGGGAAAAATAGTCACTGTGAGGAAAAATATAATCATTAGAATTTAATGCAAGTATTGATAGATTTACATACTAATATTTGTTTTCTATATAAGGTTATGAGCAGAAGTTAAAATAAGCCCTTTGAACACTTCCACAGGAAGCCTTTTCTAGTTAAGTTTTGAGAACACTAATATTTTGATACGTGTTCATTGTCTAATCACGCAAACTATGGAATGCTTGCATTAAAATGTATGACCTGTTCCCTCTTAAGAAAGATATTCCACAACTTTGCATACCTGTGATATAAACGTTAGAAAGTCCTTAAGTTCTTTCAATTATATCGACCGTGAAAACATTTTTATCAGGTGAAATAAGCGCAAGTGCAATCTTTAGTCTTTTGTTTCCGTCCATTGCTGCAGTGAACCGTAGGATATTTACTGCCCTTACCGTCAAGGCATTACATGCTCTTAATCTTTCCCTCCATTCATCTCAATTGTCTGGCATTCCTTTCCATGCTTTTATTTTCAGCATTTGCAGTGCATTTCTTCTGACCGCATCCTCCCATTACTTTTCTGGTTTGCCCTTGTCTTGTTTTTGTTTAAGAACGTTCCATTTGACTTCTTTTTTTTAACATTTCGTTCCTCTTTATTCCTTTTTTACCTGATCCAGCTACTAGAGGCTTCTAACCTTAATTCTTCCTCTATGTTTCCTTTCCCTAAAACAGAGCCTCGTTTATTTATAACGCCATTCTTATACTTAAACCTCAAGGTACCTACAGCAACATTTAATGATGTTTAAAAATTATTTAAAAATCATGGAAGGCTAAATTAAGCAGAAAAACTTAGTCTTCTACAACTTGTCAAAGACCACTATTTCCAAACTGAAAACAGCAAGAAAAGTCTTAGTAGACATTTTTCACATGACACATATATCTAACAACACGAGGACATATTAAATATTATAATATTTCACATTACAATAGTGGAAAACGAAGATCCATAATCACACCTGTTTGATGCTACGTCGCTCTTGTGTGTTTTATCTTTTATTTATATATACGAGGACAGTCCCAGCAGTACCCGACCTGTCGTATATACAGCGTGGTAGAAAGTACTAACCTTATAAAATTTAAGTTTGAAGTTTGACGGTGCTACGTTGTTTAGTAATTGTTTGGCAGCCATCAATAGTGAACTCTCTCAGCGAATTTGTAAACACGGATAAAACTGGCCATCGTTATGTGATACAACTCTTTCATTTGAAAGGTCTCAGTCCAACTAATATTAAGGCTGACCTACATTCTACTCTGTGGGAGTCCGCTCCTTAGTTTGCAACAGTAAAATATTGGGTAACAGAGTTTAAGCGAGGCCGTACGAGCTGTCAAGACGAACATCACAGTGGTCGACCAAATGAGGTGACCACGCCAGAAATTGTGAGGAAAATCCACAAAATGGTATTGGATGACCGTCGACTGAAAATGCGCGAGTTAACAGATATCTAGGCATTTCAAAAAGTGCTGTACATCGCATACTGACTAAAAATTTGGAAATGAGAAAGCTTTGCACAAGATGGATGCCACCTTTACTCACAATGGAATAAAAGCAGCGGCGTGAGGATGTTTCATTCGAGTGTTTGGCGATATATCGCTGCAAAGCCGAGTTTTTGCGTCGATTCATAACCATGGATGAAACATGGGTCCATCACTTCTCACCTGAGACGAAGGAACAGTCAAAACAGTGGATTGAAAGGGGAGAATCGGCTCCAAAGAAGGCGAAAACAGTTCCATCGGCAGACAAGGTCATGGCATCAGTTTTTTGGGATACGCGTGGGATAATTTTCATTGATTATCTTCAAAAACGAAAATCAATCAATGGCGAGTATTATGCAAACTTATTGCAGCGTTTTAATCATGAAATCAAGGATAAACGACCGCATTTAGCGAAAAAGACAGTCTTGTTTCAAGACAATGCACCAGTTCACGCATCTATTATCCCATGGCCAAAATCAATGAGTTAAAGTTCGAAATGCTTCCTCATGCACCCTATTCGCCAGACTTTGCCCCCTCTGATTAATTATTTTCTGTTTTCAAATTTGAAGAAATGGCTTGGTGGTAAAAGATTTGTCAACAATGAAGAGGTGGAGTATGCAGTTTATGGCGGTTCTCACTATAAACAGGGTATCGAAGCTATTGAACATCGCTGGGAAGTGTATTGAGCTGAAAGGAAACTAGGTAGAGAAATAAATATGTTTTTTTCCAAACTTTTTGTGTTTTCTTTTTTAGGTCGGATACTTCTGGGACAGCTCTCGTATATAACTATGTAAAGAATAAATCTGTGATAGCAATTTTTGCTTAGTACAATTTAATTTTCTAAGACTTCAAAAAGAAATTATTAGAAAAGTAAACAGCGCAGATTCAATTGTTTGCATTACCATGTAATGAATGGTGTTTCTACTCATGTCCTTATTAACGTAGATCGCAATGTATAAATAAAAACATTGTAATTTCTGCATAGAGAGGTATAAAATTTGCATGATACGGAACCCTAAGAAAGTGTCATTACCTAGCCATGTCGAAATTTCTGAGTAATACGTGATTCGTAAGAAAATACATCACTCTTTACAGTTGCGTAAATAATAGTCGTTTTTTTTATCCACTTCTCATCCATGGCAGCCATGGCGGTAAAGTTGAATTTCTGGCATTGAATTTCTGGTAACCTAACCCACCTGTGTGTTTTGCCTATTTTACTGCACTTATGTGCATGCACTATATTAAATCCTCTAACTTTTGGTATATTTGTTATTTTAGACATTGAGGCAATATTTTATATCATAACATGCTGTGAATGCCAAAATGATTGAAGTGTAAATTAATATTATTGTATGTACAGGATTTTAGATGTTTGTTAGCCATAAGTATTGTTAGGAAATAAGTTTACACGGCCTCACTGAAACTGACAATAGAAGTGGGTAACAATAAACCGAGGGGGTGAGTCGTTCATCACTAAGAAGAGATAAACAAATGACGTCAGAGTAGCATCCTTTTTTAGAAATGGAGGGAATATCTCCCTAGAGCATATATGTTAGTAGTAGTAATTGGCTGACTAAAACAGACGCTAAAGTGGGCGCAATTTGTTAACCATCAGCAGTTATATTATGTTTAGGCAATTGGAGGTGAAGGAGTATATATTCTCGAGCCATAAGCAAGTATCGCACAGTTTTGAAGAATCTCTCACGAGGTGCACGTCACACAGTTTTGAAGAATCTCTCACGAGGTGCACGTCGCAGGGATAGTTACAAAAATGTAAAGTACGCGAAGTAATTGGTGCGCGGCAACTAAAACGACTGTAGTTGCATTCAGAAATATCACAGTTTCAGTCAGGCGTGTATAAAGATTAAATATGTCAATTATTAATTACGTGTGACGGCAATAAAAGTGTAGATTCAGATTTGTTTATCAGTGTTATCTTTTAGCAACAACTCCTTTCCGTTTACACGTCCTGCTTAGAGACACTTGCTCGACTGAGTTATAATAGCTAGCCGGAGGACAAAGAACCCAAATTTAATAAAATAATTAAACAATAAGCGCCCAACAAACAAGATAACACAAGCCATTCAGAACTGCGACAACATGGAATATATTAATATTTGATAGTTGAATTTTACTATTTAAATCTTACCTGGGCGTTTACTTCCCTATATTTGTTAATATTTGTCGACCTCAGTGATTACCGTGCTAGCCTCTAGTTCGGAGGCCACGGGTTCAAGCCCGGCGGAGGGCGATGTATTTTTTCGGGGGTAAAATCCTTAGCATGGCTTCCATCGGAAGGGAAGCAAAGCCGGTGGTCCTGTGTCGTAGATTAACGGCACATAAAAGAACCTCAAACCTGATAAAGAGGCCTCTGAGCAAAATTACAGGTTTCGCACGTCCAACATAGAATGAGACGCTAAGGCCGCAGCAGTTAAAGAGCGTCCATAAATAAAACCAAAACGGACAAAAAAAAAAAGACATCGCTATGACGTGAACTCGAAAGAGCGAGTACTCGAACGGGCAAACGCCCATTTCCCACACGAGGGCGTATAAACCAGAAGCTCGACCATATTTCGTTATATTGGTTACTGCTTTCCGAACGAGTTGGGGCGGAAGAAATAAGCGAGTCTGGTCATGTACCATACGAAACAAACGACAGGTATAACATAAACAAGACTCTACTCCCTCAACAATACTACTGCCACTGCAAGAGTGGCATGGGGGAACGGTTGCAAAGCCGGGAAAAATAGCCTTGAGTGGACTGGCGTAACTGAAAACCTATTGTTTTTAATTTTAAGTTATGCTTACGCTTAATTTTCATTGTGAATGGGCCTAACCCAGCATAAGTTCAACTGCCGAGACATATGCGCTCTGTTCCACAAAGCAGGAGCGTAACTCAAGTTTTAACAGCAGAAGTTAGTACCTACAACCATACATAAGAAGAGCTAAACGTCTTAACTTATGTAGCACCGGCCCTACCCAGAGTCAAGGTGCTGTTTCCAAGTTTCCCAACCGCGATGTGATTTTGTCCGCACATGTGTCACGTAAGGGGTGGCTATACCGCAATAAAGAACCGCTTTCTTTTTTAACTAAAAGAAACAGACTGTATATATAAATCTAGGGTTACATCCCTGGGGAGATTTACCTGCACAGCTGGTACCGCCGCGCTCCGTGACCCCCACCCCCAATCTAAATTATTGCCGAGGAAAAGAAACCGACCATTTTCCGCAGGCGTTCGGGACGAGAGAAACCTTAAATCTTCTGTTGCGGAAAAAACCTGTGTGACTTCACCGTCACGTGCTGTCATATGAGACTTCGTGACCACTACTAACATAGTGTTATGTTTTATGTAGCATTTTTACTGTCACGTCTCGACATATGATATGGCGAATTTTGGTTTGAGCTCCGGTGCCCTCCTCGTGTTTCCAGAAAACGATACGGTAATAGGCAATAGTAATGATCTTTAAATGAGGTGATTTTTTTTGCCGCCTTTAACATCACAAGTCATCGACGGCTTTGCGTTTATAGCAATTGCTCATCAGCAATGATATTCACTCGTTTTACCATTCTGTTTAATCTTTGGTTTGTTTGTATTCGGATTTCTTTTTAAACATTAAATTCGCACGCGCACACACCCACACATTTACCACTTTCACTCACACCTACAGACTCTAGGGAGGACGGGAAATAATCCTGGATAAGAAAACGTCCCATCCTCCAGCCGGGAATCGAACCCAGGTCTCTGGATTTGCAAGTCAGCATGCTAACCACCAGACCACTAGAGGCAGTCTTAAATGATTTTGTTTGATTGTGCAATTAAAATCTTAGTCTAATACAGAAAGACAGGGAACAAGTTACAGACACACTACTTCAGAGCGTTCACAAATAAAACTCAATTTAATTTAATTTACACGTCAGTATTGGCTAAACTGAGGAGCACATTGCAAGAAAACGACCAGAACTTCACCAGATTGGATGGCGACAACCGGCGACCTTAAGTCGCCAATCAAGCCATGCACTGTTTGGCTAAATTGAATATTACCTGTGCACCTCAACTGCCTTATAGCTCCAATCTAGCACCCTGTGATTTCTTACTTTCTCTACTACGTATAGTAAGTAGGAGAAGTATTGTATTCCACCCAAAAATTCGATACCGAGATTTCACCGGAAATACATGTTTTGAGACTCCCTGAATCCAAAAAAAGCATTTTTGGAAACATGTCCGTGTGTGTCTGTGAACAGCATAACTCAGAAATGAACAGTCGGATAAACACCAAACTTGGTATTTAGGTTCAGTATCTTACAGAGATGCAACACGAAAGTTTTCAAGAAAATCCCCCCATCCCAATTTACCCTTTACATGGAACATTTTTCGAAAATTTTAATTTTCTCAAAAATGTTTCTAACGATTTTGATTAAAATATCATATGTTTAAGATATTTTCATGACAAATGAAATGTATATCTCGAATTTTCTGGGAATGTCTCCAAAAGTATTCTTCATTGTGAACGACTTTTTCATAACTGGTAAACCATAAGAGATAGACAAAATTTTACTACACAGAAAATGTAGATTATTTATGTCATATACATTTTTACTTTCTCTACTACGTATAGTAAGTAGGGGAAGTATTGTATTCCACCCAAAAATTCGATACCGAGATTTCACCGGAAATACATGTTTTGAGACTCCCTGAATCCAAAAAAGTCATTTTTGGAAACATGTCCGTGTGTGTCTGTGAACAGCATAACTCAGAAATGAACAGTCGGATAAACACCAAACTTGGTATTTAGGTTCAGTATCTTCCAGAGATGCGACACGAAAGTTTTCAAGAAAATCCCCCCATCCCAATTTACCCTTTACATGGAACATTTTTCGAAAATTTTAATTTTCTCAAAAATATCTCTAACGATTTTGATTAAAATATCATATGTTTAAGATATTTTCATGACAAATGAAATGTATATCTCGAATTTTCTGGGAATGTCTCCAAAAGTATTCTTCATTGTGAACGACTTTTTCATAACTGGTAAACCATAAGAGATAGACAAAATTTTACTACACAGAAAATGTAGATTATTTATGTCATATACATTTTTACTTTCTCTACTACGTATAGTAAGTAGGGGAAGTATTGTATTCCACCCAAAAATTCGATACCGAGATTTCACCGGAAATACATGTTTTGAGACTCCCTGAATCCAAAAAAAGCATTTTTAGAAACATGTCCGTGTGTGTGTGTGTGTGTGTGTGTGTGTGTGTGTGTTAGAACAGCATAACTCAGAAACGAACAGTCGGATAAACACCAAACTTGGTATTTAGGTTCAGTATCTTCCAGAGATGCGACACGAAGGTTTTCAAGAAAATCCCCCCACCCCAGACTACCCTTTACATGGAACATTTTTCGAACATTTTAATTTTCTCAAAAATGGCTCTAACGATTTTGATTAAAATATCATATGTTTAAGATATTGGCATCAGAAATGAAATGTATATCTCGAATTTTCTGGGAATGTCTCCAAAAGTATTCTTCATTGTGAACGACTTTTGCATAACTGGTAAACCATAAGAGATAGACAAACTTTTACTACACAAAAAATGTAGATCGCGTTAAAATACACAATTTATGTCATATACATTTCTTTTGTTGAGTGAACCGTTTTCAAGATATTGCTTGTTATTCCCTTAAATTTTCCAATACTTATACTTTTTCTCAAATTCGTTATTCATTTTTTTATGCCCTGGACATGCAAAGAGAATGGAATGCGCCACATAGCAACCAGCGCTTAAAATATTTGACTATCGCTTAAAACCTACCATATTCCCCTTGAATCTACAAGAAAATTAGCTATAATATTAACGTCTCGATTAACATGAAGCATATGGAGAATAACCGTTTGTAAAAATAGTTTGTACAAGAGTAGAAAAAGTCATGTGAGTGTAACACATCAGGTTTTTTTAATCCCATAATTAAAGGCAAAGCTCCGGGGCACTCGATTTGAGAACTCTGAAGCAGTGCTCTAGAAAAGTGAGACTATTCTCAAGGACCTCACAAAGAAGGCCTGCACCATTTGTATGAGGATAAAAATGCATTGAAGCAGGAGGCGATTACTTTGAAAAAGATCTTGTAAGCATTGAAATGTAGTGATAAACATCTGTTAAAAAGAATCAGTCTCTGTCTTTGTTGATCAGCTCTCGTATTTCAAATTACATGTATTGAGCTCAAAATACAATGCTAATGTTTTCAGTACAGGACACTATTATAGATTATAGCAGCCTTTAGAATTGAGGCAGTATTTTTAACACTTAAATGATTTCAGTCTAATTATATAATATATAAATTCAATAACAGCCCACCTTAAAGAATTTGTGTATGTAACAATATATAAAAATGTATGTAACAATCATTGTATATGTTTGTATTATTGTGTACATGTGTAATAATGTTATGTGAATGTATTACGTAATTTAATAATGTAGGAGCTGTGAGAATAATAGGTCAAAAGTTGCTAACAATGAGGTAACCTTAAGGCAATAATGAATTTGAAAGTTTAAATGCTACTAGTCATTACTGGAGCAACAATAACGTAAATTTGAGACAGTTTAAAAACAGCCAATCAAGAATCAGAAAAAGCTTTAGTTAAATGAAGGTATTCTATTGGATTAGCAATAGCCGATCAGAGACTTGAAATACAGAAATTTACAAGTTTAGGCGGTTGAAATCTATTCAGTTGGTTGCAGACAGCGTTACTAACCAGACGCAAAAAGTGTCCTCAAGAAATTTAATACGCATTCGTGTGAAACAAAAAAACATAGTTTACGTGTTAAAAAGTGGAAGCAATTAATCAAAAGAATCTCACAGCTCTATATCAGTGAAGTGTTATTTAAATCGTATCAAGCATTAATAAAAGGAGTGATTTAAAATTATAATCCGTGTAAGCCTACATTCTTCAGTCGCACCACAACCCTGCCAAGACATCCATGTCTCTAAAATAAATACTGACGCAGCCGAGGCAAACATAAATATATAATATTTAAAGAAACAGTTAAATTACAAAGCTAATATTTTTTTAAACTTGGGGCAAAGGCCACCTGAAAGTACATTTGGGGCGAAGACTACCGGAAACTGTTTACTATATGTGCGGTTGCAACTACTAAAGTTCGGCTCCCCAACAGTTGAACTACAATACAACTGCTACTTCAAATTGGCTTTCCATACGTGTAGGAACAAACTACTTCAGAATTAAAGTTGTAATACTAGGATTCATTTAAAATAATTCTTTCCCTAACATTAGCTATAATAAACATATTGACAATCTCTAAATCTTCTGCATTTAATTCTACAGTAGATAATTTTATTGATGTTAAGTTAATTTAAATTCGATAAACATTATAAAGGTTCGGTATTGGATATGCCTTGAAGTTAAGTTACCTTGGCTGAGGTTTAATTAATGGTATTAACAGTGCAACCTATAATTATTGTTCTATCAATCTTTTTCAATAAAATCATCAAGCTATGGAGATGTTACTAAACTAAAGCCCTCCAGCTCTGCAAACTAACCGAGTCCATTACAATTAGGTTTATGATGCTGTCAATGTTAACAGACCCATAGGCAATGTTTAAACTTATTTGACTGCACATCAGTTATTAAACTGCCATTGTGGGAAGCTCTGCTTTCTATCAACAAGATCGACAAAGCAATCATTTAATTCCAACATTTAAAATTATTCTCAAAAGCTCGATATGGTTTACAGTGAGTGTGCGCATTAAAGTATAAATAAAACTTTAATGCATTTTATATGATGTTGTGCATTCAATAACATTATTTACGGAGTTTGGATATAGGCACATAATTCTATATTTTTATATATAATTTTGTATCCCTTTTCTCTTTCCCCTTTCGTTTTGCAAGAGTTTATTTTAAAATAATGTAGGTCATATATTTGGACCTAAGCTAGTTAATTTATACATTTTCATGTGTCGCATACATTACAATATTCTTTTCCAAAAAATGTTGTATACTCCAGCAAACTGCATATGATTAAGAACCTTATGAAGAGTTACATAATATACACATATATAGTTCCAACAAATTAGAATTACTTGAGACAGTTTGTACACTTCGTCCATATACAGTCAAAAACCCCACATCACCTAAATAATTTTCTATTAGTGGTATACAAACTGTTCTTACTAAAGCTTATTTTTATCTGCTACATTTTAATCCAAATAAAACTTTGTGCAGAAATAGTTACATTACACATTTCGTTATAGATACAAAGGCAACAGCGACAGTCAAATGTTTAACAACTGGACGTTATATGCTGGCCTTAAAATTACATATCTACTGTTTCCATGACATCGAGAGAAACAACTGAGTGTTGACAGGACTTAAAAGAATGTCCAAGATATGAACATTTCGAACCTTTAATAATGGATATCTCAGAAATGGCTTATACCACAAAAAATTATTTGAAATAAATTGTAAGACTTAAAGAGATCTACATTATTTGTGTAGTACTTTTTCGTCTATCGCTTAACGTTCACTTATTATTAAAGATTATACAATTCCTTCCCCGAAAATTTTAAGATATACATTTTAGTTGTCATGTAAATAATATACGACATTTTAATCAAAATTGTTAGAGCCGTTTTTTAGAAATAAAAAAAGTCAAACAATGTTCTAAATAAAGGGTGGTTTGTGGTAAAGGTATTTTCTTGAAAATCTTCGTGTCTAATTCTTCAAAGATATTGAACTTACATTCCAAGTTTGGTGTTTATCAGATTTTTAGATTTTAAGTCATGCTGTTCACAGACACACACACACACACACACACACACACACACACACACACACACACACACACGCGCGGACCTTTTACTAAAAAAATACTTTTTTCATTCAGGGGACCTCAAAACATATACTTCGGGTGAAATCTCCGCATCGAATTTTTGGTTGGAGAGCAATACCTTCTCCACCTACTACGTATGTGCTAGATAAAGTAAAAATGTGATGTACTAGGAGTAGACAGACGGAGGGGCTTCCAGTAACTCAAGCACAGCATTGCACGTGGCCCTTTGTGCTTCAAACGTGAACTATGGGAGGAAAGGATGAAACGATGACCTGCAGGAGATCCAGAGGTCCTCTGCCCTCTATAACTGCGCAGGACTTCACAAACAACGCGGACACTTCACAATTCCATACGATGCTGCGCAAGCCCTCCGGGCCTCCCTACAGGAAGTACTAAACCTGAGCTGTAAGGTCACAGCAATGGGAAAAACCCTCAGAAATGTGCCCAAGCACAATGATGGCACGGTTACGACCACCAGACACTAACTTCAAGCTATCGGCACCATGGTCACGGAAGTTCACGCCTCAACGACTAACAAGCGCCAGCAGAAACTGGAAGCCATCAGCACACAACTATCAGCCACCGAAGAAGAGCTGAACAAAACAATTAACACAGGCTCCTGTCTGTTATCAGATAACTAACAGCACCACAAGCAGCATACACAGCCCCGATCATAGCGACCTCGACACCATCACCAAACCGAATCTTAGTACGTGAGGTGTCTGGGGACAGAATTATTAGTAGAGGTTTGTGGTCCCCCTCGGTCCCCCGGGTTAGCACTCTGCGATTTCTATCTCTGGGGTAACTTAAAGCAAAGTATACAAGACAAACGCACACGCCCTGGAAGAATTAAAACAAAATATCCGCCAGGAAATTGCCAGCATTTCCTTTCATAAAGTTGGTAAGTAAAGACTTTAAAAGTAGTTTTTAAAATGTTGTATGGTTTCACCCGTGCCTTCTATGATAGCGGCAGACGGCAACGAGCGCCGAGGACGCGGACAGGAAAAAAACACCGCGCAGCCGGTTCGTAGTTTTTTGGCTCTCTCTGTATAAGGTCGCCTGCCTACTCACCAATTGCTAGCACAGCCGATGTAGTTTACAGTCACCCATTTACCCCCGGATGCTTAGGTAATACCTGACATATTACCGTGATTAAATAATGATAGCGCAATTATTGACAGAAAGATATAAATAAGTAAATAAAGAAATGATAGTAAGAAACTAAAGCGATGTATAATGTAACATGCCTGAGTTTAAAGATTTGTCCAGAGAAAAAGGTAATTAGCGAGTTGAGTTAACGGAAGTCATTACTGACAGCCGAGTAACGAACGCGTTAGCATAAAAGTTTCCTGAATGCAGTAAGATTAAGCTCAGTACGTTTGGAAAGTCACATAGGCAGGAATTCTGTAAATTGGTGAGGGAATGAAATTCTGAGATACGAGGAAGGTACCGCATGGAAACAGTGTCATATACACATACGCAGAGTTTTAAGATTGGTCCGCATGTGTAGGAACATTGTTAGGGGCCGCGATATGTGGGCGGAGTTTAAGTTTAAAAACGTTCGTGCATTATAATCAGAGACGCATTCGTGCATACATCCGAGATATATTCCTGACTCTCCTGAGAGCCGGAGTTCCGAAGATTTAGCGGCTATTAGAGGGATGTTTCCAAGTATAATTTCTGCGACTTACGGCAAATGACGCTTCGCTTAATTGTTGTTATAGAAGTAATTAATTCGTAAATTCAACCTTCGACGACTCTTCTGAAACTGAACATTTTAGTCAACATTAAAATTTATCAGCTAACTAAACCGGTGTTATCCTTTCAGATTACACACACGCATAACCTGAGATAAAACACTCGTAGCTTTACCACTGAAGCAGCTGGCAGGTCCTTCCTTGGGCTGGTTGGAGTATAACATCTTGTGCGGAATGTACCCATGTGAATAACATTGTATTTCAAAATATTTATGCGGCATTTACCTGTGTGCTTCAAAAGAGGTAGGACAAGGAGGAATATTCAATGAAAAATTAGATGGTAAAATCACGGAGCTGGAAGTTTACTAGCAAATAAGGAATATAAAAAACACAAGGCAGTAGGAATAGATGGAATACCAGGGGAATTTTGGAAAATGCACAATGGTTTAAAGGTGATGACAAAATTATTAAATAAAATTAAAGGAAAAAATGATGTGCCAGATTGTAGGAAAATAAGTATGGCGGTACCAATCTACAAAGAAAAGGAAGAGAAAATAGACCAGAAAACTATAGGGGAATGAGTTTACTATCAATATTAGGAAATATATGCACAGGTATATTGACCGACAGATTAAGAAGCTGGGTGGAAGAGGAAGGAAAATTATCAGAATATCAAGCAGGATTTAGCAAAGGTAAACAAACAGTAGATAATATACTTATAATAAAGACTATAATAGATAAGTATCTGAGCAGGAAAAGAGGAATATACATGTTTTTGCAGATTTTGAAAAAGCATTTGATACAATAAATAGAGAAGCATCAGCTTATAAATTAAGCAAGAAAGGGGTAAGCGAAAATTTTATAAAAAGAAATCAAGAAGATTTATAAAGACATAAGACTTTGTATAAGATGTAAAAATAATGGAATTACAGAAATGACGAAGCAAAAAAATAGAATTAAGACAAGGGGCAAATTGAGCCCTATATTATTTAATATATTCATAGATGACATTAGGAAGAGTGAAATAAAAAATTTGCACTGCCCCATAATAGCAAATAGAGATACCAGGTTTACTATACGCGGAAAGCAATCAACGGAATACATGAATTCTGCGAAGAATGGGGAATAAAAGTAAATATAAATAAATCAAAAGTTATGGTATTTAAAAAAGGAAATAAACCAAACAAGAGAAGAAAAATGAAAGATGGGAGGTTTAAAGTTAGAAGTTGTCAAGTAGTTTGATTATTTGGGGTGAGGATGAGCAGTAATGGTGAATGGGGAGCGCATAGCAGGAAGGTTATGGCTAAAGGAAAGGTGGCAATGACAGGAGTAAGGATGTGCAAATACAAATTAGAAATGCCAACTAAATGGATAGAAAGAATGTATGAAGCATTGTTAGAAGCAAGAATGCTATATGCAATAGAAATTTGGGGGGGTCTGAATTAAGCAGAAAAATAGACCAGAGCTATAGAACGTGCTGTAAAGAGCTATTGGAATTACCAAGATCAGCACCAGGGGAAGTAGCATTAGTGGAATTAGGAAGAACAAGAAAAAAGGGAGTGATACTGGAAAGAAATGTTGGTTTAGAAAAGATGAAGGGGAAATTTTAAAGATATGCATGGAACAGCAAAAGAGTACGAAAAATAAAAATAGGTGGTTATGGAGAAGTTAGGAATGGGAGATATTTGGAGAACAGGAGAAAGAAATAGCAACGGCTTCTGGATAACAGTAAGAAATAGTGGAGGACAGAGAAAGACAAGAGATTTGGGGAAGCTTAGAGAATAAAAAATCACTGGGGTTCTATAGATTAGTAAAAAGTAAATGGGGAAGAGAAGGGTATATGTGGATTATTGTAAAAGAGTCGAAAAAGAAGCGTTTGCATGGACGAGAACAGGATCATTGTATCTGAGAGGGCTAAGAGGTAGAAAAAACGGAATTTGTGAGTTATGCGGAGGTAGTGAAAGCACAGAGCATTGCAAAGAATTAGCAGAATGGAGACAAGAAGTATGGGAGGAAAAATTGGAAAAAATGGATGGAAAAATAGTAGCAATTAAAATGTTAACAAGAAAACAAAAATAAGAAGATGGCGGAGTTCTTAAAGAAAGTAAAGGAGAAATGGATTAGGAAAGTAAGAGATAAGAAAGGTAGAAGGGCAAACGGAGGAGGGAGAGGATGGGCAATAGGGATTAAGGTAGCAAGGGATGCTCAGATGAGCCAGAAGGCCAGAGTGCCAGACAAAATGAGCAGCATACCTGTATGAAAGAATCTGATGTGTTACACTCACATGACTTTCTCTACTCTTGTACAAACTATTTTTACAAACGCTTATTCTCCATATGCTTCATGTTAATCGCGATGTTAATCTTTATTGCTAATTTTCTTGTAGGTGTAAGGGGAATTGGTAGGCTTTAAGCGATAGTCAAATATTTTAAGAGCTGGTTGCTATGTGGCGCATTCCATTCTCTTCGTATGTCCAGGGCAAAAAAAAAAATGAATAACGAATTTTCATTTCAGAAAAAGTATAAGTAATGGAAAATTTAACGGAATAACAAGCAATATCTCGAAAATGGTTCACTTAACAACAAAAAATGTATATGACATAAATTGGTATTTTAAAGCGATCTACATTTTTTGTGTAAAAGTTTGTCTGTCTCTTATGGTTTACCAGTTTTGCAAAAGTCGTTCACAATGAAGAATACTTTTGGAGACATTCCCAGAAAATTCGAGATATACATTTCATTTGTCATGAAAATATCTTAAACGTATGATATGCTAATCAAAATCGTTAGCCATTTTTGAGAAAATTAAAATTTTCGATAAATGTTCCATGTAAAGGGTAATCTGGGGTGGGGGGATTTTCTTGAAAACCTTCGTGTCACATCTCTGGAAGATACTGAACCTAAATACCAAGTTTGATGTTTATCTGACTGTTCGTTTCTGAGTTATGCTGTTCACAGACACACACACACGGACAAGTTTCCAAAAATGTTTTTTTTGGATTCAGGGGGTCTCAAAACATGTATTTTCGGTGAAATACCGGTATCGAATTTTTGGGTGGAATACAATACTTCCACTACTTACTGTACGTAGTAGAGAAAGTAAAAGTGTAGACCAACCTGAGGTTTTTTCGGGACTTGCCCGGCTTATGCGACGACGCACTCCAAAACCGGAAAGATTGCGGTTCTCTTCAACACACAAGGTGTTACAAGTTCTAGGAGTAGATCTAGGAATGTCAGCTTGAGTCAGCAGTTTCCGCAATAACGGCGCTGATATTATTAAGCAAGACAAGAACGTGGCCGTCGGCGACGCACTCAAACCTCATTACAAGGATGTCCAAGGGCTCAATAAAGAGAACGCTGTGTTCTGTATGTAGAACACTCGAAAAGGGTTATCGAAAACGTTAATATCGGCACAAAACATACATAATATGAAGGGGAGAACAGAGAAGAAGAAAAAGACGAGCGGGAGGGCGTTCGCCTCAGGCTAACGAAATCAATTAACGACTCATGTCGAGACCCAGGGTGCCTCACAGGAAAATATTCAGCCCACAGCACGGTTCATTAATTGCGATAGCGTTCCTTGTTTTCTGCCATTAAATTAACAGCAACAATGCGACGGGCGTGGCAATAGGTTTTCCAAAGCCATACAGCCACAGCCTTGTTATTCTCCTATCAAGTTGGTTATAAAAATTTTAAGAGCGCACAGAATGAAGCTCTGAAACCAATAATTAATATTTGAAATTAGGCAGTGTTATTCAAATCACAGAGTAAAAACAAATTTCGTTGAAATAAGGGTCTGTCAATAAAAGAAAAAGAATACTCAGTTGAATCGTGGCAATTATAGGTTTTTAAGCCTTTATTTACTTTCTCTGCAACATATCTGTATTCCACACAAAAGTTCGATATGAAGAGTTCACCGGAAATACTGTTTTGAGATAACTTTAAACCCCACCCTAAAAATATTAGAAAAAGGCGACCGCGCGTGTGCTTGTATGTGTGTGAACAGCATAACTGCAAAACCAAAAGTTCGACGAATACAAAATTAGTATATAAGCTCAATATCTCCCAAGGATGCCAAATTCCCCAGCTCCAAATACCCTTTATATGCCACTTTTTCGAAATTTTGTATTTCCTCAAAAAACGTTTCTAAGGATTTTGATTAAAATACTACAGATAAAGATTTTTACATGAAAAATAAAACGCATATTTTGAATTTTCTGTGAATAGTTTGTGAAGTCCTCTTCATTCTGAATGAATTTTGTATAATTGGCAAACCTTAAGAGAGAGAGAGAGAAAATCTTACTACACAAAAACTGATATCATTAAAGCACACAATTTACATGCTCATTTTTTTTTTTGTTAGCTATTTTCCAAATATTCCTTCTTATAAGTTTGAATTTCCAAATTACTTTTCTCAACCAGGAAGTCTTTATTAGCTTTTGACTTTTTCTACTATGTACAGTAAGCAGATGAAGTATTGCATACATGTTTTGAGCCCATTAAATAAAACAAAAGCAGTTTTAGCAAAAGGTCCGCGCGCGTGTGTGTCTGAACAGCATAACTCAAAAACGAAAAATCGGATAAATACCGAACTTCGTATTTGGGTTCAGTATGTTTCAAAGATGCGACTCGACTTTCGAGAAAATCCCCCACTCTAGACTACCCTTTACATGGAACATGTTTATTATAATATCATATATAAGATATTTTCATGAAAATTAAAATGTATATCTTGAATTTTCTGGGGATATTCCTAACAGTCCTTTTCATTCTGAATGACTTTCGCACAACTGGTACACCGTATGAGATAGACAAAATTTTTCTGCACAAAAAATATAGATTTCATTAAAACACACAATTTATATCCAATACATTTTTTTAACGAGTAAACCATTTCCGAGACATTCCTTGTTATTTGTTTGAATTTTCCAATACTTATATTATTTCTCAAGTGAGAATTCGTTATTCTTTTTTACTTTCTCTACTACGTATAGTAAGTAGGGGAAGTATTGTATTCCACCCAAAAATTCGATACCGAGATTTCACCGGAAATACATGTTTTGAGACCCCCTGAATCCAAAAAAAGCATTTTTGGAAACATGTCCGTGTGTGTGTGTGTGTGTCCGTGTGTGTGTCTGTGAACAGCATAACTCAGAAACGAACAGTCGGATAAACACCAAACTTGGTATTTAGGTTCAGTATCTTCCAGAGATGCGACACGAAGCTTTTCAAGAAAATCCTCCCACCCCAGATTACCCTTTACATGGAACATTTTTCAAAAATTTTAATTTTCTCAAAAATGGCTCTAACGATTTTGATTAAAATATCATATGTTTAATATATTTTCATGACAAATAAAATGTATATCTCGAATTTTCTGGGAATGTCTCCAAAAGTATTCTTCATTGTGAACGACTTTTGCATAACTGGTAAACCATAAGAGATAGACAAACTTTTACTACACAAAAAATGTAGATCGTGTTAAAATACACAATTTATGTCATATACATTTTTTTTTGTTGAGTGAACCATTTTCGAGATATTGCTTGTTATTCCCTTACATTTTTCAATACTTATTTTCTAAAATGGGAATTCGTTATTCATTGTTTTTGTCTTGGACATGCAAAGAGTATTAATCTGTGGCAAAGGGAATGGTGTTGCACCTAGCAACCAGCTATTAAGAGATATGTATGTGCTTAAAGGCTACTGTATTTATATATTCCCCTTACATTTACAAGAAAATCAGCAATAAGAGTCTGCAAATGTTTATCTCGTGTAACATGAAGTAGATGGAGAATAAGCGTTTGTAAAAATAGTTTGTACAAGAGTAAAGAAAGTGGTGTGAGTGTAACACAGATTTTTTAATTTGTTTTTGTTCGGAGGACCTCAAAACATGTATTTCCGTTGAAATCTCCATATTTAATTTTTAGGTGTAATGGAAGACCATCTCTACGTACTATGTACGTAGTAGAGAAAGTAATAAAGTAAACGATAGTGGGGAATTTGAATTCTGTGCAGTTGAGGTATTTTTATGAAGAAAGAGAAGTGGTTGGTTCTACTCATAGCTGCCAAGCAGGCTTATCCTGCAGACCAGAAACATCAAGTCTCAAAAAGTAAGGCAATATTGCTCATGAGATGCACATATACTTGTGTTTGCTTCGTTGAATAGCATCATGAAAACGAGAACACGCAGAGCCGTATTCTTTATTTCAGAATGAGGCTCCAGCAGCTATAGAATATAAAGAGAATGAAAAGTCATTTGGCAGGATGTTGCTGCTTCTTTCTTTCCACGCGGTTCCTCTCTACATTCTGTAACTTTTCTTTATTTCACTTACAGCCTTCGCAGATTCTGTTCCACCCATAAACAGACATATTTCTTCATTGTAACGGGAGAAAATAAAAACCTCAGAGCACATCCGATGTTTAGGTGATTTAAGAGCCACGTCACTCTAATCTCCATACTAGTTACTTTAATTTTAAGCAGATTGTAATTCCTACAATACTAAAATATAATGCCATAAGCGTACAGTCCAAAGGTAAACAAATCCTAAGTAAGGTTAAACTGAGCAAGCTACGAGGGCGGATCGAAAAGTAAGCACAATAATTTTTTTACAAAAAAGTTTAATAGTTAAAACAACAAGCACATTTATCCCATCGTGATACCAGTGTCAATATGCCCCGTTCGTAGAAGTCGGAGTATAGTCATCTGCGGACTGCTGAACTCACTTCCGCATCTGTCGCCAGGCGTTGGCCGGCCAGGAATTTCTTCATGGGACCAAACAGATGAACGTCCGACGGTGGGTGCTGAATCACCACCCAAACAAATTTGGTGATTTTCTAACGAACAGCAGCAGCAACATGGGGCGAGCATGGTCATGAAGAATTTTGACATTCGTCAGCATTCATGTTGTGGCGTTTGTCACGAAGGGCACGACGCAACTTCACCAAAGTTTTCATGTAGGCTTCAGCATTCACAGTGGTCCCGTGTTCAGCAAAGTCCACCAATACAACACCATGCATATCCCAGAACATCGTCACAAGCACTTTCCTAGCAGATTGAGTCACTTTGATTTTTTTCTACACAGGGGAACCATCATGTTTCTACTCCATACTTGTCTGATTGGTTTTGGGCGTGTAGTGGTATGCCCATGACTCATCACCAGTGACGATTCCTTTCAGAAAGTCATGCTCTTGTGCGGTGTACCGCGTTTAGTGATCCAAGCTCATCATTCACTGGCCCTTGTGGATGTCTGTCAGGTTCTTAGGCACCCAGCACTAACTTTAAGAAATTTCAACGTGTCATGAACAATATTGTACACCGCACCATAGGAAATGTTCAACTGTTGCGATAAGGTTCGCAGTTGCACACGCCGGTCGTTCGGAATTGTCGTCTCAATGCCTCCGACGTTCTGCGGGGTTGCAGCTGTTACCGGTCTCTAGGAGCGTGGCGAATCACTAAGGTTCTCACGGCCCTCTAGGGAGAATGCACACCACTTGGAGACATTACTACGGTCCATACAATCATCCCCATACACGCCGCACATGTCCCTGTGAATATCACTCGGTTTATGCCCTTTGGTCCACAATTATCGAACCACACGTGGACGACAGTAACATGCGCGCCATCTTTGTTGCGGAGTTCACGCTTCTCTCGCCAGAGCTGCACATGAAACAAACGATACCCTCTATAGTGAGAACTTCAAAATGTATCTGTGTTCCAGCTGCAATGCCAAGGCAGAAAAAAATTATTGTGCGTTACTTTTCGATCCGATCTCGTAGATGGATCTGCGGTAACGTGTGAGGCACGTATTTGGAGGTTCCGGGTTTGATTCCCGTCGACCGTCTCGAGGTTTTTCTTGGTCGGTAGGAGAATGCTGGGATGGTTTCTCATCTACCACGATTTCTTTTCCATCTTTTCCCTTTCATTTCGTTTCTTTCTCATCTTTTAGGTTAGGTGCTGTTAGGTTTCGTGCCGTATGGCGCTGCCGGACAGAACGAGTTGTTCATCGCCCTCTCCAGGCACCTCCAGTAGTGGGACGGGTCTTCGAGCCTGGAAGTGTTATTGACTTCCGCTACTCTCTGTCTGTCTGTCTGTCTGCCTATGAGCTTCCCGTAAGGGGGGTTCCGACCCCTTCAGCTGCCGTGATGCGGGCGCTGCGTACCCTGAGCACTCGTGGTAGGTACATCTGACGTTACGAGAAGTACGCTGGGCCGAACATTCGAGCCCCTCCCGTGGGAGAGTTGTTCGGATTGGGTTGGACTCGGCAGGGCAATGGTTCCCGAAACCAATGGGAGATTGGGTACGTCTATATAGGTTTCCATACCGGCGGGGTTGTGAGACTCCTCAATGTCCTTCGGTACCGCCCTGGATTGCCGGTAGACGGCTTGCTAGATTGCTGTCGGCCTTACTGAGGTTTTCGGTAGTCGTTCTTTCGGGATGACGCGCGTAAGTGACGTAACCACTTCCATCATCGCGTGAGCCTCATGGGAAATACCCTCGGTGGGAGAGCCACACCCTGGGCTAGGAGGGGGGCTCTACCTCGGGTAGACCTTCGCTCTTAACTAAAATAACTGTCTGCCTATGAGCTGTAGCCCCCTGTGGTCCTTCACTTTATACTGGTTCACACGAAGATATTCAAGAAAATCCAGTACCTCAAACTACCCTTTACATGAAAACGTTTTCACTATTTTTAATTTTTTCAAAAATGGCTACAAGAATTTTGATTAAAATACCATACTTTGGGATATTTACATGGAACAAAATGTATATTTTGTATTTTCTGCGAAAAGCTTCTGAAGTCTTTTTCATTCTGAATGACTGCTGTATCATTCGTAAACTATAAGAGATGGGTAACAATTTCATCTCTTCAAGGGTTAGGAGTTTTCTCCTGTTCCGGCCTCAAATGTCTTTCCATCTCTCATTGGTCTTCCAATGTATCTTTTTCCAAGTGGTTGATAATTATATACCATTTTGGAGTAGGCGAGTTTTTTCTCCATCTTCTGAGCTTGAAGGGGTTTAATTGTTGCGGTTGCATCACGTTTGGACACCAATATGAAGCTGTTTTAGACCACGCACGTAATGGATGCCAATTTGTGGGCGTTATGTACGGTACGGTACAAACTTTCTGGTGGCCTTCGCCACACGTTTAAGAACCAACTTTGTATTTTAATGTTTATTTTATTTAAATATTATATATGCCTCGGCTTCGTCAGTAGTAATTTGCAGAACACGTATCTCTTAACAGAGCTGGTACGGCTAAAGAACAAGACTTACACAAATTATAATTGTACTCCA
Organism: Deroplatys truncata; assembly: GCA_030765065.1. NCBI lineage: Eukaryota > Metazoa > Arthropoda > Insecta > Mantodea > Mantidae > Deroplatys > Deroplatys truncata. The sequence goes on from CM060979.1 coordinate 16,787,278, forward strand.
CTCCCTTTATTTATCCTTCACACGATTAAATAACACTTCACTGATGTATCCTACTGTGGAGCTGTGAGATTATTGTTAAATTGCACTTTTAACAGGTAAACTTTATACTATCCTCACCGCAATGAATTTTCATGTCTCACACTGACCCATACCGAACCTAACTGCTTGGGTACGTTTTCTTGTAGCGTCTACCGCCTCTATTTCTAGTATCTGATTGACTAATCCTACTCCAATAGAATACTTTTATTTAACTTTTAGCTATTTTTCTAGTCTTTGATTGGCTATTTATAAACTGTTTTAAACATTACATTATTATTGTTCCAAGAACTATTAGTAGCCTTTTTAAACGTTCATTGTGCAAACTCTTGCCATATTGTCCATCACATGGTTCACAGATGAAGCACAGTTGCATTTATCCGGCTATTGGGCCAGTGAAAATCCACATGTTATTCATGAAGCACCTATGCAGCCGGTTAAAATCGGAGTTTGGTGCGCAATATCCGCACAGAGAGCAGTGGCACCAACTTTTGTTGAAAACAATGTGAACACTGCAGAGTACCGACGGATTTTCATGGAGTTTGCTGAGCAACTAGACGATGAAACCAACGACAATAATTCATTGTCATGAAGAATTTTGACATCGTCAGCATTCATGTTGTGGCGTTTGTCACGAAGGGCACGACGCAACTTCACCAAAGTTTTCATGTAGGCTGCAGCATTCACAGTGGTCCCGTGTTTAGCAAAGTCCACCAATACAACACCGTGCATATCCCAGAACACCATCACAAGCACTTTCCTAGCAGATTGAGTCACTTTGAATTTTTTCTTCACTGGGGAACCAGCATGTTTCCACTCCATACTTGCATGCTTGGTTTCGGGCGTGTAGTGGTAAAATAGGCACAACTCAACACGTCGTTCCATGTTACTGGCCACTCGTTGGAGGACTCTGTTGTCAATAGCTTGAATCTCCTGTGTAATGTTGTGCTTCAGATCTTCCAATGTCTGGGGACGTGTGGCATAAACCCTGTCATTTAAGTAACCCCACAGAAAGAAGTCCGGCGATGTCAAATCCGGAGATCTCGGTGGCCACAGGTTCTTGGAAACTATCCGGTCGTCAAAGAAACTTGCAATTAATGCCATGGATTCATTTCATGTATGATATGTAGCACCGTCCTGCTGAAAATATCCTTGACTCAGCTCTACATCGTCTAGATGTTCTAATTTATTGTTGTCTCAAGGTTACCTTATTAGCAACTTTCGGTTTCTACTTTATGATTCTGTTTGCTACGGTAAGCAGCTTGCTTCTATTCTCACAGCTCCTACATTGTTAAACTACGCAATACATTCACATAACATTGTTATATATGTACATAATAATATAAACATAATACACTGACTTTAATATACACTTTATATATTATATTATACACATATTGCTTTAAGGCGGGCTGCTATTATTTTTTATATTAGGTATATTAGACTGATATCATTTAAGTGATAAAAACACTGCCTCAAGTTCTCCATTTGTTCCTGTAATAATCAGTCTTCTCATTTATTTCACAGATATTCTTTCCTTATTTCTTCATTTTTATTTTGTTAACTACTGTATATTATTTAATTTCTTTCAGATATCTCATTTCAGCCGCATTTATTTTACCCCATTCACTTTTTTAATAGTCCATGCTTCACAGCCATACAGTAACACTGGAACTGTCATTGTTTTATAGGACTTCATACTTTTTTCTCTTCTTGTTTTCCTTTTAGTGTCCTTGCTAATATTTCGCAGATCTTCTAAAACTTACTTTGTTATTTAAATCTGGACTGTGGTAATATACCAGCAGGCTCAACCTCGCACATAACACTTCGTGCGTTAAAAGATTTGCAGAACTCAACGGGGCAAATCCAATTAAACACGCGTCAGTGGGGAACTGGCGCATTGGCGCCCTATAACCTACTACTAACTGCAACTACTACATCAGTGATTCTCAGAAACGTCTATATGGATACACGAGACGGTTGGAATATCGTATCAATCAACAGGAGCAAAATTCCGAACTCATATTTAATGAGCGAGGTCAGCATAACAGTACCGTTAGATGATAATAACAATAACGTATATAATAGCAAGCGAAAAACAATGGCAGTGAAACACTGCGTGCTCTCATGTTTGTTGCTTATAGTCCGTAATGTTAGACAAGAATAGCGTAAACACAATTGAAAAAAATTTGATGTATTACACTAACATGACTTTCTCTACTCTTGTACAAACTATCTTATTGCTAATTTTCTTGTGGGTGCAAGGGGAATATGGTAGGCTTTAAGCGATAGCCAAATGTTTTAAGAGCTGGTTGCTATGTGGAGCATTCCATTCTCTTTGTATGTCCAGGAGATAAAAAAAAAAGAATAACGAATTCCCATTTCAGAAAAAAGTATAAGTATTGGAAAACTCAAACAAATAACAAGGAATATCTCGAAAATGGGTCACTGCACAAAAATGTATATGACATAAATTGTGTGTTTTAACGAGATCTACGTTTTTCTGTGTACTAAAATTTTGCCCATCTCTTACAGTTTACCAACTCTGCAAAAGTCATTTAGAAAGATGAAGATTTTTGGGGAAATTCCCAGTAACTTCAGCATATACATTTCATTTTCCAGGAAAATATCTTAAACATATGACATTTTAATCAAACTCGGAGCCATTTTTGAGAAAATCAAAATTTTCGAAAAAGTGTTTCATGTAAAGGGTAGCCTGGGGTGGGGTACTTTCTTGAAAATCTTCGTGTCGCATCCTTGGAAGATACTAAACCCAAATAGCAAGCTTGGTATTTATCCGAGTTTTCGTTTTTGAGTTATGATGTTCACAGACAGGCAGACACACGCACACACACACACACACACACACACACACACACGGACATGCTTCCAAAAATGCTTTATTTGGATTCAGTGCACCTCAGCTCCGAGATGGCAAAGAAAAAGGTTAGATCAGTCGCCGCTCCTGCTAAGGCAGGAACCTCTTCGTCTCCTCCGGCACCCGCCGAGAAGATCTCGCCGCAGCCGCCGCAGCCTAGGGCAACCTATGGCTCAACCGCCGCTTCGACGCCAGCTAGCACAGCTTCGCCGCGACTGCCTCCGCAGCTGCCGCCACCATCACCGGTGCCTACGCCGCCTAACCTGGGAAGTTCCCAGCCTGCGCAGATCCAGCCTGTACTTCATGCGAGGTACAGCGCTGTTATTCGAGGGCTCCCGAGGGACCTGCCAGTCAGGTTCCTCACCAGCGCTGCACACCAGCAGTGGCCTTCAGCCTTGAAGGCCGCTCGGATCTACGGAGCACAAGGACCCACATCGCTCGTTAGGATCGAGTTTGCAGACCCTGGTGACCACGAAGCGGCCTTGAGGGCGGGCCTGCCCTTATTAGGGCGGTGCTTACGCATCAAGTCCAGCGGAGTGGAAAGCCAGGTACCCTGGCGACGCTGCACAACGAGAGTTCCTGCACGGCGAAGCCCAGGTGCCACTACTGTGGCGCTTCCAGCACTACGTCTACGTGCAAACAGCACGATCTACACCGCCGTCGACGGTACTGTGCAACTTGTGGAGGGTCGTCTCATTACACCGGCCAAGCGCTCTGTCCCCTGCATCCTCGCAGGAAGGCAACGCCGAAGCCACCAACACCTACATCGCACCCAACAACAACTCCACAGCCCCCGACACCAGCATCATCGCAAACACTGACACCAGCACCTTCACCAGCGCCGATCATCGAGGAAGTCCAGGGCCTACACGACGCCGTTCAGGATCTCCACACGGAGTTCCTGAACATGACGACGAAGCTGACAGCCCCGGAGGAACTCATCCGAGACCTTCAAGACACCACAGCTGCTCAGCAAGTTTTTCTAGCTGGGTAGTTCGAGACCATCGCATCCAGTTTCAGCACCATCGACAACTCCATCTATAACTCATCTCCAGCTTCAGACACCATAGCTCAACACCTCGATACCATCGACATGACACTACGATCTCTGGAAGCACAGCAGCATCAACATCGAGCCCACTTCCAGCAGCCAATCAACCGCCGAAGGCCTCCGAGCACCACAGCTTACACCGATGAATTCCACAGCCGAACTCTTCAGTTTCACCAGAAGTAAGTTCTACAATTACCATTTCCATTCCTTCCTAAATCCTCGCTATTTTCACTAGTGTTGCAGTCAGGTTTCATGGCTGTAACCTAATATCTACTCCCGCCCAAGGGCGGCAGCTAACATCCTTCACATACTAACGCGGGTGCTATGCGGGACCGCACAAAGCCACGCCATTCCACTTTTCCTTCTTCCTTTTTCCATCCAGTGGAGGAGTTTTTAGTGGGTATGCCAACTATTGGCGAGTCCCACACTCTCAGTCCCGACTCCCATCGGGGCTGGGGTTAGTGATTAAATCATTTTCTCCTCCACTCGAAAAAAAAACAATTACTTATAGACTTATATACATAATCGAGAATGTAAAAATAGGTCAAATAAAGACATTTTAATTATTTGTGAGTTTAAAAAGTGAGTTTATTCCCTCGAAAATAAAGCCTGTGTGACTAAAGTGGAAAATATTCCAAGACCTTTTCGGTCTGTTTTTGTCTATCATCATACACTCTATTGCAAGCCTGGGAAGTGCCTCTCAATGAGCGCGATCCGCTCATCGCCTTTGCTGATAAGCAAGAGGAGTAGTAGGAAACTCGTCTGGCCCCCGTAACTGAGTAGCTAGAGCTCTTGTCTCCTGTGAGAGGGGTCCCGGATTCGATTCCCAGCTGAAATATGGGAAATGTCCTCTAGCCAAGAGTATTCCCTATCCTCTTCAGTCTGGAAGTATGAATGTACGTATGATCTAATGATTAAAGCCCAGTGTTTGCTAGAAACCTAAAGACAAACGAATACGAGTTAACATTTGCTTATAGACAATGTTCTAAAGGAAATACCGCCGATAAGACCACTGTAGTTAAAGGCGTGGTATAAATGGAACTTAAAAGAAAGAAAAGAAAGGGGGGGAAAATCCGAAGCTCGCTTACGCTAATTCGCCAGTTCCCCACTGACCTGTGGGAATTGCCCCGTTGAGTTCTGCAACTATTTTAACGCATGGACGGATATATGCACACTTGAAATGCGGCGCGTTGGCCCACCTGGTATAATATTACAGCTTAGATAATTAATATGTTATACTTGTTCCAAGGCTATATTGTTTATAGCCATTTTGGATCCGAGCGGAAACTTTCTTGAAAGGCCATTATTTTCGGTTTATTGGTAGAGATTTTAAGTCCATAGGAAACTAGCCGGTCGGGCAAAAACTTATTAGACAAAATATATAGATCTCGTTAAAGCACATATTATGTCTAATAAAATTTGTTGAAGCGTTAGCCATTGACGAGATTTCTTTTGTTCTTGGTTTCCGTACACCTTTTTCAAGTGGTAACTTGCTATCTGTATTCACAACGAGTAGATAGAAGAACAATTTGCAGAGACATTGGAATCCTAAAGAACCGAGCAGTTGGTGACAACAAGATACAAATGTCTTGATTGTTCGTCCTCCAGGGAGCAGCATGTACCGTGATCACTCTAGGGATCTAGATAGGCAGAAAGCCAGAGTAGAAATTAACTCATGGCCGGTAGAAGCCCCAAGAGTAGCGCGGAGGTAGGACTTGTACTCTTGTGTTTCCTCGCAATTACAGAGATCAACAGTGCTTGAGGCAGTTCTGTCTCCCTAGGGGCACCGTGTTCGATCCATGCCTGTCATTGTGGGATTTGTGGCCAGACGCGAGATTTCCCTTGGCACTTGATATCATCAATCATTGCTCTGGCTCTTGGTACCATTATCTCCACCTCAATGATTATCCTCTTATCCTCCCATACCATTAAAATCATTTTTGAAAATAATTCTATATTCTCACACCTACTTGATTACGCAAAGATTTTACTTTATACAGTCCATGGCTACCTGAATTATCTAGAACTGTTACAACACCTGCAATGACCAATGAACTTTGTTACCAAAATACTTTTATCATTCGTAATTATAACCAGCTTCATGTATCGGACGGGGTACAAATTACTTCACTACAATTATAGTGAATTATAAATCCCATTTAATTATAAGTGCAAGCCGGTCTTAGGTCAAAGATAGATAACATTTATTCAACAACAAATAATTAAAAAAAACAAAGATAATTCAACTAGAAACTGCTTCATAAATTTATCACAGCACTCCAAAAATCCAAGCAATTTTATATTCCGGTATTCAATCCTTATTACTTTCTCTACTACGTATAGTAAGTAGAGGATTTTGAACAAAATATATATGTTTAAGATATTTTCATGGAAAATAAATGTATATCTTGAAGTTTCTGGGAATGGCCCCAAAAGTACTTCATTGTGAATGAATTTTGCATGACTGGTAAACGTTAAGAGATAGACAAAATTTTACTATACAAAAAAATATAGATCTCGTTAAAACACACAATTTATGTCATATACATTTTTTTGTCGAGTGAACATTTCCGAGATATTCCTTGTTATTTGTTTGAATTTTCCAATACTTGTTCTTTTTCTGAAATGGGAATTCGTTATTCGCTTTTATGTCCTGGACATACAAAGAGAATGCAATGCTCCACATAGTAACCAGCTCATAAGCATTTGACTATCGCTTAAAGCCTACCATATTCCCCTTGCACCTACAAGAAAATTAGCAATAATGATTAACATGAAGTAGATGGAGTATAAGCGCTTGTAAAATAGTTTGTACAAGAGTTGAGAAAGTAATGTGAGTGCAACAGATAAGAGTGTTTACGTAAAATACTCACCACGCAGTATACGTTTACTAAAATAAATAATTCTCATCACCTCGTCAGTTCCTCAGCATTTCATATATTTGTTAGCAGTTTCGCCACGTACTCTTGTTATATTAAAACAACAGTAAAATGTGTAACTGGCGCAAAACTTCTGGAATCGAGACCTTGATTGCCTCCCCAGCTACCGAGCCTAGGAATGGTTTATGTTTAGCTTAATCAACGAAAGCGATATAATACCTTTGCTTACTCACAGTGCGTAACACATACAGTCTGCATAGAAAGTGTCCGCATCTTGTAATTTCAAAGAGAGCAGTACGTAAATAGTGCTTATTTTATATTTGTTATATTTATAACCATGGCTCCTACGTTTTCAAAGTTAAATGCTAAGGTATTACGTATTCAAAGCAGGGAAATAATTGCAAATGTCCTCGACTTCATGAACCAAGAAGCAGAGATGAAGGAAGAAAATATATGTTTACCCGAGTTCCACAAAAGCCTTAAGAGAGTGAAAGAAAGAGTAGCCAAAGCAACTGTTGTTTCACTGAGTTCCGTTTCCAGAGTTCTCAAAGATAAGAAAAACCATATGGATGAAAGAGTACCATTTGACACACCTGTGAAGAAACATAAGGTCCCTAAACGTATTACAGAAATAGACGATTTGGACTAATGCGTCATTCGGTGCACGATTCACAATTTCTATGTGGAAGAAAAAACTGTGCCAACAATAAGCAGATTGCTCATCAATCTGAAAGATGTCATAAATCTTCAAGGTGGTGCTACAATCTCAAATCCCGGCTATGGCAATGAATTTTGCAGTCTAATACTAACTTTCCAAATGACTATAATTTTATATGTACTTATATCAGCATAAATTTTCAAGATGCTGCTAAAAATCTCAGAAAAATTATAAAAGATTTAGGGTTTAAGTGGAAGAAAACGAAACCGAACAGAGTTCTAATAGAAAAGCACAACATACGATCTCAGCTGGAAGAGTACTTTACTCAGAGGTACAAATTAGAGGGTCAAACTATTGTGTATGAAGATGAGTCGTACATACACAGCAGTCACACATCTAAAAGTTGAAGTGACGATAGCGAATTAGGTTTTCAGGCAGCTGTTGCCAAAGGGCAAATACTTATTATCGTTCATGCTGTTCGTTCCAAATGCCCTTCTTTTACAAGTCGCAACAAAAAACAGGAGATTTTCATCAAGAAATGAATACAGAAAATTGCATGAAGTGAATCAACACCATGTTGATACCTAATAAGCCTGCTGGGTCTATTCTGGTTATCGACAATGCTTCACAATGTGGTAACACTCAAATTGACAAACAACCTACCTCAAATTCCTTGAAAGAAGAAATAAAAACTTGGTTGCTTAGGCATAATATAGCTTTTGATGAAAGCATGAGTAAAATAAATATAACTTAGTTAAAGCCAACAAATCCCTTCAGAAGTCATAACTCATAATACTTGGCCAGATATTAATACAACATCGCCATAATGTACTTAGACTGCCACCGTATCACCCAGATCTAAACCCAATCGAATTAATCTGGGCTGATGTCAAAAACTGGGTGGCCTGCAGAAATATCACTTTTAAACTAAAAGATGTGGAGCAGTTATGTCGCCAGCGATTTGCAGAAATTGGAAGCCCAGAATGGGAAAATGTATATCGACATGTTGAATAAATTGAGAATCATTATTTAAAAAAATACGGAATTGCAGAAAATCAATTAGAAAAAATTCTCATCCAGGATAATGGTGCAGAAAGTAGCGACAGCAGTGATGGCGGCAATGAAGTGAGTGATTCCGCAGAAGAGGAAGGGCTGTCAGGTGTGGAAGAACTGGAGGCAGATGGTTGACAGCGTTTTTATATTAAGGGCATTTTACATCGGTGGATTTAAATATACTGTGTATACAACTAAGTTTATCGTGTAGTGCAGTGCATAAGCGGTGTGTGGATATTTGACAATGACTGTCCCACGCACTCCTGCAGCATGCAGACGACCGATCACCTCCTGATCTGGTATGTAACTCGCTTCATAGCTGTCATTAAGATTTTCACGTGTCTAGAACTGTTGCGCCAGTTATAACATTAAAGGATGCAATAATCACTAATCTCTCGGTTCATAGATGAAGTCCATTTTGCGATCCTTCCTTCACTAGCCATTTAAGGTTACTCTTATGATAGTGTTCTCTCTTTTTAAAACGTAATGTTGCTTTAGGATACATCAGTTGAGTCTTTATAGTGGAGGAGTTTCTTATCAGGGTGATTTATGAAGAACTGACACATTAATTTTTTAATTGTTTCAAAACGAGTTATGCTAGCGACAACTTATTACAGATGAAATGCAGAGGAATTTTGGGAGATTATTTACCTTTATACCTAATGTTGAAAATGTCCTCCATCCTGCATAACGCACAACTCGACACGTCGTTCCATGTTACTGGCCACTCGTTGGAGGATTCTGTTGTCAATAGTTTGAATCTCCTGTGTAATGTTGTGCTTCAGATCGTCCAATGTCTGGGGACCTATGGCATAAAGCCTGTCTTTTAAGTAACCCCATAGAAAGAAGTCAAATCCGGAGTTCTCGGTGGCCACAGATTCTTGGAAATTATCCGGTCGTCAAAGAAACTTGCAATTAGTGCCATGGATTCATTTGATGTATGACATGTAACACCGTCCTGCAGTAAATATCCTTGACTCAGCTCTACATCGTCTAGTTGGCCAGCAAACTCCATGAGAATCCGTCGGTACTCTGCAGTGTACACATTGTTTTCAACAAAAGTTGGTCCCACTATTCTCTGTGCGGATATTGCGCACCAAACTCTTATTTTAAACGGGTGCATAGGTGCTTCATGAATAACATGTGGATTTTCGCTGGCCCAGTAGCCGGATAAATGGAACCATGCTTCATCTGTGAACCATGTGATGGACAATATGACAGGATTTTGCACGATGAACGCCCGAAACCAACGACAATAATTCAGTCGTCTATCCTTATCTGGTTCCTGTAACTAATGGATAACCGTAATCCTATACGGCTTTAGACTTGTACTTTTCACAGCTCTCGGACACATTGAGTAGCTGTACCCTGTCTCCTGCGACAAACATCTTAATGGTATTTTGGGTGACTGATCCAGTCAACAACCGTGGGAAGCCTAGATAAACGAGTTTTGCCTTTTTCACTCACCAGATGTCCAGTTGTTTTCATTTTGTTTACCAGTCCCAGTATTATGTTTCTTTGGGGAGGATTCGGAACAGCAAATTCTCTCTGATATGCCCTTTGAGTAGCTGTAATTGAATTCGTAATCCAGCATTGCTGTACAAGGAAGAGTCGTTCATTGAATGTGTACTCCATTTACACGTTGACTAGAACAAAATCTCTAAAACAGTTGCCGACAGTAAAACTAACAATTACGAATAAAACATGAACATCTACGCATATACTGACAGGCAATCGAAATTCCACATTTTGCTGAATTTGGTGCTAAAATTGGGCCACTGAGTGAATTTCGAACATAATAATTAAAGAAATAAATGTCTCAGTTCTTCATAAATCACCCTGTATAACACTATCCGTGGAAAACTTCAAAGTTGTGCACAAGCCAAAGAGTACTTATAGACAATACAGCATTTGGAAGACGTTGGGGAGAGGATAAGGAACTCGGATGTTTCGCAGATGTTCCACATTCTTTTGCGTAAATATCAGGGGATTTTTCATCCGTTAATAGGAAAAGCCGGGACTGTAGGGTATTACAATTATAAGGGGTAATCCGGAGAATTCACTATAAAACCCTCTATATTGTGACGCAGCGGCTTTGGTCCAAGGTTATCGGGAGGTCGTGCCGAGAGGTCGAGTAAATAACGACAACGCCGCTTGCCAGCGTAAACACCGGACAGGCTATCTGGAATTTTTATCTCCTCCCTACTCCAGAAAGTGTGACGAAATAGTTCTAGAAGGTTCGAGAACCCTGTAAGGAAGATTTCACTGCCTATATAAGCGAGCGCTCTCGCAGGCAGTCAATCAGTGCCAATCGAGGCAATCCGAGTTGAAAGCGAGTCGAGTGTGACACTCAGTGCGTGTGAGCCGCGAGGTGAGGAGTGGCGACGTAGAGCGAGTCACTTCGGTCAGTCGGTGAGGGCTTCCCGTGCGACATCATGAGCGAGTTGGTGTAGACTTCTGTGACGTGCAGCGAGTGTACCGCAGAGCGACGGTTGTGGAGGACTTGTGTTCGGCTCCCGAGTGACGTGAAGGGGCTGCGTCACGAAAAAAGTGAACTAACGGAGAACTGAACTACTTCATCTGAGTGGAGTGACATTGTGAAGTGAACCCGCAGTGAAGCTGAACAGATGAGAACTAAGAACAGTGACAGTTGAAAAACTGGACGAAGTCACAATTAATTGTACAATAACTTTATAAAGAATGAGGGCGGTAAATGAAATTAATTCCATAGTGGAGTTTTTAAAAAGCGTGCAATATGGGATAAACCAACTAGTAGATTTGTAAATAATTTATTAAATAGTCAATGACTATAGTAGAAAGTACCGCCATTATAAAGCTTAAGTTTGAAGTTTGACGATGCTACGTTGTTTACTAATTGCTTGGCAGCCATCAATAGTGAACTCTCTCAGCGAATTTGTAAACATGGCTAAAACTGGCCATCGTTATGTGATACAACTCTTTCATTTGAAAGGTCTTAGTCCAACTGATATTAAAGCTGAGTTCGATTCTACTTTGGGGGAGTCTGCTCCTTCGTTTACAACAGTAAAATATTGGGTGGCAGAGTTTAAGCGAGACCGTACGAGCTGCCAAGACGACCATCGCAGTGGTCGACGAAATGAGGTGACCACGCCAGAAATTTTGAAGAAAATCCACAAAATGGTATTGATTGACCATCGACTGAACGTGCGCGAGCTAGCAGACTTCGTAGGCGTTTCAAAAAGTGCTGTACATCGCATACTAACTGAAAACTTAGACATGAGAAAGCAATGCTCAAGATGGGTACCCCGTTTACTCACAACGGAACAAAAGCAGCGTCGTGAGGGTGCTTCAGTCAAGTGTTTGGCGATGTTTCGCTGCAGTAAAGTCGAGTTTTTGCGTTGATTCATAACCATGGATGAAACATGGGTCCATCGCTTCACACCTGAGACGAAGGAACAGTCAAAACAGTGGATTGAAAGGGGAGAATCGGTTCCAAAGAAAGCGAAGACAGTTCCATCTGCAGGCAAGGTCATGGCGTCAGTTATCTGGATGTGTGTCTAATAATTTTCATTGATTATTTCAAAAAGGAAAAACAATCAATGGAGAGTATTATGCAAACTTATTGCAACATTTGAATGATAAAATCAACCAAAAAAAGGCTCCATTTAGCAAAAAAGAAAGTTCTGTTTTATCAAGACATTGCACCAGTTCACACATCCATTATCGCCATGGCCAAAATCAATGAGTTAAATTTCGAATTGCTTCTTCATGAACTCTATTTGTCAGATTTAGCCCCCTCTGATTATTTTCTATTTCCAAAGTTGAAGAAATGGCTTGGTGGTAAAAGATTTGCCAACAATGAAGAGGTGGAGTCTGCAGTTGATAGCTATTTTACAGAACTCCACGGTTCTCACTATAAACAGGGTATCGAAGCTATTGAACACCGCTGGGAAAAGTGTATCAAGCTAAAAAAGACTACGCGACGTGATCAAAACTATCGGGACACCTGGCTGAAAATGACGTACAAGTTCGTGGCGCTCTCCATCGGTAATGCTGGAAGTCAATATGGTGTTGGCCCATCCTTAGCCTTAATGACGGCGTTCACTCTCGCAGGCATACTTTCAAGCAGGTGCTGGAAGATTTCTTGGTGAATGGCAGCCCATTCTTCACGGAGTGCGGAACCGAGGAGAGGTATCGATGTAGGTCGGTTAGGGCTGGCACGAAGTCGGTTTCCAAAACATCCCAAAATATGTTCTATAGGATTCAAGTCAGGACTCTGTGCAGACCAGTCCATTACAGGGATGTTATTGTCGTGTAACCACTCCGCCACAGCCCGTGCAGTATGAAGAGGTGCTCGATCGTGTTGAAAGATACAATCGCCATCCCCGAATTGCTCTTCAACAGTGGGAAGCAAGAAGGTGCTTAAAATATCAATGTGAGCTGTGATCGTGCCACACAAAACAACAAGGGGCGCAAGCCCCCTCCAGGAAAAACACGACCACACCATAACACCATCACCTCCGAATTTCACTGTTGGCACTACACACGCTGGCAGATGACGTTCACCGGGCATTCGCCATACCCACACCCTGCCATCGGACCGCCACATTGTGTACCGTGATTCGTCACTCCACACAACGTTTTGCCGCTGTTCAATCGTGTAATGTTGACGCTCCTTACACCAAGCGAGGCTTCGTTTGGCATTTTCCTGCGTGATGTGTGGCTTGTGAGCAGCCGCTCGACCATGGAATCCAAGGATTCTCACCTCTCGCTTAACTATCATAGTACTTAGAGTGGATCCTGATGCAGTTTGGAATTCCTGTGTGATGGTCTGGATAGATGTCTGCCTATTACTGTTTACGAACCTCTTCAAATGACGGCGGTCTCTGTCAGTCAACAGACGAGGTAGGCCTGTATGCTTTTGTACTGTACATGTCCCTTCATGTTTCCACTTCACTATCACATCAGAAACAGTGGACCTAGGGATGTTTAGGAGTGTGGAAAACTCGCGTACAGACATCTGACACAAGTGACACCCAATCACCTGACCACGTTCGAAGTCCCTGAGTTCCACGGAGCGTCCCATTCAGCTGTTTCACGATGTCTAATGACTACTGAGGTCGCGGATGAGTACCAGGCAGTTGGTGACAGCACAATGCACCTAAGATGAATAACGTATGTTTGTGGGTTGTCCGGATACTTTTGATCACATAGTGTATGTAGAGAAATAAAAACTATTTTTTCCCAAAATGTTTGTGTTTTCTTTGTTAGGTGTGGTACTTTTGGAACAACCCTCATAAGTACATGCGAGCTTTAATCTCTTTAGATAATAAATACCCTCCCGCTTCAGGGTCGACAAGATTATAGATCTCGTGGTATTACCTAGGATAGTTCACCCCAACCGAGATTCGAACTCGGCTTAGAACATGTAACAATTTATGGAAAAGCATCATTTAGGTTCGCAAAATGGAACTTTTATTGTGTGTGTGCAAGGCCAAACAAACGCGCGATCGTGCAAAAAACTCATTTTTCAAAAGTGTAATTAATCAAATTTACTTCTACACCGATATTATATTACACTGGTCACGTGATATATGTCCCAAATGCATGTGGTTACCTTCGTAATCTTGGTGAGCTGCAAATGAGGCAGAACCAAGGTTTGTTAAGAACAATGTTGCTGCAAAATCGAGCTTCCAAATGAAGTGTTTGCGGAGAAGGAATGACGTCACAAGTGATATTCGCATGAATATTAGTAAAATCTGATGTTTTACTTTCCCATGACTTTCTCTACCCTGCATCATTTATTAATGTATATAAAAACTTATTTTAGGAAAGCCTATTTTTGGTCTACTTAATTTTAATCGTGATAAACCGTTGCGCAAATAACTGCAAACGGAATACCGATAGTCAAATGTTTCAGAACTGGACGCTATATACTGGCCTTGTATACTCATTCCGTGCAATCGCGGTAAACAACTGAATGTCGACAGGACTTCAAAATAAAGGCAAATTATGGCTTATGCCATAAGTTATTTGAAATAAATTGTGTATTTTAAAGCAAACCTACACCTTTTGTGTAGTGCGCTTTCGTTATCGCTTAACGTCTAATAGTTATACAAGATTATACAAAATTCCTTCCGAATGAAGAGGACTTCCTAGGCTATTCCCAGAAAATTCAAGATATACATTTTGATTTGCCATGTAAATATCTTTAATATATATTATTTTGAGCTATTTTTGAGAAAATCGAAAATTTCGAAAACTGCTCCATTTAAAGGATAGTTGAGGAGAGCGGCTTTTTTTTGGTGGGGGGGAGAATCTCCTTGTCGCAACTTTGGAAGGTACTGAACCTAAATAAATTTTCGTCTTTGAATTATGTTGTTGACACACACACACACACACACACGCACGGACCTTTTTCTAAAAATGCTTTGGATTCAAGGGTCTCAAAACATGTATTTCCAAGGAAATCATGGTATCGAATTTTTGGATGGAATACAATACAGTCTGGGTGGCTCAATTGGTTAGGCACTGGTCTTCTGATCCGAAGTTCGCGAGTTCAAACCTGGCCCAAACCGAGGCACTGGTGGCGCTCATATGACTCTCGCAATTGACAGCGTCGTTAACAAACAAAACGGTAGGTTTTTTAAAAAAATACAGAAAATTATTTTCGAAATACTTCATTATTTGTTCTTGTTTCACATCATCGTCGTTGAAATGTTTTCCACCAAGGAATTGATCAAATTGTTCCCAGCCAAATAATGCAATCAGATCTTGAGTTGGTTTGGCCGGAAGTTGTCACTCATTACTGCTTCCCCATAAACCTCACACAATTGACAATGATTGTTTGCTGGCCTGAAATTCCACGCAATTCAAAAAATGAATCACTGATCTGACTTTACAGTCGGCGGGTCGTTCGACTGTTTTGAACATTTCAAAACGCTCTAAAACAGGAAAACACAAAGTGACGCTCGCTCACAGCTGCGTCAGGCTTCCTATTAAATTGAGGAGGCGATTGCGCATGCTCAAATTCGCGACTACAGCGCTACAGCGGCAAAGTATTAAAACGGCACTTACTTTAAAAGCAGGACTCGTACTATGCGTAGTACATAAAGTAAAAATCTGATGTGTTACACTCATATGACTTTCTCTACTCTTGTGCAAACTATTTTTACAAACGCTTATTCTCCATATGCTTCATGTTAATTGAGATGTTAATCTTATTGCTAATTTTCTTGTAGATGCAAGGGGAATATGTTAGGCTTTAAGCGATAGTCAAATGTTTTAAGAGTTGGTTGCTATGTGGAGCATTCCATTCTCTTTGCATGTCCAGGACATAAAAAAACGAATTATGAGTTTTCATTTGAGAAAAAGTATAAGTATTGGAAAATTTAAGGGAATAACAAGCAATATTTCGAAAATGCTTCACTCAACAAAAAAAAATGTATATGACATTAATTGTGTATTTTAACGCGATCTACATTTTTGTGTAGTAAAATTTTGTATATCTCTTATGGTTTACCAGTTATGTAAAAGTCGTTCACAATGAAGAAGACATTAATCAAAATCGTTAGAGCCGTTTTTGAGAAAATTAAAATTTTCGAAAAATGTTCCATGTAAACGGTAATCTGAGGTGGGGGATTTTCTTGCAAACCTTCATGTCACATGTCTGAAAGATACTGAACCTAAATACCAAGTTTGGTGTTTATCCGACTGTTCGTTTCTGAGTTATGCTGTTCACAGACACACACACACACACACACGGACATGTTTCCAAAAATGCTTTTTTTCGGATTCAGGGAGTCTCAAAAAATGTATTTCCGGTGAAATCTCGGTATCGAATTTTTGGGTGGAATACAATACATCCCCTACTTACTATACGTAGTAGAGAAAGTAAAAATAATTTGTGTATTCCTATGATGATTGTTCCACCGCGAAATGATACTTATAGACTTGGAAGACTGTCCGGGGAGGTTATGGAAGCCAGAGGTTGCGCCGATGTTTCAGATCTTTTTGTGTGAATATCTCGGGATTTTCATCCGTTATTAGGAATAGCGGGGCCTGTGCGAAATTACAATTATAAGAGGTAAAGGGGAGGAATAATTTAATAAAGAACGCGGGGAGGTAAATGAAATTAATTAAATCATCATTCGAGTTCAAAAAGCTACCCGTGCAACATCGGACAGCCAGTTAGTGTTATCATATAATGGAATTGCCACAAAATTCATTTTAATTTTAAAACTAACTTTCAGTATGCCTAGGTAGGCAGCCAGGTAATTTGTATTAATTCAGAAAATACTTGCTCTGGTGTTAATAAGCTAAATGGCTGTGGAAGCAAATACAGTGCGATATTTTCGCAACAAATCTTAAATTAATGCCATTTGATGAAAATAAAAGGCATATAGTAAATATTAAGCTTGCATTACATTACAGGAGATTTAATTATACATCATAATGATTGGAAAGAAGGGTAAACCAACATCAAAGGATTTTACAATAAATGTTTCAACAGTTGAAACAAAATTAATGTGTATTCTAAAATTAAAATTACAGCAAAGCTGATGCTAATTTACATTTGAACACCCTTGCATAAAAAAGAGGTCTGCTACAAGATGACTGCAATGCATGTACCGGATAGAACATTGTAGAATCCAACAGGATATATAACACTAGTCTGCATTTTCAAACCTTTTGTCAAATGATTTTTTAAAAACAGGTGATCTTGAATCAAGTGTTTATGCTGATTCCAGAAATAACGTCGGTTTTTTCTATCACGTCAGGTTTTTACACAAAATAATAAAAAATGTTTTGACAATTTTACTAATGAGCGTAGAAAAGTATTCAATTACCATTTCATACAAGGCAAGTTTTTATTCAAGAAACATTTTAAAAAAGCTCTCAAGAACTCCCCTAATTTATTTCACGACTACATTTTAACAAAACAAGAAGCCAAAGTGTTTCATTTAATTTTTTTCAAACTTTCGCTTCTTTGACTTCCTTGCAGATCCTTGAAGATGACTGTCCCTCCTCAACATCCAACAGTAGTCGACCATCATAGTTTCATTCCATCTCCCCTGGCACCTCCTCTCCTTTTCCTTAATATCTTGGTGAAAACGTTCACCCTGCTCTTTCTTCACTATAATGTCCCAGAAAGTAGTCGATATGTGAATGCACCTTTACACTCATGTTACAACCCATCTTCTTGAAATTTTCCAACATTGTTTCGACATTGGCCTTTGTAATTAGGATCTTTGTTGTTGCCTAAGAAGTTTTCAGTAACTGATCGGAAGGTGGTCCATGCTTCTATTTCTCTCTCATTCATTGTCTTCTCAAAATCTTCATTCTTCATCAATTTCTTTATTTGAGGACCAACAAAAATTCCAGCCTTTAATTTGTCTTGTGTAATGAAGGGAAATTTCTTGGAAAGGTACTTGAAGCAGGGTCCATCCTGTGGTACAAATTGCTTCATCAAGCCAATTTTATCTGTAGTGGCGGAAGCAATATCTTTATAATTCTATATTTTTGAACTGAAATTGTGAAAAACTGTACGTGATAGAAAAAAACTAAAAGTAGTTCTGAAATCAGCATAAAAAGTGAATCAGAATCACTTATTAGTTTTCAGTCATCCAATATCATGCAGAATAGTGTTATACATTAATGCAAGACATAATGTGACGGCGCCTTCACCAGATGTCATGTAATGGCCTCTTAACCCGATCCAACGCCTTTGCCGGAGGTGACGAGAATGGGGACGTAGCACAGGGGTGACATCGAAAGGTTTATAGGTGGCGGGTAGCTGGAAGGGCGACACTATTAGTAGACGTGCAATTCTACTTTCAAGAGAGACTTTAAACTTTCTAATAACTAATCTAAACTACATTGCAAGAGGGAGAGAATTAGATAGCTTGGGTAGTCGGAAGAAGTCCGGTGTTCCATGTTCGTCGTGGCTAGGGCCTCCGGCGAAACTGTCAGCACAGAATAAATTTAAGGAGCCGACCGGCACAGATTCCTGGAAGGCAATTGATCGACCGAGCGCGAGCCGTTAAAAATAATAATAATAAAAAAGTTTAAATACCACACGAGAATGCTGACTAATGCCTTCGCTAGCGCTGATGTATTGCGCATGTCACCAGAATTGCATAATCTACCTATGTGTGGGACATGAGGTGGTTCTTACCCTAAAATCATGTTGTATTGTCACGTATGTGATTGAGTACACATTTTATATTAGTTTATATCCTTTTATTAGTCTGTCACAATCTTCTGAATTTATGAGAAATCTATTTAACATTTTCTTATCTTGCCGAACAAGTGGCTTACCACCACCACTATGGTAGTCCCAATGAACTTTACCGTGACATCACTTCTGGACAGAAACTTGTAGAAGAATGTTGCATCATGCAACTTAACAGGTGCCACGTGTCTCTAGGAAAATGCTGGAAACCCACGCAAAAGCAAGGTGGTGGCATACCATATATGGTAAAAGCCGCCATTACAATAGAGTGACCCCTATAGGGAAATAACCGGGGCTCTGGTCTTGCTCGGGTGACTGACTGAACTGTCTGTCCGTCAGGCTATGGCTGATTATGGTGCTAGTCGCCTCGACTGGACCGTCTAGACGCCAGCGACACTCCTCCGCACATCTTGACATACCCTTGAAGGTAAGTCCCATAGGGGAAGAGTTACTAAACCATGTAAGTTGAACTAACTAACTGATCCAGCCCCATATTGTAAACCCAACACTCACTTAATTGAAGTTCTGCTATTATCAGAAATATAATAGGATCGTTCAAGCCAAGCTTCAGGTTGTCTCTAACCTTTCCTTGTTCCAATCAGCTATTCCCCCCAGTCGCGCCCCCTATGGTTGTGACACTATATTATTGGTGGACTTATTGTTATGTAGCTAAGCAATGTCAGATAGAACAATTGGAGGGAAAACTTCTGTGGTCAAGAAGCCTGTTTTAGCTGCTCGCCCATGCGCGGCTGGAGGGACGTGCTTGCGTGAGCGTGGGGTTTGAACCAGTCGTTAGCCAGCTACCGAACAGTGCACTGGATGTGATCCTCGCGTGCTGAGGCGACGGGCCCGTTTGGGCTGACCAGGCGGATGCAATCCTGAACCTGTGCGGAATGTAGGAGAGCATATAATAAATAATGTGTGTCGTGTAAATTAACTATCTTCTTTTCATTCTTCTAACAAGCAACTTTAGGTACATCCCGGAATCCCTCTCAGCCAAGCGAGTGCTCCCTGAATGATGAACCATTCCTTATTTCTTTAACAAAACTGTATAGGCAGGGATTTTCAGGTCACCGTAATATCCATGGTTTGACACCCGACGAGAAGATTGGATTTGCCACCAGCATTCATAATCGGGTACGGAACAATATCACCAAACCCCTGCTTACGTAAGTATCCGGGAAATGACTCACAAGAATTATCACATTCTTTTAAAATGAAACTATAACCGTCACAATACGTATCCTACATGTGTAAATACCCATATCTACTATTTCCTAATGTGGGAACAGGTACCAAGGATATAAATCCAAAGAAGAAAACGATATTGGTTAGCTGTTTTGAAAGATTCAGAACTTAGGGTGGTACTAGTCGGCCACGATATGAGTACGGGCGGTGGCAAGATAAACTAAACGGAACAAGTGGGTGGAGCATTGGAAGGACAGTTGGATAAAGAAAACATCTGCAATTCCGAATTGCATTTACTCGCTGAGGTTGTTCATTGTGCAACTGTACATTTCCCTATCGCCTTGCCCCTCACTCCCCTCTAATCCCAAGCCTTGATGACGTTCGTATTGTCAACAAAAACCATGGCGCCCTCCTCCAAGCGCAATCATTACTTTCTTCCTTCACCTTTAGTAAGATTCCATTGCATTCCACCCAAAAGTTCGATACGAGAGTTTACTGGAAATACACGTTTTGAGGTTCCCCGAGTCTAAACAAAGCGTTTTTAGTAAAAGGTCCGCTCGCGTCTGTTTTCTGTGAACAACATAATTCTGTGAACGGCAACATTGCTCATATGAATACCAAACTTGGCATTTCAGTTTAAGTATTTCGCAAAAATGCGATTTTCAGAAAATCTTCAACCCCAAATTACTCTTTAAAATGAAAATTCCTCCTCATTTTTTCTCTCAAAAAAGGCTAACGATTTTGATTAAAATACCATATCTTTATGATATTTGCAATGACAAATCCGTGGTAAGAAAAACCCAGCATTCGCCTACTCACCTGGATTCGAACCCGATATCTCTAGGATGCGAGCCTCACAGTTTGCCGTGAGGAATAACTTTGGTGTGCCGTGTCCGTCCTCATTAGTTCAATCGGGTCTTGAAGGGCTTATATAACTTCTGATTTACGATAAGCTAATTGGCGTTTACGACAAGCCAATTAATTATGGCAAGACAAATATCCGGCCCACGTGCATCATTAGGAGTTTTCCAAATATGCACGTGATATCTGATCATAGCACGTGGCGATGCGTGTACGTGATCCGAAGTACGGACTTAGGAATTAATATATCGCTTTGATATTCCTATTATGGTAGTACTTGACGTGCAGTAAAATGTGAATATTGGACATTAAATTATTACATCTTATGTGAACTCGGTTAAACTAACAGTGGCTGGTCTCTTGAACAGTTAAATCCCTTCGAGTGAGCGCGCGGTTCACAACCATTAACTTCTGTGCGTCGCTTTGGCTAACTCTATAATACAAGCCACAAGGCACTGATTTGGAGCACTTCCACATCGTGCTTCAGGTGGAGCAGTGGAGTGGAGTCGATCTGGTAGGCTCGTGGTGAACCTAAGTGAGTTCTTCTATGTACCTACACTTGGAAGGGCTTTACCATAGGCAACATGGATTGTTGTAGGGTGACAGTTTGTTGTTGCAGTTGGGGGTGTGATGGGAGGTAGCGCTATGTTTTTATAGGCTCCTCATGGTTGCATTTTCATGAAACAGCGCCAGTGCTCTGCTCCGCTGCTGTTTATTTTTGTTTAAATTTTGTTGACCACTCCCATATGGGAGGGGGGATACTTAGTGACAGCACGTTTTTGCTGTTGGCAGGTTTAAAGCCTTCGTTACCGGGGGTGCCCGCAAGCCATGCGAGGAACCCGGTAGCGTCTGTATTCACGTTCTTGAGGTAAGTAGTCCCCCAGGGATCTGACAAGGGCGTTCTCGTGGTAAATCAATTTGCCGTAAAATGTTGTTCCCGGTGTCTAATCACATCCTCCATATATAGAAGGGTCGAGGTTTCATGTAGTAGCCTGACTGGAAAGCGACGACAGACAGAATAGATGCACCGAAGTCCCCTATTCTGAATCCGCTGAAGCCAGAGAAGGCAGGAATTTGCTGCCAGGCCCCACACCTCACAGGCGTAGAGCATCAGAGGTAATATAAGAGCTTTGTAAAGGCGTAATTTTAAGTGAACCGGCATGTTGGAAGTTAGAACCTGGTATAAGGCAGCTACAGCCCCCTTATCCCTGTTCGTTGTTCACTGCACGTGTTCACGAAAGGTTAGGCCCTTATCTAGTGTGACACCTAAATAGCGTAAGGAAGTCTCCCGCTCTCTCCTTTGGCACCGATGGGTGAAGGTTGGTCTGTTTGCAACGGGGATTCTTCTCTTGGCGAGCAGGACAGCTTGGCTTTTGCCCGCCACTGCCTGCACCAGAGTTCGAGACGGAGGTGTCGTTGTATACGGTTGAAGGCTCTGAAGGTGTGTCTGTTGGTCGTGTACTACAGCAGGACGTCATCAGCAAATGGAGCCGTGGTTATGCTACTTAAATTGTATGCAAGTAGCTCGAGTTCCATTCTTCATAGTGGACTGCTATCTTTTATTTTCACAGCTCGTTTTACTGTAGTATAGTTAAATAATACTGCGTGTATTACTTCATTTTACTTAAAAGTACATATAATTACAATATTGGTGAAATTTATGGTTGTAAAATTAAACTGAGTGAGTATGAAACCTCCTCCCGAGCGATAAATTAATGTCACAGTTGCCATCTACCGGTATGACGGACTACTAAATAATAACATTACGAGAATCTGTTACAATTTTACTCGTGTATTTAAAATGTAAGGGGGGAGGTTGAGTAACTCCACAGAGAATTGAGCTTGAGTAAGCTAACTCACTACCACTGTGCTGCGGTAACGAGCGTTAGTCATACTCCACTTGAGACCATAAATCAATAAAGTGTGTGAAACACCCTGGAACATTTGTCCGTGTAAAAGCTCGTGTATGAGTGATTTTCTTGGAGGACTTTAGTGATTATATTTGTGTTCCCCATTACAACTACTACAAGAATATACACAGTCTTATGAACAAAGCCTGGCTGTCGCGAGCGTTCAATGAAGTACCGGATTCAAGCTCTCACACACCGCTCAGCTTCAAATTGACCAGTGTACCCATTTTTTTACGAAATATTTTTCCACCGTTTTCTCCACTGTGTTATTCTTCTTCACTGGATTCATTTCTATGGATTTTAAACTACGAGGGGCGTCCAATAAGTAAGATTCCCTATTTTATAAAAAACATTACACACAATTGATCATGTTGAATTAATGTTATTTATATTATACAATCCTTCTGTTACTTTTCTACATAGTCAACATGTTTTTTTCAAGTATTTTTGGGGACGTGACACAAGTTTTTCCAAACCAGTATTGTACCAGGCCGGGTCCTGTGCTCGTAACCAGCTTTTCATTTCTGATTGATCTTCGTCGCGGTGTTAAAGTGCTTAAATCCATGATGACCTTTGAGTCAGGGGAACATGTGAAAATCACTTGGGAAAATATCTGGTGAATATGGAGGATGCGAGAAAAATTCCCAGTTGAATCTTCTGAGCTCCGCCTGGGTCAAGATTCAACTTGGAAGTTTTCTCGTATCCTCCGTACTCACCGGAGCTTGCCCCAAGTGATTTTCACATGTTCCTCCAACTCAAAGGTAAGCACTTTTAACACCGATGATGAAGTCAAATCAGTGAACAGCTGGTTGCGAGCACAGGACCCGACCTGGTACAACACTAGCTTGGAAAAACTTGTGTCACATCCCCAAAAATGCTTGGAAAAACATGTTGACTATGTAGAAAAGTAACAGAAGGATTGTACAATATAAATAAAATTAATTCAACATGATCAATTGTGTGTAATGTTTTTTTTATAAAATAGGGAAACTTACTGAACGGCGCTCGTACATACGCATATATCCTTGTTCCGGCTCATAAAATATTGTCTTCTAACAAACACAGCAATAACATTTGGTCTCTTAAGTGGAAATTAAAATGTTAAATCTGTTAAATTTATGACTCATTATCTCGGAAATTATTTAAAATATCAAACTGAGATTCTTAAGGCCTTCTTAGTCCATCGATCAACTTTTATCCAGTAAGTTTGTTAATTAACCTATTAATACCGAATTTAGTTTGCTACATTTGCCGCTCTTCGTGTAATTCCTAAATCCGCTTTCATATCCCTTTCACGGCCAGCAAAACCGACGCGATTCATATAGCCGTGATAGTTAATTTTAGACGACATGGACTGGACATCCATTCGAAGTCAAACGTCACGAGTCCGAATCCCAGCAACTGCAGTCAAATGTGCCTATGGTACCGGACGGGGAGAGCCCACGTAAAACAAATAGTGTGATGGCACGCTAGGATGCTGACTGGAGAAGCAAGGTTTTGTTTCTTATTCTTTAAAAAACACTACAATTTTTTTTGCAAAAAGATTCATATTTTTACAATATAATACAGCTATAAATTTGTAATTTATTGTTGAAGGTTAGTATAACAGCAAATTTAAATTATGGTATCATATGGGGGCATAATCGTAATGTCTGTAAGGATTTGAGGCAACGGTATACAGTATTTATTTTGCTGTTTGTTAATAGCTCTAATTATATTTTTACTTTCTCTACTACGTATAGTAAGTAGGGGAAGTATCGTATTCCACCCAAAAATTCGATACGGAGATTTCGCCGGAAATATATGTTTTGAGACACCCTGAATAAAAAAAAGCAGTTTTGGAAACATGTCCGTGTGTGTGTGTGTGTGTGTGTGTGTGTGAACAGCATAACTCAGAAACGAACAGTCGGATAAACACCAAACTTGGTATTTAGGTTCAGTATCTTCCAGAGATGCGACACAAAGGTTTTCAAGAAAGTCCCCCCACCCCAGATTACCCTTTACATGGAATATTTTTCGAAAAATTTAATTTTCTCAAAAATGGCTCTAACGATTTTGATTAAAATATCATATGTTTAAGATATTTTCATGACAAATAAATGTATATCTTGAATTTTCTGGGAATGTCTCCAAAAGTATTCTTCATTGTGAAGGACTTTTGCATAACTGGTAAACCACAAGAGAGAGGCAAAATTTTACTACACAAAAATGTAGATCGCGTTAAAATACACAATTTATGTCATATACATTTTTTTTGTTGAGTGAACCATTTTCGAGATATTGCTTGTTATTCCCTTAAATTTTCCAATACTTTTTCTCAAACGGGAATTTGTTATTCATTTCTTTATGTCCTGGTAATGCAAAGAAAATGGAATGCTCCACATAGCAACCAGCTCTTAAAACATTCGACTATCGCTTAAAACCTACCACATTCCCCTTGCATCTACAAGAAAATTAGCAATAAGATTAACATGAAGCATATGGAGAATAAGCGTTTGTAAAAATACTTTGTACAAGAGTAGGGAGAGTCATGTGAGAGTAACATATCAGATTTTTTTTAGACAACGCCATTAAAACTTCGTCTTCTGCTACATTGGCTATTCCAGCTTTATATGTAGCAGCCAGAGGTTTATTAGGTGCTTCCTCTGCCCTCCGTTTAATTCCAAGCACAACATCCTGTGCAACAATTGCTACTGGATCACCCTCATGAGTGTGTGCAGGATAATCAGACAGGATTGTAGTATCTCCGGTTACATTGAACTTTGTTATACACTATCCATTACAGATTTCGCGTTTAACACAACGCCAGAACTTAACGAGTATGTTTCTGGCTTTTTCCATGGCACTAGTACTAGTAATTATTATACAATGTGTCCATAAAAATAGTGTCATACTTTGAACTGGTATTGCGTCGCTTTGGATAGTCGTATTTGTGTGAAGTTGGTGACATTCGAAAGAAAAACTCAAATATTTTTTACTATATATCATAGACACTGAATGTGGTCTCCACGAGTGACGCTACAGACATCAAGGCGATATTCCCATTCACGCCACACACGCTCCAACATATGTGATGACTGATGAAATGGACTGGATGGCAGCGTAATACGAAGTTGCACTTCTTGCAGGTTTTGAGACAATGTGGGTACATAGACACAATCCTTTATGTAACCCTAAAAGTCAAGTCAGGCGACCTCAGCGGCCACTTGTAGGCGACATTATCATAATTTCCTACATGTCCATTTAAGGCAGTATTTTTAACACATAAATGATTTCAGTCAAATTATATAATAAAAAATATAACAGCCCGCTTTAAAGCAATAAGTATTTGTAATAATATATAAAAAGTGTATATTACAGTCATTCTATATGTTTATATTATTGTATACATGTAATAATGTTATCT
The DNA here is from genome assembly GCA_030765065.1 of Deroplatys truncata. Lineage (NCBI taxonomy): Eukaryota > Metazoa > Arthropoda > Insecta > Mantodea > Mantidae > Deroplatys > Deroplatys truncata. The sequence goes on from CM060979.1 coordinate 16,813,411, forward strand.
GAATGTATTACGTAATTTAATACTGTAGGAGCTGTGAGAATAATAGGTTAAAAGATGCTAAAAATGAGGTAACCTTGAGGCAATAATGAGTAAGAAAGTGTAATAATGCTACTAGTCATTCTTGGAGCAACAATAATGTAATTTTTGTGACAGTATATAAAATAGCCAATCAACAACCAGAAAAAAGCTTAAGTTAAATAAAAGTATTCTATTGGATTAGAAATAGCCAAAAAGAGACTTGAAATACAGAAATTTAAAAACTTAGGCGGTAGAAATCAAGTCAGTTGCTTGTAGACAGTGCTCATAACTGGACGCGTTGGTTGTAGACAGTATTCTGTGGCAGTCACCTCCTCCTGTCCGTTGCTGTTGGCTTACCTTGATGCATCTTCCATGTTGCTTCCAGAAGTTCGCAGTGTGCTGGTTCTCTGCAATTTTATCCTCGGCTAGCTGCAGTAATTTTCTTTAAACTATATGGGAGCATGGACGTATCCTTGGTAAAGGAAGCGTCCATCTCGGGTGGTGATATAAGAAGACATAGACGTGCTTTGGTTATGAAAAGATGACACTGCCGTTTCTTTTTATTTAACTAACCCACGAAGTACACAACACTGATATTGCCGCCGTTAAAATACTGTCCGCCGCTGTTGAAACACGGCGCGGATAGGACGCGAAGTTTAGATATGCTCCTTAACTCTTTACTAGTAGCGATTCTAATGTCTGTTTCGAAAACTGTCTCTATTCCCTTTTGGCGCGATATCTCTTAAACATTCTGCAGCATCTCTCCCTGCCCACACATGACAAAGTGCCCGCAATTTCTTTCTAGCTGGCCCATTTATAGTCGCAGGCTTCTGGGGCTGCTTCGTTTCCTATTGGTCCATTTTTAGCGCCACTCGACGCGTCTCACTATTTCGTATAAACTTACAGGGATCTCATTGGTCCAAGTTTAACGTAAATCGCGGCTTTTCCTAAGTTTACGGTTAAGCTATCTGTCTCTCTCACTTGGTCACGGCGAATTATCAAATAAAGGGACAAAGCGCTACACCCTCGCTGTATGAACAATACCCCTGCGACCAGAGAGACGTCGTAAAACTAGATTTTCTGCTTTCGATGACACTATTCCTGTAGCTAAAACATTTCGTGGACAGTATTTTAACATAGCGCTTCCTCGAGAAATTTAATACGTATTCATGTGAGACGAAAATAGTTTACGTGTTTAAAAAGTGCAAGTATTTAATAAAAGAATCTTACAGCTCTCTATATCAGTGAAGTGTTATTTAAATTGTGTGAAGAATTAATAAAATGTATTGAAGTAAAAATTATAATCTGTGTAAGCCTACATTCTTCAGCCGCACCACGCATTACAAAGAAATCCATGTCTCTAACAATAATACTGACGCAGCCGAGGCAAACATAAAGAAACAGTCAATTTACAAAGTTAATATTTTTTTAAATTTTGGGGCGAAGGCTACCGGGTACCCTACGCGCGGTTGCAACTACTTCAAGTTCGGATCCCCAACAGTTGAACTACAATACAACTCCTACTTCAAATCGGCTTTCCATACGTGAAGCAACAACCTACTTCACAATACATCTTCCTGGAAGCCGCTCATTCAGATGTTCCCGAACACGTAAATGCCAGTGAGGAGATGCTCCATATTGTTGGAAATAAATTGGTTGCCTTCTTATTCTTCTTCTAATTGTGGAAATAACCATTCACTGAGCATGTCAAGATAAGTTGGATCCTTGACAGTGGCCTTTCGAAAGAAAAATGGGCTACAGATCTGACGTTTCGATACGGCACAAAAGACATTCACTTTAGGGGAGTCTCTTTCAACTTCCAAAATGGCATGTGAATTCTGGCTCCCCCCAAATCCTAACATTACGCCTGTTTACTTTTCCACTAACGTGGAATGTTGCCTCATCACTGAAAACTATTTTTCCTGACAGATTATCCTCCATTAATACCAATAAATGTTCAGAAAATTCTAATCATATTGCAGGGTCATCAGATTTCTACTTATGCAGTAATTTCAGTCGCGTACGCAGGATCTTAGATACGGTGGATTTAGGGATGTTTAACTGCTGACTAGCTCTACGGACACACTTCTTAGGACTACGTACAGATGCCTCCCGCACTGACAGATGGTCTCCCTGAATGGTCTTTCCTTTGATGACAAATGCAGCCACGATCCACAAAATCACGTACCACTTCAAAATTGACGTGTGTGTAGAAGCTTGATGTTGAAACCTTCGCCTTAAAGCACGCTGAACCTGCACCAGACTCTGCGTGCTATGATATTCCAAAACACACCAACTACGTTCTTGTGGGCTCGCCATAATTCCTTAAAACTTCTTTAATAACAGCACAATTTTAAAAGCAAACATTCACATGTAACCTGCCTGCTAAAATTCAACAATGAACCCATATCGACTAACCAAAAAACGTGAGTGAATTTAATTTCTGGGTTTGATTCCCGCGATCCCGTCCATTGTTGACATGCAGAAAAATATTTGATTCTTTCTTTCGAATGTCACCAAATTCATTTAAATACGATAATCCAAGGCGACGTGATGCTAAACCCATACGAGACGGAGTCCCCGAAGGCTCTGTATTATCTCCCACACTATTTTAATCTGTACATGACAGACTTTCCAGTGGTGCAGGGCGTCAATATAACCCAGTTTGCTGATGACGTCCTGCTGTACACTACCAACAGACACATCCTCAGAGTCTTCAACTCTATACAACGACACCTCCGTCTCGTTGAACTCTGGTGCAGGCAGTGACGGGCAAAAGCCAAGCTGTCCTGCTCGCCAAGAGAAGAATCCCCGCTGCAGACAGACCAACCTTCACCTATCGGGGCCAAAGGATAGAGTGGGGGAATTCCATTCACTATTTAGATGTCACCTTAGATAAGGGCCTAACCTTTCGTGAACACGTGCAGGGAACAACGAACAGGGGTAAGGGGGCGGTAGCTGCCTTATACCCGGTTCTAGCTTCCAACATGCCGGTTCACTTAAAGTTACGCCTTTACAAAGCTCTTATATTACCTCTGATGGTCTACGCCTGTGAGGTGTGGGGCATGGCAGCAGATTCCTGGCTTCTCTGGCTTCAGCGGATTCAGAATAGGGGACTTCGGTCCATCTATTCTCTCTTTCGTCGCTTTCCAGTAAGGCTACTACACGAGACCGCCCTACCATATGTGGAGGATGTGATTAGACACCGGGCTACAAAATTTTACGGCAAATTGATTTACCATGAGAACGACCTTGTCAGATCCCTGGGGGACTACTTACCTCAAGAACGTCAATACAGACGTTACCGGGTTCCTCGCATGGCTTGCGGGCACCCCCGGTAACGAAGGCTTTAAACCTGCCAACAGCAAAAACATGCTGTCACTAAATACTCTCCCCCTATGGGAGTGGTCAACAAAATTCAACCAATCAAACTTTAAACAAAAATAAACACTGGCGCTGCTCCTGAAAAGGCAGCCACTGAGAAGCCTATAAAAACATAGAGCTACCTCCCATCACACCCCCAACTGCAACACCAAACCGTCACTCTACAACAACCCATCCTACCTATGGTAAAGCCCTTCCAAGTGTAGGTACATAGAAAACTCACTTAGGTTCACCACGAGCCTACCAGATCGACTCCACTCCACTCCACTCCACTCCACTCCACTCCACGTGGTGCCAGCTTGGAGTATGACAGTATGTTTTTGGACACACTGTATTCTAACATGTCTTTACCCTTTGTAGTTGAGTAATTCTGGCATCCACAATTGATGTGAAGTTAGAAACTGATTACATGCATCATCATGCATACGAGGTGTGGTAAAAAAATAAGGGGAATTTTTTAATTTCGCGAGCTTTATGCATCCGATGTTCAAAACCTTTGTTTTGTGGTGCACATGTTCCGATATATGTTTGCATTTTCAGCTGTTTTGAATAATTAGTTTATTGTTGACAGTGGAAAAAGTAATACGTGTTTTCGAGTTCTCGGCGAATGTTTACTTTCGAAAAAGATGGATCAAAGAAATGCATTAAATGTTGCTTGAAAAACGGAATAAAGTGCAGCACCGCATTCGAAATGATGACTGTTGCTTTTGGCGAATCTGCTATGAGTAACACAAGAGTTTACGAGTGCTATATACGTTTTGAAGACGCTAAAGACGACGACCGCCCTGGACGACCTAGCACATCAATTACTGAATACAATGTGGAAGAAGTATAGAAAATGGTTCTGGAAAATCGCCGAATCACCATGAGAGAGGCTACTGATGTGTCCTTTGGCTCATGCCAAGCAATTTTTTTTGGAATGATTTGGGCACGAAACGTGTAGCAGCAAAGTTTGTTCCGAAATTGTTGAATTTCGAACAAAAACGACATCGCGTAGACATCACTCAGGAATTGCTGAATGAAATCGAAAACGATCCAGAACTTCTAAAGAGGGTTGTAACAGGTGACGAAACATGTACGTATGGATATGACGTCGAAACTAAGGCCCAATCGTCCCAATGGAAAGTGCCTGAACAGCCAAGACCGAAAAAAAATTCGACAAGTTCGATCACATGTAAAGGTTCTTTTCACTGTTTTCTTTGATTACAATGGGATAGTGCATCAGGAGTTCCTGCCTTATGGTCGTACGGTCAATAAGGAATACTACCTGGAACTTATGCGCCGTTTGCGTGAAGCAATTCGAAAAAAGACCAGAATTGTGACAAAACCACTCGTGGAAATTGCATCACGATAATGCACCCACTCACACCTCAATGCTTGTTCGTGACTTTTTGGCAAAAAAAACAAAATTGTTATGCTGTCTCAGCCACCGTATTCGCCGGACATGGCTCCCTGCGACTTCTTTCTGTTCCCGAGGCTGAAGAGAACATTGAAAGGACGACGTTTTGCCATCATTGACGAGATAAAAACAGAATCGCTGAAGGAGTTGAACACCATAACGAAACGTGAGTTCCAGAAGTGCTTCCAAGACTGGAAAAAGCGCTGGCACAAGTGTATTTTATCTGAGGGGGATTACTTTGTAGAGGACAAAGTTGATGTTGATGATTGAATAAAAATTATTTAAGAAAAACAAAAAATTCCGTTACTTTTTTATAACATCTTGTACATAACAGTTGCTGTAGCGAGCACAAAATGTTTCATGGGCGAAAAATCCAGTAGGTGTAAATAGCCTATACGGAAAATGTTATGGGCAAAAAAATTCATGAGCCTTAAACCGTAGGGGAAGTGATCATGGGCGAAAAGACTTGCAAGGTATACCTACTCTATGGAAGCACCCAGCGACTATTGCCTGCTCGCAAGTCTCAAAAGAAAGCTCCAGGGAAAGAGATTTGGTACAAATGATGAAGTTATATCAGAAACAAGCGTTTTTTCGTTCTACAGGAAAGGCATCGAAATGTTAGAGAAGCGTTGAAATGAATGTATCACTCTTAGAGGAGACTGTATTGACTATGTGTTTTAGTAGTTAACCCGGAACTTTTCGACCGATGTGTTTTTCCTACACAATTTTGTGCGGAATTATATGTTTGAAGAACAGGAGAGTTAAAAGCAAAGCTATTCTTCGTGACAAAAACTGCTTCCCAATAAAGGTCAAGCATCAATATTTTATATCTCTAAAGCTGCAGAAGTTACACACATATTAGCTGTTACGTGTTTTATTTTATAACCTTTCTGGCGGTATATTTTCCTTTTATTTGCGCGTTGTTTGGGATTTTCTCTCATTAAATCCCCAGCATTCAGTAATCAAGCAGGAATCATTTATGAAACACTGTTGTGGGACGTTTTAACATATTAGTGAAAACAGAGTTTGAAAACCCGTTGGGAATTTCCCTGTACTAATGGTTTGCAATCAGGAGTAGAGATGGCTCTCTCGCCCACTTCCCAACTGGCTGGTAAGGGGAGGAGGGTCCCACATCACAAATAGTGGCACGCATTATTTTTACATCTGCGCACCAGAGTGAAGCCATATTCGGCAAAAGTAAACACCCAAGCGAAAACAAAAGAGGCTCGATTATTGTTTGTGCGCGCATGCATGACAAAGCCCCCGCCGTTTGCACGCGAAAAGCTGCCAACATTGACTAGATCTCACAGTTTGTTTCCCATTTCTTTAATGGTCAGAGTATTTTTACTGCGCCAGTGATAACGGTTAACATTTGTAGAGAGGAGGAATTCGGAAAATATGCAAATGGAGTGTCCGTTATGAGATAATGCGTTTTTTTTTTTAAAAAAAATAAGACCAGTGGCGGCTAGTGTATAAGAGCACAAGAGAACGTGAACACCACTGTCTCTTGACACCCTGCGGATTTATTGGTTATTACTTTTTCTACCACGTGCATAGTACACCACCCAACAGTTCTATATCGTGATTTCATCGAAAATACATGTTTTGAGAGCCCCTGAATAAAAAAAATTACCAAAACGGTCCCTGTGTGTGTGTGTGAACACTATAACTCAAAAACGAAAAGACGGTTAAACACCAAACTAGATATTTAAGTGTATTTATAACTTCGAAGGATACAACTCAAGATTTTCAAGAAAATTTTCGCATTCCAAACTACCCTGTATATGGAAACTTCTTCGAACATTTTTATTTTCTCAAAAATGGTCCTGATGATTTTGAATAAGGTCCATATATACTAAAGATATTTACATAAAAGGTACAATGCAAAGCTTGAATTTTCTGGGAATAGCCTGTGAAGCTCACTTCTTTCGGAAGGAATTTTGAATAACTGGAAACGTTAAGCGAGAGACGAACACGTGCTACAGAAAAAATGTGATGTGTTACATTCACATGACTTTCTCTACTCTTGTACAAACTATTTTTTACAAACGCTTATTCTTCATATGCTTCATGTTAATCGAGATGTTAATCTTATTGCTAATTTTCTTGTAGATGCAAGGGGAATTGGTAGACTTTAAGCGATAGTCAAATATTTTAAGAGCTGGTTCCTAAGTGGTGTATTCCATTCTCTTTGTATTACCAGGACAAAAAAAATGAATAACGAATTTCGATTTGAGAAAAAAGTATAAATATTGGAAAATTTAAGGGAATAACAAGCAATATCTCGAAAATGGTTCACTCAACAAAACAAATGTATATGACATAAATTGTGTATTTTAACGCGATCTACATTTTTTGTGCAGTAAAATTTTGTCTCTCTCTTATGGTTTACCAGTTATGCAAAAGTCGTTCACAATGAAGAATACTTTTGGAGACATTCCCAGAAAATTCGAGATATACATTTCATTTGTGATAAAAATATCTTAAACATATGATATTTTAATCAAAATCGTTAGAGCCATTTTTGAGGAAATTAAAATTTTCGAAGAATATTCCATGTAAAGGGTAATCTGGGGTGGGGGGATTTTCTTGTAAACCTTTGTGTCGCATCTCTGGAAGATACTGAAACTAAATACCAAGTTTGGTGTTTATCCGACTGTTCGTTTCTGAGTTATGCTGTTCACAGACACAGACACACACACACACACACACGGATATATTTCCTTCGTAAGAATATTTGTATACAAACTAATAAAGGGTAGAGCGTAGAAAGTCATGTGAATGTAACACACCAGAATCTTTTTCCTTTGAATCCTTTACCGTATACGCGGTAAAAGCGGTAATTTACAATCGGCAGCGTTGAAATCTACCCCGCTACTCCACTAAACTCGGCGAAACATGACAACATGTTCGCTAGCACGTCTTGATATGTGCACGTTTTAAAGAGCTTTTGCGCATGCGCCACTGGTATGACGTAAGCACCTTATGGGTCCAATACATACGGCTCGTGCCCACTTGAAGGCGTGCACTAGCGCGGCTAACTACTCCCGCGATGCCTCCATAGCTACTAATCAGTAGAATTTTACGTCAATGCCACTACTCTGTATTCACGCTTAGGTTGATACGCAGCAAAACAAACCCCGTGGTCAGTGCACCATGGTGCAAGACGGTAGCAATGCGCGCAGGAAAGTAGTCCCATGCTAATAATCTGAAATTTAGATTGAATTTATCCTTAAATAGTATAATACTCTATACAAATACCTAAGGTTTTATTTAACGCTGATTTATACCGTAAAACAGAGCTAAAAGTCCCTTGATGCAATTCGTATGAGTCGCCTGACATCCGGATAGGCGCAGAATATTGTTTACAGCCAGAAACCAGCAGTTGTGTTTAGTATCATGGCGGACAGTGAATTTGCTCTTGTGTTTTCGTCGAATTACGTAAAGCATTAGTCGCGCAAACCATTGTCTAGTGGTGAAAAAACAATAGTGTTGAATCTTTATTATAAGTTATGTGAGAAATATCCAGCACTTACCGCGAAAGAAATTGTGAAATTAACTTCTAAGTTCAGGTATTTCGAGTACAAGTATAAATAGTGCTTGTGCAGAAAAATCTGAAACGGCAAAAGTGGTTACACCCGGAAAATAAAGAAAGCATATGAAATACGCGATACAAGAATGTAGTGATTTTAAGAAGAATGCAATTCGCCTAACAGTGTACAATTTCTTTTTTAAAATGAGCCGCCAACAGTTAATAAAGTGCCGCTTCCAGAGAGCGAATAAATTAGGTTATCGCATACCTGTTACTTTATTTTTCGCTCATTTATTTTAGAATTAACTATTATTATATGTGCAAACGATTATTTTGTTGCAACTATCAATCTTATCACCTTTAACCCTTAACAGAATATGCTAGTCACCGTTTCAGTTGTCGAAATAAGGATTCTTGTTCTTTTTCGCACTACATGCCGCTTGTACTCGCCACATGGTCTGAAATGTGACAGTATTTCTAGTGTGAATGGCGGAAGGATACATTACAGCGGTGCACTGGTCACCTAGCGTTTGTTATGACGCGGATCAACCTAAGAGTGAATACAGAGTAGGTGGTAGCCACAGACAACGGCAGAAGTAGGTAACGTGCACGAGAGCGGAAACTTCCCTCGATTTCCCCGTACCATCCATACTCTCAATACAATTTAATTTACACATTACTTCGTTCTTGCCCTAAAACGTACTTATTTCTTTACACAACACTCATACACATAAGCATTCCTTACTTTCGGCAGACAAGTTATTATTATTATTATTATTATTATTATTATTATTATTATTATTATTATTATTATTATTATTATTATTGGAGTGGCTGCAGTTGTATCAATTGTTCATAATCATATGCCGCATATGCTATTTCACATTTTCATGGCTTCTAAAATTTTATGAACACGCAAAATGTACAATAGGTTGAATTTCCTGGTGTTATTGATGCAATTTATTTGTAGAAATTAACACAAAATAACAATGTTTGTACGTGAAAGTCAGAGAATTGAGATGCTAACGGTGATTCGGTATCGTTACAGGAACGTAGACAAGACACAGCAAAATAAAAGACAATCAGATAAGCTTATAACGTTATGATTTGCATTTCTAACTTACTTATTTTAATGTTAGCGATGTAACTGTTCGGTAGACATACATAAATAAAGGTTCTCTTTCAACTATTTATTTGGTTACCATAGCAACGTTTGTTGTATAAAGCAATTGATAGCTTGTACAATCATACACAATAATAGCATTTTTGAGATGGTATACAAAATAAAAATTAGGGTGCCATTTAAAATTTTTTCCGAGGGGTCACAGCTCGCACAACAATGATATTAAGAATTGTTTGTGTGAAAATAGTGTCTTTTAAAAGATACTACACTGCTGTTTGTGAAAATTGCTACACCAAGAAGGAATTTCCCGAATAACTCCAAACTTGGTGGAAGTGTAGAAGAGTGTGCAAGCAATAAGTGATCAGGTTTGCAGAGAGATGGGTTACACGTAGGCCAAGGAGAGCCCTCTCGTGTCGGTCCGACAAGGTCAGTGTTGCGCCCAGTGTAATCAGTGCAGAGCTGTCAAACAAGGTGGAAACAATAAAGAGAGTGTCAGTTTGCCTCGGTGACGTCAGAGGAGCCATATCGGCATGTGAGTGAGTTCGAACGGGGTAGAATGATCGGTCTCCAGGAAGCGGGTTTGTCATACCGTGATATTTCGGCTCGTACAGGACATGCTGCTACGTCAGTGATGCGTGTGGAAGCAGTGGATAGATGAAGGTCGTACACAGCGACGAGCGGGTACTGGACCACGGAACATGACCACAGCACGGGATGACCGTCATCTTGTCCGCATGGCCATGACGGACCGTACAGCTTCATCCACAGTGTTGGCTCGACGCTGGAGCACTGCAACAGGTGTGAACCTGTCTGCATCAAGGGTTCGTCGGCTTTACTGCAGGTTGGACTGGTTGCATGCATGCCATTACGTCGGCGTCCATTGTCCAGAAACCACAAGGTCCTGCGACTGCAATGGACACGTAAACACTGTCACTGGGGTGCTGAGTGGCAAAATGTAGTCCCACTTCAATGTCCTACAGTGTTAGCCACATACGTGTCCAGCGGTACCGTGGTGAGCGCAACCTGGAGGACTGCATTGTTGAACGGCATAGCGGTCAAACACCAGGTTGATGGTTTGGGGCGCCATTGGTTACAACAACCGATCTCGCCTCCTACGAATTGAGGGCAATTTGAACAGCAACCGGTGGTTGTAGAGCCTGAGGTACACCCCCTATTTCAGGCATCTCCACAGGCCACATTTCAACAGGACAATGCTCGCCCACATTTTGCGTGAAATGTACACTATTTCTTCGAAGAGCAAAGGGTACCATTGCTTCCCTGGCCTGCGCGTTCGCCTGACATGTCTGGGATATGGTTGGTCGTCACCTGGTGCGTCACGGTCCTCCAGTAACCAGTGTCACGGATTTGTGGGCTCGAATACAAACTGCGTGGAGGGGAATCCCTCAGGAGCTTATTCAGAACCTTTTTGATTCAATGCTATAGCAGCTCTAATTGCAGCGCATGGAGGCCACACCATATACTGAATATTAGGGCTCAAAGGTCATGTATAGATTTGAAAAGTTTATCATTTGTTACTTGTCATGTACCTAACCTGTGGTATTAAATTCATGCGTTTCCTTCTTGGTGTTACAATTTTCACAAACGCCAGTGTATTTGACGAGTCCGAGCTTTTTTTTTAATAACCTTTCCATTATTTAGCTCTAGCGGAAGAAATGGGAACTTTTGATACGGACTGTATGAATTAAATGTTTGGTGTCTTCAAAATGGGAAAAGTTGGCTGTTAAAAAATTACTGCTCATAAATTTTATGCTTGTACCAAAACAATGCTGTGGCTGAAATTTCCACGTGGGCATATCATTTAAGCACCACTGCGCGTTTTCTTCTATGTCAAGTTTTAAGTCCTTCAACACATAACTTCACAGATATGATGTATAATTTCCTCATTTTAATGTATTCCATTCCACTTTTACTTTTCACAATTTTAACCTGTGAGATTAAAATGACACGAAGAGCGATATGATTTGTGAAGCCCCTTTGCCTCCCATGTGATATTAATTATACGTATATGAGTGTAGATGTAAATTATCCCCTAGTGAAAGTAATAAAAGGAAACGGACTTGTGATCATACATTACAGTGCAAATCGCTATTGTTGACTCTTCATGTTAATTAGACATTAAAGATTCGTCTCTCCCGTTCATTATATCAGGGGAGTACATTTCCCTTACATTCACAGCAAACTTTACATAGGTACCGAAGTGCAATGAGGTGAAATATTCAAGAAATCGTTAGTACAAGTCTCAAGTACCGGGGGAGGCATTCCCTAGTGAATTTTTCATCAACTCTTGAATCTGCCAGGATTACGAAAACAGTAAAGCGTTCTCGAGAAAAAGAATTGCGGTGATGCAAAGCAAGAGGGGAAGAATACTTGTCAAATTTTAATGGCGGCAAAAATCATAAGAGTTTTCGATTCAATAAAAAAATAAAACAGAGAGGGAATGAAACGAGATAGGGTAAAAGTGGTGCAAGTTTTTTTCCAATGGAGTTCTATATCCGGTTTTTTTTCACCCGATTATACAGGGCGAGTCACGTTAGAAGTTCCACCACAAATAAAAATCTCATGTGTTACATTCACATGGCACAGCTTCTACATACTATCTTATGAAAGCTTACTAGTTTTTTTACCACCTATCTATACTAGGTAAAAGGAAATATTGTATTCCATCCAAAAATTCAAAGTACAGATTTCACCAGAGATACACATTTTGAGCCCCCTCAATAAGGGTTCCCACAAAAATGTAAATCTAACTTCCCTGATCAAAACACGTATTTCCCTGACCACAATTTTGTATTTGCGCAACTTTTACCGGGTTTGGTAATGGTTCCATATATACCCTCCAGTTCAGTGCGGAAGAAAGATGATTTACAGGAAAGTGCGTATATTAGACACTTGAAAAGGAGATGTGAACAGTTAGAGAGCCTGGGTCCACCCATTTTAACACACTTTCTTATATACAAAATAAATGGCTATATGTCAATAAAGTACTGTGTTTTGTTACTTTTGCTCATACCGGATGAAAGTGCCCACCGAAGAGTACTAGCGAAATCCCCCAAAATAGGGATGTTTTACTTATTCCAAACATTCTCGTTACTTAGTGTATCTATACTACCAAATAGTGTTATACTTCTTCATTAGGGTTTAGCCTCACACATCCTATGGCTTCGCCGTTGTTGTTACTCTGGTTAAAAATATATTCCTCGGCTACGCTTTGCAGCTTAGGGCCCTCAACCCTGGACTACGCTTTGCGGCTTAGGGGTCTCAACCCTGGGCTACGCTTTGCGGCTTAGGGCCCTCAACCCTGGACTACGCTTTGCGGCTTAGGGCCCTCAACCCTGGGTTACGGTTTGCGGCTTAGGGCCTAAACCCCGGTCTATACTTTGCGGCTTAGGACCCTTAACCCTGGCCTACGCTTTGTGGCTTAGAGCCCTCAACGTTGGGCTACCCTTTCCGGCTTAGGACCCTCAACCCTGGCCTACGCTTTGTGGCTTAGAGCCCTCAACGTTGGGCTACCCTTTCCGGCTTAGGGCCCTCAACCCTGGGCTACGGTTTGCAGCTTGGAGCCTCAACCCTGGGCTACGGTTTGCAGGTTGGAGCCTCAACCCTGGGCTACGGTTTGCAGGTTGGAGCCTCAACCCTGGGCTATAAATTGCAGCTTAGGGCCCTCAACCCTGGGCTACGGTTTGCAGCTTGGAGCCTCAACCCTGGGCTACGGTTTGCAGCTTGGAGCCTCAACCCTGGGCTACGGTTTGCAGCTTGGAGCCTCAACCCTGGGCTATAAATTGCAGCTTAGGGCCCTCAACCCTGAGCTATGCTTTGCGGCTTAGGGCCCTCAACCGTGGGCTACGCTTTGCAGCTTAGGGCCCTCAACCCTGGGCTACGGTTTGCAGCTTAGGGCCCTCAACCCTGGGCTACGGTTTGCAGGTTGGAGCCTCAACCCTGGGCTATAAATTGTAGCTTAGGGCCCTCAACCCTGAGCTACGCTTTGCGGCTTGGAGCCTCAACCCTGGGCTACGCTTTCGGCTTAGAGCCCTGACTCGCCTCACTGGCCGATCTCCTCTAGAACAATAGCCATTGTATGCTGCTTTCCCGCTCCAGAGGATTCCCTTGGGCCGTTATAAGTAGCTTCCGCTTCTAGAAGACTCCGCTTTGTATACGGCTCCTTTATAAAGGGCTGCTCTTGCCGGGCAGTGAGTGCAGGGTTAAGAAGTTCCGAAGCGAAAAGAAACAGTGACAATAAACAGTGCCAGTGCAGATCAGTTGTGCGTTGTGTTCCGAGTGTGTACCAAAACGTACTCAAGTGTAACCTTTGTGCTATGCTGAGTGCTTAGTAATAACTGGTCTTCTCGATTGTTATAATACTTTATCATTGTTTATTTATTTTTTTTAAAGTTTAAGTTTCTCGGGATGCAATCAACCTATTGCGATGCAACAGAAGTCATTCCTTATTTATGCTTTAAGTTGCGTCAAAAATTATACGGTGTTTGTATTTTAAAAAATGTGTTACACTCACATGACTTTTTCTACTCTTGTACAAACCATTTTTACAAACGCTTGTTCTCCATATGCTTCATGTTAATCGAGATATCGAGATGTCAATCTTATTGTTACTTTTCTTGTAGATGCAAGGGGAATTGGTAGGCTTTAAGCGATAGTCAAATATTTTAAGAGCTGGTTGCTATGTGGAGCATTCCATTCTCTTTGTATGTCCAGGACAAAAAAAAAAGTGAATAACGAATTTGAGAAAAAGTATAAGTATTGGAAAATTTAAGGGAATAACAAGCAATATCTCGAAAATGGTTCACTCAACAAAAAAAAATGTATATGACATAAATTGTGTATTTTAACGCGATCTACATTTTTTGTGTAGTAAACGTTTGCCTATCTCTTATGGTTTACCAGTTATGCAAAAGCCGTTCACAATGAAGAATGCTTTTGGAGACATTCCCAGAAAATTCGAGATATACATTTCATTTGCCATAAAATGTCTTAAACATATGGTATTTTATTCAAAATCGTTAGAGCTATTTTTGAGAAAATTAAAATTTCCGAAAAATGTTCCATGTAAAGGGTAATCTGGGGTGGGGGATTTTCTTGAAAATCTTCGTGTCGCATCTCTGGAAGATACTGGACCTAAATACCAAGTTTGGTGTTTATCCGACTGTTCGTTTCCCAGTTATGCTGTTCATAGACAGACACACATACGGAACATGTTTCCAAAAATGCTTTTTTTGATTCACGGGTTCTCAAAACATGTATTTCCGGTGAAATCTCGGTATCGAATTTTTGGGGGGAATACAATACTTCCCGTACTTACTATACGTAGTAGAAAAAGTAAAAAAGTTGTTTGTAATAAATGGTGGGTTTTGAAGAGATCCACATTTTTCGTGTATTACGCTTTTGTCTACCGCTTAACGTTTACCAGTTATATACGATTATATAGATTTCCTTCCGAATGAACTGGAGTTGACACTTATTCCCAGAAATTTCAAGATATACATTTTGGCGTGTAAGCAACTTTAATATATAGTATTTTAATAAAAATTGTTACAGTAATTTTTTAGAATTTAAAATAAATTTAAAAATGTTGCATATAAAGGGTAGCTTGGGGTGAGGGAATTGCTTGAAAACCTTTGTATCGCATCTTTGGAAGGTATTGAATTTAAATACCAGCTTTAGTATTTTTCTAAAAATGAATTTTTTCAGGGGCCTCAAAACATGTATTTCCGCGGAAATCCCGATATAACTTTTTTTAGTGGAATGCAACACCTTCTCTACTTTCTAAGTACGTGGTAGATAAACTACCTAGTTCTCAAGAAGTTTTCAAATTAAAAAATCTGAAGCCTAGTTTGTAAACACGTAAAACAAATTTACCGTGAACCTTCTAAATCTTGTTTTTGTTTCATTTTCACGGATGCAGAGTTTAATGCCACTTACCACATCACGTTTTAGTTGTACAGTTCGTATGATACACAATTTTCTAAATGGCGCCACGCTGAAATAGCTTTCGGCTGTGGATATAATCCCTACTGGTTTGGAAACACGTTGCTACGCAAGTCGGTTCTTGTTTTTAGCTTTGTAGCCCTTGAACCGCCCTATTACTGCGGTTCAAAGCCATCGCCATGCGGTATTTAGGCGTCGAGCACTTCCCCGACGGTCGTCAAGAGATGCAAATGAGGATCCGCAAGTAAAGACGTGGATGCTCGTCTAAATGCTCTTTTCACTACATTCTCCAAGCTACGACTTCTCTCGCCTGCACCAACCTGACATATGCACATTACAAACACAAACTAACAAGTGTGCAAGTACTTGATTCAGCTTTAAGGAGGGAAAAATACTTTAAATATCTATGAAAATAATTATTAAACCTTTATGTCCTATATTTTCGATAATTTGTACTTTAGAGGTTGACATATTTTGTAAAGAAATTTCAAAATGAATGCAAATGACTATTTCTTAAGGATACCTCACTAGTGAAATTTCTAAAAATCCACAATTACACTTCAATTCATTGTAATTTAATACAAGAATCAGATTTTAATGTATATTATATAGACCATATTACATGTATGTCTTTAAATTAGCACGCGAGATATTAATTCTTACTTTCCCTACCCGTACATGGTAGATAGAGAAGGTATTGCATTTCACCCAAAAATTCGATACCAGATTTCACCGGAAATGCTGTTTTAAGGTCCCCTGAATAACAAAGTATTTTTTAGAAAAAGGTCCGTGTGCGTATGTGTCTGTGTCTCTGAATATTATAACTCAAAAACCAAAAGTCAGATAAAAACCAAACTTGGTATTCAGATTGCGACACTAAGATTTTCAAGAAAATTCCCCAACCCTGAACTTCCCTTTACATGGAATATGTTTCGAAAATTTTAATTTGCTAAAAAACTGCTAACGATTTTTAAAGTACCATATATTACAGATATTTACACGACAAATAAAATATATATCTTGAGTTTTCTGGTAAAGGCCTGTGAAGTCCTCTTCATTCGGAAGCAAATTTGTATAATACTGTATAACTGGTAAACGTTAAGCGAAAGACGAAAACGTGGCTCACAAAAATTGTAGATAAGTTTAAAATACACAATTTATTTCAAATAAATTTATTGTTACATCAGCCATTTCCGAGATATTTGTTATTAATGGTTCGAATTGTGCAATACTTAGCCATTCTTTTAAAGTCCTGTCGATTTTCAATTCTTTCTCGCGATGTCATGGAAACAGTATGGAATTATAAGGCCAGCATATAGCGTCCAGTTGTTAAACATTTGAGTGTCGCTGTTCTCTTTGTATCTATAACGAAATGTGCATTGCAGCTATTTCCAAAAAGGCTTATCTCGATTAAAATGAAGTAGATAGGAAAACAAACTTACCTAAGCATAATTTGTGTACTCATAATAAGCGATAGATGGTAGAGAGTCATGTGAATGTTGCATTCAGATTTTTAAAAGTAGCTCGGGAGATATTAATTTTTTACTTACTCTACCGCGCGCGCGCGCGCGTGTGTGTGTCTATGAATAGCATAAGTCAAAAGTGAAAAATCGGATAAATACCAAACTTGGTATTTACGTTCAGCATCTTCCAAAGATGCGACACCAAGATTTTCAAGAAAATCCCTCGGCCCTAAAGTATCCTTACATGGAATATTTTTCGAAATTTTTTACTTTCTAAAAAGTGGCTCTAACCATTTTGATCAAAATATTACACATTAAAGATATTTACATGACAAATAAAATGTATATCTTGAATTTTCTGGGAATAGCCTGTGAAGTCCTCTTCATTCGGAAGGAATTTTGTATAATCTTGTATAACTGGTAAAGCGATCGAAGACAACGTGCTACACAGAAAATGTAGATCTCCTTAAAACACAGAATTTATTTCAAATAGCTTTGGGACATCGGGCATTTCCTAGACTTATTTCAATACCTTTTCATTTTTTAAACTATTTGTATGAACGCTTATCTCAATTATTCATCCAAAATCTAAAAGTGACAAGAAAATTTTGTGTTAAGATATGTCATATGCCACCCAGCGAGATAGCTCCGCGGTAGCGTGTGAGGCTCGCACTTGTTTTTCGTGGATTTCAATGGTCGGTAGGCGAATGCTGGGGTGGTTTCTCATTTACTACAATTTCCTTTCCACTCCGTTTCCTTCTCGTCTTTAAGTGTGCTAGGTTTCGTGGCGTATGGCGGTGCCGGATAGATGGCGCGGATGCTTGCTCAAAGGAAAGAGTACTCCCCGTGGATACTAGAGGGCTGCTTGGTCGATGAGCCATTCAGCGCCCTCTCTAGGCAGCTCCAGTAGTGGGATGTGTCTTCGAGTCTGGAACTGTTAAAGACTTCTGCGCGTCTCTGTGACCTGTATCCTACTGTGGTTCCTTCACTTCATCCCTTCCTCCTGGGGATGGTATCTACAATAGATCTATGTAGGTCGCAGGGCGCTGTATAACCTATACGCATATCATATGTCTATATTAATATCGTGTCTCCTGAGACCTTTCAATGACTTACAGAGGACGACGGGACGAGAGGCGGCGAGTGCCAAAGGCTGATACAGGCTTCAGCTTGTTTACAGCGCTGGCGGCCCGTGCACGCACCAGAGCGCCAAACATTTTATTTCCTCGCAGAGAAGTGAGTGGAAAGCGGAAGTGAGCGCAATTGCCTACACGCTCCTGGAGCGAAGAAGATACCGGAAACGGCCAGTGTACAGGGGTGGTGGGAGTGAATACCGGTTCCCATTGTTTTACCCATCCCGGTCCACTGATTGTGTCCCCCGCCCCACCCTCTGCTGCTGCCGGACCAAACTCGGCGGGTTATTACTCCATCCAAGTCAAACTTTGTCTGCTTGCAAAATTAATTGCTCCTGTTTCTGTTTGTGAAACTGTCCCAGTGCCTGATGCTGGAACGGACCTTCGTGCCTTGTTCTAATGCAATTTGGACATATGCAGGCCTGTGACGTCATGCTAGAACTATGCACCATGAAGACACCATTATGTTCTGCAGAGCCGCCCAACAAAGCTCAAAATAATTAATGCATATGGAAGTGACACGCTGTATACCTCTGCGCCCCACACATTGGGGGCTTTCTCATACCGCCACTTGCAGCAATTTGCAATAATTAAAAAGCATTCACTGCTGTTTTCCCTTTTTTGGAGACTAAGTTCTACTTGCCAACTTCGTGAAATTGAAAGCCATAAAACTTTTCCTCCTCCAGCAAAGTGTAATCATCTTGCAGTAGCATTTAAATTTTAGAATTCGTAAAATGTTCACCTAAGAAAATATACAAAAATGAAATGGGAATTCTGTTGTATAAGACTCCTTGAACACTTGAAAGTATTTTGATTCTTTCTGTCACACTGAAATTCTTCCCGTAGAAGAATATAGACGTATTAAAGCAAAGAACACTACTTCCTATAATGTGTCTCAAACTAGAACGATCCTATTGAAAACAAATGGCAGGTTAGAAAGATAGGGATATTGAGACGGAACGCTGTAAGGCAATTGATTGGTGGAGGAAAGTTCTTTTATTTGTTATCGTACAATAACAGCCTCTGAGAAGTACAGTATTGTAAGTACAGGGAAGCCAAAAAATTACGAACCGACTGCGCGGTATTTTTCCTGTCCGCGTCTTCGGCGCTCGTTGCCGTTATCATAGAAGGGCGCGGATGAAACCATACAACATTTTTAAAACTGCTTTTAAAGGCTTTACTTACCAACTTTATGAAAGGAGACGCTGAAACTGGCCACCGTCGTTGTCCATACATTTTTGGCACCTCTTTAGGAAACTATCCATCACTCGCCGTAGTTCACGTTGAGAAATGCTGGCAATTTCCTGGCGGATATTTTGTTTTAATTCTTCGACGGTGTGTGTGTTTGTCTTGTACACTTTATGTTTTAAGTTACTCCAGAGATAGAAGTCGCAGAGGGGGTGCCCCCTTTTTTAGAGAATTAACAGACAAGGAGCGTGATTTTGCCCTTTCTGCAACAGCTCATACGACCGACATTTCGATGAGAACAACTGAAAGTGTGTTTGAGGACAGAATTCTTAGTAGAGATTTGTGACCCTCTCGGTCCCTCGACCGAACCCCCTGCGACCTCTCTCTCTGGGGTAACTTAAAACATAAAGTATACAACACAAACCCACACACCCTGGAAGAATTAAATCAAAATACCCGCCAGGAAATTGTCAACATTTCTCAACGTGATCTACGGCGAGTGATAGACAGTTTCCTAAAGAGATACCAAAAATGTATCGACAACGACGTTGGCCAGCTTCAGCACCTCCTTTCATTAAAACTGGTAAGTAAAGCCTTTAAAAGCGGTTTTAAAAATGTTGTATGGTTTCATCCACGCCTTTTAATGATAGCGGCAGGCGGCAACGAGTGCCGAGGTAGTGGACCCGAAAAACACCGCGCAGCCGGTTCGTAGTTTTTTGACTCTCTCTGTAGTATGCAAAATAACGCCGTGAGCTGTACCTAAAGAGGCAGGTTTAATTCTGTCTACCAGCAGTATACCTCTGTCGAATCAATGCATGTCTGGACGCTAGCAATTTTATTTCTGAGAGACTGACGACTCATCCAGCGGTATGGACGGCACAACCACCGCCTGAGGAACGTTCCAACACAGTAGCACCTGGACATTTGCTCATCATCAGCGTGGAATTCAAAACCTTGTGGTCACTAACGCTTTATTTCCATGGACGTTGACAAGCGTTGCGTCAGCTTTAAAGCTGCGAAGCTGATTCTGCAGAAGTGCGCTTACTTGAAAGGCTGTCTGGCTCGTGTCCCACCACTGGGGGGGTTAACCCCAACGTGACTGACATGTTTACGCTATGTGTGCTTGCTTCTCTATCCCAAGAATCTTCCTCCACATTTGCCTTCTCTGGAGCCGTCCGGAGTTTTACGTGTTATATTCTGGTCACGAATCTTACAGGCCAGGTTTAGTGTCTGCGTGCCAGGCGCAATGCGTCCAGCGTACGCGTGTTTGCGTGCACTTACTTCCTCCCGTGTTATACTTGCATTTGCGGTTCGTTTGCTACTTTGGGGGTCCTGATAAAAACGTGCTTCATTAATCACAAGCAGAAACCGCGTTGATTTTAAAACATGCGGTAATCGTGCATTTCTTTCTAATAAAACACTTGAAAGCTGGGTAAAGTATTTTCGTACGATCGTGTGTTTTATACGTCTTTTCGATCATATCTACACAGAAGAAAATTTAGAATCCAAACACATGAAGTCGTTTCTAAGGAAATCCATGTCTACCAACATAAATTTGTTGGCTATTTGGGCGGCAATTGAAATACAACTCAATTTTCCAAGCCTCTTTAATACCTACATCTTCATAATCCACGTCCCCAACTTCAAATTCTTTATGAAATACTGAATCTCTATTATCTTTCATATTATTACTTGAGCCATGGCATCACGCATCAAACAATTGACTCAAGGCCTCCCAAATTACAGTATTTTATGAGTCACCGTATTAGTTATAGCTGTTAAATTGCCAGCATTGCGGTACCGGAAATCCGAGGCGACAATGCCTAAGTTCATTAGAAATTGTACTTTATTAAAAGTTGATTTAGAACAATAAAACACACGATGGTGCAAAAAAAATTCTGATGTGTTACACTCACATGACCTTCTCTACTCTTGTATAAAGTATTTTTACAAATGCTTATTCTCCATATGCTTCATGTTAATCGAGATGTTAATCTTATTGCTAATTTTCTTGTAGATGCAAGGGGAATATGCTAGGCTTTAAGCGATAGTCAAATGTTTTAAGAGCTGGTTGCTATGTGGCGCATTCCATTCTCTTTGTATGTCCAGGACATGAAAAAAATGAATAACGAATTCCCATATGAGCAAAAGTATTGGAAAATTTCAGGGAATAACAAGCAATATCTCGAAAATGGTTCACTCAACAAAAACAAATGTATGACATATATTGTGTATTTTAACGCGATCTACATTGTTGTGTAGTAAAATTTTGTCTATCTCTTATGGTTTACCAGTTATGGAAAAGTCGTTCACAATGAAGAACACTTTGGAGACATTCCCAGAAAATTCGAGATAAACATTTCATTTATCATGAAAATACCTTAAACATATGATATTTTAATCAAAATCATTAGAGCCAATTTTGAGAAAATTAAAATTTCCATGTAAATGGTAATCTGGGGTGGGGAGATTTTCCTGAAAAGCTTCGTGTCGCATCTCTGGAAGATACTGAACCAAAATACCAAGTTTGGTGTTTATCCGACTGTTCGTTTCTGAGTTATGCTGTTCACAGACACACAGACACACACACACACGACATGTTTCTAAAAATGATTTTCTTTTATTCAGGGGATCTCAAAACATATATTTCCGGTGAAATGTCGATATCGAATTTTTGGGTGGAATACTATACGTAGTGGAGAAAGTAAAAAAATAGCCTGCAGTAAAAGTATGTGAACTGCATAAGGAATATCGAAAATAAAAAACACTCGACTTTGTCTCGTCTTTTCAGATTGCTCGATTCTGCAATAATGTGTCGGATGTAATTTTGAAAGGTTAGGAAAACATGAAATGGGTTTTAGAAATGAATGGCATGTCATCTCTGTGATACGTATGTCAACAAGAAGAATCGCGTGATCAAAGGCCTAATGAGTGTCAAATTGTGCTGGAACTTGCTGACTTTTTTGGTAAGGTTCTAACCAAAGTGCTGATTTAAGCGCCTACCCACCTAGCAACCTCCAGCTTTATGCTATCCAATCGATAGCTCGGCACGTAGGCATCAATTACATATATACCAGGTGGTCCAAACAAGCCGTCCTTTGAAGCTTTATATTTCCTGCGTACATAGGTGGAAAAGAAGTTGCCGCGTCACTGCTGTTCAAAGGGGCAGTGCAGGTACAAAGCGAAAAGTCACCGAGGTAGTGCTGCTGTTTGCAGGTGTTTACGTGATAGTTTCGTACCGATAAGTGTCGCAAGGTCGCGTACAGGCAGTTCGAGCCAGGTCATTCAGACAAAAACGTCTGAGGCTTGAAGGCTGTGTTCTGAACATTTTTAGACGCGACATCTGTCTTCTGTGTATCTTTTTATGTACAAAAATAATATTAAGAAATTGGATCATTCTACTTGGAACGTGGGCCTGAGAGACTTTCACATCAATTCGTCCACCAACCCGAGCATGATTTTGTACCTGCTTATTATAAATAATGCACCAATGGAAAGTAATTTAATTCTAACACACCTTTAACGGTACATAAATATAATAAAAATAGAATTTTGTTTAATCTTACTGACTTTGCGACACCGTTAGTTCCATATAGTTGTTCTGATTGTAGATTAACTGTCATGGAACTACATGACTTAACACACGCATTCAAACAGCAGACTCTGGCTATACCGTGAAATGTTTCTGTTTAAAGACATCTTTCTGAAGGAGAATAATTAACACGTGTGCTCAGGTTTGCGTCAAGCGGCACACGGATTAATCACCGCCCCTCCACACACACACACACACACACACACACACACACACACACACACACACACACACACACACACACACACACATTTGAAGTTTATGGTTTTTACGTTGTTATTTTCCCCACGCTTTGGGAGCCAATTTGAAGTAGATTGTATTGAAGGGGTTGTATTATATTTTAACTGTTGGGAGTCGAACTTAAAGTTCATTGCAACCGCACGTATAGTACCCGGTTTCCGGTAGCCTTCGCCCCAAATGTACCTTCCGGTGGCCTTTGCCCCAAAAATGTTTAAAAAATATTAACATTGTAATTTGACTGTTTCTTTAAATATTATATTTTTTTTTTTTTTTGCTTTGGCTGCGTCAGTATTATTGTTAGAGACATGGATTTCTTTGCAGGGAGTAGTGCGGCTAAGAATGTAGGCTTACACAGACTATAATTTTACTTCACACCTTTTATTAAGGCTTGACACGATTTAAATAATACTTCACTGATATAGAGAGCTGTAAGATTATTTTATTAGATACTTGCACTTTTTAAACACTTAAATATTTTCGTCTCACACGAATACGTATTAAATTTCTCGAGGACACATCTCATGTCCGGTTAGGAACACTGCTAGCAACGCGTCCAGTTATGAGCGCTGTCTACAAGCAACTGACTTCTAGATTTGTAAATTTTGCTATATTTCAGTTTCTGATTGGCTAATCCTACTCCAATAGAATGCCTTCATTTAACTAAAGCTTTTTCTGTTGTTGATTGGCTATTTTATAAACTGTCTAAAAAATTACATTATTGTTTCCAAGAATGACTAGTAGCATTATTGAACCTTCTAATTCATTATTGCCTCAAGGCTACCTCATTGTTAGCAACTTTTAACCTATTATTCTCACAGCTCCTACATTATTAAATTACGTAATACATTCACATAACATTATTACATGTATACAATAACATAAACATTTACAATGACTGTAATATACACTTTTTATATATTGTTAAATACACATATTGCTTTAAGGCGGGCTGTTATTATATTTTATATTATATAATTTGACTGAAATCATTTAAGTGTTAAAATACTGCCTCACATTTAAACACCAGACTCTGGACATACCCTGAAATGTTTTTGTTTAAAGATAACTTTCTGGAGCCCAGCCGGGAATCGAACCGAAACACCTCATACAGTAAGCAGTTTCTCTACCGAATGAGCTCTGGGATCAGTAATAGCAGTTAAATTGTTCGTTTTCAAGCATTGGTCTTTCGTTTGGCGGTCTCCTCTGTCAGTATGGAGTCCCCTTTCCACTTCTACTTAGGCAAACCTTTTGGCATCCGTGCTATCCGTATAAACTAACTTTAACTAAGGACGGCTTGTGTGGGCCACCTGATATGTATGTGTGTATATGTGAGAGAGCGAGAGAGAGAGAGAGAAGAGAGCTGTAGTAGATAAAGCATGCGAACTATTCGTAAAACCTTTATAAACGTCTAAATTGAGCATAAACTGTCAAAGACTCTCAGTGCTTTCCAAAGGTTTGTTTTATATTTTGCCAGCGTACCCACCCGTAGTAGGATTTTTACAGCTGCGTTTTGTGAAAGAATGTTTTGAGGAGATTCCCAAAGCTTTATTTACTTTTAACCGTATCATTGCGTTGTGTCTTAGGTGGTGTCCGGACACTGCTGACATACCTGAGGGCATTTACAATTAATCACTATAAATGTAAAACAGAAGGCGTAACGATTATGGAAATTGATTAATCATTATTAGTATATACAATCACGCAGTGGTTAAGACCCGAGTTTATCGAGAGGTCAGCCGCCGGACAGTCACAGATAAACAAAGATAAATACCCTTATCGTCAGATGACCAGAATTTTCTGGAAGTTTCCTTCCACCGGCCACCATAACGTGTGTCCAGAAAGTTCTAGCATGTTCTGTGGAAGATTCTATTGGCTAAATAAAGGAGCGTTCTCGCGAGTTCTGGTGCGAGATAAAGTGAGTGTGTGACGACAACTGTGACGTAAATTGAGTGCTGCTACTGCTGTAGGAGAGATTGAAGAAGTCTTGTGTTCGACTCCCCAGCGAGTGAACCATCCAGAAGAATTGGCTACGTGGTGCGTATTGCATTACGCCGTTAGGTCAAGAAGGAAATTGAAGTGATTGGAAATTGAACTACTTCATATTAGTGAAGTAACAGTGTGAGCTAAGTGAAGTCCTAGTGAAAGTTGAACCAGATCAAAATAGTAACAGTGAGAAATGAGTGAGGTAACAGTTAAAAAGTGCAATACTGTGACAGTAATTTGTATCACAATAATGTAAATGCCAGAGTGATTGGAGTGTAAATAAGCATTATTGTATGACAATGATTTGGGATGTTTGTTAATTATAAGCTTTGTTAGGAAATAAGTTTACACGACCTCACTGAAACTGACAATAAGAGCGAGTAACAATGAGCGAGGGTGTGAGTTGAATATTAATTAGAAGAGACAAACAAATGACGTCAGATTGGCGCGTTTCTTAGAAATAGCGGGAATATTTTCCCTAGAGCATATGTTTTCGTAATTTCTGATTGGATATAAAAATAGACGCTAATGTTGGCGCGTTTTATTAACCAATAGCAGCTCGGTTATAATCTTTAGGCATATCGGGGTGAGGGAGTATAAAAAGCTAAAGCCAGAAGCAAGTATTGCCCAGTTCAACAAAATCATCCACGCGTTACACGTCGCTGAGTCCAACAGAATCATTCAGAAGTTAAACGTCGTTTAGTTCATCAGAATCGTTCGCGAGTTACACGTCGCAATTCTACAGAATCTCTCGCGTCTTAAAGTTAGTTATAAACGTGAAACACGCGCAGTAAATAAGTGATTATAGTGATATTAGAAAATATAACAGTTTCAGTCTGGCGTGTATCAAGAGTCAATATGTGAACTTAATTATTTGTGACGGTAATAAAAGTGTAAAAACAAATTCTTTTATCAGTGTTATCTTTGAGTAACAAATCCTTTCCGTTTACACACCTTGTTCAAGAGATGTGCTCGACTGAATAATAATAATAATAATAATAATAATAATAGCTAGCCGGAGGACAATGAACCCAACATCCAAAGTAGTAATACAATAACAGGCGCTCAGAAATAAGATAACACGAAGTGACCGCGACAAATTGGCTCCCATACGTAGGACAGATAAACATGAAGCATCTTCTAACTACCAACTAACAAATAAACCATTTCAATACCTATATACGTCCTCCAATTCTGTTGCAACTATTGCACAGGTACTGCACTGTGGTAACATTTCGCCCCTAGTGACAATAAAAATTAAACAAAACAGCTGATATATCTCCCTGCTTCCATTATGTATATATTTCACCACACTGGATTTTACTTTTAGCTAGCAAAGGTTCCAAGCGCTTCGGAAACATTCGACTATGGGTAAATCACAGCCTTTTAATTCGATTTTAATAGGCCAAACGCCAATAATTTACGGTTTTGGGATGTTTTAGACAATCTAGAATGCAAACTCTTTCAAAATAAGCCAAACATTTATTATTACTTTCTCTACCACATATATAGTAGGCAAAGAAGGTATTCTATTCCACCCAAAAATTCGATATGGAGTTTTCACCGGAAATACGTGTTTTGAGGAACCTTGAATAAAAAAGAGCATTTGTGTGTGTCAACATCATAACTCAAAACGTAAAATCAGATAAATACCAAAGCTGGTATTTAGTTTCTGTACCTTCCAAAGATACGACACCTCAAACTATCCTTTACATACAACATTTTTGGACGTTTGTGATTTTATAAAAATGCCTCCTAACGATTTTGATTAAAATACCATATGTTAAAGATATTTACATGACAAATAAAACTACATCTTGAATTTTTTAAGAATAGCTTCTGAAGTGCTCTTCATTCGGAAGCAATTTTATACAATCTTGTGTAACTGGTAAACGATAGACCAAGACGTACTGCACCAAAAATGTAGCCCTCTTTAAAACACACAGCTTATTTCAAATAACTTTTTCTGTGGCATAAACCATCCGAGATATCCGTTATTATTGGTTTGAATTGTTTAATACTTTGTGATTCTTTTCAAGTCCTGTCGACATTTAATTGTTTCTCGCGATGTCATAGAAACAGTATGCAATTCTAAGGTCAGTTGTAGCGTCCAAGTACAAACCATTCGACTACTGCTATTCCCTTTGTATTTATGACGAACGTCTCCTGCAGTTATTTCCGGAAAGGTTTATCTGGATTAAAATGAAGTCGATAGCAAAATAAACTTTCGTAAGAATAATTTGTATATCCACTAATAAGCGACAGAGGATTGAGAAAGTCATGCGAATGCAACACATCAGATTTGATTTTTCAGTAAAACGCCGTTATTAAGGAAGTCAAGGATCCCCATTTGAAATGTACAGAGTCGGGTTAAGGTTTTTATAAAATCTGAGATACAGGATGATTTATGAAGAAATGGCACATTTATTTCTTTAATTGTTTCAAAACGAGTTGTGCTAGCGACAACTTATTATACCTGAAATGCAAAAGAATTTTGGGAGATTATTTACCTCTATAGCAAATGTTGAAAATGTCCTCCATCCTGCATAACGCACAACTCAACACGTTCCATGTTACTGGCCACTCGGCGGACTCTGTTGTCAATAGCTTGCATCTTCTGTGTAATGCTGTGCTTCAGATCGTCTATGTCTGGGGACGTGTGGCAGAAACCCTGTCTTTTAAGTAACCCCATAGAAAGAAGTCCGGCAATGTCAAATCCGGAGATCTTGGTAGCCACAGGTTGTTGGGAATTATCCGGTCGTCAAAGAACCTTGCAATTAGTGCCATGGATTCATTAGATGTATGGCATGTAGCGCCCGCCATACATCAAATGAATCGATGCTCAGTTCTACATCGTCTAGTTGCTCAGCAAACTCCATGAAAATCCGTCGGTACTTTGCAGTGTTCACATTCTTTTTTTTTAAATAAAAAAAAAATATGTCCCACTATTATCTGTGCGGATATTACGCACCAAACTCCAATTTTAACCTGGGTGCATAGGTGCTTCACGAATAACATGTGGATTTTCACTGGCCCAATAGCGTGAGTTATTTGAGCTCACATAGCGGAGAAACGGAACCATGTTTCATCTGTGAACCATGTGATGGACAATATGGCAGGATTTTGCACAATGCACGCCTAAAACTAACGACAATAGTTCAGTCGTCTATCCTTATCTGGTTCCTGTAACTGATGGACAACCGTAATCCTATACGGCTTTAGGCTGCACTTTTCACAGCTCTCTGACACATTGAGTAGCTATACCCTGTCTCCTGCGACAAACGTCTTAATGATTTTTTGGGTGACTGATCCAGTCGTGCTCTTACGTCAACAACAACCGTGAGAAGCCTAGATGAACGATTTTTGCCTTTTTCAGTCACCAGAAATCAGTTGTTTCCAATTTGTTTACCAGTAATTGAATTCGTAATGCAGTATTGCTTTTCAAGGAAGAGTCGTTCGTTTATCGTGTACTCCATTTTCACGTTGACTAGAACAAAATCTCAAGAACAGTTGCCGACAATAAAACTAACAATTACGAATAAAACATGAACATCTGCGAATCTAGTGACGGGCAATCAATAGTCCAGAACATTCTGCTTAATTTGGTGCTAAAATTGGGGCTTTGAGTGAATTTAGAACAGAGTAATTAAAGAAAGATGTGGGCCAGTTCTTCATAAATCACCCTGTAGAATGGTAATGATGATGTTATGTTTATCTTGCAGCAAAGACTGTTTCTTAAAATAAAACACTCTAGATTCGTCATAAATTTCACCTAGGAGAGATGAATCTGGTCCCAGGTCGACCTAGCCATGGCTAAGTCTCGTTTTTATTTCCTTCCCTTTGTGTGGTTAAGATTGGAAGTTTATCCCGATGCGCTGTTTCATATAGATTTCTCAAGCTATAAAAAATGCTACAATTATGGGCGAGGTGTACATGTTCTCAGTGTAGCTTGAGTATTTCGCGAGAGGAAGCAATTATTCGGCGTGTAAGCATCAATCATGGAATAGCTTGCTAAGCACGCTGCAATTATCAGTCTGGATTGCTTCCTCGAATTTTCAACTGATTCAAAAGCTCCGTACTGTGGTGGGACCTCTGAACGGTAGGATGCGCTTGTGTAGCGCTGGAAACTCGAGGGTACCTATGCACTTCTCATATCAGAGCTCCTTAAGACAAGCAGTACACAAACGATGGCCATTTTCATACAGTTCCTTAAAGTATGACCTTTTGATGGAGGGACAAGGGATAGAATAATAAAGGAAAGAAGGGATACTGTCTGTTCAACGACAGTAGCTAGTGGAATGGGGTTACTTATCTCTCAAGTAAAGCTTTGGCTGGTGGGAGGGGCACAGTATGCTGAACTGCTGTCCTGCATACAGCGGAAAACATCCACCAGTCTTTTACTATCCCGCGTGCCTGAAACCAGTGAACACTACCTCCTTCCAGTAGCTAAACCCCTATCTGCTTGGACCGAGTAGACGGGCATTCGGGAAGTCCCAGTTCGATCCCTGGCAACCGCCTACTCTGATCCATGGGCGTTTCGTGGTTTCCCTGGGTCGCCAGACGAATGTTGAGCCGGTTCATCTTCTAGCACGACTCTCCTGACCATCATCTTCCTTGTCATCTGTTTCAGGATTGTAGGACCAGACTTACGGCTGTGCGCTCTGTGAGGGTTTCTTCTTGATATTCCAGGGACAGCTCATTTAGGTTCCACCTCCGGGTGCTTTCGGGCAGGAGCTCCTTCAGGGACCCCCAGTGTTTCGGGGTCTGTGGGGGAACTTGAGCGGCGTCAGATGCGTCCCATCTGGAAACATTAGGGACCCCGTCCATGCTTGCACTTGTCGCCATCCCTCTCCCCAGGGACTCGGTAGAAGCACAAGGAGCCGATGGCCTTCGTGCGGTGCTCTGCACCCTAAGTAGCCTCCCTGTTCGTCAGTACCTTTACCTTTACCTACCTTCTCGGAAGGGCCCACCCCCACCTAATAGCTAAAACATCGCTGAACAGACAGTAGTTTTGGCTGCTGTTGACTAAATCCAGGGCAGGACAGAGGGAGATGGTTCCGCGGTAATAAGCGAGACTCGTCCCGGGTTCGGATCCCTTTTGGGCTTTTCGTGGCTTTCCCAGGTCGATAGGCGAATTTGACTCTTATAAGACCCTCCAAAATGAAAAAAATTTATATAATATTCGACTCATTTTGATGGTTCCTCTTTGCCACGAATTTCTTGACATCTATTTCATCTTAACATGTTTTAGGGTTGTAGGACCAGGCAACCGCGAATGGTGCATGGTGACGGGACGGTAGAGTTTGCGCTATGTAAAGGTTTTTTTTCCCTGACGACTGGATGGACGACTGGTGCCCCTTCCTGGGGGCTCGCACCCGGGACACCGCGGATTGATGATGGCGTAGATAGGCTCGCATCATTCTGGAATCGCTAGAACGTCCTTCTAGTGCGTATATCGTCCGAATTCGGTCTCCCATTCATCCCTGCCTCTCCGGGGTCACGTAAGACAATGGACCTACTGGTATGGCTACTGAGCTGGGGCTTCTCCGTCTGTCTATTCTACTCCTCCTTAAAGGGAGTTTAGCGGAATAGGAAAGAAAGTTGCGTAGCTTCACGGAGGTCCGCGTCAGCATCCTTGACCAAGCTACACCCTCGGGGTTTGAAGCTGGGTGTTGGAAAGATTTATGTATCTTTGTTATGAATATTAGATGTCTTGTACTCATTCTTGATCACGGGCCTGCGCAGGTTGTCATTGAATTCGCCAGAGACGTGTGAAGTTTTCGTTCACGTTTGATTGAGCTGAGGTGTGTCTGTGGTGAGCGTGCCGACCCAGTGGTTCATACAGCTGAGCGTTTCCTCGATTCGTGAGAAGCGAGCACTAGGATCTCGGGTGGCTGAGCAGTGTCACGGCGTCCTGAGTACACGGGTCCACGCGCCTGGCGGTTGCTAGGTTATGAACTATGCAGTCGATACCACAGTAATGATACTGGGGTGGTATAATGCAGGAAGATGTATCGTGGCCGAAAGCACAGCAACGACGACCGAGCGAAATTGCTCTGCGGTAATGTATGAGGCTCACATTCGGGAGGTCCTGGATTCGATTTCCGACGACCATCCACTCTGATGATGGGTTTTTCGTGGTTTCTCGTCTAGCACGATCCTCTTTCCATCGTTCCCCTTCTTCCGTTTCCTTCTCGGATATCAGGGGGTGCTTCTAGGTTTCATGGCATATGGCAGTACCGGGCAGATGGCGCGGATACTTGCCTAAAGCAAACAGTACTCTTCGTGGACACTAGAGGGCTGCTTGGTCGGCGGGTCGTTGTTCGCTCTCTGTAAGTAGCTCCAGCAGTAGGACGGGTCTTCGAGCCTGCAACTCTCTGTGGCCTGTAGCTTCCTGTGATTGCCTCACTTCATCCCTTTCTACCGGGGGTGGTATCTAAAATGGATCTATGTAGATCGCAGTGTGCGAGGTGCCCCCCTACGTTGTGTAACGCTAACAGCAACGACGACGTCCAATCGGCTCGCCTCGATGCTCAGACTTTGCCACAAGGGCAGGCCTCGTAGTCGGTATAGGTCAGCGAACTCCTGGCGGACGAGTAGGTAGGCCACAAAAAATGTATAGTTAAGGACAGAAATAACAGCCGTCATCATCCCCAATCTTGCTGGCCACACACCAACATCATAATGTGTGGAACACTGTCAAAACGTGACCATGTAGTTGTTTGTGCAGTCTTATTGAGGGCATAATACTTATATCTTAAATATACTTTTAAGAATCTGATGTGTTACACTCACATGACTTTCTCTGCTCTTGTACAAAATATTTTTACAAATTCTTATTCTGCACATGCTTCATGTTAATCTTATTGCTAATTTTCTTGTAGATGCAAGGGGAATTGGTAGGTTTTAAGTGATAGCCAAATATTTTAAGAGATGGTTGCTATGTGAAGTATTGCATTCTTTTTGCAGTACCAGGACAAAAACATTGAATAACGAATTTCCATTTGAGAAAAAGTACAAGTATTGGAAAAATTGAGGGAATAACAAGCAATATCTCGAAAATGGTTCACTCAACAACAAAAACGTATATGACATAAATTGTGTATTTTAACGCGATCTACATTTTTTGTGCAGTAAAATTTTGTCTATCTCTTATGGTTTACCAGTTATGCAAAAGTCGTTCACAATGAAGAATACTTTCGGAGACATTCCCAGAAAACTCGAGATATACATTTCATTTGTCATGAAACTATCTTAAACATATGATATTTTAATCAAAATCGTCAGAGCCATTTTTAAGAAAATTAAAATTTTCGAAATAAATGTTCCACATAAAGGGTAATCTGGGGTGGAGGGATTTTCTTGAAAACCTTCGTGTCGCATCTCTGGACTGAACCTAAATACCAAGTTTAGTGTTTATCCAACTGTTTGTTTCTGAGTTATGCTGTTCACAGACACACACACACACACACACACATACACACACGGATATATTTCCAAAATGCTTTTTTTTGGATTCAGGGTGTCTCAAAACATGTATTTCCGGTGAAATCTCGGTATCGAATTTTTGGGTGGAATACAATACTTCCCCTACTTACTCTACGTAGTATAGAAAGTAATACTACAGTATACCAGTATTATAAGTCACAGAATAAAGTATTATAATCTCTCTTTTGGCAACTTAGGCCTGTTTTATTGGTGGTCATTTAGCTTTTGTGTGTAATGTCTCTGTGAACAGCATAACTCATAAACGAACAGTCGGATAAATGCCAAACTTGGTATTTATGCTCAGTACCTTCAAAGATGCAACACGGAGATTTTCAAGAAAATTCCCCTACCCCTAACTACCTTCACATGGAACATTTTTAGAAGTTGTTTATTTTCTAAGAATTTTTATTAAAATACCATATACTCGTATTAAAGATATGTATACGACAAATAAAATGTATATATTGAATCTTCTGGAAATAGTCTAAGAAGTTCTCTTCATTCGGAAGAAATTTTCTATAATCTTCTATAATTGGTAAATGTTAAAGCAATGTAGATTTCTTTAAAACACACAGTTTATTTCAAATAAGTTCTTTTGTGGTCTAACCCACTTCTGATATATCCGAATTGTTCATTTCTTGGTCATTTACTCTTTAAAGTCGTGTCAACATTCAGTTGTTTCTCGCGAAAAAGTATGGAATTTTAAGGCCAGCATATAGCGTCCAGTTGTTAAACATTTGACTATCGCTGTTCTCTTTGTATCTATAACGAAATGTGTAATGTAGCTATTTCTGTAAAGTATGTATGAAGTAGAGAGAAAAATAAGTTCGATAAGAATAGTTTATATACCCAGTAATAAACGAAAGGGGGCAGAGGAAGTCATGTGAATGTATCATATTAGATTTTTTTCTTAGGACTGGAGTACCCTTTATCACTACCGAACGTGATGTCTCAGGCGGTTGCGTCTGTGGCCGGCATTTGCTAGGTCCCGGGATCGATCCCCGGCGACCGCCCAGTCTGGCCCATGAGTTGCTAGTGGTTTCACCGGGTCGCCAGGCGAAGCTAGGCTGGTTCATGTCATACCACGACTCTCCTTCCTCTCATTTCCTCTATCCATGAGCTTCCTTGCCATCTGTTTCAGGATTGTACGGTGTTCGGCGGGTTGCGGCTGGGTGTGTGTTGCGCTCTGTAAAAGCTGCTTCCCTTGCGTCGCTGCGATCACCTCAGTTAGTTCTCTCCTCAGCGTGGGGCTCCGGTGATCCTGGAGGTTGGTGGTGTGTGGGCAGGGACCGTGCGGCGTCCGATGAGTTCTATCTGGAAACGTTAGGGACTCCGTCCATGACTACGCCCTTCGGGTGTGTCCCTTCATCCTTCCCTCCCAGGGGTCACGTTGGAAGCAAAAAGGACCGACTGGCCCACTTGTGGTGCTCTGCCCGGTTCCGGTGGCTCCTCCGTGATACGCCTTTACTTTTACCGTTACCTTTTATCACTCATTATTATACAATTGGTAATAGTTACAAGTTAATTTCGTAGAACATAATTGAAACTTTTATTCATGTTTTGAGACAGAATGTGCCCGAATTAATTTATTCAGTGTATAATTTGATATATATAAAGGATCTATGTGTACAATGTGAAAACTTATGTAAATAGAAATTTCTGCATAATGTAATATTTGTCGTGTACATAATGTTCCTGTTTAACTAAGTTTAGAATGTCTTGAACTCTGCAGTTAGAGTAGAAATATGATGTTCGCATGTGCAGCGAAAACGGGATCTTTTGTGTTAGTCTAGGGTAAGGTTATATGACTGTTTGTTTCCGCTCCGGAAGTATGGAGTGAAGGAAAATAACACAGAACAGCAGTTTACCAAGAGAAGCTCGGTCACATGATATGTACAAACTGACCAATAAGAAATCCGATACCAAAATTTTAGGTGGGAGATTGTGGTCTTTAAATAGTCGAGATTCACCCCAAAAATAAAACAGTTTACTTTTAGATAATGACGAGGAATCCACGATACTTCGTCAAACAAAGTTGGCGCGCAAATGGTGTCCTATACAGAGTGATAAGTGAACAGGAACGTTATGTAGTGTTATATGGAAGAAGTGACAATAAATAGCCATAAACCAAACATTATGGTGAGTAGTAAATTCTCCTCTGAGCTCCTAATACCACCGCCGAGATCGACGAGCTTATTAACAATAATGATAGGCAGATTCCATGCAAACATCACCGCTGAGAACCAACTAGCCAGGGTAACAGCGAGAATCACCGTATAGTTAAATCAACCAGCCAGGACAAGACGAAGCTACGTCGGATGGAGAAAACAGGTACACTGAATTTTAGCATTACTTCTGTATCTACCACTACACCGCGTTCGAATCCAACCCGAGCGGGCATCGAACCTGGGACTGCCACCAACGGCGCAGTCTTCGAAGCATAGAGAGAGAGAGAGATGAGGTCCCGACGCAGTTTACATTTTCCCACTTTTTAGTTGTTCGCCGCAACGTCTACCGAAGGGCTCAAATTTTGCTGCGCGTAGCACTGATTTCCGGTGAAATCTCGATATCGAATTTTTGAGTGGAATGCAATATCTTCTCTACCTTGGTACGTGGTAAAAAAAAACTATATTTGGTAAGCGGGCTTACGTTGTTATAAACAGAATGTATCATCTTAGTTGTGTGTTTAGGGAACCACGAATAAACAGAAAGAAAGGGGCTACTTTCACTTATTTTTCTGCGTCGTTAATTGCGTATTGCGTTGTTAAAAGAGCGCGCTGTTATCACTTTCGAGCTACATATATAGCCCACATATCGCGGTGTGCAGGCACTTGTTTGTGAAGTGGTCCGAAAAGTGTTTAAATGAGTAAAGTAATTAAAATTTGTGGCCATAAACTCCACCCCCAATACCTGGCAGCTAATACTGTTATGCATGGCTGGCCTCCCCTTCCTGAAAATGTGATATCAACTCTCTGACATGTACACAGCCCTTTGTCGATTTGTCTGAGAGTTAAACGTGGCATCCTCGTCATCGACACCTCACCCCCTTTTGTGCGATATCCGGCTCTGAAACAAGAGGTGGTTTCATGACAGCATCCTTTTCAAGTCCTGTCATTCGGGAGGAGCACTGAGGACCCCTGTTTTGTTGCCATTTGATGTATGTGGGGTCCTCTTGTCGTTGTTGGGGGAAAAATATCCAAGCGAAAGTTACTGATATAACAGTCTCTTAACATGTAAAGGGATCAGCTCAAAGAGTTTGAAAATACGAGATGAAATCGAGTATTTTCTACTTCCGAGAATCTCTATTTCACTTAACGCATGCGCATTGCGTAATGAGTGACAGAAATGTACTAATGTGAAAATAAAATTAATTACTAACAGCTGTTGAACTGATGGCTCCAGTAGCAAGGTCACCAACCGGTGTGTGGCGGACAGTTAACCTTCTACCATAGCATCTTACGTGTCCATAGAGGCATGTGTATAGGAACTGTACCTCTGCTACTAACTTGTCGGGCAGATGACATTAGGTTGCCGCCCAGTCTATCTAATTTCATTATCTACAGATAGATGGCAGAGAATTCGCTATTATTATCTATTTTCATGTTTACTATTGTTTTAGTCTTAAAGTGGAACTTTGGATTGGGATATTAAATATCCAATCCGTTATTTACCTTGTCCACTGAGGGAAACCACGAACATAACCCAGTCAGATTGGTGACCCAGTGGACTTGAACCGGGTTGCTATAAACCAATATATCGCTGCGTACGATCTGGTGAGCAGATGGTAGAGATTGTGCAGTAGACATATTGTCATGTTATTACTGTTATCTTTTTAACACCTGCTTATTTGGTTCCATTAATAAGATGCTGGAAGTAGTGCGTTCTTTGCTCGTCTTAAGGCGAATCTCCACTACCTGAACAATCAACAAAACCTGTTAATTCAACACGTTGAGCTCAACAGTCGGCGGTAAACGGGTGTCTCCAGTGACCAACAACTCTTGTGTAACATGCTTAAGATTCTACATGTCTTGGCTAACAAAACTGTTTTCCACGGACAGTGAAAAACTTATTGAGTGCTGTAAAATTAAATTGACTTTTTACTTTCTCTACTACGTATAGTAAGTAGGGGAAGTATTGTATTCCACCCAAAAATTCGATACCGAGATTTCACTGAAAATATATGTTTTGAGACCCCCTGAATCCAATAAAAAATTTTTTTTAGAAACATGTCCGTGTGTGTGTCTGTTCACAGCATAACTCAGAAACAAACAGTCGGATAAACACCAAACTTGGTATTTAGGTCCAGTATCTTCCAGAGATGCGACACGAAGGTTTTCAAGTAAATCCCCCCACCCCAGATGACGCTTTACATGGAACATTTTTCGAAAATTTTAATTTTCTCAAAAATCGCTCTAACGATTTTGATTAAAACATCATATATTTAAGATATTTTCATGATAAATAAAATGTATATCTTGAATTTTTTGGGAATGTCTCCAAAAGTATTCTTCATTGTGAACGACTTTTACATAACTGGTAAACCATAAGAGACTGACAAAATTTTACTACACAAAAAATGTAGATCGCGTTAAAATACACAAATTATGTATATACATTTTTGTTGTTGAGTGAACCATTTTTGAGATATTGCTTGTTACCCTTAAATTTTCCAATACTTATACTTTTTCTCAAATTCGTTATTGAATTCTTTTTGTCCTGGTAATCCAAAGAGAATGGAATACTCCACATAGCAACCAGCTCTTAAATATTTTACTATCGCTTAAATACTACCAATTCCCGTTGCATCTACAAGAAAATTAGCAATAAGATTAACATCTCGATTAACATGAAGCATATGGAGAATAAGCGTTTGTAAAAATAGTTTGTACAAGAGTAGAGAAAGGCATGTGAGTGTAACACATCAGATATTTTTATTTGTGGACGCTCTTTAACTACTGTAGTTCTCAGCGTCCCATTCTATATTGGGCGTGAAAGACGGAAATTTTGCTCAGAGGCCTCTTTATCAGGCTTGAGGTTCTTATTTTTTATTTTTTTTTATTTATGAACGCTCTTTAACTGCTATGGTCCTTAGCGTCCCATTCCATATTTGGGCGTG
This sequence comes from Deroplatys truncata, assembly GCA_030765065.1. NCBI lineage: Eukaryota > Metazoa > Arthropoda > Insecta > Mantodea > Mantidae > Deroplatys > Deroplatys truncata. Next base: position 16,851,031 of record CM060979.1, read on the forward strand.
AAAGACCGGAAATGTTTCTCAGAGGCCCCTTTATCAGGCTTGAGGTTCTTTATTTTTTATTTTTTATTTATGGACGGTGTTTACCTACTATGGTTCTCAGCGTCTCATTCTATATTGGACGTGAAAGACCGTAAAGTTTGCTCAGAGGCCTCATTATCAGGCTCGAGGATCTTTTACGTGCCGCAAATCTACGACGCGGGACCACCGGCTTTACTTCCCTTCCGAAGGAAGCCATGCTAAGGATTTTTACACCCGAAAAAAATCCATCACCCTCCGCCGGGTTTGAACCCGCGACCTCGGCTCACTTCATACAAACCCGACTAACTTCCGGCAGACATGACATATACAACTGATCCCGCCATTTGGGATATATCCCTAAAAGACTATGGAAATGTTTACGTAAGCTTGTCCGTATTTCTGATGACATAGAAAAGAAGGAGGGGGTTAAACCTAATCTCATTTCAGCTGATATGGCTAAATACTCTGAAATTCGCTCCTGTTTTGCAATTGCTGGTGAATCGACATTCTTGAAGCCGAATTTACCTTCAACTTACAGTTCAGACAAGATGCTGTTTACATTGTTTCTATTGCTTAGAAAAGGGCGCACCCATATCTTTTTACCTTTATTCTTGCGCCCCTTTCACCATGACCACAACGGGTAAATCTTCATAATCAGAATCCATGTGATCGCTGATATTAACAAACGCAAACTGTTTACACTTTGCCTCACAAGTGAACGCAGTGGAGAGGTAATGTTCATAGCAATTCTAACTTCACGTGTGACTCAACATGCTTCGCATTGCATGTTTTTAAAGCTGTTTATGTATTGTGTCGATAGTTGATGCAGTGGAGACCCGCCTTTACACGCACTAGTGAATTCTGAGGTTAATGTCACAGTGTTATCTCTAGATGAAGTTTGATACTTCTCCAATTAGACACACCACTGACATTTGAGATTGTCATCTATAAAAGAGGTTGGATATTGATGGTCTTAGACACATCAGTGAATTCTGAGGTTTATGTCACTATGTCATCTACGGGAGAGGTTGGATACTTCTCGTCCTAGACAAATCAGTGAATTCTGAGTTAATCTCATGATGTCATATATGAGACGAAGGTTAAGTTATTGCCGCCAGAGAACGCAATAAGAACACCGTCATTATGAAAAGGTAGTGCAACATGAAAATACAATGTTTATGTGCATTAAAAGAATAAAATGCAAGAAGGACTTAACTATCGTTTTTATTTCTACGTTTCCATTGTTATTTTTGTACCAAAATTCGACGAAGCAAGGGTTTAGTGAGAACATGAACAATGTTAACCTTCGGAATTTAGGCCATTACTTATGCGGAGGTAAAATACCCTCCCGTGGCCGGTGGTTAGACCGCTCGCCTCCTACAAGGCGGCCCAGGTTGGATTCCAGGGGCCCACATGTGAGATTCGTGGTTGACGAAGCGGCGTCTGGGCGGGTTTTCTACCAATTGCTACATCATCCATTTCGCCTTCATTCCATATCATCATCTTCCTAACTGCTACGGCCGATCGCCGTTCCGGGTTCTTTATTCTCGGATTCCATGTTCGTGTGCTCTCGACAGGCTCTGACCCTAGACACGGGTGTAAGTCCTAGGGGGTGTAAGCTCTACATACGAGGAGGGTAGGCCGACTAAGTAAGTACCCTGCCAATCAAGTGGCTAGAATTCGGCTTGAAGAACAGAGAAGGTCACGCCGGCAGAGGGTGGGGCTAGATTTTTCAGTATCAACATAAACATCTGTGTTCCATTATGGGCTATCTTTATTCACGTCAGCATACATACTAATGTTTTCGCTTTATAATATTAGAAATGATTATTAGTTAATAGAGAAAACATTCTTCGAGCTGGACTGTGCACCACTTACTACATTCACACGATATAAGAAGTTAATCTGCTAAGGTTACGATTGTCTCTTGAAAGTTATGAACAAAATATTAACCCAAGATGTATTGCATGACTAAATATGAGTATTACGACTTTGAATATGGTTTATAACACTAAAAATTAGAAGCGTATGAGTCAGGAATGTCTTTATGATGTGGAAACTCAGGCGAGAAATCCAGTCATCTTCCTCTTTCCCATTTATTTTCTACCATCCCTCCACTCTCTCCCTTCTTTCCCTCCCCACCAAGCAATTGCAGTCGTTAATAATCTTCCGGTACTATCTTAGCCGAAGAGCAGTTTCCGGGACAGACCCTCTTAACGGTAGAGTCCCTCCACTTAACGAAGTAACCATATTGCAACCCCCTTCCCTTACATGAAGGAGACACGCTCAGGAAGGGCAGCGATTGAACGCACCAGCTCCTGGAGCGTACACAGTCGTTATAAAGATAATGGCGTCCATTTTTGTGTCCTCTACTTGACGTAAACGCCTACAACCTCTGTTGCTCCGAAGTGCGCTATTTTTTAGTTGTTAAGACCCTCAGAAGGCAATCACTGTTTTAAAACCAAATTTTGTGTCCAAGCCAGGTTTACACTGCAAAAGCAACCTTTTGCATTTTTTTTTCCATCCTTTCTGGTTTCTACATGTGGGCTATTTATGTTGGCACATATTGTTGTTCAATTTATTTTACATGTTTTTAACTACGTGGTCATATCACGACGGACCTGCTAGGAGATACCTCGTGGCTCGGTGTGTGTGGACAGTTAGCCTTCTAGGTATCATAACTGTGCAATACCACCTTGCTTCGTCTCATGTCCACAGAAAGCTTAGTGTTAAGCAACTGTATCTCTGCTTCTGTGACGGCAGATGGCAGCTTCGACACGTGTCCACAGAGACCATAGTGTCAGGCAACTGTACGTCCATTTCTTAGATGGGCAGATGGCAGCTTCGACACGTGTCCACAGAGACCATAGTGTCAGGCAACTGTACGTCCATTTCTTAGATGGGCAGATGTAAGCTTCGAAGCATTTTGGAAACATGTTCATGTGTGTGAGCAGTATAACTCAAAAACGAAAAGTCGGATAAATACCAACCTTGGTATTGAGTTTAGTATGTTCCAAGGATGCGACACGAAATTTTCAAGAAAATCCCCCCACCCCAAACTACCCTTTAAGTGGAACATTTTTTGAAAATTTTGATTTTATCATAAATGGCTCTAATGATTTTGATTAAAATATCTTTTATTTAAGATATTTTCATGACAAAATATATATCTTGAGTTTTCTGGGAATGTCCCCTAATGTCCTCTTCTTTCTGAATGGCTTTTCCATAACAGGTAAACCGTAAGAGATAGACTTTTTCGACACGAAAAATGTAGACCTCGTTAAAACACACAATTTATGCCATATACATTTTGTTTTTGTTGAGTGAACCATTTCTAAGACATTCCCTGTTATTTGGTTGAATTTTCCACCTTTTCTAAATGGGAATTCGTTATTCGTTTTTTTTTTATGTCCTGGACATACAAAGAGAATGGAATGCTCCACATAGCAACCAGCTCTTAAATTATTTGACTATCGCTTAAAGCCTACCAATTCCCCTTGCACCTACAAGAAAATTAGCAATAAGATTAACATCTCGATTAACATGAAGCATATGGAGAATATGAGTTTGTAAAAATAGTTTGTACAAGAGTAGAGAAAGTCATGTGATTGTAACACATAAGATTTTTTTATGTTTTAGACGAGTATGTAAATATGTGTTAACAGTATAACTATGTGCCATTGTTTGTAAAGACTAAGATGCACTATTAACTATGTTATCGTGGCTAGTTTACCCCCGAGCAGTGTGCTCCATGTTCACGCTTGTTCTAGCAATCCAAAATCACACAATCAGCGTTCAACTGTTGCGACAGAACAGCATAAGCGCAAGGCCTCAAGCAACGAAGCGACATAAACCGAATTTCCCAAGAGTTACAACAGACTCAGACATGAAAGCTCTTGTGAGAAAATATGGGTTAAAGAAGAGCGTGGCAGGGAAAGCCATAAAACATGCACGATGATAATACAAATAACTTCAAGTTAGGAACTAAATTTTGCGCTGTTTTATTCGTTCACTTCGTAAGGACCGGAGCTAAGCTGTAGACATTTTGAGGGAATAGCTCCCTCTAGAACTAGGTTAGATACATATGCACTTGTATGTTATCCCATTAAACTTTCATACATTCGTCTTGTTCCTTATAAGGACCGAAAAAACAAGAAAATGCCACTTTGGACGTAAAATTCACCGAGATGCTTCATAGAGATATGCATAGCCTCAAAACCTTCGGGAATATTCCTGGAAGAAGCTCCTGGCTGAAAAGTTTTCTAATTTAAGTTCCCTTCTTTGTGTTTAAGCATTATTAGCCTTCAAAAAGGAAGCGGTACAAGATATATGTCGATTCCTTTAAGTAATGTACCTACGTTGTATGGGTCGAGTTAAGCGTTGTTTTTTAACTCTTTTGCCTAAAACTGTGGAGGAATCCTACAAGCAAAAAAATACAGGGGCGGATCGAAAAATAACGCACAATATTTTTTTTTTAAAAAAAACGTTTAATAGTTAAAACAACAAAAATCACAAATGAACTTACACCTTTTACCTACTTTTCGACATAGTCACCAAGTTTCTCAACACATTTCTGCCATCGTGATACCAGCTTCAATATGCCCTGTTCGTAGAAGTCCGTTTCCTTGGAGTACAGCCATCTGCGGACTGCTGATTTCACTTCCGCATCTGTTGCAAAGCGTGGGCCGGCCAGGAATTTCTTCATGGGACCAGATGAAAGTTCGACGGTGCAAGGTCCGGACTGTATGGTGGCTGCTGGAGCACCTCCCAACCAAATTTGGTGAATTTCTGACGAACAGCAGGAGCAACATGGGGGCGAGCATTGTCATGAAGAATTTTGACATCGTTAGCATTCATGTTGTGGCGTTTGTCACGAAGGGCACGACGCAACTTCATCAAAGTTTATATGTAGGCTGCAGCATTCACAGTGATCCCTTGTTCAGCAAAGTCCACCAATACAACACCATGCATATCCCAGAACACCGTCACAAGCACTTTCCTAGCAGATTGAGTCACACTGGAGAACCAGCATGTTTCCACTCCATACTTGCCTGCTTGGTTTCGGGCGTGTAGTGGTGTGCTCACGACTCATCGCCAGTGACGATTCCTTTTAGAAAGACATGCCCTTCTGCGGTGTACCGCGTTAGGTGATCCAAGCCTGTCATCATTCGCTGGCCCTTGTGGTTGACTGTCACGTTCTTAGGCACCCAGCGAGCACTAACTTTACGAAACTTCAACGCGTCATGAACAATATCGTACACTGCAGCACAGGAAATGTTAAACTGTTGCGATAAGATTCGCAGTTGCTCACGCCGGTCGTTAAAAATTGCCGCCTCAATGCCCCTAACATTTTGCGGGGTTGCAACTTTTACCGGCCACCCGGAGCGTGGCGAATCACTGAGGTTCACACGGCCGTCTAGGAAGAATGCACACCACTTGGAGACATTGCTACGGTCCATACAAACATCCCCATACACGCCACGTATGTCCCTGTGAATATCACTTGGTTTATGCCCTTTGGCCCACAAATATAGAATTACACCTCTCTGCTCTTCACACGTAGACAACAGTGGCATAGCGCGCTGCTTTTTTCGCATAGCTCACACTTCTCTCGCTAGAGCGGCACATGAAACAAAAATTCCCTCTGTAGTGAAAACTTCAAACTATATCTGTGTGAAATTGCAACATTCCAGCTGCAATACCAAGGCAGAAAAATATTATTGTGCGTTACTCTTCGATCCGCCCTCGTATGTTTCATTTAAATAACTTTCTCCACTTCTACCCATTCCCCGTTCTTCAACACACTATTATTGAAAAGCTTGTTCTTCTATCAACTCACGGAAAAACGAGCAGCGGGCCTGTGCTAGCAAGCGGACATCGTGTCACAGTTGTTTGTTCGGGTTCAGCCAGTGTGCGGTGTCGGCTTGTGGGTTATAAGAATGGCAACTTATCCAAGTGTGGCTGCTTTATCCAACTGTCCCCCATCATCCTCATATACTTTTCTCTCTGTTTGAGTTGAACGGTAGCTGTTTATAGACATAGGTGGTGCAGCGAAAGTGGTAAGGTTGCTCGAACAATTAAGCAGTATAACTTACAACGACACTATACCTATTTCACTATAAAGAGAAGTAAACAAAACTTAAATGTATCACTCCGCCGAGCACATGGAGGATGACGGGGACTAAGTTCCCGTGAGAGGAAATTGCTTCATACAGAATACGAACACAGTATATTGTGCACCTTGTGACGGTATTAGTGTTTGTTTGAAAGAATGCTACTGTTTATTTGCCGCACGTATAAAAGACAATTTGTCGCGGTCACTTCGTGTTATCTTTTACTGAGCACCTATTATTGTATTTAATTTTTGGGTTCACTGTCCTCGGCTAGCTATGATCTCTCGGTCAAGCAAATCTCTTAATCAAGGTGTGTAAACAGAAAGGAGTTTTTATCCAAAGATAACACTGATAAAAGAATTTGTTTTATACTTTTGTCATAACACATTATGCACTTTCACGTATTAATCTTGACACTCGCCAAACTGAAACTGTTATAATAACTTCTTTACTGCTCATTCTTAATTCGCGTACTTCAACTTTTTGTGTAATTAACTTTACAACACTTGAGATTTTTCATAACTCTGCTACGTGTAACCTGCGAATCGATAAACTGTGCGATGTATTCACCATGACTTTTTCTGTGAACTCGACGACGTGTAATGCACAAATGTTTCCGATAGACTGAACGAATTTGACTCTGACCTAGCCCTTTTTATACTCCTACACCCCGATATGCCTAAAGATTATAACTGAGCTGCTATTGGTTAATAAAACGCGCCAACATTAGCGTCTATTTTTATATCCAATGAAAATTACGAAAACATATGCTCTAGGGAAAAATGTTCCAGCAAATTCTAAGAAAAACGCGCCAATATTACGTCATTTGCTCGTCTCTAATAATGATAAACAGCTCACCCCCTCGCTACATTATTGCACGCTATTATTGTCAGTTTCAGTAAGGCCGTATAAACCCACTTCTCAACAATGCTTACAATCATCAAACATCTCAAATCAATGTCACACAATAATGCATATTCACACTATAATCACTCTTGACATTTACATAATTTGTGATACATATTACTGCATCAACCTTGGGGCATTGTATGTCTTATTCCTATATTTTGCCTTACATCCTAAATTTCTAACACATAATACTAAGAGCAGACACATAAAAGTTGTACCTGAACAGTTTGACGTAGGTTGTTGCTTCACGTATGGAAAGCCGATTTGAAATAGGAGTTGTATTTAGTTCTTAAGTTGGGGAGCCGAACTTTAAGTAGTTGCAACCGCACGTATGGTAAAAAGTTTCCGGTAGCATTCGCCCTAAATGTACTTTCCGGTGGCCTTTGCCCCATATGTTTAAAAAATATTAACTTTGTAATTTGACTGTTTCTTTAAATATTATATATTTATGTTTGCCTCGGCTGCGTCAGTATTTATATATTTTTAGAGACATGAATGTCTTAGCAGGGAGTGGTGCGACTGAAGAATGTAGGCTTACACAGATTATAATTTTACTTCACTCCTTTTATTAATGCTTGACACGATTTAAATAACACTTCACTGATATAGAGAGCTGCACTTTTTAACACGTAAACTATTTTTCGTCTCACACTGAATACGTATTAAATTTCTCGAGGACGCATCTCGCGTTCGGTTACGAACACTGTCTACAACCAACTGACTACTGAATTTGTAAATTTTGCTATATTTCAGTTTCTGATTGGCTAATCCTACTCCAATAGAATACTTTCATTTATTTAAAGCTTTTTCTGGTTGTTGATTGACTATTTATAAATTGTCTCAAAATTTACATTATTGTTGCTCCAGTAATGACTGGTAGCATTATTAAACTTTCTTACTCATTATTGCCTCAAGGTTACCTTATTGTTAGTAACTTTTAACGTATTATTCTCACAGCTCCTACATTATTAAATTACGTAATACATTCACATAACATTATTACACATGTATACAATAATATAAACATATACAATGACTGTAATATAAACTTTTTATATATTGTTACATAAACACATTGCTTTAAGGCGGGCTGTTATTGAATTTATATATTATATAATTAGACTGAAATCATTTAAGTGTTAAAAATACTGCCTCAAGTTCTACCATCTGTGGTTAAAGGTACTGGGTTAAACTGTTCTTAACGTCAGGCTTTAGAAATCATTCATTTAATGACTAATATCAGTTTGTTTTAACCTTTTATGAGTCAACAAGTTAGGAAAATTATTAGCACTATAGGTTAGAAAACTACAGAAAAGAAAAAAAATTCTGCATCACTAACAAAGGTCAATTATTGCTAAATAATGGCCAACAATGTTCATTGTCGACTTCAAAACAAAATTCCAACAGATAATATTACTGTGGATACCAGCACATGTGGGAGTGAATGGTAATGAGACAGCAGACTTTCTGGACTAAAAGGGTGCAGTGTTATATTCCAAATCTATAACGTCTTGTGGACTGAATATGAAACTAAAGAATGTCAACATTAATATAGAACAAAAATACCAATAAATATTCAAAAGAAAATTACTAACAAAAATTATTCCAACATAAAATAAAATATGTCCCAAGGAAAGAAGTCGTTGCTCACTTCAGATTAGCCCTAGACATGACTGGAACATGTACATAGATTTGGTTTTATGAATGACAAAGCATGTAAAATTTGCAATGCTGACAACATTTTAAATGGAGAACACCTACTAGAATGCCCAGAATTGAGGAAAGCTGCACCAGATGGGAAGATACACAATTTATATTGGCTAGCAAGGGAAACATTGATGGATCAAAATCCTGCACAACATATTCATTGTCGATTAAAGGTTGGTACGTTTCCCAGATTTTATTGTCTTTTTTCCATTTCCCGCGCTTATGTTCTCCATAGTGGCAGAGGATTCTCAGCCATGACACTCATTTGTCAACTCGTTGCAAAAGTACGCTGGCGACTTATCCGGAAACCGGAAATGAACTGCAGCGCCTGCGCATAGCCTCTTAAACCTTCTGCTATAACCGTTCATTTAGTTATACGTGAATCTGAACGAACACATTTTATTTCATATATTGAACTAAAACAATAATGCGTTTTTAAAATTTCTCTGCACGAGAATAACCACAAAATGTTACGACGACGTATTGGCGGGCTGAGGGCAACCCGAAGGTGTGTTAGGCGTGTGCCTGCCCAAATTAGGGCTTAACCACGTAGTGACGGGATGTTGAGGTTACAGGATGGCGGTTGTCATTGTTGTACGGGAGAGAAAGGAGGTAACAAAGTTTGTTCCTCAACGGTAGCCGGTCATGGTGCAACGGCCCTTGTGCACCGCTGGTGTTAGTAATTTATTAATTTAAAAATGTAGGGATAGTAACTTTGAAGTCCAAACTACTCTTGAAGGGATTTATAGGAGCTCAGCCTTAGCTGCTGTTGGAGGTGCTTTGTTGTTACCGGATGTGCCCGCATGGCATGCCGGAGAGCCGTGACTCCTCAAGCGGCGTTTCTGGGTTTATAATCCCCAAGGGCGCTCCCATGGTGTGGCAACTGGTCGTAAAATTTTGCGGCCCGGCGCCTAATTTCATCCTCCATGTAAGGAAGAGATGAGGCTTCGTGAAGCAGTCTCGCGGGAAAGGAGCGGTTTACAGAAGCAACAGACTGGAGTCTGCGGCCATGCCCCAGATCTCGCAGGCGTACAGAAGGACGGGGATTATGAGCGCTCGAAAAATGTGTAACTTAAGAGGGACAGACATCGTCGACCTCAGCATGCGGTACAATGAAGCCGTAGCCCCAGTGGCCCGATGCGCGAGGTCCCTGGCGTGTCCCTGAAACGTTAGGCCTCTATCTAACTTAACTCCTAAGTAGATGATGGCATTCGTCCATTCTATCCTTCTCCTGAGGTAGCTGAATGTGGGGAGGATTGCGGGAAAGCGGCGCTTGGTGAAGAGAATGGCGTGGCTTTTTGCCGGATTAATGGATAATCGCCAACGCCTACACCACTCTTGGAGGAGGCGGAGGTGTCTCTGAATGGAGTAGAAGGCTCTGCGTGGGTTTTTACTTGTACAATACAGGAGCACGTCATCAGCGTATTGCGCCATATTGACGTGCTGCTCTGTGGTTAGGTCGGCCACATACAAACTAAAGAGTGTGGGGGATAACACAGAACCTTCGGAGACTCCGTCCCGTATTGGCCTTCGTGTAGATTTGTGTCCCGCAACTGAAACTATAAAAGAGCGATGTTTTAAGTATGTGTGTAGGTAGTTCCAGTTGGATGAGTTTCATGAGGAGAACCCATGCCAGGTCGTCCAGAAGGCCTTCTCGACATCCAGGGAAACCGCGGCGGTGTAAGCCCTGTCCTGGAAACCCAGGGCAGCAACTGCTGGGAGGTGGAGTGCCCAGGACGGAAGCCGAACTGGTGTGGTGGGATGGCTTGAATGTCTCCCAAGGTGGGAGGAGGCTGTAATTGGCAGTATGTACCGGATCTTTCCCCGGCTTCAATATGCAGAACACCCGAGCCTCCCTCCACTCTCGTGGAAAGTGGCGCGGGGCGAAGCACATGTTGAAAACCCTGGTAAGAAAGAGCACGCTCTTTATACGATACGTTATATGATGAAAGAGAAGCTCAAAGACCGCATCACTACTGAAAATGACGAGGACAATAAAATCATAGAACTCGGCTGATGATTGGGAAATGAAGTTTTTATTTTTTCTCAAAATAAGTCTGATTGATTTGTACCTAAAATTTCCTCGGTCCAAATTTCCAAGACTACACATACACACTGTTCACTATTAAGCATGCCTGGATCTACTTACCTGTGTGAAGTTTTTTTTTTCATTAATAAAGCATTGTAAAGCTGGTCACAGAAACCAATAATCTAACAACGATTTGAAATGTAGCCTTCAGTTCTGTACAACAAATACAGCTACTTCAAATATAACTATGAGGAAAAGGGCACAAAAAAGCTCAACGTCTGAATCAGATATAAATACAATTGTAAATATTAAATGTAGTACGGTTATATAAGTGGTAGAGGAGGTAGGAAATGGAACGCTAATTTCTCTATTAAGCACCCAGTTGAAATACTCATTTTATTTCTCTTTGTGTACACAGTCAGTACTGCCAATAAAAGTTCAAACCTTGTGATACTGCAAATCGTACAATTGTTGCGTCACTGCCTTTCTTTCGTCCTTCCTTTCTACCCGCTTCCAGACGCTAAAAGGTCACACTGCATTGAGTTGAGGCTGCCTTTTTTCTTAAAGTTAATCGAGATAAACATTTGCAGAAATTGTATTACAGCGTATTTCCTTATAGGTACAACCAGATTAGGAGAATACAGAGGTACATTGTGAACACTTTCATTATTTAGTCCTACTTCATCATCACCGCCATCAGACACACCTAGCGATGGCTCAGGCGGCAATGTCTGTGGCTAGCTTTCCCGAGGTCCCGGGATCGGTCCCCGGCGACCGCCTACTCTGACCCATGGGTTTTCGTGGGTCCCTGTTCTACCAACTCTCGTCCCTCTCATTTCCTGTACCACCATCATCTTCCTTATCATTGTTTCAGGCTTGTATGACCAGACTCAGCGGGTATCGGCTGGGCGGTGGCTTGCGGTCTGTAAAGGTTTCTTCCCAGCGCTCACTCCAAGTGGGCCCCGCCTCGGGGACCCGCGTTTGGTGGCTTGTGAGCAGGGACCGGGCGGCGTCGGATGCCTTCTATCTGGAAGCGTTAGGGACTTCGTCCTGCTTGGGCCCGTCAGCATACGGATCTAGTCGCCCTTCGAGTCTCTCTTCTCATCCCTTCCTCCCAGGGATCTCGTTGGAAAAAAAGGGACCTTAGGCCTATTTCCGGTGCTCTGCCCCGGTTCCAGGGGCCCCTCCGTGATACCTACCTTCACCGTTATCATCAGACATAACCTGGGTAAGGAGACCTTACCTGACCGTATTGTTAACACGTGCGTTCTGAAAATGTTGATATCTCGCCCAATCGCGTATTGTGCTGCGATAGCAAGGATACATATACACAAAATGTATAAATAAGTATTTCGTATATGTGTACCAGAAAAGTGTGTGGTACTAATGAGAAAATGTATAACCGAAAAATATGTAATTGAGCACAATATAAATGAACAAAGTTCGGTGTCTAAAATATTGAGCGTATGTCTGTGAAAACCCTAGAAGTGAATAACGTATAAGTGATGTTCAACCCTCACTGATTCACCTATGAAGCTCACGTCTTAACAGTTTTTACGATATTGTGGAATAGGTTACCCCAAAATGAATTTATTTATTTACTCCCTTTCAACAGGACGTAAGTCCAAATTACAGAGAGTACAGAAAGAATAGCACAAATAAATATTCATGCATGCATATATACAAATACGCACGCACCCACACAAACGAAACTATGAATAATTAGACAAGAGCATTATACGGCTGTCTTTTAAATTCACAGAAACTGAGGGGAGAATCCTTGTGGTTGGATTTAATCCACATTTTATCGTATGTAAGAACATTTTCCTACTTTGTTTTCAATTTATATAGATGATCTGATTATAGAATGAATTTTAAAATTAATGGTGGCATTTGTATTGCACCAAATTTTACATTTAAGGCGATGCTATATGCGAATGACCAGAAGATTATGTAAAGATGAAGTTTGTGCGCGGTACGAAATACACTCTGGCTCGACAGCGAGTAAAGGTGGACATACAGGTAAACAACTAAGGGCAGTGCACCCAAAAGAAGTTCAACAAGAAGTTGCAAATATCCAAGGGCATAACAATAATGGAAGAGGTGTCAGGACAAATCAAGGACCGTGCACACACAGGATAGGGAATAAATGGCAAAACATTCTACAGAGGGCTATTTAACATGATGAACACAAAATCATCAAACGATAGCATAGTATATTTGACATGTGCGCTGTTAACGTCTGAAAGGAAGCTTCTCGCGGTTCAAAACCTGTTTAAGTAATCGACGCCGACGTTTGATAATTTAAGAATGTCTATAGTAGTGCAGTGCAGTTCGGCTTGTGATGGCTCTGAATCTGTGGATGAATCATAAAGGCAATTTCTTCTTCCAAATTTACTAATATTTCCCTCATATTTGTATATTGTCATCTGCTAGACTTTTACGCAGTGTTGCATTTCTCATTTTCAGACTGGTTTGTATACGTAGGAAGCATGCAGCTGTATAACGTCTATGCACATGCAACCTGACGACAAACCGCACAAACCCCTCTTTATTTATAAGTAAAACTGAAGACAAGCTGCAAAGATCAGTGTCTATGTTACTGAAGTTACGTAAGAATTAAAATTTTAAAATCTCGACAAATAAAACAAAAACAACAGCCTTCCAGGGTAAATATACTGTTAGAATCAAAATTGTAATTAATGATGCTATACCAGAAAAGAAACGCGAATGACGTTTGACAAAGTAATGCCCGTGACTGCTTTCCTTTATAGATCTGAGACATGGACGTTGAAGAAAGCTGACAAAAATAAGATACAGGCTGGAGATAAGATTCCTTGGTAAAGGGATGTATCGTTTTGTACAAAATCTCAAATGAAAAGGTAACGGAAAAGTTAAAAATAAATTCTTGGAAGAACAAATTATAAATTATAGAAATGAATGGAGACAACATGTTGACAGAATGTCAAAAGAGATGATTTCAAGAAAAGTGTTGTACTATACGACTAAAGGAAAAAGGCATCCTGGAAGGCCAAGAAAAGGATGTTTTGAAGCCGGAACAAGCAACATCTGCCTAATCCTTGGAGTGCAAAAGAAAAATACATATTGTTAGTAGCTCCGAATTCTTATGAACTACTGACCTAGGAATTTGGCGCAAAAATTGTGATTTATGTATGCTAAAGCAGATTTATTTACATTAAAATTCAGATATTGAACAAATGCTGCATTACCCACTACATTGATAATTATTCTTCCTAACAAGACATATGTAGGACAAGGTTGTAAGGCAGAATCAACGACTGAAACAACCACATATATTATGGTTTCTGTGCGGTAGTTTCAACCAACTGAACTAGCATGGCAACATGCAGCTACTACATTAAGGCCCATAGTTCAAATCCCGGCTATGACATTGAATTTTTCAGTCGTCTGATTCTACCTTTCCATATACTAGATTGTTTATTAACTTATTTCGTAGTTTCTGGTGCAACGGCTCTTTTGGTACATGGCCTAATTAATTTAAATTGTCAATAAATTCTTATAACGAATGTCCAGGTAGATTGCGGAATATTGGTATTATTAAAATATGTAGCGATATTTCCGCCGATTAAGAACACATAGAAAGGAACTCTATATAATTATATTTTAGGAATTATTAATAATTAATTATTCAATTTAATAAATTTCCATAATTTTAAGGCCATAGGATTAAAAACTGTATCAATCGAAAGCCCTTCATAAGTTGTAAATCTATTTTAAGTTTCCGTAATATTGTAAAATAAAACGTAATTGCATGAAAAAGACTGCAATATTTAGGCAAGAATAAGAGTAGCTTCGTTTTAGACTGTCCATTATGTTTTCCGAGCGTGGGGCCATAAAAATCGAAACCTTCTTTTGTACTTCGTGGGTGCGAGACAAGTTTTCAAGCCAACAGACGCTATGAGGCAACGGACATTTCCTACAGTTAAGCTTTAAACTTTCAACCAGGTAACCAATAAACGCAGAGAATAAGTGCGAGAAACAATAGAAACTTAGGAATACGCAGTGACATGCATTAAATAAATTTGGAGGGGAGCAGTCGTTGAGATATGTGAATGCGAGCGTGGTTTTGGGACAGTCTGCCATGATTCTCCGGTAAGGAAACACGCATCACGTTGAGTCAAAAATAGGAAAGAAAATGATAAAAGTTCCAAAATTTAAGAAGTGCCGCACCACGGTGCAATCATAAAGTAATGCGTATGGAATAATTCTATAGTGTGTTAGATTGTCGTTGAAATTATTTTATCCAAGATAGTAAATAACTTAACACTCCGCAAGTAATGAATGCAAGTTCGCGGGAATCAAAAGAACGGTGATAGAGCGTCTTAAAATAATAAATAATTAGCCGGAGCAAAAACGTTAGCGGACCAAAGGGTGAAAATATTCTTATATAAGAACCGTACGGGGTAGAAAAAGAACAAGAATCTTGCAGGTTTTCTGGCAGGAATACGTGTTTTAGTGAGGAAGTGAAAACGTTTTCTTCAAGAATAATATCCTAGTGTCACCCTCCCACAATCCTACCCTGACAACAGTAGGGAATTTCAGACCGACTCGCCGACAGTTGACCCTGAGATTGAGACGTCCATAAGTGCTTCCTGACCGATATCGGCGATCTCGAGTCATCAAGACTTCACCCTACAACGACGCGGAGGTAAGAGTAACACAACAAAGTAGCGCACAAAACGATAAAAATACAATTATTTATTCTATTTTGATGGATTTGAGAGTAAGGACCCCACATAGGTGAAAGATACTCCAGCTTAGATCTCACCAATTTGAGAACACCTTGTGGTTTACCGCGAAAATTTTGTGTCAGTTGGGGAATTTAGTGTCGCTCCGATATGTTGCCATGGTATCTCGGTTAGAACAGCGGCACGTAATACCGAATATCTGTGGTTCAAATCCCGGCTATAGCATTGCATTTTTACTTTCTCTTACCACGTACATAGTAGATAGAGAAGGTATTGCATTCCACCCAAAAATTCAATACAGTAATTTTACAAGAAATACTCTGTGTGTGTGTGTGTGTGTGTGTGTGTTTGTGTTTGTGAACAGCATAACTGAAAAACGAAAAGTCGGATAAACACCCCAAACTATCCTTTACATGGAACATTTTTCAAGATTTTTAATTTTCTAAGAAATGGTTGCAGCGATTTTTATTAACATACTATATATTAAAGATATTTACAAGTCAAATAAAATGTATATCTTGAGTTTTCTGGGAATAGCCTTTGAAGTCTTCTTCATTTGGAAGGACCTTGGTATAATCTAGTATAATTTGTAAACCTAACCGAAAACGTACTGCACAGAAACTGTAGACACAATTTATTTTAAATAACCTTTCTTTGTGGCATCAGCCATTTCCGAGATATCCGTTATTAATGCTTCGAATTGCTCAATACTTGGTTATTCTTTTAAAGCCCTGTCAACATTGAGTTGTTTCTCGCGATGTCATGGAAACAGTATGGAACTTTAAGGCCAGCATATAGCGTCCAGTTGTTAAACATTTGACTGTCGCTGTTCTCTTTGTATCTATAACGAAATATGTAATGCAAGTATTCACGGAAGGGTTTGTCCCGAATAAGATGAAGTAGATAAGCAAACAAACTTTCGTAACAAGAATTTGTATACCCAGTAATAAAGATAGAGGGTAGAGCAACTCATGTGAATGTAACATGAGATTTCTCAGTCTGACCCTCTACCTTTACAACGGTCCTTTGGTTGCGGAAGCGCTGTCAGCGACAATAATTGGCTGTCGTGCTGAGGCGAATTCCAAAGCCCGGTAAGAATGGAAGCCAGCAAACGATACAAGCAAGTGCCGGTCTTATGACCCAGTTTCCGGAAGTGGAGAAGTTATGGAGATAAACTATCACAAGATTCAACTGCTCTGGCTGATAAAAGCTCTTTCAGTTGGCTTTTATTACTACGGGGAATTCAAAATAAAGTGCCCTAGAGAGCCTCTGGCTTATACATAGAGCCTTCTTTGTTTGAATTTCCATCCGGTATAGCTAAGTAAATTCTACTGTTGACGTAAAGGGTTGCTGCTATTCCGGAGCAGGCGACGACAATATTTCACTCTCACATACATACGCAATGTTACGCCAAGTCATGGGACCCCAGCCGCACTCTTTTTCTTCTCTTTCCGCTGTTTTGTGCAATAGCTTCCTCCTTTCATCACTTTTCTTTCACTCCTTCAGCATCGCTCCAAAGGAGGCAACAGCGAAACAGTTTTGTATAGCGATTGCTTCTTTAAACAGCCCTGCATGCACCATTCATAAAACAAAACAAAAACGACTCACGCGATAGATTTTAAAGGAACACCAAGACCTGCAGGACAACCGAGTGCTTCAAATATAAAGCCCATTCTATGCAAACTCTTTGGATTACACCTAAACCTCAGGAAAGTGATATTTGAAGGCGTAACCATTAGGTAGAGAATGTATTGCATTCCACCCAAAACTTCGATCGCGGTATTTCATGGCGAATGCCTGCTTTGAGGTCCTCTGAATCAACAAAACAATAAAGAAAAAAAATTAGGATAATGAAGTAGTTGCAGCCCCACGTATGGTAGCCAATTTAGGAGAGATTGTGTCTAGGAGGTTCGCCCACGTACGGTACAAACTTTCCCGTGGCCTTCGCCGCACGTTTACTTTTCCGGTGGCCTTCGCCCCACCTTTAAGAATCGACTTAGTATTTTAATGTTTATTTAAATATTATATACGTATGCCTCGTCTGCGTCAGTAGTAATTTAAAAGCACGTATCTCTTAGCAGGACTGGTACGGCTAAAGAATGTTGGCTTACACATATTATAATGGTATTTAACCTTGTTTTATTAATCTTTCACACGATTAAATAACACTTCACTACGTATCCTACTGTAAAGCTGTGACATTATTGTTAATTGTACTTTTAAACACGTAAACTTTGTATTATTCTCACCGCAATGAATTTTCTTGTCTCACGCTGAACACGTATCATACCGAACTGCTCGGGTACGCAATATTGTAGCGTCTGCCATTTGAATTTGCACATTTCCTCTATTTCAAGTCTCTGATTGGCTGAAGCTACTCCAATAGAACGCTTTTATTTAACTTAAGATTTTTCTAGTTTTTGATTGACTATTTATAAACTGTTTTAAATATTACGTTATTGTTCCAAGAATTATTAGTAGTCATTTTAAACTTTCTAATTTATTGGTGTCTCAAAGTTACTTTGTAATTCGATTTGTTACGGAAGGCAGGTTGCTTTTATTATCACAGGTCCTACATTGTTAAACTACGTAATATATTCACACAACATTATTATATATGTGCATAATATAAACATAATACAATGACTGTTACGTACGCTTTATATATTATATTATACACACATTGCTTTAAGGCGAGCTGTTATTGTATTTTTAATATTATATAATTAGACTGTTATCATTTAAGTGTTAAAAAATACTGCCTCAATAAATACCCACCAAACGTGATAGGATGCAACTCGAAGATTTTTAAGAAAATCCCCCAGCAGTGGCGGTTGCTGTTTAAGAGCACGTGAACATCCTAACGTTTGACCCGTTGCGGATTTATTGCTTATTTTTTCTTTCAATGTTATTAAACGTAACGTATATGTGGTATTTGTTTGGTATTTAACCGACTTATCATTTTTTAGTTATGCTGTTCACAGATCTATACACCAAAGTGCTTTTTCGTATTCAGGGGTTCTCAAAACATGTATCTCTAATCAAACCCGATATCAAATTTGTGGGTTGGTTGCAGAAGTAGAGAAATTAAAAATCTGACTTTCTCTACCCTTACGAAAGTTCATTTTTCTACCTACTTCATATTAATCGAGACAAACCTTTGCAGAAACAGCTACATTACACATTTCGTTATAGATACAAAGAGAACAGCGATAACTGTTTAACAACTGGACGCTATATGCTGGCCTTAAAATTCCATACTGTTTCCATGAAATCGCGAGAAACAACTCAAAGGCTAGTATTGAACATTTGGAACTATTAATAACAAACATCTCGGAAATGACCGATGCCACGAAAAAAAGGAATTTGAAATAAATTGTTTGTTTTAAAGAGATCTATCTATCTTATGTAGTACTTTTTGTCTATCTCTTAACATTTACCGCTTACACAAAAATTATACAGCAGTCCTTCCGAACGAAGAGCACTTCAAAGGCTTCTGCCACAAAAATGATGATACCTAAAACATATTTGCCATGTATGTATCTTAACTATATAACATTTTAATGAAAATCGTTTCAGCCATTTTTGAGAAAATCAACAACTTCGAAAAATGTTCCATGTAAGGGGTAGTTTGGGGAGGGGGGATTTTCTTGAATGTGTCGCATCTTCAGAAGATAGTGAAAACTTAAATACCGACTTACCGACCGAGAGGTCCCGGGTTCGATCCCGGCGATGGCCTACTCTGGTCCTTAGGCTTTTCGTGCTTTCCCCGGGTCGACAGGCGAATTGAATGGTGGTTTCTTTTCTACTACGATTTCCTTTCCATCATTTCTCGTTCATTCCGTTCTCGTCTCATCTTTGAGGTGTGCTTCTAAGCTTCGTGGCGTATGGTCGGTGTCGAATAGATAGCGCGGATGCATGTTCAATAGAAAGCCTTTCGTGGTAGGCGACTCATCGCCCTCCCTCGGCGGCTCCAGTAATGGTACGGGTCTGCGAGTTTGGATATGTTACGGAGTTCCGGGCGTCTCTGTGGCCTGTCTGCCTACGGCCAGTAGCCTCTGTGGTTCCTTCACCTTATCCCTTCCTCCTGGGGGTGGTAGCTAAAGTAGATCTCTGTGGATCGCGGTGCGCAATACAAGGTAGTAGCAAGGTACCATGATTATTTTATGTTTAAATACCCACTGATTCAGACTGACAAAGTGCTCGTTGTTATGAAAACAAAGGGTCAATAGCCATACCACTGGATTTTGTCAGGAAATACTATGTGAAAAGGAATTGTAACCCACTTAACGCAGGTAGCAGAAAAGGAAAATATAGGTCACCGAACGGAGAGAAACTAGAATAGACAACACTCAGGGGTGAGCATAATCAGGGCTTGAAAATAGAACAGGGGTAGCCAAACTTTTGAAATAACTGTGTAACTGAATATTATCCTAGGTTAGGGTGCTGTTATTGTTTTACAAAACTTCCATGTAACATTGTTCTATCCACAATACTTCAGTGCATTTTACAACTTTTATGTGTGGCATATCGCTAACACCTATGTACTCTTTATGTTAGCGTGTATCCACCATATTGCGGTATCAATTATATGTATATGTGTGTTTAAACTGTATCTTTGTGTAAATAGTCGAGGTATCCTAGGGCAGTATTTTGTAAAAAGAAAACCATATTAGGTGAATCTGAATTTCTGTTACAAAAGGGGGCATTTTGCAGCGATATTTCTCACCATTAAGAATACATAAAAAGGCACTCTCTAATAATTATAGTTAGGAATTATTAATAATTAATTAACATTCAATTTGATAAATTTCCATAATTTTAAAAGCCACAGGATTAAAAACTGTATCAATCGAAAGCCCTTCAGAAGCTGTAAATATGTTTTAAGTTTCAATAATATTGCTAAATAAAGAAAGGCGTAATTGCATAAGAAAAACTGCAAGATTTAGGCGATAATAAAAGTAGCTTCGTTTTTTAGACTGTCCATTATGTTTTCCGAGCGTGGGGCCATAAAAATCGAAACCTTCTTTTGTACTTCGTGGGTTTGAAGGCATGTTTTAAGGGTAAACAGACGCTATGAGGCAACGGACATTTCTTAGTTAGGCTTCGAATTTTCAACCAGGGAACGAATAGGCGTAGGGAATAAGTGCGAGAACCAATGGAAACATAGGAAGACGTGTATAAAATTTGGAGGCGAGCAGTCGTTTTTATATGTGAACGCGAGCGTGGTTTTAAGAGTTTCTCATGATTCTTCGTTGAGGTAACACGTAGCACTCCAGATCCGAAAAGTACGCTAAGTTCCGAAATTTGATAAGTACCAGTAGTGGAACGGGTCTGCGAGTTTGGACATATTACTGACTTCCGTGCGTCTCTGTGGCCTGTCTGCCTACGGCCAGTAGCCTCCTGTGGTTCCTTCACCTTATCCCGTCCTCCTGGGGGTGTTAGCTAAAGTAGATCTCTGTGGATCGAGGTGCGCGACGTGTCCCCCCTCCGTTGGTTAACCTATACCAACTTTGGTATTTATCCGAGTTTGCGTTTTTGAGTTATGCTATTCGCAGACACACCCACACGAACGCTTTTCTAGAAATACTCTTTTTTGGATTTAGGGGCCTATAACAATTGTTTTCGGTGAAATCGATATCGAATTTTTGTTTGGAATGCCACGCCTTTCCTTCCTATGTGCGTGGTAAAGTAAAAACCAATAAAGAACACAAAAAACGAAACAAGTATCAAAACCTTTTGTCGCTTTATGTGAATATTTGGATTAAAATACCAAATTTATTCACATACATGTGATTTTATGATAAATTGCCTTCACAACTTGAACATATACTCTTGGGAAAAACAATCCACATTAAAGGAATAAAATCTCATTAAACTGACGAACTTCGTTGGAAACACTAAAATTGTTTGTAAATTTCCAAGCGTTTGCTAGTTTAGTTTACTTCGTTGAGGAACTTGAAAATTTCTTCTTTGATGTCTGTGAAACTGTAGTTTGAAAGGAAGTTGTGAGAAACTCAAAAGCTGCGAGCGGCATGGAAACTGGATACAGCGCACGTCCAGGTTCCAGGCTAGACGTGGATTGATTATTTTGGGCACGATAATATATAGACTAAACCCCGTTTCTTATAAGTTATAACACTGTCGCGCTGCCCTGTGCTCTTCCGCGCACCCTTCCTCCTGAAGGTGTCATAATAGATGCCCGTGCTATCCTCATTCTTAAGAGACAGGTTTTAACCAAAGGATCGTCCTACCTATTTGTTGATAAGAATTTACATGCATTAACCTTGTTACGTAATCTATTTGATTCATATGATTATGAAAATGCACATGTGACTATTTCTTCAAATATATTAAAATAATATGTTAAATAAACAACTAGTTTCTATAGCACAACAATAAATTTGTTTTCAAATGAGATCATGTCTGCCTTGAGCGCCACAGACCGTCAACCGCCTTGTAGTGTTGTCATATGTTCCCGCTAGCAAGTAGTGCCGAGTGTCAAGTGCACCTGTCTCTAATAAACTAGGTCCAAATGTTCTAATTTTGCAAAAGTCAATCCACGAGGAAGTCTAGGGCAGTGTTTGTAACACAACCTTGAAAACCACATATGCTTAGCTCAAATACTTTTCCTGATACAAATGAATAAATACACTTATATGTTCGATAACAGTCACGAAGACACTGAAATGTTCATCGCACACACATATCATTACGTTATACAAGCACCAGGAATCTAATTGTCTCTTCTCTCTACTGTTCAAGACCCAACAACTCACGTAGCCGCGTAAGCAGAACGCTGCATCTGGAGAACGTCCGCCGTGACATGTTTATGTGGGCCTTATGTTTACCCTGCAGAGTTCAAACACTTAATATCAGTAATCAGTTGTTGCTTTAAGGGCACTTGTAGTCAATTAAAATGATTTTTTTCACTGTTCAAATCCCCAATCTTTACTGAATCCATTGATATATAAGTAATTTATGGGTTGTTACACATTTTATAGTTGTCAAATTTGAATTAAATATCTCTCATATTTAAATACTAAATACGCATTGGTTGTAGAGTCCCCACCCATTTTTTCGTAACTTAAAATTTTCTACACTTAGGTACCATTATATCCAAAACTATTCCACCCAGGAATCTGAAATTTTCTGAGAAGCTAAAACATCATATGCACTTTAAAACGAGTGGAACATTTTTGTTACAATTTTTAAATAATTTAGAAGCAATAACTTTATGCATTGAAAAAGTGAGCTAAAAGTTTTAAATTATATATCATCGCACATCATCATATATCATCACCTTATTTTTTCAGAAATACTATGTTCAAGGTGCAACTTAAGTACAGAGTCATTAAAACAGATTTTTCCTTAAATAATGGAACCTAAATGAACTTCAGCAACTTAAAATTTGTGTTTTTTATGAATTACCTTACATGGCTGTCACACGCATCTCTTTACACCTACTATATTCATTTTAACACATTTTTGCCCCAAGTAGCGCAGAATGTGCAGTGAAAAAATCATGAATGTAGCTTTGATGGTTCAGATGATATGTACATTAAAATATGCATCTATTTTTCAGGCGTAAATGAGTGTGTTTGACTACGAGGTGCCCTTAAGTAGCAATAGAACAGACGTGAATTCGTGCAATAGCCTTAAGCAGTAAATTTAGTGGCTAGTCAAATAGGCAAGTGTTTTGAAGCCAGGCTCGAAATGTTATTTTTAGGGTATACCCATTTATTAAAAGATGCAACAAATAGGAAGAGAGAAATCAACTAGATTTCAAAATCCTCAGTAATTACCGCTAAAGTGTGTGGTGTAGGCAAAGCAAGAGTGTCTCGCGAGGTGCTTACACATTACCTTGAACTGGACAGAGTGTGAATGAGAGGGAAATGTGAAAAAAGAGGAGGAAACAAAGTGCATAGTTAATAACAGCGTCTGATTCGCTGGAGAGCAAAACTATTGCTATTTGAAATGTACTATAGTGCACGTGACAAAGTTCTACGGAACAGGGTTTTGACGTTACTAAACTTAGCCGCCAAGCCCTAACCCAGAGTGAGCCCGGCGACCACCAGCACCCACTCAGAAATACAGTGGTCATAAATAATGGCGGGTAAATGTTTGACCTAGCGCGGGTGAAGGTTTGCATGCTGTGTCAATCGGTCCGCTTGTCACAGTTAGTCAAGGTTACGACCTCCATGCGGCTCCAACACAAAACCATATAACTGATCTGCAAACAACAAGCATGCAGACCCATTGTGCTCCATGACTATCGATATATCTACAACAAATGTTATCATAAAGGAAGAATGAATTGTGTCAATCACATATATGGAACTGACAGAAATTATAACTCGAGGGTGAAATTTTTGAAAAATTGAATGCGTGCTACTAAGTTTATTCATGATCTACTTTTAAGCAATAAATTGAATCATTAGGGAAGATGGGAATATTTTCTTAATTATACCATTTTTGATTAAATTATCAGAAATTATTACTTTCTCTACTACGTATAGTAAGTAGAAGTATTGTGTTCCACCCAAAAATTCGATACCGAGATTTCACCGGAAATACATGTTTTGAGGCCCCCTGAATCCAAAAAAAAGCATTTTTGGAAACATGTCCGCGTGTGTGTGTGTCTGTGAACAGCATAACTAAGAAACGAACAGTCGGATAAACACCAAACTTGGTATATAGGTTCAGTATCTTAAGATATTTTCATGACAAATGAAATGTATATCTTGAAGTTTCTGGGACTGTCTCCAAAACTATTTTTAATTGTGAACGACTTTTGCATAACTGGTAAACCGTAAGAGATAGACAAAATTTTACTATACAAAAAATGTAGATCGCGTTAAAATACACAATTTATGTCGTATACATTTTTTTGTTGAGTGAACCGTTTGCGAGATATTGCTTGTTATTCCCTTAAATTTTCCAATACTTATACTTTTTCTCAAATTCGTAATTCATTTTTACTTTCTCTACTACGTGTAGTAAAAGTAGGGGAAGTATTGTATTCCACCCAAAAATTCAATACCGAGATTTCACCGGAAATATATGTTTTGAGACCCCCTGAATCCAAAAAAGCATTTTTGGAAACATGTCCGTGTCTGTGTGTGTGTGTCTGCTAACAGCATAACTCATAAACGAAATGTCGGATAAATACCAAACTTGGTATTTGAGTTTAGTATCTGCCAAGGATGCGTCACGAAGATTTTCAAGAAAATCCTCCACCCCAACTACCCTTTACATGAGACACTTTTCGAAAATTTTTATTTTTCTAAAAAAGGCTTTAACGATTTTGATTAAAATACCATATATGAAAGATATTTACATAACAAATAAAATGTATATCTTGAATTTTCTGGAAATAGCCTGTGAAGTTCGCTTCATTTGGAAGGAATTTTGATAATCTTGTATAACTTGTAAACTTTTAAGGGATAGACGAAAACTATCACAGAAAAAATGTAGATCTCTTTAAAACAGACAATTTACTTAAAATAAGTTTTTTTTAGCGTAAGCCGTTCTGAGTTATCCGTTATTAAAGATTCGAATTGTTCAGTACTCATCGTTCTTTTGAAGTCCCTCGATTTTCAGTTGTTTCTCGCGATGTCATGGAAACAGTATGGAATTTTAAGGTCAGCATAAATAATCTAGTTCTTCTATTTTTGCTAAAAGTTTATTTGGATTAAATGTAAGAGATAGAAAAATAAGCTATTAAGAATAGTATGTATGACATAAAATGTTTGGAAAAAGGTCCCCCTCCCTATGTGTGCAACTTATTATTTAGGTTCA
This sequence comes from Deroplatys truncata, assembly GCA_030765065.1. Classification (NCBI taxonomy): domain Eukaryota; kingdom Metazoa; phylum Arthropoda; class Insecta; order Mantodea; family Mantidae; genus Deroplatys; species Deroplatys truncata. The sequence continues at coordinate 16,876,338 of CM060979.1, forward strand.
GTATCTTCCAAAGATGCGACACAAACATTTTAAACAAAATCCCCAAACCCCAATACCCTACATTGAACATTTCTAGAACATTTCGATTTTATAAAAACGAAACCATTTTGATTAAAATACCGTATATTAAGAATATTTACATGATAAATAAAATGTACATCTTAATTTTTTGGAAATAACCTGTAAAGTCCTCTTCATTCGGAAGGAATTTTGTATAATCTTGTATAACTGGTTAAATTATAGACGAAAAACGTACTACACGAAAAACGTAAATCTAAATAAATTTTTTAAAAAAAAACAATTTATTTCAACTAAGTTTTCTTATGGCATAAGTCATTTCTGAGATATCTGTTATTAAATGGTTCGAATTGTTCATTACTTGGTCATTCTCTTAAAGTCCCTTCAACATTCAGTTGTTTCTCGCGATGTCAAGGAAACAGTATGGAATTTTATGGCAGTATATTGTGGCATGTGCACAGATTGTAGTAATAGCCGTGCCCTCTGGTTACCCAAGCTGAAGGTTGGCAGTTTATCCGAGGAGGGGCGTTTGAGGGGAAATAGTCTCATTGGAGGGGATATGGCGTTAGGACGCCAAGCTTAACGAGTTTTTTCAAGAGTCAGTGTCTAGTCTTCGCGGTGTTGAGATGTACGGATAGCTGTGCAATGATAGGGCGTTCTCGTCCCGGCAGACACATGGGTAAGCATATTTAATAAATCTTCTACTTATGCTTCTTCCTTGACTTTTAATTATGGTAGTATAGAATCCTTGCCTTTCCCTTCAGTCAGGAATTATGTGAGTGTAAGAATATCTGTGAGTTTAACTTTAGCTGCGTCCCTTTGTGTCGGTGCCTCTTAAAGTAAAGTTTCCTTAGTTTTGAATAACGATCCCTCTCACAGCGAGTAGCTCTCCTCTGAAAGTTAAATAATAAATTACAAATTATTGAGGTACGCGACAATATAGCGCCTCGTTCTTAAACATTTGACTGTGGCTGTTCCCTTTGTATCTTAGCGAAATGCGCAATGTAGCTATTTCTGCAAGGTTTATTTGGATTAAAATGTAGTAGATACAAAAAGAAAGCTTTGTAAGTATAGTTTGCATACTCACTAATAAATGATAAGAGGATAGAGAAAGTAATGTGAATGTAATACATCTGAATGCTTTTTGTTTAGTCCTATTAATATGAATTTCCTCTTTAATTTGATATAATATTATCATTGTGGGGAGAATATATTTTGAAAAATGGTACGCCATCTTTCTGAATTCCTACTCTGACGTAGCGACGTAAACTTTAGCCTATCTTTTAGGGGAAGTTTTTCTGTACTACTGTAAAGTATGGCGGCTCCTGTGTGCTCAAGCCACGTGGTTCCTTTCTTTGCATATAGATACCAGGTGCGTTCCCTATTTTAAACATTTTATATTTAAGTATTCCACTATTCTCACAGAAGAATATCTTGAGCAACAAAGACAGCTCTTAAAGTAGTGATTCGTAAAATTACGAGGATCAACAGCTCACTTAGGCTGGTAAGCAGAATGCTATCTGCAGAACGTCCGCCGTGACATGTTTATGTGGGCCTTATGTTTACCCTGCAGAGTTCAAACACTTCATATCAGTAATCAGTTGTTGCTTTGAGTAGCAATACAACCGGCATAAACTCGAGAAATGGCCTTAAGCAGTGAATTTGGTAGCTATCAAAGAGGCAGGAAGACTCGTAATATTATTTTTAGGGTATAGGGTTTATTTTAATGATGCAACAACGAAGAAAAGAAAAATCAACTCGATTTCAAGAATACTCTGCATCTTATTGTTAAAGCGTGTGGTGCAGGCAAAGCAAGCGTGTCTCGCGAGGTGCGTACATTACCTTGTGCTAGACAGTGTGCGAGTGAGAGGAGAATTAGGTAATGAAGTGGCAACATACAGTTAAAGCTGTGTGATTCGCTGCAGAGCAAACTTTTTCCCATTCGAAAGGTAATGTAGTTCTCGACCACTTGGTTTAATAGACATGAACAATGCCGACTGTTGATCAGAATGATGGGGGAGGGGGTAATTTAACTTTATAACCTTTCTTTCCCATCCTATTTGTTTTGACTTTTTATTGCTATCAGTAACTCCATAACCTAGTTTTGGCTGCGTTTACAATTAGTGATTTTCAAATTAAAACCTAACTCGAATGAACAGACCGAGTTTGACTTTTTTTACTTTTTTTCTTACTTAATTGAACTCCGTTTGAGTTCTTTTTTGTGCACTCACGCTCTGTTGCCAATGCCTTTAATTTAGAACTGTAAATATTTTACCAATTGCTTTATGTAATGCATTCTGTCAAAAACAAAGGAGAACATTTTAACCACAAAAGGGCTACTGTATTTCGTTCTTTTGCTATGTAAGTGCTGTAAGCCAAGATATTATTTTCTGATATTAAACAAAAATAATCCTCAAAGGCTTCATTTCTATTATTATTTTAAAATATCAAGCAACGTATCGACGGTGAAATCTTATGACAATATGTGGCGCTTTCGGCGATTTAATTTACACCATTGTTAGCTTACCATAAAGTTCTAGAGTTATAATTGTTATTTAAATTTTAAACATTTATCTACTTTCCAAACCTTATTTCTCTTTAAAAAGCTTGGGTATCACAACTTTTTTTACATTACATATAGTAATAAAATATTCATAAGTGTTAAAGCGATCATCATTATAAAATGTTAAACAAGTCATCCCAGTTAGCAACCTTACTATTCCTTTAAAAAAATATCTAAAAAATCACATGACTTTCTCTAGCCTCTGTCGTTTATTAGTGGGTATACAAACTATTCTTCTGAAAGCTTATTTTTCTATCTACTTTATTTTACTCGAGATAAACCTTTCTGGAAACAGCTACATTACACATTTCGTTACAAATACAAAGAGAACAGCGATAGTCAAATGTTTAACAACTGGACGCTATATGCTGTACTTAAAAGTTCCATACTGTTTCCATGACATCGCGAGAAACAACCGACAATCGACAGGACTTAACAGGAATGAGTAAGTATTGAACAATTGGAACCATTAATAACGGATATCTCGGAAATAGCTTATGGTACCAGAATAGTTATTTGTAATAAATTGTGTGTTTTAAAAAGATCCAAATTTGTTGTGTTATACGTTTTCGTTTATCGCTTGACGTTTACCAGTTATATAAGGTTATACTTCACAGGCTATTCGCAGAACATTCAAGATATACATTTTTATTTGCCATGTAAATATCTTTAATATATCGTATTAGAGCCAGTTTTTAGAAAACGAAAATTTCGAAAAATGTTCCATTAAAGGATTGGGGTGAGGGGATTTTCATGCAAACTTTGCGTTTCATCCCTGGAACATACTGCATTTAAATACCAAGCTTGGGATTTATCCGACATTTCGTTGTTTTGTTATGCTGTTCAAAGGAACACGTTTGCATAGGCACAGTCGCACACGTGCGTCTTTTTCTAGAAACGGATTTATTGATTCAGGGGGTCAAACACGTATTTCCGGTGAAATATCGATATCGACTTTTCGTGCGGAATACCACACTTCCTCTACTAGTACATGGTAGCGAAAGTAATAACTTACCGCATGGAAATCTGTCGTAAGCTCGCTTTCATCACGGGTACTCGCATCAACTAAGCATTGCAATGAGTACCGGATGTGCTGATATGTCCCTGGAGCTTTGGTTTGGTGGCATTAAACAACGGAGTTGCATGATACTCGTAATATGGTCAGCTAAGTAGTACAGTGTCTTGAAACCGAGAGAGAAGGCTCTGCGTGTTCAGCGCGCATTCCTGAGGTCGTGGTTTCGATTTCCGTCTACCGCTCACTCTAACCTTGTTTTTCGTAGTTTTCCTTTGTGGTAGGGAACGCTGGGATGGTTTCTTAGCTAACAAAATTTCCTTTCCATCATTTCCCTTTCATCCCGTTTTCTTCTCATGTTTCAGTGTGCCTCTAGGTATTGTGACGTATGGCAATGCCGGAGTATTTCCAGTAGATACTAGAGGACTGCTTGGTCCTTCACAGCCCTCCCTGGCTGGCTCAGTAGTGGGATGGGTCTTCGAACTATGCACTATTAGGGATTTCCGCGCGTTTGTGTGGCCTGTCTACCTGCGGCCTGTAGCCTCCTGTGGTTCCTTAAATTCTTCTCATCCTCTCGGGAGGTGGTAGTCGTAATAGATCTCCCCTCGAACTTGGGAGGGTTCGAGTTTAGATACTGAATATGGGTACGGATACGGCTTACGTCGCGTAACGCTCATAGAGCCAGTTTTTGAGCATCACTTCACCCATTTCATTCACCATCTCTGAGATCAAAATTGTTAACAGGGATATTAAAACACACACACACACACACACACACACACACACACACCTCCCCGTACCACCAACACTTTCACCTGCAATACATTCTAACAGGAGACAACTTACTGCAATCTGTTCTGGTGTGGGGTGGTTGTTACACAACTGCTGTGATGCCACTTCAGAAGAGGGTGTGCATCATAGCGTGTAAATTGAGTTATAATTGGCATTTTGATACGGTTCAATTAGGCCCCATATTTGATTTGATTGTATATAGATTATACAAATATGTTGTATTTAATATTATAACTGGATAGAAAAAACCTTCATATAAAATATTGTAACTGTTTGAGGAAGTAAGGTTCGAGTAACCAGCCCATCCCTTTTCTTGGGACAGAAAAGGTCTGTCGGTACGTATACAAGTGCACTGAGCCATTAAATAAGGGTCCGTGGAAAATAAGTCTCGGAAAGGGCTATTTCTTTTCAAAGCGGAAGAAACATGATGTTTGTGCCGAGAAAAGGATTAAAGCCTTAAACATATGTACGTGCTACAGTATAAATTAAACTAATTGTAAATAGTACCGTGGGAAGAGAAAGCTGCACAGAACTGAAATTTTAGCCAGTAAATGGAAAGTCAAGCATACAAAGATTGTATACTGACGAATACGAAAAGAGAAGATCGTCACATGATTGAAAACCGAACAAAATAATCACATGACTTATGCGGGTAGGGATGAAATCAGACATGGCGAAATTTACAAAATACTAGTAACTACACACTTCGCGGAACCCTGTGACATGTAAGCACTCTTAGTTGAACTCAGCACCGTACAAGTTAGGCCGCGGCTATGAACGCAGGAAACATATGTAATAGTTTAATGTTATATTTATTTAACATTATTGTAGCGCCACGTTGTGATAGCCAATTTGCGAGTGTATTTCTTGTAATGTTTTTGTATTTGTTAGCCCCACGTTGTGGTAGCCAATTTGTAACGGTATTACTTACAAATGTTTGTGTATTTATGTTTACTTCACGCGTGGAAGCCATCTTGTGACGTCATTCATTTGTTCGGTTTGTAGCTCCATCTGGTGTTAGCAATTTGCAGCAGTGTTAGTGTTCGAAAGAATGCGACTGTTATTTGATTTAATTTTGGTTTACTGTCCTCCGGCTAGCTATTATCTTTTCTTGGGTCGAACATATCTCTTGGTCAAGGTGTGTAAACGGAAAGGAATCTTTTATCCAAATATAACACTGATGAAGAAATTTGTTTTACACTTTTATTGTCGAACACGTTAATTATCACATTTATACATTGATCTTAACACTCGCCAAACTGAAACTGTTATAATAACTTCTTTCTGATCACTCTTAATTTGCGTACTTCAACTTTTTGTATAATTAACCTTACAACACTTTAGATTATTCATAATTCTGCTGTGCGTAACTTGTGAATCGATACCCGACGTTTGCCGTACAAATACTTTCGACGAACTGACTGACTGAAGACGACGTGTAGTGTACACAGATTTTTGATGAACTGGCATGGCTTTACCTCTAACCTACTGCTTTTATACCCATACACACCGATATGCCTAAAGATTATAACTGAGTTACTATTGGCTAATAAAACGCGCCAACATTAGCGTCTATTTTAATATCCAATGAAAATTATGAATACATATGCTCTAGGGAAACGTTCCAGAAGATTCTCAACGGAAAAACGCGCCAACATTACGCAACTTCCTCGTTTCCAATGATGATAAACAGCTCACCCCCCCTCGCTGCATTATTGCGCACTATTATTGTCATTTTCAGTAAGGCAGTATAAACTTACTTATCAACAATAATTACAGTCAAGAAACATCTCAAATCAATGTCACATAAAAATCGTATTCATATTACAATCATTGTTTACATTTAAGTAATTTGTGATACAAATTACTGCATCAAATATTACAATGCTTCTTAATACCGCCGACTAACAAATCATCTCGATGTTAGTCGCGTATAATTGACGGAGTGGTGGGACGCGTTCCGAATGTGTAACATAACAGTATAATAAAGCCAATATTTACCAGAGTCGATGTTTTTATTATCGCAATCTATATATAATTTTACCAGCCCTGTAGACTTTACAGAGTCCACGCTGCTCAACGCTAGCCGGAGAAAGAAGAGACTTAATTGTTAGGCATCGAGGACGCGACCAGATTCAATTTCCAGCCCCGCGATGGTCGTCGCTTTCTGAAGCCATACCCCCTTTGCTTCAATATCTGCTGTTGATTTTGCGCCCGCTGCTACAGTAGTAACACCATCAAATCTTTCTCTCAGGGTATGCGTGGACGTAGTATAAAGGATAACATCAGTTTAAATTGGCTGATAAATTTAATGTGATCTAATACTTGAGCTATTGAAGCGAATTGCCGACCATTTGAAGACAAAGAATTAAACTGATTATGTAATGTAGCATTCGAAACTACAGGATGATTTATGAAGAACTGACACATTTATTTCAATTGCTTCAAAACGAGTTATGCTAGCGACAACTTATTATACCTGAAATGAGAGGAATTGGGAGATTATTTACCACTATAGCAAATGTTGAAAATGTCCTCCATCTCAACACGTCGTTCGTGTTACTGGCCACTCGTTGGAGGACTCTGTTCTCAATAGCTTGAATCTCCTGTGTGTGCTTTAGATCGTCTAATGTCTGGGGACGTGTGGCATAAACCTTCTCTTTAAGTAATCCCATAGAAAGAAGTCCGGCGATGTCAAATCCGGAGATCTCGGTGGCCACAGGTTCTTGGAAATTATCCGGTCGTCAAAGAAACTTGCAGTTAGTGCCATGGATCCATTTGATGTATGGCATGTAGCGTCGTCCTGCTGAAAATATCCTTGACTCAGCTCTACATCGTCTAGTTGCTCAGCAAGCTCCAAAAAAATCCGTCGATACTCTGCAATGTTCACATTATTTAAAAAAAGTTGCTCCCATTATTCCCGATGCGGATATTGTGCACCAAACTCCGATTTTAAGCGAGTGCATAGGTGCTTCATGAATAACATGTGGATTTTCGCTGACCCAATAGCGTGTGTTATTTGAGTTCACATAGCCGGATAGCTTCATCTGTGAACCATGTGATGGACAATATGGCAGGATTTTGCACAATGCACGCCTGAAACCAACGACAATAATTCAGTCGTATATCCTTATCAGGTTCCTGTAAGTGATGGACAACCGTAATTCTATACGGCTTTAGGCCTGCACTTTTCACAGCTCTCTGACATATTGATTAACTGTACCCTGTCTCCTGCGACAAACGTCTTAATGATGTTTTGGGTGACTGATCCAGTCGTGCTCTTACGTCAACAACCGTGGGTAGCTTAGATGAACGAGTTTTGCCTTTTTCACTCACCAGAGATCCAGTTGTTTTCAATTTGTTTACCAGTCCCAGTATTGTGTTTCTTTGGGGAGGATTCCGAACACCAAATTCTCTCTGGTATGTCCTTTGAGTATCTGTAATTGAATTCGTAATCCAGTATTGCTTTACAAGGAAGAGTCGTTCATTTAATGTGTTGTTGGCTAGAACAAAATCTCAAAAGCAGTTGCCGGCAATAAAACTAACAATTACGAATAAAACATGAACATCTGCTTAATTTGGTACTAAAATTGGGGCTTCGAATGAATTTCGAACAGAATAATTAAAGAAATAAATGTGTCAATTCTAGGTAAATCACCCTGTATAACATTGAGTTAAACATACTAACTGCTGCAGTATCAATTTTATGGTTTGAAATAACCATTTCCTTAATAAAAGAAACTAGAAGTGTAAACTGCCGCTAGTCGCTAAAATGCTTACCGGCGAGATCCCTCGCAATAGCCGCTAAATCCTACTCACACAAGCGCGTCACTGGGCGCTTGAAATAACACACAAGTAACCACCAGAGGGGTCTCAAGAGAGAGTGTGTCACGAATGTATTTCTGATTAGAATGCACGCCTCTATATAAACTTAAGCTCTGCCTAATTTAGAACACGCGTGTGCGTGTGTTATCTTGCTGCTATGGGGCGTCTCCCTGAATTCTAAGAATTTCCTTTACTTTCTCTTTTTACAGAATTCTGTCCTCCGTCACTTAGCAAACGTACTGAACTTATAACCTAACTGCATTCCAGGAATCTTTACACTAACGCTTTCGCTCCTTCGGTTAATACTAATAACTTTGCTCGCTAATTACCTTTTTCTTTCCGGGCAAATCTTTCAACTGAAGCTTGTTACTTACACATTGATTTTATATATGAAGATTCTTTATTGAAATTATTTCTTTATCTGTCTGTCATTTATTTAGTAATTCATATCTTCCTGTCAATAATTATGGTATCACAGTGGAGCAGTATACGGTGAAGACCTCTGTTCATATCTCGCTTCTGGTACAGTTATTTCGTATTTTACTATTCATTTGTGGACAACACCGATGCGGAACAGTATTTTAAAGTATGGACATCTAACGAATGCTTTATGCTTTTGACAAGGACATTTGGTTATCCTGTGGGAACCTCCTGAGACAAGACTTGTACATCAGAGACGGATTTTGACCTCAGAAACGCTAGATACTACAGCACTTGTTATACAAGTTTTGTAACGGAAATTAACCCCCTACTTTACAAGCAGACAGGAATTTCTAAAGCTTCAGCATAGCTCACCTTAAAGTTTCTGAAACGCAAACCTTTAAAACAACTCCGTACTTCGCAGCAGCTGCCTGAAAGCATAGACCGAGCATTTCTCTTCATAATGAGAACAAAACTCCCAAGGGTAACAAAGGGTTTTTCTTGCAGCTTATAAAAAGATGCGAACTTCTGTAAGGGAGAAAAATCTGATACGTTACATTCGCATGACTTCCCTTACGTAGTATCTTCATTTTTACTTTCCCTATTCCCTATAGTAAGTAGGGGAAGTATCGTATTCCACCCAAAAATTCGATACCGAGATTTCACGGATACCAGATTTTGAGATCTTCAGCCCCCCCAAAAAAAACATTTTTAGAAAGAGGTCTGTGTGTGTGTCCAACATAACTCAAAAACCAAAAGTCGAAAAATACCAAAATTAGTATTTAAATACAGTATCTTCCAAAGATACGACACAAAGATTTTCATAAAAAATCCCCCACCCCAAACTACCCATTAATGGAAAACTTTTCGAAATTTTTTATTTTCTAAAAATTTTTCTGACCATATTTATTAAATGGCATATATTAAAGACATTCACATGACAAGTAAAATGTATATGTTGAGTTTTCTGGGAATAGCCCGTGAAGTCATTTGGAAGGAATTTCGTATAACCTTCTATAACTCGTAAACGTTTAAGCGACAGACCAAAACGCACTACACAAAAATGTAGATATCTTTAAAGCACACAATTTATTTCAAATAATTTCTTTTGTGTGGCATACGCCATTTCTGAGCTATCCCTTATTAGTGGTTCGACTTGTTCAACACCTTGTCATTCTTTTAAAGTCCTATTGGTTTTTAGCTGTTTCTCGCGATGTCATGGAAACAGTATGGAATTTTAAGGCCAGCATATAGCGTCCAGTTGTTAAACATTTGACTATCGCTGTTCTCTTTGTATCTATAACAAAATGTGTAATGTAGCTATTTCTGCATAGGTTTGTTTGGATTAAAATTTAATAGACAGAAAAATAAGCTTTAGTAAGAATAGTTTTATACCCGCTAATAAATGATAGAGGGTAGAGAAAGTCATGTGTTTATTATACATCAGGTGTTTTTATTATATCCTTACAAAAGTTTATTTTCTATTTATTTCACATTAATCGAGATAGAAATTTGCTGACGTTTACGTTTATTACACATTTCGTTGTAAATACAAGGGTCTACAGGAAAGCGAAGCAATAATCAAACGTTTAAAAGTTGGTCTTGAAATTGCATAGTCTCTCCATGACATCATGAGAAACAACTGAATGATGACTTCAAAAAGAGTTAAAGTACTGAAAACCGTATTTCACGTTGCCAACTTCACTGGGCAGCTTAACAACGACCGCCAACAAGGCGTAAGGTAAGAAAATTCAAACCAATAACAAGGATATTTCGGAAATGACTAATGCCACAAACAAGTTTACATAACATTAACTGGTTGTTTTGAAGAGATTTGCTATTTTTGTGCAGTACTGTTTTGCCTATCCTTAGTTTACTAGTTATACAGAAATTATTATAAAAATTCTTTACGAATAAAGAGGACTTGCTATTTTAAAAAAATAAAGATATACGTTTTATTTGGCATATAAATATCTTAATGCATTTTTGAGGAAATAAAGAATTTAGAAAAATTATGCATGTAAAGCATAGCTTAGGCTGGGAGAATTTTCCTGAAAACTTTCGTGTCCCATCTTTGGAAAATACTGAACAATACCAAGTTTAGTATTTATCCTACATTTTGTATTGTTATGCTGTTGACACTTACTCACTCACACACACGGGCTTTGTTTTTCTAAATACTTTTTTTGGATGTAGGTGGCCTCAAAATATGTACAGTAGCACCTCGCTTAACCGAAAACGGCGGAGGATGCGAAAGAAAGAAAAGGAAGGGAAATAAAAAAGAAAAAATCTGATGTGTTACCTCACATAACTTTCTCTACTCTTGTACAAACGATTTTTACAAGCCCTTATTCTCCATATGCTTCATGTTAATCGAGATATCGAGATGTTAATCTTATTGCTAATTTTCTTGTAGAAGCAAGGGGAATTGGTAGGCTTTAAGCGATAGTCAAATATTTTAAGAGCTGGTTGCTATGTGGAGTATTCCATTCTCTTTGCATTACCTGGACAAAAAAATGAATAACGAATTCCCATTTGAGAAAAAGTATAAGTATTTAAGGGAATAAGAAGCAGTATCTCGAAAATGGTTCACTCAACAAAAAAAAAAAAAAAAAAAAAATGTATATGACAAATTGTGTATTTTAACGCGATCTACATTTTTTGTGTAGTAAAATTTTGTCTATCTCTTTTGGTTTACCAGTTATGCAAAAGTCGTTCACAATGAAGAATACTTTTAGAGACAGTCCCAAAAATTCGAGATATACATTTCATTTGTCATGAAAATATCTTAAACATATGATATTTTAATCAAAATCGTTAGAGCCGTTTTGAGAAAATTAAAATTTTCGAAAAATGTTCCATGTAGGGTAATCTGGGATGAGGGATTTTCTTTAAAACCTTCGTGTCGCATCTCTGGAAGATACTGAATCTAAATACCAAGTTTGGTGTTTATCCGACTGTTTGTTTCTGAGTTATGCTGTTCACAGACACACACACACACACACACACACACGGACATGTTTCTAAAAATGCTCTTTTTGGATTCAGGGGGCCTCAAAACATGTATTTCCGGTGAAATCTCAGTATCGAATTTTTGGGTGGAATACAATACTTCCCCTACTTACTATACGTAGTACAGAAAGTAAAAAGAATGAACGAAAATATACGAGATGGTCAAATTCGTACTGGCAACGTTGCTGCAACAATTGGCACTGTACTTCTGCTTCAACCCTACATTTCGAATACAGGTACTTGCTATTGCATGCAGTTAATCCTCACCCCTACTCCATATTCTAATGAATATTGTACCATTTTATCAAGTGTTAACTGCTTGCACACGCATTCAATGTTAGTTTACTGTTGGTGTTGGTCAGTGTGGTTTATTTTCGTTTAAGATATTAACGAAAAGAAAGCACGTTGTCGGAGGAGGGGTTCATAGCATTGGAGGAAAGAAACTCGTGTTCAAATCTCAACGAGAAAGTTTGAAACACAGCATAACCAGTAACACACAATTTGTTGTTTTTATAGGTGGTCCTGTGTTTTGTGGAATAAAGCAGTCCATCAGCACCAACAGAGGTTTATAAAACAGTGACGTCACAGAGCTGCTCGCAAGCGTTGCGAGAGGTAAGTAAAGAAAAAAAACTATGGTTTTATAACATAGCCTTAAATACTGTAATAAACAACCTAATGTTTTATACATCAGTAGTTTATTAAACGTTAGTACAAGCATTGAGGCAGTATTTAATTTCAGTCTAATTATATAATATGTAATTTCAATAACAGCCCACGTTAAAGCAATATGTGTATGTAGCAATATATAAAAAATGTATATTACAGTCACTGTATATGTTTATATTATTGTATACTATTGTATACATTATATGAATGTATTACGTAATTTAATAATGTAGGAGCTGTGAGAATAATAGGTTAAAAGTTGCTAACAATGAGGTAACCTTGAGGCAATAATGAATTAGAAAGTTTAAAGTTACTTGTGATTCTTGGAAGCAATAATGTAATTTTAGTGTCAGTTTATAAAAATAGCCAATCAACAATCAGAAAAAGCTTTAGTTAAATGAAGGTATTTTATTGGATTAGGAATAGCCAATCAGAGACTTGAAATACAGAAACTTAGAAGTTTAGGCGATTGAAATCAGTTCAGTTGCCTGTAAACAGTGTTCCTAACCGGACGCGAGACACGTCCTGAGAAGTATACTATGTATTCGTGTGAGACGAAAATAGTTTACGTGTTAAAAAGTGCAAGTAATGAACAAAAGAATCTCACAGCTCTCTATATCAGTGAAGTGTTATTTAAATCGTATCAAGCATTAACAAAAGGAGCGAAGTAAAATTATAATCTTTGTAAGCCTACATTCTAAGTCGCACCACAACCCTGCCAAGACATCCATTCCCTAACAATAATACTGACGCAGCCGAGGCAAACATAAATAAATAATATTTAAAGAAACAGTAAAAATACATTTGGGGCAAAGGCCGCCTGAAAGTACATTTGGGGCGAAGGCTACCGGAAACTGTTTACTATACGTGCGGTTGCAACTACTACAAGTTCTTTTCCCTAACTGTTGAAATATAATACAACTCCTTCAATACAAACTACTTCAAATTGACGCCCAAAGCGTGTGCAAACAGCTTCTACAACAAAATGACTTCTTCAGCATTTGGAATACGACTATTTTCTTCTGTTCGCTGCTTAAAATGGTTATCTGGGGAGGGAGATTGCGTTATCCGAAACGGCTCTGCTCGCTTTAGTTCGGTTAAGTGGCGTTCTACTGTATTTCCGATGTCATTTCGATATCGTGACTTTTGGTTGGAATGCAGGCCTGGGTGAAGCAGTTGACTAAAAGCTGGTTCCTGGGCCCGCTCATGAGGTTGAGGACTTCAAGCCTATGTTTAGGACTGGTGTCCATTTACCAAAATCAGTAATATCTGTAGTTTCAGCACACCACAATTCGCAGTGATGCTGACCATATCATCTCTCTTATTGCTTGGACGATTGTTTAAATGTGCCCCGTGCTCTTGTGGACATGCTTGGTTGGCTATGTGCTCTTAAGAGAGTCGCGCATATGTCCCTAGCTCGAAGACTCGTCCAACTACTGGAGCTGCCTAGAGAGCACGATGTGACCCGTCCATCATGCAGCCCTCTAGGTCGACGGTGAGTACTCTTTCCTTAGAGTCTGTCCGGCACCGCCATACGCCACGAAACCTATAAGCACACCTGAAATATAAGAAGGAAACAGAATGAAGAGGAAGTGATAGAAAGGAAATCGTGGTAGATAAGAAACCACCTCAAAATTCGCCTACCAACCCGGGGAAACTACGAAAAACCCATGGTCAGAACGGGCGGTCGCAGGGAAGCCAACCCGGAACCTTCCTAATGCGAGTTTCACACGTTACACTGCGGAGCCATCTCGTTTGGTCAGATGGTAAATTAGTTCGACAATGCCATTTAAGATCTGCTGCGGAGGAGATTAGTTCTGCGTAAGTAGTTCCTGATAAACAATACCAGTGAGTGATGTGAGCAGACTCTTCGTTACTCTGGTAACTGTTATTGGGTAACTAGTTAATTTGTATCATTACTTTGGTAACTGTTATTGGGTAACTAGTCAGTATCTTCGTTACTGTGGTAACTGTTGTTGGGTAACTAGTTACTTTATATCGTTACTGTGGTAACTGTTGTTGGGTAACTAGTTACTATATTCGTTACATGGAAACTGTTATTGGGTAATTATTTACTTTATATCGTTACTTTGGTAACTGTTATTGAGTAACTAGTTACTATATTCGTTACATGGCAACTGTTATTGGGTAACTAGTTACTTTTTATTCGTTACTTTGATAACCGTTATTGGACAACTAGTCACTATCTTCGTTACTCTGGTAACTGTTATTGGGTATCTAGTAACTTTGTATTCGTTACTTTGGTAACTGTTATTTGGTAACCAGCTACTGTCTTCGTTACTTTTGTAACTGTTATTGGGTAACTATTTACTTTGTATCGTTACTTTTGTTACCGTTATTGGTAACTAGATACTTTATTAGTCACTTTAGCAACCGTTATTGGTTAAGTAGTTGCTTTGTGTTCGCTAATTTTGTAACCGTTTTTGGGTAACTATTTACTTTGTATTGTTACTTTTGTAACCGTTATTGGGTAGCTAGTTACTCTGTATTTATGTAACCGTATTGGGTAAATAGTTACCTTATATTCGTTACCTTTGTAACCATTATTGAGTAACTAATTACTATGAATTCGTGTAACCGTTATTGGGTAACTACTTTATATTCATTACTTTTGTAACCGTTACTGGATAAGTAGTTACTATGCATTCGTGTAACCGTTATTGCGTAACTAGTTACTGTGTGTCTCCATTACCTAAGTAACCGTTACATTAAGGTAATACGAGTAGTTACAATGTAACGGTTACGTTATTCTCTGCCCATCCCTGACTCTCACAATTAACTGGATACAGGAGCAGAACCATCAAATCTGCAGGCATGTGATAGTGGTACAGGATAAGGAGGTTGGTTGTAGGAAATGGGATGCGTGAACGAGCAGAGGGAAAGCACAAATATACCACCAGAGGCCGTGACACACACAGACAGATCCGATCCATGTGTTGGGCGACACATATATATCAACATCTGCTTGTCAAGTAATAACCTAGCTCGTTACTGGTACAGTCCCTTCCGCAGCCGCGGGGCAAGTGTCTTGGAAGCGAGCGGACGACCTCATCAAGCTGGCGGTGTCATTAAAGCCAACCAACCACCTGATCTCTGTCGCAGAGCCCCAACGGCTGCCGAGTAATGGTTGCTACAGAGAATGCTTTCTATGGCTAATTATTCACAGTCACTACACAATGTTTCAGGCCATCATCTTGTACCCGAAACTTGGCGACAAAGACTGTACATGCCTTCAGCTGTATGGAGAGTGCCCAAGGAAATTGATGGGTGTTCACAGATGAAGTGTGGTCAACACTTTCACAAAATTGAAAGATTAGCTTTTGTGTCCAGCAAATCTGAATGTGTTACATTCACATGACTTTCTCTACTCTTCTACAAACTGTCCGTATAAAATTTTATCCTTCTACTTCTTTTTACTATCTACTACGTACAGTAAGTAAGGAGACGTGTTGTATTCCACCCAAAAATTTGATGTCGAGATTTCATCGCCACCTCAAACCCCTAAAAGAGCATTTTTAGAAAAAGGTCCCAGTGTATGTCTGTGAACAAAAACGAAAAGTCGAATAAATAACAAACTTGGTGTTTAACTTCAGGATCCTTCAAAGATGTCCCCGCGCTGTGGGCTGGTTCCTGGTCACAGAATGCCCCTAAGTTCGATCCCACCTTGGAGGTGTGGATTTTAAATCCCAGGTATAGGACCAGTGCCCACTCAGCATAGTAAGGAAACTGAGGGGCTGCAATAGGTAGCGATCCCGGTCACATCACCTCCCTCTTACGGTTGGAGATCGCCCACCTCTGCTGTGTGTACGTGGACGTGAGGCCGGCAGTCGGTTGGCAGGTCAATGCCCATCATAGATTGTAGGATTACGGGATTATATTATTGTTATTATTATTTTCCAAACATGCGACGACACGAAGTCTTTCAAGAAAAACGCCTCCCCTAAACTACCCTTTATATGCAAGGTTTTTTTAAATTTGCTATTTTCTGAAAAATGGCTCTAACAATTTGGATTAGAATACCATATATTAAAGATATTGAATGACAAATAAAATGCATATGTTAAGTTTTCTGGGAATGTCTGTGAATTCTTTTTCATGCGGAAGGAACTCTACATAATCTTGTGTAACTGCTAAAAGCTAAGCGATAAACGAAAACGTACGACACAGAAAATGCAGATCTCATTAAAACACACAATTTATATTAAACAACTTTTATTTGTGGCATACCGTTATTAATGGTTCTAGTTGTTCAATAGTTTGTCACTCTTCCAGTCCTGTCAACATTCAGTTGTTTCTCTCGATGTCATGGAAACAGTATGGACTTTTAAGGCCAGCATATAGCGTCCAGTTGTTAAACATTTGACTATCGCTGTTCCCTTTGTATCTATAACGAAATTTGTAATGTAGCAAAGTTTAACTCGATTAAAATGAAGTAGAGAGAAAAATAAACTCTCGTAACAATAACTTGTTTATGCACTAATAAACGACAGCGGGTAGAAAAACTCATGTGAATGTAACACATCAAATATATATTTTTTCATTTATATGCCGCCTAAGCTCATATCGGCGGCTTTGTATTTGGAACAAGTGTTTATCAGAAATGATGTTCAGTCGTTAACTACTGTGTATATTTGGGCTTTCTTTATAAACATTAAATTCACACTCTCTCTCACTCTTCAGGACTCTAGGGAGAATGGGGAATAATTTGGGCTAAAGAAACATTCCCATCCTCCAGCCGGGAATAGAATGCGGGATCTCTGGATTTAGAAGCTAGCATGCTACAAGCCATAAGCCCACACACAGTCAGTAGACCTACTTCTTGTTAATCGAGATCATGCTATCCCATAGTTCCCGAGGTCGGGCGTAAAAAGCCTTAGCATGGCTTCTTTCGGAAGGAAAGTAAAGCCGTTGGTCCCATGTAGATTTACGGCACCTGAAAGAACCTCAAGCCTGATAAAGAGGCCTCTGAGCAAAGTTTCCGGTATTTCACGTCCAATATAGAATGGAACGCTAAGGATCACAGCAGTTAAAGAGTGTCCATAAATAGAACTCAATTCTGAGGCAGTATTTTTAACACTTAAAAGATTTTAGTCAAATTATATAATAAAAAATATAATAACAGCCCGCCTTAAAGCAATATGTATATGTAACAATATATAAAAAGTGTATATTACAGTGATTGTATATGTTTATATTATTGTATGCATGAATATATTACGTGATTTAATAATGTAGAAGCTGTGAGAATAATAGGTTAAAAGTTGCTAACAATGAGGTAACCTTGATGCAATAATGAGTTTGAAAGTTTAATAATGCTACTAGTCATTCTTGGAGCAACAATAATGTAATTTTTGTGACAGTTTATAAAATAGCCAATCAACAACCAGAAAAAAGCTTAAGTTAAATAAAAGTATTCTATTGGATTACGAATAGCCAATCAGATACTTGAAATACATAAATTTACAAATTTAGACGGTAGAAATCAAGTCAGTTGCTTGTAGACACCGCCCATAACTGGACGCGTTGGTTGTAGACAGTGTTCCTAACCGGACGCGAGATGTGTTCTCGAGAAGTTTAATACGTATTCAGTGTGAGATAAAAATAGTTTACGTGTTAAAAAAGTGCAAGTAATTAATTAAAAAATTCTCACAGCTCTCTCAATATCAGTGAAGTGTTATTTAAATCGTGTCAAGCATTAATAAAAGGAGTGCAGTAAAATTATAATCTGTGTAAGCCTACATTCTTCAGTCCCACAACAAAGCTTGTTAAGAAATTCATGTTTCTAAAAATATATACTGACGCAGCCGAGGCAAACATACCTATATATATAGAAACAGTCAAATTACAAAGTTAATATTTTTTAAACTGGTGCGAAGGCTACCGGAAACTTTTTACCATACGTGCGGTTGCAACTACTTCAAGTTCGGCTCCCCAACAGTCGAAATATAATATACCTTCTTCAAACTGACTTTCCATAGGTAGCAGCAACAAACCTTCTTCAAATTGCCTCCCAAAACGTGGGGCAAATAACAAACACAAAACACCTTCTTCAATTTAACCTTTTTTTTAATCGAGATAAACTTCCATTACATATTTACTGTTTTGTTGTAGGTATAACAATACACTAGGCTAAAGTGATAGGCATATCTTTTCAAAGCCGGTCGCTATGAAATGGCTTTGAAATTTCATGCTCCTTACATTGAGGCAGTATTTTATATCACAACATTGAGAATGCCAGAGTGATTATAGTGTAAATAAGCATTATTGTATGACATTGATTTGAGATGTTTGTTAATTATAAGCATTGTTAGGAAATAAGTTTACACGGCCTCACTGAAACTGACAATAGGAGCGGATAACAATGAGCGAGGGGGTGAGTTGTTTATCAATTAGAAGAGACAAACAAATGACGTCAGAGTAACGCGCTTATCTTTAGAAATGGAGGGAATATCTTCCCTAGAGCATATGTGTTCTTAATTTTGATTGGATATAAAAATAGACGCTAATGTTAGCGCGTTTTATTAACCAATAGCAACTCTGTTATAATCTTTAGGCATATCGGGGTGAGGGAGTATAAATTATGAAGCCAGAGACAAGTATCGCACAGTTCTACATAATCATTCACAAGTTACACGTCGCTCAGTTTAACAGAATCATTCACGAGTTATACGTCGCCCAGTTCTACAGAATCATTCACAAGTTGCACGTTGCTCAGTTTAACAGAAGTATTCACGGGTTACACGTCGCTCAGTTCAACAGAATCATCCACGAGTTACACGTCGCGCAGTTCAACAGAAGCATTCACGAGTTACACATCGCGCAGTTCAACAGAAGCATTCACGAAGCACATGTTACGCAAAACTACAGAATCTCTTGCGTCGTAAAGTTAGTTACAAAATGTGAAATACGCGAGTTAATAATGTGCGACTATTAAGTGATTATAGTTACATTCGAAAATATAACAGTTTCAGTCGGGCGTGTATCAAGAGATAAATATGTGAAATTAATGAAGTGTGACGGCAATAAAAGTGTAAAAACAAATTCTTTTATCAGTGTTATATTTTAGTAACAACTCCTTTCCGTTTACACACCCTGTTCAAGAGATTTGCTCCACTGAGTAATAATAGCTAGCCGGAGGACAAAGAACTCAAAATTCAAAGTAGTAAAACAATAAAAGGCGTTCAGCAAATAAGATAACACGAAAGATACCGCGACAACATCACCACGAAGAAAGAGAGAAGAGCGACTTCCGCTGTATAAGAAGTATAATTATTTGAAAATTCAAAACAATAACAAGGGATACCTTCGAAATGACTAACGCCACACAAAAAATGTTTGACATAAATTGTGTGTTTTAACGATATCTATAATTTTATGTAATAAGATTTTGTCTATCTGTTATGGTTTACCAGTTATACAAAAGTCATTCAAAATGAAAACTTCACACCCCATTCCCAGAAAATTCAAGATATATGTACATTTTATTTTTATGAAAATATAAACTACTTATGATATTTTAAAGTCATTAAGAGTCATTATTGAGAAAAACAAACCAATGTAAAATGTTCTATATAAAGGGTAGTTTGTGGCAGTATTGGCATCCTTAGAAGATGCTGAACTTAAACACTAAGTTTGGTATCTGACTGACTTTTCATCTTTGAGCTACGATGTTCACACACCACATAGGACCTTTTTCTAAAGATTTTTTTTATTTATCCAGAGTGTCTCAAAAGGTGCATTAGGGTGAAATTTTGATATCGAGTTTGTGAGTGAAATACAAAGCGTACCTTAGCCATATGGATAGGTTTACAGTGTTTTGCGGTCAGCTTCTCCGATTTATTAAACGAGGAAATGGCAACCGCTTCCTGATGGCCTTCTTCCTACAACGCTGTAGCGGAAATACTATGACAATGTACAGGATGTTTCAGAAATACTTTTACAAACTTCGTGTGTGCGTTCCTTACACCACAAGAAGGAAAAAAGTTCATATGAACTAATGTCCCATAATCCTTTGTTTTCTCGTTAGGAGGTGTTCAACACAGTGGTACACTTATAACACACAAAACTCATAATAAAATGCTCGAAATGTCCTCCTCTTGCTTCTATGCATGCCTGTACTCGTCGAATCATGGAATGTCGCACCCTGTCAAAAACTCCGGGATGGTGTCGAATGGTTTCGCAGGCTTCCATGACACGTCGATGAAGCGTTTCTGCATCCGGGATGGCTGCTCCATAAACCAATGATTTAAGATGCCCCCAGAGGTAAAAACCACAGGATTGAGGTATGGAGAACGTGCAGGCCCTGGAACTGGTCCTCTGCTGCCTATCCCTCCATGCTGTCACGTATGATGTACCAGATTGTCTTGTAATGATACCTGGATCGTCTTCGACGCTTTTAACATCTGTTCTTCGCGTTCCGGCGTACGAACAACTCTTGGTCTTCCTCGATCAATTGTCCGTGGTGCAACGGTCCCTGTCTCAGCAAGACGGCGATAAACAGCGACAAATGTTGGATGACTCGGTTGTCTTCGTTCTGGAAACTCCATCTTATAGAGCCGTGCAGCCTCGTGTCCATTACCATTCGCGCGACCATACATAAAAATCATGTCTGCCTGTTCACGAAATGAATATCCAGCCATGGTGGAACGAAACACGTGCAGTTAACTCACTACATGTACACAATTGAAACGTTGAAGACAGACTAATGACAAATGACAAACGTAAACAAGTCTCCATGGCAACACTTCGCCATCTACCGTATGTAGTACAATGGGTCAACGCCTTCTATGAATGCATAGAGAAATGAACTCACGCTTTCATTGTGACAGGAATAACGCGAAAACCAAGGATTATGAGACATATGTTCATATGAACTTTTTTCCTTCTTTTGGTGTGAGGAACCCATACCCGAAGTTTGTAAAAGTATTTCTGAAACATTCTGTATATAACATTTAGTTCGTTCAATATTGATTGGCACTCCAACTATAGCTCCAGCAGAGTAGCAGTTTGAAATGTGTGTCGATGTATGCGTGAAGATAGACTACACTACCGTCTACTGCCACCAGATGATGTTTCTAGTTCCCATAGGTAGAGCATTGTAGCAGCAATTGTTCCGACGTACGAGTACACCTGCGGACATCGCGATAAAGACAACATGGAAGCAGACTAGCTTGGGAAACGGTGGACAGTGTGGTTTCTCTGGAGAGGAGGGACTGCTTCAGACATCCACAAGGGGTTAGTAGCCATGTGTAGGGAGACAGCCCCAAGTCGTAGATCCGTGTTTCTTTGGGCATTCATAGACTGCGGGGACTGCTGAAAACCGCAATTGCACGCAAGCCAAACAGTGCCCAGGGTGTCAATGACTTGATATTGAAGAACAGGCAATCACGTGGAACCCTCCACACCATCATCCATGAGGTTTTGAAGATGGTGTGTGGACAATGGGGAGGGGTGCGCCGCCGTGGCCGAGTGGTTAGACCACTCGCCTCTCACCGAGACGGCCCGGGTTCAATCCCAGGGACGAGTATGTGGGATTTGTGGTGAACAAAGCGGCGCATGGGCGGGTTTTCTCCGGGTTCCCCCGCCATTCAACTGCTCCATCATCGCCTTTCCTTTCAATCATTTCACCATCATTTCGTTTCATCTACTTCCTTCTTCCCATACCAGGCATCAGGCTGATCACCCATCCTGGATATGCTGTCTGATCCATGAGTGTCTGCTCCTCGACGGGCCTCTGACCCCAGGCACCCGCTTGTAAGTCCTGGGGGATGCAAGTCCTACATAAGAGGAGGTTAAACAGAGAAAGAAGAAGTGTGCACAATGGGTGCCCCATTCCTCACCAATGCACAGAAACAGAGGCGTGTGTAATATTCCAACAGTTGGTGCAACAGTACATGTAGATCCAGCGGAGTTCTTTGAGCGTCTGGTCACCGTTGACGAGTCATGGTTCTTCCGCGAGACTCCAGAAAAGATACGCCAGCCTATGGAGTGGAAGCTCTCGTCTCAAGAAGTCATGGCCAGGAGTATTCGTGCAGAAACAAATGCCAACTGTTCTGTGGGATAGGGAAGGAATAATTCTGGTGGATAGGCTCCCTCCCAATACGACTATCAACAGTGATAGGCACTGCAGTTAACTGCACCAAGTCCGCCGATGCATTGAACAACGCCGCCCTGGCGTTCTTCTCCAACACGACAATGCGCGGCCACATTGCTGGTTTCCCTGTCATATTCTCCGGATCTAGCTGCTAGTGGCTATGTCCTATTCGACGCAGTGCAAGAGGTCATGTCGGGTAAGAAGTTCACCACCAATGATGAACTTAGTGCAGCTGTGGCAACTGCGCAAATACGGAAACTGCCAGAACGATGCCAAAAGTGCATAGACATTGGCGGGGAATACCTGTAATATTGTCTGCATACTTTTGTTCAATATATGGTTCCTGTAAACACAAAAAAATTGTAGTGCCGATCGTTTTTAACGTCCCTAGTATTATATAAGTGTAAATATGTTATATGATAAATATAAAGGAAGCTAGTTATAATTTAGGGCCTAAAACCATGCGGTACCAGGCGGAGATATCTCCAAGCTTGTCCAAAGCACAGGAAATCGGTTAAATATGACTAACGGAGAAGCTTGAATGACAGAGAGAGGCTGAGATTGAAAAGAGATAAAGGCCGGGACGGAAACGGGAAGTCCGAATTCGTCATGGAACAGAAGGGTGAAAGATACGAGAGCACATGTTCTCATAGGACGCTAATGTGATCAGCTAATCACAATATTGCTATAAACTATAGCAAGAAAAATAGCGCCTTTGTTGGGAGTATAACTAAGGAGGATCTACGACAATCGCAGGACTGCATACATTTTCCTCGGGAGGTGTAGGTACTTCATGCCACTAGATAGCCGAGCGTGTGACAAAGCTGTTACGAGGGGCACTATTTATATATTGAGCCTAATAATTAAAACAAAGTCATTTCTGATACTGTTTTTCAAAATATTCTCCTTTATGATCAATACACTTTTGCATCCCCTTGAACCATTTGTCAAATCATTTATTCCAGTCTTCTTGAGACACCTCCAAAACATGGTTTTTGAAGGCATCAACGGCTTCTTCTGCCAAAGAAAATCGTTGCTCTTCTTGATGTTCAGGAACCAATCAGGACTGTATGGCGGATGACCCATCAAATCGATTTTTTGAGCCTTCAAATACTCTGTTATTAGACCAGATGTGTGTGCGCTCGCATTGTCTTGATGAAGAACGATCCTACGGTTCTTGTTGGTTTTCCTTACTTCACCGAAGACTTCCGGCAAACAAATGGTTGTGTACCATTCGACATCGACCGTTTTACGTTCCTCTAAAGGCACTGTTGCCACATGGGCAGTTTTGCTGAAAAAGTTGGCGACCATTTGCTTCGAAGTGCTTCGAGTCGAACAACTTTTGTTGGATTTGCTTCATCTTGAAACACCCATACAGTCGACTGCTGTTTACGTTCCGGCTCATACCCATAGATCCATGATTGTCACCTGTTACAATCTTATATACGTCTTTTGAGGCACCGCCATTGTATTTCTTGAGCATTTTTGTACACCAATCGACACGAGCATCTTTTTGAGATTCCGTCAAATTATGTGGGATCCAACGAGAGCAAACCTTTTTACGGCTAAATAATCATGCAATATTTTTATATGCTTGTGGAACTAATGCCCAGGGTTGCCTCAATCTCACAACATGTCGCATGACGATCTTTCATTATTAGTTTTTGCACAGCATCAATGTTTTCTGGCACAACAACTGATTTTGGACGACCTTCACGAACTTCATCATTGAGCAAACGGCGGCCACGATTAAATTCGTTATACCTACGTTTCAGTGGCAAAGGATGGAGCTTCGTCCCCAAATGTGGAAGCTAGTTGATCGATGCACTTTTATGTTGATAATCCACGTCGAAAGTCGTAATAAATCATTGCACGAACATTTTCACGAGTCAATTCCATGTTTTTGTTGACATACAATTTTCAAGTTTGTGTAAACAAAACAAATGACGTTCTATTGACAAAATATTTGAAGTAGATTGTGGTCAAAAATGTCAAACTTTCCACTGCAAACGTCAGATGGCACCTAAAACATTCAGGATTGCCAAGACTCAAAATATAAATAGTGCCCCTCGCAGCAGTTTAGAATCAACTTAGGGTGAGAGGAACAGCTTGGTAGATAGATCCCCATAACCCAATCAAACAATTGTGAGTTAATTACAGTTACAGTAAAGTTTTCATTTCGTCTTCTGAGCTAAGAGTTAAAAGCATAGGCCAACACAGAAGTGTTGTAGGACGCTCTTTTACAGCAATTCACCAGCACACCAGTAGCAAATCGACGAGGTTGCCGGAGACAGGAGCGGTTACTTCACAGCGCATATTTAATAATTCTTCTATTATAAGTTTCGGGATGATGGTCACACATACGAACATCGAAAATGATACAGACCTTCTCTAGATATAAGCAGGAGGACGGAAATGTACATTGAGATTTTCGTAAAAGCAATGTTAATAATTGCTCTTAGCTCCACTTTAAAGCTATTCCTATAACCGTGCCTCGCTTTCAGCTGCGGAATACTTGTTAATGAAACCAAGCTATCGATCACTACTCTCTGTGCAGCAGCAGCAGCATCAAGCTGATTGGGCCTTGTTCGTGCAGGCATAAGATGGAAAAAATTCAGCGTGAATTAATCCCAGGATTGCGGTTAGGAATTAGGGGATACAGACAGCACACAAAATATTCTAAAACGTTAGCGAGCTTTCCATTTAAGAGGGGGGAGGGACTAAGAGGCGAAAATTGCCGTTTTATTAATTGAAATGTCCTATTTAATTTGATGCAAGTTTTATTATTGTAGGCATAACACAACTATTTTAAAAATATTACTCTCTCCACTATGTATCTAGTAGGTAGACGAAGTATTGCATTCTACCCAAAAATTGGTATCAACATTTCAAAGAAAAAATTGAAGCCCCTGTATCCAAAAATATACTTTTCAGAAAAAGGTCCGTGTAAGTGTGTGTGTGTGTGCCTGCGAACAGCATAACTCAAAAACGAAAAGTCGTATAAATACCAAACTTGGTATTCAAGTTCAGTATCTTCCAAAGATGCGACATGAAGATTTTCAAGAAAACCTAACCTCCAAGTACCCTTTACATGCAACATTTTTCCAATTTTTTGATTTTCTGAAAAATAGATCTAACGATTTTGATTAAATTACCTTGGATTAAAGATATTTAGATGATAACAAAATGCATATCCCGAATTTTCTGAGAATACCCTCTTCAGTGGAAGGAATTTTGTATAATGTTGTATAACCGGTAAACGTTAAACAATAGAGACGAAAACGTACTACACAAAAAATGCAGGTCTCTTTAAAAAACACAATTTATATCAAAGAAATTTTTGTGGCATCACCCACTTCTTAGATATCCTTATTAATTGTACGAATTGTTCAATACGTGTCATTCTTTTTATTTCTTGTCAATATGCAATTGTTTCTCGCGATGTTATGGGAAGAGTATGGAATTTTAAAACTAACGTATAGCATCCAGTTCTTAAACATTTGACTATCACTATTCCCTTTGAGTTTATAATGAAATGTGTAATGTAGCTATTTCTGCAAAACTAAAAAGTAAACGGAGAAATAAACAGCAAAAAATAATTTCTATACCTACTAATTGTAGCAATATTTCCGCCTGATTAGACATACACAAAAAAGGAACTCTGTAATAATTATAATTTAGAAATTATTGATAATTAACAAATTTGATAATTTTCTATAATTTTAAAGCAATGTGATTCAAAACTGCATCAATCGAAAGCCCTCCTGAAGTTGTAAATATGTTTTAAGTTTCAATAATATTGTTAAATAAATAAATAAAGGCGTAATTGCCTAAGAAAAAACAGCAAGATTTAAGCAAAAATAAGAATAGCTTCGTTTCAGACTGTTCATTATATTTTTCGAGCGTAGGGCCATAAAATTCGATTGCACTTCGTGGGGATGAGGCAAGTTTTAAGAGTAAACAGACGCTATGAGGCAACGGACTTTACTTACAGTTAGGCTTTAAATTTTCAACCAGGGAACCAATAAACGTAGAGGATAAGTATTAGAACCATTGAAAAGATAGGAAGACATAGTGACATGTACAAAATTCGGAGGCGCGCTGTGACGGATATATGTGTACGCGAGCGTGGATTTAAGGACAGTTTTGTCGTGATTCTTTGTTAAGGTAACACGTAGCACTCCGGTTCAGAACAGGACGCTAAGTGCCGTGCAATTATGCAATTATAAAGTGATGTAGGTGAAATATTTATATAATGTGCTAACGGTATTCTTCGATATAATTATATCCAAACTCATAAACGAGTTAATGTTCTTCAAGTGACTACTTCAAGTTCGCGCGAATCTAAAGAACGGTGATAGAGCGCCGAGATATTAAATAGCTAGCCGGAGCAAACTTTCGTGTTCCAAGAGACAATAGTGGGAAGGCAGTGCTAAAACAATCACACGTGTTAGGGAATACCAATGAATCTTGCAGGATTTCTAGCATAAAGAGTGGAGAAAGGTGAAAACAGTGTTTCTTTCAAGACAATATCCTGGTGTCACCACTCCCGCAATGCTACCCTGACAACAACTGTAGGGAATTTCAGGCAGATTTCCGACAGTTGACCCTGAGATGGGACGAGAAGTGTTTCCTGACTGACATCTGCGATTTCGAGTCCTGAAGACTACACCTACAACGATGAGAACGACCCAGGTAAGGTACCCACGACGAAGTAGCGGGGGAAAACGCTACATAATAAGGGATAGAGGGTAGTGCTGTCTTAACCGCTTTTACTTTCTGTATTACGCATAGTAAGTAGGGGAAGTACTGCATTCCACCCAAAAGTTCGATACCGAGATTTTACAGGAAATACATGTTTTGAGGTGCACTGAATGCATATAAAGCATTTTTGGAAACATGTCCGAATGTGTGTCTGTGAACAGCATAACTCAGAAACGAACAGTCGGATAAACACCAAACTTGGGATTTAGGTTCAGTATCTTCCAGAGATGCGACACGAAGGTTTTCAAGAAAATCCCCACACCCCAGACTACCCTTCACATGGAACATTTTTCGAAAATTTTAATTTTCTCCAAAATGGCTCTAATGATTTTGAATAAAATACCATAAGTTTAAGACATTTTTATGGCAAATGAATTGTATATCTCGAATTTTCCTGGAATGTCTCCAAAAGTATTTTTCATTGTGAACGACTTTTGCATAACTGGTAAACCATAAGAGATAGACAAAATTTTACCACACCAAAAATGTAGATCGCGTTAAAATACACAATTTATGTCATATACATTTTTTGGTTGAGTGAACCATTTTCGAGATACTACTTGTTCTTCCCTTATATTTTCCAATACTTTTACTTTTTCTCAAATGAGAATACGTTATTCATTTTTTTTGTTCTGGTAATGCAAAGAGAATGGAATGCTCCACATAGCAACCAGCTCTTAAAATATTTGACTATCGCTTAAAACCTACCACATTCCCCTTGCATCTACAAGAAAATTAGCAATAAGATTAACATCTTGATTAACATGAAGCATATGGAGAATTAAGATTTCTTTTAATTGTGAAATTTAGTAATTTTTAATCTACATTTCCCGTCACGTAATGCATGGCAGGGAAAGGAAAACTACTCGCGTCTGTGCCAGCAGTTTACTGAATCTCTGTTGATAAAACTCCTCGGCTAAAACTAGAGCCGTGTTTTATTATTAACGCTAACGTCTACCAAAAGGGAAGTTGAGGGCTGAAGCCGCTTACTTGTTAGTGGTTCATAAATGTGTTTTCTGTTAGGAACGACTGCAAGATATCTAATAAAACATAGACGAGAAGAGTTTGGGAAGCCGCGTAATGCTGTTTCTTCAAGAACACGGCAGGCAGGTCACCTTTTTTGCGCGCAGAATACCGCGATGAAATATCCTCCGATATTGGTTTAGCATTCCATGGAAGCAGGTGTATGTAGAGTAGAGAGAGACAACGGATATTCCAATATTACTAACGGAGCATGTAGACCTCTCTAACAGCGCTGTGCAAACATTCACATATGTGGAAATGTCGTTTACTGTTTACAAATAACACCGCTGTCATTGTAACAGCGCAGGGAGGATGATGGGGGAGAGGGGAAAAAAGCAATTTTGCAATATCCGTTCTACCTTTGTGTTTATCTCATCTGCATATGTTTAACCTGCTTGTGCCTTTGATTCCGATGCCCGTGTATTTCATCGCGCGACATGCATAAAAGTTTTTGACATGGATGTTTTTAAATGGATTGGAAGGAGTTGATTTCGTCTCCTTTTTCTCTCACTGTATATATCTAATATGAACTATGGCCTGAAAACCTATATGAAATCCTTTTATGCTCTGACGTGGTATATACAGGGTGTACATTCGGTCAAACTAAAAGTGACCGGTCTCTTGAGCAGTTACATTTTTTCCAAGCTCCTTCGAGTGAACGCGCGGTTCACAACTGTCAACTTCTGTGCGTCTCTATAATACAGGGTGATTTATGAAGAATGACATATTTCTTTCTTTAATTATTCTGTTCGAAATTCACTCAATGCCCCAATTTTAGCAACAAATTAAGCAGAATGTTCTGGAGTTTCGATTGCCTGTCACTAGATGCGCAGATGTTCATGTTTTATTCGTAATTGTTAGCTTTATTGTCGGCAGCTGTTTTTGAGATTTTGTTCTAGTCAGCGTCGACTCTTCCTTGTAAAGCAATACTGGATTACGAATTCAATTACAGCTACTCAAGGGGCATACCAGAGAGAATTTGGCGTTCGGAATCGTCCCCAAAGAAACACAATACTGGGAGGACTGGTAAATAAATTAGAAACAGCTGGATCTCTGGTGAGTGAAAAAGGCAAAACTCGTTCATCTAGGCTTTCCACGGTTGTTGGCGTAAGAGCACGATTGAATCAGTCACTCAAAAAATCATTCTGGTGTTTGTCGCAGGAAACAGGGTACAGCTACTCAATGTGTCAGGGAGCTGTGAAAAGTACAGCCTAAAGCCGTATAGGCTTACGGTTGTGCATCAGTTACAGAAAGCAGATAAGAATAGACCACTAAATTATTGTTGCAAAATCATGCCATATTGTCCATCACATGGTTCACAAATGAAGCATGGCTCCATTTATTCGGCTACGTGAACTCAAATAACGCAAGCTATTGGGCCAGCGAAAATCCACATATTATTCATGAAGCACCTTGCACCCGGTTAAAATCAGAGTTTGGTGCACAATATCCGCACAGAGAATAGTGGGACCATTTTTTTAAACAACGTGAACACTGGAGAGTGCCGACGGATTTTCATGGAGTTTGCTGCGCAACTAGACAATGTAGAGCTGAGTCAATGATATTTTCAGCAGGACGGCGCTACATGCCATACATGAAATAAATCCATGGCACTAATTGCAAGTTTCTTTGACGACCGGGTAAATTTCCAAGAACCTGTGGCCATCGAGATTCTATGGGGTTACTTAAAAGACATGGTTTATGCCACACGTCCGCTGACATAGGACGATCTCAAGCACAACATTACACAGGAGATTCAAGCCTTTGACAACAGTGTCCTCCAACGAGTGGCCAGTAACATGAACGATGTGTTGAGTTGTGCCTTATGCAGGATGGAGGACATATTCAACATTTGCTATAGTGGTAATTAATCTCCCAAAATTCCTG
The DNA here is from genome assembly GCA_030765065.1 of Deroplatys truncata. Taxonomy (NCBI): domain Eukaryota; kingdom Metazoa; phylum Arthropoda; class Insecta; order Mantodea; family Mantidae; genus Deroplatys; species Deroplatys truncata. The sequence goes on from CM060979.1 coordinate 16,906,434, forward strand.
TGCATTTCAGGTATTATAAGTTGTCGCTAGCGTAACTCGTTTTGAATCAATTAAAGAAATAAATATCTCAGTTCTTCGTAAATCACCCTGTACAAGGCTCTGATTTGGAGTACCTCCAAACCGTGGTTGGCGTGGAGCAATGATTGAGCTATTTAACTTCTACGCAAGCAGCCCGAGTTCGATTCTTTTTAGTGCATTATCATCTTTTATTTTTATAACTTCTTTTACTGTAATATAGTTAAATAATATTGTTTCTGTTAATTCATATTACACATAAACGTAAGAAAAGGTGGTGAAATTTGTGGTTATAAAAAAATTGAGTATGAAACTTCCTCCCGACCGATAAATTGTTGCCATGGTTGCCATCTAATAGTATAACGGACTACTAAATAAACGCCACATACATAAAAAATGAAAGGGGGGGAACTTGAGTAGCTCCGGAGAACTTGCAAAATCAGAAACAGTAAACTAACTCTACCACTGGGCTAAGAGTGCTGCAGTAAGCAGCGAGATTTAGTCATACTACACTTGAAAACCATAAATCAACAAAGTTTGTTTTGGTTACAAATATTCAGTGTTGAAACAGTCTGAAATATCTGTCTGAAATCTTTTATATGAGTGATTTTCTCGGAAGACTTTTGTGATTATAGTTGTGTTCCCCATTATAACTACTACAATAATATACGCAGACTTAGAACAAAGCTGTCCCGAGCGCTCACGGAAGTACCAGATTCGAGCTCCGTCTCTCAGACGCCGGCCAATTTTGAATTGACCGAGTGTACATACACACTAAGACAAAAAATATGAACAGATTCTAGAAGCTTATATTTGTCCAAATCGTTACCGCGACACGTGCCTTGAGCTTCTTTCTATTGTCATCTTTCATATTGAGACCCAGCTACTCATTAAGTGCTGACAGTCGAGCGGTTATAAGCAGGCACGCAGACCAAGGTTCGTGTCCCGGACATAATTCTTCTTCTTTTTTTCGCAGAAAAACACAATGTTTATTACCATATTATAATATAATTTCTAATTGCTAAGGCTTATTTGAATTCAAGCCATTTATGCTCACCATGGAAAGTGAGACTCTCCTTTTCGTTTTGAAACTAAATATGAAATAAGAAAATGTTATATTCCTAAATGAAAAAGCAAATACAAATGGAAATCAACTTAATATCGGGTGTGTGAACCCTTTACGTCTATTACTGCCTCATTCTACGCGGCATGGATGATATCAAATGATTAATCGAATTCTCATGGGAGGATACTTCCTCCCAAACATCCTGATTGGTGCAGAAAAGCTCTGCAAAAATTCCAAGGCGGCACTTCAAATTTGGTTTGTAATATCGTTACTGGTGATTGAGTCAACCTTAAGTCTAAAACAATAGTAAAATGAAAAATAGATGGTAACAGCGAATGCTATGCCATCTATCCGCGGACAATGTAAGCGGTTAGACTGGACGGCACCCTAACGCTATTAGCACGTTTCGAAGCAGAAGAGCCCGCTGCCATGCGCTGGGGGTCTCTGTGGGCACGTGACGAAGCAAGATGGCATTTACAGGGATGAGACCTAGAAGGCTAAGTGTCCGCCTTTCTGTGTGAGGGCGGCGGTTAGACTGGACGGCGCCCTAATGCCATCTTCACGGCACGAAGCAGAAGATCCAGTAGCTATGCGCTAGGGTCTCTGTAACACGTGCCGGAGCGTATGGTTACAGGGATGAGACCTAGAAGGCTAACTGTCCATCACATATCGTTCTAAGAGTTATCCACCAACAGATTCGTCGCGAATATGGCCAAGGAGTTAAAGCGACGTAAAATAAATAGAGTAATGATAGTAATTGTGCTTCTGCGTTGCTTAAATCACACTATCTGCAACACACAAACGTACACTGCAAGTTATGAGAGAATGTCGTCAGTGCCGTCTACCGTAGAAACTATGTATTTCCGGACACTTTTGTGCTGCATTTCCAGTCAGGAATCACCCCTTGAAGTTTGTTGGTGGACTTCAAACTCGTTCTGTACCTAGCAACCAAGTCATTTGCCTGTTCTGTTGACTCATAATTAATAACAATTCTGTTATAATAATAATTATAATAATAATCGTTCATGTCCTGAATCCACAGCTAGACAAGTATGTATCTCTGGAGCTGTACTATACCAAAAGGCAGATATTTCTCTCCCGCATATTTGCCACTCCTAAATCAAACGATTTGTACCTAAGCCAGGGAACGGGACACACACAAGATAAATGTTGCCTAGCGACGCAATTAGCCTAATTTTGCTCAGAATCTTGTAAAGCGCAGGATGTGGACGAAAGAGGATAATGCACATGAAGTAATATCCTCTTGCTCGAACTGTAACCAAGATAAATAGTAACGCCCTTAAGGGATGCAAAGGGTGTTTAAGTGCCCTTGCAGCAAAAGTTACAACTATGACTGTTATGCTGTCCTCAAGGATATGCCGAGTGCAGAAAACTGTAGAGCAGAAAGGTTGTAGCAAACTAAGCATTTTGACGTTAGAAGCACGGTGCCGCAGGTGCAGTGTAATAGGATAGGACTAAAAGCGGAGGGGGCACTTAGCACCTCAACTACGCAGATATTTTGTACCTAGGCCCCTGACGGGGCGCCCACGGAAGGGAGGGATAAGGTTAGAGGAGACAGCGCAACCGGACCAGGAGGCACGAAAGGTAGCAGGCAGGGTCTCTACCAAACTCTCAAGGTGGTGGCTGGTGCAACCGGCTCCCCTGCCCCTCCTCCCAGATTGTCACAAAAATAATAAAATATTCTGTAGCTATTTTGAGAAATCATCTTTATGGGAAATACATTGTTTAATTATATGCTATACCTGAATTTGCATCGTTATGCAGTATTATTGTTATTATTATGGTCATGTTTGCTTTCCATCACCATATTATTTGTATGTGATTGATTTATGTTTTAAACATTGTGTGTCACTAAGGTCAGATGTTTAAATAAAAATCAACCATAACTGCAATAGAGTTATACTCACATACGAGGAGACTTTTCATCTACAAATAGGGAAAAGTGAATGTCTACCGCCCCAGAGGAAAAGTTACGACGCAAAATACGTGGCACAAATGGATCGCCAAGGTCGCGCATTTGTGTCGTGTTGTGGTTGGATGTCACGAGACAATCCAGGTGCGTTGTGGCAGCTTGATGGCACATTAAATAGACACCAGTATAAAGACATCCTCGAAAACATCATGGTTGCTTCTCTAAGGACTAGATATCCCATGGAATGATTGAATTCCAGCAGGATAACCAACCTGTCCGCCAGCAGGTTTCAAACTGGTTCTCGAAAAGGCACGATATCACTGGGGCAACTCAGTGGATAGTAAACGTGTATTTCTAATACAAAAGGAGGTTATAATTTGCAACACTCATAACAGGCAGTCATGCAAAGAACTATTTCAGGAACTACCTTGTGTTTATATATTTTCCATCTTAAAATGTTATGCAAATAATCGACATAACTTTATTACAAACATGGAAGTACATAACTTTTAACATTAGACAAAAGGGAAATATCCATCGTCCAAATGCAAAACTATCTGCTTTCAAAAAGGTGTTTACTATGAAACATGATATGTAATGCTCTTCCCAGTAATTTCACGCTAAGGACCATAGTAGTTAAAGAGCGTCCATAAATAACACTAATTTAATTTTAATCAAGGAAAAAATTAGCAATTTTAAAGTTTTTAAAACCTACCTAAAAGAGTACCTCTGTGATAAATCTTTTTACTCTCTAGAAGAATATTTAAACCACAATTTAACCTCTTAACAATTAAGTTCTAGTATACTATATATTCCTATAATGTTAAGTTACTGTATTAAGCCAAATAAGAAATACCTTTAATAATTTAATATATATATATATATATATCTTAATGCTCAATTTTTACCATCTTTTCATATAAGTAAATGTAATTTTTGAGCAGTAACACAGGCTGTAAAGGCTAAGTGAAGTGCATTTTGAAATAGATATTGTCTTTACGTTATTTGCACCACGCTTTGGGCGTCAATTTGAAGTAGTTTGTATTGATGGAGTTGTATTTTAGTTCAACTGTTGGGGAGCCGAACTTGTAGTAGTTGCAACCGCACTATGGTAAACATTTTCCTCTAGCCTTCGCCCCAAATGTACTTTCAGGTGACCTTTGCCCCAAGTTTAAAAAAAAATATTATCTTTGTAATTTGACTGTTTCTTTAAATATTGTATATTTATGTTTGCCTCGGCTGCGTCAGTATTATTGTTAGAGACACGTATCTCTAGGCAGGGTTGTGATGTGACAAGAATGTAGGCTTACACAGATTATAATTTTACTTCACTCATTTTATTAATGCTTGACAGGATTTAAATAACACTTCACTGATATAGAGAGCTGTGAGATTCTTTTTATTAATTAATTACACCTTTTAACACGTAACCTTATTTTTCGTCTCACACGAATGCGTATTATATTTCTCGAGGACAATTTTTGCGTCTGGTTAGGAACAGTGTTTGCAGGCAACTGAACTGATTTCGACCCCCTAAACTTGTAAATTTCTGTATTTCAAGTCTCTGATTGGCTATTCCTAATCCAATAGAATACCTTCATTTAACTAAAGCTGTTTCTGGTTGTTGATTGGCTATTTTATAAACTGTCACTAAAATTACATTATTGTTACACCAAGAATCAGAAGTAGTATTATTAAACTCTCAAACTCATTATTGCCTCAAGGTTACCTCATTGTTAGCAACTTTTAACTTATTATTCTCACAGCTCCTACATTATTTAATTACGTAATGCATTCAGATAACATCATTGAACACGTTTACAATAATATAAGCATAGACAATGACTGATACATGCATTTTACAAATTATTACATACACATATTGCTTCGAGGCGGGCTGTTATTGAATTTACATATTATATAATTTGACTCAAATCATTTAAGTGTTAAAAATACTGCCTCAATTTTATACTCGGTACCTAACCATGCTAACTTTCAAAGTAGTAGAAATTTGATATTTACTGTATATTTTTAGCACCATAATCTGAAACATTGTGTACTTTACACACACACATATATATATAATATGCAAAATTGTTTTATTGTACATATTTAATATTTTTGTAAATCCATATATTAAAATTCTAACACTCTTTGCGTATAAGCAAAGGCTTAAACATTGAAGGGAACACATTTTGTATTCAATAGACATGCCAATTTTTTAATGTAATAGAAATTTGATGCTTGCTGTTTACATTTTAGCACCATAACTTAAAATGTTGTAAACTTTATGTGTGCAAAAAGAGCAAGTTTATTGCGCATTATTTTGTAAAATCCTGACACTCCTTGCATGCAAGTAAGGATGTAATACCTTGTGCAGTGTCACAGGCTGTAAAAGCCAAGTTTTATTAAATTCAATAGAATAGAAGTATAAAAGTCTTTGACATGTTCTATGTTGAAGGCCCTTTGGCCATCAAAGAACCTACAGAACGCAATCTAATCTAATCATAGTGATTGATTGGCCTCCTTACTCACCAGATTTGAATACTACTGTAAATGTTGGGGAGAGGTGAAGAAAGTTTTGGAGTTAAACTGTACTGCAAGACTAAAGAGGTTTTGTGGGTTCAAATACAGGATCCTTGAGAGGAAGTATCCTCTCGTGAATTTCTGAATAACGTTTCCTATCACCCATACCCCGTAGAATGGTTGCAGTAATAGAAGTAAGGGGTTCACACACCCGATATTAAGTTGATCTCTATTTGTATTTGTATTTTCATTTAGGAATATAATATTTACTTGTTTCATATTTAGTTTCAAAACGAAAAGGAGAGTGTCGCAGTTTTAATATGTGAACCAATATGCGTAATAAACAAGGCATTTTTTCTGCACAATAAAAAGAAAGAAAGAAATTAAAATTATGCTCGGGATACGAACCTTGAATAGTTTCATTGCTGCATACCTGCTTATAACCTCTCTGCTGTCATCACATATTCAGTAGCTAGGACACAATATGAAAGGTGACAGTAGAACGAAACTAAAGGTACGCGTCCCAAGACATCATTATGAACCGACCGCGGAAACGATTTGGACTTCAACAAATATACGCTTCGAGAATACACGCTCATTTCCCCCCATTTAGGGTTACATGCAGGTAGCCTTGTTTCAAGAAGGAAATAATATCTGGATTTAGAAACAGCGTTGGAATAGACTATAAAAAATCTGATGTGTTACACTCACATGACTTTCTCTACTTTTGTACACACTATTTTTACAAACTCTTACTCTCCATCTATTTCATATTAATCGAGATAAACATTTGCAGAAACGATCTTTTGACATGCAAAGAGAATTACATTTTACACATAGCGACCAGTTCTAAAAATATTTGACTATCGCTTAAGGCGTACTATGCTCCCCTTGTTTTGTATTTGCAAGAGTAATATAGAAATACAGTAACCTTTAAGCATTGGCATATATCTTAATAGCTATCTTTTATGGTTTACCAGTAATGCAAAAGTCGTTCACAATGAAGAATACTTTTGGAGACATTCCCAGAAAACTCGAAATATACATTTCATTTGTCATGAAAATATATTAATCATATGACATATTAATCAAAAGCGTTAGAGCCATTTTTGAGAAAATTAAAATGATAGAAAAATATTCCATGTAAAGGGTAATCGGGGTGGGGGGATTTTCTTGAAAACCTTCGTGTCGCATCTCTGGAAGATACTGAACCTAAATACCAAGTTTGGTGTTTATCCGACTGTTCGTTTCTGAGTTATGCTGTTCACAGACACACACACGGGTATGTTTCCAAAAATGCTTTTTTTACTTTCTCTACTACGTATAGTAAGTAGGGGAAGTATTGCATTCCACCCAAAAATTCGATACCGAGATTTCACCGGAAATACACGTTTTGAGACCTCCTGAATCCAAAAAAAGCATTTTTAGAAACATGTCCGTGTGTGTGTCTGTGTGTGTGTCTGTGTGTCTGTGTGTCTGTGTGTGTGTCTGTGAACAGCATAACTCAAAAACGAACAATCGGATAAGCACCAAACTTGGTATTTAGGTTCAGTATCTTCCAGAGATGCGACACGAAGGTTTTCAAGAAAATCCCCCCAACCCAGACTACCCTTTACATGGAACATTTTTCGAAAATTTTAATTTTCTCAAAAACGGCTCTAACGATTTTGATTAAAATATCATATGTTTAAGATATTGTCATGACAAATAAAATGTATATCTTGAATTTTCTGGGAATGTCTCCAAAAGTGTTCTTCATTATGAACGACTTTTTCATAACTGGTAAACCATAAGAGATAGACAAAATTTTACTACACAAAAAATGTAGATCGCGTTAAAATACACAAGTTATGTCATATACATTTCTTTTGTTGAGTGAACCGTTTGCGAGATATTGCTTGTTATTCCCTTAAATTTTCCAATACTTATACTTTTTCTCAAATTCGTTATTCATTTTTTTATGTTCTGGACATGCAAAGAGAATGGAATGCCCCACATAGCAACCAGCGATAAAATATTTGACTATCGCTTAAAAGCTACCATATTCCCCTTGCATCTACAAGAAAATTACAAATAAGATTGACATCTCGATATCTCGATTAATATGAAGCATATGGAGAATAGGCGTTTGTAAAAATAGATTGTACAAGAGTAGAGAAAGTCATGTGAGTGTAACACATCAGATTTTTTATTCAGGGGTCTCAAAACATGTATTTCCGGTGAAATCTCGGTATCGAATTTTTGGGTGGAATACAATACTTCCCCTACTTACTATACGTAGTAGAGAAAGTAAAAATTAATCGAGATGTTCTGAATAATGTCATTCAATAAAGTATCCCTTCAGATATTGAAGTAGTAGGTGCGACATTTATTGCATCGCTTTTTCAAGTAAATCGAGGGTAGAGAATAAAATGGCCAGTGATCGCTATGTGAAATGATGCGAAGTTAAAATCCCCTGGGTTAAGCCTCCAAATACCTTGAAGTCCTGCTCGGAGACAACGCTGCACTTAGGCAGTTGTACCCTGTTTTCCGTTCTACCATGCCCATATACCTTAAACTACGCCTGAATCGTGGGACTGTGAGGTCTGGGGTTCAGTGGATCAGACCATCATCCGGAGACTGCAGCCGTGCAGAACAGGGCACTCAGGATGATCGGTATATGTAGTTCCCGTCCACATCCTACACACCCAATCCTGTGTCCTCTACATAATGGACATTGTGTGAGAAAGAGCTCGTACAAGGCACGATAAACTTGCACCTCAAACCAATCGGTTGATAAACACACTTGGGCAATACGACCTCAGCTGCCCAGATGGCAAATAAGCTATCGCCTGCGTCCTGGGCTGGAAACATGCAGCTTTATCCATCCACATCCCACAACGCCAAGTTAAGCAGAACTGGGCTGGTCATGGCTAGACGGTTGACGCTCAGCCCTAAAACTCTCCTCTGCTTTCCGAGCGACGTGGCGCCAAGGTAACGTGTGGGACTTGCATTCTGGAGATCCCGGGGTTGAACCTGCGCAACCGCCCTCTCTGCTCCATGGGGTTTTGTGGTTTCCCCGGATCTTTGGTTGAATGTTGGAGTGGTTCATATTCTGCCACAACTCTCCTCCCCCTCGTTTTCTATATCTATTATCTTCCTTGTCATCTGTTTCAGGTTTGTAGGAACAGGCGACAGGGTTCGGCAGGTTGCGGTTGGGTGGTGAATGTGCGTTTTGTAAGGTTTCTTTCCTGGCGTCGTTGCGGGATTGCTCAGGTCTCGACTACGAGTGGGCCCCGAACCTGGGGGATCGCCGTTGGTTCGGTAGCTTGTGGATGGGTCCGGGCGGTACAATGCACTTCATTCATCCCATATACCTCATTCCTTCCGGTTTCTCGTAAACTAGCACACTGTTTTACTTAAAAGTCACGCAAGCGGCCGGCTTAGCAGGATTCTGTTAAGCAGGATTCGGCCTGGTCACCGCTTGGACGGATGACCATCAATCAATAGCAGTAAGAGAAGCAAATAACTGCCCTCAATTAATTATATAAGACAAAAGCTTGTCTATATGACTTTTCTATTATATCGCACCGTAAATCAGTACTAAACGGATAGGTACCGTGACGATTTGCCTTCCGCTATGGCTTAAGGTTATCGGCGACGGCCAGGGGAGAGGTAAACAGAGCTAAGCAGTGCGCTCTCACAGCGTATACACCGGAAGTGCTACCGACAGATAACCAGCATCTTCTGGATGTTTCCCCTTCTCGAACGTTCTGGAATTCTGGAAATTTCCAACGGCTATAACAAGCCAGCGCTCTCGCAAGTTGGTGAATTAACAAGTGCGTTTCTGGTGCAACTAAAAGTACTGTTCTGCGAGCTAGTTAGTAACGTGCAGTGAGTGCTGCTTCAGCGAGATATTGGAGAAGCGCTGTGTGTGATTCCCCAGCGAGTGAACCGTCCGGAAGAAGTGGCTACGTAGTGCGTATTTTATTACGTCATTACGTCACGAAGAAAGTGAAGTGGCAGTAAATAGTTGAACTAGATTATATTAACGAAATAGTTTGAGATCCTCTGAATGGTTCAAACCAGGACGGCGATGGCTGTTTTCGGGCGTAAAAAGCCTTAGCATGGCTTCATTCGAGCCAATGGTCCCGTGTCTAGGTTTACGGCACGTAAAAGAACCTCAAGCCTGATAAAGAGGCCTCTGAGCAAAATTACCGGTCTTTCACGTCCAATATAGAATAGGACGCGTGCGTGAATATGTGTTTCTGTGATTGTGTTTCTTGATTCTACATAATCTATACCATTCTATTGAAATGTAAACAAATTAATATTGTTAAATTAGTTCTTATGTTTCTAGACCAACCTTATTATGATGAACGAAAAAATATTAACTAGACTTTGGCTTAGAGTGAGTCAAAAAGAATCGCAGTGTTTATTGAATTGTGATGCTGTTATTTATAAATGAACACGGATAAGGTGAATAGCCATTATTAAATGGTCGCGGATAAAATATTGTATTCAGCTGGAAGATGAGCAAAATTACCGCTCTCATGTAATTGCAGCACTCGGCTTACGCCTCGTTCTTGTAATACACATTTGAGCTGTAATGATGCCAGTTGAATTAATAACTATTACTACGTTTTTATCGACCAATGGCACCTATTTAGAAGGAAATCGGGCCGGCCCAGTTGCGGTACTTCTCTTGTGAGCATTGTACAGGATGTTAGCAAACATTGTAAATACCTGCACTTCAACTTATTTCTGGGCGGCTATTACTAGTATATCCCGCGTGAGAAATACAAGAATAAGGTTACAGTGTATAATAAGCTGTTAAGAGGGGGAATTTCAGCTCCTGAAAATAGTGTTTCCCAGGGGAACTTGTAATTAACATATTTTCAGCTAAAACCACCAAAACCTTACTTAATCCCGTGTATTCAAGCTATGAAATATTATTTATTACTTACCGACGAAGACGGCAGTACTGTTGTGTTTTGGGTCATAAGGGCAAAGTGCTTGCCCTGGCTTTTCTTTCTCCATTACGTAGCCGCTTGCCTGAAACACAAAAGAAAATATAATCACTAACAACTACACCACCACATCGGCCACGTGCAGGATTTTTAAACTGCGTGTTAGGGAAACACTAACCACTGTTCTCGCCATAAACTTCTGTGTTGGACCTAACGTAATGCGCTGTACCTCCGGATTCAAACTCATTATAGTATTAAAAATCTGATGTGTTACACTCACATGACTTTCTCTACTCTTGTACAAACTATTTTTACAAACGCTTGTTCTCAATATGCTTCATGTTAATCGAGGTGTTAATCTTATTGCTAATTTTCTTGTAGATGCAAGGGGAATATGGTAGGCTTTAAGCGATAGTCAAATATTTTAAGAGCTGGTTGCTATGTGGCGTATTCCATTCTCTCTGTATGTTCAGGACATACAGAAAACGAATAACGAATTCCCATTTGAGAAAAAGTATAAGTATTGCAAAATTCAAACAAATAACAAGGAATATCTCGGAAATGGATCACTCAAAAAAAAAGTACACGACATACATTGTGTGTTATAAATAGATCTACATTCTTTGTGCAGTAAAATTTTGTCTATCTCTTACGTTTTACCAGTTATGCAAAAGTCATTCAGAATGAAGAGAACTTTTGGGGACATTTACAGAAAATTCAAGATATACATTTCCTTTGCTATAAAAATTCTTAAACATATCATATTTTAATCAAAATCGTTAAGTCATTTTTGAGAAAATAAAATTTTTCGAAAAATGTTCCATATAAAAGCTAGTCTGGGATGGGAGGATTTTTTTTGAAAATCTACGTGTCGGATCTTTGAAAGATGAGGCTAAATACCGTTTGTTATTTATCCGACATTTCGTACTTGGTTTGTGCTGTTCATAGACACACACACACACACACACACACACACACACACACACACACACACACATGGCCCTTTCTCTAAAAATGCTTTTTTATTATTCAGGGGGCCTCAAAACATATATTTCCGGTGAAATCTCGGTATCGAATTTTTGGGTGGAATAAAATACTTTCCCTACTTACTATACATAGTAGAGAAAGTAAAAATGTGAAAAAGCTTTGTTACACAGATGTTCATGGTCATTTCATACTAACAAAAATTGGATGTGCTGTATTCACACCGCTTTCTCTACCCAGTATCCTTTATTATTATATAGCTTCCACTAACTATTCTTACGAAAGCTAACTTTTCTATCTACTTCATGTTAAACGAGATAAACCAGAAATAGCTTGACGGCACACTTTGATGTAGATGCAAGGGGAGGAGTAGGAGAAACCCAATCAAGTCAGGTGTTTAAATGCGGTCGATGCATCTTGGCCTATAAGTTCTGTACTCTTTCCATGACATCGCGAGAAATAACTGAATGGAGACTACACTTTTAAAATATTACAAATGTTGAACCATTCGAGCTACAAATAACGAATACCTCGGAAATGGCGTTGCCACAAAAAATTTATTCAAATAAATTCATGTTTTAAAGAGATCTACATTTTTGGTACAGTACATCTTTGACTATCTCTTATGATTTACCAGTTATATAAAATTCCTTCAGTTATTTGTTGAAATTTTTCAACATATTTTCATTTCTGTATTTGTTTCATTATGTGCCACGTTTAACATCTAACAAGCAAACATTCAGGAGGGGGAGATAAGAGGGCGGATTGATAAGTCTATGACTTTGACGAGAGATAAGTGTTCTAACCATAGGTTTCTTATTTGCACCCATTTGCATCTATTCTGTGTATAATTTTAGAAATTCGTCATTTGTTTCTTAGAACATTGTTAACAGCGTCTAAAATAAGCAGATGTGTGTTGCTTGGTGAAAAATGGAGAGAAGTGAATTTCGTGTTCTGATAAAATACTACTTTTTGCGTGGTAAGACGCTAAAGGAAACGGAAGGAAAGTTGAACAAGTATTATGGGGACTCTGTTCCATCACATGGCGTGGTTCACAGAATTTCAATGTGGCCGTTCGACAGGACGGCCGGTTGAGGTCACAACAGAAGAAATGGTGAACAAAGTTCACGATATTGTGTCGGATGAGGCAGTATTTTTAACATTTAAATGATTTCAGTCTAATTATATAATATATAAATTCAATAACAGCCCGCCTTAAAGCAATATGTGTATGTAACAATATATAAAAAGTGTATATTACAGTCATTGTATACGTTTATATTATTGTATACAGGTGTAATAATGTTATGTGAATGTATTACGTAATTTAATAATATAGGAGCTGTGAGAATAATAGGTTAAAAGTTGCTAACAATGAGGTAGCCTTGAGGCAATAATGAATTAGAAGGTTTAATAATGCTACTTGTGATTCTTGGAAGCAATAATGTAATTTTTGTGGCAGTTTATAAATAGCCAATCAACAACCAGAAAGAAGCTTAAGTTAAATGAAAGTATTCTATTGGAGTAGGATTAGCCAATCAGAAACTGAAATAGGGCAAATTGTACAAATTCAGAAGTTAGTTGCTTGTAGACAGTGTTCCTAACCGGACGTGAGATGCGTCCTTGAGAAGTATAATACGTATTCTGTGTGAGACAAAACTAGTTATGTGTTAAAAAGTGCAAGTGATTAATAAAAGAATCTCACAGCTCTCTATATCAGTGAAGTGTTATTTAAATTGTGTCAAGGATTAATAAATGTAGTGAAGTAAAAATTATAATCTGTGTAAGCCTACATTCCCAGTCGCACCACTCCCTGCTAAGACATTCATGTCTCTAAAAATAAATACTGATGCAGCCGAGGCAAACATAAATATATAATATTTAAAGAAACTGTCAAAATTACAAATTTAATATTTTTTAACCCTGGGGCGAAGGCTACCGGAAACTTTTTACCATACGTGCGGTTGCAACTACTTCAAGTTCGGCTCCCCAACATTTGAACTACAACACAACATCTTCTTTGAACTGACTTTCCATACGTAGCAGCAACAAACAGCCAATCTCAAATTGGCGCCCAGCGTGGGGCAAATAACAATACAACAAACCGTCATTCTCACGAAAGATCCCTAGAGTTTGAAAGTATGAGTGATTGACAGTGTAAATGCGCGAGAACCAGGTTCCATAATATTACTCAACGTTCATTATTGTCCTTTATTAGTGCTTCTAAGGTAGAGGAAATATTACGCTGTATTCATATTGTGGTTTCAACAGAAATAAACGCTTTGAAGCCCCGAAATTCCCGAAAGAAGATTTATACAAAGGATCGTGTGTGTATGAATGAGAGAGAGAGAGAGAGAGAAAAGCGCAACTAAAAAGCGAGAACTTGGATGAGTACCAAGCTTGGTATTTATATGGGATACACTTGAATGATGAATGGCGAAGATTTCCTTGGAATATCTCCCATTCGGATGAACCACAGTTTACATTCAACAGTTTTCGCTGCTTTCTGTTTTTTAAACTGCTTCCATTTTGATTAAATTATGTCTGAGAAACTGGCAAGACTGATGAACTTATATAAGCATCTTGAATTTCACATTTGAGTAAACCACAAAAGGTAGCAAAAGCAAATGTTATATTGATTTGACTTCCTGCACCCAGTGGTTTATTTTTATATACCTTCTACCAATGCTTATAAAAGTTTGTACTTCTATTTCAAATTAACCGAGCGGGATGGCTCAGGCTGCAAGGTCTGTGGTCCCGGGTTCGATTTCCAGTGGCCGTTCACTCTGACCATGGAGTTTTTCGTGGTTTTCTTCTGGTCGCCTAGGTAAATTCCGGGGTGGTGCATTCTACCACGGTTTCTCTTTTCTCCCATTTCCTCTCATTTCATCTCTCCTTTTCACGTTTCAGGTGTGTCTTCGGGTCCTGCAGTGCTGGCGGTGTCGGGCAGATGGCGTAGTTGCTTGCGAACTAGAAATATTTCTCCGCGTGAACGCCAGGGTGGTTGTCCCGCCCGTTACGCTTCCTTCATCGCCCTCTCTCGGGATTCTTCGCCTCTACTGCTCCGCAGGTGTTCAAACTGGAAATACTAGGGACTTCATCTCATCTCTGCCTCACGGGGGGTGTAGCCACAATAGATCAAGCCGGTCACAGTGGCAAGGTGCCTCCCTCCGATAAACACATCCTATAACCTGCATCCTTATGTCTCATGGGCAATGGTTCTCATTGTCAAAGCTGCGGCGTGATGTTTTTGAAATTCGGCTGGAGACAAGCCTTCAGTCGTTATCGACTGTTGATCGCGTGCGCTCTTATGTTCGCATTTCCCCAGTTTATTTCTGTTGTTACTTTCCATGCGGTCATTTATTTTTCCGCTGTAGCAATTACTTCAAGAACTTCAAAACGAAAGTATTTATTTCAGAATATTCCAAACGCTCAGCAAAAATCTGTCAGCTGTCAGGGATAGTATTGCAGGTAATAAAATAGAATAATAACATCTAAAGTTTCAGGTTAATGCACCTTTCCAAACTAATTTTGATTCCTTTACAGGCAACATCTTCAAAACAATTACTTTTTTTTTTAAAAAATGCAATTTTTTCGTTTGTAAGGATCAATTTTCCCGAAAATTCGCGGCAAAATCATATCCATAAATCGTGCGTCTGTTTCTTACTGTATCTTTCCGTTACATTTCACATTTATCGTTAAAAAAAAAAATCGGTCCTGATTATAAAGTTAGGCAAAGCGGCGCATAGAAACTGACCGTTGAGAACCGCGCGCTCACTCGAAGAGACTGAACAAATTTAACTGCTCAAGAGGCCGGTCACTTTTAGTTTGACCGAGTGTACATGTATCGAAATGAAGAACAGCTAATCACTCGGTTAAGGGATGTTAAACCCACAGGAAAAAAAAACCATCACAATTTGTTTTGCTGTGATTTTTATAAATACCCCAGTGATTCCTGGCTCCGATCTTACACTGAAAGTGTGTTAGCGAGTCGACACATGCGGGTAGAAAATCCGATGGGATTTGGCAGATTGATCACGTGATGAGACTTGCTCTTTGATTGGCTAATTTCTTATGTTTGATGTAAACATAAATCTGAATGCTTGCTTGTACCTTTCAACCTTCTAAGTTCACCTTTAATTCAATATTTATTTCTATACTTACGTGATTAATTGTGAACCGCCCCATTGCATTAGTACAGGGTTTTTCAAAAAAAAAAAAAAAAAAAGGAACAGAATTTATACTTTATTTCTAATGAACAACAATAGATAGCGACATATACGACATATCATTGAATAGTGGAAAGTTCAAATTTTTAAGCTCCACCTATTAGTTCCATTCAGTGCCTACACCGTCGCTATATTTGTTTACGAGAAAATGGCGACGCCACAGGAAAAATCGTTTTGTGTGCTGCATTTTGCAAAGAGTGGATCCATTGTCTCATTGCAGCGTGCATTTCGTTGTAAGTTCAACAACGAGCCGCCTCGTCATAAAAATTTACATTTGATACAATAAATTCGTAGAAGATGGTTGCATATGCAAACGGAAAAGTACTGCTGGTCCTCGCATAACAAATGGTACTTACGTTGATATTGTAATGAAAAGAAGCTAGAAACAGTGATGTGCATTCAATTTATTTAAACGTGAGTCGGAATTGTTACACTACATCACTTAAGTTTACTCACTTAACATGTTTCGGGAAACGGTTGTTCCCATCCTCAGAAGCTAATCCGACTGTCAGCCTAGCTCCACAGAACAAATTTAACATAGAGAAATTACTTTGTAACAAGTTAAAAGACCCCATCCCACAAGACAAAAAAGCTGGAATCTACAAAATCAATTGTTCAGATTGCAATAAAGTATACATAGGTAAGACAAAAAGAAACCTAGAAACTAGGCTAAAGGAGCACATGAGATGTATAAAATACAAACAAATGGACAAATCTGCAGTTTCACACCATTTTTCGATCACTAATCACAACATCAAACCCAATATTACATTAGTCAAACCAGCCAAATTTGCAGCCGAATTAGATGCATGGGAGAAGATCACCATTCTGAAACACAACACACATCTAATGAATTTTGATTTGCCGCCACCAAATCCTCTATGAAAGTACATTTCACCACCACAAGATGCCACCACAGTATCCAGTCCACAAAACGGAAACACCAACAACACGGGCCAGTCGGATTAGCTTCTGAGGATGGGAACAACCGTTTCCCGAAACATGTTAAGTGAGTAAACTTAAGTGATGTAGTGTAACAATTCCGACTCACCATTAAATAAATGGTACTTATTTTGAACACATAAAATAAAATGTACCTTTCTCTTTTCACTATCAAATGTGTCGCCGTCTATTGTCTTTCATTAGAAATACATATATAAAGTCTGTTCCTTCTTTTTAATAACCCTGTATTTAAGTGCCATGGACTAGAGCGTGCAGCTCTCATTCCGACTACGGAATGCGCTCCGGTTCGCTCCCATTCTTGGTGGTGGGGATTTTAAGTTCCGGGTATAGGATCGGTGGCTATTTAGCATCTGAGAAAACTGAGGAGCTGCGATAAGCAGCGCTCCTATCGTGAGCCAACTTTCCGTCTGGGGGATGCGTGATACTGACTACATCACCTCCGCGTATTGGTTGGATGATGCATAAGTGCGCTTGAGGCCGGTAGTCGGGCGGCAACAATGGCGTTAACGCTATACTACTTAAGTTTCAGGTCGTTATATTAAGGGTTAATTCTCACTGTGAATGACCATTTACACTGATTCCGTATCGCGGCACAAAACGTGAAGTATTATTAAACTTAGCTTTATGCTGTGGGCGCTGCCCTTATTGACCCCTATGCAAATGTTTGCAGCATCGCCAAACCCCACAAAACATTTCGTAGCGCTGTGCGGGTGAGAAAATAATACCCGCATGATGAACAATTTACACAATCAAGCCCTATTTACTAGAATATTATACACAATGGATCCCCCTCTATTATTCGCATATTATAATCTTCCATTCATTACCTCTCAAACTATATTTTCGTGTAATGCACTTCACATACACTGCTCGAACCGGTCATTTCCATATTCAAATTCCGATCCCCAATAACGCCGGCATGTTAACATAAACCACATGTCAAATTTGATTGCACTTATACCGGACTTACGAGCAGACGTGCTGTGCTTCGAAGCCTTCATTAAAACATCTGCAGACCACTTACGATTCTAAATAACATACTAGCATGATAAAAGAATTTAAAGCAACAATTAGAACCAATTAATTAAGCAACTTTCCAAGGACGTTTATAACTAGGGATTCCCCAACGCGCACCAATATCAGGTTAGTCACAAAAACCATTAAAACAAATGTTATAGCACAAACCCACAAAATATATTGTCTAAATTAATCCTTTTATTCTTTTACAAATTTTAATTTTGTAACTTAAACTTTGACAGTAATATAATGTGATGTAGTAGAGAGGAAAAGGTAAAGAAATGAACATATAACAAACAGTGTGTGTAACACGAAAGTAAAGAATTTTTACTAGTTAGTATGGGAAGCAGGCGGCGCCGTAGCCAAGTGCTTAAACCACTCGCCTCCCATCAAGACGTCCCGGTTCGATCCCAGAGACCAGCATGTGGGATTTGTGATAGACAAAACGGGGTCTGGGTGGGTTTTTTCCGGTTTCCCCCGTCATTCATCATTCCACCGGTGCTCCATCTTTACCTTTCCTGCCATTCATCTCGTCTATCACCTCCTTCTTCGCTCTCATCCCGGGCGTCGAGCTGATCCCCCACCCTGGTTGTCACTCTCCGATCCATAGGCCCTCAGCTTTTCGACAGGCATTGGTTTGTGAGTCCTGGGGGTGTAAGTCCTACGAAGGGGAGGGTAATCAAAGATTGCTTTGCCTTGCGTTAGTATGAGTATTGTATACCAAAAATTCAATGTCCAGTTTTCAGAAATATATATGTTTTGAGACTCCGTGAACACACACACACACACAAACACACACACACACACACACACACACACACAAAACAGTTTTAAAAATAGGTCTGTGTCTGTGGTGTGTGAAAACTCGGATAAATACCAAACTTGGTAGTTGAGCTCAGGAAGATACAAAGTGCGATACGAAGTCTTTCAAGAAACCTCGCCCAAACTACCCTTTACATAGAGCATTTTCGAATTCTTTTTTATTTTCTAAAATTGTTTTTAAGGATTTTTATTAAATTTCCACATATTAAAGATGTTTACATGACAAACAAAATGTAACAGCCCTATGAGGTCCTCTTCATTTGGAAGGAATTTTGTGTAATCTTGTACAACTCCTAAACGTTAAGCGATAGACGCAAACACAAACCACAAAAAAATGTAGATCTCTTTAAAACACACTATTTATTTCATATAATTTTTTTTTGTTTTTTGCATAAGCCACTTCCCAGATTCTGTTATTAATGGTTCGCATTGTTCAATACTTCGTCATTCTTTTAAAGTGCTGCCGATATTCAGCTGTTTGTCGCGATGTCATGGAAACAGTTTGGAATTTTAAGGGCAGCATATACCGTCCAGTTGTTAAAAATTTGGCTATCGCTGTTCTCTTTGTATCTATAACGAAACGTGTAATGTAGCTATTTCTGCAAAGGTTTATCTGGATTAAAATGTAGTAGATAGAAGAAAATCTCATGTGATACATTTATACGACCTTCTCTACGCTCTATCGCTTACTAGTAGGTATACAAATCATTCTTTGGAAAGTTTACTTTCATTTTAATGGGGATAAACGTTTCCGAAAACAGCTGCATTATACATTTGGTCATGGATACAAAGGGAATAGCGTTTAAGTGAACGATATATACTGGCCTTAAAATTCCATACTTTGAATGTAATCGCGATAAACAACTGAATATCTAAAGAATGACAAAAGTATTGAATAATTAGAAGCATTAATAACGGATATCTCGGAAATGGCTGATGCCACAAAAAATTTATTCAAAAGAAACTGTGTTTTAAACAGATCTACATTTTTTGTGTAATGCGTTTTCGTATATAGCTTATCGTTTTCCAGCTTTACAAGATTATGCAATATTCCTTCCGAATGAAGTGGACCTTACAGTCTATTCCCAGAAAATTCAAATAACATTTTATTTGCTATGTAAATATCTTTAATATATGGTATTTTAATAAAAGTCGTTAGAGACATTTTTTAGAAAATAAAAAATTTCGAAAAATGTTTCACGTAAATAGTTTGGGGATGGGGAATTTTTTTTTGAAAATCTTCATTTAGCCTCGTTGGAAGATACTGAATCTAAATACCAAGTTTCGTTATTTATCCTACTTTTCGTTTTTGAGTTATGCTGTTCAGACACACACACGGACCTTTTTCTAAAAATCTGATGTGTTACATTCACATGACTTTCTCTACTCTTGTGGAAACTATTTTTACAAACTCTTATTCTGCATCTATTTCATATTAATCGAGATAAACATTTGCAGAAACGATCTTTTGACATGCAAAGAGAATTGCATTTTACACATAGCGACCAGTTCTAAAAATATTTCACCATCGCTTAAGGCGTACTATGTTCCCCTTGTTTTGTATTTGCAAGGGCAATATAGAAATACAGTAGCCTTTAAGCATAGACATATCTCTTAATAGCTGGTTGCTAGGTGCAGCACCATTCTCTTTGCCACAGATTTATACTCTTTGCATATCCAAAAAAAAAAAATGAATAACGAATTCCCATTTGAAGAAATAAGTATTGAAAAATTTAAGGGAATAACAAGCAACATCTCGAAAATGGTTCACTCAACAACAAAAAATGTATATGACATAAATTGTGTATTTTAACGCGATCTACATTTTTTGTGTAGTAAACTTTAGTCTATCTCTTATGGTTTACATTATGCAAAAGTCATTCACAATGAAGAATACTTTTGGAGACATTCCCAGAAAATTCTAGATATACATTTTATTTGCCATAAAATGTCTTAAACATATGATACTTTAATCAAAATCGTTAGAGTCGTTTTTGAGAAAATAAAAATTTTCGAAAAATGTGGCATGTAATGTGTAATCTGGGGTGGGGGATTTCATTAAAACCTTCGTGTCGCAACTCTGGAAGATACTGAACCTAAATACCAAGTTTGGTGTTTATCCGACTGTTCGTTTCTGAGTTATGCTGTTCACAGACACACACGGGCATGTTTCCAAAAATACTTTTTTTTTTTGATTCAGGAGGCCTCAAAACACGTATTTCCGGTGAAATCTTGGTATTGAATTTTTGTGTGGAATGGAATACTTTCTCTACATACTATCTACGTGCTAGTAAATGTAATAGGCTTTTGTAAGAATAATTTGTATACCCACTAATAAAAGACAGGTTAGAAAGGGGTATATGAATGTAACATCAACATTTTTTTGGCTTTTTCACTCAGAACTGCAAATGCGAAATGCTTTTCTCAAACTGTAAACATAAATACTGTGAAAGAAATAAAAACATACCGCTGACCATCCCTGCCCTCAAACACCAGTCGCGGTTGTGCATCTCTTGGAGTGCATCATAGTATTAACTCTGTTAAATTCTAACCCAGGGCCTCAAAACAGTGAATTTTAATTAAATCTGCTGCATGCTGACACGCGGTTGTTTAATTAAATGCGGATGTAAAGCCGACTGTGAAATAAGTAGATGAAATTAGATTTTAGTTTTAAATACAGTAAAATCAATGTTGCAGGAGGTGCGCAAGGCTAATTCAATAAATTTCGATTATAAATCAATTCATACGCGAGTTTCAATATAATTCTGCTGTCGCTGCTGGGTTGGCTGAAATATTTATTAAACCACTGCTTATTTCTGAACTTTCATACAAATATGCATGCGCGGCATTTCAGCTCCACTGTGTGGCGTGTCAGTGGACATGGGGTTTCTGCTCGTCATTTCAGGTTCCAAATGCAAATATAATATTGTTCCTTTATCTCCCTGGACATACCGAGCGAGATGGTTTCGCTGTAATGTCATTCTGACCATGGAGTTTTTTGTAGCTTCTCGGGGTCGATAGTAGAATCCTATGGTGGTTCCACTTTTATCACGAATTTCCTGTCTCCATCATTTCCTTTCATCTGTTTTATGGGACCACGCGGCGGCGGTTGGTGTATAGCGGCAGGTCAGCGGGACCTTCCTGAGAGCTGTCACCGGACCTCCAGAATGCGAGTGGCTTAGGCAGAGCTATCCTGTCAGGATTGGTACCATTGCTAGGGAGCCCCTTCTGCTAGCGCACATCTGGTTCCTTCCAGGGGTCACGCTGGAAGCAAAAAGAGCCCTTTCTGGTCTACTTGCAGTGTGCGCAGTAGTTGCAACTCCTTGTTGCACTAGTGCACGGCTTCGAAATGAGCCGTCGGAAATTATTAAAAACATCAATAGTGAACTGTGTATATTGTATGTCATTGTTGGTAACGCTGCACCACCCTGTTACCATTCAGCGAATCAATCCGTCGATTTCTTGAGAGTCTTCAAATTACAAACTGCAGTGTTATGCCACTTTTTTTTACTTTCTCTACTACGTATAGTAAGTAGGGGAAGTATTGTATTCCACCCAAAAATTCGATACCGAGATTTCACCGGAAATACATGTTTTGAGACCCCCTGAATAAAAAAAAGCATTTTTGGAAACATGTCCGTGTGTGTGTGTGTGTCTGTGTGTGAACAGCATAACTCAGAAACGAACAGTCGGATAAGCACCAAACTTGATATTTAGGTTCAGTATCTTCAGAGATGCGACACGAAGGTTTTCAAGAAAATCCCCGCACCCCAGAGTACCTTCTACATGGAAGATTTTTCGAAAATTTTAATTTTCTCAAAAATGGCTCTAACGATTTTGATTAAAATATCATATGTTTAAGATATTTTTATGACAAATAAAATGTATATCTTGAATTTCCTGGGAATGTCTCCAAAAGTATTCTTCATTGTGAACGACTTTTGCATAACTGGTAAAAGAGATAGACAAAATTTTACTACACAACAAATGTAGATCGCGTTAAAATACACAATTTATGTCATATACATTTTTTTGTTGAGTGAACCATTTTCGAGATATTACTTGTTATTCCCTTAAATTTTTTAATACTTATTTTCTAAATGGCAATTCGTTATTCATTTTTTTTCTTAGATATGCAAAGAGTATTAATTTGTGGCAAACAGAAAGGTGCTGCACATAGCAACCAGCTATGAACAGATATGTATGTGCTTATATTGCCCTTGCAAATACAAAACAAGGGGAACAAATTAGGCCTTAAGCGATGGTTAAATATTTTTTGAACCGGTCGCTATGTGTAAAATGTATATCTCTTTGCATGTCAAAAGATCGTTTCTGCAAATGTTTATCTCGATTAACATGAAGTAGATGGAGAATAACCGTTTGTAAAAATAGTTTGTACAAGAGTAGAGAAAGTCATGTGAGTGTAACACATCAGATTTTTTCTACCTCATGTGGTTCATCATATAATTATACGGGGTCTTCAGATTTTCTCGGTCGTTGCCGCCAGTCGGTTGCCTGCGCATGACGTCAATACTTTGCAACGAGTTTATCACCAATGCCTCTGGACTAAGGAAAGATGAGCGTAAGTGTCAACAGTTTCGAGGTTACCTTAGTATTTTACCTTTCCAGTATTTACATTTGGAACTTCATTCGCTTGCGTCTTGTAAACTCACAATCTCAGCATGTATGCTGATAGGTAGCTCAAATAACTGGACGGTTTTTGTGGCAGAGAGTGTCTCTAACTTTTTACTTTCTCTACTACGTATAGTAAGCAGGGGAAGTATTGCATTCCACCCAAAAATTCGATACCGAGATTTCACCGGAAATACATGTTTTGAGGCGCCCTGAATCCAAATAAAGCGTTTTTGGAAACATGTCCGTGTGTGTGTCTGTGAACAGCATAACTCAGAAACGAACGGTTGGATAAACACCAAACTTGGTATTTAGGTTCAGTATATTCCAAAGATGCGACACGAAGGTTTTCAAGAAAATCCCCCTCACCTATACTACCCTTTACATGGAATATTTTGCGAAATTGTTTTATTTTTTAAAAATGGCTGTAACGATTTTGATTAAATACTATATATTAAAGACATTTACATGGCAAATAATACCAGAATTTTCGGGGAATAACCTATGCAGTCCTCTTCATTCGAAGGGAATTTTGTATAATCTTGTTTAGCAGTGAATATTATTTTTTCACGCGAGATGAAGTGACCATCGATCATTGGAAGGATACGAGGGGGAGTCTATCGTGACGATATTGGCCGCTATGTGAATGATTTTCTCTGTTTAACAATATTTATAAAGGTAACTTCAGTTCCTTTTTATTGAAAAATTCTGATGTGATACATTCACATGACTTTCTCTACCCTCTATCGTTTATTAGTGAGTACACCTATTATTCTTTCTCAATCATGTTTTTCTATCTACTACGTTTTAATCCAAATAAACCTAAATAGCTACATTACACATTTCGTTATAGATTGTTTGTCATTAATATATGATGTTTTAAACAAAATTGTTAGAGCCTTTTATTAGAAAATAAAAAACTTCGAAACATCTTCCATGTGAGTTTGAGTTTTATTTATTTATGGACGCTCCTTAACTGCTGTGGTCCTTAGCGTCCCATTCTATATTGGGCGTGAAAGACCGGTAATTTTGCTCAGAGGCCTCTTTATCAGGCTTGAGGTTATTTTACGTGCGTAAATCTAGACACGGGACCGAAGGAAGCCATGTTAAGGATTTTTACGCCCGAAAAAATTCCATCGCCCTCCGCCGGGTTTGAACCCGCAACCTCGGCAACTAGAGGCTAGTATGGTAACCACTACACACGGAGGACGCCATATTCCATGTAGAAGTAATTTGGGGCGGGAGACTTTTCTTGAAAATCTTCGTGTTGCATCTTTAGAAGGCACTGAACTTTAATGCCAGGTTTGGTGTTTATCCCACTTTTCGTTTTCGAGTTGTACTGTTCTCTCTCTCTCTCTCTCTCTCTCTCTCTCTCTCTCTCTCTCTCTCTCTCTCACACACACACACACACACACACACACATTAATGGAGACACACGGACCATTTTCTAAAAATGCTTTTTTGGGGATTCAAGGGCCTCTATAAACATCTATTTCCAATTAAATCTCGGTATCGAATGTTTGGGAGGAATGCAATATCTTCTCCACCTACTATGTACGTGACAGAAAAAGTAAAAAAACCAAACCCTCTGCACTTAAGCATCATATTTTCAACAGCTCTACTAACACCGAGCCATGCTCTATTGGTTTTTAAAACTAATGGCCATAAAATATTTAATCGTGCAGCCCTACAGCGGACGTATACGATGATCATGAGCAAGCAATGTGTGTTAGATAACTGCTTTGTAATATTATCCAGACTATTTCACAGAGATGTTGATTTCGTGTCCATTATATTGAAATTGCGTTTAATTAATGACTTTCCCTCATAAATTGGAGCTGAAGTACAGAGGTAGTTAAGCTACGTTTAGAGTCTAGCAGAGATGCCATAAATGTGATTTGCCTTTATATTACTAATTTAATTTGATAACTGGTACAAACGATTTTGTGAACAAATGAACGTCTGCATTAACCTAAGCTATTACATTATAACTATATCCCACTATTTAATGTAAATGTACTGGGATAATACCTTCCTGCATCCAATGAAATAACGACACCCCATTGTATCACTTTTATCACCAGCAGTAACAGTAAGGTCTCTTATGAAGAGCTAGAACGAATAACGTTTACGGGTTATAGATTTTTTTCTCTATTTTGGCGGTAATCTCGTGTTATCTATTTCTGAGCGCCTGTTATTGTATAACTATTTTTAAATTTGGGTTCTTTGTCCTCCGGCTAGCTATTATTTCTCAGTCGAGCATATCTCTTAAACAGGGTGTGTAAACGGAAAGGAGTTTTTACTGAAAGATAACACTGATAAAAGTATTTGTTTTTACACTTTATTCATTTCACATAATTATTCTTGATACACGCCCGACTGAAACTGTTATATTTTCTAATGTTACTATAATTACTTATTTGCTACACGTTATTAATTCGCGTATTTCACATTTATAACTAACTTTACGACGCGAGAGATTCTTTAAACTTTGCGACGTATAACCCGCGAATGCTTCTGTTGAACTGAGCGACGTATAACCTGTGTATGATTCTGTTGGACTGAACGACGTGTAATGCACGAATGTTTCTGTTGAACTGAGCGTTACCGTCTCTGGCTTTAGCTTTTTATACTCCATCATCCCGATATGCCTAAAGATTATAACCGAGCTACTATTGGTTAATAAAACGCGCCAACATTAGCGTCTATTTTTATATCCAATCAAAATTACGAACACATATACTCTAGAGAAGAAATTCCCTCCATTTCTAAAGAAATGCGCGCTACTCTGACGTCATTTGCTTGCATCTTCTAATTAATAAACAACTCACCCCCTCGCTCATTGTTGCCCGCTCTTATTGTCAGTTTCAGTGAGGCCGTGTAAACTTATTTCCTAACAATGCTTATAATTAACAAACTTCTCAAATCATTGTCATACAATAATGTTAAGTTACACTAAAATCACTCTGGCAATTACAGTGTTGTGATATAAAATACTGCCACAATTTTACATCCCTTTAACTGCGTGGTATCGCAACGTATCTGTTAGCAGATATCTCGTGGCTTGGTGTGTGACGAACACTTAGCCTTCTAGGTCTCATCCCTCCATTCATCTTGCTTCGTCACGTGTCCTAGATGCATGCGCACAGCAAATGTACCTCTGCTTCTGTGACGGGCAGAATGACAGCTTCGACACATGTCCACACAGGCATGAGCACATCAACTGTATCTCTGTTTCGACACGTGCCGGGCAGATGACATTAGGGTGCCGTCAAGTCTACCTGCTTTTTTCCCTGTCGACAGTTGGCAGAGCATTCGCTATTACCATCTATTTTCATTTAACTATTGTTTTAGACTTAAAGCGGTACTTTGAATCGAGGCATTAAATACCCGATCCGGTATTTACTTTTCTGGCTGCAGGAAACCACGAAAAAACCTCAGTCAGGTTGGTCGGCTAACGGGATTTGAACCCGGGAGCTCTCGAAGGAGGGTAAGTACTTCCGAATGAGGACTACTTTCTAGGCTACCGAGCGAGATGGCTCCGCGGCAATGCACGAGGCTCGCTTTTGGAACATCCCGGGTTCGATTCCCGTCGAGCTTGCCAATCTGGCCATGGGAATTTTGTAGTTTCCCCTGGTCGGTAGGCGAATGCTTTAGTGGTTCCGCTCCTATCACGAATTTCATATCATCTGTTTCAGGGTTGAAGAACCAGGTGACGGTGTTAGGTGTGTTGCGGTGGGACGGTGGCTTCTCTCTGGCGTCGGTATTTTTCAGTCTGACTCTGTCTTTCCCAATTTGGAATACACACAGCATGTGTGAAGGAACGCTTGATTATCAAGATTAAAGCAGTCGGGTAAACACCAAATTTCGTTTATGTCGAGAATGCAACTCAAACTAACAACATTTACATAGAAATGTTTTACTCTTTGTAAGCAGCAACATGTATTTATTTATACTAATTGAGTTTTGTGTAACTTGAAAATCGACCAATCTGACCGAAGTTTTTTCGCGATTTTCCTCGGTCGCTAGATGAATGCTGGGTTGGGTAATTTTGTGTATGAATTTTCCTATCGTTCCTTTCATCACTATGTTTCATTTCCTTCTTCGTCACCGCCATACCAGACATTGGGCTGATCACCCATCCTGGATATGCTATGATCCAGAGTTTGCTTGCTCCTCGACAGACTACTGACACAAGACATTGGCTTCTCATTTGGCTGATCACCCATCCTGGATATGCTATGATCCAGAGTTTGCTTGCTCCTCAACAGACTACTGTCACAAGACCTTGGCTAGATCACTCATCCTGGATTTGCTATGATCCAGAGTTTGCTTGCTCCTCAATAGATTACTGACACAAGACCTTGCCTTGATCACTCATCCTGGATTTGCTATGATCCAGAGTTTGCTTGCTCCTCAATAGATTACTGACACAAGACCTTGGCTTGATCACTCATCCTGGATTTGCTATGATCCAGAGTTTGCTTGCTCCTCGACAGACTACTGACACAAGGCATTGGCTTGTCATTGGGCTGATCACCCATCCTGGATATGCTATGACCTAGAGTTTGCTTGCTCCTCAACAGACTACTGTCACAAGACCTTGGCTTGATCACCCATCCTGGATTTGCTATGATCCAGAGTTTGCTTGCTCCTCAACAGATTACTGACACAAGACCTTGGCTTGATCACTCATCCTGGATTTGCTATGATCCAGAGTTTGCTTGCTCCTTGATAGAATACTGACACAAGGCATTGGCTTGTCATTGGGCTGATCACCCATCCTGGATATGCTATGACCTAGAGTTTGCTTGCTCCTCAACAGATTACTGACACAAGACCTTGGCTTGATCACCCATCCTGGATTTGCTATGATCCAGAGTTTGCTTGCTCCTCAACAGACTACTGTCACAAGACCTTGGCTTGATCACTCATCCTGGATATGCTATAATCCAGAGTTTGCTTGCTCCTCGGCAGACTACTGACACAAGACATTGGCTTGTCATTGGGATGATCACCATCCTGGATATGCTATGATCCAGAGTTTGCTTGCTCCTCGACAGACTACTGACGCAAGACATTGGCTTGACATTGGGCTGATCACCCATCCTGGATATGCTATGATCCAGAGTTTGCTTGCTCCTCAACAGACTACTGTCACAAGACCTTGGCTTGATCACTCATCCTGGATATGCTATAATCCAGAGTTTGCTTGCTCCTCAACAGATTACTGACACAAGACCTTGGCTTGATCACTCATCCTGGATTTGCTATGAACCAGAGTTTGCTTGCTCCTCGACAGACTCTGACTCAAGGCATTGGCTTGTCATTGGGCTGATCACCCATCCTGGATATGCTATGATCCAGAGTTTGCTTGTTCCTCGACAGTCTACTGACACAAGACATTGACTTGATCACTCATCCTGGATTTGCTATGATCCAGAGTTTGCTTGCTCCTCGACAGACTACTGACACAAGACATTGGCTGGTCATTAGGCTGATCACCCATCCTGGATTTGCTATGATCCAGAGTTTGCTTGCTCCTCGACAGACTACTGACACAAGACATTGGCTGGTCATTAGGCTGATCAACCATCCTAGATTTTCTATGATCCAGAGTTTGCTTGTTCCTCGACAGACTACTGACACAAGACATTGGCTTGTCATTGGACTGATTACCCATCCTGGATGTGTTATGATCCAGAGTTTGCTTGTTCCTCGACAGACTACTGACACAAGACCTTGGCTTGTCATTGGACTGATCTCCCATCCTGGATATGCTATGATCCAGAGTTTGCTTGCTTCTCGACCCAAGGCATTGACTTGCAAGTCCTTTGGAGAGTAGAAGATGAAGGTGAAAAAGAATTTTATGTAATCAAAAGGATAGACAGGAAAACATATTGACCTGATCAAAAAACTGCTAACTATAAAGCCCGGGTCTTAAAGTATTACGGCATTGTAAGTCTCCATTGGGATATATTATTCCAAAAAGAATTTGGGAACGCCTTGTGATTTACCGGGAAAATCCTGAGTAGGTTGGGGAATTTAATGGCGTAATGACATGATGCCATGGTGGCTTAGTTGACAAGAACAGCGGCACGGAAAGTCGAAGATCCGTGGTTCAAATTTCGGCTATGGCATTGTATTTTTCAGTCAATTCTAGCTTTCCATCTTTAGCCTACACACGGCATCTGTGGAAGAAGAATTAACACTGATTGACGTAATAGTGGTTTATAGAGCCCGGGACTTAACAAGATTTTAAGTCACCATTGGGATATACAGTGTTGCCAACCCTACTGATTTTTGAGTAGAACTGCTGACTTTTTCACCGGTCTGCCGATCTACTGATTTATTCAACAAAAGGGAGCAAATCTCCTGAAGTTTAAATCGGTCAATTTCTAAAGCCAATAACGAAATCCCTGCATTATAAATCTGAGACCACATCCATGTTACGCAATACTCGGGTAGCTTCCCTCTCGGCAATAATTATTAATTATAGACTGATTATTAAATAACCGGAGCACGCGCAACACAAGCACACGCACACACATACGCCAGCCTCTGGACATACCCAGGAACCATCTTTTTAAACATAAATAAAACAATCTAGAGCCCAGCCGGGAATGGAACCCAGCACCATTGTCACATCAGGAAAGCG
The DNA here is from genome assembly GCA_030765065.1 of Deroplatys truncata. Lineage (NCBI taxonomy): Eukaryota > Metazoa > Arthropoda > Insecta > Mantodea > Mantidae > Deroplatys > Deroplatys truncata. Next base: position 16,936,228 of record CM060979.1, read on the forward strand.
TTCTAACAACTGAGCCAAGAAGGCAGTCGTTGTTATAATATAACTTTTAATGTACCTACTGAAGTCTCCTAAAATTTTTGAACACTTTGTACCGAAATCTTGGCTACTAGGGTTAGCAACACTGAGGGTATATTATCTCAAAATGAATTTGGGAACGCCTTGTGGTTGACCCGGAAAGTGGTGAATCAGTTAGAAATAATAGCGATGTACCGGCAAGTTGAGATGGTAGATCGATTGGATAGACCAGAGGTACGTTAAGTAGGATATCCGTGGTTCAAATCCCGGCTTGGAATTGAGCTTTTTCGCCTGATTCAATCTCTCCAATTTGTTTAAATGCTCACACATGCGCGTGAGCATTTATTCAATTTTTTTCTGTTCAGTGTGTTTCCAGTAAAATATAAGTATAGAATTTTTGGGTCATATACAGTACCTGACATAGATTTGCAATAGAGAAAGTTTCAGCTAGGCCTGAATAGTGCTGATACCTATATCCGCAATGGTTCGACGATACTCAGCCTAATTATGAAGGTAGCGATTCCAAAGCTCTTTGTAGCTAGACACTGAAGTCTTGTTTCACGGGTTCTAGGCTCGCTGATTGAAACGTTCACCTCACTCACGTATGGAAATTTGGGAATGAGAGCAATATAGCCTGAGGACCCATTCCGGATCCCAAATTAAACTGTTACCTGCCTGCCACTATCTCATTCTGTTTTGGGAGCGAGTAGGGGAATTCACCACACGAGCGCTCCAATACCGAAACAGATTCCTTGATTCCAGCCGGACAGAGACATCTGGGTGGCCAATCTGACCCTTAGCATACCATGGAAAATGTAAAACCACTTTAGCTTAATTACTTTCTTTCCTACCTATAGTAGGTAGAGAAGGAATTGCATTCCAACCAAATATTCGCTAACGAGATTTCACCGGAAATACAAGTTTTCAGCTCCATGAATCCAAAAAAGGGCATCTTCAGAAAAAACTCCACGTGTGTGTGTGTGTGTGTGTGTGTGTGTGTGTGTGTGTGTGTGTGTGTATGCCTTTGAAAAAACATAACTGAAAAATGAAAACTCCGTTAAATATTAAACTTCATATTTAACTTTTAGATTCTTCCATGTAAATTTTCAAGCAAACTCCCCCTTCTAAATTATCCTTTATATGAAAACATTTTTGTTTCATTTTTCTCACAGAAGATCTACGATTTTAATTAAAATATGAGGCAGTATTTTATATCACAACGCTGTGAATGCCAGAGTGATTGTAGTGTAAGTTAGCATTATTGTATGACAATGATTTGAGATGTTTGTTAATTATAAGCATTGTTAGGAAATACGTTTACACGACCTCAATGAAACTGACAATAGGAGCGGATAACAATGAAACGAGGGAGTGAGTTGTTTATTAATTAGAAGAAACAAGCAAATGACGTAGATTAGCGCGCTTTTCTTTAGAAATGGAGGGAATATCTTCCCTAGAGCATATGTGTTCGTAATTTTGATTGGATATAAAAATAGACGCTAATGTTGGCGCGTTTTATTAAAGAATAGCAGCTCGATTATAATGTTTAGGCATATCGGGGTGAGGGAGTATAAATTTCGAGCCAGAGACGGGTCGGGTTACACGTCGCGCAGTTCTACAGAATCTCTCGCGTTGTAAAGTTAGTTAAAAGATGTGAAATACGCTAATTAATAATGTGCGGCAAATAAGTGATAATAGTTACATTCGAAAATATAACAGTTTCAGTCGGGCGTGTATCAAGAGTAAATGTGTGAAATTAATGAGGTGTGATGGCAATAAAAGTGTAAAAACAAATTCTTTTATCAGTGTTATCTTTTAGTAACAACTCCTTTCCGTTTACACACCCTGTTTTACAGATTTGCTCGACTGAGTAATAATAGCTAGCCGGAGGACAAAGAACCCAAAATTCAAACTAGTAATACAATAACAGGCGCTCAGCAAATAAGATAACACGAAAGATACCGCGACAAATACCACATGTTTATGATATTTGCATCGCAAATAAAATGTATATCTTCAATTTTATGGAAATAGCCTTGAAGTTGTCTTCACTCTGAATGCCTTTTATATAAGTGGTAAACCGTAAGAGTGTGGTAATCTCGTTATAGCACACAATTTAAGCCTAATACCATTTTTGTGGCGTTTACCATTTCCGAGTTATTTTTTGTTATAGGTTTGAATTTTTAAATTTTTGTACTTTTCTCAAGTGGAAAGTCGCTATTGGTTTTTTGTCTCGTGGTTATGTAAAGAGCATGCAGCTTCAAAGCCAGCACATAGCGATGGATAGGACTATCGCTTGAGCCGACTGCATTCTCCCTGTATCTACAACGAAATGTGTAATAAACCACATCTACATGCTTTGTGTAGTAAGATTTTGTCTGTATCTTAGGGTAAGCACGTAGTACAAACAATAAGTAACAAAACAAAACAAATCTGATGTGATACATTCACATGACTTTCTCTGCTCTCTAGGTATCTTTATTACTGGGTATACGAACTATTCTTATTAAAGCTTATTTTTCTATCTAGGGGAAAGGTCCCTATATTGAACCACTTAAGCCTAAATAGTAAATAATAATTATAATTTCAAATAAAAATTTTCAGAAACACAAGCGTTAAAGTGACAAATCCTTGCTCTATCAATATCCTCAACACAATTTAAAATTAATACAATTATCAATTAAATAACGTTTAAAAAGTGAGATGGTGTAAATCGGTTCAAATTAGGTCCTTGAAATGAACCACCCGTGTCTTAAAACGAACCACCTACTTTTATGTTTAAAAGTATTTTTATTAATACAAAATACACATATTTTATTGTACATTCAAAACAAGTATGCTACCAGCAACAAAAGTAGAGTCCAAAATTGTGATAAGAATGGCAGTTTCCTTGAACGTTTTGAATTTTTATATAAGGAAAATCACTTGGTTTTTGGAATAGATATTATTTGCAAATATGGAGTTTTTACTATTTTTTACTCTCATACAAAAGAGTCCAATTATACACAGTCTTCACAATAAAACACTTTATTCTTGGGTATAACTTTTGGTGAAGTCATATCCTACAACTCACACACTGGATCATGTCCATCTTTTCAGACAATTCACATATTCATGTCATCCACTGTTTTTAACATGATTTTTTTTAACTTAGCATATTATATGGATATTTATTCACACGATATACTATTCGCAGTTGAGCAATCCTAGAACTTCAATAGGTTTCCTAAATTGAACCAGTTCAATATAGGGTTCAATTTACGAGCCACGCCATTTTGGAAGCTTTAGCATCTATGTGACAAGGAGAGACGCTGCATGAAAAAACGTGTGCATGAATATTGTTGCTAAATAAACACTTCATAACATGTAATATATATATATATATATATATATAGATCATCTCAAACTTGCCTAATTGGTCGTATAAGCTTAGCTAGATGAGTCAAATATTACTTGTCAAGCACCAAAAACACACAACACTTCAAACAACTGAAACCACAGCTTAGAATTTAAAGTCAACAACTCCAAGCATTCATAGCTGTACATGCCACCCTTCTGCTAGGATTATGGTGCCATCTGTCGAACAGTTTGGAAAATATCGGAGCGGTTCAATTTAAGAGGCGGTTCAAATTAGGGACCTTTCCCCTACTACGTTTTAATACAAATAAACCTTTGCAAAAACAGCTACATTACACATTTCGTTATAGATACAAAGAGAACAGCGATAGTCAAATATTTAAGAACTGGACGCTATATACTGGCCCTTAAAATTCCACACAGTTTCCATGACATCATGAGAAACAATTGAAAATCGATTCGACTTTAAAAGAATGACAAAATATTGAAGAAATCGAAACATTAATAAAGGATATCTTGGGAATGGTTCATGCTACAAAAAAGTTACCTGAAATAAATTATGTGTTTTGAAGATATTTACATTTTTTATGCAATACGTTTTCGTCTATCGCTTAACGTTTACCAGTTATACAAGGTTATATAAAATTCCTTCCAAATGAAGAGGATTCACACGCTATACCCAGAAAGTTCAAGATATACGTTTTATTAGTCTTGTAAATATCTTTAATATATGGTAGTTCAATCAGAATCGTAAGACAAATCTTTTTTTAAAGTCAGAATTTTCAAAAAATGTTCCATGTGAAGGGTAGTTGAGATATTTATGACAATCTTCGTGTCGCATCTTTGGAAAGTTCTGAACTGAAGTAGCAAGTTTGGTATTTATTCGACTTTTCGTTTTTGAGTTACGCTGTTCACAAACACACATCTTTTTTCTAAAAATGCTTTTATTGGATTCAGGGGGCTTCAAAATATATATTTCCGGTGAAATCTCGGTCTCGAATTTTTGGATGGAATGCAATACCTTCTCTACTTACTCTGTATCTGCGTGGTGGAGAAGGTAAAAATAGAGTAAATGGAAATAAATGAATAGATAAACTACAAGGTTCTGTAGAAGTCGGCCACGATAAAGGTGAGTGCGGTGGGAAGAGGAACTAAACGCTAACGAAACAAGTGGGCGGGGCATCGGAAGAACACTCAGATAGAAAAAAAAACGTCGGCATTTCCGAATTGCTTTACTAGCGAGACATAGGCCTGCAAATGTAGTTTTCGTTATGCGACTGTGCACTTCCCTATTGCTTTGTCCCTCACTGTCCTTTAATCCCACCTTGATTGTCAACAAAAAACGGTGGCGCCCTATTCCAAATGCATTCATATCGTGGCGGACTAGTGCCTTTTTAGGCTTTCTGCTTCATGCGGAATTGTATTTTGCATAAAATAAAACAAACAAATAAAACAGCAAAGAAGTCTGATACAGTGCTTGGCGACACATCGGGAGCTTCAAGATTCGCCAGACCAAGGCCTACAAAAAACCTGGACATAAATATTAATTTCCATGACGACGATTGTTATTCCATGCTTATGAAAACCAGCCGCAGATTTATATCTGCATTATCGTGCCTTAGTCTCATGTTTTATTGCGCTAGGTCACTGCACATAGCAGTTTACGATCTTTACTGCAATTGTTCATAATGTCCGTGTCCTAAAATAATTATCATAACCATACGTGGACGTGTTAAGAGTTAATTATCCTTTAACATGGAATTTAAACACACGCTAGTACGTGATCTGTCTTCTGCAGTGTTAACCCTAGCATATTGTTATGGAACCGCTGTAAGTGAGCTTTCTGTAAATCTTGAGGTATATATTGTGACCGTATAATGGACCACCTGGTATAGCTCTGCAAATTGTCCATCTCCCGACATTGTCCTCTGAGCATTTGCAAACTGATGCTGAAATGGAATATTAGTAAAGACCCAAATAGGATTTAAATGATAAAATTCAACTAGTCAAATCAAAAAGAGGGACGGGATGTGCCTCCGGGACCCATATTTTTGTTCATCTTAGCTGTTTTCATTTGCTTTTTACTTTCTCTACTACATATAGTAAGTAGGGGAACTATTGTATTCCACCCAAAAATGCGATACCGAAATTTCACCGGGAATATTTGTTTTGAGACCCCCTGAATCCACAAAAAGCATATTTGGAAACATGTCCGTGTGTGTGTGTCTGTCTGTGTCTGTGAATAGCATAACTCAGAAACGAACAGTCGGATAAACACCAAACCTGGTATTTAGGTTCAGTATCTTCCAGAGATGCGACACGAAGGTTTTCAAGAAAATCCCCCCACCCCAGACTACCCTTTACATGGAAGATTTTTCGAAAATTTTAATCTTTTCAAAAATGGCTCTAACGATTTTGAATAAAATACCATAAGTTTAAGACATTTTTATGACAAATGAATTGTATATCTCGAATTTTCTGGGAATGTCTCCAAAAGTATTCTTCATTGTGAACGACTTTTGCATAACTGGTAAACCATAAGAGATAGACAAAATTTTACTACACAAAAAATGTAGATCGCGTTAAAATACACAATTTATGTCATGTACATTGTTTGTTGTTGAGTGAACCATTGTCGAGATATTGCTTGTGATTCTCCTCGTAATGCAAAGAGAATGGAATACACCACATAGCAACCAGCTCTTAACCAGTGTCATGGAAAGCATTAAAAGGAGATATAAGAATAGAAGTGTTCTTATTCTCTCAGACAGTCAAGCTGCTCTTAAAGCACTTGAACCACCATCAATAAAGTCAAAGCTCGTCTCAGAATGCCGGGAATCCTTAATGGCACTGGCTGAACACAATAAGGTTCAACTTATGTGGGTGCCAGGACATATAGGTATACCAGGCAATGATAAAGCAGATGAAGCAGCCAAGATTGGCAGTGAAATCCCATTTTTTGGTCCGGAGCCTGTACTGGGAGTGTCCTACAGACCAGTGAAACAGGCTATTAAGTGCTGGGCTCAAGCAGAACACAAGAACTACTGGAACTCCATTGAGGGTTGCAGACATTCAAAGTTGTTTATTACAGACCTGGATAACAGCCGGGCAAAATACTTGCGCGGTCTTAGTAGAAGAAGACTTGCATGGGCAACAGGATTCATTACAGGACACTGTGACCTAAAGTTTAATCTATACAGAATGGGATTGTTTAACAACCCTATCTGTAGTAGATGTCTAGAAGGAGATGAGACTGTTACTCATCTGCTGTGTGATTGCCCTGCTCTTGCGAATCAAAGAGCAAGTACTTTTGGCAGTCACTTTCCAAAGATAGATGAACTATCGAAAGGTTCAGTTAGCACTCTGGTTAAGTTCATATCGAGCAACAGACTACTTAACTGATGAAAGGGGGGATGTGCAATAGATCTTAAGGTCGCAGTGCTTGGGCATAAAACCCACCCCTTCTCAAACTAGAACTAGAACTATCACCAGCACTTAAAATATTTGACTATCGCTTAAAGCCTAGCAATTCCCCTTGCATCTACAAGAAAATTAGCAATAAGATTAACATCTCGATTAACATGAAGCATATGGAGAATAAGCGTTTGTGAAAATAGTTTGTACAAGAGTAGAGAAAGCCATGTGAGTGTAATACATCAGATTTTTTACCTACGCATTTTAAAACATAAGGCAATAAATAAAAAAATATAAAAAGTGGTTTGATGCAAATTCGTGACACAAGGCATTAAGGGGCTAATGTAGTTCATACACATATCTGTGTGCAGTAAAATAGACAAAACGGGCATAATTGAATTTTCCACCGTGATAGCATGAATGGGAAATGGATAAAAAAACACTATCGCCGAAAAAAATATTTAATTAACTAATATTATGTAGTAAATATACGGCGTTAATATGCAATGTGAGTTCCTTCAGCGATGAGGCACTCCTTTTTCTCAGATTTGTGACTCGCAGAGAACAATTTCCTTTAATAATAATGAAATAATTACACCTTTTTGTGTTTGAATAAATCTTCGTATATTTCCGCACCTTTAGCCAATTTCTTTAAACACAAAAATAAGCTTTTGTAGTTGAGTGAATTATGGTTCTCTCGTTTTTTATTAAAATTTAAATTTCTTGCGTGGAATTTAATCCACTCATATTTATTTCATGAACATTTAGGCAGTATTTTTAACACTTAAATGATTTCAGTCAAATTATATAATATAAAATATAATAACAGTCCGCCTTAAAGGAATATGTGTATGTAACAATATATAAAAAGTGTATATTACAGTCATTGTATATGTTTATATTATTATATCCATGTGTAATAATGTTATGTGAATGTATTACGTAATTTAATAATGTAGGAACTGTGAGGATAATAGGTTAAAAGTTGCTAACAATGAGGTAACCTTGAGGCAATAATGAATTAGAAAGTTTAATAATGCTACTGGTAATTCTTGGAGCAGCAATAACGTAATTTTTGTGACAGTTTATAAAATAGCCAATCAACAACCAGAAAAAAGCTTAAGTTAAGCTAGCAGGCATCGTTCGTAACCGGACGCGAGACGCGTCCTCGAGAATTCAGTGTGAGACAAAAATAGTTTACTGTTAAAAAGTGCAAGTAATTAATAAATAATCTCACAGCTCTCTATATCAGTGAAGTGTTATTTAAATCGTGTCAAGCAGTAATAAAAGGAGTGAAGTAAAATTATAATCTGTGTAAGCCTACATTCTTCAGTCGCATCACGCCCTGTTAAGAAATTCATGTCCCTAAAATTAATACTGACGCAGCCGAGGCAAACATAAATATATAATATTTAAAAAAAACAGTCAAATTACCAAGTTACTATTTTTAGACTTGGGGCGAAGGCTACAGGAAACTTTTTACCATACGTACTACTTCAAGTTTGGCTCCCCAACAGTCGAATTACAATGTAATTCCTCCTAAATTTAACCTACTTCAACATATCTTTTTATTACTTATCAAAACTAATTTATATTTGATAGTGAAGTGATAGTCGCTTTGACTACTAGGTGATATCGCGACTTATATTATACGAGTATAATAATAATAATAATAATAATAATAATACATTGTACACTTTACATTGATTAAATAATACGTACAATAATTGTAATACATTGTTATAAACATATTTTATATTATTAAGTCTTGAACACAGCTAGAACAGTATAACCTATTATCTATTACACATTTTTTTATGTATTATATTTAAATCTTGTTATACAGTTTGTCTTTCAAGAAAAAAAGAATGTTTTTGAAATGAGTAGGGTCGTTTAAAGTTAAAAATATATTTTCAGGGAAGAACGCGGGAGATAAGAGACACGGTTTGAATGGCTTGCAATGACGAAAGCGACTTGCCAGAACTAGGTAGTTGTGATAATGTCAGAGAGCGGCTATTTGATTGGACTAAATTTGTATCTTTCAGTAAATATTACTTACATGGCTTACTTTGCAAATACAATGCTCCTGAATTTACATTTGAAATTAATATGTTAACTCACAGTCTTTGCATAGCCGGATGATCGTTGGTTTACAACAATGTACTGTTATAATGCATTGTTGTCTGAGTGCATATGTACTTAAAGCATCTACAGTACGCATTACAAGGCTTTTAAACATTCTGCTTGTTTAACATTGGTACATATTTTGTAAAATACGAAAGACATTTTAAACATACAATGAAATAGTTCAGAAATACAGATACTAGAATATAAATATTGAATATACATGCATCCTAAATACATTAATTACTACTTCTTTGATACTAATGGCATGGCATTTTAAAACCATTTAAAAACAAAATTACTTATTTTCTCTCGGGCTTACGCATTGTTGTGGAGGAAAACAAAACAAGAATAAGAAACTAAGGAAGACATTTCCCTTAGTTTTGTAGTTAATTATTTTAAATTGGCTGCTGCAATTATCTGATGCCACCTAGGCACAAACGCAGCTCGACAAGCGCGCGCACGTGTGTGTATACGATGACAAACCGCGGTTCCACACCACGGACCACTAAATCGAGGAGTAGGGGAGGCAGTTTGGGATACTCTACTCCATGTTTTGCGGATAACTGTATACCCCAACAAAATATAGTCACCAGAAGCTTCTCTGTACTTCATTTCTTTGCATCTCATACCATAACTTCCTAGTTATACCAGCAATTTAATAGCTAGGACTATTAACACGCATTACAACGTCTAAAAGTCCGGTTTTATGCAAAGATATTACGTGCCTCAGATAGAATTTATGAGATTAACCCTAAAACAGCAAATGACGGAGGTTATAGCTTGGTATTTGGTCCAAAACAGCCTTTTTCCTTTAGGAAAGTTTTAATTCCTTCTACAAGTAGGGGAAGTATTGTATTCCACCCAAAAATTCATTACCGAGATTTCACCGGAAATACATCTTTTGAGGCCCCTGAAACCAAAAAAGGCACTTTTCGAAAAAGGTCCCTGTGTGAGTCTGTGTACAGTATAACTCAAAAACAAAAGTCGGGTAAATACAAACCCCCGCCGCCAGGTACCCTCTATATGGAACGTTTTTCGAAAATTCTGATTTTCTCAAAAATGGTTCTAACGATTTTGATTAAAATATCACACATTTAAGATATTTTCATGACAAATAAAAGGTATATCTTGAATTTTCTGGGAATGTCCCCGAAAGTCCTCTTCTTTCTGGATGGATTTTCATAAATGGTAAAAGATAGGCGAAATTTTTCTACAAAAACATGTAGAGCTCATTAAAACACACAATTTATGTCTTATATATTTTTTTGTTGAGTGAACCATTTCCGAGATATTCCTTGTTATTTATTTTTAATTTTCCAATACTTAACCGTTTCTCAAATTGGAATACGTTATTCGATTTTTATGTCCTAGACATACAAAGAGAATGGAATACTCCACACAGCAACCAGCGCTTAAAACATTTGACTATCGCTTAAAGCCTACCATAATACCCTTGCACCTACAAGAAAATTAGCAATAAGATAGTTTCTGCAAATTTTTATCTAGCTTAACATAAAGTAGATGCAGAATAAGCGTTTGTACAACAGTAGATAAAGTCAGTGAGTGCAACACATCAGATGGTTTAATTAATTACTAAGTAAACGTATTTGGAGTAATAACTAAATGAAAACATATGATGTGTTACACTCACATAACTTTCTCTACTCTTTTACAAACGCTTATTCTCCATCTACTTCATCTTAATCGAGATAAACATTTGCAGACTCTATCTTATTGCTAATTTTCTTGTAGATGTAAGGGGAATATATATTTACAAGGGCAATATAGAAAAACAGTAGCCTTTAAGCACATACATATCTCTTAATAGCTGGTTGCTAGGTGCAGCACCATTCTCTTTGCCACAGATTAATACTCTTTGCATATCCAAGACAAAAAAATGAATAACCAATTCCCATTTGAGAAAATAAGTTATTTAAGGGAATAACAAGCAACATCTCGAAAATGATTCACTCAACAAAAAATGTATATGACATAAATTGTGTATTTTAACGCGATCTACATTTTTTGTGTAGTAAAATTTTGTCTATCTCTTATGGTTTACCAGTTATGCAAAAGTCGTTCACAATGAAGAATACTTTTGGAGACATTCCCAGAAATTCAAGATATACATGTTATTTGTCATGAAAATATCTTAAACATATGATACTTTAATCAAAATCGTTAGAGCCATTTTGAGAAAATTAAACTTTTCGAAAAATCTTCCATGTAAAGGGTAATCTGGGGTGGGGGGATTTTCTTGAAAACCTTTGTGTCGCATCTCTGGAAGATACTGAACCTAAATACCAAGTTTGGTGTTTATCCGACTGTTCGTTTCTGAGTTATGCTGTTCACAGACACACGGACATGTTTCCAAAAATGCTATTTTTGGATTCAAGGGGTCTCAAAACATGTATTTCCGGTGAAATCTCGGTATCGAATTTTTGGGTGGAATACAATACTTCCCCTACTTACTATACGTAGTAGAGAAAGTAAAAAAAATCTTATACCTACGGCTATCCTTAGCCACTATAATTTATTTTTATATGTGTAGCTTCTAGCGAGAATACTGGTGCATCAACATTAATGTAAATAATTTATAGGGTAAAGTATGTTGTATGGTAAATGTAAAGGAAACTACCTAGTCGTGCAGCGTTGCAATTTAGGTGCCTAAAGTCACGCAGTACCAGGCGGAGATATCTCCAGGTTGCCCAAAGCACAGGGAATCGGCTAAATGTGACCAACAGAGACGCTTGATGAGTGAGTGAGAGGGGCCGGAACAGAAACAGGAAGTCCAAATCCGTCTTGGAATAGAGGTGTGGAAGATAAGAGAGCACATGTTCTCATACGACGCCAATGTGATCAGCCAATCACAATATTGCTTTAAGATACGGTAGGAAAAATAGTGTCTTTAGGGGGATATATAAATAAAACGGAGCCCTACATTGGACTACATACAATTTCCTCGGTTGGGAGGAGGGGGTGAACTTCATACCAGTATATGGCCGATCGTGTGAAGAAAGTGTTAGCAATTCAGAAAAACAACTTAGGATGGGAAGTAAGCTTGATTGATAGGCCTCCATAACGCAGTCAAGTAGTTGTGGGATAGAATTCACGGCTAGCTACAAACAAGTGTGAAAATAAATTACAGTTAAATTGAACTTCAACCCTTTAATTTCGTCTCTTGTAACCATTCCAAAGATAAGAGTTAAAAGCATAGGCCAACACAGAAGTGTTGTAGGGCGCTCTCTTACAGCAATTCACAAGCACACCAGAAGGAAGACAACGATCAGTTGGAGAGAGGAGTAGGCCCGTCGCAAGCTTACTACAAATTTAAAATATTCTAACAAAACCTTATTTTTATATCTAATTCATGTTATCTAGATAAACTTTCACAGAATTCGTTTTATTACACATTTTGTTGAAGGTACAAGGTGGATGCAGGAGAACCGAAGCGATAATACAATGTTTAACGCGAGTCGTTCTTACCATAACATCGCGAGAAACACCTAAATGACAAGAAGTGAAAAATTCAAACCAATACCAACGCATATCTTGGAGATGATGATGCCACAATAAAAGTTATTTGAGATAATTTGTGTTTTAAAGATATATACTCTTTTGTGCAGTAAGTTTGTCGGTCACGTTTTATCAGTTGTGCAAAAATAAACTAAGTTCCTTCCGAATGAAGAGGACTTCATGAGTCATCTCAGGAAATTCAAGATATAATCTTATTTTGTCGCGGTAACTTCGTGTTATCTGATTTGCTGAGCGCCTGTTATTGTATTACTAGTTTGAATTTTGGGTTCTTTGTCCTCCGGCTAGCTATTATTACAGGTTGAGCAAATCTCTTAAACAGGGTGTGTAAACGGAAAGGAGTTGTTACTAAAAGATAACACTGATAAAAGAATTTGTTTCTACACTTTTATTACCGTCACACTTCATTAATTCCACATGTTTACTCTTGATACACGCCCGACTGAAACTGTTATATTTTAGAATGTAACTATAATCACTTATTTGCCGTACATTATTAATTCGCGTATTTCACATCTTTGAACTACCTTTACGACGCGAGAGATTTTGTAGAACTGCGCGACGTTTAACCCGTGGATGATTCTGTTGAACTGAGCGACGTATAACCTGCGAATAATTCTGTTGGACTGAGCGTTACCCGCCTCTGGCTTTAGTTTTTTATAGTCCCTCACCCCGATATGCCTAAACATTATAACCGAGCTGCTATTGGTTAATAAAACGCGCCAACATTAGCGTCTATTTTTATAGCCAATCAAAATTACGAACACATATGCTCTAGGGAAAATATTCCCTCCATTTCTACAGAAAGGCACGCTACTCTGACGTCATTTGCTTGTCTCTTCTAATTGATAAACAACTCACTCCCTCGCTACATTGTTACCCACTCCTATTGTCAGTTTCAGTGAGGCCATGTAAACTTATTTCCTAACAATGCTTATAATTAACAAACATCTCAAATCATTGTCATACAATAATGCTAATTTACACTACAATCACTCTGGCATTTACAGTGTTGTGATATAAAATACTGCTAGAATTTATCATGTATCTTAAATGCATAGTATTTTAATCAGAATCGTTGGCGCCATTTTGATACAAAATAAATAAATCGCAAAAACTTTGATATAAAGCGTAGTTTGGGGTAGTGGAGATAGGAAAGTTACGACATTTCGTTTCTTACTTATGCTGTTCAGACCCATACACGATCATTTTTCTAAGAATATTTATTTATATTCAGGGATTCATTTACCATAAACAAATGTAACAAAGAGCCTATTACAGCAACAGCAATGTTCATTAGTTCTTGCAGGCTGAGCTATTAGACTGATAGATTGATCTTGTGATCTTTGAATGGACGACAAAACCTGTGTAATTTGTGATACAAGGAGTCATCAGGTGCTCACAAGTGTAAAGCATATGACCAGTTTGTTCATACTGTTTGTGGACAACACGACGATGACTGAAGGTTTTGGACAGAAAGTCACTTGCTATGTCTTAAAAGAAAGGATGAAACCGAGCGGGATAGCCCCGCGGTAACGTGCGAAAATCGCATTCTGGAGGTCCAGGGTTCGGCCGCTCTCAACATGGGATTTCGTAGGTTTTCCCCAGTTGGCAAGGTGAATGCTGCAGTGGTTTCCCTTCTGCCACGAATTTCCCTTCCTTCATTATCGATCATTTCGCTTCCCCTTTTATGCTTCAGGTCGGCTTAAGGGCTGGGCAGCGTCGGTCGGTGTCAGACAAATGAGGCAGATGCTTGCTTGTTGGAAAGTTCTTCTCGACCGTGCCAATGGCAGCCTTCTCTGAGCCGCCTCAGGTGCGTATATTTCTGTCCGGTTCCACCACAGGGTTGCTTCTGTGTGTGCCGGTGTGAGAGGGTCATCAAGCTGCCTACAGCCTGTAGTCTCCTGCGGTACCTTCACCTCACCCGTTCCTCCTGGAGGTGGTAAGCACAAAAGATCCACGTGAGATCGAGCTACGAGATGTCCCTTCTGTTCACTGGTCAAAGGTCATAGGTCAATGAAGGATCAAATCAGCACTGTGCCAGAAGCAAACCATGGTCAGGAACAACAAGCTCAAAAATGGTTTCACTCTCCAATATAAAACTTCCTGCTATTATTACAGGGGCAAAAGTTGTAGTAAGCTGCCTGGCGTTAATCCAGGAAGTGAAATAATCTGGCTGTCATTTTGGATGTAAATTATTCTAGGCTCTTATCAACTGACAATAAATTCTTCGATGAACAAGATGTGCTTCCAGGTCCTGAGAGTAATCAGGGGTTTGCTGCAATTGTAAGAGGCGTTGCATCGATTAAAAGTGTAAATGTCGTTCAATGGCCATCAAGTGTCAATATGTTTATGCTCAATACATGCTCAACAATTGAAGATCTTTTGGCAAACACAACCATAGTCCAAAAATGGAATTTTTTGGGAGAAGCGAAAAATGTTTCTCCGTTGTTCATTGGTACTTAAATGATGTGAAACATAATCTAAAATATATAACACTTTCTTACTCCTCTTTGATGTTTTTAATTATCATTGTGTGCAAATATAGTTATAGAATTAGGCTGGAAACTTTCTTGGTTCTGGACTAAGGTTGTTTTTGGAAAAGCAAATTCGTCTGAGTATACAAAAATTAAAAGAATATTCTTTGATTACTGATAAGGAAAGCGGTTGAAACCAAACAAGTAAACAACAAAAATGTTTATTAACATAGCAGTAGTTGCAACTTGTGCCGTCTGGTGCTTTACACCACTGCTGTTACCATCTGACACATATAACTTGGATGTTATATCTTGCATGACTAATGTCTCCTAGGTCGTCATAGAAAACTCTGTTCCGAGGGTTCTGCAGGTATTGCGGGAGTTGAACATATTTCAGTTTTTGTGGATTTAATGAATAAGAGCCTTCTACGGTGGTCGCAAGGCCAGTGCAGTAGGCAGCAGTTGCCTGTTTCTCATATGCATCTTATTGTTAGTCAATGGACCACTGTAAGCATGCCGTACACTCAATATGGATTCATCTTCAATTATTCAACCATTCTTTTCAAACACAGCCTTGGTCTTGGAGTTTTCAGAAAGTAAGGTAATCCTTATTTTTGTTTAAAATACTTTGGACAATGGTTGCTTTTGCTGAACTCGCCATATTTCAGAGCCTCGCATCTCATAGACTATGGTTGGTTTTGCTAAAACAGCTGGTCCTATGCATGCCCGCCAGGGTCAAATTCTTTCTTTAATACCTTTCCTGACAATTGGCTGATCCTGTCCACAAGACATTGTGGTATTCTGGCAATGCCAAAATGCTTCCGCAAGGTTTCTTCAACAGCCAGGATGCGAAATCCTCATCATGGAAATCCTTTTATATGTCAAAACACGCTGTGGCTTTTTAAAATGAGCCAGTACACGATATGTAGTGTTTTATGTTGTCAGCTGAAAACTTTAAATGTCATAATCGGGACTTGAACATGGTTCTCTCGCTTTCCGTGGGGTTGCTCTAACCATTGAACTACTATGGCATGTCGGTAGGACATTGAATTCCCCAACCAACTCGAGAGTTTTCGTCGGTTTGGGTGGCTCAATTGGTTGGGAGCTGGCCTTCTGATCTCAAGGTCGTGGGCTCAAACCAATGTTTTTAAGTGTGCTTAAAAGCGACAGCTTCATGTCTGTAGATTTATTAGGAAGTAAAATCACTCCTGCGGGACGAAATTCCGGCACACCGGCGGCGCTGATATCATTCTGGCAATTGACACCGTCGTTAACAAACAAAACATTTATTTATTTTTTGAGTGTTTTCCGAGGTAGACCACTAAGACATCTCACTTTCGAGACAGTAATCTTAATGGTGACTTGAATTTAGTAAGTATTTTATTCCTGGGTATACAAACAGTTAAGCCAATTATGAGGCAAATATTATTATGTTTCATTATATTGTATAAGTATTGAAATTAATTATACTTTTTGAAGGTCTGCCCGTCTAAGTATTTTTTATGTGAATCAGATGAAAAACTCAATGCTACAGCCGAGATTTGCACACGGCTCTCCCGCTTTCCGCTTTTCCGATATATCGTGTTGTGTTTGTTTCATCGTGTTCTGGTCTATTTAATCCGGCATTGAGCGGATCATGTACACGGACGCTAGGTACGTTTGAAGCTAGCGTGACCTTCAAAAACATACAGGATGTTTAAAAAATAGAGGACATAATTCCAGGTATACATTCCGGATATGTAGACTATAAAAAATGTCCATTACAACATTTGTCCGGAAATGCTTGGTTTCCGAGTTAGGGCCTTCAAAACAGTGATATTCACCGGAACGCATTTCTTACCGCAGGCAGTTTTCTTTATTGAATATGTTCAAAGTGTCCATCTCCTGCTTGAATACAGGCCTCACATTGTACGAACACGACCCAAAATTTCAGGAGTATTGCATATTTCCTCACAACCTGCTACAATTCGATTCTGAAGGGATTCCATGTCGGCAGCGGAGACGAATCCACTAACGCTTTTAAATGACCCCACAAGTAGAAATCGACAGGGTTCGAATCAGGTGAGCGTGGTGGCCAAGCAATTGGCCACCTCTACCTATCCATCGATCAGGAAACCTTCGATCAACTACGGGCGAGCAGTACGACATGTAGGCTGTAGACGAATGCTCAGTGGAGTGTTTTCACACACATGAGGTATGGTGTTTTGCAGGAAGTTTGTGTACGCCTGCCCCGTAAGGCTGTTTATAAGTACATGGGGTCCAACTAACGATCACCAATGATAGCGGTCCACATGGTGAGAATGAACCGCACTTGGTGATGAGATGGAACAAATTGTATATGGGTTTTCATATGCCCACACAAGCTGATTGTGGAAATTTGTAATACCATCTCGTGCTTAATCTATAAATATACTAAGGCAGGAAAGTTCGGATTTGCAGCACACTGCTGCATGAACCACATCAATTGAGCAGGGTAATCTGCTGGTGATAGCCTGTACGCGTTAAAAGTGACAGTCGTATGAGGAACATTCATTTACAACGCTAACCCTTGTGCACTGATAGAAGGAGTCGTGTGCACAGAATCGAGAATCTCTTCCTTTACATCTGGAGTTGTAGATCTTGGTCGTCCCCTCCCCAAACCAGGAGATGTAAACTTCCCATGAGCGTACAGAGGCGTTGAAGTGTTTTTCGATCTGGACATCTTCGCTGTGGGTAAAAACGGCAAGCCAGCGCACCAGTGCCGTCCACCTTTCCGTACATAAATTGCCGGCCACCTTCTGATTTGTCGCTCAGTCGAATGCCAAACACGAATGTGCCCTTCGCCTCGGAATGAATTGTCAGAGTGTCCTGTTAATATCTTCTGTCTCGGCAACTACCTGCGGGAAGAAATACGCTCCGGTGAATATCACTGTTTTGAAGGCCATGACTCAGAAACCAAGCACTTTCGGGCACATGTTGAAATGGACTTTTTTATTGTCTACATATGTGGAATGCATACCTGAATTTATGCGTTCTACTTTTTAAACATGCTGTATATGATAAAATCTTTCTCTAAAACATAATATGCGGTAGTTTAGATACCTTTCATACATCGAATCAAGAGTTTTCATACAAATTATCTTATACGAACGAAAGCTGTTGCAGATTCACAATATTTTCTGGTCTCCTGCCCCCAAAAAGATGAAAGACACAAAACAGAAAGTGATTTTGTGGGTGCTCTATATTTCCTTAGTCGTTTGAACGCAGTGGAGTGAATATATTAACTTATGGGAGTGTGATGGTGTTTACTACTCATAACTCATGGAACATAACTGTAGGTACTGGATAATCAAACGACCCACAACACGGAAGTACAGTATCAATACCGCTCGTAAAACTCATCATAAAGGATGCCATCATTTTCCACATCATTTCACACTTCCTGTAAACCGTAATGCCATGTTATCCACGTTAAAGAGTCATCAAAAGGTATTGTCCTAGTACCCCACTAGAGGAGAAACCTTACTTTACAACTACCACAAAACAATCTGATAGCCATACTTACTACCCATGAAATCCAGCACAAGCGAGTACCTCTGAGTGGCATATTTCCTTAAAATTAATGTGAATTTTCTTCAATCGAGCATTTTTTGTGCTGCTTCTCTACTATAACCTAGAGCGCGCATTACGTTGGGTTAAAAAAAAAACAGGCCATCATCTCCCAACACACCCGTGGCTTTGCTGTTGGAGCGAGCAAGTTGACCTTCCTCTCTAATAACGCTGGCTTTAACATTCCTGAGTGCCTACTCTATTTTCTTGCAAAATCCACAATAACGTATACTCAAAGCGTACCAACTGGTGGTGGTCTTAATTCTCTATACTGCAATTTTGAAGGCTTAAAATTCATTTCTGCTGATGATGATATACCTGATTTCCAGATTATATAAACTCTGGTACACAAAACTGGCATATAAACATCTTGTTACTCTACTGGATGTTTCAAAAAATTATTTAAATCTTTAAATATAATTTTTGACAATTTATCCTCAGTGGTTGAAATCATTGTCATATCTTGAGCAGTTTAAAATTGAGCAGAAAGTAAAGGAACATAATTACGATATATTTTAAAAGTAATTATCGGTTTTTTTTAAAAAAAGAACACAATATTATTTTGAAAATACTTTATTATCTTTCAGAGTCATCCGCCGTTATTCAGGCACTCGTCGTAACGGGAAACCAGTTTTTGTATGCCTTCGTCAAAGAATGATGCCGCCTGTGATGAAAGCCAAGTCTGCACCTCCTATTTTACACCATCGCTGTTGAAATGCTTTCCACCAAGGAATTTCTTCAGATGAAAATCGCTTGGTGCCAAATTGGACTGTACGGAGGGTGGTCGAATTGTTCCCAACCAGATGATGCGATCAGATCTCGAGTTTGTTCCCTACCCACTTCCTCATCATTCTATCTCTCATTTTGTTTCCCCATAAACCTCACACAATTATTTGCTGGCGTAACATTTCTCCATTCAAAAAACGAATCACTCATCTGACTTGACAGTTGGCGAGTCGTTCGACTGTTTTGAACATTTTGAAACGCTCTAACAGGAAAACAAAAAATGACGATCGCGATTACAGCGACAAACTATTAAAACGGTACTTACTTTAAAAACACGCGTCATACTTAGAGCCCGGTGCAAGCACCGCACGTAAGCCATGTTTGTACTTCAAACATGACCACTATGAGGGACGGTTGAGCGTAGAGACCGACCAGATCTAAACGACGACGGGCACAAGCATGGATGGGTCCCTAATATTTCCATCCGACGCTGTCCGAACCCACTTCGGACTGGGAAGTTCGACCGACGCCAGGGAACAGACCTATACAAAGCAAACATCCGCCGCCCAGCCGTAACCCGCTGAGCACCGTCCTGAAATAAACGACAATGAAGGTGATGACGGGTATAGGAAATGAGGGACAGGAAAGTTGTGGTAGAAGAAGCACCGCTCCAGCATTCGCCTACCGACCAGGGGAAACCATGAAAAACTCATGGATCAAAGTGGGCGTCGCCGGAGATCGAATCCGAGACCTCCGGCACGTGTTACCGCGGCGTCACCTCTCTCGATAACTGTACTAAAAACCATAATCCAGTTTTTAAAGTTCATTCTCTCTGACTTTCTCAGGAAAATCGAACAGACTGGTTACAAACATTCGCATGCAATATTTATAATACGCAAATGTGTTAGAAATACTCTATGGGTTCCTCTAAGCTTGGAAGGTCCAAGGAAAGGATGGCAGGACCTTTGAAGATAAACAAAATGTCTGTGCCGGGAAGATGAAGAGATTTTCTTGTTATGTTTTAAGGTACATGGATTGGTTCGTTTATATGCCATTTGTGAATTAAACAATTCAATTACGGGGTCCTCCAGTCCTCCGGTTTTGATTTAGATGATTAATGAAAGGAATTTGGAATGGTGGAATTGGATTAAGAATCCTCCATAAATTATCCACCATTTCTTTTTGCTCCAAGCAAATGTCGGAGGAACAAATAACTTTGAGACATTCCTTGCAACGGCGCAAGACGTTTGGGGGGTTACAAAAACGATAGCTAGGAGAACACGTCTGAGAAATGCGACCTCTTTTTGGTGCAAGTGTGTAATTATTCCTTGGTGGTAGAGAGTGCTGTTGATAGTGTAGCTGGGTCATAACGAGCTCTCCACAGCGGCGACCATTCCTAGGGGGGTGGGGGTAAGACGTTCTCGTGACACCGACATCGGAAAACAGAGTCATAATAAGTTGAGCAGTCGCAGAGCCAGTTCTTTTCTTTATGAGGTAATGAATTACCCGCTGGGTCTTGTTTTTCCTACCACTCCTACTTTACTCCTTCTCGGACAAGAAAAGTCTGTAAGATATATGCTTTATCTATCATCATGTAGTTTGCTAGAACAAGCACAGTCTGTAGTGTCTCCGGATGGAGTTTAATATCTTCTTACAAGCCAATGCCTTGGGTCAGTAGCCTGTCGAGCATGGGTGATCAGCCCAATGCCAGGCATGGCAGTGAACAAGAGGGGAATGAAATGTAGTGATGAAAGCGATGATACAAAATTCGCGGATCTAATTATCCAACCCAGATTCGTCTAGCGACCGAGGGTAACCGCGATCAGATTGGTTTTAACCCGGGACCTTCCGAATGGGAGCCACAGACACGTGTATTTAGTTCATGTATGTTTTCTACTATGAGAGCATTCTAAAAGTTCCCGGTCTGACCAACAAAACATAACATAGTCATCTTATAAATCAATATACGAGGTACGTCCAGGAAGTAATTATTTATTGCACAAAATTCTACAACTCTTAAACTACTTTTCCACATAACTGCCGAAATTCTACAAGCATTTGTCATAGCGTGGCACAAGTTTCTGTATACCTTCTTCATAGAAGTTTGCCGCCTGTGTCTTCAACCAGTTGGAAACATTTTCTTTCAGCTCTTCGTCATTGTTGAAGTGTTGACCGCCAAGAAAAGACTTGAGATGTAAGAACAGATGAAAGTCGCTAGGATCGAGGCCAGGGCTGTACGGAGGATGGTCAAACACGTCCCAGCCAAATCCCTGTAGGAGGTTTTGCGTCACATTTGCAGTGTGTGGTCGTGCGTTGTCGTGAAGAAAAACAACACCTTTTGACAGCAATCCTCGGCGCTTATTCTGTATTGCGCGGTGCAATTTCCTAACTGTCTCGCAATAAACATCTGCTTTGATTGTTTGACCACGCGGTAAGAAATCAATGAGTAAGATGCCTTTCCAGTCCCAGAACACTGCACATCAAGATTTGTTTCGGCTTAACCTTTGCTGGGGATGAAGTGTGCCTCCATTCCGTTGATTGCCGCTTACTTTCAGGGGTGTCGTAAGAAACCCAAGTTTCATCTCCTGTGACTATCTGTGTCAGAAATTCTTCGCCGCCTTCATCATAACGGGTCAAAAACTGAAGTGCACTACCCATCCGGTTTGTTTTGTGTTGCTCAGTAAGAATCTTTGGTACCCAACGAGAGCAAAGTTTTCGAAATTTCAGTTTTTCGGTAACAATTTCATGAATTAGTGATCGTGAGAGCACTAATTGTAAACTTGCGGTTTTCCTGGATCTTGTCATCAATCGCGTGAACCAGTTCTTCTGTAACCAAAGATGGACGCCCACTTCGTTCTTCATCGTGCACTTCACTACGTCCTTCATTGAACTGTCGGACCCATCTTCTCACCATTGAATCACTCATCGCATTTTGTCCGTAAACTTCGCAAATTTGCCGATAAATTTCAATTGGTTTCACTTTCCTAGCATTCAGAAAACGAATCACAGATCTGATTTCACAAGCGGCGGGATTTTCAATCAACACCGACATTGTAAACAAGCACAACAAAGCGTACGTGGCTGACATCGATCTCAAAATGGCGCACGTTTCTTCTCCTTGATACAGAGCGTCTACCGCGCATGTGTGGAACTGCGATCGCAGCGCTGCAGCGGAGAGAAATTGAAACGGAACTTACTTTCTGGACGTATTTATTCCAAAGACTTTCCAATTTCTTCAGAAGAATAACATTTTTCCCTGGTAATCTCCCGTAGGGGGGTTCCGACCCCTTCAGCTGCCATGGTGTGGGCGCTGCGGACTCCGAGCACTTGTGGTACTTCTGACGTTACGAGAAGTACGCTCGGCCGCATTCGAGCCCCTCCCGTTGGGGAGTTGTTCGGACTGGGTTGAACTCGGCGGAGCAGTGGTTCCCGAAACCCATGGGAGATTGGGTACGTCTGTATGGATTTCCATACCGGCGGGGGTGTGAGACGCCTCAATGTCCTCCAGTACCGCCCTGGATAGCCGGTAGACGGCATGCTAGATTGCTGTCGGCTCTACCGATGTTTTCGCTAGTCGCCCTTTCGGGATGACGCGCTCAAGTTGCGTATCCACTTCCATCCTCGCGTAAGCGGGGGGCCCTTTTTAGACTCCAGGCATTGGCCTCATGGGAAATACCCACCGTGGGAGAGCCACTCGGTTGGCGCCACACCCTGTGCTAGGAGGGGGGCTTTGCCCCGGGTAGACCTTCGCTCTTAACTTAACTGTCCCTGGTAATCAAATTTCTTTCACACAAGCCACGTGTAGAACAAGGTTGAAAAGGTAGAATCAGAGACTGAAAAATTCAATGCCATAGCCGGGATTTGAACCATACCTTTCCAAACTTGTTCTACACACGGCTTGTGAAAGAACGATTAATTCCATCGATTCATCTAATAATTGGTTAAAGCATCTACATTGTAAGTCGCTATTGGGGTAGGTCAGCTCAAAATGACTTTCAAATTTACATGTGGTTTATCGCAAAAATTCGAGTCAGTTGTGCCCTACCACAATTATAAGTGTGTTTCAAATTTCATGCAGATATCTTTAATAGTTTTAAGAAAACGTATTTTATTTTACTTTCACCGTACCAATTCATGTGTTGCACACGATGCACAAATGTAATTTAAAATACCATAATACACAAAACTTTCATTCAGATATTTTGATAGTGTTCGGAATGTTTCAGAAAATATTTTAAACCTTTAAATAGAATTTTGATAACAATTTATCCTCAGTGTTCGACTTATTTATGTCATATATTGAGGAATTTAAAAGTGTAGCAAAAAACGTATGGCAGATTTTAAGCTCAATCTCTCTAAGTTTCTGCTGAAAAAAATGTAAGAAAAATCAAAGTCAAGCAAAAGGCATTCGTAGTACCTAAATACAGGTCATTAGGCCGTTTGCAGTTGGGCATTATGGTCACATGTTGTGACCTCTGACCTGTTACCACTCACTGTTTGGACTGCTCCTTCGTCTCTGGCGTGTAGTGAGACCTACTGTTATGGAATGTCGGAAAAACTTACTAGAATTTTGTTTAAATAAGTCTAACACTCTTGAGAGATGTCCATTCGAATGCATCTTTGATCCTTTAACAAACGCGGCAGCCATCGAACGGAAAGCTTTCTCATAACCAAAACTTTGCGCAAAATGTGGACACGGCCTATTGAGAGTTTTGCAATGTCAGCAGTCCACATTTAAACGTCGATTATGAAAGAACAGAATCCTTTAGTGTCGAACCTAACTTCTCTTGTATTTCTGTTGTGGTTAAGAATAACTGAGAATGGTTGTTAGATTAAATAAATTGAGTCGCCTATTGTAAGCATAAACAATATCCCTAACGATAAGTATTCACTGGTGTTTTCCTGGAAGTGGGAAAGGCTAAACTTACAGCCCTATAATTGGTGCTATTCAAAACAGATTTAAACGATCAGATTCAAGCACAGTTTACCACTTTCATGTCCTTTGTAATACGTGTGTTTGCTTCCACAGTGAATGAGAAGCCCTGAAACATCTGATGGCGGACAATACACATGCAGCAAGCAGCCAGAACCGACTATTGTCGTCCCTTGTATTGTCTTCCCTTTGTTCTGCCCTTCTACACAACTTGAAGAAGCTATCACAGTGGACTGAGGTAAGAGATTTCTAGTTGCACATGTGCGGTCATTTGTCCTCTTGCACAAACCTGAAGACGAAACTTTTATTGCCTGTGAAACTCAAACAAGAAATGCCTTCTTGTACAACTAAGGGAACATATCAGCAGAAATTAGCTTTTTAACTTCTTATGTCAGATTATGTAGGAACGTTTTCGTGAAAATATACATATACCTATATGAGAACGAAAACGAAGGAATTACACGAAGATTCTAAATAACCCTGAGTAGAGGGTGTGGTTGTGCATATTTAGTTCTTTCTGGTATTTCTCAGATTTTCCCCCTAAATTTCTAGAACAGTTTTTACAAAGTTTGCTATTAACTAGCTTCTAAATTATGATTTTAACTAAATAGATACACTATTTTATAAAAATTTCTGATGTGTTACATTCACATGGCTTTCTCTACTCTCTATCTTTTATTAGTGTGTATAAAAATGTTACTAGTTTCTTTTTCTATCTACTTCATTTTGAGTTAAACCTTTGCAAAAATAGCTACATTACACATTTCGTTATAGATACAAAGAGAACAGCGATAGTCAAATGTTTAACAACTGGACGCTATATGCTGGCCTTAAAATTCCATACTGTTTCCATGACATCACGAGAAACCACTGAATGTTAACAAAAGTTTGAAAGAATGACAATGTGATGTGGCGTGTCAGCAAGTTCATTGTCATACCAGACGCACTGTTGTGTTGCATTGACGCAACTAGACATAGTATTATTGGGTTTCTTTGATTTTTCGGCTTAACGATCCCTCCTTTTGGCGCGGACCACGCCAAAGGGAGGGCTCCGTTTGAAATTGGTCTGGTGTGACACCAACCCTGCTTGGCGTGGCTAGACCCGGTTGGAGGGGGTATAGAGAGTGTCACTCGAGAGTAAGTGGTCGTCGGGGCAAGACGCGTGTGTGGCTGGTCTCCGGCTCAAGGCATCTCCCCCCCCATTCCGTTTCGTTTGTGCACTATGTAGAGAAGCCGAACGTTTTAGTGAATAAATTCCAGGTAATCTGTGTTATGTAACGTTTATGTGTACTATAAAACCCACGCCTACACCTTAATTACACACCAAGGTCCCGGACTTTTTGATATAGCGAGTAGAGGCCCTCCCCCATGTGTGTGCTGGGGTGAATTAAATGTATTCATTTTGTGGAAACCTTTTGGCATGCAACAGTATTGAAGAATTTGATCCATCAATAACGGAATTCACAGAAATGGCTTACGCCATAAAAAAGTAATCAAAAATAATCGTGTGTTTTAAAAGAGATCGACATTTTATGTGTTGTACATTTTCGTCTATCGCTTAACGTTTTCCAGTTATGCAAGATTTTACAAAATTCTTTCCGAATGAAGAGTACTTCATAGGTTATTCCCAGAAAATTCATTTTATTTGTCATGTAAATATGTTTAATATATTGTGTTTTAATAAAAATCGTTGCAGCCATTTTTTAGAAAATAAAAAATTTTGAAAAATATTCCATGTCAAGAGTACTTGGGATGGGGGGATTTTCTTAAAAATCTTCGTGTCGCATCTTTGGAAGGTACGAGGGCTGTCCCAGAAGTACCGGACCTAACAAAGAAAATATAAAAATTTTGGGAATAAACATCTTTACTTCTCTACATAGTCTCCTTTCAGATCGATACACTTTTCCCAGCCATGTTCAATAGCTTCGATACCCTGTTTATAGTGAGAACCGTCGAGTTCTGCAAAATAGCCATCAACTGCAAACTCCACCTCTTCATTGTTGGCAAATCTTTTACCACCAAGCCATTTCTTCAACTTTGGAAACCGAAAATAATCAGAGGGGGCTAAGTCTGGCGAATAGGGTGCATGAGGAAGCAATTTGGTCATGGCGATAACGGATGTGTGAACTGGTACATTGTCTTAATGAAACAGAACTTTCTTTTTTGCTAAATGCGATCGTTTTTGCTTGATTTAATCACTCAAATGCTGCAATAAGTTTGCACAATACTCGCCATTAATTGCTTTTCCTTTTCGAAGATAATAATGAAAATTATTCCACACACATTCCAAAAAACTGATGCCATGACCCTGCCTGCAGATGGAACTGTGTTCGCCTTATTTGGAGCCGATTCACCCCTTTCAATCCACTGTTTTGACTGTTGCTTTGTCTCAGATGTGAACTGATGGAGCCATGTTTCATCCATAGTTATGAATCGACGCAAAAACTCGGATTTATTGTAGCGAAACATCAAAAAAACACTCGCCTGAAACATCTTCCATTCCATTGTGAGTAAACGCGGTACCCATCTTGCGCATTGCTTTCTCATGACTAAATTTTCAGTCAGTATGCGATGTTATAGACTTTTTTAAATGCCTACGATGTCTGCTAGCGCGCGCACTTTCAGTCGACAGTCATACAATAACCATTTTGTGGATTTTCCTCACAGTTTCTGGAGTGGTTACCTCATTTGGTCGACCACTGCGATGTTCGTCTTGGCAGCTCGTACGGCCTCGCTTAAACTCTGCCACTCAATATTTTACTGTTGTAAACGAAGGAGCCGACTCCCCCAGAGTAGAATCTAGCTCAGCTTTAATATTAGTTGGACTAAGACCATTCAAATGAAAGTATTGTATCACATAACGATGGCCAGTTTTATCCATGTGTACAAATTTGCTGAGAGAGTTCACTATTGATGGCTGCCAAACAATTACGAAACAACGTAGCATATCAAACTTCAAACTTAAGCTTTTAAGGGTGGTAGTTTCTACCATAGTTATTTGCTTGAAACAACAACCGCTATATATATGTGAAATCGGGTACTTCTGGAACTGTCCTCGTACTCTTTTTCTAAAAACGTTTTTTTTTTTTTGGATTTAGGGGGCCTAAACACGTATTTTCGGTAAAATTTCTCTACCTACTACGTAAGTGGCAGAGGCAGTAGACAGTAGAGAGAAGGTTTTGTAAGAACAGCTTGCAGATAAAGTTACATGAATATTCTTGAGAACACTCCAAGAGCTGTGTGGTACTATTGCTGAAAGAAAGACCTGAACTGCGCGTGGTTTTTGAAGCAGCCTTGTTCGGTCGGACGAGATCAATTACAGGGATTAGGGCTTAACTGTCGAACATTAGGGCTAATGCATTATACATATTTAAATATTTGATAATGGCATAGTATCAACCAGTTGGCATGTATTTCGCTAATTAGCAAACGCTACACAGCGTGCATAATGTTGCTGTTTGATGAGTGTCCATAAATTGTTGCACGTTATATTTCGTTTCTAATAAATCAGTCTAATTATTTAATTAAAGCATATCGGGCAGATGATGCCGTCGATGACAGCGAATGAAGCGGCTATCATTTAAAGCAATGTCGCAGCTAAACATCCATTTCAGAGCAATCGATGTTTGTTCCACAAGAAGACACAGAGAGGTTGTAGCGTTTTATGGCCGCTACTTCGTCGTGGGTATCTTACCTGGTCGTTCTCGTCTCTGCGGCGTTGTATGGGTAGTCTTCAGGACTCGAAATCGCCGATATTAGTCAGCAAGCACTTCTCGTCGATCTCAGTGTCAACTGTCGCCGAATCGGCTTGAAATTCCCTGTTATTGTCAGGGTAGGATTGCGGGAGTGGTGACACCAGGATATTGTCTTGAAAGAAACACTGTTTTCGCTTTTCTCACTCTTTATGCTAGAAATCCTGCAAGATTCATTGATATTCCCTAAATCGTGTGATTCATTTAGCACTGTCTTCCCACTATTGTCTCTTAGAACACTAAAGTTTGCTCCGGCTAGTTCTTTAATCCCGGTGCTCTATCACCGTTCTTTAGATTCGCGAGAACTTGAAGTAGTCACTTGACTAACATTAACTCGTTTATGAGCTTGGATATAATTATATCGAAGAATACCGTTACCTACATCACTTTATAATTGCATAATTGCACGGCACTTAGCGTCCTTCTCTGACCCGGAGTGCTACGTGTTACCTCGACGATGAATCATGACAAAATGTCCTAAAACCACGCTCTCGTTCACAAATAACAACGACTGCTTGCCTTCAAATTTTCTGCATGTCACTGTGTCTTCCCATTTTTCCATTGGTGCTAATACTTATCCTCTACGTTTATTGGTTCCTTGGTTGAAAACTCAAAGCCTAATTGTAAGAAAAGTCCGTTGCCTCATAGCGTCTGTTTACTCTTAAAACTTGCCTCATCCCCACAAAGTATAAAAGAAGGTTTCCATTATTATGGCCCTACGCTTGGAAAATATAATGGACAGTCTAAAACGAAGGTACTGTTATTTTTGCCTAAATCCTGCAGTTTTTCTTATGCAATTACGCCTTTATTTATTTGACAATATTATTGAAACTATATTTACAGCTTCTGAAGGGCTTTCGATTGATACAGATTTTAATCCCTTTGCTTTAAAATTATGGAAATTTATCAAATTGAATGTTAATTAATTATTAATAATTCCTAAACTATAATTATTACAGAGTTCCTTTTTATGTATTCTTAATCAGAGGAAATATCGCTACAAAGTTAAGAGTGAGCAGGAAACACAAATATTAACTAAAAGGGAATTGTAGCTGAACCAGAGGGTGAATGGACTCTCCTTTACTTATATGCAACTGAGCGAGGTGGCGCAGCAGTAACGTGTGAGACTCGCCTTCTGGAGGGAGGTCCCGGGTTCCATCCCCGGCGACCGTCCTCTCTGGCCCATGGGTTTTCGTGGTTTCCCCTGTGTATTCTGGGGTGGTTCATATTTTACCACGATTCTCCTGCCTCTCATGTCCTGTACCCATCATCTTCCTTGTCATCTATTTCAGGGTTATAGGACCAGGCGACGGTGTTCGGCGGGATGCGGCTGGGCGGTGGCTGTAGAGGTTTCTTCCCGACATCGCCCAAGGACTGCTCGGTTGGAAACCCGCCTCTGGGTGCTAAAGGGCAGGGGCTATTTCTGGAAACATTAGGGACCCCGTCCGTGCTTGCGACCCTTCGGGTCTCTCCCCTTATTCCTCCCTCTCAGTGGTCACGGGAGTACAAGGGTCCGGATAGCCTGCGTGGGGTGCTCTGTTCCGGTTTCGGGGTCCCTTCCGTTTGTCCCTTCTACCACGAATTTCCTATCATTTCGCTTCCCTTTCGTGTTTCAAGTCGGCTTAGAGCCTACGCAGTGTCGGACAGATGGCGCAGATGCATGCTCGTTGGAAAGTTCTTGTCAGCCCTGCCAATTGGCAGCCTTCTCTAAGCCGCCGTAGGTGAGGACCAGGTCCTCAAGCTTGGAATCGTTAGGGACTTCTGCGCGTCTCTCGATCGGCCTGCCTGTGGCATATAGCCTCCTGCGGTTCCTTCACCTCGTCCGTTCCTCTTGGGGATGGTAAGCACAGAAGATCCCCCTTGGGTCGAGGTGCGGGACGTGCCCTCGTTCCCTGGGACTTCTTCATTGCCTATATGCATCACAGTTGTTGGAATGACGAATGTTCATTGCTATATTACAATCTCAAATTTAACCTTTCCATATTTGTTTCAGCTTTATATTAACTTAATTTGTGTACAATTTACACAGAGAAAGAATTGTATTCTACCCAGAAATTTGATTCTTTCTGTACACACACACACACACACACACACACACACACACACACACACACACCAAACACCTTTTTCTAAAAATACAATTTTTTTTCTTGTATTCACAGAGTCTCACAAGGTGTATATCCAGCGAAATCAGGTATCGAATTTTTAGGTGAATTTCAATACTTCTTCTACTTGCTATAGGTACGTAGAAGAGAAAGTAAACAAGCTCTTCTATTAACTACTCTTTCAAAACATTACAGCTACTACCCTTTTTTTTTAGTTCCATTTATATCCGCCTTTAAGTTCATTTGGTCTTATCGGCGGACTTTCCTTTGGAATATATTGCTATTGGCAATGGTGTTAACTCGTATTCTCTTGTCGTTCCTTGCACTTTTAAGGGGGTTAATCATTAGATCGCGCACACTCTCATTCAAACTTCCATACTCTGGGGAGGATAGAGAGTGATCTTGGCTACAGAAAAATTCCCAACCATTAGCCGGGAATCAAACCCGGGACCCATGAACAGCAGGCAGGTGCTCTACCGACTGAGGTACGGGGCCAGCCCTCAACTACTTATTGTTAATACAGATAACTTTCAATGCAACTTTACACATTTCGTTTAACGACGGAGTAGTTAAAGCGATAGTGAAGAGTTTTAAAAGCGTGTCGTTACCTCATGGCTTTGAAATTCCGTAATGCTTGCATGACACCTGTGTTACATTCGCAATACTGTCTCTACCCTCTATCGCTTATTAGTGGGTATACAATTTTTACGAAAGTTTATTTTCTTATTTCATTTTAATCTATATAAACCTTTCCAGTATAGCTGCATTACACATATCGTGATAGACACAAAGGGGATAGCGATAGTCAAATGTTTAAGAACTGCACGCTATATGCTGAGACTATTTCCAGAAAATTCGAGATTGGATTGATAACGGAGGGAACTCGGCACCGATCCAGAAAGGATATTGTATCTACGGCTCACGTGGGGGCGTCCCCGGGAGGAGGGATGAGGGAAAGGAGACACCGGGCGGCCGGCACCAGAAGCGACGGCACAGCAATGACAGGGTCCTTGTTTCCAGATAGACACATCCCGGCAGATGGAAAGGAAGAACCGGGGATCACACCCCAGAGAGGGTCCAATGCTCCTCAAGGAGATTTACAAAGAACATCCTTTTCCTGTGCCACACTGCACCGAAACATCATCCCGACACTTCCAACCCTGAAAGAGACCAACGGGATGAAAGATGAATGAAATGAAATGGAGGAACAGGAAATTCGGGGGGTGGAGGTGAAAGAAACTACTCCAGCATGCGCGTGAGGGTCCGGGATCGATCCCGAGTCCTCCCGAATGCGGGCCACAGACGTTACCGCCTGAGCCATCCCGTCGGTGAAATATGCATTTCATTTGGCATTTTAACCAAAATCGTTAGAGCCATTTTTGGGAAAATGTCATGTAAAGGGTAGTTTGGAGTGGGGTTTTCTTGAAAATCACAAACACGCACACGGATCCTCACCAAAAATCAATTGAAATGTCCCGTGGCTGAAGAGGGACAATGCCCTTAAGTTCTAGGGTGAAATAAACGTAAACCCTCCTTTACTCGACTCACTATAATGAATAAGGTGCAGGTATACAGGGCAAACGGGTAACCATTCAATAATAACACTGTTGCATCGAGGCATGTTGTAGAATTTCCTCGAGGGACCTCTTGCCGACACTCCTAACGAGATTGGGATATGTTTAACATGTAAACAAGCTAACGTAATGAATGCAACGAGCAGGTCTAACTGCTTGGAAGCTGAGAGTATATATTTGTTTCTCTGTATCTGCTGACGCAACTGCTTCCTGATATCACTTACATCAGTGGTTCATACTCTGACGCAACGCTTCAAACCCGGGTCAAGCTGAAGCTCTGAATTTTAGCATCCTTGCGTTTCAGACAATGATATCCAATCACAATAGAGGTGTGTACGGGTTCTAGCAAGTCCTCGACCCGGTCCGGTCCATTCCGCAGATCGGGTTCGAGCTTAATTTGAAAAATGTTTGTCGGGTTCGGGCTATACCAAAAACATATGAATTTTATATTTCGTGTAAATATCTTAAACATGCATTTCTTTAAGAAAAAAACAGCATATTTTTTAGAAAATCCAAAAAATAACAAGCTTTCCATATAACGGGTAAATAAAGGCGAAATAAATTAATTTCTAACATTTTTGGGACCGCGATACATGAATAGCAGAATTATCGCAACATGCACACATCAATTGCATCAGTGATGTCGTCCTCCGTGGTGTAGTGGTTAGTTCCCGAGGTCGCGGGTTCAAACCCGGCGGAGGGCGATGGATTTTTTGGGGGTAAAAATCCTTAAGATAGCTTCTTTCGGAAGGGAAGTAAAGCCGGTGGTCCCATGTCGTACATTTACGGATATAAAAGAACCTCAAGCCTGATAAAGAGGCCTCTGAGCAAAATTACCGGTCTTTCACGCCCAATATAGAATGGGACGCTAAAGACCATAGCAGTTGAAGAGCGTGCATAAATAACACTCAATTTAATTTAATTTTTGCTGTGCGAGGGGTCGCGGGTTCAATTCCCGGCTGGAGAGTGGGAAATTTTCCCTATCCAAGATTATTCCGTATCCTCCCCAGAGTCTGGAAGTGTGTATGATCTAATGATTATAACTCAAAAGGTACAAGAGAATACGAGTTAACACCGTTGCTAACAGGCAATAAGTTCCAAAGGAAAGACCGCCGATAAGACCAATGTAGCTAAAGGCGGGGTATAAATGGAACTACAAAAAATCACTTCTTTTTGTCCCAAAACATTCCATGCTCTGCACTTCCCTTTTGCACTTGTCTTCTTTAGCTGGTTGTAACAATTTCGCCAGGCGAATGCTGGGGTGGTTCATCTTCTACCACGATATTTCTGTAGCCACCATCTGCTTCACTGCCATTGTTTGAGGGTTGTAGGACCAGGCGAAGGTTTTCGGCCGGTTCCGGCTGCGCGATGGCTATGCGCTTTGTAGAGGTTTATTCCCTGGCGTCGTGAGACTGCTCAGTTGGGTTCGGCCTCCGTCGGGGTTTCGGAGGCTTGTGGTTAGAGGTGGTGTTCGGATGCATCCGATCTGGAAACGTTAGGGACTGTCCATGCTTGCGCCCAACCTCATCCGGATCTGGTTGCCCTTTGGGTCTCTCCACTCGACTCTCCCTACTAGGGGTCGCAGTAAAAGCAAAAAGGGCCGTTGCAGTGCTCTGCACTGATTGCGGGGGCCCGTCCGTTCGTCCGCACTTCGATAAATTTCCGCGATATTGTGGCGTTTTATTAATTTCACCAGACGCACTGATGTGTATTGTTGCTACCAGGCGTAGCATTGTTGTGTGTCTTTAGTCATATTTCGGCTTAACGGTTTCTCCCTTCAATGCGGACCACGCCAAAGGGAAATATCTTTCTGAAGTTGTCTGGTATGACGTCGACCCTGTCTGGTATCGGCTAGACACGGTTGGTGGGGGTAAGGAAGTGTTCGTTGGAGTTAGACGTGTGGCCAGGCTATGGTTTAGTGGCATCTCCCTCCACCCCTTTTCCTTTGTTCAATATGTAGAGTCGCCAGACGTGAATAAATCCGAGGTATGTAAAGGTAACGTGTGTTATGTAATTTTTCAGTGTAGTATAAAACACACGCCTTCCACTTAATTTCCACACCAAGGTCCCAGACTCTCGCTGCCAGCGAGTTGCGCCACCCCCATGTGCATGTTGCGGTGATCTAAAATTAATTCCTTTTTCTGGTAACCTTTTGGCCTTCACCCCAACATGTAACAATATTCCCTCTTTTTCTTATGAGTGGAGTGCCCTTTATCACTCACTATTATATAACTGGTAATAGTTAAAATGATTAAATTAATTTTATAGAATATAATTGCAGCTTTTTACGTATTTATTTTAGTAATAATCATAATGTTTTAAAATTAAAATTAACAAAATTCGCCACTTTTCCCACTTTTTCCGTTTTCGCCGCAATGTCTCCCAAAGTCTCAAATTCGGCTCCGGTTGGCAACAGTTTAATAGGGGCAGCATGTGGTCAATAGGGCAGATGCCGCTGCTCACTGCATTCGAAGTCCAGCCGCCACTATTTCTGTAAGGGGTTTCTCAATTGGTTCCAAGGGCCTGAGTGCATCCCTGCCTCACAACAAGAGAAAAACTTCCTATGATGCCGAAACTGGAAATCGAACACAAGCCCCTTCGCACCGCAGGCAACAGTGCTTTGTGGAATAATAAGATAATTTTATTTAAAACAAAATCAGATAATCAGGCCTTAGAATTTCGCCCCGTGTAGACCCTTAATTACACTAGTCTGCATTTTCAAATCTTTTGTCAGATGATTTCTTAAAAGTAGGTGTTCTTGAATCAAGTTTTTGTGCGTCAGGTTTTTACACAAAATAATAAGTAATGTTTTGACAATTTTACTAATGAGCGTGGAAAAGTTTTCAAATACCATTTCACACAAGGTAAGTTTTTATTCAAGAAACATTTTAAGAATACTCTCAAGAACTCCCCTAATTTATTTCATGACTACATTTTAACAAAACGAGAAGCCAAAGTGTTTCGTTTAATTTTTTTCAAACTTTCTCTTTTTTGACTTCCTTGCAGATCCTTGAAGATGACTGTCCCTCCTCAACATCCAACAGTAGTCGGCCATCATAGTTTCATTCCATCTCCCCTGGTACCTCCTCTCCATTTCCTTAATATCTTGGTGAAAACGTTCACCCTGCTCTTTCTTCATATAATGTCCCAGAAAGTAGTCGATATGTGAATGCACCTTTACACTCATGTTACAACCCATCTTCTTGAAATTTTCCAACATTGTTCCGACAATGGCCTTGTAATTAGGGTCTTTGTTATTGCCTAAGAAGTTTTCACAACTGATCGGAAGGCGGTCCATGCTTCTATTTCTCTCTCATTCATTGCCTTCTCAAAATCTTCATCCTTCATCAAGTTCTTTATTTGAGGGCCAACAAAAATTCCAGCCTTTAATTTGTCTTGTGTAATGAAGGGAAATTTCTTGGAAAGGTACTTGAAGCAGGGTCCATCCTGTGGTAGAGCCCTTAAAAATTGCTTCATCAAGCCCAAATTTATGTGTAGTGGCGGAAACAATATATTTATATCTCTATATTTTTGAAGTGAAATTGTGAAAAAATTGTACGTGATAGAAAAAAAAAACTAAAAGTAGTTCTGAAATCAGCATAACAAAGTGAGTCAGAATCAGGCATTAGTTTTCAGTCATCCGATATCATGCACACTAGTGTAATCACAAGCTCCATCTATTTGATAGCCTGTTTTTGTTAGTTTTAATATTCGCATCGATAATAAGAGCATCACATCCCCCTTAACCCAAACCTCGCATTTGACAATCGCAATATTTCTTCCGTATATATTCCTCAAGTGTTTCAATTATAGATGGCTCTGTTAGAGTGGCGATGCTGGAGACGTCAGAGTTGCGGTCTTTCAGCAAATAAGCCGAAGGCACGTAGCGCTAATCGTGTTCAGGACAAGGCAGATCCGACACAATTCTATCGCTCAAACCCAACCTTAGGCACCGGATGGGAAATGTTCAGCGTAAAGTTAGTCAACCGGAATCAAGCCACAGAATCTCACATTACTCCAGAGACGTTTAGAACCGCCGAATTTTGCACAAGGGAATTGCTGTCATTGAGGGCAACGTTGTAAACCAGATGTCTCCAGATGCCTCTAAAGTCATGCAAGTCACTGCTCTTCAGGAAACACGCTGACGTGCAGTTGTACGACGGTTCGGCGTTTTTACTAGTATCGCATTCCACCTAAACATTTGATACCGGATTTCACCGGAAATACGCGTTTTGAGGACCCCTGAATAAAACATTTTTAGAAAAACCTCTGAAAAGTCTAATAAATACCAAACTTGACACCTTATGTTTAGTATCTTTCAAAGAAGCGAGACGACAATCTTCAAGAAAGTCCCCACCCTAAAATACCTTTTTATTTTCTAACAATGGTTCTAACGATTTTAATTAAATTACCATATATTAAAGATATTTACATGACAAATAAAATGTATATACTGAATTTTCTGGGAATAGCTTGTGAAATCCTAATTCAAAAGGAATTTTGTACAAGTGGTTAACTTTAGAAGATACACAAAAAAAATCTGATGTGATACATACACATGACTTTTTCTACCCTCTATCGTTTATTAGTGGGTATACAAACCATTTTTACATAGCTGCATTACACACTTCGTTATACATACAAAGGGAACAGCGATAGTCAAATGTTTAACAACTGTACGCTATATGCTGGTCTTAAAATTCCATGACATCATGAGACAGCTGAAAATCGATAGGAGTTTAAAATAATGCCTAAGTATTGAACAATGCGAACCATTAATAACAGATATATCAGAAATGGCTGATTCCACAAAAAAAGTTATTTGAAATAAATTGTGTGTTTTAAACAAACGTACATTTTTGGTGTAGTACATTTTCATCTATCCCTTAAGGTTTACTAGTTATGGAAGATTATATAAATTTCCTTCCGAATGAAGAGGACTTCACAAGCTATTCCCGGAAAATTCAAGATAGACATTTTATTTATCATGTGAACGTCTTTTAATATTTGGTGTTTTAAGTAAAAACGCTGCAGCCATTTTTCAGAAAATAAAAAATTTCGAAAAAGTTTCCATGTTAAGGTTAATTTTGGGTGGAGGAATTTTTTTTAAAACCTTTGCGTTACATCTTTCGGGCATTTCGTTTTTGAGTTATACTGTTCACACATAGACACACTTGCAGTTTTTCTAAAACTACTTTTTTGGATTCGGGGGTCCTGAAAATATGCATTTTCGGTAAAATCTAGGTATTTAATTTTTAGGTGGAATGTAAGACCTTCTCTACGTATTAGGTACGTGGTAGAGGAAGTGATATGCTTTCGTAAAAATATACGATAGTGAATGTAACACATCAGAATTTTTAAATGCAAGAAAACATCAAATTCATATATTTTGAGACTGCAGGAATTTCTTTATTGCAACAGTTAGTAAGACCAGTATCTACTGACTGTGAATTATAATTAATTATCATCCCTAAACTTATTAAAAGTCTACATTTCCATATAAACGCTCCTACAGTTGACATGTTGTCCCGTGTACATCGATAGGTTGATGTTCGAAGCTAACTAAATGGTTCCCTAAAAGGTATAAATGGCGATGGGAATCTCCGAGCAGCGCAATATACCAAGGATGAAAGAAGAGGGCCTTTTAAGGAAATAGCACTTCCCCGATAAAGCTGCTCCCGCTAGCGGTAGAATGAATGCCTGCATTCACGATGTATGGGCCGAAGAAAGCCAGCGCATCTCGCTTGCATTTCAAAGGAAGATCATATGGAATGGACTGCATGAGCTCTACAGAGTCGTTTCTCTTTGCGGAAAAGTGAAGATCGGGAAGCGAGAGGCAAATAACTGCATAGTTTCGCTTCAAATATTCATAACTAGACATCGGATCTGCAAGCAGATGCACGTTTACTTTGCTTTTACTTGGACGGAATTAAGTTTTGCAATATATTTCACGTTCGTTTGTGCTTTTATGTAAAGGTTTATAGTGCATATAACTGCATATTTTTGATGTGTTGCTACATATTCCATCATCTTTCCATGCATAGAGAATAAAATACACGCATTTTTAAATGTTTAATTAAAAATATACAATGCTGTTTGTGAAAATTGCAACACAAAGAAGTAAACGCATTAATGTAATAGCACAGATTAGGTACATGACAAGTAACAAATGATAAACTTTTCAACTCTATACATGCCCTTTGAGCCCTAATATTCAGTATTTGGTGTGGCCTCCATGCGCTGCAATTAGAACTGCTACACGGCGTTCCATTGAATCAAAAAGCTTCTGAATAAGTTCCTGAGGGATTTCTCTCCACGCAGTTTGTATTCGAGCCCACAAATCGTGACACTGGTTACTGGAGGACCGTGACACACCAGATGCCGACCAACCATATCCCAGACATGTTCGATGGGCGACATGTCAGGCGAGCGTGCAGGCCAGGGAAGCAATGATACCCGTCGCTCTTCGAAGAAGGCTTGTACATACCTCGCAATATGTGGCCGGGCATTGTCCTGTTGTAATGCCTGAAGCAGGGGGTTACCTCAGGCTCTACAACCACCGTTAGGTATCGGTTGCTGTTCAAAGTGTCCTCATTTCGTAGGAGGCGAAATCGGTTGTTGTAACTAATGGCACCCCAAACAATCACACTTGTGTTTGTCCGCTATGTCGCTCAACAATGCAGCCCTCTAGGTTGCGCTCACCACGGTACCGCCGGACACGTATGCGGCCATCGCTCTAGGACACGTTGAAGCGGGACTCGTCCAAAAAGACTACATTTTGCCACTCAGCACCCCAGTGAGGTGTTCACGTGCCCATTGCAGTTGGAGGAGCTGGTGGTTTCTGGACAATGGAAGCCGACGTAATGGCATGCACGCAACCAGTCCAACCTGCAGCAAACGGCGACGAACCGTTGATGCAGACAAGTTCACACTTACTGCACGCAGTGCTCCAGCGTCGAGCCAACGCTGTGGATGAAGCTGTGCGGTCCGTTATGGCCATGCGGACAAGATGACGGTCATCCCGTGCTGTGGTCATGTTCCGTGGTCCAATATCCGCTCTTCGCTGCGTACGACCTTCATCTATCCACTGCTCCCACACACGCATCACTGTCGTAGCAGCATGCCCTGTACGAGCCGAAATGTCACAGTATGACAAACCCGCTTCCCGGAGACCGATCATTCTGCCTCGGCCTACGTGTACCCCATCTCTCTGCACACCTAATAACTTATTGCTTGCACATTCTTCTACACTTCCACCAAATTGGAAGTTATTTAGGAAATTCTTTCTTGGTGTTGCAATTTTCAGAAACGGCAGTGTACATGCCGAACACACTAACGCTCAAAAGTATTTTGTAGTTGCGGTTTTATGTTGTCACTACTGTTTGCATCCAGTCACAACAGAGCAACGCATTTAACTGTGTCACTCCAAGAATAGCTTCACGTTGCTGCGGTCACATATCTAGTAAACAAGCAAGTTCATACAATAACAATGTGAGTATATATTCCTTCAGCTCAAAAGTATTTCGTAATGTGATTTGGTATGGTATTCGTTAAATATTGTCACTTAGACATTCAGACGGTGTTTGTTTATTTGTAGAGACAACTAGAGGCATGCCAAAACAACAGGAATACTCGGTTGATGTGAGACAAACTGTTTTGAATGCTCTGAAGAAGGGAAAGTCGCAGTCTAGCGTTGCTAGAGACTTTGGCATATCACAGCAACTAATATGTGTGTGGAGTCGACGGCAGAAATAGGAAGGAACAGTAGCCAATAAGCCAAGGTCTGGTCTTCCTCGAAAAACAACAATGAGGGAGGACAGAATGGATTTGTAAGCAGTGGTTGCTGATCCAAGAAAATCGGCTCACAAATTAAGGGTGATCTGAAGCAGCTTCATGGACTGAACCCACATGTCTCTACTGTAAAACGTCACCTAGTACCAGGTGATTTAAATGGTAGACGATCATCAGTAAACCACTCATAAATTCAAAAAATAGGACGACCAGGTTACAGTTTGTAAACAAACATCAAATTTGGAATTGTATAGATTAGTATGGGGTTTTATGGAGTGATGAGAGTAAATTTAATTTATTCTCTTCTGATGGTTTGCAGTATATACGTCGACCAAGAAAGCAAAGGGAGAACAAAAAGTACCACGTTTTTTTGGGGGGAGGGGTAGTGGACGGGTGTAGGAAAGTTGATAGAAGTCAGGAAAGGTGTTGGGGTTCCGCTGAGCACCCCGATAGTAAGCGGAAGGTAACTGCAGCTTATGTTCGCTGGCAGAGGGTGTGAAAATGTCCGGGAGACAGCCATGACCGTGCCAGGGACCTGACAGCCCCCCGGGGAGTGTCGGGATTGGGCAAGGAACTTTATTTGTGTTTATTGAATTTCAGTGTTCATGAGCGCCCCCGAGAGGTGCGCTTGGGTTAGTTCGATGGTAGCTGAATCTTGTGTTCGGAAAGAGTACAGTGTGTTCAATTGACATCATGTAGGAGGACAGTCGTTCCTGCCCACTCTTTAGGCCGGTGAGTAGAGAAGTCCACTCGGCCATCGTAGTGAGCAGGGTGTTTACAATGTCGGCTAGACCTGAAATCGTGTGCCTAAACTCCTCCAGGCAGTCTGGCTGTGTTGGTGTCGGTGGAAGACTGGCGATGACTTGGCCCGGGCCACTGATCGAGGAGTTGGTGTCGTCTAATCGCTGCAGGCAGGTGGTGAATGTGTTGGCTGTGGATGAGAAGGCGGCGGTGATGGCGTGTAGATCTTGCAGTCCAGATTCAATGGCGGCGAGTCGGCGGAGATGATGATCCGAGTTGGCGGAGGTGGTGAGTGATGTGACGAGTTCTTCCTGTAGAGAGATGCGGGATCCGATGTTGAGGACCTCCGTGTGGAGATCCTGGACCGCATCTCGTAGGGTGGTGTCTGTGATGGCCAGAGGTGGAGGTAGCGTTGTCGTCGGAGGAGCGGCTGGAGCTGTGTAGATGGCTTCTTGGGTATAGTGGGATTGCACCTACCCGGTGAAGTGGCCGTCGGCGGCGGAGGTCGTCTCTGGTGCACTGTGTCATCAAACTCGGTGCACCGCAGTATTGGCACCTGGGTAATGCAGCGCAATTTGTAGTGTCGTGGCCGTAGCAGCAGCATCTGTGGCATGGCTGGTGGCTTTCCGCTCGGCTAGCCTCTATGCGGAGAACCTGCCCTCGGACCTTAAGTCAGCCTCACGGTCGGCCGGATCAGCCAATGCCAGGCGGACGAAGGTGGTTGGTCCTCGAGACGTGATAATGCGCGTGGTCTTCAAAAGTACCAGGTCCGACCATTAAGCACGGTGGTGGCAGTGTCATGGTGTGGGGATGTTTTCCTACAAGTGGAGTTGGGCTGGTCCTTTAATCCAAATAGAAGGCAATATGGATCGCTTCCTGTAAAGTGACATGGTTCCACAAAGGAGAAATAATATGCCATGTAATTGAATTTTTGCAGGACAATGATCCAAAACACACCGACGGCTGTTTAAAAAAAATTCTTTTCAGATAAAAAAATCAAACTTTTGGAGTGTCCAAGCCAGAGACCGGATCTAAATCCAATAGATCACCTCTGGGATGAATTGATCGATGTATTCGTTGTAGAAGGTACTCAAACAAGGATCAATTTGCTGCTGCCTTATTGGCTGAATGGTCAAAACTCCCACTCGGCCGATTATAAAAGCTTGTCGATTCAATCCCGAGGGGTGGGGCGATAGTTAAGTGTGCCAGCGTGATATGGCCGTGTTAAAGGTCTAATAGATATCTAGTCGAACTGTAAGCGTATAATTGAGTAGTTGTGTACTAAGCAGGAGGGCAGTAGTGGTTGTGACAGAAAGGCAAGATGTTCAGAAGATTATTGCTCCAGTGTTGGCAGA
Organism: Deroplatys truncata; assembly: GCA_030765065.1. Lineage (NCBI taxonomy): Eukaryota > Metazoa > Arthropoda > Insecta > Mantodea > Mantidae > Deroplatys > Deroplatys truncata. The sequence goes on from CM060979.1 coordinate 16,977,717, forward strand.
CTGGCATTATTTAAACAAACATGTTGTGTGTATACTATTGACTTAATTGCAAATATCATCGACATATTATGTGCCAAAGGTCCTCATGTCCCCGTGACCGCTCTTGTTGCTGTTTGCATGCCATGGGAAAGAACAGATGCTGCTCTGTTAGCTCTGAAAATAACATCATACTCTGCAATATATCGAGGTTTTAAATGTCTGGTGAATGTTTGGCAATAAGTACGTAACACACACAATTTGCTAGTGAACCGAATCATAATTATTCCTTGACATGGAAATAGATATGAACGCGTACTGTATTACTGATGTATAGATTCACATGACGTATTCTAGTCACTCTCCTACTAACTATTCTTAGTAAAACTCATTCTTGTATCGATTTTTACTTTCTCTACTACGTATAGTAAGTAGGGGAAGTATTGATTCCACCCAAATATTCGATACCGAGATTTCACCGGAAATATATGTTTTGAGACCCCCTGAATTCCAGAAAAACTGATGTGTTACACTCACATGACTTTCTCTACACTTGTAAAACTATTTTTACAAACGCTTATTCCCCATATGTTCAAGTTAATCCATATGTTAATCTTATTGCTAATTTTCTTGCAGATGCAAGGGGAATTGGTAGGCTTTAAGCGATAGTCAAATATTTTAAGAGCTGGTTGCTATGTGGAGTATTCCATTCTCTTTGCATTACCAGGACAAAAAAAAAGAATAACGAATTTGAGAAAAAGTATAAGTATTGGAAAATTTAAGGGAATAACAAGCAATATCTCGAAAATACTTCACTCAACAACAAAAAATGTACGAGATATAACATAAATTGTGTATTTTAACGCGATCTACATTTTTTGTGTAGTAAAATTTTGTCTATCTCTTATGGTTTACCAGTTATGCAAAAGTCGTTCACATTGAAGAATACTTTTGGAGACATTCCCAGAAAATTCAAGATATACATTTCGTTTGTCATGAAAATATCTTAAACATATGATATTTTAATCAAAATCGTTACAGCCATTTTTAAGAAAATAAAAATTTTCGAAAAATGTTCCATGTAAAGAGTAATCTGGGGTGGGGGATTTTCTTGAAAACCTTGGTGTCACATCTCTGGAAGATACTGAACCTAAATACCAAGTTTGGTGTTTATCCGACTGTTCGTTTCTGAGTTATGCTGTTCACAGACAGACAGACACACACACACACACAGACACACACACGGACATGTTTCCAAAAATGCTAGTAGAGAAAGTAATAAATAGTGACTTAACACTTGAAAAAAGTATTAGGCACGAATAGGAAAGAAAGTCTTAAAAATGGTTAGCACCAAAAAAGAAAATTATTGCTTTCAGGAGGTCTACGTGTTTGTCTATCTGTATTTACGGTTTATCAGGTATACAAAAGTCAAATTTTCATAAAATTCAAGATATGCATTTTATTTCTCACGCAAATATCTCAAACATATGGTACTTTAATCAAAATCCTTAGAGCTATTTTGGAGAAAAATCAGAAATAACGAAACGCTTTCGATGTAAAAGCTAATCTGTGTTGGCAGACAGACGTACTCGCGCGCGGACCTTGTCGTAGAAATGCTCTTTTTGGATACAGAGAGCCTCAAAACGTGTATTTTCGGTATCGAATTTTTTTGGTAGAATGCAATACTTCTCCTACTTAATATAGGTAAGCAGTAGATAAAGTAATAAACACCCACAAATCCACCCACTATTTCATTTAGTGCAGGTAAGAGTAAAAATCAGTTTCGTGGTGGTTTCGGTGACCAAACCGGGAAGTAAAACCTTTTTACATATTAATTACGTGACACGTTCCAATGGGGAAAAAATAGACTGACAAGTTTCAATTATGCCAAACAAAGAATAAACAGAAAATTTAAAAAAATAAGGACACTGAATACATATGAACAGCGATATAGAAACCGAACACCTAATGGAGTAATTTAATTTGCATTTTAACAATGTCATGTACGTTCCGCTAGCTCATTACTGGTATGTCAATGTCCTCCTGCTACTACTTGCTGAAACCTGTACGCCATTATGAGTGCACAAATTACTTTTGAAATAAACAAGTGGCCTGTTCCATTAACCCTACTGATTTACATGCAGGCGACCAGAATAATAATGAAACAATATTTATGGTGAATAGCGCTAGAGGGAATGCATAATAAATTATGGTGGTGGTGTCGAAACCACCAAGTCCAAAAGTTCAGCAGCTAACGGCGGGGGAAAAACAGAAAAGATTAAGGCGGGTTACAATATGATTATTCATATACGTTCGTTTTATACATGCAAGGGTCCGCAATGTTTTCTTAGTTTCAACCTCGTGTGGGGCCATAAAGTACTTTATCATCTTGTCCTAAGACAAAAATACTTTTATCTGGAGGTCCGATTCAAGGATATCACTATGCAAGTATTATTACATAACTCACTGTTTTAAATGCTGAAGTGAATAACAAGCAACAGTGTATAGGGAGTTAAACCCTGAGACTTTTTGGTAGTGTTAAAAGCCCCTACACGTTGTACAGGCTCGCGTGGCTTAGACTGGGAGTATGGCGGATGATAAACATTACTTATAAAACTCTGCCTCATTTGCTAGGAGGAAGAGTCGTGGGTGCATATCTTGGCAAGCTGTGGGGAGGAATGGAGGGAAAAATATTTACCGCGATTCTTTACCACCTCGAATGAGGAATTAAAGGCTTGCTGGATGCTACTGGCAGGCAGGAAGGACATAGAGAGGATAGGTAAATTTCTACATGACGCAAGACAGCCGAGAAATAAGAGTACCAGCTCGAATGGAGAGTTAAGGGCATGTTGGACGCTACTGGTAGGCAGGGAATACGTTGAGGGGATAGATAAATGTCTACTTAAAGCGAAAAACCTGAGATCTGAGAAGGATGACACTAAGGAAAGGTGGGGTATAAGAAGAGCTAAACGTTGGTATTGTTAATTTATATTTTTAATGTCTTTTTCCACGTGTTGTTAGTATGTTGTATATCCTAACTGTTTTTGTTTACTACAATAAATATAAACTAGAGATGTCGAGAAAATGCTTGGAGAGAATGTACGAGGCATTGGTAGAATAAAAAATACTGTATGCGGTGGAAATATGCGGGGGGGATTAAGTAAGAACATTGACCAAACGTATAGAATGTTTTGTAAAGAATTAATTGGACTACCAACACCACATCAGGCGAGGTTGCATTAGTAGAACTAGGAATAACGAGGAGGAAAGGTGAAATCTTAAAGATATGCCTGACTCAGCAAAAGGTTCTAAGAAACAAAATCAAGGGCATGAGAGAATTTTTAGGGAAGTTAAAGGAAAAAATGTAGAAAAGTAAGAGAAGCAAAGGCCGCTCAGTGAGCGCTAAGGCCAGGGAGCCAAGCAATCTGAGTGGCTCAATAAGAAAACAAGCACCAGACAAATTGTACATAAGTTGTAGGTGTACAATAATATATTAATATACATTGTATGTATTCTACACCAAATTGTAGAACAAATTGTGCAATAAATTCAATTCATTACTACAATAGGGTATAATAATGCATCATAATACAGTTTATTGTTATTTTGTGGGTTGTTTACATTTAATATGCTATGTTTGAGTATGCTTGTCTTTCTTTTTACTTTCTCTACTACGTATAGTAAGTAGGGGAAGTATTGTATTCCACCCAAAAATTCTATACCGAGATTTCACCGGAAATACATGCTTTGAGACCCCCTGAATCCAAAAAAAGCAGTTTTGGAAACATGTCCGTGTGTGTGTCTGTGAACAACATAACTCAGAAACGAACAGTCCGTTAAACACCAACTTGGGATTTAGGTTCAGTATCTTCCAGAGATGCGACACGAAGGTTTTCAAGAAAATTCCTCCACTACATATTACCCTTTACATGGAACATTTTTCGAAAATTTTCTCAAAAATGGCTCTAACGATTTTGATTAAAATATCATGTGTTTAAGATATTTTCATGACAAATGAAATGTATATCTCGAATTTTCTGGGAATGTCTCCAAAAGTATTCTTCATTGTGAGCGACTTTTGCATAACTGGAGATAGACAAAATGTTACTACACAAAAAATGTAGATGGCATTAAAATACACAATCTATGTCATATACATTTTTTTGTTGAGTGAACCATTTTCGAGATATTGCTTGTTATTCCCTTAAATTTTCCAATAGTTTTTCTCAAATGGGAATTCGTTATTCATTTTTACTTTCTCTACTACGTATAGTAAGTAGGGGAAGTATTGTATTCCACCCAAAAATTCGATACCGAGATTTCACCGGAAATACATGTTTTGAGACCCCCTGATTCCAAAAAAAGCATTTTTGGAAACATGTCCGTGTGTGTGTCTGTGAACAGCATAACTCAGAAACGAACAGTCGGATAAACACCAAACTTGGTATTTAGGTTCAGTATCTTCCAGAGATGCGACACGAAGGTTTTCAACAAACTCCGCCCACCCTATACTACGCTTTACATGGAACATTTTTAAAAAAATTTAATTTTCTCAAAAATGGCTATAACGATTTTGATTAAAATATCATATGTTTAAGATACTTTCATGACAAATAAAATGTATATCGAATTTTCTGGGAATGTCTCCAAAAGTATTCTGCATTCTGAACGACTTTTGCATAACTGGTAAACCATAAGAGATAGACAAAATTTGACTACACAAAAAATGTAGATCGCGTCAAAATACACAATTTATGTCATATACATTTTTTGTTGTTGAGTGAACCATTTTCGAGATATTGCTTGTTATTCCCTTAAATTTTTCAATACTGTTTTCTCAAATGGGATGTTATTCATTTTTATGGTTTGAATATGCAAGGAGTATTAATCTGTAGCAAAGAGAATGGTGCTGCACCTAGCAACCAGCTATTAAGAGATATGTCTATGCTTAAAGGCTACTGTATTTCTATATTGCCCTTGCAAATACAAAACAAGGGGAACATAGTAGGCCTTAAACGATAGTCAAATATTTTTAGAAGTGGTCGCTATGTGTAAAATGTAATTCTCTTTGTATGTCAAAAGATCGTTTCTGCAAATTTTTATCTCGATTAATATGAAATAGATGGAGAAGAGTTTGTACAAGAGTAGAGAAAGTCATGTAAGTGTAACGCATCAAATTTTTTTTTATGTCCTGGACATACACAGAGAATGGAATGCACCACATAGCAACCAGCTCTTCAAATATTTGACTGTCGCTTAAAGGTTACCATATTCCCCTTACACCTACGAAAATTAGCAATAAGATTAACATCTCGATTAACATGAAGCATATGGAGAATAAGAGTTTGTAAAAATAGTTTGTACAAGAGCAGAGAAAGTCATGTGAGTGTAACACATCAGATTTTTTTAATCTTATTATTACTCTGTGTATTATGTAACCACGTATCCTTTGTGGATTGTTAGATTGTATGTATTCTTTTATTTAAATAAATACACTCATTCATTCTGCATACGACACCGAAGGCGTAGAAATGAAATGATAATTGAGAAACGAAACATTCCAGGGAATGCATCCTAACTCGGTATCGTTATCTTCGTGGGTAAAATGTGAACAACCCAGCACGGTCCCGTAACTATGTGAAAGCTATTACAGTATCACAACTCGGTCTACGAACTGCGCAAGTATCCAGGAGGGATAAATCGCCCCCACTCTACTTGTCTTTTGCCTTTAGCTACTGAGTTATCTAGTGAGGTGTCTTAAGGAGGAAGTGGGCTGATACGCGGGAAACAGAATATCTGGGAGATTACTTTGCCGTTAAAGGTTATGCTGAAAATGTCCTCCGTACGCCTCTAAGCACAGATGAACAAGTCGTTCCAACTTTCTGACAGTTTGTTGGAGCATTGCGTTTTCAACACCGTTGCTTTCACGTGTAATATTCTCTTTTAGATGGTTCCTAGTCCCAGGGCGTGTACTTAGACTCTTCCCTTTAGAACACCCCACAGGAAAAAGTCTGGCGAGGTCAAGTCCAGTTATCTTGGTGGCCACAAGTTCCTGGAGATTATGCGAATCGACATAACTTTGGATCAGCGCCACAGACTCACGTGACGTATGGCATGTGGCACCCTCCTGTTGAAAGTTCCCTTGACGCAGCTCAATATCATCCAATTGTCCAACTAATTCACTGAAAATGCATCGGTACTCTCCGGTGTTCACTGTATCGTCGAAAAAAAAAATTGGACTCACTATTCTCTCTGCCGATAATGCGCACCAAACTGCGACTTTCAATGGGTACATACATGTTTCTTGAATGCCATGTGAATTTTCTGCGTGTGTTCTGTGAGTTTACTTAATAGTTTAGGTGAAACCATGCCCCGTCCGTGAATCATGTAATGGACGGTGGAACGTGATCATCTGGATCCAACGACAATATGCCAACTTTTTAGTCTTATCTGGCTCAAGCAGCTCATGAACAGAGGTTACCCTACACAGCTTTATACCGACCTTCTTCGCAGCTCTCTTTCACACCGCGTATGAGTACCCGGTCTCCTGAGACGGACGCCTTAAAGACTGGTTGAACGTCTACAGCAACCGACGGAAGTCTAGACCAAGGATGCTTGCCGGATTCACTGACAAGATGTCCAGTTGTTTCCAACTTGTGTACCAACACCAGTATTATGTTCCTGTCTGGATGACTTCCAGCACCAATTCCCTCTGATATGCCCTTCGCGTGGCTATGGCCGAGTTCGTTATCCAATAGTTTTTAAGAATACCCGTTGCTTGACTGACACTGAAAAAGCACTAATGGAACATGTAAACGATCAAACGAAGATGGCAGCGAGCAACTGCAAGCTGCAACTCGAACTGCGCCAGTTCTCGATAGATGCCCAAAGCTACCGTGTGACATGCAGTGTAGATTCCAAGTCCTCCCGCTGAATTTAATAGATAAATTCGTATATTCCTATTCAAATAATGGAAGAACGAAAATCATAAATTTTTTGTGAATCACTCTGTATTTTTAAACTGGTGCACAGGCATTTTTAAATCCATAATTCCTGATGCTCTCCTGAAAATTTGAAGTAATAAGTTATAAACTGTGGTTCAAGGAGTTGAATAGTGAAAAATGTTGAAAAGAAGGAATTGAGGAAAGTTGAGTTTAAAGTTCTACGCGGTGCTTTGCCTAAATAGTACAGGAATAATTAAATAGCCAATTGTAGTTTTAACATTTCATACAAAAAAAAAAGAAAAAAAAAGAAAACAATTGTACACCGACTTCCATTTTTGCCGTCACCGCAGCTTTTGAACATATTCTACTGGCGGTCTTCACAGGTGGAGTATGGCAAAGAGGAGATGTGTGTATCTGTTTACCTTTTCGCGCATGCAGTGGCGTCCTGTTTTACGAGCACAGTTCTAGATTATTGTCGTATGAATATATAACTTCGAGCAATAGCTTTACCCTTCATCACTTGTCGTCTTCCATGGCCTAGGGGTACCATGCTAACCTCTAGTTCTGAGGTCGTGGTTTCAAACCCGGCGGAGGGTGATGGATTTTTTTCGGGCGTAAACATCCTTAGCATGGCTTCCTTCGGAAGGGAAGTAACGCTGGTAGTCTCGTGTCGTAGATTTACGGCACATAAAAGAACCTCAAGCCTGATAGAGGCCTCTGTGCAAAATATCTGGTCTTTCACGCCCAATATAGAATGGGACGCTAAGAACCATGACAGAGCGCCCATAAGAAAAACTCTCCTTCAGTTATAATAACCATGTTTAAATATATAGCTAAACCCCTATTTTGCACAATATCTCCATGAAAAAGTATTCTTAATGACAATATAAAGTAAAACTGAAGTAAATTATACTTTTTCTCTCAAAGAGAACACATTTACTGACATTATTTTAATAATCTGTTCCAATCTCCATTCTTGTCCAATACCTGTTTTAGCCGCCTAGCACTGAATCACTCGTCGTCCTCTGGGAACACTGTTATGCAATGTGGGAACATACGCATTTAGAGTCAAAGTTCCATCCAGCATTAAGTGATTTAGTGCCTAGGCGGCTAAATCAGGATGTCTAGTAATTGTGTCCTCTTTGAGAGCAAAAAGTATAATGTATTTCAGTTTTACATTCTGTTGCCATTAAAAATATTTTTGGTGGAGATATTGTGTATAAGAGGGTTTTATTTAGTTATATATTTAAACGAGGCCATCATAAATGATGACGAGTAAAGCTATTGCTCAGAGTTATACAGGGTATATCTTTATTGGTGTCATATATTTGGGGGACATGTTCTTGACATCAAAACAGTAAAAAAAGTTCACATGTACATAGGTCTGAAAATCAACCGTTTGTTATAGGTAAAAAAATATGTATTCTATGAGTGAACCGACGGATATGCACTACACGTATGGCCGTGCAGACGGCAATGCAGCACGAGCACGTGAACTTTATGCAGAAGGGTAACCTGACAGGCCGTTACCGTGTGCAAGAACATTAGCACTAATTCACCAACGCTTGAGAAAGAATGGCGCATTTGAGAGGAGTACTAGGTGTGTTGGGAGCCAAGAACGGTACGAGGCATTGAGCTTGAATAACGAGTTCTTCGTGCTGGGGACGCAGACCCATCATATAGCACAAGACATGACTGTAGCGGAAAGAGTTAGTCATACGACTATCTGGAGAATTCTGCATGAAAATCTTCTGTACCCGTATCACCTTCAACGTGTGCAAGGCTTAAATGAGGCGGACTTTGAGCCAAGAAGACGTTTCTGTCAACGCATGTTACAGCAGTGCGCTGTGTTCATCATTTTCCTAGCCTGTATCTTTTTCACGGATGAGGCTGGTTTTACTCGCGACGGTATCTTCAATTTTCATAACACTTATAACTGAGCATTTGAAAACCCTAATGAAGTACGAAAGGACAACCATCAAGAGAGGTTCTCTCTCAAAGTTTGGGGTGGAATCGTTCATGATCATCTTATTGGTCCCTGCTTCTTTCCTCCGCGTCTAATTGGACAAACCTATCTCCAGTTTCTCAGTAATGAGCTGCATCACTTAACTGATAATGCGCCTCTGGACATCATCCAACGAATGTGGGATTTACACAATGGTGTTCCAGGATCATTTCAGTATAATATTCGTAAGTTGTTTAATGATGGATTTCCGCAAAGATGGATTGGTTGAGGGGGACCCATTGCATGGCCTGCTTGATCGCCTGGTTTGAACCCAATGGACTTCTTCGTCTGGGGACATTTGAAGTCCTTGGTTTAATAGACTCCTGTAACTGATGTTGACATTTTGAGAAGACGTATCCAAACTGGTTTTGACCAAATACGAAACACACCAGGAATTTTCAACAGAGTACGCCAGAGCATGGGACGCAGGCTTACTGCATGCACCGAAGCAAGAGGAAGCCACTTCGAGCAATTTTTGTAACTTTCGAATTTGTGTTGTAACTCTGACATAAATGGTTTTCAGACCCATGTTCATGTGAACTTTTTTTGCTGTTTTGATGTCAGGAACATGTCCCCCAAATATATGACACCAATAAAGATACATCCTGTATATTCACATGAAAATAACCTGGAATTGTGCACGTGAAACAGGATGCCACTGCATGCAGAAAAGGTAAACAGATACACGCGCCTCCTCCTTGCTCACACACTCCACTGTGAAGGCCAATAGAGTGCCTCCAAAACTACGGGGACGGCATAAATGGAAGCGAATGTACATAATGAAAGTACAAATTACATCTATGCATTTTGAAAGATCAAGAAATCGAACATTTTTCACATTCTTTACATTTTACTGAGGCATTGCCTTAATATGAACTTTATTTAAGCATTTAATTACGGTTTGTGTGGCGTCGGTAATAAAGAGCCTCCTGACGGCTAGCGCCTCATAACTCCATCTGCAGGAAGTGGTGCAGAAGCCGATATCAGAGACTCATAAAGACGACGAAATGGAACAGATCTGTAATTAAAGACACGTCTACAAGGCGTTATATTACAAGAGGGCAGACAGAGCAAAGTAATGTGCAGAGAAAGGTTTATGGAGAAGGTTAGAGATGCTGTGGAGCGCGACAGATGAAGTGAAGACGAGATGTTTCCCATTTAGATACGCTCTTGGTGTACAACTATTGATTTCAGCGGCCGGCCGGCTGGCTGGTGCAATATGCAGTGCTCTGAATTTCAATTTGCTCTGCGGCTCCCAGCGCAGATACAATGAAATACATCCTTGTTTATGGACCGTATACTTCTGCTTCTGTTTTTTTCGCGGATTTCGGTCCATATTATTTTGCTGTTCTTTCTGTCGGCATCCTCGCACTGACTGATCGACGATGTCTGTTTCTTAAACCACTAGAGAATATCATTCACGAACACCTGCCTTCATTTATTATGTATCTCGTGAAGAATCGGATAGTAACGCCTATTGTTTATACGCTAGCCCTCCAAGTCAGGGGCGACCAACCCTTGGCCCGTCAAGACATTTTAAATGGCCCACTGATAACTCAAGATCCGATGTGAACCTATTTATTATTAGATTTATTCATAAATCTATTTTGCATTTCAGAGTCTGAGATTCATAAATACACCTCATCCTTGCAAATGGAAATAATGCAGTGCGGTCGTTTTATGTGGAGGCCACGGATCGCGTGTATGCGTGCTCCGCACACTATTGCACTGTGGGTTTTTTGTTGCCTATCTGCCGCGTTATTTACTCACGAGTGATAGTAACATGCACTAACCGTGTAATAAGTGGTATCCATCTGCGTGAAGAATTCTTAACATCTGCCAATGATATTACCATCCACACGCGTAAGTTCTTGCGTAAATGTTCATAATTTATGTTTTTGAATTGTCCTTAGGTTCGTCTGTGGTGTGGGAGTTGTTCATATAAACTTTATTTTTACTTTCTCTACTAAGTATAGTAAAGTAGGGAAAGTATTATATTCCACCCAAAAATCTGATACCGAGATTTCACCGGAATTATATGTTTTTAGGCCGCTTGAATCCAAAAAATCTGATGTGTTACACTCACATGACTTTCTCTACTCTTGTACAAACTATTTTTACAAACGCTTATTCTCCATCTGCTTCATGTTAATCGAGATGTTAATCTTATTGCTAATTTTCTTGTAGATACAAGGGGAATTGGTAGGCTTAAAGCAACAGTCAACTTTTTTAAGCGCGGTTGCTATGTGGAGCATTCCATTCTCTTTGCATGTCCAGAACATAAAAAAAATGAATAACGAATTCCCATTTCAGAAAAAGTATAAGTATTGGAAAATTTAAGGGAATAAGAAGCAATATCTCCAAAACGGTTCACTCAACAAAAAACTGTATATGACATAAACAGTATATTTTAACGCGATCTACATTTTTTGTGTAGTAAAATTTTGTTTATCTCTTATGGTTTACCAGTTATGCAAAAGTTGTTCACAATGAAGAATACTTTTGGAGACATTCCCAGAAAATTCGAGATATACATTTCATTTGTCATGAAAATATCTTAAACATATGATATTTTAATCAAAATCGTTAGAGCCATTTTTGAGAAAATTAAAATTTTTGAAAAATTTTCCATATAAAAGGTAATCTGGGGTGGGGGATTTTCTTGGAAACCTTCGTGTCGCATCTCTGGAAGATACTGAACCTAAATACCAAGTTTGGTGTTTATCCGACTGTTCGTTTCTGAGTTATGCTGTTCACAGACACACACACACACACATGTTTCCAAAAATGCTTTTTTTGGATCCAGGGGGTCTCAAAACATATGTTTTCGGTGAAATCTCGGTATTGAATTTTTGGGTGGAATACAATACTTCCCCGACTTACTATACTTAGTAGATAAAGTAAAAATGTCGACCAGTAAACTACTACAATGAATAGAGCATCACTTTCCACACTGCTTCTTAGAATTATTTACCAATCTTGGTATTTAGCTTCAGTACACGAGGACATTCAAGAAAATCCCCCACCCCAGAGTACCCTTTACATGGAAGATTTTTCGAAATTGTTATTTTCTAAAAATTTGCTCTAACGATTTTGACTAAAATGCTATATATTAAACATATTTACATTACAAATAAAACGTGTATCTTGAATTTTCTGGGAAGTCTACTTCACTTGGAAGACATTTTGTATAATCTTGTATAACTGGTAAACCTTAAGCGGGAGACGTAAACGACTACACAAGAAATGTAACCTTTTTAAAACACAACTTATTTCAAATACGTTTTTTTGTGGCATAAGTCATGTTTAAATATCCTTTATTAATGGTTTGATTTGTTCAGTACTTAGTCATTCTTTAGTCATTTCAATTTTCTGTTGTTTCTCGCTATGTCATGTAAACAGTATGGAATTTTAAGGCCAGCATATAGCGTCCAGTTGTTAAAACATTTGACTATCGCTGTTCCCTTTGTATCTATAACGAAATGTGTAATGTAGCTATTTGTATAAAGGCTTATCTCGATTATAATGAAGAAGATAGAAAAATAAGCTTTAGTAAGTATAGTTTGTATACCCACTAATAAGCGATAGGGAGTAAAGAAAGTCATGTGAGTATAAACACAATGGCTTTTTTTTCTTTTACATATATTCACTAGTTTTGTATTAAGTTCTGACTTGAGCTTCATCGTTTGCGTTATCTGCCGGCCACTGTTTTATCTAGCTAGTATAAAATGATTATTTATGACACAAGTGTTTAAAGTGGACTTATATTTTCGCGAGTAGGGATGTTTGCTGAGCGAGACCGACACGCCATATGATATACTACACTTAAGACAGTTCTGAATATAACATTATGAAGTACACTGCTGAAATTTGTGTGGCCATGCTCACTGATGAACACTATTCTGTTGTTTTTCGAGGTTCATTGTTGTTTGATCTTCATAGCACAGCGCTGATAAATAATAATCATTTGCACATCATAACATGCTATAATATGTAGAAGGCTGTTGCAAAAATAGATCAGTGGAATAAGTGTAATAATAATTTTATTATTATTATTCATTTGGTGAAATTGTGATGTTGCTGTGCAGTTGTTACAATTTGTAGTATTAATTCTTAGTGCAGAAGAAGTAGCATAGGAAACTTGTGGTTCTACCAAACCTATTTCCGAGTCATTCTGATAATCTGCCATCACTTACACTACGTGATCAAAAGTATTCGGACACCCCACAAACATACGTTTTTCATCTTAGGTGCATTGTGCTGCCACCTACTGTCTGGTACCGCGACCTCAGTAGTCATTAGACATCGTGAAACAGCAGAATGGGACGCTCCCTGGAACTCACGGACTTTGAACGTGGTCAGGTGATTGGGTGTCACTTGTGACAGAAGTCTGTAAGCGAGATTTCCACACTCCTAAACCTCCCTAGGTCCACTGTTTCTGATGTGATAGTGAAGTGGAAACGTGAAGGGACATGTACAGCACAAAAGCGTACAGGCCGTCCTCGTCTGTTGACTGACAGAGACCGCCGACATTTGAAGAGGGTCGTAAATAGCAATAGGCAGACATCTATCCAGACCATCACACAGGAATTCCAAACTGCATCAGGATCGACCCCAGGTGCTATGACCGTTAGGCGTGAGGTGAGAATACTTGGATTCCATGGTCGAGCGGCTGCTCATAAGCCACACATCACTCAGGAAAATGCCAAACGACGCCTCGCTTGGTGTAAGGAGCGTCAACATTACACGATTGAACAGTGGCAAAACGTTGTGTGGAGTGACGAATCACGCTACACAATGTGGCGATCCGACGACAGGGTGTGGGTATGGCGAATGCCCGGTGAACGTCAACTGCCAGCGTGTTTAGCGCCAGCAGTGAAATTCGGAGGTGGTGGTGTTATGGTGTGGTCGTATTTTTCCTGGAGGGGGCTTGCACCCCTTGTTGTTTTGCGTGGCACGATCACAGCGTAGACCTACATTGATATTGTAAGCACCTTCTTGCTTCCCACTATTGAAGAGCAATTCGGGGATGGCGATTGCATCTTTCAACATGATCGAGCACCTGTTCATACTTCACGGGCTGTGGCGGAGTGGTTACACGACAATAACGTCCCTGTAATGGACTGGCCTGCACAGAGTCCTGACTTGAATCCTACAGAACACCTTTGGGATGTTTTGGAGCGCCAGGCCTCACCTACCTACATCGATATCAAACTTGTTTTTTAATATAGAGGCAACTGAAAAATTCAATGCCACAGCCGGGATTTGAAGACGGTTCTCCCATTCTCATCTTGAAATAAAAGCTCATTTCACTATAGTTACGTAAATAGAAGGCGTGTTTTTTTTAAAGCAAATACCCATAATTTTTTTTAAAATTTATTATCATTCATTATTTTACACTTCTCTTCCGACGAAGAAACAGATGAAAATCGCCTGCTGCCAAATCAGGACTGTTGTGAAACAAGAAGAGTGCAGACTTGACTTTCATCACAGGCGGCACCATTCTTTGACGAAAGCGTTACAAGTGCATGAATAACGGCAGTGACTATTTGGAGAGGTAGTGTAAGGTAATGAATAATAATAAAGTATTTGGAAAATAATGCTCTTTTATTTTTTTTAAAAAAAATAACGGTTCTTACTTTAAAAACACCCTCGGAACTATTGTATCGTCAACTTTATAGCTCCGGGCATAGCCATTAATAGCTACGAATTCTATCTAATAGATATATTCCAAAGAAGTAGCATCTGATACGAACGTAACAGTGAATTTTTCAGATGAGCGGATTACAAATGGTTCAGCAGGATATCAGAAGCGATAATATATCTTCACTGAAGCTCGGTGATAAGAATAACGAAATTGTATTGTTCCCTATTCATGTGGCTTCAGTTGCATTCCCTCCAAAAAATCCAGTCCATTTATCTTCAACAGATTTAACCAAAGCGATTACTCGCTTTTGTGCGCCCTCGATTTGCAGAAAATCGTTCAACATATATCATAACCAGAAGCATGCAGTTGTCAGAACAAGAGCTATTGTAGCCCCCTTTTTTCCATATGAGGGATATATTTTGCGCACTCTTTAACGACGCATTGTTCCCCCGGGGAAAGGACGCTTGTAATGCGCTATCACATTGTGTCAACTACCTGACGACCACGAATTTCAAAAGCTCGAGGGGGAAGCGCCGCCGACAAAGGGAAAATTACACCATAACCAATCAAAATGTAGTGCCAAAACTTGCATTCTCAATTACATTCCAATCAATGCGTAAATTAATTAAATCTGTCAATCCTTTATACCATGTCAGGTCTGATACGCTATGTATATACCTACAATTGCCACGGTTCTCTTTATAAAAGTCCCCTTTTTAGGTGAAAGTATTCTTTTTCGTGCTTGCCAACTTGCAGAAATTGAAACCCGAGGAAACTTTTCATCCTCCAGCAAAGCGCAATAATTATCCGATGACATGTGTAAAATTTTCAGTGCAGTAAATGTACCAAAATTTGAAGAAGTTATTTTTACGGTTTTTTTTATTAGCCCCTCGTTTTGGGCGCCAATTTGAAGAAGTTTTATTGCTGTATTGTTATTTGCCCCACTTTGGGAGCCAATTTGAAGTAGTTTGTTGTTTCACGTATGGAAAGCCAATTTGAAGTAGGAGTTTAACTGTTTCTTTAAATATTATACATTTATGTTTGCCTCGGCTGCGTCAGTATTATTGTTAGAGACTGAAGAATGTAGGCTTACACAGATTATACTTTTTAATTCACTCCTTTTTTATTTATTCTTGACACGATTGAAATAACACTTCACTGTTATAGAGAGCTGTGAGATTCTTTTATTAATTGCTTACACTTTTTAATTCGTCTCACACTGAATACATATTAAATTTCTCGAGGACGCGTATCGTGTCTGGTTAGGAGCACTGTCTACAAGCAACTGACTTGATTTCTACCGCCTAAATTTGTAAATTTTTGTATTTCAAGTCTCTGATTGACTATTCCTAGTCTAATAGAATACCTTCATTTAACTAAAGCTTTTTCTGGTTGTTGATTGGCTATTTTATGAACTATCACAAAAATTACATTATTGCTTCCAAGAATTACAGTAGTATTGTTAAACTTTCAAATTCATTATTACCTTAAGGTTACCTCATTGTTATCAACTTTTAACCTATTATTCTCACAGCTCCTACATTATTAAATTACGTAATACATTCACATAACATTATTACACATGTATACAATAATATAAACTTATACAATGACTGTAATATACACTTTTTATATATTGTTACATACACATATTGCTTTAAGGCGGGCTGTTATTGAATTTCTATTATATAATTAGACTGAAATCATTTAAGTGTTAAAAATACTGCCTCAAATTATACATAAACTAAATGGGAACTGTGTCATAAGTAGGCTTCTGACACGGTTGCTGTTTCGTTGCACTTTGACTGGAAAACGGTTACGTGTGCACAGGGTTTCCCTGAGACCTCCCCCTCCCCAACCACTGCCAGACATTCACTCTAAGCAAGCGATCAGTATATATACAGCCTGTTGATAGCTGACAAAACATGTCGAAAACAACCAGTAAGAGGAGTGTCTTATTTGTAAATGAATATGGACGCGAGTATTTTGATGTAAGAGGGGAAAATATATTTTGTAAAGTATGCCAGATTGAAATCAAAGGAGAGAGAGAAGGGTTTTTATTGCAAGACACTGTAAACACAAAATATTACGTTGCTTCCTAGAAATGAAGTGCTGAGGATATATTATCCACATCAGAAACCACGAACTCATGTAGCCAAACTAAAGCCTACAGAGATTCGTCTGACAGCACAAAACATCCCATTTAATAAGCTGCAAAATTGTGTTTTTAAAACGTTTCTGGAGTAATGTACAGCTATGAAATTTCCTTGTGAGTCTACTTTATGCAAATTTTATTTGTGTTTGTCATAGATGACAATACTTGAAACTTGTCAATAATTTGACACAACACTTTACAGAAGTAGACAAATGTTCTGCTGCTGAAATAGCACAGCAGAAACCTAAGAGTGTGTTAGATAAAAACCCAGGATATGCAATTATGTTCCGTATTAGGCATTAATAATATTGTAAGTCGCCAATGGGGTATGTCATCTCAATATAATTTGAGATCTCCTTGTGGTTTACCGGGAAAAGCGCGAATCAGCTGGAGAATTGTGTCCTGCCGGCATGTTGCCATGGTAGCTCAGTGGTTAGAGCAACTGGACGGAGACGGGGAGATCCGTGGTTCAAATCCCGACTATGGCATTGAATTTTTCAGTCGCCTGATTCTACCTTTCCAACCCTGTCCAACACACGGCTTGTGTAGAACAATAATTAATTCCATTAATAATAATATTCTATTACAATGATATTCTAAATAATGAAAATGCATGCGTTTCCCAGAGGTGTGTGACGTTCGCCAGTTTCGTTTTGCACTGGTAACATCATGTGATGTGGAACGCAGTTTTTCAAGATATAAACTTTTTTTAGTTTGAGAAGATGAAGTTTATTTTGTTGCAGGAGTTGTATTGTAGTTCAGCTGTTGGGGAGCCGAACTTGAAGTAGTTGCAACCGCACGTATGGTAAGAAGTTTCCGGTAGCCTTCGCCCTAAATGTTTAAAAAATATTAACTTTGTAATTTTTTACTGTTTCTTTAAATATCATATATTTATGTTTGCCTCGGCTGCGTCAGTATTTATTTTTTTAGAGACATGAATGTCTTAGCAGGGAGTGGTGCGATTGAAGAATGAAGGCTTACACAGATTATAATTTTACTTCACTCCTTTTATTAATTCTTCACACAATTTAAATAACACTTCACTGATATAGAGAGCTGTAAGATTCTTTTATTAATTACTTGCACTTTTTAAACACGTAAACTATACCCCCGTGGCTGTAACTTTGCACTTGACAGTTCGTGCGGCTTCGCGTAAGGTTGGCTACATCGTGGTTGCGACGTTGCCAGAGTGGCTAGTAAGCAACAGCTGATTGTTCTCCTTTCTATCGTGTCTAAGCCGCATACAAAAAGTGTACGTAAGTAGCGAACGTCAATGAATAATAACTATTTGGTATTATTATTGTTAATTGAAAATAACTCTGCATAAACATTGCAGCATATGTAGAATAAATTACGCACTTTTGACAATATAGAAACAAAATAATACAAACTTCCTGCTACAATGAGGAGAAATAAAACATATTATCGATTATAAGCATGCCATAACAAAGTTATTTTCACTCACGCATTTAAAACTGCAATGGCTCAATTTCATCCAAATCCCCGTTGTCGTTGTCGTCGTCGTCATCCTCGGAATCATCATCATCATCTTCACCAAGGCATATCATCAATGTTTCACAGTCACTAATAATTCCATCTATTTCTTGTGCTTTTCGTATTAGCTTATTCACATGATCTACTTTCTTCTTCCACGAAGCCGCGTCCACCGTAGCCTTGTGAATAACAGTTCTCGTGCTTAGTCCAAGAGCTGCTGCAGTTCGTTGTACGGCTTTATCAGCAGGAATAGAGGAATTGCCATGAAGCTTCAAGTACTCCTTTTCCTGTTCAAAGAATTCCCGGGTTCTCCTTAATAGTTCCAATGCCTGAGTATTAAGTGGCACACCTCGGCGCAAAGGATTTTCACTTCATGAATCATTACTCGCCGATCGGCGTCCTTTTTCAGACATTGTCGCACTTAAGTTTTGTTTAAATAAATAATATGAATGAAATATATATAAAATAGATGAATATAAATAAATGTGTATAAACGAACAATAACAAAACTATCAAACAATAACCACAAATATAAATAACAATGAACAATATGTAGCTTGCAAAGAACAACTCGACGCTCGTGCTAGAGATTCACAAACTGAAGCACGTGGTTGGGAATAGTTACATCCGGCAACAGAGCCGATTCTAGTTCCGGTTCCGCTTTGTCATCGACCATCCGGAATGCGGCCTTGTGATTGGCTTAGGAAGTCAAACGGTTGAAGCTTTTCATCTGTTTTTTTGCGAGTGTACCATCTTAAACGCTAGCTGTCAAGTGCAACGTTACAGCGGCGGGGGTATATTTTCTCACACAAAAATACGTATTAAATTTCTCGAGGATACATCTCGCGTCCGGTTAGGAATACTGTCTCAAGCAACGCGTCCAGTTTTGAGCGCTGTCTACAAGCAACTGACTTCTAGATTTGTAAATTTTGCTATATTTCAAGTCTCTGATTGGCTAATCCTAGTCCAATAGAATACCATCATTTAGCTAAAGCTTTTACTGGTTGTTAATTGGCCATTTTATAAAGTGTCACAAAAATTACATTATTGCTTCCAAGAATCAGAAGTAGTATTGTTAAACTCTCAAACTCATTATTGCCTCAAGATTACCTCAATGTTAGCAACTTTTAACCTGTTATTCTCACAGCTCCTACATTATTAAATTACGTAATACATTCACATAACATTATTACACATGTATACAATAATATAAACATATACAATGACTGTAATATACACTTTTTATATATTGTTACATACACATATTGCTTTAAGGCGGGCTGTTATATTTTTTATTATATAATTTGACTAAAATAATTTAAGTGTTAAAAATACTGCCTCAAAGAGGTCTTGCTTTTGATATATTCAAAAAATATATTGTAATCCAATGTAATAGTTGTCCTGGCATGCAAATGACACGTGAAACTGATTTTTTCATTTGCCACGGTTCAGATTTATTATTTTGTTCGTCTTATTTATACTTTGTAATAAACGCTTAAGTTTACTACAGAACTGTATCCTTACTTCTGTGCCCACCTATATCTATAGCGTACACAGTACTCAGCACATCACAAACTCAGTAGCACACGAGACTATTGCCTCTCCTCTCCGTTCGCTTGTAAACAAAGTGGCAGTATAACAGAAGTTAACTTAACCTAAAGTCATGTCCGAAGCCTAGTCATAAGAATCCTTGAGGACCCGGTAATAGGCAGGATAGGACACAGGAACTACATGAGGTCACAGGCCACAGAGACGCACGGGAGTCCCTAACAGTTCCCGGCTCGAAGACCCGTCCCACTATTGGAATTGCCCAGAGAGGACGATCAACGACCCGTTCAACCAAGCAGCCCTCTAGTGTCCACCAGGAATACGCTTTCCTTGGAGCAAACATATGCGCCATCTTTCCTGCCCCGACACACACCATGAAACCTAGAAGCTCACCTGAAAAATGATAAGAAAACGGAATGAAAGGGAAATGCTGGAAAGGAAATCCTGGTAGCTCAGAAATCACTGCAGCATTTGACTACCGACCTAAGAAAACCATGTACGAGGGGTGTCCAATAAGTAAGTTTCCCTATTTTATAAAAAAAAAAAACATTACACACAATTGATCATGTTGAATTAATTTTATTTATATTGTACAATCCCTCTGTTACCTTTTCTACATAGTCAACATGTTTTTCCAAGCATTTTTGGAGACGTGACACAAGCTTGTCCAAGCCAGTGTTGTACCAGGTCGGGTCCTGTGCTCGTAACCAGCTGTTCACTTCTGATTGATCTTCGTCACGGTGTTAAAGTGCTTACCTCCATGATGACCTTTGAGTCAGGGGAACATGTGAAAATCATTTGGGAAAATATCTGGTGAATATGGAGGATGCGAGAAAGCTTCCCACTTGAATCTTCTGAGCTCCGCTTGGGTCAGGATTCAACTACTCGTATCCTCCGTATTCACCGGAGCTTGCCCCAAGTGATTTTCACATGTTCCTCCAACTCAAATGTAAGCACTTTTAACACCGATGATGAAGTCAAATCAGTGAACAGCTGGTTGCGAGCACAGGACCCGACCTGGTACAACACTACCTTGGAAACACTTGTGTTACGTCCCCAAAAATGCTTGGATAAACATGTTGACTATGCAGAAAAGTAACAGAAGGATTGTACAATATAAATAAAATTAATTCAACATGACCAATTGCGTGTAATGTTTTTATAAAATAGAGAAACTTACTTATTGGACGCCCCTCGTAGAACCCGAAGTCATACTGGGTGTTGACGGGAATCGAATCCGTTACCTCCCGGATGCGAGTCTCACAAGTTACCACGGAGCCATCTCACTCGGTAGAGACATGGCATCACAATAAACACGTATTAAAAGCAAAGAACACCACTTTCTAGGCTACACACAGATTTGTAGTCTACATTTTACGGTCCATAGCATCAACTATAAACAAAAAGTGTCACAAAAAGTAAAAAACTTATACATAGCAGTCATAGAACGCGAATAAGAAAAATAATTTACCTGAGGGAGTTGACCTTATATTATTCACATCATCCATTACAGAATGTTCGCGCCCATTTACTACTGGTTACTAAACGTCGGGCTGCGCCGTGGCCGAATGGTTAGACAGTTCATCTCCCACCAAGGCGCAGCCTGGATTGTGGTGATCTGGGCAGGTTTTCTCCGGTTTCCTCCGCCGTTCATTCCACTAATTGCTCCATCATAACCCTTCGTGTTATTCGCTTCGCTTCATTCCTTGAGGCAGTATTTTTAACACTTAAGTAATTTCAGTATAATTATATAATATATAAATTCAATAACAGCCCGCCTTAAAGTAATATGTGTATGTAACAATATATAAAAAGTGTATATTACAGTCATTGTATATGTTTATATTATTGTATACATGTTCAATAATGTTATGTGAATACATTACGTAATTTAATAATGTAGGAGCTGTGATAATAATAGGTTAAAAGTTGCTAACAATGAGGTAACAATGAGGTAACCTTGAGGCAATAATGAGTTTGAAAGTTTAAATGCTACTAGTCATTATTGGAGCAACAATAATGTAAACTTTGAGACACTTTAATAAATAGCCAATCAACAACCAGAAAAAGCTTTAGTTAAATGAAGGTATTCTATTGAAGTAGGATTGGCCAATCAGAGACTTGAAATACAGAAATTTACAAATTCAGGCGGTAGAAATCAATTCAGTTGCTTGCAGACAGTGTTCCTAACCGGACGCGAGATGTGTCCTCGAGAAGTTTAATAAGTATTCAGTGTGAGATGAAAATAGTTTACGTGTTAAAAAGTACAAGTAATTAATTAAAAAAATCTCACAGCTCTCTCTATATCAGTGAAGTGTTATTTAAATCGTGTCAAGCATTAATAAAAGGAGTGGAGTAAAATTATAATCTGCATAAGCCTACATTCTTCAGTCGCACCACAACCCTGCTAAGAGAAACATGTGTCTAACAATAATACTGACGCAATCAATACAGAAACAGTCAAATTACAAAGTTAACATTTTTAAACATTTTGGGGGGGGCATAGGCCACCGGAAAGTACATTTGGGGCGAAGGCTACCGGAAAGCGGGTACTATACGTGTGGTTGCAACCAACTTCAAGTTCGGCTCCCGAAAGTTGAAATATAATACAACTCCTTCAATACAACCTACTTCAAATTGGCTCCCAAAGCGTGGGGCAAATAACGATACAAAAAAAATTCACCTACTTCATCCTATCCTCTTCCCTTACTCTCATACCTGTCGTTCCGGGTTCTTCATTCTCTGATTCACTGTTCGTTTGCTCCTCTACAGGCCTCTCCCTAGGCACGGGTTAAGTCCTATTGGGTGTAAGCCCTACATACGAGGAAGATAAACGGCTACTAAAGGTCACTTAGTGGTGCAATCAAATTTTAAATCCGCACGCAAGGCATTTTGCTGCAACACAGTGAAGGGGCACCATGATCGTGATGAAGGATAACCTCTGCCCTATCATAGCACTGTACATAAATTGGCGCGGTACATTCAGTCTGTAATCTTTAAATTACAATATATCCCGATGGAATTTAATGTTTTGTCGTGTCTGTGGTGAAAATCTGTAAAACTGTGAATCTGCCCACAAAACCGTGAAAAGCCTCCTTTTCCGTAAAGTCGTACGGGCAAACCGTAAAAGTTGGCAAGTATGCTTTCTCTAAGTTGGGTTTTAAATGCTTAATTCATTATTTCTCAGTATTATTCACTTACAGGTCAGTTATTATTAAAACTAATATTTGTGGTATTCGTTGCATTTGTAAATGATTAGACATTGTAGTTATTTAAGTAACTTCTGGCTGAAGTGCGATTTTTTACGAGTGGAAGCACTTTCATCAAGATCTACGTTGATCGTTTGGTGGAACAAGATTTCCCCGAAGGTCTTGACCATATTGGGAGTGTTTAAACAACATTATTAAAGAAAGTCGTATGATTGATACACAACAGAAGCTTTTGTTAGTGTTAAATTCAATTTAAAAAGCACAGATCTGCATAGACGTTGACTGAAATGGGTGAAATTATGCTCAAATAATCTTAACTTTACTAACACATATGTTATATGGATAAGCGATAATCTCCAGAAACTCCTTATGTAAGTTATGAACCTCAACGGGGATTCGAACTCTGACCCTGCAGGTTGGAACGCAGACATGTTACCGCCACAGGTTCCTTCGATGGTCTACCTGGGCAAGAACCTAAGCTCAAGCCCCCTCCTATGACCCAGGGTTAGCGCCATCCGAGCGGCTATCCAACCCTGGGGGTTTCCCACGAGGCCAATACCTTGTTTCCCGTGTTTGCGGGAAATGGAAGTGGTTACGTCACTCACGCGCGTCACCCTCGTTAGGGCCGACAGCCATCTAGCATGCCGTCTACCAACTCTCACTGATGGTTGGTGCCGGAGAACATCGGGACATCTCACAACCCCAGAAATCCAGCCAGACGTACCCAATCTCCCATGGGAACCACTGCCCCGCCGAGTCCAACCCAATTCGAACAACTCCCTATCGGGAGGGGCTTGAATGTTCGGCCCAGCGCACTTCTAGTAACGTCAGAAGTACCACGAGTGCTAGAGGTTCGCAGCGCTCGCACCATGGCAGCTGAAGGGGTCGGAACCACTCCCCTCCACACCACGAGGGATGGTACTTCGATACCTCGATACTTGGTGGTATCGAAGTATGCCTAATACTTTTGAGATAAACCTTCGATACTTTTAACTTTTTAAGTTTTACATTATTGGAAGTTATTGCGTTTAACGTTTGCTATATAAGCAATGAAAGGAGTCGAGTCTTCTTCATGTTACTGCCTCGCAACTGTCCCCAAAGAGTTGCTGGACTACAGTTCTTGATAGACCGAGACTGCGTTGCATGCAACATTCCGTAGACTCTTGTGTCTAAATGAAAACATGCAAAACAATGGGGGGAGGAGTAGAGGTCATTATGTAACACGCAGCATCGTCATACTCTAGTGCAGGGCTGGCGAAAATGACTTTCTTCAATGAATCACTGAATATGCAACACTCGCTACACCACTCAGTAGCACGTGGAAAACAATTGGACAGCCAGCCAGTCTAGGTGGTTGACTAAGTATTAAGAAGAGGTACCGAGCAAGAGGTTCGCATTCGGGAGGTCTCGGGTTGATTCCTGTCGACCCCCACTCTGAGCTTGGGTTCTTGGTGGCTTTCCCTGATCGATAGGCGAATGCTGGAGTGGTTTCTTATCTACCACAATTTCCTTCTCATGTTTCAGGTTTCTTGGCGTGAGACAGAGCAGGACATCTGGCGCGGATGCTTGCTTCAAGGATGTTTCCCCGTGGACACTAAAGGGCTGGGTCGCTCATCGCCCTCTCCGCGGTTCCAGTAGTGGAACGGATCTTCGAGCTAGGAACTCTTAGGGACATCCGTGCCTCTCTGTGTTTCCTTCACTTTACTCCACTATTCTGCGGGGGGGGATAGCTGCAACAGATCTCAAGTAGGTCTAGTGACCCTATACCCAATTAGTGCTTCTAGAGGTAATTGCAGCTAAACGTAAACAATCCCTTCACCAGCGCTGGTGTGTGATATATTTCGTTATCTGCCTCTTCCATTCCTGTATTTCATCAATGAATCATTTGCTGAAATCAAAGGTTTCATTACGGACATTTATGTTCGCCGAACTATATTACCTATTGAATGTGCCACGAGAAACCTACAAAGTACCGAAATAAAAATTAAATTGAAAATGAAACGCGCATTTCGTAATCAACACTCGCTGTTTTTTTTTTCCTGCGAGTCACAATGGCTTCCCTTGCAGAACAGAGGGGACGCTCTCATGCACAAAGTGATTTTTCTTTTTTCCTCTAGTGAGCGTACTCGGGCACAACCTAGAACTCCAATCTCATTGTGCGCGGTGCCAATCTACCGCCTCGGACTATTTCGCACAAGGCATTCATCAACAGCTTTCCTATGTCCAACTTTCCTCAACTTTCTATCTCATTTTAAGCAGAGAGGCTCGGCGTGTTTATAAAAACTTGATGAACAAAAAAAACAGAAAATTCTCTTTTACAAAAACTAATTATTTAACTCTGGATTCCGCTGGAAACATTACAAAACATCTGATGTGTTACACTTACATGACTTTCTCTACTCTTGTACAAACTATTTATACATACGCTTATTCTCCATCTACTTCATGTTAATCCAGATAAACATTTGCAGAGTATCTTATTGCTAATTTTCTTGTGGATGTAAGGGCTAAATATATTTACAAGGGCAATATAGAAATACAGTAGCCTTTAAGCACATACATATCTCTTAATAGCTGGTTGCTAGGTGCAGCACCATTCCCTTTGCCACAGATTATAACTCTTTGCATATCCAAGACAAAAAAATCTGATGTGTTACACTCACATGACTTTCTCTACTCTTGTACAAACTATTTTTACAAACGCTTATTCTCCATATGCTTCATGTTAATGGAGATATCGAGATGTCAATCTTATTGATAATTTTCTTGTAGATGCAAGGTGAATATGGTAGGTTTTAAGCGATAGTCAAATATTTTAACGCTGGTTGCTATGTGGCGCATTCCATTCTCTTTGCATGTCCAGGACATAAAAAAATGAATAACGAATTTGAGAAAAAGTATAAGTATTGGAAAATTTAAGGGAATAACAAGCAATATCTCGCAAACGGTTCACTCAACAAAAAAAATGTATAAATTGTGTATTTTAACACGATCTACATTTTTCGTGTAGTAAAATTTTGTCTATCTCTTATGGTTTACCAGTTATGAAAAAGTCGTTCATAATGAAGAATACTTTTGGAGACATTCCCAGAAAATTCGAGATATACAGTTTATTTGTCATGACAATATCTTAAACATACGATATTTTAATCAAAATCGTTAGAGCCGTTTTTGAGAAAATTAAAATTTTCGAAAAATGTTCCATGTAAAGGGTAGTCTGGGGTGGGGGGATTTTCTTGAAAACCTTCGTGTCGCATCTCTGGAAGATGCTGAACCTAAATACCAAGTTTGGTGTTTATCCGACTGATCGTTTCTGAGTTATGCTGTTCACAGACACACACACACACACACACACACGGACATGTTTCCAAAAATGCTTTTTACTTTCTCTACTACGTATATTAAGTAGGGGAAGTATTGCATTCCACCCAAAAATTCGATACCGAGATTTCAGCGGAAATACATGTTCTGAGACCTCCTGAATCCAAAAAAAGCATTTTTGGAAACATGTCCGTGTGTGTGTGTGTGTGTGTGTGTGTGTGTGTGTGTGTCTGTGTGTGTGTGTGTGTCTGTGTGTCTGTGAACAGCATAACTCAAAAACGAACAGTCGGATAAGCACCAAACTTGGTATTTAGGTTCAGTATCTTCCAGAGATGCGACACGAAGGTTTTCAAAAAAATCCCCCCACCCCAGACTACCCTTTACATGGAAGATTTTTCGAAAATTTTAATTTTCTCAAAAATGGCTCTAACGATTTTGATGAAAATATCATATGTTTAAAATAATGTCATGAGAAATGAAATGTATATCTCGAATTTTCTGGGAATGTCTCCAAAAGTATTCTTCATTGTGAACGACTTTTGCATAACTCGTAAACCATAAGAGATAGACAAAATTTTACTACACAAAAAATGTAGATCGCGTTAAAATACACAACTTATGTCATATACATTTCTTTTGTTGAGTGAACCGTTTTCGAGATATTGCTTGTTATTTCCTTAAATTTTACAATACTTATACTTTTTCTCACATTCGTTATTCATTTTTTTATGTCCTGGACATGCAAAGAGAATGGAATGCGCCACATAGCAACCAGCGTTAAAATATCTGACTATCGCTTAAAAGCTACCATATTTCCTTGCATCTACAAGAAAATTACCAATAAAATTGACATCTCGATATCTCGATTAACATGAACCATATGGAGAATAAGCGTTTGTAAAATTAGATTGTACAAGAGTAGAGAAAGTCATGTGAGTGTAACACATCAGATTTTTTTGGATTCAGGAGGTCTCAAAACATGTATTTCGGGTGAAATCTCGGTATCGAATTTTTGGGTGGAATACAATACTTCCCCTACTTACTATACGTAGTAGAGAAAGTAAAAATGAGATATTACAGTTTAATTTTGTCTTTACAGAGAGCTAATTGTGTCTCGTAATGCAATGCATTTCTATAGAACGTTATGTAGCATGTGGAATGCCTAAAAGGATTTAATGCAGCGCGGAACAGAAAAGGTTATTGCAGTAGATGTTTAATTGTTGTAGTTGTTGCACCACGTATGGTATACCAACTTGAAGCCGTTTTAGACCACAGACCACGCACGTAAATTGATGCCAATTTTGCGGGAGATTGTTTCTAGGGAGTGTTCGCCTCACGTACGACACAAAGTTTCCGGTGGCCTTTGCCCCACATTTAAAAAATCAACTTTGTAGTTTAATGTTTATTTAACTATTATACCTCGGCAGCGTCAGTAGTAATTTTCAGAACATGTATCTCTTAGCAGGGCTGGTACGTCTAAAGAACAAGGCTTACACAAATTATAATTGTACTCCACTCTCTTTATTACTCCTTCACACGATTAAATAATACTTCACTAATGTATCCTACTATACAGCTGTGAGATTATTGTTATTTGCACTTTTAACACGTAAACTTTATATTATTCTCACCGCAATTAAATTTTTATGTCTCACACTGAACCCGTACCATACTGAACTGCTTGGGTACGCAATCTTGTAGCGTCTCCCGCCTGAATCTGTACATTTCCTCTATTTCAAGTCTGATTGGCTAAGGCTACTCCAATAGAATACCTTTATTTAACTTAAGCTTTTTCTAGTTTTAGATTGGCTATTTATAAACTGGAATTAATTGTTCTTTCACACAAGCCGTGTGTTGGACAGGGTTGGAAAGGTAGAATCAGATGACTGAAAAATTCAATGCCATAGCCGGGATTTGAACCACGGATCTCCCGGTCTCCGTCCGGTTGCTCTAACCGGGAAAAATGCGAATCAGCTGGAGAATTTAATGTCGTGTCGGCATGTTGCCATGGTAGCTCAGTGGTTAGAGCAACCGGACGGAGACCGGGAGATCCGTGGTTCAAATCCCGGCTATGGCATTGAATTTTTCAGTCATCTGATTCTATTTATAAACTGTTTTAAATATTACATTATTATTGTTCCAAGAATTATTAGTAGCCTCATTAAACTTTCTAATTTGTTGTCTCAAGGTTACCTCATTGTTAGCAACTTTCGGCTTCTACTTTATAATTCTGTTTGCTACGGAAGGCAGCTTGCTTCTATTCTCACAGCTCCTACATTGTTAAAACTACGTAATATATTCACATAACATTACTATACATGTACATAATACTATGACTTACATATACTTTATATATTATATTATACACATATTGCTTTAAGGCGGGCTGTTATGATATTTTATATTATACAATTAGACTGATATCATTTAAGCGTTAAAAATACTGCCTCATTATTTATAATCGTATTTATATCAAATTAAGTAGGAAAAACACACAATTTCTTGGGGCTCATTATTGACAAACACTTAAAACGGGATACCATGTAGACAAATTGACGCGGCAGCCATGGCCCAAGAGATAAAAAGATGTGGTAGCTCTTTCGCCCAGCGTAAACACCAGAATCTTCTGGGAGTTTCCATTCTGCCCGCTCCAGAACATTCTAGAATTCTATGTGGCAAATTTCACTGGCTAAACAAGCGAGCGTTCTCACGACTGAGCCAGTTAGTAAGTCAGATAGTGATTGTGTTTCTGATGCAACAAACAATGCTGTTCTACAAGTGACTTTGTGACGACTGTTGTTACGTCTACTGCTACTGCAAGAGGTTAGAGAGGTCTTGTGTTCGACTCCCCCAATGAGTGAGTCATCAGAAGAAGAGAATGCTTCGCGCGAATTGCATTACGCGGCTACATCACGAAGGAAGACCGGCCGCTTCTTAACAGCATGAACATATCTTAATAACAATATATTTTCTTAATTAACTTGACAATGATTATACATATAATACTGGAATATTCTGACCTTTTGTTCTGGCTGTTAGTAAACCTCTCTCTACTCCGCTACAAACTATTTTCATTCTTCACTGCACTTTCCTTCGAGACATTCCCAGAAAATTCAAGATATACATTTTATTTGTCATAAAAATATCTTAAATGTATGATAGTTTAGTCAAAATCGTTAGAGCCATTTTTGAGAAAATCAAATTTTTAGAAAAATGTTTCATGCAAAGGGTACTCTGGGTGGGGGGGTCCATCTTGAAAACCTTCGTATCGCATCTCTAGAAGATACTGAACCTAAATACCAAGTTTGGTGTTTATCCGAGTTTTGGTTTTTGAGTTATGCTGTTCACAGACATATACACGGACTTTTTTTTTTCTAAAAGTGCTTTATTTGCGCTCAGGGCACCTCAAAGCATGCATTTTCCGGTGAAATCTCGGTTTTTTTGCGGATGGAATACAATACTTCCCCTACATACTATATGTAGTAGATAAAGTAAATAATAACAGTAGTGGGCCTATCTTTTGGATTCCGATGAAAAATCACACATATTTGTAAAATGGAGGGGGAAATATAAAATTAAAAAAATATTTAAGATGCAATTACACACAACATTATAAAATATTTTGTAGACATCTTTCAGAACCATGTGTGTGGTTTAAACAGCATGTCAAATGTTTTATCGTTTAGAAAGCTGTTTATTACTTTCTCTACTACGTATAATAAGTAGGGGAAGTATTGTATTCCTTCCAAAAAATTCAATACCGAGATTTCACCGGAAATATATGTTTTGAGGCCCCCTGAATCCAAAAAAAAGCATTTTTGGAAACCGTGTGTGTGTGTCCGTGTATCTGTGAACAGCATAACTCAGAAATGAACAGTCGGATAAACACTAGACTTGGTATTTAAGTTCAGTATCTTCCAGAGATGCGACACTAAGGTTTTCAAGAAAATCCCCCCACCCCAGATTACCCTTTACATGGAAGATTTTTCGAAAATTTTAATTTTCTCAAAAATGGCTCTAACGATTTTGATTAAAATATCATATGTTTAAGATATTTTCATGACAAATGAAATGTATATCTCGAATTTTCTGGAAATGTCTCCAAAAGTATTCTTCATTGTGAACGACTTTTGCATAACTGGTAAACCATAAGAGATAGACAAAATTTTACTACACAAAAAATGTAGATCGCGTTAAAATACACAATTTATGTCATATACATTTTTTTTGTTGAGTGAATCATTTTCGAGATATTGCTTGTTATTCCCTTAAATTTTCCAATACACTCCATATAGCAATCAGGTTTTAAAACATTTGACTATCATTTAAAGCCTACCAATTCCCCTTGCATCTACAAGAAAATTAATTTGTACAAGAGTAGAGAAAGTCATGTGAGTGTAACACATCAGATTTTTTTAAACCACTAAATTTATTTTGTCACTAGGTAAGTTCATTTATGAGCCAGACTAGTAAATAAAACAAAAGAGAAAATTCCAATTAGATAATAAAACTGCACAAAAAAACTAAACATGTCATGACATGTGGGCAATGTTCGCCATTTGGTCTCATTGTGCAGCCCAGACTTGTTTCAAGGTAGCAGATATTCAAATTACGAAACTGAAGCGCGACTACATTCGAGAGTGGCTAAGAACTTGTGTTAGTACTTTCAGAGTGACATGAATGTAATTTATCTGTGGACATAACCCAATCTCCTCCAACTTCGGCCAGTGAATCACTTCCCGCACAGGCTGCATGTTAACGTGTTTGCCATGTTCCGCTCACCACAGGCTCTGTTCCTCAGTATCGGCCTCCAAATTACATGCTCGCTTATTCACACCTGACAGATTCAACGTGATAGCAAGCATTTGTTGTCGTTATGCGTTAGGTTAACCTCCCGTCACAGAAGATGTGTCGCTGGGCCCCCAAAGTTGTGTCAGAAAAGAAAGCGAGGAGACAGAAAGAAAGTACAACATATACTGCATTCACATGACTTTCTCCACTCACAATTCCTACAACGCCGTTTCTATCTACTTCATGCTAATCCAGATAAAGCATTATTACTCACTGCAGGAATAAGAAGAAAATGCAATAAGCTAAAGCGATAGCCAAATCTTTCCAAAGCCGGTCCCCATGCATTCTTTTCTTTGCATGGACACGAAAAAGGAAAAGTAAAAAGGAACCATGATTTGCAGTTGAGTATAGTATCTGAAAATTCAAACCAATAACAAAGACTCGGAAATGGTTAATGCCAAAACACAATTGTGTGCTTCAGCAATATCCACATTCCTTTTTGTAGTACGATTATTCTATATTTTACGGTTTACCAATCATACAAATGCGGTTCAAAATAAAGACAACTTCAGAGACAGTTTCCAGAAAAATCAAGATATACATTTTGTCATGAAGTTAGCTTAAACTCATGGTATTTTAATCAAAACAGTTAGAGCCATTTTTGTGAAAATAAAAAATAACGAAAGTTTTTCCATGCAAAGGATACTTTAGAATGGGTGGGGATTTTCTTCAAAATCTTGTCTGCAACCTTGGAAGGTCCTCAACTTAAGCACGAAGTTTCATAGTTAACCCACTTTTCGTTTTTGAATTATGCTGTTCACAAACACACATGCCAAGACCTTAAAAATGCTTTCTTTGGGTTGAAGGAACCTCAAAACATGTATTTCCGGTGAAATCTCGACATTAAAATTTTGGGTGGAATACAATTCCTACCTGATGTCTCATGTGGACCGCATTCAGGAGTTCCGGGCCCAAATCCCGGGGGCGACCAATCTGACGGATTTTTTACGTGGTTGCTTCAGTTGCCAAGGTAAATATCGAATTGAATTCTCAATACTATGACGCAAACTTCCACCTTAAGTCTAAAATACTAGTAGATCATGAAAAATGGTAAAACGAACGCTTTGATATCTATCCACAGATAATCTAAGAAGATTTATTAAACACATTGTGTACAAGATAATTATGTAGCATACAACATTTTTGTCATCTGCATAAAATGTTAGCGAGTTTGTCTTTGCTTGGCAGTCCAGTAGATGATGCTGTTCACACAGTTGTACGAACATTGAAATGACGCCTGGTGAAATTCTCTTTGATTGCAGATTCTGAAGAGAAAGCCATGCGCTGCCTTTCTTGCACACGCTCTTGTCGGAGCTGGAAATTTGGTGCTTTCCATTCTTCTGAATTCATGGATGGCGTATGGTGAAAGCTTTGATCTACTGCCAGTGCCTTTTCTTCCCTTTCACTTAGGCCTCGCATGCTGGTATATGCAATAGATTGTTGTTTATTGTTACCTCCCTGATGAAGTCTGTGGCGGCCAAGAGATAGACGAGTACAGTCGTCGTTTGGGAAAGTCGAAGGGCTCTGCGTAGGTAGGTTGCTTTCACTGCCGCCAGTCTGCTTAGATTTGCGGGTGTGAGGCGAGTCCAAATTTTGATGACTGCATAGTATGTAACTAGGGTAATCTTGATGTGGAAGGCTGTGTCAAGGGATATTTTTTCGATGTTCCTAATGTCAAAAATGGCTTTTATGGCTACTGTGTATCTTTCTTCTATATGCTTCGTGGAAGTTTTTCCCTGTGACTTAGAGTGTTAACCTCAGGTACCTGTAAGAATTTGCCAACTCTAACTTATCATTTCTCTCTTGGCGATATTGCCTCCTCTCCTGAATTTAATGATTTTTGTTTTGTTGGTGTTTATGTCTAATTCATTTCTTTGAGACCACTTATAAACCTTGTTCAGGCCCCTCCTACAGGGCCGGTCAGTTTTTCGAGAGAATCATGTCGTCCGCATAGAGAAGCAGTGATTTGCTCTGAGCAACTTCTCTATACCATGGGTCAATATGTTAAATAGTATGGGGTGAAGGGGTCTCCTTGGAGAATGCTGTTTGTTTGGACTATGAGCCTAGATTGGTTTACTATGTCGGTGACTGATAGCAGATTGAACGCCAGTATGTTATCAATTGGTAGCAGGGGACAGTTTCGTTGTCCTAGAATAGCGGAGGGTTTTCCTATCAGGATGTTCCGATTTACACCGCGAAGGCCTTAGTGAAGTCAACGAAGGCGGCGAATAGATGTCCTCCTATTATGCTGGTTGCATCCCTTATGTTGACAAGTGCCTTCTCAATAGCTTGGAGTGTGGATATACCAGCTATGAAACCGTATTGTTCCTCTGGCTTTTATGCCATTGCTAGTGGCACGATGTATGCTAATGTGAGTTTGAGAGGACTTTGAAGCGAACGCATTCATGCACAATTCCGCAGTAAGCATCTGGGGCGTCTCTCGGTCCTTTTTCCTTGTTCAAAATTTGAATGGTGGATTTTATCAACTTTTTAGGAATACTTTCTTGTTTGATACATTTTTTGAACAGAGTTGACCAGTAGGCGGCGCCGTGGCCGAGTGGTTAGACCGCTCGCCTTCCACCGAGGCGGCCCGGGTTCAATCCCAGGGACCTGCATGTGGGATTTGTGGTGGACGAAGCGGCGTCCGGGCGGGTTTTCTCCGGGTTCTCCGGTTTCCCCCGCCATTCATTCCACCAACTGCTCCATCATCACCTTTCCTTTCATCCATTTGATCTGTCTGATCCATGAGTGTCTGCTCCTCGACGGGCCTCTGACCCCAGGCACCCGCCTGTAAGTCCTATATAAGAGGAGGGTAAACAGATAATGAATGAATGAAGTTGACCAGTAGATGGTAGCAACTCCTTTAGAATTTCGTTAGTCAGGTTGTCAGATCCTGCTGTTTTTCGCTGTTTGCCTCGCTGGAAGGTCAACCAGACGTCTTCTGTTGTGACTGGTATATAATGATGTCCGCTGTTATGACTGTTTCGCACTTCGAGCAATTGTGACTTACTAAATAATGCTAGAGAAGTATTGTTCCCAGTCCTCCATCGTCACTTGGAAGTTTTCGCTACATCGTCGGCGTTGCAGTACTTTATAAGGAGCGTTTTCCGCTTCTAATATGGTTTCAAGTTCTTTCTTTCCTTCTGAAAAGCTGGAGTCTCTTTACTTTAGTATTTTCTTCTTTCTTCTGTGAATTCCGTCAGCGTTTATCTCAATTTGTGCAGTTTATCCAGTGTTGATCTCCTGAGCATGTGGCACTCTTCATCGAACGAAAGTTTACCTTTTCTCTTGGAGATTTCTTTCTGATTGACTTCATGAGCGAGGCCTCGTACATCCCTAATGCTCTCTCGATGTTTTCTGTCTCGATGAGCGATATAATTGCGTCTTGTACAGAGTTTTGTTGAGCAACGTCGTGATGATTTGACGTGATGTCCATCGCGAGGCAGTATTTTTAACACTTAAATAATTTCAGTCTAATTATATAATATGTAAATTCAATAACAGTCCGCCTTGAAGCATTATGTGTACGTAACAATATATAAAAAGTGTATATTACAGTCATTGTATATGTTTATATTATTGTATACATGTTCAACAATGTTATGTGAATGTATTACGTAATTTAATAATGTAGGAGCTGTGAGAATAATAAGTTAAAAGTTGCTAACAATGAGGTAACAATGAGGTAACCTTGAGTCAATAATGAGTAAGAAGGTTTAACAGTACTACTTGTGATTCTTGGAGTAACAATAATGTAATTTTAGTGACAGTTCATAAAATAGCCAATCAACAACCAGAAAGATCATTATTTAAATGAAGGTATTCTATTGGATTAGGATTAGACAATCAGAAACTGAAACGGAGAAAATTTTACAAATTTAGAGTTCAGTTGCCTGCAGACAGCGTTATTAACCAGACGCAAAAAGTGTCCTCAAGAAATATAATATGTATTAGTGTGAGACGAAAAATAAGTTTACGTGTCAAAAAGTGAAATTAATTAACAAAAGAATCTCGCAGCTCTCTCTATATCAGTGAAGTGTTATTTAAATTGTGTCAAGGATTAATAAATGTAGTGAAGTAAAATTATAATCTGTGTAAGCCTACATTCTTCAGTCGCACCACAACCCTGCTAAGAGAAACATATCTCTAACAAAAATACTGACGCAGCCGAGGCAAACATAAATATTTAATACTTAAAGAAACAGTCAAATTACAAAGTTAATATTTTTCAAAGGCTACCGGGTGCTATAAGTGCGGTTGCAACTACTACAAGTTTGGCTCCCCAATAGTTGAACTATAATACAACTCCTTCAATACAAACTACTTCAAATTGCCGTCCAAAGCGTGGTGCAAATGACGTAAAGACAATATCTACTTCCAATTGGCGTCCAT
Source organism: Deroplatys truncata (assembly GCA_030765065.1). Lineage (NCBI taxonomy): Eukaryota > Metazoa > Arthropoda > Insecta > Mantodea > Mantidae > Deroplatys > Deroplatys truncata. The sequence goes on from CM060979.1 coordinate 17,013,259, forward strand.
AAATAAACAACTTCAATTTGGCTTCTATGCGTTGGGCTAACAAACCATGTACTTGGTATGGGTGTCCACACATGTTTCTGATCGGTTATCTTTGTTTCGTTTCCTCTGTAAAATATTAGGTTTATCATACTGGATGTAGGATGGTAATATCTTTTTGCTGGCCAGAGAGATTCCTTCTTCCTCCAGCATTTCGAAAACAACAAGGGCTTTCCTATCGGGCAGGTATTTTCAAGAATTATTGTCACCTACTAGTGTTAGTGTATCCACTGATTATGAAAGCAGGTAGACTGGACGACACCCTAATGCCATCTACCGGGTACTTGTGAAAGCAGAGGCACTGTTTCTGTACTCATGTCTCTGTGGACACGTGTCGAGGCTACCATCTGCCCATCACAACTCAGAGGCACAGTTGCTGTACACATGCTTCTATCGACATGTGACCGGATGGTATGGTACAGGAATGAGACCTATAAGGCTCACACTGCGCCACACACCTAGCCACAAGGTGTGCCCTAACATATCAGTCGCGATATGACCACGTAGTTAGAGCAACTACAATAATAAATAGAGAGAAAAATACATATCTCCTGTACTTCCTGTAAGTACGTAGCAGAGAAAGTAAACACGATTAGCGATTTATCAATTGAAAAGAAGAACAAGTATTTGAAAATGCATACTAAAACCAACGAATATCTCGGAAAGTTGTAAAGGTAGAATGAGTTTGAAAAACTGAAAGCGATAGCTAGGACTTGAACCACGGATCTTTTCTTAGCGTGCCGCTACTCAAACAAGCTTCATAGTTAACCATGATTATGTCAATCAAGGTACAAAACGAAGGCTGTATAACTGCTCCAAGGTACAGTTTTTGTTTGTGTTCTTATAAACGTAGGTATGTTCACCAGGGCGGTGTTGCTAGAGATTGAAATGTTCTAAAGAACGCTTGTTATTGCTTGTGATTCTGAATGAACAATTATAAATCAGTTTCCCATTTTTTTCTGCGTTTATGCCTTTACTTGAGAACAATGTTTGAAACGTGTTATTGAATACGTCCAGTTTTTTTTCAATGCTTGCTTGTACTGGATGAAATTCAATCGAAAGAGATGCTTGCCCCTGGCTACAGGTCATGTATGTGTGTAGACTCTTGACGCGATGATGTGAAATAGCCGACAGCACCTGCGATGTTATGTTGCAAGCAAATAGCAGTATTGGCCATGTATCCAGAGTACAAGACTCTAGCTCAGACCATATCCTCAAACTGAAGGGTCGCCGCTTCCTTATTCAGAGATTGGTGCGACCTATTTTTACTTTCTCTGCTACTTACCCCTATTTCTCCTAATAGGTAAGTAGGGAAAATGTTGCAGTCCACGCAAAAATTCGACATCGGGGTTTCACCGGAAAAACACGCCTTGAGACACTCTGAATCCGCTTTGAAAAAAGGAATGTGGTCTTTGTAAAGGATAATTCAAAAACAAAAAGTCAGTTAAATACAAAACTTTATATTGTTACATGCTGGGGCGAGGGCCAAAAGATTTCCAGGAAATGATTATATTTCGATCACCCCAACACGCACATGGGGAGCGTAACTCACTAACGGCAAGAGGACCCGGACCTTGGTGTTTAGATGTAGACGAAGGCGTGAGGTTTTACATTATACAAAACATTACATAACACACACTACCTGGAATTTATTGACAAATGTCTGACGACTCTACATTATGCACTTAGGAAAAGGGATGGGGATATGCCCCAAAGCCGAGGACTCACCACACACACACGACTTGCTGCTTCCACTGTTTTCACACAAGTGACGAAACTATATCCCCCTACAACTCTGTCTAGACAAGCCAGCCAGGGTTGGCGTCATACCAGACCGTTTTCAAACAAATCCTCCTCTCTGGCGGGTTCCGCGCCAAAGGAGGGTTCTTTAGGCCGAAATATAATCAAAGGAACCCAATAAAGCTATCGATAATGCAACACAATAATGCGCCTGGTAATAACAATACACTTTGATACGCCACAATATTTAGCTTCAATCTTTCAAGGACGCGACACAAAGATTTTCAAGAAAATTTTCCCACCTGAAACTACCCTTTACATGGAAGATTTTTCGAAATGTTTAATTTTCTAAAAAAAAAGCTCTAAGATTTTGATTAAAATATAACACATTAAAGGTATATACATAAGGAATAAAACGTATATTTTGAATTTTCTGTGCTTAGCCTGTGAAGTCCACTTTATTCGGAAGGAATTTTGTATAATCTTGTATAACTGATAAACGTTAAGTGGTAGATGAAAATGTACTACACAAAAAAGTAGATCTCTTTAAAACACAATGTATTTCAAATAACCTTTTTTGTGGCATTAGCCATTTCCGAGATGTCCGTTTTTAATGGTTCAAATTGTTCAACACTTAGCCATTCTTTTAAAGTCCTGTCAACATTCAGATGTTTCTCGCGATTGCGTGGAAGGAGTGTGGAATTTTATGGTCAGCTTATAGCGTCCAGTTCTTAAACATTTAATGTAGCTTTCCTCTTTGTATATATAACAAAATGTGTAGATATTTCTGGAAAGAGTTATTTGAATTAAAATGTAATAGACACTAAAATAAGCTTGAATTAGAATAATTTGTATACCCACTAATAAAAGATAAAGGGTTGAGTAAGTCAAGTGAAAGTATTACAACAGAATTTTTTTATGGTTAGCAGTGAGACAATTATGGCTCTTCTTTCAACGAGTAGCTATTTTCGCAGAGATGGCCGCAGTTCCTTAACGTATCAGGAATGATGAACTACAATTTTCGGCCTCTGCTTGTCCCTGCGTCGGCAGCCCGCTTAACTTAGTAGCCGGTTGCACCAGATATCTACAGCGCTCGCCACGTTGCGTCCTCTTCGCCAGCATAGATAGCACTTATGCATTCTCCACGCCATCATCACGTGATTCTCCGGTGCCCTTCGAACGATACCCTCCGACGAAGAAAAGTGTCTTAACAAACTTTGTTCTCGACGACCAGCGAAGGACTTTTCTTGAGCTTCGTGTTTGGGGAGCGGCCGTCTCCACACTTTTCGGCCTTGTCTAAATTATACACATACTTTCTTGGCGTAAGTAAATTTCTATATTATTTTCAGTATGTGGAACGGCATTTAAATCTTACCGCAGCGAGTTTATATTGGCATATCACCACGTGTTAAATTCTATTCAAAATGGCAAATATTGTGTGAGAAGAACAAAGCAGAATGCTATGTGTTTCAATTGTAATTTATTACTGTTTCTACATTTGAATGTGAATATATTCAGTGCTTTTGAGACTGCACGAATTATTAGTTTTATTTAGAGCTGATTTAAATCCTTATTTCATTTCCTTTAACCTTTGGTAGAAGAAAGACTATTACTCTGGGGGAATGCTTTATTTCCAATGCTTTCTACAGTGGGGCCGGCATTTTACCTTTTTAGTTAATTTTTACTTTTTCTACTACGTATAGTAAGTAGGAGAAGTATTGTATTCCACCCAAAAATTGGATACCGAGATTTCACCGGAAATATATGTTTTGAGGCCCCCAGCAATTTTGGAAACATGTCCGTGTGTCTGTGAACAGCATAACTCAGAAACGAACAGTCGCATAAACACCAAACTTGGTATTTAGGTTCAGTATCTTCCAGAGATGCGACACAAAGGTTTTCAAGAAAATCCCCCATCCCAGATTACCTTTTACATGGAACATTTTTCGAAAATTTTAATTTTCTCAAAAATGGCTCTAACGATTTTGATTAAAATATCATATATTTAAGATACTCTCATGACAAATAAAATGTATATCTTGAATTTTCTGGGAATGTCCCCAAAAGTATTCTTCATTGTGAACGAACGTTTACATAACTGGTACACCATAAGAGAAAGACAAAATTTTACTACACAAAAAATGCAGATCGCGTTAAAGTACGCAATTTATGACATATACAGTTTTTTTTGTTGACTGAACCATTTTCGAGATATTGCTTGTTATTGCCTTAAATTTTCCAATACTTATACTTTTTCTCCAATGGAAATTCGTTATTCATTTTTTTAGCTAAGAGAATGGAATACTCCACATAGCAACCAGCTCTTAAAACATTTGACTATCGCTTATAACCTACCAATTCCCCTTGCATCTACAAGAAAATTAGCAATAAGATTAACATCTCGATTAACATGAAGCATATGGAGAATAAGCGTTTGTAAAAATAGTTTGTACAAGAGTAGAGAAAGTCATGTGAGTGTAACACATCAGATTTTTTTAAAGAAATTGTGGCATTCTACGCATTGACTAAATTTAAATCGGCCTTGCAAGAATGTTACAAAAGTGGTAACAGGGCTTTGAGCAGTTACATTATATTAACGATTAGCTGTAGCTATGTTTCAATACGAACGATGTCGATACAGACTTACTTTATTATTTGATACAATCTAATCTCTAGCTTCGTCAATACTTTGATTACTACGGAGGTTTATAATTGCAAAATGCATTCCACTTCCTTTTATATTCTTGCACATATACATAGATTGTACAGGAACTGAGCTATATGGGACCTTAAATATAAAATCACGTGATACAGACATAGCAAAGAAAAAGACATCACTATCGCCAACATAAACATTATTGAAGTTAATTATATAATAACATAAATATTCTTGAAGGACGTTACATAAAACACGGTAATGACATTTTGAAAGGCAATGTCGCTATAGAAGAGAAACATTAACGCCCAAACACATAATGATCTAACATCTAAAAATAGGCAGATAAATTCAGTTAAGTATACGTGGAAAGCGGATAATTAGTGAGCTTTTTTACTCGCCAGATGCTATATTAGATCGACAATGCCACTCACGATCTCTTGCGGAAGAGATTGATGGTGTAACGAGTTGAGATAACTACTGTCCATTCCAAACCAGAATGCCTTTCACTGAAAACAAACTGTTTGTATTATCCACGCGAAAGTAGTTCGCAATCCCCGCCCATAATGGCTGCTTGTTCTCCTCTCACGTGCTTGTTGAACACTGTTTAAATCCATAAAAAGGCGCCCTGCGTTAGAATCATAGTTCAAAATGCAACCTGAGATAACAATCGATTTTATAAGTATGCGGCAATGAACATTTTACTTACGTTAATCACAATCCTCGGGAAAAAGTGCAATACCCAAATCTGAATCCTCCGAAGATGGCTCAGCTGCCATATCGGAATCAGAACTACTCTCCAAAATAATGACAAGCTTATCCACAATTTCACAGCACTGTCGCACTTAAAACAAGTTCCCACATTTGATCCTCTTCTATGTTGTATTATGTGTGTTTATATTCCCTGCTCGCTTTCGTTACACTTCTCACTGAAATGCCTGTAAAATCCGATATTAGTTTCTAATATGCAATAATGCAAGTGTCGGGTATTTTTTAATAGTGATATGAATATATAAAGTATTGCTTGTTTTTAACCACTTTTTAACTGTTTCCCGTTTGAACATTTATTCGCACTACACGCACCTTCCTCTGCCATGTGAACTCAAATACCAACTGACTAAATCACAAGATTTGACCTGAGCTGAGCACACGTGTGACTGAGTATTATGAATGACTGTTCGCTTATCATATATCCTGTGTTTCGCAAAGTGTTTATTCGGTACTCAGATAGCACCTCTGGGAATTCATTGCTGCATTTCTTGCATATGTAAGAGAGTGGCAGTCATGCATACGGTTGGTATACTCTCAGCGTTTTGTAATCTCTTAACAGCTAGTATATATCCATTACCTTTAACTATGATTTCTTGTGATAACCCCAATAAAATGTGCAGTTCTATACCATTCTTGCTCTAATATTTCATAATACAATACATGTACTAAGGAACTATTTACGTTGGCGTAAGAGTATATTCTTGGGTTCGTGACAAGCCGAAGCACGTGCTTCTGTTTACATCAGAGGGAACTCTGGTTTGGAATGGACAGTAGCTCCTGATAAGCCACACCAATGTATATGCAGTGAATGATGTCACCCAGGCTCGGTAACCGTTCCGTTACTTTCTGCCCATCCCTTCTACAGAGTGCCTATTGGCGCACTGTGGGACTCTGACAGGAACATGTCCACGTTGAAAGGATAGAAAAGAATAATACTAACAATGACTCTTCCTACAGCTCCAATTTGCAGGGACAGAAGCAAAGGGGACAAAGTATACTGACCCATTACGTTGATTAGGAGCTTTAGTACCTTTACAGAGCTTTCCTGTGTTCAATTGGTTAGCCTTGTCGTATAGAAAACAAAAGTACCAGATGTAAATCTACAATCTACTATCACGAATAAATCTTTTGTGAAAGCACCAGCGATAAGCTCAAAAATCTGATGTGTTACATTCACATGACTTTCTCTACTCTTGTACAAACTATTTTTACAAACGCTTATTCTCCATATGCTTCATGTTAATCGAAATGTTAATCTTATTGCTAATTTTCTTGTAGATGCAAGGGGAATTGCTAGGCTTTAAGCGATAGTCAAATGTTTTAAGAGCTGCTTGGTATGTGGAGTATTCCCTTATCTTTGTATGTCCAGAACATAAATGGTTCACTTCAAAAAAAAGTGACAAATTGTGTGTTTTAACGAGCTCTAAATATTTTAAATATATATTTTAATCAAAACCATTAAGAGTCATTTTTGAGAGCATCAAAATTTTGTAAATGTTCCATTCAAAGTGTAGTCTGGGATGGGGGGATTTTCTTGAAAATCTTCGTGTCGCATCTTTGAAAGACACTGAACCTAAATAGCAAGTTTGGTATTTATCCGAATTTTTGTTTCTGAGTTATGCTGTCCACAGACACACACACATACACACACGGGCATGTTTCCAAAAAAATGCTTTATTTGGATTCAGGGAACCCCAAAACATATATTTTAGGTGAAATCTGGACATAGAATTTTTTGATGGAATGCAATACTTCCCCCACTTACTATACGTAGTACTTTTACAATAAACCACTGCCCATATCGCGACGCTAGATATAGCTTTGCCGAAAATGTCAGCGTTGTCCTCTCAAATGGTGTCTTGTTACAGCAGCAGCCTCTAGATAGGTACCAGATGAAGTAATCTAGGACCGAGATCAACAGTAGTCTGAACAAATCTGAGGTGATTCATTCACATGACTTTCTCTACCCTATAACGTTTATTAGTGGGCACACAAATTATTGCTCTTCCGAAAGTGTACTTCTGTGTATACTTCATTTTAATGGACACAAATCTTTGCAGAAATTGCTACATTACACACTTCGTTATAGATACAAAGAGAACAGCGATAGTCAAATGTTTAACAACTGGACGCTATATGCTGGCCTTAAAATTCCATACTGTTTCCATGACATCGCGAGAAACAAAGGAAAATCGAAGGACTAAAAAAAAGCTGAAGTTTTGAACAATTCGAACCATTAATAACAGATACCTCGGATATGGCTTAAGGCACAAAAAAGTTATTTGAAATAAACTGTGTGTTTAAAAATATGTACATCTTTGTCTGGTACTTTTTCGTTATACAAGAATATACAAAATTGGTTCCGAATGAAGAAGACTTTACAGGCTATTCCAAAAAAATTCAAGATATACCTACATCTTATTTATCATGTAAATGTCTTTAGTTTCTGGCATTTTAAGCATAATCATTAGTGCCATTTTTGAGAAAGCAAATTTGTAAAGATTTTGCATGTAAACAGTATGGAGTGGGGGATTTCCACGAAAACGTACGTGTCGCATCTTTGGAAGGTACTGAACCTAAATACCAATGTTGGATTTATCCAGATTTTCTTTTTTGAGCTATGCTGTACACAAACACACACGGACCTTTATCTAAAAATCTGATACGTTACACTCACATGACTTTCTGTACTCTTGTACGAACTATTTTTACAAACTCTTCTTCTCCATCTATTTCATATGAATCGAGATAAACATTTGCAGACTCTATCTTATTGCTAATTTTCTTGTAGATGTAAGGGGAATATATATTTATAAGGGCAGTATCGAAATACAGTAGCCTTTAAGCATATACATATCTCTTAATAGCTGGTTGCTAGGTGCAGCACCATTCCATTTGCCACAGATTAATACTCTTTGCATATACAAGACAAAAAATGAATAACGAATTCCCATTTGAGAAAATAAGTATTGAAAATTTTAAAGGAATAACAAGCAATATCTCGAAAACGGTTCACTCAACAACAAAAAATGTATATGACATAAGTTGTGTATTTTAACGCGGTCTACATTTTTTGTGTAGTAAAATTTTGTATATCTCTTATGGTTTACCAGTTATGCAAAAGTCGTTCACAATGAAGAATACTTTTGGAGACATTCCCAGAAAATTCAAGATATACATTTTATTTGTCATGAAAATATCTTAAACATATGACATTTTAATCAAAATCGTTAGAGCCATTTTTGAGAAAATTAAAAGTTTCGAAAAATGTTCCATGTAAAGGGTAATCTGGGGTGGGGGGATTTTCTTGAAAACCTTTGTGCTGCATCTCTAGGAGATACTGAACCTAAATACCAAGTTTGGTGTTTATCCGACTGTTCGTTTCTGAGTTATTCTGTTCACACACACACACACACACACACACACAGGGACATGTTTCCAAAAATGCTTTTTTTGTATTCAGGGATCTCAAAACATGTATTTCCGGTGAAATATCGGTATCGAATTTTTGGGTGGAATACAATACTTCCCCTGCTTACTATACGTAGTAGAGAAAGTAAAAATACTACTATGTACGTGCCAGAGAAAGTAAAAATATTACGTATAAAATTCACCACTCTCTCCCCTAGCTCTTATACAAACTATTATACAATGGTTGTTCAAGCAACTATTGGGATATGAGTACCATTACCGCTCGAATTTGTTTTGCAAGAACGAGGCGTAATGAATTGCATACACACCGCACTCAGTGTGGTAATGGGGATATCACGATGGATAAGTGGCCATTATTGAATGGATGCGGATAAAAGCTTAAGCTTCTGTCTACATCATGTTTTCATCAAGAACAAACGTTTGCACAATTATTTTCATAATAAATCTCGTTATAGGTACAACAGGGACACTGAAAACCGAAGCGATAGTCCAAGTTTTAACAGCGGGACGCTCTTTACTGACTTTGAAATTCCATACCTTTCCAAGACATTGCGAGAAACAGCTCAATGATGACCACTTAAAACTCCATGTTATTCTTTTGTGTTCCAAACATAAAGGAGAACTGTGTGCCATACGGCTTAATGCATTGCGTATTACCTATTAAACCTCGTTATGAGACCTAAGATGTTTTAGCGTGTATGCAAATAAATAAATAATGTGTATCGAAAGTACTTCGGAAAACGTTTATCCTGTTTAATTAGAAAACAAAGAAAGGTTTTACGATACTTTTCAGAATAATGTGTGTAAGAAATTATAACGGATGCAGAAAGTCCTGTGATTGTAACATATTAAATTTTTCAAAATAATATTTTCTTGCAGCTATTTTTGCATTTGCATCAAATGAATCTAATTACTTATACAAAGCATTTCTGAAATATCGAGCTTTTTTAAACTGATGGGTTATTTATTACTTATACCTGTAATAACTTATCGCCGGCTCTGAACACGGAGGGTGGAATAGTGGAGATTTCTCTTCGGCTGTATTATAACTCGTCTGAGGACAGTTCCTCACTTGCACTATAGACGGCTTCTATCTAACTCTGTCTGCTCTAAATGCGGGTAAACTTCTTGCTGCGACAGCCGGGATTTGCTGTTGACCCATTATTTGCATTACCTAAGGGTGAAACTAAGTGACAGGATTTACTCCTTTGAATGAGCCTGCAGCTGAGAGAAATATCCCTCCAGCATCCATCTTCTAGGATTTACCTAATGATAGAAGTATCACGTACATAAAACTTGCAGCGGACTCTGTTTGTACCCACTGATAGGCAATCAGTGAGATGCAGGTGTCATTTCAAACACGCTTACGTCAGCCAAGGAACAATTACAAATACAGGGTGTATATGTTTACTGGTGCTTTAGACTTATGTATTTCCTCTGGGTATACAATATACTTTTGAATCATAACTTAAATTTAAGAAAAATTGGAAGTTACCATAACACTTCAATATTGGATCCATTTTGATATGGCACACGTCCATTTCTTGTCACATGCCTACTTGCCGTCTCAGCTTAGGTAGGTCTGCAGGTAGCAGTAACACGCATTACTGTAACCCCATTACAAAAAGGCATAGTGGGTCAGATCGGGTGACTTCGGTGGGCAACGGAGAAAAGTCAAGTCGAAAACCGACCCAACGATGGGGAAATTTTCCGTTCAACCTTCACATATCGTGAGAGGGAGCGCCATCTTGTAGTTGAGGAAATAACCAATTCTAGAGCATGTCTAGGTAGGTAAACTCAGCTACATTTCTTTTTTCAAGAAACAAAGGTTCCATAGACTTCTTGAACTATCGTTCAATTTCGATGAATGCCGCACAGAAACGAAGATAGTGTCTGGTACAACATTTCTGTGCATAGGTTTCAATGGACAACATGATCTTCAGGATGTAGGATCTGTAGCAATTGCAGACGATACGGTTTCTGTTGGAGATGTTTTCCTAACACTAACTAAACTTGTCATTGTTGGAATTGCTAGTCCTCGACTCACCCGCCGTTCTGATTTTCTCCACATTCTCATCTGATATACGCGGTCTCTCCTTTCCTTGCCACCAGAAGGGACGTTAAGATCAAATCGTCGCGCATACCTATGCTCACTGAAATATGTTTCACAAATTCCAAGATACAAAAGGCTTTTGGCACGCGAGTTGCCATACTTTATTTCGTTACCATGTCCATAAAACAAAACAAAATCTGCGCATGTAGAATTCTAGCCTTCAATTAAACTTACATACAAAATTACACTGCACAACGCATAGAAAAAATATACCTTGTAAGGTGCATACTGAATTTTTTTTGGATATTTTTACTTTCTCTACTACCAAAAATTCGATGCCGAGATTTCAGCGGAAATGCATGTTTTGAGGTACCCTGAATCCAAATAAAGCATTTTTAGAAGCATGTCCGTTTGTATCTCTGTGTCTCTATCTGACTGTCTGTGAACAGTATAACTTAATAAACGAAAAGTCGGATAAATACCAAACTTGGTATTTGCGTTTAGTATCTTCCAAGGATGCACACGAAGATTTTCAAGAAAATTACATGGAACATTTTTCCAAAATTTTGATTTTCTCAAAAATGACTAACGATTTTGATTAAAATATCGTATATTTAAGATATTTTCATGACACATTTTTTGATTCAGGGGGCCTCAAAACATGTATTTCCGGTGAAATCTCGGCATCGAATTTTTTATGAAATGGAGTACCTCCCCTACTTACTATACGTAGTAGAGAAAGTAAAAAATTGCTGCCAATTGGAGAATGTCAAACAGGAACAATTTCAGAATTAGCATAGGATGTAAAATTGGTTACATGCGTTTATACACAGGAAACTACCAATTTAGTAATTTAGTGAACAACCTATCGCTTATACATTTCTTATGATATCGACTATTGATGCTCAAAAATCAGCAACAGATCTTTGCACGATATCGCGAGAAACAATTGACTAACGATCGCGTTTTAAAAAAATAACAGAAGTGCTGAAAAATCCATAGGAATAATAACGGGAGTCTCGGAAATGGCTGATGAAACAAAAAGTTATTTCAAACAGATCTACACGTTTCCTTCCAATGAAAATAACTTCAAATTATTTTAATCAAAATCGATACAGCTATTTTTGAAAACATCGACAAATTTTCCACGGAAAGGTTAGTTTAGTTTTCAGTTTAAAGCATCACACTTGCATTTGCCAGTTATAAGAACTGAGGAAAATTTGGAATATAAACCCAAGTAAGGGAGGATGGTCCTGGCGGGATTTGAACCGCGGAACGCGAGCCTCATACTTTACCGGGAGCCATCTCTGTCGTAATTTTTGGGGTACACTGAACTTAAAGACCATGTTTGGTGCTTATCCGACCGCTCCATTTTTACTTTCTCTACTACGTATAGTAAGTAGGGTAAGTATTGTATTCCACTCAAAAAATCAATACCGAGATTTCATCGGAAATTCATGTTTTGAGACCCCCTGAATCCAAAAAAAGCATTTTTGGAAACATGTCCGTGTGTGTGTCTGTCTGTGAACAGCATAACTCAGAAACGAACAGTCGGATAAACACCAAACTTAGTATTTAGGTTCAGTATCTTCCAGGGATGCGACACGAAGGTTTTCAAGAAAATTCCCCCACCCCAGGATACCCTTTACATGGAAGATTTTTCGAAAATTTTAATTTTCTCAAAAACGGCTATAACGATTTTGATTAAAATATCATATGTTTAAGATATTTTCTTGACAAATAAAACGTATATCTTGAATTTTCTGGGAATGTCTCCAAAAGTGTTCTTCATTGTGAACGACTTTTGCATAACCGGTAAACCATAAGAGATAGAGGAAATTTTACTACACAAAAAATGTAGATCGCGTTAAAATACACAATTCATGTCATATACATTTTTTTGTTGAGTGAACCATTTTCGAGATATTGCTTGTTATTCTCTGAAATTTTTCATTATTTTCTTAAATGGGAATTCGTTATTCATTATTACTTTCTCTACTACGTATAGTAAGTAGGGGAAGTATTGCATTCCACCCAAAAATTCGATACCGAGATTTCACCGGAAATACATGTTTTGAGACCTCCTGAATCCAAAAAAAGCATTTTTGGAAACATGTCCGTGTGTGTGTCTGTGTGTGTGTGTGTGTGTGTGTGTGTGTGTCTGTGTGTGTGTGTGTGTCTGTGTGTGTGTCTGTGAACAGCATAACTCAAAAACGAACAGTCGGATAAGCACCAAACTTGGTATTTAGGTTCAATATCTTCCAGCGATGCGACACGAAGGTTTTCAAGAAAATCCCCCCACCCCAGAATACCCTTTACATGGAAGATTTTTCGAAAATTTTAATTTTCTCAAAAATGGCTCTAACGATTTTGATGAAAATATCATATGTTTAAGACAATGTCATGAGCAACTAAATGTATATCTCGAATTTTCTGGGAATGTCTCCAAAAGTATTCTTCATTGTGAACGACTTTTGCATAACTGGTAAACCATAAGAGATAGACAAAATTTTACTACACAAAAAATGTAGATCGCGTTAAAATACACAACTTATGTCATATACATTTCTTTTGTTGAGTGAACCGTTTTCGAGATATTGCTTGTTATTTCCTTAAATTTTCCAATACGTATACTTTTTCTCAAATTCGTTATTCATTTTTTTGTCCTGGACATGCAAAGAGAATGGAATGCGCCACATAGCAACCAGCGTTAAAATATTTGACTATCGCTTAAAAGCTACCATATTTCCCTTGCATCTACAAGAAAATTACCAATAAGATTGACATCTCGATATCTCGATTAACATGAAGCATATGGAGAATAGGCGTTTGTAAAATTAGATTGTACAAGAGTAGAGAAAGTCATATGAGTTTTGTCTTGGATATACAAAGAGTATTAATCTGTGGGAAAGGGAATGGTGCTGCACCTAGCAACCAGCTATTAAGAGATATGTATGTGCTTAAAGGCTACTGTATTTCCAAATTGCCCTTGTAAATATATATTCCCCTTACATCTACAAGAAAATTAGCAATAAGATAGAGTCTGCAGATGTTTATCTCGATTAACATGAAGTAGATGGAGAATAAGCGTTTGTAAAAATAGTTTGTACAAGAGTAGAGAAAGTCATGTGAGTGTAACACATCAGATTTTTTAATTCCTGGGGTTCAAAACATGTTTTTTCGGTGAAATCTCGAAATAAGTTTTTGGGTGGAATGCAACTCTTCCTCTACCTACTAGAAAAGTCAAAAACAAATTTTGCGATGGACGGGAAGGACACGCTAGGTATTTGAGTCAAGCGGAATAGCTAATGAAGCCATTAAGAGATCCGCTACATGTTTGATCAATGTTGTTACCGCTCTCTTTTACACATTCGTACAAATACAATATCATCTCGGGCCTGGGATTCGCATTCCAAACAGAACCAATAATTATTTTATTTTGTCCGGGTACAGAAACAAGCGAGATTGTTACTCCAAACTACATTAATCAAAGTTGACTGCTGCGAGTGACAGTCCTGTGTTCCACAAAATGTGCAGAAGTGTTCACTTCAGAACCTCCATTGTTTGGGCATCGCCGTTTGTATTAGGTAAATATGTATTGCTTTATCTACCACATACCTAGCAGGATGGCTACTGATACTGGAGTCTGTTTTACGTACTGTATATACTGAAGTTATACTGGCAAATTTGGATGAAATACCCATATAATGTTGATTTATTTTAGATTAAATTTTCAGGTGATTGGTTTTTGGAAGATCTTATTATAGGTGTTTTTTTAATGTGATTGTTTTGCATGATATTTATTGATTCATAATTTTTCATCTAATGTAAAAATTACTCAAAACTTTTCGATAACCTTTCACTCCTAATTTTTTTTTACTGGCTATACAACATTCCCAACATTTTGAAGATTGTTAAGGGGGAGAGCTAAGATAAAACAATCTTATGTGTTGCACTCACATTATTTTCTGTACTCTTGCACAAACTGTTTTTACAAACGCTTATTCTCCATCTACTTTTAAGAGCTGGTTGCTATGTGGAGCATTCCTTCTCTTGCATGGCCAGGACATAAAAAAAAACAATAACGAATTCCCATTTGAGAAAAGTATAAGTATTGGAAAATTCAAACAAATAACAAGGAATACGTCTGAAGTGGTTCATTCCAGAAAAGAATGTATATGGCAATTGCGTGTTTTAACGAGATCTACATTTTTTGTGTAGGAAAATTTTGTCTATCTCTTACTGTTTAAAAGTAATTCAGAATGAAGAGGACTTTTGGGGACATTCCTAGAAAATTCAAGATATATATTTAATTTGGCATGAAAATACCTTAAACATATGATATTTTTAATCAAAATCGTTAGAGCCATTTTTGGGAAAATAAAATTTTTCGAAAACTGTTCCATGTAAAGGGTAGTCTGCGGTCGGGAATTTTCTTGAAAATCTCCGTATCGCATCCTTGGAGGATACTAAATTAAAACACCAAGTTTGGTATTTATCTGACTTTCGTTTTGGAGTCACAAACACACAGACAGACAGACACACGGACATCTTTCCAAAAATACTTTATTTGTATTCGGGGCACCTCAAAACATGAATTCTCGGTATAGAATTTTTGGATGGAATGCAATACTTCCTATAGTAGTAGAGAAAGTAAAAATACAAAATCTGCGGATATTTCATTCCCATTTCTCTGAATTTTTTTGTCCTTGTTATGAACTAGCATGGCAGTTTTATGAAATTAAGAGCTCTAAGAGGAAATTGGGAGAAATCGGCATAAAAAAGTCTTATGAATCATTGTACAATAATTTCATACAGAGTACAGCAAGTAAATTTATTACAGAGCTAGTAATAAACGCAGCTTCATATTACGACTGTGGAAACCAATAAAACAGTAACACGCATTTAAATACTGCTGCATTTTTACTGCAACATGAATCTATGAAGTGCTAGAATTTTGTCAAAACGTACACTAGAAATACTGGAATTTTAAACCTTCAAGTCCGTAGGCACCCTGTATTGTATTCCATCAAAAACTGTATGTCGAGATGTGTATGTGTTTTGAGACCCCCTGAATAAAATAAAAACAAACGTTTGTCCACAGGCATGTGTGTGCGCATACCATTCGGGAGATGCCGGATGATTCGATTATCCTGCCATTCTGACCATGGGTTTTTTCATGGTTTCCCCAAGGTCGGTAGGCGAATTTTGGGGTGGTTCCCTTCTACACATCATTTCCTTTCGCTTCACATGTTTCAGGGTTGTAGGACAGGCGACGCTGATTGGTGTGTTGCGATGGAAGAATTTGCACTATGGAAAGATTTCTCCCCCTGGCGGCTGCCTAGCCGTCTGAGGCCCGTTCCTGGGAGTGGTTGTTTCATTCCGGTAGCCCCAGGTTAAAGATGTCTAAGGCAGGAATGTTGTGGGGAAGGTCTTCGCAACTGTTGATAAAAAAATTAAATTGAGTTTTATTTATGGACGCTCTTTAACTGCTATGGTTCTTTGCGTCCCATTCTATACAGGGCGTGAAAGAGCGGAAATTTTGCTCAGAGGCCTCATTACCAGGCTTGGGCTTCTTTTACGTGCCGTAAATTTACGACATGGGACCACCGGCTTTACTTCCCTTCCGAAGGAAGCCATGCTATAGTTGAGGAATAGTTGAGACAACTCTTGATGAAAAATACTTTTCTAAAAGAACAAATTAACCTTAAAAGTTGGGATGTTATTGTTTCAACGCTCCCCATATGGTCGACAACCTTCGGGAGAACCTCATACATAGATCCATCCAATCGCCTTGGTGAAATGAGAGCTTTTGCCATTGACTCCGAACCACGTTAGGCTTTGGGGATACATCATTTAAGCTAGTCAGAGGTGCAAATAGAAAAGAGAAGTATTGCATGGCTAAGAGTAAGGAGTATGAAGGTTAATAGGCTTAAGGAAGGGTATTCTACAAAATCAATGTCTTTTATATGGTGGAAAAGAAGATGTTCAACACAGAATTTTTAGGTGTGAATGAACAGAAACTTGGAGGAAAGAGTGTATCTATACGTTTTTGGCATCTATTCCTATTGAAAAGGCTTTTGATCGAGTTAAAGGAAAAAATTGTGGAAAATAATGTAGAACAGAGGATATCCGAAACATCTAATTAATAGATAGTGTTAAGAATGTTATATTACGACACAAAAATAGTATTAAAGGGAAAAATTACGAGTAAACCTATTTTGGCAAATAGAGGCGTAAGAGAAAGGCGCAATTCAGCACCACTTCTTTTTGGTGTATGTATACCTATGTATGTAATGACGATGTTTTAAGAGCTTCGAGAAATAAACATGCAGAAGGAACACAACTTGATCGAAAGACAAATCTTAGTGTTTTGTTACATGCAGACGACCTATGTATAATAGAGAAAACAGAAAATAATTTTCAAAAGGCTATATATGGGTTAAACAAGATTTTGGAGGATTATGAACTCAAAATTTTAGTAAATAAAACGAAAGGAAAACAGCCTGTATGAGCTAAAATAGTAGTGAATGATGAAATAACGGAACAAGTGCAAAACTATTTTGCCTGTGATATAAGCTATAAACATGACAATGATACGCACAATGACATCCACAGGTATCAAAACATGTGTGAAACTATAAGAAGAATTACAAAAAAAATCTGATGTGTTACCCACATATGACTTTCTCTACTCTTGTACAAAGTATTTTTAGAAACGCTTATTCTCCATATGCTTCATGTTAATCGAGATGTTAATCTTATTGCTAATTTTCTTGTAGGTGCAAGGGGAATATGGTAGGTTTTAAGCGATAGTCAAATATTTTAAGAGCTGGTTGCTATGTGGAGTATTCCATTCTCTTTGCATTACCAGAACAAAACAAAAATGAATAACGATTTTGAGAAAAAGTATAAGTATTGGAAAATTTAAGGGAATAGCAAGCAAAATCTCGAAAATGGTTCACTCAACAAAAAAAATGTATATGACATAAATTGTGTATTTTAACGCGATCTACATTTTTTGTGTAGTAAAATTTTGTATATGTCTTATGGTTTACCACTTATGCAAAAGGCGTTCGCAATGAAGAATGCTTTTGGAGACATTCCCAGAAAATTCAAGATATACATTTCATTTTTTCATGAAAATGTCTTAAACATATGATATTTTAATCAAAATCGTTAGAGCCGTTTTTGAGAAAACTAAAATTTTCGGAAAATGTTGCATGTAAAGGGTAATCTGGGGTGGGGGGATTTTCTTGAAAACCTTCGTGTCGCCTCTCTGAAAGATACTGAACCTAAATACCAAGTTTGGTGTTTATCCGACTGTTCATTTCTGAGTTATGCTGTTCACAAACACACCATACACACACAGGGACATGTTTCCAAAAATGCTTTTTTTGGATTCAGGGGGTCTCAAAACATGTATTTCCGGTGAAATCTCGGTATCGATGTTTTGTGGGAATACAATACTTCCCCTACTTAACTATACGTAGTAGAGAAAGTAATACAAGAACAATAACCCTACTTAAATTTTATATGGTCATGGTCGTCCCAGTAATACTTTATGGGATTCGAAGAGCCATATTCAGGCGATAGACTAGACAGACAAGATAGGAGAGACTAACTAATGAACAAACAAGAGAAGATTTTAAAGATAAGTCCTATAATAGAAATTATAGAAAATCAGGAATGGAAATGGAAGGACCATCTTAATAGAATGTACACAAGCAAGCTACCACAGCATGTGTTAAATCATAAACCAAAATGGAGAAGAACGAGAGGAAGACCTATGCTGAGATGGGAATGAGACCGGAAGAGGTCAATGGCCCAAAAATGAAAGATAGAAGAAGAGTGCATTAACAAGGAATAGTTTAAAATAGATAGATATATAGCTGTAAGTGGGAAGATAGGACAATATTTCAGTAAAGTGAGGAATAAACCGATTTAACAATAATAACTGACAATAATATAAAATGAAGGAATTAAGAGATCAATGATTAGTATAAGGAAGATATTGTAAATTAGGGATCTGACTGTTAAAGAGCCACGGGTGAGTGCCAACCACATTAAGTTGCAACAACTTAGCACAAATAAATAAATAGAGACCAAGACTTGGATAGGGTTGACTTAAAATCGCCGCCTCATAGCTGGGAATCGAACCACGGACCCTCAGCACGAGAGCTGTGAAGGAAACCACTGAGGTACAGTGCAACAAGCTAAAGCTTTACGATCAGCCGTTCCGGAAGATTACGAATTGCAAGAGAGAAGTTTAAGATACGGACAAACGGTGGGGGAGGGATGAGGGGAGAGAACCGAAGGGCGGCCACATCCGGATGAAGGCGGGCGCAAGCACAGACGGTGTCCCTAATGTTTCCAGACTGAACGCCTCCAATGCAGCCCGAGCCCCCGGGGTGTTCCCCGAAGGAGCTACCGCCCGAAACACCCAGAAGCTCTTCCAGCCGAGCGGTTCCTGCACATCAGGATAAAATTTCACAAAGCGGACTGCTCCTACAACCCTGAAACAGAAGACAAGGAAGATGATGGGTACAGGAGATGAGGGTCAGGAGAGTGGTGGTAGAAGATGAACCACCCCAGCATCCGCCTGCTGACCCGCTGAAACCACGAAAAACCCATGGATTAGAGTGGGCGGTCGCCGGGGATGGAATCTTGGACCTCCCGAATGCGCCACCTCGCTCGGTAAGAGAGAACTTTACACACTGTAACCCATATACCCTTTTTCGCTTCACAAGTAGACACACGTCCCAGTGGAATATGAAAACCGGTTTCTACTACAGTTGTGAACTTCAGTGAACCTGGAGCAAGCAGTCAAAAGCTCTAGACGTATTAAGCGACATATGTAGATTCGCCCCGCTATAGAGTTTAAGTCCACAAGTGTCAAAATAGTTTTGGCTATTCAGTTTATGCTACGTCATACTAGCCAGTAGCATAGAAGGAAACGGCATAATTACAACCCACTATGGCTGTCTCCTGTTTTGGAATCATCACTTCCCTAGTTTGATGGACCGAGAGGCACTGGCACCCAAGCACATATTAAGCTATAGAGTTATAGTTTGACTACTTAGACTACCTCCTATTACTTATGACCGATGAAACTGAAGGAATCTGAACCAACGTGGCCACAATTGAGGCAGCATTTTTAACACTTATAGATTTTAATCAAACTATATAAATATAAATTTGAATAACAGCCCGCCTTAAAAAATATGTGTATGTAACAACATATAAAAAGTGTATATTACAGTCATTGTATATGTTTATATTATTATATCGATGTGTAATAATGTTATGTGAATTTATTACGTAATTTAATAATGTAGGAGCTGTGAGAATAATAAGTTAAACGTTGCTAACAATGAGTTAACCTTGAGACAATAATGAATTTGAAAGTTTAAATGCTACTAGTTCATTATTAGAGCAGCAATAATGTAAATCTTCAGACAGTTTAAAATTATTGAATCAACAACCAGAAAAAGCTTTAGTTACATGAAGGTATTCTATTGGAGTAGAATTAGCCAATCAGAGACTTGAAATACAGAAATTTACAAGTTTAGACGGTTGAAATCAATTCAGTTGCCTGCAAACAGTGCTCATAACCAGACGCGAGATGTGTCCTCGAGAAATTAATTATTTATTCGTGTGAGACGAAAATAGTGTACGTGAGTGCAAGTATTAAATAAAAGAATCTCACAGCTCTCAATATCAGTGAAGTGCTATTTAATTTGTGTCAAGGATTAATAAAAAGGAGTGAATTAAAACTAAAAATCTGTGTAAGCCTACATTCTTCTTACATCACAACCCCACCAAGAGAAACATGTCTCTAACAATAATACTGATGCAGCCGAGGCAAACATAAATATTTAATACTTAAAGAAACAGCCAAATTACAAAGTTAAAATATTTTTTTAAGCTTGGGGCAAAGGCCACCTGAAAGTACATTTGGGGTGAAGGCTAGCGGAAACTGTTTAACACACGTGCGGTTGCAACGAATTTTAAGTTCGGTTCCCCAACAGTTGAAATATAATACAACTCCTTCAATACGACCTACTTGAAATTGACGCCCATACGTGGTGCAAATAAATTTGGAGATACTAACTACATTGAATTGGCTTCCATACGTGGGGCAAATAATAATTAACATAAAGAAAACAATACAACTTCACAATTTATCGCTTTGAGATTATCAGTTCCCTAGCTTCTGCTCTACAACATTTCGAGAAGGGGATGGCTCAGGCGGCAAAGTCTGCCCAGCATTCGGGAGGTGCCGGGTTCGATCCCCGGCGACTGCCCACTCTGACGCATGGATGTTTCGTGGTTTCCCCGTGTCGGCACCCCTTCAGCTGCCGTGGTGCGGGCGCTGCGGACCCTGAGCACTCGTAGTACTTCTGACGTTACTAGATGGGGAGCTGTTCGGATTGGGTTGGACTCGGCGGGGAAGTGGTTCACGATACCCATGGGAGATTGGGTACGCCTAGCTGGTTTTCCGACCAGGCGGGGTTGTGAAACGCCCCGATGTTCTCCGGCACCACCATGAGTGAGAGTTCGTAGACGGCATGCTAGAGTACTGTCGGCCCGTTTCGGGATGACGCGGTAAGTGGCGTATCCACTTCCATCCTCGCGTAAGTTTGGGGGGGGCCTTTCTAGACTCAAAGTATTAGCCTTATGGGAAACCCCTACGGTTGGAGAGGCACTCGGCTGGCGCCAGCCCTGGTAGACCTTCGCTCAACATGTCGGCAGGTGAATGCTGGGGTGGTTCATCCTCTACGACTTTGCTGCCCCTCATTTCCTGTACCCACCATCGTCCTATCATCTGTTTGAGATGGCGGGTTGCGGTTGGAGTGGCTGTGCACTCTGCAGACGTTTCTTCCCTGGCGTCGCCTCGGGGACTCTCGCTTAGGTCTCTACCCTGAGTGAATTCCACCCGGTTCGGTGGCTTGTGGTATACATAAAAAAGTTTTATTATATACATTGAAAACTACAGCTTTTGTCTATTTTTCTACATCGTCTCCAAATAGATTCAAGCACTTGTCATACCTTTTCACAGTCTTCGAAATACCCTCTGCATAAAATTCTGTGAACTTCGACACTGCCCAAGCGCTGAGTTGCTATGCATGAACGGATGTTACTTTCTGGACAGACCTAGTATATCTGGTTGTTGTCATGTACATCAACATATTTCTCTATTTTTTCCAGACCTTATATATCGTAAGTTATCTTAGAAACTTTAGAAATCACCCAGCCCTTATTTTCAATCATATAGTACCTCAAAATGCTTACCCTTTACTTTCAACCCCTTATAGACAAAACTATACTGTTTGAGGAAACAGTATACAAAACTGTGCACTGGAGCTATAAGACAGCCAAAATTATTAGCTTGCAACTTCAAGATTCTACCTCTACACATATTTTCAACCATTATGTACAAATTTGCTGTACCTGAGAAATCTTTGGACACTCTAAAAAATATTCTGATGTGATACACTCCCATGGACCTTCTCTACCCTCTATGGTTTGTTAGTGGGTATACAAATTTTTACTCAAGCTTATTTTTCTACCTAATACATTTTAATAAAATAAACCTTTGCAGAAACAGCTACATTATACATTTCGTTATAGATACAAAGAGAACAGCGATAGTCAAATGTTTAACAACTGAACGCTATATGCTGGCCTTAAAATTCAATACTGTTTCCATGACAACACGAGAAACAACTGAATGTTGAAAGGACTTTAATAGAATGACAAAGAAGCGAACAATTTGAACCTTTAATGACGGATATCTCACAAGCGGCTTATACCACAAAAAAAAACTATTTCAAATAAATGGTGTGTTTGTGTGGTACGTTTTCTGTCTATCGCTTAACGTTTACCAGTTATACAAGGCTATACAAAATTCCTTCAAAATGAAGTGGACAGCACAGGCTATTCCCGGAAAATTCGAGATACACATTTTATTTGTCATGTAAATATCTTTAATATATAATATTTTAATCAAAATCGTTAGAGCCATTTCTTTTAGAAAATCAAAGTTTTCGAGAAAAAAAACTTCCATGTAAAGCGTTGTCTGGGGTGTGGGATTTTCTTGAAAACTTGCATGTCGCATCTTTAGAAGGTACTGAAATTCAAATACCAAGTTTGTGTTGATCCGACTTTTCGTTTTCGAGTTCTGCTGCTCACAGAGACGCAGACACACATATACGGGTTCACGGGCCTCAAAACATGTATATTTCTGGTGAAATTTCAAGATGGGTGGAATACAGTACCTACTTTTCTAATTACTACACGGTAAAGAAAGTAAAAACATATTTTTTTGGATTCAGGGGGGCTCCGAACATGCACCTATTTCCAGTGAAATCTCGATATCGAATTTTTGGGTGAAATACAATACTTCCCCTACTTACTATAACGTAGTAGAGAAAATAACAAACGTAATTTTTTTAAGTTTAGCACTCTTTAACCTGGTAGATCGGACGATTACTGAATGCAGTGAGTGAAGTGATGTTCCACAGGGCTTAAAGTTGCCCAACATTCTCCTCTCAGGAAGGGAAAACTCCGTAAAAGAGCCTTATACGGGCAATCATTGAAGTAGATAGTTTCTTTACGTTATTTGCACCACGCTTTGGGCATCAATTTGAAGTAGGTCTTATTGAAGGAGTTGTATTATATTTCAACTGTTGGGGAGCCGAACTTGAAGTAGTTGCAACCGCACATAGCATACCCGGTAGCCATCGTCCCAAAAATTTAAAAATATTAACTTTGCAATTTGACTGTTTCTTTATATCTATTATATATCAATGTTTGCCTCGGCTGCGTCAGTATTATTGTTAGAGACATGTTTCTCTTAGCAGGATTGTGGTGCGACTGAGAATGTAGGCTTAGACAGATTATAATTTTGCTTCACTACATTTATTAATCCTTGACACAATTTAAATAACACTTCACTGATATAGAGAGCTGCGAGATTTTTTTTTCTTACTTGCACTTTTTAACACGTAAAACTATTTTCGTGTCTCACCAATACGTATTAAATTTCTCGAGGACGTGTCTTACGTCCGGTTAGGAACACTGTCTGCAAACAACGCGTCCAGTTATGAGCACTGTCTACAAGCAACTGAATTGATTTCTATCGCCACATTTGTAAATTTCTGTATTTCAAGTCTCTGATTGGCTATTCCTAATCCAATAGAATACTTTTATTTAACTAAAGCTTTTTTCTGGTTGTTGATTGGCTATTTTATAAACTGTCTCAAAATTTACATTATTGTTGCTCCAATAATGACTAGTAGCATTATTAAACATTCTTACTCATTATTGCCTCAAAGTTAGCAACTTTTAACCTATTATTCTCACAGCTCCTACATTATTAAATTACGTAATACATTCACATAACATTTTTGAACATGTATATATAATATAAACATTTACAATGACTGTAACATACACTTTTTACATATTGTTAATAAACATATTGCTTTAAGGCAGGCTGTTATTGAATTATACATTATATAATTAGACTGAAATCGTTTAAGTGTTAAAAATACTGCCTCATCATTAACCGAGATTCGACTCGGGATCTCTTGAATGTGAGGCAGATAACGGTACCCCTCACCAGAGAGATGGACTAAGTATTGAAAAATCTAAGCCAATAATAGCAGATATATCGGAAACGGCTCACGCAACAAAATGGTTATTTGAAATATATTGTGTGTTTTAAGTTTTTTTCTATCTCTTTACGTTTACCAGCTATGTAAAGTTAGAGAAAGTTCCTTCAGAATTAATGGGACTTTATAGGCTATTCTCAAGATATGCATCTTATTTTCACTTATATGCCTTAAACATGTGGCGTTTTAATCAAAATTGTTAGAACCATTCTGGAGGAAATCAAAAGTATCGGAAAAAATGGTACTACTCCCGTATAGGATACTTAACGTTTTACATTACAGAAACACAATACATCCACAATAATCCTGAATAAAAAAGGAGAGAGTTAAGCCCGAACCAAACATCTAGCCTACCCACTCTTTTTAGTGACAGTAGTTATATAGGACAAACTGGCACCATTTTGAGATGGAAGGTGGAAGAATTGACAAAATGTCGCTAAATCAATACCACCAACAATCCCGGATCATGGCGGTTTCGCTTCCCAGATCCTACGACTACGCTCTGTCGTCGCTGTCCGGCCGTAACTGCTTCACTCCTCTAGTAATAAAAAAACATACCGATCGGGATGGCTCAGGCGGTAACGTCTGCGGCCCGCAGTCCGGAGGTCTCGGGTTCGATTCCCAGTCACCGCCCACTCTGACCCATGTTTTTGGGGGGTTTTCCCGGGTCGTCAGGTAAATGCTGGAGTGGTTTCGTTCAACCCCCCGAATTTCTTCTCCCTCCATTTCGCTCCATTGCATTCATCCTTCACCCCGTTTGGTCTATTTCAGGATTGGAAGTGTCGGTGATGGTGTTTCGGTGCAGCTTGGCAAGGATGGTTGCCGGAGTATAAGGACAGCCCCTTGGGGGCGCGCTCCCCGGTCTGCCTGTCCGATTGCCGGGGCGTTTATATCTGGAAAACTGTAGGCGCCCTGTCATCATTGTGCCGTTACTGCTGGTTCCGGCTGCCCGGTGTCTCCCTTCATCTCATCCCTTCCTCTCGTGGCCGCCTCCTTGTGGGGCATCGGTACAACATTCTCATTCCCGGCTCCTCAAACCTGAGCTATGCCTTGCGCCTACGACCTTACCAGGCGTTGGCCACACTCCATACCTTACGCTGTTTGGATTGCCAGCGTTGGCAGTGGAAGGAATTGCGAGCGGACTGACTGGAATATACGGAGTATATCTCCCCCCTCCCGTGTCCCATCTTTGGAAGCTACTGAACTTAAATACCAAGTTTGGTATTTATTGAACATTTTGTTTCAGGTAGAATACAATAATATAGGTAACAGAGAAAGTAAAAGGACTGAAGGCACATTTTTACCGTACGGGGCAGGATGTTAGTGACCGCACGCAGGCGGATGCGTGTTGCCGATGATGAGGAATTTCGACAAAGTCGATGGAATTCCCGGAACTCTTGTAACCGAATCTGTGTCGATTAAAAGAACGGAAGTTTTACATTAGCGCAACTATAAAGGCGGAAATTTCTCATTAAAATGCGACACATAATAGCGTTATTATCGGACATAGCTGTGGGCGAGAACATAAAGCAGTACCTGCAGTAAAACCCTCGCTTGCTCGATTAAAGCAAAACAACGTAGCACACGCTAACCTCGTTAAAAGGCTCTTTAAAATTAACTCCAGAATGTGTAAACCACTTCCATGGTGACGTGGCAATCTTTGTTTGTTGCCCGTCCTTGTTCTACGTTGCTATGTCAAGCTTGCTGGCGCTTATAGGAACGTGGAAATACGTACAAATCATGTAGATTCAAATATCCATAATATACCTACATTTTTGGTCGACCACACTAAAATACCTGATTACATGTGACGTGTGGCATCCATAATACATGGCTATTCAAAAAGAAGGAACCGATTTTAAATATTAATATCTAATGAACGACAATAGATAGCGACACATAGAAACATCATTGAATAGAGGAAAGTTCAAAGTTTCAAGCACCACCTATTAGTTCCATTCAGTGCCTACAGCGGCGCTGTGTATGTTTATGAGAAAATGACATCACAGGAAAAGTCGTTTTGTGTACTGCATTATGCAAAGAGTGAATCCATTGTTTCATTGCAGCATGAATTTCGTTGTAACATTAACAACGAGCCGCCTCGTCATAAATAATTTACAACTGATACAATAAATTCGTAGAAGATGGTTGCATATGGGAACGGAAAAGCACTGGTCGTCCTCGCATAACAAATGGTGATCATTTTGAACTTTTCCTGTTCAGTGATGTATCGCATGTGCCGCTATCTATTGTCGTTCATTAGCAATAAATATTTAGAGTCTGTTCCTTCTTTTTGAATAACCCTGTACTTCGGCGACTCATTATGATCTTACTTGGCGGCCCGTAGCACCTCCCCCATCGCTCACACCGTTCAACACCTTCAAAGCATCAGTCCACTGGGAGGCATTCCCCAGATAAACAATGAAATATGTGTATTTAAAAAAATTCTGCTTATTGTAATTTTAATACTATATGAATTGAGTTCATTTCCTTTGTTTCAGTATGTTTTCTTTCACGATACCAGCAAAAGGTCAGTAAATACGGCGTGGACTCAACAGTGCTGCCATCTGTTGCACCATTCGCAAACACACTCAAGGAACTGCATTCCGATCAGCACTTAACTCTACACAATTAACAAGGTAAGATGCTTTTGTAAAAAACTCTTTTTTAAGTTTTGAAATTATAGTGTGGTCGATCAAAAACAGTTGTATGCAACTTGACTCTAAGGGTAACTCGCTACCGCTCGTTTCATAAATACACTCGTGTCTTAATTAGTACATTACAGTCTTGTGGTGTAATATACTATTATGCAATCCTACCATTATAAACAGGTTGCTACTGCATTTAATATAGTGCATACTGGCTCATTATAGAGTAATATTGGTATCCCAAGTTGCCGTGGCTTATTGAGAGAAGATGCAACTGTTTAGTGATATTCTTTTCTCTGAGCAACGAAGATACAAAATTCTCTAAACAATATCAACGGTATCTAAAACTGAAAATCTTACAGATTTTATCTAAAACTTTTTAAAATTTTGTGACATGCTGCTCTAACTGAATTTTAAGTGTGTTTTAAATTTTATACGTATATCTTTAATATATTTTTAGAAAAACATTTATTTTGCTTTCATTATGCTAATTAATCGACTTGTATTGCACACAAATAACTTATGTATAATTGTTATATATTGAAAAAGAGATATTTCGCTCTCTTGCACAGAGCTGTCCCTGCCTGGTACATATTTCCTTATGTGACACTGTTTCTGACAGAGCAAAGCGACAAAATAATATATGGTTGTATTGCTACCTTCCCCACAGGCTTTTAGCTCTAGCATCGCTTGGACACACAGCTTGTCATGTGTCTACCTTCAACAGTGCTCAGAGTGCTACTGCGCATACTCTGTTTACCCCACTCGTCATGTTCGTTCCCAGTCTTGACTGGCCAAGGTAGACATGTCTATAGTCGACCAGCTCCTTGCGTGTATATTGCCCACTGACACAATGTAATATTTCTTCTCAGTGTTTGTGGTAGGTTTGTTAGTGTACCTGTGACCTCCAAAGCTGTATATTTATAGAATAAATTATGGTATCGCTGTTCAGTTTATACGAACATTAGCAGTTTCTACTACATTCTATTTCAATAAAGCATTATTTATCAAAATGAACTTTCGAATAAAAATCAACATGTTTAAAACCTAAATATCTCGACCCGTTCTAGACCTTTCTCAGAAAGACGTAAAAGTGACAGGATAATTCCAAAGTAACCTAATGTACAGGTGACTTACAAAACAAAAACAGCGTCGTCAGGATGTTTCAGTCGAGTGTTTGGCGATGTTTCACTGCAATAAAGCCGAGTTTTTGCGTCGATTCATAAACATGGATGAAACATGGGTCCATCACTTCACACCTGAGACGAAGGAACAGTCAAAACAATGGATTGAAAGGGGAGAATCAGCTCCAAAGAAAGCGAAGATAGTTCCATCTGCAGGCAAGGTCATAGGCGTCAGTTTTTTTGGGATGCGCGTGGGATAATTTTCATTGATTATCTTCAAAAAGGAAAAGCAATCAATGGGGAGTATTGTGCGAAATTATTGCAGCGTTTGAATGATGAAATCAAGTAAAAACGGCCGCATTTAGCGAAAAAGAAAGTTTTGTTTCATCAAGTCAATGCATCAGCTCACACATACATTATCACCATGGCCAAAATCAATGAGTTAAAGTTTGAATTGCTTCCTCATGCACCATATTCGCCGGATTTAGGCCCCTCTGATTATTTTCTGTTTACAAAGTTGAAGAAATGGCTTAGTGGTAAAGGATTTGCCAATAGTGAAGAGATGGAGTCTTCAGTTAATGGCTATTTTGCTTGTTGTTTTTTCTTTGTTAGGTCGGATACTTCTGGGACAGGCCCCATACTTTGTATGTAAGGGAGAAGCAGGATTGGCCATTATTTGTCTGAAACCTCTATGGGCGAGCAATAAAACAATGAAAATGTGACGTGTTAATCAAGGATATTCGTCAGCAACAGTGCAACTACACAGTACTAGGATATTACTTTTAAATATCTACATTCTATGTTAATATATCTTTGTACTTACCGTCACAGAATATTCACGACAAATCGGCTTGAAGGAGTTAGTGCCACAGATAAGGAGTTTTCCAGGACCTGTCCGTGCCAGAATTCGGATGTAGTTCTGGCAGTTTTCCTGCAAGAAGAAACACACACCTTGTTAATAAATAGATTTCAATACATGTGATATATCAACATTCAAGAAATTCGAATGAACCTGGAAATGATATCCACAAATATGTTGAAGAGATTAATACAACAATCCTCTGCGTTACTTCCAGGGCAATAAAGAACAGTGTGGGTCAGAATGGATGAAAAACAACCCCTTGTTACATTCACATAACTTTCACTACCCAATATCTTTATTTTTATATTGCCTCTACAAACTATTTATACAATAGCTTTTTCTTGTATCTTCAAGTTAACTGTCATAAATGTTTGCCTGAATAATTCCATTACACATTGAAGAAGTTATTATTAGCTCCACGTATGGATGCCTAGTTGAACGTGTTTTCTTTTAACTTGTTCGCAACACGCTTTGGGCGTCAATTTGTAGTAGTTTGTATTGTTGCTGCTACGTGTGGAAAGTCAGTTTGAAGAAAGTAAATTATTTATGTTTGTCTTTAAGTTGTTTGCACCACGTATGACGTCAATTTAAAGTAGAATTGTTCTTTACGTTGTTATAGCAGTTGTATTATATTTCAACTGTTGGGGAGCCGAACTTGTAGTAGTTGCAACCACACGTATAGTACCCACTTTCCGGTAGCCTTCGCCCCAAATGTACTTTCAGGTGGCCTTTGTCCCAAGTTTTAATAAAAAAATATTAACTTTGTAATTGAACTGTTTCTTTAAATATTATACATTTTTGCCTCAGCTGCGTCAGTATTAGAGACAAGGAAGTCTTTGCAGGGTTGTGATACGACTAAGAATGTAGGCTTACACAAATTATAATTTTTACTTCACTCCTTTTATTAAAACTTGATACGATTTAAATAACACTTCACTGATATAGAGAGAGCTGTGAGATGTTTTTATTAAATACTTGCACTTTTTAATAGTAAACTATTTTTTCGTCTCACGCGAATACGTATTATATCTCTCGAGGACACATCTCGCGTCTGGTTATGAGCACTGTCTAGAAGCAACACGTCTGGTTATGAACACTGTTTGGAGGCAACTGAATTGATTCCAACCGTCTAAACTTGTAAATTTCTGTATTTCAAGCTCTGATTGGCTAATCCTACTCCAATAGAATACCTTCATTTAACTAAAGCTTTTTCTGGTTGTTGATTGGCTATTTTTAAACTGTCTAAAAATTTACATTATTGTTGCTCCAATAATGACTAGTAGCATTTAAACTTCCTTACTCATTATTGACTCAAGGTTACCTCATTGTTAGCAACTTTTAACTTATTATTCTCACAGCTCCTACATTATTAAATTACGTAATCCATTCATATAACATTATTGAACATGTTTACAATAATATAAGCATATGCAATGACTGTTACATACATTTTACAAACTACCACATACACATATTGGTTCAAGGCGGGCTATTATTAAATTTACATATTATATAACTTGTCTGAAATCATTTAAGTGTTAAAAATACTGCCTCAACATTTTGTTATATGTGCAAAGGGGATAGCGATAGTCAAATGTTTAATAGCGTGTCGTTCATAGAAGGGACAGCGGAACTGAGTTTTCTAACTTGTTTAATTTCTGTGACGACTGTGGAACAAATGTAAGCATAAATAAATCCAAAATTATGGTTTTTAAAACGGCATGAACCTAAGGAAAGAACGAGCAATGGAACTTGGGCGGGAAAAAGCTGGAGGTGGTCAAATAATTCGATTACTTATGCTTGCGTCTAAGTAGTAATGGAAGTTGGGAGGCTCACAGCAGAAAGATAGTGGCAAAGTGGCTGTCATAAATATAAGAACATGTAAATATAAATTGAAAAATGCCCACTAACTGGCTGGGGAGGATATACACGGTTATGATGGGAGCAAGAACGTTGTATGGAGTGAGAATATGGGGAGAATCACAATTAAGAAATAAGGTGGACCAGAGTTACAGGTTATTTTGTAAGCAACTATTTTGACCACCGCGATCGGCCTCGGCGAAAGTCCCCTTACTAGAATTAGGAAAGACAAGAAGGAAAGGTTTAGTTCTAAAGAGAATGGCAAAATTTTGGTATAAATGCTTGACAAAGAAAGAAGGAGACATATTAAGAAGTTGTATGGTACAACGAAAGAGTATAAAATTTGGGGAGTAGGGTAGAAAAAAGCGCTGGAAGAAATAGGAATGAAAGATATATGGTTACAAGGGGAAAGAAACAGTCCAGGTTTTTGGAACAAAGTGAGAGAAAGGGTACAGGATATCGAAAGGTAGGAGACATAGGGAAATATACAAAAACTTCGAAATTTTACAGGAAAATAAAAAGGAAATGGGGTAGAGAAAGATACACAGAGAAGTGCAATACAACAGAAAAAGAAGCGATAGCTTGGATGAGAACGGGAAAGATATTCTAAAGTGGCTTAAGAGGTAATCCTAAAGGAATATGTCAATTTTATTATGGTGAAGAAAGTGTAGAACATTATCTAACTGAATGTGAAGATTTAAAAAAAATGGAGAGAGAAAATCTGGTACAAGAAGTGGAACAATTTAGTTGCATTGAAAATGTTTACAAGCAGAAAGTAAGTAATAGGAAAGTAGGGCATTTTTTAATAAACATGAAATAAAAATGGATGAGGAAAGTCAAGGAGAACAGTGAGGGAGAGGGAGTTAAATAAAACGAATTACACCAAGGTTTCAGCAGAGGAAAGTAAATGTTTCACAGCAATGCTGATGGCCAGGGAGTCATGCTGGTTGGAAACACAAAGGGAGGTACCACGCATATACATACACGTTAAAATAGGAATATCAGATATAAAATGTATTGAAATATTATAAATTATGGCTTGAATGTGTACAATAAACTAAACTAAACTTATTTAATTTTAGAACTATTCACCTGAAAATTGGTACACTTAATATATGTAAATAAAGAAATGACTGTGCAAAAGCTCAAAAGGTACTGTTCAAATAGCTTCTCATATATTATAATTACATATTTTAATAACTGAAACTGAGGTAGTATTTTATATCACAACACTGTGAATGCCAGAGTGATTTTAGTGTAAATTAACATTATTGTATGACAATGATTTGAGATGTTTGTTAATTATAAGCATTGTTAGGAAATAAGTTTACACGGCCTCACTGAAACTGACAATAGGAGCGGGTAATAATGTAGCGAGGGGGTGAGTTGTTTATCAATTATAAGAGACAAGTAAATGACGTCAGATTAGCGCGATTTTCTTTAGAAATGGAGGGAATATCTTCCCTAGAGCATATGTGTTCGTAATTTTGATTGGATATAAAAATAGACGCTAATGTTGGCGTCTGTTATAATGTTTAGGCATATCAGGGTGAGGGAGTATAAATTCCGAGCCAGAGACGGGTAACGCGCAGTTTTACAGAATCATTCACAAGGCAAACGTTGCGCAGTTCTACAGAATCATTCACAAGGCAAACATCGCGCTGTTTTACAGAATCATTCACAAGGCAAACGTCGCGAAGTTTTACAGAATCATTCACAAGGCAATCGTCGCGAAGTTCTACAGAACCATTCACAAGGCAAACATCGCGCTGTTTTACAGAATCATTCACAAGGCAAACGTCGTTCAGTTCTACAGAACCATTCACAAGGCAAACATCGCGCTGTTTTACAGAATCATTCACAAGGCAAACGTCGCGCAGTTCTACAGAATCATTCACAAGGCAAACATCGCGCTGTTTTACAGAATCATTCACAAGGCAAACGTCGCGCAGTTCTACAGAATCATTCACAAGGCAAACGTCGCGCAGTTTTACAGAATCATTCAGAAGGCAAACGTTGCGCAGTTCTACAGAATCATTCACAAGGCAAACGTCGCCCAGTTCTACAGAATCATTCACAAGGCAAACATCGCGCTGTTTTACAGAATCATTCACAAGGCAAACATCGCGCTGTTTTACAGAATCATTCACAAGGCAAACGTCGTGCAGTTCTACAGAATCATTCACAAGGCAAACATCGCGCTGTTTTACAGAATCATTCACAAGGCAAACGTCGCGCTGTTTTACAGAATCATTCACAAGGCAAACGCCGCGCAGTTCTACAGAATCATTCACAAGGCAAACATCGCGCTGTTTTACAGAATCATTCACAAGGCAAACGTCGCGCAGTTCTACAGAATCATTCACAAAGCAAACGTCGCACTGTTTTACAGAATCATTCACAAGGCAAACGTCGCGCAGTTCTACAGAATCATTCACAAGGCAAACGTCGCACTGTTTTACAGAATCATTCACAAGGCAAACGTCGCGCAGTTCTACAGAATCATTCACAAGGCAAACGTCGCGCAGTTCTACAGAATCATTCACAAGGCAAACGTCGCACTGTTTTACAGAATCATTCACAAGGCAAACATCGCGCTGCTTTACAGAATCATTCAGAAGGCAAACGCCGCGCAGTTCTACAGAATCATTCACAAGGCAAACGTCGCGCAGTTCTACAGAATATCTCGCGTCGTAAAGTTGGTTAAAAAGATGTGAAATACGCGAATTAATAACGTGCAGCAAATAAGTGATTATAGTTATATTCGAAAATATAACAGTTTCAGTCAGGAGTGTATCAAGAGTAATTATGTTAAATTAATAAAGTGTGGCGGCAATAAAAGTGCAAAAACAAATTCTTTTATCAGTGTTATCTTTTAGTAACAACTCCTTTCCGTTTACACACCCTGTTTAAGAGATTTGCTCGACTGAGTAATAATAGCTAGCCGGGGGACAAAGAACCCAAAATTCAAAATAGTAAAACAATAACAGGCGCTCAGCAAATAAGATAACACGACGATACCGCGACAAAACAAATTACAAATTTTCTAAAACTGCCTCGCGCATTCACATTTGTCAGACAAGTAGGTTAGTGAATTTCTTCTGATAGTTTAATACAGTGAAAATAAATACAAGTATCTAATTGAAGTTGATGTTATTAGTTGTAGGGAAATACAATTTTGTTCTTATGAAATTGTTGGTGTTAAATTTTGCCATGTTTCAGTATGAACTAATTTTTTGTGAGTCATTCAATAGAGCAACCATAATGCATCTTTGTACATAGTGTTTTAGATTACTTATAAAAATTTGCATAATAATAATCAGAGAAAAACTGAAATTTAAGGAATGCTTTTCATGTGCAAAAATGTAAAATTGAGAAAAAAACAGGGAAAGGGCCCAGTAGGGTTAAAGGGGAGCACAGGGGTGTTTTATGTCGCTGGGCTTTTAAAAAACAGCGGAGCTGAAAAATGTTTGGCCAAAATTATTCACAGGTGTCTATACAATATTTATGTAACTCAAAAATAGAAAACTTTGTAATTTTCACTTAAAAACTCGATACCAATGTCCCTTAAAAATCCGAAGTGTCGCATTCGGATGACTTTCTCTACTCAAAGCATTCTTAGAAACCATTCTTCTATCTATTGCTTGTTAATCGACAAAAGTCATCATTCCATACTACATACTCGTTGTAGATATTAAAGTACAAGCGATGTCAGCTTTTTAAATACCTAAGTATATTTTATACAGGTGTTTCAGAAATACTTTTACAAACTTGGGGTATGGGTTCCTTACATCGCCAGAAGGAAAAAAAGTTTATATGAACATATGTCCCATAATCATTTGTTTTCTCGTTAGGAGGTGTTCAACACAGTGGTACACTTATAACACACAAAACTCATAATAAATGCTCGAAATGTCCTCCTCTTGCTTCTATGCATGCCTGTACTCGTCGAATCATGGACTGTCGCGCCCTGTCAAAAACTCCAGGATGATGTCGAATGGTTTCGCAGGCTTCCATGACACGTCGATGAAGCGTTTCTGCATCCGGGATGACTGCTCCATAAACTAATGATTTAAGATGCCCCAAGAGGTAAAAATCCACAGGATTGAGGTCGGGAGAACGTGCAGGCCATGGAACTGGTCCTCCTCTGCCTATCCATTGGCCATGGTAGATACCAGTCAGTGCATCTCGAACAATGCGACTAAAATGTGCCGGAGCCAGGCATTTATCACATTTATCAGCAAGGGGACGATAAACAGGGACAAAGGTTGGATGACTCGGTTGTCTTCGGTCTGGAAACTCCATCTGATAGAGCCGTGCAGCCTCGCGTCCATTACCATTCGCGCGACCATACATAAAAATCATGTCTGCCTGTTCACGAAATGAATATCCAGCCATGGTGGAACGAAACACGCGCAGTTAACTCACTACATGTACACAATTGAAACGTTGAAGACAGACTAATGACAAACGTAAACAAGTCTCCTTGACAACACTTCGCCATCTACCGTATGTAGTACAATGGGTCAACGCCTTCTATAAGTGCATAGAGAAATGAAGTTTTGAGGTTGGACCCGAAGGCCGTTGAACTCACACTTTCATTGTGACAGGAATAACGCAAAAACCAAGGAGTATGGGACATATGTTCATATGACGTTTTTTCCTTCTTTTGGTGTGATGAACCCATACCCGAAGTTTGTAAAAGTATTTCTGAAACACCCGGTATAATGCCATGTAATGGCTTTGAATCTCCATGCTCTTTGCTGGCCACGATAAGAAACGAATAGCGACTTAACACCTAAAAAAGTATAAATATTTGACAATTCAAAACAGTAACAAAGGATATCTCGGAAATAGTTAACGCCACAGAAATTATTTGATATAAATCCTGTGCTTTATCGTGATCTGCATCTAAATAGCGGATTGGATAGTAGTACCACGACTGAAAGTTCTCCCTTAGGTCTAATAACAATAGTAAAAATCGTATTTGTTACATTTACATAACATTCTCTACCCTCTACTGTTTATTAAAAGGTATAGAAATTATTCTTACAAAAGTTTATTTTTTGCTCTAGTTCGTTTTAATCCAGATTATACCCTTGCAGAAATAGCTACATAACACATTTCGTTATAGATACAAAGGAAATAGCGATAGTCAAATGTTTAACAACTGGACGCTATATACTGGCCTTAAAATTCCATACTGTTTCCATTCAATCGCGAGAAACAACTGGAAATCATGGAAATGGCTGATGCCATAAGAAAGTTATTTGAAATAAATTGTGTGTTTTAAAGAGATTTAAATTTTTTGTGTAGTACATTTTCGTCTATCGCTTAACGTTTACCAGTTATACAAGATTACATAAAATTCCTTCCGAATGAAGAGGACTTCACAGGCTATTCCCAGAAAATTCAACATATACATTTTATTTATCATTAAGAATCTTTAACATATGGTATTCTAATC
This sequence comes from Deroplatys truncata, assembly GCA_030765065.1. Lineage (NCBI taxonomy): Eukaryota > Metazoa > Arthropoda > Insecta > Mantodea > Mantidae > Deroplatys > Deroplatys truncata. The sequence goes on from CM060979.1 coordinate 17,049,587, forward strand.
AAAATCGTTAGAGCCATTTTTTTTAGAAAATCAAAAATCTCCAAAAAATATTCCATGTAAGGGGTAGTTCGGGGCGAGGGAATTTTCTTGAAATTGTTTGTGTCGCATCTTTGGAAGGTACTGAACCTAAATACCAAGTTTGGTATTTATCCGACATTTCTGTTTTGAGATATGCTATTCATAGACACACACACACACACACACACACACACATATGCACCTTTTTTCTAAAATTGCTTTCTTTTTGTTCAGGGATCCTGAAAAATGTGTATTTCCGGTATAATCTCGGTATCGAACTTTTGGGTGGAATGCATTACTTCCCCATCTTACACACGTAGCAGAGAAAATAGATGGTAATAGCGAATGCTCTGCCATATATACACAGATAAATAAAGGAGGTAGAATGTACGGTACACTAATGCCATCTGCCCGGCACGTACAGCTGCCTGACATTAAGAACTTTGAGGACACGTGTCTATGCTGCCATCTACCCATCACGTACATAAGTAGAGGTACAGTTGCCTAGCACCAAGGCCTCTAGGGGCACGTGGCGAAGTAAGATGGTATAGTACAAGGATGAAACCTAGAAGGCTAACTGCTCACCACACACCGAGCCACGAGACCCGTCACGATATCAACACGCAGTTAAAGCGAAGTAAAATAAACAAAGTGGGAGGGAAAATATTTAGTTATTTCATTGATTATTTAATTTAATATAATGATAAAATAAATTTAACACTTTATTGAAAGCACCTTGCCAGAGAGGAGAGAGACATAGCTAGCAGCGTTCCCAAAACTGGCAAAAAAAAAACAAAAAAAACCTGCAAGCCTAGTTCTGTTAATGAACTTTCGATTGGAGTTTTGTTATTTCTGGTGTTCAACACAACTCTCTCATTTGTAGCAACAATATCAAATTAAGTTTTGATTCAAGCCTTCGCCAATTCGCTATTCCTATTGCTTTGTCGATGCAATTCCCTTGTACAAACAAGGATAATAATGAAAATATTTGTTCTGTGTCTCTCGGGAGGATGTTGCTGTAGCAAAACTTGACATAAGAGTTCAAAGTTAAATGGAATCGGACGTAGCTGGGGGTCACACAGAAATTCTGCTGCTATTTGAGCTTAGTTACACTTATGTAACACTCACGAGACTTGCAATATAATCAACGTCATGGAACAGCAGTAAATTTCCTCCACGTTAAATCTTATTTACGTAACTTTCTATGCCCCTTACCTATAGTAGAGAAGACTTAAGTATTGTATTCCACCCAAAAATTCGATGTTGAGATTTCACCGGAAATACACGTTTTGAACAGCTCGGAATCCAATCAACACTTTTTTAGAAACAAAAAGTGTATCTATGAACAGCATAATTTTATATGTTCAACAGATATCAAACTTGGTAGGTAGTTAAGTTCGTTCAATAATGTTATGTGAATGTATTACGTAATTTAATAATGTAGGAGCTGTGAGAATAGTAAGTTAAAAGTGGCTAACAATGAGGTAACCTTGAGACAATAAGGAGTAAAGAAGTTTAAATTCTACTAGTCATAATTAGAGTACCAATAATGTAAATTTTGAGACAAGTTTAAAAATAGCCAATCAACAATCAGAAAAAATTTAGTTAAATGAAGGTATTATATTGGAGTAGGATTAGCCAATCAGAAACTTGAAATACAGAAATTTACAAGTTTAGACGATTGAAATCAATTCAGTTACCTCCAAACAGTGCTCCTAACCAGACGCGAGATGCGTCCTCAAGAAATATAATATGTATTCGTGTGAGAGGAAAATAGTTTTACGTGTTAAAAAGTGTAATTAATTAATAAAAAGAATCTCACAGCTCTCTATATCAGTGAAGTGTTATTTAAATGGTATCAAGTATTAATAAAAGGAGTGAAGTAAAAATTAAAATCTGTGTAAGCCTACATTCTTAGTCGTACCACAACCCTGCCAGGAGAAACGTGTCTCTAACAAATACTGACGCAGCCGAGGCAAACATAAATATTAAATATTTAAAGAAACAGTTTAATTACAAAGTTAATATTTTTTTAAACTTGGGGCAAAGACCACCTGAAAGTACATTTAGGGCGAAGGCTACCGGAAACTGTTTACCATACGTGCGGTTGCAACTACTACAAGTTCGGCTCCCCAACAGTCGAAATATAATACAACTCCTTCTAAAATACACCTTTCTTCACCTGCAAAGCTAAAACACGAAGATTTTCAAGAAAATTTCCCCACCCCAAACTGCCCTTTACATGAAAAAATGTTCGATATTTTTTATTTTCGCAAAAATCGCTCTAACCGTTTTGATTAAAATAGTGCATATTGTGACTCTGTCTAGTCTTTCAACTGTCAATGTTCTAAGTTCTTATCTGTCACTGTTTTATCTAGTTCACTTCATTTACACTAGCACTTCACTAAGATGAACTAGTTCAATCCTCCGTCACTTCACTTCCTTTGTGACGTAGGCTGCTCACACCGACGATTCACCTAACTCGGGAGTCGAACACAAGAACTCCACAATCCGCACTCGCTGCACATCGCTTTTGATATCACTCGGAGACGCACTCGATAACTCGCTCGCTTATATAGTCAGTATAGAATCTTTCTACAAGGTCCTCGAACTTTCTAGAATCATTATGACGCAGTTTCTGGAGGAGAGGGGAACAAGCTTCCAGAAGGTTTTAGTTATCTCCCATAGCGCGGCTGGTGTTTACGCTGGCAAGCGCTCGTTATCATGTTTACTCGGACCGCCCGGCGCCGACCTCACGATTACCTTGCACCATAGCCGCTGCATCACAAAATTTGAGATATTTACATTAAAAATAAAATTTATAGCTCAAGTTTTCTGACAACAGCCTTGTAGTTCTCTTCATTCGCAATAAATTTTGTATAATTTTGTATAACAAGTAAACCATATGAAAAACTCACTACACAAAAATGTAGAGGTCTTTAAAACCTACATTTTAATTCAAATACTTTTTTGTAGCATTAGTCATTTCCAAACTTTCATTTTTACATTATTTTAAAATTTTGACTACTTTGCGCTCTTTTACAGACCTGTCGCTTTTCACCTGTTTCTCGCAATATCATGGAAAGAGTATGGAATTTTATGGACAGCATACACCGATATGCTGATTATCGATTCGGTTTCCCATACACCCAGTTGTAAAATTTTCCTTTCTAATATTAAATTCGACGTGTCTTTTTTTAAAAGAGAGTTAATTTTAGTTTTTTTAGCATTATTTCTTACTTATGAAAAGTACTCTCTAAAGTATCATATTTTAACGATGAGTAATATCGTGACGCAAAGGCTATGGCCCAAGGTTATTGGAAGGTCCTTCCCTGGTAGTCGGAGATGAACAAAGATAAGTAGCGCCTTCGCCAGCGTAAACACCGGAAGCGCTATCCTAATATAACCAGAATCTTCTGGTTGTTTCTTCTTCTTGACATGTGTAATGGACCTTTTTAATCTCTATTAACACGAAATAAATAGAAAAATAAGGTTTTGCAAGAATAGTTTCCAGAAAAAAATAAATATAAAGCATAATGGGTAGAGAAAGACTTGCGCGTTAAACACATAAGATTTTTCTTCTGGTCATACAAACAGCACAGTATTTTAAAGACATCACACTGCGATCCGCTTTTAAAAACCTGACTATTGCTTTAGGATACTGTATTCTTCTTATGGCTACAATGAATGTGAAAATGTGTAAGTTTATCTGGATTAACAAGAAGTAGATAGGAGAATAAGAATTTGTAAGAATAGTCTGTAGAAGGGTGAGGAGAGAAAGTCATTCGAGCGAGATGGTTCCGCGGTAAGCTTGCATTCGGAACGTCCTACGTTCGATTCCTGGGGCCGACTACTCTAACAGTGGGTGGGTTTTTTGTGGTTTTCCCTGACTGGCAAGACGAATGCTGGGATTGTTTCTCTTCTACCACGAATTTCCTTTCACTCATTTCCTATCATTTCGCTTCCCGTTTCAAGTTTCAGGTAGGCTCAGGGTCAGTCGGTGCAGGACAGTTGACGCAAATGCTTGCTCGATGTAAAGTTATACTCGGCCCTGACAGATGACAGCCCTCTCTAAGCCGCCTCAGGTGGGGCTAGTTCTCTCCGTTTCCGCCAGAGGGAACTCTCTCTGAGCAGCGCGCCAGTGTAACCGATCATTAAGCTCAGCGTGTCTCTGCCTGCACCTGCCTGCTGTGCTGCCTATCATCAGATCCTTCTGTATTGACAAGATCTTGTAATCAGATGGCCGAAATATGTAAACTTATTACTTTGTTTACTACGTATAACATTCCACCCAAAACTTCCATGTCGATATTTCATTGGAAATACTTGTTTTGATGCCCCCTGAATGCAAAAAAAAAAAAAAATAGAAAAAGGTCCGTGTGTGTGTGTGTTTGTGAACAGCAAAACTCAGAAACGAAAAGTGGGATAAATATCAAGCCTGCCATTTAAGCTCAGTATCTTCCAAGGATGCGATATGAAGATTTTCAACAAAATCCCCGCACCCTTAACTACCCTTTGCATGGAACAATTTTACGGAAATTTTGACTTTTAAAAATAACTAACGATTTTGATTAGGATACCATCTATGAAAGATATTTATACAAAAAATAAAACGTATATCTTAAATTTTCTAGGCACAGTACCTGAAGTTTTCATTCGGAGGGAATTTGTATAATCTTGTATAACTGGTAAATGTTAAGTGGTAGAAAACATACTATACAAAAATGTGGATCTCATTAAAACACGATTTTCGAATTTCAAATAAGTTTTTGGTGGCATCAACCATTTCCAAGATATCAGTTATAAATTTTTCGAATTATTCATTACTTCGTCATTCTCTTAAGTCCTGTCAACATTCAATTGTTTCTCACGATGTCATGGAAACAGTATGGAATTTAAAACCAGCATATAGCGTCCAGTTGTTAAAACATTTGACTATCGCTGTTCTCTTTGTATCTATAAGGAAATGTTTAATGTAGCTATCTCTACAAAGGTTTATTCGGATTAAAACGTAGTAGGTATAAAATAAGTTTTGGTAAGAATAATTTGTATACTCACTAATAAACGACAGAAGGTAGAGAAAGTCATGTGAATGTATCACATCGGAAATTTTTTTGCAGCAACTTATGTCAAGAAACTAGCCGGATTTATTGTTTCTAAAACTGACGCGTTTCTTTTTTTCTTTCCAAGATACTTGCATCATAGCTCCATGAAGACAATGCAAAGCTTTCGTCGTGCAAGAATTCCAGGAAAATCAAGTAAGCTCTAAAACCGACTTCCAGATGGCGTTCAATACTTAGAAGGAGCTTTGGAAGCGGAATATATACTCACAAGGGCACTATTTCAAACGTAATGGTGGTGCATAAGGTCCGGGAACGTTAAGGGAACTTTTGGCTACAGCATATATGTTTTAAATTTTGATTAAATATTATGCACTTTTTAGGTTCTCGTTTAATAGTGTGAGATCTACACGAGTCTAGACATTGAAGAACAGCTTATCCCTGAATATCCTAGCCCCCTCTTCTTCCACGTTCCTCCTCGCCGTTCGTAATGTTGGCACCGCTTAAAAGGCCTCAACTCAGAGTCGGTCTCCAAGGTGAATGAAGTTAGTTGCAGAACGGGAAGTTATTTTCTCGTCAGAAATGTTGATTGCAGGCCGAATGAAGTAGCACAGGGGCATTGGGAAAGGGTAAAAATAAAAACGCGAGGGAAGGAAATGAAATCCCTGAATTTAACAAATAATTGGAGTGGCAACAAGAGATGGAATAAGAAATGAAGGCGTCAGAGATGAATAAAACATAAAGATTACGCAATATAAATATGAGAGTGAAACATCTCAAAGAATGCGAAACAATTAAGTATGCACAATTACTTTGAAATCCAAGCCTCAAATCAAAAGCGGCGATTGAAAAACCAGAAAAAAAAATTAAATTCGTATGTGTTGTAAATATGAAAATAACTCACATAAACGAGCTGAATGTATAACATCAACATATAGCGTCCAGTTGTTAAAACATTTGACTATCGCTGCTTCTTTTGTATCTATAACGAAATGTGTAATGTAGCTATTTCTGGAAAGGATTATTTGTATTAAAATGTAGTAGACAGAATAATAAGCTTTAGAAAGAATAGTTTGTATACCCACTAATAAACGTCATGTGAATGTATAGCAGAAGTTTTTTTACTTTCTCGGCTATGTTCCTACAGTAGATATGAGGAAGTATTGTATTCCATTCAAAATTTTTATGTGGAGATTTTACCAGAAATACATGTTTTGAGACTGCCTGAATAAAAAAAAATCTGATGTGTTACACTCACATGACTTTCTCTACTCTTGTACAATCTATTTTTACAAACGTCTATTCTCCATATGCTTCATGTTAATCGAGATATCGAGATGTCAACCTTATTGGTAATTTTCTTGTAGATGCAAGGAAAATATGGTAGCTTTTAAGCGATAGTCAAATATTTTAACGCTGGTTGCTATGTGACGCATTCCATTCTCTTTGCATGTCCAGGACATAAAAAATGAATAACGAATTTGAGAAAAAGTATAAGTATTGGAAAAGTTAAGGAAATAACAAGCAATATCTCGAAAACGGTTCACTCAACAAAAGAAATGTATATGACATAAGTTGTGTATTTTAACGCGATCTACATTTTTTGTGTAGTAAAATTTTGTCTATCTCTTATGGTTTACCAGTTATGCAAAAGTCGTTCACAATGAAGAATACTTTTGGAGACATTCCCAGAAAATTCGAGATATACATTTTATTTGTCATGACATTACCCTAAACATATCATATTTTCATCAAAATCGTTAGAGCCATTTTTGAGAAAATTAAAATTTTCGAAAAATCTTCCATGTAAAGGGTAGTCTGGGGTGGGGGGATTTTATTGAAAACCTTCGTGTCGCATCTCTGGAAGATACTGAACCTAAATACCAAGTTTGGTGCTTATCCGATTGTTCGTTTTTGAGTTATGCTGTTCACAGACACACAGACACACACACACACAGACACACACACAGACACACACACGGACATGTTTCCAAAAATACTTTTTTTGGATTCAGGAGGTCTCAAAACGTGTATTTCCGGTGAAATCTCGGTATCGAATTTTTCGGTGGAATGCAATACTTCCCCTACTTACTATACGTAGTAGAGAAAGTAAAAAAGCATTTTTAGAAACACGTATGCACGTATGTATTTGTGAACAGCAAAAGCTGAAACAGAAAAGTCGGATAAACACCAAACTACCGTTTACATGTTATTTTGTGTGTGAAGTTTTACTCAAACATTTCTCTAACGATTTTTATTAAAATAACATATATTTATTATATTTACATGGCAAATAAAAATTTCATCTTGCATTTTCTGGGAATGGCTTGTGAATCCTCTTCATTCGGAAGGAATTAAGTTCAATTTCTTTTAACTGGTAAATCAAAAGAAGAGAGACAGAGAGATAAAAAAAAATATTACTACACAAAACATTTAGATCCCCTTAAAACACACAATTTAAACATTTTTTGCAGCATCAGCAATTTCGGCGATATTATTTGTTATTGATTTGAATTTTTCAATATTTTTCTTTTTAAGTGCTGTCTGTACGAGGTCACTATGAAGGTTTTGAGAATAAACGCAATCAAGTTTAAAAAATTTGGATCTGATCTGATCATTGCATTTTTTGTAAGTATTCGCTATTGCATTTCATAGCAACGTCTCATCCTTTCAAACCATTCTTCAAATGCCGAACGCCATTTTTCTTCGGAGAGACTGCAAATGCATTCTTCATAAGCAGCTATTGCACACGTGATTCAAACCGTTGACCTATATTTTTTATTTTATTTTGGGAAATAGGAGAAAGTCGTACGGTGACAGTTTTGGACTGTAGGGAGGATGGGACAAATATCTAACTCCTAGCTCCTGGGTTGTGTCTAGTGCATTGTGGAGAGAGGCGTTGTTGTGGTGCATTAAAATTCCAGTCTTCGACACTTGGCTCTCCGTCTGTGGAAGACTTGTAACAGGCATTTTGTGATGTACCATCTAGCAATGAATCTTCTGTTCCTCAAACGGAATTGTCACAATATGGCCACTAGCTGAGAAGAACAAACACATCGTGTTCTTGCCAACATTTCTCTTGCTTGCCTAACTTTTGTCGGAGTATCCTCTCCTGGGAAGACCCAGATGTCTGTCACTTAGATTCTGCATTATACTGGTATATTAGCTTCGTCACCTGATACGATATTAAATATGTTTTTGGATCTTCCCCCAACATATTTTTCTATCATTTCCTGGCACCATTGCATGCGCGTCTGTTGCTAATCATTTGTGAAGTGGGGGATCCGACGACTGCAGAGCTTCCATGACGCGAAGTTTTTCAAGGATGGTGTTCACTGTTGCCGATCTAATATTTAGGATTTCTTGAATCTGATAATATGTGCAACACCGATCTTGCTGCAACATGTGCTCTGCTTTCATCACATTTTCATCTGTTATTGCCATAGCCCGACATCCTGCGCGGTCTTCATTTTCGAAGGAATCTGTAGCGGGAAATCGTTGGTCCTGTGGGCTGATGCCCTCTGCAGCAGTATTGTGGTCTCCGGCTATCTCCGCTCAGCGGATGGTGATTTCTCCGTTCCTAATAAATTATCTACTAATTTCACTGGTCTCAGGGTTTACGCAGGTGAGGCAAATTAAAATACACTGCATTTCGCTTACAAATGCGGTTTATTATCAAATAAATACTTATGGGTGGCTAGCTTTTCCCATTGTAACAATTCCCACCATAATAATAAATTAGGAGCCTAGTCTAACTGCACAAGCTTCCCCCCCCCCATATGCACACACCTACATCCGTCGTCCAGACAGTATCACTTTGTGTCGACGAGATTCTATAAGAGTGAAAATCTGGGGCCTTCTTCCCCCTTTTATACCTAAGCCTTCGCGCCTTAAAATGTAACGACATTTCTAATTGGTCCTCAGACCGCGTTACCTTATTATGTATGAAAATATTCTGCTCCAAAACGTTTCGCATACGCGTCCAGTGACGCGTCCGGAAGCAAATGCAATATCGCTGTCTCTTTCCTTTCTGTATCTTTCTATTTCTTGTTATTCCTTCAAGTTCCGTGTTCATTAGCTTGGTGAAAGGTGGTGGGCTCTACCTGCAATTACTTTTTACGTGGAATTAGCTAGCTCGCCCGTCCCTTACTTATCTAAGTTAAATCTACATTGTACATCTCTTGGCTGCTAAATATTCTAACATCTTTCTTGCTCAATTATATTATTATGTACAATTCTTGTTTGATATTGATTTTACGTGTTTGTGTGTGCGTGGTCTATCCCCTTTCAAATCCCTTCTCTTCTAAACTTTGGAAATCATTGATAAATCGTGGATTGCAAAGAGCAAAGATCCCCAAATGCCCGATACAGGCATTCAAGGCATTCTCTCTCCCCTAAAACGAAATTAAACTCGAAGAAAATGATAGCACACAAATCCTTTCGATCGAGATCACCCCAATGTATGCGTCGCAACGCCTGCAAGCACGTGCGCACAAGTGCTGACGCTACACATTGTTGGAGCGCATCTTTTTGACTTACCACAACTCACTGCCTCCCATTCTCAAATCTTTCAGAATGACCCTATGTGTTCAGTTGTTCCTCACGTGACATGGAAAGAGTATGGCGTTTGAAGCCGAGAATATAGCGATCCACTTTCAAACACTTTACTATAGCTTAGGTTGCCTGTGTCCCCCCTTATACCCTTAAGAAATGAGTAATGAAAGTATTTCTGCAAGCATTTATCTCGATTAGTATGATGTAGATAGAAAAATAAGATTTTATAAGAATACTTTGTAGAAACTACATAAAAAATTCTGATGTGTTACACTCACATGACTTTCTCTACTCTTGTACAAACTATTCTTACAAACGCTTATTCTCCATATGCTTCATGTTAATCGAGATGTTAATCTTATTGCTAATTTTCTTGTAGATGCAAGGGGAATTGGTAGGCTTTAAGCGATAGTCAAATATTTTAAGAGCTGGTTGCTATGTGGCGCATTCCATTCTCTTTGTATGTCCAGGACATAAAATGAATAACGATTTTGAGAAAAAGTATAAGTATTGGAAAATTTAAGGGAATAACAAGCAATATCTCGAAAACGGTTACCTCAACAATAAAAATGTATGACATAAATTGTATATTTTAACGCGATCTACATTTTTTTTGTAGTAAAATTTTGTCTATCTCTTATGGTTTACCAGTTATGCAAAAGTCGTTCACAATGAAGAATACTTTTGGAGACATTCCCAGAAAATTCGAGATATACATTTCTTTTTTCATGACAATATCCTAAACATATGATATTTCAATCAAAATCGTTAGAGCCATTTTTGAGAAAATTAAAATTTTCGAAAAATGTTCCATGTAAAGGGTAATCTGGGGTTGAGGGATTTTCTTGAAAACCTTCGTGTCGCATCTCTGGAAGATACTGAACCTAAATACCAAGTTTGGTGTTTATCCGACTGTTCGTTTCTGAGTTATGCTGTTCCACACAGACAGACACACACACACACACACACGGACATGTTTCCAAAAATTCTTTTTTTGGATTCAGGGGGTCTCAAAACATGTATGTCCAGTGAAATCTCGGTATCGAATTTTTGGGTGGAATACAATACTTCCCCTACTTACTATACGTAGTAGAGAAAGTAATAAACGGAAGTGGGTGGAGAAGGTTATGTGAATGTAATGTACAGCTTATGGGAAGTATTTGTTTTTCCATTGGTCTCAAGCATGCTCCAGATTTGAGTGACCCAGTTTCACCGAAAAATGAATCAAAAGCTATGTATATGTAATATCAAACTGAAGCCCCCAAAATGCCAAGTGGAGCCCCGGTAAAAGTTCATTTAAACTCTGCTTGTAGACCGAAAACATAAACACTGTGTTTATGTGTTTCATTAATTTACTCCGAGTTCCAAACGATGAAGGGTAGTAGTAGATTAGAGTGTTTTATCAAAGCCATGCTTATAGAATATCACTGTTTGCTCGATGTTTGCTAAAAGGCTTTCCAAACAATAAAAGAGAAGTAAAGAAGATGATAACGAAAAAGATTATGATGTTGGTGGTAGTAGTGATGCGATACTTCCCCCCCTCTCTTCCTCTCAACGGCTCGAATCTTTCATCTGAACTTGAAAGCAAAACAGAATGAAATGGGAGATGTCCTTTGTGACGCGCAATTCTCCTAATTGACACAATGGGATAAAGAAGGAGTGACAGAGAAAGGAATACGTTTAATATTAATTTCTTAAGGCTATGGTGTAAATCTCGCAGTATGAAGGCGATGTCCATATGCGCTACATCAGGGAATTAATAAAACCAGGTGGAAGATTGGAAAGCAATGTAGACAAACATTCAAACAGAAGCGAACATGAAGGATTTTCACTGAGATTTCCGCTAGTTGAGACGAAATTCAATTCGCCTTTAAGAGGTCGGGATGCTTGAAAAATTAAATTTTTCGTTTTCTATGTAATAAAAAAATAGAAATCTTCATTTATATCATATAGGTATATCACTGAGCTTATTGTCCGATTTTTAAATCCATCATTGCAGGTGCATCAATCATGACACAGTGTTTTTAACCCCTGACATTACATTACACAGATCGTGTTTGTCATACATCGCCATTCAAAGGTAAGCCAATCAGGGGTGAAAAAGATTTATTGCTGCTACGTATGGAAAGTCAGTTTGAAGATGATGTATTATATTTCGAACTTGAAGTAGTAGCAACCGCACGTATAGTAAAACGTTTCCGGTAGCCTTCGCCCCAAATGTACTTTCCGGTGGCCTTTGCCCCCCAAAATGTTTAAAAAATATTAACTTTGTAATTTTTTACTCTTTCTTTAAATATTATATATTTATGTTTGCCTCGGCTGCGTCAGTATTTATATTTTTTTTAGACACATGAATGTCTTAACAGGGAGTGGTGCGACTGAAGAATGTAGGCTTACACAGATTTTAAGTTTTTCTTCACTCCATTTATTAATCCTTGACACGATTGGCATAACACTTCACTGGTATAGAGAGAGACAGAGGGGGAGAGAGAGAGGGAGAGAGAGAGAGAGAGAGAGCTGTGAGGTGTTTTTTATTAATTACTTGCACTTTTTAACACGTAAAGTATTTTTGTCTCAAACAAAATACATATTAAATTTCTCAAGGACGCATCTCACGTCCGGTTAGGAGCACTGTCTACAACCAACGCGTCCAGTTATGAGCGCTGTCTACAAGCAACTGATTCTAGATTTGTAAATTTTGCTATATTTCAGTTTCTGATTGGCTGATCCTACTCCAATAGAATACCTTCATTTAACTAAAGCTTTTTCTGGTTTTTGATTGGTTATTTTATGAACTGTCACAAAAATTACATTATTGTTGCTCCAAGAATGACTACTAACATTATTATACCTTCTAATTCATTATTGCCTCAAGGCTACCTCATTGTTAGCAACTTTTAACCTATTATTCTCACATTATTAAATTACGTAATACATTCACATAACATTATTGAACATGTTTACAATAATATAAACGTATACAATGACTGTAATATACACTTTTTATATTCTGTTACATACGCATATTGCTTCAAGGCGGGCTGTTATTGAATTTATATATTATATAATTAGACTGAAATCATTAAGTGTTAAAAATACTGCCTCAGGGGAAAGGAAAGGGAATGTGGAAGAATACACGTCGGTGGGACAAGGTTATAACAAACATGGTTGAGTAGATGAAGCAGTCCAGCAGAATAAGAATGCATTATCGGTATGACACTTATAAGCATTCGGTATAACTTTTGTGTTTTACTGACTGCAGATTTCTTACTAGTTGCGCCAGATGGACAAGTCAAACACTTGTCTGATCTAGATGCTGTCGACTGCTGAACCGCCTCCGGGCCTGCAATTGGAGCGGTGGATTTGTAGATATGTAGCTTTACTTCCACCTTTCTTTAATGCAATATTACAAATATAACATTATTTTAAATTTTAAACATATAGACCGTCTATAAACCAGCTCTCGCATACTTTAACCTCTACGGAATAAAGCTCTATACCATCTCTTCACTTTCCAGGCTGTAACCATTCTGCTGCCCCTTTCTTAGGATCCTTGTCCACTTATCTCTTACATTTCCTAAAAATGTTCCCACCATTTTAATTGTTTCTATCCTTGGGGCTTGCCAACATTTTAAATGCTATTGTTACTTTGTTTAAATTATCCCATTTTTTGTTCTATATATCATCTCTCGATCGTTTAACCTTTTCACATTCTACGAGGGCAGTCCAAAAAGTACCCGACCTGATTTATAAATGGTGGTTGTTGTTTCAAACAAATGACTGTGGTAGAAAGTACCAACCTTATAAAGCTTAAGTCTGAAGTTTGATGATGCTACATCGTTTAGCCGTCAATACTTAACGCTCTCAGCGAATCTGTAACCATGCATAAAACTGGTCATGATTATGTGATACAATACTTTCATTTGAAAGGTCTTCGTCCAACTAATATTAAAGCTGAGCTAGATTCTACTCTGGGGGAGTCTGCTCCTTTGTTTACAACAGTAAAGTATTGGGTGGCAGAGTTTAAGCGAGGCCGTACGAGCTGCCAAGACGAACATCGCAGTGGTCGACCAAATGAAGTGACCACGCCAGAAATTGTGAAGAAAATCCACAAAATGGTATTGGATGACCGTCGACTGAAAGTGCGCGAGGTAGCAGACATCGTAGGCATGTCAAAAAGTGCTGTACATAATATAGTAACTGAAAATTTAGACACCAGAAAGCTACGCGCAACATGGGTGCTGCGTTTACTCACAATGGAAGAAAAGCAGCGTCATGAGAACGTTTCGGTGGAGTGTTTGGCGATGTTTCGCTGCAATAAAGCCGAGCTTTTGCGTCGATTCATAACCATGGATGAAACATGGGTCCATCACTTCACACCTGAGACGAAAGAACAGTCAAAACACTGGATTGAAAGGGGAGAATCGGCCCCAAAAAGGTGAGACAGTTCCATTCGTAGGCAAGGTTATGGCATCAGTTTTTTGGAATGTGTGTGGAATAATTTTCATTATTTATCTTAAAAGGAAAAGCAATCAATGGCGAGTATTATGCAAACTTATTGCTGCATTTGAATGATGAAAGAAAGCAGTGGAAAAGAAACTTTTGTTTCATCAAGACAATGCCGCAGTTCACACATCCATTATCGCCATGGCCAAAATCAATGAGTTAAAGTTCGAATTACATCCTCATGCACCCTATTCGACAGATTTAGCCCCCCATCTCATTATTTTCTGTTTCCAAAGTTGAAGAAATGGCTTGGTGCTAAAAGATTTGCAAACAGTGAAGAGCTGGAGTCTGCAGTAGATGGCTATTTTGTAGAACTGGATTGTTCTCAGTATAAACAGGGTATCGAAGCTATTGAACATCGCTGGGAAAAGTGTGAAGGAAGACTATGTAGAGTAATAAAGACTTTTTTTCCCCAAACTTTTGTGTTTTCTTTGTTAGGTCGGGTTCTTCTGGGACAGCCCTCGTTTTATGCAATTGAAAATACTACCCATTTTTCACACATAATACATCTCCCCGAGTAATTATTTTCTATTCATTTTAAAACCAGTACTCCTGTACGCATCCAAGCGAGACCCATTCTTTCAGATTGATCGCATATGTCTATATACTTCCCCTCCTCCCAATTTTTTACTTTCTCTACTACGTATAGTAAGTAGGGGAAGTATTGTATTCCACCCAAAAATTCGATACCGAGATTTCACCGGAAATATATGTTTTGAGACCCCCTGAATCCAAAAAAAAAAAGCATTTTTGGAAACATGTCCGTGTGTGTGCCTGTGTGTCTACCTGTGTGTCTGTCTGTGAAGAGCATAACTCAGAAACGAACAGTCGGATAAACACCAAACTTGGTATTTAGGTTCAGCACCTTCCAGAGATGCGACACGAAGGTTTTCAAGAAAATCCCCCCACCCCAGATTACCCTTTACATGGAACATTTTTCGAAAATTTTAATTTTCCCAAAAAATGGCTCTAACGATCTCGATTAAAGTATCATATGTTTAAGATATTTTCATGACAAATAAAATGTATATCTCGAATTTTCTGGGAATGTCTCCAAAAGTATTCTTCATTGTGAACGACTTTTGCATAACTGGTAAACCATAAGAGGTAGACAAAATGTTACTACACAAAAGATGTAGATCGCGTTAAAATACACAATTTATGTATATATCTACATTTTTTTTGTTGAGTGAAGCATTTTCGAGATATTACTTGTTATTCCCTTAAATTTTTCAATACTTATTTTCTCAAATGGGAATTCGTTATTCATTTTTTTGTCTTGGATATGCAAAGAGTATTAATCTGTGGCACAGAGAATGGTGCTGCACCTAGCAACCAGCTATTAAGAGATATGTATGTGCTTAAAGGCTAAAAATTAGCAATAAGATAGAGTCTGCAAATGTTTATCTCGATTAACATGAAGTAGATGGAGAATAAGCGTTTGTAAAAATAGTTTGTACAAGAGTAGAGAAAGTCATGTGAGTGTAACACATAAGATTTTTTAAAATGTGTTACAGAAAGTCAACGAAATTTAATCCTCAAAACTAGCCCCTATCTCTTGTTTTCCTACGTCATCCACCCTCATTCTCACTTCCTTCCAAAATCCACTCGTACAGTTTTTATCTAATAGCCAAAAACTCCTCATGCCAAATTTTTCTAATGCATTTCCCATCTCGCCAATACCAACGCTCTATCCATATTACATCTTTTTGGGGCCTCATGCATTCTTTTATTATATTAGTGTCATCTAAATTTATATATCTGTACCAATGCTCCAAAATTATCTACAGTATTCTGCATTTTCTTCTTAACTCTGCCAGTGCCACGCCCCTTGGTGAGCTCTTGGGTAATCCCAGAATTTCCCTACAAAACATTCTGGGAACTACATCAATCTTTAGCCACCCCTTTGTCACTCCCCAGATTTCTATTCTGTATAACACCTTTGACTCAACGTCGTCCGTTTGGTGCGATGGAGACGATGAAACTATGATCGCATACAATGAGTTTGGTTAAGAGTTTCGGCAATTTCATTTTTACTTACTCTACTACATTCCTGGTAGGTACTGCATCACTCCCAAAACTTCTATTCTAAAAGAAAACATCAAGCGAGATATTGAACTCTTGAGTGTGAATGAAAATTCCCTAACAAGATGCAGAAATATGTGGATGGAGGATGTTTCTAAAATCTCTTATGATAAGGTATGTGATTATTGTCACTGTAATTGTAATTATGAGAGCGTGAGGCGGTTGCGGGGATATTATACCTGTTTCGGCGGGCAGACAGCGCCCAACCGACGCAACAGATCACCACTACCGACAACTCGGGGGAGCCCCTGACAACACCCCGACCAAGACGGCCGCTACAGTGCCGTTGCGGTCGGGGTACGGAGGAACCTGCCGACGCAGATCCTCCTTGAACTCCAACAACGCTGGCCTTCAATGGTAAAGGCAACCAGGATAGTTTCAAGGAATGGACCGTCTCCACTGGTGCGCCTTGTTTTCCTCAACAAGGCGCCTTAGGACACAGCTCTTCAAACAGACGTGGAGCTACTTGGTAACACGATACGATTTGAAGCCAGCCGCACAAACTGGACACCACCGTGCCGTCGCTGCTGCCAGTATGGGCACTCGGCGGCACACTGCAGTAACCCTGCACGTTGCCACTACTGTGGCTCTCCGGCCTTGACCACAGCCTGCAAGCAGCATGATCTTTCTCGACGAAGAAGATTCTGCGCCACCTGCGACAGGCTGGATCACTTCACCGGCCAAGCTTGCTGCCCACTCTACCCACCACAACTGACACAAGACGCTCCACCTCAGGCTTCCCGCTCACGTCGGGAGAGAAACATCACCAACACGACCACAGTCACTACTCTGACAGCAATAGAAGCATCGATCACTCAACTACTAGCAGCCTCAGCCTCCATACAGGCGCAAGCTGTATCGTATTGAAAGCTACCTAGAAGAAGAAAACACGACCGACAACACCGATGACAGAGGCGAGCGATTGTCGACCATCGAGGCTTCAATCGCCGGCATGAAGGAACAACAGCTACGCGCCACCACTGACATCGCCAACAGCCTCCGCCAGCTACAGGACAACGACCACAACCTGGAGGAAAGCTATCTTCTGATCCGCAATTTCCTAGAGCAACATGTCCTGAACAGCCTGCTCAACACAACAGCCGCCGCAGATGAACACTCCACAACGCCACCACATAATCTCACAACCACCATTCACCATGAACATCAAAAGTCACCAATGATTGTTAGGTCGCTGTCAGGGCCTCGGTCATGGCAGTAACCTAGCCTGCACCGCGGAGAACTCCGCAACATACCACAGTTACCCACAATCCGCCGGTTGCGCAAGCGGTACCGACCACCACAACCACCAACATGACCCAATAAATAGAGCCACCTCAGAACAAAACCCTTTCTATTCCTCTTCCTTTTTCCTTCCAAATACCCCTTATATCTTGTTTTTCTTTATACCTTTATTCCCGTCCCCCCAAAAAAGAGTCCGAGCTGCGGCAGTCTGAGCCATCGTGCACATCCACGCTTTCTTTCGTCAAAGAACTTATACATTATTATTAGTAGTAGTTTAGTTTTTTTATGGAAGCTAACTACCATCGTTCTTAGCGTCCCATTCTATATTGGGCGTGAAAGAAGGGTAATTTTGCCCAAAGGCGTCTTTATCAGGCTTGAGGTTCTTTTACGTGCCGTGAATCTACGACACGGGACCACCGGCTTTACCTCCCTTCCGAAGGAAGTCATGCTAAGGATTTTTACCCCCGAAAAAAAAATCCATCCGGGTTTCAACCTGCGATCTCGGGAACTAGAGGCTAGCATGGTACCCCTAGACCACGGAGGACGACAGTAGTAGTAGTAGTAGTAGTAGTAGTAGTAGTAGTAGTAGTAGTAGTAGTAGTAGTAGTAGTAGTAGTAGTAGTAGTAGTAGTAGTAGTAGTAGTAGTAGTAGTAGTAGTAGTAGTAGTAGTAGTAGTAGTAGTAGTAGTAGTAGTAGTAGTAGTAGTAGTAGTAGTAGTAGTAGTAGTAGTAGTAGTAGTAGTAGTAGTAGTAGTAGTAGTAGTAGTAGTAGTAGTAGTAGTAGTAGTAGTAGTAGTAGTAGTAGTAGTAGTAGTAGTAGTAGTAGTAGTAGTAGTAGTAGTAGTAGTAGTAGTAGTAGTAGTAGTAGTAGTAGTAGTAGTAGTAGTAGTAGTAGTAGTAGTAGTAGTAGTAGTAGTAGTAGTAGTAGTAGTAGTAGTAGTAGTAGTAGTAGTAGTAGTAGTAGTAGTAGTAGTAGTAGTAGTAGTAGTAGTAGTAGTAGTAGTAGTAGTAGTAGTAGTAGTAGTAGTAGTAGTAGTAGTAGTAGTAGTAGTAGTAGTAGTAGTAGTAGTAGTAGTAGTAGTAGTAGTAGTAGTAGTAGTAGTAGTAGTAGTAGTAGTAGTAGTAGTAGTAGTAGTAGTAGTAGTAGTAGTAGTAGTAGTAGTAGTAGTAGTAGTAGTAGTAGTAGTAGTAGTAGTAGTAGTAGTAGTAGTAGTAGTAGTAGTAGTAGTAGTAGTAGTAGTAGTAGTAGTAGTAGTAGTAGTAGTAGTAGTAGTAGTAGTAGTAGTAGTAGTAGTAGTAGTAGTAGTAGTAGTAGTAGTAGTAGTAGTAGTAGTAGTAGTAGTAGTAGTAGTAGTAGTAGTAGTAGTAGTAGTAGTAGTAGTAGTAGTAGTAGTAGTAGTAGTAGTAGTAGTAGTAGTAGTAGTAGTAGTAGTAGTAGTAGTAGTAGTAGTAGTAGTAGTAGTAGTAGTAGTAGTAGTAGTAGTAGTAGTAGTAGTAGTAGTAGTAGTAGTAGTAGTAGTAGTAGTAGTAGTAGTAGTAGTAGTAGTAGTAGTAGTAGTAGTAGTAGTAGTAGTAGTAGTAGTAGTAGTAGTAGTAGTAGTAGTAGTAGTAGTAGTAGTAGTAGTAGTAGTAGTAGTAGTAGTAGTAGTAGTAGTAGTAGTAGTAGTAGTAGTAGTAGTAGTAGTAGTAGTAGTAGTAGTAGTAGTAGTAGTAGTAGTAGTAGTAGTAGTAGTAGTAGTAGTAGTAGTAGTAGTAGTAGTAGTAGTAGTAGTAGTAGTAGTAGTAGTAGTAGTAGTAGTAGTAGTAGTAGTAGTAGTAGTAGTAGTAGTAGTAGTAGTAGTAGTAGTAGTAGTAGTAGTAGTAGTAGTAGTAGTAGTAGTAGTAGTAGTAGTAGTAGTAGTAGTAGTAGTAGTAGTAGTAGTAGTAGTAGTAGTAGTAGTAGTAGTAGTAGTAGTAGTAGTAGTAGTAGTAGTAGTAGTAGTAGTAGTAGTAGTAGTAGTAGTAGTAGTAGTAGTAGTAGTAGTAGTAGTAGTAGTAGTAGTAGTAGTAGTAGTAGTAGTAGTAGTAGTAGTAGTAGTAGTAGTAGTAGTAGTAGTAGTAGTAGTAGTAGTAGTAGTAGTAGTAGTAGTAGTAGTAGTAGTAGTAGTAGTAGTAGTAGTAGTAGTAGTAGTAGTAGTAGTAGTAGTAGTAGTAGTAGTAGTAGTAGTAGTAGTAGTAGTAGTAGTAGTAGTAGTAGTAGTAGTAGTAGTAGTAGTAGTAGTAGTAGTAGTAGTAGTAGTAGTAGTAGTAGTAGTAGTAGTAGTAGTAGTAGTAGTAGTAGTAGTAGTAGTAGTAGTAGTAGTAGTAGTAGTAGTAGTAGTAGTAGTAGTAGTAGTAGTAGTAGTAGTAGTAGTAGTAGTAGTAGTAGTAGTAGTAGTAGTAGTAGTAGTAGTAGTAGTAGTAGTAGTAGTAGTAGTAGTAGTAGTAGTAGTAGTAGTAGTAGTAGTAGTAGTAGTAGTAGTAGTAGTAGTAGTAGTAGTAGTAGTAGTAGTAGTAGTAGTAGTAGTAGTAGTAGTAGTAGTAGTAGTAGTAGTAGTAGTAGTAGTAGTAGTAGTAGTAGTAGTAGTAGTAGTAGTAGTAGTAGTAGTAGTAGTAGTAGTAGTAGTAGTAGTAGTAGTAGTAGTAGTAGTAGTAGTAGTAGTAGTAGTAGTAGTAGTAGTAGTAGTAGTAGTAGTAGTAGTAGTAGTAGTAGTAGTAGTAGTAGTAGTAGTAGTAGTAGTAGTAGTAGTAGTAGTAGTAGTAGTAGTAGTAGTAGTAGTAGTAGTAGTAGTAGTAGTAGTAGTAGTAGTAGTAGTAGTAGTAGTAGTAGTAGTAGTAGTAGTAGTAGTAGTAGTAGTAGTAGTAGTAGTAGTAGTAGTAGTAGTAGTAGTAGTAGTAGTAGTAGTAGTAGTAGTAGTAGTAGTAGTAGTAGTAGTAGTAGTAGTAGTAGTAGTAGTAGTAGTAGTAGTAGTAGTAGTAGTAGTAGTAGTAGTAGTAGTAGTAGTAGTAGTAGTAGTAGTAGTAGTAGTAGTAGTAGTAGTAGTAGTAGTAGTAGTAGTAGTAGTAGTAGTAGTAGTAGTAGTAGTAGTAGTAGTAGTAGTAGTAGTAGTAGTAGTAGTAGTAGTAGTAGTAGTAGTAGTAGTAGTAGTAGTAGTAGTAGTAGTAGTAGTAGTAGTAGTAGTAGTAGTAGTAGTAGTAGTAGTAGTAGTAGTAGTAGTAGTAGTAGTAGTAGTAGTAGTAGTAGTAGTAGTAGTAGTAGTAGTAGTAGTAGTAGTAGTAGTAGTAGTAGTAGTAGTAGTAGTAGTAGTAGTAGTAGTAGTAGTAGTAGTAGTAGTAGTAGTAGTAGTAGTAGTAGTAGTAGTAGTAGTAGTAGTAGTAGTAGTAGTAGTAGTAGTAGTAGTAGTAGTAGTAGTAGTAGTAGTAGTAGTAGTAGTAGTAGTAGTAGTAGTAGTAGTAGTAGTAGTAGTAGTAGTAGTAGTAGTAGTAGTAGTAGTAGTAGTAGTAGTAGTAGTAGTAGTAGTAGTAGTAGTAGTAGTAGTAGTAGTAGTAGTAGTAGTAGTAGTAGTAGTAGTAGTAGTAGTAGTAGTAGTAGTAGTAGTAGTAGTAGTAGTAGTAGTAGTAGTAGTAGTAGTAGTAGTAGTAGTAGTAGTAGTAGTAGTAGTAGTAGTAGTAGTAGTAGTAGTAGTAGTAGTAGTAGTAGTAGTAGTAGTAGTAGTAGTAGTAGTAGTAGTAGTAGTAGTAGTAGTAGTAGTAGTAGTAGTAGTAGTAGTAGTAGTAGTAGTAGTAGTAGTAGTAGTAGTAGTAGTAGTAGTAGTAGTAGTAGTAGTAGTAGTAGTAGTAGTAGTAGTAGTAGTAGTAGTAGTAGTAGTAGTAGTAGTAGTAGTAGTAGTAGTAGTAGTAGTAGTAGTAGTAGTAGTAGTAGTAGTAGTAGTAGTAGTAGTAGTAGTAGTAGTAGTAGTAGTAGTAGTAGTAGTAGTAGTAGTAGTAGTAGTAGTAGTAGTAGTAGTAGTAGTAGTAGTAGTAGTAGTAGTAGTAGTAGTAGTAGTAGTAGTAGTAGTAGTAGTAGTAGTAGTAGTAGTAGTAGTAGTAGTAGTAGTAGTAGTAGTAGTAGTAGTAGTAGTAGTAGTAGTAGTAGTAGTAGTAGTAGTAGTAGTAGTAGTAGTAGTAGTAGTAGTAGTAGTAGTAGTAGTAGTAGTAGTAGTAGTAGTAGTAGTAGTAGTAGTAGTAGTAGTAGTAGTAGTAGTAGTAGTAGTAGTAGTAGTAGTAGTAGTAGTAGTAGTAGTAGTAGTAGTAGTAGTAGTAGTAGTAGTAGTAGTAGTAGTAGTAGTAGTAGTAGTAGTAGTAGTAGTAGTAGTAGTAGTAGTAGTAGTAGTAGTAGTAGTAGTAGTAGTAGTAGTAGTAGTAGTAGTAGTAGTAGTAGTAGTAGTAGTAGTAGTAGTAGTAGTAGTAGTAGTAGTAGTAGTAGTAGTAGTAGTAGTAGTAGTAGTAGTAGTAGTAGTAGTAGTAGTAGTAGTAGTAGTAGTAGTAGTAGTAGTAGTAGTAGTAGTAGTAGTAGTAGTAGTAGTAGTAGTAGTAGTAGTAGTAGTAGTAGTAGTAGTAGTAGTAGTAGTAGTAGTAGTAGTAGTAGTAGTAGTAGTAGTAGTAGTAGTAGTAGTAGTAGTAGTAGTAGTAGTAGTAGTAGTAGTAGTAGTAGTAGTAGTAGTAGTAGTAGTAGTAGTAGTAGTAGTAGTAGTAGTAGTAGTAGTAGTAGTAGTAGTAGTAGTAGTAGTAGTAGTAGTAGTAGTAGTAGTAGTAGTAGTAGTAGTAGTAGTAGTAGTAGTAGTAGTAGTAGTAGTAGTAGTAGTAGTAGTAGTAGTAGTAGTAGTAGTAGTAGTAGTAGTAGTAGTAGTAGTAGTAGTAGTAGTAGTAGTAGTAGTAGTAGTAGTAGTAGTAGTAGTAGTAGTAGTAGTAGTAGTAGTAGTAGTAGTAGTAGTAGTAGTAGTAGTAGTAGTAGTAGTAGTAGTAGTAGTAGTAGTAGTAGTAGTAGTAGTAGTAGTAGTAGTAGTAGTAGTAGTAGTAGTAGTAGTAGTAGTAGTAGTAGTAGTAGTAGTAGTAGTAGTAGTAGTAGTAGTAGTAGTAGTAGTAGTAGTAGTAGTAGTAGTAGTAGTAGTAGTAGTAGTAGTAGTAGTAGTAGTAGTAGTAGTAGTAGTAGTAGTAGTAGTAGTAGTAGTAGTAGTAGTAGTAGTAGTAGTAGTAGTAGTAGTAGTAGTAGTAGTAGTAGTAGTAGTAGTAGTAGTAGTAGTAGTAGTAGTAGTAGTAGTAGTAGTAGTAGTAGTAGTAGTAGTAGTAGTAGTAGTAGTAGTAGTAGTAGTAGTAGTAGTAGTAGTAGTAGTAGTAGTAGTAGTAGTAGTAGTAGTAGTAGTAGTAGTAGTAGTAGTAGTAGTAGTAGTAGTAGTAGTAGTAGATATCGATATTGATTTTTTAGCACCGATACTTCATACTCACTCTATAAAAACTGTAAAGGCGATAGTTCACTGAATTATGTTTTTATTAGTAGTTTTCTGTGTATAGACGCTTATAACAAATTTTGTATTGTATACTAATTCCGATATAATTCCTTTTGGACATTCTCCAATCGGCAGAATTTTTTTATCTTGATAATACCACAGGTTATATATCCGCTATTCTTAGTCAAGGCTGATGATAATATTAATTTTTCTTTCCTTTCTTATGTGACTATATTTTGTGCTGAAAACTTTGTTTTAAATAATTTTCTAGCCATATGGAAATTGGTCGTACGGTATACCTGTATCCTACGATCGTAACCGGAGCATGACAGCCGTAAAGACAAAATAACAGATGGAAGTAAACAACAAATATTTTTCTCTCACTGTATTATCTCATGTCTTAACTTCTGATTTGTTTCTACTGGATTCACAGAGTAGGTAAATGTAATGGCTGAGAGTGAGTCACCAAACCAGACTGTTGCAGAAACGTGATTTAGTGCGTCAGTTAAATCAGCTTCATTCACAACTCAGTTAACGCTGCATGTTACACGAGTATCTCTATTGCTTCCACCATTGTTTTGCATGTTTTCATTTACAGGCAGGAGTCTGTGGAATGTTGCTTTGGTTCACCCACAAAACACAGTCAAGGTCTATAAAGAACTATGGTCCCATAGTCTTTGGGGACACGTGCGACGCAATAACGAGTCTCGACTCCTTTCATTCTTTATCTAGGATAAACTTTGATAGGGGATATATTATGCATATAAGAATTGTACAGTAATAATTTAATTCACTAACATGTTAAAATATTCAACATCTAACATTTGTACAGAACTGATTGTAAGAAACGGGCGAGCTAGCAAAATTCCAGGAAAGCATAAAGAGCGTACCTTTCACCTAGCCAACAGGCAGGGAACCGGTAACGATACGGAGAAATATAAAGAGACGGAGATATGGAACTGGCTCCACAACGCTACAAGATGGCGCTTAAGCGCACGGATCTGAAGCCACACATTCTCATACACGTTAAGGTAACGCGGTCTGAGGACCAATAGGGAACGTCGTTACATTTTTAAACGCAGAGGTGAGCGTCACTAGGCTCCGGTATATAAGGGCAGACAAGGCCTCAGAGCCCACTCTCACTTTCTCTCTCTCTCTCTCTCTCTCTCTCTCTCTCTCTCACTGATCTTCAAGAATTCACGTCGACACGAGGTGCCACAGATGCACAAGGGTGGGACTGCCTGTGCAGATAGCTAGGCTCCTGACTAATTTAAAGTGGTAGGATTATAATAATGGGAAAAGCTAGCCGCCCATAATTATTTCAATTGTGAATAAACTTCATTTATTAAGGGAAAATTGCAGTGTATTTCTTTAACTTGCCTCACCCACTATAACCTGAGAATTAATAATTAGATACCCTACAAGTTAAACGCAACAATTTTCAATAATACAAAATTTAAGCATTTAAAAGTATCGAAGGTTTAGCTCAAAGTATTAGGCATACTTGGATACTACCCAGTTTCGAGGTACCATCCCGTATTCTTCTTCTTCTTCTTCTTCTTATTATTATTATTATTATTATTGTTATTGTTATGAGCGGCTGCAGTTGTATCAGTTTGTTCGTAATCATGGCATTTCACATTTTCAGAGCTAGCTGACTATAAAATTTTGTGAACACCAAAATGTATACTCGCGAGCCGTTACTGAATTTAATCTTTTAGTAATTTTATGAAATGAAATTAGAAGCTGCTTTATATCCCAAATCCGCCAGAAAGTATAGGCGCTTTCAGTGGTGAAAGAATTATTAAATTCGGTGTATGGTTTTTGAGATGACCTACTTACACACACACTTTTTCTCTGTTTATAATATTAGTGAAAATTACAATAATGTTATAATTTGAGCACGAGCTGTGCTTGGGAATCGAATCCACTTAGATTTATTGAATAAATTTAATTGTTTTACCGACCATAGTGATGAAGCCTGAAGAATAAATAAAACTGCAACGCTTATAATATCACATCTCAAATACTCTTATTCAGATTTCGTAATTCCATGTTCTGACAGTTTTTTTTCTCTTTTAGTACGTTTTTATACCAATTAAAAATAATTACGGAAAGCACCTCACTTTTTATTGCACAAAGGATTGAAGGACCGAAGAACATTGCTGCTGTTTAAATACGAAAAACAATTCGGAGCCACCTAATCCGCTTTAGACTGCAGAGTCGTAACTTGTTGGAAAAACTCACGGAAAACTACGCAAAATATTAAAAATGAATAACGCAATTAGTACCTTAGCTAGCTCTAAGCTCCGGAGATTTTTTTGTTCCATTTTTTCCTGGCCTCTCGCCACACGAAATAGTGAGCTAATTAGTACAGTGCTTAATTATCGCTGGTGCTGCTGCAGCTGCCTTGGTGTACCATCATTTGAACTTTTAATATACGACCGTGGATAAAAATAGGGCCAAGAATTTATATTATAATAGTTCACGAAGTACATATTTAAACAGCTAAAGCTAAGTTTCTACAGTAAAAATTTCTGGAAATTTTGCTTTCTCTACGACGTACCAGTCCATCATGTATTCATTACCAAGGTTTGCTGCAAATACATTTTACATATGCATGTGTGTGTTTAAACTCAATAAATCTAAACGGAATGTTGATTAAATACCGCGTGACCGCGCGCGTGAAGATACCTACGGATTGGCGGTGCGAGCACCTCCGGCTCGTCTACCTGCCCGCGGATGGGGCAAATGGTTGGTCCCCTTCAAAATAAGCGTGCGGAACAATATCCCATTATGTGCCGCACCCCCGCTCCACAGGATTACTTTGGGCCGATTCAAGTAGGTTCCACTTCTAAAACGCACTGCTTTATATGCGGGCCTATATGCAGGGCTGCTCTGTCCAGTCAGTCCAGTCTTGTGAATTAAGACGTGACGAAGTGAAAAGTTGACACTGCCAGTACAATTCAGTTATGAGTTGTGATTCGACGGATGAGATGTGATATGTTCCGAGTGTGTGTGTCAAAAGTGTGTTTCGCAATAACTGGTGTTCTCGTTTGTTACAATACCAAACTTGGTATTTAAGTTCAGTATTTTCCAAAGATGCGACACTAAGGTTTTCAAGAAAACCTCCCCATTGCAAATTAACCTTTACATCTAAAATTTCCATGATAAATAATAGGTATATCTCGAATGTTCTGGGAATACCCTGTAAAGTCCTCTTCTTCGGTAGAAATTTTGTATAACTTTGCATTATGGTATACCATTTATATAAAAAAATGGCAAAAAATGTGGTTATCTTTAAAGTGTACAATTTATTTCAAATATATTTTTACAGCATTAGCCATTTCCGAGATATACGTTATTGCTTTGAATTTTTCAGTATACTTTATCATTGGAGAAGGTGAATTCTGAAAGGTACTAAAGTACCTTCACTAATTTTCAGGATACACAAAATACTTTATACAGCTCAACATTATACTTTTTTGTAACAACTCTTCGTGTATTTAAGCAGTGAAGAAAGTTTGTAATTTTGCAAATCATTATGTAAATGAGACGAATTTGAAAAATTAGGATATATTAGTTTCTGGAATGAAATGAGGATTTTGGATGTTTTGGAGAGAAATTATTTAGAATTAATATTTTTTTTTGTAGGAAGTATTCTGAAGTAAAAGTACATTCTGGAATGCATAAATTATATGGCAAGAGCAG
The DNA here is from genome assembly GCA_030765065.1 of Deroplatys truncata. Classification (NCBI taxonomy): domain Eukaryota; kingdom Metazoa; phylum Arthropoda; class Insecta; order Mantodea; family Mantidae; genus Deroplatys; species Deroplatys truncata. Next base: position 17,076,267 of record CM060979.1, read on the forward strand.
TAATGTTGAATATAGTACTCTCTGGAAAGAAATCCTTGACTGATGAATTTCTTGCGGATACAGTATGTTTTTGAAAGAGAATCACATTTTATAACCCAATTTTCATGCTTCTTAGTACGTATTGCCAAGATTTACCTGTCAAAATCTATGTAACTCGAAGCAATGCATTAAAAGCCTTACTTACCTCAATTTCTTTTAAAAAATAGTAGGTATAGTACCTCTTGGAGTTCACCTTCTCATTTCATTTTTTGAACTACTGTCAACCCTCATTTGTTTCTCGCGATGTCAGGGAAACAATATAAAGTTTCAAGACCAGCATATAGCGCTATAGCGACCCGCTTTTAAACACGTGACTATGAGGCAGTATTTTTAACACTTAAATGATTTCAGTCAAATAATATAACAAAAAAATATAAAAACAGCCCGCCTTAAAGCAATATCTGTATGTAACAAGATATAAAAAGTGTATATTACAGTCATTGTATATGTTTATATTATTGTATACATGTAATAATGTTATGTGAATGTATTACGTAATTTAATAATGTAGGAGCTGTGAGAAATTGGTCAAACGTTGCTAACAATGAGTTAACTGAGGTAACCTTGAGGCAATAATGAATTTGAAAGTTAAACAATACTACTTGTGATTCTTGGAAGAAATAATGTAATTTTAGTGACAGTTTATAAAAATAGCCAATCAAAAACCGGAAAAAGCTTTAGTTAAATGAAGGTATTCTATTGGATTAGGAGTAGCCAATCATGGACCTGAAATACAGAAATTTACAAGTTTAGGCGGTTGAAATCAAGTCAGCTGCATGTAGACAGTACTCATAACTGGACGCGAGACATGTCCACGAGAGATTTAATACGTATTCGTGCGCGACGAAAAATAAGTTTACGTGTTAAAAAGTGCATTTAATTAATAAAAAGAATCTCACAGCTCTCTATATCAGTGAATTTTTATTTAAATCGTGCCAAGCATTAATAAAAGGAGTGAAGTAAAATTATAATCTGTGTAAGCTACATTCTTGTCGCACCACAACCCTGCCAAGACATCCGGGTCTCTAACAATAATACTACGCAGCCGAGGCAAGCATAAATATTAAATATTTAAAGAAATAGTTTAATTACAAAGTTAATATTAATATTTTTTAAACATTTTTGAGGCAAAGGCCACCAGAAAGTACACTGGGGCAAAGGCTACCGGGTACCATACGTGCTGTTGCAAATACTTCAAGTTCAGCTTCCGAACAGTTGAAATATAATACAACTCCTTCAATACAACCTACTTCAAATTAACGCCCAAAGCGTGGTGTGTATAACGTAAAGATACTATATCTACTGCAAATTGGTTTCCATACCTGGAGCTAAAGATACTATTAACCTCAACTATCCCATCCCTATTGTATCTATTACGTAATGTTAATGAAAGTATGCAGAAGTTTTTCTTAGTTAACCTGAAGTAGGTAGAAGAATGAGATTTTACAGCAACCCAGAGGCCCGGATTCGATTCCCGGCAGGAGCGGGAATTTTTCTTTCCACACAATGACTCCCTTTCCTCGTAGAGTCTGGGAGTGTGAATGCGAGTGTTTTCAATTTAAGTTAATAAAAATAAAACGGCTGGCCCCGTAGCTCAGGCGGTAGAGCTCCTGTGCGAGGGGTCCTGGGTTCCCGGCTGGAGGTGTGAAATTTCCTCTAGCCAAGATCTTTCCCTATCCTCCCCAGAGTCTGGAAGTATGAATGATAAATAATTTATCTAATGATAAAAACCCAACGAATACGACATAACACCACTGCCAATAGGCAATAAGTTCCAAAGGAAAGGCCGCCGATAAGACCAACGTAGTTAAAGACGGGGTATAAATGGAACTAAAATAAATAAAACCACCTTTAAAGACCTTACAGTTGAGAGAGTGAAAATAACCATTAGCAAGTTGTTATTATCTCAATGTAGTTAAACAATAATAATAAAAAATATATAATCTGTAAGAAAGATCCACCGCTGGGAATGGATATGTTGACTTTCGCATTTACAGCCGTAATTTGGCTCGAAAGTTAGGGGCGAAAGCTTTCTGATTCGCCCTCGTAAATCAATCTTAGTTTTTATTACGAGATTACACAATATTTATTTTTCTATTAAAACTCGTCTCTTAGAAGGTAAGTTGGGAGCATCACACCAGTGTTATCACACAGAACATTGCTTACTCAAGCGTACTTCGTAACATTTATATTTTACGATAAAACGATTAAATGAACATTTGAAAATTAAAATGAAAAGTTTCCATCGTATTTTCCTTTTACAATAGCATTAAAACGACGTTATGCGAATATGTTGTGTAACAAACGCGTTAGCATGAGGGTCTTGGGCTTGTTGTGTTCAACAAGCAAATCTTTATTTTTAACAAGAATTTGTTTTGTTACAAAGTTACAGAATGCGGATAAGTTGGTTAGCGCCATGAATAGTTTATCAGACATTAACAAAACGTTATAGAATGTAGCGATATTTTCGCCTGATTAAGCATACACAAAAAGGAACTCTGTAATAATTATAATTGAGGAATTATTGATAATTAATTGACTTGCAATTTGATAATTTTCCATAATTTTAAAGCAATCTGATTCAAAACTGCATCAATCGAAAGCCCTTCTGAAGTTGTAAATGTGTTCTAAGTTTCAATAATATTGTTAAATAAATAAAGGCGTAACTGCCTAAGAAAAAACTGCAAGATTTAGGCAAAATAACATTAGCTTCGTTTCAGACTGTTCATTATATTTTCCGATCGTGGGGGCATACAATTTAATTGTACTTCGTGGGGATGAGGCAAGTTTTAAGAGTAAACAGACGCTATGAGGCAACGGACTTTTCTTACAGTTAGGCTTTGAATTTTCAACCCAGGAACCAATAAACGTAGAGGATAAGTATTAGAACCATTGAAAAGACAGGAAGACGTAGTGACATGTACAAAATTTGGAGGCGAGCAGTGACGGATATATGTGTACGCGAGCGTGGATTTAAGGACAGTTTTGTCAGGATTCTTCGTTAACGTAACACGTAGCTCCGGGTCAGAAAAGGACGCTAAGTGCCGTGCAATTATGCAATTATAAAGTGATGTAGGTGAAATATTTATATAATGTGCCGACGGTATTCTTCGATATAATTATATCCAAGCTCATAAAAGAGTGAAGGTTACTCAAGTGACTACTTTAAGTTCACGCGAATCTAAAGAACGGTGATAGAGCACTGAGAAATTAAATAACTAGCCGGAACAAACTTTAGTGTTCCAAGAGACAATAGTGGGAAGACAGTGTTAATAGAATCACACGTGTTAGGGAATATCCTGGTGTCACCACTCCCACAATGCTAACCTGACAATAACAGTAGGGAATTTCAGGCCGATTCGCCGACAGTTGACCCTGAGATGCGACGATAATATGTGCTTCCTGACTGATATTGGCGATTTCGAGTCCTGAACACTACACATACAACGACGCAGGTAAGATACCCACGACGAAGTAGCGGGCAAAACGCTACAAGAATAACCCTGATTATATGACTCATAATACTAGCAGAAGACCGAAATAGTGCGTCTTTTGTAAAATGATTGTCTGGGGATTTCTAGTGACCGAATTTATATATCTAGTGACTCAAGTTAGAATGTCGACCGCCTTCATATGTGACATCAGCCATCTTTGTTTCTTAGTACCTGAATTAGGCTGCGTCCCCTGTAATATTGCGATCTAACGGCCCATGTTCTCCCAGTGGAATATCATTAAGATAATGCTTAATTGAATTTTGAGGCAAAAATAAAGTATAGTGTAACACAAACTCAGAAATAAAGTCGCTGATGAAAGCTCCGATATAAATATCGTAGTTGTCCAGTTTAACAACACATACCTATAAATAATTCACCACCCTCCTCTAGAAGGCCGAATTACATTGCATTGACTAAGACCTTCTTTGTGTATCAATCTTAGTAATACTTATATAAAGGCGGTATCCGAACCACTCCTTCATTCCACATAGATTATAACATCGTCTTTGTGTCCTTGAATTGTTTTCCAGGGCAGTCACATAGGGAACTGACACAAGCTGGAAATCTCATGGAAGGAAAAACACTACTGCGATCAGAGGAATGGGCCACCTTTTATGCGCGACAGTGTACATCACCAGGCATCATGCAGTTTGCAGAACGTTCCCCAGAGCAGTTAGTCTTCCTAGGCGAGGAAAAAGGTTTGAGCAGCGTAATCAGAAGACGAGATGCTGCGAACCAACTTCTCTCCAGCTCCTTCCCAACTTTATCCTAATTTCGAGAGTAATCCCTTTGCGCTATTTCTCTCTCTCTAGGTTTCTTCGATGTCAGCATCTCCCTACACTTGCTTCATAAGGAGCTCTGTCGCGGTATTTGCAACTGACTTAGCTGCAATTATGTGGCTATGGTTGCCAGACGAGAGTCCCAATCGGCTTTAACAGGCGGCCTTCACTTAGCATAGCAGAGTTGGTTAACACACATAAGCGTCTTAACGGCGAGCATTGGGCTTATATCCTGCGTGTATGAATAGTGAGAAAAATCTAGCTTTCTCTAACTACTATCCTTTAGCTTTATATAGTTTTTCTACAAATATTTATTTAAAAAAACCTTTTCTCGTTTCTCATTCTGAGACTGCCATACGGCAAAGCATGACAATATATTATAAATTAAATTAAATAGAGTTTTATTTATGGACGCTCTTTAACTGCTATGGTCCTTAGCGTCCCATTCTATACTGGGCGTGAAAGATCGGTAATTTTGCTCAGAGGCCTCTTTATCAGGCTTGAGGTGTCGTAAATCTACCACCGGCTTTACTTCCCTTCCGAAGGAGGCCATGCCAAGGATTTTTACGCCCGAAAAAAAATACATCGCCCTCCGCCGGGTTTGAACCCGCGACCTTGGGAACTAGAGGCTAGCACGGTTCCACTAGTCCACATTTTATATATATATATATATATATATATATATATATATATATATATATATATATATATATATATATATAATGTGTTGCACTCACATGACTTTCTCTGCTTTTATACAAACTACTTTTACAAACGTTTTTAAGAGCTGGTTGCTATGTGGAGCTATCCATTTTCTTTGTATGTCCAGGACATAAAAGTATAAGTATACATAAAGTATAAGTATTGGAAAATTCAAAGAAATAACAAGGAATATCTCGGAAATGGTCATTTCTGAGAAAATCAAAATTCTCGAAAAATTACCCATGAAAAGGGTAACTTGGGATGGGGAGATTTTCTTGAAAACTTTCGTGTCGCATCCTTGGAAACATACGAGGGGCACTATTTATATTTTAAACCTAATAATTAAAACAAAAGTAATTTCTGGTTGAAAATTGCTTTATTGTTTTTCAAAATATTCTCCTTTATGATCAATACACTTTTGCATCCGTTTGAACCATTTCTCAAAGCATTTATTCCAGTCTTCTTCAGACACCTCCAAAACATGATTTTGAAGGCGTCAACGGCTTCTTCTGCCAACGAAAATCGTTGTCCACGCAATTTATTCTTGATGTTCGGGAACAAAAAGAAGTCGTTGGGTGCCAAATTAGGACTATATGGTGGATGACCCATCAATTCAATTTTTTGAGCCTTCAAATACTCTGTTGTTAGATGAGATGTGTGTGCGCTCGCATTGTCTTGATGAAGAACGATCCTACGGTTCTTGTTGGTTTTCCTTACTTCACCGAGGAATTCCGCAAACAAATGGTTGTGTACCATTCGGCATTGATCGTTTTACGTTCCTCTAAAAGCACTGTTGCCACATGGCCAGTTTTGCTGAAAAAGCAGGAGACCATTTGCTTCGAGTGCGAACAACTTTTGTTGGATTTGCTTCATCTTGAAACACCCATACAGTCGACTGCTGTTTACGTTCCGGCTCATACGCATAGATCCATGATTCGTCACCTGTTACAATCTTATATACATATTTTCAGGTACCGCCATTGTATTTCTTGAGCATTTTTGTACACCAATTGACACGAACATCTTTTTGAGATTGCGTCTAATTATGTGGGATCAAACGAGAGTAAACCTTTTCCACGGCTAAATAATCATGCAATATTTTATATATGCTGGTGGAACTAATGCCTAGGGTTGCCTCAATCTCACAATATGTCGCATGACGATCTTTCATTATTAGTTTTTGCACAGCATCAATGTTTTCTGGCACAACAACTGATTTTGGACGACCTTCATGAGCTTCATCATTGAGCGAACGGCGGCCACGATTAAATTCGTTATAACAGCGTTTCATAGTGGACAAGGATGGAGCTTCGTCGCCAAATGTGTTTTTGTTGACACAGAATCTTCAAGTTAGTGTAAACAAAACAAATGACGCTCTATTGACAAAATGTTTGAAGTAGCTTATGGTCAAAAATGTCAAACTTTCCATTGGAAACGTCAGATGGCACTTACAGCATTCGGGGTTGCCAAGGCTCAAAATATAAATAGTGCCCCTCGTACTGAACCTAAATACCAAGTTGGTATTAATCCGACTTTTCGTTTTTGAGTTATACTGTTCACAGACACACACATACGAACTTTTTTTTCTAAAACTGCTTTTTTTTTATTTAGGGGACTCAAAACATGTATTTCCTGTGAAATCTCGGTGTGAAATTTTTGGTTGGAATACAATACTTCCCCTTACTATACTACTACAGAAAGTAAAAATACTAGTAATTCACATGACTTTCTCTATCCTGTATCATATTATTTTAGTAGGTATACAAATTATTCTTACTAAAGAAAAAATGAAACGCATCAGTTTTAGAAACAATAAATCCGGCTAGTTTTTTGACATAAGTTGCTGCAAAAAAATTTCCGATGTGATACATTCACATGACTTTCTCTGCCTTCTGTCGTTTATTAGTGAGTATACAAATTATTCTGACCAAAGCTTATTTTATACCTACTACGTTTTAATCCGAATAAACCTTTGTAGAGATAGTTACATTAAACATTTCCTTATAGATACAAAGAGAACAGCGATAGTCAAATGTTTAACAACTGGACGCTATATGCTGGCCTTAAAATTCCATACTGTTTCCATGACATCGCGAGAAACAACTGAATGTTGATGGGACTTTAAAATAATGACAAGATATTCAACAATTCGAACATTAATAATTTATTTGGAGTAAATTGTATGTTTTAAAGACACATAAATGTTTTTGTATAGCACGTTTTCATCTATCGATTGATGTTTGACAGCTGTACAAGAACAATTAAAATTCCTTCCGAATGAAGAAAGCTATACGGGCTATTCCCAGAAAACTCAAGATAAACATTCTATTTGTCATGTAAATATGCTTAGTACGTGGCATTTTAATTAAAATCGTTATAGCCAGTTTTCAGAAAATTAAAAAATTCGAAAAAATATTGGATTTAAAGGGTAGTTTGGAGTGGAGGAATTTTATTTAAAGTATTACTGACATCTTTGGACTTAAATACCAAGTTTTGTGTTTATCCAATATTTCGTTTTTGGTTTATGCTGTTCACACACACGGAGACATGTTTCTAAAAATGCTTTCTTTGGATTCAGGGGACCTCAACACATAGGTAAATCTCGATATCGAATTTTTGGGTGGAATGGAATAGGTACCTTGTCTACCCACTATATACGTGGTATAGAAAGTAAACATGCATTGTATTCTCACGATTTTCTCTGCACTCTGTCATATTATTGATGGCTATACAAATTATTTTTACTTTCTCTACTACGTATAGTAAGTAGGGGAAGTATTGTATTCCACCCAAAAATTCGATACCGAGATTTCACCGGAAATATATGTTTTGAGGCCCCCTGAATCCAAAAAAAGCATTTTTAGAAACATGTCCGTGTGTGTGTGTGTCTGTGTGTCTGTGAACAGCATAGCTCAGAAACGAACAGTCGGATAAACACCAAACTTGGTATTTAGGTTCAGTATCTTCCAGAGATGCGACACGAAGGTTTTCAAGAAAATCCCCCCACCCCAGATTACGCTTTACATGGAACATTTTTCGAAAATTTTAATTTTCTCAAAAATGGTGCTAACGATTTTGATAAATAAGATATTTTCATGACAAATGAACTGTATATCTCGGAATTTCTGGCAATGTCTCCAAAAGTATTCTTCATTGTGAACGACTTTTGCATAACTGGTAAACCATAAGAGATAGACAAAACGTTACTACACAAAAAATGTAGATCGAGTTAAAATACACAATTTATGTCATATACATTTTTTTTGTTGAGTGAACCATTTTCGAGATATTGCTTGTTATTCCCCTAAAATTTCCAATACTTATACTTTTTCTCAAATAGGAATTCGTTATTCATTTTTATGTCCTGGTAATGTAAAGAGAATGGAATACTCCACATAGCAACCAGCTCTTAAAACATTTGACTATCGCTTAAAGTCTACCAATTCCCCTTGCATCTACAAGAAAATTAGCAATAAGATTAACATCTCGATTAACATGAAGCATATGGAGAACAAGAGTTTGTAAAAATAGTTTGTACAAGAGTGGAGAAAGTCATGTGAGTGTAACACATCAGATTTTTTTATTCAGTTGGCCTGTAGATACTAGAAATATTCTAAACTCGTAGAGAAATACGTTTACTAAGAGAGGACTAAGTCTGAAAATGGAGCACAATGTCACAAAGTGAACTGTGAGAGGGTGTCCTGGGTAAAGAATATAATCAGAGTTGCTGACTCTTTAATTAGCACAACTCCTTGGTCTGCCTGCTAATCCGAGTTACACTTACTTGAGAGCCAGCCTTAACCGTGGCACCTCCTTCTCTGCTCGCAATTACTTCACGGGTCATTTATTTTTGTTGTTTATCCCATTTTCCTTTTGGTTTATGTTCTCACTTCCTATTACGCGAAGTAACTCCCACTTGAAAACTAAGGCACTGTGTTGAAGCTCAACGAGGCTGGGTGTTTCTCTGATGAAGATCATTGTAACATGCCTCATCTCTGTGTAAATCTAATGCACAGACAACTAAGTTATCGATTACCGAGCATGAAGAAGGTCGCGGTTTTAATTCCCGACCGCCCACTGTCATGGTCTCTCATGTACCACGATTTCCTTTCCCGCATTTACGAAGGCGGATGGAAAAGTAACGGACAGCAATTTTATTATGCCTTGGTATTGCAGCTGGAATGTTGCAATTTCACACAAATATAGTTTGGAGTTATCACTACAGAGGGTAATTTTAGTTTCATGTGCAGCTCTAGCGATAGAAGCGTGAACTACGCAACAATGATGCACGTGTGAAGAGCAGAGAGATGTGGTTCGATATTTGTGGCCCAAAGGGCATAAACCAAGTGATAGGACATGCGTGGCGTGTATGGGGATGATTGTATGGACCGTAGCAATGTCTCCAAGTGGTGTGCATTCTTCCTACAGGGTCGTGTGAACATTAGTGATTCGTCACGCTCCGGGAGGTCGATAACAGCTGCAACCTCGCTGAACGTCAGGGACATTGAGGCGGCAATTTTGAACGACCGGCGTGTGCAACTACGACCCTTATCGCAACAGTTCAACATTTCCTATGGTGCAGTGTACGATATTGTTCATGATACGTTGAAATTTCGTAAAGTTAGTGCTCGCTGGGTGCCTAAGAACCCGACAGACAACCACAAGGGCCAGTGAATGATGACGAGCTTGGATCACCTAACGCGGTACACCGCAGAAGGGCATGAATTTCTGAAAGGAATCGTCACTGGTGATGAGTCGTGGCATACCACTACACGCCCGAAACCAAGTAGGCAAGTATGGAGTGGAAACAGGCTGGTTCCCCAGTGAAGAAAAATTTCAAAGTGACCCAATCTGCTAGGAAAGTACTTGTGACAGTGTTCTGGGATATGCTTGGTGTTGTATTGGTGGACTTTGATGAACACGGGACCACTGTGAATGCTGCAGTCTACATGAAAACTTCGGTGAAGTTGCGTCATGCCACAAACATGAATGCTGACGATGTCAAAATTCTTGATGACAATGCTCGCCCCCATGTTGCTGCTGCTGTTCGTCAGAAAATCAGAAAATTTGTTTGGGAGGTGTTCCAGCATCCACCATACAGCCCGGATCTTGCACCGTCGTACTTTCATCTGTTTGGTCCTATGAAGAAATTCCTGGCCAGCCAACACTTTGCTACAGATGCGGAAGTGAAATCACAGTCCGCAGATGGCTATACATATTGAAACTGGTATCACGATGGGAGAAATGTGTTGAGAACTTGGTGACTATGTTGAAAAGTAGGTAAAACCTTCAAGTTCATTTGCGATTTTTTGTTTTGTTTTAACTATTAAACTTTTTTGTAAAAAAATTATTTTGCGTTACTTTTCGATCCGCCCTCATATGTTTCATTCTGTTTCCTCATGTTTCAGCTGTGCTTCTAGATTTCGTGGTGTATGGAGGTGCCGGACAGTTGGCGCGGATGCTTGCTCCAAGAAAAGCGCATACCCACTCGACACCAGAGGGCTGCCAGGTTGGACGGGTCTTCGAGCCTGGAACTGTTAGGGACTTAGGCGCGTCTCTGTGGCCTGTAGTCTTCTGTGGTTCCTTTAGTGCATTCCTTCCTCTTGAGGGACAGTACAGTAATAGTTCTCACGCCGGTCGCCAAGCACGAGGTGTCCCCCCCCCGTTGTATATCCTAAGTTATCTATAAGGGATATAATTTAACAATACTTCTTAACCATTTTAACACAGCATTAGTGCTTTGTATTTTACTGCTGCTTACCTATGGCAGATAAGTAGAGGAAGTATTGAATTTCACCAAAACTGTCGATATCGAGATTTCACTGAAATTTCACCTCATTTTGAGCTCCATTGAATAAAACAGCATTTTTAGAAGAATCTGTGGGTGTGCATGTGAACAATACCACTCAAAAACGAAATGTTCGATGAATACCAATCTTCAGAAAATGCGAATATATAAGTAGATATTTTCCTTCCGTTATTTATTTGCAACACGCTTTAGGCGTCAATTTGAGATAGTTTGTATTGAAGGAGTTGTATTATATTTCAACTGTTGGGGAGCCGAACTTGAAGTAGTTGTTACCGCACGTATAGTAAACAATTTCCGGTAGCCTTCGCCCCAAATGTACTTTCAGGTGGCCTTTGCCGCAAGTTTAAAAAATATTAACTTTGTAATTTGACTGTTTCTTTAAATATTATATATTTATATTTCCCTCGCCTGCGTTAGTATTATTGTTAGAGACACGTTTCTCTTAGCAGGGTTGTGGTGTGACTAAGAATGCAGGCTTACACAGATTATAATTTTACTTCACTCCTTTTATTAATGCTTGATACGATTTAATTAACATTTCACTGATATAGAGAGCTGTGAGATTCTTTTTTTTTATTAAATACTTGCGCTTTTTAACACGTAAACTATTTTTTTGTCTCACTCAAAAACGTATAAAATTTCTCGAGGACGCATCAGGCATCCGGTTACAATCACTGTCTGCAGGCAACTGAACTCCAATAGAATACCTTCATTTAACTAGAACTTTTTCTGGTTGTTGATTGGCTGTTTTATTAACTGTCACAAAAATTACATTATTGTTGCTCCAATAATGACTAGTAGCATTTAAGGACACCAGGAAGTGATTGCATTTCTGCCATACCGAAGTTAAACGTACAATTCAATTTCAGTTTTTGTTACTAAAATTTGCTGGATTAAAATGAAATTTGGGAGTCTTAGAGAACAAGCGTTTCTGCATTTAATTAGTATATAATATTTGGGATATATTAAAAAACGTTTATGAAAAAGTGGCATAAGTCATCCCATGTATTCTAACAAAAAAGTTTGTACCTCATACTTCAGGTACACTTTTCTTCCTTTGGGTTGATTGTACATAAAACCATTTTGTTTCCTGTGATACTTAACATATAACTTGAGATCCTGAACTAAATTAAATTTGGATACCATAAATATAAGAGGGTAAAAAAGTTGCATATCTAATGACACAAATGACCTATATTTTTTACCAGTTACTATTTTTTCTATGCATCTTAAACTTAATATTCCAAGAAACGGTTAGTTTACTAGCTACATTAGGTAGCTATACATGTACAGTAAAAAGTTCATGACAATAGCTTTGATAGTTTTTGAGAAAAGTCTACCTGAAGTGTTAAAAAATGAAGTTACAGGAAATTGAGTCGAAAGTTGAAAGTGCAGTTTTTGCTTATTTACTCACTTTGTCAGAACATACCAGCCCCATATTCCTCATCACTGTGGTTATTTTCAGCTCCTCTCTTCTTCTTCTTGGGCCTAGCCTTGCCTACAAGTCTGAGGGGATGGGTACAGGAAGCAATGTGCTTCCATCTGCAACTTCGACATCGGGATTTATGGCCATGCGGTCTAAGGCATGATAGGAGTAGCTAACCTATCAAGACCAAGGATTCGTAGGATCGAATCCCGGTAAAATGCATGTTCTGCGCTCAATTGAAACTGTGGAAAAAGGATGGGGAGGGCCCAACTAAAGCAAGCGGTGTGACGGCACGGTTGGATGCTGACGGGTTGAGTGCAGAACATGCATTTTACCCCCCCTTTTTTTTTTAAAAAAAAATCACTCCCCATATTGGGCGGCGGTTTATGAGATCAAACTATATGCTGCAATTATCATGTGTTCAGATGGCCGAGCGGTGTAAGCCATTGTGGCATGATATGGTTACGCTGCATAGTCGGAGGTTCGCACCCCGAAGTAACAAAAATATTTTTTCGTTTGTGTTTTTATTCTTACTCTAAGCGAAAGAAATCATCTAACTCATTGTGCACGAGGTTGCGGAAGATGGGGGGCGTGTCTTTGTGCCGCCATATTTAAATGACCAATTTAAAGGGCTTACTAATCGTGTAACATACCATGTTATATATATCATTTTAAAGCTTAGGAATTGTACATTTTTATAGAATAGAAAACGAAAATTCGATATTTTCGCTGAAATTCACTTCCCGGTGTCAAACTTTCTTACTCATTATTGCCTCAAGGTTACCTCATTGTTAGCAACTTTTAACTTATTATTTTCACAGCTCCTACATTATTAAATTACGTAATACATTCATATAACATTGTTAAACATGTATACAATAATATAAGCATATGCAATGACTGTTACATACATTTTACAAATTATTAAATACACATATTGCTTCAAGGCGGGCTGTTATTGAATTTACATATTATATAATTAGACTGAAATCATTTAAGTATTAAAATACTGCCTCAATCTCTCCACCCCAAACTAATGTTTACGTGGAAAAACATTCGGATTGGTCGGCCCGGGGCTTGTACCCAAGACTTCCCGAATACGGGCCACAGATCAAGTTATCGACTGAGCCATCCCGCTCGGTGCATTCAAACCAATAACAAAGAATATCTCGGAAATGGCTAACGCCACAAACATTTTTTTTTGGCGGAAACTGTATGCTTTAGCGAGATCTACGGTTTACTAAGTGTACAACAGTCATTCGAAATAAACATGACACCTCAAAAGACTATTCCCAGAAAATTCAAAATATAAATTCTCTGTGTAATGAAAATGTCTTAAACATATGGTATTTTAATCAAAATCGTTAGAGACAGTTTGAGAAAATAAAAAATTTCGAAACATTTTCTATGTAAAGGGTTGTTTGTAGTGGGAGATATTGAAAATCCTAGTGTCATATCTTTGGATGACAATGAACGTAAATACTAAGTTTGTTATTTATCTTTCGTTTTTGGGGTATGCTATTCACACACACACACACACACACACACACACACACACACACACACACACACTTGACCTTTTTCTAAAAATGTTTTTTTTATTTATTTATTCAAGAGGCCTCTAAACAAATATTTACGGTGAAATCTTGATATAGAACTTTTGGGTGTATTGCAATACCTTCTCTGCTTATTATGTACGTGATAAAGTGAAAATATTATATAACAGGTCTTTTTGTAAACTCGTTTTCTACAAAAGCTGAACTTTCTATGTAAATATTTTTTTAAAATGCATCGTGTGCAGCAGTTTTATTAGAACAGCGAATTTCCGCAGTAAAAATTTAATATTTAAATAACCTTGGAAGGTAGAATTTTAAAACATCGCAAATGCATACATTTCCAAGATATGTTACATACTGCAAGTTTTTCAAATTTCACAGCTGCATTACTTTAAGAAACCTGGTGATGGTAAAGGCGGTGTTGATGCCGTGGAAAGCGCTAACAGCAGCATGTCTTCGATAATATAATGGATAAATTGCAGAGCGGCAGGTCTATAGCGGTTTTCTGAGTAATGACGGCGTTTAATCTCTGACCGCTGTGCTCCTGCTGGTATTTCGCGGGCAGGCAAACATCAGCTGGGCTCGTACTTCATCTCCGTCCACAACGGATGTCGAGGACCTGCTCCTAAATGTTTTATGAGCTGCTGGCGCTGCTGCTACTACTACTGCTGATTAAATTAAATGAAAGAGGTGGATGATGAACCGCCTCCCGACCGCGGGATCTGGCGCCTTTCTATTCATTTATTTCCCTTGGTGAAGCAAGCTAAATTCTGCCGAGCACCAAACTTCTTGTAACTCCTCCCTGCAGCTTCCCTACAAAAGGCCCGCAATTACAAAAAACGTTACAAATGTTCCGTGTATGTGATGCATTAAGGTAATATCTCCGCTGTTAGCGAGACGGTGATTATTAGCAGCGCTGCGACTATTACGTATCTCTATACCAATACTGCAAGCTTGTGTATAGAGAATAATCTCGTAAACCACTCAAGCGATTTTGATAATTCTTTCACCATTGAAAAGCCCTATTTTTCCACATGGTCACAGGCTATATAATGTTTCAAATAATTTGAAAACGGAGGGGGTTATTTTTACTTTCTCCACTACGTACATAGTATTACATCCACGCAAAATTCGATACCAAAATTTCGCCGGAAATGCATGTTATGAGGCCCCTGAAACAAAAAAAAGCCAGTTTAGAAAAAGGTGTGTGTGCGTGTGTCTGTGAACGGCATAGCCCAAAAAACGTAAAGTGGGAGAGATACAAAACTTTCTATTTAAGCATAGTGTGTTCCAAAGCTGAGACATGAAGATTTTCAAGAAAATGCCCTACCCCCAACTACCCTTTACGTGGAACATTTATCGAAACTTTTTATTTTCGTAAAAATGGCTCTAACGCTTTGGATTAAAATACCATGTATTAAAGATATTTTACATGACAAAAAGCGTATATTTCGAATTTTTTGGTGTTACCGTAATTATTGACGGGAAGATATAAACAATTAAATAAAGAAATAATATTAAGATAGAGAAATAATTCCAATAAATAATTTCCGTGTATTAAATCAACGTATAAATAAAAAAAAATAAAACAAATAACGTAGGAGGGGCACCATTTATATTTTGAGCCTAAAACGGCTTTATTGTTTTTCAAAATAATCTGCTTTATGATCAATACACTTTTGCATCCGTTTGAACCATTTGTCAAAGCATTTATTCCAGTCTTCTTGAGACACCTCCAAAACATGGATTTTGAAAGCATCAACGGCTTCTTCTGCCAACGAAAATCGTTGTCCACGCAATTTATTCTTGATGTTCGGGAACAAAAAAAAAGTCATTGGGTACCAAATCAGGACTGTATGGCGGATAACCCATCAATTTGATTTTTTGAGCCTTCAAATACTCTGTTGTTAGACGAGATGTGGGTGCGCTCGCATTGTCTTGATGAAGAACGATCCTACGGTTCTTGTTGGTTTTTCTTACTTTACCGAAGACTTCCGGCAAAAAAATGGTTGTGTACCACTCGTCATTGACCGTTTTACGTTCCTATAAAGGCACTGTTGCCACATGGCCAGTTTTGCTGAAAAAGCAGGCGACCATTTGCTTCGAAGTGCCTCGAGTGCAAACAACTTTTGTTGGATTTGCTTCATCTTGAAACACCCATACAGTCGACTGCTGTTTACGTTCCGGCTCATACGTATAGATCCATGATTAGTCACCTGTTACAATCTTATATACGTCTTTTGAGGCACGCCATTGTATTTCTTGAGCAATTTTGTACACCAATCGACACAAGCATCTTTTTAAGATTGCGTCAAATTATGTGGGGTCCAACGAGAGCAAACCTTTTCCACGGCTAAATAATCATGCAATATTTTATATATGCTGGTGAAACTAATGCCTAGGGTTGCCTCAATCTCACAATATGTCGCATGACGATCTTTCATTATTAGTTTTTGCACAGCATTAATGTTTTCTGGCACAACAACTGATTTTGGACGACCTTCACGAACTTCACCATTGAGGGAACGGCGGCCACGATTGAATTCGTTATACTAGCGTTTCACAGTGGCAAAGGATGGAGCTTGGTCGTCAAATGTGGAAGTTAGTTGATCGATGCACTCTTGTCTTGATAATCCACGTCGAAAGTCGTAATAAATCATTGCACGAACATTTTCACGAGTTAATTCCATGTTTGTGTTGACACACAATTTTCAAGTTAGTGTAAACAAAACAAATGACGCTCTATTGACAAAATGTTTGAAGTAGATTATAGTCAAAAATGTCAAACTTTACATTGGAGACGTCAGATGGCACCTACAACATTCAGGGTTGCCAAGGCTCAAAATATAAATATTGCCCCTCGTATAAAACTTTCAAATACCACCTAAACCTTATTTTGAATTATTATAAAACTCGAAAAATTTAAAAGATGCCCTTGCTTTATTTTCAAGCTCTATATTGCTTAGTCAAACAGGTTTACAAATTTTTGCTCTTATACTATAGGACTTGCGAAAATTATAGGATACTATGCAATTTCAACCACTGATACAAATTATCACTATTTGACCAATCTGGATAAAACTTTGGACGCTTACGATTTAGGTACAAGTAGAAATTAAACACTACTTTCACCACCTCCTTATTTTCTATAAGGGTGAAAACGTACTTATAGAATCTTCCAATGCAATGCGGTATGATAGCTCCTCAGGAGCTTAAACAGAAGCTGTGTGTGCTCTAGAGGTTTGCATGAGCTCGGACCAAGCCTTTGGACTTAGGCCCATTCCAACCCCTGAGCCGCGTTGGGTCTTAACTTATAAAATGTTTGCCGGGTTTGGACTTGAAAACAAAGAAGAAAAATAATTTAACACATTCAACACGGCATTTTATTTACCATGTAAATATATTAAAATAAAAAATAACGAAAACTTTTCTATATAAAGGGAAAGTTAAGAACGAAAAAAATAATTTGTGACATTTTTGGTGCGTGATGTTTTTCTTTTTCTCTCTCTCGCTATAACTCCTTGGTCATATCGCGACGGATCTGTTGGTGGATAACTCTTAGAACGACATTTGATGGACAGTTAGCCCCCTAGGTCTCATCCTTGTAACCACCCGCTCCGTCACGTCACAGAGACCCTAGCGCTTCGTTCCGTGCAGATGGCATTAGGCTGCCGTCCAGTCCAACCTCCACCCCCATATAAAGGCGGACATTTAGCCTTCTAGGTCTCATCCCTTAAAATGCCATCTTGCTTCGTTACATGCCCACAGAGACCCCCAGCGCATGGCAGCCGGATCTTCTGCTTCGTGCCGTGCAGATGACGTCAGGGTTAGGTCCAGTCTAACTGCTTACATGTCTGTAGATAGATGGCATAGCATTCGCTATTACCACTTATTCTTCATGTTAGTATTGTTTTACACTTAGGGTGGAACTTTGGGTCGTGGTATTAGCTAAATATCCAATCCGGTATTTACCACGAAAAAACTCGGACAGATTAGTCGGCCCACGGGATTTGAACCTGGGGCCTCCCGAATGCGGGCCACACACTTTACCGCCTGAGTCATCCCGTTAGGTAAGCGCGATGTTCAGATGCCCGGAATAGCACACCTCCGGACCTCAAACACCACCGTTTCTGTAAAGCGGTTACTCAAGGTCCGCAGGATTTGAGAGCATCCTTTACAAGGCACCCCAGCAGAGGAAAAATACCCTAGCAGGTACTGAAAATTAAACCTGGATCCTTTTGCATAGCAGGCAGCAGCGCTACGTGGAGTAATAATAATAATAATAATAATAATAATAATAACAACAATAACGCTATGTTTTATGTCGGCACTGTGTTTTTGCCCACGTGGGAAGTAGAAAACAATAAAGCCTTCTTATTTTTGAAGACAGCGACGAGTTAACACTAGAACGATCGACATCCCAGGCGTAAACCAATAGTGTTTTGTGGTTGAACATTTACCGCACACTTTTTTATTATTACAGAAACAATGTAACCGCTGACGCCGGTAATACGAACTTCCTCAGAAAATACTAAGGTTAATAGCACAGTAGTAAATAATATTAACAAATAACAGCCAACAACCATGAAACCATGCAATTACGTAGGCAAAAACCTTGATAAAACTTCTCATTACCCAAAGAACAGCCATAAACCGTTAAGCTCGAAAAGGCACACACTATAAAAAAGGTTATTATAAGCACTATAAAATTAGTGTATTTTACTCCAGTAAGCATGAAACATATTATATATATACATATATATATAAACCAGGTGAGTCAGCTGCCCCTATTTATTTTTTAATTTATGCAACGCCCTAAGCGAGATATGTGACTTACGCGTTTCTTGAATGCCTTCTATTGGCTGATTTGCATAACACTTTATGAAGGAGGGATAGATAACTCAGTACATACGTGTTTTACGGAACAGAACGCAATCGGTATGTATGTCGATGCAAAGAACATCCCACCCTAACACTGGGAGCTGCAATAGTACTTTTAGCCAATTTTACAAACTTTTATTCTTTAGCATACCATCATACACACCTTTGAAAACGCCCCTGAAGGGACAACCTATTACATGCATCGGTTGACAAAACCATTTGAAAACAAAATGACAGATTTACGCAGTGCGACCAATTGCATTTAAGCCGTCAGTCAATGTTGTATAGCCTTGTCAAAAAATGCTAAGTATTACTACATGCTCACACGCCCTTTTCCAGTTGTCTGGAGTCACTTTTGTAATCGCATTATCAAACAACGCTTTTACATCACCACTCTTAAATGAAATATTATGTTTGGCAACATCGTTCTTGACTTGCGTCCATATAAGTTCTATAGCGTTAAAATCACAGTGATAGGTGGCAACCGCACTATGGTATGTCCATGCATTTCTGCTAGTGTATCTATTTCATAAACTTTGAAATTGTCTATTTTCAATTTAATTAGCTCATATAGCACTGGTTTTGTCGCTCGGGGATCAAACTCAATATATCTATTACGGAGCCATTTCTGCATATGGGATTTGAGTGAAGATGAAGTGGGTGCTTTATTAATTTCTATGGAATGATAAGGGGCATTGTCCATAACGATGACACTATTAGAAGGAATGTTAAGTAGCAGTTTATTAACAAACCAATCCTTGAAAATATTGTTATCCATTTCTTCATGGTAGTCTTTACTGGATTTTGACTTAAAAGTTAGCAAGGCATTAGGAATGAACCCTGTTGAACATCCAGCATGTACAACTATAAATCGCTGTCCTTTGCCTATTGGTGTTTCAAGAGGGAAATCATTTTCATCACCGTCACACTTCCACACCTTATTTCTCGTATGGTTTATATTTACTCACGTTTCGTCAAGGTACACTATAGACCTACCAGTAGCCCACAGTTCCTTCATTCGTCTTAAAAACTGAAATCGTTTAGAAACAATATCCATTCGTTCCATTATAAAACGTCTTCCTTGCGAATTTTTGCTATAACTGAAATTAAGCTTTCTAAGAAATTTTCTTACCGACCACACGCTTCCTTTCAGTAAGTCTTGAACTTTTAAAGCCTCATAAATGTCTTGCAAACTAGGCAGAAAGTCCGTACGATATAGCGAATAGATTGTTCGCTTAATAGCAGCTGTCGTGAATGAGTCTATTTCTGTTTTTTGCGATCTCCTATTCGAGCGCTTCTTGCCTGGAGTTTGCAATCTACCGCCACTAGCTTCAGTATTTTTGTGTTCTTTTAAAATTCGCTGGACGGAACGAGCAGAAATACCTGTAGCAGCAGCAGTTCTCTCAACTATACTAGTCACTGAAATAGTCGGCTTTCCACATTTCAACGCGTCACATTCATCACTGAAGAAACTGTGAACTTTGACTACGATTTCCCTACCATCTGATTTTAGAACTTTCCCTCGAGACCCAATTTGAAACAATCCAAATACAACCAAAACTAATAGAAAATAATTCAACATTATATCCATATGCTGTAACACTGAAAACATCTTGCGTATCGTGTAAAACCACAAAACACCAAACTCACAGTTCCACAGCTCATACGCCAATGTAACCTTCAGTCAGCATACAATAGAAGCGGGAGGGATGCGAGCTTCTGCGGGTCTGGAATTTCCACAAATCGCTAGAAAGAAGTGGTTGCTGTCCCACCCCCTGTGCTAGACAAGGACAGCACTCTGTGTGAGACAAAGACAGTAGAAAACCTGCCAAGTTAAACCTCACAGAGAGTAGGTAGATAATTTCGCGTCGGTCATAAACTATGGCATATTTCAGTTCAAACAGTAATTGTAATGACTGATGCAGTTTAGTTATTTGAGTTAAAACTACCAAACCGAGCTCAAAACACTGTATGAAGCTGCAAAAAGCGTTTAAAGATTCGAGGTGGAGTCTAGTTCTGCGATTACTAATTCGTATAAGAACCTCAACTTGCAGGCTGGCTTTGGTCGAATGCTTTAACACTGTGCCCCTTGAGTGCTGGTTCAAATCCTTCGGGTTAAGTTCAAACATTTTAATACCTTTTGTTAATTCTCTTTGGGCCTATAATTTGATATTATGATACAAATAATAGTTTTGATAACATTATAAGTGTATACAAAATAGTATAATCGCCATATTTTCCACCGCAAAGCCCAAATCATCTACGGACACTCATACGTGAATAATGCAGGCAGATTACACCGCGCATGTTACAACATGCAAGAAGGTCTCTCCGGGGCAATGTAGACAAATGTGCATTGATGAAGGGGGCCGTCATTTTGAACATTTACTTCGTTAATGAAATCCACGCACTTTAACAATTTATTATTCTGTCTATCCATGAACTTAGCACATTTACAACTCCTTTGTCAGTAGAAGAAGTAAAACATAAGATTTGAACATGAAACAAAAACGGTTAGATTTAATATCGTCGATATGCGCCCAAGAGAATGAAAGCTAACTACGTGACGAGGTTTAAAACACCAGAAACGGTACAGATTATTACGGTAAACATGATGCACATTTATCTGATTGTAATTCGTGTGTCTTTGGCTCACAGGAGAGCCAATAACAAAAGTAAATAAATTAGTATACTAAAATACAGAAAATAAAAACAAGCAGAAAGAAACAAAGAAAAAAATCCGTTGTGTAACACTCACATGACCACTACTCTTGTACAAACTATTTTTACAAACTCTTATTCTCCATGTACTTCAGATTAATCGAGATAAACATTTGCAAAAAAGGTCTTTTGACATGCAAAGAGAATTACATTTTACACATAGCGATCAGTTCTAAAAATATTTGACTCCCGCTTAAGGTCTACTATGTTCCCCTTGTTTTGCATTTGCAACGGAAATATAAAAATAACGTATATACATATCTCTTAATAGTTGGTTGTTGTGCGCAGCACCATTCTCTTTGCTACAGATTAATACTCTTTGCATATCCAAGACAAAAAAAAATGAATTCCCATTTTAGAAACTATTAAAAATTTAAGGAAATAACAAGCAATATCTCGAAAATAGTTAACTCAAAAAAAATACATATGACATAAATTGTGTATTTTAATGCGATCTACATTTTTTGTGTAGTAAAATTTTGGCTATCTCTTATAGTTTACCAGTTATGCAAAAGTCGTTCACAATGAAGAATACTTTTGGAGACATTCCCATAAAATTCAAGATATACATTTTATTTGTCATGAAGGTATCTTAAACATATGATATTTTAATCAAAATCGTTAGAGCCATTTATGAGAACATTAAAATTTTCGAAAAATGTTCCATGTAAAGGGTAATCTGGGGTGGAGGCAAATTCTCGAAAACCTCCGTGTCGCATCTCTGGAAGATCCTGAGCCTAAATATCAAGTTTGGTGTTTATCCGACTGTTCGTTTCTGAGTTATGCTGTTCATAGACACACACACGGAGATGTTTCCAAAAATGCTTTTTTTGGTTTCAGGGGGTCTCAAAACATAAATTTCCGTGAAAGCTCGGTATCGAATTTTTGGATGGAATACAATACTTCCCCTACTTACTATACGTAGTAGAGAAAGTAAACAAAGAACCAAAACAATTTGATGTTTGTATTAGATTCGAATCTCTGAAGCTAACCTTTGCTTCACCACATTCCGGCAGATAACTCACTCGGCCAGAACCCATGTATTCTGTCCCGCTCTTTGGGAGAACATTCCGCTATTTCTTTGCAAAACTTATATTCATTAAAAACCGTCTTTTTACTTTCTCTACTACGTATAGTAAGTAGGGGAAGTATTGTATTCCACCCAAAAATTCGATACCGAGATTTCACCGGAAATATATGTTTTGAGGCTCCCTGAATAAAAAAAAAAGCACTTTTGGAAACATGTCCGTTTGCGTGTGTGTGTCTGTGAACAGCATAACTCAGAAACGAACAGTCGGATAAACACCAAACTTGGTATTTAGGTTCAGTATCTTACACAGATGCGACAAGGACGTTTTCAAGAAAATCCCCCCACCCCAGATAACCCTTTACATGGAACATTTTTCGAACATTTTAATTTTCTTAGAAATGGCTCTAACGATTTTGATTAAAATAACACATATTTAAGATACTTTCATGACAAATAAAATGTATATCTTGAATTTTCTGGGAATGTCTCCAAAACTATTCTTCATTGTGAACGACTTTTACATAACTGGTAAACCATAAAAGATAGACAAACGTTTACTACACAAAAAAATGTAGATCGCGTTAAAATACACAATTTCTGTCACACACACTTTTTGTAGAGTGAACCATTTTCGAGATATTGCTTTTTATTCCCTTAAATTTTCCAGTATTTATACTTTTTCTCAACTGGGAATTCTTTATTCATTTTTTTGTCCTGGTAATGCAAAGAGAACCACATAGCAACCAAATCTTAAAATATTTGACTATCGCTTAAAGCCTACCATATTCCCCAAGAAAATTAGCAATAATATTAACATGAAGCATATGGAGAATAAGCGTTTGTAAAAATAGTTTGTACAAGAGCAGAGAAAGTCACGTGAGTGTAACACATCAGATTTTTTAAGGTTTCCGCAGTTCCTAGATTGTCATTCAGGCCTTTAATCATTAATGCTGATTGCTATGGTACCGAATAGAAGGGTAGAGTTACAATAACAGTTTGTTTGCTAAAAGGGTCAGGGTTTTTACATTGGACTGTAAACTGCGGGTTGCATGGATACGAATACCTAGGGGCAGCTGACTCACCTGTATAAGCCTACGTTTCTAAACAAATGAACAAAATAGGCAAATGCCGAGCCCTAGTAAAAAAATCTGATGTGTTACACTCACATGACTTTCTCTACTCTTGTACACACTATTTTTACAAACGCCTATTCTCCATATACTTCATGTTAATCGAGATATCGAGATGTTAATCTTATTGGTAATTTTCTTGTAGATGCAAGGGGAATATGCTAGCTTTTAAGCGATAGTCAAATATTTTAACGCTGGTTGCTATGTGGCGCATTCCATTCTCTTTGCATGTCCAGGACATAAAAAAATGAATAACGAATTTGAGAAAAAGTATTGGAAAATTTAAGGTAATAACAAGCAATATCTCGAAAACGGTTCACTCAACAACAAAAATGTATATGACATAAATTGTGTATTTTAACGCGATCTACATTTTTTGTGTAGTAAAAGTTTGTCTATCTCTTATGGTTTACCGGTTATGCAAAAGTCGTTCACAATGAAGAATACTTTTGGAGACATTCTCAGAAAATTCGAGATATACATTTCATTTCTCATGACAATATTTTAAACATATGATATTTTAATCAAAATCGTTAGAGCCATTTTTGAGAAAATTAAAATTTTCGAAAAATGTTCCATGTAAACGGTAGTCTGGGGTGGTGGGGGGATTTTCTTGAAAACCTTCGTGTCGCATCTCTGGAAGATACTGAACCTAAATACCAAGTTTGGTGTTTGTCCGACTGGTCGTTTTTGAGTTATGCTGTTCACAGACACACACACGGACATGTTTCCAAAAATGCTTTTTTTGGATTCAGGGGGTCTCAAAACATGTATTTCCGGAGAAACCTCGATATCGAATTTTGGGGTGGAATACAATACTTCCCCTACTTACTATACGTAGTGGAGAAAGTAAAAATAACATTAAGTCAATAACTGCAAAATAATTTTATTTAAAACAAAATTAGACAATCTATTCTCAGGCTCGGGCAGGTTGCGTCGGGTCTAAGAATTTCGTACCAGATGAGGGCACATCACGAATATGCAAAAAAGATTTCGTCAAGTGAGATTTTGCTATTAGCAAAACTCTTTGCACTCAATTGTTGGCGCAGCTCTAGAATATGTTTACGGAAGAGCACACACTTGTGGATGAATATGCCAGGGACGCGCAGAGTTGAGAAAGGTGATTGAATGCAGCAACAGAATGTGTTGAAAGGTAAATGAACTGTAGAGAGAGGAAGAGTGAATGTTTCGGTTCAGTGAAGCGTCTCCATTGCTGTTGTCAGCTGAGGGGAGGGGAAACTAACGACTATCGGTCAGAGAATGGCCCTCTGTTGTATTCGTGGATTTTGTTGAATGCGACCTAATGAATTGTTGGATGAGTGACCGCCCTTGATACGAATTATGGAGAAAACTGGATGATTACTCATTCTTTGTGTCGCGTGGAATCCCCTCGATGGTCACGAACAAGGGTACAATTCACCGCGAGGTTTCATCAAATGTTTACAGTTCATGAACAGGTTAGCAAAAAACTACGGCTCTTGGGAACAATGCAAATCCATACAAAATAAGAGAATGTCTATCTGTCGTGCTCATTCTAATTGCCATAGGTTTCAGTTGTTTCTGATGATTGTTTCTTCCCCAATTAAGTGTCCGTTATGTTCGCCATTTTTATTTATCTACTGCTTGGCTACAAGCATTCCATTCCAAAGTTCATTGTCGAGATTTCACCGCAAATACAGGTCTATAGCGAGGCAGTACTTTTAACACTTAAATGATATCAGTCTAATATATGTATAATATAAAAAATCTGATGTGTTACATTCACATGACTTTCTCTACTCTTGTAAAACTATTTTTACAAACGCTTATTCTCCATATGCTTCATGTTAATCGAGATGTTAATCTTATTGCTAATGTTCTTGTAGATGCAAGAGGAATTGCTAGGCTTTAAGCGATAGTCAAATATTTTAAGAGCTGGTTGCTATGTGGAATATTCTATTTTCTTGGCATTACCAGGTCAAAAAAAAAAAAAAAAGAATAACGAATTTGAGAAAAAGTATAAGTATTGGAAAATTTAAGGGAATAACAAGCAATATCTCGAAAATGGTTCACTCAACAACAACATGTATATGACATGAATTGTGTATTTTAAAGCGATCTACATTTTTTGTGTAGTAAAATTTTGTCTATCTCTTATGGTTTACCAGTTATGCAAAAGTCGTTCAGAATGAAGAATACTTTTGGAGACATTCCCAGGAAATTCAAGATATACATTTTATTTGTCATAAAAATAACTTGAACATATCAAATTTTAATCAAAATCGTAAGTGCCATTTTTGAGAAAATTAAAATTTTCGAAAAATGTTGCATGTAAAGGGTACTCTGGGGTGGGGGGATTTTCTTGAAAACCTTCGTGTCGCATCCTTGGAAGATACTGAACCTAAATACCAAGTTTGGTGTTTATCCGACTGTTCGTTTCTGAGTTATGCTGTTCACAGACAGACACACACACACAGACACACACACAGACACACACACGGACATGTTTCCAAAAATGCTTTTTTTTGGATTCAGGGGGTCTCAAGACATGTATTTCCGGTGAAATCTCGGTATCGAATTTTTGGGTGGAATACAATACTTCCCCTACTTACTATACGTAGTAGAGAAAGTAAAAATGTTATCTGAATGTATTACATAGTTTAACAATTGAAGAAGGTGTTTTGTTTGAGTTGTTTATTTTGCACCATGTTTTCGGCGTCAATTTGAAGTAGGTCGTATTGAAGGAGTTGTATTATATTTCAACTGAACCGAACTTGAAGTAGTTGCAATCTCACGTATAGTAAACAGTTTTCGGTAGCCTTCGCCCCAAATGTACTTTCAGGTGGCCTTTGCCCCAAGTTTAAAAAAAATGTTAACTTTGTTATTAAACTGTTTCTTTATATATTATATATTTATGTTTGCCTCGGCTGCGTCAGTATTATTGTTAGAGACACGTTTCTCTTAGACAGGGTTTTGGTACGACTAAGAATGTAGGCTTACACAGATTTTAAGTTTTAATTCACTCCATTTTATTAATCCTTGACACAAATTAAACAGCACTTCACTGATATCGAGAGCTGTGAGATTCTTTAATTAATTACTTGTACTTTTTAACACGTAAACTTATTTTTCGTCTCACACAAATACGCATTATATTTCTCTCCAGGATGCATCTTGCAACCGGTTACTATCACGGTCTGCAGGCAACTGACTTGATTTCAACCGTCCAAACTTGTAAATTTCTGTATTTCAAGTCTCTGATTGGCTAATCCTAGTCTAATAGAATACTTTCATTTAACTAAAACTTTTTATGGTTGTTGATTGGCTATTTTTATAAACTGTCACTAAAATTGCATTAATGCTTCCAAGAATCACAAATAACATTTAAACTCTCAAACTCATTATTGCCTCAAGCTTACCTCATTGTTAGCAACTTTTAACCTGTTTCTCACAGCTCCTACATTATTAAATTACGTAATACATTCACATAACATTATTACACATGTATACAGTAACATAAGCATATGCAATGAATGTTATATACATTTTACAAATTATTACATACATATTGCTTCATATTGAATTTACATATTATATAATTTGACTGAAATCATTTAAGTGTTAAAAATACTGCCTCACAATGTAGGAGCTATGAGAATAGAATGCAAGCTCCTTTCCGTAGCAAACAGAGTTACAAAGTAAAAGCCGAAAGTTGCTAACAACGAGGTAACCTTTAGGCAACAATAAATTAGAAGGTTTAATAAGGCTACTAATAATTTTTGGAACAAGAATTGTGTAATATTTAAAACAGTTTATAAATAGCTAGTCAAAAACTGGAAAAAGCTTATGTTAAATAAAAGTATTTTATTGGAGTAGGCTTAGCCAATCAGAGACTTGAAACAGAGGAAATGTACAGATTCAGGCAGGAGACGCTACAAGGCGTCAGATTTTGTACGGGTTCAGTGTGAAACATGAAAATTGATTGCGGTGATAATAATATAGTTTACTTGTTAAAAAGTGAAAATAACAATAATCTGACAGCTCTATAGTAGGATATATCAGTGAAGTGTTATTTAATCGTGTGAAGGATTAATAAACAAAGTACAATACAATTATAATTTGTGTAAATCTTCATTCTTTAGCCGTACCAGCCCTGGTAAGAGATACGTGCTCTAAAAAAATACTAATAACGCAGCCGAGGTATACATATACAATATATTTAAATAAACATTAAAGTACAAAGTTGACTTTAAACCCAAGACGATCATGCAACATTTTGATTTAATCGTCCTGGAGTATTTCCTGCTGCTGAACTTCGGAGAGTGAGCGAGAATATTTACACGAGATATGCTGCCTGTTTGAGAGCAGAATGTCAACATATACAGCACTTATTATAAGGTAAGGATCTTAGTCGGCCTCTGCCAGCTGTTTCGCGCAGTACAGATGGGTCGCGAGTGGGTTCGAATATAATTTAACTACCCTATACTAGTACTTTTCTCAAGTTGCTACTCGGTTTTTATCGTAATTGTGCAAACAGTATGCAATTTCAAAGCCATCACATAGCGACCCGCTTTTTGAAGATCTGACTATCGCTTTAACCTGATGTATCACTCTCATAACCAAAACTAAACTCCGTGGCGCAACAGCACGTTTCCGGGCCAAGGCCTGCCTCTTCGACCTCTGCCCACAACAGGCGTCATAAGTCGAGTGCAGTACTGGAGGCTGGGACGTGGTCAGCACTCTGAATCTCTGCCGGCCGGTATATGCGCCCTCTTTAACCTGGAGCAACTACTTTCAATCAGGTAGATTCTCAATTGGCTCCTCAGGACCTAACGAGGCTGAGTGTACCCCGGGACAGGTGACCCAGCGTAAGAAAATCCCCACGCCGGTACCGCGAATCGAACTCGGGCTAAGGAGACGACCGCATCTTCTTACACCTATATCAAAATTGTATATAGGTACAGGTTACACAACGGAGAGGGGCACCTCGCGTACTGAGACCTACATAGGTCTACTGTGGCTACCACCCCCAGGAGAAAGGGATGAAGTGAAGGAATCACAATACAGGCCGCAGAGACGCACGGACGTCCCTAACAACTCCTGGCTCGAAGACCCGTCCTACTACTGGAGCTGCCTATAGGAGGCGATGAACGAAGATCTACTGTGGCTACCACCACCCCCGTAGGAGGAAGAGACGAAGTGAAGGAACCACAGGAGGCTACAGGCCGCAAAGACTCACGGACGTCCCTAATAATTCTAGGACCGAAGACGCGTCCTACTGCTGGAGCTGCCCAGAGAGTGCGATGAGCGAATATGTACTGTGGCTACCACCCCCAGGAAGAAGGGATGAAGTGAGGGAACCACAGGAGACTACAAGCCGCAGAGACTCACGGACGTCCCTAATAATTCTAGAACCGAAGACGCGTCCTACTGCTGGAGCTGCCTATAGAGGGCGATGAGCGAATATGTACTGTGGCTACCACCCCCAGGAGGAAGGGATGAAGTGAAAGCATCACAGGAGGCTACAGGTCGCACAGACGCACGGACGTCTCTAACAATTCCAGGCTCTAAGTCCCGTCCTACTACTGGAGCTGCCTAGAGAGGGCGAAGAACGACCCGTCGACCAAGCAGCCCTCTAGTCGGGGAGTACTCATTCCTTAGAGCAAGCATCCGCGCCACCTGTCCACGAAACCCAGAAGCATACCTGAAAGTTGAAAAGAAAACGGAATGAAAGAGAGATGATGGAAATATGTTACGAAAGAAGAACAAGATTTATAAGAATAGTTTGCAGAAGAGTGAGTGAAAGCGTTTCAGCTATTAAGACCTCTTGACTTGGCAGTTGTTCAGCAGCGCTGAAGCTGAGTGCAACATATTGAGCAGAGTGCCACCATTATCAGGCATAAATCTTGGCAACCGCCTCGGGTTGTGCCCCAGGTGAATGCGCGTGTATGTGTGTTTACAAGCACTGCTGCGATAGTGTTCCCATTAGCTTAATAAGACTGCAAAATTCGCTGGCATTATAATATTTGTTTTAATGAGGAAAACTGCCCGGAGCTGCACTCCGTATAGAATGGCAAAATCATGATACAAGTGAACAGAGCTTTCCTCTTCTGCCTGACTCTCCTTATCGTTTTTTGGCTTGCTTTTAAATCCATGTTTAAAACTACTACTATAGCTTAAGTTAATCCCTCTCTCGCTGTGAACAACATCACTCAAAAAGTCGGTTCAATACCCTTGGTATTTAAGTTTAGCATCTTGAAGGATACGACAGAAGATTTTCCAGAAAATCCTCGCACTCCAAACATTGAAAATGCTTCGAAAATTGTAATTACCTCAACGATGGCTCCAACGATTTTAATTAAAATACCATATATTTCAGCTGTTTTCATGGCAAATAAACTGTATATCATGAATTTTCTGGGAATTCGCGGTAAACTCCTGTTCATTCGGAAGGAATTTTGTATAATCTTGTACAACTAACGAACGTTAAGCGATACACCAAAACGTACTGCACCAAAAACGTAATCTCTTTAAAACACACAATTTATTTCAAATAATTTTCACTCTCTCTAGTACGTATAGTAGATACTGATAATTCGATACTGAGATTTCACCGGAAATATATGTTTTGAGGCCCCCTGAATCCAAAAAAAGCATTTTTGGAAACATGTCCGTGTGTGTGTGTGTCTGTGAACACTAAAACTCAGAAACGAACAGTCGGATAAACGCCAAATTTGTATTTAGGTTCAGTATCTTCCAGAGATGCGACACGAAGGTTTTCAAGAAAATCCCCCCACTCCAGATTACCCTTTACATGGAACATTTTTCGAAAATTTTAATTTTCTCAAAAATGGCTCTAACGATTTTGATTAAAATATTATATGTTTAAGATATTTTCATGACAAATGAAATGTATATCTCGAATTTTCTGGGAATGTCTCCAAAAGCATTCTTCATTGTGAACGACTTTTGCATAACTGGTAAACCATAAGAGATAGACAAAACTTTACTACACAAAAAATGTAGATCGCGTTAAAATACACAATTTATGTCATATACATTTTTTTTTTGTTGAGTGAACCATTTTCGAGATATTGCTTGTTATTCCCTTAAATCTTTCAATACTTATTTTCTCAAATGGAAAGTCGTTATTCATTTTTTTGTCTTGGATATGCAAAGAGTATTAATCTGTGGCAAAGAGAATGGTGCTGCACCTAGCAACCAGCTGTTAAGAGATATGTCTATGCTTAAAGACTACTGTATTTCTATATTGCCCTTGCAAATACAAAACAAGAGGAACATAGTACGCCTTAAGCGATAGTCAAATATTTTTAGATGTGTAAAATGTAATTCTCTTTGCGTGTAAAAAGATCGTTTCTGTAAATGTTTATCTCGATTAACATGAAGTAGATGGAGAATAAGAGTTTGTAAAAATAGTTTGTACAAGAGTAGAGAAAGTCATGTGAGTGTAACACATCAGATTTTTTTGTGGCATCAGCCATTTCCGAAATATCGGTTATTAATGTTTCGATATGTTCATGTTAGCTATTCTTATAAAGTCCAATCGATTTTCAGTTGTTTCTCCTGATGTCATGGCAAGGGTATGGAATTTTAAGGCCAGCATATAGCATTCAGTTCTTAAACATTTGACTATCAGTATTCCCTTTGTATCTATAACGACATGTGTAATGCAGTTATTTCCAGAAAGGGTTATCTGCTTAAGATGAAGTTATACACTTGTGTAAGAATGATATGTATATCCACTGATGAGCGATAGAGAAAGCCATGTGAATGTAGCATTAGATTTTTTTATCTGCGTGCAGATGAAGTAATAAAATATGACAGTTTACAGTATTGATACGCTTAAAAAAGTAGTACAAGTAAATAAATGTGCGCTTATGAGTGTGTTTGACAGGCTATTGAAGGATCTCAGATTTGCACTGTAAATCCTTGCCGTGCATAACTGTTTCCAAACTTATGCACTCTCCAGAACGCTATTTTGGGTGTATTTTACCTCATTTGTTTTAGGCAGTAGATCATATTTCATCTAACAATAATTCATGAAAGCACGGCACTCGCATCCCGGAAAATAACAGTGCATGTGCATGGCTGTAAATCCTATATAAAATATTATAAATATACGGACGCAATGCAAAATTTTTCCATGCACGTGCGTATAATAATACATTAGTAAAAATGGCTTTCGTGTAACTAAATCATTGTGCTGCTTTTATGGAGCACCAATATTTCATATTAACCTATAACAGAAATATTTACGATTGGATTGAACACAGTGTAGCGCAGGCTTTTGGTCAACCCTGCTCTGTATATACAAATATATGTATATACTTGTAAATGTGGCTCAGGGAAAAACAGATGGAAGTATCTATCTAGAATTCTAATGCTGTTGCAGAGGAACATTCCACTCTTACAAATTTTCATATATTTTGCGCTTTTCCAGAAAGGAATGCAGGCACTATGGGAAGTAACGGTCACTGGGACAGCAGGGTAACGAAAGAAAAAATAGACGTCCTTTATATACAGTAAATGATCAAAAGTATCCGGACACCCCCACAAACATACGTTTTTCATCTTTGGAACATTGTGCTGCCACCTACTGTCTGGTACTCATTATCCGCGACCTCAGTGGTCATTAGACATTGTGAAACAGCAGAATGGGACGCTCCGTGGAACTTACGGACTTCGAACTTGTGTCAGAAGTCTGTACGCGAGATTTCCACACTCCTAAACATCCCTAGAGCCACTGTTTCTGATGTGATAGTGAAGTGGAAGCGTGAAGGAACGTACAGCACAAAAGCGTACAGGCTGACCTCGTCTGTTGAGTGACAGAGACCGCCGACATTTGAAGAGGGTCTTAAAGAGTAATAGGCAGACATCTATCCAGACCATTACACAGGGATTCCAAACTGCATCAGGATCCACTCCATGTACTATGACAGTTAGGCGTGAGGTGAGAAACCTTGGATTCCATGGTCGAGCGGCTGCTCATAAGCCACACATCACACAGGAAAATGCCATACGACGCCTCGCTTGGTGTAAGGAGCGTCAACATTACACGATTGAACAATGGCAAAACGTTGTGTGGAGTGACGAATCACGGTACACAATGTGGCGATCCGATGGCAGGGCGTGGGTATGGCGAATGCCCGGTGAACGTCATCTGCCAGCGTGTGTAGTGCCAACAATGAAATTTGGTGGTGGTGTTATGGTGTGGTCGTGCTTTTCCTGGAGGGGGTTGCACCCCTGGTTGTTTTGCATGGCACGATCACAGCGCAGACCTACATTGATATCTTAAGCACCTTCTTGCTTCCCACTGTTGAAGAGCAATTCGGGGATGGCGATTGCATCTTTCAACATGATCGAGGTCTATCGCTCTCTGCCGGTCAGCCAAAAGGAAGTGTTAACAGACTGTTTTGCATACCTGTGCTACCTACCTATAGTAATAGTAAGTAGAGGAAGGTTTTTTGTTCCATTTATACCCCACCTTTAACTACAATGACCTTGTCGGCAATAGTGCTAACTTGAATACTTGTCGTTGGATTTCTACATTTCTTTGGGTTCTGTACATTAGATCACTCACACATTCACACTCTCATTCATACTTCCAGCATCTGGGGAGGATTCGGATTAATCTTGGCTAGAGAAAAGTTCCAACCCCCAGCCGGGAATCGAACCCGGGATCCTTCGCACAACAAGATCAGGCATTGTATTCCAGGCAAAAATTCGGTATAATTTCACCAAAATGCCTATTTTGAGACTCCCTGAATAAAAAAAAAGTCTGTTACTGTCTGTCTACGTCTGTGAACAGCACAACTCCAACAATATAATAAAACGAAAAGTCAGTTAAACAACAAACTTGTTATTTAGTTCGGCGTCTTTCATGGATGCCACTTGAAGATTTTCAAGAAACTACCCTTTACATGAAAAATCCTCGTTACCTTTAAGTTTCTGAAAAAGGCTCTAATGCATTTTGATTTAAAAGTGAAGCAGTATTTTTAACATTTAAATAATTTCAGTGTAATTATATAATATGTATATAAATTCAATAACAGCTAGCCTTAAAGCAATATGTGTATGTAATAATATATAAAAAGTGTATATTACAGTCATTGTATATGTTTGTGTTAATGTATAAATGTGTAATAATGTTATGTGAATATATTACGTAATTTAATAATGTAGGAGCTGTGAGAATAATAGGTTAAAAATTGCTAACAATGAGGTAGCCTTGAGGCAATAATGAATTTGAAGGTTTAATAATGCTGCTAGTTATTATTGGAGCAACAATAATGTACATTTTGAGACAGTTTATAAAACAGGCAATCAACAACCACAAAAAAGCTTAAGTTAAATAAAAGCATTCTATTGGATTAGGAATAGCCAATCAGAAACCTGAAATACAGAAATGTACAAATTTAGGCAGTAGAAATCAAGTCAGTTGCTAGTAGACAGCGCTCCTAACCGGACGCGTTGATTGTAGACAGTGTTCTTAACCGGACGCGAAATGTGTCCTCGAGAAGTCTAATATGTATTCAGTGTGAGACGAAAATAGTTTACGTGTTCAAAAAGTGCAAGCATTTAATAAAAGAATCTTACAGCTCTCTATATCAGCGAAGTGTTATTTAAATCGTATCAAGAATTAATAAAAGGAGTGAAGTAAAGTTATAATCTGTGTAAGCCTACATTCTTCAGCTGCACAACGCCTTGCAAAGAAATCCATGTCTCTAACAATAATATTGACGCAGCCGAGGCAAACATAAATATATAATATTTAAAGAAACCTTCAAATTACAAAGTTAATATTTTTAAATTTGGGGCGAAGGCTACCGGGTACCATAGGTGCGGTACTTCAAGTTCGGCTCCCCAACAGTCGAAATATAATACATCTTCAAATTGGCTCCCAAAGCGAGGGGCAAATAACAACGTAAATACAACAAACCATCTTCTTCAAAAGCCATATGTTTAAGCTATTTATATTACAAATAAAGTGTAAGTTTATATTGAATATTCTGGGAATAGCCTGGGAATACGGCTTCATTCTGAATAACTTTTGCATAATTGGGAAACCGTAAGATATAGATTAATACACACAATGTTATTTATCTAACTGTATGGAAAGTAAGTTTTTTTTTTTTTCCAGGACGAGTACGGTGTTTATCGGAATATCGAATCAGGCCCTAAAAATAACCCTGCATTTACGCACAATATATTGTTTCATAGTATGTCGAAAGACTTTATATATTGTTAAATATTGTACTGCATATTATACTATACATGGGCGCAGTCATATGTTTCACATACGTATGTGTTGGTAACCTTAGAAATTGTGCAGTGGCGCCGTTGATGGAGTAAATATCAACTATTTCAAGTATTGTTGAGTTTGTGACTGCGGACGTTTACTAGCATTACGAAAAGAAATAACTGTGTATGTAAATCAATTAAGGTGAGTTATTAAGTAATATTCAAGGTTTAAAAATAATATAGAAGCGTGAAATTCTGCAATATGGAAGAAAATGCTTATGGAAAGTTATTCTCGTAGTAGATTTATCATTATATTGGTGTTGGAGTAGGGACAGTAAGGAACGGAAAAGATCAATTTAACGTGCTGTTTTGGAGAAGAAAAACATTAAATTCTAAACTTAGATCCCGTTAAGGCACACAATTGATGTAAAAGAACTTTTTGTGGCATTAATCTTTTCCGAGACATTCTTTATTAACGATTTGAACTGTCAAGTGTACCTATAAACATTTTTCTACTGCTAAGTCATTTTACTTTCCGTGGTGTATTGGTTACCATGCTAGCCCCTAGTTACGGAGGTCGCGGCTTCAAACCCGGCGGGGGGCGATGGATTTTTTCGGGCGTAAAAATTCTCAGCAAGGCTTCCTTCGGAAGGGGTGTAAGGTTGGTAGTCCCGCGTCGTAAATTTACGGCACGTAAAAGAACCTCAAGTCTGATAAAGAGACCTCTGAGCAAAATTACCCGTCTTTCACGCCCAATATACAAAGGGACGCTAAGGACCACAGCAGTTAAAGAGCGTCATAAAAAAACTCAATTTAAGTTAATTTCCACCAGGTACATAGTAGGTAGAGAAGGTATTGCATTCTATTACAAAAATTCGATACATGTTTTGAGGCCCCTAAATCCAAAAACCATTTTTTATAAAAAAGCTCCCTGTGTGTTTGTGTGTGTCAACAACATAACTCAAAAACGAAAACTCGGATAAATAACAAACTTGGTATATAGATTCAGCACCTTCCAAAGTTGCGACCGAAGATTTTCAAGAAAATCCCCCTCATTGCAAACTATCGTTTACATGGAACGTTTTTCGAAATTTTTTATTTTCTAAAAAAGGCTCTACATTTTCATTAAAATATCATATATTAAATACCTGAGCAGTCCCGGAAGTACCCGAACTGACGTATATATAGCGGTTGTTATTTCAAACAAATGACTGGAGGAAAGTACCAACCTTATTAATCTTAAGTTTGAAGTTTGACGTTGCTACGTAGTTTAGTAATTGTTTTGCGCCCATCAATAGTGAATGCTCTCAGCAAATTTGTAAACATGGATAAAACTGACCAATGTTATGTGATACAATACTTGCATTTGAAAGGTCTTAGCCAACTAATATTAAAGCTGAGCTAGATTCTACTCTGGGGGAGTCTGCTCCTTCATTTACAACAGTAAAATATTGGGTGGCAGAGTTTAAGCGAGACCGTACGAGCTGCCAAGACGAACATCGCAGTGGTCGACCAAATGAGGTGAAGAAATTGTGAAGAAAATCGACAAAATGGTATTGGATGACCGTCGAGTGAAAGTGCACGAGCTAGCAGACATTGTAGTCATTTCAAAAAGTGTTGTACATCGCACACTAACTGAAAATTTAGACATGAGAAGGCTGTGCACAAGATGGGTGCCGCGTTCACTGACAATTGAAGAAAAACGGCGTTGTGAGGATGTTTCAGCCGAGTGTTTTGCGATGTTTCGCTTCAATAAAGCCGAGTTTTTGAGTCAATTCACAACCATGGATGAAACATGGGTCCATCACTTCACACCTGAGACGAAGGAACAGTCAAAAGAGTGGATTGAAAGTGGAGAATCGGCTCCAAAGAAGACAAAGGCAGTTCCATCTGCAGGTAAGGTCATGGCGTCAGTTTTTTTTTTGGGGGGATGCGCGGAGGATAAGTTTCATTGATTATCTTCAAAAAGGAAAAGCAATCAATCGCGAGTATTATGCAAACGTATTGCAGCGTTTGAATGATGAAATCAAATAAAAACGACCGCATTTATCGAAAAAGAAAGTTCCGTTTCATCAAGACAATGCACCAGTTCACACATCCATTATCGCCATAGCCAAAATCAATAAGTTAAAGTTCGAATTGCTTCCTCATGCACCCTATTCACCAGATTTAACCCCCTCTGATTGTTTTCTGTTTCCAAAGTTGAAGAAATGGCTTGGTGGTAAAAGATTTGCCAACACTGAAGAGGTGGAGTTTGCAGTTGATGGCTATTTTGCAGAACTCGATGGTACTCACTATAAACAGGGTATCGAAGCTATTGAACACCGCTGGGAAAAGTGTATGGAGCTGAAAGGAGACTATGTAGAGAAATAAAGTTGTTTTTTTTTCCCAAATGATTTGTGTTTTCTTTGTTAGGTCGGGTACTTAGATCTTTTTGAAACACACAATTTATTTCAAAAACTGTGTGGCATGAGCCGTTTTCTTGAGTATCGCTATTCCCTTTACATCTGTAACGAAATATGTGATGTAGACATTTCTAAAAGGGTTTATCTCGATTAAAATTAAGTAACAGGAAAACAAACTTACTCAGTGACAAGCGATAGAGGGTAGCGAACGTCATGTGAATGTAAAACATCAGAATTTTTACTTTCTCTACTACGTATAGTAAGTAGGGGAAGTATTGTATTCCACCCAAAAATTCGATACCGAGATTTCACCGGAAATATATGTTTTGAGATCCCCTGAATCCAAAAAAAGCATTTTTGGAAACATGTCCGTGTGTGTGTCTGTGAACAGCATAACTCAGAAACGAACAGTCGGATAAACACCAAACTTGGTATTTACTTTCAGTATCTTCCAGAGATGAGACACGAAGGTTTTCAAGAAAATCCCCCCACCACAGAGTACCCTTTACATGGAACATTTTTCGAAAATTTTAATTTTCTCAAAAATGGCTCTAACGATTTTGATTGAAATATCACATGTTTAAGACATTCTCATGACAAATAAAATGTATATCTTGTAATTTTCTGGGAATGTCTCCAAACGTATTCTTCTTTGTGAACGACTTTTGCATAACTGGTACACTGTAAGAGATAGATAAAATTTTACTACACAAAAAAATGTAGATCGCGTTAAAATACACAATTTATGTCGTATACATTTTTTGTTGTTGAGTGAACCATTTTCAAGATATTGCTTGTTATTCCCTTAAATTTTTTAATACTTATTTTCTAAAATGGGAATTCGTTATTCATTTTTTTGTCTTGGATATGCAAAGAGTATTAATCTGTGGCAAAGGGAATGGTGCTGCACCTAGCAACCAGCTATTAAGAGATATGTATATGCTTAAAGGCTACTGTATTTCTATATTGCCCTTGTAAATATATATTCCCCTTACATCTACAAGAAAATTAGCAATAACATAGAGTCTGCAGATGTTTATCTCGATTAACATGAAGTAGATGGAGAATAAGCGTTTGTAAAAATAGTTTGTACAAGAGTAGAGAAAGTCATGTGAGTGTAACACATCAGATTTTTTTCTCGTGATATCGCAAAGAGAATCCCGAATTGCAAGGGCATCACTTAGCAACCCACTCTTAAGTATCTCCTTGCACTTAAATGAAAATGTGTAATACAACCAATTCTGAAAATTTTATTTCTATAAACATAAAATAATACTGGGTGGAGAGAATGGTGCAAATATAACACATAAAATTCTTCCCCTTCATTTTCTTCCGCGAAGGTTGATGATCAAGAGAGACTGGTCTTCCTATAGATTGTAAACAGCAAATTTCGCTAATCCTTTATGCAGGGTAGACTTTCTTTTTGTAGACAGATATATTCCATGGGGCCCTTTTCAGCGCCGTACTGCGCTACACATAGGGAACAATACATCCTGGGCTCTTCTCTACGAACTCTGCATTATAATTTGGAGTGCTATTGAGGGCGGGGGAGGGGATGGGCTGCCACCCCGTATAATGATGTAGTCATTCATCCGATACCACGTTGATGGGTATTCACTATTCACTCCACAAGCCCATCGTGGTAATAATCCCATCCACTCCCTGACCGAATACGATGCCATACAGTCGAGTCGAGTGTATAACATTCCTCCAGCGCGTTTGTTAGGCTCCTTATTCTGACCTAAAGCAACGGTTGCATCTGGAAATAATGGACCTGGGCTTCCCAAACTTTGCTTCGGGTTTCCTCATTCTAGGGAAAAAATTCAGTTTTAAAAAGACAGTCACTTAAAGCTGCGACCATGCACGAAAACTTTTCTCTCTAGGCCTAGTTTGTTACTCGATATATGGCCATTTGATGAATGTCATGAATCCCTTCTGAAGAAGTTTCCAGACGATAACCAGCATATGACTGACCTGTTTCTCAAATTAAATGAACCGCAAGTGTTATCCATATAGTCGATGTATGGGGGGGGGGATCTGGTGTGTTACGTTCAAGAAAGGGAATAGCGATAGTCAGATGTTTAAGAATCGACGCTATACTCTGGCCTTAAAATTCCTTACTGTTTCCATGACATCGCAGGAAACAACTGAAAATCGACAGGACTTAAAAAGAACGACTAAGCATTGAACATTGGAACCATTAACAAGGATATCTCGGAAATGGATGATGCCACAAAAATATTTTAAATGGTACATTTTTGTCTAATTTTTCATGCGTTATACAAAATTGTATAAAATTTCTTCCGAATGAAGAGGACTTGAGAGGCTATTTCCTGAAAAGTCAAGATATACATTATATTTTCACATAAATACCTTAAACATGTGGTATTTTAATCAGAACCGTTAAAGCCATTTTTGAGAAAATAAAAAATAATGAAAACATTTTCAAGAAAAGGGTAATTTGGGGTGGGGTGATTTTCTTAGAAACCTTCGTGTAGCACCTTGGAAGATGCTGAACTTAATACCAAGTATACGGAGCGACATGGCTCTATGGTAATGTGTGCTGCTCGCATTTTGGAGGTCTCGGGTTCAATTACCGTCGACCGCCCACTCTGACCTTGGATTTGTCGTTGTTTTCTTGGTCGGTGGACGAATGCTGCGATGGTTTCTCATCTATCACGATTTCCTTTCCATCATTCCCCATTCGTTACGTTTCTTTTTCATCTTTCAGGTGTGCTTCTAGGTTTCGTGGCGTGTGGCGGTGCTGGACAAATGGTGCGGATGTTTGCTAAAAGGAAAGAGTACTCTGGACACTAGAGGCCTGCTTGATCGACGGGTCGTTCATCGCCCTCTCTAGGCAGCACCAGCAGTGGGACAGGTCTTTGATCTGGAACTGTTAGGGACTTCCGCACGTCTCTGTGGCCTGTAGTGTCCCACAGTTCCTTCACTTCATCCTTTCCTCCTGGGAGTGGCAGCCACAATAGGCTTGTAGGTCGCAGTGTGCGAGGTGTCTGTTGGGGATTTTGACCCCTTCAGCTGCCGTGGTGTGGGCGCTGCGGACCCTGAGCACTCGTGGTACTTCTGACGTTACTAGAAGTATGCGGGCCAAACGTCCGAGCCCCATCCGTAAGGGTGTCGTTTGGATTGGGTTGGACTCGTCGGGGCAATGGTTCCCGATACCCATGGGAGATTGGGTACGGGAGGTTTCCCGTCCAGGCGGGGTTGTGAGACGCCTCAAATTGGTCCGGTACCGCCCTGGATAGCCGATAGACAGTTGCTAGAGACTGTCGGCCCTACCGAGGTTGTTCGGCAGTCTTCCCTTTCGGGGATTGACGCGCTAAGTGGCGTATCCGCTTCCACCCTGTGATGGGAGCGGCTAAGGCAACCAGGTGCTGGCCCATGGAAAAGCTCTCGGGGGTGGGAGTATCACTCCGTTGACGCCCACTCCCCTGGGTCATGTGAGGACGCAGTCCCCTTGTGTCATATGTCCCCCTCCCTTGTACAACCTACATCCTATTAATAAACTTCTCGCTTTTGAGTTTCGTCGTCCATACTCAGCGAGGTGGCGGCGCTGTAACCTGTGCGACTCGCATTCGGGGGCTCTCAGGTTCGACCCCCGGCGACCGCCCACTTTGACGTTTGAGTTTTTCGTGGTTTCCCCAGGTTGGCATGGAATGCTGGGGTAGTTCATCTTCTACCACGATGTTCCTGCACCCATTATCTTCCTTATCAGTTCCAGGGTTGTAGGACCAGGCGACAGTGTTCGGTGGGTTGCGGCTGCGCGCTCTGTAGAGGTGTCTTTGCGGAATTATTCAGCTAGGACCTTTCGAGGGACTCCCAGGGTTTAGAGGCTTGTTGTTGGACCCGGGCAGCTCGGATGAGTTCGATCTGGAAATGTTAGGCACCCCGTCCATACTTTCGCTCGTGTCATCCGGATCTGCTGGCCCTTCAGGAGTGTCCACTCGTCCCTCCCTCCCAGGTTCAAAAGGGCCGTAGTGGCCTACATGCGGTGCTCTGCGCCGGTTTAGCGGACCCGCTGTTACTCCGTACCTTTTACCTTGTTGCTGTTCACACGCACTTTTTTCTAAAAATTCGCTTTTTTAATTCAGGGGATCTCAAATACGAACTTTTGTGGAACG
Source organism: Deroplatys truncata (assembly GCA_030765065.1). Lineage (NCBI taxonomy): Eukaryota > Metazoa > Arthropoda > Insecta > Mantodea > Mantidae > Deroplatys > Deroplatys truncata. The sequence goes on from CM060979.1 coordinate 17,117,619, forward strand.
CAATACTTGCTCTACTTGCTATAAGTGAAAGTAAAAGCGATATCGGAACAAGCAGATAACAGGTGAATGTCTTTCAGCAACAACAAACAGATGTTTCAAAAGCGAAGAAGAGGAGGAGGGGGAGGAGGGGAGGTTCTCACATAGACCCAACTTTACAATTCCTTGCATGCGGCTCTTAGGAGCTTCATGCAGGCGGTGTTCTTAATATAGAGTCCTAAGGATCGCCTTCTGCGAGTTAATAAATTCATGGCCCTCAAAGGAGAGAATGGGAGAGAGGGAGGAGTACTGGCCTGCGTAACAGTCTTTCCTTCAACAGCAATATTGGCAGCCGCCAACTCCAACAATTCCCGCTTTTTTGAAAAGATACGCAGCAGAGAGGCAAGAAAAAAAAGGTGAAAGAAAGAAGTGAAGTATAAGAAAAGAGATTCAATTGAATCTTTTCTCTGCGCCAGAGTCAGAAGTTGCATAGGGGTCTCCGGGTGTGTTTATTGGATTGAATATCATTAGGGCTTATCGTGCGAACTAGCTCATATAAGGTGCAGGCGAGAGAAAAGAACAGACATACAGCGCCCTTTTTTTTCATTTCCACTTGCTCCTGGAACTCTGGAAGCATAAAGATATTGCCAGCTCTCTTAAAGTTGCAATCGTTTCCTTCATAAATTGGATAAGTTTTAACTTTTCTTCATTTTATGTACTGAAGATGAAATTCTAGCGATAATTTTAGACAACCGTTCAGGTTTGCTTAGGAAGGGAAAGCGATAATGAGTATGAATGACAGATATATGGGAACAAAAGCCAAGAATAGAAATTCAAGAGACAGAGGAGAGCGTAACCAACATTCCACACAGAGGCTGAAACCCTATATTTCTCTATACTACATTCTACGTACCAAAGTACAGGATGAAACAAAAAACTACGAACCGGCTGTACGGTGTTTTTCCTGTCCGCGTTCTCGGCGCTCGCGGACGAAACCATACAACATTTTTAAAAACTACTTTTAAAGGCTTTACTTACCAACTTTACGAAAGGAGATGCTGAAACTGGCCACCGTCGTTGTCCATACATTTTTGGCACCTCTTTAGGAAACTATCCATCACTCGCTGTAGTTCACGTTGAGAAATGCTGGCAATTTCCTGCCGGATATTTTGTTTTAATTCTTCCAGGGTGTGTGGGTTTGTCTTGTACACTTTGTTTTAAGTTACCCCAGATATTGACATTGCAGGGGGTTAGGTCGGGGGACTGAGGGGGACACAAATCTCTACTAATAATTCTGTCCTCAAACACACTTTCATCGAAATATTGGCCGTATAAGCAAAGGCAATATCACGCTCCCTGGCTGTTAATTCTCTAAAAAAGGGGGGACAAAATTGTATTCACATATGTATAGGCTTCAACTTGACTCGAAAAAAATTGGCGAGCGATGGATAGTTTCCTAAAGAGGTGCCAAAAATGTATGAACAACGACGGTGGCCAGTTTCTGCATTTCCTTTCATAAAATTGGTAAGTAGCACCTTTAAAAATAGTTTTAAAAATGTTGTATGGTTTCATCCGCGCCTTTTTATGATAGCGGCAGACGGCAACGAGCGCCGAGGACGCGGAAAGAAAAACAGCGCGCGGGTGGTTGTTAGTTTTTTGGCTCTCCCTGTATAATGATAAGTCTCTCTAAGCAGTGTTCTATATAACTTTACGCCGTATCTGTCACGTGCACTAGTAACCTCCATTGGTTGTTGTGCCATACAAATGATTATTTATCTTTATATGTTCGAATGGAATTGTCAAATTTACATTTTCATAAACGTATAAGTCAAATATAGCAGAGCATTTGGAATACATGTACATTCTTATCAACAAATAGATAGGAAGATACTTCGGTTTAAACCTGCCTCTCAGGATGACGAAAGCCCGTACATCTATCGCCTGCCCTTGCTTTTCACAGGACTTGTTTGTCATACAACGCCATTCAGAGGAGAACATTAGGCAAACAGGGCCAAGGGGAAGGAAAGAGAACGCGGGAGAATACATGTTAGCCAGGCAAGGTTACGGGAAAAGTTGTTTACCTGCATGGTTTTTTTTAATTACTATAGTTGGCACTGATAAACAATATTCGACATGGTTGTTTGCAAAGAAATTATGTTATGTGTACAGAACGGGGGGGAACATCTCACACACGACCTATATAGATCTATTATGTCTAACACCCCCGAGGAGGAAGGGATGAAGTCAGGAACCACTTAGAGGCTACAGTGCACAGGCAGACAGGTCACAGAGCCGCGCGGAAGTCCCTAACTGTTCCAACCTCTAAGAGCTGTCCCATTGCTGGGGCTGCCTAGAGGGAGCGATGAACGTCCCGTCGACCAAACAGCCCTCTATTGTCCCGCTGTCAGCACCGCCATGCGCTTCAGCACAGCTGAAACGAGAAGGAAACGGAATGAAAGGAAAATGATAGAAAGGCAATGGTAGTCTATGAGAAACCACCTCAACATTCACCTACCGAACAGGGAAAACCACGGAAAACCCAAAGTGATTGTGGGCGGTCAACGGAAATCGAACTCGGGATCTCCCGGTTGCGAGCCTCCCAGGTTATCACGGAGCCATCACCTCGTTGGGTAAGAAATTATTTTACTTTCTCTACTACCTTACCTACAGCAAGTGTTGCATCCCAGGAAAATCTTGGAAATACAGTTTTGAGACTCGTGAATATAGTCATTTTTATTAGTCCGTACCGTGTGTTTGCGAACAGCAGAACACAAAAACGAAAATTACGATAAATATCAAACTTAGTATTTAAGTTCAACATCTTCCAAGTGTGCTACATGGGCCAAACTACAATTTACACAGAAAGTTCTTCTGCATTAGATTGTTAAACACATTCAACACAATTCCTTTCTCACCACGTTTAGCAGCTTACCTTTTGAATACTTCACTATTTCATCATTACTGTATGAATACAGAAAAGGGGTGAACGACAGCACACAGAATTAAACAGAAGCTAACCTCCTTTAGTTTTATCGTCACGTATTATTTTCTCTTTCATACTAATCAAAGTTTTGAACTAAGTTTGATTATCAAAGATACCTGTTGAAAACCCACAAATAATCGGAGGGGGACACCTCGCGCACTGCATCTATTGTTGCTACCCCCCCTCCAAGAGGAAGGGATAAAGTGAAGTAACCTCAGGAGGCTACAGGCCGTAGACACGCGGAAGTTAATAAGAGTTCAAGGCTCGAATGCCCGTCCCACTGTTGGAGCTGTGTAGAGAAGACGTCGACAAGAAGCTTTCTGGTGTCCACGGAGAGTGCCTGTTCCTTTGAGCAAGCATTCGCGCCATCTGTTCCGGCACCGCCATACGCCACGAAACCTAGATACACACCTGATAGAGAAATTATGGAAAGGAAATCGTGCTGCATCGTTTAGGGTGCTGTATGTTGTTTCTAACTCTCCCCATATGGTCTATGACCGTCTTGGGATACCTCATTCCACAAAGCGATGACTGAGATGGAGGCATCCAGCAAGCGGAGTCCGTAGCCTCCAATGGTGGGGTGATGATGAGGATGGCGGTGAAATGAGAGGACCTACAGCTTTTACCGTGGACTCCGAACCACTTTGGCCCACATGAGCAAGTCAGAGCTGAAGGCATCTATAGGGCCGATTTGAGCCGTGAATCGAACCCCGGATCCTCAGTACGAGAGCCGGAAACGAAACCCCGGCGCCCCGGACTGTATGCTATAATGTGCTTTGGTTTCCCAGGTTCGTGGTCTTAAGAGCGGAGCGATACACGTAGATCTGCCGGTTTAAAGTTCTGCTGCCGAGCGATGTGCAAGTGCAACAGTTAGAGGTGAACCAAAGGCATCTGGGTCACAAGGGGCTAGGAAATTTGATGCACGCATACAGGTGTATCGATTCACTGCTCGGACTGGAAAGGGCGGGAGGGAAGATTGAGGTGTGAGCACAGGCCAACCCCAATTACACGCGATCTCTACAGAATATGGTGGCAGCTAATGAATCCAAATTACCGGCAACCTGGGAATTGGTGTTGGCTGTCAAAGAGAATACGCCGCGCTTTGAACTCTCGTGAAACTCCGCGCAGATAAAGGCGTCTCGCTCGCTTCTCGAGGAAGATCCGGAGTAACTTTGAAAGCCAATCTGTTTTAGCTTGGTCCCCTATTTTTGCTAATCTTCCGCGAGGGCGCTCAAGCCTGCAACATCCTCAACTTCACACCCTCAGCTATGACGTTCACAAGAAGCTGGGAAAGCACTTTAAGAAATACACGATGTGTTACATTCACATCACCTGCTCTACCCGCTATCGTTTGTTTGCATATAGCTTGTACAGAGTATTCCTATGAACGCTTATTTTTCTATTTACTTCAATTTAATCGTGATAAACCATTGCAGAAATATTTTCATGACACATTTCGTTGAAGGAAACCTAGTCGATGGTCAGATGTGGCCTAAAGGATTGAAAAATTCAAACCAATAACAACGGCTATCTCGGAATTGGCTAATGCCACAAAAAAGTTACTTGAGAAACAGATGTGCATTTCTGAGTCGTACCTCTTTTTCTATCGCTTGACGTTTACCAGTTGTAAAAAATGATACAGATTTCCTTCCGAATGAAGAGGTTTTCACACGCTTTTCCGAGAAAATTCCAAATAATGTGCTATTTATTTGTCATTTAAATATGTTAATCATATGGTATTTGAATGAAAATAGTTGGATCCATTTGAGAAAATCCAAAATTTCGAAAATTCTTCAATTTTAAGGATATTTTGGGGTGGGGGATTTTGTGGTAATAGCTGTGCCATCTATGCACAGACAATGAAAGTAGTTAAGACTGGGCGGCACTCTAATGCAATCTGCACGGCACGAAGCAGAAGATCCGGCTGCTATGCACTAGGGTCAGTGGACACGTGACAAGCAAGATGACATGGTCACAGGGATGATACCTAGTAGGCTAACTGTCCGCCTTTCTATATGAAATCAGCAGTTAGAACGCACGATAATGACATCTGTACGCCACGAAGCGGAAGATCCAGTTGCTATGCGCTAGGGTCTCTGTGGACACGACGAAGCGGGAGATTACAGGAATGATACCTAGAAGGCTAACTGTCCGCCATTTTATATGACAGAAGCAGTTAGACTGGAAGCACCATAATGACATCTGTACGGCACGAAGCAGAAGATCCAGTTGCTATGCACTAGGGTCTGTGGACCCGTGATGAAGCAAGATGGCATGGTTACTGGAATGAGACCTAGAAGGTTAACTGTCCGCCACACATCGATCTAAGAGCTATCCATTAACAGATTTGTGGCGATACGACCCTGTAGTTAAAGCGATGTAAAATAGAGTAGTAGTAATAATAATAATAATAATAATAATAATAATAATAATATTTTGAGTTTATCAGATCGCAAAATATGCGCCTAGCTGTAGAGAGCTCGTTTTTGTTTCTCGAAGGCAAAATGCAAGCAAGAGAAGCGGTTTAAACCGCCGATAAGTTGATCCGTGAGCTAGGTTTAGCAGCGAGGCAGATGATAATTCTGCTGGCATTAAGATCTCAGAGCCTCGTTCACGATAAGTACTGCGCCTCTGACAATGGAACCTTTGTTGGAAGCCATTTTGATTGCTCTCCTTTGTATCACATAATGCGCCATATGAGGTTTACCTCATGCTGATTATTTTGCCTCTCGTCTTTATTGTCAATAAAATCCTTCTCTGCGCATTCCTTTTCCCTGAACTTCTGACGACTGTGTTTGAATGTTTGCATTCCATAAGGCAATGTTGTTGTCTACGTGTGCGCAATATTACATTAATGGAGACGGTACTATGAGCAAGTGCTAACACTGGGCTAGTTAAGCAAGAGATTGCAAAGGATTCTTATGCTTTTTCGCAGCAATAAGAAAGCCAGTTTTCTCTAGAATTACACCATCTAGGACAATTAACTATTTATTGCTTATTAAACAAGGCTTACTGAGTACACTAGTATAAATATTTTTAGCTAGCTTTAAGTATGTTAATTATAAAAATATTTAAATATCGTAAAATAGTTTCTAAAACAGTTTTACTTCCATTTATAAGTATACTTTTCTCTGAAAGTAAAAATCAGAATTGTTATGAATTTTTATAAGTAGATTAAGACAGCGGTTAACTATTATAGTCCATTTGGGGGACAAATTTAATTTTCAGAAACCTTGTCACAAGAAAATAATTTTTGGTGTAATTTGTTTTCACATTTATAATGTTTTTCGTGGATACCACGTAATTTAGGGTCAAACTCTTTTAAGCAGCTTAACATTCGGCACACCCACAAACAATTTCAAACTTGAGTTAAGCAGATTACATGAAAAGTGTACATGAAGTTTAAAAAATAAAACTCACGGGAAATGGCCAAAAAAAAAAAGTGAGCACATTGTTACATACCATTATACAGGGGTATTCGAAAAGAAGGAACAGATTTTAAATATTCATTTTTAATGAACGACAATAGCTAGCAGCACATACGAAACACCATTGAATAGAGGAAAGTTCAAAGTTTTAAGCCCCATTAGTTCCATTCAGCGCCTACAGAGGCAAAGAGAGAATCCCTTGTTTCATTGCAGCGTGCATTTCGTTTTAAGTTCAACAACGAGCCGCCTCGTCACAAAAAATTTATAATTGATACAATAAATTCGTAGAAGATGGTTGCGTATGCATACGGAAAAGCACCGGACCAGCTCGCATAAGAAATGGTTGCTCATTTTGAACACGTAAAATAAAATTTTGAACTTTCTTCTTACTCAGTGATGTATCGCATGTGTCGCCATCTATTGTCGTTCATTAGAAATAAATATTTAAAGTTTGTTCCTTCTTTTTGAGTAACATGTATTATAACATCTCTGGACCATAAGAGACCTTTAAAGGTCCAAATAAAAAAGGAGTATATATATACTCCTTATACCATTTATAATCAATTACAACATAAAAAAACAAACAAAAAATTAAATTTTGAACCCAAATGTCTACCAAGTGTCCCTAAAGCAGGGTTGGCCAAACTACGGACCGGGGCTGTACCCGGCCCGCCAATTGCTTTTGTTTGACCCGCCTACAAACTTAAAAACTTATAAACCAACAAAACTGTGTCGCTGTATTCGATTAATTGTTTCACGAATTTGGAGCGATTAAATACAATTATGTGCTTAAATTTTTAGTGAGCTACAGAAGGACAAATGTTTCTTTGTAGGACTTACACGACAATGTCTTGGGTTAGCAGTCTGTCGAGGAGCAAGCAAACTCTGGATCATAGCATATCCAGGATGGTGATCAACACAGTGACCAGCCAATGTCTTGTGTCAGTAGTCTGTCGAGGAGCAAGCAAACTCTGGATCATAGTATATCCAGGATGGTGATCAACCCAATGACCAGCCAATGTCTTGTGTCAGTAGTCTGTCGAGGAACAAGCAAACTCTGGATCATAGCATATCCAGGATGGGTGATCAACCCAATGACCAGCCAATGTCTTGTGTCAGTAGTCTGTCGAGGAGCAAGCAAACTCTGGATCATAGTATATCCAGGATGGTGATCAACCCAATGACCAGCCAATGTCTTGTGTCAGTAGTCTGTCGAGGAGCAAGCAAACTCTGGATCATAGTATATCCAGGATGGTGATCAACCCAATGACCAGCCAATGTCTTGTGTCAGTAGTCTGTCGAGGAACAAGCAAACTCTGGATCATAGTATATCCAGGATGGTGATCAACCCAATGACCAGCCAATGTCTTGTGTCAGTAGTCTGTCGAGGAGCAAGCAAACTCTGGATCATAGTATATCCAGGATGGTGATCAACCCAATGACCAGCCAATGTCTTGTGTCAGTAGTCTGTCGAGGAACAAGCAAACTCTGGATCATAGCATATCCAGGATGGTGATCAACCCAATGACCAGCCAATGTCTTGTGTCAGTAGTCTGTCGAGGAACAAGCAAACTCTGGATCATAGCATATCCAGGATGGTGATCAACCCAATGACCAGCCAATGTCTTGTGTCAGTAGTCTGTCGAGGAACAAGCAAACTCTGGATCATAGCATATTCAGGATGGCGATCAACCCAATGCCTGGTATGGCGTGAACAAGAAGGAAATGAAATGTAGTGATGAAAGGAATGACAGGAATATTCGCGTTCGCCTCGATCATTCGAGCAGACAGGAGCTTCTCTCACCATGGGTAGAGGGAAGCTCGCCGCATACTCTGAAGTCCCGGACTTCAGTACACCTCTTGACGCCGCTACGCCGAGTGAAGGCCAGACCCAGCGCTATGGTTGTGGGCGTTCACCAGCAACTATCGACGCCGACCATCCTAAGCTGCGTGCAACAGGTTTGGCCATCAGCCTTGAAGGGTACCAGAATCCAATCACGGAAGGGCTCGACACCGCTCTTGCGCTTTTTCTTTCGGGAAAAGGCTCACTAAGACGCTGCCCTCGCCGACAGCCTGCAATTCTTGGGCAAGAGCTTAAGAATCGAACAGAGCCGTTCAACATGAACGCCGCCCTGCCGACGCTGCTGCATTTACGGGCACAGTGAGGCAGGATGTACTGCGCAGCCACGTTGCCACTACTGTGGGGCACCTAATTTCACGTCTGTCTACCAGTAGCACGATCTCACGCGTCGCTTCTGTGCAACCTGCTGGAGACAGGACCACTTCACCAGGCAAGCTTGTTGTCACATCAGCATGACCGCGTCTTGGAGAACCGGCCTCCTGTAGTGGATAACACACCTGCAACCGTCTCAACTGACTCAACGCAACCTTCGCCTGAGATCCTGCAGAAGCTGGAGGATGTGCAGGCGAAGTTTCTGAACATCACCACCAAACTCGCCTTCTTGGAGGAGGTATTCACCGAACTTCAAGAAGACCACGAAACAATTCTTATCGCTGCAAAGCTTATACCAACTCTTCCGAGCAAGCTAACATTACCAACTTACTTCCACGGCCATTTTAAAGACGCCAGGATGCTCTTCAGTGAGGAGATAGCAGCCCTCCAGACGACGCTGGATGACGTTCTGCCCAACAGACTTCCGCAGCATCAGTACGAGCCCCCATGGGGGCCCGCACAGGAGGCTCCGACTACTCACTATCGAGGACGTCGGAAGCACAGGTAACCGCACCTTAATCCCACCATTTCCTAATACCGTCTTACCCAGAATTCACAAGGGCGCAAATAGGGCCGCGGTTATCTTTGCGTCCTGGCGCATTACCTTCACCCTAGTGGCCGGCCAATATATCCTTACCTCTGAATGCGCTGGTGCAACAGCGGTACAGCCACACTATCACCCATGGATTCCTCTTTTCCCTTCCTTTTTATTTTCCTTCCAGTGGAGGAGTTTTTAGTGGGTATGCCGACTATTGGTGAGTCCCACACTCTCAGTCCCGACTCCCATCGGGGTTGAGGTCAGTGATTAAATCATTTTCTCCTCCACTCGAAAAAAAATCGGATTATCCAACCCTACCGACCGAGTAAAGCCGTGAAAAAACCTTCGGTCAGATTGATCGGCCCCCAAGTTTGTATCTGGCTCCTTCCGAATGCGAGTCAGAGATATTATCGGCTGGGTCATCCCGCTCGGTGTAGGACAAATGCAAGAAAGGTAATTTGGTTGATTTTTACAACTTCTGTGGAGTGACACATTTCTTCGTTTGAGAGTCTTTGTACGAGGTTTAATATTGGTCTTCGCATCAACGTATATCTCTGTAAAAACAAAATTTCGAAAATGAAGTATGTGAAACCTAAATATAGGTCTGCTATGACGATGAGTATTTATAGTCAATTATAGCACAGAAAAGTCAGTTTCATTAAATATGAACCATTAACGTAATAATATTTATGGTGAGAGGTGTTAATATTCATTGCCTATGAGTTACCTACATAGGATAGGACCAGTTAACGGAGGGGACACTTAGCACCTCGACCCCCAATGGATCTTTTGTGCGTACACCACCGGGAGAAATGGATGAGGTGAGGGAATCCCAGGAGATGTATGGGTTGCAGAGCGAGGCCGGCGCAATTCGACAAACACGCAGAGTTTCTAACAATTCCAGGCCTGAACAACCGGTCTAGCAATGGAGGCTCTACAGGCTAGCAGGGCCCAGAAAAAGTTCCAAATCCCAAGCCTCCGCCCCGTCAGCCCGACACCGAAGAAGCCACAGCTCTGGAGTCAACCTGAAAAATCAACGGGAAATGAAATGAGAGGAAATGGGGGAGAGAAGAAATCGCTGGTAGAATACACCACTCCGTATTCTCCTATGTCAACCAGGGAAATCACGAAAAACCCATGGTCAGAGTGAGCAGCCACTGGGAATCGAACCCGAAACCTCCTGAATGCGAGCCTAACACGTCTCGGAGACATCTCAATGCGTTACATTGTCATGAGTGGTCAAATTTTGAGTATTGTATTACATTAATTGTTAATATTTAAGTGTAGATTTTAGTTCAGGAGAACACTGTGTTTGTAAACCAAAGTGCCTCGTGCCTGTGAGTTTATGGTTCCCAATTCAAATCTGTGTGGCTTCGCTTGCAATTCATTCCGGGGGCCCTATTTGCATCCAACGTGACCCTGGGAGGGAGGGATGGGGGAGAGACCCAGAGGCGACCAGATTCGGATGCCGAAGGGCGTAAGCGTGAACGGGGTCTCTAACGTTTCCAGATAGAACGTATCCGACGCCGCCCGGTTCGTGCTCATAAGGCACCAACCTCCAGGCTCCCGGGACGTAGCCCACTCTGAGGAGAGACCTAACTGAGCGCACCGCAGTGATGCCAGGGAAGAAACTTTACAGAGCGCAAGCCGCCGTCCAGACGCAACTCGCCGAACACCATCGCCTGGGCCTATAACAGATGACAAGCAAGATGATGGGCACAGGAAATGAGAGGGAGGAGAGTCGTGGTGGAAGATGAACCACCCCAGCATTCGCCTCTCGACCGGTGGAAACCATGAAAAACCCATTGTGGTCCCCGCAATGAAAAGTTTGGCAACCCCTGGTCTACTGTATCCTTCTTATGCTTTGAGAAAGGAGATTTCTTTACGTTGTTATTTTAGCACCACGTATGGAAACCAATTTGAAGTAGTTTGTATTGTTGCTACGTATTGAAAGCCAGTTTGAAGATGATGTATTATATTTCAACTGTTGGAGAGCCGAACTTGTAGTGGGTTGCAACCGCACGTATAGTAAACAGTTTCCGGTAGCCTTCGACCCAAGTGTACCTTCAGGTGGCCTTTGCTCCAAGTTTAAAAAATATTAACCTCGTAATTTGACTGTTTCTTTAAGTACTAAATATTTATGTTTGCCTCGGCTGCGTCAGTATTTATTTTAGAGACATGGATATCTTGGCAGGGCGTGATGCGACAAGAATGTAGGCTTACACAGATTATTATTTTACTTAACTCCTTTTATTAATACTTGATACGATTTAAATAACACTTCACTGACATAGAGCTGTGAGATTCTTTTATTAATTACTTGTACTTTTTAACACGTAAAACTATTTTTCGTCTCACGCGAATACATATTATATTTCTTGAGGACACTTTTTGTGTCTGGTTACAATCACTGTCTGCAGGCAACTGAACTCTGTATTTGAAAATTTTGCCATCTTTCAGTTTGTGATTGGCTAATCCTAGTCCAATAGAATACTTTTGTTTAACTAAAGCTTTTTCTGGTTGTTGATTGGCTATTTTTAAACTGTCTCAAAATTTACATTATTGTTGCTTCAATAATGACTAGTAGCATTTAAACTTCTTTACTCATTATTGCCTCATTGTTATCTCAATTGTTAGCAACTTTAAACCTATTTTTCTCACAGCTCCTACATTATTGAACATGTTTACAATAGTATAAGCATATACAATGACTGTTACATACGTTTTACAAATTATTACATACACATATTGCTTCAAGGCGGGCTGTTATTGAATTTATATATTATATAATTTGACTAAAATCATTTAAGTGTTAAAAATACTGCCTCAGCTTACAACGCATAAGTAGATGGACAAATATAAGTTTTATAACAGGCAAACGTGACTTAAGACTAAGCGATGCTGAAAAACTGCACATAGCTATGTCAAGTAAAAGTTCAGCATTTTCTTGAGCTTTGCATTCAATAAACGTTTTGTACAGCTGCCTTCCTTTGCGCTGTATTCTCTCACTGAATACTTTTTGCCTTCCTTCTACTTTCAGTCTGTTTAACGAGAAACAGAGCGGAATATCAGTACACATTGCCAAGAACCATCAACTACCAAGAAAGACAGCGCCGTGAAAATTCCTTGGAGAGCCATCTGTTTAAATATAGGAGAATATTGAACAGCAAGGGGAGGCAATAATGTGAGTTGTGATCTCTGAGCTTGGAAAATATTACGAATGTCACAGCGCGAGAAAGAAAAGTGCACACAACAATCCCAAGTGAATTCAAAGTGTGTTGATTATGGATGAAATGAAACTGCTCGCAGCATCGATCTATTTGCGCCATTTTGGGTCGCCCAGTCAGGAAAGTCCTCGTCCATAAACTGCAAATGCCCTCATAAAATCCTTAATACGTCCTCAGTGACAGTTTCGCGAACGAGGACCGAAATTGGTGGTATTAAGAAATACATAAATACGTGCCGCAACCCCTCAAGTACCAACCGTAAACCCCTTCTCCAGAAAGTGGATTAGTCATCTCGTGTAGAATTTCCTAGCTGCTGGGTGGCTTTACCCTACGTCCTGTCGGTGTTCATTTCGGTGTGCTACAAGACGAAAATTAGAGTTAAGTAGCGACACTGAGAGCTTGTATACCCCTGATTAATTACACGGACCTGGTGCATACACACAGTGCACTTAGCTGGGTTGCCTGAAGTGGCAGGTGTTGTAATTAGACGTCGGATTTTTATGCAACCATGCATATTTACTTATGAAATTAAATTTTGCATTATATTTCATGTTATTCTGTGTTTGCGTGTAAAGGTTTATACATACAATTTCCTATTTGCGATGTTGCTGCATTTTGCATCATTTTTCCCGAGCATACAAACTCAGTGACAAAAACCAAACAAACAAGAACCTGACACATTTATATTTGCTTGCATGTGTCAACACATTAGCTTGTCACAAAATACAGAATTATTCAAAAAGAAGGAACAGACTTTAAATATTTATTTCTAATGAACGACAATAGATCCCGGCAAACAGCCAGGCCATTCTCTTCATCAAGCACCGCTTTCCCACAATCCTCCTCAGGAGCAGGATAGAATAAACGAATGGGAGTTAAGTTAGGGGCCTAACTTTTGAGGGACACATCAGGGACTATGGCTTCATTGTACCCCATGCTGAGATCGGGGATACCTGTCCCTCTCAAGTTACACCTTTTTCGAGCGCTCATAATCCCCGTCCTGCTTTACGCCTGCGAGATCTGGGACATGGCCGCAGACTCCAGTCTGCTGCTTCTGCAACGGATGCAGAATAGGGGCCTTCGGGCTATCTATTCTGTATACCGCTCCTTTCCCGTGAGACTGTTTCACGAAGCCTCATCTCTTCCTTACGTGGAGGATGAAATTAGGCGCCGGGCCGCAAAACCAGTTGCCATACCATCAGAGCGCCCTCGTTCGGTCTCTTGGGGACTATAACCCCAGAACATGCCGCTTGAGGCGTCATCGGCTTCCCGGAATGGCATGCGGGCACATCCGGTAACAACGGAGCACCTCCAACAGCAGCTAAGGCTGAGCTCCTATACAATCCCTTCAAGAGTAGCTTGGACTTCAAAATTAGTACCCCTACACCTTGAAAAATGAAAAAATTACTAACACCAGCGCTGCACAAGGGCCGTTGCACCATGACCGGCTACCATTGAGGAACAGACTTTGTTACCTCCTTTCTCTCCCCTACAAAAATCTCAACCGCCACCCTGCAACCCCCATATCCTGTCACTACGTGGTTAAGCCCTAATTATGGCAGCTACACACCTAACACACCTTCGGGTTGCCCTCAGCTCGCCAATATGCCATCGTCGACAATAGATAGCGACACGTGCGATACATCACTGAATAGAGAAACTTTCAAAATGAGCACCGTTTGTTATGCGAGGACGACCAGTGCTTTTCCGTTTGCATACGCAACCATCTTCTACGAATTTATTGTATCAATCGTAAATTCTTTATGACAACGCGGCTCGTTCTTGAACTTACAATGAAATGCACGTTACAGCACACAAAACGACTTTTCCTGTAGCGTCGCCATTTTCTCGTGAACAAACACAGCGCCGCTGTAGCGCTGAATGGAACTGTATGTGGGGCTTAAAACTTTGAACTTTCCTCTATTCAATGATGTGTCGTATGTGCTGCTATCTATTGTTGTACATTAAAAATGAATACTTAAAATCCGTTCCTTCTTTTTGAATAACCCTCTATTACGGTAGGCATCTGTTGTCATGAAGATATGTAGGCTATATTAATTTTTGTTTTGTTTTATAAACAAGGCATTGTGGCGTATATTATGTGTAGAAAGTCTCAGTTACAGCAAGTCTATCTTAATTTTGTGCTTCATCATCATTATTTGTTTGTTTTTACATGTTGTGAGTGTAAGTGGGGTTGCCATATTTTACCTTAAAAACATGCGACCTGAAGGTGTAGCTCGAGCCGTAGCCCCAAACGATGGTGGACGCAGTGTAGGTTACAATGCAAATGTGGTGATGATGCACAGAAGCACAAACCATGATGTCAAAAAGTGGTTTAGAGAGGCACTAGAATATACCAGAAGACCAGGTTCGGGTCGTCCGAGAGCTACAAATCAAAATGAAGACAGGGACCTGGTGTTGACAGTTCTTCGGAAGCGCAACCTGCCAGCTACGACCGTAGCCCAGCAATTTGTTGACATGCATGGACGCCCGATTTCGGCAAAACCGTTAGAAGGTTGAAAGCAAGTGAACTGATATCAGGCAGACATGCAAATGGTCCTAGGTTGCTCAGGATGCACCGAGTTGAGCTATAGGGATTGGAGAAATGCACAGTTGCGCTGTGGTCTATTCACACATGAGTCCCGTTTCATTCTGCGCTCATCTGACACACGTGAGAGGGTTTGGAGACGGAGGGGAAAACCAGCTTCACAATGCTGCATTTCCGAAAAGTTAACATTTGGAGGCGGTGGAGTGATGGTTTCGGCAGGAGTTTCTATGGAGGCTCGTACTGAATTAGTTTTTGTAGAGAATGGAAGTTTTAACAGCTAATAGGTACATAAATGAATGTTTTAGTTGAAGATATTTATTAGCCCCACGTTTTGATGCCAATTTGAAGAAGATAGTTTCTTTACGTTATTTGCACCACGCTTTGGCCGTCAATTTGAAGTAGTTTGTATTGAAGGAGTTGTATTATATTTCAACTGTTGGGGAGCCGAACTTGTAGTAGTTGCAACCGCACGTATAGTAAACAGTTTCCGGTAGCCTTCGCCCCAAATGTACTTTCAGGTGGCCTTTGCCCCAAGTTTAAAAAATATTAACTTTGTAATTTGACTGTTACTTTAAGTATTAAATATTAATGTTTGCCTCGGCTGGATCAGTATTATTGTTAGAGACACGTTTCTCTTGGGCAGGGTTGTGGTGCGACTGAAGAATATAGGCTTATACAGATTATAATTTTACTTCACTCCTTTTATTAATGCTTGATACGATTTAAATAACACTTCACTTATATAGAGAGAGAGGCTGTGAGATGTGTTTATTAAATACTTGCACTTTTTTAACACGTAAACTTATTTTTCGTCTCACACGAATACGTATTATACTTCTGGAGGACGTGTCTTCCGTCCGGTTCGGAACACTGTTTGCAAGTAACTGAACTCTAAAATTTTCTCCTTTTCAGTTTCTGATTGGCTAATCCTGGTCCAATAGAATACCTTCATTTAACTAAAGCTTTTTCTGGTTGTTGATTTGCTATTTTATAAACTGTCACTAAAATTACAATATTGTTTCCAAGAATCAGAAGTAGTATTGTTAAACTCTCAAACTCATTATTGTCTCAAGGTTACCTCATTGTTAGCAACTTTTGACCTATTTCTCACAGCTCCTACATTATTAAATTACGTAATACATTCACAAAACATTATTATATGTATACAGTAATATAAACATATGCAGTGACTGTAATAGACACTTTTTATATATTGTTACATACACATATTGCTTTAAGGCGGGCTATTATTGAATTTATATATTATATAATTAGAGTGAAATCATTTAAGCGTTAAAAATACTGCCTCAGAGTACTCATGTTTTACTATTTGGCCCATTTATAGGCGATAATTTTCTTTTAATGCACAACACTACTCTACATTTTTTGTACATAAGATTTTGTTTCTGCCTTACGGTTTACCAGCTAAACAAAAGTGATTCACAACGAAGAGGTCTTCAGAGGCTGTTCACAGAAATTCAAGATATACACTTGTCATGTAAATATCTTAAACATATGATATTTTAATCAAAATCTTGAGATATTTTTGAGAAAACAATAAAATATACCGAAAGTTTTTCTATGTAAATGGTAGTTTGTAGTGAGGGAAGTTTTTGGAAAACCTTGATATCGCATCCTAGGAAGACACTGAACTTAATAGCGTATTTCCAATGAAATTTTGAGATGGAATTTTTGGGTGGAATGCTATACTACTTTTACTCACATAGGTGATTATTAGAGAAAGTAGAAAAGCCGATGTGAAAGTTACGGCATTAACTAAAGAAATCACTAATATGTAAGTTTCAAATCACGCTTGAGATTCTTGTACGTGACGTAAATCTACGACACGGGAGCACCGGCTTTGCTTCCCTTCCGAAGGAAGCCATGCTAAGGATTTTTACGCCCCAAATAAAATCCATCGCCCTCCGCCGGGTTTGAACCCGCGACCTCGGGACTAGAATGCTGGGTTGGTTCATCTTCCACCACGACTCTCCTTCCTCTCATTTCCTGTGCCCGTCATCTTCCTTGTCATCTGTTTCAGGGTTGCGGCTGGGTGTGGCTTGCGCTTTGTAAAGGTTTCTTCCCTGGCATAACGTGGTCCACTCAATTGAGTCTCTCCTCAGCATGGGGCTCCGCTTCGGGAACCCTGGAGGTTGGTAGCTTGTGGTCAGGGACCGTACGGCGTTGGATGCCTTCCATCTGGAAGCATTAGGAACCCCGTCCATGCTTGCGCCCGTTAGCATCCGTATCTGGTCGCCTTCGGGTCTCTCCCCTCATCCCTCACTCCCTCCCAGGTGTCACGTTGGAAGCTAAAAGGGCCGACTGGCCTACTTGCAGTGCTGTGCCCCGGTTCCACGGGTTCATACGTGATGGATGTCTTTACGCTAATATTTCCAGTTTGAAACGCCCGCCCGCATCAGCAGAGGCGAAGAATCCCGCGAGAGGGCGATGAAGTGACCCTAGGAAGCCCGCCAACGCACCCTGGAGTTTTACGGGGAGAAATCCCATACAAAGTGCAGCAACCATGCCATCATCCCGACACCAGCCGTACCACGGAACCCGAAGATACTTACTGAAAGATGAAAGGGAGAGAAGTGAAATGACTGGAAATGAGGGAAAAGAGAAAGCGTGGTAGAATACACCAGCCAAGCGTTCGCCTAGGCGATCAGAGGAAAATCGCGGGAATCGAACCTGGGACCTCCCGAATACGAGCCATAGACGCTGCCGCCTGAGCCATCTCGCTCGGTGAAGGAGGAGATAATGAAATGTAGTCATGAAAGGGATGATAGGAAAGTTATCCAACCCTAGTAAGCGAGGAAAAGCCTCCCCCTGAAAAAAACTTCAGTCAGATCGGTCGGTCCCGGGGGTTAGCTCCCACAGGTTACCGCGGCACCACCTCGCCCAGTAAGTTTCAAAGTTCTTAAATTAAATCAATGTTTGTGGTTTAGGTACAGAGTGAGCCAAAAGACTCAGAACCGTCTGGCGGTGTTTTTCCTGTCCGCGTCCTCGGTGCTCGCTGCCGTCTGCCGCTATCATAGAAAGGCGCTGATGAAACCATACAACATTTTTAAAACAACTTTTAAAGGCTTTACTTACCAACTTTACGAAAGGAGATGCTGAAACTGGCCACCCTCGTTGTTCATACATTTTTGGCACCTCTTTAGGAAACTTACCATCACTCACCGTAGTTCGCGTTCAGAAGTTTCCTGGCCGATATTTTGTTTTAATTCTTCCAGAGTGTGTGGGTTTGTCTTGTACACTTTATGATTTAAGTTACCCCTGAGGGGTATTTTATGAACAATGTTACGGCTGCGCGGTGTTTTTCCACTGGGCGAGTTGAAATATGATAAAAACATTACGCACTGCTGCTATAAACAAAATCACGCTGTTGTGGTTTTGCTGTGTAGTGTGAAGTGCAGTATTGAGTTGACGATGATATGATATAGTTCAGTTATTAGAGTTATTTATTATTTTGTCCTGTACTTAGTCACAAAGTATATTTATATGTTTTCTACTGCAGAGCGTGTATTTATTTATGATTCCTATGCGTTAACTCAGTCAGCTCGCCAAGTGAAAGTACGATTTGCAGAAAGATTTCCAGGTGTAAAAGTTCCAGGCCGTACAACAATCCATGAACTTTACAGTAAATTTCAGGCCACAGGAAGTGTTCAAGCTAAGAAATCTAAAAGACGGCGTTCGGTTCTTACCGAAGAAACATTAGACGACATCGGCCATCGTTTGGAAAATTCCCCCCACAAATTGCATGATGGATAGTTTTCTAAAGAGATGCCAAAAGTGTATGGACAACGACGGTGGCCAGTTTTAGCATCTCCTCACATTAAGCTAGTAAGTAAAGCCTTTAAAAGCAATTTTAAAAATGTTGTATGGTTTCATCCGCGCAGGCGGTTCGGAGTATTTTGGCACACTCTATATGTCGGCATTTTTCTCAAGGTTCTGAAGACTCGATCCTAATCTTATTTGAAAGTATACATGTGTGCTATTTCCTTTCCAAAAAAACTACAGACTTCGGAGCTAAGGGCTTCATGAATAAGTGTTCGGTACTGCGGCAGAAAATGAATTATTCTTCGCTCTGCAGAATTCACACAGGATTAACTTCAAGGTCCTGTCTCTACCTGTTCTTTCGTTTTAAAAAGCCTAAATATACCTATCCCTTGGCATTAAATGTTCACAGCCATCAACTAAGTAATAAAGGAATTCAGTTTCTATAGAGTTATAAGGCCCATGAATTAAAATACTAATATAGAGGACTGCAGGAGGATTTATGGGCGTTCTTTATGAGGTTATAAACATTTTTGTGGTAAAACGTGAGCTGCGTCAATACGTCCTGGCCTCGGAGGTTTATGGCGCCGCTAAATATCACCACTGCCTTGCACGTATGAGATAATGTGATCGAATCCAGGCTGGCAACCACAATGACGAGATTAAAAGTTCGCCACAGGTAATTTATGTCTTTTCATTTTTAGAAGCTACTGCAGTTGTTTATTTGTGGTTGCACACAGGATGAAGCTTTTATTAGTTCATAAAAGTCTTCCAATAATCCATTTCTCTCCCGGCATTACCCGGCTAGGTAATATGCATATCGAACAGAATGATTGGCATCTTGCGCACCCACAGTTACAACATTCACAAGGGAGGTTTCACGTTTAAACAGAACTTGTGTTGAAGATGTGTATTGAAGTAGGTTGTTTGTTGGATTTGTTTATTCTGTATTTACGTTATGCTGCTACGTATGAAAAAGCCGATTTGAAGTAGTTTGTATTGAAGGAGTTGTATGTATTTCAACTGTTGGGGAGCCGAACACTTGAAGTAATTGCAATCTCACGTATGTTAAACAGTTTCCGGTAGCCTTCGCCCCAAATGTACTTTCAGGTAGCCTTTGCCCCAAGTTTAAAAGAATATATATTAACTTTGTTATTAAACTGCTTCTTTAAATATTATATTTATGTTTGCCTCGGCTGCGTCAGTATTATTTTAGAGACACGTTTCTCTTAGGCAGGGCGTGGTGCTACAAGAATGTAGGCTTACACAGATTTTAAGTTTTAATTCACTACTTTTTATTAATCCTTGACACAAATTAAATAACACTTCACTGATATAGAAAGCTGTGAGATTCTTTTATTCAATACTTGCACTTTTTTAACGCGTATACTTCATTTTTCGTCTCACACGAATACGTATTATATTTCTCTAGAGGACGCATCTTGCATACGGTTACTATCATGGTCTGCAGACAACTGAACAGATTTCAATCGTCTAAACTTAAAATCTCTGAATTTCAAGTCTCTAATTGGCTAATCCTACTCCAATAGAATACCTGCATTTAACTAAAGATTTTTCTGGCTGTTGATTGGCTATTTTTAAACTGTCTCAAAATTTACATTATTGTTGCTCTAATAATGACTAGTAGTATTTAAACTTCTTTGCTCATGATTGCCTCAAGGTTACCTCATTGTTAGCACCTTTTAACTTATTATTCTCACAGCTCCTACATTATTAAATTACGTAATATATTCATATAACATTATTGAACATGTTTACAATAATATAAGCATATGCAATGACTGTTACATACATTTTACAAATTATTACATAAACATATTGCTTCAAGGCGGGATGTTATTGAATTTACATATTATATAATTAGACTGAAATTGTTTAAGTGTTAAAAATACTGCCTCAGTATATACGTAATTTAAATACTGACAAAAGGAATTAGATCGTATACGAGTAGTCTTGTATAGTTCATATATAAGATTGAGAATAAACTGCCAAATCCAGAGGCCCCGGTTTCGATTCCTGCCTGGAGGCTGGATATTTCATTGTAACTAGTATTATTCCCCATCCTCCCTAGGGGCAGTGAAAGGTGTGTGAATTTAATGTAATAGCCAGCAATAATACCAACCCAAACATCTACACCAGTGCAGAACATACTGATGAGCAGGGCCAGGTTTTTTGGGTGTTTATTTCTAAAAAAAAATGTTGAAAAATATACAGAATGTTTCAGGACCTCTGTCACAAACTCTGAGAAGCTATAGATCTCACAGAGGGAAACACTTTCTAGTAAGTATAGTAAGTAGGGGAAGTATTGTATTCCACCCAAAAATTCGATACCGAGATTTCACCGGAAATACATGTTTTGAGACCTCCTGAATACAAAAAAGTATTTTTGGAAACATGTCCGTGTGTGTGTGTGTGTCTGTGAACAGCATAACTCAGAAACGAACAGTCAGATAAACACCAAACTTGGTATTTAGGTTCAGTATCTTCCAGAGATGCGACACAAAGGTTTTAAGAAAATCCCCCCAACCCAGATTACCCTTTACAAGGAACATTTTTCGAAAATTTTAATTTTCTCAAAAACGGCTCTAAAGATTTTGATTAAAATATCATATGTTTAAGATATTGTCATGAGCAATGAAATGTATATCTCGAATGTTCTGGTAATGTCTCCAAAAGTATTCTTCATTGTGAACGACTTTTGCATAACTGGTAAACCATAAGTGATAGACAAAATTTTACTACACAAAAATGTAAATCGCGTTAAAATACACAATTTATGTTATATACATTTTTTTTGTTGGGTGAACCATTTTCGAGATATTGCTTGTTGTTCCCTTAAATTTTTCAATACTTATTTTCTCAAATGGGAATTCGTTATTCATTTTTTTGTCTTGGATATGCAAAGAGTATTAATCTGTGGCAAAGAGAATGGTGCTGCACCTAGCAACCAGCTATTAAGAGATATGTCTATGCTTAAAGGCTACTGTATTTCTATATTGCCCTTGCAAATACAAAACAAGGGGAACATAGTACGCCTTAAACGATAGTCAAATACTTTTTAGAACTGTTCGCTATGTGTAAAATGTAATTCTCTTTGCATGTCAAAAGATCGTTTCTGCAAATGTTTATCTCGATTAATATGAAATAGATGGAGAATAAGAGTTTGTAGAAATAGTTTGTACAAGAGTAGAGAAAGTCATGTGAGTGTAACACATCAGATTTTTAAAACACACGATTTACTCCAAACATACTTTTTTATGACATAAGCCTTGTCGAGATATTCGTTATTAATGGTTCGAATTCCTCAATACGTTTGTCATTCTTTGAAGTCTTCTCAACATTCAGTTGTTTCTCGCGAATGCATGATGTACTCGTAAGTATCGTCCAGTACTTAAAAGGGAAGAGTGATAGTCAAATGTTTATCAATAAAGACATGTGTAACGCAGCATTTATCTCGATTGAAACGAAGTAGTTAGTACGTTCGTAGGAATAATTTGTATACCCATTAATAAAATATAGAGGGTAGAAAAAGTCATGAATGTAACACTTCAGATTTTTATAAATGTAAACAGTAAACAACATTTGTTTGAGCAGAAAAATTATTTCGTTATGGCAGCAGTTATAAATGGTTTACGGTCCTACAGAGTGGCGTAGGATTTAATATCTTCTGCTCTATCAACCGTGTGCGGCTATTAAAGCCATACTTTATTTTATTTGGCCAGATTAATCTAACTATACAGATTACAAGCCGTGTGCAGAAAACATTTTGGCACGAATTATTTAATCCAGTGCCTAGTGCAAACAACAGCAAATTACTTCATTGCTCCCATGCAACCGTGCATATTCAAAACACTGTTATTTATTGTAAACAAACCAATATTGCATATGAAAAGCAATTACAGCACAAGATACAAAAACAGTGTTAATGAGCATTACTTTGAGTCATTAATCCAATAAATGCTTAGCAAGAATTTAATTAGTGGCTCCCCCCCACACACATACACATATCAATTCAACAAAATGCATTCGAAAAATGGCGAAAAATTATCTTTTATCTACATTTGTTAAAAGCGAACAGCGGTGACGGTTCCGACACAACGTGGTCATTAATTTAATCATTCAATGTTGGGCGGAAAACCGGCGGAAAATGTAATTTTCTATTCCTCAGCATTAATTAATTTCAGATGTAATGTACAGATAATTATTATTAGCAGTCCTAGGATCGAAGCCATTTCTCATGTCGTTCACCCATGACGTCATTAAGCTTTTCACATGTCGATAATGCGTCCCCAAACACGGAGTTGTTAATTAGATGCGTTTAGGGCACAAACCTTTCGCGCCGGATATGGCGGTGAAGTAAAACCGTGAATTATTGATTACGCCACTAGACTGGGTACATACCTCGTTGTTGTCTATCTAGCCGGTAAAACCAAACTTTGAAAATCCAAGCGCAAATTGACCCGAAAACCACCCATTCTGGGGAAAAGCAACATCAATAACATTCATTATTCATCTTGCATAGCGTGCAAATGGACGAAAAATAATATACGTCGGTTTTTTTTACAGCTTTGAAATAAATCGAGTTCCAGACTGATTGCAAAAAACTGTTTGTTCTAAAGGAAGCCCAACGTGAAACAAGCGCAATGCAAACCGCGTTACAGCATCAGGTCAAGGACTGCTGCATCCATGGCACAACTTCAAACAATCCACAGACATACGGATAGCGCTGTGCTTTCCACTCAAACATACAGCAGATGTATGCTGCCTTTCTCTACCACGTATACAGTAGACAGAGAAGATACTGAATCCCAACAAAAATTAGATACCGAGATTCACGGGAAATACATGTTTTAAGCCACCCTGATTCCAAAACTAGTATTCTCAGAAAAACCTCCTGGGTATGTGTGTGTCTTTGAACAGCGTAATTCAAAAGCGAAAAGTCGGATACATACCAAAGTTGGTATTTTATAACTACCCTTTACATGGAACTTTTTTCGTAGTTTTTTTAGTTTCTAAAAACATGGCTCTAACGTTCATATATTAAAAACATTTACATTACAAATAAGCTGTATATTGAGGCAGTATTTTTAACACTTAAATGATCTCAGTCTAATTATATAACATATAATAACAGTCATTGTATTATGTTTATATTATTATGTACATGTATAATAATATTATGTGAATGTATTAAGCAATTTAACAATGTAGGAGCTGTGAGAATAGAAGCCGAAAGTTGCTAACAATGAGGTAACCTTGAGACTACAATAAATTATAAAGTTTAATAATGCTACTAATAATTCTTGTAACAATGCAATATAACAGTTTATAAATAGCCAATCAAAAAAACTGTAAAAAGCTTAAGTTAAATAGCAGTATTCTATTGCAGTAGGCTTAGCCAATAAGAGACTTGAAATAGAGAAAAAATTCATTGCGGTGAGAATAATATAAAGTTTACCTGTTAAAAGTGCAATTAAACAATAATCGCACAGCTCTATAGTAGGATGCATCAGTGAAGTGTTATTTAATCGTGTAAAGGATTAATAAAAAAAGTACGATACAATTATAATTTGTGTAAGCCTTCATTCTTTAGCCACACCAGCCCTGCTAAGAGATACGTGATTTTTACAAATTACTTCAGACGCAGCCGAGATATACATATATAATATTTAAAATAAAGTAACATTAAAATAAAAGTTAAAGGTAAACGTGAGGGCGAAGTCCACCGGAAACTTTGTACCATATGTGGGGTAACAACCCTCTCAATATCTTAAATTTTCTGGGAACAGTCTGTGAAGTCCACCTCGGAAGCAGTTTTGTCGAATCTGGTTGGTATAACAAACGTTAAGCGATGGACGAAAATGTACTACACAAAGAAATGTAGAACTCTTTAAAATACGCAATATATTTCAAATAACCTTTTTGTAGCATAAACCGTTTCCGAGGTAACCGTTATTAATGGTTCGAATTGTTCAATACTTAAACACTCTTTAAATACTGGCGATTTTCAATTATTTCTCGCTATGTCATGGAAAAGGTATCTGTGAAATTTTAATGCCAGTATATATGTCCAGTTGTTAAACATTCGACTATCGCTGTTCCTTTTGTATCTATAACGAATTATGTAATGTAACTATTTCTGTAAAGGTTTACCTCGATTATAATGAAGCAGATACGAAAATAAACTTTCATAAAACTAATGTCTATACCTACTAATAAAGGAGGGTAGAGAAAAATTACGTGAATGTAAACCATTAGATTCTTATTTTGCCTAACACGTACCTAATAGGTGCATTCCTCCCAAATATTTTGAGGGCCCCTGGATTCAAAAAAACACATTTTTGAAGAAGCTACAATTGTGTGTGTATGTGTGTGTGTCCGACAAATACCTTCTTCTTCCTCCTTTCAAGTATTAGGCCCTATGACCCCTTACGATCTCACAGTTGAATTTTCAATCCATTACAATTAATTTGGCTCAGGCCTAACGTCTGTGGCCCGCATTCGTTAAGTCGTGGGTTCAAATACCGTTGACTGACGCAACGACTGGGGATTTTTCGTGGTTCCTCTCAGTCGCCAAGGTAAATACCGGATTCGATACTTAATGTTCCACCTGAAGCCTAAAACAACACTAAAATATGAAAAATACATGGTAAAAAGAATGCTTTGCTGTCTATCCAGAGATAGATAAAAAAAGCAGGTGGACGGATGGCACCCTAATGCCATCTGCCGGCAACATGTGGAAGCAGAGGTACAGTTAGTTGCTGCACTCAGGCCCTTGTGCGTACGTGTCGAGGTTGACATCTGCCCATCACAAAGCGGAGGTATAGTTGCTGTACACATGCCTCTGTGGGCACGTGTCGAGGCTGTCATGTACCCATCACAAAGCAGAGGTATAGTTGCTGTACACATGCCTCTGTGGGCACGTGTCGAGGCTGTCATGTACCCATCACAAAGCAGAGGTACAGTTGCTGTACACATGCCTCTGGGCACGTGTCGAGGTTGACATCTACCCATCACAAAGCAGAGGTACAGTTGCTGTACACATGCCTCTGGGCACGTGTCGTGGTTGACATCTACCCATCACAAAGCAGAGGTACAGTTGCTGTACACATGCCTCTGTGGGCACGTGTCGAGGCTGTCATCTACCCATCACAAAGCAGAGGTACAGTTGCTGTACACATGCCTCTGTGGGCACGTGTCGAGGCTGTCATCTACCCATCACAAAGCAGAGGTACAGTTGCTGTACACATGCCTCTGTGGGCACGTGTCGAGGCTGTCATCTACTCATCACAAAGCAGAGGTACAGTTGCTGTACACATGCCTCTGGGCACGTGTCGAGGTTGACATCTACCCATCACAAAGCAGAGGTACAGTTGCTGTACACATGCCTCTGTGGGCACGTGTCGAGGCTGTCATCTACCCATCACAAAGCGGAGGTACAGTTGCTGTACACATGCCTCTGGGCACGTGTCGAGGTTGACATCTACCCATCACAAAGCAGAGGTACAGTTGCTGTACACATGCCTCTGGGCACGTGTCGAGGCTGTCATCTACCCATCACAAAGCAGAGGTACAGTTGCTGTACACATGCCTCTGTGGGCACGTGTCGAGGCTGTCATGTACCCATCACAAAGCGGAGGTACAGTGGCTGTACACATGCCTCTGGGCACGTGTCGAGGCTGTCATGTACCCATCACAAAGCGGAGGTACAGTGGCTGTACACATGCCTCTGGGCACGTGTCGAGGCTGTCATGTACCCATCACAAAGCGGAGGTACAGTGGCTGTACACATGCCTCTGGGCACGTGTCGAGGCTGTCATGTACCCATCACAAAGCAGAGGTACAGTTGCTGTACACATGCCTCTGGGCACGTGTCGAGGCTGTCATGTACCCATCACAAAGCAGAGGTACAGTTGCTGTACACATGCCTCTGTGGGCACGTGTCGAGGCTGTCATGTACCCATCACAAAGCAGAGGTACAGTTGCTGTACACATGCCTCTGGGCACGTGTCGAGGCTGTCATGTACCCATCACAAAGCAGAGGTACAGTGGCTGTACACATGCCTCTGGGCACGTGTCGAGGCTGTCATGTACCCATCACAAAGCGGAGGTACAGTTGCTGTACACATGCCTCTGGGCACGTGTCGAAGTTGACATCTATCCATCACAAAGCAGAGGTACAGTTGCTGTACACATGGCTGTGTGGACACGTGTCGAGGCTGTCATGTACCCATCACAAAACGGAGGTACAGTGGCTGTACACATGCCTCTGGGCACGTGTCGAGGCTGTCATGTACCCATCACAAAACGGAGGTACAGTGGCTGTACACATGCCTCTGGGCACGTGTCGAGGCTGTCATGTACCCATCACAAAGCGGAGGTACAGTGGCTGTACACATGCCTCTGGGCACGTGTCGAAGTTGACATCTATCCATCACAAAGCAGAGGTACAGTTGCTGTACACATGGCTGTGTGGACACGTGTCGAGGCTGTCATGTACCCATCACAAAACGGAGGTACAGTGGCTGTACACATGCCTCTGTGGGCACGTGTCGAGGCTGTCATGTACCCATCACAAAACGGAGGTACAGTTGTTGTACACATGCCTCTGTGGACACGTGTCGAGGCTGTCATCTGCCCATCACAAAGCAGAGGTACAGTTGCTGTACACATGCCTCTGTGGACACGTGTCGAGGCTGTCATCTACCCATCACAAAGCGGAGGTACAGTTGCTGTACACATGCCTCTGTGGACACGTGTCGAGGCTGTCATCTGCCCATCACAAAGCGGAGGTACAGTTGCTGTACACATGCCTCTGTGGACACGTGTCGAGGCTGTCATCTGCCCATCACAAAGCGGAGGTACAGTTGCTGTACACATGCCTCTGTGGGCACGTATCGAGGCTGTCATCTACCCATCACAAAGCAGAGGTACAGTTGCTGTACACATGCCTCTATGGGCACGTGTCGAGGCTGTCATCTACCCATCACAAAGCAGAGGTACAGTTGCTGTACACATGGCTGTGTGGACACGTATCGAAGTAAGATGGTGTGGTACAGGGATGAGACCTAGAAGACTAACCGTCGGGTACACACCGATTCACAAGGTATCTCCTAACAGATCTCTCGCAATATCACCACGTAGTGAAAGCGACGTAACACAGTAAATACAAAATATATATTACTAAATAAGGATATTGAATATAATGTTTTTTTAACTAAAGACGTGAATCTAATTCAAACCCTTAAAGTAAGTATAAGTTGTTGTGGCTTTAAAAAATATATCTATATAGGGATTTTTTCCTATTTTTGCAAAACTTTCTTCAGATTTTGCCTGTCTATAATCATTATTTAAAATGTATTGTTTATTTATAGGTTACAATTCAGAAGGTCCTTGAAGGTTCTATAAAGAGAATCGTGTATATGAATAAGTTTTGTAATATCGATGCATAACCCCAAACAGGGTAAAACAGTTAGGGAAGCGCTGGAGTGACGAACTGCCTACGAACCCACATGTTCTCAAACCGTTTATAAACCCACAAAAGATGTACCAAATAGTATATTTTAGATTCATTTCAAACTTATGATTTTCAGAAAATATACACGACTCCTTTAATGAAGCTTAGCAAGCAATATAAACGTTCTTTGTTTATATTGCTGTACGAACTAGAAAATTAATGACAGCCATAAAATATCCACTTTATAGCCCGCATTTTCCCTTGAGAGGCCGTTGACAAGCAATCTGGGGCGAAGTGGCACACCAACGCGATAAACATACTTTCTTTCCATTCAAGTTTTATGGCACACCACGAACAAAGGTAATGTTCGAACCTGATAGATCAACATAATTCAGGGGACCGAACAATGAGCTTGATTCGGGCTGAAATAGCTGCATTGGATTAAAAGTGCAGAATGGGAGGAGCGTTAAATCTGCTTCATACTGCCAACAAAAAGGCCCAAATTACGTGACTATATTAACTGGCGCCACTATAGCGTTGTTTACCTCCATCTGCACATTCTACGCCTTTTAACTTTTATGGCAGTCTCCATGCTCTTCTGCCTACATGGCGTACACCTGCACATTTAAATTTTATGTGTGCGATATCTCTCCACCATTCTCTTCAAAAAGCACGAGTTTAAAAACAACTGCATTTACTGTTTCGGCTGTATGATTCAGATAAACTGACTCAGTATGAATACAGCCTAGCGATTCATTTGTTCTGATTATTGCTCGTGAGCAATATTGCTACTATAAAACAAGAATATCAAAGTGCAGATATCTAGGAATCACCACCACCACCACTACCATTTTTAAGCTGCAAGCAAAGCTCTGCCTGACTTCATGATCAGGGTCGGATGTTGAAGACCTAAACGTGTTTGAAAAATCTGATGTGTTACACTCACATGACTTCCTCTACTCTTGTACAAACTATTTTTATAAACACTTATTCCCCATATGTTTCATGTTAATCGAGATGCTAATTTTCTTGTAGGCACAAGGGGAACTGGTAGGCTTTAAGCTATAGTCAAATGTTTTAACAGCTGGTTGCTATGTGGCGTATTCCATTCTCTTTGAATGTCCAGGACATAAAAAAATGAATAACGAATTCCCATTTTAGAAAAAGTATTGAAAAATTTAAGGGAGTAACAAGCAATATCTCGAAAATGTTTCATAAATGTATATGACATAAATTGTGATTTTAACCCGATTTATATTTTTTGTGTAGTAAAATTTTGTCTATCCCTTATGGTTTACCAGTTATACAAAAGTCGTTCACAATGAAGAATACTTTTGGAGTCATTCCCAGAAAATTCAGGATATACATTTTATTTGTCATGAAAATATCTTAAACATATGATATTTTAATCAAAATCGTTAGGGCCATTTTTGAGCAAATTAAAAGTTTCGAAAAATGTTCCATGTAAAGGGTAATCTGGGGTGGGGGAATTTTCTTGAAAACCTTTGTGTCGCATCTCTGGAAGATACTGAACCTAAATACCAAGTTTGGTGTTTATTCGACTGTTCGTTTCTGAGTTATGCTGTTCACAGACAGACACACACACACACACGGACATGTTTCCAAAAATGCTTTTTCCGGATTCAGGGGGTCTCAAAACATATATTTCTGGTGAAATCTCGGTATCGAATTTCTGGGTGGAATACAATATTTCCCCTAATTACTATACGTAGTAGAGAAAGTAAAAAGAAATAATAAAAAATATTCCATTTGTTACATTCACATGCCTCTCTCTTCCCTGTATAATTTATTAACGGTTATAAAATCTTATCTTACGAAATCGTATCTTTCTGTCTACTTGATTTAAATCGACATAAACCGTTGCAGAAATAGTTACATTACACACTTCGTTATAAACGCAAAGGGAACACAGATAGTAAAATGTTTCAGAACTGGACGTTCTCCACTGGCCTTATGTACTTTTTCCATGTTATCGCGAGAAACAGGTGAATATCGACAGTACTTTAAAGGAATGTCAAAGTGTTGAACAATTCGAAACATTATTGAAGGATGTCTCAAAAACAGCTTATGCTACAAAAGACTTACTTGAAATAAATGTTGTGTTTTAGAGAGACCTACATTTTTTTGTGCAGTGAGTTTTGTCTATCGCTTAAGGTTTACCAGTTTACCTCTTCATTCGGAAGTTTACTTTATATAATCCTGTATAACGGGTAAACATTAGGCGATACACGAAAATATACTGTATAAAAAATGTAGATTTTAAAACACACAATGTATTTCAAATAACTTTTTTGTGGCATCAGCAATTTCAGAAATATCCGTTAATAATAGTTTAAATAGTCCAATACTTTCTTAATCTTTTACGGTCCTATCGGCATTCAGTTGTTACTCGCGATGACGTGGAAACAATATGGAATTTTAAGGCCAGTTATAGCGTCCAGTTCTTAAGCATCCGACTCTCCCTGTTTCTCTTTGCATCTGCAAGGAAATATATATTGTAGCAAAGGTTTATCTCAATTAAAATGCAGTAAATAAACTTTCTTTAAAATATTTGTATATATACTAATAAAACATAGGTAGTGGAGAAAGTGAATGTGATACATCTAAACTTTTTAAAACTAAAACTTGGAGTTATTAATAAGGGCAAATCTGCAGGGAAAAATAACTGGTAATTAGCGTTTAATCGAGCAACGCCCCCTGTTGGACTTGCATAGGCATTTCAATATCCTCGGCTTTATCAGATTTAGAAGCACAATTAAGTCAAATTCTTTGGAATACTAAGATATACCAAGGTAACCAAATCTAAAACAAATGTTTATGAGGGGAAAAGAAATTCAGACTACCGAGTATCCCTTTAAAACATCTAAAATAAAAAAATACATACATACTAACGTTATAGAGAAAATTTGTGTGTGTGTGTGTTTGTGTATGTTGGGTAATCGCAAAACCACTCAATCGATTTTGAAGTCTTTCGACATGGAAAAGCCCAGTTCGTTCTGACGACATGGGCTATAAAACACTATCTAATTTGAATTCATAAATTACTCAAAGAATAGAAGGATTTACATAGCCTATCTAACAGAATACGAACACATTGGAGTTATAAAAGAACTCCTGCGAAGAAGCTTCTGACTTTGCGTTGAAACTGCCATGGAGTTGAAAATATTTGGTATTTGCACAGAAAATCCACGTAAAATAAGATAATGCCGTTTTAAAATTTTTTTACATATATGGTCACGAGTTAGTAAGTAAGAAATTAGAAGACACGGTAACACAAAACTGAATCGCATTTACATATAACCAGGCTAAGGATCCGGGACAACTTAAGAATGAAGTGAAGTTTATTAGGCATCGAGTGGGGTGGAGTGAGGTGGCGCATTGGGGTGTTGTTTAGCTGTGAGTCTATTGGCCTTCACAGGTAACTTTGAGCAATTTCTTTACTGGTCATCACTTATAATAGCCTTGTTTAAATATATAACTGAATAAACCCCCGTTTAGCAACCATATCTCCAAGAAAAAAATATTTTAATGACATTATGATGTAAAACTGAAATACACTATACCTTTTACTCTCAGAGATGACACATTTACTAGACATTACTTTAATAATCTGTCTATTCTCCATTCTTGTCCAATACCTGATTTAATCACCTAGGCACTGAATCACTTATGTGCTAGAAGAACTTTGGTTCTAAACGCATATGTTCCCACATCTCATGACAGTGTTCCAAGATGACGACGAGTGATTCAGGTATTGGACAAGAATGGAGATTGGACAGGTTATTAAAGTAATGTCTAGTAAATGTGTCATCTCTGAGAGTAAAGGGTATAATTTACTTGGAGATATGGTGAAAAACAGGGTTTTATTTAGTTATATATTTAAACATGGTTATTATAAGTGATGACCAGCTACGAGGGGCAATATTTATATTTTGAGCCTTGGCAACCCTGAATGTTGTAGGTGCCATCTGACGTTTCCAATGGAAAGTTTGACATTTTTGACCATAATCTACTTCAAACATTTTGTCAATAGAGCGTCATTTGTTTTGTTTACACTAACTTGAAAATTGTGTGTTAACAAAAACATGGAATTAACTCGTGAAAATGTTCGTGCAATGATTTATTACGACTTTCGACGTGGATTATCAAGACAAGAGTGCATCGATCAACTAACTTCCACATTTGGCGACGAAGCTCCATCCTTTGCCACTGTGAAACGGTGGTATAACGAATTTAATCGTGAACGCCGTTCGCTCAATGATGAAGCTCGTGAAGGTCGCACAAAATCATTTGTTGTGCCAGAAAACACTGATGCTGTGCAAAAACTAATAATGAAAGATCGTCATGCGACATACTGTGAGATTGAGGCAACCCTAGGCATTAGTTCCACCAGCATATATAAAATATTGCATGATTATGTAGCCGTGAAAAAGGTTTGCTATCGTTGGATCCCACATAATTTGACGCGATCTCAAAAAGATGCTCGTGTCGAGTGGTGTACAAAAATGCTCAAGAAATACAATGGCGGTGTCTCAAAGGACGTGTATAAGATTGTAACAGGTCACGAATCATGGATCTATGCGTATGAGCCGGAACGTAAACAGCAGTCGACTGTATGGGTGTTTCAAGATGAAGCAAATCCAACAAAAGTTGTTCGCACTCAAAGCGCTTCGAAGCAAATGGTCTCCTGCTTTTTCAGCAAAACTGGCCATGTGGCAACAGTGCCTTTAGAGGAACGCAAAACGGCCAATGCCGAATGGTACACAACCATTTGTTTGCCGGAAGTCTTCGGTGAAGTAAGGAAAACCAACAAGAACCGTAGGATCGTTCTTCAAGACAATGCGAGCGCACACACATCTCGTCTCACAACAGAGTATTTGAAGGCTCAAAAAATCGAATTGATGGATCATCCGCCATACAGTTCTGATTTGGCACCCAATGACGTTTTTTTTTTATTCCCGAACATTAAGAATAAATTGCGTGGACAACGATTTTCGTTGGCAGAAGAAGCCGTTGATGCCTTAAAAAACCATGTTTTGGAGGTGTCTCAAGAAGACTGCAATAAATGTTTTGACAAATGGTTCAAACAGATGCAAAAGTGTATTTATCATAAAGAAGAATATTTCGAAAAACAATAAAGCAGTTTTCAATCAGAAATTACTTTGTTTTAATTATTAGGCTCAAAATATAAATAGTGCCCCTCGTATTGCTCAAAGTTGTATATTCATATGCAAATAATCTAGAACTATGCGCATAAAACAGGACGTCACTGCTTGCGCGAAAAGGTAAACAGATACAAACACCTCCTCCTTGCTATACATACTCCACCTGTGAAGTCCAGTAGAATGCTTTCCGATGTGCGGGATGGCATAAATGGAAGCGAGTGTACAATCTGTTTGGTGACAAAAGGTACAATACACTGCTGTCTCTTATTCCGATGTGTGTGTCCTGTTTCATTTTCCACCATCGCTGTACCCTAGTGTTTACAGTAGCAACTAAGGCAACGTATTGACGTGTTTGTTTACATCAACGGTATTGTGTTTACCTTTTTTTTTAGTTTTTATTTATGGACGCTCTATAACTGCTTGGTTCTTGGAGTCTCATTATATATTGGGCGTGAAAGACCGGTAATTTTGGTCAGAGACCTCTTTATTAGGCTTGAGGTTATTTTACGTGCCGTAAATCTACGACACAGGAGCACCGGCTTTACTTTCCTTCCGAAGGAAGCCATGCTAAGGATTTTTACGCCCGAAAAAATCCATCGCCCTGCGCCGGGTTTGAACCCGCGAGTTCGGAAACTAGAGGCTAACATGGTAACCACTACACCACGGAGGGCGACGTACTGTGTTTACGGAACTGTATAGCAATACATTGGTTGCTAACTTGTCCTGGACCCTTAGCCTGGTTATAACGCTGTGATACACATGCTATACCAATGCCAAAATAGTTTCATTTAAGAAAGGTATACTTTATTTTCTTTGTACTTATGTTGTAAAGACATTCGTTAGCAGGGCATGCAAAATAATTGTAGAAAGAGAGAAAATTGTGTACAGTGTGCCGCTTTCGCCTCCCCCATGGTGATGGCTCATACAATCAGTACGTCACAATGCTTCGTAGTGATGACGTCATTCATAACCAGAGATAGCAACATCCAAAACTTTGAACAACATATCGCCATGAGTGACGTAAGACATCACCTCACCACGTAATGCATCATGGACATTCATCATTGGCTGGTTTGCGACACGCCACCGACGCTAGCGCCCTCACACTCTCCGACGGTTCCAGCAACTCCTGGGCAGGCAGATGTAAGCAGTCGCTTTTTCACCAGGGACCGAGGCGGAACAACTAGCCATCGCGACAGCGAGGTTTTCGGCGTAATTCACCAAGAGTTGTTTTGTTCTTTTCTATATTATCTTTTACATTTTATTCGATAAGCTTTGAAATTTAACCTTTAACTCTTGGTGCCTTTCTAAATTCTTGTACGGGAGAAATATTGACATTTGCATTTCACGTAACTTTATTGTATTCGTCACTTTGTTACAAAAGCTTTAGACTGATATGGCAACTTTAAGTGTACAAAGCGAAAGAAAATATCACATTGTATTTGAGCATAGTAATTTGTTAAACGAATGTTCAAGCAAGCTAATTTAAGCATTGTGAATGGATATATCACTTTAAAATAAATGGTTAATCTATGTGTTGGTGAATATTTCCTATTTTCTAGCTCCTAAGCAATAGTCCCTTTTCACGGTAACTTTTCCCTCTGGGTATGGTAAGCAGATAGTGCCCAGTAGTGCAACAGTTAACGATAGAAATCAGCCAATCAATATATATTGTATATTAACAATTGAGAAGATTATTTTTCTCTATGCCTCTTACAAAGAGGTTAACTTGGTGACCTAGGAGTGGGTAATCTTCATATACACCAGCTACACCTCTACATCGTTGTATATGCTAAGGGTTACTGTGTTAAGTGAAGGTTATGTAGCTTTTATGTTTTTAAATAACTACGGAACCACAGAGTAGGTATAAAACCATGTGCTTTACATATGTGGATGATACCTTTGTGGTATGGCCTCACGGAATGGACATTATTTGGGAATTTTTGCAGCATCTGAATAGCGTTCACCCCAATATACAATTCACTATGGAACTAGAACAAAGCTAAAGACTTCAAATTTCTGGATGGTCTAGTCGAACGGGATCCAGTCAACAAAACAGCACACCGCTCCCACACAGACAGATACACTATGTGATCAAAAGTATTCGGACACCTGGATGAAAATGACGTACAAGTTCGTGGCGCCCTCCATCGGTAATGCTGGAAGTCAATATGGTGTTGGCCCACCCTTAGCCTTGTTACAGCGTGCACTCTCGTAGGCAAACTTTCAATCAGGTGCTGGAAGGTTTCTTGGGGAATGGCAGCCCATTCTTCACGGATTGCGGAACTGAGGAGAGGTATCGATGTAGGTCGGTGAGGTCTGGCACGAAGTCGGCGTTCCAAAACATCCCAAAGGTGTTCTATAGGATTCAAGTCCGGACTCTGTGCAGACCACTCCATTACAGGGATGTTATTGTCGTGTAACCACTCCGCCACGGCCCCTGCAGTATGAACAGGTGTTCGATCGTGTTGAAAGATGCAATCGCCATCCCCGAATTGCTCTTCAACAGTGGGAAGCAAGAAGGTGCTTAAAATATTAATGTAGGTCTGCGCTGTGATCGTGCAACGCAAAACAACAAGGGATGCAAGCCCCCTTCAGGAAAAACACGATCACACCATACCACCACCACCTCCGGATTTCACTGTTGGCACTACACACGCTGGCAGATGACGTTCACCGGACATTCGCCATACCCACACCCTGCATCGGATTGCCACATTGTGTGCCGTGATTCGTCTCTCCACACAACGTTTTGCCACTGTTCAATCGTGTAATGTTGACGCTCCTTACACCAAGCGTCATCCTGCGTGATGTGTGGCTTATGAGCAGCCGCTCGACCATGGAATCCAAGGTTTCTCACCACACGCCTAACTGCCATAGTATTTGGAGTGGATCCTGATGCAGTTTGGAATTCCTGTGTGATGGTCTGGATAGATGTCTGCCTATTACTCTTTACGACCCTCTTCAAATGTCAACAGTCTCTGTCAGTCAACAGACGAGGTCAGCCTGTACGCTTTTGTGCTGTACATGTCCCTTCACGTTTCCAGTTCACTATCACATCAGAAACAGTGGACCTAGGGATGTTTAGGAGTGTGGAAATATCGCGTACAGACTTCTGACACAAGTGACACCCAATCACCTGACCACGTTCGAAGTCCGTGAGTTCCACGGAGCGTCCCATTCTTCTGTTTCTTCTGTCCCATTCTAATGACTACTGAGGTCGCGGATAATGAGTACTAGGCAGTAGGTGGCAGCACAATGCACCTAAGATGAAAAATGTATGTTTGTGGGGATGTCCGGATACTTTTGATCACATAGTGTAGATGCCACATCCCATCACCCTATATCAGTAAAACGAAGTATGATTAAAGCACTTTCAGCGAGCCGCACGCATATGTGATCCAGAATGTTTACGTGAAAAGAAACATAATATCACCTACAGCAGGTGCTGCAAGCAAAAGGGTACTCCAGAAGAACACCAGAAAGCCGCAAATAAAAAAGAAAAACAGAAAACTAAATGGGCTTGTCTGCCATTTATCCAAGGTTACTGAAAGAATAAGTAAGGTTTTATACGAGCATGGGATCAGCACCCGTTATGTCAACCAAGGATAAATCTGATCTTTTGCTCAACACAAGACTTAGAAAATCTTATATTGGCCAAACTGGAATGTCGGTGGCCACACGACGTAAAGAACACATTAGGAGTTTAAAACTTATTCAGCCTGAAAGAAGTCGGCACTAGCGGAACACGCCATTGAGACTGGCCACCACATTGATTTCGATGATATAAAATTACTTGTCCCCTGCGGAGATTATTAACATCG
Source organism: Deroplatys truncata (assembly GCA_030765065.1). Taxonomy (NCBI): domain Eukaryota; kingdom Metazoa; phylum Arthropoda; class Insecta; order Mantodea; family Mantidae; genus Deroplatys; species Deroplatys truncata. The sequence continues at coordinate 17,154,820 of CM060979.1, forward strand.
CATCATACGAGAAAGCTTTAAGATCTTCCTAAAAGAAGAAACAAAGAAAGAGTTAATCGGGACAACGGCAAAAATCTTAATACCATTTGAAAACAGTTACTAAAGAGGACGTCTCCAACTATTGGCCAATCATCAGCCAAGAGCAGCAAGAAGGACGACCACCAGCCAATAAGAACGCAGGAGGCGGTACTTCGCTTCTCTCTGACAAGAGTATAAAAGAAGCAACGTGAGCTAGACAGGACGTCGTCACCTTGTACATACGTTGAAGCATGGTTAGTTGTTAACCTCTAGGTCCCACAAATTAATATAAAACTAACCTTCTCTTCACTTCGTATATTCATACCATCTCACACTTAATCCCAGCGATCCACACAGGGCCTCGGTCATGTGTCGACCCCTGGAAACATCACTGACGTGCTCGCATCCTTGCATGCCAGCATTTCATTAACCGATACTAACCGGGGTGCTTCCGTGGAACCCGACCAACACCTTGCGTCAACACTAACAAAGCACCCCCTGCATCCTGCATGATTAATTTACTAACGGCATGGGCATGGGGAGACGATGTAGCCTCTGAGGATGATCGTCACCGGGAGCGGCGGGTGTGGGACCACCCCCAGAAAAAAAGACAGGACGTCCAAAACAAGGTCCTCCGAACTGTAGCGAAAGTTCCCAAAATCACCCCCTTCAGAGTGCTCCACAACGAACTCCGAGTCCAATCAACGGAAGAAATCCTCCAAAAACTATCTGATGATCTCTACAACAGATGCACGGAAAGCAACAACCTCGGCACATACGACACGTCCACTAACAAACACAAACGCCCACTATCAATGTTCGACCGTAACCTTACAACTGACACAGACGCGGCAGAAATCCAGGATTTTCTAAATCGCCTTGTACCCCCGTAAACCATGAAGCCAGCCGCACGACACCCAGATAATAGACCCCCAACTTCACCCTTACTCATCTACACCCTGCTTGACTATCTTGCTTCAGATTCCACAAGGACACCTAGAGAATTCTCTGCGCAGCCTATACGGAATATCAGCCAGATGAATAGCACCGGTAAAGTCCCGCCACACCATTAACATCGCTCATGCCTACCCCATTCCTCACTAACAACCATCTTCCATGTACTTAACCCAGGCGTCAACCAGGACGTGTCATGGTTGCCAACTGGCATGCAGCATGTATAGAAAACCCACTATTACCCAGGGTGCCTACTGCGGAACCCGCCATCTTACCTTCTCCCCGTCTTCCTTCCTCTCATCCGCCCTCTTACTACTTTCAAGCACCCTTTCCCTAGCCTGCATGTTTAGTATACTAACAGCATGTGCATGGGGAGACGATGCAGCCTCTGAGGATGATCGTCACCGGGGACGGCGGGTGTGTGACCGCCCTTAGAAAAAAGGACAGGATGCACTCAGCCCCGAGGAAGCTATATCATAAGATGGGCGAAACGTTAGCAGGTCTTCATATCAAGACGCGGTCTACACCGGAAGAACTGGACCAAAATAATAGGTACAAAGGTTAGAAACTTCAATAATTGTAATTATCTAAAAAATTACCCGACCATACCGACCGATAACTGTTCCACCGCCAAAGGGTATACTTATAGGCAGCAACTTTAAAGTTTGTCGGAGGGGGGAAATTAAAGAAATCAGATGTTCCACCGAAGTTTCCCACCCTTTTGCATGAATATTAGGGGATTTTTCGTCCGTTGCTGCACTGTACTGTTAATTAAATTAATTAAATCGCCATTCGGGTACGTCAGCTAGTGTTTAATAAAGGGCGCATATTAAAGCAAAAATAAACCCGGATGGGCTGGTTATACTCGGCTGACATTTCATAATTCTGACGCGTATAATATATTTTCTGGCACTGCAGTTTATATGACAGGAAAAATGATGCGTATATGGTTTGGTTACTAACATTTAACCTTTCATTAACCGCACTTTAATGCATTTTACGGTATTTTAAGAGCACTCTGCCATTTAACGCAATTGCAATCAGGTGTGGCGCTGGTCACGTGGTGTGCATGCTGGCCTGCTTTTTGGTACGATAACGAAGGTTGTGATGAATTATAGCTGACCTATCTATCATGACCACGACCTTTGGACAGATTCCTTCCGGTTGTTACTGTACTGCAATGTTCATCTTGTTATAAGTTATTTCATTAGTATTCTCGTTTTTAGTTGGGAGTCTACTCTGAAACGCCTTTAGTCGTCAACGTCGTCGTTGTAGTACTTTGGAAGCAGGTTTCCCATTAAGCACCTCAGCCTAAAAATACTTTTGTGCACTTTTCTGGTTTATAATCTAGGGAGCGATATCTACATTTGTGGTTATTTGTAGTGTCTCACTAAATTAGGGCCTGTTTCTAGTTTTGGGGTAGCCCCAAGAACCTGGTCCTGTGGCATCGCATTCTAGTAGAATGTGTTTCACCGTTTCAACGGCTTATAGGCATAGACGGCAAATGTGTTCCATATGATCTAATACCATTGTCTTCAGGTGTTTTTTTACCTTTCCTTGTCCAGTTATGAAGCTTATAACTCTTCTAAGTGACGGTGTGTTAAGCTTAGTAACTAAATTACTCAATTTTTCTCTAGGGTTATTAGTTGATCGTTTACAGAGTCTGCTTTTGGGTATAGCTTTCCATTTCTTTTGGATTGCTTTTCGAACCCAAAGTCTGTGTCTGTCGCATTTAACATGTATATTCCACAGGCAGGTTCTGGTCTTATAAAAGAAAGAGATACTGCTTTCTTTGCTAAGGAAGCAGACTTTTTATTTCCGGCGATACCTATGTGTGCATGCGCCCATCGCAATTCTATATATTGTGGGTGGAAATGTTTTGTAAGTATTGATAACATTTATACACTAATTGTGGTTTAAAGTGAGGGGAGTGCGCCTGGCTTTCAGAGTTTACAAGCATATATTTCCCTGCGATTGTCTTTTTCAAGCATAGGCGTGTACTTTCAAATATAGCTAGTATCTCTGTCTGAAAGAAGCGTGTCTTCCTAGGCTTATGTTATAGCATTTACCCGTTGATTCGCAATAATACATGCACCAGTTTTCCCATTTATGAACCATCATTATATATTACCAGGTGGTTCTTATGCTTTAAATGAGATATTTCTTCAACGTTTATATCAACAATACTTCGTTGAATGGTTGGGGGAAAACCAAAGCCCGCAGGTACTCTGTTACCTTGTCACAGTCATATTCACTAAGCCATCATATCAGTTATAGCTGTTGAACTGGCACCATCGCCTTACCAGAAATCCAAGGTGACTATGGGCAAGTTCATTACATTTTTTTTAAAATTAATAATTCATTCAAGATAATAAAACACACGATCGTGCAAAAATAGTGTGTGTAAAATATATAACAGATTCTCGGAAAAAGAAAACACGCGATGTTGGTTAGTGCGCAGATTATAGCGTCAGGAATTCTTAGGTTAAGAATATTGTTATACACCGGGGTGAGGCCGAAAGGTTTGCAGCTAAAATATTAAACTTAGTTACCCCGGCATAAACATTGGGGGACGTAGACTCAGAGGCACACGAGAGATACCAAGAAGTTGCTGCACAAACTAAGCGGGCGTGGGATATTTATAAATAATACATATCAATTTACATTTAACTCTGGTTTATTATAATTAATAAGGTGTCCTACATTATACACAAAAGGTTGCAGGTAAATACTGGGGGAGATGCCCCACGCACACACAGTCCACGCACGCTACATACACACAACCACACACTCAGAAGACCGACTCACAGACCCACGCTATCAGAAAAGGAGACTCTTCTCTCAAGTTGCCTTCACCCCCCCTTGACTAGGAATTGGAGGGAAGTATACCTCGTCGGACAAATTCAAAATTACAATAATTAGTTCAACCATATATTATACACAGCAATAGTGTGTCCGACGATGCGCACACATACGCTACAATATTGTAACGCAGCTGTGAGCCGGGCCTATCACGTGGATGACGGCGTCCTTCAGTGCCGACCGACTGGAGAGATACGAAGGAGCACTCCCCCCGCCCAACGTAAATTCCAGAAACGCACGCAATGCAACGAAATAATTCTGGAAACTCTTGTGGTTATATATAAGAGAGCGCTCTCGCGAGTTAGTCAGTGACCGAGTTGCTGATGCGACAAAGTGCTGTTCTACGAGAGAGAGATTAGAGAGGTATTGTGTTCGATGCCCCAGCGAGTGAGGGGAAGGAAGAAAATGTTGCTTTGCGAGTGTTTGATCATACCACTACGCGCGAGGAACAGTGAAGTGCCAATGAAAATTGAACCACATCGCATTAGTGTAGTGACAGTGAGCTACGAGAGTATCTAGAAATTTCAATGTGCATCCGTAGAATTAACCAGAAGCTTTATACGCATTCCAGGGAGAGACTTCGTATAAAACAGGCAAAATGCAATTAAAAGCTGTGTATTAGAAGAGAAAATAATAACAGCCTTTGTTCGCTGGTCGCTGCTCTATACGCGGTCCCCGTTATTTTGCTTGTCCGTGGCTTGCAGTTTATTGGCCAAACCCAGTTAAAACCAAATGCATCTCGGGCATTTGGATTCATTCATTAAAGCGCTCTGGTTCGCGCCAACGCAACAGAGCGGCCTAATTCTGCCAGCCAACCGGGCAGTGACTACAGCAGCAGCGGCGGCGGCGGCGGCCGAAACTCCACAAGTAAACAAATGAACACCTTGCTGTCTCTCTCCACGTGATAAATGTTGTGGATGCTGGCACTTTGTAATAAAGCTCAATTTGGAGACGAGGCAATTTGGCAACACAGCAGTGACGCTGTATCTTCCCATGCAAAACAGGCCTGCTGCGGTCAAGTATATTCCAAGTGGCACTGCATATATATTCATTTTAGTTGCTCACGCCGCTGTGTGTACATATCAACCTAAGGGCAGTGATAATATAATTTATGGGCGGTCAGGGTTGGGTATTTAAATATTTGACGGTTGCTCTAATGCAGCCAAATGTCACGCTATGTAGCTGGGGGAATTTATTCGTCGACTTCTGCCAGCGAGATTACCTGAGGCAAATCCATCATGACCTATGTCAACACTGTATATTATGAAAAAGATCTAAGCAAAAATCTCATGTGTTACATTCACACGACTTTCTCTAACATCTATCGTTTATTAGTGGCTATACAAACTATACTTACAAAAGCTTATTTTTCCATCTACTTCATTACAATACAGATAAACTTGCAGGAATAGCTACATCACACATTTCGTTATACAAGGAGAGCCAAATAACTACGAACCGACTACGCGGTGTTTTTCCTATCCGCGTCCTCGGCGCACGTTGCCGTCTGCCGCTATCATAGAAAGTCACGGATGAAACCATAAAACATTTTTAAAACTACTTTTGAAGGCTTTACGTACCAACTTTATGAAAGGAGATGCTGAAACTGCCCACCGTCGTTGTCCATACATTTTTGGCACCTCTTTAGGAAACTATCCATCACTCGTATTGAGAAATGCTGGCAATTTCCTGGCATATTTTGTTTTAATTCTTCCAGGGTGTGTGGCTTTGTCTTGTACACTTTGTTTTAAGTTAACCCAGAGATAGAAATCGCAAGGGGTTAGGTCGGGAGACCGAGGGGACCGCAAATCTCTACTAATAATTCTGCCTCAAACATACTTTTATAAAGTTGTTAAGTAAAGCCTTTAGAAGTAGATGTAAAAATGCTGTATGGTTTCATCCACGCCTTTCTATGATAGCGGCAGACGGTAACGAGCGCCGAGGACGCGCATAGGAAAAACACCGCGCAGCCGGTTCGTAGTCTTTTGGCTCTCCCTATAGATACAAAGGGAACAGCGATAGTCAAATTTTTAAGAGCTGGACGCTATATGCTGGCCTTAAAATTCCATAATGTTTCCATGACATCGCACGAAACAACTGAAAATCGGGCTTGAAAAGAATACAAAGCTTTCAATAATTCAAACCATTAATAAGGATATCTCGGAAATGGTTTACACCACAAAAAAGTTATTTGGAGTAAACTGTGTTTTAATCAGACCTACAATTCTTGTGCAGGACGCTTTCGTCTATTGTTTAACGTGTAGCAATTACCTATACAAGATTATAGAAAATTCCTTCCGAATGAAGAGGACTTCACAAACTATTTCAAGAAAACTCAAGATATATATTTTGTTTGTCATGCGAACATCTTTAATACAGGGTACTTTAATAAAAATCGTTAGAGCCATGTTTTTGCAAAATCAAAAAGTTGAAGTAGATATTGTCTTTTACGTTGGAGTTGTTTATTTATTTAGCTCCACATATGGACGCCAATTTGAGAAAGTTTGTTGCTGCTACGTATGGAAAAGCCGATTTCAAGTTGATGTATTATTATTTATGGAAAGTCAGTTTGAAGATGATGTATTAAAGGACTTGTATTATAGTTCAACTGTTGGGGAGCCGAACACTTGAAGTAGTTGCAATCTCACGTATGTTAAACAGTTTCCAGTAGCTTTCGCCCAAAATTTAAAAAAAATATTAACTTTTTTATTAAACTGCTTCTTTAAATATTTGTTTGCTTCGGCTGCGTCAGTATTATTGTTAGAGACACGTTTCTCTTAGACAGGGCGTGGTGCTACAAGAATGTAGGCTTACACAGACTATTAGTTTTAATTCACTACTTTTTATTAATCCTTGACACAAATTAAATAGCACTTCACTGATATAGAGAGCTGTGAGAATCTTTAATTTAATACTTGCACTTTTTTAACGCGTAAACTTATTTTTCGTCTCACACGAATACGTATTATATTTCTTTAGAGGACACATCACGCATCCGGCCAATATCAAGGTCTGCAGGCAACTGAACATATTTCAACCGTCCAAACCCGTAAGCTTCTGTATTTCAAGTCTCTCATTGGCTAATCCTACTTCAGTAGAATACTTTCATTTAACTATAGCTTTTTCTGGTTGTTGATTGGCTATTTTTAAATTGCCTCAAAATTTACATTATTGCTGCTCTAATAATGACTAGTAGTATTTAAACTCTCAAACTCATTATTGCCTCAAGGTTACCTCATTGTTAGCAACTTTTAACTTATTATTCTCACAGCTCCTACATTATTAAATTATGTAATACATTCACATAACATTATTGAACATGTTTACAATAATATAAACATTTACAATGACTGTAATATACACTTTTTATATATTGTTACGTACACCTATTGCTTTAAGGCGGGCTGTTATTGAATTTACATATTATATAATTAGACTGAAATTGTTTAAGTGTTAATAATACTGCCTCACCTGATTTATTTATTCTGCTCACACACATACACACATATTTTTTTAAGAAAGCTTTTTTGTATTCAGGGATCTCAAAACATGTATTTCTGGTGAAATCTCGACATCGAATTTTTGGATGAAATGCAATGCTTTCTCTTATCTCTATAGGAAGGCGACGGAAAAAGTAAAAAAAAAAAAAAAAGTGATGGATTATTAGGTGCACATTTTTATCACTTGCAAAGATAAATGCTACTGTAAATGGATCTAAAAGAGACTAATAAAATGATTTTTTTTTACATAGCATGGCCTAAAAGTAGAATTTCTGACACAGTGCACATCTTTAGATTATCGCACTAGTGACCAACTTTGGTCAAATCCAATCACATTGCAATTACCCTTTGTATTTGCACAAGTTTAATAACTCGACTTGGTTTGATTAGGTTTTACTTTACATTGTGTCTTTTTACATGATTAATTTCTCATGGCGCTCGCATTATCTGTTCACAATACAAATCGCCATTCTTCAATTTATTACAATTTGTTGTAGAGTTAACCTATACGTGATATTGGCAGTTTTCTTTGATCTAAAACGTTACTCTTTTATCTAACCCACATAATGATTAATATGAATTCAGAAGAAACTGAAATGGAAGTGAAATTACAGAAGCAGGAAACAATAACACTAGAGGTACCTACTGAAGCAGTATGTTTTGAGTAATAAAATAAAATTATAACCATAGGGAAAATAAGTATCGATAACAGTAAGGATAATGTTAAATAAAACTGGAAACCGAATGTTACTGTAAGTGGGAATAAGGGTTGAGAGAGACATAGACCTCAGCGGCCGGAAACGGGTGGATTTTCCCTCTATTTTTAAGTGTCCCGTTAGGTTGCTGCAACACAGAGGTGTAGAAAAGGGTCAATGTTCGCCAAAAGCCAGATAGCCTTAGGCCTCCAATGAAAGAAGCTAGAAATCAGGTGATAGTGGAATGGGGAGATATAGAACGTTTGAAATACAAAAACAGGAGATTTTAGAATACACACTTGGCCGTTGTAGCTCCTTGGAGATGTTTGTTAGGGAAATGTGTAGGAAAGTTTAGAATACACACTTGGCTGTTGTAGCTCCTTGGAGATGTTTGTTAGGGAAATGTGTAGGAAAGTTTAGAATACACACTTGGCCGTTGTAGCTCCTTGGAGATGTTTGTTAGGGAAATGTGTAGGAAAGTTTAGAATACACACTTGGCTGTTGTAGCTCCTTGGAGATGGTTGTTAGGAAAATGTGTAGAAAAGTTTAGAATACACACTTGGTCGTGGTAGTTCCTTAGAGATGGTTGTTAGGAAAATGTGTAGGAAAGTTTAGAATTCACATTTGGCCGTTGTAGCTCCTTGGAGATGTTTGTTAGGAAAATGTGTAGGAAAGTTTAGAATACACACTTGGCTGTTGTAGCTCCTTGGAGATGGTTGTTAGGAAAATGTGTAGGAAAGTTTAGAATACACACTTGGTCGTGGTAGTTCCTTGGAGATGTTTGTTAGGAAAATGTGTAGGAAAGTTTAGAATACACACTTGGTCGTGGTAGTTCCTTAGAGATGGTTGTTAGGAAAATGTGTAGGAAAGTTTAGAATACACACTTGGCTGTTGTAGCTCCTTGGAGATGGTTGTTAGGAAAATGTGTAGGAAAGTTTAGAATACACACTTGGTCGTGGTAGTTCCTTGGAGATGGTTGTTAGGAAAATGTGTAGGAAAGTTTAGAATACACACTTGGTCGTGGTAGTTCCTTAGAGATGGTTGTTAGGAAAATGTGTAGGAAAGTTTAGAATACACACTTGGTCGTGGTAGTTCCTTAGAGATGGTTGTTAGGAAAATGTGTAGGAAAGTTTAGAATACACACTTGGTCGTGGTAGTTCCTTAGAGATGGTTGTTAGGAAAATGTGTAGGAAAGTTTAGAATACACACTTGGCTGTTGTAGCTCCTTGGAGATGGTTGTTAGGAAAATGTGTAGGAAAGTTTAGAATACACAGTTGGTCGTGGTAGTTCCTTAGAGATGGTTGTTAGGAAAATGTGTAGGAAAGTTTAGAATACACACTTGGTTGTGGTAGTTCCTTAGAAATGGTTGTTAGGAAAATGTGTAGGAAAGTTTAGAATACACACTTGGTCGTGATAATTCCTTAGAGATGTTTGTTAGGAAAATGTGTAGGAAAGTTTAGAATACACACTTGGCTGTTGTAGCTCCTTGGAGATGGTTGTTAGGAAAATGTGTAGGAAAGTTTAGAATACACACTTGGTCGTGGTAGTTCCTTAGAGATGTTTGTTAGGAAAATGTGTAGGAAAGTTTAGAATACACACTTGGCTGTTGTAGCTCCTTGGAGATGGTTGTTAGGAAAATGTGCAGGAAAGTTTAGAATACACACTTGGTCGTGGTAGTTCCTTAGAGATGGTTGTTAGGAAAATGTGTAGGAAAGTTTAGAATACACACTTGGTCGTGGTAGTTCCTTAGAGATGGTTGTTAGGAAAATGTGTAGGAAAGTTTAGAATACACACTTGGTCGTGATAATTCCTTAGAGATGTTTGTTAGGAAAATGTGTAGGAAAGTTTAGAATACACACTTGGTTGTGGTAGTTCCTTGGAGATGTTTGTTAGGAAAATGTGTAGGAAAGTTTAGAATACACACTTGGTCGTGGTAGTTCCTTGGAGATGTTTGTTAGGAAAATGTGTAGGAAAGTTTAGAATACACACTTGGTTGTGGTAGTTCCTTAGAAATGTTTGGCAGAAAAGTTTAGAAGACAGCGGATAGGCGCGATGATATGAAGTGTAACAAATAAGAAAGCGCGCGCGTGCGTGTTGTCGAATAAATAGCAGGAATCAAATATTAAAACGGTGACGGAAAATAAACGAGCAGGAAAACAAACAGTCGTATTCACCACTAACCCGAGATCCAAGATCCATGCAAAGAACCCTGAGCTAGTACCGAACCCGGGACCATTTCTGCAAATCCTGTGCCGTAAAATAGCCACATACCACCGCACTACCCAAAAAATTCCAGAAAGCAATATGATGCAGCATTCAATCGCCTCATTGCATGGAGTAAGGCAAAACATGTTTTAAATAATTTCACTCAAAATGGCTCCTAGCGAATTAATAAAACATCAAAACATCTGACATCTCGCTTTTTAACGTCATTTTCTCTTGTTTCAAGTTCGCGTTCTAAACGTGATCTCTGTTAAGTTTCAGGAATCAGTATAATATTATTGATATTTTACAAATTCCAACGCAGTCTAAAAAATCTGATGTGTTACACTCCCATGACTATCTCTAATCTTGTACAAACTATTTTTACAAACGCTTATTCTCCATATGCTTCATATTAATCGAAATGTTAATCTTATTGCTAATTTTCTTGTAGATGCAAGGGGAATTGCTAGGCTTTAAGCGATGGTCAAATATTTTAAGAGCTGGTTGCTATGTGGAGTATTCCATTATCATTGCATTAGCAGGACAAAAAAATGAATAATGAATTTGAGAAAAAGTATAAGTATTGGAAAATTTAAGGGAATAAGCAATATCTTGAAAATGGTTCACTCAATAAAAAAAGGTATATGACATAAATTGTGTATTTTTTGTCTATCTCTCATGGTTTATCAGTTATGCAAAAGTCGTTCACAATGAAGAATACTTTTGGAGACATTCCCAGAAAATTAAAGATATACATTTTATTCGTCATGAAACTATCTTAAACATATGATGTTTTAATCAAAATCGTTAGAGCCATTTCTGAGAAAACTAAAATTTTTGAAAAATGTTCCATGTAAAGAGTAATCTGGGGTGAGGGGATTATTTTGAAAACCTTCGTGTAGCATCTCTGGAAGATACTGACCCTAAATACCAAGTTTGGCGTTTATCCGACTGTTCATTTCTGAGTATGCTGTTCACATACAGACACACGCACGGACATGTTTCCAAAAATGTTTTTTTTTTATTCAGGTGGCCTAAAAACATATATTTCCGGTGAAATCTCGGTATCGAATTTTTGGGTGGAATACAATACTTCCCCTACTTACTATACGCAGTAGAGAAAATAAAAATTATCGGTACTTTAAAAACACGCCTGGTGCTAATCTGCACGCAGACTTCTAAGGTTTCAGGTTTTGCTTCCCATCTTTACGATTACACACGAACCTTTATACACACATCAAACTGCTTCAGATGCAGATGGTTTATAGCAATCAAAATCCATTAAGTTGTTTCTCAGTCGTTTCAATTTTGCTGTTTTCCTTCTTCCTTAGCACAGCGTGATGTAAAAGAGTGGCACTCTCCAGAAAAACTGAGAGGGAAGAAGGAGAGAGAAAATAAAGAATTTGCCACTCCTCATTAAAGACACTGAAATAAAAAAACAAAATGCTAAAATGCTTGTTTGACCATTACGACTGCAAGGTTTGTCCTGCCAGTCTGTAATTAGTAAGCTGTGAAGCAGCTAGGGACGGGATGGTGAAGGGAAGTTTCGTCGTCAGGTTGTATAACCTGCAGCACATTTTATGCTGTGGTCAGTATGCTTATATTACGAGGGCTGTTCCAGAAGTACCCGACCTAACAAACAAAACACAAAAATGTTGGGAAAAAACATCTTTATTTCTCTACATAGTCTCCTTTCAGCTCGATACACTTTTCCCAGCGGTGTTCAATAGCTTCAATACTCTGTTTATAATGAGAACCGTAGAGTTCTGTAAAATAGCCATCAACTGCAAACTGTGCTCTGCATTGTTGGCAATTCTTTTAGCACCAAGCTACTTCTTCAACTTTGGAAATAGAAAATAATCAGAAGGGGGCTAAATCTGGCGAATAGGGTGCATGAGGAAGCAATTCGAACATTGACTAATTGATATTGCCCATGGCGATGATGGGTGTGATGGGTGTTTTGGACTAAATGCGGCCGTTTTGCTTGATTTCATTATTCAAATGCAGCAATAAGTTTGTATAATACTCGCCATTGATTGCTTTTCCTTTTTGAAGATAACCAATGAAAATTATTCCACACACATTCCAAAAAACTGACCCCATGACCTTGCCTGCAAATGGAACTGTCTCACCTTCTTTGGAACCGATTCTCCCCTTTCAATCCACCGTTTTAACTGTTCCTTCGGCTCAGGTGGGAAGCGATATCCATGGTTATGAATCCACACAAAAACCCGGCTTTATTGCAGCAAAACATCGCCAAACACTACACTGAAACATCCTCATGACGCTGCTTTTGTTCCATTTTGAGTAAACGCAGCACCCATCTTGCGCATAACTTTCTCATGTCTAAATTTTCAGTTAGCATGCAATGTACAGCACTTTTTGAAATGCTTACGATGTATGCTAACTCGCGCACTTTCAGTCAACCGTCATCCAATACCATTTTGTGCATTTTCTTCACAATTTCTGGCGTGGTCTTGTCATTTGGTCGACCACTGCGATGTTCGTCTTGGCAGCTCGTACGGCCTCGCTTAAACTCTGCCACCCAATATTTTACTGTTGTAAACGAAGGAGCAGACTCCCCCAGAGTAGAATCTATCTCAGCTTTAATATTAGTTGGACTAAGACCTTTCAAACGAAAGTATTGTGTCACATAACGATGGCCAGTTTTATCCATGTTTACAAATTCGCTGAGAGCGTTCAATATTAATGGCTGCCAAACAATTACTAAACGACATAGCATCGTCAAACTTCGGACTTAAGCTTTATAAGGTTGGTAATTTCCACCACAGTAATTTGTTTGAAACAACAACCACTATCTATACATCAGGTCGAGTAGTTCTGGGCCTGCCCTCGTAACTTCAAAACAAGTACAATCCTCTGCTCCACTTGCGTTGTTCTTTTGTTTGACCTTTTCTACTTTTTACTTTCTCTACCACGTATCTAGTAGCTAGTGGAAATATTGCATTCTAACCAAAAATTTAATGGCGGAATTTCACCGAGAATGTACGTTAGAGGCCCCTTGAACCCCAGAAAACATTTTTAAAAAAAGATCCGTGTGTGTCTATGAGTCAGTAAACAGCGTAACTCAAAGTAGGATGTTCCAAAGATGCTACACGAAGATTTTTAAGGAAATCCCGCCCACCCTTAACTACCATTTACATGGAACATTTTTTAAAATGTTCCACTTTCTCAAAAATGCCTATAACGATTTTGGTGAAAATATCGTATACTAATTATATTTACATAGCAAATAAAATGTGTATCTTGAATTTTCTGAGAATAGCCTATGAAGTCCTCTTCCTTATAAGGAATTTCGTATAATCTTATACAACTGGTAAACGTAAAGTGACAGACGAAATCGTACTACACAAAACGTGTAGATCTCTTTAAAACACAAATTTAAAATAAGTCTTTTTGTATATATGCCGTTTCTGAGATATCCGTTATTAAAGATACGAACCGTTCATTTCCTATCAACATTCAGTTGTTTCTCGCGATGTCATGGAAACAGTATGGAATTTCAAGGCCAGCATATAGCTTTCAGTTGTTAAACATTTGACTATCGCTGTTCTCTTTGTATCTATAACGAAATGTGTAATGTAGTTATTTCTGTAAAGGTTTATTTGGATTAGAATGTAGTAGAGAGAAAAAAATCTGATGTGTTACACTCACATGACTTTCTCTACTCTTGTACAAACTATTTTTACAAACGTTTATTCTCCATATGCTTCATATTAATCCAGATGTTAATCTTATTGCTAATTTTCTTGTAGATGCAAGGAGAATTGGTAGGATTTAAGATATAGTCAAATATTTGAAGCGCTGGTTGCTATGTGGAGTATTCCATTCTCTTTGCATTACTAGGATAAAAATCTGATGTGTTACACTCACATGACTTTCTCTACTCTTGTACAATCTAATTTTACAAACGCCTATTCTCCATATGCTTCATGTTAATCGAGATATCGAGATGTCAATCTTATTGGTAATTTTCTTGTAGATGCAAGGGAAATATGGTAGCTTTTAAGCGATAGTCAAATATCTTAACGCTGGTTGCTATGTGGCGCATTCCATTCTCTTTGTATGTTCAGGACATAAAAAAATGAATAACGCATTTGAGAAAAAGTATAAGACAGACACACACACACACGAACATGTTTCCAAAAATGCTTTTTTTGGATTCAGGGGGTCTCAAAATATGTATTTCCGGTGAAATCTCGGTATCGAATTTTTGGGTGGAATACAATACTTCCGCTACATACTATACGTAGTAGAGAAAGTAAAAACCCATGGGGTTAGATTGGGAGGAAGTCGGGGATCGAATCCGCTCATCCTTATGTCTACTTCAAATTGAGGCGAGCATTTTCACATTTCGTTATAGGTACAAAAAGAATAAAGACAGGCACATGTTTAAAAGCGAGTCTCTATATGCTGGTCTTAAAGCCCCATAATCTTTCCATGACATTGCGACAGCACTAAAAAGCGAAGTATTGAACAATTCAAACCAATAATAACGGTATCCTGGAAACGGCTGATGCTACAAAAAGGTAATTTGAAATAAATTGTATGCTTTAAAGAGATCCACATTCCTCTTTTTTGTGTAGTACGTTATCGTCTATCGCTTAACGTTTACAGTTATAAAGGATTGTACAAAATTTGCTACAGCCATTTTTGAGAAAATAAAACATTATGAAATGTTTACCACGAAAGAGCAGTTTCCAAGTTTGATGCTTATTCAACTTTCGTTTTTGAGTAATGCGGTTCACAGACACACATGACACGGGCCTTTTTGCAAAATTGCTTTTTCTTGGGTTCAGGAGACCTCAAAATAGAGAAAGTAATAGTATTCACAAAAAAGTGTTTGAGGCCGTCTGTTCATCACTGTGCAGCAAAGATGCCAATAGCTGCGGCAGATCTTAAAAGTAATATAATTGAAAATCATGACAGTTATGAATAATTAAAATAAGCATATAAAATTAAAAGTATGGCTTTCTGGTCTGAGCAACAAAGAGATGTAAATAAACAACTAATAACGTAAGTACACTGGGATGTAATTATTAAGCTAACACAAGACTACTTTTTACTTTCTCTACTGTGTATAGTAAGTAGGGGAAGTATTGTATTCCACCCAAAAATTCGATACCGAGATTTCACCGGAAATACATGTTTTGAGACTCACTGAATCCAAAAAAAGCATTTTTGGAAACATGTCCGTGTGTGTGTCTGTCTGTGTGTCTGTGTGTCTGTGAACAGCATAACTCAAAAACGAAGAGTCGGATAAACACCAAACTTGGTATTTAGGTTCAGTATCTTTCAGAGATGCGACACGAAGGTTTTCAAGAAAATCCCCCCACCCCAGACTACCCTTTACATGGAACATTTTTCGAAAATTTTAATTTTCTCAAAAACGGCTCTAACGATTTTGATTAAAATATCATATGTTTAAGATATTGTCATGACAAATAAAATGTATATCTCGAATTTTCTGGGAATGTCTCCAAAAGTATTCTTCGTTATGAACGACTTTTTCATAACTGGTAAACCATAAGAGATAGACAAAATTTTAGTACACGAAAAATGTAGATTGCGTTAAAATACACAATTTATGTCATATACATTTCTTTTGTTGAGTGAACCATTTGTGAGATATTACTTGTTATTCCCTTAAATTTTCCAATACTTTATACTTTTTCTCAAATTCGTTATTCATTTTTACTTTCTCTACTACGTATAGTAAGTAGGGGAAGTATTGCATTCCACCCAAAAATTCGATACCGAGATTTCACCGGAAATACATGTTTTGAGACCTCCTGAATCCAAAAAAGCATTTTTGGAAACATGTCCGTGTGTGTGTCTGTGTGTGTGTGTGTGTGTGTGTGTTTGTGTGTGTGTCTGTGAACAGCATAACTCAAAAACGAACAGTCGGATAAACACCAAACTTGGTATTTAGGTTCAGTATCTTCCAGAGATGCTACACGAAGGTTTTCAAGAAAATCCCCCCACCCCAGACTACCCTTTACATGGAACATTTTTCGAAAATTTTAATTTTCTCAAAAATGGCTCTAACGATTTTGATTAAAATATCATATGTTTAAGATAATGTCATGAGAAATGAAATGTATATCTCGAATTTCCTGGGAATGTCTCCAAAAGTATTCTTCATTGTGAACGACTTTTGCATAACTGGTAAACCATAAGAGATGGACAAAATTTTACTACACAAAAAATGTAGATCTCGTTAAAATACACAACTTATGTCATATACATTTCTTTTGTTGAGTGAACCGTTTTCGAGATATTGCTTGTTATTTCCTTAAATTTTCCAATACTTATACTTTTTCTCAAATTCGTTATTCATTTTTTTATGTCCTGGACTTGCAAAGAGAATGGAATGCGCCGCATAGCAACCAGCGTTAAAATGTTTGACCATCGCTTAAAAGCTACCATATTCCCCTTGCATCTACGAGAAAATTAGCAATAAGATTGACATCTCGATATCTCGATTAACATAAAGCTAATGGAGAATAGGCGTTTGTAAAAATAGATTGTACAAGAGTAGAGAAAGTCATGTGAGTGTAACACATCAGATTTTTACTTTCTCTACTGCGTATAGTAAGTAGGGGAAGTATTGTATTCCACCCAAAAATTCGATACCGAGATTTCACCGGAAATACATGTTTTGAGACCCCCTGAATCCAAAAAAAGCATTTTTGGAAACATGTCCGTGTGTGTGTCTGTGTGTGTGTGTGTGTCTGTCTGTCTGTCTGTCTGTGAACAGCATAACTCAGAAACGAACAGTCGGATAAACACCAAACTTGGTATTTAGGTTCAGTATCTTCCAGAGATGCGATACGAAGGTTTTCAAGAAAATCCTCCCACCCCAGATTACCCTTTACATGGAACATTTTTCGAAAATTTCAATTTTCTCAAAAATGGCTCTAACGATTTTGATTAAAATATCACATGTTTAAGATATTTTCATGACAAATGAAATGTATATCTCGAATTTTCTGGGAATGTCTACAAAAGTGTTCTTCATTGTGAACGACTTTTACATAACTGGTAAACCATAAGAGATAGACAAAATTTTACTGCACAAAAAATGTAGATCGCGTTAAAATACACAATTTATGTCATATACATTTTTGTTTGTAGAGTGAACCATTTTCGCGATATTGCTTGTTTTTCCCTAAAATTTTTCAATAATACTTTTTCTCAAATTCGTTATTCATTTTTTTTATGTCCTGGATAATGCAAAGAGATTGAAATGCGCCACATAGCAACCAGCTCTTAAAACATTTGACTATCGCTTATAACCTACCATATTCCCCTTGCATCTACAACAAAATTAGCAATAAGATTGATATCTCGATTAACATGAAGCATATGGAGAATAAACGTTTGTAAAAATAGTTTGTACAAGAGTAGAGAAAGTCATGTGAGTGTAACACATCAGATTTTTTTATTTAAATTTATTTTAGGTCGCTTGAACTCGCTGGTCATATCGCGACTCCATAAGGATTCAAACCACTATAATGAATTACATTGTAAATGTACATTAGTCAGACATTATAATTTGGTGTATATCTTAGTTTGTTTAAGATACTTAAGTATCATTTCTTTAAACACTGGATATCTTATGACGTCACACATGTCGAACATCACAATCTCATCTTGCACTCGTGTGGTGTTGACAGTCCAGAATCATGTGAGGTGCAGTAAGTGAACCACTACAGAAGCTACAAAGTGGAGGAGGATCATGAGATATAAGTCAGGAGTGAGCGATCGTGTGAGAGCAACTTGGTCCTTGGTAGGAAGGAAAATCACTGGGTATTTAGGAGAGATGTCATACAGTTTACATGCAGATGAGCTGTTCCAATGCTGCATCCATATCTGAGTGATTCCTTGTGGATGCATCTGAGGAAGTCACAGTGTGGTATGGATGCTTGGTGCCTCTTGTGCTGCAACGTTAGCTTCCTCGTTGTAACCAATTTTGTACTGTATGCTAAATCCGAAATTGTCCCTGTTTGACATTCTCCAATTGGTAGCATTTTTATCTTGATAATGTAGCAGCTTTATATCCCTTATTGTTAGTCAAGCTAATAATAATAATAATAATAATAATAATAGTAATAATAATTTCTTTTTCGCTTTTTATGTAACTATATTTTATGCTGAAAACGTTTCTTTAAGGATATTCTATCCATTTTATGGAAATCAGCGTAACCTGTAAGCTACGCTCGTGACCCGAGTTTGATTTGCGTAAACACAAACTAACAGAAGCAAGGAAGGAAGGAAGGAGCAAATACTTCCGTTCATTGTATTATCTCATGTCTTAAGTTCTGATTTAGTTCCGCTGAGTTCACAGATTTTGGTCACCGGAGTAGGTAACTGATATGGCTGAGAGTGATTCACCCAGCCAGACTATTGCAGAAACATGATTTAGTGCATCAACTAAATCAGCTTCAACTCAGTTAACACTGCATGTTACCTGAGTAACTATACTTCTTCCCCATTGTTTTGCAAGTTTTCATTTAGATACAACAATTTATGGAATGTTGCATTCATTTACCTACAGGAAACGCAGTCAAGACCTATCAAGAACTACAGTCCAGCAAGTCTTTGGGGACACGAAGTATTAAGGATACTTCGATACCACCGAGTATCGAGGTATCGAGGTCCCATTCCTAGTTGTCTGTAAAACAACTGTTAATTTATCTTGTTTACAAAAATCATTAGTACTACCCGGCAGTAACTCACGTGGAGAACCCCTGATCTACACTATACAAGAACTTTCCGCATGGGAGGAAAATTCTCTTGACATACATGAACCAGCATCTCTGACAATCAATACATCCAAACTAAAAATCTCTAAGGCGGCTTGGATTATGTTAGAGAAATCAGCACCGGATGTCTCAATAAAATCTCTGATTTCAAGTCCTATAAACTTCTGAAGCCATATTGCCGAGATACACATTCAAGCTCTTCCGGCAACACTTGCTCTGTCTGCTGTGGAGGAGAAGAAGGGCATAAGGAAAATGCTTTCTTGCATAGATCAAGAACGTCAGTGGCTCGCATTCGGAAGGTTCCGAATTCAATTCCCGTGAGTCAACGAACCTGAATGGCGTTTTTCGTGGTTTCCCTCAGCCGCCAAGGTAAATACTGGATTGTATATTTAATACCACGACCCAAAGTTCCACCTTAAGTATATACCCGTAATAAACGATAGAGAAAGTTATGTGAATGTACTAAGAAGCTATTTGAGCTAGAGCTTTGAGCTTATGCGCAGTCATTTCTTTATTTACTCACATTAAGTATGCCAATTTTCAAGTGAATAGCTTTAAAATTAAAAAAAAAAAACCTTAAAAATTCAGCCCAGTGCCCCTTTAAGAAAACCACTGATATCCCCCACCCGCGCAGCTAGCTCATGCTGTCCATAATTAATTTCGACATGAAACATTTTAAAACACATTTCGGGGAATGTTTTAACACAGCGCTAGGTTTAAGTTGAAACCACGTGGGAAAGGAAGGAGGACGAGACGGCTCAATTAGATTTCCGCAAACTTCCTGCTTCAAAACTGAGAACTGGGCCGCTAAAAACTTTCAAGCTTGGCGCGATGGCCTAATGAAATAAAATTTACATTATGATGGAAATACAAGTCAATAGTGGGGGTCAGAAAAACACGAAAAAGGGGAGAGTTTGTGCGCAGCACAGCTCGCGCAGGTGTTGTTACAGTGATGGTAGGCAGACCAAGCAGATCGATACGGACCAAGTTCAAGCTGAGCCGCTGAAACGTTTTATATGTAGAGTCTTGTTAGCACAAGCCATTCTTTCATCTCGCTTTCTCTTTACGTGTTTTTATTCCTTTTGCGGCTTCTCCTCCTCGTCTCCCTTCACCTTTCCATTTCTTACTCCTCTGCTTCCAAGTTTTCGTTCCTGGTGCATGCATGTGCCATTTCATTTACTTAAAGCGGAAGTATATGCTCTCTTACCAGAGCTAAATTGGAATGTCGGATCTTTAAAGTGGAAATAATTATTTTAGAAAAACGAGTTCTTCTCCAGGGAGTCGCGTCCTTCTTGCTTTATTTGAAGAGCTTTCCGATGATGTCGTCATTAAGGGCTCTTGCTGATGGGGGGAGACAAAGAGAACCACGACTTCCTTCCAGTTATAAAAACACCATCTATGTTGATTCACCTGCCACAGCATTCAGGTGACACGTGATAAACCAGTAATTAATGGCAAATCTGACGTGTTACCTGCACACGACTTTCTCTACCCACTTTCATAAAAGGCTAATGCTTCTATCTGCTTCATGTTATGTAAGATAAACATTTGCAGATATGGTTTAATCACATATTTAGTTTATACAGGGTGAGCCAAAAAACTACGAACCACCAGCGCGGTGTTTTTCCTGTCCGCGTCCTCGGCGCTTGTGGCCGTCTGCCGCTATCATAGAAACATTTTTAAACCTACTTTTAAAGGCTTTACTTACCAACTTTATGTAAGGAGACGCTGAAACTGGTCACCGTCGTTGTCCATACATTTTTGACATCCCTTTAGGAAACTTAGTACCAATTTTTTTATTTACCGAACTTTTCCTTTTTGAGTTATGCTGCTCTCTCTCTCTCTCGCACCATAAGCATGGACCGTTTTCTATAAATGATTTTCTTGGGTTCCGGTATTTCCGATGTAATCTTGATATGGAATTTTTGGGTGGAATGCAATACCTTCTCTACCTGCTAGGTACTTGATAGCGGAAGCGAAAATGCCTTTTTAGACAGCATGGCCTAAAAGTAGAACTTTTAACACAAAGCACACGGGCTTTAGATTATCCCACTAGTGCCATAATCTTCCCTGTGACCAACTTTGGTTTCGAGTGAAATCGCATGCAATTAACCTCTGAGTTTGCACATGTTTAATAACTCGATTTGGTTTGGTTAGATTTGACTTTTCATTGTGCCTTTTTACATAATTAATTTCTCATGGCGTTCGCATTATCTGTTCAAAATAAAAATCGGCATACCTCAATTTATCACAATTCGTTGTGGAGTTGACCTATTCGTTATATTAGCAGCTTTCTGCTTTCTTTGATCTAAAGCGATATTTTTACTTTCTCTACTACGTATAGTAAGTAGGGGAAGTATTGTATTCCAACCAAAAACTCGATACCGAGATTTCCCAGCAAATATATGTTTTGAGACCCCCTGAATCCAAAAAAAGCATTTTTGGAAGCATGTCCGTGTGTGTGTCTGTGAATAGCATAAGTCCGAAACGAACAGTCGGATAAACACCAAACTTAGTATATAGGTTCAGTACCTTCCAGAGACGCGACACAAAGGTTTTCAAGAAAATCCCCCTACCCCACAGTACCCTTTACATGCAACATTTTTCGAAAATTTTAATTTTCTCAAAAATGGCTCTAACGATTTTGATTAAAATTATCATATGTTTAAGATATTTTCATAACAAATGAAATGTATATCTCGAAGTTTCTGGGAATGCCTCCAAAAGTATTCTTCTTTGTGAACGACTTTTGTATAACTGGTAAACCATAAGAGATAGACAAAATTTTACTACACCAAAAATGTAGATCGCGGTAAAATACACAATTTATGTCATATACATTTTTTTTTTGTTTAGTGAACCATTTTCGAGATATTGCTTGTTATTCCCTTAAATTTTCCAATACTTATACTTTTTCTCAAATGGGAATTCGTTATTCATTTTTTTTTGTCCTGGACATACAAAGAGAATGAAATGCGCCACATAGCAACCAGCTCTTAAAACATTTGACTATCGCTTAAAGCCTACCATATTCCCCTTTCACATCTCAATTAACATGAAGCATATGGAGAATAAGCGTTTGTGATTGTAACACATCAGATTTTTTTTAGCTAGTGTAACTTACATTAGGATGAAATTATTATTTCAGAAGAAACTGAAATGGAACAGCCAAGTGAAATTACAGAAGTAATAGCGGTCGAAGTACTTACCCAAAAAATCCAGAAAGCAATGCGATAAATATTTAATCGCTTCATTGTCTGGTGCAAGGCAAAACATGTTGGAAATAATTTCACTGAAGATGACTGATAGGGAATCAGCAAAAAATCCCACATTTAGTTTATTAACGTCATTTCTCGTTTCAATAACGCGTTCTAAACATGATGTCTGCTAGTTTCAGGAATCAATATAATATTGATATTTTACTAATTCGAGCACTGTCTACAGAATAGTATATGCCACACGTGTTTAAAGTGGTTTTGTTTTCCTCGTAGGATTGCAAAAATTCCTACTCGCAAAATTAAAGCCTACTTTTACCCCTTGTATCATAATCTATTATTTTGGACTCAGGGAACCTCAAAACGTGTATTTTCGGTAAAATCTTGGGTAAATCACAAGTGAAGAGAAGAGAAAGCAAAAAAAAAAAAAAAACAAAATACTGTGTTTGCAATAAGTACAAGTATCAACGCTGCTTTATTTGCTGGCCTTTAAATTTATTTCAGGAAATACATAACAGATGTGTGTGTTGTTACATCTGTATAATGGTTTACACGCCATACTAAAATCAGTTTTTACTTGAAGTGCTGCTCTAACTACATCTGTGTTTCTAATATACACTATGTGATCAAAAGTATTCCGACACCCCACAAACATACGTTTTTCATCTTAGGTGCATTGTGCTGCCACCTACTGCCTGATACTCATTATCCGCGACCTCAGTAGTCATTAGACATCGTGAAACAGCAGAATGGGACGCTCCGTGGAACTCACGGACTTCGAACGTGGTCAGGTGTTTGGGTGTCACTTGTGTCAGAAGTCTGTCCACACTCCTAAACCTCCCTAGGTCCACTGTTTCTGATGTGATAGTGAAGTGGAAACGTGAAGGGACATGTACAGCACAAAAGCGTACAGGCCGACCTCGTCTGTTGACTGACAGAGACCGCCGACATTTGAAGAGGGTCGTAAAGAGTAATAGGCAGATATCTATCCAGACCATCACACAGGAATTCCAAACTGCATCAGGATCCACTCCAAGTACTATGACAGTTAGGCGTGAGGTGAGAAACCTTGGTTTCCATGGTCGAGCGGCTGCTCATAAGTCACACATCACGCAGGTAAATGCCAAACGGCGCCTTGCTTGGTGTAAGGAGCGTCAACATTCACGACTGAACAGTGGCAAAACGTTGTGTAGAGTGACGAATCACGGTACACAATGTGGCGATCCGATGGCAGGGTGTGGGTATGAGCGAATACCCGGTGAACGCCATCTGCCAGCGTGTGTAGTGCCAACAGTGAAATTCGAGGTGCTGGTGGTGTTATGGTGTGATCGTGTTTTTCCTGGAGGGGGCTTGCACCCCTTGTTGTTTTGCGCGGCACGATCACAGCGCAGACCTACATTGATATCTTAAGCACCTTCTTGCTTCTCACTGTTGAAGAGCAATTCGGGGATGGCGATTGCATCTTTCAACACGATCGAGCACCTGTTCATACTGCACGGGCTGTGGCGGAGTGGCTACATGACAATAACATCCCTGTAATGGACTGGCCTGCACAAAGTGCTGACTTGAATCCTATAGAACACCTTTGGGATGTTTTGGAACGCCGACTTCGTGCCAGGCCTCACCGACCTACATCGATACCTCTCTTCAGTTCCGCTCTCCGTGAAGAATGGGCTGTCATTCCCCAAGAAACCTTCAAGCACCTGATTGAAAGTATGCCTGCGAGAGTGAACGCTGTCATCAGGGGTAAGGGTGGGCCAGCACCATATTGACTTCCAGCATTACCGATGGAAGCCGCCACGAACTTGTATGTCATTTTCAGCCAGGTGTCCGGATACGTTTGATCACGTGGTGTATAACCATGACATTTGCCTCTGGCTGAAAGTGGCTTCAGCAAATACAGTGCTTAGTGAACAAGTGGAAACCCAAGTCCCAAGTTGCGGACAGTCGCGCGGAATTGGGGACGCGTGGCCACCCCGCCAGCGGTGCACGCGTTTTAACAAACTCAAAGTAGCTTAACATACGTCGCTGTATGTTTTGCCTACCAAGGTTTGAACCAAATCTATGGACTCGTCACACCTGTGATTCCTCTTGTCAGCTTTCCTTTCAATATCCTTGCATTCCCTTGGGTTGGATCGGCGTTTTCGTGTCTGCCTTTGGTCTTTACTTTAAATCTGTATCAACAACTTGGCAATGATCTCATGTGGTCCAATTGTTAATAAGAGCATGCTTACCAACTTCCTGAAATTGAAACCCGTAAAACTTAGCCTTCTTCAGCAAAGTAAGAATTTTGCGATGACAAAGTTTAGAATGCGCAAAATGTTCATTGCACTAAATGTACAAACATTCATGTAAAATTAATGGAAATTCCTTTTATAAGAAGATCTGGTAGTACTGTCAGGCAGTATTTTTAACACTTAAATGATTTCAGTCAAATTATATAATATGTAAATTCAATAACAACCCGCCTTGAAGCAATATGTGTATGTGATAATTTTTAAAATGAATGTAACAGTCATTGCATATGCTTATATTATTGTAAACATGTTCAATAATGTTATGTGAATGTATTACGTAATTTAATAATGTAGGAGCTGTGAGAGTAATAAGTTAAATGTGCTAACAATGAGGTAACCTTGAGGCAATAATAAGTTTGAGAGTTTAAATGCTTGTGATTCATGGAGTAACAATAATGTAATTTTGAACAGTTTAAAAAAATAGGCAATCAACAACCAGAAAAAGCTTTAGTTAAATGCAGGTATTCTATTGGAGTAGGATTAGCCAATCAGAGACTTGGAATACAGAGATTTACAAGTTTAGGCGGTTGAAATAAGTTTAGTTGCCTGCAGACCGTGATTGTAACCGGATGCAAGATGCGTCCTCGAGAGATTTTATACGTATTTTGAGTGAGATAAAATAGTTTACATGTTAAAAGTGCAAGTATTTAATAAAAACATCTCACAGCTCTCTATCAGTGAAGTGTTATTTAAATCGTATCAAGCATTAATAAAAGGAGTGAAGTAAAATTATAATCTGTGTAAGCCTACATTCTTGTCGCATCACGTCCAGCCAAGACATCCATGTCTCTAAAATAAATACTGACGCAGCCGAGGCAAACATAAAATATAATATTTAAGGAAACAGTTTAAATTACAAAGTTAATATTTTTTAAAACTGGGGCAAATGCCACCTGAAAATACTTTTGGGGCGAAGGCTACCGGAAACTGTTTACTACAAGTTCGCCTCTACCAACAGTCGAAATACGATACAACCCACCATAACATAACCCTACTTCAACTGCCCCTTTTGCGTTACACATACTGAAATTCTTCCTGGTACCAAAAAATGGAATACATATCCCACAACTATAGAACGCGAATAAGGGAACGTGAGGGAGTTAACTTTACAATTCACATCTTCCATTACTGAATGGTCGCGCCCATTTACTGCTGCTTACTAGCGGTAAGTATGGTATAATAAAATTTTAAACCCGCAAGTTATACATTTTGTTGCAGCCCAGTGAAGGGGGACCATGATGGTGATGAACGATAGACAGAGAGAGAAGCTCTGGCCTGTCATAGCACTGTGTACCAATTAGCGAGGTGCATTCAGTCTGCAAGTACAATAAGAGTATAGGGTGTGCAACGGAAGGGGGCACCTGGCGCACTGCGACCTACAGGAGATCTATTCTGGCTACCACACCCGAGGAGGAAGGGTGAAGGAGCCATAGGCGACTACAGGCCGCAAGCAGACAGGCCACAGAGACGCAAAATTAAATTAAATTTAGTTTTATTTATGGACGCTCTTTAAGTGCTGTGGTTCTTAGCGTCCCATTCTATATTGGGCGTGAAAGATCGTAAATTTTGCTCAGAGGCCTCTTTATCAGGCTTGAGGTTCTTTTACGTGCTATAAATTTACGACACAGGACCACCAGCTTTACTTCTCTTCCGAAAGAAGGCATGCTAAGGATTTTTCCACCATCGCCCTCCGCCAGGTTTGAACCCGCGACCTCGGACAGAGACGCACGAAAGTCCGTAACAGCTCCTGGCTTGAAGACCTGTCCCACTACCGGAGCTAACCAGAAAGGGTGACGAACGACCTGTCCAATCAAGCAGCCCTCTAGTGCCAATGGGAATACTCTTTCTTTGGAAAAGGTATCCGCGTCATCTGTAGACACCGCCACACACCACGAAACCTAGAAGCTCACCCGAAAGATGAGGAAATCGTGGTAGATGAGAAACTACACCAACATTCGCCTACTGACCAGGGAAAACCACGAAAAAAAGCAAATCAGAGGGGCCGGTCAACAGGAATCGAACCGGGACCTCTCGAATACCATCCTCACACGTTACCGCAGAGCCAACTCACTCTGTAAGTTACAGTTTAGAGCAATAGAAATTAATTTTTTTCATGTTCGTTGTGAAAATATCTAAAACTTTGAATCTGCTGTGCCGTAAAGTCACTCCGGTATATTTTACGGACAAACCATAGAGGTTGGCAACTATGTAGGTAAGAGGTATTGCCCGGATAAACATTAACACATGTACACCGTTGAGAAACCTTTGAAACTCTTCATGAAAAAGCTTCGTGTGAACGATGCAGTACGTTAGCTAAATTAGGTTCGAGGTTTTGAATGCCCTTTCACAGTCACAAGGTTTGGCGAAACTTGCTTTTCGAAAACTGATTCCCATACAACGGCAGGATGAAAAACCGATCTGAGAACTTTGAAGTCTTCGCATTTTAGCACAAAGAGCTGAGCAAGAAGCTAATGAAAACATTGTCATTTTATACCAGAGAAAGTTTGGGCGAGGTGATTTCTGATTCGGTGGCGCGTAATAATACGCAACGAACCGAATGAAAAAGTTTATGAATTAGCGGTGCATATTCATCAGGACGGCATTTTCCACGAATGAGAATAAAATATTTTAATCAGTTTATGCAGAAATCTAATGAATATCACATAATGAGGATCTTTTATGCTGTTTAATTAACAAGTAACATAACGTAATTATAAAGTTAAACCGCTAATGAATAATAATTAACTTAATAAAAAGGATGCATCGTTTTTTGTTCTTTGTATTGCAATAGCTTATTATTTTTCGGGATAGCAATATAGACTAAACATATGACAAAGAAGTCGCAGGAACTCATATTGTGGTCGGTTCTTTTTCTCTCTTTTGCTTGTTTTTGCTTTCTCTTGTTTTATAGTTATTTCCTTAATTTTGGCATAATAACGCAGAAAGAGGCATAATATACTGTGACCGCGCGCGTGAAGCTACCTGTGGACCGCCAGTAGACGCCTCTCGGCGCGGCACCTGCGTGGGTGCTACCACCACCCTAGGAAGTTCTTACTCAGAACTTGAGGAAGGGATGAGGTAAAGGAACCACAGGAGGCTACAGGCCGCGGATAGATGAGCCACAGAGAGGCACGGATGTCTTGGAAATGGCTTAGGTATGCCACAAAAAAGTTTTAAAGAGATCTACATTTTTGTGTAGTACGTTTTCGTGTATCGCTTAACGTTTACCAGTTATACAAAATTATGCAAAATTCCTTTTGAATGAAGATTTCACAGGCTACTCTCAGAAAAGTCAAGATGTAATTATATTTGGCATGTAAATGTATTTATGCTCGACCATGCCAAAATGTAGTATTTATACGACTGGTAGCAGCTTTAATGGGCCTCATTAAAGTACACCTGTTCATTTAAGTATTGGTATTGGTATTCGACCAATCAGAAGTGGCCACGTAACATTGTGAAAGCGCAAGTATCGATTATTCTTCGTAGTACGTCTCACAACGCTAGCAACTTTGTTTAACACAGGTGCTACAAGATCATTGTATTGTAACCATAGATAAAGGAATAACGATTGTAACACATCACTCAAACCAGAAACGAATACTTATGAAAGCTTTAATTTAGATACATGGTCGAGCATAAACAGTCGTATGAAACTTGACTAATATGGTCGCTTCTCTTCGCTCGCTCGGTTAATAATAATACTCGCGTTTTAATTACTACCATTATAGTCTCGATGCATAATATACTATTAATATATGGTATTTTAATCAAAATCGTTACAGCGTTCTTTGAGAAAATAAAACATTTGGAAAAATGTACCATGCAAAGTGTAGTTAAATTCTTCATGGAGTTTGTTAAAATTATTTCATAACATTCTTTTACATGAAGGAATTAATCATATTGATGTTGGAATTAATAATAATCCAATTAAGGTTCTTGATCAATTAACTGATAAGTTTATAAAATTCGATGAATGATCAAAAACCGAAAATAAATTAGTTATGATTTACGGTGGGGGGGATTTACTTGAAAGACTTCGTGTCGCATCTTTAGAAGATACTGAACCTAAGTGCCAAGTTTGGTATTTATCCGACTTTTCGTTTTTGAAGTATGCTGTTTACAAACAACACACAAGGACATTTCTTCTAAAAATGCTTTTTGGATTCAGGACTCCCCAAAACATATTTCCGGTGAAATCTCGGTATGAAACTTTTGGGTGGAATGCAATACCTTCTCTACGTACTAGGTACGTGGCAGAGAAAGCAAAAATTGCGAAATAAGTACGCAAAGGGAAGAAAACAGTAAAATAATAACGTAAAGTCGGAGCAGAGTAAATTAACATAGAAAAATGGAATAAAATGGCCTAATAAATATATATTTTCATAATCTGGGATCCGTGATAAGGATTTAGCAATGTCTGTGCTGCAAAAGTTAAAGGATGACACGCCACTAGTATCCGGGACGTTTTAATGAAGAATACAATATGAACGTTGTCTCCGGGTTTGTGTGTTGCTAGTAAACAAAATAAGGAAAGCAACTCCACTGGTAACGAACGCAGTGAAGTCATATTATTATTATTATTTTTATATTTAATCAAATAAAAAGAACTATCATGAAAATGTTCTTTACCCTTTTGTGGCAGAAAGTAAAAAATATAGACTGCGCTGAAGGGCTCTTTGCATCTCTCGTAATTGCGAGCCCCAGGTAAGACACTAAATTGAACTCATTACCGGTGCGGGAATTTTTTTTTCAGAAGAGCTGTTATCTCTATTTAATTACGCTCATTAGATATCATTCATGACAATTTCTCAGGGCAACTCATTATCTGAGCCAGCTAAATTAATGCAGTACGTTGGTAAACCTGCAGAGCAACCTAAAATACGCGTCGATGAACATTAACAAAAACTGCCATTTAGTTCTTTATAGCCGTTTAAAATTTGCTGCCTCAGATAAGCAACAAGTTGTTGCAGCAGACTTCACTCTATCAAATTTCTTTACGTCAATGTGATGCATAGCGCTCTGCACGATAGGTCGTAAAACATTATTGTCTCTTTGCTATTTAAAATTGTCGTAGAACATCAAAAACAGAACTTAAAACCTTATTTAATAAAAGTAATTAATATTGTATATCGGATTTAGGGGTGATGCGGCATAATGGCAGAGTGGTTAAACCATTAGCCTATCACCAAGACCTCCCGGGGAACCCTATGTGAGATTTGTGGTGCACAAAGCGCATTCTGGTGGGTTTTCCTTTCATTCATCTCACCGTCATTTCATATCATCCCCTTCCTCTCTCTCATACCAGACGTCGGGCTGATCACCCATCCTGGATGTTCTCTTCCACAGTCCGTGCTCCCCGACAGGCGTCTGACCCCAGGCACCCTTGGTAGGTCCTAAAAACGGGAAGGGTAAAAAGAGAAAGAAGGATTTAGAGGTGTCATAAAAGTCATTTTCGAGTAACGGTTATAACTATCACAGTTAAAGTGCGTTAACGGATACACATAACGGTTACCAGTAACCATTAAGTATTATTATCATGTTCGCAGTTATATTACATTAATGGTTACAAGAACCAATTAGCGCGCGCGCAGACAAACAAACATACCAAGACGTATTTCTGCGTGCTGCCTTCTCCCTATTTGTTAAGCTATTCGCGCCGCAAGTGCCCCTCTCTTAGCACATGCAGATGGAAACGGCCGTGAGTAAATGAGAAAAATGATTACCTTCACGCAAGTCGAGGTCGAAAGCAATGCAGTTGTAGAATATTAATAAGGAATATTCAACTTACAATTATGGTGTGTTTGGTAATGAATACGGAGAGGGGTTTAATAAGCAAACCTTAAAGTTAGGAACACACCAAGGGCTGGTGGCGAGGGAAGGTGGAAGCGACTGCTACCTTGCAGTCTTCTCAGTAAATAAATACGTTTACACAGTTGAGCGCGTAGTCGTCCTCCGTGGCTTGGCTTCCTTCGGAAGGGAAGTAAAGCCGGTGGTCCTGTGTCGTAGATTTACGGCACGTAAAAGAACCTCACGCTTCATAAAGAGGACTCTGAGCAAAATTACCGGTCTTTCACGCCCAAAATAGAATGGGACGCTAAGAACCACAGCAGTTAAACAGCGTCCATAAAAAAAAAACACCTGAGCGCACTACATTCTGCTTCGAAAGCAGGTAAATCAGGATTAAGGATTGTTAGAAAAAGGGAAGCATTATGTTTTTAGCTATTGACAATTAGTTTATGAAAGCTACAAAACAAGCATTTTAAAGGCTGTGTATTTATTAGAGTATGACACAAATCCTCGAAAAGATTCTGATATATAATTTGGAGCTAAGGATTTTGTAGATCGACCTTGCTCATTGTTGCTTTCTAATAATGTAACATTGTGGTTTGTGTTTCACTGAATTACAGTGTTGTTTAATATTCTATTTAAACGTCTTTTGAGCTATATGTTACATCTGATGGTTTCGCCATTTGTACTGAAGTGTTCTGCAACAGATGCTAATTTTAATGTATAAATCTTCTTTGCTTTAGGCATATTGCCACAGTTCTCCACCGTTGTTTTATTATACAGCGAATAATTGGAACAGTCGCAACGAAGCCGGTCTAAGGGGAGGGGAGGAGTGTGTTTTCACAGTACCTAACGCACCTATATTCCCTGTGGTAACAGGATTGTTCTGTTTACTTACTAAAACCCCTCTACTAATGAAGCAGCCCTTTTAACTCCGAGGTTTGATTCAAAAATAGGATTTAACCTTATCGTATATCTGTTGGCTTTCGTTGTTCTTTGACATGCAACGTTCAATACGTAAATATCTACGACAACAAATCAAAAACAGCGGAAACTGCAGGCACACCCCTTCACACGTGCGTTTCGAATTCCAAAGTTGGAGAAATTTCACATTTCTATAAGCAACCTTACAGGATAGACTTGTGCAACTGGATCTTGATTCACCACTGTTGAACTTTTTGTAGCATTGTTTGAGCTTAACGGCCTGCTCACATTTCGATCCTAGAGAGCATTACTTGTTTCCGCGATGTATAAAAGCCGGTGCAGCAATATTCAATCGTATGTGAATAATAATTTTAATGCACCACACGCACCTTCGGTGCTTGAGAGCTGGCTGTCCTGTCGTCTGTGGCCTGTGACCAGCAACGCGCTGTAATAAACAAAGTTGTACTTGCAATTCCGAGCGAGGATGGTTCAAGTTTTAAACGAGTTGAGGTAACTAGTTTCCGATAAACGATACCAATGCTACGCACATGCAGTGAACGGTGTCACCTAGGCTCGGTAACTGTCTTGTTACTTTAATCACGTGATGCACCATGTGATCAAAAGTATCCGGACACCCCCACAAACATACATTTTTCATCTTAAGTGTATTGTGCTGCCACCTACTGCCTGGTACTCATTATCCGCGACCTCAGTAGTCATTAGACATCGTGAAACAGCAGAATGGGACGCTCCGTGGAACTCACGGGCTTCGAACGTGCTCAGGTGATTGGGTGTCACTTGTGTCAGAAGTCTGTACGTGAGATTTCCACACTCCTAAACATCCCTAGGTCCACTGTTTCTGATGTGATAGTGAAGAGGAAACGTGAAGAGACATTTACAGTACAAAAGCGTACAGGCCGACCTCGTCTGTTGACTGACAGAGACTGCCGACATTTGAAGAGGATCGTAAAGAGTAATAGGCAGACATCTATCCAGACCATCACACAGGCATTCCAAACTGCATCAGGATCCACTCCAAGTACTATGGCAGTTAGGCGTGAGGTGAGAAACCTTGGTTTCCATGGTGGAGCGGCTGCTCATAAGCCACACATCACGCAGGAAAATGCCAAACGACGCCTCGCTTGGTGTAAGAAGCGTCAACATTACACGATTGAACAGTGGCAAAACGTTGTGTGGAGTGACGAATCACTTTTTTCTTTTTAAGACTTGTCGAATTTCAGTTGTTTCTCGCGATTTCATGGAAACAGTATGGAATTTTAAGGCCAGCATATAGCGTCCAGTTCTTAAACATCTGACTATCGCTGTTCTCTTTGTTTCTATAACGAAATTAATAATCTAGATATTTCTGCAAAGGTTTAGTAAACGATAGAGAAGCAGAAGAGGTCATGTGGATGTAATATAACAATTTTTTTTGTGAAAATCAATACTTACTC
The DNA here is from genome assembly GCA_030765065.1 of Deroplatys truncata. Classification (NCBI taxonomy): domain Eukaryota; kingdom Metazoa; phylum Arthropoda; class Insecta; order Mantodea; family Mantidae; genus Deroplatys; species Deroplatys truncata. Next base: position 17,187,523 of record CM060979.1, read on the forward strand.
AACTTGCTATAGGCAAATAACACAGCAAGTATTAATACATATTGTATGTCTGGCCGTATAAAATTCATTTCACAAGTAAATGAACTTTTGCTTTATGAAATGGATCTCTGTTCTGTTTGGGCATCTGAGCAATATTCAGTGATACTCGAAAAGGTCAAAAATTAAATTGAGTTTTTATTTATTTATTTATAGACGCTTTTTAACTACTAACGCTCTTAGCGCCCCATTCTATACCGGGTGCGAAAGACCGGAAATTTTGCTCATATGCGTCTTTAGGTTCTTTTACGTGGCGTAAATCTACGACACGGAACCACCGGCCTTACTTAGCTTCCGAAGGCAACCATGCTAAGAGTTTCTACGCCCGGAAAAATCCATCGCCCTCCGCCGGGTTGGAACCAGGGACCTCGGGAACTAGAGGCTAGCATGGTACACTAGTCCCCGGAGGACGAACGCCGAAAAGGTCGATGTGTACAACCGAATCATAAGACCGCAGCTCCACATTTTCTTGTTGAAAACGCGCAATATGTTGAAGAAAAGGCCTTGAACTTCTACGCTACCCTTATCTCTAGCCGGGCAGTGTTAGCTATTTATTTCTTTGGAGATGTGATTATCATAAATTTAGAAAATTGCACTTATACCGATCATAGGGACGTTTTCCGAGCGAGCTGCCTCGTTCCGGAAATCCGCCGAGTTTTCTAGTAAACATCTCTGTTGCCAAGGGAGACAAAGGGATGTCTGGCTGCTTGGCGTCAGCAAGGCTGTTTTCTGCGCCTAACAAAGACGCCCTTGGAGAAAAAAAGGGCGAGGAAGCGACTCAACTGAAAGTGGATGTATTAGACTGGCTCGCTCCAGAAAGAGAAAACTACTTCGACTTTATTGGAGAGTACTTGTTCCAAACATTCGGGTATCTGAGGTTGGCAATGCATCCGATTTTTACTTTCTCTATCACGTACCTATTAGGTAGAGAAGGTATTGCATTCCACCAGAATATTACTGAGATTTTATCGGAAATACATATTTTGAGACCCACTGAATCCAAAAGAAAGCATTTTTAGAAAAAGGTCCGAGCGCGCGCGCGTGTTTCTGCGTGTGTGAACAGCATAACTCAAAGTCAGATAAATACCAAACTTATTATTTAGATTCAGTAACTTCCAAAGATACGACAAAAAGATTTTCAAGAAAATCCCCCCACCGAAAACTATCCTTTACATGAAACATTTTGAGGCAGTATTTTTAACACTTAAATGATTTAGTCTAATTATATAATATAAAATTCAATAACAGCCCGCCTTAAAGCAATATGTATATAAATAACATAAAATGTCATTGTATAAATGTTTATATTATTATGTACATGTTCAATAATGTTATGTGAATATATTACGTAATTCAATAATGTAGGAGCTGTGAGAATAATAGGTAAAAGTTGCTAACAATGAGGTAACAATAAAGTTAACCTTGAGGCAATAATGAATAAGAACGTTTAATAATGCTACTTGTAATTATTGGAACAACAATAATTTAAATTTTGAGACAGTTTATAAATAGCCAATCAACAACCAGAAAAAAGCTTAAATTAAATAAAAGTATTCCATTGGGAGTAGGATTAGCTAATCAGAAACTGAAATAGGGCAAATTGTACAAATTCAAAAGTTAGTTGCTAGTAGACAGTATTCCTAACTGGACGCGAAACGCGTCCTCGAGAATTTTAATACGTATTCAGTGTGAGACGAAAATAATTTACGTGTTTAAAAAAAAAGTGCAAGTAATTAATCAATAATCTCACAGCTCTCTATATCAGTGAAGTGTTATTTCAATCGTTTAAAGAATTAATAAACAGAGTGAAGTACAAATTATAATCTATGTAAGCCTACATTCTTAGCCGCACTACTCCCTGCTAAGAAATCCATGTCTCTAACAGTAATACTGACGCAGCCGAGGCAAACATAAATATATAATATTTAAAGAAATAGTCAAATTACAAAGTTAATATTTTTAAACTTGGGACGAAGGCTACCTGAAACTTTTTACCATACGTGCGGTTTCAACTACTTCAAGTTCGGCTCCCCAACAATCAAACTACAATAAACCTCCTCCTAAAAAATTTGAACTTCTTTAGTTTTTCGATTTTTTTTTTATTTTCTAAAATACCTTTAACAGTTTTGATTAAAATGCCGTATATTAAGGAATTATTTACACAAAAAACAATATGTATACATTGAATTTTCCGGGAATAGCCTGTAAAATCCTCTTAATTGGAAAGGAATTTGTATAATTAATATAACTAGTAAACGTAAAGTCATAGACGTAAACATACTACACAGGAAAGATACATCTCTCTAAAACACGCAATTTATTTCAAATAACTTTTTGTGCCATCACACAGTTCCGATTTATCGTTATTAATGGTTTAAATTGTTCAATACTTGGCCAATCTTTTCAAGTCCTCTCGACTGTCAGTTGTTTCTCGCGGTTGTATGGAAAGAGTAGGGAATTTTAATCGAGATAAATCTTTCTTCATTGTGAACGACTTTTGCATAACTGGTGAACCATAAGAGGTAGACAAACTTTTACTACACAAAAATGTAGATCGCGTTAAAATACACAATTTATGTCGTATACATTTTTTTGTTGAGTGAACCATTTTCGAGATATTGCTTGTTATTCCCTTAAGTTTTCCAATACTTTTTCTCAAATGGGAATTCCTTATTCATTTTTTTTTGTCCTGGTAATGCAAAGAGAATGGAATGCGCCACATAGCAACCAGCTCTTAAAACATTTGACTGTCGCTTAAAACCTACCAATTCCCCTTGCATCTACAAGAAAATTAGCAATAAGATTAACAGCTCGATTAACATGAAGCATATCGAGAATAAGCGTTTGTAAAAATAGTTTGTACAAGAGTAGAGAAAGTCATGTGAGTGTAACACATCAGATTTTTTTTATACAGCTTCTAGAAATTATTCTTGCAAAGGCTTATTTTTCCCTTTAGTTCGTCCTTATTGAGACAAAAGTTTGCAAATACCACAAACACACACACAAACTTTTCTAATTTTTTTTCAGACTATCCGAAAACCTCTATTTCTAATGAAATACGATTTTGAACTTTATGGTAGAATTTAATTCTCAATTCACAAGGATAAATAGTTTAAATATGTAGTCCTGGTTTTAGATAAATACTGTAACATACCAGTACTACAAAGAGACCTCAGTTCACAGTAAACATGCTTAAATGGAAGGGCTCATCTGACACAGAAGTATTAAAATCCGATGTATATTATAGCGTTTCTGTTCACAAAGCAAGAGAGGAGGCTATGAGGAAAAAGAGCCGGTAATATTTCATTGATTTCAGGGCCGATATGTGTCGCTTAAAGCGGCGGTTCCAGGAAACAACTCCCTAAAGCAGATCGCACCCCCAGAGAAAGGAGGAAGCCAGCCACTGCTAACCCTTCTCAAAGGTGCTCCGAATGAAACGTTATATGAGCTTGTGTCCAATAAAGCGCATTACGCAAAAGGCACGCATCGATGCACGGGTGTTTGCCGGCCTCTTTCATCTTTACACACGCCCGTGACACTTTTACTGTGGCTATATCTTCTCTTCTCTAACTTCGATTATCCCATTCGAGGTAACGGTTGCATGCAGCAAGAATTATTGCCTCTCTCTTGTTTGCTCTCTTTGCCTTTCTCTGCCTCATTTTCCTTATACTGGATGCTCTTACGCCTTTGTATCTTGCACTTTCATTTCTCGTAGCGAATCATTGGTAATTAAAGAAAACTTTTCCAGTAATAGCTACATTACACATTTCGTTATAGATACAAAGAGAACGGCGATAGTCAAATGTTTAACAACTGAACGCTATATGCTGGCCTTAAAATTACATACTGTTTCCATGACCTCGCGAGAAACAACCGAAAATCGTATGATGAAGTATTGAACAATTCGAACCATTAATAACGGATATCTAGGAAATAGATGATGCCACAAAAAAGTTATTTGAAATAAATTGTATGTTTTAAAGAGATTCACATTTTTTGTGCAGTACGTTTTCGTCTAACGCTTAAGGTTATACAAAATTCCTTATTATGGAAGAGATAGATTATAAAGTGAAATGACTGGATGAAATTGGTTTTTATACAATTTCCTCTTTATTATGTGTGTCATATGAAACGAACAAAGGATATGTAGAACAAATCGAAAATTACTCCCCCTAATGTGCAAGGATATAGCACAGCGAGGGCTGCCGAGCTATGGAGTACTCGAAAACGAGAGTTTCGATAAATCCAAACTTGGGATTTAAATTCAGTACCTACCAAAAATACCACTCGAAGATTTTTAAAGAAACCCCCCCCCCTAACCCAAACTGCCCACATCTTGCACGGAAAATAAAATGTATGTCTTAATTAGCTGGGAATAGCCTGTGAAGTCCACTCCATTCTAAAGGAATTTTGTATAACTTCGTATAATAGGTAAACCATAAGTGATAGACAAAATCTTACTGTACAAAAAACATTGATCTCTTTAAAACACAAATTATTTCAAATGCCACTGTTTTGTGGCATCAGACATTCCCGTCATTATTGGTTTGACATTTTCAGTATTTATTTTGTACAAATGCTGTCGCTATTCAATTGTTTATCGCGATGCTATAGTAAGAGTACGGTATCTCTATTTGACTACGTGGTCATATCAAGACGAATCTATTAGTAGATACCTCATGGATCATTGTGTGCCGTACAGTTAACCTTCTAGGTCTCATCTTTGTACCATACCATCGTACTTTGTAACGTGTCCACAGAGGCATACCGAACCCATGATGAGACCGAGCGGGGTGGCGCAGAGGTAACATGAGCGATTTGCATTCGGGAGATCGCGGTTTATTCCCCGGCGACCGCCCACTTGATCCATGGGTTTTTCGTGGTTTACCGGGGTCGGCAAGCGAATGCTGTGGTACTTTATCTTCTACCACGACTCTCCTGCGTCTCATTTCCTGTACCCATCACCTTTCTTGTCATCTGTTTCAGAGTTGTAGGACCAGGCGACGATGGCCGTGAGCTCTGTAGAGGCTTCTTCTCTGAATCGTTGAGGGACTGCTGTTAGCTCTCTCCTACGAGTGGTCCCCGTCCCGGGGGGTTCGGTGGCTTGTGGGTGAATATGGACGGCATCCTATGCGTTCGACCTGGTAACATAAGGGACCCCGTCCATGCTTGTGCCCGTCGTCATCCCGATCTGGTCGCCTTTTAGGTCTCTCCTCCGATCCCTACATCCCAGAGATCACGGTAGAAGCAAAAAGGGCCCTGCAGCCTACTTGCGGTGGTCTACCCCGGCTGCGGGTATCTTCAGTTCGCCCGTACCTTTACCTCTCCCTCTCCCTCGAAGAGCCATCAAAAGCAGACTACCAGGAAAACTTTCACAAGGTGTTCTAATGATCTACGTCTACAGCATGTTTTAAACGATAAGCGATTTGCGACGGTTACTGGAAGGGCATTTCCCGAGTGATTTTCATGGCAACCTACCCTCCATTATTGCTCTAGCCAATAAGGTTCGACTACTTTCCTTTCCCTTCACCTATAAGTTGAACTTAGATGGGTAACATGTTGCCATGCTATAATACATTGTATCCCTTGCTTTTATGCTGCTTGTTTTCTTAATACAACCGCAACGCTGCTCTCCCACTTTACTCCTATGAGTGAACTATCACAAGTTACTTCTTGTTAAATTAAATAAACTTTGATTTATTGACGCTCTTTAACTACTATGCTTCTTAACGCTCCATTCTATATTGGGCAGGAAAGACCGGACATTTCGCTCACAGGTCTCTTTATCAGGCTTGAGGTTCGTTTACGTGCCGTAAATCTATGATACGGGACCACCGGCTTTACTTCCCTTCCGAAGGAGCCATGCTAAGGAGCCATCACCCTCCGCCGGTTTTGAACTCCGACCTCGGGAACTAGACGCTAGCTGGTACCCCTAGACCACGAAGGACGACTACTTCTTATTTAAATGGTACTGTGTGATAACCCACATCATTACGTTGCCAACGCAATGCTGGCCACATAAAGCATCGCTTTCGCACCGATCTAACGGATCACCCGCCTTACAGCCCTAATCTCTCTCCTTGCGTGTTTGGTCCAGTGAGGAAATTCATGAAGGATAAGTGTTTCACCACTGGTCAAGTGGTTCATGATGCTGTAGAAGAGTGGATTCGTCAAAAATCAGTATCCGTAGAGAGTAATGAGAAACTGGTTCAGCGCTTTATTTATTTTTCATTTACCTCTACCTTTTTATCCTGTTCGGTTTTTTCCCCCTGTTTTGTTGTTTGATTTTTCTTTAGTTTTACACACACATATTTACATGGAAACATAAACGCACACCCAAGGTGGGGATTCCACACGATAGAATACGAAAGGCAAGCGCCCTTTTCTCACTCACAATTCGGAGTCATGTTTACTAGCTTTAGTTTGCAATGTGTAATTAGGACATAAAATTGATAAACATTTGTTTTAATCGTCTTCGGTACTCAGAAGTACAAAAGACGTTAACTGCACAGTACAAAAGTCCTTCTGAAGCAGTTGGTCGCCACTCCGATGATGGTACAGGTTCGCTGGGTTGATAACTCCTTCTGAGAAACCGATCCCGGTTGTTTGAGACAGGGTTTTGAAGAAGTCCGCCGTCGTATTGATTATGCTGCTCTACCCGAGGAAAGTAAGTGGAGATGTAATCCTAGTATGCTTCCGTCAGAGCACTTGGGTCTCATATGTTTTCCAGAAAATATGAAGTGTCTGCAACGGAGAATCCGATCCAGAAACGGTTCGCTGAAGTGCCTCGTTGTGTTTGAAGTGTGCATTGCCAGTTCCTGGAGAAAACACAATATTAAACCACCGGATATGACGGAGAACTAAATAATTGTTCTTAGAACCTTTGTAGTTATTCCGGGAACCTTTAACCGGACAACGAAAAAAGGTGTTGAAAGTTGTAGAGTAGAAAGGCAGTATCAACGAAGCATACTGAGGTTAGAAGTATAAGGTCGCAAATGTAGTATAATACGAGGGCGGATCGAAAGGTAACGCACAACAATTTTTTCTGCCTTGGTATTCCAGCTGGAATGTTGCAATTTCACACAGATATAGTTTGAAGTTTTCACTACAGAGGGTATTTTTTGTTTCATGTGCAGCTCTAGCGAGAGAAGCGTGAACTACGCAACAAAGATAGCGCGCATATTACTGTCGTCCACGTGTGAAGAGCAGAGAGGTGTGGTTCGATATCTGTGGGCCCAAAGGGCATAAACCGAGTGATATTCACAGGGACATGAGTGGCGTGTATGGGCATGATTGTATGGACCGTAGCAATGTCTCCAGGTTGTGTGCATTCTTCTTACAGGGCCGTGTGAACCTTAGTGGTTCGCCACGCTCTGGAAGGCCTGTAACACTGCAACCCCGCAGAATGTCAAAGGCATTGAGGTGGCAAATTTGAATGATCGGCGTGTGCAACTGCGAACCTTATCGCAACAGTTCCACATTTTCTATGGTGCAGTGTACAATATTGTTCATGACACATTGAAAGAACCTAACAGACCACTACAAGGGCGAGCGAATGATGACGAGCTTGAATCACCTAACGCGGTACACCGCACAAGGGCATGACTTTCTGTACGCTGTGCAGTAGAAAACATATAATGAGCCATAATAGACTTTGTGACTAAGTACAGGACAAAATAATAAATAACTCGTAATAACTGAACTACATCACATCACCGTCAACTCAATACTACACTTCACACTGCAGTGCAAAACCACGTCAACAGCGTGACCTTGTTTATAGCAACAGTGCAATATCATGTGTCCACACGGCCAGTGGAAAAACACCGCGCAACCGGTTCGTAGTTTCTTGGCTCTCCCGTTACAAACCACCCAGTTTGAAAAGGAATGACTCAATATTCAGTTAGTTTTCAGAGCAATGGTGTGTTATTATATTATCAAAGTGATCGGGCATATGTTTCAATCCCAAGCTGAAATAATTAATATATAAACGAAAGTATTAAGCTTATATTTTCCCTGTGTTTGTGACACGAGCGTGTGAATATGTCCATCGAAGCTCGTAAAGTAATATTTTGGATTAACAAACGAGAAGTGATTCGTGCTCAGGGCAGAAAGATTGCATTTAATGTATACAACTTTAAAAAAAATGCAACTCAAGACGACTGGGCTTCACGACTTTGGCATGCAGAACAGGTTCAGGAGAGATAGACTTCAACAAAGAAATTGCCAGGGGCGGCAATATGCAGTTGATTGTCGTTAACTTAAGGGATGCAAGTTACGACTCCGAATTTAGTGCTTTCAAAGAAGACAAAGAGAGCACGCCCGAACAGTTTACAGTTCCACTGATTAACGTGTGTCATGGGTTTAACATCATCAAGGTAAGATTTCAGTGGTTTAAGGACATTTAATGTATTCCGATGACAGAGGTACCGACGGTACCCGCCTACTACACTTGGCAACAGCGCTCTGGGCAAGCATTGCCCAACACTTATATGATTAACTTTTGGACTTACTTTACTATTGTACAAGAGTGCATTAAGCTTACTCCTGACACGCCACCAATGGGCTTCACAATCGGGAATTTAACGCAGGTAGCGCTGGAAAAAATGTTACATTCACATGATTTTCTCTACGCTCATCGTTTATTAGTGGGTTGACGCTGACCTTTGACATATCTGTGTTGTTCCTTGCTGTCGCTTCAGGAGACTCAGGGTCCCGGGTTCGATTGTTGGATGGCAGGGATTAGGAACTTGTTCTGGTAGAGCTGAGGTTCTGGTTGTCAGGGGTGGTGACACTGCCTTGAAAATATTAATAATGCTGGCGGCGAAGATTGAGTTATTATTTCTTTATTTTGTTACGAATATTCCTATCTGGTCGGCCCACCACCTTCGTCGTCAAAAACCACTGTTATTATTGTCATCACTTTCGAAGTCGCTACTTATATGTTCCTCCGACTAACCCTCGAATTGCCTAGATTTCACAACTTCATTTTCACACTATAAACTTTCTATTTTCTTATTTTGTTTCATCAACCGTCCTCGTGGTTAGTTTTTACCCGAATGTGTGCTCGGCGTTTCTTTTCTTTTTTCACGCCTTTCGCCAAACTTAGAATTTTCCCCCACCTTCTTTATGTTTCGTTCCGTTTTAAGTTCAAACGTATCATGTAATGTATACGCGATCCTTGATAGGCTATCATTTTTGTTTCATGATTTTATGACAACTTTCCCGTCTGCTTCTTACAACTTATTTTGAGTTTAAAATCTTCCCACGAATATTCTTGGTTCGGAGATAAGACACGTATACTTTCTGACCCTGCTAAGCTTTGAGACCATTGTTAACTTCACGTCCTAGCCAAAGTACAAAAGCGAAACTTCCGGTAGACTTCTTGTCGCCGATAGCAGGTACATCTGCTTTCCTTTCGAGGAAAACAAAAATTGTTTTTCTGCCTTTCAACAAAACCCCTTTCTAGTATGAATTTACAGAGCGGGCGTGTTTTTATTTTATAAATTGATTCTCTTTATACCCTTTATCTCTTTTCAGCACATTTTTGTCGTTATGTTTGATTTCGATCGTATATTATTATTATTATTATTATTATTATTATTATTATTATTATTATTATTATGATTATTACTATTTTCCCTCCTGGGTCTCGATAACCGGCTTTAGGGTGTACAAATTATTCTTACGAAACTTTATTTTGCTATATGCTTAATTTTAATTTAGACAAACGTTTCGGGAAATAGCTGCATTACACATTTCGTTATAGATACAAAGGGAATAGCGATAGTCAAATGTTTAACAACTGGACGCTATATGCTGGCCTTAAAATTCAATACTGTTTCCATGACATCGCGAGAATCAACTGAAAATCGAGAGTATTTCAAAATTGGCTAAGTATTGAACAATTCGAACCATTAATAACGGATATCTCGGAAATGGCTGATGCTACAAAAAAATTTTTTGAAATAAATTGTGTGTTTTAAAGAGTTCTACATTTTATGGTAGCACGCTTTCGTCTATTGCTTGATGTTTATACAGTATTACATAAAATTTCTTCCGAATGAAGAGGGTTTTAACGGGTATTGCCAGAAAGTTCAAGATATACATTTTATTTGTCAAGTAAATATTAAATGCAATGTAAATATCTTTAATATACGGTATTTTAATCAAAATCGTTAGAGCTCCTGTGTGAAGGGTAGTCTGGGGGGGGATTGTCCTGAAAATCTTCGTGTCGCATCTTTGGAAGGTACTGGACTCAACTACCACGTTTGGTGTTTATCCTACTTTGCGTTTTTGAGTTATGTTGTTTACAGACACACAAGGGCGTTTTTCTAAAAATGCTTTTTTGGGTTCACGAGGCCTAAAAGCATGTATTTCCGGTGAAATCTCGGTATAGAATATTTGGGTGGAAAGGAGTACGCACGTGGTAGAGAAGGTAAAAAGGCATTTTCTTCTCTCTTTTTTTTTCGCTTTAGTGTATTCTCTTCCGTTGCCTGTTGGTAGAAATAAATGCTAATATAATTAGGACAGGCACATGCAGATATTGTGTTCAATGTATGAAAATGGGCTCGCAAAGAGGGAGTCGGCACATGTCGCTTAGCGAGTGCTTCCCGAAATCTAATTCTCAGCTATCAGAGCCTTAGCAACATTTCTAATGTATTATTCTCTAAGTAGATTAACTGTTCAGAGAGTTCCCTCGAGGTCTGACACGTCATTTCCAGGAAACTGGAGACATCACAAGGCATTTGCAGAGGTGCTTACTGGGAAATGTTTGCAACCAACTTCCACGTTTTACTAATGAACAAATGAATTGAGAGCCTTTGTAGGCGTATCACGAGATTTGTGTTTCATTTATTTGTAACAACACATTTACAAACTGCTTATGGACTTGTACTTCTACGTAATCACTTTGCACAGAATGTAAATGTGTTGGGTGAACATCAGAGATGAGATGTGTGAAGACTGAAGATAATGTTAATATATAAAAGTCAGTGTATGTATCTAAGTAGAGTAGAGTAGAGTGGTGCATTTATTGGTCTTAAACAGTTTACACGTTCAAACTTGAGGCAGTATTTTTAACACTTGAATTATTTTAATTAAATTAAAATTATATGTAAATTCAGTAACAGCCCGCCTTTAGCAATATGTGTATGTAATAATTTGTAAAATGTATGTAACAGTCATTGCAAATGCTTATATTATTGTAAAGCATGTTTAATAATGTTATGTGAATGCATTACGTAGTTTAATAGTGTAAGAGCTGTGAGAATAAGAAGTATAAAGTTGCTAACAATGCGGTAACCATGAAGCAATAATGAGTTTGGGAGTTTAAATGCTACTAGTCATGATTGGAGCAACGATAATGTAAATTTTGTGACAGTTTAAAATTAGCCAATCAACAGCCAGAAAAAGCTTTAATTAAATGCAGGTATTCTATTGGACTAGGATCAGCCAATCAGAGACTTGAAATACAGAAGCTTACGGGTTTGGACGGTTGAAATATGTTCAGTTGCCTGCAGACCTTGGTAGTGACCGGATGGAAGATGTGTTCTCTAGAGAAATGTTACGTATTCGTGTAAAACGATAATTAAGTATATGCGTTAACGAAGTACAAATATTAAATAAAATAATCTCACAGTTCTTAATATCAGTGTAGTGCTATTTAATTTGTGACAATGATTAATAAAAAGAAGTGAATTTAAACTTAAAATCTGCGTAAGCCTACATTCTTGTCGCACCACGACCTTATTAAGAGAAACGTGTCTCTAAAGTAATACTGACGCAGTCGAGGCAAAAACAAACATAAATAATATCTATAGAACCAGTTTAATAACAAAGTTAATAGTTAATATTTTTTTAAAACTTGGAGCTTCTTATACGTAGCAGCATATTACGTAATAAACAATTCACTTCAAAATTGATGTTCATACGTGGAGTTGATTAAATACATAAACAACGTAAAGACAATATCTACTTCAAATTAACGCCCAAAGCGTGGTGCAAACTTCAACAACAGTTGAAGAACATAACTTCTTCAAGTTGGTTCCCATACGTGGCGCAGAAAAATATCTTCAACTCCTACATCGCACTGGGCAGATTGAGACAGTATTTTTAACACTTAATGGTACCAGTCTAATTATATAACATAAAATACAATAACAGCCCTGCTTAAAGCAAAATGTGAATAATATAATATGTGCAGTGTATATTACAGTCATTGTATTATGTTTATTTTATTACGAACATGTGTATAAATGTTATGTGATTGCATTATGTAGTTTAACAACGTAGGAACTGTGAGAATAGAAGCAAGCTGCTTTCCGTAGCAAACATAACTACAAAGTAGAAGCCGAAGGTTGCTAACAATAAGGTAACCTTGAGGCAATAATAAATTAAAGTTTAAAAAGGCTACTAATAATTCTTGGAACAACAATAATGTAATATTTAAAACAGTTCATAAATAGCCAATAAAAAACTAAAAGTTAAATAGAGGTATTCTATTGGAGTAGGATTAGCCAACCAGAAACTAGAAATAGAGGAAATGTACACATTCAAGCGGTAAACGCTACAAGAAAGCATAACCAAGAACTTCGCTTTGTACGGCTTCAGTGTGAGACATGAAAATTCATTACGGCGAGAATAATATAAAGTTTACGTGTTAAAAGTGCAAATAACAATAATCTCACAGCTGTATAGTAGGATACATCAGTGAAGTGTTATTCAATCGTGTCAAGGATTAATAGAGAGAGTGGAGTACAATTATAATTTGTGTAAGCCTTGTTCTTCAGCCGTACCAGCCCTGTTAAGAGATACGTGTTCTGCAAATTACTACTGGCGAAGCCGAGGCATACATAAATAAACATTAAAATGAAAAGTTGGTTCTTAAACGTGGGATGAAGGCCATCGGAAAGGTAAACGTGGGGCGAAGGCCACCGGAAACTTTATACCGTACGTATACCTAGAAACAATCTCCCGCAAATTGACATCCATTACGTGTGTAGTCCAAAACAGCTTCAAATTAGTGCCTACACATGGTGTAACTGCTACAACAATAAAACCCCTTCAAGTTAGACCGTACGTGCTTATATAGTACACTGTAGTTCATATTTTTTTAGACTATATTCATCCCACTCAACTTTAAACTTAATGATATTTACAAGAAATGACAAGAAAATAAAAAACAGATAAACTAACAAAAATCACAGAAAAAAACAGAAGAAGAAAACTTATTCACAAGCACACGCTATTGCTTACGAAACAAACAAATACGCGCACCTAAGCCACTAACGCTTCCACTCCTACTCTTGACCCTCTTCCTTACACTCCGATTTGAGCTGCATAACCTTTTGTAAAAGTGTACCAATTTTTCGCTTTCCCCTCCCAGGCAGCAAGGTCCAACACGCTTTTAAGCCTCTCCTTAAGTTAACAAAGGAACCTGGCTGATACTTTCTTCTCAACTGTTTTGTCTTAGGACAATGCGCCAGAATATGAATCCAAGTTTCTTTCTCGTTACACTAAGGAGAGATTCTTATGCCTTCTTCGTTGATGAATTTGATCGCTCGCCATGATCCCAGCCTGAGCCAAGCAAGCCCTTGTTTGCTGACTCCATTTCCGGACAAAATATGACGTTCTATACCCCATTCTGTTTTTAGTTTCGACTGTAGGCTTAATGATACTTTCTCATTACATTTTCACAGCGTCGATCTATATCTTTCAGTCGCTTCTGTACTTTTCTCCACACATTCGCTCTATTTCCAGGTCCTTCATACCAAGTATTACATACATATTCTCTCCAGCCCTCTCTTGATTTTCGCTGCTTACGTCTTGTCCCCTCCCATTCTAAGCTGTTCCTTATACCACACTGTTCTCATAAGTAGTTATTCCCCTCTCATAATTCAAATAAAATATTTGATCGCCTGTATCTTACATTCAATTGTTTCGCTGTATGCAGCATGGTGTCTAAAGATGCGTCAGTTTGCCGTATCTCTTCCCACACCCAAGATACCTTTTAGAAAACCTGTTATTACTTGGTCTAGGCTTTCCGTGGGTTCACACCCTTCGATCTGCACCCCATACTCATTGTGGATCTAGCAATTGCCCCATATATTGTCTCTAGTATGTTTACCGGTATATCTTATGTGTGTGTGTGTGTGTGTTCCTTTTAGGCTTCTACACCGTTGCACCAATTTCGACCAAACGTAGTATAGATAACCTTTGTCAGAATGCAAAATTTAAGACCATCTATATATTTCTCAACGATAATTGCAATAGGTCGAATACTGACAACATAATAATTAGTTACTTAGGCTTTTACAACCACCACCATACAGCGTCCAGTTCTTAAACATTTGATTATCGCTGTTCTCTTTGTATCTATAACGAGATGTGTAATGTAGCTTACACCTAAGCGGCCCGGGTTTGATTCTAGGGACACGCATGTGGGATTTGTGGTGGACAAAACGGCGTTTGAGCGGGTTTTCTCCGAGTTCTTCGGTTTCCCCCGCCATTTCATTCCACCGGTGCTCCATCTTCGCTTTTCCTGTCATTCAACTCGCCCCGTTTCATCTATCAGCTATTTCCCCGCTTTCATCCCCGGGAGTCGGGGTTGATCACCCACCCTGGTTTTTCACTCTCTCAGATCCAAAGAGTCTCTCTGCTGCTCGACGGCATCTGACAGCAGGCATTGGCTTGTAAGTCTTGGTGGGTATTGTTTCACATAAGAGGAGGGTAAATAGGTAAAGATTAAGAAGAAATATCTTTCATATATGAGCCAATTTTTAGAAAATAAGCATTTTCCAACTATGATCCTTGTTGCAAAGGGTAGTTGGGGTGGTGGGAGTTTGTTGAAAACCTTCGTGTCGCATCTATGGAAGATGCTGAACACAAATGCCAAGTTTGGTATTTATCCGACTTTTCGTTTTTGAGTTATGCTGTTCACGGACACATGTTTCCAAAAATACATTATTTCGATTGAGGGAGCCTCAAAGATTCATCTCTGTATCAAATTTTTGGATGGAATGCAAAACCTTCTCTACCTACTAGATACCTACGTGGTAGAGAAAGTAAAAATGCAAGTAAGTTGGGGGAATTTAATGACCTACCGGCATGTTGCCATGGTAGCTTAGTTGGTTAAAGCAACCGGACGGAAACCGATAGATCCTGGTTCATATCGCGGCTATGGCATTGAATTTTTCAGTCTGATTCTACCTTTTGAGGCAGTATTTTTAACACTTAAATGATTTCAATCAAATTATATAATATAAAATATAATAACAGCCCGCCTTTAAGCAATATGTGTATAATATAATATATAAAATGTATGTAACAGTCATTGTATTAATGTTTATATTATTATGTACATGTTCAATAATGTTATGTGAATGTATTACGTCATTTAATAATGTAGGAGCTGTGAGAATAATAGGTTAAAAGTTGCTAACAGTGAGGTAGCCTTGAGGCAATAATGAGTAAGAAAGTTTAATAATGCTACTAGTCATTATTGAAGCAACAATAATGTAAATTTTGAGACGGTTTATAAATCAACAACTAAAACTTTGGTACATGTTTCATAGTGAGTGATACTACTGTATATGTACACACTCAAGCACCAAGTTTTCTGTGAAAATGAATGTGGCTTTGGATTTAATAAAGTAGAGCCCCTCGGTGTTAACTGCATTTCAAACCTTCCCAATAATCCGGCACTCATATGTGCAAGGGATTGCCGCATTAGCGAGAGTCTAGTGTATTCAAGTTCAGTAGCTTTCAAATACGAGGTACGTCCAGAAAGTAAGTTCCGTTTCAATTTCCCTCCGCTGGGATCGCAGTTCCGCACATGCGCGGTAGACGCTCCGTATCAAGGAGAAGAAACGTGCGCCATTTTGAGATCGCTGTCAGCCACGTACGCTTTGTTGTGCTTGTTTACAATGTCAGTGTTGATTGAAAATCCCGCCGCTTGTGAAATCAGATCTGTGATTCGTTTTCTGAAAGCTAGGAAAATGAAACCAATTGAAATTTATCGGCAAATTTGCGAAGTTTACGGACAAAATGCGATGAGTGATTCAATGGTGAGAAGATGGGTCCGACAGTTCAATGAAGGACGTAGTGAAGTGCACGATGAAGAACGAAGTGGGCGTCCATCTTTGGTTACAGAAGAACTGGTTCACGCGATTGATGACAAGATCCAGGAAAACCGCAAGTTTACAATTAGTACTCTCGCTATGGAATTTCCCCAAATCTCACGATCACTAATTCATGAAATTGTTACCGAAAAACTGAAATTTCGTAAACTTTGCTCTCGTTGGGTACCAAAGATTCTTACTGAGCAACACAAAACAAACCGGATGGGTAGTGCACTTCAGTTTTTGACCCGTTATGATGAAGGCGGCGAAGAATTTCTAACACAGATAGTCTCAGGAGATGAAACTTGGGTTTCTTACGACATCCCTGAAAGTAAGCGGCAATCAATGGAATGGAGGCACACTTCATCCCCAGCAAAGGTTAAGCCTAAACAAATCTTGACACCTCGAAAAATGATGTGCACAGTGTTCTGGGACTGGAAAGGCATCTTACTCATTGATTTCTTACCGCGTGGTCAAACAATCAAAGCAGATGTTTATTGCAAGACACTTAGGAAATTGCGCCGCGCAATACAGAATAAGCACCGAAGATTGCTGTCAAAAGGTGTTGTTTTTCTTCAAGACAACGCACGACCACACACTGCAAATGTGACGCAAAACCTCCTACAGGGATTTTGCTGGGACGTGTTTGACCATCCTCCGTACAGCCCTGACCTCGCTCCTAGCGATTTTCATCTGTTCTTACATCTCAAATCTTTCCTTGGCGGTCAACACTTCAACAATGACGAAGAGCTGAAAGAAAATGTTTCCAACTGGTTGAAGACACAGGCGTAAACCTTCTATGAAGAAGGTATACAAAATTTTGTGCCACGCTATGACAAATGCCTGCAAAATTTCGGCAGTTATATGGAAAAGTAGTTTAAGAGTTGTAGAATTTTGTGCAATAAATAATTTTTCTGTATCTGTACACAATTTAATTTTATTACTAAACGGAACTTACTTTCTGGACGTACCTCGTATAAGACTCGAAGATTTTCAGTAACATCTCTCCACCTCAAGCTTTCCTTTTAATGAAAAAAGTTTCGTTCATTTTATTTTTTCAGAAACGGTGCTTATCGATTTTGATTCTTTCACGCAAATCGTGTGTAGGGCAAGGGTTCAAAGTGAAGAAGGTTAATTTTATGGCGGTGTTGTATTGTATTTCAACTATTGGAAGCCGAACACTTGAAGTAGATGCAACCGCACGTATGCTACCCGGTAGCCTTCGCCCCAAGTTTAAAAATATTTATGTTTGCCTCGGCTGCGTCAGTTTATTATTAGAGACATGGATTTCTTTGCAGGGAGTAGTGCGGCTAAGAATGTAGGCTTACACAGATTATAATTTGTACTTCACTCCATTTATTAATTCTTTAAACGGTTAAAATAACACTTCACTGATATAGAGAGCTGTGATATTCTTATTTGCACTTTTTAACACGCAAACTATTTCTTGTCTCACACTGAATACGTATTCAATTTCTCGAGGACGCGTCTCGCGTCTGGTTAGGAACACTGTCTGCTAGCAACTGACTTCTGAATTTGTACAATTTGCCCTATTTCAGTTTCTGATTGGCTAATCCTACTCCAATAGAATACTTTCATTTAACTTAAGCTTTTTTTTCTGGCTGTTGATTGGCTATTTTTAAACTGTCTCAAAATTTATATTATTGCTGCTCTAATAATGACTAGTAGCATTTAAATTTCCTTACTCATTATTGCCTCAAGGTTACCTCATTGTTAGCAACTTTAAACCTATTATTCTCACACCTCCTACATTATTAAATTACGTAGTGCATTCACATAACATTATTGAACATGTTTACAATAATATAAGCATATGCATTGACTGTTACATACATTTTACAAATTATTACATACACATTGCTGCAAGGTGGGCTGTTATTTAATTTACATATTATATAATTTAATTGAAATTATTCAAATGTTAAAAATACTGCCTCAAGATATGAAATAATAAAAGCTATAATTTGGTAGGTTATCGTCACTGTTTACCCTTACAAAGTTGGAATGTTTTCAAACAGCAGTGAATGATCTGTGCGCCTCACCCCGCTTTGCTTTATTTCATCATATTCGTGTTTTTGTTTCCCCCAACATTTTTGCCTGATGGCGTCTTTAGAGGTCATTTCATTCGTTAATTTTTTATCTTATACACTACTGTTTTCAGTGCTAGGCTTAGCTGTTTCTTGCGGCCCCTTAACACTCGTGGTACCTCTGACGTTACTAGAAGTACGTCGGGCCGAATATTCGAGCCCCTCCCGTTAGGGAGCTGTTCGGATTGGGTTGGTCTCGACGGGGCAGTGGTTCCCCATACCCATGGGAGATTGGGTACATCTGTATGGGTTTCCATACCGGCGGGGTTCTGAGACACCTCAATGTCTTCCGGTACGCCCTGGAGAGCCGGTAGATGGCTTGCTAGAAAGCTGTCGGCCCTACCGAGGTTATCGGTAGTCGCCCTTTCGGGATGACGCGCGTAAGTGGCATTCCACTTCCATCTCCATGGGTCTTTTTAGGAAACCAGCTACTGGCCTCATGGGGAAACCCCAGTTAGAGTGTCACTCGGATGGCGCTAACCCTGGGCAGAGAAGGGGGGCTTTGCCTCGGGTAGACCTTCGCACTTAACTTAACTGTCATATTAACACACATTTTACTTGAATAATCACACACATTCGTTATTAATTTGCTTTTTACCAATATTTCGCCTCCTCCCAGCTTCTTCCTCTAAAACTGTAAATATCTACGTAAAATGTTAAGTAAATAACCTTCATAACACTTCACAGTATTTTGACGTACACACCTCCTTGCAAGTGATATTAACCTATACTGCCTTCTTTCTCGCGCCTGTTAGTTGAATAGCCGGATGACTTTTGCTTGTCTGCTTTTCTGATTGATTCGCACAATGAATGCAAGAAGTTACAGGGTTCTGGCTTGTTTTAAAAAACTGCTTCGAACCCTCCTAAACATTTTTCTCGCTTAGTTTCCCTCGTAAAACCAATAACAGAAACATTTCTCGCTGGCTAACGTTTCTACTGCATAGGTGTAGTATTTTCCTAATATATTTGAGTTTAAAAATGATAAATCTTATTAAAGATGGAGAATTCAAACTTGGCAGGAATCACCACTCTTAGTATATTCTAGCTAAGAAAAAATATTACTCCGTTCTACCCTTTTGCTTATTAGTTACTTATAATAAGCATATGAACAGCAAATATCGTGGTTTTGCTGAAAAATTAATTTTCTTTAGAAATTTGTGTCCACAAATAGGTGTTCTCGCTACAACAGCGCACTCAGTGTGTCGTATGGTATGTGAAATGTGTCATATGAGACGCGTGGGTTTCAGTTTTCCAAATAATGCAGTTATGCTCGTTGACTTGGCCACTCACATGAAATGTGGCTTTGCCCATGATCATCCATCCACTGATCGTCCGCTTCCTGCCTCTTCCTCCTTGCTTCTATAATACATTCTGTGCGAGGCAGTTTGAGACCATTCGTCAAGAAAAGGTACCAGTTAATGTTTCACTGTAATGGGGCACACTGACAGTTGTACTGAAGTCTGAAAGCTCGCCAAGTCACTGTTAAAAAGTTAACTTAAAAAACTCGCATACCATATGACATACTGCTAGCGTTGTTGTAGCATGACCGCCATTTTGTCTCCTATGCACAATAGCGCGTCATGCCATGCAGGTGAACTCTGAAGCATCACTCATTGTTAACTTCCAGCATTTTCGCTTACGTTACAGTAAATTGCTCAGAGATGTGTGCATTAACCGTTTTACTTTTCTGACATCTGAAACGGATCGCCCTGTATAAGAACAGAATATTTACACCATGTTATTAGCAACTTGGCGACAGCGTGAGAGGAGAAAAGGACGAAGCTAATAGCAACAGTATACGTTAGACAGAGACAGAGATATCTCATTTACCTCCCTAGCGTCTTTTAAGGTTGAGACAAGCTATAGAAGTAGACATTACGTAAATTGCTTCCTGTTTATGTATTCATCCCCGTGATTTGATGGCTTCCTGATAGGAATGTGCCTGCAATCCAGGCCACCTATTGCACATGGAAAAAAACGTTTCCTTTGCCACTCCAGTTTGGCATTTTCAAAAGCATTGGTTAGCTCCAGCAATGATAGTATCCATTAATGGTGTTGCATAAGGTAGATTGATGTACACCTAAGTCTTCTCCAAAACCCATCTGAAATCCTGGGTCACTTAAACACCTTGCGGCAGTCACCTCCTCCGTCCGTTGCTGTAGGCTTACCTTGATGCATCTCCCATGTTAATTCCAGAAGTTCGCAGTGTGCTGGTTCTCTGCAATTTTATCCTCGGCTAGCTGCAGTAGTTTTCTTTAAACTATATGGGAGCATGGACTTATCCTCGGTAAAGGAAGCGTAGATCTCGGGTGGTGATATAGGAAGACATAGACGTGCTTTGGTTATGAACAGATGACACTGTCGTTTCTTTTTATTTTACTAACCCACGTAGTATACAACACTGGTATTGCCGCTGTTGAAATACTGTCCACCGCTGTCAAAACGCGGCGCGGATATGACATGAAGTTTAAATATGCTTGTTATCTCTTTACGAGTAGCGGTTCTTGGGTGTGTTTCTAAAACTATCTTTATTCCCTTTTTGGCGCGATATCTCACACATCCTGCAGCATCGCTCCCTGACCACACATGACAAATTTCCAAACTGAAATGAAAATGCCAACTGCCAAACTGCCAACTACCTCGAATTTGCTCCAAACAGATCCATTTATAGTCGCAGGCTTCTGAGGCTGCTTCCTTTCCTATTGGTCCATTTTTTAGCGCCACACGACGCGTCTCACTATTTCGTATAAACTTCCAGGGATCTCATTGGTCCAAGTTTAATATAAATCGCGGCTTTTCCTACATTTACCGTTAAGCTATCTGTCTCTCTCACTTGGTCACGGCGAATTATCAAATAAAGGGACAAAGGCGCTACACCCTCGCTGTAGGAATAATGGCCCTGCGACCAAAGAGACGTCATAAAACTAGATTTTCTGCCCTCGAAGGCACTATTCCTGTAGCTAAAACATTTCGTCGTGGACAGTATTTTAACACAGCGCTTAAATTATTTACATTAAACCATTTATAACTCTTCTAATATTAGTAACCTAGATACATACATATCGTTAAATCAGCCTTCTTAAACTATACAAGCAGTGTAAGAAAAAGATATGTACATAGTATGATTTAACATCAATAAAAATTAATTAATAAATTATCTATAATTACAGTTCTCGGGCTCGGCCTAGAGTTGCCGTTTCAACCTCAGCAAAGTGCGTAGGCGTTGTTCAGATGAAAGGGCTCCGCCCCTGGTTTTCCTACCTTCACCCAAAAATGTTGTGCCAACTACCTAACCTTCTCTCTTTCAAATCGGTACAAAGTCTTGCAATTACGGTCACTTCCGTGGCGACGCACTGAATGCACTTTTGTGGTACGTACGTTATCCTTAAATTGAGCCATTATGTCGAAAGGCAGGTCTCCACTGCCTCAAGAATCAGTACACAAGACTCGGCACTAAATATAGACAACTTATGCAATGCGAAGCTGGAATTCCCATTCACATTCCTTCTCCACACATTAACAAGCGAGGCAAAGTGTAAACACGTTGCGTTTGTTAATACCAATAACCACGTGGATTATAATTATGAAGATTTATCCTTTGTGGTCACAACGTGTGCTTGGTGGGAAAGGTGCAAGAATAAAAGAAGAAAGTTTTGGGTGCTCCCTTTCCTAAGCTATAGGCAACGATGTAAATAGCATCTTGTCTGAGCTGAAAGTTGAAGGCAAATTCGGCGTAAAGAATTTTCTAAGAATGTCGAAAGGAGGTTTCAATTTGTTGCTGATTTCAGCAATTGCAAAATAAGAGAAGAATTTCAGAGCAGCCATATCAGCTGAACTGAGATTAGGTTTAACCTCTTTCTTTCGTCATAAAAAATACGGGCAAGCTCACGTAAACACTCCCTTTTCTTGATTTTCTTTCCATAGTCTATTAGGAATAAATCACAAATGAGGGTCTTGCATGAAACTCATTAATTGTATTGTCTCTAGTTTCGTCCATTCCATGTTTCTCACTAGTAAGCACGAATTATATACATGGGCCAGTTGGCTATAAGTGTGGCCGAAGATAGTCGGATCTGCACGAAGTAAGCCGAATACATATAGCACTCGAGACTTGAATCAGCAGGTTACCTAAGACTTCTTGGTCAGTGGAGACACTCGTTTACCGCCGGCATGTTGAGATCAACGTGCTAAATCAACATGTTTTGTTGACTGTTGAGGCATCAACCTTAACAACCCGCCTCAGGCTAATGAGGTTGAGTCTGCTATTGATCAAGCTCAGCCAAGAGAAGTATAAACTCACCACCAAAAGTAAATACTCTCTTTTATTCATACAGTTTTCTGAGTTCATACTCTCTCTCGAGTATATACCTACTTCAGTGTTAAGCTTGTACTCTCAACTAAGTTTATATACCAAATTTTATTAATATGATTCGTAATATTTATATACTCAAATTTGTTGAGCAAGAGCACATATTTTTATTCATACCACCCAATATATGCGATAATCGTGCAAAACAGTAACATTCAAAAAATGCTTATCTTATTAACAAGATGTTTCCAAGAACCAATCACCTGAAAATTCCATGTGAAATACAACAATGTTATATGGATATTTTATCCAAGTTTTACTCTTTCTACTACGTACATAATAGGTAGAGAAGGTATTGTATTGCACCAAAAAATTCGATACCGAAGTTTCAACGAAATATACATTTTGAGGCCACTGAATCCAAATAAACCATTTTTAGAAAAATGTCTGTCTGTGTACCTGTGAACAACGTAAGTAAAAATGATAAGTAGGATAAATACCAAATTTGGTATTTAGATTTTCAAGTAAACATCCCTACCCTAAACTAACTTTAACAGAAATACTTTTTGGGAATGCTCTATTTTTTCGAAAATGGCTTTAACGATTTTGATTAAAATAGCATATATTCATGATATTTACATTAAAACTACAATGTAGGTATATATTGAATTTTCTGGGAATAGCCTTTAAGTCCTGTTCATTCGGAAGGAATTTTGTATGACTTGTAAACGTTAAGCAACAGACCAAAAAGTAGTGATAAAAACACGTAATCCTTTAAAACGCACAATTTATTTCAAATAATTTTCTGTGGCATAAACTATTTCTGAGATATACGTTATTAATACTTCGAATTGATCATTACTTGCTCATTCTTTTAAACATTCAGTTGTTTATCGCGATGTCATGGAAACAGTATGGAATTTTAAGGCCAGCATATAGCGTCCAGTTGTTAAACATTTGACTATCGCTGTTCTCTTTGTATCTATAACGAAATGTGTAATGTAGCTATTTCTGTAAATGTTTATTTGGATTACAATATAGTGGATGGAAAAGTAACCTTGAGTAAGAATAGTTTGTATATCCACTAATAAGGATAGAGTAAGTCATGTGAATGTATGACATCAGATTATTTTTGCAGTATGTAACCACTAATACCAGTATATCCAGTACGTAAAGAAAAATTCAAGTATATGTGCAGTATCGTAGATATCCTGTCTACATACTGTAGGTAGAAGGTAAAGCAATACGGCGTCGTAAAAAGGAATACTCTGGAATGGTAAAACCTAATTTGAAAATTAAAATTCTCCCCCAGATGGGCGGAAAGCAAGCCATTTGTAAAAACCGTACACAGCCTCTTGGTACTGACCTGCAGGCAAGGCACGGCAAGCGCAGGGCATGACCTGAGTGAGAAGTTGTCTCGAAAAGGAGGGGGGGGGAGGAGGGGCAGGTCCCCAGAAACAACAGCTTTCTTCTTCAGAGCACCATAAATTTCCCAGCTCTGAGCATTGGGGATTTGTATGGTGTACGGGAGGGGAGTTCCCAAACCCCACATAAAAATACTAAGTAGGCGCCTGCAGTTATAAAACTCTTTGGAGTGGTGTAATTTCCAGCATAAAAGCTCCGGTTGTATATTTACGTTGATATACCACTGCGACATCCGGTATAACGACGACGCTGTTGCTGCAGATTCCCTCGGTCACAGATTTTAGCTGAGAGAGGTAAGAAAGGTAAATAAGCTTTAGCTGTTGGCGCAATGCATTTCCTTGACACGTAAGGTACCGAGACTACAACATACGAGTGGTTTGACATTTTCCCACCATTATGCGATAAGTCACTATAATCTGGTGATATTCGGGTTGTTAGGTTCCATTCATAACCGGCAACTCCTCCGGGGTACTAAGGAAAGCATGCATATTTACCAAATATTGGCATCTAAAACCTAACACTTGTCACGTTATTGAACGATAAATGTATCGCAATAATTCATTTTGTCGCACTTTAAGTGCGCATAGCTCCGGAACCCTTTATTTCAGAACACTGTACCAAGTCTCAGTTTGTAGATGAAAGTTCGCTTTTCATTACAGCATAGACTAATTATCTTTATAATATTCAAAAAAATCTATATACAATTTTTACTTATTTTGATAGTCTTTGGATTTTTATAAAACTAAAATATTAGACTGACAATAATCCATAGTATCATTAGGAGAAGCCGGCAATGTTATTAAAGTGGTTATGTTTGAGCGTTCGTAGTTATAACTGTTTAATCTCATATAAATAGTAATACAATATAATATAATTAATACTACGAGGGCATTATTATATTACTATTTATATGAGGTTAGTTATAGTTATATTAAATAGGTTAATTATACGAGCATTTAATTATTATTAGATTCCACAGGATGGGAAACAAGAAAAGGGAATAAGATCAAAGATAAACTCAGGAAAGTATGGTATACCTTGAGTGGTAAATTATAGAATAAACAATCTCAAAGAAACTGGTACTACAAATTTTAAAAAAATAGTTAGAAGTACTATAAACTATGGCTCCGATGTGTGGTCTCTGAACTATCAGTTGAAAAGAAAGTTATTGACAACAGAAATGGATTATTGGGCCGCGCAGTGGTTCCTCTACCCGCGCAGCCGCCAGCCTGCATCGCCCTCATCGAGTCTTCCAACTCCAGTTCGGACCACAGCACAGTCGAGCCAACCTTGCGGGATGCCATCCAGGCCGTTCAGAACAGGGCGCTTCGGATGATCTATGATACCGGGCGTAGATTCCCGTCACACATCCTACACACCCACTCCGGTCTCCCATACATCGTGGACGTGGTGCGGGAGAGGACCCACACCATATACACGAAACTCACTTACCACACCAACCAGCTGGTGAACTCTTTGTGCCGCTACGACCACAAGGCGCCACGGCGGAGAAAGAGCTACCGATTGCCGAAGGACAGCTTGGGCCCCCGAGGCTGAGGTCTGCCAATCCCTCATTTCTCAAACTTCCCCAAGTTAAGCAGCATTGGGCCCGGTCGCTAGCTGGATGAGTGACCATCTAGCAGCGACCCGCCCTGCCGCCAACTTGAGTACCCCCATCCCATTACCTAGCATTCCCATCTTGATTTGCTGCCATGCCGGCCTGCTTAACTTGACGACCACACAAGCGGTCACCCAAGTTAAGCAGCACTGGCCTTGGTCACCACTTGGTCGCTAGTCCGCCCATGAGGGAAAACCGAGACCCAGCCAATGGTAGCGCACAAAGCAAAACCCCGCCCATGACAGATTGACAAACATCAAAAGCTTGTGTATATTCTTTTAACCTCCTTTATCGCACAGGTAAAGCCGCGAACGCGGCTAGGTACTGTGGCGATTATATTCCGCCCAGGTAAACCTGGGCGACCTGTTTTCGATTGCTGGATGCCATCCAGGGCTTTCATGCGGAGGTCCTGAACATCAGCGTCCCTCTGACCTCTCTGGAGGAGGCAGTCGCCGCCAATTCATCTGCTGCCACTACGCAGCACGCCACGGCATCATCACAACTTGAAGCCATCACTGCACGTCTCAACACAACCGACCAGAGCATCACCAGCATCTTGCACAGGCATGCCCTCGGCGCGGGGCAACAGAAGCACACTTCATAGAGCCTCGAGCACGCACCGGAGAATGTTCAGCGCTACCTACAGAAGTGCAAAGACTTCACCAGATGTCAACACCAACCTAACACCTTCAAACCTCTAGGCTGCAGTCAGGACATTTTGTCATAGGGCGATAGGCACAGCAGGCACCAATACCAACGCTGGTGCTATACGGGACCGCCCTACCTTCACCTTTTACTCCTATTTTTATCATTCTTCCTTTTCCCTTCCGGTGCAGGATATTTGCATGAAATTTAAAACACATTTATAATTCAGGTAGTGCGGTGTCTGATAAAAAATTTGAAAACACTTGTATAAAAGCTGCAAGATTTAGAAATTTTAATTGTGGGTACCCTTAATCTCAATTTGTTTCAACTAATATTCACCTCGTAATATCGACACATAATGTAAAATGTTGATTAATTTGAATATGCTATGCTCTCTACTACCAAATCTCCAGTTGGAGGTGAATGATGATGATGAGATGCGGTTTAAGGGCGCTCAACTGATTAGGTCATCAGCGCCTTTACAATGTATAAAATATAAAGTCAAAAATATAAAAGACGGGTAAAACAACCGCATAATTACGAAAAAAGGACACAAACCCGCAATGTCCGAAAAGCTAAAAACAACAATACAACAATCCCAAAAACCAACACACTAAAAGCATAGGCAATAAAAGATTAAAACGTGATGATGATGATGATGATGATGATGATGATATGGGGTTAAGGGCGCTAAACATCAAAGGTCATCAGCGCCCTTACATGGTGTAAAATATAACAATCCAGAACTAAAAAACGGAAAATGCGATAAGGCAAAAACACTAAAAAGCACGCACACAAATGCTAAAACCGCCACACTAAAACATGTTATACAAAACAATAAAAGAGTAAAAACACGTGTCAAGAGCTGTAGAACGTTTTGGACATGAGCGCCATATGTCCAGTGGGGAGTAGAGCCCCATTAAAAAGGCAATATTATATCACAAGGTTAAAAGGCGCTCAGCGCATCATATGCGCCGATTAAAATCACTGTCATGGATAAAACGTAAAAGACATTCTACAGCATGCACGTCGTCTGCCAAAACGTTAGCTATGCCTACAGGCAGACCCACACGACCGCGCAATGGAGCTAAAACTTGACACTGTTAAATGTGACGCACCGTTAAGGGCGCATCACACTGCTCGCATACTGGTGCGGGATCACCACTGAGCAAATACCTATGACTAAAAATGCAATGTCCGATACGAAAGCGTGTTAAAATTACCTCTTCCCGACGAGAAGCACGGGAAGAGGTAGCCCAGATTAACGGGAGAGGTTTAACCTCCCGCAACTTGTTCCCCCGGAGGGCCGTCCACTCATCGCTCCAACGCGAGAGGATGCGGCGACGTAAAACAATAAACAAATCTGACGAGGGAACAACACAGGTAAAAATTCTGGGTGATAAAATCGCCGACTTGGCAGCGGCGTCGGCAGACTCGTTCCCTGAGATGCCAACATGACCTGGAATCCACGTGAAGGAGACGCGGATGCCACAGACACCAAGCGAGTGGACCAGGTCATGTATGCGCTGTACGAGTGGGTGGTAATTGTACAGCGCGTTAATACTCTGCAGGGCACTCAGGGATGGAGGTGAAGCAGTACGTTTTGAGTAGCTAAATAAAATTAGAACCATAGTGAAAATAAACATTAATAACACTAGGAATAGTATTGAAAAAGACTGGGAAGCGAATGTTACTAAATGAGAAGGGTTAGACAGTGTCATCAGCGGCCGGGAACGGTTGGTTTTTCCCTCTATTGTTAAATGTCCAGTTAGGTTGCTTGAAAAGCAGACATGTAGTAAAGGGTCAATGTTCGCCGAAACCCCGATAGCTCTAGGCATCCAATGAACGAAGCTAGAAATCAGGTGATAGTGGAATGGGAAGATAGAACATATGAAATATAGAAACAGCAGAGTTTATAAGACACTCTTGGTCGTGGTAGCTCCTTGGAGATGGTTCTTAGAAAATGTGTCGGGGATAGGTGCGAGGATATGAAGCGTAGCAATGAGGAAATGCGCGTGTGTGTCGAAGTAATAGCAGGAATCGAATTTTAAAGCGGTGACGGGATATAAACGAGCAGGAAAACAAAACAATCGTATTCACCACTAACCCGAGATCCAAGATCCATGCAAATCCCTGAGCTAGTACCGAACCTGGGACCATTCCTACAAATCCTGTACCACCTAAAAGAAATACCGCCGCCCAGCGTGGGAATAGAATAAAACCGACGGATAGCCACCGCAGAGGAAGCGGATTTTTTAATAAATTCTTTCTCTGAAGAAAGAAAACACCAAAATCCTTAGAGCCATTTTTTTTAGAAAATCAAAGTTTTCGAAAAATCTTGCATGCAAAGGGAAATTTAGGTTAGGAGTATGTTCTTGAAAATAGTGTCATATCTTGGAAAATAAAAATCAGATGCCTTACACTATCCTTTAACTTTATACACATTCTACAAATTATTTACAAAAACTCATGGTTCAATCTACTTCAAGTTAATCCAAATAAACCTTTGTAGAAATAACTACATTACACATTTCGTTATAGATACAAAGGGAACAGCGATAGTCAAATGTTTAACAACTGGACGCTATATGCTGGCCTTAAAATTCCATACTGTTTCCATGACATCGCGAGAAACAACTGAATATGGACATGGCTTTAAAAGAATGGCTAAGTATTGAACAATTCGAATCACTAATAGTGGATATTTCGGAAATGGCTGATGCACCAAAAATAAAAAAAGACATTTTGAAATAAATTAT
The DNA here is from genome assembly GCA_030765065.1 of Deroplatys truncata. Lineage (NCBI taxonomy): Eukaryota > Metazoa > Arthropoda > Insecta > Mantodea > Mantidae > Deroplatys > Deroplatys truncata. Next base: position 17,216,544 of record CM060979.1, read on the forward strand.
GTGTTTTGTGTAGTACGTTTTCGTTTATGGCTTAACGTTTACTAGTTGTACAAGATTATTAAATTTCGTTCCGAATGAACCGACCTTCACAAACTATTCCCAGAAAATTCAACATATGCGTTTCATTCGTCATATAAATATCTTTAATATATGGTCTTTTAATCAAAATCGTTAGTACCCTTTTTTAGAAAATAAAAAATTTGCAACAAAACTGTTCCATGTATGTTTGGAGTGAGGGGGTGTGGGGTTGTTGCAAATGTTTGTGTTGTATGTTTGAAAGGTACTGAACCTAAATGCCAAGTTTGGTGTTTATCCGACATTTCGTTTTTGGGTTATGCTGTTACAGACAGGCAGACGGATACACACACACTAACTTTTTCTAAAAATGCCTTTTTTTATTAGGCAGCCTCAAAACCTCTATTTTCGCGAAATTTCATACCGAATTTTTTGGTGGAATGCAATACTTGCTCCACTTACTACAGGAAAGCACTAGAGAAAGCAAAAAACGATGTTAAACATCTGAAAGTGCTAATACCACGGATTATAGGATTGTTGAAACACAGATGCTAAGCCAGTTTCGCAACTTATTACCCATTATAAAGTTTACATAAATTTCGAGGGATTGCTAGCTCGTAACGCAGTATGGGAAGCTAAACTGTCTTGGACCGCAAATCTTGGCGCAAAAGTTGGTCTTGAAACAGCCGGTACCACTTCCTGCGGCCGCCGCAGCTTCCCACTTGGCGCTCACAACAACACGCGGTTCGACGGCTCATTTGCTTTTTCCTCCCGAAGTTGGCTAAACTGTTCATCTTGTTGCGGCCGCGGCGACCAACTTCCTCTCGGCTTTCTCTCCTATCCTGTGTCTGAAAACGCCTCCTCGTAGTCTGTCGCTCCTTGCTAATTATATATTGTCAACTTTCTGTTTTCTAGTTACCGAACAGGAATGCAATAAATTTTATTGGTAGGTAGCTCTGAACGTTAACCTTGGAACTTCGAATTTCCTAAGTAGGCCTTTAATAGCCTTGTGACCTTAGAGATCAGCTTCAAAATAAAGCACAACCGCTGATATTCGCTTTGTTACAAACTTATACGTTTGAGTGATGTGGTCTATACCCTTCTATAACAGGTATTTGCGAACTTTTAATACAGAATGACACAGATATTTTACTGGCTACGTGAGAGTGCATCACATTTCAAAAGGAAAGTAATTGTCAGAAGAAAAAAAATCTAATGTGATATATTCACATGACTTTCTCAACCCTCTATCGCTTATTAGTGGGTATATACAAATTATTCCTACGGAAGTGTATTTTCCTGCCTACTTCATTATAATCGAGATAAACCCTTGCAGAAATAGCTACAGTATACATTTCGGTATATATACAAAGAGAACAGCGATAGTCAAATGTTTAAGAACTGGACGCTATATGCCGGCCGTAAATTCCATACTGTTTCCATGACATCGCGAGAAACAACTGAAAATCGATAGGACTTCTTTTTTATAGACGCTCAGTAAATGCTGCGACTCTTAGCGTCAGGATGATTCAAAAAGAGGGAACGGATTTTAAATATGCATATTTAATGAACGACATTAGATAGCAACACATACAACACATCATTGAATAGAGGAAAGTTCAAAGTTTTAAGCTCCATCTATTAGATCCATTCAGTACCTACAGCGGCGCTGAATTTGTTTACGAGAAAATTGTGACGCCACAGGAAAAGTCGTTTTGTGTGCTGCATTATGCAAAGGGTGTCTCCATTGTTTCATTGCAGCGTGCATTTCGTTGTAAGTTCAACAAAGAGCCGCCTCGTCATAAAAAATTTACAACTGATACAATAAATTCGTAGAAGATGGTTGCGTATGGGAACGGAAAAGCACTGGTCGTCCTCGCATAACAAATGGTGCTCAGTTTGAACATATAAAATAAAATGTTGAGCTTTGCTCTATTCAGTGATGTATCGCATGTGTCGCCAGCTATTGTCGTTCATTAGAAATAAATCTTTAAAGTCTGTTCCTCCTGTTTGAATAACCCTGTATATTGGTCGTGAAAGACCGGAAATTTTGCTCAAATGCATTTTTATCAGGCTTGCGGTTCTGCTACGCACCGTAAATCTACGACACGGAACCACCAGCTTTAACTTCCCTTCGGAAGGAAGCCATGCTAAGGATTTTTACGCTCGAAAAAAATCGTCGCCTTTCACCGGGTTTAAACCTGCGATCTCGGGAACTAGAGGCTAGCATGGTGCCTCTAAACCACGGAAGACGACAAACAGGGCTTTAAAAGAATGACTAAGTATTGAACAGTTCGAAACATTAATAACGGATACCTTAGTAATGGATGATGCCATGAAAAAGTTATTTGAAATAAATTGTGTTTTAGAGATTTGCATTTTTTTTTTTTTTTTTTTTTTTTTTGCAGTACGTTTTCGTCTACCTCTTAACTTTGCTGGTTACACAAGACCACGTAATTTTCCATTCCGCATGAAGGAGTTCTCAAGCTATTCCCAGAACATTTAAAGTTTAAATTTTATTTACCATTTAAATGTATTTAATATATGATATTTTAATCAAAATCGTTAGTCATGTTTCATAAACTAAAAAATTTCAGAAAATGTTCCATGTAAAGGGTAGTTTGGGTGGGAGATTTTGAGACAGAATGTACCCGAGGTAATTTTGTTATGTGCTAAATAATTCTATGTTTAATCTAATATATAAATGATATATGTTTAATGTAAATAATAATTTCTGTGTAACGTAATATTTGTCGTGTACATAATGTTCCTGTTTAACTAGGTTTAGAACGTCTTGAACTCTGCAGTTAGGGTAGAAACGTGATGTTCACATGGTCAGCGAAAACGAGATCTTTTGTGTTAGAATAGAAGGGTAAAGTTTTATGACTCTGTTTCCGCTCCGGAAGTATGGAGCGAGGCAAATATAATATAACGACAGTTTACCGTTGACTTTTAGGTTAAGCAGTTCATAAATGACGTTCAGTGGTAGACAGTACACAGTGGAGGACAGTTGAAGTTGTTAAGCAGTTCACAGTCAACAATTGGCGCGCAAAATGGCGATAGGTGAACCAAACATTACAGTGTGTCGTCAATTCTTCTCTAAGCTCCCAGTACCACAACTGAGATCGACGAGCTTATCAAATATCATGATAGGCAGAGTCCATGCTACAACCACCGCTGAGAACCAACTAGCCAGGGTAACAGCGAGAAGGACAAGACGAAGCCACGTCGGATAGAGAAAAAGGTACAGTGAATTTTAACATTAATTCTATCTCTACCACTATACCGCGTTCGACTCCAACCCGAGCGGGCATCGAACCCGGGACTGCCACCAACGGAGCAGTCGTCGAAACAATATGCAGGGGTACCGACGTAATTTATACACACACATACATAAGGACGTTTTTCTAAAACTGCCTTTTATTTTAAGTACAGAGTGTCTCAAAACATCTATTTCCGATGAAACCTTGACATCGAATTTCTGGGTGGAATGCAATACTTTCCCTGCTTACTATACGTAGTCGACAAAGTAATAGGTTTTCATAAGAATTGTTTGCATACCCACTAATAAAAAATAGATTGGAAGAGAAAGCCATGTGAATGTAACACATGTGTAATAAAAGTTAATTTTGATTGACAAGCAGTAGATAGAATAAGCTTTTGTAAAAACAGTTTGTAGAAAACCATTTGAACCCAACACATCATATTTTTAATCGTTCTTTGCTGTACATTTTTCTTTTCCTAGCTGAAGTTTGCTTTGGTGCGCCATCTATGTAAAATGTTTAAAAATGTGATGTTTTCTCTTCACATGAGCATTACTGCGAGGGTCGTCCAATAAGTAAGTTGCCGTATTTTATAAAAAAACATTACGCACAAATGACCATGTTGAATTAATTTTATTTGTATAGTACAATCCTCCTGTTACTTTTCTACATAGTTAACATGTTTTTCCAAGCATTTTGGAGGACGTGACACAGTTTTCCCAAGTCAGCGTCGTACCAGGTTGGGTCCTGTGCTCGCAACCAGCTGTTCACTGATTTGACTTCATCATTGGTGTTAAAAGTGCTTACCTTTGAGTTGGAGGAAAATATGAATATCACTTGGGACAAGCTCCGGTGAATACGGAGGATACGAGGAAACTCCCAAGTTGAATCTTGACTCAGGTGGAGCTCAGAAGATTCAACTGGGAGGTTGTCTCGCATCCTCCATATTCACCAGGTATTTTCCTAAGTGATCTTCATATTATTCCTCTGACTCAAATGTCATCATGGAGGTAAGCACTTTAACACCGTGACGAAGATCAATCAAGATTCAACTTGGAAGTTTTCTCGTATCCTCCGTATTCACCGGAGCTTGCCCCAAGTGATTTTCACATGTTCCTCCAACTCAAAGGTAAGCACTTTTAACACCGATGATGAAGTCAAATCAGTGAACAGCTGGTTGCGAGCACAAGATCTGATCTGGTACACACTGGCTTGGAAAAACATATTGACTATGTAGAAAGTAACAGAAGTATTGTGCAATATAATAAAATTAATTCAACATGATCAATTGTTTGTAATTTGTTTATAAAATAGGGAAACTTACTTATTGGAAGCCCCTCGTAACAAAAGTTAACTGGTCACCCACGTTTTCGCATCTTGTATCTAACATAGTATTTAATTTGAGACTATTTCTAGGCAGATTTTGTCCCGGTTATCATCAGTATAAATATATTGGGTTACCTGTGAACATATAAAGAGTAGAGCAATTTGTTTCACAGATGATTGTGTTTCCAGGTAACCACCGCTGTGGCTGATCTGTTTCCAGTTTGCTCCTCTTTTGTTTCCCGCGCTGGAGGAGTTGTTTGTTAGGACGTGCAGAATTGTAAAACCAAGTTACGCTCCGTAGCGTTTAGAAGTAGTGGTTATCATTATTATTATTATCTTGTGAAATAACAAAGTACGGCGGAGGCTAGCGGCTATCCCAGTTCAACTGGGGCATTGCTCGAGAGAAACATTTTAAATGTATGTTACCTTGGGGGTTAATTTATCTATGTGAATAAGAAATAATTTACCTTTTGATATAAAACTGTTTTATGCACAGGATGTCCCTTCCATACCGGCGGGAGAATGGGCGAAAGTTCCTGCAAAGTTTCAGCAAATGCGCAACTGAAGCCAACTGGAGATAACAAATGCCTCGCACACACTAGCAGATTCTAGCGGGCGAGCCTTACTTCTGCAAAGTGCTATTAAGAATTATGTGAAGCTCAGACTTTGAGTTCTGTAGTTCAGGAGTAATCCCAACTAGGTGAACAAGCAGTTGAGGAAATCCTATTGCTTTCTCCCTTGTAGGGTAACACCTACCCGGAACCAGTAACATACAGATATGTAAGTAATCAACATTTACAGATATTAATACTCGTAAACGCAGATGTACTAATAAATACGGGACATTCCATTTAAAATCGTCCGAAATAGAAGTAAAGTGGACCTTGCATTTTTTTTTAAGGAAATGAACCGAAACATTTTGTAGCTGGAGAACAAGCCCGATACAATGATTTATGTAAACTCTTAAAATTCAGAACATTATGGCTCAGCAATTAAAATAGTTCGAATTTATCGTATCTTCCTAAAATTCCCAACTTCAAGCTGTTATAACTATGAAACCTTTAAATCTAATTATTTAAATGGAGCTTTATTTTGATTCTCTAAATTTTAATTTCATACTGATACATAAACATGTACTTATTTTTATTTAATTGAAGAAATTCTATTTTTTTAAGTGCGGGTTACAAGCCCCCTCCAGGAAAAACACGACCACACCATTAACACCACCACCTCCGAATTTCACTGTTGGCACTACACACGCTGGCAGATGACGTTCACCGGGCATTCGCCATACCCACACCCTGCCATCGGATCACCACATTGTGTACCGTAATTCGTCACTCCACACAACGTTTTGCCACTGTTCAATCTTTTAATGTTGACGCTCCTTACACCAAGCGAGGCGTCGTTTGGCATTTTCCTGCGTGATGTGTGGCTTATGAGCAGCCGCTCGACCATGGAATCCAAGGTTTCTCACCTCACGCCCAACTGTCATAGTACTTGGAGTGGATCCTGATGCAGTTTGGAATTTCTGTGTAATGGACTGGATAGATGTCTGCCTATTACTCTTTAGGACCGTCTTAAAATGTCGGCGGTCTCTGTCAGTCAACAGACGAGGTCGGCCTGTACGGTTTTGTGCTGTACATGTCCCTTCACGTTTCCACTTCACTATCACACCAGAAAAGAGTGGACCTAGGGATGTTTAGGAGTGTGGAAGTCTCGCGTACAGACTTCTGATACAAGTGACCCCAATCACCTGACCACGTTCGAAGTCCGTGAGTTTCACGGAGCGTCCCATTCTGCTGTTTCACGATGTCTAATGACTACTGAGGTCGCGGATAATGAGCACTAGGAAGTAGGTGGCAGCAGAATGCACCTAAGATGAAGAACGTATGTTTATGGGGTGATCGGATACTTTTGATCACATAATGTATATATGACCCGGTTTAGGAGTTAGAGGAAGAGTGGCACATGTTAGTAAAATAGCCGCTATTAGGGTGTTTTAAAAACACGCCAACCTATGTAATAAGCTTCACCAGGCAGTAAAGATTATCCATGCGATGAATACAACATATTATGCAATCTTAGCATTATAAATTGTAGTAAATAAATCATGAAATATTTCTGCATACAGCCTTAGCTGACATAAGTGAGAGCGTCTTCATATGTTCGTAAATGAGACGATAGCTTCTCTTCCTGCATTTTATTTGTTATTACCTGGCGTGTTAAACCGATAAACAAGACACTCCCCTCGTGGGAGAGAAGCGAGCACCTGCTGTGATGTACCTTATTATCAGCACAGCATGCTAAGTAAATTTACAAATTCAGAACTTAACTGTTACATATTTAATTATGTACAGAGGTTTTTGCATGTTCGTTGATCAGAGAAAGGAATGTCACAAAAAGATTGCATCTTCTATGCATAAGCAACGGCAGCTTGGAATACCGGTATTACGTCATTCCTATTATTGGCACTCGTGCTAGAATGAGCCAAATTATGCACGATACTGAATAGAGTAACAACCTGTTTATAATGATAGAGTTACATACATGCTTTGGTAAAATAGATACATAGACAGACAGATAAACAGATAGATAGATAAATAGATAAACAGATAGATAGAGAATTATATGGACAGATATAGATAAATATATAGATATATAGATAATAAATATATAGACAGACAGATATATATAGATAAATATATAGATATATTTATATCTATATAAATACGCTATGTGATCAAAAGTATCCGATCACCCCACAAACATACGTTTTTCATCTTAGGTGGTTTGTGCTGCCACCTACTGCCTGGTACTCATCCGCGGCCTCAGTAGTCATTAGACATCGTGAAACGCAGAATGGGACGCTCCGTGGAACTCACGGACTTCGTACGTGGTCAGGTGATTGGATGTCACTTGTGTCAGAAGTCTGTACGCGAGATTTCCACACTCCTAAACATCCCTAGGTCCACTGTTTCTGATGTGATAGTGAAGTGGAAACGTGAAGGGACAGGTACAGCACAAAAGCGTACTCGCCGACCTCGTCTGTTGACTGACAGACACCGCCGACGTTTGAAGAGGGTTGTAAAGAGTAATACGCAGACATCTGTCCAGACCATCACACGGGAATTGCAAACTGCATCAGGATCCACTCCAAGTACTATGAAAGTTAGGCGTGAGGTGAGAAACCTTGGATTCCATGGTCGAACGGCTGCTCATAAGCCACACATCGCGCAGGAAAATGCCAAACGACACTTCGCTTGGTGTAAGGAGCGTCAACATTACACGACTGAACAGTGGTAAAACGTTGTGTGGAGTGACGAATCACGCTACACAATGTGACGATCCGATGGCAGGGTGTGGGTATGGCGAATGCCCGGTGAACGTCATCTGCCAGCGTGTGTAGTGCCAACAGTGAAATTCGGAGGTGGTGGTGTTATGGTGTGGTCGTGTTTTTCCTGGAGGGGGCTTGCACCCCTTGTTATTTTGCGTGGCACGATCACAGCGCAGACCTACATTGATATTTTAAGCACCTTGTTGCTTCCCACTGTTGAAGAGCAATTCGGGGATGGCGATTGCATCTTTCAACACGATCGAGCACCTGTTCATACTGCATGGGCTGTGGTGGAGTGGTTACACGACAATAACAACCCTATAATGGACTGGCCTGCACAGAGTCCTGACTTGAATCCTATAGAACACCTTTGGGATGTTTTGGAACGCCGACTTCGTGCCAGGCCTCACCGACCTACATCGATACCTCTCCTCAGTTCCGCACTCCGTGAAGAATGGGCTGTCATTCCCCAAGAAACCTTCTAGCACATGTTTGAAAGTATGCCTGCGAGAGTGAATCCTGTCATCAAGACTAAGGTTGGGCCAACACCATATTGACTTCCAGCATTACCGATGGAGGGCGCCACGAACTTGAACGTCATTTTCAGCCAGGTGTCCGGATACTTTTGATCACGTAGTGTATATAATTAAATGCACAGATAGAAATAAAATAGTTGTAGATAGATGTAGACAGATAAACGTGTGTATATAGATACACAAATAAGATAGATAGACAGACAGATACATATATTTAATATAGACAGATAGACAAACTGATAGATTTATACATAGATTTATTATAGATAGACAGATACATACATAGATTTACTATATATAGACAGACAGATAGATCTCAGAGTTATTATAGAATGACATACAGATAGAAAAAGAACTAGATAGATACGTAGATTTACTATAGACAGACAGACATAGATAGATAGCAATATTTAAGTGGGGAAAAAGAGGAAACAGAAATACTGAAATGTTTCGTTATTACCGTTTTATCTTTTTTTCTGCCTTACGTTCCTTTTCCTAATTAATTATTATCGCATATTTTTTCATCGCAGGCTGAAAGCACCACATAAACGAAATAACAATCTGATAAGAGGGGGTCAATGACCTGTTTTGTTACGACTCTCACAATGTAACATTCCTGGAAATCTCATATAAATACAGCCCTTATCAGATATCCAGGTTTTCCTGCATTTTGGGCCACCGTACTTTCATCCCAACTGTTCAACAGTTAATTTAATTTCATATGCTACTTCGAAAACACGTTTATCTGATGTTTGGAAACGTGTTCGTTTTTGCAGATATTAGAGTGTATTAAAACTGGAAATTAAAAAAAACAAAAAGAAAAAATTCTCCCCACTTGATGAGCTTGGAAAGCAAATTATACCCGAGCTATTCAAGAAATCCAAACATTTCTGTCGTCTTTTACAAGAGCTATGAAGCACCATTTACTCACAGTTTGTACGTAGAAGAGGGTTAGAGAAAACCGAATCGATAGATAAGATATTTAAAAGCGAGTGGCTATTTGCTGGCTTTAAAATTACTTACTCTCTCCCTGATCTTGCGCTCACTTTCACTGTTTTTATCTGGTGCAATTTACATTGGGACTTCACTTAGTTCACACTGTCACCTCACTAATGTGAACTGTTTAATTTCCTCGTCGATCCGAACACAGGACTTACACAATCTCTCGCTCCGCAGTAGCACTCGCTGCACGTCACAGCAGTCCTCACCAACTCGCTCGGAGAACCGCACTTGATGTCGCTCACCAACTCGCTTACTGACTCACTGACCGACTCCTCTCTTCCCCAGAACATTCTAGAACTATCTGGACACACGCTCTGAAGGCGGGACAAAGAAACTTCCATAATATTCTGGTTATCTACAAATAGCGCTTCTGATGTTTACGCCAGACGAGAGCGCGACTTATCCTTGTTTATCTCCGACTATGCGGCGTCGATCTCTGATAACCTTGGTAAAGAGCAGTCTGGGGTAGGATACTTATGCGATAGGTTTTTTTTTTATGGACACACTTTAACTGCTGTGGTTCTTGGCGTCCCATTCTATACTGCGCGTGAAAGACCGGTAATTTTGCTCAGAGGCCTCTTAATCAGGCTTGAGGTTCATTTACGTGCCGTAAATCTACGACACGGGACCACCGGCTTTACTTCCCTTCCGAAGGAGGCCATGCTAAGGATGTTCACCCCCGAGAAAAATCCATTGTCCTCCGCAGTGTTTGAACCCGGGACCTCGGTAACCAGAGGCTAGCATGGTACCCCTAGACCACGGAGGACAAGTATTTATCGAACTTTTCGATTTTGAGTTATGCTGTTCACAGAGAGACGGACAGACAGCTTTTTCTTTTTTTGGTTCAGAAGACCTCAGAGAATATATTTTTGATAAAACCTCGACATCGAATTTTTAAGTGGAATACAACACTTCTACTTACTGTTACTTGGGTTTAGGTTTAGGGTTATTCAACGCATGCAACTTAAGCCTACATAGATACATTGCAGCTACCAACCCCAGGAGAAACCGATGAAGTGAACTACAGCAGACTACAGGCCACAGAGACGCGCGGAAGTCCGCAACAATTCCAGGTTTGAAGACCGGTGCCACTGCTGGAGAGGGCTATCAACGACCCTCCACCAAGGAGCTATCTGGTGTCCAAGGGGAGTACTATTTCCTTTGAGCAAGCATTCAGTATTGACATACGCCACAACACCTGGAAGCATACGTGTAAGATGAAAAGGAAACAGAATGAAGGGGAAGTAATGGAAAGAAAATCGTGGGAGATTCGCTTAGCGATCTGGAAAACCGCGGAAAATACATGGTCAGAGTGGGCTGTCGCCGGTAATAGAACCCAGGACCTCCCGAATGCGAGTCTCATACGTTAACACGGAGCCATCCCGCTCTGTAAGTGCGCAGTAGACAAAGTAACAAAAATTGAAGGATTTTACATTCGCTACCACGTACATAGCAGATAGAGAAGGTACTGCATTCCACCAAAAAACATTCAATACAGAGATTTCACCAGAAATGCATGTTTTGAGATCCGATGAATTAAAAAAATCTGATGTGTTAAACTCACATGATTTTCTCTACTCTTGTACAAACTATTTTTACAAACTCTTATTCTCCATCTATTTCATATTAATCGAGATAAACATTTGCAGAAATGATCTTTTGATATGCAAAGAGAATTACATTTTACACATAGCGACCAGTTCTAAAAATATTTGACTATCGCTTAAGGCGTACAGTAGCCTTTAAGCATAGACATATCTCTTAATAGCTGGTTGCTAGGTGCAGCACCATTCTCTTTGCCACAGAATAATACTCTTTGCATACCCAAACAAAAAAATGAATTCCACTTTGAGAAAATAAGTATTGAAAAATTTAAGGGAATAACAAGCAATATCTCTAAAATGGTTCACTCAACAAAAACGATGTATATGACATAAATTGTGTATTTTAACGCGATCTACATTTTTTGTATAGTAAAATTTTGTCTATATCTTATGGTTTACCAGTTATGCAAACGTTGTTCACAATGAAGAATACTTTTGGAGACATTCCCAGAAAATTCAAGATATACATTTCATTTGTCATAAAAATATCTTAAACATATGATATTTTAAACAAAATCGTTAGAGCCATTTTTGAGAAAATTAAAATTTTCGAAAAATGTTCCATGCAAAGAGTAATCTGGGGTGGGGGGATTTTCTTGAAAACCTTCGTGTCGCATCTCTGGAAGATACTGAACCTAAATACCAAGTTTGATATTTATCCGACTGTTCGTTTCTGAGTTATGCTGTTCACAGACACACACACGAATATGTTTCCAGAAATACTTTTCTTTGATTCAGGGGGTCTCAAAACATATATTTCCGTTGAAATCTCGGTGTCGAATTTTTGGTGGAATACAATACTTCCCCTACTTACTATACGTAGTAGAGAAAGTAATAAGCTTTATTAAGAATAGCTTATATACCCACTAATAAAGATAAAGGGTAGAGAAAGTCACGTGGATGTATCACACCAGATTTTTATTTCCTTGCAAGGTCTCCTAATGAAGCAAATCCAGCATTGCATGCACACGCATTCTCTGCGTTATAAAAACTCGTGATTATGCCGTACTGTCTCTCGAGAGTTGAACAATGGCGAAAGCACACAGTTCATGAAACGCTCCCTCGTTTCCCAAGCGTTTAGTCAGAAAGAACATACGACATTCGCCAGGGAATTCAACCGATAGCGAACAACAGCACGCCTACAGAATCATTCCGTTGTGTTCACATAATTAGCACAATGTAACTTTTTTTTTCCGATGCACGCAAATTACCGTTGGGACAAGGTGAATGACATGCTGCAGGCTGGGGTTCATTTCGCGTGGAGTCGTGGTACAGAGCATTTCTTAGATTAATCTCATCTTCAGCTACACAAGAAATCGATCTCCTTTTATGTGTAGTCAGAATGAATGGTTCTACTTGTAGCCAAAAAAATCCTACTTTTGTATTTCGTTTAATGAAACGTTTCCCAAATTATTTTACAGCAAGTGTTGCATTCCACCCAAAAATTCGATAGTTACGGAGATTTCAACGGAACTACGTGGCTTGTGACTCCCCAAATGCCCAAAATATATTTTTTACACAAAACATGTATATTGTTATATACCGGGCAAGGCCAAAACGCTTGCAGCTAGATATTAAATTTTAGTTACCCCAGCATAAACATTGGGGGACATAACATCAGAGAAAACGAGAGGATCAGGATCTTAACTACAAATTTCAGAGCAGGCGTGGGATAATTATCACAAAAATACACAATTTCACATTCATCACATTATCTATGGTTTATTGAATATTAAACACGGTGTCCCTACGTCGTACGCAAAATATTAAAGAAAGACATTGGAGGGAGATGTTAGCACACGAGGTCACATTCAGACACTAGACTTGAAGTAAGAGTGCCACGCTACACACACCACACAAAGAAAAATAAAGCTTACTTCCCCCCCTCTCACCACCTCTGGCCAGGAGGTGAGGAGAGATGCCACGCCAGACGAAATTGAAAACCCCAACAAGAATTACACCAACAATGGTGCCACTAACAAAGCAATAATGTATCCAACGTACAATACACACCATACACGCCACATCATGTGTGTGTGTGTGTGTTGGTAGTGCTTAAGTCCCGTTCCTACTGCATACGACACCCGAGCGAGTAACGCGGTAGTGTGTGCGACTGGCATTCGGGAGCTCCCGGGTTCGATTCCGGCGACCGCCCATTCCAATGGGGTTTTTATGGTTTCCCCAGGTCAGTAGGCGGATGTTGGGGTGGTTGCTCTTCTACCTTTCCTGCCCCTTATTTCCTGTACCCATCATCTCCTTCATTGCCTATAGGACCAGGCGACGGTGTTTGACGGATTGCGGCTGGCCCTTGGCATCGTTGCGGGACTGCTAGTTAGGACTCGCCTCCGAGTGGACCCCACAGGGGGGGGGCCGGCGCCGGTGGTCTAAAGGCTTGTGAGTGGCTCGGTTGGCGTCGAATACGTTCAACGTTAGGAATCACGTCCATACCTGCCTGTCGTTATCTAGATTTGGTCGTCGTTCGGGTTTCTCCCATCACCCCTCCTTTCCAGGGGTACGGTACAAGCGAAAAGGGCTTTGCGGCCTACTTGTTGTGCTCTGCCCCGGTTGCTGGGGCCTTTCCATTCGTCCGTACCGTTACGTTTTTACTGCATACGGCCCCACAGACGGTGGGTACTGATGATAAATGCAATGATAATTTCGAAAGGCCTTATACTGTGCGTTTCACAGGTCCCACATATGTTCTGCTACAGCTAATGGAAGTTTTTTCAGAAACAACGCCCAGACACGTCAGATAGTATATTTTAAAACACTCTTTTTCACACAAACAAGACAATCTTAATGCTATTGTTGTGCAACTAGTGACATACTCGGAAACATTTTATGTGACATCCTATATTTCTTATATACCATCTGAAGGATTGTATTGTTGTGTATGATTGTACAAGCAATCAGTTGTTGTATACAACAAACTCTGTATACAAAGTATAAAGAGTAGGCAATTCCGAGAAACGTTCTTCCAATTCTGATCTTACAGAGGTTCACTTCAAGTTGGTCTAGGCGGGTGGGAAACGTGTGCACTCGGATGGAGATCTCGACAGAAATACAGGGGGTTTAACGGGAAATAGTATGAATTACAAAGCGGTTCAGACAAATATAATATGTAACTGTTTAGCAGCTTAATTACTGTTCTTTATTTAACTGGTATAAATCAAGACAAGCCAACACGTGGCTTTGATCTACTGTCATTACCCTACCCCAGATAAGCCCTATACGATTTAGGCCAACAACGACGACGAGAAGAAGAGAAGCAGCGAACTTCAGAGCCAGCGTCCGGACATCAATCAACATCACCTGCCACCGCTACCAACTCCACTGCGCGTGTAAGGACATCAGATCGTGGAAGTGTAATAGTTTCCGAGATGCCATATGCGCATCACAGCCCATAGTAAGTTTCTGTAGGCCTCCAAGAGATAGACACAGTTGAAGAATGCCGTAACAGCCTTTTTTGCTTCCAACGTGACCCTTGGGGAGGGAAGGATGACGGAGGGACCTGAAGGGTGACCAGATTCGGATGCCGACGTGTGTAGGCAGGGATGGGGACCCCAACGTTTCCAGATTGAACACATCCGGCGCCGCCTGGTCCTACCCACAAGCAATAAACAACTGGCAGTCCCTTATTGGGAGGAGCCCACTTGGGGGAGAAAATTAACCGAGTCCGCGGAGCGACGCCAGGGAAGAAACCTCTACGGAGCGCACGCCTGTATCCAGCCACAACCCGCCGAACACCGCCGCCTGGTCCTACAACCCTAAAACAGATAAGGAAGATGATGGGTGCAAGAAATGAGGGCAACATTCTCCCGCCGATCCGGGGAAACCACAAAAAAACCCATGGGCCAAAATGGGCGGATCCGGGAGCTCCCGAATGCGGGCCACATACGTTACCGCCTTAGCCATCCCGCTTGGTTATTACACCTGTAGTAGGTTATATAAGTTTCAAGGTTTTCTGGCCTCTGTGCTACACTCAAATGACTTTCTCTGCCCACTACCGTTTACTTTTTACAGCTTCTACAGAATATTCTTACGAAGGTTTATTTTTTCATCTGTTTCATGTTAAAAGAGATAAACCTTTGCAGAAATAGTTTGATGGGACACTTCGTTGTTGGTACAAGAGGGATTGGGGAAACCGAATCAAGTGTCAGAAGTCTGAAACCTAATCGCACTTGCTGGCCTTGAAATTCAATACTTCCGAGAAACACCTGAAGAGCGACAGCACTTTAAAAATTACAACAGGCCTTGAGGTCTATACCGTAAGTGTACATGATGATACTGTATTTGAATCAAAGTTGCTACTGGTATTTTTGTTCAAAATCGAAGATTTCGAATAATCTTCCATGTAAAGATTTGTTTGAGGATTTTATCGAAATTCTGTTGAAGATACTGAGCTTAAATACAACGTTTGTATTTATCCAACATGTTATGCCCTTCACAGACACAACACAAGGAGCTTTTTCCAAACGTTTTCATTGGGGGGGGGGATTCTGGAAGTCTTAAATCATGTATTTTTGGTGAAATATCGATATTGAAGTTTTTGGTGGAATGCAATGCTTCCTTTACAGTAGAGAAATTAAAAATAGGAATACATGTTTGACATGTCTTGTACGACTGCGGTGGCACATACCTCGATAAGGTAAACGTCAGAAAAATCATTCTTACTATTGTTCATTATATACTTGTTGAACATCTAGTGTCATGATTGTCGCGTCCCCAGTCTCTTTCCCCTCTCTTGATTATTGGACGCTTTGTCAGCATGCTTTAGCAAGTTAGAATGCTTAATTCACGCTCATTCGCAAAACGCTGAGCCAGTGGTTCTCATCTTTTTCATAATTATTACTGGATTTTAAGCTATAAATTCATTTTCAAAATTAGAGAATTCAGTAGTACGAGTGAGAATCGAAAAGTAACGCACAATAATTTTTTTTCTGCCTTGGTATTGCAGCTGGAATGTTTCTATTTCACACGGATATAGTATTAAGTTTTCACTACACAGGGTATTTTTTGTTTCGTGTACAGCTCTAGCGAGAGAAGCGTGAACTGCGCAACAAAGATGGCACGCATGTTACTGTCGTCCACGTATGAAGAGCAGAGAGGCGTGGTTCGATATTTGTGGGCATAAACCGCGTGATATTCACAGGGGCATGCGTGGCGTGTATGGGGATAATTGTATGGAACGTAGCAATGTCTCCAGGTGGTGCGCATTCTTCTTAGAAGGCAGTGTGAACTTTAGTGATTCGCCACGCTCCGTGAGGTCGGTAACAGCTACAACACCGCAGAATTTCAGAGGCATTGAGGCGGCAATTTTGAACGACTGACGTGTGCAACTGCGACCTTATCGCACAATTCAACGTTTCCTATGGTGCATTGTAAGATATTGTTCATGACACGTTGAAATTTCGTAAAGTTAGTGCTCGATGGGTGCCTAAGAACGTGACAGACAACCGCAAGGGCAGCGAATGATGACGAGCTTGGATCACCTAACGCGGTACACCGCAGAAAGGCATGACTTTCTGAAAGGAATCGTCACTGTTGATGAGTCGTGGGCATACTACTACGCGCCCGAAACCAAGCAGGCAAATATGGAGTGGAAACATGCTGATTCCCCAGTAAACAAAAACTTCGAAGTGACTCAATCTGCTAGAAAAGTGCTTGTGACGGTGTTCTGGGATATGTATGATATTGTATTGGTGGACTTTGCTGAACAAGGGACCACTGTGAATGCTGCAGCCTACATGCGATGTGATGTTGCGTCGTGCCCTTCGT
Organism: Deroplatys truncata; assembly: GCA_030765065.1. Classification (NCBI taxonomy): domain Eukaryota; kingdom Metazoa; phylum Arthropoda; class Insecta; order Mantodea; family Mantidae; genus Deroplatys; species Deroplatys truncata. Next base: position 17,233,405 of record CM060979.1, read on the forward strand.
GACAAACGCCACAACATGAATGCTGACGATGTCAAAATTCTTCATGACAATGCTCGCTCCCAAGTTGCTGCTGCTGTTCGTCAGAAAATAGCCAAATTTGGTTGGGAGGTGCTCCAACATACGCCATACAGTCCGGACCTCGCACCGTCATACTTTTATCTGTTTGGTCCCATGAAGAAATTCCTGGCCGGCCAACGCTTTGCGACAGATGCGGAAGTGAAATCAGCAGTCCGCAGATGGCTATACTCCAAGGAAACGGACTTCTACGAACAGGACATATTGAAACTGGTATCACGATGGGAGAAATGTGTTGAGAAACTTGGTGACTACGTCGAAAAGTAGGTAAAGGGTAAAAGGTGTAAGTTCGTTTGTGATTTTTTGTTGTTGTTCTAACTATTAAACTTTTTTGTAAAAATATTATTGTGCGTTACTTTTCGATCCGTCCTCGTACATACATTGCAGCTGGTTATCATGCAAGGAGAGCTTTTGGGCAGCCCTGTTTTAGAGTACCTAATAAAGAAATGGATTTAAAGGTTCAAATTACATAATTAGCAACATGAGGTATGAAGCACATTTATAAACGCGATGAAAATATTAATCCCGAAAAAGTTATAAAGACAATAATATACAGCACGGTACAATACAATGATTGAAAACCTGTGCTAATATTATAAAAATTGATGTGTTACACTCACATGACGTTCTCTACTCTTGTACAAACTATTTTTACAAACGCTTATTCTCCATATGCTTCATGTTAATCGAGATGTTAATCTTATTGCTAATTTTCTTGTAGGTGCAAGGGGAATATGGTAGGCTTTAAGCGATAGTCAAATGTTTTAAGAGCTGGTTGCTATGTGGCGCATTCCATTCTCTTTGTATGTCCAGGACATAAAAAATGAATAACGAATTCAGATTTGAGAAAAGTATTGGAAAATTTAAGGGAATAACAAGCAATATCTCGAAAATGGTTCACTCAACAACAAAAAATGTATATGACAAATTGTGTATTTTAACGCGATCTACATTTTTTGTGTAGTAAAATTTTGTCTATCTCTTATGGTTTACGAGTTATGCAAAAGTCGTTTACAATGAAGAATACTTTTGGAGACATTCCCAGAAAATTCAAGATGTACATTTTATTTCTCATGAAAGTATCTTAAATATATGATATTTTAATCCAAATCGTTAGTGCCAATTTTGTTAGAATTAAAATTCTCGAAATATATTACATGTAAAGGGTAATCTGGGGTGGGTGGATTTTCTTGAAAACCTTCGTGTCGCATCCTTGGAAGATACTGAACCTAAATACCAAGTTTGGTGTTTACCGACTGTTCGTTTCTGAGTTATGCTGTTCACACACAGACATACACACGGACATGTTTCCGAAAATACTTTTTTTTGGATTCAGGGGGCCTTTTAACTATACGTAGTAGAGAATGTAAAAGAGAGATATCTGCCAAAGGAAAATGAAAGGAAAATCTTGGGTATAACAATGAGAGATAGGATGCGAACTAAGAAATAACGAATACGACACGATTAAAGGACCCCGTGGCCACAGGAAGCTACCTAAAATGGAGATGGGCAGGAGAAGTTATGAGATGGACACACACAGTCACTTTTTGGGACCCCAGGATTGGTCAAAGGAACGTCTACAGGTGGATAACCCGCTGGGCGGTGAGTGGACCACAATAGCCAAAGAGAGAGATAAACTTGGAAAAAACTAGTGGACATAGTCCGTAGGATAATAAACTAGGTAGATCTTTTCCGGAATAGCTAAGCGGTACTGCAAAATTCAGCTACCTAGAACTTGAAACAGACCCTTGCCTAATTGTAAATTGTGAAGGTTTTCGCCCTACAACCTGGCACCAGCAACGCGTCCGTTCGGATTTCAGTGTTTAGCAAACTGAAGCGAGTCTATGGGCAGAGGATTTACCAACGAAATGAAGTTGGAGCGCTGAAATGGCTCAAAGAGTGGGACCCCACTTTCTATAGCAGGGACTGGAAAACTTTATTGCAGTTCTACGACAAATCTTGAATTCGTCGTATTACTTCGAAAATATACGAAATGTGCAGCAATAAAAGAATGTTCTTTATTTTGACGCTTTGTCCATTCAGCCACAAAAAGTTGAGAAAAATTACTTTTTGGCTTACACTGCTGATCCTCCAACTGCATCAACAAACAAACAAGCTACCACAATGAAAGCGAACAAGCAACAAATGAGTAGAATGGAACGAAAAACAAGAAGAAAAGGTACGATAGGAATGAAAGAGCAAAAACAACGTAAATATTATGATGATATAATAAAAGTGAAAAACTGATTTTCTGAAGTTGAGATTGCAGAGAATCCCCCATACATCCTTTATATCAAAAACACTTCCGTACCTCTGATCTCTCTTGTGGCAGGCTGAGCCACTACTACTGACCTCTCTATTCCACAGAAATACATAAAAAAATCTGATGTGTTACACTCACATGACTTTCTCTACTCTTGTACAAACTATTTTTACAAACGTTTATTCTCCATCTACTTCATGTTCATCGAGATAAACATTTGCAGACTTTATCTTATTGCTAATTTTCTTGTAGATGTAAGGGGAATATACATTTACAAGGGCAATTTGGAAATACAGTAGCCTTTAAGCACATACATATCTCTTAATAGCTGGTTGCTAGGTGCAGCACCATTCCCTTTGCCACAGATTAATACTCTTTGCATATCCAACACAAAAAAATGAATAACGAATTCCCATTTGAGAAAATTATTGAAAAATTTAAGGGAATAACAAGCACTATCTCGAAAATGGTTCACTCAACAAAAAAATGTATATGACATAAATTGTGTATTTTAACGCGATCTACATTTTTTGTTTTGTAAAATTTTGTCTATCTCTTATGGTTTACCAGTTATGCAAAAGTCGTTCACAATGAAGAATACTTTTGGAGACGTTCCCAGAAAATTCAAGATATACATTTTATTTGTCATAAAATATCTTAAACATATGATATTTTAATAAAAATCGTTAGAGCCATTTTTGAGAAAATTAAAATTTTCGAAAAATCTTTCATGTAAAGGGCAATCTGGGGTGGGGGGGATGTTCTTGAAAACCTTCGTGTCGCATCTCTGGAAGATACTGAACCTAAATACCAAGTTTGGTGTTTATCCGACTGTTCGTTTCTGAGTTATGCTGTTCACACACAGACACACACACGGACAGGTTTCCAAAAATGCTTTTTTTGGATTCAGGGTGTCTCAAAACATGTATTTCCGGTGAAATCTCGGTATCGAATTTTTGGGTGGAATACAATACTTCCCCTACTTACTCTACGTAGTAGAGAAAGTAAAAAGGTCACTTGCTGTTCTGACGAGATCAGCAATACGTGTATAAAATATATTTAACTTTTTTCACCCTTGGTCCCAAATGGGAGATAATGACCAATCATATTTAAAAGAATGTTGTTTTTTACTGTCAGTCACTCAAACTTTATCAAAATCTCTTTACCACCTCCTCCTTTTTACTTTCTCTGCCACGTACCTAGTAGCTAAACAAGGTATTGCATTCCATCCAAAAATTGGATACCGAGATTTAATCAGGAATACACATGTTGAGGGCCCCTGGATCCAAAAAGAGCATTTATAGCAAAATGTTCAGTGTGTGCATGTGTGTGTTTAGAAACGAAAAGTCGGATAAACACCAAACTTGGTCTTAGGTTTAGCACCTTCTAAAATTGCGACATGAAAATTTCCAAGAAAATTTCCCACCCTAAACTACACTTTACATGGCAAATAAAATGTATATCTTGAATTTTCTTGGAATAACCTTTGAAGTTCTCTTCATACGGATGGAATTTTGTAGATATAATCTTAAACAAGTGGTAGACGTTAAGTGGAATACCAAAACGCAATGTAGAATACTCAATTTATTTTAAATAACCTTTTTTGTGGTATAAACCATTTCCCAGATATCCGTGATTAATGGTTCGAATGTTTCAATACATCAGACATTCTTTTAAAGTCCTGTCAATTTTCACTTGTTTCTCGCGATGTCATGGAAACAGTATGGAATTTTAAGGCTAGCATATAGCGTCCAGTTGTTAAACATTTGACTATCGCTGTTCTCTTTGTATCTATAACGAAATGTGTAATGTAGCTGTTTCTGAAAAGGTTCATTTGGAGTAAAGTGAAGTAGATAGGAAACAAACTTCCATAAGTATAATTTACATATCCACTAAGAAGTGATAGAGAGTAGAGGAAGTTATGCGAATGTCTTGCGCTGCAACTAAATGAACACCATTCCGACATTGTCCGCAAACTAAGAAACAATATATTAGATACTAGTTCATCATCTAAATTAAGCATAATACTGAGCAATTTCCTTCCGAGGCACTATGCTATAGCTTATGGAAAGGAAAATGCTTTCAGAAGATCTTATGTGTTCCAGTCACGTAATTTTCTCCACGCACTATCGTTTATTTACATTCTCTACTACGTATAGTAAGTAGGGGAAGTATTGCATTCCACCCAAAAATTCGATACCAAGATTTCAACGGAAATACATGTTTTGAGACCCCCTGAATCCAAAAAAAGCATTTTTGGAAACATGTTCGTGTGTGTGTCTGTTAACAGCATTACTCAGAAACGAACAGTCGGATAAACACCAAACTTGGTATTTAAGTTCAGTATCTTCCAGTGATGCGACACAAAGGTTTTCAAGAAAACCCCCCACCCCAAATTACCCTTTACATGGAACATTTTTCGAAAATTTTAATTTTCTCAAAATGGCTCTAACAATTTTGATGAAAATATCATATGCTTAAGATATTTTCATGACAAATGAAATGTATATCTCGAATTTTCTGGGAATGTCTCCAAAAGTATTCTTCATTGTGAACGACTTTTGCATAACTGGTAAACCATAAATTTTACTTCACAAAAAATGTAGATCGCGTTAAAATACACAATTTATGTCATATACTTTTTTGTTGGGTGAACCATTTTCAAGATATTGCTTGTTATTCCCTTAATTTTTCCAATACTTATACTTTTTCTCAAATTCGTTATTCATTTTTTTTGTCCTGGTAATGCAAAGAGAACGGAATACTCCACATAGCAACCAGCTCTTAAAATATTTGACTATCGCTTAAAGCCTACCATATTCCCGTTGCATCTACAAGAAAATTAGCAATAAGATTAACATCTCGATTAACATGAAGCATATGGAGAATAAGCGTTTGTAAAAATAGTTTGTACAAGAGTAGAGAACGTCATGTGAGTGTAACACATCAGTTTTTTTATATGTAGCTTCAACAAACTATTCTTACAAACGCTTATTTTTCTAACCACGTCTCGTTAACCAGGACAAAATTTACAGAAATAGTTTCGTAAAACTCTTTTCGCTGTAGATACAAGAGGGTTAGAGAAACAAATAATCAGATGTTTAAAAGCCGGTCGCTATGTGCTCGCCTTAAAGTTCAATGCTTTTTACATGCCATCACAATAAACACCTGAACAGCGACAAGCTTTAAACAAAATAAGAAGTATTGACAAATTCAAACCAATTATAATGGATACCTCAGAAATTACTACTGATGCAAAGTTATTTGGAATAAATTTGAGAAGATGTTGTTTTTTATTAGCTCCACGTTTGGACGACAATTTGAAGAAGCTGGTTTGTTACGTTATTTGCATCACGCTTTGGGCGTAAATTTGAAGTAGGTGGTATTGAAGGAGTTGTATTATATTTCAACTGTTGGGAGCCGAACTTGAAGTTGGTTGCAACCGCACGTATAGTACCCGGTTTCCGGTAGCCTTCGCCCCAAATGTACCTTCCGGTGGCCTTTGCCCCCCCCCAAATGTTTAAAACATATCAACTTTGTAAATTGACTGTTTCTTTAAATATGATATATTTATGTTTGCCTCGGTTGCGTCAGTATTTATTTTAGAGACATGGATTTCTTGGCAGGGTTGTGATGCGACAATAATGTAGGCTTACACATATTATAATTTTACTTCACTCCTTTTATTAATACATGATACTATTTAAATAAGACTTCACTGATATAGAGAGCTGTGAGATTCTTTTGCACTTTTTAACAGGTAAACTTAGTTTTCGTTTCACACGAATAGGTATTAAATCTCTCAAGGACGCATCTTGCATCCGGTTACAATCACTGTTTGCAGGCAATTGACTTATGAATTTGTAAAATTTTCTCCTTTTCAGTTTCTGGTTGGCTAATCCTACTCCAATAGAATACCTTCATTTAACTAAAACCCCCTCCGGTTGTTGATTGGCTATTTTATAAACTGTCGCTAAAATCACATTATTGCTTACAAGAATCACAAGTGACATTTAAACTCTCAAGCTCATTATTGCCTCAAGGTTACCTCATTGTTAGCAACTTTTAACTTATTATTCTCACAGCTCCTACATTATTAAATTACATAATACATTCATATAACATTATTGAACATGTATACAATAATATAAGCATATGCAATGACTGTTACATACATTTTACAAATTATTACATACACATATTGCTTCAAGGCGGGCTGTTATTGAATTTATATATTATATAATTAGACTGAAATCATTCAAGTGTTAAAAATACTGCCTCAAATTGTGCATTTCAAAGAGATTTATATTCTGCATGCAGTACGATTTTTTTTTTGTTTACACCTTACAAAAAATAATGCAAAACTCCTTTGGAATGAAGGGGTTCAATCATTTGGAATTTTATTCCCTGAAAATTTAAGATATACAGCTTATTTGCCATGTAAATGCCTTAAATGTATGGTATTTTAATAAAAAAACCCAGAGCCAAAGTTTTTCCATGTAAAGAGTACTTCGGTTTTGGGGGGGGATTTTTCTTGAAAATCTTCCCTTTCACATCTATTGAAGGCACACATGCCATGTTTTTTGTTTATTCAGGAAGCTTCAAAACCTGTATTTCTGTTGCTGAATTTTTGGCTGGTGTGCAGTCCTTTGAGGCAGTATTTGTAACACTTAAATAATTTCAGTCTAATTATATAATATGTAAATTCAATAACAGCCCGCCTTGAAGCAATATGTGTATGTAATAATTTGTAAAATGTATGTAACAGTCATTGCATATGCTTATATTATTGTAAACATCTTCAATAATGTTATGTGAATTCATTACGTAATTTAATAATGTAGGAGCTCTGAGAAACAGGTCAAAAGTTGCTAACAATGAGGTAACCTTGAGGTAATAATGATTTAGTAAGTTTAAACGTCACTTGTGATTCTTGGAGTAACAATAATGTAATTTTAGTGACGGTTTATAAAATAGCCAATCAACAACCAGAAAAAGTTTTAGTTGAATGAAGGGGAGTAGGATTAGCCAATCAGAAACTGAAATATAGCAAAATTTTCAAATACAGAGTTCAGTTGCTTCTAGACAGCGCTCATAACTGGACTGTTGCCTGCAAACAGTGATTGTAACCGGATGCAAGATGCCGCTTGAGAGATTTAATATTATTCGTGTGAGACGAAAAATAAGTTTACGTGTTAAAAAGTGTAATTAATTAATTAATAAAAAGAATCTCACAGCTCTCGATATCAGTGAAGTGTTATTTAAATCGTATCAAGTATTAATAAAAGGAGTGAAGTAAAATTATAATCTGTGTAAAACATAAATATTAAATATTTAAAGAAACAGTCAAATTACAAGGTTAATATTTTTTTTAAACTTGGGGCAAAGGCCACCTGAATGTACATTTGGGGCGAAGGCTACCGGAAACTGTTTACTATACGTGCGGTTGCAACTACTGCAAGTTCGGCTCCCCAACAGTCGAAATATAATACAACTCCTATAACAAACAACTTCAATTTCCACTAGCTACTATAGGCAAGTAGTAGTGAAAGTAAAAGATAGGAAAACATGTTAAAGCAGAAACAGGATTGTGTATAATACTTCCATATGCAGCATTCCTCTGTAAACACAAACATTGAGAATTAAATTCGTATACACGGGATATTCCAAAGTAATTAAAACTGATGACAATAGCTGTGCAGTGAACTCTTCTTGAAACGAGAAACAATAACATATTTCAATTACGTGGAAAGCACAGCACAGGGGATATTAAAACTGCCTTGTTAATTTGGTTTGTTCTACTATAAAATTGTCACATTGGCCCGCATGTTTATGATGCACGCTGAATAACCGCTCATCATAATTTATCGTTTTAAACATCCATGAAAATGCAAACTCAGCCATCAGCGAAGTTTCCAAGATTTTTCACAACGAACAACAATTTTGTGAACAATGAAACAAACAAGTATGACGAATCGAGCGGGATGACTCAGGCGTTAATGTCTGTGATCCGCAATCGGAAGATTCCGTGTTCAAATACCTTTGGCTCACTCGCCAAAGTAAGTACAAAATGGGATATTCAATAGCACGACCCAAAGTTTCACCTTAAGTCTAAGACAATAATAAAAATCTGATGTGTTACATTCACATACCTTTCTCTATCCTCCATTGTTTATTAACGGGTACAAATTATCCAAAGGAAAGTTTGCTTTTCTATTACATTTTAATCGAAATAAACCTTTACAGAAATAGCTACATTACACATTTCGTTATAGATACAAAGAGAACAGCGATAGTCAAATGTTTAACAACTGGACGCTATATGCCGGCCTTAAAATTCCATACTGTTTCCATGACATCTCGAGAAACAACAGAGAATCGATAGGACTTGAAGAAATCGAACCATTACACTCACATGACTTTGTCTACTCTTGTACAAACTATTTTTACAAACGCTTATTCTCCATATGCTTCACGTTAATCGAGATGTTAACCTTATTGCTAATTTTCTTGTAGATGCAAGGGGAATTGGTAGGCTTTAAGCGATAGTCAAATATTTTAAGAGCTGGTTGCTATGTGGCGTATTCCATCCTCTTTGCATGTCCAGGACATAAAAAAATGAATAACGAATTTGACAAGACGTTTAAGTATTGGAAAATTTAAGCGAATAACAAGCAATATCTTGAAAATGGTTTACCCCCCCCCCCGCCCAAAAAAAATGTATATGATATAAATTGTGTATTTTATCGCGATCTACATTTTTTGTGTAGTAAAATTTTGTCTATCTCTTATGGTTTACCAGTTACGCAAAAGTCGTTCACAATGAAGAATACTTTTGGAGACATGCCCAAAAAATTCGAGATATACATTTAATTTGTCATGAAAATATCTTAAACATACGATATTTTAATCAAAATCGTTAAAGCCATTTTTGAGAAAATTAAAATTTTCGAAAAATGTTCCATGTAAAGGGTAATCTGGAGTGGAGGGATTTTCTTGAAAATGTTCGTGTCGCATCTCTGGAAGGTACTGCACCTAAATACCAAGTTTGGTGTTTATCCGACTGTTCGTTTCTGAGTTATGCTGTTCACAGTCTCAAACACATCTTTTTGTAAAAACGCTTGAGTTGAAATCTCGGAACCAAATCAATTTTTAAGTGAAATGAAATACCTTCTCTACCTACTATGTGCATGGTAGAGAAAGTAAAATTTCTTTTTGGATTCAGAGTTCCTCAAAACATGTGTTTCAATTGAAATCTCAGTATAGAATTTTTGGGAAGAGTGCAATGCCTTCTATATCTACTATGTACGTGGTACAGAAAGTAAACACGAAAATAGACGGTAATAGTGAATACTCTTACCAACTGTTCACAAATAACGAAGGCAGGTAGATTAGATAGCACCATAATGCCATCTGCCAGTCACAGAAGCAGAGGCACAGTTGCTATGCACATGCCACTGTGGACACGAGAGTTTGGTTGCTAACCGATTTTTCGTTTTTTAATTATGTTGCTCACAGATACACATAGACACAGTTGGGCCTCTTTCTGAAAATACTTTATTTTAATTTGTTTATTCAGGCAGCCTCGGTGAAATTCGATATCGAATATTTGGGCGGAAGGTGATACTTCCTCTACTAACTACAGGTAAGTAGTAGAGAAAGCAATACGTTTACGTATAATTTATCGAAGATATATAAAAATAAACGACAGTGTGTAGAGAAAGTCATGTGTATTAAACACATCATGTTTTTTAAACGTATCTACTTTGAGCCTTCTCTTTTTACTTTCTCTATTACGTATAGTAAGTAGGGGTAGTATTGTATTCCACCCAAAAAATTCGATACCGAGATTTTACCGGAAATACATGTTTTGAGATCCCTGAATCCAAAAAAAGCATTTTTGGAAACATGTCCGTGTGTGTGTGTGTGTGTGTGTGTGTGTCTGTGTCTGTCTGTCTGTCTGTGAACAGCATAACTCAGAAACGAACAGTCGGATAAACACCAAACTTGGTATTTAGGTTCAGTATCTTCCAGAGATGCGAAACGAAGGTTTTCAAGAAAATCCCCCCACCCCAGATTACCCTTTACATGGAACATTTTTCGAAAATTTTAATTTTCTCAAAAATGGCTTTAACGATTTTGATGAAAATATCGTATGTTTAAGATATTTTCATGACAAATGAAATGTATATCTTGAATTTTCTGGGAATGTCTCCAAAAGTATTCTTCATTGTGAACGACTTTTGGTAAACTGGTAAACCATAAGAAATAGACAAAATTTTACTACACAAAAAATGTAGATCGCGTTAAAATACACAATTTGTCATATACATTTTTGTTGTTGAGTGAACCATTTTCGAGATATTGCTTGTTATTCCCTTAAATTTTTCAATACTTATTTTCTCAAATGCGAATTCGTTATTCATTTTTTTGTCTCTGATATGCAAAGAATATTAATCTGTGGGAAAGGGAATGGTGCTGCACCTAGCAACCAGCTATTAAGAGATATGTATGTGCTTAAAGGCTACTGTATTTCGATACTGCCCTTGTAGATAAATATTCCCCTTACATCAACAAGATAATTAGCAATATGATAGAGTCTGCAAATGTTTATCTCGATTAACATGAAGTAGGTGGAGAATAAGCGTTTGTAAAAATAGTTTGTACAAGAGTAGAGAAAGTCATGTGAGTGTAACACATCAGATTTTTTTCTTGGGCTTTTCCTACAAGACAATTGAGTCTATGGGCGCAAATCACCAGCTTAACTACAAGAAATTTACTTTCACTAACACACGTACATAGTCAGTAGAGAAGGTATTGTATTCCACTCAAATATTCGATACCGAGAATTCACGCGAAATACATGACCTGAGGACCCCTGAATTGTGAACAGCATTACTCAAAAACCAGGATTCGGATAAATACCGAACTTTTTATTTAGGTTCATTACCTTCCAAAGATGCAACACGAAAGTCCCCCACCTCAAACTACGCTTTACATGCAACATTTTCGAAATTTTTGGTTTTTTAAAACTCGTTTTAACGAATTTAGCTAAAATAAAATATATTAAAAGCATTTACATGACTAATAAAATGTGTATCTTGAACTTTCTGGGAATAGCCTTTGAAGTCCTCTTCATTCAGAAGGAATTTTGTATTATTCTGTATAACTGGAAATATTAAGCCACACTGTGTAATACCTTTTGTTTATACACAAAAAGATGTAGACCTCTAGACATGTCTCTTGATCAGAGTGTGTAAACGGAAAGGAATCTTTTATCATTAATACATTGATCTTAACACTCGCCAAACTGAAACTGTTATAATAACTTCTTACTGATCACTTTTAATCCACGTACTTCAACCTTTTGTATAATTAACCTTACAACACTTTAGATTATTCATAATTCTGCTGCGCGTAACTTGTGAATCGATACCCGAAGTTTACCGTACAAATACTTTCGACGAATTGACTGACTGAAGACGACGTGTAGTGTACACAGATTTTTGATGAACTGGACAACTGAAGGCGACGTGTAATGTATTGAGATTTTCGATGAACTGGGCGACTGAAGGCGACGTGTAATGTACTAAGAATTTTGATGAACTGACCGCGATCTACCTCTGACTTGGCTTTTTATACACCCACTCCCCGATATGCCTAAAGATTATAACTGAACTGCAATTGGCTAATAAAACGCGCCAATATTAGCGTCTATTTTAATATCCAATGAAAATTATGAATACATATGCTCTAGGGAAATATCCCAGAAGATTCTCAACGGAAAAAACGCGCCAACATTACGTAACTTCCTCGTTTCCAATAATGATAAACAGCTCACCCCCCTTGCTGCATTATTGCGCGCTATTATTGACAGTTTCAGTAAGGTCGTATAAACTTACTTATCAACAATAATTACAGTCAAGAAACATCTCAAATCAATGTTACATAAAAATGCATATTCATATTACAATGATTATTTACATTTAAGTAATTTGTGATACAAATTACTGCATCAATGTGGACGGGTCTTCGAATCAGGAATTATGAGGGCAGTCCCAGACGTACCCGACCTGACGTATATATAGCGATTGTTGTTTCAAACAAATGACTATGGTAGAAAGTACCACCCTTATAAAGCTTAAGTTTAAAGTTTGACGATGCTACATTGTTTAGTAATTGTTTGGCAGCCATTAATAGTGAACTCTCTCGGCGAATTTGTAAACATGGATAACACTGGTCATCGTTATGTGATACAATACGTTCATTTGAAAGGTCTTAGTCCAACTAATATTAAAGCTGAGTTAGATTCTACTCTGGGGGAGTCTGCTTTCGTTTACAACAGTAAAATATTGGGTGGCAGAGTTTAAGCGAGGCCGTACGAGCTGCCAAAATGAACATCGCAGTGGTGACTACGCCAGAAATTGTGAAGAAAATCCACAAAATGTTATTGGATGACCGTCGGCTGAAAGTGCGCAAGCTAGCAGACAACATAGTGCTGTACATCACACACTAACTGAAAGATGTGGACAAGATGGTTCCGCGTTTGCTCACAATGGAGCAAAAGCAGCGTCGTGAGGATGTTTCAGTCGAGTGTTTGGCGATGTTTTGCTGCAATAAAGCCGAGTTTTTGTGTCGATTCAAAACCATGGATAAACATGGGTCTATCGCTGCCAACCTGAGACGAAGGAACAGTCAAAACAGTGGATTGAAAGGGGAGAATCGGTTCCAAAGAAGGTGAGACAGTTCCATTTGCAGGCAAGGTCATGGTGTTAGTTTTTTGGAATGTGTGTGGAATAATTTTCATTGATTATCTTCAAAAAGGAAAAGCAATCAATGGCGAGTATTATACAAACTTATTGCAGCATTTGAATGATGAAATCAAGCAAAAACGGCAGCATTTAGTCGAAAAGAAGCCTTTGTTTCATAAGACAATGCACGAGTTTACACATCCATCATCGCAATGGGCAAAATCAATTAGTTAATGTACGAATTGCTTCCTTATGCACCCTATTCGCCAGATTTAGCTTCCTCTGAATATTTTCTATTTCCAAAGTTGAAGAAATAGATTGGTGGTAAAAGATTTGCCAGCAATGAAGAGGTGGAGTTTGTAGTTGATGGTTATTTTGCAGAACTCGATGGTTCTCACTATAAACAGGATATCGATGCTATTGAACATCGCTACGAAAAGTGTATCGAGCTGAAAGGAGACTATGTAGACAAATAAATATGTTTTTTCCCAAAACTTTTGTTTTCTTTGTTAGGTCGGGTACTTCTGGTACAGTCCTCGTATTAGAGCTACCGCGTGTCTCTGTGGCCTGTCTGCCTGCGACGTGTAGCCTCCTGTTGTTACTTCCTTCACTTCATCGCTTCTCCCAAAAGTCGCAGCACGCGAGGTGTTGCTCTCGTTGGATACCCTGTATACTTATAGGGTAAACATAGCAAATAAACAGCTGTAATTCATTTCCGGGAAGCTCTCCCTGTTTTTAAATGTATTTAGAAAATTCACTGTTTTTTTCGCCATCAGTTGCAAGGTGGCTCTGTGTTTGACATGAATTAACAGTATATCTCTCTGCATGTTATTATCTAAACAGATACGAATTTACTCCAGCCTGTTGTTGAAAGGTTCTTTTTTATGATTGGTTGTCTATTTATTTTGGTTTCTTCGTGCTTTACAGTTATCGACTCAATTTTTTTACACAATGACAGTTGCTGCTAACATACTGGATATTTATTTTAACATCAAATGTTTCAAAATACAAACTAAAAATGTTTTGTATTGAGTCCAGAAGCACACTGATGGGGGGCAAAAAATGCAAGCCAAACACTGTATAGCTTTACACGTATCCTAACACAAACGAGCAATATCTAGTTTTATTTCTACAAAGTTTGATATTGGATATCGGATATTTGATTTTGATAGTTTTTCTGTAAGGTAGGAATTCAACAAAAATGACACCGCCATATCTTGTATCGCTGGAGCGCATCAGAGCTTCGAAAAGCTGCTACTGAAATTATGGTTTACAATTCTCAATTCACTCTAATATATACACAAACACTTCGAATTTCTGTTTACTGTAAGTAGAGGAAGAATTGCATTCTACCCAAAAATTGTTTGCCAAGATTACACCGGAAGTACATGATCCCCCCAAAAAGATATTTTTAGCTTAAAGCCCCAGCTGGGTGTCTATGAACAGCATCACTCAAAAAAGGAAAATAGATTAAAAATCAAATGTCGCATTTAAGGGACACTGGGACTGAAATTTCTAACCTTTTTATTCCTCTAGCAAGTACAGTAAGTAGGGGCAGTACTGCATTCCATCCAAAAATTCGATACCGAGATTTCGCCGGAAATACATGTTTTGAGGTGGCCTGAATCTAAAACAAGTCCATATGTGTATCTGTCTGTGAACAGCATAACTCAAAAAGGAAATGTCTGATAAATACCAAGCTTGGTATTTGAGTTTAATTTCTTCCAAGGATGCGACACGAAGATTTTCAAAAAAATTCCCCCACCCCAGACTACCCTTTATATGAAACACTTTTCGAATGTTCAAGATATTTTCATGACAAATTAAATGGATATCTTGAATTTTCTGGGAATGTCCTCAAAAGTCCTTTCGTTTTGAATGACTTTTGCATAACTGGTAAACCATAAGAGATACACAAATATGTAATTCTTATTAAAACACAATTTAGGTCATATACATTTTTTGGGGGGTCGAGTGAACCATTTTCGAGATATTCCTCGTTATTTACTTGAATTTTCCAACACCTTATATATATATATATATATATATATATATATATTACTTTCTTTACTACGTATAGTAAGTCGGGGAAGTATTTTATTCCATCCAAAAATTCGATACCGAGATTTTTTGGAAACATGTCCGTGTCTGTGTGTCTGTCTGTGAACAGCATAACTCAGAAACGAACAGTCGGATAAACACCAAACTTCCTATTTAGGTTCAGTATCTTCCAGAGATGCGACACGAAGGTTTTCAAGAAAATCCCCCCACCTCAGATTACCCTTCACATGGAACATTTTTCGAAAATTTTAATTTTCTCAAAAATGGCTCTAAAGATTTTGGTTAAAATATCATATGTTTTAAGATATTTTCATGACACATGAAATGTATATCTCGAATTTTCTGGGAATGTCTTCAAAAGTATTCTTCATTGCGAACGACTTTTGCATAACTGGTAAACCATAAGAGATAGACAAAATTTTACTACACAAAAAATATAGATCGCGTTAAAATACACAATTTATGTCATATACATTTTTGTTTTGTTGAGTGAACCATTTTCGAGATATTGCTTGTTATTCCCTTAAATTTTCCAATCCTTATACTATTTCTCAAATGGGAATTCGTTATTCATTTTTTTGTCCTGGTAATGCAAAGAGAATGGAATACTCCACATAGCAACCAGCTCTTAAAACATTTGACTATCGCTTAAAGTCTACCAATTCCCCTTGCACCTACAGTGCGGTAAGACAGTTTCTGCGAATGTTTATCTGGATTAACGTTAAGTAAATGGAGAATACGCGTTTTATAAATAGTTGTACAAGAGTAGAAATAGTCATGTGGGTACAACGTATCGATTTTTAGAAAAAGGTCCGTGCGTGTCTCTGTGTACAGCATAGCTCGAAGACAAAAAAGTTGGATAAATACCAAACTTTGTATTTGGGTTCAGTAGCTTCTAAAGATGCGACACGAAGATTTTAAAGAAACCCCATTCACCCCAAACTACACTTTATATGGAACAAATTTCGATTTATTTTTATTTTCTGAAAAGCGGCACAAACAATTTTGATTAAAATACCATATATTAAAGATACTTAAATGGCAAATAAAATGTACATCTTCGAATTTTTTGGCAATAGCCAGGGAAGTGATCTTCATTTGGATGGAATTTTGTATAATCTTGTATTACTGGTAAACGTTAAGCGATAGAGGAAAACGGACTACACAAGAAATTTGGATCTCTTTTAAACACACAGTTTATTTAAATTCATTTTAAATATTTTTAAGTTTTTGTGTCACAAGATATGCCATGTTTTTTGGATATCTGTTATTAAAGGTTGGTATTGTTAGTTTCTTGGTCAACCTCTTAAAGTCCTGACAGCATTCAGTTGTTTCTCGCGATGTCGTGGAAACAGTATGGAATTTTAAGGCCAGCATATAGCGTCCAGTTGTTAAACATTTGACTATCGCTGTTCTCTTTGTATCTATAACGAAATGTGTAATGTAACTATTTCTTCAAAGGTTTATTTATTAAAATGTAGTGGATATAAGCTTTAGTAGAATAGTTTACATACCAACTAATAAATGATAAAGAGTAGAGAAAGTCACGTGAATGTATCACATCAGATTTTTAGAAAATGTCTCAGAATTGGCTTACGGCACAAAAAAAAAGCTTATTAGAAATAAATTGTAGGTATGTTTTGAAGAGAATCTACCTTGTTTGTAGTACGTTTTCGTCTATCGCTTAACATTCACCAGTTATACAAGACTACACAAAACTCCTTCCGAATGAAGAGAACTATAGGCTATTACCTATCATGTAAATATCTTTAATATGCCCTATTTTAAACAATATCGAAAGAGCCAAGCTTAAAAAATCAAAATTTTCGAAAAATGGTCCATGTAAAGCGTAGTTTAGAGTGGGGGATTTTCTTACAACTCTTCGTGTCGCATCTTTGTAAGATATTGAACCTAAATACCAAGTTTGTTATTTATGCGACTTTCCGTTTTTGAATTATGGTGTTCACAGAAGGGCACATACACGGATATGTTTCTAAAAATGTTTTATTTGGATTCAGGGTACCTAAAAACATGTAATTAACGGTGAAATCTCGTTATCGAGTTTTAGAGCGGAATGCAATATTTCCTCTACTTACCCTACATAGTAGAGCAAGCAAACACGGAAAAGAAATAGAATAATAAACGTTTATACGAATAGTGTGTAGAAGAGTGAGTAGAGAAAGTCATGTAAATGTAATGCATCAGATACTATTGGGTATAAACCTTAGGTCACTTTCTCTGCAGCATCCTTACCCACTTGAGATAGACGTCTTAACTTGCTGCACCTGGTACAGATACACATTGTCTACTGGCAAGGAATTCCCGAACAGAATTTCCTACATAAAATAATGAAGTTAATAAACTTAGCTCCGGGAGTGATGCATCCGGAATTCTTAACGAATTCACGTACATTCCAGCAAACGGATTTCATTTTCGCTCCTCTTGCAAAAATGTATGGTTTCTCAAATAATGACTGTGTGCGAGGTTCGAGATAAGTACTTCGCTAGGAGGTCAGGACCAGTAAATCGTATAATCGCCGTCAGTCTAAAGCCCCTTAAGAGCATTTCCTAATATAATCAGATGCCCTCGAGCTAGAATTTCCTTCTTTCGGAATTAGTTAGTACAAATTCAAATTGTACTGCTCAGCTCTGCACCTATATACAGTATTTTAACACAACAATAATGAGGCAGTATTTTATATCACAACATGCCATAGGATTGTAGTGTAAATTAACATTATGGTATGACAATGATTTGAGATGTTTGTTGTTTATAAGCATTGTTAGGAAATAAGTTTACACTGCCTCACTGAAACTGACAATAGGAGTGGGTAACAATGTAGCGAGGGGATGAGTTGTTTATTAATTAGAAGAGACAAGCAAATGACGTCAGAGTAGCGCGCTTTTCTTTAGAAATGGAGGGAATATCTTCCCTAGAGCATATGTGTTCGTAATTTTGATTGGATAAAAAAATAGACGCTAATGTTGGCGCGCTTTATTAACCAATAGCACCTCTGTTATAATGTTTAGGCATATCGGGGTGAGGGAGTATAAAAAGCTAATGCCAGAGACAAGTATTGCTCAGTTCAACAGAATCATCCACGGGTTACACGTCGCGCAGTTCTACAGAATAATTCACAAGACAAACGTCGCACAGTTCAACAGAATCATCCACGGGTTACACGTCGCGCAGTTCTACAGAATCTCTCGCGTCGTAAAGCTAGTTATAAAATGTAAAATACTCGAATTAATAATGTGCGGCAAATAAGTGATTTTAGTTACATTCGAAAATATAACAGTTCCAGTCGGGCGTGTATCAAAAGTAATTCAAGTGTAAAAACAAGTTCTTTTATCAGTGTTATCTTTTAGTAACAACTCCTTTCCGTTTACACACCCTGTTTAAGAGATTTGCTCGACTGGGTAATAATAGCTAGCCGGAGGACAAAGAACTCAAAATTCAAAATAGTAAAACAATAACAGGCGCTCAGCAATAAGATAACACGAAGTAACCGCGACAATAACAATAATAATAGTAATAGTAATACTGACAGCCATGACGACAAAACTACACGATTATAATAAGCTAATTATGAGCTAAACTCAGGATCACTTATCGTTTTGAATTATCGTGTTTTCCTCTCGACACCGTATTAAAGCAGTTTAGCAATAGTTTTAAGGAAACAGTAAACATTTTAACATAAAAAATATGTAATACATTCACATGACTTTCTCTACCTCTATCGTTTATTAGTGGGTATACAAACTGTTCTTACTAAAGCTTATTTTTCTACTACATTTTAATCCAAAAAAGCATTTGCAGAAATAGCCACATTACATATTTCAAGGGAAATAGCGACACTGAAATGCTTTAAGCTTGGTGGTTACTGTTTTAATGAAATCGCGAGAAACAACTGAATTTTGACAGGACTTCAAGAGAATATTGAATAATTTGAAACATTAATAACGGATATTTCAGAAATAGCTTATGCCACAAAAAATATGTGAAATAAATTGTGCGTTTTAAAGATATCTACATTTTTTCTGTAGCGCGTTTTCGCCTATCACTTAACGTTTACCAGTTATACAAGATTATATAAAAGTCTTCCAAATGGCGTGGACTTCACAGGCTAATCCCAAAAAATTCAAGATTATATATCAAGATATTAATCAAAATCGTTAGAGCTATTTTTTTTAGAAAATAAAAAATTTAAAAAAATCTTACATGTAAAGAATAGTCTGAGGAGGGGGCTGAACCTAAATATCAAGTTTAGTATTTATCCAACTTTTCGTTTTTGAGTTATGCTGTCCAAAGACACACAGACACACATGCAGACATGTTGCCAAACCTACTTTATTTGGATTCAAAGGGCCTCAAAGCATGTATTTCCATTGAAATCTCGGAAACGATATTTTGGGTGGAATGCAATACCTTCTCTACCTACTATGTACGTACGTGGTACCGAGCGGAATGGCTCAGGCGATTGTGTCTGTGGCCCGCATTCAGGAAGTCGTGGGTTCGATTCGTGGCCGACCTTCCTTACGTATGGTTTTTTTTCGGGAGTTTCCCCGGGTCGACGGCGTCTCTCCATTTCATTCCATTAATGTCTGTTTCAGGGTTGAAAGTGTCAGCGATGGAGTTTCCGTGGAGCGTGGCAGGGGAAAGGATGCTCTCTGTGAATCTTTTCCGTCCCTCGGCCTTCTGTTGTTTCCCGGGGTATAAGCACCTCGTGTGGGGCGGGGTTCCCGGTCTGCCTGTACCGGTTCCGGCCGCCCGGCGCCTTCCTTCATATCATCCCTTCCTCATTGAGGTGTACGTACCACTCCGATGGTAGAGAAAGTAAAAATGAAACTATAAATTGCTGGAATACTTGATTATTTTATTACTTTTTATTTAACAAGATAAGTTTTCTGCAGTAATGAAAAATACAAATTTAAGATAAGCATTCATTGTTGGTGATTATAAAATTAAAAGGACTCGCAGGTATAGTTACAATGATGGCGAAAATTAATGTTTATAGCTTTCATGTTGCATAATGCAGTATAATGTTTACTAGTTAAGAAAAACAGAAGATTAAAATGAGCTAACGTTCTATAGCTGACTTAACATTAACCTGTCACCGAAGCAAAAGACGTGACAACAATGTCCACGCAACCACCTCACACTCTAAAAGCGGTGGAATGAAGGATGGACGTTAAGGCATGAACACAACAGTGGCTCCGGTCTAAAACGGGTACAGATAATTTATGAGTAATGAAAAACCCACATCTCTGCAGCCAGGATCATTCATAGACAATGATTTCTAGTTGGCGTATGTTTAAAGTTTGCGGCGGACTGTTGTTTCAATGCAAGACTAGACTATCGGGGAATTCAATCGACATAACCTGTAAATAATCTGGTGCTTACGTTTTGGAATATAAATGAGCAAACGACAGGAGCTACGCTTCCCTTCTGTTTAAATCATTAAAACTACCTACTTATGCAACAACAGCAGGTAACCCAACTGCAGGACAGATGGTATGTTCTGAACAATTCGTTCAAATAAGCTGAAATTGATATCTGGCCCGAGTGAACACATCTAAGCCCAGGAGTTGCCGGAATGGTAAATGTGGCTGGTTTTTACTTTCACTAGAGAAAATATTGAATTTCCCCTAAAAATTCGATATCGAGATTTCAACGCAAATACATGTTTTGAGGCACCTGAATCGAAGAACAAAAAATTAGAAAAAGTCCCTGTGTGCCCATGTACAGCATAACTCAAAAACGAAAACTCGTATAAACGCCAAACTTATTATTTAAGTTTAATATCTTCCAAAGATGAGACACTAAGATTTTCAAGAAAATCCCTCCAAACTACCGTTTGTATGGAATATTTTTCAAAATTTTTACATCTTATAAAAATAGCTCAAACGATTTAAAGTAAAGTACCATATATTAAACATATTTACATGACAAATAAAATGTATATCTTGAATTTTTTTGGAATAGTGTGTGAAGTCCTTTATTCGGAAGCAATTTTGTATAGTCTTGTATTGAAGAAGTATATTTTGTTGTCCCCTTGGATGTTGTTGTTGAATTTTTATTATTTTCCACACGTATGGACGCCAATTTGAGGAAGTTATGGTTTGTTACGTTATTTTTTTAACACGCTTTGGGCGTCAATTTGAAGTGGTTTGTATTGAAGGAGTTGTATTATATTTCAACTGTTGGGGAGCCGAACTTGTAGTAGTTGCAACCGCACGTATGGTAAACAGTTTCCGGTAGCCTTGCCCCAAATGTACTTTCAGGTGGCCTTTGCCCCAAGTTTAAGAATATTAACTTTGTAATTTAAACTGTTTCTTTAAATATTATATATTTTTGTTTGCCTCGGCTGCGTCAGTATTATTGTTAGAGACTCGTTTCTCTTAGTAGGATTGTGATGCGACAAGAACGTAGGCTTACACAGATTATACGTTTTTCTTCACTCCATTTATTAATGCTTGACACGATTTAAATAACACTTCACTGATATAGAGAGCTGCGAGATTCTTTTATTAATTAATTGCACTTCTTAACACTTAAAACTATTTTTCGTCTCACGCGAATACATATTAAATCTCTCGAGGACGCATCTTGCATCCGGTTACAATCACTGTCTGCAGGCATCACGTCTGGTTTATGAGCACCGTTTGGAGGCAACTGAATTGATTTCAACCGTCTAAACTTGTAAATTTCTGTATTTCAAGTCTCTTATTGGCTAATCCTAGTCCAACAGAATACCTTCATTTAACTAAAGCTTTTTCTGGTTGTTGATTGGCTATTTTTAAACTGTCTCAAAATTTGCATTATTGTTACTCCAAGAATCACAAATAGTACTGTTAAACTTTTTTACTCATTATTGACTCAATGTTGCCTCATTGTTAGCAACTTTCAACTTATTATTCTCACAGCTCCTACATTATTAAATTACGTAATATATTCACATAACATTATTACACATGGATACAATAATATAAGCATATGCAATGACTGTTACATACATTTTACAAATTATTACATACATATATTGCTTCAAGGCGGGCTGTTATTGAATTTACTTATTATATAATTTGACTGAAATCATTTAAGTGTTAAAAATACTGCCTCAGATTAAACTTTTCGAACTATCACAGTAATTTGGCAATGTTCACATCTGTGAGAGGGGCCTATAACTTTAAGAACACCCCTCGTACATTATTGTATGAGCGAGGCGGTCCGAGGTCTAGGAACTCCCTATACAACCTTATGTTTCATTGATGTATCCGCCCGCATAATTTCCATACAGAGTTGCTAGCATACTAAACGCAGGTGTAAGTAATAACCCCCAGGGTGGTGCTAATGCAGAACCACACAATTAAAATTGCTGCTAACACACCCTGTCTTCCAGTGTGATGGGGAGTCACTTGTGAAATACAATTCTGCATGAAAACAGAAAAGCGAGGTGTAAGGAGAGAGAAATCAAAGGAAGATGAGATTGCATTTCCGTCGCTAATTGGCAATTATTCTGTCCGCTGAATGTCCGCTGTCAGATTGTCACGTGCACTTTCACTCTTGGTTACATTTCGGCCAGAATATATTTGTAGGGCTCTTGCTTTTCTGTAAAAGAACCAGAAAATCTCATCTAAATCCTGAATATCGAACATACAGATACAATTACACTTTGAAAGTTGTGCCAGATGTCACAATGCAGTTTCAAGGCGGATAACCAGATATCTCTTTCACTCCGATCAGCAATCAATGGATTTCCTTTAAAACGCGAGATTACTAAAACTCAGTTGGAGAAAACTCAGATTAAATTGCACAATTCGGTTAGCAGAAACAGGCTATTCAGTAAGATTCTTTGGAAACGCTACCACATAACTTGACAACTGGAAAATTCACTAATGTACAACGTTTTAAGGGCACAAGGTAGTCTGAACACGGAAATTACACCTTAAGTGTGTTAAATTACCACTACTCTTAAAGTTCTCAATGGTTTTTCCTGAAAATTTTAATGAATTATTCTACAACTCATGGCAATTAATTCAAGTGGTTGTTTGCATTGATAGCTTATGCAGTTGAGCCCCAAAAATATTTCATTCAGCACAAAAATAATAAAATTTACTCCAAAAACTTGTGAATTCATGTACCGTTTTCTCTGATACTACTTGCAATACAGAATCATACCTTTGCATGCTTGTTCTTACTTATTTAGTGATGTATATCAGTTCACTAGAAGGTAAAAAAGTAAAAATGTAGAAAATTTAAAATGTTGTTGCTTTCTAAATATCAGTAATATGCATTATAAAATTATGATTGTGGTTCAGAAAGTTTAACTATGTGTTGTATACATGTACTAAAAATTTCAGCTCTTTACCTCTCATACTTTCTGAGAAAAAGGTACATAAGTGTCCAAAAATGTTGTTTTGAGAAAACTGAATTTAAAGTTTGAACATTAAAATTCTGACACATACTTCAGTACATTCCAGGGTTATAATTATTTGCACCTTCTTTCCTGGATTGCTTCAGCTTTTCTGATGGCCTTCTCTTGTACTGGCCTCTTTTGTTAATTGCTGAACTGCTCGCTGGGTATGATATAGTCGTTCGTTGTTGAAAGATACAAAAATGTTCTAAAAGGGGGCGTTGCATAACAGCTTTAAAGCAATGCAGACTAGCATTTAAATGGTATTTAAATGTCTTAAAAACCTCTTAACCCTCCAAAAAGTATACATTTTCTGAAACTGTAAATAGTGCCTAAAATAAAAAATGTGATTTCTCACCATTTCAGAGTACCTTGTCCCCTTAATCAGACGCAGTTTCTTCGAGTTCACCCAGAATGAACGGTAAAGTTCCATCATATTACTGTTAAGTAGCGTAATTTGTTGAAAGTGCTTGGAATTCATTCAACCACTCAGAAATATTGGTTCACGGTCACAGGGGCGATAAAAGCATACATGTTAATGTGTTATCACCTTGCCAAAATAAATTCGTTGACAAATCAAACAGCCTCCGTACAGCACATCGCTGCATTCAAACAGGTAGAGGTGCAATAGGGAGTAATATGCGTGTCGATTAGAAAAAACAATCTGACTTGTTGAATTCACATGCCTTTCTAAGATTTTTTTGCATGACCACAACAAAAAATCTATGGTTTGTTACATTCACCTAACTTTCTCCTCCCTCTATCGTTTATTAGTAGCTATACAAATTATTCTTAGTAAAGTTTATTTTACTATCTACTTCATTTAATTCAGATAAAGATTTACAGAAACAGAACAGTTTCAGAACTAGACGCTATGCGCTGGCCTTAAAATTCTATACTGTTTCCATGCAATCGCCAGAAACAACTGAAAATCGATGGGACTTAAAAATAATGACAGAGTATTTAAATAAATAGAACCATCAATAACGGATATCTCTAAATTATTTAAATAAA
The DNA here is from genome assembly GCA_030765065.1 of Deroplatys truncata. NCBI lineage: Eukaryota > Metazoa > Arthropoda > Insecta > Mantodea > Mantidae > Deroplatys > Deroplatys truncata. The sequence goes on from CM060979.1 coordinate 17,257,985, forward strand.
AATTATTTGAAATAAACTTTGTGTTTTAAAGAGATCCACATTTGTTGTGTGGTACGTTTTCCTCTATCGCTTAACGTTTACAGCTATACAATATTATACAAAATTTCCTTTCAAATATAGAGCACTTAACAGGTAATTCCTAGAAAATTCAAAATATACATTTTATTTGTTATGTAAATATCTCAAATATATGGTATTTTAATATAAATCGTAGGAGCCGTTTTTTTAGAAAATAAAAAATGTCGAAAAACGTTCCACGTGGTTGACAGTTTGGGCCAGGGGGATTTTCTTAAAATCTTCGTGTCGCATCTTTACCCGAATTTTCGTTTTTGAGTTAATCTGTTCACAGACACACACGTACACACCAGACCGTTCTCTATTTTTTTGGATTGAAGGGACCTCAAAATATGTATTTCCGGTGAAATTTCGGTATCGAAATTTCGGGTGAAATGCAATACCTTCTCTACATATTAAGTATGTGGCAGAGAAAGTGAAAAAGAATGGCGACTTACACAAAAAAGTAATAAGTATTTGAACATTCAAAAACATTAACTAAAAATATCTCGGAAATGGTTGACGCCACAAAAAAATGTTATTTGACATTGTATTCGTGCGTTTTAACGATATCTACATCTTTTGTGTAGTAAGATTTTGCCCATCTCTTACGGTTTACCAGTTATACAAAGTCATTCAAAATAAAGAGGACTTCAGAGGCTATTCCCAGAAAATGCTATATACACGAGGTATGTTTTTAAGGTAGATACAAATAATATTTTTTTAAAATAAGGAACACTGATTTCCAAATACTTATTTATCATTGATTGCCTTACACCTTACATTACTTCTACACACAGTCACCGTTATTCAGGCATTTGTCGTAACGGGAAACCAGTTTTTGCATGCATTCGTCAAAGAATGATGCCGCTGCGATGAACGCCAAGTCTGCACTTCTTGCTCCACAACATCGTCGTTGAAATGTTTTCCACCAAGGAATTTCTTCAGGCGAAGAAACAGATTTGGTGCCAAATTCGGACTGTAGGGAGGGTGGCCGCATCGTTCCGAACCAAATTATGCGATCATATCTCGAGTTTACTTGTCTGTGTGTGCCCGGCATTGTTATGAACCAAAACTCATTCTTGTTTCCCCATAAAACTCACATAATTGGCGATGAATGTTTGCTGGCGTAACATTTGTCGTATTCTAAAAACGAATCACTCATCCGAGTTCACAATCGGCAGGTCGTTTGATTGTTTTGAACATTTCGAAACGCTCTAACAACACCATAACACAAAGTGACGAACACTCGCAGCTCCATCTGGCTTCCTAATGAAGTGGTCGCGCATGTTCAAAATCGCTATGCAGCGCCTCGTACGTTTCATTTGTCATGGCAATATCTTAAACACGTGGTGTTGTTGTACACCGGAGTGAGGCCAAAAGGTTTTGCAGCTAAATATTAAATTTATTTACTCCGGCATAAACATTGGGAGACGTAGACTCTGAGGCAGCGAGAGGATCAGGAACCTAGCTGCACAAATTTAAAGCAGGCGTGGGATATTCATAACAAAATGCACATTTAACACATTACCTGTGGTTTATTATAATTGATATCGTTCACAACAGATTAAAGGAAGGACATTGGAGGGAGATGCTCCACACTCACACGGAAACACACATACAACCACACAGAAGATTGACTCACGCTACATACTAGGAGGAGGGAGAACAAATGCCACGCCGGACGGAATGCAAACTCCCAATTAAAATGATTACTTCAACTATGCACAAACATACACGCTACAGTATTTTAATAAAAGTGTTTACAGCATTCACTTACAGACCCAAAGAAACCACGAAAAACCCATGGTGAGAGTAGCTGCTCCAACGGGAATCGAACCGAAACTTCCCTGAGTGCGAACTTCACACTTCGCAGCCACCTCGCTCGGTTTATAGGTAAGCAGTAAAGGAATGAACATTACTGCTGAAAAACGTTTATGCATCAGGAAATCTGATAAAACTGGAAACGTTTCAAAACTTTATCCTGCGTGTTTTGTCTCGTTCTTCTGGGCTACAGCGAAACAATGGCAAATAACAATTGGAGATGTCGAGATTAAAGTTGTATGTTCTGTAGATATTCCCTTATATCTTGATAGAGCACAATTAAGAAGCAATTTCTGCTAAGCTTGTTTCTGCATGCTGCATGTGCCATTTCGCATTGGGTAGACAACTATTACTATCGCAACCTTGTGCTCCTCTTATTCTTCTTCTTTCTGTGCCCCAGTTCACATTATCGCTCTGGGACATTGCCAGCTTTTCCCCGTTCTCTCTTTCGTTTTGTAACTGCAACAGTCGTTAAATTTAAGGAGGGCAAGCTACAGTGATTATACAGGGAAGAAGTGTGTTGGGGGGGGGTAAGAAGATACATATATATTCACACCATTGAGTCTTCGTTTGCTTCTGTAGCTGGAAAGTTTTAGTACCTGCAAGACGATATAACACTTCACCTGGACCAGTTCCAGGATCTGCCTCCAACATTTTTATTATCTTGGCTTCTTTAACCGACTCTTTAGTATTCAGCATTTAGTGTCATTTCGAATCTATAAGTCTTCGCTGAAAGAGTTATTATATTCGTGCATTCCAAAAACAAAGGGCTGGTAGCTCGCCCTTCGTGTTAATGTTGTAACAAAAGGAACACAGCGGTCGTTTTGTGGTCCGGCCACGATCGCGTGTATGCGTGATAGCACTGCAGTGACCTCGTGTGTTCCACTAGCGGTGAATGATCCGCTCAGGACTGCGCTGTGGATGTCAGCCGTCATATGCCTACCAAAAAAATTCATGCTAGAACAAACAATTTTTGTGTACGATACATGCGTAAAAATTCTGATGTTTTACGTTCACGTGACTTTCTCTACTCTCTATCACTTATTAGTATACAAATTATTCTCACGAAAGCTTGTTTTCCCATCAACTTCATTATAATCGAGATATGTTTTGAAACTGTTTCCATGCAGTCACGAGAAACAACTGAAAATCTACAGGACTATGGCGAAGTATTGAACAATTTGAACCATTAATGAGGGATATCTCGGAAAGGGCTGATTCCACAGAAAAATTTATTTGAAATAAATTGTGTGTTTTAAAGATACCTTCATGTTTTATGCAGTACGCTTTCGTCTATCGCTTAACGTTTACCAGTTATACAAGATTATACAACATTCCTTCCAAATGAAGGGGACTTCATAGGCTACTCCTTGAAAATTCACGTAAATATTATTAATATCTGGTATTTTAATTAAAATTGTTAGAACCGTTTTCGAGAAAATAAAAAAATTGAAAAATTTTCCCGTTAGGGATGGGAGGATCTCCTTGAAAATCTTTGCGTCTGAATTTAAATACCAAGTTTTGCTATTCACACACACACAGACGCGAGGATCTTTTTCTAATTTTTTTTTATTTATTTTTGGTGCCTCGAAATATTCATCTGCGGTGAAATCTCGTTATCGAATTTTTCGGTGGAGTTGTCTATGTGCGCGGTAGAGAAAGCAAAAACCGAATAATGTAGACAGGTGTGTGTAGACAATTTCAGGAGATATTTCCTCGTATTTCAGTTCCAGGTAGAGAAACTTTTGAATGTGTGGTTAATAGGTTAGGACAACCGGATAGCTAAATGCTAAACTTAAGAAGCGAAAAAAGACATGTTCTAACGCACAAAAAATTGACAAAACTGGTGCATCATTCGAACGCTCTCCAAAGAAGTGTCCAAGACGTGTTGCACTGCAAGTGGGTGTCTCAAAAACCTCCATTCATACATCTGCTAAACTTTTAAAACTGAAACCCCACAGAACGTAATGACTATCTGCACCGAGCGAGTGTGCTTCGCGGTAACGTGTGACGCTGGCATTCGGGAGGTCGCAGGTTCGATTCCCATCGGGTAGGCCACTCTGACCTGGATTTTTTTGTAGTTTTCTCAGGTCGGTAGGCGAGTGTTGGGGACTTTTCTTCTATAACTAATTCCTGATCCAGCATTTCCATTCATCTGTTTCACCTTCACATGTTTCATAGTTGCAGGACCACGCGACGGAGATTTCTGCGTTACGGAGGGACTATGGAGTTTGCACAATGCAAAGATTTCTCCCTGGCGGTTGGTGCTTGTTCCCGGGACCCCTGGGTTGATGATGGCACTGGTAGACTCGAGCCGTCGTCGCGATGGTGTCATTCTGGATCCGCGTCCTTACTAGCTCGTAGTATTCCCTTCTCCCTTCGTTCCAGGGGTCACGTAAGTCACAAAGGGCCTATAAAGACCTACGTGAGGTGCTGAGCTCCGAGGGACCCCTCTCCGTCTAACTAATTCTAATGTTTGTCACCATACAGTACGAAAAATCTGACGTGTTCCATTCACATGGCTGGTTATCGTTTATTTTTATATAACTTCTCTTGCAAGATTTTTTTCGAGTATTTTCATTAATATACGAAGACGAATACTGTGGAGCCCAGGTTCACTTGAGCATCATTTCACTCACTTCATTCATCAATAATACTACAGAAAGGAGTTAAGCACATTTCTCTCTGCCTCTCTCACATACAATTTGAGTAACTATATAGATTACATCCCTATGGACAGTCCGAGGTTTCACGAATGAATCGAAGATGGATAAAGCTACAGGGGTCAGGATCTGTAGCTAAGACCAAGACTGGGGAGATTTTTCCCTCTAGGGGTCTAAGCTATGGACTTCCAGGAAGAACTGTGTGTTATTAGAAGCTAATTTTGTATATTTAAGTTTGTTGTAAAATGTTGGGAGACTTTAAGCCGACTGGAAAGAAAATACCTGCTCATTCTGGGATTGACGGCAATGAAAATGACAATTAACTTGTTAGAAAAGGCTGAGATACACCTTTTATAGGCCTGAAACTCTACTAGTATAACTAAATCAACGGTTAAAGTGGCATTACAAAAATGGACTCAAGGCCAGCATGCCAAACACTGGAGGAAAACTCCGACACAGAAACATGGTAAACGTTTGATGAAGAAACCATGTAAGAATAAAGCAACTGAACTGCTAAAACAAAGCAGGAATCAGTTAGCTTTGTGGCTGGATTAATGACCAGCTATGCAAATTTTAGGAAACAGTTACACAAATTAGGGTACTAATAAAAAGGACCTAAATGCCGAATCTGCAATGAAGAGAAACAAACGGCCCCTCATTTAATTTTCAAATGTAACACATTTGCTTAAAGTAGAAAGATTTCTATAAACCTAACGCGGGATATTGTAGCGGCCCATCACAGAGTTGGAACCATGGTCAGGGGATTGCATTAGATTTCATGAAGCATCGAAAGATGTGGTAATGTAGGAAATACTGGATTTAAGGACACCAGGTTGCTTACTTGGATCTCAGAAGAACATATATTGATCACGAATGTAAGTCTCTCTCCCAATTCTCTCCGACACTGGAACGATGCATAAACTACGTCGGTAAGGGCTGGTGCCCCACCCTAAATAAGTTAACTATTAAAACTGTGTTGTCTTCAGGATCTCCGAGAGATCAGCAGGTCAGCCATGTGTGAACACGATTAAGTTTTTGCACGGACGACCCCTCTACCAAGGGGCCCTCAGCCCGTAAATCTACGGTACGGGACCACCTGCTTTACTTCCCTTCCGAATTAAGCCATACTAATGACCTTTCCATCCATCGCCCTCCGATGGGTTTGAACCCGCGACCTCGGAAACTAGAGGCTAGGATGGTAACCACTACACTACAGAGGAGGACACAGAGATATAAAGGATTCACAGATTTCTGTTCAAGAACAGAAGCAGCCATGAAACCAAAAATATTTCCCAGCGCTGTATTACCTCCCGTTATAAATTCTGATTTGTTTCTGAGGATTCACAGAGTAGGTAAGTGTAATGCCTGACAGTGAATCCCAAACCAGGTTATTGCAGAAACGTGATTTAGTGCGTCAGCTAAATCAGTCTCATTCACAACTCAGTTAACGCTGCATGTTACACGAATACTTCCACTCCTTGATCCATTATTTTGTATGCTTTCAATTAGACAAAGGGTCTATGGAACGTAACATTAACCGCAGTCAAGGTCTATGAAGAACTATAGTCCAGCAACTTTATGGGGACACGCACGAGACAATAGCTTAAAAGTTTCGACTGCTTTCATTCCTTTTCTAGTATGAAGTTAATTGCAACAACTTTCAATAACACAAAACTTAAAAAATTCAAAGTATAGACCTACTTCGATACCACCGAGTATCGAGGTATCGATACCATCCATACTTTTTACTATACAGGGTGAATCACCTAAAACTTGTACCGCAAATATTTCGGAAATGAAAAGTGCTACTGATGTGCAGTTTTCACAGCATTAATTGGTAGTCAGGGGCTCGTACATTTAGCCTATAAACAGATATTAATAATACTGAGAAAGTGTATTTTTAAAAAAAAAACATACATTTTTTTTAAATGGAACAATGCCTAGTTACATCAACAGAATAAAGGTAAGGTATATTAGAATGTCAATGGTCTTTGTTACAGGATTCTAGTGCAAGTGGTTTACGAGAAATCTTATTTTGGAAAGTTACCACCCCGACAATTGTTTGTCGCATTCAACCTGCTTAGTTGCTAGGTACGATGTTGTTATGTTTGTTTGCATTGCGACTTTCTGGTCAGTTAGTTTGTGACAGTTCAAGCAGTAAGTCGTGAGTGGACTAGGAGACTAGTGGACTAGTGCAGACTAGGAGGAACCTGTGGTACCACCATGATGGCTGCCCAGTCCATAGTGCACGAAGTACTACAACTTGTCTTAACGGATTGTTTCCAAATCATTGGATTGGACGAAGAGGACCTGTATCTTGGCCGGCCCATTCACCGGATTTGACCCCTTTAGACTTTTTTTTCCCGTGGGGAAGGCTGAAAGACACTGTCTACAAGGATGTACCAACTACACCAGACGATATGAAACGACGTATTACTGCTGCCTGCTCTGAAATTTCCATTGAAATTTTAGAACGTGTGCAGCAGTCTTTCCATAGCAGACTGGAGCGTGTGTTGAAGCTGCCGGTGGTCATTTTGAATACAACCTTTGAAGGGCTATGTTCTCTTTACTTGTAAGAATCCACAGAAGTATTGTAATTCCCTTTTGTTTTTCTTTAGTTTGTGCTACCACAGGTTGTACAAGTGTCGGTGCGTGAAAGTTTCAAAATAAGATTTCTCTTAAACCACTTGCACTAGAATCTTGCAACAAACGTCACTGACATTCTAATTTACTCTACCTTTATTCTGTTGATGTAACTAGGCATTGTTGCATTTATAAATTGTATGTTTGCTCAAAAAATACACTTTCTCAGTATTATTAAAATTTGTTTATAGCTTAAGTGTACGAGCCCCTGACTACCAATCAATGCTGTGAAAACTGCACATCAATAGCACTTTCCATTTCCGAAATATTTCCGGTGCAAGTTTTAGGGGATTTACCCTGTATATTCTTTACAATCACTTGTGCTTGTTGATTATGGAGTAGGCGTTCGCCTACAGTATAGAACTCATCTATTAGGATTAACCAGGGGGTAACGCTGTATAATAAGGTGCAGAGGCTTCAGTGCAGGGGTGGGGATAACACCTACCATTTACTCCTTTGTATATAAATCAATCAATCAACTACACACACTGCAATACAAAAGTTGAGTTTCACTTACCTCGTCCTTTCCCTTCACGATGCACATTTTAACATCATCATCAGGGGAGAACCAGGTCAGCCTCTGCAAAAGAGAAAAATAAGGTATTTTAATTATTATGGTACTGTATACACTATGCCTTTTCATTAACAGAAGGAATAATAACTCTTTTGCCCCTATATTCATAAATCAGGAGCAATACACAGCATCAAAATCACTGAAAAACACAATCCCCTGCGAAAAAAAATTGGGTTAATGTTGGCGCAATAGTCCATCAATGAAAAATAATTTATGTGTTATATTCACAAAACCTTCTCTACCCTCTATCGTTTATTAGTGGGTGTACAAATTATTCATTCTAAAGCTCGAGATAAACCTTTGCAGAAACAGCTACATTACACATTTCGTTATAGATACAAAGAGTGAGGCAGTATTTTTAACACTTAAATAATTTCAGTCTAATTATATAATATATATAATTCAATAACAGTCCGCCTTAAAGCAATATGTGTATGTAAAATATATATAAAAAGTGTATATTACAGTCATTGTAAATGTTTATATTATTGTATACATGAGGAATAATGTTATGTGAATGTATTACGTAATTTAATAATGTAAGAGCTGTGAGAATAATAGGTTAAAAGTTGCTAACAGTGAGGTAACAATGAGGTAACCTGAGGCAGTAATGAGTAAGAAAGTTTAATAATGCTACTAGTCAGTATTAGAGCAACAATAATGTAAATTTTGAGACAGTTTAATAAATAGCCAATCAACAACCAGAAAAAGCTTTAGTTAAATGAACGTATTCTATTGGACTAGGATTAGCCAATCACTAACTTGAAATACTGAAATTTACAAATTTAGGCGGTAGAAATTAAGTCAGTTGGTTGTAGACAGCGCTCATAACTGGACGCGTTGGTTGTAGACAGTATTCCTAACCGGTCGCGAGATGTGTCCTCGAGAAATTTGATACGTATTCGTGTGAGACGAAAATAGTTTCACGTGTTAAAAAGTGCAAGTAATTAATAAAACAAATCTCACAGCTCTCTTTATATCAGTGACGTGTTATTTAAATCGTGTCAAGGATTAATAAATACAGTGAAGTAAAACTATAATCTGTGTAAGGCTACATTCTTCAGTCGCACCACTCCCTGCTAAGACATTCATGTCTCTAAAAAAAATATAAATACTGACGCAGCCGTGGCAAACATAAATACATAATATTTAAAGAAACAGTCAAAATTACAAAGTTAATATATTTAAAAAGAAACTTGAGGCAAAGGCCACCGGAAAGTTGAAGTAGAATATTTGTTAGTAGTTGGAAGATGCTTCATGTTTATCTGCCCCACGTATGGTAGCCAATTTGTCGTGGTCACTTCGTGTTATCTTATTGCTGGTCGCCTGTTATTGTTTTACTATTTTGAATGTTGGGTTCTTTGTCCTCCGGCTAGCTATTATTACTACTCAGTTGAGCATATCTCTTCAACAAGGTGTGTAAACGGAAAGGATTTGTTACTGAAAGATAACACTTATAAAGAATTTGTTTTTACACTTTTATTACCGTCACAATTAGTTAATTTCACATATTGACTCATGATACACGCCCGACTGAAACTGTTATATTTTCTAATATCACTATAATCACTTATTTTCTGCACATTATTAATTCGCGTATTTCACACTTATAACTAACTTTACAACGCGAGAGATTTTGTAGAATTGTGCGGCGTATAACGCGTGAACGATTCTCCTAAACCTTTGTATGATTCTGTTGGACTGAACGACATATTACCCGCGAATCCTTCTGTTGGACTGAGCGACATTTGCCTTGTGAATTATTCTGTCAAACTGTGCGTTACTTTTTTGGGGGGGGGGATCAAGGTGAAGGTAGGATGGGTCCAATGGAAGTAGCGGGGTCCCGCTGATGCACCCCCGTTAGTATCGGTAGTGGGTTGCTGCTGCGGTAAGGCAGGAGCAGGTAAGAGCTGGTTCCCAGCCTCCAGACATTGCCGAAGCCCTGACTGGAGGGTGGGGGATAGGAAGGAGAAACTTTATTCATTAATCTCAGATACTGTGCACATACGTGCTTGGGAGGACATTGGTTTGTGTTCCTTTAATCGTGGTTGCTGTTCACTCTGGATCGGTGTCTGGGGTAGTATTCCTGCTGGTTGGTCCTGATGTAGTTCTCGAAGAAGTGGAGCTTTCGTCGCACGCGCTCTCTCCGAGGAGAGGGCGGCGCGGAGTCGTCTGGTGTAGGTGATGATGATTGACGTGATGTGGAGCCCGATGAGTATTCCTGATTCTCCAGTCGGTCGTGGAGTGACTGGAGTAGCGTGTGTAGCTGGCTAAACCTGGTGTTGAAGGCTGTGAGTTGCTGTTGAAAATTCCGAATGCTGGCGTCGATGCTGTCGAGGCGGCGGAGAGGGATTACTGCGTTGTCTTCTGCGGTGGAAGATGAGGTGGTGCGGACTGCTTCAGCGACGTCACCGAGACGGCTGCCTATCGCTAGGACCTTGGAGTGCAGGTCCTGGACGGCCTCCTGAAGGCGCTGTTCTGATGTCCGATGGTGCGGTGTGGGCTGTCCCTGTGGAGCTGGTGCTGCCGTGGGCTGTGGAATTGGCCCAGTGTTTTGGGCTTCCTGTGGTGGTGCTGTTTCGGCTGGCGGTGTGGCCCTCGGCGGACGAGGGTATCTCGGGCACTGTGCCTGTCCCGTGTAGTGCCCGAACCCATTACACGTGGCACAGTACCGGCGTCGTCGGCGTATATCATGGCCTCGACACTCTGACGTGAGGCTGGGAGAGCCGCAGTAGTGGCAGCGAGGTGATGGTGCGGTGCAGAGATGCGCAGAGTGGCCGTAGGAGCAGCAGCGGCGACATGGCTGATGGCTTTCTGCTCGGCTAGCCTCGAGTCGGAGAACCCGTCCTAACAAGGGCAGGCCCGACCTCAGAGCTGCTTCGCAGTCGGCCGTATTGGAATTCGTTATTCATTTTTTTGTCTTGGATATGCAAAGAGTATTAATCTGTGGGAAAGAGAATGGTGCTGCACCTAGCAATCAGCTATTAAGAGATATGTATGTGCTTAAAGGCTACTGTATTTCTATATTGCCCTTGTAAATATATATTCCCCTTACATCTACAAGAAAATTAGCAATAAGACAGAGTGTGCAAATGTTTATCTCGATTAACATGAAGTAGATGGAGAATAAGCGTTTGTAAAAATAGTTTGTACAAGAGTAGAGAAAGTCATGTGAGTGTAACACATCAGATTTTTTCAATAGCCTCTCTGTAGAAATCTCTTGCTTGCGACTTCAACCACTGGTTTACACCGGCATGCAGTTCAGCGTCAGCATCAAAGCATCAATATGATGCACCAAACTCCGTGAAATTTGGGGGAAATGTTCGGAAAGTTCTGTAATCGTGAAACGACGATTTTTACGAATTTTGTCATTATTTTGCGTCGACAGTTCATCAGTCATAAGGCTAGGCCTACCACTGCGAGCCTCGTCGTGAACATTGGTACGGCCATTTTTAAAATCAATGCACCATTGCCTGGCTCGGCTTTCACTCATTATTCCCTGCCCGTAAACATCACAAAGTTGACGATAAATTTCAATTGGTTTGTTCTTTTTAGACAACCGCACTTCACAAGTGGCTGGATTTTCTATTGCAGCGCACATTTTAACAACTCGCAGAGAGCACAGTAAGGAAGGCACAGTCCTCACGCTACCACAGCTGGATGCGTACTGAATGTAGGAACGTTCTGACACCAAGATGGCGGCTCTAGCCCTACTCATCGCCACGATAAGCCTAAACGTCTGGGACTTTCTGGACTGCCCTCGTAGTTTGTATACCCACCAATAAAGATAGAGGGTAGAGAAAGTTATGTGAATGTATCACATCAGACTTTTGTTTTAATGACTCAGGTCCCTCTTGGAATGCGGGCTTCAATTCCAAGTAACGTTGTTTTGTTTCTCTTCAGTTCAGACAAAGCGTGTGAGATATGACAGTAGGCAGAATAGGTTTCAGAAAGCAACGTATGGAGACTGGATCAAACAGACACTCTGCTCTAGCGATTAAGGAAGACTGGTCAAGGATAGAGCAGGCAGGAATCTATTGATCTGCATCCCGTGTCTTCCTGTTGCGGATTGCCTTCGATTAAACAGGATTTATCCATCAAACTATAATGGTGCTTTGGCAAACATACCGGTCGCATTAGGCTGGGTCAGTGGCCATTGGCATAGCTTACTGCTCTATTAGGAAGCTTGTTAGCGTACAAAAGGCTCCAGATTCTGGCATCAATAATCTGCACTTACACTGGAGATTGCTGATCGGTGGAAACGGCTAAACAGATCGATTTCACGGATAGTGTGGTATTAGTAAACTACGTATGATGCTGTCTGCACAAATAAGAGCTTAATATATCACAAATAGCCGAGGGGGGGGGGAAGTATGTGCTATATTCACACGACTTTCACTACCCACTATCGTTCACATTCTTCAGCAAGGACAGTTTGTAGAAGCGATGTAAAAATAAACGATAGCGGCTAGAGAAAGTCATTTGAATTCAGATTACCCAGCGGGCTAGCAATCCGGTTCGATTCCCGTTGGACTGATCATCCTGACCATGAATGTTTCATTCCTTGGTTTCATTTGTCAGGGTTGCAGAACATGGTACGATAAACGGTGCTGGCACAGAACTGTACACCTGGCCGTGCGCACAGGGTTTGGGGAAGGTCAATCTGCAAACGTTAAACAACCCGCTGTGCCGTGCCTGTACCGTCATACCGAGCAATGTTGCTCCGCGGTAACGTGAATGTTACCGAATGATATTTTCTGATCCCAAAGTCGCAGATTCAAACCCGGACCAAACCAGTGGTTTTTAAGTGTATTTAAAAGCGACAGCTCCATGTCTCAGATCTACTGCATGTAAAAGAACTTCTGCGGGATGAAATTTCAGCACATCGGCGGCGCTGATATGATCCTGGAAATTGAGAGCTTCGTTAAAAAAGTACACACACACACACACCCACACACACACACACAGGGTGGCCCATTTAAGTTGAGACTGTACAATATCTACAGAACTAAGTGCTGTAGGAAGAAATGTCTCCAACAAAAGTTGCATGATGCTATGGGGGAAAGTAAATGCCATTAGTCGTGTTTTGTTTGGAGGATATTATGACGGTCATTTTAGGGTCAATTAAATCTTTTTAAATGGTAACCTACAATTAGGGGCAAACTAAACTGACCCTAAAATGAGCATCACAGCGCCCTCCAAATAAAACACGACTAATAACATTTACTTTCGCCCATAGTATCAAGCAACATTTATTACAGACATTTCTTTCTACAACGCTTCGTTTTGGAGTTATTGTTCAGTCTCAACTTAAATGGTCCAATTTATGTGTATGTGTGTGTTTGTGTATAATATATATATAATTTTGCACTCCGCCCAAAAATTGATATCGAAATTTCACCGGAAATACATGCTTTGAGGCCCCCTGAATCCAAATAAAGCATTTTTGAAAACATGTCTGTGTGTGTGCCTGTGAACAGCATAACTCAAAAACGAAAAGTCGGATAAATACCAAACTGGGTATTTGAGTTCAGTATCTTCCAAGGATACGATAAGAATATTTTCAATAAAATCCCCCCACCCCCAGTTACCTTTTACATGGAAAATTTTTCCAAAATGTTAATTTTCTACAAATGGCACTAACGATTTTGATTAAAATACTATATATGGAATATATTTACATGACAAATAAATTGTATATCTTGAATTTTGTGGGAACAGCCTGTTGAGTCCTCTTCATTCGGAAGGAATTTTGTCTAACTCTGTATATTGGTAAACTATTAGAGACAAAAACTTTAGATCTCTTAAAAATCACACTATTCATTTTGAATAACTTTCTTGATGCCTAAACCATTTCCGAAATATCCATTGTTATTGGTTTGAATTTTTACTTTCTCTACTACGTATAGTAAGTAGGGGAAGTATTGTATTCCACCCAAAAATTCGATACCGAGATTTCACCGGAAATACATTTTTGAGACCCCCTGAATCCAAAAAAAAAGCATTTTTGGAAACATGTCCGTGTGTGTGTCTGTGAACAGCATAACTCAGAAACGAACGGTCGGATAAACACCAAACTTGGTATTTAGGTTCAGTATCTTCCAGAGATGCGACACGAAGGTTTTCAAGAAAATCCCCCACCCCAAATTACCCTTTACATGGAACATTTTTCAGAAAATTTTATTTTTTTCTCAAAAATGGCTCTAAAGATTTTGATTAAAATATCATTTGTTTAAGATATTTTCATGACAAATGAAATGTATATCTGGAATTTTCTGGAAGGTCTCCAAAAGTATTCTTCATTGTGAACGACTTTTCCATAACTGGTAAACCATAAGAGATAGACAAAATTTTACTACACAAAAAATGTAGATCGCGTTAAAATACGCAATCTATGTCATATACATTTTTGTTGTTGAGTGAACCGTTTTCGAGATATTGCTTGTTATTTATTCCCTTAAATTTTCCAATACTTATATTTTTCCTCAAATGGGAATTCGTTATTCATTTTTTATGTACTGGACATGCAAAGAAAATGGAATACTCCACATAGCAACCAGCTCTTGAAACATTTGACTATCGCTTAAAGTCTACCATATTCCCCTTGCATCTACAAGAAAATTAGCAATAAGATTAGCATCTCGATTAACATGAAGCACATGGAGAACAAGCGTTTGTAAAAATAGTTTGTACAAGAGTAGAGAAAGTCATGTGAGTGTAACACATCAGATTTTTTAATATTCTTGTCATTTTTAGATCAGCTGCTTTTAAACATCTGAGTATCGATTAATTTCTGTATTTCTTTTGTTACCTGAAACAACATATATAATGTAACTATTTCTGTTAAGCAGTATGTCGATTAACATTAAGTAGGTAGAAATACGAGCCTTTGTAAGAATAGGTTGCCGTAGCTATAAAAACAAAATCTACTCTACTCTTGTACAAACTATTTTTACAAACGTTTAATCTCCATCTGCTTCATGTTAATCGAGATAAACATTTGCAGACTCTATCTTATTGCTAAGTTTCTTGTAGATGTAAGGGGAATATATATTTACAAGGGCAGTAACAAAATACAGTAGCCTTTAAGCACATACATATCTCTTAATAGCTGGTTGCTAGGTGCAGCACCATTCCCTCTGCCACAGATTAATACTCTTTGCATATCCAAGACAAAAAAATGAATAACGAATTCCCATTTTAGAAAATAAGTATTGAAAAATTTAAGGAAATAACAAGCAATATTTCGAAAATGGTTCACTCAACAACAAAAATGTATGACATAAATTGTGTATTTTAACGCGATCTACATTTTTTGTGTAGTAAACTTTTATCTATCTCTTATGGTTTACCAGTTATGCAAAAGTCGTTCACAATGAAGAATACTTTTGGAGACGTTTCCAGAAAATTCAAGATATACATTTTATTTGACATGAAAATATCTTAAACATATGACATTTTAATCAAAATCGTTAGAGCCATTTTTGAGAAAATTAAAATTTTCGAAAAATCTTCCATGTAAAGGGTAAACGGGGTGGGGGATTTTCTTTAAAACCTTCGTGTCGCATCTCTGGAAGATACTGAACCTAAATACCAAGTTTGGTGTTTATCCGACTGTTCGTTTCTGAGTTATGCTGTTCACACACACACACACACACACACACACACACACGGACATGTTTCCAAAAATGCTGTTTTTGGATTCAAGGTGTCTCAAAACATGTATTTCCGGTGAAATCTCGGTATCGAAATTTTTGGGTGGAATACAATACTTCCCCTACTTACTATACGTAGTAGAGAAAGTAATAAAGGATAGTAGGTATAGAATGTAACATTCATATTCATATGAATGTAGCATTTGAGATGCTTTTATATCAGAACATCATTTTACATGAGCGCAAGGTTTAGTTGCATTATAGTTGTGAAAAGCTGGAAGAAGGGCCAGTCTAATATAACACCAATACCTCGCGTTCACGACCTGGGAATTATCCTATGACACGTAACAAAGTAAGTACAACTGTGCACAGCGGGTGGCAGCCCAGCAGTCTTTGTTTGCACGTCAGAGAGATAAGGGCCTTGATATACGAGTTCATTTAAATAAAATATCGTCAACCGCTGGACTGCAAAGAAGGACGCGACACGCCACTCGAGAGGAATGCTACACTATTCCAAGTGCATGTTCTGGAAGCAGGATGGAATGTATCATTTTGTGAGCATTTAAAGTCCTAATTAATGGACCAAAGTGTCTCTTTGAGATTATCTGCTGTTTTAATAGTGCCATCTGTTGCTAAAGAAGACATATCAGCACTTTTCAACATTATTACTTTAAGCGTCTACTCTATGAATGTCTCTTGTATATATGCATTTACTGCAACTGTAAATATAATGAATGTTTCATAACATTGTTATCTAAAACTCACAACAAACTCAAGCTGTGTAACTGGTAAACGTTAAGCTATAGACGAAAACGTAATACACAAAAATTGTAGATCTCTTTAAAACACAAGTTATTTCATATAACTTTTTTGTGGCATCTGCCATTTCCGAGATATCCCTTATTTGTGGTTCGAATTGTTCAGTACTTCACCGTTCTTTTAAACATCTGCCGATTTTCAGCTGTTTGTCGCGATGTCGTAGAAAGAGTATGCAATTTTAAGGCCAACATATAACCTCGTTCCTAAACATTTGACTATCGGTATTCCCTTTGTATCTATAACCAAATGTGTAACGCAACTCTTTCCGGAAAGGTTTATCTTAAAATGAAGTCGATAGAAAAATAAACTTTTCTAAAACGAATTTGTATACATACTAATAAGCAATAGAGGGTAGGGAGGGTCTTGTGAATGTAACACCTCAGATTTGGTTCTTAACATTTGATCGCATACTGACATCTCCTCTAAAACAAAATTTTCATATATCATACATGTTTTTTACTTTCTCTACTACGTATAGTAAGTAGGGGAAGCACTCAATTCCACCCAAAAATTCGATATCGAGAGTTCACCGGAAATACATGTTTTGAGGCGCCCTGAATAAAAAAAGCATTTTTAGAAAAAGGTCCGTGTGTGGGTGTGTGCGGATAAATACCAAACTTGGTACTTAAATTCAGTATCTTTCTAAGATGCCACACGAAGATTTTCAAGAAAATCCCCCCCACTCTGACTACCCTTTAAATGTAACATTTCTCGAACATTTTAATATTCTCAAAAATGGCTCTAACGATTTTGATTAGAATATCATATATTTAAGATATTTTCATGAGAAATCAAATGTATATTTTGAATTTTCTGGGAATGTCTCCAAAAGTATTCTTCATTGTGAACGACTTTTGCATAACCGGTAAACTATAAGAGATAGACAAAATTTTACTACACAAAAAATGTAGATCGCGTTAAAATACACAATTTATGTGGTATAAATGTTTTGTTGTTGAGTGAACCATTTTCGAGATATTGCTTGTTATTCCCTTAAATTTTCTAATACTTATACTTTTTCTCAAATGGGTGTTCGTTATTCAATTTTTATGTCCTGGACATACAAATAGAATGGAATGCGCTTAAAATTAACATCTCGATTAACATGAAGCATATGGTGAATAAGCGTTTGTAAAAATAGTTTGTACGAGAGTAGAGAAAGTCATGTGAGTGTAACACATCATATTTTTTTCCTTATATAAAGTAGACAAGTCCATAAAAACACGACGGCAGGGTCAACATACTAAGTTTAAGAAAAAGTTATCAAGTATGCGACCTGATGTACAATAGTACATCACATAAAACTCCTACTGTTCTCATTTGTAATAAAAACAAAAAGATAAAATATGGTTACTCCACAGAATTGTTCTATGAGTAAGATGCATATGGATTTGAGCATAATGTACTGTCAATAAGGATTCCACGTTTACATTTTCTTTTAGAGTTTTCAGCCTAACTCCAACAGACAGATTTGCCATGAATTTGCATTAATACATTTTATCTTAAGAAACATTTCATTGCAGAGCTTCTGATCATAATATTGGAAAGTACTTAACCTAAAAAGTATAAGTTGGAACTATTAGACGAAAAAACAAATTATGAAAATATTCATGTTAACCTGTGCTAAGATATTCCGGAAAGCAAATTACCTTCATAAATTGTATAACTATCGACAAAGTTTGCTCTCTTCACTGCAGCAGCTTTCGGACTGTCTGCCAGTGTTATTTATAATAAACTGAATGGGAATGAAAAGGACATCTTAGACTGTTTACAGAGAATTCAAGATATAATTATCCGTCATGCCAGATTCTTGCGGAAACGGGATTTCGTGGCGTGGACAACGGATGTGTGCTTCAGCGCTAGCCGGCGTATTGCCGGTTTGAGAGAGAGGTGGGTTGGCGCTCTTGGGTAATCAAACGTCCGAAACACAATTTAGGTACAAGCATAAGCCTTTAGATCTCTCATTCCCTCGGCATATCGAACCTTCTCGAAGGATTCTGTGGTTATAAAAGGAAGCACGTTCGCCGCCAAGGATGTTGTGACATTCAGTGTTGCGTATTGTTTTCTCAGCGAGTCCTGTGCTCGACAGTTTAGTGAGAGACCGGAAGAGAATAGCAGTCCCCTGTTCGACACTTACGTGGACGATCGAGGAAGAGAGAACAGACTGCTTCGCGCGTTGTTAATTGAAACGCTACGTGCAAGGAAAGCTGAAGAATGAATACAGGAAAAGTGGACGAAGTCAAATTCGTTAAAAATACTTCTGAGGAAGTAAAAATTAAGAGAATTTTGCCCTATAGGTGTGGGAAAATTCGTTTGTATACTTCGATTGTATATTCAAAGATGTTACTTTTACTAGGAAATTGATAATCTCCCTTACTAACACATACACGCATTGTTGCACCCCAAAAGTTGTCCTTCTTCTAGCTCAGTGGGACTAAAAATTTGGTTCTATCCGTAGATGTGATAAAACCGAGCGAGATGGCTCCACGGTAACGAATGAAGCTGGCATTTTGGTCGTCCCGGGTTCGATTCCCGTAGACCGCTCACTCTAACCTTGTGTTTTTCCTAGTCGGTAAGTGAATGCTGGGGTGGTTTCTCATCTACCACGATTTTATTTCCATCATTTCCATTTCATTCCATTTCCTTCTCATTTTTCAGGTGCTTCTTGGTTTGTGACGGATGGCGCAGATCCTGGCTCAAAAGAAAGAGTAATCCTCGTGGCCACCAGAGGTGCACTTGGTCGACGGGTCATTCATCGCCCTCTGTAAGTAGCTCCAGTAGTGGAACGGGTCTTCGAACCTGGAACTGTTAGGGACTTCCGCGCGTCTCTGGGGCCCTGTCTGCTTGCGACCTATAGCCTCCTGTGGTTCTTTCAATTCATTCCTTCCTCCTAGGAGTGGTCTGATAGGTCTAGGTAGGTCTGAGTGCGCCAGGTGTCCCCTCCATTCTATAATCTATATCTATCGTGATAAAATAAACAAAGAGTTCGGTATTTCATGAGAATCAGCCTGGAAAGTATTAAAGTTTCGGAAAAGAAGGAAGAAAGATTTACAGCAGGTAGTTCACCAAAGCTGCAGGCTCTAATTCCCGTTGAAACAAAGTAGAAACAAATCCTCCCCTTTAGGAAATTTATTCGCCGACGTTATCGAGTGCCATAATGTAGTCTTGCATTGTAAAGAGAGCCATTAAAGGCTGCAACACGCTAAAGATGTCGTCATTAGCGACGTTATTATGCCAATTTGTAAAGCAAATATCGCGTTACAGAGATGAAAATGTGGGACAATATTGCACCAACTAAAACGACCACTGTTCTTAATAACGCCGTCGCCAGAGAACGTATTTCGCTAAGAAACAGAGGATTAAGTTAAACTCATGGCTCGTTTCCCAGGGGACAATTGTTTCATTTAGAGCATAATTTCGCCCATTACGTCAAGAAAATGTATGATAGCGTTGTAGTAGCAAGAAGCAGGCTGATGCCACAGACCTCGTAGTAACGTCCTGAAGTGTTGAGCCCGGTTTTTCACCTAGCGATACTTGCTGCAGCAGTCAACAATTCACATTCTGTCCAGCTGGGAATCTTAAGTACAGAAGAAACACACCGAGCGCGGTGGTCCTGGGTTCGATACCCGCGACCGTCCACGTGTTTTCCCCCGGGTCAGCAGGCGAATGCTGGGTGGCTCATCTTACACCACGACGTCCCTAGCCATCATCTTCCTTTCCATGTGTTTCAGGATTGTAGGCAACGTTCTGGAGTTTTGATGTGTTTCGTTGTTGTGATTTATGCCATTTTATTACTTGGGTCGTGTGAGGCAGTTGTTAAGCTTGTTAGGTAATGCATGGGCTTTTAACGTATTTCTGAATTGTGATTACGGGCAATTGAATCAATGGATATGCATGTTGCTACTGAATGATGGGCATTTTGAGACCGCTTGAGACTTACATAACAACTTGTTATGTAACTGATTTAACAGTTATTGTATTCGTTGCTTCTTAAAATACACTGCCGTTTGTGAAAATTGCAACACCAAGAAGGAAACGCATGGATTCAATGAATTTAATAACACAGGTTAGGTACATGACAAGTAACAAATGATAAACTTTTCTAAAGCATACATGACCTTTGAATCCTAATATTCAGTATTTGGTGTGGCTTCCATGCACTGCAATTCGAGCTGCTATACGCCGTGGCATTGAATCAAAAAGGTTCTGAATAAGTTCCTGACATATTTTCCTCCACGCAGTTTGTATTCGAGCCCACAAATCAATGTGATTTCTGGACAATGGAAGCCGACGTAATGGCATGCATGCAACCAATCCAAGCTGCAGCAAACGGCGACGAACCGTAGATGCAGACAAGTTCACGCCTGTTGCAGTGCTCCAGCGTCGAGCCAACACTGTGGATGAAGCTGTACGGTCGTTATGGCCATGCGGACAAGATGACGATCATCCGGCGCTGTAGTCATGCTCCGTGGTCCAGTACGCGCTCTTCCCTGCGTACGACCTTCATCTATCCACTGCTTCCACACAGGCATCACTGTCGTAGCAGCATGCCCTATACGAGCCGAAATGTCACGATATGACAAACTCGCTTCCCGGAGACCAATCATTCTGCCCCGTTCGAACTCGCTCACATGCCGATATGACTCCCTTTGACGTCGGCGAGGTATACTGGCACTCACTTTGTTGTTTCCACCTTGTTTGACAGCTCTCTGCACTGACTACACTGGCCGCAACACTGATGTCGTCGGACCGACACGAGAGGGCTCTGCTCGGCCTACGTGTACCCCACCTCTCTACAAACCTAATCATTTATTGCTTGCACACTCTTCTATACTTCCACCAAGTTTGGAGTTATTCGGGAAATTCTTTCTTGGTGTAGCAATTTTCATAAACGGCAGTGTATATGAATAGTTACATAGTTAAATGGGGACAGTTACTTGTCAGGAAGTTAATTTTGTTGACCCTATCCTTGTGGCCTTTCTGGGAATCCTTTCCACATTAAAATTTGCCCAGTGTAAAAACAAATAGAAAATAAGCAAATATAAAAAGCACCACAGTGCACTGCGGAGATACTGTGTTCTTCATCTCTTATTTTCTCACTTTCTGTTACACACTCTCTCTCTCTTTCTCTCTCTCTCTCTCTCTCTCTCTCTCCATGCTATCTTCCAGTGAATAAAATTGAAGATTACGAGAAAGCTTGTAAAAAAATTTACTTCCATAAAGTTATTACGCAATGAAAATTTACACTACTCTCTGTTGTTGTTTCTCTATTAGCTTTAATTAATATAAAAATACGAGTATATATTTAATCAATTATAATTTTAGCTGTTATACTCGTATAAAAAAACGAACGCAGCTATTAATTT
The DNA here is from genome assembly GCA_030765065.1 of Deroplatys truncata. Lineage (NCBI taxonomy): Eukaryota > Metazoa > Arthropoda > Insecta > Mantodea > Mantidae > Deroplatys > Deroplatys truncata. The sequence goes on from CM060979.1 coordinate 17,279,583, forward strand.
TTATCCTCGACCACAGCACACAGTGAAAAAGGAGGAACAGAAAGAAAGGGAGAGAGAAACAGAAACCTCAACAGATAATGAGATGTTATCATAAGCTGTTCTGTGGATGCCATGGGACATGCGAAACAAAGGGGAATAAGGGAAAATCTTGGTTACCAGAATGAAAATATGAATCTGGGTTAGTAGGTAATTAATCAACAAGCACACCCAAAGGAGAGAAAGAAAAAATAAATATGTGTTGCATTCATATGACTTAGTCTACCTCTACTTCCACGAACGTTTATTCCTCTGTCTACTTCTTGTTAATAGAGATAAACTTGCATTACCTACTTACTTATTCGTCCTGGGTATAAGCATGCAGTAGACTGAAGTGATAGATTTTTAGAAAGAGGGTCGCTGTGATGGCTTGAAATTCAATGCTGCTTTTATCACGAGAAAAAAGCGAATAACGACTTACCGCTTGAAAAAATGTAAAACTACAAGGGCGATATTCCTGGAGTTTCGTTTGTTATAGAGAATATGGTAGTCTGCGATAATGCGGTTGAGACTGTACAGAGTTTCAGCCACCCGCCACCTCCAGCGCTACTTGTAGGTAAACACAAATGGCGACTCGTTTGTAAAACTGGTCTCGCGAAAATCCGCTTCGTTATTCGAATTCTGTGGGCGCAACATGTAACCACCGGCAGCTGGTAAAAGTTTACGGAGAGACTGTCAGCATGTCGCAGAATGGTGTCGAAAGTTTCCGGCTGGTAGAGAAAACGTCACAGACGAGGATCACAGTAGGCTACCCAGCACGGCATCAGAAGATTTGAACAGAGCTCGCGTGGAGAAGCCGATTCGGGACAAAAGGAGGATCACGTTACGGCATTCGATGGTAGAATTGGGATTTTCGTTCGGAAGCGTTCGCCACATTGTTCACGATATTCTGCAGTACCGGAAAGTTTGTTCCTGATGGGCTCCATGGAATCTGTCCAACCAACACACGAGAAGCGCATGGGGGCAAGTCTGCAGCTTTTGCAACGGTTCTCCATGGAAGGGGACAGTTTTCTTCACCACATTGCCACGGGGGATGAAACATGGATCCACCACTACACCCCCAGCAGTAAGCGGTCGTTGATGGAGTGCAAGCAGCTCTCTTCTCCAAAGACAAAGAAGTTTAAGGTGACGCCACCTTCCGGGAAGGTGATGGACTCGGTGTTTTGGGACAGTGTGAGTGAGATACTCATGGAGTTTTGGGGAAGAGGGCGTACAGTGACCCCTGACCGATACTGCGAGACCTTGACACGATTGTGTGAAGCAATCAGGAGTAAACGACCAAAATTTTTCACCGACGGCGTCACCTTCCTTCATGACAACCGCGACCTTATGCAGCCCAGAAGACCACTAGCTGTTGAAGCACTTTCGCCGAGACATCGACCACACTCCCTACAGCCCGAACCTCGCTCCAAGCGACTTTCACCTTTTATCACACTTGAAGTAGCACCTAGGAGGCCAACGATTCGCTTCAGACGAGAAGGTGAAGCATTTCGCGACAACGTGGCTGAACACGCAAAGACAGGATTTTTAGCAGGAGGGAAAATTCAAACTCATCCCACGAGGCTTTGTAACCTTAGTTTCTGATCACCCCTCGTATTTGGAAATTCAAACAATAAACCATTATCTTGGGAATTAAATAACTACAAAAAATGTACTTAGCATAAATTGTGCACTTTTAAGACATCAATATTTTCTGTAGTAAAACTTTGTTTATCTCTTACGGTTTACGAATTACATAAAAGTCTTCAGTATGAAGTGGACTTCACACGATATTCCCAAAAAATTCAAGATGTGCATGTGATTTATTCTGTGAACATCTTAAATATACAGTATTTTAAATAACATTATTAGGCCATTTATGAGAAAATAAAAAATCATGAAAAAATTTACATCGAAAGGAAAGTTTAAGCTGGGGACAACTTGAAATAATTCAGGTGGCATTTTTGGAAGATACTGGGACGATGCAGAATATATCTACTGGGTGGCTGGAATAGATACTCAGCAGTAGGTTCGGTGGCCTACTTGTGCAGTAGCTGTATGTCCTCGAGAGTGGGCTTTGCTGCAACACCTGACTTCCTGAGGGATAAATGATGGAGCTTGGTAACAGTGTGACTCGCTGCCTTACTGTGATTAGTTCTTCACTCGTGTTATAGATCAGCAACGATGTGGAAACAACATATTAGTTGATAAGTTGTTAGTGTTTTGAGACTATGAACACAATTGTAGACAAGCACAAGCATTTTATAGGCAAAGGTTTCCAGATAGACAATACCTAACTCATAGTTTTTTATTTTCTCTACTATGTATAGTAAGTAGGGAAGTATTATATTCCACCCAAAAATTCGATACCGAGATTTCACTGGAAATACATGTTTTGAGACCCCCTGAATCCAAAAAAATCTGATGTGTTACACTCACATGACTTTCTCTACTCTTGTACAAACTATTTATACAAACCTTATTCTCCATATGCTTCATGTTAATCGAGATAAACATTTGCAGACTCTGTCTTATTGCTAATTTTCTTGTAGATGTAAGAGGAATATATATTTACAAGGGCAATATACAAATACAGTAGGCTGTAAGCATATACATATCTCTTATTAGCTGGTTGCTAGGTGCAGCACCATTCGCTTTGCCACAGATTAATATTCTTTGCATATCGAAAACAAAAAAATCTGATGTGTTACACTCACATGACTTTCTCTACTCTTGTACACACTATTTTTACAAACGCCTATTCTCCATATGCTTCATGTTAATCGAGATATCGAAATGTCAATCTTATTGGTAATTTTCTTGTAGATGCAAGGGAAATATGGTAGCTTTTAAGCGATAGTCAAATATTTTAACGCTGGTTGCTATATGGCGCATTCCATTCTCTTTGCATGTCCAGGACATAAAAAAAATGAATAACGAATTTGAGAAAAAGTATTAAGTATTGGAAAATTTAAGGAAATAACAAGCAATATCTCGAAAACGGTTCACTCAACAAAAGAAATGTATATGACATAAGTTGTGTATTTTAACGCGATCTACATTTTTTGTGTAGTAAAATTTTGTCTATCTTTTATGGTTTACCAGTTATGCAAATTCGTTCACAATGAAGAATACGTTTGGAGACATTCCCAGAAAATTCGAGATATACATTTCATTTCTCGTGACATTATCTTAAACATATGATATTTTCATCAAAATCGTTAGAGCCATTTTTGAGAAAATTAAAATTTTCGAAAAATCTTCCATGTAAAGGGTAGTCTGGAGTGGGGGGATTTTCTTGAAAACCTTCGTGTCGCATCTCTGGAAGATACTGAACCTAACTACCAAGTTTGGTGCTTATCCGACTGTTCGTTTTTGAGTTATGCTGTTCACAGACACACAGACAGACACACACACAGACAGACACACACACACGGACGTTTCCAAAAATGCTTTTTTTGGATTCAGGAGCTCTCAAAACATGTATTTCCGGTGAAATCTCGGTATCGAATTTTTGGGTGGAATGCAATACTTCCCCTACTTACTATACGTAGTAGAGAAAGTAAAAAGCATTTTTGAAAGCATGTGCGTGTGTGTGTCTGTGAACAGCATAACTTAGAAACAAACAGTCGGATAAACACCAAACTTGGTATTTAGGTTCAGTATCTTCCAGAGATGCGACACGAAGGTTTTCAAGAAAATCCCCCCACCCCAGATTACCCTTTACATGGAACATTTTTCGAAAGTTTTAATTTTCTCAAAAATGACTAACGACTTTTATTAAAATATCATATGTTTAAGATATTTTCATGACAAATAAAATGTATATCTTGAATTTTCTGGGAATGTCTCCAAAAGTATCCTTCATTGTGAACGACTTTTGCATAACTGGTAAACCACAAGAGATACACAAAATTTTACTACACAAAAAATTTGGATCGCGTTAAAATACACAATTTGTCATACATTTGTTTTTTAATTGAGTTAACCATTTTCGAGATATTGGTTGTTATTCCCTTAAATTTTTCAGTACTTATTTTCTCAAATGGGAATTCGTTATTCATTGTTTTGTCTTGAATATGCAAAGAGTATTAATCTGTGGCAAACAGAATGGTGCTGCACCTAGCAACCAGCTATTAAGAGATATATCTATGCTTAAAGGCTACTGTATTTCTATATTGCCCTTGCAAATACAAAACAAGGGGAACATAGTACGCCTTAAGCGATAGTCAGACATTTTTAGAACTGTTCGCTATGTGTAAAATGTAATTCTCTTTGAATGTCAAAAGATCGTTTCTGCAAATGTTTATCTCGATTAATATGAAATAGATGGAGAAGAAGAGTTTGTAAAAATAGTTTGTACAAGAGTAGAGAAAATCCTGTGAGTGTAACACATCAGATATTTTTTCCATCAATTGGAACGATTGCGGAATTATGGTGGGCTGCATGCATCAAACAGACCACTATGTGTGCAACAGAAGGATACTGAGGTTCTAAATATCGTAAGAGAAGCTGCTTAGAAAATCCTCATGCGCTGCAGAGCTGTTGCGCATGACCTGCAATTCCCTCGTGTGAGAGCGCACAATGGCACCCGACAAATAACTGTGTCTTGGTTATCCCGCCCGAAGTAAACCGTTTAGCGACTGGTTATCTGATCAGGTAGTACCATGTTTTCAATTCAGTACTATATGGTATCTGAAGTATGTACATTAATCAAAATTAAGTAAATTCCGTTTATATCTTCCTTGAATGCTCCAGACGCCCAGGCTTTATTCTTAAAGACTGCGTATATTCCTGTAGTAGTTATAATGGGAAGCACAACTATAAACACAAATGTCTTCCGAGAAAATAATTCATATACGAGATTTCAAACAGAGAGATGTTTCAGAGTGTTTCAACACTGAATATCTGTAACCAAAACGCACTTTATGGATTTATGGTTTATCAAGTGGAGTGAGACTAAAGTTTGTTACAATGTCTCGCTTTCTGTACCACTCTTAGCTCAGTTGTAGAGTTAGCTTACTGATACTCAGTTTAATAGCTCCACGTTCAAATCTCCATGGAGCTACTAAAGTTTTCTTCAATTTTGTGTATGTGGCGTTTATTTAGTAATCCGCCATACCGGTAGATGGCAACCATTACATTAATTTAACGGTTGGGAGGAGGTTTGTAGTCAAGTCAATCTAGCTTTATTGCCACAAATTTCACCATTACTGTCAGTATATTTGTAAGCAAAATGAAGACAACAATATTATTTAACTTTGTTAAAGTAAAACGTTGTTAAAATTAAAAGATAACAATCCACTACGAAGACTTAAACTCGAGCTGCCTGCATGGGAGTTAAGTAGCTTAACTACTGTCCATATCAGTGACTTGTGGCTTGTATTATAGAGTTAGCCAAAGCGGCGCACAGAAGTTGGCGGTTGTGAACCACGCGTAAATCTACGACACGGGACCACCGGCTTTACTTCCCTTCCGAAGGAAGCCATGCTACGGATGCCCGAAAAAACCCATCGCCCTCCACCGGGTTTGAACCCTTCGACCTCGGGAACTAAAAGCTAGCATGGTAACCACTACACCACAGAGGACGACTGGGAAAGAGAAAGAAAGGCAACAAAGCAAAACAGAGATGTAGGTGATATAATGGTTTCCACAGATCGGCCAAGAACAAGTACTGTTCCAAAGATGTTCTTTGACTTGAGCCGATAACGGTGGCTGTAACAAATTTGAGAATAAGAATAAACGAATGAGATTCACTTTATCTAAAAGCCCGGAAAAACACCGTTTGCAAGCGTCATGGTTGTGTAACCGATACGGGGAGGAGATGCGGCCAGAGTCATGTATGCCCCAGGCGGAACGTTGGCTCTCGAGGCGGGGTCACTTTCCTCACGATGCTGAGTGGGCACTGGTTCTATAGCCGGGACTTAAAACCTGCACCCCCACAGGTGGGATCGAACCTGGGAATCACGCTCCAGCCCACCGTCACAGTACAGGACTTTAAAACATTTGACTATCACTATTCCCTTTGTATCTATAACGAAATGTGTAATGTAGCTATTTCTGTAAAGGTTTATTTGGATTAAAACGTAGTAGATATAAAAATAAGCTTTAGTAAAAGTAATTTGTGTAACCACTAATAAACGATAGAGGGTAGAGAAAGTCATGTGAAGGTAATACTTCCTCTACTTACTATTGAGGCAATATTTTATATCACAACATGCTGTGAATGCCAGAGTGATTATAGTGTAAATTAATATTATTGTATGTACAGGATTTTAGATGTTTGTTAGCCATAAGTATTGTTAGGAAAGAAGTTTGTCGGCCTAACTGAAACTGACAATAGAAGTGGGTAAGAATAAACTGAGGGTGTGAGTTGTTTATCACTAAGAAGAGAAAGCCGAAATTGACGTCAGAGCAGCGTGCCTTTTTTAGAAATGGAGGGAATACCTTCCCTAGAGTATATATGTCCGTAGTAGTGATTGGCTGACCAAAACAGACGTTAAAGTTGGCGCAATTTGGTAACCAATAGGAACTACATTATAGTGTTTAGGCAATTCGAGGTGAAGGAGTATAAGGAAGTGCCGCACAGTTCTGAAGAATCTCTCACGAGGTGCACGTTGCAGAGTTAGTTACAAAAAGTACGCGAAGTAATTTGTGCGCGGCAACTAAAACGACTGTAGTTACATTCGGAAATATCACAGTTTCAGTCAGGCGTGTATAAAGATTAAATATGTCAACTATTAATTAAGCGTGACGGCAATAAAAGTCTAGATTCAGATTTCTTTTATCAGTGTTATCTTTAGTAACAACTCCCTTCCGTTTACATACCTTGCTTAGAGACACGTGCTCGACTGAGTTATAATAGCTAGCCGCAGGACAAAGAACCCAAATTTAAAAAAATATGATGTGTTACACTCACATGACTTTCTCTACTCTTGTACAATCTAATTTTACAAACGCCTATTCTCCATATGCTTCATGTTAATCGAGATATCGAGATGTCAATCTTATTGGTAATTTTCTTGTAGATGCAAGGGGAATATGGTAGCTTTTAAGCGATAGTCAAATATTTTAACGCTGGTTGCTATGTGGCGAATTCCATTCTCTTTGCATGTTCAGGACATAAAAAAAATGAATAACGAATTTGAGAAAAAGTATAAGTATTGGAAAATTTAAGGAAATAACAAGCAATATCTCGAAAACGGTTCACTCAACAAAAGAAACGTATATGACATAAGTTGTGTATTTTAACGCGATCTACATTTTTTGTGTAGTAAAATTTTGTCTATCTCTTATGGTTTACCAGTTATGCAAAAGTCGTTCACAATGAAGAATATTTTTGGAGACATTCCCAGAAAATTCGAGATATACATTTTATTTGTCATGACAATATCTTAAACATATGATATTTTAATCAAAATCGTTAGAGCCGTTTTTGAGAAAATTAAAATTTTCGAAAAATGTTCCATGTAAAGGGTAGTCTGGGGTGGGGGGATTTTCTTGAAAACCTTCGTGTCGCATCTCTGGAAGATACTGAACCTAAATACCAAGTTTGGTGTTTATCCGACTGTTCGTTTTTGAGTTATGCTGTTCACAGACACACAGACAGACAGACACACAGACACACAGACACACAGACACACAGACAGACACACACACGGACATGTTTCCAAAAATGCTTTTTTTGGATTCAGTGATTCTCAAAACATGTATTTCCGGTGAAATCTCGGTATCGAATTTTTGGGTGGAATGCAATACTTCCCCTACTTACTATACGTAGTAGAGAAAGTAATAATTAAACAATAAGCGACGAAACAAATAAGATAACACAAGTCATGTGAGAACTGCGACAAGTCATGTGAAGGTAATACTTCCTCTACTTACTATATGTAAGCAGTAGAGAACTAAAAATCACCCCTGCACACGGTCTTTGAAGAGCCGTGTCACACTCAGGTGTTGCCTATGAAGAAAATGATTTGAGTACCTCTCATTCATTATTATGATAAAAAGGAAGCAAAAGGGAGTTGATCTAAACGAACTTCCGACCCTTAGCGGTTGAAGCGCGGGATGAAAGCAACTCCACGTTGATTTTGTGTTTCTTTTGCTGGAAAAACTTGGCTGCAGTTCATTGCAGTTACTCGCTTTTTATTCGTTTTTTTTTTTCAGCGAACGAGCGAGCTCACCGCGGAATGTTGTTCGACCGAAGCCCGCCAAAGGTAACCCTGCTTCTCGCACAAACACGCTCGCTTCCCTGGCCGTTTCAAACGTATACCGACGCCTAATTTGATTCTCTGCTTTGATGCTGCTGCTGCTACTGCTGTAGTGTGCTAAACCCAGATAGCGAGGGGACTATATGATGAGATAAAACTCTGGCACAGGGGAATTTGTGTGAAGTGTCACGAAGGGTAGTTGTCAGGAGAGAAACCGAGCAAAAATGTCACTTCATACCTTACATTAAAAACAAAAACAAATACTCAAGTAATTCAAACCAGTTATGGACTAGAGAAACCTACAAACTAAACATGTTACACATTTCCCTGTATCTCTGTGTATCAAACACGACAAGACCTGTAATAAAGTTACCTTGTCAATAATAAGCGATAGTCAAATGTTTTAAGAGCTGGTTGCTATGTGGAGTATTCCATTCTTTGCATTACCAGGACAAAAAGAAAAATGAATAAACAATACACATTTGAGAAAAAGTATAAGTATTGGAAAATTTAAGGGAATAAGAAGCAATATCTCGAAAATGTTTCATGGTTCATTCAACAAAAAAAATGTATATGACATAAATTGGTTATTTTAACGTGATCTACATTTTTTGCGTAGTGAAATTTTGTCTATCTCTTATGGTTTACCAGTTATGCAAAAGTCGTTCACAATGAAGAATACTTTTGGAGACATTCCCAGAAAATTCGAGATATACAATTCATTTGCCATAAAAATGTCTTAAATTTATGGCATTATATTCAAAATCATTAGAGCCATTTTTGAGAAAATTAAAATTTTCGAAAAATGTTCCATGTAAAGGGTTATCTGGGTAGGGAGATTTTCTCGAAAACCTTCGTGTCGCATCTCTGGAAGATACTGAACCTAAATACCAAGTTTGGTGTTTATCCGACTGTTCGTTTCTGAGATATGCTGTTCACAGACACATAGACACAGACGGACATGTTTCCAAAAATGCTTTATATGCATTCAGTGCACCTCAAAACATGTATTTCCGGTGAAATCTCGGTATCGAATTTTTGGGTGGAATGCAATACTTCCCCTACTTACTATACGTAATAGATACCTTACTTTTCCATCTACAAAGGGAACAGCGATAGTCAAACGTTTAAAGGACTGGAAGCTATATGTTGGCCTTAGAATTCAAACTCTTTCCATGACATGGCGAGAAACAACTGAAAATCCATGACAACTTGAAAAGAATGACGGAAGTGTTGAACAATGCGAACCATTGGATATTTCGAAAACATCTTTTAACCACAAAAATGTTATTTGAGTCACTTAACGTTTATCAGTTATACAAGATTATACAAATTCCTTCCGACTGAAGAGAACTTCACAGGCGACTCTCAAAAAATTCAAAGATATAAAAATTTTTTAGACATCATGGCCTAAAAGTGCAACTTCTAACACAGAGCACGCGAGCTAAAACCTTTAGATTATTGCACTATCGCATTGTGACCAACTTTGGTTTCAAGTCCAATCACATGGCAATTACCCTTTGTGTTTGCACATCTGTGATAACTCGGCTTGGTTTGATTAGGTTTTACTTTTCATTGTGTCTTTTTACATCATAATTTCTCATGGCGCTCGCATTATCTGTTCACAACACAAATCGTCATACTTCAATTTATCACAGTTCCTTATACAGTTATCCTATACGTTATACTGACAGCTTTCTTTGATCTAAAACGCCACTCTTTTATCTAACCTACATAAAGATTAAATGGCGGAAATTATGAATTCAGAAGAAACTGAAATGGAGTGAAATTACAGAAGCAGCAGAAAGAATAACATTAGAAGTACTTATCCAAAAAATCCAGAAAGCAATATAATACAGCATTTAATCGCTCCCTTGTCTGGTGTAAGGCAAAACATCTTGAAAATAATTTCACCGAAAATGACTGCTAATGAATCCATAAAACATCAAAACATCAGGAATCTCGCCTTTTTAACGTCATTTTCTCTTGTTTCAAGATCGCGTTCTAAACATAAACCCTGCTAGTTTCAGGAATCAATATATTATTTATATTAAAAAATGTGAACGCCGTCTGAGAAATAGTATATGTCACACGTGTTAAAAGTAAGGTTTTATTTTGCTCGAAGGATTGCGAGAATCACCAGCATTCCTACTTTTAACATAATCTACTATTAATATATGGAAATTAAATTAAATTGAGTTTCATTTATGGACGCTCTTTAACTACTATCACGTCACATGGCGTGAGTGTAGCGAGCCTATAGTGCCAAATGGGTGTGTTCCCGCAACACGGGGCAGTTGACGAAACAGGACAAGACGGTGTGGGACAATTAGCGAGCTTTACGGTGTTCTTCATTACAACATGGCCCGTAGGCACCATTTGGATGACTTCACACGGGGAAGAATCATCGGGAAACTGGAAGAAGGGCGAAGTGTGACGAGTGTTGCTCAGGAATTTGGAATTGCTCACAGCATTGTTTCACGCGCATGGCGAACCTTCCAAACCACAAGCACTGCTGTCCTCAAGGAGAGGTGGTGGTCAACCACGCTCAACTACAGCAGCAGATGACCGCTACATTGTGCAACAGGCAAGAAGGGATCCACGCCAAACAGCGGGTGCAATTGCAACCACATTTAACAGGACAGCTAGGCACGCAATCTCACGATACACAGTGGCACGGCGACTACACAGAGGTGGTCTCTTCGCCCGACGACCAGTACATTGTGTTCCAGTGACATCCGCACATCGGCGACACCGTTTGCGATGGCCCTAAGATCATCAAATTTGGACCAAGCGAGGAATGGGGTCGCGTGCTCTTCTCGGATGAGAGCAGATTCAGTCTAAGTAGTGATTCTTGACGTACCCTTATCTGGCAAGAGGTGGGAACATGTAATGAACCCAGGAACATCCTTAACATGACCATTTTGGTGGTCTGGGTGTTATGGTTTGGGGAGGCATAATGTTGCATGGGTGCATCGACCTCCAAATCCTTGAACACGGTACGCTCACTGGTCAACGTTATTGTGATGCTGTACTCCTTCCCCAAGTGCGTCTTTTCAGGGGTGCTGTCGGCCCTGACTTCATTTTTATGGATGACAATGCGCGACCACATCGAACAGAGCAGGTGGAGGATCTCTTGGAACGAGAGGACATTCGGCGAATGGACAGGCTGCCCGTTCCCCCTATTTAAATCCCATCGAACACGTGTGGGATGCTTTGGGGAGACGCATTGCAGCACATCCACATGCACCAACGACCATCCAACAGTTGTCAACAGCGCTGGTGGAGGAATGTAACGCCCTACAACAAGAACTGCTTACCAACCTTGTGGCCAGCACGGGAGCACGATGCAGAGCATGCATTGCTGTCCATGGTGATGATACACTCTTTTAAGCACCATGTATGTGTTTCTGTAAATCTAGAGAGACATCATATGTCGTATTGACTTTAGTGTAGCTTATGGTATCTTAATAAAAGTGACGTTTCTGTTCGTCTCATTGTATATTTCGTTTAGTTGCCTACTGTAGCAGTTCCCTCTATGTATGATTTTCAAGTTTCATCGAGCTATGTGTCACAGCATACGAAGATTACTTTCGTCCTTAGGTTTTGCACACCAGTATATATATATATATATATATATATATATATATATATATATATATATGTGTGTGTGTGTGTGTGTGTGTGTGGTGTATCCCCTTTCAATACTCACTAATAAAGGATAGAGGGTAGGGAAACCCCTGTGAATGCAACACAGATTTTTTTTATTAATACTCAGGATGCCTGTAAACCTGTAAAAGGTGAAATCCCTTTCTTGAATTTTAGGGTGGAATGCAACACCTCTACGTACATGTACGGGATAGAGAGAGAAATAAGTAAAGTTTAACGCCCTGTTTTCGGAAGAGGTTAAAAACCTAGTCCACAAATACAATGATGGCCACTAATATTAACACAAGCTTTACAAATAGCAAGAGATATAAAAGAATTCACAACTTTAGTAATTTATTAGTCTATGCAATGAGTCACAACACAAAAACGCTTTAGCATTATTTGCTGTAAACATTAGAATATGTTAATCAAATTCATCGAATACATTTCGTACCAATCGAATTTTTATCCTATTTCCATTGCTTCACAGACACTGTAAAAATACTTTTGTTGTGTCACATATTCTGTGGGAGTATGGGAGGGGGAATGGCACAAAAACCGCCGATGCAGCTTTGGTATGTAATTGTGGACTTCCACGTATTTTGTTTTATTTTTATGACAATAACGAATTTTTCCAGTACATCCGGAACCTCCCTAGTGCCACATATCACACAAAATCATATACATGAATTAGTGGTAGTGTATGCCCTTCCTGTTGGCTCAATCATATACAAAACATATTTTAAATGCTGTACGCTTGTATATTTTGCATAAAAATCTATTCGGGCGTGTTTTATATAAACTGTCCCCTTTTGGCATAGGATTTATTGAAAAAAAAGAAGCGGTTTTGTGTTTATTTCATACATTAAACACAGATCCTTTCTCTTCCTGTGTGCATTGTCATGCACATGTGACAGGTAGCTAAGAATCATAATTTCAGTTCCTGATTTGCGTTTCATTCATTGATTCGAATACTTCAGTGAGAAATCTATTTACTCTCAGTGCCAAATATATGAGAAATATTCGACAGACCTGAAGCTGTATGTTTTATTACATGGTTTTCTTTAAAATGTTTCAGATTGAAATGAATTCTGAATGGATTACAGTTTTCTATTTCAGGATAATTTTTACATTCCTTTACACCGGAAATACATGTTTGGAGGCCCCATGAATAAAAAAGGTATTTTTGGAAAAAAGTTCGTGTGTCTATCCGTCTGTCTGTGAGCGCACACATAAAAATCGAAATCTTAGATTAACACCAAACTTGGTATTCCAAAGATGTGAAACGAAAATTTTAAGAAAATCCCCCCACCCCAAACTACCCTGCCTCTTAACGATTCTGATTAAAATCTCATATGTTAAACATATTTAGATGACAAATAAAATGTATATCTTGAAAACCTGGGAATAGCCTGTGAAATCCTCTTCATTCGGAACGAATTTTGTATAATGTTGTATAACTGGTAAACGATAACCGATAAACGAAAATGTACTCACAACAAATTTAGGTCTCTTTAAAATACGCAGCTTATTTCAAATAACTTTTTCTGTGGCATAAGCCATTTCCGAGATACCCGTTCCAGTTGTTCCGCACATGTAATTATTTTAAAAGTTCTGTCAACATTCACTTGTTTCTCGCGATGTCATGGAAACAGTATGGAATTTTAAGGTCAGCATATAGCGTCAAGTTCCTAAACATTTGACTATCGCTGTGCTCTTTGCATCTATAACGAAATGTGTAATGTAGCTGTTTCTGTAAAGATTTATTTGGATTAAAATGAAGTAAGTAAGGAAATAACTTTTGTAATAATTTGTACACCCAATAATAAACAATAGAGGGTAGAAAAAATTTATGTATTTTTTAGAGTTTATGTAATAATTTTATTTTCTTTCTTTTAAATTGCGTATACAAAGAGTTTAATATTACTGATGACATTTTACATAAGGATAACGTGTCACACTATTCATCTGAGAAACAGGTGCCGCTTTTTACATTGTTAAATGCATTCTTGGGAAAAAATTACATTACTATTTAATAGTTAGTCTAGAAGAGATAGCGTGTGAGTGGAGGGGAGCTATTGTCAGAGGAGCAGGTATCATTACAGTTAGGAATACATAACCCAAACCAGGGATGAGACATGTCAGATTTCCGTTTTTTTGCGTTAATGAGTGTGTACTCAGTTTGCTATTGTCCTAACCCTTGTGTTATGTCATAGGCTGTGAAGTCCTCTTCATTCGCTGTGAATTTTGTATAATCTGAGGGCTTAAAAGACTTAATGCCACAGTTTTGTAAGAGCTGCTTGAAAATGAACATGGAACAAACACCAACTTTTCCTGCTTGTATAGCAGTTATATTCGTGTATATATTAAATTATAAATCTTACTCTAATTTTAACCAATCTCAATTTTAGATCATTTTTCGCAATTATTATAACATTTTTAAAATGTTAAGTGACCTTATAAGTCATTTTTCAAACATTTTTAGGCAATTAAAATCTCAGCCCTGGATATAATTAATACATACTCTTGCTGTCGTGCCTAAGTACAGTGTGATTTATGAAGAACTGACACATCTCTTTCTTTAATTATTCTGTTCGAAATTTACTCAGTGCCCCAATTTTAGCACCAAATTAAGCAGAATTTTTTGGAGTTTCAATTGCCTGTCACTAGATGCACAGATGTTCATGTTTTATTCGTAATTGTTAGTTTTATTGCCGGCAACTGTTTTTGAGATTTTTTTTTTTAGTCAACGTGAAAATGGAGTACACATTAAATGAACGATTCTTCCTTGTAAAGCAATACTGGATTATGAATTCAATTACAGCTACTCAAAGGGCATCTCATTTGGTGTTCTGAGTCCTCCCCAAAACACTTGTAAGTGAAAAACGCAAAACTCGTTCATCTAAGTTTCCCACGGTTGTTGACATAAGAGCACGACTGGATCAGTCACCCAAAAAATCATTAAGACGTTTGTCGCAGGAGACAGGGTACAGCTACTCAATGTGTCAGAGAGCTGTGAAAAGTGCAGGCCTAAAGCCGTATAGAATTACGGTTGTCCATCAGTTACAGGAACCAGATAAGGATAGACGGCTGAAGTATTGTCATTGGTTTTAGGCGTTCATTGTACAAAATCCTGCCCTATTGTCCATCACATGGTTCAAGATGAAGCATGGTTCCATTTATCCGGCTATGCAGTTATGCACGCAGTTAAAATCGCAGTTTGGTGCGCAATATCCGCACAGAGAATAGTGGGACCAATTGTTTTTAAACAATTTGAACACTGCAGAGTACCGATGGATTATCATGCAGTTTGCTGAGCAACTAGACGATGTAGAGCTGAGTCAAGGATATTTTCAGCAGAATGGCGCTACATGCCATACATCAAATGAATCCATGGCGCTAATTCCAAGTTTCTTTGACGACCTGATAATTTAAAAGAACATGTGGCCACCGAGATCTCCGGATTTGACATCGCCGGACTTCTTTCTATGGGATTACTCAAAAGACAGGCTTTATGCTACACGTTCCCAGACATTGGCCGATCTGAAGCACAACATTACACAGGAGATTCAAGCTATTGACAACAGAGTCCTCCAACGAGTGGCCAGTAGCATGGAACGACGTGTTGAGTTGTGCCTTATGTAGGATGGAGGACATTTTCAACATCTGCTATAAAGGTAAATAATCTCCCAAAAATTCCTCTGCATTTCAGGTATAATAAGTTGTCCCTAGCATAACTCGTTTTGAAACAATTAAAGAAATAAATGTGTCAGTTCTTCATAAATCAACCTGTATATCAGAACAGATATACAATTAAACCCTTCAAGATAGTACCCAAAGCTATCTTATGGTTCTCAAGAAGCAATTGAACATTTTCTCAACGAGAGCTACCCGTAATAATATTGTGAAATATCTACGTTTTGGAAAGTTGAATCAAGACTTGAATTAGTTAATGCCACGGCTGAATCTCGAAACACTAATCTTCGGCCTTAAACTCTGTCATCTTATTCAAGTAGATGTCCTGGTAGACCTTCAAGGCGGTGTGGAAGATCACGAAAAACTTAAGATATATATTTTATTAGTCATGTAAATATCGTAAAAATGGGATATTTTAATAAAAATAGTTGCGATTTGTGATAAAATTAAACTTTAATGAAATGTATTCCATGAAAAAGGAGTTTGTAATGGAGGTCTGTTTGGAAAATCTTTCTGCCGTGTCTTTGAAAGACACCGAACTTGAAGTTTCTTTGTTGTTCTGTTATTTGCCCCACGTTTCGGAAGCCAATTTGAAGTAGACTGTATTGAAGGGCTTGTATTATAGTTCAACTGTTGGGGAGCCGAACTTGAAGTAGTTGCAAACGCACGTATGGACCCGGTAGACTTCGTCCCAAAAATTTAAAAAATATTAACTTTGTAATTTGACTGTTTCTTTAAATATTATATATTTATGTTTGCCTCGGCTGCGTCAGTATTATTGTTAGAGACATGGATTTCTTAGCATGGAGGTGGTGCGACTGAAGAATGTAGCCTTGCACAGATTATAATTTTTAATTCACTCCCTTTTATCAATTCTTTACACGATTTTAATAACACTTCACTGATATGGAGAGCTGTAAGATTCTTTTATTAAATACTTGCACTTTTTAAACACGTAAACTATTTTTCTCACACAAAATACGTATTAAATTTCTCGAGGACACATCTCGCGTCTGTCTGCTAGCAACGCGTCCAGTTATGAGCGCTGTCTGCAAGCAACTGACTTGATTTCAACCGCCTAAATTTGTAAATTTCTGTATTTCAAGGCTCTGATTGGTTATTCCTAATCCAATAGAATACCTTTATTTAACTTAAGCTTTTTTCTGGTTGTTGATTGGCTATTTTATAAACTGTCACAAAAATTACATTATTGTTGCTCCAAGAATGAGTAGTAGCATTATTACACTTTCTTACTCATTATTGCCTCAAGGTTACCTCATTGTTAGCAAGTTTTAACCTGTTATTCTCACAGCTCCTACATTATTAAATTATGTAATACATTCACATAACATTATTGAGCATGTATACAATAATATAAACATTTACAATGATTGTAATATACACTTTGTATATATTGTTACATACACATATTGCTTTAAGGCGAGCTGTTATTGATTTTATATATTATATAATTAGATTGAAATCATTTAAGTGTTAAAAATACTGCCTCAAACTTAAATAATAACCTTGGCTTTTATTTGACATTTCGTTACACCTTTTCTTGCCTCAGGGAACCACAAAACATTTCCGGTGGTATCTCGGTATGGAATCTATAGGGGAATAAAATACCTTCTCTATCTACTATGTGCGTTGCAGATAAAGTAAAAAGACTATCGTCGAAAACTGATTTCATTCCGGTATTCGGTAATCCGGTTGACGGGTTTGTTTAATCTAATCCAGAGTAAAATAGTATTGCGTGCTTAAGATGTGTTGGAATATTGGGTTTTGGAGCAGAGTAACCAGATTTTACACTTAATGCTGAAGGAAGTTAGCAGGAAATTTTGTTTATGATCACTGAGGGAGCTGACTGCCGCTGTGTTTATCATTAAATCTTGTGGGCGTTGCCAGTAACTCAACGAAGAAACATATCCTTGAGTTCCTTCAGGGCAACAAATCCATTTAGGAAGGCTTAACTTAAGCAGTGTAATCTCATTGTCTGTTCGAACCTGCTGTTGAGAAGAATAAACCCGAGTCAGAACCACCGCATCCTAAAGAAATACGACAAAACGTGCAAGCATACCAAGTGTATTTTTTGAGATGAAGAAAACAATTCCATGCAACATCTTTTACATATAGTGTAGGCTGTGACGTCTACCTATTTTGAAACACAAATAAGACAATTGACACTAGTTACAGCGCCGTTAGACTAAATAATGCCATTTCTAGGCATTGTTAGAGAAGCCAGGAAATATTATAAATAGTAGAGGTAGACTAATGGCAAAAACTGCCCAAAATTTATGTTTTTAGTGCAGTCTTATTAATTGCAAGTTCCTATTGAATATTACTTATACATTTTATCACTGAAGGTACATTTTTTTTAAATCAGATGTTATATTTTGAAGAAGATGGTTGTTTCATGTATGGGAAGCCAATTTGAAGTAGGAGTTATGTTGTAGTTCAACAGTTGGGGAGCCGAACTTCAAGTAGTTACAACCGCACGTATGGTAAAAAGTTTCCGGTAACCTTCCACCCAAATGTTTAAAAAAAATATTATCTTTGTAATTTGACTGTTTCTTTAAATATTATATTTATGTTTGCCTCGGCTGCGTCAGTATTATTGTTAGAGACATGTTTCTCTTTGCAGAGTTGTGGTGCGACTGAAGAATGTAGAGTTACACAGATTATAATTTTACTTCACTCTTTTTATTAATGCTTGACACGATTTAAATAACACTTCACTGATAGAGAGAGCTGTGAGATTCTTTTTTATTAATTCCTTGCACTTTTTAACACGTAAATTATTTTCATCTCACACTGAAAATGTATTATACTTCTCGAGGACGCATCTCGCGTCTGATTAGTAACACTGTCTGCTAGCAACGCGTCCAGTTATGAGCACTGTCTACAAGCAACTGACTTGATTTCTTCCGCCTAAATTTGCAAATTTCCGTATTTCAAGTCTCTGATTGACTAATCCTACTCCAATAGAATACCTTCATTTAACTAAAGCTTTTTCTGGTTGTTGATTGGCTATTTTATAAACTGTCACTAAAATTACATTATTGTTGCTCCAATAATGACTAGTAGCATTTAAACTTTCAAATTCATTATCGCCTCAAGGTTACCTCATTGTTAGCAACTTTTAACCTATTATTCTCACAGCTCCTACATTATTAAATTGCATAATACATTCACATAACATTATTGAACATGTATACGATAATACAAACATTTACAATGACTGTAATACATACTTTTTATATATTGTTACATACACATATTGCTTTAAGAGGGCTGTTATTGACTTTATATATTATATAGACTGAAATCATTTAGGTGTTAAAAATACTGCCTCAATTCGCATGGCTTTCCCTATCTATCGTTTATTAGTGGGTATACAAACTATTCTTAATAAAGCATATTTTCCTGTCTACTTCATTTTAATAGAGATAAACATTTGCAGAAACAGCTACATTACACATTTCGTTATAGATACAAAGAGAACAGCGACAGTCAGATGTTTAAGAACTGGACGCTATGTCTTAAAATTCCAAACTGTTTCCGTGCAATTGTGAGAAACCACTGAAAATCGACAGGACCTGAATGGAATAACAAAAGCATTGAACAATTCCAATCATTCTAACGGCTCGAAAGTGGCTGATATGGTGTTAATACTTTTACAGTTATTTTAATCAAAATCGTTTCAGCTATTTTTTTTAAAAAATCGAAAAGGGTTATATGTAAAGAGGACTGAAAAATTCAATACCATGGCCGGGATTTGAACCACGGATATCCCGATCTCCGCCCGATTGCTCTAACCACTGAACTACCATTGCAACTTGTTGGTACGACATTAAATTACCCAACTGATTCGCGATCTTAAATCTTAAATTGTATTGACATGACATACCCCAATGACGACTTACATTGTTGGAGGTACTTTTAAGTCCCGGGCTTCATAGTTTCAACCATTATTAGGTCAATTAATGGAATTAATTTAGCTCAGTGCTTAGAGCAACCGGACGGAGACCGGGAGATCCGTGGTTCAAATCCCGACATTGAATTCTTCAGTCGTCTGATTCTACCTTTCCAACCCTGTCCAACACACGGCTTGTGTGGAAGAATAATTAATTCCATTATATGTAGAGATAATTGCGGCAGGGGAATTTTCGAGAAAATCTTCGTGTCACATCTTTGGAACGTAGTGAACCTAAATACCAAGTTTGGTATTAATCTGATCTTTCGTTTTTGAGTTATGGTGTTCAAAGGCACACACACAGACTCACTGACCTTTCTCAAAAAATGCTTTTCTTGTATTCAGAGAACCTCAAAGGAATGAATTTTTGGGTGGAATGCAATACCTTCTCTACCTAGTATGTACTTGTTAGAGAAACCAACATTCATTCACTGCTACACATTTTGGAGTAAAGTGTTAAACTTAAGCCCATCTTTTAGAGGAAGTTTTGCTCTACAAATTGGTACCAGTGCTAAATACGATTAAAATAAAAATTCTGGTGAAATCTCGGTATCGAATTTTTGGGTGGAATACAATACTTCCCCTACTTACTATACGTAGTAGAGAAAGTAAAAAGGGCGTTGCATGGCAGCTTTAAAGGAATGCAGACTAGCATTTAAATGTCTTAAAAACAGTTCAACTCCCCAAAAGTGTATATTTTCTGAAACTGGAAATAATAGAGATTTTATTAGTGCCTAAAACAAAAAATGTGACTTTTTTACCATTTCAGAGTAGATTGTTCCCCTTAACAGGTTTGGTATGAAAGCATCAGAGAATAAAGTTTAAGCAGGCCGGGCTCACAAATGACTGCTTCTCTTGGTGAAACACATAAACACTTCACCACTTATCACTTCCTCGCTACTCTGCAATTTCCTCGAGTATTTGGGAGGAGGGAAGTTCCTTTCGTGACAAGTCTTTTTCGGAGAGCATACACCTTCTTCTCTTTCCACGACAATGATGGAGCAGTAAAACGTTTAAAGAAGGCAGTTGAGCAGGTGCTAAATCACCACCTCCATGTTTAGCGCTACCCTTTCGCTACTGATGCATCCTCACCACTTTACTTTTTATTCTTTCTTTCCCCCAAACAATCTCCAACTTTACAGAAACTAGTTATTTTAACACGAAAGCAGCTACTTTGCCATTAGATGTTCTTCAAGCCATCCTTTTACTCGTTTTATCCCGTTCTTATTTGGTTGTAAGACAGTGAAGTGAAAAAGCGCAACGTCAGAGTAAAGACACTCCAGTGCACCGAGTGAGTGCTAGGAAGACAAACTAGATAACAACTATTTCTACATTCAAGTTTGGCCGCTGTAGCAGTAAGCTATTAGTCTTTTCAGAAATAGAGCTGCAGTTGTTTTAAAATCGAATTCCAAAGCACTTTAACAAATCTAATGTCCTTTTACATTCACCCACTATTCTTACAAAAGCTTACTATTCGACCTACTTCATGTTAATCGAGGTACACGCTTACACAAGTAGCATCAATACACATTTCATTGTAGGTACACTGACGCGCATAAAAAGTGGCCCATAATGGAACGTGGGCATTTATGTCGGTAATGACAAATGTGATCCTAACCTCTGCTAGCGTCACCTATTCTGTTCCTGAGCATAATTCTAGTCACTGGATTGGCAGGGTAAAGGTAAAAGTACATATCGTACTTACTTTTACCGGGGCAGAGCCGCAAGTAGTCGCAAGGGCACTTTTTTCTTGTAACGTGACCCCTGGGAGGGAGGGATGAGGGAAGCGCCGCAGGGCGACAACATCCGGATGACGACAGGGTCCCTAACATTTCCAGATAGAACGCATCCGTTGCCGCCCGATTCCACCCACAAGCCCGCTTCGGAGGCGGCTACCGACAGATCCCTGGAAGAAAACCTCTACAAAGCAATGGACAGGGTACACTACCTCCCCTAAAATATGGCTAAACTGCCTAAGAGTAACATTGCACACTACATGTTGTTACTAGCAGAGGGCCATTAAGTCAGTCATATAATACAAGCATAGGAATAAACACGAAACAGTTTGTGTCTTCGTCTCCATGTCGTTAATGATGCCCTCATATAAATGTCGTAGCTGTCTTCACTCTCTCCTCTAGAAAGGCGAATTACTTCGTACTGGTTTAGCGTTTCCATTTGTAGCAATCGTAGCGAAGCACTTTCACAGTGGCGGTATCCGAGCACCTCTTCATTTCATATCGATTATAATATCGTTCACTGATTCTGTTTTGTCTTTTTTGGTTGTTTTTCAGGCCAGTCATATAGAGAATTGATGCTGGCTGAGTGAAGTCGAAGGATAGCTACCTGACCTAGCAAAAACAGTCACAAGCTATAGATCCACCATAGATTACAACAAAATTCCATTGAGCAGGGGAAAGCAGTAACTGGAGAATCATTATGCAACAATCTGGAATTCAGCATATATTAACTCCGAAGTTGCAACCCGCACCAAACTGTTCATACCCACAGACTCTCCCTACAGCTCTGACCAGAGTTCTTAACGAATCATGCAAGTTTCGGATTCTACCTCCACAGAATTAACAGGACTCCCTCAGCACTTTGCGACTGTCCTGAAAAAGCAGCGCATCATCTCATGACGTAATGCACAGTTTTCCAGAGAAAGGCTTGAAGTATTTCGAAATCTACCACTACTTCAGATGCAGAAATATCACATTAATACTGGCAACGTTATCAGCTTCCTGAAATCCTCTTAGGCACACTTAAAAACTGATATGGTTGTTCAATTATACCGGGTATTAAAGTATTCCATATTTTGAGAGGTGGTATTATGAACCAAAACAAGAAATAAACGTCCAGCAAGCATGCGCTTTAAAATGCATATCTTAAGCGCCATGAGCACTTGTTCATCTACTTCAAGCTGTTTGCTGTTACGTATGACCTACAAATCAATAAACATATGATGACGCATTACTCTGTTACTGAAACAGCATAGCTTCTAATGTAATGTGCTTGCGATTACATACGACGTGCACTTGTGGACCATCGCTAAAACAGGTGCTCAGCATGCTGCTCATTCATAATAAGGCATGCTTCTGTCCGGCGTCTTAGGGAATCGCGCACTCTCTAAAAGACTGCTTGGTCACGGATGCTCTGGCAGACATTGATGACTCCTGCAGTGTTTGCACATCATTAATGGGGGTTGTATACACCAAAGATTTAAAGTTAAAACTACAATGTTAAAGCATTTCACAAACTTATCAAACCACAAACTGATTCCATTATGAAGAAGATAGTTTCTGCCCCACGTATAGAAAGTCAATTTGAGGTAGGAGATGTATTGTATTTCGACTGTTGGGGAGCCGAACTTGAAGTAGTTGCAACCGCACGTATGGTACCCGGTAGCCTTGGCCCCAAATGTACTTTCCGGTGGTCTTTGACCAAAAGGTTTAAAAACATATTAACTTTGTAATTTTGATTGTTTCTTTAAATATTATATTTTTATGTTTGCCTCGGCTGCGTCAGTATTATTGTTAGAGACACGTTTCTCTTTCAGAGTTGTGGTGCGACTGAAGAATGTAGGCTTACACAGATTTTAAGTTTTTTTCACCCCTTTTATTAATGCTTGACACGATTTAAGCAACACTTCACTGATATATAGCTGTGAGATTCTTTTATTAATTACTTGCACTTTTTAACACGTAAACTATTTTTGTCACGCAAAAAATACATATTAAATTCGCGTCCGGTTAGAAACGCTGTCTACAACCAACGCGTCCAGTTATGAGCAGTCTGCAAGCAACTGACTTCTAGATTTCTTCCGCCTAAATTTGTAAATTTCTGTATTTCAAGTCTCTGATTGGCTATTCCTAATCCAATAGAATACTTTTATTTAACTAAAACTTTTTCTGGTTGTTGCTTGGCTATTTTATAAACTGTCTCAAAATTTACATTATTGTTGCTCCAAGAATGACTAGTAGCATTATTATACTTTCTTACTCATTATTGCCTCAAAGTTACCTCACTGTTAGCAACTTTTAACCTATTATTCTCACAGCTCCTACATTATTAAATTACGTAATACATTCACATAACATTATTACATGTATACAATAATATAAACATATATAATGACTGTAATATACACTTTTTATATATTGTTACATACACATATTGCTTTAAGGCGCGCTGTTATTGAATTTACATATTATATAATTTGACTAAAATCATTTAAGTGTTAAAAATACTGCCTCAATTAGAAAGAAAAAATAAGAATATGGCTTGCACTTACCCAGAACTGTAAATACAGTTTACAGTAACAACACTAACTGATGTTTGCTGCATGCTGAATCCATCCATGGGCAAAACAGAGTAATGTGTTCTCATTTGTTTATTGCCTGCTGTAGGTCGTACGTAATAGCAAAGAGCTTGCAATAGGAGAGATGTTTCACAGAAGCGGAGATGAACAAGCGTTCATAGCTCCTAAGGTAGGCATTTTAGAGCCCATGTTTACTGGACATTTTTTCTTGTTTTGATCCGCACTACCTCTCAAAATATGGAATGATTTTTCTTTAACACCGCATGCTGTAAATAAGCTGTAAATACTGTGTGATATACACCTTTAGGTAAAACACCGGTTTTAACGATCTGTAAATAAGTGTCTAAAAATGGCAACCTAATGGAATGAAAAACATTATTGGGCCACTTTTTATATAGTCACTGTACAAGGTGGTTACAGGAAACCGAAGTGATAGTTAAATGCTTAAAAGCGGGCCTCTATATGCTAGCCTTGAAATTCCATACTCTTTCCATGCCATTGCAAGAAACCACTCCATGAAATCTACTGTAAAAATGATTATTGAAAAATGCAAGTCAATAACAATGGATATCTCGGAAATAGCTATGCGACAAAAAAGGTTATTTGAAATAAATTGTTGTAAAATTTAAATAGCTCTACATTTTTCGTGTAGTAAGTTTGTCAGTTATACAAAATTATTTCCGAAAGAAGAGTTCACAAGCTATTCCCATAAAATCCAAGACATAGTTTTTGACTGGCGTGTAAATAAATATCTTAAACGTATGGTATTTTAATCAAAATCGTTAGATCATACGTAAGGAAAAATGTTCCATGTAAACGACAATTTGGGGTGGGAATAATTTTTTTGAAGATTTTTGTGTCGCATCATTGGAGGGCACTAACCTTAAATACCAAGTATTTATTTAATATTACGTTTTTGAGTTATACTATTCACAGACACACACAGAAAGGGGGAGGGCTTCCGACCCTTTCAGTTGCCGTGGTGCGAGCGCTGTGGACCCCTAGCAATCTGGCGCTTCTGACGTTACCAGAAAGGAGCTGTTCGGATTGGGTTGGACTCGGCGGCAGAGTGGTTCACCACACGCATGGGTACGTCTAGGCAAAACCCAGGCAGGTTTGTGAGACGCCATGTGAGTGGTGTATACACTTCTGTCCCGGTGAAAGCAGGGGGAGCGGTTTATAAAATAGGTATCATTCCTAATCTAAAGCCCGATGGAGGTTTGCCCCTCTGAGGGTTAGGTGGTCGCCGGCTCTTGCTCGTTATATTTATTACAGAAAAACGCGAGTGCGGATTTTTTCAAAAAATGCTATTTTTGCGTTCAAGGGGCCTCAAAACATGTATTTCCAGTGAAATATTGTCACGTACTAAGTTGTGACACTGGCGGGAATAGCTAAATGAGGGATTGCAGAGTTAAAGACAATTATTAAAACGCTTGGCTAGAGCAATCTGACTATATTTGGAAGTTAGTCTTGGATTATGCAATAGTTGGGTTTACAGTTCTCTTACCCTAGGTGATGTCTCGTCCTGGATGAGGAGAGCCAATACTCAACACGAGATTAAAATGAAGCATATGGAGAATAAGCGTTTGTAAAAATAGTTTGTACAAGAGTAGAGAAAGTCATGTGAGTGTAACACATCAGATTTTTTGTTTTAGCTTTCCTTTTGTTTATTTTGAATAAAAATGGGAAAACGGAGTGATAATGTACCTCTATAAAATAAACAATAATCTATTAAAGAGTAATTTAATATTTGAAAACTCTAAACATACTTTCTTATAATACTGGAAACCATAAAAAAACCAACTGTGATTACTTCTACTTATGGCCTAAACAGCTTAATCTCACATAGCATTAAGGTATACAGTCTCTACCTATAAATTTAAAAACTTGCAAATATATAAAAGGTTTTAAAAGAAAAATCACTGAAATCTTAAAGAAAGAATATTTTGATAGCTGACAAATTGACATTTACTATAGCACTGTTTATGTGAATCATTTTGTCAGTCCAAAATTTGCTTATACTACCATATTATTAAATACCTATTACAAGTTGTTGCATGGTGGTGTTTAGTGCTGTTGTACTGTAGAAGAATTGGCTGTTGATACCCTCATCTTTTTTATGTGACAGTGTTTATATGTTATTAGTTGTTACTAGAGTATTGTATGTTAACTTTAGATAGGGATGTTTGCCCACTATCATTTCATTTGTATTGTTCCCAGTTCATGAGCTCTGGCACAGGGAATCTAGTAAAAATAAAATATATAAGTCTAAAAGTTCCTAAATGACGAACATTTACCATGTCACCATCACTGTTTGAGTTAGAATTACACATGACATCTACTATTGTACACACATCTACCAACAAAGTATTATTACAGTGAATTTTCTCATGAAATTGAGCCTAATAAAATTAGCCAATTGTATTATCCTTACCCTTTTATGAAAAGATTTACCGTTATTATCAGCAAAACGTATTAATATTATTAGGCAATACACTGATAACTAATATTATTAACTAATAGATCTATGAGAGAGAATGCTGTTACTGTAGCGAGCCCTAGTTGAGATTCGAACGGGGAGCCGGAGATTGCGCTAGGATTACAAATGTGTTGCAAGATGGTGAAACCTAGGAAGTTCGATATTGCAGTTCACGAGGCCGCACCGTCAGCAGGTCAAAAGTATTTAATGGCCGCGAAATGAGATCACACTCTCATTGCTTACTCACTCATTCTCGATCGACTTTGCAACGGCGAAGCTACGGTCACCAGAGATGCGTCACCCCGAGATAACTAGTTATTATTTATTAGTGCGCACCTCAACAGACTGCAGAAGTCTTCAGGTAAGACGTATTAGATATGAAAACCCTGCTCGTACTATCCTCACCTCCCGGTAACCATGCAATTTAATTACAAGCATAGTTGTTAGTTTTTATACAACCCCCGGGTTATTATTCGATGCCTCCTCCCTAACTAACCCCACCCAATACCAACTCACTCTCCCCTCTGAGTTTATTGCCCCCCTTATTGTAAGCATCCCCGGGGCTAACTACTTCAAAGGTTGCTACAATATTCTTATTTTCAAACTAATAATATCGTTATAAAAGCTTTATAAAGTAGGCCCCTAATTATCCTTCCAATTCTGCCAGTCCTTCTAGGCGCCAATAATGGTAAAATGAGATCACAGCAGAGGAGCACTAAAGAAGCCTGAAATGCTGAACAAACGCTTATGAGTTTAATTGATGGAGAGAGTAGAAAACAATAAGTAAAAATAAGTTGTATTTCTTCATTTAAATATTGTTTTTAATACATTAAAGGACGTAAATATTTGCGTAGTGATTCAACCGGAACGTCCCGAAGGAATATTTTAAAACTCTGCGAAACAAATCAGAAGCAATCGCTTGCAGCTGGAATCCTTTTTGTCACTGAATAACACAACAAAAAATCCGATGTGTTACAATCGCAGGACTTTCTCTATCCACTATAACTTTCCTTCATAGGAACCTAGAGGCTTATTTTTCCTATTCGTGTTAAATCGTGACAAATGCTTTCTGTACATTTTTTGTAACTACATAGAAACATATGGGACAAGGATTATACTTAAATGTTTAGAGAATCTGGTTTTTAAGCATCTGATTATCGATACACGTAATATCGATATTGTAATGGAACTATTTCCCCAATGATTTATCACGACTAACCAGAATTATACAGAAACGCAAGCTTTTATTAAGAATGATTTGTAAAAGTAATATACAAAATAAAGATAGTAAGTAGAGAAAGTGATATGAATGTGGTACATCTGATTTATTTTAAATGCCTACACTAGTGGAAGAATAAATTCACGCAAATTCGTATTTGTTGAATATTTCTAGTATATTTCGTTTCAGCAATGGGAAAGCACATGTGCGCGCGCACACACCTTTGGACGGTGCAGCAAGCGAAAGGTATGGCCGGGGAAGATGTCGCCAAAAGCGAGTCAAACTTTTCTTGCGAGGTGTAACTTTCTAATAATAAATTTGGTCGATACTGTAAGAAACCTGTCACGTATTTCCTGCATTGCGCTTTCCAAGTCCCTCTTGGACATAACCCATCCCAAAGAGACAGACCTGACAGCAAGATACCTACTCCCTCAAGAATTCAAGTAAATGACGAATGCATGAGCTGACTTATTAAGCTGCCCAGAACACTACTGACTCGGTAGATACATCTTTACAGCTCTCTACCCAGTAGAGGAGGTATTGTATTCCAACCTAAAATTCTAGATAGATAGGTATTTAAATCCCGAATAAAAAAAATCTGATGTGTTACACTCACATGACTTTCTCTACTCTTGTACAAACTATTTTTACAAACGCTTATTCTCCATCTACTTCATGTTAATCGAGATAAACATTTGCAGAGTCTATCTTATTGCTAACTTTCTTGTAGATGAAAGGGGAATATATATTTACAAGGGCAATTTGGAAATACAGTAGCCTTTAAGCACATACATATTTCTTAATAGCTGGTTGCTAGGTGCAGCACCATTCCCTTTCCCACAGATTAATACTCTTTGCATATCCAAGACAAAAAAATGAATAACGAATTCCCATTTGAGAAAATAAGTATTGAAAAATTTAAGGGAATAACAAGCAATATCTCGAAAATGGTTCACTCAACAACAAAAAAATGTGTATGACATGAATTGTGCATTTTAACGCGATCTACATTTTTTGTGTAGTAAAATTTTGTCTATCTCTTATGGTTTACCAGTTATGCAAAAGTCGTTCACAATGAAGAATACTTTTGGAGACATTCCCAGGAAATTCAAGATATACATTTTATTTGTCATAAAAATATCTTAAACATATGATATTTTAATCAAAATCGTTAGAGCCATTTTTGAGAAAATTAAAATTTTCGAAAAATCTTCCATGTAAAGGGTAATCTGGGGTGGGGGGATTTTCTTGAAAACCTTCATGTCGCATCTCTGGAAGATACTGAACCTAAATACCAAGTTTGGTATTTATCCGACTGTTCGTTTCTGAGTTATGCTGTTCACAGATCACAGACACACACACGGACATGTTTCCAAAAATGCTTTTTTTTTGGATTCAGGGGGTCTCAAAACATGTATTTCTGGTGAAATCTCGGTATCGAATTTTTGGGTGGAATACAATACCTCCCCTACTTACTATACGTAGTAGAGAAAGTAAAAATCTGTTGTGATACATTTACATGACTTTTTCTACCTTCTATCTCTTATTAGTGGATAGATACACAAATTATTCTTACGAAAGTATGTTTTCCTATGCACTTTATTTTAATCCAGATAAATATTTCCGGAAGTAGCTACATTACACATTTCGTTATAGATACAAAGAGAACAGCAATAGTCAAATGTTAAACAACTGGACGCTATATGCTGGGCCTTAAAATTCCTTACTGTTTCCATTACATCGCGAGAAACAACTGAAAAACGATAGGGCTTAAAAGAATGTTTAATGTATGTAGGTTAATGAGAATGAACAAGGTTATATTGACGTCACATAAACTGCTATTATTTCTTTTCAACTGAGATTTTCTCAATAAATAGGCAGCCCCAATGTGACAATGCTACATTCACGAGAAATCCTCACAAACTGTGGTGTTTGTGATTGTTCAGCAGTGCTTTTGCATAGTGCTTTCTCAGTGTTTTTATTTTGTTCTTTAGAGTGTGTGGGAGTATTAATTAACTCTCCAGATGTCTTGTAGTTTCATAAAGAACTGGAACGTAAATGAAATTAATTATATCGTCGTTCGAGTTTAAAAAGCTATCGCTGCAACGAAGAGTAAAGCAGCTAGTACATAAATAAAGGTGCCATTTCAACTATTTATTTAGTTACCATAGTAAGGTTTGTTCCATAAAACTATTATAGCTTGTTCAATCTTTGATATGTTATAAAAAAATTGAGTGTTACATTCACATGATCTTTTCTACCCTCCATCTGCATTAGTGTGTGCACAAACTATTCCTACTAAAGCTTATTTTTTTATCTACTACATTTTAATCCAAATAATCCTTTACAGAAATACCTACGTTACACATTTCGTTATAGACACAAAGAGAACAGCGACAGTCAAATGTTTAAGAACTGGACGCTATATGCTGCCTTAAAATTCCATACTGATTCCATAACATCGCGAGAAACAACTGAAAATCGATGGGACTTAAAACAATGGCAAGTATAAACAATTCGAACCTTTAATAACGGATATCTCAGAAACGGCTCATGCCACAGAAAAAAAACTTATTTTAACTAAATTGTGTGTTTTAAAGAGATCTGCATTTTTTATATGCTACGTTTCGTCTGCCGCTTAACGTTTATCAGTTATACAAAATTCTTTCCCAATGAAGAGGACTTCAAAGGCTATTCCCGGAAAATTCAAGATATACATTTTATTAGTCATGTAAATAACTTTATGCTCGACCATGCCAAAATGTACTATTTATACGACTGGTAGCAGTACTTTAAAGTACACCTGTTCATTAAAGTATTGGTATTCGATCAATCAGAAGTGGCCACGTAACATTGTGAAAGCGCAAGTATAGATTATTCTACGTAGCACGTCTCACAACGCTAGCAACTTTGTTTGACACAGGTGTTAAACGGTCATTGTATTGTAACCATAGATAATGGAATAACGACTGTAACACATCACTCAAACCAGAATCGAATACTTACGAAACCTTTAATTTAGATACATGGTCGAGTATGAAACTTGACTATAATGGTCGCTTCTCTTCGCTCGCTCGGTTAATAATAATACTCGCGTTTTAATTACTACCATTATAGTCTCGTTGCATAATATACTATTAATATGTAGTAGTTTAATCAAATTCGTTTGAGCAATTTTTAGAAGATAATAAATTAAGAAAAAATCTTCCATGTAAAAGCAGTTTGGAGAGGGAGATTTTCTAGAAAAGTTTCGTGTCACATCTTTGGAAGGTACTGAACATAAATACCAAGTGTGGCATTTATCCGACTTTTCGGTTTTTGTGTTATGCTATTCACAGACAAACACACACACACACACACACACACACACACACACACACACACACACTGCATGCATGCGGGTGCGGTCCTTTTTCTAAAAATGCTTTTTGGGGATTCAAGGGGCCTCAAAAGATATATTTCCCGTGAAATCTCGATGCTTTTTTGGGTGGAATTCAACACACACTATGCACGTGGTAGAGAAAGTAAGAACACATATTATACGCAGACTCCCTTTACGACAGTTAGAAACAAAAGCAAGCAGCCTTGCTCCTAACTCCCTCAGGGAGGCGCCTGCAGAGTGCCAATCAAGTGTTGTCCGGTTTGCATAGATTCAGCAATCAGCGCGCGTTGGGACGCCGCGGGAATACGACAAGAGGGTACTGCTATATTGGAGAGGGACCTGGCTTATTTCATTACGACACGTGCTCTTCCTACTGTCTGTCCAAGTTGTCGCTGAGGCAGCATTCCATTCCCAGCTTTGGGAGATTCCATTCCCTCACAATGAAAGGCATCGTGTTCGATTCTTGGGCACGGCATGCACCAGTGGAACGTCAAAGCCTGCATTCCGTTCCACAGTAATGGAACATACACTTGGCTGGAGCGCGTCAGTCATACATCGCCAATAATGTGGCAAGTCATCTTCCATACGGATGCTTTGCAGAAATGATTTGGTGGTGTTCTATTCCTTTTACCAATGCCGGCTTATCCACTTCTGAGAAGAAGTGGTTCCAAGGTTATTCTCTAATAAGGTTTCTACTACTTACCTATATTAGATAGAGGAAATACTGCATTCCACTCAAAAATGTTAACGGAAATACACGTTTTGAACTCCCTCAGTCCAAAACAAGGTATGTTGTGCGTAGATCTTGGAATACAATGCTTCCTTACTTACTATAGCTAAGTAGTGCAGAAAGTAAAAAAAATCTGATGTGTTACACTCACATGACTTTCTCTACTCTTGTACAAACTATTTTTACAAACGCTTATTCTCCATCTACTTCATGTTAATCGAGATAAACGTTTGCAGACTCTATCTTACTGCTGATTTTCTTGTAGATGTAAGGGGAATATATATTTACAAGGGAAATATAGAAATACAGTAGCCTTTAAGCACATACATATCTCTTAATAGCTGGTTGCTAGGTGCAGCACCATTCCCTTTCCCACAGATTAACACTCTTTGCATATGCAAGACAAAAAAATGAATAACGAATTCCCATTTTAGAAAATAAGTATTGAAAAATTTAAAGGAATAACAAGCAATATCTCGAAAATGGTTCACTCAACAACAAAAAATGTATATGACATAAATTGTTTATTTTAACGCCGTCTACATTTTTTGTGTAGTAAACTTTTGTCTATCTCTTATGGTTTACCAGTTATGCAAAACTCGTTCACAGTGAAGAATACCTTTGGAGACATTCCCAGAAAATTCAAGATATACATTTTATTTGTCATAAAAATATCTTAAGCATATGATATTTTAATCAAAATCGTTAGAGGCATTTTTGAGAAAATTAAAATTTTCGAAAAATCTTCCATGAAAAGGGTAATCTGGGGTGGGAGGATTTTCTTGAAAACCTTCGTGTCGCATCCTTGGAAGATACTGAACCTAAATACCAAGTTTGGTGTTTATCCGACTGTTCGTTTCTGAGTTATGTTGTTCACAGACAGACACACACACACACACAAACACACACACACACGGACATGTTTCCAAAAATGCTTTTTTTGGATTCAGGGGGTCTCAAAACATGTATATCCGGTGAAATCTCGGTATCGAATTTTTGGGTGGAATACAATACTTCCCCTACTTACTATACGTAGTAGAGAAAGTAAAAAGTTATTCAGGGTGGCTTAAATAGGGGGTAAAAATTAAATATCGAATTTTGGGTGAAATGCAATACTTCCTCTACTTACTAGGTAAGCAACCCAGCGAGGTGGCGACGCGGTAACGTGTGGTTACCGGGTTCGATCCCGGCGACAACCACTCTGACCCATGGGATTTTGTGGCTTTCCTGGGTAGGCAGGAAAATGCTGGGGTGGGTTTTCTCTACCACGATTTCCTTTCCATTTTTTGCCTTTCATTCCGTTTCCTTCTCATCTTTCAGGTGTGCTTCTAGGCTAAGAATGAAATATATAAACGCCACCAAGGGGTTGATTAATTATCTTTCTGGCCATGGTCCTTGTTGTACTCACTGGAAGAAGATTAAGGAAACAACCAATCACTCATGCCAAATATGTAATGTTCAGGGCACACCGCAATGTTTTGTTCGAGTGTAAACAATATATTAGTAACACCAGAGAAGAAAGACAACTCTTAGAAGGATTACATATAAGTGGAATTTTACGTAATAAGGACTATTGTGTCGCGGTTTCGTTCGTGTTATCTTATTTGCTGAGCGCCTGTTATTGTTGTACTATTTTGAATTTTGGGTTCATTGTCCTCCGGCTAGCTATTATTATTCAGTCGAGCAAATCTCTTGAACAGGGTGTGTAAACGGAAAGGAGGTGTTACTAAAAGATAACACTCATAAAAGAATTTGTTTTTACACTTTTATTGCCGTCACACTTCATTAATTTCACATATTTACTCTTGATACACGCCCGACTGAAACTGTTATATTTTAGAATGTAACTATAATCACGTATTTGCCACACATTATTAATTCGCGTATTTTGCATCTTTTAACTAACTTTACGACGCGAGAGATTCTGTAGAACTGCGCGACATGTATCCCGCGAATGCTTTTGTTGGACTGAGCGTTACCCGTCTCTGGCTTTAGCTTTATATACTCCCTCACCCCGATATGCCTAAACATTATAACCGAGCTGTTATTGGTTAATAAAGCGCGCCAACATTAGCGTCTATTTTTATATCCAATCAACATTACGAACATATATGCTCTAGGGAAGATATTCCCTCCATTTCTACAGAAAAGCGCGCTACTCTGAAGTCATTTGTTTGTCTCTGCTAATTGATAAACAATTCACCCCCTCGCTCATTGTTACCCGCTCCTATTGTCAGTTTCAGTGAGGCCGTGTAAACTTATTTCCTAACAATGCTTATAGTTAACAAACATCTCAAATCATTGTCATACAATAATGCTAATTTACACTACAATCACTCTGGCATTCACAGTGTTGTGATATAAAATACTGCCACAATTGTCAACATCTAGAAAAACTGGTTAATATAGTAAGCTCATTAGCATGGGAAAATGAAGTTATTCGAGAAGAAACAGTAGAAGAAATTAAAACTATACCCCCGATTAGGAGATCACAAAGAGTATTAAATTTAAATGCACAAATGACAGGAAGATTTATGGTAGAAACAATACAAGAGCTAAATGGTGAAGTAAAATTAGAAGAAGAAGATGATAATGATGTTGGTAGTGGTGATGAAGAATTGAAGGTAGGAAGATGCGGGTTAAGAAGAATGGGTGGAGAAGAGGAGAAAGAGAAGCAGATGATTTAGGAGCCGGAAGATTAAGGTTAGGGATAATGG
The DNA here is from genome assembly GCA_030765065.1 of Deroplatys truncata. Lineage (NCBI taxonomy): Eukaryota > Metazoa > Arthropoda > Insecta > Mantodea > Mantidae > Deroplatys > Deroplatys truncata. The sequence continues at coordinate 17,313,970 of CM060979.1, forward strand.
GAGAAGTGGGCAAGGAATTTTTTAAGATTTTAAGATGGAGAGTAGAATTGTTTATAAATGGAGTAAATTGTCACTGTGTAATGAAATGGAATAGATGTTTAGAGGTGTTAAGTATTGTAATATTGATTGGGAAAAGTGAAGTAATGTATAGGAAAATTAATTTTAAAATAATTACTGTGAATAAAACTGAAGTGATAAAATAATTGAAGTTAATTAAAATGGTTAAATTAATGCAGTAAAGTGAATTAAAATTAAATGAGGAGAAATTAACGTGAAGTACACTGAAAAGTAGTATAATTGTACACTTTTAGGACGAGTTAAATGACTTGTGAATATATATAATAGGTGACCGCCAGATACCGGCAGCTTAGATACCGGTAATGTAGATTTAGATTAATTTTAATTAGTTTATAACTGCACTTATTTTGTTGCTGGATACTAGTAATTGTATTTGAGTGTTTAATATTTAAATAATATGTATTAATTTATTACATTTTGAAATATTAAATGAAAAGAAATTAAAATTTAAAAATTAAAATAAACTTGAAATGTAACAATTTAAATTAAAATGTATAAAATGTGGTATTTTGTAAAAATTAAATAAATGTTTAAACTATTCATTTTATTATAACTTTTTATAAATTGTTGTATAATTATTTAACTTTTACAGGATTTAGATACATAAATTTAAACAAAAATTTAACATTTAATAAACAATTTTAAAATTTTATTTTTTATTATATGACATTATTTTATAACTAATCCGTACAATTATTGTATTTAAAATTGTAAATGTTTTTTAGATCGAATAAATTACAAGATTTGATAATTTAAGCCCTGGTTTAAGAAATTAGATGCCGGGGTTTGGTATTACAGATTTTATTTTTATTTTATTTTTGCTTCTAGGTTTCGTGGCGAATGGCGGTGCCGGATAGATGGCGCGGATGATTGCTGAAAGGAAAGAGTATTCCCGGTGGACACCAGAGGGTTGCTTCATTTGTGGGACGTCCATCGCCCTCTCTCGGTGGTTCCAGCAGTGGGACGGGTCTGCATGCTTGGAAATGTTAGGGACTTCCGCGCATCTTTACGACCTAGCCTCCTCATCCCCTCCTCCAGGTGGTGGTAGTCGCAAAAGATCTGTGCAAGTAGCAGTGCGCGAGGTGTCTCCTTCCGTTGAATCACTATACCTATGCTAGGTAACAGTTGAGAAAATATTTTTTTTTAATTTAGGGTGCATCAAGGCAGGTGAAATTTAGATCTTTGGATATCGAATTTAGGCTGGAATGCAATACACGAGGGCAGTCCCAGAAGTACCCGAGCTGACATGTATATATAGTGGTTGTTGCTTCAAACAAATGACTATGGTAGAAAGTACCACCCTTATAAAGCTTTAGTTTGAAGTTTGACGATGCTACGTTGTTTAGTAATTGTTTGGCAGCCATTAATAGTGAACTGTCTCAGCGAATTTGTAAACATACATAAAACTGGCCATCGTTATGTGATACAATACTTTCATTTGAAAGGTCTTAGTCCAACTAATATTAAAGCTGAGCTAGATTCTACTCTGGGAGAGTCTGCTCCTTCGTTTACAACAGTAATAAAATGTTGGATGGCAGAGTTTAAGCGAGGCCGTACGAGCTGCCAAGACGAACATCGCAGTGGTCGACCGAATGAGGTGACCACGATAGAAATTCTGAAGAAAATCCACACAATGGCATTGGATGATAGTCAACTGAAAGTGCGCGAGCTAGCAGACATCGTAGGCGTTTCAAAAAGTGCTGTACATTGCACACTAACTGAACATTTAGACATGAGAAAGCTGTGCGCAAGATGAGTGCCGCGTTTACTCACAATGAAACAAAAGCAGCGTCGTGAGGATGTTTCTGTAGAGTGTTTGGCGATGCTTTGCTGAAATAAAGTCGAGTTTTTGTGTCGATTCACAACCATGGACGAAACATGGGCCCATCACTTCACACAGTAAAAACAGCGGATTGAAAGGGGAGAATCGGCTCCAAAGAAGGCGAAGACAGTTCCATCTGCAGGCACGGTCATAGCGTCAGTTTTTTTGGAAAGCAAAAACGGCCGCATTTAGCGAAAAAGAAAGTTTTATTTCATCAAGTCAATGCATCAGTTCACACCTACATTATCACCATGGCCAAAATCAATGAGTTAAAGTTTGAATTGCTTCCTCTTGCACCATATTCGCCGGATTTAGGCCCCTCTTGATTATTTTCTGTTTCCAAAGTTGAAGAAATGGCTTAGTGGTAAAGGATTTGCCAACAGTGAAGAGATGGAGTCTTCAGTTAATGGCTATTTTGCAGAACTAGACGGTTCTCACTATAAACAGGGTATCGAAGTTATTGAACACCACTGGGAAGTGTATCGAGCTGAAAGGAGACTATGTAGGGAAAGAAAGATGTTTTTTCTCAAAATTGTTGTTTTTTCTTTGTTAGGTCGGATACTTCTGCGACAGGCCTCGTACATACTGTAGGAAGCAGTATAGAAAGTAAAAAAAAAAAAATGTGGAGCTAATTGGCCGTAATTTCACGCTACAGCCCTGCCTTTTCTGTTGTGATGACGTAACCAGAATCTACTTTTAGATATCATTTACGTTTGACCGAGTAGATGATTCAGGCGTGTAACGTATGTGGCCCTCATGCGGGAGGTCCCAGGGGTCGACCAATCTGACAGTAGGTTTTTTCGCGGTTCTTCTCGGTCGCTAGGAAAATACTGTGTTGAATAGAATTTTATCTGAAAACTTTCCTATAACCCCATTCATCACTATATTTCATTTCCTTCTTCAACGCCATACCAGGCATTGGGCTGATCACCTATCCTGGATATGCTATGATTAAGGGCGCATCAGAGTGATCGTTTTATGAGGTTAACTTACCTTGTACTGTAGCCCGTTTATGTTGAAAGAGACAGGGTGATTCCAGATGTAAACAATGGGGGCTTGCCTGCAGTGCTCGTACAGGTTGTATCAAAAGAACATGCGGAGAAAGTGTCGAAAGTGAATGTTCCCCGTCTGTCATTTAAACAAAAGCTATATCGTGAGAAACTCCTTTCGACACCGCAAGAGGTAATAGGTGCATACCAGTAATAACTTATATCACTGTCTGATATACTTGTTTACTGTTTGCGAAGTGGAACATCTGCCTACTACGGTATATTCCTTTACCCACCGTCTGTACCCAGAGGACACGCGCCAAGGCATTATACTCTCCGCATCGGTAAGGAACCAGGTCACTCTAATCCTCCCTCTAGCTGTGATCTACAGTTTGCTTGCTCAACAGGTTACTGACCCGAGGCATTGACTTGTACATCTTTGGTGGTGCAAGTTCCACAAAGAGGAGCAAAATCCGAAAAACAAGAGGAAGATTTAGTTTGAGGCGCTAACATTATCGGTTTATTTTGGCTTTCAAGTGTATCTATTTTTAACTCTACTGTCAAATTGATTTGATATTAGGGAATGGCCTATGCACTTATAAATACGTAACTAAACATCTGGGGCAGTTGGTTGCGGTGAATTCTGTTGTCTTAATGGAGTCTGAATTTTTATTTAAAGTACAAATATTTAATGATTATAGTAGCATTCGTTAACCAAACTAAAGGTGCACTAACGTTTCCGCAATTTAAAATATCCAGTAGAGTATTTTCAAACACCACTACAGAAATTGTGATGTGTTACACTCACATGAATTTTTCTACTCTTGTACAAACTATTTTTACAAACGCTTATTCTCCATATGCTTCATGTTAATCGAGATGTTAATCTTATTGCTAATTTTCTTGTAGATGCAAGGGGAATTGCTAGGCTTTAAGCGATAGTCAAATGTTTTAAGAGCTGGTTGCTATGTGGAGTATTCCACTCTCTTTGTATTACCAGGACAAAAAAAATGAATCTCGAATTCCCATTTGAGTAAAAGTATAAGTATTGGAACATTTAAGGGAATAACAAGCAATATCTCAACAAAAAAACATGTATATGACATAAATTGTGTATTTTAACGCGATCTACATTTTTTGTGTAGTAAAATTTTGTCTATCTCTTATGGTTTACCAGTTATGCAAAAGTCGTTCACAATGAAGAATACTTTTGGAGACATTCCCAGAAAATTCCAGATATACATTTCATTTGTCATAAACATATTTAAAAATATGATATTTGAATCAAAGAGAAAATTAAAATTTTCAAAAAGTGTTCCATGTAAAGGGTAATCTGGGGTGGGGGGACTTTCTTGAAAACCTTCGTGTCGCATCTCTGGAAGATACTGAACCTAAATACCAAGTTTGGTGTTTATGCGACTGTTCGTTTCTGAGTTAAGCTGTTCACAGACACACACACACGGACATGTTTCCAAAAATGCTTTTTTTGTATTCCGGGGGTCTCAAAACATGTATTTTCGGTGAAATCTCGGTATCTCTACGTAGTAGAGAAAGTAAAAATCAGTAATATTTTTCTAAACTTTCTTCTCGCAACGCTTGCGAGCAGCTATATTACGCCACCATTGGATAAGCATTATATCTGTTGATGTTGACTCACCGCTTTGTTCAGACAACGCAAGGCAACTTGAAAACAAAAAGTTTCGTGTTATTGATAGTGCCGTAATTCAATACTTCCCGTCAAGATTTGAATAGAATTTGTAAACATTCTTACCTCTAAAGCTTTGAATCCCCGTCCGCTTTCGCTCTGTCGTTAACGCTTCGAGTTTCTGTTCCGTGTGTATTACAACACGCTTTTTTTTCGCGTGTTCTTTAAAACACAAATAAACCACATGACCAACACCAACAGTAAGATAACGGCAGGCCTCCCAAATGAATATATGTGTGCAAGTAGTTAAACTTATTATAAAGGTACAATATTGTGGGGTAAGAGGTGAGGATTAATATACAATACTAAGTACTGTATTGGTACTTGTAATGAAATTTAGGGTTGGGGCTAAAGAACATTGCCAATTGTCGCAGAATCTTTGGCAGCGTGAATATGAGCATATCGAATTTTTTTGTTTACTCTTTCTTTCGTTCTTACTTCCCCCCCCCCTCCGCCGTTTCGGTTAAGTCGGGTTTCATTAAGCGGTGTTTTACTGTATTTTTATTCCTATTTATTTTACATCGCTTTCTACGTGGTGATATCCCAACGGAGATACCGGGTGGCTCGGCGTGTGGCGGACAGTTAGCCTACTAGGGTCTCATTTCCGTGCCATACCACATTGCTTCGTCAAAGAGACCTTAGTGCTAGGCAACTGTAGCTCTGCTTCTCTGACGGGCAGATGACAACTTCAACAGGTATTCACAAGAGTGCTAGGCTATTTTCTCTGCTTCTATGCGTGGCAGGCAGATGGCATTAGGATGCCGTCCAGTTCTATCTGCTTTCATAATCTGTTGACAGATTGCAGAGCATTTACTGTTGTTTTAGATTTAAGATGGACCTTTGGGTCGTGGTATTACATATCCAGTCCGGTGTTGACTTTGGCGACTGAGGGAAAACCACGGAAAAAAAGCCAGATTGGCCGACCCACCGATTTGAACCTGGGTAAGTAAAAAGAATTAAATGTTGTTTTATATGAGCTTTTGTGCTACTTTTTGATGTTCTGTTGAATTCTCCAGAGATTGTTTTCCATGTTTAGCTACTACCTGTTATCGCATAACAATTTATGTTTGATATAGACTTTAATATCAGTTTAAGATTAATATAAAATAACAATTGGGGGATAAGTACGAAGCTGAAATGAGAGATTTCAACAGCTTAAAGTCCCTCCCACAATTAGAAAGGAAAAGTGGAAGTTATATGTCAGTGAAAGCATGCCCGTACCCAGATAAAAATTTCAGGAGGGTGGTTTCCACAAGTATATCTAAACTTAACAGTACCCCACACAGCTACCATGTACTTACTCCGTGGTATATAGACGTTACATGGATAAGAAAATTGCTTGGAGACATTATATAGACAAGAAAAGCTCACCAGAATGTATGGTCACCTTACCTATGTAAGGCGACGATATTAAGTTTCCCTTTTCTCTTGTAAATGAGCTATTAGCAATGTACTTATGTTACCTAACGACATTTTCCCATATTGGTTTGCTATGAATTTAAATAAATAAAACTGTCAGAAGTTTCGGGGGGGGGGGTTGAACCCTAGAAACCCCCCTCTAAATACGGCCCTGAGTGAAAGTACACAGATTGGGAGACACGAGTTGAATTCTGCACAAAGATTTCAAATTAGCTTCGTGCCAGCATCTGTCATGGAGAGGCTAAGTGCTACAGCCATCAACGCAGCAAGTCTCAATAGCGAATGCATAACGTGTACAAGCTCCTTGAAAGTTGCTCCCTGCAGAGTCTGGTTACTGAACTTGAAATGAGTTCACAGACACTCGTAATCAGATTCCTTCTCCGCGACATGTTATTGGGACATACGCCCTTGCCTTTACTTTTTGTTAAGCGTGATGATCCGCGAACGGAGTGTACTTGAGAAAGCGGTCTTCCCAGCAGCAGACCTCCTTTGTGTCGAACACTGGCTCGGCATGTACACCGGATAAAATCCAATCCTCGTTTCAATCGGTGTACACAACGAGTCACAAATGTAGCAGACTGTTCTACAACAACGGATAAGTCGCTTGGGAGTGTTTCTTGGGCAACGAACCTCTGTAAAGTTCTTAACGTCATATTGTTACCAGGTCACCTAGTGGGAAGAGAACATACCTGTTGAATTCCATCCAAAAATTCATTATTGAGATTTCACTGGAAGTACGTTTTGAGGCTCCTTAATCCAAAAGCACCTTTACTTCCTATACTGCTTAGCTATAGCAAGTAATATACAATGCACAGGACAGAATTTCACTTGAAACATGTTTTGAGGTGCCCTGAATTAAGATATTGATATACACCGGGGTGAGGGCAAAAGGTTTTGCAGCTAAAATATTAAATTTAGTTACCCGGGCATAAACATTGGGGACGTAACTGCAGAGACAAACGAGAGATACCAGGAACTTGCTGCACAAATCTAAAGCAGGCTCGGATTTTCATAAAAAACCCACACTTAACACATTACAGACAAATATTGGAGGGAGATGCTCCACATACACAAACCACCCACTCCGAAGACTGACTCGCACTACGGACTAGGAGGTGGGGGAGAAAGAAATGCCACGCCGGAAGGAAATTCAAACTCCCAATCAAAATGATTAGTTCAACAATGTCATTACTACACAGCAATAATGTGCCGACGCGACAATGCAATATATACACTACTTCATGTATTCAAGTTTGGAAAGAAATTGTATAGTTTCGATAAAAGTCTATGAAATTTTTGCAGTTAAATTAACTAAGTCAAATAAGAAAAATATATAGCACAACATTTAAAAAACTTATTTTCAGATAAAAAGTTTTAAAAAATGCAATGTTTCAAAACATTCCAGCACAGCCAAAAATTAATATTTCAAGATTTTTTTTCACTGATTTATGCTTTAATGTGAGCTTTATTTTGTGAACTACAATAATTTAGACATCATGATCTGTAGTTATACAGTTCAATTTTTCGGTTAAATTCATAAATAATTTTGAGTAAATTTATTTAAAAATTCATAGTAGTGGTGACATTTTCAACTTTTAAGAAACTGAATTTAAAAAATCTGATAAGTTACCTTCACATGACTTTCTCTCGCCTCTATCGCTTATTAGTGGATATAGAACTACATTTTTACGAAACCTTATTTTACTATCCACTTAATTTAATTCAGAGAAACCTTTAGGGAAATAAGTGCCACATACCACGTTACATAGTAAGTAGAGAAGGTGTTGTATTCCACCCAAAAACCCCGGTATCGAGATTTCAACCGCAATATAAGTTTTGAAGCACCCTGAATCCATAAAAAGCATATTTAGAAAAAGTCCGTCTGCATGTGTGTCTGTAAAAAGCATAACTCAAAAACATAAAGTCGGATAAATGCCAAACTTGGTATTTAGGTTTAGTACCTTCCAAAGAAGGTCGCGCAAAGATTTTTAAAAAAAATCCCCACCACAAACTACGCTTTACATGGAAGAATTTTCGAAAATTGTTGATTTTCTAAAAAATGAGTACCTAATGATTTTGATTAAAATACCATATATTAAAGATATATACGCGGCAAATAAAATGTATGTCTTGAACTTTCTGGAATTACCTTAGAAGTCCACTCCATTTGAAAGGAATTTTGTGTAATCTCGTATAACTGGTAAACGTTAAGCGATAGACGAAAACGTACTACACAAAAATGTAGATATCTTTAAAACACAATTTATTTAACATAAGTTTTTTTGTAGCATAAGCAGTTTCTGAGATATTCGTTATTAAAGGTTCGAATTGTTCATTTCTTGCTCATTCTAAGTGCTGCAACGTTCAGTTATTTCTCGCGATGTCATGGAAACAGTATGGAATTTTAAGACCAGCATATAGCGTCCAGTTGTTAAACATTTGACTATCGCTGTTCTCTTTGTATCTATAACGAAATGTGTAATGTAGCTATTTCTGTAAAGGTTTATTTGGATTAAAATGTAGTAGATAGAAAAATAAGCTTGAGTAAGAATAATTTGTGTACTCACTAATAAATGATACAGGGCAGAGAAAGTCATGTGAATGTAACACATTGCCTAGTATTTGTCCATAAAATACTTTCCTGGACTGACAATATGCAAATTCATGCATACTTGCATATGAAATTTTAAATATTTCCTACTAGAGGATATTTCCTTTCATTACGAATGTTGTCTTCGATATATGACCTAACTCTAGAGTAATGCTGTGGATGTTAGGAGGAGAGCCACGATCATTGTAAATTCTAGCAGACCAGCTAGACAAACACACCTCTGCCGGCTCGTTCGCCTCGCCATCGATCCTTAGTCACGTGACTCAAGCCACTTCATGCATGCTGATCATCGCTGAAATGCGGTACATAATATATATGCTACGGAAACGTAAGGAGCGAAAAACAGCGCTTCTCAGACTGGCAAATATTTCATGCGATCTCTGCAGGGCTGCGAGCTTCGAAATGTCGTGAATAACCTCCAGGAAGGAACGAAGCCTTATACTAGTGGTGTGGTATGTTCACAACGCTTTCTCTGCTCTGCTTATTCTCACTTGAAATGTCAAGAACTGGAGGATTTGCTTCACGAGAAATTGATCATAGAGATGCTTTAAGAGATGCAGCAAGGCTATAAAAATCTTATGTATACACTCACATGACTTTCTCTACCCTCTATTGTTTACTGATTGGCACACAAATTATTATTATTATGGGCGTTTATTTTTCTATCTACTTCATTTTAATCGAGATAAACCCGAGGAGAAATAGCTATATTTCGTTATAGATACAAAATGAATAGTGATAGTCAAATGTTAAAGAATTGAAAGCTGGCCTTAAAATTCCATACTCTTTCCATGACATCGCGAGAAACAGCTGAAAATCGACAGGATTTGACAAAACATTGAATAATTCGAACTAACAACGAATATCTCGGAAATTGCTTATGTCACGAAAAAGTTATTTCAAATAAATTGTACGTTTTAAAGAGAACTACATTTTCTTGTTTAGTACGCCTTACTCTATCGCTTAATGTGTACAAGTTATATAAGATTATACAAATCAAGATTGTAAAGAGACATTTATAGAAATTAAAAAATTTCAAAAACTTTCCCATGTAAAGGGTAGTTGGGAGTAGGAGGATCTTCTTGAAAATCTTCGTGTTGTATCTTTAGAAGAGACTGCAGTTAAATTCCATGTTTCGTATTCATCCGACTTTTCGTTTTTGAACTGTGTGTTCACACACACGGAACTTTTTCTAAAAATACTTTTCTGGATTCAGAGGGCATCAAAACATGTATTTCTGATGAAATCTGGATATCGAATACTTAGGTGGAATGCAATATCTTCTCTACCTGCTATGTATGTGGTAGAGAAAATAAAAAGTTGTGACAAAGTCTAACATCATGGAATTTTAAAAACCGATCACGCATATTATTATTATTATTATTATTATTATTATTATTATTATTATTATTATATTTAAAGCTCTGCACAGCATGCTGGCTACAGTACGTTTTGTTTATACGAGGGTTATTTTTTTTCAACCTCCGATCGCGCAGGAGCGCAACCACACGAGCGGTAGAAACTGTTTGTGCGTGGAGGGCGACTGCGCATGTCCCCCACTCTAACGTCAGCCACAGCCAACTTCACCACGCCATTGTGACCCTACCCTATACTCAAGTTACCTTGGTGAGCCTAGTTTTTGGCACGGAAACATGGCCGCTACGATTGACTCTCCTGCCATATGAGTTGCGTAGTGTTTATTGCGAGACATTACGACGACTGCGGAGAGCCATACAGAACAAAGAAGAGGCAAGCTGACGTCTGGGGTTGTCTTGATTCATGACAATGCCCGCCCTCACAGTCCTCGTGTCACCCAACAAATTCTTCAGGAATTTCGATGGGACGTTTTCGAACTCCCTCCGTACAGCCCTGATTTGGCGCCAAGTGGTTTTCATCTCTTTCCTGGACTGAAAAAGTGGCTGGGAGGGTGGAAGTTTAAGGATGATGAAGTCCTTCAAACCAGCGTCCGTATCTATCTTAACTCACTGGCGACAACATACGTGCAGAGGGGATCGAAAAGCTTGTCCATAAGTATGACAAATGCCTCAAACTTAATGGCGATTATGTTGAAAACTAAACACATTTGTACCTAACATTTGGTAATAAATTTATTTGGATATGTACTCTTGTCTTTTAATTATGACCCATCGGAGGTTAAAAAAAAATTAGCCCTGTATATCCCATAGATATGTATTAAAAAGATTTAAGAGAAATCACATAAAAATTGAGACGCCAGGAACTGTTTCCAAATTAATCGATTTATTTGCCTTAATTAACAAAAAAATCTGATGCGTTACACTCACATGACTTTCTCTACTCTTGTACAAACTATTTTTACAAACTCTTATTCTCCATCTATTTCATATTAATCGAGATAAACATTTGCAGAAACGATCTTTTGACATGCAAAGAGAATTACATTTTACACACAGCGACCAGTTCTAAAAATATTTGACTATCGCTTAAGGCGCACTATGTTCCCCTTGTTTTGTATTTACAAGGGCAATATAGAAATACAGTAGCCTTTAAGCATAGACATATCTCTTAATAGCTGGTTGCTATGTGCAGCACCATTCTCTTTGCCACAGGTTAATACTCTTTGCATATTCAAGACAAAAAATGAATAACGAATTACCATTTGAGAAAAAATTTAAGTATTGAAAATTTTAAGCGAATAACAAGCAATATCTCGAAAATGATTCACTCAACATTTCTACATTTTTTGTGTAGTAAAAGTTTGTCTATATCTTATGGTTTACCAGTCATGCAAAAGTCGTTCACAATGAAGAATACTTTTGAAGACATTTCCAGAAAATTCAAGATATACATTTTATTTGTCATGAAAATATCTTAAACATACGATATTTTATTCAAAATCGTTAGAGCCAGTTGTGAGAAAATAAAAATTTTTGAAAAATGTTCCATGTAAAGAGTAATCTGGGGTAGGGGGATTTTCTTGAAAACCTTCGTGTTGCATCTCTGGAAGATACTGAACCTAAATACCAAGTTTGGTGTTTATACCAGTGAAATCTCGGTATCGAATTTTTGGGTGGAATACAATACTTCCCCTACTTAATATACGTAGTAGAGAAAGTAAAAATTAAAACTACACATCAGAATGACTTCAAACTTGGTACCTACACATGTTAAATTTGAGCGTTCTAATCAAGGCTGAAAATACGGTGCCTCTTAAAGATAGGCAAATGCTGGTTAACAAAACTACCTCCGAGTGTTTGAACTCCGTGAACTGGGAAGCATAATCTCAACGACCATCGACACCGTTGCCTCCAAAGATTGATGTCCCCGTTTCTTCCGGCAAAGCTTCCGCTTGATTTACATTTAAGAGCACAAGGTAAAGCTATCTGCCCGACGACAGGTTACATGAGGCCCCAGGGGCTGCGGGAGATTAGTCCTCTCGACGTCCAAGCCCCAAACCCCACAAGTGGAACAGCCTCCTAAAACTTACAAGCTGTTTCTAAGAAACTGCGGAATAAGATGAAACCGCAGTCGCCATTCCCAGGTTTAACAGCGAGATCTCTAATCTTCCACGTAATAGTAATAAAGGACGAGATCGCCTAATACTTTGAAATAAACCTTCGATACCTTTAAATAATTAAGTTTTGCATTATTGAAAATTGTTGCGTTTAGCTTTTGCTAGATAAGCAATGAAACCAGTCGAGGCTTCACGCTATTGCCTCTCATGGAATTGCTGGACTGAAGTTGTTGATAGACCTTGACTGCGTTTCCTGTGGGTGAATCAATGCAACATTCCATAGACTCTTGTGCGTATGTGAAAACATGCAAAACAGTGGGGGAAGGGGAGAGGTACTCATGTAAATGCAGCGTTAACCGAGTTGTGAACGAAGCTGATTTAGCTGGCTCACTAAATCAGGTTTCTGCAATAGCCTGGTTTGGTGACTCGCTATCAACCATATCATTTACCTACTCCGGTGACCAAAATCTGTGAAGGCCTTCGTTTCGCGATCCTACAAGCAAAATATAACCAGTTTTAACACGTGTGGCATATCCTGTATTTTTACTTTCTCTACTACGTATAGTAAGTAGGGGAAGTATTGTATTCCACCCAAAAATTCGATATCGAGATTTCACAGGAAATACATGTTTTGAGACCCACAGAATCAAAAAAAAACATTTTTCGAAACATGTCCGTCTGTCTGTCTGTCTGTGAACAGCATAATTCAGAAACGAACAGTCGGATAAACACCAAACTTGATATTTAGGTTCAGTATCTTCCAGAGATGCGACACGAAGGTTTTCAAGAAAATCCCCCCCCCAGATTACCCTTTACATGAAACATTTTTCGAAAACTTTAATTTTCTCAAAAATGGCTCTAACGATTTTGATTAAAATATCATATGTTTAAGATATTTTCATGGCAAATGAAATGTATATCTCGAATTTCTGGTAATGTCTCCAAAAGTATTCTTCATTGTGAACGACTTTTGCATAACTGGTAAACCATAAGAGATAGACAAAATTTCACTACACAAAAAATGTAGATCGCGTTAATGTATACAATTTATGTCATACATTTTTTTTTGTTCGGTGAACCATTTTCGAGATATTGCTTGTTATTCTCTTAAATTTTCTAATACTTATTCTTTTTCTCAAATGGGAATTCGTTATTCTGTTTTTTTTTGTCCTGGTAATGCAAAGAGAATGGAATACTCCACATAGCAACCAGCTCTTAAAACATTTGACTATCGCTTAAAACCTACCAATTTCCCTTGCCTCTACAAGAAGATTAGCAATAAGATTAACATCTCGATTAACATGAAGCATATGGGGAATATGCGTTTGTAAAAATAGTTTGTACAAGAGTAGAGAAAGTCATGTGAGTGTAACACAAGCTTTTTTTTAGACACCACTCGAATTTGTAAGATATCAATAATACTATAGTGATTCCTGAAAGTGACGGAGATCACGTTTAGAACGCGTTCTTGAAACAAGAGAAATGACGTCAGTTGTTGTGATGTTCTGTTGATTCTGTAGCAGTTATTTTCAGTGAAATTATTTGCAACAAGTTATGTCTTACACCAGGCAAAGAAGCGATTAAATGCTATATCATGCTGAACTCTTCGGACAAGGACTTCTAGTATTATTTTTTCAGTTTCTTCTGAATTCATAATTTTCACCATTTAATCTTTATGTGGGGTATATAAATCAGTAAGGTTTTATATCACAGAAAGCTGCCAGTAGGTTAACTCTATAACGAATTGCGATAAATTGAAGTAACTACCAACACCCGAACATAATCACTTTACCAACATTGTCGACTTCTCTTAATGTCACTATGGATTATTTGCAATTTAATGTTTTAGTTTTATAAGAATCCGCAGACGTTTAAAGAAAGTAAAAATGTGTATATATATATTTTTGTGAATATTAAAAAAATAATTAATGTTTGCTGTAATTCAATCTGGACTTTTATCTACAAAATGAGATTTGGAACAATATTCTGAAATAAAGGGCTCCGGAGCTATGCGTACTTAAAACGCGACAAAATGAATTAATCGTTTAATAACGTGGCAACCGTTGGGTTTAAGTACTAATATTTGATAAATATTCTTAGCACACCTTATTAATGGAAAAACGTACAACGCAACCAAAAAATGCAAGGTTTTTTTGCCGTTCGATTTCACATGGAATGTCCGATGCATAAACTGACCACTTTAAGTTATGCAGCGCCGCATCATTCCTTGTCCGCGGCATGAAATCGCTTGCATAAATGAGGCCTTGGTCAGTGTAGATTTTCAATGCTAACGAGTCCGCTGCTGTCCCAAAACGGACCAATAATTAATAACCAATATTGCCTACTTAGCGACCGAAACAAATGCATAAAACAGTATAGTTATCACTACAAAATGAAAGTATTGTGTGCTAGGATGTGTTATTTAATACTACGGCAAGAGGACCGGGACCTAGGTGTTTAGATTTAGATGAAGGCGTGAGGTTTTACATTATACAAAAACATTACATAACACATTATCTGGAATTTATTGACAAATGTTTGGCAACTCTACATTATGCACATAGGAAAACAGGATGGGGTTGGGAGATCTCCGAATTCAAGGACTGACCACACACGCGACTTGCTGCCTACACTGCTCTCACTCAAGTGACGCTAACTGTATTCCCCCGCAACCACCAAACGTGTCTAGCCAAGCCAGCCAGGTTTGGCGTCATACCTGACCGTTTCCAAACAAAGCCCTCTCTCTGGCGTGTACGGCGCCAAAGGAGGGATCGTTAAACCAAAAATAATCACAGGAACCCAATAATACTATGGACAATGCATGATGCAGTAATTTGTATCATAAATTATTTAAATGTAAAGAATGATTATAGTATGAATATGCATTTTTATGTGACATTGATTTGAGATGTTTGTTGATTGTAATTATTGTTGAGAAGTAAGTTTATACGGCCTTACTGAAACTGTCAATAATAGCGTGCAATAATGCAGCGAGGGGGTGAGCTGTTTATCATTATTAGAGACGAGGAAGTTACGTAATGTTAGCGCGTTTTTCTTTAGAATTTGCTGGAACATTTTCCCTAGAGCATATGTATTTATAATTTTCATTGGATATAAAAATAGACGCTAATGTTGGCGCGTTTTATTAGCCAATAGCAACTCAGTTATAATCTTTAGGCATATCGGGGTGTAGGAGTATAAAAAGGGCTAGGTTAGAGGTAGACCCCGTCAGTTCACCGAAAATATTTGTATGCTACACGTCGCCTTCAGTCCGTCAGTTCGTCGAAAACATTTGTACGTTACACGTCGCCTTCAGTCCAGCAGAAATATTTGTACAGTACACGTCGGCTATCGATTCGCAGGTTACGCGTAGCAGAGTTATGAAAAATCTAAAGTGTTGTAACGTTAATTATACAAAAGGTTGAAGTACGCGAATTAAAAGTGATCAGTAATGAAGTTATTATAACAGTTTCAGTTTGGCGAGTGTCAAGATCAATGTATAAATGTGATAGTGAATGTGTTCGACAATAAAAGTGTAAAACAAATTCCTTCATTAGTGTTATCTTTGGATAAAAGACTCCTTTCCGTTTACACAACCTGTATAAAGAGAAGTGCTCGACCAAAAAGTTCATAGCTAGCCGGAGGACAGTGAACCAAAATTAAATAAAATAACAGTAGCATTCTTTCAAACAAACACTAATACTGCCGCAAATTGCTAACACCAGATGGAGCTAACAAACCTAACAAAGAATCACGTCACAAAATGGCTTCACCACGTGGAGTAAACACAAATACACAAACATTATAAGTAATACCGTCACAAATTGGCTCCCAAACGTGGGGCTCAATAAATAAATATAACTTAACAACTATACCACTGCATGCAACACAATAATGCGTCTGGTAATGACAATGCACTTACAGTATTGTGTGCTGGGAAGTGCCTTAAAACTATTTAACAAGATCTGAAAAGTATATAACAGTGTTTTCGTTCCAAAAGGACCCACACAGGGGATAGCAGTGGGTACGTGCTGTTCACAGGAATAATTATGAACTTCGTTTGTTGTGGCATGTATTAATTTTTTTCTGAACAGCACATACTGCACGGGAAATGATGGAAGTGTGCTTGTAGAACCCAGGACAATTCCCAAATGTATTGTTATTGAAAATACTTGCCCCTTACTGCTTTTTAACTTATCAACCAATTTGTCTTCAGAACTAGCTCTCAAAGAGTTAACTGCATACTGGAGGGATTCACTGCCTTCATGAAGTACAACGTCGTGCATTAGCTGAAAATTGATACCTCAGAAAGTCCAAAGATTATAGCACCATCATAACTAAACTGCAACTTTATTATTCAAGTTTCACACGGTAAGATTATAATCAAATCACTAGTTCAAATGGGTGCTTGGTAAAGTAAAGATCTTGGATAAATGGTTCCAATTTGATGCTCTTTTACTCATATGAATGCATACACAATTTTAAGGGAACAAGCAGAGTATAAACTACTACAGGCTCTCAACAGTTTAAAATACTGTTGCGAGGAAATAAATGAAGATTCCACATAATACCCTAAAAGTAAATTCTTAGAAGGGCAAGTAAGACTGATTAATCAAAAAGTGATGCAATATACAACCGATACCCCTCTATGGGCGTGCTCAATTATTTTCTTCTGATCCAACAGCTTACAGATTCCTATGTACCATCTTTATTCTCAAACCCTTAGTGCTGAATAGTGCTTACAAATCTGTGCGTTTAAAATATACATTTAAAATAAGTACTCAGTGATCAAGAAAAATTAGTGAACTTGTTGCTGGATTAAAGTTATACAAAACTAGACATTTCTTATAATAGGTGAAACATTTGCGTCGGTTTTCCTTGTTCTACGTAATTATTTTTAATTGCTGAGTGCCACTGTTTATAGTACGAGGGGCGTCCAATAAGTAAGTTTCCCTATATTATAAAAAAACATTATAGACAATTGATCATGTTGAATTAATTTTATTTATATTATAGAATCCTTCTATTACTTATCTACATAGTCAACATGTTTTTCCAAGCATTTTTGGGGACGTGACACAAGTTTTACCAAGACAGTGTTGTACCAGGTCGGGTCCTGTGCTCGCAACCAGCTGTTCACTGATTTGACTTCATCATCGGTGTTAAAAGTGCTTACCTTTGAGTTGGAGGAACATGTGAAAATCACTTGGGGCAAGTTCCGGTGAATAAGGAGGATACGAGAAAACTTCCAAGTTGAATCTTGACCCAGGTGGAGCTCAGAAGATTCAACTGGGAAGTTTTCTCGCATCCTCCATATTCACCAGATATTTTCCTAAGTGATTTCTCACATGTTCCCCTGAGTCAAAAGTCATCATGGAGGTAAGCACTTTAACACCGTGAACAGCTGGTTACGAGCACAGGACCCGACTTCTGATTCACTTCTGATTCATTTTGTCAAGGATTCTTCAAAAGGATTTCTCTAAGTAGAAAATCAGGGAAAGGTAATTTTGCATTTAGGTACCCAGACGTGTGATGTCTACAAAACTGGAGCTGACTTCAACGCTAGTGGTTGCGAATCATTGAGTGTTGCTTTGGTGAGAAAAATAATACAAGTAATATCTAACATCCTTCTAAAAATAACTAGTGTACTATTAAACAAGACTGTTTGCCATGAGCTACTGGCAAAATAAAAATGATAGTTGCAGACTTATTCGCATTGAGAAAGTAAGAAAATGGTCTGCCACAAACTATGGGAAGCATGTTTTCCATTTATTTACAAACACTCATTGACCTTTAATATGGAAGTGTACGAATATAAATGATTGCGTGCTTATTTCAGCTAAAAATACTTGTAAAACTTAGCTTCATGAGTTGGAATTGCTGGTACGTGAGCCTCGCGTTGTGACGTCACGAATCGCGCCTCTACTCTGTATTCACTCTTAGGTTGATCCGCGTCAAAACAAATCCCAGGTGACCAGTGCACCGCTATAATGTATCCTTCCGCCATTCGCACTAGAAATATTGCCACACTTTCAGACCCTGTGGCGAATACAAGCGACACGTAGTGCAAAAAAGAACAGAGTCCTTATTTCGACAACTGAAACGGTGACTAGCATATTCTGTTAAGGGTTAAAGATGATATTGATAGTTTTTTTTCCGGGTGTAACCACTTTTCTCGTTTCAGATTTTTCTGCACAAGCACTGTTTATACTTGTACTCGAAACACTGGTGAACTCAGAAGTTAATTTCATTATTTCTTTCCCGGAAAGTGTTGAATATTTCTCACATAACTTATAATAAAGATTCAACACTATTGTTTTTCACCACTAGTCAATGCTAATGCTTTACGTAATTCGACGAAGAACACAAGATCGAATTCACTGTCCTCCATGATACTGAACACAACTGCTGGTTTCTGGCTGTAAACAATATTCTGCGCCTACCCGGATGTCAGGTGACTCATACGAATTGCGTCATGGGACTTGTAGCTCTGTTTTACGGTATAAATCAGCGTTAAATAAAACCTTAGGTATTTGTATAGAATATTATACTATTTAAGGATAAATTCATTCTAAAATTCAGAGATTAGCATGGGACTACTTTCCTGGGCGCATTGCTACCGTGATGCACCACGATGCACTGATCAGGTGGGTTTGTTTTGCCGCGGATCAACCTAAGAGTGTATGTAGTGTAGGCCTGTAGATAGAGAGGCCTTGGTTGGAGACGTCGAATCTGAAAACATTAAGGACCCCGTGTCTGCTTGCGCCCGTCGTCATCCGTATCTGGTCGCACTTCGGGTCTCTCTCATCCCTCTCGGGGGTCGCGGTAGAAGCACAAGGGGCCGATTGGTTTGTGTGCGGTTTCAGGGGGCCCATACTTCCGTTTTTACCTCTATCTTCTAGCTTTACCACATAATATTTTTAAATAAAGTGTTAGAGCATGAATCTGTTTCTTTATTGTCACATCTCGCAACTTCATAAGCCTAAAGAGGTTTGCAGTTTTGTTCCCGTTTCTACTTGCTGGAGTATTGTGTTTGTATGAAGCGGGAGAAGGGAAACAGACCGGCTGGAGTTCACGGTTCCGACGCTGCGAAAAGCGCAAATGGCAGAGATCAGTTTATGCACCGGGAACTCGCTTTCCTGCACAACCGATGAGTTTAATTTGTATTTCTGTCGGGTACAGAGAACCGATAAGTGGCAAACACTTGAGCTGCGTCTACACACCGCCAGTTATTGTTATTCTGTCTTAAGTTCCCAAGGAGGAACAAGAAGTGCCTCCGCAAGTTCTCTTCTCCTTGAGGCTTGTTTTGTTTCACTTCTGATAATTAATTACAACTTCACCCGCACCAGATAACTCACTTTTCTTGCCTTCTCCTATTCCCTTTTGGAATTTACCCCCCCTCCCACCATTCCTTGCTCTAGGAGGCCGTGAATGCATGTCTCAATTGCAACTCCAAACCCCCTTTCTTCTGCCCGACATCGCCTGTCGCCGCCATCTTCTAACCTTCGTTTGTAATTCAGCGAAAACCATTTATCACTAGGGAAAATCGCAGTCGTAGCAGACGGCAAAAGCTTATTTCCTCACTCAAGCAATTCACTATTGAATCACTAATGCTCGAATTGGAAGGCGGCTGTGACAAGGGTAGTAGATATTATGTCGCAGCTGGGAAAAATCTCTCCTTTAGAGATGAAGTGAGACCCGCATCGAAGCTACCACGAGAACTAAACAAATCGGAAATGTGTTTATACAAGATTGAACACCGTTCCACAATGATTTACTTTTTATTTCAAGCAACAACGATGGCAAATTACCTACCTTAAAATATACCCAAAGAAAAGAAGTGTGTACAAGGTTGCACAATAGGTCGAGTCTTCTTTATCCTGCTAAACCAGCACTTGTATGATTAATTGTGTTTGTGCATCTTGTTTTCTCCACTACTTCTCTCCTACAGTATGTAGAGGAAGTACTGCATCTATCCACCAAGCGAGATGGCGACGCGGTAACGTCTTAAGCTTGCATTCGGGAGCTCCCGGACTCGATTCCCGGTAGCCGCATACCACGGCTCTCCTCTGTCCCCCATTCCCTCATTAAATTTCATGTTTCAGGTTGACTCCGGGGGTTGGTTAAGTTGCGTCGGGCAGATGGTGCAAAGACTTGCGATTCGGAACTTTTTATCGGCCCTGCTACAGGAAGCCCGTCGAGCCTCCATTGCTGAGTAGTGTTTCCTCAGTCCCACTGTAGCGACCTCGCCGAGCAACTCCCCCGTGGCCGGATCATCAAGTCTGGAACTGTTAAGGAACTCTACGCGTCTCGCCTCACTCTGCAACCCATGTCTCCTGCGGTTTCTCGCCTCATCCGTTCCTCCCGGGGGTGTACGCACATAAGATCCATTGGGGTCGAAGTGCAAGGTGTCCCTTCCGTCAACTAGTGCTATCCTATTGTTTTCTACCAGAAAAATTGATACCGAAATGCATGATTTGAGGCCTCCTGAATCCAAGAAAAGTATTTTTACTTTCTCTACCACGTACATACTAGGTAGAGGAAGTATTGCATTCCACGCAAAAAACATTCACCGGAAGCACATGTTTTAAGGCCCCCTGAATAAAAATAATCTGATGTGCTACACTCACATGACTTTCTCTACTCTTGTACAAAGTATTTTTACAAACGCTTATTCTCCGTCTACTTCATGTTAATCGAGATAAATATTTGCAGACTCTATCTTATTGCGAATTCGCTTGTAGATGTAAGGGGAATATATATTTACAAGGGCAATATAGAAATACAGTAGCCTTTAAGCACATACATATCTCTTAATAGCTGGTTGCTAGGAACAGCACCATTCCCTTTCCCACAGATTAATACTCTTTGCATATCCAAGACAAAAAACTGAATAACGAATTCCCATTTGAGAAAATAAGTATTGAAAAATTTGAGATGATAACAAGCAAAATCTCGAAAACGGTTCACTCAACAAAAGAAATGTATATGACATAAATTGTGTATTTTAACGCGATCTACATTTTTTGTGTAGTAAAATTTTGTCTATCTCTTATGGTTTACCAGTTATGCAAAAGTCGTTCACAATGAAGAATACTTTTGGAGACATTCCCAAGAAATTCAAGATATACATTTTATTTGTCATAAAAATATCTTAAATATACGATATTTTAATCAAAATCGTTAGAGCCATTTTTGAGAAAATTAAAATTTTCGAAAAATCTTCCATGGAAAGGGTACTCTGGGGTGGGGAGATTTTCTTGAAAACCTTCGTGTCGCATCCTTGGAAGATACTGAACCTAAATACCAAGTTTGGTGTTTATTCGACTGTTCGTTTCTGAGTTATGCTGTTCACGGACAGACACACACACAGACAGACACAGACACACAGATACACACGGACATGTTTCCAAAAATGCTTTTTTTGGATTCAGGGGGTCTCAAAACATGTATTTCCGGTGAAATCTTGGTATCGAATTTTTGGGTGGAATACAATACTTCCCTACTTACTATACGTAGTAGAGAAAGTAAATATGTGTTACAATCACTTTCTCTACCTCCTATCGTTTATAAGTGGGTAAGTAAACTATTCTTACAAAAGTTTATTTTTCCATATACTACATTATAACCTTTGCAGAAGTGGCTATATTAATTACTTTCTTTATGGATATAAAGGTAGCAGCAATAGTCAAATGTTTCCTGGACGGTATACGCTGGCCTTAAAATTCCATACTGCTTCAATGAAATCACGAGATATAGCTGAAAATGAACAGGATTTTAAAAGAATGGCTAAGTATTGAGCAATTCGAACCATTAATAACGGATATTTGGAAATCCTTATTCCACAGAAAAGTTATTTGAAATAAATTGTGTCCTTTAAAGAGATCTATATCTTTTGTGCAATATGTTTACGTGCATCACTTAATGTTTATCAGTTATGCAAGGTTATACAAAATCCTTTTCAAATTAAAGGATTTCAGAGGCTTTTTCCAAAAAAATCAAGATATACATTTTATTTGTCATATAAATATCTTTAATAGCTATATGGCATTTTAATCAAAAATCGTCAGAACCAATTTTTTGGGAAATAATTTTTTTTTAAAACCCTTCCATGTAAAGGATAATTTCGATTGGATGATTTTCTTTAAAATCTTGGTGTTCCATCTTTGGAAGGTACTGAACTTAAAGCTTTTCGTTTTTGAGTTATGCTGTTCACAGACGCACACTCGAACCTGTTTCTAGAAATGCACTGCAGAAAAACTCTGAAAAAATTCCAGGGCGGCACTTCAAATTTGGTTTGTAATATCGTTACTGCTGATGAATCTTGGATTTATCGTTATGATCCTGAAAAGAACAGTCAATCGGTTCAACGGATCTTTAGAACAGAACCTACAAAAGTCCAACGAATTCGCAGATGGTTGCTAGTTTTTTTGTTTCTAAAAGGGCCATATTGCTACTATAGCATTAGAAGATACACCTACCGTTACTGCCGATTGGTACGCAAATGCCTGTTAACCACAAATTTTATAAAGTTCATGCAAAAAGCACAAAAGGAAAAATAATGACAACCCATCGTTACAAATAGCAAAACTGACAACTGAGTATCTGGATGCCCTAAAAGTCAGCACCATGCATCTTCCATCATACAGCCTGACCTAGCACTTGTGATTTCTTTTTGTTTCCAAAAATTAAACATAAAATTCGTGGAATCACTTCTTCGTCATCAGATGAAGCAGTGGAGCATTATAAACACCTGATAAAAATGCATGGGCAAGAGAAAAGTATGTGGATAACTCAAATAAGGAACAAAGAGAGAGTATAGCCTGGGTACGATGAGGCAGTATTTTATATCACAACACTGTGAATGCCAGAGTGATTGTAGTGTAAATTAGCATTATTGTATGACAATGATTTGAGATGTTTGTTAATTATAAACATTGTTAGGAAATAAATTTACACGCCCTCACTGAAACTGAAAATAGGAGTGGATAACAATGAAACGAGGGGGTGAGTTGTTTATCAATTATAAGAGACAAACAAATGACGTCAGAGTAGCGCGCTTTTCTGTAGAAATGGAGGGAATATTTTCCCTAGAGCATAGGTGTTCGTAATTTTGATTGGATAAAAAATAGACGCTAATGTTGGCGCGCTTTATTAACCAATAGCAGCTCGATTATAACCTTTAGGCAAAACGGGGTGAGGGAGTATAAATTCTAAAGCTAGAGACAAGTATCGCACAGTTCAACAGAATCATTCACGGGTTACACGTCGCGCAGTTTAACAGAATCAATCACGGGTTACACGTCGCGCAGTTTAACAGAGTCATTCACGAAGTACACGTTACGCAATTCTACAGAATCTCTCGCGTCGTAAAGTTAGTTACAAAATGTGAAATACTCTAATTAATAATGTGCGGCAAAATAAGTGATTATAGTTACATTCGAAAATATAACAGTTACAGTCGGGCGTGTATTAA
Organism: Deroplatys truncata; assembly: GCA_030765065.1. NCBI lineage: Eukaryota > Metazoa > Arthropoda > Insecta > Mantodea > Mantidae > Deroplatys > Deroplatys truncata. Next base: position 17,337,563 of record CM060979.1, read on the forward strand.
GAGTAATTATGTGAAATTAATGAAGTGTGACGGCAATAAAAGTGTAAAAACAAATTCTTTTATCAATGTTATATTTTAGTAACAACTCCTTTCCGTTTACACACCCTGTTCAAGAGATTTGCTCGACTGAGTAATAATAGCTAGCCGGAGGACAAAGAACTCAAAATTCAAAATAGTAAAACAATAACAGGCGCTCAGCAAATAAGATAACACGAACGATACCGCGACAACGAGCAGGTGTATGGAGACTAAGAGGAATGAGAAATGGGTTCCCACAGAACCAGTGTCCAATATATGGGGAAAGAGAAGATTTGGAACATATTCTGTTTGATTGTAAAGATACATAGCATTGGAGAAAGGAAGGCATAAATGGGAAATGGTTCAAACTAGGCAGAAAAGTAGCCTTAAGTAAGATTTTTTAACAAGGATAACAAAAAGGTAGGAAAATTAAAATTAAATTGAGTTTTATTTATGGACGCTCTTTAACTACTATGATCCTTAGCGTCCCATTGTATACTGGGGGTGAAGGATCGGTAATTTTGCTCAGAGGCCTTTTTATCAGGCTTGAGGTTCTTTTGCGTGCCGTAAATCTACGACACGGGACCATCGGCTTTACTTCCCTTCCGAAGGAAGCCATGCTAAGGATTTTTACGCGCGAAAGAAATGCATCGCCCTCCGCCGGGAACTAGAGGCTACCACGGTACCACTAGTCCACGGAGAACGACCAACAATAAAAAGGTAGGAGAGCACCTGTCTAAAGTGAAAAAGAAATGGTTATGGTCAATAAAAAGAGATGTGAATTATGGTTCATCATGAGATGTTAATACATATTATATTTATTATTATTAGTATTATTATTATTATTATTTCATTGTTACTACTATTATCATCATTATTGTTATCATTTTTATGTTACATATAAAGAAAGAAACATGGGTAGAATATGGCAAGATAATAGCCTGGGCTGATGTATAGCCATATTCTAAGGAAGATTGCTAGCACAAATAAATAAATAAACACCTGACTTCTGTAGAGCCTCAGGAAGACTGACATCATTGCTTGAAGGGCTGGTTTCATCGAATGCAAAAAATGCAATGATGTTAAATGGGAATATTTTGAAAAACAATAAAATAATTTAATTTTTTACTTTCTCTATTACGTATAGTAATTCCACCCAAAATTTCGATACCAAAATTTCACCGGAAATACATGTTTTGAGACCCCCTGAATCCAAAAAAAGCATTTTTGGAAACATGTCCGTGTGTGTGTCTGTCTGTCTGTGAACAGCATAACTCAGAAACGAACAGTCGGATAAACACCAAACTTGATATTTAGGTTCAGTATCTTCCAGAGATGCGACACGAAGGTTTTCAAGAAAATCCCCCACCCCAGATTACCCTTTACATGAAACATTTTTGGAAAATTTTAATTCTCTCAAAAATGTCTAACGATTTTGATTAAAATATCATATGTTTAAGATATTTTCATGGCAAATAAAATGTATATCTTGAATTTTCTAGGAATGTCTCCAAAAGTATTCTTCATTGTGAACGACTTTTGCATAACTGGTAAATCATAAGAGATAGACAAAATTTTACTACACAAAAAATGTAGATCGCGTTAAAATACACAATTTATGCCATATACATTTTTGTTGCTGAGTGAATCATTTTCGAAATATTGCTTGTTATTCCCTTAAAGTTTTCAATTTCTCAAATGGGAATTCGTTATTCATTTTTTTGTCTTGGATATGCAAAGAGTATTAATCTGTGGGAAAGGCGATGGTGCTGCACCTAGCAACCAGCTATTAAGAGATATGCATATGCTTAAAGGCTACTGTATTTCTATATTGGCCTTGTAAATATATATTCCCCTTACATCTACAAAAATTAGCAATAAGATAGAGTCTGCAAATGTTTATCTCGTTTAACATGAAGTAGATGGAGAATAAGGGTTTGTAAAAACAGTTTGTACAAGAGTAGAGAAAGTCATGTGAGTGTAACACATCAGATTTTTAAAAATTAATTCTTGTTTGATTTTCTAAAAATTTTCAGTATTTTCACCCTGGTCTTTATGGACTGTTGCATTTACAAAGCTCGCCATTTCTACATTGTCTAAAGCTGAATAACGTTTGTATTAGTTTTGCTTCGTCCCATATCCTGTGGTCGTTAAGTTACTGGGCCTACATAAACTTGCGCAGGACGTTTTATATTCAAAGCAGTGGAGACAGGAAATGGCTTCCTTTCGGCCAAAGCCTCCCCCGCCCCCCAACTCGTAGGGAGACGACCACGACCGGCCAGAATCTAAACAAGCGAGACGAGCGCGGCAATTGAATATTTTAACGAAATTCCTTGTTGCCTCCATAGTCACTGTTTTCTGGAAACATTTTCGTTCTCCGAGGTTTCGATCCATGGGACTGATTGGGGGGATTGTTCTGGGCTTTTAATTATGAACCCCTTTATTTCGGGCGCAAAAGCATACACATACCCCACTCTCCACACCTTTCCAATCTCTCAGCAAAAACTGAACCACTTCCGCTGTCTCTCTCTCGCTTACACGCACCCACGCACATCTCTCTCCTTTCCTTCTCCCCTACTATTCTTTCACTCTTTCGCTCTCATGCAATTACAAACTCCATTGTTTCAGCTTTGAAGCTCTGCTGTTCAAAGCCTTTTTAGTTTAGCCCTCATTAGGGAGGGTGATTGAAAAAAAAAGTCAAAAGCATCCGAAATCACTGAGAGCACACGCACCGCGTCCATGCGTGCCGCACAAGTCTATTTAACTCCGCAGTTGTTTGAAGCAGTGAATTATCAGCTACAGCGGTTAATTTATACTTCATCGGAAAGGAACTTGCAAAAAAGATTTTGGAAAATAAATACAAATATTGCTTCTTCTTGCATTGCTTCATAAACTGCAATTGCGCCTTCTTCACCGCTCAAGGGTGATCAACAGAACTCGCACAATAGGCGCTAAAAAGAAATTATAAAATAGGCAGCAAATAGACACTATACGTTCAAAATGAGCACTAATATAGGCACTATCAATAACGATATGCACTGAATTAAGCACAATAATTTATTGATATACCACTTAAAAACACATTTTGACTTGCAGGTGTAACGGGAAAAGTTGTTCCTCTGTGTTGATGCCCTCTACTGCAGTGTTGTGGTCTCCGGCTACCTCTCCTCAGCGGATGATGATTTCTACATTCCTAATAAATTATCTATCTAACTAATTTCACTGATTTCAAGTTTTCGTAGGTGAGGCAAATTAAAACACACTGCATTTTCCCTTAAAATGTGGTTTATTATCAACAAAATACTTATGGGCCGCTAGCTTTTCCCTTGTAACAATTCCCACCATAATAATAAATTAGGAGCCTAATCTAACCGCACACGCTTCCCCACCCATATGTACACACGTGCATCCTTCGTCCAGAGGGTATCACTGTGTGTCGACGAGATTCTATAAGAGAGTGAAAATCTGGGGCCTGCTTCCTCCTTTTATACCTAAACCTAGTGACGCTCACCTTCGCGCCTTACAATTGTAACATTTCTAATTAGTCCTCAGACCGCGTTACCTTATTATATATGAAAATACTCTGCTCGAAAACGTTTCGTGCACGCGCCCCAGTGACGCGTCCTGAAGCAAACTCAATGTCAATGTGTATTTCTCGATATTCCTTCAAGTTCCTTGCTCATTAGCTTGGTGAAAGGTGGTGGACTCTATCTAGAATTACTTTTACCTGGAATTAGCTAGCTCGTTCGTCCCTTACTTATCTAAGTTGCAATCTGCTTTGTACATCTTTAGGCTGCTAAATATTCTAACACCTTTCTTGCTGAATTATATTATATATCTATATACAATTCTTGTTTGATATATATATGTGTGTGACATATACCCTTTCAGAGGACAGTATAGAAATATCACATAGCCATATACTATATATTAAATTTACTACATTCCATTGTTCTCTTAATGAAGTATAAACTGTAAGTATTATTTCCTTAAATTTTCACTCTTCAGTTATTTGTATTTTTTTATGACACAAACTATTATCAGTTTTTAAGCAATTTCTCTCTTGAACACGTTTTACATTCCCAAGCTGGCTTGTAATCATCACTGAGTCTGTTATGTATTGTTCTTAAACAGCTATTGTTGCGTTTCCAATGAAATAAGTCTAGTGTTCGTAGGTCAGTACCGCTTTTATTTTCGTCCACGTGGGAAGTAGAAAACAATAAAACCAGCGCATTAAGGAACAAAGCGATGAGTCAATACTAAAATGTTTGATATCCCAATCGTAAAGCAATAGATTTTTGTAATTGACCATTCACCGTGCACTTTATTCTGCCAAGAAAAGGAATGCCGGTATCATAAACTTCCTCAAGCACGTTGTCAACAGTGGTTCATTGACCTGGAGTGCGAAATATTAATTGCAGTAGGAAAAAACCTCGATAAAAGTTCTGCTTACACCTCCCCCCCCAAAAATGCCAAAGCAATAATTGGCCCTTAGGTTACTAAAAGGCACACACTATGAAAATGGGCAATTGTACACACTATAAAATTATGGTATATTTTACTCCAGTAGGCATGAAACATTCATACATACTTGCTGGCTAGGCAAGGTACAACTGCAATTCATTGCTACGTGTTTCCTACTAACACAGGGGCAAGCCCTGCCATGAATCAATTCCAACAAGTTAGCTTCGCTAATCGCCTCTCTCAATATCTTGAGGAATTTAACATCACATTACCGGAACTAATTTCCTGTTGCTGTGCACCTATAGCAGCTCAGGCCTCCAACAGTTGATACTTCTATGACCAGATACAGCAGATTCGCTACTAAGATTTCTACTTTGCGAAGCATGTTTCTAGATCACACATCAAATTCATTTTCATTTCCGATTTACACTGATGGCTCTAAACTTAGCGACAGCTGCGGTTGTACGCGATGCTAACTAAATACCTCAGCCTCTACACGTGTGAGCTATATGCAATGCGTTTGCTCTGGAATACATCCTAAACAATGAGGCAGTATTTTTAACACTTAAATGATTTCAGTCAATTTATATAATATAAAATATAATGGCAGCCCGCCTTAAAGCAATATGTGTATGTAACAATATATAAAATGCATGTAACAGTCGTTATATTAATGTTTATATTATTATGTACATGTTCAATAATGTTATGTGAAGGTATAACGCAATTTAATAATGTAGGAGCTGTGGGAATAATAGGTTAAAAGTTGCTAACAATGAGGTAACCTTGAGGCAATAATGAGTAAGAAAGTTTAATAATGCTACTAGTCATTATTGGAGCAACAATAATATAAATTTTGAGAGTTTATAAATAGCCAATCAACAACCAGAAAAAAGCTTAAGTTAAATGAAAGTATTCTATTGGAGTAGGATTAACCAATTAGAAACTGAAATGGGGCAAATTGTACAAATTCAGAAGTCAGTTGCTTGTAGACAGCGTTACTAACCGGACGCGAGACACGTCCTCGAAAAGTTTAATACGTATCCAGTGTGAGAAAAGAATAGTTTACGTGTTAAAAAATGCTAGTAATTAATACATAATCTCTGTCTCTCTCTCTCTCTCATATCAGTGAAGTGTTAATTAATCGTTTAAAGGATTAATAAATGGAGTGAAGTGCAAATTATAATCTGTGTAAGCCTACATTCTTAGCCGCACTACTCCCTGCAAAGAAATCCACGTCTCTAACAATAATACTGACGCAGCCGAGGCAAACATAAATATTTAATACTTAAAGAAACAGTCAAATTACAAAGTTAATATTTTTAAATTTGGGGCGAAGGCTACCGGAAACCTTTTACCATACGTGAAGTTGCAACTACATCAGGTTTGGATCCCCAACAGTCGAAATACAATAAAACTCCTCCTAAAATAAGAACTACTTCAAATACTACAGTATGACTCTGAGTATCTTATTAGCATTACATCACAAAAACTCTTCGTGTCACCCACTGCTTGAACTATTAATGTCATACAATAGAGCAATTCAATCCTGGACTCTGTCTCTTGTCGGCATCAAAGGGGACGAGGAAGCTGACGTTGCAGCTAAAGATGACACCAAGCGTCCTCCAAGGAACTACAGAATACCTTACTATGACCTCCTTAGGTACATCCACAGGACGATCACTCAGATATGGAAGCAGCACTTGAGCAGACAATCTACAATAAACTGCATGACATCTCCTCTCCTCGCTCTCCTAAATCCCCAGTTATTCCCCTTCCTCGCAAGGACCAAGTTGCTCTCACGATTACGCATACGACTGGCAGCCATCACTCACTCCTATCTCATGATCCTCCTCCACTTTGTAACTTCTGTAAATGTCCACTTACTGCACCTCACATGATTCTGGACTGTCAACATGACGAGATTGTGATGTTCCGGACAACTTGTATGTCGCCGTCAGCAATCCAGTGTTTATAGATATGTTCTTAAGTATATTAAGCAAATTAAGATAGATACCAAAATACAGTGCTATCTGACTAATGTACACTTACAATGTCCTTCTGGAGTCATGATATCACCAGCAAATTCAAGCGTCTTAAAATAAATGTAAAAAATCTGATGTGTTACACTCACATAGCTTTCTCTACTCTTGTACAAACTATTTTTACAAACGCTTATTCTCCATATGCTTCATGTTAATCGAGATGTTAATCTTATTGCTAATTTTCTTGTAGATGCAAGGGGAATTGCTAGGGTTTAAGCGACAGTCAAATGTTTTAAGAGCCGGTTGCTATGTGGAGTATTCCATTCTCTTTGCATTACCAGGACAAAAAAAAATGAATAACGAATTTCCATTTGAGAAAAAGTATAAGTATTGGAAAATTTAAGGGAATAACAAGCAATATCTCGAAAATGATTGGCTCAACAACAAAAATGTATATGACATAAATTGTGTATTTTAACGCGATTTACATTTTTTGTGCAGTAAAATTTTGTCTATCTCTTATGGTTTACCAGTTATACAAAAGTCGTTCACAATGGAGTCATTCCCAGAAAATTCAAGATATACATTTCATTTGTCATGAAAATATCTTAAATATATGATATAATCAAAATCGTTAGAGCCATTTTTGAGAAAATTAAATTTTTCGAAAAATGTTCTATGTAAAAAGTAATCTGGGGTGGGGGATTTTGTTGAAAACCTTCGTGTCGCATCTCTGGAAGATACTGAACCTAAATACCAAGATTTTATCCGACTGTTCGTTTCTGAGTTATGCTGTTCACGGACAGACACACACACGGACATGTTTCCAAAAATGCTTTTTTAGATTCAGGGGGTCTCAAAACATGTATTTCTGGTGAAATCTCGGTATCGAATTTTTGGGTGGAATACAATACTTCCCCTACTTACTATACGTAGTAGAGAAAGTAAAAAAGGCCTACGATTCTCAACAAAGGCAAATACGAGTTCTAGTGATGAAAAACCTCAGAAGTAAAATGCATGTCATGGATAACTCGAAATGCCAACTGCTTGCATAATCCCGCAACAGAAGCCAGCATTACTTTCCCCGAGGAACTTTGAAAACAATCCAGCGACAATGAATAGGGCTCATGTATTTTGTATTATTGTTTCATTTACATAGTGTCCTTTAACTTCTTTGGTCATATCGGCGACAACTGATGCCGTTATTGCTTGCTGAACTGTAGGGTTTGCTACAGTACGTCCAGACTCTACGGGGAGGGGGTAAGAAATGATTCCCCTGCCCAGTCGGGAATTGAAACCAGGACTTCTGGATTGAGAAGCCAGCGTTGAACATTCGACAAGAGAAGCAGTCTCCAATGATATTGTTGCTGGCGGAAAGTGGACATATAGCTCTGTTACATTCATATCACTTTCTCTAGCTACTCTTGTACAAACTATTCTTAAAAACGTTTATTCTTTCATCTGCCCAATGCCAATCGATATAAACATTCGGAGAAAACAGCAATATGTATAGAACGACTTACCTGTTGAAGAAAGTTTTTTCTTTAAAATTAAAACCAATAAAAGAAATTGTTAGCGCCACAACACATTTTATTTGATATAAACTGTGTACTTTAACGAGATCTAATATTTTTATGCAGCAAGGTTTTGTCCATCCCTTACGGTTTACCGGTTATACAAAAGTAATTCAGAATGAAGAGGACTTCATAGGCTGTTACCAGTAAATTCAAAATATACATTTTATTTGTCCATGAAAATATCTTAAACATATGATATCTTAATCAAAATCGTTAGAGCCATTTTTGAGAAAATTAAAATTTTCGAAAAATGTTCCATGTAAAGGGTAATTTGGGGTGGGGGATTTTCTTGAAAACCTTCGTGTCGCATCTCTGGAAGATACTGAACCTAAATACCAAGTTTGGTGTTTATCCGACTGTTCGTTTCTGAGTTATGCTGTTCACAGACAGACACACAGACGTGTTTACAAAAATACTTTTTTTTTGGATTGAGGAGGCCTCAAAACATGTATTTCCGGTGAAATCTCGGTATCGAATTTTTGGGTGGAATGCAATACTTCCCCTACTTACTATACGTAGTAGAGAAAGTAAAAAGATAACGAAAGATTTTCCAAATAAAGGCTAGTTTGGGATGGGAGGATTTTCTTGAAAATCGTTATGTCAAAACCAAGACCCTGAACTTAAATACCAAATTTGGTATTTAATCGAATTTTCGTTTTTGAGTTGTGCTGTTCACAGACACACCGGAACTGCTTGTATTTTTTTTTTTACTCATTAAGGAAGTCTCAAAACTTGTATTTTCGGTGAAATCTCGGTATCGAATTTTTGGGTGGAATTATTTCCTGTAGCTACTATACGTACGGGGTGGAAAAAGTAAATATTTTCAAATACCTAAGCATCTGAAAATTTAAACTAATAACAAGTATATCTCGGAAATGGTTAACGATATCAAAATTTTCGACTTAAGCCGTTTGTTTTTGTTAATAAAGGAAACTCTGCACAACTTTGCATAGTAGTGCAAATTTACAGAAGAAACAAGCAAAATTAACTTGGAATGTGTGCTTGGGTTGTTACCCACTGGTAATCCAAATATATATGCACTGTCATTAGGTTAGATGTATTGGTATTTTTCTTTTCAATCCGGTGGTTCCGTGTCGTAGATTTACGGCACGTAAAACAACCTCAACCCAGATAAAGAGGCCTCTGAGCAAAATTACCGGTCTTTCACGCCCAATATAGAATGGGACGCTAAGGACCATACATTGAGGCAGTGTTTTTAACACTTGAATAATTTCAATTAAATTATATAATATGTAAATTCAATAACAGCCCGCCTTGAAGCAATATGTTCGTAATAATTTGTAAAAATGTATGCAACAGTCATTGCATATGCGTATATTATTGTAAACATGTTTAGTAATATTATGTGAATGCATTACGTAATTTAATAATGTAAGAGCTGTGAGAATAATAAGTTTAAAGTTGCTAACAATGAGGTAACCTTGAGGCAATAATGAGTTTGAGAGTTTAAATGTTCCTAGTCATGATTCGGACAGCAATAATGTAAATTTTGTGACAGTTTAAAATTAGCCAATCAACAGCCAGAAAAAGCTTTAGTAAACTGCAGGTATTCTATTGGACTAGGATTAGCCAATCAGAAGTTTACGGGTTTGGACGGTTGAAATATGTTCAGTTACCTGCAGACCTTGGTAGTGACCGGATGGAAGATGTGTTCTCTAAAGAAATATTACGTAAATTAAGTATATGCGTTAACAAAGTGCAAGTATTAAATTAAAGAATCTCACAGCTCTTGATATTAGTGTAGTGCTATTTAATTTGTGTCAAGGATTAATAAAAAGAAGTGAATTTAAACTTAAAATCTGTGTAAGCCTAAATTCTTGTCGCACCGTACCCTGCCTAAGAGAAACGTGTCTCTAAAGTAATACTGATGCAGCCGAGGGAAACATAAACACAAATACTATCTATAGAAGCAGTTTAATAACAACGTTAATATAATATTTTTAAACTTGGAGCGTAACAAGAAAAATACATCTTCAAAACGGCTTCTCATACGTAGCAGCATATTACGTAACAGAAACAATTACTTCAAGTTGACGCCCAAAACGTGGTGCAAACTTCAACAACAAAACACTTTCTCAAATTGACGTCCTAGCGTGGAGCAGAAATAACCTCTCTCAAGTTGGCTTCCCAAGCGTGAGACTAATAAACTACGTGGAGTTAAATTAATAAATAAACTCCAAGAACAATATCAACTTCAACATTTATACATTATACTTTTATACATTAAGAAACCCATACCTAGATGCAATATGGAACATTACAATAATAAATTTATCTGACATTTCAGAGCATATTCTAGGCATACAAATGGTTTTAATTGAATTTAAGGGCTCAATTCTTACTTATTTACGTGATACAAAATTCCAAGCCTGCGAGGTGAAGCGTTCGAATTCTCAGGAAACAGCTGACTGTAGTAAATGTGCTGATACACGCTTGACTCTTGAATGCATTTAAATATTTTGTCTAGCTGTAAACAACTTGTCCAAAAAAAAAAAAAAAAAGCGCTGCTTGTCAACGAAAGTCATCTGGCAAAGGTTTCTTAACATGGACGAGTTAGAAGTTGCCGTCAACACTTCTCAGTCCCCCCCCCCGCACACACAACTTTACAGCTCGGCTGCTGAGAGGGAGGAAGGCTGCGCGTCAAAGTGCGAAGCACAACGGCAGTCTAACACGCTTATCCCATTTTGTATCCATCAGCAAAGTTTCTCGGACTTGTAAGACTGCGGCACGTTTTACGTCTGCAGCAAACGTAGATACGACCACCGCTTTCCCTCAGTGCGTACTAAATAAGTCAAACCCAAGCACAATATGTGGCGAAGTTGGCTTTTGGACAACGCAAACAGATCTAACTTATGCTATAGCTAACTCGGCGGTAACGTCGTGGTCCGCATTCGGGAGGTCGTGGGTTTCCACGGGTCGCCAGGAGAATGTTGGGAAGGATCATTACATCCCCCGAATTTCCTGTCTCTCCATTTCATTCATCCTTCGCCCCGTTTAATCTGTTTCAGAGTTGTAAGCGTCGGCAATGGAGTTTCGGTGCAGCGTGGCAGGGGAAAAGGATGCTCTCTGTAAACCTTCTCCGTCCCGGGGTATAAGGACCGTCCCCATGTGGGGCGGGGTCCCTGGTCTGCCGGGGCGTTTATATCTGCAAACTTTAGGGACGCTCTCATTGCTCTGTCGTCACTCCTGGTTCCGGCCGCCCCGTGTCTCCCTTCAACTCATCCTTTCCTCTCGGGGCGTCCCTCCTTACGCGGACGTACGGTACAACGTTCGGACTCCGTGGATCAGTGCCGCATCCCCTCCGCTTCTCAAGCAATTCTATATTATAACTACTCGCCTACTCCATCCAGCCCAGGAAAGGGTCTTGCTGCAAACAAAAACCGCCAGGCGAATGAAAGTAGTTTGTTACTGCACTGCATACGTTATTACCCGCCAACCGCTGAAGAAGTTGTAATATCCGCGCAACCGCATCACAGCCTCATAGTTACAATCACAGTGATAATAAGCACATACTTTATGTGAAGAGATGTTGCGAATCTTGACGTTCTCTACACACATTTCTGGCACTTCAGAAAATTTACATTTACACTAGAGCTCAATATCTGAAATTGAGTGAATTTCTCGTCTGATGTTTTGTTTTAGTTCTTTCAAGGTGATGGTTTGCTGCATACACTTTATTTTTCACGTGATCATCACCGTCGGGTAAATTTCTGTAACTGGATTTTGCAAATCTAAATTATACAGAGAATGCTCTTCTCCGACGAATTATGGTTCCATTTATATGGCTATGTTCCGTCATAAAATAACATATACTGAAACACAGAGAAACCCGATTTTACACACGAAATTTCTTTGCATGGCATGAAAACTGGTATGTGGTGTGCAGTAAATGCATACCGAATAATAGGACCTATATTTACTGAACAAACAATACATGCAGATAGGTGTAGGACTGACTTATACCACTTTCTCAACAGCTGCTGACTCATTAAGTTTAATTCAGGAAATTATAAGATAGGGTAATTAGTAAACGTGTATGGTCCTCAGGATCGCCTGGTTTAATTTTGTGCGACTTTCATCTCTGGGCAATATTAAAAATAAAGTGTATGAAAAAAGAGGAAGAAAAAGAAGAAGAGTACATACGAGGGCAGTCCCAGAAGTAACCGACCTAACGTACATATAGCGGTTGTTTCAAACAAATGACTATGGTAGAAAGTACCACCCTTATAAAGCTTATGTTTGGCGATGCTAATTTGTTTAGTAATTGTTTGGCAGCCATTAATAGTGAACACTCTCAGCGAATTTGTAAACATGGATAAAATTGCTCATCGTTATGTGATACAATGCTTTCATTTGAAAGGTCTTAGTCCAACTAATATTAAAGCTGAGCTAGATTCTACTCTGGGGGAGTCTGCTCCTTCATTTACAACAGTAAAATATTGGGCGGAGGAGTTTAAGCGAGGCCATACGAGCTGCCAAGACGAACATCGCAGTGGTCAACCAAATGAGGTGACCACGCCAGAAATTGTGAAGAAAATCCACAAAATGGTATTGCATGACCATCGACTGAAAGTGCGCAAGCTAGCAGACACCATAGGCATTTCAAAAAGTGCTGTACATCACACACTAACTGAAAGATGTGCGCAAGATGGGTGCCGCGTTTACTCACAATAGAACAAAAGCAGCGTCGTGAGGATGATTCAGTCCAGTGTCTGGCGACGTTTCGCTACAATAAAGCCGAGTTTTTACGTTGATTCATAACCATGGATGAAACATGGGTCCATAACTTCACACCTGAGACGAAGGAACAGTCAAAACAGTGGATTGAAAGGGGGGAATCGGCTCCAATGAAGGCGGAGATAGTTCCATCTGCAGGCAAGGTCACGTCAGGTTTTTGGGATGCGCGTGGGATAATTTTAATTGATTATCTTAAAAAAGGAAAAGCAATCAATGGCGAGTATTATGCAGACTTATTGCAGCGTTTGAATGATGAAATCAAGCAAAAACGGCCGCATTTAGCGAAAAAGAAAGTTCTGTTTCATCAAGACAATGCACCAGTTCACACATCCATTATCACCATGGCCAAAATCAATGAGTTAAAGTTCGAATTGCTTCCTCATGCACCCTATTCGTCAGATTTAGCCCCCTGTGATTATTTTCTGTTTCCAAATTTGAAGAAATGGCTTGGTGGTAACAGATTTGCCAACAACGAAGAGGTGGAGTTGCAGTTGATGGCTATTTTGCAGAACTCGACTGTTCTCAGTATAAACAGGGTGTCAGAGATATTGAACATCGTTGGGAAAAGTGTAGCCAGCCGAAAGGTGACTATGTAGAGAAATAAATATGTTTTTTCCCAAAATTTTTGTGTTTTCTTTGTTAGGTCGGGTGCTTCTGGGACAGCCTTCGTACATTGGAAGACCTAAACCAAACATCAAGCGAGAAATTCATTCAATTTCAGATATTGAACTCTCGAGTAAATGAAACTTTTCTGAGAAGATGCCAGAAATGTGCGGGTAGGGAAGGACACTTCCAAGATCTATGATATGGTATTATCATTGTAATTGTGACTTTGAGAATGTAAGACGGTTGCTGGTGTTTCGGCGTTGTAGCGGCCCGCGAGCCCACTGTGAGGTGGCCGCAGTGACAAGATAAGCATTGTACTTCAAATAAAAAAGACGGTGATAATCATAGTATTTTAATAAGTTTCATTTAAACATAGCTTAAATAATTAACCTCTATTTGTTACTATAGCCATGCAGCCATGAGTATTTCGCGTTGTTTACTTGAGCGAAGCAACAGTCGTGCTGATGCAGTATTGTTTATGTTGCGATCGTGGCTGTGTGCGTAGCAGTTTAGAGCAGAGTAATTAAACAAAGGAGTGGAAGTCCTTACGGGGGCTGTCCCAGAAGTACCCGACCTAACAAAGAAAACACAAAAATTCTGGAAAAAAACATATTTATCTCTCTACGTAGTCTCCTTTCAACTCGATACACTTTTCCCAGCGATGTTCAATAGCTCCGATACCCTGTTTATAGTGAGAACATCCAGTTCCGCAATATAGCCATCAACTGCAGACTCCAGCTCTTCACTGTTGGCAAATCTTTTAGCACCAAGCCATTTCTTCAACTTTGGAAACAGAAAATAATCAGAGGGGGCTAAATCTGGCGAACAGGGTGCATGAGGAAGCAATTGAAGTTTAACTCAATGATTTTGGCCATGACGATAGTGGATATGTGAACTGGTGCATTGTCTTGATGAAACAAAAACTTCTTTTCCACTAAATGCGGCCGTTTTTGGTTGATTTCATCATTCAGACGCTGCAATAAGTTTGCATAATAATCGCCATTGATTGCTTTTCCTTTTTGAAGATAATCAATGACAATTATTTCTCACACATTCCAAACAACTGACACCATGACCTTGCCTGCAAATGGAACTGTCTCGCCTTCTTTGGAGCCGATTCTCCTTTTTCAATCCATTGTTTTGACTGTTCCTTCGTCTCAGGTATGAAGTAGTGGACCCATGTTTCATCCATGGTTAGCAATCGACACAAATACTTGGCTTTATTGCAGCAAAACTTTGCCAAACACTCGACTAAAACATCCTCCAGACGCTGCTTTTGTTCCATTGTGAGTAAACTCGGCACCCATCTTGCGCACAGCTTTCTCATGTCTAAATTTTCCGTCAGCATGCGATGTACAGCACTTTTTGAAATGCCTACAATGTGCGCTAGCTCGTGCACTTTCAGTCGACGACCATCCAAAACCATTTTGTGGATTTTCTTCACAACTTCTGGCGTGGTCACCTCATTTGGTCGACCACTGCGATGTTCGTCTTGGCAGCTCGTACGGCCTTGCTTAAACTCTGCCACCCAATATTTTGCTGTTGTAAACGAAGGAGCAGACTCTCCCAGAGTAGAATCTAGCTCAGCTTTAATATTAGTTGGACTAAGACCTTTCAAATGAAAGTATTGTATCACACAGCGATGACCAGTTTTATCAATGTTTACAAATTCGCTGGGATGATAGCTGCCAAACAATGTAGTATCATCAAACTTAAGACTTCAGCTTTATAAGGTTGATACTTTCTACCACAGTCATTTGTTTGCAACAACAAATACTCTCTATACATCAGGTAGGGTACTTCTGGGACTGCTCTCGTATAAGTAATAAAAAAACTTTAGTTTAGAATGTATCCCACTTTTTATTTCTTCTACCACGTACATAGTAGGTAAAGGTATCTATTGCATTCCACCCAAAACTTCTACGCCAACATTTCACCGGAAATACATGTTTTGAGCACCTTTAATTAAAAAAAACCTTTGGAAAAAATTCCATGTGTGCGTGTGTGAGCAGTTAACACACACAATTTATTTAAAATATTTTTGTGGCATTAGACATTTCCGAGATATTCGTCATTAATGGTTCATTTGTTCAATACTTGGTCATTTTTTATAAGTCCCATCGATTTTCAGTTGTTTCTGGCGATGTCATGGAAACAGTATGGAAATTAAGGCCAGCATACAGCATCCAGTTGTTAAACATTTGACTATCGCTGTTCTATTTGTATCTATAACGAAATGTGTAATGTAGCTGTTTCTGCAAAAGTTTATCTGGATTAAATTGAAGTAGATAGAAAAACAAACTTTCGTAAGAATAATTTGCATACCCACTAATAAACGATAGAGAGTAGAGAAAGTTATGTGAAGTAAGAATAAGATTTTTGCTTAACCGTTATGATACCCTTGCTGTTAAGGATGTCATTAAAGCAACTTGTGTGTGCGTGCTACTGTGTTGTAGATAAGCTGGTTATATAAACCTATAATACGACACAAGTGATACAACACCGAGCTGGGTATCGCGATAGTAATCCAGGACTCCGATCAACATCCAAGTTTTTACTAATAAAATATATTTCACAACATTTTTACATCCATTCTTGAATTAGTAAATTTAGTTTATCAACTGTAAGGGTATGTATTTCTTTACTACTCAGTACTGGTAAATTGAAAGATAACACGTGGTTAAGATAACATTGGGTGGTAAGAATGACAGTTTCTCGAAATCCCGAAATCAAACAGCTGAGCAACTGCTGAGGGGGAAGAAGAAAGCTCCACCATGTGTTCACAAAACGTCAAGCGCGGAGTGACACTACGATGCTTACCCGACGTTACACGGTTGGCTTCATAAACTGGAATGACGAATTATAATTCGCGCACATTAAGAAAATGTTTGACATTTGCAGAGGACGTGGAACAGAGCTTTAAAATGATGGGAGAGGACTGAAACCTCATAGCGATCGTCATAGCAACGTTAGGACGTTTCTATAGCAACTGTACACGCCATCACTGCGTTGCCAACACGTAGCAGGTGACAGGCATGTGACTGCGACAGTTACTCTAACACGAACTTCTGTTTGCTACCCAAGGGCTAAAGAACCCACAGACGGGACTCTACGACGCACGTCCCCTAAGGAAAACATTAAGACAAAAAGAAAAATAACAGAATCCGGGTCACATCTTCCCCAAAAAGGACGTGGTGTCTCTCCTTATCAAGGATATCCACAAGTCAACTCTTGGATACGAGATCTCGAAGGTTTAACATCCAGTGAATTGCGGGAAGGACTTACAATGACGTCTAATGACTGCTTCGTCCGTGCCCTCATTGGCAGAACCTGTCGGCGATGCCGCAGAGGGACTCAAACTCTTGCTCATGTTTTGGGTTCTGGTCCTTAGGGAGAACTACTTCGAAACTCCCGTCATCACAGCATCTGATCAATGATGCACAACAACTAAGATTATCCAACTACCAAGTACATGAGGAAGTTCATGACTTCGCTTCAACTGGCACCACTAGAAGCAGCACTGGCAGCACCAATACCTGCCAACAGTAAAAATCTGATGTGATACACTCACATGACTTTCTCTACTCTTGTACAATCTATTTTTACAAACGCTTATTCTCCATATGCTTCATGTTAATCGAGATATCGAGATGTCAATCTTATTGGTAATTTTCTTGTAGATGCAAGGGGAATATGGTAGGCTTTAAGCGATAGTCAAATATTTTAACGCTGGTTGCTATGTGGCGCATGTCCAGAACACAAAAAAAAAAAGAATAACGAATTTGAGAAAAAGTATAAGTATTGAAAAATTTAAGGAAATAACAAGCAATATCTCGAAAACGGTTCACTCAACAAAAGAAATGTATATGACATAAATTGTGTATTTTAACGCGATCTACATTTTTTGTGTAGTAAAATTTTGTCTATCTCTTATGGTTTACCAGTTATGCAAAAGTCGTTCACAATGAAGAATACTTTTGGAGACATTCCCAGAAAATTCGAGATAAACATTTCATTTCTCATGACATTATCTTAAACATATGATATTTTCATCAAAATCGTTAGAGCCATTTTTGAGAAAATTAAAATTTTCGAAAAATGTTCCATGTAAAGGGTAGTCTGGGGTGGGGGGATTTTCTTGAAAACCTTCGTGTCGCATCCTTGGAAGATACTGAACCTAAATACCAAGTTTGGTGTTTATCCGACTGTTCGTTTTTGAGTTATGCTGTTCACAGACACACACACAGTCACACACACAGACACACACACACACACGGACATGTTTCCAAAAATGCTTTTTTTGGATTCAGGAGGTCTCAAAACATGTATTTCCGGTGAAATCTCGGTATCGAATTTTTGGGTGGAATGCAATACTTCCCCTACTTACTATACGTAGTAGAGAAAGCAAAAATGTATATGTATATATATATATATATATATTATATATATATATATATAACTGATGCAACTGTCATATTCGAGATCAACTTGAAGATGTTAACGCAAAGAAGAAAAATCTGATGTGTTACATTCACATGACCTTCTCTGCCATCTTACTTTACTAGTGGATATGCAAACCAATCTCACGAAAGCGTATTTTTCTATCTACTTCACTATAATCCCGATAATTCTTTGCAGAAATAGCTACCTTAAGATTTCGTTATAGATACAAAGAAGACAGCGATAGTAAAACGTTTAAGAACTGGACGTTACATGCTGGCCTTAAAATTCGTGAGAAACGACTGAAAATCGACAGGACTTTAAAAGAATGAAGTCTTGAACAATTCGAATACTTAATAACAGATACGAGACAATCCCAGAAGTACCTGATCTATGTATTTATAGCGGTTGTTGTTTCAAACAAATGAGTATTATAGAAAGTACCAACCTTATAAAGCTTAAGTTTAAAGTTTGATGATGTTGCATTGTTTAGTAATTGTTTGGCAGCCATTAATAGTGAACTCTCTCAGCGAATTTTTAACATGGATAAAACTGGCCATCGTTATGTGATACAATACTTTCACTTGAAAGGTCTTAGTCCAACTAATATTAAAGCTGAGCTAGATTCTAATCTGGGGGCGTCTGCTCCTTCGTTTACAACAGTAAAATATTGGGTGGCAGAGTTTAAGCGAGGCCGTACGAGCTGCCAAGACGAACATCGCAGTGGTCGACCAAATGAGGTGACCACGCCAGAAATTGTGAAGAAAATCCACAAAATGTATTGAATAACCATCAACTGAAAGTGCACGTGCTAGCAGACATCGTAGGCATTCCAAAAAGTGCTGTACATCGCATACTAACTGAACTTTTAGACATGAGAAAGCTTTGAGCAAGATGAGTGCCGCGTTTACTCACAATGGAAGAAAAGCAGCGTCGTGAGGATGTTTCAGTCGAGTTTTTGGTGATGTTTCGCTGTAATAAAGCCGAGTTTTTGCGTCTATTCATAACCATGGATGAAACATGGATCTACCACTTCACACCTGAGACGAAGGAACAGTCAAAACAATGGATTCAAAGGGTAGAATCGGCTCTAAAGAAGGCGAACACAGTTTCATCTGCAGGCAAGGTCATGGCGTCAGTTTTTTTGGGATGCGCGTTGGATAATTTTCATTGATCATCTTCAAAAAGGAAAAGCAATCATTGGCGACTATTATGCAAACTTATTGCAGCATTTGAATGATGAAATCAAGCAAAAACGGCCGCATTTAGCGAAAAAGAAAGTTCTGTTTCATCAAGACAATGCACCAGTTCACACATCCATTATCACCATGGCCAAAATCAATGAGTTAAAGTTCGAATGGCTTCCTCATGCACCCCTCTGATTATTTTCTGTTTCCAAAGTTGAAGAAATGGCTTGGTGGTAACAGATTTGCCAACAATGAAGAGGTGGAATCTGCAGTTGATGGCTATTTTGCAAAACTCAACGGTTCTCACTATAAACAGGGTATCGAAGCTATTGAACATCGCTGGGAAAAGTGTATCGAGCTGAAAGGAGACTATGTAGAGAAATAAAGATGTTTTTTCCCCAAAATTTTGTTTTTTCTTTGTTAGATCGGTACTTCTGGGACAGCCTTCAGAAAGGCTAGTTACAAAAAGTTTTATTTGAAGTAAATTATGTGTGTTAAAGAGATTACATTATTTTGTGTAGTGCGGTTTCACCTTTCGCTTAACGTGTGTTATACAATATTATACAAAATGCCTTCCGAATGAAGAGATCTTCACAGGCTATTCCCAGAAAATTCAAGATATACATTCTATTTGTCATGCAAATATATTTAAACCATGACATTTTAATAGAAAACCTACAGCCATTTTTTATAAAATCAAAAATTTTGAAAAATGTTCCATTTACCTTAAGGGCAGTTGAGGGAGGGGAGATTTTATTCAAAATCTTCTTGTAGCATCCTGGCAAGATACTGAACTTAAATACCAAGTTTAATATTTATCCGAGTTTTTCTTTTTGAGTAATGCTGTTTATATACACAGATACACGACACACACATGAAACAAATACCTTTTTTGGTTCAGGGGGTATCAGGTGATATCTCGGTATCGAATTTTAGGTAGAATGTAATACCTTCTCTATCTACTAGCTGTAGCTCGTGCTGAGTTCTTGCATCAGTGTAAAAGCTTCTTAGATGAAGGAGCCAAAAGAAAATCTGAGCGGTCTCAGGCACCGACATAAAATTATCTCATAAAGGTCAAGCGCGAGAAATAATTCCGTTAGAGAATATTTTGAAGACGAGAAATTAAACGGGCGGAGGGAGTAGGGGGACACTTACATTGACTTCCAAGGTATAGGGTCTTTCAAAAAGTGTGCCCTATCTTTAACATGTGATAGCTGCCGTTGTTATTGAGCTACAGCAGTCATTTTTTTCATGTGGTTACAGTTGGTGTTGACAAATAGCCATGGAACGTTACAGTATTCATTATTGTGAAAATTTATTATCAAAATGTATCATCTATTCGCAAACCTTCCGTGTATTGCGTGAAGTTTACGGCGTGCATAATCGTCCCTGCGAGAGAACGATTCGGCGTTTGATCGATAAATTTGTAAGAAGTGGTTCTGTCAGCGATCAAAGAACGCCTGTATGTAATCGACGTAAGCGCTCCAACGAAAACATAGGCGCCGTTCGTGAGAGTGTACGCGAGAACGGAAACAAATCAATTGCCCGTCGAGCGCAAGAATTGGGGTTTTCGACGACCACAACTTGGCGAATTCTGCATCTGCACTTGAAGTTTCACGCTTACGAAATGGTGTTCACTCAAGAACTAAAGCCCAATGACCATAGGTTGCGCCGTGTATTCGCTGACTGGGCTATGGAGCAATTGGAACCTGACTCGGATTTTTGTCGAAAAATCATCTTCAGCGACGAAGCCCACTTTTGGATGGATGGTTGTGTTAATAAACAAAATTGCCGCTATTGGAGCAATCACAATCCAATGCAGATTCAAGAACGACCACTTCATCCGCAAAAAGGTTACTGTGTGGTGTGGATTTGGTATGGTGGAATCCTTGGTGCATATTTTTTCCAAGATGAAGATGGAGAAGCTCTAACTGTCAATGGAGAAAGATACCGGGCTCTTATAAGGGACTATTTTTGGCCTCAATTGGATGGTATGGATCTCAGAAATGTCTGGTTCCAGCAGGATAGTGCCATATATCATACTGCTCTTGAAACAATCCATCTTTTGAAGGAGAATTTCAGAGGTTTCATCATTTCCCGTGGTGGTGATGTTAACTGGCCCCGAAGTCATGTGATTTAACGCCGTTGGATTACTTCTTGTGGGGTTATGTTAAATCTCGAGTTTATGTCAACAAGCCACACACAGGAAGTGATCTTATGAATAACATCATGTGTGTTATTCGTGAAGTTGGACTTAATTTACGATCTTCTGTAATTGAAAATTGGGTCAACCGTATACGCGCAACCCAACGAAGTCGCGGTGGTCACTTAACTGATGTTTTCTTCCACACGTAGTGGCATTAATTATGTTCCAAAATAAAAAATAAATAAACCTCTATCATTTATAGAACGTGTTTTATTTAAGTTCAAAGATAGGACACTCTAGTTGTTAGACCCTATACTTGAAAAGACTTCGCGAGGTGTAGGAATCAGTATGAAAGTTTTTTACAACCTAATGTGTCTACGTTCTAAATTATATAAATTTGCGTTCTACCTTGCTGAAAAAAACTGTTAGTTTTACAAATTATGCCTCGACACACGAGAAAACCCTATTAATGGCACAACAAAAAGTAAAATGTAGTTGCTAATAGAATAGTTTGCTGTGATATTTGTCAGTCCGTATCAAGGCCAAAAGTGTCTGCTGTAACAACATAACATCATTTAAAAAGTATAATAAATTAATTAAAATCAAAGAGCGAACGCGCTTTTGTGACACATACGTGAAATGCGTTATTTAAAACCGATGAGAAAACGCCATCAGCCTTTGACTCATTAGCAGAGTTCGGCTGTGTAATTTGTAATTGAAAGTTACGAGACTGTCATGTGCTGTTTGCTGTGGAAGAGGAGGGAGAGATTTAATTCCATGGGCGTGAAACATGAGCGCATATATTACATGTAAGTTCTGCTTGGGAAGTAAAACAGTTCACACTACGTGTAACTTGGTACATACCATTCATAATCCCGTCTCCTAGGATTGAAATGCCTACACTAGCGTAGATATGTATTAAACGTTTTTTGACGATAGCAGTTTTTCTCCTACATTCATTGCTGGTAACCTAACCTACCTGCGTGTTTTGTCTATTTACTGCAGGTATGTACACTTGAGAGGAGCATTCATGACCCCACCCCACCCCTTTCCTTGTTCTAGCAGCCCGAGTCGATAGCCGACTTTTGCATAGCTTTTTTCGCGATGGCGGATGTGCACCAGAATCTAGGATCCAAGGGAGTTTTATATTCGTTGATAAAACATAAACAATTTAGTTTTATTAACTGTTCTTCCTTAGGCTGGAAAGGTAGATATGTGTTGACATTGGGGTATGTTATATCAACAAAAGTTAGGATGCCTTGTGTTTTTCCGCGATAATTGGACGTGTTATCATATCGACATCATAGCTCAGACGGTGGAGCAGTGATACGTGAAATTAACATCTGTGGTTCGAATCCCGACTGTGGCATTGAATTTTTTGTTCTAATTCAGAGGGCTGCCTGGTCGACGGGTCATTCATTGCCATGTCTAGGCAGCTCCAGCAGTGGGGCGGGTCTTTGAACCTGGAACTGTTAGGGACTTCCGCGCGTCTCTGTGGTCTGTCAGTCTGCGGCCTTTAGCCTCCTATGGTTCCTTCATTTCATCCCTTCCTCCTGTGGGGTCGTAGCCACAAGATATCTATGTAAGTCGCACTTGCGAGGTCTCCCCCTCCGCTATTTTTAACTGGGGTAGCAAAGTGGTTACGTTCCCGGCTCTAGTACTAAGGATCCGGGGTTCGTTTTCGGCCAAGGGGTGGCGATTTTAAGTCTGACCTAGCCACACCTTCACCTCTGACTTGCTCATGTCAAATATCCCCAAAGCCTAACGTGTTCGGAGTCCAAGGTAAAAGCTGTCATTCCACCGTTATCCTCCTCATCATCATCCTCCTACTATTGGAGGCAACGTATTCCGCCCGCAGGATCCGAAACGGTCCAGTCATCGCTTGTTCGAATAAGGTAACCCCCGGGGTCATATGCCATATATGGGAGCATTAGAAACGATGACGACCTATATCTAACCTATGTTGCTGTTGCTTTTTTTAGGTCAACAAAGAAGCGCGGATTGTTGGTGACCTTGCTTCTTGAACCAACCATATATTATTCACTATTATCGTAAAAAAAAAGTGCACAATACACAAGTTTAAGTGTATTGTAGCATCCGGAAAGCAGAAGACAGTGGCTTCATCTCGATTTATAAACCCTTCTCTGTTCTTCAAAGATGCGCTTATCGCAATATCTATTATTATTATTATTATTATTATTATTATTATTATTATTGAATATTACGCATATTTCTTTTAATCAATGTTTAATTTTAACACAAAACTAAATAACCAGTGCGCATAATTCGCACAACCTTGATAAATGTCTAAATAGACCATAAATTGTCATTTATCTCCAGTCCAATACAAGTATAAAAGGTTTTGGTGAATCATGTACCAATGCATATTTTAAATTACGCAAGCGCACCTTCTACGGCTGCGTTGTGTGATAAGATGTTCTGTAAATGTATGAGATTCCCCCAATGCTGTGTTTGTTTTTAACGATAGTATTGTACATCTTAGGTCATGTCTGGGCGCTCCTGACATACCTGAAAGTGCTCTTAATTCATCGCAATGAAAGTAAAATAGTGTGCCGAAAGGATTCAGATGTGACGTCGCCACGGCGTCTTCATTGGATGATATGAGGACGGGGACGCAGCTCAGGTTTCCCAGAGCAATGCTTGGCAGGTGGGTGGTCGAAAATGAGCAGTGGTGAAGGATGATAAAGTATTAACGTGTAACTCTGGTTCCAAATTTAGTTTAATTATTTACAGTGCTGCTCTACAATAAACATGTCAGCAAAATTTAGTTGACTAAAGTTCTAGTCTACATTATTACAAACATGTCTTGATAGGGCTGCAATACACAAGTTTACCTGGCTGCCAGGAAGGTTGGGCGGTTCGGGCGGTCTTGCGGCGTAGTTGAAGATTAAGTTAAAGATTAAAAGACCGAGTGTCACAGATTCCTGTCAACACGTGACTAGAGAGAGCGAGCGGTCAAAAATTCAAGTTCAAATATCCGAAGTGTGCTGACAATGTTCCTTAGACAGCACTGACGTAAGCGGGTGACAGCATGATTTGTATAATGTCTCCACGTGCTGGTATATTCGCGAAAATTTGGGTCACAACAGTAAAATTAATAACTACGGTCGTCGACAAGTGCTTTTTACTTTCTCTACTACGTATAGTAAGTAGGGGAAGTATTGCATTCCACCCAAAAATTCGATACCGAGATTTCACCGGAAATACATGTTTTGAGACCCCCTGAATCCAAAAAAGCATTTTTGGAAACATGTCCGTGTGTGTGTGTGTGTGTGTGAACAGCATAACTCAGAAACGGACAGTCGGATAAACACCAAACTTGGTATTTAGGTTCAGTATCTTCCAAGTGTGCGACACGAAGGTTTTCAAGAAAATCCCCCCACCCCAGACTACCCTTTACATGGAACATTTTTCGAAAATTTTAATTTTCTCAAAAATGGCTCAAACGATTTTGATTAAAATATTATATGTTTAAGATATTTTCATGACAAATGAAATGTATACCTCGAATTTTCTGGGAATGTCTCCAAAAGTGTTCTTCATTGTGAACGACTTTTGCATAACTGGTAAACCATAAGAGATAGACAAACGTTTACAACACAAAAAATGTAGATCGCGTTAAAATACACAATTTATGTCATACAATTTTTGTTGTTGAGTGACCATTTTCGAGATATTGCTTGTTATTCCCATAAATTTTTCAATACTTATTTTCTCAAATGGGAATTCGTTATTCATTTTTTTGTCTTGGATATGCAAAGAGAAATTAATCTGTGGAAAAGGGAATGGTGCTGCCCCTAGCAACCAGCTATTAAGAGATATGTATGTGCTTAATGGCTACTGTATTTCGTTACTGCCCTTGTAAATATATATTCCCCTTAAATCTACAAGAAAATTAGCAATAAGATAGAGTCTGCAAATGTTTATCTCGATTAACATGAAGTAGATGGAGAATAAGCGTTTGTAAAAATAGTTTGTACAAGAGTAGAGAAAGTCATGTGAGTGTAACACATCAGATTTTTTTAGATTTAGGGGGCTCAAAATATTTATTTCTATTGAAATCTCGACGCTGATTTTTTTTATGAAGTAGGTCCAATGCTTCTGTTACCTACTACAGGCTAAGAAAGGAGGCAGAGAAAGTAAAAATGTCATATTTTGGCAATTTTTACGATTTAGTCTCCGTTTATACACCTGTAATACCTTATTCCTTTATAAGCTTATATTTTATGTGCTTAAATATAAGTATACGTATTTATTCTGTTAGACATAATGCATATTCCAATGCATGGTATAATAGCTTCGCGACCTATTAACCTTATTCTTTCATTCACAGCTAGAAAAACGTTGTTAATGCCTTTCCAACGAAAGAAAATTTTGAATTGAGAGAGCAGCTAAACAGAGAGTTTGATCGATATTCCATTAACATTCCTCAGGGACATATAAAATTCTTGAAATAAAACTAGATTTCTGCTTCAAAGGATACAAAAGGTTTGTGCAAGGACTTAATGAACGCTTAAGAAATCTTGGTCACTGCGACGCTGGAGGAAGCAGTGCATTTTAAAGACTTTAGAATATTTAAAAGCAATGCTTTGTTCTCCAGCAAAGACATTATGCACTCGTGTTAAGCCTGCAGAAATCCATGGCGAGTCTTGGCAATGCTAAGTACAACTGCATTACCTCTCTGGAAATAGTTTTTCTTTACATTTCCAGGCTTTAAAGGCAACTTCAGTCAATGGCACTGATGAATATTTCCTTCCTTAATTTCAAGTGATCTTCTTAGTAAACGAGGAAGTCCAATTTGTTCCACAGAAATCTTACTTTCATGTTACGGTAAGCTGCTTGAATTGAGCTTGCATCTAGGGCTTTATACCATTAAGTACATTTTAAGAGCACCGATCTGTGAAATTGGGCTAAAATTGTCAAACAGTATAACTTAAGATTTTTAACTTCTTATAAATTCGGATTCTCTAGAAAGGTTTTCGTATAAATATGTTTATTATCATTGTGAAAATGAGAGTCACGCGACAAATTAAATAATCATGAGCAGAGGAAAAAAGTTCAATACATTTATTTTATAGATCATTAATTTATAGTATTACTATTATTCGGTTTTCAACTGGCACTTCACCAAGTTATCATTGTCACTTAATAACTTGATCTAGTTCAAATTTTCACTGTGACTTCACTAATATGAACGAGTTCGACTTCCCCTGTCACTTCACTTTCCTTCGCGACGTAACGGCCTGACGAAATACGCACGACGTAATCTCTTTTCCGGACGGTTCACTCTCTGGGGAGTCGAACACAAGACTTCCCCAATCTCTCTCCTGCAGCAGCGCTCACTACACTGACGTAAAAACTCACTCATAGAACAACACTTTTCGTAGCACTAGAAACGCACTCGTTAACTAACTCGCGAGCATTCTCGCTTATATAACCAATGAAATCTTACACAGAACATTCTAGAACGTTCTAGGCGGGGGAAGGAAACTTCCAGGAGGTTCCGTTTATCTGTCGATAGTGCTTCTGGTGTTTGACATGGGCGAGAGCGCTACTTATCTTTCTTTATCTCCGACTGCCGAGCGCCGACTTCCCAATAACATTGGACCATAGCCGCTGCGTCATATTATTGTATTATTGAATTACCAGCATAACAGAATGCTAGTTTTTTCTTTTTTGTGCGATGGGCGTTCTAAAGGTTCTTAATCTGACGAAGAATTTAAGAAAACTGATATTTTTCGGCATTTCAACATTTTTTTCAACGTCCTTACACTTTTTAATACCCGCAGTAAAATAAGATTTCTTCCAACTGTGTAAACTAAGCACCTGTCTCTGTTTCAACCTCGTGTGTTGATGTGAATCTTAGGTCAAGAGCCATTTCTTCAGGTTTGGAAACAAAACGAAATGTCCAGGAGCCAAATCCGGCGAATACGGCAGATGTAGAAGCACTTGGAAGTGAAGGTCGTGCAGTTTTACGGCAGTTACCCAGACGTGTTATTGAAGAGGATTTTCCTTTTCGCAAGGTGCGGACTTTAGCCTGAACAGCATCCTTCAGTTGCTCCAGTAGTGGAGCGCAATGCTTTCCAGCGATGGTTCTCCCTACCGAAGGATGTTTGGTATTTAAATCACTTTTCATTTTAGAGACCTTTTTCTAAAAATACTTTTGCGGGGAGGGGGGTTCGGAGACTGAGAAATAGGATGGAGGAAGAAACTAGAGGAGGCCAAAGCTCGAAAATGGGCTGTTATGCAATAGTATTATGAATGAATGAATGAGGGTATGTATTATGCTATTCATGCATGAGGATATCCTATGATAACACATGATTTGATTTCCTTTTATTTCCATCCAGCAGTTCACTGATTTGACTTCATCATCGTGTTAAAAGTGCTTACCTTTGAGTTGGAGGAACATGTGAAAATCACTTGGGGCAAGCTCCGGTGAATACGGAGGATACGAGAAAACTTCCAAGTTGAATCTTGACCCAGGGAAGTTTTCTCGCATCCTCCATATTCACCAGATATTTTCCTAAGATATTTTCACATGTTCCCCTGACTCAAAGGTCATCATGGATGTAAGCACTTTAACACCGTGACGAAGATCAATCAGAAGTGAACAGCTGGTTGCGAGCATAGGACCCGACCTGGTACAACACTGGCTTGGAAAAACATGTTGACTATGTAGAAAAGCAATAGAAGGATTGTACAATATAAATAAAATTAATTCACATGATCAATTGTGTGTAATGTTTTTTTTTTTATAAAATAGGGAAACTTACTTACTGGACGCCCCTAGTATGTACCTATTATTAGTTACTGTGCATAAATAATTTCAAATTAATTAATGAAAATATAAATAATATCGAAAAACTGAGTACTCAAGTCATTAACATGATTTGTGCAGCTGTGTAAACTAAGCGCCTGTCTCTGTTTGAACCTCGTGTGTTGATGTGAATCTTAGGTCACAAAGCCATTTCTTCAGGTTTGGAAACAAAAAGAAATGGTCCGGGAGTCAAATCCGGCGAATACGGCAGATGCGGAAGCACCTGGAACTGAAGGCCGTGTGCAGTTTACAGCAGTTACCCAGACGGGTTATTGAAGAGGATTTTCGTTTTCGCAAGGTGCGGACTTCAGCCTGAATAGCATCCTTCAGTTGGTTTAGGTGAGCTCAAGATTTTGAGGCTATGTAACCATTTGTAATTTTAAACCACAGTATTTCGATGTAATAATCTTGCGTTCTTGCTTATGAGAATTATTTCAGGTACGTTATTATGAATTTTCAGTTTAGTAAAAATGTCAATTGTCAGAGTGGGAGGTTGTGAACTTACTTCTAAAATTACTACCACCTTCAGTTTCTGAAAGGAAGCATCTTCTGAGAGCTGTTATAAGTGAAAGAAAATGAATCTAAAAGGTGGAGTAGGAAAGAAAAATCCATGATTTCTGGTCCATTTAGTCAACATGGTGGAGTGGACCTTCTGGATGCTATCGTTGATTGCCCATTGACCCCATGGGTTCAAAAATAAGAAATTGGTGCTTGAAGTATTTTTCCACATGGTCAATATCATGCTAATAAACGTATAAATGTTTTATAGAGATATTAAAGGCAATAAATACTCTTTTGTGAAATTGAAATTTATTGTACTTGATATTGAACATGAAAAGAAGAGATGGCGACCTTTAAATGATGCTGCTGCCGACCCACCACCTAAGAAAAAACATCGGATGTGTTACACTCACATGACTTTCTATATTCTTGTACAAACTATTTTTACAAACTCTTATTCTCCATCTATTTCATATTAATCGAGATAAACATTTGCAGAAACTATCTTTTGACATGCAAAGAGAATTACCTTTTACACATAGCGACCAGTTTTAAAAATATTTGACTATCGCTTAAGGCGTACCATGTTCCCCTTGTTTTGTATTTACAAGGGCAATATAGAAATACAATAGCCTTTAAGCACACACATATCTCTTAATAGCTGATTGCTATGTGCAGCACCATTCTCTTTGCCACAGATTAATACTCTTTGCATATCCGAAACAAAAAAATGAATAACGAATTCCCATTTGAGAAAAGTATTGAAAAATTTAAGGGAATAACAAGCAATAACTCGAAAATGGTTCACTCAACAAAAAATGTAGATGACATAAATTGTGTATTTTAAAGCGATCTACATTTTTTGTGTAGTAAAATTTTGTCTATCTCTTATGGTTTACCAGTTATGCAAAAGTCGTTCACAATGAAGAATACATTTGGAGACATTCCCAGAAAATTCAAGATATACATTTTATTTGTCATAAAAATATCTTAAACATATGATATTTTAATAAAAATCGTTTGAGCCATTTTTGAGATAATTAAAATTTTCGAAAAATGTTCCATGTAAAGGGTAATCTGAGGTGGGGGGATTTTCTTGAAAACCTTCGTGTCGCATCTCTGGAAGATACTGAACCTAAATACCAAGTTTGGTGTTTATCCGACTGTTCGTTTCTGAGTTATGCTGTTCACACACACACACACACACACACACACACACACACACACACAGACATGTTTCTAAAAATTTTTTTTTTTTGGATTCCTGGGGTCTAAAAACGTGTATTTCCGGTGAAATCTCGGTATCGAATTTTTGGGTGGAATACAATACTTCCCCTACTTACTATACGTAGTAGAGAAAGTAATAAACAGCTGTCTCTAATGCAGCAATTGCTAAGATGGAAGAGGAGGTTATCCATGGAAGGTGACTCAGAAAGGGCAAGCTTTGTGTAAACGACGAACGAGATGTAAGTGCAATGAATGTAATACGCCCTGGATGTAACACACATGCTGCTCAAATTTCTATTTCGTAAAGTTTTCTGCATGTTTGTATTAAAGCCTCAAATATATAATGTGAACATACGATACCACGTTCATAATATGTTCAAAAAGTAAATATTTATACATTGATGACCTAAAGTCGAAATATTTAAATATGACAATTTAAAGGTATTAAAATGGCTTTTCTCATGTTTCTTGATAACTCACGCATGCAGATATTAAATAATGGGATACATACATAGATCTCTATCAATCGCAAGGGTCCGCAAACCGTACGAGCTGTTATATTACATAAATAGCAAATAACAGTAATAATAATAATAATAATAATAATAATAATAATAATAATAATAATAATAATAATAATAATATTTAAAAAATAGAAGCAAAAACGACCACTACAAGCAAACACCATTGCACATTCGGGGGGTCCCAGGTTCGATACCCGCGACCGCCCACTCTGGATCATGGGTTTTTCGTGGTTTCCTCGGGTCAACAGGCGAATATTGGGGTGGCCTGTCATTTCCTATACCCTCATCTTCCCCGTCATCCCTTTGAGGGTTGTAATACCACGCGATGATGTTCGGTGGGTAGCAGCTGGATGGTGGCTTGCAACTATAGAGATTTCTTTCCTGGCGTCGCTGCGAGAGTTGCTCAGTTAGGTCTCCCCTGCCAGTGGGTTCCGCCCCGGGGAACTGGAGGTTGGTTACTTGTGGGCATGACGGGCGGCGTCGGATGCGTTCACTCTGGAAACATTAGGGACCCTGTTTGTGCTTGTACATTTCGTCATCTGGATGTGGTCGACGTTCGTATCTCTCCCATCATCTCTCCCTCCCGGGGTCACTAGTAGAAGCACAAGGGTCGATTGGCCTGCAGGTGGTGCGCTGCCCCGGTTTCGGGGGCCGGCCTCAATTCATTCGCAAATTACTTTTACCTTTAAACACCACTGCACGAACAAAAGTAAAACATACACAACCCACAGAACAACAGTAGTGGTGGTGGTGGTGGATGGCCTCAAAACTTATATTTCCGATAAAATCGCGACATCAAATTTTTGGCTGGAATACAACACTTCCCCTGGTTACTATACTTAGTACCGAGCAAGATGGCTCAACCGGTTACGTCGTGACCCACATTCGGGAGATCCAGGAATTGATCCCCGGCGGCCGCTCAATCTGGCCCATTGGTTTTAGTGGTTTCCCCGGGTCGCCAGGCTAATGCTGGGGAGGTTCATCTTCTACCACGATTAACATTTCCTGTACCCTTGTATCTCTCATCTTTGTGTAGAACCAGGCTACAGTTTTCGGCTAGTTGCGGCTGGGCGGTGGCTTGCGCTCTGTAAAGCTTTCTTCTCTGGCGTCGCTGCGGTACTGGCCAGTTAAATGTCTCCACAGCGTGGGGATCCGCTCCGGGGGAGTCCTGGAGGTTGGTGGCTTGTGGGCAGGGGTCATGCAGCATCGGATGCGTTCTATCTGGAATCTGCTTGCGCCCGTCGGCATCCGGATCTGGTCGCCCTCGTCCTTCCCTCCCAGGGGTCATATTCGAAGTAAAACAGGGCCAAACTGCTTACTTGCGATACTCTGCCCCGATTCTGGACGTCCCTCCTTAATACGTACCTTACCTTTACTATACATAGTACAGAAAGTAAAAGTGCATGTATGGGAAACAGATCTATGAGCACCACGCTTTAAACCTATCGATTCTGATTGGTGAACATCATCAATGAGACCGCGTTGCCTGGCAGGCGCTCGCGTGTAATTATCCCAGTAATATCTACGAGATCTCCTACTTTGGAACGCCCCTCGTAAACACAATGAACACAGAAATGCGAACACTGTACATCCCTTTGAAGTATAGAATATGCAAAAGGTTTGCCACGTACACTATGTGATCAAAAGTATCCGGACACCTCCACAAACATACGTTTTTCATCTTAGGTGCATTGTGCTGGCACCTACTGCCTGATACTCATTATCCGCGACCTCAGTAGTCATTAGACATCGTGAAACACCAGAATGGGACGCTCCGTGGAACTCACGGACTTCGAACGTGGTCAGGTGATTGGGTGTCACTTGTGTCAGAAGTCTGTACGCGAGATTTCCACACTCCTAAACATCCCTAGGTCCACTGTTTCTGATGTGATAGTGAAGTGGAAACGTGAAGGGACATGTACAGCACATAAACGTACTCGCCGACCTCGTCTGTTGACTGAGAGAGACCGTCGATATTTGAAGAGGGTCGTAAAGGGTACTAGGCAGACATCTATCCAGACCATCATACAGGAATTCCAAACTGCATCAGGATCCACTCCAAGTACTTTGACAGTTATGCATGAGGTGAGAAACCTTGGATTCCATGGTCAAGCGGCTGCTCATAGGCTACACATCACGCAAGTAAATGCCAAACGACGCCTCGCTTGGTGTAAGGAGCGTCAACATTATACGATTGAACAGTGGCAAAACGTTGTGTGGAGTGACGAATCACGGTACACAATGTGGCGATACGATGGCAGGGTGTGGGTATGGCAAATGCCCGGTGAACGTCATCTGCCAGCGTGTGTAGTGGCGAGAGTGAAATTCGGAGGTGGTGGTGTTATGGTGTCGTCGTGTTTTTCCTGGAGGCGGCTTGCACCCCTTGTTGTTTTGCGTGGCACGATCACAGCGCAGACCTACATTGATATTTTAAGCACCTTCTTGCTTCCCACTGTTGAAGAGCATTTCGGGGATGGTGATTGCATCTTTCAACACGATCGAGCACCTGTTCATACTGCACGGGCTGTGGCGGAGTGGTTACACGGCAATAACATTCCTGTAATGGACTGTCCTGCACAGAGTCCTGACTTGAATCCTATAGAACACCTTTGGGATGATTTGGAACGCCGACTTCGTGCCAGGCCTCACCGACCTACATCGATACCTCTCCTCAGTTTCGCACTCCGTGAAGAATGGGCTGCCATTCCCCAAGAAACCTCCCAGCACCTGATTGAATGTATGCCTGCGAGAGTGAACGCTGTCATCAAGGCTGAGGGTGGGCCAACACCATATTGGCTTCCAGCATTACCGATGGAGGGCGTCACGAACTTGTACGTCATTTTCAGCCAGGTGTCCAGATACTTTTGATCACGTAGTGTATATGTAGGTGTACTACAACTGGTTAGAACAAAACAAAAACTCTCAATATTTACTCTCAACAGATTTATTTTTCCGATAATAATATAAAATTTCTGCAGAAATATACGAATATTTCACTGAAATGTTTCCTAGATGTATGGTCGAG
Source organism: Deroplatys truncata (assembly GCA_030765065.1). Lineage (NCBI taxonomy): Eukaryota > Metazoa > Arthropoda > Insecta > Mantodea > Mantidae > Deroplatys > Deroplatys truncata. Next base: position 17,370,862 of record CM060979.1, read on the forward strand.
AAGTATCGGATGTATCTATTAACTTCATCTAAAATCTTTGGAAACAAACACTGTAATGGGAAAGAGACAAGTGAGAAGTTTTCAGTTTTGCATCCCTTGATTTAAAACAAACAAAAAATTAATTTACATATGGAAAACGAAATATGCATTTATCGAGCAGTGCCAGTAAAATATGCGAACTATGTAAATAAACTTAATGTTTTCGTGTCATGCACAGGGTTAAGTTCTACATCATTCATATTTATGTATTCCACCAATCAAAATAAAGTCTGTCTCCAGTTTACCACAGTACAGCAACACTAGAGACCTTCAGAAAATCGGAGTTTACGGCAGGTGGGAAAAATACATACCAATCTGAGATTCATGAATTCGGGTAGGAATATTGTCTTATAGTTACAATGTAAATTATTAAGTACTGAGGCAGTATTTTTAACACTTAATTGATTTCAGTCAAATTATATAATATATAAATTCAATAACAGCCCGCCTTAAACCATTCTGTGTATAAAATAATGTATAAAAAGTGTATATTACAGTCATTGCATACGTTTATATTATTGTATACATTTTCAATAATGTTATGTGAATGTATTACGTCATTTAATAATGTAGGAGCTGTGAGAATAATAGGTTAAAAGTTGCTAACAATGAGGTAACCTTCAAGCAATAATGAATTTTAAAGTTCAACAATACTACTTGTGATTCTTGGAGCAACAATAATGTCATTTTGAGACAGTTTATAAATAGCCAATCAAAAACCAGAAAAAGCTTTAGTTAAATGAAGGTATTCTATTGGATTAGGATTAGCCAATCAGAAACTAAAATGAAGCAAAATTTACAATTTCAGAGTTCAGTTGGTTGTAGACAGTGTTCCTAACCGGACGCGAGATGCGTCCTCGAGAAATTTAATACGTATTCAGTGTGAGACAAAAATAGTTTGTGTTAAAAAATGCAAGTAATTAATAAAAGAATCTCACAGTTCTCTATATCAGTGAAGTGTTATTTAAATTGTCTTAAGGATTAATAAATGCAGCGAAGTAAAAATTATAATCTGTGTAAGCCTACATTCTTCAGCCGCACTACTCCCTGCAAAGAAATCCATGTCTCTAACAATAATACTGAAGCAGCCGAGCCAAACATAAATATACAATATTTAAAGAAACAGTCAAAATTACAAAGTTAATATTTTTAAATTTTTGGAATGAAGGCTACCGGGTACCATACTTGCGGTTGTAACTACTTCAAGTTCGGCTCCCCAACATTTGAACTACAATACAACTCCTACTTCAAATTGGCTTTCCATACGTGAAACAACCATCTTCTTCAGTACTAAACACGACTTTAAACGGCAGTTACTAAACTGCGGTGTCATCTGTAGATATTCGCCGTTTGTATCGCAATGGTGGTGTACGCTGCTTGCATTATTCTTCGTGTTGTCAACATGAAATTGAGTTTTATTTATGGACGCTCTTTAACCGCTGTGGTACTTAGCGTACCAGCCTCAGTGCATCATAATTGTGTACATTATTCCAAGACAGATTCTGGAACGAAGATTGAAAACTGGCAATGTCGAAAAAGAACCAGTGGGACCTAAGTGATTGTTTTGGCTGCGAAAATGAAGAGAAGCTGGTGCGATATATTAAGAAAATGCAGAAGCAAGGTTTTTCTCTAACAAGAGATGATATTAGCACTCTAGTGCGCAATTTCAGCGTAGATCTTGACAAAGAACAAATCTTATATTTACTTTATGGTTTTCAACAAATATTCTTCTGCAGGGACCATCACTTACTAGAGCTTGATTACTAATTGATAAAAAAAATATAAAACATGTATTGCATAATTATTGTTACTTAAATAAATCACTAAAATTCGGGACTTTTTCATCCAAAATAAATTTGTGTGATCATAAGCACATCCTAGATATTACCAAGATTAATCTTTAAGGAATCCATTTAGCTATTTAAACACAATTTTCCTTCAAAATTCTTGGTATGATACATTTTAAAAACTATGGGCGTCATCGCCGGACTTACAATTTTTTTTTTTTTTTTTGAAAACATGATGGCCTCACCCACATCAGAGTCTTCCCCCTGCCACTGGGTAATAACCATTAGGAAACAAAATACGGCCCTCATTAGGAGGGTAAGAAGCAACGTAGCCAAATACTGTATGTTTTCTGTATTTCCTTCAACTTCGTCAGGAGTCAGTCCAGTTTCAGGTTCGATGTTGTAAGTTTGCAAACCGGTGAGTAAGTGCACATCATGTCATACCTTTTCCAACGCTGGATATCAGCTGAACCTAAATCTGATGATGTGAATCAGTATCACCAACCTTCTTCACCAAAGACTCACGCGAAAAATAAAAATAGCTCCGTCATTGGAACAGGTGCTAGGTTACGTAAAGACTTGGCAACTTGAGATTTGCTTTGAACCGCAAGCCTTGTTAAGCCAACCCTTAAAGCTCTGCCGTCCTGGGCAGATGTGTGAGGTGAGGCAGTCAGTTTAGAAAAAACTATACCCTATAGGTTTCGGTGTTAAAGGCAACCGTAACCCGACTCCATCTTTACAATAGTCAAGTCAAGTAAAGCATATAGTGACTCGCTTTTAAACATCTGATTCTCGATTTGGTATTCTTTATCTCCATTGTATCTAAAACGAAATGTGTAATGGAATTATTTTTATAAAGGTTCAGAAAAATAAGTTTTCAACAGAACATTGGGATGAAGTATGAAAATAAACCATAGTGGGTAGAGAAAGTCATATGAATGTAACGCAAAGACTTATCACAGAGATCTACTAATTGGAAACATACTGAACAGTGTATTTTGGATGCTGTGATTGAAAACCTCGTAGACTGGAAAGAATTTTTCGAGAATTTTTTTTTTAAAATGTTTCTGATGTATTGCACTCAGATGGGTTTTTCTACTCTTGTACAAACTATTTTTACAAAACGCTTATTCTCCATTCATTCTTTTAGGTGCAAGGGGGATATTGTGGGCTTTAAGCGATAGTCAAATGTTTTAAGAGCTGGTTGCTATGTGGAGCATTCCATTCTCTTTGTATGTCCAGGACACACACAAAAAAAATCCCATTTGGGAAAAAGCATAAGTATTGGAAAATTCAAACAAATAACAAGTAATATCTCGAAAATGGTTCAGTCAACAAAAAACGTTTGTGACATAAATTGTGTGTTTTAACGAGATCTACGTTTTTTGTGCAGTAACATTTTGTTTATCTCTTACGATTTCCCAGTTTTGCGAAAGTCATTCAGAATGAAGAGGACTTTTGGGGATATTTCCAGAAAATTCAAGATATACATTTCATTTCTCATGAAAATATCTTAAACATATGACATTTTAATCAAAATCGATAGAGCCATTTTTGAGAAAATAAAATTTTCGAAAATGTTCCATGTAAAGGGTAATCTGGGGTGGGGGATTTTCTTGAAAACCTTCGTGTCGCATCTCTGGAAGATACTGAACCTAAATACCAAGTTTGGTGTTTATCCGACTGTTCGTTTCTGTTCACAGACACACACACACACACACAGACATGTTTCCAAAAATGTTTTTTCTGGATTCAGGGGGTCTCAAAACATATATTTCCGGTGAAATCTTGGAAATCAATGCTTCCCCTACTTACTATAAGTAATAGAGAAAGTAAAAAATCCCATTTGAGAAAAAGCATAAGTATTGGAAAATTCAAACAAATAAGAAGGAATATCTCGAAAATGGTTCACTCAACAAAAAACATGTTTGTGACATAAATTGTGTATTTAAACGAGATCTACATTTTTTGTGTAGTAAAACTTTGTCTATCCCTTACGGTTTCCCAGTTTTGCGAAACTCATTCAGAATGAAGAGAACTTTTGGGGACATTCCCAGAAAATTCAAGATATACACTTCATTTGCCATGAAAATATCTTAAACATGATATTTTAGTCGAAATCGATAGAGCCATTTTTGAGAAAATAAACATTTTCGAAGAAGTTCCATGTAAAGGGTATTTTCTTGAAAATCGTCGTGTGGCATCCTTGGAAAACAGTGAACCTAAATACCAAGTTTTGTATTTTTGAGAGTGCACGACACACACACACACACGGACACGTTTCCAAAAATGCTTTATTTGGATTCAAGGCACCTCAAATCATGCACTTCCGGTGAAATCTGGGTGTCCAATTTTTGGGTGGGGTGCAGTACTCTCCTCTACTTACCATAAGTGGTAGACAAAGTAAAAATTGGCATCGTAAACCGAAAGTGGAAGAGGATCTTGGACAAGTGCAGCTATCGATGCCTGTGTATAGCATTGCAATTGGCAAGACGAGTAGGTGTGTCGAATGTTTACATTTGCATATTGCCTCTGGAGAGGAATTCTCTCTCTCTCTCTCGCTCGCTCGCTCGCTCGCTCGCGTCATGCGACGGTTTAAAGTGCTCTTGCATGTTCCACGACGGCGAAGTGATATTTTCCTTTGCGCCCTGGAGCTTTTCCTTTCTGGGACATCTTCAATTTCTTACTTGAAGCTTGGATAATTTTACTCCGGGCTTTTGGCAAGCGAAACTGTAGAAACAACTCCCAAAAGAATTAATATAAATTTTGTATTCGTTTTTTTAAAGGGAAATAAAGTGTGTGTATGTGTATTTCACGTAGAGAATCTGAGATTATGGAAATTAAAAACAGTAACCTTGTGAAAATATCTTAGAATGAGCTACATTCACATGACTTTGTCTACTTCCTATCATTTACTTTTATATGCCTTCCACAAACAACATTTACGAAAGCTTATTTTCCTATCTACTTAATTTTCGTGATAAACCTTTGCATTTCTATTTCGTTGAAGCTACGGGTAAAGCAGTAATTCGAAATAGTGTATTTTAAAGAGCTTTACATTTTCTTTATGGTAAGTCGTCTATCTCTTAGGGTTTACCAGCTATACATTATACAAAATTCTTTCTGAATGCAGAGGGTTTTACAAGTTATTCTCAGAAAATTTAAGATATAACTTTGTGTGATGTAAATACAGGATGATTTTAAATGATGGACCCATTTTATAAAATTCGTATTTATTAAAGCACAAACCCAACATGAACAATCTGTATAACAATGAAAAGAGGAAGTTTCAAAGTTTTTTTTCGGCGGGCGGTGATGGTTTTAGAAGCGGCCGGTAGAGTGCTCACGCAATAGGCCGCCATTGTGTTTCACTGTCAGTACATAGTGAGATGGCTACTGTGGAGCACAAGGTTTTCTGCGTTACTGAGTTAGCAAAACGTGAGTCGCAAATTGTAGTGCGGCGGGCATTTTGTAGCAAATTCGGTATTGAACCACCAACCAGAAAAAGCATTAGCCGTTGGTTTACGCAATTTAAACAGACTGGAAGTGCGTGTAAAGGAAAAAGCACAGACCGACCGCATGTGTCAGAGGAGGATGTCAGACGGATTGAAGACAGCTTTGTTCTCACTCTACCCCTAGAGCTAGTAGAGAACTTGTAATACCCCAACCTACGATTATAACTTGTGCGGGCTCTTAAACCTAAAGACAAAGAGAAGCGTCTCCAGTGCTAGGTATGACGCGTTTCTACAGCGTATCATTTTTAGCGATGAAGCTACCTTCCACCTTAGTGGAAAAGTCAACAGACACAATGTTCGCATATGGGGTTTGCAAAATCCACATTCAACATTGCAACACGAAAGAGACTCACCGAAGGTAAACGTGTTCTGTGCCTTATCCCGTACAAAGCTTTATGGGTCATTTTTCTTTACGGAAAAAACTGTAACTGGAATAACGTACCTGGACATGTTCGGACAATGGCTGTTCCCTCAAATTATGGAAGATTCACAGGACCTCATTTTCCATCAGGATGGAGCTCCGCCTCATTGACACAGCGATGTACGAATGAATCCCGTCCTCAGCGCTGGATAGGTCGCAAGGTAAATGAAGACCTGACTCTACACTTCTGGCCACCGAGATCTCCTGATCTCGCCCCATGTGACTATTTCTTATGGGGTTATGTTAAGGAAGCTGTTTACGTCCCGCCTCTACCCACAACTCTGGACGACCTGCTGCCGTGCACTCAGTAACAGACGATAGGCTTGCTCGTGTGTGGGACGAGTTTGTTTGCGTGCAGCAAACGGTGGACACATTCAACATTTATAATGTATTAAACAAAATTTTGAATATTCCTCTGTTTATTGGTATAAAGTTGGTTAATGTTGGATTTGTACTTTAATAAATACGAATTTTATAAAATGGGTCCATCATTTAAAATCATCCTGTACATTAAAAATGGTTAGGACTATTATTAAGAAAATCACAAATTTCAAAAAATTTATGCATGTAAGTGTAGTTTGGGGAGGGATTTTCTTGACTATTTAGCTTAAAGTGTCTATAATCTAAGCTTCCTGCTGATAATCTTAAGGCTTTCGGTCAGTGTTGCCTACACAAATTCAGTTATCATGATTTATTATCATGTACATAATTAATCAAATTAATTATCCTTTTTTAAAAGACCTTCGTGACCTAGGGATAGTGTTTGATGTGGAATCAGCAGAAAATTTCAATGTCATAACCGGGATTTGAACTTGGTTCTCCCGTTTTCCGTGCGGTTGCTCTGACCATTGAGCTACTATGACAACCTGCCGGTAGGATATTTAATTTCCCAACTGATTCGAAGTTTCTCCCAATTAGACCACCAAGGCAATCTCACTTTAGAGATACGAGTAGCATTCTCAGTGCGTACAATTCGTAAGTACACTATGTGATCAAAAGTATCCGGACATCCACACAAGCACACATTTATCATCTTAGGTGCATTGTGCTGCCACCTACTGCCTGGTACTCATTATCGGCGACCTCAGTAGTCATTAGAAATCGTGAAACAGCAGAATGGGACGCTCCGTGGTCAGGTGATTGGGTGTCACTTGTGTCAGAAGTCTGTACGCGAGATTTCCGCACTCCTAAACATCCCTAGGTCCACTGTTTCTGATGTGATAGTGAAGTGGAAACGTGAAGGGACATGTGCAGAACAAAAGCGTACAGGCCAACCTCGTCTGTTGACTGACAGAGACCGCCGACATTTGAAGAGGGTCGTAAAGCGTAATAGGCAGATATCTATCCAGACCATCACACAGGAATTCCAAACTGCATCAGGATCCACTCCAAGCACTATGACAGGCGTGAGGTGAGAAACCTTGGATTCCATGGTCGAGCAGCTGCTCATAAGCCACACATCACGCAGGAAAATGCCAAACGACGCCTCGCTTGGTGTAAGGAGCGTCAACATTACACGATTGAAGTGGCAAAACGTTATGTGGAGTGACGAATCACGGTACACAATTTGGCGATCCGATGGCAGGATGTGTGTATGGCGAATGACCGGTGAACGTCATCTGCCAGCGTGTGTAGTGCCAACAGCGAAATTCGGAGGTGGTCGTGTTTTTTTCTGGAGGGGGCTTGCGCCCCTTGTTATTTTGCGTGGCACGATCACAGCGCAGACCTACATTGATATTTTAAGTACCTTCTTGCTTTTCACTGTTGAAGAGCAATTCGGGGATGGCGATTGCATCTTTCAACACGATCGAGCACCTGTTCATACTGCACGGGCTGTGGTGGAGTGCTTACACGACAATAACATCCCTGTAATGGACAGGCCTGTACAGAGTCCTGACTTGAATCCTATAGAACACCTTTGGGATGTTTTGGAACCCCGACTTCGTGCCAGGCCTCACCGACCTACATCGATACCTCTCCTCAGTTCCGCACTCCGTGAAGAATGGGCTGCCATTCCCCAAGAAACCTTCCAGCACATGATTGAAAGTATGCCTGCGAGAGTGAACGCTGTAATCAAGGCTAAGGGTGGGCCAACACCATATTGACTTCCAGCATTACCGATGGACTGTTCAAATTCCAGCTGAGAACGAATTTTTCACCTGACTCCACATGAAAAACAAATTAAGTTGCCGGTTTCAGTGTTAAAATTTGCGATGAAACATAACTTCTTTGATAATACTATCCATATACTCACATTAATGAACAGCATCATTCGATAATGATTAACAAATTGCGGAATTCAGAGCACACAATAGAATGTACACTTCCATCCTTAATAAAACTACATCTTTTATTTGCAACAAGAAAGAAATTCTATCAACTTTAATTTCAAGAATTGTGCGTCCCCCAATAAACATTCTTGAATGAAGATACATTCTCATTATTTAAGCGAATAATACAAGAGCAAAACTAACTACTTTGGGGTTATATCACATAACCTTAGTTGTTTATTGCCATGGAACTGTTAAAAATAGTATTTAATTTTCTCATTTACCAGTAAGGTGAAGTAGTAATGTTGTTACGTATATTTATTTATACGTAAACTTGAAGATCGTTATTTGCTTCACGTAATATATATGTTTAGACTTGAAAAAGTTGGTATACTTACGTAATTGTATTTAACTTGAAGAAGTAGTAAATGTTTCTCGTAATTGTATTTTACGTAATATCTATTTAGTTGCATTTAAGAAGTTCCTAAAACAAGCTTTCGGCGTCGGTTTGAATTTGTTGATTACGTAATAGTTACTATTATTACGCAATATGTCGCTACGTACGAGAAGCTGATTTCAAGATGTGTTTTTGTTATTACACTCCAAGGTTTACACTATAATATTTAACTTTGTTATTAAAACTGTTGCTATATATTATTTATGTTTGAATTTGCCTCGGCTGCGTCAGTCTTGTTTGTAGAGTCAGGTATATCTTAGGCAGGGCACGGTGTAACAAGAATGTAGACAACACAGAATTTAACTTTTTAAATTCACTTCCTTTATTAATTCTTGCACATTTTTATAAATAACTACACTTTTTAAGAACTGTGAGAATCTTCAATACTTTCTCTTAGCGCGTATACATATTTTATGATTCACACGTAGAGAACACATCTTCCGTGTGGTTACTACCAAGGCTTTCAAGCAACTGAGTAACTCTCAACGGTTAAACCTGTAAGCTTCGGTATTTCAAGTCTCTGATTGGCTAATTCTACTCCAATAGAATATCTGCATTTTACTTAAGCTTTTTCCTTGCTATTGATTGGCTAATTTTAAACTGTTACTAAATTTACCTTATCTTTGATATAATCATGACTGGTGCGAGTGTATTACTTATAATGTTTGTTTACATCACGTGTGTTGAAGCCATCTTGTGACGTCATTCATTTGTTCGGTTTGTAGCTCCATCTAGTGTTAGCAATTTGTGGTAGTATTAGTGTTTGAAAGAATTATAAGTTTTGTTTACTGTCCTCCGGCTAGCTATTATTTCTCAGTCGAACATGTCTCTTGAATCAGAGTGTGTAAACGGAAAGGAATCTTTTATCCAAATATAACACTGAAATTTGTTTTACACATTTATTGTCAAACACGTTAACTATCACATTTATACATTGATCTTAACACTCGCCAAACTGAAACTGTTATAATAACTTCTTACTGATCACTTTTAATCCACGTACTTCAACCTTTTGTATAATTAACCTTACAACACTTTAGATTATTCATAATTCTGCTGCGTGTAACTTGTGAATAGATACCCGACGTTTGCCGTACAAATACTTTCGACGAATTGACTGACTGAAGACGACGTGTAGTGTACACAGATTTTTGATGAACTGGCCGCGATCTACCTCTGACTTGGCTTTTTATACACCCACTCCCCGATATGCCTAAAGATTATAACTGAGTTACTATTGGCTAATAAAACGCGCCAACATTAGCGTCTATTTTAATATCCAATGAAAATTATGAATACATATGCTCTAGGGAAATATTCCAGAAGATTCTCAACGGAAAAACGCGCCAACATTACGTAACTTCCTCGTTTCCAATAATGATAAACAGCTCACCCCCCCTCGCTGCATTATTGCGCTATTATTGACAGTTTCAGTAAGGTCGTAGAAACTTACTTATCAACAATAATTACAGTCAAGAAACATCTTAAATCAATGTCACATAAAAATGCATATTCATATTACAAGCATTATTTACATTTAAGTAATTTGTGATACAAATTACTGCATCACTGGTAACCTTTCAAACTCTTAAACTCATTATTGCTACAAGATTACCTCATTGTTAGCAACTTAAAACTTATTATTCTCACAGTTCTTGCATTATTAAATTATATAATGTATTCACATAACATTATTAACACATGTTTACAATAAAAATAAGCATATGCAATGACTGTTACATAAATGTAAATAATTATTACATACATATTGTTTCAAGGCGGGCTGATATTGAATTTACTTATTATAAAATACAATTGAAATTATTCAGGTATTAAAATACTGCCTCAAAGGATACGGTATTTATAATAATCCGGTGAACTTCAGAGGGCCTTGCACGGCAAAAATACAACTAAGGTTATTTAATATACAGGGCTATTCAAAAAGAAGGAACAAACTTCAACTATTTATTTCTAATGAACGACAATAGATAGCGACACATGCAATACATCATCGAATAGAGAAAAGTTTAAAATTTTATTTTATGTGTTCAAAATGAGCACCATTTGTTATGCGAGGACGACCAGTGCTTTTCCGTTTGCATACGCAACCATCTTCTACGAATTTTTAGGACGAGGCGGTTCTTTGTTGAACTTACAACAAAATGCACGCTGCAATGTAATAATGAATTCATTCTCTGCATAATGGAACACATAAAACGACTTTTTCTGTGGCGTCGCCATTTTCTCGTAAACAAACACAGCGCCACTGTAGGCACTGAATTGAACTAATAGGCGGGACTTAAAACTTTGAACTTTCCTTTATTCAATGATGCGTCGTATGTGCTGCTATCTATTGTCGTTCATTAAAAATGAATATTTAAAATCTGTTCGTTCTTTTTGAATAATCCTGTATTGCGTAAGTATTTAGTTTTTTAGATTTATTTTTAGCTTTGCTCTTGTATTGTTTGCTGAAATAGTTACTTATGTTTATTTTCTAAAGATGAGAGTAAATTTACCCTTTCCGCCTGAAAAAATACGAACTTGAATTTTAACACTGTATTTACAATGTTGTCGATTTCACGCAGCTCAAATGCCGTAATGTAAGGTAGATAATTTCATGTTGAGGAAATGCCTAGCGCTTTCAAGAGACCGTAGAATCGTGGCGTGTCAAGGCGTGAGTGCTGCTTCAAGGCGTACCCATTCCTTTCTGCTGTCTGTATTTTTCTTCCTTTCTTCCCTTTTTTTTTAATCTCGGAGACGGATATCATCTCCAGCCTTCTGATGTTTTGCTTTTTGCAGATTGCGAGAACTGGAACTACTCCCGGAGGAAAACTGACGGATTAGTTCTTTCTAGGAACATTCCTTTTTCTTGTGAAGACGAAGACCTCAAAATGTGACGCAGAAATCTCATCCGTGTCAGTCGCTTTCAGTTAGGTGGCGCTTCAGAACACAGTTGATTAATATCCACTTAATATTAATATAAAATGTTAATGTTATAGTGATAGATGTTGATAGTTATTAACCCTCCATAGCCGGAGTTACTATGCCACATGTGTCGTTCTTCCTCCTAATTCCTAAACTGGCTTTCATATCCCTTTCATATGCAGCACAACCGAAGTGATCGAATAGCGGTGATCGTTAAAATGGAACGATATGCACTGGCCGTCCATTCAAAGCTAAACGTTGCGAGGTCGAGTCCCAGCGGCTGCAGTCAAATGTATCTATGGCAAAGAATGGGGAGGGCCCAAGTAAAATAACCGGTGTAATGGCATGCTTACATGCTGACGGGGTTACATTTGACCGCAGTTACATGGATTCTGCTTCTTTATATTAAAAAATCTGATGTGTTGCACTCCATGTTAATCGAGACAAACATCTTATTGCTTATTTTCTTATAGGTGCAAGGGGAATGTTGTAGGCTTTAAGCGATAGTCAAATCTTTTAAGAGCTGGTTGCTATGTGGAGCATTCCATTCTCTTTGTATGTCCAGGACGTTAAAAAAACACGAATAACAAGGAATATCTCGGAAAAAGTGCACTGCACAAAAATGTATATGACATAAATCGTCTGCTTTAACGATATCTACATTCTTTGTGTTGTAAAATTTTGTCTATCTCTTATGGTTTACCAGTTATGCAAAAGTCGTTCACAATGAAGAATACTTTTCGAGACATTCCCAGAAAATTCGAGATATACATTTTATTTGTCATGGAAATATCTTAAACATATGATATTTTAATCAAAATCGTTAGAGCCATTTTTAGAAAATTAAAATTTTCGAAAAATCTTCCATGTAAAGGGTAATCTGGGGTGGGGGGATTTTCTTGAAAACCTTCGTGTTGCATCTCTGGAAGATACTCAACCTAAATACCAAGTTTGGTGTTTATCCGACTGTTCGTTTCTGAATTAGCTGTTCACAGACACACACACACACACGGACATGTTTCCAAAAATGCTTTTTTTGGATTCAGGGGGTCTCAAAACATGTATTTCCGGTGAAATCTCGGTATCGAATTTTTGGGTGGAATACAATACTTCCCCTACTTACTATACGTAGTAGAGAAAGTCATTAGTAAAAACTCTGTATTTGCAAATAATAGCTATTTGAACCGGCGACCTTGGGAACTAGAGGCTAGCACGGTACCACTAGTCCACGGAGGAAGACTTATACCTTTGGAAGATGCCGAACTTAATAATATAAAAATAAACGATAGGTGTAGAAAACCCCATGTGAATGTAACAATAAGATTCTTTGGCACGGTTACAGCAAGCGCAACCTTTAAACCCCGTGGATAGTTGGTAACGTTGTACGAGACATTTCTTACCTCTGACGAGTAATAAGGCGTGTATTGTTCATCACGTGGTCCCTTGCGTCAAGACGCGCCTGAACGGAGTCACTAACTCCTCCTGTCTCTAAGAAGAGTTTTCTCTCTTTGGCATTTTAAAAATGTATCCGTGCATGCTTTTTGCAAGACATCAGGGACATTAATAAGTTAGCACTTTACACCTTCGCAATCCTTTTCATTCATGCATTTTCTATTCCGCTCTTTCATTCTTCTCTGTATCTTCTGAGCCCTTTTAAACTTCTTTGTTGCATTATTCTCTGCACTCATATGATGCTGGATCATTCCTTCTTGCTTTTTTCCTGGTGTAGCCCATTGAAGAACGACTTGCTTTGTTCCTCTATGTTTTGTGTTATCCTTTTAAACCTATGCACAGTTTTGCAGTTGCGTTTAACTCCACCTTTAGTAGTTTTGTTTTTCTTTTGTCTTATAATAATTGCTAGACCTTCACGTTAAAGTGTGCTGCGGCATATGTTAACTTTTTGTTTTGTTTTTGTTTTCTATGCAGATATGGACTACCTTTGAATTAACGTAAAACATTATCGGTCTCAGCTAAATGGCAGTTATGTTAAGATTTCATACCGAGTTTAACTATAAGCTTCGACCTGTTACTATAGTTACAGCACTTAGCTAATAGTTAGCCGTAACGATAAGCTTAGACAATTGACCCCAAAGTCTGTCGTACCGAGCAGGATGGTTCAGGTGGCCCGCATTCGGGAAGTCCGGGATTTAAATGCGGCGGGCCGACCATAGTTCGATCTTAAGTAAGAAGAAGAAAAATAATAATAGGGAATGCTGAGCCATCTATGTACAAATAATGAAAACAGGTGGACTGAACGACACCCTAATGCCATCTGCCCGGCACGTGTAGGAGCAGAGAACTACTTGTTATGCAGTAAGGTTTCTGTTGACACGTGTGGAAGTTGCCATCTGCCAATCACAGAAGCAGAGGTACAGTTGCTATGCACATGTCTCTGTGGATATGCGAGAGGCATCAGACCTAGAAGGCTCACTGTTCGCCACACACCACTCCAAGAGGTATCTCCCAGCAGATCCGTCGCGAGCCGATCATGTAGGTAAAGCGACGTAAAATAAATAGGGGGTAAATACTTGTACCTTCTATAAATAAGCAGCACAAAAAAACAAAAATTGTAACAGTTAACATGCTAGCCTCTAGTTGCCAAGATCGCGGGTTCAAATCTGGCGGAAGGTGATGGACTTTTTCGGGCGTAAAAATCCTTAATATGACCTCCTTCGGAAGGGAAGTAAAGGTGGTCCCGTGTCGTAGAATTACGGCACGTAAAAGAACCTCAAACCTGATAGAGATTTCTAGTAAAATTACCGGTCTTTCACGACCAATATAGAATGGGACGTTAAGAACCACAGCAGTTAAAGAGCGTCCATAAATAAAACTCAATTTAAACGTCGGAAATGTGAAGATAAAATGCGAGAAAGTGAGGGAAAGGAGAAATCGTGGTAAAATACACCACCCCGGCAGTCGCCTAGGACTAGAAGAAAACCACGAAAAGACCTGTGATTTGTGGCAGTATTTTTAACACTTAAATAATTTCAGTCTAATTATATAATATATAAATTCAATAACAGCCCGCCTTGAAGCAATATGTGTATGTAATAATTTGTAAAATGTATATAACAGTCATTGCATATGCTTATATTATTGTAAACATGTTTAATAATGTTATGTGAACGTATTACGTAATTTAATAACGTTAAAAAGTGTAATTATTTGAACATGTAGTTTTAAAGGAGTAGTAGTTGTATTGTTATTTGCAACACGCTTTGGACTCAATTTGAAGGAGTTGTATTATATTTCAACTGTTGGGGAGCCGAACTTGTAGTAGTTGCAACCGCACGTATAGTAAACAGTTTCCGGTAGCCTTCGCCGCAAATGTATTTTTACTGTTTCTTTAAATATTATATATTTCGGCTGCGTCAGTATTTGTTAGAGACACGTTTCTCTTGACAGGGTTGTGATACGACTAAGAATGTAGGCTTGCACAGATTATAAATTTTACTTCACTCCTTTCATTAATGCTTCATAACGATTTAAATAACACTTCACTGATATGGAGAGCTGTGAGATTCTTTTTATTAATTAATCACACTTTTTAACACGTAAACTTATTTTTCGTCTCACACGAATACATATTAAATCTCTCGAGGACGCACAAGCAACGCACCCAGTTATGAGCACTGTCTGCAGGCAACTGAATTGTTTTCAACCGTCTAAACTTGTAAATTTTTGTATTTCAAGTCTCTGATTGGCTATTCCTAATCCAATAGAATACCTTCTTTTAACTAAAGCTTTTTCTGGTTGTTGATTGGCTATTTTATAAACTGTCACTAAAATTACATTATTGTTACTCCAATAATCAGAAGTAGTATTATTAAAGTCTCAAACTCATTATTGTCTCAAGGTTACCTCATTGTTACCTCATTGTTAGCAACTTTTAAGTTATTATTCTCACAGCTCGTACATTATTAAATTACGTAATACATTCACATAACATTATTTAACATGTTTACAATAATATAAACATATGCAATGACTGTTACATACATTTTACAAATTATTACATACACATACTGCTTTATGGCGGTCTGTTTTTGAATTTATATATTATATAATTAGACTGAAATTATTTAAGTATTAAAAATACTGCCTCAGTTCAAAGTGGGCGGAATCAAAGCCGGGATCTGCCGAATGCGGGTCACAGACGTTGTCGCCTGAGCCATCCCGCTCATATCGACCCCAGTAGTTCATCTTTTCCTACACAACGCTTCGCATTTGAAGATGGGCAGTTTCCTCCTCTGCATTACATAACCTGTATACTGGTTCTTCTTTGAGGACTCCGATTGTATGCAAGTGTTTCCGTAAAGTGCAGTGTCCCGTCAAGAGCCCGGTTATAAGGTTTATTTGGGATCCATCGAGATAAAGCACATCTTCAGGAAAGAGGAGGATATTTTATTCACCATTCACTTACTGAGGAGCGACGGCGCTTTTAAAAATGACAAAGTGTTGCAACATTCGAACCAATAAGGAAGTGCTATCACATTCAGGTGTTTCTCGCGATGTCATCGATAAAATATGGAATTTCAAGGCCAGCATATAGCGACTCGCGTTAAGTTCCTCTATCTCCGTGGACCTACACTGGGCGAGGTAGTGCCGGGGTAACATGTGCGACTCCCATTCTGGAGGTCCCGGGTGTGATTCTGACCCATAGGTTTTTCCTGGTTTCCCCGGATCGGCAGGCGAATGATGGAGTCGTTCATGTTCTACCACGACATTCCTGTCCCTCATTTCTGTAACCATCTTCATTTTTATTTGTTTTAGGGTTAAATTAAAATTAATTTGAGTTTTATTTATGGACGCTTTTTAACTACTACGGTCCTTAGCGTCCCATTCCATATTGGTACGTGCCGTAACTCTACGACATGGGACCACCGGCTTTACTTTCCTTCCGAAGGAAGCCCGACTGTGGGATCTGTGAAGGTTTCTTTCTGAGGTCGGTTAGGACCCTCCCCCGGATGCTTTTGGGCAGGCTCGCGGTCTATGAATGGGCCCGGGCGGCGTTGGGTGCGTCCAATCTGCAAACATTAGGGAATCCGTCCATACTTGCGTCCGTCGTCAACCGGATCTGATCCCCCTCCGGGTCTCTCCTCTCATCCCTCCCCCTAAGGGTCACGGTAGAAGTACAAAGGGGTCGGATAGACTGCGTGCGGTGCTCTGCCCCGCTTTTTCCGGGGCCCCTCCGTTCGTCAGAATCTTATCTTTTACCACTGTACCTACAACGAACAGGGCCTAGATTCTGAAGTAATATCAATTCTTCCAGAGCTACTAAGATAATAAAACTAATTTACAAATTTGTTATTACTCTTCACAGGGAAATTATGTCTTCAAAAGTGTTCAGTTTTATATGGTTCCATAGTAACCCATTTTCTCGTCTGCTCACCTACACCAGTAAATTAAACAGAGACTACGACAGCGATATTGAAAATTTTTAGAATGCCAATTTTCTAAAAACAAATGAACTTTATTTATATTTAACAACTACTTTATAATGTTTTGCGAGTTGATTGGGGTATAGTTAGTTCGATTTGCTCTAATAGCTTGTTAATTAACATTAATTAAAAATTTCGTGTTCGCTCAAAAATGAATTTGACTAGAGAGCATTTTCGGGCTATGATTTTTTTACGATTTTAAATTGTCATTAACGCCTAAAAAGATCTGAAGTTCGGTTTCGAAATGCAATTGGCGAAGAATCCCCATCTAAGGCAACAACTCCTAATTGCTACAGCAAATTCAAAGGATATCGTTTTTTTTATGACTTTGGTGAGGAACACTCAAGAATTGCCGCTGTTCGAGCAATGCCTTAAGAACATCGACGAACATATTATAAATTTATTCGGGCGACACTGGACATTGGTACGAGTCAAACCCAAAACATTTTACATCAACAGTTAGACGTGCGAAAACTTTGTTGTCGATGGATTTCACATAAACTGACTCCCGATCAAAAACAGCGGATTGATTGATGCAAAAAAATCCATGGAAAAATTCCAAGGCGGCATTTCAAATTTGGTTTACAATAGCGTTACTGGTGATGAATCATTGATTTATTGCTATGATCCTGATGAGAAAAGCCAATCGGTTCAACGGATCTTTAGAACAGAACCTACAAATGTCTGACGAATTCGCAGATGGTTGCTAGTTTTCTTTCTAAAATGGGCCATATTGCTACTATAGCATTAGAAGATAAGACGAACCGTTACTGTTGACTGGTACACAAATGTCAGTTTACCGCAAGTTTTGTTAAAAAGTTCGTGAAAAATACCTAAAAGGAAACATAATGTTACATCATGACAACGCATCGTCGCATGCAGCAAAACTAATAACTGAGTGCCTGGATGCCCTAAAGAACCGTGGACACTCCACCATACAGCCCAGACCTAGCACCTGTTTGTTTCCAAAAATTAAAGAAAAATGCATGGAATCACTTTTTCGTCATCAGATGAGGCAGTGGAACATTATAAAAACCTGGTTTCTGAAGTGTCTCAGGAAGAGTGGAACCATTGCTTTGACTGATTTTATGGAATGCAAAAATGTATCGATGTTAAAAACGGGAATATTTTGAAAAACAATAAAATCATTTAAATTTTTTAAAACTAATCCTTGATTGAAATTATAAATTGTTTCACTGTCGCCCCTCGTTTAATATGCATGCAACATACTACCGTTATTTGTGAGTTGGTAAACTTACCTGGTTCTCCGCGAGGTCGGCGAGACTGAGGTTGTGCACCAGATTCCTGCAACAGACAGAGAAACAAAGCGACATCAATTATCGGTTCGATCAGTCGTAGGTGGAGCCGTGCACTGCAATAACAAAGTTACACACAAGCAAAACCTTGATGGCATTACACGGACCATCCATTTCCAACGGACGTATTTAATCGCCACAGAAAAGAGCACTGGAGAGAAAGAGAGGGAGGGAGACAGGCAGGGGCTGCGTCTTCTAGAAACAGACGACCACGCCCAACTGGCATAATGATGCCTATTTCCTGGCACAGAAGGTGTCCCTAAATACTGTACATCCTTCTTTAGCTCAAAAGTACTGAAGCAAGCTGTGTAATATGATTTCCTTAAAACTGATGTTAACCTTCACTGCCTTCTGCCTCGCGTCTGACCCCCGTTAGCTGAAGAGATGGATAACCTTTTTTGTCATACACAACCATGCAAGAAGTTACAGGATTCCGGCTTCTTTTAAAAACTGTCTCCAGCCTTCAACACAAAAGTTTCTCGCTGGCTAACTTTTCTACTGCATAGGTATAAAATTTTCCCAATATATTTAATATAAAAAATTATAACGCTAGTCTTATAAAAATGGGAGAGCCAAAAAACTACGAACCGGCTGCGCGGTGTTTTTCCACTGGGCGTGTGAACACATGATAACGCACTGCTGCTATAAACATTGTCACGCTGTTGACGTGATTTTGCTCTGCAGTGTGAAGTGCAGTATTGAGTTGACGGTGATGTGATGTAGTTCAGTTATTACGAGTTATTTATTATTTTGTACTGCACTTAGTCATAAAGTATATGGTTCAGTATATGTTTTCTACTACGCAACTCAGTCAGCTCGCCAAGTGAAAGTGCGATTTGCAGAAAGATTTCCAGGTGTAAAAGTTCCAGGCCATACAACAATCCATGAGCTTTACAATAAATTTCAGGCCGCAGGAAGTGTTCAGGCTACGAAATCTAAAAGACGGCGTACGGTTCTTAACGAAGAAACATTAGACGACATCGGTCATCGTTTGGAGAATTCCCCAAAAATCACTTAGGCGTCTTTCACAACAAGCAGGTATTTCTTATGGCTCTGCGCGAAGAGCTACCAAATTGTTGAAGTTAAAACCATATAAAATAACTGTGGCACATACTCTTCAACCAGGCGATCCTGTAATTAGGCGCACATTTTGTGAGTGGAGTCTCAATAGTGTACACAATGGCGAAATAAACCCACATTATATATTTTTCACGGACAATGCTTGGTTCCACCTTCATGGATATATGTGTACAAGGTTAGCGCGAAGGTCTACCCAGGGAATAAATTCCCCCCTCCTAAACACAGGGCCAGCGCCATCAGATATGGAACCAACCGGGGTGTTTCCCATGAGGCCAATAACTAGAAGCTAAAAAGGCGCCCCCTGCAGTGCAGGAGATGGAAGTGGATACGCCACTTACGCGCGTCAACCTCGGTAGGGTCGACAGCTCTCCAGCTAGCCGTCTACCGGCTCTCCAGGGCGGTACCGGAGAACTTATTAGGTGTCTCACAACCCCCTCAAAGGACGTACCCAGTACCCATGGGTCACGGGAACCACTGCCCCGCCGAGTCCAACCCAACCGATCAACTCCCCAAAGGGGAGGGGCTCGGCACGTTCGGCCCGACGTACTTCTCGTAACGCCAGAAGTACCACGAGTGCTAAGGTTCCGCAGCGCCCGCACCACGGCAGCTGAAGGGGTCGAACCCCCCCTCGCGGGGGGATAAATGTGTACACAAAATAATCGTTATTGGAGGTCTGAGAAACCTAATATTGTTCATGAAGTACCCCATAATGACGAAAAAATTGATGTATGGTGCGCCATGAGCGGAGAAACACTTATAGGGCCAAGTTTTTTCGAGTCAACAGTTGACGCCCGTACATACGTGAATACAATTGTGCCCCCCCCTTAAAGAATTAACAGACGGGGAGCGTGATTTTGCCTTTTTTCGACGAGACTCTGCAACAGCTCATTCGATGAGAACAGTTGACGGTGTGTTTGGGGACAGAACTATTAGTAGAGATTTGTGGCCCCTCGGTCCCCGGACCTAACCCCCTGCGATTTCCATCTCTGGGATAACTTAAAACATAATGTGCACAAGACAAACCCACACACCCTGGAAGAATTAAAACAAAATATCCGCCAGGAAATTGCCAGCATTTCTCAACGTGAACTACCACGAGTGATGGAGGTGCCAAAAGTGTATGGACAACGACAGTGGCCAGTTTCAGCATCTACTATCATAAAGTTGATAAGTAAAGCCTTTAAAAGTAGTTTTAAGAAATGTTGTATGGTTTCATCCGTGCCTTTCTATGATACCGGCAGACGCAACGAGCGCCGAGGACGCGGACAGGAAAAACACCGCGCATCCGGTTCGTAGTTTTTTGACTCCCTATGAAGATAGAGATTTCAAACTGAGCAGGTCAGCACTTTATTGTACTCTTGAAAAATTATTGTTGCGTTGTACCCTTTAGCGTATTAGTTACTGCGTGATAAGCATAGGAACAGCAAATATAGACCTTTAGTGAAAAACGTGTTTTCTTTAGAAATGTGTGCCCACAAAAATCTATAATTGCTATATAATCTGACACAGAAGAATATTCTGTATAAGATAATGTGTTCAAACCTGAAATTTATAACTGAATATTTTCACCATGTGATTGGGAACTTTGCGACAGTGCGAGAGCCGAAAACGACGATGCTAACGGCAACATGTATGCGTTAGATAGAGGCAAGGATATCGCATTCATCCCCATACTATATTTTAAGGTTAAGAACAAGATTTATAATGCAGCAGATGGTATTTTACACATTGTCTGACTAAAATTTGGTCAACATCCAAGAACATCCCACACAAAAAATGTAGGTATATATTTTTAGTAAGTAACGCACAATATATTTTTTTTCTGCCTTGGTATTGCAGCTGGAATGTTGCAATTTCACACAGATATAGCTTGAAGTTGTAAGTTGTTTAGCTCTAGGGAGAGAAGCGTGAACTACGCAACAAAGATGGCGCTCATGTTACAGTCGTCCACGTGTGAAGAGCAAAGAGGTGTGGTTCGATATTTGTGGGCCAAAGGGCATAAACCGAGTGATATTCACAGGGACATGCGTGACGTGTATGAGGATGATTGTATAGACCGTAACAATGCCTCCAGGTGGTGTACATTCTTCCTAGAGGGCCGTGTGAACCTTAGTGATTCGCCACGCTCCAGGAGGCCGGTAACAGCTGCAACCCCGTAGAATGTCAGAGACATTGAGGCGGCAATTTTGAACGACCGGCGTGTGCAACTGCGAAAGTTATCGCAACAGTTCAACATTTCCTATGGTG
The DNA here is from genome assembly GCA_030765065.1 of Deroplatys truncata. Taxonomy (NCBI): domain Eukaryota; kingdom Metazoa; phylum Arthropoda; class Insecta; order Mantodea; family Mantidae; genus Deroplatys; species Deroplatys truncata. The sequence goes on from CM060979.1 coordinate 17,392,360, forward strand.
CAGTGTACGCTATTGTTCATGACACGCTGAGATTTGGTAAAGTTAGTGCTCACTGGGTGCCTAAGAACCTAACAGACAACCACAAGGCCCAGCGACGAGCTTGGATCACCTAACGCGGCACACCGCACAAGGGCATGACTTTCTGAAAGGAATCGTCACTGGTGATGAGTCGTCGGCATACTACTACACGCCCGAAACCAAGCAGGCAAGTATGGAGTAGAAACATGCTGGATCCCCAGTGAAGAAAAAATTCAAAGTGACGGTGTTGTATTGGTGGACTTTGCTGAACACGGGACCACTGTGAATGCTGCAGCCTACATGAAAACTTTGGTGAAGTTGCGTCGTGCCCTTCGCGACAAACGTCACAACGTGAATGCTGACAGTGTCAAAATTCTTCATGACAATGTCGCCACCATGTTGCCGCTGGTGTTCGTCAGAAAATCACCACATTTGGTTGGGAGGTGCTGTAGCATCCACCATGTAGCCCGGAACTTGCACCGTCGGACTTTCATCTGTTTGGTCCCATGAAGAAATTGCTGGCCGGCCAACGCTTTGCGACAGATGCGCAAGTGAAACAGCAGTCCGCAGATGGCTGTACTCCAAGGAAACGGACTTCTACGAACAGGGCATATTGAAACTGGTATCACGATGGGAGAAATGTGTTGAGAAACTTGTGACTATATGAAAAGTAGGTAAAAGTTGTAAGTTAATTTGTGATTTTAGTTGTAGTTATTGTGCGTTACTTTTACTCGTATTTAGTGGCTCATGCCATGTGCCAGGTGTACGCAAGTATTGGGGGTAATTACCGATACCTCCCTCTCTCTTTTTCTCAATAAAACACGTTTATGGGCATTCATTTACTCAAAGGCAATCGTTACATTCGCGAAATACGCTACAGAACTGTAATCTCAGAAATAGATAATGCTGTTATAAAAACTCTCAAAATATCATATTCTTTCTCAGGTTAAGAGGAATGCCATAGTTACATTGGCAGCCCCTATACCAGTTGTTTTCACGCTTCAATCACAGCCAAGTCCTTTAATAATGCATATGCGCAAACAATACTTCCAAATGGAAACGCGGGATAATGAAATTTCGGTAAACAAGTGAAATTAAGTGGTCAGAGGAGAATTGATATAACGCAGAATGATAAACGCAATGCACAATTAAAGCCATGCCAATGCAGTGGTGAAAATAGTCAGTCATGATAACGCAATGCGACATTTACAATGTTCATATTCGTGGTTGCCAAAATGTCAAAAGTAGTTACTTTTTCACATCTAGGCCAGTTCGAAAAGCGTGTGTGCACCGAGTTTTGTTTTGTTACAACAGAGTGCTTATTTAGTTAAATATACGTATTACAGTAACTTGGAGAGGTATTGTTTCAAAATGCATGCTGAACCTAGTTTTTTGCAACAAATAACAAAAGGATTAATGGGGCTATAGCAATGGTTCCAATATTATATATAAACTAAAATAATAACTGAAAGCCAAATTCAAATTGAAAATTCAATATCGTACCCAGAATGTGACCTTCCGCTTTCGGCGCGGTTGCTCTAACCATTTGAGCTACCATGGAAACATCCCCAACCGACTCGTTAAATTAAACTCAGTTTTATTTATGGACGCTCTTTAACTGCTGTGGTTCTTAGCGTCTTGAGGTTCTTTTACGTGTCGTAAATCTACGACACGGGGCCACCGCCTTTACTTCCCTTCCGAAGGGAGCTATGCTAATGATTTTTACGCCCGAAAAAATCCCATCCCCTCCACCGGGATTGAGCCCGCGACCGCGGGAAATAGAGGCTAGCACGGTACCTTAGACCACGGTTACTTCGGAAGGGCAGCCGGTGGTCGCGTGTCGTAGTTTAGGTACATAAAACAACCTCAAGCCTGATAAAGAGGTCTTAAAGCAGTTAAACAGCGTCCATAAATAAATTCAATTTTGTTTCCCTAGACCACGGAAGACGACCCAACTGACTCGTGTTTTTTCCGGTAAAACACAAGGAGATCTTAAATTCATTTTGATGTAACTTACCCCAATGGGAACCTGCAATCTCGTAAGTGCTTTAATAGCTATGACAGTCTTTGTAGTATGTGTGTTTTAATTAGTTGTAACTGTAAAGATATTGTAGTAAGAGTCTAATATCAAGCAATTTTCGTGCTGGGCCCATTAGTATGGAAGTATGCACACTCTTCAAAGGACGAACTAATGGCTGCCTTATATGAAAGGCGAGAGACAACGAACAAGGTTTAAATACAACACTTTCAACAAATAAAGCGTTTGATTATTGCAGCTGTATGTCTCCAACATATTCCATAAATCATTAACAAATTATGAAGTCTTTACAACTCATATCACATTCGGTATATATTTGAAAGGCTTTATTGACCTTGCTAACTCCATTACGTGAATTTAACTTTACACATTTCTTTAAATGAACAACTCGCTCTATTCCGGAACTGACGGTACGCCACACGCACAGAATTTATATCATTTATAATATCACTTATAAAAATGCAATAAGGAATTTGGAATACGCCGAAAGCCGCGACCTAAAGCTTCAGCCTAAAGAGGCAAAAAACGCTGCAACAGGGGAGCCATTCATGGCTCAGTAAGTCCCGAGGTTTATAGTTAACTATTATTAGTTCAATAAATAATAATTAAATTGTTCTTCCCCACAGGGGGTATGTAGGACAAGGTATTAAATATATACGAGGGCAGTCCAGAAAGTCCCAGACGTTTTGGCCTATCGTGGCGATGATTAAGGCTAGAGCCGCCATCTTGGTGTCAGAACGTTCCTACATTCAGTACGCATTCAGCTGTGGTAGCGTGAGGACTGTGCCTTCCTTACTGTGCTCTCTGTGAGTTGTTAAAATGTGCGCTGCAATAGAAAATTCCGCCACTTGTGAAGTGCGGTTGGCTAAAAAGAACAAACCAATTGAAATTTATCGTTAACTTTGTGATGTTTACGGGCAGAGAATAATGAGTGAAACCCGAGTCAGGCAATGGTGCATTGATTTTAAAAATAGCCGTACCAATGTTCACGACGAGGATCGCAGTGGTAGGCCTAGCCTTATGACTGATGAACTGTCGATGCAAAACAATGACAAAATTCGTAAAATTCGTCGTTTCACGATTACAGACTTTTCGGAACATTTTCCCCAAATTTCACGGAGTTTGGTGCAACAAATTGTGGTGGAGAAGCTTGGTTACCACATATTTTGTGCTATGTGGGTTCCGAAAATCCTAACGGACGACCATAAAAAACAGAGATTGGCTGCAGCACTGACCTTCCTCTAAGATTTCAACAAATACTCGATCGTATCGTAACCGAGGACGAGACTTGGGTGAAGCATGTCAATGGTGAAACAAAACAGCAGTCGATGGAATGGCGACACACACATTCTCCCAAGAAACCAAGAAAGTGTTTGCAAACGCTGTCAGCAAGAAAGGTCATGGCTACTGTGTTTTGGGACTCTAAGGGAGTGCTTCTCGTTGAGTTTCTGGAACGTGGAACAACAATAACCTCAGAGAGGTATTGTGAAACACTAAGAAAGTTAAGGCGTGCCATACAAAATAAGCGTCGGGGAAAACTTAGCACCAAAGTGTTGTTTCTTCACGACAATGCACGCCCATACACGGCCAATCGTACCCGAACACTCTTGGATGGTTTTGGATGGGAGGTGTTTGACCATCCAGCATACAGCCCGGATTTGGCGCCGAGCGACTACCACCTCTTCCTAGCCATAAAGAAATGGCTCGATACACAACGCTTTGATACTGACGCTGAAGATTTCTACAGAGAGGGTATTGAAAAACTTGTGCCACGGTATGATAAATGCCTCCATTTGAATGGCGATTATGTTGAAAAATAGCTTAAGAGTGTGCCTTTTAAATGTAGATAATAAACGTTGATATTTGCATTTTGTTAATTGTTTGATTCAAAACGTCTGGGACTTTCTGGATTACTCTCGTAAGTATAGGTTATACAACGGAGCGGCGGGGACACCTCGCGCGCTGGGACCTACACAGATCTGTTGTGGCTAACTTCCCCCAGGAGGTATGAATGAAGTGAGAGAACCACAAGAAGTTACAAGCCACAGAGATGCGCGGAAGTCCCTACGGATTCCAAGCTCAAAGACCCATCCCACTGCCAGAGCTGCCTAGAGAGGGCGATGAACGACCCGACGAACAAGCAGCCCTCTAACGTCCACGGAGAGTACTCTCTCTTTTAAGGAAGCATCTGCGCCATCTTCACGGCACTGCCATACGCCACGAAATCCAGAAGCACACCTAACACAAGAAAGTGAAATAATGGAAAGGAAATCGTTGTGGATGAGAAACCACCTCAGCATTCGCCTATCGACCAGTAAACCCGTAAAAGTGAGCGGTAGACGGGAATCGAACCCGGGACCTCCTGAATACAAACCCCATCCGTTACGTGGAGCCATGTTGCTCAGTAGGTTTGAAAGGTGAAATCAGACACAAAAATTTAATACCATAACCGAGATTTGGCCCATCAAGATATCCACTACCGCTGCTTTGAATTTTTCAATACTTCAAAATGCTGTAAGTTGTTTCTCGTGATGCTGTGGAAAGAGTATGGAACTTCAATACCAACTTTTAAACATCTGACTATTGGTTCGGTTTCCTTTATTTCCCTTGTACTGCAACGAAATGTGTAATTAAATCACTTATACAAATGTTGATTCAAATTAACATGGAGTAGATAGAAAAAAAATCTGATGTGTTACACTCACATGACTTTCTCTACTCTTGTACAATCTAATTTTACAAACGCCTATTCTCCATATGCTTCATGTTAAACGAGATATCGAGATGTCAAACTTATTGCTAATTTTCTTGTAGATGCAAGGGGAATATGCTAGCTTTTAAGCGATAGTCAAATATTTTAACGCTGGTTGCTATGTGGCGCATTCCATTCTCTTTGCATGTCCAGGACATAAAAAAAATGAATAACGAATTTGAGAAAAAGTATAAGTATTGGAAAATTTAAGGAAATAACAAGCAATATCTCGAAAACGGTTCACTCAACAAAAGAAATGTATATGACATAAGTTGTGTATTTTAACGCGATCTACATTTTTTGTGTAGTAAAATTTTGTCTATCTCTTATGGTTTACCAGTTATGCAAAAGTCGTTCACAATGAAGAATACTTTTGGAGACATTCCCAGAAAATTGGAGATATACATTTCATTTCTCATGACATTATCTTAAACATATGATATTTTCATCAAAATCGTTAGAGGCATTTTTGAGAAAATTAAAATTTTCGAAAAATCTTCCATGTAAAGGGTAGTCTGGGGTGGGGGGATTTTCTTGAAAACCTTCGTGTCGCATCTCTGGAAGATACTGAACCTAAATACCAAGTTTGGTGATTATCCGACTGTTCGTTTCTGAGTTATGCTGTTCACAGACACACACACACACACACACAGACACACACACAGACACACACACACACACACAGACACACACACACACACAGACACACACACGGACATGTTTCCAAAAATGCTTTTTTTGGATTCAGGAGGTCTCAAAACATGTATTTCCGGTGAAATCTCGGTATCGAATTTTTGGGTGGAATGCAATACTTCCCCTACTTACTATACGTAGTAGAGAAAGTAATAATCTGATGCGTTGCACTCACATGACTTCCCCTACTCTAGCACACACTATTTTCAGAAACGCTTATTCTTCACCTATTTATTGCTAATTTCGGCGTGCTTACCTAAACCGAGCAATTGAATTTCCTAGCTTTCTTCTACGCAGATCTTCCAAATAAAAATAAAACCTCTCAAACACAGACAACGCTTACACAAAAAGATTTTAAAAAATCTTATGTGTTACACTCACATGACTTTCTCTACTCTTGTACAAACTATTTTTACAAACGCTTATTCTCCATATGCTTCATGTTAATCGAGATTTCAATCTTATTGCTAATTTTCTTGTAGATGCAAGGGGAATTGGTAGACTTTAAGCGATAGTCAAATATTTTAAGAGCTGGTTGCTATGAGCAGTATTCGATTCTCTTTGTGTGTCCAGGACATAAAAAAAACGAATAACAAATTCCCATTTGAGAAAAAGTATAAATATTGGAAAATTAAAACAAATAACAAGGAATATCTCGGAAATTTAAAAAAAATTGTGTTTGACATAAATTGTGTGTTTTAAGGGATCTACATTTTTTGTGTAGAAACATTTTGTCTATTTCTTACGGTTCACCAGTTATGGAAACGTCATTCAGAATGAAGACTGCTTCACAAAATTTAAATATACATTTATTTTTTGCGATGAAAATATCTTAAACATATGATATTTTAATCGAAATCGATAGAGCCATTTTTGAGAAAATCAAAATTTTCGAAAAATGTTCCATGTAAAGGCATGGTCTGGTGTGCGGGGATTTTCTTCCCATCCTTGGAAGATACCAAACTCAAATACCAAGTCGGATGTTGTTCACAGACACACACACGGACACGTTTCCAAAAATGCTTTATTTCGATTCAGGGTACCTCAAAACATGTATTCCCGGTGAAAATTCGGTATCGAAATTTAGGGTGGAATGCAATACTTCCTCCACCTACTATACGTAATAGAGAAAGTAATAAGGTTTCTTAAGAGTAGAGAAGCTAATAAAAATAAACGACAGTGGATAGAGAAAATCATGTGAATGTAACACATCAGGTTTTATACTTTTCTGGTGAAATCGCCACACTATGTTTCATTTGCCAAAGGGCAGTACAGTAACGAATTCGCTGATATCTTATAGGTAGGCTATGTAGCGAGATTTTTGCGGATTATATTTTTATGAATGGGATCCTTGGATCATTGGCTTGATGGTCGGTAAACATCTATTGGTCACCGTTGCTATAAATGTAAATCACCGACGAGTCTGCCTTTAGCGCTAGAACTCCTATTGAGCTCAACTACTATGCTTCACTGGGTTTAAAAGGGTTACTTTCTCTGTATTGTTAATAGAGAACAAAGTTTGCAGTATATTAGCGATTTGTCACTTGTTTCAATTTGGTTAAGTGCCAATGCCGTATAGGTCAACGATTTTTACTAACTCAGCGCTTGGCAGTGAAAAATGTAAGGCGACAATACTTCTAACACGCGCGCAAAAACGTATTACGCAAGTAGGCATAAATAAATAAATATCTGATCTTTTACACTCAGATTTCTTCCTCTACCCTGTACCATGTATTAATGGGTATAAAACTATTCTTAGAAAAACTTATTTTTCTATTCACATCATTTAGCCGAGAAAAACGTTTGCAAAATAGCTACATTACACATCATTATAAATACAAAGTCAAATGTTTAAGAACCTGACGCTCTTTCCGTGCAATCCTGAGACGCAACTGAATGTCGACAGGACTTTAAAACTATCGAACCATTAATACCGGATATCTCGAAAACCGTTGATGCCACAAACAGAGTCATTTGAAATAAATTGTATGTTTTAAAGATGTCTATATTTTTTCTATAGTATGTTTCGTCTATCGCGAAATGTTTTCCAGTTACGCAAAATTATATAAAACTGCTTCCGAATAGACTTCACAGGCTATTGAAGAAAATTCAAGATATATATTTATCTGCCATGGAAATATCTTTAATATATGCTATTTTAGTCAAAATTGTTAGAGCCATTTGTTTAGAGAATCAAACATTTCGAAAACTTTTACATGTAAAGGGTAGTTACGTGTGTGTGTGTGGGGGGGGGTTATCCTTGAAATCTTTGTCTCGCATCTCTAAAAGGTATTGTACTTAAATACCCAGCTTATATATCAGACTTTTCACACGCACATAGAAATTTTTCTAAAAATCCTATGTTTTACACTCACATGACTTTCTCTACTCTTGTACAAACTATTTTTACAAACGTTTATTCTCCATATGCTTCATGTGAATCGAGATGTTAATCTTATTGCTAGTTTTCTTGTAGATGCAAGGGGAATATGGTAGGCTTTAAGCGATAGTCAAATATTTTAAGAGCTGGTTGCTATTGCTATGTGGAGTATTCCCTTTTCTTTGCATTACCAGGAAAAAAAAAGGAATAACGAATTTAAGAAAAAGTATAAGTATTGAAAATTTTAAGGGAATAACAAGCAATATCTCGAAAATGGTTCACTCAACAAAATCAAATGTATATGACATAAATTGTGTATTTTAACGTGATCAACATTTTTTGTGTAGTAAAATTTTGTCTATCTCTTATGGTTTACCAGTTATGCAAAAGTCGTTCACAATGAAGAATACTTTGGGAGACTTTCCCAGAAAATTCGAGATATACAATTCATTTGCCATAGAAATGTTGTAAACTTATGGTATTTTATTGAAAATCGTTAGAGCCATTTTTGAAAAAATTAAAATTTTCGAAAAATGTTCCATGTAAAAGGTAATCTGGGATGGGGGGGGGTTTCTTGTAAACCTTCGTGTCACACCTCTGGAAGATACTGAACCTAAATACCAAGTTTGGTGTTTATCCGACTGTTCGTTTCTGAGTTATGCTGTTCACAGACACACAGAGAGAGACATGTTTCCAAAATGCTTTATATGCATTCAGTGCACCTCAAAACATATATTTCCGGTGAAATCTCGGTATTAAATTTTTGGGTGAAATGCAATATTTCCCCTACTTACTGTACGTAGTAGAGAAAGTAAAAAAGTTTTATTTAGATTCAAGGGTCCTGAAAACATGTATTTTCGGTGAAATGTCGGTATCAGATTTTGGAGCGGAATGTAATACCTTCTCTACCTACAATGTACGTGTTAAAGAAAGTAATAAATAAAGTTAACCTTTTAAGCACATATAAATCGGTTCCCTATGATAAAACAGTAATGTTCAGAGACCGGAATTTTGGCAGAATACCTTTTTAAATGTGTCAAATCTATCTTCAATTTGAAACTGAATCTGTACGAATTATACCTTTGTGATTAAAATGCCACAGTTTTATGTTGCCTTTTAAAATATCAAGGCCTATTTTACGAAATAAATGCTTTTTGTTGCCTTTATTTCATTATTTATTTATTATTTATTAAACATTTCCTTCAGGTACATTTTATTTCAATAACCGTCAGTCCGTGACAATGAAAGTTAGTTCGCCGAATGTATATTATTGTCTTTAAGTTGCAGACAACATAGGCGTCCTTCATTGTTTCATTATTTTCTTTGCAACAATGATTGTACAGATAACAGAAAGCGTTTGAATTACCGCTTGTGTTTATTTTAAAAGGCAATAAAGAGTGTGGGTCTAAGTTTGTTTTTCTTTCAGTTTTCATTGCGACGTTGTTGTAGCTAACAGAAAGGTACCGAAATTCCTGTTTCTTTACGCAGTAAATTACAAAGTTTGGTTAATACTTTTGGGTCCGACGTATTTTGTACCGACGTAAAGTACTTACATGCAAAATATGCGAGTAGTCAGTGAACTAGGAAAAGAAGCATTTTATATCACAGCATATCGGCACAATCAAGCATGAAAATGCACTTCCCAAGGCTACTGGGAAGAAGATTTCTTTGCTTGCACAGTTTGCATTCCACTTATGTAAAGCTTTCCTCAGCGCCGGAATCCCTTTGTGGAAATTACAGAATACTACATTATCATAGATTTTGGAGAAGTATACTATCCTACAATGATGCTATGTTTTAGATTTGCTCCAATAACCTCTGTTGAGAGGTCTTTTCTCATATGAAAAATCTGATGTATTACACACACATGACTTTCTCTACTCTTGTACAAACTATTTTTACAAACGCTTATTCTCCATATGCTTCATGTTAATCGAGATATCGAGATGTTAATGTTATTGCTAATTTTCTTGTAGATGTAAGGGGAATTGGTAGGCTTTAAGCGATAGTCAAATATTTTAAAAGCTGGTTGCTATGTGGAGTATTCCATTCTCTTTGCATTTCCAGGACAAAAAAAAATGAATAACGAATTTCCATTTGAGAAAAAGTATAAGTATTGGAAAATTTAAGGGAATAACAAGCAATATCTCGAAAATGGTTCACCCAACAAAAAAAATCTATATGACATGAATTTTGTATATTAACGCGATCTACATTTTTTGTGTAGTAAAATTTTGTCTATCTCTTATGGTTTACCACTTATACAAAAGTCGTTCACAATGGAGACATTCCCAGAAAATTCGAGATATACATTTCATTTGTCATGAAAATATCTTAAACATATGATATTTTAATCAAAATCGTTAGAGCCATTTTTGAGCAAATTATAATTTTCGCAAAATGTTGCATGTAAAGGATAATCTGGAGTGGGGGGATTTTCTTGAAAACCTTCGTGTCGCATCTCTGGAAGATACTGAACCTAAATACCTAGTTTGGTGTTTATCCGACTGTTCGTTTCTGTGTTACGCTGTTCACAGACATGTTTTCAAAAATGCCTTTTTTTTTGATTCAGGGGGTCTCAAAAACATGTATTTCCGGTGAAAATTCGGTATCGAGTTTTCGGGTGGAATACAATACTTCGCCTACTTACTATACGTAGTTGAGAAAGTAAAAATATTGCATTTTTGTGTCAATTACAATACCAGCATTTTGTTTAAAACTTTGAACTTTTTACTTTCTCTACTACGTATAGTAAGTAGGGGAAGTACTGCATTCGACCCAAAAATTCGATACCGAGATTTCACCGGAAATACATGTTTTGAGACTCCCTGAATCCAAAAAAAGCATTTTTGGAAACATGTCCGTGTGTATGTCTGTGTGTGTGTGTGTGTGTGTGTGTGTGTGTGTGTGTCTGTGAACAGCATAGCTCAGAAACGAACAGTCGGATAAACACCAAACTTGGTATTTAGGTTCAGTATCTTCCAGGGATGCAACACGAAGGTTTTCAAGAAAATCCCCCCACCCCAGACTACCCTTTACATGGAACATTTTTCGAAAATTTTAATTTTCTCAAAAATGGCTCTAACGATTTTGATTAAAATATCATATGTTTAAGGTATTTTCATGACAAATGAAATGTATATCTCGAATTTTCTGGGAATGTCTCCAAAAGTGTTCTTCATTCTGAACGACTTTTGCATAACTGGTAAACCATAAGAGATAGACAAAATTTTACTGCACAAAAAATGTAGATCGCGTTACAATACACAATTTATGTCATATACATTTTTGTTGTTGAGTGAACCGTTTTCGAGATATTGCTTGTTATTCCCTTAAATTTTCCAATACTTATACTTTTTCTCAAATTCGTTACTCATTTTTTTATGTCCTGGACATGCAAAGAGAATGGAATGCGCCACATAGCAACCAGCGTTAAAATATTTGACAATCGCTTAAAAGCTACTATATTCCCGTTGCATCTACAACAAAATTACCAATAAGATTGACATCTCGATATCTCGATTAACATGAAGCATATGGAGAATGGGCGTTTGTAAAATTAGGTTGTACAAGAGTAGAGAAAGTTATGTGAGTGTAACACATCAGATTTTTTAAAATATGAAGATCGAGTTATTGTATAGTGTGATCTATTAAATAAATGGGTTTTTCTAATTGCCTTTTATTGCCTGTTTCCGTATTTATAATGCCTTTTTTCCTGCCTATTTTAATGATTTATAATATCTACATTTCCGGTGTCTGGTTAATGATATTTTCGCACTCCTGGTGTTGTCATTTGGGTTGTCTGTTGCAACAAAGTGGACGGCGATTAGGGAACTCCGTGTATATTGCCATATTGTCTGGAACACTTGGTTTTCTTCTACAAACATTTATTTACAAACTTCCGGGGCAGGTTTGCGCTCTTCAGTGCCTGTATGTCCTCATAGTAATAACTCATGAAAACATTTATTTCACTCTTCAAATTCTCCATCCTTCTCTTAGTCTGCGGTTGTTTCCCGGGAGTGCTCCGCTGATGTCGAGTTAAAACATAGCTAAGCTCTCAAAGGCTTTTGCAGATGCACATGTTTATGAAAGCAATAATACGCGGGGGCTTAGGACCACATCACAGACATGACTCCGCACCAACATGCAGCAAGATTTCCACGGAGTGAGCTCGTCCCTTTGTGGTCCTTCGTGCGTGTTCTGTCGTCCCCCCCTGCCGTAATTTTACTTCCACACTATTAGGTACTAAAATTGCGAAACGAGAATCACGACCTTATTTCAAATGTACTTCCCCACTTTCCAAGTTGAGGAGCATCTTCAGTTGGATCCTATAACTGCGAGAGGATTGCCACCCGAGATTGTATCAAACCAAAAGTGCTAATATCACTTTGTTGTGTCCATGTCTATAGGCGTAGCTAAGGTGGTGTTTTGGAACCCCCTTGCTTAAATAAATGTAAATATGAATAGCAAAAATACCGAACGAGATGGCGCTCCTGAAACACGTGTGACTAGGTTTCAAAAGGTCCCGTGATCGATTCCCGTGACCGCTCACTCTGACCCATGGGTTTTTTCGGGGCATTCCCGGGTCGTCAGACGAATGCTGGAGTAATATCTCATAGCCCCAAATTTACTTCTCTCCATTTCATTCATCCTTCACCCCGTTTGATGTTTCACGGTTGGAAAAGTCGGAACAGTATTTCGGTGCGGCGTGACAGGGTAAAATGATGCTCTCTGTAGAACTTTCTCCGACCCTCGGCAATTCGGTTGGTTGTTGCCGAGGGTTAAACGGACTGTTCTTTCGGAGCTGGGTGTTGGAACCTCTGTGTGGGGTCTTCCTGCCGTCTGTTGCGCCGTAGGGACCATGTAATTGCTGTGCCGTCACTCTTGGTTCCGGCCGTCAGGAGTCTCCTCTTGTGCGGCATAGGTACAACATCCTCACTAGAGCAGTCCCCTCCGATAATCAGGTTAAAAATAGCAAGAATAGTTTCGTATAATAGCATGTTTCTAGGCTGATGAGAACGAGATACTCCCTTATCGTATAACTGGTAGTGCTATATTTACGCCGCATGTCATAGACAATATCCCCCAAAGAAAACAGCAACAGAAACTGAACTTTAGATGGCGCTGGTACAACCATGTTAAGATATCGGGACATGTTTTCGTTCCGGTGCTAACTTTGAGTGCCATATCTGCCAGTTTAGAACATAACTAGAAACCCTATTTTGTAGTGAAATAAAATGGCCTGCAGCGGTAATATAAAACACCTCACAAGGTCATTAATTTCATCTCGCAGCACATTTGCCGTTTAGAACACACAAAACATCCTACTAATTTTAATTCCAACTGCTGCTTAATATACCAATATAAAAGCTTCTTCTTCTTCTTTCTCTGTTTAACCTCCTCTTATGTAGGACTTACACCCCCAGGACTTACAGGCGGGTGTGTCTGGAGTCAGAGGCCCGTCGAGGAACAGACACTCATGGATCAGACAGAATATCCAGAATGGGTGATCAGCCCGATGCCTGGTATGGGAGGAAGCAAGTAGATGAAACGAAATGATGGTGAAATGGATGAAAGGAAAGGTGATGATGGAGCAGTTGGTGGAATGAATCGGGGGAAACCGGAGAACCCGGAGAAAACTCGCCCAGACGCCGCTTTGTCCACCACAAATCCCACATGCGGGTCCCTGGGATTGAACTCGGGCCGCCTCGGTGAGAGGCGAGCGGTCGAATATAAAATCGATTTATTTAAATATTTCAACTCAGGATCAATCCCTATTTATTAATTGAATTTATTTAAATTGTTCAAAAACGGATCCATATACATAACCTCCCCCTTTATGTTTTTCTGGCTACGCCACGTAAATACTAGAAAAATGTATGTTACGTTCGCTTGGCTTTCCCTACCCACTAATGTTTATTTTATATATTCTACAATCTCCTGTTATTTGCATGCAAATCGAGATAAACGTTCGCAAAAATAGTTTCGTTACACACTTCGTTGCTGGTACAAATGGGATACAAGAAATGGAATCGATAGTCGGAGGTTTAGAATCAGTTCTCTATATGCTGATCATGTAATCCTGAGGAACAACAGAATAGCGACATCAATTTAAAAAGATAACTAAGTATTGTAACCAATCTTTCCCTTCGATTCGTGGATAGCTGGAGTGCCCTTAGCGCTGGCCGGCGAATGATTGGTTGGGGCGAGAGAGGGAGGAGGGCTCGTCGAGAAGGACGAAACTTCGAATTCTGACCTTTCCTCGGCGACGTGAGACGTTTCTCGATGCTCTTGCAGGTATGAAGAGAAGCGTATTCGCCGCAGCACCAGGTTGTAGTTGCGAAGTCGAGTACTGCTGTGTGGAATCCTGTGTTTGACACTCCAATGAGCGACCGGAAGTGTGAAACTACATGTAAAGAGAAAGTGAGGAGTGACTGAGGAAAAACTGGACCAAAGCGCAGTGTTAAGTAATTCAAACCAATAATAACGGATATCTCGGTAATGACTGATGCAAAAAGAAGGGATTTGAAATAAATTGTGTATTTTAAAGATATCTGCATACTTTGTGTGGTAGACTTATCTATTAACCTATAATTTAGCTGCCCGGTATAAAGTTATACAAAATTTCTTTACACTGAAGAGGTCTTCTTAGGTCATTCCCAGAACGTTCGAGATAAATGTTTAGTTTTTCAAGTAAATATCTTATATATAACGTATTTTATCGTTGCAGCAATTTTGGAAAGAATAAAAATTATAAACATTCCAAAAGCTATGCTCCATTACCATCCGCATGGAAAGAGATCTCTAACGTCCCAGGAAGAGGTGGAAAGAAAATTCCGTTTTATGAGATCGTAACAGGCCATATGACCTAACACTTATCTGGATGATAATGATGATCAAGCTAAGGATCCGGGACAATTTAGCAACCAATGTATTTGCAACCTTACTCTACAGTTCCATAAACACAGCACTGTTGATGTAAACAAAGAGGCCAATGCGCTGCCTTATTTGCCACTGTAAACAGTACAGTCTAGTGGCGGTGGAAAATGAAGTAGGACACTCACATCGAAATGAGAGACAGCAGTGCATTGTTCCTCTAGTCAGGAAGCGGATTTTACACGGCCTCATAGGTAAACAACACTCCAATGCACTCCGCCCTACTCGATGCACAGTGTACCTTACTTCAATCTTAAGTTGTCCCAGATCCTTAGCTTGATGACGATGATGAAAAAAAATAAAAAAAATCCATATAAAAGATAGTTTGAGGTGGGGATTTACTTGAAAATATTTGTGTGCATCTTTTATAGATATTGAACTTCGTACCAAATTGACCCTCCCCGGAGAAATCTACTTTAGGCGACTGGGCTGTATTAAAGGAAGGCTGACATGTACGGGAACAGAAGTGAAACGACTATGGTAGTGGTTCTCAAGCAGACGACAACAAGAAGAAGAAAGGGCGCCGTTATTTTTAGTCAAGCAGTACGTCAGGCGATTGTGGTCGTCGACTGTGCAGGCACCGGATCAGTTCCAGTTTGCTTCAATGTGCTGTCCTCAAGGCTGATTAGTCTTTCTTCGACGGCAAGCTAGGTTACGAGGAAAACAACAGGACAACGTTTAGATAGAAGGCATTCTGGACGGTATTTCTGAATTCATTTTTGGCTTAACGTATTCAAAATTCTCTTTAGTAACTCTTCACTGGGAAAAGATTGATCGTCTGAACTATAGACTTATTGCTGTTAGTTTAGAAATATATCGGTAAATGTGAAAGCAGGAAGCAATTCTGTAATTATAGTAATTTAATTTAAAG
Source organism: Deroplatys truncata (assembly GCA_030765065.1). Taxonomy (NCBI): domain Eukaryota; kingdom Metazoa; phylum Arthropoda; class Insecta; order Mantodea; family Mantidae; genus Deroplatys; species Deroplatys truncata. The sequence continues at coordinate 17,408,048 of CM060979.1, forward strand.
CATTGAAGCCGTAAAGAATGGTGAACGAATAAGGGTTTTGTAAATTGAAATTATCTATGTTATTGAAGTGTGATTTTATTAAATGGAAGAAATTCGGCTTGCTAATTAATTTATGGAATATATTTTCAAGTAGGAATCTGCCATTATTCCTAATTTAATCCACTTTCTCTTGGGCAAAAGAGCACGTTTCAACTTAAATATCAAGTTTGGTATTTATCCGACATTTCGTTTTTGAGTTAAGCTGATCATAGACACACACACAACTTTTCTAAAAATGCATTCTTTGCTGTAATCAGAAGGCCTCAAAACATGTATTTCCGGTGAAATCTCGACATCGAAGTTTTGTATGGAATACATTACTTCGTCTTCCTACTAGGTACGTTGTAGATAAAGTAAAAAAAAAAATCTCTATTGAACTGACATATTTTCCCTACTCTTGTACAAATATTTTTGCAAGCGGTTATTCTCCATATGCTTCATGTTAATCGAAATGTTAATCTTATTGCTAATGTTCTTGTAGATGCAAGGGGAATTGGCAGGTTTTAAGCGATAGTCATATGTTTTAAGAGCTGGTTGCTATTTGGAGCATTCCATTCTCTTTGCACGTACAGGACATTAAAAAAAAAAAAAAAAAAAAAAAAAAATCCCATTTGAGAAAAGGTATTAAGTATTGGAAAATTCAAAGAAATAACAAGGAATATCTCCGAAATGGTACCTATATGACTAAATTGTGTGTTTCAACGAGATTTACATTTTTTGGGTAGTAAAATGTTGTTTAACTCTTACGATTCATCAGTTATGCAAAAGTCATTTAGAATGAAGAGGACTTTCGGGAACATTCATGATATACATTTCATTTGCTATGAAAATATCTGAAACATTTATTTTAATCAAAATCGTTAAAGCCACATTTAAGAAAATCAAAAATTTCGAAAATGTTCCATGTAAAGGTGGTAGTGGGGGTATTTTCTTAAAGTTTTTGTGCCGCATCTTTGAAAGATACCGAACCTAATTACCAAGTTTGGTATTTATCCGACTTTTCGTTTTTTAGTTATGCTGTTCACAGACACATACACGGGCTCTTTTCCAAGAAGTTCGTTTTTTGATTTGTGGGGCTCAAAAGATGTATTTCCGCTGAAATCTCGATATCGAATTTTTGGGTGGAATGCAATACTTCCCCTACCTACTATACGTAGTAGAGAAAGTAATAATTGCCTTGATGGATCTGCATTTGAATTTTAGTGCCTCGAAAAGCGCGTTCACAAACTAAAATGTGTTTATGACTTTTCATGTGTCTCTGTACAGAGAATCACGTTCTAAATGGACGACGTTTACACGTCTCGCACCAATAATGTTGGCTGCACATTGCAATCCCGTGCAGGGATGCGGTCGGCACACTGCAGGATGTCGTGGGGGATGACGTTGTTTCCTCGTTACGTGCCTGTCGTCATTAAAGTGGAGAAGGGTGGCTGGCACATTCCACTTGCGAATTCAACTGGCCGCTGCTTTCCCCGCCGGCCGGAACGGAAGCGTGGGGCGACATCCTCACGCGTGCTCCCTTGAGGGACCCTTTTCTTCTCCCTTTCCCCTCTTTCTTCGGTCTAACCTATCAATTGCCAATTTCAAAACATCCATCTCGAGGAATTGATAAAAGAAAAGAAGGAAACGAAGCAACTGTGAGAGGCAGCTGCAGGAAAACCAATACAAAGTCAAAATGAAGCAAAGGGTCACGATACGACTGACGTATCGCATTCTACAAGCTGTATCCGGTGCTTTACCGTGTCATCAGTATTTTACACTTCAAACGTAGCAATTTGTTCTCCCCATGCCTGCAAGCGAAATAATGCATTCCCAGGATATGACCAAATGCTTCTTTTATACTAAACCGCGTGAGATGATTCTGCGGTGTGAGGCTGGCAATTCGGAATGTCCAGGGTTCGATTCCCATCGGGCATGTCACTCTGATCTTGGATTATTTCATGGTTTCTCCGGGTCAGTAGGTGAATGCTGGGGTGGCTCCCCTTCTACCACGAATTGCCTGTTGCCATCATTCCCTTTCATTTGTTTCAAGTATGTAGGACCAAGGCGGTGCAGGACGATGGAATCTGCAGTCTGGAAATATTTCTCCCTGGCGTTTAGTGGGACTCACCTGGGAACTCTCTTGATTGTCAAGGGAACCCCGGGGTTGCATGGGACTCAGACAGAGCTAGATGGCATCAGAATCGTTAGGGACCCCGTTCTTGCTAGCGCACATCGTCGTCCGAATCTGATCGACCTTCGGGTTGGAGGCAAAAAGATCCCACTGTGGCCTACTTGAGGTACAGTTACTGCAAGTTGACACCCCTCCATGTGTTACTCCCAACTCCGAATACCCACGCCGAGCGAGCTCCCGGCTTCGATTCCCATAGACCTCCCACTTGACCATGGGTTTTTAGTGGTTTCCTCTGGTTGACAAAGACGAGTGCTGCAGTGGTGTATTCTACCACGGTTCTCTCATTTCCTCTCATGTTTGAGGTTGACTCTGGGGCTGTAGTTCGGTCGATGTCGGGCAGATGGCGCAAAGTCTTGCGCTTTGGAAATGTTTCACTGCTCCCACTGGAGGGACATCTCCGAGCGGCACTCCCATGGCCACGTGGTTAACCCTGGAACTATTAGGGGATTCTGCTCGTCTCTTTCCACTTGCGCCGGCTACGCTCTGCAACCCGTGTATCTCCTGCAGTATCTTAATCTGTTCCTCACGGGGATGTATGCACAATAGATCCCTGGAGGGTCGCGGTGTAAGGTGTCCCTTCCGTTTACTAGGCTAGTTCCGTCCTAATATGCACGTCAGATATCTCGGCTAAACTTAAGATAGATGCACGTGGAATGACCATATCAGCAAGTTAGTTCAGAGAATCAGCTATCGTTTTCGTGCTCTGAAGCTCAACATATCAAGAAAATCGCCACTTGCTTTGCAGCACAAAACATTGTTATACAATTCCCTCGTCCGTCCTCTATGACAGTGAGGTTCCGCTTCATCATACATACTGTACAGGACAGATTTCTCTGAATTATAATTTGGTATGTTAGACCTCCACTTTATATAGACAGCTCGAGACAGCTTTAAGAGACTAAACCTTTACTAGTACACATGGCAGCAAATCCTACACCTAATCACGCTAACAAAGGCCCAAAAAGAACGATCCAAGTGTTAAAATCAAATATTTTTCTCTACCCTAGATCGTTTATTAGGAAATTATTCTCACGAAAGTTTATTTTTCTATCTAGTACATTTTAATCCAGATAAACCTTTGCAGAAACAGCTACATTACACATTTCGTAAATTACTTACTGTTTCAAAGTAGTCGCGAGAAACAACTGAAAACCGAGAGACTTTAAAAGAATCACAAGTATTGAACAAATCGAGTCATTAATAATGAATATCTCGGAAATGGCTGTTACCGCAAAAAATTTAATTGAAATAAATCGTGTGTTTTAGAGATATCTACATTTTTTGTGTAATACTTTTTTACTTTCTCTACTACGTATAGTAAGTAGGGGAAGTATTGTATTCCACCCAAAAATTCGATACCGAGATTTCACCGGAAATACATGTTTTGAGACCCCCTGAATCCAACAAAAGCATTTTTGGAAACATGTTCGTGTGTGTGTGTGTCTGTGAACAGCATAACTCAGAAACGAACAGTCGGATAAACACCAAGCTTGGTATTTAGGTTCAATATCTTCCAGGGATGCGACACGAAGGTTTTCAAGAAAATCCCCTCAGGATACCCTTTACATGGAAGATTTTTCGAAAGTTTTAATTTTCTCAAAAATGGCTCTAACGATTTTGATTACAATATCATATGTTTAAGAATTTTCATGACAAATAAAACGTATATCTTGAATTTTCTGGGAATGTCTCCAAAAGTGTTCTTCATTGTGAACGACTTTTGCATAACTGGTAAACCATAAGAGATAGACAAAATTTTACTACACAAAAAAGGTAGATCGCGTTAAAATACACAATTTATGTCATGTACATTTTTTTTTGTTGAGTGAACAATATTGCTTGTTATTCTCTTAAGTTTTTCAATACTTATTTTCTTAAATGGGAATTCGTTATTCATTTTTTTGTCTTGGATATGCAAAGAGCATTAATCTGTGGGGAAGGGAATGGTGCTGCACCTAGCAACCAGCTATTAAGAGATATGTATGTGCTTAAAGGCTACTGTATTTCTATATTGCCCTTGTAAATATATATTCCCCTTACATCTACAAGAAAATTAGCAATAAGATAGAGTCTGCAAATGTTTATCTCGATTAACATGAAATAGATGGAGAATAAGCGTTTGTAAAAATAGTTTGTACAAGAGTAGAGAAAGTCATGTGAGTGTAACACATCAGATTTTTGTCTATTCCCAGAACATTTAAGTTATACATTTTATTTGTCATGTAAATATATTTAATATATGGTATTTTAGAACATTTTTGAGAAATAAAAAGTTCGAAAATGTTACACGCAAAGTGTGGTTGAGGTTGGGGGGGGGGATTTCCTTGAAAATCTTTTTATCGTATCTTTGGAATCTACTGAACCTAAATACCCAGTTCTGTATTTATCCGACTTTTCGGTTTTGAGTTGTGCTGTTCAGACACACACAGAGAGAGAGAGAGAGAGAGAGAGAGAGAGAGAGAGAGAGAGAGAGACACGGAGCTTTCTCTAAAAATATTTTTTTTTATTCAAGAGGCCTCAAAACACATATTTACGATAAAATCCGGGGATTGACATTTTGGATGGAATACAACGCCTTCTCGACTTGCCATGTACGTGGAGAGAAAGTAAATATACCAATAGAGCTAATTTCATAATAATGAACACTCATTGGGATTACCAGGGGGTAAATACCCAAACGTGCTTCGTTAATTTTGTTTTACAGTAAATGTGCACAACTACATTCTATAACTATTCTATAGCGAAGTTTTCTTACTAAAAATAGGAGAAAGCAGGATCCAGAAGAAAGGAATTATGTACAGCACGACATATGGGTTTGCATTTCAACAATTAGGATCACACTTCATCTTTAATATTACCCTGGATGGACAAATATCTGAATACACGATAACTTGTTATATGTTTAAATACTGGACTCGCTTGGCTAAAAGTAAAGGTAAGGTACATAGCACGGAGGGGCCCACTAAACCGGGGCAGAGCACCGCACGTAGGTAACTGCGACGCTTTATGCTTGTCGCAGTTCTCATGCCTCGTGTTATCTTATTTGCTGGGCGACTCTTGTTTTATTATTTTAAATTTGGGTTCTTTATCCTCCGGCTAGCTATTATAACTCAGTCGAGCAAGTATCTCTAAGCAGGGCGTGTAAACGGAAAGGAGTTGTTGCTAAAAGCTAACACTTATAAAAATATTTGTTTCTACACTTTTATTGCCGTCACACTTAATTAATAATTCACATATTTAATCTTTATACACGCCTGACTGAAACTGTGATATTTCTGAAAGTAACTACAGTCGTTATAGTTGCCACGCACAAATTACTTCGCGTACTTTACATTTTTGTAACTAACTCTGCGACGTGCACCTCGTGAGAGATTCTTCAAGACTGCGCGACACTTGCTTATGATTCGAGAATATATACTCCTTCACCTCGAATTGCCTAAACATTATAATAGAGCTCCTATTGGTTACCAAATTGCGCCCACTTTAGCGTCTGTTTTGGTCAGCCAATCACTACTACTAACATATATGCTCTAGGGAAGATATTCCCTCCATTTCTAAAAAAAGGCACGCTACCCTGACGTCATTTGTTTGTCTTTTTTAGTGATAAACAACTCACCCCCTCGGTTTATTGCTACCCACTTCTATTGTCAGTTTCAGTGAGGCCGTGTAAACAACAATGCTTATGGCTAACAAACATCTAAAATCATTGTCATACAACATTATTAATACACTACAATCACTCTGGCATTCACAGCATGTTATGATATAAAATATTGCCTCATGCTTCGAACGCGACCCCTCGGAGGGAGGGACCAGATCCGGGATACGACGTGCGTAAGCATGGACGGGATCGCTAACGTTTCCAGAGAGAACGCATCCGACGTCGCTCAAGCCCTCCCACTAGTCCTGAGCCTCCGAAATGCGGTAGAAGAGTCGTCGTAAAAGAAGAACCACGACCGCATTCGGCCACTGACTCGGGGACACCAAGAAAAACCCATGGTCAGAGGGACGATCGCATGGAATCGAAGCCGGGACTTCCCCACGTTACCGCAGAGTCATCTCACTTGGTTGTAGGAACTAACAATATCCCATTTCTCCGATATTATACGGATTCACATATCCCCATTCCTCACAGATTTCTACCTGCTATCATTTTGTAGGGGGTCACTCTCTGAACACCTGTGCGCCGAAAGTGGAGGTCAATAAAATGGCTTTTAGTGTCAATTTAATGACTGGTGGTCATGTGTATCATGCTGCGGCTTTTAACCACAGAGCAATATCGCTTGAAGTACGCCCAGCAATCACCCCTGGCCGCGTTGCTTCTCGGGAACAGCCTGTCCAACACGTAAATATTCTGTCTGAAAAGCTTCGATAGCGACCCGCTACAAGCAGTGCTGTACAACCACACTCGTATTAAGAAATTACTGTTGATTACAGTGTAGAACTTGTAAGATAAATAATACACGGCCCTCGCGTGTGTCCAGAGTCAGCTGGCTCCTATGTCCACATAGTATATATAGAGCCTTTGGCGATAAGATAGAACCTGGAACAAATAGCAAACACGAGCAGTAAAATATCTCACTGTAAGTTTTCCTGCACTGGTTTATGCCCCTAGCTAATAAAAACAGTTTGTATCTTTGTGGCTTTCATTAAAACAACCATAATAAAACAAACTTTACAAGTACTTGATATGTTATCGTGTTCAAAATACAATTTCTTACTTCATATTTTTGTCGGTAAGGCCGGAGGGAATATAAAATTAATTACAGGACAACGTTGGAAACACGGTACACAAATTCATTTGTTTGTCAGTCAGTTTTTACTTTCTCTACTACATATAGTAAGTAGGGGGAGTATTGTATTCCACCCAAAAATTGGATACCGAGATTTCACCAGAAATATATGTTTTGAGACCCTCTGAATCCAAAAAAGCATTTTTGGAAACATGTCCGTGTGTGTGTGTGTTTGTGTGTCTGTGAACAGCATAACTCAGAAACGAACAGTCGGATAAACACCAAACTTGGTATTTAGGTTCAGTATCTTCCAGAGATGCGACACGAAGGTTTTCAAGAAAATTCCTTACCCCAGATTACCCTTTACATGGACATTTTTCGAAAATTTTAATTTTCTCAAAAATGGCTCTAACGATTTTTATTAAAATATCATATATTTAAGATATTTTCACGACAAATGAAATGTATATCTCGAATTTTCTGGGGATATCTCCAAAATTATTCTTCATTGTGAACGACTTTTGCGTAACTGGTAAACCATAGGAGATACACAAAATTTTACTGCACAAAAAATGTAGATCGCGTTAAAATACACAATTTATGTCGTATACATTTTTTTTGTTGAGTGAACCATTTTCGAGATATTGCTTGTCATTCCCTTAAATTTTTCAATACTTTTTCTCAAATGGGAATTCGTTATTCATTTTTTTCATGTCCTGGACATACAATGAGAATGGAATGCGCCACATAGCAACCAGCTCTTAAAAGATTTGACTATCGCTTAAAGCCTACCATATTCCCCTTGCACCTACAAGAAAATTAGCAATAAGATCTCGATTAACATGAAGCATATGGAGAATAAGCGTTTGTAAAAATAGTTTCTACAAGAGTAGAGAAAGTCATGTGAGTGTAACAAATCAGATGTTTTTGGTTACTGTTAAAGTGTTGTGTAACATTTTTTGCATTGACACATACATTTACTAATGAACAAGCATTTGCATGCTTCATTTATGGTAGAAATACGACAAAGTGACTACCAGAATTCATGACGACTTTCGTACAAGGTTTCCTGATGCACCGTTACCAACTCGGCATCATTTGCGGAAACTCATCATGAAATTTGAAGAACAGGGAACATTGCAGATGCTTTGAGATCAAGTCGGCCACATAGTGTTCGCAATGAAGAAAGTTTTCACTACAGACGGTATTTTTTATTTCATGTGCAGCTCTAACGAGAGCAGCGTGAACTACGCAACAGAGATGGCACGCATGTTACTGTCGTCCACGTGTGAAGAGCAGAGAGGTGTGGTTCGATATTTGTGGCCCAAAGGGCATAAACCGAGTGATATTTACAGGGACATGCGTGGCGTGTATGGAGATGATTGTATGGACCGTAGCAATGTGTGCATTCTTCCTAGAGGGTCTTGTGAACCTTAGTGATTCGCCACGCTCCGGGAGGCCGGTAACAGCTGCAATCCCGCAGAATGTCAGAGGCATTGAGGCGGCAATTTTGAACGACCGGCGTATGCTGCTGCGGACAGTTTGCAACAGTTCAACATTTCCTATGGTGCAGGGTACGATAGTTCATGACACATTGAAGTTTCGTAACGTTAGTACTTGCTAGGTGCCTAAGAACCCGACAGACAACCACAAGGGCCAGCGAATGATGACGAGCTTGGATCACATAACGCGGTACACCGCAGAAGAGCATGACTTTCTGAAAGGAATCGTCACTGGTGATGAGTCGTGGGCATAACACTACACGCCCGAAACTAAACAGGCAGGATGTAGTGGAAACATGCAGGTTCCCCAGTGAAGAAAAAATTCAAAGTGACTCACTCTGCTAGGAAAGTGCTTGTAACGGTGCTCTGTGATATGCATGGTGTTGTATTGGTAGACTTTGCTGAACAAGGGACCACTGTGAATGCTGCAGCCCACATGAAAACTTTGGTGAAGTTGCGTCGTGTCCTTCGTGACAAACGCCACAACATGAATGCTGACGATGTTAAAATTCCTCATGACAATACTCGCCCCCCATGTTGTTGCTGCTATTCTTCAGAAAATCACCAAATTTGGTTGGAAGGTGATTCAGCAGCCATCGTCGGACTTTCATCTGTTTGGTCCAATGAAGAAATTCCTGGTCGGCCAACGCTTTGCTACAGATGTGGAAGTGAAATCACAGTCCGCAGATGGTTATACATATTGAAACTGGTATCACGATAGGAGAAATGTGTTGAGAAACTTGGTGATTATTTCGAAAAATAGATAAAAGGTGTACGTTCATTTGTGATTTTGTTGTTGTTGTTTTAACTATTAATTTTTTGTAAAAAAAAGTATTGTTCGTTACTTTTCGATCCGACCTCGTACAAAGGAGATAAAGTCAAACCTTTTAACATAAGGTTTATTACAATATTTTGGCACTGGTATCGATTCTCTTTTTGTTTGGTAGTGTCCTCTTAAATCGTTACCATTTGCGTATTGTAGCTTTGTCAGTTTCTCAACTGTCACCTCTCTCAGTTCTCACGTCACTGGGACTTCACTTAGCCCACACTGTCAGTTCACTAATGTGAACTAGTTCAATTTCCCCATCACTTCTCTTTCTTCATGACGTAGCCTCTTCTACCGGAAAGTTCACTCGCTGGCGAGTCGAACACAAGACTTCTACAATCTCTCGCTGCACGTTACAGCAGTCGTTATTAACTCGCTCGGAGAACCGCACTTGATGTCGCAGCAGAAATGCGCTCCAATTCGCTTACTGTCCGACTCAACTGCCTAACTGCTCTCGCGAAAACGCTTCCTCATATAACCAATGGAATCTTCCACAGAACATTCTAGAACTACCTGGACATACGTCCAGGAGGCGAAGAGAAAGAATCTTCCAGAAAATTCTGATTATCTGTCAATAGCGCTTCTGATGTTTGCCCGGGTGAGAGCGCAACTATCTTTTTTTTTTACCTCCGACTGCCTGACGCCGACCTCCCGATAACCTTGGGCTATAGTCGCTGCGTCACAACATATATTGCTTGGGATGAAATATCCGCGGCATTTATCTTATTTTGCATGCATATTCTGTGAAGTAACAGCTTATTTTCTACTCCATGGTATTCTGAACTAAATGTCAAGGCATGTTCTTTTATAACTCTATGTATTTGTATTCAAGTACAAGTGCTTTGCAAATCCTGTTTGATCTTTTATTGATTTATGAAATGAAATTAGATGGCGTTTTAAAGTCCATGTCTTTGAGAAAGAACAGGTCCTTTCAATGGCGAAAGTATTATAAAAATTGGTTGAGTAGTTTTTGAGATTACCCTACAACACAGAGAGAGAGAGAGAGAGAGAGAGAGAGAGAAATTTTCTCTATATATAATATTAATATAGATATATATTTAAGAGCAGCATATCATTAGACATGTTTACATGGTTATTCCTAGCCCCTTATTTTTCGATGTAGGGAAAAGGTGGGCACGGAGTACATGACAGAAACTAATGAAGCAATGGTTTTAAAAACCGTACATTTCAGCACAAGCGATTATTGAAGCGATATTTTTCGGGGGGAGGGGAGAGAGAGGAGCGGAGAATCATATGCAGAAACACCTTTAGGGGAAATATAAACACGCCTCCTAGAATTTGTGCTTTGGACTAAGTATAGAATGGCATAAGCAGCCGGCGAAGCTGCGAATGAACCAATGCAACGCGATATACCGGGGAGCGACTGGGAGGGAGGGGGAGGCTTTTACGTCAAAGTGAGTGGTGATTAATTTAATCTGGTATTCAGAGAGGAAAACAATGGATCTACTCTGTGATAATTCTAAGCTTCTTTTCGAATAAAGCGCAGCTTTAGCGCATTGTGCAACGCCTGGTCAATTCTTTATGTTCGTCTGCATGAATATTTCCTTGTTGTACAAGCTGCAAATCCAAATGCACAAAGGCTCGGGGAGGTTTTCTTCTGACCCATTCGCTTGTTTATTCGTTCTACTCCACATTCTATGCAGTCAATTTTATTTCTACGGCAATTCATGTAAGCGCTTCTAAGTTTTATTGTAAAGAAATATACCTCTACATTACAGGACAGCGAAAATTGGAATGTATCCCTGAAGGAAAACACAGAGAACATGGATGAAAGAAAATATTCAAACTACGAAACACAGAGTATTCACAGGAGTCTGGAAGGATAGAGAAGAATGTAAAAGAAATATTTGGACGACGTTTAAGCATTACCAACATTATTATTATTATTATTATTATTATTATTATTATTATTATTATTATTATTATTGTATGCACACGATGTAGTTCTTCTGGCTGAATCCAAAAAAGATCTTAAACTATTAACACATAAGTTCCAATTTCTCCAAATATATATAATTACAAAATTTCAATAAATAAATCAAAAGTAGTGGCATTTATTGTGTGGCAGTATTTTATATCACAACAATGTAAATGCCAGAGTGATTGTAGTGTAAATAAGCATTATTGTGTGACATTGATTTGAGATATTTGTTAATTATAAGCATTGTTAGGAAATTAGTTTACACGGCCTCACTGAAACTGACAATAAGAGCGGGCAACAATGAGCGAGGGGGTGAGTTGTTTATCAATTATTAGAGACAAGCAAATGACGTCAGAGTAGCGCGCGTTTCTTTAGAAATGGAGGGAATTTCTTCCCTAGAGCATATGTGTTCGTAATTTTGATTGGATATAAAAACAGACGCTAATGTTGGCGCGTTTTATTAACCAATAGTAGCTCTGTTATAATGTTTAGGCATATTGGCGTGATGGAGTATAAATTCCGTGCCAGAGACGGGTAACGTGCAGTTTGACAGAATAATTCACAAGGCAAACGTCGTGCAGTCCAACAGAAGCATACAAAGGTTATACGTCGCACAGTTTAAGAGAATCGTTCACGCGTTATACGTCGCGCAATTCTACAAAATCTCTCGCGTTGTAAAGTTAGTTATAAATGTGAAATACGCGAATTAATAATGTGCAGCAAATAAGTCATTATAGTGATATTAGAAAATATAACAATTTCAGTCGGGCGTGTATCAAGAGTCAATATGTGAAATTAATTAATTGTGACGGTAATAAAAGTGTAAAAACAAATTCTTTTATCAGTGTTATCTTTCAGTAATAAATCCTTTCCGTTTACACACCCTGTTTAAGAGATATGCTCGACTGAGAAATAATAGCTAGCCGGAGGACAAAGAACCCAAAACTAAAACTAGTATACAATAACAGGCGCTCAGCAATAAGATAACACGAAGTGACCGCGACAAATTGGCTCCCTTACGTGGGGCAGATAAACATGAAGCATCTTCCAACTACAAAAAAAAATTCTACTTCAATTGACAAATATGGAGTTAGATACAAAATTGTCGTAGAAAATAAAATAATAGAACAGGTTTCACATTTTCAGTATTTGGGATGTGACATAGCCTAGCAAGAAAATAAAGATATACAAAACAAAATAACATTTCAGATTATATGTACAACCACCAAAAGAACTTAGGACAGAAAACAAGAGAAAACATAAAACTTAAATCCTACGAAACAATGGCCGTTTCCTCACTATTATATGGAAGCGAGAATTGGATAATTAAATCAACAGACATGAGCAAAGTACAAAGCAGCTGAAATGCTATTTCTCCGAAATGTTAAATGATGCCCAAGACCAGATAGGAGTAGAAATGGAACTATTAGAGAAGAATTACATATAAGATTGAAGATACAAAATGAAATGGACAGAGCATCCAGTCAGAATGGATTATAATAGAATACCAAAAAGAGCTTTTCTATAAAACCCGAGAGGAACAATAGATACTGGCCGAACCCGTAAAAGATAGACTCCACTTACGACTTAGCTGTAACGGACTATTTAGCCTAAACATTATTATTATCATTATTATTATTAAATTACAGAATGTGGACTTAAAATGTTTTATTTACCATAGCAAAAGCCTATAAGCACTTTACCAATTATTTTATTCAATTTTATTCTATGATGGAGAAAATTATATATTCCCCCATATGTAGACTTTTTTTTTAGTTATGTTTCAAGATGAACACGTGCGCAAGCATGATTTTATTATTGTTATGACAATAATAATAGTTAATGAATAAAAAATGTTGTTGTATAAAATATGTTAATTACCTTCTCTATAGCGTATCTAGTATAGGGTATACCTACAACAGAAAAAGGTACCTCGTGCACTGCGACCAACGGGAGCTCTATTGCGGCTACTATACCGGGAGGAAGGGATGAAGTGAAGGAAGCATAGGAGGCTACAGGCTGCAGGTAGACAGACCACAGAGACGTGCGGAAATCCCTAAGAGTTTCTAGCTTGAAGACCCTCTAGAAAGTGCGACGAGCGACCCGCCCAACCAGGTAGTCCAGTGAAATACTCGCAGAAAATGCGATCAAAAACTAAAGAAAAACAATAAACTTCTTGTTAGTTGTCCATTTAGGCTATTTAACCAGACTTATTCCACTCTTCTCTTATCTCCTTCTGTACAAAAAAATTAAATATGAATTGGAAAATTCATATAGCCAAATTCCGAGTTGCATTTGGCAGAAGGTTTTGCGATCTGATTAGGCCTCTCGTTTCCAACAATTCCAGCAGGACCCTTAACCGATGTTTGGTACTTTGGATAATGTTCTTTCTAATTGTATTTGTCAGAGGATTGATGTTATACTTAAGAGGCGTATGCATCACTGCGAGCACAAGCATTAAGTTGATTCTCAAAACATCATCTTTCTTTGAATATTGAAGTAAATGCCGCGTCCCGTTATGCCTTGACAACAAAGTGTTTGTTTACGTGCTAGGTTTACAAGCCATATAAAAAACAGACACACGATGTGAACATGCAGCTCCAGGTGGTTTGGAGAAATACGTGCTTCTCCGTTAGGGTGACCAAAATAACCCTTTTAGTCGTGAACCATCTCGTTAGCTTGTATGGACGTCCAATGGTTGAAACAATACGACGAAATCTCTGGTGTTGCAGAAGCGCCGTGTAATGAAGAGAGGAGTGTGCCGCCGTGATAATCGGGTAGTCGTGAATAAACTTGCTAGTTGGGACAAAGCTCAGAGAAACACTAACATTCCGGAAGAATGGCCTGCAACTTCCTGCTGGAGATAAAACAATACTGCACAAGCTAGAAAAGTACATTTTGCTCGCAGTCTGTAAGCCATAGATCACATCCAGGAACATGCATGAAAACGTGCTGGCCTTAAAACTGCATATACTGTTTCCATGATATCGCGAGAAACACCTGAATATTTACAGGGCTTTAAAAGAATGACAAATAGGGAACAATTTGAAGCATTAATAACGGATATCTCATAATGCCTGATGCCACAAAATAAGTTATTAGAAATAAATTCCGCATCTTAAAGAGAACTACATTGAGGCAGTATTTTTAACACTTAAATGATTTCAGTCAAATTATATAATAAAAAAATATAATAACAGCGCGCCAGCAATATGTGTATGTAACAATATATAAAAGTGTGTATTACAGTCATTGTATATATTTATGTTATCGTATACATGTAATAATGTTATTTGAATGTATTACGTAATTTAATAATATAGGAGCTGCGAGAATAATAGGTTAAAAGTTGCTAACGGTGAAGTAACCTTGAGGCCATAATGAGTAAGAAAGTTTAATAATCCTACTAGTCATTTTGGAGCAACAATAATGTAAATTCTGAGATAGCTTATAATTAGCCAATCAACAACCAGAAAATGCTTAAGTTAAATGAAGGTATTCTATTGGACTAGGATTAGCCAATCAGAAACTGAAATGTAGTGAAATTTACAAATTTAGGCGGTAGAAATCAGTTCAGTTGCTTGCAAACAGCGCTCATAACTGTAGACAGTGTTCTTAACCGGACGCGAGATGTGTCCTCGAGAAATTTAATATGTATTCAGTGTGAGATGAAAATAGTTTACGTGTTAAAAAGTGCAAGTAATTAATAAAAAAATATCTCACAGTTCTCTATATTAGTGAAGTGTTATTTAAATCGTGTTAAACATTAATAAATGGAGTGAAGAAAAACTTAAAATCTGTGTAAGCCTACATTCTTCAGTCGCACCACTCCCTGCTAAGACATTCATGTTTAATAAAGTATAGATACTGACGCAGCCGAGGCAAACACAAATATATAATATTTAAAAAAAATTACAAAGTTAAATTTTTTTTTATACATTTGGGGCAAAATAACAGTTGAACTACAATACAATTCCCCTACCTCAACATTTTTGTGCACTACGTTTAAGTCTATCGCTTAACCTTTATCAGTTATACAACATTATATAAAATTCCTTCCGAATGAAGAGGACTTACTAGGATATTCCCAGAAAATTCAAGATATACATTTTGTTTGTCATGTAAATATATTTAATATACGGTATTTCATTCGAAATCGTTACAGACACTTTTTAGAAAATCACAAGTTTCGGAAAATGTTCCACATAAAGGGTAGTCTGGCGTGGGAGAATTTCTTTTAAATGTTCTTGTCGCATATTTGGAAGATAATGAACCTAAATACCTCGTTTGGTATTTAACTGACTTTTCGTTTTAGAGTTATGCTCTATACGTGTAGTAAGTAGGAGAAAAGAGGAGAAAATTCGCACCGGGATTTCACCGGAAATATGTTTTGAGGCCCCTCAACCCCCCAAAAAAAGGCATTTTTAGAAAAAGGTCCGTGTGTGTGCGTGCGTCCATGAACAGCATAACTAAAAGAGGACAAGTCCGACAAACACCAAACTTGGTATTTAGGTTCAGTGCTTTCCAAAGTTACGATACGAAGATTTTCAAGAAAATCTCCCACACCAAACTACCCTTTACATGGAATATTTTTCGAATTTTTTTAATGGCTCCTAACGATTTTGATTGAATTGGCGTATATTAAAGATATTTCCGTGACAAGTAAAATGCATCTCTTCAATTTTCTGAAAATAGTCTGTGAAATCCTCTTCATTCGGAAAGAATTTTGTATAACTCACATACTAGTAAACGTTAAACGATAGCTGAAAAAGTAATACACAAAACATGTTGATGTCTTTAAAACACACAATTTGTTTCAAATGAGCTTTTTTGGCATCAGCCATTTCCTAAATATCCGTTATTAATTGTTCGAATTGTTCAATACTTAGCCATTCTTTTAATCCTGTCGATTTTCAGTTCTTTCTCGTGATGTCATGGAAACAGTATGGAATTTTAAGGCCAGCATATAGCGTCCAGTTGTTAAACATTTGACTATCGCTGTTCTCTTTGTGTCTATAACGAAATGTGTAATGTAGCTATTTCTGTAAAGGTATATCTCGATTAAAATGAAGTAGATAGGAAAATATAAACTTCCGTAAGAATAATTTGAATACCCACTTATAAGCCATTGAGGGTAGAGAAAAGGCGTATGATCGCAACACCCTGTTTTTTACTTTCTCTACTACGTACAGTAAGTAGGAAAAGTATTGTATTCCACACAAAAATTCGATACCGAGATTTCACTGGAAATATATGTTTTGAGGCCCCCTGAATCAAAAAAAGCATTTTTGGAAACATGTCCGTGTCTGTGGTGTGTGTGTGTGTGTGTGTGTGTGCGCGTGTGTGTGTGTGTGTCTGTGAACAGCATAACTCAGAAACGAACAGTCGGATAAACACCAAACTTGGTATTTAGGTTCAGTATCTTGCAGAGATGCGACACGAAAGTTTTCAAGAAAATTCCCCACCCCAAATAACCTTTACATAGAACATTTTTCGAAAATTTTAATTTTCTCAAAATGGCTCTAACGATTTTGATTAAAATACCATATGTTTAAGATATTTTCATGACAAATAAAATGTATATCTTGAATTTTCTGGGAAAGTCTCCAAAAGTATTCTTCATTATGAACGACTTTTGCATAACTGGTAAACCATAAAAGATAGACAACATTTTACTACACAAAAAATGTAGATCGTGTTAATATACACAATTTATGTCATATACACTTGGTTTTTGTTTTTGAGTGTACCATTTTCGAGATAGTGCTTGTTATTCCCTTACACTTTTCAATACTTATTTTCTCCTTGGTAATTCGTTATCCATTTCTTTTTGCCTTGGATATGCAAGGAGTATTAATCTGTGGCAAAGAGAATGATGCTGCACCTAGCAACCAGCTATTAAGAGATATGTCTATGCTTAAAGGCTACTGTATTTCTATATGGCCCTTGCAAATACAAAACAAGGGGAACATAGTACGCCTTAAGCGATAGTCAAATATGTTTAGAACTGGTCGCTATGTGTAAAATGTAATTCTCTTTGCATGTCAAAAGATTCTTTCTGCAAACGTTTATCTCGATTAATATGAAATAGACGTAGAAAAAGAGTTTGTAAAAATAGTTTGTGTAAGAGTAGAGAGTCATGTGAGTGTAACACATCAGATTTTCTTTTATTATTCAAGGTACCTCAAAGCTTGTATTTCCGGAAATTAATAAACGACAGTGGGTAGAGAAAAGAATTTGAATGTAATACGTCAGATTTTGAGGCACTAAAACGCTTTAAATTTATCCTCAAATTCGTTTGGCTGCTTCTGAGATATCAAACGAAAAGCTTCTATTTGGAAACGCAATAACCATAACACCCCTAGTCTATTTGCTGGCTGTTTACGGCCTCTGACCTAAGCAGCTATTCGTGAAGGGAGATACGAATGTGGAATCGTAAATAAGCAGGACATACAGCTTGACTTGGAATCCCAGTCATGCTAGACCAACATCTGTTTCCCACGCCATTATACTAAGTGGTGATTCATTTTAAGTTAAGTAGTATACAAGACCAGTACAACAGTGCACAAAAGCAATGCAGTTATTATCATATGTAATCCCCTGGACCAGCTAGCTGCCAGACGTTGCACGGTAGCTTTTTAAGCTCTAGTTAAGTAACTCCATCTACCTCACGCTTCAAGTTATTGTACAGTGATCTATAAGATTTTTACAGTGAAACCTTACTTCACCCTTATAATTTATAATTTCATACAAACTCCATTATTCCTAATAAAGGCTAAAACATCTGATAATCGCGCAAAAGGATGGAAACATTAGTTCGACTTCCCCCCTGACAATCTACCAAATTCTAGAAATGCTGCATAGCCTATGCATATCCTTTGGCGGTGAAAGAATTTGTAGTGGGAAATGGTCGATGGGTGCCATTTGTAGCGGAAAATAGTCGTTGAGTTGTTGTGGTCTTCTGCAGTGTTCTTCCTCGGCTATTGATGCTCGTCTGTTGTTGCGTATTCCATTCCTAACTATATCTAATTATTAATTCTCAGGTTATAGTGGGTGAGGCACGTTTAAGAAATACACTGCAATTTTCCCTTAATAAATGAAGTTTATTCACAATTGAAATAATTATGGGCGGCTAGATTTTCCCATTGTTATAATCCCACCACTTTAAATTAGTCAGGAGCCTAGCTATCTGCACACGCACTCCCACCCTTGTGCATCTGTAGGACCTCGTGTCGACGTGAATTCTTGAAGATCAGTTAGAGAGAGAGAGAGAGAGAGAGAGAGAGAGTGGGCTCTGAGGCCTTGCCTGCCTTTATATACGGGAGCCTAGTGACGCTCACCTCTGCGTTTAAAATGTAACGACGTTTCCTATTGGCCCTCAGACCGCGTTACCTTAACATGTATGACAATGTGTGGCTTCAGATCCGTGTGCTTAAGCGCCGTCTTGGAGCGTTGTGAATCTAGTTCCATATCTCCGTCTCTTTCTTTTCTCTATCTGTCTCTTTCTATTTCTCCGTACCGTTACCGGTTCCCTGCCTGTTAGCTTGGTGAAAGGTACGCTCTTTATGTTTTCCTGGAATTCTGCTAGCTCGCCCGTTTCTTACAATCAGCTCTGTACAAATGTTAGATGTTGAATATTTTAACATGTTAGTGAATTAAATTATTACTGTACAATTCTTATATGTATGGTTCCCCTTTCATATGTACAATTCCTCTATATATTTTTAATATATCCCCTTTAAAATTCTCGGTCGGAATAGTTCGACTAACTTATTAGACAATTATAGTAAACTAAATTTTAAACCTTCGTACCTTCATTTTGGTCCCTACGAGGATCACTCTGAAGGTTTTGAGGATGGTCAACAATGAGTAGCGGCAAGCCAAAGCAGCTTTTCCTAACTTCAGATTGAAGTTCAGATAGCAACACGTGCAAATCCGGGCACGCTCCAACAATGTCATCGTCAGCACCGCGTGTGTATGTATAGCTGATGTTGCTACGCCATACGCTAGGATGGATCTCAGGCGAGAGCATTTCCGTGCTAGAATTTTAAAGTCGGTAAATTAACCTCCCTAAAAATACCACGGAAAATAGTCCGATGGACGGCCAGTTTCCTCCGTGACAGGACGGCAAACATAAAAATTAACAATACCTTCTCCAACATAATACATCTGCAAGCCGGCACACCTCAGACACACCGACACCAACCAAACCAACAGTCAAACTCGCCCAGTACGCAGACGACACCCTGTACTGGTGTACGGACATTCGGCCTACAGTAGCTAAAAAGAAACTTGAGCGCCAGCTCAAAACTTTCACAAACTGGGCTAAAAACTGGAGAATTGATATAAACGCAGAAAAAACACAAATACTGAAAATCAAAAGAAAAGGCGGCTTCACAAAAAAGGAACTAAAACTGAACATCGACGGACAACTGATCAAATCAAAGCCTACAGCAAAATACCTCGGAGTTACCATCACCAACAAACTTAAAACAAGCCAACATTTCAATCAGACAAACTAAACCCATGTTAAAAATACTGCGCTACCTAGCGAACAAAACCAGCGAGGGACTAACCACCAAAGCATTGTTACATTTATATAAGGCCCTGGTACGACCAGTACTAACATACACAACACTAGGACCAATAACGTCACCTACCACACTGCATCTACTCCAAAACAGTTGAACGCAAATGCTTACGCATAGCGGCCAAAGTGCCGTATACAGCCTCGTCAAAACCGAACCACTCCCGGAATTCATTGGAAGAGGATATCACAACTATGCCGATAAGGCGAATAAACTGCCACATCGCCAACAACTCCTGGAATCATCAACAACGTACAAAAAGAACGCCGACACTCAATGTCGAACCATCACACCACCACCCTTAGCCTTCATCAGAACCAAGATGGAAGAGAAAGAAAGACAAGATGAAATAGATGTGCAGGAATATCTGAACAACCTCCTGAGATGAATAGTTAAGCCAATCAACAGAGCTAACAACCTACGCAACAGACTGGCCATGGTTTGCATATAACCACCAACACAACAACAACACAGCCCCAAGACAAAATCAACACTGACCAAGACATAACGGCGGGAAAGAAAAGTGTGTCCACAAACACAAAAAAACACAAAAATTATACAAAAACAAAGATCATACACACACAAAACAAAGAAAGCAATGGTCACGCCCACACCAAGAAACAAACGACAACCAAACTCCTCATATCCTCACTCCTCCCTACACCCATACTCATACACACACAACAGCTGTTGCCGAGTCGCTGTGAAAGATCGATGCCCACATAAGCTAATAACAAAATCCTGGCTGAAGAGGGAAATAACCCTAAACAGCCTTGGTTAGCGAAAGCTAACCAGAATTACATTTTTGATTTGATTTGAAGTCGGTTTAGGGGACAGAGAATGCCTTGAAAGACTTCATCGTGCATTTGGGGATGTTTGCCCTTCGCGGTCTACCATTTATCGACGGTATACAGGGTTTAGAAGAGGAAGAGATTCCCTCGAAGATAAGGACCAAGCAGGACGGCCGGCTACAGCAACAATGGATGAAAGCAGAGGGCATGTTGTGGGAAGATCATACACATATGGTCAAATTCAAGAAGCTCTAAGTATTGGATCGGCAACAGTGAAAACAATCCTGAAAGAAAAACTTGACGTTAGAAAGCTCTGCAGTCGTTGGTACCCCCACCACCTCACAAATGAACGCGTGCACAATGGTGCCAGGAAATGATGAAAAATTGAATGGAGGAAGATCCCAAAACACATTTAACAGGTAACGAAAGCTGGATATACCAGTATGATCCAGAAGCTCAACGACGTCATCGGTGTGGGTCTTCCCAGGAGAAGATGCCCCACAAAAGTGAAGCGAACGAGAAGTGTTGGCAAAAAGATGATCTGTTCCATCTTCTCAGCAAGTGGTCACGATTCCGCTTGAGACACAAAAGACTGTTACTGCCAGAATGTAGGTACACCACAAAATGTGTGCCACAAGTGTTCAATCAAAGCGAGTAAACGGCGTCCTAAGACTGGTCTGCCTCTGTCCACACGGAACAAGGAACAGCCCAATTTCTGCAGGAGTCAGGTTTTTGTCCCATCCTCCGTAAGTCCAGATCTGTCCCCATGCGACTTTTATCTATTCCCCAAAACGAAAGAAAAAATTCGAGGTCAACGATTAGAGTCACCTGAAGCTGCTTACGAAGAATGCATTTGCGCTCTCTCTCCCCAAAGAAGAATGGCGTTCAGCATTTGAAAAACTGTTTGAAAGAATGAGACGGTGTACAGAATGAAATGATCAGATTTAAGTTTTTAATATTTTATTGCGTCCATTCTCAAAACTTTTGGAGTGACCCTATGTAATTATTTAACAATAAAATATAACAACGCATAAGCCCTTAATAACGGTACTCACATAAATATTCTGTCACATAAGACTCTGAGGCAGTATTTTTAACACTTAAATGATTTTGGTCAAATTACATAATAAAAATATATAATAACAGCCCGCCTTTAACCAATATGTGTATGTAACAATATATAAAAAGTGTATATTACAGTCACTGTAAATGTTTATACTATATGTACATGTTCAATAATGTTATGTGAATACATTACGTAACTTAATAACGTAGGAGCTGTGAGAATAATAGGTTACAAGTTGCTAACAATGAGGTAACCTTGTCAATAATGAGTAAGAAAGTTTAACAGTACTACTTGTGATTCTTGGAGTAACAACAATGTAATTTTTGTGACAGTTTATAAAATAGCCAATCAACAACCAGAAAAAGGTTTAGTTAAATAAAAGTATTCTATTGGATTAGGAGTAGCCATTCAGAGACTTGAAATACAGAAATTTACAAATTTAGGCGGTTGAAACCAAGTCAGTTGCTTGTAGACAGCGCTCATAATCTCACAGCTCTCTATATATCAGTTAAGTGTTACTTATATCGTGTCCAGGATTAATAAAAGGAGTGAAATAAAATTATAATCTGTGTAAGCCTACATTCTTCAGTCGCACCACGCCCAGCTAAGACATTCATGTATCTAAAAATAAATACTGACGCAGCCGAGGCAAACGTAAGTATATAATATTTAAAGAAACAGTCAAATTACAAAGTTAATATTTTTAAACTTGGGGCGAAGGCTACCGGAAGGCGGTTGCAACAACTTCAAGTGTTCGACTCCCCAACAGTGGAACAATAATACATCCTACTTCAAATCGGCCTTCCATAAATGAAGCAACAAATTAACTTCTTCAACTTTTCTATATGATGCAGGGTTATTTGAAATTATGGACTGGTAGTAGACAAGGTTTATCTTCAATGTGAAGCATAAACAAAATATTAAATAAATCCAGCCATTTGGGATTATTGCAACAAAGATAGTAATTTTAGGTACCATCCCACTCCAAAGCAAAATCTACGCACGCCACTTTAATATTCGGCGACTCTTAGTTATGGTTGTATTTATCCACCGACCGTTTAAAAAGAAAAGTTTCGCACCCCATTACCATCAGTGACAAACCTGTGTTTCTATACTGTCATAGTGTACCGAAAAGTCAAATGGGACGCAAAAGAGCCAACACAACATTGGAACAGCGACAACTTGTGATGTTTCACCATGCTAGGGGTGTTATTCGTGGAGAAGTTTTTAAGATGAATACACATACTACTAGAGACATCATCTGACGGTATAGAAAAGTAGACAGAATGGAATCGTTGCCACAAACAGAAGCTGAGAGAAACAAGAGACTGCTTATGAGAAAGGTAATCATTAATCCCACGGTTAGAAGGGTTATAAGAAAGGAATGGTACAATGGAAGGGCAGCCAGAAAAGAGCATAAATAAATAAAACTAACAGAGCAAAGAGTTGCAGTTCGTTAAATAATACTGTAACAGCGATCAATAATGGTGGAACTATATAATTTTTGTTGATAAAAGTACCTTTTGCGTATTTACAGAACGGAAGGTCTGTGTTTGCCTCAGGCTCAAAACAGAGTTGGACAGAACGAATATATATCCTACAGTAAAACACAATGGTGGTAATGTAATGGTATGAGGGTGTAGATAGCAGGCGAAGTGTGAAATTTGGTTTTTATTGTAGAAACCATGAACAAACATCAGTACCTCAACATTCCCATAGAAAGTCTTTCCCAATGTGCAAAGAAATTGGGGATAAATTTGAATAAAGGCCAGGCATATATTGTCAGGAAACAGTTCTTATCTAAGACTCCAGAAAGGGGATAAAAAAACACATACATACACGCACGCACACATACACACGTATAAATTAATATCAAACAGGAATTGTGCATAATAATATAATTCAGCAAGCAAGATGTTAGAATATTTAGCAGCCAAGAAATGTACAAAGCGGATTGTAACTTACATAAGTAAGGGACGGGCGAGCTAGCTAACTCCAGGTGAAAGTAATTCTATATAGAGTCCACCACCTTTCACCAAGCTAATGGGCAAGGAACTTGAAGGAATAACGAGAAATAGAACGAGACAGATATAGAAAGGAAGGAGACAGAGATACTGAGAATGCCTCCGGACGCGTCAGTGGTACGCGTGTGCGAAAAGTTTTGGAGCAGAATATTTTCATACATAATAAGGTAACGCGATCTAAGGACCAATTAGAAATGTCGTTACATTTTAAGGCGTGAAGGTGAGCGATACTAGATTTAGGTATAAAAGGGGTAAGCAGGCCCCAGATTTTCACTCTCTTACATATGCTCTTATACAATCTCGTCGACACTCAGTTATACTCTCCGGACGACGGATACACGTGTGTGCATATGGTTGGGGAAGGTGTGCAGTTACATTAGGCTCCTAATTTACTATTATGATGGTAATAGCTAGCCGCTCATAAGTATTTTATTGATAATAAATCACATTTTAAGGGAAATGCAGTGTATTTTAATTTGCCTCGCCTACGAAAACCTTGAGATCAGTGTAATTAGATAGGTAATTTATTAGGACTGCAGAAATCATCAGCTGCTGAGCAAAGGTAGCCGGAGTCCAGGACACTACAGCAAGGAGCATCTACACAGAGGAACAACGATTTCCCGCTACAAGAACTTGAATGAAATAATAATCAATAAAAGAATTAGAAATTCTCTCCAAAGATCATCTCAAGGAAAGACTGCTAGAAGAATGGGTTAACATTGAGCCTGCCTGTACGGGCAAAATAATGTTGAATATGAAATAATGCCTACTAAAAGTAATCTGATGTAAAGAGTACCCTACGAAGTATGTTCCCACAGGCGAGGAGAATACGCATGGTTTTTGTTGGCCGAATCTTTAAGTAACTTTGAAATTCCAGCAAGTAGACTAAGATAGTTTTTGACAACACGTGTTGTAGCTCAGAAGAATGATTTTTTTATTATTGCTGCAAAAGGCGTGTATTTATTTGTAGCGATTGTTACTTTAATCTTTAATGCTGTTTTTAGGAGAGTAAAAGTTTAATTTGAAGAAACCTTGACCGAAAATTTTCATGAGTACGGGTATATACAATGAAATAAGATTCCCTGCCCACCAAATTAACCTCTTTGGAAAAGACACACACACACAGCGACAATCGAGAAAAATGATCGTCTCAGTTGATATAAAATATGGGTTCACTTATTTCTAATGTTAGCAGTTCTCTATCTTGATAGAATAATTTAGCAAGCCCTGCTAACGAACTTGATTACAACATAAATACAAAGGAAATAAATCAAGATTTTCTTACATGAAAGTTATAGAAGCTTTTGCCAGTGCATGCGTCTATACAATTAGAATAAAAGTTATGACACTGTTTTATTGCATATACATCTGCAGTATTTGATAAATGGCAATTAAAGAAACAAATATAACACACGATCGATTGTCACTTTTTAAACTCTGTCTTCTGTTTGTTGAAGTGTTACATCATGGCCATCTATGTATATTCATTGCAATAAAATGTAACCGGCTTTTGTTTTAATACCCTGCGGAGGTACGCAACAATTTATATTCTGTGGAGTAATAACTGTTTTCTATTCCATGGCATTCTCAACTAAATGGCAAGGCCTTCTTCGTGCGTATGTTCTTTAATAGCTCCAATGTGAACGTGTGCAAATGTAAGAGGTTTGTAAATCCTTTTTATTGTTTTAGTAATTGAAGAATGAAACTAGAAGGTGAATTATAGCTCTATGTCCGTCAGAATGAATTGGGTTCAATGCTAAAGGAATTATCAAAATGGATTGAGATTTTTTTGAAATTAACCTATATTCACACACACACACACACACACAGACACAGAATTTTCTCTTTATACACTGGTGTGCAAAACCTAAGTACGAGATGGATAAAGTAACATAACAAATGAACTACTTGGTAAAAGTAGATGAAGGTGCGGGAGCATGTTGCCAGAGGTCACTCACACGTACACAGAAAGCTGGACGTCACATGGCGTGAGTGTAGCGAGCCTATAGTGCCAAATGGGTGTGGTCCCGCAACACGGGGCACTTGACGAAACAGGACAAGACGGTGTGTGGCAATTAGCGAGCTGTTACGGTGCACTGTAGTGGTGTTCTTCATTGCAACATGGCCCGTAGACACCATTTGGATGACTTCACACGGGGGAGAATCATCGGGAAACTGAAAGAAGGGCGAAGTGTGACGAGTGTTGCTCAGGAGTTTGGAATTGCTCACAGCATTGTTTCACGCGCATGCGGATGCTTCCAAACCACAGGCACTGCTGTCCCAAAGAGAGGTGGTGGTCGACCACACTCAACTACAGCAGCAGATGACAGCTACATTGTGCAACAGGCAAGCAGGGATCCACGCCAAACAGCCGGTGCAATTGCAACCACATTTAACAGGACAGCTAGGCACGCAATCTCACGATACTCAGTGGCACGGCGACTACACAGAGGTGGTCTCTTTGCCGGACGGCCAGTACACGTTGTGTTCCATTGGCATCCGCACATCGGCGGCACCGTTTGCGATGGTCCCAAGATCATCAAAATTGGACCAACTAGGAATGGGGTCGCGTGCTCTTCTCGGATGAAAGCAGATTCAGTCTAGGTAGTGATTCTCGACGTACCCTCATCTAGCGAGAGGTGGGAACACGTAATGAACCCAGGAGCATCCTTGAACCTGATCGATTTGGTCGTCCGGGTGTTATGGTTTGGGGAAGCATAATGTTGCATGGGCGCACCGACCTCCAAAACTTTGTCCACGGTACGTTCACTGGTCAACGTTATTGTGATACTGTACTCCTTCCCCATGTGCGTCTTTTCAGGGCTGAAGTCGGCACTGACTTCATTTTTAGGGATGGCCATGCGCGACCGCATCGAACAGCGCAGGTGGAGGATCTCTTGGAACAAGAGGATATTTGACGAATGGACTGGCCTGCCCGTTCCCCCTATTTAAATCCCATCGAACACGTGTGGGATACTTTGGGGAGACGCATTGCAGCACATCCACATGCATCAACGACCATCCAACAGTTGTCAACAGCGCTGGTGGAGGAGTGGAACGCCCTACCACAAGAACTGTTTACCAACATTGTGACCAGCACAAGAGCACGATGCAGAGCATGCATTGCTGTCGGTGGAGATCATACACTCTTTTAAGCACCATGTATGTGTTTTTGTATATCTAGAGAGCCATCATATGTCGTATTGACTTTAGTGTAGCTTATGGTCTATGTGGCATTTCTGTTCGTCTCATTGCATATTTCGTTTAGTTGCCTACTGTAGCAGTTCCCTCTATGGATGATTTAAGTTTCGTCGAGCTATGCGTCGCAGCATGCGAAGATTACTTTCGTCCTTAGGTTTTGTACACCAGTGTAATATTAGCATAGAATTCCGCAAGTAGTTAGTTTTTAGATCTTGTTTTAACGCCTCCTCTGGTATTATTCGCTGAAATAGTCAAACCATATCTAACGCGAGATTGTGTTATTTCTTAGACAAAATCACTGGAACTTGCAGTCGCTCGCGATGTTTTCGGAGTAATACAACCTCTTATTAGATTACTTAGGATAAACTAACCAGATTAAACAGGCCAGTAGAGTGCCACTGGGTATACGAAGCAACGCGCTAATCACTGTATCAATACGTCATTGGTAGAACAGGGAACTTATCTACATGTGCGTGGGCATTTCATTGGTTCTTTCCAAAACAGAGCATAACACGGGCAGTTCTCCCTTGAAGCGTTTGTATCGCCGAGTCACCCTTTTTGAACAGTTTACATGGTTATACTTTATCTTGTTTATTGTCATTTATTTAGTTTATTCATAACAATTCAGCAAATTGTATTTTTCGTGTCCTTCTCTTTGCGCCGGTCAGTATTGAAGCTTGCCTACTTCATCGACAAAAGGAGAAGTCGATCGCAACGCAGAGCGTCACAGAGTGCTATGTAAACTGGTTGGCGTGGAAGGAAAGTATCCTTAGTTGCCATGACTACGGACGCGTTTCCTGACGGGGAGCTTTTGCGCATCAGTCAGTGGTTTAAACACAGCGCAGGAAAGTTTTTCACTTTTTCTCGCCTATTTTAAGTGAACTAGGTGGTAGAAGTAGCAGGCTTAGAGCAAATCCAACTACTATTGTTTACATCGGTTTGCTGTTATCGGTATGTGTTAACACGTGATTTTTACTTTTTCTACCACGTAGCTGCATAGTAGGTAGAGAAGGTATTGCATCCAAAAATTCGACACCGAAATTTCACTGCAAATACACGTTTGGAGGCACCTGAATAAAATAAATGATTTTTAGAAAAAGGCCCATGCGTGTGTGTGAACACCATAACTCAAAATAGAAAGTCGGATAAACGCCAAACTTGGTGCTTAGATTCAGTATCTTCCAAAGGTTGACACGAAAATTTTAGAGGCCCCTCCACTTCAAACAATTCTGTACATGAAAGATGTTTAGAAACATTTTGTTTTCTAAAAGATGCTCTAACGATTTTGATTAAAATACTATACATTAATTATATTTATATGGTAAATAAAATGTATATCTTGAATTTTCTGGGAAGAGTCTTTGAAGCCATCTTCATTCTGAAGGAACTTTGTATAATCTTATACAAGTTGCAAATGTTAAGCCATAGAGAAAAACGTACAAACAAGAAATGTTCTCTTTGAAACACACAATTTATTTCAAATAACTTTTTTGTGGCATCAGCCCTTTCCGAGATAACAGTTCTTTGTATCTATAACACAGTGCAATGTAGCTACGAGGGCTGTCCCAGAAGTTCCTGACCTAACAAAGAGAAAACAACAATTTTGGGGAAAAAACATTTATTTTTCTACATAGTCTTTCAGCTCGATACACTCTTCCCAACGATCTTCAATAGTTTCGATACCCTGTTTATACTGAGAACCGCCGAGGTCTGCAAAAGAGCCATCAACTGCAGACTCCACCTCTTCATTGTTGGCAAATCTTTTACCACCAAGCCATTTCTTCAACTTTGGAAATAGAAAATAAGCAGAGGGGCTAAGTTTGGGGAACTTTAACTCATTGATTTTGGCCATGGCGATAATGCATGTGTGAACTGTCTTGATGAAACAGAACTTTCTTTTTCGCTAAATGCGGCCGTTTTTGCTTCATTTCATCATTCAAACGCTGCAATAAGTTTGCATAATACTCGCCATTTATTGGTTTTCCCCTTTGAAGATAATTACCTTCAATGAATATTATCCCATGCTCATCCCAAAAAAACTGACGCCATGACCTTGCCTGCAGATGGAACTGTCTTCGCCTTCTTTGGAGCCGATTCTCTCCTTTCAATCCACTGTTTTGACTGTTCCTTCGTCTCAGGTGTGAAGTGATGGACCCATGTTTCATCCATGGTTATGAATCGACGCAAAAACTCCGTTTTATTTCAACGAGGCATCTCCAAACACTCGACTGAAACATCCTCACGGCGCTGCTTTTGTTCCACTGTGAGTAAACGCGGCACCCATCTTGCGCACAGCTTTTTCATGTCTAAATGTACAACAGTTTTTGATGTCTGTAAGCTCGCTCACTTTCAGTCGACGGTCATCCAATACCATTTTTTGGATTTTCTTCACAATTTCTGGCGTGGTCACTTCATTTGGTCGACCACTGCGATGTTCGTCTTGGCAGCTCGTACGGCCTCGCTTAAACTCTGTCACCCAATATTTTACTGTTGTAAACGAAGGAGCAGACTCCTCCAGAGTAGAATCTAGCTCAGCTTTAATATTAGTTGGACTAAGACCCTTCAAATAACGATGGCCAGTTTTATCCATGTTTACAAATTTGCTGAGAGCGTTCACTACTGATGGCTGCCAAACAATTACTAAACAACGCAGCATCGTCAAACTTCAAACTTAAGCTTTATAAGGTTGGTACCTTCTACCATAGTCATTTTTTGAAACAACAACCGCTACAGAAGGTAGAGAAAGTCATACGAATGTAACACTTCAGATTCTTTTCCTTTATCGTGATGCAGTCAATAAATTTAGTCTGTGTATTTCTGTGTATTCCCCAGCTGGTCTCCTTCCACTCACAGTTCAACTGTCACTTAACATTGATACCATTCTGTAGTCGTACTTTAAACTGGACCCATGGATCATATAACAATAATAATCATCATAAATCTAGTTTCTGTGGAATGGGGATACTTGGCGATTCAGCTCATCAATTCGTCCAGAGCCGCGCCTGGTATAGCAGAATGCCAGTAGTTGCAAACTACAATGTTTCACCGACACAACTGACTAAGCAATGCTTGAACGTTAGAAATCGCCAAAAGTGAACACTGTAGCTTCTTGCTATTCGTGTTCCGTTCTGCCGCGGCACACGCTGACGCTATCCCTGGGGCCCTGGCTGGTATAACTTTAGGCTGCGAAGTCTCTCCGGAAACAGAAGAGAGGGGGAGCAGAATAATGAGATGGTGATTGCATTGTCGGAGACAGGGCTTGGTTACCTTATTTCCAACGCAGCCTACTGTCACTACCTGGATACAAAATTCAGCCGAATCCAAACACGAAGCTCGTTCAACAAATTAGTGCAGGTAGGTAGGTATATGTGGAAAGGATCGTAAGAGAAGGGCAATTCCTATTTCGTAGGTAGAAAGTGCTGCTTAAACAAGTGACCTAATTAACGTACGGAGCAGAAACAAACGGGAAGCCTGCGGAATTACTGAAAGTGCTATGTGCTCTACGCATCTTCATTTGTGTCCTTCCTCATCCTCATTCGCTCACATACATTCACTCACTCTTTCACAAATACTGAAAACCAAATTAATTCCAGCATTAAGTCTTTGCCAAACAGAGTAAATACTTTCTGTAGGGAATGTTTCCTTATGCATCCAACGTTTCTCTCATTTCTAATTACAAATAGTCATTCAGTACCTTCCAACAAATCTCTCAATCCAAACTACCCTTTACATGGAAGTTTTTTTTAATTTCTTTACTTTTTCAAAAATACCTTTAACAGTTCTGATTAAATTATCATGGTATACTTAAGATATTTTCATGACAAATGAAATGTATATCTTGAATTTTCTGGAAATAGTCTGTTAAGTCCTCTTCATTTGGAAGCAATTTTGTATAATATTGTATAACTAGTAAACGTTAAGCGATAGACGAAAGCGTGCTAAAAATCCGATGTGTTACACTCACATGACTTTCTCTACTCTGGTACAAACTATTTTTACAAACGTTTATTCTCCATATGCTTCATGTTAATCGAGATGTTAATCTTATTGCTAATTTTCTTGTAGATGCAAGGGGAATTGGTAGGCTTTAAGCGATAGTCAAATCTTTTAAGAGCTGGTTGCTATTTGGCGCATTCCATTCTCTTTGTATTACCAGGACAAAAAAATGAATAACGAATTCCCATTTGAGAAAAAGTATTGGAAAACTTAAGGGAATAACAAGCAATATCTCGAAAATGGTTCACTCAACTGAAAACTGTGTATGACATAAATTGTGTATTTTAACGCGATCTACATTTTTTGTGTAGTAAAATTTTGTCTATCTCTTATGGTTTACCAGTTATGCAAAAGTCGTTCACAATGAAGAATACTTTTGGAGACATTCCCAGAAAATTCAAGATATACATTTCATTTGTCATGAAAATATCTTAAACATACGATATTTAATCAAAATCGTTAGAGCCATTTTTGAGAAAATTAAAATTTTCGAAAAATGTTCCATGTAAAGGGTAATCTGGGGTGGGGGGATTTTCTTGAAAACCTTCGTGTCGCATCTCTGGAAGATACTGAACCTAAATACCAGTTTGGTGTTTATCCGACTGTTCGTTTCTGAGTTATGCTGTTCACAGACAGACACACACACGGACATGTTTCCAAAAATGCTTTTTTTGGATTCAGGGGGTCTTAAAACATACATTTCCGGTGAAATCTCGGTATCGAATTTTTGGGTGGAATACAATACTTCCCCTACTTACTATACGTAGTAGAGAAAGTAAAAACGCAGATCTCTAAAACACACAATTTATTTCAAATAACTTTTTTTGTGGCACCAGCCATTTCCGAGATATCCGTTATTAATGGTTTGATTTGTTCAATACTTTATAATTCTTATCAAGTCCCGTCGATTTTCAGTTTTCACGCAATTGCATAGAAAGTGTATGGATTTTTAAGGCCAGCGTAGCGTCCAGTTCTTAAACACATGACTATTGCTATTGCCTTTTGTCTCTTCTTTTTCTTCTTCAGGCATTAGACCTCTCGATCTGTTGCGTCTCATTGGTCCGATCATCTTCTTTTGGGTCTTCCAACTCCTCTTTTTCCTCTGGGCTTGTACTTTAGATTCTTCTTTGGAATTCTTTCATTACTCATTCTATTAACGAGGTCTTCCCATGTCTGTCTATAATTAGATATCCAGACATCCCAGACATCCTCTCAAAAATTTCATCTCTACTGTTTGTATCCTACTGCGTGTTTTTGTATCAAGGGTCCAAGTCTCACTGCCATATAATACACATGGTACCGCCATCGTTTTGTAAAATTTCATATATGTGTGCTTCCTGACCTTACCTTTTAACGTTCTTCTGATAGTCCCACATACGCGATTACATTTTTCAATCTTCCATTCAGCCTCAATGTCTCCTATATACACTGCCGTTTGTGAAAATCGTAACACCAAGAAAGAATTTTCCGAATAACTCCAACCTTGGTGGAAGTGTAGAAGAGTGTGCAAGCAATAAGTGATTAGGTTTGCAGAGAGATGGGGTAAACGTAGGCCGAGCAGAGCCCTCTCGTGTCGATCCACAAGGTCAGTGTTACGTCCAGTGTAGTCAGTGCAGAGCTGTCAAACAAGGTGGAAACAAGTGTCAGTATGCCTCGTCGACGTCAAAGGGAGCCATATCGGCATGTGAGCGAGTTCGAACGGGACAGAATGATCGGTCTCCGGGAAGCGGGTTTGTCATACTGTGACATTTCGGCTCGTACAGGGTCTGCTGCTACGACAGTGATGTGTGTGTGGAAGCAGTGGATATATGAACGTCGTATACAGCGAACAGCGGCTACTGGACCTCGGAACATGACCACAGCACGGGATGACCGTCATCTTGTCCGCATGGCCATAACGGACCGTAAGGGTTATTCCACAGTGTTGGCTCGACGCTGGAGCACTGCAACAGGTGTGAACTTGTCTGCATCAGCGGTTCGTCGCCGTCTGCTACATGTTGGACATGTTGCATGCCATTACGTCGGCTTCCATTGTCCAGAAACCGCAAGCTCATCCGACTGCAATGTGCACGTGAACCCGTCACTCTGCTGCTGATTGGCAAAATGTCTTTTCGGACAAGTGCCTCTTCAACGTGCCCTAGAGTGATGGCCGCATACGTGTCCGGCGGTACCGTGGTGAGCGCAACCTGCAGGGCTGCTTTGTTGAATGGCATAGCGGGCAAACAACAGGTGTGATGGTTTGGGGCGCCATTGGTTATAACAACCGATCTCACCTCCTACGAATTGAGGGTACTTTGAACAGCAAACGGTGGTTGTAGAGCCTGAGGTACTCCCCTGCTTCAGGCATCTCCACAGGCCACATTTCAACAGAACAATGCCCGGCCACATATTGCGAGGAATGTACAAGCCTTCTTCGAGGAGCGACGTGTACCATTACTTCCCTGGCCTGCACGTTCGCCTGACATGTCTGGGATATGGTTGGTCGGTACCTGGTGCGTCACGGTCCTCCAGTAACCAGAGTCATGGATTTGTGGGCTCGAATACAAACTGCGTGGAGGGAAATCGCCCAGGAACTTATTCAGAACCTTTTTGATTCAATGTCACGAGCAGCTCTAATTGCAGCGCATGGAGGCCACACAAATACTGAATATTAGGGCTCAAAGGTCATGTATAGATTTGAAAAGTTTATCATTTGTTACTTGTCATGTACTTAACCTCTGTATTAAATTCATGAATTTATGTTGCAATTTTCACAAACGGCAGTGTATTATAGGTCACGCCCTAAGAATTTGAAGGAGCTTACTTGTTGGATGTTTTGTTTACACATCACTAATCTACATCTAAGAGGAAATTTTCCTCGAATACCATTGTCTTTGTTTTTTTGGACATACATTTCTAAGTTATATTCTCCAGTAATATTTTGTATTTCGAAGACTGATCTTTGTAAGATGTCCTCATTGTCAGATATAAGAACCTGATCACCTGCAAATAAAAGGGTGTTTATAAATCTCTAATAAAATCATCTCTAAATTTTAAAGCATTCATTTCCTGTTTCCACCTTTCTTATTGCACCGTCAAGATACCTGTTAAAAAGTGTGGGGATATGCAACACCCTTGTTTAACTCCTTTATTGTTTCTATAAGAATATATGGTTTCTATGGTAAATGTTTCAAAGATGTAAAGGTGTTAAGAAGTAAAGATATAGGATCGGATCACTTTCTTGTTAGAGGAAGTGTAGGGCCAAAAACAAAATGGTTAAATCTATTCCCTTTTGTACTGTGACCAAATATGTGACGTATCTATATCTACAGAGGTTCATCTCGATTAAAATGAAGTATAGCGTATTTCAAGCAGAGTGTTCTATCTTTGAACTTAAGTAAAACACGTTCTATAAATGATAGAGGTTTATTTCTTTTTTATTTTGGAACATAATTAATACCATTACGTGTGGAAGAGAACATCAGTTAAGTGACCGCCGCGACTTCGTTGGGTTGTGCTTATACGGTTGACCCAATTTTCAATGACAGATGAACGTAAATTAGGTCCGACTTCACGAATAACACGCGTGGTGTTATTCATAAGATCATTTACTGTTTCTGGCTTGTTGACAAGCTCGAGATTTAACATAACCCCACAAGAAGTAATCCAGCGGTGTTAAGTCACATGACCTCGGGGGCCAGTTAACTCACCGCCACGGAAAATGATAACTTGTCAACTCCTTCAAAAGATCGATTGTTTCGAGATCAGTATGACATGTGGCACCATCTTGCTGGAACCAAATGTTTCCGAGATCCATACCATCCAATTGAGGCCAAAAATATTCCCTTATAAGAGCCCGGTATATTTCTCCGTTGACTGTTAGAGCTTCTCCATGTTCATCTTGGGAAAAATATGGACCAATGACTCCACCATACCAAAATCCACACCACACAATAACCTTTTGGGGATGAAGTGGTCGTTCTTGAATCTGCATTGGATTGTGAATTCTCCAATAGCGGCAATTTTGTTTGTTAACACAACCATCCATCCAAAAGTGGGCTTCGTCGCTGAAGATGATTTTTCGACAAAAATCCGAGTCAGCTTCCAATTGCTCCATAGCCCAGTCAGCGAATACACGGCGCAACCTATGGTCGTTGGGTTTTAGTTCTTGAGTTAACACCATTTTGTAAGCGTGAAACTTCAAGTCCAGATGTAGAATTCGCCAAGTTGTGGTCGGCGAAAGCCCCAATTCTTGCGCTCGACGAGCAATTGATTTGTTTCCGTTCTCGCGTGTACTCTCACGAACGGTACCTATGTTTTCGTTGGAGCGCTTATGCCGATTACGTACAAGCATTCTTTGATCGCTGACAGAGCCACGTCTGTCAAATGTATCGATCAAACGCCTAATGGTTCTCTCGCAGGGACGATTATGCACACCGCAAACTTCACGCAATACACGGAAGGTTGGGCGAACAGATGATCCATTTTGATAATGCATTTTCACAATTTCTACGCGTTGCTGAATGCTGTAACGTTCCATGGCTATTTGCCAATAACAACTGTAACCATATGAAAAAAATGACTGCTGTAACTCAATAACAACGGCAGCTATCACATGTTAAAGATAGGACACTCTTGTTGAAAGCCTCTATAGATAAAATTAACTTTAAGTATAATTTGTATACCCACTAATCAACGATAAGGGTAGAGAAACTTATGTGAATGTAACACATCTGAGTTTTCTTCTGTGCTGCAGGATGCAAATGTGTGTAATGGAAACAGAATTGAAGAAGCTACGTAAGTAATTTTATTTTCAGTGATAGGAAACGATATGGTTAATATAAACGCTAGCAATGAGCGTAGAGGTCGAGGAAGTTCGCTTCTCAGAGTACAAAATAGAAGCTTTTATCTAAGACGGAAGGAAGGAATAACAGTTAGGAATCTTGAAAGGAGGCAAAAAGAAAAGAGTATATTGAAAATAATATTCTAATGAGAGATCTTATGTATCATACTATTTCGGTATTCTAATACAGCAACTAACCTTTGAAACGTTAAACTTATGGAAACTGCCAAAGTGTTGCAGAGAAGCTGCTAATAATGTGGTCTGAAATGTCAAGCGCTTGTGGTATTTGCTGAATATGGCAATGTTGTACAAACTTGCTTTGCATTGTTCGACTTTCCATTCACATTAAACTGCAGTTCCACCAATCACTACCACTACAGAGTAGAACACAGTTCGTATACATAACATCGTCCATTAACAAGCGATGGGTGAATTACGAAATGACTAATTCAGCTTTCATGGCAAACTACCTAGCTTTTGGGTAGGCTGAAACAGTGCTACATGCCTAATATAAAACTTTCCCGGAAATAAATAACTAATTTAAAAAAAATGATAGTTACTTGCAGGTTTAGCGACGAGCTGGCTTCACTGTAAAGTGTGAGGTCTGCATTCGGGAAGTCCCGGGTTCGATTCCCGTCGACTAGTCACTCTAAACTTGGGTTTTCCGTGGTTTTCTCTGGTCTGTAGACGAATGCTGAGGGGGTTTCTCATCTACCACAATTTCCTTTCCAACATTTCGCTTTCATTCCATTTACGTCTCATCTTTCAAGTGTGCTTCTAGGCTTCATGGTGTATGGCGGTGCCAGACAGATAGTGCAGGTGCTTGCTCAAAGGAAAGGCCACTACTTGTGGACACCACAGGGCTGCTTGGTCGGATCGCAATCGTCGTCATATCAAGCCAGCTCTAGCAGTGGGACAGGTCTTCGGCCTGGAACCGTTAGGGATTTCCACGCATCTCTATGGCCTGTCTGCCTGCTGCTTGTAGCCTCATTGTGGTAACCACAACAGGGCTATGTAAGTCGCAACACGCGAGGCGTCTCCCTCCGTTGTATAATCTATACCTATCTAACTTTATACATGTAGGTTTAACTGGCTGCGGTGTTGCCAACTACATAACTTTTGCTCTCCAGCGAATCAGACGTTGCCACTTCGCTATTCCCACTCTCCATATCTTCCTCTCAGTCGTACACTGATAGATAGTGTAAGTAGGTACCTCGCGAGACACACTTGCTTTGCCTACACCCCACGCATTAGCAATAAGTTGCAGATCATGGTTTAAACCGAGCCGATTCCTCTCTTCTGAAAAAATATGCATGCCTATAAAATATTTCGAGCAATACCCCGCTATTTGACTAGTCACGAATTACACGAATTCACGCCTGTCCTATTGCTGCTTGAACACAGTGTATATAGTCTACTGTACAAACACTTCGTTAAGAGGGCATGCATTCCTGGACAGTACGTCTAATATATTTTCTGTTTGTTAAGCGTAAAATCAAAGCTATGCTTCATGTAATATTTGCATTCGTCGCATCGCTGTTTCCATGTATACTATAAACTGCAAAATAAGATGGGAGTTTGACCCGCTTAGTAAAATGAAGCTTTCGAAAACACCGGAAATTACTTTTCGGCGGAAAAACACAGTTAAATATGTCACAATATTTCTTTCTGTTGGACGACTTTGGCTGCACTCAATAAAACGCGTGGGCAATCTTACATTTATTAAACACATTGCTTTCTCTAGCACCGTTTATTTCTATATAACTTCTATAAACTGGAGGTGGAAGTAGAGGTAATGCAAAGGTGGGAGACACCTCGCCACTGCAACCAACTAGATCTATTGTGACTACACCCCCCCGAAGAGGCTGGATAAAGTGAAGGAGTCATAGCTGGTCGCCACAGAGACACTAATATTTCCAATTTAAAACACCCGCCCTCACCAACAGAGGCGAAGAGTCCCACGAGAAGGCGGGCCAACGCACCCTCGCATATTACGTGGAGAAATCATTTACAAAGTGCAGCAACCATGCCATCTGCCCGACACTAGCCGCACCACGGAACCTGAAGATACTTCCTGAAACATGAAAGGGAAAGAGAGGAAATGAAGGAAAAGAGAAATCTTGGTAGAACACACCAGCCCAGCATAGGCGACCAGAGGAAAACCACGAAAAACTCCGTAGACGTTACCGCCTGAGCTATCCTGCTCGGTATATAACTTCTATAAACTGTTCTTAAGAAAGTTTGTTTTTCCATTTAATTCACGTTTATCGCCATAAGGTTTTACACAACCAAAGCGATGAGCATAGTTTAAAAGCGGTAAACTATACGCTGGCCTAGTAATTCCATTCTCTTTCCATGAGAAACAACTGAATACATCCCTTTAAAAATAACAAAGCGGTGAAATGTTTAAACAAATAAACAATGGATATCTCTGAAATGGCCGATACTTATGGAACAAGTATAGAACGCGCGAGAAACGTTTAGAACGTTTCCTATAACAAACAATTTTTTCTGCTACCTACCTCAAAAGTATGTTTTTCTGTAAGGTTATGTTAAGGCTTAACAAACTGTTAAAGCTGCTAACCAATTGATCCGCATTCTCCAACTTTGTCTGGAATGGAGGCTTTCCCGGAAAATCGTCGTGTCGCATCTTTGCAAGATTTTAACTATGATTAACTGGTAAGCTATAACAGCCAAAGCCTATTAGGCACAAAATCCTATCTCTTTTTAATATTTATATTAATTATACATATTAAAACTGTTTACATGACAAATAAAATTTATATCTCTAATTTTCTGGGAATAGCCTGTGAGGCAACAGTTTTAATAATTACATAATAACAGCCCGCCTTAAAGCAATATGTATATAATATAATATAAAAATCTGATGTGTTACACTCACATGACTTTCTCTACACTTGTACAATCTAATTTTACAAACGCCTATTCTCCATATGCTTCATGTTAATCGAGATATCGAGATGTCAATCTTATTGGTAATTTTCTTGTAGATGCAAGGGAAATATGGTAGCCTTTAAGCGATAGTCAAATATTTTAACGCTGGTTGCTATGTGGCGCATTCCATTCTCTTTGCATGTCCAGGACATAAAAAAACTGAATAACGAATTTGAGAAAAAGTAAGTGTTGGAAAATTTAAGGAAATAACAAGCAATATCTCGAAAACGGTTCACTCAACAAAAGAAATGTATATGACATAAGTTGTGTATTTTAACGCGATCTACATTTTTTGTGTAGTAAAATTTTGTCTATCTCTTATGGTTTACCAGTTATGCAAAAGTCGTTCACAATGAAGAATACTTTTGGAGACATTCCCAGAAAATTCGAGATATACATTTCATTTCTCATGACATTATCTTAAACATATGATATTTTAATCAAAATCGTTAGAGCCATTTTTGAGAAAATTAAAATTTTCGAAAAATCTTCCATGTAAAGGGTAGTCTGGGGTGGGGGGATTTTCTTGAAAACCTTCGTGTCGCATCTCTGGAAGATACTGAACCTAAATACCAAGTTTGGTGCGTATCCGACTGTTCGTTTTTGAGTTTTGCTGTTCACAGACACACAGACACACACACAGACACACACACACACACACGGACATGTTTCCAAAAATGCTTTTTTTGGATTCAGGAGGTCTCAAAACATGTATTTCCGGTGGAATCTCGGTATCGAATTTTTGGGTGGAATGCAATACTTCCCCTACATACTATACGTAGTAGAGAAAGTAAAAAGTGTATGTAACAGTAACTTTATTATGTTTATATTATTATGTACATGTATAAAATGCTATGTGAATGTATTATGTGGTTTAACAATGTAGGAGCTGTGAGAATAGAAGGAAGCTGCCTTCCGTAGCAAACAGGATTATAAAGTAATAGCCGAAAGTTGCTAACAATGAGGTAACCTTGAGACAACAATAAGTTAGAAAGTTTAAAAATGCTACTAATAATTCTTGGAACAATAATGTAATATTTAAGACAGTTTATAAATATCCAATCAAAAACTAGAAAGAGCTTAAGTTAAATAAAAGTATTCTATTGGAGTAGGCTTAGCCAATCAGAGACTTGAAATAGAGAAAAGGTACAAATTCAGACGGGAGACGCTACAAGA
Organism: Deroplatys truncata; assembly: GCA_030765065.1. Classification (NCBI taxonomy): domain Eukaryota; kingdom Metazoa; phylum Arthropoda; class Insecta; order Mantodea; family Mantidae; genus Deroplatys; species Deroplatys truncata. Next base: position 17,447,882 of record CM060979.1, read on the forward strand.
CAGCGTTCCCAACCAGTTTTAGTTTAGATTGCGTACCGGATCGCTACGATACAGGTTCAATGTGAGACATAAAAATTCATTGCGGTGAGAATAATATAAAGTTTGCGTGTTATAAGGTGCAATTAAACAATAATCTCACAGCTCTATAGTAGGGTATATCAGTGAAGTGTTATTTAATCGTGTGAAGGATTAATAAAACAAAAGTACAATACAATTATAATTTGTGTAAGCCTTGTTCTTTAGCCACACCAGCCCTGCTAAGAGATACGCGCTTTACAAATTACCACCGACGCAGCCGAGGCATACACATATAATGTTTAAAATAAACATTAAAATACAAAGTTGATTTTTTGAACGTGAAGCGAAGGCTAGCGGAAAAGTAAACGTGGGGGCGAAGGCCGCCGGAAACTTTCTACCGTACATGGGGCGAAACTCCTAGAAACAATCTCCAGCAAATTGATGCCTATACTAGTGCAACATCAACAACAATTAAACTCTCACCTGCGAAGTCCTGCTCATTCCGAAGGAATTTTATATAATCTTATATAACTAGTAAACGTTAAATGATACACGAAAACATTCTAAAAAAAAGGTACATCTTTTTAAAGCACACAATTATTTCAAATAACTTTTTTGGCATAAGCCATTTCCGAGATATCTGTTATTAATGTTTCGCATTGTTCAACACTTTGCCATTCATTTAAAGTCCCGTCGACGTTCAGTTGTTTCTCGCGATGTCATGGAAACAGTATGGAATTTTAAGGCCAGCATATAGCGTCCAGTTGTTAAACATTTGACTATCGCTGTTCTCTTTGTATCTATAACGAAATGTGTATGTAGCTATTTCCGTAAATGTTTATCTCGATTAAAAAGAAACAGACAGAAAAATAAGCTTTCTTAAGAATAATTTGTATACCTACCAATAAACGACAAAGGGTAGAGAAAGTCATGTGACTGTAACGTCAGATTTTTAAGATACGTAGGAAGGTGTAGTTTATAGGATAAAAAGAAGAATAAAGAAATTCGAAGTGAATAAATAATGGTTATTATAATTAACGACATTGAAGAATATCGAACAATTTGGCATGAACATGTATTAAGAATGGAAAAAGAACGTATGCCTCTGAATAATTTTAAAAGATAAACCGAAAGGTAACAGAATACGTGGCCGACCTAATAAAAGATGGATGGACCAATTAATTTAATTGGAACCGGAACAGACTAATAATGGTCTAACCCCGAAGAATGACGATATTAAATAAAGTAAGGAATTTCATAATTAGCGAGCAAACGCTTTACTTGACGATTAAATAATTGAAATGCTCAAACACTCTTAACACGGTTTTACAGCGTACGTCCTTGGTGAAAAGCATTGCTCAGGCTATTATCCCCCTTTCCTGAATTGTCATAATTATTTCACTTCTCTCCGTGGCTTGAAAAAGCGTTCCTATTTATATTTATTCACAAGGAAAATCGATATAGCGGTTTAGTTTTTCAGTACCTACTAATTACTATTTAATGGGGGCCCGATATCAAAAGAAACAAACGCTAACGAAGAGCATGGCTGTCAAATATCGAAAATTCGTCGTATTTTTAGGCAGAGAATTAGACATCAAATGAGTGACACGTTATACGGAAACCAAATGATGTCATTAGCAAATGTACAGTGCTTTTTTTTCCTCCCTCTTCATGATGCTTTGTAGTTCCGTTGCTTACATTTCGAACTGTGTACACAAAAGAGATTTGAAAAGTTTTTCAACTATAGCGCGCATATATAAACGACCGAGGAAGTTTCAGAACAAACAACAGCCTTCGTTAACTCAGGCAATTCGCCGCTGGAGTTTGAGTTTAGGGGGCGTTGGAGCAAAAGTCACCGCCATCTATATGATGTGTTTTCAGCGCATTTATAGTTGGCGACTGTACCCTCAGGGACCACGAAACACGATGCAAATTAAACGAGTCCAATAACGCCACCCGCGACTACAGCAGATGTGATTGAAATAAATTAAAAACAAGTTCAATAATGCTGCAGGTTTTTTTTTCCAGCTGGAATAATGCTAACATTTATTCCTTCTTCATGGAAACCAAGAACCAGCACATAGATTTAGCTCTAATGCTGCTTGCTGACACTGCAGCCCGATTAATATAGAGTTGTCTATTACATCCATGCAACATATTGCAGCCACACGTTTTAACGCGGTTGCTTTCCCCCCACAGAAATTGAAAAATATTCCATGCAGATTCAGTAATTGTTTTTCGCACTTACTGCAGCATTAATCACACTATGCTGCAGCGGTAATAAAATTATACTGCAGCAATAATAAAATTAGAATTCCAACCATTAGGGGAATCATTCGTAAGTTATCATTCTGATGTGAAATATGTACGCTTTCACAGTCTGGTAACGTTACAAATGCTTTAGCACGTGATAAGCCTGTGGAAATATACGTCTACTCCAGCGAAGCATTATTTTCCTTTCATACTTGTTTACTAGTGATGATTATTTCTCAAATATTCAATGTCTGCCAACCAGGACCTGTACTAATTGCTTTGTCTACCACGCAAAAAGTGGACGGTCTCTTTGAGTGACCACGCGGTTCACAACCGTCGATTTCTGTGCACCGCTTTAGCTAACTCTATAATACAAGCCATAAAGCTAGATTCAGGCTACCTCCACACCATGCTTGGGGTGGAGCCGTTGTTAAGCTACTTAAATTATACACAAACAGCTCTAGTTCGTTTATATGTAGTGGATTGTTATCTTTTATTTTTTACAACTCGTTTTACTATAATATAGTTAAAAATATTGCTTATGTTACCTCATTTTACTTACAAATATAATTATAATAATGATAATATTTATGGTTTTAAATTAAATTGACTCTGTATGAAACCTCCTTCCGAAGATAAATTGTCATGGTTGTCATCTACCGTTATGACGGACTACTAAATAAACGCCACATACATATAATGGCGGAATGTGCACAGCGGGAGAACCAGCGAACAATTAAACTCAAAGAAAAATTCTTAAGTTCGTCAAGAAAAGGATTGGCGTGTTGGGAGCTACTGGCTGACCAGAGGAACTGCCAAAACATGGCCAATTTCTTGGCTAAAGTGCGCGAAGTTAGGTCAAATTTGTTCAGTTAGACAAAGGTAATTTATCTCTATTTTCCTTTTTGTTTTCTTTTCTTTTTCTGTTATTTATTTTGTCAGCATACCTTGTATTTTAAATATGCATGTACGGTCAATGACCGATGCACTAAATACTCGTGTAATAACTTCAATAATTTGAAACCAATAAATATACCTTATCTATCTATAAAATCTGATGTGTTGCACTCACATGACTTTCTCTAATCTTGTAAAAATATTTTTACAAACGCTTACTGTCCATCTACTTCACGCTAATCGATATAAACGTTTGCAGAAAGTATCTTATAGCTATTTTCTTGTAGATGCAAGGGGAATTGGTAGGTTTTAAGCGATAGTCAAATGTTTTAAGAGCTGGTTGCTATGTGGAGCATTTCATTGTCTTTGTATGTCCAGGTTATTAAAAAAAACTAATAACGGATTCCCATTTTATAAAAAAGTGTAAGTACTGCTAAATTCAAATAACAATAAATATCTTGGAAATGGTTTACTCCAAAAATAAAGAAAAAAATGTATGTGACAAATTGTGTGTCTTAACGAGCTATACATTTTTTGTGTAATAAAATGTTGTCTACGTCATACCGTTTACCAGTTATGCAAACGTCATTCAGAGTGAAGAGGACTTTTGGGGACATTCACAGAAAAATCAAGATTTACATTTCATTCGCCATGAAAATATCTTAAAGATATGATTTTTAATGAAAATCGTTAGACCCTGTTTGGAAAAAATCAAAATGTTCAAAAAAATGTTCCATGTAAAGGGTAGTCGGGGGTGAGGAAGATTTCCTTGAAAATCTACTTGTCCCATCCTTGGAAGATACTAAACTCAAATACCAAGTTTGGTATTTATCAGACTTTTCGTTTTTGAGTTTCATGGACAGACACACACATGGACATGTTACCAAAATGCTTTATTTGGATTCGGGGCACCTAAAACGTGATTTCCGGCGAAATCTCGGTGTCGAATTTTTGGGTGGAATGCAATACTTAACCTACTTACTATACATAGTAGAGAAAGTAAAAAAAAAAACGATAATTATGAGACAGCTAGACGCCAGTTTCGTTGTTATTTTAATTTACGACGACATGATCCCGTCCTATCTTCTCATTCCATAAAATGTGGATTTTGAGGAAACTGGCTCAACATTCAAGAAGCGTCCAGGTAGCAGAAAGACCAAGCGTAAACCAGAAAATATTGATGCACCAAGTCCAATCCGTTCGGCGATGAAGCATTCTGCTACAATGAACTTATCGGAGGAGACTGTAAGGAGGATATTGCACTTCTTCTTCGTGCCTACAAGCTGCAGGTAGTAGTCAAACTAAAGCTTTGTGATTTTTCTCTCACGAATAACATTCTGTGTAGGGATGTTATTTCACATGAATGAAGATGAATTTATTGACAAATTATGGATGTCCGACAAATCACATGTTTATCTGCCTGGCTTTGTAAACAAAAAGGATTTCAGATGTTGGTCTCCAAACAATTGCATTCAATTACACGAGAAACCACTGCACAATGAGAAGGTAACCGCTTGGCGTGCCATGTCGTCTTCTGGAATAACTGGCCCTTTCTTTTTGAGGATGATGAGGGAAAAGCAACGACCGTGACATTAGCCAGGTAAGTGAAACTGACTGAAATCTTTCTTACTAATGAAATTACACGGTTTCTCTATATTTCCTGGTTTCAACAACATGAAGCCACTAGTCACATTGCCGTAAGGAGGTTTTTCCCAAATCAAATCATCTCCAGTAGAGGTGACATCACCTGGCCAGCAAGATCCCCAGATTTGACCGTGTGCGATTTCTTCTTGTGGAGATACTTGAAGTGTGTTATCTTTAAAGATCGCCCGCAAAATGTTGGAACACTAAAGGCATGAAATCACCAGTTCCACTACAACTTGTTGCCTCGCTGTATGCATAACTTGCCGCCGAGGTTTGAAGAGGTCCGCGAGTGAATAGTCGTCACTTGAAACATGTTATTTTCAAAGAATAAATGGCATATTATGTTGGTAAAGCACCACATATTATACTTATGAAAAACTGTTTTGTTATACAGCGTGTATCTATATTGGTGTCAAATATTTGGGAGACGTGTTCTTGACATCAAAACAGTAAAAAATAAGTTCATATGAACAGGGGTCTGAAAATCATTTATTTTAGAGTTGCAACACGAAATCGAAAGTTACAAAAATTGCTCTAAATGGTTTCCTCTTGCTTCGTTGTATGCTCTGTTGAAAATTACAGGTGTGTTTCATATTTGGTCAAATCCAGTTTGGATACCCCTCTCAAAATGTCAACACCAGGTACAGGAGTCGCATAGACCAAGGACTACAAATGTCCCCAGACGAAGAAATCCATTGCATTCAAATCAGGTGATCGAACAGGCCATGCAGTGGGTCCCCCTCGATCAATCCATCTTTGCGGAAATCGATAATCCAAAAACTTCCGAACTATCATACTGAAATGAGCTGGAGCACCGTCGTGTAAAAACAGCATTCGTCGGATGATGTCCAGAAGCACATTATCAGTTAAATGATGCAACTCATTTCTGAGAAACTGGAGATAGGTTTGTCCATTCAGACGTGGAGGGAAGAAGTAGGGACCAATAAGGTGATCATGAATGATTCCACCCCAAACGTTGAGGTAGAATCTGTATTGATGGTTGTCCTGTCGTACTTCATTAGGACTTTCAAATGCCCAGTTATGAGTGTTACGAAAATTGAAGATGCCGTCGCGGGTAAAACCAGCCTCATCCGTGAATAAGATACAGGCTAGGAAATTGATGAACACAGCGCACTGCTGTAACATACGTTGACACAGAAGTATTCTTGGATCAAAGTCCGCCTCATTTAATCCTTGCACACGTTGAAGGTGATACGGGTACAGGAGATTTTCATGCAGAATCCTCCAGATAGTCATATGACTAACTCTATTCCTTACAACCATACGCCTTGTGCTTTGTGATGGGTCTGCATCCACAGCACGAAGAACTCGTTCTTCAAGCTCAATGCCTCGTACCGCTCTTGGTCTCCCAACATCCCTAGTACTCCTCTCAAATGTGCCATTCTCTCTCAAGCGTTGGTGAATTCGTGCGAATATTCTTGCACACGGTAATGGCCTGTCAGCGTACCTTTCTGCATAAAGTTCACGTGCTCGAGCTGCATTGCCGTCTGCACGGTCATACGTGTAGTGCATATCCGTCTGTTCACTCATGGAATACATCTTCTTTGACCTATAACAACGAAACGATTGATTTTCAGACCCATGCACATATGAACTTTTTTTTACTGTTTTGATGTCAAGAACACGTCCCCCAAATATATGACACCAATAGAGATACATCCTGTATAGAATATTCGCCCGTTTCACTGCCGGACCCCACGCTGATTTTAACTTTCAGCTGAAACTAAAATCTCAGTATCGAATTTTTGAGTGGAATGCAATACTTTCCCTACTTAACATAGATAACTAGGTGCTGTATAAAGTAAAAAAAATCTGATGTGTTACACTTACATGACTTTCTCTACTCTTGTGCAAACTATTTTTACAAACGCTTATTCTCCATATGCTTCATGTTAATCTTATTGCTAATTTTCTTGTAGATGCAAGGGGAATTGCTAGGCTTTAAGCGATAGTCAAATATTTTAAGAGCTGGTTGCTATGTGGAGCTTTCCATTCTCTTTGTATTACCAGGACAAAAAAAATCTGATGTGTTACACTCACATGACTTTCTCTACTCTTATAAAACTAATTTTAAAAACGCTTATTCTCCATATGCTTCATGTTAATCGAGATATCGAGATGTCAATATTATTGCTAATTTTCTTGTAGATGCAAGGGGAATATGGTAGGTTTTAAGCGATAGTCAAATATTTAAGCGCTGGTTGCTATGTGGCGCATTCCATTCTCTTTGCATGTCCAGGACAAAAAAATGAGCAACGAATTTGAGAAAAAGTATAAGTATTGGAAAATTTAAGGGAATAACAAGCAATATCTCGAAAACGGTTCACTCAACAAAAAAAAATGTATATGACATAAATTGTGTATTGTAACGCGATCTACATTTTTTGTGCAGTAAAATTTTGTCTATCTCTTATGGTTTACCAGTTATGCAAAAGTCGTTCAGAATGAAGAACACTTTTGGAGACATTCCCAGAAAATTCGAGATATACATTTCATTTGTCATGACATTACCCTAAACATATGACATTTTCATCAAAATCGTTAGAGCCATTTTTGAGAAAATTAAAATTTTCGAAAAATGTTCCATGTAAAGGGTAGTCTGGGATGGGGGGATTTTCTTGAAAACCTTCGTGTCGCATCTCTGGAAGATACTGAACCTAAATACCAAGTTTGGTGTTTATCCGACTGTTCGTTTCTGAGTTATGCTGTTCACAGACACACAGACACACACACACACACACACACACACAGACACACACACACACAGACACACACAATGACATGTTTCCAAAAATGCTTTTTTTGGATTCAGGAGGTCTCAAAACATGTATTTCCGGTGAAATCTCGGTATCGAATTTTTGGGTGGAATGCAATACTTCCCCTACTTACTATACGTAGTAGAGAAAGTAAAAATTAATAACGAATTTGAGAAAAAGTATAAGTATTGGAAAATTTAAGGGAATAACAAGCAATATCCCGAAAATGGTTCACTCACAAAAAAAAATGTATGACATAAACTGTATATTTTAACGCATCTACATTTTTTGTGTAGTAAACTTTTGTCTATCTCTTATGGTTTACCAGTTATGCAAAAGTTGTTCACAATGAAGAATACTTTTGGAGATATTCCCAGAATATTCGAGATATACATTTCATTTGTCATGAAAATGTCTTAAACATATGATATTTTAATCAAAATCGTTAGAGCCATTTTTGAGAATAATAAAATTTTCGAAAAATGTTCCATGTAAAGGGTAATCTGGGGTGGGGGGATTTTCTTCAAAACCATCTTGTCGCATCTGTGGAAGATACTGAACCTAAATATCCAGTTTGGTGTTTATCCAGCTGTTCGTTTTTGAGTTATGCTGTTCACAGACACAGACACACACACACACACACACACACACACACATGTTTCCAAAAAATGCTTACTATACGTAGTAGTGAAAGTAATATAATTATCTTCGTTTTCCACCCATGAAAACACTCTTGTTATAAACTCCGCGGTTCCATTAACGTTCAGATTTAAAAGTCTAGTGTTTCTACTCCGTTTTTATACTCTTGGGCAAGGGTAATGGCAGGAGTAAGAGAATCTATACAACGGATGTTGCTTTTAAATACATTTTATAAACAAAACTCCCATGAGCAACTCCCCTCTTCAGGTAATTTGTAATCAGGAATACCGGTAAGTGATATGAAACCCTCCAAAGCACTGAAAAAAAAACAGGAAATGGACCGTGCACGTCCCTGCTTCATTAATCTTGGGTTCGATACCAGAGAAACGTCCAAGACAGCCAAGGAGCTACTTGGTATGTCACGACCACTGAAGTACCAATAAACAAGAGGCTGGAATTGATGTTCCGGGGAGTTGGAGGAGGAACAGATTGGATTCCTATATCGACTGCAGCCGCCTGGAAACATATTGGTTCGGATAATGGGGCCAGTATTGGCTGGAGAGAGAAAACCAACAGAGCGAAATGTGGTTCACCGGGGAGGATTCCACACCCCCTACCGTCGGGGGAAGGATGTCCGGTACAGCTTCTTCTAGATAACAATAATTATCGGTGTAGCGTCAGTAGTATAGCCTGGCTCCAGGTAACGTTTCTCTCCCACTGGGAATCCCCTCTACATCTGTGTTACTTCGTTTTATTGAGTTATGCTGCTGAATCACGAGCAGTGGCAACTAATAATGGGGTAGGCACCCCGCCACCGTTAGCAGGCATCATTGTGATATCTAATGGTAATTCCTGGTAGCAGTTCCTTTCTCACTCTCTCTTCAGGCTTCATAACAACTTCTTGGTAAATCCCTTCAAATCGATCACTTCATGAGAAAAAAATCTGATGTGTTACACTCACATGACTTTCTCTACTCTTGTACAAAATGTTTTTACAAACGCTTATTCTCCATATGCTTCATGTTAATCGAGATGTTAATCTTATTGCTAATTTTATTGTAGATGCAAGGGGAATTGGTAGCCTTTAAGCGATAGTCAAAATTTAAAGACCTGGTTGCTATGTGGAGTATTCCATTCTCTTTGCATTACCAGGACAAAAAAAATGAATAACGAATTCCAATTTGAAAAAAGTATAAGCATTGGAAAATTTAAGGGAATAACCAGCAATACCTCGAAAATGGTCCCCTCAATAAAAAAAATGTATATAACATAAATTGTGTATTTTAACGCGATCTACATTTTTTGTGTAGTAAAATTTTGTCTATCTCTTATGGTTTACGAGTTATGCAAAAGTCGTTCACAATGAAGAATACTTTTGGAGACATTCCCAGAAAATTCAAGATATACATTTTATTTGTCATGAAAATAGCTTAAACATATGATATTTTAATCAAAATCGTTAGAGCCACGAGTTCCATAAGTAATCTGGGGTGGAGGGAATTTTCTTGAAAACCTTCGTGTCGCATCTCTGGAAGAAGCTGAATCTAAATACCAAGTTTGGTGTTTATCCGATTGTTCGTTTCTGAGTTACGCTGTTCACAGACACACACGGACATGTTTCCAAAAATGCCTTTTTTGGATTCAGGGGGCCTCAAAATATATATTTCCGGTGAAATCTCGGTAGCGAATTTTTGAGTGGAATACAATATTTCCCCTACCTAGTAGTAGAAAAAGTAAATATTCTTGTGGCTTACATTCGCATGAATTTCATTACCCATTATCGTTCATTATTTTCTGTATCACGTACATAGTAGGTAGAAAAGGTGTTGCTTTCCACCCAAAAATACGATACCGTGATTTACCGGAAATGCATGTTTTGAGGTCCCCTGAATTAAAGAAAATAGAAAAATGTCCGTGTTTGTATTTGTCTGTCTGTGTGTCTTTGAACACCATAACCCAAAAACGAAATGTCGGATAAATATAAAAATTGGTATTTAAGTTCATAACTTCGGAAGATGCGGCACGAAATGTTCAAGAAAAACCCGCACCACAAACTACCTAGGTACACTTTAAATGGAACAAATGTTTAATTTTTTGATTGTCTGAAAAATGGCTCCAAAGAATACATTGTCATTATTCGCTGTTCTCTTTGTATGTGTAACGAAATGTGCAATGTAGCTATTTCTGCAAAGGTTTAGTAGACAGGAAAACTGACTTTCGTATAAATAATTTATGTACCAACTAATATGCGATAGAGGCTAAACAAAGTTATATGAATGTAACACATCAGGTGTTTTTTTCTATCTTCTTCACGATAACGGAATTTGCAGAAATAGTGTTCATTACACATTTTAAAGGTAGAAGGACAGAGGAACTATAATCGATAATATGTTTAAAGGCGAGTGACTTTATGGTGGCTTTGAAATTCCATAATCTTTCTATGACATTCACGAGAAACAACTGAATAGCGACGGCACCTTAAAAAAGTACGAAGGATTTAAAAATTCACACCAATAATGAGGATACCTTGGAAATGGCTGATGCCAGAAAAAGAAAGTTATTTGAAACAAAGTAACGTTGTTTTAAAGAGATCACATTTTGAATGCTGCACGCTTTATCTATAAATGTTTACCAGTTATACAAACTTATCTCCTAATGAATACTTCGCAAAACATTACAGATGTGTTAGAATCGCATGACTTTCTCTACCCTCTATCGTTTATTATGCGTATACAAACTATTTTTACGAAAGCTTATTTTTCTGTCTACTTCATTTTGATGCGATGAACTTTTGCGGAGGTTACGTTTGCACATTTTCATAGGTAGGTACAAAGGGATCAGGGATAATCAAATATTTAAGAAATGAACGTTATATGCCGGTCTTAAAATCCAATATTGATTCCATGACATCGCGAGAAACAACTAAAGTCGACAGGAGTTTACAAGAATGACGAAGTATTGAACAATTCGAATCATTAACAATGGATACCTCGTAAATGGTTGATGCCACGAAAAAGTTATTTGAAATAAATTGTGTGTTTTAAAGAGATCTACCTTTTTTGTGTAGTACATTTTCGTCATCATTTGACGTTTATGAGGTATACAAGATTATACAAAATTCTTTGCGAATAAAAAGGACTTCACGGGCTATTCCCAGAAAAACTCAATATCTGCATTTTATTTGTCTTTTAAATATCTTAATAATATGATATCTTAATCAAAATCGTTAGAGCCACTTTTCGGAAAATCCAATATTTGAAAAATCATCAATGTAAAAGGTAGTTTTGCTAGGGAGGGTTGTAGGTGCGTTTGTGTGAACAAACAAACTAACAAAAACAACCCTTGGAATAAGCTCCGCACACGTACGGATGTATCTGCGCGCGCGCGCGTGTTTGTGTGTGTGTGTTTGTGAACTTAGCCACAAATCGAAGAGTTGGATAAATACAAAGGTGCTACACGAAGATTTTCAAGAAAATCCCGCACCCCAAACTAGTCTTTACGTATAAAATGTTTCGTCATTTTTAATTTTCTCAAAAATTAGCTCTAATATAGTTCTATATAACTGGTAAACCATAAAAAGGACAAAAACTTGACGCAGCAAATGTTGATTCCAACAAGCTTTTTGTGGTGCCAGCCATTTCCGAATATCCATTAATAGTGTTTTCAATTTTCCAATACTTCGTCATTTTTTGAAGCGGTCATCATTCAGCTGTTCTTGCGATGTCATGGAAAGAGTGTAGAATTTCATGGCCAACATGCAGAGACACGATTATCGATTTCGTTTCTGGTGTCCCTCTGGCTAGAAAAAGTCATCCGATTCTGTCACATGATTCTTTCTACAGTATCGATTGTGTTTCAATATACAGGCTGAAATTTAACATCCAAATAGGATTAGACAGACAGGAAAGGGGAAAAAAGTATTGCCCAGTTCGGAATGAAGCGCCTTGCTGTTTCGGCAACTTCTCCTTCACATGTGGTGAGCGGGTTTGCCTGTACTTGCTTTTAAGAGCCCTCCTACTGGCTGTTACCTTGTTACCGTAAAAGCTTGTTAATACAATCCGTTCCCCTTTTTCCTCCGTTTTTACTTTCTCTGCTAATTTACCTTTACCTATAGTAAAGCAGAGGAAGTATTGCATTCCACCCAAATACCCGATGCCGAGATTTCACCGGAAATACACGCTTTGAAACTCCCTGAATCCAAAAAGAGCATTTTAGGAAAAGGTCTCTCTCTGTGTACCAAGTCGGCTAATTACTAAACTGAGTATCTTCAATATATATAGTTCAATAACAGCCCGCCTTAAAGCAACATGTGTATGTAACAATATATAAAAAGAGTATATTACAGTCATTGTATATGTTTATATTATTGTATACGTGTGTAATAATGTTATGTGAATGTATTACGTAATTTAATAATGTAGGAGCTGTGAGAAATATAGGTTAAAAGTTGCTAACAATGAGGTAACCTTGCGGCAATAATGAATATGAAAGTTTAACAATACTACTTGTAATTCTTGGAAGCAATAATGTAATTTTTGTGAGTTTATAAAGTAGCCAATCAACAACCAGAAAAAGCTTTAGTTAAATGAAGGTATTCTATTGGACTAGGATTAGCCAATCAGAAACTGAAATATAGCAAAATTTACGAATTCAGAGTTAAGTTGCTTGTAGACAGTGTTCCTAACCGAATGTGAGATGCGTCCTCGAGAAATTTAATACGTATTTTGTGTGAGACAAAAATAGTTTACGTGTTAAAATGTGCAAGTAATTAATAAAAAAATCTCACTGTTCTCTATATCAGTGAAATGTTATTTAAATCGTGTCAAGCATTAATAAAAGAAGTGAAGTAAAATTATAATCTGTGTAAGCGTACATTCTTCAGTCGCACCACTCCCTGTTAAGACATTCATGTCTCTAAAAATAAAGACTGACGCAGCCGAGGCAAACATAAATATATAATATTTAAAGAAACAGTCAAATTACAAAGTTAATATTTTTAAACTTGGGGCAAAGGCCACCGGAAAATACATTTGGGGCGAAGGCTACCGGAAACCATACGTGCGGTTGCAACTACTTCAAGTTCGGCTCCCCAACATTTGAACTACAATATAACTCCCACTTCAAATCGGCTTCCATACATAGCAGTAACAAACCTTCTTCAAATTGGCGCCCAACTTGGGGCAAATAACAATACAAGAAAAAAAAACTTCCTCAAAATGGAAAATGTTTATTTTCTCAAAAATAGCTCTAACGATTTGGATTAAAATACTATATGTTCAAAATATTTTCAAAATAAATGAAATGGATATCTTGTATTTTCTAGGAATAGCCTCCGAAGATCCCCTCATTCTAAACGACCGTTGCATAACTGGTAAACGGTAAGTTATACGCAAAATCTTTCTATTCAAAAATGTACATCTCGTTAAAGTACACTGTTTATGTCAAATACTCATTTTAGGGGAAAGAGTTACCCATTTTCGAGATATTCCTTGTTACTGGTGTGAACTTTCAGATACAACTCGTTAATCGTTACTTTCTCCTGGTCATGCAAAGGGAACGAATTTCCAAGTCCTCACGTAACGATCAGCTCTTAAAAGATGTGACTATCGCTATAAAGGAATATGTAACAAAACCATTTCTACAAATGTTTCTCTCGATTAGTATGAACTAGATAAGATTCTGAAAGAATATTTTGTTGCAGAATGGATAGAAAAAGTCATGTGAAGGTAACAAGATTTTTACTTTCTCTACTACGTATAGGGGATGTCGGGATTTCACCGAAAATATGTTTTAAGAACTCTTATAGGCCCCCCCCCATAAGGTCCGGGTGTGTGTGAACAGTAACTGAAAAACGAAAAGTCGATAAATACCAAACTTGGTGTTTAAGTTCAGTATTTTCCAAAGATGACTCAAGAGAATTTTCAACATAATCTCCCCACCCCATACAACGCTTTACATACAAGATTTTTCGAAATTTGTTATTTATTAAAAATGATTAACGATTTTTATTAAAAAATATACCCACTTGTTAATGATATTTACCTGACGAATACAACGTATATCTTTAATGTTCTGGGAATAGCTTGTGAAGTCCTCTTCATTCGGAAGGACTTCTGTGCAATCATCTATAACTGGGAAACGTTAAGGGATAGGCAAAAACGTACCAAGCAAAAAACTAAAAATTTCTTTAAAACACACAGTTTGTTTCAAATAGCTTTTCTGTGGCATAAGCCATTTCCGAGATATCCGTTATTAATGGTTGGAATACTTCAATACTTTGACATTCGTTTAAGGTCCTTGCGATATACAGCGGTTTATCCGGATTGCACGCAAAGAGCATGGAATTTTAAAGCCAGTGCATAGCGTCCAGTTGCTAAACATTTGACTATCGCTATTCCCTTTGTATCTATAATGAAATGCGTAGTGTAGCTACCTCTGGTAAAGTTTATCTCAATTAAAATGAAGGAGATAGGAAAATAAACTCTCGTAAGAATAATTTCTATACCCACTAATAAGCGATAAGGGTAGAGAAAGTCATGTGAATGTAACACAAGATGTTTACTACTAAGTAATTATTCCATAATATAGGCTATATATCATTTTCTGTGAAAACATATACTAGCAGTATTTGATAAAATTAAACCACTAGTCGGATTATTCACGCCATCGGGCAAAAAAAGAAAGCGGTTAATGGAGAGCTGCGCTTCACAACTTAATAGCAGGAACAAACCTTTTCCTTGATGTATGTTTTTATAATGGTTATTTAAAATCACCTTTTCGTTACTTTATGCTAACTCGCGTTATGAACTGGCATAAAAAAATGCATCATAAAGCAACAATCACCCAAGACAGAAACAACCTGGCTGCCGGACCTTGCACGGTGAGCCTTTTACACCCGAATGACAATTTAATTTCATTTACTGCCCCGTTCTTTAGAAATGATTTTTTATAGTGAATTCTCCCCTTTATTCCTTATAACTGCTATTTCCCGATACCCAGCTATACCTAAACACGGACGAAGAACCTCTGGTATTCACGCAAAAGGATGTGGAACATCGGCGGGAAGTCGGACTTCCATAACTTCCCCGCGACAGTCTTCCAAATTCTGGAAATGCGGCGTTTTCACATAATACCTACCGGAGCCCTTAACATATAGAACGAAAGGGAGGTGAAGCTGGTGAATATGTAGATTCCGAACTCCCAGGTTGCCAAGTTAACATCTTTGGACACCGAGCGAGATGGCTCCGCGGTAACGTAGATCCCGGGTTCGATTCCTGTCGACAGCCCACTCTGAACATGGGCTTTTCGCGGTGCTCTCTGGTCGATAGGCGAATGCTGGGATGGTCTCGCATCTACCACGATTTCTTTACCATCGTTTCGCTGTATTGCGATTCCTTCTTATCTGTGCTTCTAGGTTTCGTGGCGTATAGCGGTTCCGGACAGATGACGCGGATGGTTGGTCAAAGGAACGAGTACCCCCCGTGGACGCTAGAGGGCTGCTTGGTCAACAGGCCGTCGAACTCCTGAAGTGGGACGGGTCTTCTAGCCCGGAACTGTTATGGACTTTTGCGCGTCTCTGTGGCCTGTCGCCTCCTGTGGTTCCTTCACTTTATCACCTATTAGGTCACGGTGCGCGAGGTGTCCACCTATAACCTAACATCTTTGAAAAGACATAGAAGAGCAATCTTCTCAGTTGTTAATTAAGAAATATTCGTTCACAGCTTTCTAATGCTAGCAATTTTCTCTCTTTATACAATTATTTAGCATGACCTGTTAACAAAGAATTACACCACAAGCATAAATGAAATAAAGCACAATGTTCTTACATGAGGGTTATTAAAATATTACGGCATTGGTATCCCAAACGTATCTTATGAGTATATATACTCGATTCTCCTTTATTCCTAAACCACGACCGTCTACATACAATGTATAGATTCTTTCAACAAGAGTGTCCTATCTTTGAACTTAAATAAAACACGTTCTATAAATGATAGCGGTTTATTTCTTTTTTTATTTTGGAACATAATTAATGTCATTACGTATGGCAGAGAACATCAGTTAAGTGACCGCCGCGACTTCGTTGGGTTGCGCGTATACGGTTGACCCAATTTTCAATGGCACGAGAACGTAAATTATGTCCAACTTCACGAATAACACGCGTGGTGTTATTCATAAGATCATTTACTGATTCTGGCTTGTTGACATAAACTCGAGATTTAATATAACCCCACAAGAAGTAATCCAACGGCGTTAAATCACATGACCTCGGGGCCAGTTAGCAATACCACCACGGGAAATGATGAAACTCTGAACTTCTCCTTCAAAGATCGATTGTTTCGAGAGCAGTATGACATGTGGCACCATCTTGCTGGAACCAGATGTTTCCGAGATCCATACCATTTAATTGAGGCCAAAAATAGTCCCTTATAAGAGCCCGGTATCTTTCGCCATTGACAGTTAGAGCTTCTCCATCTTCATCTTGGAAAGAATATGCACCAATGATTCCACCATACCAAAATCCACACCACACAGTAACCTTTAGGGGAAGAAGTGGTCGTTCTTGAATCTGCATTGGATTGTGATTGCCCCAATAGCGGCAATTTTGTTTGTTAACACAACCATCCATCCAAAAGTGGACTTCGTCGCTGAAGATGATTTTTCGACAAAAATCCGGGTCAGCTTCCAATTGGTCCATAGCCCAGTCAGCGAATACGCGGCGCAACCCATGGTCGTTGGGCTTTAGTTCTTAAGTTAATACCATTTTGTAAGCGTAAAACTTCAAGTCCAGATGTAGAATTTGCCAAGTTGTGGTTGGTGAATGCCCCAATTCTTGCGCTCGAAGAGCAATTGATTTGCTTCCGTTCTCGCGTGCACTCTCACGAACGGCGCCTATATTTACGTTGGAGCGCTTACGTCGATTACGCACAGGCGTTCCTTGATCGCTGACAGAACCACTTCTTTCAAATTTATCGATCAAACGCCTAATGGTTCTCTCGCAGGGACGATTATGCACACCGTAAACTTCACGCAATACACGGAAGGTTTGGCGAACAGATGATCCATTTTGATAATAAATTTTCACAGTTTCTACGCGTTGCTGAATGCTGTATCGTTCCATGGCTATTTGTCAATAACAACTGTAACCACATGAAAAAGAGACTGCTGTAACTCAATAACAACGGCAGCTATCACATGTTAAAGATAGGACACTCTTGTTGAAAGACCCTTTATATATTTCCTTGGAATGACATATCCGGGCATTTGTTTTATTTTACATGCATATTCTTTGGAGTAACAACGCCTGGTTTATACTCCAAGGCATTCTCAACTAAAAGTCAAGGCCTTTTCTCAAGCATGTTATTTTGCAACTCCAATGTGCAACGAGGACCGAGTGGGACGGCTCAAAAGGCAACATCTGTGACCCACATGCGGGAGGTTCTGGATTCAAACTCCCGGACCGACCAATGTGACCGAAGGTTTTTTTTTCATGATTAACTTCGGTCGCTAGGGAATGTTGGGTTGGATAATTTGATCCGCGAATTTTCCATATTTTTCACCGCAAAACCAGCCACTGGGCTGATCACCGATCCTGGAGATGCTATAATCCAGAGTAGGGATGTGACAAACAGTTATTTTTGAGTAATGGTTATAACTGTCACAGTATCTGCGCGTTAATGGTTACATGTAATGCTTACCAGTAACGTTTCAATATGAACGATATCGTTGCTAGCCTTGCGGTACGCGCATATACTGTCACTAAATAGCATTAATTGTTTCTTCATACCCGCATAAGCCGTGCAGCTATAATCGTATGTGAATAACCATCTCAATGCAATGCAGTACTGACTGATCGGTCACCTATATTCGAAGGGATACGCAACACGCTGTAGTAAATAAATGCGCATTTGCAACTCCATGCGAGGATGACTAAAGTTGTAAAGGAATTCAGGTAACTAGTTCCCGATAAGCTATATCAATGCCGTGCACGTGCAGTGAATGTCATCCAGGCTTGGTAACACTCTCGTTTTTTCAGTAACCGTTAACGCGATAACTAGTAGTCTTCTTATTTTGTTAACCGTTATTAGATAATTAGTTATTTCTATTCGCTATTTTGGTAACCGTTATTGGGTAACTAGTTACTTTGTATTTGCTATTTTGGTGAGCCTTATTGGGTAACTAGTTACTTTGTATTTGCTATTTTTGTAACCGTTATTGGGTAACTAGTTACTTTGTATTTGCTGTTTTGGTAACCGTTATTGTGTAACTAGTTAATCTGTATTTGCTATTTTGGTGAGCCTTATTGGGTAACTAGTTACTTTGTATTTGCTATTTTTGTAACCGTTATTGTGTAACTAGTTACTTTGTATTTGCTATTTTTGTAACCGTTATTGTGTAACTAGTTACTTTGTATTTGCTATTTTTGTAACCGTTATTGGGTAACTAGTTACTTTGTATTCGCTGTTTTGGTAACCGTTATTGTGTAACTAGTTACTTTGTATTTGCTATTTTTGTAACCGTTATTGGGTAACTAGTTACTCTGTATTTGCTATTTTGGTGAGCCTTATTGGGTAACTAGTTACTTTGTATTTGCTATTTTTGTAACCGTTATTGTGTAACTAGTTACTCTGTACTTGCTATTTTGGTGAGCCTTATTGGGTAACTAGTTACTTTGTATTTGCTATTTTTGTAACCGTTATTGGGTAACTAGTTACTTTGTATTCGTTACTTTGGTAACCGTTACGTTATTCTCTGTCCATCCCTAATCCAGAGATTGCTTGCTCCTCGACAGGCTACTGACCCAAAACATCGGCTTGTAAGCCTTTGGGGATGTAAGTCCTACAAAGAGGAGGATAATTCTTTAGAAAGGATGTGTTACAAGTCCTTTTTAATCTTTTAGTAATTTATGTAACGAACTTCGAGGTGTTTTGTAACCCCAAGTCCGTCAGGAATACTTGGGATTTGAAAAGTGAAAGAATTACCAAAATCAATTGTGTAGTTTTTGAGATTACCCTACACATATACACAATTTTTCTCTTTTTGTAATATTAACATAGATGAAGTGGCCATAAGGGGGCCACATACTTTAAGGCTGGTTGCTATCTGTGGGCTACAAGTTATTTAAAGTGCCGAACTAACCCCTCTAAATCGTCTTCCCAACATCGATTTTCTTCTTTTCTTACGTTCGCCTCCTTGGTCCTCTGTTTATCAAACCGTGTGTGGTGTTTTGGTGCTTGTAGAAGCTGGTCATGCTCGTAAATAAACTACTATCTTTTGAGAACGTCACAACAGATGTTTTTTATGTTATTTTCCTCTTCCAATCCCCTCTCCGACTTGTGCGCACCTACAGAGGTTCCAAAAACGTGTGCCAGGCGACAGGTCATGAACCTCGACATCACCGTATCCTAGCAACGGCCACCTCTGTCTCGCAAACAAATAAAAAGAACTTCATTGTATTCGGCAAAATCAGTCTCCTTTCCTGTCTTTCATAACGAGAATTTTTCCGCAGGTAAATGTTCTCTGCTGAAATACGACGTAAGTGAAAAGAGCAACTCAGTGACTTTGCAGTTTTTGGAATAAGGAAATACTCCCATTAAAAAAATGCCTTGGAACAGGGTTCACAACCTTCTCTAGTGACGTAAGCAGCGTTTTAGAAGTACCAGTAAGCAAACTTTACGAGAGAAATGCCTTATTTTCCAGTACAAGTGTCAAAACAAACATTATAACTCTGTGGTGTGTCAGTAGCCTGTCTGCCTCACACTCCAGAGGTCCTGAGTTGTAATCTAGTTACGGCGAGTTACATAAATATGGTTTTTTCCGTGTTTTCTCTTATCCTGAATATATGAATATCGGGCAAATTTCAGCTCTTGGGACCACGGGCTCATCTGCGTATCCTATTGCCCATTTCATTCATTCATCGTCCGATACGACATACTCGGTTAAGGAATATATAGTTATCCGTAGATAAACAAAGATACGTCGCGCTCGCGCCCGCGTAAACACCAGTAGAGCTATCCGCAGATAACGTCAATTTTCTGGAAGTTTCTTTCCCCCCTCTGTGGAAGATTGCATTGGCTATAATTATAGGACAGCGTTCTCGGGAGAGGAATCAGTGAGCGAGTTAGCGAAAGCATTTCTGCAGCGACATCAAGCGCACTTCTCCGAGCGAGTTAGTGTATATTGCCGTAACGTGCAGCGAGTGTTATTGCAGAGCGAGAGCTTGTGGACGTCCTGTGTTCGACGCCCTAGCGAGTGAACCGTCCGGAAGAAGCGAGTATTGCATTACGCCGCTACGTCAAGGAAAGTGAAGTGAAATAGATCCAGTTGATATTAGTGAAGTGACATGGTAAATTAAGTGAAGTCCCAGTTAAAGCTGAACCATATCCAAAGTAACAGTGAGAACTGAGAAAAGTGACAGCTGAAAAACTGAACTAACTCACAACATGTGTGTCTGTGTGCGTGTATTATAATAGCATATAACATAACAGTACTACAGATTTGTTTATTTATTATACCAGTATTTTAGAATTAGATGTTTACGAGAGAAAAGCTTAAATATCCCTATTCACTGGAGTGTTCTGTGAAATTTCCTAAAATTAATTCCCTTGAATTTAAAATGTGCGTGGCGCTGTGGGCTAAATCGTGGAGCTCTGATTCCCGGCAACTAATGTCCGCTGCGTCGATCCCACTCTGGGAGTGCGGAATTTTAAGCCCCGGGTATAGGACCGGTGCCCATTCAGCATCGTGAGGAAAGTGAGGAGCTGCGATAGGTAGTGGTCCTGTCCTCGTGAGCCAATTTACCGGCTGGGGAATGCGTTATCTCCCCGTATAGATTAGATGATCGCACACCATTGCCGTGCGTACGTGGGCGTGAGACGTTTTATATCATTAACCATCTCTGAGATATCCGTTATTAATGGTTCGAATTATTCATTATTAGGTCATTCTTTTAAAGTCCTTTCAGCATTCAGTTGTTTCTGTCATGGAAACAGTATGGAATTTTAAGGCCAGCATATAGCGTCCAGTTGTTAAACATTTGACTATCGCTGTTCTCTTTGTATATATAACGAAATGTGTAATGTAGCTGTTTCTGTAAAGGGTTATTTGGAATTAAAATGTAGTAGACAGAAAAATAAGATTTAGTAAGAATAGTTCGTATACTCACTAATAAACGATAGAGGATAGAGAAAGTCATGTGAACGTATCCTATCAGATTTTTAAAATATTAGACTACTGTTGTCTCCTGTATTATCCTTGTACCTGCACGAAATGTGTAAGAAACGATCTCTGCGAAAGTTTATCTGGATTAACCTAAAGAAAATTGAAAAATAAAACTTTTGTCGCAAAAGTTTGTAGGCTCTCATCGAGTGAACACGGGGCACCAGCTCCGCAGCCTTCAAGCTTCCCTCCCGTAAGGGAAAGGAAGAGATCAACGCAACCGAACAAGATCTTCCGGCCATTTCGCCGCCGCCTGCCGAAGCAACCACTAACTCGCCGACCAGCACAGCCTACCGCACACTGCCGAACCGCTTCTCCGCCGTTGTCCTTGGTGTGCATTGCCAACTCCCGGCAACCCTACTCCTCAACACCGCACAACGCTTCTGGCCGTCTGCGGCCAGGGCTACGAGGATCAGGAATGGACGAGGTCCTACACCGCTGGTCAGATTGGAATTCATGGACTGCTTTGGGCGCAGGGCTGCCCTTGTTAGGGTAAACCCTGCCGCTTGAGGCTGGCCGAAGTGTTCGCCATACGCCACATCGCCGCCGCTCCCCGCTGCCATTACTACGGGAATGCATCACTCACCGCCGACTGCAGGGCACACGACCTGACACATCGCCGCCGCTTCTGCGCCTCTTGTGGAGGCCAGGCACTATACCGGCCAGGCCGCGTGCCCACTTCATGCACACCGAACTCTACCGACGCAGAACTTCGCACCGCCTCCCCAGGCTCAGGCTCTGCACATCACAACCGACGCTGCCCCTGAAATACTCCAGAAGCTGGAGGAGATTCAGGCGGAACTGCTGCACCTATCGGAGAAGATTTCAACCCTGGAGGAGGATGTCACCGAAGCAATCAGGTTCCCGCTCGTCAACACAGTGGTGCTGACGGACAAGGTAGCCCACATAACCACATCTATCAGAAAGTACGTCAAGGAGGTGGTGGCAGCTCTCAGACGATGCTGGACGAAAGACTTCCAACGCCCACACTCAGCCAGGTTCCGGCTTCAAAGTCTCGCGGTGGCCGGTTTGGCCGCTAGCGCACACACACCCAGCTACTTCCTCTACACCCGCACATTACACTTCCTATACATTCCATACACCCTGAATTCCCAAAGGCGCAAGTAGCGCCTCGGTCATGCTTGCGTCCTGGCGCCTTACCTTCACCTGGCTTAGGCCCTAGTGGCCGGCCAATATATCCTTACCTCTGAATACGCTGGTGCAACAGTTTACAGCCTCACTAACACACATGACTTCCTCGTTTTCCTTCTTCCATATTTTCCTTCCGGTGGAGGAGTTTTTAGTGGGTATGCCGACTATTGGTAAGTCCCACACTCTTAATCCCGACTCCCATCGGAATCATTTTCTCCTCCACTCGAAAAAAAGAAGAAATGCAAAAATAAACGACAGTGGGTAGAAAAGTCACGTGAAAGTAATATCTTTTTTTTTGTTCTTGCGAAACGTCCTTTTCTTTTGCACTTTTACACTTGCTGACTCCTACAATATCAGTTTTGGCACATAAACCACAGTTACTTTTAATGGAAAGACATTTTTAATGAAGCTAAAACACTACACTCGTTGCTAATTGCAAATCACTAAAATATCTAATGTGTTGCATTCACATGATGTTCTAAATCACTTCTCTACCTACCAACTGTTCCTACAGAAGCTTATGTTATCTGCTTCACGTATTTGTAGAAAAGCTTTTTTTGTTTTTCTTTGCATGACCACGAGAAAACAACGAATAGCGACTTCGAACTTGAAGGAAGATAAGTACTTGAAAATTCAAAACAATAACTAAAGAATATCTCTAAAATTGTAAACATTACGACATTTTTACATATATTGGGTGCTTTTACGAGATGAGCATTTTTTTTAAGTGAGATTTCTTACGGTTTACCAATATCCTTCCGAATGAAGAGGACTTCACACGCTATTCCTAGAAAATTCAAAGTATACATTTTATTTGCGATGAAAATATCTTTAATATACGACATTTTAATAAAAATCGTTACAGCCATTTCTGAGAAAATAAAATCAACGAAAAATGTTCTACTAAAAGGGTAGTTTGGGGTGAGGGATTGTGTTGAAAATCTTCGTCTCGCTTCCTTGGAAAATGTTGAACATAAATACCAGGTTTTGGTATTTTTGAGTTATGCTGCGCACATGCAGACGGACAAGAGAGACAGACAGGTACGCACACAGGGGCGGACCTTCTGCTATTTTTGCTAGATTTAGGGGACCTCAAAACGTGCACGTGACGTTAAGTAACAATATCCTAATAAGTTAAGTTTAATTTATATCCCGCCTTTAAATACAGTGGTCTTATCGGCAGCCTTTCCTTTGGAACATATTCCCTATAGGCAATGGTGTTAACTCGTGTTCGCTTGTATTTGGATTTCTGGTAACTTTGGGTTTTAATCATTAGATCCCACATTTACGCTCTTTCAGACACTGGGGAGGATAGGGAATAATCGGGTTAGATTCCCGACTCCTCGTACAGCAGCCAGCTGCTCTACCGACTGAGCTACGGGGTCAGCCGGTTCCAATTGTTCAATTCATAGACATTTTTATAAAGTCCTTTCAACATTCAGTTGTTTCTCGCGATGTCATGGAAACAGTATGCAATTTTAAGGCCAGCATGTAGCGTCCAGTTGTTAAACATTTGACTATCGCTGTTCTCTTTGTATCTATAACGAAACATGTAGTACAGATATTTCCGAAAATAAACTTTCGTAAGTATAATTTGTATAGCCCCTAATAAGCGACAGAGGGCAGAGAAAGCCATATAAATGTAACACATAAGATGTTTTTTTGTTCATTCTTTCTTACTTTTTTATCCCTCCTCCGCCGTTTCAGCTAAGCCCGGTTAAGCGGGGTTTTATTGCATATAAAACACATGCAGTTTCCTTGGAAGCACAGCATATTCTAAAACAAATGCATTTTAATATAGCATAGTTTAGAGTACAATATGAAGAAAATGTAAAATATGGTTACCACAGATTTTGCTAAAAGCGCCACTACTAACTAAAAATAAAAGTAGGTCAAATAACCAAATTTATAAATTCACATGTTTCAGTGAATGTGTGAGTCATCCTGGGTTGCTATTCCTCGTTTACGAGAGAAGGAAACACAACTGAGCGTTCTCTCTGTGCTTGTTTCGAGAATGCAATTTTCCATTTATTCATTCCACATTCATTTCGAAGATTTCATTTCGTAGTTTGTTGCTTTCCTGAATACGCTTCTATCTGCGCTTCTGCGTTACTAAAGCTTGGTTTCATGCAAAAGCATTTGCATTTCCAATGAACTCACCTTCTCAGGGAATGCTGCATAACGTCAAGGAAAATTTTCTGAAGAGAAACTAGAAAGAACATCCGAAAGTGACTTGACTTCAGAATATTAATTTTAAAAGATCTTCGTCCCTTTTCGTATACTTATTGCAACCAGGTACCATTTTACTTCTTAGAATTCAAAATAAAATTTAAGTGTTAGATAGAAAAATCTGATGGGTTACATTCACATGATTCTCTCTAACCTCCTTCGTTTATCAGTAAGTAAACAGATTATTCTACTTCATTTTAATCCAGATAAACCTGTGCAGAAATAGCTATATTACACATTTAATTATATATATATATATATATATTGTGGCAGTAATTTATATCACAACAATGTAAATGCCAGAGTGATTGTAGTGTAAATAAGCATTATTGTATGACATTGATTTAAGATATTTGTTAATTATAAGCATTGTTAGGAAATACGTTTACACGGCCTCACTGAAACTGACAATAAGAGTGGAAAACAATGAGCGAGGGGGTGAGTTGAATATTAATTAGAAGAGACAAACAAATGAGGTCAGATTGGCGCGCTTTTCTTAGAAATGGCGGGAATTTCTTCCCTAGAGCATATGTTTTCGTAATTTTTGATTGGATATAAAAATAGACGCTAATGTTGGCGCGTTTTATTAACCAATAGCAGCTCGGTTATAATCTTTAGGCATATTGGGGTGTGGGAGTATAAAAAGCTAAAGCCAGAGGCAAGTATTGCCCAGTTCAACAAAATCATCCACGCGTTACACGTCGCTGAGGCCAACAGAATCATTCAGAAGTTAAACGTCGCTCAGTTCATCAGAATCATTCGTGGGTTATACGTCACAAAGTTTAAGAGAATCGTCGCGCAATCCTACAAAATCTCTCGCGTCGTAAAGTTAGTTTAAATGTGAAATACGCGAATTAATAAAGTGCGGCAAATAAGTGATTAAAATAACATTAGAAAACATAACAGTTTCAGTCTGGCGTGTATCAAAAGAAAATGTGAAATGAATAAAGTGTGACGGCAATAAAAGTGTAAAAACAAATTCTTTTATCAGGGTTATCTTTTAGTAAAAACTCCTTTCCGTTTACACACCCTGTTTAAGAGATATGCTCGACTGAGAAATAATAGCTAGCCGGAGGACAATGAACCCAACATTTAAAGTAGTAAAACAATAACAGGCGCTCAGAAATAAGATAACACGACGTGACCGCGACAAATTGGCTTCCATACGTAGGGCATATAAACATGAAGCATCTTCCAACTACCAAATACCCACAAATATTCCACTTCAATATATATATATATATATATACATACACACACACACACAAAGGGAATAGCAACAGTCAAATGTTTAAGAACTGGACGCTATATGCTGGCCTTAATATTCCATACTGTTTCCATGACATCGTGAGAAACAACTGAATGTCGACAGGAATTTGAAAGGATAAGAAGAAAGTGTTGAACAATTCGAACCATTAACAACGGATGTCTCATAAATGGCTTATGCTACAATAAACTAGATATAAATTGCGTTTTTTTAAGAGATCCAATTTTTTATTTATTTATTTATTTATTTTTTGTGAAGTACATTTTTCGTCATTCGTTTACCAGTTATATAAGTTTATATAAAATTCCTTTCGATGAAGTCAACTTCACAAACTCTTCCCAGAAAATTCAAAATATACGGTTTATATGTCATGGAAGTATCTTTAATATATGGTATTTTAAACAAAATTGTTAGTCATTTTTCAGAAAATAATAAATTTCGTAAATCTTCCATGTTATGGGTAATTTTGGATGGGATAATTTTCTTGAGATTTTTTCTCTGGCATCTTGGGAAGATGCTGAACTTAAACACCAAGTTATGCGACCTTTCGTTCTTGAGTTATGTTGTTACGAAGACAGACGGAACTTTTTCAAAAAACTTTTTTGGATTTAGGGGACCTCAAAACATGTATTTCCAGTGGAATATCGCTAATGAATTTTTGGGTGAAGTGCAATACGTTCTCTACCTGCTATGTCCGCGGTATAGAATGTAAAAATAGTAGGTATATTAGGATACAAAACGAGCCGAAGTTTTATATAATGGAATAGGAGTACTTAATCACTCTCAGTTTTTTACCTCTTGGATCTCCTTTTTTAGAATTATTCTTAGAGATATACAGATAAAAGTTCTAAGATAAGAATTTTGGGCCTATATTTGTGCCTTGTTCATCTGATGACTAACCGTCAGTGTCCACCGTCTGTGTTGACCTATGCAGTAAGCACGGGCGTTAAAAACAGCGCGGTCGTTTAAAGGTGAGGCCAGCTATACGCGTATCACGCTCTACTGCAGTGACCTGGGTACTTTTGCGATGCCCAACTCGCGGCGCATGACGCAGTCAAGGTTATCTTTATCGGCTGCCCTTCAGTCGCTGCTTTGTGTTCGTACTGTACATCATGCATCTGAAAGGTGAAACTTTATTCACATCTGTGTTGTGTGTGACTTGCTTAATATTGTTAATGTCTTGTTATTAATCCACTGTAATGCTTCTTCTTCTTCTTCTTCTTCTTCAGGCATTAGACCTCACGATCTGTTGCGCCTCATTCGTCCGACCATCTTCTCTTTCCCCTCTCGGCTTGTACTTTAGAATCTTCTTTGGCATTCTTTCATTACCCATTGTATTAACGTGGTCTTCCCATGTCTGTCTATAATCAGCTATTTTATCACTTAATTCATATATTTCCAGACAATTACCAATGTCTTCATTGTATAATCTATCTATTTTTGTGACTCCTAGACATCCTCTCAAAAATTTCATCTCTACTGTTTGTATCCTTCTACGTGTTTTTGTATCAAGGGTCCAAGTCTCACTGCCATATAATACACATGGTACCGCCATCCTTTTGTAAAATTTCATGTGTGTGTCCCTTGAGGCAGTATTTTTAACACTTAAATGAATTCAGTCAAATTATATAATATATATGTATACAAAGCAATATGTGTATGTAACAATATACAAAAAGTGTATATTACAGTCATTGTAAATGTTTATATTATTGTATCCATGTGTAATAATGTTATGTGAATGTATTACGTAATTTAATAATGTAGGAGCTTTGAGAATAATAGGTTAAAAGTTGCTAACAATGAGGTAACCTTGAGGCAATAATGAATTTGAAAGTTTAAATGCTACTAGTCATTATTGGAGCAACAATAATGTAAACTTTGAGACAGTTTAAAAATAGCCAATCACCAACCAGAAAAAGCTTTAGTTAAATGAAGGTATTCTATTGGACGAGGATTAGCCAATCAAAAACTGAAATATAGCAAAATTTACAAATCTAGAAGTCAGTTGCTTGTAGACAGTGCTCATAACTGGACGCGTTGCTTGTAGACAGTGTTACTAATCAGACGCGAGATGTGTCCTCGAGAAATTTAATATGTATTCGTGTGAGAAAAATAGTTTACGTGTTAAAAGGTGCATGTAATTAATAAAACAAATCTAACAGCTCTCTCTGTATCAGTGAAGTGTTATTTAAAATCGTGTCAAGCATCAATAAAAGGAGTGAAGTAATATAATCTGTCGCACCACCCTGCCAAGAGAAACATGTCTCTAACAATAGTACTGACGCAGCCGAGGCAAACATAAATATAATATTTAAAGAAACAGTCAAATTACAAAGTTAATATTTTTAAATTTTGGGACGAAGGCTACCGGGTACCATGCGTGCGGTTGCAACTACTTCAAGTTCGGCTCCCCAACAGTTGAAATATAATACATCTTCAAACTGACTTTCCATACGTAGCAGGAACAAAACACCTTCTTCACCCTGCTGACCGTACATCCACTGCAATGCCTGCCGATAAATTCACGCTGGAACAAGGAAATTTTATGTACGATACATACGTAAACGCCGAATCATGAAGATAGGTGTGTAGACAGTTTCAGGAGAAATTTCCTGAAATGTGAGTTGCAGGTAGAGAAACTGCTAGACCTCTGATCGCTAAACGCTAAATCTAAGAAAACGAGATTTTCTAATGGAGGAAAACAAACTGACGAAACTGGTGCATCTATTTGTGTGGAAATCTAAAAAATAAAGTTTATAGGAACAATCCCCACACAATAGGCGAACATAAGGCCAATATAAAAGCAAAAATTATGAACATTACGCGAGAAGAACTTATGCATGTGAATGAAAATTTCATCCAAAGATGCCAGGAATTTCTTCACACGATGGACACCACTTATAACAAGGCTAATACTCATTATAGTGCATGTTACATCACTAGTAAGTAACGCGGGAATTACGGAACCAAAACCCCCAGTGTAAGCGTGACCTCGCCATAAAACGACTCTGTACTGTTCAGAAATGTCTTATTGACTTGTGTAGTGCAGGTGTGAGGCAGTATTTTATATCATAACATGCTGTGAATGCCAGAGTGATTGTAGTGTAAATTAATATTATTGTATGTACAGGATTTTAGATGTTTGTTAGCCATAAGTATTGTTAGGAAATAAGTTTACACGCCTCACTGAAACTGACAATAGAAATGGGTAACAATAAACCGAGGGGGTGAGTTGTTTATCACTAAGAAGAGACAAACAAATGACGTCAGGGTAGCGTGCCTTTATTAGAAATGGAGCGAATATCTTCCCTAGAGCATATATGTTAGTAGTAGTGATTGGCTGACAAAACAGACGCTAAAGTGGGCGCGATTTGGTAACCAATAGCAGCTCTATTATAATGTTTAGGAAATTCGAGGAGGTGAAGGAGTATATATTCTCGAGCCATAAGCAAGTATCGCGCAGTTCTGAAGAATCTCTCGCGAGGTGCACGTCGCAGACTTAGTTACAAAAATGTAAAGTACGCGAAGTAATTGGTACGCAGCACTATAACGACTGTAGTTACATTGAGAAATATCACAGTTTCAGTCAGGCGTGTATAAAGATTAAATATGTGAATTATTAATTAAGTGTGACGGCAATAAAAGTGTAGAAGCAAATTATTTTATCAGTGTTATCTTTTAGCAACAACTCCTTTCCGTTTACAAGCCCTGCTTAGAGATACTTGCTCGACTGAGTTGTAATAGCTAGCCGGAGGACAAAGAACTCAAATTTAAAATAATAAAACAAGAGGCGCCCAGTAAATAAGATACCACGAGCCAGAGAACTGCGACAGGTGTTACCAACTTCAGAAGAGTTGCTGCAAAATACTAACGCTTTAAGCAACAAAAAGTCCTTGTTACTCTTCAGCACAGAATTTGCAGCAAACCAAGTTGAAGTCATGTGCAAACACATTCAACAATGATTGTTCAGCTCATTGGAGCCGAATGCACATTCAACAGGTTGAAAGTGTGTACATAATGGCGAGGTAGTTCAGGTTTCGCTATTTACTATTCTCTTCCAAGCAGGGTGAGCGGCAATAAAGCATGTTATGTCAAAAACTATTCGAGACTGAAAATGGAAGCAAACGATACATGTAAATCAACTGTTACATACGTAGTTCAACATCTCACCACATACTCTCAGCATCCTTCGCTCATTGACTGTAGTTTAAAACTACTTAATACTGGAATTCTGGTAGAGTTTGCCATTTTTACCTCCTCTGTCACATCCACATGGCAGAGGCAGAGGAGGTATTGTACTTCAGCTCGTACTTAATGTATGATTTCAATAGAGATATAAGATTTGAGGCCCAGAATCTAAAAAAATCTGATGTGTTGCACTCACATGAGTTTCTCTACTCTTGTACAAACTATTTTTACAAACGCTTATTCTCCATATGCTTCATGTTAATCGAGATGTTAATCTTATTGGTAATTTTCTTGTAGATGCAAGGGGAATTGGTAGGCTTTAAGCGATAGTCAAATATTTTAAACGCTGGTTGCTATGTGGAGCATTCCATTCTCTTTGCATGTCCAGGACATAAAATAAAATGAATAACGAATTTGAGAAAAAGTATAAGTATTGGAAAATTTAAGAGAATAACAAGCAATATCTCGAAAATGGTTCGCTCAACAAAAAAAATGTATTTGACATAAATTGTGCATTTTAACGCCGTCTACATTTTTTGTGTAGTAAAATTTTGTCTATCTCTTATGGTTTACCAGTTATTCAAACGTCGTTCACAATGAAGAATAATTCTGGAGACACTTTCGAGATATACATTGTCATGAAAATATCTTATACATATTATATTTTAATCAAAATCTTTAGCACCATTTTTGAGAAAATTAAAATTTTCGAAAAATGTTCCATGTAAAGGGTAGTCTGGGATGGGGGGATTTTCTTGAAAACCTTCGTGTCGCATCTCTGGAAGATACTGAACCTAAATACCAGTTTGGTGTTTATCCGACTGTTCGTTTCTGAGTTATGCTCTTCACAGACAGACACACACACACGGACATGTTTCCAAAACTGCTCTTTTTGGATTCAGGGGGTCTCAAAGCATATCGAATTTTTGGGTGGAGTACAATACCTCCCCTACTTACTATACGTAGTAGAGAAAGTAAAAACAGATCCGAGTGAGAGAGAGAGAGAGTGTGTGTGTGTGTGTGTGTGTGTGTGTGTGTTCGCGCGTCTGCCGTTCTATAAACAGCATAATTCAAAAGCGAAAACGCTATTGTTGCCTTTGTAACAAGACTAATGGTCTAATTCATAGTCGTCGCTTATTTTAAAGAAGTCCTTAAGCAGCGATTTTAAATACACAGACGCTACTCTTTCAGACGAATAAGGAAATGCTTATTCATATAAGGAAGCTCTGACCTCCGGTTATACCCAATAAGGAGAGCCGACGCCCTCTCGCATCAACTGCCTACAACGGAGGTTAACGATAACAGCGATTTCGTGGAGTATACGAAATTGTACTGCGCATTAATAAATGTATTTGCGTGATTTGCAGAATTCACTTGAAACGTACAAAGATGCTGAATTTAAGAAGAGATGTAGGTTTACCAAATCCGCTGTTGTAATAATACAGGGAGAGCCAAAAAACTACGAACCGCCCGCGCGGTGTTTTTCCTGTACGCGTCCTCGGCCCTCGTTGCCGTCTGCCCTTATCATAGAAAGGCGCGGATGAAACCATACATTTTTAAAACTACTTTTAAAGGTTTTACTTACCAACTTTATGAAACGAAATGATGAAACTGGCCTCCGTCGTTCTCCATACATTTTTGGCACCTCTTTAGGAAACTATCCATCACTCGCCAAATTTTTTCGAGTCAACAGAATTAACAAGCAGGGAGCGTGATTTTGCCTTTCTTCAACAAGACTTTGCAACAGCTTATACGGCCAATATTTCGATGAGAAAAATTGAGAGTGTGTTTGAGGACAGACTTATTAGTATAGATTTGTCGCCTCCTCGGTCCCCCGACTTGACGATTTCTATCTCTGGGGTAACTTAAAACAAAGTATACAAGACAAACCCACACAACCTGGAAGAATTAAAACAAAATATCCGTCAGGAAATTGCCACCATTTCTCAACTTGAACTACGGCGAGTGATGGATAGTTTCCTTAAGATGTGCCAAAAATGTATGGACAACGACGGTAGCCAGTTTCAGCATTTCCTTTCATAAAGTTGGTAAGTAGAATCTTTAAAACTAGTTTTATAAATGTTGTATGGTTTCATCCGCGCCTTTCTATGATAGCGGCACACGGCAGCGAGCGCCGAGGACGCTGACAGGAAAAACACCGCGCAGCCGGTTCGTAGTTTTTTTGGCTCACCCTGTATAATCTAATGCCTCTGCTAAACAACGTAACCTTAACACAAGTTATTAAGTCGCAAGGTGAGACTGGCTTACTTGAAAAGATAATGCATAGCATTTCAGTGCTATAACACAATCCATATGCTTTCTGTTCAGACGTTTTTCCACTTATGTTGTCCAAAATCCTTAGGTCCTTAGAAAACGTGATTCCGCTGCATTTATTCAGAATTAGTTAATAAAATGCGAAAATATTTCTGCAATAGATAAAGTACATCTCTCCAGTGCTTTTCTCGATCAAATTGTCTATTTTTCATAATCATTACGAGTGCAATGAATCACTTAAGTCACACGTCTTTACCATTAATTCACAAATATACGATGGGTTACCCCAATCTTGAACAGGGGTTTACCTATTTCGCACGTAAAACCTTTTCAAGCAAACATTGTACGTTATTGGCTACTTTGCTATTCTGTTTGTGCTAGATGGTGTAGTAATTGCATTTGTGATTTGCTTCCATGCATGCACATACACAGTGCGCATATTGTAAATACTTCTAGCTACTAACACTTTACGCTAGAAAGTCAGTCCACGAGTAAATACCACTTGAGGCCAGTGCATCACACAGCGTCCGATTGCCTGCATACTACGATGTCTTTGTATCTTAGCACCAACTCTTTTAGTTGGTTTCTTTCCTGCTCGCTGAATTTACAATCTACTTGATTTTAAACTGAAGTTGACCAATTAATAAATGTACCATTTAAAACTCGCAAACTTCTACCCCGTGCTCAACAGTTGTAAACAAAACAACAAGAAATGAAAATGGCGGCTGGCTATGTGGTCGCCTGCATATTCGTTTACGCATTAATTCGCGCAGCCGAGTGGCTGTGAAACAACTTGAGGCCGTATTTATAACATTTAAATGATTTTCAGCCAAATTATATAATATTTAAATTCAATAACAGCCCACCTTGAAGCAATATGTGTATGTAATAATTTGTAAAATGTACATATTACAGTCATTGCAAATGTTTATATTATTGTATCCATGTTTAATATTATGTGAATGTATTACGTAATTTAATAATGTAGGAGCTGTGAGAATAATAAGTTAAAAGTTGCTAACAATGAGTAACAATGAGGTAACCTTGAGTCGATAATGAGTAAGAAAGTCTAACAGTAATACTTGTGATTCTTGGAGTGACAATAACGTAATTTTTTAGACAGTTTAAAAATGGCCAATCAACAACCAGAAAAAGCTTTAGTTAAATGAAGGTATTCTATTGGAGTAGGATTAGCCAATCAGAAACTGAAAAGGAGAAAAGTTTACAAATTTAGAGTTCAGTTGCCTGCAGACAGCGTTACTAACCAGACGCAAAAAGTGTCCTCATGAAATATATGTATTTGTGTGAGACGAAAAATAAGTTTACGTGTTAAAAAGTGCAATTAATTAATTAAAGAATCTCACAGCTCTCTATATCAGTGAAGTGTTATTTAAATCGTATCAAGTATTAATAAAAGGAGTGTAGTAAAATTATAATCTGTGTAAGCCTACATTCTTGTCGCATCACAACCCTGATAAGAGAAACGTGTCTCTAACTATAATACTGATGCAGCCGAGGCAAACATAAATATATAATATTTAAAGAACTAGACAAATTACAAAGATAATATTTTTTTTAAACTTGGGCTAAGGCTACCGGAAACTGTTTACTATACGTGCGGTTGCAAAGTTCGGTTCCCCAACAGTCGAAATACGATACACCTTTCTCAAATTGGCTTTCCATACGTGGGACAGAAATTACCTTTATCAAACTGTTCACAGACACACACACACACACACACACACACACACACACACACACACACACACACACACAGATACACACACGGACATGTTTCCAAAAAGACTTTTTTTGGATTCAGGGGTCTCAAAGCATGTATTTCCGGTGAAATCTTGGTATCGAAGTTTTGGGTGGAATACAATACTTCCCCTACTTACTATACGTAGTACAGAAAGTAAGAAGTTTACAATTCTACACAAAGGAACAAAACAGAGAAATGCTGAATTCTAATCATCAAAGTTTTGCCACATTAATCTTTGATCTTCGCTAAGGAATATAACCAATCAGTGTTTTGAAATGCTGCAGTATTGCAGCACAGCATTTGAAGTTCTTGGCAGATCTTATTCGCCTCTAGCCGACTGATGCTAGCAGTGGGAGTCAGATAATATATGAAGCATCTGCCGGTGTCAACGTGTAATTAAAATGCCCCCGAATGAACTTACAAGCGACCCGCTTCCCCTTGTGCTTCCGCCAAACATGTCGGCATTATCGACGAATTGTCGAGACGTTAATCTCACCGAGTCCTCCTCCCCTTGCTGCGATATGGTCAGTCAATATGGAAGAGGGTAGAGAAGAGCGGAGGGCAAATCCCCGAGTTCACTCCCAGTAATTGGCTCCCTCGGGACCGTCCTCGCGCTGCGTCCTGACACAAATCAAATCACCAGAAGTGTCCAAGGTGTTGGCTTCCCGCTCACGCTTCAAATCGTTATCATCAATCGAAAAAGGACAGAGATATAAAATGTGGAGGTAGCTAAGGAAATGTGACCTTTTCTCCGTGCTGCCTATAACGGTGACATATGAGCAAGAAGTACTTCACTATTCGGGGGGGGGGTTAACGACAGTCGAATTTGGGGAGTATGGATGACCTACGATTTTCCGAAATAAAAATCGTATATATAATATTCTTCATAAAGTATTTACAAGAAGCACTATGTTCTTTTATTATGCGTTTATAACTTACGGAGGCAAATTTTTTGGGTTAATATACATACACTACGTGATCAAAAGTATCCGGACACCTGGCTGAAAATAATGTACAAGTTCGTGGCGCCCTCCATCGGTAATGCTGGAAGTCAATATGGTGTTGGCCCACCCTTAGCCTTGATGACGACGTTCACTCTCGCAGGCATACCTTCAATCAGGTGCTGGAAGGTTTTTTGGGGAATGGCAGCCCATTCTTCACGGAGTGCGGAACTGAGGAGAGGTATCGATGTAGGTTGGTGAGGCCTGGCACGAAGTCGGCGTTCCAAAACATCCCAAAGGTGTTCTATAGGATTCAAGTCAGGACTCTGTGCAGGCCACTCCATTACAGGGATGTTATTGTCGTGTAACCACTCCGTCACAGCCCGTGCAGTATGAACAGGTGCTCGATCGTGTTGAAAGATGCAATCACCATCCCCGAATTGCTTTTCAACAGTGGGAAGCAAGAAGGTGCTTAAAATATCAATGTAGGTCTGCGCTGTGATCGTGCCACGCAAAACAACAAGGGGTGCAAGCCCCCTCCAGGAAAAACACGATCACACCATAACACCACCACCTCCGAATTTCTCTGTTGGCACTACACGCGCTGGCAGATGACGTTCACCGGACATTCGCCATACCCACACCCTGCCATTAGATCGCCACATTGTGTACGGTGATTCGGCACTACACACAACGTTTTGCCACTGTTCAATCGTGTAATGTTGATGCTCCTTACACCACGCGAGGCGTCGTTTGGCATTTTCCTGCGTGATGTGTTTCTCATCTCACGTCTAACTGTCATAGTACTTGAGTGGATCCTGATGCAGTTTGGAATTCCTGTATGATGGTCTGGATAGATGTCTGCCTATTACTCCTTACGACCTTCTTGAAATGTGGCGGTCTGTGTCAGTCAACAGACGAGTTCGGCCTGTACGCTTTTGTGCTGTACATGTCCCTCCACGTTTCCACTTCACTATCACATCAGAAACAGTGGACCTAGGGATGTTTAGGAGTGTGGAAATCTGGCGTACAGACTTCTGACACAAGTGACACCCAATCACCTGACCACGTTCGAAGTCCGTGAGTTCCAAGGAGCGTCCCATTCTGCTGTTTCACGATGCCCAATGACTACTGAGGTCGCGGATGAGTTCCAGGCAGTAGATGGCAGCACAATACACCTAAGATGAAAAACGTATGTTTGTGGGGGTGTCGGATACTTTTTATCACATAGAGTACACACAGTTAGGGTCTAGGGCATACAACGGAGAGGGACACCTCGGGCACTGCTACCTCCTTGAGATCTATTTTGGCTACCACCCCCCAGGAGGAAGGGACAAAGTGAAGGAACCACAGGAGAATCCAGGCCACAGAGGCGCGCGGAGATTCCTAACAGTTCCAGGCTTGAAGACCCGTACCACTGCTGGAGCTGCTAGAGAGGGCGACGAACGGCCTGTCACCAAGCAGCCCTCTAGTGTCTACGGGCGTACTCGATGCTTTGAGCGAGCATCGGCGCCATCTAGAAACACATCTGAAAGATGAAAAGGAAACGGAATGAAAGGAAAATGATGGAAAGGAAACCGTGGGAGATGAGAAACCAACCCAACATTCGCCTACCGCAAGAGAAAACCAAGGCAGAGTGGGTGGTCGACGGGAATCGAACCCGGGACCATCCGGGTGGGAGCCTCACAAAATACCACGGAGTCATCTCGCTCGGTCATAACCACAGTTATAATTCAGTGTAATAAAAATAAAACCAATACTAGACCTATAAATTGATATCTCAAGCACAACTGCATGACCAAAGTTAAGCAATATGGCAGATCTAGCCTGTTACTTCCTCTACCACGCACAGCTGAGTGCACGGAAAAGTGTCGATGTTGTTTTCCTATAGTGTTTTCTTTACTTAATGTTGGCAGAAACTCTTTATTGCCTGTGTTCCACACCAGCCATGAGAGTACCAACCTCTTATTTGTTTCAATTCAACACAAGCATCAGCATCTGAACAACGGTTAAGCCTAGGTGAGTGGCGAAAGGGAAGGAGTACAAAAACATTTCACCTGAGTGGCTGTAAGGCATACTTCTAACGACGGTCAACACCAGTCCCTGCACGAGTCCGTATCATACTGGTTTGATGTGAACAGTCTGGTATGCAAGCATTAACCCATGAATGTCTTGACTTTAGGCTCAGGAGTGAAGGAAGAGGGCAGGAGAAAACATTAAGTGGAGTGCTAGAACCAGGTAAGGAGTGGGAGCTGGTTTAGTACTTCCTTACTAACACAAATTATCGTACCTAGTGTGTAGCAGAAGTATTGCAAATGATTATATAGTGAGACTTCACCAAAAATATATGTAGAACCCCCATGAACACAAAACAGCATTCTTCAGCAAAATGACTAAGTGTGTGTGACTGAACAACGTAACTCAAAAACCAAAAGTCCGAAGAATACCCAACTTGGTATGCCATACCTCAACTACAATTTACGATATTTTTTTATTATCTCAAAAATGGCTCTAACGATTTTGATTAATATAACATATATTTACATGGAAGTAAAACGCATGTATTGAATTTTCTGAACAATAGCTTACCAAGTCCTCTTCATTCTGGAGGAACTTTGTATAATTTTGAATAAATGATAAACGTTAAGCCACAGACAAACAAAACTAAACAAAAATTAGAGCTCCTAAACATAGAATTTATTTCAAATAATTTTTTCGTGCATAAATTTTCGAGATATCAGTTATTACTATTTTTTTTAATTTTTCATAAGTTTGTAATATTCTAAAAAATACTATTGAGTTGTTTCTTGCGATGTCATGAAAAGACTGAAATTTCAAAGCCGCTATATAGCGACCGGATTTTAAGCATCTGATTATCGATTCGGTTTCTTCTATCTCCCTTCTACGTAAACGAAATGTTGTATGAAACATTTTCTGGAAGGCTTATCTCATTAACTGAAAGAGATCACTATATTAAGCAACAAGATGGTTAATGGTAGTAATTAAGACGTGAATATGTTTATGAATTGAGCGGTTGTGAGTTTCACAATTTTTGCCCCAAATTGCTCGCCAGACCTGAACATTACTATTGAGTCCATGTCATATTTATTTATTTTTTTAAGGTATCAAAAACAAGACGGGCTTAAATACAGTGCGGTCGTTTTAAGGTGAGGCCAAAGTCCGGCTATATGCATAGCGCACTGCACTACAGTGATCTCTGGACTTTTCCGATGCGCAACTGGCGGCACATGACGCGTTCAAGGTTGCCTTTAACAGTAGCGCTTCAGCCGCTGCTTTGTGCTCGTGCTGTAAAGAGATTTGTGCATTGTGCATGTCAAAGGTGAAAGTTTATACAAGACATCTGTGTTGTGTGTGATTTGTTTAAGAGTGATAATGTCTTATTACTAGTCCACTACAATGCCTGCCGACACATTCACCCTTGAGCAACGTATTTTTACGTATGATACATACTTAAACACTAAATCATGTGTGTAAACAGTATCAAGAAAAATTTCGTGGCATTCCAGTTCCAGGTAGAGAAACTGTTAGCCGTCTGGTTAATAAGTTTAGAGCACGGGATCGCTGAACGCTAAACCTAAGAAGCGAAAATGAGATGTTCTAAAGGAGGTAAAAAAATTGAAGAAATTGGTTCATCTAATTGTGGGGAGCCCTAAAAATAAAGTTTATAGGACAATCCCCACACCGTAGACGAACTTAAGGACAATATAAAACAGTAATTATGAACAGTACGCAAGAAGAACTTATGCGTCTGAATGAAAATTTCATCCGAAGATACCAGGAAGTCTTCACGCGATGAACACTACTTGTAACAAGGCTAATACTCCTTGTAGCGCACGTTACTATCACTAGTGAGTAAGTAAGCGGGAATTACTTAACGAAAATCCCCCAGTGCGAGTGTGCGGAGCACGCATACGTGCGATCCGTGGCCTCTCCATAGACGGCTGCACTGTACTATTCAGAAGAGCCTTATTGACTTATGTATTGCAGGTGTTACAAACTCTGAAAACTTGCTGCAAAATGTGCATATCTAACGCTTTCAACAACAAAAAGTCCTTATTGCTCAGCAGCACAGAAATTGCAGCAAACGTGAAGTCATGTGCAAACACCTTCAACTATTATTGCTCGGCTTGGCGAGTACATTCAACAGGTTGAAACTGTGTGCATAATGGCGAGGTAGTTCAGGTTTTGCTATTTGCTTATTCTCTTCCATGTAAAGCGAAGTAAATCAAATAATTTATTACAGTATTAAAATTACAATGAACAGAATTTATTTTATTTTAAATACACCTATTTCTTTGTTTATCTGGAGAATGGATCCGTGTGAACTGATGTTTTGAAGGTGTTAAAGCAGTAACATCATAATAAGTCGCTGAAGCATAATGGATACCATTATAGCTTTATTTTCATATAATCAGCGCCTTATAGTATGGTCGACAAAAAAACTTTAAGAAGAATGAGTAGAGAAAACCATGTAAATGTTACACATAAGAATGGTTTTAGAAGAGCGAATAGAGAAAGCCATGCGAATGTTGCACATAATGGCTTTACAAGAATGAGTAGAGAAAGTCATGTGAATGTTGCACATAAGAATGGTTTGTAGAAGAGTGAGTAGAGAAAAGCATGTGAATGTTACACATAACAATGTTTTGTAGAAGAGTGAGTAGAGAAAGCCATGCGAATGTTGCACATAAGAATGGCTTTACAAGAATGAGTAGAGAAAGCCATGTGAATGTTGCACATAAGAATGGTTTGTAGAAGAGTGAGTAGAGAAAGCCATGTGAATGTTGCACATAAGAATGGTTTGTAGAAGAGTGAGTAGACAAAGCCATGTGAATGTTTCACATAAGAATGGTTTGTAGAAGAGTGAGTAGACAAAGCCATGTGAATGTTGCACATATGAATGGTTTGTAGAAGAGTGAGTAGAGAAAGCCATGTGAATATTGCGCATAAGAATGGTTTGTAGAAGAGTGAGTAGACAAAGCCATGTGAATGTTGCACATAAGAATGGTTTGTAGAAGAGTGAGTAGACAAAGCCATGTGAATGTTTCACATAAGAATGGTTTGTAGAAGAGTGAGTAGACAAAGCCATGTGAATGTTGCACATATGAATGGTTTGTAGAAGAGTGAGTAGAGAAAGCCATGTGAATATTGCGCATAAGAATGGTTTGTAGAAGAGTGAGTAGACGAAGCCATGTGAATGTTGCACATAAGAATGGTTTATAGAAGAGTGAGTAGAGAAAGTCATGTGAATGTTGCACATAAGAATGAGCAGAGAAAACGATGTGAATGATATACATAAGAATGGTTTGTAGAAGAGTGGGTAGAGAAAGTCATATGAATGCTGCACATAAGAATAATTTGTAATGGTAGCATGTAGAATAAGCATGTCTGGACGCTCGCTCGGTTACGTCAGCGGTGCATTAGAGGCAGATTGTATACATGCTGTGAACACTTAATAACTCCATGCAGGCCAACCATTAGCATAAATCAGCTGCAGAACCCTTAAGGACGAGATACACTCACCACACGCTGTTGCAAGAAGAGCAGTCAGTACGTATTGATTACAGGACTCACCTGGAACAAAAACAGACACACAGTAAGTTACAGCTCAAGAAAACCCGTTTTAACATTTCATTAACTGTTTTACACAATATATGTAATTCGACATGAGCAAATAATTTACGGGGTCTTCAGATTTATTCGGCGTTTCCGCCAGTCGATTTTTCGCATATGACGTCAACACTTTGAAGCGAGAGGAAGCGGTAGATGTCAACAGTTTCGAGGTCACATTAGTGAAATGGCACTTGTATCGTACCTTTCCAGTATTTACATTTGGAACGTCTTTCGCTTTCGTCTCGTAACCCCGCAGCCTCGGCATGTATCTGATAGGTAATTCAAATAACTGGACGGTTTTTGTGGCGTACTGTCTCGGCTTCGCACTCAACCGTGCAAATTCTGTGATTTCCACACTGCATCTCGCGTGCAAAGAACGCACATCAACCTGTTTATGAAGTCGGAAACGCATGCAGTCCGAGGTTCAATTCCGCACCTCCTCTTTGAAATAAACGGCTCGCTGAACTAATAATGACGTCATTCATTTAAACCGGGTGGCGGTAAAGGCAGAATAAATCTGAAGAGCCATCATAAGGCTAAGCTAGACAATCAACCAACAAAAATAGTCATGATTAGCTGAAAAGTACGATGTTTTAGCTGCACAAAAGACTAAATTACTTGTTTATAACCAGCTGGCTGCCCGACGTAGCAGGAGTAGCTTTCTAAAATCTAATGAAGAATTAATTTCATTTACATCATTCCGTCCTTTATAAAATTATTGTTTAATGATGTCTAAGATTTTTATGGCGACTCCTCTCCTTTTCCCCTTACAATTGTAATTTCGTATTCCTAATAACGGATAAAAAATCCCCGATATTCACGCAAAACGATGTAAAACATTTGCGGGACGTCTGACTACCTTAGCCTCCCCCTGACAGTCTTCCAAGTTCTGCAAATGCTCCATAGCCTATAAATACCCTTTGGTAGTGGAAGAATCCTCGTTGGAATGGTCGAGTAAATTGTTAGATAATTACAGGATTATAATTCCAAACGTTTATAGCTTATATTTGGTCCCATAGTTTTATAATAACAAAAGCTACACAATTTTCACACAATGCGAAAACCCTTAACATACACAACGAAGTAAGATACCGCACTCCCAGACCACCAAGTTACCTTCTTTGGAAAAGACACATAGTCTGCGGCCATCAAGAAGAATAATCTTCTCAGTTGTTAATAATATAAAATACGGTTTCACTGATTTCTAAATTTAGTAATTTTTACTTTCTCTACTACGTATAGTAAATAGGGGAAGTATTCTATTCTACCCAAACATTCGATACCGAGATTTCACCGGAAATGCATGTTTTGAGACCCCCTGAATCCCAAAAAAATATGGTAACATGTGTGTATGTGTGTGTGTGTGTGTGTGTGTCTGTGTGTGCGCGAACAGCTTAACTCAGAAACGAACAGTCGGATACACACTTTTTCTCAAATGGGAATTCGTTATTCATTTTTACTTTCTCTACTACGTATAGTAAGTAGGGGAAGTATTGTATTCCACCCAAAAATTCGATACCGAGATTTCACCGGAAATACATGTTTTGAGACCGCCTGAATCCAAAACAAGGATTTTTGGAAACATGTCCGTGTGTGCGTCTGTTAACAGCATAACTCAGAAACGAACAGTCGGATGAACACCACACTTGGTATTTAGGTTCAGTATCTTCCAGAGATGCGACACGAAGGTTTTCAAGAAAATCCCCCACCCAAGATTACACTTTACATGGAAGATTTTTCGAAAATTTTAATTTTCTCAAAAACGGCTCTAACGATTTTGATTAAAATATCATAAGTTTAAGATATTTTATGAGAAATAAAATGTATATCTTGAATTTCCTGGGAATGTCTCCAAAAGTATTCTTCATTGTGAACGACTTTTGCATAACTGGTAAACCATAAGAGATAGACAAAATTTTACTGCACAACAAATGTAGATTGCGTTAAAATACACAATTTA
Source organism: Deroplatys truncata (assembly GCA_030765065.1). Lineage (NCBI taxonomy): Eukaryota > Metazoa > Arthropoda > Insecta > Mantodea > Mantidae > Deroplatys > Deroplatys truncata. The sequence continues at coordinate 17,490,738 of CM060979.1, forward strand.
TGTCATAGACATTTCTTTTGTTGAGTGAACCATTTTCGAGATATTACTTGTTATTCCCTTAAATTTTTGAATACTTATTTTCTCAAATGGGAATTCGTTATTCATTTTTTGTCTTGAATATGCAAAGAGTATTAATCTGTGGGAAAGGGAATGGTGCTGCACCTAGCAACCAGCTATTAAGAGATATGTATGTGCTTAAAGGCTACTGTATTTCCAAATTGCCCTTGTAAATATATATTCCTCTTACATCTACATGAAAATTAGTAATAAGATAGAGTATACAAATGTTTATCTCGATTAACATGAAGTAGATGGAGAATAAGCGTTTGTAAAAATAGTTTGCACAAGAGTAGAGAAAGTCATGTGAGTGTAACATATCAGATTTTTTGTCCTGGTAATGCAAAGAGAATGGAACACTCTACATAGCAAGCAGCTCTTAAAACATTTGACTATCGCTTAAAGTCTACCATATTCCCCTTGCACCTACAAGAAAATTAGCAATAAGATTAACATCTCGATTAACATGAAGCATATGGAGAATAAGCGTTTGTAAAAATAGTTTGTACAAGAGTAGAGAAAGTCATGTGAGCGTAACACATCAGATTTTTTTTCTTTTTATACACTTTTTACATGCTCCACTAACGAACTTGATTACAGCATGAATACAAAACAAATAAAGCAAAATTGTCTTACATGATGGTTATTAGAAGGTTTTGGCATCTAGAAAATTCAGTGCACACATCTACAGAATTAGAATAAAGGTCAATCAGAAGCTTTGACATTGTTTCCTTACAAACCCATCTGCAATATTTGATAAATGGTAATTGAATAAATAAATAACACATGATCGATTCGCTGTCTTTTGTTTTTATACTCCACGTAGTGCAGCAACCATTTATATTCTATGGAGTTACCAGAACTATTTCTACTTCATGGCATTCTCATCTAAAACTCAAAGCCTTCTTCGTAAGCATGTTCTTTTATAACTCTAGTGTGATCGTATTCAAGTACAAGGGCTTTGTAAATCCTTATTAATATTTTGTTAATGTATGAAATGAAATTAGAGGATGCTTTGGCGTCCCATGTCCGTCAGAAAAATTGGGCTTTTCAATGCTGAAGAAATTATCAAAATGGGTTGAGTGGTTTTTGAGATTACTACATACACAAACAAAAACACATACACACACAAATTTTCTGTCTTTACAATACTAGTATAGATTTCACTCTTTGTCCTTTCACAATATAAATTAAGAAATGCTACACTATGCGTTCCAGTGTCCGTGTCGTTTTGACTAAACCATTACGTCATTACGCGTTCTTTATTTTAAATTTTCGTTTTGCTACATTTGAACTATAGTATTAATTCTTTTACAGCGCGTTTCTATTTTTTTAATTCATCATTTTCACTGTATGCTTTAAAGAAAGCGCCACATTGCTACGCGACATTATTTATCACAAGTTTTCTCTTTTGTCCTTGACGCGGTCTCCGCTCAGGTATGCATATTTACAATGAAATCCTATTAAGCTTAATTACATACGTTTGCAGTTTCCTTGGAAGTACAGTGTGTCCCAAAACTAAAATACAGCAGAGCCACGTTTAACCGAATTAACGGGGAGCAGAACCGTTTCGGATAAGACGTGGTAACGATTTTAAGCTTGTATTCTAAATGCATACAATAATACAGAAAAAAACTCCTATTGTACCAGCATTAAAATATGCATTGCAGTATTTACAAATTCTATTCCATAAAATCAGTCAGTTATTTCTGTACGTTCTTCTCGTAACGCTTGCGAGCAGCTATACCACGTCACCGCTTCATAAACATTATATCTGTTGGTGTTGATTCACTGCTTTGTTCCACAAAACTCAAGACAACGTAAAAACAAAAAGCTTTGTGTCATTGATAGTGCCGTAATTCAAAGTTTCCAGTTCAGATATGAATACCAATTTCTAATCTTGCTTACCTCTAATGCTTTCAAACACTCGTCCGCTGTTAATCTGTCGCTAACAGGTTCAAGTTTCTGTTTAGTGCTTATTAAATACAAAACGCTTTCTTTTCGACATCTTAAACACAAATAAACCACTCTTAAATTATATTGAGTTTTATTTATGGACGCTCTTTAACTGTTGTGGTCCTTAGCGTCCCATTCTATATTGGGCGTGAAAGACCGGTAATTTTGCTCAAAGGTCTCTTTATCAGGCTTGAGGTTCTTTTATGTGCCGTAAATCTTTACTTACCTTCCAAAAGAAGCCATGCTATGGATTTTTACCCCCGAAAAAATCCATCGTCCTCCACCGGGTTAGAACCTGCGACCTCGGGAACAAGAAACTAGCATGATAACTACTACACCACGGAGGACGACACAATATTTCTTGAAATCTGAGGTATGGAGCGAGGATTAACTGCATACAACAATAAAATAATTGCCTATAGGAATTTAGGGTTGGGGTAAAAGAAAACTGACAATTGTTGCAGTAATGGTGCAAGCACAAATTTGAGCGTTTCGTATTTTTATTACTTACTCTACTACGTAGAGTAAGTAGGGGAAGTATTGTATTCCACCCAAATATTCGATACCGAGATTTCACCGGAAATACATGTTTTGAGACCCCCTGAATCCAAAAAAAGCATTTTTGGAAACATGTCCGTGTGTGTGTCTGTGAACAGCATAACTCAGAAACGAACAGTCGGATAAACACCAAACTTGGTATTTAGGTTCAGTATCTTCCAGAGATGCGACACGAAGGTTTTCAAGAAAATCCCCCCACCCCAGATTACCCTTTACATGGAACATTTTTCGAAAATTTTAATTATCTCAAAAATGGCTCAAACGATTTTTATTAAAATATCATATGTTTAAGATATTTTTATGACAAATAAAATGTGTATCTTGAATATTCTGGGAATGTCTCCAAATGTATTCTTCATTGTGAACGACTTTTGCATAACTGGTAAACCATAAGAGATAGACAAAATTTTACTGCACAAAAAATGTAGATCGCGTTAAAATACACAATTTATGTCATATACATTTTTTGTTGAGTGAACCATTTTCGAGTTATTGCTTGTTATTCCCTTAAATTTTGCAGAACTTATACTTTTTCTCAAATTCGTTATTCATTTTTTTATGTCCTGGATATGCAAAGAGAACCACATAGCAACCAGCGCTTAAAATATTTCACTATCGCTTAAAACCTACCATATTCCCCTTGCATCTACAAGAAAATTAGCAATAAGATTGACATCTCGATATCTCAATTAACATGAAGCATATGGAGAATAAGCGTTTGTAAAAACAGTTTGTACAAGAGTAGAGAAAGTCATGTGAGTGTAACAGATCAGATTTTTTCCGTACCACGTGCATAGCAGCTAGAGCATTGCACCAAGATATTCGATACCGAGATTTCACCGAAAATACAATATATGATCAGAAGTATCCGGACACCTCCACAAACATACGTTTTTCATCATAGGTGCATTGTGCTGCCATCTAGTGCATGATACTCATCCGCGACCTCAGCAGTCATTAGACATCTTGAAACAGCAGAATGGGACGCTCCATGGAACTCACGGACTTCGAACGTGGTCAGGTGATTGGGTGTCAGAAGTCTGTACGCGAGATTTCCACACTCCTAAACATCCCTAGGTCCACTGTTTCTGATGTGATAGTGAAGTGGAAACGTGAAGGGACATATACAGCACAAAAGCCTACAGGTCGAACTCGTCTGTTGACTGACAGAGACCGCCGACATTTCAAGAAGGTCGTAAGGTGTAATAGGCAGACACTTATCCAGACCATCACACAGGAATTCCAAACTGCGTCAGGATCCACTCCAAGTACTATGACAGTTAGGCGTGAGGTGAGAAACCTCGGATTCCATGATCGAGCGGCTGCTCATAAGCCACACATCACGCAGGAAAATGCCAAAAGACGCCTCGCTTGGTGTAAGGAGCGTCAACATTACACGACTGAACAGTGGCAAAACGTTGTGTGGAGTGACGAATCACGGTACGCAATGTGGCGATCCGATGGCAGGATGTGGGTGTGGCGAATGCCCGGTGAACGTCATCTGCCAGCATGTGTAGTGCCAACAGTGAATTTCGGAGGTGGTGGTGTTATGGTGTGATAGTGTTTTTCTGGAGGGGGCTTGCACCCCTTGTTGTTTTGCCTAGCACGATCACAGCGCACCCTACATTGATATTTTAAGCACCTTCTTGCTTTCCACTGTTGAAGAGCAATTCGGGGATGGCGATTGCATCTTTCAAGACGATCGAGCACCTGTTCATACTGCACGGGCTGTGGCGGAGTGGTTACACGGCAATAACATCCCTGTAATGGACTGGCCTGCACAGAGTCCTGACTTGAATCCTATAGAACACCTTTGGGATGTTTTGGAACGCCGACTTCGTGCCAGGCCTCACCAACCTACACCGATACCTCTCCTCAGTTCCGCACTCCGTGAAGAATGGGCTGCAACCTTCCAGCACCTGATTAAAAGTATGCATGCGAGAGTGAACGCTGTCATCAAGGCTAAGGGTGGGTCAGCACCATATTGACTGCCAGCATTACCGATGGAGGGCGCAACGAACTTGTACGTAATTTTCAGCCAGGTGTCCGGATACTTTTGATCACGTAGTGTACGTGTTTTGAGGCGCCTTGAACCCAAAAAAGCATTTTAGGAAAAGATCTGTGTGATGTGTCTGTGAACACCTTAACTCAAAAGTAAAAGTCTGTACCTTCAAAATGCTACACGACAATTTTCGAGAAAAACCCCTAACCCAAACTACTGTTTTCTTGGAACATTTTCGAAATTTTTGATTTCCTAAAAAAAGTGCATCTAACGATTTTGATTAAAACACCATATATTAAAGATATTTTGCATGCCAAATAAAATGTATATCTTGAATTTTATGCGAATGCCTTGTGTAGTACACTTTATTCCGAAGGAATTTGTATAACTGGTCAATGTTATACGATAGACGAAAACGTGACACACAGAAAATGTACTTAGATCTCTATAAAACACACAATTTGTTTCCTATAAATTTTTGGTGGGCATCAGCCCTTTCTGAAATATCCATTATTAATGGATCGATATTTTTTTAAATTCCATTTATCTCTCCTTTAAATACAATGGTCTTAACGGCGAAGTTACCTTTGGAACATATTATTTGCCTATAGGCAATGGTGTTAACTCGTATTCGCTTGTCGTTGGGTTTTAATCATTAAATCACACACTCATTCACGTCGTCCTCCTTGGTCAAGGGGTACCATTCTACCCTCTGGTTCCCGAAGTCGCGGGTTCGAACCCGGCGGAGGGCGATGAATTTTTTTCGGACTTTAAACTCCTTACCATGGCCTCCTACGGAAGGGAGATAAAGCCAGCGGTCCCGTGTCGTAGATTTGCGGCACATTAAAGAATTTCAGGCCTGATGATAGAAGCCTCTGAGCAAAATTACCGGTATTTCACGCCCAATATAGAATTAGTTTCTATGAACCATAGAAATTAAAGAGCGTCAAATAAAGTATAATTTAATTTACACTCTCATTCATACTTCCAGACTCTGGGGAGGATAGAGAATAACATTGGCTGGAGAAAAATTCCCTACGCAGCCGGAAATCGAACCCGGGAACTCCTCGCACAGCAGGTAGGTGCTCTATCGACTGAGCAACGAGGCCAGTCCGTTTGAATTGTTCAATTCTTAGGCATTCTTATAAAGTCCTGTCGATTTTCAGTTGTTTCTACGACTGATGGAAAGAGTATGTAACTTTAAGGCTAATATATAGCGTCCAAGTCTTAAACATTTGATTATCGCTGTCCCCTTAGTATCTATAACAAAATATGTAATGTAGCTATTTTCGGATAGGAATATAAACTTCAAGAGTAATTTTCATACCCACCAATAAGCGATAAAGGACAGAGATTACATGCAAATGTAATATATCAGGTTCTTTTGTTCATTCTTTGTTGCAATTTTTATCCCTCCTCCACAGTTTTTGTATAAGCAAGAGATAACCGAGGTTTTACTGCACATAAAACGCATGCAGTTTCCTTGGAAGCACAGCATATCCTAAAACAAATACTTTTTAATATTGCATATGCTAATTTCAAGCAGATGCAGACTGTTTCCATTTCCATAGTGAGCAGTTACCGTATTATTCAGGAAAAAAATACACAAGTATATGATTTTCACCAGGTCGGAAGCATCATATCCGAAATAGGGGATACTCCGGCTTATTCAGTGTCCGACTAGGACAGGTTTAACTGTATAATCGCATCATTCGATCCTTTGAAATGGAGATATTAATGAAGGCTATCTAAATGGATGTGCTGCGTGGTTTTAGAATAGTAATGGTCGTGAATGAGCTATCAGGTGTTAAATTTTGACAAGTGTTCTACCACTACTGAAAAGCTTATCAGTCACCTCAGATATGTATGTATATCTGATCATAATGCAAACCTGTGCGTGATTTAGTGTTGGCTAAACAAGCAAATGATCGGCGAAGCACATCGAAACAGGAGTTGCAAGCAGATGGGTTACAAATGCCATCCTTGTTTGTCTCATCTCTTACTGTCTGTCACGTTGACGTAACACGTTGCGACATTTACCAGTGCATCGGTCCCTCCTTGTTCATGCGAACTGCTGCAATTTGTCTCCCTGTGTTTACTACCTCAGAGATCTACTGGCGCAATTCGCGTGATTATCCACTTTATCTTCAGATACGCTATGCCCTTTCCTTAAAATTTCAGTTCTGGAGGACCTCCATTACCAAAATTCACCAAAAAGACACATTTTTAGTTTCTCTGTAATCTTATTATTTAAATTACCTTCAATTTGATATATTTTTTGTCCCTGTAGGCACAAATGTTATATATTACATATATTTTAAAACATCCGATGTGTTACATTCACACGACTTTCTACTCAAACCTCTACAAAATATTTTTACAAAAGCTTAAAGTATTATTTATTTCTTGTTAATGCAGTACGCAAAACGATAGTCTGATTTTAAAAAAAAATCTTTAGTGTTACCTCACATGACCTTTTCTACTCTTGTACAAACTATTTTTACAAACGATTATTCTCCACATGCTTCATGTTAATCGAGATGTTGATCTTATTGCTAATTTTCTTGTAGATGCAAGGGGAATTGCTAGGCTTTAAGCGATAGTCAAATGTTTTAAGTGCTGGTTGCTATGTGGAGTATTGCATTCTCTTTGCATTACCAAGACAAAAAGAATGAATAACGAATTTGAGAAAAAGTATAATTATTGGAAAATTTAAGGGAATAACAAGCAATATCTTGAAAATGGTTCACTCAACAACAAAAAATGTATATGACATAAATTGTGTATTTTAACGGGATCTACATTTTTACTTTCTCTACTACGTATAGTAAGTAAGGGAAGTATTGCAATCCACCCAAAAATTCGATACCGAGATTTCACCGGAAATACATGTTTTGAGACCTCCTGAATCCAAAAAAAGCATTTTTGGAAACATGTCCGTGTGTGTGTGTGTGTGTGTGTCTGTGTGTGTGTGTCTGTGAACAGCAACGAACAGTCGGATAAACACCAAACTTGGTATTTAGGTTCAGTATCTTTCAGAGATGCGACACGAAGGTTATCAAGAAAATCCCCCCACCCCAGACTACCCTTTACATGGAACATTTTTCGAAAATTTTATTTTTCTCAAAAACGGCTCTAACGATTTTGATTAAAATATCATATGTTTAAGATATTGTCATGACAAATAAAATGTATATCTCGAATTTCTGGGAATGTCTCCAAAAGTATTCTTCGTTATGAACGACTTTTTCATAACTGGTAAACCATAAGAGATAGACAAAATTTTACTACACGAAAAATGTAGATCGCGTTAAAATACACAATATATGTCATATACATTTCTTTTGTTGAGTGAACCGTTTGCGAGATATTGCTTGTTATTCGTTAAATGTTCCAATACTTATACTTTTTCTCAAATTCGTTATTCTTTTTTACTTTCTCTACTACGTATAGTAAGTAGGGGAAGTATTGCATTCCACCCAAAAATTCGATACCGAGATTTCACCGGAAATACATGTTTTGAGATCTCCTGAATCCAAAAAAAGCATTTTTGGAAACATGTCCGTGTGTGTGTCTGTGTGTGTGTGTGTGTGTGTGTGTGTGTGTCTGTGAACAGCATAACTCAAAAACGAACAGTCGGATAAGCACCAAACTTGGTATTTAGGTTCAGTATCTTCCAGAGATGCGACACGAAGGTTTTCAAGAAAATCCCCCCACTCCAGACTACCTTTTACATGGAAAAGTTTTCGAAAATTTTATTTTTCTCAAAAATGGCTCTAACGATTTTGATGAAAATATCATATGTTTAAGATAATGTCATGAGAAATGAAATGTATATCTCGAATGTTCTGGGAATGTCTCCAAAAGTATTCTTCATTGTGAACGCCTTTTGCATAACTCGTAAACCATAAGAGATAGACAAAATTTTACTACACAAAAAATGTAGATCGCGTTAAAATACACAACTTATGTCATATACATTTCTTTTGTTGAGTGAACCGTTTTCAAGATATTGCTTGTTATTTCCTTAAATTTTCCAATACTTATACTTTTTCTCAAATACGTTATTCATTTTTTTATGTCCTGACATGCAAAGAGAATGGAATGCGCCACATAGCAACCAGCGTTAAAATATTTGACTATCGCTTAAAAGCTACCATATTCCCCTTGCATCTACAAGAAAATTACCAATAAGATTGACATCTCGATATCTCGATTAACATGAAACATATGGAGAATAGGCGTTTGTAAAATTAGATTGTACAAGAGTAGGGAAAGTCATGTGAGTGTAACACATCAGATTTTTTTTTATGTCCTGGACATGCAAAGAGAATGGAATGCGCCACATAGCAACCAGCGTTAAAATATCTGACTATCGCTTAAAACCTACCATATTCCCCTTGCATCTACAAGAAAAGTATCAATAAGATTGACATCTCGATATCTCCATTAACGTGAAGCATATGGAGAATAAGCGTTTGTAAAAATAGTTTGTACAAGAGTAGAGAAAGTCATGTGAGTGTAACACATCAGATTTTTTGTATAGTAAACGTTTGTTTATTTCTTATGGTTTACCAGTTATGCAAAAGTCGTTCACAATGAAGAATACTTTTGGAGACATTCCCAGAAAATTCGAGATATACATTTCATTTGTCATGAAAATATCTTAAACATATGATATTTTAATCAAAATTTTCGAAAACTGTTCCATTTAAAGGGTAATCTGGAGTGGGGAGATTTTCTTGAAAACCTTCGTGTCGCATCTCTGGAAGATACTGAACCTAAATACCAAGTTTGGTGTTTACCCGACTGTTCGTTTCTGAGTTATGCTGTTCACAGACACACACACACACACACACACACACACACACGGACATGTTTCCAAAAATGCTTTTTTTGGATTCAGGGGGTCTCCAAACTTGTATTTCCGGTGAATTCTCGGTATCGAATTTTTGGGTGGAATACAATACTTCCCCTACTTACTATACATTGTAGAGAAAGTTAAAAACAAAAAAACAAAAAAAAAACAAAAAAACATGGGTCAGAGTGGGTGGTTGCCGGGGATCGATCCGGGGACCTCTCGAATGCGAGTCGCATACTTTCCACGGCGCCACCTCGCACGTAGTCGTGTGAATTACATTTCGTTTTGATGTTTCATAAAGTGAGATTTAGTTATGCAGTGTACCTGATATTATACTGCATCCAGCCGAGAGAATTGGTTCCGCGGTAATTTTTAGTTTCCCTACTACGTATAGTAAGTAGGGGAAGTATTGTATTCCACCGAAAAATTCGATACCGATATTTCACCGGAAATACATGTTTTGAGACCCCTGAATGCAAAAAAAGAATTTTTGGAAACGTGTCCGTGTATGTGTGTGTGTGTGTGTGTGTGTGTGTGTGTCTGTGAACAGCATAACTCAGAAACGAAAAGTCGGATAAACACCAAACTTGGTATTTAGGTTCAGTATCTTCCAGAGATGCGACACGAAGGGTTTCAAGAAAATCCCCCCACCCCCAGAATACCCTTTAAATGGAACATTTTTCGAAAATTTTGATTAAAATATCATATGTTTAAGATATTTTCATGACAAATGAAATGTATACCTCGAATTTTCTGGGAATGTCTCCAAAAGTATTCTTCATTGTGAACGACTTTTGCATAACTGGTAAACCATAAGAGATACACAAAATTTTACAACACGAAAAATTTAGATCGCGTTAAAACACACAATTTATGTCATATACATTTCTTTTGTTGAGTGAACCGTTTTCGAGATATTGCTTGTTATTCCCCTAAATCTTCCAGTACTTATACCTTTTCTCAATTTCGTTATTCATTTTTTACTTTTTCTACTACGTATAGTAAGTAGGGGAAGTATTGTATTCCACCCAAAAATTCGATACCGAGATTTCACCGGAAAAACATGTTTTGAGGCCCCCTGAATCCAAAAAAAGCGTTTTGGGAAACATGTCCGTGTGTGTCTGTGTGTCTGTGAACAGCATAACTCAGAAACGAACTGTTGGATAAACACCAAACTTGGTATTTAGGTTCAGTATCTTCCAGAGATGGGACACGAAGGTTTTCAAGAAAATTCACCCATTCCCAGACTACCCTTTACATGGAACATTTTTCGAAAATTTTAATTTTCTCAAAAATGGCTCTAACGATTTTTATCAAAGTATCGTATGTTTAAGATATTGTCATGAGAAATGAAATGTATATCTCGAATTTTCTGGGAATGTCTCCAAAATTATTCTTCATTGTGAACGACTTTTGTATAACTGGTAAACCATAAGAGATAGACAAAATTTTACTACACAAAAAATGTAGATCGCGTTAAAATACACAATTTAAGTCATATACATTTCTTTTGTTGAGTGAACCGTTTTCGAGATATTACTTGTTATTCCCTTAAATTTTTCAATACTTATTTTCTCAAATGAGAATTCGTTATTCATTTTTTTTTGTCTTGGATATGCAAAGAGTATTAATCTGTGGCAAAGAGAATGGTGCTGTACCTAGCAACCAGCTATTAAGAGATATGTGTATGCTTAAAGGCTACTGTATTTCTATATTGCCCTTTCAAATACAAAACAAGGGGAACATAGTACGCCTTAAGCGATAGTCAAATATTTTTAGAACTGGTCGCTGTGTGTAAAATGTAATTCTCTTTGCATGTCAAAAGATGTTTCTGCAAATGTTTATATCGATTAATATGAAATAGATGGAGAATAAGAGTTTGTAAAAATAGTTTGTACAAGAGTAGAGAAAGTCATGTGAGTGTAACACATCAGATTTTTTTTATGTCCTGAACATACAAAGAGAATGGAATGCGTCACATAGCAACCAGCGTTAAAATATTTGACTATCGCTTAAAGCCTACCAATCCCCTTGCATCTACAAGAAAATTACCAATAAGATTAAAATCTCGATTAACATGAAGCATATGGAGAATAAGCGTTTGTAAAAATAGTTTATACAAGAGTAGAGAAAGTCATGTGAGTGTAACACATCAGATTTTTTTTAGTTCCGCCTTCCACTGCATCGGTCTTATGGGCGACCTTTCCTTTGGAACTCATTGCCTAGTGGCAGTGGTGTTAACTCGTGTAACTCTTGTCGTTGGGTTACTTGTACTTTGGTTTTTAATCATTAGATCATATACATTCACACTCTCATTCATACTTCCAGACCCTGGAGAGGATAAGGATTAATCTCGGCTAGAGAAAAATTCCCACCCCCCAGCCGGGAATCGAACCCGGGACCCTTCACACAGCAGGCAGTAATGTTTAGGGCACACATTCGGGAGGTACTAGATTCGTTTCCCGTCCACGGCCCACTCTGGCTTTGGGTCTTTCGTGGTTTTTCTCTATCGATATGCGGATGCTCGGGTGGTTTCTGAACTACCACGCTTTTCTTTTTATCTTTTAGGTGTGCTCCTAAGTTTCGTGGCGTGAGGTGGTGCCGGACGTGTGGTGGGGATGCCTGCTGCAAGTAAGGAGTCCCGTGGCCACTAAGGGCTAAATAGTTGGACGAGTTCTTCTCACCCTCTCTGGGTAGCTCCAGTAGTGGGACGGGTCTTGAAACGAGGAGCTGTTAGAGACTTCCGCGCGTCTCTGTAGCATGTAATCTCCTATAGTTCCATCGCTTCCTACTGGGGGTGGTACCGGCCGAGGTGTGCCACCCTGTTGTATAACGTGTACTGCAACTGCGACCCTTTATACCTACCCTCAAAATGCTTAGTTTGGTATTGTCTTCCTACTCTACAATTTCCCTCGCCTGTATGTGCGGGATAAAGCCAGCAACAGCCTTCTCTTGCGTGATTTCCGAATATAAGTTCATGCATTAAACGTGAAAGCTTAAGAGAGAAAAAGGAAAAGATGGGCGTTTTACTGAACTCGCTGGGGTGGAGTAACCGCACGTTAAGACAACAAACGTAGCTTGGATTATCTGAGAGAGAATCGGAATTTAAACGCATTACAAGCAGTGCAAACAAAGACGCTCTCCTTCTGTTAGCTTTAGATAGTATTTGCTATGTAAATTACTGCGCTCTGACACAAAACAGAAGTGAACGCTAATGTTTTAAGGCCCTTCCTTGTAGGTATATGTTCCAAATCCCACTGCATCAGCTACATTGTCATTCGTAATAGGCTAGCAAACGGCAGAAAGCTCTCTCAGGGTAAACTATGGAATTCCAGTACCTTCTAAAGCTGCCCTTCCTGAAAATGAATCAAAATACACCAGCAAATCTAATTGGCGTAAGCAGAAACTAATGGAGACACAAAATAAATATATTACATGGATATTTTAAAAGGATTTCAGGCACTAAAAGCCTACTACATCTTATATCTACATTAATATTATAAAAGGAGAAAGTGTGTGTGTGTGTATGTAGGGTAATCTCAAAAACCACTCAACCGATTTCGATAACACTTTCACCATCGAAAACACAACTCGTTCTAACGGACATGGAGCGATAAAGCACCCTTTAATTTCATTTTATAAGTTACTAAAATATTAAAAGGGATTTACAAAGCCCTTGTACTTAAATGCAAACACAGACTCCGTTAGTCTGACGTCAGAGCTAGCCGTTGCCATGGAGATCGCCATTTTGCTTTCCAAACAACATTGATTCCTACAGCGAGGTTTTGGAAGTCTTTCATATAACTATTAATATCTAGTGTAATTGCGTTGTAATATATTACCTTCAGTTACTTTGGGCAGAGGCAAAGTGTTTCGAATAGCTGAAGCAGGGGCAAGAGCGTTTCTCTCGCATTGGTTATGTTTTTTGTTCCTGACTGCAAACACTATAGTGAACTCCAGTCTAAAAACTCCCTAGGTAAGTCCCCCCTTTTTACTTTCTGTACTCAGTATAGTAAGTAGAGGAAGTATTGCATTCCTCCCAAAAATTCATACCGAGATTTCACCGGAAATACATGTTTGGGGCCTCCTGAATCCAAAAAAATTATTTTTGGAAACATGTCCGTGTGTGTTTGTGTCTATCTGTCTGTCTGTGAACAGCATAACTCAGAAACGAACAGTCGATAAACACCAAACTTGGATTTAGGTTCAGTATCTTCCAGAGATGCGACACGAAGGTTTTCAAGAAAATCCCCCATCCCAAATTACCCTTTACATAGAACATTTTACGAAAATTTTAATTTTCTCAAACATGGCTCTAACAATTTTGATTAAACTACCATATTTTTAAGATATTTTCATGACAAATGAAATGTATATCTCCAATTTGCTGGGAATGTCTCCAAAAGTATTCTTCATTGTGAACGACTTTTGCATAACTGGTAAACCATAAGAGATAGACAAAATTTTACTACACTAAAATGTAGATCGCGTTTAAATACACAATTTATGTTATATACATTTTTTTGTTGAGTGAACCATTGCTTGTTATTCCCTTAAATTTTCAATACTTATTTTCTCAAATGGGAATTCGTTTTTCATTTTTTTGTCTTGGATATGCAAAGAGTATTAATCTGTGGCAAAGAGAACGGTGCTGCACCTAGCAACCAGCAATTAAGAGATATGTGTATGCTTAAAGGCTACTGTGTTTCTATATTGCCCTTGCAAATACAAAACAAGGGGAACATAGTACGCCTTAAGCGATAGTCAAATATTTTTAGAACTGGTCGCTATGTGTAAAATGTAATTCTCTTTGCATGCCAAAAGATCGTTTCTGCAAACGTTTATCTCCATTAATATGAAATAGATGGAGAATAAGAGTTTGTAAAAATAGTTTGTACAAGAGTAGAGAAAGTCATGCGAGTGTAACACATCAGATTTTTCTCGATGATCCCAGACTGTGTGTATTTTCCAGAGACGGCCTGGGAGTGCGGAATCGTATTTCGTTGCATACCTATGTTAAGGGTTTATGCAATGTGTGAAAATTGTATAAGTTTTGTTATTTAATAACTATGGGCCTAAAAAGAAGGTTCAACGGTTTATAATTTAACCTACTATAAGTTCTTTAACAAGTTACTGGACTATCCCGACCGGGGATTCTTCCACCGTCAAAGGTACTTTCAGGCTATGCAGCATAAAATCTACCCCTTCAACGTCGTATTATACGAGGGGTCGGCTGATAAGTCCCGGGTCTCACACAGAGATGGCCCCACTAGGCCAGTTAGACGGTAGCATCGTATAGTTTTACTCTAGACTAGCTTGTATCCATAGTTACAGGTGAATAGTTTTCACGAATATGGAGGATTTGGAAAACTGAGCAGTGATTAAATACTTCCATTTGAAAGGCTTAACGTCTAAAGAAATCAAAGAGGAAATGAGCAGTACATTGAAAACTCTGCCCCTTCATATTCAATGATTAGAAGGTGGGTTGCAGAGTTTAAAATGGGACGTACGAGCACTAGTGATGAGCGTCGGTCTGGACGCCCTGTGGAAGTCTCAACTCCAGAGATGATTGAAAAAAATTCATGGTTTAGTACTGGAAGACCGCAGATTAAAGTTGTTTGAGATAGCAGAGGCTGTAAACGTATCAAAAGAATGTGCAGGTAATATTTTAAGTAATGTTTTGAACTTTCACAAGGTCTGTGCCAGCTGGGTGCCGCGTTTGTTGACACCTGATCAAAAGTTGCATAGAAAAACTGTTTCTGTTAAGAACGTGGAGCTCTACCGTAAAAATCCCAATGAATTGTTGAGGCGGCTATTTATTACCAAGGATGGAACTTGGATACATCACTACACTCCAGAAAGTAAATCAAAGTCAAAACCGAGGATTGCGCCAGGTGAGCCAACTCCAAAAAAGGCAAAGTCAATTTTGTCAGCTAACAAGTTTATGGCGAGTGTTCTCTGGGATGCACAGGGAATTATTTTTATTGGTTACTTGTAAAAGGGTAAAATTATCACTGGTGACTACTACGCAAACTTACTGCAACGTTTGAGTGATGAGGTGAAAAGACAAAGTGCTCATTTTGCAAAAACCAAATCTTGTTTCACACGACAATGCTCCGGCCCATCGTTCAGACATTGCAATGGGGAAAATTTGCGAATTAAAGTTCGAATTGCTTGAACATCCACCCGATTCGCCAGATCTAGGACCAGTGACTATCACCTGTTCCATAATCTCAAAAAAGTTTTTGGATGACGAAGATTTCACAGCAACGAGGAGGCCATTGATGCGGTAAACAGCTATTTTGAGGACCTTGATAAATCGCACTACAGAGATGGTTTAAAAGAAATAGAACACCGGTATGACAAATGTATTAACCTTTCTGGAGATTATGTTGAGAAATTAAAAAACAAATTTAAATGTTGTTTTCATTTAGAGGCCCGGGACTTATCAGCCGAACCTCGTACAAAAGTCTTTATACATCCTTGAACCGATTTCGACCAAATTTCGCACACATTGTTTGGGACAACGAAAAGCAATCGTTCGTTTTCATTTATACGACCTTCTCTACCCACAATAGTTTATTTTCATATAGCTTCTACAAAGCCTTCCTATTTTTCACCTATGTACTTTATGTAAATCAAGATAAGCCTTTGCAATAATATTTGCATTACACATGTCGTTATAGATATATGGGTGATATAGAAAACCGAACCAATAAGATGTTTAAAAGTGACTGGCTAAATGCTAACCTTGAAATTCCATATTCTTTCCATTATATCGCGAGCGCACTTTCAAAAAGTATGCCACAAAAAGGCTATAACAAATTGTATGTTTTAAAGATATCTGGATTTTTTGTGAGGTATGCTTTTTGTTTATTTCTTACAGTTTACCAGTTATACAAAATTCCTTCTGAATGAAGGTAACTTCACAGGTTATTCCCAGAAAATTAAAGATATAGATTTTATCTGTCGTGTAAATATATTTAATATATGGTATTTTAATCTAAATTGATAGTCTTTTTTAGAAAATAAAAAATGTCGAAAATGTTCCATCTAAAGGGTAGTTGGGGGTGGGAGGATTTTCTTGAAAATCTTCGCGTCCATTCTTTGGAAGATACTGAACTTAAATACTAAGTTTGGTATTTTGAGGCAGTATTTTTAACACTTAAATGATATCAGCCTAATTATATAATATAAAATATAATAACAGCCCGCCTTCAAGCAATATGTGTATAATATAATGTGTAAAGTTTATGTTACAGTCATGGTATTATGTTTATATTATTATGTACATGTATAATAATGTTATGTGAATATATTACGTAGTTTTAACAATGTAGGAGCTGTGAGAATAGAAGCCGAAAGCTGCTAACAATGAGTTAACAATGAGGTAACCTTGAGGCAACAATAAATTAGTAAGTTTAACAAAGGCTACTAGTAATTATTGAAACAATAATGTAATATTTAAAACAGCTTAAAAATATCCAATCAAAAACTAAAAAAAGCTTAAGTTAAATAAAAGTATTCTATTGGAGTAGGCTTAGCCAATCAGAGACTTGAAATAGAGAAAAAGTACAAATTCAGGCGGGAGACGCTACAAGACAGCGTTCCCAACAAGTCCAGTTTACATTGCGTCCGATCGGTACGGACGTATTCAGTGTGAGACATCAAAAATGCATTACGGTGTGAATAATATAAAGTTTACGATTTTAAAAAGGTAAAGTAACAATAATCTCACAGCTCTACAATAGGATACATCAGTGAAGTGTTATTTAATCGTGTAAACGATTAATAAAATCAAGTTAAATACCATTATAATTTGTGTAAGCCTTCATTCTTTAGCCGTACTACCCCTGCTAAGGGATACGTGTTTCTGCAAATTACTACTGACGCAGGCGAGGCATACATATATAATATTTAAATAAACATTCAGATTACAAGGTTGATTTTTTAAACGTGGGGGCGAAGGCCACCGGAAAACTGAACGTGGGGCGAAATATATCTGCCGTAATACGTGGTGCAAACAGTAGTAATAAACAATCTCAGGTTTCCTCTCCCATACGTGGGGCATTAACCCCCTCAAGTTTGGCGCCCAAAGCGTGGTGCTAATAACGTAAAGATAATTCTAATCCAATTTATGCCACTTCGTTTTTTGAGTTATGCTGTTCACACATAACCGCGCGCGCGCATTCTTTTCCTAAAAAGGCTATTTTGTATTCATGGTGCCTCAAAACAGTATTATCGGTGAAAGGTCGGTATCGAATTTTTGGATGAAATGCAATACTTCCTGTACTTACTATAGATACATAGTATAGAACTTAATATTTTTGTTTTGTTTGAGGCAGTATTTTTAACACATATGATTTCAGACTGATTATATAATATATAAATTCAATAACAGCCCACCTTAAAACAATATGTGTATGTAACAAGATATAAAAAGTGTATATTACAGTCATTGTATATGTTTATATTATTGTATACATGTGTAATAATGTTATGTGAATGTATTACATAATTTAATAATGTAGAAGCTGGGAGAATAATAGGTTAAAAGTTGCTAACAATGAGGTAACCTTGAGGCAATAATGAGTAAGAAAGTTTAATAATGCTACTAGTCATTATTGGAGCAACAATAATGTAAATTTTGAGACAGTTTATAAATAGCCAATCAACAACCAGAAAAAGCTTTAATTAAATGAAGGTATTCTATTGGAGTAGGATTAGCCAATCAGAAACTGAAATATAGCAAAATTTACAAATTCAGAAGTCAGTTGCTTGTAGACAGTGTTCCTAATCGGACAAGAGATGCGTTATCGAGAAATTTAATACGTATTCAGTGTGAGACGAAAATGGTTTACGTGTTAAAAAGTGCAAGTAATTGATAACAAAAATCTCACAGCTCTCTATATCAGTGAAGTGTTATTTAAATTGTGTCAAGCATTAATAAAATGAGTGAAGTAATATTATAATCTGTGTAAGCCTACATTCTTCAGTCGCACCACTTCCTGCTAAGACGTTCATGTATCTAAAAAAATATAAATACTGACGCAGTCGAGGCAAACATAAATATATAATATATAAAGAAACAGTCAAAATTACAAAGCTAATATTTTATAAACATTTTTGGGGAAAAGGCCACCGGAAAGTACATTTGGGGCGAAGGCTACCGGAAACCTTTTACCATACGTGCTGTTGCAACTACTTCAAGTTCGGCTCCCCAACATAAAAATTACAATACAACTCCTACTTCAAATCGGCTTTTCATGCGTGAAGCAACAACCAACTTCACATTGGTTCCCAAAGCGCGGTTCAAATAACAATACAACTAAATAACTACTTGTTTTTAATTCAGGCAGCCTGAAAACGTGTATTTCCGGTAAAATCACGGTATAGAATTTTTGTGTGGAGTATAGTACTTGCTCTACATACTGCACTAGGTAGTGAATTTAACGAGGTCGTGGTTGAAGAGACAAGTTGTGTCGCAAGCCGAAGATGAACAAGGAGGATCGATTAGCACTTGGCAGGAAGTGTGATCCCATCACACGTGGTAAGTAGAGCAGTCACTACCACAAGTTGTGCTGCTGGTGGCCCTCCTCATTACCCCTACCCCGCTAAGTAGGCAAACTTCCAAGCTACGGGGATGTTACACCAATTATATTTTATGCTCCGCCTGCTTATGTAGATGGGTCTACTTCAATGGCAAGTGTAAAAGGAGTGCACTGTGCTCTTACATGCTTTTAGGATTTCAGGCCTAGGAACACATTCACAAACAACTTTACGAGGGGAAGAAACAACTAACACTTCCAAGTGTAGTGCTGGAAGCCTTGCGACATACTGCATTTGTTTCAGTAATACGCTTAAACAATTTGGAAATCTCATCCTATACGAGGGGCAACCCTGAATGTTGTAGGTGCCATCTGACGTTTCCAATGGAAAGTTTGACATTTTTGACCATAATCTACTTCAAACACTTTGTCAATAGAGCGTCATTTGTTTTGTTTACATTAACATGAAAATTGTGTGTCAACAGAAACATGGAATTAACTCATGAAAATGTTCATGCAATGATTTATTACGACTTTCGACGTGGATTATCAAGACAAGAGTGCATCGATCAAGTAACTTCCACATTTGGCGACGAAGCTCCATCCTTTGCCACTGTGAAACGCTGGTATAACGAATTTAATCGTGGCCGCCGTTCGCTCAATGATGAAGTTCGTTCCAAAATCAGTTGTTGTGCCAGAAAACATTGATGCTGTGCAAAAACTAATAATGAAAGATCGTCATGCGACATATTGTGAGATTGAGGCAACCCTAGGCATTAGTCCACCAGCATATATAAAATATTGCATGATTATTTAGCCGTGAAAAAGCTTTGCTCTCGTTGGATCCCACATAATTTGACGCAATCTCAAAAAGATGCTCGTGTCGATTGGTGTAGAAAAATGCTCAAGAAATACAATGGCGGTGCCTCAAAAGACGTATATAAGATTGCAACAGGTGCCGAATCATGGATCTATGCGTATGAGCCGGAACGTAAACAGCAGTCGACTGTATGGGTGTTTCAAGATGAAGCAAATCCAACAAAAGTTGTTCGTACTCGAAGCACTTCGAAGCAAATGGTCGCCTGCTTTTTCAGCAAAACTGGCCATGTGGCAACAGTGCCTTTAGAGGAACGTAAAACGGTCACTGCCGAATGGTGCACAACCATTTGCTTGCCGGAAGTCTTCGTGAAGTAAGGAAAACCAACAAGAACCGTAGGATCGTTCTTCATAAAGACAATGCGAGCGCACATACATCTCGTCTAACAACAGAGTATTTCAAGGCTCATACAGTTCTGATTTGGCACCCAATAGCTTCTGTTTGTTCCCGAACATCAAGAATAAATTGCGTGGACAACGATTTTCGTTGGCAGAAGAAGCCGTTGATGCCTTAAAAAAACATGTTTTGAAGGTGTCTCAAGAAGACTGGAATAAATGCTTTGACAAATGGTTCAAACGAATGCAAAAGCGTATTGATCATAAAAGAGAATATTTTGAAAAACAGCAAAGCAGTTGTCAATCAGAAATTACTTTGTTTAAATTATTAGGCTCAAAATATAAATAGTGCCCCTCGTAATAGAGTAGGTGCTACAGTTAGGCAATGCTTGCCCCTCCTAGCAGCGCTGCCGAATGTGGTACATCATCTTATGCGCCTGAACTAAGAACATTATCTTTATTAATTACGCTCAGGTAAATATGTAAAAAATTGTAATTACACAGAATTTTACTCTGTACAAAAATCCTATCTGTGCGATACTTAGAACGCGAGCTATGCTCCTTTTATCTTCACAAAGTTATCGTCACTCAACATTCATTCAACATTGAGTAGCCTGAAAAACCCAACGATTCCTTTTTCACAACACTTACCTCAAACTTACAGTATACTATGAAAATACAACCATTCCTTCCTCACAACTCTTATCTCAAACATACAGTATACTATGAAAATACAACCATTCCTTCCTAAATACAACCATTCCTTCCTTACAACTCTTATCTCAAACATACTGTATACTATGAAAATACAACCATTCCTTCCTTACAACGCTTATCTCAAACATAGAGTATACTATGAAAATGCAGCCATTCCTTCCTCACAACTCTTATCTCAAACATACAGTATACTATGAAAATACAACCATTCCTTCCTCACAACTCTTATCTCAAACATAGAGTATACTATGAAAATACAACCATTCCTTCCTCACAACTCTTATCTCAAACATAGAGTATACTATGAAAATACAACCATTCCTTCCTCACAACTCTTATCTCAAACATAGAGTATACTATGAAAATGCAGCCATTCCTTCCTCACAACTCTTATCTCAAACATACAGTATACTATGAAAATACAACCATTCCTTCCTCACAACTCTTATCTCAAACATAGAGTATACTATGAAAATACAACCATTCCTTCCTGACAACTCTTATCTCAAACTTAGAGTATACTATGAAAATACAACCATTCCTTCCTTACAACGCTTATCTCAAACATAGAGTATACTATGAAAATACAACCATTCCTTCCTGACAACTCTTATCTCAAACATAGAGTATACTATGAAAATACAACCATTCCTTCCTTACAACGCTTATCTCAAACATAGAGTATACTATGAAAATGCAGCCATTCCTTCCTCACAACGCTTATCTCAAACATACTGTATACTATGAAAATACAACCATTCCTTCCTTACAACTCTTATCTCAAACATACAGTATACTATGAAAATACAACCATTCCTTCCTTACAACTCTTATCTCAAACATACTGTATACTATGAAAATACAACCATTCCTTCCTTACAACTCTTATCTCAAACATACTGTATACTATGAAAATACAACCATTCCTTCCTTACAACTCTTATCTCAAACATACAGTATACTATGAAAATACAACCATTCCTTCCTCACAACTCTTATCTCAAACATAGAGTATACTATGAAAATACAACCATTCCTTCCTTACAACGCTTATCTCAAACATAGAGTATACTATGAAAATGCAGCCATTCCTTCCTCACAACGCTTATCTCAAACATACTGTATACTATGAAAATACAACCATTCCTTCCTTACAACTCTTATCTCAAACATACAGTATACTATGAAAATACAAACCATTCCTTCCTCACAACGCTTATCTCAAACATACAGTATACTACGAAAACACAAACCATCCAGTTTGAATATGAATGAGTTCAGTTCGTTTCCAGAGCAGTGGTGTGTTACTGTATTATTAAAATTACAGGACATATGTTAAGTCCTGTTAAGATATAAATTACATTGTTCTATTTCTCTTTTTGCGTGTGTTTGTGGTACGAGTAAGCGGGCATGGCCATCGAAGCCGGTGCAACTGATTTTTCGATTAAGAAACGTGAAGTGATTAATACCCAGGGTAGAAATATAGTATTTAACGTATATAATTAAAAAAAAAGTCTCCAATCCAACGTGTGTCAAGGGTTAGCACCTACGCTTTCTACGCTTGGCAAAAGCGCTCTGCGCGAACGTTCATTTGACTAACTTTTTCAGTTAGTCGATCAAATGTTCAAAGAAATGAAATGTTTCTCCCGTGTTTGAGAGTCCGGTCACAGTGCATTTTGCCATTCTTGAATTTTGACAGAATCTCACCATTTGTGCTTCGCGCCTGCCTTAGATGAGCTATTCTCTAATTGGATTTAGCTGAAGTCCGATATGTTAGCTTTACCCTATGAAGGTCAGGCCTTACTGGGCAATAAAGGGGTGGAGAATCGATATATGTCACCTGAATAGTTGAAACAATATGCCTCCCAAATATTGTCCATACTAGCCCCTGAATGAGTCCGGCTCTTATTGGTTCGGCATTCAGGCATGAGGGATGAAAGGCGTGGCAGAGGCGATTGATTGCCAATTTAAACCGCGGTCCCTCATTTCGGCACTTTTTTGCACCCGGCTGCACAGGTTAGAGAATGTAAAAATATAGAACTATATTTGGCCTAAAACATGGTAAGATAACGTACAATAAGCGAGGTAAAGAATAAAGATTATACGACGTTTAAACATTATCCACGGAAGACAACAGAAATATACAAAGGAGAAATACAGAAAAGCTTTCGTGCGTAAAGCAAAGAAAGGAAGTTGGAAAAGACACGGCAGTAAATCGAAAAGGATATTCATGGAAGAGAAAACTTGCCCCATATGGCTTCTCTCAAAGGAATTTAAATATAGGTTTCGACATGAAGGGTTTAATGCTTTCCTTGTTAGAATACCTAGCTCGGTTTAACTACTTAGATAATTATGTATCATTGGGCTACAGATATTCAAAATAAAATAAACGATTGTTCCACTTTTGAAACAATAAACAGTTATACAGAAAACCATAAAAGAAACAACTCCAAATTTTATAAAACAATAGCAGAATCCAGTGTTTGTGAGCGATTCATAGACAACAAAAAATTATGAGAAGCAAATACAAACTATAAAGATTAAAATATACGAGAGGTGAAGTGCAACGTGGACATTTTCCCACTATTATGTGATAAGTAAAGAAAGTTGTCTTTATGTTGTTTGCACCACGCTTTGGGCGTCAATTTGAAGTAGGTAGTACTATATTTCAACTGTTGGGGAGCCGAACTTGAAATAGTTGCAACCGCACGTATGGTAAACAGTTTCCGGTAGCCTTCGCCCCAAGTTTAAAAAAATGTTAACTTTGTAATTTGACTGTTTCTTTAGATATTATATATTTATGTTTACCTCGGCTACGTCAGTTTTATTGTTAGAGACATGTTTCTCTTTGCAGGGTTGTGGTGCGA
This sequence comes from Deroplatys truncata, assembly GCA_030765065.1. Taxonomy (NCBI): domain Eukaryota; kingdom Metazoa; phylum Arthropoda; class Insecta; order Mantodea; family Mantidae; genus Deroplatys; species Deroplatys truncata. Next base: position 17,514,516 of record CM060979.1, read on the forward strand.
CATAAGAATGTAGGCTTGCACAGATTATAATTTTACTTCACTCCTTTTATTAATGCTTGATACGATTTAAATAACGATTCACTGAAATATGAGAGCTGTAAGATTCTTTTATTAATTACTTGCACTTATAAACACGTAAACTATTTTGTCTCATCACACGAATACGTATGAAATTTCTCGAGGACACATCTCGCACCTGGTTACAATCACTGTCTACAGGCAACTGAATTGATTTCAACCGCCTAAACTTGTCAATTTCTGTATTTCAAGTCTCTGATTGGCTAATCCTACTCCAATAGAATACCTTCATTTAACTAAAGTTTTTTCTGGTTGCTGATTGGCTATTTTTTAAACTGTCTCAAAATTTACATTATTGTTGCTACAATAATGACTAGTAGCATTTAAACTTTCAAATTCATTATTGCCTCAAGGTTACCTCATTGTTAGCAACTTTTAACCTATTATTGTCACAGCTCCTACATCATTAAATTACGTAATATATTCACATAATGTCATTACACATGGATACAATAATATAAACACATACAATGACTGCAATATACATTTTTTATATATTGTTAAATACACATATTACTTTAAGGCGTTATTGAATTTATACTTTATACAATTAGACTGAAATTATTTAAGTGTTAAAAATACTGCCTCATAAGTCACTAGAATCTGGTGACATTCCAGTCGTTAGCCTCTATACATAACCGGCAGCACCTCAGCAAATATAGTTAAATATATTGGAAAGGTTAGTTATTTTATATCTGTTACGTTGGCGTTCCTGTTTTTGTATTTGCAAGTGTTCAAACTTTGCATGCCGAGTTTAACTATCTGATTCATCATGTAAGTGATTAAATGCATTTAATGCTACATATTAAGAGCTATTTTGAGTTTTAAAACATTCGCTTTTTTAATTTATTCATTTTAAGTCGCTTTAACTCACAAAGATCTATTTGCGACTCTTACATTAATACAATGGTGGTTGAACATTAACAGATTTCTAGGAATATACATACATAATATCATTTGGTAATAAACAGATAATGCTATTCTTATATGAACAATGTCATCCTCCTAGCCTCTTGGTTCCCAAGGTCGCGGGTTCAAACCCGGCGGAGGACGATGGATTTTACGGGCGTAAAAATCCTTAGCATGGCAAAAGAACCTCAAGCCTGATAAAGAGGCCTCTGAGCAAAATTATTGGTCTTTCACGTCCAATATAGAATGGGACCCTAAGGACTATAGTAGTTTAAGAGCGTCATAAATAAAACTTAATTTAATTTATATGTACCATACAATTAAAGACTCGCCCCGTGTTTTGTGCTAGGGATTCCGGGTTCGATTCTCGATTCCCCAGAGTCTGAAAGTATCAATGAATGTGTGTATGATCTAATGATTTTTTTTTAAAAAAGCAATAAACCCAACGACAAGAGTTACACCATTGCCAATAGGCAATAAGTTTGAAATGAAAGGTTGCCAATAAGAGCAATGTAGTTAAAGGCGGGGTATAAATGAAACTAAAAAAATTAAATTAAAGAAGCGTTATAATTATATTGCAATTGTTTTAAATTTCATTATACACTTGTATATTTTGTAACAACATTATAATATTTTTATACATTCTTGAATCATTAAGACAGCTAATAATATTTGGGATGTTACATATGTTCCTGTGTGACTTATAACGTTGGCATTCATTGATATATAATTTAGACCTATTACGAGTCAAATGATTATAAATATTAAAGCACAATATTGTCTTTGACATACATAAGGCGTGAGAGGATAAACACGGAGGGAGAGTTAAAATACGAAGTTAAATAAAGAATCGTTTACAATGACATAAAGGTGCGGTATCACAAGTACTTCTTAACGACCTTTTTTGAAAAAAAAAATATTTTAGGATACAAGTGATCTACCCATAGCAATACACTACAACTAAGATAGCAATGTACATAACCATGATGCACTAATAAAACATATTTTAAGTCAGAAGAGTTTCTGAGCATAAAGATACGTTTATTAATCTTATATTGTGACTTTGTCCAGTTTTTCGACTGTCACTCTTCTCTATTTTTATTGTCATTGTTTTGTTTTTATCACGTTCAACTTCACTGGAAGTTCAGTTCAGTAATGTCACTTCACTAAGGTGAGCTAGTTTAATTCTCTGTCACTTCACATCCTTCGTGACATAGTTTCTTTACCTCGGGAGTCGAACTCGCACTCATCCGCTCCCGCGAGAGCACTCACCTAGAGGTGGGGGGAATGCTTCCAGAAGGTGCTAGTTATCTGCCTATAGCGCGCCCTGCGTTTGCGCTGGCGAGCGGCCGTTTTCGTTGTTTACTCCGACCGCCCGGCGCCGACCTTCCGATAACCTTGGCGCTGCATCACAATACTCTATGTGAGATTGTCACTGTAAATTATATTCAAGAGGAATACCACTCATCGGTGATAAAGCATTTACTCGTTTAAAACAGAAGTGTTCAATAAAAATAATGCCTTAACAGGGATACCCAAGAATTTGTCTTCCGAGGTAACTATATCCTTACCGAGCGAGGTGGGGCCGTGTTAACGCGTGCGACTCGCATTCTGGAGGTCCCAGGATCGATTCCCGGCGAACGCCAACTCTGACCCACAGGTTTTTGGGGGTTTTATTCCCGGTTCGTCAGGCGAATGCTGGAGTGGTTTCTTTCAGACACCGAATTTCATTCATCCTTCACCCCTTTGGGTCTGTCTCAGGATTGGAAGTGTTAGCGATGGTGTTTCAGTGCGGCATGGCAGGGGAAAAGGATGCTTTCTGTGGAACTTTCTCCGTCCCACGGCTTCCGGCTGGTTGTCGGGGGTAAACGGACCGCCCCTTCGGAGCGGGTGTTCGACCCTCTGTGTGGGGCGAAGGTCCCCGGTCTGTCTGCCCGTTCGATTGCCGGAGGGTCTTAATCTGGAAAGTGAAGGGACCCTGTCATTGCTGTGCCGTCACTCCTAGTTCCGGCCGTTCTGTCTCCTCTCATCTCCTCCTTCCTCTCAGGGGCACCACTCTTGTGGGACATAGGTACAATATCTTCACTGGAGCAGTGCCCAGTCCCCTCCGATCATCAGGAAAAAAAACCTATATCCTAGTGCGATCGGACACAACGAGAAGCATAGGATAAATAAATAAACTAATTCGTATAATTTAATTAGGAAGACTGTTGCTCCAATCCAAAGTGCAAATAATACAAAACAAGGTGGAGGAAATGTTTCGTTAACCTACCTGCATAATTTGGAAAATATTCATCAACACAACTATTTTCAGGAGGTAGATATTTCAACTACTATTACAAATAAACCTAATTTTCATGAGTTTTATTCTTCTCCACCAAAAACTGTATGGAATGCGCCAATTGGCATCCACTGTACCACAGTTATCATTTATGTTTCCAATCCGACAGCTGGAGTGGAAAAAACATCCACAAAACGAATGTTTTTGTTACGCTGTTTGCTGATGCACCATGAAAATGTTCCAAGCGATTCCCTAGTGAATCAAAGAGAGCTAATACAGTGAAGTTTTCCCGCTCTAGTGACCAGAAGTGGCTCTTCCACATTCTGCAATAACTGCATCATTAGTGCAAAGGTGTTAGAGATTTTGAAGAGCGAGCCTAAAGATATAAATAACAACTTGCATCAACACTCGATACGTGAAATTTCTAAAAACCACAGTATAGTTGGATTCATCTAAAACGTTCGTGCATACTGTTTGCTTCAAGTTATCTAAATTCACACTATCATCGCTACAACGAACGTGAGCAACAGCGGCCAAAGTACATTGACGGCAGTAAAACACGGTCTCGTGAGTGGTCTTGACAGGTCATCAGACAGTACTAGAGATTGGCGGGGGGTAATTTGCTATTTGCAATGCCACTGCGTAAAGTCCATTAACAGTTCAACCTAATTTCTTTTCCTCCTGTCTTTAGTGCTTAGAAATTTCTATGTCTGCTAATTAGGGTTTAATGTAGAATATGTACAACAAATTTCATGTTTTTTTAAAATTAGTTCCCTAGTTATTGTACAAATATAATTTTATTTTAACGGATTGTGATAAATATGATTTTATAATGTTTGAGATATTCAGGACAAACTTAAAGTAACTCCAGGAAACCGGCTTTAGATTTTTTGTGGGTCATTTCTAGGATGTTGATGTACGCAGAGGTTGGGTGACACGCAGTTTAGGGTAAAAGATCACATCATGTCCGACACGTGGGCGAGTTACGTAATTTCTGCTAACACATGCTTACTCAGTTACCAGCTATGGGGCACTAATTAGCATTTTAGATAAACATTTTAATTACTGGTTGCTATGTGGAACATTTCATTCTCTTTGTATGTCCAGGACATAAAAAGACGAATAAGGAATTCCCATTTGAGAAAAAGTATAAGTATTGGAAAATTCAAACAAATAACAAGGAATATCTCGGAAATGGTTCACTCGACAGAAAAAAAAAATGTATATGACAAATTGAGTGTTTTAACGCGATCTACATTTTTTGTATAGTAAAATTTTGTCTATCTCTTATGGTTTACCAGTTGTGCAAAAGTCGTTCACGGTGAAGAATACTTTTGGAGACATTCCCAGAAAATTCGAGATATACATTTCATTTGCCATGAAAATATCTTAAACAAATGATATTTTAATGAAAATCATTAAGAGCCATTTTTGAGAAAATTAAAATTTTCTAAAAATGTTCCATGCAAAGGGTAATCTGGGTTGGGGGATTTTCTTTAAAATGTTCCTTGAACTTGAGTTTTATTTATGGACGCTCTTTAACTAATGTAGTTATTAGCTCCCATTCTATATTGTGAATTTTTCTCAGAGACCTCTTTATCAGGCTTGATAATTAAAACATTTACGTGCCGTAAGTCTATGACACCACAGGACCGCCGGCTTTACTTCTCTTCAGATGGAAGCCATGCTAAGGATTTTTACGCCCGAAAAAACACATCGCCCTCCGCCGAGATTGAACCTGCGACTTCGGGAACCAGAGGAACCATGGTACCCCTAGACCACAGAGGACGCCTTTTAAAATCTTCGCGTCGCATCCTTGGAAGATACTTGACTCAAGTACCAAGTTTGGTGTTTATTCGACTTTTCGTTTTTGAGTTATGCTCTTCACAGACTGACAGATACACACACGGATACAGACATGTTTTCAAAAATGCTTTATTTGGATTCACGGCTCCTCAAAACATGTATTCCCGGTGAAATCTCGGTATGGAATTTTTGGGTGGAATACAATACTTCCCCTACTTACTATACGTAGTAGGGAAAGTAAAAGAAGGACCGATGATTCTGATCTTCACCAGATCGCACCAAACGTTTACTTTTGGGTATCCCGAGTATGTTCACGGTGGACTGGATTTTGCGTACCCTACATTGTGCCGACTGACATGGAACGTCGCTTCGTCTGATAACAAGACGTTTCCAAGAAATTGAAGGTCGCTGTCACTACGATCCAGCATACCTGTCGTCGTACCCTGTCATCTAGTTTCATTACTTTCTCTACTACGTATAGTAAGTAGGGGAAGTATTGCTTTCACCCAAAAATTCGATGTCGAGATTTCACCGGAAATATATGTTTTGAGGCCCCCTGAATCCAAAAAAAAGTATTTTTGGAAACATGTCCGTGTGTGTGTCTGTGAACAGCATAACTCAGAACCGAACAGTCGGATAAACACCAAACTTGGTATTTAGGTTCAGTATCTTCCAGAGATGCGACACGAAGGTTTTCAAGAAAATCCCCCCACCCCATATTTCCCTTTACATGGAACATTTTTCGAAAATTTTAATTTTCTCAAAAATGGCTCTAACGATTTTGATTAAAACACCAAATGTTTAAGATATTTTCATGACAAATGAAATGTATTTTTGAATTTTCTGGGAATGTCTACAAAAGTATTCTTCATTCTGAACGACTTTTGCACAACTGGTAAACCATAAGAGATAAACAAAATTTTGCTACACAAAAATGTAGATCGCGTTAAAATACACAATTTATGTAATATACATTTTTGTTGTTGAGTGAACCATTTTCGAGATATTGCTTCTTATTCCCTTAAATTTTCCAATACTTATACTTTTTCTCAAATGGGAATTCGTTATTCGTTTTTTTATGTCCTGAACATACAAAGAGAATGGAATACTCCACATATCAACCAGCTCTTAAAACATTTGACTATCGCTTAAAGCCTACCAATTCCCCTTGCATCTACAAGAAAATTAGCAATAAGATTAACATCTCGATTAACATGAAGTATATGGAGAACAAACGTTTATAAAAATAGTTTGTACACGAGTAGAGAAAGTCATGTGAGTGTAACACATCAGATTTTTTTCAACAATTTGCGCCTTGTAGGGGTACAAACGAAGTCGCTTCAGATGCACAGTTGATCTCGGCACACTGAACTGACGGGTTTCTTCAATCTTCCCTTCTGTAACACGTCGACAAGAACCTCCGGATTGTCTCTTAACACTTCCAGTCGCCAGAAATTTGACACTATGCCTTAATGGTTTTCCCATCAAAAAGGTCTACTTCCTCCATATTCTTTCCGGTAATTTCTTTGAACTGCAATTACTGATTTCGTCTCTGCATACTAGAGAGTTAGTGCACGATGCTGCGGAGTTGTCATTTTGTTTTATGTTATTGTTGCAACGTAGTGACAGAAAAGCCAACTTCTAACTAGTGAAATCAAAATTCTTTGAGTTTCTCTTTTGTTTAGTACCACTGCCATTTCATGATTCCGCATGCTTTGTTAACAATGACGTATTAAAATGTGGAAGGTATGAAGGTATAAAGTAGGTACTTTAACAATTCTCAATAAGGTTCAGAGTAAACTTTAACACTTCTGCTTTAACGTATGCAGAAAATGAAGCAATAAATTGTGCAGTGTTTAGGAGAGAAATTCTAACATCAAAGTGTTGTCTTTCATGGATATCTTCAAAGTGAAAACGCGGTGTTTCCTGACGAAATTTCCCCAGAGTTGATAAGTGCTTTCAAATTTTGCACTTTAACATCTGTAGACGTTTTAAGATTCTTTTCAGCATACAAATCTGTGTCAACCAATAAACGTCATAAACTTGCACTTGGAGAAAATGACAACTGCATACTGAAAATCAAATTACAACGACCGCAATGATGTCTAAGGAAGTACCAAAAAGTATAAGTTTAAAGTTAACAATTTTGGTGCAGTTTTGTACATATTTTCGAAATTAGAGTATATTTTAAAGACTTTGACAGCATATTTTAGGTATTTGTAATGCGTTCAAACCGAGCGAGGTGGCGAAAATGAGGTAAAAGACGAACGTAGGGGCCCCCGCAACTGAGACGAGGACCCAAATATGCCGCAACGATCCTTTTTGCCTCTGCCGTGAACTGTGCGAGACCCGAAGGGTGACCAGATCCGGATGACGGCGGGCGCAAGCAGGGACGGGTCCCTAACGTTTCCAGATTAGGGTATCCGCTGCTGCCTGGCCCACCCACAAGTTTCCAGACACTTGACGGTAACCCCCTGGTGGGGCCCAATCTGAGGCGGATTCTGAGCATTCCCGCAAAAACACAGGGAAGAAGCCCCTAAAAGGAGCACATCCACCGACAGCCGCAACCGCCGAACACCCGTCACCTGGTGCTACAACCCTGGAGCAGATGACAGTGAAGGAGATTATGGGTACAGGAAATGAGCGAAAGATCGTCTACCGATCCGGGAAACCACGAAAAACTCATGGGCCAGAGCGGACGGTCACTGGAGATCGAGCCCCCGAGTCGAATAATCTGACCGAAGGTTTTTTCGCGGTTTTTCTCGGTAGCTAGGCGAAAGTCGGGTTGAATAATTTGATCCGCGAGTTTTATCATCCCTTTCATCACTGCATTTCATTTCCTTCTTGTTCACGTCATAGAGACATTGGTCTGATCACCCATCCTGGATATGCTATGATCCAGAGTTTGTTTGCTCCTCGACAGGTATTGGCTTGTAAGTCCTTGAGGGTTTAAGTCCTAAAAAGAGGAGGGTAATCCGTTAAAGTAGTAGTACATACAAATGCGGGGCCTTATTATAAATATATTCTACTGGAGGAAAGTTGGACTGTAGGTTGCAGTGCTATCAGATTGCATGAAAAGCATTCTCAGCAATACTGACAAGTCGTGTAGTCGCTTCATGCACCAAGCATTTAGCACTGAATAGCTTAAAGCTGATAATCTCCTAAAGGGCCTTCACCTTAAAAAACTCTAATGTACTTCGTGCTGTGCTTGCATCCTATGTATCAAGGCTTTTTATAGGTTTAATTTATTACCTCTGGGCTTGTATTCAACAGACTGCACGGCTTTGCCTCTTCTTTTGGAAGGACACCGTGGAAATAATGAACTTAAGCAGTTTGTGGAACTTCCTTTATTCAATTTTGTAGTGAAGTGTGAGTTACACCGAGTTTAGAGACAAGAAGAAACGTGATGCTGAAAAAAATATAACAAGAGCTTCTGCTCGTAATTTTTAAAGCTCAACAGAACTTAGAATCACAACAGTCAGACAGCCTTCATATATCTTCCTGGCTCCTTATGTTATATTAAGAAGACTTTCTGGCAGTTCATGCTTCATCTTTATCATTATTTCTTTTCTTTTACTTTCTCTACTTCTTACTTATAGGAAGCACAGGAAGTATTGCATTCCACACAAAAATTCGATGTCGAGATTTCACCGGAAATATGTCTTATGGCCCCCTGAACGAAAAAGCATTTTTAGAAAAACGTCCATGAATATGTGTGTGTGAGTGTCTGGCCCTAAAGTTTTTTATTAAAATACCAAAGACGAAAACGTACTACACAAAAAGTGTAAATCTCTTTAAAAAACCACATTTATTCCAAATAACTTTTTTTTGGTATAAGCCATTTCTGATATATTCGTTATTAATGGTTCGAATCGTTCACTACTTAAGTCATTCTTTAAAATCATGTCGATTCTCAGCTGTTTCTCGCGATGTCATGCAAAGAGTATGGAGTTCTACCTAGATAAAAATGAAGCAGATGGATAGATAAATAAGTTTTCGTAAGAATTAATTGTATACCCACACTTAACAATAGAGGTAAACAAAAAAAAGTATTGAATAATTCGAACCATTAATAACGGATATCTCGGAAATGGCTGATGCCACAACAAAAAGTTATTTGAAATAACTTGCGTGCTTTAAAGAGATCTACATTTTTTGTGTAGTTCGTTTTCGTCTATACCTTAATCTTTACCAGTTATACAAGATTATACAAAATTTCCTTCCGAATGAAGAGGACTTCACAGGGTATTCCCAGAAAATTCAAGATATACATGAAAAAAATATATATAATATAAAAATATACATGACAAACTTAGCGGCGACCTGCTTATCGCAAGTACTTCAGTGCTGGGTAAATGCGTTTTTTAAGGTTTTACTTTTTACTTTCTCTACTACGTATAGTAAGTAGGGGAAGTATTGTATTACACCCAAAAATTCGATACCGAGATTTCACCGGAAATGCATGTTTTGAGGCCCCCTGAATCCAAAAAAAGATTTTTAGAAACATGTCCGTGTGTGTGTGTCTGTGAACAGCATAACTCAGAAACCAACAGTCGTATAAACACCAAATTTGGTATTTAGGTTCAGTATCTTCCAGAGATGCGACACGAAGGTTTTCAAGAAAATCCCCCCATCCCAGATTACCCTTTACATGGAACATTTTTCGAAAATTTTAACTTTCTCAAAAATGACAAACGATTTTGATTAAAATATGATTTGTTTAAGATATTTTCATGAAAATAAAATGTATATTTTGAATTTTCTGGGAATGTCTCCAAAAGAATTCTTCAGTGTGAACGACTTTTTCATAACTGGTAAACCATAAGAGATAGACACAATTTTACAACACAAAAAATGTAGATCGCTTTAAAATACACAATTTATGTCATATACATTTTTTTTGCTGAGTGAACCATTTTCGAGATATTGCTTGTTATTCCCTTAAATTTTCCAATACTTGTACTTTTTCTCAAATTCGTTATTCATTTTTTGTGTCCTGGACATACAAAGAGAATGGAATGCTTCACATAGCAACCAGCTCTTAAAATATTTGACTATCGTTTAAAGCCTACCAATTCCCCTTGCATCTACAACAACATTAGCAATAAGATTAACATCTCGATTAACATTCAAAAATCTGACTGTCCTTATATCCAGAACGAAATGTGTAATGACGGTTTATCTCTGTTAACAAGCACGCAGAAGAGTGAGTAGAGAAAGTGATGTGAAGATAAGGCAGTCATCTGTTCCCTGTACCCGTTGACTTAAAACTGAGGGAAGTATAACGCGAACTTTAATGCGGTTAAAAATGCTAGGCTGCAGATTTTCAGTGGACTGCCTCGATGGGGAGGGAGGGAGGGAGGAAGGGTTATTTTTATTTTCTAGCTCAGTGGTTAGTGAAGAGCGCCCTTGCTGGGGATAATAGCGTGCAGGAGAAGCCACGCAACAACAGCGTTAAAGACTAGAACAGAAACAATTGCTGCTTCTCTCACAAAATTACACAAGCTCAAGTTCCGAACCGAAATGAGAGCTTCAGAGACACAAAATCACTAAACAAAAGCCAGTCGTTATGATTTTATTACGTAAGTCAGCTAAAGGGAGTAAATTTTTAATTTGCGCCCTTTTGTTTACATAACATATCAATCTGTAGACCCTACTGAGCTAGACCAGCTTGTATGTAAACAAATTGTAGTTCTTATGTAGAGTACGTTAGAACTAAAAAAAAATGTGATGTGTTACACTCACATGACTTTCTCTACTCTTGTACAAACAATTTTTACAAACGCTTATTCTCCATATGCTTCATGTTAATCGAGATGTTAATCTTATTGCTAATTTTCTTGTAGATGCAAGGGGAATATGTTAGGCTTTAAGCGATAGTCAAATGTTTTAAGAGCTGGTTGCTATGTGGCGCATTCCATTCTCTTTGTATGTCCAGGACATAAAAAAAATCTGATGTGTTACACTCACATGACTTTCTCTACTCTTGTACAATCTATTTTTACAAACGCCTATTCTCCATATGCTTCATGTTAATCGAGATATCGAGATGTCAATCTTATTGGTAATTTTCTTGTAGATGCAAGGGAAATATGGTAGCCTTTAAGCGATAGTCAAATATTTTAACGCTGGTTGCTATGTGGCACATTCCATTCTCTTTGCATGTCCAGGACATAAAAAAAATGAATAACGAATTTGAGAAAAAGTATAAGTATTGGAAAATTTAAGGAAATAACAAGCAATATCTCGAAAACGGTTCACTCAACAAAAGAAATGCATATGACATAAGTTGTGTATTTTAACACGATCTACATTTTTTGTGTAGTAAAAGTTTGTCTATCTCTTATGGTTTACCAGTTATACAAAAGTCGTTCACAATGAAGAATACTTTTGGAGACATTCCCAGAAACTTCGAGATATACATTTCATTTCTCATGACATTATCTTAAACATATGATCTTTTCATCAAAATCGTTAGAGCCATTTTTGAGAACATTAAAATTTTCGAAAAATGTTCCATGTAAAGGGTAGTCTGGGGTGGGGGGATTTTCTTGAAAATCTTCGTGTCGCATCTCTGGAAGATACTGAACGTAAATACCAAGTTTGGTGTTTATCCGACTGTTAGTTTTTGAGTTATGCTGTTCACAGACACACACACAGACACACACACAGACACACACACAGACACACACACGGACATGTTTCCAAAAATGCTTTTTTTGGATTCAGGAGGTCTCAAAACATGTATTTCCGGTGAAATCTCGGTATCGAATTTTTGGGTGGAATGCAATACTTCCCCTACTTACTATACGTAGTAGAGAAAGTAAAAATGAATAACGAATTTGAGAAAAAGTATAAGTATTGGAAAATTTAAGAGAATAACAAGCAATATCTCGAAAATGGTTCACTCAAGAAAAAAATGTATATGACATAAATCGTGTATTTTAACGCAATCTACATTTTTTGTGGAGTAAAATTTTGTCTATCTCTTATGGTTTACCAGTTATGCAAAGTCTTTCACAATGAAGAATACTTTTGGAGACATTCCCAGAAAATTCGAGATATACATTCCATTTATCATGAAAATATCTTAATATATGATATTTTAATCAAAATGTTAGAGCCAATCGTTAAAATTTTCGAAAAATGTTCCTTGTAAACGGTAATCTGGAGTGGAGGGACTTTCTTGAAAACCTTCGTGTCGCATCTCTGGAAGATACTGAACCTAAATACCAAGTTTTGTGTTTATTTTTCGTTTCTGAGTTATGCTGTTCACAGACACACAAACGGACATGTTTCCAAAAATGCTTTTTTTGGGATTCAGGGGGTCTCAAAACACATATTTCCGGTGAAATCTCGGTATCGAATTTTTGGGTGGAATACAATACTTCCGCTACTTACAATACGTAGTAGAGAAAGTAAAAAGTTAAAACAATATTATTTACACTTAATGTATTTATAAAATTCAGTAACATTTTACAGTCAGTTATTTTTTTGAATGAAAGAAATCCCCCTCTGTATACAAGGCGGGAGTGATGAGATATCTTTTCATTGCTAACTTGAATTTATTTTTATTAGTTTTCAGTTCCTTAATATATGGTGGAAGTGAATTAAATAATACTACACCATTGTAGTAAGCCCCTTTTTGGAATACTTGTAGGTTATTGCTTGGCCTGTTTAAGTCCTGCCCATTTCTGGTTTGTTTGCTGTATATGTCTGATTTTTTTATGAACACTTCTGGGTGCTCAACCACGGCTAAAAGTACAGCTAAAATATGCTCAAAGGCTAATGGTAGAATTCCAAATGTTTTGAATAGTGGTTTACAAGGAGTTGATTGCTTTACACCGGCTATTATTATTATTATCTTTTTTTGCCAAAGAATTTTTTTTGCGTCTACTGAATTTCACCAAAATGTTATTCCATAAATCATAATTGAATGAAAATAAGCATAATATACTGTTTTAGGATGCTCTTATTTGTAAAATGAATTAATGATCTAATTGCAAAACATACAGAGCTTAGTTTCTGTAGGATGTAGTGAATATTGTCTTTCCGATTCATATTATGATCTATAATAAGACCAAGAAATTTTATGCTACAAGTTTCAGTAATTTCATTGCCTTCATGTTCAATTTCTATATCTGCAATACTTTTATTTTTTGTGCGAAAATTGATATACTTAGTTATTTCAAAGTTTATATGAATTATGTTACTATCGAAGCAATTATTTAGCACACTGAAAATGCCGTTGATAACTCTGAGAGGCGACTGGTGTTGTGTTCTTTAATTATAATACTTATATCATCTGCAAAGAGAACTGGGTGAGCATGTTCACTTATTACTCTGGGGAGGTCGTTGACATATATTAGAAACAACATTGGACCCAAAATCGAACCTTGTTTACATACCTAGTGTCTGTACTTCTGTAAGAAATGTTTTAAGCACCTACAGCCGGTAAATTCCCGCTCTCACCAAACAGCAATTGTTTGGTGTTCAGAATATGATTCGTTTAAGAGCATTTGCTCCTTTGCTTAATCTAATAAGAGCAATATCTAAGGCCCAGTTCACTATCAAAATTAAGTCTAAGCATTTCTCAACATAAAAATCCGATGTGTTACATTCACATGACCTTCTCTGTCCTCTAATCGTTCTTACTAACGCCTATTTTTCTATTACTTCATTTTAATCCATTAAACCTTGCAGTAATAGCTACAGTTCGCATTTCCTTATAAATACAAAGGGAACAGCGATAGTCAAATATAAAAGCACTGGACGCTATATGCTGGCCTTAAAATTCCATAGTGTTTCTATGCAATCGCGAGAAACGACTGAATGTTCACAGGACTTTCGGAGAATGACCAAGAAATGAACAATTCGAATATTTAGCAACAGATATCTCAAGAATGACTTATGTCACAAAAAGCTTATTTGAAATAAATTGTGCACTTTAAAGTGATCTACATCTTTTGTGTAGTACGTTTTCATTTATCGTCTAAAGTTTATCAGTTACCCAAAATTATGCACAACTCCTTCCAACCGAGCGGGATGGCTCAGGCGGTAAAGTCTGTGGCCCGCATTCGGGAGGTCCCGGGTTGAAATCCCAATCTGTCTGAGGTTTTTCCTCAGTCGGATTTGATATTTAACACCACGACCTTAAGTCTAAAACAATAGCAAAATGAAAAATAAGTGGTAATAGCGAATGCTATGCAATCTATCCGCAGACAATGTAAGCAGTTAGACTGGACGGCACCCTAACGCCATCTGCACGGCACGAAGCAGAAGATCCGGATGCCATGCGCTGGACATCTCTGTGGGCAAGTGAGGAAGCAAGACGGCATTTTCCGGGGATGAGGCCTAGAAGGCTAACTGTCCGCCTTTCTCTGTGAGGATGGCGGTCGGACTGGACCCAAACGCCATCTGCACGGCATGAAACAGGTGATTATAAGGATGAGGGTCTCTGTGACACGTGACGGAGCGGGTGGTTACAGGGATGAGACCTAGAAGGCTAACTGTCCATGACGTATCGTTCTAAGAGTTATCCACCAACAGATCCGTCCGGATATGACCAACGAGTTAAAGCGACGTAAAATAAAATAGAGTTTAAAAAGTTTTAATTAAAATAGTTGGAGGCATTTTGTTTTTTAGAAAATCAACATTTTCGAAAAAATATTCCATATAAAGGGTAGTTGAAGTGGGAGAATGTCGCATGGTTGGAAGATACAGAACCTAAATACCAAGCTTGGTACTTATCCGACTTTTCGTTTTTGAGTTATACTATTCACGGACACACAGACACACAAGAATCTTTTTTTTAAATCCATTTTCTTATTCAGCGGGCCTCAAAACATGCATTTCTAGTGATCCCTACTATCGAATTTTTTAGTGTAATGCATTACCTTCTCTGCCTACTAGGTAAATGATAGAGAAAGTTAAAAAAAGACGGTCTTCTTTACCGAGATCTACATTTCAGTCTAGTGAGATTTTACCTGTCTCTTACAGTTTACGAGTTATGAAAACCTCATTCAATGAAGAGCACTTCAGAGGCTATTCCCAGAAAATTCATAATATACATTCCATTCGCCGAGAAAATATCTTATAGATATGGTATTTTAATCAAAATCGTTAGATTTATTTTTGAGAAAACCAATTTTTTTTAAACATTCTCCAGTAATGGATTTGGGCAGGGGTGTTTTCTAAAAAGTCTTCATGTGGAATCTTTGTAAGATGTAAAATCTTTTATTTAATCAACTTTTCGTTTTTGAGTTACACTGTTCTCAGACATACACGAATCTTTTTCCAAAATGGAAATACCTTTTTGGATTCGGGAAGTTTCAAAACGTGTAGTTCCGGTGAAATCTCGGTATCAATATTTGGATGGAGTACAATACTTCCTCTACATACTATATGTAAGCAGTAAAGAAAGTAAAAAAGGAGAAAAAATCTGATGTGTTACACTCACATGACTTTCTCTACTCTTGTACAAACTATTTTTACAAACGCTTATTCTCCATATGCTTCATGTTAATCGAGATATCGAGATGTCAATCTTATTGGTAATTTTCATGTAGATGCAAGGGGAATATGGTAGGTTTAAAGCGATAGTCAAATATTTTAACGCTGGTTGCTATGTGGCGCATTCCATTCTCTTTACATGTCCAGGACATAAAAAAACGAATAACGAATTTGAGAAGTATAAGTATTGGAAAATTTAAGGGAATAACAAGCAATATCTCGAAAACGGCTCACTCAACAAAAGAAATGTGTATGACATAAGTTGTGTATTTTAACGCGATCTACATTTTTTGTGTAGTAAAATTTTGTCTATCTCTTATGGTTTACCAGTTATGCAAAAGTCGTTCACAATGAAGAATACTTTTGGTGACATTCCCAGAAAATTCGAGATATACATTTCATTTCTCATGACAATATCTTAAACATAGAATATTTTAATCAAAATCGTTAGAGCCATTTTTGAGAAAATTAAAATTTTCGAAAAATGTTCCATGTAAAGGGTAGTCTGGGGTGGGGGGATTTTCTTGAAAACCTTCGTGTCGCATCTCTGGAAGATACTGAACCTAAATACCAAGTTTGGTGTTTATACGACTGTTCGTTTCTGAGTTATGCTGTTCACAGACACACAGACACACAGACAGACACACACACGGACATGTTTCCAAAAATGCTTTTTTTGGATTCAGTGAGTCACAAAACATGTATATCCGGTGAAATCTCGGTTTCGAATTTTTGGGTGGAATGCAATACTTCCCCTACTTACTATACGTAGTAGAGAAAGTAAAAAGAGAAACGGTTTGTATTAGCAAGCTGCTATGGGAATAATGTATTATTGAAGTTGGGGAAATAAGCCCGAAGTTCGAAGTCAGTTGGCAGGCTGAGGTCAGCCGAAAGTGTTGTCAAGTGTACCTACCTTTGTTAGGGTTAAACCACTCGTAGGTAGGATGAGGTTATTGCAGGATGCCAGTTGAGACTAAGGTTGTAGGGGTGAAAGGAGGTAGCAATGAGTTCTTCGACGACAGCAGGCCAGGGTGCAACGGCCGTGGTGCACCGCTGGTGGAAGATTTTATCGAAAATTATTGGGTTATAATTTAGAATTTACCAAGCAACTCGTGGTAGGACTGTAAAGGAGCTCAGATTTTGCTGAAGGTTGGAGTAGCTCCTTGGTTACCGGGGTGCCCACAAGCCGTGCGGGGAACCCGGTGACGCCTCAAGCAGCGTTTTCTGGGATTATAGTGCCCCAGAGACCGAACGAGGGCACTCCGATGGAATGGCAAATGGTCGTATAATTTTGCGGCCCGGCGCCTAATTTCATCACGGGGAAAGCGCGGCATACAGAATAGATGGCCCGGAGATCCCTATTCTGCACCCGCTTCAGTCGGAGCAGTCGGACTGGAGTCTGCGGCCATGTCCCAGATCTCGCAGGCGTACAGTAGGACGGGAATTATAAGTGCTCTAAAAGGACGAAACTTAAGCGGTATCGGCATCACGGATCCCAGCATGGCGTACAAGGAGGTCGTAGCCGCCATGCCCCGACGCGAGAGATCAGGATAGGGGGGGGGGACGGAACAAACGAGTACGGCAGGCTCTTAAAAGCATGTATAGGCAACCCGCTCATCGTAGGTGCAGGAGAAGTTGCCGATAGAACAAGGCGCTTCGTGCTATGTGATGGCTTTGAAATTCCGTTCTCTTTGCATGAACAGGTGAGAAAAGTGCAAGCATTGGTAAATTCAAAGTAATAAAAAGGAATATCTCGGTAATGTTTAACTACACATGTGTAATTCCAAAATGTGTTTCAAATAAATTCTGTGCTTTAACATTTTTTCCGTACTTAAATTTCGTTTATCTCTTACAGTTTAGTCATTCAGTAAGAAAGAGCACTTCAGAGACGATTCCCAGAAAACTCAAGATATACAGTTTATTTGTCATGAAAACAAGTTAAACATTTTCATCAAAGTCGTTAAGAGCCTTTCTTGTGAAAATAGAAAACAACGAAACATTTTCCATTTAAAGGGTAGTCTAGGGTGGGGGATTTTTTTTCATAAACTTCATCTAGCATGCTTGGAAACACTTAAATTTAAATATAAAGTTTCGTATTTAAACGACTTTTCGCTTTTGAGTTCTGTTCACAAACACAATCACACACGCACGCACACACACACACACACACACACACACACACACACACGGACGTTTTTCTAAAAATTATTTTTTTGGGGGTTTAGGACGACTCAAAACATGTATTACCGGTGACATCGCGACATCGAATTATTGCTGGAATATCATATTTACTATACTTTAAGTACATAGTAGAGAAAATAGTAAACACTGAATTAAACCTAAACTTTAGGTAAACTTGGCGTCTACGTCAAGCTTAAGAGACTAGCCAATCAGAGAGCGATTCTCATCATGTGATCCTTCTGCCATTTCACAACAGATTTTCCGTCGCCGTGTGTTTACTCGCTAACATACTTACTGTATAAGACTGTAAGAACAGGGCCAGAAGTCACTGGGATATCTATAAAAATCATAACAAAAATTGCGAAGGTAGATGCTATTTTTTTTCCTTCTAAATTTAACGACCTTTAACCCTGCTACATATGTGCCCCGTATCTCAACTGTCACGTGCATTAGTCACCTCTCAGTGGCTTCTGTCGTAGAATTGGTTGCTGTGCGATACCAAATAGTTCTTTATCCAGCATAATCAATTAACTTAATATATTCGAACAGAATAACCAAATGAATCAAATATATTACGTAACAGAGTTAATGCACCTGGAATCCATTTAAATTCTTAACAAATAGGAAGGAGGATCCTTCGGCTTTAACCTGCCTCTCAGGATGACGAAAGCACCGCAATTTGCCATGAAGGTTTTCGTTGCCTGATCTTGCACTGCACAGAATTGGTACATTAGCCAATCAGGGAAGGGGAACGCAGAAGAATACATGTCAGCGGGGTAAGGTTGCTTGAAATACGGTTTAGCTCTTGGTCATTTTGATACACACATTGACGTGCATAAAAAATGGCCCACTCCTCTAGATTCGCATTAGAGTTTTTCCCTCCGTAAGGTTTCCAACTTCAGGTTTATCAACCTCGGACTCCACCCATCCGATATCAGCTGTCTATTAACAATTGGAACACAAAAAGAAAGCAATGAACAATGGTAAAATCGATGCAAAATGAAGGGGTGGTTCCATTACCGCCTGTATGTGTTTCTGCTACACAAGTAAAGGCTAAAACAACACAACATAATTCGGCCTTCTAGAAGAAGAGGTGAAGAATTATTTGCATGTGTCACTAAACTGGACGGACACATGAGCTTTTATCAGCGGCATGTAGACTAAGACAATAAGAAAATCGACATTAAGCAAACGTAGCGTAGCATAAAAATACAAAGTTCACTGTCTGTTCAGCACAGCACAGCTAGGGAATGGGGTGGCTTATCTCTCCGGTAAAGCATTACCTGATAGGGGTACACATTATGCTGAACTCGTGCCGCGTATGACGCATACAATAGAAAACCGCCAACAGTCTTCCCTCTGTTGCCTCAGACCAAATAAACACTGCCTCCTTCCAGTAGCTAAAGCCCTACCTGCTAAGACGTCAAAAAAATCTGATGTGTTACACTCACATGACTTTCTCTACTCTGGTACAAACTTTTTTACAAACGCTTATTCTCCATATGCTTCGTGTTAATCGAGATGTTAATCTTATTGCTAATTTTCTTGTAGATGCAAGGAGAATTGGTAGGCTTTAAGCGATAGTCAAATATTTTAAGAGCTGGTTGCTATGTGCAGTATTTCAATCTCTTTGCATGTCCAGGACATAAAATCCCGAATAACGAATTCCCATATGAGAAAAAGTATACGTACTGGAAAATTTACGGGAATAACAAGTAATATCTCGAAAATGATTCACTCCACAAAAAATATATATATATGTATATGACAAATTGTGTATTTTAACGCGATCTACATTTTTTGTGTAGTAAAATTTTGTCTATCGCTTATGGTTTACCAGTTATACAAAAGTCGTTCACAGTGAAGAATACTTTTGGAGACATTGCCAGAAAATTCGAGATATACATTTCATTTGTCAGGAAAATATCTTAAATATGTGATATTTTAATCAAAATTGTAAGCCATTTTTGAGAAAATTAAAATTTTCGAAAAATGTTCCTTGTAAAGGGTAATCTGGGTTGGGGGATTTTCTTGAAAACCTTCATGTCACATCTCTGGAAGATACTGAACCTAAATACCAAGTTTGGTGTTTATCCGACTGTTCGTTTCTGAGTTATGCTGTTCACAGACAGACACACACACGGACATGTTTCTAAAAATCTTTTTTTGGATTTAGGGGTCCTGAAAACATGTATTTCCGGTGAAATCTCGGTATCGAATTTTTGGGTGGAATGCAATACTTCCCCTACTTACTATACGTAGTAGAGAAAGTAAAAAGACAATACCCACATCTTTAATTGGATTTAATGACTTGTAACGTTCAACTTTATTGAAGTATAAATAGTTTTAATCACACCACAATGTAATCTACGGTAGCATCAGTCTAAGTCTGTAAATGGGAAGGAAAATGTTTGCTTACAATTCAATAATGTTAAAGGACATCCCTTATTTTTAAAGCGTCGTGGGACGGAACTAACGTAACCCAAACGACGCAACTTACGGACCAGGAAAATTTCGGCCCGTGCAGACTTCTAAACTGTATTCACTCTTAGGTTGATCCGCGCCAAAACAAAACCCAGGTGAACAGTGCACCGTTATTACATATCCTTCCGCCATTCGCGCCAGAAATACTATCATACTTTCACGGCCGTGTGATTAGTACAGGCGGCACGAATGCAAAAAGAAGAGGATCGGAACACTTAAACGGTGACTGGCATATTCTATTAGGGATGAAGGCGATAAGGTTGATAATTGCAACAAAATAAAACATGTTTGCACATATAATAATAGATAATTCTAAAAGAAACTAGCAAAAACGAAAGTAATAGATATGCGATATCTTACATTTATTCGCTCTCTGAAAGCGGCACTTATCAACTGTTGGCGGCTCATTTTTTAAAAAAGAAAATGTATATTGTTACAATTGCAATTTTGTCACATTCTTGCTTCGCGTATTTCATACGCTTTCTGTTTTTCCCGGGTGTAAACCACTTTCCTGTTTCAGATTTTTCTTCACGAGCACTGTTTATAGATACTCAGAAGTTAATTTCTCCACTTGTTTCACGGGAAGTCTTAGATACTTTTCACATAACTAACAATAAACTTCCAACCCTATTGTTTTTTCACCACCAGTCAATAGTTTGCCCGCTTAAGCTTTATGTAAGTCGACGAAAACGCAAGAGCAAATCACCGTCCGCCATGGTACTAACAGAAAGGGCTGGTTTCTGGCTGCAAACAGTATTCTGCGCATACCCGGATGTCAGGTACTTATAAGAAGTGCATGTTGGGACTTGTAGCTCTGTTTAACGGTACAAATTAGTGTTAATTAGACGTTTAGTAATTTGTATAGAATATAAGGATAAATTCATTCTAAAATTTAGATTATTAGCATGGGACTACTTTTCTGCCCGCATTGCTACAGTGTTGAACCTCGGCGCACTGGTCACGTGCGTTTGTTATGGCGCGGATCAACCTAAGAGCGAATGAAGTATAGTATACATAACCTCCTTTGTCGTGTGTACTGTCGGTGGTCGCCTAATCTCAGCTGTTTCACGCTGTCTAGCAACTGGCTGCTGTTCATTTCCATTTGTGATTGTGAATGACAACGTTTCACGCACAGTTTTACCTCGTTATGATAATCCTTTACTTTTATAATAAATGACACGTTACACTAGAATAAGAGAGGGCAGAGCAACAAAACAGGCCAGCAAGGCATTCTTCGCTTCGTTAGAGCAAAAGGTGACGTTTCTCAGGGAAGACAAGGGGGTTGTTAATGACAAGCTTTCAGAACACTGGAAAGCACGTATATCAATTGCATTCGTCTGTGTAAGACGTGGCTTATGACAAGAAACTCCCCGTTGCGACGTTCTGATTAATGATTGCCGCAGCACGTTACTACAAGTTATTAACAGCTGACGTCGGAGTAATGGCAAATTCCACACACAGCACCTCATAAACGTACCTGCGAAACAAAGACAGTTCAACTGCTGTGTCGTGTGCCTGAAACTTAACAGTCTGCGAGATAAAACAGGCAGCTTACAGCAAATTACCATGCACATTTTTTGTTTGCCGTTTAGAAGTTGCTGTACCAAGTTGCCAGCCTATCGAGCGAGGTAGCGCCGCGATAAGGTGTTCGACTTGTCATCGGGAGGTCCCAGGTTCGACCCTCGGCGACCGCCCACTCCCACCCATGCGTATTTCGTGGTTTGCCTGGGTCGTCAGGCAAATGCTGGGGTCATCTTCCTTGTCATCTGTTTAGGGTTTTAGGATCAGGCGACTGTGGTTTCCTCCTGACGCCGTTGCGGGATTGCTAGGTCCCACCTCCGAGTGGGCTCCGCCGGGGGTTCGTTGGCTTGTGGATGGAACCGGGCGGTGTCGGATGCATTCGATTTGGTAACGTTAGGGACCCCGTGCATCCTTGCGGCCGTCGTCATCCAGATATGATCGCCCCTCGGGTCTCTCCACTCATTCTTCCCTCCCAGCGGTGGAAGGAAAAACGACCGTTGATCTACTTGCGGTGCTCTGCTCCGGTTGCAGAGGCCCCTCCGTTCTTCCGTTGCTTCACGTTTATCTCTGATTGGCCGGTTTGTGAAGTTTAACGTAGCTTGAAGCCTACAAACGTCTATGTTTACGTAATATTTTGTCAACGCGTACACAAGTCGTCCTCCGTGGTGTAGTGCTTACCAGGTTAGCCTATAGTTTCCGAGGTCGCGGTTTCAAGCCCGGAGGAGGGTGATGTATTTTTTTCGGGCGTAAAAATCCTTAGCATGGCTTCCTTCGGAAGGGAAGTAAAGTCGGTGGTCCCGTGTCGTATATTTACGGCACGTAAAAGAACCTCAAGCCTGATAAAGAGGCCTCTAAGCAAAACTTCCTGTCTTTCACGCCCAATATAGAATGGGACGCTGAGGACAACAGCAGTTAAAGATCGTCCATAAATAAAATTCAGTTTAATTTTAGGTTTCAACGCGTACACTAAGATAACATGAAACAAGCTTATATGCTTACGCCAAGTTTCATTGTCAATGGCCCTTTTTGTTCGAGCGTCTGGCCTTAACGTTGTTCACTTTCACCCCCCATTTCTTACTTTAATATCTCTTTCAACAAGGTAGGGGTGGCTAAGATATGGGAGCCAGCCGGCGTCAGAATTGGTGTCCTGGAATCGTTTGGAGCCCCGTCCTTACTAGCTCTCCCCTTCATTCCCTCCTCCCAAGGGTCACCTTGGGAACACAAAGGGTCTACTATGGCCTATGTGCAGTGCTCCAGTTAGCTACTAGAAGCACCTCCGCGTGACCACTCCTAACTCCTATGCCAAACGAGAGTCATTCTCGAGTCCCCATCTCTACTCCATGATACAGTCGCTGACTTTATGCCTACACACTTCTCCATGGTTACGACTCTCGCTAATATGATGAACACAAAATGCCTCTCTGTAAATGACAAAACACACCTCTGGATGCTGTGCCTGTAAATCTGGGAAACATGAAATGGTGGAGCCGTGCGATGCGGTTTCAGTAGGTGAATAACGACAGCACAGCGCTGAGCCGATATGTAACCTCTCTGCAGCGTGATCGTATGGGCACGAATTCGCAACCAACTTACGACATCGAGTTTATGTGTTTGTCCGCTGTCTTGCTAAGGCCGTGTGTTGTGTTCCGACATTTGGTAACACATTGAACGACCACCCTGGGGTCTACCAACTATTGATTGTCTCGCGCAACAAAGCCGAGATTATGGAAATTAGCAACAGTGACATGTCTAAACGAGAAAGGATGTAAGAGCTATGCTAATAGCACATCTGGGTCTTAGGTTATTTACTGAGCTTCTCACAGGAACATTTTCTTATTGCTTGCAAGGAGGACTTTATTTCTGCTAGTCATAACGAAAACGTATCAATATTCGGGATCTTGTCGCATATTTTCGGGAGAAAACTAAAACCACATCTCGGCATTCTATCAAATTCTTTAGGGATAAAAATGTACATGTGCATCTCTGTATGTGTAAACAGCATAAATCAAAAACTAAATGTCGGAAAAACATCAAACTTGATATTTAAGTTCAGTATCTTTCAAAGATGCGACAGGACGATTTTCAAGAAAATTCCCCCCCCAAACAACCCCTTACATGGAACACTTTTCGAATTTTTACTTTCTCTACTACGTATAGTAAGTAGGGGAAGTACTGTATTCCACCCAAAAATTCGATACCGAGATTTCAACGGAAATATATGTTCTGAGGCCCCCTGAATCCAAAAAAAACATTTTTCGAAACATGTCCGTGTGTGTGTTACTGTGTGTGTGTGTCTGTGAACAGCATAACTCAGAAAGGAACAGTCGGGTAAACACCAAACTTGGTATTTAGGTTCAGTATCTTCCATAGATGCGACACGATGTTTTCAAGAAAATTCCCCCACCCCAGATTACCCCTTACATGGAACATTTTTCCAAAATTTTAATTTCCTCAGAAATGGCTCTAACGATTTTAATTAAAATATTATATATTTAAGATACTTTCATGGCAAATAAAATGTATATCTTGAATTTTCTGGGAATGTCTCCAAAAGTATTCTTCATTGTGAACGACTTTTGCATAACTGGTAAACCATAAGAGATAGACAAAATTTTACTACACAAATAATGTAGATCACGTTAAAATACACAATTTATGTCATATACATTTTTTTTATTGAGTGAACCATTTTCGAGATATTGCTTGTTATTCTCTTAAATTTTCCAATACTTACACTTTTTCTCAAATGGGAATTCGTTATTCGTTTTTTTTTATGTCCTGGACATGCAAAGAGAATGGAATACGCCACATAGCAACCAGCGTTAAAATATTTGACTATCGCTTAAAGCCTACCATATTCCCCTTGCATCTACAAGAAAATTACCAATAAGATTAACATCTCGATTAACATGAAGCATATGGAGAATAAGCGTTTGTAAAAATAGTTTGTACAAGAGTAGAGAAAGTCATGTGAGGATAACACATCAGATTATTTTATTTTCAGAATAATGGCCCTAACGTTTTGACTGAAATAACACAATTTAAAGTTATTTAATGACAAACAAAATGTATATCCTGACTTTTCTGCGAATACACTTTGAAGTACTCTTCATTCGGAAGAAAATTTATATAATTCTGAATAACTGATAAAGTTAAGCTATACACAAAAATGTAGTTACTACACAAAAAAAATCCGATGTGACACCCTCTATCGTTTATCAGTGGGTATACAAATTATACTTAATAAAGCCTATTTTTCTATCTTCTACATTTTTATCCACATAAACCTTTGAAGAAATAGTTACATTACACATTTCTTTAGGGTACAGTGAGAACAGCAATAGTCAAATGTTTAACAACTGGACGCCATATGCTGGTTCCATACTGTTTCCTTGCAATTACTAGAAATAACCGAATGTTGAACGGGCGTTAAAGAGCGGCCAAAAAATGAAGAATTAGAACCATTAATAACGGATACCTCAGAAATGGCTCCTGCCACAAACAACTTATTTTAATAAATTTTGTGTTTTAAACAAATCTATATTTTTTGTGAAGTATGTTCTCGTTTATCGCTTAACGTTTACTAGTTATACAAGATTACACAAAGTTCTTTGAAATGAAGAGGACTTCAAAAGCTTTTCCCAGAATATTCAAGATATGCATTTTATTTGTCATGTAAATACCTTTAATATATGGCATTTTAATCAAAATCGATACGGCCATTTTTTAAGAAAATCAACATTTTCGAAAAATTTTCCATGTTAAGGGTAATTGGGGGATGGGGGGGGATTTTCTTAAATATCTGTTTCGCATCCTTGGAAGATACTAAACATAAATAACAAGTTTAGTACTTACCCGACTTTTCGTTTGTAAGTCACAAACATACACAAGGACAAGTTTCCAAAAATGCTTCATTTGAATTCAGGAGGTCTCAAAACATGTATTTCCGGTGAAATCTCGGTATCGAATTTTTCGGTGGAATGCAATACTTCCCCTACTTACTATACGTAGTAGAGAAACTAACATTTTGCTTATTTTCTTGTAGATGCAAGGGGAATATGGAAGACTTTAAGCAATAGTCAACATCTGGTTGCTATGTGGCGTATTCCATTCTCTTTGTGTGTCCAGGACAAAAAAAAATGAATAACGAATTCCCATATGAGAAAAAGTATAAATATTAGAAAATTCAAACAAATGACAAGGAATATCTCGGAAATGGTTCACTCGAAAAAAAATATATGGGACATATATTGTGTGTTTTATCGAGATCTACAGTTTTTGTGCAGTAAAATTTTCTGTATTTCTTACGCTTTACCAGTTATCGAAAGCCACTCAGAATGTAGGGGACTTTTGAGGAGGTCTACAGAAAATTCAAGATATATATTTCATTTGCCATGAAAATATCTTAAACATGTGGTATTTTAATAAAAATCCTTAGAGCCATTTTTCAGAAAATACAAATTTTCGAAATGTGTTCCATATAAAGGGTAGTCTAGGGTGCGGGCTTTCTTGAACATCTTCGAGTCGCATCTTTGAAAGATACTGACCTGAATACCAAGTTTGGTATTTATCCGACTTTTTGTTTTTGAGCTATGCGGTTTACAGGCACCAGACACACGCACAGACCTTTTCTTAACCATACTTTTTTTTATTCATGGGGTGTCAAAACATGTATTTCCGGTGAAATCTCGGTATCGAATTTTCGGGTGGAATGCAATACCTTCTCTACCTGCTTAGGTACGTGGTAGAGAGAGTAAAAATGTGCGCGTCTTCAAAACACAGTTTATTTCACATAACTTTTTGCGGCAAAGCCATTTCCGAGATATCCGTTATTAATGGTTCAAATTGTTCAGTACTCAGACGTTATTTTAAAGTCCAGTCGATGTCACAGAAAGAGTATGGGATTTTAAGGCCAGTGTCCATTTCTTCAGCATTTGACCGTCGCTATTCCCAGTTTACACAATAGGTATGTAATGCAGCTATATCAAGAAAAGGAGAGTAAACTTTCGTAAGAATAATTTGTATGCCCACTAATAAACGACAAAGGTAGAGAAAGTCATGTGAATGTAACACAGATTTTTTTTCCGTATTGAGGAGGCCTCAACCACATATTTCCGCTTCATTGTGTCTTAAAGCCACCATGCCCTTGTCCGTTAGTTTTCTTGCAGATTTTAACGTTTTTCTCGCTGTGTTATTGTTCAAGAGCCTCTCGTTTCTGGTTAAGGTAGCATCACTTTTGTGTTCTTATTACGAGTCTAATGCCATTTACTGAGGGAGTTGTGTTTCTGACAGTGAAATTAAATGAAGCTTCTTCCATTTCACACACTCTTACATCATAGCAGCCGAAATAAACGCGTCTGTCGCCGTGAAGTGCTTAATATGAAATGTAGTTATGTCGCGAGAGTACGGTGAAAGGTGTCGCGGTTTTCATTTCTTAAACACGGCACGGCGGCGGCGGCGATGTTAACAGAAATGACAGTTCCAAGCATCGCAAGTGATTTATGTCCCTTTATAATGTAATTCCGGCACTCGGCGAAAGAGGAATGTGTTTTTTAAGTACGTGCATCTAAATCATTTACGTGCTACATGAACCTCAACTCACACAGTGCCTTATTACACCATGCTTCAAGTGGCACAGGGGATTTCAGATGCTGCTTACCTATATAGGTTATACAACGGAGGGGGACCCCTCGCGACCCACATAGATCTATTGTAGCTACTACCCCAGGAGGAAGGGATAAAGTGAAGGAACCACAGGAGGCTACATCATAGAGACACGCTGAGGTCCTTAACAGTTTCGAGAATCGAAGACCCGTTCCCATTGCGGGAGCTACCTAGAGAGCGCGATGAACGTCCCGTCGGCGAAGCATCCGCGCCATCTATCCGGCACCGCCGTACGCCACGAAATCTAGAAGCACATCTGAAAATGGGAAGGAAACGAAATAAAAAGGAAATCATGGTAGATACGAAACCAATCCTTTATTCGCCTACCGACCAGGGAAAATTGCGAAAAACCCAAGGTCACGGTGGACAACCTACCGGAATCGAACACGAGAACTTTCGAATGCAAGCCTCACACGTTACCAGCAAAGCAATCCCGCTCGGTGAGAAGCATTCCATTCTACTAAAAAATTCGATACCGAGTTTTCACAGAAAATACACGTTTTGAGGCGCTCTGAATAAAAAAGGCATTATTAGAAAAGGCCCGTGTGCGTGCGTGTGTGTGTGTGTGTGTGTGTGTGTGTGTGTGTGTGTGTGTACTAAATGGAAGTATAATTCAGGAGGTTAGCAAATTTAATTATCTGGGATGTTCAATTTCATATGATTTACACCTTGATTTAGAACAAAAATTAACTATATTTCAATATACTCGTATATATGGTACTATTTACAAAACTCTGAAAAACAGAAAAAGAACAGAAATAATTTTATAAAGTTCTAGGTGTTCCACTTCTGACATATGGCAATGAAAATTGGACCATAAATAGAGCAAGAAAAGGGGAAACGAGTCTACAGAGATGAGATTTTTAAGGCGAAAACTGGGAGATACTCTAAAGGCCGGTTTCACCAACAGATGCTAAATTTTAACATAACGTTAAACTGATTTAACGCTGAAGTTAACAGAAGTTCTGTTTATCAAACAATATTAACTTTAACAATGTATTTAAGTCGGTGTTAACTTAACATCGCGATACCCTCGTGTTAAGGCGTTTATGTTAGAAGTTGGAAAATGGCTGCCGCAAACCAAGCTGTTGATGCGAGTTTGCTACAATTGATATTTTAAATGCCATTCCTAATAGGAGAGCAGTCGTACGTCATAATTAATTTGAAACCCTGCAAAAGGAGGAATTTTTAAAGCAATATAGACTGTTCAAGGGGTTATAAGCATGGTTTTATAGGAAATACGAGAGGTTAGAATACTACCAACAGAAGCATGCCTCTCTCTCCTATGCTACAAGTGTTAATTAGGTACTTAAGTTTTAGGCTACTAACATTTTTCATTTACTTGGTGGGTGATAATGTTGGTATTTGTGGTGTATTCGGAAGGTTTCCAAAGGAATTACTTCAAGATTCAAACACTATTTCTTTTTCGGGTCTACTTGATTAATCAGCGGTAACACACTTTCGTCCATTTTAGTTTCAATGCAGTGTCCACCGCCGGTTTTAAACCGTCTTACACGCTCTTTGCACCTAACGTTTCTAGTGCTGCACGTTATGCACATAAAATTGCCGCAGTTGTTTGCTGGTCTTAAGAGAAACGCATTCATTCCAATTAAATTACTCGCGAATTTTGTCCCAGGCTGCAATTTTATCCTTTAATGATAACGCGTCTATACTTATTAATCAGGTTAATTAACGCGTTTCAAACGGCGTAACATTTTCAGTTACATCGCGATTCTAACCTCAAACAATCGAGAACATCACATGGCAATTGCCATCAGTGTAAATAGTTGTCTGATACAATAGGGTGACAAAATAAACAACAGAGAAAGAAAACACAACAAAAAGGAACAAGAAAAAGGGAAATAGAGATAAATTACCTTTATCTAACTGAACAAATTTGACCTAGCTTCGCGCACCTTAGCCAAAAAATTGCCCATGTTTGAGAGTTCCTCTGGTCAACCAGTAGATCCCAACATGCCAATCTCTTTCTTGAGGGACTTAAGAATTTTTCTTTCAGTTTAATCGTTCGCTGGTTCTCCCACTGTACACATTCCGCCAAAATATGTACCCAGTCCTCATCCAAATCACAGAATGGGAAGATTCTCATGCCAGAGTCGTCAGTAATTTTCTGTGCCCTCCAGCCCCCCAGTCTAAACCAAGCCATTCCTGATCTTTCCTTTCTTCCTAAATTAAGTATACATGCCTCTTTACCCCAGTTCAGTTTTATTTCATTTGCTAGACTTAGAGAAGGTTTAATGTTACAACCCGATTCTATTTTCTGTTGGTTGATGTCTCTTAGTCTTCTTTTGACACCTTTCCATATGTTTTTGTCATTTGTTTCTGCTCTTATCCGTACTGACATCATTCCTAGTCTCCTCAAACCCCTTTCCAAATCAGCTGCCCAAAACTTAGGTGACAGGTTTTCTCGCTGGTATTTATAACATTTGGATCGTAAGAGTGCATCGGAGCACGTTCAGAAGCAGTGTAGTTCGGCCACGCCTTCTCGAAAGCTAGCGTTTGTAATTGTCTTTGACGTTAACACTATGTTAGCTAACAATTTGCTGTAAAAGCTTGATGAAACGCAAAAGTTTTAACCTTATGTTAAACTTAGAACACCGTGTTAACAAACAGGATGTTAGAGCATTTTTAACATCGGTTGGTGAAACCGGCCCGTTGCAAATCTATCAATTATAAGAAAAAATGATTCCTTAAAATGGCAATGGCTTGAACACATTGAAAGAATGCATTTAAACAGATTAACGCAAAAGGTTATCCTTGAAGAAAAGTTGTAAAAGTTATACTAATAGGTAGAGAAAATCATGTGAATCTGATGGCAGAGAGCGCTGTATGGTGGCTAACATGATTAAACGATTAAACTCACCTCTCAGAGGAGGTCGTAAATCCATTATTTGTTCGGTCTTCAAACTGTCTTTCATTTCAGAAGTTTTATTCTGTAAACGTTTTCTTGAACAAGCGCCAGACAGTCGGTGGATTATCATCCCCTCAACCTTTTCTCTGATATTTTCCTTCAGATTTTTATGTACACCCGGCAAATGTTCTCAAATATCTCATCTCTTTTGTTTTTGCCATCCTTTGGTTGGTGTCCAAGATTTCTCGTATCACACAAACTTGTGCCAATTCGCTGACGAGGTTTTGTTTCTGCGTCGGTTGTAAATATTTGTTTCACATGAAATATGACAAAGCTCTTAAGCCCCTTCAGCGTAGCAACATCTATTGGCACTCATGTAACTTTCGCTACTCACTTATGCTAGTTTGTGCGTTTAGTGCAGCAGAGCAACATCTGTATTAATTTTATTGATGATGTTTCTAACGCTCCCATATATGGCCTATGACCTTGGGGGATACCTCGTTCCAACAAGCGATGACTAAACCCATTTCTGAGGTGAGGGACCCGACGGGCGGAATCCGCTGCCTCCGATGGTAGGGAGATGATGAGGATGGCGGTGTAATGAGAGGACCTACAGCTTTTACCGTGAACCCCGAGCCACGCTGGGCCTTGGGGATGAGGATACACGAGCAAGTCAGAGATGAAGGCGTGGATAGAACAGACTTAAATTCGCCACCCCAAAGCCGGAAATCCAACCCGAACCGTCAGTAAGACAGGGGGAAACAAAACCACTGCGCTTCCCCGGCGTCCAATTTTACTAATGTTGAATACTGCTTTCCTTGTATGCAATACACCTGTTCTGTTGTTTCTTATTACACAATCGCGTACGCCTTCTTGATGATATTTACACATAAGAAAAGTTAGTAACTGTAGTGACATACACTATACTTTGGGTTGGGAAGTAAACTACAGTTGAAACTTTAATTTACATCTTTTTAATGATCAGCAATAACACATTAGAGTGAATGGCAGACTTTGAACAGAGTAACTTGTTATTTAAAGCATTACTGAAAACTAATTAACTGTATTTAAAGGTGAAATTAATTGCTCTTTCACACAAGTCGTATGTAGAACAAGGTTGGAAAGGTAGAATCAGATTGACAAATTCAATGCCATAGCCGGAATTCGAACCAGAGATATTCCGGTTTCCGTCCGCTTGCTCTACCCAAGCGAGCTACCATGGCAACATCCCGGCACGGCATTCAATTCCTCGAGTTCAATAGCATTTTTTCTGGTAAACCACAAGGTCATCTCTAATTCATGATGAGATGACATACCCCAATGGCGACTTGCAATGTTGTAAGGTGCTACTTTAAGTTCTGAGCTTCATAGCTTAAACAACTATTAGGTCGATCAATAGAATTGTTGGACGAGTTGGAAAGGTAGAATCAGATAAAAATTCATTGCCATAACCGGGAATTGAACCTCGGATCTTCCCGTTTCCATCCGGTTGTGCAGTTGGATAGAACAACTACGTAGATATTAGATTGGAAATACACGTTTTGAGACTCACTTAACCCCTCAAAAAAACATTTTAGAGAAATGTTCGTGTGTGTGTGTGTGTGTGTGTGTGTACGCGCACGCGCGCGTGTCTTTTAACAGCACAATTCAAAAACAAAACGTCAGTTAAATATCAACCTTGGTATTTAAGTTTAGCATCTTCCAAGGATGCGACCCGAATATTTTCAAGAAAATTGCCCCACAAACTACCTTTCACATGAACAATTTTCGAATATTTTGACTTGATCAAAAATAGTTTTTGCGATTTTGGTTAAAACACCATATATTAAAGATATTTAAGACGACAAAATATATATCTTGAATTTTATGGGAATAGCATGTGAAGTTCGTTTTATTCTGAATGACTTGTGCACATTTGCTAACACATAGATAAAATCTTGCTACACAAACAATGCAGATCTCGTTAAAGCACACAATTTACGTCAAATAACTCTTGCTTTCTCTACTACGTATAGTAAGTAGGGGAAGTATTGTATTCCACCCAAAAATTCGATACCGAGATTTCATGGCAAATACACGTTTTGAGGCCTCATGAATCAAAAAAGCATTTTTAGAAAAAGGTCGATGTGTGTGTGTGTGTGTGTGTGTCTGTGTGTGTGTCTGTGAACAACGAAAAGACGGATAAGCACCACACTTGATATTTAGGTTCAGCACCGTCTAAAGATGCGACACGAAGATGTTCAAGAAAATTTCCCACCCACTAGCATTTACATGGAACATTTTTCGAAAATTTTAATTCTCTAAAAAATAGCTCTAACGACTTTGATTAAAATAAGATATATTAAAGACATTTGCATGGCAAATAAAATGCATATCTTGAATTTTCTAGGAATAGCCTGTGAAATCCTCTTCGTCAGAAGGAATTTTGTATAAACTTGTATAACTGGTAAACGAAAAGGAACTACACAAAAATCTGATGTGTTACACTCACATGACTTTCTCTACTCTTGTACAAACTATTTTTACAAACGCTTATTCTCCATATGTTTCATGTTAATCGAGATAAACATTTGCGGACTCTATCTTATTGCTAAGTTTCTTGTAGATGTAAGGGGAATATATATTTACAAGGGCAATATAGAAATAAGGTAGCCTTTAAGCACATACATATCTCTTAATAGCTGGTTGCTAGGTGCAGCACCATTCTCTTTTCCACAGATTAATACTCTTTGCATATCCAAGACAAAACAATGAATAACGAATTCCCATTTGAGAAAATAAGTATTGAAAAATTTAAGGGAATAGCAAGTAATATCTCGAAAATGGTTCACTCAACAAAAAAAATGTAAATGACATAAATTGTGTATTTTAACGCGATCTACATTTTTTGTGTAGTAACATTTGTTGTATCTCTTATGGTTTACCAGTTATGCAAAAGTCGTTCACAATGAAGAATACTTTTGGAGACATTCCCAGGAAATTTAAGATATACATTTTATTTGTCATAAAAATATCTTAAACATATACTTTAATCAAAATCGTTAGCCATTTTTGAGAAAATTAAAAATTTCGAAAAATCTTCCATGTAAAGGGTAATCTGGGGTGGGGGGATTTTCTTGAAAACCTTCGTGTCGCATCTCTGGAAGATACTGAACCTAAATACCAAGTTTGGTGTTTATCCGACTGTTCGTTTCTGAGTTATGCTGTTCATAGACAGACACACACACACGCACACACACACACGGACATGTTTCCAAAAATGCTTTTTTTGGAATCAGGGGGTCTCAAAACATGTATTTCCGGTGAAATCTCGGTATCGAATTTTTGGGTGGAATACAATACTTCCCCTACTTACTATACGTAGTAGAGAAAGTAAAAAATGTAGATCTCTTTAAAACACACAATTTATTTCAAATATGTTTGTTGTGGCATATGCCGTTTTGAGATATCCATTATTAAATATTCTAATTGTTCAATACCTGTCATTCTTTTTAAGTCCCATCGATTTTAGTTGTTCCTCGCGATATCATGGAAACAGTACGGAATTCTAAGAACAGCATATAGCGTTCAGTTGGTAAACATTTATCTATCGCTGTTCTCTTTGTATCTATAACGAAATGTGTAATGTAGCTGTTTCTGGAAAGGTTTATTTGGATAAACACAAGCTTTACTAGGAATATCTTGTACATCCACTAATAAAGATAAAGGGTAGAGAAAGTCAGGTGAATGTATCACATCAGATTTTTTTCTCGTGATCATACAAAGAATTCAAAAGTTTATTTGGATTAATTAACAAGAAGTAGCTAGGCTAGCCTTTGTAAAATAGTTGTAAAAGAGTGAGTAGAGAAAGTCATATGCATGTAACACACAATATTTTTTCCCTTTGAATTTGAATGAGATTTTGTTATTCTTCAGTTAAGGGTACCATGCTTGAATTTAGACATACTCAACCTCTACCCAGTCAGGCGACCTATCCCATTTTCTGAAGTCTTGATAATATCGCAGCACAAGTTGTCATCCATATTAATCAAGTGAATGGAGGCCCAACAAGCTGACATTTAGCTGACAACAGCGATACCCAGAGGCCCGTATCAAACAGTCTGTTGCATGTGTTACATCTCTAGCGGGCATATCCTTTTACATTTGCATCGGTAAAGGCTAACGCATTATGACGCGTTGTTATTCCCTGTAATGAGTCGCATATCGGGTTAGAACAGCTGGGCGGTCCAAGCTGAGAACACAAACAAGGAAATACTGCAATTCTGAACCGCATCTGGGCTTCAAGAATAATAACATGATTGATTAATGCGAGTATTCAATTCATCGAACAATATTTTGGAATGCCTCGGATATCGACCAATCGCGGTCGTTTACCTTATAATATTGTAACACAGCGGCTATGCCTAAGGTTATCGTGAGGTCGCCGACAGGCAGTCGGAGATAGACAAAGATAAGTCGCGCTCTCGTCCGGTGTAAACACCATAAGCGCTACCAGCAGTTGGCCAGGGCTACCTCATTTTGAGTCTGTGAGTAAGCGAGTTGGTGAGTGCGTTTCTGCTGCGACATCAAGTGCGGTTCTCCGAGCGAGTTGGTGACGACGGCTGTGACGTGCAGCGAAAGCTACGGCGGAGCGAGAGATTGCAGAAGTCTTATGTTTGACTCCCCAGCGATTGAACTGTCCGGAAGAAGAGGCTACATCACCAAGTAAATGAAGTGACAGGGAAATTGAACTGGTTTGCATTAGTGAAGTGACAGTGTAAACTAAGTGAAGTGTCGGTGAAAGTTGAACCAGATCAAAATAGTGACACTGAGAACAGAGAAGTGACAGTTGAACAAATGGACAAAATTACAATATGCTTGCAAGGATGAACTTTTATCGGATGAAACATCAGTTCATTACTAAACCATAAAAAGTACCAATATGCTACGTCATCCATTCTGCTGAAATTACGAAATCCTACTACCTCAACATCCACTCGAGTTCAATCCAATTGAGTTTCCATTATCGAAAACCGGCAGATTCCTTCAACTTTTTACTTTGAACATTGGGTTTTTAATCTAGTTCACATTCAAGTAATGTCAATATTCAAATATTGTTATATACCGGGGTGAGGCCAAAAGGTTTTGCAGCTAGATATTAAATTTAGTTACCCCGGCATAAACATTGGGGAGCGTAGTTGCAGTGACAACGAGAGGTCCAGGAACTTAGCTGCACAAATTTAAAGCAGGCACATTTAACACATTACCCGTGATTTATTAAAATTGATATAGTGCCATACATCGTTCACAACAGATTACAGGAGAAACATAGGAGGGAGATGTTCCACACACACACACACACACACACACACACACACACACGGAAACACGCATTCCTACACACAACCACTCGCCCTTAAGGCACACACTC
This sequence comes from Deroplatys truncata, assembly GCA_030765065.1. Lineage (NCBI taxonomy): Eukaryota > Metazoa > Arthropoda > Insecta > Mantodea > Mantidae > Deroplatys > Deroplatys truncata. The sequence goes on from CM060979.1 coordinate 17,550,231, forward strand.
GACTCACTCTGGGTACTGACGCCACTAGAACAAATAGGCTAGTTCCTCCACTTGCCCGCACCCCCCTGACTAGGAGGTGGGGAGGGAAATGCCGCGTTGGACATGAATTCAAACTCACAAACGAAATAATTAGTTCAACAATGTCATGCTACAAAGCAATAATGTGTCCGACGCGACATTTCACACACATACACGCTACAATATATCATGTTCTTAAAAAAAACGTTCTTTACTGTGTTACGATTTTAGCTTATCTTAATTCTGAGGTTTACTATTCCTCATTCTCACTGTTGGTAGCAATGGTTAGTACAGAGTCTTGGGTATGAAGCCTGACCGCTCGCACGGGGTTTTGTGTCCGGATAGTACGACATGACACAGCCGGCCGTGCCAGCACTCTGTCTTCGCTTCTTATTTCTGTACTCCTGTAAACCTGAACATAAAATAAAACAAAATAAACTCTTACCTCATAGCTAATGCTGTATGTGTACAAGCCGCTGAAAGCCCAAATTCTTGTGCTTACTTCGATAGTGATTTTCGTGACGAACGTTCAACATTTTCCCCAATTTCGTCTGATGTTTCTTCTGTTAACACTGAATGTCTTCGTATGTGTTTCTTGTTTTGCACTGCACCAGTAGTTAACAAGATCTGAATTGAAGTTCTGGGCAAGGCAAGAAACTCCAGCATGGATGCTTCACGAACTCGACGAGCCGATTCGTAATTAAAATAACATTTACATACAAATATACCTTGTTCTAAAGACTGTCTTCCCATCTTTGCAAATGAAAGTGGACTACTGATGCTAATGAATACATGCTAACTGAAGAACAGAAAGCCGGTCGTGAGTGCGGGGTGTGTGGAGTGGAGGAAGCCACCCGACATTGGTTCTGAGGCACGACACCGTGCGAGCGGTCAGGTTTTACACCGAACATTCAGTATATTGTAACACACTCCCGTTGTTTATTCATTTAGTATAGCATTGTCTGATAGCTGACACAATGGTGATTAGGGGTAATGAGTTTCATCACATAAATTCGGCCATGCTCCACACTCGCAAATCATTTTCTTTTAAACAGTGTTTAATGTCCTCTCTTACTTTATACGGCACCACAGACCGTGACATTGGTGATACATGAAATGATAATTGGGAAAGGAAATTTGGGAAGGAAACGTTCAAGACCTAAGTCTAGGGCACCACCTCGGCATTTGCCGGTAATGAAGACTGGGAAAATACTTAACCTGGATGGACCTGGAGGGATTTGAACGGAATATCTCTCGCTCACGAGTGCGCATCTTAACGAGTGCGGGTATGTTGGCTATGTAGCAACGTATTTAATCTCCTTGCCACCATTGCATTGATTCCGGCAAGATCAGCGTGACCAATTCTAGCGACAAGTCTTTCTGAAGTGAGATTAACGACGGAATGGCGACTAGCGACTTTCCCTACGACTTCAGGAGTGGTTTAGAGACAATTCTGGTGGATTAAATATTTTTGGCATAGTACCTACATTTGCTAATTGAAGAATTGGATATTTTAATCAATAAAATTATACACCTTAAAAATATGTGTAATAGGCAATCAAGGTCTGTATTTGAAGAGCCCAGTGGAAAAGGGACACATGCCACCGATGTCATTTAGTATCATAACTAGTAATCCCTAGCAGAATGACATGTGCCCATTCTTAGAGAGAGAGAGAGAGCATTATATATTTATAAATGTACATGACTGACACATTCCCAGTCCAAAAGATCCCCATGCCATTTGTTTCTCTAGGTTTTATGAGTCTGCTTCTCATTGGCCAGCTGGCTTTGAGATAAACTTTGAAAAACTTCTTCTATTTGGTTAAGTTTCCAAGATGTTAATACACTATCGCTTGTGAAAACTGCAACACCGAGAAAGAATTTCCCGAATAACTCCAAACTTGGTGGAAGTGTAGAAGAGTGTGCAAGCAATAAGTGATTAGGTTTGCAGAGAGATGGGGTATACATAGGCCGAGTAGAGCCCTCTCGTGTCGGTTCGACAAGTCAGTGTTGAGCCCAGTGTAGTCACTACAGAGCTGTTCTACAAGGTAGAAACAATACAGTAAGTGCCAGTATGCCTCGTCGACGTCAAAGGGAGCCATATCGGCATGTGAGTGAGTTCTAACGGGGCAATGATCGGCTCCGGGGAGCGGGTTTGTCATACCGTGACATTTCGGCTCGTACAGGGCATGCTGCTACGACAGTGATGCGTGTGTGGAAGCAGTGGATAGATGAAGGTCGTACGCAGCGAAGAGCGGGTACTGGACCACGGAACATGACCACAGCACGGGAAGAGCGTCATCTTGTCCGCATGGCCATAATGGACCGTACAGCTTCATCCACAGTGTTGGCTCGACGCTGGAGCACTGAAACAGGTATGAACTTGTCTGCATCAACGGTTCGTTGCCGTCTGCTGCAGGTTGGACTGGCTGCATGCATGCCATTACGTTGGCTTCCATTGTCCAGAAACCACAAGCTCGGAGATGCTTGCTGCAATGGGCACGTGAACACTGTCACTGGGGTGCTGAGTGGCAAAATGTAGTCTTTTCGAACGAGTCCCGCTTCAATGTGTCCTACAGTGATGACTGTATACGTGTCCGGTACCGTGGTGAGCGCAACCTGGAGGGCTGCATTGTTGAGCGGCATAGCGAACAAACACCAGGTGTGATGGTTTGGGGCGCCATGGGTTACAACAACCGACCTCGCCTCCTACGAATTGAGGGCACTTTGAACAGCAACCGGTACCTAACGGTGGTTGTACAGCCTGAGGTATTCCTCCTGCTTCAGGCATCTCCACAGGCCACATTTCAACAGGACAATGCCCGGCCACATGCTGCGAGAAATGTACAAGCCTTTTTCGAAGAGCGACGGATACCATTGCTTCCTTGACCCGCACGTTCGCTGACATGTCACCCACGAACATGTCTGGGATATGGTTGGTCGGCACATGGTGCGTCACGGTCCTCCAGTAACCAGTGTCACGGATTTGTGGACTCGAATACAAATTACGTGGAGGGGAATCCCTCAGGAACTTATTCAGAACCTTTTTGATTCAATGTCACGGCGTATAGCAGCTCTAATTGTAGCGCATGGAGACCACACCAAATACTGAATATTAGAGCTCAAAGGTCATGTATGAATTTGTAAAGTTTATGATTTATTACTTGTCATGTACCTAACCTGTGGTATTAAATTCATTGAATTCATGCGTTTCCTTCCTGGTGTTGCAATTTTCACAAATGGCAGTGTATTAATGCTGTTGAAGAAGAAAATACAAGAATATGGTAAAGCAGTTATAGATCCAAGTAATATGAATTTACAAAATGCTTAAACCTCTTTAATTCCCAGTTGTCTGCCAGGAATGTATCCCGAATTCTTACCCACAGACAATGATACAAATGTCAGAACATTCCAAGGCTTTCTTTTTAGTTATTTATTTTAACTTCTTGTAACATAACATAATACCAAACCAACATTAGCTAATATTTAATATTATTTGCAAAAAACCATCTAGTTTATGTAACAAGCGTTGGTATATCAACAGGCGTTCACAAAATCAGACTTACTTGATTGCCCTTTCCTACAAGAAAAAAAAAAACACTGTGTTTTATGTATTTAAATTCCAGCACTGTATGTTAATATCCATGCGATAAAGAGGTGCAATAAACGAATCCTTAAAAAGCATGCAGAATAAAACAGCGAGGGAGAATTTAGGTAGGTATATGTATTGTATGAAATTTTATGTAAAAAGTGGCATTTTGTATACATTCTTGGAAATAAAACATAAAGGTATAAAACCTGGGGAGAGGCCTGTATCTAATCCTTCAACTGGTGCTAAACCCGGCTTCACAAAAGGCGTGGGAGACTAGTTAACACATTAAAAAGGGATAAAAAAAGTTCTGGATTCATAACGAGGACGTGTAACACGGCCTCGGTTAGGGTCGGTCTCGGCAGCAGCGGTACCTAGTGCGAGTATCATTAACGAAATTTCTTGGGGGGAGGGCAGAGTAGAAAATTGAAAACGAATTCACGGATGAAAAAGAGAACATCATTACCGCTGAGGGCTTTTAGAAGGAAGAAGGAAGAGGGCCCTCCCTTTACTAGGAAGGAGTGAGGGGGTGCTCGTTACGCAAATGATACGCGCCGCGCCGCGTGTTACTCAAGGGCTGTTTGCATTGTGCCAAAGTCGCGTATCAGCACATTATGTAAGCAAATAAGGTTGTGCCTGCCAAACTCTAGCAAGGTAAACCTAGAACGTTTCAACGACAGGATTCTACCTGCTGAGAATCAAGGAGGTTACAGTTCACCATCATCCTATGTTCCATAGTGTGTGTGTGTGTGGTTTCTTGGATCAATACCCTCAGGCCTATTCTTCAGTGCTATCGCCCATTATTCTAAGCCCTGCTTCTGGTAACTAGAGTCCGCATTTATATGCAAAATGTGTGCCTTTTATACATATTTAAAGGTATGTGGATATTATATACTTTGTAAGTCAGACTTTAACCACAATTTGGCAGTGTTGTTTGATAATGAACTTTTTTTCATGCCATATTGGGGGGGGGGGGTATTATTGTTGTGGTAGCCAATTTGCGGCGGTATTAATGTTTGTGTTCGAAAGATGCTACTGTTTATCTGCCGCACGTATGGAATACAATTTGTCGCGGTCACTTCGTGTTATGTTTTACTGAGCGCCTGTTATTGTATTTAATTTTGGGTTCACTGTCCTCCGGCTAGCTATGATTTCTCGGTAAAGCACTTCTCTTGTACAGGATGTGTAAACGGAAAGGAGTTTTTATCCTAAGATAACACTGATAAAAGAATTTGTTTTACACTTTTATTGTCGTAACAAATTATTCACTTTCATCTATTAATCTTGACACTCGCCAAACTGAAACTGTTATAATAACTTCTTTACTGCCCATTATTAATTCCCGTACTTCAACTTTTTGTGTAATTAACTTTACGACACGAGAGATTTCTCACAAATTTGCTACGCGTAACCTTGATGAACTTCGTGCGACGCATACAACACGAATGCCCCCGTTGAACTACGTGAAACTTGACCCTGACACTGGATTTATACTTCCTCGCCCCAATGCCTAAAGATTATAATCGAGCTGCTATTGGTTAATAAAACGCGCCAACATTAGCGTCTATATTTATATCCAATGAAAATTACGAAAACATATGCTCTGGGGAAAATGTTCCCGAAAATTCTAAGAAAAACACGCCACTCTGACGTCATTTGCTCGTCTCTAATAATGATAAACAGCTCACACCCTCGCTACATTATTGCACGCTATTATTGTCAGTTTCAGTAAGGCCGTATAAACCCACTTCTCAACAATGCTTACAATCAACAAACATCTCAAATCAATATCACACAACAATGCATATTCACACTACAATCACTCTGACATTTACATTATTGTGATACAAATTACTGCTTCAATATGGAAATGTCATGTTTTTCCGTCTCCAGACCAGCACGACAAATTGAGCTTTTCGGTACTCAAACACCAACATAATGATAAATCTACTACGGCAATAACTTTTCATAAGCACTTTTCCTTCATGCTGCGATATTTCACGTTTGTGTATTATTTTTAAAATTTGAACATTACTTAATCATTTACTTACACACTTGCATATGAAACACATGATTGCGTCCTGTCCAGCAATATGCAGCACATATTTAACCAATATGCAAAGTATTTCGACATAACAAAATAGTGTACGTTACTGCAGCAAAGTGGTGTTTTCAGAACTCGTTTCGATATAACCATCTTACTCGTCCTGAAAAAAAAACTCACTTTCCTATACAGTTAGGCAAATAATTATAAACTCATATTCCAAGGAAAAATACATATTTTTAATTGTTAATACAAAAATGCATGTTTTGCTCTTGAATGTAATATTAAATTATAATTTCCCCTTAAAATAATCGGTAATATCTAGTACTTGATAAACTATTTGTAATCAGTATATAAAAATGTACCTATGTTCCAGCATATCTCTGGAACGCCTGGAGCAATTTCAACAAATAACATTCCTTTCAATTCAATAGATGTTGGTCAGCGTTTCTCCAATTTTTTAACACTTCCAAAAAATTTTGATTTTTCGAAGTCTGCAAAATATGAGGTTGTTTCTGCCATGGTGTGTTCACTGGACGTGAATTTCTTCCCAGCGAGCCAATTTTTCAGGTTTGCGAACAGGAAGAAGTCGCTCGGAGCCAAATCTGGAGAATATGGTGGGTGAGGCAGCAGTTCGTAGCCCAGTTCCACGAATTTTGCGACGGCAATGGCTGACTTGTGTGCGGGTGCATTATCCTGGTGAAAGAGAACCTTTTTCTTCACCAACTGGAGCGTTTCTTTAACAATTCCTTGTGAAACTGATCCAGCATTGCACATAATATGAACCTGTGATCGTTTTATCGTTTTCCAGGTAGTGGATGTCTTTCACGCCTTGGGAATCCCAAAAGACAGCTGCCATTATTTTTCCTGCCGACGGAATGGTTTTCACTTTCTTTGGAGCAGGTTCGCCGAAGGAAATCCACTGTTTTGATTGTTGTTTGGTTTCAGGTTGATAGTAATGGATCCAAGTTTCATCAACCGTCATATAACGCCGCAAAAACTCATTTGGGTTGCGCTGGAACTTAGTCAAACACTCCTGTGAAATAGTCACACGATTCCGCTTGTTCTCAACTGTGAGCAGTTGCGGCACCCATCTTGCTGAAAGCTTTCTCATACCCAAAAATTCGGCAGCATGTTATACACCGATTCACTCGAGATGTTTACGGTCTTGGCTATCTCACGGATTTTCACTCGGCGGTCTTCCAACAGAATATTGTGAACTTTGTTCACCATTTCCTCTGTTGTGACCTCAAACGGCTGTCCTGTGCGCACGGCATCTCTTGTGCTTGAACGGCCACATGGAAATTTTGTGAAATATGCCATGTGATGGAGCAGAGTCCTCATAATACTTGTTCAGCTTTTCTTCCGTTTCCTTCACCGGCTTACCACGTAAAAAGTAGTGCTTTATCAGGACACGAAATTCACTTTTCTCCATTTTCTACGAAGCAACCGACATCTGGTTATTTTAGACGCTCTCAACAATGTTCTGAGAAACAAATGATGACGAATTTCTGCGATTATACCCAGAATAGATGTAAGACTTGGGTGCAAATAAGAAACCTGTGATTAGAACACTATCTCTCTTCAAAGTCATGGACTTATCAATCCGCCCTTATTTTGTATTTATATTATTAATTATTATTATTATTATTATTATTATTATTATTATTCGAGTAGTACATCGTTCTATGGCATTATAAACAAGATACATGAGTCTACGTGACATTTGTTTATTTGTGTTTGTTTCTCACAGCTGATGCGAACACGGATCTAACGTGGAAGGATACAAAATGTTTTGTTTACATCGAGTGCGGATCTAAGGCTGGATCGACTATACAGTATCCTAATCTTAAAAAATCTGATGTGTTACACTCACATGGCTTTCTCTACTCTTGTACAAACTATTTTTTACAAACGCTTATTCTCCATATGCTTCATGTTAATCGAGATGTCAATCTTATTGCTAATTTTCTTGTAGATGCAAGGGGAATATGGTAGGCTTTAAGCGAGTCAATTATTTTAAGAGCTGGTTGCTATGTGGAGTATTCCATTCTCTTTGCATTACCAGGATAAAAAAAATGAATAACGAATTCCCATTTCAGAAAAAGTATAAGTATTGGAAAATTTAAGGAAATAACAAGCAAGATCTCGAAAATGGATCACTGAACAAACAAAAAAAAAGTATATGACCTAAATTGTGCATTTTAACGCGATCTACATCTTTTTGTGTAGTAAAATTTTGGCTATCTCTTATGGTTTACAAGTTATGCAAAAGTCGTTTACAATGAAGAATACTTTTCGGGACATTCCCAAAAAATTCAAGATATACATTTTATTTGTCATGAAAGTATCTTAAATATTATGATATTTTAATCAAAATCGTTAGAGCCATTTTTGAGAAAATTAAAATTTTCGAAAAATGTTCCATGTAAAGGGTAATCTGGGGTGGAGGGATATTGAAAACCTTCGTGTCGCATCTCTGAAAGATACTGAACCTAGATACCAAGTTTGGTGTTTATCCGACATGTTTCCAAAAATACTTTTTTTGGATTCAGGGGGCCTCAAAACATACATTTTCCGGTGAAATCTCGGTATCGAATTTTAGGGTGGAATACAATACTGCCCCTACTTACTATACGTAGTAGAGAAAGTAAACATTAAAAAATTAAAACCACCATTAAACCTTTCAGTGAAGCCTTCAATACGACCAAAGCAGTAAAAGAGGGCTATAGAAATGAACAAAAAAAAATACTGTGGGATTGGAAGGGGTGACATGTAGAAATAATAATAAGAAACCGAACATTAGTGTAGACTCCATAGTTTTCAGGGTCGTTGAGATGAATAATGACACTTCCGATTCCATTTAAGTCCACGTTCATTCCCCATTAACACAGAGAAAGGGTGAAAATGATCAAGATTAGTGTCGAATCCATATGTTCAGCATCGCTGAGATGAACAGATTTCCTTGTAAGCAGTTTGAGTCAGACACATACACTCTAGCCTAATCGGGTGTTAAATCTCGAAACCAGAGGATCCTGTGGTTTCCCTGCGGCTCGTCACGGCCGCGTGTTAATGGTGGCAAAGTACAATAGATCCTACTCTTTAGTAAGAGATTACCCACAAAGAAAATAGTTCGATTCTTGTCCATTTGGTGCAAATACTTTTACATTTTTGTATGCATATTTTAATATTTTATTATGCCTACAAATCCGGACTGTACCTTACCCGTCTGATATACATTCTTCCGCGCTCCCTTTTGTCCGCCTGATAGCTAATGTTTTTGATGCCATAGGTATGACTTTCAGGCCACTGGAAACCTGCAGTAAACGTCATAATTGATATCAATATAAACATATTCAAATAAAGGAAGGCATGCAAAAACAAAAGTCTATAATGAAAATCAATTCACACATTTCATGGAGAATCCGCTAAGAGGATAAACCCCTCCATATCGGAATCTGATTCTGCAGTGCTGGAGTCGCAGTCAGTTTGTCAAATGATCCTAGGGATCGATCACTTTGGGTGCCCTAAAGACCCTGGATCGAACACTTACACCTGTAAACTCGGAACAGAGCTGTTCGGCGTTTCTCAATAGCAAAGACGGATTCTTCTCTGTGAGTGCATTAAACATAGGTTGTTGATTGTTCGCCTCTTTAGCCTTTCGATCCCTTAGCAGAAAACCAGTCGTAGATTCTGCGATTTTGCGGTAATTACACGCATAACAAAAAGTCGCTAATTACCTCTCGCATTAAAAACAGTACACCTTTGAATGGCGATGTATGACAAACGAGCCCTAGCAATGTAAAGGTCAGCCGATAAAAACCCGGTCATGATAGATGCAGCAAGTACTTTCGTCATTCTTAGAGACAGGTTTATACCGAAGGATCATCCTACCTATTTGTTGATAGGAATTTGCATGCATTCCAAATGCATTAACTCTGTTACGTTATATATTCTATTCATAGGGTTACAAAAATATAAATTTGACAATTATATTCGAATATATTGTGAGCGTTATAGTTTTATTGTATAAGAACGTGATAAATCTAATTTTATAAAGTTCGAGATATTCAGCACAAAATTTGTTTAAGTAAATCTCTGAAATTGGCATTAGCATCCTCAAGAATGATAATATAAGAAGGGATTGGATCGTACGAGTTTTACCCCATGTGGCAAAGGTTCGACACCTGGAGAGATTATACAATTCATGCTTACGATGTTTACGTAAGCGCTAAGGCTACCACTTGGTCATCTCGTGGTCAGTATTTAAAGCGACGTTGTTTGACGATCTCGGGAGGCCCTTGTCACGTTGTTCCTTTAAACGTATTCTGTTAAACTTGCAATTTTTTCGCCCGTCTCCGAGACAACGTTAGCATGGGACACCGGACTGCTTTCGTCTACCAGGTAAAATCAAAAGCTGCCTAGACCTCTCCCTCTTGCAAAGTAGTTTAGATTATGCCGTCGTTTCTAACGCTCTCCATATGGCCTATGACCTTCGGGGATACCTAATTCCAGCAAGCGATGATTGGAGCCTTTCTGAGATAGAGACACCCAGAACGGTATCCGTTGCCTGCGGTAGGGTGATGACGAGGAAAGCGGTGGAATGAGCGGACCTACAGCTTTTACCGTGGACTCCGAACCACACTGGCCTTGGGGCTATTCACATGAGCAGGTCAGAGGTGAAGGGGTGGATAGGGCCGACTTAAAGTCGCCACCCTAGAGCCAGGAATCACCACGAGAGCCGGAAACGAAACCACTACACTACCATGGATTTTGGATTATGTATTGGAAAGATTAAAGCGCCTCTTGGAATCATAATTAACTGCTTAATAGTGGCACCTTCACCACCCTTCCAGCTACCGGCAAACCATAACCCTTATGAAATTCCTGAGGTATCTCTCTCGACCAATCCTTCCCGGCACTCCGGCTAGAGGGTGCAGACGGACCATTTAAAGAATACATGGTAACAGCAAATGCTCTGCCATCTATCCACAGCTAAAGAAAGCAGGTAGACTAGACCGCACCCTAATACCATCTGTAGTCACCTGTAGAAGCAGCTATACAGTTACCTGGCACTAATGTCTCTGTGAACACGTATCGAAGCTGCCATCTGCTAGTCATAAAATCAGAGGTACAGTTGCTATGCACATGCCTGTGCACGTGTAGACATGTGTCGAAGCTGCTATCTGCCCGTCAGAGAAGCAGGGATAGTTACCTAGCACTAAGGTCCTTGTGGACATGTATCGAAGCTGCCACCTGCCCGTCACAGAATCAGAGGTACAGTTGCTATGCACATGCCTGTGCACGTGTAGACATGTGTCGAAGCTGCTATCTGCCCGTCAGAGAAGCAGGGATACAGTTACCTAGCACTAAGGTCCTTGTGGACATGTATCGAAGCTGCTATCTGCCCGTCAGAGAAGCAGGGATGCAGTTACCTAGCACTAAGGTCCTTGTGGACACGTATCGAAGCTGCTATCTGCTAGTCATAAAATCAGAGATATAGTTGCTATGAACATGCCTATGCCCGTGTGGACACGTGTCGCAGCTGCTACAGAGCAGAGGCACAGTTGCCTAACACTAAGGCCTGTGGACACGTGACGAAGCAAGATGGTATGGTACAGGGATGAGACCTGTAAGGTTAACTGCCCGCCACACGCCGATCCACGAGGTATCTCCTAAAGATCCGACGCGATATGACGACGTAGTTAAAGCGAGGTGAAGGCCTCTTTTGCTCCTACCGTGACCTCTGGGAGAGAAGGATGAGGGGAGAGATCCGAAGGGCGAGTATATCCGAATGATGACGAGCGCAAGAACGGGCAGTTTACGTTTCAGGTTCGAGCGCATCCGACGCCGCCCGCGTCCACCCACAAGTCTCCGAGCCTTCGACGGTCTCCCCTGGTTGAGTCCACTCGGAGGCGGATCCTGAGCAGTCGCCGGGAAGAAACCTCAGCAGAAGGCACACCCACCCGCAATCCGCCAATGATGCGTACAGGAAATGAGGGGCAGGAAAGTCGTGGTAGAAGAGGAGCCACCCCAGCATTCGTCTGCCCCTCCCGGTAAACCACGAAAAACTCATAGGTCAGAGTGGGTGGTCGAACCCGAGACTCCCGAATACGAGTCACACACGTTACGGCGGCGACACTTCACCCGTTAAAGCGACGTGAACTAAATAGAGGGGAAAAAATAGAAAAAAATATTTTCTTTTTTCAAAATTTGTGATTCATTTAAGCACACAAAATGCATTCCTAATCGCTCAAAGCCCCAATTTTGTTTCAGAAATCCTAAAAGATTTTTCCTGGATAAAATCAGATTTATTGAAAGGCCAGTTTTAGCATGAGTATGCCAGCAATATCCGAATTTAATCGTAATGGATTGAAGTATATCTACATAAATTAAAATATGATTACGCGGCGGTACACCTACCCCCAAACTTAGCATAATGGTATACCCTAATGGTGCGGTTGATGATAATTTTATCTGCACATGACATAAAAATGCAAATGACTCGTCCTTTCATCTAGGACAAAAGAGAACGACTCTCAAACATAGTTAGTAGAAAAACCAAGGGAAGTGCCCGTAGTTGTTTGTAGAAACACAATACACAGAGACGAAGATAAAAGCAAAAAGAGATAGAGGGTTGCCTATCTCTGTAATTAAATAAAATTATCTGATGACATTCCCAAAGAAAACAGAGGAAGACATTTTAAAAACAGCAAGTAGAGGGGAGGAGGTTATTTTGGTCGCAGTAGGAGGAAAGGACCGGATAAAATGATGTGGGTTTCAACTTTGTTCTAGTGGTAGGATTTCGAGGTCTCGAGACAGGCTTGTTCGTTCTTCCCTTCTTGCAGATCCCATGTAAGATCTTGATCCCAGCACACCCCTCGGCGTCCGGCCCTGCATCGCAATATCTTATGAGATAATAGCATCCAATCCGGACTAGTCAACTTTACGCCTCAAAGATCTCAAGTAGACGATGTATAGGGCAATTCCGGTATCCCTGTAGAGCCCCGATTTTGTAATCTCTAGAAGGGCTGCCATGGAGCGTGCAGCTTTAAAGGGGTGAGGAGGGGTAGCTAAGTTGGCCAACATTTCCGTTCTAAGCATTGCCGTAAATTACTTTCCTTAATTATCCTACAGCACTTTCTTTGACTTTATACTTTCTGCAGCTGTATTTCTTTCGCGTCGAAACGAATGTTATGCGTTTTATCGTCGAGCATAATGCTATGAGATCATTAATATGCACTTCCAACAGATTTACTCAGTTTACGTGATCATTTGTTTAAAGGCCAGGATTAGGACGGCGACAGAAATGTAAATGAAATGGGTTTCTCTGTGCGACGCAATGTTATTATACTCCGTAACAACACTGTCAGCAATATTCTTTTCTCGGCGAGCTGTACTTTCTTATCCACTTCCTCGTTCATGCTGTCATGCTAGAAAGTTGAATTTCCTTTATTCCGTGCTGGCAACCTAACTGCGTGTTTTGTCTATTTTACAACACGTGTGTGCATGAACTACTTTTGATGCGTTTATTATTGCAGGCATGGAGTATAATCATATTTCATTGCTGAATTTTTCCATTTAAATTTTACCCAGGTGTTTATTTCTTTTTTACTGTCTGTACCACGTATTTAGTAGGAAGAGAAGATATTGCACTCCACCCAAAAATTCGATACCCAGGTTTCACCGGAAATACATGTTTTGATGTCCCCTGAATCTAAAAAAAGAAGCATTTTTAGAAAAAGATCCATGTGTAGTTGTGTGAACAGCATAACTCAAAATCGAAATGTGGGATAAATATCAAACTACCTTCCAAAGATGGAACATGAAGATTTTCAAGAAAATGCGCCACCCCAAACTACCCTTTACATGGAACATTTTTGGAATTTTTTATTTCTAAAAATGGCTCTAAGGATTTAGATTGAATTACCACATATTAAAGACATTTCATGACAAATAAGATGTATATCACGAATTTTCTGTGAAGTCCCCTTCACTCGGAAGGAAACAAATATATACCTGCTAAACGTTAAGCCATAGACCACAACGTAGGTACTACACAAAAATATAGATGCCTTTAAAACGCAATTTATTCCAAATAACTTTTCTGTAGCTTAAGCCATTTCCGAGATATCCGGATCAATACTTAGTCATTGTTTTTAGTCCTGTCCACATTCAGTTGTTTCTCGCGATGTCATGGAAACAGTATGGAATTTTAAGGCCAGCATATAGCGTCCAGTTGTTAAACATTTCACTATCGCTGTTCTCTTTGTATCTATAACGAAATGTGTAATGTAGCTGTTTCTGTGAAGGTTTATCTCATTAAAATAGAGGGCACAGAACAACATGTGAATGTAACATATGAGATTTTTGTTTGATATTACTTACGATTTAATTCATGCAACAGCAAGTTTACCTGAAAGTTATTAATTTTTTTAAGCCCAACAACCAGGCGTGGATAATCGACCGCCATTTCGCCACCAAGGTTGGTAACCTTGCTAATGGACCACCATGTTCAACAGTTGTTAGTAATTAAAGAGCATTTCTACTGTTCGCTATTGCCGAAAAATGTAGTATACAATACAACACACTAAGTGCATTGGAGAATCTCGCCTTATCTCGTCCTCGCTTTCCTTCCCAGTTTCTGCATATCACCTTATTCGTGTATATTGATACTATTTTTTCGGCGATGGTGTACAACAGAAATGCTAAATAAAATTAACAACTGTCAGCTTTTCCAAAGCAGTATCAAGGTCGAGCGAGCTAGCCTCCGCGAACTGCTAATCGATAAGCCACGCCTGGTAGTGTTGGCCAAGTCAACAACGAAGGTGACATGGCTGCTTGCGCCTAAAGAGTTATATTTAAATGCTACATGAATTACATAGTAAGTAAATGTTAACAAATAAAGTGAAATAAGATGGTAAAATTAAATTATGAAATATGCTTATATTGCATCTGTGTAACAATATTTTATATATATATATATATATATATATATATATATATACATATAGCAATAGCTGAAGATTTAAGTACATTTTATTAACTTCTGTAGTAAAAGTGTAAAACGCACGGAGAGCGGGGTCGTCAACAAATGAACTTTTGCGTAGTCTCTCTATTTCTCTCCATTTTATTTTACGTCGCTTTAACTCCTTGGTCATATCACGACGGATCTGTTGGTGGATAACTCTTAGAACGATATGTGATGGACAGTCTCATCCCTGTAACCACCCGCTCCGTCACGTGTCACAGAGACCCCAGCGCATAGCTACCGAATCTTCTGGTTCGTGCCGTGCAGACGGCATTAGGTGTCGTCCAGTCCAACCGTCGCCCCCACACAGAAAGGCGGACAATTAGCCTTCTAGGTCTCATCCCTGTAAACACCCGCTCCGTCACGTGTCACAGAGATCCTAACGCATAGCTACCGAATATTCTGCTTCGTGCCGTGCAGACGGCATTAGGGTGCCGTCCAGTCCAACCGCCGCTCCCATATAAAGGCGGACATTTAGTCTTCTAGGTCTCTTCCCTGTAACCACCCGCTTCATGCCGAGTAGATGGCATTAGGGTGCCGTCCAGTCCAACCGCCGCTCCCATATAAAAGCGGACAGTTTAGTCTTCTAGGTCTCATCCCTGTAACCACCTGCTTCATGCCGAGTAGATGGCATTAGGGTGCCGTCCAGTCTAACCGCCGCTCCCATATAAAGGCGGACAGTTAGTCTTCTAGGTCTCATCCCTGTAACCACCCGTTTCATGCCAAGTAGATGGCATTAGGGTGTGGTCCAGTCCAACCGCCGCTCCCATATAAAAGCGGACAGTTAGTCTTCTAGGTCTCATCCCTGTAACCACCCGTTTCATGCCAAGTAGATGACATTAGGGTGCGGTCAAGTCCAACCGCCGCTCCCATATAAAGGCGGACAGTTAGCCTTCTAATTCCCATCCCTAGAAATGCCATCTTGTTTCGTCACGTGCCCACAGAGACCCCCAGCGCATGGCAGCTGGATCTTCTTCTTCGTGCCGTGCAGATGGCGTTAGGGTGCCGTCCAGTCTAACTGCATTCGCTATTACCGCTTATTTTAAAGTTAAGGTGGAACTTTGGGTCGTGGTATTAAATATCCAATCCGGTATTTACCTTGGCGACTGAGGAAAACTCCGAAAAAACCTCAGACAGATCGGTCGGCCCACGGGATTTGAACCCGCGACCTCCCGAATGCGAGTCCTCGAAGCTCGAGGAATAAAAACACACGCATTATAACACAGTTTGTTGTAACATGCATGCTACATTTGGGAAAAGCCGTGGGTACACTTGGATAAAAGGGGAGCTGAATACACACGCTTCAATGGCTTACTACAATGCAACTCTCTCCCTCCTTCTTAGCGGGGTATACCATTATCCAGACAATATAGCCACCCCTCCCTCGATACACAACTGCTTATACAAGAGGCATGGGATGTTATGTCTGAGAAGACGCTCTTTAATACCGCCCCTGTCTTCAGCATCACCTGTACAAAAATCTGATGTGTTGCATTATCTACTCACTCTTCTTACAAAAGCTTAATGTTCTATCAACTTCTTGTTAACAGAGACAAACTTTCATTACATTGTAGGTATAAGATGAACACAGAAGGCTGAGATGATAGTCAGATTTTTAAAAAGAAATCGCTACGTGATGGCTTTAGAATGTTATGGTATTTGTATGTCAACGAGAAAATTCAAACCAATAACAAAGAATATCTCGGAAATGATAAACGCCACAAAAAATTAATTTATATAACAAATTTGGTATCTAACAGGCTTTTCGTTTTTAAGATATACTGTTCATACACACACCAGCACACACATGGATCTTTGTCTAAAAATGCTTTTTTTATTCAGAGAATCTCAAAATATGTATTTCCAGTGATATACCGTATAAAGTTCTTTTACTGGAATGAAATACTTTATCTACTTACTATAGGTAAGCAGTAGATAAAGTAAACATTTACCTATATGCCAATTTAGTAAGAAATCAGGCTTGTCCTGTTGGGGTAAAACGCAAATGTAAGATCACATACTACGGCAAAGCATCGAACGTAGACCAATGGGCTTACGAAGACGTGGATCAGCTTCGTAATTTATTGGCCAGAGCCGGCTCTAGGAACATCTCGATGTTTAGTAAGAGAAGCTATTGAGAACTGGTCCAAAGTAGAACATGATAAAACCTGGCTTAAAACTCCAGGAAATAAACGTGATAAACTAGGTATTAGAAAACCATGTAAGAAAGCTGACTTAAACATAACAGACTTCAGCTGAGAACATGTACCGCATTTCTTACACAACATGCTCCTGTGAAAAAGCATCTTAACACGATGGGGGCGTTTCGGGTAACTTAGATTGCTGATTGTGCAAGAAAGAACTGAAACATGAAGTAGATACTATGCTGCTTTAGTTTAACTGCCCCACGTATGGGAGGCAACTCGAAGTAGTATTGCTATTGGTGTTTATTTTTATTTATTTATTTCATCACTTGGAAAACCAATTTGAGAAAGTGTTCTGTTGTTGAAGTTTACACCACGCTTTGGGCATCAATTTAAAGAAGATATTCTTTGTTACGTAATATGCTGCTACATATGAGAAGCCGATTGAAGATGTTTTTCTGTTGTTACACTCCAAGTATTTATTAACTTTGTTATTAAACAGCTTCTATAGATAGTTCATGTTTGACTCGACTGCGTCAGTCTTACTTTAGAGACACGTTTCTCTTAATCAGGGCGTGGTGCGACAAGAATGTAGGCTTACATAGATTTTAAGTTTAAATTCATTTCTTGTTATTTATCCTTGACACAAATTAAATAGCACTACACTGATATTAACAGCTGTGAGATTCTTTAATTTAAAACTTGCACTTTGTTATCACGTTTACTTAATTTTCGTTACACACGAATAGGTAATATTTCTCTAGAGAACACATCTTCCATCCGGTTGCTATCAAGGTCTGCAGGCAACTGAACATATTTCAACCGTATAAGCTTTTAAATCTTTGTATTTCAATTCTCTGATTGACTAATCCTAGTCCAATAGAATACCTGTATTTTACTAAACCTTTTTGTGGCTGTTGATTGGCTAATTTTAAACTGTCACAAAATTTACATTATCGTTGCTCTAATAATGACTAGTAACATTTAAACTCTCAAACTCATTATTGACCCAAGGTTACCTCATTGTTACGTCATTGTTAGCAACTTTAAACTTACTATTCTCACAGCTCTTACATTATTAAATTACATAATGCATTAACATAACATTATTGAACATATTTACAATAATATAAGCATTTGCAATGACTGTTACATACATTTTAAAATTATTACATACATATTGCTTCAAGGCGGGCTGTTATTGAATTTACATATTATATAATTTAACTTAAATTATTCAAGTGTTAAAAACACTGCCTCAAACAGCCCAACACATTGTATGCTTCTGTGAGGCCTTGGCTTACAGGAAGCATGTTGTTTTGGGGAAAATGTTTTTAGAACCAGAAGAATTTAAAACCGTATCTGTTATGCGACTGTACTCCTTGGTAAAGGGTGCAGGCATAATGCACTGGCTTTAAAACGATACAGGTAGTACAATAAGTTCAAGATTGTAGTGCGTCCGGAGCACTAACAGGAATCTGTATCGTATAAGATGAGGCAGTATTTTTAACACTTAAATAATATCAGTCTAATTATATAATATAAAACATAATAACAGCCTCCTTAAAGCAATATGTGTATAATATAATATATAAAATAGAAGTAACAGTCATTGCATTATG
Source organism: Deroplatys truncata (assembly GCA_030765065.1). Classification (NCBI taxonomy): domain Eukaryota; kingdom Metazoa; phylum Arthropoda; class Insecta; order Mantodea; family Mantidae; genus Deroplatys; species Deroplatys truncata. The sequence continues at coordinate 17,568,679 of CM060979.1, forward strand.
TTTATATTATTATGTACATGTATAATAAATTAACAATGTAGGAGCTGTGAGAATAAAAGTAAGCTGGCCTCCGTAGCAATCAGAATTATAAAGTAGAAGCCGAAAGTTGCTAACAATAAGGTAACCTTGAGGCAACAATGAATTGGAAAGCTTAATAAAGGCTAGTAATAATTCTTGGAACAATAATGTAATATATAAAACAGTTAATAAATAGCCAAACTAGAAAGGCTAAAAGTTAAATAAAAGTATTCTATTGGAGTAGGATTAGCCAATCAGAGACTTGAAATAGAGTAAATGTACGAATTTAGGCGGTAGACGCTAGAGGCCTGAAGGCAGCGTTCCCGAGCAGATCCGTGAGACATAATAAATTCATTATGGCGTGAATAATATAAAGTTTACGTGTTAAAAAGTAAATTTAACAAAAATCTCACAGCTCTACAGTAGGATACATCAGTGAAGTGTTATTTAATCGTATGAAAGATTAACAAAACGAAGTTAAATACCATTATAATTTGTGTAAGCCTTCATTCTTTAGCCGTACTACCCCTGCTAAGAGATACGTGTTTCTGCAAATTACTACTGACGCAGCCGAGGCATACATATATAATATTTAAATAAACATTAAAATACAAAGTTGATTTTTTAAACGTGGGGGCTAAGGCCACCGGAAACTTTGTACCTACGTGGGGCGAACACTCCAAGAAGCATATCTCCCGCAATACGTGGTGCAACCACAACAACAATAAACACTCTCAAAGACAAGACAAGCCCTTTGTGCTTCTGCCCTGACCCCTGAAGAGAGACTCGTAGGGCGATCAGATCCGAGTGCGGAATCATGGACAGGTTCCTTAAAAGTTTCCAGTTCGAACGCATGAAATGATGAGTACAGGAAATGAGGGACACGAAATTTGTGGTAGAAAAGAAATCATCCCAGCATTGGCCTACCGATCAGGGGAAACCACGAGGTCGATCCTGGGAACCGAACCCAGGACCTCCCGAATGCGAGTCTCACACGCCTAGAAGATCAGTGAAGTTCATTTTCTCTCAGGATGGTAAGGATCGACGCACCTCTCTATTCCCGTACTTCATTTAGTGATGACACGGATGATAGATGGCTATTTGCAAAGACCTAGAGAGAAAACAAGGCTTTTATTACAGTTTGTTGCACTTCCAAGTATTCGTTTAAGGCAAACATGTCGAGAGAGGGAGTAGAGGAAAAGCAAATCATAGTTGTAGAAGTCAATAGTGTTTTCACAAGTACAAATTGGGGGGTTGGGGGGTGGAGAAACACTCGTAGCGTTGTTTTAAGCACTCGGTTTAAAACACTTTTGATGTATCTTTCCCCTGAGAGTTTAGCGCTGCACTACAAACACTCCAATAAATCGACTTTTCTGGTATGTGAAGAGCGACAGAATTAAAACTATCTGAAAAACTTCCCGGCCACAAAGAGAATGAGGACACGCACACACATTTTTTACTTGAAAGACCTCACAGATAAAAATGGAAGAAAAAGCGAGTGAGATGTATAGGTTGCTTGCTTTATATCATGCGAGAAATAGTAAAAAGAGAGAGGTCCATGGTGAATTAAAGGCTTTTTATACTCACATTTTCAAAAAGAATATGCATGTTGTAAAAAGAATTTCCTCTTCTCATCCAAAAATTGCTTTAGCAATATTACTTCGATGTGTGGCGTGTGCATAACAAGCTGTAAACTTCATTGTGCATTGAACTATTTTTTTGAGCAAATAAAGGGGACAAGGTACTCTGAAATGGTCAAAAATCACATTTTTTGTTTTAGGCAACCAATAAAATCTCTATTATTTCCAGTTTCAGAAAATATATAGTTTTGGGAAGTTAAGATCTTTTTAAGACATTTAAATACCTTTCAAATGCTAGTCTGTATTCCTTTAAAGCAGTCATACAACGCCCCTTTTTTACTTTCTCTACTACGTATGGTAAGATACCAAGATTTCACCGGAAATATATGTTTTGAGACACCTGAATCCATAAAAAGCATTTTTGAAAACATGTCTGTGTGTGTTTGTCCGTGAACAGCATAACTCAGAAATGAACAGTCGGATAAACACCAAACTTGATATTTAGGTTCAGTATCCTCCAGAGATGCGACACGAAGGTTTTCAAAAAAATCTCCCCAACCCGGATTACCCTTTATATGAAACATTTTTCGAAAACTTTAATTTTCTCAAAAATGGCTAACCATTTTGATTAAAATATCATATGCTTAAGATATTTTCATGACAAATGAAATGTATATCTCGAATTTTCTGGGAATGTCTCCAAAAGTATTCTTCATTGTGAACGACTTTTGCATAACTGGTAAACCATAAGAGATAGACAAAATTTTACTATACAAAAAATGCAGACCGCGTTAAAATACACAATTTATGTCATATACATTTTGTTGTTGAGTGAACCATTTTCGAGATATTGCTTGTTATTCTCTTAAATTTTCCAATACATACCTTTTCTCAAATGGGAATTCGTTATTCATTTTTTTATGTACTGGTAATGCAAAGAGAATGGAACATAGCAACTAGCTCTTAAAACATTTGACTATCGCTTAAAGACTACCATATTCCCCTTGCATCTACAAGAAAATTAGCAATAAGATTAACATCTCGATTAACATGAAGCATATGGAGAATAAGCGTTTGTAAAACTAGTTTGTACAAGAGTAGAGAAAGTCATGTGAGTGTAACACATCAGATTTTTAGAACATGTTTGTATCTTTCAACAACGAACGACTCATGCCCAGCGAGCAGTTCAGCAATTAACAAAAGAGGCCAGGACCAAGAGGAGGCAATAAAAGAAGTAGTAATCCAGGAATGAAGGTGCAATTGATTATGACCCTGGAATGTACTGAAGTGTGTGTGAATTGTAATGTTCAAACTTTAAATTCAGTTTTTCTCAAAACAAAATTTTTGGATACTTATGTACCTTTTTCTCAGAAAGTATGAAAGGTAGAGAGCTGAAATTTTCAGTACCTGTATACAACACATAGTTAAACTTTCTGAACCACAATCATAATTTTATAATGTATGTTAGGGATGTTAAGAAAGCAACAACGTTGCAAAATTTCCACATTTTTACTTTGCAATTAAATGCTTTTCAGCTTCTAGTAAACTGATACATATAACTAAATAATTGAGGTTCAGAAGATAGCTGATTATATTAAGAACAAGCATGTAAAGGTGTGATCCTGTATGGCAAGTAGTATCAGAGAAAAAGGTATATGAATTCACATGTTGTAGCGGGTAATGTTTGGTCGACTCTTGCAGCGTGCTCTTGTAGTGTTCCTCTTCCTCGGCTAGTGATGCTCGTCGGTAGTTGAGTATTCCATTCCTACCTAATTGCTAAGTTTCTTTAATCTCAGGTTCTAGTGGGTGAGGCAAGATAAAAAATACACTGCAAGTTTTCCCTTTATAGCTGATGTTTGTTTCCTTGCTCAAATAAATATGGGCGGCTAGCTTTTCCCATTTACTTTATCCCACCACTTGAATATTTATCAGAAGCCTATCTATCTTCACACGCATCCCACCCTTATATGCACCCACGTGCATCTGTAGCACCTTGCTTCGGCGTGACTTCTTGTTGCGCTGAACTCGTAATAAGTAAGAGTGCCCCCTCGGCAAAATCTGGTCTTATATACGGCGGCTTACCCACGCTGTCCTCTACGTTTGAAAATGTAACGATGCTTCCCATTGGCCCTCAGGTCGCGTTACCCAAGCATGTATGAAAATATGAGGTTTCAGAACCTTGCGCTTCAGCGCCATCATGTAGCGTTGTACCACTCTGTGCCAGGCACGGTCGTTATGAGTTCCAGGAATTCCAATTCAAGTAGTTAGCGCGCCCGTTGCTTACAAATAGCTCTGTACAAAGTTACATGTTGAATGTTTTAACATTCAGTGAATTAAATTATTGCTATAGAATTCTTATGTGTATGGTTCCGCTTTCATATGTACAGTGTATATGTATGATATATCCCCTTTCAAATATACAATGTATAATATGTATGATATATTCCCTTTAAAATGTACAATGTATAATATGTATGATATATCCCCTTTCAAATATACAATGTATAATATGTATGATATATCCCCTTTCAAATATACAATGTATAATATGTATGATATATTCCCTTTAAAATGTACAATGTATAATATGTATGATATATTCCCTTTCAAATGTACAATGTATAATATGTATGATATATCCCCTTTCAAATGTACAATGTATAATATGTATGATATATTCCCTTTCAAATGAACAATGTATAATATGTACGATATATCCCCTTTCAAATGTACAATGTATAATATGTATAATATATCCCCTTTCAATGTTTTAAGAGTAAACTTTATTATTTTTCTGCTGAATGAAATTATTTTTACGCAGTCAACTACATAAGCTATCAATGCAAAACCACTAGAAATAATTGCCATGATTTATAGAGTAATTCATAAAAATTTCAGGAAAAACCATTGGGGACTTTAAGAGCAGTGGTAATTTAACACACTTAAGGCGTAATTTCCATGTGTTCAGACTGTCTTGTCCCCTTAAACAGCGAAACTTCCCAAAAAAAAATCTAACGTGATACAGTCACATGACTTTCTCTATCCTCTATCGTTTATTAATGAATATACAAAGAAGTCTTACTAAAGCTTATTTTTATATCTACTTATTTTAATGCAAGTAAACTTTTGCAGAAACAGCTACATTACACGTTTTGTTATAGATACAAAGGGAACAGCGATAGTCAAATGTTTAACAACTGGACGCTGTATGCCACCTTAAAATCCCATACTGTTTCCTGGACATCGACACGACTTGAAAAGAATGGTTAAGTACAGAACAATTCGAACCATTAATAATGGATATCTAAATGGCAGATGCAACAAAAACGTTATTTGTAAAAATTCTGTGTTTGAAAGAGATATACATTTTTTGTGTGTAGTACGTTGTCGTCTATCGCCTAATGTTTGTCAGTTATACAAAATTCTTTCCGAATGAAGAGGACTACACAGGCTGTTCCCGGAAAATTCAAGATATAGGTTTCATTGCCATGTAAATATCTTTGATATACAGAATTTTAATCCAAATCTTTAGTGTCATTTTTGGGAGCAACAAAAAATTCCAAAAATGTTCCATGTAAAGGGTAGTTTGAGGTGGGAGGATAGTTTTAAAAACCTTCGTGTCCCAACGTGCATTTCGGTGAAATCTCATATCTAATTAGTTTCTCTACTAGTAGATTAAGTAAGGGAGGTATTGCATTCCACCTAAAATTTCGATACCGAGATTTCACCGGAAATACATATTTTGAAGTGCCCTTAATACACATAAAGCTATTTTGGAAACATGTCCCTGTGCGTGTCTATCTGTGAACAGTATAACTCAGAAACGAAAAAGCGGATAAATACCAAACTTCGTATTTGAGTTAGATTTTCAAGAAAATCCCCACACCCCAGACTACCCTTTACATAAAACATTTTTCGAAAATGTTTTATTTCCTCAAAATAAGGCTCTAAGGATTTTGATTAAAAATGTCATATATTAAGATATTTTCATGGCAAATGAAATGCATATCTTGAATTTTCTGGGAATGTCCCCAAATGCCCTCTTTCTTCTAGATGGCTTTCGCATAACTGGTAAACCCTAACTGATAACAAAATGTACTACAAAAAAAATGTAGATCTCGTTGAAACACAGTTTCTGTCATATACATTTTTTTGGCCGAGTGAACCATTACCGAGATATTCCTTGTTATTTGTATGAATCTTGCAATACTTATACTTTTCTGAAATGGGAATTCGTTATTCGTATTTTACTTTCTCTACTACGTATACTAAGTAGGGGAAGTATTGTATTCCACCCAAAAATTCGATACCGAGATTTCACCGGAAATATATCTTTTGAGACCCCTGAATCCAAATAAAAGCAATTTTTGGAAACATTTTCGTGTGTGTGTGTGTGTCTGTCTGTCTGTCTGTCTGTCTGTAAACAGCTTAACTCAGAAAAGAACAGTCGGATAAACACCAAACTTGGTATTTAGGTTTAGTATCTTCCAGAGATGCGACACGAAGGTTTTCAAGAAAATCCCCCCACCCCAGATTACCCTTTACAAGGAAGATTTTTCGAAAATTTTAATTTTCTCAAAAATGGCTCTAACGATTTTGATTAAAATATCATATGTTTAAGATATTGTCATGACAAATAAAATGTATATCTTGAATTTCCTGGGAATGTCTCCAAAAGTATTCTTCATTGTGAACGACTTTTGCATAACTGGTAAACCATAAGAGATAGACAAAATTTTACTACACAAAAAATGTAGATCGCGTTAAAACACACAATTTATGTCACATACATTTTTTTTTGTTGAGTGAACCATTTTCGAGATATTACTTGTTATTCCCTTAAATTTTTCAATACTTATTTTCTCAAATTGGAATTCGTTATTCATTTTTTTTCTTGGATATGCAAAGAGTATTAATCTGTGGCAAAGGGAATGGTGCTGCACCTAGCAACCAGCTATTAAGAGATATGTATGTGCTTAAAGGCTACTGTATTTCCAAATTGCCCTTGTAAATATATATTCCCCTTACATCTACAAGGAAATTAGCAATAAGAAGTAGATGGAGAATAAGCGTTTGTAAAGCACTAGAGAAAGTAAAAAGTCCTACTTAATATAATGATTACACAACGTAGATACTTCAGCATTTTGATGTCATTTGGGTTGCCTCTCGAACAAAGTGGACGGCGATTCGGCAACACCGTGTATGAATACCTTGTTTTATGCGAAAACAAATACTACACAGTACATTTTGAAGCATAATCGCGCCCTGTTTTGCAGCAAATGATTGTTAATACTGTCTCTAAAGGTCCTAAAAGAGCTTTTTGGACAAATTGGTTGTGTCAAAGAATCACGGGGAGGGTTGATCTCCGATGATAAGCATGTAAATTCCTCTTGTGTGACACCATTAATTACAATCCGGGCCGTACAAAGGAACACATTCAGGAACTCCGGACCATGGCCGTTGTGTGCATTCACCTTTGATTACTACTATCCGTGTCCAACCTTGATCAGCGGTGCATTAACATATGTTTCATTCTGAGCATGTTTGGCACGCATGTTTGAGTCCTATATGGCGCTCCGCATATAGGTATGCAGATTATAATAATCATCAGGATACTAGAGGTATCAGCATGATCAATAGCATGCGAACCCGCCCGTGGGAAGCTCATTAGCAGAGATGGACCATATAGAGCAAGGCCGCAATTACCGATAAATGTTACACCGGGGATGCCTGCCTGCCTGCCTGCGCGGCTTATAAAAAAGAACAGGCTTTCTGTGTGACACATATCAGACGTAAATAACACTCACAACATTATCCGCCGTCTCTACCCGCGAGGGAGAAGCCAGCTTCATTTACTAAGAAAAACAACCACCTCACTGTTTCATACCTTACAGCTGTCTTCTCTTACACAGGCTTCTTTTTACATTCTCTAGCACGTCCATAGCAGGCAGAGAAAGTATTGCATTTTTACTTTCTCTACTACGTATAGCAAGTAGGGGATGTATTGTATTCAACCCAAAAATTCGATACCGACATTTCACCGGAAATGCATGTTTTGAGACCCCCTGAATCCATAAAAAGCATTTTTGGAAACATGTCCGTGTGTGTGTCTGTGAACAGCATAACTCAGAAACGAACAGTCGGATAAACACCAAACTTGGTATTTAGGTTCAGTATCTTCCAGTTTACAAAAAAAAATGTTTATGACATTTATTGTGTGTTTTAACGAGATATACATTTTTTATGTAGTAAAATTTTGTCTATCTCTTGCGGTTTACCGGTTATGCAAAAGTCGTTCAAAATGACATCCCCAGAAAATTCTGGATATACATCCCCAGAAAATTCAAGATATACATTTTATTTGCCATAAAAATGTCTTAAACATATATGATGCTTTAATCAAAATCGTTAGAGCCGTTTTTGAGAAAATAAAAATTTTTGTAAAATGGTCCATGTAAGGTGTTGTTTTGGGGCGGGAGGATTTTCTTGAAAACTTTCATGTCGCATCCCTGAAACATATTGAACCTAAATACCAAGTTTGGTGTTTATCCGACTTTTCGTTTCTGAGTTATGCTGTTCACAGACAGACAGACACACACACAGACACACAACACATACAAACGGACATGTTTCCAAAAAGGTTTTATTTTTTTTATGTCCTGGACATGCAAAGAGAATGCAATGCTCCACATAGCAACCAGCTCTTAAAACATTTGACTATCGCTTAACAAGAAAATCCAACTTACAAATACTGGACTTAATGTGGCACATAACAACACCACTTTGGCAGAAAATGCAATTCTAATGCATATAATATAGCTCAATATTACCCCTGTCAACAGTCATCGCAAACGTTCACACAGCTCTACGTCTGGTACAACTGCTGATACTCCTATAAGTAAACCAACACTCCGTCCTGCTCAATTACAGTTATCATTTCCATCTAATTAGTTGACAATAGTCTACAGGAAGATGATGGCAGCATGGTCGATTTTGTCAGCTTTAACCGCCAAAGTGTAAGAGACCAACTTCTCAATCCGGGAGTCAAAACAAACGACTTTGCATAGCACCACCCACACAGTGTATCCTCCTCCGTGGTGTAATCGTTACCATGCTGCCTTAATTCCCGAGGTCGTGGGTTCAAACCAGGCGGAGCGGGATGAATGTTTTTCGGGCGTGAAAATCCTTAGCATGGCTTCCTTCAGAAGGGAAGTAAAGCCGGTGGTCCCGTGACGTAGATATTTACGGCACGTAAGAGAACCTCAAGCCTGATAGAGAGGTCTCTGAGCAAAATTCCCGGTCTTTCACGCCCAACGTAGAATGGGAGGCTAAAGGATCGCAGTAGTTAAAGAGCGTCTATAAATAAAACTCAATTTAATTTTAATTACAACCCAGTGGTTCACGATATACATACTGTTCCGACAACTAACCGTTTCCATCCACTCTCTGATAACAATGATTGTGATCAGGAAACTTCTGATTCCGTTACCGCACCCAAAGAGAAAATTCCTTAGAAGAAGCCCTCAAGCTCAACAAAACTTGGAACCCCATCATCGATGGCATTAACAGACGGTCAAACAACGCGAACCAATCAGAATCTAGTAGCGCCGAGTATGCAGCTAGGCCCCTCCCACCTACCGCACTGCCTCAGCGAGCACCTAGCCAATCAGAGAAGACCCCTCCCCGTGTATAAATACCGCATCCCGGACATTTACTTCGCTTCCAGCTCTCGTCGAGATGAGACGAAGAGGACTAAGCGCTCTCAGGCCCAAACGCCGGACTTCACTGCCGCCTCGCGGACGATCATTGGAGACCGCCGAACTCTCCGGATACTTCCACCAGCGTAGTCGCACTTGGCGCCCGCAACTCAACTTTTGGCTGCGATCTCGCGGCCTGTCCCCTACTTCGTCATCTACCTCCAGCGACTCATATGCAGCACCTCGAATGAGCTACGCCGCCGCTGTTGCTCGACTTAACTACACCGCTGAGCATTTCAGCGCCTCATCGAACCAGCAGACTACCTCAGCCGACAACGCAGATGCCTCTCCGGACAACACCCCCGACCAAGAAGGCCGCTTCAGCGCAGTCGCGGTCGGGGTACAGAGAAACCTAGCAACGCAGATTCTCCTGGAACAACTTCAACAACGCTGGCCTTCAATGGTGAAGGCGACCAGAATTGTTTCTAGGAACGGACCGACTCCATTGGTGCGCCTTGCTTTCCACAACAAGGCGCATTACGACGCTGCTCTTCAGACGGACGTGGAGCTCCTTGGCACCACGATCCGCTTTGAAGCCAGCCGCACACAACGGACACCACCGTGCCGCCGATGCTGCCAGTATGGGCACTCGGCGGAACAATGCAGCAACTCACCACGCTGCCACTACTGTGGCTCACCGGCCTTGACGTCCACTTGCAAGCAGCATGATCTTTCTCGTCGCAGAAGGTTCTGCGCCACCTGCTGCAGGATGGATCACTTCACGGGCCAAGCTTGCTGCCCGCTTTACCCGAGACGGGCAGTTCCAACACAGACGCAACAAGACGCACCACCGCAACCACCGCGCTCTCGCCGGGAGCGTAACAACGCAGACGTCACCAACACGCACACAGCTTCCACACTGACGGCCATAGAGGCCTCGATCACCGAGCTCCTAGCAGCCTCAGCAACAGTACAGGCATAGATCACCAAACTCAATCAAAAGCTGGAAGCGCTTCGGCAAGCCGCCAACCGGCGATTTGCTGGCATTGAAGCAAAGCAGCGCACATCAAACAGGAACTACGCCAGCGCCACTGGCAGTCTCAACAGACTCAGGGCGTCAATTGAGGAGTTATCCCACTACGACGACCCAGACCTCCTGCCGTCAATACAGCGAAAGCTGTACCGAATAGAAAGCTACCTGGAAGAAGAACATGACAATGACACAACCGACGACCGGGACGTGCGGTTGACGGCCATTGAGGCCTCAATCGCCGGTATCCGCGAAGAACAACTACGGACCACTGCAGACATCGCCACCAGCCTACGCCAGCTACAGGACAGTCACCACAAGCTGGAGGAAGGATATCAACTCATTCGCAACTTCATGGAGCAACACGTCCTACATCAACCCGCTCAGCAAAACAGACGCCGCAACAGATAGACACCGCATCTCCGCCGACACAACTCAACATCATCAACATCCGCTGCCCGGAGGTAACAGGCCCGGACACGGAACCAAATTACACTGTTATGACACCACTGTTCCTAGGTTACTGTTCAGGGCCTCGGCCATGACTTTTACCTATTCCCCACTGAGGAGATTGTCCACTTTGGAATTCTCCGACTTCAAGGAATCACCCACGAACCGCAGGATTGCTACGGCGGGACCAGCCAACACAACACCAATTATGCCCCTAATAAATAGCGCCACCACAGCATAAGACCCTTCTTTTCCTCTTCCTTTTTCCTTTCTACAACCTATATATATCTCTGTTTTTCCTTAAACCTTTATTCCTGTTTTCCCTAAAAAAAAAAAAAAAAAAAAAAAAAAAAAAATCGAGCACTTGAAGAGTCAACATGGGCAGGAAGAAGACAGCCGCAGCCTCCAAGCTTTCCCCTCGCGAGGAAGCCACCACCAGCGCCGTCACCGTTGAAGAAGAGCTTCCAGCCTCTCCACCGCCGACGCTAGCCGAAGCACCCAACAGCATCTCTCCAGTCAGCGCAGCCAGCCACACGCCGCTGAACACGCTACTCCGCAGTAGTCCGGGGAGTGCACCGTCAGCTCCCTGACGTGCTATTACTCACCGCCGCGCAACGCTTATGGCCGTCTACGGCCAAGGCGTCTCGTATTAGAAACGACAGAGGTCCTACACCGCTAGTCCGCCTCACATTCTTGGACGAGGACGAATACTCGCTGGCCCTCGGCGCAGGATTGCCCTTATTAGGGCAAACCCTGTCGCTCGAGGCCAGTCGTAGTGTGCGCCCAACTCCGTGCCGACGCTGCTGCCTTTACGGGCATACCGCCGCGTCATGTGACGCCGCACCCCGCTGCCATTACTGTGGCAATGGGACCATCACCTCCGACTGCAGGGCACACGACCTGACACGCCGCCGCCGCTTCTGCGCCTCCTGCGGGGGCAAGGGGCACTTCACTGGCCAGGCCGTCTGCCCACTCTATCCTCGTAGAGCCACGCCGCACATCGCAGAGACACCGCAGACCTCCACACCTGCACCGCAGAACATCACTTCATCATGCGACTCACCACAGATCCAGGCACAGCACCTCGATGTCATCCAGGACCTCCATGCTGAGGTGTTAAACCTTGCTGGCAGGCTCACTGCCCTGGAAGAGCATCTCAGCGCACAGTTCACAGAAGTCACCAACAGCATCGAAGAATCATGCGAAGCCACGATGAGTCGCCTCATCGTTTGCATCAGTAGCAGCAGCCACTCCTATGCCGACCACCAAGAGTCCATAAACAACCTGATCGTCACTACTCAGAAATCACAAAACAACTCACGCAGCAATACCAAGAGGCACTCGACTACATGGAGGAAAGCCGCAACCAAACGACTGACGCTTTTGACCAACTCCAAGACCTCAACAAACGCATGGAGGGGAACCTACACCATCACATTGACAATCCCCCTCCACTCGCAGCATCTCCTCATCAGCGTGCCCGGAGGTAAAGCCCGGGTACGCAAATATCGACGCGGAACGACCATGGACCATCCACACACCGATGCCCGGAGGTAACAGGCCCGGGCTCGGAGCCATCATTACCTGTTAAGTCACCACCGTTTGTAGGTTGCTGCCAGGGCTGCGGCCATGGCAGATACCTATCCACCACAGCGGAGAATTCCGCACATTCACATTAATCACCCACAAGCCGCCGGTTTGCTTAGGCGGTACCGGCCACCATGATCACCATTATGCCCCCATTAAATAGCGCCACAACAGAATAAGATCCTTCTCTTCCTCTTCCTTTTTCCCTTCTACTACCTGTATATATTTCTGTTTTTCCTCAGACCTTTATTCCTGTCCCCCCCAAAAAGTCTACGCCTCAGACACAACTGTACCTTCACCAAGAAGACTTCGACCACGCCACCGATGATGTCCACCGCAGTAGTGGACGAAACGTCTGGATCCAATTACTCCAGCAGACCACGGCAAATCAGCCCGGAAGACTCTTTTAGAATTTTAACCTATTATTCTCAAGGCTCCTACATTATTAACTTACTAATACATTCACATAACATTATTACACATGTATACAATAATATAAACATATAGAATGACTGTAAAATACACTCCATTAAGGCTAAATGTTATACTTATATAAACCCTGCTGATATTTCTCCCGTGTTCTTTCAGCGATCAAGAAATCTACGACGAACTCTGTTCTTTAAAGTACCCTGTAAAAAAAGTTACACGTCTTCTAGGAAGAAATAAGCAATCCAACCCTATGTGCGCTATTGAACTTGCCAACAATGATGAGGGTAGAGCTACAGGATTGTAAAAGTTGAACATCGACGCCACAGTGCACTCGTCAGCATTATGGGCACACTAAGAATTACTGTCAGCTGTCCTACCACCGTCAGATCCGGCGGATATGCAAGATGTGGCAGCACAGTAAACCCTAGATCACGCATGGTGATAAAGGTCTGTGACTGCGCATTGTCGTGCTGGAGAAGAACGCCACGGCCCCATTTTCCGTGACGTCGGCGGACTTAGGCAGTTAACTGCATCACTGTTGATGGTCGTATTAGGAGGAAGTTATTCCTTCCTGATCCCAGAACACAGTTGCACGAATAGTCTCTGCCGAGATTTCTTGGGACGGGGAATCCCGGTAAGCGTCTCCTCCACAGACTAACGTTCTTTTTCCCCCCTAGAGTCTCGTGAGAGAACCACGACTCGTCGACGGTGAGCAAAAAACTTCCCTGAATCTGCACTGTACTGTTGCATATCTGGACACGCTTCTGATTTTGCGCAATGGCGAGGGTATGGGGAAACCATTGTGCACACATCTTCATCTTCAAATCCTCATGGATGATGATGTAAAGGGTTCCCCGTGATAGACGTGTTGCCTTGTCTAGTTCATCAAACGTCATTCGTCTGTTCTCCATAATCAAGTCACCGACCTTTGGGCGATGTTTTGTTTGCGTGCAATCGCTGGTCGCCCAGTGCTTTTGTGTTCTTCAGCACGGTCCCTGCCGTCTTTGAACTCTGATACTCAATAAAACACGGATGTGCGACTTGGTGCTGTCTCCCCACATAACCTCTTGTGGATGTCTGAAGCAGTCCCTCCTCATCAGGAAAACCGCACTGTCCACTGTTGCCCATGCTTGTCTACTTCCATGTTATCTTTAACGATATCCACAAGTGTACCTGTAAGCAGCGACAACTGCTGCAATCCTCTACCTATGAGAAGCAGCAACATCATTTGGTGGCAATAGAATAGTACTATCTTCATGCATACATCGACACACATTTCCAACTGCTACTCTGCAGGAGTTATAGGGGGAAGGCCAATCAATATTGAACTAAGTAAATAAATACCAAAAAGGCACTCAGATTCAAGAGAACCTCATAGGCTATTCCCAAAAAATTGAAGTTTACACTTATTTCTTATATAAATATCTTAAACATAGAGCATTTAATTAAAAATGTTGCTCCTTTTTTACTTTCTCTACTACGTATAGTAAGTAGGGGAAGTATTGTATTCCACCCAATAATTCGATACCGAGATTTCACCGAAATACATGTTTTAGGACCCCTTGAATCCAAAAAAAGCATTTTTGGAAAAATGTCCGTGTGTCTGGCTGTGTGTGAGTCTGTGAACAGCATAACTCACAAACGAACAGTCGGATAAACACCAAACTTGGTATTTAGGTTCAGTATCTTCCAGAGATGCGACACGAAGTTTTCAAGAAAATCCCCCCACCCCAGACTACCCCTTCCATGGAACATTTTTCGAAAATTTTAATTTTCTCAAAAACGGCTCTAACGATTTTGATTAAAAAATCATACGTTCAAGATATTGTCATGACAAATAAAATGTATATCTCGAATTTTCTGGGAATGTCTCCAAAAGTATTCTTCATTCTGAACGACTTTTTCATAACTGGTAAACCATAAGAGATAGACAAAATTTTACTACAAGAAAAATGTAGATCGCGTTAAAATACATAATTTATGTCATACACATTTTTGTTGTTGAATGAACCATTTTTGAGATATTGCTTGTTATTCCCTTAAATTTTGCAATACTTATACTTTTTCTCAAATTCGTTATTCATTTTTTTTGTCCTGGTAATGCAAAGAGAATGGAATACTCCACATAGCAACCAGCCCTTAAAATATTTCACTATCGCTTAAAGCCTACCAATTCCCCTTGCATCTACAAGAAAATTAGCAATAAGATTAACATCTCGATATCTCGATTAACAGGAAGCATATGGAGAATAAGCGTTTGTAAAAATAGTTTGTACAAGAGTAGAGAAAGGCATGTGAGTGTAACACATCAGATTTTATTTATAACATAATGAAGTATTTTCCATGGCAAGGGTAGTTTGGGGTGGGGGACAACTTGAATATCTTCGTGCAGCATCCATGGAACACAATGAACTTAAACATCAAGTTTGGTATTTAGCTGAATTCGTTTTTTGAGTTACGCTATTCACAGAAACACACACGCGCGCGGCTTTTTGCATTCAGGAAACCCTCGATATCTCTGTATCGAATTTTTTGCTGGAATTCTGTATTCCGTATAGTCAAGTATTAGAGAAACTAAAAACACTATACTGTAATACAATGTGATAAATCATCAGTGGAGAACGAAGAAAAGTTCGAAAATAGGACACGAAGTCACTGAAATTCTTTAATGTGCTTAACACATATCATACTGTTGTTCGATGATAGTGTGTAATATAAACAGTACTTGTACGAAAATAAAATTAATTATAACAGGTGTTGTACATGGTGGTTCCAGTAGAAACGTCGCCAATATTAACACTGGTGGCGAACTCGCGATCGATTATCCATATCTAGTGTATGATTTTTAAAAAAATATCTGAAGTATTGCATTCACATGACTTTCTCTACCCTCTGTCGCTTGTTAGTGGGTCTACCAATTATTCTTGCGACAGTTTTCTTTGCAGAAACAGCTGCATCACACATTTCGTTACAGATACAGCGAAATGTTTAAGAACTGGACGCTATATGCTATCCTTAGCAAATGCGAAAAACAACTGAAAATCTGAAGCACTTGAAAAGAATGGCTAAGTATTGAACAATTCGAATCATTAGTAACAGATAACTCGGAAATAGCTGATGCCATAACAGTTATTTGGAACAAATTGTGGGTTTTTCAGAGGAGATTTTTTGTGTAGTTCGTTTTGATCTATCGCTTAACGTTTACCAGTTATACAAGATTATACAAAATTCCTTCCGAATGAAGAAGACTGTACTCAGAAAATTTAAGATATAGATTTTGTCATGTAAATATCTTTTATGTATAGTATTTTAATGAAAATCGTTGGAGCCATACTTTTAGAAAATTAAAAATTTCGAAACGTGTTCACTTTAAAAGGTAGTTGGGGCAAGAGGATTTTCTTGGAAATTTCCTTGTCGCGTCTTAGGAAGATACTGAATTTAAATACCATTTTGGGATTTATACAGACACACACATGTACCTTTTTCGAAAAATATTTTTTTTTAATTCAGAGAGCCTCAAAGCATGTATTTCCCGTGAAATATCGATATAGAAATGTTGGGTGGAAGCAATACCTTCTTCACCTACTTTGTACAAGGTAGAAAAAGTAATAAAGAGGAAGTAAAGAACCAGGCAATTTTTAAATAACAAAATTCAAATATGGTTATATTTATGTCTGCAATAGCAAAAAGTCAGAGGATATAATATAGTTCATGCACATATGTGCAGTAAAATTGAGGCGGCATTTTTAACACTTAAATGATTCTAGTCAAATTATATAATATATAAATTCAATAACAGCCCGCCTTAAAGCAATAAGTGTATGTAACAATTTGTAAAATGTATGTAATAGTCATTGCATATGCTTATATTATTGTATCCATGTGTAATAACGTTATATGAATATATTACGTAATTTAATAATGTAGGAGCTGTGAGAAATAGATCAAAAGTTTCTAACAATGAGGTAACCTTGAGGCAATAATGAGTTTTGAGAGTTTAACAATAGTACTTGTGATTCTTGGAAGCAATAATGTACTTTTAGTGACAGTTTATAAAACAGCCAATCAACGACCAGAAGAAGCTTTAGTTAAATGAAGGTATTGTATTGGAGTAGGATTATCCAATCAGAGATTTGAAATACAGAAATTTGCAAGTTTAGACGGTTGAAAACAGT
Organism: Deroplatys truncata; assembly: GCA_030765065.1. Classification (NCBI taxonomy): domain Eukaryota; kingdom Metazoa; phylum Arthropoda; class Insecta; order Mantodea; family Mantidae; genus Deroplatys; species Deroplatys truncata. The sequence goes on from CM060979.1 coordinate 17,585,645, forward strand.
TCAGTTGCCTCCGAACAGTGCTCATAACCAGACATGAGATGTGTCCTTGAGAAATTAAATACGTATTCGTGTGAGACGAAAATAGTTTACTTGTTATAAAGTGCAAGTATTAAATAAAAGAATCTCACCGCTCTCTATATCAGTGAAGTGTTATTTAAATCGTATCAAGTATTAATAAAAGAAGTGAAGTAAAATTATAATCTGTGTAAGCTTACATTCTTAGTCGTACCACAACCCTGCTAAGAGAAACGCGTCTCTAACAAAAATACTGACGCAGCCGAGACAAACATAAATATTAGATATTTACAGAAACAGTTTAAATTACAAAGTTAATATTTTTTTAAATTTGGGGCAAAGGCCACCTGAAAGTACATTTTGGGGCTAAGGCTACCGGAAACTGTTTACTATACGTGCGGTTGCAACTACTTCAAGTGTTCGGCTCCCAAACAGTTGAAATATAATAAATCTCCTTCAATACATCTTCAAACTGACTTTCCATGGCAGCAACAAATCTTCTTCAAATTGATGCCCAAAGCGTGGTGCAAATAAACGTAAAGAAACGACTTTCTCAAATTGGCGCCCAAAACGTGGGGCTAATAAAAAAAAATACTTCAAAATAGACAAAACCCGCAGGTATCTTAGTTGTCAGCACTGAATGCAGGAAATTCCACCATGGCAACGTGAATATCCCATAACAAAGAATACATTATAAAGTCTTCTGTTACGTTCAACTTTACTTGTTTCCATGAAAACTATGTCGTTACAATAGCTCGTCTTTGTCTGCAGGCGCGAAAACCGCTGCCTCAACACAATGGCAAGGCCGTATATCACTAAATAGGAAATATAAACAGTTTATGAGCAGAGGTTAATCATCCTCCAGTGTGCTGCCGAGAGCAATTACTCCAAGATTTAAATCACAAATAATAATGCAAGCAATTTGATACAACAGCACTGCCATTATACTTGAAGTAATGAGAGATTTTACTTCCTTAAACGCATTAAATGTGCGCTGCGGTAATTAGGCGGACTTCTTGCCTAACATGTTTTACTGCTCTAGTGAATTTGTTATTGCTGAGAGGAAAATGAAAATTACAGTAGGGAAGTAGTCAGCACGCCGTTAGTACGGATCATCACTTCTGTATGCAATAACACAACAATATATTGCTTTGTCTGACATCGTACTCTACGTAACACTCGCGTGTCGAGATTTCACCGGAAATACACGTTTTCAGATCCCCTGTGTCCGCATGGGTTAGGGCTTGGGCTCGAAAATAAAGAAGAACTCAACGTATGCATTTATTTTTATTCTATTTTATTTTACGTCGCTTTAACTCCTTGGTCATATCGCGACGGATCTGTTGGTGAATAACCGTTAGAACGATATGTGATGGACAGTTAGGTTTCTAGGTCTCATCCCTGTAACCACCTGTTCCGTCACGTGTCACAGATACCTTAGCGCATAGCTACCGAATCTTCTGCCTCGTGCCGTGCAGACGGCATTAGGGTGCCGTCCAGTCTAACCGCAGCCCTCACACACAAAGGCGGACAGTTAGCCTTCTAGATCTCATCCCTGCAACCACCACCTTCATGCCGTGCAGACTGCATTAGGGTGCCGTCCAGTCTAACCGCCGCCTTCACACAGAAAGGCGGACAGTTAGCCTTCTAGGTCTCATCCCTGTAACCACCTGCTTCATGCCGTGCAGATGGCATTAGGGTGCCCTCCTGTCCAACCGCCGCCCTCACGGAGAAAGGCGGACAGTTAGCCTTCTAGGTCTCATCCCTGTGACCACCTGCTTCATGCCGTGCAGATGGCATTAGGGTGCCGTCCAGTCTAACCGCCGCCTTCACACAGAAAGGCGGACAGTTAGCCTTCTAGGTCTCATCCCTGTAACCACCTGCTTCATGCCGTGCAGATGACATTAGGGTGCCCTCCTGTCCAACCGCCGCCCTCACGGAGAAAGGCGGACAGTTAGCCTTCTAGGTCTCATCCCTGTGACCACCTGCTTCATGCCGTGCAGATGGCATTAGGGTGCCGTCCAGTCTAACCGCCGCCTTCACACAGAAAGGCGGACAGTTAGCCTTCTAGATCTCATCCCTGCAACCACCACCTTCGTGCCGTGCAGACGGCATTAGTATGCCGTCCAGTCTAACCGCCGCCTTCACACAGAAAGGCGGACAGTTAGCCTTCTAGGTCTCATCCCTGTGACCACCTGCTTCATGCCGTGCAGATGGCATTAGGGTGCCGTCCAGTCTAACCGCCGCCCTCATACAGAAAGGCGGACACTTAGCCTTCTAGGTCTCATCCCTGTAACCACCTGCTTCATACCGTGCAGATGGCATTAGGGTGCCGTCAAGTCTAACCGCCGCCTTCACACAGAAAGGCGGACAGTTAGCCTTCTAGATCTCATCCCTGGAACTACCACCTTCATGCCGTGCAGACTGCATTAGGCTGCCGTCCAGTCTAACCGCAGCCCTCACACACAAAGGCGGACAGTTAGCCTTCTAGATCTCATCCCTGCAACCACCACCTTCATGCCGTGCAGACTGCATTAGGGTGCCGTCCAGTCTAACCGCCGCCTTCACACAGAAAGGCGGACAGTTAGCCTTCTAGGTCTCATCCCTGTAACCACCTGCTTCATGCCGTGCAGATGACATTAGGGTGCCCTCCTGTCCAACCGCCGCCCTCACGGAGAAAGGCGGACAGTTAGCCTTCTAGGTCTCATCCCTGTGACCACCTGCTTCATGCCGTGCAGATGGCATTAGGGTGCCGTCCAGTCTAACCGCCGCCTTCACACAGAAAGGCGGACAGTTAGCCTTCTAGATCTCATCCCTGGAACTACCACCTTCATGCCGTGCAGACTGCATTAGGGTGCCGTCCAGTCTAACCGCCGCCCTCACACAGAAATGCGGACAGTTAGCCTTCTAGGTCTCATCCCTGTAACCACCTGCTTCATACCGTGCAGATGGCATTAGGGTGCCGTCCTGTCTAACCGCCGCCCCCAAACAGAAAGGCGCACACTTAGCCTTCTAGGTCTCATCCTTGGAAATGCCATCTTGCTTCGTCACTGCCCACAGAGATCCTCAGCGCATGGTAGCCGGAGCTTCTGCTTCGTGCCGTGCAGATGGCGTTAGGCTGCCGTCCAGTCTAACTGCTTACATTGTCTGCAGATAGATGACTTAGCATTAGCAATTACAACTTATTTTTCATTTTACTATTGTTTTAGACTTAAGGTGGAACTTTGGGTCGTGGTATTAAATATCTAACCCGGTATTTACCTTGGCGACTGAGGAAAACCACGAAGAAACCTCGAACAGATTGGTCGGCACACGGGATTTCAACCCGGGACCTCCCGAATGCGGGCCACAGACTTTACCGCCTGAGCCATCCCGCTCGGTTATGCAATTTATTTGTGACGTAAATATCTTAAAAATATGGCATTTTAATAAAAATTATTGTTACCATTATTTAGAAAATAAAAAAAGCTGGAAAACTTTTCCATGTAAAGGGAAATTAAGTACACAAACAACGACTATCTCTACCCTCTAGGACCTTATTGGAAGATATAGAAATTATACTTACGAACGTTTATATTCCTAACTACTTCATTTTATTTGAGATAAACCCTTGCACTAATAGCTACATTACACGTTTTGTCATAGACACAAAGGATAGTCAATGGGTCAAAAAGGGTCGTAGCGATAGTCAAATGTATTACAGCCCGACGCTATACACTGGCCCTAAAATTCTGTACATATTCGAACCATTAATAAAGGAAATGGTACATGCCACAAAAAAGTTACGTGAAATAAATTGTGTGTTTTAAAGAGATCTTCATTTTTTGTGTAGTACGTTTTCGTCTGTCGCTTAACGTATACCAGTTATACAAGATTAAAGTTCCTTCCGAATGAAGAGGACTTGAGAGGCCGTTGCCAGAAGCTTCAAGATATGCATTTTATTTGCCATGTAAATATCTTTAATATACAGTATTGTAATCAAAATCGTTAGAGCCATTTTTAAGAAAATAAAAAAATTTCTAGAAATGCTCCAAGCAAAAGGTAGTTTGGGTGTGGAAACTTTCTTGAAAATCTTCGTGTGGCATTTTTGGAAGGTAATGAACTTAAATACCAAGTTTGATGTTTATCCGATCTTTGTTTGTTTGTTTTTTTAGAGTTATGCTGTTCACACACAAACACACACGGACGTTTTACTTTCTCTACTACGTATAGTAAGTAAGGGAAGTATTGTATTCCACCCAAAAATTCGATACCGAGATTTCACCGGAAATATATGTTTTGAGAGCCCCTGAATCCCAATAAAGCAGCTTTGGAAACACATCCGCGCGCGCGTGTGTGTGTGTTATGTCTACCTGTGAACAGCATTAACTCAGAAACGACAATTCGGCTAAATACCAAACTCGGTATTTGAGTTAAGTATCTTCCAAGGATGCGACACGAAGATTTTCAAGAAAATCCCCCCACTAAACTGTACGTGAAACATTTTGCGAAAAATTTGACTTTATAAAACAGGTTCTAATGATTTTGATTAAAATACAATGCTTTAAAGATATTTACATGACAAATAAAATGTATATCATGAATTTACTGGGAATTGCCTGGGAAGTCCTCTTCATTCAGGAGGAATTTTGTATAATCGTGTATAACTAGCAAACGTTAAGCGATAGAAGAAAATGCACATCTCTTTAAATCACACAATTTACTTAAAATAAGCTTTTGTGTGGCATAAGCCATTTCTGTGATATCCATTGTTAAAGGTTCGAATTGTTCAATACTTGTCATTGTTTAAAAGTCCTATCGATTTCAGATGTTTCTCGTAATTGCGTGTAAACAGTATCGGATTTTAAGCCGAGCATATAGCGTCTAGTTAAACATTTGACCAACGTAGCCGGCTCTCGTAGCTGTGGTCGCTGGAGTGTATAGCTCCGGCGCTCCGCCAAGCTGAGGGTCGCGGGTTCGAATCCCGCCAAGGGCATGGGTGTTTGTGTGTGTTGTATAATTGCATAATAAGTGGTAACGAAAACAGTAATCATGCTTCATGTTAATCGAGATGTTAATCTTATTGCTAATTTTCTTGTAGATGCAAGGGGAATTGGTAGGCTTTAAGCGATAGTCAAATGTTTTAAGAGCTGGTTGCTATGTGGAGCATTCCATTCTCTTTGTATGTCCAGGACATAATAAAATGCCTTTTTTGGATTCAAAGGGTCTCAAAACATACATTTCCGGTGAAATCTCGGTATCGAATTTTTGGGTGGAATACAACACTTCCCCTATTTACTATACGTAGTAGAGAAAGTAAAAATGAGTAACGAATTCCCGTTTGAGAAAAACTATTGGAAAATTTAAGGGAATAACAAGCAGTATCTCAAAATGGTTCACTCAACAAAAAAAATTTATATGACATAAATTGTGTATTTTAACGCGTTCTATATTTTATGTAGAGTAAAATTTTGTCTATCTCTTATGGTTTACCAGTTATGCAAACGTCGTTCACAATGAAGAATACTTTTGGAGACATTCCCAGAAAATTCGAGATATACATTTCATTTGCCATGAAAATATCTTAAACATATGATATTTTAATCAAAATCGTTAAGGGCCATTTTTGAGAAAATTAAAATTTTCGAAAAATATTCTATGTAAAGGGTAATCTGGGGTGGGGGATTTTCTTGAAAACCTTCGTGTCGTGTCTCTGGAAGATACTGAACCTAAATACTAAGTTTGGTGTTTATCCGACTGTTCGTTTCTGAGTTATGCTGTTCACAGACACACACGGACATGTTTCCAAAAATACCTTTTTTGGATTCAGGAGACCTCAAAATATGTATTTCTGGTGAAATCTCGGTATCGAATTTTTGAGTGGAATGCAACACTTCCCGTACTTACTATACGTAATAAAGAAAGTAAAAAGCTGTTCTGTTTGTATTTATGATAAAATGTGTAATTTAACTATCTACTTTTGCAAATGTTAATTTGGATTATAATGTAGTAGATATAAAAATAAGCTTTAGTAAGAATAGTTTGCATACCCACTAATAAAGACAGAGGATAGAGAAAGCTATGTGAATCTGACACATGCGAATTGTTTTTATGATATCGTTAACCACTTTCGAAATATTAAATGTATATTTACATTTTCACAAGTAATTATGTCACTGCGTGGAACATGTGTGATTTCTAATATAAATATTCGAAACACAAGATCTGAAGCGCTGTGTGTAAGACACTCCGAGAGTGGCATTTGCCAGTAAGCTTGCTGGCTTCTCTATTCTACTTCTGGTCATTCAGCTACCTTCTCGTGTAATCCCCCTTTCCCATTTGAGGCAGAGAATATACATCTTCCAAAGAAAAAAGTTTTATATATATTCTACCACACTGATTCCTTTCCATGGTCTATTCTAGTGCCCCCTTGAACTCCCTCTCGCCAGTCACCCAAGTTGTGCTGGCGTTCTTTCTTTTGCTGAATAGTAAGCTCGTGGTGTAGCCCACGAAACTCATCCAAAAGTCCTGAATGTGGAGAACTTATTTTTCAGTTCCCAAGTGAACAGTTTTTCAAGCTACTATACCGGTGATGCAATCCGCAAGCAGCCAACACTTCTGGTTTGGACATCCAACACTCCTCTCTTTTTTCCTTCCTTAATGGAGGCTTCAAGAAGTATTTCTTTTTCCGCCCTGTGCTTGCGACCACGTCCGTTCGGTGCAAAAACACTCCTGTATTTATTACGGCAAGAATATAATACGCTAGGTCTCTTCACCTTAAGGGCACTTTGTTATACGTGGGCAGGAAGCTGAGAACTGTTATCCTTCCGGAATCATCAGAGAATCGCTTTCACTTCACTATCCTTTTTGTGTCTTACCTACTGTTTCCCTTCCTGTCGTCCTGCGTGGTGTAGTGGTTACCATGCTAGCCTCTAGATCCCTAGTTCGTGGGTTCAAACCCGACGGAGGGCGATGGATTTTTTCGGGCGTAAAAATCCTAGCATGGTTTCCTTCTTCCCATGTCATAGATTTACGGGTAAAAGAACCTCAAGCTTCATAAATAAGCCTCTGAGCAAACTTACCGGCCTCTCGCGCCCAATATACACTGGTGTGCACAACCTAAGGACGACAGTAATCTTCGCACGCTGTGACACTGCCATAGCTCGATGAAACTTGAATCATACATAGAGGGAACTGCTACGGTAGGCAACTAAATGAAATATGCAATGAGTCAATACGACATATGGTGGCTCTCTAGATTTACAGAAACAGATACATGGTGCTTAGAAGGGTGTATGATCACCACGGACAGCAATGCATGCTCTGCATCGTGCTCCCATGCTGGCCACAAGGTTGGTAAGCAGTTCTTGTGGTAGGGCGTTCCATTCCTCCACCAGCGCTGTTGACAACTGTTGGATGGTCGTTGGTGCATGTGGATGTGCTGTCTCCCCAAAGCATCCCTCACGTGTTCGATGGGATTTAAATTGGGGAAACGGGCAGGCCAGTCCATTCGCCGAATATCCTCTCGTTCCAAGAGATCCTCCACCTGCGCTCTTTGATGCGGTCGCGCATTGTCATCCATAAAAATGAAGTCAGGGCCGACTGCACCCCTGAAAAGACGCACATGCGGAAGGAGTACAGTATCACAATAACGTTGACCAGTGAGCGTACCGTGTTCAAAGATTTGGAGGTCGGTGCGCCCATGCAACATTATGCTTCTCCAAACCATACCACCCGGACCACCAAAACCGTCATGTTCAGGGATGTTCCTGGGTTCATTACGTGCTCCCACCTCTCGCCAATGAGGGTACGTCGAGAATCACTACTTAAGACTGAATCTGCCGTCATCCGAGAGGAGCATGCGACCCCATTCCTCGTTGGTCCAATTTTGATGCTCTTGGAACCATCGCAAACGGTGCCGCCGATGTGCGGATGTCAATGGAACACAACGTACTGGCCGTCGGGCAAAGAGACCACCTCTGTGTAGTCGCCGTGCCACTGTGTATCATGAGAATGCGTGTCTAGCTGTCCTGTTACATGTGGTTGCAATTGCACCCGCTGTTTGGCGTGGATCCCTTCTTGCCTGTTGCACAATGTAGCAGTCATCTGCTGCTGTAGTTAAGCGTGATCGATCACCACCTCTCCTTTAGACAGCAGTGCCTGTGGTTTGGAAGGTTCCCCATGCACGTGAAACAATGCTGTGAGCAATTCCAAACTCCTGAGTAACACTCGTCACACCTCGCCCTTCTTCCGGTTTCCCAATAACTCTTCCCCGTGTGAAGTCATCCAAATGGTGTCTACGGGCCATGTTGCAATGAAGAACGCCACTACAGTGCACCGTAGAGAGCCTATAGTGCCAAATGGGTCTGGTCCCGCAACACGGGGCAGTTGACGAAACAGGACAAGACGATGTGTGGCAATTAGCAAGCTGTTAGGATGCTCTGTAAAGGTCCTCTTCATTACAGCATGGCCTGTAGACACCATTTGGATGACTTCAGAGGGAAAGAATCATCGGGGAACTGGAAGAAGGGCGAAGTGTGACGAGTGTTGCTCAGGAGTGTGGAATTGCTCACAGAATTGTTTCACGTGTATGGGGTAACCTTCAAACCACAGGCACTGCTGTAACACGCAGAGGTGGTAGTCGACCACGCTCAAATACAGCAAGAGATGACCGCTACGTTGTGCAACAGGCAAGAAGGGATCCACGGCAAACAGCGGGTGTAAATGCAACCACATTTAACAGGACAACTAGGCACGCAATCTCACGATACACGCTGGCACGGCGATTACACAGAGGTGGTCTCCTTGCCCGACGGCCAATACGTTGTATTCCATTGACATCTGCACATCGGTGGCACCGTTTGCGATGGTCCCAAGAGCATCAAAATTGGACCAATGAGGAATAGGGTCGCGTGTTCTTCTCGTATGGGAGCAGAAACAGTTTAAGTAGTGATTCTCGACGTTCCTTCATCTGGTGAGAGGTGGGAACACGCAATGAAACCAGGAACATCCTTGAACATGACCGTTTTGGTGGTCTGGGTGTTATGGTTTGGGGAGGCATAATGCTGCGTGGGTGCACCGACCTCCAAATCTTTGAACACGGTACGCTCACTGGTCAACGTTATTGTGATACTGTACTCCTTCCCATGTGCGTCTTTTCAGGGGTGCAGTCGCCCCGACTTCATTTTTATGGATGTCAATGTGCGACCGCATCGAACAGCGCAGGTGGAGGATCTCTTGGAACGAGTGGATATTCGGTGAATGGAGTAGCCAGTCTTTTACCCCGATTTAAAGCCCATCGAACAGGCGTGGGATGCTTTGAGGAGACGCATTGCAGCACATCCACGTGCACCAACGACCATCCAACAGTTGTCAATAGCGCTGGTGGAGAAATGGAACGTCTACCACAAGAACTGCTTACCAACCTTGTGACCAGCATGGGAACACGATGCAGAGCATGCATTGCTGTCCGTAGTGATCATACACCGTTTTAAGCACCATGTATCCGTTTCTGTAAATCTAGAGAGTCGTCATATGTCGTATTGACTTTAGTGTAGCTTATGGTCTATGAATAAAAGTGGCATTTCTGTTCGTCTCATTGCATATTTCGTTTAGTTGCCTACTGTAGTAGTTCCCTCTATGTATGATTCAAGTTTCATCAAGCTGTGTGTCACAGCATGCGAAGATTACTTTCGTCCTTAGGTTTTGCACACCAGTGTATTTTCAATATGTGTCCGCTTCATGAAATGTGATCGAAAGTTCGAGTTACTTCCCTGTGAGCATCTCAAGCACCAAAAAGCTTGTAAAACTTTATCCTCTCTTTGATATTGTGAAAGTTTGAAAGGCAGACTGATCACGACAGTTCTTGCAGATGTTTGTTCAAGAGAAGCACAAGAACCAATATTACATTGGTGAAGCCGACGTTAGGAATGACGAAAAAGACCTGCTTAGACGTGCAGCAAGGCAAGGTGTGCTGGACCATAAAACAGCTTGCTGGCGTGGATGTCGCCGGATACATATCAAAATGCTTAATTATTCACAGGTAGCCAAGCAAGCAGGCAGGCAGGCTCCTCCTCCGGCCCGCTTCTGTGATGGATCAATATCATCACTTGGATCAAGGTGGGGGGAGGTTCTGTCCGCAACAAACTTGTCGTTCACGGCCGCCTATAGGTTAATTTAACCTCTACAACTTCAAGAGTTGGCACAGGGGAGAGTAACGAAAGTTAAGTTTCGGGAACGGGAGTTCCAAGCAATGGCTAATTACTGTCACAACGGGTGTGTCCAGCTCCCTTCCCAAGATGAGGGAATGTATAATGAACAGAAGGGTTCCTTCCATGTCCAAGATTAAAGCAACCGTCCAACTTGGCAACTAATCACGTCATACTGCATTATTATTGTACCAGTTCAACTGCTATTCTGGAACTTGTGATTTGTATATCGTGCATAATTGACCCATTATGGCACGCGTGCCAATATCAAGTTGCTGTGGCTTATATAGAGAAGATGAAACCAATTTACGGTACTCTTTTGAATTTATAATTACTGGCTATGCTACATCAAGTCCATAATACCACTCACTTCTCTACCAAGGAGGGAATGCATGCAAAGGGCTGTCTTGTTTATCGGTTCAACACGCCAGATAACAACAAATTCAGACTGTAATTACGCCTTGTAGATGATATGCATAATTACGTGTTAGATGACAGATATACATAAATATTGGAAAGGTAGAATCAGATGACTGAAAAATTCAATGCCATAGCCGGGACCCTATGATTGTTGATCACAATAATCTCTTCATGCTAGTTTTCTTAGGTTAAGACTGTTCTTGTCTTGTCATATTCAAAACAGATTTCCGCTTCACGCTTGGGCTTATTATGCTACCTGTATCGTTTTAAAGCCAATTCATTATGTCTGCACCTTTTACCAAGGAACACAATCTTGTAACAGGTACGGTTTCAAATTCTTCTGGTTCTAAAAATATTCTCCCAAAAGCAATATATGTCGTGTGAGGCAAAACCTCATAGGAGCATATAATATGCTGGGCTGATTCAGTTTGTCTTGCACAATCTACACTTTATATAACGCTGAAACATTCCCATCGTATTAAGATGCTTTTTCGCAGCAGTAAGTCCTGTGGGAAATGCAGTAATTGTTCTCAGCTGAAGTCTGTTACATTTAAGTAAACTTTCAGCTCTATTCTTATACGGGTTTTTTAACACGTAGTTGTTTACTAAGTTTGTTTCTTAGAGTTTTAAGCCAGATTTTAAGACGTTCTGCTTCAGATCATTCTTAATAACCTTGCTTACTGAACATCGAGATGTTCCTAGAGCCAGCTCTGGCCCAATAAATTGCCAAGCCGCTCCTTGTCTTGCAAGTTTGACATTTTTCATTTCCCTCTATACCACTATGACCCGGCACCCAGATAAGTTGAACTTCATTTTATTTTGCCAAGTCCTGGCGTTACCTTATGACTAATTACAGCCTTAAGTGCAGCCTGGCTATCTGAAAAGATAAGGATCTGTTGAAGTAGGTGATTGCTGCTACGTATGGAAAGACAGTTTGAAGAAGATGTATTACATTTCAACTGTTGGGAGCCGAACTTGAAGTTCGTTGCAACCGTACGTATAGTAGCCGCTTTCCGGTAGCCTTTGCCCCCCCCAAAATGTTTAAAAATATTAACTTTCTAATTTGACTGTTTCTTTAAATATTATATATTTATGTTTGCCTCAGCTGCGTCAGTATTACTGTTAGAGACATGTTTCTCTTAGGGGAGTGGTGCGACTGAAGAATGTAGGCTTACACAGATTATAATTTTACCACTCCTTTTATTAATGCTTTACACGATTTAAATAACACTTCACTGATATAGAGAGAGCGGCGAGATGTTTTTAATTAATTACTTGCACTATTTTCATCTCACACTGAATACGTATTATATTTCTCGAGGACACATCTCGCGTCCGATTAGTAACACTGTAACACTGTCTGCAACCAACGCGTCCAGTTATGAGCGCTGTCTACAAGTAACTGACTTGATTTGTAGCACCTAAGTTTGTAAATTTCTGTTTTTCAAGTCTTGGATTGGCTATTCCTTATCCAATAGAATAAATTTATTTAACTTAAGCTTTTTTCTGTTTGTTGATTGGCTATTTTATAAAAGTCACAAAAATTACATTATTGTTGTTCCAAGAATGACTAGTAGCATTATTACACTTCCTTACTCATTATTGCCTCAAGGTTTCCTCATTGTTAGCAACGTTTAACCTATTATTCTCACAGCTCCTACATTATTAAATTACGTAGTACATTCACATAACATTATTGAACATGTATACAATAATATAAACATATACAATGACCGTAATATACCCTTTTTATATATGTTACATACACATATTGCTTTAAGGCAGGCTGTTATTGAATTTCATATTATATAATTAGACTGAAATCATTTAAGTGTTAAAAATACTGCCTCACTGTTTACCACTGTGAGCTCTCTTTATGTTTTCATGTATGCATTGAAGCATAGCATAAATTTCTGTTTCAAAAACAGTAGCATATTAGCCGAAGGGAAGAAAGGAAAGAAAGAAAGAAAAATGCATCCTGTTCCTTTCAGCGGAGGTTAAGTCTGTTATAAAGGGTATTAAAATTAAATGCAAGGTATGTATTTGTAAGCTAATACTAGGAAACTGCCCGGAGCTATCAGGATTTGAGTACAGAAAAGTTGCATCCAGCGAGGAAAGTTGGCGTTTCATAGCGCTGGCCAGCAAGATGACCGTTTGTAAACTTGCAAGAGGGAAGCAATCTTTTGCAGCTTTGTTCAACATTTCCCCGTGACCAAGCTCAACGGAGGGAGGAAAGATCGAGCATATATTTTGGGGAATATCCATCGCCATATTGTAAATAAGTCATCTGATGTTAGTGTGTAGAACGCAACTACGTAAGTACTAGAGATAAGGGAACAGAGAGATATAAGAGACGATTCCCATAAATATCAAGTCAAACAGAAAATCCATGGCATTTCTAAAAGGTCCCTCATCTAAACAAACATTGCATGCCCCTGGTGAAAACATTTGCCGGAAAAAATTGCAAAGTATCCAACAACATGTAGACGCAGTAAAATATGCCGAAGTTTCCAGTATTTATCGTCGGGAGGGAGGTATATACAGTGATAACATAAAGCCCTTGTTTCTCAAGCCAAAGGTCCCCGAAATGAGCGAAGAAGTTAAAGGGGGCTATTCAAATGAAATAAGAAGTGTAATAAATAAATCGAAACAATAATAACGGATACCTTGGGAATGGCTGATGCGAGAAGAGAATTATCTTTCAATAAATTGTGTGTTTTAAAGAGATCTTCACTTTTCTGTGCATAAAGATGTCTACCTCTCATATTTTAGAAATTATACAGAGTTCCTTCCGAACGAAAAGGACTTTTACTCGAAATCTTCAAGAGCCATTTTTGAGAAAATACAAAAATAAACATTTATCCATGTAAAGAGTAGTATGGAATGGAGGAATTTAAGTAAAGTCGTCGTATCACATCTTTGGAAGATACTGAACTCAAATACCAAGTCTATCATCTGACATGTCGTTTTTTAGTTAAGCCGTTTACACAAAGTACCTTCCTAGAAATGTCTTCTAGATGTAGATGACCTCAAATCATGTACTTACGAGAAATCTCCAAGTGATTACAATGCGAAAACGATGTCTTTTTTTTTTTCACTTTCTCTACTACGTATAGTAAGTAGGGGAAGTATTGTATTCCACCCAAAAATTCGATCCCGAGATTTCACCGGAAATACATGTTTTGAGACCCCCTGAATACAAAAGAAAGCATTTTTGGAAACATGTCCGTGTGTGTGAACAGCATAACTCAGAAACGAACAGTCGGATAAACACCAAACTTGATATTTAGGTTCAGCATCTTCCAGAGATGCGACACGAAGGTTTTCAAGAAAAACCCCCCACCCCAGATTACCCTTTACATGGAACATTTTTCGAAAATTCTTATTTTCTCAAAAATAGCTGTAACGATTTTGATTAAAATATTATATGTTTAAGATATTTTCATGACAAATGAAATGTATATCTCGAATTTTCTGGAAATGTCTCCAAAAGTATTCCTCATTGTGAACGACTTTTGCATAACTGGTAAACCATAAGAGATAGACAAGATTTTACTACACCAAAAAATGTAGATCTCGTTAAAATACACAATTTATGTCATTTACATTTTTTCTGTTGAGTAAACCATTTTCGAGATATTGCTTGTTATTCCCTTAAATTTTCCAATACTTATACGTTTTCTCAAGTTCGTTATTCATTTTTTTTGTCCCTTTAATGCAAAGAGAATGGAATACGGCACATAGCAACCAGCTCTTAAAACATTTGACTATCGCTTAAAGCCTACCAATTCCCCTTGCATCTACAAGAAAATTAGCAATAAGATTAACATGAAATAGATGGAGAATAAGCGTTTGTAAAATAGTTTGTACAAGAGTAGAGAAAGTCATGTGAGTGTAACACATCAGGTTTTTTTAGTTATGCTGTTTACACAAAGCACTTTTCTAAAAATGGCTTGTAGATGTAGATGGCTTCAAAACATGTACATTCGAGAAATCGCCAAGTGATTACAATGCGAAAAGGAATCTTTTTTTTTTTTTTTTTTTTTAACTTTTAGTATAATCACTGAATTGGCTTACGTTTTTGTATTATTTGGCGTCGGATCTTGCAACGCTTCTTTTATATTCTGACTTAGCAGATCACCAAATTTCACCATTTTTACGCTCTGTACCAAAAGCCAACAGTAAACAGGAAAATGCTTGAGAAACAGCTACACTACGCATTTCGTTATAGGTACAAAGAGAACAGCGATAGTCAAATGTTTAACAACTGGACGCTATATGCTGGCCTTAAAATTCCATACTGTTTCCATGACATCGCGAGAAACAACTGAATGTTGAAAGGACTTTAAAAAGAATGACCACGAAAAGTGAATAATTCGAACCATTAATAACGGATATCTCAGAAATGGTTTATGCCACAAAAAAAACTTATTTGAAATAAGTTGCGTGTTTTAAACAGATCTACATTTGTTATGTTCAGTACGTGTTCGTCTATCGCTTAACGTTTACCAGTTATACAACATTATACAAAATTCCTTCCGAATGAAAACGACTTCAAAGGCTATTCCCAGAAAATATAAGATGTACACTTTAATTGTCATGTAAATATTTTTAATATATGGTATATTAATCAAAATCGTTAGAGGCATTTTAGAGAAAATAAAAATTTTCGAATAATGTTCCATGTAAAGGATAGTTAGGGGGGACTTTTTTTTAAATATTCGTATCGCATCCTTAGAAGATACTAAACATAAATACCAAGTTTGGCACTTACCCTACTTTTCATTTTCGAGTTATGGTGTTCTCACACAAACAGACACACGCACCGACACGTTTCCAAAAAGGCTTTATTTGGATTCAGGGGCCTCAAAACATGTATTTCCAGTGAAATCTCGGTATCGAAATTTTTGGTGAAATGTAATACTTCCCCTACTTACAGTACGTAGTAGAGAAAGTAAACATATCATGTGGCGTATGTGTGTATATTGTCATGCCAGACACATTATTGCGTCGCATTGGCGACAGCATTGTTGGGGTTATTTTAGTATTTCTTTCGGCCTTGTGTTTGAATTTCCGTCTGGGGTGACACTCGCCACCTACTAGCTGGCGAGCCTAGCTAGATGTGGAGAGCCAGGGGGAATAGTTTTAGCGTTACTTTTCTTGCGAGTCGTCAGTCTGGTTTGAGAGTCGAGTGTGTGAGTTTGTGTGTGAACGAGTGTAAATGTAGTTCGTGTGTGAGGCATCTCCGCTCAATTCTTTCTTTACTTCTTTTGTATGATGATGTAGGGAACACCATATCTTTTATTGAATAAACTACAGATAATGTAAATAATGCGAAATTTGTGTAATTTGTTAAAAATATCCCACGTCTGCACCGGATTGTGTATAACAAAGTCCTGGTCCTGTAGCTACGTCTCCCCAATGTGCATGTTAGGGTGATTAAAATTTGATAATTTGTTGAAAACGTTTTGGCCCTCACTCCAGTTTGTAACATTCAGTTATTAGTTTTGGGCACCTGGCTTAAAACTATGGGTTAAAGTCCGTTTCTGATTGGTGAATAAGGCATCAATGAGACGGTACATTGGCTGAAAGGCGCTCGTGTGGATTTATCGAATTAACGTAGAGCTAATCTAAGAAAAGAAAGGGAAAAAAGCCTTGAAGGAAATTTCGTGATAAAAGAATAAGATTTATTGTCCATTTCATTTCTTCACATAGCTACATCAATTTCATTTTTTTCCATTCTCATGATTTATTTCAGAAAGACATAGTCAAAGGGCTTTTGGTAATTAACGAAGAGAAATATCAAATTCTATATTCGTGGTTGCCAGAGAATAATTAAAGATATATGTATAGCATTAATGTTCGTTGTTCGCCTCCGCTTTTCCTTTTTACACAAAAAATCGCGAACGCCTCACCATTTACTTGCCGGAGCCGGACAAAAAGAAAGTGGAACAGAGATAAATGGCTCTCCAAGCTTTTTAGCTCAGTGTACATGATATCGATTTGGGGCAAGCGATGTCGAACGCAGATATACTTCGGGATAATGACGTTGGGAATCGCAACGGTGTCAGCGCAAAATTTAATTCTCTCGCTTGCACAAATGACCCACTTCGTTTCTTTTTGCTCTTCCCTTTTATATTGCACAGCGCCGCAAGGGCAACAATGGCTTTTGTATTACAAAGCTGTGCTCAACACGTTCAGCATTGCTTTCTTGAATTATTGCTTCCTTCTGTCATAACATTACTGCATGGTGAATTAATGTACAGTTGGTAAAATCGAGGAGATTAAAGGAAAAACACATCTATTGTTTCCTTTTCCTCAAATTATGGCCTAAAACAAATTATTTTACAGTTTTAAGGAATGTAATAAAAATGACACAAACAGTAAACGCTGTTTTAATTATTTTTGGCTTTAAGCTATCAAACCCAACATATTTCCAAAAATCAAATGTGTTGCACTCATGTGGCTTTCTCTAATCTTGTAAACTATTTTTATAAACACTTATTGTCCATTTACTTTATGCTAATCGAGATAAAATAGTAGGCTTTAAGCGATAGTCAAAACTTTTAAGAGCTGGTTGCTATGTGGAGCATTCCATTCTCTTTGCATGTCCAGGACATAAAAAATCTTATGTGTTACACTCACATGACTTTCTCTACTCTTGTAAAACTATTTTGACAAACGCTTATTCTCCATATGCTTATGTTTATCGACACGTTAATCTTATTGCTAATTTTCCTGAAGGTGCAAGGGGAATATTTAAGCGATAGTCAAATATTTTAAGCGCTGGTTGCTATGTGGAGTATTCCATTCTCTTTGTATGTCCAGGACATAAAAAATATGAATAACGAATTCCCATTTGAGAAAAAGTATTGGAAATTTAAGCGAATAACAAGCAATGGTTCACTCAACAAAAAACCGTATATGACATAAATTGTGTAATTTAACGCGATCTACATTTTTTAAGCAGTAAAATTTTATCTATCTCTTATGGTATACCAGTTATGCAAAAGCCGTTCACAATGAAGAATACTTCTGGAGATATTCCCAGAAAATTGCTGATATACATTTCATTTGTCATGAAAATATCTTAAACATATGCGACTGTTCGTTTCTGAGTTATGTTGTTCACAGACACAGACAGACAGACAAACACACACTGACATGTTTCCAAAAATGTTTTGTTTTTTTGGGATTCAGGGGGTCTTAAAAATAATTTCCGGTGAAATCTCGGTATCGAACTTTTGGTGGGAATACAATACTTCCCCTACTTACTATACGTAGTAGAGAAAGTAAAAAACGAATAACGAATTCCCATTTGAGAAAAAGCATAAGTATTGTAAGATTGAAACAAATAACAAGCAATATCTCGGAAATGGTTCACTCGATAAAAAAAATGTATATGAACTAAATTGTGTATTTTAACGCGATCTACATTTTTTTTGTGTAGTAAAATTTTGTCTATCTCTTATGGTTTACCTGTTATGCAAAAGTCGTTCACAATGAAGAAAAATATCGAAAGTCCTCATGCCGAACTTTAGAAGATTATGCCGGATTTTCTCAATCCGCAAAATGTTTTTTTTTTTCTTGTGTACAGTTCGGTATATTCTCACTGTTAGCTGGCGGGTTCGCCGCCGAGGGTCGGTCGTGCTGTCCCTGCCTATCATTTCTTTGTAGGTAAGGGGAGCGCTAGCGTCCCTGGCGTTCGGGCCGGTTTGTCCGAAAAATTAGGCATGAAAGTGCTGTGTATGTCGTCCAGCGGGGTGCGCGATCTGGTATGCTTCCCCACATTTTCACTTCTTTCGTGTAATATAACCTGTTATGGCCTCCGTATTTATAACTGTCTTCTTTGTTCCTGCTCGATTAGTGTGACAGATCTCTTTGTAATTTATAATTTCGGGCCGGAAGTTTAATGTAATTACGAATTGCTAGTTTAAATGTGCATTTATGGCTTTTTAATTTTTAGCTGGCGGGTTTAATGTAGTTAATGTTATCACGTCAAATATGAATTAATGTGAAACAATGGATTTCTTAGCCGATATTTGACCGAGAGATTAGACCGCTTGCCTTCCACCAAGGGGCCCGGTTTCAATCCCAGGGACCCGCATGTGGGATCTGTGGTGGACAAATGGCGTCTGGGTGTGTTTTCTCCGTTCCCCGGTTTCCCCCCCCCCACTCATCGCTCCACCGGTGCTCCATTTTCACCTCCCCTGTCATTCATCTCTCGCATTTCATCTATCATCTCCTTCTTCGTCGGTCTCCACCCTCGCCGTCACCTGATCTATATACTCTCAGCTCCCCGACAGCCATCTGACCACAGGCATTGGCTTGTAAGTCCTGGGAGGCGTAAGTCATACGAAGCGGAGGGTAACCAGAGATAGCTTAGTTTTTGCTTTGCTTTTTATATAATACTATTTCCTATTTTGTATTGTGTTGTTGCGGGAAGATATAGATGCAAAATGAAGATAACAAAACGTTCAGCAGTATGCCTCAAGATTATACTTTGTAAATCTTATAATTGTGTTTGAGTTTACTTCACATGCATTTGCCACAAGGCGGAAATACATTTTCTAAACTACATTTTCCGTGCCTTTTATGGTATCCGCTTAGTGTATTGTCCCCTTCTTAAAGGCAATTGCGGTAGAATAGGAAGGAGGTGCAAGTTATTGAACTTAAGTACAAATTTAAGGCATATTCGAACTTTTCGTTTTTGAGTTATGCTGTACACGCATTTTTCTTAATGTACTTTCTGTGGATACGAAAGATCTAGGTTTGGGTACCTGAAGGTGTTGGTTTGTTTACCTCTCATGGAGGGAGAAACAATATAATATTTTTATGCGCGTCAGTGTACTTGGTGGAGAAAGTAAAAAGGATCAATATATGTGTTGTTTAGCAGGATTTCGTTCCCAAACTGCTTTAAACTCAATGGAACGTTTCCTTGAAGCAAAATGGAAAGGTAAGTTATCATCAGACGTTGTGAAGTTTAGGAGCAGCCCTTAGCGACTAAAATATTATTTCCATAAAGTTAATTACTATAAGTTACTTTCCTGGAAGCCGGGGGGGGGGAGGATAAAAAACGTTCGCTGCGAAACTCGATCGCTAATTTTCTAAATGGGAAATTGCAGCAGGTACATACAAATGGCTTAGGCTGCGTGTGTCGGAAAGGAAACCCTGATTAATCGACTCACGCATTCCGTTTGGCAGATTATCAACCAATCTTTCCCCCAAACCTCTTAAGTTGATCAGTGGGAAGGATGCAGGAGTTGCGTTTACAATGAATCTTAGCTCGTGTGCTTTGGAGTTGCAAGACAAGTAATTATTTATGTGCTCTTGAGTGAATTAAGACACCCAGTTGAATCACAGTCTTGTGGGCTGAACGTTTGCGTACTACGGATACGAGTCACAGCTTACTGGGGTTGCCAGGCGACCTGCACTGTACCAGGACCATTTTTATTTTCTCTGCTGCTTACATACAGGGTGGACCATTTAAGTTGAGACTGTACAATATCTCAAAAACTAAGCGTTGTAGAAAGAAATATCTTGTATAAGAATTGCTTGATATTATGGGGGGAAGGTAAATGCCATTAGTCGTGTTTTATTTGGAGGACGTTATGATGGTCATTTTAGGGTCAATTTAATTTGACCCCAATTGTAGGTTTCCATTTTAAAAAATTCTTGTGTGTTATACTCACATGACTTTCTCTACTCTTGTACAAACTATTTTTACAAACGCTTATTCTCCATATGCTTCATGTTATCGAGATGTTAGTCTTATTGCTAATTTTCTTGTAGATGCAAGGGGAACTGCTAGACTTTAAGCGATAGTCAAATATATAAGAGCTGGTTTGCTATGTGGAGTATTCCATTCTCCTTGTATTACCAGGACAAAAAAAATGAATAACGAATTTGAGAAAAAGTATTAAGTATTGGAAAATTTAAGGGAATAACAAGCAATATCTCGAAAATGGTTCACCCAACAAAAAAAATGTATATGGCATAAATTGTGTATTTTAACGCGATCTACATTTTTTGTGTAGTAAAATTTTGTCTATCTCTTATGGTTTACCAGTTATGCAAAAGTCGTTCACAACGAAGAATACTTTAGGAGACATTCCCAGAAAATTCAAGATATACATTTTATTTGTCATGAAACTATATTAAACATATGATATTTTAATCAAAATCATTAGAGCCATTTTTGAGAAAATTAAAATTTTCGAAAAATGTTCCATGTAAAGGGTAATCTGGGGTGGGGGGATTTTCTTGAAAACCTTCGTGTCGCGTCTCTGGAAGATACTGAACCTAAATACCAAGTTTGGTGTTTATCCGACTGTACGTTTCTGAGTTATGCTGTTCAAAGACATACAGACAGACAGACACACGGACATGTTTCCAAAAATGCTTTCTTTGGATTCAGGGGGTCTCAAAATATGTATTTCCGGTGAAATCTCGTATAGAATTTTTGGGTGGAATACAATACTTCCCTACTTACTATACGAAGTAGGGAAAGTAAAGATTTAATTGGCCGCCATAGTATCAAGCAACATATATCAAAGATATTTCTTTCTACAAACTTAGTTTTGGAGATATTGTACAGTCTCAAATTAAATGTTCCACCCTGTATAGTAACAGAGGAAACATTGCATTTCACCCCAAAAGTTTTGTACAGAGATTTCCTTAGAAATACTCATTTTAAGGTTTCCTGAATAACAAGATTAGAAAAAGGCCCGTGCGTTCATGTGTCTAAGAACAGCATAACTCAAAAGCGAAAAGTTCTTTAAATAACAAAATTAAGTTTAGTATCGTCCAAGGATGCAAGATTTTCAAGAAAATACCCACCCGAAACTACCCTTTGCATGGAAAAACGCTTCTTATTTACTCAAAAATCCCTCTAACGATATTGTTTAAAATACTTACATGACAAATAACACGTATATCTCTAATTTTGGGGGGAATAGATTGTGAAGCACTCTTCATTCTGAATGTCTTTTGTATAATTTGGTAAGCAGTATGGAAAGACAAAATCTCAATACACAAAAAAAATGTATGTCTCATCGAAGCACCAATTTATGTCAATTAAAAATTGTTGTAGCATTCACCATTTCCCAGATATTCTTTGTTATTGATTTGAGTTTTCAGAAACTTTATACTTTCCTCACTTCCTCACTATTCTTTTTCTTTCTCCTTTTTGTGTTTATGCATAGGGAGCACAATTTCAAAGCCATCACATAGCGACCGGCTTTGAAAAGATTTGACTATTGCTTTAGCCTACTGTATTCTTCGTATACCTGCAATGAGTAAATGAATAACGAAGGTTTATCTGTTTTAACAAGAACTAGATAAAACAATAACTTTTGTAAGAATAGCTTGTAGAAGAGGGAGTGGAGAAACTCGTGTGAATGCACAACATCACATTTTGGTAGACGAAGTAGCCTACCCAAAAATTGGTTG
This sequence comes from Deroplatys truncata, assembly GCA_030765065.1. NCBI lineage: Eukaryota > Metazoa > Arthropoda > Insecta > Mantodea > Mantidae > Deroplatys > Deroplatys truncata. The sequence continues at coordinate 17,607,718 of CM060979.1, forward strand.
CAGACATTGCACTGGAAATACACACTTTGAGACTCCCCGAATAAAAAAAGAAGAAGAAAGAAAAAAACATTTTGGAAAAAAGGCGTGTCTGTGAACAGCATAAACAAAAACTCGATTAAATACCAAACTTGACATTAAATTCAGTATCTTGCATGTATGCGACATGAAGATTTCCACGCCCCCCCCCATTCCAAACTATCCCTTACTTGAAAATGGTTCGTTATTTTTTTTTTTCGTCAAAAACAGCAGTTTCGATTTTGATTAAAATGCCATATGTTTAACACGTTTGCATGAGAAATAAAATGCATATCTTGAATTTTTGGGAATAACCTGAGAAGTTCTCTTCATTTTGGATGACTTTTGTATAATTCGTGAACTGTATACTACGCAAAAAAGTAGATTTCGTTAAAACATGCAGTTTATGCCAAATAAATGTTCTTATAGCGTTAACCACTTCCGATATATTCTTTATTATTGGTTTAAATTTTCAAATATAGTAAAACCACACTTAACCAAACCCTGGAGGAGAAGGGGGTAAAAGAGTAAGGAGAATGAACCAAAAAATACGATATATTTAAATTCGGGCTGATACGCTACTGCAACAATTGGTAATGCTCTTTTGTCCAACCCTTAATTTCAATACAGGTACTATGCAATTAATACTCACCCCTACCTCGCATTCAAAGAAATATTGTACTTTTAACAAGTGTTAACTGCTTGCACACGAATTTAATGCTCGTCTCTCCGACTGCTCGTGGTCTTCCGTCTGATGTGGGTGGTGAATTGCTATAAAAGAACGCCTACAACACTTTTGTGTTGGCCTATGCTTCAGGAGTGGTTACAGGAGACGAATTAAAACACTGAAGTTGAGTTTAACTGGAATTTAATTACACACTTGTTTGCAGCTGGAGTGAATTCTATCCCACAACGATTTGACTGCGTTATCGGGGCCTATATATCAAGCTCTACCTCCTATCCTATATTGATCTTCTAAATTTCTAACCGCTTCTTCACACGCTCGGTCATCTGAGTGGCATGTAGTTCACCCCCCAAGGAAATTGTATGTAATCGTCCGCTATATTTATGCACCTTGCTAAAAACACTATTTTTCCCATTGTGTCTTAAGGAAATATTGTGATTGGCTGATCACATTAGCGTCGTATGAGAACGTGTGCTGTCGTATCTTCCACACTTCTGTCCCATGACAGATTCGGACTTTCCGTTTCTGTTCCAGTCTCTCTCTCTCTCTCTCTCTCTCTCTCTCTCTCTCTCTCTCACACACACACAAGCGTCTCTGTTGACAATATTCAGGCGATTCCCTTTACTTTGGGCAAGCCTGGAGATATTTTCGTCTGGTCCACGTGGCTTCAGGCACCTGAATTGCAACGTTGCAAGGCTGGCTAGCTAGCTTCCTTTACATTTACCATATAGTATATTTTACACTTACATAATATTATTTGCATTGGTGCACCAGTATTCCCTCTAAAATGTCTAGCGTTACTTTAGTGCTGGTGTTTGTCAGTGTGGTTTATTTATGTTTAAAATGTCAGGGAAAGTAAAACATGCTGTAATTAGCATTGAACAGGAACTCCAAGCTGTTAACACAGGTGGAAAATATCACAGCGAAGACTATGGCATCGGCGTATTTACAGTATCGGACTGGATAAAAGCGAATCCAAAAGTTCAGAAGCATTTCTCAAAAATGCCAAAATGCAAAACCATGAAGATATCCCAATACGAGAAACTAAACGAAGCCCTATTTCTCTGGGTTACCCAACCACTTTCGCTGTTTAAAATCGTTACCATGGATTATCCGAAAACATGCATTATCAGAATTGACTCTGCCGCCTTTAGTTCGGTTGAACGGGGTTCTACGTGCTGAGGCAGTATTTTAACACTTAAATAATTTCAGTCTAATTATATAATATGTAAATTCAATAACAGCCCGCCTTAAAGCAATATGTGTATGTAACAGTCATTGCATATGCTTGTATTATTGTATCCATGTGTAATAATGTTATGCGCATATATTACGTAATTTAATAATGTAGGAGCTGTGAGAACAATAGGTTAAAAGTTGCTAACAATGAGGTAACAGTGAGTTAACCTTGAGGCAATAATGAATTTGAAAGTTTAAATGCTACTAATCATTATTGGAGCAATAATAATGTAAATTTTGAGACACTTTAAAATAGCCAATCAACAACCAGAAAAAGCTTTAGTTAAATGAAGGTATTCTATTGGAGTAGAATTAGCCAATCAGAGACTTGAAATACAGAAATTTACAAGTTTAGGCGGTGGAAATCAGTTCAGTTGCCTGCAGACAGTGTTTGTAACCGGATACGAGATGCGTCCTGGAGAGATTTAATACGTATTCGTGTGAGACGAAAAATAGTTTTACGAGTTAAAAAGTGCAAGTAATTAATAAAAAGAATCTCACAGTTGTCTATATCAGTGAAGTGTTATTAAAATCGTGTCAAGCATTAATAAAAGGAGTGAAGTAAAATTATAATGTGTAAGCCTACATTCTTGTCGCATCACGCCCTGCAAGGAGAAACGTGTCTCTAGCAATAATACTGACGCAGCCGAGGCAAACATAAATATTTAATACTTAAAGAAACAGTCAAATTGCAAAGTTAATATTTTTTAAACTTGGATCAAAGGCCTCCTGAAAGTACATTTGGGGCGAAGGCTACCGGACACCGGGTACCATACGTGCGGTTGCTCCCCTACAGTTGAAATAAAATACAACTCCTACAACAATAAAATAACTCCTACAAAAATATAACATCTTCAAATTGGCGTCCATACGTGGGGCAAAAATAAACATCATCTTCAGTGCTTATACTTTCTATAAGTGGTAAGTTGCACTTTTTCATATTTTTCGGTCAAATTTCACAGATGCCTTACCTGGTGGTTAGTTTTTGTGTAGAACTCGTGTGAACTCGGGGCACATTTTGAGTTGAAGTGAAATGTCCCCAAGAGCTGGGAACGCTGTGGACTGTACTTGTTTATGCTGAGCAGGGAAGCCGGAGACGACGAGCAGCGCTTGTGAAATGTAAGCAAATAATATTACAATTGCAACCGGTGTTCTGCGGCGTGGATAAACAGGAGCGTATGCGTGCTGCGTGCGAGTGCACTTGATCGGCCGCATCATGCGCTGTGGTGAAGCCACGTTCGGTCCTGCCCACGTTTCAGCAAACAAATTACAAAAGAAATGCGCGACCATAACTCTGCAGAACATCTGCCCTATTTGAAATTCACTGTCACACCCATATTTTTATATTCTGTTGACATTAACACGCAATTGCTTTTCTGGCTTTGAAACACGACAAAAACTGGCCTGTCTCAGTTTGTGATGTGATGTTTACTTTCTAGTAACATTTTAATTTTACTGCCAGTATGTCGCTCAGAGTTCATTTTCCTAAAGTAGTTCAAGTTCTCCTCTTTTAGAATCAGTAAACGAAACTTGCTCGTTTTTGCTCTTTTACTCGAAAATAAATTTCTTCCGATGCACAAGAGGCGAGACACAACCATATAAAGGAGTAGCAAGAGCTTCATTCTCGAGAATGCTTAAGGACACTATAAGACGGGGCTGGCCAAGCTATTTTGAGCTTGGGAAAGTTTTTTAAGGTCCATCTAAATAAATTTGCATTAATAACTATTTTTAATCTGAACAAAAGTATTATACGAGAACTGTCCCAGAAGTACCGGATCTAACAAAGAAAACACAAAAAAGTTTGGAAAAAAACATCTTTATTTCTCTACATAGTCTCCTTTCAGCCCGATACACTTTTCCCAGCGATGTTCAATAGCTTCGATACCCTGTTTATAGTGAGAACCGTCGAGTTCTGCAAAATAGCCATCAATTGCAAACTCCACCTCTTCATTGTTGGCAAATCTTTTACCACCAAGCCATTTCTTCAACTTTGGAAACAGAAAATAATCAAAGGGTGTTAAGTCTGGCGAATAATGTGCATGGGAAGCAATTCGAGCTTTAACTCATTGATTTTGGTCATGGCGATAATGGATATGTGAACTGGTGCATTGTCTTGATGAAACAGAACTTTCTTTTTCACTAAATGCGGCCGTTTTTGCTTGATTTCGTCATTCAAAGGCTGCAATAAGTTTGCATAATACTCGCCATTGATTTTTTTTTTTTCCTTTTTGAAGATAATCAATTAAAATTATCCCCCATACTCTTATTTTTCTTTTCTTCTTAACATTTTAATTGCTACTATTTTCCCATCCATTTTTTCCCATTTATCCTCCCATACTTCTCTTCTCCATTCTGCTAATTCTTTGCATTCTGTCATATAATGCTCTGTGCTTTCACTACCTCCGCAAAATTCACAACTTCCATTTCTTCCACCCCTTAGCCCTCTCAGATACATTGATCCTGTTCTCATTCATGCAAACGCTTCTTTTTCCGCTCTATTACAATAATCTACATATCCTTCTCGCCCCCATTTCCATTTTACTAATCTATAAAACCCTAGTGACTTTTTATTCTCTAAATTTCCCCAAATCTCTTGTCTTTCTATGTCCTCCACTCTGTTTCTTACTGTTATCCAGAAGCGGTTGCTATTTCTTTCTCCTGCTCTCCAAATATCTCCTATTCCTATCTTCTCCATAATTTTTTCTACCCCTGTCCACCAGCTATTTTTATTTTTATTACTCCTTTGTTGTTCCATGAAAATTTTTGATATTTCCCCTTCATATTTTCTCATGCATCTAAACCAAAATTTCAATATACTTTCCAGTATCACTCCCTTTCCTCTTGTTCTTCCTAGTTCCACTAATGCTACTTCCCCTGGTGCTGATCTTGGTAACCCCAATAGCTCTTTACAAAACATTCTATAGCTCTGATCTATTTTTTTGTTTAATTCCGACCCCCCCCCAAAATTTCTACTGCATAACATTATTGCTTCTATCAATGTTTCATACATAAGAACGATACACTAGGATAAAGCGAGTCACATTTTTAAAAAGCGGATCGCTATGCCATGGCTTTGAAATTCATTGCTCCTTGCAATTACATGTCTGAAAGTTACTAAACTTAATTACCAAGTTTGGTATTTATTCGACATTTTCATTTCTCTAAAAATACTCTTTTTGGATTCGGGGCCTCAAGACGTATATTTCCAGTGAAATCTAGAAGTGGAATTTTTTGTTGGGATGCAATAATTCTCTAACTGTAGGTAAACAGTAAAGAAAGTAATGTCACTTGGTCTTCATGGAGAGATTAAAACTCGAAGCTGTTTCACCCAACCTGGCGGTTTCTTGCATCTGCCCATTAAGTTTATCTCGCGGTAACAACTGCCTTACAACATGATAATCTTGTCACCAACAGTTTGTTTCCTTTAGAGATAGCAGATAGTCTTAATTTATGTTTCAGGCCGTTATGTTCATGAATAATAAACGGTGTATGTGAATAAAACACGCAACGCATTGTTACTCGGCATGCTACAGTTTCCCTCCTCAGGGGACTGTTCATTGCAGATAACAATAGACCTTTTGCTCACAGTATGTCTTGTATTTCTTTGTACAACTATAGTAAAACCTCGTTTAAAGGGACACTCTGGTATCAAATGGACCTTCTTCCCAAACCAACCAATTTTAATGAAATGTTTAGATTAAATGGCACTGTCATGATATATTGTTTCTATGTTTCATTATTGGATAGCAATAAAAGGTACACTTTTTTCAATTTAGAATTAAAATAAGAGGTCTAAATTTGGCATACTAGTTGTTCTATTCTTACGTAATAAAGTTATGCATTTGTTTTCCAAAATATTAATACTGATTAGAAATAAGAATATGTTTTACTTTCTCTACTACGTATAGTAAGTAGGGGAAGTATTGTATTCCACCCAAAAATTCGATACCGAGATTTCACCGGAAATACATGTTTTGAGACACCCTGAATCAAAAAAACATTTTTGGAAACATGTCCGTGTGTGTATCTGTGTGTCTGTCTGTGTGTCTGTGAACAACATAACTCAGAAACGAACAGTCGGATAAACACCAAACTTGGTATTTAGGTTCAGTATCTTCCAGAGATGCGACACGAAGGTTTTCAAGATAATCCCCCCGCCCCAGATTACCCTTTACATGGAAGATTTTTCGAAAATTTTAATCTTCTCAAAAATGGTTCTAACGATTTTGATTAAAATATCATATGTTTAAGATATTTTCATGACAAATAAAATGTATATCTTGAATTTTCTGGGAATGTCTCCAAAAGTATTCTTTATTGTGAACGACTTTTGCATAACTGGTAAACCATAAGAGATACACAAAATGTTACTGCACAAAAAATGTAGATCGCGGTAAAATACACAATTTATGTCATATACATTTTTTTTGTTGAGTGAACCATTTTCGAGATATTGCTTATTATTTTCTTAAATTTTCCAATACTTATACTTCTTCTCAAATGGGAATTCGTTATTCATTTTTTTGTCTTGGATATGCAAAGAGTATTAATCTGTGGGAAAGGGAATGGTGCTGCACCTAGCAACCAGCTATTAAGAGATATGTATGTGCTTAAAGGCTACTGTATTTCTATATTGCCCTTGTAAATATATATATTCCCCTTACATCTACAAGAAACTTAGCAATAAGATAAGAGGATGCAAATGTTTATCTCGATTAACATGAAGTAGATGGAGAATAAACGTTTGTAAAAATAGTTTGTACAAGAGTAGAGAAAGTCATGTGAGTGTAACACATAAGAATTTTTGTATTTAAAACAATACAAAAAGAATATTACTAATATTACAAAGAAAAAAGACTATATAAAGTCCTGAAAATTTCAGCCTGATTCATCAATATTTACTACAAAATATACACCCCAAAGAACAACAATTTTTATATGGAGAAAAAGCTATTTAAAATTTGGGAACATAGTTGGACGTATTGCTCTTCATTTACTAATTTGGATTACCGCAATTTCCAGACGGATTTCAAACTGGGTGTATTCTAGACATGCTGAAGAAAACGTTTCATTTAAAAAGTTTTCCTGAAAAAAGAAAATTGTTTGCCATTTTGGTACCAGAGTATCCCTTTAACAGAAACGGTGCATAAAAAAGAAGTAAAAACAAACGAAAAATACGAGACCTCAAATTCGCGCTGTCAAGTTGCTGTATAGCATTGAAGCTGTTATTGAGATAACTATTTAGCTTTAAGTAAATAATATTTATTTATAAAATTGAAATAAATATATTTATTTTTACAACGAAAATGTTACATGTTCTTTTGCCCTAAATTACAGCAAAGGTACTTCGTATTGTATGCCGTTAATCCTCATCCCCTACCACACATCCCAAGACATACTGCATCCTTTTTACAAGTGTTATGGGCTCGCCAGGGATATTCGCATATGACCTTCAGGGCTAGCGCAGTCAGCCAGCCCTCTGATGTTTCAATACCTCCCGTGCAAGTAGCACGTGGTTCCTTTGGTCCAGTTGTGGTCCAGTTCCTTCCACCGTATACAACTTCCGTCTCAACTTGCACCATTCTTCGAGCTGCAGCCCCGTATGTGCCTTACATCTATACGGTAAACGACTCGCATCGTAGCTTTCCATTAAAATTTTTACATGCCAAAATCTGTGGCGCGACCTATAACTGCTTCACACGCACTCAATGTTGTTTTACTGTTGGTGTTGGTCAGTGTGGTTTGTTATGTTTAACATATCAGCGAAAAGTTTGTTTTAATAAACATTGAACAGAAACTCGACAGAGTGACAGCGGATGAGGGATTCCAAGCATTAAAGGTAAGAAAGACCACAAATGCGTATTAAGATCTCAACAGGAAATATTGAATTACGGCACTGTCATTGACACGAAACTTTTTGTTTTTAGATTGCCTTGTGTTTTGTGGCACAAAGGAAGTGAATCAACACTAACAGGTAATGCTTATCAAACTGTGGCGTGATACTGCGGCTCGCAAGCATTGATGATTATTATGTGTCAACACTGTTCACGGTGCTGTACGAGGCTGTTCGGAAGAAAAAAGCTGGAACGTTGTCCAAACATGTCATTCTTCTCCATGACAATACCAGGGCACATATATCCCCATTTGACTCAACATTTGCCAACATGCACTGGGAAGTTTTATCACAGTCATTATAGTCCAGATTTAACCCCCGGTGATTACCACTTGTTTGGGCTTGTTGGAAGAGTATTTCGGTGGGATGCACTTCCAGACAGATGAATCAAGAAGTTCATCTTTTCTCCGTAATTAATGAACACTAGCCTACTTCTTTCTACACCAAAGACATCAGGGAAATTCCAAAACAATGGCACGATGTCTTACATATTCAGGGGTGAAGCAACATACAGTACTAGCCACGCACAAACTAAATACCTTAACTCACTAATGAAACAAGATATCTAATTCACAGCTTCTCAGCATCAACGCATTAATAATTTCTTTCTTTAATATATTTTGTTCTAAGTTTTACGTGTTATGTATTTTCTTTGCTAATATTGCACGTATAATAATTAAGAGGATGTTAAAACGCATATATTTATAATGTACACATGATAGAGAACAAATATATAACGTTATAAGATATAAAATATAATATGAGGGGGAAAGGTCATTGTTAGCTATATAACCAGTAATATAAAATTACGAGAAATTTAGTAGTATCTACGTAAGCATGTAACGAACCTTGGATTCATAATTACGACGATGGAAGTTATTGGATAGTAGCACCAATCATGTACATTGATGCATGTCTATAATTCAAATACGTACGTTAAGAAGAACGGTTGAAGGGAACGCTAACAGAAGCTTGTCAGTGTTCGAGCAGGAAGCCCGTATAAGCTCATCTCTAAATAGACGCTAAAGCTACGTATTTAAAGTATACCAGTTATACATATTTTAGCATGACAAATATAATAGTGAATTGTGAATATGTACATGTGATTTATTTAAAATGCAAGTGAAATAATTAACAGAATACGTGTGTGCAAATAATTTTAACATTCTCCATACCCAATCCTGACAAGACACAAGTGCTCTCCGATATCAATACAGCAGCCGTGGCATAATTATAAAATAATAATTACAACATACTAACACACACACACACACACACACACAAGCACACGTCGTAATACATCACAAGAGTACGCGCATCAAGATGACCTACAGGTACGTAATACGGCATCCATCATCATCAACGTAGTGGGGTCCTATAAAGGAGAAACCGCTACAGGAGAATACTTGAAAAACTGTACCTTAGTTTGGTGCAACTATGTATGCATATTTCCTTTCTAAACGTTGAAGTCTATCAATCTTGAACAATCTAACGATCTAAGTGAAAATGAGATGATAAATGATTTAAATTTTGTTGAAAGAAGTTATCTCTTTGCCTTCGTACTCCTATTCTTCAGGCATGTCTTTTGTCAGTGATGGTAAGCTCAAACATACCAATTCCAGTGCGGAATTCAATGTTGCCGTTGGGTTAATGTCCGAGCTGTATTCTCTCCCAAATATTGCAGTCAATAAATACAATGACAGGATAACGAACAAAGCTCAGTAATGGATATCAGAACTGACTCATCCATATTCAGTATACACGCAATGTCATGCTTCCCTCACTGCCATCTAATATTAGTCCAAAGTCACCAAATACGGAATTAAAGTAACCAGAAAGTCCCTAAATCAATTAAAAACTCACTTGTATGTGAAAGGAAAGAATTGCTAATGCAAAAACCGAGTTTTTAAAGTGGGTTTTAAGAACGTCTCCTCTCACCACTAACGGGTGAGGGGAGAAGACTGCTGGGCTGATCCCCAATGCTTGTTCTGAAGTCCTCCAATGGTGACTCCTACTTATTCGCCTGTCTCCGACGGTATGCTGGTATACTAATCGCTACTGACCTGGCTATTTCTTTTGGAGTGCTCAGCGGTGAGGATGGACTCTGCTTGTGGCATAGAGATGCCGTCAAGTGGGAATTAGATCTCAGGCGTTCAGCTTCTGAAGAAGGTAAATGATATAAACTTGGAAAGCCACTATCACTGAATTTATTATCTTTCAATATTACCACGAATGTCTGGTGTTCCTGGCGCTATATTTAAATCTCGGACTCTCACGTATAGGACTATCGGATCCCTTTCCTTATTCGAATTTGACGGCAAATAACTACGACTCACTCACGCGACGCTTGTTCTTTGAATGTTACCTTCGTAAACTTCGCGGGAATATTCTCGTTCATATCTCGCCGGCGATATATTTCGGGGTCCTTTATACCTATACATTGCAACCTTCACCGTTAACTTTGTTCGGCTACTTTTAATGCGATTAGCACTTAACTTCAGCGAAACCATAACACTTAACATAAACATTGTTTTGGCGGCAATTCTGACATCGTGGTGCGTGGATTTCACTTCAGTGACATTTCGAGTGTGGGTGCCTGAATCCAAATCCACACTGGTTTTATACAGAGCGGTCCTTCGGCGCTCTGGCCGGGAATTGCTCGGCAGTCTTGTGCGACACGTCTGAATGAACTCAGGCCACGGGCTCTTCCACTTATCGGACATGTGGCAGCGGGCTTCAGTCAGCTGTTATTGCTTCTTGTGTATAGACGCGAGACGCGTGTGTATTTGTGTGCGATTGAATTATCGGATTATTACAACCCAGAAATGGTACTCAAGTTTTCGCTTGAACAAAGACTTTTTATGTATGACACGTATGTGAAAACCGACAGACAGGTGTGTGGGCAATTTCACGATAAATTTTCTGGTGTTCCAGGTCCGAGTAGAGAAACAGATATCTAGTGAATAAAGTGAAGAGAAGGGGATCATTTAATGTTGCAAGTTGTAAAAAGAAACGAAGGGTTCTAACGCAAAAAAAAAACTAAAGGGTTATGCCCGGCTCAATCGCCGGATCTTACTGTGTGTGACTTTTATCTGCAGGGAACTCTCAAGAATAGAGTCTATAGGAATAATCCTCGCACCATAGACGATCTTAAAAACAATATAAGAACAGAAATTAGGAAAATTACGCAACAAGAACTTATACGTGTGAATGGTAATTTCATTAGAAGGTGCCAAGAATGTTTATCTGCCGAAGGACACCACGTTCAACACCGACTGTAAAAAAGGTTAGTACTGATAAAATAAAAAGTAATTATGTTTTTTCAATAGGTAATCAATATATCGTAATAATCATCATAAAATCAGTAATAATATGGTATCAGTATCAATAATGAGAATAATAAACAAATACACTGAAATAGCGCGCGGAACACGCATCGCGACTACCGGCCAGATTGCTGAAGGACCGCTCTGTACAAACTATTCCTACTCTAAGCCTACAACTAAATCCAATTCTTATTGGCACTATTTCGCGGTCTTGAACGCGTGGCTTTGAATGCTGTCATCTTATAGGTTACTTAAGCGAGTCACATGATAGATTTTCTTACATCCAGCTCTAATTTTCCACTGCGCTTGGCTTGTTCTACGCCGCTGTCCGTATGTCCTTGGATTACAAAAGAAGAAGAGAGATCCCTCCTCGCAACATCGAACAAAACTTTGCAGGCTTCTTCGGCCATAAAAAGAACAAAATTCTACCAAAAACGCGCTTTCTAGCTTGGTTAAACGAGCCTAGCCAGGGATATGTTATACGTGGAAGCAAAATACATGAATATAAAAATATTAATAACTAACAAGATGACAGTAGACGATTTCTCATACATATATAAAATAAATCACAATAATACACTGCACAAGTAGATATTAATTATGAGGCGGTAGGTAGTTCCTATCTCAGTTTGATCTAGCCTAAACTTTGGGTCAATAATTCCACTATGCTGGTAAGACTTTGCCATTTGTAGTGGCGTAGCGTAAGGGTAGACTTTGAGACTGAGTCTACCTAAATAAATTGCCAAGAAAATAAATACATTTTTAAATATATAAATGAAAACAACCTCAAACAAGTCATGAAAAACTAATTAATACAATCACCTTCACCGCTGCTTGTCACAACGCCCCAACCCTTACTGCTAAGTGTCAGATTGTAGCGCTGCGTTCTTAGGCAGCTTCGAAACCTCATGATGCGGCAGCAAAGCGAGTAGAGACTGGGATGGCTGAGCGAGTGCAAATCTCATCAAGAGTGGATTTATATAGCTCTTTCCACTAAATTTTGATCTCTCGTTGTAGGAAGACATGCCTATATTTTGTTGTACATTAAGGGCACAAAAACAGCAACAAAGACCTAACACGTTTAACGAGGTGTTTAGTCTCTGTGTGCCTGCTCTCTCAAGGTCCGGAAACAGGACAATAGGGGTTGGAGACAAGGGTAGGGCAAGCAGTGTAACAAACATTTCAAACCTCAGTTATTGGTAAACCAGCATTATGTGCGTGCAACCGTGCGATGCAGTAAAGTGTTAATTTTACGTAGACCTCTGTATTGTTTTCATTGTGCGTGTTTTATTTATGAATATAGAAATATGGACAATTCCATCGATTTAAAGCATTACTTATTAAAAATTCAGTTTTTGACTATCTTACGAGAAAAAGTGTGAACTTAAAGGCAAAAGACCAATTCCTAAGCTTGGCATTGTCTTCTAGGAAAAGAACCAAAAACGGACATTTCAAACATCCTGGTACAGTAATTTTAATTGGTTAACTGGAAGTTACATTCATAACAAAGCGGTTGCTTCGTATGTTTGCTTTTTGGCAGCGAAAAGGAATGTGTTGAAGGAATAGTAAATACTAAAACCATTGAAAGAAAAGCTTGCAATAAAAATCGCCGACTGGAGCTTATATACAAGAAAACCTAAGTAAGTATCCACATTGTTTTCATGATTTACAATCATAGAATGGTTTGCCAGTATTTTGTAAATCTACACCTAACGCTGTATTTTTATAATCTAGTTTAGTTTAAAATGTATGTTCAGTCAATTTCGTAATAGAGAATTCACACTATTTTATGAAACACTAATATATGGGAATTTGTGCATAATTTAAAACATTCTAAATTCAATTTTTACTTTCTCTACTACGTATAGTAAGTAGGGGAAGTATTGTATTCCACCCAAAAATTCGATACCGAGATTTCACCGGAAATATATGTTTTGAGACCCCCTGAAACCAAAAAAAAACATTTTTGGAAACATGTCCGTGTATGTGTCTGTGTGTCTGTCTGTCTGTCTGTCTGTGAAGAGCATAACTCAGAAACAAACAGTCGGATAAACACCAAACTTGGTATTTCGGTTCAGTATCTTCCAAGGATGCGACACGAAGGTTTCCAAGAAAATCCCCCCACCCCAGATTACCCTTTACATGGAAGATTTTTCGAAAACTTTAATTTTCTCAAAAATGGCTCTAACGATTTTGATTAAAATATCATATGTTTAAGACATTTTCATGACAAATAAAATGTATATCTTGAATTTTCTGGGAATGTCTCCAAAAGTATTCTTTATTGTGAACGACTTTTGCATAACTGGTAAACCATAAGAGATAGACAAAATTTTACTACACAAAAAATGTAGATTGCGTTAAAATACACAATTTATGTCATATACATTTTTGTTGAGTGAACCATTTTCGAGATATTGCTTGTTATTCCCTTAAATTTTTCAATACTTATTTTCTCAAATGGGAATTCGTTATTCATTTTTTTGTCTTGGATATGCAAAGAGTATTAATCTGTGGGAAAGGGAATGGTGCTGCACCTAGCAACCAGATATTAAGAGATATGTATGTGCTTAAAGGCTACTGTATTTCTATATTGCCCTTGTAAATATATATATTCCCCTTACATCTACAAGAAAATAAGCAATAAGATAGTCTGCAAATGTTTATCTCGATTAACATGAAGTAGATGGAGAATAAGTTTTTGTAAAAATAGAGTTTGTACAAGAGTAGAGAAAGTCATGAGAGTGTAAGACATCAGATTTTTAAAATCTAGTATACTCAGAACACAGTACCAAGCTAGGCCACTGGCCATTTGATAAGATTTAAGTCAGGACACTGCAGTCGCATTCCGTCGCAAACCAACAGCGAGATCTATCACAACATTCATAGGTTGCTTATAGATAGCAGGGGCATTTTTTGCAGTTCTCGAACATTATTTGGAAGTTTCTGCTTCAGTTCATTCAACATTTTCATGGTGAATTCCACACATCTGGTTTCAATAGCTGAGTGTGAATCAGATCACAGAAACGGAGTTCTGAATTAAGATAACTGTCAACTTGAGCTGCTGCAGAGGAATAGAATTAACGAACTGTTTGCTAACGAAGTTATTGAGATTGATGGAATCCTCCAGCAAACATGTAGACACATTATTTTAAGCCTGAAATGCTTTCGTTGTTCGCTGAACCTGAGAGAGAATGGTAAGACGATAAGTCAAGTACAATTAATTGCACGAGTCCAAACAACACTGAAAAAGCATTTATGCAGTGCAACAGTTCTCTGTAGATCCAGCTGACTGTTCTATGGGGGAGTTGTATCATACAGTACAACGTTACACTAAGTACCACATTTGAAGGTGCTTTTTCCTTTCTCTACCATGTATAGTAAGTAGGGCAGGTATTGCATTCCATCCAAAAATTCGATATCGAGATGTTACCGGAAATACACGTTTTCAGGCCCCTGAATCCCCAAAAAGCATGTTTAGAAAAGGGTCCGTGTGTGTGTCTGTGAAGAGCATAAGTCAAAAATGAAAAGTCAGATAAAGACTAAACTTGGTATTTAGATTCAGTATCTTTCAAAAATGTGACACCTGAGTACCCTTTACATGGAACATTTTTCGAAAATTTCGATTTTCTCAAAAATGGCTCTAACGATTTTAATTAAAATATCATATTTTCAAGAAACTTTCATGGCAAATGAAATGTATATCATGCATTTTCTGGGAATGTCCCGAAAAATCCTATTCATTCTGAATGACTTTTGCATACTGGTAAACCGTACGAGGCAAGATAAAATTTTACTACACAAAAACTGTAGCGCGTTAAAAACTTTTTCTCAAATGGCAATTCGTTTTTTTTTTTAATTATTTATTACTTTCTCTACTACGTATAGTAAGTAGGGGAAGTATTGTATTCCACCCAAAAATTCGATACCGAGATTTCATCGGAAATATAAGTTTTGAGGCCCCCTGAATAAAAAAATCTGATGTGTTACACTCACATGACTTTCTCTACTCTTGTACAATCTATTTTTACAAACGCTTATTCTCCATATGCTTCATGTTAATCGAGATATCGAAATGTCAATCTTATTGGTAATTTTCTTGTAGATGCAAGGGGAATATAGTAGCTTTTAAGCGATAGTCAAATATTTTAACGCTGGTTGCTATGTGGCGCATTCCATTCTCTTTGCATGTCTAGGACATAAAAAAATGAATAACGAATTTGAGAAAAAGTATAAGTATTGGAAAATTTAAGGAAATAACAAGCAATATCTCGAAAACGGTTCACTCAACAAAAGAAATGTATATGACATAAGTTGTGTATTTTAACGAGATCTACATTTTTTGTGTAGTAAAAATTTGTCTATCTCTTATGGTTTACCAGTTATGCAAAAGTCGTTCACAATGAAGAATACTTTTGGAGACATTCCCAGAAAATTCGAGATATACATTTCATTTCTCATGATATTATCTTAAACATATGATATTTTCATCAAAATCGTTAGAGCCATTTTTGAGAAAATTAAAATTTTCGAAAAATGTTCCATGTAAAGGGTAGTCTGGGGTGGGGGGATTTTCTTGAAAACCTTCGCGTCGCATCTCTGGAAGATACTGAACCTAAATACCAAGTTTGGTGTTTATCCGACTGTTCGTTTTTGAGTTATGCTGTTCACAGACACACACACAGACACACACACACACAGACACACAGACACACACACGGACATGTTTCCAAAAATGCTTTTTTTGGATTCAGGAGGTCTCAAAACATGTATTTCCGGTGAAATCTCGGTATCGAATTTTTGGGTGGAATGCAATACTTCCCCTACTTACTATACGTAGTAGAGAAAGTAAAAAAACATTTTTGGAACCATATCCATGTGTGTGTCTGTGTGTTTGTCTGTCTGTCTGTGAACAGCATAACTCAGAAACGAACAGTCGGATAAACACCAAACTTGGTATTTAGGTTCAGTATCTTCCAGAGATGCGACACGAAGGTTTTCAAGAAAATCCCCCCACCCCAGATTACCCTTTAGATGGAACATTTTTCGAAAATTTTAATTTTCTCAAAAATGGCTGACGATTTTTATTAAAATATCATATGTTTAAGATATTTTCATGACAAATGAAATGTATATCTCGAATTTTCTGGGAATGTCTCCAAGAGTATTCTTCATTGTGAACGACTTTTGCATAACTGGTAAACCATAAGAGATAAGACAAAATTTTACTACACAAAAAAGTAGATCGCGTTAAAATACACAATTTATGTCATAGACACGTTTTTTGTGGAGTGAACCATTTTGGAGATATTTCTTGTTATTTGTTTGAATTTTCCAATGCTTATACTTTTTCTCAAATGGGAGTAGATTATTCGGTTTTTTTGTCCTGGTATTGCAAAGAGAATGGAATACTCCACATAACAACCAGCTCTTAAAACATCTGACTATCGTTTAAAGCCTACCATATTCCCTTTGCACCTACAAGAAAATTATTAGTAAGACAAGGAGTATACGCGTATGTAAAAATGGTTTTGCAAGAGGAGAGAAACTCATGTGAGTGCAACACATCAGATTTCTTTTTTCTCTATCATATTAATACCTAAAAGGTAGTAATGAAACATTCTCGTGCCAAATTAAGAAACCATAGTATAAAAATCAAAGCGTCTGATCAGTCTACGCTAAGCAATTAACATTTCTCGTGATCATCACTAACATTATCACCATCTTCGTGTAACAAAATATTTACTCTTTGTTGCTTGTTATCCGTACATCACAATTAGAGATGCCTTGAAAGTTTTTGTTACATAGTGTCAACAGGTTGCAGCTATTTTCATTCTCCCCAATTATCTCTGCGTCCCATGTTTATGTAATACAAATCTGCTACTCTAGTGAAAAACAGTTTTAAGTCAGAGGTTTGACCTAAAACTTCGCTGCCAATGCGAAATACAGTTACCAAGCGTCACTATTAATTACTGAAAACTAATCAATAACACATCTTAGCTGTTCAATATAAACATTAGATTTGTTACAACTTAGCAAATCTGAATAACCACGCGTATAATAGAAAGGTATGCTACTTAACAGTATGCTTTTGATCCAAAGATTTCGGTAGCCATAAAACAGTCCCCGTTTCTGAATAGGGATGCTACCATTAATACATCCACGCATGGCAGAGTGCCTTTTTAAAAGCTTCATCCGTCATTTTGAGAGAAACAAAAATAAAGCTCTAACCAATAATTTACGTCCATCAACGCAAGTATATGGCACACTGCACGTGGTGCTAGACGGTGACGTCACAACTCGGTCGCTAATCTCGGCAGCGTTCTGAGGGCTTTGCGAAGAGGGAATCTAAAATATTTTGTCTTGCTTTCAGAAGCACAACATCACAATGCAACATCATTTTCTGTTAATTTGAGAATTAAGTTTTTGTTAAAAATATTTTTGCATTCGTACATGTTCGCAATTTTTGTCAGCATTTGTCAGGATTAACGGGAAATAGTAAAAGAAAAAAAAAACTTTTTGCGGATACACCAGCCGTTAAAAAAAATAAGTATTCCATATTTTGAGAGGTGATAGCACGTGCCAAAACAATAAAATAAAGGTCCAGTAGACATGAACCCTAAAATGCATAGCTTAAGAGCTATAATCACTTGTTCATCTTCGCTACTTTAACATCTCCTCTACTGCAAGCTCTTTGCTATTACGTATGACTTACAGCTGCAGTAAACAAATGAGGACACATTACTCTGTTATTGTCCATGGATACTGCATGCAGTAAACATCTGTTAGTGTTGTCACTGTAAATCGTATTCACTGTTCTGGATAAGTGCAACGCATATTCGTATGTGATTCATCTTGTTTTGATAAGTTTGTGAAATGCTTTTACATTGTACTTTTATCTTGAAATATTTAGTGTGTGCAATTCCCGTTAATGATGTACAAACACTACAGGAAGGTGTCATCAATGTCTGCCAGAGCATCCGTGACCAACCTGGAGCCTTTCAGAGAGTGTGCGATTCCCTGACACGTCGGACAGAAGCGCGCCTTACTATGAATGGACACCACATTGAGCACCTCCTTTAGCGATGGTTCAGGTCGTATGTAATCGCAAGTAGATTACATTAGAAGCTATGCTGTTTCACAGTAACAGAGTAATGTGTCCTCATTTGTTTACTGCATTCGTAGATTTTACGTAATAACAAAGAGCTTGTAGTAAAAGAGATGATATTTTACAGTAGAGAAGATAAGCAAGTACCCATAACTCTTAATGTATGCATTTTAGAGCACATGTTTACTGGACATTCTTTCCTGTTTTAGTCCATACTACCACCTTCTCAAAATATGGAATACCTTCCCTTAACATCCTGTATGTATATATATACTATATATATATGTATGTGTTTGATAAATGGTAGTGGATAGAGTACTTCGAATTATTGTGGTACATAAAGATTTTATGGGGATGCGTGAAAATGAACTTTTGGGTGGAAAAATACTTCCCTTAGTAGTAGCAGCAGATAGTACTAGTGTTATTAATGTTATTATTATTATTATTATTATTATTATTATTATTATTATTATTATTATTATTATTGGCTTCTAGCATTAGATTGCATTCCTTGCAGCACTAGAGCGTGGAAATATATCACTGTTACAGATGTTGCACGTCAGAGGCGAGTATCAGCAATGCCCATTTGTTCAGCCAGTGGAACAAGGTGACGTCATCACTCCCAGAACTACGCAAATGCCCATTATACATTTGTATAATGCAACTATAGGATAATTGCATGCAATTAAGCTTAATCCTGCGTCCTTACGTAGCACATTGTATTACGAATGTTAATTTGTGTCATGTGAGTGAGTCATTTTCCTTGCACTGGTTTAATTATTATCGGCAAATGTGTAGCCGAAATCATTTAATATCCTCGATTATAAATTTGCGGATAACACTCCATATATGTGTGCAAGAGCGGTCGGCAAAAAAAAAATGTAATCTCTGGACGTTATAATGCCATAATCCCCACGAAATGAAATTTGTTCTAATTTATTGCTTCAGTGTTTAAATGTACCTTGGATTTTATTCCTCTTTTTCTTTCTCTCCTCCCTTATCCTTTTCATAAAGATGACTGGTAGGTTGCGCTGTGGTAGGGCGCAGTCTGATGTGCGTTTGTTTGCCAACGGCTTCCCACAACACATATTAATGTTTCTCTAAATGAAGTAATAAAAAGGCAACAAGGTTCCAAAAATTAGATAAATTAATTTCACTCGTTTGCATATGAACGGACTGTTGTTTACCAACCCGGTTTAACTGTAAAAGCTACTTGATAAATAGCCGTACATCCAGTTAAACTTCTTCTAGACCTCCTCAGTGCCTGTAAGAGGAAAACAGCCAACCATAAACTTGCAAACCAAGAGAATGTCTCAACCTGTCTAAATCATCATACTATAGTTTACGGGTTCTGTGAATTCTTACAAAGTTGTGACATGTAAGAATATTGATATGTGAATTCTTACAAAGTTGTGACGTGTAAGAATATTGATATGCGAATTCTTACAAAGATATGGTTTGTAAGAATATTGATATGCGAATTCTTACAAAGATATTCTTGTAAGAATATTGATATGCGAATTCTTACAAAGATATTCTTGTAAGAATATTGATATGCGAATTCTTACAAAGATATTCTTGTAAGAATATTGATATGCGAATTCTTACAAAGATATTCTTGTAAGAATATTGATATGCGAATTCTTACAAAGATATTCTTGTAAGAATATTGATATGCGAATTCTTACAAAGATATTCTTGTAAGAATATTGATATGCGAATTCTTACAAAGATATTCTTGTAAGAATATTGATATGCGAATTCTTACAAAGATATTCTTGTAAGAATATTCATATGCGAATTCTTACAAAGATATTCTTGTAAGAATTTTGATATGCGAATTCTTACACAGATATTCTTGATATGTAAATTCTTACAAACATATGGCTTGTAAGAATATTGGAGACTGGTGTGGTTAAAGATGTTATGTTTGTTCATTGTTTTAAATTATAACAATGTCAAACAGCTAGGCATTAAATACTTAAATCAGAACATTGTTTAAAATAAATATGTCAGGTCCTGGACATTTTATTTCTGTAGAACAAACACCTTAATGTTATTATTGATCTACTTTGGTATTAATAACTTGGTTGGTTATGATTTAATAATTAATTTCCGATATATCTTAATAAAATGTATAACTAGGTCTTCCTTAGTAAACCACACACTACTGTATAGACGTAAATCAGTGGATCGAATTAACATTTCATTAAGAAGTGTTAAAATATTTCCTGAGATAAGGGTTCAGTAAGCTAGCATATTTAACATTGCCGAGGTAGGACTTTTCATCTCCCCTCAATTTATTTTTAAAGAGAGTATAAAAAACTGCCTTTGCAGTCTAATGGTTAGCATGCCAGCCTCTAATGCTAGGTTTGATTCCCGGCTGGATAGCTTTTCCCTGTACTACATTCTCTAAGACGTATACATAGCAAGTAGAGTAGGTATTGCATTCCACTCAAAAGATACCGATATTTCACCGGAAATACATGTTTTGAGACCCCTTGAATCCTAAAATATCCTGGTTTAGAAATACATCGGTGTCTGTCTGTAAACAACATAACTCAAATACGAAAAATCTTATAAATATCAATCTTAAGGTTGGTATAAGCACCTTCCAAAGATGTGACACGAAGATTTTCAAGAAACTCCCCACCCCAACTACCTTGCATATGCAATATTTTTAGAAATTTCTTAATTTTTGAAAAATGGCTCTAACGATTACGATTAAAACACCATATATTAAAGATATTCACATGACAAATAAACTACGTGAATAGCCTGTGAAGTTCTCTTCTCTTGAGGGAATTTTGTATAACTTTATATAAGTGGTAAACGTTAAGCGAGAGACGAAAACGTATTAAACAAAACATGTAGATCTCTTTAAAACACACAATTCATTTCAAAAAATCTGATGTGTTACACTCACATGACTTTCTCTACTCTTGTACAAACTATTTTTACAAACACTTATTCTCCATCTACTTCATCTTAATCGAGATAAACATTTGCAGACTCTATCTTATTGCTAATTTTCTTGTAGATGTAAGGGGAATATATATTTACAAGGGCAATATAGAAAGACAGTAGCCTTTAATCACATACATATCTCTTAATAGCTGGTTGCTAGGTGCAGCACCATTCCCTTTGCCACAGATTAATACTCTTTGGATATCCAAGACAAAAAAATGAATAACGAATTCCCATTTGAGAAAATAAGTATTGAAAAATTTAAGGGAATAACAAGCAATATCTCGAAAATAGATCACTCAACAAAAAAAGTGTATATGACATAAATTGTGTATTTTAACGCGATCTACATTTTGTCTATCTCTTATGGTTATGCAAAAGTCGTTCACAATGAAGAATACTTTTGGAGACATTCCCAGAAAATTCAAGATATACATTTTATTTGTCATAAAAATATCTTAAACATTCATTCATTATCTGTTTACCCTCCTCTTATGTAGGACTTACACCCCCCAGGACTTACAAGCGGGTGCCTGGGGTCAGAGGCCCGTCGAGGAGCAGACTCTCATGGATCAGACAGAGCATCCAGGATGGGTGATCAGCCCGATGCCTGGTATGGGATGAAGGAAGTAGATGAAACGAAATGTTGGTGAAATGGATGAAAGGAAAGGTGATAATGGAGCAGTTGGTGGAATGATAGTCAAATGTTTAACAACTGGACGGTATATGCTGACCTTAAATTCCGTTTTGTTTCCATGCAACCCGAGAAACAGTTGAAAATCGACAGGACTAAAAGAATGGCTTAAAAAGCATTGAACAATTCGAACCATTAATAATGGTATCTCAGAAACGGCTTATACCGCAAGAAAACTTTATTTCAAATAATCTGTGTGTTTTAAATATATATACACATCTACATATATGTGTGGTGCGTTTTCGTCTGTCGCTTAACGTTTACCAGTTATATAAGAATATACAAAATTCCTTCCGAGTGAAGTCGACTTCACAGGATATTCGCAGAAAATTCCATTATATATTTTATATGCCATGTGTATATATTTAATATAAGGTATTTTAATCAAAATCGTTAAGACCATTTCTTAGAAAATCAAACTTTTCGAAAAATATTGCACGTGAAAGGTAGTCTGGGGAACGGAGCTCTTTCTAAAATGCTTTTTTTTTCAGGATCGAGGATGCCCCAAAATATTTATTTCTAGTGAAATTTCGATATGGAATTTTTAGGTGTAATGCAATACTTGCCCTACTTACTATACGTAGTAGAGAAAGTATTAAGGTTTGGTAAGAATAATTTGTATACCCAGTAACAAGCGATACAGCGTAAAGAATGCCATGTGAATGTAGCATATAGGTTTTTTTCATTTAAAGAGGAATATTCGCTAACCTTCTTAAAACCATGCATAGAAATGACAGTGTCAGTGTATACGTTCAAAGTTTAAACACCAAGGCAATAAACATCAACGATTAACGCCAAAAATAAAAACAGTTGGCAGCATTGCAGATGAGCAATTTCAACAAATTGAAAGCTGCTGATTTGGCCTTAAATGTTAAAGGGCCATAAAAATTGAAGGAAACAAAATGACACAATAGTGGGAATAGATTCGATTTATTATGCCAATTACATAGTGGAATGCATATGCAACGTCATTACAAAGGCCAGTCAGAGTAATATTATAAAAATCAACAACACAATACGATATTGCAGTCAGCAATGCAGCTCTGACCCTGCTTTTAAATAGACAAATGACTAAATAAATTAACAGAGACACTATAAAACTTGCATGTGTTTTGCACATCGCTAACAACTACTAAGCCGAAGGCACCACATAATGAAAGCACTGAACACAAAATATCACGTAAGTAGATATACAAAGGCTGTCCCATAAGTACCCGACCTAGCAAAGAAAACAAACAATTTGGGAAAAACCATCTTTATTTCTCTACATAGTCCCCTTTCAGCTCGATACACCTTTCCCAGCGATGTTCAATAGCTTCGATATCCTGTTTATAGTGAGAACTATCGAGTTCTACAAAACAGCCATCAACTCCAAACTCCACCTCTTCATTGTTGGCAAATCTTTTACCACCAAGCAATTTCTTCAACTTTGGAAACAGAAAATAATCAGAGGGGGCTAAGTCTGGCGAATAGGGTGCCTGAGGTGGCAAATCGAACTTTAACTCACTGATTTTGGCCATGGCGATAATGGATGTGTGAATTGGTGCATTGTCTTAATGAAACAGAACTTTCTTTTTCGCTAAATGCGGTCGTTTTTGCTTGATTTCATCAGTCAAACGTTACAATAAGTTTGCGTAATACTCGCCATTGATTGCTTTTCTTTTTTGAAGATAATCAATGAAAATTATCCCTTGTACATCCCAAAAAAACTGACACCATGACCTTGCCTGGAGATGAAACTGTCTTCACCTTCTTTGGAGCGGATTCTCCCCTTTCAATCCACTGTTTTGACTGTTCCTTCGTCTCAGGTGTGAAGTGATAGACCCATGTTTCATCCATGGTTATGAATCGACGTAAAAGCTCGGATTTATTGCAGCGAAACATCGCCAAACACTCGACTGAAACATCCCCACGACGCTGCTTTTGTTCCATCGTTGCGCACAGCTTTCTCACGTCTAAATGTACAGCACTGTTTGAAATGCCTAAGATGTCTGCTAGCTCACGCACCTTCAGTCGACGGTCATCCAATAACATTTTGTGGATTTTCTTCACAATTTCTGGCGTGGTCACCTCATTTGGTCGACCACTGCGATGTTCGCTTGGCAACTCGTAGGGCCTCGCTTAAACTCTGCCACCCAATATTTTACTGTTGTAAACGAAGGAGCAGACTCCCTCCAGAGTAGAATGTAGCTCAGCTTTAATATTAGTTGGACTAAGACCTTTCACATGAACGATGACCAGTTTTATCCATGTTTACAAATTTGCTGAGAGAGTTCACTATTGATGGCTGCCAAACAATTACTAAACAACATAGCGTCGTCAAACTTCAAACTTAAGCTTTATAAGGGAGGTACTTTCTACCATAATCCTTTGTTTGATACAACAACCACTATATATACGTCAGGTCGGGTACTTCTGGGACTGCTCTCGTATTTCATTATTTTCAATGGATAAAATATTAACATGTCAAAAATATGTTTCACTGGATGTTCATGCGTTCTGTTTCATTATTAAGTGTTTTTTTAAGCACAAAGAGAAGAAAATTTTTCCGGTATTACATTTTCACATCAAAGAGCATGTTTCTTTGCGTTCGGTGTGAACTAAAATCCAATGATCAAAAGCGGATAAGTACCAGCAACTAACACATTTTCAAGACCTTTGCTATGGAGCGGTTGGACTGTAAATCTTCTTACGTTAAACCAGTTAGCTTGCTGACCTCTCTAAGAGAATTATTGGATTAGAAAACTTTTTTTTTAAATTAACTTTCTGTGTCATTGCGTGGCATTTTGAGGCCTTTGAACTACCAAGTATCTCTCTTGATTTTATTTTTCTGCAGCTTTGATAAGGCTTTACCTAAGTGAAAAAGATAACTCTCCACACCTTCTTACAACAAATACGAGTTTTGGATTCTAGCATCTTGCAAAAGTGAGAAGATAGACTAGCACAATAAAAAAAATCTGATGTTACACTCACATGACTTTCTCTACTCTTGTACAAACTATTTTTACAATCTCTTATTTTCCATCTATTTCATATTAATCGAGATAAACATTTGCAGAAACGATCTTTTGAAATGCAAAGGGAATTACATTTTACACATAGCGACCAGTTCTAAAAATATTTGACTATCGCTTAAGGCCTACTATGTTCCCCTTGTTTTGTATTTGCAAGGGCAATATAGAAATACAGTAGCCTTTAAGCATAGACATATCTCTTAATAGCTGGTTGCTAGGTGCAGCACCAGTCTCTTTGCCACAGATTAATACCGTTTGCATATCCAAGACAAAAAATGAATAACGAATTCCCATTTGAGAAAATAAGTATTGAAAAAATTAAGGGAATAACGAGCAATAACTCGAAAATGGTTCACTCAACACAACAAATCTATACGACATAAATTGTGTATTTTAATGCGATCTACATTTTTTGTGTAGTAAACTTTTGTCTATCTCTTACGGTTTACCAGTTATGCAAAAGTCGTTCACAATGAAGAATCTTTTGGAGACATTCCCAGAAATTTCAAGATATACATTTTATTTGTCATGAAAGTATCTTAAACATATGATATTTTAATCAAAATCGTTAGAGCCACTTTTGAGAAAACTAAAATTGTCGATAAATGTTCCATGTAAACGGTAGTCCGGGGTGGGGGTATTTTCTTAAAAATCCTTGTGTTGCATCATTGGAAGATACTAAACTCAAATACCAATCTGACTTGAGTTATGCTGTTCACAGACAGAAACACAAGGACATGTTTGCAAAAATAGTTTATTTGGACTCAAGAAACGTTAAAACATACTTCCCCTACTGACTACACGTAGTACAAAAAGTAAAAATGGTGTAAGTTATTTCTGTACTTCTCTGTATTTATTGCTCGTTCAGTAAACATCACCCTATTATTCTGTATGCATTTACTGCACACCACTCACCAATTTTCGCCTCCTGCAAATAAATCTCGTGTAAAATCGGGTTTCTTTCTGCTCCAATACCTTGTAATTACGACGGAACATAGCCATGTAAATGCAACCATGCTTCGTCAGAGAAGAATATTAAGTGTAGGTTAATTACTCATTGAGACATTTCGCAAAATTGATTTAGAGAAATTTACCCAATTCTGATGATCACATATGTAACTAACCCCATACATAGGGAGAACTAAAATAAAACTTCAGGCGAGAAATTCACTGAATTTTGGATACTGATCTCTCGGTGTAAATGAAAATTTTCGGAGATGTCAGAAATGAGTGGGTAAAAATGATAGCACTTCCAACATCTCTTATGATAAGACAGTGGTTATCATCATTGTAATTTGAAGCAGACGGTGGTCACCAACTTTATACAGGATTATTGCACCACATGCGCCAATTTGAAGCAGATGGCCGGCAATTTTGAAGTCATTTACTTTACCTGCATCGTTGTTGATTCTGTTGCCATGAACTCATAGCTCCTTCTGTTATCTCGTGCGCCAGTTGCTCCAGTGGTAAGTTACGAGATCTTTCTCTCAGAGTATGCGTGAGTGCACTGTGAAAGGATAACACCAGTTTAAATTGACTGAGAAATTTATTGTGAACTAATATTTGAGTTATTGAAGCGAGTGGCCGATGGTTTTAAGAAAAAGAATAAAACTGATTATGAAATTGTAACAACTGAATTATTATACCTGCTAACTTCTGCAGATCAAAGCTACGGTTGGAAATAAAAGAAACTGGTAGCATAACTTGCCGTGATTCGCTGATATGCTTATCGGCGAGACCTCTCGCAACAGCCGCTAAATCTTACTCACATAAGCGCGTCACTAGGCGCTTAAAAATCACACGAGCGGTACGTACCGGTGACGGTACCAGAAAGAGTAACTGTCCGATTTAGATTGCACGAACATTTTTTAATTTTAGCTCTGTCTACATATTATTCCCCTTCCAACTTTACATCTTTCCCGGGCCAATACTTAAGCCCTCTTCATGCGTGTCTCTGAATGTTAATAACTCAGAATTGATGTTGCCTCTCTAATTTACAGAATTGGCCTACGTGACTGCAAACTCTGAGCTTATAACCTAACTGAATTCCCAGAATCTTTAAGCTAATGCGTTCTCTATTCCCGGCTGATACTAATAACTTTCGCTAACCTGACTTCCTAATTACCTTCGTCTTTCCTGACAAACAATTCAACTCAAGCATACTACATTATACACTGATTTAAAATACGAAATTATTTATTGCAATTATTTCTTTATCTTATTATTATCCTATTTATTTAATTATTTATATATTCCCACCAATAATTACTATATCGACTTGTAACTGTAACTATGTTATTGTGAGGCGGTTGCGTGGATATTACAACTGTTTCTGCGGAAGTCCGACCTATAGAGGGGCTGGCGACTAAGTCGCCGTGCGCTGGCCACAGTGTAAAGGAAAATCACTGTATAAGATACTTAAATATGTTTGGTGTTTCGTACTAAAAACATGAATTTCCAGATTAAGTTGTATATTCATAACAACTCAGTTAAAATTTCGAATAACGTAATCGTATTAAGAGTTACGTCAGACAAAACACTCTCATTCAGAAATCACACACACACATAAGTTAGGAATTCGCATTAGTAAAACTATATTTGCTACAACCAAAATTATTTGTTACTTCTTAATCCAGTCATATTTCTCATACGGAACTGAAGTACGGGAAAACACAACATAGCCAACCTTAATAAAGTTTTTGTATTACAGAACAAAGCTGTTATATCCTGGTAATCTCAAATACAATGATTCTTGTTGCAAAACATTTAAATGGTTAAAAATCCTAACTCGCCGTAGCTTATATACAGTGAACCAGAAACTCGCCGACAAACATTCAGAGGTGGTTGAGGGATACCTTCGGAATATTTTGGTATAAGGGAAACACGGTCTCCGGTGAATCGTCACAGAGTAATCGATTTCGTTTGGCTTCTTGCACGAATTAGCTTTGTATCTGTGTTGCACTGAAAATACTGCACAACAGTGCAAATTTCGACGGTATGCGCTGTGTGTCTTGTATGTAAACAAGTCGTTTCCATTCGCCTACGGTATCTGCTGCTGACAATAGTAACGCCCTCTTTAACTATTGACCTCAAGTTTGAATTCAGTATTGCTCGGTTCTGCCTAGGGTTCTGTTTTATTTTTCGGCAGTCTTAGTTGTACGTTAACAGTGATACACAGCAGTGCGAATAGATTTACTTATAAGTTGGCCAATATGCATCTCAAGTATGGAGAAGTTTAGTTTTTACGTTTTTTATAAGCCCCACGTTGGGCGCCAATTTGAAGTAGAAGGTTTGGTAGCTGCTACGTATGGGAAGTCAGTTTGAAGTAGGAGTTGTATTGTAGTTCAACTGTTGGGGAGCCGAACTTGAAGTATTTGCAACCGCACGTATGGTAAAACGTTTCCGATAGCCTTCGCCGCTAATGTACTTTCCGGTGGCCTTTGCCCCAAATGTTTAAAAAAAATATTAACTTTGTAATTTGACTGTTTCTTTAAATATTATATATTTATGTTTGCCTCGGCTGCGTCAGTATTATTGTTAGAGACATGAATGTCTTAGCAGGGAGCGGTGCGACTGAAGAATGTAGGCTTACACAGATTTTAAGTTTTTCTTCACTCCATTTATTAATTCTTGACACGATTTAAATAACTTCTCTGATATAGAGAGCTGTAAGATTCTTTTATTAAAAAACTTGCACTTTTTACACACGTAAACTTTTTTCTCACACAAAATACGTATTACATTTCTCGAGGACACATCTCGCGTCCAGTTAGAAACACTGTCTACAACCAACGCGTCCAGTTATGAGCACTGTCTACAAGCAACTGACTTGATTTCTTCCGCCCTAAATTTGTAAATTTCTGTATTTCAAGTGTCTGATTAGCTATTCCTAATTCAATAGAATACTTTTATTTAACTTAAGCTTTTTTCTAGTTGTTGATTGGTTATTGTATAACCTGTCACAAAACTTACATTATTGTTGCTCCAATAATGATTAGTAGCATCATTAAACATTCTTACTCATTACTGCCTCAAGGTTACCTCATTGTTAGCAACTTTTAACCTATTATTCTCACAGCTCCTACATTATTAAATTATGTAATACATTCAAATAACATTATTGAATATGTATACAATAATATACATATTTACAATGACTGTAATATACATTTTATATATTGTTACATACACATATTGCTTTAAGGCGGGCTGTTATTGAATTTACATATTATATAATTTCACTAAAATAATTTAAGTGTTCAAAATACTTCAAGTATGGGTTCACGAATGTTATGGAAGAGCGGTAAAACCACGCTAGGCTGAACTGTTCCCGCACTAAGGTCAACCACTTTTGCATCTGTACAGAGGCGCCTACGAGAAACTTGATCCTTCCTTGTTAGAATGGAAGTTACTGGCCTTGCGAGGTATGCCAGTACAGCCGATCTGGAACTCAATGTGTTTCCCGCTATTGATGACAATCCTGCCGCTAGTAGACGGCCGTTGCACGAGCTCTGAACACAAGCCAATCAAATGTTTTGAGAGTCGTACATGAACAACAATTGCACCGTATCATCCACAGAAGGTGCAGTCATTTTAGCCAGCGGGCTTCCCATTTCGAGTGAAGTTCGCAAATTGGTTCCTACAATTTTCCTGCATTGATGTTGTTTACAGACAAGGCCAGGTTTACAGCATAGGGGTGTTCAACAGTAGGAATAGCCATGTATGGGATTACAAAAATCCACTCGCATTGATGTGTTGATCCTATCAACAGCGTTTGCCTGTAAACGTATGGGCTGGTATTGTCAACGATTTTGTGATTGGAACTTACCTACTTCCTGATACACTGAACGGAGTGATGTACAAAACGTTTCTCTCACAGTTCCTAGATGTGCCGCAGAGAATTCGCCAGCTTATGTGGTTTTAACATGACGGGGCCCAGACACAATTTGCACTCGATGTTAGAAACCACATTGGTTTAAGTTTGGACGACACTGTATTGGTCGCGGTGGTGCTGTTCCATGGTCAGCTCGGTCACCAGGCATGACACCAATGGACATCTTCTTCTGGGGGCATGTGAGGAGCCTAGTTTACGAGGCTCCGGTCGATACTCGCATGGATCTGGTTGCTAGGATTATTGCAGCCGCGGAAATAGTACGCCAAACACCTGGAATGTTTGAGCGTGATCATGGTGGTCGACATTTTAAGCAATACCTGTAAGGGAACAGTTCTGCATTGTTACGTACCGTACTGCACACTGACAGATCACAATGAACAATCTATGATAAAAGTGTACGTGTTTCGTCTGCGGAATATTACATTATGTCTTGTGTTGTGCATTTTGGTTATTGCATATTATACAGGCTTGTTTACTGTTGTAGAAGTATTTTTACAGAAGAAGAGTGATTGGGATAACAAGCCGAATAAATCATAATTACATTATTAGGGGAAAGTTCCCTAATTTGAACCGCCTCTTAAATTGAACCGCTCCGATATTTTCCAAGCTGTTCGACAGTTGGCACCATAATCCTAGCAGAAGCGTAGCGTGTACAGCTATGAATGCTTGGAGTTGTTGACTTTGCATTCAGAGCTGTGGTTTCAGTTGTATGAAGTGTTGTGTGTTTTTGGTGCTTCAGAAGTAATATTTGACTCATCTAGCTAAGCTTATACGGCCAATTAGGTTAAGTTTGAGATGATCTATATATATATATATATATATATATATATTACATGTTATGCAGTGTTTATTTAGCAACAATATTCATGCATACGTTTTTTTCAAGCAGCGTCTCTCCTTGTCACATAGATGCTATAGCTTCCAAAATGGCGTGGCTCGTAAACTGAACCACTGTTTGAACCCTATATTGAACTGGTCCAATTTAGGAAACCTATTGAAGTTCTAGGTTTGCTCAACTGCGAATAGTACATCGTGTGAATAAATCATGTTAAAAACAGTGGATGACATGAATATGTGAATTGTCTGAAATTATGGGCATGATCCAGTGTACGAGTTGTAGGATGGCTTCACCAAATGTTAGTGCCAAGAAGAAAGTGTTTTATTGTGAAGACTGTAGAATTGGACTCTTTTGTAGGAGAGTAAAAATTAGTAAAACCTCTGTATTTACAAATAATACCTATTCTAAAAACCAAGTGATTGTCATTAAATAAAAATTCAAAATGTCCAAGGAAATTGCCATTATCACAATTTTGGACTCTACTTTTGTTGCTGATAGCATATTTGTTTTGATGGTGCAATAAAATATGTGTATTTTGTATTCATAAAAATACTTTTAAACTTAAAAGTATGTGGTTCATTTTAAGTACGTGTGGTTCAATTTAAGGATCACGTTGCTAATTTGAACCGATTTACGCCATCTCACTTTTTAAATGTTACTTAATTGATAATTGTATTAATTTTAAATTGTGTTGAGGATATTTATAGCGCAAGGATTTGCCACTTTAACGCTTGTGTTTCTGAACATTTTTATTTGAAATTTCAAGTATTATTTCCTATTTAGGCTCAAGTGGTTCAATATAGGGACCTTTCCCCTGCTCTGTAACGAGTCACCGGAGACGATGGGTCCCTTATACCAAAGTACTCAGATGGTATCAGTGAACTACCTCTAACAGTTTGTCGCCGGAGTTCTGGTTAATCCTGCACTTAAGAAAATTTAAGTTCCTTCTAGAAAACAAGTCTGATGGAGAGATATACAACACCAGGCATAAAATCGATCTAAATTCCCAGTCATCGATTACACTTGTTTTGAAATCATGCTTAGTTTCATGGAAATAAAGTTTTACGATATCCTTCCAAATGACATCTGTGAAAAATGGCCAAAAATTGGCAAACTTCATAAATAAGTGTATAATTTTATTTAAACGCTACAAAACTGCTTCACTTTGATGTGGTTTTATAGCTGTACAACCATTTAAAGCGTGCCATATGCTGCGGGGAGCAGCTTTAAGATTCTGTTATTACTAGAGCCCGGATTTTTACGTGGAATAAACCTTCATTTTAGGTTTCTTATATGCTCAAAATAGGTTTTTTTTTAATGTTTTGCTTCGTGGATCGATACAGGTGTCAAAAATTTTGCTTTTTTGGTATTTAGTTGTAAGATTTATTTTTTGGCATTGCAGTAGATACATACATTCTCAAATTTTCTGAAGTAAACGATTACCTATTATGACGTAACACATTCTTGTATGAAATAACGGTTCTTTCAACGGAACATGACATCATTGAGGCGTAGAACATAGATGCCAGTGCAGCAGGTTCTATGGGTAGTTCTCCTGTATACTTTTCTCCCTGCAATACTGAATTGATGATTTTCATATCTTCAAAACCAGGATTTCGTTGAAGAATCTTCTGCAACTTCGAAGAACATGCAACTCCCACTGGTCCAGGTATTTCTTTACTGGAAACATTACCAATGATATCTAGAGCATCTTTCAGTGGCAAAGTTGTACTTTCCAACCGGAAAATAGATTCTGGTATAAAACAAAAATGCGTGAATGTATGCAAGGGAAGCGGCAAGAGTGGGGCACTCGAGTGATTTCTTAGCCTTGGCAACGCAGGAAGCTTCTGTTTCATCCAATTCATTCACGACATTTTTAACGTCTTTTAAGTTCTCGGCATAGTAAATGGCAGCAAACAGCCAAGTTCTGACCTATCAGCTGCATCCGCGTCACATGTGCTGCGTTTAACTGTAGTAATTTGAATTATCTACTGGCTGTAAGTGGTGGAAATAGTTTTACAATGAGTTTCAATCCGAAAATAACATTTTTCATTTCGAAAAAGGAAAAACAGCTATATAGGTTATTTTAGTTATCAACCCATCATTTAGGGTTTTTTACTTTCTCTACTACGTATAGTAAGTAGGGGAAGTATTGTATTGCACTCAAAAATTCGATACCGAGATTTCCCAGTTAATACATGTTTTGAGACCCCCTGAATCCAAAAAAAGCATTTTTGGAAACATGTCTGTGTGTGTGTGTGTGTGTGTGTGTCTGTCTGTGAACAGCATAACTCAGAAACGAACAGTCTGATAAACACCAAACTTGGTATTTAGGTTCAGTATCTTCCAGAGATGCGACACGAAGGTTTTCAAGAAAATCCCCCCACCCCAGATTACCCTTTACATGGAACATTTTTCGAAAATTTTAATTTTCTCAAAAATGACTAACAATTTTGATAAAAAGATCATATGTTTAAGATATTTTCATGACAAATGAAATGTATATCTCGAATTTTCTGGGAATGCCTCCAAAAGTATTCTTTATTGTGAACGACTTTTGCATAACTGGTAAACCATAAGAGATAGACAAAACTTTACTACACAAAAAATGTAGATCACGTTAAAATACACAATTTATGTCATATACATTGTTTTTCTTGAGTAAACCATTTTCGAGATATTGCTTGTTTTTCCCTTAAACTTTCCAATATTTATACTTTTTCTCAAATGGGGATTCGTTATTCATTTTTTTTATGTCCTGGACATACGAAGAGATGGAATACTCCACATAGCAACCAGCTCTTAAAACATTTGACTATCGCTTAAAGCCTACCAATTCCCCTTGCATCTACAAGAAAATTAGCAATAAGATTAACATCTCGATTAACATGAAGCATATGGAGAATAAGCGTTTGTAAAAAGAGTTTGTACAAGAGTAGAGAAAGTCATGTGAGTATAACACATCAGATGTTTTTAGGTGTAATGAATTTCGCATATTCTGCTCCAGAAAGTGTGAAACGAGTGAAATGTGTTAATTAAATAGCGAGGAAGAATATACGTTAAAACCTAAAACTTCGGGCTCCAGCTATTACTGTTGCAATTGTGAGTCGAGATTACGAAACGCCTTGCCTTGCTTAGGCGTTTCATACTGATGATTTCGCTAATAGCATAACAGCAATGTGACAAAGAAGTAATTTCCTAGGGAAATTAAAATCTTGACAGCTTAAGCGCGGGAAACACTTCTGAGAGATCCAACGATAAACAAGGTATTTTCTGCTTGTATGTGGAGGCGCAGGGGAGAAAAAAGGAGTGCACATAAACAAGGTAATTAAAGTTAGGTCGAAGTTGTGTTCCTATGTTGGCAGGCGGGTATTTACAACCGGCCTGGGGCATATGGTACCGACACGAGGGGCGGGCTTGACCCACCCGCCCATTCTGTACGCACGTACGCATACGACAGCCAATCAGTGGATTAGGTCCGCGCGCGAACACTCTCCGGAGCACAGAAAAATAATTAATGCTCTCCAGGGCGACAGCTATTTTTTTTATCACTCTGTGGTAGCCGCAAGATAATTTAGATACGTTCGCAATAAACATATACCCAAGCAACACAGCTGTAACACCGTGTTTTCCTTAATAAACATGTAACATTATTGTATCCTGTAGCGAGAGTTTACTATTGTATTTAAACCACAGAGCACATGAACTATAAGCTTCAGTGTGATCAACTTTGGTTTAAACTCCAATCACATGACAATTATCCTTTTTATTTGTACATGTTTAATAACTCGACTTGGTTTGTTTATGTCTTTTTAGGTGATTAATTTATCATAGCGCTCACATTATCTGTTCACAACACAAATCTTTTTACTTCATTTATCGAAATTCGTTGTAGAGTTAACCTATACGTTATATTGGCAGCTTTCTTTGGTCTCAAACGTTACTCTCTTATCTAACCCACGTAAGCATTAAATGGCGGAAATTGTGAATTCAGAAGAAACAGAAATGTAAATGAAATTGCAGAACCAGCAGAAGGAATAACACTAGAAGTACTTAACCAAAAAAATCCAGAAGGCAATATGATATAGCATTTAATCGCTTCATTGGCTGGTGTAAGGCAAAACATGTTGAAAATACTTTCACTGAAACTGACTGCTAGAGAATCAAAACAACAAAACAACATTTCGCTTTTTACTTTCTCTACTACGTATAGTAAGTAGGGGAAGTATTGTATTCCACTCAAAAATTCGATACCGAGATTTCAACGGAAATATATGTTTTGAGGCCCCCTGAATCCAAAAAAAGCATTTTTGAAAACATGTCCTGTGTGTGTCTGTGTGTGTGTGTGTGTGTGTGTGTGTGTGTGTGTGTCTGTGAACAGCATAACTCAGAAACGAAGAGTCGGATAAACACCAAACTTGGTATTTAGGTTCAGTATCTTCCAGAGATGCGACACGAGGGTTTTCAAGAAATCCTCCACCCCAGAGTACCCTTTACGTGGAAGATTTTTCGAAAATTTTAATTTTCTCAAAAATGGCTAACGATTTTGATTAAAATATCATATGTTTAAGATATTTTTATGACAAATAAAATGTATATCTTGAATTTCCTGGGAATGTCTCCAAAAGTATTCTTTATTGTGAACGACTTTTGCATAACTCGTATACCATAAGAGATAGACAAACTTTTACTACACAAAAAATGTAGATCGCGTTAAAATACACAATTTATGTCATATACATTTTTTCTTGTTGAGTGAACCATTTTCGAGATATTACTTGTTATTCCCTTAAATTTTTCAGTACTTATTTTCTCAAATGGGAATTCGTTATTCATTTTTTTTGTCTTGGATATGCAAAGAGTATTAATCTGTAGCAAAGGGAATGGTGCTGCACCTAGCAACCAGCTATTAAGAGATATGTATGTGCTTAAAGGCTACTGTATTTCGATACTGCCCTTGTAAATATATATTCCCCTTACATCTACAAGAAGATTAGCAATAAGACAGAGTCTGCAAATGTTTATCTCGATTAACATGAAGTAGATGGAGAGTAAGCGTTTGTAAAAATAGTTTGTACAAGAGTAGAGAAAGTCATGTGAGTGTAACACATCAGATTTTTTTGTCTTGTATATGCAAAGAGCATTAATTTGTGGTAAAGAGAATGGTGCTGCACCTAGCAACCAGCTATTAAGAGATATGTATGTGCTTAAAGGCTACTCTATTTCTATATTGCCCTTGTAAATGTATATTCCCCTTACATCTACAAGAAACTGAGCAATAAGATAGAGTCTGCAAATGTTTAGCTCGATTAACATGAAGTAGATGGAGAATAAGCCTTTGTAAAAATAGTTTGTACAAGAGTAGAGAAAGTCATGTGAGTGTAACACATCAGATTTTTTAACGTCATTTCTCTTGTTTCATGAACGCCTTTAAGCGTGTTCACTGTTACTTTCAGGAAACAATACTGGTAATATTAATTTGGTATTTTACAAATTCTAGCGGTCTAAAAATAATATATGCCACACCTGTTAAAAGCGGTTTTATTTTGCTCCTACTCACAAAATCAAACCCTACCTTTATCCCTTGTATCATAATATACTATTATGCAACTCTACAATTATAAAAAGGTTGTTACTGTGTTCAAACCGAACGAGACAGCTCTGGCGGTAACTCTGTGGACCGAGGCCGACCATGCTGACCGAAGGTTTTTTCGCGGCATTCCTCGGTCGGTAGGCGAGTGCTGGGTGGATAATTTGATCCGTGAATTTTCCTATCATCACTACATTTCATTTCCCTCTTCTTCACCGCTGTATAACTGCTGTGGTCCTTAGCGTCCATTTCTATATTGGGCGTGAAAGACCGGTAATTTTGCTCAGAGGCCTCTTTGTCAGGCTTGAGGTTCTTTTATGCGCCGTAAGGCACTGGGCTGATCACACACCTGGATATGGTGTGATCCAGGGTTTGCTTGCTCCTCAACAGGCTACTGACTCAAGACATTGGCTTGTAAGTCCTTGGGGGTGTAAGTCTTACAAAGAGTAGAGTAATCCGTTGTAGAAGAAAACATGAGTAAACATAGATTGCTCGTAGATTGCTTTAATATAACACTTAAGCAACACGGCAGAGCTTAAAAACAGCAATCCATGTATTTATAACGACACACACACTATATATATATATATATATATATATATATATATATATACAAGCTGTTTCAGAAATACTTTTACAAACTTCGGGTATGGGTTCCTTACACCACAAGAAGGAAAAAAGTTTATATGAACATATGTCCCATAATCATTGGTTTTCTCGTTAGGAGGTGTTCAACACAGCGGTACACTTATAACACACAAAACTCATAACAAATGCTCGAAATGTCCTCCTCTTGCTTCTATGCATGCCTGTACTCGTCGAATCATGGAATGTAGCACCCTGTCGAAAACTCCGGGATGATGTCGAATGGTTTCGCAGGCTTCCATGACACGTCGATGAAGCGTTTCTGCATCCGCGATGACTGCTCCATAAACCAATGATTTAAGATGCCCCCAGAGGTAAAACTCCACAGGATTGAGCTCGGGAGAACGTGCAGGCCATGGAACTGATCCGCCTCTGCCTATCCATCAGTCATGGTAGGTACCAGTCAGTGCATCTCGAACAATGCGACTAAAATGTGCCGGAGCCATGCATTTATCACACTTATCAGCAAGGCGACGATAAACACGACGATGACTCGGTTGTCTTCGGACTGAAAACTCCATCTGATAGAGCCGTGCAGCCTCGCGTCCATTAGCATACGCACGAGCATACATAGAAATCATGTCTGCCTGTTCACGAAATGAATATCCAGCCATGGAGGATCGAAACACGTGCAGTTAACTCACTACATGTACACAATTGAAACGTTGAAGACAGACTAATGACAAATGACAAACGTAAACAATTCTCCATGGCAACACTTCGCCATCTACCGTATGTAGTGCAATGGGTCAACGCCTTCTATGAATGCATAGAGAAATGAAGTTTTGAGGTTGGACACCGAAGGCCGTTGAACTCACACTTTCATTGTGACAGGAATAACGCGAAAACCAACGATTGCGGGACATATGTTCATATGAACTTTTTCCCGTCTTTTGGTGTGAGGAACCCATACCCGAAGGTTGTAAAAGTATTTCTGAAACACCCGGTATATATATACACACACAAAATGTTCTTACACACATTCTCCGCGAAGTACAGCAACCAACCGGTTTTTGTTTCTACACGCTTTCTCTGCGGAGTTACAGCGACTATTTTCTACTCCATAACATTGAAACAATAACAATGATGTCGCGATGATGGTGCGACACTTTGAAGCAGGAATGCTAATGCCACATTTTCTCGTTGTCTCCAGTATCTGCAGTTGATTCTGCTGCCGGCTGCTCCAGTGGTAGAGCCATGAGTATTTTCCCTCAGGGTATGCATGGATGTATTCTGAAGAACTCTTGTTTAAATTTACTGAAAAATGTATTGTGAACTAATATTTGCCTTCTTGAAGTATCGCCGTTCGTGACGAAGAAATACACTGATTTTAATAATCGTAGAACTAGAAATTGTAACAATTGAATTATTACACCTGCTAACTTCTGCAGTATTAAAGTTACGGATGGACATAACTGTTTCCCCAATAAAATTAACTACAGAATGAGCCAAAAGACTCCGAACCGGCTGCGCGGTGCGTTTCCTGTCCGCGTCCTCGGCGCCCGTTGCCGTCTGCAGCTATCATAGAAAGGCGCGAATGGAACCACCAACATTTTTAAAACTACTTTTAAAGGCTTTGCTTACCAACTTTACGAAAAGAGATGCTTAAACTGGCCACCGTCGTTGTCCATACATTTTTGGCACTTCTTTAGCAAACTATCCATCACTCGCCGTAGTTCACGCTGAGAAATTTTGTTTTAATTCTTCCAGGGTGTGTGGATTTGTGTTGTACACTTTATGTTTTAAG
The DNA here is from genome assembly GCA_030765065.1 of Deroplatys truncata. NCBI lineage: Eukaryota > Metazoa > Arthropoda > Insecta > Mantodea > Mantidae > Deroplatys > Deroplatys truncata. The sequence continues at coordinate 17,646,373 of CM060979.1, forward strand.
TTACCCCAGAGGGGTATTTTATGAACAATATTACCGGCTGCGCGGTGTTTTTCCACAAGGCTTGTGGAAATATCATAAAAACATGATAACGCACTGCTGCTATAAAGTCACGCTGTTGTGATTTTGTTGTGCAGTGTGAAGTGCAGTTTTGAGGTGACGGTGATGTGATGTAGTTCAGTTATTAGGAATTATTTATTATTTTGTCCTGTACTTAGTCATAAAGTATATTATGGCTCAGTACATGTTTTCTACTGCACAACGTGTATTTATTTATGATTCGTATGTGTTAACTCGGTCAACTCGCCAAGTGAAAGTACGATTTGCAGAAAGATTTCCAGGTGTAAAAGTTCCAGGCCCTACAATAATCCATGAACTTTACAGTAAATTTCAAGCCGCAAGAAGTGTTCAGGCTAAGAAATCTAAAAGACGGCGTTCGGTTCTTACCGAAGAAACTTTAGACAACATCGGTCATCGTTTGGAAAATTCTTCCCAAAAATTCTATGATGGATAGTTACCTAAAGAGGTGCCATGGACAACGACGAAGGCCAATTTGAGCATTTCCTTTCATAAAGTTGGTAAGTAAAGCCTTTAAAAGTAGTTTTAAAAATGTTGTATGGTTTCATCCGAGGCTTTCTAAGATAGCAGCAGACGGCAACGAGCGCCGAGGACGCGGACACGAAAAACACCGCGTATGCTGTTCGGAGTCTTTTGGCTCACCCTGTAGAAAGGTAACTTCCCGTGAGTTACTAAAACATTTACCGGCAAGATCCTTCTCGATAGCCGTTACGAAGTGCGTTAGTGGATGTGTAAAATATTACACGAGCAAGTGCCGCTGGCGGTACCAGACAGAGAGTTTATTTCAATTACAGGCCTTTATTAATTTTAGCTGCGCCTACATATTACTCCCTCGACAACGCTCTTATTCACGCCCAAGCCAATACTTAAAATTGTCTTTATGCACGTCTCTCAACTGTTACCAGAGGAACTGGCTAAAATATCGGAAAAATCTTGCACTTCCCCATTTCAGAATTTTGGCCTACGTGACTGGAAATGTACTGAACTTTAACCTAACTGAATTCCCAGAATCTTAAGCCTGTTGCAAATGACTGATTAATATGACTTCCTAATTACCTTCATCTTTCCGGACAGACATCTCAACTCAAACATGATACATTACAGAACTGACTTTATATAAGGAAATTACTTATTGCAATTATTTCTCCTTCCCACCTCTATTGCTTTATTTAATTATTATGTATATATTCCCAGTCCATAATTATGGTATCAGCATTCTGCACGAAGGCTTTCCAAATTCTGTTTATCCTTTTATTAATTTATGGATTGAAATTGCGTGTTCTATAGCCCATGTACGCCAGAAAGAATAGGATGAAGGAACTATCAAATCTGGCTGAGCGATTTTTTAAGATTACCCTTCATACACACACACACACACACACACACATACATACAATATATTTTTCTCTCTATAATACTAGTATTAATTAACGGCACATTATACTACAGAAGATGCTAAGCAATTTTCCTGCGATACCGTGAAATGAAATGCGGTGTAAAGCATCTGTGCCCATAAAGTTTCCTTCAGTGGATAACGCCGCTGTTGCAGCTGGTGCAGAGTGAGAGAGCAAAAATAAGGATAAAATATTCCAACTGCATTATTTCACAAAAAGTAACACAGCTCATATTGCAAGAGACTTAAGCACTTTAAAGCGTCGCTGTATTTATAATCGAAAGAACTTCTGGATGCTAATACCCGGATTTAGTCCGCAAATTGAAATGTAGCTTTAAGCGACTTAACCCAGTTCTCCAGCGCGTCGCTCCAGACAATTCTGGCGCAAAACATCTAATTTCTGGCTAAAATTATGGTGCGGCTTTCATTTTACCTGGATGCCTTGATGCGGGAAAATCCCAGGAAAATTGTATTACATTGACTCTAGTCCATTAGATGTCCTTCAGTGTCAATATTTACTTTAGAAAATATTCGCCGCTGTTTTTCTAGTTTCTGTTTAGCTGTTCACAGTTTATGTACATAATACGATATCGAGCGGGATGGTTCAGGCGGTAAAGTCTCTGGCCCGCATTCGGTAGGTCACGGGTTCAAATCCAATCTGTCTGAAGTTTTTTCGTGGTTTTCCAGATTGGATATTTAATACCACGACCCAACGTTCCACCTTAAGTCTAAAACAATAGTATAATGAAAAATAAGTGGTAATAGCGAATGCTATGCCCATCTATCTACAGACAATGTAAGCAGTTAGACTGGACGGCACCTTAACGCCATCTGCACGGCACGAAGCAGAAGATCCGGCTGCCATGTGCTGGGGGTCTCTGTGGGCACGTGACGAAGCAGGATGGCATTTCCAGGGATGGCCTTTCTGTGTGAGGGCGACAGGTAGACTGGACGAAACCCTAAAGCCATTTGCACGGCATGAAGCGGGTGGTTACAGGGATGAGACCTAGAAGGCTAACTGTCCGCGTTTCTGTGTGAGGGCGGCGGTTAGACTGGACGGCACCCTAAAGCCATTTGCACGGCATGAAGCGGGTGGTTACAGGGATGAGACCTAGAAGGCTAACTGTCCGCCTTTCTGTGCGGGGACGGTGGTTAGACTGGACGGCACTCTAATGTCATCTGCACGGCACGAAGCGGGTGGTTACAGCGATGAGACCTAGAAGGCTAACTGTCCGCCTTTCTGTGTGGGGACGGTGGTTAGACTGGACGGCACTCTAATGTCATCTGCACGGCACGACGCGGGTGGTTACAGGGATGAGACCTAGAAGGCTAACTGTCCGCCTTTCTGTGTGGGGACGGTGGTTAGACTGGACGGCACCCTAATGGCATCTGCACGGCACGAAGCGGGTGGTTACAGGGATGAGACCTAGAAGGCTAACTGTCCGCGTTTCTGTGCGAGGGCGGCGGTTGGACTGGACGGCACCCTAATGTCATCTGCATGAAGCGGGTGGTTACAGGGATGAGACCTAGAAGGCTAACTGTCCGCGTTTCTGTGCGAGGGCGGCGGTTGGACTGGACGGCACCCTAATGCCATCTGCACGGCACGAAGCGGATGGTTACAGGGATGAGACCTAGAAGGCTAACTGTCCGCGTTTCTGTGTGGGGGCGGTGGTTAGACTGGACGGCACTCTAATGTCATCTGCACGGCAGGAAGTGGGTGGTTACAGGGAGACCTAGAAGGCTAACTGTCCGCCTTTCTGTGTGAGGGCGGCGATTATACTGGACGGCACCCTAATGCCATCTGCACGGCATGAAGTAGGTGGTTACAGGGATGAGACCTAGAAGGCTAACTGTCCGCCTTTCTGAGTGAGGGCGGCGATTATACTGGACGGCACCCTAATGCCATCTGCACGGTATGAAGCAGGTGGCTACATGGATGAGACCTAGAAGGCTAACTGTCCACCTTTCTGTGTGGGGGCGGTGGTTAGACTGGACGGCACACTAATGCCATCTGCACGGCATGAAGCAGGTGGTTACATGGATGAGACCTAGAAGGCTAACTGTCCACCTTTCTGTGTGGGAGCGGCGGTTAGACTGGACGGCACACTAATGCCATCTGCACGGCATGAAGCAGGTGGTTACATGGATGAGACCTTAGAAGGCTAACTGTCCACCTTTCTGTGTGGGGGCGGTGGTTAGACTGGACGGCACCCTAATGTCATCTGCACGGCATGAAGCAGGTGGCTACAGGGATGAGACCTAGAAGGCTAACTGTCCGCCTTTATATGGGGGCAGCGGTTGGACTGGACGGCATCCTAATGTCAACTGCACGTCATGAAGCAGAAGATTCGGTAGCTATGCGCTAGCTATGCTCTGTGACACGTGACGGAGCGGGTGGTTACATGGATGAGACCTAGAAGGCTAACTGTCCACCTTTCTGTGTGAATGCGGCGGTTGGACTGGACGGCACCCTAATGTCATCTTCACGGCATGAAGCAGGTGGCTACAGGGATGAGACCTAGAAGGCTAACTGTCCGCCTTTATATGGGGGCAGCGGTTGGACTGGACGGCACCCTAATGTCAACTGCATGTCATGAAGCAGAAGATTCGGTAGCTATGCGCTAGCTATGCTCTGTGACACGTGACGGAGCGGGTGGTTACAAGGATGAGACCTAGAAGGCTAACTGTCCATCATATATCGTTCTAAGAGTTATCGCGATACGACCAAGGAGTTAAAGCGACGTAACATATAATAGAATAAAAAATATAATATCCGATAGCTATCAAGAAATATAGTCCTTAAAATTATTCTAGGAATACCTGTTAATGATTTAAGCAAGTTATTTATTTCAGTTTGTTTTAACTACGTGGTGATTTCGCGACGGAACTGTTAGGAGATACCTGGTGCTCGGTGTGTGACGGAAAGTGAAGCCTTCTAGGTCTCATCCCTGTACCATACCATCTTGCTTAGTCACTTGACCACAGAGGTCTTAGGGCTAGCCAAATGTACCTCTGATTCTATATATGACGAGTAGATGGCTGCTTCGACATGTGTCTACAGAGACCTTAGTGGCAGGTAACTGTATCTCCGCTTCTACATCTGCCGGGCAGATGGAATTACGGTGCCCCTCCAGTCTACCTGGTTTCATCATCTGCGACCAGATGGCACAGTATTCGCTATTACCATATATTTTCATTTGTACTATTGATTTAGATTTAAGGTGAAACTTTGGGTGGCGGTATTAAATATCCAATCCGGTATTTTCCTTGGCGACTGAGGGAAACCACGAAAAAAAAAAGTTCGATTAGTCGGTCCACCTGATTTGAACCCGGAACCTCCCGAATTTATTTATTTATTTGTTAATAATTTCAGTGGTTAGAAATACCCCAGAGATCTTGTGGTCAGCATATCTGGTTCAAGTCCTTGATTCTTTCCTCGGCATCCATTTTTCCGAACCTATGAGTCAGAATCATACAGATTAATGGGAGATTAAATGTTCTATCTCGCCAAAGCTACATTTTATAACTTCATGAATCATTATTTCAAAAATTATGTATTTATAACAGTATACAAAAAATCTCATGTTTTGGCAATTTAAACGGAGAGGGCACGGAAAGATGGCTTGAAAATCTTCGTGTTGCATCCTTGCTGTCACTGAATTTAAAACATCAAGTTTGGAATTTAAGCGAATTTTCGTTATTGAGCTATAGTGCTTATCTCATGATAATGCAGAAGGGTTTTAGTGAGTAAACCAACAAGTTAGAAACGCACACAAATATGAACAGTTGAAGGCACTACACCCTGCTTCAAAAGCAGGTTGATCAGGATTACGCAGTATCCGAAGAAAACAATATAGGTATGTGTAGCTATTGGCAGTGTGCAATGAAGTTAGTTCATTTTTAAATTAAGTTATTAATGCACAGATATCTGAGTTACGTTTGGCTTCTCTGTTACATCGTGACTTGTACAATAACGCATATTCGAAATACGCTGAATATAAATCGTATCCGATTAGCACGTAGACAGTTGTTATATTTTGAAAAACCACGCTCTATATCATCCGACGTAGGAGAAGCAAATAAAAAACGAAATATCAGACTTGCTTGAGTTTGGCTGCCTCAGTAACCATTTCACACATTTCTGTGTACGCTGAATTCTTCTCTAGAATACCTTTAAGCTTTTTTGTCAACCTTTATTTAAAGTTCCAGCTTTATACACAGCCCAGTCATAACTTCTGTCCTATGATTAAGAAGGAATATGTCTTAAAATAAGGGACACAAAAAGATATAACATATATACGTATTTTAATTTAGTGACTAATGGACATTTCTTACAATATAAGTCATTGAAAATGATCACCTCTGGCCTTTACACACAACCTAAATCTGTTAGACCAGTCTACTACTGCAGCATGGATGACGTCTAGAGGAATTTCCTGCGCTGCCTTTACGAGATCTCGCTTAAGAGATTGCAAACTGGAATGAGGTTTAGCACAGGCCTTACTCTCCAAGATATCCCAAAGCCTATAGTCCAGTGGGTTCAGGTCTGGGCTGCCAGAGGGTCAGTCTTCTACTGCAATGAATTCTTGAACATTGTCCCTTAGCCATGCTTGAGCTGTTCTAGCCTTGTGAGCTGGGGCTGTCTTGCTGAAAGAACCAATGGCTTCCATTGAAGAGTGTGGTGTTCAAGGGTCTCACAACTCTCTCTAGGATGTCCTTTTGGTACCGTCTGGCTCCTGCTTTTACTCCTTATTTGCAGAAATGGAGAGATGTTACTCCTTGATGTGACACACCCCACCCAACCATCACTGATGCTGGGTGTTGCCCTTTCTGGACACGGGCACTGATATTTTAGCTTCTTCTTTGCTCCGTGCATATATTGTATCATTTTTACTTTCTCTACTACGTATAGTAAGTAGGGTAAGTATTGTATTCCACCCAAAATTTCGATACCGAGATTTCACCGGAAATACATGTTTTGAGACCCCCTGAATCCAAAAAAAGCATTTTTGGAAACATGTCCGTGTGTGTGTGTCTGTGTGTGTATGTCTGTCTGTGTGTGTGTCTGTGTCTGTTTGTGTCTGTGTGTCCGTGTGTGTGTTTGTGTGTGTGTATGTGTGTGTGTCTGTCTGTGAACAGCATAACTCAGAAACGAACTGTCGGATAAACACCAAACTTGGTATTTATGTTCAGTATCTTCCAAGGATGCGACATGAAGGTTTTCAAGAAAATCCCCCCACCCCAGAGTACCCTTAACATGGAAGATTTTTCGAAAATTTTAATTTTCTCAAAAATGGCTCTAACGATTTTGATTAAAATATCATATGTTTAAGATATTTTCATGACAAATAAAATGTATAACATGAATTTTCTGAGAATGTCTCCAAAAGTATTCTTTATTGTGAACGACTTTTGCATTTCTGGTAAACCATAAGAGATAGACAAAATTGTACTACACAAAAATGTAGATCGCGTTAAAATACACAATTTATGTCATATACATTTTTTTGGTTGAGTGAACCATTTTCGGGATATTGCTTGTTATTCCCTTAAATTTTTCAATACTTATTTTCTCAAATGGGAATTCGTTATTCATTTTTTTTGTCTTGGATATGCAAAGAGTTATAATCTGTGGGAAAGGGAATGGTGCTGCACCTGGCAACCAGCTATTAAGAGATATGTATGTGCTTAAAGGATACTGTTTTTCTATATTGCCCTTGTAAATATATTTTCCCCTTACATCTACAAGAAAAGTAGCAATAAGATAGAGTCTGCAAATGTTTATCTCGATTAACATGAAGTAGATGGAGAATCAGCGTTTGTAAAAATAGTTTGTACAAGAGTAGAGAAAGTCATGTGAGTGTAACACATCAGAGTTTTCTTATTGTACTACCACATTTATTAGCTGATGTAGGTTACACAAAGCAAATGTGCTTAGAATAATAACTCTGCTACCTTGGTAACTTGTAACAATACCATTAAATCATTTGCCTTTAAGTTGTAGAGCTAAAAACATAGAGGGCAGAACTTACGACTGGAGTGTGTACATTACTCAGTGTTTCTGAAACCTGTTGTATTGTCTCAAGAGCTTCTGGTATTTGTAGTGTCTAAGTATGCAAATCCAGAAAACAGACCCAAATTTCTTCCGCAACTTGGTAACGACCATGTGCTAGACATGTTTAATGCGGCCTAATGTTTAACATGATATGTTAAACTTCTTTTGAACCCTATGTGACATACATTACATCTGATGGTTTCGCCATTTGTGCTGGTTTTCTTTCCAAATTCCGCACAAACGATGCTAATTGTAATTATGGTTTTGGTGTGTGATTCTTCTTTACTTTAGGCATATTGCCACATTCTCCACTAGTTTGTATGTAAGGAATTATTTACTTACTAAAACCCCTCTGTCTGCTCATGATTAACATGAAGAGAATAAAAAAAAATAATACAGCTTTACATATGTCTGATCATTTTAAACACTTTACAAATGCAGCAGCTAAGGTTGTTTTCAAATGACGTGACGTCTATCCTTGAGCGCCAAGAGACTGTCAACCAATGGGAATCTAGCAGTACTGTCACACTGTGTTACAGCTAGTAGGAAGTGCCGCGTGCCAAGTGAATGCATCCCTAACAAATAGCACTTACCCTAGGTAAAGCTTTCTAATTCCGCAAAAATTAATCCACGAGGAAGATAGACGGTAATGCCTGTAAAACAACCGTGGAAACCACATAGTTTTAGCTCAAATAGTTATCATAATACAAATAAATAAATTCACCCATGTATTCGATCTTATACATATAGGCATTGAAATATTCATTGCTTTTATGTGGGTATATATTTGTAAATACATAGCGCTGCAATGCAGACGATTGTCAGGACAATAGAAACAAGCACCAGAGAGTTGTTTGTTATCCCTATTTGTTGTTCCAGGCGGGGATCAACAACTCATTTTGCCTGGTAAGCAGAATGCTGCATCTGGAGAACGTCAGCCGTGACATGTTCATGCCACGTAAGTTGTTACTTTAAGTAGCAATAGAACAGACGTGAATTCGTGCAATGACCTCAAGCGGTGAAATTTGAGGCAATATTTTTAACACTTAAATAATTTCAATCTAATTATATAATATATATAATTCAATAACGGCCCGCCTTAAAGCAACATGTGTATGTAACAATATATAAAAAGTGTATATTACAGTCATTGTATATGTTTATATTATTGTATACATGTAATAATGTTATGTGAATGTATTACGTAATTTAATAATGTAGGATCTGTGAGAATAATAGGTTAAAAATTTGCTAAAAATGAGGTAGCCTTGAGGCAATAATGAATTTGAAAGTTTAACAATATTACTTGTAATTCTTGGAAGCAATAATGTAATTTTAGTGACAGTTTATAAAATAGCCAATCAACAACCAGAAAAAGCTTTAGTTAAATGAAGGTATTCTATTGGACTAGGAATAGCCAATCAGAGACTTGAAATACAGAAATTTACAAATTTTAGGCGGTAGAAATCAAGTCAGTTGCTTGTAGACAGCGCTCATAACCGGACGCGTTGCTTGTAGACAGCGTTTCTAACCGGACGCGAGATGCGTCCTCGAGAAATGTAATACGTATTCGTGTGATAAAAATAGTTTACGTGTTAAAAAGTGCAAGTATTTAATAAAAACAAACCTCACAGCTCTCTCTCTCTGTCTCTCTCTCTCTCTCTCTCTCTCTCTTCAGTGAAGTTACTTAAATCGTGTCAAGAATTAATAAAATGAGTGAAGTAAAATTATAATCTGTGTAAGCCTACATTCTTCAGTCGCACCATAACCCTGCCAAGTCATCCATGTCTCTAACAATAATACTGACGCAGCCGAGGCAAACATAAATATATAATATTTAAAGAAGCAGTCAAATTACAAAGTTAATATTTTTAAACATTTTTTGGGGGCAAAGGCCACCGGAAAATACACTTGGCGCAAAGGCCACCGGAAAGTACATTAGGGGCGAAGGCTACCGGGTACCATACGTGCGGTTGCAACGAACTTCAAGTTCGGCTCCCAACAGTTGAAATACAATACAACTCCTACAACACTATAACTTCTTCAATTTACTGTCTAGTCAAAGCATGTTTTGCGAGGCCAGACTCTAAATATAATTTCTATAGGGTATACACATTTTTTAAAAGGTGCAACGAGGAAGAGAGAAATCAATTCCTTGATTTCAAAAATACTAGGCAACTTATTGCTAAAGCGTGTATTGTAGGCAAAGCAAGTGTGTCTCGCGAGGTACTTACATTACCTTGTGCTAGACAGTGTGCGAGTGAGAGGAAAATAAGAGTGTGAGGTAAAGTGGCATCACATAGTTAATAACAGCGTCTGATCCGCTGGAGAGTAAACTCTTCCCACATGAAAGGCACTGCAGTTGTGCTGCATGAAGACTATTTTGGAAATCTCGCAGAAGCTATCAGACAGATGGCAGCACACGACAAAGTGATGTGTTGTAATTGTTTAATTCAGCACTGTAATGTACTTTGAGAACTAGGTGAGGTTGATGTACTTGGAAACCATAGATAAAGGCTCCAGTAAACGTGTTACTAGGTTATGCGGTATCGATCGACCTAAGTGTATTTGCTGAATCGGTCGGCTGTACCTAAGGAACATACAGTAAACTGTATCAAAACAAAGGAGGCCACTAATGCACATGACACTGTTCGCTGCCAGTGGAGCTGAATTAAACTAACCAATCAGAGTGTGGAATAATAAAGCCTCATATCGGAAATGTGTTGGAACCCTCCGGACATAGAACCAAACTTGCTCCGGAGTAACCACCAGCATATCAATCAAAATCGAGTTGCGGTATATCGAACACTGTTCTAGACTTAGCATATTACGCAACAAATTATCGCAACCAAACTAGTTGTGCCACAATAGAGAAAACAATACATATATGCGATTTGAAGATAGATTCCATGATCTATCTCACGAAAGTGAAATCAACGAAGCGCTTGACACATTTTTCCTGAACTAATAAAAATGTCACAGTGAAATTTTCTCTTAATACACGTTCCTCCTCTCTAGTTCACGTCGCTTTAACTACGTTATCATATTGCGACGAATCTGTTAGGGGTTCGGTGTGTGGCGGGCTTTTAGCCTTCTAGGTCTCTCATCCCTGCACCATACCATCTTGATTCGTCACGTGCCCAGAGACCTTAGTGCCACCAACCGCAATTCTGCTTCTACACGCGCCAAGCAGTTGGTATTTGAAGCAGTGTTTTTAACACTTAAATAATTTCAGTCAAATTCTATCTATTGAATATATATATTCAATAACAGCCCGCCTTAAAGCGATATGTGTATGTAATAATTTGTAAAATGTATATTACAGTCATTGTATATGTTTATATTATTGTATACATGTGTAATAATGTTATGTGAATGCATTACGTAATTTAATAATGTAGGAGCTCTGAGAATAATAGGTTAAAAGTTGCTAACAATGAGGTAACCTTGAAGCAATAATGAATTAGAATGTTTAATAATACTACTAGTCATTATTGGAGCAACAATAATGTAATTTTAGCGACAGTTTATAAAAATAGCCAATCAACAACCAGAAATAAACTTTAGTTAAATGAAGGTATTCTATTGGATTAAAAATAGCCAATCACAGACTTGAAATACAGAAATTTAAAATTTAGGCAGTAGAAATCAAGCCAGTTGCTTGTAGAGAGTGTTCCTAACCGGACGCGAGATGCGAGAAATTTAATATGTATTTTGTGTGAGACAAAAATAGTTTACATGTTAAAAAGTGAAATTAATTAACAAAAGAATCTCACAGCTCTCTATATCAGTGAGGTGTTATTAAAATCGTGTCAAGAATTAATAAAAAGGATTGAATTAGTTAATATGTTTTTAAACATTTGTGGAACAAAGGCTACCGGAAAAATTTTGCCATACGTGCGGTTGCAACTACTTCAAGTTCGGCTCCCCAACAGTTGAAATATAATACATCTTCAAACTGACTTTCCATACGTAGCAGCAACAACCTACTTCAAATTGGCTCCCAAAAACCTGGGGCAAATAACAATACAACAAAATAACTTCACATTAGGATGTCGCCCTCCGTGGACTAGTGGTACCGTGCTAATCTGCTAGTTCCCAAGGTCGCGGGTTGAAACCCGGCGGAGGGCGATGGATTTTTTCGGGAGTAAAAATCCTTAGCATAGCTTCCGGTTGTCCCGTGTCGTAGATTTACAGCACGTAAAAGAACCTCAAGCCTGATAAAGAGGCCTCTGAGCAAAATTACCGATCTTTCACGCCCAATATAGAATGGGACGCTAAGGACCACAGTAGTTAAAGAGCGTCCATAAATAAACTCAATTTAATTTATCACATTAGGGTGCCTCCGTCTACCTACGTTCATTATCTGTATTACCATGTATTTACATTTTTACTTTTGTTTTAGACTTAAGGCGGAACTTCGGGTCCTGCCTTGGCGACTAAGAGAAGCCACGAAAAAACCCGCTCAAATGGGATGTGGCTATTTCTAGAATATTCAAGATATGTATTTTATTTATCATACAAATAATTGAAACATACTATAGTCTTTATAAACTGTTACAGCCATTTTGAGAAAATCAAACATAAGAAAAACAAAGGGTGATATGGTATAAGAGATTCTCTTGGAAACTTTCGTTGTTTTTTGATTCAGAAGGGCTCCAAAACGTAAATTTGCAGTAAAATGTTGGTATTGAATTTTTGGATAGAATGAACAGAGGGAGATGTCTCCACAATAACGTGCGAGGCTTGCATTCAAGAGCTCCGGGTTCGATTCCCGGCGACCGTCCAATCTGACTTATGGGTATTTCGTGATTCCCCCGGGTTGTTAGGCGAATGTTAGCGATTTCTACCATGACACTCCTGTTCCTCATTTCCTGTATCCATCATTTCCTTCATTGTTACCTGTTTCAGGGTTTGTAGGACCTGACAATGGTGTTCGTAGTGTTGCGGCCTAGGCGTGGAGGTGTGTTTTGTAGAGGTTTCTTAAAGGCGTCAGTTGGAATGCTCAATTAGGTCCCACCTCCGGGTGCTCTGGGCGGGCGACCCGTTTTGGGTGGGCTTAGGCGGTATCAGATGCGTTCGAACTGAAAACGTTAGGGTTCTCGCCGATGTTTGCACATCGTCATCCGGATCTGGTCGCCCTTCGGGTCTCTCCCCTCATCTCAACCTCCCAGGGGTGAAGATAGAAGCAGAAAGGACCGAATGCCTACGTGCGCCGCTCTGCCCCGGTTGTGGAGGCCTCTCCATTAGTACATTTTGGGTAGAATCAAGGCCATCTCAATGTATACAGGCTAGGAGGGTAAATAAGATAACTGTCAATTATGTCATCTTCGCGGGCCTATCCTTATTCGTAGGGATGTGACAAACAGTTATTTTCGAGTAACGGTTATAGCTGTCACAGTTGCATGTAGCTGTTACCAATAACAGCTAAGTTATTCGCTTTCATGGTTATCACGTTCGCAATTGCATCACATTAATGGTTTCCACTTTGTCATTTTGATGCAATATAATCTTTAGCTGTGTCAACACTTTGATTACTACGTGGTTTACAATCGCAAAATACACTCGCATTCCCACCAGCGCGCGCGCGCACACAACACATACACACACATCATTACATTCATGCAAATCGAGGCCGGAAGCATGCAGTTGTGCAATATTAACAAATAATATTCAACTTACAATTATGTTGTGTTTGATAATGAGGTTTCCTTTCCCCACTCTACTTGTCTTTTGCCTTTAGCTACCGAGTTATGCACTGAGGGTCTTAAAGAGGAAGTGGGCTGATACACGGGAAATAACTCACGTAACTGTTCTGAACACAGCAATTTTGTAGCGTGGAAAAATTAATAGGATCTTGTTTATATCGTGATAACTGAAAACTTAAAATCCTTATTTCAGTTCTGTAAGAGATATATTAAAGAGCAACAGTTTCGAGATGATGATGATGTGTGATTGGTCTCCCTGTAAAAAAAGTTAGTATTATGAAAATCAATCAGCGAGAAACTTTTTTCCTTGAAGAAATACATGGAGGAATGACGGCTATGAAATACCCTAAAAAGTGTGAATTAACTTTTGGAAGATATCCCATGACAATACCGCATGTATGTGAAACGCTATCGCTAGTTATACTATTTATATTTTGAGTCTTGGCAGCCCTGAATGTTGCAGGTGCCATCTGACGTTTCCAATGGAAAGTCTGACATTTTTGAACATAATCTACTTCAAACATTTTGTAAATAGAACATCATTTGTTTTGTTTACACTAACCTGAAAAATGTGTGTCAACAAAAACATGGAATTAACTCGTGATAATGTTCGGCAATGATTTATTACGACTTTCGACGTGGATTATCAAGACAAGAGTGCATCGATCAACTAACTTCCACAATTGGCGACAATGCTCCGTCCTTTGCTACTGTGAAACGCTGGTATAACGAATTTAATCGTGGCCGCCGTTCGCTCAATGATCAAGTTCGTGAAGGTCGTTCAAAATCAGTTGTTGTGCCAGAAAACATTGATTCTGTGCAAAAGCTAACAATGAAAGATCATCATGCGACATATTGTGAGATTGAGGCAACCCTAGGCATTAGTTCCACTAGCATATATAAAATATTGCATGATTATTTAGCCGTGAAAAAGGTTTGCTCTCGTTGGATCCCACATAATTAGACGCAATCTCAAAAAGATGCTCGTGTCGATTGGTGTACAAAAATGCTCAAGAAATACAATGGCGGTGCCTCAAAATACGTATAAGATTGTAACAGGTGACGAATCATGGATCTATGCGTATGAGCCGGAACGTAAACAGCAGTCGACTGTATGGGTGTTTCAAGATGAAGCAAATCCAACAAAAGTTGTTCGCACTCGAAGCACTTCGAAGCAAATGGTCGCCTGCTTTTTCAGCAAAACCAGCCATGTAGCAACAGTGCCTTTAGAAGAACGTAAAATGGTCAATGCCGAATGGTACACAACCATTTGTTTGCCGGAAGTCTTCGGTGAAGTAAGGAAAACCAACAAGAACCGTAGGATCGTTCTTCATCAAGACAATGCGAGCGCACACACATCTCGTCTAACAACAGAGTATTTGAAGGCTCAAAAAATCGAACTGATGGGTCATCCGCCATACAGTCCTGATTTGGCACCCAATGACTTCTTTTTGTTCCCGAACATCAAGAATAAATTGCGTGGACAACGATTTTCGTTGGCAGAAGAAGCCGTTGACGCCTTGAAAAACCAGTTTTGGAGGTGTCTCAAGAAGACTGTAATAAATGCTTTGACAAATGGCTCAAACGGATGCAAAAGTGTATTGATCATAAAGGAGAATATTTTGAAAAACAATAAAGCAGTTTTCAATCAGAAATTATTTCGTTTTAATTATTAGGCTCAAAATATAAATAGTGCCCCTCGTATGCAAACATGTTTTTTCACACCTGCTGCACCACAGCAAAAACACAGTAGTTTTATTGCAATGCTCGTGTGTATTTAGTCCTGCCTCTACAGATGGATAGTTACAACAATGGTGTGATAAACGATACTCTACTGACGTAGAGAGAGAATAAGTGTTTGTAAAAATAGTTTGTACAAGAGCAGAGAAAGTCATGTGAGTGCAACACATCCAATTTTATAGAACCAGTGTTTCAAAATGATCTCCATGCCTGCTAAGAAAATTACTATTGCGTAAACTTCCACACGAAATTACTCGGAGGGAAAGTGCATAATCACTGTGGATGTACCTAACAATGATCCAACACTAACGTGACAATGAAACAAGATGAGGATGATAACGGAGCTGTGGAAGGTTGCAATATGTGACGATGCCTGGCTTTAATTTGCAACCCACACACAGCCTTCTCTGTTTTTATCTCGCACAATGCGCGCTGCGGTTGTCTGCCTGCCTGCTTCATATCGATTGTATACTTGCGTGTGCTCCCCACTCCCTTTCTCAGACTTAATCACTGGCTTATTCACGCCTATCTGGTTTTAAAATGGGAAACAAATGAGACTGAAGGATATATGCAGGCTTTCAACAGATAAGTGGCAAGCACTACTACTTATTTCGCAGCAGAAAAGGGAATAATAAAAACCATAAATAAAGAGGGTTTTGGATCGGGAACGTGGAAGCGTTTCCAACAGATGAATTTTATACATCAAGTACTGTTTAACAAGCGGGGAAATTTGCATCCTACAACACATTTCGATGCGTTCGCGTTGTGGCGCCTTCTCAGATGTGTTGCCAAGTATAGGCCTACAACTGGGTCAACCGCAAATTAAAATGCAGATGGGAATGGAAGCCGTGCTCTACAACTTTGATGTCGCTCCCTGCTTCAAATGTATTTCATGTAACCTCCGCTGTGGATGAGTTTTATGATGTCATCTCTGCGTTGTCTCGTGCGCCAGCTGCTCCAGTGGTATAGCTGTGTGTTTTTTTATCTCAGTTATGCGTGAGTGTAGATGATAAATGTTGACTGAAGTGTTCGGTCTGAGAAGAATCGCCGACAGTTGAATTTACGAATTAATTACTTCTATAACAATAATTTATCAAAGCGTTTGTTGCCGTAAGTAGTAGAAATGTTACTCGAAAAAATCCTTCTCACTCAAGCTCGTCACTACGCGCTACACAGTTTAAAATGGAATTAAAATCACATGTGCCGTCACACGCGTAAGTCACATGGTCAAGTAAAAAAGTAATTCTGATTTAGAATGCACACCCTTTTCTTAATTTAAGCCCTGCCTACCTATCGCTACCCCTACCAACGTCCCTTCTCTAGCGGTCTAATCTTAAAACTCTTAAGCATGCATATCTCACACTGTTTCTATGAGGAACCTCCCCGATTCTCGGAATTCCATCCCCCTTTTATTTACAGAATTTCTGCCTACGCACTTTTCAAACGTACTGAACGTAACTCAAACTTAACTGCATTCCAAGAATCTTTAAGGTAATGTGTTCTATTCTCGGCTGTTGTTAATGACGTTTTCTCAACATGATTCGCTAATTACCTTTTTCTTTCTGGACAACTCATTACATTACATTTTGATTTAATATACGGAAATTATTTATTGCAATTATTTATACATTCCTGTCAGTAATTACAGTATCAAAATCATGTCAACTTCCAGCCAGAACAAGCATAAAACAACACCGGTGGCGGCTGCTGTATAAGATCACGTGAACATCCTAACTTTCTAACACCTTGCGGGTTTATTGGTTATTTTTTCTTTGAGTTCTATTACATGTAACGTATATGTAGTAATTTAACATCTACGGCGTTTAAATCTATCCCGCTACTCCTCTAAATTCGATGAAATGTAGCAAAAGGTTCGGTAGCACATCTAGACTTGTGCACGTTTTAAGGAGCTTTTGCTCCTGGTGCACAACTGGTATACGCCATTACCTTATGGACCAAATATATACAAGGGACACTATTTATATTTTGAGCTTTGGCAACCCTGAATGTTGTAGGTGCCATCTGGCGTTTCCAATGGAAAGTTTGACATTTTCTACCACAATCTACTTCAAACATTTTGTCAATAGAGCGTCATTTGTTTTGTTTACACTAACTTGAAGATTGTGTGTCAACAAAAACATGGAATTAAATCGTGAAAATGTTCGTGCAATGATTTATTACGACTTTCGACGTGGATTATAAGACAAGAGTACATCGATCAACTAACTTCCACATTTGGCAACGAAGCTCCATCGTTTGCCACTGTGAAACACTGTTATAACGAATTTAATCGTGGTCACCATTCGCTCAATGATGAAGTTCGTAAAGGTCGTTCAAAATCAGTTGTTGCGCCAGAAAACATTGATACTGTGCAAAAGCTAACAATGAAAGATCATCATGCGACATACTGTGAGATTCAGGCAATCCTAGGCATTAGTTCCACCAGCATATATAAAATATTGCATGATTATTTAGCCGTGAAAAGGGTTTGATCCCGTTGAATCCCACATAATTTGACGCAATCTCAAAAAGATGCTCGTGTCGATTGGTGTACAAAAATGCTCAAGAAATACAATGGCGGTGCCTCAAAAGACGTATATAAGATTGTAACAGGTGACGAATCATGGATCTATGCGTATGAGCTGGAACGTAAACAGCAGTTGACTGTATGGGTGTTTCAAGATGAAGCAAATCCAACAAAAGTTGTTCGCACTCGAAGCACCCCGAAGCAAATGGTCGCCTGCTTTTTCAGCAAAACTGGCCATGTGACAACAGTGCCTTTAGAGGAACGTAAAACGGTCAGTGCCGAATGGTACACAACCATTTGTTTGCCGGAAGTCTTCGGTGAAGTAAAGAAAACCAACAAGAACCGTAGGATCGTACTTCATCAAAACAATGCGAGCGCACACACATCTCGTCTAACAGGGTATTTGAAGGCTCAAAATATCGAATTGATGGGTCATCCACCATACCGTCCTGATTTGGCACCCATCAAGAATAAATTACGTGGACAACGATTTTCGTTGGCAGAAGAAGCCATTGATGCCTTCAAAAACCATGTTTGGAGGTGTCTCAAGAAGACTGGAATAAATGTTTTGACAAATGGTTCAAACGGATGCAAAGGTGTATTGATCATAAAGGAGAATATTTTGAAAAACAATAAAGTAGTTTTCAATCAGAAATTATTTCGTTTTTATTATTAGGCTCAAAATATAAATAGTGCCCCTCGTACGCATCGTGCACACTTGAAGGCGTGCACAAAGCTTCTCCCGCACTTTCTCCATATCACTACAAGTTTTATGTTAATGCCACTACATGGTAGCATTAGGCAGAAGTAGGTAACGTGAGGAAGCCAACCGCCGATGCCGTGACCTTCAACGTAACGCTAGCTGGCAATTATTGGGAAGAGTTTCCAGCTGATGTAAACAATTCCAGGAAGGCCTTCTAGTCGTAAGTTGGTCGTTCTGGATCCTTCTGTTGCTCTCGGGTTTTCCAGAACATTCATCATGACTTTCCAAGAACACTACAGCTGTATACCAGGTGTTAAAAAAAGAATTCCATATTTTGGGAGGTGGAGTATGGACCAAAACAAGAAAAAGATGTCTAGTAAACATGGGCTCTAAAATGCATACCCTAAGCGCTATGAGCACTTCTTCATCTTCGCTACTGTGAAACATCTCTACTGCCAACTCTTTGCCATTATGTACGACCTACAGCATGCAGTAAACATATGTAAGAGTTGTTACTTTAAACCGTATTCACAGTTCTGGATAAAGGCAACGTGTATTCTTATTTGTTCCAATAGAAATCAGTTTATCTTTTGATAAGTTTGTGAAATGCTTTTACATTGTAGGTTTATATTGAAATCGTTGGTTTATGCAAGCCCCGTTAATGATGTTCAAACACTACAGAAAGGCGTCATCAATGCCTGCCAGTGCATCCGTGGCCAACTGAAGTCTTTCAGAGATGCGTGATCCCTAAGGCGTCGAACAGAAGCATACCTTACTATGATTTTTTTTAATTTTATTGCGACCTTGGGAACTAGAGGCTAGCATGGCAATCACTACACCACGGAGGACGATATTGCTATGAATTTGTAATTATTACATTAAATTAATTAAAGTAATGAATTGCATTAAATTAATTTTTTGTTACTATGAATGGGAACCATACTGAGCACCTCTTTAGGGATTTGTTTTTGTTTTGTTTAAGGGCGCTCAACTGGAAAGTCATTAGTGCCCTTATTAAACGGATCATGGCAAAGGCCAGAGAGAAACAGAAGTATACAAAACTTAACCGAGAAGTATGAAGGATCTGCTCTTCAGATGACTAAATCTGCATTTAGAAATTTACCTATGGCACAAAATTAAAACTCCTATCAACCGCTTGCTTATCATCCGCTAAGACCTCTGCAAGACTGGCCGCCAGTTTCAGAGTGTCCGGAGGATGTACTAGAGCAATACACTATAGCTACACGTGACAGGCAAAGACCTTCGCTACAAAGCGGACAAGTAGGAGCAGGATCACCCTTAGAAAGATAACAGTGCGTAAAATTGCAGTGGCCAATACGCAAACGAGCCAAAATCACCTCCTCGCGACGAGATACGCGAGAGGAAGTTACCCAGTTTATCGGAATGTGCTTCACTACTCTAAGCTTATTTCCGCGGAGAGCTAAGCACTCCTCGCGCCAGCACGACAACACCGCTCTCCGCACAAGTCTAAAGTCTTCCGACGTTACTCGAGGTATTTAAACACTGGGTTTTGTGTTTGCCGCCTTAGCTGCCTAAAGTTGAAATCCCCGGCAAGCCAACGTGACCAGGTATCCAAGCAGACTCCACATTAACGCCAGAAGCGTGTAAAACATGGAGGGCATCCTGGATTCGCTGAACAATGGAGTGGTAGTTGTACAGCTCTCCTTTAGCGATGGTTCACAAGTGCAGGTCGGATGTAATCGCAAGCAGATTACATTACAAGCTATGCTGTTTCAGTAACAGAGTAATGTGTCCTCATTTATTTACTGCATTCTGTAAATATGTTTCTTTCCCTTCCTTTAAATCCTGAAAGCGTAGGCCTCACCATTGGTTGTTTTAAAGGAGTAAGAATCGAGATTCCGTAATACGTCCTAGCTGTGGCTGATTAAATAAGTAGACACCATTGCCTTAGTAAGCCATAAATGAAGAGGGTTGGAATATAAATTTCACCTGTAAGTTGTATATCACGAACGGCGTAAAAGAGTGGAATCTTATTAAGTCTTGAGTTAATAGAAATATGTGGTCACCAACACATTAGGGATTTTGGCGATAAAGGAATGGAAATTTCGAGGCGTTTAGCTCGAAATGTCGTCAAATTTATCGTTAGCTGCTAATAGAGTACGCTGGCAAGAGCTAAAGCCCAAGCCCCCTCATAACAACCCATGGTCAGCGCCATCCGAGCGTCTCTCCAACCGTGGGGATTTCCTATGAGGCCAATACCTTCTTTCCTAAAAAGCCCCCCCCCCCACGCTTTCACGGGATTGGAAGTGGATACGCCACTTACGCGCATCACCTTTAAAAACGGTGACTACCGATAACCTCGGTAGGGCCGGGGCAACCTAGCGTGCCGTCTACCAAATTTCACTCATGGTTGGTGCCGGAGAACATCGAGGCGTGTCACAGCTCTGCCTGGGCGGAAAACAAGCCAGACGTACCCACTCACCCATGAGTATCGGGAACCACTAACCCGCCGAGTCCAACCCAATCGGAACAACTCCCTATCGGGAGGGGCTTGGAATGTTCGGCCCAACGTACTTCTAGTAACGTCAGAAGTACGAGTGCTAGGAGTCCGCAACGTCCGCACCACGACAGCTAAAGGGATCGGAACCCCTCTCCTACGTTGCTAACACACAACTGAAAATCGTCAGAAATAGTGACAAAGTCGCCAAGTTGGCATCACTGGCTGGAGCTGCCAAGAGAGAGAGAGAGCAATAAACGACCAAGCAGCCCTCTAGTGTCCACCCTTCCTTGAGCAAGCATCCACGATATCTGTCCAGCACCACCTCACGCCACGAAACCTATACACACACCTGAAAGATGAGAAGGAAACGGAATGGATGGGAAATTATGGAAACCAAGTCGTGGTAGATCAGCAACCATCCTAGTATTCACCTAAAGGCCAGGGAAAACCACGAAAAACCCAAGTTTAGACTGGGGTTCAACGTGAATCGAACCGCGACCTCCCGAATACCAGCCATCTCGCTTGGTACCTATAGATTAACACAGAAAGTATTTTAACTTTCTGTAATACGTGTAGTATGTAGGGGAAGTATTGCATTCCACCCAAAAAATCGATACCGAGATTTCACCGGAAATACATGTTTTGAGGCCCCCTGAATAAAAAAAGCATTTTTGGAAACATATCCATGTGTGTGTCTGTGTCTGTGTGTGTGTGTGTGTGTGTGTGTGTGTCTGTGTCTGTCTGCCTGTCTGTCTGTGAACAGCATAACTCAGAAACGAACAGTCGGATAAACACCAAACTTGATATTTAGGTTCAGTATCTTCCAGAGATACGACACGAAGGTCTTCAAGAAAATCCCCCCACCCCAGATTACCCTTTACATGGAACATTTTTCGAAAATTTTAATTTTCTCAAAAATGGCTCTAACGATTTGATTAAAATATCATATATTTAAGATACTTTTATCACAAATAAAATGTATATCTCGAATTTTCTGGGAATGTCTCCAAAAGTATTCTTCATTGTGAAGGACTTTTGCATAACTGATAAACCATAAGAGATAGACAAAATTTTACTACACAAAAAACTGTAGATCGCGTTAAAATACACAATTTGTCATATACATTTTTTTTGTTGAGTGAACCATTTTCGAGACATTGCCTGTTATTCCCTTAAATATTCCAATACTTATAGTATTTCTCAAATGGTAATTAGTTATTCATTTTTTTGTCCTGGTAATGCAAAGAGAATGGAATACTCCAGATAGCAACCAGCTCTTAAAATATTTGACTATCGCTTAAATCCTACCATATTCCCCTTGCATCTATAAGAAAATTAGCAATAAGATTAACATGAAGCATATGGAGAATAAGCGTTTGTAAAAATAGTTTGTACAAGAGTAGAGAAAGTCATGTGAGTATAACACATCAGATTTTTTTTTAAATTCAGGTAGCCTTGAACGTATAACGGTAACCAACATTTGGGTTGAATGAAAATACTTCGCTTAGCTAACAGCATATTAGATATAGTAAATAATGTAAGTGATGCCAAATGCCGGCCAGAACGAACAGCCACGCCTAGGCTAGAGCTAACCGCATCCAATCCAATCGAAGTTGGCAGACTGAGGGCAGCCCGAAGAGGTGTTAAGTGTACCAACCCTTAGTGATGGGATGAGGTGATGCAGGGTAGCGGGTGAGATTAGGTTGATGGGGTGAAAGGAGGTAGCTTTGTTCCTCGACCACTGCAGATCAGGGCGCAACGGGCCTAGGGCACTGCTGGTGGAAGGTCATTATCTAAAAGTTATGCTTATGGGTTTAATTTTCAATGTGCCAAGCAACTCTTAGTAGGACTATATAGAAGCTTAGGTTTAGCTGCTCGTTGGAATTGCTCCTGTGTTATCGGCACCCGGTGACGCCTCAAGTGACGTCTGTGGATATAGTCCCCTAGAGGCCGAACAAGGGAGCTCCGATGGAATGGCAAGGACGTTTCGGGAGCGTGCATCTCTCCCATCATCAGGATACAGCATCCTGAATTCAGCGTCGATGTACCAACATCACCTCACCTGGCTTGAAACCCGAGAACGTCTAGAACATGTTCGTCGCCAGGAAAGCTTCAGCTCTTATGAGTCGTATATGATTTTGCGGCCCGGCGTCTAATTTCATCCTTGATGTATGGAAGAGATGAGGCTTCGTGGAGTACCTCACGGGGAAGGCCATACAGAATATATAGGCCAGAGGCCCCTATTTTTTACCCACTGCAATCGGAGCACACTGGAGTCTGCAGACATGCTCGAGATCTCGCAGGCGTAAAGAAAGACGGGGATTACAAGTGCGCGAAAAAGGCACTACTTAAGAGGGACCGGCATCCCGGACACCAGCACGGGGAACAAGGAGGCGGTGGCCCCATGGCCCGATGCGACAGGTCCTGCATGTGCCCCTCAAACGTTAAACCCTGTCCAAGCTTGACACCTAGACAGGAGATGGTATTCATGCACTCAATCCTACGTCGGAGATAGGTGGTGAAGTTGGTGGGGAAGCGGAGCTTCTCTCCGGGTTGATGGACAATCGCCAACGCCTGCACCACTCCTGGATGAGGTGGTGGTGTCGCTGTATTGGCTTGAAAGCTCTGCATGTCTTTACAGTATAACAGCACGTCATCAGCATAGTGGGCTTTATCACAAAGTATATACTGAAACGTTCCTTAAACTTTTGCAGAACTCTCATTTACAATATGCGCAACGGAATCTTTTTCTGAAGCACGATAATTCAGCGCACTTCTTTTTATGAAAGCTGTAGCAGATCAAAGCCTCGTCTGTTCAATTTAAAGTTGAACCACCTAATTTCGCTGAGCCTTATCAATGACTACGAACCCAAAATAATATTACCAGCAGTAAAATCACGCCTGATTGGCATTAGGGGCTGTGATATCCCGCGGATGAAAAAATCAAATAGCAGCTTTGTGACAGTTTAATACGTATATTGGATTGTGGCTGACAGCCGCAAGAGCCGTGAAATGTTTAGTGACTTGTACACTGACGCTGGCAGTTTCTGTTGTGTGAAACTGCAGCTAAACACAGCCATGTAACAGTCAAGCAGGCTTTACAAAGTATTGCTTTACACCGTTATTCTTAGAGATAGGAGTCCGATGTACATGAATCATTTACAGCTTGTATTACTCTTCTCTTTTTGCATGCAACTATTGGTTTTTGCTTTCTCTATCACATACGTAGTAGGTACAGAAGGTACTGTAATCCATCCAAAAACTATACACCGAGATTTCACTGGAAATATGTTTTGAGGCCCCCTGAATCCAAAAAAAAGCATTTTTGGAAACATGTCCGTGTGTGTGTGTCTGTGAACAGCATAACTCAGAAACGAACAATCGGATGAACACCAAACTTGGTATTTATGTTCAGTATCTTCCAGAGATGCCACACGAAGGTTTTCAAGAAAACTGCCCCATCCCAGATTCCCTTTACATGGAACATTTTTCGAAAATTTTAATTTTCTCAAAATTGGCTCTAACGATTTTGATTAAAATATCATATGTTTAAGATATTTTCATGACAAATGAAATGTATATCTCGAATTTTCTGGGAATGTCTCCAAAAGTATTCTTCATTGTGAACGACTTTTGTATAACTGGTAAACCATAAGAGATACACAAAATTTTACTACAAAAATGTAGATCGCGTTAAAATACACAATTTATGTCATATACATTTGTTTTGTTGGGTGAACCATTTTCGAGATATTGCTTGTTATTCCCTTAAATTTTCCAATACTTACACTTTTTCTCAAATTCGTTATTAATTTTTTTTGTCCTGGTAATGCAAAGAGAATGGAATACTCCACATATCAACCAGTTCATAAAATATTTGACTATCGCTTAAAGCCTACCAATTCCCCTTGCATCTACAAGAAAATTAGCAATAAGATTAACATCTCAATTAACATGAAGCATATGGAGAATAAGCGTTTGTAAAAATACTTTGTACAAGAGTAGAGAAAGCCATGTGAGTATAACACAGAATTTGTTTACTCCGATCTTACGACTTTATTGGCATATAAAGGTGCCCGTGTATTCTATTAACATTTACTTCACGCAGGAGTTTCATATTATTTTCAGACTGCACAAATGTATGATAAAATAAGAGTTAATGGTTTGCTATTTCATTTTATAATTATTAATTTAACAGAGGCAAAACCTGAATGTTTTCTAAAACAATTTATTAATTTAAAACAGGATCTGTCAAATAAATAAACGAAAGGCATTGGCTTCCAATAACGTAAGATGAAATGAAATAGGGAACACGCACTCAAAAAGCATAACGCTATAGCCTAGCCCCTTGGGAGAGAAGTTTTATTCACGCTCTGTTTAAAAAATCTTCTGGTAAAGGAATTCAATATCTATACTGGCCGTGTAATTAAAATTAAATCCTTTCCAAAAGCACTCGTACGTGAACTTTGCAGTTCATGAAGCTAAACATTTCAAAGAGCTCCCAGAAATATTATTTTCCCTTTAAAAACGGCATTGCTGCTTTACAAAACGAAATAAACAGCCATGAACCAAGTTTCTCGGGGCAGAAGGCATGTAGCTGAAGGTAAACAGATATGTAATTATGAAACATGTGTGCAACTGCGGGGACGAGGGCTTTTAACAGCTCTTCCCTAAATGTTGCAGCTTACGTGAGCAGCTGGAGGCCAAAAATCTCTTTCTCCGTAAATATTAAGTAAATTCCACTGCTTCGTGGCGCCACTGTTCGGTTTACTTCCGGCGAATCTCACTAAAACATGCAACGAGATTATAATACACCTTTTAGATAGCATGGCCTAGAAGTAAAACTTCTAAACACGGTGTAGACGAGCTAACAAACCTTTGTGTTTCAATTCCAATCACATGGCAATTGCCCTTTGTATTTACATTAGGCTTTATTTTTCATTATGTCTTTTTACACGATTTATTTTTCATGGCGTTCGAATTATTTGTTCACAGTACAAATCGACATAGTTCAGTTCATGGCAATTCGTTGTAGAGTTAACCTATGCATTATATTGACAGCCTTCTGCTTTCTTTGATCTAAAACCTTATTCTTATATCTACTATAAAGATTAAATGACGGAAATTATGAATTAAGAAGAAACTGAAATGGAAGTGAAATTACAGAAGCAGCAGAAACAATAACACTAGAAGTACTCACCCAAGAAGACCAGAAAGCAATATGACATACGTAGCGATATTTCCGCCGATTAAGAACACATAAAAAGGAATTCTATAATAATTATATTTTAGGAATTATTAATAATTAATATTCAATTTAATAAATTTCCATAATTTTAAAGCCATAGGATTAAAAATTGTATCAATGGAAAGCCCTTCATAAGCTGTAAATATGTTTTAAGTTTCCATAATATTTTAAAATAAATAAAGGCGTAATTGCATGAAAAAGACTGCAAGATTTAGGGAAGAATAAGAGTAGCTTCGTTTTAGACTGTCCATTATGTTTTCCGAACGTGGGGCCATACAAATCGAAACCTTCTTTTGTACTTCATGGGTGCGAGAAAAGTTTTCAAGCCAACAGACGCTATGAGGCAACGGACATTTCCTACAGTTAAGCTTTGAATTTTCAACCGGGCAACCAATAAACGCAGAGAATAAGTGCGAGAACCAATAGAAACATAGGAATACGCAGTGATATGTATTAAATTAGGAGGAGAGCAGTCATTGAGATATGGAAATGCGAGCGTGGTTTTGGGACAGTCTGCCATGATTCTCCGGTAAGGAAACACGCATCACGTTGAGTCGGAAAAGAAAAGAAAAGGATAAAAGTTCCAAAATTTATGAATTGCCGCACTACAATGCAATCATAAAGTAATGCGTGTGGAATAATTATATAGAGTGTTAGCTTGTCGTTGAAATTATTTTATCCAAGATAATAAATAACTTAACACTCCGCAAGTGATGAATACAAGTTCGCGGGAATCAAAAGAACGGTGATAGAGCGTCTTAAAATAATAAATAACTAGCCAGAGCAAAACGTTAGTGGTCCAAAGGGTGAAAATATTCTTATATAAAAATCGTACCGGGTAGAAAAAGAACAATAATCTTGCAGGTTTTCTGGCAGGAATACGTGTTTTAGTGAGGAAGTGAAAACATTTTATTCAAGAATAACATCCTAGTGTCCCCCTCCCGCAATCCTACCCTGACAGTAGAGGCTGGTTCACAACCAACGAGAACGGTAACCAGGACGAGAACGAGAAAGTTGAAATACATGTATTCAAATGGGAGTGCTCACAATCGACGGGAAGCCTTCCCGAGTCCCGGGCTTAAGTACTTACAAAGAATGTATGACATCTCAATACAATTTGAGATCTCATCGTGGTTTACCGGGAAAAATGCGAATCAGTTGGAGGATTTAATGTCGTGTCGGCATGTTGCCATGGTAGCTCAGTGGTTAGAGCAACCGGACGGAGATCGGGAAATCCGTGGTTCAAATCCCGGCTATGGCATTGAATTTTTCAGTCATCAGTTCTACCTTTCCAAAGGAAAGGATCGGAAATGTAATGAATATGCATTTAGATAACGTTTACTCCATCGAATTTTGACGTTGGCTTGGCTAAATTGGAAGTAGGTGAAAAAATGTCAATGAAATCCCAATGCGCAAAATCGACTTTCACTTTGTGATCGATATGCATTCCCGTTCTCGTTACCGGGCTGTTGTGAATCAAAATTTCTTGCTTGCCGTTCTCGTTTCCGTTCTGGTTACCGTTACCGGGTGGTTGTGAACCAGCCTTAGCAGTAGGGAATTTCAGACCGACTCGCCGACAGTTGATCCTGTGATGCGACGTCCTAAGTGCTTCCTGACTGATATCGGCGATCTCGAGTCCTGAATAATTCACCCTACAACGACGCAGAGGTAAGAGTAACACAGCAAAGTAGCAACAGAAAACGCTACACATAGCATTTAATCGCTTCATTGCCTGGTGTAAGGCAAAACACGTTGAAAATAATTTCACTGAAAATGACTGCTAGCGATCAACAAAACGTCCGATATCTCGGTTTTATAACGTCATTTCTCGTTTCAAGAACCGCGTTCTAAACGTGATCTCTGTTAGTTTCAGGAATCAATATAATATTATTGATATTTTACAAATTCAGGGCGGTCTAAAAAATAGTATATGCCACGTGTTAAAAGTGGTTTTACTCCTTGTATCATAACCTACTATTTTAGACAGCTGAAACTAAAACTACAGTTTTAACACAAGACAGACGAATTTTTATGCCACTCCATTGTTACCAACTTTGGTTTCAAGTCCAGTCACATAGCACATGTTTAACAAATCAACTTTAGCTTTTACATTTCATTATGTCCTCTCACTTTCTCCACTACATACAATAAGTAGGGGAAGTATTCTACTCCACCCAAACATTTCATGTCGAGATTTCACCGGAAATATATCCTTTGAGGCTCCCTGAGCACTCCTCCCAAAAAATTCTGATGTGATACATTCACATGACTTTCTCTACCCACTATCTCATATGTTTAAGAACTGGACGCTATACGCAGGCATTAAAATTCAATACTGTTTCTTTGCAATCGCGAGAAATAACTAAACGTTGAAAGGACTTCAAGAAAATGACCATGAAATGAACGATTCGAACCTTTAACAACAGATATCTCGGAAACGGCTTATACTACAAAAGCTTATATTTAGCAAGTTGTGTGTTTTAAAGAGGTGTACATTTTTGTCTATCGCGTAAGGTTTACAAGCTATACAACATTATACAAGTTCCTTCCGAATGAAGAGGACTTCCCAGGCTATTCCCAGAAAATTCAAGATATACATTTTATTTGTTTAAATATCTTTCATATGCGGTATTTTAATCAAATTCGTTAAAGCCATTTGTTAGAAAATCAAAATTTTCGTAAAACGTTCCATGTAAAGGGTAGTTGTAGGTGGCAGGATTTTCTTGAAAATCTTCATGCCACATACTTGGAAGATATTAAATTCAAATACTAAGTTTGGTATTTATCCGACTATTCGTTTTTGAGTTATGCTCTTTACAGCCACACACTCACACGGACCTTTTTAGAAAATGAGAATTACAGTTCACACATAGCGACCAGTTCTAAAAATATTTGACTATCGCTTAAGACGTACTATGTTCCCCTTGTTTTGTATTTGCAAGGGCAATATAGAAATACAGTAGCCTTTAAGTATAAACATTCTCTTAATAGCTGGTTCCTAGGTGCAGCACCATTCTCTTTGCCACGGATTAACACTCTTTGCATATCCAAGACAAAAAAATGAATAACGAATTCCCATTTGAGAAAAAGTATAGGTATCTATTGGAAACTTTGAGAACAACAAGCAATATCTCGAAAATGGTTCACTCAACAACAACAAAAATGTACATGATATAAATTGTGTATTTTAACGCGATCTACATTTTTTGTGCAGTAAAATTTTGTCTATCTCTTATGGTTTACCAGTTATGCAAAAGTCGTTCACAATGAAGAATACTTTTGGAGACATTTCCAGAAAATTCGAGATATACAATTCATTTGGTATTTAGGTTCAGTATCTTCCAGAGATGCGACACGAAGGCTCTCAAGAAAATCCCCCTACTCCAGATTACCCTTTACATGGAACATTTTTCAAAAATTTTAATTTTCTAAAAATGTCTCTAACGATTTTGAATAAAATACCATAAGTTTAAGCCATTTTCATGTCTAATAAAACGTATATCTTGAATTTTCTGGGAATAGCCTGTGAAGGCCTCTTCATTCGAAAGCAATTTTCTATAATCTTGTATAGCTGGTAATCTCTTTAAGACAGTTTATTTCAAATTAACTTTTTCGTGGCATCAGCCAATTCTAAGGTATCCGTTATTAAAAGTTCGAATTGTCAGTACTGTCGACTGCCAGTTGTTTTTTTTTTCGACGTCACGGAAACAGTGTGGAATTTTAAGGCAGCAGAAAGCGTCCAGTTGTTATATATTTGAGTATCACTGCTCTCTTTGTATCTATAACCAAATGTGTAAAGTAGCTGTTTCCGATGAAAATGAAGCAGATATGCAAATACAGTTTCGTAAGAGTAATTTGTATACCCATTAATAAGGATAGAGGGTAGAGGTAAATGTAAGACGTCGCATTATCTGGTCCCAACTAAAATCGTCATCCCTTAATTTATCGTAGTCTAGTTGGGAAGTTCCTTGTGTTGGTAGCCTTGTTGTTTCTTTGATCTGAGTCGTTTTTCTTTTATCTATATCTATGATAAAATGGCGGAAGGTAGGAGTATGGATGCAGCTGAACTATAAGGGTCGGACGAAATTCTGGAAGCTGCAGCAAGGGTAACATAGGAATTGCTACCACAGAGATGCAGAAAACAGTATCATATAGCACATAATCACTCCATTTAATGGTGCAAGGTATCAACAAAACATCTGCATCAGCGCTGCACAGATCTGTCTATCTCGCTCTAAGTTACACAAAAGCCTGGGATCAATACTATAATAAAATTTTACTGTTATATTACAAATTTCAGGGTTATCTAAACCTAGTGTATGCCACACAAGTCATACAGTTATTTATGATACAAAGTTCTTCCTCTTCTCCACTTCATGGATTCGGCTATTGCCTGTTCCGTCTTCAGTGTCTCCCTTCCCACGCCTCGCTTTCCTTTAGGGACATATTGGAAAGCTATTCTTAGCAGCGTGGTATCTTCCTCCTATACTCGTCACCAAGTCAAGAAAAAGTAAATGTATTTACTCCGACTTTTCCCGCCACCTCTCCTTCACCAGCACTACTTGCATCAGTTGGCTCTCGACTGGGCCCGGAAGCACGCCCACGAAGAAATAAAATTACCTAAGATCTTATTTTCCTCTAAAATCTTTTCGAAATTGATTTACTTTCACACAGAACTAAAAGTTTTGGATAACAGCAAACAAGGAAGGAAAATTAACTCATAAAAAGCAAAAACATTTCTAAATTAACGCAGTATAGCTAATTTTACAGGTTGCGCAGAAAGAATAGCCTGATTTGAGGAGCGTAGTACGGAGGTATTGTATGCGACTGCGCGATGTATGCATGCGGAATGAAGTGGGAAAGATTTGCCTTTGTGATTATGGTTGCGTCGACTGCAGAATAACGCTCTTTCGCTGTGGAAACTTGCTTAACAAATAATAACTTTTCAATTACTGTTCAACGAATTTTTCGTCGCCATTTCAGGCTGAAACGTCACGAAGTTCCTGATTACAGAACAATTATAAAGTGGGTGAACCAATTTCGTACCACTGTATCTAGCCTTAAAATGAAAAGTCCAGGACGCCCTAGGTCACAACGAACTCCTGCGCGAGTGGAGGAAGTCCGCCAACCTCCCATCCGCAATCCTCCGCGTTCCGCTGTCAGGCTATCAATGTCGTGTCGTATCATCCATGGTGATCTGCACTACAAGATGCAGGTTGTGCAACAACTGAACGAACGTGACAAAGTTGCCCGAAGGAAGTTTGCAGTGGACTTCGCATAGCAGCCGAACCGCAGATCTTGAGCAACTTAGTGGTGTCTGCTGAGGACCTTTTTGAACTTAGCGGGGGTGTAACAAGCAAAATTTCCGGTACTATGCACCACGCCACATAAGAATTCGTTCCATAGCGAACGTGTGACAGTGTGGTGTGCCGTTACTTCATTTGAAATCATAGGCCCTCATTTCTTTGAGGACCACAATGACCGTGCCGTTACAATTACTAGTGATCGCTATGTGGATGTGGTTAACGCCGTTCTTCTTCTAGCAATGGCCAAACAAAACCTACCTCAGATATGGTTCCAACAAGATGGGGCAACAGCTCATACGGATCGACGATCCATGGATATGTTGCGGCCTGCATTTCGAGGCCGATTAATTTCCAGGTTTGGAGATGTCCACTGGCCAGCACGGTTACCAGATTTGACTGCTCCTGACTTCTTCTTATGGGAGTATCTGAAGAGCGAAGTTTACGCACTGGCAGACCTTAAGGACCGAATACGAGACCGTGCAGGATATCCCCGTGGACATGCTATATCGTGTAATACAGCCTTTCGTCTGCCGCTTGGAGGAATGTGTAAAATGTTATGCTGTCATATTCAAGAAACAGTAATTGTTGTCTCTAATGATTAAATAGCATACCTTTACGAATGTTTTCAAATAAATTTCTGTACTACTTACAATATGCTGGTCTGTTTATGTCCTACTATTATTTCTGTCCAACGTGTATCTTGCCACAAAAACCCAACAAGGCGTATTTGAAACCGCATTCGTTTGTTGTGCATAGTTTTCTTCTTTTATTAAATATGTTTGATTTAGGTTAAGCTTTCCGGGTTTAAACACAACTTACGAAGTACAAATGAGTGCACAATCAAAGCAGTACAAATGGTAAAACAACGCAATTACTCTCAGCTTCAGGTGCCTTCATTACCGTTATAAGTTCATCAATAAATGCTTGACGTTTACTTTTTATTGTTGAATATCTTACCAGACTTTCGTTATGGTATGCACTGCATTCGCCCAAGTTCCATCTAGAAAATATATCGGACGTCCCTCGTTTGTAGCTGACGAATACTGCCTAACTATTCCGCTACTCAATGGAACTGCTGTTTTGTCGCGCTTCTTGAAACGAACCCAGTTCTTATTTTCTTCTGATAGCCTTCTGTACACAAGTTGTTTACACTTAGCATTTCATTTCGCACCACTCCTATTTACTTTACAATACCAAGTGGGAGAACTAATCGCATGGTTGTCGCCAATTGATCTTTCAGCAGTTTGCCAACCAATGAGATTACAAACGCTTTCATACAACTGACGCATAACGTACAGATATGAGGTATAATGTATAAATATAATTTACGAGGGCGGATCGAAAAGTACCGCACAATGCTTTTTTTTCTGCCTTAGCATTGCAGCTGGAATGTTGCAATTTCACACAGATATAGTTTAAAGTTTTCACTACGGAGGGCATTTCTTGTTTCATGTGCAGCTCAAGCGAGAGAGGCGTGAACTACGCAACAAAGATACCGCGCATGTTACTGTCGTCCTCGTGTGAAGAGCAGAGATGTGTGGTTCGATATTTGTGGGCCAAAGGGCATAAACCGAGTGATATTCAAAGGGACATGAGTGGCGCCTATGGGGATGATTGTATGGACCGCAACAATGTCTCCAGGTGGTGTGCATTCTTCCTAGAGGGCTGTTGAACTTTAGTGATTTGCCACGCTCCGGGAGGCCGGTAGCAGCTGCAACCCCGCAGAATGTCGGAGGCATTGAGGCGGGAATTTTGAACAACCGGCGTGTGCAACTGCAAACCTTATCGCAACAGTTCAACATTTCCTGTGGTGCAGTGTACGATATTGTTCATGACACGTTGAAATTTCGTAAAGTTAGTGCCCGCTGGGTGCCTAAGAACCTGACAGACAACCACAAGGGCCAGCGAATGATGACGAGCTTGGATCACCTAATGCGGTGCACCGCAGAAGGGAATCGTCATTGGTGAGAGTCATGGGTATATCACTACACGACCGAAACCAAGTAGGGAAGTATGGAGTGGAAACATGCTGGTTCCCCAGTAAAGAAAAAAATTCAAAGTGACTCAACTTGCTAGGGAAGTGCTTGTGATGTTTTTCTGGATATGCATGGGGTTGTATTGGTGGCCTTTGCTGAATACGGGTCCACTGTGAATGTTGCAACCTACATGAAAACTTTGGTGAACTTGCGTCATGCCGTTCGTGACAAACGCCGCAACACGAATGCTGACGATGTCAAAATTCATGACAATGCTCGCCCCCCATATTGCTGCTGCTGTTCGTCAGAAAATCACCAAATTTGGTTGGGAGGTGCTCCAGTCCGGACCTTGCACCGTCGGACTTTCATCTGTTTGGGCCCATAAAGGAATTCCTGGCCGGCCAACGCTTTGCGACAGAAGCGGAAGTGAAATCAGCAGTCCGCAGATGGCTATACTCCAAGGAAACGGACTTCTACGAACAGGGCATTGAAACTGGTATCACGATGGGAGAAATGTATTGAGAAACTTGGTGACTACGTCGAAAAGTAGGTAAAAGGTGTAAGTTCATTTGTGATTTTTGTTGTATTAACTATCAAACCTTTTTGTAAAAAAAGAATTGTGCGTTACTCTTCGATCCGCCCTCTTAATTTAGTGTTTATAATACACCTTCTCTGGTAGATTACTGTTACGGAGCTATGTACTTATATGATTCCATTACTTACATCTTTTCGGTTAACGTTGGCATCAATGCGATATTTCCAATTTAAACCTGAAATAGTTTCATTAAAATAACTTAACATTAAAGTACTGTAGTACAAAATAAGTATGATAGTTAATTGCAGCGAACTTATATGCTTCCCTTTTGGCGTATAATGGAAGTTCTAAGAGGGACTATTTTTGCCATGTGGAGGGGAGCAGAAAAAATTATACATGCCGTTTTTTTCTTTAACTGACACAAGTATAACATAACTGATTCTGTACCTATTCATCCTTGAGCTAACAGCTTCTATTTCTAATTCTTTTCTTATTTCGTCTTTCCTAATTGAGCCTTCTCCTGTACATCCTTTCGTTTTCCTCAAACATTTCCCAACTTTGTATTCTACTTATTGTCCTTTGTGTAGGTATCCAGCTTTCACATCCATAAAGAAAGGCAGGGATTGCTATAATGCTACAAAAGTTCATCCTTGTTTCGGGTCTTGTTTTATTCTTTAATATATTGTGTATTGTTCCACAAATGGTTTGAAAGCTCATTAATTTTCTGTCTTTAGACTTCTCATTACTACTTTCACATCCTAAATAATTAATGAAGGAGGCAGGAGTTAAAAGCGAAATGTTACTCTGCGAGCAGAATAAAATTCTTTTCAACATGCGTGTCATACACTATTTTTAGACAGTCGTCAATATTTATAGACAAATTATAGATTATGAATTAGATTGTTTTTACCTATTTCGTCGTGTGATGCTCACCGCGGCTGTGATGGTCGCTTGTTTCTTTTTAGCATCAGTGGTGATATTACGAGTTAAAAAAACATCATCCATAAAGTGAAAAATATTTAATT
The DNA here is from genome assembly GCA_030765065.1 of Deroplatys truncata. NCBI lineage: Eukaryota > Metazoa > Arthropoda > Insecta > Mantodea > Mantidae > Deroplatys > Deroplatys truncata. The sequence goes on from CM060979.1 coordinate 17,681,146, forward strand.
ATCCCCACGTTTTGGGCACCAATTTGAAGAAGATAGTTTCTGCCCCACGTTGGGCGCCAATTTGAAAAAGATTTTATTAGTCCCACGTTTTGGGCGTCAATTTGAAGATAATATCTTTACATTGTTTGCACCATGCTTTGGGCGTCAATTTGAAGTAGTTTGTATTGAAGGAGTTGTATTATATTTCAACTGTTGAGGAGCCGAACACTTGAAGTAGTTGCAACTGTACGTATAGTACCGGCTTTCCGGTAGCCTTCGCCCCAAATGTACTTTCAGGTGGCCTTTGCCCCAAGTTTTTAAAAAAAAATATTAACTTTCTAATTTGACTGTTTCTTTAAATATTATATATTTATGTTTCCCTCGGCTGCGTCAGTATTATTATTAGACACACGTTTCTCTTAGTAGGGTTGTGATGCGACAAGAATGTAGGCTTACACAGATTATAATTTTACTTCAATCCTTTTATTAATGCTTGATACGATTTAAATAACACTTCACTGATATAGAGAAAGAGAGCTGTGAGATTTTTTTTATTAATTGATTACACTTTTTAATACGTAAACTTACTTTTCGTCTCACACGAATACATATTATATTTCTTGAGGACACTTTTTGCGTCTGGTTAGTAATGCTGTCTGTAGGCAACTGAACTCTAAATTTGTAAAATTTTCTCTTTTTCAGTTTCTGATTGGCTAATCCTACTCTAATAGAATACCTTCATTTAACTAAAGCTTTTTCTGGTTGTGGATTGGCTATTTTATAAACTCACTAAAATTATTATTGTTGCTCCAATAATGACTAGTAGCATTATTAAACATTCTTACTCATTATTGCCTCAAGATTACCTCATTGTTAGCAAATTTTAACTTATTATTCTCACAGCTCCTACATTATTAAATTACGTAATGCATTCACATAACATTATTGAACATGTTTACAATAATATAAACATATGCAATGACTGTTACATACATTTTACAAATTATTACATACACATATTGCTTCAAGGCGGGCTGTTATTGAATTTACATATTATATAATTTGACTAAAATCATTTAAGTGCTAAAAATACTGCCTCAAATGAAGGCTATGAGAAACGTTTGGCTGGTAATCTTCAGATATCCATTTCAAGAACGCAATTAATTTGTAGTATTCATTAATGTCTGCGTTGTCCTTGACATTCACAGTATTGTTCTTGATGGCAGTCCAAGCCTCTATTGCCATTTACACAGCATCCTTCAAGTAAATTTCTTTGTACAGTCGTTGAATTGTTTTTCCCCGATCAGAACTACAGGGTGTACCATTTAAGTTGAGACTGTACAATATCTCCAAAACTAAGTGTTGTCGAAAGAAACGCCTTGAATAAAAGTTGCTTGATATTATGGGAGAAAGTAAATGCCATTAGTCGTGTTTTGTTTGGAGGACGTCGTGATTTTAGTGTAAATTTAATTTTTTTAAATGGTAATCTACGTTTTTTATGTTGTTTTCTCACTCCTCATAAAAAACTAAACATTTGAATAACACTTTGCAATTGTTGTTACACGAAAGTAAATATCAAGAAAATTCTGAATGACTGTGTATGAAGAGCGCAATGAAAGGTTGGACCATCGAAGGATGGTCATTTGAGGGTCAAGTTACGTTCCGTAATTAGGAACCAACATCTTCTTTAGTTTGTTTCCTTATTAATCAGAAAATAATGAGTTTTTTATAAACCATTTTATGAGAAAACATAAAAACTGTAGGTTCCCATTAAACAAAATTAAATTGAGCATAAAATGACCATCATAACGTCCGCCAAACAAAACACGACTAATGGCATTTACTTTCCCCCATAATATCAAGCAACTTTTATTAAAGACATTTCTTTTACAACGCTTAGTTTTGGAGATGTTGTACAATCTCAACTTATATAGGCCACCCTGTATAAAAGCTAGAGGAATCATGTTATGAGATGAAAAATAAAATTTGGTTTTATTTGAGATACATTGCAGATGAAGAACTGGTAGCTTACCCAGAAGTAATTTTATTAAGAGAAAATAAGAAAACAGAAACGCTATTCGAGGATAGCCGCTGAGTAAAATAGAGGTATTTTGCAAAATATTACGATGCTCGGATATTTCTTTATAAAAGCTTATTCAAATTAAGGTTGAATCAAGAAAACCGAGAAACAATAGTTGTTTGGTCTGACAAGAGACAGCTTCCCACTGACGCTGCTAAGAGAAAGACAAACTTTTCCCCATCCCGGTGAAGAAGTTTCAAGAGTTTACTGAGCCTAAAATAATGGCACACAAGCTAAGAATGAAGCACAGTTAAAGCAAAGTTCCGTGAAGCAGATGTCTTACGCACAGCTATGGAGTCTTCGTATATATCGGATAAAATAGTTCAAACTGAACGCTATAAGCACAGCGTTTCAGCTAAATCCTATACCTTTTTCTTATTCTGTAGAAATACATTAAAAAAATTTCTTTTACATTCACATCACTTTCTCTGCTCTCTATCGCTTATTTGTGGGTATACGAATTATTCTTACGAAAATGTAATCTAATTAACTTTAATCAAGATAACCTTTCTGGAAATAGCTTCATTACACATCTCGCTATAGATACCAAGGGAGTAGCGATAGTCAAATGTTTAACAACTGGACGTTATGGTGGCCTTAAAATTCCATACTGTTTCCATGACATCGCAACAAACAACTGCAAATCGACAGGACTTCGAAAGAATCGCTAAGTAATAAAAAATTAAAAAATCTGATGTGTTACACTCACATGACTTTCTCTACTCTTGTACAAACTATTTTTACAAACGCTTATTCTCTATATGCTTCATGTTAATCGAGATGTTAATCTTATTGCTAATTTTCTTGTAGATGCAAGGGGAATTGGCAGGCTTTAAGCGATAGTCAAATGTTTTAAGAGCTGGTTGCTATGTGCAGTATTCCATCCTATTTGCATTACCAGGACAAAAAAAAATGAATAACGAATTTCAATTTGAGAAAAACTATAAGTATTGGAAAATTTAAGTGAACAACAAGCAATATCTCGAAAATGGTTCACACAACAAAAAATTGTATATGATATAAATTGTGTATTTTAACGCGATCTACATTTTTTGTGCAGTAAAATTTTGTCTATCTCTTATGGTTTACCTGTTATGCAAAAGTCGTTCACAATGAAGAATACTTTTGGAGACATTCCTAGAAAATTCGAGATATACATTTCCTTTGTCATGAAAATATCTTAAACATATGATATTTTAATCAAAATCGTTAGAGCCATTTTTGAGAAAATTAAAATTTTCGAAAAATGTTCCATGTAAAGGGTAATCTGGGGTGGGGGGATTTTCTTGAAAACCTTCGTGTGGCATCTCTAGAAGATACTGAACCTAAATACCAAGTTTGGTGTTTATCCGACTGTTCGTTTCTGAGTTATGCTGTTCACAGACACACACACAGACGTGTTTCAAGAAATACTTTTTCTGGATTCAGGGGATCTCAAAACAAGTATCGATATTGAATTTTTGGGTGGTATGCAATACCTTCTATACCTACTATGTGCATGTGAGAGAGAGTAAAAATCTTATATGTTGCAGTCACATGACTTTCTCTACTCACTCTTCTACAACTATTATTACCAAAGCTTATTATTCTATGTACTCCTTGTTATCCCAGATAAACGTTCAATTCACATTTACACATTTCGTTGTAGGACACAGTGCGATAGTCAGATTTTTAAGGAACGGTGGCTATGTGACAGCTTTGAAATACAATGCTCTTTGCATGACCACGAGAAAAAAAAAAAACGAATGGAGACATACCACTTGAAAAAATATTGTGTGTTGCATGCACATGATTTTCTCTACTCTCTGTTCTACAAACTGTTCATGAACAACCTCATTCTTCTATCCACTTGATGTTCATCTAGAGGAAAGATCTGCAGAGATGGCTTTATTACACATACGTCCTTGTAGGTACAAGGGGAATACGGAATTACAATTGTCTTAAGCGACAGTCAAATTTTTTAAGAGCGGTCCCTATGAGATGAATGTAATTCCATTCACTTTGTATGACCGCGAGAAAAAATGAATAGCGACTTTGCACTTGAAAAAGTATTTGAAAACACCCAAAAAAATTACAAAGAATATCTCGGAAACAGTTAATGAAACAGAAAATCTTTTATTTAACATAAAGTGTGCTCTTTAATCAGATCTGCATTTTTTTAAAGCAGTAAGGTGGTGTACAACAGTCATTCACAATGAAAAGGACTTTACAAATCATTCCCAGAAATTTGGAGATATACTTTAGATTTGTCATGAAAATAGCTTAAACGCATGGTATTTGAATATTTTTTGAGAAAAATCAACGTTTTCAACATTTTTCCCCATTACGCGTAGTTTTCAGTAGGAGTGCTTTCTTGAAAATATCTGTGTTGCATCGTTGGTGGGTGCTCAACTTAAATACCAAGTTCAGTATTTAACACTTTTCGTTTTTGAGTTGTACTATTCACACAGACACACACAGGGACCTTTTTCTATGCTTTTCGGGTTTCACGGAGTCTCAAAACGCATACTCGGTATCGAATTTTTGCGTGGAATACAATATTGTCCTTAATTATAGGTTATACAATGGAAGGGTACACCTCAAGCACTGCGACCTGCATAGATCTACTGCGGCTACCACTCCAGGAGCAAGGGATGAAGTAAGGGCAGCACAGGAGGTAACAGGCCGCAGGAGACAGGTCACAGAGACGCGCGGAAGTTCCTAAAAGTTCCAGGCCGTCCCACTGGACCAAGCAGCCCTCTAGTGTCCACGGAGAATACTCCCTCCTTTGAGGAAGCATCAGCGCTATCTGTGCGTCACCGCCATACGCCACGAAACCTAAAACATGACCTGAAAGATGAGAAAGAAACGGAATGAAACGGAAATCATGGAAGGAAATTGTGGTAGTTAAGAAACAACACCAGCATTCGCCTACCGATCAGGGAAAACCAGGGCCTGTGTGTGAGGTCGACAGGAATTGAACCCGGGACCTTCTATATGCGGTAATTTCCCTACCTACGATACTGAAAAAGTTTCAAATGCCATGCTTCTAAGAACAAATGAAACGTGTTTATATTTAACAGCTGCTTTCTAATGTTTTGTGAGTTGTTGCTGTGTAGTTAGTTCGATTTGCTCTAATAGTATGTTAATTACCGTTATTTAACGATTTTGTATTCACCCAAAACTGCATTTGACAAGAGAACATTTCTGGACTATGATTGTTTACGATTTTAAATCGTCATTAATGTCTAAACAATGTGAAGATCGGTTTAGAAATCCACTTGGCGAAGAAACCGCATCTAAGGCAAGAATTTGTAATTGATACAGCGAATACAAAAGAGCTCGGTTTTTTCTTAGTGGTGAATTTCGTAAAGGACAACAAAGAACTCTGTTACTGATGAAAATATTGCCCCTGTTCGAGCAATTCTTGAAGAAGATCGATGGACACTTTATTATGAATTTATTCGGGCTACATTGGGCATTGGTATGAGTCAAATCCAAAGCATTTTACTTCAACAGTTAGACGTAAGAGAACTTTGTTGTCAATAAATTCCACACAAACTGACTCCCGATAAAGAAAAACAAAAAACACATCGATTGGTGCAGAAAAACTCTGGAAAAATTCCAAGGCGGCACTTCTTTGCTTCGGGATATCGTTACTGTGAGAAATGTTTGTTGTTGCTACGTACGGAAAGTCAGTTTGAAGATGATGTATTATATTTCAACTGTTGGGGAGCCGAACTTGTAGTAGTTGCAACTGCACGTATAGTAAACAGTTTCCGGTAGCTTCGCCCCAAATGTACTTTCAGGTGGCCTTTGCCCCGAGTTTAAAACAAAAATATTAACTTTGTAATTAAACTGTTTCTTTAAATATTTAATATTTATGCTTGCCTCGGCTGCGTCAGTATTTATTTTAGAGAAATGGATATCTTGGCAGGGTTGTGATGCAACAAGAATGTAGGCTTACACACATTATAATTTTACTTCACTCCTTTTATTAATGCTTGATACGATTTAAATAACACTTCACTGATATAGAGAGAGAGCTGTGAGATTCTTTTATTAAATACTTGCACTTTTTAACACGTAAACTTATTTTTTGTCTCACACGAATACGTATTAAATTTCTTGAGGACACTTTTTGCGTCTGGTTAGTAACGCTGTTTGCAAGACACTGAATTCTAGATTTGTAAATTTTGCTATATTTCAGTTTCTGATTGGCTAATCCTACTCCAATAGAATACCTTCATTTAACTAAAGCTTTTTCTGGTTGTTGATTGGCTATTTTATAAACTATCACTAAAATTACATTACTGTTACTCCAAGAATCACAAGTAGTACTGTTAAACTTTCTTACTCATTATTGACTCAAGGTTACCACATTGTTAGCAACTTTTAACCTATTATTCTCACAGCTCCTACATTATTAAATTACGTAATATATTCACATAACATTATTACACATGGATACAATAATATAAACATATGCAATGACTGTTACATACATTTTACAAATTGTTACATACACATATTGCTTTAAGGTGGGCTGTTATTGAATTTATGTATTATATAATTAGACTGAAATTATTTAAGTGTTAAAAATACTGCTTCAACTGCTGATGAATCTTGGCTTTATTGTTATGATCCTGAAAAGAAAAATAAATCGACTCACTGGGTGTTTCAAACAGACTCTAAGCCTACAAAAGTCCAAGGAATTCGTAGTGCTAGTAAGATGGTTGCTTTTTTTTTTTTTTAAAGGCTCATGAAAAACGCACAAAAGTAAAAATAATGTTGCATCATGACAACCCATCGTCGCATACAACAAAACTAACAACTGAGTGTTCGAATGCTCTACAGCTCAGCACCATGGACCTTCCACCATACAGCCCTGACCTAGATTTATTTTTGTTTCCTAAGGAAGAGTGGCATCATTGCTATGAGAACTGCTTTCATGGAATGCAAAAATGTATTGATGTTAAAGAGAAGTGTTTTGAAAATTAATTAAATCATTTAACATTTTTAAAGCTAATCTGAGGCAGTATTAAAAAATATAATATCAGCCCGCCTTAAAGCAATATGTGTATGTAACAATATATAAAAAGTGTATATTATATTCATTGTATATGTTTATATTATTATATACATGTTCAATAATGTTATGTGAATGTATTACGTAATTTAATAATGTAGGAGCTGTGAGAATAATTGGTTATAAGTTGCTAACAATGAGGTAACCTTGAGGCAATAATGAGTAAGAATGTTTAATAATGCTACTAGTCATTTTTGGAGCAACAATAATGTAACTTTTGTGACAGTTTATAAAATAGCCAATCAACAAGCAGAAAAAATCTTAAGTTAAATAAAAGTATTCTATTGGATTAGGAATAGCCAATCAGAGACTTGAAATACAGAAATTTACAAATTTTAGGTGGTAGAAATTAAGTTAGTTGCTTGTTGACGGCGCTCATAACTGGACGTGTTGGTTGCAAACAATGTTCCTAACCGGACGCGAGATGCCACCTCAAGAAATTTAATACGTATTCGTGTGAGATGGAAATAGTTTACGTGTTAAAAAGTGCAAGTATTTAATAAAAGAAACTCACAGCTCTCTATATCAGTGAAATGTTATTTAAATCGTGTCAAGCATTAATAAAAGGAGTGAAGTAAAATTATAATCTGTGTAAACCTACATTCTTCAGTCGCACCACTCCCTGCTAAGACATTCATGTCTCTAAAATAATATAAATACTGACGCAACCGAGGCAAACATAAATATATAATATATAAAGAAACAGTCAAATTACAAAGTTAATATTTTTAAATTTGGGACGAAGGCTACCGGGTACCATACGTGCGGTTGCAACTACTTCAAGTTCGGCTCCCCAACATAAAAAAACTACAATACAACTCCTACTTCAAATTGGCTTTCCATACGTGAAACAATTAGACTACTTCAAATCCTTGTTTGATTTTCCAAAAATTTTCATTGTCGCCTCCGTACGTAGTAGAGAGAGTAAAAAGGGTTTATCGGAGTCCACTGTTATCACTGATGAGGCGCTGGATATGCCGCTAAAGCGCCATTTTACGTACCTGATATATAAATATTACATTTGTAATTCTACATTTCTTACTGTCTATTGAAATGTTATCGTAATGCTATAAAATTATTATGGGACAGTAGAACTATGTATGTGATTTGCCCAGATTGGTCAGAAGTGTCAGGAGCACGATGCCTGAATATCAACGGCTGGCAGAAACAGTATGCCATGTAGGAGCAATTGTTCCATGCAGTCTCCGGCGATGATGAGCCGCTGTAGTTTAACTCCCGCAGAGGCTCCCTAGGACGCCGAAGAAGATGTCCTCCCGAGAGATCGCTCGTAAGGCGAGAAAACTCACCTCCTTGCTAATGACACGGTGGCCTTGTGAAGTGCGATCGCTCACCATCCCTGAAGGAATCACTAGACCCGGACAGCCATTAGGGTTCCTCTCATCCCTTTCAAGGAGAAGGGGAGAGACTTCGTTGTAACGAGAGGCCAGCAAATGATGGGATGAACACGAGTAGGCTTCATCATCACTACTCCCGATCTTCGTCTTTCAAGTTGCATGTTTGTGTTACCAGAGAAGCCTTCCTTGACGAAGGAGGCTGAATAAAGTATAAGGCAAGTAGATGAAGTCATCAGCAACATTGATGACTTCTTGTGAAAATCATGCTTCATTTAGGGCTTAGTTAAATTATCAGTTTTAGCTCATTTCTAGACAGAATCGCAAGTATCAAGGGTCATCCACAATGAGAATTAAGCCTTAACATAATGACGTAAAAACATCTGATGTGTTACATTCACATAACTTTCTCTGCCCTATCGTTTATTAATGGGTATACAAATTATTCTTACGAAAGTTTATTTTCCTATCTACTCCATTTGAAGTATTAAACAATTCAAACCATTAATAAGGATATCTCAGAAATGCCTCATGCCATAAAAAAGTTATTTAAACAAACACCAAACTTGGTATTTAGGTTCAGTATCTTCCAGAGATGCGACACGAAGGTTTTCAAGAAAATCCCCTCACCCCAGATTAGCCTTTAAGGAACATTTTTCGAAAATTTTAATTTTCTCAAAAATGGTTAACGATTTTGATTAAAATATCATATGTTTAAGATATTTTCATGACAAATGAAATGTATATATCTCGAATGAATGTCTCCAAAAGTATTCTTCATTGTGAACGGCTTTTGCAGAATTGGTAAACCATAAGAGATAAACAAAATCTTACTACACAAAAAATGTAGATCGCGGTAAAATACACAATTTATGTCATATACATTTTTTTGTTGTTGAGTGAACCATTTTCGAGATATTGCTTGTTATTCCCTTAAATTTTCCAATACTTATACCTTTTTTCACAAATTGGTTACTCATTTTTTTTGTCCTGGTAATGCAAAGAGAATGGCATGCTCCACATAGCAACCAGCGCTTAAAAGATTTTACTATCGCTTAAAGCCTACCACATTCCCCTTGCATCTACAAGAAAATTAGCAATAAGATTAACATCTCGATTAACATGAAGCATATGGAGAATAAGCGTTTGTAAAACTAGTTTGTACAAGAGTAGCGAAAGTCATGTGAGTGTAACACATCAGAAATTTTTTTTTGTTGAGTGAACCAATTTCGAGATATTGCTTGTTATTTCCTTAAATTTTCCAATACTTATACTTATTCTCAAATTCTCTACTCATTTTTTTTGTCCTAGTAATTCAAAGAGAATGGAATACTCCACATAGCAACCACCTCTTAAAACATTTGACTATCGCTTAAAGCCTAGCAATTCCCCTTGCATCTACAAGAAAATTAGCAATAAGATTAACATCTCGATATTAACATGAAGCATATGGGGAATAAGCGTTTGTAAAAATAGTTTGCACAAGAGCAGAGAATGCCATGTGAGTGTAACACATCATATTTATTTTCTAAAAATGCATCTTCAAAAGATGTATTTCCGATGAAATTTCGCCATCGAATTTGTTGATGGAATGCAATACCTTCTGTACCTATTAGTACGTAGTAAAGAGAGTCAAAATATTTTATTAAAAAGTAAGCACGTCGCTTCAAAATTGAAGCTTATTCTATTTCTTCACATAATTATCCCCGTTATTTAAGCATTGGTCATATCTGTCATTAGAATTCCCGTGTTGTAGTGGGCTGCCGCCAGTTGAATTAAGTCGAGATGTTCGGATACAACTTCACCAAGCAAAGAAAAAGAAATGTTTGAGAAAGAAATCTGTAGCTTATCTAGGGTTACGCTTTTTGTCTTGCAGGATTTTGCTGTTCATTTGATTCTTTAAATCGTCTGTGATGAGTGACGCACGTCCGGTCGAGTTTCTTCATGCGCAATGTTGAACATTTCATACCTTTTTCTCACATTTCTTTCTTCGTTATTGTATCACCAAATACTTCCTTTGGTTGACGGCTAATTTTTGCAGGTTTCAGCTTGCGGGACTTTGAATCAAACAATTTATTTTGAACAATCACAGAATGCACACTAACAGCTTCTTTGGACTGGCATTCAGACAACCCTGCAAAAATATGTCGAGGACAACATTCGACCTGGGATAGGAGCTCTAAAGTGATCTGCGCAGTAGGAATGTGCAAACTGCCGTTACTTCCTGGATCATCTTGGTTTCTATTACAATAAGACCTCCATTTTGCTTTTGACATTAAGGTGGGCCGTTAACGTAAGTCTGATTGTTGACTTTGTCGTTCTCCGTGGTGTAGTGGTACCATGCTAGCCTCCAGTACCCGAGGTCGCGGGTTCAAACCCGGCGGAGGGCGATGGATTTTTTTCGGGCGTAAAAATCCTTAGCTTGGCTTCTTTCGGAAGTAGTTTTAAAAATGTTGTTTTATGGTTTCATCCGCACCTTTCTATGATAGCGGCAGACGGCACCGAGCGTCGAGGACGCGGACAGGAAAAACACCGCGCAGCCGGTTTGTAGTTTTTTGGCTCTTTCTGTATATTCCCATTAATAATTACGGGATTAGTGTTACTCTCACTAGTGAGTTAAGTGGGAGTTTTAGAACGGAAAACCCGCCAATGTAATAGACAGTGCGCGGAGCACGCACACACGCGATCCGCGGCCCGGCAATATAACCAACGCAGTGTATAAAAGGGCACAATGAATACTTGAACACACTAATTATTTTATTTAAGTTTTGTGGTTAAGTCATCCACTGTAAATAACTGAGTGGTAAAAGGGAAATAACGTCAAGAGCAAAGCTCTAAGTAAGTTGCAGATCCAGGAGGATGCAGTTAAACAGAAGTAGTCGGAGGGAAGATGCGTGGAGGAGTGGGGGCGCACATTAGAGTGGGAAACTTTCTGGGAGCTAATTAACTGCGGTTGCAAGACTTGCAAGTCCTGCTGGGATCTGGTAAAGGGAAACTTATTTGCGTGCGCTGGATGCACATGACTTCTTCTCTTTTATCTTGTTTCCAAGGGGTCCCTAGCAACTAGGGATCATAACATTCGTAGAAAAAGATTACTGCGGAACGCTGCTAGGGCAAAACCCTGCCAGCATTGCAGCTACACCGCCGTATTTGCTGCTATGATGCTTCCGCTCTCTTGTTCGCTTATGAATGCCTGAATATATTACATCGTTTAAGGCAAGCAATAGAGAGGTCATGAGTGACCATACTCCTCTCATCATGTTAGTATTTCTTACTCTTTTGAATGTCTCTTTTCCTCGCAACAGGCCATGATGACTGGCAGGCAACACTTGCATGGGACTTTGCGGCAGTATTTTTAACACTTAAATGATTTCAGTCAAATTATATAACATAATATATAATAACAACCCGCCTATAAGCAATATGTCTAAAAAATAATACATAAAAAGTGTATATTACAGTCATTCTATATGTTTATATTATAGTATACATGTGTAATAATGTTATGTGAATGTATTACATAATTTAATAATGTAGGAGCTGTGAGAAAAATAGGTTAAAATTTGCTAACAATGAGGTAACCTTGAGGCAATAATGAATTAGAAAGTTTAATGCTACTGGTGATTCTTGGAAGCAATAATGTAATTTTAGTGACAGTTTATAAAATAGCCAATCAACAACCAGAAAAAGCTTTAGTTAAATGAAGGTATTCTATTGGACTAGGATTTGCCAATCAGAAACTAAAATGGAGCAAAATTTACAAATTCAGAAGTCAGTTGCTTGTAGACAGTGTTCCTAACCGGACGCGAGATGCGTCCTCGAGAAATTTAATACGTGTTTTGTGTGAGACAAATATAGTTTACGTGTTAAAAAGTGCAAGTAATTAATAAAAAAAAATCTCACAGCTCTCTCTATATCAGTGAAGTGTTATTTAAATCGTGTCAAGCATTAATAAATGGACTGAAGGTCAATTATAATCTGTGTAAGCCTACATTCTTCAGTCGCGCCACTCCCTGCTAAGACATTCATGTCTCTAAAAAAAAAAAATACTGACGCAGCCGAGGCAAACATAAATATATAATACTCAAAGAAACAGTCAAAATTACAAAGTTAATTTTTTTTTAAACTTGGGGCGAAGGCTACCGGAAACTTTTTACCACGCGTACGGTTGCAACTACTTCAAGTTCGGCTCCCCAACAGTCGAAATATAATACATCTTCTTCAAACTGGCTTTCCATACGTAGCAGCAATAAATATTAAACTTGGATCACAAAGAAATAGCTGAGAAAGCACAACTATTTAAAAGAATGAAAGAGAAAATAGCAATTTATCTACGATATTTAAACCATGAATCAAATTGCAGTTTCTTGTTTTAATCATTTGTTTTCATCTCTTATTTCCATAGCTACGCCTTCAACGTTTCTGTATTTAACAGGAAAAATTTTTGAGATATTCCTTTCTCAAATGACAAACCTTTATTTGTAAGGTGAAATATGCACATAACTAATAAAAAAATCTGATGTGTTACACTCACATAACTTTCTCTACTCTTGTACAACCTAATTTTACAAACGCCTATTCTCCATATGCTTCATGTTAATCGAGATATCGAGATGTCAATCTTATTGGTAATTTTCTTGTAGATGCAAGGAAAATATGGTAGCTTTTAAGTGATAGTCAAATATTTTAACGCTGGTTGCTATGTGACGCATTCCATTCTCTTTGCATGTCCAGGACATAAAAAAAATGAATAACGCATTTGAGAAAAAGTATAAGTATTGGAAAATTTAAGGAAATAACAAGCAATATCTCGAAAACGGTTCACTCAACAAAAGAAATGCATATGACATAAGTTGTGTATTTTAACGCGATCTACATTTTGTGTGTAGTAAACTTTTGTCTATCTCTTATGGTTTACCAGTTATGCAAAAGTCGTCCACAATGAAGAAGACTTTTGGAGACATTCCCAGAAAATTCGAGATATACATTTCATTTCTCATGACATTATCTTAAACATATGATATTTTCATCAAAATCGTTAGAGCCATTTTTGAGAAAATTAAAATTTTCGAAAAATCTTCCATGTAAAGGGTAGTTTGGGGTGGGGGGATTTTCTTGAAAACCTTCGTGTCGCATCTCTGGACGATACTGAACCTAAATACCACGTTTGGTGCTTATCCGACTGTTCGTTTTTGAGTTATGCTGTTCACAGACACACACACAGACACACACACAGACACACACACAGACACACACACGGACATGTTTCCAAAAATGCTTTTTTTGGATTCAGGAGGTCTCAAAACATGTATTTCCGGTGAAATCTCGGTATCGAATTTTTGGGTGGAATGCAATACTTCCCCTACTTACTATACGTAGTAGAGAAAGTAAAAAACTTACGTGTTGAATTTACATGATTTTCTCCATTCTTTGCAAAATATTTTTATAAAGGCTTATTATTTCTATTTAATTCTTATTAATCGAGATAAACTATAAACATTAAGACATGTCGTACATTCACATGACTTTCTCTTCCCTCTATCGCTTATTACATTCTCTACAACGCATAGTAAGAAAGGGAAGTATTGCATTCCCCCAAAAATTCGATATCGAGATTTCACCGAAAATACATGTTTTGAGGCGCCCTTAAATCAAGTAAAGCATTTTTGGAAACATGTCTGCGTGTGTGTGTGTCTGTGAACAGTATAACTCAAAATTGAAAAGTTGGATAAATACCAAGTTTAGTATCTTACAAGCATGCGATACGAAGATTTTCAACAAACTTTCCCAACCCCAAATGCCCTTTACATGGAGCTTTTTTTTAAGATTTGATTTTCTAAAAAATAGGTGTAACGATTTTGATTAAAATGCCGTTTAGAAAGCTATTTGCATGACAAACAAAATGTATATCTGAAATTTCTGTGAATAGCCTGGGAAGTTCTCTTCATTCTGAAGGGATTTTGTATAATCTTGTGTAACAAGTAAACGTTAAGCGATAGGTGAAAACGTACCACACAAAAAAATGCAGATCTCAAACACTGAATTTACTTAAAATAATTTTCTTTTTTGCCATAAGCTGTTTCTGAGATATCCGTTATTAAGGGTTCAAATTGTTCAATACTTGTCATTCTTCGAAAGTCCCATCGATTTTCAGTTGTTTCTCGCGATGTCGTGGAAACAGTATGGAATTTTAAGGCCAGCATATAGCGTCCAGTTGTTAAACATTTGACTATCGCTGTTCTCTTTGTATCTATAACGAAATGTGTAATGAAGCTATTTTCAAAAGGTTTATTTGGAATAAATGTAGCAGATAGAAAAGTAAGCTTTAGTAGGAATAATTTGTACAGTTACACAAAGGTAGAGGGTAGAGAGTCACATGAATGTAACACTTCAGATTTTTTTTACTTATTTATTTTAATCCAAATCTACCTTTGCAGAAATAGTTACATTACACATTTTGTTATAGATACAAAGAGAACAGCGATAGTCAAATGTTTAACAACTGGACGCTATATGCTGGCCTTAAAATTCCACACTGTTTCCATGACATCGCGAAAAACAATCGAATGTTGACAGGGCTTTAAGTGGCTAAGTATTGAACAATTCGAACCATTAATAACAGATATCCTGGAAATGGCTGATGCCACAAAAAAAGTTATTTAAAATAATTGGTGTTTTAAAGAGATCTACATTTTTTGTGTGGTACGTCTTCGCTTAACGTTTACCAGTTATACAAGATTATACAAAATTCCTTCCGAATAAGGAGGACTTCAAAGGCTGTTCCCAGAAAATTCAAGAAACACATTTAATGTGTAATGCAAATATCTTTATTATACAGTATATTAATGAGCAAATTTTTAGAAAATAAAACATTTCAAAAATGTTCCATGTAAAGGGTGGATTGGATAGGGGGATTTTCTTGAAAATCTTCGTGTCGCATCATTGGAAAGTATTGAGTTTAGATACCAAGATTGGTGTTGATCCGAATTTTCGTTTTTGAGTTATGGTCTACCACACACAAACACACGGACATGTTTCCAGAAATTGTTTATTTGGATTCAGGGTGCTTCAAAACATGCATTTCCAGTGAAATCTCGTTTTCGAATTTTAGCGTGGAATACCTTCTCTGTCTATTAGGTACATGGTAGACACTTCTATACACACGGGACCGGGTCTGCCTACGCAGAGACCACACCCTCGCATGACCCAGGATTGCTCGTGGGCCCATTCCAATAGGGGCGATACCTATTTTAAAACCAGCCCCCCCTGCCTGGTCGAGTTTAGGCCAGGACTCGTCCTGCCCACCCTTCCAAACAGGGTCGGAAGTGGATACGCCACTTACGTGCGTCAGGCCAATACGGCGAACCCTACTGGGGCAGACTACCGAACAACTTCGGTGGGGCCGAAAGTATCTAGCAACCGTCTAGCAGTTATCCCTCATGGCTGGTGCCGGAGAACATCCAGGCGTCTCACTACCCCGCCTGGGCGGATAAACCACCCATGGGTGTCGGGAACCACCGCCCCGCCGAATCCAACAGAATCCGAATAACTCCCTTTCGGGAGGGGCTCGAATGTTCGGCCCGGCGTACTTCTAGTAACGTCAGAAGTGCCTTACACGGCAGCTGAAGGGGTCGAAACCTTCGTGTGATACGAAGATCCGTGCCATTGCTAGAGCTTAACGTCGCATCCGCGCCATCTGTCCGGCACCGCCATTAGGCACGAAAGCTAGCAGCACACCTGAAAGATGACAAAAACGGAATGAAAGGAAATAATGGAAAAGAAATCGTGGAGGATGAGAAACAACTCCCGTTTTCGCCTACCGACCAGGGAAAAACACGAATAAACCCTCGTAGCCAACCACTGTAGCAGCAGCAAACAGAATCAATACCAGAAACTAAGGCAAAGGTTACGACTTCAAAAATCGCCCCGCTTCAGCTTATAACTCTTAACTTCGAAGGTTTTACCCATAAGTTACACCGCGGAACTGGATACCCTAATGGTGAATCAGAATTGTAAACATTTGATTAGCAGCTCAGAATACCTTTTAAAAATAATCTGATGTGTTAAACTCACATGATTTTCTCTACTCTTGTACAAACTATTTTTACACGCTTATTCTCCATATGCTTCATGTTAATCGAGATGTTAATCTTATTGCTAATTTCTTGCAGATGTAAGGGGAATGTATATTTACAAGGGCAATTTGGAAATACAGTAGCCTTTAAGCACATACATATCTCTTAATAGCTGGTTGCTAGGTGCAGCACCATTCCCTTTGCCACAGATTAATACTCTTTGTATATCCAAGAAAAAAAAATGAATAACGAATTCCCAGTTGAGAAAATAAGTATTGAAAAATTTAAGGGAATAACAAGCAATATCTCGAAAATGGTTCACTCAACAAAAAAAATGTATATGCCATAAATTGTGTATTTTAACGCCATCTACATTTTTTGTATAGTAAAATTTTGCCTATCTCTTATGGTTTACCAGTTATGCAAAAGTCGTTCACAATATAGAATACTTTTGGAGGCATTCCCAGAAAATTCAAGATATACATTTTATTTGTCATAAAAATATCTTAAACATATAATATTTTAATCAAAATCGTTAGAGCCATTTTTGAGAAAATTAAAATTTTCGAAAAATCTTCCATGTAAAGGATAATCTGGGATGGGGGGATTTTCTTGAAAACCTTCGTGTCGCATCCTTGGAAGATACTGAACCTAAATACCAAGTTTGGTGTTTATCCGACTGTTCGTTTCTGAGTTATGCTATTCACAGACAGACACACACACAGACACAGACACACACACACAAACGGACATGTTTCCAAAAATGCTTTTTTTGGATTCAGGGGGTCTCAAAACATGTATTTCCGGTGAAATCTCTGTATCGAATTTTTGGGTGGAATACAATACTTCCCCTACTTACTATACGTAGTAGAGAAAGTAAAAATGTATATGACAAATTGTGTATTTTAACGCGATCTACATTTTTTGCGTAGTAAAATTTTGTGTATCTCTTACGGTTTGCCAGTTATGCAAAAGTCGTCATGAAAGTATCGTAAACACATGATATTTTAATCAAAATCGCTGGGGCCATTTTTGAGAAAATAAAAATTTTCGAAAAATGTTCCATGTAAAGAGTAGTCTGGGGTGGGGGGATTTTCTTGAAAACCTTCCTGTCACATATCTGGAAGATACTGAACCTAAATACCAAGTTTGGTGTTTATCCGACTGTTCGTTTCTGAGTTATGCTGTTCACAGACACACAGACACACACACGGACATGTTTCCAAAAATCCTTTTTTTTTTGGATTCAGCGGTACTCAAAACATATATTTCTGGCGAAATGTCGGTATCGAATTTTTGGGTGGAATACAATACTTCACCTACTTAGTATACGTAGTAGAGAAAGTAAAAAGTAACATGTGAAAATAACGCTGTGTCATTTCTTTTGAAACGTGTATCATACGACTAGAATCACAGAAGTCCAGACTATTAGAAGAAAGGTAAAGAAAATGACGTAATGAAGCAAGCTTTAGATATTTTAGATGTAACATGAATAGTAGCATGAGCTGTCGCTATCGGAAGGGAAGTAAACCCGGCAAGTAAAAGAACCTCAAGCCTGATAAAGAGGCCTCTGAGCAAAATTACCGGTCTTTCACGCCGAATATAGAATGGGACGCTAAGGATGTGGCAGTAATTTGTATCACAATAATGTAAATGCCAGAATGATTGTAGTGTAAATAAGCATTATTGTATAACATTGATTTGAGATGTTTGTTAATTATAAGCATTGTTAGGAAATAAGTTTACACGGCCTCACTGAAACTGACAATAAGAGCGGGTAACAATGAGCGAGGGGGTGAGTTGTTTATCAATTATTAGAGACAAGCAAATGACGTCAGATTGGCGCGCTTTTCTGAGAAATGGAGGGAATTTCTTCCCTAGAGCATATGTTTTCGTAATTTTTGATTGGATATAAAAATAGACGCTAATGTTGGCGCGTTTTATTAACCAATAGCAGCTCGGTTATAATCTTTAGGCATATCGGGGTGTGGGAGTATAAAAAGCTAAAGGCAGAGGCAAGTATTGCCCAGTTCAACAGAATCATCCACGCGTTACACGTCGCTGAGTCCAACAGAATCATTCAGAAGTTAAACGTCGCTTAGTTCGTCAGAATCGTTCGCGAGTTACACGTCGCAATTCTACAGAATCTCTGGCGTCTTAAAGTTTGTTATAAATGTGAAACACGCGAATTAATAATGTGCAGTAAATAAGTGATTATAGTGATATTAGAAAATATAACAGTTTCAGTCTGGCGTGTATCACGAGTCAATATGTGAACTTAATTAATTGTGACCATAATAAAAGTGTAAAAAACAAATTCTTTTATCAGTGTTATCTTTCAGTAACAAATCTATCCGTTTACACACCCTTTTCAAGAGATGTGCTCGACCGAGAAATAATAGCTAGCCGGAGGACATTGAACCCAAATTTAAAAATAGTAATATAATAACAG
The DNA here is from genome assembly GCA_030765065.1 of Deroplatys truncata. Classification (NCBI taxonomy): domain Eukaryota; kingdom Metazoa; phylum Arthropoda; class Insecta; order Mantodea; family Mantidae; genus Deroplatys; species Deroplatys truncata. The sequence goes on from CM060979.1 coordinate 17,700,152, forward strand.
GCGCTCAGCAAAAAGATAATACGAAGTGACTGCGACAAATTGGCTCCCATACGTGGTGCATATAAACATGAAGTATCTTACAACTACTAGTTAACAAATATATACCACTTCAAGGACCATAGTAGTTAAAGAGCGTCCATAAATAAAACTCAATTTAATTTAATTTAACGAATAAACCCAAGGACAGAGTGGGAAGATGACGGGTATTGAATCCGGGATCTCCAGAAGCGAGATTCACGCGTAACCACAGAGTTTCCATGTTCTTAGTATGATCACGAGCAAAACCTAAAAGCGATTGTGTAGGCCTTTCCCCGGGGCCGCTAATATGCTCTATGCACGCATATTTATGGTTTTCATCGGAAATCGTGACGACTAGACACACCTGCCTATATTTTTTTATATTCTCTAACTAACGTCGTTGTTATTTTCTAAGTATTTCTCGCGCACAATGCCATTAAAGTGTTTCTCAGATAAACGCGGCAAAACGAGCAAAACAAGTTCTTCACGGATACCAAAAGGAAATATACAGCAGAAAGGAGGAATGGAAGGAATAATGGATGTCTTGGGAAAAATAAATTTAAATGATGACAACGACTGGCGGGAAAAAGAGAGGCGGCACATTGGCGTGAGAAAGATACTGCTGTCATAAAACCTCAGACGGGAGAAAAGAGAAAGAACAGGACCAATGCGAAATTTAAAAATAGTCGACGATAAAAGCAACAAATAAAGGTTGGGCTTCAATTTCGTGTTATCAGGCCCTTTTTTCTTTTACTGCAAACATGTTCTCATTTCGTGGCTCCAGTTTCTTCATACCGACGCTTTAATTACAGACGCCTGTGTTATTCTCAAGTTAAAAAGAAAGCTGCTTCTGCCTTTCATAGCATAAAGAAAGAAAACTAGAAAATGTTAAAACGAAAATGTACTTACCAACTTCACGAAATCGAAACCTAAAACTTTACCTCATGCAGCAAAGCGTAATAATTAGATTTCGTATATTTAGGTTTTTACCTATTGAGCCTAACATAGATAATTCCACTATAACTGACCTAAAAAGGTATTAACCAACTTTTATAGTGCCTATAGGCACCTATTTCTGCCTTTTGGTGCCTATAAATGCCTTTCGACTTTCTCTACTACGTATAGTGAGTAGGGAAAGTATTCCACCCAAAAACTCGATACCGAGATTTCACCGGAAATATATGTTTTGAGACCCCCTGAATCCAAAAAAAGCATTTTGGCAACATGTCCGTGTGTGTGAACAGCATAACTCACAAACGAACAGTCGGATAAACAACAAACTTGGTATTTAGGTTCAGTATCTTCCAGAGATGCGACACGAAGGTTTTCAAGAAAATCCCCCCACCCCAGATTACCCTTTACATGGAACATTCTTCGAAAATTTTAATTTTTTCAAAAATAGCTTTAACGATTTTGATTAAAATATCATATGTTTAAGATATTTTCATGACAAATGAAACGTATATCTCGAATTTTCTGGGAATGTCTCCAAAAGTATTCTTTATTGTGAACGACTTTTGCATAACTGGTAAACCATAAGAGATAGAATTTTACTACACAAAAAATGAAAATCGCGTTAAAATACACAATTTATGTCATATACATTTTTTGGTTGAATGAACCATTTTCGAGATATTGCTTGTTATTCCCTTAAATTTTCCAATACTTATACTTTTTTTTCAAATGGGAATTCGTTATTCATTTTTTGGGGGAGTCCTGATAATGCAAAGAGAATGAAATACTCCACATAGCAACCAGCTCTTAAAACATTTGACTATCGCTTAAAGCCTACCAATTCCCCTTGCATCTACAAGAAAATTAGCAATAAGATTAACATCTCGATTAACATGAAGCATATAGAGAATAAGCGTTTGTAAAAATAGTTTGTACAAGAGTAGAGAAAATCATGCTGAATTCAATAAATAATTATTTAATCAACAACAAACCTTTCATTGACTGGATACTTATTTCATTTCCGTTTGATAAAGTGCGGCGTGGTGTCGTTTTTAAAAGGCTTAGCGCAACGATTAGTGAAATCTTAAGGTGCCGCATGCGAAATCAGAACTTCGACAATGGAATACAATAACAACAATTAGCCCACGTCTGGTTCTCACAAACAGTTATTTGAAAATAAGGCAAAGTGTCAGTTCGTGTTCATAATATAACCGTTTTAGTCTTTGGTTGCTGTCATAATTTTTCTGGTAGTGCTGCAAAATGTCTAAGAACAAATCTACCAAAAGTGCATTAATAAGAACATGGATTTGGGATTTCCAGTCGTATACGACAGATGGGAAAATAATCCTCTGTCACGTCTGCAATAAAAAGGTAAGTTTTTTCTGTATTTTCTGTCATTTTTATTTTTCATATGAGACCATGTATGTTAACTACCGTGATTAATTGTACCGAATGACTTTTTCTTCTACCTAAAAATAATCTCAAATTTGTTTGATGCATTTTATTAAGTCCAATACTGGGGTCCAGCAGTACAACCAAGCCGGGGCGTGGCGAATCACTAAGGTTCATACGGCCCTCTAGGAAGAATGCACACCACCTGGAGACATTGCTATGTTCCATACAATTATCCCCATACGCGCCAAGCATGTCCCTTTGACCCACAAATATCGAACCACACCTCTCTGCTCTTCACACGTGGACGACAGTAACATGTATGCCAACTTTGTTGCGTAGTTCACGTATCTCTCGCTAGAGCTGCACATGAAAAAAATACCCTCTGTAGTGAAAACTTCAAACTATATCTGTGTGAAATTGCAACATTTCAGCTGCAATACCGAGACAGAAAAAATTATTGTGCGTTAGTTTTCGATCTGCCCTCGTATTTAAAATTAATGTATTTAAATTTAAGGCTCGAAATTAATGGTTTGTGGACAATTTGAAACAGCAACTCCTGTCTCAACGTGTAACTAAAGACGCAGGAAGAAAATACCGCATATCTATAACGTTAGTGTGTACTTCACGTTGTAGAACGAATTATGGGGGAACTGTGCAAACGAGGGTGTGTAAAATGCAGGGGGCAAACGCCGGAAATGGTCATTGCGCAACTGACAGGGCCAGTCAATAAAAATGAGAAGCGACATTACCACTATAAAGTGTCAAGTATGACATACATATCTGCGAACGTGAATATGTGAAAAACGGTAATGAAATATACGATATTTTATCGAATCACAACCCGGCACCACAGCGCTGTCACCTCTGCCCGTTGTAACATATTTTACTGCAACCCACATAAACTTTTATTAGCTGCGGCAATGCTGAGTCACACACGTCATCAATCTTCAAATATCTAAAAGCCATGCTATTGTCGTCAAGTTGGCTTCCTTATTCATTTGCCATAGCATCAATGAGTTCAGCTCGTTATAGGTTTCGTAGCCAAACCTGTTCTTTTAACAGTTGACTAAATTGCCCAAAAATCTGATGTGGTACACTCACATGACTTTCTCTACTCTTGTACAAAGTATTTTTACAAACGCTTATTCTCCATATGCTTCATGTTAATCGAGATGTTAATCTTATTGCTAATTTTCTTGTAGATGCAAGGGGAATTGGTAGGCTTTAAGCGATAGTCAAATCCTTAAAGAGCTGGTTGCTATGTGGAGTATTTCATTCTCTTTGCATTACCAGGACAAAAAAAAATCTGATGTGTTACACTCACATGACTTTCTCTACTCTTGTACAATCCAATTTTACAAACGCCTATTCTGCATATGCTTCATGTTAATCGAGATATCGAGATGTCAATCTTATTGGTAATTTTCTTGTAGATGCAAGGGGAATATGGTAGCTTTTAAGCGATAGTCAAATATTTTAACGCTGGTTGCTATGTGGCGCATTCCATTCTCTTTGCATGTCCAGGACATAAAAGAAATGAATAACGAATTTGAGAAAAAGTATAAGTATTGGAAAATTTAAGGAAATAACAAGCAATATCTCGAAAACGGTTCACTCAACAAAAGAAATGTATATGACATAAGTTTTGTATTTTAACGCGATCTACATTTTTTGTGTAGTAAAATTTTGTCTATCTCTTATGGTTTACCAGTTATGCAAAAGTCGTTCACAATGAAGAATACTTTTGGAGACATTCCCAGAAAATTCGAGATATACATTTCATTTCTCATGACATTATCTAAAACATATGATATTTTCATCAAAATCGTTAGAGCCATTTTTGAGAAAATTAAAATTTTCGAAAAATCTTCCATGTAAAGGGTAGTCTGGGGTGGGGGGATTTTCTTGAAAACCTTCGTGTCGCATCGCTGGAAGATACTGAACCTAAATACCAATTTTGGTGCTTATCCGTCTGTTCGTTTTTGAGTTATACTGTTCACAGACACACAGACACACACACAGACACACACACACACACGGACATGTTTCCAAAAATGCTTTTTTTGGATTCAGGAGGTCTCAAAACATGTATTTCCGGTGAAATCTCGGTATCGAATTTTTGGGTGGAATGCAATACTTCCCCTACTTACTATACGTAGTAGAGAAAGTAAAAATGAATAACGAATTCCCATTTGAGAAAAAGTATAAGTATTGGAAAATTTAAGGGAATAACAAGCAATATCATGAAAATGGTTCACTCAATAAAAAAATGTATATGACATAAGTTTTGTATTTTAACGCGATCTACATTTTTTGTGTAGTAAAATTTTGTCTATCTCTTATGGTTTACCAGTTATGCAAAAGTCGTTCACAATGAAGAATACGTTTGGAGACATTCCCAGAAAATTCAAGATATACATTTCATTTGTCATGAAAATATCTTGAACATATGATATTTTAATCAAAATCGTTAGAGCCATTTTTGAGAAAATTAAAATTTTCGAATAATGTTCTATGTAAAGACTAATCTGGGGTGAAGGATTTCTTGAAAACCTTCGTGTCGCATCTCTGGAAGATACTGAACCTAAATACCAAGTTTGGTGTTTATCCGACTGTTAGTTTCTGAGTTATGCTGTTCACACACACGGACATGATTCCAAAAATGCTTTTAATGGATTCAGGGGGTCTCAAAACATGTATTTCCGGTGAAATCTCGGTATCGAATTTTTGGGTGGAATACAATACTTCCCCTACTTACTATACGTAGTAGAGAAAGTAAAAAATAATAACTCCTACTGTAGTAGAGAGAGGAACTTTAGCCCATCTTTATGGCGAAGTTTTCTTCTACAAATTAAATTAATAATGTTAAGTATAGCAGCTTATATTCGCTCAGCCATGTGGTTTCTCTCTTTGCAAACACATGAGAGTTTATTTTCTCAATTTTTTTTCTCAGAAACTTTTGAAGACAGCTAAATCAAACTTTAGGATAATAAAAATAACCGCTAAGTGTTCTTGTAAATTATTACAATTGCTGACAAATTTTAAAGAAAAAATTGTAGTGTTACATTCAATGACTTACTATATCCTCTACCGCTTATTAGTGGTTATACTAACTTTCTTATGAAAGTTTATTTTTCTATCTAGTGGTTTAATCGAGATAAACCTTTACAGAAACAGCTACATTACACATTTCGTTATAGTAACAAAGAGAACAGCGATAGTCAAATGTTTAACAACTGGACGCTATATGCTGGCCTTAAAATTCTATACTGTTTCATTGACATCGCGAGAAACAACTGAATGTTGAAAGAACTTTATAGAATGACTAAGAAATGTACAATTCGAACCATAGCTCAGTCGGTAGAGCTACTGTCTGCCGAGCAAGGGGTACCGGGTTCGATTCCCGGCTAGGAATTTTTCTCTAGCCAAGATTAATCTGTATCCTCCCCAGAGTCTGGAAGTATGAGTAAGAGTGTGGATGTGCGTATGATCTAATGATTGAAAACCAAAACTGCAAGAAGCCCAACGATAAGAGTTACAGGAGTAAACACCATTGCCAAAAGGCAATAAGTTCTACAGGAAAGGTCGTCCATAAGACAATTGCAGTTAAAGACCTCCGCCTTCCTATAGGTAAAGGAACTAAAAAAAAATTCGAACCTTTAATAACGGATATCTCAGAAATGGCTTATACCACAAAAAAACGTATTTAAAATAAATTGTGTGTTTTAGAGAGATCTATATTTTTACTTTTTCTACTACGTATAATAAGTAGGGGAAGTATTGTATTCCACCCAAAAATTCGATACCGAGATTTCAACGGAAATACATGTTTTGAGACCCCCTGAATCCCAAAAAATCATTTTTCGAAACATGTCCGTGTGTCTGTGAACAGCATAACTCAGAAACGAAGAGTCGGATAAACACCATACTTACTACACAAAAATAATTTATGTCACACAGTTTTTTGTTGAGTGAACCATTTTCGAGATATTGCTTGTTATTCCCTTAAATTTTCCAATACTTATACTTTTTCTCAAATGGGAATTTGTTATTCATTTTTTTTGTCCTGGTAATGCAAAGAGAATGGAATACTGCACAGAGCCACCAGCTCTTAAAATATTTGGGTAACGCTTAAAGCCTACCAATTCCCCCTGCATCTACGAGAAAATTAGCAATAAGATTAACATCTCGATATCTCGATTAACATGAAGCATATGGGGAATAAGCGTTTGTAAAAATAGTTTGTACAAGTGCAGAGAAAGTCATGTGAGTGTAACACATCAGATTTTTTTCTGTTTGTGAACATTTTAATATTGAATGTCAGCTATGAGTATGAAATACTAAGTTAAAATACTGAATTAAAAGTGTACCCCAATGATATGACATTTCTGTGTTCTGTGGAATCCTTCAAGTACACCTGCCCCATTGCTAACCACATCAATAATATGAGGTCATACTAACTTACAGAACATTTTGTGTAATTTCTTGAACATTAATCCTATATATATATATGTGTGTTATAAACTACAAAACTAAGCAGCATTTTACTTTAAACTTTTTTTACCAAATTCAAATGTAAGAAAGATGTTTGCATTTTTAGACTTGTTCAATTAGAATCTCCCAATCTTTGCTGAAAATATAATTAAGATTTCATACAGTCTATTCTCGAAAGAGGCCCTAACGTTTACATAGGATACCTGTCTTCAGTGTACCACATTATATCTAAAATTATCAGAAGTTTCCATTATATGAACGAGAAACATGTATATAATGCTTTGCAGCTTTTTATCGGCTAGTCAAATTATTTTTAGAACATTCTCTCTAAAACAGCTGCTTGTCGGACTGTTAACACCCGAGCGGCCTAGACTGCTTGAATCGTCATGGAAACCTTTACCATGGAAAAAGCGCTTACCGTGCACCAGTCTTTAAATGCAGTATTTCCATCTCTCATACCGTGCCGAGATTTTGTTAACAGCTGCTCCGATTAAATGTTTCTGGCTAGGATTGAAATTTCCTCGGGATTTTCATCCATATTTCAGTCACAACTTTGTTATTTAAAAACGAGAGCTCAGAATAAGCACCGTCATCTACATCCCATCTCGTATTGTCACGATCAATGCCTCTAGAAGGCGTTGGTACGGTTCATACCGTAGGATTTAGACAGGCGGCTGTGAGAATACGTCAACAGATGACTGACGATGCCTTATATACACTCTATGATCAAAAGTATCCGGATACCCCACAAACATACGTTTTTCATCTTAGGTGCATTGAGCTGCCACCTACTGCCTGGTACTCATTATCCGCGACCTCAGTAGTCATTAGACATCGTGAAACAGCAGAATGGGACGCTCCGTGGAACTCACGGACTTCGAACGTGGTCAGGTGATTGGGTGTCACTTGTGTCAGAAGTCTGTCCGCGAGATTTCCACACTCCTAAACATCCCTAGGTCCACTGTTTCTGATGTGATAGTGAAGTGGAAACGTGAAGGGACATGTAGAGCACAAAAGCGTACAGGCCGACCTTGTCTGTTGACTGACACAGACCGCCGACATTTGAAGAGTGTCGTAAAGAGTAATAGGCAGACATCTATCCAGACCATCATACAGGAATTCCAAACTGCATCAGGATCCACTACAAGTACTATGAATGTTAGGCGTGAGGTGAGAAACCTTGGATTCCATGGTCGAGCGGCTGCTGATAAGCCATACATCACGCAGGAAAATGCCAAACGACGCCTCGCTTGGTGTAAGGAGCATCAACATTACACGATTGAACAGTGGCAAAACTTGTGTGGAGTGACGAATCACGGTACACAATGTGGCGATCTGATGGCAGGGTGTGGGTATGGCGAATGGCCGGTGAACGTCATCTGCCAGCGTGTGTAGTGCCAACAGTGAAATTCGGAGGTGGTGGTGTTATGGTGTGGACGTGTTTTTCCTGGAGGAGGCTTGCACCCCTTGTTTTTTGGCGTGGCACGATCACAGCCCAGACCTACATTGATATTTTAAGCACCTTTTTGCTTCCCACTGTTGAAGAGCAATTCGGGGATGGCGATTGCATATTTCAACACGATCGAGCACCTGTTCATACTTCACGGGCTGTGGCGGAGTGGTTACACAACAATAACATCCCTGTAATGCACTGGCCTGCGCAGAGTCCTGACTTGAATCCTATAGAACCCCTTTGGGATGTTTTGGAACGCCGACTTCGTGCCAGGCCTCACCGACCTACATCGATACCTCTCCTCAGTTCCGCACTCCGTGAAGAATGGGCTGCCATTCCCCAAGAAACCTTCCAGCACCTGATTGAAAGTATGCCTGCGAGAGTGAACGCTGTCATCAAGGCTAACGGTGGGCCAACACCATATTTACTTCCAGCATTACCAATGGAGGGCGCCACGAACTTGAACGTCATTTTCAGCCAGGTGTCGGGATACTTTTGATCACGTATCTATACAGTACTTATATTAAAAGGCTTTTCGAACTTGATACATTATCATATGAAAAATAATGTAACCGTCTCAATATTAAAATAAATATACTTACATGGAAACGGCTATGAGAGTGGTGCAAATTTTGCTAGGCTTACTCACCTGAAAAGAAAGAAAAACACCATTATAATATAAACCAAATTTTTAATTACGAACACTGCCAGCTTATTTTAAATAGCGAACCACACGAAACTATTTTTCTCCTAGCCGGTTAACATTTAATGGCCTAAACAATGAAATTGTTTAAAGCTAGCACTGTGCGACAAGAGCCAATCCACATTTCTAAATCACTACAACTGAATAGAAATCTTTAAAATTAACTAAAACAGGGAAAAGTTTTATAAGTCTTAAGGTTAGGGTGAAGTGTATACAACGGAGGGGGACACTTCGCACACTTGATCTACGGGAGATCTATTGCGGCTACCATCCCCGGGAGGAAGGAATGAACTGAAGGAACCACAGGAGGCTACAGGCCACAGAGTCGCGCAGAAGTCATTAACAGTTTCTGGCTCAAAGACCCGTTCCCCTACTGTAATTACCCAGAGAGGGTGATTAACGAACGACCCGTCAACCAGGCAGCCCCCTAGTGTCCACAGGGAGTACTCTTTTGAGCAAGCATCCGGCACCGCCATACGCCACGAAACTTAGCACACCTGAAACATCAGAAGGAAAAGAAATGAAAGCGAAATATGGAAAGGAAATCATGAGAGACGAAAAGCCACCCCAGTATTCACCTACCGACCAAGTAAAACCACGAGTCGAACAGGTGTCGAACAGGTATCGAACCCGGGGCTCCCGAATGCGAGCCTCACACGTACCGCCGAGCCATCTGCTCGTTATAAAAGTTTGAGTGATATTATGACATCAAACAGCGGGATTCACTTACAAGTCGTCTAGGTAAGTTAACTGTGTCACTGCATCCCAGACAGACAGACAGACGACGCTAATGGTGAGAAAGAGTGAGGGGGGGCTGGGTTCTGTAGTCACTGCATCGCTCGCCCGGGGCGGCAAGAGCTTGTAGTATAATGGAAGGACCACAATATCACATCAACGGTGTACTCAGGTATTTTCTTATCGGAACGTGGGAAGGTAATGGGCGCCTGATGGATTCGTGGTAGCCCAATGAAACCGAGCTCTCCCTATGGCGTTGATGTCATCACCTCATGTCACCTCTGGAGCCAAAACGATTCTCCGGACCGAAGCCAAGGCAATGGCGCTATAAAACTGTAACGGAATACCCTGCCGTATCGATTTATTACAAGAAAAGTAGATCGCTTTTGCCTGCAAGTGTTAACTACGTTCTATACGCATTCAAGCGAACACACGCAATGGTGCTAGGTCAAAGATGATCCCTCTGAGGCACAGAAAAGTTCATCCTTTACTACAGAGTGCGGAGAAAACTATAGAATAGAAAGACATCACACTAAGCATTTTAGGGCTAGACGCATGGGGTCGCAGATGCAGTGTAATAACAGTAACGCTGCATGAACATAATTGAAATCTTACTTCATTAAACATCAAAATGAAATGTAACTCACACGACGAATGTGTACGTACTGTCTTAACTAATGAGTACTGGCAATTAAAGAAACAAATATAACACAGGACCGATTGTCGCTTGAAAACTTTCTTGTTTGCTGAAGCGTTACATCATGGTCATCATCCGTACTAGCCTCTGGTTCCCGAACTTGCGAGTTCAACCCGGCGGAGGGTGATTCACTTTTTCGGGCGTAAAAATCCTTAGCATGGCTACCTTCGGAGGGGAAGTAAAGCCGGTGGTCCCGTGTCGTAGATTTACGGCACCTAAAACAACCTCAAGCCTGATTCTGAGCAAAATTTCCGGTCTTTCACGCCCAATATAGAATGGGACGCTAAGGACCATAGGAGTTAAAGAGCGTCCATAAATAAAACTCAATTTTTACTTTCTCCACTACGTAGAGTAAGTAGGTGAGGTATTGTATTCCACCCAAAAATTCGATACCGAGATTTCACCGGAAATACATGTATTGAGACCCCCTGAATCCAAAAATAAGCATTTTTGGAAACATGTCCGTGTGTGTGTCTGTGTATATGTCTGTGAACAGCATAACTCAGAAACGATCAGTCGGATAAACACCAAACTTGGTATTTAGGTTCAGTATCTTCCAGAGATGCGACAACACGAAGGTTTTCAAGAACAACCCCCACCCCAGATTACCCTTTACATGGAACATTTTTCGAAAATTTTAGTTTTATCAAAAATGGCTCAAACGATTTTGATTAAAATATCATATGTTTAAAATATTTTCATGGCAAATAAAATGTTTATCTCGAATTTTCTGGGAATGTCTCCAAAAGTATTCTTCATTGTGAACGACTTTTGCATAAAAAATGTAGATCGCAATTTATATCATATACATTTTTTGTTGAGTGAACCATTTTCGAGATATTGCTTGTTATTCCCTTAACTTTTCCAACACTTATACTTTCTCTCAAATGGGAATTCGTTATTCTTTTTTTTTTTGTCTTGGTAATGCAAAGAGAATGGAATAGTGCGCATAGCAACCAGCTCTTAAGATATTTGACTATCGCTCAAAGCCTGCCAATTCCCCTTGCATCTACAAGAAAATTAGCAATAAGATTAACATCTCGATTAACATGAAGCATATGGAGAATAAGCGTTTGTAAAAATAGTATGTACAAGAGTAGAGAAACTCATGTGATTTTTTAACTGAAGTGTCTTGCTTTACTTTTATATTGTCAGGACTCGTTAGAATCTGTCCAACACACACTAATTTCTTCTCTTTATTAATATTAGAGCAGATATTATATACTTTAGTTCTGAACTATCCTTCATGGGAAGTTAATACAGCCCGAAGTCGCTTTAGGACTTGATGCAGTGTTGTGAGAGGCGATTCATTTTGCTTTCCCTCGTGTGATTTATATTCATTGTGGACAGAAATTTAAGGTGATGAAAGTAAGAGAAAATTCGCTGGTAGAAACGACGATCAGCATCTTTCACGCCTGTAAACTCCGTTTTGGCAAAATGAACCACGCTGAAGGAAGAAACGGCACTCCATTTTCCGCCGCTTGAGCATGCTAACCTCCAACCCTCCATCGAAAGCTGGCTAATTCCAGAGTTTGATTCTCGCACAAGGAAGGAAGGAAGGAGGAGGGAAGGAGATGAAGGTTGATTAACGTCTGACCTCTTCCTCGCCATTCGGGGAGGTTTCACCATCTTGTAAATGGGAGAGCAAGAGAAGGGCCTCGCCCTCCCCCCTACTCGATCAGCGAGACGACACATAAAAGAAGTGTATCGGAAGTCGATACATCATTCCGACATTCTCGATACTTGGATAAGTCCCAACATATCTCCTCAACTCTAGAGACCAGCGTGTCCTGTTACGCCTATAAACATGCTAAACTTTCTCAAATTTAAACTACAAGATGTTGCTGCTAAGTGTATTTAGCATATTATCTCTCCCTAGCAGTACAAGCAGCTCAGCTTACGTCACCGCCGTAACTGATGACGTGTTTCTCTCCCTCTCCCATAAAACTAATTCTTCCAAAATAAGGCAAAGATTCAAATGTTTCGTATTATGCGCAGCTTCAGTAAACATCTGGGAGAATACAAACATCATCTATGGGAGGGATCTCAATTTTGGCTTATTCATTATGACGCAAGTTTTACTTTATTTACTACGTATAATAAGGAAAGTATTGTATTCCACCCAAAAATTCGATACCGAGATTTCACCGGAGATCCCCTGAATCCAAAAAAAAAAAAGCATTTTTGGAAACATGCCCGTCTGTGTGTGTGTCTCTGTGAACAGCATAACTCAGAAACGAACGGTCGGATAAACACCAAACTTGGTATTTAGGTTCAGTATCTTCCAGAGATGCGACACTAAGGTTTTCAAGAAAATGCCCCCACCCCAGACTACCCTTTACATGGAACATTTTTCGAACATTTTAATTTTCTCAAAAATGGCTCTAACGATTTTGATTAAAATATCATATGTTAAGATATTTTTACGCCAAATGAAATGTATATCTCAAATGTTCTGGGAATGTCTCCAAAAGAATTCTTCAATGTGAACGACTTTTGCATAACTGGTAAACCATAAGAGATAGACAAAATTTTACTACACAAAAAATGTAGATCGCGTTAAAATACACAATTTATGTCATATACATTTTTTTGGTTGAGTGAACCATTTTGGAGATATTGCTTGTTATTCCCTTAGATTTTCCACTACTTATAATTTTTCTCAAATTCGTTATTCATTTTTTTATGTCCTGGATATGCAAACAGAATAGAATGCGCCACATAGCAACCAGCGCTTAAAGGATTTGACTATCGCTTAAAACCTACCAATTCCCCTTGCATCTACAAGGAAATTAGCAATAAGATTAACATCTCGATTAACATGAAGCATATGGAGAATAACCGTTTGTAAAAATAGTTTGTACAAGAGTTGAGAAAGTCATGTGAGTGTAAAACATCAGATTTTTTTACTCTATTTTATTTTACGTCGCTTTAACTCCCTGGTCATATCGCGACGGATCTGTTGGGGGATAACTGTTAGAACAATATGTGATGGACAGTTAGCCTTCTAGGTCTCATCCCTGTAACCACCCGCTCCGTCACGTGTCACAGAGACCCTAGCGTATAGCTACCGAATCTTCTGCTTCGTGCCGTGCAGATGGCGTTAGGGTGCCGTCCAGTCCAACCGCCGCCGCTCCCATACAAAGGCGGACAGTTGGCCTTCTAGGTCTCATCCCTGTAACCACCTCCTTCATGCCGTGCAGATGGCATTAGGGTGCCGTCCAGTCCAATCGCCAACCCCACACAGTAAGTCGGACAGCTAGCCTTCTAGGTCTGATCCCTGGAAATGTCATCTTGCTTCGCCACGTGCCCACAGAGATCCAGGGTTTTTTCTGGAGCAGTCAATGCGTTGTTGTTTTTGATCGGGAGTCAGTTTATGTGGCATCCATCGACAGCAAAGTTTTCTCACGTCTAACTGTTGAAATAAAATGTTTTGGATTTGACTCATACCAATACCAATTGTCACCCGAATAAATTCATAACATCTTCGTCGATCTTTTTCAAGCATTGCTCGAACAGCGATAATATTTTCATCGGTAACAACAGTTCTTGGTTGTCCTTCACGAAATTCACCACTAAGAAAAAACCGATCTCTCTTGAATTCGCTGTACCAATTACAAATTGCTACCTTAGATGGGGTTTCATCGTGAAATGCATTTCTAAGCCCACCTTCACATTGTTTAGGCATCAATGGCGATTTAAAATTGGAAAAAATCATAGCCCAAAAATGTTTTCTAGTCAAATTCATTTTTGGTGAACACAAAACTTTTAAATGATGAGAATTAACAAATTTTTACAGCATGTCGAACAAACTACACGACAATCAACTCGCAAAACATAGAAAGTAAATGTTATTTTATGAAGGGGTTTAATTGTTGTAGCAATTGCACAATGTTTAGGCACCAAATTTATTCTCACCGCAACGAATTTTTATGTCTCACACTGAACCCGTACCGAACCGAAAACTGCTTGGATATGCTTCCTTATAGCGTCTACCGCTTGAATTTGTACATTTCCTCTATTTCTAGTCTCTGATTGGCTAATCCTACTCCAATAGAATACTTTTATTTAGCTTTTACCTTTTCTAGTTGTTGATTGGCTATTTATAAACTGTTTTAATATTAAATTATTAACGTTCCAAGAATTATTAGTAGCCTTTTTAAACTTTCTAATTTATTGTTGCCTCAAGGTTACCTTACTGTTAGCAACTTACGGCTTCAACTTTATAATTCTGTTTGCTACGGAAAGCAGCTTGCTTCTATTCTCACAGCTCCTACATTGTTAAACTACGTAATGCATTCACATAACATTTTATACATGTAGATAATGATATAAACAGTGACTGTAATATACACTTTATATATTATATTATACACATATTACTCAAGGCGGGCTGTTATTATACTTTATATTATATAATTAGAATGATATCATTTAAGTGTAAAAATACTGCCTCAAAATATAAAGATATTTAATTTGTTTTCAGGAACATGGGATTCTAAAAGTTCTCAGTATCGCTCTCGTACAAATTGTCTCTCTTCATAGCATTAATACAGTTATAGAATAACAACTTGGCAAAGAGGCGAACATTACAAATCTAAAATCTGAATATTTTCCTCTGTACTTGTGTTTAGCATTAAAACAGATTCTATCAGCTGAAACTCCAAGAGCAGCAATTCTTTTTATGAGTAGGTACTTGCAATGAAAATGTTTCATAAAAATGTTGTGGGCGGTTGCTGATAAGCGAGTAAGGCAAACCGATTGAGATCTCTATCCACAACCATTGTTTCTCTTGCGCTTTTTTTTTTTTTTTTCCTCTCTCCCCGCGGTGTGTGCTATGAAGATTGAAAAAGCAGCCTTTTGAAACATAAATTCCCAAGCCATTACCGTAATATAACTCTGGCTATAGTTGTCGTCGTCGTTAGCATTGTTAATCTTCTATGGCGACAGCATAGAGGAACCTCGTGAGCGCTGTGTACCACTCTATCTGGCCAATAGCGACAGACCGTGTTGGGGAGGGGAACGAATTCGCAGATTGTGTGTGGCAACTCGCTTGCGATCGATCGATACTCGGCGCGAGAGAAGCACGTGCGAGGAGCGCGTGCAGGGACGCCATGCTTCTCCTTCAACAAAGAATAACTCTATACCTGCTGCCTCTACTCATTTCTTAGCCAAATTCAGCATTCATAAGACTTCGCGTACAATTTCCATCTTTTATATCATCTACGGGGAACGGACAATAAGGCATCCGAGGTGTTACATTCACGTAACTTTCTTTATCCATTATCGTTTATTTTTATATGGTGCCTACAAACTATTCTTGCACAATCCTATTCTTCCATCTACTTCAAGATAATTGAGATGAACATTTGCATTCCACAGCTCGTTATAGCACAAAGGGTCGCTATACGCTGGTTATAGAATTCTATACCTACTCTTTCCGCGACATCGCGAGAAACAACTGAATAGCGACATTTACATGACTTTCTGTACCCTCTATCGTTTATACAAACTATTCTTACGAAAGTTTATTTTCCTATCTACTTCATTTTAATGGAGGTAAACCTTTCCTGAAATAGCTGCATTATACATTTCGTTATAGACACAAAACGAATAGCGATAGTCAAATGTTACAGGCCGGACGCGAGAAACAATTGAAAATCAGAGGACTTTAAAAGAATGACAAAGTATTGAATAATTCGAACCTTTATTACGGATAATTCGGAAATGCTGAACCACAAAAGAAGCTATTTGAAATAATTCCTCTGTTTTAAAGAGATTAACATTTTTTTTGTGTAGTTCGTTTTCGTCTATCGATTAACCCTTACCTAGTTACACAAGATTATATAAATTTCCATCCGAATGAAGAGGTCTTCATAGACTATTCCCGAAAAATCCAAGATATAGAATTTCTTTGTCATATAAATATCTTTATATATCTATGGTATTTTTGTCAAAATCGTTAAAGCCAATTTGTTTTTGTATTTATGACTTTTCCTTTATGGGTTATGCTGTTCACACACACACGGAACTTTTTAAATAAAAAAATATTTTATTCAAGGGACCTCAAAATATGTGAAAACTTGGTATCGAATTTTTGGATGAAATGCAACACCTTCCCTGCCTACTATGTACCTGGTAGAGAAAGTAATATGCGTGCAAAACAAGCATAATTAGGAAAGTGCTAAAATACAGGTTGAGCCAAAAAAACTACGAACCGGCTGCGCATTGTTTTTCCTGTCCGCGTCTTCGGCGCTCGTTGCTGTCTGCCGCTATCATAGAAAGCGCGGATGAAACCATACAACGTTTTTAAAACTATTTTTAAAGCCTTTACTAACCAACTTTATGAAAGGAGATGCTTAAACTGGCCACCGTCGTGTCCATACATTTTTGGCACATCTTTAGGAAACTATCCATCACTCGCCGTAGTTTACAATGCAGGCAATTTCCTGGCGGATATTTTGTTTTAATCTTCCAGGTTGTGTGGGTTTGTCTTGTATACTTTGTTTTAAGTTACCCCAGAGATAGAAATCGCAGGGGTTAGGTCGGGGGACCGAGGGTGCCACAAATCTCTACTAACAATTCTGTCCTCAAACACACTTTCATAAAGTTGGTAAGTAAAGCCTTTAAAAGTACTGTGACCACGAGAAGAAGGCAAGCGAGAGGAATGTGTAACATCAACACTTTCCTGCGTCCGTATCAATTTACGCTCGCCGTGTGAATACGATAAGCATATTAAGGAGGTTATAAACTACTACACGGTGTTGTCAGGTACTCACCCATGGCAAGAGCCAATGAGTTAACACCTATTACGGCGATTGCTGTTCTACTAGTAACAGATCTGGCAGCATGGGTGGTTCATTTGCACACATAAACACATTTCGTAGTAAACGTAGTAAACAATCTACAGTACGTGAGCACATAAACAGTTACAGAACCCCGCTGGCCCCTCAGGCCCCGCTCGCCTTCCACTCGTACAACAGTAGTTTTAAAAATGTAGTATGCTTTCATCCGCGCCTTTCTATGATAGCGGCAGGCGGCAACGAGCGCCGAGGACGCGGACAGGAAAAACACCGCGCAGCCGATTCGTAGTCTTTTGGCTCTCCCTGTATTTTGCATATTATCCAAATAGGCATAATGTGCATTATATCCAACATAAAATATTGTTTAAATTTCTGGCAGTTTAGCAATTAACTCTCATAGTAAGTGAGCATACTTTCTGAGGGAGAAAAAAATCTGTGTTACACTCACATGACTTTCTCTACTCTTGTACTAACTATATATATATATTGTATATCGAGATGTTAATCTTATTGCTAATTTTCTTGTAGGTGCAAGGGGAATATGGTAGGTTTTAAAAGATAGTCAAATGTTTTAACAGCTGGTTGCTATGTGGCGCATTCCATTCTCTTTGTATATCCAGGACATAACAAAAATTAATAACGAATTCCATTTGAGAAAAAGTAAAAGTATTAGAAAATTTAAGGGAATAACAAGCAATATCTCGAAAACTGTTCACTGAACAAAAAAAATGTATATGACATAAATTGTATATTTTAACGCGATCTACATTTTTGGTATAGTAAAAGTTTGTCTATCTCTTATGGTTTACCTGTTATGCAAAAGGCGTTCACAATGAAGAATACTTTTGGAGACATTCCCAGAAAATTCAAGACATACATTTTATTTGTCATGAAAGTATCTTAAATATATGATGTTTTAATCAAAATCGTTAGAGTCATTTCTGAGAAAATTAAAATGTTTGAAAAATGTTTCATGTAAAGTGTAATCTGGGGTGGGGGGATTTTCTTGAAAACCTTCGTGTCGCATCTCTGGAAGATACTGAACCTAAATACCAAGTTTGGTGTTTATCCGACTGTTCGTTTCTGAGTTATGCTGTTCATAGACACACACACGGACATGTTTCCAAAAATGCTTTTGGGGGGGGGGGGGAATCAGGAGGTCTCAAGACATGTGTTTCCGGTGAAATCTCGGTATCGAATTTTTGTGTGGTATACAATACTTCCCCTACTTACTATACCTAGTAGAGAAAGTGAAAATATGCATTTACATTAAAATCCTGCCCTACTTATAAATTAACTTTACATTCAGACGATGACAATGAGCGTCTCTAAGCCATCTAGATACGATAGTAAAACTTGGGCCTTGAATAGAACAGGAACGTTTCTGAATTATTAGTTCCTGTCACACCGGGGCCTATGGGAAAGAGTGACCAAACATGTCGATGTACTTTCAGTCATAAATCATCAATATTTATCGTTAGTGTGATACCGCCTCGCCAGCAGCAGCAGCTGACAGCTAATCTTGTATTACTGTTAGTTAAAAGGGATATTTATGCTGCTATTGATTAATGTGCCGTTAAATTCATTTTAATTACGCGTCTGTAAACCTTGCTATCATGGCTCTATTAAAACAAGGAATGGAAAGGTAGTCATAAACGTATCACTAAGGATGTTGATGTCGTGCCTCTCAAATAATAATGTGTTTGAGACACTTGCCCGCGATGACACTACGACTTGGTGACAATTGCTCGCAGGATTCCAGTTCTGGAAAGCTATTAATTAGGCTTCAGTGATATTTTACGCTGGAGCGTCAATTAGGAGAAGGGAGAAGAAGTAAATACTCTCCTGCTGTTACCAGAAGTCAGCCTTGTTAAGTCAGTGGTGATCGATAAGCTTGAGTTAATTTTAATGCCAAGTTGTCTTCACTATGGATTTCACGAGTTCATTGAAACTGATATTGCTATATACACGGATATCAACATACAAAGTCTTTCGTAAGAAAGGAATAATGCATAAAACCAAAAATGATTCTTTTTTACTTTCTCTACTACGTATAGTAAGTACGGGAAGTATTGTATTCCACCCAAAAATTCGATACCGAGATTTCACCGGAAATATATGTTTTGAGACACCCTGAATCCAAAAAAAGCATTTTTGGAAACATGTCCGTGTGTCTGTCTGTGAACAGCATAACTCAGAAACGAACAGTCGGATAAACACCAAACTTGGTATTTAGGTTCAGTATCTTCCAGAGATGCGACACGAAGGTTTTCAAGAAAATCCCCCCGCCCCATATTAACCTTTACATGGAACATTTTTTCGAAAATTTTAATTTTCTCAAAAGTGTCTCTAACGATTTTGATTAAAATATCGTATGTTTAAGATATTTTCATGACAAATGACATGTATATCTCGAATTTTCTGGGAATATCTCCAAACATTTTCTTCATTGTGAACGACTTCTGCATAACTGGTAAACCATAAGAGAGAGACAAAATTTTACTACACGAAAAATGTAGATCGCGTTAAAATACACAATTTATGTCATGTACATTGTTTGTTGTTGAGTGAACCATTTTCGAGATATTGCTTGTTATTCCCTTGCAATAAGATTAACATCTCGATATCTCGATTAACATGAAGCATATGGAGAATAAGCGTTTGTAAAAATAGTTTGTACAAGAATAGAGAAAGTCATGTGAGTGTAACACATCAGATTTTTTTTAAAAAAAATCCTCTAACTCAAATTTAATATTTTGAAAGAAACATTCTACAAAAGAGAAAAAAAAGTTTTAGGCATTATTATACAGGATGTGAAATCGACAAAAAACTTAAATGGCAAAATATTATTTTTACTTTCTCTACTACGTATAGTAAGTAGGGGAAGTATTGCATTCCACCCAAAAATTCGATACCGAGATTTCACCGGAAATACATGTTTTGAGACCTCCTGAATCCAAAAAAAGCATTTTTGGAAACATGTCCGTGTGTGTGTCTGTGTGTCTGTGTGTGTGTGTGTGTGTGTGTCTGTGTGTGTGTCTGTGTGTGTGTGAACAGCATAACTCAAAAACGAACAGTCGGATAAACACCAAACTTGGTATTTAGGTTCAGTATCTTCCAGAGATGCGACACGAAGGTTTTCAAGAAAATCCCCCCACCCCAGACTACCCTTTACATGGAACATTTTTCGAAAATTTTAATTTTCTCAAAAATGGCTCTAACGATTTTGTTTAAAATATCATATGTTTAAGATAATGCCATGAGAAATGAAATGTATATCTCCAATTTTCTGGGAATGTCTCCAAAAGTATTCTTCATTGTGAACGACTTTTGCATAACTGGTAAACCAAAAGAGATAGACAAAATTTTACTACACAAAAAATGTTGATCTCGTTAAAATACACAACTTATGTTATATACATTTCTTTTGTTGAGTGAACCGTTTTCGAGATATTGCTTGTTATTCCCTTAAATTTTCCAATACTTATACTTTTTCTCAAATTCGTTATTCATTTTTTTATGTCCTGGACTTGCAAAGAGAATGGAATTCGACACATAGCAACCAGCGTTAAAATATTTGACCATCGCTTAAAAGCTACCATATTCCCCTTGCATCTACAAGAAAATTAGCAATAAGATTGACATCTCGATATCTCGATTAACATAAAGCATATGGAGAATAGGCGTTTGTAAAAATAGATTGTACAAGAGTAGAGAAAGTCATGTGAGTGTAACACATCAGATTTTTTCAGGTTTTTTTTCTCTACTACGTATAATAAGTTGGGAAAGTATTGGATTTCATCCAAAAACTCGATACAGAGATTTCACCATAAATACATGTTTTAAGGCCCTGCATCCAAATAAAGCATTTTTGGAAACATGTCCGTCTGTGAACAAAAACGAAAAGTCGGATAAGTACCAAACTTGATATTGAGTTTAGTAATTTTGAAAAAAGTCACAAAGTTTGACTTTCTAAAAATGGCTCAAACGATTTTGATTGAAATAACATATATTAAAGATAGTTACATGATAAATAAAACGTATATCTTGAATTTTCTGGGAATAGCCCAGGAAATCATCTTCATTCTGAAGGAATTTTGTATAATCTTGTATAACTTGTAAATGTTAAGCGATAGACAAAAAATACTACACAAAAATGTAAATTTCTTTAAAACACACAGTTTACTTAAAATAATTTTTGTGGCATAAGCCGTTTCTGAGATATCCGCTGTTAAATTAAATTTAATTTTTATTTATGGACGCTCTTTAACAGCTATGGTCCTTAGCGTCCCATTCTATATTGGGCGTGAAGGACCGGTAATTTTGCTCAGAAGCCTCTTTATCAAGCTTGAGGTTCTTTTACGTGTCCTAAATCTACGACACGGGATCACCGGCTTTATTTCCCTTCCGAAGCACGCCATGCTAAGAATTTTTACGCCCGAAAAAATCCATCGCCCTCCGCCGGGTTTGAACCCGCGACCTCCGCTGTTAAAAGATTAGAATTGTTCAATATCTACTCTTTTGAAGTCCCGTCGATTTTTAGTTTTTTCAGCGATTGTATGGAAAGAGTGTGGAATGTTAAGGCCAGCATATAGCGTCCAGTTCTTTAATATTTGACTTTCGCTGTTCTCTTTGTATCTATAACGAAATGTGTAATGTAGCTATTTCTGCAAAGGTTTATTTGGGTTAAAACGTAGTAGATAGAAAAATAAGCTTTAGTAAGAAGTGTTTGTATACACACTAATAAACGATAGAGGGTAGAGAAAGTCATGTGTGTGTGTGGTAGTTATCTCATTTAGTTATATGAACAATTTTATATTTGCCATACAAAAGGTTTGGTTGCTATGGGAACAGATCTCTCTCCATTTGCTGGGCATATTTGAAATGTAGTCTTTGTTACGAGGCCTGCTACTATGGAAGAGTTAAAATGAGGATCAGAGATGTACCACCAGCAGCGATTGAATACCTTCACCAAGCATTCACGCTTCGCCCAGCTACTGCAAAATTGTTAATTGGGAGTATGTTACAGACCTGATTAATAAATTAGAATTTAATTTGTTTCATTAATTGTATAAATTGTGGAGAATTTTGTTAAACAAGTTAGATTAACCGAGCGGCATGTCTCAGGCGGTAAAGTCTGTGACCCCCATTCGGGAGGTCCCGGGTTCAAATCTCGTGGACCGACCAATCTGGCTGTGGTTTTTTCGTGGTTTTCCTCAGTCGCCAAGGTAAATACCGGGTTGGATATTTAAAACCACGACCCAAAGTTCCACCTTAAGTCTAAAACAATAGTAAAATGAAAAATAAGTGGTAATAGCGTATGCTATGCCATCTATCTACAGACAATGCAAGCAGTTAGACTGGACGGCACCCTAACGCCATCTGCACGGCATGAAGCAGAAGATCCGGCTGCCATGCGCTGGGCACGTGACGAAGCAAGGTGGCATTCACAGTGATGGGACCTAGAAGGCTAAATGTCCGCATTT
Organism: Deroplatys truncata; assembly: GCA_030765065.1. Taxonomy (NCBI): domain Eukaryota; kingdom Metazoa; phylum Arthropoda; class Insecta; order Mantodea; family Mantidae; genus Deroplatys; species Deroplatys truncata. The sequence goes on from CM060979.1 coordinate 17,722,890, forward strand.
CTGTGCGAGGGCGGCGGTTGGACTGGACGGCACCCTAATACCATCTGCACGGCATGAAGCAGGGGTTACATGGATGAGACCTAGAAGGCTAACTGTCCGCCATTCTGTGCGAGGGTGGCGGTTGGACTGGACGACACCCTAATACCATCTGCACGGCATGAAGCAGGTGGTTACAGGGATGAGACCTAGAAGGCTAACCGTCCGCCTTTCTGTGTGAGGGCGGCGGTTGGAGTGGACGGCACCCTAATGCCATCTGCACAGCATGAAGCAAGGGTTACAGGGATGAGACCTAGAAGGCTAACTGTCCGCCATTCTGTGTGAGGGCGGCGGTTAGACTGGACGGCACCCTAATGCCGTCTGCACGGCACGAAGCAGAAGATTCGCTAGCTAAGCGCTAGGGTCTCTGTGACACATGACGGAGCGGTTGGTTACAGGGATGAGACCTAGAAGGCTAACTGTCCATCACATATCGTTCTAACAGTTATTCACGAACAATCCGTCGCGATATGACCAGGAAGTTAAAACGACGTAAAATAAAATAGAGAGAGACATATATATATATATATATATATATATATATATACATACAGTTTGATGTTTCCGAGCGTTTTTTAAAAAAAAAATCAGTCACTTTTACTTTTATTTGTATTATTCCTTACCTGTATAGCAGAACATAAAACGTCACTCACTGGCGCACAACTACACAAGAATAATCTGATGTGTTACATTCACATGAATTTCTCTACTCACTGTTCTACAATCCAATCTTACAAAAGCTACTATGTGATACTTGTTAATTGACATGGCATTCCCAGAATGATATTACTACAGATTTCGTTGTAGATACAAGGGGAGGGGGGCAAGCGATAGTCCATGTGACCATCGTTTTAGCTTTCTTCTTACACCTGCAAGGACCCCAGAGACTGCCACTCTGACCCCATGGGTTTTTCGTGGTTTTCCGAGTCGGTCAGGCGAATGTTGTGGAGATTCCTATTCTTACACGACTTTCCTGTCCCTCATTTCCTCTCGCATCTTCATTGTCATGTGTTCAGGGTTGTATCACCAGGTGACGACGTTCAGCGGGCTGCAGCTGGTTGGTGGATGTGATCTTTGTAAAGTTTTCTTCCCTGCTGTCGTTAAGGGTCTGCTCAGTCGACACCCAATTCTGAAGTGGGTCTCGTGGGTGAGGTAGAGTGACGGGGGATGCATTCTATCTGGAAACGTTAGGAACCCCGTCCATGCTTGCGCTCGTCGTCCGGATCTGGTCGCCCTTCTGACCTCTCCCCTCATCCCTCCTACCTAGAGGGCATGTTAGAAACACAAAGGGGCACATGGCCTACGTGAGATGTTCTGCCCGTCGTTAATATGTACCTTTATCTTTTACAACCAAAAGGAGATGTTTAATGAAAGTTTATCCCGATTAATAAGAAACAGAAGAGTGAGTAGACAAAGCCAAGTGAATGTAGCACATAAGATTTTTACTTTCTCTACTACGTATAGTAAGTAGGGGAAGTATTGTATTCCACCCAAAAATTCGATACCGAGATTTCACAGGAATTATATGTTTTGAGACCCCCTGAATCCAAAAAAAGCATTTTTGGAAACATGTCCGTGGGTGTGTCTGTGAAGAGCATAACTCAGAAACGAACAGTCGGATAAAAACCAAACTTGGTATTTAGGTTCAGTATCTTCCAGAGATGCGACACGAAGGTTTTCAAGAAAAAAAACCCACCCCAGATTACCCTTTACATGGAACGTTTTTCGAAAATTTTAATTTTCTCAAAAACGACTCTTAACGATTTTGATTAAAATATCATAAGTTTAAGATACTTTTATGAAAAATGAAATGTATATCTCGAATTTTCTGGGAATGTCTCCAAAAGTATTCTTCATTGTGAACGACTTTTGTATAACTGGTAAACCATAAGAGAGAGACAAAATGTTACTGCACAAAAAATGTAGATCGCGTTAAAATACACAATTTATGTCATATACATTTTTTTTGTTGAGTGAACCATATTCGAGATATTGCTTGTTATTTCCTTAAATTTTTCAATACTTATTTTCTCAAATGGAAAGTCGTTATTCATTTTTTTGTCTTGGATATGCAAAGAGTATTAATCTGTGGCAAAGGGAATGTTGCTGCACATAGCAACCAGCTATTAAGAGATATGTCTATGCTTAAAGACTACTGTATTTCTATATTGCCCTTGCAAATACAAAACAAGGGGAACATAGTACGCCTTTAGCGATAGTCAAATATTTTTAGAACTGGTCGCTATGTGTAAAATGTAATTCTCTTTGCATGTCAAAAGATCGTTTCTGCAAATGTTTATCTCGATTAATATGGAATAGATGGAGAATAAGAGTTTGTATAAATAGTTTGTACAAGACTTAATATACAAGATATAGGATCTGATGAGAGGTTCTTGAGCCCCAGTGCACATGTGGGAGAATGCGAATCTTGTAAAGGATGTAATCTCTTTGTTCAGCTCCTGCCAAGAAGCGCCCCCCCACCGATATGAGAGATGGCCCTACTGCATACCCACAGCCAAAGGGCGGTCAACGGGGTCAAACGGATCAATTGGTGGGCACTAGAAACCAACAAAGCCATAATTCTTCTCCGCCCACCCCAGCAATAAACCAACCCCATCAGCTAGTTGCACTGATTGTCAGCAAGAGAAACAAACCAGGCTCCAACATTTTGAATAATGGCCAAATGGAAAAGTCGGTCAAAAATGTCCATGCAGCAAATGTCATCCCCTCCAGTTAATAAACACTTCGCTTCCATTGTTTACTATAATAGCAAAACCGTTTCAGATGCCCCATTACATGCATTCCCAGACACAAACAATTACATGTCTCACTCAGGCGCAGACGGAGCCATAATTTAACTTACTAAAACCACGCACACCACCAACGCATTAAACTATATTTGCAATTCAAACTGCATTTGGTATTCAAACTCTTGCATTCGGCAGCGTCCCATACAATATTCAACTAACCACTTCATCAAGATAGTTTGAAATATTTATTTTGACACCACGCCATGGAAACAAAGGCTTGAAAACCTTGTAATTTTGCCCTTTCGGCTTCATTACCGAGGCTGTTAATGTTTGGGGGGTAAAAATATTTCATACGCGGGGTGGAAGGGAGCATGCATTAAATGAAATTCTATCCCTGTCTGTATAGGCACGCGCTGAAATGGGATTCTGACAGCGCTGGTTGGTTACGTGCATGTTAAGTGATTTGCTACGGCTTTGCCACTAATCGTTAATGAGACCAATATTTCTATACTTTTAATTTCTCCACTGCTTGTCTATAGTAAGTAGAAAAATGTTGCATTCCATCCAAAAGTTATGTGTATTGAGGCAGTATGTTATATCACAACACTGTGAATGCCAGAGTGATTGTAGTGTAAATTAACATTATTGTATGACAATGATTTGAGATGTTTGTTAATTATAAGCATTGTTAGGAAATAAGTTTACACGGCATCACTGAAACTGACAATAGGAGCGGGTAACAATGAACGAGGGGGTGAGTTTATCAATTATAACAGACAAACAAATGACGTCAGAGTAGCGCGCTTTTCTTTAGAAATGGAGGGAGTATCTTCCCTAGAGCATATGTGTTCGTAATTTTGATTGGATATAAAAATAGACGCTAATGTTGGCGCGCTTTACTAACCAAAAGCAGCTCTGTTATAATGTTTAGGCATATCGGGGTGAGGGAGTAGAAATTCTAAAGCCAGAGACAAGTATTGCACAGTTTAAGAGAATCATTCCCGCGTTACACGTCGCATAGTTCAACAGAAGCATTCACGGGTTACACGTCGCACAGTTCAAAAGAATCATTCACGGGTTACACGTCGCACAGTTTAAGAGAATCATTCACGGGTTACACGTCGCACAGTTTAAGAGAATCATTCACGCGTTACACGTCGCACAGTTCAACAGAATCATTCACGGGTTACACGTCGCACAGTTCAACAGAATCATTCACGGGTTACACGTCGCCCAGTTTAAGAGAATCATTCACGCGTTACACGTCGCACAGTTCAACAGAATAATTCACGGGTTACACGTCGCGCAGTTTAATAGAATCATTCACGGGTTACACGTCGCGCAATTCTACAGAATCTCTTGCGTCGTAAAGTTAGTTACAAAATGTGAAATACTCGAATTAATAGTGCGCGGCGAATAAGTGATTATAGTTACATTCGAAATATAACAGTTTCAGTCAGGCGTGTATCAAGATTAAATATGTGAAATTAATAAAGTGTGACGGCAATAAAAGTGTAAAAATAAATTCTTTTATCAGTGTTATTTTTCAGTAACAACCCTTTCCGTTTACACGCTCTGTTCAAGAGATTTGCTCGACTGAGCAATAATAGCTAGCCGGAGAACAAAGAACTCAAAATTAAAAATAGTAAAACAATAACAGGCGCTCAGCAAATAAGATAACACGAACGATACCGCGACACAGTACGTCTGAAAAGTCGCGTAGGCAGAAATTTTGAAATTTGAAAGGGAATTGGAATTCCTAGAGTTTAAATGCAGGACATTGAAAAGTAAGTCCTTTTAAAAACGTTTGTGCGTTCGTTTCCTTTTAATACGAAACATGTATGTTTAATATACGTTTATATATAAACATATATATATATATATATATAATTGACACACAGACATGATGTTATTACCCTTAACATTACATATAATACATTTGCATACATATTAGTTATTTATTCTTATGACAATAGATTCAACTGTTTATACTGTTCATATATTAACATCCGTGAGAATTAATAAATATGTACAAGATGTATTATTACATTGAGAGCGGGGTTTAATAATGCCTCACATGCTATGTACACTGCCGCACTCTGTATACATAACGTAAGATAACAGGACTGGCTACAAAGGGAACAGCGACAATCAAACGTTTAAGAACTGGTTGCCATATGCTGGTCTTAAAATTCCATAATCTTTCCATGCATTCCCGAGAAGCAGCTGAAAATCGACAGGGCTTGAAAAGAATGACAAAGCATTCAACAAATCGAACCATTAATAACGGATATCTGGGAAATCACTGTGTTATCTGAAATAAATTGTGTGTTTTAATCATACGTATACTCCTTGTGCAGTACATTTTCGTCTAACGCTTAACGTTTACCAATTAAACAAGGTTATGCAAAATTGCTTCCGAATGAAGAGGATTTTACAGGTTATTCCCGGAAAATTCAAGATATACATTTTATTTGTCATTTAAATATCTTTAATATATGGTATTTTAATAAAGGATCGTTAGGGCTATTTTTAGAAAATCAAAAATTTTAAAAATGTTCGACGTAAAGGGCAGTTTAGGAAGGGGGAAATTTCTTGAAAATCTTCGTGTCGCATCTTTGGGAGGTATTGAACCAAACTACCAAATTTGGTATTCATCAAAGTTTTAATTTTGGAGCTATGCTGTTCACAGACACACACACCTTTTTCTAAAAATTCCTTTTTAGGTTCATGGAGCCTCAAAACATATCTTTCAGGTAAAATCTCGACATCCGTTTCTCTACTTATTTATTCTAAACTATTTCAATACTATTGGTTCCTATGTGTATATCAATGGGGCCAATGAAAGACTTGCTTATTAGTTCGTAACAGAGTTTAATATGGCACAGTAAAAAAAGAATTATTATTTGCTTTCAGAAAATCTTTGTTTGTGCGCCATACAAACGCAAGAGCGAGAAAGAGGACAAACTTCCGTGGACCATGTGACGCCTGCAGACGTAACCTGAATATGCAAGTAATTACATCCAACGAAAACACTGAAGCCCTTAACGGCGTGGGGACCTAAGCCTCATCTTCCGTCGACTGCCTTTAAGTGGTGAGACTGTAAAAGCGTGCATCTACACACCCCTTCATTAAGAAGGCTTCTCTCAAGCAGCAGCAGCAGCAGCAGGAAGTGAAGTGACTTGCGGAGCTGTCAGCAACTTGTACAATATTATGTTTAATCCCGAGCCAAACCATAACACGGTGCGATTCTACACTGCCACTGCAACTAATTACATCTGTTAAAGAAAAGACCCCAAAATTTGATTACCGTTAATTAGTTAACTTGGGTAACGGAAGCGTGAATAAGGCTTCCCTTCCCACAAAGAAAGCAAAAGAAGAAGGAAAAAAAAAAGATCTTGCGCAGCACACTGAAAGGCCACGTGACCTCAATCTCAAATTACGTAATCGTGGCATAAGGCAGTAACAAAACCCTTAACCGGAAACTCCAACCCAATTAAGCCACTCCGAAAAGAAGACCTTCAGTATTACAACGAATGGAAATAAACAGGAGAAGAATGATCGGAAGGAAGGGGTTGCATACTACAGCATGTAAAACTAGGGGATGGAGCAACCGGAATTTGCAATAAAAAAACCGATGTGTTACCTCACATGAGTTTCTCTACCCTAGTGGGTATACCAACTATTCTTATGAACCCTTATTACTTTCTCTACCACGTACATAGCAGGTAGAGGAGGTATTGCATTCCACCCAAAAATTCGATACTAATTTTTCACGGAAATACATGTTTTGAGGCACTGAATCCGAATAAAACATTTTTTGAAACATGACCGTGTGTGTGTTTGTGTATCTGTGAACACAATAACTCAAAAACGTAAAGTCGGATAAATACCAAATTTGATATTTACGTTCAATGTCTTCCAAAGATGAGACACGAAGATTTTCAGCAAAATCACCCCGAGTTTGGTGTTTATCCACTTTTCATTTCTGAGTTATACTGTTCACAGAAACACAGACACACATACGGATATGTTTCCAAAAATGTTTATTTGGATTCAGGGCGCCTCAAAACATATATTTCCAGTGAAATCTCGGTATCTAAGTTTTGGGTGGAATACAATACTTCCCCTACTTACTAACGTAGTAGAGAAAGTAAAAATCTGATGTGATACATCGCACGACTCTCCCTATCCTTTATTATTACAGACCACGTGTGAAGCAATGGTTAGGTTCTCATTACTATACGGCAGTGAAGTATGGGGATGGGAGAGGGTGGATAATGTAAATAAAATACAATGCAATTTTTGGAAGCGCATTCTAGGGTTGGGGAGGGGTACTTCAAACTACGGAGTTCTTCGTGACGTAGGATGCTGGGAAGATGCTGTATTTGCTAAACTAAATGTAGTTAGGTACTGGCTGCGAATAATTAAAGGTGATCAAACAACTCTGAGAGCAATATGTTATCGTCACCAAATGAACAACATAGAACATCAAAAATGGTGGAAGGCGGGGTTACAACGGGAATTATCAAAAATAGACTTAAACCATATCTGGCAAAGGGGCAACGAAAATACACACAGTGCCGTGAAAAAAGTCAAAAGTCGACTGTGTGATATAAACTGGCAGAAAATAGAGTCTGAATATAGACAAAGATCAATATTGGGGCTACAAAAGGAAATAAAAACTAGGTGGGGTAAGGAAACATATATTTTGGAATTGAGTATAAAACAGAGCACGGGAATAGCATGGTTTAGGTTGGGAGGGTGGAAAGCTTGCAAGATTGCTGATGATGGCAGGAGGATTTGCCCATTATGCGGTGAACAAGCAGACTGGACGCATGTTTTGGCAGCATGCGTGCAGACGGAGGGTATAAGGAAAAAATTATTACCGGAAGTATTTTTGGCTTCCAACAGACGGAGGACAGCATGCTGAGACTTGAATCTAAACAGCCAAAACTGGCCAAGCTTGGGCACATATTTAATGGAAGTACGTGTACTAAGAGATAAGGTCTTTATGTAAATTTTCATTAAATATGTGTGGTGCTTGAGCACGTGCGTGCCTGTGTGTGTGTGTGTGTGTGTGTGTGTGTGTGATTTTATATGTACGTATATAATGTGGTGATTATAAACATAGTTGTTTCTGGTCGATTCTGCAAGTCAGGTATACAGACCAGGTATTTTTCTAGAGAGCATATATGGTCTTATGACCCATGCGACCGTGGTATGCAATTAATGTAATACTAAGTACTTAATAAATACTACTACTACTACTACTACTACTACTACTACTACTACTACTACTACTACTACTACTACTGCCACTGGGTATACACATTATTCTTACTAAAGTTTATTTTTCTATCTACTACATTTTAATCCAAATACACCTTTGCAAAGTAGCTACATTACACACATTTCGTTATAGATACACAAAAAGAACGTGATTGTGAAATGTTTAACAACTGGACGCTATATGCTGGCCTTAAAATTCCATACTGTTTCCATGAGATCGCGAGAAACAACTGAATGTTGAGAGGACTTTAAAAGAATAAGCAAGAAATGAGCAATTGGAACCTTTAATAACGGATATCTCAGAAATGGCTGATGCCACAAAAAAGTTATTTGAAATAAATTATGTGTTTTAAAGAGATTTATATTTTTTGTGTGGTACATTTTCTTCTGTCCCTGAACGTTTACCAGTTATACAACATTATACAGAATTCCTTACGATTGAAGAAGACCTCATAGGCTATTCTCCGAAAATTCAAGATATATATTTTATTTGTCATATAAATATATTTCATATATGGTATTTTAAACAAAATCGTTACAGCTATTTTCTAGAAAATCGCACATTTCGAAAAATGTTCCATGTGAAGAGTAGTTTTGGTGGGGGATATTAAACCTTTGGTATTTATCCGACTTTTCGTTTTTGAGTTATGTTGTTCTTAGACACACACACGGACGTTTTTACAAAAACGGTTTATTTTGATTCAAGGGTTTTCAAAGCATGTATTTTCGGTGAAATCTCGGTATCGAATTTTTGGGTTGAATGCAATACTTCCCCTACTTACTCTACGTAGTACACGGTAGAGAAACCAATAAAATAACCAGCCATGTTATTCACAAAAAAGTAAAGCTACAATAACACTTAAGAAGTTGCTTTTATCATTCTAAAATTTAATTTTGGTATCTTCAATTGTTTCTGATAAAAAGATCATTTATACCAGAAAATGTTATTCACAGAAAAAGCTGTTTCAAATCAAAATATAGAAAACAAACTCGCACACGTTTACGCAGAAAGAAACAGCATAACTTGAGCACACAGAATCTGCCTTAATTACCAGTAGTACCAATTTGTATAGCAAAACTCCCTCTAAAATATGGGCGGAAGTTTAGATGTCTACTACAAAGTGGATAGGAACTATGGTTATTTTTCTGTGAAGTGGTGCAGAATTCACAGTACAAAATGACAGGTGCAATACCAAAAATGTTCTGTCTAAAATGTTAAAACATATATGAAATTAAAGAGGAAATTGCAATTTATAAGACTACAAAAAACACCAAAAATGTCATGGTTTGGTATTTTTTGCCATTAAGTACAGAAAATGCAAGCAAACTGTGTTAAAAACTGAAAGTTCTATTTTTGTTTCCTTGTTTATACATTTGAGAACATGTTTCCGTAGGATTTCGTTCCTTTACTACCTCTAAGTTCATTAAAACATTTAAATACCTCGGCGATGCAGATCAGGCACCATCTGTGTTTCTTTATATTGCTATTTATTCCGCTAAACTGTAAATTCTTTAACCTAATAAAATGACTATTACAAGTGAACCCAAAAATCACCATTTAGATTGCAATAACAATTAAACAACTGAGTATAGTAATATGTTTCGAACACTTGCAAAACAGATTCCACACAGGGTGCTTGTACCTGCCCCATCATCATATAGGAATGTCGTACCACCGATTATTTAACCTGGGCCCACCCCATCCTAATCCACCGGCGAGATAGAACATCCTGCGGTGTTTAATCGGGACCCGAAGAGACATATGACAGCGGTATAAACCCTAACTTATCCTCTACTGTGCAACAAAAAATACATCAAAAACTTTTTATTTTAGTTTTCTCAAAATTAAAAACTGAGATTTCAATACTGGAAGAGGATATCTTTATCACTTAAATCTCAAAATACTCATGGACGCAAGCTTCAGGTACTGTTTAGGCAAGTTTTGTACTCTTTGCAAAGATAACTAAAAAGTTAGTAAAACTTTTGAAAATATTATTTCCATTGGTGTTTTGAGGCAGTAGTTTTAACACTAAAATGATTTCAGTCTAATTATATACTATAAAAAAATAACAGCCCGCCTTAAAGCAATATGTGTATAATATAATATACAAAATGTATGTAACAGTCATTGTATTATGTTTATATTATTGTATACATGTATAATAATGTTATGTGAATGTATTACGTAATTTAATTATGTAGGAGCTGGGAGAATAGAGGCCGAAAGTTGCTAACAATGAGCTAACCTTGAGGCAATAATGAATTGGAAAGTTTGATAATGCTACTAGTAATTCTGGGAACAATAATGTAATATTTAAAACAGTTTATAAATAGCCAATTAAAAACTAGAAAAAGTTTAAGTTAAATAAAAGTATTCTATTGGAGTAGGATTAGCCAATCAGAAACGTAAACGCCAGATCCCAACCGGACGCTAGACGCGCTCCCGAGCAGTTCAATACGTATTCACTGAGGGACGAAAATGCATTACGGCGAGAATATTATAAAGTTTACGTGTTAAAAAGTGCAATTAATTAATAAATAATCTCACAGCTCTCTATATCAGTGAAGTGTTATTTAATCGTGTGAAGGATTAATAAAAGGAGTGAAGTAAAAATTATATTTTGTGTAAGCCTACATTCTTTACCCGCATCGCCCCCTGCTAAGAGATACAGGTTACTACAAATTAATGCTGACGAAGCCGAGGCAAACATGAATATATATATATATATATATATATATATATATATATAATATTTAAAGAAACATAAAAATACAAAGTTGATTCCTAAACGCTGGGGCGAAGGCCACCGGAAACGTTGTGCCATACGTGGAACAATATAACTACTATTTCAAATTGTACCTAAACGTGGGCAGATACTTCATCAAGTTTGGCTCCCCAACAGTGGAAATATAATACAACTTCTTCATATTGGCTTTCCAACAGTAGGCATTCAACCGTCTCAAATTGGTGTCCAACAGTGGAATTACAACTAAAGACAAACAATACATCTACTTCAAACTGGGTTCCAAACGTGGGGCTACAATAATTTTCTCAGTTTACAAAATATAAATAATTTTATTCGAGATTCCGGTGTGTCGTAATGGCTGCTAGAATCCTGAAGGGAAATGAAAGCTGTAGTAGAAGGGAATGTGACAGTGGAACAAGGAAATGCTGAAGGCTTGAATGAAAAACCACTTGTGGTAGCAAGCTATGGTATTAGCTCCAATATGTAAAGCACACAGAAAGGATGTCAGGCTCCAGAATGTGAAACGTCAACAGAAACTGACGGCTAATATAGGCTGATAAAATCTGCTACCTTGGGAAGCTCCTGCCAGATGTCAGCGTTATGAACCATATCACAACAATAGCAGAAGTCTTTGGCTGAATTTACACTCCTGAACAATGCGTAAGGTAGTACCGAATCGCTGTAGAGGTAGGGTTTGGTAATTAAAAAAATGTTGCATTCACATGACCTTCTCCACCCTCTTGTCCTCCGTGATGTAGAGGTTACCATGCTAGCCTCGAGGTCGCGGGTTCAAACCCGGCGGAGGGCGATAGAGTTTTTTCGGGGGTAAACATCCTTAGCATGGCTTTCTTCGGAAGGGAAGTAAAGCCGGTGGTCCCGTGTCGTAGATTTACGGCACGTAAAAGAACCTCAAGCATGATAAAGAGGCCTCTGAGCAAAATTTCCGGTCTTTCACGCCCAATATAGAAATGGACGCTAAGAGCCACAGCACTTAAAGAGCGTCCATAAATAAAAAAATCTGATGTGTTATACTCACATGACTTTCTCTACTCTTGTACTAACTATTTTTACAAACGCTCATTCTCCATATGCTTCATGTTAATCTTATTGCTAATTTTCTTGTAGATGCAAGGGGAATATGGTAGTATTTAAGCGACAGTCAAATCTTTTAAGAGCTCGTTGCTAAGTGGCGCATTCCATACTCTTTCTATGTCCACGACATAAAAAAATCTGATGTGTTACACTCACATGACTTTCTCTACTCTTGCACAAACTATTTTTACAAACGCTTATTCCCCATCTACTTCATGTTAATCGAGATAAACATTTGCAGGGTCTATCTTATTGCTAATTTTCTTATAGATGTAAGGGGAATATATACACTTACAAGGGCAATATAGAAATACAGTAGCCTTTAAGCACATACATATCTCTTAATAGCTGGTTGCTTGGTACAGCACCATTCCCTTTCCCACAGATTAATACTCTTTGCATATTAAAGAAAAAAAAAAGAATAACGAATTCCCATTTGAGAAAATAAGTATTGAAAAATTTAAGGGAATAACAAGCAATATCTCGAAAATGGTTCACTCAACAAAAAAATTTATATAACATAAATTGTGTATTTTAACGTGATCTACATTTTTTGTGTAGTAACATTTTGTCTATCTCTTATGGTTTACCAGTTATGCAAAAGTCGTTCACAATGAAGAATGCTTTTGGAGACATTCCCAGAAAATTCAAGATATACAATTTATTTGTCACGAAAATATCGTAAACACATATTTTAATCAAAATCGTTAGAGCCATTTTTGAGAAAATTAAAATTTTCGAAAAATGTTCCATGTAAAGGGTAGTCTGGGGTGGAGGGATTTTCTTGAAAACCTTCGTGTCGCATCTCTGGAAAATACTGAACCTAAATAACAAGTTTGGTGTTTATCCGACTGTTCGTTTCCGTTATTCTGTTCACAGACACACACACACACACACACACACACACACACACGGACATGTTTCCAAAAATGCTTTTTTTTATTCAGGGGGTCTCAAAACATGTATTTTCGGTGAAATCTCGGTAACGAATTTTAGGGTGGAATACAATACTTCCCCTACTTACTATACGTAGAAGAGAAAGTAAAAACTCAATTTCAATTTCTCCACCCTCTGTCGCTTATCAGTGAGTATGCACATTATTCGTACGAAATCTAGTTCAAGATATTCATTTTATTAATCATGTAAGTATCTTTAATACATGGATTTTAATCAAAATCGTTGGAGCCATTTTGAGGAAAACCGCGAATGTGGAAAAATGCTTCATGTAAAGGGTAGTTCGGGTTACGAGGGTTTTCTTGAGAATCTTCGTGTCGATCTTCTGAGATATGTGTTATTAAGGGTTCGAATTCTTCATTACTGGTCTTTCTCTTAAAGTGGTCCACATTCAGTTGTTCCTCGCGATGTCATGGAAACAGCATGGAACTTTAAGGTCAGGACATAGCGTCCAGTTGTTGAACATCTCACTATCGCTGCTCGCTTTATATCTATAACGAACAGCGTGATGCAGGTATGTCTGTAAAGGTTTATTTGGATTAAAATGAAGTAGATAGAAAACAAGCTTTCGTAAGAATAATTTGTAAGTCTACTAATAAGCGCTAGAGGGTAGAGAAGGTCATGTGAATGTAATACATAAGAGCATTTCTTCTCAGAATGAAATTTCCATTGTCTGACACCTATGTACATAAACTTTAAATTTATTTGATCTCACCGTTGTTTACTTATGACGACTCCAACACCTCCTTTTTAATTATGGCCACCCGGTACTCCTAGCTCAGTAACAGTCCTAAGGGAATGTTGTCCTTGAGGCTGACTGCGACTTTCTTGGTTCAAACAGGCGATAAATAGTGGTAATTGGTGCAAAAATTACTCTGAACATCCACAGCAAAGTGCAGAATACGTTGCATGAGACAGAGGCCCTTATGTACAGGGGGAGCCAAAAGACTACGACCGGCTGCGCGGTGTGTTTCCTGTCCGCTTCCTCGGCGCTCGTTGCCGTCTGCCGCTATCATAGAGAGGCGCGGATGAAACCATACAAAATTTTTAAAACTACTTTTAAAGGCTTTAGTTAACTTTATGAAAGTGTATTTGAGGACAGAATTATTAGTAGAGATTTGTGCACCCCTCGGCCCCCCTGTAACCCCCTGCGATTTCTATCTCTGGGGTAACTTAAAGCAAAGTGTACAAAACAAACCCACACACCCGGAAGAATTAAAACAAAATATCCGCCAGGAAATTGCCAGCATTTCTCAACATGAACTACGGCGAGTGATGGATAGTTTCCTAAAGAGGTGCCAAAAATGTATGGACAACGACGGTGGCCAGTTTCAGCATTTCTTTCTTAAAGTTGGTAACCCTTTAAAAGTTAGTTTAAAAATGTTGTATGGTTTCATCCGCGCCTTTCTATGACAGCGGCAGACGGCAACGAGCGCCGAGGACGCGGATAGGAAAAACACCGCGCAGCCGGTTCGTAGTTGTTTGGCTCTGCCTATATTATATCGATAACCGTTTTCTCCCTGCAATGTGGATCATATCCCTCTATTGGTATTATTTAAAGATATGCAAATAGGAGATCTACACCTATATCTACGCCGCTGTATCGTAGGGTGAAGAAAGAGACAGGTATATATTAGAATGGCCACCTTTAGCAATAATAGCGCTGTGAATTTCCATGCTAAAGGAGGCTATTCTGATTCGCTTCAACAGATAAATGGGGACTGTAATTTGATTTCTTTTAAGTCTGTAATAAATATAGTCTACTGTTGTTGCTTAGGGCTTTGCTGAACATAAACCACAACACGGAAGAAAAGAATAAAAGATCCGGCAAGGTTTGCAGTGCTGATTTGACTCGCACAGCAAAGGGTGCTAGGACCAATTACAGGCTCCCTCTCCGGTGCGTACATTGCAGTTTGGGCTGTGTTGCCGATTTTCTTGTAAGTGAAGCACGTGTCGTTTGCTTTAGTCCAGGTGAAGTTTGTTTTCTGTGCGCATGCGATTTACTGCGTTACCCTTGTTTAAGTTTCCTGTAAATGCTATCTCCATACTTTAACATAGGCAACTATTTCATCTTTGCATTTTACTAAGAGATGGCACAGGTATACACACGTGTTCAGAGTAGGGTAAGAATTGGCAACACTACCTCTCTCGGTCGCGCTAAATGTCAGAGCCGGAGATAAAACGGCGGTACTATAAACATCTGAATATTAAAAATAAATACATCTACATCTGCTAATTCAGATGCATAAATAAGGATTAGGAACTTTTATGGCATGCAGATGTGTTAAGAAGCATGATTTTAACTTTATAATGAGAAATACTGCAACCACTCCTCATTTCTCAAAGCACTTCTTAGTAATAAATGCCAATTTATGTAAAATCCAAGATTCAGAAGTTCAGGATTATTCCTATGAATAACCCGGGCTATGAATACCAACTTAATGCACGCATTTTCACCTTTTCCTCTCTTTTTTGTTTCCAAAATTAAGGGCGGATCCAAAAGTGAACGCTTGAATTATTATTTTCTTCCGTTGTTTCTTTTTTAGCTTCCGCCAACCTTTGATTAAAAAAGGTGACGCTTTTCTCCACTCTTGTATCTCTGTCTATTCTTGTTAATCGAGACACATTAAGCTTGTAGATGTAAGAATACAATAGACTAAAGTGATAGTCAGATTTTTAAAATGCGGATCGATGTGTGATGATTCCTAAATTCCATTTTTCTTGCACAACCACGAGAAAAACGCAACAGCGACTTACCACTTGAAAATAGTGTAAACATTTGAAAATTCAAAGAAAGAATAGGCCGAAAATTGTAAGGTAGAAAAAATTTATTTTACATAAAGTGTGCACCTTAAAGTAATGCAGACTTTTTTTGGAGAGTAAGATTGTGTCTCTCTCTTACGGTTTACCAATTATACAACATTTATTTAGCATGAAGAGGATTTAACAGGCTATCTGCAGAAAATCCAACATATTAATTGTATTTGTTATGCAACTGTCTTACACATGTGGTATTTTAATGAATACCATTACGTCATTTTTCAGAAAATAAGACATAATAAAAAAAATCTGATGTGTTACACTCACATGACTTTCTCTACTCTTGTACAAACTATTTTTACAAACGCTTATTCTCCGTATGTTTCATGTTAATCGAGATGTTAATCTTGTTGCTAATTTTCTTGTAGATCCAAGGGGAATATGGTAGGTTTTAAGCGATAGTCAAATATTTTAAGAGCTGCTTGTTATGTGGAGTATTCCATTCTCTTTGTATTACCAGGACAAAAAAATGAACAACGAATTTGAGAAAAAGTATAAGTATTGGAAAATTTAAGGGAATAACAAGCAATATCTCGAAAATGGTTCACTCAACAAAAAAATGTAGATATATACATAAACTGTGTATTTTAACGCGATCTACATTTTTTGTGTAGTAAAATTTTGTCTATCTCTTATGGTTTACCAGTTATGCAAAAGTCGTTCACAATGGAGAATACTTTTGGAGACATTCCCAACAAATTCGAGATATAGATTTCATTTGTCACGAAAATATCTTAAACATATGATATTTTAATCAAAATCGTTAGAGCCATTTTTGAGAAAATTAAAATTATGAAAAATGTTCCATGTAAAGGGTAACTGGGGTGGGAGGATTTTCTTGAAAACCTTCGTGTCGCATCTCTGGAAGATACTGAACCTAAATACCAAGTTTGGTGTTTATCCGACTGTTCGTTTCTGAGTTATGCTCTTCACAGACACACACACGGACATGTTTCCAAAAATGCTTTTTTTGGATTCAGGGGGTCTCAAAACACATAAATCTCGGTATCGAATTTTTGGGTGGAATGCAATACTTCCCCTACTTACTATACGTAGTAGAGAAAGTAAAAAAAATTCTTTCATGTAAGGTACTCGTAGTGTGGAGTGGTTGATTTTCTAAAAAAAGAAAAAAAAACTTACGTTTTCGCATCCTTGGAGGCCAATAGCACGTTTGGTATTTAAACGAGGAGACAACCCGCACTAACGCGTCCGCGAGCTCTTTTTTTTTTCAAAATACTTTTGTTGAATTCAGGTTGCCTCAAAACTGTATTTATGGTAAACTCTCGACGTCAACTTTCAAGTGGAATGGGACATTTCCCCTACTTGCTACAGGTGACCGGTGATAACGTGAGACTCGCATTCGGGAGCTCCCAGGTTCCATTTCCATCGACTGACCATAAGTTTCTCATCTACCACGATTCCCATTCCATCATTTCGCTTCCGTTCCGTTTCCTTCCAAGTTTCGTGGCGTATGGCGGCGCCTAACAAATGGCCCGCATGCTTGCTCAAACGCAAGAGTACTCCCCGTGGATGTTGGAGAGCTTGGTTGACAGCTCGTTCATCGCCTCCCTCTAGGCTGCTCCAGCGGTGGGAAGATTCTTCAAGCGTGGAACTGTTAGGGACTTCCGCGCGTCTCTGTAGCATGTGTGCCTGCGGCCTGTAGCCTCCTGTTTTCCTTCATTCACCCCTTCTTCCTAGAGTGGTAGCCAAAATAGATCCTTGTAGGCTGCAGGGCCCGAAGTGTCCCCCTAACCTGCTAGAGGTGAGTAGTACAGAAAGTAAAAAAAGAAATGGTACGGAAGGCAATTCTAAGTCTGTCCTAAGCCCTCCAGTACGCGTAAGTAAATGAGAAGTAATTCTTTAATATGTCGGCATCTGACCTGTTCCAATAAATTTCTCCCAGTCGCTATCTTCAATAAAGTTTGCCTCTTTTATTAACAGTTGCAGCTTATATGATACCGGTAATTGGTAGATTGATACCATTGACCCTCGAGGGATTTTATGTGGCAGTTGTTTCATAGCACTTACATCATCCATTAATCCCAACTCTGCGGTCATGCAGCAGCAATTATAACTAGATAGTGTAACGTTGTTATGACTGGGATTCACTTACCTATAATATAGTTGTTATACACAAATAACATGAGTGTATGTGATTTGTTTATTTTCAGGCTTCTATTGATTAATAGAATAGAGCATGAAGTGGCCAATAGAAGTCAGGCAATAAACAAACATCTGATGTGTTATATTCACATGGCTTCGTCAATCCACAATAGTTTCGCCAGTGGTTTTACGAACTATTCTTACAGAAGTTTGTTCCTCTGTTTCAAGTTAGTCTAGATAAAGATTTGCTGTAATGGCTTTATGACTCATTTCGTTGTACGAATAAGGGGAATACACTAGGATTAAATTTCTTTTTGATTATAGTGTTGTTTATCCATTTCCCGTTCATACTGTTATGGTGGTAAGTTGTACAGTGGTTTTCATTCACACTGTGGCCACCGCACAGGTGTTCCCTCGCCGGCCGCCGTAGCTCTGAGTACCGCTGAAACAGTGAACCGCCTCACGTTCTCGTATTCAAAGTTGCAATTACAATGATAATGAGCACATTGCCTTGAAGCAATATGTGTATGTAATAATTTGTAAAATGTATGTAACAGTCATTGTATATGCTCATATTATTGTATCCATGTGTAATAATGTTATGTGAATATATTACGTAATTTAATAATTTAGGAGCTGTGAGAATAATAAGTTAAACGTTGCTAACAATGAGGTAACAATGAGGTAACCTTGAGGGAATAATGAGTTTAAATGTTATTTGTGATTCTTGGAAGCATTAATGTAATTTTAGTGAGAGTTTATAAAATATACCCAATCAACAACCAGAAAAAGCTTTAGTTAAATGCAGATATTCTATTGGAGTAAAAATAGCCTAGCAGAGACTTGAAATACAGAAATTTACAAGTTTAGACGGTTGAAATCTAGTCAGTTGCCTGCAGACAGTGATTAGTAACCGGATGCTTGTGCGTCCTCGAGAGATTTAATACGTATTCGTGTGAGAGAAAAAAATAAGTTTAAGTGTTAAAAAGTGTAATTAATTAATAAAAAGAATCTCACAGCTCTCTATATAAGTGAAGTGTTATCGTGTCAAGCATTAATAAAAAGGAGTGAATTAAAACTTAAAATCTGCGTAAGCCTACATTCTTGTCTCATCACGCCCTGCCAAGACTTCCATGTCTCTAATAATAATACTGACGCAGCCGAGGCAAACATAAATATTAAATATTTAAAGAAACAGTTTAATTACAAAGTTAATATTTTTTTATACTTGGGGCAAAGGCCACCTGAAAATACATTTGGGGCAAAGGCTACCGGAAACTGTTTACTATACGTGCGGTTGCACGAATTTCAAGTTCGGCTCCCCAAAATTTGAAATATAATACAACTCCTACTTCAAATCGGCTTTTCATACCTAGCAGCAAACAACGTAAAGAATAGTTCTACTTCAAATTGGCGTCCATACGTGGAGCTAAATAAATAAACAACTACAACAAATCAAATTCTTCAACCTTATCATTAAGAGATGTTGGAAATGTTGACCTCTATCCACATATTTCTGACATTTTCTCAGGAAATTTTCATTTGTACTGACGAGCTCAATATCCGAAAATGACTGAATTTCTCGCCTGATGTTTTCTGTTAGTTCTTACTACATATCGGGTTTGCTGCGTACAGCTTCTTTTAGTGTGATCAGAGTCAGGTACATTTCTGTAATTGGATTTTGCAAAATGATAGAGTAACTGATCCACTCTTAATATTCTTCTCTTACGAAGAACAGTTCCATTTATATGGCTTTGTTTCGTAACAAAATAACGTATATTGGAGTACAGAGAACCTCGATTTTACACACGAGGTTCCCTTGCATGGTGCGAAAATTGTGTACAGTTGCACCACTGGGCGCTGTCTGCTTACAGCTCTTGTTTACCATATGCAGAGGGAAAAGTTGCCGTGAAAAGGGACTATTGCTTAGGATCTAAAAAGTAGGAAATATTCACCAACACATAGATTAACAATACAGCCAGAAGCCTAAGTTCAACATTAATAAATCAGGGGCAGGGACATGAATGTCAACTTTCGCCTACACTTATACACTTATGAAGCTATATACGAATGGCGAAACAATTTAAAAGATAAATATTATAATAAAAATCTTTGTGACAATATTATTTGCTAACGACTACGTAATAACAATCAATTCAGAAAATAATTTACAAATTGTCGTACATGGTACATTGAATATGACAATGAACAAATATAACTTGGTACAAAAAGACATGTCTGATGTGCTACATGCACATGACTTTCTCTACCCTCTACTCTTACGAAGCTTTATTTTCCTATGGAATTAAATTTAATGGAAATTAACCTCTCCGGAAATAGCTGAATTACACATTTCGTTAAAGATACAAAATGAATAGCGACAGTCAGACATACGTTTTTATCTATCGCTTAACCTTTACCCGTTATACAAAATTCTTTCTGAGTGAAGAGAACTTCATAGTCTATTCCCAGAAAATTCTGGATATACATATTGTTTGGCATGTAAATATCGTTAATATATGACATTTTAACTAAAACCTAGAGCCATTTTTACTCTCTCTACTACGTATAGTAAGTAGGGGAAGTATTATATTCCACCCAAAAATTCGATACCGAGATTTCACCGGCAATATATGTTTTGAGACACCCTGAATCCAAAAAAAGCAGTTTTGGAAACATGTCCGTTTGTGTGTCTGTCTGTCTGTGAACAGCATAACTCAAAAACGAAAAGTTGGATAAACACCAACCTTGGTATTTAGGTTCAGTATCTTCCAGAGATGCGACATGAAGGTTTTCAAGAAAATCCCCCCACACCACATTACCCTTAACATGGAACATTTTTCGAAAATTTTAATTTTCTCAAAAATAGCTCCAACGATTTTGATTAAAATAACATATGTTTAAGATACTTCCATGACAAATAAAATGTATATCTTGAATTTTCTGGGAATGTCTCCAAAAGTATTCTTCATTATGAACGACCTTTGCATAACTGGTAAACCATAAGATATAGACAAAGTTTTACTACACAAAAAATGCAGATCGCGTTAAAATACATAATTTATATCATATATATTTTTTTGTTGTTGACTGAACCATTTTCGAGATATTGCTTGTTATTCCCTTAAATTTTCGAATACTTATACTTTCTCTTAAATGGGAATTCGTTATTCATTTTTTTTGTCCTGGTAATGAAAAGGGAATGGAATACATAGCAACCAGCTCTTGAAATATTTGACTATCGCTTAAAGCCTACCAATTCCCCTTGCATCTACAAGAAAATTAGCAATAAGATTAACATCTCGATTAAAATGAAGCATATGGAGAATAAGCGTTTGTAAAAATAGTTTGTACAAGAGTAGAGAAGGTCATGTGAGTGTAACACATCAGAATTTTAGAATATAAAAGAATGTTGAAAAATGTTCCATGTAAAGGGTAGTTGCGTGGGGGGGATTTTCTTGAAAATCTTCGTATTACACCTTTGGAAAGTACAGAACCTAAATACCAAGTTTCGTATTTAGCCGACTTTTCGTTTTTGAGTTATTTGTTCACAGACACATATACGGACTTTTTCAAAAATGCTTCTTTTTTATTCAGGAGTTCCATAACATGTATTTCTCGGTATCGAATTTTTGGGTAGAATGCAATATCTTCTCCACCTACTATGTACATGACAAAGTGAAAATAATTGGCTTTTAAAGGGAAGAACCTATATGCTACAAGATGGTTTTAAATTCCTCTACAGTTGAACAGGTCAGCTGTTTTAAATACTTGAGATATATAATCTCCTGATAATTCTAATGACTTAGACATTAAATTTCACTTCATGTGTGTGGCAATACAATGAACATCACTCATGAAAGGAAGAGTTGAAACAACTTTAAAATTCTATAAGACAATGGCTATACCTATACTGCTTTATATGGACCTGGGCTGTGACAAAGAGACACGGTCGACGAAATATGATTTATACAGTCGAACTTGATTAATTCGAACGTTTTTAATTCGAAATTGTGGATAATTCTAGCTTTTAGCATGGTCCCTTGACATTCCCATACATCGCAACGTTAAAAAGCCTTCTGTAAATTGATATTTCTTTTGGATAATTTGATATAATATTCAACAAAAATGACTGAAAAAATTATAAGTTAGTCAAACTTGCTGGATAAATTCCAGGAAATGTGCCATACTGTGCTTCCATTTCCTTCCTTCGCTAAATTCCAGGAAATGCATCATATTGTAATTCCCTCTCCTGCTGGTAAGGAATGTTGGTTACTCAAGCTTCTTTGTGCAATTCTAGGAACTTGTTGCCAGCCCCTAGCCTCTTATACAAGGCAGTTCTCATTGTGAACACTGCATCCAGTCCATTGTCTACCTGCTACGTTTGCAGCAAATAACTTCCCGTGCAGTAAAGTGAGCATTTTTAAACAGTGTACACAGTTACATCAAAATCATCAGTGTGTGTTTAAGTATGAGCTGAGCCGACCATGGCTCTCTCCAAACCTAAACGTATAAATTACAAAACTCTTACTTTAGCTGAAAAGGCAGCAGTCATTTGCGAAGTGGAAAAAGTTTTAAAAAAAAGTGTGACATTGCAAGAGATTTTGGAATTCCCCAGAATATATTGTCTACGTATCTCAAAATTAAGGACAAAATTTTGAACAGTGTAGTTACGAACAGTGACGAAAGTGAAAAAAAAAAAAAAAAAAAAGAGCAAAGGTGCCTGAAAATCCTGACGCCAATGAATGCGTTAAAAAGTGGTTCAAGCAGGCACGGGATAAAAAAAAGTCCAGTAAGTGGATCTCATATCACAGCCAAAGCAGCGGAATTTGCACAGCAATTGGGAAAAACTAATTTTAAGGCAAACAATGGATAGCCGGATGGTTTTAAAAAGAGAAATGGTATTTCCTTTAAAACTGTTTGTGGAGAAAGTGGGGGTGTTGACCAGCAAGCAGCCAGTGATTGGAAAACGAGCTTGGTAGAGTAGATTCAAGAAAAAAAATTCAAAACATATTTTCAACAAAATGTGTTTGAAACAATGTTCCAATCACTCAATAAACTAGAAGTGTTTTGCGTGTGAATCAAAGGTTAAATCCTAAAAAAAAACAAAGATATCAAGATTCTTCAAAAAACTGAATCTGAACTGAACCCGAGTTTCAATATCACAAAACTGTAAGTACACACTGTAATGTTGTCCTTCCTATAACTTCATTTAATTTAGACCTGTTTTAATTAAAAAAGTTTTAAAAAATCGAACTTTTGTAATTCGAAATCTTAAATAATTCCATTTTTTTCTTGGTCGCTTCAACTTCGAATTATCCAAGTTCGACTGTGCTAGGAACTGCAGGATACAGAAGCACTGATCACTGAGGCAGTATTTTTAACACTTAAATGATTTCAGTCTAATTATATAATATATAAATTCAATAACAGCCCGCCTTAAAGCAATATGTGTATGTAACAAGATATAAAAAGTGTACATTACAGTCATTATATATGTTTATATTATTGTGTACATGTTCAATAATGCTATGTGAATGTATTACGTAATTTAATAATGTAGGAGCTGCGAGAATAATAGGTTAAAAGTTGCTAACAATGAGGTAACATTGAGGTAACCTTGAGGCAATAATGAATTTGAAAGTTTAATAATAATAATAATAATAATAATAATACTTGTGATTCTTGGAAGCAATAATGTAATTTTGGTGACAGTTTATAAAATAGCCAATCAACAACCAGAAAAAGCTTTAGTTAAATGAAGGTATTCTATTGGCCTAGGATTAGCCAATCAGAAACTAAAATGGAGCAAAATTTACAAATTGAGAAGTCAGTTGTTGTAGACAGTGTTCCTAACGGACGCGAATGTGTCCTTGAGAAGTTTAATATGTATTCAGTGTGACACGAAAATAGTTTACGTGTTAAAAAGTGCAAGTAATTAATAAAAGAATCTCACAGCTCTCTCTCTATATTAGTGAAGTGTTAAAGTCGTGTCAGGCATTAATAAAATGGAGTGAAGAAAAACTTAAAATCTGTGTAAGCCTACATTCTTCAGTCGCACCACTCCCTGCTAAGACATTCATGTCTCTAAAAAAAAATATAAATACCGACACAGCCGAGGCAAACATAAATATATAATATTTAAAGAAACAGTCAAAATCACAAAGTTAATATTTTTTTTAAACATTTGGGTCGAAGGCTAACGGAAATTTTTTATCATACGTGCGGTTGCAACTACTTCAAGTTCGGCTACCCAACAGTCGAAATACAATACAACTTCATCACATAAAAAAATGTTATTAGATATGAATTGAAGATTTTTGATATTTGTGGCAGTAATTTGTATCACAGTAATGTAAATGCTAGAGTGATTGTAGTGTAAATAAGCATTATTGTATGACATTGATTTGAGATGTTTGTTAATTATAAGCATTGTTAGGAAATAAGTTTACACGACCGCACTGAAACTGACAATAGGAGCGGATAACAATGTGCGAGGGGTGAGTTGAATATTAATTAGAAGAGACAAACAAATGACGTCAGATTGGCGCGCTTTTATTGGAAATAGCGGGAAGATTTTCCCTAGAGCATATGTTTTCGTAATTTTTGATTTGATATAAAAATAGACGCTAATGTTGGCGCGTTTTATTAACCAATAGCAGCTCGGTTATAATCTTTAGGCATATCGGGGTGTGGGAGTATAAAAAGCTAAAGTCAGGCAGATTTCGTCAGTCCAACAGAAGCATTCACGCGTTATACGTCGCACAGTTAGTTCATCAGAATCGTTCGCGGGTTACACGTCGCGTAGTTCAACGGAAGCATACATAAAGTACACGTCGCAATTCTACAGAATCACTCGCGTCTTAAAGTTTGTTATAAATGTGAAACACGCGAATTAATAATGTGCAGTAAATAAGTCATTATAGTGATATTAGAAAATATAACAGTTTCAGTTTGGCGTGTATCACGAATCAATATGTGAACTTAATTGTGATGGTAATAAAAGTGTAAAAACAAATTCTTTTATCAGTGTTATCTTTGAGTAACAAAATCCTTTCCGCTTACACACCCTGTTTAAGAGATTTGCTCGACTGAATAATAATAGCTAGCCGGAGGACAAAGAACCCAACATTTAAAATATTAAACAATAACAGGCGCTCAGAAATAAGATAACACGAAGTGACCTAAATTAGCTTCCATACATGGTGCAGATAAACATGAAGCATCTTCCAACTAACTAACAACAAACAATCACACTTCAAATTCTAGACAAACTTGATACGAATATCGATCAAATGGCATGATCTTGTAGAAGGAATGGAAACAAAGACATTCTACAACCATAAATCCAAAGGACTAAGAACAAGAGGAGGACCACTTATGCGGTGGAAAGACCTTTTTAAGCAGTCTAAGAAGACTTAATCCCTGAAGGGAAGAGAGATTTATTTACAAAACTACCCGCTTATGAAAAATTGTAAATGTTAATCAGGCAACAATCATGAAAGAGAACCGAATTAGGACCGTATTACACTGCGTGCAAGAAAACACTCGGCGGTGGAACCGCTCTGCCGCAGTTTGGATGTGACAGCTCTGTGTTACATTCTGCTTAAATCACTTCTCCTCTCTCCACCGCCACCCCCCTCCGGGGAGTGGTAAAACGGTTTTAAAGGAGGAGGCAATTTCACACAACAGCATTTGACAATTTATGTGGTAAAGTGCCGCCGTGGGAAAACGAAGGAAATTCTTGTTAACTTGGATTCCAAACGATTACTGCGTAGACGATGTAAACAAGTCAAAGAGAAGTAAGTGTACTGGGGCAGATATTAATTAAAACCCGCATTTCAGATTCGTCTCTATAAACACCAAGTCGCCCTTAACCCAGGGCTATTTACACGGCGCCGACACCTCAAGACTGTCCCATTTTTTAATGACAAAAAGCTAACGATTATACCTTATGGATCAGAACCTAATATTGTGGCCAAGAAGACTTCACGTGTCGTCGTAAAAGAGAGTACGTACTTGCTTCAACTACGCAGTTACCACGAAGTACGATGGACCTCCTAGGGACCCTCCTAAATGCAGGGTGGGCGATGTCGTGGCGCAAGGACTTAGTGGGCGAATTGTGCCCAGGACCTGCTGGGAAGACAAGAACCTCCGTGCTTCGCCAGCCGGATCCTCGTCCCGTGCACTTGACAGTTCCGTTGGATACAGACCAGAGAGGGGAGGTTATGAAGGACCACAAGACACGGCCTGGGGCTGACGATAAAGCCAAACTCCTGGTGCCCTCTGATAGAAGACGGCGGAATTGTGTGTGGGGGCTATTAGTGTGTCTTACCGAGCGAGATGGCTCCGCGGTAACGTATCAGGCTCGCATTCGGGAAGTCCCGTGTTCGACGGCCCACTCTGACCTTGGGGTTTTCGTGGTTTTCTCTGGTCGCGAATGCTGAGGATTTCCTTTCCACCATTTACCTTTCACTCCATTTCATTCTCGTTTCAGGTGTGCTTCTAGATTTCATGGCGTATGGTGGTGTCCGACAGATGGCGAGGATGCTTCCTCAAAGTAAAGAGTAAAGTAAAGAGTACTCCCGTGGACACTAGAGGGCTGCTTGATCGACGGGTCGTTCATCGTCCTCTCTGGCCAGCTCTAGCAATGAGACGGGTCTTCGAGCCTGTAAAGTTAGTAACTTCTGCGCGACTCTGCGGCCTGTAATCTCCTGTGGCTCCTTCACTTCATACCTTCCTCCTGAGGAGTGATAGCCACAGTAGATCTCCCGTAAGCCTATATCTGTAGATGACTTGGCACATATGCTCAGGAGTATCTTGCAACATTTATAATGGGCGCGTTGTTATTATTTAACCGATACTTACACATAAGACTGTGATACCATAATTATTGCCCGGAAGATATAAATAATTAAATAAATAAAAGATAGATTAATAAATAATTGCAATAAAGAATTCCAGTATATTAAACCAATGTTTAATATAATAAGCTTGAACTGAAAGATTTGCTGAAGAAAAAGGTAATTAGCGAGCCAAGTTAAGCAGTCATTAGTAACTGCGTGAGTAGCGAAAGCATTAGCTTAAAGATTCTTGGAATGCGGTTAGGTTATAAGTTCAGTATGTTTGAACGCCCACGTAAGCAAAAATTCTTAAAAAGAGAAAGGTAATGAAAATCTGAAAGTTTAGCCAGGCCTCCTATAGCAACTGCTCAGAGACGCATACGTAATACTTTAGAGACTGGCCCGCGTATGAAGTAACTTTGGTGGGAGGAGTCATAGATAGGTGGGGCTTGAGTTAACATAAGGGCATGCAATTCTAATCAGACATATTCGTTCGTGCATACATTTGTCATTCTGGATACTTGTGACGACTCGTGTGTTGTTTCAAGCGCTCAGTGTAAGCTTTAGCGGCCATCGCGGAGGATTTTGCCGGTGAGCATTTTAGCAGCTCACAGCAAGTTACGCTTCAAGTTTCCTTTATTGCGGAAACAGCTATTACAAACCGTAAAATTGATTCTGCAGAAGTTGGCAGGTATAATAATTCAATTGTTATAGTTTCGAGTGCTATGATTCATAATAAATTTCGTCTTTTATCTTCAAGCGGTTGGCAACTCGCTTCAGTAGCTCAAGTATTAGATCACATTAAATTTCTCAGTCAATTTAAACTGGTGTTATCCTTTTACACTACACTCACGCATACTCATAGCTCTACCACTGGAGTAGCTGGCGCACGAGACAACAGAGCGGTTTACGAGATACGAGAGCTGTCCCAGAACTATCCAACCTAACAAAGAAAACACAAACATTTTGGGAAAAAACATCTTTATTTATCTACATAGTCTCCTTTCAGCTCGATGCACTTTTCCCAGTGATGTTCAATAGCTTTGATCCCCTGTTTATAGTGAAAACCGTCGAGTTCTGCAAAATAGCCATCTCTTCCTGTTTGGCAAATCTTTCACCACCAAAACATTCCTTCAACTTTGGAAACAGAAAAAAATCAGAGGGGGCTAAATCTGGCGAATAGGCTGCATGAGGAAGCGATTTGAACTTTAACTCATTTATTTTGGCCATGGCGATAATGGATGTGTGAACTGGTGCATTGTCTTGATGAAACAGAACTTTCTTTTTCGCTAAATGCGACCGTTTTTGCTTGATTTCATCATTCAAACGCTGCAATAAGTTTGCATAATACTCGCCATATTTTGCTTTTCCTTTTTGAAGATAATAAATGAAAATTATACCACGTGCATCCCAAAAAACCTGACGCCATGACCTCGTCTGCAGATGGAACTGTCTTCGTCTTCTTTCGAGCCGATTCTCCCCTTTCAATCCACTGTTTTTACTGTTCCTTCGTCTTAGGTATGAAGTGATGGATCCATGTTTCATCCATGGTTATGAATCGACGCAAAAACGCGGCTTTATTGCAACGAAACATCGCCAAACACTCGACTGAAACATCTTCACGATGCTGGTTTTGTTCCATTGTGAGTAAATGCGCCACCCATCTTGCGCACAGTTTTCTCATGTCTAAATTTTCAGTCAGTATGCGATGTACAGTACTTTTTGAAATGCCTAAGTTGTCTACCAGCTCGCGCACTCAATCGACGGTCGTCCAATATCATTTTGTGGATTTCCTTCACAATTTCTGGCGTGGTCACCTCATCTGGTCGACTACTGCGATGTTCGTCTTGGCAGCTCGTAAGGCCTCGTTTAAACTCTGCCACCCAATATTTTACTGTTGTAAACGAAGGAGCAGACTCCCCCAGAGTAGAATCTAGCTCAGCTTTAATATTAGTTGGACTAAGACCTTTCAAATGAAAGTATTGTATCACATAACGATGGACAGTTTTATCCATGTTTACAAATTCACTGAGAGAGTTCACTATTGATGGCTGCCAAACAATTACTAAACGACGTAGCATCGTCAAACTTCAAACTTAAACTTTATAAGGGTGGTACTTATATATACGTCAGGACCGATACTTCTGAGACTGCCCTCGTATCAGAAGAAGGTAAGTAAATGTCCTCAAAATTATTTCACCATTCAGAGGCTTAAAAAAAAAATCAGATGAGTGCGTTATGAAAAATTGGCTTATCATCGTGGTGCAGTACTAGTTATCAAATGTTCTTGTTTTAGGAACCCCTTTCACAGCAGGCTGGCGCGACTAAGCTACGGGACCAATGAACATCTTGCATATTTCGAGGATATGAATCGAACAGATTACATCCATCGCTGATTGTAAAAATGAAATTTTATAGTCATTCTGTTCCAAGCCCGTTCACGCGGAACAATTTATGCTTAGAATGTCTCTTGCCAGCAGGGAAATTTAAATAAATCAGGTATTCCAGCAAAAGGCTAGTAAAACAGAATTTATTGATTATTAAGCCTGGAATTTTGTCTCCGTACGAAGGAGTCGACTCACTCCAGCATTAAGAACTCGGTCCGCTCTTCCGGGCCAAAAGCGATGCGAAAAAGGTGTAAAGTTCCATTAGTTCCAGACAGGCGATCGGAAATCAATTACGGCATTAGAGGACTGCTTTCTTCCTCCCACCCAATCCGTCTCTGCCAGCACTCGTGAACAAGGGGCGACGAAAGACAGCTTCCCTTTTTCCCTATTTCCATGAATACCTCAACATCCGTCAAGTTGAACATCTCTCGCCAGAATAATCAGAAGTCATGCTTGAAAGGGAGGGGAAAAAAGCCTTGCAAGATAATGGCGTAAAACAAAAGAATTTGATCGGAAAATAAATGTCATCTTTTCATTCAACTGCTCTCGAATGTTAAGCACGTGATGCAATCATGTAACGTAGTAGAAAGAATTGTCTTTTGTTCTACATTATTAGTCTCTCTACAACGAGGGTAATCCAAGAAGTAACGACTGCTTGTCTTTTAATATATTCAGGAAGAATATTTTATTAAAAAATAGATGTATTACGCTCACATGACTTTCTTTACCTTCCATCGTTTATGAGTGTGTATAGGGGAAAGGTCCCTAATTTGAACCGCCTCTTAAATTGAACCGCTCCGATATTTTCCAAACTGTTCGACAGATGGCACCATAATCCTAGCAGAAGCGTGGCGTGTACAGCTAAGAATGCTTGGAGTTGTTGACTTTGAGCTGTGGTTTCAGTTGTATGAAGTGTTGTGTGTGTTTGGTGCTTCAGAAGTAATATTTGACTCATCTAGCTAAGCTTATACGACCAATTAGATAAGTTTGAGATGATCTATATATATTACATGTTATGAAGTGTTTATTTAGCAACAATATTCATGCATACGTCTCTCCTAGTCACACAGATGCTATAGCTTCAAAATGGCGTCGCTCGTAAATCGAACCACTGTTTGAACCTTATATTGAACTGGTCCAATTTAGGAAACCTATTGAAGTTCTAGGAATGCTCAACTGCGAATAGTATATCGTGTGAATGAATATCCACATAATATGTTAAGTTAAAAAAAATCATGTTAAAAACAGTGGTTGACATGAATATGTGAATTGTCTGAAATGATGGACATGATCTAGTGTATGAGTTGTAGGATATGGCTTCACCAAAAGTTACTGCCAAGAAGAAAATGTTTTATTGTGAAGACTGTGTATAATAGGACTCTTTGGTATGAGAGTAAAAATTAGTAAAAACTCTATATTTGCAAATAATACCTATTCCAAAAACCAAGTGATGGTTATATAAAAATTCAAAATGTTCAAAGAAATTGTTGTTCTTAACACAATTTTGGACTCTACTTTTGTTGCTGATAGCACATTTGTTTTGAATGTACAATAAAATATGTGTATTTTGTATTAACAAAAATACTTTTAAACTTAAAGTATGTGGTTCATTTTAAGACACGGGATGTTCAATTTAAGCACCACGTTCCTAATTTGAACCGATTTACACCATCTCACTTTTTAAGTGTTATTTAATTGATAATTGTATTACTTTTAAACTGTGTTGAGGATATTTATAGCGCAAGAATTTTTCACTTTAACGCTTGTGTTTCTGGAAATTTTGATTTGAAAATATAATTATTTACTAATTAGGCTCAAGTGGTTCAATAAAGGGACCTTTCCCTACAAACAAATCTTAACAAAGCTTTTTACTTTTTCGACTACGTATAGTAAGTAGGGGAATTATTGTATTCCACCCAACCGAGATTTCACCGGAAATACAAGTTTTGCGCCCCCTGAATCCAAATAAACGATTTTTGAAAACATGTCCATGTGTGTCTCTCTTTGAAGAGCATAACTCAAAACCGAAAAGTTGGATAAATACCAAACTTGGTACTTGAGTTTAATATCCTCCAAGGAATGCGACACGAAGATTTTCAAGAAAATCTCCCCACCCCAGACTACCCTTTACATGGAAAATTTTTCGAAAATCTTGATTTTATAAAGAATGGCTCCACGATTTTTATTAAAATACCACATACGAAAGACATTTATTTACATGACAAAGTGTATATCTTGAAATTAAGAAGTCTTCTTCATTCATTGTATAATCTTGCATAACTTGTAAACCTTAAGCGATAGACGAAATCGTGCCACACTAAAAATGTAGAGCTCTTTAAAACACACAATATACTTAAAATAAGTTATATTAATAACTTATTA
The DNA here is from genome assembly GCA_030765065.1 of Deroplatys truncata. Lineage (NCBI taxonomy): Eukaryota > Metazoa > Arthropoda > Insecta > Mantodea > Mantidae > Deroplatys > Deroplatys truncata. Next base: position 17,754,296 of record CM060979.1, read on the forward strand.
GTATATTAATAACTTAAAATACAAGAATACAATTAAAATAAATAAAATTGCAACAGAGGTAACGAATCCAATAGAATATATAGATATACAATAACAGAATGACCTGTGAGGCAGTATTTTTAAACACTTAAATGATTTCAGTCAAATTATATAATATATAAATTTAATAACAGCCCGCCTTAAAGCAATATGTGTATGTAACAATATATAAAACGTGTATATTACAGTCATTATATATATATATTGATATCATTGTATACTATTGTACACATGTTCAATAATGTTATGTGAATGTATTACGTAATTTAATAATGTAGGAGCTGTGAGAATAATAGGTTAAAAGTTTCTAACAATGAGGTAACAATGAGGTAGCCCTGAGGCAATAATGAATTAGAAGGTTTAATAATGCTACTAGTTATTCTTGGAGCAACAATCATGTAATGTTTGTGACAGTTCATAAAATAGCCTATCAACAACCAGAAAAAAACTTTAGTTAAATGAAGGTATTCTATTGGACTACGATTAGCCAATCAGAAACTGAAATATAGCAAAATTTTCAAATACAGAGTTCAGCTGCTTGTAGACAGTGCTCATAATTGGACGCGTTGCTTGTAGACAGCGTTTCTAACCGTACGCTAGATACGTCCTCGAGAAATTTAATACGCATTTTGTGCGAGAAAGTAGTTTACGTGTTAAAAAGTGCAAGTAATTAATAAAAAATCCCACAGCTCTCTCTCTCTCTCTCTCTCTCTCTCTCTCTCTCTCTCTCTCTCTATATATATATATATATATATCAGTGAAGTGTTATTTAAATAGTGCCAAGCATTAATAAAAGGAGTGAAGTAAAATTATAATTTACCATACGTGCGATTGCAACTACTTCAAGTTCGGCTCCCCAACAGTTGAAATATAGTACAACTCCTTCAATACAACCTACTTCAAATTGGCTCCCAAAGCGTGGGACAAATAATAATAATAATATGTCTCTACTTCACCTGATATATACAATACACAAACAAAACACTATACCAGATGAAACGAGAGCCATAGCAATAGCTACGGAAAATTAAATATACGCAGAAAAAGAATGTCTCCGAATATATACAGATGGATTGCTCATCAATAAAAAAAAAAAATCGCCGGTGCAGGAGTATACTGTAAACATTTTGCACAGCATCTAACATTGGATGAAACGTCAAACCACTATGATGGAGAATTAACAGCTATAAAAGCAGCATTACAGAACATTTTATATAGACCATACATAAAACAAAAAATAGTCATCTTATCAGACTCAAAATCAGCCATAGATGGAATAGTAAATTACAATAATGAAACAACAAGAAATATTAAAGAAATAAGAAGCCTAATTAAAGCAGCTGAAACTAGAAATCATGTCACTCTACAATGGATTCCAGCTCATGTCAGACTTTTGGGTAATGAACATGCGAATCAATTAGCAAAGAAAGGTGCAATACAACAAATAAAACCTGTAGCACAAATAGAAATAAATAAACAATTAAATAACATTAAACAATATTATTCAAAAGACAGCAGAGACTTGATTAAGATAAATTAAAAGATAAACATTATAAGAATATTACAGATAGAGCCGATATACAAAAATGCCAAGGAAGACTGCAGTGGCCTTATTTACGATGGCAACTGACCACGATTGCCTCGCAGAACATCTCTACAAGATAAGATACCTACCTACACACAAGTGCACTCTCTGTGAAGAAGATGTCATCCTGAACGAACAGCATCTCGCCAAATGCAAAGCCCTTAAAACTTAACTTGCAGACTTTATATTGGGAAGCAGAGGGAAAATGATACAGATCAATTAATACCCAGTGCCACTGATGAACAACAACAACAACAACAAAGCTTTTGTGCCAAAGTCATTTCTGAGACATCCGTTATTAATGGTTGGAATTGTTAAATATCTGTTCCTTTCAAGTCCTGTCAACACTCATTTATTTCTTGGAATTCTAAGGCCAGCGTATAGCGTCCAGTTAAACATTTGACTATCGCTAATCCGTGTTTAACTATAACGAATCGTGTAATGTAGCTATTTCTGCATAGGTTTAAAGGTTTATCTGGATTAAAATGGACCTATATAAAAAAATCTGATGTTATACTCACATGACTTTCTCTACTCTTGTACAAACTATTTTTACAAACGCTTATTCTCCATATGCTTCATGCTAATCGAGATGTTAACCTTATTACTAATTTTCTTGTAGATGCAAGGGGAATTGGTAGGCTTTAAGTGATAGTCAAATATTTTAAGAGCTCGTTGCAATGTGGAATATTCCATTCTCTTTGCATGTCCAGGACATAAAAAAAATGAATAACGAATTTCCATTTGTGAAAAAGAATAAGTATTGGAAAATTTAAGGAATAACAAGCAATTTCTCGAAAATGGTTCACTCAACAAAAAAAATGTATATGACATAAATTGTGTATTTTAACGCGATCTACATTTTTTGTGTAGTAAAATTTTGTCTATCTATTATGGTCTACCAGTTATGCAAAAGTCGTTCACAATAAAGAATACTTTTGGAAACATTCCCAGAAAATTCAAGATATACACTTTATTTGCCATGAAAGTATCTTAAATATATGATATTTTAATCAAAATCGTTAGACCCATTTCTGAGAAAATTAAAGTTTTCGAGAAATGTTCTATGTAAAGGGTAATTTGGGGCGGGGGATTTCCTTGAAAACCTTCGTGTCGCATCTCTGGAAGATACTGAACCTAAATACCAAGTTTGCTGTTTATGCGACTGTTCGTTCCTGAGTTATGCTGTTCACACACACGTACATGTTTCCAAAAATGCTTTTTTTTGGATTCAGGTGGCCTCAAAAATATATTTCCGGTGCAATCTTGGTATCCAATTTTTGGGTGAAATACAATACTTCCCCTACTTACTATACGTAGTAGAAAAAGTAATAAGTTTTTGTAAGACTAGTTTGTATAATGATGCAGTAATTTGTATCACAAATTATTTAAATGTAAAGAATGATTATAGTATGAATATGCATTTTTATGTGTCATTGATTTAAGATGTTTGTTTATTGTAATTATTGTTGAGAAGTAAGTTTATACGGCCTTACTGAAACTGACAATAATAGCGTGCAATAATGCAGCGAGGGGGTGAGCTGTTTATCATTATTGGAGACGAGGAAGTTACGTAATGTTGGCGCGGTTTTTTCTTTAGAATCTTCTGGAACATTCTCCCTAGAGCATATGTATTCATAATTTTCATTGGATATTAAAATAGACGCTAATGTTGGCGCGTTTTATTAGCCAATTGCAGCTCAGTTATAATCTTTAGGCATATCGGGGTGTAGGAGTATAAAAAGGGCTAGGTTAGAGATAGACCCCGTCAGTTCGTCGAAAATATTTGTATGCTACACGTCGCCTTCAGTCCGTCAGTTCACCGAAAATATTTCTAAAGTACACGTCGGCTATCGATTCACAAGTTACGCGTAGCAGAGTTATGAAAAATCTAATGTGTTGTAAAGTTAATTATACAAAAAGCTGAAGTACGTGAATTAAGAATGATCAGTAAATAAGTTATTATAACAGTTTCAGTTTGGCGAGTGTCAAGATCAATGTATAAATGTGATAGTGACTGTGTTCGACAATAAAAGTGTAAAACAAATTCCTTCATTAGTGTTATCTTTGGATAAAAGACTCCTTTCCGTTTACACAACCTGCATAAAGAGAAGTGCTCGACCAAAAAGTTCATAGCTAGCCGGAGGACAGTGAACAAAAATTAAATAAAATAACAGTAGCATTCTTTCAAACAAACACTAATACTGCCGCAAATTGCTAACACCAGATGGAGCTAACAAACATTATAAAGAATCACATCACAAAATGGCTTATCACCACGTGAAGTAAACACAAATAAACAAATATAACAGAAGTATACCACTTCAATAACCACTAATAAACGATAGAGAGTAGAGAAAGTCAAGTGAATGTATGCCTTCAGATTTTTTACTTTCTCTCCTGCTTAACTACATTACATTCCATCCAAAAATTTGATAACGAGATTTCACCGGAAATACACTTTCTGGAAATTTAGGTAAAATGTGGACAAATTAATAATTGAGATAAACTGCGAACAACTTAACAATTTGGATAAAGCCTAGCAAAATCACGAGAATTAAAAACAATGAAGTAGGCCTAAAGCGGAATTCACATACCACATATAAAAACTAAATGATCAGGCAAGAACAAAATCAATAACGCAAATATAAATCACGTCTATGGCTCCGTAAAATAACTATATTTTAATATCTAAACATCAGCTTATTGAAAAAATGGCAACAAACAAACCCCGAAGACAAAGCCAGTCTTTTACTACATTAAGTATTCTCCGCAGCCGGGGTCTCTAGAATGGAGTAACTGCCCCAAGCCCCTAAAGCTGAACCTTGAGCGCGTATCGGTTGCGTCAGAGGGTGGATTGTCGAGACCTGCACGGTGGGTTTGGTTGATCACCAAATCACTGTGTAGGTTTGTCTCTGAATAATGAATGGGAGACCGTGGACCAAACCCCCAACCTCAAGGTGTTATGCGTTTCCATGCCGAAAGGGGTGCTTGGCACATGGGAGATATGTCGCTAAAGATGTCTCTGGGATACCAGGCGACCTCCTAGAGCATTCAGCCTTGCCCGATATAAGGGGCTCTGCCGGGGTCGACTGTCTTTCCTCCATACTCGTGGGAGTTAAATGGACACAGTAAAACAAAACACTGAAACTACTCAATGATCTCTAGAAGGACGACTTAACAGTACAAAACATCTCAAAATCATCTGGTGAACTTGCAAGTCAAGGAAAAGTTTTACAATTTATTGGGCCAGAGCCGGGTCTAGGAACATCTCGATGTTTAGTAAGAGGTGCTATAAAGAGCTGGTCCAAAGTAGAACATAATAAAACATGGCTTAAAACTCCAGGAAACATCACGCTAAACTATTTATTAGAAAACCGCGCAAGAAAAGAGTTGAAAGCTTACTTAATTGTAACAGACTTCGGCTGAGAACAATGATTCCATTTCTCCAGGACATGCTCCTGTGAAAAAGCATTTTAACACGATGGGAGTGTTTCAGAGAAACTTAGATTGAAGATTGTGCAAGTAAGAAACTGAAACAGCCCAGCACATTATACGCGTATGCTCTTCTGAAGCCTTGGCTCACAGGATATATATTGCTTTTGGGGATATGTTCTTAGAAGCAGAAGAATTTGTGACCATATCTGTTATATGAGACTGTATTCCTTGTAAAAGAAAGTAGGCTTTTAAACGATACAGGTAGCACAATAAGCCAAGGCTGAACTGTGTTCGGAGCAATGACGAAAATCTATATTCTATAAGACAAGACCTTAAGCATTCGGCTTTGTAAGATATTCAAGAAACTCACCAATAGAGAGATGTAGCCACACACACTGGCAGAAAAGAAGTTCACGAGCCAGGTGAAGGACGACCGGACCCAGCCACCGAAATCAACCGACACGTCACATACGGTGACTAATAGAAATACAGTCGGTAAACACCATCACTCTAGGGCAGGTGCTGAAATTATTTGGATTCGTTAGGCGAAATGACCCAATAAGAAAAAAAAAAGTAATGTACGATCTGCACACTACCGAAAAATATAGATTACCTTAAAGCTTGGAATGTATTCAAATAAAAATGTTGTGGCGTTATTGCTGTGTATTTTCAAATACGTATACTTTTTTCAAGTGGAAGTCGCCAATCGCTTCTTCTCGGTCATTCAAAGAGCATGAAATTTCAATGTCATCACATAGCAACCAGCTTTTTTTTATCTGACTATTACTTTAGCCTACTGTATTCTTCTTATATAGGGTCTTTCAAAAAGAGTGTCCTATCTTTAACATGTGATACCTGCCGTTGTTATTGAGTTACAGCAGTCATTTTTTTCAAGTGGTTACAGTTGTTATTGACAAATAGCCATGGAACGTTACAGCATTCAGCAACGCGTAGAAATTGTGAAAATTTATTATCAAAATGGATCATCTGTTCGACAAACCTTCCGTGTATTGCGTGAAGTTTACGGTGTGCATAATCGTCCCTGCGAGAGAACGATTCGGCGTTTGATCGATAAATTTGAAAGAAGTGGTTACGTCAGTGATCAAAGAACGCCTGTACGTAATCGACGTAAGCGCTCCAACGAAAACATGGCGCCGTTCGTGAGATTGTACGCGAGAATGGAAACAAATCAATTGCTCGTCGAGCGCAGGAATTGGGGTTTTCGCCGACCACAACTTGTTGAATTCTGCATCTGGACTTGAGATTTCACGCTTACAAAATGGTGTTAACTCAAGAACTAAATAAAGCCCAACGACCATAGGTTGCACCGCGTATTCGCTAACTGGGCAATGGAGCAATTGGAAGCTGACCCGGATTTTTATCCAAAAATCATCTTCAGCGACGAAGCCCACTTTTGGATGGATGGTTGTGTTAACAAACAAAATTGCCGCTATTGGAGCAATCACAATCCAATGCAGATTCAAGAACGACCACTTCATCCCCAAAAGGTCACTGTGTGGTGTGGAGAAAGATACCGGACTCTTATAAGGGACTATTTTTGGCCTCAATTGGATGGTACGGATCTCAGAAACATCTGGTTCCAGCAAGATGGTGCCACATGTCATACTGCTCTCGAAACAATCGATCTTTTGAAGGAGAAGTTCAGAGGTTTCATCATTTCCCGTGGTAGTGATGTTAACTGGCCCCCGAGGTCATGTGATTTAACGCCGTTGGATTACTTCTTGTGGGGTTATGTTAAATCTCGAGTTTATGTCAACAAGCCAGAAACAGTAAATGATCTGATGAATAACATCACGCGTGTTATTCGTGAAGTTGGACCTAATTTACGTTCTTCTGTCACTGAAAATTGTGTCAACCGTATAAGCACAACCCAACGAAGTCGCGGCGGTCACTTAACTGAAGTTCTCTTCCACACGTAATGGCATTAATTATGTTCCAAAATAAAAAAGAAATAAACCTCTATCCTTTATAGAACGTGTTTTATTTAAGTTCAAAGATAGGACACTCTTGTTGAAAGATCCTATACATACAACGAAATGTGTAAATGAGAGTTATCTCGAATAACAAGAAATAGACAGAAGAATAAGTTTTTGTAAGAATAGTTGTAGAAGAGTGAGTAGAGAAACACATCACATTTTTCTCAAGACGAGAAGATCATTCTCTCTCACCGAGGACTAAGGAAATAACAAGGCATTACGCCGGTACAACGCCAGAGGAAACAACAAGGTGTAATTACTTCCTCTGAGGAAGGAGCTTGCTTGCGTGAAGAATATGAGGCAGAGGGAAGAATGTGTGGAACTCTGAAGTCAGGTAGAAGGTAGGGTCAGTTTGGAACATGAATTTCTCTAACCACTATCGTTTATTTTCATGTAGCTCCTACAAACAATTCTTACGAAAGCGTATTTTTTTCTATGTATTTCATTTTAATTGAGGTAAAACTTTGCAGAAGTACTTTCATTACAGATTTCATTGTAGGTACAAGAGAGGGAGAGAGAGAGAGAGAGAGAGAGAGCGAGAGAGAGATTAAACCGAATCAGTAGGCAGATGTTTGTAAACCGGGTGGCTATATGCTGGCCTAGAAATACCATGACTTTTCCATGACATTGTGAGAAACAGCTAAATAACGACGGCATCTTCAAAAATAAAAAGTATTGAAAAATTAAAACCAATGTTAATGCATATCTCAGAAATGGCTAATGCTACAAAACAAACGCTGTTTTAAATAAATTGTGTGTTTTAAAGAAATTACATTTTTTGTTAAGAACATTTTTCTATATTTCTTATGGCTTACCAGCAATAAACAATTATACAAAATTTCTTCCGAATGTAGAGGACTTCAAAGGCTGTTGAAGGAAAATTCAATATATAAATGTTATTTGTCATATAAATATTTTAAACATATACACAGTACTGCCATAAGTTCTGTCAGTACTTTCAATGCATGCAACTACTGAATAAAACTATGCAAACCTAGTAAAATACACATATTCTGAAAGAATACTAAACATTTAACTTATCAATTCGAAGCTGTTTGAACGGAAATCGTGGATTTCTCAGCAGGATAACGCTCCTGCACACAAAGCAAAAACCACGCAGCAGTGTTGGCAAACAATGTCCCACGGTTCATCGCTGTTGCTGACTGGCCTAGTGGAAGTCCGACCTCAATCCATTGGATTATTCTCTGTGGCAGAAGCTCGAGGCGATAGCATGTCAAAAAATGGTACCGCCATATGAGATGTTAAAAAATCGAGAAAATCCCACTGGACACGATTCCTGCAGGTTTTGATGAGTGGCTTCAACGTCTTCGCCGCTGTGTTGCCGCACATGGTGATAATTTCGAATAAGAGTATGTTCATTCTGTAGCTTTTTTTCTGTTCCTTTAGAATACTCTTATATGTCTATTAATGGGTTTGTATTGTTTTATTTAGAAGTTATATGCATTGAAAGTATCGACAGAATTTATGGCAGTACTGTCTAGTATTTAAATAAAAATCAGTAGGGTCATTTTTTCAGAAAATCAAAAATTCTATACAATCTGCCATGTAAAACATAGTTTTAACAGTCCTAGTCTTTCATCTTTGGAAGATGCTGATCTTAAATCCCAAGTTTGGTATTTATTGGAGTTTTCCTTATAGAGTTATGCTGTCCACTCCCACACCACACACACACACACACATACACACGGAACTTTTTCTAAAAGTGCTTTTTTCTTGGGTTCAGGAGCCTCAAAATATGTATTTCCGGTGAAATCTCGACATCGAATTTTTGGGAGAAATACAATACCTCCTTAAGTACGTAGTAGGGAAAGGAATGCATTTCTAGAAATCACTAAAATGCTTATAGGATTGTCGCAGTTCTCAGATGACCTGTGTTATCTTATTTGTTGGGCGCTTATTGTTTAATTATTTTTTTTAAATTTGGGTTCTTTGTCCTCCGGCTAGCTATTATAACTCAGTCGAGCAAGTGTCTCTAAGCAGGGTGTGTAAACGGAAAGGAGTTGCCGCTAAAAGATAACACCGATAAAAAAAAATCTGAATCTAGACTTTTATTACCGTCACGCTTAATCAATAATTGACATATTTAATCTTTATACACGCCTGACTGAAACTGTGATATTTCTCAATGTAACTACAATCGTTTTAGTTGCCGCGCACCAATTACTTCGCGTACTTTACATTTTTGTAACTAACTCTGCGACGTGTACCTCGTGAGAGATTCTTCAGAACTGTGCGACACTTGCTTATGGCTCGAGAATATATACTCCTTTACCTCGAATTGCCTAAACATTATAATATAGTTGCTATTGGTTACGAAATTGCGACAACTTTAGCGTCTGTTTGGTCAGCCAATCGCTACTACTAACATATATGCTCTAGGGAAGATATTTCCGCCATTTCTAAAAAAGGCACGCTGCCCTGACGTCAATTTCCGCTTTCTCTTCTTAGTGACAAACAACTCACACCCTCGGTTTATTGTTACCCATTTCTATTGTCAGTTTCAGTTAGGCCGTGCAAACTTATTTCCTAACAATACTTATTGCTAACAAACATCTAAAATCCTGTACATACAATAATATTAATTTCCACTACAATCACTTTGGCATTCACAGCATTTTATGATATAAAATATTGCCTCAAAATGCTTATAGGATGCTTATACAACGGAGAGGGACACCTCGCACACTGCGACTTACACTGTGCCTACCATTCCCCAGGAGGAGTGGATGAAGCAAGGAAATCAAGGAGGCAACAGATCGCAGGTAGGGAGACCAGAGATGCGCTGAAATCCCTAACACTAAGACAGATTAATTTTTACTGTTAATTTATTTAGTGATTAATTTCATATACGAAGATATATGTATGCAATCTGGATACCATGTAAATAGTAATTTTTGTATAATGTAACATTTGTCTTATATGTAATGTTCCTGTTTCACTAGTTTTAGGATGTCTTGAACTTTGCAGTTTTGGTAGAAATATGCTGTTCCCATGTGCAGAGAAAGTTGGGATCTTTTGTGTTAGGATCAAGGGTAAGGTTTTATGACCTTATTTGTCTCCGCTCGGGAAGTATGGAGTGAGGGAATGTAACACAGAACGGAAAATTGCCAAGAGAAGCCCGGGAAAAAGTCACGTGATATACATAAACTAGCCAATAAGAATATATATAAATGAAATAATAATTAGCCACGCTGAGAGAACCGCGAAATATTCCTCCAATCAGAAATCAGATCCTAAAATTTTAAGTGGGGCATCGTGGTCTATAAATACTCGATATTTACCCCAAAATTTAGGAGTTGACTTGTAGTTATAGACGAAAAATCCACGCTACTCCGTAAGACAAAGTTGGCGCGCAAATAGTGTCCACTTAGTGAGGAAGTGTAAGTGTGACTAGTCATATATTAGGTTTGTTCCAACACACGGTTCTGAACGGGTTCGGAACTAATCCCAACACATGCTAATGCACATGCGCCAGTCCGGTACGCTCACAGAACTAATTCGGAATTTTGTGTGGTTGGAACACTACTTGAACCGTTCGCGTTCTGTCACGGCCTTCTTCGTTGCACGGTCAATCAGAAGACGATCAAATATCTACGTTTACAGCGTTGATGAATGAAATCAAACTCCGCCGTAACATCGTAAGCATTTCTTTCATACTGATTCCAGTCCTAATATTCGAGCAAAAATAAATCGCGTTCGTTTATCGGCTTAAAGCCATTGATACTGAGTTATTGCGAATAACAATTGTAATTTATAGATATTATATTTAAACCAGAACCCGGAAAAAGTAATTTAACACAATTCCAATTTAACATTAGGTTTCCTGCTACAGAAGCTTCTAAACACAATGTTTAATTTAAAACTCCAATACTCTGAGACAATGACACCCCACATAAATTCTATTCCGAACGTAATGCAAATAATACAAAACTACATGGTACCAATGTATGCTTATGATCAGGGTTAGGATTTTTAGTTGCAAATTTCAGATGAAAAAAGGAAGGGAAAAGGTGCTCAAATGAGGTGAAAAAGGCACAATAAGCTGCTGGTTTATTTAAGGGGATGCACAACTGAAATTGCTATTTTCTAAACTATCCATTCAATTGGGTTGAAATTTTTATTTCTTTATATATAATTGTTTTGTGAATTATAGCCCAGTCTTAATAATTCTCGGAACTGCGCGGTTGAGGTTATTGTCGTCTCTGCCTGTCCAGGCTTCGTCTCCACGTAAACAGATGACGTCTCTCACAGCAACAAACTCACATTCACGAACAGGAGGCTACTGATTCTGGTGGGATAGAATCACTCATTGTCAATTGCATTATTGCGGGCTACTTTATAGCAGTAAAGTGAGAGAAAGAGGTTTTCGTCGAACACACAATTATTTTCCATTGTTGCGGGTGTGCTTTCAATTCCCGCGCGGCGTTTACTGAAAGAGGTAGATTTACTATTCGCACGTACGCAGCAAGCTGAGGAGACGTTAATTGAAAGTTAAAGAATAAATTGGAATGAAACTTAAAAGAAAAAAGGGGATTATGGGCATGGTTGGGGGGAAATGGTATAAAGTTGCCAAAAAGGGGTAAAGGTCCCAAAATAACGGAATAATGTTTAAATGGAAATAATCCTCTTCTTCGGAAGTCGATGCATCATTAAAAAGATCACTGTCACCTTCTAAATCACTCATTATTGTTATCTTTGAACGCTGTTTTGCTCCCTGGATTTGTTAGACGTTTGTTCTTTTCCTCAAGTATGTCGCCATACTACTCAACAGCGAGCAACTGCTTACCAAACACCTTTGCTATTCCGTATTGAGAAATAAACACAAATGGAGGAATGAATTACATATTCAAATTTATTTTCTACTGAATACAGAGAGTATGTCGCTTTTTCAATACTCTCTGTCGGATTTGTTCCAAGCGATTAGAATCGATTCTGAATTAACTGTGTATGCGCTGTAGACCATACAATCTGAGCATGTCTGGAATTTTCAGTTCCTATTCTTAATCACGAACCGATTTCACTCGTTCCGAACTAGTTCCCAAATACGTTGGAACAGCAAACTGGAAATTCAGAATTGGTTCTGAACTGATTCTCTGTCGTGTTGGAACGCCACTTAGCTACTGCGCACACTCAGATAATTCGGAATCGATTCTGAATCGTGTGGGAATAAACCTATAAATTAACAATGTATTAGTGATTCACGAGTTCTATATAAAGTGATTAGTGAACAGGAACATTATGTAATGTTTTAGAGTGAAAACTGACAATCAATTGCAGTCACCCAAACATTGTGATGAGTAGTAAATTCACCTCTGAGCTCCTTTGTACCACTACCGAGGTCAACGAACTTATTAGTAATCCTAATAGGAAGTCCATGCGTACATCTCCGCTGAGATCAACTAGCCAGGGCAACTGCGAGAATTACCATATATTTAAATCACCTTTCTATGAAGATTTGTCTGATGATGAAGACGAAGCCACGCCGGATGGAAGACAAAGAAGGTAGAGTGAATTTTACCATTACTTCTCCTGTATCTACCACTACACCCCAGTCGATTCCCACCCGCGCGGGCCTGCAGCAAAAAATACAGCTAGGCCACCTCCCCGGCGCAGTCTTCAAAGCAAGAGGTGTGCGAAGAACTACTCAACATGTTTTGGTTCGAAGCCGTATTAGTATTGTGAAAGAAGTTTGATTGGTATAATCAATTAAAGTTAATTTATTGTATTGTATCTTGTGTCTCAAAGTATATCAAAATCAATAATATTTTTTTCTTGAATTTGAAAGATTTAATTAATAATTTTAATTATTGTATCATAAATATTAAGCATTTTAATTAATAATTAAATGTTAATCGTTTTCAATAATATCTAGTTTTTAATATATAATTTTAATTTAGAGAATATAATTTATTTAATATTTAAATATTTAGATATTTTATTTTCTTAACTTTGAAGGAGAAAAGCTTTTTATAGTGTATTTATAATAATTTGTTAATAAAGAATTACATAAATTTAGAATTTGTTATTGATTTAAGGATGTTGATATTTAATTCTTATTTTATTTATAATTATTATTTAATATATATATTAAAATGTTAGATTTAATTGAGACATTTTAAAAAATATGATTTAATTAGTAAAATTAAAATTATTTTATAGATAAGATGTAATGTTAATGTAAAGGATTAGGCAAATAATTTACTCGGCTGTTTATTAAAAACATGGTTTCCTGGATAAATTAAGAAATTTAACCTGCCCGCTGAAAATATTTTGAAGGGCTGCAGTATTTTGACTGTGCAAAGGTAGCATAATCATTAGTCTTTTAATTGAGGGCTGATATAAATGGTTGGATGAGGTAAATACTGTTTTATAATAATTTAATTGAATTTAGGTTTTAAGTAAAAACACTTAAATTGAATTAAGGGACAAGAAGACACTAAAGAGTTTAATATACCTATATAATAATCAATTAAGTTAAATAAAATGAATTTATTATTATTATGAAATGCATTTAACTGGGCTGATTAAGAGATAAAGTAAGCTCTTTTTTATTTTAATATTATAATTAATGTTTGGATTCATAATTAATGATTAAAAGATTAAATTACCTTAGGGATAACAGCATAATTTTTTTTGAAAGTTCATATTGAGAGAAAAGATTGTGACCTCGATGTTGGATTAAGATTAGTTTTGAATGTAGATGTTTAGTAACTAGGTCTGTTCCTACAACCTAGGAGCCCTGTGGTGTCCAAGGGGAACACTCTTCTTTGGAGAGCACAACCTGGCCTTCGAAACCTCAAAAAGCATTCGCCTACCGACCAGCGAAAACCACAAAAAAAAATCCAACGTCACAGCGGGCTATACTGAACTATCATCTACCCCCCTCAAAAAAATCCTCTCATTTGTAGTGGGTATGTATAAGATATTTTATATAAGGCTTGTTTCTTATAAGGGCTAGCGAATGGGCAAGCAGATTGTCCAATTAAACAAAGGAGCCCGACCGTTGCCGAAATGGCAGTGTTCTGAAGCGTTCTGTTAATTTGCTTTACTTCTGCTGGAAATGACAGCATCATTAGTCAGTATTAGTGTCTAGCCATTTGTTTTCCAACGTATCAGTTCCAACTGACTTGGCCGCTATGTTGGATGGTCGATGTGTTGAGCAGCTGCACTACTAAGCAGACACAGATTAGAGGAACATACAGAATGTAAATATCAACAAAGTTCTTAAGTGCACAGTCTTAAAACACAAGAGAACTACGTAATAGTGACTTTACATAATGATTCTCTTTTCAGAGAAGTATGCCACTTTCTGGTATTCACTTAGTAAAGGTGGCAAACATCAGAATAATGTATCTCATCATTTACATTTCATAGGAATTCTATGTCATTCATACTCTAATATAGAGAACCGCTTTTAAATATCCGACTATCAATTCTGTTTCCTCCTTATCCTTTTACCTATAACTTAATGCCTAATAAGCTATTTCTGCAAAGGTTTATCTCGATTAACGCGAACTAGTCGTTTTACTGTAGTATCATTAAATAGGAGTGCGAATCGAAAAGTAACGCACAATAATTGTTTTACAAAAAAGTTTAATAGTTAAAACAACAAAACTCACAAATGAACTTACAACTTTCACCTACTTTTCGACATAGTCAGCAAATTTTTCAACATATTTCTCCCAACGTGATACCAGTTTCAATATCCCTGTTCGTAGAAGCCCATTTCCTTGGAGTATAACCATCTGCGGACTGCTGATTTTACTTCCGCATCTGTCGTAAAGCGTTGGCCGGCCAGGAATTTCTTCATGGGACCAAACAGATGAAAGTTCAACGGTGCAAGGTCCGGACTTTATGGTGGATGCTGGAACACCTCCCAACCAAATTTGGAGATTTTCTGATGAACAGCAGCAGCAACATGGGGGCGAGCATTGCCATGAAGAATTTTGACATCGTCAGCATTCATGTTGTAGCGTTTGTCGCGAAGGGCACGATGCAACTTCACCAAAGTTTTCATGTAGGCTGCAGCATTCACAGTGGTCCCGTGTTCAGCAAAGTCCACCAATGCAATACCATGCATATCCTAGAACACCATCACAAGCACTTTCCTAGTAGATTGAGTCACTGAATTTTTTTTCACTGGGGAACCAGCATGTTTCCACTCCATACTTGCTTGCTTGGTTTCGGGCGTGTAGTGATATGCCCTCGACTCATCACCAGTGACGATTCCTTTCAGAAAGTCATGCCCTTCTGCTTTGGTGATCCAAGCTCGTCATCATTCACTGGCCCTTATGGTTGTCTGTCAGGTTCTTAGGCACCCAGCGAGCACTAACCTTACGAAATTTCAACGTGTCATGAACAATATCGTACACTACACTATAGGAAATGTTGAACTGTTGCGATAAGGTTCGCAGTTGCTCACGCCGGTCGTTCAAAATTGCCGCCTCAATGCTTCTGACATTCTGCGGGGTTGCAGCTGTTACCGCCCTCCCGGAACGTGGCGAATCATTAAGGTTCACACGGTCCTCTAGGAAGAATACACACCACCTGGAGACATTCCTACGGTCCATATAATCATCCCCATACACGCCATGCATGTCCTATTACTTGGTTTATGCCCGTTGGCCCAAAAATACCGAACCACACCTCGCTGCTCTTCACACGTGGACGACAGTAACATGAGCGCCATCTTTGTTGCGTAGTTGACGCTTCTCTCGCTGGAGCTGCACATGAAACATACAACACCCTCTATAGTGAAAAGTCCAAACTATATGTGTGTAAAATTGCAACATTCCGGCTGCAATACTAAGGCAGAAAAAATATATTGTGTGTTTCTTTTGGATCCGCCCTCGTAGTACTGCTTGTGTTACTTCATTTTAGTTGAAAATACAGAGTGTTAAAATAAGGCTATCGAATATTTCAGGGGATGATAGTATGCATCAAAACAGGAAAAAAATATCAAATATATATATATATATGGGTCATGTAAATCATATGTTCTGAGATATGATTACTTGTCTATAAGAGGTGCTCAATGGGATGTTCATTCATGTCACATAGTCGTCCTCTGCCCTTCGGCGTAAGGAGTTATGCATTACCTTTGTAATTGACCTGGTTGGTTTTGAATATGCTCAGCTGTATTGAAGACACGATTCTGTTGTATCTGCACGTTTTTTGCTGGCGCGGCATTTTCCTTCATGTATCCCCCTAACCAAAAGTCTAGGCGCAGTGTGCACCATGTTGGACTAAATTTCTTCACAAGTAACGTTTACTAAAGAAGTCCCTACTACGGAAGTAGGTTACTACGAGAGCAATTTACTCCGAGAGTAACGTTGGAGAGCTCAATTACAATTTACTCTTTTAGTTACGAACTACAGAAGTAAGAGCTTATTACTCCTGGAGATGCTGTTTTGTTTGCGCGATTTACTTGACGCGATCATGGGTAAGTTTATGTGCGATAGGAAAAGGGGGGAAACGTCAGCGAAAGAGATAAATGTTTGGTGGTAGGAATAAAGAAAATCCGTTTAAACAATATGAGTGTAAAAAAAAACGTATTCTAAAGATGCTGGAAAGTCGTGACGGATGAGCTTAATGCTTCGAGCGACGGGAAACGTACTGAAAAGCAGCTTAAAATTCTGAAAACAATGTTTCTAATCTTCATTTTGCATCGCAGATCACTTGCGTGATAATGGAGAAATACCCTCTCCGATTTCGGAAAAGTTCACCATATTCACGGATGGGCACAAAATAGTAACATGTGTGCAGTGAATTCCATCTACAGTGTGTGGGAAATCTGCAAAAGTGAAGAAGAATTGCCTTTTATTTTCTAACACTCATATATATATTTATATGTGTAGGTACAAGGAGCGTCAAAGAAAATCTCACTGCACCTCGCGTCTGTGCACATTATTTATCGTTGTACGTGGGCTTGCGAAGCCATGGCCATTTCATTGGTTGCTTTAGGCCACGGTGCAAGGGTGCGCCACTCCTCCTGCTAAATAGTTACACCAATAACCACAACAAATGGCGTAGAAACGAAATATATGTTTACGCTCTTGATCGTATTGGCTAAAAGAGAAAGCGGTGGAGTGAGTGGATTCAGTTTGTCATACAGGCTTCTTATCGTGATTGGTAGCCCATACCTCATCGGCTAGTGATTAAAGCTTGAAAACTATTCATTAAATACATAGTAAAGAAGCATTTTATAACAAAAAATAAAAAGAACTGTATTCTCACAGTGATCTCAATGCTTGTTGCTGTATAGAAGCAAACATAACTAAATAAGAAATAAATAAAGCAGAATGTTTTTCCTTTAATAACATATTGCTGATCATAGGAATTAAACAGAATTATAAACAAAAAAAATCTGATGTGTTACACTCACATGACTTTCTCTACTCTTGTACAAACTATTTTTACAAACGCTTATTGTCCATATGCTTCATGTTAACCTTATTGCTAATTTTCTTGTAGATGCAAGGGGAATTGGTAGGCTTTAAGCAATAGTCAAATATTTTAAGAGGTGGTTGCTATATGGAGTATTCCATTCTCTTTGCATTAACAGGACAAAAAAATGAATAACGAATTTCCATTTGAGAAAAAGCATAATTATTGGAGAATTTATGGGAATAACAAGCAATATCTCGAAAATGGTTCACTCAACAAAAAAAATGTATATGACATAAATTGTGTATTTTAACGCGATCTACATTTTTTTCTGTAGTAAAATTTTGTCTATCTCTTATGGTTTATCAGATATGCAAAAGTCGTTCACAATGAAGAATACTTTTGGAGACATTCCCAGAAAATTTGAGACAAACATTTCATTTGTCATAAAAATATTTGAAACATATGATATTTTAATCAAAATCGATAGAGCTATTTTTGAGAAAATTAAACTTTTCGAAAAATGTTCCATGTAAAGGGTAATCTGGGGTGGGGGGATTTTCTTGAAAACCTTTGTGTCGCATCTCTGGAAGATACTGAACCTAAATACCAAGTTTGGTGTTTATCCGACTGTTCGTTTCTGAGTTATGCTGTTCACAGACACACGCACGGACATGTTTCCAAAAAAGTTTTTTTTTTGGATTCAGGGGGTCTCAAAACATGTATTTCGGTGAAATCTCCATATCGAATTTTTGGGTGGGATACGATACGTAGTAGAGAAAGTAAAATAATCCAATTTTATTGCCATAATGTGTATGTTATATTCGGTAAACTATATACATATGCATATTTATCCCTAGTTTCCACATACCCAGCATATGTCCACGAGTAATTTCGCTAGTATACGGCATGACTGGTTCTGAGACAGTAATCATGTTTGGGTTTCAATAACACCAGAAAAAGCAAAAACATGAACCTCCCCTCTTTTCCCCCTTATTTCCCCCTCAAGCCAGCACGCTCTGCCATAGGTAAGGTGAAGGACACGCCTCAAAAGACCCTAGAAAACGATACAAAAATCCACCGTAGATTTTCTTTGGTGTTCTGTGTACCTTACTCTTAACCTCAGAAGCGCCTTAACAACGCGATGAAATACACGACCAACAGACACATGGTGAACGTGTATTTATAAGATCGCATGTAATGCCGGGATTACGATACTTTACTTGACGTGACAAGCTAAGAAATGGTGGTAAACTAAAGATCTAATTTATGGAAATAATTGTTCTTTCACACAAGCCGTGTGTTGGACAGGGTTGTAAAGGTAGAATCAGACGACTGAAAAATTCAATGCCATAGCCGGTCTCCGTCCGGTTGCTCTAGCCACTGAGCTACCATGGCAACAATGATTTATAGAACTTATGTTTATTAGATATTTATTTCTTGTTTTGTTGCATACTATCTTCCCTTGAAATATTGGAGAGTTGTGTTTTAACACCCGGTATAATTATAATGGTGGTCTCCCGCCTGAATCTGTACATTTCCACTACTTCAAGTCTCTGATTGGCTAAGCCTACGCCAATTTAACTTAAGCTTGTTCTAGTTTTTGACTGGCTACTTATAAACTGTTTTGAATATTAAGTTATTATTGTTCCAAGAATTATTAGTAGCCTTTATTAAACTTTTTTATTTATTGTTGTCTCAAGGTTACCTTATTGTTAGTAACTTTCGGCTTTTACTTTGCAATTCTGTTTGCTACAGAAGCCAGCTTGCTCCTATTATCACAGATCCTACATTGTTAAACTACGTAATACATTCACATAACATTGTTATACTTGTACATAATACAATGACTGTTACATACACTTTATACCGGGTGTTTCAGAAATACTTTTACAAACTTCGGGTATGGGTTCCTCACACCAAAAGAAGGAAAAAAGTTCATATGAACATATGTCCCATAATCCTTGGTTTTCGCGTTATTCCTGTCACAATGAAAGTGTGAGTTCAACGGCCTTCGGGGTCCAACCTCAAAACTTCATTTCTCTGTGCATTCATAGAAGGCACTGACCCATTGTACTACATACGGTAGATGGCGATGTGTTGCCATGGAGACTTGTTTACGTTTGTCATTTGTCATTAGTCTGTCTTCAACGTTTCAATTGTGCACATGTAGCGAGTTAACTTCACGTGTTTCGTTCCATCATTGTTGGATATTCATTTCGTGAACAGGCAGACATGATTTTTATGTATGGTCGCGCGAATGGCAATGGACGCGATGCTTCACGGCTCTATCAGATGGAGTTTCCAGACCGAAGACAGCCGAGTCATCCAACCTTTATCACTGTTTATCGTCGCCTTGCTGATAAATGTGATAAATGCCTGGCTCCGGCACATTTTAGTCGCATTGTTTGAGATACACTGACTGGTATCTACCATAACCGATGGATAGGCAGAAGAGGACCAGTTCCATGGCCTGCACGTTCTCCCGACCTCAATCCTGTGGACTTTTACCTATGGGGGCATCTTAAATCATTGGTTTATGGAGCAGCCATCCCGGATGCAGAAACGCTTCATTGACGTGTCATGGAAGCCTGCGAAACCATTCGACACCATCCCGGAGTTTTCGACAGGGTGCGTCATTCCATGATTCGATGAGTACAGGCATGCATACAAGCAAGAGGATGACATTTCGAGCATTTATTATGAGTTTTGTGTGTTACAAGTGTACCACTGTATTGAACACCTGCTAACGAGAAAACAAAGGATTATGGGACATATGTTCATATGAACGTTTTTCCTTCTTGTGGTATAAGGAACCCATACCCGAAGTTTGTAAAATTATTTCTGAAACATCCTGTATTTTATTACATGCATATATTGCTTTTAGGCGAACTGTTATTAAATTTTATATTATATAGTTAGACCGATATCATTTAAGTGTTAAAAATACTGCCTCAAAGGGTTGGGGAAGTAGGGTAGATCCACGGAGATATCAACTTGCAAACTCAGGAGCAATAAGCTAACCCCTTACCATAAGCTAAGAGTGCTGCAGTAAGCGTGACATTTTAACGAACCTTAGTCATACTCCACCTGAGATCCATAAATAAATAGTGCGTGTTTTGGTTACAAATATTCAGTGTTGAAACACGTTTAAGCATCTCGAATAATAATTACTTTCTCCCAAGACTTTTGTGATTACAGTATGTGTTCCCCATTATAACTACTACAAGAATATACGCAGTCTTAGCTGTCCTAGCGCTCAAGGAAGTATCAGATTCGAGCTGTCCCAGTTATCGGCCAGTATTAAATTGACCGAGTTATCATATATTGAGGCAGTATTTTTATCACTTAAATGATATCAGTCTAATTATATAATATAAAAGTTAATAACAGCCCGCCCTAAAGCTATATCTGTATAATAATGTTATGTGAATGTATTACGTAGTTTAACAATATAGGAGCTGTAAGAATAGAAGCAAGCTGCTTTCGTAGCAAACAGAATTATAAAGTAGCAGCCGAAAGTTGCTAACAATGAGGTAACCTTGAGACAACAATAAACCAGTAAGTTTAATAAAGGCTACTAATAATTCTTGGAACAATAATGTAATATCTAAAACAGTTTATAAATAGCTAATCAAAAACTAGAAATAGCTTAAGTTAAATAAAAGTATTCTACTGGAGTAGGCTTAGCCAATCCCAAGCAGACAGGTTTGGTACGTGTTCAGTGTGAGACATGAAAATTCATTGCGATGAGAATAATATAAAGATTACGTGTTAAAAAAAATCTGATGTGTTACACTCACATGACTTTCTCTACTCTTGTACAAACTATTTTTACAAACGCTTATTCTCCATATGCTTCATGTTAATCGAGATATCGAGATGTCAATCTTATTGGTAATTTTCTTGTAGATGCAAGGGGAATATGGTAGGTTATAAGCGATAGTCAAATATTTTAACGCTGGTTGCTATGTGGCGCATTCCATTCTCTTTGCAAGTCCAGGACATAAAAATGAATAACGAATTTGAGAAAAAGTATAAGTATTGGAAAATTTAAGGAAATAACAAGCAATATCTCGAAAACGTACACTCAACAAAAGAAATGTATATGACATAAGTTGTGTATTTTAACGCGATCTACATTTTTTGTGTAGTAAAATTTTGTCTATCTCTTATAGTTTACCAGTTATGCAAAAGTCGTTCACAATAAAGAATACTTTTGGAGACAATCCCAGAAAATACGAGATATACATTTCATTTCTCATGACATTATCTTAAACATATGATATTTACATCAAAATCGTTAGAGCCATTTTTGAGAAAATTAAAATTTTCGAAAAATGTTCCATGTAAAGGGTAGTCTGGGGTGGGGGGATTTTCTTGAAAACCTTCGTGTCGCATCTCTGGAAGATACTGAACCTAAATACCAAGTTTGGTGTTTATCCGACTGTTCGTTTTTGAGTTATGCTGTTCACAGGCACACAGACACACACACACACACACACACACACACACACAGACACACACACGGACATGTTTCCAAAAATGCTTTTTTTGGATTCAGGAGGTCTCAAAACATGTATTTCCGGTGAAATCTCGGTATCGAATTTTTGGGTGGAATGCAATACTTCCCCTACTTACTATACGTAGTAGAGAAAGTAAAAATACAATTAACGCTAATCTCACAGCTCTACAGTAGCATACATCACTGAAGTGTTGTTTAATTGTGTGAAGGATTAATGTAAAAAAGTAAAATACAAAATTATAATTTGTGTAAACATTGTTCTTTAGCCGTACCAGTCCTGCTAAGACATACGTGTTCTGCAAATTTCTACTGACGCAGTCGAGGCATACATATATAGTATTTAAATAAACATTAAAATACAAAGTTGATTTTTAAACGTGGGGGCGCAGGCCACCGGAAAAGTAAACGTGGGGCGAAGGCCACCGGAAAGTTTGTATCGTACGTGGGGCGAACACTCCTAGAAACAATTAGCTTCAAGTTTGGCTCCCATACGTGGGGCGACACAACACCTTCAATATGTATCTACTGGTAGAAAAAGTAACAATCTACATACGGGCTAACCTGCAAGATTTCTGCGTGCAAGTTATGCCCAACTCCCTGCAATGAAATTAGGATATAGGGATCTCTAGTTACGTAAAGTTAGGAAGAAAGGTTTTCTTCGCAGCTTATGTAATCTCTGTAGGGTTTTCATGCACGCAAAGCTACATTTCGTGTTCCTTTGAGCCCAAGCTGCAACCTCCGCAATTTATTCGCTTTAGTTTTCCAGCGGGCCGTGGATGAGACAAGCGAAACCATTCCCCCGCTTATAAAGTTTCAACATACTTAGCGCACAACCGCCCCATTAAACTTAATCTACGGAGTAGGAAATTTGCTACCTCTGTGTACGCGATCCACAATGCAAGTACGCCCTGCCGTCATTACTCAGCGTAACAACTGTAGCGGCAGCTTAATTCCATCTACGTAATAATGCTAGGTGTTTATTATCTCTTTTGATAACGTAGCTTTTGTTACAAACATCACACTATGTACGCATATTTTAATTAAAACAGAAAAAAAGAGGAATAACGTTTAAATATACATTATCACGACTGTTCCAAAAGCGCGGCGGCAACTGTACCATTGCTAGCAGTTAAATCACAAGTCGTTAATTGCAAGAAGAAATAACATTTTCAGAGAAAACATCTGAAAAGCTCGAATGTTTACAAAACTTCAAATATATTGTAGAGAAACTCTGTGAAAATGTATTTAATATGAGAGGAAATGCATACGTAGAATTTAAAGATTCTATACCATGCATTTCGAAAAGAAAGCATCTGATGTAATACATTCACATTACTTTCTCTACCCTCTATCTTTATTAGTGGGTATACATACTATTCTTACTAAGGCTTATTTATCTATCTACCATCTACAGTGTCTTCGTTTTATACCAAGGCCACAACCGCCCTATATGCGTATGGGCCGAGACGGCAGTAACCTCGGTATTATGCCACTGCGCAGAGACGGCGAAGGACATGTCAAAGGTACGTTTATCAGCTGTGAGCTGTCTTAGTCGTTGCTTTGTCTTCGTGCTGTGTATTGTATGTGATTTCCTTAGGAATGTTATTCTCTTATTAGTTCACGGAAATGCCTGCCAACAAATTCACGCTTGAACAGCGTATTTTTATGTATGATACATACTGAAAACTGAATAATCGAACAGGCGTGTAGTCAATATCAGCAGTAATTTCCTGTTTAACCTTTCCGGGTAGAGACACTGTAAAATGTTTGGCCAATAAATTTGTAACAACAGGATCGCTAAACGCTAAAAAATAAATTTTATAGGAACAATCCGCACACCATAGACGAAGTTAAGGACAATATAAGATTAGAAATTACGAACATTACGCAAGAAGATGATGTCAAGAATGTCTTCGCGCAGATGGACAACACTTTCAACAACACTTATAGCAGGGGTATTACTCATTACAGGGCTAGTACTAACACCCGTAAGTAACACGGGAGTTACGGAATGGGAAACCCGGCAGCGTAGTAGACTGCGCGGAGCACGTAATCGCGAGATCTGCGGCCTTGGCATAAAATGAAGTCACCGTACGTTTTAATGCAAATAAACCTTCGCAGAAATAGCCATGTTACACACCCATTGTTATAGATACAAAGAGAGCAGCGAAGTTCAAGAGTTTTAAGAATTGGACGCTCTATGCTGGCCTTAAAATTCCATACTGTTTCCGTGCAATCGTGAGAAACAAGTGAATGTTTACAGAATTAACAGGATAGTCAAGTAATGCCCAATACTAACCATTAATAACGGGTAATATTTAGGAAATGGCTGATGCCATAAAACAGTATTTCAAATAAATTGTGTGTTTTAAAAAGATCCGCATTTTTTGAGTAGTACATTTTCGTCTATCCTTAACGTTATACGAGATTATACAAGTTCCTTCCGAATGAACAGCACTTCAAAGGTTATTCCCAGAAAATTCAAACAATACGTTTTATTTCTCATGTAAATATGTTTACTTTCTCTACTACGTTTAGTAACTAGGGGAAGTATTGTATTCCACTCAAAAATTCGATACCGAGATTTCACCGGAAATACATGTTTTGAGACCCCCGAATCCAAAAGAGCATTTTTGGAAACATGTGCGTGTGTGTGTCTGTCTGTGAACAGCATAACTCAGAAACGAACAGTCGGATAAACACCAAACTTGGTATTTAGGTTCAGTATCTTCCAGAGATGCGACACGAAGGTTTTCAAGAAAATCTCCCCACCCCAGATTACCCTTTACATGGAACATTTTTCGAACATTTTAATTTTCTCAAAAATGGCTAACGATTTTGATTAAAATATTATATGTTTAAGATATTTTCATGACCAATGAAATGTATATCTCGAATTTTCTGGTAATGTCTCCAAAAGTATTCTTCATTGTGAACGACTTTTGCATAACCGGTAAACCATAAGAGATAGAGAAAATTTGGCTACACAAAAAATGTAGATCGCGTTAAAATACACAATTTATGTCATATACATTGTTTTTGTTGAGTGAACCATTTTCGAGATATTGCTTGTTATTCCACTAAATTTTTCAATACTTATACTTTTTCTCAAATGGGAGTTCGTTATCCATTTTTTTATGTCCTGGATATACAAAGAGAATGGAATGCTCCACATAGCAACCAGCTCTTAAAAGATTTAACTATCACTTAAAGCCTACCTTATTCCCCTTGCATCTACAAGAAAATTAGCAATAAGATTAACATGAAGCATATGGAGAGTAAGCGTTCAATAAAATAGTTTGTACAAGAGTAGGGAAAGTCATGTGAGTGTAACACATCAGATTTTTTTATTTTCTAACGATTTTTATCAAAACATCACATATTAAAGATGTTTACATTGCAAATAAAATGTATATCTTCAATTTTTCCAGGAATAGCCTGTGAATTCCTCTTCATTCGGAAGGCATTTTGCACAATCTTGTATAACTGTTAAATATTAAGGAATCAGCCATTTTTAGTGCTGTCGATTTTCAGATGTTTCTCGTGATGTGAAGGAATCAGTAAGGTCAGTATATAGCGTCCAGTCCTAAAACTTTGACTATCGCTGCATCTATAACGAAATGTGTAATGATGCTACTTCCAGAAAGATTTATCTGGATTAAAATTAAGTAGACAGGAAAATAAACATTCATAAGAATAGAATTAATTATTCTTCCACACAAACCGTCTCCAACTGATTCGCGCCTTTCCCGGTAAACCACAAGGAGATTTCAAATTGTACTGAGATGACATACAATTTTGTAGGAACTCAGTTGGAGAATTTACTGGCGTGCCGGCATGTTGCCATGGTAGCTCAGTGGTTAGAGCAACCTGACGGAGAGCGGGAGATCCGTGGTTCAAATCGCGGCTATGGCACTGAATTTTTCAGTCGTCTGATTCTACCTTTCCATTTATAAGAATAATTTGTATACCCACTTGTAAGCGATGGCGGGTAGAGAAAGTCGTGTGATTGTAACATATCAGAATTTTATTTGTTTAAGTAATGCATAGTTGTTTATGTCCACATTACAATTTATGTGCAACACAGATGTTAATATATACCTGTGTAAAGTTCCAAAGCGATCTAAACCAAAATGTGACGCGAGGAAAATTTTGAATGCTAAAAAAAATGTTTTGTGAAAAACTAATTTTATGTGGTAGTAACCTATTAGTAGGCAGCACTCGGGTAATTTAAATGCCACTAAGGCCTTTAAAAATGCCGCATATGAAAAAATAATTATTTTCCCAGTTAGGGACGGATTGGAGCACGATTTCAAGGGGAAAATTAGAATTTTGGACCTTTTGGGTAAGAATTCTGCAGTATCATCCCTTAAACAGTTTGGAAGTATTTTAAAAATGATGATATAAGAGCGCAGCAGACACGGGCTCCATTTTTCTTGCTTATGAGTCTTTGCAGTATTATAGACCCACTGGAATTCCACAATTCCAGAAAAAGAGAGAGGCACAGAAGAAACCGTGAAAATTGCTGAGCCTCTTGAACATGGCGCGATAGAAACATAGAAGTGAAAAAAAAAACTGCTAAACTTGAAGCGATCCCCATTGCAACATTGAGAGGACTGGCCTTGGAGAGACGGTTTTCCTTGGAGAGGCTCTTGAAACAGTTTGTATGAAAGTCTGCCATTCCAGCGTATGCGGAAAAAGAACTTTTTGCTCTACTTGCTCGTGTTGAACGCTAAATTCTCTGAAGAGGGGCCAGTGTTACCAATGAGCAATTTTTGTAACCTGTGTAATGGATGACTTTGACGAAATAAATGATTGGGAACTACAGAACCAGAGTTCCAATCCTGGAAGAAATTCCCAGGCTGATCAAAACTAATTACATAGATATTGTAAGTCAGTTACTCTGAACACACTTTATCGCCCAGACACCCAACGTAACACAAACGTTACACTTTTGCCACACACTCGGAACAGAACACAACCGATCCGTTGAATCACAACTCACAACTGAAACGCACAGGCACTGTCCACTTTTCACATCGTAACTTTTAAATACCTCAGCTTAACTGCCGGACAACAGCAACCTCGCATACAAATCGAAATGTTCTAGAAACGGATGCTACTAGAACAGGCCAAAAGCAATTACGGAAAATTAACAATATTAAAGAATTAGGAGTAGTAAGATGAAGACGTCTCCAGTAACTGGAGCATAGCACCGCACATATGCCACAGTGGGAACTTCATGTTTCAAACGCGACACCTGGGAGGAAGGGATGAAGGGGAGACTCGAAGGGCGGCTAGATCCGGATGATGATGTGTGCTAGCAAGGATGGGTTGTTTAACGATTACACCTTAGCTTTAGCCACCCGCAACCCGGTAGTAGGAGAGACAGATCCCAGGAAGGAAGGGGGCTGCAGCAGTCCCGCCAAACTATAGGAATAAATTTTTCCAAAGCACAAATTCTACGGTCCTGCCGCCACCTGCTCCTACAACTCTGAAACAGATGAAAGGAATTGAGGGAGACAGGAAATTTCTGGTATAAGAGAAAGCCACCTAGGCATTCGCCTAGCGACGGCAATCGAACCCGGAACTTCCCATGTGTAAGATTGTCACCGATGTTACGCATCCTTCTGAATAAATAACAGGAGATTTTAAATTTGTTATTGGGAATAGCCGGAGCTATACAAAGTTACAATCATAAGGGGTAAAGGGGAGGATTAAGCATACAAACTATTTTAGCACACTGTAGAATAATTTCATAAAGAACAGGGGCAGGTAAATGGAATTAATTAAATCGTCATTCGAGCTTAAAAAGCTAAGTGCGCAACGCCGGGTAGAGGTAATTCACTGAGCGGGACACCTCGTCACTATACTAGTCCCGGGCATCCTTTCCCCAACCGGCTTCAAAGCGAACGGAAAGCTTTGAAGCCTGACCATAAACCCATCAGTAAACGATTAGTAGGGTCTTCCCATCCCTTAAACACAACACGTGGTCCTTTCTCCAGCTCCACCAAAGCAAAGCGTTGTTGCAATGTCATTTCTGCTGTTTCTTCGGTTTTATTTTAGCAGCTGTGACTGTTCGCTCGTGCTTTTCTTCCATGTTCAGCTAAGCTTCTATATTACTTCTTCAGAGAAGTTATATAGCGTTTTACTTAGTGCAGTTTTGTAAGTTTAGCAGTGTTTAATAGTTATTAGCGTTTAATAGTTTAATTAAGATGTGGAGACCTTGGGAAACGAACCAAGTTGATGCCCCTCCGGTCGCACCAGCAAGTGACCCTCTGCCGAATATCAGTAATGCCAAGACCACGAAGAAAAGGGCTACAAAAACTGAATAAGCAAAGCCAGATTTTTATGTGTAATGTTCAAGAACATGTAGAAAAGAACCTTTTATGTGGAAAAATGTTTGTTATTGTTTTGAATTTCTCAAAAACAGCTTAACGATTTTTAGTAAAATACCGCAAGTTTAAGATATTTGCAGGAAAAATAGAATTTGTATCATGAATTTTATATTCTGGGAATAACTTGTAAAATTTTCCTCGTTCTCAACTTGTTGTATTACTGGTAAATTCTAAGAGAGAGACAAAATCTTACTCTGCGTAAAATGCAATCTCGGTAAAGGACAAATTTTAGGTCAAATTGTGTTAACCATTTCCGAGAAATTTTTTGTTGTTGGTTTGAATTTTGAAATACAAGTTGGAAGTCTCTGTTTGTATTTTCCTTGTGGTCATGCTAAGAGCATGGAATTTCAAAGTCATCATATAGTCATCTGTATTTTAAAAATCTGACTATCGCTTTAGGCTATGTATCCTTATATTTACAACGATATGTGCAATGAAATTTTATCTTATTATTTAAGAAGTAGATAGAATAAGCTTTTGTGAAAGTAGTTTGTAGAAGAGTGAGTAGAGATAATCAATGTGAATATAATACATAAGATTTTTTTTTATTTTCTTTCTTTTGCCTTCGTATTTTTACTTATCCTGCATTTTATAATAAAGCTATTCATTTAAGTAAACAGAAGATGTCATGCTTATAAATCTTACACCTTAAACAATACACAACTTCTTGTATTAGCTTTATATTAATAAAACATTGTTGTGATACAAGTGATAAAAAACTTTTTACCATAGCTCCGCGCACAGCATAATCAAAAATGATGCTTTGATTTGGGAGTAAGAGTTCCTTTCAAAATAAATTAATATTTATGTATTTTAATTATTTAATGATAGTCCAACAATGTATAGTTTATTCGGAACATGTTTCTAAGTTTCTCTCGGATATGTTAACATGCATTTCTATTCTTGTAGCGCAGTATATTAGTTCAGATCATTCATTAGTTCAGTTATATTTTAAAGCGTTTGCAACTTAAATGTAATTACTATGCGATTCATAGTTATTTACATAGTTATTTTGTGTGTAAAGCAAGCAGACAAACTGCATGATTGTATTCTGTACATTTGGCAACAACGCGCATATGCACATGGATGTCACTAAGATTTTATGGTGCTTGCGGTTAGGGAGGGTAGGGAACAAGTGTTTGGCTACTGCACAAAGGTCGCCGCTTGGGGATCCGAAGGCTGCGATGACCATACAACCAACTAGATCTATTTTGACTACACTCCGTTAGGCTGGAATGAAGTGAAGAAGCCGCAGGAGGTCCGCAAGCAGACAGGTCCACAGAAACGCACGGAAGTCCCTAATACAAGGTGGTTCAAAAATGAACGGCGCTGACTTTTTACGAGCGTAAAATCCCACCCCAGGCAGTTGTAATCCTGCTCAGTCTTGTCTAAGCCCTGCAAGAGAGATGAGTGAATAGATGTTGGTTAGCGTGGAACAACCATTATTATCAAATTTCTTACTGCAGAAGGGTTCCAACCATCGGAAAGTCTTTATAGGCTCGAAAAACAGTTTGGAAAAGCTTGTTGACCACGAACATCTTATCACCCCATCCAATTGTGACCGTGCTAACGTGCTTATACGGGATAATAAGCGTATTATTCCAACATTTTGTTGGGAGAAGTAAGGAATAAGCTCCGGTCCAAGAGGAAAAACAGGAGGAAACCGGATTTTCTTCCTTCAACACAATGTGAGGCCTCACACTGTCAAAAAACCATGCAAACCATCAGGAAGCTAAAGTGGGAGCTCCTTTCCCATCTATCTTACAGTTCAGATGTAGCCCTAAGTGAGTTTTTTGAGACTTAATAGTGACTTGGAGTGCGGTTTGACGATAACAACGCAGCGATCGTATTTGTTCAGGAATGCGTGCGCACTCAACCAAAAAACGTTTAGGAAAAGGGAACAAAACAGTTGCCAAAATGCTGGGAAAAGTGTAGACCCCAATGGGACTACATTGAAGGATAACATGTAAAACAGTATTTTCTAAGAAAAAAAATCTGGTGTGTTACACTCACATGACTTTCTCTACTCTTGTACACACTATTTTTACAAACGCTTATTCTCCATATGCTTCATCTTAATCGAGATATCGAGATGTCAATCTTATTGGTAATTTTCTTGTAGATGCAAGGGAAATATGGTAGCTTTTAAGCGATAGTCAAATATTTTAACGCTGGTTGCTATGTGGCGCATTCCATTCTCTTTGCATGTCCAGGACATAAAAAAATGAATAACGAATTTGAGAAAAAGTATAAGTATTGGAAAATTTAAGGAAATAACAAGCAATATCTCGAAAACGGTTCACTCAACAAAAGAAATGTATATGACATAAGTTGTGTATTTTAACGCGATCTACATTTTTTGTGTAGTAAAATTTTGTCTATCTCTTATGGTTTACCAGTTATGCAAAAGTCGTTCACAATGAAGAATACTTTTGGAGACATTCCCAGAAAATTCGAGATATACATTTCATTTCTCATAACATTATCTTAAACATATGATATTTTCATCAAAATCGTTAGAGCCATTTTTGAGAAAATTAAAATTTTCGAAAAATCTTCCATGTAAAGGGTAGTCTGGGGTGGGGGGATTTTCTTGAAAACCTTCGTGTCGCATCTCTGGAAGATACTGAACCTAAATACCAAGTTTGGTGCTTATCCGACTGTTCGTTTTTGAGTTATGCTGTTCACAGACACACAGACACACACACACACAGACACACACACAGACACACACACACACACACAGACACACACGGACATGTTTCCAAAAATGCTTTTTTTGGATTCAGGAGGTCTCAAAACATGTATTTCCGGTGAAATCTCGGTATCGAATTTTTGGGTGGAATGCAATACTTCCCCTACTTACTATACGTAGTAGAGAAAGTAAAAAATGAATAACGCATTTGAGAAAAAGTAAAAGTATTGGAAAATTTAAGGAAATAACAAGCAATATCTCGAAAACGGTTCACTCAACAAAAGAAATGTATATGACATAAGTTGTGTATTTTAACGCGATCTACATTTTTTGTGTAGTAAAATTTTGTCTATCTCTTATGGTTTACCAGTTATGCAAAAGTCGTTCACAATGAAGAATACTTTTGGAGACATTCCCAGAAAATTCGAGATATACATTTCATTTCTCATGACATTATCTTAAACATATGATATTTTCATCAAAATCGTTAGAGCCATTTTTGAGAAAATTAAAATTTTCGAAAAATGTTCCATGTAAAGGGTAGTTTGGGGTGGGGGGATTTTCTTGAAAAACTTCGTGTCGCATCTCTGGAAGATACTGAACCTAAATACCAAGTTTGGTGCTTATCCGACTGTTCGTTTTTGAGTTATGCTGTTCACAGACACACAGACACACACACAGACACACACACACACAGACACACACACGGACATGTTTCCAAAAATGCTTTTTTTGGATTCAGGAGGTCTCAAAACATGTATTTCCGGCGAAATCTCGGTATCGAATTTTTGGGTGGAATGCAATACTTCCCCTACTTACTATACGTAGTAGAGAAAGTAATGAATAACGAATTTGAGAAAAAGTATAAGTATTGGAAAATTTAAGGAAATAACAAGCAATATCTCGAAAACGGTTCACTCAACAAAAGAAATGTATATGACATAAGTTGTGTATTTTAACGCGATCTACATTTTTTGTGTAGTAAAATTTTGTCTATCTCTTATGGTTTACCAGTTATGCAAAAGTCGTTCATAATGAAGAGTACGTTTGGAGACATTCCCAGAAAATTCGAGATATACATTTCATTTCTCATGACATTATCTTAAACGTATGATATTTTCATCAAAATCGTTAGAGCCATTTTTGAGAAAATTAAAATTTTCGAAAAATCTTCCATGTAAAGGGTAGTCTGGGGTGGGAGGATTTTCTTGAAAACCTTCGTGTCGCCTCTCTGGAAGATACTGAACCTAAATACCAAGTTTGGTGCTTATCCGACTGTTCGTTTTTGAATTATGCTGTTCACAGACACACAGACAGACACACACACGGACATGTTTCCAAAAATGATTTTTTTGGATTCAGGAGGTCTCAAAACATGTATTTCCGGTGAAATCTCGGTATCGAATTTTTGGGTGGAATGCAATACTTCCCCTACTTACTATACGTAGTAGAGAAAGTAAAAATCAGTCACGTTCATACTTGAATCACCTTTTATTTCGTTTGAAACACCCGCCTTCACCAGCAGAGGTGAAGGATCCCGCGAGAGGGCGACGAAGCTACCCTAGCAAGTCCTACCAGGGGTAACGCACCCTGGGGTTTCAAGGGGAGATATTCTTTACAAAGTGTAGCAGCCACACCATCCGCCTTAAACACTATCCGCACCACGGAACCCGAAGACACTTGCTGAAAGATGAAAGGGAAAGGAGAGAGCGTACAATACATCACCCCAGAACTCGCCTAGGCGACCAGAGGAAAACCACGAAAAACCACATGGTCAGAGTGGGTGGCCACCTTGAATCGAGCCCGGGAACTCCCTAATGATGGCCACAGACGTTGCCGCCTCAGTCATCCCGCTCGATGCAACGTCGGGTAAGTAAAATAGTAAGCGTATAAGCTATTACAGGTTCGGCCAAAAAAGTACGAACGGTGTTTTTCCTGTCCGCGTCCTCGGTGCTCGTTGCCGTCTGCCACTATTATAGAAGGCGCGGATGAAACCACACATTTTTAAAACTACTTTTAAAGGCTTTACCTACCAACTTTACGAAAGGAAATGCTGAAACTGGCCACCGTCGTTGTTCATACATTTTTGGCACCTCTTTAGGAAACTATCCATCACTCGCCGTAGTTCACGTTGAGAAATTTCCTGGCGGATATTTTGTATTAATTCTTCCAGTGTGTGTGGATTTCTCTTGTATGCTTTGTTTTAAGTTACCCAGAGATAGAAATCTCTAGGGTAACTGGTCGGGGGACCGAGGGGGCCACAAATCTCTACTAATAATTCTGTCCTCAAACACACTTTCAACTATTCTCCTCGAAATATTGGCCGTATAAGCTGTTGCAGAGTCTAGTTGAAAAAAGGCAAAATCATGCTCTCTGCCTGTTAATTCTCTAAAAAAAAAAAAAAAAAAAAAAAAAAAAAAAAAAAAAAAAAAAAAAAAAAAAAACGGGGCAAAATTGTATTCACATGTATACGGGCTTCAATTCTTCACTCGAAAAAAATTGGCGAGTGATGGTTAGTTTCCTAGAGAGATGCTAAAAATGTATGGACAACGACGGTGAGCAGTTTCAGCATCTCCTTTCATAAAGTTGGTAAGTAAAGCCTTTAAAAGTAGTTTTAAAAATGTTGTATGGTTTCATCCGCACCTTTCTATGATAGCGGCAGACGGTAACGAGCGCCGAGTACGCGGACAGGAAAAACACCGCGCAGGCGATTCGTAGTTTTTTGGCTCTCCCTATAGTTACATAGATACAGAAACGAAGGGCAGCTGATTCACCTGGTATATGAACCCGGGGCTGTCCTTGTCGTTATTCCTACAGAGCGAGGTATGAGATAATATGAGCTTATCTGTAAACATATATCCACAGCAATGTGCCTTTCGCTAGTGAAATAAATGTCTCTCAAAGCCTACCGTGCACCTAGGTCAAATGATAAAGCACGCAACATTACAGTAAGCGGGAACAGAATTTGATACCATAATGCTACGTTTGCATGTTCGCATCCGTCCTCCTGTAAAAGTGTAGATGCAATCGGTTGGTTTGTTTACAGCGCTGTCCCTAACCTGACAACAAGGCAGAACCATAAAAAGTTAGAAGTAATTGTTATTCTTTTACACGATTTTCCCTTTATTCAGTCGCTCCAGTACAACCAAATAACAGAAGTCTGCGGTTTAGTTAAACTATCTACTTCATGTAGTAGTAGAAGCACGGCCGTATTTAGAGGTTTTTAGGGTACACCCCCCCGAAACTTCTGACAGTTTTATTTATTTAAATTCATAGCAAACCAATATGGGAAAACGTCATTAGATAACAGTAGGTCTATTGCTAGTAGCAACATTTACAAGAAAAAGGGAAACTTAATATCGTAAGGAGACCATACATTTCGGTTTACGAAGCAGTCGGTGGAAGGTGGAAGGAATATTCTCATTCTGGTGAGTTGTTCTTGTCTATATAATGTCTCCAAGCAATTTTCTTAGCCATTTAACGTCCATACTACAGAGTAGATACAAGTTAAATTAAAATAAATTGAATTTTATTTATGGACGCTCTTTAACGCCTGTGGTCCTTAGCGTCCCATTCTATACTGGGCGTGAAAGACCGGTAATTTTGCTCAGGGCCTCTTTATCTGGCTTGAGGTTCTTTTAAGTGCTGTAAATCTACGACACGGGACCACCGGCTTTACTTCCCTTCCGAAGGAAGCTATGCTAAGGATTTTTACGCTTGAAATAATCCATCGCCCTCGGCCGGGTTTGAAACCGCGACCTCGGCAACTAGAGGCTAGCATGGTAACCACTACACCACGGAGAACGACGAGTAGGTACATGTTAATTGTGTGGGGTACTGCTAAGTTTAGATCTATTTGTGGAAAACCCTCCCCGAAATTTTTTTCTGGGTACGGGCATAAGTAGAAGTAGTAGTAAGACTTTTATTGTGAACAGTTTCAGTCTACCCTTGTACAATACAACAATCGTATGGACCTCATTGTCGTACATGCTTTTCCTATCCCTATAATCTAACACTGTGTGTTTAATACTACATATTATAAACATCACTATATATACAAAAGCATTTACTATGAACTAACATAATGAAGAAAGAAAAAACAAACAATAATAATAATAATAATAATAAGCATCAATTACAATTATATTACAAATACATACTATAATCCGACCCTTAAGAACTCCCTCTTATCTACCGCCCTCCACTCCTTAGTTCTCCAGGGCAATTAACCTCCTTTGTCGAATCTTAGACAAAAAAAGAACCCATTTTATGACAGCCCGCGTCCAACATTACATCCAAGCAGTCCTACATTCCCTTTCTGAATCCCAGAAACTGTGGTGGTAGATATTGTTTTCTTAGCAATTCCGTTTCGTTGCACTCAGCCAGACTATGATTCCATGTTTCTCTTTCACCGAAGAGTGGGCATATTCTCACATAAGTGTCATCAGATGTCGAAAGTAGGGTGCTCACGTGCCCTTATACAGCAGCCGCCACTGATTAAACGTATAAGAATCAATTAAGTTTGGAATTCTGTTTTTTAAAAAACAGAAGATCCTTGAACCTAAATACCAAGTTTGGTGTTTATCCGACTGTTCGTTTCTGAGTTATGCCGTTCACAGACAGACACACACAAGGTCATGTTTCCAAAAATAAATTTTTACTTTCTCTACTACGTATAGTAAGTAGGGGAAATATTGTATTCCACCCAAAATTTCGATAAAGATTTCACCGGAAATACATGTTTTGAGACCCCCTGAATCCAAAAAAAGCATTTTTGGAAACATGTCCGTGTGTGTGTCTGTCTGTGTGTGTGTCTGTGAACAGCATAACTCAGAAACGAACAGTTGGATAAACACCAAACTTGATATTTAGGTTCAGTATCTTCCAGAGATGCGACACGAAGGTTTTCAAGAAAATCCCCCACCCCAGAGTACCCTTTACATGGAACATTTTTCGAACATTTTAATTTTCTCAAAAATGGCTCTAACGATTTTGATTAAAATATCATATGTTTAAGATATTTTCATGACAAAATGTATATCTTGAATTTTCGGGAATGCCTACAAAAGTATTCTTCATTGTGAACGACTTTTGGTAAACTGGTAAACCATAAGAGATAGACAAAATTTTACTACACAAAAGATGTAGATCGCGTTAAAATACACAATTTATGTCATATACATTTTTTTTGTTGAGTGAACCATTTTCGAGATATTACTTGTTATTCCCTTAAATGTTTCAATACTTATTTTCTCAAATGGGAATTCGTTATTCATTTTTTTGTCTAGGATATGCAAAGAGTTATAATCTGTAGAAACGGGAATAGTGCTGCATCTAGCAACCAGCTATTAAGAGATATGTATATGCTTAAAGGCTACTGTATTTCTATATTGCCCTTGTAAATATATATTCCCCTTACATCTACAAGAAAATTAGCAATAAGATAGAGTCTGCAAATGTTTATCTCGATTAACATGAAGTAGATGGAGAATAAGCGTTTGTAAAAATAGTTTGTACAAGATTAGAGAAAGTTATGTGAGTGTAGCACATCAGATTTGTTTGATTCAGGAGGCCTCAAAACATGCATTTCCGGTGAAATCTCGGTATCGAATTTTTATACGTAGTAGAGAAAGTAAAATATCTTCTTAGGGTATTTTATAAGTGCAGTCTGTTGTATTCAAACTCTTGCTCCTATAGTAGGGGCTTGAAAAAGATTATGCTGATGCTGTTAACGGCTATGATGGCGATAATGATGACCCCTGGGAAACGGAGTGAAATTCTAACCACTACGAAAATTTGTTTTCAGTACTCGCTTGTTATCCGTATGCGGTTTATAATTACTATCTATGATTATTTGTATAACGAATGCAATTATTCTACTGCTTCCATTTATTTCAAATTAAAACATGAATGCATATTAAATTCATATGTTCGGTAGTGGGATGTGTCACCTCAGGCGATATGAATCAATTATGAATCGTGACACCCATTTCCAATTCTGCTGCATGGGAAGATGTTAAGTGGTATACTTCTAATTTAACGAGAAATAGTTTTGAAGTAGCGAATTAACAAATTCATGAAAAGGTATAAATTCAAAGGAACACGCTGTTTAAATATTAGTGCACACCACACGTCAAGTAAGGCCGGGCCACAAAACGAACGCTCGTTATGTTGAAAAAGGTTATTGTTTCACGTATGGAAAACTCAATTTGAAGTAGGAGTTGTATTGTATTTCAACTGTTGGGGAGCCGAACTTGTTTGCAACCGCACGTATGGTACCCGGTTTCCGGTAGCATTTGCCCCAAGTTTAAAAATATTAACTTTGTAATTTGACTGTTTCTTTAAATATTATATATTTATGTTTGCCTCGGCTGCGTCAGTATTATTGTTAGAGACATGGATGCCTTGGCAGGGTTGTGGTGCGACTAAGAATGCAGGCTTACACAGATTATAATTTTACTTCACTCCTTTTATTAATACTTGACACGATTTAAATAACACTTCACTGATATAGAGAGAGTTGTGAGGTTCTTTAATTAATTACTTGCACTTTTTAACACGTAAAGTATTTTTCGTTTCACACGAATACGTATTAAATCACTTGAGAACACTTCTTGCGTCTGTTAGTAACGCTGTCTGCAACCAACTGAATAGATTTCAACCGCCTAAACTTGTAAATTTCTGTATTTCAAGTCTCTGATTGGCTATTCCTAATCCAATAGAATACCTTCATTTAACTAAAGCTTTTTTTGGTTGTTGATTGGCTATTTTTAAACTGTGTCAAAATTTACATTATTGCTTCCAAGAATCACAAGTAACATTATTAAACTCTCAAACTCATTATTGCCTCAAGGTTACCTCATTGGTAGCAACTTTTGACCTATTTCTCACAGCTCCTACATTATTAAATTACGTAATACATTCACATAACATTATTACACATGTTTACAATAATATAAGCATATGCAATGACTGTTACATACATTTTACAAATTATCACATACACATATTGCGGGCTGTTATTGAATTTATATATTATATAATTAGACTGAAATATTTAAGTGTTAAAAATACTGCCTCAATGTAGAACCGTAAGGGTCTCAAGAAACCCTATTTGGGATCCGGCAGGGCCGGATTAAGGGTTTTAAATACAATATATAAGGGTTTTAAATATATTAAATTGGAAACAACATGTTGATAGAATACCACAAAAGATAATGAACTACCAACCAACAGGGAGGAGAAGTTTAGGAAGATCACGCAAGAGATGGCTAGACCGGAACAGGTGATATCACCTAATCCTTGAAAGGAGAAGAAACAAGAAGAAGAAATACAATATATTGTATTTCAAATGCAGGAGACATGTTTTTAAAGGAAGTAGCGATATATATATATATATATATCTATATATATTTTAAAGTAGCAGAATATTATTTTTCAAACACGTTATTCACGCGCATGTAACGGGTAACAGTTGTTGTATGCCTTCGTCAAAGAATGATGCCGCCTGTGATGAAGGCCAAGCCTGCATTTCTTGTTTCACAACAACATTTTCAACCAAGGAATATTTTCAGATGAAGAAACAGATGAAATGCGCTTGGTGCCAAATCCGGACTGTGATTAGTATGGTCGAATTGTCCCCAATCAAACGATGCGATTAGATCTTGAGTTGGTTTGGCTGTGTGTGTAACCCAATACCTCACCATTCCATCTCCCATTTCTGTTTTCCCATAAACCTGATTGTCATTTCTCACATTCAAAACGAATTAGTGATCTGACTTCACAGTTCGCGGGTCGTTCGATTATTTTAAAATTTTTGAAACGCTCTAACACCAGGAAAACACAAAGTGACGATCGCTCACTTGCTAATGAATGGAAAAAGTAATCGCACATGCTCAAACTCGCGACTGCAGCGAGAAACTATTAAAACAGTGCTTATTTTAAAAGCACGCCCCGTACTGTTCACCATATGAGCGCGCAAGCATAACACGTTTTTTCTAAAAACTAATTTCAAGAAGTATGAAGAAGTGTATCTCCGTGATATTAATCTTTTGGCCGGAAGGTACGCAAACAGTTTATTTACAAGATCAATAAGACATAAATATGTCCTGAAAGTTATAAGAAACATGTCACTGGAAACTCCAGAAGCATAACTTGGAAGAAGATTTAGCTAGAAGTTTCTCTCTTAGAGCTTATTTTCTCTATGTGCCAGTTAAGAATAGAAGAAACGTTGAAATATCGCTGTGGCAATTTGCCCTATCCATCAGTGTCGCATCAATTTGCTTTAACATCTCTATTCATTACACGTGACTTCATGTGAATACTCTGTTTTTACAACTGAATAAACGGTTCATAGCCATTCGCTTTTTCCTTGTGATAATTGACTCTCGGGAAGAGATATGGGATAAAAAGGCACGCGCACACAACCGTTGAACAGTATGCAGGGTGATGAAAACCAATGGGCAGAAAATTGTAGAGTAGAAAACCAGTACCAAAATAAGCGTTTTGGGGTTATACTCCATCCAGCCCAAGAAAGGGTTCTCGTGTAAATAAATACACGTGCCCCTGCCGCAGCCCACTTTTCAAGCGAATATAGTTGCTTATATTCCTTATACACTGCCGTTTGTGAAAAATGCAACACCAAGAAAGAACTTCCCGAATAACTTTAAACTTGGTGGAAGTGTAGAAGAGTGTGCAAGGAATAAGTGATTAGGTTTGCAGAGAGACGGGGTACACGTAGGCCTAGCAGAGCCCTCTCGTGTCGGTCCGACAAGGTCAGTGTTGCGCCCAGTGTAGTCAGCGCAGAACTGTCAAACAAGGTGGAAACAAAGTGAGAGCCAGTATGCCTCGTCGACGCCAAAGGGAGCCATATTGACATGTGAGTGAGTTCGAACGTGTCCAACCATAAATTTGATACCGAGATTTCTCCTGAAATACACATTTTGAGGCCCCATGAATACAAATAAAGCATTTTTGGGTACATGTCCGTGTGTGTCTGTGAACAACATAACTCAAAAACGACAAGTCGGATAAATACCAAACTTGGAATTTAGGTTCAATATCTTTCAAAAATGCAACACGAAGAGGTTCAAACAAATTCGGCACCCCAAACTACCCTTTACATGGAACATTTTTCGAAACTTTTTACATTCTAAAAAATGGCTCTAACGCTTTTGTTTAAAATGCCGTATATTAAAGATATTCACACGTTAAATAAAATGCACTAGTATATCTTGAATTTTCGGGTAATAGCCTGTCAAGTCCTCTTCATTCGGAAGGAATTTGGTATAATCTTGTATAACTGGTGGACAATGTATTTAAAATGATTTTTTTGTGGTATAAGCCGTTTCCGAGATATCTGTTATTAAATGTTCATTTGCTGGTCATTCTCGTAAAGTCCCTTCAACATTCAGTTGTTTCTCGCGATGTCATGGAAACAGTATGGAATTTTAAGGCCAGCATATAGTGTCCAGTTGTTAAACATTTGACTATCGCTGTTCTCTTTGTATCTATACTGAAATGGGTAATGTAGGTATTTTCAGAAAGGTTTATCTCGATTAAAATGAAGTAGATAAGAAAATGAACCTTCCTAAGAATAATTTGTATCACATCTGATTTTGTTTTAATTAAGACACAAATAAGAATGTCTTTTTTTGGCATCAGGGAGTCTCAAAACGTATTTTTCCGGTGAAATCTCATTATCGAGCTTTAGGGTGGAATACGTGCAATACCTGCTTCCTCTTACTGTCGCTAGGTGGAAGAGAAAAGCTCGTACAGCGGACAAATGGCAAGTTTAATAATGAAATTACACAAATGGGACTGGAGGAGTTAATGCCCTGATCCCTAACTGCACACCTAGGAATTGGGCTGCCCAACGCAGTGTATTAGAGAGAACCAGCTTGGGACTGTAACTCAAAATCTATTCTTCTTTTGTATTTGTAACTTTGTATCCAGCTGTTTTCGTACTAATAATTGAAACCGAATTTTACGCGTATTACACGCGATACTGTTTACGCTAACAACATTCCTAGTTTCCCACAACGGTACAGTTCCCAGAGGAGGAGTTGTATGTGTTTCAGTTTAGATGCTGATTCTGTGCCGCAAACCACATTCTACGACAAATATTCAGTTCTCTTATAAAATACATTTCATTGGCATGTCTAATAATCAGGCAGAGGGGTTTTAGTAAGAAAAACCATCAAAATTAACAGCACACCGAAGGTTGGTGGTGAGGGAAGCTCGATGCGACTGCTACCTTGCAGTGTTCTCTGTAAACAAATACACTGCCGATTGTGAAAAGCATGAATTTAATACAACAGGTTAGGTGCATGACAAGTAACAAATGATAAACTTTTCACATCTATACATGACCTTTGAGCCCTAATTCTCAGTATTTGGTGTGGCCTCCATGCGCTGCAATTAGAGCTGCTATACGCCGTGGCATTGAATCAAA
The DNA here is from genome assembly GCA_030765065.1 of Deroplatys truncata. NCBI lineage: Eukaryota > Metazoa > Arthropoda > Insecta > Mantodea > Mantidae > Deroplatys > Deroplatys truncata. Next base: position 17,795,833 of record CM060979.1, read on the forward strand.
AAGGTTCTGAATAAGTTCCTGAGGATTTCCCTCCACGCAGTTTGTATTCGCCCCAACAAATCCGTGACACTGGTTACTGGAGGACCGCGACGCACCAGGTGCCGACCAACCATATCCCAGACAGGCTCGATGGGCGACATGTCAGGTGAACGTGAAGGCCAGGGAAGCAATATCCCGTAGCTCTTCGAAGAAGGCTTGTACATTCCTTGCAATATGTGGCCGGGCATTGTCCTGTTGAAATGTGGCCTGTGGAGATGCCTGAAGCAGAGGGCTCTACAACCACTGTTAGGTACCGGTTGCTATTCAAAGTGCCCTCAATTGGAAGGAGACCAGATCGGTTGTTGTAACCAATGGGTCCCAAATCATCACACCCGGTGTTTGTCCGCTATTCCGCTCAACAATGCAGCCCTCCAGGTTGCGCTCACCACGGTACCGCCGGACACGTATGCGCCCATCATTGTAGACACTTTGAAGCGGGACTCGTCCGAAAAGACTACATTTTGCCACTCAGCACCCCTGTGACGGTGTTCACGTACCCATTGCAGTCGGAGGAGCTTGTGATTTCTGGACAATGGAAGCCGATGTAATGACATGCATGCAACCAGTCCAACCTGATGCAGACGGCGACGAACCGTTGATGCAGACAAGTTCACACCTGCTGCGGTGCTCCAGCGTCGAACCAACACTGTGGATGAAGCTGTACGGTCAGTTATGGCCATGCTGACAAGATGACGATCATCCCGTCCTATGGTTATATTCCGTGGTCTTCGCTCTTCGCTGCGCACGACTTTCATCTATCCACTGCTCCCACACAAGCATCACTGTCGTAGCAGCATGCCCTGTACGAGCCGAAATGTCACGGTATGACAAACCCGCGCTTCCCGGAGATCGATCATTCTACACCGTTCGAACTCACTCACATGCCGATATGGCTTCCTTTGACGTCGACAAGGCATACTGGCACTCGCTTTATTCTTTTCACGTTGTTTGACAGCTCTGCACTGACTACACTGGGCGCAACGCTGACCTTGTCGGACCGACACGAGAGGGCTCTGCTCGGCCTACGTGTACCCCATCTCTCTGCACACCTAATTACTTATTGCTTGCAAATTCTTCTACATTTCCACCAAGTTTGGAGTTATTCGCGAAATTCTTTCTTGGAGTTGCAATTTTCACAAACGGCAGCGTATGAACAGTTGAAGGCACTTCGCCCTGCTTCTAAAGCAAGTAGATCAGGATTATCGAGTATCGGAAGAAAGCAATGTGGATATGTTTAACTGTTTGTAATGTGCATTAATGTATTTTCGAAATACATGGAAATAAATCATAAACGACTAGCATGTAGACACTTGATATATTTTGAAAAACTATGTTCCACATCACCTGACGTAGTAGGAGCAAATAAAAAACGAAATATCAGACTTGCTTGAGATTTGTGCCTCAGTAACTCGTTTTACACATTTCTGTGTACCCTGAACTCTTCTCTAAATACTTTGTTTCTTTGTCACTCTTTACTTACAGTTCCAAATGTATATCTTACTCGCTGTATCTAAAACTGTTCTATTGCCTCAAGCGCTTCTGGTATTTTTAGTGTCCTTACTTGTACAAATAAGTTATTGTAGTTGCAATATTACTGAAATGATTTTGAATATATCTTAAAATAAAGTTGACGAAATTATTTCCTTCACTGCAGGTACAGCGGCCGTACCGTAACACGATTGCCCCATTTACTTACTAAATCCCCTATACTTGCTAATAACAGAATAAAATTTAACTAGTGGCAGGTGCTCCATAAGAGCACAAGAGCAAAAAGCACGCGAGCACTCTAACACTTGGCACCTTGCGGATATTTTAGTTATTTTTTCCTTAAATGCTATTAAACATAACGTATATGCGGTAATTTAAGATCTACGGCGCTTACATCTACCACGTGTCTCCTCTAAACTAGATGAAATGTGCAAACAGGGTCTTGACTTGTGCACGTTTTAAGGAGTTTCAGCGCATGCGCTACTGGTATGACGTAATTACCTTATAGGCGTGGCTAACGAGATACGTCGCGAATCAGAGTTACATAGTAATGGTAGTCTTAAACATGGCTAATGTTGAATATCTTACGTATAGCTGGCCATTTACCATGCATTTAACGAAGAATTTAATTGTTTGTTTAGAACTTGGATGTATTGGGTGACTGTAATTTCAGTTCATTGGGCCATGACTGGACCAGAAGTATCAGCTGATTTCAGTTCGCGCCGTAGCCGATCTTCTCGTTAGCTACACTTATGACTCAATACATACGGGTCTTGCACTCTTGAAGGAGGGCACGAAGCTTCTCCCGCTTCACTATAACTTAACTTTAATGCTACTAGATAGTGGCACACTACAGCAGAAACAGGTAACGTGCACGAGCGCGGCAACTTCGGTTATTCCACATTATCAACTACAATTTTATATATACATTACTTGGTTCTTGCCTTAAAATGCTTGAGGCGGCATTTTTAACACTTAAATTATTTCAGTCCAATTATATAATATATAAATTCAATAACAGCCCGCCTTAAAGCAATATTTGTATGTAACAATATATAAAAAGTGTATATTACAGTCATTATATATGTTTATATTATTGTATAAATGTGTAATAATGTTATGTGAATGTATTACGTAATGTAATAATATAGGAGCTGTGAGAAATAAGTCAAAAGTTGCTAACAATGAGGTAACCACGAGCTAACCTTGAGGCAATAATGAATATGAAAGTTTAAATGCTACTGGTGATTCTTGGAAGCAATAATGTAATTTTAGTGACAGTTTATAAAATAGCCAATCAACAACCAGAAAAAGATTTAGTTAAATGAAGATATTCTATTGGACTAGGAATAGCCAATCAGAAACTAAAATGGAGCAAAATTTACAAATTCAGAAGTCAGTTGCTTATAGACAGTGTTCCTAACCGGACGCGAGATAAAATTTAATACGTATTTTGTGCGAGACAAAAATAGTTTACGTGTTAAAAAGTGCAAGTAATTAATAAAAAATCTGATGTGTTACACTCACATGACTTTCTCTACTCTTGTACAAACTATTTTCACAAACGCTTATTCTCCATATGCTTCATGTTACTCGAGATATCGAGATGTCAATCTTATTGCTAATTTTCTTGTAGATGCAAAGGAGAACATGGTAGGTTATAAACGATAGTCAAATATTTTAAGCGCTGGTTGCTATGTGGCGCATTATATTCTGTTTGCATATCCAGGACAAAAAATTGAATAACGAATTTGAGAAAAAGTATAAGTATTGGAAAATTTAAGGAAATAACAAGCAATATCTCGAAGATGGTTCACTCAACTAAAAAAATGTATATGACATAAATTGTGTATTTTAACGCGATCTACATTTTTTGTGTAGTAAACTTTTGTCTATCTCTTATGGTTTACCAGTTATGCAAAAGTCGTTCACAATGAAGAATACTTTTAGAGACATTCCCAGGAAATTCAAGATATACATTTTATTTGTCATAAAAATATCTTAAACATATGATATTTTAATCAAAATCGTTAGAGCCATTTTTGAGAAATTAAAATTTTCGAAAAATCTTCCATGTAAAGGGTACTCTGGGGTGGGGGGATTTTCTTGAAAACCTTCGTGTCGCATCCTTGGAAGATACTGAACCCAAATACCAAGTTTGGTGTTTATCCGACTGTTCGTTTCTGAGTTATGCTGTTCACAGACACACAGACACACACACACAGACACACACACACACGGACATGTTTCCAAAAATGCTTTTTTTGGCTTCAGTGGGTCTCAAAACATGTATTTCCGGTGAAATCTCGGTATCGAATTTTTGGGTGGAATACAATACTTCCCCTACTTACTATACGTAGTAGAGAAAGTAAAAATCTCACAGCTCTCTCTCCCTATATATCAGTGAAGTGTTATTTAAATCGTGTCAAGTATTAATAAATTTGAAGTAAAAAACAAATTATAATCTGGTAAGCCTACATTCTTCAGCCGCACCACTCCTTGTTAAGATATCCATGTCTCTACAAATTAATACTGACGCTGCCGAGGCAAACATAAATATATAATATTTAAAGAAACAGTCAAATTACAAAGTTAATATTTTTAACTTTGGACAAAGGCCACAGGAAAGTACATTTGGGGCGAAGACTACGGAAAACTTAGTATCATACGTGGTTGCAACTACTTCAAGTGTTAGGCTACCCAAGAGTCGAAATACAATATAACTCCTAAAAATAAACTCCTTCACACTGCACTCAATTATGTAAAAAAAAACACAAAAACAATGCTTTCGTTTCTTAGACAACGTATGCAAAATAATAATAATAATCATTTTTTTATCATTGCTATTGTAGGAAACGCCTGCAGTTGTATCATTTTGTTCATAATCATAACTATTATGTAGCAGATATTACTCTACATTTTGTGAGCACCCGAATTATAAACTCATGAGCCGCTACTGAATTAAGCTGTGGATAAGGAAGCGGGTATGTGAATGACATTATAAAACTGATGGTTTTCTTCTAAACTCAAAATAAAAAAAAATCTTATCTGTTGCACTCACATGAATTTCTCTACTCTCTCGCACAAACTATTCCTGCAAATGCTTACTCTTCTATCTACCTGATATTTCGTTGTAGGTGCAATTGAATTAGTGAATGCAGTAGGTTTTGAAATTCCGTTCTCTTCGCATGACCAATACAAATGAAAAAATTCTTATGTATTACACTCACATGACTTTCCTTACTCTTGTACAAACTATTTTTACAAATGCTTATTCTCCATATGCTTCATGTTAATCGAGATGTTAATCTTATTGCTAATTTTCTTGTAGGTGCAAGGGGAATAAGGTAGGCTTTAAGTGATAGTCAAATGCTTTAAGAGCTGGTTGCTATGTGGAGTATTCCACTCTCTTTGCATTACCAGGACAAAAAAAATGAATTACGAATTCCCATTTGAGAAAAAATGTAAGTATTGGAAAATTTAAGGGAATGACAAGGAATATCTCGAAAATGGTTCACTCAACAACAAAAATGTATATGACATAAATTGTGTATTTTAACGCGATCTACATTTTTTGTTTAGTAAAATTTTGTCTATCTCTTATGGTTTACCAGTTATGCAAAAGTCGTTCACAATGAAGAATACTTTTGGAGACATTCCCAGAAAATTCAAGATATACATTTTGTTTGTAATAAACATGTCTTAAACATAAGATATTTTAATCCAAATCGTTAAGGCCATTTTTGAGAAAATTAAAATTTTCGAAAAATCTTCCATATAAAAGGTAATCTGGGGTGGGGGATTTTCTTGAAAAGCTTCGTGTTGCATCATTGGAAGATACTGAGCCTAAATACCAAGTTTGGTGTTTATCCGACTGTTCGTTTCTGAGTTATGCTGTTCACAGACACACATACAGACACACAGAGAGACATGTTTTCAAAAATGCTTTCTTTGGATTCAGGTGCCTCAAAACATGTATTTCCGGTGAAATCTCGGTATCGAATTTTTGGGTGGAATACAATACTTCCCCTACTTACTATACGTAGTAGAGAAAGTAAAAAAGCTAATAAGGACTTCCCATCTGAGAGAAGTATAAATATTATAAAATGCAAACCAATAATAAGAAATATTATGGAAATGGTTAAACAGAAAAAAAAAAGTATTTGATAAAATGTGTGCTTTAAAGAGATGTGAATTTTTTTTTGCATAGTAAGATTTTGTCTTTCACTTACACTTCACCAGTTATTAAAAATCATTCAGAATGAAGACGACTTCAGATGCTACTCACAGAAAATTCAACATAAAGGTAGTCTTAAACGTATAGTGTTTTATTCAAAACACTACAGGCGTTTTTGAGAGAATACAATATAACCAAAACTTTCCAAGTAAAAAAATGGTTTAAAGTGGAGGGGGAGGATTTCTTGAAAATCTTTCCGTCTCATTCTTGGAAGATACTGAACCTAAATACTAAGTTTCATATTTATCGGACTTTTGATTTTTGGGTTATGCTGTTCAAAGACACACATACACATGCGCGCGCTGTCATTTTTCTAAAGACATTTTTTATTTATTCAGCAGGGGGCCTCAAAACGTGTATTTCCGGTGAAATATCGATATAGAGTTTTTGGGTGGAATACAATACTTGCTCTCACAGTAGACTTTAAGCGATAATCAAATCTTTTAAGAACTGGTCCCTATGTGATAGCTTTGTAGTTCCGTTCTCTTTGCATGGCTAAAGAGAGGGGGGGGGGGGAGAGAGAAACAGAGAATCTCATGTAATACATTCACAAGGCTTTCTTTGTCCTCTATCGTTAATAGTGTGTATACAAACTATTCTACTAAAGCGAATCAGTTGGGAAATTTAATGACATATCGGCATGTTGCCATGGTAGCTCAGTGGTTAGAGCAACCGGATGGAGACTGGGAGATCCGTGTTCGAATCCCGGCTACGGCACTGAATTTTTCAGGCGTCTTATTCTACCTTTCCAAGCTTTTGCAACAATGTGGAAGAACAATTAATTCTACTCTTACTTCATTTTAAATCAAATAAACCGTTGCAGAAATAGCTACATTACACATTTCGTTATAAATACAAAGAGAACAGCGACAGTCAAATGTTTAAGAACTGGACGCTATATGCGGCCTTAAAATTACATACTGTTTCCATGACATCGCGAGAAACAACTGAATGTTGAAAGGAGTTAAAGCGAATGAACAAGAAATGAATAATTCTAACCTTTAAAAACAAATATCTCGGAAAGGCTCTTGCCACAAAAAAATATATTTGAAATAAATTGTGTGTTTTAAGGAGATCTGAATTTTTTGTCTAGTACGTGTTAGTCTATAGCTTGGAGTATACAAAATTTCTTCGAAATGAAATGGACATCACAAGCTATTCCCAGAAACTTCAAGATATACATCTTATTTGTAATGTAAACATATTTAATATATGATATTTTAATCAAAATCGTTAAGAGCCACTTCTTAAAAAATAAAAAATTTCGAGGAATCTTCCACGTAAAGGGTAGTTTGAGGTGGGCGGATTTTTTTGAAAATATTCTTGTTGCATCTTTGGAACGTACTGAACGTAAATACCAAGTTTGATATTTATACGACTTTACGTTTTTGAGTTATGCTGTTCACACACACACACAGATACACACATGGGCCTTTTTCTAATTTTATACTTTCTCTACTCTACTATTTCACTGGAAATCTATGTTTTGAAACCCCCTGAATCAAAAAAATTTTTTGGAACATGTCCGTGTGTGTGTGTGTGTGTGTGTGTGTGTGTGTGTGTGTGTGTGTGTGTGTGTCTTTGAACAGCATAACTCAGAAACGAACAGTCGGATAAACACCAAACTTGGTATTTGGGTTCAGTACCTTCCAGAGATGGGACACGAAGGTTTTCAAGAAAATACCCCATCCCAGATTACCCTTTACATGGAACATTTTTCGAAAATTTTAATTTTCTAAAAATGGCTCTAACGATTTTGATTAAAATATCATATGTTTAAGATATTTTCATGACAAATGAAATGTATATCTCGAATTTTCTGGAAATGTCTCCAAAAGTATTCTTCATTGTGTACGACTTTTGCATAACTGGTAAACCATAACAGATAGACAAAATTTTACTACACAAAAAATGTTGATCGCGTTAAATTACACAATTTATGTAATATACATTTTTTTTGTTGAGTGAACCATTTTCGAGATATTGCTTGTTATTCCCTTAATTTTTTTCAATACTTATACTTTTTCTCAAATTCGTTACTCTTTTTTACTTTCTCTACTACGTATAGTAAGTAGGGGAAGTATTGTATTCCACCCAAAATTTCGGTACCGAGATTTCACCGGAAATATATGTTTTGAGACTCACTGAATCCAAAAAAAGCATTTTTGGAAACATGTCCGTGTGTGTGTCTGTGTGTCTGTGAACAGCATAACTCAAAAACGAAGAGTCGGATAAACACCAAACTTGGTATTTAGGTTCAGTATCTTTCAGAGATGCGACACGAACGTTTTCAAGAAAATCCCCCCACCCCAGACTACCCTTTACATGGAACATTTTTCGAAAATTTTAATTTTCTCAAAAACGGCTCCAATGATTTTGATTAAAATATCATATGTTTAAGATATTGTCATGACAAATAAAATGTATATCTCGAATTTTCTGGGAATGTCTCCAAAAGTATTCTTCATTATGAACGACTTTTTCATAATGGTAAACCATAAGAGATAGACAAAATTTTACTACACAAAAAATGTAGATCGCGTTAAAATACGCAATTTATGTCATATACATTTCTTTTGTTGGGTGAACAGTTTGCGAGATATTGCTTGTTATTCCCTTAAATTTTCCAATACTTATACTTTTTCTCAAATTCGTTATTCATTTTTTACTTTCTCTACTATGTATAGTAAGTACGGGAAGTATTGTATTCCACCCAAAAATTCGATACCGAGATTTCACCGGAAATACATGTTTTGAGAACCCCTGAATCCAAAAAAAGCATTTTTGGAAACATGTCCGTGTGTGTGTCTGTGTGTCTGTGAACAGCATAACTCAGAAACGAACAGTCGGATAAACACCAAACTTGGTATTTGGGTTCAGTACCTTCCAGAGATGGGACACGAAGGTTTTCAAGAAAATCCCCCATCCCAGATTACCCTTTACATGGAACATTTTTCGAAAATTTTAATTTTCTAAAAATGGCTCTAACGATTTTGATTAAAATATCATATGTTTAAGATATTTTCATGACAAATGAAATGTATATCTCGAATTTTCTGGAAATGTCTCCAAAAGTACTCTTCATTGTGTACGACTTTTGCATAACTGGTAAACCATAACAGATAGACAAAATTTTACTACACAAAAAATGTTGATCGCGTTAAATTACACAATTTATGTAATATACATTTTTTTTGTTGAGTGAACCATTTTCGAGATATTGCTTGTTATTCCCTTAATTTTTTTCAATACTTATACTTTTTCTCAAATTCGTTACACTTTTTTACTTTCTCTACTACGTATAGTAAGTAGGGGAAGTATTGTATTCCACCCAAAATTTCGGTACCGACATTTCACCGGAAATATATGTTTTGAGACTCATTGAATCCAAAAAAAGCATTTTTGGAAACATGTCCGTGTGTGTGTCTGTGTGTCTGTGAACAGCATAACTCAAAAACGAAGAGTCGGATAAACACCAAACTTGGTATTTAGGTTCAGTATCTTTCAGAGATGCGACACGAACGTTTTCAAGAAAATCCCCCCACCCCAGACTACCCTTTACATGGAACATTTTTCGAAAATTTTAATTTTCTCAAAAACGGCTCTAACGATTTTGATTAAAATATCATATGTTTAAGATATTCTCATGACAAATAAAATGTATATCCCGAATTTTCTGGGAATGTCTCCAAAAGTATTCTTCATTATGAACGACTTTTTCATAACTGGTAAACCATAAGAGATAGACAAAATTTTACTACACAAAAAATGTAGATCGCGTTAAAATACACAATTTATGTCATATACATTTCTTTTGTTGAGTGAACCGTTTGCGAGATATTGCTTGTTATTCCCTTAAATTTTCCAATACTTATACTTTTTCTCAAATTCGTTATTCATTTTTTACTTTCTCTACTATGTATAGTAAGTACGGGTAGTATTGTATTCCACCCAAAAATTCGATACCGAGATTTCACCGGAAATACATGTTTTGAGACCCCCTGAATCCAAAAAAAGCATTTTTGGAAACATGTCCGTGTGTGTGTCTGTGTGTCTGTCTGTGAACAGCATAACTCAGAAACGAACAGTCGGATAAACACCAAACTTGGTATTTGGGTTCAGTATCTTCCAAGGATGCGACACGAAGGTTTTCAAGAAAATTCCCCCACCCCAGAGTACCCTTTACATGGAAGATTTTTCGAAAATTTTAATTTTCTCAAAAATGGCTCTAACGATTTTGATAAAATATCATATGTTTAAGATATTTTTATGACAAATAAAATGTATATCTTGAATTTCCTGGGAATGTCTCCAAAAGTATTCTTTATTGTGAACGACTTTTGCATAACTGGTAAACCATAAGAGATAGACAAAAGTTTACTACACAAAAAATGTAGATCGCGTTAAAATACACAATTTATGTCATATACATTTTTTTTGTTGAGTGAACCATTTTCGAGATATTACTTGTTATTTCCTTAAATTTTTCAATACTTTTCTCAAATGGGAATTCGTTATTCATTTTTTTGTCTTCGATATGCAAAGAATATTAATGTGGCAAAGCGAATGGTGCTGCACCTAGCAACCAGCTAATAAGAGATATGTATGTTCTTAAAGCCTACTGTATTTGTATATTGCCCTTGTAAATATACATTCCTCTTACATCTACAAGAAAATTAGCAATAAGATAGAGTCTGCAAATGTTTATCTCGATTAACATGAAGCATATGGAGAATAAGCGTTTGTATAAATAGTTTGTACAAGAGTAGAGAAAGTCATGTGAGTGTAACACATCAGATTTTTTTATGTCCTGGACATGCAAAGAGAATGGAATGCGCCACATAGCAACCAGCGTTAAAATATTTGACTATCGCTTAAAACCTACCATATTCCCCTTGCATCTACAAGAAAATTATCAATAAGATTGACATCTCGATATCTCCATTAACATGAAGCATATGGAGAATAAGCGTTTGTAAAAATAGTTTGTACAAGAGTAGAGAAAGTCATGTGAGTGTAACACATCAGATTTTTTTTGTCCTGGTAATGCAAAGAGAATGGAATACTGCACATACCAACTAGCTCTTAAAATATTTGACTATCGCTTAAAGCCTACCAATTCCCCTTGCATCTACAAGAAAATTAGCAATAAGATTAACATCTCGATTAACACGAAGCATATGGAGAAAAAGCGTTTGTAAAAATAATTTGTACAAGAGTAGAGAAAGTCATGTGAGTGTAACAGAATTTTTTTTCTTTCTTTTCAGGGGCCTCAAAACACATATTTCCGGTGTAATGTCGGTATCGAATTTTTGGATGGAATGCAGTACTACTACTTGCTATACGTAATAGAGAATGTAAAAAAGTGTTAAAAGTTCTCGTCATCAGTATGAGAGTGATAATGGTTACAAACTCCTGTTAAAGAAAGCTTTCACAGTGTGAACAAAGAATACAAGTTATGGGTGGAAGACAAATAAAACAGAGTAATCCTGTGTTTCAGCAAAGCATTCTACTTTCAAAAGCAGCATTTCGGGACAAATGTTTTATAATCTTATTCGAAGTGTTATGGAACTATTGAAAATATAATCCTGATTCCAGAAGAAAGAACCTATAAACCAACCCTGTATTGAGGGGTAGTATACATTCGGATAAACACATTTTGTGTTTATAGCTTCAATAAAGGTTTACAGATACCGAATAAATTGAGAGTACAGTTGCCGGAACAAATAATAGCGAGAGGATTTTATTTGTTTCTTTGTTGGTGGCGTTAGCAGGTTCCGGTGATACGGAATCAGCGCTATCAGCATTTATCTCATATGTGAAATACATTCGTAACAATCGAAGCTCTGAAAATATCCGCGTGTACATGATCGTATGTGCACAAGAACACATCCGTCTATCGCGGCCGTAAACACAGCACAAAATTAATATACTGTTCCTGGCCGAACAGGAAAGAAAAACCAATGAACCCGTTCCAGCTTCCTTCCTCTTCGTGATGCATTGTGTTTACATTAAACGCATTTATTAAAATAATATTAGTTCTCAACGAAGCCATGCAGTGTTTGCTGTAACTGGTGCATGGTCGCAAAAAAATATCCCTAAGTAAATAGTTGTACACTGGCTTCCATTTATGCCCTCCCCGCAGCTTATTCTAGGTTATTCACATATGAATATGTAACTTTGAGCAACGGCTTTACACCTCATCACTTATAATAACATGTTAAAACAATATACAACTAGATAAAACCACATTTTGCACAATATCTACAAGAAAATATATAATTTTCTCTACTACGTATAGTAAGTAGGGGAAGTATTGTATTCCACACAAAAATTCGATACCAAGATTTCACCGGAAATACATGTTTTGAGGCCCCCTGAATCCAAATAAAAGCATTTTTGGAAACATGTCCGTGTGCGTGTCTGTGTGTGTGTGTGTGTGTGTCTGTGACAGCATCTCAGAAACGAACAATCGGATAAACACCAAACTTGGTATTTAGGTTCAGTATTTTCCAGAGATCGCCACGAAGGTCTTCAGGAAACTTCCCCACCCCAGATTATCCTTTACATGGAAAATTTTTCGAAAATTTTAATTTTCTCAAAAATGGCACTAACGATTTTGATTAAAATACCATACATTAAGATACTTTCATGACAAATAAAATGTATATCCTGAATTTTCTGGGAATTTCTCCAAAAGTATTCTTCATTGTGAACGACTTTTGCATAACTGGTAAACCATAAGAGAAAGAGAAAATTTTATACACAAAAAATGTAGATCGCGTTAAAATACACAATTTATGTCATATACTTTTTTGTTGTTGAGTGAACCATTTTCGAGATATTGCTTGTTATTCCCTTAAAGTTTCCAATACTTATCCTTTTTCTCAAATTCGTTATTCATTTTTACTTTCTCTACTACGTATAGTAAGTAGGGGAAGTATTGTATTCCACCCAAAAATTCGATGCCGAGATTTCACCGGAAATATGTTTTGGGACCCGCTGAATCCAAAAAAAAGCATTTTTGGAAACATGCCCGCGTGTGTCTGTCTGTATGTCTGTGAACAACATAACTCAGAAACGAACATTCGGATAAACACCAAACTTGGTATTTAGGTTCAGTATCTTCCAGAGATGCGACAAGAAGGTTTTCAAGAAACACCCCCATCCCTGATTACCCTTTACATGGAACATTTTTCGAAAATTTTAATTTTCTCAAAAATGGCTCGAACTATTTTGATTAAAATATCATTATTTCAGATAGTTTCATGACAAATGAAATGTATATCTCGAACTTTCTGGTAATGTCTCCAAAAGTATTCTTCATTGTGAACGACTTTTGCATAACTGGTAAACCATAAGAGATAGACAAAATTTTACCACGCAAAAAATGTAGATGGCCTTAAAATACACAATTTATGTCATATACCTTTTTACTTTCTCTTCTACGTATAGTAAGTAGGGGAAGTATTGTATTCCACCCAAAAATTCGATACCGAGATTTCACCGGAAATACATGTTTTGAGATCCCCTGAATCCAAGAAAAAGCATTTTTGGAAACATGTCCGTGTGTGTGTCTGTGTGTTTATCTGTCTGTGTGTCTGTCTGTGAACAGCATAACTCAGAAACGAACAGTCGGATAAACACCAAACTTGGTATTTAGGTTCAGTATCTTCCAGAGATACGACACGAAGGTTTTCAACAAAATCCCTCCACCCCAGAGTACCCTTTACATGGAACATTTTTCGAAAATTTTAAGTTTCTCAAAAATGGCTCTTAACGATTTTGATTAAAATATCATATGTTTAAGATATTTTCATGACAAATAAAATGTATATCTTGAATTTTCTGGGAATGTATCCAAAAGTATTCTTCATTGTGAACGACTTTTGCATAACTGGTAAACCATAAGAGATAGACAAAATTTTACTACACAAAAACGTAGATCGCGTTAAAATACACAATTTATGTCAGATACATTTTTGTTTGTTTTTGTTTTTGTTGAGTGTAGCATTTTTGAGGTATTGCTTGTTATTCCCCTTAATTTTTCAATACTTATTTTCTCAAATTGGAATTCGTTATTCATTTTTTGTCTTGGATATGCAAAGAGTATTAATCTGTGGTAAAGGGAATGGTGCTGCACCTAGCAACCAGCTATTAAGAGATATGTGTGTGCTTAAAGGCTACTGTATTTCTATATTGCCCTTGTAAATATATATTCCCCTTACATCTAGAGAGAATTAGCAATAGAATGTCAGAGAATTAGCAATAAGATAGAGTCTGCAAATGTTTATATAGATTAAAATTAAGTAGATGGAGAATAAGGTTTGTAAAAATAGTTCGAACAAGAGTAGAGAAACTCATGCGAGTGTAACACATCAGATTTTTTTTATGTCCTGGACATACAAAGAGAATGGAATACTCTACATTGCAACCAGCTCTTAAAATATTTGACTATCGCTTAAAGTCTACCATATTCCCCTTGCATCTACAAGAAAATTAGCAATAAGATTAACATCTCGTTTAACATGAAGCATATGGAGAATAAGCGTCTGTAAAAATAGTTTGTAGAAGAGTAGAGAAAATCATGTGAGTGTAACACATCAGATTTTTTGTGTCCTTTCAGAATATATGTGTGTTCCTGGGTTTGAACTGTTTTATTTGGAAGTTATATGCATTGAAAGTACTGACAGAACTTATGGCAGTACTGTGTACAACTAAATAAAACACTATTTGCACAATTTCTCCAAAAAGAAGCATTTTATTGACAATATAATGTTAAACCGAAGTAAATTATAATTTTTACTCTCAAAGAGGAAACATTTACTATACATTATTTTAATAATCTGTTCAACCCTCATTCTTGTCCAATACCTGGTTTAACCGCCTAGGCAGCTAATCGCCTAGGTGCTGCAAGAACCCTCACTCCAAACTCATATATTCCTACATTTCACGACAGTGTTCCTAGAGGGCGACGGGTGATTCAGTGCCTAGACGGCTAATCATTAAAGTAATGTCTAGTAAATGTATTCTATTTGAGAATAAAAATGTATTTCAGTTTTACATTATGTTGTGATTAAAATACTTTTTCATGGTGAAATTGTGCAAAACAGGGTTTTATTTAATTATATTTAAACATGGTTATTATATGTAATATGTATTCATAAGAGAATAATCCAGAATTGTGTACGTAAAACAGGACGCCATTGCATACGCGAAAAGGTAAACAGATACACACACCTCCTCCTTGCTATACATACCTGTAAAGGTCAGTAGAATGCCTCCCAAAGCTGCAGGGACGGCATAAATGGAAGCTAGTCTACAGTACGTTCAAAAACGTTTTAGCTAGTGGGTGGGGGAGCTCGTCCAAGCAGGTAAAGGTTTAGCTAGTGGAACAAGGTAGCGTTTACTTTGAGGCAAGTGGAGGATAGTGAAGGGGGAGGATAATGTGTACCCTTTCCACCAGCTAAACCTTTACATTAGAGATAAGCCACCCAACCCCACTAGCTAAAACTATGTAAGGATAATAAGCAGTTATTCAAGCTATATTACGCGCAGTAGTGGCTCGTGAGTTAACATTTGGGTGGTCATCAAATTTTAGATTCAAACAGCCATGACAATCTGAAGTAGCATTTACTGCATACTAGTTACGACAATGGACAAATTGATATAACTGCATCCGTTCTGAATAATAAGTAAGAAAGTGTTGCCTTTTATGGATCTTTGTTGTTGTATACATTATTAAGTGCACCGTGTTAGGACAAGAACGAAGTAATCTGTAATTGTATTGAAAGTATGCATGTCTGGAATAGCCGGCAGAAGTTTCCGCGCTCGTGCACATTACATAGTTCTGTCGTAGTGTGCTACCACCTAGTGGCATTGACGTAAAATTGTAGTGACAGTATGGAAAGGCGTGGGGTAGCTTCGGGCGCTAGTACATGCCTTCAAGTGTGACAAATCGTATGATTTGGCGCATAAGTGAAGAAGTTTTGTTGCTGCTACGTATGGAAAGCCAGTTTGAAGAAGATGTATTATATTTCGACTATTGGGGAGACAAACTTGGAAGTAGTTGCAACCGCACGTATGGTAAAAAGTTTCCGGTAGCCTTTGCCCCAAGTTTAAAAATATTAACTTTGTAATGTGACTGTTTCTTTAAATGTTATATATTTATGTCTGCCTTGGCTGCGTTAGTATTTATTTTTAGAGACATGAATGTGTTAGCATGGAGTGGTGCGACTGAAGAATGTAGGCTTACACAGATTATAATTTTACTTCACTCCTTTTATTAATGCTTGACACAATTCAAACAACACTTCACTGATATAGAGAGCTGTGATATTGTTTTTATTAATTACTTGCACCTTTTAACACGTAAACTATTTTCGTCTCACACGAATACGTATTAAATTTCTCGAGGACATATCTGGCGTCCGGTTAGGAACTCTGTCTATAAGCAACTGAACTCTTAATTCGTAAATTTTGCTATATTTCAGTTTCTGATTGCTAATCCTACTCCAATAGAATACCTTCATTTAACTAAAGCTTTTTCTGGTTGTTGATTGACTATTTATAAACTGTCACAAAAATTACATTATTGTTGCTCCAAGAATTACCAGTAGCATTTAAACTTTCTAATTCATTATTGCCTCAAGCTTACCTTATTGTTAGCAACTTTCAACCTATTTTTCTCACAGTTCCTACATTATTAAATTACGTAATACGAGTACATTCACATAACATTATTACACATGTATACAACACCATAAACATATATAATGACTAATATACACTTTTTATATATTGTTACATACACATATTGCTTTAAGGCGGACTGTTATTCAATTTATATATTATATAATTTGACTGAAATAATTTAAGTGTTAAAAATACTGCCTCATAAGGTAATTACGTCATATTAGTTGCGCAAAAGCTTCTTAAAACTTGCACAAGTCAGTATGTGCCAGCGACCTTTTACCATGTGCTGGTACACCTTCGCTCAGCATTGATTCATCGAGTTTCGCAAGGTAAATTTGAAGGGCGTAGATTTTAAATTACAGCATATACGTTAAGTTTAATAGCATTCAAACAAAACATAACTAATTAATCCGCAAGGTGCTGAAAGAAGTAGAAGTGGTGGTGGTGGTGGTGGTGGTGGTGGTGGTGGTGGTGGTGGTGGTGGTGGTAGTAGTAGTAGGACTTTTATTGTGAACAGTTTCAGTCTCTTCTTGTACAATACAAAAATTACATGGACCTCATTGCCTTACATACCTTTCCTGTCCCTATAATCTAACACTGTGTGTATAATACTAAATATATACTCACTATGCACTAAGTGATCAAAAGTATCCGGACACCTGGCTGAAAATGACGTACAAGTTCGTGGCGCCCTCCATCGGTAATGCTGGAAGTCAATATGGTGTTGGCCCACCCTTAGCCTTGATGACAGCGTTCACTCTCGCAGGCATACTTTCAATCAGGTGCTGGAAGATTTCTTGGGGAATGGCAGCCCATTCTTCACGGAGTACGGAACTGAGGAGAGGTATCGATGTAGGTCGGTGAGGCCTGGCACGAAGTCGGCGTTCCAAAACATCCCAAAGGTGTTCTATAGGATTCAAGTCAGGACTCTGTGCAGGCCAGTCCATTACAGGGATGTTATTGTCGTGTAACCACTCCGCCACAGCCCGTGCAGTATGAACAGGTGCTCGATCGTGTTGAAAGATGCAATCGCCATCCCCGAATTGCTCTTGAACAGTGGAAAGCAAGAAGGTGCTTAACATATCAATGTAGGGTGCGGTGTGATCGTGCCAGGAAAAACAAGGGCTGCAAGCCCCCTCCAGAAAAACACGACCACACCATAACACCACCACCTCCGAAATACACTGTTGGCACAACACATGCTGGCAGATGACGTTCACCGAGCATTCGCCATACCCACACCCTGCCATCGGATCGCCACATTGTGTACCGTGATTCGTCACTCCACACGTTTTGCCACTGTTCAATCGTGTAATGTTGACGCTCCTTACACCAAGCGAGGCGTCGTTTGACATTTTCCTGCGTGATGTGTGGCTTATAAGCAGCCCCTTGACCATGGAATCCAAGGTTTCTCACCTCACACCTAACTGTCATAGTACTTGGAGCGGATCCTGATGCAGTTTGGAATTCCTGTGTAATGATCTGGATAGATGTCTGCCTATTACTCTTTACGAACCTCTTCAAATGTCGGCGGTCTCTGTAAGTCAACAGACGAGGTCAGCCTATACGCTTTTGTGCTGTACATGTCCCTTCACGTTTCCACTTCACTATCACATCAGAAACAGTGGACCTAGGGATGTTTAGGAGTGTGGAAATCTCGCGTACAGACTTCTGACACAGTGACACCCAATCACCTGACCACGTTCGAAGTCTGCGAGTTCCACGGAGCGTCCTATTCTGCTGTTTCACGATGTATAATGACTACTGAGGTCGCGGATAATGTGTACCAGGCAGTAGGTGGCAGCACAATGCACCTAAGATGAAAAATTTATGTTTGTGGGGGTGTCCGGATACTTTTGATCACATAGTGTATATACCCAAGTATGTACTAGTATCTATGTACTATGAACTAACATAATGAAGGAAGAAAAAAACAAAATAATAATAACAAGCATGAATTACAATTATATTACAAATATATACAGTGCTCCGACCCTTAAGAACTCCCTCTTATGTACCGCCCCCCACTCTTCTGTTCTCCAGGGCAATTAACCTCCTTTGTCGAATCTTACTTAAGACAAAAAAGAACCCATTTTATGACAGCCCGCGTCTAACATTATTTCCAAGCAGTCCTCCATTCCCGTTCTGAATCCCAGAAACTGTGGTGGTAGATACTGTTTTCTTAGCAATTACGTTTCGTTGCACTCAGCCAGGCTATGATTCCATGTTTCTCTTTCACCGCAGAGTGGACATATTCTCACTCCGGTGTCATCAGTTATGTCGAAAGTAGAGTGCTCACGTGCTCTTATACAGCTGCCGTAACTGATTCAACGTATAAGAATCAATTAAGTTTGGAATTCTGTTTTTAAAAAAACGAAGACCTTCAGTATTAAATCTAACAAGTTGCAGATAAAAGTCCCAAAATCTCACAAAAAGAGAAACAGTTCTGCACTTGAAAAACAAGTGTTGCATGTAGAAATACGTCTGCTCCGGAGGGCATATTGTAGCGGACCAGGTTGAGCGCCGAGGATTACATCATATGAGGTAACCAGGTAGAAAGTGTCGAAACGAGGTTACCTCAACACGACCGCGCTAAGGAACGTGAAGTCAGCGCTTCTGTATGTATTTAATTTACAGGAGTCTGACTCGCGAGGGAGAACGATAGGAAGAACGTTTGGGGGATCAATAGTCCAGATCATTGTCTGAATCATTGGGGAATCGGCGTAGTAATCAATTTGAGGGTGAGTTGTATCATCGACGACCTCAGGTCCGCTCACCATGCACGAGTCGCCAGCACACCACCAAGTAAGGATGTATCTCCTCTAAGTTCTGCTTGCTTGCCGGGCTCCACCCCAATCTGAGTGGTCCACCTACGGGTCCTAATGTACTCACACTAAAGCAATAATACGATTTATTGGGTCAATGCATATCCTTTGCATTATTTAAATACCCCCATCCCGGAACGCCACCCTGGCCTACCTACCACCCTAGTACCGACGCATCCCCTACCTCTGAGCTATCACCCCCCTAATGTAACCAACTACTGCGGGGCAACCACCTCCGGTAGGGGTGTTACAATATGGTGGAAGCGCCGGGTACAATTGGTAAAGAGCCGGGTACAAATGGTATAGGCGCCAAGTACAATGTGGGGTAGGCACCGACTACAATGTGCTGGAGTACACCTACAAGGTGGCATTATCAAGCAACAGATTGGGACGTAAGGGAAGCTACGGAGCGTGAGCATGGGTCACCTTCGACACTTTCTACCTGGTTACCTCATCTGATGTAATCCTCGGTGCTCAACCTGGTCCGCTACATCATGGAATTGGAAGTGCCGCAGCATAAAAAAGAAGAACAAATCTCACGACTTTCCCTGCCTGTTCTCATTTATTACTCTCTCTACTACGCATACTAAGTAGGGGAAGTATTGCAATTCCAAAAATTGGGTATCGACATTTCACCGGAAATATATGTTTTGAGGCACCCTGAATCCAAATAGAGCATTCTTGGAAACATGTCCGTATGTGTGTCTGTGAACAGCATAACTGAAAAACAAACACTGGGATAAATACAAAATTTGGTATTAAGGTCCAATATCTTCAAAGATGCGACACGAAAATTTTCGACAAAATCCCCCACCCCAAACTACCCTTTACATGGAGCATTTTTCGAAATTTATTGATTTTCTAAAATATTGCTCCAATAATTTTGATTAAAATACCAGATATTAAAGATATTTACATGACAAATAAAATGTATATCTTGAATTTTCTGGGAATAGCCTGTGAAGACCTCTCCATTGGAGGGTCATTTTGTATAATCTTGTATTAGCCGAAAACTGCTACGCAAAAAATGTAAATTCTTTAAAACACAGATTATTTGAAGTATGTTTTTTGTAGCATAAGCTGTTTCTGAGATATCCGTTACTAACGGTTCGAAATGTTCATTTCTTAGTATTCTCTTAAACCTCTGACAACATTCAGTTGTTTGTGGTGACTCCATGGGAACAGTGTGGAATTTTAAGGCCAGCATATAGCGTCCAGTTGTTAAACATTTGACTATCGCTGTTCTCTTTGTATCTATAACGAAATGTGTAGTGTAGCTGTTTATTTGGATTAAAACATAGAAGACAGAAAAATAAGCTTGAGTAAGAATAACTTGTATACCCACTAATTAACAATTGAGGGTAGAGAAAGCCATGAGAATTTATCACATCAGATTTTCATTTATTACAGTTTGCACAAACTCTATCCACTTTAAGTTAATAAAATAGAGATAAATGCGGACCAGAGACGTTACCACTTGGCTATATCGTTGTGCGCTACGCCATATGGTGATTAAAATAGCAAAAGCATCCTGAAATTAAATTATTTCATTTGTTTTAGTTTGGAAAATACCTTGCTGTGAGATCTACAGGTATTTCACCTTTATTTAACGAACTCTTTAAACTCAAACCTAATTTGTCGTCCAAAGTGAGCAAAGAGAAGGGAGGGCTTTACATGCGGAAACGACTCCAGGAGTTAGAGAAAGTGTGCAAAGTTTTAATCAAACTCAGTTCTGCTAACCTCGCCAAACGTCCCCCCCCAAGACCCGTCTCTAGGGACTCTGCCACCTGACTGCCTTTCCTGACTTCTATCAAGTAATTATCATCAGTCACACTATATCTATACTGTTGTTCCTGAGAGACCCAAATGACCAATACTTCTGGAAACATTCCACACAATTTGTTGTTTGAAATAGATAGTATCTTTCCACCACTGCTTTGTGCGTCAATTTGAAGTAGCTTGTATTGAAGGAGTTGTATTATATTTCAACTGTTGGGAGCCCAACTTGAAGTTGGTTGCAACCGCACGAATAGTACCCGGTGGCCTTCGCCCCAATGTTTAAAAATATTAACTTTGTAATTTGACTGTTTCTTTAAATATTATATTTATGTTTGCCTCGGCTGCGTCAGTATTATTGTTAGAGACATGTTTCTCTTGGCAGGGTTGTGGTGCGACTGAAGAATGTAGCCTTACACAGATTATAATCCTTACTTCACTGCTTTTATTAATGTTTGACACGATTTAAATAACACTTCACTGATATAGAGAGCTGTGAGATTCTTTTATTAATTACTTGCACTTTTTAACACGTAAACTATTTTTCTCTCGCACAAAATACGTAATAAATTTCTCGAGGACGCATCTCGCGTCCGGTTAGAAACACTGTCTACAACCAACTGACTTGATATCTACCGCCACATTTGTAAATTTGTAATAATATTTCAAGTCTCTGATTAGCTATTTCTAATCCAATAGAATACTTTTATTTAACTTAAGCTTTTTTTTGGTTGTTGATTGGCTATTTTATAAACTGTCTTAAAATTTACATCATTGCTCCAATAATTACTATTATCTATTCCAAACCAGAGTGCCTTTCACTGAAAACAAACTCTTTGTATTATCCGCGCGAAAGTAGTTCGCAATCCCCGCCCGTAATGTCTGCTTGTTCCCCTCCCACGTGCTTGTTGAACACTATTTAATCTATAAAAAGGCGCCCTGCGTGAGAATCATGGTTCAAAATGCAACCTGAGGTAACAATCGATTTTATAAGTATGCGGCAATGAACACTTACGTTAATCACAATCCTCGGGCAAAAGTGCAACACCCAAATCCGAATTCTCCGAAGGTAACTCAGCTTACATATCGGAATCGGAACTACTCTCCAAAATAATGACAAGCTTATCCACAATTCCATAGCATTGTCGCACTTAAAACTTTATCCTCTTCTATGTTGTATTATGTCTGTTTGTATTCCAAGTTGAATTATGAAGTATTGTTTGTTTTAGCCACTTTTTAACTATTTCCCGCTTCTGTGTTTGACCAGTTTATTCGCACTACACGCACCTTCCTCTACCATATGAGCTCAAATACCAAATGACTAAATCACAAGATTTGACCTGAGCTGAGCTGAGCTGTGTATTAGTGTATTATGAAGGACTATTCGCTTATCATATATCCTGTGTTACGCAAAGTGTTTATTCGGTACTCAGATAGCACCTCTGGGAATTCATTGCTGCATTTCTTGTATATGTAAGAGAGTGGCAGTCGTTTATACGGTTGGTATTAACAACCAAGATGCTCTCGGCGTTAGCGCAATAGCAGGCGAAAGTCATATTTTGTAATCTCTTAACAGCTAGTATATATCCATTATATTTAACGACGAGTTCTTATGATAACCGCAATAAAATGTGCAGTTCTATACCTTTCCTGCTCTAATATTTCATAATACAATACATGTATTAAGGAGCTATTTACGTTGGCGTAAGAGTATATTCTTGGGTTCGTGACAATCCGAAACACGTGCTTCTGTTTACATCAGAGGGAACTCTGGTTTGGAATGGACTATAGTAGCATTACTAAACTTTCTTACTCATTATTGCCTCAAAGTTAACTCATTGTTACCTCATTGTTAGCAACTTTTAACCTATTATTCTCACAGCTCCTACATTATTAAATTACGTAATACATTCACATAACATTATTACATGTATACAATAATATAAACATATACAATGACTGTAATATACACTTTTTATATATTGTTACGTATACATATTGCTTTAAGGCGGGCTGTTATTGTGTTTATATATTATATAATTAGACTGAAATCATTTAAGTGTTAAAAATACTGCCTTATGTTAATTTCTACACCATCTAACTTATAGTAAGTATAGGAAGTATTGTATTCCACGCAAACATATTTGTACTGTGAATTCTCCACCACTTCACAGAAAAAAGTCTTATATGTTACATTCACGTGACTTTCTCCATGCTCTATCCCTTATTAGAAGGTATACAAATCATTGTTACGAAAGTTTATTATCCTATCTACTTCTTTCTAAGACAGATAAGTCGTTGCAAAAATAGCTATATTATACATTTCGGTACAAGTACAGAGAGAGCCAAAAAACTACGAACCGGCTGCGTGGTGTTTTTCCTGTCCGCGTCCTCGGCGCTCGTTGCCGTCTGCCGCTATTATAGAAAGGCGTGGATGAAACCGTACAACATTTTTAAAACTACTTTTTAAGGCTTTACTTACCAACTTTATGAAAGCAGATGCTGAAACTGGCCACCGTCGTTGTCCATACATTTTGGCACCTCTTTAGGAAACTCTCCATCACTCGCTGTAGTTCACATTGAAAAATGCTGGCATTAAATTTTCTTGTAGGTGCAAGGGGAATATGGTAGGCTTTAAGCAACAGTCAAATCTTTTAAGAGCTGTTACTATGTGGAGCATTCCATTCTCTTTGCAAGTCCAGGACATAAAAAAACGAATAACGAATTCCCATTTGACAAAAAGTATAAGTATTGGAAAATTCAAACAAATAACAAGCAATATCTGGAAAATGGTTCACTCAAAAAAAAGGTGCCATAAACTGTGTGTTTTAACGAGCTCTACATTTTTTTTTTGTGTAGAAAACGTTTGTCTATATCTTACGGTTTACCAGTTATGCAAAAGCCATTTGGAAAGAAGATGGCTTTTGTAGTTTTTTTGTATAAACATTTTAATGTTTTAAACCTCCACACAAGACAGGACCAACATGAAGTACAATTTAATTCTCCTTTACCAAAGGAGACCTTGAAAATCTTTGAAAACACTGTCAATGTATTCATTTTATGAAAATGAAATTATTTGCTGTGTTGAATGTGAACATGACGTCGCTACAGAGAAACAGATGACGCTAGGCGGAAACAAGGCGGCGATGTAAACATGACGTAGTTTCAACCGCACACAGCCTTCCACACGGTTTAACTGTAAGCCAGAATTAAACATCATATTGCCTTCTCTCTTAATCGCAGCACTGAATAGAGCTTCTGCTTTAGTTTCCTCTAGTGTTAATTCTTTTCCTGTGAAGATTGTCTCTGGGTAACTCCAAGATTATAATGTTCCGTTGGCGAGATATCTTTAACCTCCCAATGTTAAAATCTCGAATTACCAACCTACGAATTGATTTAGTTCATGTGTATGTATAATGCTACTGTAATAAGAGACACGCATTCGGGAGGTCCCGGGTTCGAGTCCCCACTGTGGCCTTTGGTTTGTCATGGTTTTCCCTGATCGGTAGGCGAATGCTGGGTTGGTTTCCCAACTATCACGATGTGCTTACCATCATTTCTTTTTCATTCTGTTTCCTTCTCATTTTCAAATGTACTTCTAGGTTTCGTGGCGTGTGGCGGTGTCGGGCAGATGCGGATGATTGCTCGAAGGAAAGAGTACACCCATGGACACTAGAGGGCTGCTTGATCGAGATGGTTCATCGCCCTCTCTATCGAGCAGTATGGCGGGTCTTCGAGTCTGGCACTGTTAGGGGCTTCCGCGCGTCCCTTGTGGCCTGTACCTTCCTGTGGTTCCTTCACTTTTTTACTTACTAGGGGTGTGACAAACAGTTATTTTCGAGTAACGGTTATAACTGTCGTAGTTAAAATGCGTTAACGGTTCCATGCAACGGTTACCAGTAACGATTAATAGTATACGTAGTAGAGAACGTAAAAATGAATAACGAATTCCCATTTGAGAAAAAGTATTGGAAAATTTAAGGGAATAACAAGCAATATCTCGAAAATGGTTCACTCAACAAAAAAAATGTATTTGACATAAATTGTGTATTTTAACGAGATCTACATTTTTTGTGTAGTAAAATTTTGTTTATCTCTTATGGTTTACCAGTTATGCAAAAGTCGTTCACAGTGAAGAATACTTTTGGAGACATTCCCAGAAAATTCAAGATATACATTTTATTTGCCATGAAAGTATTTTAAATATATGATATTTTAATCAAAATCGTTAGAGCTTTTTTTTGAGAAAATTAAGGTTTTCAAAAAATGTTCCTTGTAAAGGGTAATCTGGGGTGGGGGATTTTCTTGAAAACCTTCGTGTTGCATCTCTGGAAGGTATTGAACCTAAATACCAAATTTGGTGTTTATCCGACTGTTCGTTTCTGAGTTATGAAGTTCACAGACACACACGGACATGTTTCCAAAAATGCTTTATATGCATTCAGTGCACCTCAGAATATGTATTTACTGTGAAATCTTGGTTTCGAATTTTTGGGTGGAATACAATACTTCCCCTACCTGCTATACCTGGTAGAGAAAGTAAAAACTCGTGCACCTATAATCGTATGTGAGTAACTAACGTAATGCAATGCGTACGGCTTTGTTGCCGGAGTGCTGACAGACCTATCATCTGAGGCCTGTGACCTATATTCGAAGCTATAAGCAAAACGCTGTAATAAACAAATTCGCACTTGCAACTTCGTGCGAGGAAGACTCAAGTTGCAAACGAAGATACGGCCTTGGTTGAGCTAACCAGTTCCCGATAAGCGATACTAATGCTGCTCACATGTGTGAATTTTGTCAACCAGGCTCAGAAATCGTTAACGCGATAAGTAGTTCTATTCGTTACTTTGTAACCAGTTACTTTGTATTCGTTACTTTGGTAACCGTTAAGGTAACCGTTACAATGTGTATGTTATTTTATTTTCTGCCCATCCCTATCCCTTACTCCTGCGGGATGTTAGCCACAATAGATCTATGTAGGTCCCCCTCCGTTGTATAACCTATATCTTAGTATAGTGTTATTTTAAATCAGTTCTCTATTTGAAATTGGTACCTATATCTTCCGTGTATATTAACAGTTCGGTTCCAGCATGCTCTAGAGCAAGGGTGGCCAACCTATTTTTAGCTTGGGCGAGTAAATGCATAGCATTTTTCTGAAGAGCTATCTACTTAAACTTATATTAATAACTAGGCTTCGGACATGACTTTAGGCTAAGTTAACTTCTATTATACTGCTACTTTGTTTACAAGCGAGCGGAAAGGAGAGAGGCAGTAGTCTCGTGCGCTGCTGAGTTTGTGCTGTGTACGTTATAGGTATAGATGGGCACAGAAGTCAGTATATAATTCTGTAGTAACATAAGCTTTTATTACAAAGTATAAATAAGATAAGAAAATAATAAATCTGAATTGTGGCGGATGAAGTAATCACTTTCATGTATGATTTATATGCCTGGACAACTGCTACATTGGATTACAATATATTTTATGAATGTATCAAAAGAAAACGCCTTCTTAAGCTCAACATTATATCTTGAAAAGCTGCGTTCCATATCACATGATGTTACCAGTGCAAAAGGAAACTGACGAACGTCACACATCTCTGAGAAACACATGTATTTTCATTATTTAGAATCACGTTATTCTTAACATTAATAATATTATTATTATTGCCTAATACTGCACATAATTGCATAACCTGGGTTTTTAACTAAAACACTCTTTAGTTTCTGCTGTGCTATTTCAGCAGAAGAATATTTGTCTACTTCTGTAAAGTGCTGTGTCAAATTATCGACAAGTTTTGAGGCAGTATTTTTTAACACTTAAATGATTTCAGTCAAATTATATAATATGTAAATTCAACAACAGCCCGCCTTCAAGCAATATGTGAAGGTAATAATTTGTAAAATGTATGTAACAATAATTGCATATGCTTATATTATTGTAAACATGTTCAATAATGTTATGTGAATGCATTACGTAATTTAATAATGTAGGAGCTGTGAGAATAATAAGCTATAAGTTACTAACAATGAGGTAACAATGAAGTAACCTGGAGGCAATAATGAGTGAGAGTTTAATAAAACTACTTCTGATTATTGGTGTAACAACAGTGTAATTTTAGTGACAGTTTATAAAATAGCCAATCAACAACCAGAAAAAGCTTTACTTAAAACAAGGTATTCTATTGGATTAGAATAGCCAATCAGAGACTTGAAATACAGAAATTTACAAGTTTAGAAGGTTGAAATCAGTTCAGTTGCCTGCAAACAGTGTTCCTAACCAGACGCAAAAAGTGTCATCGAGAGATTTAATACGTATTCGTGTGAGACGAAAAATAAGTTTGTGTTAAAAAGTGTAATTAATTAATAAAAAGAATCTCACAGCTCTCTATATCAGTGAAGTGTTATTTAAATCGTGCCAAGCATTAATAAAAGGAGTGAAGTAAAACTATAATCTGTGTAAGCCTACATTCCTGTCACACCACAGCCCTGCCAAGAGATACGTGACTCTAACAATAATACTGACGCAGCCGAGGCAAACATAAATATATAAAATTTAAAGAAATAGTCAAGTTAATATTTTCTTTTTAAACTTGGGGCAAAGGCCACCTGAAAGTACATTTGGGGCGAAGGCTACCGGAAACTGTTTACCATACGTGCGGTTGCAACTACTACAAGTTCGGCTCCCAACAGTTGAAATATAATACAACTCCTTCAATACAAACTACTTCAAATTGACGCCCAAAGCGTGGTAAAAAAAATAACGAAACAAACCATCTTCTCAAATTGAAGTCCATACGTGGAGCTAAAAAAAGACAGTACACCTTCAGTTTCAAGAACTCTGGTACTGCCATTTATGACAAAGACGAATAAAATTTGCCTAACGTAGACTCATAAGGAAATTTCATAGCTGTACATTTCTCCAAAGAGTTTTTAAAAGCAAAATTTTGCAGCTTATTAAATGAGATATTTGTGCTTACCACCATGTCAGACGAATCCCTGTAAGCTTCGGTTTGGCTACATCAGTTCGTGGTTTCTGATGTGGATGACATATCACCACTTCATTTCTAGGAAGCAACGTAATATTTTGTGAGTTTTTTTATTATTATTTACAGTGTCTTGCACTGGTTGTTTTTTTTTTTTGCATGTTTTATCAGCTATCAACGACCTGACTTCGTTAACATCAGAACAGGCTGTATATATACTGATCGCTTGCTTAGAGTGAATGACTGGCAGTGCTTGGGGAGGGGGAGCTCTCAATGAAACCCTGTGCGCTCCTGTTTTCCAGTCAAAGTGCAACGAAACAGCAACCGTGTCCGAAGCCTAATAAACTATTTTAAATCTGAACTAACTCAGGTAAACGTAACTTTAGACCGATATGCAAAATATAATGTTTTAAAAGTCATTGTTACTCTTATTATTTCACTTTTATTTTGAAAAAAAAATACAGTATATACCTTATAGGTTGAGGCAGTATTTGTAACACTTAAATAATATCAGTCTAATTATATAATATAAAAAATATAATAACAGCCCGCCTTAAAGCAATATGTGTATAATAATATATACAATGTATGTAACGGTCATTGTATTATCTTTATTTTTATTATGTACATATATAATAATGTTATGTGAATGTATTATCTAATTTAACAGTGTAGGGGCTGTGAGAATAGAAGCAAGCTACATTTCGTAGCAAACAGAATTATAAAGTAGAAGCCGAAAGTTACTAACAATGAGGTAACCTTCAGACAACAATAAGTTAGAGAGTTTAATGAAGCTACTAATAATTCTTGGAACAATAATGTAATATTTAAAACAGTTTTAATAGTCAATCAAAAACTAGAAAAGCTTTAAGTTAAATAAAAGTATTCTGTTGGAGTAGGATTAGCCAATCAGAGACTTCAAATAGAGAAAAAGTACAAATTCAGACGGGAGACGCTACAAGACAGCGTTCCCAACCAGTCCAGTTTAGATTGCGTACCCGGTCGGTACGGTACGTGCTCAATGTGGGGCATAAATATTTATTGATGTGAGAATAATATAAAGGTTACGTGTTTAAAAAGTACAATTAACAAAAATCTCACAGCTCTATAGTAGGATATATCAGTGAAGTGTTATTTAATCGTGCGAAGGAATAATAAACAAAGTACAATACAATTATAATTTACGTAAGGCTTCATTCTTTAGCCACACCACTCCTGCTCAGAGATACGTGTTCTAAAAAAAATACTGACACAGCCGAGGCATACATATATAATATTTAAATAAACATAAAAATACAAAGTTGATTTGTAAACGTAGGGCCGAAGGCCACCGGAAAAGTGAACGTGGGGCGAAGGCCACCGGAAAGTTTGTTTTGTACGTGAGGCAACACATCTTCAAGGTTATTCAAGCCCGAACCCGAGAGTATTTTTCAAATTAAGCCCGAATCCGGCCAGCGGGCCGGGCCTAGGGCCCCTGTCCGTGCAGACCTCTACTATAGAATGCGAGCTCTCTCCCTGAACTATATTGACGATCAGTAAGATAGCGTGGAGGAAGTAAAAGCAGTTATTAATTCGTGGGCAGCCAGCTGATGGTGATGATGAATTAATGACGGAAAGCTTGATAAGCAAGGGAGAAAATGAAAGACGCCCCAGTAATTTTAAGGGAAGCTGGTGGTATTATCCGTTAAAGTTAGTCACGCCATTAGGATTTTCGAGGCACTAAGTACCCACTAGCGAGAGTTCCTCCACCTTGGGCTTCATTAATAAGGCAGAGTCTGGCCATGATCCCATACATCTCTCTTATCTTCCCTATTTAACTTTCATGCTGGACAGCGTTAACTCCCCTGGTTGCCCAACCATTTGGAATCCTTATAAGTGGAGGTGCTCTCCTGTTTTTTTACTCCTGAATCATTAACCTCTGTTTTTACACGCGAGTTGCGTGCCCAGCCAGTCTATATTGCAGGTTAATTATCCTCTCTCATCACTGTTGATGATCGCATATCATCGCGTAAATTTTATTAGCAAATTTGCTGCTAATTCGCAAGTATTTGATGCGCTCTGTCTTCGTGTTTTAGAGGGAAGCATAACTTTTGTTATTCACTTACAGTTTAAGATCACAAGTTATATCCTTCAGGGATGGGTTCTAACACAAACAATGCACGTAGCATCGCTTGACGTTTCGTGAGCACATGGTCGAGCTTCCTCTCTTCCCCCTCGCAGCTTTACCTACTTTCGGGATTTCAAGAAACTGTCTACCTTACTGTTGTGAACCAAAACAAATTAAATAGTTATATCTGTTTCATTTTAAGTTCAAAGTAGATAAAGGTGCTGACGGACGCAGGGGCCCCCCGAAAGCAGGGCAGAGCAGGCTGGCCATCTGGCACCTTCTGCTTCTACCGTAGTCCCTGGGAGGGAGGGATGAACGGAGAGACCCAAAGGGGACTAGATGTGGGAAACAACGGGCGCAAACGTAGACTGGGTTCCTAATGTTTCCAGATTTAACGCATTCCACGCTGTCCAGGCCAACCGACAAGCCCTAACCTCCGGGGATCCCCCGAAGGTGTGGCTCCCCCGAGAGCATCCGGAGGCGGGTCCTAACTGGAACGATGTCAGAAAAAAAAGAACAGAACAGAGTTAACAGCCACCGCCCAGCCGCAACCCGCCGCACACCGTCATCTGGTACTTCAACCCTGAAACAGGTGACAAGGAAGATGATGGTTACAGGAAATGAGGGAGGAAGTCGTGGTAGAAGATGAATCACCGCAGTATTCGAATGCCGAAACCACGGGAAACCCATGGGCCAGAATAGACGGTCGCCGAGGATCTCCCGAATGCGAGTGGCACACATTACCGCGGCGCCACCTCGCACTGTCAGGTCAAAGTAGAAGTAAACAAACCTTAATGTATCACTCCGCCGAGAACATGGCAAGTCCACTAAGTACCAGCGAGAGCATAGCACTGCAGCACATTATAGTTTGGGGATCATTAGCTTTTCAAAACGTTTTGTATGCCTTATTCCTATATTTTGCTTTACATCCTAAACTTCTATCTCTAATACTAAGAGTAGACAAATAAAAGTATAGTTCGACAGCTCTACCTATCTACTATTCCTCCTGTGATTAAAGATACTGGATTAAACTGTTTTTAACTTTGGTTTGAGAAATCATTCATTTAAGAAACTTTGGGACTGAATTTTCTACACTTTCTTAATTTAAAAGCTAGTCACTTGAAAACTGACGCAATATAAACAAATAAAGAAATGACTGTGCAAAGTTCAAAGCTCTAGCTCAAATAGTTTCTCATGTAATATAATTAAAACTTTTAATTAGCGAAAAGAATGACAATTTTCTTACAGTGCCTTGCGCATTCAAATTTGTCAGAGAAGTATGAAAGTGACATTTTCTTATATTTAATTCATTAAAGCTTATGTTATTAGTAATAGAGAAATACATTTTTGGTATTATGAAGTTGTTGGTGTTAAAATTGTCCTTGTTTTTCAATATAAATTGTTATTATTATTTTTATTTTTTTGTGTGTGTGCAAATGATAAAGCAATCATTAAATGCATGCTTGAACCTTTAGAGAGCACATTTTATATTACGTACGCAAATTTGCTTACAGATCAGAGCCAAACTGAAAAACAAGCAATAAATGTCATGCCAAAATGTAAAACTGAGAAAAAACACGTATGGTCCAGTGGGGTTAAAAGGGAGCGCCGGGTGATTTAAACATGTCGCTGAGCTTTTAAAAATGGCGGCTCGTGAAAAATGTTTGGCCAAAATGATTTAGAGTTGTCTATGGAATATATATATATATATAATATAATTAAAAATCTGATGTGTTACACCCACATGACTTTCTCTACTCTTGTACAAACTATTTTTACAAACTCTTGTCCTCCATCTATTTCATATTAATCGAGATAAACATTTGCAGAAACGATCTTTTGACATGCAAAGAGAATTACATTTTACACATAGCGACCAGTTCTAAAAATATTTGACTATCGTTTAGTGTACTATGTTCCCCTTGTTTTGTATTTGTAAGGACAATATAGAAATACAGTAGCCTTTAAGCATAGACATATCTCTTAATAGCTGGTTGCTAGGTGCAGCACTATTTTCTTTGCCACAGATTAATACTCTTTGCATATCCAAGACAAAAAAATGAGTAACGAATTACCGTTTGAGAAAATAAGTATTGAAAAATTTAAGGGAATAACAAGCAATATCTCGAAAATGGTTCACTCAACTAAAATTTACATGGAACATTTTTCGAAAATTTTGATTTTCTAAAAAATGGCTCTAACGTTCTGTGATTAGAATATCATATATTAAAGATACTTACATGAGAAATAAAATGCATATTTTGAATTTTCTGGGAATAGTTTGTGAAATCGTCTTCCTTCAGAAGCAATTTTGTATAGTATATCACAACTGGAAAACGTTAAGCGATAGACGAAAACGTACTACACAACATAAATGTAAATCTTTTTAAAACATGCAATTCATTTCAAATAAGGTTTTGTGGCATGAGCCATTTCTGAGACATCCATTATTAATGGTTCGAATTGTTCATTTCGTGATCATTCTCTTAAAGTCCTGTCAACATTCAGTTGTTTCTCGCGATGTCATGGAAACAGTAAGGAATGTTAAGTCCAGCATATAGCGTCCAGTTGTTAAACATTTGACTATCGCTGTTCTCTTTGTATCTATGACGAAATGTGTAATGCAGCTATTTCTGCAAAGATTTATTTGGTTTAAAATACAGTAGATAGAAAAATTAGCTTTAGTACGAATAGTTTGTATAACCACTAATAAAGATACAGGGTAGGGAGAGACATGTGAATGTATCACATCAGTTCTTTTTAATGCTCGTCTTAACGTCCCAGTTATGTAATTAAATTTGTTTATCTTTCCGTGTATGTCTACTTCGTTAATATATATTTTAAATATTGATACTTGTTCCAGAATCCTATTTTCCAATAATATATTTGAATGGACTGGGTATGCACCTCTAAATGCCATTATTTTTGTTTTATCTGTTGATATTTTGATGTTAAAATATATTACCACCGTGTTCAGGGTATATGCCGTCTTTTGTAGTTCATCTTCAGTATTTGCCAGCAGGATTTGATCGTCTGCAGATAAAATTGTTTTTAAAATTCCATTCCCTAGTCTGATCTCCTCTGTAATGTTTTTTTTTTCTTCATAATCTTATTATTTAGTCAATATACACATGTTGTTTATAATTGTTCCACAATAACGGGTATTATTAATTTTCCTGCACAAAATGACCACAAAAGTAATCCGCCACCAGCAGCTCCGTTATCACGTGGTATTGTTTGCAATTCTTTTGAAGTTAAAAGTGAAACTACTGTAGACAAAAATTTTTACAAGATCCGCTGGACCGCATTTCAAATAGTTAATTAAATCGCCACTTCGAAGCGTTGGTGTAAATGGTATAAGAAATGAATCAGAGATGGCGCCACCGTGCTCTAACTACTGTGGTGGTGTTGATCTAATGCGCAGGATTTTGATCCATCAATTTTTCCCTTGCTAGCCAATATAAATTGTGTATCTTCCATCTGGTACAGCTTTCCTCAATTCTGGGCGTTCTAGTAGGTGTTCTCCATTTAAAATTTTGTCAGCATTGCAAATATTACATGCTTTGTCATTCATAAAACCAAATGTATGTAGATGTTCCAGTCACGTCTAGTGGCTAATCTGAAGTGAGCAACGGCTTCTTTCCTTGGGACATTTTTTTATTTTCTGTGCTATTTCTTTTTGTTGGAGTAATTTTTGTTAGTAATTTGCTTTTGAATATTATATTGGTATTTTTGTTCTATATTAATTTTTACATTTTTTAGTTTCATATCAAGTCTGCAAGACTTTATAGGTTTTGAATATAACATTGCGCTCTTTTAGGCCAGAAAGTCTGCTATCCCATTACCATTCACTCTGAGGCAGTATTTTTAACATTTGAATAATTTCAGTTAAATTATATAATATGTAAATTCAATAACAGCCCGCCTTGAAGCAATATGTATGTAATAATTTGTAAAAAAAAAGAAAAAAAAAAGGTATGTTACACTCGTTGTATATGTTTATATTATTGTAAACATGTTTAATAGTGCTATGTGAATGCATTACGTAATTTAATAATGTAAGAGCTGTGAGAATAATACGTTTAACGTTGCTAACAATGACGTAACAATGAAGTAACCTTGAGGCAATAATGAGTTTGAGAGTTTGAATGCTACTAGTCATTATTAGAGCAACAATAATGTACATTTTGTGACAGTTTAAAAATAGCCAATCAAAAGCCAGAAAAAGCTTTAATTAAATGCAGGTATTCTATTGGACTAGGATTAGCCAATCAGAGACTTGAAATACAAAAAGTTAAAAGTTTATATGGTTAAAAGTTGTGTTCTCTAAAGAAATATTACGTATTCGTATGAAACGAAAATTATGTATACGCGTTAACAAAGTGCAAGTATTAAATTAAAGAATCTCACTGCTCTTAATATCAGTGCAGTGCTACTTAATTTGTGTCACGGATTAATAAAAAGAAGTGAATTTAGACTTAAAATCTGTGTAAGCCTAAGATTCTTGTCGCACCACGCCCTGATTAAGAGAAACGTGTCTCTAAAGTAATACTGATGCAGACGAGGCAAAAACAAACATAAATAATATCTGCAGAATCAGTTTAGTAACAAAGTTAATATTTTTTTAAACTTGGAGCGTAACAACAAAAAATACAACTTCAAATAGGCTTTACATACGTAGCAGCATATTACGTAACAAACAATCTACTTCAAATTAACGTTCATATGTGGAGCTAAATAAACAAAATAAACTCCAAGAACAACAATACTTCAACTCCCACATGTGCTGGTATCTACAGCAGTATTATCTGTTGAAATTTTGTTTGGAGTAATCTATAATAAATATCACATCCTTAATATTATAAGATTCATCTGGGCTATTATATCGTTCTATTGCTTGAATGGCAGAATGGCTGAGTCTGTGAGAACAACTGCTTTATATCAGTCCTGTAGTATATCTGTTCTAATGCTCGTTGTATTGCAACAACTTCACCATCAAAATACTACTATGGTAGATAAAGTAATAAACAACGGGGGGGGGGGGTAGAGAAAAGTCATAACACGTTAGATTTTTACTTTCTCTGCTACGTATAGTAAGTAGGGGAAGTATTGTATTCCACCCAAAAATTCGATACCGAGATTTCACCGGAAATTTATGTTTTGAGACCCCCCTGAATCCAAAAAAAGCATTTTTGGAAACATGTCCGTGTGTGTGTGTGTCTGTCTGTGAACAGCATAACTCAGAAAGGAACAGTCCGATAAACACCAAACTTGGTATTTAAGTTCAGTATCTTCCAGAGATGCGACACGAAGATCCCCCCACCCCAGATTACCGTTTACATAGAACATTTTTCGAAAATTTTAATTTTCTCAAAAATAGCTCTAACGATTTTGATTAAAATATCATATGTTTAAGATACTTTCATGACAGATAAAATGTATATCTTGAATTTTCTGGGAATGTCTCCGAAAGTATTCTTCTTTGTGAACAACTTTTGCGTAACTGGTAAACCATAAGATATAGACATTTTACTACACAAAAAATGTAGATCGTGTTAAAATACGTAATTTGTCATATAATTTTTTTTGACTGAACCATTTTAGAGATATTACTTGTTATTCCCTTAAATTTTCCAATACTTATACTTTTTCTCAAATTCGTTATTCAATTTTTTTTATCCTGGTAATACAAAGAGAATGGAATACTCCACACAGCAACCAGCTCTTAAAATATTTGACTATCGCTTAAAGCCTAGCAATTCCCCTTGCATCTACAAGAAAATTAGCAATAAGATTAACATCTCGATTAACATGAAGCATATGGAGAATAACCGTTTGTAAAAATAGTTTGTACAAGAGTAGAGAAAGTCATGTGAATGTAACACATCACAGTTTTTTAGTTTCATTTCAAGTCTACAAGACTTTATAGGTTTTGAATATAACATTGTGCCCTTTTAGGTCAGAAGGTCTGCTGTTTCGTTACCATTCACTCCCACATGTGCTGGTACCCACAGTAATATTATCTGTTGAAATTTGGTTTCTAGTAATCTATAATAAGATTAATCTGGACTATTATGTCGTTCTATTGCTTGAATGGCAGAAACTGAGTCTGTGAGAACAACTACTTTATTTTCTTTTATATCAGTCCTGTAGTATATCTGTTCTAATGCTCGTTGTATTGCAACAACTTCACGATCAAAATACTGCTATGGTAGATAAAGTAATAAACAACGGGGGGGGGATAGAGAAAATAGCAGCTTTACTCGTTTGTAGCTATCGCTCAAGTGGAAGGATGGTATGAAAGTACGGAACAATAATGTTTGTAAAACAACATACCTCTTTGTACCTGGAAACTCCCTCAGGAAGGATGGAAACTACATTTCCACAACTTGTTATATAAAATACCGACTGTGGAAACATACACCGAAGAGAATTTAAAAGGGGGAAGTCCTAAAGAGGGTGTCTGACAAATCACCGTGTGAAGCAGATCGTGTGGACCATTATGCACACACACACACAACAAGTGACCATCTCATCCCTTCAACAAGATCTAGCTGTTTGTCACAGCGACAAATTAATATGTAAACCAGTTACAGTGATTTTGATGTAGCATTCACAATTCCCGTACAAACATGTCCCGGCAATCAATCGATTTACGGGACGCTCGTACATGCTTGCGGGGGGGGGGGGTTCGCAAAACCGCAACCGCTGGTACAAACGCGCATTTCATTACGGAGTGCGACAGTGGGTATTACTAGTCAATTCGAGTAGCATGGAAATTGAGGAGGGAGGCCAGCGCTTGTAGTCTGAAGCTCAGGTAATTAGTTGTGTCGAGGATGACAATGGAGCCTCGATATTACCCCATTGTGATTAGTAAACGTGGTCCTCTAGGCCGCGTTTTGCCGTGTTATCCGATTACCCTTTATTGGTCGTTGCATTTGACGATAATGTGCGTCTTAGTTACAGGCTAGCGTTGCATAACCAAGAAAACCACAAATATCATTGGCGGTTTGATGTAATTCTGGTCCACCACAAAATATTGCCAAATTACATAAACACATCTATGTCGCCATAAGCGCGGCTCCAGACAATTGGCCAATTCGTCATTATCAACACTCTTTGCATTCATTTCCATATATTATTGTCCAAAATTCTTGTTTTCTGAGGTAAAGTCATTTGAAGGTTCGTGCATCACACTAGAGGGATCTTCCGTCCGAGCCCGGCCCGAGAACAGTTACACCGTACCACCCGGCCCGGGCCCGATTGTGTAATTTGGTGTTAAATTAAATTATTTTGTCTGCCTCTGTCGTCTGGTGCTTCACATGTCAGCTTCCAAATCCGGAGGTCCAAGTTTGAATTGCAGATTGAAGAAAGGAGTATTTTAGGAGTTGTATTATATTTCGACTGTTGGGGAGCCGAACTTGTAGTAGGTGCAACCGTACGTATAGTAAACAGTTTCCGGTAGCCTTCGCTCCAAATATACTTTCAAGTGGCCTTTGCCCCAGGTTTAAAAAAAATATTAACTTTGTAATTTAACTGTTTCTTTAAATATTATATATTTATGTTTGCCTCGACTGAGTCAGTATTTGTTAGAGACACGTTTCTCTTAGCGGGGTTGTGGTACGACTAAGACTGCAGGCCTACACAGATTATAATTTTACTTCACTTCTATTATTAATACTTGATACGATTTAAATAACACTTCACTGATATAGAGAGCTGCGAGATTCTTTTATTAATTACTTGCACTTTTTAACACGTAAACTATTTTCGTCTCACACGAATACGTATTAAATATCTCGAAGATGTGTCTCGCGTCCGGTTAGGAACACTGTTTGCAGGCAACTGAACTAGTTTCAACCGCCTAAACGTGTAAATTTCTGTTATTCAAGTCTCTGATTGGCTATTCCTAATCCAATAGAATACCTCCATTTAACTGAAGCTTTTTCTGGTTGTTGATTGCCTAGTTTTAAACTGTCTCAAAATTCACATTATTGTTGCTCCAATAATGACTAGTAGCATTTAAACTTTCAAATGCATTATTGACTAAAGGTTACCTCATTGTTAGAAACTTTTAACCTATTTTTCTCACAGCTCCTACATTATTAAATTACGTAATATATTCACATAGCATTATTACATATGGATACACTAATACAAACATATACAATGACTGTTACATACATTTTTACAAATTATTACATGCACATATTACTTCAAGGCGGGCTGTTATTCAATTTATATATTATATAATTAGACGAAATCATTTTAGTGTTAAAATGCTGCCTCAAGATGGAGGATGGGAATGTTTCTTTAGCCATACTTATTCCTCATCCTCCCTAGAATCTAGAAGTGTCGGTGGGAGGAAACGGAACATTAAAAATAGTAGATTATGATACAAAGGCTAAAGGTAGGGTATTATTTTACGAGTAGGAATGTTTACGAAATGAAAGCCGCAGACAAATACGATAGGCAGATTGATCTTACGAGCAATTCTACTATTTTTTAGACAGCGCTCGAGTTTGTAAAAGTATTAATAATATTATATTCATTCATGGAACTAACAGGAGCACGTTTATGACGCTTTCTTGAAGGTAGACAAATGACGTTAAAAATGTGAGTGATCAGAGGTTTTGACGTATTGCTGATTCCTAGCAGTCATTTTCAGGCGATTAAATGCTGCATCATATTGTTTTCTGGATTTTTTCGGTAAGTACTTCTAGTGTAATTCTGTTTGCTGCTTTTGTAATTTCACTTGGCTCGTCCAATTTAGTTTCTTCTGACTTCATAATTTCCGCCGTGTAAGTTATACTACATAAAATAATAACGTTTTAGATCAAAGAAAGCATTAGACTGCCAATATAACGTATAGGTCAACTCTACTACGAATTGCGATAAATTGAAGCATGACCATTTGTATTGTGAACAGATAATGCGAGCGCCATGAGAAATTAATCATGTAAAAATACATAATGAAAAGTAAAACCTTATCAAACCAAGTGGAGTTATTAAACATGTTCAAATGCAAAGGGTAATTGCCATGTGATTGGGCTTGAAACCAAAGTTTTAGCTCGTATACCCTGTGTTACAAGTTCTATTATTATTATTATTATTATTATTATTATTATTATTATTATTATTATTATTATTATATTATTGTTGTTAGCACATGAAACGCTGCCGCCTGGGTAGCGAAGGGACTCGGGTTCGATCTCCAGTATCACATGGGGATTTTTACTTTCTCTGCGCGTATTTACAGTAACCAGGGGAAGTATAGTATTCTACCCAAAAACTCCATGTCCAGAAATACATGTTTTGAGGCCAGCAAATAGCGTCCAGTTCTTATAAACATTTGACTATCACTGTTCTGTTTGTACCTATAACGATGTGTATCATGTAGCTATTTCTGCAAACATTTATTTGGATTAAAATGCAGTAGATATAAAAATAAGCGTTAGTAAGAGTAAACGTGAGGCAGATTTTTAACACTTAAATGATTTTAGTCAAATTATATAATAAAAATATAATAACAGCCCGCCTTAAAGCAATATGTGTATGTAACAATATATAAAAAGTGTATATTACAGTCATTGTATATGTTTATATTATTGTATACGTGTAATAATGTTATCGGAATGTATTAAGTAATTTTATAATGTAGGAGCTGTGAGAATAATAGGTTAAAAGTTGCTGACAATGAGGTAACAATGAGGTAACCTTGAGACAGTAATGAGTAAGAAAGTGTAATGATGCTACTAGTCATTCTTGGGGCAACAATAATGTAATTTTTCTGACAGTTTATAAAATAGCCAATCAACAACCAGAAAAAAACTTAAGTTAAATAAAAAAGTATTCTATTGCATTAGGAATAGCCAATCAGAGACTTGAAATACAGAAATTTACAAATTTAGGCGGTAGAATTCAAGTCAGTTGCTGTTAGACAGTGCTCATAACTGGACATGTTGGTTGCAGACAGTGTTCCTGACGTGAGATGCGTCCTCGAGAAATTTAATACGTATTCGTGTTAAAAAGTGCAAGTAGTTAATAAAACCAAATCTCACAGCTCTATATCAGTGAAGTGTTATTTAAATCGTGTCAAGCATTAATAAAAGGAGTGAAGTAAAATTATAATCTGTGTAAGCCTACATTCTTAGTCGCACCACAACCCTGCTAAGAGAAACGTGTCTCTAACAATAATACCGATGCAGCCGAGGCAAACATAAATATATCATATTCAAAGAAACAGTAAAAAATTACAAAGTTAAAATATTTATAAACATTTTGGGGGCAAAGGCCACCGGAAAGTACATTTGGGGCGAAGGCTACCGGAAAGCGGGTACTATACGTGCGGTTGCAACGAACTTCAAGTTCGGCTCCCAACAGTCGAAATACAACTCCTTCAATACAAACTTCTTCAAATTGGCGCCCAAAGCGTCGTGCAAATAACGAAACAATAAAGCAACTTCAAACGATAGACGACAGAGAATATCGTGTGAATGTATAACATTTTTATTCAGTGAACCTCAAACGTGTATCTCCATATTGAATTTTTGGGTGCAATGTAATATTTTGTTTACTTACTATAGATAAGTAATAGACAAATTCAAAACACACATAAAATTTCTTGCACGCATTAGTTGATCACTGCGTATATAAAATGCTCGTATCTTAATATAATGCAGAATCACAATTTCCTGTGCTGCGTTCGCAAATATTCAAGACCGTTCTGTACTTTAGATAAGAACGTTTAAAGGTCTGAGAAGCAGTATAAAGTGGAAGCAGAGTGAGTAATTGCAGAGTCGACCTGTTTCTTTTCACGTACACTGTGCTCTAATAACGCCCTAACGAATGGGTCTGCCAAGCAAGAGCAACAGCTGCACTTTCTTCTCGCGAGGCACCGCATTATGTTTCTCATAAGCGTAAATTTACTCGGGCACGGCGAAGATTTATGAAAACAAGTTTTATTGGCCCACCAAAACTCCTACCAGAAACAATTAAGACTGCGGGTTTATGTGTGAAAAGCAAAGTTTTTAACAAACTCAATGCAGGCCTTCACGCACACAGGCGAAATGCTCACATCAGCAGTACATGAGGCCATCTGTCTGGAACGCTCCGTATCTACAGTGCTTTTCCTTCCCACTGCGGGCACCACACGGCTCCTCACGCCGGAGCTGCAGCTCGGACTCCCGCCGAGATACTTATAATGTCCTCGCAACAACCTAACGTTCTCATAGTTGCAGTTACAATTATAATGCTACAAAGTACACTATGTGATCAAAAATATCCGGACACCCCTACAAACATCAGTTTTTCATCTTAGGTGCTTTGTGCTGCCACCTACTTCCTGGTACTCATTATCCGAGACCTCAGTAGTCATTAGACATCGTGAAACGCAGAATGGGACGCTCCGTGGAACTCACGGACTTCGAACGTGGTCAGGTGATTGGGTTCACTTGTGTCAGAAGTCAGTACGCGAGATTTCCACACTCCTAAACATCCCTACATCCACTGTTTCTGATGTGATAGTGAAGTGGAAACGTGAAGGGACATGTACAACACAAAAGCGTACTGGCCGACCTCGTCTGTTGACTGACAGAGACCACCAACATTTGAAGAGGGTCGTA
Organism: Deroplatys truncata; assembly: GCA_030765065.1. Classification (NCBI taxonomy): domain Eukaryota; kingdom Metazoa; phylum Arthropoda; class Insecta; order Mantodea; family Mantidae; genus Deroplatys; species Deroplatys truncata. Next base: position 17,837,612 of record CM060979.1, read on the forward strand.
AAGAGTAATAGGCAGACATCTATCCAGACCATCACACACGAATTCCAAACTGCATCAGGATCCACTCCAAGTACTATAACAGTTAGGCGTGAGGTGAGAAACCTTGGATTCCATGGTCATAAGCCACACATCACGCAGGTAAATCCCAAACGACGCCTCGCTTGGTGTAAGGACCGTCAACATTACACGATTGAACAGTGGCAAAACGTTGTGTGAAGTGATGAATCACGGTACACAATGTGGCGATTCGATGGAAGGGTGTGGGTATAGCGATGCCCGTGAACGTCATCTGCCAGCGTGTGTAGTGCCAACAGTGAAATTGGGAGGTGGTGATGTAATGGTGTGGTCGTGTTTTTCCTGGAGGGGGCTTACACCCCTTGTTGTTTTGCGTGGCACGATCACAGCGGAGACCTACATTGATATTTTAAGCACCTTCTTGCATCCCACTGTTGAACAGCAATTCGGGGATGACGATTGCATCTTTCAACAACATCGAACACCTGTTCACACTGCACGGGCTGTGGCGGAGTGGCTACACGACAATAACATTCCTGTAATGGACTGGCCTGCTCAGGGTCCTGACTTGAATCCTATAGTACACCTTTGGGATGTTTTGGAACGCCTCACCGACCTACATCGATACCTCTCCTCAGTTCCGAATTCCGTGAAGAATGTGCTGCCATTCCCCAAGAAACCTTCCAGCACCTGAATGTAAGTATGCCTGCGAGAGTGAACGCTGTCATCAAGGCTAAGGGTGGGCAAACACCATATTGACTTCCAGCATTACCGATGGAGGGCGCCACGAACTTGTATGCTATTTTCAGCCAGGTGTCTGGAAACTTTTGATCACGCAGTGTACATAAGAGATGGTGGAAATGTTGCAGATTTCTGGCACCGTTCAGAAAGTTTTCATTTTCACACTGGAGAGTTTAAGATCCGAAACTAAGTCAATTCCTCTCCTGATGCTTTCTTTAGTTCTTACAATGTACGGGTTTGTTGCACACACTTCATTATTTTCCATGTGACCATCACAGTCAGATAAATTTCTGTAATTACATTTTGCGAAATGATAAGAGTAACATATGTTTCATCGCTACATAAAAGATATTGGAACACAGAGAAACCCGATTTTACACACGACATTCCCTTGTATGACGCGAAAATCGGCGAGCAGTAAATGCACATAGAATAACAGGACCTGTATGTGTTTTACTTTCTCTACTACGTAGAGTAAGTAGTAGCAGTATTGTATTCCACCCTAAAATTCCATACCGAGATTTCACCGGAAACACATGTTTTGAGTCCCCCTGAATCCAAAAAAAAGCATTTTTGGAGACATGTCCGTGTGTGTGCTGTGTGTCTGTCTCTGTGTCTGTGAACAGCATAACTCAGAAACGAACAGTCGGATAAACACCAAATTTGGTATTTAGGTTCAGTATCTTCAGGAGATGCGACACGAACGTTTTCAAGAAAATCCCCCCACCGCAGATTACCCTTTACATGGAACATTTTTCGAAAATTTTAATTTTCTCGAAAATGGCTCTAACGATTTTGATTAAAATACCATATGTTTAAGATAGTTTCATGATAAAAGAAATGTATATCTCGAATTTTCTGGGAATGTCTCCGAAACTATTCTTCATTGCGAACGACATTTGCATAACTGGTAAACCGTAAGACAAAATTTTACTACACAAAAACGTAGATCGCGTTAAAATACACAATTCATGACAGATACATTTTTTTTTTGAGTGAACCAATTTCGAGATATTGCTTGTTATTCCCTTAAATTTTCCAATACTAGTACTTTTTCTCAAATGGAAATTCGTTATTCATTTTTTTTTTTTTGTTGTCCAGGCAATGCAAAGAGAATGGAATGCACCACATAGCAACCAGCTCTTAAAATATTTGACTATCGCTTAAAGCCTACCAATTCCCCTTGCATCTACAAGAAAATTAGCAATAAGATTAACATCTCGATTAACATAAGCATATGGAGAATAAGCGTTTGTGAAAGTAGTTTATACAAGAGTAGAGAAAGTATTGTATTCCACCCAAAAATTCCATACCGAGATTTCACCGGAAATACATGTTTTGGACCCTCTGAATCCAAAAAAAGCATTTTTTGGAAACATGTCCGTGTGTGTGTGTGTGTGTGTGTGTGTGTGTGTGTGTGTGTGCGCGCGCGCGCCTGTCTGTGTCTGTGAACAGCATAACTCAGAAACGAACAGTCGGATAAACTCCAAATTTGGTATTTAGCTTCAGTATCCTCAGGAGATGCGACACAAAGGTTTTCAAGAAAATCCCCCCACCCCGATTACCCTTAACATGGAACGTTTTTCGAAAATTTTAATTTTCTTAAAAATGGCTCTAACGATTTTGATTAAAATATCATATATTTAAGATACTTTCATGACAAATAAAATGTTTATCTCGAATATTCTGGGAATGTCTCCAAAAGTATTCTTCATTGTGAACGACTTTTGCATAACTGGTAAACCGTAAGAGATAGACAAAATTTTACTACACAAAAACATAGATCGCGTTAAAATACACAATTTATGTCAGATACATTTTTTTTTTGTGGAGCGAACCAATTTCGAGATATTACATGTTATTCGCTTAAATTTTCCAATACTTATACTTCTTCCCAAATGGAAATTCGTTATTCATTTTTTTTGTCCTGGTAATGCAAAGAGAATGGAATGCGCCACACAGCAACCAGCTCTTAAAATATTTGACTATCGCTTAAATACTACCATATTCCCCTTGCATCTACTAGAAAATTAGCAATAAGATTAACATCTCGATTAACATGAAGCATATGGAAAGTAAGCGTTTGTAAAAGTAGTTTATACAAGAGTAGAGAAAGTCATGTGAGTGTAAGACATCAGATTTCTTTATGTGTCGTGTTTACAAAATTATTTTACAAGAATGGTGTATAACCTAATCCTTTAAGACTTATAGAAGGTGTCGATGTAACCGTTCTGTTAACTCAAACGTACTTCGCGTTTTGCATTATTACTATCTCAACAGAGTTAGCTAGATCTACTATATGCAAATAAAAAGTGCTACCAAAGCGTTTTCCCTTTCACAACGAAAGATAAATTAAGTTTTCAAAGAAAGCGTCTAAAGTAAAAATGCAAGCGGATTAATTAACATACCCATATTCCTTGTGTCGCCCAACATTTCTATATGCCCAGAATCAGCTGCCATTCATCCGCAGACCCCAGGAAAGCAGAAAATAACACAGAATTCACTAGCCCACAACACTACACAGTGTTTCCGCCATTTCATAACAAAGTAACTGATTAGATCTCGATCGTAAAGAATCGGCAGAAATCGCGTTTGTTTATATCGAAGCAAATCAACAGAACAGGCAGATCCGAACATAGAGAAACCAAGACAAGAGCATTGCAGAGAGTATATATTATATTACAAAGTTGAATATAACATACTACTTCTTCTTGTTCTTCTTTTTCATCATTATTGCTTCTTTCTCGTGTTTCTTCTCCTTCAAATCTGGAATAGGACATAACAAACCAAGAGAGGTATGCGATATATTGTGAGAATTTGTAGAAGGTAACGCGTAGGTACATAATATTATTATTATTATTATTATTATTATTATTATTAATTCGTTATACTTGAGATTATTTAGTAGTGAGTAGGGCATTCTACCCAAAACTTCGATACCGTGATTTCACCGGAAATACATATTTTGAGGCGCCCTGAATTCAAATAAAGGATTTTTGAAAACATGTCCGTGTGTGTGTGTGTGTGTGTCTGTCTGTCTGTCTGTGGACGGTATAACTCAAAAACGAAAAGTCGGATAAATACTAAACTTGGTATTTGAGTTTAGCATCTTCCTAGGATACGACAAGAACATTTTCAAGGAAATCCCCATACCCCAACTACATGAAGCATTTTTCGAACCTTTTAAATTTTCACAAAAATGGCTCTAACGATTTTGATTAAAATTTCATGTGTTTAAGATATTTTCATGATAACTGAAATGTATATCTCGAACTTTCTGTGAGTGTCTCCAAAAGTATTCTTCATTGTGAACGACTTTTGCATAACTGGTAAACCATAAGAGATAGACAAAATTTTACTACATAAAAAATGTAGATCGCGTTAAAATACACAATTTATGACATATACATTTTTGTTGTTCAGTGAACCATTTTCGAGATATTGCTTGTTATTCCCTTAAATATTCCAATACTTATACTTTTTCTCAAATGAAAATTCGTTATTCCTTTTTTTTATGTCCTGGACATTGTAACGGTTTTTAATGTTTATTTATTTAACATTATTGTAGCCCAACGTTGTGGTAGCCAATTTGTAACGGTATTGCTTATAAAGTTTGTTTGTGTATTTGTGTTTACTTCACGCGTGGAAGCCATCTTGTGACGTCATTCATTTGTTCGGTTTGTAGCTCCATCTGGTGTTAGCAATTTGCAGCATGTTAGTTTTTGTTTGACGGAATTTTAATTTTTTTTTTTTTATTTAATTCTGTTTCACTGTCATCCGGCTAGCTATTATTTCTCGGTCGAACATGTCTCTTGATCAAGGTGTGTAAACGGAAAGGAATCTTTTATCCAAATATAACACTGATGAAGAAATTTGTTTTACACATTTATTGTCGAACACGTTAACTATCACATTTATACATTGATCTTAACACTCGCCAAACTGAAACTGTTATAACAACTTCTTACTGATAATTCTTTTAATCCACGTACTTCAATCTTTTGTATAATTAACTTTACCATACTTTAGATCTTTCATAATTCTGCTGCGCGTAACTTGTGAATCTATATCCGATGTATGCCGTACTAATACTTTCGACGAACTGACTGACTGAATACGACGTGTAGTGTACACAGATTTTTGATGAACTGAACGACTGAAGGCGACGTGTAATATACTAAGAATTTTGATGAACTGAACGACTTTACTTCTAACCTACTGCTTTTATACCCATACACTCCGATATGCCTAAAGATTATAACTGAACTGCAATTGGCTAATAAAACGCGCCAACATTAGCGTCTATTTTTATATCCAATGAAAATTATGAATACATATGCTCTAGGGAAACGTTCCAGAATATTCTCAAGGAAAAAAACGCGCCAACATTACGTAACTTCCTCGTTTCCAATAATGATAAACAGCTCACCCCCTCGCTGCATTATTGCGCGCTATTATTGTCAGTTTTAGTAAGGCGGTATAAACTTCTTTTCAACAATAATTACAATCAATAAACATCTCAAATCAATGTCACATAAAAATGCATATTCATATTACAATCATTATTTACATTTAAGTAATTTGTCATACAAATTACTGCATCAACATGCAAAGAGAATGGAATACTCCACATAGCAACCAGATCTTAAAACATTTGACTACCGCTTGAAGCCTAGCAATTCCCCTTGCATCTACAAGAAAATTAACAATAAGATTAACATCTCGATTAACATGAAGCATATGGAGAATAAGCGTTTGTAAAAATAGTTTGTACAAGAGTAGAGAAAGTCATGTGAGTGTAACACATCAGATTTTGTTTAAACATTTTACTATCGCGGATACATCTGATAAGTCAGAAAATGTTTGAAGATAGGGTAATTATACTCGGCGCCAATCAAGAAGGTGATTCACAGTTACTAACCACGTGACGAAAAGCTTTAAATGAATAGGAGGGGATGAATACGTCACAGCGGTCGTCATAGCAACCATTAGAAGGACCAATTAGAACTAAGACGTTTCCATAGCAACGATAGACGCAAATGCGTTGTTGCGATATCGTAACACGTGATTGGCATGACGTGCCGGGCGAGCGACCGTTGCAGTAACATGAACTGAAGTCTTATCTTCTGCTGTGGCTGCAGTTATAAACAATTCCTCCTTTTAGCCCCAGCTTGCTTGTGTGTATCAGTTTAGAGATTGCCTGCGTGCTGAAAATTTCTTTTGCGTCGTCCTATTTGTATGGTATTTGCCTTGTGCTACGTGTATTTGAGTTCGTGTGTGTGTGTGTTGTGTGAGCATTTATAATTGTGTTTAATGGATATTTAACAGTGTCCAAAAATAGTGACAAAGATAGCGAGCCAAACGAAAAACTGGGCGCACTCGGGAACCGAATAAGTCTATCAAGCGAGCAGCAGCAGCAATTCGGAAATCAGTGGCATTTTTCCATTAGAATAAGTATCAATATTTCACAGGTATGTTTCTTCTGTTAACGCAGATCTTTACACTGATATATTCTTGCATGATCTATCCTCTGCACGTAGATTCATTATTTTACAATTGTCTTCGTATACCAATATAAATAGTATCCGCTCTACAATGCAGGCGCAACCCAGTCTCCTTCGACACGCTCTCCACGTGGTCGCGATGAGCGGCAACGTTGCCTCTCTCGCTCCGCGAAATGTCAATCACCTTCTTGATTGGCGCCAGGTATAGTAAATAATTGTGGCCCTGACGATCCCCAAATTTAACGGTATGTAATTTTTATCCATGGGGGAACCTGAACAGCATACTTTGAAAAAACTAAGAGAAAACGAAATTCAATCAGTTTCGGATTTTGAATTCTCGAGTATAAATGAGAAATCCTGTTAAGATGCCAGAAATGTGTGGATAGGGAAGGATAACATCTCTTATGATAAGGTATGTGCTTATTAGCATTGCAGTTTTAACTATAAATACGAGAACGTTAGACGGTTGCGGGAATGTTAGAGCTGTTTGGGCGGGATTCCCAGCTGCGGCGGTTATTGCTCCAGTAACCGTGCAGTGGCCATATTGTTAAAGAAAAACACTATAATATAAACACAGAAATTTTGTATGCATGTATTGTGATGCAACTATGAACCTCGCTTATCCCGTGTAAGGCAGTGTCCTTTCAGCGCCGACCAACTGGCCAGTTGAAGAGAGATAAGGAGAAGAATAGCGCTTTCCCCCGATGTAAATTCCAGAATGTATGGAGAGATAAGGATATTTTTTCTGGAAGCTTCTTACCTCTTTTCACAAAGCTTCCAGAAACTCTCGCACTTTAGAGGTCTGCAAGGGCTGGGTTCGGTCTTGAGGTCAAAAATGTTTTTTTTTTTTTTTTGACTTGGGCGGACCTCCGGCTTGTAAATAAACATGAAAAATTAATTTATAGTCGCATTCAACACAGAAATTTGATTTCTCAAGTAAATATGGTATTTTAAACAAAATCAGCACCACCATTTCTGAGAAAAGAAAACAAGAATTTTTTTTCTATCTACAAGATAAATGATGACGCAAAAATTAATTGATCACATTCTTTGATCCGCATATGTCCGGAATATCACAGTTATCGCAGTAGTAATAGTAGTATCAATAAATAAATGCTCGTTTTGGATAGTTGGGGACAGTCACAACACCACGGCAGCTGTAAAGTCCACCTCCCTCAGCCCATCCGCAATAAGGATTATGGGCAGAGTGTAATAATAGGGGAGCGTGTGGTCAATAAGACACCATGCATCAACATGCAGCTTACTACATGTGGATTCCAAGACCTCAACCGCCATATTTATGTAAAGTACTCCCCAATTGGTAGCAAACAACTGAGTGTAACCCGTACCAGGCCCCCAGTAGTGGAAAACATTTTCATGCCGGTACTGAAAATCGAACACGGATGCCTTCGCACCGCAAGCAACAGTGCTTCGTGGACTTATTTATTATTAATTATTATTATTGTTATAAATAACTACAAAATAATATTATTTGAAACAAAATTAGATACTTGGGCCCAGACCGGGTAGTACTGCGTAACCTATTCTCGGCCGGGCTCGTGTGCGGTTCAGATTGGTCCGCGCCTGATCGAACATAAGAATTTCGGCTCGACCGCGGCCTCACTTTCGCGCCACATGTCAGGGCAAGGTCGGCCTCGGCCACGCTGGCCTCAGGCAGCTGTACCCTGTATTCCGCTCCACAATGCCCATACGCCTCAAACTACGCCTATATCAGGCGATTATCCCGCCCCTGATTCTGTACGGCTGCGAGGTCTGGGGATCGGCGGCAGCGACCACCATCCGCAGGCTGCAAACCGTCCAGAACAGGGCGCTTCGGATGATCTATGATACCGCGCGTAGATTCCCGTCACACATCCTACACACCCACTCCGGTCTCCCATACATCGTGGACGTGGTGCGGGAGAGAGAACCCGTACCATGTACTCGAATCTCACTTACCACACCATCCAGCTGGTGAACTCTTTGTGCCGCTACGACCACAAGGCGCCAAGGCGGAGAAGGAGCTACCGGTTGCCGAAGGACGGCGTGGGCCCCCGAGACTGAGGTCTGCCAATCCCTCATTCCACAAACTTCCCCAAGTTAAGCAGCATTGGGCCCACTCGCTGGCTGGATGAGTGACCATCTAGCAGCGACCCGCCCTGCTGCCAACTTGAGTACCCGCATCCCATTACCTAGCATTGCCATCTAGCTTTGCTTTGCCGTCCTGCTTAACTTGACGACCACACAATCGGTCGCCCAAGTTAAGCAGCATTGGGCTTGGTCACCACATGGTCGCAAGTCCGCCCATGAGGGAACACCGAGACCCAGCCAATGGTGGTGCAGAAAGCTAAACCCCGCCCATGACAGAATGACAAAAATCAAAAGCTTGTGTATATTCTTTAACCTCATTTATCGCACAGGTAAAGCCGCATACGCGGCTAGGTACTGTGGCGATCACATTCCGCCGAGCAGACGCCTATCGAGTTGTATAAGCGAGCGAGACAGTGAGATGTTCTTGATGCGAAGTATACTGACTCAGTGTGTTCTAGGACTGAGATTGTGGCGTACAGTGAGTGCTGCTACTGCGAGAGATAAGAGAGGTCTTGTGTTCGACTCCCCAGCGGGTGAAGCGGACGGTAGAAGATGCTGCTTCGGGTGGTTTTCATTACGCCGCTACACGCGAGTAAAATTGAAAATTCCCACTCAACACTCAACCGATTTTGATAATTCTTTCACCATTGAAAAAAAACTGTTCTTTCTAACCGACATGAGCTATAAAACACCTTCTAAACGGCTAAAAAATATTTGCAAAGGCTTCGAAGAGAATGGCATGGAGTAGAAAACTGTTGTACTCCACAGAGAATGCTTGAAGAAACCCGGCTACATCTTATTCCAAACAATATACATAGACGGCCATGATGTAACACTTAAGCAGCGACAATCTATCCTCTTTATAAAAGTAAGAATAGAATGTTACATCTATTTAACGGCCATTTATCAAATACTGCACATGTGTATGTCATATAGTGTCAAAACCTCTGAATAATCTTTATTTTAATTTATATATGTATGCACTGACGTTTCTTGACGAAAAAGCTATCTTATTTAGGAAAGTTTTGCTTTATTTTCTTTTATATTTATGTCATATTCAAGTTCGTTAGGAGAGCGTGATAAATAATTGTATACAGAGAGAAAATTGCAAACATTAGAAACAACTCAGAAGATTATTTCTCTGGATGTTCGCAGACTATGTATATTTTCCAAAGAGATTAAATAAGTGACCTGGGAGTGGGGAATCTCCATATTCACCAGCTTCTCATCTATTTCGGTATGTTAAGTATTTCTGCATCATGTAAAAGCTATGTAGCTTTACAACTATGGAACCAAAGAGAAAGTACAAAGGTTTAACATTTCAGCTACTGTGATTATTCTACCATTACGACCGATGATTGTTCCACCACCAAAGCGCACTAATAGGCTATGCAGCATTTCCCGAACGTGGAAGACTTTCGGGGGGATGTTTCAGGTCCTTTTGTGTGAATATCAGGAGATTTTTCATCCGTTATTAGGAATAGGCTGTACGAAAGTACAATAATAAAGGGTAAAGGGGAGAATTCACGATAAAAATCTTATAGATTGTTGTATAATAATTTTATAAAAAAAGGGAGAAAGTAAATGAAAATAATTCAACTTTCACTTGAGTTAAAAAGCTAACCATGCTAAGTCCACACAATAAACTCTAAAATGCTTTAACAGAGGCATAAGAATTGAATGGGGAGGTTATAGAGCATAACTTGATATGAAAATAATGATTAAGCTCCTTACACACACTTCAGTACTTTAGCATCGTGATATGGTCCCATATATTAACACCTATGCACCATTAGCTACTCGGGTGACACTAAAATGGCATCATTGCCACATTCAACATTAAACTTTAATTACAACGTGTCAATGCGTACTGCAATAGATTATTGCGATACACGCATCACTGGAAGAGTCAAAGTCGAGTATTTCCTACTTCCTGGACTGTCCAATGCACTTAACATCTGTGCATTACATAAAATTATTATTTGTCATATAAATATAACTTAATAATTTGTCTTCTCAAGTTAAAAATTTGCCATTGTTTAAAAGCAGCGTCAGAACTGCATTGTTGGCAGCAGCAACATATAGCATTGTTGATTTTTACACTACTCTGATTTGCCTACTTACTTTCTCTACTACGCAAAGTAAGTAGGGGAAGTATTGCATTCCGCCGAAAAGTTAGACACCGAGATTTCACCGGAAATACATGTTTTGAGTTCCCCGGGTCCGTGTGTGGGTATATCTGTGAACAGCATATCTCCAAAACGAAAATTCGGATCACCACCAAGCTTGGTATTTAAGTTTAATACCTTCCAAGGATGCGACACAAATATTTTCAAGAAAATACCCCCACCTCAAACTACCCATTACATATAACATTTTTCAAAAATGTTGACTTTCTAATAAATGGCTCTAACGGTTTTGATTAAAATACCATATGTAAAAGATATTTACATTACAAATCAAATGTATATCTTGAATTTCCTGGAAAAAGGCTTTGAAGTTCTCTTCATTTGGATGAAATTTTGTATAATCTTGTATAACTGGTAAACGACAAGTTCTTTCAACATTCACTTGTTTCTCGCGATGTCATGGAAACTGTGGAATTTTAAGGCCAGCATATAGCGTCCAGTTGTTAAACATTTGACTGTCGCTGTTCTCTTTGTATCTATAACGAGAATGTAGCTATTTTTGTAAAAGTTTATTTGGATCAAAATGTAGTAGACAGAAAAATAAGCTTTAGTAAAAAGAATTTGTATATCCACTAATAAAGGATAAAGGACAGAGAAAGTAATGTGAATGTATAACATCAGAATTTATTTTGTTGTTCCATTTATACCCTGCCTTTAATCCCAGTGGTTTTCTCGGCGGCCTTTTACCTTTGCAACATATTTATCTATCGGCAACGATGTTAACTCGTTTACTGTTGTAATTGGGTTTCTGTTTTTTTTTGGGAGGGGGTTATAGATTAGAACACACACACACAAATTCACACCTACTCATACTTTCAGACTCTGGAGAGGATAGGGAATAATCTTGTCTAGAGCAAAATTCCCACCCCCAGCCGGAAATGGAACCAGGGTCGCCTCGCACAACAGCCAGGTGCTCTACCGACTGAGCTGCGGGCCCAGCCTGATTGGATTTTGTAATGAAGTTGCTTATGCGTTTTAGTATGTAATCGGCATAAAAATCTAATTTATCTTAAATACACGTTTTTTTAATAAAAATCGTTACAACCATTTTAATCCTGAATGTGATGGTAGTTTCGGATGGGGAATCTTGTAGAAAAACTTCACGTCACATCTTTGGAAGATACTGAGCTTGAAACACGAGGTTTGGTATTCATCGGGTATTTCGTTTTTCAGTTATGCTCAGGCGGTAACGTCGGGAGGTCGTGGGTTCGATTCCCGTGGCCGACCGTCCTGATCCATAGGTTTTTTCGGGGTTTCCCCGGTCGCTAGGCAAATGCTGGGAAAGAAATTTCCTGTACCTCCATTCTCATTTCACTTCACGTTTTATCTGCGTGGCTGCTTCAGGGTTGCAAGTGTCGGCGGGAGTATCGGCATTGCATGGCAGGGAAAAAGTGTGCTCTATGTAACACTTCGGCTCCGGAATGGGACGGTCTCCAAGTCCCGGACCCACCCCCCCCCAATGGATGTCATAGTCTGCAAAAAGGAGGAGAACCGGTTGTACCAACTGCCATCCGGGGAGTTTCGATCTAGAAAAGTAAGGACCCTGCCCTCTACCCTGAGAATCGATACAATTCAATTCCCTTGTTAACTAACCCGACTTCTATAGTAGTGACGGTCCGAAATCTTCGGTAGAAACACCTGAAACCCGTGTTTCGGGTACCGACAAATCTAAACTTCGCTTACCCAAATATTATGTAAAAGTTATCCATTCACCAGTGACTTCACTCAATAAAAATTTTTCAAGCTTTTTAACAAAAAAAAAAAATTCTGATGTGTTACACTCACATGACTTTCTCAACTCTTGTGTAAACTATTTTTACAAACGCCTATTCTCCATATGCTTCATGTTAATCGAGATGTTAATCTTATTCCTAATTTTCTTTGCGATATAGATTTTTGGCTTACGTAAATATTATTACGAATATTTGAAAAGGTGTGCTGTTATGTAATTATTTAGCTCTACGTTGAGGTACACCAATTTGAAGAAGTATTTAACACAACGTTTTTAAGATACACTTTGATGTTGTTTGGTGCTTGGGACGCCAAACTTTATAGTGAAGATGATGCTTGTTTTATGTAATATTATTAAAGTTATTTGCCTCGGCTGCTTTCAGTCGCACTATAGAAACACAAGTTCTTTTAAGGTTGTAATAAGACAAGAATTAAAATACGTCACAGAATTTACTTTTTAATTTCACTTTCTTTTTATTTCTCTTTATACTTGCACATTTATAAACACAGCGCTTTATAAAAGAAAAACTGTGAGCACTTTATATATTCTAGCGGAGAACACTTTTACGTCTGCTCTATATAACATCTTGCCCGCGACTGACAAAATCCAACGGTAAAAACTTATAGCTTCGGTAATGCCAGTCTCTTATTGGCTAATTCTAGTCCAATAGAATTTAAGTATTCAAACTAAAACTTTTCTTTACTGTTGATTGGCTAATTTCAAACTGTAAGCGAAATTAAGTTATTACCGATCTTTTCATAACCAGTATTTTTTTTAAATTCCAGACACATTGTCATCAAAATTACATTATTACCTCATTATCAACATCCTAAAACATATTATTCTCACAGTTTTTGCACTATTAGAGTATATAAACATTTACATATCACTAATAAATGTGTTTACAATAAAAATAAGTATTTACAATGACTTTACATACAATATAAATAATAATTATATACATACTCTTTTGAAGATGGGCTGTTATTGAATTTAATTATAATAAAACAATTAATATCATTTAGGTATTAAAATACTGCCTCATCCTGTAGATGCAAGGGGAATATGGTAGGCTTTAAGCGATAGTTGAATATTTTAAGAGATGGTTGCTATGTGGAGTATTCCATTCTCCTTGCATTACAAGGACAAAAAAAATGAATAACGAATTTCCATTTGAGAAAAAGTAAAAGTATTGGAAAATGTAAGGGAATAACAAGCAATATCTCGAAAATGGTTCACACAAGAACAAAAAAAAAAAAAAAAATGTATATGAAATAAATTCTGTATTTTAAAGTACTTGTTTATATTCTTTACCCCACATTTTGGGAGCCAATTTGAAGAAGGTTTGTTGCTGCTACGTATGGAAAGCCCGTTTGAAGACGATGTATTATATTTCGACTGTTGGGGAGCCAAACTTGAAGTAATTGCAACCGCACGTATGGTAAAACGTTTCCGGTAACCTTCGCCCCAAAATGTAGTTTCCGGTGGCTTTGCCCCAAGTTTAAAAATATTAACTTTGTAATTTGACTGCTTCTTTAAATATTATATATTTATGTTTGCCTCGGCTGCGTCAGTATTATTTTTAGGGACATGAATGTCTTAGCAGGGAGTGGTGCGACTGAAGAATGTAGGCTTACACAGATTATAATTTTACTTCACTCCTTTTATTAATACTTGACACGATATAAATAACACTTCACTGATATAGAGAGCTGCGAGATTCTTTTGTTAATTACTTGCAGTTTTTAACACGTAAACTATTTTCGTCTCACACGAATACATATTAAATTTCTCGAGGACACATCTCGCGTCCGCTTAGGAACACTGTCCATACGCAACTGAACTCTGAATTTGTAAATTTTGTTATATTTCAGTTTCTGATTGGCTAATCCTACTCCAATAGAATCTTTTTATTTAACTAAAGCTTTTTTCTGGTTGTTGATTGGCTATTTATAAACTGTCACAAAAATTTACATTATTGTTGCTCCAAGAATTATCAGTAGCATTTAAACTTTCTAATTCATTGTTACCTCATTGTTAGCAACTTTTAATCTATTTTTCTCACAGCTCCTATATTATTAAATTACGTAATACATTCACATAACATTATTACACATGTATACAATAATATAAACATATATAATGACTGTAATATACACTTTTTATATATTGTTACATACACATATTGCTTTAAGGCAGGCTGTATTTGAATTTATATATTATATAATTTGACTGAAATGATTTAAGTATTAAAAATACTGCCTCAATTTTAACGCGATCTACATATTGTGTGTAGTAAAATTTGGTCTCTCTCTTATGGTTTACCAGTTATGCAAAAGTCATTCACAATGAAGAATACTTTTGGAGACATTCCCAGAAAATTCGACATATACCATTCATTTGCCATAAAATGTCTTAAATTTATGGTATTTTATTTAAAATCGTTAGAGTCATTTTTGAGAAAATTAAAATTTTCGAAAAATGTTCCATGTAAAGGGTAACCTGGGGTGGGGGTATTTTCTTGAAAACCTTCGTGTCGCATCTCTGGTAGATACTGAACCTAAATACGAAGTTTGGTGTTTATCCGACTGTTCGTTTCTGAGTTATGCTGTTCACAGACACACACAGACATGTTTCCAAAAATGCTTTATATGCATTCAGTGCACCTCAAAACATGTATTTCCGGTGAAATCTCGGTATTGAATTTTTGGTTGGAATGCAATACTTCCCCTAATTACTATACGTGGTAGAGAAAGTAATTAGTTGAATTTGTACTAGTGCTGCTGCCTCTAGTGCTATACGAAATAGTCTCCAACAATTAAAACTTACAGACACTGGCGAATACCTAGTGCGTGTAGTAAAACCTTGTTTCTATCTCAACTGTATAAAACAAGCGATGCAATAGCTTTGAAACAAGTGAATTCTATTTATTCAACAGCTGCGAATAGAAGCAATGAGAAGTGAAAATAGGCAGTATATAAATTGAAATAGCGGATAGTTATTATGAAATAGCTTGCTAGCTTAGTAAAATTATTCCCATTTCATGTTATTATAATGGTGTTATGTGATACGTAAAACTGGAGAGGATTGCATCTAATATGCATATGATTATGTATATTGCTACCTGTTCCAATTACTACAGAATTGTGATTAAATTTTAATGTATGTTAATTTAGTACTATATCTATTTTTACACTCTCTTTTTATTGAATTTGCGATATGGCGATATTTTGACAGCGTTTTATTCCGCCGTTAGCTATATTGGAGTGCAAAAACCTGGCAATCCTGACCGCTATTGTTATTCCTGCGTCTGATGTTGCTCCTCCTGGCAGCCTTTGGGAGAGCTATATAGCACTAATTAATTACTAATGCCAAATTAACAGCGTAATGGCTCTATATACAGGTGAGCCAAAAATCTACGAACCGCCTGCGCGATGCTTTTTCCTGTCCGCATCCTCGGCGCTCGTTTCCGTCTGCCGCTATCATACAAAGGCGTGGATGTAACCATACAACTACTTTTAAAGGCTTTACTTACCAAATGCTGAAACTGGCCACCGTCGTTGTCCATACATTTTTGGCACCTCTTTAGGAAACTATCCATCACTCGCCGTAGTTCACGTTGAGAAATGCTGGCAATTTCCTGGCGGATATTTTGTTTTAATTCTTCCAGGGTGTTTGGTTTTGACTTGTACACTTTGTTTTAAGTTACCCCAGAGGTAGAAATCGCAGGGGGTTAGGTCAGGGGACCGAAGGGCCACAAATCTCTACTAATATATCTGTCCTAAAACACACTTTAAATTTTTCTCATCGAAATATTGGCCGTATAAGCTGTTGCAGACTTGTTGCAAGAAGGCAAAATCACACTCCCTGTTTGTTAATTCTCTAAAAACGGGGGGGGGCAAAATTGTATCCACATATGTAAGGGCTTCAACTGTTGACTCGAACAAAATTGAACGCGGACAGGAAAAACTCCACGCAGGCGGTTCGTAGCTTTTTGGCTCTCTCTGTAGAATGTAACACATTATTGTGCAATTTTTACTTTCTCTACCACGAATATAGTAGGTAGAGAATATAGATACTGTATTCCACCCAAAATTTTGATACCTACATTCCACCGGAAATACATGTTTTGAGGTGCACTGAATACAAATGAAGCGCTTTAGGAAAATGTACGTGTGTGTGGTCTGAGAACAGCATAACTCAAAAACGAAAAGCCGGATAAATATAAAACTTGGTATTTACGTTCAGTAGGTTACAAAGATGCGAGATAAATATTTCCAAGAAGGCTCCCACACCCCAAGACACCCTTTACAGGAAATCTTTTCGAAATGCTTTATTTTCTAAAAAAAATTGGCTAACGATTTTGATTAAATGTCATATACTAAAGATATTCACAATTGAAATAAAATGTATATTTTTAATTTTCTGTAATTTTATTCGGAAGGAGTTTTGTGTAACTGGTAAACATTTAGCGATATACGAAAATGTACTGCACAAAAAAGTAGGTTTCTTTAAAACACGCAATTTATTTCAAATAACGTTTTTGTAGCATTCCGAGATATCCGTTATTAATGGTTCGAATGGTGCAATATTTCATTATTGTTGTATCTCGCAATTGCAAGCAAAGAGCATGGAATTTTAGGGCCAGTACATAAAATGCAGATCTTAATCATCTGAGTATCGCTATTCATTTTACATTTATAACGAAATGTGTAATACAGTAACTTCCGGAAAGTTTTATCTCGGTTAAAACGAAGAAGTTAGGAAAATAAGCTTTCGTAAGAATAATCATTAATAATTTCTAGCGGGCAGACAAAGTCATGTGAATGCAACACAGATTTTTTTTCTCGTGCTACTTATACAAAGAGCATGGCATTTCAAAGGTATCACATAACGACCCTCTCTTTAAAAATATGACTATCGCTTTACCTACTGTATTCTTACACGAAAATACGTACTACACAAAAAATGTAGATCTCTTTAAAATACAGAATTTATTCCAAATAAGTTTTTTATGGCATAAGCCATTTCTAGCATATCCGTTATTAATCGTTCGAATTGTTCCTGTCAACATTCAGTTGTTTCTCGCGATGTCATGGAAACAGTGTGGAATTTTAAGGCCAGCATATAGCGTCCAGTTGTTAAACATTTGACTATCGCTGTTCTCTATAACGAAATGTGTAATGTAGCTATTTCTGTAAAGGTTTATTTGGATTAGAATATAGACAAATAACCTTTAGTAAGAATAGTTTGTATAATCACTAAATAAAGAGAGGTTAGAGAAAGTCATGAGAATGTATGGCATTAGATTGTTAGAAAAAGATCCGTCTAGTTAAAAACTAAACTTGGTATTTATGTTCAGTATATTTCAAGGATGAGACACAAAGATTTTTCAAGAAAATTCTCCTAACCCAAACTATTCTTTACATCGACAATTTTTCGAACGCTTTTGTGTTTTCATAAATGATTAACGATTTTGATTAAAAATGCTAAGTGTTTAAGACGTTTATATGAAAAATGAAATGTATACCTTTAATTTTCTGGGAATAGCCTCTGAAGTCCTCTTCATTCTGAATAACTTTTATATAACTGGTAAACCATAAGAGATAGACAATCTTACTACACAAAGAAATGTAGAGGTGTTAAAACACAGGATTTATGTCAGTTTTTTTACTTTCTCTACTACGTATAGTAAGTAGGGGAAGTATTGTATTCCACCCAAAATTTCGATACCGAGATTTCACCGGAAATACATGTTTTGAGAATCACTGAATCCAAAAAAAGCATTTTTGGAAACATGTCCGTGTGTGTGTGTCTGTGTGTCTGTGAACAGCATAACTCAAAAACGAAAAGTCGGATAAACACCAAACTTGGTATTTAGGTTCAGTATCTTTCAGAGATGCGACACGAAGGTTTTCAAGAAAATCCCCCCACCCCAGACTACCCATTACATGGAACATTTTTCGAAAATTTTAATTTTCTCAAAACGGCTCTAACGATTTTGATTAAACTATCATATGTTTAAGATATTGTCATGACAAATAAAATGTATATCTCGAATTTTCTGGCAATGTCTCCAAAAGTGTTCTTCATTATGAACGACTTTTTCATAACTGGTAAACCATAAGAGATAGACAAAAGTTTACTACACGAAAAATGTAGATCGCGTTAAAATACACAATTTATGTCATATACATTTCTTTTGTTGAGTGAACCTTTTGCGATATATTGCTTGTTATTACCTTAAATTTTCCAATACTTATACTTTTTCTCAAGTTCGTTATTCATTTTTACTTTCTCTACTACGTATAGTAAGTAGGGGAAGTATTGCATTCCACCCAAAAATTCGATACCGAGATTTCACCGGAAGTACATGTTTTGAGACCTCCTGAATCCAAAAAAAGCATTTTTGGAAACATGTCCGTGTGTGTGTCTGTTTGTGTGTGTGTGTGTGTGTGTCTGTGTGTCTGTGAACAGCATAACTCAAAAACGAACACTCGGATAAACACCAAACTTGGTATTTAGGTTCAGTATCTTCCAGAGATGCGACACGAAGGTTTTCAAGAAAATCCCCCACCCCAGACTACCCTTTACATGGAAGATTTTTCGAAAATTTTAATTTTCTCAAAATATTCTAACGATTTTGATTAAAATATCATATGTTTAAGATATTTTCATGACAAATGAAATGTATATCTCGAATTTTCTGGGAATGTCTCCAAAAGTATTCTTCATTGTGAAAGACTTTTGCATAACTGGTAAAACGTAAGAGATAGACAAAAGTTTACTACACAAAAATGTAGATCGCGATAAAATACACAATTTATATCATATACATTTTTTTTTGAGTGAACCAATTTCGAGGTATTGCTTGTTATTCCCTTAATTTTTCCAATACTTATACTTTTTCTCAAATGGGAATCGTTATTCATTTTTTTTGTCCTGCACATACAAAGAGAATGGAATGCGCCACATAGCAACCAGCTCTTAAAATATTTGACAATCGCTTAAAACCTACCAATTCCCCTTGCATCTACAAGAAAATTAGCAATAAGATTAACATCTCGATTAACATGAAGCATATGGAGAATAAGCGTTTGTAAAAATGGTTTGTACAAGAGTAGAGAAAGTCATGTGAGGGTAACACATCAGATTTTTTTAATTGTATTCGGTACATTTGTATTACTAAGACATAGTAAACTAAAATGCCAATAAAAATTAACAAAACAATAATTCAGACGTAAATGGGTTAAGAATGGGTAGAAAAAGTGATGTGAATGTAACACATACCATTTTTTGGATATAGCGATGGGAGATAAGGCGCCTTTTTCTCGCAGAATCTGGAAACAGCAGCATCCACTGAAGGAAAGATGCCGCGTTAACCCATTCCTTTTATTGTTATAAACGTTTGTGAGACGTGCGGAGCGAGCGCCAGTGTTGACAAGGGAACACAGGCCGACACCGCCTTCTCTCATCCATCTATTTCGCTTCCACACAAGTTTTCCAAACAGACAAAAGCAACGTGACACATTTCATTACACTGTCTGATGATTGTAAAACAAAAACGGAAGAGGGAAAGCAGAAAAACGAGAAAAAAAAGTGGGGGTGATAAAGGGCGAAGGAAAACGAGAGGCAAAGGAAATTCAAGGGTTCGAGCGAGGGTCGCTTGTGGAAGAGAGGAAGTCGGGGGCAAGATAACGAAATCCTCTCGACTGGCAACGCATTCTATCGTCGTCGAACTAAAACAAAAACCATTCTAAGTTTTCCTTGTTCAATTTTCCATCTTTCTTCACCGCTGGCACCTTCTGTCCTTGATGGAATATTGGGGAAACAAACCTCTTGGATGGAAACCAAATGCTTTTGGAGATCTAGCTAACAATCTAAGACCAAAAGACAGGGCTCAAAATAGCTATACCTATTATATAAATCAGCCCCTTTGATGAACAATGGCAAGCACGCAGTTGTGAATAACAAAGGGTATACGGTAAACCATTACCTTCTATAGTCGCTCCACTCTTTAGAGCCCTACCTGATGTAAACACGCCTTGATACGCGGATTACCAAAGCACACATAACACCTTACTATAATCTGTCTCAAACTAGAACGATCCTCTCGTAAATATATGAGAGGTGAGAAAGAGAGAGATAAAGACGGAACGCTCTTAGGCCGCTGATTGTTGAAGGGAAGTCATGTCAATATTTGAGTTATATTGTACACAGACACACACACCGACCTATTTAAAAAAATCTGATGTGTTACACTCACATGACTTTCCCTACTCTTGTACAAACTATTTTTACAAACGCTTATTCTCCATATGCTTCATGTTAATCGAGATGTTAATATTATTGCTAATTTTCTTGTAGATGCAAGGGGAATATGGTAGGTTTTAAGCGATAATCAAATATTTGAAGCGTTGGTTGCTATGTGGCGCATTCCATTCTCTTTGCATGTCCAGGGCATAAAAAAATGAATAACGAATTTGAGAAAAAGTATAAGTATTGGAAAATTTAAGGGAATAACAAGCAATATCTCGAAAACGGTTCACTCAACAAAAAAAATGTATATGACATAAATTGTGTATTTTAACGCGATCTACATTTTTTGTGTAACAAAATTTTGCCTATCTCTTATGGTTTACCAGTTATGCAAAAGTCGTTCACAATGAAGAATATTTTTGGAGACATTCCCAGAAAATTCAAGATATACATTTCATTTCTCATGCCAATATCTTAAACATACGATCTTTTAATCAAAATCGTTAGAGCCATTTTTGAGAAAATTAAAATTTTCGAAAAATCTTCCATGTAAAGAGTACTCTGGGGTGGGGGGATTTTCTTTAAAACCTTCGTGTCGCATCCGTGGAAGACACTGAACCCAAATACCAAATTTGGTGTTTATCCGACTGTTCGTTTCTCAGTTGTGCATTTCACAGACACACAGACACGCACACACACACACACAGACACAGACACACACACACACACACACACACACACAGACACACACACGAACATGTTTCCAAAAATGCTTTTTTTGGATTCAGGGGGTTTCAAAACATGTATTTCTGGTGAAATCTCGGTATCGAAATTTTGGGTGGAATACAATACTTCCCCTACTTACTGTACGTAGTAGAGAAAGTAAAAATCTGATGTGTTACACTCACATGACTTTCTCTACTGTTGTACAAACTATTTTTACAAACGCTTATTCTCCATCTACTTCATGTTAATCGAGATAAACATTTGCAGAGTCTATCCTGTTGCTAATTTTCTTGTAGATGTAAGGGGAATATATATTTACAAGGGCAATATAGAAATACAGTAAGTAGCCTTTAAGCACATACATATCTCTTAATAGCTGGTTGCTAGGTGCAGCACCATTCCCTTTGCTACAGATTAATACTCTTTGCATATCCAAGACAAAATACTTCCCCTACTTACTATACGTAGTAGAGAAAGTAAAAATGAATAACGAATTCCCATTTGAGAAAATAAGTATTGAAAAATATAAGGAAATAACAAGCAATATCTCGAAAATGGTACAATTAACAAAAAAAATGTACATGACATAAATTGTGTATTTTAACGCGATCTACATTTTTTGTGTAGTAAAATTTTGTCTATCTCTTATGGTTTACCAGTTATGCAAAAGTCGTTCACAATGAAGAATATTTTTGGAGACATTCCCAGAAAATTCAAAATATACATTTTATTTGTCATGAAAATATCTTAAACATACGATATTTTAATCAAAATCGTTAGAGCCATTTTTGAGAAAATTAAAATTTTCGAATAATCTTCCATGTAAAGCGTCATCTGGGGTGGGGGGATTTTCTTGAAAACCTTCGTGTCGCATCTCTGGAAGATACTGAACCTAAATACCAAGTTTGGTGTTTATTCGACTGTTCGTTTCTGAGTTATGCTGTTCACAGACAGACACACACACGGACATGTTTTCAAAAATTTTTTTTTTGGATTCAGGGGTCTCAAAGCATGTAAATCTCGGTATCGATTTTTTGGGTGGAATAGAATACTTCCCCTACTTACTATACGTAGTAGAGAAAGTAAAATATAACTTTTGCTTCAGGAGGCCTTCAAATATGTATTTCCGGTGAAATCTCGATATCAATTTTTGTGTGCAATACAATATTTCTCCCAGTTTCTGTACGCAAGCATTAGAGAAAATGTATTTTTAAAAATCAACAACAAAGAATATCTCGGAAATGGTTAACGCCATAAAAGATTTTATTTCACATAAATTGTGTCCTTTTACGAAATCAATAGTTTTGTGCAGTAAGGTTTTGTGTATCTCTTACGGTTTAAAGGCTATACAAACCTGGTTCAGAATGGCTATTCCCAGAAAATTCAATATATATGTTTTGTCTTGCAAATATCCTAAAAACATATACTATTTTAATCGAAGTCCTTAAAGCCGTGTAAACAGCACAGTGGGGTGGGGTGTCGTTTTTTTGGAGGACGCTGACCTTGATATATAACCGACTTTTCGTTTTTAATGTATGCTGTTCACACTCTCACACACATTGAACTTCTCTAAAAATGCCCTTTTTTTATTCAAGCGACCTAGCAACAGGTATTTCCGATGAAATTTAGATTTCGAATTTTTGGGTGGAATGCAGTATGTTCCCTACTTAATAGGTATACTGAGCTCCATAATGGAACGCGGCTGTTTTAGTTGGTAGCGACAAATCTAGCACCACCCCCTGCCAGCTTGACCCCTTGTGTTCCTTGAGTATAATTCCAGCCATTGGATTGTCAGGGTACTTTACCTCCCTCAAAATATGGGCGAATTGCCGAGGGATAACAACATAAGCTTCATAGAGTTTTGGCGAAAAACTAAAATATAATATAAGTATAGAAATAGTCACTAATAAATGATAAAAACTCTTGTATAAATGTAGCTGTCGCCCAGTTTAACGACATATGCAGATATCCTTTACCCTTGGAAAGGTTGCTCCAATCACTGAGCTACCATGGCAACATGCCGGCACGACACTAAACTGTGTCGCCATTGGCGTATATTGTCTCAATACAATTTGATATCTCCTTGTGGTCTAGGGCAAAAATGCGAATCAGTTGGGGAATTTAATGTCGTACCGGCATGTTGCCATGTGGTTAGGGCAACCGGACGGAGACCGGGAGATCCGTGGTTCAAATCCCGGCTATGGCATTCAATTTTTCAGTCGCCTGATTCTACCTTTCCAACCTTGTCCAACACGCAGCTTGCGTGGAAGAACAATTAATTCCATCTTCTACCCTTCCTCTAGAACACGGTTTGCCAAACTAAGGCCCGGGGACCAAACCTGGCCCGTGAGCTGCTTTAGTTTGGCTTGCCTACAAACTTCAACAACTATACATGAAATGAAACCATGCAGTTGCATTAAAATAATTTATTCACTGTTTCGAAGCGTTAAATAAAATTAAGTGGTCAGTCTATAGACGATATAATGAACTATTGATCGACAAATAAAACCAAGTTAATTTGGTTGACTTTCCTAATTGTCTGCTGAATATAAATTTCCTGGTTTGAAAGATTTTGCAGGAGGACTAACATCAGTGTTCGCACCGACGTGAAGACTTTTAAAAAATGAAATGTGTCAAATCTAAATATGGGTCTGCTGTGACTGATGAACATTTATAGTCCGTTTTGATGATAGGCAGCACAAAACCTGAACCACAAATGTGTGCAATTATAGCACAGAATAGTAGCTTATGATACAGGGGGGGGGGTAAAAAAAGTCAAATTTTTAAGAACTGGAGGCTATATGCTGGCCTTAAAATTCCATGCTGTTTCCATAACATCGAGAGAAACAACTGACATTGAAAATGCTTGAAGACCAAGAAATGAACAGTTCGAACCTTTAATAGCGAATATCTCAGGAACGGATTATGCCACAAAAAACTGATTTGAAATAAATTGTGTTTTAAAGAGATCTACATTTTGTGCAGTGCGTTTTCATCTGTCGCTTAACGTTTGCAAGTTACACAAGTTTATACAAAACTCCTTCTGTATGATGAGGACTTCATAAGCTATTCCCCGAAAATTAAGATATACATTTTATTTGTCATGTAAATATCTTCCATATATGATATTTTAAGCAAAATCGTTAGAGCCAATTTTTAGCAAATAAAACTTTTGAAAAAGGTTCCAAGTAATGGGTAGTTTTGGGTGTCGCATCTTTAAAACATATTGAACCTCAATACCAAATTTGGTATTTATCGGAGTTTTCGTTTCCCTTTTGAATTATACTGTTCACACACACACACACACACAGACACACATTTTCCCATAAATGCTGTATTTGGATTCAGGGGGCCCCAAAACATGTCTTTCCGTTGAAATCTTGGTATCGAATTTTTGGGTGGAATACAATACTTCCCCTACTTGCTATACGTAGTACAGAACGCAATAAGATTTCGTAAGAATAGTCTGCTTACCCACTAATAAACGATAGTGGGTAGAGAAAGCCACGTGAAAATATCAAATCAGAATTTGTTTTCGTTTTTTTCGAAAGCTAATTATCACTCTCATCCTTTTGTCTCCATCACGTACAGTGACGTGCATTAAAGGTGACCCAATACCTAGATCGCAGTGGTGTTTATCCCTCCGTAAGATAAACCAACCTTTGATTCCACCATCAGTTCTCTGTGACTGGCCTGGAAAATATTAACATAAAAAAACGAATAAACGATGTTATAATCAGTGTGAAATGAAGGGGTGGTTCTGTTAGCTCCTCTATAAAAGAGTTTCACTGCGATTGGTCACAAAGAAAGGCTAAACCTATACAACATAATTCGGCCTTCTAGGCCGAGGTTTACCAATCTTTTCATAACGGGGTCCACATTAACCGTCAAGAGAATGTATGGCGGGTGAAGCCACACCAGTTTAAGATAGGAACCATGAACTCAAAGACAAGAGGCATACAAATCAGATTAGTTTTCAAACACATTGTTTTACTGAACAAAATCTACACTTATATATTAATAAGTGATGTAATTACATATTTACGAAATGATCAGTCTTTCATTCATAACTCGTGAGAATGTAACTCGTAGGCAATATATATGAACACCTGTCACAAAGTAATTTTACGTTAGTATCAGTGCATATTCAACGAGAAGAATGAAACTGACAGCATGGCCTAAAAGTAGAACTTCTAACACAGTGCACACGGGCTAAAATTTTTAGATTATCGCATTAGCGCGATAATCTTCATTATGACCAGCTTTATTTTCAAGTCCAATCACAAGGTAATATCCCAATGTTTGTTTAATAACTCGACTTAGTTTGATTAGGTTTTACTTTACATTATGTATTTTACATGATTAATATTTCACGGCGCTTGCATTATCTGTTCACAATAGAAATCCTCGTGCTTCAATTTATCGCAATTCGTTGTAAGTCACGGGAACAAGGTAATCTGAACATACAAATGGAAATTACACCTTAAGTGTGTTAAATTACTGATGCTTAAAGTTTTCAATGGTTTTTCCTGAAACTATTATGAATTATTCTATAACTCATGACATTTACTTTAAGTGGTTGTTTGCATTGATAGCTTATATATTTGAATGCGTAAAAATTATTTCATTCAGCAGAAAAATAATAAAAACTCTTAAAACATTGTGAATTCATGTACCTTTCTCTGTGATACTACTTGCAATACAGAATCATACTTTTGCATGCTTGTTCTTAGTATAATCAGCTATCTTCTGAATCTCAATTATTTAGTTATATGTATCAGTTCACTAGAAATTGAAAAAAAAAAATTATTTGCAAAGTCAAAAAGTAAAAATGAGGAAAATTTGCAATGTTGTTGCTTTCTTATCACTAATATACATTATAAAATTATGATTGTGGTTCAGAAAGTTTAAGTATGTTTTGTATACATGTACTGAAAATTTCAGCTCTCTACCACTCATATTTTCTGAGAAAAAGCTACATAAGTGTCCAAAACGTTGTTTTGAGAAAACAATTTAAAATTTGAACATTAAAATTCTGACAGTCTTCAGCACATTCCAGGGTCATAATCATCGGCACCTTCATTCCGGGATTGCTTCAGCTTTTCGGATTGCCTTCTCTTGGTCCTGGCCTCTATTGTTAATTGCTGAACTGTTCGCTGGGCATGATAAAGTCGTTCGTTGTTGAAAGATACAAAAATGTTCTAAAAAAGGGCATTGCATGAAAGCTTTAAAGGAATCCAGACTAGCATTTAAATGGTATTTAAATGTCTTAAAAACCGCTTAACCCTCCAAAAGCCTATATTTTCTGAAACTGGAAATAATAGAGATTTTATTACTGCCTCAAACAAAAAATGTCATTTTTGAGCATATCAGAGTACCTTGTTCCCTTAACTTATACGTTATACTGGCAGCTTTCTTTGGCCTAAAACGTTACTCTTTTATCTAACCTGTGTATTCCCTTTCTATCTATAACGAAATATGTAATGCAGCTATTTCTGTAAAGGTTTATTTGGATTAAAATGTAGTAGTGTTTGGGGTGGGGGATTTTCTTGAAATCTTTTGTTTCGCATCTTTGGAATATACTGAACTTTGAGGCAGTATTTTTAACACTTAAATGATTTTAGTGAAATTATATAAAAAGTGTATATTACAGTCATTGTATATGTTTATATTATTGTATACATATGTAATAATGTTATCTGAATGTATTACGTAATTTAATAATGTAGGAGCTGTGAGAATAATAGGTTAAAAGTTGCTAACAATGAGGTAACAATGAGGCAATAATGAATTTGAAAGTTTAATGCTACTTGTGATTCTTGGAAACAATAATGCAATTTTTAGAGACAATTTAAAAATAGCCAATCAACAACCAGAAAATGCTTTAGTTAAATGAAGGTATTCTATTGGACTAGGATTAGCCAATCAGAAACTGAAATATAGCAAAAGTTACAAATTTGGGGTTGCAGTTGGTTGTAGACAGTGTTCCTAACCGGACGCGAGACACGTCCTCGAGAAATTTAATACGTATTCAGTGTGAGACGAAAATAGTTTACGTGTTAAAAACTGCAAGTAATTAATAAAAGAATCTCACAGCTCTCTATATCAGTGACGTCTTATTTAAATCGTGTCAAGAATTAATAAAAAGGAGTGAATTAAAAATTATAATCTGTGTAAGCCTACATTCTTCAGCCGCACCACGGTTTGCAAAGAAAACCATGTCTCTAAAACTAATACTGACGCAGCCGAGGCCAATATAAATATATAATATTTAAAGAAACAGTCAAATTACAAAGTTAATATTTTTAAATTTGGGACGAAGGCTACCGGATACCACCCGTGCGGTTGCAACTACTTCAAGTTCGGCTCCCCAACAGTTGAAATACAATACAACTCCTACTTCAAATTGGCTTTCTATACGTGAAGCAACAACCTACTTCAACTTGAGCCTCTATCCTCTGAAAGACCCTCCCTATCCGTTATGCACGTGGTAGAGAAAGCAATAAAAAGTTTTACTCTAAGAGCAGGCTTACATTTAATAGTTCACCAACCTTTGAACCCCTTTAGGTTCACTAGCTCCCACACATGATAGAAGTTTCTGCTTTGCATTCAGGTAGATTTCCCCCTTGTGCTAATAGCCGAAATCCATCTCATAGTTTACCAACATAGTGCCGTGGAATTGGATCAGTGCTTGCATAATTCAAAGCTTATTATGATAGCGCGTTTGAGGCAAGAATAGAAAAAGAGATTAAGCGGAACCAATTTTCATTGTTTTCATTGCACGGAAATGTTGAATATGAAGCAGGTGTGCGCGGACCAGCGCTAACAAAACTGCCCTATTATTATTTGTTAGGGACGCCATATCGTAATCCGACCGTTCCCCCACAAAGAACTGATAGATTTTTAAGCACACACACATTCTGCTTAATCTGCACAAAGTATTGATATTTTCTGCAAAAATTAAGTTTACTCCAGCACAAAATTTATTAGAATTACACGAGATCTGATATTTACTAGCACATAACCTTCTTTACCCGCTATCATTTATTTTTACACAGCTTCTACAAACTATTCGTACGAAAGCTTATTAATTTGATATCTGCCTCATATTAATAAGCGTCTACATAAATAGATTCATCACACATTTCTTTTATGTACAAAGGGGATGCAGGAACCCAAGCGATAGTCAGATGCTAAAAGCTGGTGGTTATAGGCTGAAAGGAAAGGATGAAGTGAAGGAACCATACATATAATAATTGTACAGTAATAATTTAATTCACTAACATGTTAAAACATTCAACATCTAACATTTGTACAGAGCTGATCGTAAGACACGGGCGAGCTAGCAAGAATTCCAAGAAATCATAAAGACCGTACCTGTCACCGAGTGGTACAACGCTACATGATGGCGCCTGAGCGCACGGATCTGAAGCCAGACATTCTCATACATGTCAGGGTAACGCGGCCTGAGGGCCAATAGGAAACGTCGTCACATTTTCAAACGCAGAAGTGAGCGTCACTAAGCTCCTGTATATAAGATCAGACAAAGCCTCAGAGCCCGCTCTTATTCTGAATCTAACTCATCGAGAAGTTACATAGACACGAGGTGCTACAGATGCACGTGGGTGCATAAGGGTGGGGTGTGTGTGAATATAGATAGGCTCCTGACTAACTTAAAGTGGTGGGATTATTATAGTAATGGGAAAAGCTAGCTGCCCATAACTATCCAAAGTGTGAAATAAACTCCATTGATTACGGGAAACTCGCAGTGTATTTTTAACTTGCCTCACCCACTAGAACCTGAGATTTAATAATTACAGATAGTTAGAAATGAAATACTCAATAGCCGAGGAAGAAGAACTCTGCAACAGGCAACAACGACCCAAGGATCATCGATTTCCCGCTACAAATGTCGCCCAACGACTAATCCGGAGGCAGATAGGCGACAGAGAAGCGCGGAAGTTTCTTTAATAGTTCCAGGCTCAAAAACCGGTCGAGCAAGCAGCCTGTAGTGCCCACGGGGAGTGCTCTTTCCTTTTCCTACCGACCAGGGAAAACCACGCAAAGCCCAAGGCCAGTCGACGAGACTTCCACCTAGGACCTCCCGAATGTTACCGCGGAGCCATTAGTTCTAGCTCCTCACTAAATGCTGAGCTTGAAATTCCATACACTTTTCATGAAATCGCGAGAAAAAAACTTAATAGCTACAGCATTTCAAGAAAATGGCAACGCATTGAAAAATTTGAACTAATAATAACGGATATTTCGGAAATGGCGGATGACACAAGACAATTTATTGGAAATAAATTGTGCGGTTTAAGATATCGACGTTTTTGGTGTTAAAACGCTATACTAAACTTTGCCGCAAATTGTGCACATTAATGAGCTCTGCATTTTTCGTGCGTAGGCTTTTGTTTTTAATTTTTAAGATTTCCTTGTTATACAATATTCAATAAAATAAACGGAAATTCACAGGACATTCACGGCATATTTAAGACATAGCAACTGAAGGGGGATATACCACACACACACATAAACCAATATTAAACAACAATTGTACATAATAATATAATTCACCAAGAAAAATGTTAGAATATTTAACAACCAAGAATTGTACAAAATCAGATTGTAACAGATAAGTAAGGGACGGGCGAGCTAGATAATTGTAGGTAAAAGATAATTCTAGGTAGAGCCCACCTTTCACCAAGCTAATGAGAAGGAACTTGAAGCAATAAGGAGAAAAGAAAGAGACAGATATAGAAAGTAAAGAGACAAAGATATTGAATCTGCTTCCGGTCGCGTCACTGGGCGCATATGCGAAATCTTTTGGAGCAGAATATTCTCATACATAATAAGGTAACGCGGTCTGAGACCAGTTACAAATATTGTTACATTTTGAGGCGCAAAGGCCAGCGTCACTAGGCTTAGGTATAAAGGGGGGAAGAACGCCCCAGATTTTCACTCTCTTATAGAATCTCGTCGACACACAGTGATACTCTCCGGACGTGGATGCACGTGTGTGCATATGGGTGGGAAGCGTGTGCAGTTAATTTTAGCCGACGAGCAACAATAGCCGAAGACAAGAACACTACAGTAGAGGGCATCAAACAAAAAAATAACGCTTTCCCGCTACACAACATATCATAATATTATACTTAAATCAAAATTGTTAGCCATTCTTGAGAAAAAAAATTAAAATAGCTTCCAGGTAAAGTGTAGTTGGAGGAGTGGAGGTAGTCTTGAAACTCTTCGAGTTCCATCTTTGGAAGATACTGAAACCTAATTACAAAATTTGCGATTTATCTTTTCGTTTTTCAGTAATGATATTCACACACAAACTCAGCTTTTTCTGAAAATTTCTTTTTATTGAGTGAGTCTCAAAACATGTATTTCCAATGAAATCTCGGTATCGAATTTTTGGGTGGATTGGAATTCTTCCTCTACTTACTATATCTAGCAGGGAAAGTAATTACCAATCAAAGGAATACCCAAATAGTTGTTTCACTAAAGTTACTCGATTTAAAAGCTACTACATTAAACGGAACAATCCAGCGGCGTGGCTCAGGCGGTAACGTCTGTGGCACGTATTGGGGATGTCCCGGATTCAAATCTCGTGGGCCGACCAATCTGATAGGCTTTGTGGTTTGACCTTAGTCGCCGTGGTAAACACCTGATTATATATACGAGGGCTGTACCCGACCTAACAAAGAAAACACAAACATTTTGGGGGGGGGGAAATGTACATAGTTTCCTTTCAGCTCGATACACTTTTCCCAGCGATGTTCAATAGCTTCGATACCCTGTTTATAGTGAGAACCGTCGAGTTCTGCAAAATAGCCATCAACTGCAGACTCCACCTCTTCAATGTTGGTAAATCTTTTACCACCAAGCTATTTCTTCAACTTTGGAAATACAACATAATCCGAGGGGCCTAAATCTGGCGAATAGCGTGTATGAAGAAGCAATTCGAACTTTTAATTAATTGATTTTGGCCATGGCGATAATGGATGTGTGAACCGGTGCATTGTCTTGATGAAACAAAAGATTCTTTTCCGCTAAATGCGGCCGTTTTTGCTTGATTTCATCATTCAAATGCTGCAATAAGTTTGCATAATACTCGACATTGATTGCTTTTCGTTTTTGAAGATAATCAATGAAAATTATTCCACACACATTCCAAACAACTGACGCCATGACCTTACCTGCAAATGGAATTGTCTCACCTTCTTTGGAGCCGATTCTCCCCTTTCAATCCACTGTTTTGACTGTTCCTTCGTCTCAGGTGTGAAGCGATGGACCCGTGTTTCATCCATGGTTATGAATCGACACAAAAACTCGGCTTTATTGCAGTGAAACATCGCCAAACAATCGACTGAAACATCCTCACGACGCTGCTTTTGTTCCATTGTGAGTAAAAAGGAAAAGCAATCAATTGAGAGTATTACGCAGCATTCAAATGATGAAATCAAGCAAAATCAGCCGCAATTAGCGGAAAAGAAACTTTTGTTTCATCAAGACAATGCACCAGTTCACACATCCCTTATCGCCATGGCCAAAATCAATTAATTAAAAGTTATAATTGTTTCTTCATGCACCCTATTCGCCAGACCTAGCCCCCTCTGATTATTTTCTGCTTCCAAAGTTGAAGAAATGGCTTGGTGCTAAAAGATTTGCCAACAATGAAAAGCTGGAGTTTGCAGTTGATGGCTATTTTGCAGAACTCGACAGTTCTCACCATAAACAGGGTATCGAAGCTCTTGAACATCGCTGGGAAAAGTGTATCGAGCTGAAAGGAGACTATCTAGAGAAATAAACATGCTTTTTTCCAAAACTTTTGTGTTTACAAAGGCTTACCATACAAAAATGTAGATGATTTTTGAGATTGAGATGATATTGGTTTAAATTTTCAAATAATTTTTTTCAAGTGGCTAATCGCTGTTCTAAGCCAAGGTTTGCGCTGCGAGAAATGGAGCCATTTAAAGAAATGAAAGACAAAACAGCCAGGTAACCATTTATATTTTCCACTTCGTAGACTTTTCAGATGCCCGGCCTTGTTATTGTCATTTAAAAAGAGAGTGGTATAGCGTAATAACTGCACAAGGTTTAAGGCGGCTATATCTTGGCATCTCCGCCTTGCCTATTTTGTAAATATATCCTGCTCTTTGCGGGGCCCTGGAGAAACTTTTCAAGTCCAATTTCAAGATAGGGCGACACCATCAAGCTAATAACAATATGAGCATAAGAAAGCGTGCATCCAACTCATAGCATTTCACCTTGCTGCTGCGGAAGCTTCCGTTCCAAAGGAACCTTAGAGATGCAAGTAGTGTGAATTAAACTGGCGGTGTGATATGCCAAATGAGATCCTTTCACAAAGATCAGAAGGCGGACGGTTCCATGAAACGGAGGTTAAATTCTCGGGTGTCAGAATCAAGTAAAACGATGCACACGGCGAAGGCACAAAGATATGAAATTCGAGATAATTTCTCCAACTATATTTAACATTTCTACGTCTTTCTATTTTTTTCCACCTTCACTCGCAATTTTCTCTTTCATCCCTAACTGTTTTATTCCTCACTCCCCTTTCCTTTATCCACTTTCTTAGAGATACCGAAAACTGCGTGACGAAATTTTTCGGTTTCACATCTACATTTTTACTTTCTCTACCACGGGCATAGTCGGTAGGGAGGGTATTGCATGCCACCCAAAACTTCTATACCGAAATACATGTTTTGAGAACACCCAAATAAAAATGATTTTTAGAAAAATGTTCATGTGTGTGTATATCTGTGAACAGCATAACTCAAAAACGAAAAGTAGGATAAATAACAAACTTGGTATTTAGGTTCAACACCTTCCAAAGAAGCGACACAGAGATCCACCCCAATATATCCTTTAAATAGAACATTTTTTAAAAATTATTTTCTAAACAACCAAATATATTTATTTACATGGCAAATGCAATGTGTATATTGTATTTTCTGTTAATAGCTTGAGAAGTCTTCTTAATTCACAAAGAATTTTGCATAATGTTGTATAACTGATATATATATATATATATATATATATATATATATATATATATATAGGTACCTACAGTTAATTTCAAATGACTTTTTAGCCATCAGCCATTTCCGAGATATCCCTTATTAATGGTTGGAATTCTTCAATACTTAATATTCTTTTAGTCATGTTGATTTTCAGTTGTTTCTCGTGATGTCATGGAAACAGTGTGGAATTTTAAGGCCAGCATATAGCGTCCAGTTGTTAAACATTTGACTATCGCTGTTCTCTTTGTATCTATAACGAAATGTGTAATGTAGCTGTTTCTGTAAAGGTTTATTTGGATTAAAATGAAGAAGATTTGTATACACCTAATAAGAGATACAGGGTAGAGAAAGCCATGTGAATGTAACACATCAGATATTTACTTTCTCTACTATGTATAATAAGTAGGGGAAGTATTGCATTCCACCCAAAAATTCGATAACGAGATTTCACCGGAAATACATGTTTTGAGACCCCCTGAATAAAAAAAAAAGCATTTTTGGAAACATGTCCGTGTGTGTGTCTGCCTGTGAACAGCATAACTCAGAAACGAACAGTCGGATAAACACCAAACTTGGTATTTAGGTTCAGTATCTTCCAGAGATGCGACACGTAGGTTTTCAAGAAAATCCCCTCACCTCAGATTAACCTTTACGTGGAACATTTTTCGAAAATTTTAATTTTCTCAAAAATGGCACTAACGATTTTGATTAAAGTATCATATGTTTAAGATATTTTCATGACTAATGAAATGTATATCTCGAATTTTCTGGGAATGTCTCCAAAAGTATTCTTCATTGTGAACGACTTTTGCATAACTGGTAAACCATAAGAGATAGACAAAATATTACTACACAAAAAATGTAGATTGCGTTAAAATACACAATTTATGTCATATACATTTTTTTTTTGTGAGTGAATCATTTTCGAGATATTGCTTGTTTTTCCCTTAAGTTTTTCAATACTTATTTTCTAAAATGGGAATTCGTTATTCATTTTTTTGTCTTGGATATACAAAGAGTATTAATCTGTGGCATGGAGAATGGTGCTGCACCTAGCAATCAGCTATTAAGATATATGTCGATACTTAAAGGCTACTGTATTTCTATATTGCCCTTGTAAATATATATTCCCCTTACATCTACAAGAAAATTAGCAATAAGATAGAGTCTGCAAATGTTTATCTCGATTAACATGAAGTAGATGGAGATTAAGCGTTTGTAAAAATAGTTTGTGCAAGAGTAGAGAAAGTCATGTGAGTGTAACACATCGGATTTTTTTGTGTTTTCTTTGTTAGTTCGGCTACTTCTAAGACAGCCCTCGTTACTGAACGAGAACGTTCAACTTCACGTACTGGTTTGGAGACGGAAGTTCATAAAGTTCTTGACAGTATGAAACAAAATATAAGTATTATACCTATAATGATAAAACAACTATCAAAATTAAGAGGAAATCCCAATTTATAAGGCTGGACCAAGGAATAAACATGTAATATTTTGAAAACTTCGGAGCCTCCCGTTGAACTATGTGAACACAAAAAGAGTCACCCACAGAGAATCATGCCTGTTTTCTGCTTACGAAGAGAGAGAAGGCAATCCTTAAATGCCTTTTACCCGTCAGATACGGTTCATCACCATAGCGATTGTCTGTAAAGCCCGAAACGCCCAGCTAAATCGAATTAAAAAGTGGGTCGAATACAAGAACCCAATTCGCACCGAGTGTTAATGATGGCGGGACATCATTGAGTGGCGCACATAACTCAGTTTAGCAAAGGAAATAAAACTAAAGTGGTTCGTACCCAGACGGGTTCCATTAGGTGACACGAAAAGCCTATCGCATGAAATTTCAGCTAATTTCGCTTTTAATTATCTGTTGTAACCCATCCAACATTTCAACGAATAAATGCGCACATGCAACTGCTCTTTTTTTGGGGGGGTGGGAGGGTCTATTTCCATACCTCATGAGCTATGCAGCTTCCTGGAATACAGCGGGATAATGTGCCACTGATGAATTCAGACGCTAATGCTGTGCATTCAGGCGTTAGTTTACGATCATATATTTTCTCGAACTGAGGGAGGAAAGGAGAACGTATAGAAGCAGTAAACATGTGGATAAATAACGACTAGCTATATCAGTTCTATTTTACGCTCTGGCTTGATGTTCACGCTCATTAGTTCTTCTGTTTACCGACAGAATGCTCTGCGGTGTGATGTGCGTAATCATGATGCTAGCAATACAAAATAATGCATATTTCGCGTTCGCTGAGTAAAATGTACTGTCGATGCATAACCATATAGCGTGCTTTAACTTTCAACTGCATTATATTTGAGAGGAAAAACTGAATGATGATCACTTAAAACAAATGACAAAAGTGTAATCCTATTCGTTACATTCACACGACTTTTGCTACTCACTCTTCTACAAAATATTCTTACAAAAGTTTGTACTTATATTTTTACCTTCTCTACTACGTATAGTAAGTAGGGGAAGTAATGTATTCCACCCAAAAATTCGATACCGAGATTTCACCGGAAATATATGTTTTGAGACCCTCTGAATCCAAAAAATCTGATGTGTTACACTCACATGACTTTCTCTACTCTTGTACAATCTAATTTTACAAACGCCTATTCTCCATATGCTTCATGTTAATCGAGATATCGAGATGTCAATCTTATTGGTAATTTTCTTGTAGATGCAAGGGAAATATGGTAGCTTTTAAGCGATAGTCAAATATTTTGACGCTGGTTGCTATGTGGCGCATTCCATTCTCTTTGCATGTCCAGGACATAAAAAAAATGAACAACGCATTTGAGAAAAAGTATAAGTATTGGAAAATTTAAGGAAATAACAGCAATATCTCGAAAACGGTTCACTCAACAAAAGAAATGTATATGACATAAGTTGTGTATTTTAACGCGATCTACATTCTTTGTGTAGTAAAATTTTGTCTATCTCCTATGGTTTACCAGTTATGCAAAAGTCGTTCACAATGAAGAATACTTTTGGAGACATTCCCAGAAAATTCGAGATATACATTTCATTTCTCATGACATTATCTTAAACATATGATATTTTCATCAAAATCGTTAGAGCCATTTTTGAGAAAATTAAAATTTTCGAAAAATCTTCCATGTAAAGGGTAGTCTGGGGTAGGGGGATTTTCTTGAAAACCTTCGTGTCGCATCTCTGGAAGATACTGAACCTAAATACTAAGTTTGGTGCTTATCCGACTGTTCGTTTTTGAGTTATGCTGTTCACAGACACACAGACACACACACACAGACACACACACACACAGACACACACACACACAGACACACACACGGACATGTTCCCAAAAATGCTTTTTTTGGATTCAGGAGGTCTCAAAACATGTATTTCCGGCGAAATCTCGGTATCGAATTTTTGGGTGGAATGCAATACTTCCCCTACTTAACTATACGTAGTAGAGAAAGTAAAAAAGCATTTTTAGAAACATGTCCGTGTGTGTGTCTGTGAACAGCATAACTCAGAAACGAACAGTCGGATAACACCAAACTTGGTATTTAGGTTCAGTATCTTCCAGAGATGCAACACGAAGGGTTTCAAGAAAATCCCTTCACCCCAGATTACCCTTTACATGGAACATTCTTTCGAAAATTTTAATTTTCTCAAAAATGGCTCTAACGATTTTGATTAAAATATCATATGTTTAAGACATTTTCATGACAAATGAAATCTATATCTCGATTTCTCTGGGAATTTCCCCAAAAGTTTTCTTCATTGCGAACGACTTTTGCATAACTGGTAAACCATAAGAGATAGACAAAATGTTACTACACCAAAAATGTAGATCGCGTTAAAATACACAATTTATGTCATATACATTTTTTTGTTTTTGAGTGAACCATTTTCGAGATATTACTTGTTATTCCCTTAAATTTTCTAATACTTATACTTTTTCTCAAATTCGTTATTCATTTTTTTATGTCCTGGACATACAAAGAGAATGGAATGCGCCACATAGCAACCAACTCTTAAAATATTTGACTATCGCTTAAATACTACCAATTCCCCTTGCATCTACAAGAAAATTAGCAATAAGATTAACATCTCGATTAACATGAAGCATATGGAGAATAAGCGTTTGTAAAAATACTTTGTACAACTTTAGAGTGTCATGTGAGTGTAGCACATCAGATTTTTTCCCCCCTATTCATTTTACGTCGCTTTAACTATGTGATCATATCGCGAAGGATCTGTTAGAAGATACCTTGTAGATCTATGTGTGACGGACAGTTAGCTTTCTAGGTGTCACCCTTGTGGTAGTTGTGAAGTAGGTTTATTTTTTTTGGAGGTGGATTGTATTTCGACTGTTGGGGAGCCGAACACTTGAAGTAGTTGCAACCGCATATGGTACAAAGTTTCCGGTAGCCTTCGCCCCAAGTTTAAGAATCAACTTTGTATTTTTGAATGTTTCTTTAAATATTATATATTTATGTTTGCCTCGGCTGCGTCAGTATTAATTTGTAGAGACATGTTTCTCTTTGCAGGGAGTGGTGCAACTAAAGAATGTAGGCTTACACAGATTATAATTTTTACTTCACTCCTTTTATGAATCCTTGACACGATTAAATAACATTTCACTTATATAGAGAGCTGTGAGATTATTTATTAATTACTTGCACTTTAACACGTAAACTATTTTCGTCTCACACTGAATACGTATTAAACTTCTCGAGGACGCGTCTCGCGTCCGGTTAGGAACGCTGTCTACTGGTAACTGACTTCTGAATTTGTAAATTTTGCTCCATTTCAGTTTTAATTAAAATTAAATTGAGTTTTATTTATAGACGCTCTTTAACTACTATGGTCCTTAGCGTCCCATTCTATATTGGGCGTGAAACACCGGTAATTTTGCTCAGAGGCCTCTTTATCAGGCTAGAGGTTCTTTAACGTGCCGTAAATCTACGACACGGCACCACCGGCTTTACTTCCCTTCCGAAGGAAGCCGTGCTAAGGATTTTTACGCCCGAAAAAATCCATCGCCCTCCGCCGGGTTTGAACCCGCGACATTGGGAACTAGAGGCTAGCACGGTACCACTAGTCCACGGAGGACGACCCATTTCAGTTTGATTGGCTAATCCTACTCCAATAGAATACTTTTATTTAACTTAAGCTTTTTTTCTGGTTGTTGATTGGCTATTTATAAACTGTCTCAAAAGTTACATTATTGTTTCCAAGAATTACTAGTAGCATTATTAAACTTTCTAATTCATTATTACCTCAAGGTTACCTCATTGTTAGCAACTTTTGACCTGTATTCTCACAGCTCCTACATTATTAAATTACGTAATACATTCACATAACATTATTTAACATGTACATAATAACATAAACATTATTACAATGACTGTTACATGCATTTTATATATTATATTAAATACATGTTGCTTTAAGGCGGGCTGTTATTATATTTTATATTATATAATTTGACTGAAATCATTTAAGTGTTAAAAACACTGCCTCAGTTGGAAGCGCCCTTGCTAAAAAAAATATAAAAATTACTAGCAAAAATAGATTTCATCAAATAATAACATCTGCCTAGGTAGGCGGGAACAAGATAGTTCCTAATCGTATCACTGGTAGCGCTATATTTCTGTCTTGGACAATATCGCCAAAGGCGACAGCGACAGAAACTCGAGGTAGAACCTGGTTAACATATCAGGGAAAGTTTTCGATCCGCTGCTAAATTTGAATGCTTTTCAAATGAGTGCAATATCTCGCAGTTTAGAACATGAAATAAAATGTCCTGCTGCGGTAATATAAAATACTTCACATTGGCCATTAATTCTAATATCACAACACGTTTGTCGCTTAGAATATTCAAAACATCCTATCCTAGTTTTAATTACAATTGCTCCACCTCAATCTGTGAATATAAAATAGACTTATTTCAATATTTCAACTCAGAATTAATTCATAATGGAACCCTATACCTAACGCTCCCTTTATAATTTTCTGGCTACGCCACTGTCTGTATACCATACCACCTTACTTCCTCAAGTGTACACAGACACCTTAGTGTTAGGCAACTGTAAGTCTGCTTTTGTGACGGGCAGATGATAACTTTGACACGTGTCCACATATACCTTAGAGCTAGGCAACTATATCTGCTTCTAGTAGTGCCGGGCATATGCCACTACGGTGCCTTCCAGTCTACCTGCTGTGGATACAAGTCAGAGCATTCGCTATTACCATTCATTTTCAAGTTTACTCTTGTTTTAGACTTAAGGTGAAACTTTGGGTCGTGGTATTAAATATCCAATTTGGTATTTACCTTGGCGACTGAGAGAAACAACAAAAAAAAATCTGATGTGTTACACTCACATGACTTTCTCTACTCTTGTACAATCTATTTTTACAAACGCCTATTCTCCATATGCTTCATATTAATCGAGATATCGAGATGTCAATCTTATTTGTAATTTTCTTGTAGATGCAAGGGGAATATGGTAGCCTTTAAGCGATAGTCAAATATTTTATCGCTGGTTGCTATGTGGCGCATTCCATTCTCTTTGCATGTCCAGGACATAAAAAAATCTGATGTGTTACACTCACATGACTTTCTCTACTCTTGTACACACTATTTTTACAAACGCCTATTCTCCATATGCTTCATGTTAATCGGGATATCGAGATGTCAATTTTCTTGTAGATGCAAGGGAAATATGGTAGCTTTTAAGCGATAGTCAAATATTTTAACGCTGGTTGCTATGTGGCGCATTCCATTCTCTTTGCATGTCCAGGACATAAAAGAATGAATAACGAATTGGAGAAAAACTATAAGTATTGGAAAATTTAAGGGAATAACAAGCAATATCTCGCAAACGGTTCACTCAACAAAAGAAATGTATATGACATAAGTTGTGTATTTTAACGCGATCTACATTTTTTGTGTAGTAAAATTTTGTCTATCTCTTATGGTTTACCAGTTATGAAAAAGTCGTTCATAATAAAGAATACTTTTGGAGACATTCCCAGAAAATTCGAGATATACATTTTAATTATCATGACAATATCTTAAACATATGATATTTTAATCAAAATCGTTAGAGCCGTTTTTGAGAAAATTAAAATTTTCGAAAAATGTTCCATGTAAAGGGTAGTCTGGGGTGGGGGGATTTTCTTGAAAACCTTCGTGTCGCATCTCTGGAAGATACTGAACCTAAATACCAAGTTTGGTGTTTATCCGACTCTTCGTTTTTGAGTTATGCTGTTCACAGACACACAGACACACAGACAGACACACACACAGACAGACACACAGACACACAGACAGACACACACACGGACATGTTTCCAAAAATGCTTTTTTTGGATTCAGTGAGTCTCAAAACATGTATTTCCGGTGAAATCTCGGTATCGAATTTTTGGGTGGAATGCAATACTTCCCCTACTTACTATACGTAGTAGAGAAAGTAAAAATGAATAACGAATTTGAGAAAAAGTATAAGTATTGGAAAATTTAAGGAAATAACAAGCAATATCTCGAAAACGGTTCACTCAACAAAAAAAATGTATATGATATAAGTTGTGTATTTTAACGCGATCTACATTTTTTGTGTAGTAAAATTTTGTCTATCTCTTATGGTTTACCAGTTATGCAAAAGTCGTTCACAATGAAGAATACTTTTGGAGACATTCCCAGAAATTTCGAGATATACATTTCATTTCTCATGACATTATCTTAAACATATGATATTTTCATCAAAATCGTTAGAGCCATTTTTGAGAAAATTAAAATTTTCGAAAAATGTTCCATGTAAAGGGTAGTCTGGGGTGGGGGGATTTTCTTGAAAACCTTCGTGTCGCATCTCTGGAAGATACTGAACGTAAATACCAAGTTTGGTGTTTATCCGACTGTTAGTTTTTGAGTTATGCTGTTCACAGACACACACACACACACAGACACACACACACACAGACACACACACAGACACACACACGGACATGTTTCCAAAAATGCTTTTTTTGGATTCAGGAGGTCTCAAAACATGTATTTCCGGTGAAATCTCGGTATCGAATTTTTGGGTGGAATGCAATACTTCCCCTACTTACTATACGTAGTAAAGAAAGTAAAAAAAAAACCCGGTCAGATTGGTCCAGTGGATTTGAACCACGGACCATCAAAATGAAGGCCACAATCTACTTATTAATACTGATAAACTTTCATTACTCGCGAGATAAATCTTTTCAAGGCCAGCTGCTACGTGATAGCTTTGAAATTTGGTTATCTTTGCATGAGCACGAAAAAGAAAGAAAAGAAGAAGAAAAAGAAGAAACAAAAAAAGGAATTTCGATTTCCAG
This sequence comes from Deroplatys truncata, assembly GCA_030765065.1. Lineage (NCBI taxonomy): Eukaryota > Metazoa > Arthropoda > Insecta > Mantodea > Mantidae > Deroplatys > Deroplatys truncata. The sequence continues at coordinate 17,879,266 of CM060979.1, forward strand.
TTGATAAATGCGTAAGATCTGAAAATTCAAACCCATAACAAAGCATATCTCGGAAATGGTAAATGGCACTAAAAATTATTTTAAATAAATTGTGTATTTCCGCAGGTACAAAATTGTTGGTGTCGTAAGATTTTATCTGTCTCTTACGGTTTACCAATTATACAGAGTGATTCAGAATAAAAAGGACTTCAGAGGTTATTCGCAGAAAGATATACAATATATTTGTCACGAAAGCATCTTAAATATATGGTATTTTAACCACAATCTTTAGAGCCATTTTTAGAAAATGAAAAATAGCGAAACATTTTCCATGTAGAGGGTAGTTTGCGGCTGGAGGATCCTGAAAATCTTAGTGTCGCTTCCTTTGGAGATTCTGAACCTATATAGCAAGTTTGGCACTTATCCGAATTTTTACTTTCTCTACTACGCATAATGAGTGGGGGCAGTATTGTATTTCATCCAAAAATTGGATATCGAGATTTCACGGGAAATGCGTGTTTTGAGGCCCCCTGAATAAATTTAAAAAATAAGGATTTTTAGAAAAAAGTCCGTATGTGTGTGTTTATGAACACCATAATTCTTCTTCTTTCTCTGTTTAACCTCCTCTTACGTAGGACTTACACCCCCCAGGACTTACAGGCGGGTGCCTGGGGTCAGAGGGCCGTAGAGGAGCAGACACTCATGGATCAGACAGAATATCCAGGATGGGTGATCAGCCCGATGCCTGGTATGGGAGGAAGGAAATAGATGAAACGAAATGATGGTGAAAGGAAAGGTGATGATGGAGCAGTTGGTGGAATGAATGGCGGGGGAAACCGGAGAAAACCCGCCCAGACGCCGCTTCGTCCACCACAAATCCCACATGCGGATCCCTGGGATTGAACCCGGGCCGCCTCGGTAAGAGAACACCATAATTCAAAAACGAAAAGTCGGATAAACACCAATCCTCGTATTTCGGTTGGATAATTGGTTGAATAATTTGATCCGTATCACTACATTTAATTTCCTTCTTGTTCATTGCCATTGGGCAGCATTGGACTGATCACCCATCCTGATATGCTATGCTCCAGAGTTTGGATGCAAATCCTACAAAGAGAAAGATAATCCGTTAAAGAAGAAAAAGAAAGCTCACAGATAGAGAAATACAGGACTATATGCGGACGACCTTTTTCTAACAATCCTTTGTTTCTTTTTTTCTTCAGGCGACCTCAAAGTTCTGTATTTCCGGTGAAATTTCCGGAGTGATTGATTGGTTGGAATGCAGTACTTCCTCTACACGTAAGACCGAAAAAATTAAATCGTGTTTCATTTATGGACGCTCTTTAACTGCTGTGGTTCTTAGCGTCCCAATTCTACGTTGGGCGTGAAATACCGGAAATTTTGCTCAGAGGCCTCTTTATCAGGCTTGAGGTTGTTTTACGTACCGTAAATCTACGACACGGGATCACCGGTTTACTCCGCTTCCGAAGGAAGACATGCTAAAAAGTTCTACGCCCGAAAAAATCCATCGCCCTCCGCCGGGTTTGAACGCGTGATCTCGGGAACTAGAGGCTAGGATGGTAACCACTACACCACGGAGGACACGTACGTAGGACCGAGCAATATAACGTGTGAGCTTCGCTATCGGGAGGTTCCGTGTTCGATTCCCGTGGACGACTAAACTTGGCTTTTTCGTGCTATCCCCTGGTCGGTAGGAGAATAAAAGGGCAATTTCTTACCGACCACGATTTCCTTTCCACCATTTCCATTTCGTTCCGTTTCTTCCTCATCGTTCAGGTGTCTTTCTAGGTTTCGTGACGTATTACGGGGCTGAACAATGGCGCGGATACTTCCCGGTGGATACAGGAGGGCTGCTTGGTTCACGGGTCGTTCATCGCCCTCTCTGGGCAGCTCTAGTAGTAGGACGGAACTTCCAACCTGAAACTGTTAGGGACATCTGCGCGTCTCTGTGGCCTGTATGCTTGCGGTCTGTAGCTGGAATATAAATCTCGGAGGTTGTAAACTAATAGTGAAAGTAAAACATAGAAAACCTGGAAAGACATTTCTTTTGCACTACTTCGTCCAAAAATAATAGACTGGATATTGCTGATGCGGGGAGCTATAACAATGGACAGCATGTAACGATGTTTGTACTCACCAAGAGAAAAGCGTGATTTTTTATTATAAAAGGTCTAAAAACGAATGAATATCTGAAGACAATGCGACTTCCTTGTAAATTCTTTATTGGATTCCAAATCGTCAGGTAAGGGACGCAGAGGGAGGAAGGCTGTCAGAGAATCAGACAACATTTTTCATTTTTCCGTTTACTGAAATGGGTTTAGTGACCTGAAATTAATTCTTTCATGGCGAAATGAAGAGATTAAGCGTTATTTGAATTTTCCTTTCCCCTAGAAAATACGAGATGCATATCTTGATAATCCATTTTGTGACAAAAACAGGAAAGAAAGGAAAGGATTTCGATCAATAGTCCCATTATGGAGACACAGATAAAAACCGTTTTCAACAAAATGAAGTGAAGGGAATTAAAGCTTTCAGCTAATTACACTTGAGGAAGAAGTGCTATGGAAGTGAGGCAGGCTCACTAAGGATTTATGACAGTAGTATTTCTGCATTCAGGTCGACTTCAACAATGCTCACAAAGGAAGAAAGGTGAGCTCAGAATACCTTTACGTTCATTTACAAATGAGCACAATCTGATATTCAATTTATGCTAATTTCTCCATCAATATAGCAAATAGAAGTATCGCATTCCACCCAAAGATTTGATACAGATATTTCACCGAAAATACATTTTTGGGCCCCTGAATCCAAAAAAGGTTTGTGTGTATGTTGTGTCTATAAACAGCATAACCAAAAATCTGGTGTATTACATTCACATGACTTTCTCTAACCTAGGTATATCGCTTATTATTTATTGGGTATACGATTATTCTTACGAAAGTTTATTGTTCTATCTGCCTCTTTTTAATCCAGATAAACCTTTCAGGTGAACTAGGTAGTTTGTTACGTTATTTGCATCACGCTTTGGGCGTCAATTTGAAGTAGTTTGTATTGAAGGAGTTGTATTATAGTTCAACTGTTGGGGAGCCGAACTTGAAGTAGTTGCTACCGCACGTATGGTAAACAGTTTCCGGTAGCCCTCGCCCCAAATGTACTTTCAGGTGGCCTTTGCCGCAAGTTTAAAAAAAATTAACTTTGTAATTTGACTATTTCTGTAAATATTATATATTTATGTTTGCCTCGGCTGTGTCAGTATTATTGTTAGAGACATGTTTCTCTTAGCAGGGTTGTGGTGCGACTGAAGAATGTAGGCTTACACAGATTATAATTTTACTTCACTCCTTTTATTAGTACTTGATACGATTTAAATAAGACTTCACTGATATAGAGAGCTGTGAGATAATATTTATTAATTAATTACACTTTTTAACACGTAAACTTATTTTTCGTCTCACACGAATACGTATTAAATCTCTCGAGGACACTTTTTGCGTCTGGTTACAATCACTGTCGGCAGGCAACTGAATAGATTTCAACCGTCTAAACTTGTAAATTTCTGTATTTCAAGTGTCTGATTGGCTAATTCTACTCCAATAGAATACCTTCTTTAACTAAAGCTTTTTCTGGTGGTTGATTGGATATTTTTATAAGCTGTCACTAAAATTACATTATTGCTTCCAAGAATCACAAGTAACATTTAAACTCTCAAACTCATTATTGCCTCAAGGTTACCTCATTGTTAGCAACTTTTCAACTATTTCGCACAGCTCCTACATTATTAAATTACGTAATATATTCACATAACATTATTACACATGAATACAATAATATAAACATAAACAATGATTGTAATACATACATTTTACATATTGTTACATACACATTTTGCTTTAAGGCGGGCTGTTATTGAATTTACCCATTATGTAATTAGACTGAAATTATTTAAGTGTTAAAAATACTGCCTCACAGGAAACAGCTGCATTACACATTTCGTTATGGATACAAAGACAATAGCGATAGTCAAATGTTTTTTTTGAAACAGAACTACTGAAAATCGACAGGACTTAAAAACAATTGCTAAGAATTGAACAATTCGAGCCATTAATAACGGATATCTCGGAAACGGCTGATGCCACAAAAGAAAAAGTTATTTGAAATAACTTGGGTGTCTTAAAGCGATCTACATTTTTTGTGTAGCACGTTTTTGTCTGTCGCTCAACGTTTACCACCAGTTATACAAGATTATATAAAATTCTTTCCGAATGAAGAGGATTTCAAAAGCTATAACCTGAAAATTTAAGATATTGTTTTTCATGTAAATATATTTCATATATGGTGTTTTAATCAAGATCGTTAGAGCCGTCAAAATAAAAAAATTCAAAAATGTTGCATGTAAATGATAGTTTGGGGGGGGAAGGTTTTCTTGGAAATCTTGGTATCGCGTCTTTGGAGGATATAGAACGTTCATTTTTGAGCTATGCTCACACGGAACTTTTTCTATAAATGCTTCTTTCTGGCTCACGGGGCCTTAAAACATGTATTTCCAGTGAAAAATCCACAACTACTTTTTGAGTAGAATATAATACTTCCCCTACTTACTATACGTCCTAGAGAAAATAAAAACGAAAAGTCGGTTAAATACCAAACTCGTTATATAAGTTCAGCTTCTTTCATAGAGTGACACGAAGATTTTCAAGAAAACCCCCCACACCAAACAATCCTTTACATGGGAAAAATTTCCTTATTTTTTTATTTTCTCAAAAATGGCTCTATATATTTTGATTAAAAAACATAATATCATAAACAGAAACATTTTTGCTTGTGTTTATTTACGTACGTAACCCCACAACTGATTTTGATAATTTTTTCACTCTTGCAAAGCCCAATTCGTTCTGACCGACATGGGACTTTAAAGCAACTTCTAATTTCATTTCATAAATTACTAAAAGATTAGAAAGGCCTTACAAAGCCCTTATACTTGAACACGAACACATTACATGCTTACGAAGAAGGCCTTGACTTTTAGTTGAGAATGCCATGGAGTAGAAAACACTTTGTTGCTACTCCACAGAATACAAATAGCTGCTGCACTCCGCAGAGTATAAAAGCAACAGCCGGTTACATTTTATTGCAAGGAATATACATAGATGGCCATGTAACACTACAACAAACAAAAGACACAGTTTAAAAAGTGACAATCGAGCCTGTGTTATATTTGTTTCTTTAATTGCTATTTAACAAATACTGCAGATGTGTGTGTAATGAAACAGTCAAAACCTCTGAATAACCTTTATTCTAATCCTACAGATGCATGTGCTGAAGTTTCTGGATTCCAAAACCTATTAATAATTTCATGTAAGAAAACTTTTCGGCTCGGCTATTCTGAATTACTAAAGCTAAAAGAAAGGTCATAAATTACCTTAGGAGTGAGTTTAGAAGTAGATGTTGTCTCTTCTATATCTGGTGCCCACCTATCCGCCCGTTTTAGGTGTTTTACATTTATAGGAAAAGTACGATGTTAAGACAACAAACGCAGCCATCTTGTCACTAACGCACATGCGCAATGGGAACTGCCAACCTAAAGGAGAAGTGAAATCCGCGGAAAAAGCGATGTATTGTTACTTCTTCTTCTTCTTCTTGTATTGCCGCTGACAAAAAGCAACGCATTGTTATTAAAGCCTTTCCACCAGAAGTTTAATTTTTTGATTGTTATAGCGAAAGTTGTGTTATATTAAAATGTTATATGCATTAAAAGTTTAATAAAGAAGTTAGTTTACTGTAATACTGGTAAATAATTAGTGGTAGATAGTTAACCTAAGCTTATATAAAAAAAACTTAACCTAACCTCCCGTGAATCACAAATCTAAGCTTAGGAACGCACACTCGCTTCGCTCGCGTGCTTTGAGGTACCCAAGGTAACTAATTAAAACAACGTTATATAAAAAAACTAAACTTAACCTAACCTAGCGTGAATGAGAAGCCTAAAAATTAATAAACCTAAAATAAAAAGTAATTAGGAACGCAGGCTGAGATCGTTGGCGGTATCTTATTGGCTTTGGCAGTGTTTGTTATTCACATGTTGCCAGCATTGTGTTGGAGCTAGAGGATGACATACGGTGACATCTGTAGTGCATGTAATACATCATTTCATCGCTTCTGAAGACCAAAGTAAAACAGAAAGTCCAACTTTTCTTTATTTCCTTTGTATATATGTTGTAATCAAGTTCAGGGCTTGCCAAATAATTGTATAAAGAGAGAAAACTGCTTACATTAAAAATCACTGAGCCGATATTTTATACTAATAAGATTATCTTTGAGGATGGTCGCAGACTATGTCTCTTTTCCAAAGAGGATAACTTGTATACGTTGTCGGTTTCTGCATTATGTAAAAATTGCACAGTTTTATGTTATTATATAACTATGGGACTAAAACGAAAATACAAAGATTTATAATACATATACACATAGACATATAAATCAATATTAAACAAGAATTGTACATAACAATATAATTCACCAAGAAATATGTTGAAATATTTAACAACCAAGAATTTTATAAAATCAAATTGTAACTTAGATAAGTAAGGGACCGGCGAGCTAGCTAATTCCAGGTGAAAGGTAATTCTAGGTAGAGCCCACCTTTCACCAAGCTAATGAGCAAGGAACTGCAAGCAATAAGGAGAAATAGAAAAAGACAAATATGGAAACGAAAGAGACACAGATATTGAATCTGCTTCCGGACGTGTCACTGGAACGCGTATGCGAAATATTTTGGAGCAGTATATTCTCATACATAATAAGGTAACGCGGTCTGAGGACCAATTAGAAATGTCGTTATATTTTGAGGTGCGAAGGCGAGCGTCGCTAGGCTTAGGTATAAAAGGGGGAAGAAAGCCCCAGATTGTCACTCTCTAATAGAATCTCGTCGACGCACAGTGTTACTCTCTGGACGACGGATGCACGTTTGTGTGTGTGGTTGCATATGGATGGGGAAGCGTGTGCAGTGAGATTAGGCTCCTAATGTATTATTATGGTGGGAATTATTACAGATGGGAAAAACTAGCCACCCGTAAGGATTTTATTGATAATAAACCACATTTTAAGGGAAATGCAGTGTATTTTAATTTGCCTCACCTATGAAAACCGTGAGACCCGTGAAATTAGTTAACAGGTAATTGATTAGGAATGGAGAAAACAGCAGACGACGAGCAGCAATAGCCGGAGCAAGAACACTGCAGCGGAGGGCATCAACCAGAGGAAAAATATTTTCCTGCTTCAAATTTAACCCACTATAATTATCTAACAAGTTACTCGACTATTCTGATCGAGGATTCTTCCACCGCCAAAGGGTGCGTATAGACTGTGCAGTACTTCTAGAAATTGGAAGACTTGGGAGGAGGTTAACGAAATCAGACGTTTCACATCCTTTTAAGTGATTATAAGGGAATTTTTCATCTGTTATTTGGGATTGTCAGGACTATACGAAATTACTTTATAAGGAGTACAAGTAGGCTTCACTACAAAAACCCTCTACATCATTGTACAATAATTTTATCAAGAAAGGGGGAGGTACATGAAATTAATTAATTCGTCACTGGAGTTTACGAGACTAACTGTGCAACGACGGGTAAGCTACCTAGTGTTTGATATATTTTCTTTTTGAATTTCCGCAATAGCCTGTGAAGTCCCTTTGTTCTGAATGGTTTTTGTATAGCTGGTCAAATGTAACACAGAGTTCTTACCTCCACCCCCCAAACAAAAATCAGAGTCACGTTGAAGCACACAACTTATGTCAAATGGTATAACAGATGTTTTTTAAAAAAGGTATTCCATATTTTAAGAGGTGGTAGTATGGACCAAAGCAAGAAAAAATATCCAGTAAACATGGGCTCTAAAATGCATACCTTAAGAGCTATGAGCGCTTGTTTATCTCCGCTACTGTGAAACATCTCTTCTACTGCAAGCTCTTTGCTATTACGTATGACCTTCAGCATGCATTAAACATCTGCTAGTATTGTTGCTGTAAACCGTATTCACTGTTCTGGATAAGTGCAACGCATATTATTACTAGTTCTAATGGGATCAGTTTGTGTTTTGATAGTTTTTGAAATACTTTTACATTGCACTTTTATCTTTAAATCTTTGGTGTATGCAACTCCCATTAATGATGTACAAACACTACAGGAAGGCCTGCCAGAGCACCCGTGACCAATCTGGAGTGATGAGACATCGGACAGAAGCATGCCTTACTATGAATGGGAACCTGCTTTAGCGATGGTTCACAAGTGCATACTGCATTACGTAGATTTTAAATAGCAAAGAGCTTGCAGTAGAAGATATGTTTCACAGGAGCGAAGATGAACAAGTGCTCATAGATCTTAAGGTATGCACTTTAGAGTCCATGTTTACTCGACATTTTTTTCTTCTTTTGGACCATACTACCACCTCTCAAAATTTGGAGTACTTTTCCCTAACATCCTGTATTCTTGTTGATTTGAATTTTCAAATACTTATACTTTTTTTAAGAGGTAAGTCGCTAATCGTTTTTCCTCGTGGCCATACAAAGGGGTACGGTCCAACACGGCCCGGTAATTGTTTAAAATAAGATAAACAGGTACAAAGTAATACTATTATAATACAAATGATGGAATATAATGAAATGCGTGACTGTGATCCGGCAATGACACTAATGAAGACAATAAATGTTGTATTTAATATTATAACTCGTATAGGAGAAATCTTATACATTCCATCAAGAAAATATTAGTTTGCACTTTAAAAAATTTTTAGTAGCCAAATTAATGGAGGGAAAAATTTTTTGGACATGAAAGATCAAATGCTAACACAGTTTACATCTTTTGGCGGTTTATCAGATCGTTCATTTTATGAGTTTTATAAATTTATGAAAAATATGCCAAAATTGCAACACTATTGTACCCGATGTTTTCAAAATTATCTTACATGCATTGAGTAGAGCAATTTTTTGTGTATTACTTGATTTTCGGTAAAAATAGGATTTTGTAACGATATGTGATGGACAGTTAGCCTTCTAGGTCTCATCCCTGTAACCACCCGCTCCGTCACGTGTCACAGAGACCCTATCGCATGGCTACCGAATCTTCTGCTTCGTGCTGTGCAGACGGCATTAGGGTGCCGGCGCCCCCATATAAAGGCGGACAGTTAGTCTTCTAGGTCTCATCCCTGTAACCCCTGCTTCATGCCGTGCAGATGGCATTAGGGTGCCGTCCAGTCCAACTGCCGCCCCCACAAAGAAAGGCGGACAGTTGGCCTTCTAGGTCTCATCCCTGGAAATGCCATCTTGCTTCGTCACGTGCCCAAAGAAAACCCCAGCGCATGGCAGCCGGATCTTCTGCTTCGTGCCGTACAGATGGCGTTAGGGTGCCGTCCAATCTAACTGCTTACATTGTCTGTGGATAGATGGCATAGCATTCACTATTTTTCATTTTACTATTGTTTTAGGCTTAAGATGGAAGTTTGGGTCGTGGTATTAAATATCCAATCCGGTATTTACCTTGGGGACTGGGGAAAAACACGATAAAAACCTCAGACAGATTCGTCGGCCCACAGGATTTGAACCCGGGACCTCCGAACGCGGGCCACAGACTTTATCTCCTGAGCCATCCCGCTCGGTACGAATTTATTTCTCCTCCTGTTCAAGTCATATATCGATGAATGTGTGTGGATGTAGGCAGAAAAAATGCTTCACCCAATGCATGAAAGATAATTTTGAAAACACCGCGTACAAAAAAAAGTTGCATTTTTGGCATATTTTTCAAAAATTTATAAAACTGATTAAATGAAAGATCTGAAAAATCGCCAAAACACGTTAACTGATTACCAATTAGTCTTTACGTAAAAATAATTATATGTTTCCCTCCATTAATTTGACTGTTAGAACTTTTTAAAGTGCAGACGAATACTTTCTTGAGGGGGTGTATATATTATTGTAGGTAAGCTGTGTGGGGGGAAAGAAGCCCCGAGTCCGCCTGCAACCCGATTTGGGACAGGCGGCATTAAAACACAAAAGCGAGAAAGCGATACCCAAGGTTTATGGACAAAGCGTTCGGAATTTTTCAATACCTTTCGGAGTTAGAAGTGCGTGGCATCTACGGCAACAAGGGATTTTAGATTAGATATACGAGTAGTTAAGATTCAACTCATTTTTAATTAGAGCATAGGAAAGAGAGAGTTAGGTACTCAAAGAAAAGCCCAAATGTTAGCCAATAATTACGAAGTAAGGAATATGAACCGGGGAATAGAAAACCAGGAAATAATCACATGATTAGAAAGTGAGCAAATTAATCACGTAGTACATAGAGAGTAGGTTTGGGGAACTCGGACATGGCGAGATACACAAATACGAGAGCAAGTAAATTCACTTCTCTGAATTATTTTCTCGTGTAAGAAAGCTCTCTATGAAAGGCTGCTCTGCGAAAATGTTAGAAAACTTAGAAAATTCGCCGTCTTAGAAATCACCGCAATGTGAACCCCAATAAATTCACAGTACTACGAATTGTGACGATCTAGTTGTTTGTCTCGAATGAGCAACGGAATGGTGGCGCGCGTTCCGGAATATGTAGCAATAACTGGATAATGAAGTTAACATTAATTACGGTCAATGTTTCACTACAGCCACAGGTAATTTACTCGCCCCTGTGGACCTTACAGAGTCAATATTGCTCAATGTTAGCCAGTCAGAGCAGAAAGAAGACACTGGGAGAGCAATTCACTCATAAGACGAGTGATTCCGACTTCCGAACGACACATCTAGAACGCCAACCAACTTCAAAAGGGACTATCACTAAGGCCTACTGTATCCTTCTTATACATGAAACGAAAATATGTGTAAACGTGTAGTGAAGTTTATCTCCATTAACAAAGAGCAGACAGAAGAATAAGCTTTTGTAAGAATAATGGATAGAAAAAAATCTGATGTGTTACACTCACATGACTTTCTCTACTCTTGTACAAACTATTTTTACAAAAGCTTATTCTCCATATGCTTCATGTTAATCGAGATGTTAATCTTATTGCTAATTTTCTTGTAGATGTAAGGGGAATTGGTAGGCTTTAAGCGATAGTCAAATGTTTTAAGAGCTGGTTGCTATATGGAGTATTCCATTCTCTTTGCATTACCAGGACAAAAAAAAACTGAATAACGAATTTGAGAAAAAGTACAAGTATTGAAAAATTTAAGGGAATAACAAGCAATATCTCGAAAATGGTTCACTCAACAACAAAAATGTATATGACATAAATTGTGTATTTTAGTGCGATCTACATTTTTTGTGTAGTAAAATTTTGTCTATCTCTTATGGTTTACCAGTTATGCAAAAGTCGTTCACAATAAAGAATACTTTTGGAGACATTCCCAGGAAATTCAAGATATACATTTTATTTGTCATAAAAATATCTTAAACATATGATATTTTAATCAAAATCGTTAGAGCCATTTTTGAGAAAATTAAAATTTTCGAAAAATCTTCCATGTAAAGGGTACTCTGGGGTGGGGGGATTTTCTTGAAAATCTTCGTGTCGCATCCCTGGAAGATACTGAACCCAAATACCAAGTTTGGTGTTTATCCGACTGTTCGTTTCTGAGTTATGCTGTTCACAGACACACACGGACATGTTTCCAAAAAGGCTTTTTTTGGATTCAGGGGGTCTCAAAACATGTATTTCCGGTGAAATCTCGGTATAATTTTGGGTGGAATACAATACTTCCCCTACTTAGTATACGTAGTAGAGAAAGTAAAAAAAAGGGCATTTTTAAAAAAAAGTCCGTGTGTGTGTCTGTGAACAGCATAACTCAGATACGAAAACTCGGATAAACACCAAACTTAGTATTTAACTTTAGTCTTGTCCAAAGATGCGACACGAAGATTTTCAAGAAAATCCCTCAACCCCAATCTACCCTTTACATAGTGTAGCGTATGTGTGTGCGTTATCGCGTCGGACACATTATTGCTTTGTAGCATGGCAGAGTTGTGTATAATTATTTCGTTTGGGAATTCGAATTCATGTCCGACGAGGCATCTCTCTCTCTCCACCTCCTGGCCAAGGGGCGGAGGGAGGAAAGGGGGAAGCGAGCGTTACTGTTTTCTTTGTCTAGTGCCGTCAGTCTAGTAGTAGCGTGAGTCTTGTGTGTGTCTTCAGGGGAGTGGTCGTATGTAAGAGTGCGTGGATCGTGTGTGTAGAACATCTCCCTCCAATGTTTGTCCTGTTATCTTTTAATGTAGTGGCACCAAGGCAAATTTATAATAAACCACAGGTAATGTGTTAAATGTGAATGTATGTGTATTTTGTTATGAATATCTCACGCCTGCTTTGAAATGTAATGTTAAGGTTTCTGGTCCTCTCGTTGCCATTGCAGCTACGCTCCCCAATGTTTATGCCGGGGTAACAAAATTTAATATTTTAGCTGCAAAACCTTTCGGCCTCACCCCGGTATATAACAATAGAACATTTTCGAAATTTTTTATTTTCTAAAAAATGTCTAGCGATTTTGACTAAAACGCCATATATTACAGATATTTACATTACAAACAAAATGTCTATCTTGAATTTTCTGGGAGTAGTCTGCCAAGTCCAGTTCACTCGGAAGGAATTTTGTATAATCTTGCATAACTAGTAAACATTAAGTGATAAATGAAAACGTACTACACAAAAAAATGTACATCTCTTACATTTGACTATCGCTATTCCCTTTGTATCTATACCGTAATGTTTAATGCAGCTATTTGCGTAAAGGTTTATCTCGACTAAAATGAAGTAGATAGGAAAATAAACTTTCCTACGAATAATTTCTACAGCCACTAATAAACGATAGAGGATAGAGAAATTCGCGTGAATGTAACACAGATCTGCAACACCTTAGCACATGAGCTAAATATTGCCGACAAGGCGATAAATGGAGAAGTGAAATTCAAGCATTTGCTACCCAGGTGTAGACCCGAAGATTGGACCAAGAAGCGATCAGACCCCTTTAGAAGTCACAGTATGCGGTCCTCTGCGTCTTCAATTTTATTACGAAGACACTTTCAATTTCGCCACACAAATTGCAGAGAGAGGGGAGGTGCGATGAATCAATGTTCTCGCTGTCGTGTCGTGGTGGGTGGGGTGCACTAAATCAAGCAAAGTGTCACTCCTCGTGTCCTCCAAACGGGGTATTTGTCCACCCTTACAAGCACGTTTTCAAGCCTCACCTTCAACTTTCTTCTAACGGTTTAAATAATTCTTTTTCTCTGATGTGATACATTGACACAAGTTTTTCTAACCTCTATACTGTTTACAAGCAATCGCGAGAAATAAGGGACTGTTGACAGGTCTTTAAGAATGACCAAGAAATGAACTATTCCAACCTTTAATAACGAAGTCTTAGAAACGCCTTAAACCACAAAAAAGCTATTTGAAATAAATTGTGTATTTTAAATAAATCTATTTTTTTTGTGTGTGTGATAAGGCTTCGTCTATCGCTTAACGTTTACCAGTTATACAAGATTGTACAACATTTCTTCCGAAAGAAGACTTCATGAGCTATTTCTAGAAAATTCAAAATGTACATTTTATTTGTCATGTAAATATCTTTCATAAATTTCATTTTGATCGAGGTCGTTAGAGCCAATTTTAGAAAATAAAAAATTTCAAAAAATGTTCCATTAAAGGGTAGTTTGTGGTGGGGAATTTTGTTGAAAATCTTCGTGGTGCATTTTTGGAAGATATTGAACATAAATACGAAGTTTCGTTTTCGAGTTTTGCTGTTTACAGACAGACATGCACACGGATATGTTTCCAAAAATGCTTTATTTTGATTCAGCGGACTTAAGAATTTTTCTTTGAGTTTAATTGTTTGCTGGTTTTCTCATTGTGCACATTTCGCGAAAATATGTACCCAGTCCTTATCCAAATCACAGAATGGGCAGATTATCCTGCTAGAATCGTCAGTCATTTTACACAAAGTAAAACTACAAATACCCAGTTAACACGTTACCTACATAATACTAATTTAGCTATGCAAACATCATGGTTATGGATCAATAAGATTAACATTTCCACTTTTTATTCAGGAGTAACATTCTAACTTTTCTTTTTATGCCTTTGCAAGAAATAAAGTAAGTTTGGCAAATCGCAACATGTTTGGCAATCCTACAGGAAAGCCGATTATGAAGCCTTCCTTGAAGTGCGGTATGAATATTTGGAAAAAAAAAAAGCGTTAATTCCGCGCGGGATCTCTGGTTGCAGACCTGATCACATTTAAATAAAATCCCGGACTAGCATTTTAATCAGGCATGGATTACGGTTTCAAACGTGGTGATGACTTGTTAATGACAAGGGAGGGTGGGGTGGGGGTCTACCTCTTGTTTGTATCCACATGTGCCAGACTACTAATTAGGGCTAGCTTGCTTGCGTCCATGTTAACAAAACAAACAGGGGCTTACTGCGTCACTGCAGGGACCTTTCCAATATCCTGAAACAGCTGCATGTCTTTTGAAACGCTACCAGGCTTCCCACTGCGTATTTTTGGCCGCAGTAATTAAGTTTTCTCTCTTAGATCGTGCGAGTGTAGCGCAATGACCCGTATTAAAAATGTTCTCTATATTTATGCTAGGGGAAATTCAGCCAAAAATTTACATGGCTTTCTCTACCCTTCTTCGTTTATTAATGGTTATGCAAATCATTCTCCTTACGAAGGATTATTTTTCTCTCCACTTAACCCCAAAATTCAATACCGAGATTTCACCGCAAATACATGTTTTGAGGCCCCTGAATCCAAAAAAACGCCTGCCCTTTACATGAAACATTTTTTTGAAAATTTGGATTTTCTGAAAAATGGCTCTAACGATTTTGATTCAAATACCATATATTAAAGATATTTTCATGACAAATAAAATGTATATCTTGAATTCTCTGGTAACGATCTGTAAAGTCCTCTTCATTCGGAAGAAATTTTGTATAATTTTGTATAACTGGTAAACATTAAGTGATTGACATAAACGTACTACACAAAAAATGTAGATCTCTTTAAAACACACAGTGTATTCCAAATAAGTTTTTTGTGGCATAAGGCATTTATTAATGGTTTGAAATGTACATTATTTGATTATTTTCTTAAAGTCCTTTCAACATTGTTATTTCTCGCAATTGTATCTATAATGAAATGTATAATATACCTATTTGAGCAAAGATATTTTGGATTAAAATTAGTAGAATTAAAAATAAGCTTAAGTAAGAATAGTTTGTATACCCACTAATGAACTCTAGAGGATAGAGAACGCCGTTGAATGTATCACATCAGATTTTTAAAATAATTTGTATCAATTCACATGATAAAGTATATGAACTAATTCTGAGTTTAAATATTTAAATAAATCGTTTTATATTCACAGATTCAGGTGCAGCAAATGGAATTAAAATTAGGATAGGATGTTTTGGGTACTCTAAAGAGGCAGACGTGTTGTAACATGAGAATTAATGACCACTGTAAAGTATTTTATCTTACTGCTGCAGGACATTTTATTTCACTACAAAACAGGTTTACGGTTATGTTCTAAACTGGAAGATATTGCACTCAAATTTAGCACCGGAACGAAAACATGTCCCCTAAATCTTAACAGGAGATTTGCTTTAATTTTTTTGGGCGAGTACTCAAGAATTTAATTTATAAGTATATTAATATGTATTAGCTTTTTGGTTTTGGTTCAAATTCATTTATATTTTATTTGAAATTAATTTTTATTGTTTTTTATATATTTGAGTTGGAGGGACTTTCGAAACTGATTACAACTAATTTGTTTCTTACTTATATTAATAATTAATTAAAATATACCTCTATTTGGTTTCAAGTTTTAAACCCGGCGGAGAGCGATGGATTTCTTCGGGCGTAAAAATCCCTAGCATGGTTTCCTTCTTAAGGGAAGTAAAGCCGGTGGTCCCATGTCGAATATTTACGACACGTGAAAGAACCTCAAGCCTGATAAAAAGACCTTTGAGCAACGTTTCCGGTCTTTCACGCCCAGTATAGAATGGGACGCTAAGAACCATAGCAGTTATAGAGCGTTCACAAACAAAATTCAGCTTAATTTTCGATATCTTAACATGGCTAATGCCACCACAAAAAAAGTTGTTTCAAATAGATTATGTTTTAAAGATATCTACATTTCTTGTGTATTATGTTTTCGCCTATCACTTAACGTTTACCAGTTATATAAGATTATACAGCATTCCTTCCGAATGAAGAGGACTTTACATACTGGTACCAGAAAATCAAGATATACATTTTATGTGATGTAAATATCTTTAATATATTGTGTTTTAATCAAAATCATTACAGTCACTTTTGATAAAAAAAAACATTTCGAAAGATGAGCCATTTGAAGGATAATTTGGGGGGAGGGGAGAGAGAATTTCTTGAAAATCTTCGTATCCATCATTGGGAGACGCTGAACTAGTTACCAAGTTTGGTATAATCACACATTTAGTTTTTGGTTTATGGTGTATACACATACCCACGTAACTTCTAACAATTTTTTTATTTCTTCAAGGGTGCCTCAACACATTGAAGTAGAAGTTATTTGCACCATGTTTTGCGCCAATTTGAAGAAGATATTTAATCTTAATTGCCCCACGTTGGGTGCCAATTTTAAGTAGAAATTATTTGCCCCACGTTGGGCGCCAATTTGAAGTAGGTTGTTGCTTCACGTATGGAAAGCCAATTTGAAGTAGGAGTTGTTTTGTTGTATGAAGGCATTGTATTATAGTTCAACTGTTGGGGAGCCGAACTTGAAGTAGTTGCAACCGCACGTATGGTACACGGTAGCCTTCCTCCCAATTTTTTTTAAAAAAATATTAACTTTGTAATTTTGAGTGTTTCTTTAAATATTATGTATTTATGTTTGCCTCGGCTGCGTCAGTATTATTACGTTCTTTAGAAAAAAGATTGTCTTATCAGGGTGTGGTGCGACTAAGAATGTAGGCTTACACAGATTTTAATGTTTACTTCATTACATTTATTAATCCTTGACAGAATTTAAATAATACTTCACTGATATAGAAACCTGTGAGATTCTTTTATTCATTACTTGCACTTTTTAACAAGTAAACTATTTTCGTCTCACACTGAATAGGTATTAAAATTCTCGAGGACACATCTCGCGTCCGGTTACGAACACTGTCTACAACCAACGCGTTATGAGCGCTGTCTACAAGCAACTGACTTGATTTCTACCGCCTAAAATTTGTAAATTTCTGTAATTTAAGTCTCTGATTGGCTATTACTAATCCAATAGAATACTTTTATTTAACTAAAGTTTTTTTCTGGTTGTTGATTGGTTATTTTTATAAACTGTCACAAAAATTACATTATTGTTGCTCCAAGAATGACTAGTAGCATTATTACACTTCCTTACTCATTAATGCCTCAAGGTGACTTCATTGTTAGCAACTTTCAACCTATTATTCTCACAGCTCCTACATTATTAAATTACATAATACATTCACATAACATTATTACACACAATACAATAATATAAACATATACAATCACTGTAATATACACTTTTTATATATATTGTTACATACACAATTTGCTTTACGGCAGGCTGTTATTATATTTTTTTATTATATAATTTGACTAAAATAATTTAAGTGTTAAAAATACTGCCTCAACATGTGTTTCCAGTAAAATCTCGGTATTGAGTTTTATGTATGGAACAACACACCTCTACCCAATAGATATGTGGTAGAGAAAGTAAGAAACCGTATCTTCGTAATTTTAATTCCTAATTAGACCACCACCACCACCACCACCACCACCACCACCACCACCACCACCACCACCACCACCACCACCACCACCACCACCACCACCACCACCACCACCACCACCACCACCACCACCACCACCACCACCACCACCACCACCACCACCACCACCACCACCACCACCACCACCACCACCACCACCACCACCACCACCACCACCACCACCACCACCACCACCACCACCACCACCACCACCACCACCACCACCACCACCACCACCACCACCACCACCACCACCACCACCACCACCACCACCACCACCACCACCACCACCACCACCACCACCACCACCACCACCACCACCACCACCACCACCACCACCACCACCACCACCACCACCACCACCACCACCACCACCACCACCACCACCACCACCACCACCACCACCACCACCACCACCACCACCACCACCACCACCACCACCACCACCACCACCACCACCACCACCACCACCACCACCACCACCACCACCACCACCACCACCACCACCACCACCACCACCACCACCACCACCACCACCACCACCACCACCACCACCACCACCACCACCACCACCACCACCACCACCACCACCACCACCACCACCACCACCACCACCACCACCACCACCACCACCACCACCACCACCACCACCACCACCACCACCACCACCACCACCACCACCACCACCACCACCACCACCACCACCACCACCACCACCACCACCACCACCACCACCACCACCACCACCACCACCACCACCACCACCACCACCACCACCACCACCACCACCACCACCTGAACTCCCTGAAGACATTACAGTCTGTATTAACCTATGCTGTCGACAACAACTCGACATTACAAGCAGATGTGTAAAACTTGCTCCTTGCGTTAAAGAGATTAATTACAGAAGAATTTGGACTGAGTTACCGACGCCCAATCGTGTAGCTGCTGCTGACGATGTATTACAAGGTGTTATACAAGCTTCTGCTGCAAGGAAGGTGACTTTACACTCACTCTGCTTTAATTTCAGGTAGATGCCTGCTGACTGAAAGAGCTACAATATTTACTTATAGACAAAATGGACCGATTTGCTACATTTTTACTTTATCTACTACGTACACTATGTAGGGGAAGCATTGTATTCCATCAAAAATTAGATGTCGACATCTCACCAGGAATATTTGTTTTGAGGCTCACTGAACCCCCCAAAAATTATTTTTATAAAAACGTCCGTGCATGTCGGCGTATCTCTGAACAGTAGTATTCAAAAACCAAAAGTCGAATAAGTACCAAACTTGGTATTCTTTACTTTCTTTACTACGTATAGTAAGTAGGGGAAGTATTGTATTCCACCCAAAAATTCGATACCGAGATTTCACCGGAAATATATGTTTTAAAACCCCCTGAATCCAAAACAAAAACATTTTTGGAAACATGTCCGTGTGTGTGTGTGTGTGTTTGTGTGTCTGTGTCTGTCTGTCTGTGAACAGCATAACTCAGATACGAACAGTCGGATAAAACTTAGTATTTAGGTTCAGTATCTTCCCCAGATTACACTTTACATGGAATATTTTTCGAAAATTTTAATTTTCTCAAAAATGGCTATAACGATTTTGAATAAAATACCATAAGTTTAAAACTTTTTATGGTAAATGAATTGTACATCTCGAATTTTCTGGGAATGTCACCAAAACTATTCTTCATTGTGAACCGACTTTCGCATAGCTGGTAAACCATGAGAGATACACAACATTTTACTAGACAAAAAAATCTGATGTGTTACACTCACATGACTTTCTCTACTCTTGTACAACCTATTTTTACAAACGCTTATTCTCTATATGCTTCATGTTAATCGAGATATCGAGATGTTAATCTTATTGCTAATTTTCTTGTAGATGTAAGGGGAATTGCTAGGCTTTGAGCGTTTAAGCGCTGGTTGCTATGCGGAGTATTCCATTCTATTTGTATTACCAGGACAAAAAAAAATCTGATGTGTTACACTCACATGACTTTCTCTACTCTTGTACAATCTATTTTTACAAACGCTTATTCTCCATATGCTTCATGTTAATGGAGATATCGAGATGTCAATCTTATTGGTAATTTTCTTGTAGATGCAAGGGGAATATGGTAGCTTTTAAGCGATGGTCAAATATTTTAAGCTGGTTGCTATGTGGCGCATTCCATTCTCTTTGCAAGTCCAGGACATAAAAAAATGAATAACGAATTTGAGAATAAGTATAAGTATTGGAAAATTTAAGGGAATAACAAGCAATATCTCGAAAACGGATCACTCAACAAAAGAAATGTATATGACATAAGTTTGTGTATTTTAACGAGATCTACATTTTTTGTGTAGTAAAATTTTGTCTATCTCTTATGGTTTACCAATTATGCAAACGTCGTTCACAATGAGGAACACTTTTGGAGACATTCCCAGAAAATTCGAGATATACATTTCATTTCTCATGACATTATCTTAAACATATGATATTTTAATCAAAATCGTTAGAGATATTTTTGAGAAAATTAAAATTTTCGAAAAATGTTCCATGTAAAGGGTAGTCTGGGGTGGGGGGATTTTCTTGAAAACCTTCGTGTCGCATCTCTGGAAGATACTGAACCTAAATACCAAGTTTGGTGTTTATCCGACTGTTCGTTTTTGAGTTATGCTGTTCACAGACACACACACACACACACACACACACACACGGACATGTTTCCAAAAATGCTTTTTTTGGATTCAGGTTGTCTCAATACATGTATTTCCGGTGAAATCTCGGTATCGAATTTTTGGGTGGAATGCAATACTTCCCCTACTTACTATACGTAGTAGAGGAAGTAAAAATGAATAGCGAATTTGAGAAAAAGTATAAGTATTGGAAATTTTAAGGCAATAACATGCAATATCTCGAAAATGGTTCACTCAACAACAAAAATGTATATGACATAAATTGTGTATTTTAACGCGATCTACATTTTTTGTGTAGTAAAAGTTTGTCTATCTCTTATGGTTTACCAGTTATGCAAAAGTCGTTCACAATGAAAAACATTTTTGGAGACATACCCAGAAAATTCGAGATATACATTTCATTTGCCATGAAAATATCTTAAACATATGATACTTTAATCAAAATCGTTAGAGCCGTTTTTGAGAAAATTAAAATTTTCGAAAAATGTTCCATGTAAAGGGTAGTCTGAGGTGTGGGGATTTTCTTGAAAACCTTTGTGTCGCATCCTTGGAAGATACTGAACCTAAATACCAAGTTTGGTGTTTATCCGACTGTTCGTTTCTGATTTATGCTGTTCACACACACACACACACACACACACACACACACACACGGACAGACACACACACACAGACGGACATGTTTCCAAAAATGCTTTTTTTGGATTCAGGGGGTCTCAAAACATATATTTCCGGTGAAATCTCGGTATCGAATTTTTGGGTGGAATACAATACTGCCCCTACTTACTATACGTAGTAGAGAAAGTAAAAATACGTAGATCGCGTTAAAATACACAATTTATGTCATATGCATGTTTTTTGTTGAGTGAACCATTTTCGAGATATTGCTTGTTATTCCCTTAAATTTTCCAATACTTAAACTTATTCTCAAATGAGAATTCGTTATTCATTTTTTTTGTCCGGTAATGCAAAGAGAATGGAATACTCCACATAGCAACCAGCTCTTAAAATATTTGACTATCGCTTAAAGCCTACCAATTCCCCTTGCATCTACAAGAAAATTAGCAATAAGATTAACATCTCGATTAACATGAAGCATATGGAGAATAAGCGTTTGTAAAAATAGTTTGTACAAGAGTAGAGAAAGTCATGTGAGTGTAACACATTAGATTTTTTCATAATAATATTTCTGTCTTCTGGAGTCAAGGTCACAAGATGTCTATATGGAGGACACAGAGAGGTGGTGATCTTGGGGAAAAACGTGCCACTGAAATTTGGCTTTTTGGCTTTTCAGTGACTTCTAAAAATGCGGCACAAAGAGCTCCAAGAAAATCCTTCCAACGCAAACCATCCTTTACATTGAAAATTTTTCGAAACTTTCAATTGTCTCAAAAATGGCTGTAACAATTTTGTTTAAAATACCATATGCATACTTAACAAGCATTCTGTAGTTGAAACCCGTATAACTTTCCCGCGTCTAGTAAAGCCTAATCATTTTGCGATGGTATGAAATTTAGAACGTGTAAAATGTTCAGTACAGAAGTTGCATGTAGATAATATACACGCGAATTTCGTTTTACAAGAATCCTTGAAGAACTGTAGTGTTGTTTCTTCCTGGTACCACAATAAGCATGCATTGAAACATAGAACACCACTTCCTATGCTATGTACAGATTTCTATTCCGTACTTTATGCTTCTTACCATGAACTCTAACTAAAAACCTGTGTCAAAATATATGAAACTTACTTTATGCAGACATAGAACGTGAATAGCTAAAAATAATGTAGAGAGAGACTTTACAACTCAACCAAGGCCGTCTCAATGTATATAGGCCAGGAGACAAAACAAGATAGCTGCTCAAATCCACTACTGAGATCTCTACTTTGCGAAGCATGTTTCAAGAACTCCAACATCAAATTCATCTTCATTTCCGATTTATACTGATGGCTCTAAACTTGACGAAACTGTGGTTGCGTAGTGCTGTTCCTAGACAACACACAGTATGACTATGAGTGCCTTGTTAGCATTACATCACAAAAACTCTTCGTCTCACCCACTGCTTGAACTATTAATGTTATACAATATAGCAATTCAATCTGGTTAAATTGGGCTCTGTCTTTCGTCGGTATCCAAGTGAACGAGTAAGGCCGCCCAACATCCTCCAAAGAACTGTAGAATACCATACTGTAACTTTCTCAGATACACCCACAAGAAGATCTCTCAGATATGGAAACAGCATTGGAACAGCTCACCTACAAGTAAACTGCATGACATCTACTCTCCTCGCTCTCCTAAATACCCAGTGATTTCCCTTCCTCGCAAGGACAGAGTTGCTCTCATACGATAACGCATAGGGCACATAAAGTTTTGTAACAATAATTTATAGAATTCATACAAAAATAAACGACAGTAGAGGCAGTAACACGTCAGACCTTTGAGATGGTTACCGTGGCAACTGAGAAGCCTGATATTTGCAACAGGGATTACGCCTCACTGCAGTCTTTCAATACCCGATTCATAAACTTCGCCGAGTTGACTTGTTAATCTTAATGCAAGAATATCAGTAACATTTTACTGATTTCCGCCTCATTCATTCCTGTCACTTGAAACGTGAATTAAGCAGGAAGTTTTCTTCAGGTCCCACGTCGTACACTCATGCCTGAAACTATGATTTGATTTAACGAGCTTCAAAGTTGGTCGTCCTTTTTTGAAACAGACCTTTTTTTGTAATTTTATAACAATATATAAACTAACAAATGTGATGCTTTAAGCTGTGCTACCGCTGTTGCGTTTTATGCTACCACGCTTACGTGGTAGCGTTTACTTTACGCTAATGCTGTCCCGTGGATATTATTCTTTTACCATTTCAATCGTTGCACATAATGTTTTGGGCGTGCACTCCTACTGGCCTTCAAATACAGGTAGAGAAGTATTGCATTTCACCCAAAACTTTGATACTGATATTTCACTGTAAATATATGTTTGAGTCCTCCTGAATAAATAAACAAACAAATAAAAAATCATTTTAGAAAACTCTCTCTCTCTCTGTGTGTGTGTGTGTGTGTGAACACCGTAACTCAAAAGCGAAAATTTTCAAGAAAATCCCCACCCCAAACTACCCTTTGTAGTCCAGTTCTCAAATATTTGACTATCCCTTTGTATCTATAACGAAATGTGTAATGTAGTTATTTCTGCAAAAGGTTTATTTGGATTAAATGTAGTAGGAAAATAGACTTTCGTAACAATAGTTGTATACCCACTAATACGCGATATAGGGTAGGGAAAGTCATGTGAATGTAACAAAAGATTTTTATACTATATATTATACACACGAGTAGGGTATCTTTAAAACTGGTAAACAAAATTAATTTTAAGCACATGTATACCTCTGCATATATTGTCAATACTAGTGCAATTCAAGTATAACCCACCTACAACACGTGATATCCAAATGACTTTAAAATGAACAGAGAGGACCCTGCCTTGATACATGTAGGGAAATTTTGATTAGTTGGAATATTCTCTGCTTTTCACAATTTTATTTTATTCCAGTACTCAATCAACAAGTTTTAAACTGCATATTAAAATGTCTTTATTATACACAATTGAAAACCGGAATTTAACATTATGAAGTATTTTTTTTTAAAACCAGCAGCGTTTTAACTTTAAAATTTACAATCCAAAAGGTAACTGTGACTGTATTTAAGAGGCCCATTTAACTATCCTCACTTCCAAATGCTTGATACCCAAACTTTAGCGAAACAGGGGAGGATGCATTTACCCCAGGCATTGCTCGCAGAGCTATGAACAGGCAGAGGGGTTTTAGAAAGTAAACAGAGTAATCTTGTCACCACACAGAGTATAGGTGATGTCACGTATTGTGACGACACACTCCTCTCCTTCCCAATAGCACTGCGATTGTTCCAGTTGCTATTGTCTACCTATATACCTAAGTCTAAAGTTCTTTATAGGAAGAATTCTGGGTTAACAGGGCCTCTTCACTTGTTAGCAATTCCCGAGTCTCTAAAGCACGAGATTTTGTCTTCATGTCATGACGACCCTTTGTCCGGCCACTTAGGTTTCTCCAAGATCTTCTCTAAGATTAATTCTCACTACTAATGGTAGGCATGAAGAAGGACATTGAGCATTATGTCCGTAATTGTTCTAGCTGTCAATCTTGCTCCTAAGAAACAGCGGCCAGCTGGTCTTCTACAACCCATCCCTGTGACCGCCATAGGTGAACGGTGGGGGACTGATCTTTTAGGTCATTTACCACGGTCAAATTCTGGCAATCGCCACAATATACTCCAGCGGAGAACTAAGGAACATGCCTAAAGCAAAGAAGGTTGTATACATCAAAATTAGCATTATTTATGGCGGAATGTGGCAAGGAACGGTTCGGCACAACTGGCGAAATTATCAGATGTAACATAGAGCTCAAAACACGTTTAATCATCATGTTAAACAACGTTGTAATTGTATTAAAGACACGGAACATGTAACGTTATGAGAAAGGAACAACGAGGGAAGTACACACTTGAGGTTGTCACAATGTTATCTGTAGAAAGGTTGGATACTTCTCGTCTTAGACACACCAGTGAGTTCTGAGGTTAATATCACAATGTCATCTATGGAAAAGGTTGGGTATTTCTCTCTTAGACACACCAGTGAATTCTGAGGTTGATATCAGAATGTCATCTGTGGAAAAGGTTGGGTATTTCTCGTCTTAGACACACCAGTGAATTCTGAGGTTGATATCAGAATGTCATCTGTGGAAAAGGTTGGGTATTTCTCGTCTTAGACACACCAGTGAATTCTGAGGTTAATATCAGAATGTCATCTGTGGAAAAGGTTGGGTATTTCTCGTCTTAGACACACCAGTGAATTCTGAAGTTGATATCAGAATGTCATCTGTGGAAAAGGTTGGGTATTTCTCGTCTTAGACACACCAGTGAATTCTGAAGTTGATATCAGAATGTCATCTGTGGAAAAGGTTGGGTATTTCTCGTCTTAGACACATCGGTGAATTCTGAGGTTAATATCACAATGTCATCTATGGAAAAGTTTGGATATTTCTCATCATAAACACACCAGTGAATTCTGAGGTTAATATCATAATGTCATCTGTGGAAAACGTTGGGTATTTCTCGTCTTAGACACACCAGTGAATTCTGAGGTTAATATCAGAATGTCATCTGTGGAAAAGGTTGGGTATTTCTCGTCTTAGACACATCGGTGAATTCTGAGGTTGATATCAGAATGTCATCTATGGAAAAGCTTGGATATTTCTCGTCTTAAACACAACAGTGAGTTCTGAGGTTAAAGTCAGAATGTCATCTATGGAAAAGTTTGGATACTGCTCGTCTTAAATATCCAGTGAATTCTGAGGTTGATGTGAGAATGTCATGTATGGAAAATGTTGGGTATTTCTCGTCTTAGACACACCGGTGAATTCTGAGATTAATATCACAATGTCATCTATGGAAAGGATTGAATACTTCTCGTCTTAAATATCCAGTGAATTCTGAGGTTAATGTCAGAATGTCATATGGAAAATGTTGGATACTGCTCGTCTTAGATAAAGCAGTGAATTCTGTTTCAAATCCTGCTTACTGAATTTAAACTCCTTTCCCCGTAGTCTTCAAATATGATAAACTCTTAACGATTACTAAACAATGTTATCATGTACTCACCTTCCACCGACGAGGAGAGAATTGCCCTCCCGAAGGACAAGACGGAAGTAGTCCGTGTGTGTTTCATTGCCCACGAAGCGATATACGTCCTCTGCTCCTGCAAACAAGGACAATTACACCATTACATTACATTTTATTAGTAGTCAGGTCACTGTATTCTGTTCAATAACTTGTGTTGAGGTTTGTATTCTATAAATTTTCTTTTAGCCTACCGCAAGTGTATAGACTTTACTATGATTGTACATCTTCCAAAAATTCGATATAGGGATTTTACTAGAATCACATGTTCCATGAGTGTATGTGTAAATAGCGACAGCAGTATAAAAATGTGATGTGCCACGTTCACATAATTTTGTATACACATCTTCGGCTATTTATACTTTCTCTACTACGTGTAGTAAGTAGGGGAAGTATTGTATTCCACCCAAAAATTCGATACCGAGATTTCACCGGAAATACATCTTTTGAGGCCCCCTGAATCCAAAAAGAGCATTTTTGGAAACATGTCCGTGTGTGTGTCTGTGAATAACATAACTCAAAAACGAACAGTCGGATAAACACCAAACTTGGTATTTAATTTCAGTATCTTCCAGAGATGCGACACGAAGGTTTTAAAGAAAATCCCCCCCACCCCAGATTACTCTTTACATGGAACATTTTTCGAAAATTTCAACTTCCTCAAAAATGGCTGTAACGATTTTGATTAAAATATCATATATTTAAGATACTTTCATGACAAATAAAATGCATATCTTGAATTTTCTGGGAAGGTCTCCAAAAGTATTTTTCATTGTGAACGACTTTTGCATAAGTGGTAAACCATAAGAGATAGACAAAATTTTACTACACAAAAAATGTAGATCGCGTTAAAATACACAATTTATGTCATATACATTTTTTTTGTTGAGTGAACCATCTTCAAGGTATTGCTTGTTATTCCCTTAAATTTTTCAATAATACTTTTTCCCAAATGGAAATTCGTTATTCATTTTTTTTTGGTCCTGGTAATGCAAAGAGAATGGAATACTCCACATAGCAACCAGCTCTTAAAATATTTGACCATCGCTTAAAGCCTACCAATTCCCCTTGCATCTACAAAAAGATTAGCAATAAGATTAACATCAAGCATATGGAGAATAAGTACAAGAGTAGAGAAAGTCATGTGCGTGTAACACATCACATTTTTTTCAATAGCTTCTGTAAACTCTTCTTACATACTTATTTTTATCTACTTCATGTAGATAATCGAGATTAATCGCTGGTGAAACAGTTCCAATACTCATGGTCAAATGGTTCAAAATGCGTCGCTATATTCTGGCCTTGAAATTCCACACACTGTATTTCTGCAAAGGTTTATTTGGATTAAAACGTAGTAGATATAAACATAAGCTTTAGTAAGAATAGTGTGTACTCACCAATAAACAATAGAGGGTAGAGAAAGTCATGTAAATGTATCACATCAGATTTTTTTATTCAGGGCATTCCAAAACATGTATTCCCTGAAATACCGATATTAAATTTTTGTGTGGAATGCAATATCGACTCTACTTAGATACTATAGGTAAATAATGGAGAGTGTAAAAAGCGTTTGTGTGGATGTTACTGCTATTGACCTTGTAGCTTCACAAAGTACTTGATTTTATTTCGGAGAGATAAAATATTATTGCATTATTGATTTGGAAAGCAGGCGTTAGAAGGCGCCACTTGCAGCATTTAGAGCAAACAGTGTTTACCGGAACGGGGAGGGCCAGATCGCTGGCGGGAACAGGACCATAATTCTTGTCTTGGGCTGGAGGTGGAGGAAGAGGCTTCTATCGAAAGGACGCATCTCGACGGAACATGCACGCTATCTGGCGAAGCTGCACCGCTCTATATCTTGATTGCTCCACAACATTTGCCCTCGCTCCAACCCTCCCAGCTATCTCCCAATAGCCAATTTCCCCGTATGCAAATTCGATTCCCGATCTTTTAACAATTCATTTCCTTTCTCTGTAAGGTTTCCCCTACCTTCTACAGAATACCATACATCTACCGCCTACGGCGAAGGAATCGCATGCAAAACGGGGTCATGCGAAAACAAACAGAAACGCTGGAACAAACAGCTCCAATACTTGAAGCTAGGAAACTAAATTTGATATTTGTTCTCAATGTTGAGATTATTAACTGAAGCATTTCCTGTGCATGACAGCCTCTTCATATAGTATCCTTCAGTTTTTCTGATCGAACCAACATCCTGAAGACAAAAAAGGTAAGGAAAACTACTCTTGACTGATTTGCAAAACAAAAAGGTAGTACTGTATTTCAACCCAAAAATTCGATGCCGAGATTTCGCAAGAAATACTTATTTTGAGCCACCTAAATCCAAAAAAGAATCATGTTTAGAAAAAGGTTCGTGTGTACGTGTGTGAACAGAATAACTCAAATCCACCATCTTCGGTTACTCTTTGTATGGAAAAATACCCAGTATTTTTAATTTTCTCAAAAATGGCTCTAACGATTTTCATTGAAATACACAAAATTTATGACATTTGTATAACAAATAAAATGTATCTCGAGTTTCTGCAAGTACCCTGAGAAGTGCTCTTCTTTCCGAATGGATTTTGCATAACCTTTAAACCGTAATAGATAGTCAAACACTTACTGCACACAAATATGTAGATCTCGTTAAATATTTTTTATGGCATTGCCCATTTCCGAGATATTCTTTATTATTGGTTTAAATTCACAAATATATCATGATTCTTACTTTGTCTAATATGTATACTAATCAAGGGAAGTATTGCATACCATCCAAAAATTCGATTCCGAGATTTCACCGGAAATATATGCTTTGAGCTGCCCTGAATCCAAATAAACATTTTCGGAAACATGTTCGTGTGTGTGTGTGTGTGTGTGTCTGTCTGTCTGTCTGTCTATGTATATGTTAGCCTGTGAACAGCATAATTTAAAAACAAAACGTCAGATAAATACCAAACTTGGTATTTGAGTTTAGTATCCTCCAAGGATTTTCAAGAAAATCTCTCACCCCAGACTATCCCTTACATAGAACATTTCCCCAAAATTTTGATTTTCTCCAAAATGGCTCTGACGATTTTTATTAAAATACCATACTTCTAAGATATTTTCATGGCAAATGAAAATGTATGTCTTGAATTTTCTGGGAATGTCCCCAAAAGTCCTCTCCATTCCGAAAGACTTTAGCATAACTGGTAAACCGTAAGAGGTAGACAAAATTATACTACACAAATAATGTAGATCTCGTTAAAACACACAATTTATGTCTTATACGTTTTTTGTTGTTGAGTGAACCATTTTCGAGATATTGCTTGTTATTCCCTTAAATTTTTCAATACTTATTTTCTCAAATGGGAATTCGTTATTCATTTTTTTTGTCTTTGATATGCAAGGAGTATTAATCTGTGGCAAAGGGAATGGTGCTGCACCTAGCAACCAGCTATTAAGAGATATGTATGTGCTTAAAGGCTACTGTTTTTCTATATTGCCCTTGTAAATATATATTCCCCTTACATCTACAAGAAAATTAGCAATAAGATAGAGTCTGCAATGGTTATCTCGATTATTACATGAAGTAGATGGAGAATAAGCGTTTGTAAAAATAGTTTGTACAAGAGTAGAGAAAGTCATGTGAGTGTAACACATCAGATTTTTTTCGAGTGAACCATTTCCGAGATATTTCTTGTTAGTGGTTTCAATTTTACAATACTTATACTATTTCTGAAATGGGAATTCCATATTCGTTTTTTTATGTCCTGGACATGCAAAGAGAGTAGAATGCTCCACATAGCAACCAGCTATTGACTATTTGACTATTGCTTAAAGCCTGCCCCTTGCACCTACAAGTACATTGGCAATAAGATAGTTTCTGTAATTCCTCAGTTCGGGTAACATTTTAAGGCCAGCATATAGCGTCCAGTTGTTAAACATTTGACTGTCGCTGTTCTCTTTGTATCTATAACGAAATGTGTAATGTAGCTACTTCTGCAAAGGTTTATTTGGATTAAAACGCAGTAGACAGAAAAATAAGCGTTATTAAGAATAGTTTGTATACCCACTAATAAACGATGGAGGGTAAAGAAAGTCATGTGCATGAATCACATTAATTTTTTTTCTCCTGGTCATGCAAAGAGAGCGGAATTTCAAAGCTTTCACATAGCGGTGCATCTGACAATTGCTTAAGCCAAATGTGATCCCCTTGTACCTGTAAAGAAATGTGTCATTAAACAATTTCTGAAATTTTTTATCCCAGTTTATATGAGCAGAAAGAAGAATAAGCTTTTATAAGAATTGTTTACAGAAGAGTGATTAAAGAAAGACATGTGAAGGTGACGCAACATTGGTAAGTTGCTATTCACTTATACTTTATCTGGTACTACCTATAGTAAGTACAGGAAGTATTGCAATTACACCCGCAAATTCTACACCGAGATTTCAGGGAAACACATGCTTTGTGGCCCCCTGAATCGAAAACGAGGAATCTCACAAAGGTTTTCAAGAAAATACCTGCAATTTAAGCCACCCTTTACATTGTATATCTTTTAAGCTGTAAAGGATACCCAAAAACGTAATACAATGACCTTGATTAAAGTACCATACAATTAAGATATCTGCATGGCAAATACATGGTATATTCTCAAATTTTTGGGAATAGACTGCGAGGTCCAATTGCTTAATTGTAAGAAATGGACAAAATCTTACCACACAGAAAATTGAGATCTCGTTAAAGTATAAGACTTTAATCAATTTTTACTTTTTCTACTACGTATAGTAAGTAGGGGAATATTGTATTCCACCCAAAAATTCCATACCGAGATTTCACCGGAAATACATGTTTTGAGACCCCCTGAATCCAAAAAAAGCATTTTTGGAAACATGTCCGTGTGTGTGTGTGTCTGGGTGTGTGTCTGTGAACAGCATAACTAAGAAACGAACAGTCGGATAAACACCAAACTTGGTATTTAGATTCAGTATCTTCCAGAGATGCGACGCGAAGGTTTTCAAGAAAATCCCCCCACCCCAGATTACCCTTTACATGGAACATTTTTCGAAAATTTTGAATTTCTTAAAAATGGCTGCTCTAACGATTTTGATTAAAATATCATATGTTTAAGGTTTTTTCACGACAAATGAAATGTATATCTCGAATTTTCTGGGAATGTCTCCAAAAGTATTCTTCATTGTGAACGACTTTTGCATAACTGGTAAACCATAAGAGATAGACAAAATTTTACTACACAAAAAATGTAGAGCACGTTAAAACACACAATTTATGTCATATACATTTTTTTGTTGAGTGAACCATTTTCGAGATATTGCTTGTTATTCCCTTAAATTTTTCAATACTTATTTTCCCAAATGGGAATTCATTATTCATTTTTTTTGTCTTGGATATGCAAAGAGTATTAATCTGTGGCAAAGAGAATGGTGCTGCACCTAGCAACCAGCAATTAAGAGATACGTATGTGCTTAAAGGCTAATGTATTTCTATATTGCCCTTGTAAATATATATTCCCCTTACATCTACAAGAAATTAGCAATAAGATAGAGTCTGCAAACGTTTATCTCGATTAACATGAAGTAGATGGAGAATAAGCGTTTGTATAAATAGTTTGTAGAAGAGTAGAGAAAGTCATGTGAGTGTAACACATCAGATTTTTTTGTGACGTTTGCTACTTGCGGGATATCCTTTGTCGTTGGATAGATTTTTGGAATGCTTTAGCTCTTTTTAAGTGGCAAGTCTCTATTTCAGTCGGTAGAGCACCTGCCTGCTGTGTGTGGGGTTCCGAGTTCGATTCCTGGCTGGGGAAGGGAAGTTTTCTATAGTCAAGATTATTTCCTATCCTCTCCAGAGTCTGGAAGTATGAATGAGAGTGCAGATGTGTGTGTGTGTGTGTCCTTGAGGCAGTATTTTTATCACTTAAACGACATCAGTCTAATTATGTAATATAAAATATAACAGTCCGCGTTAAAAACAATATGTGTATGTAATAATATATAAGTATATATTAGAGTCATTGTATTATGTTTATATTATTATGTGCATGTATAATAATGTTATGTGAATGTATTACGTAGTTTAAGAATGTAGGAGCTGTGAGAATAAAGCAAGCTGCTTTCTGTAGCAAACAGAATTACAAAGTAAAAGCAGAAAGTTGCTAACAATGCGGTAACCTTGAGACAACAATAAATTAGAAAGTTTAATAAAGGCTACCAATAATTCTTGGAACAATAATGTAATATTTAAAACAGTTTATAAATAGCCAATAAGAGACTTGAAACACAGGAAATGTACAGATTCAGGCGGAAGGCGCTACAAGGATGCGTACCCAAGGAGTTCAGTATGGTACGGGTTCAATGTGAGACATAAAAACTTCATTGCGGAGAGAATAATATAAAGTTTACGTGTTAAAAAGTACAAATAACAATAATCTCACAGCTCTACATAGGATACATTAAAGAAGTGTTATTTGATCGTGTGAAGGATTAATAAACAAAGTACAATACAATTATAACTTATGTAAGCCTTCATTCTTTAGCCACACCAGCCCTGCTAAGAGATACCTGCTTTACAAATTACTACTGACGAAGCCGAGGTATACGTACATATATAATATTTAAATAAACATTAAAATACAAAGTTGATTTTTTTAAACGTGGGGGCTAAGGCCACCGGAAAAGTGAACATGGGGCGAAGGCCACCGGAAAGTTTGTATCGTACGTGGGGCGAGCACTCCAAGAAACATATCTCCCGCAATACGTGGTGCAACCACAACAATTAAACCCCTCACAAGTTTGGCTCTCCAACAGTGGGGCTACAACTACTGCATCCTAATGTATTAAAAACCCAAAAATAAACCACAAATCCAATGATAATGTGTAAGAGTTAAATATTACAAAGGTAGGTAAAAGATCGCCGATATGATCATTGTAGTTAAAGGGGGATACAAATGGAACAAAAAGAAAGTCGCTAATCGCTTTCTCTTGTGGTCATTCACCGTATGGAATTTACAAACCATCACGTGCTGACCCACTTTCTTTTTTACAAAATCTGAATATTGCTTTAACCTACTGTATACTTATTGTGGCTACAAATAAATGTGTAATGGAAGTCTATATCGATTAACATGAAGCAGATAGAAGAAAAAGCTTTAATAATGGTTTGAAGAAGAGTGAGTAGACAAAGATTTTTTAAGCTTTACTGTAACATTACACAGCGGCAATTTATTTGAAGCTTTCCGTTGCTCTACTGTAGGAATATGCTTGAACGTAGCGTTTCTTTTAAAACATTAATCAAAGCACAACATTCAGCTATACTGAAATACTAAACACAGTACCTTTCTGCTAACTGTAGTTGCAAATAATGCCAATTTCTGTTGCCGCCACAAGCGAACGTTGCTCCCTGCTGCATTGAACTCTCTTCCTGCCTTTCGTAACTTTTTTTTCGGCATAAAGAATCACTTTAAGCCTGAAAGTAGCGTCATAAGATGTTCTGTTTGCTCTCCATTTCCTGAATACATACTAATTCCAACGCCCCTTGCAATAACAGGCCAACGATAAATGTAACGCAGTAGAAAATGACAACAATACATTATGACGTAAATAGGTATAAAATTTGAAAGCAGTTACCGGCGAACTACGGAACGATTTTGCACTCGAATCTAACGCGCATTTGAATCTTAATGCGCACCACAATTTTGAGTACTGCAGTTGGACAAAAAAGCTGTGCATTGGATTCGTCAATATCGAAATAATAACTAAGATTGTAGTGCCATCTTTTTTTTTTTTAAGCAAATAAACAGTTGATGGCATGGTTACCAACACTGTAATCAATGGTAAATAAACAGTTTCTTCTGTTTGACTGCAACAAATTTAGTGGCTATGAACTTAAAACAGCCAATTACTGTGAAATCGACGCATATGTTGCAAATATTTTGAAATTAATAAAGTAATTTAAGAATTTAATACATTTCCGAAATTGTAGAGACTTTGCATTTCGAATGGTAAGCCACTCTTAGTCTGTGCTTTCATGATTTATGTGCATATTCATTTACACCATTTGCGAACAGTAGTTACGAAAATATCGCAAGCATGTTTCATTCTGCTAAAAATAAAATTAAAGGTACTGTTTTTTTCGCATTTTAACATCGAGGTAAGCTGCAGACATAAGTCTTATTTAAAATAAAGGTTTTTAAAACCGTTGTGGTTTATTTTTGTTTTATAAAAACACTCCATATGCTCCAGAAAACTTTAAATTGAGAGGAATTCTTCATTTAATAAACGACTTAAGGACAAAATGCTTAAAGAAGTAAAAGGTAAAAAAAAAAAAAAGAAATGAGAAGTTTTACAATCGCAAAAGATGAAAGTGAGGTAGAAATTACGTGAACCTGAAGATGAAGGTAGAAAAGTATAGGGGAAATGAAAAAGGAAACCTAAAGAGACACGGGAAAATTTACAAGAGGGCGGAAAAAAAGAAAAGGAACTGCAGATATGACTAACAACAGCTATCTTGAAAATGAGGACAGGCGAGGGAGGAATGAAAGGAAGGAGAGAAAAAAGTCTGATGAAGGAAAAAAAAGTAGAAAAATAAAGTTAAAAGAACGGAGTCAGTGAGCAGCACAGAAGCTGAGCTGGGAAAAACCACCATATTCGCAGATAAAATGTTAAATTATGTATTGCATCCTGGACCCATTACTTATCTTTATGGAAGCGTAAAACCAAAAGACAGTAGTATACTTGCAATCGCAAAACGTGCCTCGCAGTCAAGAAACAAAATTCATTCTAATAAAGGCAAATTCTGGGTAAATTTACCAGTAAAATTTTGCCTTATGATTTGAGTATACCTGTGTTACACAAACCAAGGTTCTTTCAATGAGACCATTAACCAATGGGAGTCTCGCAGTGCTGTAGTGTCGTGCTCCCAGTAGTAGGAAGTGCCGCCGTTAAGTGAATCCGTATCTAATAAATGCCACTCCAAAAAAAATGCTAGGTCCAAATATTCCTATTTTGCAAACATTAAACCACAAGGAATTAGAGGGTAATGTTTGTAACAGAACCCTGTAAAACACATATTTTAGCTCAGTTTCCGTTATACAAATGAATAAACTCGCCCATCAGACGGTTCAGATATGAACAAGTCGGATTTTTTTAAAGAAAACACTGAATGAAAACTGACCAGTTTTACATCTTATCCTTCAAAGTAGTCCCAAATGGCTTCTATACATTTTTGCAGCGCTTTTGGCAACTGTTTTATTCCCTTTTACCAAACACCATTTTGGTTGACAGTGTACCCATTCATGACCTCAAAGCGCATTCCCCCAAGTCACTTTTAAGTCTCGAATAAAACAAAACCACTTGGGCTATATCTGGACTGTAAGGAGGGTGGGGAAGAAGGTGTCACTTTAACTTCCTGGTCGTTTCCATGGTTTTTCTGGCAGTGTGAGGCCTTCCAATGTCTTGAAGAAAGCAAATCCGATTTCCTCCTGTTTTCCTCTTGGACCGGTGCTTATTCTTTACTCCTCCCAACAAAATGTTGGAATAATACGCCTATTATCCCGTATAAGCACGATTACGATTGGATGGGGTGATTAATGTTGGTGGTCGACGATTATGCGCATGTTCTCTCTTTCTCTCTCTCTTCCTTCTCTGAAGGCTCGAAACTGCTTTTCGAGCCTCTGAAGTATATCCGATGGTTGGACCCCTTCTGGAATAAGAAATTTGAATGCGTTATTTCACCCTGACACTTTATGTTCACTCATTTCTCTTGAAGAGCTTAGACAAGACTGAACACGCTCACAACTGCCTGGCGAGAGGGGAGGGAAGCAACTCCCCCCTTCCAAGGTCAGTAACGTGCTGGGTGGGGTTTCACGCTCGTAAAAAATCAGTCCCGCTCACATTTGAACCGCCTTGTATATTTGAAATGACATAGTACAAACTATAACTGGAAGTCATTTCCGGGCTGTTTTGCCGTGGTCTGCTGGAGGCCTAAATCCCTGCAATAGCCATAAGCAGTGAATTTAATGGCTAATCAAAGAGGCAGGTATTGCGAAGCCAGACTCGAAGTATTATTTTTTAGGGTATACACATATTTAAAAGATGCAATAACGAGGAAGAGAGAAATCAATTAAAACATACTCAGCAACTTACTGCTAAAGCGTGTGGTGTGGACAAAGCACGTGTGTCTCGCGAGAAACTTACATTACCTTGGGCTGGACAGTGTGCGAGTGAGAGGAAAGTATGAAAAGAGTGGGAGTAACAAAGTAGCAACGCATAGTTAATAACAGCGTCTGATTCGCTGGAGAGCAACACACTTCCCATTTGAAAGGTACTTTAATACAGCAGGTTCCATGCACTAGTTTCTGGAAAGTCACCGTATTCGGTCAAAGGGTAAACCTGCTTGAAAGAATCTTCTCTACCCCATCGAGCTGAGCATAATTGTCTCGCTGTGAGTCATGTTTTGTCGTACGAAATGTTAATGCGTTAAGGAACATGAGAAGTACGTACCAGCTGTCTTATAAAATGCAGTATAATCTTAGGAACACGACACGTCCACGTGTGCCGTTTTTAAACATTAAATACAAGTAGATAACCCGTGAAAATAATAATAAACACAACCATATTTAAACAGACCATAAATTGGCATTCTCCGCAAACCCAAAGTATAAAACGTTTCGGTAAACCTATGTTCCTTTGTGTATTTTTCATCTTCTAAGCTTACCTGGCCGTGTGGGAATTTTGCGGCTGCGTTGCGCGATAGAATGGTTTGTAATCCTATGAGATTCCCCAATGTTTTATTTACTTTAACGGTAACATTACAGAATATCTTATCTAGTCAGGGCACTATTTACAACGCATTCTCGATTCATCGCAATAAATGTAAAATAGAAAGCGCAATATCGTTGGCAAAGTAGCAAATGAATGAAAATCGGATTAACCATTAAGGACTAGTCGGGAAGAAAAAATTCTAATAATACGTTCACATGACTTTATCAAAAGGTACACACACTATTCTTACTAAACCTTATTTTTCTACCTACTACATTTTAATCCAAACAAACGCTTGCAGAAACAACTACTATACAAATTTTGTTATAGATACAAAGGGAACAGCGATAGTCAAATGTTTAACAACTGGACGCTATATGCTGGCCCTATAATTCTATACTGTTTCCATGACATCGCGAGAAACAACTGAATGTTGGCAGGACTTTAAGAAAATAAACAATTCGAACTTTTAATAACGGATATCTCAGAAATGGCTTATGCCACAAAGAAAAAAAACTTATTTGAAATAAATTGCGTGTTTTGAAGATATCTACATTTGTTATGCAGTACATTTTAGTCTGAGGCTTAACATTTACCGGTTATACAAGATTATACAAAATTCTTTCCGAATTAAAAGGACTTCACAGGCTATTTCCAGAAAATTCAAGATATACATTCTATTCGTCATGTAAATATCTTTAATATATGACGTTTTAATCTAAATCATTAGTCATTTTTTAGAAAATAAAAAAAATTGAAAAATGTTCCATGTAAAGGATAGTTTGGTGTGGGGATTCTCTTGAAAATCTTCCTGTCGTAATTTTGGAAGGTACTGGTCCTAAATATCAGGTGTAGTATTTAACCGACTTTTCGTTTTTGAGTTTGTTGTTCACAGACACATACACACCGGACCTTTTCCGTGAACTGCTTTGTTTTAGATTCCAGAGGCCTCAAAACATGTATTTCCGGTGAAATCTCGGTATCGAATTTTTGGGTGGAATGCAATGCCGTATCTACTTACTAAGTATGTGGTAGAGAAAGCAAAAATATGTATTGTAACGATTCCCAATCATCCACGAAGTGGAAATCACAAACTCGGTCAAACAAAAAGTGTACGGTTTTATTTGAGCAGTTAAATGTTTTCAGTCTCTTCCAGTCATCGCGTGGTTCACAACCGTCAACTTTGTGCGTCGCTTTGGCTAACTCTATAATACAAGCCACAAGGCACTGATTTGGACCACTTCCACACCGTGCTTGGGGTGGAGCCGTGGTTATGCTACTTAACTTCTACGCAAGCAGCTCAGGTTCGATTTCCGTAGTGGATTGTTGTCTTTTATTTTTACAGCTCGTTTTATTGTAACATAGTTATATAATATTGCTTGTGTCACTTCATTTTACTTACAAATATTAATTCAATAATGGCGAAATTTGTGGTTATATAATTAAATTGAATATGAAACCTCCTATCGACAGGTAAATCGATGTCACGGTTGTCATCTACCGGTATGACGGACTAATAAATAAATGTCATATACATACATAAAAATGAAGAAAACCTATTATATTTTTACTCGTGTGTTAAAATAAAACGAGAAACCAAGACATGTTACACTTATTTATTTATTTATTTATAAACGCTCTTTAACTACTGTGGTCCTTAGCGTGGGCGTAAAGGACCGGTAATTTTTCTCAGAGACCTCTTCATCAGGCTTGAGGTTCTTTTACGTGCCATAAATCTAACACGGGACCACCGGCTTTACTTCCCTTCCAAAGGAAGCCATGCTAGGGATTTTTACGCCCGAAAAAAATCCATCGCCCTCAGCCGGGTTTGAAACCGCGATCTCGGGAACTAGAGGATAGCATGGTAACCACTACACCACGGAGGACGACATGCTCCACTTAAGACCCATAAAGCAATAAAGTTTATTTTGGTTACAGTTATTCAGTGGAAACACTTTGCAACATACGTCTGTTTGTAATCTCCTATATCAATTATTGGGATTATAGTTTTGTTCCCCATTATAACTACTGCAAGAGAATACGCAATCTTGTAGACAAAGCCTCGCTGTCCCGACCGCTCACGGAAGTAGCAGATTCAAGCCTTGTTTCTCAGAACGCCGGCCAGTTCTAAATTGATCAAGTGCGCATATAAAATTATCTATTAAGGGTTTCAAGTGTTTCGGAAACATTAGGTTGCTTCGCTTCGCAAACACTCGGCTGTGGAAAAATTATGTACTTCAAATTCGATTTTAGCACCTTAATTTATTTCAAATAACCTTTTCATGACATGAACTATTTTGGATATACCTGTTGTTATTAGTTTTAATGTTTCGATACTTTTTGTTTCATTTCATTTTTACTTTCTAACCAAAAATTCCATACCGAGATTTCACCGTAAATACATGCCATGAGGCCCTTACTCCAAAAAAGAAGCATTTTTAGAAAAAGATCCATGTGTGGATAACTCAAAAACGAACAGCGGGACAAATACCTAACTTGGTATTTAAGTTCAGTATCTTTCCAAAGATGCGACACGAAGGTCTTCAAGAAAATCCCCCACCTCATACTGCCCTTTACATGGAAGATTTTTCGAAATATTTGATTTTCTGAAAAATGGCTCTAAAGATTTTGTTTAAAATACCATAGATTAAAATATTTACATGACAAATAAAATAGCCTGTGAAGTCCTGTTCATTTGGAAGCAATTTTATACAATCTTGTATAACTCCTAAACGTTGAGGGATGATAGACAATAACGTACTACACCAAAAATGTATCTCTTTAAAATACAATCTATTTCACAAAACGTTTTTGTGGCATAAGTCATTTCCAAGATACCCGTTATTAATGGTTCCTGTCGATTTTCATTTGTTTTTCGCATGGAAAGAGCACATGGAATTTTAAGGCCAGCATATACCGTCCAATTCTAAAACATTTGTCTATCGTTGTTCTCTTTGTATGTACAACCAAATGTGTAATGCAGTTGTTTCCGCAAAGGTTTATCTCGATTAAAATGAAGTAGGGAGGGAAATAAACTTTCGTAAGTATAACTCGTATACCCACCAATAATTGATAGAGGGTAGAGAAAGCCATGTGAATGCAACACATCTTTAAAACGCGTGTCTTTGTAAGCAAAGTGCCCAGCTGAAGCCATCAAAAGGCAGGACGAACGACGGTCCATTCCGCATTTGTTTTAGTTGGAGGTGTTTTTGCCGCACATTAGACCGTATGTGTGTCTTGGCTTGTGAAATGAGAGCGCTCTGGATTACGTAGTTTACTGTCACACCTTGTGAACGCGGGTTTTACACCTCTAGACCGCAGTAATGAACGCACCTTACAGCATCCTTTACACCTGTTTTATGCCTTCTGGGAAAACTTTCTCGCAGCTTGAGACCTTTCACACAATACGGCTCTCAGTAAAAGAACTTTTCAACTTTATATATCCCCGTGCGCAGTTTTAGGTCGGCGACAAAATATCTAACTTTTTCCCCAGCTTGCCGTTTTACGCGAGAGTTGAAGAGGTCCAAAGAGTTAGGTCGGTACTCTCGGAACAGAAGTTAATGTGGCACATATTCTTCAGTGATGGACTTGGGGGAAATGTTTCAGAAGTGAAATTGCAATAGAATACTGCTGCGAACACTCACGAAGAAATATTGATGTATTACACACAGCAATGCTGCATAAATTTGTTTCCCTACGTAAAGAAACCTAACCACTTAATTCCGCTTGAAATTCCAAAAAAATTAAATGAGTATAAAATACACTAAATTAAGATTTCCAAATGCATAATAGGACAAATACGGGATATGTAAGAATCGAATGAGTGAAAATCTTCGGCGGATTTTGTATCATTTTCTGGGGTCTTTTGAGGCGTGACCTTTACCTCACGTATCGCACAACGTGGTGGCTTGATAACACAGCAATAAGCGGGAAAAGAGGGGAGGTTGATGTCTTTGCTTTTTCTGGTGTTACTGAAACCAAAACATGTTTATTGTCTCAGAACCAGTCATGCCGTATACTAGCAAAATTACGTGGACAGATCTTGGGTATGTGGGATGCTAGTCGCACTG
Source organism: Deroplatys truncata (assembly GCA_030765065.1). Taxonomy (NCBI): domain Eukaryota; kingdom Metazoa; phylum Arthropoda; class Insecta; order Mantodea; family Mantidae; genus Deroplatys; species Deroplatys truncata. The sequence goes on from CM060979.1 coordinate 17,920,327, forward strand.
TTACAGCAATTGCAACGGCAGTGCATTAAAAGCGTTTTATAGTAAATTACTGGATAAAAATATTCCAGGAAAGTGGGGAAGACGGTCTACATACTCGTTAAAAAGTGGGCACTACCCTTGAAACATCCGCAGATGATTATATTCGTTTACTAAATGCAAATTACTCTTTTTGTATATTGACTGATCGTGTTTAGAAACTAGAGATAAATATGTATATGGTTTACCGAATATGACACATTATGGTAATAAAATTGGGTTATATTTTTGTCTATAATCCTGTTGTATTCCTATGATCAGCAAAATGTTAGTAAAGGTATATTAACCAAATATAGTTTGAACTAGAGGGAAAACATGCTGCTTTGTTTATTTATTATTTAGTTATGTTTGCTTCTATACAGTAACAAGCATTGATACTAGTGTGAGAATACAGTTCTGTTTATTTTTTGTTATAAAGTGCTACCTTGCTATGTATTTAATGAATATCATTTAAGCTATACTTTGCACCCCCTGAAAATCTTCTCACACTACACATTCTACATTTCACTAACCTGGGCGCTAATTAAGCTTTCCCCTTAGCTTTTAACCCCTTCAAAGATATATCACGACTAACCTATAAGGTATAGGCTACCAATCACGATAAGAGGCCTGTATGATAAACTGAATGCGCGCACTCTACCTCTTTATCTTTTAGCCAATACGATCGAGAGTGTAAACATATATTTCGTTTCTACGTCATTTTGTGACCTTTGTTGTAGTTATTGGTGTAACTGTTTAACAGAAGCAGTGGCACCCCCTTGCACAGAGCCCTAAAGCAACCAATGAAATGGCCATGGCTTCGCAAATGTGACATAGACGCGAGGTGCAGTGAAACTTTCTTGGAGATCTTTGTACAAACTATTTTTAAAAAGGTTTATTTTTCTATCTACTTCATGTTAATCGAGATAAACATTTGCAGAAATTGCCTTATTACATATGTCCTTGAAGATACAACGGGATTGGGGCTGCAGCAGCCTTTAAGCGGTGATGAAATCTTTTAAGAGAGGGTCGCTATTTAATGGCTTTGAAATGACGTTCTCTTTGGAATTAATTGTTCTTCCACACAAGCCGTGTGTTGGACAAGGTTGGAAAGATAGAATCAGACGACTGAAAAATTCAATGTCATAGCCCGGATTTGAACCACGGATCTCGCGGTCTCCGTCCGGTTGCTCTAACCACTGAGCTACCATGGCAACATGTGGGCAGGATTGTAAGTCAGCATTAGGCTATGTCATTTCAATACAATTTGAGATCTCCTTGTGGTTTACCGGGAAAAATGCGAATCGGTTGAAGAATTTAATGTCGGGCCGGCATGTTGCCACGATAGCTCAGTGGTTAGAGCAACCGGAAAGAGACCGGGAGATCCGTGGTTCAAATCCCGGCTATGGCATTGAATTTTCCAGTCATCTGATTCTACCATACGTTCTCTTTGCATGGCTCCCACCCCCCCAAAAAGAAAATCTAATGTTACATTCACATGATTTTCTCTATCCTCTATTGTTTATTAGTGGGCACACCAAATTATTCTTACGACAGTTTCTTTTCCTATTTCAGTTTAGTCGAGATGAATCTTTCCGGGAATACCTGCATTACTCACTTCATTATAGATACAAAGGAAATAGCGATACTGAAATGTATAAGAACTTCGTGTTATATACTGGCCTTAAAATTCCATTCTCTTTCCATGACATCCCGAGAAACAACTGAAAATCGCCAGGATTTTAAAAGAATGTCTAAATATTGAACAATTCGAACCATTAATAATGGATATCTCGGAAAAGGCTGATGCCCACAAAGAAGCTATTTGAAATAATTTGCATGTTTTAAAAACCTCTACATGTCTTGTGTAGTGCGCTTTTGTCTATCGCTTAATGTTTACGAATTATAGAACATTATACAAAATTCCTTCCTAATAAAGGACTTCATAGGCTATTCCCAGAAAATTCAAAATATACATATTATTTTTCATGTAAAATATATTTAATATATGGTATTTTAATCAAAATCGTTAGCCATTTTTTAGAAAATAAAAAATTTCGAAAAATCTTGCATACAAAGAGTAGTTGGGGTTGGTCTGGATTTTCATGAAAATTCTTCGTGTCACTCCCTTGGAAGATACTGAACTTAAATACCAAGTTTGGTACTTATCCGACTTTTCGTTTTTGAGTTATGCTGTTCACGAACCCACATATGCACACATATGGCAGGTGTGTTTTATTTGGATTCGGTGGAGCTCAAAACATGTATTTCGGTATCGAATTTTTTGGTAGTGAAAGTAAAAAGCTGCAATAATTGTCATCGCTAGTGTTCAGGGAAGCACCTATGAAGAATAAGCTACGTCATGAAACAAACACAGATATCTGTGACATCGGAAAAATACTTCATGCCGCAATGTGAAACTCGACACTACTCCTGGTGAGAAGAAGTTTCCGACGCGATGCCTCGGCCATCAGTCTCCAACCGTGTCTTCAAACAGCCTCGCGAACGCATCCAACCCCTCAGCCGACGTCTGTATCCAGCATCACCTCTGTCATAGGGACGGGTAGAGCCATCCGCCACAGCGCGGTTTTACATATGGTTCCCATTCAGTTCTCTTCTTTCACGCTTCGTTGCTATTGTCGAGAGTAATACACCTTCATATTCCAATATACTTCCTCGTTGTGGTCTCATTTATACCAACTATACATGTTAAGGCGACGTGCTGCAGGAAGTCATAAATGTAAATGTGTACACTAACGTAGGGGCCCTTTGTGCTTCTACGGATGAGAGTAGAGATCCAAAGGGCGACCAGATCCGGATGACGAATGTGTGCAAGCATGAACGGAGTCCCTAACGGCTCCAGTTCGAACACATCCAACGTCGTCCAAGCCCACCCTCAAGCCCTTAACCCCCAAGGTTCTCCCGAAGAGGAGTCCGCCTGAGAACACTCGGAAGAGAGGCCTAACTGACCATTCCGGATAGATGCCACGAAGAAACCCCTACAAAGCGCTCCTCCACCGCCCAGCCGCAACGCGCCTAACACCGTCGCCTGGCACTACAACCCTGAAACAGCCAGCATTCGCCAGGGGAAACCATGTAAAACTCATGGGTCAGTGTGGGCGGTCGCCGGAATTGAAATCGCGACCTCCCGAATTCGATTCGCATACGTTACCGCGGTGCCACCTAATATTTAATTCCAGAATGAGACCGCTTCTTATGACAGATGTTGTCGTAACAGATATGAAGCTGCTGAATGTACCTCACCACTGTGGTACGACTATTGTGGCGCCAGTTAAACAACCCAGTATTATCTGAGCACAATCTGGAACTTCGACGACGACTTGTTGCACCTACGGTGACAAATCATTTCACGTACGAGGCCCGCCGAGGTCTCCACTCAGCAACCTGGAAGTCCCCGCAACAATTAAATATTTGAGCACAACAAATGGAATCCCTATTGTAGCGTATGTGTGTGCATTGTCGCGTCGGACTCATTATTGCTGTGTACCATGACATTGTTGTGTATAACAATTTTGATTGAGAGTTTGAATCCTTGCCCGGCACGGCATTATCCCTCCCCACCACCTAGTTTGGTTGCAGCCAGTCAGTCTTGTGTGTGTCTTCAGGGCGAGTGGTTGTGTGTGCGTGGATCATGGTGTGGAGCATCTCCTTCCAATGTTTGTCGTGTAATCTGTTGTGAACAATGTAGTGGCACCAGGTCAATTATTTAATAAAACACAGGTCATGTGTTAAATGTGAATTTAAGTGTATTATGTTATGGATATCCCACGCCTGCTTTAAATTTGTGCAGCAAGTTCCTGATCCTCTCGTTTGCCTCTACAGCTACGCTCCCCAATGTTTATGCCAGGGTAACTAAATTTAATATCTAGCTGCAAAACCTTTTGGCCTCACCCCGGTATATAACATTATACACTGAGCCGCAAGAAGGCGGAAGACTTGCACGTTGAGCTCCTCAAAATACCGCTGGCAATAGAAAAGGCTATCTTCAGCACTCACAGAAATGCGTCCACTTCAGGAACACCAGCGTCGTCCAAAGCTTCCATCATATGGACCACTTCAAGTTCCCCGATTTGTACTGAGAACTAACATACATATTGCAGAGCTTGAAGTCGTCAAAAGGGTAGGTAGGAGTGTTTTCGAGGTACAATGCTCAGAGGTTACAATTTTAATTAATGAAATATAAATGAATTCTCCAAAACATCCCCTGCGGTGCAAGATAGGCCTGGTGTGGTTTGCCTCAAGTCCACATACCGTTGGATCATTCACATTCTGTAAATGATGTTGGGTAACACTCCTAAGAGACCAAGCAGTTAACATACACTATGTGATCAAAAGTATCCGGACACCCCCACAAACATACGTTTTTCATCTTAGGTGCATTGTGCTGCCACCGACTGCCTGGTACTCATTATCCGCGACCTCAGTAGTCATGAGACATCGTGAAACAGCAGAATGGGACGCTCCATGGAACTCACGGACTTCGAACGTGGTCAGGTGATTGGGTGTCACTTGTGTCAGAAGTCTGTACGCGAGATATCCACACTCCTAAACATACCTAGATCCACTGTTTCTGATGTGATAGTGAAGTGGAAACGTGAAGGGACATGTACAGCACAAAACCGTACAGGCTGACCTCGTCTGTTGACTGACAGAGACCGCCGACATTTGAAGAATGTCGTAAAGAGTAATAGGCAGACATCTATCCAGACCATCGCACAGGAATTCCAACCTGCATCAGGATCCACTCCAAGTACTATGACAGTTAGGCGTGAGATGAGAAACCTTGGATTCCATGGTCGAGCGGCTGCTCATAAGCCACACATCACGCAGGGAAATGCCAAACAACGCCTCGCTTGGTGTAAGGAGCGTCAGCATTACACGATTGAACAGTGGCAAGACGTTGTGTGGAGTGACGAATCACGGTACACAATGTGGCGATCCGATGACAGGGTGTGGGTATGGTGAATGCCCGGTGAACGTCATCTGCCAGCGTGTGTAATGCCAACAGTGAAATTCGGAGGTGGTGGTGTTATGGTGTGGTCGTGTTTTTCCTGGAGGGGGCTTGCACCCCTTGTTTTGCGTGGCACGATCACAGTGCAGACCTACATTGATATTTTAAGCACGTTCTTGCTTCCCACTGTTGAAGAGCAATTCGGGGATGGCGATTGCATCTTTCAACACGATCGAGCACCTGTTCATACTGCATGGGCTGTGACGGAGTGGCTACACGCCAATAACATCCCTGTAATGGACTGGCCTGCATAGAGCCCTGACTTGAATCCTATAGAACACCTTTGGGATGTTTTGGAACGCCAACTTCGTGCCAGGCCTCACCGACCTACATCGATACATCTCCTCAGTTCCGCACTCCGTGAAGAATGGGCTGCCATTCCCCAAGAAACCTTCCAGCACGTGATTGAAAGTTTGCCTGCGAGAGTGAACGCTGTCATCAAGGCTAAGGGTGGGCCAACACCATAATTATTGTCTTCCAGCATTACCGATGGAGGGCGCCACGAACTTGTACGTCATTTTCAGCCAGGTGTCCGGATACTTTTGATCACGTAGTGTATGTTAAGACATTTGTGCGTAACACATCTAATTCCACCAAACAGATATGTCTACTTGGAACTACCAAGCTATGGTCTGGATTTTAGCTTGCTCCTTCAAACGGAACTTAATTCAGGTGTTAAGGGGCTAAAACAAACACAGGTTTTACGAAATTCCCGATTTAGAATCGGAGCACATATCTAGTCACGTGACACAAAACATGACCTTTCGCCTCAGCATGTAGTAACATCCCCCAACACGATTACATCTAACCTCAGCATACTGCAAGCCAGGTCGTGACTCCGCACCACCGTACTGTATACATATATAAGCACGTAATGAACTGGGCAAGTAATCCATGAACGTGCGACTTCTCATTCGCCAAGCGACAAAGAGGACCCGCCCGTACGTCCGTCCGAGAACAAAGCACTAGTTAGCGTGGAGAAAACGGGGTAGGTCCGTGCAGGAGCCCTGTTTAAACTTGGGAGACGATACTCGGTGAAGGGCGTGTATTAATATAAATTAGGGACTAACGAACACATACATACATACCCTCACACTGGTTGCAAGAAGGAAACAGCAGCAGAGGCATAATATAATGAACCTCCTCTTCCTCCTCCCCAGGAAGGGTCTCTCTCTGTGTATGGACTAGAAGCAACAGTCCCTCTCACCCTTCTTCCACGCGCCATTCGTCGCGCCGCCGTCGTCGTCGTGGCCTTCTAGCCACAAAATTTGCATCTCTATGACTCTGGCCTTCGCAAAGCCGCAGTTCCTGAAGAAGAATGTGCGTGAACTTTCTCTGCAGAGGCGGTGGAGTGGGAGGCGGGGCATTCAAAGCGATTAGGACGCCGTCTTTAATAAGGTGCTTCCCAAGGGCTAATTACGTGACACCAGAAATGCAACTGCTATGCTAATGTCTTACTGTAATTCAGGTTAAATAAAAATTAAGCCCGGAGTCGAATCTTTCTGGGCAGATTTATTTAAACAATAACCACCTTTTATGCACTGCTTTCTTCTTGAGTTGGTGCCTTGCTATTATGCGCAATGGCTAGTTTAGAAACATAGGCAGTAGATCAAACCATTCCTTCCTGCTGATATTCTTCTAATTTCAGGCAGTATTTTTAACATTTAAACGATATCAGTCTAATTATATAGTATAAAATATAATAACAGCCCGCCTTAAATCAATATGTGTATAATATATAACGTGTATATTACAGTCATTGCATTATGTTATTTGTATTATGTACACGTATAATGATGTCATGTGAATGTATTATGTAGTTTAACAATGTAGGAGCTGTGAGAATAGAATCAAGCTGCTTTCCGTAGCAAACAGAATTATAAAGTAAATGCCGAAAGTTGCTAACAGTGAGGTAACCGTGAGACAACAATAAACTAGAAAGTTTAATAAGACTACTAATACTTCTTGGAACAATAATAATGTAATATATAAAACAGTTTATAAATAGCCAATCAACAACTAGTAAAGCTAAAAGTTAAATAAAGGTATTCTATTGGAGACTTGAAATAGAGAAAATATACAAATTCGGGCGGCAGACGCTACAAGAAAGCGTAACCAAGCAGTTTGTTTTCGGTACGGGTACACTGTGGGACATGAAAATTCATTGCGGTGAGAATAATATAAACTATAACTGTTAAAAAGTGTAATTAACAATCATCTCACAGCTCCATAGTAGAATATATCAGTGAAGTGTTATTTAATCGTGTGAAGGATTAATAAAGGGAGTGGAGTGCAATTATAATTTGAGTAAGCCTTCATTCTTTAGCCGTACCAGCTCTGTTAAGAGATACGTGTTCTGCAAATTACTACTGACGAAGCCGATATATATAATATATAATATATAGGGTAATTCCGGGAGAGATGGACCCCCTTTTCTGAATTTCCCATATTTCTTTTATTTTTAGTAAAAGTGGTTAAAATGGTAGTACCTTATGATTTTGGTGGCATCAATAAGCCATATATAGCTGTATACATGCAAAAGATGTATTTACAGACTTGTGAATTATGAACAAAAAAATTACACAAATGGTCCATCTAACCCGTAGTGCTCGGGTTAGATGGACCATGGTATATGGGAGAGATGGACCTGCATAAAATAGGAGGAGAATTAAATGATACATTCGTAATTAGTACTTATTGGTATATTGTAAATGATTTATCATGTAGAACAAACATTTGTTGTTTTACTGAGTTCATTTTGGAGTATGATTTTTAGATTTACTCTCTCCTCCCACATAAGTCGCACTTCATGCCGTATTTGGTGCAGTTCTTATGAAGCCAACGGGAACACATTGGGCATTGGTTCCAGTCTTCATTGCTTTTTGTTGCGCTGTAGTCCTCTCCGCACCTAGCACATTCATTTTCATTCCACCCTTCATGATCATCGTCACTGTCATTGCATACACACCATCATCGTTTAGGGACTCTTCGGAATCAGAATTGTCGCTACCTCTTCTCCTGGTTCTTGGTCTCTTAGTTTTAGACACATTAGATTTTTCCATTAGCTCTACTCTTCTTAGCTTTCCAAAGGTTAACATTCTCCTTTGAATTCGGTATCTTGGAAACACTTGCTGCCTTACCACTTAGTGTAGTTTTCTTCTTCAAAGTTGCTATTGGGGAAATGTCATTAAGGAGTTTACTTGGTGTTGGTATTTGGGTCTCCTTGTTTACCTGAGTTTCATTAGGAGAATTATTTTCCACGTAGCAGATCCCAGGAACTGCCAAAAAATCATCAGTTTGAGGACGTGTGGAACTTGAAGCATTAGTCAAAGGTAAATCATTTGAAATATCAAGCAGCTTCGTTGATTCCCATAACTTGCTATTTTACTGCTTCCACAGCCTTCTGTAAGTGGTCTACACTCCAACATCCTCTTGTAAAGCCCTGTTTCCTTTTGTAGGTAGTTGGCATTCCTCTAAAATAATAATAATAATAATAATAATAATAATAATAAATAAGGCATCTATCTCTATTTCTCCTTTTATAAACGATTTATCGATACTCACGCTATATATACATGTATATGTATATATCTATGTCATTAGTCAATAAGTAAACAAATGTTCATTTATATATTACACTATAACCACTAAAGTTTTACCAAAAAAGGATTGTATAAACATTAAAGTTATAAAAAATATGGTCCATCTCTCCCGTGAGGACCTGGTCCAACTCTCCCGAATGTCAGGGAGAGATGGACCAGCCTGCCATTTTGCTTCGCTTGGGACCAGCGTCACCAGAACACGCCATGAGGGTACATTTACTTGTTTTACGCTTCCTAAGAAGCTTTGGTAAAAGTGTGATATCAAATAGTGTGTATAATACCTAACTATATAAATAGTGAAAAAAAAATTGACATACCTGATTTTAATTATGCGATATATAAATAAAATGCTTCAACAAATCAAGACGAAAACAACACTGTCACACATTCTCATCTGTCACTAACAGGCGACACTACCGCTAACTCGCTCTACTGGACGGTTCGAGAAATAATTAACTGGTCCATCTCTACCAGTGGTCCATCTCTCCCGGAATTGCCCTAATATTCAAATAAATAGCATTAAAATAGTTATTACACAAAGCAAACGTGGGACGAAGGCCACCGGAAAGTTTGTACCGTAAGTGGGGCGAACACTTCTAGAAACAATCTCACGCAAATTGTCATCCAATACGTGCGTGGTCTAAAACAGCTTCAAATTGGTGCCTAAACGTGGTGCAATCCTGCAACAATAACACTCCTTCAAATCTCACAACTATATTTGCCAGTGTTTATTTTAAGAATTCGACTGAATATAGCATTAGCCCATTTGGCGTTTTCCGTTGTACACACTTGGATTGAAAAACCATCTAGAGTAGAGATGGCCAAAATGGAACTCGCGAGTCATTTCAACTCACTGATGCCGCACCCTCTCTGGCAAACTATGCATTATTACTTCTCTACTACGTAGAGAACATGTGTGTGTGTGTGAACATCATAACTCAGAAACGAAGAGTCGGATAATCACCAAACTTGGTATTTAGGTTCAGTATCTTCCAGAGATGGGACACGAAGGTTTTCAAGAAAATCCCCCACCCCAGATTACCCTTTACATGGAACATTTTTCGAAAATTTTAATTTTCTCAAAAATGGCTAACGATTGTTAATAAAATACCATAAGTTTAAGACATTTTTATGGCAAATGAATTGTATATCTCGAATTTTCTGGAAATGTCTCCAAAAGTATTCATTGGAACGACTTTTACATAACTGGTAAACCATAAGAGATAGACAAAAGTTTACTACACAAAAAGTGTAGATCGCGTTAAAATACACAACTTATTTCATATACATTTTTGTTGTTGAGTGAACCATTTTCGAGATATTGCTTGTTATTCCCTTAAATTTTTCAATACCAATTTTCTCAAATGGGAATTCGTTATTCATTTTTTATGTCCTGGTAATGCAAAGAGAATGGAATACGCCACATAGCAACCAGCTCTTAAAATATTTGACTATCGCTTAAAGCCTACCATATTCCCCTTGCACCTACAAGAAAATTAGCAATAAGATTGACATCTCGATTAACATGAAGCATATGGAGAATAAGCGTTTGTGCTGTTGCATATTTGGTGACTTGCAGAAGGAAGGCATTGTTGCCACTCCTGTTCGAGAGCATAAACAGTTGAATAAACATACATGTCTGGGTATGACACCCAGGTCAGCGGTTGACTGAAATATAGTATTGAATACTGAAGTAAGTATGAGATGCTGCACATGTTGGCATTACCCTCAGATAATGCCACTGGGGAAAGCAGCACTATCCCCAAGGTATAGGGGAGACAATCTAACTTTGCTTACCAAACACCAAAGATGGCTGATGCCGCATATCAGAGCGGTCAACGTTCTAACTTGAGTCACCAAACATTTAACCAGAGAAATCACCAGACAACCTATTTACAAAACACGCACTACTTCGGTCTAGTATTATGAGTCAATGACATGTCATATGTACTGCTCTGTAATATAGTTTTTTTTTCGGTGCAAAGGTTTGGTCACCACCTTCCTTCTCCGCCATAATCGTTGATTACCTATAATCTGAATGCATCTTAAGTGTTGTATTGTCGTCCTCCGTGGTGTAGTGGTTAACATGGCTAGCCTCTACTTCCCAAGGTCGCGGGCTCAGACCCGGAAGAGGGCGATGGATTTTTTCAAGCGTAAATATCCTTTGGATGGCTTCCTTCGGAAGGGAAGTAAAGCCGGTGGTCCCGTGTCGTAGATTTACAGCACGTAAAAGAACCTCAAGCCTGATAAAGAGGCCTCTGAGCAAAATTACCGGTCTTTGACGTCCAATATAGAATGGGACGCTAAGGACCATAGTAGTTAAAGAGCGTCCATAAATACGAATAAAAAAGCAAAATTTTAAGTGTCCAAAAAAGTATTCGTGATTACATTTTCATATGATTTCGGCGTACTTACCTAACCAAAAAATCATCCGTTTATTTTTACACATCTTCCTTCTCTAAAAAAAAAAAAAAAAAAACACGCAGACAACGCCTGCGTGACAACACCAAAAATTGCAAAAACACTTCAAATTTCTAGTTAACTGCAGAGGTAAGACCTAATAATTAATGCAACTTAGCCCAATAATAATTAATAATCGCACGGTTGTATAATTAACCTAATTAATATAATATAAATAGTAATATACACAGGTAATATTATAACCAGTTGATTAAATTGTCGGCGTGCAAAATTTAAACACCTTCGAATATAAAAATAGCACGCCAAAGCAAGAGATACAACGTAACTAACTTTCCCAATACATGTAACAGGTGCGTACTTGCGGAGGCGTTGTCCATGTTAATGGAACCAAACAACCCAAATATCACCAGATTCTAGTGACTTATCCCGTAATGGTGGTAAAATGTCAAAGTTGCATTTCATTGGATGCATGTATAACCTCCACCAACACAAGCAATATGAAGATAATATGACGTTATTGATACAGTTTAAGGTGAAACTTAATCTGAAACTTTGGAATTCCGTTATACACAAACAGTTCAACTGATTTCTTCTTCTTCCTCCGCTGTGCTCGACGCGACAATGTGTGTTGATTTTAATGCTCTAGAATTCTAGATCATTCTGACCGACGGTGTCGTGGCAGAATGGTTAGACCGCTCGCCTCCCATCAAGGCGGCCCGGGTTCGATCCTTTGTACTGGAAGAAGCAGCGTCTGGCCGTTCATTCCACCAACTGCTCCACCATCACCTTTCCTTTGATCCATTTCACCGTCATCTCCTTCCTCGCTCGCTTACTAAACTTCGGGCTGATTAGCCAACCTGGTTCTTGTATCCGATCCAAACAGTCTGTCTGCTCCCGGACAGGCGTCTGACTCTAGGCATTGGCTTGTAAGCCCTGGGGTGGGGGGAGGGGTATAAGTCTTCCGAAAGGGGAGGATAAACAGAGAAAGAAGACCATTCAGCCGAGAATGAGCTCTCAACCTGAAGAGCCAAACATCAACAAAAACTGGAATTAATTGTTCTTTCACACAAGCCGTGTGTTGGACAGGGTTGGAAAGATAGAATCAGATGACTGAAAAATTCAATGTCATAGCCGGGATTTGAGCCACGGATCTCCCGGTCTCCGTCCGGTTGCTCTAACCACTGACCTACCATGGTAAGATGCTGGCACGCCATTAAATTCTCCAGCTGACTCGCATTTTTCCCGGTAAACCACAAGGAGATCTCAAATTGTATTGAGATGTCATACTCCAATGGCGACTTACATTCTTTGTAAGTACTTAAGTCTTTTAGTTTCAACCACTATTAGGTCAATTAATGGAATTAATTGTTCTTTCACACAAGGCGTGTGTTGGACAGGGTTGGAAAGGTTGGAGATCCGTGGTTCAAATCCCGAATATGGCATTGAATTTTTCAGTCATCTGATTCTACCTTTCCAATCAACAAAAACTGTCGGGCCTTCACTGGAAGAAGATATTACTAAAGAGTGCAACTTTGACATTTTCCGACTAGAGTCTGGTGATATTCGGTTTGTTAGGTTCCATTCATAACCGGCAACTCCTCCGCAAATACGCACCTGTTACATGTGTTGGGAAGGTTAGTTATATTGCAACTGTTACTTTGACGCCCTGTTTTTATATTCGCAGGTGTTCAAACTTTGCACGCCGACGCCACCAACTGATTCACCGATTATAATATTAATTATAGGAGTATTTCATTTACTTAGTTCGATATCATTGTTAGGTTATTCGGCTATTAGGTTATTGTTAATTAGTTATTAGATTTTACCCTTGCAGTTAACTAGAAATTTGAATTGTTTCGAAATTGTCGGTGTAAGCATAGTGTGTTTATGTGGGGTTTTATTTTTAGAAGCAGATCTGGAAGTCGATTATTTGCTGGTAGTTGGAAAATGCTTCATGTATATGTGCACAACGTATGGGAGCCAATTTGTCGCGGTAACTTCGTGTTATCTATTGCTGGGCGCCTGTTATTGTATTAATAGTTTGAATTTTGGGTTATTTGTCCTCCGGCTAGCTATTATTACTACTCAGTCGAGCATAACTCTTGAACAGGGTGTGTAAACGGAAAGGAGTTGTTACTAAACATAACACTGATAAAAGAATTTGTTTTTACACTTTTATTCCCGTCACTTTTAATTAATTTCACATGTTGACTCTTGATACACGCCCGACTGAAACTTATATTTTCTAATATCACTATAATCACTTATTTACTGCACGTTATATTCGTATTTCACATTTATAACTAACTTTACAACGCGAGAGATTTTGTAGAATTGCGCGACGTATAACGCGTGAACGATTCTCTTAAACTGTGCGACGTGTAACCTTTGTATGATTCTGTTGGACTGAACGACGTTTGCCTTGTGAATTATTCTGTCAAACTGCGCGTTACCTTTTTTTTTTTTTTTTTTTTTTTTTCCCCCCCGTGTCTGGCACGGAATTTATACTCCCTCACCCCAATATGCCTAAACATTATAACCGAGCTGCTATTGGTTAATAAAACGCGCCAACATTAGCGTCTATTTTTATATCCAATCAAAATTACGAACACGTATGCTCTAGGGAAGAAATTCCCTCCATTTCTACAGAAAAGCGCGCTAATCTGACGTCATTTGCTTGTCTCTTCTAATTAATAAACAACTCACCCCCTCGCTCATTGTTACCCGCTCTTATTGTCAGTTTCAGTGAGGCCGTGTAAACTTATTTCCTAACAATGCTTATAATTAACAAACATCTCAAATCATCGTCATACAATAATGCTAATTTACACTACAATCACTCTGGCATTCACAGTGTTGTGATATAAAATACTGCCTCAATCTGCATAAAGAAAAATCAAGAAATGCAATTGTTTGGTTTAGATAACTACGCCGAAATCACATTAACACGTAACTTTAATTACTTCATACTATTACAGTACAATAATTTGCAAACACACGTATCTTATATAAACCAAGTCCATAGCACTGTCCAGTGTTTAATTTAACACTTAAAGTGCATCCAGGTTATAGGTAATCAGCGATTATGACGGAGGAGGAAGCTGATGAGCAAACCTTTGTACCGATGTCTAATACTTTGAGATAAACCTTCCATAATCTTAAATTTTCAAGTTCTGCATTATTGAAATATGCCGAGTTTAACTTTATGCTAGGTAAGTAATGAACTGAGTCGAGACATCACGTTGTCGTCTCGCAAGTGTCCGCAAAGAGTTGCTGGACTATAGTTCTTGATAGACCTGCGCTGCGTTTCCTGTGGGTGAGTCAATGCAACATTCCATACATTTTGTGTATAAATGAAAACATGCAATAGAACTGGGGAATGAGTAGAGATACTCTTGTAACATGCAGCGTTAACTGAGTTGTGAATGAAGCTGATTTAACTGACGCATTAAATCACGTTTCTGCAATAGCCTGGCTTGGTGACTCACGCTCAGCCATTAGATATACCTAAACCGGTAACCAAAACTGTGAATTCAGCAGAAACAAACCAGAACTTAAAGTGACATAATACAGCGCAAAAAAAAATTTTGTTCTTTCCTTCCACTGTTAAGTGTTTACGCAAGTCAAACCTTTGTATTAAACATGTATATGCTAATGTATGAGGGCGGGTAGAAGAGAGACTTAATCCACAAACTTACTATGTTTCCGAGTGTTACATGGCTAATTACTTTTTACCGGGTGAAAAAATACACATGTTATGTGAATATTGGTAGATCGGTCTAACATACACATATTAGTTTATGTTTTCAAGAATGCATAATAATCAATAATTGCTGGTATTTGCATTTCCCCGGATAGAAAATCGTTTAAAATAATGTTTTCAGCACAAAATATATTTACATAAAAAGGGAAACAAAAAACTTATTATTACTATTATTATTATTATTTATCTTTATTACCCATGACTAACAATAGGGAATATAGGTATAACCTGTGTCATTATCAAGATAAAAAAATATACCGTGTTACACTCACATGACTTTCTCTACTCTTGTACAAACTATTTTTTACAGAAGCTTATTCTCCATATGCTTCATGTTAATCGAGATGTTAAATCTTATTGCTAATTTTCTTGTAGATGCAAGGGGAATATGGTAGGCTTTAAGCGATAGTCAAATATTTTAAGAGCTGGTTGCTATGTGGAGTATTCCATTCTCTTTGTATGTCCAGGACATAAAAAAAATGAATAACGAATTCCCATTTGAGAAAAAGTATTGGAAAATTTAAGGGAATAACAAGCAATATCTCGAAAATGGTTCACTCGATAAAAAAATGTATGTGGCGTAAATCGTGTGTTTTAACGAGATCTATATACATTTTTTGTGTGGTAAAATTTTGTCTGTATCTTACGGTTTACCAGTTATGTAAAATTCATTCAGAATGAAGACGACTTTTGGGGGCATTCCCAGAAAATTCAAGATATAAATTTATGCGCCTTGAAAACATCTTAAATATGTGATATTTTAATTAAAATCGATACAACCAATTTTGAGAAAATCAAAATTCTCGAAAAATGTTCCATGTAGGGATTTTCTTGAAAATCTTCGTGTCGCATCTTTGAAATATACCGAACGTAAATACGAAGTTTGGTATTAATCGGACTTTTCGTCTTTTAGTTATGCTATTCACAGACACACAGGGACCTTTTTCTAAAAATGCCTTTTTTGGATTCAGGGTGCCTGAAAACCTGTATTTCCAGTGAAATCTCGATATCGAATTTTTGGGTGGAATGCAATACTTCCCTTACTTACGTAGTAGAGAAAGTAACAATTGCTGCCGACTGGAGAATGTCAAACAGGAACAATTTCGGAATTGATATAGAATACAAAATTGGTTACATGCGTTTATACACAGAAAACTACAAATAAGAACATAATTCAGTGATCAATCTATCGCCTTTACAGTTTTTATAAAGTGAGTACTGCGACGGTACTCTGTACACCAATTTTCGGCAGGGGATTTGCAGGAATGGTCCTGGGTTCGATGCTAGCTC
The DNA here is from genome assembly GCA_030765065.1 of Deroplatys truncata. NCBI lineage: Eukaryota > Metazoa > Arthropoda > Insecta > Mantodea > Mantidae > Deroplatys > Deroplatys truncata. The sequence continues at coordinate 17,936,450 of CM060979.1, forward strand.
AGGGATTTGCATGGATCTTGGATCTAGGGTTAGTAAACTGAATCATCTTCCAGCCCGTTTATTTCCCGTCACCGTTTTAAAATCTGACTGCTGATATTACCATGCCACACACACGCTTTTCTTCATTCTATCGCCCCTATCCACAGATACATTTGTTTTCGGAACAACTTCCAAGGAACTATCACGAAGAAGAAGCGCGCCTTCTAAACTCTCCTGTTTCTTCATTTCCAAAACTCCCATCTCCCCATTTCACTATCACCTGATTTCTAGCTTCTTTCTCATTGGATGCCTGAGGGTGATAAGAGCATTGAATCTTTTTCTACACATGTGATTTTCAGGCGACCTAACGGTACATTAACAAAGCATATTCTCTTCACACTCGCTTAGAATAGGGACAACCACCCCATTTCAGGCCGCTAATGGCGGTGTCTTTTCAACCCATGTTCACCTGTAGATGTAATATTTACTTCCCAGTCTCATTTAATAATACTATACCTTCTGTTATTAATACTTATTTTACCTGTGGTTATAATTTTATTTAACTACTCAGAACGTACTGCTTCAGTATCGAGTATCGAATATCGGTGCTCAAAACTTAGTATCGGTATCGGGAAATAGTGGTATCGTCCCATCACGGTCGTCCTCCGTGGTGTAGTGATTACCATGCTAGCCTCTAGGTCCCGAGGTCGCGGGCTCAAACCCGGCGGAGGGCGATGCATTTTTTCGGGCATGGTTTCCTTCGGAAGGGAGGTAAAGCCGGTGGTCCCGTGTCGTAGATTTACGCCACGTAAAAGAACCTCAAGCCTGATAAACAGACCTCTGAGTAAAATTACTGCTCCTCCAAGCCCAATATAGAATGGGACGCTAAGGACCACAGCACATAAAGAGCGTCCATAAATAAAACTCAATTTCAATTTCGTCCCATTACTACTCATAATACTAGCAGAAGACCGAAAAATCCCGTCTTTTGTAAATAGATTGTCTAGTAATTTCTATGGGATATACCCAGTGACTCAAGTTAGAAAGTTGGCTGCCCCGACATGCCGCATTAACCATTTTTGTTTTTTAGTAACCCGAGTTGGGCTGCGTCCTGTATAGAAAGGCCGTGGAAGCTTGCGAATTCACATAACAGTTGTCGACATGGACGTGGTTGGATGGTGACGTCGCCGAAGGGGAGTTTTGTTGTGAGAGCGAACGGGGTTTCCTTGCACGGAATACCGAGGTTTTAGAAAACCGTAGTTGTCGACGCGAGTGAATTCCCCACAGGATCGAATATCTGTCCTTATCAGGATTGAGTGTTCATAGTGAAAAAAAGGGGAAATCCTCTAGTGTATCCTCCACAAGGCGGTGAGTGTCGTATTCTTGTGGCTGTAACATAAGACATTCCCTCAGGAGTCGCAGAGAGGTAGATCTGAGGATTGTATGCGTTTCCCACGAACAGCAAAAAAATCTTCTTCTTCTCCTCATACAAAAGTCACACACCCTCTGCTTTAAATGTGAGCCACTTCCAAGAGATTATCTTCTAGCTTCCCCCTATCACCGAGATTCACTACCTTACAATCTGCTGGTAGACTTGATATTGAGAATCTGACCAAGTTGTAACTTGAGTTGCAACACTGGGAAGCAATTTCTACAAACCGATCTGTGCTGAGGGATAGAACAATTTACTTCACTAGTGACTTAGGATAACACTAATGTTGAAAACCACTTAACACTCTGGTCTTTTTAATTCCTAAACATGTGCTGTATAACAGCACAAGAGCATGTGAACGCCCTTACTTTTGACACCTTGCGGATTTATTTGTTATTATTTCTTTACTACGTATGGTAAGTATTGCATTCCACCCAAAAATTCAATACCGAGATTTCACCGGAAAGACAAGTGCTGAGGTGCCCTGAATCCAAATAAACAATTTTTTTAAACATGTCCGTGTGTGCGTTTGTGTGTCTGTAAACAGCATAATACAAAAACGAAACGTCGGATAAATACCAAACTTGGTATTTGAGTTTAATATTTTTCAAGGATGCGACACGAAGATTTTGAAGAAAAGCTCCCCACCCCCGACTACCCTATACACGGAATAGTTTTCGAAAATAGCTCTAACGATTTTGATTAAATTATCATATGTTTAAGATATTTTCATGGCAAATGAAACGTATATCATGAATTTTCTGGGAATGATCCCAAAACCCTCTTCACTCTGAATGACTTTTGCATAAGTGCTAAACGTAAGAGAGAGACACATAATTTATGTCACATATTTTTTTACTTTCTCTACTACGTACAGTAAGTAGGGAAAGTATTGTATTCCACCCAAAAATTCGATACCGAGATTTCACCGGAAATACATGTTTTGAGACCCCCTGAATCCAAAAAAAGCATTTTTGGAAACATGTCCGTGTGTGTGTGTCTCTGTGTGTGTCTGTCTGTGAACAGCATAACTCAGAAATGAACAGTCGGATAAACACCAAACTTGATATTTAGGTTCAGTATCTTCCAAGGATGCGACACGAAGGTTTTCAAGAAAATCCCCCCACCCTAGAGTACCCTTTACATGGAACATTTTTCGAAAATTTTAATTTTCTCAAAAATGGCTCTAACGATTTTGATTAAAATATCATATGTTTAAGATATTTTCATGACAAACAAAATGTATATCTTGAATTTTCTGGGAATGTCTCCAAAAGTATTCTTCATTGTGAACGACTTTTGCATAACTGGTACACCATAAGAGATAGACAAAATTTTACTACACAAAAAATGTAGATCGAGTTAAAATACACAATTTATGTCATATACATTTTTTTTTGTTGAGTGAACCATTTTCGAGATATTACTTGTTATTCCCTTAAATTTTTCAATACTTATTTTCTCAAATGTGAATTCGTTATTCATTTTTTTGTCTTGGATATGCAAAAAGTATTAATCTGTGGCAAAGGGAATGGTGCTGCACCTAGCAACCAGCTATTAAGAGATATGTATGTGCTTAAAGGCTACTGTATTTCTATATTGCCCTTGTAAATATATATTCCCCTTACATCTACAAGAAAATTAGCAATAAGACAGAGACCACAAATGTTTATCTCGATTAACATGAAGTAGATAGAGAATAAGCGTTTGTAAAAATAGTTTGTACAAGAGTAGAGAAAGTCATGTGAATTGTAACATATCAGATTTTTTTTTTTTTTTTGCTGGACATGCAAAGAGAATGGAATACTCCACATAGCAACCAGCGTTAAAATATTTGACTATTGCTTAAAGCCTACCATATTCCCCTTGCATCTACAAGAAAATTAGCAATAAGTTTCTGCAAATATTTATCTCGATTAACATTAAGGAAGTGTAGAGTAAGCGTTTCTAAAAATACTTTTACAAGAATGGAGAAAGTCATGTGAGTGCAATACATCAGATATTTTTTTCTTTGAATGCTATTGAACGTAACGTATATGTGATAATTTAAATATATCGCGCTTCTCCTCTAAACTCGATGTAATGTGATAACAGGGTCTGTAGCACACCTTGACTTGTACACGTTTTAAGCTTTTCGCATCGCAACCGGTATGACGTAATTAGCTTATGGGCCAAATACATAGGATTCGTGCACACTTGAAGGCGTGCACCAAGCTTCTGCCACGCTGTTTTATACACTATCACTACAATTTAATGCCACTATTAGCAATATGACAAATATGTAAACTAGGCATGGCAAGTGCTTGAAAGTTGAATCGACGCATACAGATCTGGGTTTAAATATAAGCGAAAACTAGTCCTTTAATTACCACATTCATACATTGATTAATAATGCACGTATAAACTTGGGATTTTTATTTAGAATTTCTAAAGATCTTAAATGTTTTCCGTTGATTTTATTCCATCATACTTATGTTAGCTCTAAAGTCGAATAACTTTCACCAATTTGGAATACATATTTCCAGATTCTTATAAACCAAATCGAAATAATTCAGAAAAAGGTTCTTAGATTTCTTTATTGGAATAAATATAACAGGTTAGCATATAGTGATGGTTCGCAGTACCAGATTCTTTTAGGTGAATTTAATATTGACTTATTCAGTGTTAGAAGAGCGGTTACTAATCAAACGTTACTTTATAAATAAGCCATTCTTCTTAAAATGATTTTAAAGTTTAATATAAGGCACTTGAACCAGAGATTATGTTTTAGTATTATCTGTCACATTCCTGGGTCTATTATCATATAAGAATTGTATTTTATTGAGTATGTGTTTAATGTATAACAAAATATCACTGGAAACTGTTCTTGATTTTTTCTCCTGGGTACTCTTCATCTAAAAATATTGTCAGAAACAACTATCTTAATTAGCTACGGGCGTTACTGGTTGCTTGCTTTGTTTGTCTGCTTTTACTTCGTCTGTATGTATCTGTTTTTCGTTTGTATGTATATGTGTGTGTGTGTGTGTAAAAATTTTAAATTGAGTTTTATTTATGGACGCTCTTTAACTACTATGGTCCTTAGCGTAATTTTGCTCAGAGGCCTCTTTATCAGGCTTGAGGTTACGCCCGAAAAAATTCCATCGCCCTCAGCTGGGTTTGAACCAGCGACCTCGGGAAGTAGAGGTTAGCACGGTACCACTAGTCCACGGAGGACGACGTGTGTGCGTGTGTGTTTGTCTAACCCTTCTGTAATTGGGGCCAATGCCCTGTTGAAGGCATAAATAAATCTCCATTACCCACCAAGTTGGGTACTCTTACGGTAGGATACAATGTTCTACCCGCGGATTAAGAAACACAAAAATAAAGATACGATGCGTTGTATTCACATGATTTTCTATACTCACTATTCCTACATAAACGTATTCTTCTATCTAATTCTTGTTAACGGAGATAAACTCTTAAGACTACATTAAAGCGATAGTCAGATATTTAAAAAGCGGATCGCTATACGCTGGCTTTGAAATTCCATGTTCTTTGGATGACCACCAGAAAAAACGAATAGCTACTTACTCTTGAAAAAAGCATACGTATGTGAAAATGCAAACCATTATAAACAATACCTTGAAAATGCTTAACCCGCAAACATTTTTTATAAACTGAGTGCTTTAACGAAGTCTACCTCTGCCTGCTGTGCAAGAGGACCAGAGTTCGAATCCCGGCTGGGAGGTGGGGACTTTTCTCTAGCCAATAGTATTCCTTATCCTCGCCCAGAGTATGGAGGACAGGATGAGTATGACAGAGAGAGAGAGAGAGAGAGAGAGAGAGAGAGGGAGGGTGAGATTTAATGATTAAAACCCAAGACGTGCAAGAAATCCAACGACAAGAGTTAAACGGGTTAACACCATTGCCAATAGGCAATAAGTTCCAAGGGAAAGGTCGCCGATAAGACCAATGTAGTTAAAGGCGGGGTATAAATTAAACATAAAAAATCTGATGTGTTACACTCACATGACTTTCTCTACTCTTGTACAAACTATTTTTCCAAACCTTATTCTCCATCTACTTCATGTTAATCAAGATAAACATTTGCAGACTCTATCTTATTGCTAATTTTCTTGTAGATGTAAGGGGAATATATATTTACAAGAGCAAAATAGAAATACAGTAGCCTTTAAGCACATACATATCTCTTAATAGCTAGTTGCTAGGTGCACCACCATTCCCTTTCCCACAGATTAATACTCTTTGCATATACAAGACAAAAAATGAATAACGATTTCACATTTGAGAAAATAAGTATTGAAAAATTTAAGGGAATAACAAGCAATATCTCGAAAATGGTTCACTCAACAAAAAAAATGTATATGTCATAAATTGTGTATCTTAACGCGATCTACATTTTATGTGCAGTAAAATTTTGTCTATCTCTTATGGTTTACCAGTTATGCAAAAGTCGTTCACAATGAAGAATACTTTTGGAGACATTCCCAGAAAATTCAAGATATACATTTTGTTTGTCATGAAAATATCTTAAACATATGATATTTTAATCAAAATCGTTAGAGCCATTTTTGAGAAAATTAACCTTTTCGAAAAATCTTCCATGTAAAGGGTAATCTGGGCTGGGGGGATTTTCTTGAAAACCTTTGTGTCGCATCCCTGGAAGATACTGAACCTAAACACCAAGTTTGGTGTTTATCCGAATGTTCGTTTCTGAGTTATGCTGTTCACAGACACACACACACACACACACACACACGGACATGTTTCCAAAACTGCTTTTTTTGGATTCAGGGGGTCTGAAAACATGTGTTTCCGGTGAAATCTCGGTATGGAATTTTTGGATGGAATTCAATACTTCCCCTACTTACTATACGTAGTAGAGAAAGTAAAAATTATATATTAGTGCCTATGTCGCACGGTTTTGTGTATCTCTTACGGTTTAACAATTATACAAAATTCATTCAGAATGAAGAGGACTTCACAAGTGTACTGCGCATTCTCCATCGACAAAAGTTCCATCCCTAAAACATGTCTCTCCATCAAGAGCTGCATGGAAACGATTTTGACAATCGTCTTAACTTTTGTAAATGGGCATTAAGACGTGATACTCCAGATTCATCACGTGATGAGGCAACATTTACTAATCATGGCCATGTAAACCGCAGAAACATGCACTATTGATCCGTTGACAATCCCCGTTGACTTCGTCAGGTGGAACGTCAACGTCCATGGAGTTTAAACGTGTGGTGTGGGATAGTGAACCATCAGCTCATAGGCCCTTTGTTCATAGAAGGAACAATGAACTCGCACAAGTATCGCAGCCCCCTGACAGACCATCTGTCACATATGCTAGAAGACGTTCCTTTGCAGACTCGGAGGAACCTGTGGTACCAACATGATGGCTGTCCAGCCCATAGTGCACGAAGTACTACAGCTTGTCTTAACGGATTCTTTCCAAATCGTTGGATTGGACGAAGCGAACCTGTACCTTGGCTGGCCCCTTTAGACTTTTTTCTCTGGGGAAGGCTAAAAGACACTGTCTACAAGGATGTACCAACTACACCAGACGATATGAAACAACGTATTACTGCTGCCTGCTCTGAAATTTCCGCTGAAATGCTAGAACGTGTGCAGCAGTCTTTCCAAAGCAGACTGGAAGCTGGCGGTGGTCATTTTGATTACAACCTTTGAAGGGCTATGTTCTCTTCACTTGTTAGAATCCACAGAAGTATTGTAATTCCCTTTTGTTTTTCTTTAGTTTGTGCTACCACAGGTTGTACAAGTGTCGGTGCGTGAAAGTTTCAAAATAAGATTTCTCGTAAACCACTTGCACTAGAATCTTGCAACAAACGTCACTGACATTCTAATTTACCCTACCTTTATTCTGTTGTAACTAGGGATTGTTCCATTTAAAAAACAGCATGTTTGCTCAAAAATACACTTTCTCAGTATTATTAAAATGTGTTTGTACGAGCCCCTGACTACCAATCAATGCTGTGAAAACTGCACATCAATAGCACTTTCCATTTCCGAAATATTTGAAGTGCAGGTTTTAGGTGATAAACCCTGTATAACGAAGTGTGTAATGCAGATGTTTCCGGAACGGTTTATCTCGAATAAAATGAAGTAGATAGGAAAATAAATTTTCCTAAGCGTAATTTGCATATCCGCTAATTTGCGATAGAGGATAGAATCTCAAGTGAATGTAACACATCAGAGCTCTGTAGCCATTTCTATGCTGCAGTTGGTGTCCTGCGAATATTTGGTAGAGATCTCCGATGCAGTGAACCAAACACCTACGTAAGTGGATTGCTTAACCGAAGTGCTTGTTCTGTCCAGAGAGGCGCAAGTGTTAAGATGAAATCTACTGCGTAAAATTCGATTTCGTTATTACGTTTGTCAATTTTATCTCGGTCGCTCACACGCCTCCGAGATGAAGCAAGTCCCTCTTCCGTTGCTGACAATTCCTCCGCGATTTAAACTGAATTTTCTTCTTTATTTCCGCATGTTCGTAAACAGGATTTGTAAGCTCCACACAATACAAGAACAGACAAGCCTTAAACAAGTGGAGGGGAAAACCGATTAGCTGGAAGGGACGTTTAGACGACAAGACATTTTCTTCCCTCCTCGTTGCTACATTCTGCGTTTATGTTAGGGAAAAAGGCTACATTCAAAATAGGCAGATAACATTTTGACATTTTCCAAGTACTCGGGGGTACACTTCGATATAAATCTTGAGATTGTAATGCAATACTGCTTCACGTATCTTCTTGAAGCCCGAACAAACTGTCCACTTTGTTTCCGATTTTTAGTTTTTTGTGCAGTCTTAGTTAATGAATTTCTCTTTAATTTTATATATTTGAAGCAGTTGATAGTTTCAGCCCCACGTATGGACGCCAATTTGAAGAAGGTTGTATTGTTATTTGCCCCAATTTTAAAAATATTAACTTTGTAATTTGACTGTTTCTTTAAATATTATATATTTAGGTTTGCCTCAGCTGTGTCAGTATTTTTGTTAGAGACACGTATCTCTTAGCAGGGTTGTGATGCGACAAGAATGTAGGCTTACACAGATTATAATTTTACTTCACTCCTTTTATTAATGCTTGACACGATTTAAATAACACTTCACTGATATAGAGAGAGCTGTGAGATTCTTTTTATTATTAAATACTTGCACTTTTTAACACGTAAACTATTTTCGTCTCACACTAATACGTATTATATTTCACGTGGACACTTTTTGCGTCTGGTTAGTAACACTGTCTGCAGGCAACTGAACTCTAAATTTGTAAAATGTTCTCCTTTTCAGTTTCTGATTGGCTAATCCTACTCCAATAGAATACCTTCATTTAACTAAAGCTTTTTCTGGTTGTTGATTGGCTATTTTATAAACTGTCACTAAAATTACATTATTGCTTCCAAGAATCAGAAGTAGTGTTGTTAAACTCTCAAACTCATTATTGCCAAAAGGTTACCTCATTCTTACCTCATTGTTAGCAACTTTTAACCTATTATTCTCACAGCTCCTACATTATTAAATTACATAATACATTCATATAACATTATTAAACATGGATGCAATAATATAAACATTTAGAATGACTGTAATATACACTTTTTATATATATATATATATATATATATATATATAGTTGCATACACATTGCTTTAAGGCGGAATGTTATTGAATTATATATTATAATTAGACTGAAATCATTTAAGTGTTAAAAATGCTGCCTCAATATTCCATTATTGTGCGCAAAATACCTTTTTTAATCCACTTCCTCTTCTTGCTTTCATGATGTAAAGTTGAGTTTTCTGCATTCAGTGCTGGTAGCCTGAGTGTTTTGTCTACTTTACTGCACGTATGTATATGGACTATATTGAATACCCTTACTTTTGATATATTTATATGTATTGCGGACATAGAATATGATCACATTTGATAACAGAATTCTACAATTTCACCCCTTTACTTCCTTTTTACTTCCTCTATCACAAATAGGTAGCTAGAAAAGGTATTGAATTCCACCCAAAAATTCGATAACGAGATTTACCCGGAAATACATGCTTTGAGGACCTCTGAATCCAAAAACAAGGACTTTTTAGAAAAAAGTAAGTGTTTCTGTCTGCGAACAGCTTAACTCAAAAACGAAAAGTCGGATAAACACCACACTTTGTATTTAGGTTCAGCACCTTCCAAAGATACGACATAGATACGAAATCCCGGCATTCACAAACTACCGTTTACATGGAAATTTTTTTCTAAAAAATGGCTAACGATTTTGATTAAAGTGGTATGCGTAACCACTAAAGATATTTACATGACAAATAAAAGGTATATCTTGAATAGCCTACTCCTCTCTTCTTTCGGAAGGAATGTTGTGTAATCTTGTGTTACTACTAAACGTCAAGCGAAGAAAAAACGTATTACACAAAGAGTACAGATCTCTTTAAAATACACAATTTATGTCAAACAACTTTTTTGTGCATAAACCGTTTGTGAGATATCTGTTATTAAAGGTTCGAAATGTCCATTACTTCGGTCATTCTTTTTAAGTCTTGTCAACATTCATTTGATTCTCGCGATGTCATGGAAACAGTATGGAGTTTTAAGGCCAGCATATAGCGTCCAGTTGTTAAACATTTGACTATCGCTGTTCTTTGTATCTATAACGAAATGTGTAATGTAGCTGTTTCTGTAAAGGTTTATTTGGATTAAAATGAAATAGACAGAAAAATAAGCTTTAAAACAATTACTTTGTACACCGACTAATAAACCATAGAGGATAGAGAATGTCGTGTGACTCTGTCCTATCGGATTTTATATATTAATATTACTTTTATCATTTAATTCATGCGACATCTAAGTATGACATCTACAAATTAAGGTTAAACCAGGCGTTGATAATCGAATCACAGTTCACCACCAAGAATAATGTTTGTGACTTTGCAACTAGAACCAATCTTCAACAGCTGTTAGTGATTAATTTTATTTAAGCGTTAAGTTCTATTTCTGTTATTCCTATCGTCGAAATAGCAGTATGCAGCACACATGTGTTAAGTGGATTGGAGAATCTATGAAGTAGAAAATGCGAGACGCTCCTTCTCCAGTGATACACTTGCCACATTTGTATCGGAATATACTATGATAGAATATCTGTGCAAAGCGTTGCTCCCAACCGCGAATTCTGAAGATGAAGGTCTCTTAGTGGGCTAAAGGGAAACTTTCGAGCGTGTTATTGCCACGCTTCAGACGTCTTTATGCACTACATGAGGTAGGATAAAATTCCGAAATCTTCGTTTCGAAGTCGCCTTTTCCAATCCAACTCCATCCCAATAGAGCAGTGCACGCTGCTAGCCAATAAAAACCTCCCCTCCCCTTCAGTAAAGGGTAGTGAGGATGTCAAACGTCAGCACCCGACGCAGAAACCAATCCCAGGACGGTGGTATGAGAATGCAGGGAAGATATTCCAAATTCAAATGGACTGTGCGACCTCGGCAACTTGGTGGGCTTAACCTCGTGGCATCCTGTGCTTAGCGCCGAGAGATGGAGGATTTTCAAATATATGAGAGCGCTAGCACAGACCTCCCGCTTTCCTTCTTGAAAATCTGGCTTCCTCTCTGAACTGCATACACAAGATATTTCGAAAAGACAGACGTAGAACAAATATATCTCCATTAAAGGAGACAGACAGTACTTGAACATTAAACACAAATATTCTATATCTATTAAAAATTTTCTCATGTGCTACATTCACATGACTTTATCTACCCGCTTTCTATTATTACTGACTGTAAAAAATATTCTTAAGAAAGCTTATTTTCCTATCTTCTTCCTTTTAATCGAGATAAACCTTTCCGGAAACAGCTGCATTACACATTTAGTTATAGACACAAAGAGAACAGCGGCAGTCAAATGTTTAACAACTGGACGCTATATGCTGGCTTTAAAATTTCATACTGTTTCCATGACATCGCGAGAAACAACTGAAAATCGACAAGACTTTAAAAGAATGACTAAATATTGAACAATTCGAACCACTAATAATGGATAGCTTATGACCAGGCAGAGGGGATTTAGTAAGTAAGCAGAGCAATCCGGTTACCGCACAGAGTCGTCCTCCGTGGTGTAGTGGTTACCATGCTAACCTCCAGTTCCCGAGGTCGCGGGTTCAAACCCGGCGGAGGGCGTAAAAATCCTTAGTATGGCTTCCTTCGGAAGGGAAGTAAAGTCGGTGGTTCCGTGTCGTAGATTTACGGCACGTAAAAGAACTTCAAGCCTAATAAAGAGGCCTCTGAGCAAAATTACCTGTCTTTCACGCCCAATATAGAATGTGACGCTAAGGACCATAGTAATTAAAGAGCGTCCATAAATAAAACTCAACTTAATTTAATTTTACCTCACAGAGTATAAGTGACGTCAGTTATCTATTGCGGCGGACACACCCCTTCTCTCCCTAACAGCAAGGTTTCGTAATGATTGTTCCATTTATTCGCTGCATATACACCAGTGGAGAACATAGGCATTATGCCTAAAGCAAAGAAGAGTTTATATATCAAAATTAGACACTTTGTGGCGAAATGTGGCAAGGAACACTTCTATACAAATAGCGAAACCATCAGATGCAACACAGAGCTAAAAGACGTTTAAACATACGAGTAATGTTAAACATCACCGTATTTCAATGAAACACACTGTACATGTGACAGTATTAGAAAGGAACAATGTGCACCTTTAACCTCCACAGCCACAAACTACAAATCAGAATGTTTTGATGATTTGTTTTATACATTGATAAAAGCGGATATTGCTTTCAGAAAATCTAGCTTCGAAATGATTCTCGTAGCTTTCATAAACAAATTGCACACTATCAATACCTAACACACATTGCTTTTTTACTTACTCTACTTACTACGTAGAGTAGGTAGGGGAAGTATTGCATTCCACCCAAAAATTCGATATCGAAATTTAACCAGAAATACATATTTTGAGGCGCCAGAATCCAAATAAAGCATTTTTGGGAACATGTCCGTGTGTTTGTCTGTGAACAGCATAAATCAAAAACGAAAAGTCGGATAAATACCAAACTTGGTATTTGAGTTTAGTATCTTCCAGGATGCGACAGGAAGATTTCCAAAAGATCCCCCACCTCAAAATTTTGATTTTTTCAAAAGTGGCTCTAACGATTTTGATTAAAATAGCATATGTTTATAATATTTTCATAGCAAAACAAATCTATATCTTGAATTTTCTGGAGATGTCCCCAAAGTACTCTTGATTCTGAATGACTTTTGCTTATCTGATAAACCGTAAAAGATAGATAAAATTATGTCATCCATTTATTTTGTTCGAGTGAACCATTTCCGAGATATCCCTTGTTATTTGTTTGAACTTCCAATACTTATACTTTTTCTCAAATAGGAATTCGCTATTCATTTTTTTATGTCCTGGACATACGAAGAGAATGGAATGCTCCACATAGCAACCAGTTCTTAAAATATTTGACTATCGCTTAAAGCCTACCATATTCCCCTTGCATCTACAAATGTTTATCTCGATTAACATGAAGTAGATGGAGAATAAGCGTTTGTATACATAGTTTGTACAAGAATAAAGTCATGTGAGTGCAACACATCAGATTTTTCCTTCTAATACTCCTTAATCCTGATCCACCTTCGAAGTAGGATGCACTGCCCTCAACTGTGCATCATTTTTGTTTACAGAGAGCACTGCAAGGTCACAAACGCTTCCAACTTCCCTTGCCAGCAATCCTCGGTGCGATCCTGACTTGATGGTTTACTTACTAAAACCCCTCTGCCTGCTGATGACACAAACAATTTATTTGAAATAAAGTGTGTTTTAAAGAGATATACATTTCTTGTGTAGTTGAAGTGGTATATTTGTTATTAGTTGGAAGATGCTTCATGTTTATATGCACCACGTATGGAAGCCAATTTATCGCGGTCACTTCGTGTTATCTTATTGCTGGGCGCCTGTTATTGTTTTATTATTTTACATTTTGGGTTCATTGTGCTCCGGCTAGCTATTATTATTCAGTCGAGCAAATCTTTTAAACAGGGTGTGTAAGCGGAAAGGATTTTGTTACTCAAAGATAACACTGATAAAAGAATTTGTTTTTACACTTTTATTACCGTCACAATTAAGTTCACATATTGATTCGTGATACACGCCAGACTGAAACTGTTATATTTTCTAATATCACTATAATCACTTATTTACTGCACTTTATTAATTCACGTATTTCACATTTATAACAAACTTTAAGACGCGAGAGATTCTGTAGAATTGCGACGTGTACTTTATGTATGATTCCGTTGAACTACGCGACGTGTAACCCGCGAACGATTCTGATGAACTAACTGTGCGACGTATAACGCGTGAATGCTTCTGTTGGACTGACCAAATCTATCTCTGACTTTAGCTTTTTATACTCCCACACCCCGATATGCCTAAAGATTATAACCGAGCTGCTATTGGTTAATAAAACGCGCCAACATTAGCGTCTATTTTTATATCCAGTCAAAAATTACGAAAACATATGCTCTAGGGAAAATATTCCCGCTATTTCTAAGAAAAGCGCGCCAATCTGGCGTCATTTGTTTGTCTCTTCTAATTAATATTCAACTCACCCCCTCGCACATTGTTATCCGCTCCTATTGTCAGTTTCAGTGAGGCCGTGTAAACTTATTTCCTAACATTGCTTATAATTAACAAACATCTCAAATCATTGTCATACAATAATGCTTATTTACACTACATCACCCTGGCATTTACATTATTGTGATACAAATTACTGCCACATAGTACCTTTCCGTCTATCGTTTAACGTTTACCAGTTATAAAGATTGTACAATATTCCTTCGGAATGAAGAGGACTTCACGGGCTATTCCCAGAAAATTCAAGATATATATTTTATTTGCCGTGTAAATATATTTAATATGTGGTATTTTAATCAAAATCATTAGAGCCATTCTACAGGAAAATAAAAAATTTCTAAAAATGTTCCATGTAAAGGTTACTTTGGTGTGTGGGGATTTTCTTGAAAATCTTTTTTCACATCTTTGGAATGTACCGAGTTTAAACACCAAGTTTGGTGTTTATCCGACTTACTGTTTTTGAATGGTAGAATCAGACAACCGAAAAATCCAATGCTATAGGGATCACCCAATCTCGTCCAGTTGCTCCAACCACTGAGCTACCATGGCAATATGCCGGTACGACATTAAGTTCTCAAGCTGATTCGCATTTCTTTTTGAATTTATCAGTTGTCTGATTCTACTTTTCTAATCTTGTCCAACAAACGGCGTGTGTGGAAAAACAATTCATTTCATTAAATGACCTAATAGTGGTTGAAACTATGAAGCCCGGGACTTAAAGTGCTTGCAGCATTGTAAATCGCCATTGCGGTATGTCTTTTCAATACAGTTTGAGATCTCCTTGTGGTTTACCGGGAACAAATGCGAATCAGTTAGGGAATATAATGTGGTACCGGCATGTTGTCACGGTAGCTAAGTGATTAGACCAACCGGACGGAAACCGGGAGATCCGTAGTTCAAAACCCGGCTATGACATTGCATTTTTCAGTTGTCTGATTCTACCTTTCTAATCTTGTCCAACACACGGTTTTGGAAGAACAATTAATTCCATTACTGTTTTTGAGTTATGCTTGAACATACAGTACTAGCCACAGGCAAACTAACACAATAAATCATTAATGTTATAAGATATCTAATTCACAGCTTCTCAGCATCAACACATTAATAGTTTCTTTCTTTTTGTTCTAAGTTTTACGTGTTATGCATTTTCTTTGCTAATATTGTACGTAAAATAATTAAGAGGATGTTGAAACACATATATAGATAATGTACACATGGTAGAAAACAAGTATATAAGGTTATAACATATAAAATATAATATGAGGGGGAAAGGCCACTGTAATTCAAAATTACAAGAAATGCAGTAGTATCTACGTAACGAACTTTGGATTCATAATTAACACGTTGGAAGTCTGTAAACATATCTACGTAACATAAACTGTTATTGGATGTTATTGGATAGTAGCACCAAACAGCTGCAGTAATACGTGCCTATAATTCAAATACGTACGTTAAAAAAACGGTTGAAGGGAACACTAACAGAAGCTTGTCAGTGTTCGAGCAGGAAGGTAGGGTATAAGCTCGTCTCTAAATAGACGCTAAATCTACGTATTTAAAGTCTACCAGTTATACATATGTTAACATGAGAAAGGTAATAATGAATTGTGAATATCTTATGTGGTTTATCCAAAATACAAGTGAAATAATTAAAACAATACGTGTATGCAAAATATTTTAACATTATTCATACCCAACCATGACAAGAGACAATTGCTCTCCGACACAAATACAACAACCGTGGCACAATTATAAAGTAGTAATTACAACAAACTAACACACACACACAAGAATACAGATACACGATCATCAGATTCCAGTCTACGAGAACGTCGAGATACACTATGTGATCAAAAGTATCCGGACACCCCCACAAACATACGTTTTTCATCTTAGGTGCATTGTGCTGCCACCTACTGCCTGGTACTCATTATCCGCGACCTCAGTAGTCATTATACATCGTGAAACAGCAGAATGGGACGCTCCGTGCAACTCACGGACTTCGAACGTGGTCAGGTGATTGGGTGTCACTCGTGTCAGAAGTCTGTACGCGAGATTTTCACACTCCTAAACATCCCTAGGTCCACTGTTTCTGATGTGATAGTAAAGTGGAAACGTGAAAGGACATGTACAGCATAAAAGCGTATAGGCCGACCTCGTCTGTTGACTGATAGAGGCCGTCTACATTTGAAGAGGGTCGTAAAGAGTAATAGGCAGACATCTATCCAGACCATCACACACGAATTCCAAACTGCATCAGGATCCACTCCAAGTACTATAACAGTTAGGCGTGAGGTGAGAAACCTTGGATTCCATGGTCGAGCGGCTGCTCATAAGCCACACATCACGCAGGAAAATGCCAAACGACGCCTCGCTTGGTGTAAGGAGCGTCAACATTACACGATAGAACAGTGGCAAAACGTTATGTGGAGTGACGAATCACGGTACACAATGTGGCGATTCGATGGCAGGGTGTGGCTATGGCGATAGCCCGATGAACGTCAACTGCCAGCGTGTGTAGTGCCAACAGTGAAATTCGGAGGTGGTGGTGTTATGGTGTGGTCGTGTTTTTCCTGGAGGGGGCTTGCACCCCTTGTTGTTTTGCGTGGCACGATCACAGCGCAGACCTACATTGATATTTTAAGCACGCTCTTGCTTCCCACTGTTGAAGACAATTCAGGGATGGCGATTGCATCTTTCATCACGATCGAGCACCTGTTCATACTGCACGGGCTGTGGCGGAGTGGTTACACGACAATAACATCCCTGTAATGGACTGGCTTGCATAGAGTCCTGACTTGAATCCTATAGAACACTTTGGGATGTTTTGGAACGCCGACTTCGTGCCAGGCCTCACCGACCTACATCGATACCTCTCCTCAGTTCCGCACTCCGTGAAGAATGGGCTGCCATTCCCCAAGAAACCTTCCAGCACGTGAGTGAAAGTATGCCTGCGAGAGTGAACGCTATCATCAAGGCTAAGGGTGAGCCAACACCATATTGACTTCCAGCATTACCGATGGAGGGCGCCACGAACTTGTACGTCATATTCAGCCAGGTGTCCGGATACTTTTGATCACGTAGTGTACGTCACGAGAGTACGGGCATCAAGACGACCTGCAGGTACGTAATACAGCATCCATCATCATCGACGTAGTGGGGACTTACCAAGGGAACCGCTACATGCTGTTCACAAACACACACACACACACACACACACACACACACACTCACACACACGGACATTGCGCGCGTGTTCCAATCTTTTTATAAAACCTTTTTCTTTTTAATTCAGGGGACCTCAAGGGATGTATTTATGATCAAACCCCAATCTCGAATTAATGGATGGAATACAGTACTTCGTTTGCCTACAATAACATGTAAGTGACAAAGAAAATAAAAACAATAACATATTTAAATATCGCTATTTCTTGAAATAAATAATACAAATTCCATTACCACAGGAGGACAAAACCTGTGCAGCGTAAAATGTAATTTGTTTTTATGCCAGACGACGACAAAAGGAGCAATTTCTGTTTTCGTCAGTTTTGTTCTTTAAGTAATCTTCTCTTCCAATTTGGTTGCGTATTTCTCTCTCGTTTCATTTTGCCCCGTTAATGTATTCCTTCTATTTTTCTTTGTTTTTTCTGTGTTCTCTCCGTAATGCCTCTCCTCTTTTGTCTGCCTTTTCCTGAACAAGGATCCACGGAGAATTCCTAACTTATGCTTTTCGTTACTGGGTCCCGGGTGTATGTCCTCATTTTGTCTTTTTTTTTCGTGCTCTAGAGTTAAGCACCTCTTTGTTCCTTCTTGAACAAGAATTCGGTGTACTGTTTTTGCAATGTTCTCTCTTTTGGGGGACGCAGCCCCTGATAAATCACAGGCTTACATCTTTGCTTTCCATACATTCGCTTCCTACTGCTTTGTGACACTTATATACACAGTTTATTGGCTTTAACTCTTTCTGTGAAGCAATTATGCAGTATCATCCGTTTTTATCATGGAGCCGTTTTCCATATTTTCCCCGCAGCAATTATTGACATAAAAACCACAGGTATTACGTTACGTTAGTTTCAACGCAGGCTGCTCTCGGATTTATTAATTTTGCTACGGTCAAAAGATGTGAATATAAACAAATACCTTCTGGATGTTATGAATTTAATCCAAAAACCAATGGCTTAGTTCTTGAAGAGCGGCCAATGCTACTATAGGTATCATCTAATATGAGATTACTTGCTTGCTTTTGTGTTATAGTTCATAAAAAATAAATAAATAAAAAAATAACCAGAAAGGAACATTTGAAACAAAGGAAGCGTTAAAATGCCGTTAAAAGCGAAATATATACTTCAGAGCTCTTCAGGGTTTATGAAATACGCAATACTACATTTAATGACTTTCCTTTTAACTTTCTCTGGATATCGAGATTTCACCTGAAATATGTTTTGAGGTTCCTTTAATAAAAAAAAGCATTTTTAGAAAAATGTGTGTATGTCTATATGCGTAAGTCTGTGAACAGCACAACCCAAAAACGAAAAGTCGGGCTTATACCAAACTTGGTAATTAGGTTCAGTACTTTTCAAAGACGAGATACGAAGATTTTCATGAAAATCTAAAGTTTTTAGTTTCTAAAAATGTCTGTAACGACTTTGATTAAAATACCATGTATTAAAGATGTTTACATGACAAATAAAATATACATCTTGAATTTTTTGGCAATATTCTGCGAAGTCCTCTTCATTCGGAAGGAATTTTATATAATCTTGTATAGCCCGTAAACGTTAATCGATAGGCGAAAAGCAACTGTACAAAAAAGTGAATCTCTTTAAAACACACAATTTATTTTAAACAAAGTTTTTGTGGTATAAGCCATTAACGACATATCCGTTAATAAAGGTTTGAATTCTCCATTACTTGGTCATTTTCTTAAAGTCCTGTCAACATTCAGTTCTTTCTCGCGATGTCATGGAAACAGTATGGAATTTTAAGGCCAGCATGTAGCGTCCAGTTCTTAAACGTTTGACTGTCCCTGTTCTCTTTGTATCTATAACGGAATGGTAATGCAGATATTTCTGCAAAGTTTATTTGGATTAGACAGTAATAGGCAGAAAAAAAAGTAATAAGCTTTTGTATACCCACTAATAAACGATAGAGGGTAGAGAAAGTCATGAGAATGTATTACATCAGATTTTTAAATTCCAAATGTTGCTATTCCCCCCAAGTTCAGTATCTCTGCTTACTACTTCAGATCCATGCATTGCCGGCGATTAAGTGGACAGTTATCTAAGAGAAAAATAATTTAAATTCACTCATTATACAGAATGTATCTTTATTGGTGTCATATATTTGGGAGACGTGTTCCTGACATCAAAACAGTAAACAAAGTTCAGATGTACATGGGTTTGAAAATCAACCGTTTCGTTGTTATAGGCCAAAGAAGATGTATTCCATGAGTGAACAGACGGATATGCACTACACGTATGGCCGTGCAGACGGCAATGCAGCACGAGCACGTGAACTTTATGCAGATAGCCGTTACCGTGTGCAAGAACATTCGCACGAATTCACCAACGCTTGAGAGAAAATGGCGCATTTGAGAGAAGTACTAGGGATGTTGGAAGACCAAGAGCGGTACGAGGCATTGAGCTTGAAGAAAGAGTTCTTCGTGCTGTGGGTGCAGACCCATCACAAAGCACAAAACGTATGGCTGCAAGGATTAAATGAGGCGACTTTGATCCAAGAAGACGTTTCTGTTAACTCATGTTACAGCAGTGCACTGTGTTCATCAATTCCCAAGTCTGAGGCTGGTTTTACTCGCGACGGCATCTTCAATTTTCATAATACTAATAACTGGGCATTTGAAAATCCTAATGAAGTACGACAGGACAACCATCAACAGAGGTTCTCTCTCAACGTTTGGGGTGGAATCATTCATGCTCACCTTAGTGGTCCCTGTTTCTTCCTTCCGCGTCTGAATGCACAAACCTACCTCCAGTTTCTCGAAATGAGTTGCATCACTTAAGTGATAATGTGCCTCTGGACATCATCCGACGAATGTGGTTTTTACACGATGGTGCTCCACTTCAGTATGATAGTTCGTAAGTTTCTGAATGATTTCCGCAAAGATGGATTGGTCGAGGGAGGGACCCATTGCATGGCCCGCTCGATACCCTGATTTCAATTCAATGGAGGCATTTGATGTCCTTGGTTTATGCAACTCCTGTACCTGGTGTTGACATTTTGAGAGGACGTATCCAAGCTGGATTCGACCAAATACGAAACACACCAGGATTTTTCAGCAGAGTACGCGGGCTTACTGCATGTATCGAAGCTAGAGGAAGCCACTTCTAGCAATATTTGTAACTTTCGATTTTGTGTTGTAACTCTGAAATAAATGATTTTCAGACCCATGTTCATATGAACTTTTTTTACTGTTTTGATGTCAAGAGCACGCCCCCCAAATATACGGCACCAATAAAGATATATCCTGTACACCTCGTAGATTGTGTTTAAAGTATCTACCATAATAAGAGAGCAAGATAATAGGGCACTTATTTCAATTATCCACCTCTGAGCACAGGTTCCCATTTTCAAATATAGTAATGTCGAAATCACATAATAAGGGCAGTGGACGTAATTAAGGTATTTTTAGGTTATTTACACAGAAACGACCGGAGGCACAGAGAATTTATCACCACAATTAACGGCTCTATTCCCTATACTTTATCATACAAGCTGAGGTACGTTTTTCCTAGACTCCAGCAAGGCTTCCTGACGTGCCTCTTCGATCTTTATAACAATAAATCCGATTATCCGATTACGGAGGGAGAAAGAACCGCTTCGATACTGACGGATAAGACAGATTTAAATTGACATTCTTATCCCGTTCCCATCGGATCTCAAATTTGCAGTATCAGAAGGGAGAAAAGCAATGGATATGTCAGTTCCATATTCTTGTGGCGCTTAAAAATAATGGATTTTGCTTCGGTGTATACCTGCGACTAAGGTAGTGTGTGGGCCAACGCGCAGCCTGTATTCAACTGCTCTGATCTTGCACTCTCTCGTCTCACTATTATTGTATTCCTTTATTTAACAGCATGTTGCATTACAGAAAATGCAGTAATACTACCTGCCTAGCTTTACAGTTTAGATTCTAATTACACTTAATATACAAACAAACAAACACTGGTATGATCTTATTCTAACGCAGCTAATATCAGTCATTCTTTCTTTAACCTTATGCCAAATTACTGCAACTTTTAAAGTATATACACTATTTGCAAACTTAGTTTAAGTATCACAAGTTTTTCCCTAATTTCCTCTCATCTACCAGCCACTTTTCGCACTATGTTACATGTTATCTTTCTTTGATCAGTTTGGTACAGTTATGTATTATATGGTCCACTGTTTGATCAAAATTTCCACAAACAAACACGCACTGTTTTTGTTCTTGAATCTTTGAAAGCAGACATTTAAGTTCCCATGTCCAGTCAATAAGGTTGACAGATTTAGATATATTTGTATTACTTTCTTTACCACGTATAAGTAGGGGAAACATTGTATTCCACCCAAAAATTCGATACCGAGATTTCACCGGAAATATATGTTTTGGGGCTCCCTGAATCCAAAACAAGGCATTTTTGGAAACATGTCCGTGTGTGTGTCTGTGAACAGGATAACTCAGAAACGAACAGTCGGATAAACTCCAAACTTGGTATTTAGGTTCAGTATCTTCCAGAGATGCGACACGAAGGTTTTCAAGAAAATTCCCCCACCCTAGATTACCCTTTACATGGAACATTTTTCGAACATTTTAATTTTCTCAAAAATGGCTCTAACGATTTTGATTAAAGTATCATATGTTGTCGGGATAATCTGTTGGTGTTATCTTATTTGCTGAGGGCCTGTTATTGTTTTATTATTTTTTTAAAATTTGGGTTCTTTGTCCTCCGGCTAGCTATTATTACTCAGTTCAGCAAATATCTAAGCAGGGCGTGTAAACAGAAAGGAGTTGTTACTAAAAGATAACACTGATAAAAGAATTTGTTTTTACACCTTTATTGCCGTCACACTTAATTAATAGTTCACATCTGTAATCTTTATACACGCCTGACTGAAACTGTTATATTTCCGAATGTAATTACTGTCGTAATAGTTGTCGCGTACTTCACATTTTGTAACTAACTTTACGACACGAGAGATTCTGTAGAACTGCGTAATGTGTACCTCGCGAGAGATTGCCGAGAACTGCGTGATGTGTACCTCGTGAATGATTCTGTAGAACTGCCTGACGTGTACCTCGCGAGAGAGATTTCTTAGAACTGCGTAATACTTGCTTTTGGCTCAAGAATTTATACTCCCTCACCCCGATATGCCTAAACATTATAATAGACCTGCTATTGGTTACTAAATCGCGCCAACATTAGCGTCTGTTTTGTCACCCAATCATAATTACTAAAACATATGCTCTAGGGAAGATAATCCCACCATTTCTAAAGAAAGGCAGGGTACCCTGACGTCATTTGTTTGATAAACAACTCACCCCATCGCTTCATTGTTACCCACTCCTATTGTCAGTTTCAGTGAGGCCGTGTAAACTTATTTCCTAACAATGCTTATAGCTAACAAACATCTAAAATCATTGTCATTCAATAATGTTAATTTACACTACAATCACTCTGCCATTCACAGTGTTGAGATATAAAATACTGCCTCAATGTTTAAGATATTTTCATGACAAATGAAATGAATATCTCGAATTTTCTGGGAATGTATCCAAAAGTATTCTTCATTGTGAACGACTTTTGCATAACTGGTAAACCATAAGAGATAGACAAAATTTTACTACACAAAAAATGTAGATCGCGTTAAAATACACAATTTATGTCATATATATATATATATATATATATATATATTGTGAGTGAAGCATTTTTGAGATATTGCTTGTTATTCCCTTAAATTTTCCAATACTTATACTTTTTCTCAAATGGGAATTCGTTATTCATTTCTTCTTTTTTTGTCCTGGTAATGCAAAGAGAATGGAATACTCCACATAGCAATCAGCTCTTAAAATATTTGACTCTCCCTTAAAGCCTATCAATTCCGCTTGCATCTACAATATTAACATCTCGATTAACATGAAGCATATGGAGAATAAGCGTTTGTAAAAATAGTTTGTACAAGAGTAGAGAAAGTTATCTGAGTTTATCACATCAGATGTTTATACGTTTGGTTCAGAACGAAACAACGTTTATGCATATGACGAGCATACACGAGATTTTAATCTAGGGGACATTCTGAAACCAAACTATTCTTTGTTAAGTGAAGAAGTTAGTTTTGTTGCTGCTACGTATTGAAAGTCAGTTTGAAGATGTATTATATTTCGACTGTTGGGGAGCCGATCTTGGTGTAGTTGTAACCACGTATGGTACCCGGTAGCCTTCGTCACAAATTTAAAAAATATTAAATTTGTAATTTTGACTGTTTCTTTAAATATTATTTATTTATGTTTTCCTCGGCTGCATCAGTATTATTGTTAGAGACATGTTTCTCTTTGTAGGGTTGTGGTGCGACTGAAGAATGTAGTCTTACACAGATTTTAAGTTTTTCTTCACTCCATTTATTAATGCTTGACACGATTTAAATAACACTTCACTGATATAGAGAGCGGTGAGCTTCTTTTGTTAATTACTTGCACTTTTTAACACGTAAACTATTTTCGTCTCACACGAATACGTATTAAATTTCTCGAGGACGCATCTCGCGTCCGGTTAGGAACATTGCCTGCTAGCAACGCGTCCAGTTATGAGCACTGTCTACAAGCAACTGTCTTCTAGATTTGTAAATTTTGCTATATTTCACTTTCTGGTTGACTAATCCTACTCCAATAGAATACTTTCATTTAACTTAAGCTTTTCTCTGATTGCTGACTGGCTATTTTCTAAACTGTCACAAAAATTACATTATTGGTGTTCTAAGAATGACTAGTAGTATTAAACTTTCAAATTCATTATTGCCTCAAGGTTACCTCATTGTTAGCAACTTTTAACCTATTATTGTCACAGATCCTACATTATTAAATTACGTAATACATCATATAACATTATTGAACATGTATACAATAATATAAACATATACAATGACTGTAATATACATTTTTATATATTGTGACATACACATATTGCTTTAAGGCGGGCTGTTATTATATTTTATTTTAATAGTTTGACTGAAATCATTTAAGTGTTAAAAAATACTGCCTCATAAGGTATAATAGTTTTTGTTTCTATACTATTATACCCAATTGAACATTTCATTTTGACAATAAAGTAGGTGAAAAAAGAAACATCTTTTGCAAATAGTGTGTATGTTAAGAGGCTAAATTTCCTGATAATGTAATCTCTTTTCACAGCATCTATCCAAACTGGAGCTCCGTACGATAGCATGGTAGAATTGCTTCAGTAGCATAAGAAATATTCACTTCCACTGTCTGAACTCGCAACTGCTTACCTGCACTTCGAATGTTCAGTGTCGAACGCTCCGCATTGGGAACTAATTCTTTTCAGGGTCTCTCTCTCGGAAATAAATGAAAGTAAAGTTTTTGTTTGGGGCATATTGATTTTGTAAAAATGGCTATCAGCGATCAGCACTCTATTTTTAAAATTCTCATTTGCTTTGTAATTGCATTCCCGAAGCAGATGTAAAGCGCGCTGCCTCCACAGCGCTGCTCCAATTTAGTTCTGACCCCGTTATTATCATTGAAGTTTCAGTTTTTAAATTGGTTTGAATAATGTGACAAACTCGTTTGGGTATTAGGCCGCGATGATTGCCTGATGATATGAGTGTCACACTGAGCAGACAGCCTAGATTATGTTGGCTCTCAAAATGGGGACGTGTAAAACGAGAGTTTGCGCACTCTTCCGTTTCATTATATTTTTTTGTTGTTGTGTGGCATATTCATAAGCTATTGGCTTTCATTCATTGTGCATTCCAGGCGTAAAAAAAATTCAGTAGCACTGCTGTTAATGATATCGTAAATTCCTGTTGAACTTCATTTTGGAAAATGAGCTTCAAACAGATAGCAAGCTTTAACTGACCACAAATTAAGTTGTTCATAATTTCTCTTCGTCACCACTACTCTATGCCCCATTAACTAAACAAGACTCCAATAAAGAAAAAAATTCTGATGTGTTACACTCACATGACTTTCTCTACTCTTGTACAAACTATTTTTACAAACGCTTATTCTCCATATGCTTCATGTTAATCGAGATGTTAATCTTATTGCTAATTTTCTTGTAGATGCAATGGGAATTGGTAGGCTTTAAGCGATAGTCAAATGTTTTAAGAGCTGGTTGGTATGTGGCGAAATCCATTCTCTTTGTATTACCAGGACAAAAAAAAATGAATAACGAATTCCCATTTGAGAAAACGTATAAGTATTGGAAAATTTAAGAGAATAACAAGCAATATCTCGAAAACGGTTCACTCAACACAAAAATGTATATGACATAAATTGTGTATTTTAACGCGATCTACATTTTTTATGTAGAAAAATTTTGTCTATCTCTTATGGTTTAGGAAAAGTCGTTCACAATGAAGAATACTTTTGGAGACATTCCCAGAAAATTCAAGATATAAATTTTATTTGTCATGAAAATATCTTAAATATATATTTTAATCAAAATCGTTAGAGCCATTTTTGAGAAAATTAAAATTTTCGAAAAATGTTTCATGTAAAGGATAATCTGGGGTGGGGGGATTTTCTTGAAAACCTTCGTGTCGCATCTCTGGAAGATACTGAACCTAAATACCAAGTTTGGTGTTTATCCGACTGTTCGTTTCTGAGTAATGCTGTACACACACACACACACACACACACACACACACACTGACATGTTTCCAAAAATGCGTTTTTTTGGATTTAGGAGGTCTCAAAACATA
Source organism: Deroplatys truncata (assembly GCA_030765065.1). Classification (NCBI taxonomy): domain Eukaryota; kingdom Metazoa; phylum Arthropoda; class Insecta; order Mantodea; family Mantidae; genus Deroplatys; species Deroplatys truncata. Next base: position 17,962,486 of record CM060979.1, read on the forward strand.
TATTTCGGGTGAAATCTCGGTATCGAATTTTTGAGTGGAATACAATACTTCCCCTACTTACTATACGTAGTAGAGAAAGTAATAAAGGCTATGATAATACATTAGCATGACGAATTACAGGGTACAATAGACAGACTCTCTCTACACGTATTCACTAGATAGAGGAAGTATTGTATTCCACCCAAAAAGTCTAAGGCCCCCTGAATTTAAAAGAAATAAAGAAAGTAAAGCATTTTCAGAAGAAGCTCTGTGCATTTGTGTCTGTGAACAACATAAGTAAAAAAAAGTCGAATAAATACCTAACTTTGTATTTAAATTAAATATTAAGCATTTTCTAAAGATACAAGGTTTTCAAGAAAACCCCTCCACACAGCTACCCTCTATATGGAACATTTTTCGAAATTTTTTATTTTCTGAAAAACATGTCTGCAACGATTTTGATTAAAATGCCATATATTAGAGATATTCACATGACAAATAAAATGTATATCATGAATTTTCTGCGGAACAGCCAGTAAAACACTTTTCATTCGGAATGAATGTTATGTAATCTTGTGTGACTGGTAAACGTTAAGCCATAGCCGAAAATGTAGATCTGTTTAAAACACACAATTTATTTTAAATAACGTTTTTTGTAGCATAAGTCATTTCCGAGAGATTCCTTAGTAATTCTTTTAAAGTCCTGTCGACATTCAATCTTTTATCCTGGTGTCATGGAAACAGTATGGAATTTTAAGACCAACATATAGCATCCAGTTCTTAAACATTTGACTATCGCTGTTCTCTTTGTATCTATAACGAAATGTGTAATGTAGCTATTTCTGTAAAGGTTTATCTGGATTAAAATGTAGTAGATAGAAAAATAATATTTCGTAAGAGTAATTAGTATACCAACTAGTAAGCGATAGTGGGTAGAGAAAAACATGTGAATGTCACACATGATTTTTTTCCCTTGTTACCTTATGACTGCCAAGGAAAGGGTCATTCAGATCGCAGATTCTCGCAACGATAGTCCCGCTTCGCGATCGTGTTCTTTGGATGCAGTGCTATTTCAAAACTTATTCTGAGGTCGGATTGGATTCCTGGCCTGTAGAAAGGTAGTTATTGAGTCAACACATGGCGACGGAGATGCAGAATAATCGCGTGTTGAGAATCGCTCTCTGCTTGGCTAGTTTCTTATGTTTGGCGTAGAGATAAACACGAAAACTTGTACTTTACAAGCTCCTAACTTTACGTTTAATTCAATGTTTATTTTTATGTTTAAGTGATTCATCGTGAAGGGGTCCATTGCAATACTTATCATCTAATTTTAATCGTCTAAATATAACCAATAGAAACGCTTAAGCGAGAGAGTGGGTCAGACGTTGAAAACATAGAGGCCGGAACAGAAACGGGAAGCCTGGATTCGTCATGGAACCGACAGTACATGTTCTCATACGACGCCAATGTGATCGGTCAATCACAACATCACTACGTAAGCTACGCGGAAAAAACGAGGTGTTTAGCTGGGTGTATAAATACTGCGGATCCCCGGCAATCGCAATTCTCCTAGGGAGGAGAACTTGTCACTCAGATGGCCGTGCGTGTGACAAAGCTGTTAGCAATTTTAGAAGCAACTTAGGGTGGAACGTACAGATTTATGGGAATAACCCAGCCAAATAATTGTGGGATAGAATTCACGGCTAGCTGCGAACAAGTATGCAAATAAATTACAGTTAAGGTGAACTTCAACATTTTCATTTCGTCTACTGCAACCACTCCTGAGGTAAGAATTAAAAGCGTAACCAACACAGAAGTGTTGTAGGACGCTCTTTTACAGCAATTCACCAGCACAGCAGAAGGAAGATGATGAGGCATTCGGACAGCAGCAGGTCCGTCGCATGAACAGTAACAAGTGTATTTCTTTTACAAAGCTCTGAGAAGCAATATACTACAAAAACTCGTGTTATATTTTACAAGACTTTCTCTACCCATAACGGTTTATTTTTATAGTATACGTACTATAAACTATTCATTAGAGACTTTAATTTACCATATACTTTAATCGAGGTACACCTTTGAAGAACTATTATTCCACCCGAAGGACAAACTGGATACTGGAGCCACTAAAAGTTGTGGCAGTATTTTATATCACAACAATGTAAATGCCAGAGTGATTGTAGTGTAAATAAGCATTATTGTATGACAATGATTTGAGATGTTTGTTAATTATAAGCATTGTTAGGAAATAAGTTTACACGGCCTCACTGAAACTGACAATAGGAGCGAATAACAATGAGCGAGGGGGTGAGTTGTTTATCAATTATAAGAGACAAGCAAATGACGTCAGAGTAGCGCGCATTTCTTTAGAAATGGAGGGAATTTCTTCCCTAGAGCATATGTGTTCGTAATTTTGATTGGATATAAAAATAGACGCTAATGTTGGCGCGTTTTATTAACCAATAGTAGCTCGATTATAATCTTTAGGCATATCGGGGTGAGGGAGTATAAATTCCGTGCCAGAGACAGGTTTCGTTCTGTCCAACAGAAGGATTCGCGGGTAATACGTCGTTCAGTCCAACAGAATCATACAAAGGTTATACGTCGCACAGTTTAAGAGAATCGTTCACGCGTTATACGTCGCGCAATTCTACAAAATCTCTCGCGTTGTAAAGTTAGTTATAAATGTGAAATACGCGAATTAATAATGTGCAGCAAATAAGTGATTATAGTGATATTAGAAAATATAAGTTTCAGTCGGGCGTGTATCAAGAGTCAATATGTGAAATTAATTAATTGTGACGGTAATAAAAGTGTAAAAACAAATTCCTTTATAAGTGTTATCTTTCAGTAACAAATCCTTTCCGTTTACACACCCTGTTCAAGAGATATGCTCGACTGAGTGGTAATAATAGCTAGCCGGAGGACAAAGAACCCAACATTCGAACTAGTAATACAATAAAAGGCGCCCAGCAATAGATAACGCGAAGTGACCGCGACAAATTGGCTCCCATACGTGGGGCAGATAAACATGAAGCATCTTCCAACTACCAACAAATATTCTACTTCAAAGTACGATAAAGCCCAGTTTAACAGTTTGCATGCGTAATGACAGTGAACACGTTAATGATAACGAACCCCATGTAAAACTGCCTACCAGAAAGCACATCCAATATAAAATGCAGTTAGCTTTTTCTACGGGATACTTGGTTTGCTTCATGACGACGACCTTCGTCCCACAGAGGATGTCCGGCCTCCGTGGTTTCAGACAAAACAGGCTTTTTCAGTTGCCAAAATCGATGTCTCCTCCTCCGACGCGTCGCGTCGTATCCTAACTCTCCGACCAAGTCCCGGCGGAACCTTTTCTCTCCCAAAACTACCACGTGACCCACTTCCACTAATAACCTTTGCTTCAGAGGAGACTAAATGACGAAAATTGTCATATAATTACACCTTTAGTTTTCTGTGGCGTTTGGAATTTCCCCTTTAACTTGATATGCACTTCCCTGTAGGCACAGTACTTGTATTTTAAATATGAAAATGTTTTGTTATTTTTTATTTTCTCAAAAATGACTTTACGAATTGATTAAAATACCATATGTTTAAGATATGTTCATGACAAAGGAAATATACAGGATGTATCATAATTCACAGCGCAAACTGAAACGATTGAAAGGGTATGACAATGTTGAGCAAGAGCCTAAGCCCCAAGCCCCCATCCTAAACCCAGGGACAGCGCCAATCGAGTGGCTCTCCATCCAAGAGGTTCCCCATGAGGCCAATGTCTAGAATCTAAAAAGCAACCCCCCCCCCCGCGCTAACACGAGGATGGAAGTGGATACGCCACTTACGCGCGTCATCCCGAAAGGGCGACTACCGAAAATCTCGGTGGGGCAGACAGCTATCCAGGTCGGTATCGGAGGTCATTGAGGAGTATCACAACCCCGCCTGAATGGAAACCCACACGCACGTACCCAATCTCCCACGGGTCTTGGGAATCACTGCCCCGCCGAGTCCAACCCAATCCGAACAACTCCCTGTTGGGCCCGGCGTACTCAGAAGTACCACCAGTGCTCAGGGTACGCAGCGCTCGCACCACGGCAGTTGAAGGGGTCGGAAACCCCCCCCCCCCATTACGGGAAGTATATGATAATAGAAGCAAGGGTACTCATACGCTATAACCATTTCCAAAACGTGAAAGACTATTGTGAGGAGGTTAAGGAAGTTAAACGTTCCGCCGATGTTTCAATGCTTTTACGCGAATATCGGGTATTTTACATCCGTTACTAGAAATAGCCGGGGCTGTACAATTAGTCGTTCTCCGTGGTGTGGTGGTTACCATGCTAGCCTCTAGTTCTCAAGGTGACGGGATCAATGGCTTCCTTCGGAAGGGAAATAAAGCCGCTGGTTCCGTGTCGTAGATTTACGGCACGTAAAAGAGCATCAAGTCTGATAAAGAGGCCTCTGAGCAAAATTACCGGTCTTTCACGCCCAATATAGAATGGGACGATAAGAACCATAGCAGTTAAAGAGCGTCCATAAATAAAACTTAGTTTAATTTTCTGTACAATTATAATACTTTTATAAAGAACGAGAGGGGACAAAAAGAAATTCATTTATTTCAGTTTAAAAAGCTAACCATGGACATCGGGTAAGCCATTAAAGTGATAGAGCACTAGAGATATTTTACCATCCGTGATGTTGTCATTTTGGTTGTGAAAGGGGATATTCCACAATCAAACACACACATATTTATATATATATATATATATATATACACGTATAAATCAATATCAAACAACAATTGTACATAATAATATAATTCAGCAAGAAATATGTTAGAATATTTAGCAGCCAGGAAATACACAAAAGCAGACTTTAACTTAGATAAGTAAGGGACGGTCGAGCTAACAAATTCCAGGTAAAAAGTAATTCTAGGTAGAGTCCACCTTTCACCAAGCTAATGAGCAAGAACTTGAAGGTATAAGGATAAATAGAGACAGATATAGGAAGGAGAGAGACAGAGACGGTGAGTTTTTTTCCGGACGCGTCCTTGGGACGCGTGTGCGAAAACTTTGGAGAAGAATATTTTCCTACATAATAAGGTAACGCGGTTTGAGGACCAATTAGATATGTCGTTTGAGGCAGTATTTTTAACACTTGAATGATTTCAGTCAAATTATATAATATAAAATATAATAACAGCCCGCCTTAAAGCAATATGTATATAAAACAATATAGAAAAAGTGTATATTACAGTCATTTATATGTTTATATTATTGTATACACGTATAATAATGTTATGTGAATGTATTACGTAATTTAATAATGTAGGAGCTGTGAGAAATAGGTCAAAAGTTGGTAACAATGAGGTAACCTTAAGGCAATAATGAATTTGAAAGTTTAATAATGCTACTTGTGATTCTTGGAAGCAATAATGTAATTTTTGTGGCAGTTTATGAAATAGCTAATCAACAAACAGAAAAAGCTATAGTTAAATGAAGGTATTCTATTGGAGTAGGGGTAGCCAATCAGAAAATAAACTGGAGCAAAACTTACAAATTTAGAAGTCAGTTGCTTATAGACAGTGTTCCTAACCGGACGCGAGATGTGTCCTTGAGAAGTTTAATACGTATTCAGTGTGAGACGAAAATAGTTTACGTGTTAAAAAGTGCAAGTAATTAACAAAAGAATCTCACAGCTCTCTATATCAGTGAAGTGTTATTTAAATCGTGTCAAGCATTAATAAATGGAGTGAAGAAAAACTTAAAATCTGTGTAAGCCTACATTCTTCAGTCGCACCACTCCCTGCTGAGACATTCGTCTCTAAAAAAAATTATAAATACTGACGCAGCCGAGGCAAACATAAATATATAATATTTAAAGAAACATTGAAAATTACAAAGTTAATATTGTTTTAAACATTTTTTGGGGCAAAGTCCACCGGAAAGTACATTTTTGGGGCGAAGGCTACCGGAAACTTTTTACCATACGTACGGTTGCAACTACTTCAAGTTCGGCTCCCCAACAGTCGAAATATAATACTCCTCCTAAAATAAACATTCTCACGTTACATGTTAAGGCACGAAGGTGAGCGACACTATGCTTAGGTATTAAAGGGGGAAGCAGGCCCCAGATTTGGTCTCTCTTATAGAATCTCTTCGACACTCAGTGATACTCCCTGGACGACGGTTTCACATTTGTGCACATGAGTGGGAAGCGTGTGCAGTTATACTAGCCTACTAATTTATTATTATGTTGGGAATTGTTAAAGATGGGAAAAGCTAGCCACCCATAAGTATCTCATTGATAATAAATCACATTTTAAGGGAAATGCAGTGTATTTTAATTTGCCTCACCTACGAAAACCCTGAGATCAGTGAAATTAGTTAGGTAGGTAATTTATTAGGAATGGAGAAATCAGCAGCCGCTGAGCAGAGGCACCGGGGATCAGAACTCTGCAGCAGAGCGCATCAACCAAGAGGACCAACGTTTTCCCGCTACAGTTGCCTATTCGAACAAACAGGACAGCGTATATAATTTAATCCGGTCTTTTGTGCCTCAGCTTCAGTGCCCTCCTGGTGATTTCAGGCTACAAATAGTTAAACTAGTGTTCGACCCGTGGTCCGTGCTTCACGGTTTGAGAACTCTTGAAAGAACGGCGTTCCTGCGATGAAAATTCTGAACAAAGACAGAGAGACACTTTTGGAGCAAATCGCTTCCATAATACTGCGCTAACAACATTCCGACACATGCAACAAACGAAAGAGAAGCTCTACCAATTTGTTTTCACATTACCGCCATACGGTGTTTCCTATTGTTCTACTTGAAGGGCCATTTGCTGGTACAAAGGCCCTTCTATGTGATATACGTGCGATGATAAACGCACAGCGAGGAACGCAGGAAATACAAGATACACTCTCTGAGAGGGGAGAGAGAGGGAGAGAGAGAAGTTTAAAATTGGTGTAACATGTCAAAAATAACGACCATACAAATGTAATAACGTTTATCACTCTTATGAAAGGTCAGAGGACGGGAAGTATAATTAAGAGCAAATTGTTCCTGTAAATTGTTTGGGGCCATTTCAGTTTTACAGAATTGTTTTAACTAGAACCAGCGCAGTTTTGTAACATTTCATACAAAAATCCGCTTTCCTTGAATTTTTTCATGCCTTTGTATAGGGTAATTTATGAAGAACTGACATTTATTTGTATTTTTTCAAAACGAGTTATGCTAGCGACAACTTATTATACCTGAAATGCAGAGGAATTTTGGGAGTTTAGTTACCTCTATACAAATGTTGAAAATGTCCTCCATCATGCATAAGGCACAACTCAATACGTCGTTCCATGTTACTGGCCACTCGTTGGAGGACTCTGTTGTCAATAGATGGAATTTCCTGTATAATGTGCTTCAGATCCTCCAATGTCTGGGGACGTGTGGCATAAACCCTGTCTTTTAAGTAACCTCACAGAAAGAAGTCGGCAATGTCAAATACGGAGATTTTGATGGCCAGAGGTTCTTTGAAATTATCCGGTCGTCAAAAAAGCCTGCAAAAATAGCCCTGGATTCAGTTGATGTATGGCATGCAGCCGAAAATATCCTTGACTCAGCTCTACATCGTCTAGTTGCTCAGCAAACTGCACGAAAATCCGTCAATAATCTGCTGTGTTCACATTGTTTTCAAAAAAAAAAATTGATCCCACCATTCTCTGCGGATACTGCACTCCAAGCTCCGATTTTAACCGGGTGCATAGGTGTTTCATGAACAACATGTAGATTTTCGCTGGCCCAATAGCGTGAGTTATTTGAGTTCACATAGCCGAATAAATGGAACCATGCTTCATCTCTGAACCATGTGATGGACAATATGGCAGGATTTTGCACAATGAACGGCTGAAACCAACGACAACAATTCAGTCGTCTATCCTTATCTAGTTCCTGTAACTGATGGACAACCATAATCCCATACGGCTTTAGGTCTGCACTTTTAACAGCTCTCTGACACATTGAGTAGCTGTACCCTGTCTCCTGCGAAAAACGTCTTAACGATTTTTGGGTGACTCATCCAATCGTGCTCTTACGTAAACAACAACCGTGGGAAGCCTAGATGAACGAGTTTTGCCTCTTTTACACCCAGAGCTCCAGTATTTTCCAATTTGTTTACCAGTCCCATTATTGTGTTTCTTTGGGGCGGATTCCGAACATCAAATTGTCTCCGGTATGTCCTTTGAGTAGCTGCATGTAGGGGAAGTAAAAAAGTATTTTTGGAAACACGTCCGTGTGTGTGTGTGTGTGTGTGTGAACAGCATAACTCAGAAACGAACAGTCAGATAAACACCAAACTTGGTATTTAGGTTCAGTATCTTCCAGAGATGCGACACGAAGGCTTTCAAGAAAAACCCCCCACCCCAGATTACCCTTTACATGGAACATTTTTCGAAAATTTTAATTTTCTCAAAAATAGCTCTAACGATTTTGAATAAAATACCATAAGTTTAAGACTTTTTATGGGAAATGAATTGTATATCTCGAATTTTCTGGGAATGTCTCCAAAAGTATTCTTTACTGTGAATGACTTTTGCATAACTGGTAAACCATAAGAGATAGACAAAATTTTACTACACAAAAAATGTAGATCGCGTTACAGTACACAATTTATAGCATTACTTTTTTTGTTGAGTGAAAGATTTTTGAGTTATTGCTTGCTATTCCCTTAAATTTTCTAATACTTATACTTTTTCTCAAATGGGAATTCCTTATTCATTTTTTTTGTCCTGGACATAAAAAGAGAATGGAATACTCCACATAGCAACCAGCTCTTAAAACATTTGACTATCGCTTAAAGCCTACCAATTCCCTTGCATCTACAAGAAAATTAGCAATAAGATTAACATCTCGAATAACATGAAGCATATGGAGAATAAGCGTTTGTAAACATACTCTGTACAAGAGTAGAGAAAGTCACGTGAGTGTAACACATCAGATTTTTCATAATGATTACATAAATAAATTCAGAAGTAGTAATAACGAGCTTTTAACAACGAAGAAAATTATGTGCGGCATTTACATTACTTTACCTTCTCGCTCCTCTACAAACTATTCCTAAAAATACCTATTCTTCTACCTACTTCTCGTTAAAGTAGGCGACCTTTCTAAATCTTGCTGTTTTTAACTAAATGTTTTCAAAATGTCACATGGTGCTCTACCACAATTATAATTATGTTTCAAATTTCATGGGGGTATCGTTATTAGTTTTTGAGAAAAACATTTCATTTTAGTTTTACACTAGTTAATCAGGTGCAGCCACACGATCAGAAATCGTAATTTTGAAAAACTAAAAAACATAATTTAAATACTGTGACGCAGCGGCTATGGCCAAGGTTATCGGGAGGTCGGCGCCGAGCGGTCGAAGTAAACAAGATAACCGCCGCTTACCAGCTAAAAATACCGGACGCGCTATCGTGAGATAACTATAACTTTCTGGAAGCTGCCCCTCTCCTCCAAAATCGTGTCAAATACTTGGAACCTTTTATGGAAGCTTCCACTGCCTTTATAAGCGAAAGTTCTCGCGCAGTCCAGTCAGTTACGAGTCGGTGCGACAGAGAGGAGTTGAGTCAGGTCGCTGTGTCAGCGAGTTAGTGTATGCGTTTCTGGTACGTCAAGAGCGATTCTCGAGCGAGTTGGTGATAACTGGTGTGACGTGCAGCAAGTGTTACAACGAGCGAACGGTTGTGAAGGTCTTGTCTTCGACTCTCGAGAACGAAGTGAACAGTCCGGCGAGAAGAGGCTGCGTCACGGAGAACTGAACTGGTTCACTTAGTGAAATGACATTTGCGAAACAAACTTCCAGTGAGGATGAACTACATAAAAAGAAACAGTGACAGCGAGAACTGACAGAAGTGACAGTTCGTAAAAACTGGACCAAATCACAATACTAATACCAAAACTGGCATACAGAAATTTTGTGATTCTTCTGGTTGCGAAAAAATGTTTCAATCTTTAATTATCATTTTTGTAGCAATTTATCCTCAGTGGTCAAATTAATTGTTATATCTAGAGCAATTAAAAAGTGAAGCAAAAATCATATACCAGTTTTTGCTTTCTCCACCATGTACCTAGTAGGTAGATAAGGTATTGCTACCAACCAAAAATTGAATACCGTAATTTCACGGGAAATACATGCTTTGAGGGGCTCTGGTTAAAAATACGAAGTGTCGGATAAGTACTAAATTTCGTATTTAGTATCAGATCTTCCAAAGATGAGACAGGAAGATTCTCAAGAAAATCGCTTCACCCAAAACTACCCTTTACCGGAATATTTTTCGAAATGACTAACGATTTTGATTAATATTCCATACATTAAACATATTTACATTCGAAATAAAGTGTATACCTTGAATTCTCTGGGGATAATCTGTGAAGTCCTCCTCATTCGGAAAGAACTTTGTATATTCTTGCATAACTGGTAAACGTTAAGCAATAGACGAAAACGCACACCACAAAAACATATAGTTCTCTTTAAAACAAACTATTACGAATAACGTTTTTGTGTCATCAGCCATTTCGGAGATATCCGTTATTAATGGTTTGAAATTGTTCAAACCTAGCCATTCTTTTAAAGTCCTGTCGATTTTCAATTGTTTCTCGCGTTGCCATGGAAGGAGTATGGAAATATAAGGCCAGCGGATAGCGTCCACTTCTAAAACATTTAACTGTCGCTATTCCCTTCGTATCTATAACGAAATGTGAGGTGCAACACTTTCGGAAATGTTTATCTCGATTAAAATGAAGTAGTTAGGAAAATAAACTTTCATAAGAATAATTTGCCTACTAAAAAGGGAGAGAGAATAGAGATAGTCATGAGAATGTAACGCATCAGATTATTGAGTTATGCTGTTCACAGGCGGATATACATACACAGGCGTTTGTTTAAACAAGCTGATGTGATAAGTGCCTATGAATTTATCTATCCCCCATCTTTATTATTCTTACGAAAACTTATTTCTCCATCTACTTCTTTACAATCCAAAGAAACCTTTGCAGAAATAGCTACATTACACATTTCGTTACAGACACAAAGGAAACAGCGACAGTCAAATGTTTAACAACTGGACGCTATACGCTAGTCTTAAAATTCATACTGTTTCCATGACATCGCCAGAAACAACTGAATTCACAGGACTTTACGAGAATGGAAGTAATGAACTCGAGCTATTAATAACGGATACTTCAAAAATGACTTATGTCATAAAGAAAGCTATTTGAAATAAATTGTGTGTTATAAAGAGATCTACACTTTTGTGCAGAATGGTTTTGTTTTTCGCTTAACATTTACCAGTTAAACAAGATTACAGGAAATTCCATCAGAATAAAGAGGACTTCACAGGCTATTCCCAGAAAATTAAGATATACATTTTATGTCCTGTAAATATCTTTAATACGAGGGCGGATCGAAAATTAACGCACAATAATTTTTTTCTGCCTTGGTATTGCAACTGGAATGTTGCAATTTCACACAGATATAGTCTGAAGTTTTCACTATAGAGGGTATTTTTTGTTTCATGTGCAGCTCTAGCGAGAGAAGCGTGAACTACGCAACAAAAATGGCGCGCATGTTACTGTCGTCCACGTGTGAAGAGCAGAGAGATGTGATTCGATATTTGTGGGCCAAAGGGCATAAACCGAGTGATATTCATAGGGATATGCGTGGCGTGTATGGGGATGATTGTAGGGACCGTAGCAATGTCTCTAGGTGGTGTGCATTCTTCCTAGAGGCCGTGTGAACCTTAGTCATTCGCCACGCTCCGGGAGGCCGGTAACAGCTGCAACCCCGCAGAATCTCAAAGACATTGAGGCGGCAATTTTGAACGACCGATGTGTGCAACTGCGAACCTTATCGCAACAGTTCAACATTTCCTATGGTGCAGTGTACGATATTCATTACAATGTTCGCCCCCATGTTGCTGCTCCTGTTCGTCAGAAAATCACCAAATTTGATTCGGAGGTACTCCAGCATCCACCATACAGTTATGATCTGGCACCGTCGGACTTTCATCTATTTGGTCCCGTGAAGAAATTCCTGGCCGGCCAACACTTTACGACAGATGCGGAAGTGAAATCAGCAGTCCACAGATGGCTATACTCCAAGGAAACGGACTTCTACGAACAGGGCATACTGAAACTGGTATCACAATGGGAGAAATGTGTTTGGAAACTTGGTGACTATGTTGAAAAGTAGGTAAAAGGTGTAAGTTCATTTGTCATTTTTATTGTTGTTTTAACTGTTAAACTTTTTTGTAAAATAAATTATTGAGCGTTACTTTTCAATCCGCACTCGTATATGGTAATAGGGCCACTTGTTAGAAAATCAAAATTTTCGAAAAATGTTACATGAAAATTGGTAGTTGGGGTGGAGGGATGCTCTTTAAAATCTTCGTGTCCCATCCTTGGAAGATACTGAACCTAAAGTCACAGACATGGACCTTTTTATCAATTTTGGGGGGGATTAGGGAGCCTGAAAACGCGTATTTCCGGTGACACCTCGGTATCGAATTTTTGGGTAGAATGCAACACCTTCTGTATCTAGTATATATGTGGTAGAGAAGGTAAAAATGCCTTTTCTTATTCAGGGGACCTCAAAACATGTCCTTCCGGCGAAATTTGGTATTGAGTTTTTGGGTGGAATACAATACTTCCTCCACTTACTATAGGTGCATGTTATTGTGGATGCAGTGATCATACATTATGCAAAACTCGGTTTGGACAAAGCAGTTGGTTATCGCGAGGTCTACCGCATTGAACGTGTACAGAAGATGGATGACGCAAAAGTTTCATCAGGAAGTGTAATATAGCATGAAAGAAAGGAAGAAGCTCCCTGCCTGTCTGACACACACATACACAAACTGCTTAGAGCTGATACTGCCACGCCCAGCAACAATTCGCCTCCCCCTAAAGGTACAGTCGCCGACAAAAATGAATTTGGAAAAGATCTGCTATGCTTCCAAACAAGACATTAACTTCTAGACCTCAAGAGTTATGTCGGAGCCAGCTTTACGTCGTATATGGAATCTGGTGCATTAAGCAAATTATTGGTCAAATGTTCAGTTAATGAGGAAGATTTTATAGAATCAAAACAGCGCGTATTCTCTCTCTCTCCCTCGCAAAATCTTGTTGCCTTCACAACACTTTTTCTACCGATTCTTCTACCAAAATATCGTGACGCAGCGGCTATGGCCTGGGTTATCGAGAGGTCGGCGCCAGTCCGAGTAAACAAAGATAAGTCGCGCTCTCGCCCGGCGTAAACACCAGAACCGCAAATAACCAGAATATTCTATAAGTTACCTTCCTAACGCCTCCAGAAAGGAGTCGGTCAGTGAGAGTAAGCGTTTCTGCTGCGACATCAAATGCGGTTCTCCGAGCGAGAGATTGTAGAAGTCTTGTGTTCGACTCCCAAGCGATTGAACCGTCCGGAACAGGCTACGTCACGAAGAAGGTGAAGTGACGGGGAAATTGAACTAGTTCACGCTAGTGAAGTAGCAGCGTGAACCAAGTGAAGTCCCAGTGAAAGTTGAACCCGATCAATATTGTGACAGTTGAAAAACTGGACAAAGTCATACTGTTCCCACTAAAGCTTCATCTTCTATGTAGTAATCGAGAAACATTTGCAGAAATAGTTTTACTACACATTTCGTTGTAGATATAAGGGGAATACAGTAGGTTTAAGCCAGGGGTGGTCAATCTATTCTCAGCTTGGACCAATAAATTCATTTTTGTTCGAAAGGCCATCTAACTAATGTATATTAATAACACAGAAAAAAAGCTCTTCAAAGTAAAACTGGAGGAGAAAAAAGCCACATTCGTTTACAAAGAAGAAACTGAGCTACTTGGGCATATTTGAGCTGCCATATTTAGAAGTGGTACCAATATGCAGAGCAAAACTTCCCCTAACAATTTTCTAAAATACCTACACCTCTGCTCCAAATAGTATGCTAGTTATAATTTTTTACTTTCTCTACTACGTATAGTAAGTAGAGGAAGTATTGTATTCCAACCAAAAAATTTGAAATCGAGACTTCATGTATGTGTGTGTCTGTGAACACCATAATTAAAAAACGAAAACCGGATAACTACCAAACATGCTATTTAGGAACATTTTTAAGAAAACCTTCCTACCCCTTTACATGGAACATTTTTCGAAAATTTTGATTTATTAAAAAATGGCTGCAACGATTTTGATTGCAATACCATACATTAAAAATAAAATGTATGTCTTCAATTTTCTGGAAATAGCCTTGGAAGTCCGGTTCATTCGGAAGTAATTTTGTATAAACGTACTAAACAAAAAATGGAGATCCCTTTAAAACACAATCATTTATTTGAAATAAGTTTTTTGTAGCATAAGCCATTTCTGAGATATTCGTTATTAATGGTTCGAATTGTTCATCTCTTGATCACTCCTTGAAGTCTTTTCGCATTGTTTAGTATTTATTTAAGGACGCAGAATTCAACCTTTTTCGACCACAATATTACACAAAACACAATGGATACACAAATTAATAAGGGGGCAACGAAGACTATTGCTAGAACAGACGTAGAATATTACATAGATCATTAACAGCACTGAATAGCACAACAGATCATTAAGTAAAGTTTCTAATTCACATTAATTTATACATAGAATTATTTTTAAAATAAGTATAGTATTATGAAAGAAATGTTGATTATTCAGGCCTGTAGTAATTTCCAATATTCCGTGTTTCTTCCTAGTAGTACTGTAGTGGTGCATTTTGTAGGATGTGGTTTACTGTTTGGGGTGTTCTAGAGGAGGTGCATACTGGCGGCTCAACTTTCGTGTTGGAGTGAGTTAGTTTGCTGTGTCCAATTCTTAATCGTGTTCAGTAAAACTTGATCTCTTCTCAGATTGCTGTCGGCCCGAGGTTTTCGGTAGTCGCCCTTTTCGGGATGACGCGTATCCACTTCCATCCTCGCGTAAGCGGGAGGGGGGCTTTTTAAGAAATAAGGTATTGGTCTCGTGGGAAAACCCCCAAGGTTGGAAATCCACACGGTTGGCTCCGGCCCTGAGTTTAGAAGGGAGTTTGGGCTTTGGCCCTTGCCCTGGTAGACCTTCGCTCCAACTGTAGCTTTGTACAATAGACAGATGATTTTACTTCTCTACCATGTATTCAGGAGATAGAGGAAGTATTCCACCCAATCGGTCTAAGGCCCCCTCAATTTAAAACAAACAAAGAAAGTAAAGCATTTTCAGAAAAAGCTCTGTGTATTTGTGTCCGTGAACAGCATAGCTCAAAACAAAAATTCGAGTAAATACCAAACTTGGTATTTAAGTTCAGTATCTTCCAAAGATTTAGAGGAAAATCCCACCATACCAGCTACGCTTTTCATGGAACATTTTTCGAAATTTTGATTTTCCGAAAAAAACGCCTGTAACGATTTTGATTAAAGTACCATATATTAAACATATTCACATGACAAATAAAATATATATCTTGAATTTTATGGGAATAGCCTGTAAAGCCCTCTTCATTCGGAATCAATTTTATGTAATCTTGTTAAACTGGTAAACGTTAAGCCATGGCCGAAAATGTACTACACAAAAAATTTAGATTTCTGTAAAAGACACACTTTATTTTAAATAACTTTTTTGTGGCATAAACATATCCGACAGCTTTGTTAGTAATGGTTCGCATTACTCAATATTTTGCCATTCTCTTAAAGTCCTGTCGACATTCAGTTATTTCTCGCGATGTCATGGCAACAGTGTGGAATTTTAAGGCCAGCATATAGCGTCCAGTTGTTAAACATTTGACTATCGCTGTACTCTTTGTATCTATAACGAAATGTGTAATGTAGCTATTTCTGCAAAGGTTTATTTGGATTGAAATGAAGTAGATACAAAAATAGCTTTAGTAAGGAGAGAAATGTCAAGGGCATCATATAGCGACACACTTAAAATTCTGACTATCTCTATAACTATTGCATCTTACATGTGTTAATGTGAATTTAAAGTTTCTCTCATTATGAAGAAGTAGGCATAATCATAAGCAGAGCCGTGTTCCTTATTATTATTATTATTATTATTATTATTATTATTATTTAGTGCTAGGACGATACCACCATTTCTCGATACTGATTTCTTAGCACCGATATTTAATACTCACTTTGTAAAAAACTACACACACGATCTTGAGCACTGAACTATGTTCTTATTGGTAGTTTATTGTGTATAAACACAAGTATCCAATTTTGTATTGTATACTAATTCCGAAATTGTTCCTATTTGTTATTCTCAAATCGGCAGTAATCTTTTACTTTCTCTACTACGTATAGTAAGTAAAGGAAGTATTGTATTCCACCCAAAAATTCGATACCGAGATTTTACCGGAAATATATGTTTTGAGATCCCCTGAATAAAAAAAAGCATTTTAGGAAACATGTCCGTGTGTGTGTGTGTGTGTGTGTGTGTGTGTGTCTCTCTCTCTCTGTCTGTCTGTGTGAGTGTGAATAGCATAACTCAGAAACGAACAGTCGGATAAACACCAAACTTGATATTTAGGTTCAGTATCTTCCAGAGATTACCCTTTAGATGGAACATTTTTCGAAAAATTTAATTGTCTCAAAAATGGCTCTAACGATTTTGATTCAAATATCATATATTTAAGATATTTTCAAGACAAATGAATGTATATCTCGAATTTTCTGGGAATGTCTCCAAAAGTATTCTTCATTGTAAACGACTTTTGCATAACTGGTAAACCATAAGAGATAGACAAAATTTTACTACACAAAAAATGTAGATCGCGTTAAAATACACTATTTATGCCATATACATTTTTGTTGTTGTGTGAACCATTTTCGAGATATTGCTTGTTATTCCTTTAAATACTTATACTTTTTCTCAAATTCGTTATTCATTTTTTTTGTCCTGGTAATGGAAAGAGAATGGAATACTCCACATAGCAACCAGCTCTTAAAATATTTGACTATCGCTTAAAGCTTACCAATTACCCTTGCGTCTACAACTAAATTAGGAATAAGATTGTGCAAGAGTAGAGAAAGTCATGTGAGTGTAACACATCAGATTTTTTATCTTGATAATGCCACAAGTTATATATCCCTAGTGTTAGTCAATGGTAATAACAATAACAACAATAATACTTCTTGTGCTTCCCTTTTTACGTAAGTATATTTAGTGCTGAAAAATTTCTTTTAAAAGATTTTCTACCCATAGAAATGAAAATACCAGCAATTCTTCTTTATTTTGCATTCTTGAAAATATAAAGGAATATATATTTTACAAGAATCTCAAACAACAAAACATGTCTGTGTGTGTTACACATATTTACCAGTATTCACAACTACCACATAACACACGTATTTTTTCTTCCGGTAATAAGAAATTACCCATGTAACCCTCGGAAATATAGTAAGTTTGTGGATTTAATCCTCTCTACTATCCACCCTCATACATCAGCATATAGATGTTTAATACAAAGGTTTGACTGAAGCCCTGTCCACACTGGTTAACATTTAACAAAACTTGTCAAGTGCAACATGTTAACAGTTTGCATGTTGGCCAAATTTCGATGGCAGAATTGACTTAACATGTTAACCAAAAGAGTTGTGCTTGACACTTTTAACATGTTGGATGTTTTCCGCTTTTTAATGGAAAACTTGTTAAGTCAATTTGCTCTCTGTGTATGTGATTGGGTGAACTTCAGAAGTTTCCAGACTGTAACCATGGCAACTGTGTACTTCTGATTCCTTCAAGCTATTGTGTTCTGTGGTTGTATCCTTGGTTTGGTTTGTTTCCTGTGAAGTTATGGAATGGACGAAAGAAAAGACACTTTCATTAATAAAATGTTTTTGAGGCTGTCATTATGGAACTTTGTAATAAAAAGGATGCATAATTCTTGTTCCAGAGGCAATATCAAAAACAAAGATAGCTTCACTTTTTTAGAGAATTGCAAACAAGGCTGACAGCTGGAATGGCTGCTCTTAAATATGTGTCCTTTTTATGAATTATAGGTTAGAAACCTTGCTCAAAACAAAGTTGAAGTCACTTTGACTGTTCTCAAGAAATTGAAGTCAAACCTGCTCCGAATTTTAAACTCATTAAAAATATTTTCACTCCCTTGCCGATTAACAGATAGAGCCTCATCACCTTCTACTTTTCTTTTTATTACATACCAAGCACAGATACAAATAACAATGGTCAAATCCTCATTTCTGGAATTCATTTTCCTTTTAGTTGAGAGATTTTGTTGTCCCAACAAGTTAACTGGTGTGGATGGAATGTTAAAGGTTCACAGTTATAATATGTTGAAGGCATTTAACATGTTGAATGAAACATTTTGTTAATGTTGAATGTTAACTGTTGATATGTTGAACAGTGTGGACTCACCTTGGCGTAAACACAGATTCCCAAAAGAACAAATATTTCCATGCCCTATATTACCTCACATCTTGAGTTTTAATTTGTTTCTATTGGATTCACAGATTTTGATCGCCGGAGTAGGTAAATATAATGGCTGAGAGTGAGTCGCCAAGCCAGGCTATTGCAGAAACTGATTTAGTGTGTCAGCTAAATCCGCTTTATTCAAAACTCAGTTAACGCTGCATGTTACACGAGTACCTCTATTCTTTCCCCAGTTGTATTGCCTGTTTTCATTTAGACACAAGAATGTATGGAATGTTGCATTTGATTCACCCACAGGATCTATTGAGAAAGGAGTTGTCTTTACGTTGTTTGCCCCACGTATGGACGCCAATTTGAGAAAGGTGTTTTTTTAGGAGTTGTATCGTATTTCAACTGTTGGGTAGCTAAACTTGAAGTGTGTTTGCAACCGCACGTATGGTACCCGGCTTCCGGTAGCCTTCGCCCCATATGCACTTTCAGGTGGCTTTTGTCCCAGGTTTAAGAAATATTAACTTTGTAATTTGACTGTTTCTTTAAGTATTAAATATTTGTGTTTGCTTCGACTGCGTCAGTATTATTGTTAGATTCTTTTTATTAATTAATTGCACTTTTTAACACGTAAAACTATTTTCGTCTCACAGGAATACATCTTAATTTTCTTGAGGACACTATTTTGCGTCTGGTTAGTAACGCTGTCTGCAACCAACTGAATTGATTTCAACCGTCTAAACTTGTAAATTTCTGTATTTCAAGTCTCTGATTGGCTAATCCTACTCCAATAGAATACCTGCATTTAACTAAAGCTTTTTCTGGTTGTTGATTGGGTATTTTTAAACTGTCTCAAAATTTACATTATTGTAGCTCCAATAATGACTATTAGCATTTAAACTTCCTTACTCATTATTGCCTCAAGGTTACCTCATTGTTAGCAACTTTTAACCTATTATTCTCACAGCTCCTACATTATTAAATTACGTAATACATTCAGATACCATTTTTGAACATGTTTACAATAATATAAAGACATACAATGACTATAATATACACTTTTTTATATCTTGTTACATACACATATTGCTTTAGGGCGGGCTGTTATTGAATTTATATATTATATAATTAGACTGAAATCATTTATGTGTTAAAAATACTGCCTCACTATCAAGGACTCTTTGCGGACACGTGCGAGAGAATAAACTGGTCTCAAC
Organism: Deroplatys truncata; assembly: GCA_030765065.1. NCBI lineage: Eukaryota > Metazoa > Arthropoda > Insecta > Mantodea > Mantidae > Deroplatys > Deroplatys truncata. The sequence goes on from CM060979.1 coordinate 17,982,109, forward strand.
TCCTTTCATCGTTTACTAGCATAAAGTTAAATGCAGAAAATTTCAGTAGTGCAAAACTTGAAAATTTAAAAGCATCGAAGGTTTATCTCAAAGTATTAGGAATACATCCCTGTTATTATTATTATTATTATTATTATTATTATTATTGATAAACGCAAAGCGTTTTACAACTTCTACTTGAGGTATCTATCTCTATGTTTAGCAATAAATTTAGACGATGTAAATCTGTAATTTCTTAGCACGTTTTCAAGAATTTTTCGTTTTCTCGCGAAAGTCTTTATTTGCGCGATTAGAACGAAAATTGGCATACTTTAAAAAAATTAATTACTAAACTTGCATAACGGTGTGAAAGTAATCAAAGCACTCTATTTTCGTTTTAAGCCATCAAAATTAAATGCAAAGTGTGGTATCAATCTGAATATGTTTAAGCAATTATCTGAATTTTAGAGCGAAAAAAGGTACAGTTATTTTATATTGAATTGTGCAACTATGTCCGAAATTTTTACCAGTATAGTAATGAGACTGACTGATGTATGGGCATTTAAAGCTAAAGCTAAGCAATTTCATAGATTTTGTAAGATATCTGTTCAAGCTTTACGACTGTCATCAAATGCGCACAGTGAAATATTCTTTTCGCTCTATAATTTAGTATTTACTGACGACATCCTTTAAAATTGCTACTTGCTGTATGTTGCATTGGATGTCATTGAATAAACACTTAAGATAAACATGTAATACGAGGGCTGATCAACAAAGACTGAGACTGATTTTTTCCTGTAGCTTCCGTGATAGTTTCGTATCTGTAACATAAATATTTGAAAAGAGCGGGTTTTTATGTATAATGTTGGTAGGCGGTAGCACTCTCGTATTGGTAGGTTTGTAGTAATGCTTTATTTTGTAGACCCTACGTGCATTTCGCATACCAGACAATGGAGGTGATGCATTTTTTAAATCGATTATCACCGGTGATTAGTCATGGCTGCATTATTATGATCCTGAAGGAAAACAAGCCAGCACAGTGTGGAAATCGCCAGGTTCTCCAACACCAAAAACTGCAAACGTTGTTCCATCTGCAGGGAAAGTGATGGTGATCACATTTTTTGACTGTAAAGGAATGATTTACCAGCATGCAGTTCCCCCTCACACTACTGTTACAGCAGCATACTACACGTCAGTATTGGCTACACTGACGAAGCACATTGCAATGAAACGACCAGAGCTTTCTCGGACTGGGTGGCGACTTCATCATGACAGTGCACGGCCTCACGTCGCAAATCAAGTCATGCACTTTCTGGCTCGATTCAACATTACCTGTGTACCACATCCACCTTATAGCCCCGATCTTGCACCCCGTGACTTTTTTTTATTCCCATCACTAAAGGAAAAGCTTAGGGTATTCGATTTGAGAACTCTGAAGCAGTGCTCAAGAAAAGTGAGGCGATTCTCAAGGACCTGACAAAGAATGGCCTGCAGCACGTGTTCAAGGACTGGCAGAGACGCTATGAAAAGTGCATTGAAGTAGGAGGGGACTACTTTGAAAAAGATCATGTAAACATTGAATTGGAGTAATAAACATCTGTGAAAAAAAATCAGTCTCAGTCTTTGTTGATCAGCCCTCGTATTTTCTACCAAAATATTTGTAATATTTGTATTCAAAATAATTTTCACTAAAACCTCATAAACTAATGGCGGTATTAATAATTCAGTTTTACGGAAAAGATAAGAATTTTCTATGTGCAAAATCCTTTTGTCCAAATAAATTTCAAACATGGTATTTTGTTTGTAGTTTTGTGGCGATATTTTGTTGCATTATTAACACGAAAATGGGAAGATTTAAAAATGAAACCCAAGTTCTTTAAAGAATTATCACTAATAAAACCCGCCCCATATAATATGCTTTTGCAAGAATATTTTGTAGAAGAATGAATATATAAAGTGACGTAAATGTAACCCATTCAGATTTTAAAGAGATATTTAAATTTAAGAATTGCGCCTAAACTGATAAAATTAATATTCAAATAAAAGAGAAAATTTCAATTTATTAGACTACGCAAACAAGACTTTTTTGGGGAATGGCGAATTTCAACATTTAGCTTTCTTTTAGCAGATTATTGGAACTAATCAGAGGTCGGTCAGTCTTTCTATAAAATGGACCGCCGTTTATTAGAAAAACCAAATCCAGGGACAGCTTTGGCTAATAAGCTTACAAATATTCAGTAGATACACAAACTTTCTGTTTGAGAGGGGGGGGAGGATAAGCAAATCATGCGTGAGGAGTTACGATTTAAGCCTGACATCATGGCAGTTATCACGTAAGGTCCCTGAGCGTGTGATGATTGGGATAAACAAAGCATCAGACGCATGCGCTAAGTAAACCAATAGGATTAAAGGATTCCAGCTACCGAAGCATTATAACAGAAAAGCAATTAGCCTTTCTTTCTACGGCAAGAAGAGATTGAAATAATTAGCCTGTTTTGGGAAGGGAGGAAATGGGGGGATAAAGCGAGAGAAAAACTTTTCCAGCAAGTTTTGGGAAGGCAAGTTTCGAGAGTTGGGTAGAGTTAATTAAGCAATTCGAGTGTTTCCATCTGGTTGCTGGTATATCTCTATAGTATCCCAGTCACGGCGTCATACAGGCAGGATTCATTTGAATAGAAAGCGTATACTCTGCGAGATGATGTCAAAGCCTTTAACTGAATTCCAATAAAGGTAACTACCGTGGCTTATTTTCGCTGGATTTGTTACTTCCAGAAACTGAATGTGATAAAACAGTACAATAAAAGTATTTTAATTAGTTCTGAGGTGGAGCAAATCCAAAAGATTCAAAAAATACAAACTAATGGATTCAAAAGATTGCTTTCAGAGAAGCGAGTTTGTTCGTAAATGCTTCAAGAGATTTTTCAGAATGAAGAAAAATATTTTTGAACGTCTAAGCATTTAATCTGTGTATGGAAAAGCTGATTTGGCGAATTTTATTGGGTTTCAGGCGTGCTCTCGCCGATGCATAACGAGTAAAAAGATCAACACAAACATGATGTAAAATATTGTGTGTCCCGCATTCGGGAGTTCCCGGTTTCAAATCCCGTGGGACAAACAATCTCACTGTGATCATGTTGTGGTTTCCCCTCAGTGGCCAAGGTAAATACCAGACTGGATGCTTAATACCATGACCCAAAGTTTCACTTTCAGTACATAAAGTAGTAAATTATGGAAAAAGTAAAACTAATGTTCTGTCATCTGTCTATGGAAGCAGTAGATTGAACGGCATCGTAATAGGGCAAAGGTCCCTATATTGAACCACTTACTACTAAATAGTAAATAAAAATTATATTTTAAAATCAAAATTTTCAGAAACACAAGCGTTAAAGCGACAAATCCTTGCGCTATAAATATCCTCTACACAATTTAAAATTAATGCAATTATCAATTAAATAACATTTAAAAAGTGAGAGGGTGTAAATCGGTTCAAATTAGGAACGTGGTCCTTAAATTGAACCACCCGTGTCTTAAAATCAACCACATACTTTTAACTTTAAAAGTGTTTTTATTAATACAAAATACACATATTTTATTGTACATTCAAAACAAATGTGCTATCAGCAACAAAAGTAGAGTCCAAAATTGTGATAAGAATAGCAATTTCCTTGAACGTTTTGAATTTTTAGATAATGATAATCACTTGGTTTTTGGAATAGGCATTATTTGCAAATATAGAGTTTTTACTAAATTTTACTCTCATACAAAAGAGTTCAATTATACACAGCCTTCACAATAAAACACTTTCTTCTTGGCACTAACTTTTGTACACTTTTGGTGAAGCTATATCCTGCAACTCATACACTGGATCATCTCCAAAGAATTCACAATTCACATATTCAAGTCATCCACTGTTTTTAACATGTTTTTTTTTTAACTTAGCATATTATGTGGATATTTAATCACATGATATACTATTCGCAGTTGAGCAATCCTAGAACTTCAATAGGTTTCCTAAATTGGACCAGTTCAATATAGGGTTCAAACAGTGGTTCAATTTACGAGCCACGCCATTTTGGAAGGTTTAGCATCTATGTGACAAGGAGAGACGCTGCCTGAAAAAGCGTATGCATGAATATTGTTGCTAAATAAAGACTTCATAACATGTAATGTATATAGATCATCTCAAGCTTGGGTAATTGGTCGTACAAGCTTAGCTAGATGAGTCAAATATTACTTCTGAAACACCAAAAAACACACAACACTTCATACAACTGAAACCACAGCTCAGAATACAAAGTCAACAACTCCACGCTTCTGCTAGGATTATGCTGACATCTGTTGAACAGTATAGAAAATATTGGAGTGGTTCAATTTAAGAGGCGGTTCAAATTAGGGACCTTTCTCCTACCATCTGCCGGTATGTGTAGAAGAAGTGGTACAGTTGCTGTACACATGCCTCTGTGGACATGTGACGAAGTAAGATGAAATGGTACAGGGAAGAGACCTAGAAGGCTAACTGTACGCCACACACTGATCTACGAGGTATCTCCTAACAGATCCATCGCAATATGACCCGGTGGTTAAAGCGCCGTAAAATAATAAACAGAGAGAGAGAGAGAGAGAGAGAGAGAGAGAGAGAATATGATGAGGTTCCAATTCAGGTTTATTTAACTGAGAAATGGACCATGAATATACAGGGAATGAGTATATTTTCTCCTAAATTCTGTCTGGTGGATTCGAGTTATAAATCCGAACAATTTCAAGTACGAGCTCTAATTTCCAAACTCGTTTTATATCCATTGCACAGGCACTTTAATGTAAGGGATGGGGAGAGCCCACATAAGATAGCCGGTGTAATAGGACACGTGGATTATGGCAGGGTTACATTTAACTGTCAATGACAAAGGATGCGGAGGGCCTACGTAAAACAACAGGTGTGATGGCACGCGTGACGAGAGTACATTTACAGGTAAATGTGCTTTATAACCCATGTCCGTCAGAACGATTTGGGCTTTTCAATGGTGAAAGAATTATCAAATTCAGCTGGATGGTTTTTGGGATTACCCTACACACGCACATACAACAGACACAAATTTTCTGTCTTCATAATAATAGTACATGTGTATGTTCTTCCAGATCCCTATAAATATTTTGCGTCTGGAATATTGAGAAGCTTTGGCTTAAACACGAAAATCACATATAAAGATCATTAAGTCATAAAAAGGTAAAGAAGTAACATAAGCTGGAACTGGAATTCGGATCCTATAATTGAAAATTACACGTGTTTACGTGATGCAAAACATATTGCATACAGCATTCAGTTTACGTTAAAGCTCCACATTTCGGACGATTTTTGGGAACAAGCGGTACACGTTTCCCTTCATTTGTCATGCAGAAGACGACGCCACAAAATGCTCTTTAGGCACGCAACAAAGACCGTCGTCCAAAGAGCGAGCGATGCCATGGTTGACATGTAAACAGTCGAGTTGTGACGGAATATTCTGAACAGAACCTTCATTTCCCTCCATGTCACGGGATTGCATAAAAAATCGTCTCTGTGGCAACGTTACTATGTATAGAAACAGACAGTGCACATCATCAATCCTTCAGCCAGCACAGCATACAAACAGGCTGCACCAAGGGACACTCGCCCTTCCTTCTTTATATTCCATGATACAAGTCCAGAGGGAAGTGAATATTATTCATAGACAGGCTGATGGGCGACAGAAAGCCACAAATGGAGGTAAGTAGAACGGGCATGTTTGCATACATCTATACAGGCTGATTATGACAGCTATACAACACAAAAACTGATGCTGTAAACAGAGCGTGTGAGAATCTGTTTATTCCTGCACAGCTGTATGTGCACCAAGTCCTATTTTGGATCTCTGGTCTAAATCAGCTATCAAAATTAAGAATCTCCTTTGGACTCAGCACCAGGGGTGTAGCTCAGGGGAGATACGATGGACAGTTTCTACCTTAAATTTTGACACAAACATTGAGCCGTATGTATGTTTTACCCCGAAGGAATTCGTATGCATAAAAAGTGCCCAATGCCCAAAACGTTTACACTTCCATGCCAGTGTTTTACCTTTCGATAATACTACAGGGTGATTTATGAAGAACTGACACACTTCTTTCTTTAATTATTCTATCCGAAATTCACTCAATGCCCCAATTTTAGCACCAAATTAAGCAGAATGTTCTGGAGTTTCGATTGCCTGTCACTAGATGGGCAGATGTTCATGTTTTATTCGTAATTGTTTGTTTTATTGTCGGCAACTGTTTTTCAGATTTTGTTCTAGTCAAAGTGAAAATGGAGTACACATTAAATGAACAATTCTTCCTTGTAAAGCAATACTGAATTACAAATTCAATTACAGAGAGAAATTGGTGTTCGGAATCCGCCCCAAAGAAACACAATACTGGGACTGGTCAACAAATTGGAAGCAACTGGACCTCTGGTGAGTGAAAAAGGCAAAACTCGTTCATCTAGCCCGTAAGAACACGAATGGATCAGTCACCCAAAAAAATCATTAAGACGTTTGTCGCAGGAGACAGGGTACAGCTACTCAAAGTATCAGAGAGCTGTGAAAAGTGCAGGCCTAAAGCCGTATAGGATTACGGTTGTCCATCAGTTACAGGAACCAGATAAGGATAGACGACTGAACTATTGTCATTGGTTTCAGGGGTTCATTGTGCAAAATTCTGTCACATTGTCCATCACATGGTTCACAGATAAAGTATGGTTCCTTTTATCCGGCTATGTTAAAATCGGAGTTTGGTGCGCAATATCCGCACAGAGAATAGTGGTACCAATTTGTATTAAACAATGTGAACACTGCAGAGTACCGACGGATTTTCACGGAGTTTGCCGAGCAACTAGATGATGTAGGGCTGAGTCAAGGATATTTTCAGCAGGACGGCGCTATATGCCATGCATCAAATGAAACCATGGCAGTAATTGCAAGTTTCTTTGACGACCGGATACTTTCCAAGAACCTGGGGCCATCGAATTCTCCGGATGTGACATCGCCGGACTACTTTCTATGGGGTTACTTAAAAGACAGGGTTTATGACACATGTCCGCAGACATTGGACGATCTGAAGCACAACATTATACAGGAGATTAAAGCTATTGACAACAGACCTCCAACGAGTGCCCAGTAACATGGAACGACGTGTTGAGTTGTGCCTTATGCAGGATGGAGGACATTTTCAACCTTTGCTATAGAGGTAAATAATCTCCCAAAATTCCTCTGCATCTCAGGTGTAATAAGTTGTCGCTAGTTTGAAACAATTAAAGAAATAAATGTGTTAGTTCTTCATAAATCCCCCTGTAGAATTTCCTATAAATCGGGCGCTTCCGCTTCTATTCCGCCATTGTCGTCACGGCCATCTTCGTTCAAAATTTAATCGCCCCCCCCTTTCCGCATTTATTTAAAAGTCGACCACATTACATTGCTATATGGACTCAGGTTAACAGAATAATCAGAATTAATACAACAGTAGATTAAGGTCAACCAAACGAGGCCCCTCAGTCACGTTCAGTTAACAGTTAAAAATCTAGCATGAGTTTACAGTTGGTTGTCTTCCGTGTTTTTTTTTGTTTCTTTTCTTCTTTTTTTTTTTTTTTTGATCAAGGTGAAGGTAAGGATGGGTCGAATGGAAGTAGCGGGGTCCCGCTGATGCACCCCCGTTAGTATCGGTAGTGGGTTGCTGCTGCGGTAAGGCAGGAGCAGATAAAAGCTAGGTTCCCAGCCTCCAGACATTACCGAAGCCCTGACTGGAGGGTGGGGGATAGAAAGGAGAAACTTTATTTATTAATCTCAGATACTGTGCACATACGTGCTTGGGAGGACATTGGTTGTGTTCATTAGTGGTGGTTGCTGCTCACTCTGGATCGGTGTCTGGGGTAGTATTCCTGCTGATTTTTCCTAATATAGTTTTCGAAGAAGTGGAGGTTTCGTCGCGCGCGCTCTCTCGGAGGAGAGGGCGACGCGGAGTCGTCTGGTGTAGGTGATGATGATTGACGCGATGTGGAGCCCGATGAGTATTCCTGATTGTCCAGTCGGTCGTGGAGTGACTGGAGTAGCGTGTGTAGCTGGCTAAACCTGTTGTTGAAGGCTGTCAGTTGTTGTTGAAGATGTTGGCGCCGATGCTGTCGAGGCGGCGGAGAGGGATTACCGCGTTGTCTTCTGCGGTGGAAGATGAGGTGGTGCGGACTGCTTCAGCGACGTCCCCGAGACGGCTGCCTATCGCCAGGACCTCAGAGTGCAGGTCCTGGACGGCCTCCTGAAGGCGCTGCTCTGATGTCCGATGGTGCGGTGTGGGCTGTCCCTGTGGAGTTGGTGCTGCCGTGTGCTGTGGAAGTGGCCCAGTGTTTTGGGCTACCTGTGGTGGTGCTGTTTCGGCTGGCGGTGTGGCCCTCAGCGGACGTGGCACAGTACCGGCGTCGTCGGCGTAGATCATGGCCTCGACACTCTGACGTGAGGCTGGGAGAGCCGCAGTAGTGGCAGCGAGGTGATGGTGCGGTGCAGAGATGCGCAGAGTGGCCGTAGGAGCAGCAGCGGCGACATGGCTGATGGCTTTCTGCTCGGCTAGCCTCGAGTCGGAGAACCCACCCTAACAAGGGCAGGCCCGACCTCAGGGCTACCTCGCAGTCGGCCGTATCGGCCATGGCCAGTCGGACGAGAGATGTCGGGCCCCGGGACGAAGGGGAGTCTTGGTCGGATATAACAATTGGTCTTGCGGAAGACGACTCTCAATCCTTAGGACTGCTGTAGACCTTCTTCCATCTGAGAAATGTACTGCTCCAGGCACATGATGAAGTAGTGTGCAAGAACAGATATGTGATCTGAGATAGTGCGTAGTCCAAGCTCGTGATGAAACTGTGTGGTACGTACAAACTAAATGGAATTAAACTTGTTCTGGAAGACTTGTGACAGATTATAGAAGGCGAGAAACTCCAACAATTAGAAAATCTAGTATCAACATAGCCCGTGTATATCCAACATCTAAAATGTCTGAGGAATATGAAAGACCGAAGGAACAAATACAGTTTCTTGATTTGCTGAAGCAATATCCAGTGCTACCGAATAGATCTCAAAGCCCTGCGGTGAGAAATAAGAAAGCTTCAGCAGTGCAGGAATTAAAGACGACGATGTTGACAATAAAATAATCACTTCATAACTCCACATTCTCTTTATTAAATCGATATAATTGCTTCAAGTCACAATCTCTTAGTGGCGGTCGGCGAATAAATATCTTGGGGGGTTGTATGTACCAATGACAATGAATTCCCTAATTGAGAATGTAAAAATAAGTACAATACCAAGCGGTTTAAGATCTATTCGCTTATCATTCACCCTCTGACTGAGCTATCTGCATAATGAGATCTCAAGAATCACAATAAGTAGATTTTCACATGGGCTGATGATACTTTGTGATGTTTAGCTCTTTCGTTTAAGTGATACACATCATCTTGGTCTATGCTGCTTCTCCACCGAGAATCTAATTACTTTCTCTAGTACGTATAGTAAGTAGGGGAAGTATTGTATTCCACCCAAAAATTCGATACCGAGATTTCACCGGAAATACATGTTTTGAGACCCTCTGAATAAAAAAAAAAGCATTTTTGGAAACATGTCCGTGTGTGTGTGTGTGTGTGTGTGTGTCTGTGAATAGCATAACTCGGAAACGAACAGTCGGATAAACACCAAACTTGGTATTTAGGTTCAGTATCTTCCAGAGATGCGACACGAAGGTCTTCCAGAAAATCCCCCCCCAGATTACCCTTTACATGGAACATACTTCGAAAATTTTAATTTTCTCAAAAATGGCTCTAACGATTTTGATTAAAATATCATATGTTTAAGACATTTTTATGACAAATAAAATGTATATCTGGAAGTTTCTGGGAATGTCTCCAAAAGTATTCTTCATTGTGAACGACTTTTGCATAACTGGTAAACCATAAGAGATAGACAAAATTTTGCTACAACAAAAAATGTAGATCGCGTTAAAATACACAATTTATGTCATACATTTTTTGTGCTGAGCGAACCATTTTCGAGATATTGCTTGTTATTCCCTTAAATTTTCCAATACTTATATCTACTTTTTCTCAAATAGGAATTCGTTATTCATTTTTTTGTCCTGGTAATGAAAAGAGAATGGAATACTCCACATAGCAACCAGCTCTTAAAATATTTGACTATCGCTTAAAGCCTACCAATTCCCCTTGCATCTACAAGAAAATTAGCAATAAGATTTACATCTCAATTAACATGAAGCATGTGGAGAATAAGCCTTTGTAAAAATAGTTTGTACAAGAGTAGAGAAAGTCATTTGACATCAGATTTTTTTTGGACTACAATACTTCCCCTACTTATTATGGGTAGGTACGTAAGTAAGATACATATGATATTAACTCCCTAGGAGGGAGAGTTGAGGGGTAGAACCGAAAAGCGACCAGGTCTGAGAGACGACGTGCGATGGGGTCCCTAACGTTCCCAGAATGGACGCATTCTCCTCCGCCGCTCAAGCCCACCCACAAGCCCCGAGCCCCCAGTGAGCACCCGGAGGACGGTTCTGCGACGCAGGAAGAAACATGCCGAACACTGTCGCCTGGTGCTTGAAACAGATGATGGAAGGAAATGTTGGTTACAGGAAATGGACATGAAAGCCATGTTAGAACAGAAAACACCCCTAGAATTCACTTACCGGCCCCGGAGAAACCATGAATCGAACCTCGGGTCTCCCGAAAGCAAGCCTCACACGTTACCCTGGAGCCAACTTACTCAGTTATATGGGTAAGAGTAGAGAAAGTAAAAATCTACTTTTCAATTAAAGTTATGACGTGAGCAGAACTTTCACATAATGTGAAGTATAGATGTCATACGTGAGATAATTTCGTAACACCGTAGGGAATCGCGACCGAGAGGGAAATGGCAGACGCCCCATGAAAGTTCAGGTTAGTTGCTTGTGATGACCCCGAACTTGAGATCCTCTGCCGTTTAAAGTAGGGAATCCGATTATGAAAACTTTAATTAAAAGTCCTCTCTGAAAGTACTTGCGTTTTCGGAATGACAAGTAAGCTTAAAATTGGTATTATCCAGCAGAGGGCTTCATGGAACGAGTGGGAAGGAGAATGAGAGCATGAATGTCATAATCTGTGATATAATATTCCCAGGGAGGCGAGCAAAACGTTGACTAATGGCAGAGATTGCAATAAAAGCGGCGTTAGCTCTTCCTGGAAGCAACACGGTTGGCAAAAGTGTTGGACTGCTGTGACCCCATGACAGATGAGGGACCCTTTGCGTTCTTAGATAAATTTCAACCGAATAAAACTGACAGCTTGGTGAATTCAAAAAAGCATTCATCAGGAGAGGCAGCCATATGGATGCTTACCACGAAACGACTCATACAAATATTGAGGCACTATTTTTAACACAAATGATTTTAGTCAAATTATATAATAAAAATATATAACAGCCCGCCTTAAAGCAAAATGTGTATGTAACAATATATAAAAAATGTATACTACAGTGATTGTATATGTATATATTATTGTATACATGTTCAACAATGTTATGTGAATGTATTACGTAATTTAATAAAGTAGTAGCTGTGAGAATAATAGGTTAAAAGTTTCTAACAATGAGGAAACCTTGAGGCAATAATGAGTAAGAAAGTGTAATAATGCTACTGGTCATTCTTGGAGCAACAATAATGTAATTTTTGTGAAAGTTTATAAAATAGCCGATCAACAACCAGAAAAAAGCTTAAGTTAAATAAAAGTATTCTATTGGATTAGGAATAGCCAATCAGAGACTTGAAATACAGAAATTTACAAATTTAAGCGGTAGAAATGAAGCCAGTTGCTTGTAGACAGCGCTCATAACTGGACGCGTTGGTTGTAGACAGTGTTCCTAACCGGACGCGAGATATTAAATTTCTCAAAGACACACGTATTCGGGTGAGACATAAATAGTTAAAAAGTGCAAGTAATTAACAAAAGAAACTCACAGCTCTCTATATCCGTGAAGTGTTATTTAAATTGTGTCAAGGATTAATAAAAGGAGTGAAGAAAAACTTAAAATCTGTGTAAGCCTACGTTCTTCAGTCGCACCACTCCCTGCAAAGAAATCCAGGTCTCTAAAAAAAATATAAATACTGACGCAGCCGAGGCAAACATAAATAAGTAATATTTAAAGAAACAGTGAAATTACTAAGTTAATATTTTTTAAACTTAGGCCGAGGGCTACAGGAAACTTTTTACCAACTTCAAGTTCGGCTCCCCAACATTTGAAATATAATACAACTCCTTAATACAAACTACTTCAAATTGACGCAAAAGCGTGGTGCAAATAACGTAACAAACCATCTTCTCATCCGATAAACACCAAATTTGGTATTGGAGTTAAGTGACTTCCAGGAATGTGTCACGATGATTTTGAAGAAAATCTCCCCATCCCATCTACCCTTTACATGAATATTTTTCGAAAATTTTTATTTTCTCAAAAATTATTTTAAGGATTTTGATTTAAATATCTTACGTTTAAGATGTTTTTATGTCAAATAAAATGTAAACATTTCCTAGATAGTCCTTGTTATTTGTTTCAATTTTCCAATACTCATACTTTTTCTCAAATTGGAATTCATTATTCTTTTTTTTTTAATTCGGGATTAATCATCAACCTTTATTTATTAGTTTAACAGTATGTTAGTCTTTTCGTCCTTTTTATTTTGTTTTATGAGGAAATTTTAATTTAGTACCAATATTTAAATTAAGAGAAGAAATTTGCAATTCATTTTAAAAGGAAAATTTGTTTCTTTCTATCACTTTTTTGAACTTTTTATCATATAATACTTGCACAAAACCAATTCATGTAATTCAAACCTAAGTCCCTTTATTCGTTTGATCAGTAGGAATTAGTGCTATTCTTTTTTTTTATGTCCTGGACTTACAAAGAAAATGGAATACTTCGCATAGCAACCAGCTCTTAAAATATTTGACTATCGCTTAAAAGCTACCAATTCCCCTTGCACCTACAAGAAAATTAGCAATAAGGTTGTTTCTGCCAATGTTTTTCTCGATTAACTTGAAGTAGATGGAGAATAAGCGTTTGTAAAAATAGTTTGTATAAGAGTAGAGAAAGTTAAGTGAGTGTGACATATGAGACTTTTTTTTGATTCAGGCATCTCGAAACATATATTTCCGCTGAAATCTCGGTATCGAATTTTTGGATGTAATGCAATACCTTCCCTACCTACATAGTAGATAGAGAAAGCAAAAAGTAAGGAAAGAGACGATCCTGAAATTTTATAGCCATGGCTGTGACTGAGTTACTTTATATTGAAGAAACCTGGACTTTAACAACTAATATAGGAAGCAGAATTTAAACAGCAGATACGCGATTGTTGAGGCTCTATGCAGGCAACTGACTGCAGAAAGGAATCAGGAAATTCGAGAGCAACTAGGCACTATGGGAATAATAGAGAAGATTCACCAATGTACAATGTGAGCCAAAAGACTCCGAACCGCCTGCGCGGTGTTTTTCCTGTCCGCGTCCTCGGCGCTCCTCGTCTGCTGCTATCATAGAAAGGCGCGGATGAAACATACAACATTTTTAAAACTACTTTTAAAGGCTTTACTTACCAACTTTATGAAAGGAGATGCTGAAACTGGCCACCGTCGTTGTCCATACATTTTTTGCACCTCTTTAGGAAACTATCCATCATGACCGATGTCATCTAATGTTTCTTCGGTAAGAACCGAACGGCGTTTTTTAGATTTCTTAGTCTGAACACTTCCTGTGGTCTGAAATTTACTGTAAAGTTCATGGATTGTTGTACGGCCTGGAACTTTTACACCTGGAAATCTTTCTGCAAATCGTACTTTCACTTGGGGAACTGACGAGGTAACACATACGAATCATAAATAAATACACGCTGCGCAGTAGAAAACATATACTGAGTCATAATATACCTTGTGACCATTGTCCATTCCAAACCAGAGTTCCCTCTGATGTAAACAGAAGCACGTGCTTCTGCTTGTCACTAACCCAAGAATATACTCTTACGCCAACGTAAATAGATCCTTAATACATGTTTTGTATTATGAAATATTAGAGCAGAAAAGGTATAGAACTACACATTTTATTGCGGTTACCATAACAACTCGTCGTTAAAGGTAATGAATATATACTAGCTGTTAAGAAATTACAAAATACGATTTTCGTCTGCTATTGCGGTAACGCCGAGAGCATATTGCTTGTTAATACCAACCGTATGCATGACTGCCACTCTCTTACCTACACAAGAAATGCAGCAATGAATTCCCAGAGGTGCTATCTGAGTACCGAATAAACACTTTGCATAACACAGGAAATATGATAAGCGAACAGTCATTCATAATACGCAGGCGCGCATATGCTCAGGTCAGGTCAAATCTTGTGATTTAGTCAGTTGGTATTTGAGTTCACATGGCAGAGGAAGGTGCGTGTAGTGAGAACAAACACAGAAGCGGGAAACAGTTAAAAAGTGGCAAAAACCAAACAATACTTCATATACTCAACTCACTATTACAAAAATACCTGACACTTGCATTAGTGCATATTACGAAACTAATATCGGATTTTACAGCCGTTTCAGTAAGAAGTGTAACCAAAGCCGGCATGGAATATAAACAGACATAATACAACATAGAAGAGGATAAAATGTGGGAACTTGTTTTAAGTGCGACAGTGCTGTGGAATTGTGGATAAGCTTGTCATTATTTTGGAGAGTAGTTCTGATTCTGATATGGCAGCTGAGTCATCTTCGGAGGATTCGGATTTGGGTGTTGCACTTTTGCCCGAGGATTGTGATTAACGTAAGTAAAATGTTCATTGCCGCATACTTATAAAATCGCTTGTTACCTCAGGTTGCATTTTGAACTATAATTCTCAGGCAGGGCGCCTTTTTATAGATGAAATAGTGTTCAACAAGCACGTGAGAGGGGAACAAGCAACAATTAAGGGCGGGGTTTGGGAAGTACTTTCGGGCGGGTAATACAAAGAGTTTGTTTTCAGTGAAACGCACTCTGGTTTGGAATGGACAATAAATACAGGACAAAAAAAAAATAATAACTCGTAATAGCTGAACCACAGCACATCACCGTCAACTCAAAACGCACTTCACACTGCACAGCAAAACCACAACAGCGTGATTTTGTTTATAGCAGCAGTGCGTTATAAGGTTTTTAACATATTTCTACACGCCCAGTGGAAAAACACCGCGTAGCCGGTAATATTGTTCACATAATACCCTTCCGGGGTAACTTAAAGCATAAAGTGTACAAGACAAACCCACACACCCTGGAAGAATTAAAACAAAATAACCGCCAGGAAATTTCTCAACGTGAACTACGGCGAGTGATGGATAGTTTCCTAAAGAGGTGCCAAAAATGTATGGTCAACGACGGTGGCCAGTTTCAGCATCTCCTTTCATAAAGTTGGTAATTAAAGCCTTTAAAAGTAGTTTTAGAAATGTTGTATGGTTTCATCCGCGCCTTTCTATGATAGCGGCATACGGCAACGAGGACGCGGGCAGGAAAAACACTGCGCAGGCGGCTCGGAGTCTTTAGGCTCACCCTGTAGAGTTAAGTGGCATTAGCATGTGATACAAGTGGAGGAGATTCGCAATCCTAAAGACCTTTATGAACATAAACCCCAAGGGAACAAGTAGCATTAGACATCCTAGGAAGAGATGGGAGGATCAGTTGTGAATTGCTTTGTTTCGGAACAGTCAACCCGAATTGTGTATGGTGAAGTTTAAAAGCTGCTGTTTTTACATAGATCCTGTTCAAATATTGAGGTAGTATTTTAATACCTGAATAATTTCAACTGTATTTTTATAAAACTAAATTTAATAACAGCCCGCCTTGAAACAATGTGTATATAATAATTATTTAAATTGTATGTAACAGTCATTGCAAATGCTTATTTTTATTGTAAACATATTTTAATAATATTATGTGAATAATTTATATACTTTAATAATACAAGAACTGTGAAAATAATACGTTTTAGGTTGCTAACAATGAGTAATAATGAGGTAATTGTGGCAATAATGTGTTTAGAGTTTCAAATTTACTGGACATGATTAGAGCGACGATGACGTATGTTCTCTAGCAGTTTTAAATTCGCCAATCAATAGCAAAGAAAAGTTTTAAGTTGAAAGCAATATTCTATTGGACTAGAATTAGCCAATCAGAGACTTGCAATACCGAAGCTTAAGGATTTTGACCGTTGAGGTTACTCAGTTGCTGGCGAGACTTGATAGAGTACAGATGTGTTCTCTACGGGTGAATAGTAAAAACAGATATACGCGTTAAGTGAATGTATAAAAGCTTCTCACAGTTCTTCAAACAAGTGTAGTGCTTTATAAATATGTGCAGGAATTTTAAACAAAAGAAGTTAATTTAAAAGTTTAATTCCGTGATGTCTACAATAATTGTCATACCGCGCCCTACCCAAGATACATGACTAAAGTAAGACTGATGCAGCCGAGGCAAATTCAAACAGTAATATTACGTAAGCATTAAATTCAAACTGACGCCCAAAGCGTGTTAAAAACTACATAAAGCAACTATTATTACATTTAACAATTCTTCAAGTTTACGTAATTTATTACGCACTAAAATACCAACTTTCAGTTAGCTTCCAAGTGTGTAGCTAACAACAACAGTAAACATCAACAGTAGAAGAAAACAACAACTCCAAATTAGCTCCCAATTGCGGGGCAGATAAAGTAATTTACGTAATATATTACGCAACAAAACATTCCTTCTTCAAATTGGCTCCCATACGTGGGGCAGTTAAATATAAAGCATCCACCAAAATACCAACTTCAATATCGATATCGAAATCATTTCCTCTACCTACCACAATTAAACAGCAGGGAGTTTAAAAAATAATTCAGTTGTTTCAATTTATAAAATCGTGAAGTGAAACACACTCAGTTTGTGTCTTGCGACTTAAGCAAGAAAACCGGGAGGAATGACGGCGGTAGATTACGGTAAACTAATTAAAACAGACGGAAATCTCCCGAGAACTGCTCGGAAGTAGTAAATTGGGCTGATTCAAGGGAATCGAGCTTTTATAAATTAATTTAATAACTTAATTGTAGTATGAAGAAGGCGGTGAAAATAATATTACAGTTCTAAAGCAACACTTGCAGAAGAGGGATGCTTTATATACAAATTTTCAAATTAAAAGCCTTCCTGATATTTCATGGAATGCTTTCCGGTGTTTTCGACCTAAGGTGAAGGAAAAACAGCACACTCCTCCCCGGTCTTTATCCCTTTCTAATTGTGTCCCTTCCCTTTAATGTACGACAAACCAAGCTAATCAGTTTTTACTGTCTCTACCATGTACCTCGCAGGTAGAGGTCATTGTTGGACATCGAAATATCACCGGAAATTCGTGTTAGGCGGCCTCCTTTATCCAAAAAAGCAGAGAAAAATGTCCGCGAGCGTGTTGTGCGTGCGTGCGAACAAATTTACTAAAAATAACCCTTATGTTATACATTCATATGACTTTCTCTACCCAAAATACAATACTGAGATTTCCTCGCAAATACATGTTTTGCGTCCCCTTGAATGCACAAGAGAATTTTTAGCAAAAGGTCTGTGTGCGTGTGTGTCTGTGAGCAACATAAATCATAAACGAAAGATATCAAAGTTGGCGTTTCAAGGGGAAGTAGCATTAGCGGAATTAGGGAGAACAAGAAGAAAGGGAGTGATACTGGAAAAGATATTAAAATTCTGGTTTAGATGCCTGAGAAAAGATAAAGAGGAAATTTTAAAGATATGCATGGAACAACAAAAGAGTATGAAAAATATAAATAGCTGGTGGACAGGGGTAGAAAAAATTATGGAGAAGATAGGAATGGGAGATATTTGGAGAACAGAAGAAAGAAATAGCAATGGTTTCTAGATAACAGTAAGAAACACAGTGGAGGACATAAAAAGACAAGAGATTAGGGGAAGCTTAGAGAATAAAAATCACTAGGGTTCTATAAATTAGTAAAAAGGAAATGGGGAAGAAAAGGGTATGTGGATTAGTGTAAAAAGCGAAGAAAAATAAGCGTTTACATGGATGAGAACAGAATCAATGTATCTGAGAGGGGTAAGAGGTAGACAAAACGGAATTTGTGAAATATGCGGAGGCAGCGAAAGCACAGAGCATTATATGACAGAATGCAAAGAATTAGCAGAATGGAGACAAGAAGTATGGGAGGAAAAATAGGAAAAAATGGATAGAAAAATACTAGCAATTAAAATGCTAATGAGAAAAGAAGAAAAGCAAAATAAGAATATGGGGGAATTCTTAAAGAAAGTAAAAGAGAAATGGATTAGAAAAGTAAGAGAGATACGAAAGGTAGAAAGGAAAACGGAGGAAGGAGAAGGTGGGCAATAGGGATAAAAGGTAGCAACGGATGCTTAGACGAGTCAGAAGGCCAGGGTGCCAGGCAAAAAGACCAGCGTAGCTGGCAAGGAAATTTGTACATAGGTTAAGTTGGTATATATAAGTGGAGTATTGTAAAAAGAAATGTGTAGAAAAAAATGTACAAATAAAGTATCCATCCACTAAAATAACATGTGTCTGTGAACAGCATAACTCAGAAACGAACAGTCGGATAAACACCAAACTTGGTATTTAGGTTCAGTATCTTCAAGAGATGCGACACGAAGGTTTTCAAGAAAATCCCCCCATCCCAGTTTACCCTTTACAGGGAGCATTTTGCGAAAATTTTAATTTTCTCAAAAACGGCTCTAACGATTTTGTTTAAAATAGCTTATGTTTAAGATATTTTCATGACAAATAAATAGTATATCTCGAATTTTCTGGGAATGTCTCCAAAAGCATTCTTCATTGTGAACGACTTTTGCATAACTAGTAAACCATAAGAGATGGACAAAATTTTACTACACAAAAAATGTAGATCACGTTAAAATACACAATTTATGTCACATATATTTTTTTTTGAGTGAGCCATTTTCGAGATATTGCTTGTTATTCCCTTAAATTGTTCAATACTTATTTTCTCAAATGGAAATTCGTTATTCATTTTTTTGTTTTGGATATGCAAAGAGTATTAATCTGTGGCAAAGGGAATGGTGCTGTACCTAGCAACCAGCTATTAAGAGATATGTCTATGCTTAAAGGCTACTGTATTTCTATATTGCCCTTGCAAATACAAAACAAGGGGAACATAGTACGCCTTAAGCGATAGTCAAATATTTTTAGAACTGGTCACTATGTGTAAAATGTAATTCTCTTTGCATGTCAAGAACATAAATAAAGAACAACGAATTCTCAGTTGAGAAAAAGTGTAAGTATTGGAAAATTCAAAGAAATAACAAGGAGTATCTCAAAAATGGCTCACTTTACAAAAAAAAAAGGTTTATGACATATATTGTGGTTTTAGCGAGATCTACATTTTCTATGTAGTTAAATTACAGTTATGCAAAAGTTGAGAATGAAGAGGACTTTTGGGGACATCCCCAGATAATTCAAGATATACATGTTATTTTTATATGTCCTGGACATATAAAGAGAATGGAATACTCTACATAGCAACCAGTTCTTAAAATATTTGACTATCGCTTAAAGCCTACCAATTTCCTTTGCATCTACAAGAAAATTATCAATAAGATTAACATCTCGATATCTCGATTAACATGAAGCATATGGAGAATAAGCGTTTGTAAAAATAGTTTGTACAAGACTAGAGAAAGTCATGTGAGTGTAACACATCAGATTTTTTAAAACGTGTCCATGTGTAGGTCTGTCGGTGAGCAACATAACTCAAAAACCAAAAGTCGGATAAATACAAAACTTAGTATTTGAGTTTAGAATCTTCCAGAGATGCGACACGAAGGTCTTCAAGAAAATACCCCCACGCCAGACTCCCTTGACATGGAACATTTTTCGAAAATTTTAATTTTCTAAAAAATGGCTCTAACGATTTTGATTAAAATATCATATATTTAAGATACTTTCATGACAAATAAAATGTATTTTCTGGGAATGTCTCCAAAAGTCCTCTTCATTCTGAATGATTTTCGCATAGCTGGTAAACCATAAGAGATAGACAAAATTTTACTAGACAAAAAATATAGATCACGCTATCGTTACACAATTTATATCATATACAATTTTTTTTGTCGAGTGAACCATTTCCGAGATATTCCTTGTTATTTGTTTGAATTTCCAATACTTATACTTTTGCTCAAATGGAAATTCGTTATTCGTTGCATTATGCCCTGGACATACAAAGAGAATGGAATACTCCACATAGCAACCACCTCTTAAAATATTTGACTATCGCTTAAAGCCTAGCAATTCCCTTTGCATCTACAAGAAAATTAGGAATAAGAACTAGATGGGAATAAGCGTTTGTAAAAAAATTGTTTGTACAGGAGTAAAAAGTCATATGAGTGCAATATATTATATTTTTTCTTAAATCACATATAGTCTTATACTATGAAGAAAATATTTTCTAATAGTATAACCTATCGAGAATAAAAAATAAATGAGTTCGTTTAGCCTAAACAGACCAATATTCTTTTCATAAATATTTTTTTATTATTATATTTATTTAAAAGTCGGAAGAAAAAATAGTTTAGTATAATGAGATACATATCTAGTAAAATGTTCGTGTATAATATGTTGGTATTGACAAAATTTAGCTCCACCCCCTACCAGCGTGACCAGCTGTGTTTTGGAGCATAATTTTGGCCACAGCATTGGTAGAGTATTTTACCTCCCAAAAAGTCTGGTTGAACTGCCGAAGGGTAACATTACAAAGTAAACCTTATATTCTGATGATACACTACCGTTTTCTTATTGCCGTTTAGTAGCAGCAACAACTTAACCTTCCGTCTCCATGTCGCTGATGAAAGTTCTTATACATGTAGCTGTCATTGAGTTTAACCACACATACAAATAATTCTTCACGCCTTCCTCTAGAAGACAGAATTATATTGTAATTGGTCTAGCCCTTTCTTGTGTACCAATCGTAGCGAAGCTCTTTCATAGAGAGGTATCCGAACCACCGCTTTATTTTACATAGATTATAAACATCGTTCATTGAATAGTTCTTAAGCCCCTGAATTGTTTTTCAGGCCAGTAACAAAATACTCATACCGACCGGACGGAGTCAAAAGTTGGTTATCTGAAGGTTACCTTACGGGAAAAACACTATTACTATCCATGGGAATAGGCCGCTTTTCATGCACGATACTGTATCGATATACCTCTCCTCAGTTCCGCACTCCGTGAAGAATGGGCTGCCATTCCCCAAGCACCTGATTGAAAGTATGCCTGCGAGAGTGAACGCTGACAGCAAGGCTAAGGGTGGGCCAACACCATATTGACTTCCAGCATTACCGATGGAGGGCGCCACGAACTTGTACGTCATTTTCAGGCAGGTGTCCAGGTACTTTTGATCACGTAGTGTGTGTGTATATATATATATATATATACACGATGAATCACCTAAAACTTGCACCGCAAATGTTTCAGAAATGAAAAGTGCTATTGAGGTGTAGTTTTCACAGCATTGAGTGGCAGTCAGGGACTCGTACACTTAGCCTATCAACAGATTTTAATACTACACCAGAAGATATGAAACGACGTATTACTGTTGCCTGCTCTGAAATTTCCACTGAAATGCTAGAACGTGTGCAGTAGTCTTTCCATAGCAGAGTGGAAGCGTCTATTGAAGCTGCCGGTGATCATTTTGAACACAACGTTTGATGGGATATGTTCTCTTTACTTGTAAGAATACACCTAAGTATTGTAATTCCATTTTGTTTTTCTTTAGTTTGTGCTACCACAGGTTGTACAAGTGTCGGTGCGTGAAAGTTTCAAAATAAGATTTTTCTTAAACCACTTGCACTAGAATCTTGCAACAACGCCTAATTTACCCTAACTTTATTCTGTTGCAGTAACTAGGCATTGTTCCATTTAAAAATTGTATGTTTGCTCAAAAAATCCACATTGTCAGTATTATTAAAATCTGCTTATATGCTAAATGTACGAGCCGCTGAATACCAATCAATGCTGTAAAAACTGCACATCAATAGCACTTTCCTTTTGCGAAATATTTGCGGTGCAAGTTTTAGGTGATTCCCCCTGTATATAAAAAGTTGAAGATTTCTATTTTTATCACATAGAAGATTAAAAATCTAATTTTTCAAGCATGTGTCCCTAACTAAACCCAGCATACGTGTGCAGATTTCTATAATTTTCTTGCTTTGCTTAAAAGTAAAGGGTTACTGTGAGGCAACAGAAAGGTTAAGGACGTCGCGAACTTGATTACAGGGCAAAGCAACAAACAAATGAAAAGCTCTCGCTGGCCTTGGACTGTATGGAAGACGAAGCAGGACAGCGAAGCGTGGAAATGCGCCGTCAAGTGCAGCAACCCGTCCTACTCCCTGGGGCCGGGCGGGAGGGCGAGGGAGAATCCCAGCTGCTTCACAGGTGAATTAAACGCGCAATCAAGAACGCGGTCCAACATCCAGGAGTCTCATTACCAGTCAGCTGGGAGCAGTTCACCCTCCGAAAATTTCTGCTCGCATTCCGCGCGTCTTTATCTCTCTCGAAAACATTCCACGTCCAAATTAAAGGCTCAGATCTCGGTTCGGCTAGATGGAATTTGCCACAACAGCCAGATCGTCTTATTTACCAGTGCTGCCAACTTCTTTTGTCTTTTTATTATGCTCCAGCTTATCTTTCTTCGGAAAGAGATTTTGTTTTTCTCTTTTCTGAAACGCAAGCCAATGAATGCTAAAGAGGCACTTCCCAAAACAACCATCACATAAATATTAAACGGAAGTGGGCCCATTACTTGAAATTGCTACATTTTCTTGAAAAGCTGTTTTTACATAATCATAAAGGTCCATATCAGTATGCTTTCATTTGTAACTTTCTCTACAACGTATCTAGCAGATTGAGTTCAACACAAAAATTCTATATCGAAATTTCAACCCGAAATACATGTTTTGTGACCCCTGAATCCAAAAAAAAAGCATTTTTGGAAACGATCAGTCGGAAAAACACCAAACTTGGTATTTAGGTTCAGTATCTTCCATGGATGCGACACGAAGGTTTTAAAGAAAATCCCTCTACCCCAGATTACCCTTACATGGAAAACTTTTCGAAAATTTTAATTTTCTCAAAAATGGCTCTAATGATTTTGATTAAAATATCATATGTTTAAGATACTTTCATGACAAATAAAATGTATATCTTGAATTTTTTGTGGGAATGTCTCCAAAAGTATTCTTCATTGTGAACGACGTTAGCATAACTGGTAAACCATAAGAGATAGACAAAATTTTACTACACAAAAAATGTGGATCGCGTTAAAATACACAATTTGTCATACACATTTTTTTGTTGAGTGAACCATTTTCGAGATATTGCTTGTTATTTCCTTAAATTTTCCAATATACGTTTTCTCAAATGGTAATTCGTTACTCATTTTTTTTAATGTTCTGGACATGCAAAGGGAATGGAACGCTCCACATAGCAACCAGCTCTTAAAATATTTGACTATCGCTTAAAACCTACCATATTCCCCCTGCATCTACAAGAAAATTAGCAATAAGATTAACATCTCGATTAACATGAAGCATATGGAGAATAAGCGTTTGTAAAACAGTACAGAAAGTCATGAGAGTGTAACACATCAGACTTTTAGATACAAACCCGCACGTGCGAGCGTGAGTCTGTGGACAGCATAGCTCAAAAACGAAACGACACCAAGGTCTTCACCAAAATTCCACACCCCTAGCTACCCATGAAACATTTTCGTTATTTTTCATTTTCTCAATATTGGTTCTAAAGATGTTGACTAGAATACCATATGTTTAAGATTTGTATCTTGTATTTTCTGTGAATAGCGTGTGAAATCATCTTAATTCTGAATGACCTATTTGGCAAACCGTAAAAAAACTTACTACACAAAACAAAAATTTTGAATTGTTAAAGGACATCATTTATATGACAACGTTTTCCGTGACATTAACCATCTCCGGGATATTCTTTGTTAACAGTTGAAATTTTCAAGTGGTAAGTCGCTATTCGTTTTTACTTTTTCTACTACGTTCTGAGCAGAAAGAGAAAGTATTGCAATCCGCTCAAAAACTCGAATTTTTAGAAAAATGATCCGTATGTCTGTCCGTGAACAGCATCACTCAAAAACGAGAAGTTGCTGTTCAATTTATTTCAAATAATCTTTTTTGTGGACTCAGACATTTGCGAGATACCATCATTAATGGTTCGCAATGTTCAATCCTTTTGTCATTCTATTAAGGTCCTGTCGACATTCAATTGTTTCTCGCGATTGCATGGAAACAGTATGAAATTTTAAGGCCAGTGTATATTTTTTTTTTTTTTTATTTATGGACGCTCTTTAACTACTATGGTTCTTAGCGTCCCATTCTATATTGGGCGTGAAACACCTGTAATTTTGCTCAGAGGCCTCTTTATCAGGCTTGAGGTTCTTTTACGTGCCGTAAATCTACGACACGGGACCACCGGCTTTACTTCCCTTCCGAAGGAAGCCGTGCTAACGATTTTTACGCCCGAAAAAAATCCATCGCCCTCCGCCGGGTTTGAACCCGCGACCTTGGGAACTAGAGGCTAGCACGGTACCACCAGTCCACGGAGGACGACAGGCCAGTGTATAGGGTCCAGTTCCTAAACATTTGACTATCGCTGTTTCCTTTATATCTATTGCGAAATGTGTAATGTAGCTGTTTCTGCAAAGGCAAATCTCGATTGAAATAAAGCAGGTGTACAAAAATCTGATGTTACACTCACATGACTTTCTCTACTCTTGTACAAACTATTTTTACAAACGCTTATTCTCCATATGCTTCATGTTAATCGAGATGTTAATCTTATTGCTAATTATCTTGTAGATGCAAGGGGAATATGGTAGACTTTAAGCTATAGTCAAATATTTTAAGACCAGTACAAAAAAAATCTGATGTGTTACACTCACATGACTTTCTCTACTCTTGTACAATCTATTTTTACAAACGCCTATTCTCCATATGCTTCATGTTAATCGAGATATCGAGATGTCAATCTTATTGCTAATTTTCTTGTAGATGCAAGGGGAATATGGTAGCTTTTAAGCGATGGTCAAATATTTTAACGCTGGTTGCTATGTGTCGAATTCCATTCTCTTTGCAAGTCCAGGACATAAAAAAATGAATAACGAATTTGAGAAAAAGTATAAGTATTGGAAAATTTAAGGGAATAACAAGCAATATCTCGAAAACGGTTCACTCAACAAAAGAAATGTATATAACATAAGTTGTGTATTTTAACGAGATCAACATTTTTTGTGTAGTAAAATTTTGTCTATCTCTTATGGTTTACCAGTTATGCAAAAGTCGTTCACAATGAAGAATACTTTTGGAGACATTCCCAGAAAATTCGAGATATACATTTCATTTCTCATGGCATTATCTTAAACATATGATATTTTAAACAAAATCGTTAGAGCCATTTTTGAGAAAATTAAAATTTTCGAAAAATGTTCCATGTAAAGGGTAGTCTGGGGTGGGGGGATTTTCTTGAAAACCTTCGTGTCGCATCTCTGGAAGATACTGAACCTAAATACCAAGTTTGGTGTTTATCCGACTGTTCGTTTTTGAGTTATGCTGTTCACACACACACAGACACACACACACGGACATGTTTCCAAAAATGCTTTTTTTGGATTCAGGAGGTCTCAAAACATGTATTTCCGGTGAAATCTCGGTATCGAATTTTTGGGTGGAATGCAATACTTCCCCTACTTACTATACGTAGTAGAGAAAGTAAAAATGAATAACGAATTCCCATTTGAGAAAAAGTATAAGCATTGGAACATTTAAGGGAATAACAAGCAATATCTCGAAAATGGTTTACTCAATAACAACAACAAAAATGTATATGACATAAATTGTGTATTTTAACGCGATCTACATTTTTTGTGTAGTAAACTTTTGTCTATCTCTTATGGTTTACCAGTTATGCAAAAGTTGTTCACAATGAAGAATACTTTTGGACATATTCCCGGAAAATCCGAGATATTTCTACATTTTATTTGTCATGAAAGTATCTTAAACATATGATATTTTAATCAAAATCGTTAGAGGCATTTTTGAGAAAATTAAAATTTTCGAAAAAATGTTCCATGTAAAGGGTAATCAGTGGTGGGGGGATTTTCTTAAAGACCTTCGTGTCGTATCTCTGGAAGATACTGAACCTAAATACCAAGTTTGGTTTTAATCCGTCTGTTCGTTTCCAAAAATGCTCTTTTTTTGGTTTCAGGGGTCTCAAAAAATGCATTTCCAGGGAAATCTCGGTTTCGAATTTTTGGGTGGAATAGAATACTTCCCCTACTTACTATACGTAGTAGAGAAAGTAATAAACTTTCGTAAGAATAGTTTGTATACCCACTAATAAAGGATAGAAGGTAGAGAAAACCAAGCATTGTAAACATTGTGAAACATGCTCCTGATCAGCAGAAGTGGGTTACAACTCTTTGATAGAGTTTACGAGGGCAAGAGTTACAGTGCATGATTCATTTTCCGGTTGGAGAGAGAGAGAGAGAGAGAGAGAGAGAGAGAGAGAGACCAGTCAGTTCTACAATGCTTTTATTTTCTCGAACCTTCTACGGAGTCTTCATTAAGTTCACAAACAGTTGAAACAACGCGAAGCTTCATATCACAGCAAGAACGTGATCCTCAAACCAAATTGGCTCTGAAAAGTGATGTTTGAAATCAACTCTTCCCCCAGCGACAGGATTACTATTCACACGCGATGCCGGCATTCCTCTGAAACTTAAACAAATATTTGGTAACATGACAGACATTTCTCCCCAGGCTCTGCTTGTGGAGAACCTTCTTTGCAAACTGTATATACCTATGTAGTAGCAAAGTTCAGCAAAAGTTTAATGAAGTCACTTGCAATTCTGACATATAACTTAAATTACTAAAGGACTCTTACGTCTCTAGGAGAGGTAGCGCACAACTTTTTATTCACTTGTTGACACATTTTACTCCAACACTACCTGATTAACCCCGACGTTGAAGGGCAGCTTTTTAAACTCGAATGACGACATAATTAATTTAATTTACCTAGGTCTAGGACTAATTGCGGAGGGGGAGAGCAGACAGGAGACAGAGGGCGACCGGACCGGAAGGCAAGACACGGCAGATTTCTAACCTTTCATAGAACTCCTCGGATGGAGCTGGTGCAATAAGCTCCCCTCCCCCCTGTGGGCTTAAATATCCTCTAGGGGGTCCAGGAGTCTAAGTCCGCCCCCATTCCGAGGGACGGAGGCTTACATACAACAGGATTTTTAACACTTAAATAATGTCAGTCTAATTATATACGTAATATAAAAAAATATAATAACAGCCTGCCTTAAAGCAATATGTATAAATAATATATAAAATGTATGTAACAGTCATTATATTATGTTCATATTATTGTATACATGTATAATAATGTTATGTGAATGTATTAGATAATTTAACAATATAGGAGCTGTGATAATAGAAGCCGAAAGTTGCTAACAATGAGGTAACCTTGAGGCTGTAGTTAAATAGCTGAAAGTTAAATAAAAGTATTCTATTGGAGTAAAAATAGCCAACCAGAGACGTGAAATAGAAAAATTTACAAATTTAAGCGGTAAACGCCAGTCACTAGAAGGCAACGTACCTGAGCAGTTCGTTCGCTCGGTACGTATTCAGTGTGAGACATATAAAATTCATTACGGCGAGAATATTATAAAGTTTACGTGTTAAAAAGTGCAAGTAATTAATAAATAATCTCACAGCTCTCTATATCAGTGAGGATTAATAAAAGGAGTGAATTAAAAATTATAATTTGCGTAACCTTACATTCTTTAGCCGCATCACCCCCTGCTAAGAGATACATGTTTCTGCAAAATAATACTGAGCAGCCAAGCCAAACATAAATATATATATTTATACAAACATAAAAATACAAAGTTGATTCCTACACATTGGGGCGAAGGCCACCTGAAACATTGTACCATACGTGGGGCAGTTACTTCATCAAGTTTGGCTCCCCAACAGTGGAACTATAATACAATCTACTCCAAATTGGCACCTAAATGTGTGGCTAATAACTTAAAGATTACAATTTCTCAAATTGGTTTTCCATACGTGGGGTTACAACCATTCAGGGAATCCTTCAAATTGACGCCCAAAGCGTGGAGTAAATAAGGTAATAATACAACTACCTTCACCTTTTTCCCCTGCTATGCAACGTCGAGACTCCCGCCATCACTTTCAACCCTGAAGCAGACCAAGCAGATGAAAGATAAAGAGAAATGAGAATGCAGGTGAAATGAAGGGGACAGGAAATTCGGGCGATGTAATGAACCTTCCCGGCATTCGCCTAGCGACCAGGGAAACACCCGAAAAAAAAACCTGGATCAGAAAGGTTGTCCGTAGGAATCGAACCCACCATTCCCCTCGGTTTCAAAACGAGTGAAATAAAAATTATAATCTGTGTAAGTCTACATTCTTAGCCGCACCACTCTCTGCAAAGAAATTCATGTCTCTAACAATAATACTGACGCAGCCGAGGCAAACATAAATATATAATGTTTAAAGACACAGTCAAATTACAAAGTTAATATTTTTAAACTCTGGGCGAAGGCTACCGGAAACTTTTTACCATGCGTGCGGTTGCAACTACTTCAAGTTCGGCTCCCCAACATAAGAACTACAATACAACTCCTAAAAATTAAACCTACTTCAAAATTTAGGCAATGCAAACAACTACTGGCCAGTTTCTGACCAAAAGTATCCCTTCCGTAATGTATCCTTCAAGTGGTAAGACCTTGACTATTAATTCAATACATTGCCACTCTGTCGAGCACGCTACAAAGCACCTGCGAATCTGGGGAAAAAAATGTTTGAGGGCCCCCCCTGAATAAAAGAAAAACATTTTTACTACTTCTACCATGTACATAATAGGTGACGCTA
Source organism: Deroplatys truncata (assembly GCA_030765065.1). Taxonomy (NCBI): domain Eukaryota; kingdom Metazoa; phylum Arthropoda; class Insecta; order Mantodea; family Mantidae; genus Deroplatys; species Deroplatys truncata. The sequence goes on from CM060979.1 coordinate 18,011,171, forward strand.
TTGCATTATCCGATAGCGAGATTTCACCAAAGATACTTGTTTTGAGGCCCCTTGAATCCAAAAAATACTATTTTTATAAAAAGGCCCGTGTGTGTAGTCTGTGAACAGCAAAATTCAAAAACGAAAAGTCGGATAAATACAAAACTTGGTGTTTACTTTCAGCATTTTCATATGCGACATTTTTTTCAAGAAAGATTTTCAAGAAAATCTTCCTCCACAAACTACCCTTTACATGAAACATTTTTGGAAATTTTGATTTTTTAAAAAGTGGCTCCAACGACTTTGATTAAAATGCCACATATAAAAGATATTTACATGACACATAAAATATATACCCGTTTGAATTTTCTGGGAATATGCTGTGAAGTCCTCTTCATTCGGAAGTAATTTTGTATAATCTTCTGTAACTGAAAATGCTAAAAGATAGATACTCAGAAAACGTAGATCTCTTCAAAATAACAGTTTACTTGAAGTAACTTTTTTGTGGCATAAGCCTCTTCCGAAATATCCGTTATTTATGGTTCGATTTCTTCAATACTTTGCCACTCTTTTAAATCCTGTCGATTTACAATTGTTGCTCGCGATGTCATGGAAACAGTACAGTACTCTGGTGTGCAAAATTTAAGAACGAGATGGCTAAAGTGACATAACAAATGAACTACTTGGTGGAAGTAGATGAAGGTGCGGGAGCATGTTGCCAGAGGTCTCTCACGCGTACAAAGAAAGTTGGACGTCACAAGGCGTGAGTGTAGCGAGCCTATAGTGCCAAATGGGTCTGGTCCCGCGACACGCGGCAGTTGACGAAACAGGACAAGACGGTGGCAATTAGCGAGCTGTTACGGTGCACTGTAGTGGTGTTCTTCATTGCAACATGGCCCGTAGACACCTTATGGATGACTTCACACGGGGAAGAATCATCGGGAAACTGGAAGAAGGGCGAAGTGTGACGAGTGTTGCTCAGGAGTTTGGAATTGCTCACAGCATTGTTTCACGCGCATGGCGAACCTTCCAAACCACAGGCACTGCTGTCCCAAGGAGAGGTGGTGGTCGACCACACTCAACTACAGCAGCAGATGACTGCTACATTGTGCAACAGGCAAGACGGGATCCACGCTAAACAGCGGGTGCAATTGCAACCACATTTAACAGGACAGCTAAGCACGTAATCTCACGATACACAGTGGCACGGCGACTACACAGAGGTGGTCTCTTTGCCCGACGGCCAGTACATTGTGTTGCATTGACATCCGCACATCGGCGGCACCGTTTGCGATGGTCTCAAGAGCATCAAAATTGGACCAACGAGGAATGGGGTCGCGTGCTCTTCTCGGATGAGAGTAGATTCAGTCTAAGTAGTGATTCTCGACGTACCCTCATCTGGCGAGAGGTGGGAAAACGTAATGAACCCAGGAACATCCTTGAACACGATCGTTTTGTTGATCCGGGTGTTATGGTTTCGGAAGGCATAATGATGCATGGCCTCAACCGCCTCCAAATCCTTGAACAGGGTACGCTCACTGGTCAACGTTATTGTGATACTGTACTCCTTCCCCATGTGCGTCTTTTCTGGGGTGCAGTCGGCCCTGACGTCATTTTTATGGATGACAAAGCGCGTCCGCATCGAACAGCAGGTGGAGGATCTTTTGGAACGAGAGGATATTCGGCAAATGGACTGGCCTGACTGTTCCCCCTACTTAAATCCCATCGAACACTGAGATGCTTTGGGGAGACGCATTGCAGCATATCCACATGCACCAATGACCATCCAACAGCGCTGGTGGAGGAGTGGAACGCCCTACCACAAGAACTACTGACCAACCTTGTGGCCAGCATGTGAGCACGATGCAGAGCATGCATTGCTGTCCGTGGTGATCATACACCCTTTTAAGCACCATGTATCTGTTTCTGTAAATCTAGAGAGCCATCATATGTCGTATTGTTTTAGTGTAGCTTATGGTCTATGTGGCATTTCTGTTCGTCTCATTGCATATTTCGTTTAGTTGCCTACTTTAGCAGTTCCCTCTATGTATGATTCAAGTTTCATCGAGCTATGTTACTTGGTAGTGTCACAGCATGCCAAGATTACTTTCGTCCTTAGGTTTTGCACACCAGTGTATTTTAAGGTCAAAATATAGCTCCTTCCGGAAAGGTTTATCTCAATTACAATGAAATAGATAGGTAAATCTGCTTTCGTAAGAATAATTTGTATAGCCACTAATAAAAGACATCTCGAAACTACAGTCACACTTTCAAGCGTGAATCTTTGTATCGTTATTACTTTACTGCACAGCCTAGATCCTGTAACCAACACTTGCCGTTGCTGTACTTCAATAGTTTTCCAACTTACAAAGCCAAAATCCATTTGAAGGCTCAGGTACTGCGGCTGCTAATGTTGTTTCGACCGCAGTTAGCTGCTTAAATGGGATCCACTCTTGGCTGCACGCTCAATGGAATTACGAGAGAAACTACATTTGAGCTGTCTCTCAACGAAAGCTTTCAGACTTCATAGCCAAGGGAGCAATTCTTTAATAACTCTAAAAGAATAAGAGCTTTCTTAAGAGGGTATATATACGGTTTAAAACTTCAAATATCTGATGTGTTACATCCGCGTGACTTCCCCTTCCCTCGGTCGCTTATTAGTGGGTATACAAATTATTGTTACGAAACTTTATCTCCCTATGTACTTCATTTCAACCGTGATAAACTTTTCCCAGAAATAGCTACATTACACATTAGCTTATAGATACAAAAAGAACAGCGATAGTCAAGTGTATTAGAAGTGGACGCTATATGCTGGCCTTAAAATTACATACTGTTTCCATGACAACGCAACAAACAGGTCAAAATCGACAGGACTTAAAAAATGCCTAAGTATTGAACAATTCGAACCATTAATAAAGGTTAGCTGGGAAACGGCTGATGACACAAAAACGTTATTTGCAATAAAATGTGTATTTTAAAGCGAGCTATGTTTTTTGTGTGGTACGTTTTCGTCTATCGCTTAACATTTACCACTTATACAAGATTATACAAAATTCCTCCCTAATGAAGTGGTCTTCACAGGTTATTCGCAAAAAAATTTAAGTTTACATTTTTTATTCCTGACGTAAATATCTTTACCTAATACATAGTATTTTAATCAAAACCGTTAAGTCATTTTTTACAAAATAAAAAATTTCGAAAATTTTTCCATATAAGCAGTAAAATGAGATGGAGGAATTTCTAGGAACCCTGAGTCTCATCTTTGGAAGATGGTACTGAACCTAAATACAAAGTATGGTATTTACCCGACTTTCCGTTTGCGAGTTATGCTGTTCACAGGCACATACGCACGCGGGGACTTTTTTCTAAAAATGTGTTTTTCCTATTCAAGGTGCCTCAAAACCTATATTTTCGGTTAAATTTCGATATCGAATATTTGGGTGGAATGCAATACCTAACTTCTCTACCTACTATGTAAGTAGTAGAGAAAATAAAAATGCTTCCTCTGGATTGTGGGGGCTCAAAACATATATTTCCGGTGAAATCTTGACATCGAATTTTCGGGTTGAATACAATACTTCCCCTAATTACTATACGTAGTATAGAATAGTTTGTATAGTCCTAATAAACAATAGATACTAGAGAAGGTTGTGTGAATGTAACACGTCAGATTTTTACCTTCTCTACCACGTACATCCTAAGACAAAGAAAATTACCAATCTCTGGAAGCGTATATTTGTCCAAGTATAAGTCCAAATCGTTTCTGTGGCCGGTTCACAATGGTGTCTTGGGACTCGTGCCTTTAGCTTCGTTATACTGTCCCCTTTCATAGTCACTATGTATGCGCTGACAGCCGAGCGCTTTATACGTACGTACTAATGGGGGCTATACCGAGGCTCGTATCCCCAGCAATTTTTTTTTCTTCAGAAAAACGCAATGTTTGTTACGCATACTATAATATAATTTCCAATTCCTAAGGTATATTTAATTTATGCTCACACGTAAAGGCTGAAACATTCTCCTTTTTCTTTTCAAACTTAATAAGAAATAAGTAAATATTATAGTCCTAAATCAAAAATCTGATGTCATACATTCACATGACTTTCTCTAACCTCTGTCTTTATTAGCTACATTTTACATGTAGCTACCTGCTACATTTTAATCTAAACAAACCTTTGCAGAAACAGCTTCATCACACATTTCGTTATAGATACAAAGGGAACAGCGAAAGTCAAATGTTTAAGAACTGGACGATATACGCTGGCCTTAAACTTCCATAGTGTTTCCCTGCAAACGCATAAATTTAACATTTAAATAATAAAAAACACTTACCCCAAGGATTCGAACCAAAGTTGTTGCAATTAGAAGACTCATGTGTTTCATTGCTCGGTTACCATGCATACAACCAAACTAAAAATCATTTTCCTACTTATCCTATAGCTTTGAGATGAACGCAGGGTTTTATTAAATCGTGTATTGTGAACGCAGCGTCAGCGAATACTTTCGATGTTTACCGAATCGAACACCGTTTCTGGCTGTTGCTCATTTATTTTGTCTTGGGCCGTGCATAGTAAGTAGAGAAGGTACTGTATGCCACCCAAAAATTCGATACCGAGATTTCAGCGGAAATACATGTTTTGAGACCCCCTGAATAATTTTTTTTTGAAAACATGTCCGTGTGTGTGTCTGTGAAGAGTATAACTCAGAAACGAACAGTCGGATAAACACCAAACTTGGTATTTAGGTTCAGTATCTTCCAGAGAAGCGACACGAAGGTTTTCAAGAAAATCCCATCACCCCAGATTACCCTTTACATGGAACATTTTTCGAAAATTTTTATTCTCTCAGAAATGGCTCTAACGATTTTGATTAAAATATAATAAGTTTAATATATTTTCATGACAAATAAAATGTATATCTCGAATTTTCTGGGAATGTCTCCAAAAGTATTCTTCATTGTGAACGACTTTTGCATAACTGGTAAACCATAAGAGATGGACAAAATTTTACTGCACAAAAAATGTAGATCGCGTTAAAATACACAATTTATGTCATATTCATTTTTTGTTGTTGAGTGAACCCTTTTCGAGATATTGCTTGTTATTCCCTTGAATTTTCCAATACTTTTTCTCAAGTGGGAATTAGTTATTCATTTTTACTTTCTCTACTACGTATAGTAAGTAGGGGAAGTATTGCATTCCACCCAAAAATTCGATACCGAGATTTCACCGGAAATACATGTTTTGAGACCTCCTGAATCCAAAAAAAGCATTTTTGGAAACATGTCCGTGTGTGTGTCTGTGTGTGTGTGTGTGTGTCTGTGTGTGTGTCTGTGTGTGTGTGTGTGTCTGTGTGTGTGTGTGTCTGTGAACAGCATAACTCAAAAACGAACAGTCGGATAAGCACCAAACTTGGTATTTAGGTTCAGTATCTTCCAGAGATGCGACACGAAGGTTTTCAAGAAAATCCCACCACCCCAGACTACCCTTTACATGGAACATTTTTCAAAAATTGTAATTTTCTCAAAAATGGCTCTAACGATTTTGAAGAAAATATCATATGTTTAAGATAATGTCATGAGAAATGAAATGTATATTTCGAATTTTCTGGGAATGTCTCCAAAAGTATTCTTCATTGTGAACGACTTTTGCATAACTAGTAAACCATAAGAGATAGACAAAATTTTACTACACAAAAAATGTAGATCGCGTTAAAATACACAACTTATGTCATATACATTTCTTTTGTTGAGTGAACCGTTTTCGAGATATTGCTTGTTCTTTCCATAAATTTTCCAATACTTATACTTTTTCTCAAATTCCTTATTCATTTTTACTTTCTCTACTACGTATAGTAAGTAGGGGAAGTACTGCATTCCACCCAAAAATTCGATACCGAGATTTCACCGGAAATACATGTTTTGAGACCCCCTGAATCCAGAAAAAGCATTTTTGGAAACATGTTCGTGTGTGTGTCTGTGTGTGTGTGTGTGTGTGTGTGTGTGTGTGTGTGTGTGTGTGTGTCTGTGTGTCTGTGAACAGCATAACTCAAAAACGAACAGTCGGATAAACACCAAACTTAGTATTTAGATTCAGTATCTTCCAGAGATGCGACACGAAGGTTTTCAAGAAAATCCCACCACCCCAGACTACCCTTAACATGGAACATTTTTCGAAAATTTTAATTTTCTCAAAAATGGCTCTAACGATTTTGATTAAAATATCATATGTTTAAGACAATGTCATGAGAAATGAAATGTATATCTTGAATTTTCTGGGAATGTCTCCAAAAGTATTCTTCATTGTGAACGACTTTTGCATAACTGTTAAACCATAAGACATAGACAAAATTTTACTACACAAGAAATGTAGATCGCGTTAAAATACACAATTTATGTCATATACATTTCTTTTGTTGAGTGAACCGTTTTCGAGATATTGCTTGTTATTCCCTTAAATTTTCCAATACTTATACTTTTTCTCAAATTCGTTATTCATTTGTTTTATGTCCTGGACATGCAAAGAGAATGGAATGCGCCACATAGCAACCAGCGTTAAAATATTTGACTATCGCTTAAAAGCTACCATATTTCCCTTGCATCTACAAGAAAATTAGCAATAAGATTGACACCTCGATATCTCGATTAACATGAAGCATATGGAGTATAGGCGTTTGTAAAATTAGATTGTACAAGAGTAGAGAAAGTCATGTGAGTGTGACACATCAGATTTTTTTATGTCCTGGACATGCAAAGAGAATGGAATACTCCACATAGCAACCAGCTCTTAAAACATTTGACTATCGCTTAAAACCTACCAATTCCCCTTGCATCTACAAGAAAATTAGCAATAAGATTAACATCTCGATTAACATGAAGAATATGGAGAATAATCGTTTGTAAAAATATTTTGTACAAGGGTAGAGAAAGTCATGTGAGTGTAACACATCAGATTTGTTTTATTCAGTTTTTCCTCTGGCCTTTGTCATGATGCGTTTTACAAGGGCGCTCAGGACCTAGCAGTTGAGCACCCTTAAACAAAACAGAATGGATTAAAATGAAAATAAACCTTCGAAAGAATACTTTGTATACTCCGTAATAAGCGATAGAGCGTAGAGAAAGTGGTGTGGATGTATCACATCGCACCGTTCTATTCTGTTAAACATGAAATGAGTCTATGATTCTTAACCACTAACTCCTGCACTAGGCATTGCTAGGGAACATGATAAAAGGAGGGGCTCATTTTAATAATCTACCTGAGACCATACTATTAATTTCTGGATTTGAGAAGAGTGGGCGATTAGTGGTAGCTGGTTGAGTTATGCGCATGCGGTTATTACAATGCTATTAGCGGCGCTTAATGAGAAGGCAGTCAGCTATGGCAAGTACCTGATACAACGACCTCTTGAACGCGCAGGTGCTGACTGTAGAAAGCCGCAAATGTAAGAGCAGAGATGAGGAGGCACTCTATTGGAAGTGCGCAATAAATACACGGGTCACCGACCGTCACATGTCGACATACTCTCATGCGCCTAAGTAAACCCGAATTCAGTAACCGTAAAATACTGCAACGGTTCCCAACTAAGATTGAACAACACTGTGTACACCCTTATGTTAGCATCGTTGCTTTTATTTTCCTGGCCTTAATAACGCTTCAAAGTTACTTCTTCCTTTTTAGTTTCCCTACTACTTACCCCTAGTAAGTAGGGGAAGTATTGTATTGCATCCAAAAATACCGATATCGAAACACGAAGACTTGTAAGACAATCCCCAAATCAAACTACACTTAATATGCAAAAACCTTCGTCATTTTTTATTCTCTCAAAAACGGCTTAACCGAAAAGCTTTAAGGTTGGAAAAACTAAGAGTAAAAATCTGAGGCGTTGCACTCAAATGACTTTACCTTATTGCTAATTTTCTTGTAGATGCAAGGGGAATATGGTAGGCTTTGGTCGATAGTCAAATATTTTAAGAGCTGGTTGCTATGTGGAGCATTCCATTCTCTTTATATGTCCAGGACATAAACAAATCTGATGTGTTAAACTCTCATGACTTTCTCTACTCTTGTACAAACTATTTTGACAAACGCTTATTCTCCATCTACTTCATGTTAATCGAGATAAACATTTGCAGGCTCTATCTTATTGCTAATTTTCTTGTAGATGTAAGGGGAATATATATTTACAAGGGCAATATAGAAATACAGTAGCCTTTAAGCACATACATATCTCTTAATAGCTGGTTGCTAGGTGCAGCACCATTCTCTTTCCAACAGATTAATACTCTTTGCATATCCAAGACAAAAAGATGAATAACGAATTCCCATTTGAGAAAATAAGTATTGAAAGATTTAAGGGAATAACAAGCAATATCTTGAAAATGGTTCACTCAACAAAAAGCATGTATATGACATAAATTGTGTATTTTAACGCGATCTACATTTTTTGTGTAGTAAAAGTTTGTCTATCTCTTATGGTTTACCAGTTATGCAAAAGTCGTACACAATGAAGAATTACTGTGCTGTTCGTTTCTGAGTTATGCTGTTCACATACACACACGGACATGTTTCCAAAAATGCTTTATATGCATTCAGTGCGCCTCAAAACAGATATTTCCGGTGAAATCTCGGTATCGAATTTTTGGGTGGAATACAATACTTCCCCTACTTACTATACGTAGTAGAGAAAGTAAAAACAAATAACGAATTCCCATTTGAGAAAAACTGTATGGTAAATTCAAGCAAACGACAAGGAATATCTCACAAATGGTTAATTCGACCTTTTTGTGCAGTAAAATTTTGTCTATCTCTTACGGTTTATCAGTTATGCAAAAGTCATTCAGGACAAAGAGCACTTTTGAGAACATTCCCAGAAAATTCAACATATACATTTCATTTGCCATGAAAATATCTTAAACAATTTATATTTTAATAACAATGTTAAGACCCATTTTTTAGAAAATCAACATTTTCGAAATACCGTACGTTTAACCCATTTACATTGCAAATAAAATGTATATCTTGAATTTTCTGGGAATCTCCTTTGAAGTCCTCTTTGTCCTGAATGTCTTGAAAAACGGATTAACCGTAAGAGATAAGACAAAATCTTACTGCTCAAAATATTTGTACTTCGTTAAAAGCACATATTTTATGCCAAATAAAAAATGTTAAGGTGTTACCTTTTTCCCAGATATTCTGTTTTTGGGGTTTGTATTTTATATTCTTCTCAAGTGCAAAATCATCATTCGTTTTGTTCTCATTCTTTATATGGAAAATTTTTCGTCATTTTTTATTCTTTCAAAAATGACTTACTGATTTTTAATAAAATATCACATCTTTAAGATATTTGCATAGCAAATAAAACGTAATGTATATCTTGCATTTTCTGGGAATAGCCTGTGAAGTCCTCTTCATTTTGAATGACTTTTGTATAACTGGTAAACGGCAAAACTTTGCACGACTACGCAGAAAACTTTGCTCTCTTTAAAACACATAATTTATGCCAAATAAAACGTTTTGTGAAATTAGCCACTTTATTGTTATTGGTTATTATTTTCAAATTTTTATGTTTTTCTCAAGTGGAAAAATTATACTTGATTTTTCTCGTGATTATGCAGCGAGCATGAAATTTCAAACAATTCACATGGCGATCCGGCTTTTAAAAATCTGACTATCATTTTAGCCTACTTTATTCTTGTTATACGTACATCGAAATGTGTAATAAAAAGGTTGTATCGATTATCAAGAAGCAGCAAGCAAATAAATAAGCTTGGGGAGAATAGTTTGTAGACGAGTGAGTAGAGAAAGTGATATATTTTTGTATATTTTTATTTAATAAATAATTTTTGTAGCGTTCTGCATTTCTTTAGCGACAAACCTTTATACCTTACTTTACTTTCTAAACTTGAATACTGTTTATAAAGACATTTTGAACTTTTTGACACCTCAAATGAGTGTCACTGATAGAGAAAGAGCGCAATTGCTCATTTTGAAATGAAATTGTGTTATTTGTTTGTTTCAAGCCACAGGTACGTTACATGGCGTCCAGCGGTTCTTTTGTGCCGCGCCTCACTTGTTCCGAGGCTAAACTGTGGAAATGTGCTCTAGGTGATCTCATCATGGCTGAATGTCCCATAGCTTAGCAGTGATTCCATTCGAAAAACCGCATTTGATTGCTCATCTACATGAAAATCCACAGTGCTATTTTGCCATGTAAAGTTTTCGCAGTACTTTCACTTCGTCTTCTTTTATTAACTGTTTGAACGTTTGGCGAAAAGCTCGCGAGATGTTCGTTGCTCTGCTTCTTGCGGTTTCAGTTGGAACAGAGGACGGCAATAGTGATACATAATGATTCCAAAACCTTGATAAGTATCTAAGTACAGCATAAATTGTCATTCTCCACGAGTCCAGAGCAAGTATAAAAGTTATGGCGAACTTGTGTACCCATGTGTACTTCATATTTGCAGGCGTACCGGTGTGGGGATTGTGTGACATAACGTTTTGTAAATCTATGACATTTCCCAACATTTATTTACTTTATACACTAGCACTGAATTATATGTTATGAATTAATATACCAGATTCACAATGTATCTTTATTGGTGTCATATATTAGGGGGACGTGTTCCTGACATCAAAACAGTAAAACAAGTTCATATGTACATGGGTTTGAAAATCAACCGTTTCGTTGTTATAGGTCAAAGAACATGTATTCCATGAGTGAACACACGGATATGCACTACAAGTATGGGCGTGCAGACGGCAATGCAGCACGAGCACGTGAACTTTATGCAGAAATGTACCCTGACAGGCCATTACCGTGTTCAAGAACATTCGCACGAATTCACCAACGCTTGAGAGAGAATGGCGCATTTGAGAGGAGTACTAGAGATGTTGGAAGACCAAGAGCGGTACGAGGCACTGAGCTTGAAGAACGAGTTCTTCGTGCTGTGGATGCAGACCCATCACAAAGCACAAGACGTAAGGGAAAGAGTTAGTCATATGATTATTTGGAGAATTCTGCATGAAAACTTTCTGTACCCGTATCACCTTCAACGGGTGCAAGGATTAAATGAGGCGGACTTTGAGTCAAGAAGACGTTTCTGTCAACGCATGTTACAGCAGCGCGCTGTCTGCATCAAATACCTAGCCTGTATCTTATTCACGGATGAGGCTGGTTTTACCCGCGACTCATAACTGGGCATTTAAAAATCCTAATCAACAGGACAGGACAACCATCAACAGAGGTTCTCTCTCGACGTTTGGTGTGGAATCATTCATGATCACCTTATTGGTCCCTACTTCTTCCCTCCGCGTCTGAATGGACAAACCTATCTCCAGTTTCTCAGAAATGAGTTGCATCACTTAACTGATAATGTGCCTCTGGACATCATCCAACGAATGTGGTTTTTGCACGGTGATGTTCCAGTTCATTTCAGTACGATAGTTCGTAAGTTTTAGAATGGTCGATTTCCACAAAGATGGATTGGTCGAGGGGGGCCCATTGCTTGGCCTGCTCGATCGCAAGATTTGAATCCAATGGAATTCTTCGTCTGGGGACATTTGAAGTCCTTGGTTTATGCGACTCCTGTACCTGGTGTTGACATTTTGAGAGGACGTATCTACACTGGATTTGACCAAATACGAAACACACCAGGAATTTTCAAGAGTACTCCAGAGCATTTGTAACTTTCGATTTTGTTTTGTAACTGTGAAATAAATTATTTTTAGACCCATGTTCATATGAACATTTTTTTTACTATTTTGATGTCGGGAAGACGTCCACCAAATATATTACACCAATACAGATACATCCTGTATACATACAGGATGGAACATTTAAGTTGAGACGTACAATATCTCCAAAACTAAGCGTTGTAGAAAGAAATGTCTTTGATGAAAGTTGCTTGATATTAAGAGGGAAAGTAAATACCATAACTCGTTGCTGCGGAATATTCTCTAGAAAATCTTCGTTTCCTTTGAACTTTAACACCATGTTTGGTATTTATCCCACTTTCCGTTTTTACTTTCTCTACTATGTATAGCAAGCATGGGAAGTATTGCATTCCACCCAAAATTTGGACGAGGTTTCACCGAAAATACATGTTTTGAGGTGGCCAGATTTTTGGAAAGATTTTCAAGAAAATCCCCCACCCCAGAATATCGATTAAATGGAACTTTTTCGAAAATTTTGTTTTTCTTAAAAAAGGTTCTAACGATTTTGATTAAAATGTCATGTGTTTAAGATATTTTTATGACAAATATAATATATATCTTGAATTTTTTGGGAATGTCTCCAAAAGTTCTCTTCATTCTGAATCATTGTTGTATAACTGGTAAACCGTAAGAGATAGACGACATTTTACTACGGGAAAATGCAGAATCTCATTAAAACATACAATTTATGTCATACAGTTTTTTTTTTTTTTGCGAGTGAACCATTTCCGAGATTCCTAGTTATTTGATTGAATTTTCCAATACTTATACTTTTTCTCAAATGGGAATTCGTTATTCGTTTTTTAATGTCCTGGACATATTTGAATTTTTGGAAATATGTCCGTCTATGTGTGTCTAAACGAGAAGTCGCATAAATACCAAGCTTGGTAGTTGAGTTTAGTATCTTCCAAAGATGTGACACTAAGATTTTCAAGAAAATCCCCCCACCCCAGACTACCCTTTACAAGAAGCATTTTTCGAATTTTTTCCCTCATAAATGGCTCTAACCTTTTCTATTAAAATGCCATATATTTAAAATATGTTTATGGCAAATGAAATGTTTATCCTGAATTTCCTGGGAATATCCCCAAAAGTCTTCTTCATTCTGAATGACTACCGCGTAACTGGTAAATCGTAGGAGATAAGACAAAATTTTACTACACAAAAAATGCAGAATCTCGTTAAAACACACAATTTATGTCATGCACTTTTTTTTTGTCGGGTGAACCATTTCCGAGATATTCCTTGTCATTTGTTTGATTTTTCTAATACTTATACTTTTTCTCATATGGGAATTCGTTATTCGTTTTTTTTTTGTCCTGGTAATGCAAAGAGCTCTTAAAACATTTGACTATCGCTTAAAGCTACCATATTCCCCTTGCACCTACAGGAAAATTAGCAATAAGATTAACATGAAGTAGATGGAGAATAAGCGTTTGTAAAAATAGTCTGTTAAAAACTATAGAGTCATGTGAGTGCAACACATCAGATTTTATATTTATGTTGTTCACACATAGAGATCCACACGGATGTTTTTCTAAGATTTTTTTTTGTATTCAGGAGGCCTCAAAACATGTATTTCAGGTGAAATTTCAAAGAATTTTACTTTGGAATGCAACATTTCCTCTACCTAATATAGGTAGGTGGTAGAGAAAGTAAAGTGCAGCGCAAAATTAGTAATCTCCGCTCTCCCCCCTCCCAACGTATTCTCGTGTGCACTTACACACTTTTCACAGTGGAAAACATTTTTCATTTGTTTGGAGGATAAACACATTTTGCAAAATTAATTAGCACACGTTAAGTACACAAATGTATGCCGGAATCTGAAGTGTAAATAATGAAATCCATTATGAATACAGCGCGTAAATAAACTGCCTGATGTCTTTTATTAATTTAATGAGCAATATTTATTCATTTACCATTATTATTCTTTTCGTAATTTTGATATATAATTACAGAGGACCGCGGCATGATTGGGTATGCTCGATAATTGAATAAATAACAAGCAGTGATGTTTCATTAATTTTCTGAATGGTATATCCGCCAATACGCGCCTGCAATACACAATTGCCCAAACTCGGTGACAAGTACATAATACATTTCCTAATTCCTGCGCATTTTCAGTTCTTAAGTATAACAAACGTTGTTATTGTTTCTGAATGCTAGCGATTAACTAATGAACCCAAAATGATTGAGTTATTAATCTCCGTGTTGCTATACAGAGCGGTCCAAAACTATGCCCTCACTCTTTCATAATAATCCATATCTTGGGAACACAATAGCACAGGTTACAATTTTTGCGCAGTAGCTTAATGCTTTCTCCTTACCATCGAGATGTCAGGTGAGGCAGTATTTTTAACACTTAAATAATTTCAGTCTAATTATATAATATCTAAATTCAATAACAACCCGCCTTAAAGCAATATGTGTATGTAATAATTTGTAAAAAGTTTATATTATTGTATACATGTAGAATAATGTTATGTGAATGTATTACGTAATTTAATAATGTAGGAGCTGTGAGAATAATAGGTTAAAAGTTGCTAACAATGAGGTAAACTTGAGGCAATAATGAGTAAGAAAGTTTAACAATACTATTTATGATTCTTGGAAGCAATAATGTAAATTTTTGAGACAGTTTAAAAATAGCCAATCAACTACCCGAAAAAGCTTTAGTTAAATGAAGGTATTCTAATGGACTAGGAATAGCCAATCAAAGACTTGAAATACAGAAATTTACAAATTTAGGCGGTAGAAATCAATTCAGTTGCTTGTAGACAGCGCTTCTAACCGGACGCATTGCTTGTAGACAGTGTTCCTAACCGGACGCAAGACACGTCCTCGAGAAATTTAATACGTATTCTTGTGAGACGAAAATACTTTTACGTGTTTAAAGGTGCAAGTAATTAATAAAAAAATCTCACAGCTCTCTATATCAGTGAAGTGTTATTTAAATCGCGTCAAGCATTAATAAAAGGAGTGAAGTAAAAATATAAGCTGTGTAAGCTTACATTCTTCAGTCGCACCACAACCCTACAAAGAGAAACATATCTCTAACAATAATACAGACGCAGCGAGGCAAACATAAATATATAATGCTTAAAGTAACACTCAAATTAAAAAGTTCATATTTTTTAAACATTTTTGGGGCAAATAACAATACAACAAAATAACAACTTCACATGGCGTTCTTGCATGCCATTTTAACTGGGCGATGGGTAGGTAGAAGAGGTGCCACTGAGTACCCACGACGGTCTCCAGACCTCTGTACTTTTACGGTAATAAACCTGAAGTTGAAGAATGAAGCTTGCGGGAAAAAGCCAGCAAAAGACACTGGACACACTGATATCCGTAGTTTGCTCAGCAGTTGAGCGCTATGGACGCTATAGAGTTGCTGATGGTGGTCGCTTTGAGCACATAAAATGACTGGTACCGGTCGAGAAAGCATTAAAACACATTACTGCTCAAGAATTATAAGTCTATGTCATTTTGTTCCCAAGATATCGTTTATCAAAGAGTGATTTACCGAGCGGGGTGGCTCAGGCGGTATAGTCAGTAGCCCGCATTCGGGAGGTCCCTGTTCAAATCCCGTGGGCGGCCCAATCTGTCGGAGGTTCATTCGTGCTTTTCGTCAGTCGCCAAGGTAAATACCGAATTGGATATTTAACACCACGACCCAAAGTTCCACCTTAAGTCTAAAACAATAGTAAAATGAAAAATAAGTGGTAATAGCGAATCAGAAGATCCGGCTGCATGCGCTGGCGGTCTCTGTGGGCACATGATGAAGCAAGACGGCGTTTTCCAGGGATGAGACCTAGAAGGCTAACTGTCCGCATTTCTGTGTGGGGGCGGCGGTTGGACTGGACGGCACCCTAATGCCATCTGCACGGCATGAAGCAGGTGATTACAGAGATGAGATCTAGAAGGCTAATTGTCCGCCTTTCTGTGTGGGGGCGGCGATTGGACTGGACAGCACCTAATGTCATCTGTACGGCATTAAGCAGGTGGTTACAGGGATGAGACTTAGAAGGCTAACTGTCCGCATTTCTGTGTGGGGGCGGCGGTTGGACTGGACGGCACCCTAATGCCATCTGTACGGCATTAAGCAGGTGGTTACAGGGATGAGACCTAGAAGGCTAACTGTCCGCATTTCTGTGTGGGGGCGGCGGTTGGACTGGACGGCACCCTAATGCCATCTGCACGGCATGAAGCAGGTGGTTACAGAGATGAGATCTAGAAGGCTAATTGTCCGCCTTTCTGTGTGGGGGCGGAGATTGGACTGGACAGCACCCTAATGTCATCTGTACGGCATTAAGCAGGTGGTTACAGGGATGAGACTTAGAAGGCTAACTGTCCATCGCATATCGTTCTAAGAGTTATCCACCAACAGTTATCTACAGATAATGTAAGCAGTTAAGACTGGACAGCGCCCTAACGCCATCTGCGCGGCACGAAGCAGAAGATTTGGCTGACATACGCTGGGGGTCTCTATGGGCACGCGACGAAGCAAGATGGTATTTCCAGGGATGAGACCTATAAGGCTAACTGTCCGCCTTTCTGTGTGAGGGCGGAGGTTAGACTGAACGGCACCCTAATGCCATCTGTACGGCATGAAGCAGGTGGTTACAGGGATAAGACCTAGAAGGCTCACTGTCCGCCTTCTGTGTGAGGGCGGCGGTTAGACTGGACGGCACCCTAATGCCATCTGTACGGCATGAAGCAGGTGGTTACAGGGATGAGACCTAGAAAGCTAACTGATGGCCTTTATATGGGGGCTGCGATTGCACTGGACCACGCCCTTATGCTGTCTGCACGGCACGAGGCAGAACATTCTGTAGCTATGCGCTAGGGTCCTTGTGACTCGTGACAGAGCGCGTGTTACAGAGATGAGACCTAGAAGGCTAACTGTCCATCACATATCGTTTTAAAAGTTATCCACCAATAGCTTCGTCACGATATGACCAAGGAGTTAAAGCGACGCAAAATAAAATAGAGTAAAGAAAAAAAGTAGATAGGAATATTAACTTTAATAAAAAAAATGTTATAGCACTAATAAACGATAGAGGGTAGAGAAAGCCATGTGAGTGTAACACATTCGATCTTTTTTATCGACATGTATGGTACCCGCACGAAATGGAAAAGAATATTAGAGGTCCAAATATCGAATACTGAGCCCTTTTGAACCGCAGGAATATTTTTCTCATTTTCTCTGTATTTTACTGCAGAAACGCGCGAGAAAAGCAGTGATCTGCTGACTTTGTCCTTTTCTTGTAAGTTATGAAGTTCCAGCCGGCCTTTGTAGGACGAAGTAGGGCACCATTAGGACCATTACAGAATCCCCACCCCAGGCGCCAAAACATTCAGCGAGCAATGGCACAGTACCATCTGAAGATTAAAGTGCAAGTAATGGATGAAAGAAGAATCCCACTGCCCATTTTCACAAGAAATAGTTTTGCTCTTGTTTTCACTCCTAAATCACCCAGTTATACCATTTTATACCCAAGCTGTAAAGGTAGCATAAAAACCAAAATACAACTCATACCTAGGTGCAACAACCCAGAAACCTCATGCAAAAATTGCTGTTCATAAGAAGCTCTTTTCGCCTTCTCAGATCAACGGCATACAGAGAATCCAAGGCAGATATTCACGCCTGGTTACTGGAACACCCTGGTACGTGCCCAACACCACCTTCTTCATCTCAGTAGCTACGAGGTTATGTATATGGAACCATTTTTTAAACAATTTGTATCAATTCATATAATAAATATTAACTAATTCTGACTTTAAGCATTTAATTAGATGTCCTTTTAGACAGCATGGCCTAAAACCAGAACTACTAACACAGTGCACAGGAGCTAAAAGCTTTAGATCATCGCGTCGTCTTCTGTGGTGTAGTGGTTTCCATGCTAGCCTCTAGTTCCCGAGGTCGAGAATTCAAACCTGGCGGAGGGCGATGGATTTTTTTGGGCGTAAAAATCCTTAGCATGGCTTCCTTCGGAAGGGAAGTAAAGCCGGTGGTCATGTGTCGTAGATTCACGGCACGTAAAAGAATCTCAATCCTGATAAAGAGGCCTTTGAGCAAAATTTCCTGTCTTTCACGCCCAATATAGAACTGGACGCTAAGGACCATAGCAGTTAAAGAGCGTCCATAAATAAAACTATATTTCAATTTTTTAGACCATCGCTCTTGTGCGATAAACTTCATTGTGACAAACTTTGGTTTCAAGTCCAATCACATGACAATTACCCTTTATATTTGTACAGGTTTAATTACTTGACTTGGTTTGATTAGGTTTTACTATTCATTATGTCGTTTTACATGATTAATTTCTCATGGCGCTCGCATTATCTCTTTACAATACAAATCGTCATACTTCAATTTATCGCAATTCGTTGGAAAGTTAGCCTATACCTTATATTGGCAGCTTTCTTTGATCTAAAACGTTATTTTTACTTTCTCTAGTACGTATAGTAAGTAGGGTAAGTATTGTATTCCACCCAAAAATTCGATACCGAGATTTCACCGGAAATACATGTTTTGAGACCCCCTTAATCCAAAAAAGCATGTTTGGAAACATGTCCGTGTGTGTGTCTGTGAACAGCATAACTCAGAAACGAACAGTCGGATAAATACCAAACTTGGTATTTAGGTTCAGTATCTTCCAGAGATGCGACACGAAGGTTTTCAAGAAAATCCCCCCACCCCAAATTACACTTTACATGGATCCTTTTTCGAAAATTTTAATTTTCTCAAAATGGCTGTAACGATTTTGATTAAAGTATCATATGTTTAAGATATTTTTATGACAAATAAAATGTATATCTCGAATTTTCTGGGAATGTCTCCAAAAGTATTCTTCATTGTGAACGACTTTTGCATAACTGCTAAACTATAAGAGATAGACAAACTTTTACTGCACAAAAAATGTAGAGCGCGTTAAAATACACAATTTATATCATATACATTTTTTTGTTGGGTGAACCATTTTCGAGATATTGCTTGTTATTCCCTTAAATTTTCCAATACTTTTTCTCAAATTCGTTATTCATTTTTTTTGTCCTGGTAATGTAACGAGAATGGAATACTCCACATAGCAACCAGCTCTTAAAATATTTGACTATCGCTTAAAGCCTACCATATTCCCCTTGCATCTACAAGAAAATTAGCAATAAGATTAACATCTCGATTAACATGAAGCATATGGAGAATAAGCGTTTGTAAAAATAGTTTGTACAAGAGTTGAGAAAGTCATGTGAGTGTAACACATCAGATTTTTTAGAAAGCGTTCGAATTTCTAAAATATCAATATTATATTGATTCCTGAAACTAATAGAGATGACGCATTGTTGAAACGAGAGAAAAAGCGAGATGACAGGTGTTTGGTTGATTCGCTAGCAGTCATTTTCAGTGAAATTATGTTCAACATGTTTTACCTTGCACCAGGCAATGAAGCGCTTAAATTCTAAACTGTATTCACTCTTAGGTTGATCCGCGTCAAAACAAAACCCAGGTGTAATGTATCCTTGCGCCATTCGCGGCAGAAATACTGTACTATTTTCACGACCATGTGACAGAGAACATGGTCCGAAAACTTAAACGATGTCTAGCATACTCTGTTAGGGTTGAAGGTGATATGATTGATAGTTGCAGCAAAATAAATGTTTGCACATATAATAATAGTTCTAAAAGAAACGAGCGAAAAAGAAAGTAACAGGTATGCGATATCTTACATTTATTCGTCTCTGGAAGCGGCACTTTTATCAACTGTTGGCGGCTTATTTTAAAAAAAAGCAATTGTATATTGTTACTTGAGTCCCATTCTTGCATCGCGTATTTCTAACCTTTCTGTTTTTCTCGCGTGTAACCGCTTTCCTGTTTCAAATCTTTTCTTTACGAGCATGTTTATACTTGTACATTGGTGAACTCGGAAGTTAATTTCACCACTTCTTTCACGGGAAGTGTTAGATATTTCTCACATAGCTTACAATAAACTTCCAACTCTATTGTTTTTTCACCACTAGTCAATGGTTTGCCCGCTTATGCTTTACGTAAATCGACGAAAACGCAACAGCAAATCACCGTCCGCCATGATGCTAAACAGAAACTGCTGGCTTCTGGCTCTCATGTATTTCCGGCGAAATCTCGGTATCGAATTTTTGGGTGGAATACAATACTTCCCCTACTTACTATACGTAGTAGAGAAAGTAAAAATAGTATATACCACATAAGCTAAGAGGTTTTATTTTGCTCGTAGGATTGCGATAGACATTCGTTGTCGCAAATTAAAACTATACTTTTACCCGTTGAGTCACAATCTATTATTACATCCACGGATTGAGGAGCAACGATTGGAATTAAAGTTAGGATAGGATGTTTTGTGTATTCTAAGCGACAAACACTTGTGACAGGAGAATTAATGACCACTGAGAAGTATTTTATATTACCGCTCCATGACATTTTAATTTCACTACAAAATAGGGTGTATAGGTATGTTCTAAACTGGAGGATGTTGCACTCAAATTTAGCAGTGGAACGAAAACATGCCCCAATATCTTAATATGATTGTACCAATACAATGTAAGTACAGTTTCTGTTGCTGTCACCTTTGACGATATTGTCCAAGACATTGAAACGGCAACTCTAGGCCGAGCCCGAGAACTGTAATTATAGATAATTTGATTTATTAATTTTTATTGATGTTAAATCATACTATGTGCATATCTTTTTCTTTTACTGCTTGTATAGTTTAAGAAGGGTGATTTAACGATATGTCTGTATTTATGTTACTAATATTAGAGGACTTATAAATTGTTTAATGTAAATAATTTAAGCGTAATGTTAAAATACTGTCCACGACGAAATGTTTTAGCTAGAGAAACAGTGTCTTCGAAGGCAGAAAATCTAGTTTTACGATGTCTCTCTGGTCGCAGGGGCATTGTTCATACAGCGAGGGTCTAGAATCTTTGTTCCTTTATACGAAAATTCGCCGTGACCAAGTGAGAGAGACAACTAGCTTAACGGTAAATTTAGGAAAAGCCGCGATTTATGTTAAACTTGGACCAATGAGATCCCTGTAAGTTTATATGAAATAGTGAGACGCGTTGAGTGGCGCTAAAAAATGGACCAATAGGAAAGGAAGCAGCCCCAGAAGCCTGCGACTGTAAATGGATCTGTTAGGAACAAATACGTGGTCATTTGTGGGTCTTTTGTCATTTGGTCTTTTGCAAAACTACAGGCAGGGAGAGATGCTGCAGGATGTTTGAGAGATATCGCGCCAAAAGTGAATGAAGACAGTTTTCGAAACACACATAAGAATCGCTACGCGTAAAGAAATATAATAAGCATATGTAAACTTCGCGTCATATCCGCGCCGTGTTTCAACAGCGGTGAACAGTGTTTTAACGCCGGCAATATCAGTGTTGTGTACTACGAGGAGTAGCTAAATAAAAGAAACTGCAGTGTCATCTTTTCATAACCAAGCACGTCTATTTCTCCTTTTACCACCACCCGAGATCTACGCTTCCTTTACCAAGGATAAGTCCATGCTCCCACATAGTTTAAAGAAAATTACTGCAGCTAGCCGAGGATAAAAAATTGCAGAGAACCAGCACACTGCGAACATCTGGAGCCAACATGGAGGATGCAGCAAGGTAAGCCGCGAGCAACGGGCATCAAAGAACACCCACAACTTCGGACAGGTGACTGCCGCAACATGCGACGTAAATATAGCGCTACCAGTGAAACAATTAGGAACTATATTGTTCCCGCCTACCTAGAAAGATAATATTATTTTAAGGAAGCTATTTTTGCTTTTAATTCTTATATTTCTTTTTAGCAAGGGGGAGAGTTCCCCGCAAAATCCCTTCCTAGGTACGTCTTTGCTTTAACCAACATCCAACACCACTGCTACATCGTGTTTACATCCCTCCTACTACTTACCACCGAGACTCAAAAGACGTTGCCGCTGTTATCTCCTCTTACCGAAAAAGATGGCTCCGCGATAGCGTGTGAGGCTCCCATTCGGCAGGTCCCGGGTTCGATTCACGGTGGCCGCCCATCTGACCACGGGTTTTCCGTGCTTAGCAAAAGCCCCCCTCCAGGGGGTGTACGCACAAAAGATCTATTGGTGCAAAATGTACCCACCTTATCTCCTCTTGAATTAACCAATATATATATATATATATATATATATATATATATATATATATATATATAGAACGAAACTTGAGATACCGCTGAATAGCACCCCATAAACATATTTCATCTGACTTTGTATAAATATGCTTAACTGTACGGTACCATTGAATACAATGAATTCTACAAATTGAAAAAAAATGATAACCTCCATCAGGTAATCATATTGTAAGTGTAGTATCGAGACACACGGTAACGTGTGAGGCTCGCATGAGGTCATGGGCTCAATTCCCATGACTATGGTTTATTCTTGATTTCTCCAGGTCGGTAGGCGAATGCTGAGATGAATTTCCAGTCTCCATCATTAGCTTTCATCTCTTTCACCTCGTCTGTTTTAGGGTTGTAAGATCATGCGATGGCGGTTGGTTTGCTGCGGCAGGACGGTGGAGTTTGCGCTCTGAAAAGATTTCTCGCTGAAGATTGAAGGGATTGCTGTGGCACCCATCCTGGGAGCTCTCTCGGCTGACATGCCATCCCCGAGTTGTGAGTGGCTTAGGGGTCAGGAGTTGGCACCATACTGGAATTGCTGGTAACCCCATTCTTGCTAATGCACATCGTCGTCCGCATCTATCCACTCTTCGAGTCTCGCTTTCTTTCAGGGGGCACATAGGAAGCAAAAAGGGTCCAATGTGGTCTACTTGTGGTGCTGTGCTCCAGTTATTGGAAGCTCCTCTGTGTGCCTACTCATAAGAAGCGACATAGCTCCGCGATAATGTGAGAGGCTCATAATGGTGAAGTCCCAGGTTCGATTCCCGTTGGACCGGCTACTCTGACCTTGGGTTTCTTCGCGGCTTTGCCAGGTCGGTAAACGAATGTTTGGGTTACTTCTATAATGCTGCCTGACATTTCCAGTCAATAGATTTTCTATTCGTGTTTCAGGACACCGGAGGATCAGACGAGTGGAAGGTGTGCCGAGGCGGAGGCGTTTGCTTTCAGCAGCTGTTCCTGGCGTCCGGTGTGAGACCACCCGACAGTTCACAGCCGAAGCTTCCCTTATATGCCCAGGGAAAGGCACCAATCGTCTCTTCTCTACGTGGCTTTCTCCATAAGCCCAATACTTGGTATCCTAAAAAGTGGAGTCGTCCTCTATAGTGTAGTGGTTACCATGCTAACCTTTAGTTCCCGAAGTCGCGGGTTGAAGCCCGGAGGAGGGCGATGACCTTTTTCGGGCATAAAAATCCTTAGCGTGGCCTTCTTTGAAAGGAAAATAAAGGCGGAGGTACCGTGTTTAGATTTACGGCATGTAAAGGACCTCAAGCCTGATAAAGAGGCCTCTGAGCAAAATCACCGGTCTATCTCGCTCAATATAGAATGGGACGCTAAGGATCACACCAGTTAAAGAGCGTCCATAAATAAAACTCAGTTTAATTATCTAAAAAGTGGACACGCCACTTATGCGCGTCAACACCAGAGCGGAAGACTACCGAAAAAAAACTCGGTAGGGCCGACAGAGAACTAGCATACCATCTACTAGCTCTAAGTTGATAGGCCATTGACGTGTCTCACAATCCCGCCAAGGCTATCCCCAGACGTACCCAATTACCCTAGTGTATCGGGAGCCATGGTCCCGCCGAGTCCAGCCCAATCCGAAACACCTTCCTTTTGGAAAGGGTACAGATATTCAGCCCGACGTACTTCTGGTGCCGGTGAGGTACCACGAGTGCTAGCGAGACCTCTCCTTTGAGAGGTGATCCCGGTGGTGTTGGAATCTCACACCTGAAGACGTTAGGGATCCCGCCTGTGTCCGATCCTGTCACCCCTTCCTCCCGGAGTTCAGTAAATGTAAGAGGTCACCTAGGTGATTCTGTCACGAAACTCTCTTCCGCACCTAATCTACTCTACTCTTACCAATTTGCCCTCGCTATGGGTGGATGAAGTTCTCATTTCACCATTTAGTATTTATTGTTCATTTAATGTGACTTTAATCATGCCTTAATTCATAATACGACCGTTATTAATTAAGGCGGATTATATCAATATGTGGTGCGGATAATTTCAAAATAAATCGTTCAAGTACGAACCTCAAACTTTGTCAAAGTAACGTATATGAGACACAGCACATTGCAAACCTGCAGAGAACCACCTCTGCTCTTTAATACGATGAGCCTGATCTATTGTCAGCGTATCAGAGCTTGGAATATGCAATAAACTGAATTGACACACGGATCACTATTACACATTAATGGTTTATCTACCAGTAAAGCTTGAGGACGTGTCAGAGACATTCCATCTCGATGCACTTTCTCTACAACGTACCTGGAAGAAGTATTGCATTCCACCCAAAAAAAATCTGATGTGTTACACTCTCATGACTTTCTCTACTCTTGTACAAACTATTTTTACAAACGCTTATTTTCATATGCTTCATGTTAATCGAGATGTTAATCTTATTGCTAATTTTCTTGTAGATGCAAGGGAATTGCTAGGCTTTAAGCGATAGTCAAATATTTTAAGTGGTGATTGCTATGTGGAGTATTTCATTCTCGTTGCATTACCAGGACAAAAAAAATGAATAACGAATTTGAGAAAAAGTATAAGTATTGGAAAATTTAAGGGAATAACAAGCAATATCTCGAAAATGGTTCACCCAACAAAAAAAATGTATATGATATAAATTGTGTATTTTAACGCGATCTACATTTTTGTGTAGTAAAATTTTATCTATCTCTTATGGTTTACCAGTTATGCAAAAGTCGTTCACAATGGAGAATACTTTTGGAGACGTTCCCAGAAAATTCAAGATATGCATTTTATTTGTCATGAAAATATCTTAAACCTATGATATTTTAATCAAAATCGTTAGAGGCATTTTTGAGAAAATTAAACTTTTCGAAAAATCTTCCATGTAAAGGGTAATCTGGGGTTTGGGGATTTTCTTGAAAACCTTCGTGTCGCATCTCTGGAAGATACTGAACCTAAATACCAAGTTTGGTGTTTATCCGACTGTTCACAGTTATGCTGTTCACAGATACACAGACACACACACGGACGTGTTTCCAAAAATGCTTTTTTTGGATTCAGGGGATCTCAAAACATGTATTTCCGGTGAAATCTCGGTATCGAATTTTTGGGTGGAATACAATACTTCCCCTACTTACTGTACGTAGTAGAGAAAGTAATATCTGATATGTTACCTTCATATGCGTTTCTACCCTCTTTTATTAGTGGTTATATAAAGTATTCTTACAAAAGCTTATTTTTCTATCTACTTCATTATAATCGAGATTAAACCTTTGCAGAAACAGCTACGTTACCCAATCGCTATAGATACAAAGGGATTATTGATAGTCAAATATTTAAGAACTAGACGCGAGAAACTATTACAGTGGCATCGTAAGACAACTGAAAATCGACAAGACTCTAAAAGAATGGCTAAGTATTGAACAATTCGAACCATTACTAACGGATATGTCGGGAACGGGTTACTTCCCCTCCCCCCCAAAAAATGGAAATAAATTGTGTGTTTTAAAGAGATTGAAAGGGGATATACCACATATGTGTATATACCTATATATACACATTAACACATGGGCATATAAATCAATATTAAAAAGAATTGTACAAAAGCATATTGTAACTTAGATAAGTAAGGAACGGGCGAGCTAGCTAATTCCAGGTAAAAGATAATTCTAGGTAGAGCCCACCTTTCACCAAGCTAAAGAGCAGGGAACTATTAGCACTAAGGAGAAATAGAAAGAGACAGATAGAGAAAGGAAAGAGACAGATTATATTGAATCTGCTTCCTTACGCGTCACGGGGACGCGTATGCGAAATCCTTTGGAACATAATATTCTCATACACAATAACCTAACGTGGTATGAGGACCAATTAGATGTCGTTACATTTTGAGGCGCGGAGGTGAGCGTCACTAGGCTTGGGTATAAAAAGGGGAAAAAAAGCCCCAGATTTTCACTCTCTTACAGAATCTCGGGACACACAGTGTTACTCTCTGGACGACAAATGCACGTGTGTGGGAATACGTGTGGAGTTAGACTAGGCTCCTAATTTATTATTATGGTGGGAATTGTTACAATGGGAAAAAGATAGCCGCCCATTGATTTGATAATACAGTGTATTTTAATTTGTCTCACCTACTAAAATCCTGAGGCCCATGAAATTAGTTAGATAGGTAATTGATTAGTAATGGAGAAAACAACAGCCGACGAGCAACAATAGCCGGAGACAAGAACACTGCAGCGGAGGGCATCAACCAGAGGAACAACAAGACCTACATTTTTTGTGCAGTACGTTTTCGTCTATCGCTTATTTTATCAGTTATACAGGAGTATACAAAATGATAACTGCAGAGGAAAATTCAAGATATAAATTTTATTTGTCATGTATTCATTCATTATCATTCATTACCCTCCTCTTATGTAGGAGTTACAACCCCAGGACTTACAAGCGGGTGCCGGGTCAGAGGCCCGTCGAGGAGCGGACACTCATGGATCAGACAGCATCCAGGATGGGTGATCAGCCCGATGCCTGGTATGGGATGAAGGATGTTGGTGAAATGGATGAAAGGAAAGGTGATGATGGAGCAGTTGGTGGAATGAATGGCGGGGGAAACCGGAGAACCCGGAGAAAACCCGCCCAGACGCCGCTTCGTCCACCACAAATCCCACATGCAGGTCCCTGGGATTGAACCCGGGCCGCCTCGGTGGGAGGCGAGCGGTCTAACCACTCGGCCACGGCGCCGCCTATTTGTCATGTAACTACCTTTAATATATGGTATTTTAACCAAACTCGTTAGAGCCATGTTTTAGGAAACAAAAAAACTTCGAAAAATGTAGCATGTAAAGGGTAGTTTGGAGTGAGGAGATTTTCTTGAAAACGTCCGTGTCCCTACTTTTCGTTTTCCAGTTATGCTGTTCACAGACACACACAAGGGCCATTTATATTTATTCAGGGGCATCAAAACGTGTATTTCCGTTGAAATCTCGGTATCGAAGTTTTGGGTGGAATGCAATACCCTGTCTACCTACTATGTACCTACGTAGTAGAGAAAGTAATCAGGTGGCAAACGAAACACAGTTTACTTGTGTTGAAGATGTCTGACATTCCTGCACAGTGCAACGCAAAGGGATCGAATGTTATCACCAAAATATTTGTTCTTAAATAAATAAAATTATTTAAAACTTGCAGTTTTTGTAGTCCATGATGTTTTTCAAGGAAGTGTATTACCACATTAATGATATTCTTACGATTGAGTTGAGTTAGACAGGAAGGCATCTTGACGCCACTGTGAGGACACGTCCAATCTCAATTTCTGGGATGGTAATGTCTGAAACCTAAGTCAGCACCAGGGTGGAGGGGGCTGGGCAGTGAAATTAACTTGACGCAACTCAAACATCATTAAGTTCTAAGTCCACAAAACGTCTGAATGAGCTTCAAGCGTTTGGAATCATTAAAGTTTAATCACAAAAACCCCTAGCAATCTTTTCCAAACCGCCGCCCGCATTCGCTCTGTGGAGGCGCTTCAAGAAAAACCAACCAGGGACGAAATCTGATATTCCTTATACACGTTCCACGTTGACAAACAAGCGAGAGAATATCCTTGACCATTCTTACAAATCGCGCTTGCAATAAACCCCTCTCTGCCTCACTAGTTGTGTAAGATTACTAGATGCTTACCTAGAGTAGTGCGGCTAACTTTTTAAACTGCAATCAGGATTTAATTAAGTAATTTCATTCCCAAACTGTTAACAGCACACAAAATTGTATTTCACATAAGTTGTCTACTTTAACGAGATCTCTACTACGTACAGTAAATAATGGAAGTATTGCATTCAACCCAAAAGTTCGATACCGAGATTTCACCGGAAATACACGTTTTGAGGTACCCCGAATCCAAAAAAGCACCTTTAGAAAAATGTCCCGTTGTGTGTCTGTGAACAACAGCTCAACACAAAAGTCGGATAAATACCAAACTTGGTGTTTAGATTCAGTATGTTTTAAAGATGCGACACGAAGGTTTAAGAAAATCCCTCAAGCCCAGACTACCTTTTACAATCAACATTTTTAAAAATTTTGATTTCGTCAAAAATGGCCCTAACGAATTGGATTAAAATATCACATATTTAAGATATTTTCATGAAAAATGAAAATGTATATCTTGAAATTCCTGGGGATGTGCCCGAAAGTCCTGTTCATTCTGAATGGCATTTGAATAACAGATAATCCGTAAGTGATAGACAAAGTTTTTCTACACAAAAAATGTAGATCTCGTTAAAACCCACAGCTTATGTTATACCCATTTTGATTGTGGACTGAACCATTTCAGAGATATTCCTTGTAATTTGTTTGAATTTTCCAATTCTTATATTTTCTCAAATAGGAAATCGTTATTCATTTTTTTTGTCCTGGTAATGCAAAGAGAATGAAATACTCCACATAGCAACCAGCTCTTAAAATATTTGACTATCGCTTAAAGCCTACCAATTCCCCTTGCACCTACAAGAAACTTAGCAATAAGATTGACATCTGGATTGACATGAAGCATATGGAGCATAAGCGTTTGTAAAAATAGCTTGTACAAGAGTAGAGAAACTCATGTGAGTGCAACAAATCAGATTTTTAATGGCAACATAAGTAAAACTGTAACACATTAAACTTTTTACTCTGAAAGAGGATACATTTATATTGGAATCATATGTCCAATCTTACTATAGAACTAAATAAAACACTGTTCTGCACAATTTCTCCATGAAAAAGTAATTTTAACAACATAATGTAATTCAGTAAATTATACTTTCTATTCTCAAAGAGGACACATTTACTAGACATTATTTTAATAAACGGTCCAATCTCTATTCTTGTCCAATACCTGATTTAGCTGCCTAGACATCTAATCGCTTAAGAGCTGGAAGAAGTCTGGCTCTAAACCCAAATGTTCCCATACTTCATGACAGCTAAAAGATAAATAAAGGGTCTTTCAACAAGAGTATCCTATCTTTAACACGTGATAGCTGCCGTTGTTATTGAGTTACAGCATTCAGCAACGCGTAGAAATTGTGAAAATTTATTATCAAAATGGATCATCTGTTCGCCAAACCTTCCGTGTATTGCGTGAAGTTTACGGTGTGCATAATCGTCCCTGCGAGAGAACGATTCGGTGTTAGATCGATAAATTTGAAAGAAGTGGTTCTATCAGCGATCAAAGAACGCCTGTACGTAATCGACCTAAGCGCTCCAACGAAAACATAGGCACCGTTCGTGAGAGTGTACGCGAGAACGGAAACAAATCAATTGCTCGTCGAGCGCAAGAATTGGGGCATTCGCCGACCACAACTTAGCGAATTCTGCATCTGGACTTGAAGTTTCACGCTTACAAGATATCGTTTACTCAAGAACTAAAGTCCAACGACCATAGGTTGCGCCCTGTATTCGCTCTGGGCTATGGAGTAATTGGAAGCTGACTCGGATTTTTGTCGAAAAATCATCTGAAGCCCACTTTTGGATGGATGGTTATGTTAACAAACAAAATTGCCGCTATTGGAGCAATCACAATCCAATGCAGATTCAAGAACGACCACTTCATCTCCAAAAGGTTACTGTGTGGTGTGGGTTTTGATATGGTGGAATCATTGGTCCATATTTTTTCCAAGATGAAGATGGAGAAGCTCTGTCAATGGAGAAAGATACCGGGCTCTTATAAAGAACTATTTTTGGCCTCAATTGGATGGTATGGATCTCAGAAACATCTGGTTCCAGCAAGATGGTGCCACATGTCATACTGCTCTCGAAACAATCAATCTTTTGAAGGAGAAGTTCAGAGGTTTCATCATTTCCTGTGGTGATGATGATGTTAACTAGCCCCCAAGGCCATGTGATTTAACGCCGTTGGATTACTTCTTTTGGGGTTGTGTTAAATCTGGAGTTTATGTCAACAAGCCAGAAACAGTAAATGATCTTATGAATATGTTATTCGTGGTATTCGTGAAGTTGAACCTAATTTACGTTCTTCTGTCATTGAAAATTAGGTCAACCGTATACGCGCAACCCAACGAAGTCGCGGCGGTCACTTAACTGATGTTCTCTTCCACACGTAGTGACATTAATTATGTTCCAAAATAAAAAAAAGAAATAAACCTCTATCATTTATAGAACTTATTTTATTTAAGTTCAAAGATAGGACACTCTTGTTGAAAGACCCTTTAGATACAAACACCTCTTTGATATACATAATCCACCTTTGAAGGCCAGTAGAGTTCCTCCCAAAGCTGCGGTGACGGCATAAATGGAAGCAAGTATAAGTAAGTTTGAAACCTCTATAACTATTTGAGTACATCCTCTACTCGAATTGATGTTTCCTACCACCACACGAGAAATCTGCTTTCATTTCGTTGACTCCCTGTATACGTATGGTGTGTGGCTTTATTCCCACAATTTGTAGGCTTCGGGGTTGTAGTTCTGTGGAATGAGCATCAAATTGCTATCTGTGTAAGGCACGATAATGTTCTTTATGGCGCTGGAAAATAACACGCCTGCAAAATTCTGCACGTTTCAATGCTAGCATTGCCATTGAAGAAAGAAAAGCGAGCAAGCGGCCGTGAAAGTTTAATTGGCAAATATGGTAGGCAATGTACTTCGTTTAAACGCAAATAGAGCCTCGATTCGTTAACCAGCGACGCCGTTTACGAAGTTAAAGATAGTTTGAAACTCATTCCAAGTCCTCCATTCCAACCAATGTCTCCGATTTTGAACACACACACACACACGCACTCTCTCCCCTTAGCACTTGAGGTATCAAAATAGATTTTTTAAATGCTTAATTATGATAATAACTGTTTTGGGAACCCAGTTTTGAAAGCTTTCTCGCTATGCAATATAGAAGCGGTTTTCGGGAATTTGCATTTTTATCACCAGGGTAATAGAGACATATTATTGGAGTACACGCTTTTGGAATTGCTATCTCAGACTTGTATTTAAGCAGTTTAATTTTTCTTCCGCTTCCATGTCGTAAAATGCAAGATTGCTGCAGACACTTAATAGGAAAATTTGCATTTTAGTTGATAAGCTCGTTCGTTTCCTATGCCGCTTAATTTCGAAAACTCAGCACTTGCTGCCCATTATTGATCAGCAATAAAACGCCAAGAAAATCCGAAACTTTGGCTGCCGTGCTCTTGAATTAATTTAATTACTTCCTAATTAAATAGTTCTGTTTAGCAACTCTCGAAGC
The DNA here is from genome assembly GCA_030765065.1 of Deroplatys truncata. NCBI lineage: Eukaryota > Metazoa > Arthropoda > Insecta > Mantodea > Mantidae > Deroplatys > Deroplatys truncata. Next base: position 18,042,240 of record CM060979.1, read on the forward strand.
TTTTGTGTTGTGCAGTTATCTTCCAAAATTGCCAAATGAAGCTAATTACAAACGGAAAAAACATCCGATGTGCTACATTCACCCTGTGTTGCCATTAGTAGGTAGGTATGCGTTATTCTCGCGAGAGCTTACATACACTATGTGATCAAAAGTATCCGGACACCCCCACAAACATGCGTTTTTCATCTTAGGTGCCTGTGCTGCCACCTACTGTCTGGTACTCATTATCCGCGACCTCAGTAGTCATTAGACATCGTGAAACAACAGAATGGGACGCTCCGTGGAACTCACGGACTACGAACGTGGTCAGGTGATTGGGTGTCACTTGTGTCAGAAGTCTGTACGCGAGATATCCACACTCCTAAACATCCCTAGGTCCACTGTTTCTGATGTGATAGTGAAGTGGAAACGTGAAGGGGCATGTACAGCACAAAAGCCTACAGGTCGATCTCGTCTTTTGACTGACAGAGACTGCCGACATTTAAAGAGGGTCGTAAAGAGTAATAGACATACATCTATCCAGACCATCACACAGTAACTCCAAACTGCATCAGGATCCACTCCAAGTAGTATGGCAGTTAGGCGTGAGGTGAGAAACCTTGGATTCCATGGTCGAGCGGCTGCTCATAAGCCACACATCACGCAGGTAAATGCCAAACGACGCCTCGCTTGGTGTAAGGAGCGTCAATATTACACGATTGAACAGTGGCAAAACGTTGTGTGGAGTCACGAATCACGATACATGATGTGGCGATTCGATGGCAGGGTGTGGGTATGGCGAATGCCAGCTTGTGTAGTGCCAACAGTGAAATTCGGAGGTGGTGGTGGTATGGTGTGATCGTGTATTTCCTGGAGGGGGCTTGCATCCCTTGTTGTTTTGCGTGGCACGATCACAGCTCAGACCTACATTAATATTTTAAGCACCTTCTTGCTTCCCACTGTTGCAGAGCTATTCTGGGATGGCGATTGCATCTTTCAACACGATCGATCACCTGTTCATACTGCACGGGCTGTGGCAGAGTGGTTACACGACAATAACATCCCTGTAAGGACTGGTCTGCACAGAGTCCGGACTTGAATCCTATAGAACACCTTTGGGATGTTTTGGAACGCCGACTTCGTGCCAGACCTCACCGACCTACATCGATACCTCTCCTCAGTTCCGCACCCCGTGAATAATGGGCTGCTATTCCCCAAGAAACCTTCCAGCACCTGATTGAAAGTATGCCTGCGACAGCGAACGCTGTCATCAAGGCTAAGGGTGGGCCAACACCATATCGACTTCCAGCATTAACGATGGAGGGCGCCACGAACTTGTACGTCATTTTCAGCCAGGTGTCCGGATACTTTTGATCACTTACTGTATATAGTAGGTAGAGAAGGTATTACATTCCAAGCAAAAATTCATACCGAGGTTTAAAAAAAATGCATGCTTTGAGGCCCCCTGAATCCCCCCCCCAAAAAGCATTTTTACGAAAAGGTCCATATGAGTGTCTGCAAACAACGTAACTCAAACACGCAAAGTCGGATAAATACCAAACTTGGTATTTACGTTCAGTACCTTCCAAAGGTGCGATACGAAGAATTTCTTGAAAATCCCTTCATACCAAGCGGCCCTTTACATGGAAAACTTTTCAAAATTTTTGATTTTCTAAAAAGCGGCTCTAACGATTTTTGTTTACAGTTTATATCTTGATTTTTTTGGATATAGCCTGTAAAGTCCCCTTGATTCGAAACAAGTTTTCTATAATCTTGTATAACTACTAAAGTTTAAGCGATAGACGAAAATGTATTTAACAAACTTTTTAAAGCAAAAAAAAAAATTTAAATAAGTTTTTTTTGTCACATAAGTCATTTCTGAGATATCTGTCATTAATACCTCGAATTGTTCATTTCGTGGTCATTCTCTTAAGTCCTGTGAACACTCAGTTGTTTGTAGCGATGTCATGGAAACAGTATGGAATTTTAAGGCCAGCATATAGCGTCCAGTTGTTAAACATTTGACTATCGCTGTTCTCTTTGTATCTATAACGAAATGTGTAATGTTGCTATTTCTGCAAACGTTTATTTGAATTAAATATAGTAGATAGAGAGCTAAGCTTGAGAAAGAATAATTTGTATACCCAACTAAACAATAGAAGACAGAGAAAGCCATGTGAATGAAAAAACATTAGATTTGTTTTCCTATCTACTGCATTTTAATCCAAATAAACCTTTACAGAAACAGCTACATTACACATTTCGTTATAGATACAAAGAGAACAGCGATGGTAGGTTGTTTTTGCACTCAGGGCCCCATATATTTATTAACAATTTACAAACAGCAACAAAAACATTAAAAATGTTTGTATACTGTTGTTTCACTATAAAAGTTTTACTTGTCAAGTTTGAGGAACTTTATAAATCCATTAAACAAACATTGGACAGCATTCTTGCGAGTCGAGTGAGTTGCGAGTGTGCGAGCGAGTTAGCGACTGCGTTTCTGGTGCGACACCAAGTGCTGTTCTCCGAGCGAGTAGCTGACGAATGTTGCGACGTGCAGTTAGTGCTACTGCGGAACGATGGTTTGTGTTCGACTCCCGAGTAAAGTGAAATGTCCGACGTGGAGAGCTAGATCACGAAGGAAGTGAAAGAATGACAGTTGAAAAACTTCACAAAGTTACAATACTTTATTTTGGAACATGGTAAACAAGATTAAACAGCACAAGATACACCCAGATTTCTTATTTTATTAATTCCCAAGTATTCTTTATACTTAAAATTTTGAATTTTCCAAATACAACAACCCTTTTCGTCAACCATTTTGATGCTATGTCTGGTATTTATAGAACATTTCGTTTTTGAGTTGAACTGTAACGCACACATGGACTTGAAAAGGTCGTTTCCGGAGAAATCCCGTAATCCAATTTTTGGATGGAATACAATGCTTCCTCTACTTACCTGAAGTTCGCGGTAGAGAATGTAAAAAGGAAATAATTACGATAAGATGGCCCTGTGTAGCGCTATAATGATATAACGATAAGGCTCATGATGGAGTAACTTGAGCACGTCCCCTAATTGTTATCAAACGCGCATGCGCATGGCGATAATGTGTTGGGTTCCCCATTAGGAGCTTAACTGTTGCTTTCAGCGAGGTAAAGAGAAACCACGACAAAATATCACGCGCGCAACTTTACCCTTCATTAATGAAGCAACATTAGCGTTATGAAGGATAACTTTCAGCGCCATACTTAAAACTGACAAATTCTAATGCATTCCCTACCCATTATTGGGTAGCAGTTCAAACCAAACTACACTTTTATCATCTTCCTCTTCTTACCATCTCTACCACGTGCACAGTAGCCAGAGAAGGTTTGAAGACCCTTGAATAAAAAATAATCTTATGTTACATTCACATGGCTTTCTCTGCCCTCCAAAGCTTATTAGAGGGTATACAAACTATTCTTACTAAACTTTGTTTTTCTATCTGCTTCATTTTAATCCCAATAAACCTTTACAGAAACAGCTACATTACACATTTCGTTATAGACACAAAGAGAACAGCGACAGTCAAATGTTTAACAACTGGACGCTATATGCTGGCCTTAAAATTCCATACTGTTTCCATGACATCGCGAAAAACAACTGCATGTTGACAGGACTTTAAAAGAATGACGTATAATGAACATAGTAATGAACAATTCCAACCATTAAAAACGGATATCTCAGAAATGGCGTATGCCACAAAAAGAAACTCATTTGAAATAAATTGTGTGTTTTAAAGAAATCTACATTATTTATGCAATGTGTTTTCGCCTTTTTTTAATGTTTACCAGCTATTCAAGATTTTATAAAGTTCCTTCCAAATGAAAGAAAATTAAAATTGAGTTTTATTTATGGACGCTCTTTAAATGCTGTGGTCCTTAGCGTCACATTCTATATTGGGCGTGAAAGACCGATAATTTTGCTCACAGGCCTTTTTGTCAGGTTAGAGGTTATTTTACGTGCTGTAAATCTACGACACGGGACCACCGGCTTTACTTAAGGATTTTTTTACGCCCGAAAAAAATCCATCGCCCTCCGCCGGGTTTGAAGCCGCGACCTTGGGAATTAGAGGCTAGTATGGTAACCGCTACACCACGGAGAACGACTCCAAATGAAGAGGACTTCATAGGTTATTCCCAGAAAATTCAAGATAAGCCTTTTATTTGCCAAGTAAATATTTTTAATATATAGTATTTTAATCAAATCGTTACAGCCATTATTTTGCCACCACAAAATTTTCGAAAAAATGTTACATGTAAAGGGTAGTTTGGGATGTGGGGGTCGCATCTCAGGAAGATACTCAAATTAAATATCAACTTTGGCATTTATCCTACTTTTCGTTTTTGAGTTGTGCTGTTCACAGGCACACAGGCATACACACACGAAAAATGTTTTATTTGGATTTAGGGGCCTCAAAACATTTATTTCCGTTGAAACCTCGGCATCGAATTTTTGGTTGGAATCCAATACATCTCTACCAACTATGTATGTGATAGACAAAGTAAAAACAAAAAGTCGGATAATTACTGAACTTTGTGTTTGGGTTCAGTACCTTCCAAAAGATGCTACACGAAGATTTTCAAGAAAATCCCCAACCCCAAACTACCTTTATGAGGAAAATTTTCCAATATTTTTGGTTTTTTAAAGAATAGCTTTAATGGTTTTGATTAAAATACCATATAATGCAGTTTTTACATGACAAATAAAATGTATATCTTGAATTTTCCTGAATAATTCCCTAGGAAGTCCTCTTCATTCGGAAGGAATTTTGTATGATCTTGTATAACTGGTAAACGTTAAGTGATACACGAAAACGAAAAAGCGTCCAGTACATAAAACATTTGAGTATCGCTATTCCCTCTGTGTCTGTAAATTTGTAATGCAGATATTTCCGGATTAAAATGAAGTAGATAGGAAAATAAACTTTCTTAAGAATAATTTGTAAACGGAATAATAATGGATAGAGGGTAAAGTCATGTGAATGCAACATATCAGATTTTTTTTTAAACCAACACCCGACGTTCAATGTCACTCTGGATTTTTTCGACAAGACTTCACTATAACGCACACAGCTGATGTCATTAAATTCAATTTTTGGAGATACAGTAATTACTAAAAAATCTGATGTGTTACACTCACATGACTTTCTCTACTCTTGTACAAACTATTTTTACAAACCCATATTCTCCATCTACTTCATCTTAATCGAGATAAACATTTGCAGACTCTATCTTACTGCTAATTTTCTTGTAGATGTAAGGGGAAAATATATTTACAAGGGCAATATAGAAAAACAGTAACCTTTAAGCACATACATATCTCTTAATAGCTGGTTGCTAGGTGCAGCACCATTCCCTTTGCCACAGATTATAACTCTTTGCATATCCAAGACAAAAAAATGAATAACGAATTCCCATTTTAGAAACATTTAAGGGAATAACAAGCAATATCTCTAAAATGGTTCACTCAACAAAAAAAAATGTATGACATAAGTTGTGTATTTTAACGCGATCTACATTTTTTGTGTAGTAAAACTTTGTCTATCTCTTATGGTTTACCAGTTATGCAAAAGTCGTTCACAATGAAGAATACTTTTGGAGACATTCCCAGGAAATTCAAGATATACATTTCATTTGTCATGAAAATATCTTAAATATATATATTTTAAACAAAATTGATAGAGCCATTTTTGGGAAAATTAAAATTTTCGAAAAATGTTCCATGTAAAGGGTAATCTGGGGTGGGAGGGATTTTCTTGAAAACCTTCGTGTCGCATCTCTGGAAGATATTGAAACTAAATACCAAGTTAGGTGTCTATCCGACTGTTCGTTTCTGAGTTATGCTGTTCACAGACACACGGACATGTTTCCTAAAATTATTTTTTTAGATTCAGGGGGTCTCAAAACATATATTTCCAGTGAAATCTCGGTATCGAATTTTTGGGTGGAATGCAATACTTCCCCTACTTACTATACGTAGTAGAGAAAGTAACAATTGTGGCTCTCACGATTCCCTGATTTAAGTATGCGATTTTTATGTATGGGGGCAACTTGAAAAATAATCTGAGGCTTTACAAAGAGTGACTGCGAGTCGATTTAATGTTTCCACTAGGAAATAAAGATATCTTTATGAGCTACATATATATTTCTATTACAAGAAAATTAAGAGAAAGCCCATCAAATTATTATCAGAAGCGGACAGAACACAAAAGAATAAGAAGAAATAGCAAGATGGCCAGCTGCAGTCAGAAATGGCTTCCCTGTTTCCTCATGTGAAGATAATGATGATTTTCTCTGAGCTGCCCATTGAGATCCCACTGAAAAGAAAATTCTTCCTTCTCCTGACATGACAAAGTGGCTTGCCATCCCTAGATAATTTACTTCTAATGGAACTTCTTTCAATTTTCTAAGATGGTGGAATCCCTTCAAGCGCAGTTTATACCACCGCTAAAATTAATGAGTGTCCCATTTTCTTGGAAACTATACGAGCGGCGTAACTTTCTCAGCAAACAGAACATTTTGTGAAACCTATTTATGGGGCTTAAACCACATAATATGTTCGCCTGCACAGCTGTTTAAATATACCAATAAACTCTTTAAAGGTAAGACATGCTCAAAACCTGCAGCGAGCAGAAATGGCCTTAAGGGCGGGAAAGCAAAAAAGTGTCCTGAATAGAGTTGAGGTTACCTGAATCACTTCATTTCTCTTTCCCTTTCTCTCGTTTTTATGTTCTCTACCACGTACCTACTAGGCAGAGAAGGTATTGCATTACACCTAAAAATCGTATACCGAGATTTCAACGGAAATACGTGCTTTGAAAACCAAGAATGAAAAAAAAAACTTTTTAAAAATTCCGATGTGATACATTCACATGACTTTCTCTACTCTTTTACAAACCCTTATTCTCCATCTACTTCATGTTAATCGAGATAAACGTTTGCAGATGCAAGGGGAATATGGTAGGCTTTAAGCGATAGTCAAATATTTTAAGAGTTGGTTGCTATGTGGCGCATTCCATTCTCTTTGTATGTCCAGGACATAAAATGTAATGGTATAGCAAGCAATATCTCAAAAATGGTTCACTCAACAAACAAACAAAAATGTATATGACACAAATTGTGTATTTTAACGCGATCTACATTTTTACTTTCTCTACTACGTATAGTAAGTAGGGGAAGTATTGTATTCCACCCAAAAATTCGATACCGAGATTTCACCGGAAATACATGTTTTGAGACACCCTGAATCCAAAGAAAGCATTTTTGGGAACATGTCCGTGTGTCTGTGTGTGTGTCTGTGAACAGCATAACTCGAAACGAACAGTCGGATAAACACCGAACTTGGTATTTAGGTTTAGTATCTTCCAGAGATGCGACACGAAGGTTTTCAAGAAAATCCCCTCCACCCCAGATTACCCTTTACATGGAACATTTTTCGAAAATTTTAATTTTCTCAAAAATGGCTAACGATTTTGATTAAAATATATACGTTTAAGATATTTTCATGACAAACAAAATGTATATGTTGAATTTTCTGGGAATGTCTCCAAAAGTATTCTTCATTGTGAACGACTTTTGCATAACTGGTAAACCATATGAGATAGACAAAGGTTTACTGCACAAAAAATATAGATCGCTTTAAAATACACAATTTATGTCATATACATTTTTTGTTGTTGAGTGAACCATTTTCGAGATATTGCTTGTTATTCCCTTAAATTTTCAATACATATTTTCTCAAATGGGAATTCGTTATTCATTTTTTTTGTCTTGGATATGCAAATAGTATTAATCTGTGGCAAAGAGAATGGTACTGCACATAGCAACCAGCTATTAAGAGATATGTCTATGCTTAAAGGCTACTGTATTTCTATATTGCCCTTGCAAATACAAAACAAGGGGAACATAGTACGCCTTAACCGATAGTCAAATATTTTTAGAACTGGTCGCTATGTGTAAAATGTAATTCTCTTTGCATGTCAAAAGATCGTTTCTGCAAATGTTTATCATTGATTAATATGAAATAGATGGAGAATAAGAGTTTGTAAAAATAGTTTATACAAGAGTAGAGAAAGTCATGTGAGTGTAACATCAGATTTTTAATATTATACACACTCACATTGACATTATTTCCTGCTGCAGACAGGAAACGAAAGCGGGTCCTCAGGGTTGATAATCCAGAAGACTGATCGCTCAACCATAGAGGCAGTCAATTTCTCATTTTTCTGTGCACCTGAGGCTGTGATATTCAGCAGCCATAATCGAGAATCGTTCGCGACTTTTCAACATCGCGGAGGAATATTACCGTAATCTATCAAGTCAATATTCACTGAAGACTCCAGTTTTGTGATAATGTTATACAACTGGCCATTTAGTATATTTATGACACCCAGCGGTGCGCGTTTATGTGTGTTTAGGGCAGATAAGGCTAATCTATCACTCGACGTCCCTTTCCCTTCACCCAAGAGCCAAACTAGTCTCGCCAAAGTACCAACTACCCTTCGATCCATGCATCAATTCGACGTTCTCCAGAGCATCTGTGAGAGACTGCAATAAGCGAATAGGATAATACGTATAGATATTTTCCTATCTTCAACAAACAGAAGCGAAACAGAGTTTTGAGCATTGTCGTCTTGGTTCTCCCATTATGGTGGAGGGGTAAATGTCATCTCTTAAAAGGTACTTGGACTGACAAGCAAACCATTCAGGAGGCGCAGATAAAAATCTCATATCTGTTATGAAATAGGTACAAAACGCCAAAGGAAATATTTATATTGCTTTCTTTTTAAAAAAACAAAGAGAGTTGAACGTTGTTACACTACATCACTAAAATGTTCTTACTTGAACGCGTTTCGGGAGATATACACAAACTACTATGCAACAGAACAAAAGATCCTATCCCCAACGATAAATCAGCTGGTATATATCAAATTGTTTGTAATGACTGTAACCTGGTATACATAGGAAGAACCAAAAGAAATCTTGAAATAAGACTTAAAGACCATATGAAATGCATTTACCAAAAGCAGACAGATATATCAGCAGTAACACATCATTTCTGGTCTTCAAACCATGATATCACTCCAAATATAAAACTCTTAAAACCGATCAACAGCAGCAATGAATTGGACATCTGGGGAAAAATACATATTGTCAAACACAGGAATCACCTAATGAATTTCGAACTACCGTCACCCAGCAGCCTTTGGAGGTTCATCAGTCCAGCACAAGAGAACACCACTAACCACACACATTCCCCAGACAATAACAGCAAAATCAGTTGAAAACATGCTGACGATGGAAGTAAACCGTCTCCCGAAACGCGTTCAAGTAAGAACACTATAGTGATGTAATGTAACAACCTTCAAGTCTCTTTATTTTAAATTATGACACATCACTGTTACTAGTTTCTAAATCTTTAAACTTAATTATATTCCTTGCCTACCAGTCGAGGGCCGCCACTTAGTGCGATTTTGACGTTAATTTGAATATCGTCATGAGGATATAACTACAGAAAAAACGAGAGAGCATCGTGATCACTTTGGATGAAGAATGCCATTGCGATCACGTTTTTACAGTAACTTTACACTGAAACGTGGTTTTCTGATCTTTAGGAGCACCAGAAAGTAACGAACAATTTACTACTCTGAGCTCCTCGGCAAATAGTAATTCATCTTGGTTTCTTTCCCGGAGATTGAGGCAGTATTTTAACACGTAAATAATTTCATTCTAATTATGTAATACGTAAATTCAATAACAGCCCGCCTTGAAGCAATATGTGTATGTAATAATTTGTAAAATGTATATAAGAGTCATTGAGTATGTTTGTATTATTGTAAACATGTGTAATAATGTAATGTGAGTATATTACGTAATTTAATGATGTAGGAGCTGTGAGAATAATAGGTTAATAGTTGCTAACAAAGAGGTAACAATGAGGTAATCTTGAGACAGTAATGAATTTGAAAGTTTAATAATGTTACTAGTCATTATTGGAGCAACAACAATGTAAATTTTGAGACAGTTTATAAAAATAGCCAATCAACAACCAGAAAAAGCTTTAATTAAATGAAGGTATTCTATTGGACCAGGATTAGCCAATCAGAAACTGAAATATATCAAAATTTACAAATTCAGAGTCCAGTGGCTTGTAGACAGTGTTCCTAACCGGACGCGAGATGCGTCCTCGAGAAATTTAATACGTATTCAGTGTGAGACGTAAAATAGTTTACGTGTAATTAATTAAAAGAATTTCACATCTCTCTATATCACTGAAGTATTATTTAAATCGTATCAAGCATTAATAAAAGGAATGAAGTAAAAATATATAATATTTAAAGAAACAGTTAAATTACAAAGTTTCTACTTTTTTTAAACATGGGGCAAGGGCCACCTTGGGGCGAAGGCTACCGAAACCGGGTACCATACGTGCGGTTGCAACTACTACAAGTTCGGCTCCCCAACAGTTGAACTATAATACAACTCATCAATACATTAAAACAACTTCTTCAAATTGACGCCCAAAGCGTGGTGCAAATAACGTAATAAAGCATTCTTCTTCAAATTTGGATACTGTCATGAGGATATAACTACAGAAAAAACGATAGAGCATTGTGTTCACTTTGGATGAAGAATGCCATTGCGATCACGTTTTTCAGTAAATTTACACTGAAACGTGGTTTTCTGATCTTTAGGAGCACCAGAAAGTAACGAATAATTTACTACTCTGAGCTCCTCTGCAAATAGTAATTAATCTTGGTTTCTTTCCCGGAGATGCCTCATATATAGATCCCAATTGTGGCGGACCAGCAGTCCCAGATTTACTATCAGTTCCGTGGACCTTACCTTCGGATTCATTAGTGTGAATACTGAGTGTGTTGTAAACGTAAACTTACCAATATTCTCCGATGCATGCTTTTTATTATTTTACACACTTGTTCTGCTAGTTTTATTTCTTTATTCGTACTTGCAAAGGAAGCATATGCGTACCCATCCGATTCAAATATTGTAACACGTATTTCTGCCACATGGAGCAAATTCATTTTTATTCATAGTCATACTCTTCTTCCTCTCGCTCTCCCTTCTCTTTAACTAATTACCCTACACCCCAAGAACTTAGAAGCCAATGCCTTGGGCCAGTAGCCTGTCGAGGAGCAAGTAAACTCTGTATCATAGCATATCCAGGACGGGTGATCAGTCCAATGACAAGCCAATACCTTGTGTCAGTAGTCTGTCGAGGAGCAAGTAAACTCTGGATCATAGCATATCGAGGATGGGTGATCAGCCCAATGACAAGCCAATACCTTGTGTCAGTAGTCTGTCGAGGAGCAAGTAAACTCTGTATCATAGCATATCCAGGATGGGTGATCAGTCCAATGACAAGCCAATACCTTGTGTCAGTAGTCTGTCGAGGAGCAAGTAAACTCTGGATCATAGCATATCCAGGATGGGTGATCAGTCCAATGACAAGCCAATACCTTGTGTCAGTAGTCTGTCGAGGAGCAAGTAAACTCTGTATCATAGCATATCGAGGATGGGTGATCAGCCCAATGACAAGCCAATACCTTGTGTCAGTAGTCTGTCGAGGAGCAAGTAAACTCTGGATCATAGCATATCGAGGATGGGTGATCAGCCCAATGACAAGCCAATACCTTGTGTCAGTAGTCTGTCGAGGAGCAAGTAAACTCTGTATCATAGCATATCCAGGATGGGTGATCAGCCCAATGACAAGCCAATACCTTGTGTCAGTAGCCTGTCGAGGAGCAAGTAAACTCTGTATCATAGCATATCCAGGATGGGTGATCAGTCCAATGACAAGCCAATACCTTGTGTCAGTAGTCTGTCGAGGAGCAAGTAAACTCTGTATCATAGCATATCGAGGATGGGTGATCAGCCCAATGACAAGCCAATACCTTGTGTCAGTAGCCTGTCGAGGAGCAAGTAAACTCTGGAACATAGCATATCGAGGATGGGTGATCAGCCCAATGACAAGCCAATACCTTGTGTCAGTAGCCTGTCGAGGAGCAAGTAAACTCTGTATCATAACATATCCAAGGATGGGTGATCAGTCCAATGACAAGCCAATATCTTGTGTCAGTAGTCTGTCGAGGAGCAAGTAAACTCTGTATCATAGCATATCCAGGATGGGTGATCAGCCCAATGACAAGCCAATACCTTGTGTCAGTAGCCTGTCGAGGAGCAAGTAAACTCTGGATCATAGCATATCGAGGATGGGTGATCAGCCCAATGACAAGCCAATACCTTGTGTCAGTAGCCTGTCGAGGAGCAAGTAAACTCTGGATCATAGCATATCGAGGATGGGTGATCAGCCCAATGACAAGCCAATGTCTTGTGTCAGTAGCCTGTGGAGGAGCAAGTAATCTTTGGATCATAGCATATCCAGGATGGGTGATCAGTCCAATGACAAGCCAATGTCTTGTGTCAGTAGCCTGTCGAGGAGCAAGTAAACTCTGTATCATAGCATATCCAGGATGGGTGATCAGTCCAATGACAAGTCAATGTCTTGTGTCAGTAGTCTGTCGAGAAGCAAGTAAACTCTGTATCATAGCATATCCAGGATGGGTGATCAGTCCAATGACAAGTCTATGCCTTGTGTCAGTAGTCTGTCGAGGAGCAAGTAAACTCTGGATCATAGCATATCCAGGATGGGTGATCAGTCCAATGACAAGCCAATGTCTTGTGTCAGTAGTCTGTCGAGGAGCAAGTAAACTCTGGATCATAGCATATCCAGGACGGGTGACCAGTCCAATGACAAGCCAATACCTTGTGTCAGTAGTCTGTCGAGGAGCAAGTAAACTCTGGATCATAGCATATCCAGGATGGGTGATCAGTCCAATGACAAGCCAATGTCTTGTGTCAGTAACCTGACGAGGAGCAAGTAATCTTTGGATCATAGCATATCCAGGATGGGTAATCCTCTCAATAAGCCAATGCCTTGGGTCATTAGTCTGTCCAGGAGCAAGCAATCTCTGGATCATAGCATATCCAGGATGGCTGATCATCTCAATAAGCCAATGCGTTGGGTCACTAGTCTCTACAGGAGCAAGCAATCCCTGGATCATAGCATATCCAGGATGGGTAATCATCTCAATAAGCCAATGCGTTGCGTCACTAGTCTCTACAGGAGCAAGCAATCTCTGGATCATAGCATATTCAGGATGGGTAATCATCTCAATAAGCCAATGCCTTGGGTCATTAGTCTCTCCAGGAACAAGCAAACTCTGGATCATAGCATATCCAGGATGGCTGATCATCTCAATAAGCCAATGCCTTGGGTCATTAGTCTCTCCAGGATCAAGCAATCTCTGGATCAGAGCATATCCAGGATGGGTGATCAGCCTAATGACAAGTCAGTGCCTTGAATCAGTAGCCTGCCGAGGAGCAAGCAAACTCTGGAACATAGCATATCCAGGATGGGTGATGAGCCCACTGGCAAGACAATGCCTTGGGTCAGTAGTCTGTCGAGGAGCTAGCAAACTCTGGATCATAACATATCCAGGATGGGTGATCAGCTCAATGATAAGACAATGCCCTGTATCAGTAGCCTGTCGAGGAGCAAGCAAACTCTGGAACATAGCATATCCAGGATGGGTGATCAGCCCAATGACAAGCCAATGCCTTGTATCAGTAGCCTGTCGAGGAGCAAGCAAACTCTGGAACATAGCATATCCAGGATGGGTGATCAGCCCAATGACAAGCCAATACCTTGTGTCAGTAGTCTGTCGAGGAGCAAGTAAACTCTGTATCATAGCATATCCAGGATGGGTGATCAGTCCAATGACAAGCCAATACCTTGTGTCAGTAGTCTGTCGAGGAGCAAGTAAACTCTGGATCATAGCATATCCAGGATGGGTGATCAGTCCAATGACAAGCCAATACCTTGTGTCAGTAGTCTGTCGAGGAGCAAGTAAACTCTGTATCATAGCATATCGAGGATGGGTGATCAGCCCAATGACAAGCCAATACCTTGTGTCAGTAGTCTGTCGAGGAGCAAGTAAACTCTGGATCATAGCATATCGAGGATGGGTGATCAGCCCAATGACAAGCCAATACCTTGTGTCAGTAGTCTGTCGAGGAGCAAGTAAACTCTGTATCATAGCATATCCAGGATGGGTGATCAGCCCGATGACAAGCCAATACCTTGTGTCAGTAGCCTGTCGAGGAGCAAGTAAACTCTGTATCATAGCATATCCAGGATGGGTGATCAGTCCAATGACAAGCCAATACCTTGTGTCAGTAGTCTGTCGAGGAGCAAGTAAACTCTGTATCATAGCATATCGAGGATGGGTGATCAGCCCAATGACAAGCCAATACCTTGTGTCAGTAGCCTGTCGAGGAGCAAGTAAACTCTGGATCATAGCATATCGAGGATGGGTGATCAGCCCAATGACAAGCCAATACCTTGTGTCAGTAGCCTGTCGAGGAGCAAGTAAACTCTGTATCATAACATATCCAGGATGGGTGATCAGTCCAATGACAAGCCAATACCTTGTGTCAGTAGTCTGTCGAGGAGCAAGTAAACTCTGTATCATAGCATATCCAGGATGGGTGATCAGCCCAATGACAAGCCAATACCTTGTGTCAGTAGCCTGTCGAGGAGCAAGTAAACTCTGGATCATAGCATATCGAGGATGGGTGATCAGCCCAATGACAAGCCAATACCTTGTGTCAGTAGCCTGTCGAGGAGCAAGTAAACTCTGGATCATAGCATATCGAGGATGGGTGATCAGCCCAATGACAAGTCAATGTCTTGTGTCAGTAGCCTGTGGAGGAGCAAGTAATCTTTGGATCTAAGCATATCCAGGATGGGTGATCAGTCCAATGACAAGCCAATGTCTTGTGTCAGTAGCCTGTCGAGGAGCAAGTAAACTCTGTATCATAGCATATCCAGGATGGGTGATCAGTCCAATGACAAGTCAATGTCTTGTGTCAGTAGTCTGTCGAGAAGCAAGTAAACTCTGTATCATAGCATATCCAGGATGGGTGATCAGTCCAATGACAAGTCTATGCCTTGTGTCAGTAGTCTGTCGAGGAGCAAGTAAACTCTGGATCATAGCATATCCAGGATGGGTGATCAGTCCAATGACAAGCCAATGTCTTGTGTCAGTAGTCTGTCGAGGAGCAAGTAAACTCTGGATCATAGCATATCCAGGACGGGTGATCAGTCCAATGACAAGCCAATACCTTGTGTCAGTAGTCTGTCGAGGAGCAAGTAAACTCTGGATCATAGCATATCCAGGATGGGTGATCAGTCCAATGACAAGCCAATGTCTTGTGTCAGTAACCTGACGAGGAGCAAGTAATCTTTGGATCATAGCATATCCAGGATGGGTAATCCTCTCAATAAGCCAATGCCTTGGGTCATTAGTCTCTCCAGGAGCAAGCAATCTCTGGATCATAGCATATCCAGGATGGCTGATCATCTCAATAAGCCAATGCGTTGGGTCACTAGTCTACAGGAGCAAGCAATCTCTGGATCATAGCATATCCAGGATGGGTAATCATCTCAATAAGCCAATGCGTTGGGTCACTAGTCTCTACAGGAGCAAGCAATCTCTGGATCATAGCATATCCAGGATGGGTAATCATCTCAATAAGCCAATGCCTTGGGTCATTAGTCTCTCCAGGAACAAGCAAACTCTGGATCATAGCATATCCAGGATGGCTGATCATCTCAATAAGCCAATGCCTTGGGTCATTAGTCTCTCCAGGAGCAAGCAATTTCTGGATCAGAGCATATCCAGGATGGGTGATCAGCCTAATGACAAGTCAGTGCCTTGGGTCAGTAGCCTGCCGAGGAGCAAGCAAACTCTGGAACATAGCATATCCAGGATGGGTGATCAGCCCACTGACAAGACAATGCCTTGGGTCAGTAGTCTGTCGAGGAGCTAGCAAACTCTGGATCATAACATATCCAGGATGGGTGATCAGCTCAATGATAAGACAATGCCCTGTATCAGTAGCCTGTCGAGGAGCAAGCAAACTCTGGAACATAGCATATCCAGGATGGGTGATCAGCCCAATGACAAGCCAATGCCTTGTATCAGTAGCCTGTCGAGGAGCAAGCAAACTCTGGAACATAGCATATCCAGGATGGGTGATCAGCCCAATGACAAGCCAATGCCTTCGGTCAGTAGCCTGTCGAGGAGCTAGCAAACTCTGGATCATAACATATCCAGGATGGGTGATCAGCTCAATGACTAGACAATGCCTTGTATCAGTAGCCTGTCGAGGAGCAAGCAAACTCTGGATCATAGCATATCCAGGATGGGTGATCAGCCCAATGTCTTGTGTCAGTAGTCTGTCGGGGAGCAAGCAAACCCTGGATCATAGCATATCCAGGATGGGTAATCAGCCTAAAGCCTGGCATGGCAGTGAAGAAGAAGGAATTGAGATGTAGTGATGAAACGGATGATAAAAGAATCGCGGATCAAATTCCCCACCCCAGCATTCGCCTAGCGACCGAGAAAAACGGCCCGGTAGATTTGAACCCTGGAGCTCCCAAATGCAGGAACAGACATTACCGCATGAACCATCCTGCTCGGTTCATTAGCTCACAAAACATTAATTTATACCGAAAACAAGCAAAATTAAACACCAACAACTTCATAAACTCAAAAATTTATTTCTCTGCAACTAACAACAAACTTCTAAGAAATCCTTACATTTTCATTGCACTAAAGCATCAGTAAACATCAGTATCGTGTTTTTCTGACAAATTTGAATGTGTAAGTCAGTTTTAAAAATATTGCACTTTTTTCGTTAATAATTTTCCCACAGTTATTTCTTTATTTACTCATATTGTGTCAAATTTCAAGTAAATAGCTTTAAAATTAACAAAAAGTCATAAAATTCAGTACCAGTGTCCCTCAAGCCAGAGACATTAAAATGTTTTCCTGATGTGTTGGATTCATATGACCTTCTCTGTTCACTCTTCTGCACTATTATTACAAAACTTATTCTTTTTTCCACTTCTTAATCAAGGTAATCTTTTATTACACATTTATGCATTTCAAACCAATAACACTCGGAAATAGTTAACTCTGCAAAACATTTTATTTGACATAAATTGTGTGCGGTAAGAACACCTCCTTTTTCGTCGTTTGTCCTTTCTGTTATAGTTCACCATTTATACAAAAATCATTCCCAATGAAGAGGACTTCAAAGGCTATTCTCAGAAAATTCGAGATATACATTTCATTTGTCATGAAACTATCTTAAACATATGATATTTTAATCAAAATCGTTAGAGCCATTTTTGAGTAAATGAAACAACGAAACGGTTTCTGTCTAAATCGTAGTTTTGGGGTGACGAACTTCCCTGAAAGTCTTCATGTCGCATCCTTGAAAGACACTGGACAATACCAAGTTTGGTATTTAACCAACTTTTTGTTTTTGAGCTATGCTCTTCACATACAACACACAGACCCACTGACATTTTTACTTTCTCTACTACGTATAGTAAGTAGGGGAAGTATTGTATTCCACCCAAAAATTCTATACCGAGATTTCACCGGAAATACATGTTATGAGACCCCCTGAATCCAAAAAAAGCATTTTTGGAAACACGTCCGTGTGTGAGTCTGTGTGTCTGTGAACAGCATAACTCAGAAACGAACAGTCGGATAAGCACCAAACTTGGTATTCAGTTTCGGTATCTTCCAGAGATGCGACACGAAGGTTTCAAGAAAATCTCCCACCCCAGAGTACACTTTACATGGATCATTTATCGAAAATTTTAATTTTCTCAAAAATGGCTCTAACGATTTTGATTAAAATATCATATGTTTAAGACACTTTCATGACAAATAAAATGTATATATTGAATTTTCTGGGAATGTCTCCAAAAGTATTCTTCATTGTGAACGACTTTTGGTAAACTGGTAAACCATAAGAGATAGACAAAATTTTACTACACAAAACATGTAGATCGCGTTAAAATACACAATTTATGTCATATACATTTTTGTTGTTGAGTGAACCATTTTCAGATATTGCTTGTTATTCCTTTAAATTTTCCAATACTTGTACTTTTTGTCAAATGGAAATTCGTTAAAGAGAATGGAATGCGCCACATAGCAACCAGCTCTTAAAAGATTTGACTATCGCTTAAAGGCTCGATTAACATGAAGTAGATGGAGAATAAGCGTTTGTAAAAATAGTTTGTACAAGAGTAGAGAAAGTCATGTGAGTGTAACACATGAGATTTGTTTTCTAATTTTTACTCTCACTACCACGTACCTAGTAGGTAGAGAAGATATTGCATTGCACCCAAAAATTCAATACCGAAATTTTGTTGGAAATACATGTTTAGAGGCCCTTTGAATACAAAACAAAGCATTCTTAGAAAAACGTTCCTGTATGTCTCTCTGTGTGTGTGTGTGTGTGTGTGTGTGTGTGTGTGTGTGTGTGTGTGTGTGTGTGTGTGTGTGCGCGCGCGCGCGCGCCTGTAAACAACACAACTCAAAAACGAAAAGTCGCATCAACACCAAACTTGCTATTTACTAAGTTCACTGCTTTCCAAAAATGCGACACGAAGAGTCTCAAGAAAATCGCTCATTCTAACTACCATTTACGTGGCACATTTTTCGAAATGTTTGATGTTCGGAAAATGGCTCTTAAAGATTTTGGCTAAAATACCGTATATTAAAGATATTTACATGACAAATAAAACGTATATGTTAAATTTTCTGGGAATAGCCTGTGAAGTCCTCTTCATTCTGAATGATTTTGTATAATCTTGTATAACTGGTAAACGTTAAGTGATAGACGAAACGTACTACATAAGAGATGTAGATCTTCACACAATTTATTTCGAATAACTTTGCTGTGGCATCAGCCATTCCCAAGATATAAGGCCAGCATATAGCGTCCAGTTGTTAAACATTTGACTATCGCTGTTCTCTTTGTATCTATAACGAAATGTGTAATATAGCTATTTATGCAAAAGTTTATTTGGATTAAAATGAAGCAGAAGTCATGTAAAATGTATCAAATCAGAGTTTTTCTTGGGGGAGGGGTGGTTCAGAAGTCTTAAAACATGTATTACCGGTGAAACCTCGACATGGGACTTTTAGTTAGTATACAATACTTGTTCTGCTTACTGTAACTACGAAGTATTCTGCATCCAATGATAACAAATACCAACTAATATACTGCAGATGTAGCTAAAAATGTAATTTTTGGCAATTTTTCGCTATTTAGTCTCCCCTTGAATCTATATTTCGTTACTTGATACAAGCTGATCTACAGCACGCGGTTTATCTTTTCCCCTGAGCAACAAAAGTTGACAGATAGCATATCCAAAAGAATCCAGGCAAATGTCCCCTTAATGGCCATCACATTCAGCGCATATTAGTCTCTCGCTTCATTCTTCTCGCCCTCAACCCTTACTGATTGCTTGCCATTCGAGGGGATGGTTCCAGAATGGAGGCAGTTCGTCTTGCTACAGATCCATCGATAAGTTTGTGCTAATGCAGACAGCCTAAACTGTCGTTCCTGCTGTTGGGGAGTGAGCGGGCCATTTGTTCCACTGCTACAGACACTCCTGCGGCAAGCAATGATGCTGTGTGAAAATATTACCACCGTCATGGTGCTCAAATCCTTTACGGAATATTTCTGCTGGATGAGCAGATATTCATTTGCCATTCCTCATAAACGCAGTGATATGCATTCCGGCTCATTACGCGGCAGAGAAAGTAAAACTTGTGGTTAGAAGTAATAACAAACTTAGGTGAAAATGACTTATACCTATTGCAATTTATCTGTGGAATTCTATGGCATCTATTGTACCTTATGTCCGCAAATTGTACTATTTTGCGGGAGTCAGTGACGTGAAAAAATCGGACTGGACTAGGGCGGCAGACCATTCCAAAAACACGTACATCCTCGTGCATACAAAGTGGCCCATACCCTCAGATCACCATAGTGTTTTTCTCTCTGTAAGGTTTCCACCTTCAGGTATCCAACTTTTGGCACCGCCCGGCCGGTATCAGCTCTCTATATGACTGGCCTGAAAGATTATTCAGGAGAATAAAAACTAACCAAAGAACGATATTTATGCAGCGCCTTATTTTCGACTCCTGGTCGGTAGCTTGGCGGATGCAGCTGCATGCCCACAGTGCTTCTAACCGGTTCTGGCTCCCTCTGTTCTCCCTCCATTCCGCGCGTCAGTGTATGTGCGACCGTTGCTAGCGCGACTTCATGTTTTGTTCTTTGTGGTTAAAGTGTGATAGTCCTGATTCCTACGTGCGAACAGAGTCTTGTAGACAAGTGACACGGCTATTTATAGACAGATTCTCCAGAATCCGTGCGCCTCACAGAAAGACAGTTCGTAATCTTTTAAACCGATTTAGAGAAACAGATTCTGTTCTTGATAAGAAACCCAAAGTAACTCGCCATGTTCTTACACAGGAAAAACTAGATGAGATGGGACAAAGGTTAGAACACAGCCAAAAAAAAAATCTCCGAGTAGGTTATCATAGGAAACTGGAGATTCACAATTCTCGGCTTGGAAAGCCACTAAACTTTTAAAATGAAAACCTTATAAGATAACCGTAGTTCAGAAACTGAAACCACGTGATACTGTGAGTAGAGTAAATTTCTGCAGTTTGGTGTTGAAGTAGGTTGTTGCTTCACGTATGGAAAGCTAATTTGAAGTAGGAGTTGTATTATAGTTCAACTGTTGGGGAACCGAACTTGAAGCAGTTACAACCACACGTATGGTAAAAAGTTTCCGGTAGCCTTCGTCCCAAATTTAAAAATATTAACTTTGTAATTTGACTGTTTCTTTAAATATTATATATTTATGTTTGCCTCGGCTGCGTCAGTATTATTGTTAGAGACATGGATTTCTTTGCAAGGCGTGGTGCGACTGAAGAATGTAGGCTTACACAGATTATAATTTTTACTTCACTACATTTATTAATCCTTGACATAATTTAAATAACACTTCACTGATATAGGGAGCTGTGAGGTTCTTTTATTAATTACTTGCACTGTTTAACACGTAAACTGTTTTCGTCTCACACGAATACGTATTAAATTTCTCGAGGACGCATCTCACGTCCGGTTAGGAACACTGTCAACAACCAACACGTCCAGTTATGAGCGCTGTCTACAAGCAACTGACTTGATTTCTACAGCCTAAATTTGTAAATTTCTGTATTTCAAGTCTCTGATTGGCTATTCCTAATCCAATAGAATACTTTTATTTAACATAAGCTTTTTTGTGGTTGTTCATTGGCTATTTTATAAACTGTCACAAAAATTACATTATTGTTGCTCCAAGAATGACTAGTAGCATTATTACGCTTTCTTGCCTCAAGGTTACCTCATTGTTAGCAACTTTTGACCTATTTCTCACAGCTCCTGCATTATTAAATTACGTAATACATTCACATAACATTATTGAACATGTATACAATAATATAAACATATAAAATCACTGTAATATACACTTTATATATTGTTACAAACACATATTGCTTTAAGGCGGGCTGTTATTGAATTTACATATTATATAATTAGACAAACTATTTAAGTGTTAAAAATACTGCCTCAGTGTCGGGTAAATTTAATGATGGCTCTAGGGACCCAAAGTTAATTTTTTTTCACAGACGAAGCATGGCTTTCTTTAAACGGCCATATATCGACACAAAACAACAGATACTGGAGTGCAGAAAACCCCGATATTGTACACAAAATTCCATTGCATGACCAGAAAATTGGTGTTTGGTGTGCTGTGAATGCGTACCGAACTATGGGCCTATATTCTTAGAGGATACAGTTAATGGAGAGAGGTACCACAGGTACAGGGATACAATAATCAAACCATTCCTGGAATATTTGTGTAACATTGAATGCACAAAGGCATATTTTCAACAAGACTGTGCTACAGCACATACATCTGATCTCTTGCAGAAATTTTTGAAGATAGGTTCATCAGTAAAGAACTATGCTCATCGGGTTCCCCAGACCTTGCGGTATGTAACTTTTAATTATGGGGGAACTTAAAAAAATAAAGTGTATCGGAAGAAACCTGCATATGCTGGAAGAACTGAAAGGCAATATCAAAAGAGAAATTACTGCAACTTCAGAAGAAGAATTAATGCGTGTTAATGGAAATTTTCTTAAAAGATGTGAGAGATGCGTGGCAGCACAAGGACATAATTTCCAACACCTTCTGTGATAAAGGTATGTGGTTATTGTACGCATGTAAATCTATGCACTTGAATTGCCGGCACGCTATGCGCTTGAGTTCAGAGTCTGAATATTCAACTCGGCCGGCACCAGCGGGCTGCTGGTGCCGGCTAAGATTGGCATAAAACGAAATGCTAAACCAATTACAAATAATTCGGCCTTCTTGGGGAAGCGGTAAAGCATTATTTGTACGCTAGGTTAAACTGAACGACATTTACTTATATGAGAGCTTTCATCAGCGACATGGAGACAGAGGTTAAGCTGTTGCTGCTACTAAATGGCAATAAGAAAACGGTAGTGTAGCAAGGTTTAGGTTGTAATGTTACCCATTGGCAGTTCGGCCATACTTTGGGGGAGGCAAAGTACGCTGCTAATCCAGTGGCTAGAATTATACCCGAAAAACAGAGATGCTCACGGGGGTAGTACGTGGGGCTATGTTTTGTCAGTACCAACATAAACAGCTCTGTTCCAGTATGGACCACAATTTATGCATGTCAGTAGGTATACTTCCAGGTTGTGAAACTTAAGGGTATACATAAGCGAAAACTGAGCGAAATCCTGCATAAAGTGCATTTTTCCTTTATAGATATATTATGAAGAATAATCATCTAGTTATAAAATCTGAATTTGGTCTCTATTAGCAGTAATGTTACACAATATTTTGAATGTGTCTGTGCACAAGGCCAGATAGGCATTTAAAATTTCAAATCCGTTTTTCTCTTTTTCAGCATTTTCTACATTTCTGTGCGTTCAACATGTTCCACATTATACAATTTTTTATTAGCTTCCTTCAAATTTAGTAGAGAAACACACAAAACTATAAGTATGAAAATGCTGGGTGTGGTTTTTCTTTATCGATTATCATTGGAGGGATATCAATTTAAATGTCTAATTAACAAATTAAAATAAGTGAAAAATATTGTTTCTTATAAGTTAATAATGTTTTCATCGAAACCTTGAGGCAGTATTTTTAAGACTTAAATGATTCAGTCTAATTATACAATATGTAAATTCATTAACAGCCCGCCTTGAAGCAATATGTGTATGCAATAATTTGTAAAATGTAACAGTCATTGCATATGCTTATATTATTGTACACATGTTCAAAAATGTTATGTGAATGCATTACGTAATTTAATAATATAGGAACTGTGAGAATAATAAGTTAAAAGTTGCTAACAATGAGGTAACAATGAGGTAACCTTGAGGCAATAATGAGTTTGAGGGTTTAACAATACTACTTGTGATTCTTGGAAGCAATAATGTAATTTTAGTGACAGTTTATAAAATAGCCAATCAACAACCACAAAAAGCTTTAGTTAAATGAAGGTATTCTATTGGAGTAGGATTAGCCAATCAAACCTTAGGAGGTTGAAATCAGTTCAGTTGCCTGTAAATAGCGTTACTAATAAGACACAAAAAGTGTTCAAGAAATATAAGTTTACCCGTTAAAAAGTGTAATTAATTAATAAAAATAATCTCACAGCTCTCTGTATCAGTGAAGTGTTATTTAAATCTTATCAAGCATTAATAAAAGGATTTAAGTAAAATTATAATCTGTGTAAGCCTACATTCTTAGTCGCATCACAACCCTGCTAAGAGATACGTGTCTCTAACAATAATACTGACGCAGCCGAGCAAACATAAATATATAACATTTAAAGAAACAGTCAAATTACAAAGTTAATCTTTTTTTAAACGTGGGGCAAAGGCCACCTGAAAGTACATTTGGGGCGAAGACAACCGGAAACTTTTTACCATACGTGCGGTTGCAACTACTACAAGTTGGGCTCCCCAACAGTTGAACTATAATACAACTCCAACACAAACTACTTCAAATTGACGCCCAAAACGTGCTGCTAATAACGTAAAGATAATATCTACTTCATATTGGCGTCCATACGTGGAGCTAAAAAAGACAATACATCTTCTTCAACCTAAGACATTAATAAGAAATCTATTTCCGACATTTTCATTAAATAAACATTTGAGTCAAATTAGATACTTATAATAAACACTTCCTTTCTCCATCACATGGGCGGTGTTTCTTAACCATTAAAATAATTAATAACTTGAAAACTACTGGAGATATTGTGGCGAATCGTCGGGCACTCAGCCACGGGTGTTGCCGGCAACAGGGAGTGGTTGGTCTCAGAAAGTAGAGGTGGTCGGTACCGGGGTGAGGGATGTTATGTTGATGCAGCTGGTCGCGAGTAGAAATGAGACAAATGACCCACTTACGTGGCCAAAAAATACGTTTCGGAGGAACAGATGAGCAACCTGTCGTCCTCATTTCTAGCGCTTCCCCCCATTACAACACCTTTTGAAACTCAACGCAATTTGATCGACATCCTTGTAGGGTCGTTACAATATTGCAACGAAAACTTCTATGCATGCTAACGGTTTGGCGTGTTACCTGCGGTATAAATGACAGAAACATATAGTTAATTTCACCTGTGTGTGTTCTTAAGTTTATTCTACGCATTTTGTACTTAAAAGTTGGCTTTTCTATTTACTTCATTTTTAAAATATGAGCTATGCTTACCGATCACATATGCCTTCAAATCTTGATTAAGGTTGCACGACTCTCTTCAATTCATTCTGATTTTCGTTACAGCGTCTTAAGACTGGACTTTTGGATATGAAAAGTTTTAAACGGTAGGTACGAAATTTAAACATCTGTTAATGTAATTAGCAGAAACTTCAGTGACAAAGTGCAACTCTGATGCAGTCATTAGCATTTAATTAATTCGAATTAGCCACCTATTTACTAAGTTCCTTGCATCAAGACGTTTAATCTTTCCTGAAAATCTGCAGTAAAGCTGTTCAAATATGCCCAAACTATTATCCTGAGATGTAACAAGTTTTTATTCCCCATAAAGTTTTAAATATCTTCCTTCGTCCACATATTTCAAAATAACTGAGGCTGTAAATAAACGCATCAAAATATATTTTTAAACAAATCTGTCTTACATTCACATGACTTTCTCTACCCACTAGCGCGTATTAATGGGTATGCAAATTATTCTTACGAAAGTGTGTGTATTTACTTCATTTTAATCCAGATAAACCTTTGCAGAAATAGCTGTATTACACATTTCGTTACAGATACAAAGGGAATAGCGATAGTCAATTTTTTAGAAGTGGATGCTATATGCTGGCCTTAAAATTCCATAGTTGTCATGTAATCGAGAGAAACAAGTGGATATCGACAGGAGTTTAAAGAATGGCAGAGTATTAACAATTCGAAACATTGGCTGGCCCCGTAGCTCAGTCGGTAGAGCATCTGCCTGCTGAGCGAGGGGTCCCGGATTCGAATCCCGGCTGGGATGTGGGAACTTTTCTCTAGCCCTGACTATTCCCTATCCTCCCCAAAGTCTGGAAGTATGAATGAACTCAAGAGTTTACTACGAAGTTAACACCATTGCTTATACGCAGTATGTTTCAAAGGGAAGGCCGCCGGTAACACCATTGTAATAGTTTAAGGCGAGGTATAAATGGAACATAAAAACAAATCGAAACATTAATAACGTATACCTCAGAAATGGCTTATGCCACACAAAAAAGATTAAATTGAGTATTTTAAAGAAATTTGCAATTTTTGTCTAGTACGTTTTCGTCTATCGCTTAGCGTTTGCCGGTTATGCAATATAATATAAAATTTCTTCTGAATGAACAGGACTTTACAGGCTATTCCCAAAAATTTCAAGATGAACATTTTATTTGTCATGTAAACATCTTCAATATATGGTATTTTAATTAAAATCGTTAGTCATTTCACAGAAAATAATAAATTTAAAAAAATGTTCCATGCAAAGGGTTGTTGGGGTGGAATTTTTCTTGATAAACTTCGTGTCGCACCTTTGGTAGATGCTGAACCTAAATACTAAGTTCAGTACTTATTGAACACTTGTTTTTTACTTTCTCTACTACGTATAGTACGTAGGGGAAGTGTTATATTCCACCCAAAAATTCGACACCGAGATTTCACCGGAAATATATGTTTTGAGACCCCCTGAATCCAAAAAAAAACATTTTTGGAAACATGTCCGTGTGTGTGTCTGTGTATGTGTCTGTGAACAGCAACTCGGAAACGAACAGTCGGATAAACACCAAACTTGGTTTTTAGGTTCAGTATCATCCAGAGATGCGACACGAAGGTTTTCAAGAAAATCCCCCACCCCAGATTACCCTTTACATGGAACATTTTTCGAAAATTTTAAGTTTCTCAAAAATGGCTCTAACGATTTTGATTAAAATATCATATGTTTAAGATAGTTTTATGACAAATAAAATGTATATCTTGAATTTCCGGGGAATGTCTCCGAAAGTATTCTTCATTGTAAACGACTTTTGCATAACTGGTAAACCATAAGAGATAGACAAAATTTTATTACACAAAAAATGTAGATCGCGTTAAAATACACAATTTATGTCATATACATTTTTTTATTGAGTGAACCATTTTCGAGGTATTGCTTGTTATTCCCTTAAATTTTTCAATACATTTTCTCAAATGAGAATTCGTTATTCACTTTTTTTTGTCTTGGATATGCAAAGAGTATTAATCTGTGGCAAAGAGAACGGTGCTGAACCTAGCAACCAGCTATTAAGAGATATGTCTATGCTTAAAGGCTAATGTATTTCTATATTGCCCTTGCAAATATATTTTCCCCTTACATCTACAAGAAACTTAGCAATAAGATAGAGTCTGCAAATTTTATCTCGATTAACATGAAATAGATGGAGAATAAGCGTTTGTAAAAATAGTTTGTACAAGAGTGGAGAAAGTCATGTGAGTGTAACACATCAGATTTTTCGATTATGCTGTTTATAGACACACATACACGTACTTTATTTCTAAAAATGCTTATTTTGGTTAAAGGTGTCTCAAAACACGCATTGCCGGGAATTTTCGACATCGAATTTTTGGGTGGAATGCAGTACTTCTCTACTTATTGTAAATCTCAACATGTATGATAGTGCAGGTTTTCTTTCCGAGTAGATTGTTCCCAGGAGGCTTAAGTTTCAGGACCTGCTGATTTATTTGAGAGTTCCAGGGAGTGCGGTGCCGTAATTGTGTGAACAGAGAAAATAGAATGTGCTATTTTGTACGGTGTTGAGCATATTTCCATAGGGTGCGAGGATGCACTAAATGCATATTAAAGGACCCCGCCACCTGTTCACCAACCCGTCTACGTGAAGCGGTTATTGTCTCATTATCTTCCTTGTCACCTACACCCGCCGCAGTGTGACAGTTATGCAGTTTGCATGTTAATAAAACCCTCAGCCAAGTGATGCATGCAGATTGCTCCACTCAGCCTAACGATCAGCTCAAGCGTTTTTCTGACAACTTCTTACGCCCAGTGTTTTCTGGAACTCAATTTCCTTTCGACTCCTTAAGAGGCATTGTACATAGAAACTGCAGAGTTGCAAGAGGGCAGGCAGAGCTGGCGGCTTTACTTTTTACTTTCTCTACTACCTAGGGGAAGTATTGCATTCTACCCAAAAATTCGATACCCAGATTTCACAGGAAATACGTGTTTTGAGGTGCACTGAATGCATATAAAGCATTTTAGGAAACATGTCCGTGTGTGTGTGTCTGTGTGTGTGTCTGTGATCAGCATAACTCAGAAACGAACAGTCGGATAAACACCAAACTTGGTATTTAGGTTCAGTACCGTCCAGTTCAGTACCTTCCTATCCTTTACATGGAACATTTTTCGAAAATTTTAATTTTCTCAAAAATGGCTAACGATTTTGATTAAAATATCATATGTTTAAGATATTTTCATGACAAGTAAAATGTATATCTTGAATTTTCTGGGAATGTCTCCAAAAGTATTCTTCATTGTGAACGACTTTTGCATAACTGGTAAACCATAAGAGATAGACAAAATTTTACTACACAAAAAATGTAGATCACGTTAAAATACACAATTTATGTCATATACTTTTTCTTGTGAAATATTGCTTGTTATTCGCTTGAATTTTCCAATACTTATACTTTTTCTCAAATGGGAATCCGTTATTCATACTTCACACAGCAACCCCTCTTAAAACATTTGACTGTCGCTTAAAGCCTACCATATTCCCCTTGCATCTACAAGAAAATTAGCAATAAGATTAACAACTCGATTAACATGAAGCATATGGAGAATAAGCATTTGTCAAAATAGTTTGTACAAGAGTAGAGAAAGTCATGTGAGTGTAACACATCAGATTTTTCTACTACGTACTTCGTAGTAAGTAGAGGAGGTATTGTACTGTATCCAGATATTCGATACAAGATTTCACCAGAAATACTTGTTTTAAGGTCCTCTGAACCAAAAGAAAGCATTTTTGGAAAATTGTCCGAGTATATGTGAACAGCGAAGAGTTTGATAAATACCAAACGTTTTTCCTTTCTCTACTACGTAGTTACAGTAAGTAGAGGAGTTTTGTATTCTATCCAGAAGTATGATGCTGAGATTTCACCGTAGATACCTGTTTTGAGGTCCCCTGAAGCCCCAAATAAATGTTCGATAAATACCAGAAGCAGTATTTAAGTGCAGTATCTACCAAAGTTGCGGCACGAAGATTTTCAAGAAGATGCTACCATCCAAAACTACCCTTTACATGGAAACAATATGTATTGTTTGAATTTCTCAAAAAGGGCTCTACCGTTTTTGGTTAAAATGCTATATTTTTCAGATATTTATATACTGAATTAAATGTATACCTTGCATTTTCTGGGAATTGCCTCTTAAATCTTAAGTATTAGTAACAAACCTGAATTGTGTAGCATTGTCTTTGCTTAGTGGGTACGCGATTTACTTTAGTGTCGAAGTGTGCGTTTGCACCTGAGCTTACATCTCATAGGATGCAATTAAGGGCGTATTTGCAGTTTAATGAAATACGCAGAAGCAACACGGGTTATTTTCAGCGCTTCTTCCTTCGGACCCTTGACTAACGTGTTCCGTATCCCGCTTCCATTTCCTGGACGAGATGGGAAGAGATGCCAAGTATGTAATTACAGCGTTAAAATTCTCATTAGTTGCCACACATTCTGCTCGTCCTGGCATTGATTAGTATTGGTGTACTGCCGTGCAATTAGTTCTCTCACTTTCTCCACCAAATCTTCGGTAACTGAAGATGACGTTCGGTTCCCTGGAGACAGTTGGGTTTCTCTACCTACGCCACACTTGGTAAATAACCAGGCTATGGTATAATTAGCTCCTAACATTACCAAATCCTCTCGGGTGGTGTCAGGGAACACCTTTTTAACATCTCAAACGACTTTTATCAGACATACAGGATGATTCACGACCTCGGCAACAAAATTTGTGAATCATGTGTCTCAAAACACAACCACACAACCACCGAGCGAGATGGCGCCGTGGTAACGCATTCGGGAGGTCCTGGATTCGATCCCAGGCGAACGTCCACTCTGATACATGCATTTTTCGCGGTTTCCCTGAGTCGGAGGCGAATGCTGGGGTAGTTCCTCTTCTGCCACGACTTTCCTGTGATCTGTTTCGGAGTTGTAGGACCAGGCGACGGTTGCGGTCTCCGACGTGGGCCCCACGGATCGCCGGGAGTTAGGAGCTCGTGAGTGGAGTCGGATATCTTCTATCTGCAAACGTTAGGGACCCCGTCCATGCTTGCGCTCATCATCTCGATCTGGTCGTCCTTCGTGTCTCTCCATTTTAGGGGGCCCCTAGGTAATATGTACCTTTTACCTTTGTCATATAACTGATGTTGGCTGATGCGTTGTTTACGTGTCACATGATTGAGCAGATCCACAGGTTACACAAACTCGTTTATTACTCTATGAACAACTCAAATTAAATAAACAATTCTGATGGGTTGTATTCACATGACTTTCCCTATCCACTATCGTTTATTAGTGGGTAAACAAATTCTTCTTAACGAAAGATTATTTTTCCTTGAACTTCGTTTTAATCAAGATAAGCCTTTGTAGAAATAGCTGCTTTCCACCCTATCAAAGACTTGAACTCAATGACCACTCCACACTTGCTGAGCTGGTCCATGTCACCTCTTTAACTTCCGTCAGAGCGCCTCACAGTTTGACTCTATCGTATGAAGAACATATTGTACCGGCCGCCTCTCGGACCGGCACCTGGTTGGGGCCTTCCATCCGCCGTCGGAACAATAACCATTGTGCGCCACTTACCTGTTCCAGAACATTCCTTTCGACATGCTCTAGAATATTCCGCTTTGTATGCAAGGCCTATATAAGGGGACTGCTCTTGCCCGTGAGTAGTTCAGTCAGTGATGAGGTGAAAAGCGGACAGTATCAGTGCAGTTCAGTTGTGAGTTGTGATTCCACGGATCAGTTGTATTGTGTTCCGAATGTGTGCCAAGAGACTCTTATTTGCTGAGAGCCTGTTATTGTTTTACTATTTTGAATTTTGGGTTCTTTGTCCTCCGGATAGCTATTATTACTCAGTCGAGCAAATCTCTTGAACAGGGTGCGTAAAAGGAAAGGAGTTGTTACTAAAAGATAATACTGATAAAGGAATTTGTTTTTACACTTTTATTGCCGTCACACGTTATTAATTTCACATAATTACTGTTGATACACGCCTGACTGAAACTGTTATATTTACGAATGTAACTATAATCACTTATTTGCCGCGCATTATTAATTCGCGTATTTCACATTTTGTAACTAACTTTACGACCCGAGAGATTCTGTAGAATTGCGCGACGTGTAACTCGTGAATGATTCTGTTGAACTGCGCGACGTGTAACTCGTGAATGATTCTGTTGAACTGCGCGACGTGTAACGCGTGAATGATTCTGTTGAACTGCGCGATACCTGTCTTTTGCTCTAAAATTTATACTCCCTCACCCCGATATACCTAAACCTTATAACAGAGCTGCTATTGGTTAATAAAGCGCGCCAACATTAGCGTCTATTTTTTTATCCAATCAAAATTACGATCACATATGCTCTAGGGAAGATATTCCCTCCATTTCTAAAGAAAGGCACGCTACCCTGACGTCATTTGCTTGTCTCTTCTAATTGATAAACAATTCACCCCCTCGTTTCATTGTTATCCGCTCCTATTGTCAGTTTCAGTGAGGCCGTGTAAACTTATTTCCTAACAATACTTATAATTAACAAACATCTAAAATCATTGTCATACAATAATGTTAATTTACACTACAATCATTCTGGCATTCACAGTGTTGTGATATAAAATACTGCCTCAATGCACACAGCTCTGAGCAGTTTGTTGGATGCACGTTCACATGAGTGATGTTTCAGACTTCATCCGCATAACATGGCAGCGCTATTGTGCATAGGAAAAGAAAATGGTGGTCATGGCCCAACAGCGTACTCTGTGTGTGGGTTCTCGGTTATACTTGACTCGGCCACTCACATGAACTGTGGCTTTGTCCATGAATATCCATCGATATACCATTGATCGTCCGCTTCCTGCCTCTCACACATCATGACGCAAACTAGAGATGAGCTTCGTAATTACGATGTGTCAGAAGCTTGCTTTCGCTGAAAATGGACCGAAACATCTTAGGAGGCTGTCTAAAAATCCTCTTAACACGTTGAATATGAACGTATTCTGCTCTGCTGCTAATGGTGAAGTGGGTTACATTTTGTCTCCTACGCAGATATTGCTTCCATGCCACGCGGATGAGGTCTGAAACATCACTGATTGTTAATTTCCATCCTTTCCGCTTATTTTACAACAAACTGCTCAGAACTCGTTTATATAACGCTTTATTCTTCTGACATCTCAAACGGATGACTATATACATTTCATTTGTCATGTAAATGTCTTAATTATATGGTATTTTAATTGAAATTGTTACAGCTATTTTAGACTTATCGTTTTTAAGTTATGCTTTTGGATTCAGGGGATCTCAAAACACGTATTTCTGGTGAAATCTCGACGATTTTTGAGTAGGTACTATAAGTACGTAGTAGAGAAAGTAAAAATATTTGTTGAACCTCAAATGCATTTCTTACGTACTACTTGCACTTTATTCACTCTTTCCACAACTTTTGTATATTACTTACGCAAAGTTATCGTATAATATCTTAGAGACCCAATTTCTTTTGAAAGAAATTCGTAAAGATAGTGCTCCGTTTTGTTTCTAGGGTCGCTACGAGCAGATTAAAAAGAACATAAACGGTCTAAAAGAATCGTTAAAAATGCTATCTCAGAAATCTCGTGTGGAGGACGAGTTGGCTGGCCTCACTCCAGTCACTCCATGTGCCAGGATGATCCTTGATGGCTGGAGGGTACATGCTCCACGTTTTGATAGCGACGGTTTTCTGGCGAGTACCCATAACCCTGGCTGGCTCAATTCCAAAAATCTTCCTCCGCAGCAAAAGACGTTTGTTCAGAATGTCAAATCGTTGTCGCTACGACGAGTTAGATTCACGACCTGGACATCTCTCAACTGATGCAACAAGTATCTCCAGACGTTGAGAGCAGCTACTGCTGGGACACGTTAAAAGTCCTATCCCTTCGATGCTAAATCTGCTGAATTCATGATTCATTGTCTCAGAAACTATTTAACATATCAGACTGAAATTTTTACAGAATGCAGATGAATGCCTTCCAAGTTCACTAATCTATTTCTATCCTATCCGTATGTCTATTAAGGAAGATAGGATTATTTTCTTAATTATATCTTCCTTTGATTTACTTATGATCAGCAATTATTACTTTCTCTACTACGTATAGTATGTAGGGGAAGTACTGTATTCCAACCAAAAATTCGATACCGAGATTTCACCGGAAATATATGTTTTGAGACCCCCTGAATAAAAAAAAAGCATTTTTAGAAACATGTCCGTGTGTGTGTCTGTGAACAGCATAACTCCGAAACGAACAGTCGGATAAACACCAAACTTGGTATTTAGGTTCAGTATCTTTCAAGGATGCGACACGAAGGTTTTCAAGAAATTCCCCACCCCAGATTACCCTTTACATGAAACATTTTTCGAAAATTTTAATTTTCTCAAAAATGGCTTAAACGATTTTGATTAAAATATCATATGTTTAAGATATTTTCATGACAAATGAAATGTATATCTCAAATTTTCTGGGAATGTCTCCAAAAGTATTCTTCATTGTGAACGACTTTTGCATAACTTTTTCTCAAATGGAAATTCGTTATTCATTTTTTTTTTGCCCTGGTAATGCAAAGAGAATGGAATACTCCACATAGCAACCAGCTCTTAAAACATTTGACTATCGCTTAAAGCCTACATTCCCCTTGCATCTACAAGAACATTAGCAATAAGATTAACATCTCGATTAACATGAAGCATATGGAGAATAAGCGTTTGTAAAAATAGTTTGTACAAGAGTAGAGAAAGGCATGTGAGTGTAACACATCAGATTTTTTATTTAAACAACCTTACAAGTTATTAATAACAAAGTGGATCCGCAACAACATTTATAGCTGGTTTTTATTATCCTAAAATTTGATTTAGCTATCATCAATATTTTTTTAGAAAACGGGCAATCTATACCAGAAGATGTCGTTTCTAAAGCTCCCCATATGGCCTATGACCTTCGGGGTTACCTCATTGCTCCAAGCGATGACTGGACACATTTCTGAGGTGGAGGCGCTCAGCGAGTGGAATCCGTTGCCTCCAATGGTAGATTAATGGTGATCGCGGTAGAATGAGAGGACCTACAGGTTCTATCGTGGACTCTGAACCACGTTGTGTCTTGGGGATACTGCACACGAGCAAGTCAGAGTGAAGGCGTGGGTAGGGCGGACTTAAAATCGCCACCCCAGACACGGGATTTGAACCCCGGACCCTCACTGCCAGAGGCGGAAACGAAACCACTGCGTCCATACCAGGAAATGCAATTCACAGGGAAAAGCTGCTCAAAGTAAAATTCCCCACATATTTGCAAAGAAAGAAACTGCATTGCTTCAGCACACAGGAGTTACTAACTTAGCAGTAGTACTAAATAGCTATTCGTGTACCAAATACGCATGTAACGAGTCCACTAAAGCTTTTGCGTACTGAGGGGATACAATAGATCTTAGTCAAAACTTATTTATATTAAATAAAATAAATAAATGTAATATAAATAAATATAAAAGGCATAGTCATTCATTTCTTGACATATTCTCACAGCCGCCTAAATCCTACGCTATGAACCGTACTAATGCCCCTTAGAAAACGTTGATCCTAGGAACACGAGATGCGGATGTAGATGACAGTGTTTATTTGAGCGCTCGTTTCCAAACAACAAGATTGTAACTGAAAATATGGATGAAAATCCTGAGGAAATTTCAATCCGAGCCAGAAACATTGACTCGAATCTGTTGCCAGCAAAACCTCGGCAGCAGTATGAGAAGGAATATATTGCATTTAAAGACTGGTGCAAGTAAGCAGTGTTTCTCTTGTCAACAAACATGTGATACTGGCTTATTCACATGAACAAATAAAGACAATTTAAGCTTTTTAAAAGTTTGTTTTGTTTTGTGAATAATGCTGTTCAAGTTTGTGATTAACATAAACAATATTGTCTTAAATTTCTTGCCTTATGATCAAGTATTTTATTTAAAACCCTGTTCAAGATGGTATGACTGGTGACTGTCAGGATTTTGTTTATTACGTAGTTAAAGGTTTCTATGACGACTTTAGCAGCCTAGGCCTATATCCTTACTAGGTTAAGTATTGAAAAAATCTGATGTGTTAATCGAGATAAACATTTGCAGACTCTATCTTATTGATAATTTATTTGTAGATGTAAGGGGAATATATATTTACAAGGGCAATTTGGAAATACAGTAGCCTTTAAGCACATACATATCTCCTAATAGCTGGTTGCTAGGTGCAGCACCATTCCCTTTCCCACAGATCAATACTCTTTGCATATCCAAGACAAAAAAATTAATAACGAATTCCCATTTGAGAAAATAAGTATTGAAAAATTTAAGGGAATAACAAGTAATATGTCGAAAATGGTTCACTCAACAAAAGAAATGTATATGACATAAATTGTGTATTTTAACGCGATCTACATTTTTTGTGTAGTAAACGTTTGTCTATCTCTTATGATTTACGAGTTATGCAAAAGTCGTTCACAATAAAGAATACTTTTGGAGACATTCCCAGGAAATTCATGATATACATTTTATTTGTCATAAAAATATCTTAAACATATGATATTTTAATCAAAATCGTTAGAGCCATTTTTGAGAAAAATAAAATTTTCGAAAAATCTTCCATGTAAAGGGTACTCTGGGGTGGGGGGGATTTTCTTGAAAACCTTCGTGTCGCATCTCTGGAAGATACTGAACCTAAATACCAAGTTTGGTGTTTATCCGACTGTTCGTTTCTGAGTTATGCTGTTCACAGACACACACACAGACAGACACACAGACACACACGGACATGTTTCCAAAAATGCCTTTTTTGGATTCAGGGGGTCTCAAAACATGTATTTCCGGTGAAATCTTGGTAGCAAATTTTTGGGTGGAATACAATACTTCCCCTACTTACTGTACGTAGTAGAGAAAGTAAAAAGTAATAAAAGGAAACTATGATGTGATACATTCACATGACTTTCTCTACCTTCTATCGTTTATTAATGTGTATACAAACTATTCTTAATAAAGCTTACTTTTCTATCTACTACATTTTTATGCAAATAAATCTTTGCAGAAATAGCTACATTACACATTTCGATATCTCAGAAATGGCTTATGCCACAAAATAACTTATTTGAAATAAACTGTGTCTTTTAAAGAGACCTACATTTTTTGTGAAGTACGTTTTCGTCTGTCGCTTAACACTTATCAGTTATACAAGATTATACAAAATTCCTTCCGAATCAAAAGGACTTCAAAGGTTATTCCCAGAAAATTTAACATATACAATTTATTTGTCATGTAAATATCTTTAATATATGGTATTTTAATAAAAGTCGTTAGAACATTTTTTTTAGAAAATAAAAAATTTCGAAAATTGAAGCAATATTTTATATCATAAAATGCTGTGAATGCCAAAGTGATTGTAGTGTAAATTAATATTATTGTATGTACAGGATTTTAGACGTTTGTTAGCCATAAGTATTGTTAGGAAATAAGTTTGCACGGCCTAACTGAAACTACAAAAGAAGTGGGTAACAATAAACCGAGGGGATGAGTTGTTTATCACTAAGAAGAGTTAAACAAAATGACGTCACGGTAGCGTGCCTATTTTAGAAATGGAGGGAATATCTTCCCTAGAGCATATATGTTAGTAGTAGTGATTGGCTGACCAAACAGACGCTAAAGTGGGCGCGATTTGGTAACCAATAGCAACTCTATTATAATGTTTAGGCAATTCGAGGTGAAGGAGTATATATTCTCGAGCCATAAGCAAGTGTCGCACAGTTCTAAGGAATCTCTCACGAGGTGCACGTCGCAGAATTAGTTACAAAAATGTAAAGTACGCGAAGTAATTTGTGCGCGGCAACTAAAATGACTGTAGTTACATTCGGAAATATCACAGTTTCAGTCAGGCGTGTATAAAGATTAAATATGTGAATTATTAACTAAGTGTGACGGCAATAAAAGTCTAGATTCAAATTTGTTTATGTGTTATCTTTTAGCGACAACTCCTTTCCGTTTACACCCTGCTTAGAGACACTTGCTCGAATGAGTTATAATAGCTAGCCGGAGGACAAAGAACCCAAATTTAAAAAATAATTAAACAACAAGCGCCCAACAAACAAGATAACACAAGCCATTGAGAACTACGACAAAATGTTCCAGGTAAAGGGTAGCTGGGGTGGGTAGATTTGCTTGAAAATCTCCGTGTCGCATCCTTGGCACATACCGAACTTGAATACTAAGTATGGTACTCGGCCGACTTTTCGTTTTTGAATTATGTTGTTCACAGCGCACACACGGACATGCATCTAAAAATCATTTATTTGGATTCAGGCGGTCTCAAAACATGTATTTCAGGTGAAATCTCGGTAACGAATTTTTGGGTGGTAAGGTGACCACCACGAACTAAGACAGCGCTCCCAGGGATGTATACATCGTTAGGAGAGAAAGGTTAATTATTCTCCGCGGCAAATCCATTAGGCAGATGCACACTCCTGCCCGGAGAGAAACATTTGAGCTGCGGAAAGCTTGTTGCGTGTTTCGACGCTTTGGAGGCGGCATTTCGCATGCCTTTTTAGAGGCTAATAGCTATTGTATGTATCAAGTACACAACATAATGCAATCGACCGCTAAAGACTTTCCGTGCGTGGTGCATACAATACTGTTTAGTAAAAGCACTCTAAATTATATTACATTAAATAAATATAAGTACTTTACAAAAACAAAAGACAGATAGTCGTTTGTTGGCATATTCTTACAACCACCTGAATCCTACACTATAAACCGTACCAACGCCTCCTAGAAAATGTTGACCGCAACAATACGAGATGCGGATGCACGAGGGCTGTCCCAGAAGTACCTAACCTAAGAAAGAAAACACAAAAAAATTAGTGAAAAAGATCTTTATTTCTCTACATAGTCTCCTTTCAGCTCGATACAGTGTTCCCAGTGATGTTCAATAGCTTCGATGCTTGTTTATAGTGGGAACCGTCGAGTTTTGTAAAATAGCCATCAACTACAAATTCCACCTCTTCATTGTTGGCAAATCTTTTACCACCAAGCCATTTCTTCAACTTTGGAAACAGAAAAATAATCAGAGGGGGCTAAGTCTGGCGAATAGGGTGCATGAGGAAGCAATTCGAACTTTTAACTCATTGATTTTGGCCATGGCGATAATGGAAGCGTGAACTGGTGCATTGTCTTTATGAAACAAGAGTTTTTGTTCCTTCGTCTCAGGTGTGAAGTGATGGACCCATGTTTCATCCATGGTTATGAATCTACGTAAAAACTCGGACTTATTGCAGCGAAACATCGCCAAACACTCGACTGAAACATCCCCACGACGCTGCTTTAGTTCCGTCGTGAGTAAACGCGGCACCCATGTTGCGCACAGCTTTCCCATGTCTAAATGTACCGCACTTGTTGAAATGCCTACGATGTCTGCTAGCCTGCGCACTTTCAGTCGACGGTCATCCAATAGCATTTTGTGGCTTTTCTTCACAATTTCTGGCGTGGTCACCTCAATTGGTCGACCACTGCGATGTTCGTCTTGGCAGCTCGCTTATTCTCTACCACCCAATATTTTACTGTTGTAAACGAAGGAGCAGACTCCCCCAGAGTAGAATCTAGCTCAGCTTTAATATTAGTTAAACTAAAACCTTTCAAATGTAAGTATTGTGTCACATAACGATGACCGGTTTTATCCATGTTTAGGTCCTTTGTATTATAGCCATTTGTTTGAAACAACAACCGCTTTATATGCGTCAGGTCGCGTACTTCTAGGACTGCCCTCATAGATGGCAGTGTTTATTCTAAGCGTACGTTTGTAAAAAACAAGCTTATGACTGAAAATATGAATGAAAATCCCGAGGAAATTTCAACCCGAGCCAGAAACATTAAATGGGAGCTGCTGCCAGCAAAATCTCTCCTTCCATTTCGGTTATATTCCGTAGTTTCGCAGAGGGGCAATATTAATAATTTTTAAAATTAGTTTCCTGTAAGCATTTTTTCACATTGAAGGAGTTGCAGATATTCAAATTGTGGTCGAACTCCATTTAAATTCCACTGGAGTATACAAATTTCGGAAGACATGACAGGTTAACGGTAAGTATGTGGTTTATTAGACGGGCGGTTCTTTGTGTTACTCAGCTATTGTGGCTTTATTAAATATGATAACTGTTGTGGTTAGTGAAAATCTCTGCAGCAGTATGAGAAGGAACATATTGCAAGGTAAGCAGTGAGGTGATACTGTCTGGATTTTGTCTATCGCGTCGCTCAAGTACTATTTTACAGCGTGTTAGCAGTCCGACAAGCAGTTTTTTTTAGAAAGCGTATACTAAAAATACAATGTGTCCGTAAAAATAGTGTCATACTTTCAACTGGTATTGCTTCGCTTTGGATAGTCGTATTTAAGTGAA
Organism: Deroplatys truncata; assembly: GCA_030765065.1. NCBI lineage: Eukaryota > Metazoa > Arthropoda > Insecta > Mantodea > Mantidae > Deroplatys > Deroplatys truncata. The sequence goes on from CM060979.1 coordinate 18,081,505, forward strand.
GTTTGCGACATTCGAAAGAAAAACTCAAATATTTTTTACTATACCTCATAGACATTGAATGTGGCCCACACGAGTGAGGCTGCAGACATCAAGGCGATATTCCCATTCACGCCACACACTCTCTGGAAGGCACCGAACTTAAATACCAAGCTTGGTGTTTAACCATCTTTTCTTTTTCTTCTTTTTTTCCTACTTTTTCAGTTATGCTGTTCACAGACAAACAGAAAAACGGACGCAAATACGGATCTGTTTCTAAAAATGCATTTGGTTTATTTATTTATCCATTCAGGATGTCTGAAAATGTGCATTTCCGGTAAATTGAAATCGTAAGGAAATTTATAGCTTATGTCCGTCACAAAGAATAGAAAATTGCAATGCTGAACGAGTTATTAAAATCGTTTGAATAGTATTCTAAATTAACCTATATACACACGAAATCTCGTGCACTACGAAAAGCGAAGGAACCACAGGAGGGTACAGGCCACAGATAGACAGACCCAGAGACGCGCGGAAGTCTGTACCAGTTCCAGGCTCGAAGATCCATCCCACTGCTGGAGCTGCCTAGAGTGGATGAGGAACAACCCGTAGATCAAGCAGACCTCGAGTGTCCACGGCGAGCACTCTTTCTTTTGAGGAACCATTCTATCCGACACCGCCATAAACCATGAAACCTAGAAGTACACCTGAAAGATGAGAAATAAACTGAATTAAAGGGAAATGATGGAAAGGATATCGTGGTAGATGATAATCCATCCCAGCATTCGCCTATCGACCAGTAAAAACCACGAAAAACTCAACGTCAGTGTGGGCGGTCGGCGGGAATCGAAGTATTACGAGGGCCACTATTTATATTTTTAGCCTAATAATTAAAACAACGTAATTTCTGATTCAAAACTGTTTTATGCTCTTCAAAATATTCTCCTTTATGATCAATACATCCGTTTGTCGAAGCATTTCTTCCAGTCTTCTTGAGACACCTCCAAAACGGCTTCTGCCAACGAAAATCGTTGTCCACGCAATTTATTCTTGATGTCGGGAACAAAAAGAAGTCATTGAGTGCCAAATCAGGACTGTATGGCGGATGACCCATCAATTCGATTTTTTGAGCCTTCAAATACTCTGTTGTTAGACGAGATGTGTGTGCGCTCGCATTGTCTTGATGAAGAACGATCCTACGGTTCTTGTTGGTTTTCCTTACTTCACCGAAGACTTCCGGCAAACAAAAGGTTGTGTACCATTCGGCATTGACCGTTTTACGTTCCTCTAAAGGCACTGTTGCCACATGGCCAGTTTTGCTGAAAAAGCAGGCGACCATTTGCTTCGAAGTGCTTCGAGTGCGAACAACTTTTGTTGGATTTGCTTCATCTTGAAACACCCATACAGTCGACTGCTGTTTACGTTCCGGCTCATACGCATAGATCCATGATTCGTCACCTGTTACAATCTTATATACGTCTTTTGAGGCACCTCCATTGTATTTCTTGAGCATTTTTGTACACCAATCGACACGAGCATCTTTTTGAGATTGCGTCAAATTATGTGGGATCCAACGAGAGCAAACCTTTTTCACGGCTAAATAATCGTGCAATATTTTATATATGCTGGTGGAACTAATGCTTAGGGTTGACTCAATCTCACAATATGTCGCATGATGATCTTTCATTATTAGTTTTTGCACAGCATCAATGTTTTCTGGCACAACTAATTTTGGACGACCTTCACGAACTTCATCGTTGAGCGAACGGCGGCCACGATTAAATTCGTTATACCAGCGTTTCACAGTGGCAAAGGATGGAGCTTCGTCGCCAAATGTGGAAGTTAGTTGATCGATGCACTCTTGTCTTGATAATCCACGTCGAAAGTCGTAATAAATCATTGCACGAACGTTTTCACGAGTTAATTCCATGTTTTTGTTGACACACAATTTTCAAGTTAGTGTAAACAAAACAAATGACAAATTGTTTGAAGTAGATTATGGTCAAAAATATCAAACTTTCGATTGGAAACGTCAGATGGCAACTACAACATTCAGGGTTTGCCAAGGCTCAAAATATGAATAATGGTATCTATGGACTAGTAATGGGTTGAACCAAGTATATGTTTCATGTTGTTTATATTAATATCCTTTATCACAACTGTAGTGTACATTTAGTACAGTAAAGTTTTCAGTGAATAAAAAAAGCTACGAGTTATGACTTCTGTGGCTAATGTGTGAAAGGAACGAAAGCGATTCAGCAGCAAAAACAGAAAGCATAACCACTTGAAGTTTAGGGCACTAAAACACATTGCAATACTACGAAATCAAAACCGCATTGCAGTTCTCGCCTTACTTCTAGTTTGATAATTCACTAGATAAGCGTGCATTGAAACTGGTAAAACCGAACCCCAAGCTTTTCCTGGAATAATGCCAGATTCAGCCATCCGCAGAAAATAACTACAGCCGGAGAAAATGGTAGGAATAAAAAGCAGCAAGGAAAGGGGAGGGAAAAAATGGCAGAATATTGTGGACAACTTGGACCGACAGAAGGCACGTAATAATTGCCATTGTCCCGAGATGTCTACAGAGCCCAGTAGCCTATTTTAATTAGTAGGCGCACATTCTTCCCCCCGGTTTCTTACCCCCCGCTACGAAATGACAGGAAATGAATCAAGCGAAGGAACAATGTATGTGTAGCACAAAAGGAACAGAACTCGGCTTCCCTACCCTACCTTTCCATTAATAAACCTTTATTCAAATATTCCACAAGAGAATTTTTTTTCCTTTGCTTTAAAAATTTAACGATTTGCCCAGATGCATGTAAGGTAGGCATGCTACGACGGTCAGGTCCAGTCAGTCGAGAACCAACTTGAATCAATATCTCATTTGGCCGTCTTCCGTTTGCTCTGGAGCCCCTCTCAACCATTCTCCTAACACACACAAATGACTCCTCGAAGATGACCTACTTCTTCCTTTCTAGACCACTTTCCAAAATGAATGTCTTGTGAATAAAAATCTGAATGTTATTTCATATATATAAATCCAATAGAGTGGGTGAGATAACCAACATATCTAAAAATGTATTCAATATTTAAAACATAGGTGTCATAATAGTATATTATGCAACGAGACTACAGTGGTAGTAATTAAGACGCGATTATGTTTATGAAACGACTGCTAGCGAGCTTCTAATTTTCATACAGTGTCTTAATTACTATTACAGTCAAGTTGCATACGACTGTTTTTGGTAGACCACACTATACTTTCAAAAGTTTTTTTTTTAAAAAAAATTTACCTTGCTAATTGTGTTTAATTAAATGTTGATTTGATGGCAGCACCTTGAATGTGTTTGCAAGTAGTGCAACAGATGGCAACACTATTGAGTTCACGCTGTATGCAGGTAACGTGAAAGCAACACATATTGAAGCAAAGGAAATGTACTCAGGTTATTAGAATATTAAAATTACAATGAACAGAATTTAGTTTATTTTAAATACACATATTTCATTGCTTATCTGAGAAATCGACTTGAGTTCACAGCTGCTTTCAAGGTGTTAAAAGGTATGGGTGACAGGGGAGCTGCGCTCGCCACCGAGTAAGATAATAATGAGTCGCTGAGATATTATGGATGCCATAACAGTTCAGTTACGTCAAATGTATTCGGCGTATCCCCCTTCCGCCCGCTTCCCTTCTGTAAACCTGATATAAATGGCAACGAGCACTGTAATCTACTTACATGAACCGAGCGAGATGGCTCCGTGGTAACCTGAGAGGTTCGCAATTGCGAAGTCCCGGGTTCGATTTCTGTAGACCGCCCACTCTAATCTTAGGTTTTTCGTGGTTCTCCCCAGTCGGTAGGCAAATGCTGGGGTGGTTGGCCATCTACCACGATTTCCTTTTCATCATTTGTCTTTCATTCCGTTTGCTTCTCATCTTTCAGCTGTGCTTCTAGTTTCTGCCGTATAGCGGTGCCGGAGAGATGACGCGGATTCTTGCTCAAAGGAAATAGTACTCCCGTGAACACTAGAGGGTTGCTTAGTCGACGGGTCGTCCATCCCTCTTTCTAGGCAGCTCCAGTAGTAAGACAGCCCTCGAGCCTGGAATTGTTACCGACTTCTTCTTGTGGCCCGTAGCCTCCTGTGGCTCCTTCATTTCATCCCTTCCCACTAGAGGATGGTAGCCACAATAAATCTATGTAAGCCGCAGGTGTTACCCTCCGCTATGTAACCTACATAGTTAAGTTTCATGTTGTGTCACCGAAACGGTTATGCTGTAGTGATTCACAACACACTAGGTCCTGAGATGAGTGACCCACGTATGATCTAGTTTAACTATTAGCATGAACCAAAAATGTTGATAGGCACGTCAACTTAGGCACATTTTGTGTAAAATTATTTACTCGCTTTTAACCTCTACAATATCGTTGGTGTGAGTGTGAGTGTGTATGTGTGTGTGCGCAAGGATGCACAGTGACTGCATAAAAAGTAGTCCATTCCCCTAGAGCGCAATAGTGTTACCAACCTTTGACTCTACCATCAGTTGTCCATGTGACTGGCCTAGAAAACAATTCAGGGATGCATAAACGAATCGATGTGAAATGAAGGCCTGGTTCGGATACCATCTCTATAAAAGAATTTCGCTACAACTGGTAATCAAGGAAAGGCTATACCAATACAGTATAATTCGTCCTTCTAGAGGAAGATGAATTATTTACATGTGTTGTTACACTGAACGGTAGCTGCAACATTTACATAAGAACAAAACCTGGTAAATGTTAATCGATAGACGAAAACGCACTACACAAAAAAATCTGATGTGTTACACTCACATGACTTTCTCTACTCTTGTACAAACTATTTTTACAAACGCTTATTCTCCAAATGCTTCATGTTAATCGAGATATCGAGATGTTAATCTTATTGCTGATTTTCTTGTAGATGCAAGGGGAATTCGTAGGCTTTAAGCGTTTAAGAGCTGGTTACTATGTGGAGTGTTCCATTCTCTTTGTATTACCAGGAACAAAAAGTATTGCAAAATTTAAGGGAATAACAAGCAATATCTCGAAAATGGTTCACTCAACAAAAAATGCATATGACATAAATTGTGTATTTTAACGCAATCTGCATTTTTTGTGTAGTAAAATTTTGTCTATCTTTTATGGTTTACTAGTTATATAAAAGTCGTTCACAATGAAGAATACTTTTGGAGACATTCCCAGAAAATTCCAGACATACATTTCATTTGTCATGAAAATATCTTAAACATATGATAGTTTAATCAAAATCGTTAGAGCCATTTTTGAGAAAATTAAAATTTTCGAAAAATGTTCCGGGTAAAGGGTAATCTGGGGTGGGGGGATTTTCTTGAAAACCTTCGTGTCGCATCTCTGGAAGATACTGAACCTAAATACCAAGTTTAGTGTTTATCCAACTGTTCGTTTCTGAGTTATGCTGTTCACACACACACACACACACACACACACACGGACATGTTTCCAAAAATGCTTTTTTTGGATTCAGGGGGTCTCAAAACATATATTTACGGAGAAAGAGTTCATATGAACGTAACACATAAGATTTTTGTTTTTTCGTAATTTTGGCAAAGCCTTTATTACAACGGGCACTTTTAGGTTTTGCAATTGAACAGGTAGCAGGCAGAATGAATGTGGAAGCAAGAAAACAAGCGTTTTCATCGAACCGCGATCGCTTAGGGGGAAACCAAGCATAAACTTTACCTAACCACAATGACTACTAGGAATGAAAAAGTTTCTAAGAATTTGTTGTTGAAAGCGGTTCTCAAACAGCATGAAACACGCGTTTTAAATGACATCCAACATTTCGGAACCTTCAACAGCCTCTCTGCTCCTGTTTTAGAATTAGCCTCGTTAGGCATTTTAATAACTCTATCGCAAGTTAATGAGGAAGCTGCTGTAATTATCTGCATCCTTCTTACTCCATGCGCGATGTCAGAATTCGATTTCCGTTGCGCTTTCTGAAATCTTCCGTATGTCACATTTCCGGTTGCCAATATCCATTTGAGCAGGTTAAATCGATATATGCGGCCTAAATAGGTAGCGACGTTAGCAGTGAAAAGGTCATCATCCTCTCCACGCTCCGGGTTAGTCACGGAGTTTTCCACTCATCCCGGAAAGAGAACACACCACATGATTTCAGAAGGCAAAGGATATTGAATTCATTTGCGTCGTAAGGTAATTTCATACATGGTTCGCGAAGGCCAAAGGCAGTCTATTAATCAGTATGGTGGCTTCCTGTGCGCCTTGCCTGTTCTGTTACATTTTCAGTTGCACGGAGCAAATACATTTTCTTTGAGATCTGTCTATCCTCTGGCAAATTTTAAAATTACCTCAAACCTCCAGCATCCCAAAGTCACGGATACACCTGTTTTAAATCATTAGATAAAGGTAAAGGTGCCGACGAATGGAGCGACCCCAGCAACAGGGGCAGAGCATCGCAAGTAGGCGCAACAGTCCTTGTTGCTCCAATCTGATCCCTGGGAGGGAAGGATGAGGACAGACAGGAAGGGCGACCATATCACGGTGACGAAGGGCGCAGGCATGGCCGTGATCCTTAACGTTTCCAGATATACCACATCCGACACCACCCACGAGCCCCTACATAGGCGGGTCTTTTTTTTTTGGTGTGGCCCCGCCTCCGCCACACCAGGTGACGATCATCCGAAAGGGATATACATCGTCTCCCCTACCATGCACTAACTACTCTACGGTGATGGAAGGGAAAGTCGAAGGTGAACTGGTGTCCGGTACCGCCGAAGCAAACCGAATCTTAGTGGGTGATTTCTAAAAAGGCGCCTGCATGCAAGGGAGTATGCAGACAAAGAGGGGAGGTTAGGTACTGGCCTTGGCAGAGCCCAGACCAGGAACCTATGGTTAGTGGTGGTAGTCATGCTCATGCTAAGAGGATTGAGGTGCTAGGTGTCATGCCAAGTAATCAGTTATGGTACGTACGGTTTATGATGGCTTCGGCCGGAGAGGGAGCCGAGGTGGCGGGTCCCGACCGGCACCAGGGAATAAACCTCTACAAAGAACACATCCTTCCGAATGCGAGCCCTGCAGCTACCGCGAAGCCATCTCGCTCAGTTCAAAACGCTTATACTCAAGAATTTGACTGGAACCGGCTTTAAGAGCTCAACTTTTATTATTTTTAATAAATTCACACCCCCTCTAACTTTCTAAAGGCAGGAATTTTTCTACTGAAATTCCGTTTGCAGCTCTATGTACTATCAGATTCACACTTTATGAAATCAGAAGCAGAAAAGCATGCCGAGACCTACGCTCTTGAATTAAGAAACACTTTGCATTCCAGTCTCTGAAGCGACGCTTGGATCGTGCTATTTTCAATATGGCTGCACTCTGAACGTGTCGTGAATGAGAAACAAACACATCATTTTTACAGAGCTCCCCAGTGATATTGATAGTTTTGACACTAAGCCGAACAAAAATGCATGCCAAAGAAAAGGCACGAATAGAACTTTGCCACTACTTTATAAATCTGATGCAATACATTCACAGGATTTTCTAAACACTGCATTGCTTATTAGTGGGTATACAAATTACGCTTTCCGAAGTTTATTTTTATTTTAGTCGAAATAAACCTTTCCGTAAATAGCAGCATTACACATTTCGTTACATATACAAACGGAATGGCGATAGTCAAATGTTTAACAACTGGTCGGTATGTACGGCCTTAAAATTCTATCTCTGCATGCAATCGCGATGAACAACTGAATATCGAAAGGACGTGAAAAGAATGACAACATATTGAACAATTACAACCATTAATAACGCATATATCTCGGAAATGGCTAATGCTACAAAAAACGTTATTGGAAATAAATCGTGTGTTTTAAAAAGATCGACATATTTTGTGTAGCGCCTTTTCGTCTATCGCTTATCGTATACAAGATTATACAAAATTCACTCCGAATGAAGAGGACTTCACAGAATATTCCCAGAAACTTTGGAAGGTACTGAACTTAAATACCAAGTTTGGTATTTATCCTACTTTTCGTTTTTGAGTTATGCTATACACAGAAAACACAGACAGACACACGGACGTTTTCTTAAAATCCGATGTGATACATTCATATGACTTTCTCTACCCGGTATCGTTTATTAGCGGGCACACAAATTATTTTAATCCAAATAAACCTTTGCAGAAATAGCTACATTACACGTTTCGTTATAGATACAAAGAGAACAGCGACAGTCAAATGTTTAACAACTGGACGCTATATGCTGGCCTTAAAATTCCATACTGTTTCCATGCAAACGCGAGAAACAACTCAATGTTGAAAGGTCAAGAAATGAGCAATTCGGACCTTTAATAACGGATATTTCAGAATCGGCTTATGCCACAAAAACCTTGTTTTAAATAAATTGTGTGTTTTAAAGCGATCTACATATTTTGTCTAATACGTTTTCTTCTATCGCTTAACGTTTAGCAGTTATACAGGGTTATACAAAATTCACCCCGAAATTTGAAGACATACATTTTATTTCTCAAGTAAGTAACTTTAATATATGGTATTTTAATCAAATCGTTACAGCCATTTATCATAAAATAAAAATTAGTGAAGAATGTTCCGTATAAAGGATAGTTTGGAGAGAAGGGATTTTCTTCAAAATCGTGTTGCATTTTTGGAAGGTACTGAACTTAAATACCAAGTTTGGTATTTATCGGACTATTTGTTATGTTGTTTGTAAAGATGCTTTTTATTTATTCAAGAGCCTCAAAACATGTATTCGTGAAATCTCGAAATTATAGAAGAATATAATTTTATGAATCACTACGTTAAGATCGAAAATCGCCCATTCCGAAGTGTTACCGTGGCAATAGCAGGAAATAGGGTAAATGGGTTGTAAGCGAGCGAAATCGGAAAGCCGCAATGTCCATGAGCAGGTATAGAGAGTTGGTGCAGCTACTCTCGTCTCTGGGATGTTCAGTTGCACTGTGTATGTCTGGTTGCCCTGACAACCAAATCAAACTTGGACTGTATGAGTGCTGTTTATTCCCACAAACTACCTGCTTTGAGGCTAACGTAATGCTAAAATTCCGGATTTTTGGAGTTGTGGTCGTCGACACTTTTGACTCCAAGTTCTCGGACTCGGACCTTCAGTGTCAGTTCAGTTCATTTACATATCGATTACTGTATTCGCTGGTGTGAATTATAGTAGCAAAATACGTTTATGACTTTAGATTTAAGCTTTGGCGATGTGCAATGAATCCGCCAAAGGACAGTGTGTTGCGTGTTGCAAAACCATTTTTTTGCGGTGACTTAGGACGAGAGGTGATATTTACGGGTAGACCTCAACCACTGTAGTATATCGGTTCAATAAAGTAGAAAGAAAAGGTACAAAGTGTTTTAAAAGCTCGTGGTACGCCAACCGAAAGGACAGGAGAGTCAACTTCACATACAAGGAATAGGTAGGAGGATGTGGGATGTGTTTATCAAGGGGGAGGAGCACCTCGCGCATTGCGACAACTTTGATCTATTGTGGCTACATCCCCCGGGGTCAGGGTTGAGGCGAAGGAGCCGGAGAAGGTCCCAGGTCCGCAGACACACAGGCCTACAGAGACGCGTAGAAGTCCCTAATATTTCCAGTTTGAATACTCGCGCACCAGTGAGCGAGGAATCCTCAAGAGGGCGTCGAGGTGACCATAACGGGCGAGGTAGCTCACTCTGGTATGCAGGGGAAGAAACCTTTCCAATGAACATGCATCCACGTCATCTGCCTGGCAGATCCTGGTAGAATACACCACCCCGGCATTCGCCTTGACGTGCAGAGGAAAGCCACGAAAAACCATGGTCAAAATGGGCGGTCACCAGGATTCGAACCTGGGATCTCCCGAATATGGGCCATATATGTTAGCGCCTCAGCCATCCCGCTCGGTCAAAAAACAGGTGCATCTCTTGTTTTGTGTGGAAAGAGCTTCACATATCGTTTAGGCCACGAGCCGCCACTGCAGAAAAATGCCCCAAACAGAATATCTGGAAATCCCGGTTCCGGTGCTAACGGAAATTATTTTAAAAGCGAAAATCTTACAAAATATGAAGAAATATTAATTTTTTTTGTTACGTGCATTCAAATCTACACCGTGTAAAGCGTAAAAAAACGATAACACGCATGGGTTAGAACACGAAATTTCATATCTTGCCTGTCTGTAATTATAATTACCTTCAGTACTAGCACAAAATAAAGAATTTGTGTTCGTTAAAGTTGGTTTACACACTTTTTTGACGGATCCTGTACAAAGGCCCTTTGCCAGAAGCCAAAATGAATGCATGCTTATTAACCTTCGCCATTCTGACTTGAAACTGTGCATTAAATGCAGATATTATCTTCATAAATACATAATTAGGTCACCGCTAATTACACACTATGTCTGAAAGCTAGCGTTTTCTTCTGAATCCTCTGCTTCGTGCTAAAGAGCTGCCTGCATAACATAATGGTAGAGATTTATGAGCTCTATACGATGATCAAAACGTAATTGCAGCTAATGGATTCCATGAAGGTATACCGTTTGTATTGTAAACGCCTGTTTTTACTTTTTCTGCTGCTTAGCTGTAGTAATTAGAGGAAGTATTGTATTGTAGCGTATGAGTGTATACTATCACGTCGGACACATTATTGTTGTGTATAATATTGTTGAGCTAATTGTTGTGTTACGTTCTTGTCCAGCGCGGCAATTCCATGTTCCTAGTTGAGGGGTGAAGGCAAGTCGAGGGAATAGCCTCTTTGTGTAGTGGCTTGGAGTCTAGTATAGGTCTTCAGAGGGAATGGTTGCGTGTGTGTGATGGGTGTATGTACGTGGGGCATCTCCTCCAGTGTACTTCTGTAACCCTTTATGTACAATGTAGGGCACCTTGTTAAGTATAATGCATCAGGGGTAAATGTGAATTTATGTATTTTTAATGTTCTTATACCCCTTGTACACGATGAAACTGTTTTTTTTTCAATTCAATAGTTTACAAGAAAAGCGAAATATTTTTCAATATGTGGCAAGACCTGACAATGTCAAAAATGTGTATTTACAAGTTGTCTCTTCGCCAAACTGAAACCCTTCAGAACACATTGATAATTTATCAGGCACAAAACAATTTAGTATTTGCGTCACAGTATAACAATTCGGAATGAAATATTGTTCTTTACTGATATTATGTAGCACTTTCACGTATTATATCCAATGAAATCACATTACGAGTGTGGAATACAATTGAAATAACACCAAATGATAGGTTAACCACACTATAAAACATTGCATTAATGTATACTTAGTTCAGAAAACTGCCTGACAATTATTTCTTCACTATCTTGTGGTAATCCACGGACCTCTCGACGTACAAACCTGGCCAGCTTAGGTATAACCTAGTCAGTTCGCACACGACATACCTTGGCCGGGTAGCCATTTTTGTTTACTTTTCGCTTTCAGCCATGTTGCAGATTTCGTGACGCACTGTGGATACTCGCATTTCATTGGCCAAAGCCATCAAATCATTGTGAAATCTTTGACCGTTTAGAGCATGTTCTTATTTGCTTTCAAGACTTTCAAAGTATTGGAAGTAATTTGACAAGAAAAGTTGTGAAGTTGTGACAACTCTTGAAAAGTATTGAATTTGACAAAAGTTTGATCGTGTACAGGTGGCTTAATGTTCGCGGGTTCAAACCCGGCGGAGGGCGATGGGTTTTTTTCGGGCGTAAAAATCCTTAGCAAGGGCTTCCTTCGGAAGGGAAGTAAAGCCGGTAGTTCCGTGCCATAGATTTACGACACGTGAAAGAACCTCAAGCCTGATAAAGAGGCCTCTGAGCAAAATTACCTATCTTTCACGCCCAATACAGAATGGAACGCTAAGGACCACAGCAGTTAAAGAGCCTTCATAAATTAAAAAAATTCATGTCTATTTCTTTTAGCCACCGTCTGTACCCAGGGACACGCACCAAAACACTATGCTCTCTGCATCGATAACTTGAAATCACGGACTCGGTCACTCTAATTCGCCCTATAATAATTAATATGAAATCGACTGAAAATAACGTTTCTTATACATTGCTTGTAGACGCTCATTGAAAAGTGAAGGGTGAGGCAGTATTTTAACACTTAAATGCTTTTAGTCAAATTATATAATATATGAATTCAATACCAGCCCGCCTTAAAGAAATATGTGTATGTAACAATATATAAAAAGCGTATATTACAGTCATTGTACATGTTTATATTATTGTATACATGTATTACATAACTTAACAATGTAGGAGCTGCGAGAATAATAGGTTAAAAGTTGCTAACAATGAGGTAACCTTGAGGCAATAATGAGTAAGGAAGTGTAATAATGCTACTAGTCATTCTTGGAGCAACAATAATGTAATTTTTGTGACAGTTTATAAAATAGCCAATCAACAAACAGAAAAAAGCTAAAGTTAAATAAAAGTTTGCTATTAGATTAGGAATAGCCAATCAGAGACTTGAAATACAGATATTTTCAAATTTAGGCGCTAGAAATCAAGTCAGTTGCTTGTAGACAGCGCTCATAACTGGACGCGTTGGTTGTAGACAGTGTTCCTAACCGGACGCGAGGTGCGTCCTCGAGAAATTTAATACGTATTTTGTGTTAGACAAAAATAGTTTACGTGTTAAAAAGTGAAAGTAATTAATAAAAAAATCTCACAGCTCTCTCTATATCAGTGAAATATTATTTAAATCGTGTCAAGTATTAATAAAAGGAGTGAAGTAAAATTATAATCTGTGTAAGCCTACATTCTTGCCGCATCACAACCCTGCAAAGAGAAACATGTCTCTAACAATAATACTGACGCAGCCGAGGCAAACATAAATATATAATATTTAAATAAACAGTAAAATTACAAAGTTAGTATTTTTAAACATTTGGGGGGGGGGCAAAGGCTACCGGAAAGCGGGTACTATACGTGCGGTTGCAACCAACTTCAAGTTCGGCTCCCAACAGTTGAAGTATAATACAATTCCTTCAGTACAACCTACTTCAAAGCGTGGTGCAAATAACGTAAAGATATTATCTACTTCAAGGGTAAATAAAGTCGTGTGTATGTCATATTTTCTTTTTCTCTTCGTATTATCTAGTGTTAACATGTGCTAAAATAGAGTAAAAAACCAAATAACATTCAGATGGGAAGTGCCTGGCCATGCGGGTCCCAAAAGTCGACGGCAGATTGCACACAGAACTGCTGTTGAGACCGGATTATGTTCCCCTGCTAACGCAATTAGAAAATAGCAAAATCGCGGCCGCTGATAGCACAAAAGGGCAGCCACACCTAAGGGGAATGTCGTTCAACAGGTAGTTCATAACCACAATACGCAGCTAGACGATGCCGCAGCGGGTACCCGTGCGTGAAGTACTGTAAGACGTGCGATCATTGTTAGGCATTACATCTCTCCTCCTCACATGCAAGCATGAGTATGCGTTCAGCAGGCTTTCATGCACGGTTTCTTAAAATCACCCAACAAAATTAAAAGTAAGGCCATGCATTTTAATCAACCACCTGGCAGGGAACATCGACAGCAACCACTTGCAAAACACAAAGATGAAGCATTTACAAAATAATAATTGTAATAATAATAATAATAATAATAATAATAATAATAATAATAATAACACATGAAGTGTTACACTCTCATGAAAATCTCTACTCGCTCTTCTACAAATTTGTATTACAAAAACTTATATTGTAGCTATTTATTGTTAATCCAGATAAACTTTCAATTCTCATTTACACATTTCGTTGTACTTTATAGAGCAGGCTAAAGCGTGATGTGCTTTAATTGTTGTATCAGCGGTTGCACCACGTATTGCGGGAGATACGTTTCTTGGAGTGTTCGCCCCACATACGATACAAATCTTCCGGTGGCCTTCGCCCCACGCTTAAAAATCAACTCTGTATTTTAATGTTTATTTAAATATTATATATGTACGAGGTGTGATCAAAAAGTTTCCGGAATGGGTTCACAACAATGCTGACGCTGACATTTCTTTAATTCTTACCCAGACTGTACATGCAGCGTTCCTTCCGATAAAAATGAGAGGTCACATGACTTCCTGTGACCATGCAGTGGCGATGTAGACGCTCTGAAGTGAACACGCGTTTTGCACGTGCTGCGATTTTTCCGCGTAGCAAAAATGTCAGATTACGAAGAGCAAAAAACGAAATTCAAAGTTTGCTTTAAACTATGAAATGTTAAGAATAGCTTATGGAGAGGAAGTTATGGGCAAAACTCAAGCATTTGAGTGGTTTTCGAAATTTAAAAGTGGTGTGACATCAGTTAAAGATGCCGATCGTTCGGGGCGACCCTGTTCCTGCAAAACTGATCAAAATATCAATCAGGTGAGGGAAATGGACTTAAATGATAGGCGCATTACAATAAGAGAACGTTCTGACTCATTAGGACTCTGCTTTGGAAGTGTTCAAAGCAGTTTGAAAGACAATTTGGACATGAGAAAAATTGCCGCCAAGTTCGCGCCCCGACCTGCTTTGAAATGACCAAAAGGAAAGCCGTGTGATTGCCTGCACAGATCTTAAAGAACAGCTACAAAATGACCCACAGTTTATGGAGAACATTATTACTGGTGATTAAACATGGATTTAAGGGTACGATCCAGAAACGAAGCAAAAATCTTTATAATGAAAGAGTCCTTCATCTCCACGCCCGAAAAAGGCCAGACAAAATCGATCCAAAGTGAAGTCAACGATGATTGTGTTTTTTGACATTAGAGGCATTGTACATACGGAATATGTGCCACAGGGCCAAGCAGTGAATCAAGTGTTCTAAAAACAAGTGCTGCAAAGATTAAGGGAGAATGTGCGACGCAAACAGCCGGAGAAATGGAGGAGTGGTGACTGGTTCCTGCGTCATGACAATGCGCCCGCGTACAAAGCCCTTTTGGATACAAATAGGATGAATACTGTTCCCCATCCCGCCTGTTCTCCAGATTTGGCACCAGCGGACTTTTCTTATTTTCCCGCGACTTAAAATGCGGTTCCGAGGACACCGTTTTGAGGACATTGATGTCATCCATCGCGAATCGCAGAAGCCTCTGAACATGCTGAAAGAAGAGGACTTCCAGAGGTGCTTCCAGCAGTGGCGAAGCGCTGGGACAAGTGTATCAACTCCCAAGGAGACTACTTCGAGGGTGACAGTGCAGATTAGACAAAACAAACTGTTGTGTAGTATTTATGATGCCATTCCGGAAACTTTTTGATCACACCTCGACTGCGTCAGTAGTAATTTGTAAAGCACGCATCTCTTAACAGGGCTGGTACAGCTAAGGAATGAAGGCTTACACAAATTATAATTTTTGTATTGTAATTTTTTTTTATTAATCCTTCACACGATTAAATAACACTTCACTGATGTATCCTACTATAGAGCTGTGCGATTATTGTTAATTACACTTTTAACAGGTAAACTTTGTATTATTCTCAACACAATGAATTTTCATGTTTTACACTAAACACGTACCAAATCCAATAGCGTCTCCCGCTTGAATTTGCACATTTCCTCTATTTCAAGTCTCTGATTGACTAAGCCTACTCCGATAGAATACTTTTATTTAACTTAAGCTTTTTCTAGTTGTTGATTCGCTATTTATAAACTATTTTAAATAGTACATTATTGTTCCACGAATTATTAGTAGCCTTTATTAAACTTTCTAAACTGTTGTCTCAAGGTTACCTCATTGTTAGCAACTTTCGGCCTCTACTTTATAATTCTGTTTGGTACGAAAAGCAGCTTGCTTATAACAGCTCCTACATTGTTAAACTACGTAATACATTCACATAACATTTTTATACATATACATAATAACATAATACAATGACGGTTACATATATTTTATATATTATATTATACACATATTGCCTTAAGACGGGCTGTTATTATATTTTATATTATATAATTAGACTGATATCATTTAAGTGTTAAAAATACTGCCTCAAGCGATAGTCGAAACTCCACGCTCTTTCTGTGGCCACAAGAACAAAAAAATATCATGTGTTACACTCACATGACTTTCTCTACTCTTGTACAACTATTTTTACAAACGCCTATTCTCCATATGCTTCATGTTAATCGAGATGTTAATCTTATTGATAATTTTCTTGTAGGTGCAAGGGGAATATGGTAGCCTTTAGGCGATAGTCATTTGCGATTTCCCATTTGAGAAAAAGTATTGGAAAATTTAAGCAATATCTCGAAAATGGTTCACTCAAAAAAAAAATTATATGACATAAATTGTGTATTTTAACGCGATGTACATTTTTTGTGTAGTAAAATTTTGTCTATCTCTTATGGTTTACCAGTTATGCAAAAGTTGTTCACAATGAAAAACACTTTTGGAGACATTCCCAGAAAATTCGATATATACATTTCATTTGGCATGAAAATATCTTAAACATATTATATTTTAACCAAAATCGTTAGAGCCATTTTTGAGAAAATTAAAATTTTCGAAAATTGTTCCATTAAAGAGTAATCTGGGGTGGGATGATTTTCTTGAAAACCTTCGTGTCGCATCTCTGGAAGATACTGAACCTAAATACCAAGTTTGGTGTTTATCCGACTGTTCGTTTCTGAGTTATGCTGTTCACACACACACACACACACACACACACACACACACACACACACACACACACACGGACATGTTTCCAAAAATGTTTCTTTTGGATTCAGGGGGTCTCAAAATACATATTTCCGGTGAAATCTCGGTATCGAATTTTTGGGTGGAATGCAATACTTCCCCTACTTACTACACGTAGTAGAGAAAGTAAAAAAAAAAACAAAAACAACAAATGTATTCCCATTTGAGAAACACATCAGAAAATTCAAAGCAGTAACAAGGGGGAGGAAGAGGTTAGAACATAACGGAAATATGCAACAAATTTATTTGGTATCATGAAGTTATTTGTGTTGTTTCTTGTTCTATTATATGAGCACATTAATTATTAAGATAAAGATCAACCTTTGCAGAGTCAAAGCAACAGCCTGCGTGAAGCACGAAAAGCATTCTGCAACTCACGCTATGGTTTGTAAACAAGGCATTTTCTCTCGTTACACAGTATTACTTTTTAACAGTTTTAATCATGTTATACCCTTAGTATGAAGTTCTAGCATTTTCGCGGCTAGACTTGCAGGCCGGCTGACAAAGTTTGTAAATTTCTTTTGCGGACATTTCCATTGGCATTGCATTAATGAATTACATCCGAGTATTAAAAAAAATAGAAACTTTTTATTTAGAAAACCTCAAAACATGTATTTCTGGTTTTATTTCGGTTTAGAATTTTTGGAAAAATACAATAGGTAAATCTCTACTTACTTTGTGTAACCGAGGGGAATGGCTCAGATGGTAATGTTCGGGAGGCCCTGGGTTCGATTCCCGTGCCAGACCTTCCTGTACCATGGGTGGTTTTTTCGGGGTGCCCCCGGGTCACCAGGCGAATTACCCGAATTTCCTGTCCCTCCATTTCACCTCCATTCCCATGTCACTTCACCTTTATCTGCTTGGTCTCTTTCAGGGTTGCATGTGTGTGTCGGCGAGAGGTCTCGGCGTGTGCATGGCAGGGAAAAGGATGCTCTTAGCAACCTTCGTTCCCAGGAATGGGAGCGGTCACCGATTTGCGGCCCCCTCAGGGGATATGCAAGCCCACAGGGCCGGGTGGGGGGAGCCGCCTACACCAGTACCCATGCGGGGAGTTTAAATCTATAAATGGCAGGGACTCTGTCGTACCCCCTGGTCCGGCCGCCCGCTGTCTCCTCTGAGTGAAACCCTATTGTACATGAGGTTAATTGCACATAACCAAGCCAGATGGCTCCGTGATGACATGAGAGAATCGCATTCAGGACGTCACGGGTTAGATTCCCGTCGACGGTCCTCTATGATCTTGGGTTTTCGTGGTTTATCTGGTGGTAGGCGAATGCTGGAGTGATTTCTAATCTATCACGACTTCCTCTCCATCATTTGCCTTTCATTCAGTTTCCTTCTCATCTTTCACATGTGCTTCGAGGTTTTCTGGCATATGGTGGTGCTGGACAGATGGCGCGGATGCTTGTTTAGTAAAGAGTATTCCTCGAGGACACTAGACGAGTCGTTAATCGCCCTCTCTAGGCAGATCCAACAGTGTGTGTCGAGCCTACAACTGTTAGGAACTTCGACGCGTGTCTGTGGCCAGTCTGGTGGCGGCCTGTAGCCTCTTGCGGGATGTTAGCTAAAACAGATCTATGTAGATGGCTGGCAGTGCGCGAAGTGTCGACGTTTATTAAAAGAAGATTTTCATGCGGAAAATTACGTGCACCTACAGACGTAACGCTTTTTTTTTTTTTTTTTTTTTTTTTGTAGTGACGGAAATAGGTAGGAGAATTTAAGGAGAAGAATTGACAGGAGAAGTGAGGAAAGGTGTTGGGGTTCCGCTGAGCAACCCCGATAGTGCGGAAGGTAAGTGCCAGCTTATTGCGCTTGCAGTGGGTGAGGAGATGTCGGGGTGACAGCCATGACCGTACCAGGGCCCTGACTGGCCCCCGGGGAGTTGAAGGAAGTGGTGTTTATTTTACGAATTGTTATGTTTTGGAACTGTGCACGAGTGTGCTTAGTGGCGGCTTAGACGGCGGGTGGTGTTCCCAAGCGGTCATCCATCCACGCCTAATGCTGCTTAACTTCGGAGTCACTGGTGGTGTTGGCGTGTAGGTGTTGCAGATATGCTGATGCAAGTGAGACGGCAGTCGAGAGTTGCCGTATGTCTTGTATGGCTGTGTGAAGCTGGTTCTGATTCTGTATTGGCTGAGTGTTGGTTGAGCTGTGTTGTTTCGATGGCCTTCTAGACGTATTAGTGTGCGTTGTATAGTTTGGGATGTTTCGTTGCCTTGGGTTACCGGTTGCTGTAGGAGATTTATACGGGCTTCCAGCGACTCGAAGTGCGTGATGATCTGGTTGAATTTGGAGGTGGTTTGGTCCTGAATGTTTAAAAGCGTTGCATCCGTCTTGGAGTGGCGGCGGAGACGGTCTGCTGTTTCTTCTTCTGTGAAGAAGGTGTTGATGTTTTGGATGTCCTCGGCGAGGCTTCCAAGGCGGCCGCTGAGATTCAGGACCTCTGAGTGGAGGTCCTAAACGGCCACTCGGAGAGGTTCATCGGTGATGCATCTTGCTGTGTGGAGGCGGCTGTTGGTGTTGTATAGCTGTGCTGAGTGGCGCCTCGGACGGGGGTGACATAGCTGATGGCGTTGGAAGCCAAACAATGAAAACCACCGCATGCTAATGGCCTCCACATGCTAGCTTCTGGTTCCCGAGGTCGCGGGCTCAAATCCGGCGGAGGACAATGGACCTTTTCAGGCATAAAAATCCTTGGCATGGCATTCGGAAGGGAAGAAAAACCTCAAGCCTGATAAAAGAGGCCTACGAGCAAAATTTCTGATCTTTCACGTCCAACATTGAATGGGACGCTAAGAACCATTGTAGTTAAAGAACGTCATAAATAGAAAAAACAACAATTTAAACCACACGTTAACCTACTGAGTGCAGTGAATCCGCAACAAATAACCGTATATCGAAGAGAGAACACACGCGTACATGATTTGCACTCTTGCTGGGTTGACAATCTGCACAGCTTTGAGGTTTATTGTTATGTGAATGTGTAGCACGAAAACTGCTGACACAGAGATGCGCGCGCTAAAGCACTGCGAGATAACCGACCGCATATGCAGATTCTTTACCGCTCTTTAAACATAATTATCATATGAATTAGCCATCTAAGGCAGTGGACCTTCACTTCTGGACACACACAAATTTGGGAACAGAATTTTTACAGCTAAATGTTATCCTCCGTGGCCTAGGGGTATCATGCTAGCCTACGGTTCCCAAGGTCGCGGGTTCAAATCCGACGGAGCGCAATGGGTATTTTTTCGGGCGTAAAAATCCTTATCATGGCTTCCTTCGGAAGGGAAGTAAAGCCGGTGTTCCCGTGTTGTAGATAAAGAGACCTCTGAGCAAAATTTCCGGTCTTTCACGCCTAATATAGAATGGGACGCTAAGAGCTGTAGTAGTTAAGGAGTGTCAATAAATAAAACTTTATTTACTTTTTTACGACTAACCCTTTTCCATGAAAATAAAACAACAGATTTATACTTTCTTGACGGCATTTCAATACAATCTCTGGTACTAGATGGCACGTATAAAATAGTGCAAGTCTAACGTACAAGCTTGACCACACTATGATAACAGCAAATGGAACATAAATCGCAAGAAATTATAGACCTGATTGGGCAAACAAACAGAAAATCGAGGAAATACAACAGAAATGTCGAAATGGTGATAAACAAAACATATTAGGTAGAGAGAAGATATGTAAAAACAAACCTAAAACACATCTGATATGTTGAGTTCAGATTATTTTCTCTACCCACTATCGTTACAAGTCGGATACAGAAACGGAATGGATAGATGTCAGTATATGCTGGCCTTGAAATTCCATACTCTCTCCATGATATCGCGAGAAACAACAGGTACTTGTCAAATGACATAGACGCTGAAACGTTGAAAACAATAGCGTGTATCTTGGAAGTGGCTGATGCCACAGAAAAAATTATTTGAGATAGATTATGTGGTTTAAATGGGTATTTCTTTATGTGTGGTAAGGTTTTGACTGTATCTTATGGTTTAACCGTCATAGGATAACTTACATAAAATTCCTTCCGAATGAATAAGATTTTACAGGCTATTCTCAGGAAATAGAAGATATGTGGTTTATTTTGTCAGTTAAGCATCTTAAATATATGACATTTTAATCAAAATGTTGAAGCAATTTTAGAAAATAAACAATTTCGATGTAACCTGCAGTGCGGGGATTCTTTTTCAATCTTCGTGTTGCATCTTTGCACGATACTGAACTTCAATTGCAAGTTTAGTATTCATCCGACTCTTTGTTTTTGAGCTATGTTGTTCAGACACACACGCGCGCACGCGGACCTTTTCCTAAAAATGCCTTTTTGGATTAAGGAAACCTCTAAACTTGTATTTCCGTTGAAATCTCCATATCAAATTCTAGGCTGAAATGCAATATCTCCTCTACCTATGTATGTGGTAGAGAAAGTAAAAATGACAGAAGCACTAACACAAAGTTAAGCTCTTCTTACATCCCATCAGCCTTTCAGATCTCAGCTGGCTTGCCTTAAGCCCTCTACGCTTTCCCTGCATAACAGTGGCGTCCAGCGTACCCTTCTCCCCATTTGAGGTGGTAAAGGATCGCGGTAAAGAGTTTTCACTTCTTTCTTCCGTATTCCTGCAGCTTGCCAAGATATACCAGGGGCAGTTCCTCAGATGAAGCTTGTGAAACGCCTCTTCAGCTGTTTTCTAACTAGATGAATTCGATTAAAACTTGAAGTAGGTATTTTGTTGTATTGAAGGAGTTGTATTATAGTTCAACTGTTGGGAAGCCGAACTTGTAGTAGTTGCAACCGCACGTATAGTAAACAGTTTCCGGTAGCCTTCGCCCCAAATGTACTTTCAGGTGGCCTTTGCCCCAAGTTTTAAAAAAATTAACTTTGTAATTTAACTGTTTCTTTAAATATTATATATTTATGTTTGCCTCGGCTCGTCAGTATTTGTTAGAGACACGTTTCTCTTAGCAGGGTTTTGGTGCGGCAAGAATGTAGGCTTACACAGTTTATAATTTTACTTCACTCCTTTTATTAATACTTGATACGATTTAAATAGCACTTCAATGATAGAGAACTGTGAGATTATTTAATTAATTATTCGCACTTTTTAACACGTAAAACTATTTTCGTCTCACACGAATACGTATTAAATTTTTTGAGGACACTTTTTGCGTCTGGTTAGTAACGCTGTCTGCAACCAACTGAATTGATTTCAACCGCCTAACTTGTAAATTTCTGTATTTCAAGTCTCTGATTGACTATTCCTAATCCAATAGAATACCTTCATTTAACTAAAGCTTTTTCTGGTTGTTGATTGGCTATTTTTATAAACTGTCATTAAAATTACATTATTGCTTCCAAGAATCACAAGTAACATTTTAACTCTCAAACTCATTATTGCCTCAAGGTTACCTCTTTGTTAGCAACTTTTGACCTATTTCTCACAGCTCCTATATTATGAAATTACGTAATGCATTCACATAACATTATTGAGCATGCATACAATAATATATACATATGCAATGACTGTTACATACATTTTACAAATTATTACATACACATATTGCTTTAAGGCGGGCTGTTATTGAATTTACATATTATAATTAGGCTGAAAATATTTAAGTGTTAAAAATACTGCCTCAAACTTTATCTCTATTTAAAACATTTTATATTTTAATGTTCCACTAGAAGAATATAATCACTACTTTAAGATTGAAAATCGCCCTTGCTGAAGCGTTACCGCGGCAGTAGTAGGGTTTAAGGAAAATGGGTTGCAAGCAAGCGAAATGGGAAAGTGAGCAGGTATAGAGGGTTGATGCAGGTAATCTCTGATCTTTATATCTGGTTGCCAACAATCGACGAAGCCTAGACTGTGTACGTGCTCTGCCCGTCCCACTAAACTGCCTGCTTCGAGGCTACGGTGAAGCTAAAATTCCGTATTGTTTGTTGCAGAAAGAGCCAAGGAGGCTATTCGGTGGTCATTGACAATTGTGAAATCTTTTGTAAACATCCCTTGCCTTGGGTAACGGAATGTTTCCCAGCTCATATCACTTTTCAAACTTCTAGTTCTCGGACTGCACTATATTCACTCTTAGGTTGATCCGCGGCAAAAATAACCCACGTGGCCAGTGCACCGTGGTGCAACACGGTAGCAATGCGCCCAGGAAAGTACTCCCATGCTAATCTCTGAATTTTAGAATGAATTTATCCTTAAATAGTATAATATTCTATACTAATACCTAAGGTATATTTAACGCTGATCTATACCGTAAAGCAGAGCTACAAGTCCCATGATGCGATTTGTATGAGTCGCCTGACATCCGGGTAGGCGCAGAATATTGTTTACAGCCAGAAACAGCAGTTGTATTTAGTATCATGGCGGACGGTGAATTTGCTCTTGTGTTTTCGTTGAATTACGTAAAAGCATTAGCAGCGCAAACCATTGACTAGTGGTGAAAAACAATAGTGTTGATTCTTTATTATAAATTATGTGAGAAATATCCAACACTTTCCGCGAAAGAAATAGCGAAACTAACTTCTGAGTTCACTGGTGTTTCGAGTACAAGTATAAACAGTGCTTGTGCAGAAAAATCTGAAACGAGAAAAGTGGTTACACTCGGAATAAAAAAGAAAAAGAAAGCATATGAAATACGCGATGCAGGAATGCAGTGACTTTAAGAAGAATGCAATTCGCGTAACAGTGCACAATTTCTTTTTTTAAAATGAGCCGCCAACAGTTAATAAAGTGCCGCTTCCAGAGAGCGAATAAATTAGGTTATCGCGTACTCATTACTTTATTTTTCGCTCATTTAATTCAGAATTAACTATTATTATATGTGCAAACGTTTGTTTTGTTACAACTATCGATCTTATCATCTTTAACCCTAAACAGAATATGCTAGTCACTTCACATGGTCTGAAAGTGTGACAATATTTCTAGTGCGAATGGCGGAAGGATACATTATAGCGGTGCACTGGTCACCTGGGGTTTGTTACGACGCAGATCAACCTAAGAGTGAATACAGTTTAGGTCCCTCATTGTCAGCTCAGTTCGCGTCCGAAAGCAATCTGTATGTAGCAATTATAGTCGGTGTGTGTATGGGCTTGAAATTTCGCTAGTGTAAATTAAAGTATCAACAAGAAGTTTATGTCTTAGAAGCATTTAAAACATTTGCAATAAACATGCAAAATGAAAATGTTTTGCGTGCTACAAAAATCTTTTTCGCGATGAATTGAAGACGATAAAAGAGACGTGAGGAAAATTAAAATTAAATTCAGTTTTATTTATGGACGCTCTTTAACTGCTGTGGTCCTCAGCGTCCCATTCTATACTGGGCTTGAAAGACCGGGAATTTTCTCAGAGGTCTCTTTATCAGGCTTGAGGTTCTTTTACGTGCCGTAAATCTAGGACCGCCGGCTTTACTTTGTAGCGGGATATCGTCGTTCCAGGGTTGTAGTGGTCTTAGGCAGTATTCTTCCTCGGCTATTGTTGCTCGTCGGTTGTTGCGTATTCCATTCCTAACTATATCTAATTATTAATTCTCAGGTTATAGTGGGTGAGGCAAGTTAAAAAATACACTGCAAGTTTCCCTTAATCAGTGAAGTTTATTTCACAGTTTGAATAATTATGGGCGGCTAGCTTTTCCCATTATTATAATCCCACCGCTTTAAATTAGTCAGGAGTTTAGCTATCTGCACACGCACTCCAACCCACGTGCATCTGTAGCACCTCGTGTCGACGTGAATTCTCGAAGATCTGTGGGCTCTGAGGCCTTGTCTGCCCTTATATACGGGAGCCTAGTGACACTCACCTCTGGGTTTAAAATGTAATCACGTTTCCTATTGGCCCTCAGACCGTGTTACCGTAGCATGTATGAGAATGTGTGGCTTCAGATCCGTGCGCTTAAGCGCCATCTTGGAACGTTGTGAAGCTAGTTGCATATCTACGGCTCTTTCTTTTCTCTATCTGTCTCTTTCAATTTCTCCGTACTGTTACCGGTTCCTTGCTTGGCTTGGTGAAAGGTACGCTCTTTATGTTTTCCTGGAATTTTGCTAGTTCGCCCGTTTCTTACAATCAGCTCTATTAATGTACAATTCTTATATGTATGGTTCCCCTTTCATATGTACAATTCCTCTATATATGTATAATATATCCCCTTTCAACTTCCCTTCCGAAGCAGGCCATGCTAAGGATTTTAACGACCGAAAAAAATCCATCGCCCTCAGGAACTAGAGGTCAGCATGGTAACCAGTACTTCAAGGTTCCAGTTCTTAGTGTTTCGCGGCGACGTTATCAAGAAGTACGCCACACAAAAGGATAGGAGAGTCAAGTTAATGTACAAGTTGCTTTGAGAAGAGTTTAGGCCACTGTTTGCACCTACGACTCTTGGCAGAGAAAGTAAAAATGGGCGCAGTTATAATACAAGATATTCGCTATAAAAGCAAATGGCATTTCCTGAAGCCGTGTCACCAGCGATCCATTAATTATGTAAGTTTTCCTAATGTTTGCTGAGTAGACCAGATGTTTACAAAGAAGTGATCGCATCAATAGTCAGTATTACTTCTCTTGTATCCGTAAATGACTTTCGCATGTATCTGCTAATGGAACCGCCCGCCCTGGCGCTAATGGCCATTTCCTTTTCATCACTTAAGCCAGTCAGGGCCGTTTGCAAACTGACGTACAGGGCATGATATCGCGGAATGAATGTTTCTTCTGTGAAAGCCAATACGTTGGCCTATGCCTTAAGCTGCCGGATTCCATCAACAGTGTTATTACAGGCGGATCGTGGAAACCTTCTGTTGGAACAATAGCCACACACTTTGGCTGGGAAACCTCACATGTTAAAGAAGAGACAGCACGCTTCACGCCACTGCAGGGGTTTTAGTGCTGTACCGTACATAAAGCCACATGTTTACAACGCATGCATTGTAATTAGAACCATGCTTAGAGTACTAACATATACTTAACAACCCCTCCTGCAATGGAAATGTGTTTCCATTGCTAACGACCTCCTAATAGAACGCGAAGGAGAGAAAGTGTGAGGAGAAACAAGAAAAGAATGAGGCAGGAACCACGGAAAAAATGACACAAAGGAAACAAGCTGGGATTAACGCACAAAAGAACAACATTTGAGAACATAAAACGCACTGGAAACAAAATCTGAATGTTGTACAGGTAGATAAAATATAAAGACCCAGAAGCGAATAAAGCTAGGGAAATTGGGAAACATTTACCAGATAAAATTATAAAATTTGGACTTTCTTTACTACGTATAGTAAGTAGGGGAAGTATTGCATTCCACCCAAAAATACCATACCGAGATTTCACCGAAAATACATGCTCTGTGGTACTCTGAATAAAAAAAATCTGATGTGTTATACTCACATGACTTTCTCTACTCTTGTACAAACTATTCTTACAAACGCTTATACCCCATATGCTTCATGTTAATGAGATATCGAAATGTAAATCTTATTGCTAATTTTCTTGTAGATGCAAGGGGAATTGGTAGGCTTTAAGCGATAGTCAAATATTTTAAGAGCTGGTTGCTATGTAGAGTACTCCATTCTCTTTGCATTACCAGGACAAAAAAAAAATGAATAACGAATTCCCATTTGAGAAAAAGTATAAGTATTGGAAAATTTAAGGGAATAACAAGCAATATCTCGAAAACGGTTCACTCAACAACAAAAAATGTATATGACATAAATTGTGTATTTTAACGCGATCTACATTTTTTGTGTAGTAAAATTTTCTCTATCTCTTATGATTTACCAGTTATGCAAAAGTCGTTCACAATAAAGAATACTTTTGGAGACAATCCCAGAAAATTCAAGATATACATTTTATTTGTCATGAAAATATCTTAAACATATGATATTTTAATCAAAATCGTTAGAGCCATTTTTGAGAAAATTAAAATTTTCGAAAAATATTTCATGTAAAGGGTACTCTGGGTGGGGGGATTTTCTTGAAAACCCTCGTGTCGCATCTCTGGAAGATACTGAACCTAAATACCAAGTTTGGTGTTTATCCGACTGTTCGTTTCCGAGTTATGCTGTTCACAAGCACACACGGACGTGTTTACAAAAATGCCTTTTTTGGATTCAGGGGCCTCAAAACATATATTTCCGGTGAAATCCCGTTATCGAATTTTTGGGTGGAATACAATACTTCCCCTACTTACTATACGTAGTAGAGAAAGTAAAAAAGCAATTAAAAAAACCTGCAACAAGCACTATATCGGTTAAACCAATATGTGAGAAATATAATTTCAAAATATAGTATAATAAAACTGAAGTTATGGCATTCAGAAGAAAATACCCCATATGTTCCAAGATTATAATAAATGACAATATAATACAACAAATGTGTCATTTTAAATTCTTAGGCTGTGACTAGTTACGAAAGAGAAAATGATAAACAGTAAACTTAATAAAGTTCAAATAATGTGTTGCACAATACAAAGGATTTAAGCAATATTTAAAACCCAACACTACAGTATTTTTTCTGTAAAAGCTGCATAAGCGCTTAGGCAATATTTCAAATCAAAAAAGTATATAATACATTCTTGTACATACCACGGAAGACGGCAAACCGGCAGAAGATTAACGGTGCAGGTGGACTATGATTCACTTACCTGCAAAGAAATAAAAATCAATTATAAACACAAAAACAACAATTCTTTGCGTCCATTACTAAGCCACATTCATCTATATTAAAGATATTTGACCACCCACAAGTTTCAAAATACTAATAGCCAAGATAAAGAAATAACTCACAAAGGAGGACCCCACTGGACAGACCCAATTTGTTAGATTTCTAGTCGATGAAAGCATGTTTTAAAAGTCATTTACATATTCCGCTCTGGCTATAGGCTATAACCGATGTTCATACTATCACGGTTATAATTTTATTTTAAAACATTTTGATAAATATGATTTTATAAAGTTTGAGATATTCAGGACAATCTTTGTTTAAGTAACTCCAGGAAACTGGCTTTATGTTTCTTGCCAGTCGTTTCCCGGATGCTGAAGCAAGCAGAGATTCGGCGACACGTGGTTTAGGGTAAAAAGTCACTTCATGTCCGACGCGTAGGCGAGTTACGCAATTTCAGCTTACATAAACTTACGTCAGTGACTAGCTAGACACTAATCAGCATGCTGTGGGTAATTAAACTTAGGGATTTCTGACGGCTCTCTCTTGACTAACTATGTGCCTAGCTGGGCTTCTTGCTGGTTAGTTCCTTAAATGTATATAGTATTAATTTGAAATCTCGACGTAGCGCTAGACCCGACAGACGTCCTCTGCCACGCAGGTAAATTGAAAAAATAGTTGTATTGTTGGAGTTGTTTATTTATTAAGCTCCACGTATGGACGCCAACTTGAAGTAGTATTGTTCTTTACGTTGCTTTCTGCTACGAATGAAAAGCCGATTTGAAGTAGTTTGTATTGAAGAAGTTGTATCGTATTTCAACTGTTGGGGAGCCGAACACTTGTAGTTACAACCGCACGTATAGTAAACAGTTTCCGGTAGCCTTCGCCCCAAATGTATTTTTACTGCTTCTTTAAATATTATATTTATGTTTGCCTCGGCTGCGTCAGTATTTTTGTTAGAGCCATGGAAATCTTGGCAGGGCGTGATGCGACATGAATGTAGGCTTACGCAGATTTTAAGTTTTAATTCACTCCTTTTTATTAATCCTTGACACAAATTAAATAGCACTTCACTGATATAGAGAGCTGTGAGATTCTTTTATTTAATACTTGCACTTTTTAACACGTATACTATTTTTGTCTCACACGAATACGTAATTAATTTCTCGAGGACGCACAAACAACGCATCCAGTTATGAACACTGTTAGGAGGCAACTGATTATATTTCAAACGTCTAAACTTGTAAATTTCTGTATTTCAAGTTTCTGATTGGCTATTTTTACTCCAATAGAATACCTGTATTTAACTAAAGCTTTTTCTGGTTGTTGATTGGCTATTTTTATAAACTGTCACTAAAATTACATTAATGCTTCCAAGAATCACAAATAACATTTAAACTCTCAAACTCATTATTGCCTTAACGTTACCTCATTGTTAGCAACATTTAACTTATTATTCACACAGCTCCTACATTATTAAATTACGTAATATATTCACATAACATTATTACAAATGAATGCAATAATACAAGCATATGCAATGACTGTTCCATACATTTTACAAATTATTACATACACATATTGCTTCAAGGCGGGCTGTTATTGAATTTACATATTATATCATTTGACTGAAATCATTTAAGTGTTAATAATACTGCCTCAAAATCCACTGTTTAATTCTTTTTGAATATGTTCTTTTGGAAACATTCCTAGAAAATTCAAAATATGAATTTCATTTGCCGCGAAGATACCTTAAACATACATTATTTTAATCAAAATCGTTAGAGCCAATTTTGAGGAAATAAAAATTTTTCGAAAAGTTTTCATGTAAAGGGTAGTCTGGATTGGGGGGATTTTCTTGAAAATCTCCTTGTCGCATCCTTGGAAGATACTACACTTAAATACCAAGTTTGGTATTTATCCGACTATTTGTTTTTGAGTTATGCTGTTCACAGACAGACACACAAGACACACACACACACGGACATGTTTCCAATACTATAGTAGTAGAGAAAGTAAAAATGTACTACGCAAAGAGTGGGTACAGAAGGTGATGAGAATGTAACACATCAGAATTTTTGTAAAAATGCTTAGTTTGGATTCAGGGGACCTCAAAACTCGTGTTTCCATACAAATAGATGTAAACTATGCAGATTTTCCACTTTCTCTCCGAGTTGAAGTAACAGAAAGTTTAAGGATGACGAACTGTTAATGAAATGGAGAGATTCCACAAAGGCAACATTTTGCTTCTCTGTGTAATATTTGTACCCAAGTGCCTCGTCCTGGTAAACTGCGTGGCGCCACCATCAAGAGCGCTTCCAGAAGTTGTCCCACGACCGCTCCCTACCCCCACCCCACACCCCTAGGCTGTTCATTCGTAATTAAATTCAAACTCTGAAAGGAAATGTTGATGTTACCAGCTACATTTATCGCTTAAGAGCACGTTTATAATTAGTTTAAACATTAAGTCCTTGAGAGTTTCTTTTTCTCCTCGTTCCTAGAATGTCATGCTTTCCATCAAAGCACTTCTGCACATAAAAGAAACGTTTCATATCGCGAGCACTTCATCCAAATCATCAAAACTGTGGGAAAGGTTAACGTTTCTTCACTGAACATTACCGTACTTCACCCTCGACTTTTTAACAATGTAACTTCACGAGAGCTACCGTTTTATTCCTCTCCCTCTATTTGAATACGATAAGCCACACAGCAACAGTAAATATTTCAGATTCATTTACCTGTATGCTATTCACATCTATATGACTGTACTTATGGGATAATGGATATGATAAATCAGCCTAGAAAAAAAGTGAAATGAAAAATCTGATGTGATACAATCATATACTTTCTCTACTCTCTATTACCTTTCTATTTACTACTTTTTAATCTAAATAAACCATTGCAGAAATAGCTACATCCCAGCAATGGAGAGCAGGTCGCCCAGGTTTACCTGGGCGGTATGCAAATCACCACAGTACCTAGCCGCAAAGGCGGCTTTACCTGAGCAATACAGTAGGTAAATGAAGATTTACGCAAGCTTTTATGTTTGTGGTGAATGGGCGGAGTTTAGTTTTCTCCATTGCCATTGGCAGGGTCTCGGCGAATCCACCTGGGCGGTCATGCGTCCTTGTAGTGACTTTGGCGGCCGCTTGCGAGGTCGTCAATTTAAGCAGGCCGGCTGGTAGCGAAACAGGATCGAATTTGGGCTAAGGTTTGAGGAATATCCAAGGTAGCAGGCGGGTGGGTCACCGCTAGATGGTCATTCATCCAGCTAGTGACCAAGCCCGATACTGCTTAACATGGGAGAAGTTTTGATGGGTAGGAGTGGTAGCCTTTATACCCGGGGGCCCAAGGCGTCCTTTGGTAACCGGTAGCTCTTTCGTCGTCCAGGTGGTTGGTGTGGTAAGCAAGTTTCGTGTACATGGTACGGGTTCTCTGCCGCACCACGTCCACGATGTTGATAGTGCATGTTGGTATCACTCGTAACTAAAGAGATTCAGAACGTAAACCCCACAGTGTAATCGCATGTATGCGTGCTCCGCAGCCCGCAGTATAGCGAGCTCTGTAGATCTATAGGCGAAGAATCTCAAGAAGAGGGAGGCGAAGATGGATTGAGGCCGGAATAGATCGAACAGCGTAATATCTGAGAGGCTGGTGATATATTTAATGTAAAATGGGTGTTCGCCCTACAGACGGTAGAACATGTTGAAGAACAGTGAGATATGTGGTGACCCTACTCATAGAACATGCTGTAGCTGCATCACTGACGCGAAGCGATGTTCCTGGCACAACAAAAGATGCAGCAGAATATCTTGGTTTATCTGGGAAACAAAAATGTGCAGAGAGAAGGCTGGATAAGCACAATGAAGGTGCTGCTGTGGTTACAAACTGCCAAACTGAACAAGTTAGTACGGCCAGCAACAATCAGGGAGCGCTCGCTCGCTCTCTGTCATCCATTAGTGTTGATATGCGGCGGGCGCACTGGAACTTGAGCGACTCAACAATAAAACACTCTTGCAGAGTGGGAACCCATTCACGGAACCTCAATCCCACACAATGGGTTCCGGAACCGCCTACCTTTCGGCTGCGAACTGGATTCTGCGATCCTCGCCTCTTCCATCATCATATCCTCCTCCTCCTCCTCCTCCTCCTCCTTTTCTACTCTGGGAGATCTTCTTATTCAAAAGAGCTGCGCTGATGACGATAATAACGTCAGCGTTCTTTACGGCCTACCCCTCCCCGCTGCAGTTTTTCAATCAATTTCCCTTGCTTCACTGGGCTAGTTGTGTTATTTACGTGCGTCCTTGTGCAAAACTAATTAAGAAGATTAATAGTTAGGATGTCATAATAAATGTCTCCTGGAATTAAAGCGGGGAATAGTGAATGAGATTTCTTCTCCAGGAATTTCCCTCATCGAAAACTTTGGGAACCCGTTCGTGCAGAACCAAGAAAAGAAATTGCGATGAGACGCTGGCAAGAGAGACAGAGAGAAAGAAAGATGAAAAACAGCCATCGCAGTGGAGTTATCTGTTCCTTACTTTCTCTGTATTATAACGAAGTAATACTCGTTTAAGTCCAGCGTCAATGTAATAAAACATTTCAATTATTTCAGAGCAAATAGAGTCATTCACAATGCAACAGCATGGGGCGTGGTTAGTAGGAACAGGAAGCACTTCCATTCCAAACAAAAATTTCACACCGAGATTTCACCGGAAATACACCTTTTAAGACGCTCTCAATCCACAAAAAAAAAACCTTACATTAGTATAATAGTATATTATGCAACGATACTATAATGGTAGTAATTATCAAACGAGCGTTTTAATCACCATTATAGTCAAGTTTCATACGACTGTTTATGCTCGACTATGTATCCAAATTAAAGCTTTCATAAGTATTCGTTTCTGGTTTGAGTGATGTGTTACAATCGTTATTTCTTTATTTATGGTTACAATAAAATGGCCTTGTAGCACCTGTGTCTAACAAAGTTGCTAGCGTTGTGAGACGTACTATTGATTACATCCTTATAAACAGCTGTTAATATGTGACATACTTTAACCTAAAAAGAAGTAGACAATGAAAACTAGAACAAGTTGAATTTATTAAAATATAATTTACAGTTAATGCTAATGATAATATGAACAGAACTGACTTTATTTCAAATATAGGTTATTTATTGTACAATTAGTATTCTTTCACTATTTATTTATTTCACAATTTCAAAATTTATTGTATTTCTGTTTCTTGAAGTGTTACATCAGGAATATCTGTATATTCCTTGCAATAAAATGTAACTGGCGTTAGTTTTTATACTCTGCAGAGTACAGCAGCTATTTATATTCTGTGGAGCAACAACTATTTTTTCTACTCCATGCCATTCTCAACTAAAATTCAAGGCCTTCTTTGTAAAGCATGATAGTTTATAATTCCAATATGCTCGTATTCAAGTACAAGGGCTTTGTAAATCCTTTTTAATCTCTTAGTAATTTAAGAAATGAAATTAGAAGTTACTTTATAGTCCTATGTCCGTCAGAGCGAATTGGGCATATCAGGATTGGTTGAGTGGCTTTTGAGATTAGCCTTCATACACACATACACCTTTTCTGTGTTTATAATATTAGTATAGGTTATCTCTGTAGGTACAGGTGGATTAGGTAGTACAGTAGACGAGCGATAGTAAATTCTTTTAAGAGCATATCGCTACGACCACAAGGGGGAAAAATAAATAAAAAAATCTAATGTGTTACACTCACATGACTTTCTCTACTCTTGTACAAACTATTTTTACAAACTCTTATTCACCATATGCTTCACGTTAGTCGAGATGTTAATCTTATTGCTAATTTTCTTGTAGATGCAAGGGGAATTGGTAGGCTTTAAGCGATAGTCCAATATTTTAAGAGCTGGTTGCTATGTGGTTCTCTTTGCATTACCAGGACAAAAAAAATGAATAACGAATTCCCATTTCAGAAAAAGTATAAGTATTGGAAAAATTAAGAAAATAACAAGCAACATCTCGAAAAGGTTCACTCAACAACAACAAAAAAAAGTATATGACATAAATTGTGTATTTTAACGCGACCTATATCTTTTGTGTAGTAAAATTTTGTCTATCTCTTATGGTTTACGAATTATACAAAAGTCGTTCACAATGAAGAATACTTTTGGAGACATTCCCAGAAAATTCAAGATATACATTTTGTTTGTCATGAAAATATCTTAAACATATGATATTTTAATCAAAATCGTTAGTCATTTTTGATAAAATTAAAATTTTCGTAAATGTTCTATGTAAAGGAAAATCTGAGGCGGGGGGATTTTCTTGAAAACCTTCGTGTCGCATCTCTGAAAGATACTGAACCTAAATACCAAGTTTGGTGTTTATCCAACTGTTCGTTTCTGAGTTATGCTGTTCACAGACACACACACGGAGATATTTCCAAAAATGCTTTTTTTTGGATTCAGGGGGTCTTAAAACATGTATCTCCGGTGAAACCTCGGTATCGAATTTTTGGGTGGAATGCAATACTTCCCCTACTTACTATACGTAGTAGAGAAAGTAAAAACATAGGCTCTTCTGTGTGCATTTAGTGCACAGCGATTCTCGCATCATGCAAGGGAATCTCGTGTGTAAAATCGGGTTTCTCTGTACTCCAATATTCGTTATATTACGATGAAGCATAGTCATATAAATACAACCATGCTTCGTCACAAAAGAATATTAAACGGGGGTCAACTACTCAACCATTTCGCAAAATAAATTACAGAAGTTTACCCGACTCTGATAACCATGTGAAAAATAAGGTGTACTCAATAAAGCCCGTACATTATAAAAGCTAAAATAAAACATCAGACAAGAAA
This sequence comes from Deroplatys truncata, assembly GCA_030765065.1. Classification (NCBI taxonomy): domain Eukaryota; kingdom Metazoa; phylum Arthropoda; class Insecta; order Mantodea; family Mantidae; genus Deroplatys; species Deroplatys truncata. The sequence continues at coordinate 18,115,715 of CM060979.1, forward strand.
TTCACTGAATTTCCCTTCCGCGTAAATGAAAATTTCCTCAGAAGATACCAGAAATTTGCGGACAGCATTTACAACATCTCTTATGTTAAGGCATGTGCTTATTATCATTGTATTTGTGAATATGACAACAAGAGCGGTTGCAGGGATATAACTGTTTCAGCGGGAGTCCGAGCAGCAGTGGCCGGCCCGCGAGTAGTTATGCGGTGGGCACATTGTGAAGGGAAAACACTGTACCAGGTGGCCCAACCTCGCCTTATTTGACCCTTCGTGTGTTAAAAGTTGCAGAACTCAACGGAGCAATTCCAAGTAAACACAGGTACTGGGGAACTGGCGCAGATACATGGAGACGGTTGGAACATCGTATCAATCAACAGGGGCAACATTTAGAACACCTATTCAATGAGCGAGGTCACATGACAGTACTGTTAGATGATAATAACAATAATAATAGTAAGAATAACATTTATAATAGCAAGCGAAAAAATAGCGGTGAAACACTGCGTGCACTCATGTTTGTTGTTTATAGTCCGTAATGTTAGACAGGAACAGGGTAAACACAATTTTAAAAAATCTGATGTGTTACACTCACATGACTTTCTCTACTCTTGTACAATCTATTTTTGCAAACGCCTATTCTCCAAATGCTTCATGTTAATCGAGATATCGAGATGTCAATCTTATTGCTAATTTTCTTGTAGATGCGAGGGGAATATGGTAGCTTTTAAGCGATAGTCAAATATTTTAACGCTGGTTGCTATGCGGCGCATTCCATTCTCTTTGCATGTCTAGGACATAAAAAAATGAATAACGAATTTGAGAAAAAGTATAAGTATTGGAAAATTTAAGGAAATAACAAGCAATATCTCGAAAACGGTTCACTCAACAAAAGAAATGTATATGACATAAGTTGTGTATTTCAACGCGATCTACATTTTTTGTGTAGTAAAATTTTGTCTATCTCTTATGGTTTACCAGTTGTGCAAAAGTCGTTCACAATGAAGAATACTTTTGGAGACATTCCCAGAAAATTCGAGATATACATTTCATTTCTAATGACTTTATCTTAAACATATGATATTTTCATCAAAATCGTTAGAGCCATTTTTGAGAAAATTAAAATTTTCGAAAAATGTTCCATGTAAAGGGTAGTCTGGGGTGGGGGGATTTTCTTGAAAACCTTCGTGTCGCATCTCTGGAAGATACTGAACCTAAATACCAAGTTTGGTGTTTATCCGACTGTTCGTTTTTGAGATATGCTGTTCACAGACACACAGACACACACACAGACACACACACAGACACACAGACACACACACAGACATGTTTCTAAAAATGCTTTTTTTGGATTCAGGAGGTCTCAAAACATGTATTTCCAGTGAAATCTCGGTATCGAATTTTTGGGTGAAATGCAATACTTCCCCTACTTACTGTACGTAGTAGAGAAAGTAAAAATAGTTATGGGCGGATGTGGATAGGTCTAATAAAGCCTGTGTAACTGAATGGAAAATATTCAAAGTCCTTTTCCGTCTATTTTTGTCTATCATCACAGACAGTACACTCTATTGCAAGGATCTGTTTTTGTCTCTCATCACAGACTATACACTGTGCTATTGCAAGCCTGGGAAGTGCCTTTCAGCGAGTGCGAACCACTTATAGTCTTTGCTGATAAGCAATAAGAGTAGAACAACGCTCGGCTGGCCTCGTAGCTCTGTCGGGAGAGCATGCGTGAATGTGTGTGCGATTTAATGCTTAAAGCCCAAAGTTTACTAGAAACCAAAAGACAAGCGAATATTAGTTAACACCGTGGTCATATAATATGTTCCAAACGATATGTTTCATTATAGTTATAAGCGGAGTATAAATGGAACAAATTCGCCAGTTCCCCACTAATCTGCGTTTATTATGGAATTGCCCCGTTGAGTTATGCAACTCTTTTAAGGCACGAAGGGCTATCTACACACTTGAAATACAGCCCATTGGCGCACCTGGTATATATTGTGTTAAGGATTTATGTCTGTTATTCTGTCTCTTTATGTCAGAACCATATAGATTAGATTCTTAAATAAATAAATGAGGCAGAATATTAGGCTGCAAATTGAAGTACTGAATATGTTTTATGGCAAAGCAGAGAAGCTGAACACGGGAATATTAAAGTGTCCCTGAAAGTGTCTGGATATCTATCTAAAGATCTCTATAGCACATTTGAACAATGTTTACTGCCAATTTGGTCACCGAGTACATGTATTGAGGCTGAAATATGTGGTTATTTGTAGCGCTTTGAGGACCTTATATCGCAATAGGAAGATCAAAGCCTGATCCAGAACGCAAGTCAAAAGGCCAACCAGCCTATTTCCTTCCACAAGTTTTAAAGCCGAGGGACACACAAAGAAGAAAAGGAAATGAGCAGCTAAGATGGTGTATAACATGTGAAAGAACGTGGCATGGTCATTGCAAACAGCAACAAAGAAAGATATAGAGAGAAAAGGAATTACAATATAAAATACTACAAAGTAAGGGATATAAGAAAACTGATGGTGAAGTATAATTGACCATACCTAACACGTGTTATGTATATATTTTTCTCCACGACAGTGAGTAACAGAAATATACACAGCAAAATAAAATAAATTACTAACAGCTGTTGAACATGGTTGTTTCATTTGCAAGGTCACCAACATTAACGTTGGTAGCGAACTGTGAGGCAGTATTTTTAACACTTAAATAATTTCAGTCTAATTATATAATATGTAAATTCATATATTTGCATATGCTTATATTATTGTATACATGTTAAATAATGTTATATGAATGTATTATGTAATTTAATAATGTAGGAGCTGTGAGAATAATAAGTTAAAAGTTGCTAACAATGAGGTAACCTTGAGGCAATAATGAGTTTGAGAGTTACTTGTGATTCTTGTAAGCATTCATGTGATTTTAGTGACAGTTTATAAAAATAGCCAATCAACAACCAGAAAAAGATTTAGTTAAATGCAGGTATTCTATTGGAGTAAAAATAGCCAATCAGAGACTTGAAATACAGAAATTTAGAAGTTTATGCGCTTGAAATCAGTTCAGTTGCCTGCAGAAAGAGTTACTAACCAGACGCGAGATGGGCCCTCGAGAAATTAATTACGTATTCATGTGAGACGAAAATAGTATACGTGTTAAAAAGTGCAAGTATTAAATAAAAGAATCTCACAGCTCTCGATATCAGTCAAGTGCTATTTAATTTGTGTCAAGGATTAATAAAAAGGAGTGAATTAAAACTTAAAATCTGTGTAAGTCTACATTCTTGTCGCATCACAACCCTGCTAAGAGAAACGTGTCTCTAACAAATACTGACGCAGCCGAGGCAAACATAAATATTAAATATTTAAAGAAACAGTTAAATTACAAAGTAAATATTTTAAACATTTGGTGCAAATAACGTAACAAACTATCTTCTTCAAATTGGCCTCCATACGTGGTGTTAATAATTTACGTAATACAAATCAAACATTCTTCAAATTGGCGCCAAAGCGTGGGGCAAATAATAAAAGACAATAGCTTTCTTCAACTAGCAATCGATTATTATCGATGCCTGGTTGACGTTAAACAGGAATATAAGTGATTTGCTCATACTTAGCTGCTGAACGAAATAAATCGTAGGTAAATATTAAAAAAAAAAACTAAAAATGTGTGTTACATTTACAAGACCTTCTCTATCAGATAACTCGTAAACATTTGATTAAAAAAAATCTGATGTGTTACACTCACATGACTTTCTCTACTCTTGTAAAACTATTTTTACAAACGCTTATTCTCCATATGCTTCATGTTAATCGAGATATCGAGATGTCAATCTTATTCATAATTTTCTTGTAGATGCAAGGGGAATATGGTAGTATTTAAGCGATAGTCAAATATTTTAAGCGCTGGTTGCTATGAGGCGCATTCCATTCTCTTTGCATGTCCAGGACAAAAAAATGAATAATGCATTTGAGAAAAAGTATAAGTATTGGAAAATGTAAGGGAATAACAAGCAATATCTCGCAAACGGTTCACTCAACAAAAGAAATGTATATGACATCAATTGTGTATTTTAACGCGATCTACATTTTTCGTGTAGTAAAACGTTGTCTATCTCTTATGGTTTACCAGTTATGAAAAAGTCGTTCATAATGAAGAATACTTTTGGAGACATTCCCAGAAAATTCGAGATATACAATTTATTTGCCATGACAATATCTTAAACATATGACATTTTAATCAAAATCGTTAGAGCCGTTTTTGAGAAAATTAAAATTTTCGAAAAATGTTACATGTAGAGGGTAGTCTGGGGTGGGGGGATTTTCTTGAAAACCTTCGTGTCGCATCTCTGAAAGATACTGAACATAAATACCAAGTTTGGTGTTTATCCGGCTCTTCGTTTTTGAGTTATGCTGTTCACAGACACACAGACACACACACGGACATGTTTCCAAAAATGCTTTTTTTGGATTCAGTGAGTCTCAAAACATGTATTTCCGGTGAAATCTCGGTATCGAAATTTTGGGTGGAATACAATACTTCCCCTACTTACTATACGTAGTAGAGAAAGTAAAAATGTTATTTGAAATAACTGTGCGGTTTAAAGAGTCCTGCATTTTTACTTTCTCTACTACGTATAGTAAGTAGGGCAAGTGTTGTATTCCACCCAAAAATTCGATACCGAGATTTCACCGGAAATACATGTTTTGGGACCCTGAATCCAAATAAAGATTTTTGGAAACATGTAGGTGTGTATCTGTCTGTGTGTCCGTGAACAGCATAACTCAAAAATGAAAAATCGGATAAATACCAAACTTGGTACTTAGGTTCAGTATCTTCCAAGGATGCAACACGAGGATTTTCAACAAAATCCCCCAACACATACTTAATTTTACATGGATTATATTCGAAATATTTTATTTTCTAAAAAATAGCTCTAACGACTTTGATTAAAATAACGCATATTAAACACATTTACATTACAAACAAAGTGTGTATCTTGAATCTTCTGGGAATAGCCTGTGAAGTCCAGTTCATTTGGAAGACATTTTGTATAATCTCGTATAACTGGTAAACGTTAAGCGATAGACGAAAACATACTACACAAAGAATGTGGGTCTGTCTAAAACACACAATTTGTTTGAAATACGTTTTTAGTGGTATACGTAAGCCATTTCTGAGATATCCATTATTAAAGATTCGAATTTTTCATTTCTTGGTAATTCTCTTAAGTCCTTACAACATTCAGTTGTTTCTCGCGATGTCATGGAAACAGTGTGGAATTTTAAGGCCAACATATAGCGTCCAGTTGTTAAACATTTGACTATCGCTGTTCTCTTTGTATCTATAACGAAATGTGTAATGTACACACTACATTTTACTAACTTCAATACTCTTTCCACGACATCACGAGAAACAATTGAAAATCGGCAGGACTTTACCAGAACAACTAAGCACTGAACAACTCGAGCCATTAATGGCGGTATCTCGGAAATATTTGACGAGAAAATAAATATAAATATATATATTGCAAATAAATTCTGTGTTTTAAAGAGATCTACATTTTTGGGCAGCAGTAGGTTTTCGTCTATCGCTTAACGTTTGAAAATGTTCGTGTTGTATCTTTGGAAGGTACTGAACTTAAATACAAAATTTTGAAGAAGTTATATTGTTTATGTTTAGATGTTTATGTTTTGATCTTAGCCCCACGTTGGGAGCCAATTTGAAGAAGATTCTTTACGTTGTTTATTTATTTATTTAGCTCCATGTATGGACGTCAATTTGAAGAAACTGTTTTGTTTTTGGAGTTTGCACAACGCTTTGGGCGTCAGTTTGAAGTAGATTGTTTGTTACGTAATATGCTGCTACGTATGAAAAGCCGATTTGAAGATGTATTTTTGTTATTATGCTCCAAGTTTTAAAAAAAATATTAAATTTGTTATTAAAATGCTTCTATAGATATTATTTATGTTTATGTTTGCCTCGGCTGCATCAGTATTGTTTTAGACATGTTTCTCTTAATTAGGGCGTGGTGCGACAAGAATGTAGGCTTACACAGATTTTAAGTTTAAATTCACTTCTTTTTTTTATTAATCCTTGACACAAATTAAATAGCACTACACTGATATCAAGAGCTATGAGATTCTTTAATACTTGCACTTTGTTAACGCGTATAATTATTTTACGTTTCACACGAATACGTAATATATTTCTCTAGAAAACACATCTTCCCTCTGGTTACTATCAAGGTCTGCAGGCAGCTGAATACATTTCAACCGTCCAAACCCGTAAACTTCTGTATTTCATGTCTCTGATTGGCTAATCCCAGTCCAAGAGAATACCTGCATTTAACTAAAGCTTGTTCTGGCTGTTGATTGGCTATTTTTAAACTGTCACAAAATTTACATTCTTACTGCCCTAATCATGACTAGTAGCATTTAAACTCTCAAAATCATTATTGCCTCAAGGTTACCTCATTGTTAGCAACTTTAAACTTATTATTCTCACAGCTCCTACATTATTAAATTACGTAATGCATTTACATAACATTATCAAAACATTTTGTACAATAATATAAGCATATGCAATGACTGTTACATACATTTTTAAAAATTATTACATACACATATTGATTTAAGGCGGGCTGTTATTGAATTTATATATTATGTAATTTAATTTAAATTATTCAAGTGTTAAAAATACTGCCTCAATTTATATTTATCCGACTTTCCTTTTGTGAGTTATGCTGTTCACACACACATGAATTATTTTCTAAAAATCTAATCTGTTGCACTGCATTACTTTCAATACTCTTGAACTATTTTTAGAAACGCTTATTCATCTATTTCATGTTAATCGAGATAAACATTTGCAGGTGCAAGGGGAATATGGTAGGCTTTAAGCGATAGTCCAATGTTTTAACCGTTGGTTCCTATGTGGAGAATTCCATTCTCTTTGTATGTCCAGGACATAAAAAAATGAATAACGAATTTGAGAAAAAGTATAAGTATAGGAAAAGGTACACTGGACAAAAAAAAAAATTTATATGACATAAACTGTGTGTTTTAACGAGATCTACATCTTTTGTGTAGTAAAATTTGTCTATCTCTTACGATTTACTAGTTATACAAAAGTCATTCAGAATGAAGAGGACTTTTGGGGACATTTCCAGGAAATTCAAGATATGAATTTTATTTGTCATTAAAGTATCTTAAGCTTATATCTCAATCTGAATCGTTAGAGCCATTTTTGAAAAAATTCAAAAAATTTCGAAAAATGTTCGATGTAAAGGGTGGTCTGGGGTAGGGGGATTTTCTTTAGAATCTTCGTGTCGAATAGATACTCAAATCAAACACCAAGTTGGGTATTTATTCCACTTTTTGTTGCCGAGTTATGTTGTTCACAGACAGACATGTTTACAGAAATGCTTTATTTGAATCAAAAACCATTATCGTCGAGAAACAATCTTTATTCTGCAAAACCGTCTAGAGCGACACAGGAAGGCTACGTGCTCTGTTTTTCCGCATTTAGCCGTAGAGTGGAGTGAAATATGAGTTTGTTTTCTGCAAGGAAAGAGCCCGGAGTGTTTACTCAGGGTCCGGTTGTCAGTAATCTGCCCTAAAACTACCCTGATTATGGCCCAAACGTGACACACGGATGTGGCTCAGGATTTGCTTTGCTTCCTTACTCGGAGTTTCAGGTAGACTGTTTCCCTTGCTTGGCCTTTTCCCCTTACAGCGTCGCTTTCTGTGGAAAGTCTGTGATACATTCATATGACACTTCTACAGACTACTCTTACAGAAACCTGTTCTTCTACCTATTTCATGTTAATCGAGATAAACTTTTTGGAAATGGTTTTATTTCTATATATTTTGTTGTAGGTAGGACAAGAGGCTCACTATGTGACAGTTCTGAAATTCCGTTCTCTTTGCATGACCACAAAAAAATTTCTGATGTGTTACATTCACATGACTTTCTCTACCCTCTATCGTTTATTTGTAGCATACAAAATATTCTTACTAAAACTATTTTTCTGTCTACTACATTTAAATCTAAATACACCTTTGCATAAATAGCTACATTACACATTTCGTTACAGATACAAAGAGAACAGCGATAGTCAAATGTTTAACAACTGGACGCTATATGCTAGCCTTAAAATTCCATACTGTTTCCGTGCAATCACGAGAAACAACTGAATGTTGACAGGACTTTAAGAGAATGACCAATTAATGAACAATTCGAAGCATTAATAACGCAAACGGTTTATGCCACAAAAAAGTTATTTGAAATAAAAAGTATGCTATAAAGAGATCTACATTTCTTGTGTAGTACGTTTTCGCCTATCGCTTTACATTTACCTGTTACACAATATTATAAATACAAAATTCCTTCCGAATGAAGAGCAGTTTAAAGGCTATTCCCAGAAAATTCTAGACAGGTATACACTTTATTTGGCATGTAAACATCATTAATATATGATATTTTAATCAAAATCGTTAAGAGAAACCTTTTAGAAAATAAAAAATTTCGAAAAATGTTCCACGTAAGGAGTAGTTGCGGGTGGGGGATCTTCTTAAAATCTTCGTGTCGCATCTTTAGAAGATGCTGAACCTAAATATCAAGTTTGTTGTTTATCCGACTTTTCGTTTTTAAGTTAAGCTTTTCACAGACTCACACACACACACACACGACTTTCTCTACTCCTGTACAAACCACTTTTACAAACGCTTATTCCTCCATCTGCTTCATATTAATCGAGATAAACATTTACAAAAACTATTTTATTGCTAATTTTCTTGTAGTTGCAAGAGGAATATCGTTTTAGTCAAATCTTTTAAGATGTTGTTACTTCGTGGAGCATAGCATCTCCAGGACATAAAACATGAATAACGAATTCCTGTTTGAGAAAAAGTATTGAAACATTTAATGAAATAACAAGGAATATCTCGGAAATGGTTCACTCAACAACAAAAATGTATATGACATAAATTGTGTATTTTAACGCGATCTACATTTTTTGTGTAGTCAAATTTTGTCTATCTCTTATGGTTTACCAGTTATGCAAAAGTCGTGCACAATGAAGAATACTTTTGGAGACATTCCCAGAAAATTCGAGATATACATTTCATTTGTCATGAAAATATCTTAAACATATGATATTTTAATCAAAATCGTTAGAGCCATTTTTGAGAAAATTAAAATTTTCGTTAAATGTTCCATGTAAAGGGTAATCTGAGGTGGGAGGATTTTCTTGAAACCCTTCGTGTCGCATCTCTGGAAGATACTGAACCTAAATACCAAGTTTGGTGTTTATCCGACTGTTCGTTTCTGAGTTATGCTGTTCACAGACACACACACGGACAAAAATGCTTTATATGCATTCAGTGCACCTCAAAACATGTATTTCCTGTGAAATATCGATATCGAATTTTTGGGTGGAATGCAATACTTTCCCTACTTTATAGGGGAAGGAGGGACAAGTGAGTCAGGTGGGTCAAGAGCGTCACCTTCTTCCACGATACACATTTTTTGAGACCTGATAGGAGGGTATCAGTAAGAGCTTTGCTGCCTGGAAGTGTGACAACAGAGAAAGTGACGCTCCAGGAAAAACTACAGCTTTGGCAGGTAAATATTGTTTTTGGTGATTTTGATGTAAGAAGTGCTATTTCTAAGAGCAGGTGTATTGTATTCTAACAAGTTAATTTCGTGGCAGATTTTAATGCTCCTTAAATGGCATTGTTTGAAGCATATTCTGGTGCAGTAGCGTCAGAATACCTAAGGTAGCCTTTATGACAGGTACCAATTTATTCCGAGTAGTAGTGGCGGGGCAAGTGAGTCCACTAGAATTCTGGCAATGACGCACTTGCCCCACCATTCGTGTGTGCAAAACTACAAGTCTATATTTAACTGATTTAGAAGATTTAGTAACTACTGTCACGTTTTGAAGTTATGTCAAAAGCATAGTTTAATTACATTGAAACTCGTATTACAGGTATGTTCCGGAACTATAAAAGGAAAACTGATAGAGGGAAAGGGTGGACAGAGGATGATGCTCAAGTGACATTAAATGAGATCAGATCTGGTTTAATACCAAGTTTCGAAGAGTGGATTAGCTGCATTAAGTGCAAGTAGTGGATGCATGAGGAATGCACAGATAATGAAACTGGCAGTAACAGTTTTGTATGTGATACCTGCCGTTAGAACAAGTGATTATTCTTTTACTTGTCTTTCTTTCCGTGGTTCATGTTATTTTATGCAATGTTTACAACTAAAGAACATCAGCAGTCTTGCGAAGTTAATCCAAGTGAACATCTACTGAGCTTAAGATGTGACAATAGCAGTTGAACTATGGACCTCAGTGAATATTTTATTTATAAGTGACCAGTACATGTTATATTTTATTGGATTAGACTTGCCGTGTGTTATAGCTTCAGAAAAAAATTTATTTTAAATAAAAGTCGTTGCATTTCTTTGCTAGAATTGTTTAACATGTTTAAAGACTCACTTGCCCCACTCATTTCTAGGCTTATTTTTCTATTTTGGGAAATTGTAAACAAGAACAAAATATTTTAATATAGATATTTAAGATGCTGAATGTATTAGATGTAATATAACGTATTCCTAAACCTTAAACTTAAATATTATGTACATTAGAAATAAAAAACGAAAAGTAGGACTCACTTGCCCCACCCTCCCCTACGTAGTAGAGAAAGTAAAAAGCTAAGAATAGTTTATACAACACCAATAAACGATGTAGGGTATGTGGCAGTCACCTCCTCCTGTCCGTTGCTGTTGGCTTACCTTGATGCACCTTCCATGTTGGTTCCAGAAGTTGGCAGTGTGCTGGTTCTCTGCAATTTTATCCTCGGCTAGCTGCAGTAATTTTGTTTAAACTATATGAGAGCATGGACTTATCCTCGGTAAAGGAAGTGTCGATCTCGGGTGGTGATATAAGAAGACATAGACGTGCTTTGGTTATGAAAAGAGGACACTGCCGTTTCTTTTTATTTAACTAACCCACGTAGTACACAACACTGATATTGCCGCCGTTAAAATACTGTCCGCCGCTGTTGAAACACGGGGCGGATAGGACGCGAAGTTTAGATATGCTCCTTATCTCTTTACTAGTAGCGATTCTAATGTCTGTTTCGAAAACTGTCTCTATTCCCTTTTGGCGCGATATCTCTTAAACATTCTGCAGCATCTCTCCCTGACCACACATGACAAAATGCCAAAATGAAATGCCCCTGATTTGTTCCTAGCATATCCATTTATAGTCGCAGGATTCTGGGGCTGCTTCCTTTCCTATTGGTCCATTTTTTAGCGCCACTCGACGCGTCTCACTATTTCGTATAAACTTCCAGGGATCTCATTGGTCCAAGTTTAATATAAATCGCGGCTTTTCCTAAGTTTACCGTTAAGCTACCTGTCTCTCTCACTTGGTCACGGCGAATTATCAAATAAAGGGACAAAAGTGCTACACCCTCGCTGTATGAACAATGGCCCTGCGACCAGAGAGACGCCATAAAACTAGATTTTCTGCCTTCGAAGACACTATTCCTGTAGCTAAAACATTTCGTCGTGGACAGTATTTTAACATAGCGCTTAAATTATTAACATTAAACCATTTATAACTCTTCTAATATCAGAAACCTAGATACATACATGACGTTAAATCACCCTGCTTAAACTATACAAGCAGTATAAGAAAAAAAATCTGATGTGTTACACTCACATGACTTTCTCTACTCTTGTACAATCTAATTTTACAAACGCCTATTCTCCATATGCTTCATGTTAATCGAGATATCGAGATGTCAATCTTATTGGTAATTTTCTTGTAGATGCAAGGGGAATATGGTAGCTTTTAAGCGATAGTCAAATATTTTAACGCTGGTTGCTATGTGGCGCATTCCATTCTCTTTGCATGTCAGGACATAAAAAAATGAATAACGTATTTGAGAAAAAGTATAAGTATTGGAAAATTTAAGGAAATAACAAGCAATATCTCGAAAACGGTTCACTCAACAAAAGAAATGTATATGACATAAGTTATGTATTTTAACGCGATCTACATTTTTTGTGTAGTAAAATTTTGTCTATCTCTTATGGTTTACCAGTTATGCAAAAGTCGTTCACAATGAAGAATACTTTTGGAGACATTCCCAGAAAATTGGAGATATACATTTCATTTCTCATGACATTATCTTAAACATATGATATTTTAATCAAAATCGTTAGAGCCATTTTTGAGAAAATTAAAATTTTCGAAAAATCTTCCATGTAAAGGGTAGTCTGGGGTGGGGGGATTTTCTTGAAAACCTTCGTGTCGCATCTCTGGAAGATACTGAACCTAAATACCAAGTTTGGTGCTTATCCGACTGTTCGTTTTTGAGTTATGCTGTTCACAGACACACAGACACACACACACACAGACACACACACGGACATGTTTCCAAAAATGCTTTTTTTGGATTCAGGAGGTCTCAAAACATGTATTTCCGGTGAAATCTCGGTATCGAATTTTTGGGTGGAATGCAATACTTCCCCTACTTAGTATACGTAGTAGAGAAAGTAATATATGTACATAGTATGATTTAACATCAATAAAAATTAATTAATAAATTATCTATAATTACAGTTCTCGGGCTCGGCCTAGAGTTGCCGTTTCAGGTAGAGAAAGTCGAAAGTGAAATTTTGACAACGAATTTTTATGTGGAGTACAATATTTGTGCCTGCAATGCTTCGGTACCAGAGAAAGTAATGTACTGCTCTTTTCTAGACAAAAGTATGTGTTTTCGCTCCATTTACTTCCTTATTACAAAATAAAGCAGTTCGTTTCCACACGTTTCGTTTATCTCTTTAAGGAACATTTGCAGCAAGCCGTCGTCAGTGGAAATGCCATTTTCATTCGTACTTGCAGCCTTCCCAATGGAACAGCAGACAAGAAAATTGAGCATCGAGATCCGCACATCATAAGGCCATTACCACGTTTTGTGCACAGTGCGTAACGGTTGCCTCCTGTTACAGGCTCCTCTCTCCACTGTATAATGAATGTATAAAGCGCAGGGGATGAACAGCGTATGTGTTAGAGGTTTAGCAAGGCCAGCAATTGAAAGCAATTAAGCAAGTTGGCCGATGCGAAGGAGAGCCGCCCCCCACATCACGTAACAGAAGTAACTTTGACTGGCTTGACCCTAGCAAAGCAAACACGGAAGCAATAAAACTGGGAGGGAAGCGATACAGCTTTTGTTTTTGGTACATACATCGCGATCGCTGCATAAGTTCCCATCCTCAAGCCTGACATTTATCAACTCATATGCATGTTTTATATAACCCTCCACCGATTTTCTGCCCCCCCTCTCTATAATATTTGTGTGTGGACTTCCTTTGTTATCGTTTTAGTCCTTCCAGAAATTTACAAACGGGCCCGCCAACACCCTTCCTCCTCTCTGACGGGGGTGATACATTCCCCACTCTGATTTTTATTTGGTGGTATTCAGTACACCCCCTCACTGTGATGAGAAGCATAGGGAGGGAAGCACGCGTAATAAATGAGAGTTCCATTTGTTTTAGAACCAGCCCCGTTTTTTTTTTTCAAAGTTCACAGCAAAGCACATAACTGCATCAAAGTGCTTTGTGGATTTACTTCTCTTTGAAATCTTTCACTCACGTGTACCTACCTGAGTGTTTTAAAAGCCGAATATCTTTGCGTGGATAACGTGGTTGAAATCTGTACAGTCTTTCAAAGCATTTATCCACAACTCATCATATTTACACTTAGGGCATATACCTATCTGTTAAAAATCTGATGTGTTACATTCATATGACTTTCTCTACCCGCTATAGCTTATTAGTCGGTATACAAATGAATCCTAGGAACGTTTATTCTATCTACTTCATTTCAATGAGATAAATCTTTCCGGGGCACTATAGGCCAGCGTATAGTGGCACCTCTTTAGGAAACTATCCTACACTCGCCGTACTTCACGTTGAGAAATGCTGGCAATTTCTTGGTGGACATTTTTACTTTCTCTACTACGTATTGTATTCCACCTAAAAATTCCTAAAAATTTCACCGGAAATATTTTTTTGAGACCCCCTGAATCCAAAAAAAAAGCATTTTTGGAAACATGTCCCTGTGTGTGTCTGTGAACAGCATAACTCAGAAACGAACAGTCGGATAAACACCAAACTTGGTATTTAGGTTCGTATTTTCCAGAGATGCGCCACGAAGCTTTTCAAGAAAATCCCCCCACCCAGATTACCCTTTACATGGAACATTTTTCGAAAATTTTAATTTTCTCAAATATTGCTATAAAGATTTTGATTAAAATATATTTTTAAGAAATTTTCATGACAAATGAAATGTATAGTTCGAATTTTCTGGGAATGTCTCCAAAAGTATTCTTCATTCTGAACGACTTTTGCATAACTGGTAAACCATGAGACAGACAAAATTTTACTACACAAAAACAATAGATCGCGTTAAAATACACAATTTATGTCATATACATTTTGTTGTTGAGTGAACCATTTTCGAGGCATTGCTTATTATTCCCTTAAATTGTTCAATACTTATTTTCTCAAATGGGAATTCGTTATTCATTTTTTGTCTTGAATATGCAATGAGTATTAATCTGTAGCAAAGGGAATGGTGCTGCACCTAGCAACCATCTATTAAGAGATATGTATGTGCTTAAAGGCTACTGTATTTCTATATTGCCCTTGTAAATATATATTCCCCTTACATCTACAAGAAAATTAGCAATAAGATAGAGTCTGCAAATGTTTATCTCGATTAACATGAAGTAGATGGAGAATAAGCCTTTGTAAAAATAGTTTGTACAAGAGTAGAGAAAGTCATGTGAGTGTAATACATCAGAATTTTTTTTTGTCCTGGACATGCAAAGAGAATGGAATACTCCACATAGCAACCAGCTCTTAAAATATTTGACTATCGCTTAAAGCCTACCAATTTCCCTTGCATCCACAAGAAAATTAGCAATTAGATTAACATTTCGATTAACATGAAGCATATGGAGAATAAGAGTTTGTAAAAATAGTTTGTACAAGAGTAGAGAAAGTCATGTGAGTGTAACACATCAGATTTTTGTTTTAAAGTTCACAGCAAAGCACATAGCTGCATAAAATTGCTGTGTGGATTTACTTCTCTTTGAAATCTTTCACTCACGTGTACCTACTTGAGTGTTTTAAAAGCCGAATATCTTTGCGTGGATAACGTGGTTGAAATCTGTACAGTCTTTCAAAGCATTTATCCACAACTCATCATATTTACACTTAGGGCGTATACCTGTCTTAATTAATTTTGAAGATTTAGAAGCTAGTAACACTGATGTGTCATAATTTAAAATAAAGAGAGTTGAAGGTTGTTACACTACATCACTAAAATGTTCTTACTTGAACGCGTTTTAGGAGATGGTTTGCTCCCATCGTCAGCATGTTCTCAACTGATTTTGCCGGTTATTGTCTGGGGAATGTGTGTGGCTAGTGGTGTTATCTGGTGCTGGACTGATGAACCTCCAAAGGCTGCTGGGTGGCGGTAGTTGGAAGTGCATTAGGTGATTCCTGTGTTTGACAATATGTATTTTTTCTCAGATGTCCAATTTATTGCTGTTGTTGATCGGTTTTAAGAGTTTTATGTTCGGAGTGATATCATGGTTTGAAGACCAGAAATGATGTGCTACTGCTGATTTATCTGTCTGCTTTTGGTAAATGCATCTCATATGCTCTTTAAGTCTTATTTCAAGATTTCTTTTGGTTCTTCCTATGTATACCAGGTTACAGTCATTACAAACAATTTGACATATACCAGTTGATTTATCTTTGGGGATAGGATCTTTTATTCTGTTGCATAGTAGTTTCTGTATATTGTGGTTATTCTGTGGAGACAGGGTGATGTTGTATTTCTTGAAAATCCTTTGAAATTTATGATGTGTCCAAGGGTAAGTGAATTTCCTATATCCTTGTGGTTTTTGTTGTCTGAGTAAAGTAGTCGTTTGTTGGATGTATTTCTGTCTTTCAAACTTGTTTATCTCCTTATCCATTGTTTTTTTTTTCTGGTATCCATTCATAGTGGCTATGTTGATAATGTGTTAGTATTCTTTCTGGTATTCCTCTTTCTCCAATGGTATATGTACTAACCTGTTTGTAATACTATTTAAAATTGGACATCTGAGAAAAAATACATATCGTCAAACACAGGAATCACCTAATGAATTTCGAACTGCCGCACCCAGCAGCCCTTGGAGGTTCATCAGCCCAGCAACAGAGAACACCACTAGCCACACACATTCCCCTGACAATGACCGGCAAACTCAGTTGAAAACATGCTGACGAGGGAGCAAACAGTCTCCCGAATCGCGTTTAAGTAAAAACATTTTAGTGATGTCGTGTAATAACCCTCAACTTCCTTTATTTTAAAATATACCTGTCTGCTAAAAATCTGACGTGTTACACTCATATGACTTTCTCTACGCTCTATCGCTTATTAGTCGGTATACAAATGAATCTTAGGTACGTTTATTATATCTGCTTCATTTTAATGAGATAAATCTTTCTGGGACACTATAAGCCAGCGTATAGTGGCACCTCTTTAAGAACCTATCCTACACTCGCCGTAGTTCACGTTGAGAAATGCTGGCAATTTCCATGGAGGATATTTTGTTTAATTCTTCCAGGGTGTGTGGGTTTGTCTTATTCACTTTATGTTTTAAGTTACTCCAGAGATAGAAATCGCAGGGGGTTAGATCGGGGGACCGAGGGGGCCACAAATTCCTACTAATAATTCTGTCCTCAAACGCACTTTCAATTGTTCTCATCGAAATATTGGCCTATGAGCTGTTGCACTCTCTTGTTGAAAAAAAAGGCAGAACCACGTTCCCTGTCTGTTAATTCTCTAAAAACAGGAAGCAAAATTGCATTCACATATGCACGGGCTTCAACTATTGACTGGAAAAAAAAGGTGACAAAAATGTATGGACAACGACGGTCGCCAGTTTCAGCATCTCCTTTCATAAAGTGAGGCAATATGTTTAACACTTAAACAATTTCAGTCTAATTATATAATAAGTAAATTCAATAACAGCCCGCCTTAAAGCAATATGTGTATGTAATAATTTGTAAAATATATGTAACAGTCATTGTCTATGATTATATTATTGTATACATGTTTAATAATGTTATGTGAATGTATTACGTAATTTAATAATGTAGGAACTGTGAGATTAATAGATTAAAAGTTGATAACAATAAGGTAACAATGAGGTAACCTTTAGGCAATAATGAATTTGAAAAGTTTAATACTACTAGTGATTATTGGAGCAACAGTAATGTAAATTTTGAGACAGTTTATAAAATAGCCAATCAACAACCAGAAAAAGCCTTTAGTTAAATAAAAGTATTCTATTGGATTAGGAATACCCAAACAGAGACTTGAAATACAGAAATTTACAAATTTAGGCGGTAGAAATCAAGTCAGTTGCTTGTAGACAGTGTTCCTAACCGGACGCGAGATGCGTCCTCGAGAAATTTACTACGTATTCAGCGTGAGAGGAAAATAGTTTACGTATTTAAAAAGTGCAAGTAATTAATAAAATAATCTCACAGCTCTCTCTCTCTCTATCAGTGAAGTGTTATTTAAATTGTGTCAAGGATTAATAAATATAGTGAAGAAAAAATTATAATCTGTGTAAGCGTACATTCTTCAGCCGCACCACGCCTTGCAAGAAATACATTTCTCTAACAATAATACTGATGCTGCCGAGGCAAACAAATATATAATATTTAAAGAAACAGTCAAAAATTACAAAGTTAATATTTTTTAAACTTGGGGCAAAGGCCACCGGAAAGTACATTTGGAGCGAAGGCTACCAGAAACTTTTTACCATACATACGGTTGCAACTACTTCAAGTTCGGTCCCCAACAATTGAAATATAATACATCTTCTTCAAACTGACTTTCCATACGTAGCAGCAACAAGCCTTCAAATTGGCTCCCAAAACGTGCGGCAAAATAACAATACAACAAAACTTCTTCAAAAGTTGGTAAGTAAAGGCTTTAAAAGTATTTTTAAAAATGTTGTATGGCTTCATCCGCGTCCTCCTACGATAGCGGCAGACGGCAACGAGCGCCGAGGACGCGGACAGGAAAAACACTACTTAGACGGTTCGTAGTTTTTTGGCTCTCTTTGTACTATGGTTCTTAGCGCCCTATTCTATATTAGGCTTGAAAGACCGAACTGTTTTGCTCAGAGGCCTATTTATCAGGTTTGAGACTCTTTTACGCGCTATAAATCTACGACGCCGAACCTCTGACTTTACTTCCCTTACGAAGAAAACTATGATAAGGATTTTTACGCCCGAAAAAAACTCCATCATCCTCCGCCGGATTTGAACCCGCGATCTCGGGTTAGCGCACCAAGGCATCATTATATTCATACTTACAAAGCTCTGATAGTTTCAAAAGTATACGTATAGCTCTTAATATTTCCGTAAAATTTAGATCATGGAAGAACCTACAGAAATCTCCATAACAAATCGCAAACACTGTCTTGAGGGTAAAGGCTATAAGCGGTTTGAAGTGTTGCGAATTGCTCAAGCTAATTCCAACCTTTGGCAACAGGAAAGCTCCATGCTGAAGCTGCACACGCAACCTGAAAATGGTTTCACTCTGCGGTTATGATTAAAATTAAATTATCTTTTCTCTCTCCCCCATTCTCTGAAGTTAAGTTTTCTTCACTCGAATATGCACTCTCACATCCACTATTCCAGACTCTGTGGAGGGTAGTGAATAATCCTAATTAAAGAAAAATTACCATCCCTTGCCGAGAATCGAATCCTCCAGAAGAGAAGTTAGCTCGCTGACCACTCAATCATGGAGACAGTCAACCATAATTTGATTCAGCAATTTTTACTTTCTCTACTACGTATAGTAAGTAGGGGAAGTATTGTATTCCACCCAAAAATTCGATACCGAGATTTCACCGGAAATACATGTTTTGAGATCCCCTGAATCCAAAAAAAGCTTTTTTGGAAACATGTCCGTGTGTGTGTGTCTGTGTGTCTCTGTCTGTGTGTCTGTGTGTCTGTGAACAGCATAACTCAGAAACGAACAGTTGGATAAACACCAAACTTGGTATTTAGGTGCAGTATCTTGCAAGGATGCGACACGAAGGTTTTCAAGAAAATCCCCCCACCCCAAATTCGAAAATTTCAATTTTCTCAAAAACGGCTCTAACGATTTTGATTAAAATATCATATTTTTAATATATTTTCTTGACAAATAAAATGTATATCTCAAATTTTCTGGGAATGTCTCCAAAAGTATTCTTCATTGTGAACGACTTTTGCATAACTGGTAAACCATAAGATAGACAAAATTTTACTACACAAAAAATGTAGATCGCGTTAAAATACACAATTTATGTCATATACATTTTTTTTGTTGAGTGAACCATTTTCGAGATATTGCTTGTTGTGCCCTTAAATTTTTCAATACTTATTTTCTCAAATGGGAATTCGTTATTCATTTTTTTGTCTTGGATATGCAAAGAGTATTAATCTGTGGCAAAGGAAATGGTGCTGCACCTAGCAACCAGCTATTAAGAGATATGTATATGCTTAAAGGCTACTGTATTTCCAAATTGCCCTTGTAAATATATATTCCCCTTACATCTACAAGAAAATTAGCAATAAGATAGAGTCTGCAAATGTTTATCTCGATTAACATGAAGTAGATAGAGAATAAGCGTTTGAAAAAATAGTTTGTACAAGAGTAGAGAAAGTCGTGTGAGTGTAACACATCAGATTTTTTCACCTTCGTTTCATGCTTAAATCATCGCCAGGAATGAAACAAGTGTTGAGCAGAACACTGGTTTCCTACGTTGATCTGAGGATTGATCCAAGAAAGGCTTTACAGAGAGGATGGGACGCGTAACAGGCAGCTTTGTTTTCAGTAGGTGTAACTCACGGTGAGGAGATCAAGAGGGAAGACTGTTTTCGACACTTGAGCACGCAGTTCGTGCTCGTTCCTGTGTCGTCGAGCTCCACTCCCGATAGCTACCTACCTGCCTCCGTTTTTTCAAGTACTTGATGGCGCAAAGGTGTGTTTCATTCGAAATGGATCAACCGTAAATAAACTATTCAGATTTGTTAATTCTTAGAATAGCAACACTGTTGGCTAGAATATATAGGATCAAGACTTGCTCATTCTTGGAAAACTAACGTTATTGGTTGGGGTTTTGGAGATGCAGATTTGCTCATTCTTACGATAGTATAACGTTATTGGCTGGGGCATGTGAGATAGAATTTGCTCATTCTTAAAATAGTAACGTTGCTGGCTAAGGTATATGTGACCGACATTTGCTCATTCTTAGAGTAGTAAGGATGTTTCCGGGAGTATATGACACGTCATGGAAAGAATGCATATGGCGGTCCATCTTAAACTCTGGGGGTGGAATTCATAGTCGTCGCTGATTTCGTGCCGTTTTCGTCTCCCCCAGGGCAATGGCTTATGTAACCAGCATAAGTACGTCACAATGCTTCAGAGATGATGACGTCATTCATCGAGAGAGGAAGTTAACATCTAAAGCTTCGAAGAACATATCGCCATGAGTGACGTAATACATCTCTCCACTACGTAAAGCATCATGTACAGTCATGCATTGGCTGGTTTGCTACACGCCACTGACGTCAGCGCCATCATGCTCGTGGACGTCTTCAGCAACTCCTGGGCAGGCAGGCACGAGCAGTCGCTTTTCGGCCAGGGACCGAACCGCTAACAAATGGACATCGTGACAGCAATGTCTATGCCAGGCTAAGGTCTATTAAAAGTATAAATTATTTATACAATAACAATAAAAAAACCATGAATAAATTATGTACCCGGTCTGAAGTACTTGCAATAAGCAGGTCGCCGCTATGTTTGTCATCTCGATGGAGATGCCTTGGTAGGTATGTCTGGGAAACAATTTGAGTCAATTGGGGAATTCAATGCCCCACCGGCATGTTGTCACCGTACGGTTAGAGCAACCGCACGGAGAGGGGGAGAACCGTGTTCAAATCCCGGCTGTAGCGTTGAATTTTTCAGTTGACTCTACATTAAAAAGTATTGTTAAACTTTCAAATCCATTATTGCCTCAAGGTTACTTCATTTTTAGCAACTTTTAATCTATTATTCTCACAGCTCCTATATTAATAAATTACATAATACATTCACATAATATTATTGAACATGTATACAACAGTATACAATAATTTAAACATATACAATGACTGTAATAAACACTTTTTATATATTATTACATACACATATTGCTTTAAGGCAGGCTGTTACTGAATTTACATATTATATAATTAAACTGAAATTATTTAAGTGTTAAAAATACCGCCTCATCTGTTTAGACGTTTTTGATGTACAAAATCCTTAGGTCCTCAGAAAGAGATTCCGCTGCATTTATTCAATCATTTAATAAAATCGTAAATATAAAGTGCGAAAATATTTAAAGTATGTCTCTGCAGTGATTTTCCCGATCAAATTGCCTATTTTGCATAATCACCATGACTGTAATGGATCAATGAAGTCACACGGCTTTACAAATGTATGTTGGGTTATCAAAATCTTCAACAGAGGTTTACCGATTTCGCCTATAAAACCCCTGTTAAGCCAAACATTGTAAGTTATTGGCTACTTTGCTTTACTGCTTACTGCTAGATGGTGTAGTAATGGCATTTGTGGTTTGCTTCCAAGCATACATATACACAGTGTACAGTCCACGAGTAAATGCCACTTGAGACCAGAACATTACACAGCATCCAACTGCCTGCATTGCACGATGTCTTTGTATCTCAGCACCAACTCTTTTAGTTGGTTTCTTTCCTGCTCGCTGAAACGTTTTCCTTTTGGCATGTTTTCGACTTAACTAATGTAACTGTTTAAATAATACTACAAACCCTTAAAACCCTAGTTGATTTTAAATTAAAATTGACTAATTAATAAATGTACCATTTAAATCTCCCAAACCTCAACAGCTGTTGTGAAGAAAACAGCAACGAATGCGGAAATGGCGGCTGGCTATGTGGTCACCTGGATGTTAGTTTACACATTCGTTCGCGCATCGGAGTGGCTGTGAAACAGCTGAACCATGTGGCCACATGTGCTTCGAAAATAAGTAAACGTTTAACGTCTATGTATACCTAATGGCAATAAGCGTTTCCTTATCAGAAGAAAATATGAGGGGCATTCAAATGAAACCTGGTCAGTGCGTCTAACGTTGCACTACACGTAAGGTGCCACCATGCAACTGCGTGTATAGTGGCACCATCTATTGGTAGAGCGACTACAGCGTGTGCAACGTTTGACGTTGCATAGCGACAGTGTGGTTTCACGCCGAAGAGAAGGTGGTCACACAAGTTATCGTCCACTACTGAACATGAAGGCGAGTAAGCAGGAACAACGAGGAGTGAGTCAGAGCAAGCAGTGGAAACATGAGAGTTTTCCACCTCCAAAGAAATCAAAGGCCGTGCACACCAGTTCTGGTAAGGTCATGATGTCCTTTTTTGACAAGTGCCCACTGCTTGTCGAGTTCCTGGAACGGGGAACCACCATCAATGCCCAATGTTATCAAACCACTTAACAGGACCTTAGACGAGCCATCAAGTCGAAACGTCCAGACATGTTGTCCAATGGCGTTATTCTTGTGCATGATAATACCCGCCCACACACTGTCAATACGATGAAGACGACATTGCAGCAGTTTCGATGGAAAACACTGGAACATCCACCGTACAGTCCAGACTTTTCACCGTGTGACTTTCATGCTTATGGACCTCTAAAACAAGCTATTCGTGGACATCGATCCACAACGGACGACGAAGTGTGTGAATGGATCCAGGCCTGGATCCGACAGCAGCCTACCAGCTTCTTCAAAGATGGAATCGACCGGCTAGTGTCGCAATAGCACAAATGTGCCAACTGTTTTGGCGACTATTTTTGAGTTAATAAAATCATTACCGTTACTTTACACAAGTGACCGGGTTTCATTTGAATGACCCTTATACTTACTGCTTAAACTTCTCCTTTTCACATTAGCGACGACTATGAATTCGACCACGACTGCCTTTTTGGCTTCTATCCCCCTCCCCATCCCCAACGAAACGTGTAAGGTAATATTTCTCTAAATGCTTATCTGGATTTTTACTTTTTCTATCATGTACATAGTAGGTTGAGAAAGATTTGCATTTCACCCAAAAATTCGATACCGAGATTTTAACGGAAACACATGTTTTAAGGCCTGTGAATAAAAAAATTAGGTTTTAGAAAAAGATCGGTGTGTGAATCGAAATGTCCGATATATACCAAACTTGGCATCTTCAAAAGCATATTTCAAAGATGCGACAAGAAATTTTTCAAAAAAATCCCGTACACCCAACTCCCCTTTTTGGAACATTTTTCAAAATTTTTATGTTCTCAAGAATGGCTCTAACGATATTTATAACATACCATATATTAATGATATTTACATGACAAATAAAAGCTATGAAGTGCACTTTCTGGGAATAGCGTGCGAAATTATCTTCATTCGGAAGGAATGTTACGTCCTGTATAACTGGTAAACGTTGAGTGAAAGGCGAAAATGTACTACACAACAAATGAACATCTCTTTAAAACACGCAATTTATTTTAAACATTTTTTGTGCTTAAGCCATTTTCGAGATATACGACATTAATGTTTCGAATTGTTGAATATTTTATAGTCCTGTCGATTTACGTTGTTTCTCGCGAAGTCGTGGAAAAAGTATGGAATTCTAGGGCCAGTGTATAGCGTGCAGTTATAGAACATTTGACTATCACTAATATTCCCGCGTGTTTTTAAATTAGTACCCATAATTCTTAAAAAAAATCTGATTATTACACTTACATGACTTTCTCTACTCTTGTAAAACTATTTTTACAAACGCTTATTCTCTATATGCTTCATGTTAATCGAGATGTTAATCTTATTGCTAATTTTCTTGTAGGTGCAAGGGGAATTGGTAGACTTTAAGCGATTGTCAAATATTTTAAGAGCTGCTTTCTATCTGGAGTATTCCATTCTCTTTGCATTACCAGGACAAAAAAAATGAATAACGAATTTGAGAAAAAGTATAAGTATTGGAAAATTTAAGGGAATAACAAGCAATATCTCGAAAATGGTTCACTCAACAAAAAAAATGTACATGACATAAATTGTTTATTTTAACGCGATCTACTTTTTTTGTGTAGTAACATTTTGTCTATCTCTTATGGTTTACCAGTTATGCAAAAGTCGTTCACAACGGAGAATACTTTTGGAGACATTCCCAGAAAATTCAAGATATACATTTTATTTGTCATGAAAATATCTTAAACATATGATATTTTAATCAAAATCGTTAGAGCTATTTTTGAGAAAATTAAACTTTTCGAAAAATCTTCCATGTAAAGGTTAATCTGGGGTGGGGGGATTTTCTTGAAAACCTTCGTGTCGCATCTCTGGAAGATACTGAACCTAAATACCAAGTTTGGTGTTTATCCGACTGTTCGTTTCTGAGTTACGCTGTTCACAGACACACACAGACACAGACACAGACACACACACACACACACGGATATGTTTCCAAAAATGCTTTTTTTGGATTCAGGGTGTCTCAAAACATGTATTCCCGGTGAAATCTCGGTATCGAATTTTTGGGTGGAATACAATACTTCCCCTACTTACTATACGTAGTAGAGAAAGTAAAAATGAATAACGAATTTGAGAAAAACTATAAGTATTAGAAAAATTAAGGGAATAACAAGCAATATTTTGAAAATCGTTCACTCAACAAAAAAAAATGTATGACATAAATTGTGTATTTTAACGCGATCTACATTTTTTGTGTAGTAAAATTTTGTCTATCTCTTATGGTTTACCAGTTATGCAAATGTCGTTCACAATGAAGAACACTTTTGGAGACATTCCCAGAAAATTCGAGAAATACATTTCGTTTGTCATGAAAGTATCTTAAACATATGATATTTTAATGAAAATCGTTAGAGCCATTTTTGAGAAAATTAAAAGTTTCAAAAAAATGTTCCATGTAAAGGCTAATCTGGGGTGGGGGGATTTTCTTGAAAAACTTCGTGTCGCATCTCTGGAAGATACTGAACCTAAATACTAAGTTTAGTGTTTATCCGACTGTTCATTCCTGAGTTATGCTGTTCACAGACACACACTCGGACATGTATCCAAAAATGGTTTTTTTGGATTCAGGGGTTCTCAAAATATGTATTTCCGGTGAAGTCTCGGTATCGAATTTTTGGGTGGAATACAATACTTCCCCTATTTACTATACGTAGTAGAGAAAGTAAAAACTAACAGAGCTTTATTTTCCAAATGCTTCATTATTATTCATTACCTTGCATTACTTCCCCACATAGTCATCGCTCGTCATAACGGGAAACCAGTTTTTGTAAGCTTTCGTCAAAGAATGATGCCGCTGTGATGAAAGCAAAATCTGTACTTCTTGTTTCACAGCATCGTCGTTGAAATGCTTACCACCAAGGAATTTCGTTTGGTGCCAAATCCGGACTGTAGGGAGTGTGGTCGAATGTTTCTAACCGAATGATTCGACCAGATCTTGAGTTTGTTTGGCTGTGTGTGGCCCGCCATTGTCACTGATTATTATTTCTCCATAAACCTCACACAATTGGCGATGAATGTTTGCTGGCGTAACATTCCTCGCATTCAAAAAACAAATCATTGATCTGACTTCACAGTCGGCGGGTCGTTCGATTGTTCTAACATTTAGAAACACTCTAATAACAGGAAATCACAAAGTGTCGCTTGCGCACAGATGCCTCGGGCTTCCTAATGAATGGAGAAGGTGATCGCGACTGCAACGCTGCAGCTGGAAAATATTAAAACTGTTCTTACCTTACATTACGAAATGTGCAATGCAGTTATTTCCGGAAACGTTTATCTCGATTAAAATGGAGTAGACAGAAAAATAAACTTCCGTACACCCTTTTTTACACCCTTTAAAAATCATATAGGGTAGAGAAAGTCTTGTGAATGTAACACATCAGATATTTTAGGTGTACTCAGGTAAAATTTGGCAATTCTTGAATATAAACAAAATCGCTGTCTTTTAATAGCCTTTCCGCAGAGAAAAAGTAATCAAGTTAGGTATAACTAGTTTTTTTATGCAACAAGCAATATTTGAGAGCAGACAATGAAAATGGTTCCTGTCGCGTTTATAACAAAGGGTGACCCCAGAAAACTTTCTATATCTTTCTCGTTAACGAACAATGGAAGGAGTAAAACAAGCAGGATGTGCAAAGAGGAGTAAAACAAAGGAACATTTATACCTGCAGGGACAGAAAGTGAGAGGGAGTTGGGGGGAAGAGAAGAAAAGGCTTCTTATTCTTCTTATTTCGTCTTACTTTGCTCCTTCAAGCTCAGATCCACTTTCTCATACCTATACATTTATGCTTTCTTTTATTTTACCTCCTTCCATTCGCAAAACAAAACCATATAAAAAAGAAGAGAAAGAAATGCATTCTACAAGAAATCCCACTCTGCACGGCCCGAGCGAAAATGAATGAAAAAAGAAAGAAGTAAGAAATACAGCAACAAGAAGAAAAGCACTGCCTTGGGGCCCACAGTCAGGCAATAATACAAACTCTTAGTTTTGCTTAGTGCTCAATTGAGTACGAGAATCGATCCTCTTGCTTTCATCTCATCAAAAATCTCTCTCTGTTGCCTTCTAATGCAACAGAAACGCCTTCTTCTTCCTCCCCCACGGCCACGCAGAATATCTCGATGTCAAGGTACCAAATTAACAAACATCAAACTCTTTCCATGTCGAAGTTCCAATAAGCAAAACTCACTTACGGCTTGGTCCTATGCCATTCAAGGCAGTTAGATGATCGCATTCTACTCAGAGCGATTCTAAACAACATATCAACAAATCCTTTTAACTAGCTGATTGGGGTAAACAGAGCGGGAAGTCCTACCTCTGCAGAGAATAGATCTACTGATGGTCAAGACGAGTGGCAGAGGGGAAGGAACGTGACGACGAGGAGGAGGAGTGTGGTGGTGGTGTTGGTGAAGAGGAAGAAAATGTGATGGTGAGGAGAAAGACAATGTGTTTGTGGGGGAGGAGGGGGAAGAAAATGTGGTTTTGGGGAGGAGGAGGAAATATGACGATGATGAAGACGAAGAGAAAGTGGTTGTGGGCAGGAGGAAGAGAATACGAGTAAGAAAATGTGATAGAGGTAGTAAAGGTGGTAGCAAGTAGGAGAAAGAGCAGGAGGAGAAGAAGGAAGAGAGTGTAGTGTAGTGCTGGTGGTGGTGGTGGTGGTGGTGGTGGTGGTGGTGGTGGTGGTGGTGGTGGTGGAAGACGAGGAGCAGGAGGAGAAGGGAGAGAGTGTAGTGGTGGTAAGGTACGGACGAGGAGTTGGAGAAGGAAAAGGGTGGTGGAAGTGAAGGTGGCATGGTGGTGGGAGCGGTGATAGTGAGGAGAAAGGGGAGGAGGAGGAAGAAGAAGATGTGGTTATGTTGGTGAGGAGAAGGAAGAGTGTCATGGAAGTGAAGTGGTGGTGCGAGCGGTGGTGTTGAGGAGGATATAGTGGAAGTGATGAGTGGGAGAACGAGTCGGAGTAGAGTGAGCAGAGTAGTGGCGGTGTAAGGAGGAGGAAGTCAAGGAGCAGGAGGAGAAGGGGGGAGTGTAGTGGTGGTGGAGATGGTAGTAGGGAGGAGGAGGAAGAGAATATGGTTGTGTTGGTGAGGAGGAGGAAGGCAATGTGATGATGCTGAGGAGAGGCAGGAAGAAAATGTGGTGGTGGTGGTAGTAGCGTGGAGCAGGAAGAAAATGTGGTTGTGGTAGTAGGGAGGAGGAGGAAGAAAATGTGGTGGTGGTGGTAGTAGGGGGGAGGAGGAGAAAGACAATGTGGTGGTGGTAGTTGGGAGGAGGAGGAAGAAAATGTGGTGGTGGTAGTAGGGAGGAGGAGGAAGAAAATGTGGTGGTGGTAGTAGGGAGGAGGAGGAAGAAAATGTGGTGGTGGTAGTAGGGAGGAGGAGGAGGAAGAAAATGTGGTGGTAGTAGTAGTAGGGAGGAGGAGGAGGAAGAAAATGTGGTGGTGGTAGTAGGGAGGAGGAGGAAGAAAATGTGGTGGTGGTAGTGGGGAGGAGGAGGAAGAAAATGTGGTGGTGGTAGTAGGGAGGAGGAGGAGGAAGAAAATGTGGTGGTGGTAGTAGGGAGGAGGAGGAAGAAAATGTGGTGGTGGTAGTAGGGAGGAGGAGGAGGAGGAAGAAAAGGTGGTGGTAGTAGTAGGGAGGAGGATGAAGAAAATGTGGTGGTGGTAGTAGGGAGGAGGAGGTTGAAGAAAATGTGGTGGTGGTAGTAGGGAGGAGGAGGAGGAGGATGAAGAAAATGTGGTGGTAGTAGGGAGGAGGAGGATGAAGAAAATGTGGTGGTGGTAGGGAGGAGGAGGAGGAAAATGTGGTGGTAGTAGTAGGGAGGAGGAGGAGGAGGAGGAAGAAAATGTGGTGGTAGTAGGGAGGAGGAGGAGGAGGATGAAGAAAATGTGGTGGTAGTAGGGAGGAGGATGATGAAGAAAATGTGGTGGTAGTAGTAGGGAGGAGGAGGAGGATGAAGAAAATGTGGTGGTAGTAGGGAGGAGGAGGATGAAGAAAAAGTGGTGGTAGTAGTAGGGAGGAGGAGGAGGAAGAAAATGTGGTGGTAGTAGTAGGGAGGAGGAGGATGAAGAAAAAGTGGTGGTAGTAGTAGGGAGGAGGAGGAGGAGGAGGAGGAAGAAAATGTGGTGGTAGTAGTAGGGAGGAGGAGGATGAAGAAAATGTGGTGGTAGTAGTAGGGAGGAGGAGGAGGAAGAAAAGGTGGTGGTAGTAGTAGGGAGGAGGAGGATGAAGAAAATGTGGTGGTAGTAGTAGTAGGGAGGAGGAGGATGAAGAAAATGTGGTGGTGGTAGTAGTAGGGAGGAGGAGGATGAAGAAAATGTGGTGGTGGTAGTAGTAGTAGGGAGGAGGAGGAGGATGAAGAAAATGTGGTGGTAGTAGTAGTAGGGAGGAGGAGGATGAAGAAAATGTGGTGGTAGTAGTAGTAGGGAGGAGGAGGATGAGAAAATGTGGTGGTGGTAGTAGGGAGGAGGAGGAGGAGGAAGAAAATGTGGTGGTGGTAGTAGGGAGGAGGAGGAGGAAGAAGAAAAGGTGGTGGTAGTAGTAGGGAGGAGGAGGATGAAGAAAATGTGGTGGTGGTAGTAGGGAGGAGGAGGATGAAGAAAATGTGGTGGTGGTAGTAGGGAGGAGGAGGATGAAGAAAATGTGGTGGTAGTAGTAGGGAGGAGGAGGAGGAGGAAGAAAATGTGGTGGTAGTAGGGAGGAGGATGAAGAAAATGTGGTGGTAGTAGTAGAGAGGAGGAGGAGGAGGAGGAAGAAAATGTGGTGGTAGTAGTAGGGAGGAGGAGGAAGAAAATGTGGTGGTAGTAGTAGGGAGGAGGAGGATGAAGAAAATGTGGTGGTAGAAGTAGGGAGGAGGAGGAGGAAGAAAATGTGGTGGTGGTAGTAGGGAGGAGGAGGAGGAAGAAAAGGTGGTGGTAGTAGTAGGGAGGAGGAGGATGAAGAAAATGTGGTGGTGGTAGTAGGGAGGAGGAGGAGGATGAAGAAAATGTGGTGGTAGTAGGGAGGAGGAGGATGAAGAAAAAGTGGTGGTAGTAGTAGGGAGGAGGAGGAGGAAGAAAATGTGGTGGTAGTAGTAGGGAGGAGGAGGATGAAGAAAAAGTGGTGGTAGTAGTAGGGAGGAGGAGGAGGAGGAGGAGGAGGAGGAAGAAAATGTGGTGGTAGTAGTAGGGAGGAGGAGGAGGAGGAAGAAAATGTGGTGGTAGTAGGGAGGAGGATGAAGAAAATGTGGTGGTAGTAGTAGAGAGGAGGAGGAGGAGGAGGAGGAGGAAGAAAATGTGGTGGTAGTAGTAGGGAGGAGGAGGAAGAAAATGTGGTGGTAGTAGTAGGGAGGAGGAGGATGAAGAAAATGTGGTGGTAGAAGTAGGGAGGAGGAGGAGGAAGAAAATGTGGTGGTGGTAGTAGGGAGGAGGAGGAGGAAGAAAAGGTGGTGGTAGTAGTAGGGAGGAGGAGGATGAAGAAAATGTGGTGGTGGCAGTAGGGAGGAGGAGGAGGATGAAGAAAATGTGGTGGTAGTAGTAGGGAGGAGGAGGATGAAGAAAATGTGGTGGTAGTAGGGAGGAGGATGAAGAAAATGTGGTGGTAGTAGTAGGGAGGAGGAGGATGAAGAAAATGTGGTGGTAGTAGGGAGGAGGAGGATGAAGAAAATGTGGTGGTAGTAGTAGTAGGGAGGAGGAGGATGAAGAAAATGTGGTGGTGGTAGTAGGGAGGAGGAGGATGAAGAAAATGTGGTGGTGGTAGTAGTGAGGAGCAGGAAGACAATGTGGTGGTGGTGGTAGTGAGGAGCAGGAAGACAATGTGGTGGTGGTGGTCTTGGAGTCGGTGGTATGAAGGAGGAGGAGGAAAAAATGAGGTGGTGGTGCAAATAGCTAGTGATCCCAAATGGTAAGTCGCTATTCGTTTTTTCTGGTGGTCATGAAAAGAGCACAGAATATCTAATACATTACATACCCGCTATTTAAAAATCTTTCTCGCTTTAGCCTAACCTTAATATACTTACAATGAAATGTGTAAACGTGCAATAAAAGTTGATCTCGATTAACAAGAAGTAGAGGAGAATTATCTCTTGTAAGAATAGTTTCCAGAAGAGTAAGCAGAGATAGTCATGTGAATACTAAACATACAATTTTGTTTTATAATTGAAAATACATTTCAGTACTTCTTCCACAGGAAGTGCATAATTTGACGAACATTTCGTTTGATAGAGATTGCTTCACGTTTAATAAATCTTACGCCTTCCCTGCTGTTATGTTTTAGAAACGTGTTTTGCAACAATGATTACACGCATAAAAAGAAATCCTGCAACATTTTTTGTTTATTACCAGAGGTCAGTATTAGTTACTGCATCTTGTATACATGTACACGCTGTATCCAGGGAAACCACACGAGGCAATCCATTAGCGCTCCTCCCGTCTATAACCAGAGGAAGGGTGGCGATAATGCCCGTCCCACAGCCTTGTGAACACACCCTAGCTTTCAGCGTTCATCAGTACAAAAATACTCCAATACAGTCGTTTTACATGTTTCTCTTCTCTTGCAGCACTCAAATTAATTACTAGCCATAAGGAATGCCTCAAAGGTGTAACTTAATTATTATTGTTATTATTTGATGTTTCCTTTGAACCACAGACGGAATTACTTCCCTCAACGCAAGCCTTCCAGCGACAGAAGAACCGACGCTGCCAAAAGTTTCTGAACAATAAATTAACCAAGGCTTAGCAACAAACAAATTAAAGTTCTTGCATAATGAAAACCTGTAGGACACACGAGATACGCACTATGGTTACAGTAGTAACGTAAACAAGCGTTCAACTATAATAGTATATCATGCAACAAGGCTATAATGGTAGTAATTAACACGTGAGTCTCACAATTTTCATTTACCATTATACTGGAGTTGCATACGACCGTTTTTGATCGACCATACTATAATAAACCTTGAGGTTTTACAAAAAGATCTTACCTTTTCAACTGTGTGAAATTACATGCCTCGCAGGCCCTGGTGTGTTTGCAAGTAGTGCAACAAATGGCAGTACTATTGAGTCCATGCCTTAGTTTTTTTTTTTTTTTTGCAGGCAATGTGAAAGTAAAATATATTAAAAGAAAGGAAATTAACTCGATTTGTTACAATATTAAAATTACAATGAACAGAATTTATATTCGCTCTAGACGTTCTCAGGCCTCAAGCCAGGTGAAGTGATGTGGAGAGATCGACGTTTCGGTAGCGTACATCTGTCCCATCTTCAGGATACTGAATGATTGGATCGGTATTTAGGCCCGTTTATATACTCACTTTACCTGGTTTGAAGCCCGAGAACGTCTAGAGCATATTCGTCGCCAGGAAAGCTTCAACTCTTATTTCAGAATTTATATTATTTTAATTACACATGTTTCCTTGTTTATCTGGGGAGTGGAACTGCTGCTTTGAAGGTGTTAAAAGGTTTGGAACAGCTGCCGCCCGCCTAGTAGGATCATGTGTTCCTGAAGCATAATGAACGTCATTCTAGTTCAGATATGTCACATACAATCAGGTGTGGTGTAGTCGACCAAAAAGTTAAGCTATTAGCAAATAATTTGGTTTACTTATGCTCGACTTTGTATAAATAACCAGCAAACATTTTTAATACACAGTGGGTGTGCGTGTGTGTGAGACACCTGATTGGTTTACACTTTCTATGGTAACCTAGGGGCGTCAAATACATGATTTCCATTCTTTCCCAATAAGGCATGTACAGCTCGGACTGCCGTTAAAACAGTTATAATATCCCCAAAACCGGCTCATTTTCTCATAGTTATAATTAATATATAATAACAACAGCCCGCCTTAAAGCAGTTGTGTATGTAATAATTTGTAAAATGTACATAACAGTCATTGCATATGCTTATATTACTGTATACATGTTCAATAATGTTATATAAATATATTACGTAATTTAATAATGTAGAAGCTGTGAGAATAATTGGTTAAAAGTTGCTAACAATAAGGTAACAATGAGGTAATAATGAGTAAGAATGTTTAATAATGCTACTAGTCATTGTTGGAGCAACAATAATGTAATTTTTGTAACAGTTTATAAACTAGCCAATCAACAACCAGAAATGAATTTAGTAAAATGAAGGTATTCTATTGGACTAGGATTAGCCAATCAGAAACTGAAAAGGAGAAACATTTACGAATTCAGAAGTCAGTTGCCTGTAAACAGTGTTCCTAATCGGACGCGAGATACGTCCTCGAGAGATTTAATACGTATTCATGTCAGACGAAAAATAAGTTTACGTGTTAAAAAGTGCAATTAATTAATAAAAAGAATCTCATAGCTCTCTCTATCAGTGAAGTGTTATTTAAATCGTATCAAGCATTAATAAAAGGAGTGACGTAAAATTATAATTTGTGTAAGCCTACATTCTTAGTCGCATCACAACCCAGCTAAGAGAAACGTGTCTCTAAAACAATAATACTGACGCAGCCGAGGCAAACATAAATATTTAATACTTAAAGAAACAGTCAAATTACAAAGTTAATATTTTCAAACATTTTTGGTGGCAAAGGCCACCGGAAGGTACATTTGGGGCGAAGGTTGCAACCAACTTCAAGTTCGGTTCCCAACAGTTGAAATATAATACAACTCCTTCCATACAACATTCTTCAAGTTACAACTACAATGATAATAAGCACATACCTTATCGTAAGAAATTTGGACATTTTGTTCTTCTCCATCCGTATATTTCTGGCATGTTTTCAGGGAATTTTCATTCATACTCTAGAGTTTAATATCCGAAATTTAGCGAATTTCTCGCCTGATGTTTTCTTTTAGTTGTTACATGTGTGAGGTTTGTCGCATACGCCTCAAAACATGTATTTCAGGTAAAATCCCGGTATCGAATTTTTTAGTAGAGTGCAATAGCTTCTCTACCTACTATGTACGTGGTAGAGAAAGTAAAAAAAGTTGAGTGGATCCACGGAGATTTGAACTAGCAACCTCAGGAACCTTAAACTTAACTCTCTAACATTGAGCTGAAGTTCTGCACCAAGTGTGGCGTTTTAACAGGCTTTGGTCACACTCCTTTTGAGAATCATAAATCAATAAAGTGTGTTTTGTTTACACACATTCAGTGTTGAAACACTCCGAAACATCTGCCTCTCTGAAATCTCGTATACGAGTTATTTTCTAGGAGGGATTTTGTGATTATGGCTGTATTCCCCATTATAACTACTACAAGAATATACGTAACCTTGTGAACAAAGTCTGGCTGTCCGAGCCATGTCTCAGTTTTAAATTGACTGAGTGTACCAGAGTGGATAGAGAAAGACTCTTTATGAACGGCAAAAACATTTCTGATGTATTACACTCACATGACTTTCCCTACTCTTGTACAAACTATTTTTACAAACGCTTATTCTCCATATGCTTCATGTTAATCGAGATATCGAGATGTTAATCTTATTGCTAATTTTCTTGTAGATGTAAGGGGAATTGGTAGGCTTTAAGCGATAGTCAAATATTTTAAGAGCTGGTTGCTATGTGGAGTATTCCATTCTCTTTGCATTACCACGACGAAAAAAATGAATAACAAATTCGAGAAAAAGTATAAGTATTGGAGAATTTAATAACAAGCAATATCTCGAAAATGGTTCACTCAACAAAAGAAATGTATAATAAATTGTGTATTTTAACGCGATCTACATTTTTGTGTAGTACAATATTGTCTATCTCTTATGGTTTACCAGTTATGCAAAAGTGGTTCACAATGAAGAATACTTTTAGAGTCATTCCCAGAAAATTCGAGATATACATTTCATTTGTCATGAAAATATCTTAAACATATGATATTTTAATCAAAATCGTTAGAACCATTTTTGAGAAAATTAAAATTTTCGAAAAATGTTCCATGTAAATGGTTATCTGGGGTGGGGGGATTTTCTTGGAAACCTTCGTGTCGCATCTCTGGAAGATACTGAACCTAAATACCAAGTTTGGTGTTTATCCGACTGTTCGTTTCTGAGTTATGCTGTTCACAGACACACACACACGCACACACAAACACACACGGACATGTTTCCAAAAATGCTTTTTTTTGGATTCAGGGGGCCTCAAAACATGCATTTTCGGTGAAATCTCGGTATCGAATTTTTGGGTGGAATACAATACTTCCCCTACTTACTATACGTAGTAGAGAAAGTAAAAAGGTAATGTTTTTCCTTTATATTATGGTTGTGTTATTGTTTGATTATAAAATTATCGATCTCATATGTTCTAGGCCCTAAGATCCAGGACCTCGAAGCTGATTACAGAGAAAACGACTTGGTGTACAGTATTCTACGTGTACTTTTCATGCATCTGTAGTGTAAACCGCTTGAAGGATTTTTGTGAGAACTGTCTACTTTGAATTAAAATATTATTGTAACAGCAATGCACAGCGTCAACAATAGTAAAACTACACAATATCTGCAGATCGTGAAACTTAATTAAATTTATATAAAACATGGCCGCGGGAGGCTAAGGACATCGTACGGTCGGTGGGTCGTTGCTTGCACAAAACAAATTCAATCAAACAAATGGTAGTCATTCCCTGCACATTAACAGCAGCTGCGGGTGCAAGCTAAGTGATGGATGTCTTTCTGTCATGATCACGTTGTTGTGCCATCCGTTGTTAATTTAAGCTTGTAGCAGTGTGCTGACTCCACTATGTTGATTTAAACTTGATATCGTGATACATTACCTGTCGCAAAATCTCATCGATTACCGATACAGAATCTCGATTTAAAACACTCGCAGACATCAAATTTTGTAGGAACCAAAAACTCGTCAAGTGCATCACCGTACTGTTCACGTTTGTTTTATCTAAATTAAAAAATTCATACTCTATCTATCTCATTCTTACGAGTATTAACTCGATTTTCTGAAATTCGAAACGGAGTTTCAGCTGTTGAAGTTATGTATCTATGAAATTTGGAAAATCCACAGAATCGCGTTGTTCGGCTTTTTAACCTAGATCTGGAGAGATAGGGGTGCAAATTTTGGAGGGTTACAAGAAGGCCTTGGAGGTCTGAGGTGTATGATAGAGCTACTTGCGTCACATCTGATGCTCCTATCGTGTTGGCGCAGAAGCTGGACAGTTGGTCAAAATCGAATAAGAATGTGTTAGAGTTGTTTTCCATAACGGATTTAGGTTATCTACTATTTGTACCAATCGAGATGATATAGAATGTTCTAGAGGAAATGTTAACTCAGTAAATTTGATTTTATTTGTGCTTAAGGGCGCTCAACTGCTAAGTCATTAGCGCTCATGTAAAACGGATCATGGCAAAGACCAGAGATAAAGACCAGTACAAAAGAACGCGGTGTTACAATAGCTCGGGTAACGTCGGAAGACTTTGGGCTTGTACGGAGAGCTGTGCTGTCGTGGTTAGCTTTCCGCGGAAATAAGCTTAGAGTAGTGAAGCACATTCCGATAAACTGGGTAACTTTCTCTCGCGTATCTCGTCGTGAGGAGGTGATTTTGGCTCGTTTGCGTATTGGCCACTGCAATTTTATGCACGGTTATCTTTTTAAGGGTGACCCTGCTCCTACTTTATAGCGAAGGTCTTTCGGTCCGTTGCTATGCTGTATTGCTCTGGCACATCTTCGGGACACACTGCAACTGCCGGCCAGTCTTGCAGAGGCCTTAACGGATGATAAGCAAGCGGTTGATAGGAATGTTTAATTTTGTGTCAAAAGTAAACTTTCAAATGCGGATTTAGTCATCTTAGTAGCAGGTGTTTCATACTTTTCGGTTAAGGTTTATATATTTATATTTATTTATGACTTGTGCTATGCTTTTTATATTGATATTTATCTCTGGCTTTTGCTATGATATTTAAGTCACGCATATTTGGTGTAGTAGAGGTGGTGTTCGGTTCTTTATGTGAGGGTTGAATGACAAGGTTAGGGGTAGCCTCATCTTCTGTGGAGTCTTGTACCTTGTTAGAGGCGTTTCTGCAATTTTAGTGCCTGTTTGTTGAAGGCAAGGGACGTTTTGTACGTGGTGGTATACCTGGTGTGGCTTCATGAACATTTGTTGGTAGATGCCACGGAGTTGAGAAGGTAGATAGATGTATTTGAGCTGAAGTGAAGTTTGGGGGTTAAGTTCAGGAAGTAGACTGGCTTCTTCCGAGACTCTGCCAATAGCTGAAAGAGGAGATAATCTTTCAGAATCATTGGTCAAAGCATCAGTATGTTTCGGCGAGTCTTCTACAACCGATTTACATTGGTTGAGGCAGTATTTTTAACACTTAAGATTTTAATCAAATTATATAAATATATATTGGAATGACAGCTTAAAGCAATATGTGTATGTAATAATTTGTAAAATGTATGTAAGTCATTGCATATGCTTATATTCTTGTAAACATGTTCAATGTTATGTGAATGCATTACGTAATTTAATAATGTAGGAGCTGTGAGAATAATAGGTTTAAAGTTGCTAACAATGAGGTAACCTTGAGCCAATAATGAGTTTGACAGCTTAATAATACTACTTCTGATTATTGGAGTAACAATAACGTAATTTTAGTGAGAGTTTATAAAATAGCCAATCAACAACCAGAAAAAGCTTTAGTTAAATGAAGGTATTCTATTGGACTAGGATTAGGCAATCAGAGACATGAAATACAGAAATTTACAAGTTTAGACGGTTGAAATCAATTCAGTTGCTTCTAGACAGTGCTCATAACCAGACGCGAGTTGTGTCCTCGAGAAATTAAATACGTATTTGTGTGGGACGAAAATGTGTTAAAAGGTGCAAGTATTAAATAAAAGAATCTCACAGTTCTCGATATCAGTGAAGTGCTATTTAATTTGTGTCAAGGATTAATAAAAAGGAGTGAATTAAAGCTTTAAATCTGTGTAAGCCTACATTCTTCAGTCGCACCACAACCCTGCAAAGAGAAACATGTCTCTAACAGTAATACTGACGCAGCCGAGCCAAAGAAATATATAATATTTAAAGAAACAGTCAAATTACAAAGCTAATATTTTTAAACTTGGGGCGAAGGCTACCGGAAAGCGGGTACTATACGTGCGGTTGCAACAACTACAAGTTCGGCTCCGCAATAGTTGAAATATACAACTCCTACTTCAAATCGGCTTTTCATACGTAGCAGCAACAACGTAAAGACAATAACTACTTCATTGTGTGCCAGATGGTGGTGTCTTCATGGTGGATTTGAAAACTCTCCGATAGTTCTTCAAAGTCCGATGGTGATAAAAATAATTGTCTCCTGAAACTCAGTATATGCGAATATCCAGGAGCACTAATGTTGGTAATTGAGCTGGTGGGATGAACGTCAAGTGAGGTTAGATAATCCACAATAGCATGGTTAGGGATAACTGTTGAATTGTTTTTGCCATGTTTCAAAATTTTAGCTTTCAGGGTTAGATATTTAAATATTACACTTTTATTGTGTAAATTCATTTTTATTCTTAAGAAAGCTTATTTTATTTATTTCATTTTAATCCAGATGAACCTTTGCAAAAATAGCTACATTACACATTTCGTTATAGATACAAAGAGAACAGCGATAGTCAAATGTTTAACAACTGGGCGCTATATGCTGGCCTTAAAATTCCAATGCTGTTTCCATGACATCGCGAGAAACAACTGAATGTTGAAGTAGAAGGTTTGTTGTATTGTTATTTGCCCCACGTTTTGGGAGTCAATTTGAAGAAGGTTTTTTTGCTGCTACGTATGGAAAGTCAGTTTGAAGATGTATTATATTTCAACCGTTGGGGAGCCGAACACTTGAAGTTGTTGCAACCGCACGTATGGTAAAAAGTTTCCGGTAGCCTTCGCCCCAAGTTTAAAAAAAAACAATATTAACTTTGTAATTTGACTGTTTCTTTAAATATTATATATTTATGTTTGCCTCGGCTGCGTCAGTATTATTGTTAGAGACATGGATTTCTTTGCAGGGAGTAGTCCGGCTAAGAATGTAGGCTTACACAGATTATAATTTGTACTTCACTCCATTTATTAATTATTTAAAAGATTACAATAATATTTCACTGATATATAGAGAGAGAGCTGTGGGATTTTTTTATTAATTACTTGCGCTTTTTAACACGTAAACTATTTTTGTCTCACACAAAATACGTATTAAATTTCTCGAGGACGCATCTCGCGTTCCGTTAGGAACACTGTCTGCAAGCAACGCGTCCAGTTGTGAGCGCTGTCTACAAGCAACTGACTTGATTTCTACCACCTAAATTTGTAAATTTCTAAATTTCAAGTCTCTGATTGGCTAATCATAATCCAATAGAATACCTTCATTTAACTAAAGCTTTTTCTGGTTGTTGATTGGCTATTTTATAAACTGTCACTAAAATTACATCATTGCTTCCAAGAATCACTAGTAGTATTATTAAACTTTCAAATTCATTATTGCCTCAAGGCTACCTCGTTGTTAGCAACTTTTAACCTATTATTCTCACAGCTCCTACATTATTAAATTACGTAATACAATGACATAACATTATTGAACATGTATACAATAATATAAACATTTACAATGACTGTAATATACACTTTATATATTTTTACATACATATATTGCTTTAAGGTGGACTGTTGTTATATGTTTTATTATATAATTTGACTGAAATCATTTAAGTGTTAAAAATACTGCCTCAATGTTGAAAGGACTTTTAAAAAGAATGACCAAGTAATGAACAATTCCAACAATTAATAACGGATATCTCGGAAATAGGTAATGCCACAAAAAGTTATTTGAAATAAATTAGATCTACATGTTTTGTGTATAATACGTTTTCGTCTGTCGCCTAACGTTTACCAGCTATACAAGATTATATAAAATTCATTCTGAATGAAAGGAACTTCAAAGGCTATTCCCAGAAAACTTGACGACGAAGAAAATGCTTCCATAAAACAAAGCACCTTGCGTGAGAACAGCTACTGGGTAATATCCAGTTCATTGCTAATAACTGTCAAGATGTATCACTCTTATACAGAGTCGGAATATGCAAATGCCAGAAGCGACCAGACTCGTGAAGGAATTATACATAGCCAAGAGTCAATTTGAAGATGCTATAATCCTAAAGGTGCAGCAGAAATTATAACGCGTTCTCCAGAACAATATAGGTTATCTATTCTTTGTAGCAATCGAGATGATTTAGAAGGTTCTAGAGGAAATGTTAACTCACGTAAATTTGATTTTATTTGTGTATAAGGGCGATCAACTGCTAGGTCATTAACGCCCTTGTAAAACGGATCATAGCAAAAACCAGAGATAAATATCAATATAAAAAGCGTAGCACAAGTCATAAATAAATATAAATATATAAAACTTAACCGAGAAGTATAAAACATCTCCTATTAAGATGACTAAATCCGTATTTGGAAGTTTACCTTTGTCACAAAACTAAAAATACTATCAACCACTTGCTTATCATCCGCTAAGACCCCTGCAAGACTGGCCGGCACTTGCAGAGTGTCCTGAAGATGTGCTAGAGCAATACACTCTAGCAACACGTGACGGACCGAAAGACCTTCGCTATAAAGCGGGCAAGTAGGAGCAGGGTCACCCTTAAAAAGATAACCGTGCGTAAAATTGCAGTGGCCAATAAGCAACCGAGCCAAAATCACGTCGTCACGACGAGATACGCGAGAGGAAGTTGCCCAGTTATCGGAATGTGCTTCACTACTCTAAGCTTATTTCCGCAGAGAGCTAACCGCGCCAGCACGACAGCACCGCTCTCGTACAAGCCCAAAGTCTTCCGACGTTACCCGAGGTATTTAAACCTCTGTGGTTGCCGCCTTAGCTGCTAAATCCGCAAGTTCATTCCCAGGCAAGCCAACGTGACCAAGTATCCAAGCACACTCCATATTAACGCCAGAAGCGTATGAAACATGAAGGGGATCCTGGATTCGCTGAACAATGGGGTGGTAGTTGTACAGCTCACGTAAAGTTAACAGTAGCATCTCATCTTGGTTTAAATTTGTCCCAATCACGTCATACGATGTAGATAGAAGCTTTTCCCAATACAGATCATGTTTGGAGGAGCATAGAAGATCGTTTTCGTTTGCAAACATCAAAATGTGTATTATTATTCATTGTAACAAAACATGTGTACAGACATAATGTAGAATATTTACTGTGTGCATTGTTAATATTAACGCTTATTTTATGTATGTTTATATTCATGTTACTGGAAAACATATTGTGTTTGTATAATTCATGAATAAATATACAACATATTCTACGACGCTGTGTCCGCCATTTCACTAAACCTTTTTAGCTACAGGCTGAAAGGAGAAGTAAACAAAACCACGTGACAAGACACCACCTAATTGGCTGGTGGATAAATTACAATCTTTCCCGCTTAGCACGTCGTCTCTTCCTCTACAAAAACAGTTCGGTTCAGATGGTAACATTTTGTGATTATTCTCGTGCAGAGAAATTTAAAACAACTCATTATTGTAACAGTTCAATTTATGAAACTAAATGTGTTTGTTTAGATTCGCCTATAACTACATGAACCGTTATAGCTGAGGGTTTAAGAGACCATGAACAGGCGCTGCAGTTCGTTTCCGGCTGAGAATCTTCTGCCACTGTAGAAAACATAAAAGAGGAAAATGGAAAGAAACCATTGTGTTAAATGCTTTTAACAAATTCTGTAAAAAGTACCCACATGGTTGGCCATTGTTTAGCAATAATTAAACTTCTGAGTTAGTGATTGATGCAGAATTATTGCTCGGATTGCTTGGGTCACGTTTGTTTTCTGTTGTGTTTTAACCTATAGTGCTAATCGTTATTTAACTTGTTGACTCATAAAAGGTTAAAGCAAACTGATATTAGTTATTAAATGAATGAAGTTAAGAACATTTTAATCCAGTACCTTTAACCACAGATGCTGAACTGTTAAGGTACAACTTTTATTTGTCTACTCTTAGTATTATGTGTTAGAAGTTTGGGATGTAAGGAAAAATATAGGAATAAGACATACAATGTTTAAAAGCAAAATTATTCCCAAGCTGCACAATATACTGTATTCGCATTCTGTATGAAGCAATTTCCTCCACGTGGTGCTGCCATGTGCTCGGCGGAGTGATACATTTAAGTTTTATTTACTTCTCCTTTCAACTTATAGTGAAAAAGGTATAGTTGGTAGTTTGCCCTTGACCTTGGTTGTATGTATTCCGTGCGCTACTGCAAGCGACTCCACCCTTAAGTTTACGAGACACAGGTAGGGTATAACCGTCACTACTAGCTTTTGTGGCTAAACCCCGGGCCTTAGTTATTACATATACCTATCTTGAGTATTCATAAGAAGCTCCTCTTTGGTTTGAGGGTACCTCAAAACATGTATTTCTGTTGAAACCTCGACATCAAATGCTTGGGTGAAATACAGGGGCGTATCGTCAATGGATGTGAGAGATGTGTTACATACCCTGTAATGTTCCTCAAACTGGGGCAAAAATTGTGTTCATTGTAACTTTGTAGTACACAACGTTCTAATATCATTAAAAATCGAGCTTACCTAAATATAATTTGAATTTGCGCCACGCTACGATAACTTGAACGCAGTCTGTATCGGGACAAGGCTGTGGCCAACGGCTGGAGAAAACTGGCGCTGTGTGCTTGACCCATGGTATGTACTCAGTTGGAGTACATTTCGCGTTAAAAATCGTGCTCATACAATTGCATTTATGAACGTGAATAGGGAGTAATTCGTGAGTTGTTTTGTTTCTTGTTGTACATTGTTTCAGTGCGGTTGTAGCACAAACTGTTGTGTGATCGACAAGCTCAAGCTAAGAAGCTTCCAGTCATTAAATTTCTCCGAAAAGAAATTTTTAATTAAAGCAGGTCCTCCAAAGCCCATACTCAGTATTACAACTAAGATTAAAAAATGTGTAAGGCATTTCAACATCAAAGTTTATGAAAGTGAGTCATGGTTGTGTTTTGTTGGTCATGTCTTTTTTCAAATGAAAAATGCATCTTGCATTCCGACAGTTATAAAGATTTAAATAACATTTATAAGGCAGCCAAAAAACAAGTAAAACCTTTTGGTAAAACTCCCAGAATAGAATTTTCTTTGGATAGTCAGTATAAGCTTTCAGTTGAACAGCATAACAATGAAGTGAAAAGGAATAGAGCTTTATTTTCTCACGTTGTACGGCTATAATTGTTTTTAGGTAAGCAAGCGCTTGCTCTTCGTGGTCATAATGAAAATGAAGGACCTTCAAACAGGGTCAACTATATTGAGTATTTAAATGGATTAGCAATATAATATGACACCTCTCTGAAAGAGCACTTGGAAAGGTCTACTGTTTTTCGTGCAACTTCACCTGCTATTCAGAATGACTTAATTTAAAGTGTGAGTGCCGTCATGATGCGTCAAATTAAGAAGGAATTCTAGTGCCTTCTTTGTTTCACTGCTATTAGACGAAACTCCTGACATAAGTAGTAAACAACTCTACCGTTTTGCGATACATAATCGTTGACAGAAATGTTGAAGAGAGGTTTATTTGTTTTGCAGATGTAAGTTCTGAGAGAAAAGCAGATTCTCTAGCTGAGATTAAATATGTTGATATGGGATTCTGTTTAGTTTGGGTCAGATTTTAACGAATTTCACAATATACGTTGAGTTGCATACCCGAGTCTGATAATCAGGCTACGCCATTGGTGGAATACAATACTTACTGTAAAGAAGTAGCAGAATTCCTAAATGGAACTGAGCCTGACATCTTTCTAAACAATCGATTGCAACGAAGCAAAAGGAAGAGAAGAAATCTTCGATTCTTGTGCTCCCACGATCCCACTCTCCCCCTGCCGTTGCATCTGTTCGGGTTTCCGGCTTAACAGCCTCTGAATAATACAATCCAATTTAGCAGCTGCAGCTGTACATGCTGTTTTATAGAAATACTTGTTTGGTTTTCAGATGCTTTGCATACAAGCGTAGCGTCTTCCACCCCTGCGGTAGAAGAAGGCAATGAATAATTCTATAGCAGAAGCGTGACAATAAAACGCACTTAGTTTTACAGAAATACAACTATTGTTGTACGCATCGCCGTTGTCAAACCATTGGCATTTATCTTGTTTTGCCATAGGCCTGTTACCGCGCCACCGCGGTATCGCCCAGGAGCGCATTCGGGTTTTAGTGGATTCCCCGGATCGGTAGGCGAATGCTGGGGTGATTCCCCTTCTACCACGAATTTCCTCTCCATTTCCTTTTACTTGTTTCAGAGCGACGGCGGTTGGTGTGTTACAGCAGCTGTGTTTGGAAATATTTCTCCCCTGGCGTTTGGCAGGACCGCTAAGGGAGCCCCTTCCTGGGAGTGTTTCGGTTATTGCCGGGACCGCCAGGTTGCAGGTGGCTAAGACGGGGTAGCCGGCATGAAGATTGGCGTCATGCTGGAATCGTTATGGACTCGGTCCTTGCTAGCGCAAGTCGTCCGGATATGGTCGCTTTTCGGTTCTCCCCCTCATCTGTTCCTCCTAGGTGTAATGCTAGAAGCACAAAGGGCCCACTATGACCTAGACGAGTTGCTTTGCTCCAGTTACTAGGCCCCTGCGTCTGGCTATTCTTATTTCCCATCACCAATCAGATCTATTATACCTGCCTTAATACCCTTCCCCGACCTCACTGACTCCCGACCCCTTTGCTAGCACAGAACTACTCCTTAACGTTGCAGGACCTTCGCGCATTTAGAGGTTTAAAATTATCCTTTGGGGGATAGCATTTGTCCTGAATGTTCGTTAATATTTGCCTTCTATTTATTTAGTCAGCTTTTCGAATTTTTAACAATTGATAATTATACTTTCCACCAATCAAGGCATTTTCTGAATGAACTTTCAGCCAGGGGGCAAATATCATGGTCAGAAATTTCACACAGATATACTTAAAGCTAACGCCATGCCCTTTGCTTCAATATCTGCTGTTTATTCTGCTGCCAGCTGCTACAGTGGTTGACCAGAGATCTTTTTCTTAGGATATGCGAGGACGTATTTTGAAAGGATAACACAAGTTTAAATTGACTGAGAAGTTTAATGTGATCTAATACTTGAGCTATTGAAGCGA
Organism: Deroplatys truncata; assembly: GCA_030765065.1. Taxonomy (NCBI): domain Eukaryota; kingdom Metazoa; phylum Arthropoda; class Insecta; order Mantodea; family Mantidae; genus Deroplatys; species Deroplatys truncata. Next base: position 18,160,524 of record CM060979.1, read on the forward strand.
GTTGGCGACCGTTTGAACATAAACAATGAAACTGATTATGAATCGTAGCACTCTGTTCTACAACAATTGACTTGTTATATCTGCTAACTTCTGCAGTATCAATTTTACGCTTTGAAAAAACTGTTTCTATAATAAAAGAAACTAGAAGCGTAACTTGCCGAGAGTAGCTAAATGTTTACCGGTAAACCCCCTTGCGGATACCGCTAAATCTTACTCCAGAGTGACGAATGTGTGCACGAAAAGAGTATCTCTGATTTAGATTGCACGCACTTATATCAACTTAACCTCCGCCTACTTTAGAACTACCCAACACCTCTCCTCCTTACTCGAGCCAATATTACAGTTCTTAGGTGTGCGTCTGTTACCTTTAGTGGAGGTATTTAAGTTCAGGGTCTTCCAAAGATGCGACAAGAAGAGTTTCAAGAAAGTTCAATGTGCTGTCGTTATTCAGTTGTTTCTTGTGATACCGAGGAAAGAGTTTGGAATTTCAAGGCCAGCACAATATAGTGACATCTGACTATCGACTCTGTTTTCTGTATCCGCCTTGCGCCTACAACGAAATGCTTAATTAAAGTATTCCTGCAAACGTTTATTTCTATTAGCATTTAGTAGATAGAAAAATAAGCTTTCGTATGAATTGTGTGTAATAGCTCTATAGAAACAAACCATAGTGGGTAGAGAAAGTACGTGTATGTAACACACGTTGTAATACTCATGAAATATTTTAATAGGCGTGGCACAATTTTTACTTTCTCTACTACGTATAGTAAGTAGGGGAAGTATTGTATTCCACCCAAAAATTCGATACCGAGATTTCACCGGAAATACATATTTTGAGACGCCCTGAGTACAAAAAAAAACATTTTTGGAAACATGGCCGTGTGTGGGGTGTGTGTGTGTGTGTGTGTGTGTGTGTGTGTGTGTGTGTGTGTGTGAACAGCATAACTCAGAAACGAACAGTCGGATAAACACCATATTTCGTATTTAGGTTCAGTATCTTCCAGAGATGCGACACGAAGGTTTTCAAGAAAATCCCCCCACCCTAGATTACCCTTTACATGGAACATTTTTCGAACATTTTAATTTTCTCAAAAATGGCTCTAACGATTTTGATTAAAATATCATATGTTTAAGATATTTTCATGACAAATGAAATTTATATCTAGAATTTTCTGAGAATGTCTCCAAAAGTATTCTTCGTTGTGAACGACTTTTGCATAACTGGTAAACCATAAGAGATAGACAAAATTTTACTACACAAAAAATGTAGATAGCGTTAAAATACACAATTTATGTCATATACATGTTTTTTGTCGAGTGAACCATTTTCGAGATATTGCTTGTCATTCCCTTAAATTTTTCAATACTTATTTTCTCAAATGGGAATTCGTTATTCATTTTTATTTGTCTTGGATATGCAAAGAGTATTAATCTGTAGCAAAGGTGCTGCAATAAGATAGAGTCTGCAAATGTTTATCTCGATTAACATGAAGTAGATGGAGAATAAGCGCTTGTAAAAATAGTTTGTTCCAGAGTAGAGAAAGTCATGTGAGTGTAACACATCAGATTTTTTTCCTCGCTATATAATTAACCCATTTCAAGATATATATTCGTTTCACACTTCCTGGAGCAGAATATGTAAGTTTCATTACATCTAAAATAACCTAAATAGCTGTGTGTGTGTGTGAAATAAAGGATGTTATTTTGGGATTGAAACTCATTGTAAAATTATTTCCACCACTTATAGCCAGTAGACAGTTCAAGTTACTACAGTTAAACGCAGCACATGTGACGTGGTGACACCTGGATGCAGTTGATAGAAGGTCAGGAGGAGCGTAACCTGCGTAACGGGATCACCTCCAATCCTTCACCGAGAGTACTTTTCTAATGTAATTGTTGTATAGTAAAACACTGCCTAAATCACATTTATTGAAAAAGTGGATTGCTGCAGATGCACGTTTCACTTTTGTTAGTGACAGACAGTGCTGCCTACATTTTGAAGGCCGGGAGGGGGGGGGGTTCTATAGTCCTTCCACCCGACCATGCTACATGTTACGTGCTTGACCCACGGCCTGCACCATCTTGCAGAGGAGATTAGAAGCCACTTCAATGACATGAACAGCCTGATATTGTGACGTATGCAGAGATTGTCGCGCATACGTCTCTCTGGTCACCTAGATTCGAGATGGCGGTTAAAGCTTGGGTGGGGGATTAGCAGTTTAGGTGGGGATAGTTTGGTTAGCGTCCCCACGCTTTAGGAAGTGAGTTAGTGAGTCGCAGTCAACCAGTACAGATGTGTAGTCGCCCTCTCCGTGCAGGAATGCATGGCGGCCTCGCCCGACAGGCATGGAACTAAGAATGTGGGGTAAAGTATTCAGTTTTATCTAATAAACTCTCTGTCATCTATATCCTTATTGTCTTATTTATGTTAGTGTAGGGTTCCTTCTTCCTATTTTGAGCCATGTAAGTGTCCTTTTGCCAGTATTTAATAATATTTCTCCCCTTTCACTTTAGCTGCGTCCCTAGTTGTAGCCTCGCCATTTTACAACTTGTTAATTTTCTGGTACCTCTAAGCGAGTCGCCCACCTCCTAATTGAGCAATTGATAAGAGGCTACGACAATATCTTTGGTCAAGATGATTTTCTTAAAAGCCCCAACACGTATACAATTGTTCATAGAGAAAGTACCAGTAACCCCTCTTCCAGCTGAACCGATACTTGTCTGTCTGCTGCAATTTACTATGCCGAACCCTTAAAAGACATTAAACATGTCATCATTGAACTGGATGAAATAGAAGCTTCCTGCATTGCCAAGGCTAAAAAATTACTCGAGTGCCCCACTCTTGCCGCTTCCCTTGCTTATATTACAACACATTTTTGTTTTATACCAGAAGCTATTCTCCGGTAAGAAAGTACAACTTTGTCACTGAAAGATGCTCTAGATATCATTGGCAATGTTTCCAGTAAAGAAATACCTGGACCAGTGGCAGTTGCATGTTCTTCGAAGTTGCAGAAGATTCTTCAACAAAATCCTGGTTTTGAAGGCATGAAAATCATCAATTCAGTATTGCAGGGAGAAAACTATACAGGAAAACAACCCCTAGAATCTGCTGCACGGGCATTGATGTGCTACGCTCCAATGAGGTCATGTTCCGTTGAAAGAACCTTTTCTACATATAAGAATGTGTTACGTGATAATAGGATATCGTTTACGTCAGAAACTTTGAGAATGCATGTAACTATGCACGGAAAGCCAAAAAAAATTCTGAAATGTTACACTCACATGACTTTCTCTACCCTTGTACAAACTATTTTTACCAATGCTTATTCTCCATATACTTCATGTTAATCGAGATATCGAGATGTTAATCTTATTGCTAATTTTCTTGTAGATGCAAGGGGAACTGCTAGGCTTTAAGTGATAGTCAAATGTTTTAAGAGCTGGTTGCTATGTGGAGTATTCCATTCTCTTTGCATGTCCAGGACAAAAAAAAATGAATAACGAATTTGAGAAAAAGTATAAGTATTGGAAAATTTAAGGGAATAACAAGCAATATCTCGAAAATGGTTCACTCAACAAAAAAAATGTATATGACATAAATTGCGTATTTTAACGCGATCTACATTTTTGTGTAGTAAAAGCTTGTCTATCTCTTATGGCTTACCAGTTATGCAAACGTTGTTCACAATGAAGAATACTTTTGGAGACATTCTCAGAAAATTCTAGATATAAATTTCATTTGTCATGAAAATATCTTAAACATATGATATTTTAATCAAAATCGTTAGAGGCATTATTGAGAAAATTAAAATGTTCGAAAAATGTTCCATGTAAAGAGTAATCGGGTGGGGGGATTATCTTGAAAGCCTTCGTGTCGCATCTCTGGAAGATACTGAACCTAAGTACCAAGTTTGGTGTTTATCCGACTGTTCGTTTCTGAGTTATTCTGTTCACAGTCACACACACGGACATGCTTCCAAAAATGCTTTTTTTGGATTCAGGGTGATCTCAAAACATATATTTCCGGTGAAATTTCTGTATCGAATTTTTGGATGGAATACAATACTTCCCCTACTTACTATACGTAGTAGAGAAAGTAAAAACGTTGGAAAGGATAACACATTGTATAGAATGCAATAGAGAATACTTTGAAAAGATTCAATGATCATATTTAAATTTTTAAAATTTTAGGCAGAAAGGTGTTTAAGGCATGTCCACAAGCATAACACGGCAGTCCATTTAGGGTAAAATTGGATCTAAAACAACGGATTTTAGTCGCACTTATTATTACCCTCAGGTAACCACGGCAACCACCAATGCAGTCATCTCTTTCTATGCCTCCGCTGATCGGCTCATGTCACAACCAGCCCCAGGAGCAACGTGAACCGGAAGGCGCTTCTCCGCCACTGCCACTGTAGCAACCATAGACGCCTCCATGTCACAGCTTCAGCCGCCATCCAGGCTGAAGTCTCGACGCTTCCGTTCACCGCAGCAATTGCCTTGGGACGTGAAAGCCACTCAAGGCAGCATCAGCAGAAATAATTACGAGCAACTCTTGTCAAGCACCGAACGCCCGTGAACCAACTGCCCACCAGCGACAATCCGGACCATTTAGTGTAAGGTATCGGATCAGGAGGAATTTCGAGGAAGCCGCCAGCACACCGGACAGCCACATCCCAGAGATCAACAGCAGCTGCGACCGACTCATACGGCTTAGTGCCTTCGAGGCCTCAGTCACTGAGCTTCGAATACTACAGGGCCAAACGCACACGGACTCCTAAGAGCGTATTCTAGCAGGCACAAGCTCGATGAAACATACCTACATGCTTACCATGAACTTCGAGTAACACGCGGTTCCAACACTTCCACCAACACCAACTGAACATTTTAAGCTTTGTTACATTTTATTATGAACGTTATGCCCCTATTCTTCTCTCCTTCACAACCTTTCATTTATTGCTTTCTCTTCCTTCTATGCATTCCACCCAAAATATCTGTATCAGGTTTCCCCGGTAATATACGTTTTGAAGCCCCTGAATCCAAAACGGATTCTTAGCAAAAGGTCCACTTGATACCAAACTTTGTATTCATGTTCAATGCCTTCCAAAGATGCGACACGAAGATTTTCAAGAAGGTCTCCCACTTCAAACAGCCCTATATATGGAACTTTTTTTTTAATTCTATTTTATGAAAAATAGCTAACGATTTTGATTAAAATAACATATTATAAATCTATTTACATAACGAATAAAATATATACACTATGTGATCAAAAGTATCTGGACACCCCCAAAAACATACGTTTTTCATCTTAGGTGCTTGTGCTGCCACCTACTGTCTGGTACTCATTATCCGCGACCTCAGTAGTCATTAGACATCGTGAAACAACAGAATGGGACGCTCCGTGGAACTCACGGACTACGAACGTGGTCAGGTGATTGGGTGTCACTTGTGTCAGAAGTCTGTACGCGAGATTGCCACACTCCTAAACATCCCTAGGTCCACTGTTTCTGATGTGATAGTGAAGTGGAAACGTGAAAGGACGTGTACAGCACAAAAGCGTACAGGCCGACCTCGTCTGTTGACTGACAGAGACCGCCGACATTTGAAGAGGGTCGTAAAGAGTAATAGGCAGACATCTATCCAGACCATCACACAGGAATTCCAAACTGCGTCAGGATCCACTCCAAGTACTATGACAGTTAGGCGTGAGGTGAGAAACCTTGGATTCCATGGTCGAGCGGCTGCTCATAAGCCACACATCACGCAGGAAAATGCCAAATGACGCCTCGTTAGTGTAAGGAGCGTCAATATTACATGATTGAACAGTGGCAAAACGTTGTGTGGGGTGACGAATCACGGTACACAATGTGGCTCTCCGATGGCAGGGTGCGGTATGGCGAATGCCCGGTGAACGTCATCTGCCAGCGTGTGTAGTGCCAACAGTGAAATTCCGAGGTGGTGGTGTTATGGTATAGTCGTGTTTTTCCTGGAGGGGGCTTGCATCCCTGTTTTGCGTGGCACGATCACAGCGCAGACCTACATTGATATTTTAAGCACCCTCTTGCTTCCCATTGTTGAAGATGGCGATTGCATCTTTCAACACGATCGAGCACCTGTTCATACTGCACGGGCTGTGGCGGAGTGGTTACACGACAATAACATCTTTGTAATGGACTGGCCTGCACAGAGTCCTGACTTGAATCCTATAGAACACCTTTGGGATGTTTTGGAACGCCGACTTCGTGCCAGGCCTCAACGACCTACATCGATACCTCTCCTCAGTTCCCCAAGAAACCTTCCAGCACCTGATTGAAAGTATGCCTGCGAGAGTGAACGCTGTCATCAAGGCTAAATGTGATCCAACACCATACTGACTTCCAGCATTACCGATGGAAGGCACCACGAACTTGTACGTCATTTTCAGCCAGGTGTCAGGATACTTTTGATCACGTAGTGTATCTTGAATTATCTGGGAATAGCTTGTGAAGTCTTATTCATTACGAAGGAATTTTATACAATTTTGTATAACTGGTAAACTTTGAGGGTTAGACGAAAACGTACTACACAAAAAACCTGATGCCATTTCGTTATAGTTACAGCGACAATCAAATGTTTGAGAACTGGACGCTATGTGCTGACCTTAATATTCCATACTTTTTTCATGAAATCGCGAGGAACAACTGAACGTTGAAAAGACTTTTAATAGAAGCATCAAGAAATGAACAATTCGAACCTTTAACAGTATCTCAGATATGGCTTATGCCTCAGAGAAACTTATTTGCAGTAATTTGTGTGTTTTAAAGAGTTCTTCGTCGTTTTTTTTTGTGGTACGTTTTCGTCTATCCCTTAACGGTTACCAGTTATACAGGATTATGCAAAATTCCTTTCGAATAAAGAGGACTTCACAGGCTATTCCCAGAAAATTCAAGATATAAATATTATTTGTCATGTAAATATTTTTAATATATGGTATTTTAATCAAAATCATTAGAGCCATTTTGAAAAAAAAAACAAGGTTTTCAAAAAATGTTGCATGTAAAGGGTAGATGGTGTAGTATTTATCCGACTTTTCCTTTGAGTTATGCTGTTCACGCAGACTTTTTTTCTAAAAATGGTTTCTTATTCAGGGGAGCTTAAAACATCCGGTGAAATCTCGATGTAGAACTTTTGGATTGAGTGCAATACCTTCTCTACCTACTATGTACATGGTAGAGAAAATAAAAATGTAGATCCCTTTAAAACACACATTTTATTTAGCTTTTTTGTGGCATTAGCCATTTCCGAGACATCAGTTATTAAGGGTCATTAATTATCTTTAAGTCATGTTGATTTTCAGCTGTCTCTCGGGATGTCATGGAAACAGTATGAATGGAATTTTAAGGGCAGCATATAGCGTCCAGTTAACATTTGACTATTGCTATTCCCTTTGTGTCTGTAAGGTAGCTATTTCTGCAAAGGTTTATCTGGATTAAAAATTAAGTAGATAGAAAATAATAAGCTTTCGTAATATGTAAGATAATAGGTACAGGTAGAGAAAGGCATTGAATGTAACATACCAGATTTTTCACCAAGCCATTGTGGTGTACTTTATAATCAGAATATGAATAATTCGCGAATACATTCGGTTCCTATTACGAATATTAATATCAATTATAGGAGAAATAATTGGAATTACAAAAATGGGAGCGTACATTCTGCCAGCAGTGTGCGATAAGTTGGTAGTATAAATGAAAATGGGTACCAAAAGTGAGCGCCATTTGTTTATCACGTGTTCGCTTTCAAGATCGTGTTCATAGTAGCCAGGGACAAAAAATCTGGTGTGTTTCATTCACATGACCTCTATTCAACGATCTGCATCCTATTCTTACAAAAGCCATTCTTCTATATACTTACCGATACATTAGTATTTGAAATACTATGTCTTTGCTTGACCACGAGAAAAAAGAATTACTTAGTACTTCAGAAAAGTATAAATATTTGAAAATTCAAGCAAATGAACAATATCTCGAAAATTATTAAAGGAACAACAATTTGTATTTGACATAAATTGTGTAGCTAAACGAGTTCTATAGTTTTGTGCAGTGAGATTTTGTCTTCTCTCTTGCGGTTCACCAATTATAGAAGTCATTCAGAAAGAGAAGGATTTCACTGGCTATTCCCAGAAAATTCAAAATACAAATTTTAATTGTAAAGCAAAATCTTAACCACAATGTGACGCAGCTATGGCCCAAGGTTATCGGGAAGTCAGCGACAAGCAGTTGAAGAAAAAGACAAAGATAAGTCGCGCCCTCGCCCGGATGAAACACAGGGAGCGCTATCGACAGATAATCAGAATCTTCTGAAATGTTTCTTTCCCTCGCCTCCAGAATGTGCGTCGAGATTGTTCTAGAACGTTCTCTGGAATCTACTTCATTTTAATCCAGATAAACATTTGCAGAAATAACTACATTACACATTTCGTTATAGATACAAAGAGAACAGCGATAGTCAAATGTTTAAGAACTAGACGCTATATACTGGCCTTAAAATTCCATATTCTTCCCATACAATTGTGATAAAGATCTGAAGATCCACAGGAGTTTAAAAGAATGACAAAGTATAGAACAAAGTGAACCATTAATAACGGATATCTCGGAAATGGATTATGGCACAAAAAAGTTATTTGGAATAAATTGTGTTTAGTACGTTTTCGTCTATCGCTCAACGTTTAGCAGCTATTCAAGATTATATAAAATTCCTTCAGAAAGACTTCACAACTATTCCCAGAAAAATTCAAGATAAACGTTTTATTTATCATATAAATATGTTTATTAAATGATATTTTAGTACAACTTTACAGCGATTTTTCGGAAAATAAAAAAATTTTAAAAACATTCCGCGTTTGACGTTTATTCGACGTTTCATTTTTGAGTTATGCTGTTCTCAGCCTGACAGACGGCACAGTTCCCTTTAGTTCGGTTTAACGAAGCTCTACTGTATTTGTTTGTCCAGTTATTATTCTTCCCTTTTAGGGAATAAAACTGACTTCGCTCCGCACATTCTCAGTAATTTTGGACATTTGTATACATGTAACCGCTCCTATGTTTACTCTTGCTACAGCACCAGTTGAGCCGTGCCATTTTCCAGATGTTTGGACCTCCCATCTCATATAGTTCGGTGGACTTTAATATACATGTTAAATGTTAACTTACGGAAGGCAGAACGGCAGCTCACAAATAAATAGAGTCAGGAGCCATTCGGTACAGGATTGTTAAAGCAATTATCGCGCAGCGCAGGCAGCTGGGGGCTTCCAGACCCTCCCCTAACTCACTGAGGGGAGAAGGCCAGACGGTGGCCTCCGAAGTAATAGAATCTCCTCTGCCCACCCAGCACGTGGTACGGGGATCCAGACCATTTGAGTAACTCTCCTCATTAATGTTTTTTATACGCGTGTGTTTTCAGCTGTTGTACATTCTCACGAGGAATATAATGATCAACATCTCTGCTGCTGCATTTTCTCTTCAAAGCTACGTAGCAAAACGTATTCTTATTTAAAGTAAAAATAGCTATGGCCCTTGGCATTAATTACAAAGAAACCTTCCAGGAGACCTGGAAATTAAGATAGGAAGGGGCTGAAGAATGTATGTTATGAGGGGGAAAAGGGCAAGAAAAATAGAAGGGAGAACGGCGCCAGATATTCAATTATTTCGTTTGAATTTAGACAACATTGCTCTCAACAAAGGGAAAGTATGGGAGAAAAATCTTGTGTGTTACATTCAAATGACCTGCCTCTGTCGCTTATTAGTGGGTGTACAAATTATTCTTAGGAAAGCTTATTTTTCTATCTACTTCATTTTAATAGGGATAAACCGTTCCAGAAACAGCTACATTGCACATTTCGCTATAGTGAGGCAGTATTTTATATCACAACACTGTGAATGCCAGGGTGATTGTAGTGTAAATTAACATTATTGTATGACAATGATTTGAGATGTTTGTTAATTATAAGCATTGTTAGGAAATAAGTTTATACGGCCTCACTGAAACTGACAATAGGAGCGGGTAACAATGAAACGAGGGGGTTAGTAGTTTATCAATTAGAAGTGACAAACAAATGACGTCAGAGTAGCGCGCTTTTCTTTAGAAATGGAGGAAATATCTTCCCTAGAGCATGTGTTCGTAATTTTGATTGGATATAAAAATAGACGCTAATGTTGGCGCGTTTTATTAACCAATAGCAGCTCTGTTATAATGTTTAGGCATATCGGGTGAGGGAGTATAAAAAGCTAAAGCCAGAGACGGGTAACGCTCAGTCCAATAGAATCATTCGCGGGTTACACGTCACACAGTTCTACAGAATAATTCACAAGGCAAACGTCGCACAGTTCAACAGAATCATCCACGGGTTATACGTCGCGCAGTTCTACAGAATCTCTCGCGTCGTAAAGTTAGTTACAAAATGTGAAATACTAGAATTAATAATGTGCGGCAAATAAGTGATTATAGTTACATTCGAAAATATAACAGTTTCAGTCGGGCGTGTATCAAGAGTAATTATGTGAAATTAATAATGTGTGACCGCAATAAAAGTGTAAAAACAAATTCATTATCAGTGTTATCTTTTAGTAACAACTCCTTTTTTTTTACACACCCTGTTCGAAAGATTTGCTCGACTTGTAATAATAGCTAGCCGGAGGACAAAGAACCCAAAATTCAAACTAGTAGTACAATAAAAGGCGCTCAGCAATAAGATAACACGAACTATACCGCGACAATAGATACAAAGCGAATGGCGATGGTCAAATGTTAAAGAATTGAGCGCTATATACCGGCCTTAAAATTCCATACTCTTTCCATAACATCCCGAGAAAAAACTGAAAATCGACAGGAGTGGAATGGCTAAGTTTTGAAGAATTTGAAGTATTTATAACGGATATCTCGGAAATGGCTGAAGACAAAAGCAAGGTTATTTTAAATAAACTAAGTATTTTAAAGAAAACTACATTTCTTTAGTTGTACGGTTTCGTTTATCGCTTAACGTGTACCAGTTATGCAACATTATACAAAGTTCCTTACAAATGAACAGGATTTCACAAGCTATGCCCAGAAAATTCTAAATATACATTTTAGTTGTGATGTAAATATATTTAATATATGGTTTTTTAATAAAAATCGTTACAGCCGTTTTTTTAGAAAATCAACATTTTTGAAAAATACTCCATGTAAAGGGTAGTTTAGAAGATGCTGAACTTAAATACTACGTTTACTGTTTATCCAAATTTTCGTATTTGAGTTATGCTGTTCACATACACAAGACACACAATTTTCTATAAACGCATTTTTTGGATTCAGGAGACCTCAAAATATGTATTTCCGGTGAAATATCGGTATTGAATTTTGGGTTGAATGCAATACCTTCTCTACCTATTATATACGTGGTAGAGAAAGTAAAAATGAGAATTATTAGAAAGAAATCTGTGTGTTTTTGCGCAACTGTAAGAGAGAAAGAGAGCGAGAAAACACAGCATATATCAGAAATTAAAAGTCGACTTTTCAGTATTTTAAGTTCAGCATGTGGCGTGTATGTGTGTGCATAGTCTGATCGGACACATTATTGCTTTGTATCAACGACATTGTTGGGTATAATTATTTCGGCTGGGGCTTTGAATTTTCGTCCGACGTGATATCTCTCCCCACCTCCTGGCCAGAGGTGGAGAGAGGAAGAGGGAGGTATTTTTCTTTGTCTGATAGCGTGGCGTCAGTAGCCAGTCGGAGTTTGTTTCTTGAGGGCGAGTGTGAGTATGTAAGCGTGCAACATTTACCTTCAATGCTTTTACTTTAATCTTTTTGTGAACGATGTAAAGGCACCAAGTTTAATATTTAATAAACCATAGGTAATGTGCTAATGTAAAAACCCGTGTACTTTTGTTATAATTATCCCACGCCTGCTCTAAAATGTGTTGCTAAGATCCTGGTCCTCTCGTTGACATTGATGTTACGTCCCCCAATGTTTATGCTGGGGTAACCAAATTTAATATCTAGCTGCAAACATTTTGGCCTCACCCCGGTATATAACAATACCTTCTCCACCTATGTACGTGGTAAAGAAAGTAAAAATGAGGATTATTAGAAAGCAATCTGTGTGTTTGCGCGAGTGTAAATGAGGGAGAGAGAGCACAGACTATATCAGAAATGAAAAGTTGATTAAATTCCAGACTTGGTATTTAAGTTCAGTATCATCGAAAGATAAGAGTCGAAAATGGTCAAGAAAGTCCCCCCCCCCATTCCAAACTGTCCTTTACCTACATGCCAACATTTTCATTAATTTTAATCTTCCCAAAAATGGCTCAAACCATTCTGACTGAAATGCCATTAGCTTAAGATATCTGCATAACAAATAAAATGCATATCTTCAGTTTTCTGCAAACAGCCTGTGAAGCCCTGTTCATTCGTAATGATTTCCTGTAATTGGTAAAGAAATATAAAAAAAGTTACTGCACAAAAAATATAGATCTCGTTAAAGCAACACAATTCATGTCAAATGCATTCTTTGTGGCATCAAACCCTTTAGAGATATTCTTTCTTAATGGTTTAAATGCTTAAATACGTATACTTTTCTTATGTGGAAAGTTGTTCGTTTGTTCGCGTGGTCATGAAAACAGCATAGCATTTCAAAGGCATCACATAGTGATTCGATTAAGCCTGTTGTATTCCTATTACACCTAAATCGCAACGTGCAATTATAGTTTATATCGATTAAAAGGAATCAAATAGAAGAATAAGCTTTTGCAAGAATAGTGTGTAGAAGAGTGAGTAGAAAAAGTCATGTGAGTGCAAACATACTTTACTTTCTCTACCAGGTACATATTAGGTAGAGAAGGTATTACATTCCATCCAGAAATTTGATTTCGAGATTTCACCGTAAAATACATCTTTTGAGGTCCCCTGAATCGAAAAAAGGATTTTTAGAAAAATGTCCGCCTGCAGGTGTGTATGTCTGTGAAAGCATAATTTAAAAATTGTAAATCGGATAAATACCAAACTTGTATTTAGGTTCAGTAGCTTTCAAGGTTGGGACACGAAGATTTTTAAAAAACTCTCCCCACCCCATTTATTACATGGAAATTTTTTCGAAATGTTTTGTTTTTTTAAAAAATTGCTCTAATGGTTTTGATTAAAATAGCACATATTAATGACATTTACATGACCAAATGTATATCTTGAATTTTCTGGTAATAGTTTTTGAAGTTCCTCTTTATTCGGAAGGAATTTTGTGTAAGCTTGAATAATTGGTAAACGTTAGGCGATAGGCGAAAACGTGCTACATAAGAAATGTAGATCTCTTTAAAACTGAGGCAGTATTTTTAACACTTAAATGATTTCAGTCTAATCATATAGATAATATAAAATATAATAACAGCCCGCCTTAAAGCAATATGTGTATAATATATAAAGTGTATGTAACAGACATTGAATTATGCTTATATTATTATGTACATGTATAAAAATGTTATGTGAATGTATTACGTAGTTTAACAATGTAGGAGCTGTGAGAATAGCTGCTTTTCGTAGCAAACAGAATTGCAAAATAAAAGCCGAAAGTTGCTAACTATGAGGTAACCTTGAGACAACAATAAATTAGAAAGTTTAATAATGCTACTAATAATTCTTGGAACAATGGTGTAATATTTAAAACAGTTTATAAATAGCCAATCATCAACTATTGTAGTAGGATTCTATTGTAGTAGGATTAGCCAATCAGAGACTTTAAATAGACGAATTGTAAAATTCAGGGGGGAGACGCTACAAGATTGCGTACCCGAGCAGTTCGATACGGTACGTGTTCAGTGTGAAGCATGAAAATTCATTGCGGTGAGGATAATATAAAGTTTACGTGTTTAAAAGTACAATTAACAATAATCTCATAGCTCTACACTAGGGTACGTCAATGAAGTGTTATTTAATCGTGTGAAAGATTAATAAAACAAAGTTAAATACCATTATAATTTGTGTAAGCCTTCATTCTTTAGCCGTACCAACCCTGCTAAGAGATACGTGCTTTACAAATTACTAATGACGCAGCCGAGGTATACATATATACATAAATAAACATTAAAGTACAGGGTTGATTTTTAAACGTGGGGGCGAAGGCCACCGAAAAAGTGAACGTGGGGCGAAGGCCACCGGAAACTTTGTACCGTACGTGGGGCGAACACTCCTAGAAACATATCTCCCGCAATACATGGACTGCAACGACTGCAAAACACACATTTTATTTCAAATAACTTTTTTTTGTGGCATCAGCCATTTCCGAGATATCGGTTATTAAAGGTTCGAATTCTTCAATACTTTGTCATTCTTTTAAGTCCTGTCGATGTTGAGTTGTTTTTTGCGAGTCATGGAAACAGTGTGGAATTTTAAGGGCCGGTGTATAGCATTTAGTTCTTAAAAGTAGTAGTTGACTATGGCTATTTATTGCGATTAAAATGAAGTAGATAGGACATTAAGCTCCCATGAATACAGATTGAGAAAGTCATGTGAATGTAACAGATTTTTGTTTTATAGGCATTGACCTATTGTCGATGTTTGACAATATACGACCCAGCCAGTGTAAGGACGCAGCAGGGAGGAATGTGAACCCTCACATTTGTTTGAAAAGAGACAAAAGAAGAAGGTGAACAAGCGTGATTACTCGCATTATCATCATTCATGCCGTGCTGCAGAGCTAAGCTTCTCTGGAAGGCGTGCAGCCAACATTACTTTCCTTGTCGCACCCAGAACAAAACAAACGAGCATCTTTAGCATGGCAACAGGTAATCTGCTGCTGCCAATTAGGGCTCAATGTTCCATGCAAAGAACCAAGACAGATACATTACATTACACAGCCCAAGTTCTTTGCCACTGCAAACCGCGCTATTAATAACATTGTAGGCCCTATAATCAAATCAGATTAGCAACTGCGCGGACCTTCTTTTTCCTTTCTCTACCACGTAACTAGCAAGTAGAGGAAGTCTTGTATTACACTCAAAAATTCGATACCAATATTTCATCGGAAATATGTTTTTAGGCACCCTGAATCCCTCCAAAATTAAAAATCTGATGTGTTACACTCACGTGACTTTCTCTACTACTCTTGTACAAACTATTTATACAAACGCTTATTCTCCATATGCTTCATGTTAATCTTATTGCTAATCTTCTTGTAGGTGCAAGGGGAATTGCTAGGCTTTAAGCGATAGTAAAATATTTTAAGCGCTGCTTGCTATGTGGCGCATTCCATTCCCTTTGCATGTCCAAGACATAAAAAAATGAATAACGAATTTGAGAAAAAGTATAAGTATTGGAAAATTTAAGGGAATACCAAGCAATATCTCGAAAACGGTTCACTCAACAAAAGAAATGTATATGACATAAATTGTGTATTTTAACGCAATCTACATTTTTTGTGTAGTAAAATTTTGTCTATCTCTTATGGTTTACCAGTTATGCAAAAGTCGTTCACAGTGAAGAATACTTTTGGAGACATTCCCAGAAAATTCGAGATATACATTTCATTTCTCATGACATTATCTTAAACATATGATATTTTAATCAAAATCGTTAGAGCCATTTTTGAGAAAATTAAAATTTTCGAAAAATCTTCCACGTAAAGGGTAGTCTGGGGTGGAGGGATTTTCTTGAAAACCTTTGTGTCGCATCTCTGGAAGATACTGAACCTAAATACCAAGTTTGGTGTTTATCCGACAGTTCGTTTCTGAGTTATGCTGTTCACAGACACACACACACACACACACGTTTCCAATTTTTTTTTTTTTTTTTACTTTCTCTACTACGTATAGTAAGTAGGGGAAGTATTGCATTCCACCCAAAAATTCGATACCGAGATTTCACCGGAAATACATGTTTTGAGACCTCCTGAATCCAAAAAAAGCATTTTTGGAAACATGTCCGTGTGTGTGTCTGTGTGTGTGTGTGTCTGTGTGTGTGTGTGTCTGTGTGTGTGTCTGTGTGTGTGTCTGTGTGTGTGTCTGTGAACAGCATAACTCAAAAACGAACGGTCGGATAAGCACCACACTTGGTATTTAGGTTCAGTATCTTCCAGAGATGCGACACGAAGGTTTTCAAGAAAATCCCCCCACCCCAGACTACCCTTTACATGGAAGATTTTTCGAAAATTTTAATTTTCTCAAAAATGGCTCTAACGATTTTGATGAAAATATCATATGTTTAAGATAATGTCATGAGAAATGAAATGTATATCTCAAATTTTCTGGGAATGTCTCCAAAAGTATTCTTCATTGTGAACGACTTTTGCATAACTGGTAAACCATAAGAGATAGACAAAATTTTACTACACAAAAAATGTAGATCGCGTTAAAATACACAACTTATGTCATATACATTTCTTTTGTTGAGTGAACCGTTTTCGAGATATTGCTTGTTATTTCCTTAAATTTTACAATACTTATACTTTTTCTCACATTCGTTATTCATTTTTTATGTCCTGGACATGCAAAGAGAATGGCATGCGCCACATAGCAACCAGCGTTAAAATATTTGACTATCGCTTAAAAGCTACCATATTTCCCTTGCATCTACAAGAAAATTACCAATAAGATTGACATCTCGATATCTCGATTAACATGAACCATATGGAGAATAAGCGTTTGTAAAATTAGATTGTACAAGAGTAGAGAAAGTCATGTGAGTGTAACACATCAGATTTTTTTGGATTCAGGGAGTCTCAAAAATGTATTTCCGGTGAAATCTCGGTATGGAATTTTTGGGTGGAATACAATACTTCCCCTACTTACTATACGTAGTAGAGAAAATAAAAATGGCTTGCTCCATACCTCAGTCGGTAGAGCAACTGCCTGCTGTGCGAAGGGTCCCAGGTTCGATTCCCGGCTGAGGGATAGGATTTTTTTCCCTAGCCAAGATTAATCCCTATCCTACTCAGAGCCTGGAAGTATGAATGTGTGTATGATTTAATGATAAAAAAATACAAATAAATAAACAAAAACATAAAATAAACTTGCAAGAAACCCGACGATAAGAGTTATACGAGTGAACACCATTGCCAAGAGGCAATGAGTTCTAAAGGAAAGGCCATCTCGAAGACCAATGTAGTTAAAGGTGCATCGGGTGTCGTGTGTGTGTGTGTGTGTGTGTGTGTGTTAATAATAAAGTTGTATGTGTAACAAAACTTATAATTTTTACTTTCTCTACTACGTATAGTAAGTAGGGGAAGTATTGTATTCCACCCAAAACTTCGATACCGAGATTTCACCGGAAATATATGTTTTGAGACCCCCTGAATCCAAAAAAAAAGCATTTTTGGAAACATGTCCCTGTGTGTGTCTGTGAACAGCATAACTCAGAAACGAACAGTCGGATAAACACCAAACTTGGTATTTAGGTTCAGTATCTTCCAGAGATGCGACACGAAGGTTTTCAAGAAAATCTCCCCACCCCAGATTACCCTTTACATGGAACATTTTTCGAAAATTTTAATTTTCTCAAAAATGGCTCTAACTATTTTGAATAAATATCATATGTTTAAGATATTTTCAGGAGAAATGAAATGTATATCTCGAATTTTCTAGGAATAACTTCTGAAGTCCTCTACATTCTGACTGACCATTGTATAATAGACAGTCTTACTGTGCAAGAATGTAGATCTTTTTGAAGTACATCGTTTATTCTCTGTTATTGTTTTAAATATTCGAATCGTCATACTTTTCCCAGCTGAAACCGAGCGGGATGTCTCAGGCGGTAACGTCTTTGGTCCGCATTCGGGAGGTCGTGGTTCGATTCCCGCGGCCGCCTTTCCGACCCATTGTTATTTTTCGGGGTTTCCACGTGTCGTTAGCGAATGCTGGGAAGGTCCATTACATCCCCCGAATTTCCTGTCCCTCCATTCCACCTCATCTTTTCTCTGCTTCGTCTGTTTCAGAGTTAAAAGTGTCGGCGGAGGTCTCGGCGTTGCAGGGCCAGGGAGAAGAATGCTCTAAGTAACCGAGTCCTGGGTTCCCCAGAGGATGTGCAAACCAGCAGGGGGCAGCGGAAGCGGCTGCATCAGCTACCAATCGGGTAGTATCAATCTGTAAAAGGAGCCTGCCCTCTGTTCTGTTGTGCCCCCTGATCCAGCCGCCCCTATTCTCTCTCACCTCACCCCACCCTTCCGTGGGCAACTGGTCAGGGGCTTAGGCACAAAAGATCTTTTAGGTCGAGGTATTAACTTCCTCTTCGTACCTAATCCTATACTTGTTGCTTTTTCAACCTGCAAATCCCTATTCGTTTTTAGTTTCTTTACTGCATATAGTAATTAAGGGAAGCATTGCAATAAATCCAAAATGTCCAAGCCCAGATTTCATTAAAAATATAAGTATACTTTGAGACACCTGAACCACCTCCCCAAAAGCATTTTTTTTAAAAAAAAATATGCGTGTGTGTCTCTATCTCTGAACAACGTAATTCAAAAACGAAATGTCGTATAAATGCAGTACCAAACTTTGTATTTACATTAAGTAACTTCGAAAGATTGACACGAAGGTTTTAAAAAAATCCTCCCAACCCAGATTACACTTTACATGGAATATTTTTCGAAAATTTTAATTTCCCCAAAAATGGCTCTAACGATTTTGATTAAAATATCATATGTTTAAGATATTTCCATGGCAAATGAAATGTAGATATATCTCGAATTTTCTGGGGATGTCTCCAAAAGTATTCTTCATTGTGAACGACTTTTGCATAACTGGTAAACCATAAGAGATAGACAAAAACTTACTACACAAAAAATGCATATCCCGTTAAAATACACAATTTATGTCATATACAGTTTTTTTGTTGAGTGAACCATTTTCGAGATATTGCTTGTTATACCCTTAAATTTTCCAATATTTTTTCTCAAATGGGAATTCGTTATTCATTTTTTTATGTCCTGGACATACAAAGAGAATGGAATACTCCACATAGCAACCAGCTCTTAAAATATTTGACTATCGCTTAAAGTCTACCAATTTCCCTTACATCTACAAGAAAATTAGCAATAAGATTAACATCTCGATTAACATGAAGCATATGGAGAATAAACGTTTGTAAAAATAGTTTGTACAAGAGTAGAGAAAGTCATGTGAGTGTAACACAAGAGATTTTTTTAAAAAAAAAAGGTCCCTGTGTGTGTCTGTGAACAGCATAACTTAAAAATATCGGTAAACCTTGGTACTTAGGTTCAGTATCTTTCAAAGATGCGACACCAAGATTTTCAGAAAAATCCCCCCACCACAGACTACCATTTACACGAAACGTTTTTCGAAAATTTTGATTCTCTCAAAAATAGCCTAGCGATTTCGATTACAATATAATACATTTAAGATATTTTGATGACAAATAAACTGTATATCTTGAATTTTTGTGAATGTCCCCAAAAGTCCTCTTCATTCTAAATGGTTTTTACATAACGGGTTAACCGTAAGAAATGGGCAAAATATTTCTACATAGAAAGAATAGATCTCGTTAAAACACACAATTAATGTAACTTTTCTGGAGTGAGCCATTTCCGAGATATTCCTTGTTATTTGCTTGAATTTTTCAATACTTATACTTTTTCTCAAATGGGCATTCGTTATTCGTTTTTAATGTCCTGGACATAAAAAGAGAATGGAATGCGCCACATTGCAACCACCTCTTAAAGTATTTGACCATCGCTTAAAACCTACCATATTCCCCTTGCACGTACAAGAAAGTTAACAATAAGATAAACATCTCGATATCTCGATTAACTTGAAGTAGATGGAGAATAAGGGTTTGTAAAAGAGTAGAGAAAGTCATGTAAGTGCAACATATCAGATTTTTATCTGCAACTATATGTACAGTGTAGCTATTTATCTTGATTAAGATAAAGTAGATAGAAAAATAAGATTTAAGAATAGTTTGTGTACCCACCAATAAACAATAGCGGGTAGAAAAGTCATGTGAATGTAACACATCTGATTTATTTTAAAGATTAATAACCCGGCGTGGATCATTGTTCGCCGCCAATGTTAATTCGGGTGACCTTGCTAGTTTAACCACCATGTTCAGCAGTTGTTAGTAACTATTTTTTTTCTGAAGTACTATTTCTATTATTCACTATCGTTGAAACTATAGTATGCAATATACATGAGTTACCCTCCGTGGTCTAGAGGTACCATGCTAGCCTCTAGTTACCGAGGTCGCGGGTTCAAACCCGGCGGAGGGTGAAGGATTTTTTTTTCTTTCTTCTTAAGAATCCTAACATGTGCCGGTGGTCCCGTGTAACAGAATTACGGCACATAGAAGAACCTCAAACCTGATAAAGAGGCTTCTGAGCAAACTTTCCGGTTTTCACACCCAAATAGAATGGGACGCTAAGAGCGTGCATAAATAAAAATCCAATTTAACTTAATAAATATGCTTTAATTGCATTAGAGTATCTCGGAAGCAGAAATAGACACGAACTGCATCCGTTCGCGTATTTCAAAAGCTTGTGTACCGTTATTAAACATAACTTTCAGAGCATTTTTACGCACGGCCTTATGTGGCTCCATTTCAATGCTGGCATTAGCTACACAAACAACGGCGCGTTAGCACACCAGCCGCGATATGCAGGCCGCGACCGACTGCTATTTAAGACAAATAAATTTTGTAAAAACAAAGAAAATAAAAAGTGTGCGCACACATACACAGACACATATACTAAAATCTGCTCTCTGTACGTGCTACTATGTAAGAGAAATTAAACATGTGCGCTGGTATTTTAGAAAAGAGTGGTTGAGGAGAGCAAATATACATGTGAACACACCACATGAAGTACTGGCTAGAGGCTTTTTAATGCTTTAGAGCTATTTCGTCTTGTTTGAAATGGTTCCCTATAATTAAAGCATTTGATTTAAAATACACACTTTTCTTCAAAAGCTCGTCAGGTTTGAAGCGCTACAAATAGGGACTAAGCAATCCAACTGGACAGGCTTTGCGAGTTTTACAGTAGGGCAAACAAGTACGACTTTACTTAGCTGAACAATTCTATAGAACATTAATGTTGTAACGCTTGTGCATGTGCATCGAGTGATTTCCCATTCTTTATGCCGATGTTAAAATAAGTTTTTTGTAGGCTATTCAGCAACATAAAGTTAACATGACCGAAAAAGTAGAGTCAAAACGTAGAACTTTACTTCTCAAGAAGTCAGTACTCTTCTAGAAATTGTGAAGCATGTGCAAGCAGTCGAACAAACTATTGCGATACGAAGGGTGGGTAAAAATGCTGTGGAGCAATTCTGATAGCTCTGCATACTGCATGTTTCGATATACCATAAAAATTTCCAGCTTCAATTAGCATGCTTTCGATTTCATATAACCTCACTGTTAAGACAAGCATTGTTTCTAACGAAAGAGTTTTGTTACTGAAGAGTGTCTCCAATTGATGTATACACACTTTGAAACGTTATTTCTCAGCAACAAATCCAGACAGAATTAATTACTTCCTCTACTACGTATAGTAAGTAGGGGAAATATTGTATTCCACCCAAAAATTCGATACCGAGATTTCACAGAAAATATATGTTTTGACACCACCTGAATCCAAAAAAGCATTTTTGCAAACATGCCCGTGTGTGTGTGTGTGTGTGTGTGTGTGTGTGTGTGTGTGTGTGTGTGTGTGTCTGTCTGTATGTCTGTGAACACCATAACTCAGAAACGAACAGTCGGATAAACACCAAACTTGGTATTTAGGTTCAGTATCTTCCAGGGATGCGACACGAAGGTTTTCAAGAAAATCCCCCCACCCCAGATTACCCTTTACATGGAACATTTTTCGTAAATTTTGATTTTCTCAAAAATGGCTGGAACGATTTTGATTAAAATATCAAATGTTTAAGATATTTTCATGAAAAATTAAATGTATATCTTGAATTTTCTAGGAATGTCTCCAAAAGTATCCTTCATTGTGAACGACTTTTGCATAACTGGTAAACCATAAGATATAGACAAAATTTTACTACACAAAAAATGTAGATCGCGTTAAAATACACAATTTATGCCATATACATGTTTTTTGTTGAGTGAACTATTTTCGATATATTGCTTGTTATTCCCTTAAATTTTTCAATACTTATGTTCTCAAATGGGAATTCGTTATTCATTTTTTTTGTCCTGGATATGCAAAGAGAATGGTGCTGCACATAGCAACCAGCTATTAAGAGATATGTCTGTGTTTATATTGTCCTTGCAAATACAAAACAAAAGGAACATAATACGCCTTAAGCGATAGTCAAATATTTTTAGAACTGGTCGCTATGTGTAAAATGTAATTCTCTTTGCATGTCAAAAGATCGTTTCTGCAAATTTTTATCTCGATTAATATGAAATAGATGGAGAATAAGAGTTTGTAAAAATAGTTTGTACAAGAGTAGAGAAAGTCATGTGAGTGTAACACATCAGAATATTTTTTATGTTCTATTCCTTAAACTTCCTTAGGGCCGCACATACTCAAAATGTCCACCTTCTGCCACAGTACACTCCCAACAACGTCGTTGAACAGAGCGACATACCGCCTGGATTGTTGATAACGGAATATCATTGATGCCATGTTCTATCCGATCTCTCATTTCCTCCGGTGTTTGTGGTTTTGTGGCATACACCGTGTTCGGGAGATCGAGGCGGGAACTGCGTAGCACTCCCTCTTTGTCCTATCTATCTATGATTAAATGTGCAATCGAGTAAATTTCTTACGACATGGAAGTGGTTGAAGCCCCGTCTTGTTGGAAGTAAACCTTATTTTCATTCTCAAAGAGATCATTAAGACGTGGAATCTTGATTTACAAAATTTGCAGGTAAGTCTGACCCGTGACAATCTCGAAGATGTAGGGCCCAATTACTCCTTTGGAAGACAGACCAAACCACATCGTTGCTCCTGGAAGATTGGCGGCACTTTCTTCAACGATGTGTGGGTTTTACAATTATGCCGATTAATTGTGCTATTACGTTTAAATTTGGCTTCATGTGACAAACAATTCAGTCTTGAAAAGCTTCCCTTTCGTCAAACTTGTTCAGGACCAACTTACGAAATTGCAGTCGCCTATCTGGGTCGTCCTCATTTAGTGCGTGGAGAAATCTCGGAATGTAAGACTTCCTTTTTGACCTCGCACAATTGGATGAACATTGGTTTTCTTGATACCAATATTACAGGCATTTCGTTTGTTTAGAAACACATGAAGAACGATGAACGTCTCGCTATGCTTTTCCAGTGCCTTTTTGATCATACACAACAAAAATGTTACTTCTGTCTCATTTCGTTGCTGAAAAATCTGATGTGTAACACTTACATGACTTTCTCTACTCTTGTACGAACTATTTTTACAAACGTTTATTCTCCATATGCTTCATGTTAATCGAGATATCGAGATGTTAATCTTATTGCTAATTTTCTTGTAGGTGCAAGGGGAATTGGCAGGCTTTAAGCGTTAGTCAAATGTTTTAAGAGCTGGTTGCTATGTGGAGCATTCCATTCTCTTTGTACGTCCAGGACATGAAAAAATGAATTACGAATTTGAGAAAAAGTGTATTGGAAAATGTAAGGGAATAACAAGCAATATCTCGAAAATGGTTCACTCAACAAAAAAATTGTATATAACATAAGTTGTGTATTTTAACGCGATCTACATTATTTGTGTAGTAAAATTTTGTCTATCTCTTATGGTTTACCAGTTATGCAAAATTCGTTCACATTGAAGAATAATTTTGGAGACATTTCCAGAAAATTCCAGATATACATTTTATTTGTCATGAAAATATCTTAAACATATGATATTTTAATCAAAATCGTTAGAGCCATTTTTGAGAAAATTAAAATTTTCTAAAAATGTTCTATGTAAAGGGTACTCTGAGGTGTGGGGATTTTCTTGAAAACCTTCGTGTCGCATCTCTGGAAGATACTGAACCTAAATACCAAGTTTGGTGTTTATCCGACTGTTGTTTCTGAGTCATGCTATTCACAGACACACACAGACATGTTTCCAAAAATGCTTTTTTTGGATTCAAGGGGTCTCAAAACATGTATTTCTGGTGAAATCTCGGTATCGAATATTTGGGTGGAATACAATACTTCCCCTACTTACTATACGTAGTAGAGAAAGTAAAAATAACGTTTCAAAGTGTGTATACATCAATTTGGGACACCCGGTACAAAGCAACGTTATACGTAGATGTGACGGCAATGAGTGCGATAAAAGTATTAAGTACACATTTAAAATTAAGGGCATGCCAAATTAAGTTTTATGTTTAATTGTATCATCAATAATTTCTGGTACCATAATTGCTGACTTTTGAGTTAATCGAAATCTTTCGTAGAATTCTAGATCATTCCATGCGTGAAAATGATTTAGATGCAATCTAAACATTCTATATAGTTTTCCGTTTGTGCACATGGGTTAAAATAATTTGCCTTTCCCTGTCAATAAAATCGTCTTCTTCAGATAACAAGGCGACTCCTTGGCTTAAAGTACAGTTCAGTAGTTTAAACCAAGCCTAGCTTATCGATTGAACTAGCACTGTGAAACTTCATTCTATCTTAGGCCACCGCTTAAGCTCTATTCGAAGCTTAAGCTTAAACTGTGAAACTGGCCTATATCGGTAGGGGAAAGGCCTCTAATTTGAACCGCCTCTTAAATTGAACCGCTCCGATATTTTCCAAACTGTTCGACAGATGTCACCATAATCCTAGCAGAAGGGTAGCGTGTACAGCTATGATTGCACGGAGTTGTTGACTTTGCATTCTGAGCTGTGGTTTCAGTTGTATGAAGTGTTGTGTGTTTTTGGTGCTTCAGAAGTAATATTTGACTCGTCTAGCTAAGCTTATACGACCAATTAGATAAGTTTGAGATGATCTATATATATTATATGTTACAAAGTGTTTATTTAGCAACAATATTCATGCATACGTTTTTTCAAGCAGCGTCTCTCCTTGTCACATAGACACTAAAACTTCCAAAATGGCGTGGCTCGTAAATTGTACTACTGTTTGAACCCTATATTGATCTGGTCCAATTTAGGAAACCTATTGAAGTTCTAGAATTGCTCAACTGCGAATAGTATATCGTGTGAATAAATATCCACATAATAAGCCAAGTTAAAAAAATCATGTTAAAAACAGTGGATGACATGATTGTGAATTGTCTGAAATGATGGACATGATCCAGTGTGTGAGTTGTAGGATATGGCTTCACCAAAAGTTAGTGCCAAGAAGAAAGTGTTTTATTGTGAAGACTGTGTATAATTGGACTCTCTTGTACGAGAGTAAAAATTAATAAAAACTCTATATTTGCAAATAATACCTATTCCAAAAACCAAGTAATTATCATTATATAAAAATTCAAAATGTTCAAGGAAATTGCTATTCTTATCACAATTTTGGACACTACTTTTGTTGCTGATAGCATATTTGTTTTGAATGTACAATAAAATATGTGTATTTTGTATTAATAAAAATACTTTTAAACTTAAAAGTATGTGGTTCATTTTATGAACGGGTGGTTCAATATAAGGACGACGTTTCTAATTCGAACCGATTTACATCATCTCACTTTTTAATGTTATTTACTAGATAATTATATTAATTTTAAATTGTGTTCAGGATGTTTATAGCGCAAGAATTTGTCACTTTAACGCTTGTGTTTCTGAAAATTCTGATTTGAAAATATAATTATTATTTACTAATTAGGCTCAAGTGGTTCAATATAGGGGACCTTTCCCCTATATAGGTAGATGGGATGGCTCAGGCGGTTCCGTCTGTGGCCTGTATTCAGAGGTAGTGGGTTCGATACCCGCGGCCGATCTTCCTGACCCATGGGTTTTTTCGGGGCTTCCCCGGGTCACTACCTGAATGCTGGTGAAGGCTCATTGACTTCCCTGAATTTCTCTTCCCTAACTCTCCCCATTTCAACTACATTACATAATAAAACATTACCTTAACTATTCAGAGAAAATTTCAATTACAGTTTTTGCAGACCACAAGTCAATGTCCGTATGGAATGTGAAGAAATTGGGCTTAGATAAAAGGCCCACATTTGCACGAGAAAGCCAAGCTTGTTGCCAGAGCGGAGCTGGCTGTACACAAGAAAAGTTCGAAGTTTTATCGTAGCCTCCGAGATGCTAAAATAAAACCACAGTCTCACAAAACTGTAGCAGTTACAGTTTTCGAATTCATGCAAATCCTGCTCCTTCCACACAACACATGTTCTATTTGAGGCAAATCTGCGTTTACTGCTTTGGCATTCGTGACTTAAAAACCCCTTTGGGAAGAAAGTCGCTGATGAAGTTGCTTCCTTTGTTTATGATTATGTTTAAAATGATCTTTCAAAACCTGCAACTAACTGCTTGTGCTTTCCGATCGTATTGCTTGTTTTGGAACATTCGAGAACACAATCATCTAGATTGAGGCAGTATTTTAACACTTAAATGATTTCAGTCTAATTATATAATACAAACTATAATAACAGCCAGCCTTAAAGCAATGTGTGTATTTAACAATATATAAAACTGCATGTAACAGTCATTGTATTAATGTTTATATTATTATGTACATGTTCAATAATGTTATGTGAATGTATTACGTAAATTAATAATGTAGGAGATGTGAGAATAATAGATTAACAGTTGCTAACAATGAGGTAATTTTTGTGACAGTTTATAAAATAGCCAATTGCGATGGTAAATTTATAATATTATATTTGTGTATGTGTGTTTACTTCACGCATTGAAGCCATCTTATGACGTGATTGTTAGGTTTGTTAGCTCCATCTGGTGTTAGCAATTTGCGGCAGTATTAGTTTTTTTGTTTAAAAAAATGCTACTGTTATTTTATTTAATTTTGGTTCTTTGTCCTCCGGCTAGCTATTATCCTTTTGGTCAAGCACTTCTCTTTATACAGGTTGTGTAAACGGAAAGGAATCTTTTATCCAAAGATAACACTGATGAAGAAATTTGTTTTACACTTTTATTGTCGAACACGTTAACTATCACATTTACACATTGATCTTGACACTCGCCAAACTGAAACTGTTATAATAACTTCATTACTGATAATTCTTAATTCGCGTACTTCAACTTTTTGTATAATTAACTTTATAACACTTGAGATTTTTCATAACTCTGTTACGCGTAACCTGCAAATTGATATCCGAAGTGTGCCGTACAAATACTTTCGATGAACTGACGGGAATGCGACGTGTAGTGTACAAAGAATTTTGATGAACTGGCCGACTGAAGGACTTTACCTCTAACCTAGCCTCTATTTATACTCATACACCCAGATATGCCTAAAGATTATAACTGAGCTGCAATTGGCTAATAAAACGCGCCAACATTAGCGTCTATTTTTATATCCAATGAAAATTATGAATACATATGCTCTAGGGGAATGTTCCAGAAGATTCTAAAAGAAAAACGCGAAAATATTACGTAACTTCCTCGTTTCCAATAATGATAAACAGCTCACCCCCTCGCTGCATTATTGCACGCTATTATTGTCAGTTTCAGTAAGGCAGTATAAACTTACTTCCCAACAATAATTACAATCAACAAACATTTCAAATCAATGTCACATAATAATGCATATTCATACTATAATCACTCTTTACATTTAAATAATTTATGATACAAATTACTGCATCACAATCAACAAACAGAAAAAAACCTTTAGTTAAATGAAGGTATTCTATTGGACAAGGATTAGCCAATCAGAAACTAAAATGGAGCAAAATTTACAAATTCAGAAGTCAGTTGGTTGTAGTCAGTCTTCCTAACCAGACGCGAGATGTGTCCTCGAGAAGTTTAATACCTATTTTGTGTTAGACAAAAATAGTTTACGTGTTAAAAAGTGCAAGTAATTAATAAAAGAATCTCACAGCTCTCTATATCATTGAAGTGTTATTTAAATCGTGTCAAGCATTAATAAAAGGAGTGAAGTAAAATTATAATCTGTATAAGACTACATTCCTCAGTCGCACCACTCCCTGCTAAGACATTCGTGTCTCTAAAAAAAATATAAATACTGATGCAGCCGAGGCAAACATTAATATATAATATTTAAAGAAACAGTCAAAATTACAAAGTTAATATTTTTTAAACATTTGGGGCGAAGGCTACCGGAAACTTTTTACCATACGTGCGGTTGCAACTACTTCAAGATTGGCTCCCCAACAGTCAAAATTACAATACAGCTCCTACAATACAAAAAACTACTTCAAGATATATTTTAAAGATACATAATTTCCCAATTTTACTTTGCACTTATTTCCAACATATAAAGCTTTTAATATTTCTATCACATATTCACCTATGGAACACTGTCGTAATGCTCAGATAAATACTGCAGTTTTTGTTACACGCTTGTGCAAACTCTACGGATCCAACAAAACATTCACAGCGCAGAGGTAGCGTGGAGTCTCTTAGCTTCTGTTTACATTATAATGGTAAAATCACATCCGAGATGCGCCATCAATTTGATTACCTCTCGGAGTAATTAAGATGGCAGTTAATTTAATGGGAACTTCAAAATTTACCAAGAAACTAATTTTATGCCTTGTTTGAGGACAAACTTGACTCCCTGTAATGGATATCAGCTGAACTTCGCAACAAGTTCTCTAATTTTGTCACCGTGGGATAAAACAAGCGAATTTATCTATGGAAAATAATAGCACCAATCAAGCCGAACTCATCAATGTCCTCAGCAGCGTGTTTAAGTTTCTATCATCTGTGCAAAGTCAGCTATGAAATACTAAAACTTTTTGAAACTTGACAATTAAGACACTATCAAACATCTCCAAAATTATCTATGTAGCGCATGATTGAGAACATACTTAAGACAAAAATCTGATGTGTTACACTCACATGACTTTCTCTACTCTTGTACAAAATATTTTTACAAACGCTTATTCTCCATCTACTTCATTTTAATCGAGATAAGCATTTGCAGACTCTATCTTATTGCTAATTTTCTTGTAGATGTATGGGGAATATATATTTACAAGGGCAATATAGAAATACAGCAGCCTTTAAGCACATACATATCTCTTAATAGCTGGTTGCTAGGTGCAGCACTATTCCCTTTGCCACAGATTAATACTCTTTGCATATCAAGACAAAAAATGAATAACGAATTCCCATTTGAGAAAATAAGTATTGAAAAATTTAAGGGAATAACAAGTAATATCTCGAAAATGGTTCACTCAACAAAAAAAATGTATATGACATGAATTGTGTATTTTAACGCGATCTACATTTTTTGTGCAGTAAAATTTTGTCTATTGCTTATGGTTTACCAGTTATGCAAAAGTCGTTCACAATGAAGAATACTTTTGGAGACATTCCCAGAAAATTCCAGATATACATTTTATTTGTCATACAAATATCTTAAACATATGATATTTTAATCAAAATCTTTAGAGCCATTTTTGAGAAAATTAAAATTTTCGAAAA
The DNA here is from genome assembly GCA_030765065.1 of Deroplatys truncata. NCBI lineage: Eukaryota > Metazoa > Arthropoda > Insecta > Mantodea > Mantidae > Deroplatys > Deroplatys truncata. The sequence goes on from CM060979.1 coordinate 18,190,002, forward strand.
ATCTTCCATGTAAAGGGTAATCTGGGGTGGGGGGATTTTCTTGAAAACCTTCGTGTCGCATCCTTGGAAGATACAGAACCTAAATACCAAGTTTGGTGCTTATCCGACTGTTCGTTTCTGAGTTATACTGTTCACAGACAGACACACAGACACACACAGGGACATGTTTCCAAAAATGTTTTTTTGGATTCAGGGGGTCTCAAAACATATATTTCCGGTAAAATCTCGGTATCGAATTTTTGGGTGGAATACAATACCTCCCCTACTTATTATACGTAGTAGAGAAAGTAAAAATTTGTGTTTTACTTTCTTTATTGTTTACCTAACAGAACGTATTGCATTCCACCCAAAAATTCGGTACAGAAATTTCACTGGAAATAAACATTTCGAGATTTCTTGAATCTAAAAAGGTGTGTGTGAACAGCATAACTAAAAACCGATTCCAAGGTTGTGACATGAAAACGTTCAAGAAAATCCCCTTACCCCAAATTACCCTTTGCATGTAACATTTTTCGAAAGTTACCTATTCTAAAATTACTAATGATATTGATTAAAATGCTATACAGTTTAGATATAGAGTGAGCCAAAAGACTCCGAACCGGCTGCGTGGTGTTTTCCTGTCCGCGTCATCGGCGCTCGTTGCCTTCTGCCGCTATCATAGAAAGGCGCGGATGAAACCATACAACATTTTTACTTTCTCTACTACGTATAGTAAGTAGGGGAAGTATTGCATTCCACCCAAAAATTCGATACCCAGATTTCGCCGGAAATACATGTTTTGAGACCTCCTGAATCCAAAAAAAGCATTTTTGGAAACATGTCCGTGTGTGTGTCTGTGTGTGTGTGTGTGTCTGTGTGTGTGTGTGTGTGTCTGTGTGTCTGTGAACAGCATAACTCAAAAACGAATAGTCGGATAAGCACCAAACTTGGTATTTAGGTTCAGTATCTTCCAGAGATGCGACACGAAGGTTTTCAAGAAAATCCCCCCACCCCAGACTACCCTTTACATGGAAGATTTTTCGAAAATTTTAATTTTCTCAAAAATGGCTCTAACGATTTTGATGAAAATATCATATGTTTAAGATAATGTCATGGGAAATGAAATGTATATCTCGAATTTTCTGGGAATGTCTCCAAAAGTGTTCTTCATTGTGAACGACTTTTGCATAACTGGTAAACCATAAGAGATAGACAAAATTTTACTACACAAAAAATGTAGATCGCGTTAAAATACACAACTTATGTCATATACATTTCTTTTGTTGAGTGAACCGTTTTCGAGATATTGCTTGTTATTTCCTTAAATTTTCCAATACTTATACTTTTTCTCAAATGCGTTATTCATTTTTTTTATGTCCTGGACATGCAAAGAGAATGGAATGCGCCACATAGCAACCAGCGTTAAAATATTTGACTATCGCTTAAAAGCTACCATATTTCCCTTGCATCTACAAGAAAATTACCAATAAGATTGACATCTCGATATCTCGATTAACATGACGCATATGGAGAATAGGCGTTTGTAAAATTAGATTGTACAAGAGTAGAGAAAGTCATGTGAGTGTAACACATCAGATTTTTAAAACTACTTTTAAAGGCTTTACTTACCAACTTTACGAAAGGAGATGCTGAAACTGGCCACCGTCGTTGTCCATACATTTTTGGCACCTCTTTAGGAAATATGCATCATGACCGATGTCGCCTAATGTTTCTTCGGTAAGAACCGAACGCCACCTTTTAGATTTCTTAGCCTGAATACTTCCTGTGGCCTGAAATTTACTGTTAAGTTTATGGATTATTGTACGGCCTGGAACTTTTACACCTGGAAATCTTTCTGCAAATCGTACTTTCACCTGGCGAGTTGACCGAGTTAACACATACGAATCATAAATAAATACACACTGTGCATAATATACCTTGTGACTATGTACAGGACAAAATAATAAATAACTCATAATAACTGACTAATATCACATCGCCGTCAACTCAATACTGCACTTCACACTGCACATCAAAACCACAATAGTGTGACTTTGTTTATAGCAGCAGCGCATTATCATGTTTTTATCATATTTCCAATGCCCAGTGGAAAAACACCGCGTAGCCGGTAATATTGTTCACAAAATACCCCTCCTGGGTAACTTAAAACAAAGTATACAAGACGAACCCACAAACCGTGGAAGAATTTAAACAAAATATCCGCCAGTAAATTTCTCAAAGTGAACTACGGTGAGTGATGGATAGTGTCCTAAAGGGGTGCCAAAAATGCATCGACATCGAGGTAGCCAGTTTCAGCATCTCCTTTCGTAAAGTTGCTAAGTAAAGTCTTTAAAAGCAGTTTTTAAAATGCTGTATGGTTTCATCACGCGCCTTTCTATGATAGTGGCAGACGGCAACGAGCGCCGAGGACGCGGGCGGAAAAACACCGCGCAGCCGGTTCGGAGTGTTTTTAGCTCATTCTGTATTTACATCACAAATTAATGGATATCATGAATTTTCTGGGAATAGCCTCTGAAATCCCCTTCATTCTGAATGACTTTTGTATAATTGGTAAACCTTAAGAGATAGACAGAAGTCTTACGACACCAAAAATGTACACCTAGTTAAAGCACACAATTTATCACATACATGCTTTTGTGGAGTTAACATAACCTGAGATATTCCTTGTAATTGCTTTGAATTTTCAGTAACTCATACTTTTCTCAACTGAGAGGTTGCTATTCGTTTCTTTTCTTTCCTTTCTTCTCGTGGTCATAGGATAGAATTTCGAAGACTCCTCACGGCAACACGCTCTATAAAGATCTAGTGTGTTACATTCACATGACTTTTTCTACCCTCTATCGTTTATTATTACCTATACAAATTATTTTTACGAAAATTTATTTTCCTATCTACTTCATTTTAATTGAGATAAACGTTTCCGAAAATAGATGAATTACACGTTTCGTATAGAGAACGCGATAGTCAAATGTTTTAGACCTGGACGCTACATGCTGCCTTAAAATTCCATACTGTTTCCACGACATCGCGAGAAACAACTGCAAATCGACAGGGCTTAAGTATTGAATAATTCGAACTATTAATAACGGATATATCGGAAATGGTTTATACCACAAAAAATTTGACTGGAATGAATTGTGTGTTTTAAAGATATTCACATTTTTTGTATAGTATGTTTTCGTCTATCGCTTAACGTTTACCAAGATTATACAGAATTCCTCTCAAATAAAGAGGGCCTCACAGGCAGTTCCCAGAAAATTCAAGAAATATATTTAATTTGTCATGTAAATATCTTTAATATATGGTACTTTAATAAAAATCTTTAGAGCCATTTTTCAGAAAATCGAATATTTCGAAAAATGTTCCATGCAAAGTGTAGTTATGGCTGAGGGATTTTCTTTAAAATCTTCGTGTCCCATGTTTGGAAGGTATTGGACCTAAATGCCAAAGTTAGTATTTATCCGGCTTTTCGTTTTTGAGTTATGTTCTTCCCGCTTTTTTGGATTCAGGGAGCCACAAAACATGTATGGTGAAATCTCGATATCGAATTCTTCGGTAGAGTGCAATACTTTCTCTACCTACTATGTACGCGGTAGAGAAACTAGCTTTTGTAAGCTGCTGGGCTTTTTTATTGTTGTGGTTGCACCACGTTTAGGCACCAATTTGAAGCAAGGTGTTGGGTCACGTTTGGGCGCCAAACTTGCGGGAGATACGTTTCTTGGAGTGTACGGTACAAACTTTCCGGTGGCCTTCACCCCACGTTTAAGAACCAACCTTTTATTTTTAATGTTTATTTATTTACTTATGTATATGTATGCCTCGGCTTAGTCAGTATTTTGTAGAGCACGTTTCTCTTAATAGGGCTGGTACGGCTAATGGAATGAAGGCTTCACAAATTATAATTATATTTTACTTGTTTCTATTAATCCTGCACACGATTAAATAACACCACTGATGTATCCTACTATAGAGCTGTGAGATTATTGTTAATTGCACCTTTAACAGGTAAACTTTATATTATTCTCACCGCAATGAATTTTCATGTCTCACACTGAACCCGTATCGAACCGAACTGCTTGGGTACGCTTCCTAGTAGCGTCTCCCGCTTGAATCTGTACATTTTCCCTATTTCTAGTCTCCGATTGCCTAAACCTATTCCAATACAATACCTTTATTTAACGTTTAGCTTTTCTAGTTTTGGATTGGCTATTTATACACTGTTTTAAATATTACATTATTACTGTTTCAAGAACTATTAGTAGCCTTTTTAAACTTTCTAATTTATTGTTGTCTCAAGGTTACTTCATTGTTAGCAACCTTCGGCTTCTACTTTGTAATTCTGTTTGCTACGGAAAGCAGCTTGCTTCTATTCTCACAGCTCTACATTGTTAAACTACGCAATACATTACCATAACATTATTATACATGTACATAATAAAATAAACATAATACAATGACTGGAATACACATTTTATATATTATTAGGTACAAATATTGCTTTAAGGCGGGCTGTTATTATATTTTATATTATATAATTAGACTGATATCATTTAAGTGATAAAAAATACTGCTTCAAAGAATAGTTTGTAGAAGAGCGAATTGAGAAAGGCATATGAATTCAACACCAGAGATTAATTTTTTAGAGAGAATGGGTCCGCCACATATAAAATAACGTTAATTCAGAAGCCGAATTTCACACGTCTCCAAAGTTTAACAACAAAAACAATAATACAATAGGCAACATAACAAACAATACCTTCTCGACGCAGTATCACATAACGAAGCGACGTTTTTATATGTAAAGTTAGTTTCCACAATCACAACAGCAGCAATACTGCGGCAATAACATCGACTTGCATCTGGCAAATGAAAAACAAAATTTGAATTCTGCGCTGCGAACACCAGACACATTATTTCGCTAATATTTAGCAACTATTACAATAATAGTTTTCTCTCGTTTACGAAGCATGACATGGAATCTGGCGTGTTTTATTGAAATTCGCAAACATAAAGCCGGGATGCACTGTGAAAGGGTTAGAGGGGTGGAAACATTAATAACCGTAATTTGCGTTTGAAAATGTCTTTCCACGCGCATGCGCATCAAACTCTTTCCGTTACATCAGTTCGTAGGCGCATTTAGCCTTTAATTCATATTCAATATTTCACATGACCGCAAAACATTTGTTGTTTCAGGCACACTGCGTGAAATGCTCTACGTAATTGGATCTAGGGCACAGATAATTACCCGGAATGCCAAAACCTTGCCCAGGCATGGCGCTCTAAATTGCACTCAATAAATCGTTTGCTGAAGCGCATTTGTATTTTGTTCACTCTTGCGATGCAATCAATTTTTGACAATCCAGCTAATCACGTGCTTAATAACTAACTTAGTGTGCTTTTTCGACCATCCACCCCTCCTACTCGCCGGTTCACGCTTTCCCTGTCACCTCACTTTGTCTTCCTTTCTTCTCAATCTGTTACTGTCTGCTCCCAGCTCAACAGAGCTCGTTTACCAAATCTTAGTAGCAAGTACCAGAACAGAGAATTTTCAATGTGAAGCCAGAATTAACTGAAACCAAATTAATTCAAAAGCCACACTAAAGCAACACAATATTTAGTAAAAAGCATAACAAATCCAATGTGTTGCACTCACATGACTTTCTCTACTCTTGTAGAAACCATTTTTACAAACCCTTATTGCTAATTTTCGTGTAGATGCAAGGTAATATGGTAGGCTATAAGCGATAGTCAAATGTTTTAAGATCTGGTTGCTATGTGGAGCATTCCATTCTCTTTGTATAACAAATTCCCATTTCAGAAAAAGTTGTTGGAAAATTTAAATAAATAACAAGGAATGTCTCGGAAATGGTTCACTCAACAAAAAGTATGGAGTTAATTGTTCTTTCACACAAGCCGTGTGTTGGACAGGGTTGGAAAGGTAGAATCACATGACTGAAAAATTCAATACCATAGCCGGGATTTGAACCACGGATCTCCCGGTCTCCGTCCGGTTGCTCTAACCACTGAGCTACCATGGCAACATGCCGACACGACATTAAATTCTCCAGCTGATTCGCATTTTTCCGGTAAACCAAAAGGAGCTCTCAAATTGTATTGAGATGCCATAGCTCAGTGGTTAGAGCACCGGACGGAGACCGGGAGATCCGTGGTTCAAATCCCGGCTATGGCATTGAATTTTTCAGTCATCTGATTCTACCTTTCCAAAAAAAAGTATGTTACACAAATTGTATGTTTTAACGAGATCTACATTTTTTGTATAGTAAAACTTTGTCTCTCTCTTAGGTTTACCAGTTAGACAAAAATCATTCAGAACGAAGACAGAACCACTTCTTTCAAAATTTATCGTTCAAACACCGAATCGTTCTCTCGCAGGGACGATCATGCACACCGTAAACTTCGCGCAATACACGGAAGTTTGATGATCCATTTTGATAATAAATTTTCACAATTTCTACGCGTTGTTGAATGCTGTAACGTTCCATGGCTATTTGTCAATAACAACTGTAACCACATGAAAAAAATGACTGCTGTAACTCAATAACAACGGCAGCTATCACATGTTAAAGATAGGACACTCTTGTTGAAAGACTTTTTATAAGTACGTGTGTTGAGAGAAAATGTCTATTCAAAATGTTTGGCTACTCTAGTGAATAAAGCTTTCAGACCCGCACAACCGCAGGTTTACGAGACGAGATAAAGAGGATTTCCATCTGGATGATTATTAACTTCTAAAACATTCCTTTCAAATTAAAAATCAAAACAAATACAAGGAAAAAGAGGTTCTTTATGAATATTTTCCAAAGCAGGAATGCTACACCTATGTTATTTATGACGCGCTTGCACAAAAAAACAACAACAATATGGTACAGTCCACACGCGAAAATGTTGGTAAGTTTATGAGGTAGCACGGGGGTGGGTTGGGGAACGACGCATTGCCAGGCCAACGTCCCATCACCCCACGGGGAATAAAAACTCTGGGCTAGAAAACGAATAATGAATGCTATGTAACTTGGTGAATTTTACACATTCTCCTTCTCTCTCTGTCCTCATGTAAAACTAGCGCCACATTAATAAATTACTTTCAGCCTCCTGCATGCTAAAAATTTCTCTTGCTCTTCCCGCCCCATTCCTTAATTCTCTTCTTTCTCTCTGCCTTACAAAAACTAAGTATTTCTGCGGGTACAAATCTTGGTTACTTTAAATGAAGTTAAAGGGACGAATGAGTAGGCGTGACGGGTTTTCACGAAATGCAAGCCACGAAAAAAAAGGGGGGTGAGGAAAAGAGGAAAGTAAAACGCAGAAGCCTCCGCGGCTTTGCTTACTTCATTAGAAAACCGAAGAATAAGAACCATTATTTCCGACACATACCCGGAGAGGCATACAGCAATGATATGTTATATATGCAAAGAAAAGTATCTTTTAATTTCAGTGTAATTTCCCTAAAATACTGACAATGAAGACTACCTTCACTAATGTAAATGTTCAAATTGTTAGCCTTCAGCATTTACACACTCTTGTAGTCTACATTTTATACTTAAACATACTTTTGTACACAATTCTTTATTTGCATCAGTTTTTTGGCACGCCTCTCTTATGTACTGAATTATTACATCAACAGCATCGGGTCTGCTTGCAAATACCTTATCTTTAACACCGCCGCCCAGAAAACAAGTCTACAGGAGAAAGATCTGAAGATTTTGGTGGGCAGTCTATCGACCCTTTACAAATTATTCAAGGCAACTGTGACATGAAACACCAATAGAGCTCTCTCTCTCTAACTCTCTCTCTCTCTGTCTGTCTGTCTCTCTCTCTTTCTCTCTCTCTCTCTCTCTCTCTCTCTCTCTCTCTCTCTCTCTCTGTAGTTGCAAGCTGGGAAAACGAAATAGCAAATCCATCGAGTGTTGGAAAACTGTATTGAACCTTAAAAAAAAATCTGATGTGTTACACTCACATGACTTTCTCTACTCTTGTACAAACTATTTTTACAAACGCTTATTCTCCATGTACTTGATGTTAATCGAGATAAACATTTGCAGACTCTATCTTATTGCTAATTTTCTTGTAGATGTAAGGGGAATATATATTTACAAGTGCAATATAGAAAAACAGTAGCCTTTAAGCACATACATATCTCTTAATAGCTGGTTGAGAAAATAAGTATTGAAAATTTTAAGGGAATAACAAGCAATATCTCGAAAATGGTTCACTCAATAAAAAAAATGTATATGACATAAATTGTGTATTTTAACGCGATCTACATTTTTTGTGTAGTAAAACTTTGTCTATCTCTTATGGTTTACCAGTTATGCAAAAGTCGTTCACAACGAAGAATAGTTTTGGAGACATTCCCAGAAAATTCAAGATATACATTTTATTTGTCATGAAAATATCTTAAACATATGATATTTTAATCAAAATCGTTAGAGCCATTTTTGAGAAAATTAAAATTTTCGAAAAATCTTCCATGTAAAGGGTAATCTGGGGTGGGGATTTTCTTGAAAACCTTCGTGTCGCATCTCTGGAAGATACTGAACCTAAATACCAAGTTTGGTGTTTATCCGACTGTTCGTTTCTGAGCTGTGCTGTTCACAGACAGACACACACACACGGACATGTTTCCAATTTTTTTTTTTTTTTAGATTCAGGGGGTCTCAAAGCATATATTTCCGGTGAAATCTCGATATGGAATTTTTGGGTGGAATACAATACTTCCCCTACTTACTATACGTAGTAGAGAAAGTGAAGTGGTATACTTGTAATATTATTTAATTTGTTGAGCCCCACGTTTGGGAGCCAATTTGCGGCGGTATTACTTATAATGTTGTATATGTGTGTTTACTCCACGTGGTGAAGCCATTTTGTGACGTGATTCTTTGTTAGGTTTGTTAGCTCCATCTGGTGTTAGCAATTTGCGGCAGTATTAGTGTTTGTTTTAAAGAATGCTACTGTTATTTTATTTAATTTTGGTTCACTGTCCTACGGCTAGCTATGATCTTTTTGGTCGAGCACTTCTCTTTATACAGGTTGTGTAAACGGAAAGGAATCTTTTATCCAAAGATAACACTGATGAAGGAATTTGTTTTACACTTTTATTGTCGAACATTCACTATCACATTTACATATTGATCTTGACACTCGCCAAACTGAAACTGTTATAATAACTTCATTACTGATCATTCTTAATTCGCGTACTTCAACTTTTTGTATAATTAACTTTACAACACTTTAGATTTTTCCTAACTCTGCTACGCGTAACTTGCAAATCGATAGCCGACGTATACTGTACAAATATTTCTGCTGGACTGAAGGTGACGTGTAACGTACAAATGTTTTCGACGAACTGACGGACTTTACCTCTAACCTAGCCCTTTTTATACTCCTACACCCCGATATGCCTAAAGATTATAACTGAACTGCTATTGGCTAATAAAACGCGCCAACATTAACGTCTATTTTTATATCCAATGAAAATTATGAATACGTATGCTCTAGGAAAAATGTTCCAGCAAATTCTAAAGGAAAACGCGCCAACATTACGTAACTTCCTCGTCTCTAATAATGATAAACAGCTCACCCCCTCGCTGCATTATTGCACGCTATTATTGTCAGTTTCAGTAAGGCAGTATAAACGTACTTCTCAACAATAATTACAATCAACAAACATCTCAAATCAATGTCACATAAAAATGCGTATTCATATTATAATCATTCTTTACATTTAAGTATTACTGCATCAAAAGTAAAAAATGGTGGAAATTACCAAATGTATCCTGTTAATAAAGGAATCATGCTTGGTATGACAATTTCAGCAGAGGGATTCGAAATAGTAATGAATCTGTATTTAAACATAAGTCGTACTATCCACCTGTTTGGAAATTCCTCTAGAAAGCGTCGCTCAATTAGTGCATAGTGAGCAGGGGCTCTTCTTGTTTGAAAATAGAAGTCGTCATCACCATTCTGTTGAATTCGTATCTGTGGTACCGGAATCCTCAAGATATCGTTGAGGCACACGTTTTTTTGTCTACACTTGTGTTCAAAATGATACGTCCAACGACTCCTTTACACGACAGACCTGCCCAAACTGTAATGCCGCGTGATTCAGCTGTTCCTCGATTGTTAAGTGGGAGTTTTGTGTTGGGTAGTAGACAGAGTTATGCCTATTTACAGTATCCGACAGTTTAAAGTGTGTTTCCTCGGACCACACACAATTCTTCGGACAATTCGGTCTTTTCGTTCAAAATAATTTCGCAGAACTGTAAACGACGATCTGGATCATCCTCTAGCAAATCATGTACCAATCTTAGTTGAAACAGTTTCTATTTTAAACGTGGCACCATACGACTCAAAGATCTGCGTGAGGTATTCAATTCTATGGCTGCTGTTCTCTTTGGTTTTTGTACACAAACACCTAAGCAACTAGCATTTCATTTTCAGGCGTTGTAACCGTGACTGGTCCACCACTTTTAGGCGCATTAGCGACAGACTGAAGAAATTTGTTGCATAGGCTGTAAATTGTTATCCTGGATGGAGGTGGTGTTTCCAATTCTTAAAATTCCTCTTAAATCCACGGGAATAACATTTATAGAAGTGCCCCTCCACCCCAAATGTTCAAAAATGGGTTTTTTGTTGCAAATTTGTTGTATTTTGGCCCAGAGAAACTCATTAAATACACAAATACAACTGTTTGAATTTAATCTCGAGCCTCTACATGTTTGAGACGCCCTGAATTCAAATAAAGCATTTTGATAACATGTGTGTGTGTGTGTGTGTGTGTGTGTGTGTGTGAACAGCATAATTCAAAAAGGAAAAGTCAGATAAATATCAGACTTGGTATTTATGTTCAATATCTTCCAAAGATGCGACGCGAAGATTTTCAACAAATTCCCCCACCACAAACTACCCTTTACATGGAACATTTTTACTTTCTTAATTTCTAAAAAATGTCCATTTTCATTAAAATACCGTATATTAAAGATATTTACACGACAAAATAAAATGTATATTTTGAATTTTCTGGGAATAGCCAATGAAGTCCTCTTCATTCGGAGGGAATTTTGTATAATCTTGTATAACTGGTAAACGACAGACGAAAACGTACTACACAAAACATGTACATCACTTTAAAACATAGAATTTATTTCAAATAAGCTTTTTGTGGTGCAAGGCATTTCTGAGATATCTGTTATTAAAGGATCGAATGGTTTAATACTTTTAGCCATTTTAAGTCCCATAAATTTTGAGTTGTTTCTCCCGATGTCATGGAAACAGTATGGAATTTCAAGGTCAGCATATAGCGTCCAGTTGTTAAACATTTGACAATCGCTGTTCTCTTTGTAACTATAACGAAATGTGTAATGTAGCTATTTCTGCGAAGATTTATCTGGATTAAAATGAAAAATAAACTTTTGTAAGAACAATTTGTACCTGCCCATTAATAAACGATACAGGGTAGAGAAAGTTATGTAAATGTAACACAGCAGATTTTATACCCAAGCCATCAAACCTTACAGTACTTTTCTACAATTATCACGTTTCTCCAACATTTCCCTTACGTAGCATACATTTTTAGTACATCGTCACCGACTTACTCCCCCAGTTCATCTCGAAAACAATATAGATACAAATGGAACAGCGATAGTCAAATGTTTAACAACTGGGCGTTATACATTAGCCTTAAAATTCCACATACTGTTTCCATGACTTCCCGAGAATAAACTCAAAATCAATGGGACTTTAAAAGAATGACAAGTTGGACAATTCGAACCTTTAATAACGAATATTTCAGAAACGGTTTATGCCACAAAAAATTATTTTAAGTAAACTGTGTGTTTTAAAAAGTTCTACATTTGTATATCCTACGTTATCATCTATACCTTAAAGTTTACAAGTTTACAAGTTATACAAAATTATACAAAATTCCTTCCCAATAAAGACGCCAACCTAAGGTATTCACAGAAAATTCAAAATATACATTTTATTTTTCATGTGTGGTATTTTAATCAAAATTGTTAGGGCCATCTTTTATAAAATCAAAATATTTGAAAAATATTCCATGTTGAAGGAGGAGTTATCTTTACGTTATCAGCATCACGCTTTGGGCGCCAATTTGAAGGAGTAGTATTGTATTATAGTTCCACTGTTGGGGAGCCAAACTTGATGAAGTAACTGCCCCACGTATGGTACAAAGTTTCCGGTGGCCTTCGCCCCAACGTTTAGGAATCAACTTTGTATTTTTATGTTTCTTTAAATATTATATATATTTATGTTTGCCTCGGCTGGGTCAGTATTAATTTGTAGAAACATGTATCTCTTAGCAAGGGGTGATGCGGCTAAAGAATGTAGGCTTACACAAATTATAATTTTTACTTCACTCCTTTTATTTATCCTTCACACGATTAAATAACACTTCACTGATGTAGAGAGCTGTGAGATTTTGTTTTATTAAATTGCACTATTAAACACGTAAACTTTATTTTATTCTCGCCGTAATGAACTTTCGTCTCACACTGAATACGTATTGAACTTCTCGAGAACGCGTCTAGCGTCCGGTTGAGAACGCTGTCTAGTAGCGACTGCAGTTTACCGCTTAAATTTGTAAATTTCTCTATTTCAAGTCTCTGATTGCCTAATTTTACTCCAATAGAATACTTCAGCTTTTCTAGTTTTTAATTGGCTATTTATAAACTGTTTTAAATATTACATTATTGTTCCAAGAACTAGTAGTAGCATTATTAAACTTTCCAATTCATTATTGCCTCAAGGTTACCTCATTGTTAGCAACTTTCGGCTGCTATCCTCACAGCTCCAACATTATTAAATTACTTAATACATTCACATAGCATTATTATACATGTACACTATGATATAAACATAATACAATGATTGTTACATCCTTTTTATATATTATTTATACACATATTGCTTTAAGGCGGGCTGTTATTATATTTTATATTATATAATCAGACTGACATCATTTAAATGTTAAAAATACTGCCTCAATGTAATGGGTCGTTGGGTTGGGGGGATTTACTTGAAAATCATTGTGTGCCATTCTTAGAAGATACTATTAAAAAAAGTTTGATATTTACCCGACTTCCTTGTTTTTGAGTTATGCCCTTCACAGACACAAACACACACGCACATGTTTCCAAAAATGCTTTATTTGGCTTCAGGGCGCCTCAAAACATGTATTTTCGGTGAAATCTCGCCATTGAATTTTTGGGTGGAATACAATATTTTCCCTACTTTGAGGCAGTAATTTTAACACTTAAATGATTGCAGTTTAATTATATAATATATAAATTCAATAACAGCCCACCTTAAAGCAATATGTGTGTGTAACAAGATATAAAAAGTGTATATTACAGTCATTGTATATGTTTATATTATTGTATACATATTTAATAATGTAGGAGCTGTGAGAATAATAGGTTAAAAGTTGCTAACAATGAGGTAACCTTGAAGCAATAATGAATTTGAAAGTATAACAATACTACTTGTAATTCTTGGAAGCAATAATGTAATTTTTGTGACAGTTTATAAAATAGCCAATCAACAACCAGAAAAAAGCTTAAGTTAAATAAAAGTATTCTATTGGAGTAGGATTAGCCAATCAGAGACTTGAAATACATAAATTTACAAATTTAGGCGGTAGAAATCGAGTTACTTGTAGACAGCGCTCATCACTGGACGCGTTGCTTGTAGACAGTGCTCTAACCGGACGCGAGATGTGTACTCGAGAAATTTAATAGGTATTAGTGTGAGACAAAAAAAATAGTTTACTTGTTAAAAAGTGCATGTAATTAATAAGAAAATCTCACAGCTCTCTATATCAGTGAAGTGCTATTTAAATGTGTCAAGCATTAATAAAAAGAGAGAAGTAAAACTTATAATCTGTGTAAGCCTACATTCTTAGCCGCACTACTCCCTGCTAAGAAATCCATGTCTCTAACAATAATACTGACGCAGCCGAGACAAACATAAATATATAATATTTAAAGAAACAGTCAAATTACAAAATTAATATTTTTAAATTTTTGAACGAAGGCTACCGGGTACCATACGTGCGGTTGCAACTACTACAAGTTCGGCTCCCCAACAGTTGAACTACAATAATAGACCATCTTCAAACTGACTTTCCATACGTGAAGCAACAATCTTCTTCAAATTGGCTCCCAAAGTTTGGGGCAAATAACAATACAAGGAAACAACTTCAAGTTACTCTACGTAGTAGAAAAAGTAAAAATTAAAAAAAAATATTTAATAGTTGTTATTTTATTGAATACTTTATCACACGCCAGCAGCTTCTCTCGCAGTGCGCAAGTCTGATGCACGTCACTGACAAGAGGACCAGGTTTGTCATGCGTCAGCAGATTCATACCAGCAGGAAATAATGTTGCGGTGACTTAAAGAGTTTCGAAGCGGAAGAACCAAGGAGGGAGAAAGAGGGAGAAGGCGCTGCCTGAGTAATTGCAAGTAGCTAATGCCCAGAGGCACACTGTATAGCAGCGTGCTAATGGCAAACCACATCAAGATATACATAACTAATTATCTTATTGCTTCTTGGGTAATTAATTAGGGTAGTAATTCATACCATTATTCACAACTGTTTGTGCCCTAACCCACAAATATTTGGGCTTCATTACTCTTCGGAATCTCTTGTCATAAAAGAACTTTTTGAATACACAGGTTTAAAACGAAAGCCGCTAAAATCTCAAAGAACGTTACTGAAAGAAAGAAACCCCATTAATCTGATATTTATGCATTACTTAATTTAAAATACTACCGACGCTTTTAATTTACAGTTCAGCGCTAATTACAACCAGAGATGAGTGGGTCCAAAATGGGAACTTGGTAAAATGGAATCTTCCTACGTTAGTGACGTGTAAACTGGGAGACACAGGCAAGCTTAATCCATTGTTTAGAACAGGGGCTGCCAAACATCTCATAACGGGGGCCACGTTAACTATCCGAGAATGAATCGCGGGCGAACTCTCATAAGTAGGGCCCGGATTTTAAGTGGAATAACCTTTCATTTTATGTTTCTTATATGCTTAAAACAGGTTTTTTTTAAGTTTTTCTTGATTAAAATACTTTCTTTTTTATATTTTGCTTCTTGGATCAATACAGGTATCAACAATTTTGCTTTTCTGGTACTTAGTTGTAAGATTTATATTTTGGCATTGCAGTAGATAACATACATTGTCAAATTTTCTGACGTAAAAAACTTCCTGTATGAAGAAAAGGTTCCTTCAACGAAACAAACGTCGTTGGAGCATAGAACATAGATGCCAGTGCAGCAGGTTCTAGGGGTAGTTCTCCTGTATACTTTTCTTCCTGCAATACTGAATTGATTTTCATATCTTCCAAACCAGGATTTCGTTGAAGAATCTTCTGCAACTTCGAAGAACATGCAACTCCCACTGGTCCAGGTATTTCTTTACTGGAAACATTGCCAATGATATCTAGAGCATCTTTCAGTGGCAAAGTTGTAGCTTCTGGTATAAAACAAAAATGTGTCATAATGTATACAAAGGGAAGCAGCAAGAGTGGGGCACTCGAGTGATTTCTTAGCCTTGGTAATGCAGGAAGCTTCTGTTTCATCCAATTCATTGACGATATTTTTAACGTCTTTTAAGTACTCGGCATAGTAAATGGCAGCAGTCAAGTACACTCCTGACCTTCTATCAGCTGCATCCAGGTGTCACCACGTCACATGTGCTGGGTTTAACTATAGTAACTTGAACTATCTACTGGCTATAAGTGCTGGAAATAGTTTTACAATGAGTTTCAATCCGAAAATAATTATTTAGTTTTTTTAGGTGTAATGAAATTCGCATATTCTGCTCCAGGAGGGGTGAAACGAGTATAATCTTGAAATGTGTTAATTAAATAGCGAGGAAAAATATAGGTTAAAGCCTAAAAATCCGCGCCCTACTTATAAGCTTAAGATAGGAACCATAAACTAAAAGGCCCGAGGAGCAGAGAACACATATTTTCAAACACAAACTTGCGTATTTATAACTGACGTCATTAAATAGACATCTGTGACTCTGATTTTATGCTGCGAATCATCAAAATGGACCCTAAATGTTCATCATTCATAGCAGACCTATATCTTCAGTGACGGCTGCTGTATAAGAGCATAAGAACACGTAAACTTTAAACGCCTTGCGGATTTATTGGCAATTTCTTCTTTGAATGCTATTACACGTAATGTATATGTGGCAATTTAAACTCTACAGCGTTTAAATCTACCGCGCCAGTCCTCTAAACTCGATGAGGGATGGCAGCATGGTCGCTAAGTGATCTTGTGCGTGCTTTAAGGAGCTTCTGCGCATGCGCTTCTAAACCTTTTCACTATAAGCTGAAAGGAGAAGTAAACAAACTAAATGTATCACTCCGCCGAGCACATGGCAGCGCCATGTGAAGAATGACGGGAACTAAGACCTGTGAGAGGAAATTGCTTCAGACAGAATACGAAAACAGTATATTGCGCAGCTTGGGGTTCATTAGCTTTTAAACACTGTATGTCTTATTCCTATATTTTGCCTTACATCCCAAACTTCTAACACATAATAATGAGAGTGGACAAATAAAAGTTGTACCTGAACAGTGTAGTAAAATTTTGTCTATCTCTTATGGTTCACCAGTTATGCAAAAGTCGTTCACAATGAAGAATACTTTTGGAAACATTCCCAGAAAATTCAAGATATACATTTTATTTGTCATGAAATTATCTTAAACATATGCTTTTTAATCAAAATCGTTGGAGCCACTTTGGAGAAAATTAAAATTTTCCAAAAATGTTCCATGTGAAGGGTTATCTGGGGTGGGGGGATTTTCTTGAAAAGCTTCGTGTCGCATCTCTGGAAGATACTGAATCTAAATACCAAGTTTGGTGTTTATCCAACTGTTCGTTTCTGAGTTATGCTATTCACAGACACAGACATGTTTCCAAAAATACTTTTTTTTTTTTTGGATTCAGCGGGCCTCAAAACATATTTCCGGTGAAATCCCGGTATCGAATTTTTGGGTGGAATACAATACTTCCCCTACTTACTATACGTAGTAGAGAAAGTAAAAAACCAGCTAAAGCGGCCATCATAAAACCAACATTTAATGCAGAGATAAACAACAAGCCATTCAGAATTAGCCCTATACTCGTACATCCGAACCAAAATCATTACTTCATAGTCTCAAAGTCAGGAAAACAAACTACTTACTGTAATAGGATCTTCAAATAACAAATGTGTTTTTACAAACTTAAACAGGAAACATCAAGTTATCATCACCCGCTTAAGAACTGGTCATACAAAGATGACACACTCCTATCTGATCACCAAAGAAACTCAGCCGCAGTGTTCAACATGCGAAACTCCATTGATAGTTATAACCCACACAGGAAAATATATAACCTCCCAAATAATATTAGCTGTCTTAATGATTGAACAATGCATAACAAGATTATAATGTTATTACAAAATATACAAATATATAATGAAATTTAAAACAATTGTAAAATAATTATAACTATTCTGTAATTGTATTGTTCACATAAGAAATGCATTATCTCTTTATTACCAAATGACATTATGTATGTATATTCCTAGAAATCTATTAATGTTTAATCACCACTGTATTAATGTAAGAGTCATGAGTAGACCTTTGCGAGTCAAAACGACTTAAAAAAATTACCAAGGTTAAACGGTAAAATTTAACTATGAAATCTGATTACCTTCCGTGTGTGTAATCATAAATACATCAAAAGTTAAGAGGATTTAATATACTTCATGCACACACGTGCAGTAAAATAGACCAAACACACAGGTAGGTTAGGTAACCAGCACTCAATGCAGGAAATTCAACTTTCCACCGCGACAGCATGAACCGGAGGTGGATAAAAAACACTTATCGTCCAAAAATCATGTCAGTTTCCAATAGTTCGGCTAACAGCAGTCTGGCGTGAGGTGGAACTGTCTATAAGCAGTAGACACCTGGTTCAACATGTGAAGCTCAAACGCGTTCGTTTCCGCGGACGAGGAAGTACAATGGAGAATGTCTTCTGTTACGTGCGGTTATACAAAATGTGAAACAGGCGCTGATGGTTTCTGGTTTGCCAACAGATGGTAGCAAGCAAAGTGTACCTGAAATTATTACTTTTTTTTTTTGTAGTCTTGCAAACTGTAGGGAATACCCCCTGTGGTTTCAGCCCTTTCACGTTATGTCCTAGCAGCATGATGTTATCTTTATGACTGTCGATTAGCCTGCAGATGGTGCTCGCCACGATTTATATTTGCACAGCCGCATAAAGGCAAATTACTAGCATTCCTTCAATTAAGCTGCCAGCAGATACCATGGAACCGATCGGGTGCTATGAATTCCTGCAAAGTTATGATTTGTAGGGATACTGATATGCGAATTCCTAAAAAGACAAAAGTTTTCCCTCCCGCTTAGCACAGACTTGGGACTGAGTAACCTTAATACAGGTTAGTTATCTTTATTAATTGTTTAAAATTACACAACTTTCAAGAAAATCCCGCCACCAGAAACTTCGTTTACATGGAACATTTTTCGAAATATTCGCTTCTATTAAAAAAAGATTCTAACGATTTTTATTAAAATATCATATGTATAAGCTACTTAAATGACAAATAAAACGTATACATATCTTGAATGCTCTGTGATCGCCTCTTCATTCGGAAGGAATTTTGTATAATTTTGTATGACTGGTAAACGTTAAGCAATAGATGAAAATGAACAAACAAAAAATGTAGATCTCCTTAAAACACACAGTTTATTTCAAATAACTTTTTTGTGGCCAAGATATTTCCGAGATATCCGTTATTAATTGTTCGATTTGCTATAGTTATAATGTTATTCTTTTTAAGTCCTGTCGACTTTTAGTTGTTTCTCGCGATTGGATGGAAAGAGTATGGGAGTTTAAGGCCAGCATATAGTGTTCATTTGACTATCTATCGCTACTACCTTTGTATGTACAGGATTATTCAAAAAGAAGGAACGGATTTTAAATATTCATTTTTAATGAACGGCAATAGATAGCAGCACATACGAAATATCATTGAATAGAGGAAAGTTCAAAGTTTTAAACCCCACCTATTAGTTGCATTTAGTGCCTACAGCGGCGCTGGGTTTACGAGAAAATGGCAACGCTACAGAAAAAGTTCTTTTGTGTGCTGCATGATGCAAAGAGTGAATCCATTGTTTCATTACAGCGTGTATTTCGTTGTAAGTTCAACAATGAGCCTCCTCGTCATAAAACATTTACAATTGATACAATAAATTCGTGGAAGATGGTTGCGTATGCAAACACAAAAGCACTGGACGTCCTCGCATAACAAATGGTGCTCATTTTGAACACACATAATAAAATGTTGAACTTTTCTCTATTCAGTGATGTATCGAATGTGTCGCCATCTATTGTCGTTCATTAGAAATAAATATTTAAAGTCTGTTCGTTCTTTTTTAATAACCCTGTATAACGAAATGTGCAGTGCAGCTGTGTCTGGAAAGGTTTATTTGGATTACAGTGAAGTAGATAAAAAAATAAATTTTCGTAAGAATAATTTGTATAGACACTAATAAACGATAGAGGATAGAGAAATTCATGTAAATATAAGCCTGTGTGTGTCTGTGAACAGCATAACTCAAAAACGAAAAGTCGGATATATACCAAATTTTATATTTAACTTCAGCATCTTTGAGGATGCGATGCAAAGATTTCCAAGAAAATGCCCCCACTTTAACAATGTACATTTTCGAAAATTTTGATTTTCTCAAAAATGGCCAAATGTATTTTGATCTATATAGCATATGTTTAACATATTTTTATGATAAATGAAATGCATATTTTGAATTTCCTGTGAATATCCTGTGATGTCCTCTTCATTCTGAAAGTCTTTTCTATAATTGGTAAACTGTAAGAGATATACAAAATCCTACTACACCAAAAATATGAATGTCGTTAGAGGACACAATTTATGTAAAATAATTTTTTGGTGTCGTTAACCATTTCCTAGGTATTCTTTGTTATTGGTTTGAAATTCCAAATACTTATACTTTATTATCATGGTAATTGCAAAGAGCATGGCATTTCAAAGCCATCACATAGCGATCCACTTTAGGCTACTATATTCTTCTTATACTTACAATGAGATGTATGTTGAAGTTTTATTTTTAGGTTTTTTATAAGCCTCACGCTTTGGTAGGCAATTTGAAGAAGGTTTGTTGCTGCTACGTATGGAAAGCCAGTTTGAAGATGATGTATTATATTTCGACTGTTGGGGAGCCGAACTTGAAGTAGTATGGTAAAAAAGTTTCCGGTAGCCTTCGCCCCAAATGTACTTTCCGGTGGTCTTTGCCCCATATGTTTAAAAAATATTAACATTGTAATTTTGACTGTTTCTTTAAATATTTATATTTATGTTTGCCTCGGCTGCGTCAGTATTATTGTTAGAGACATGTTTCTCTTTGCAGGGTTGTGGTGCGGCTGAAGAATGTAGGCTTACACAGATTATAATTTTACTTCACTCCTTTTATTAATGCTTGACACGATTTAAATAACACTTTACGGTTATAGAGAGAGCTGTAGGATTCTTTTTATTAATTAATTACACTTTTTAATACGTAAACTTATGTTTCGTCTCACACGAATACGTATTAAATCTCTGGAGGACACTTTTTGCGTCTGATTAGGAACACGGTTTGGAGGCAACTGAACTGATTGCAACCTCCTAAACTTGTAAATTTCTGTATTTCAAGTCTCTGATTGGCTATTCCTACTCCAACAGAATACCTTCTTTTAATTAAAGCTTTTTCTGGTCGTTGATTGGTTATTTTATAAACTGTCACTAAATTATGTTATTGTTGCTCCAATAATGACTAGTAGCATTATTAATCATTTTTACTCATTATTGCCTGAAGGTTACCTCTTTGTTAGCAACTTTTATCCTATTATTCTCACAGCTCCTACATTATTAAATTACGTAATGCATTCACATAACATTATTGAACATGTTTACAATAATATAAGCATATGCAATGACTGTTACGTACATTTTACAAATTATTATATAAACATATTGCTTCAAGGCGGGGTGTTATTGAATTTACATATTATATAATTTGAATGAATCATTTAAGCATTAAAAAAACTGCCTCACGTTCAAGCTAGGCATTTTAAGTTACACGCGACATAATAAGTGCGCCGCTAGGAAACCCCGTCTTACGCTATACCGTTACGCCGGTGATAATCGGTGAGATTTAACCGCAGTAAAATCTTCGATAAACTTTTACCATGGTCGATGCAATCGCGGTGGTAAAGTCAGTATTTTACCACGATAAAACCTTGATCGAGAATGGTACACACGACCTATGTGATATAAATATACCTGTGTTTGAATCAAGAGGAACAGCAGGAAAGGAAATATATTTCCCCTCTTTGAATTATTAGATCTCATAACTTAAAAGGCTGCACATCTTTATCTCCATTTCTTGAGCACAATAAAAGCTGTTGCCCTTGTTGCACTCAAGCAAGAATCCATATCAATTACGGTCGCCTTTTTCCATTTCCTGCAGCAACTTTCCCATTTCTTATTTATATGTGGCTTGCACCAAATTGAATGAATATCAGCAACTAATTCCGCACACAACAAAAGACACAATAAAACAGAGCAAAAGTTTCCGTCCGAGGGAAGCACCCCCCGTCCTTTCCAAGACTAGAGAAGATATTTTCGTTTTGTGCTTGGCAGTCAAGACCCGAAGAAGAAGTTTCCCAAACACAGAAGCAGAAGTAATAATAAAAGAAGTGCTCTTTCAATACGACAACTCCTCCCTTTCTCAGAAATGAAATGTGACTCCAAGATACAACTTGACATATCAGGTCCGTCCTGGACTTAGGCACACAAAAGAGCTTGGAGACGCTTTGATCGATTGGAAACAAAGCTGAATTTAGGCGCATTGCGGTCGCACTAATCCTCCAAATATTTTACTGGTCTGTAACAGTTTCCACGAAACATTAATTGATTGGAATGGATTTATTTATATAGCAGCTGTCTTATTTGGCATAGCATTCGTATATTCCACAAGGGGTTGAAAAATGTTAGTAAGGATAGCCTTTTGAAGATACGTCCAGAAAGTAAGTTCCGTTTGGTAATAAAATTAAATTGTGTACAGATACAGAAAAATTATTTATTGCACAAAATTCTACAACTCTTAAACTACGTTTCCACATAACTGCCGAAATTTTGCAGGCATTTGTCATAGGTGGCACAAGTTTTTGTATACCTTCTTCATAGAAGTTTGCCGCCTGTGTCTTCAACCAATTGGAAACATTTTCTTTCAGCTCTTCGTCATTGTTGAAGTGTTGACCGCCAAGGAAAGACTTGAGATGTAAGAACAGATGAAAGTCGCTAGGAGCGAGGTCAGGGCTGTACGGAGGATGGTCAAACACGTCCCAGCCAAATCCCTGTAGGAGGTTTTGCGTCACATCTGCAGTGTGTGGTCGTGCGTTGTCGTGAAGAAAAACAACACTTTTTGACAGCAATCCTCGGCGCTTATTCTGTATTGCGCGGCGCCATTTCCTAAGTGTCTTGCAATAAACATCTGCTTTGATTGTTTGACCACGCGGTAAGAAATCAATGAGTAAGATGCCTTTCCAGTCCCAGAACACTGTGCACATCATTTTTCGAGGTGTCAAGATTTGTTTAAGCTTAACCTTTGCTGGGGATGAAGTGTGCCTCCATTCCATTGATTGCCGCTTACTTTCATGGGTGTCGTAAGAAACCCAAGTTTCATCTCCTGTGACTATCTGTGTCAGAAATTCTTCGCCGCCTTCATCATAACGGGTCAAAAACTGAAGTGCACTACCCATTCGGTTTGTTTTGTGTTGCTCAGTAAGAACCTTTGGTACGCAACGAGAGCAAAGTTTACGAAATTTCAGTTTTTCGGTAACAATTTCATGAATTAGTGATCGTGAGATTTGGGGAAATTCCATAGCGAGAGCACTAATTGTAAACTTGCGGTTTTCCTGCATCTTGACATCAATCGCGTGAACCAGTTCTTCTGTAACCAAAGATGGACGCCCACTTCGTTCTTCATCGTGCACTTCACTACGTCCTTCATTGAATTGTCGGACCCATCTTCTCACCATGGAATCACTCATCGCATTTTGTCCGTAAACTTCGCAAATTTGCCGATAAATTTCAATTGGTTGCACTTTCCTAGCATTCAGAAAACGAATCACAGATCTGATTTCACAAGCGGCGGGATTTTCAATCAACACCGACATTGTAAACAAGCACAACAAAGCGTACGTGGCTGACATCGATCTCAAAATGGCGCACGTTTCTTCTCCTTGATACAGAGCGTTTACCGCGCATGTGCGCAACTGCGATCGCAGCGCTGCAGCGGAGAGAAATTGAAACGGAACTTACTTTCTGGACGTACCTCGCATGTTTGTTGGTTGGGAAATGTATGTACTAGTGTTTGGGTTGGTAACAGAGATCGGATGATGTCAGGATAGTCGGGGAAACCGGTTCGTTAGAAGGTAGCGTCAGTTGCTTCTCTCTCTTGCAAGGGAGCACCCGTGTAGGATGGCCACATCATAATCGACTCGTCGCCAACGACAAAGCAGGTGATGTTGTATCCATTTATATTTAATATACTTTTGACCATCTAAAGTTTTGGCATGTGATTTTCAGTACCTATTAGATCCTTCTATCCTCCCACACCAAGATGTAGACATATTTTAGGCATTTTCAGGCATGTAATGATTAAGTTCAGCTCGCCCCGTCGGACTTCGTGTAGTTTATTGTTTGATCCTGTTCTCGATACCTATTGCTCTATCCCCATTGAGCTAAATCATAAAGAGGTTACGACAATATAGTTCACAAATGTGCGCCCTGGCTTGACCAAGAAGTATGGTTTTATTTACGAGGGGCGTCCAATTAGTAAGTTTCCCTATTTTATAAAAAACAAAACATTGATCATGTTGAATTAATTTTATTTATATTGTACAATCCTTGTGTTACCTTTCTACACAGTCAACATGTTTATCCAAGCATTTTTGGGGACGTGAGACAAGTTTTTCCAAGTCAGTGTTGTACCAGGTCGGGTACTGTGCTCCCAACCAGCTGTTCACTGATTTGACTTCATCATCGTGTTAAAAGTGCTTACCTTTGAGTTGGAGGAACATGTGAAAATCACTTGGGGCAAGCTCCGGTGAATACGGAGTAGAGAAAGTAAAAACTTGTAGTATATAAGTAGATCTGTGAATATAGAAGACATGCATTTACATTTTAGCAGATATTATATTGGAATAGGAGTTTTAATCAGCACTTGCGCAATTTTAGCCCAATCTTCGCCATCTATCACACTCAAAATAATGGTAATAGAAACCAAAACCACCCTTCAGTTTCAATAATAATTACTCTTTAAGAAATCTTAGCTTGATCTCTGCTTAAAACTCAACATCACTTATGCGAGAGAGGAATTTTCTGTAAGCCCAAGTGTGTGTGTGTGTGTGTGTGTGTGTGTGTGTGTGTGTGTGTGTGTGTGTGTGTGTGTGTGTGTGTGTGTGTTTCTGTGAGAGACTTAGGCCAGTAAAAGAGATTGATCGCCCGATTTGTGTCACGTCGCATCCGTTTCGTACTCGACGGATGCACACGCGGGCGAAGGAAACACCTTGTTAGAGGCTTAATGGTTTGCCATTCAGTTTCGATACAGACGTCATCAGCAGAAGCCATATAACTATACTATTCCTCTGTAATGGGAAAACATCTGATGTGTTACACTCACATGACTTTCTCTACCCTCTATCGTTTATCAGTAGGTGTACAAATTATTCTTACGAAAGCTCATTTTCTGTAATTAAAATATCTACATCTGAAAGGAAAATATGTTCACATACTACTTGAGAAACAAGTGTTGGGTTAAGTAACGAAATATTCGCCATTATCAGCGGTGCAAACTTCTCTTCAAAGGGCGCGCTTTGCAGTGCGTTGATGTATTCACATTTCAGTTTTATTTAACACATTAACCTCCTATATGTGCGCGATAACGCGGCGAAAATGAAATACCTCTGCAAACTAAGTTGAGATAATGGGAACAATGCGTGCAGGGACCAGCAATGGAGAGAGAGAGAGAGAGAGAGAGAGAGAGGGAGAGAGAGCAAAAGTTGGGGAAAAATAGTTTGGGTGTGTTCGATAATTGTGTGGACCATCCATCATGTCTCAATGATAGGATCAGCGTCTAATTAATATCCCGCAAACCGCTATCACAGGACACGAAACGCTGGGTTGACATTCGCTTTGTATACGCCAACGGTCAACTGCAGCGCAGTCAAATGATTCTGTATCGGCTAATCTGTAGCTGTAGAGTCTGAAATAGCCTTTGAGGTCCCGTCTTAAGAGCTCAGAGCCGCTTTTCATTCGGGATCCGTATTCCGCTCTACCATTCAGTTGAAAACTGCTGGACTTCAAAGCGTGTTTACGTACACGCGTCAATAGAAGTAACATTTTGTGACAACTATCAGAGAGAGGGGGGTTTAAAAAAATCTGAATTGCCTTTTATTGCGTTTTACCAAAAGTTTTATAACATAAATGAACACGAACCCAATAAACGGGATTTGGTAGATATATTTATGTCACTGAAAAGAGACTTTCTAAAAATATCTGATGCACTGCTTTTACATGAACTATTCCACAAGCTATTCATACCAAAGTTTCTTCTTCCAAACACAGTAAACTAGAGCGATTTGTACTTGGATGTGCTACATTCACATGACTTTCTCTGCCCTCCAGTATACAAACTATTCTTGCTCAAGCTTCTTCTTTCTCTACTACGTATAGTAAGTAGGGGAAGTATTATATTCCACCCAAAAATTCGATACCGAGATTTCACTGGAAATGCATGTTTTCAGACCCCCTGAATCCAAAAAAATGTGTTACACTCACATAACTTTCTCTACTCTTGTACAAACTATTTTTACAAACGTTTATTCTCCATATGCTTCATGTTAATCGAGATATCAAGATGTCAATCTTATTGCTAATTTTCTTGTAGATGCAAGGGGAATTGGTAGACTTTAAGCGATAATCAAATATTTTAAGAGCTGGTTACTATGTGGAGTATTCCATTCTCTTTGCATGTCCAGGACATAAAAAAATAAATAACGAATTTGAGAAAAAGTATAAGTATTGGAAATTTTAAGGGAGTAACAAGCAATATCTCGAAAATGGTTCACTCAACAACAAAAAATGTATATGACATAAATTGTGTATTTTAACGCGATCTACATTTATGTTTAGTAAAACTTTGTCTATCTCTTATGGTTTACCAGTTATTCAAAAGTCGTTTACAACAAAGAATACGTTTGGAGACATTCCCAGAAAATTCAAGATATACATTTCTTTTGTCATAAAAATATCTTAAACATATGATATTTTAATCAAAATCGTTACAGCCATTTTTGAGGAAATTAAAAATTTCAAAAATGTTCCATGTAAAGGGTAATCTGGGGTGGGGGATTTTCTTGAAAACCTTCGTGTCGCATCTCTGGAAGATACTGAACCTAAATACCAAGTTTGATGTTTATCCGACTGTTTGTTTCTGAGTTATGCTGTTCACAGACACACACACACACACACACACACACACACACACACACACACACACACCGGACATATTTCCAAAGATGCTTTTTTTTGGATTCAGGGGGTCTCAAAACATATATTTCCGGTGAAATATCGATATCGAATTTTGGGGTGGAATACAATACTTCCCCTACTTACTATACGTAGCAGAGAAAGTAAAAAAGCATTTTTGGAAACATGTCCGTGTTTCATCCATGGTTATGAATCGACGCAGAAACTCGGCTTTATTGCAGCGAAACATCACGAAACACTCGACTGAAACATCCTCGGGATGCTGCTTTTGTTCCATTGTGAGTAAACGCAGCACACATCTTGTGCATAGCTTTCTCATGTGTAAATGTTCAGTCAGTATGCGATGTACAGCACTTTTTGAAATGCTTACGATGTCTGCTAGCTCGCGTACTCAACCGACGGTCATTCAATACCATTTTGTGGATTTTCTTCACATTTTCTGGCGTGGTCACCTCATTTGGTCGACCACTGCGATGTTCGTCCTGGCAGCTCGTACGGCCTAGCTTAAACTCTGCCACCCAATATTTTACTGTTGTAAACGAAGGAGCAGACTCCCCCTGAGTAGAATCTAGCTCAGCTTTAATATTAGTTGGACTAAGAACTTTCAAATGAAAGTATTGTATCACATAACGATGGTCAGTTTTATCCATGTTTACAAATTCGCTGAGAGCGTTCACTATTGATGGCTGACAAACAATTACTAAACAACGTAGTATCATCAAACTCAAGACTTAAGCTTTATAAGGTTGGTACTTTCTACCACAGTTATTTGTTTGAAACAACTACCAGTATCTATACACCACGTCGGGTACTTCTGGGACTGCCCTCGTACATCGATTTAGAAACAAATCGGGCCTGCAGTTTCCTCCATTAAGAACAGGAGCAAATGATCTACTTAACTCACAAAATATAATACGGTATATTCTCTGCTATTTTTTTTTACGACATTAAGTCAGTCAACCTATCACTTCACCGCATAAACGGTCGACTGACTGCAGTTTTTCGCTTACAGAGCAGAATTTATCACGTGTTCATTTTTTTACACAGCAATCGAAATACACAGCATCTCCGCAGGAAGATCGCACTTCATTAAACTTCCACTGCCGGAAGTGACAAAATAATCAGATTACTCTGTCCGGATTTCTGCTTGTGGTGTTTAAATTAAACCTTGGGTTATTTTAATATCTACCAGCGCAAATAATTTTCCAGCGAAGCAATACGCCTGTAATGGAGGGCATGTTGGCTGCGAAATATCGATACACGTAACCAATTTAATGCTTGAAGCTAATGGATAACGTCATGTAAGGGGTCGCCAGAGGGTTGTGGCAAAATTAAATCTTTCGAATGCTGGGATAAAATCCCACGTGTAACTAGCTTAACGTGTTGTTATTTCCCTCACTCCTTCTTATGGACGATAATTTTACGGAAATCCCGGAAGTCAATTCTCTGCACTGCAGGGGGGAAAAATAACTGAATTTGTGCATAAGCTTTTTAAAGTGATAGTTATCTCTAAAACACCCTCTACAGTAATTCAATGATTGAACAAAACAGAAAAAAGAAGGAAAGTCCATAGATCATAGTTTTCAACACAAACTTTTTTATGTTTTAATATTCTCATCACTTTCACTACTCATTCGTCTACAATTCATTCACATCTACTTATAGATAATATAATATGTAAATTCAATAGCAGTCCGCCTTAAAGCAATATGTGTATGTAATAATTTGTAAAATGTATGTAACAGTCATTGTATATGTTTATATTATTGCACACAAGTTCAATAATGTTATATGAATGTATTACGTAATTTAATAATTCATATAACATTATTTAACAGCTGTGAGAATAATAGGTTAAAAGTTCTAACAATGAGGTAACCTTGAGGCAATAATGAATTTGAAAGTTTAACAATACTACTGGTAATTCTTGGAGCAACAATATTGTAAATTTTGTGATAGTTTATAAAATAGCCAATCAACAACCAGAAAAAAGCTTAAGTTAAATAAAAGTATTCTATTGGATTAGGAATAGTCAATCAGAGACTTGAAATTTACAGAAATATACAAATTTAGGTGGTAGAAATCAAGTCAGTTGCTTGTAGAAAGCGCTCATAACTCGAGTTGGTTGTAGACAGTGTTACTAATTAGACGCGAGATGTGTCCTTGAGACATTTAATACGTATTCGTGTGAGACGAAAAATAGTTTACTTGTTTAAAAAGTACAAATATTTTATAAAC
This sequence comes from Deroplatys truncata, assembly GCA_030765065.1. Classification (NCBI taxonomy): domain Eukaryota; kingdom Metazoa; phylum Arthropoda; class Insecta; order Mantodea; family Mantidae; genus Deroplatys; species Deroplatys truncata. The sequence goes on from CM060979.1 coordinate 18,218,945, forward strand.
GAAGTGAAGTGTTCTTTAAATCGTGTCAAGAATTAATAAAAAGGAGTAAATTAAAAATTATAATCTCTGTAAGTGTGCGGTTGCAACTACCTCAAGTTCGGCTACCCAACTTTTGAAATACAATACAACTACATTCTCAAAATAAATAAATAAAATCTGAAATATTCCGTCACGGTGCCTAATTTATTAAACCGGGACGTGATTTCCAAATTCTTACATTTAGTACAGAACATTCAAATTACATTCCAATACGTTTCTTTTTTTTCAGATTACTTATATTATAAAAAATTAACATAAAAACAAAATATAAGCATATAAGTAAGATCAAAATATGAATAAGAAGAAAAGAATAGATATAAAATACAGTAAAAGGAAAGAAAGAAATAAATAAAAGGCAGGTAAGATTAAGAAGTAGAACAACACAGAATATTTTCTAAATATACAACAGAAAAGTTAGGAAGTAAATAAAATAAAACAGTAATACTCAACTCAATCATTTACTAAACTAATATACTACCTACTAACCTATATAATAAATTACTGGTATCCAGTTAACGTCTAGTAGTATTCTTAATTAAACCTAAACTTAAGCTACATCTAAGCTATTAATCTAAATACATACTAAAATCGCCGTCTAATTGTCTACTAATGCATTAACAATTTCAAATTTCAAACAAACACTACAAAACGTTAAACTGACAGTCAGATTAAACAAAAAAATCTGATGTGTTACACTCACATGCCTTTAAGCATAGAAATATCTCTTAATAGTTGGATGCTATGCGCAGCACCATTCTCATTGCCACAGATTAATACTCTTTGCATATCCAAGACAAAAAATGAATAACGAATTCCCATTTGAGAAAAGTATTGAAAAATTTAAGGGAATAACAAGCAATATCTCGAAAATGGTTCACTCAACAAAAAAAAGTATATGACATAAATTGTGTATTTTAACACGATCTACATTTTTTGTGTAGTAAAATTTTGTCAATTTCTTATGGTTTACCAGTTAAGCAAAACTCGTTCACAATGGAGAATACTTTTGGAGACATTCCCAGAAAATTCCAGATATACATTTCATTTGCCATAAAAATATCTTAAACATATGATATTATAATCAAAATCGTTAAAGTCATTTTTGAGAAAATTAAAATTTTCGAAAAATGTTCCATGTAAAGGCTAATCTGGGGTGGGGAAATTTTCTTAAAACCTTCGTGTCGCATCTCTGGAAGATACTGAACCTAAATAGCAAGTTTGGTGTTTATCCGACTGTTCGTTTCTGAGTTATGTTGTTCATAGACACACACACACACACACACACACACACACACACACACACACACGGACACGTTTCCAAAAATGCTTTATTTTGGATTCAGGGGGTCTCAAAACATGTATTTCCTATGAAATCTCGGTATGGAATTTTTGGGTGGAATAGAATACTTCCCCTACTTACTATACGTAGTAGAGAAAGTAAAAATAACTGTCAAATACCGCCTAATAGGTTACTCTCAACTTGTCCATAGGGAAAACTACACTTTACGAGGTACTATTAAAAGCTTGTCAGGGATGTCCAGTCTGCTCTTATTTGTAGTTGGATATGTAAAAATAAGAATAATGGAGTGGTGGTGAAGCAAGACCACCTCCATTACGTAGAGTAGCTCTGGACTGCACTGCTCATCTTTAAAAGCTGGAAGCTGATTACCAAGGCAATGCTCGCTGCTGGAACCAGCATGGAATTAGAGTTAACAATCGCTGCGCCTGTACATTACTCTGCGGTTCGCGCAAAGACACGGGAGCTCGCCGATTATTATTCATGAGTAGCACAAACATCTACATGCTGTTGAGTGTGTGCAAAGCTGTCCTTGTGTCTGCACAGATTAGGGGTTAGATGCACTCATTGGTTGGCAGGCCAAACACAACAGGTGAGGCAAGCGTTACTGGATTCTGCAGCACGGGTGCCAATCTGCGCATCACACTAGTCATCTATTCTTATAAGCTTTGTGCCCCGTCTACTTGAGACAAACCTTCATTACAAACATACACATTTCGTTGTAGGTTTAAGGAGAACACAGTAAAGACGCGTAGAAGCATAGATACAGTTGCCTAGCACTAAGGTCTCAGTGGACATGCGACGAAGCAAGATGGTATGGTATAGGGATGAGACCAAGAAGGCTATCTGGCCGCCACACATCGATCCAAGAGGTACCACGTAAATAGAGTAAAACAAAATGTGATACATTCACAAGAATTTTCTACCCTCTATCGTTTATAACTGTGTATACAAATTATTCTTACACAAGCTTATTACTTTCTCTACTACGTATACTAAGAGTGTACGTATGTTTTGAGACCCCTTAATCCAAAAAAGCATTTTTGGAAACATGTCCGTGTGTGTGTGTGTGTGCGCGCGCGCGCGTGTGTGTGTGTCTGTGAACAGCATAACTCAGAAACAAACAGTCGGATAAACACCAAACTTGGTATTTAGGTTCAGTATCTTCCAGAGATGCGACACGAAGGTTTTCAAGAAAATCTCCCCACTCCAGATTACCCTTTACATGGAACATTTTTCAAAAGTTTTATTTCTCCCAAAAATGGCTCTAAGGATTTTAATTAAATTATCTTATGTTTAACATATTTTCATGACAAATGAAATGTATATCTCGACTTTTCTGGGAATGTCTCCAAAAGTATTCTTCATTGTGAACGACTTTTGCATAACTGGTAAACCATAAGAGATAGACAAACTTTTACTAAACAAAAAATGTAGAACGTGTTTAAATACACAATTTATGTCATATACATTTTTGTTGTTGAGTGAACCATTTTCGAGATATTTTCTAATACTTATACTTTTTCTCCAATGGAAATTCGTTATTCATTTTTGTTTGTCCTGGTAATGCAAAGAGAATAATGGAATACTCCACATAGCAACCAGCTCTTAAAATATTTGACTATCGCTTAAAGCCTACCATATTCCCCTTGCATCTACAAGAAAATTAGCAATAAGATTAACATCTCGATTAACATGAAGCATATAGAGAATAAGCGTTTGTAAAAATAGTTATATTTTATAATAGCATATAGAGAAAGTCATGTGAGTGTAACACATCAGATTTTTTTTCTAAGTACTACTTTTCAATCCAAATACATCTTTGCAAAAATAGCTACATTACATATTTCGATACAGATACAAAGGGAACAGCGACAGGGAAATGTTTAAGGACTGGTCTCTGTAAGTTGGTCTTAAAATTCCTTATGTGCCCATGCAATAGTGAGAAACAACACAAAGTTGGCAGGACGTAAGAGCATGACCAAGAAATGAACCATTCGAACCTTTAATAATGGATATCTCGGAAATAGCTTATGCCACAAAAGCAATTATTTGAAATAAATTGTGTGTTTTAAAGAGATCTACATTTTTGTGTGTGGTAGGTTTTCGTTTATCCCTCAGCGTTTACGAGATACGAGATTAATCAAAATTTCTTCCAGAATTCACGATATACATTTAATTAGTCATTAAAATATCTTTAATACTGTTATACGCCGAGGTGAGGCCAAAAGGGTTTCCAGTTAAAATATTAAATTTAATTACCCTGGCATAAATATTAGCAGACGTAGCTACAGAGGCAAACCAGAGATACCAGGAACTTGCTGCACAAAACTAAAGCGGGCGTGGGATATTTATAAACAATACATATAAATTCACATTTAACTCGGGTGTATTATAAAGTTGCTACATAATTTCCAAAAGGTTACAGGCAAACACTGTGGGAGATGCACCACACTCACACAGAGCATGCATTCCTACTCACAAACACACACTCTCAAGATATACACTCGACTCACGCCACGCTTCCAGACTATGAAGCTCGTCCCTCAACTTGGCTTCACCCCTCCCAGACTAGAAGCGTGAAGGGAAATTGCCGCGCCGGAAACGAATTCAACTCACAAACGAAATAATTAGTTCAACAATATCATTGTACACAGCAATAATGTGTCCGACGCGACAATGAACACACAGACACTACAATATATTATATTTCAATTCAAATCGTTAAGTCATTTTTAAAGAAATAAAAAATTACGAAAAATGTTCCATATAAAGGATGGATGGTGTGGGGGGGTATATTCTTGAAAGTCTTCGTGTCGCATCTTTGGAAGGTACTGGACTTGAATAGCAAGTTTAGTATTTATGGGCCTCTCAGCTTTTGAGTTATACTGTCCTCACGCACGGGCTTGATTCTAAAAAGGCCGTTTATTTATTCAGGAGACCTCAAAACATGTATTTTCGTGAAATCTTGATATCCAATTTTTGGGTGTTATCGAAAGCTTTCTCTATTACTAGTCCTGGGTTCGATTCTCGCCACACGCCTACACTGACCTTGGGTTTTTCATGGTTTTTCCCTGTCGGTAGGCGAATGCTACCATGATGTACTTCCCACCCCTTTCATTCCGTTTCCTTCTCATATTTCAGGTGTGCTTCTAGGTTTCGTGGCGTGTGGCGGTGCCTGGCAGATGTCGCGGATGTTTGCTCAAACGAAGGAGTACTCCCCGTGGACAATAGAGGGCTTGGTCGATGGCGAGACCATTGCTCCAACAGTGCGACGGGTCTTCGAGCCTGGAACTGTTAGAGACCTCCGCGCGTCTCTTTGGCCTGTCTGCCTGCGGCCTGTAGCCTCCTTGGTTCCTTCACTTCATCCCTTCCTCCTGGTGGATGTTAGCCACAACAGATCTATGTAACAATTGACCTCCAAATGGGCAAACTCCACAAATTGACAACACTAGTTCGATTCTTAACAGAAATACGAGTATATGCACGTGAGCTGCTAAGCATTATTCTAAACATAAAATATGGCCACAAACAATTTGGGAAACACACTCTCTTTTGAGTTGATGTAGCCGGCTAATTTGCTTCTACTACTGACATTAACGAAGAGAATAACATCTACATTAATGACACACACACACACATCGTTTATTTTGACGTACTTTACATATGTTCATCAAAAATAATTAGCTTTATGATTGCCAAATTTAAGGATGTACACAGTTGTTGCACCGTTTGCAGCATAACGAAAAGTCTGTAAATAAAAGTAATAGTTTTTGCTTGAAATTAAAGCAGGTCTAGTGGTTTATAACTGCACACCCAGGAAAAACTGAAAAAAGAATTCATACGAGGTATGAAATTAAGTTGGGAAATTAAAGGGGAAATGACCATAGGGGAAGACTTTCATATACCCCCAAAAGACATCACATGAACAAAAACCGTCTATTGTTATTATTCTATAGAAAAAAGTTTTATGTGTTACATTCACATGCATTCTACACTGCCGTTTGTGAAAATTTCCCAAATAACTCCAAACTTTGTGGAAGTGTAGAAGCAATAAGTGATTAGGTTTGCAGAGAGATAGGGTACAGGTAGGCCGAGCAGAGCCCTCTCGTGTCGGTCCGACAAGGTCAGTGTTGCGCCCAGTGTAGTCAGTGCAGAGCTGTTAAACAAGGTGGAAACAATAAGGTGAGCGCCAGTATGCCTCGTCGACGTCTAAGGAAGCCATATCGGCACGTGAGTGAGTTAGAACAGGGCAGAATGATCGGTCTCCGGGAAGTGGGTTTGTCATACCGTGACATTTCGGCTCCTACAGGGCACGCTGCTACGACAGTGATGCGTGTGTGGAAGCAGTGGATAGATGAAGATTGTACGCAGCGAAAAGCGGGTACTGGACCACGGAACATGACCACAGCACGGGATAACCGTCATCTTGTCCGCATGGCCATAACGGATCATACAGCTTCATGCACAGTGTGGGCTCGACGCTGGGGCACTGCAACAGGTGTGAACTTGTCTGCATCAGCGGTTCGTCGCCGTCTGCTACATGTTGGACTGGTTGCATGCCATTACATCGGCTTCCATTGTCCAGAAACAACAAGCTCTTCCGACTGTAATGGTCACGTGAACACCGTCACTGGGGTCCTGAGTGGCAAAATATAGTCTTTTCGGACGAGTCCGGCTTCAACGTATCCTACAATGATGGCCGCATACGTGTCCGGCGGTACCGTGGTGAACGCAACCTGGAGGGCTGCATTGTTGAGCGGCATAGCGGACAAACATCAGGTGTGATGATTTGGAGGGCCATTGGTTACAACAACCGATCTCGCCTCCTACGAATTGAGGGCAATTTGGACAGCAACCGGTACCTAACGGTGGTTGTAGAGCCTGAGGTACTCCCCTGCTTCAGGCATCTCCACAGGCCACATTTCAACAGGACAATGTCCGGCCACATATTGCGAGAAATGTACAAGCCTTCTTCGAAGAGCGACGGGTACCATTGCTTCCCTGGCCTGCACGTTCGCCTGACATGTCGCCCATCGAACATGTCTGGGGTATGATTGGTCGGCACCTGGTGTGTCACGGACCTCCAGTAACCGGTGTCACGGATCTGTGGGCTCGAATACAAACTGCGCGGAGGGAAATCCCTTACGAAATTATTCAGAACCTTTTTTATTTAATGCCATGGCGTATAGCAGTTCTAATTGCAGCGCATGGAGGCCACACCAAATACTGAATATTAGGACTCAAAGGTCATGTATAGATTTGTGAAGTTTATCATGTGTTACTTGTCATGTATCTAACCTGTGGTATTAAATTTATACGTTTCCTTCTTGGTGTTGCAATTTTCACAAACGGCCGTATTAGTGGGTACACAAACTATAAAGCTTATTTTTCTATCTTAGATATTTCAATCGAGACAAACCTTTAGAGAAATAGCTACACATACAAAGAGAACACCTATATGCTAGCCTAGAAATTCCATACTGTTTCCATACTGTCTCTGCAATTGCGAGAAACAGCCGAATGTCGACAGCACTAAAACAATCAAGTATTGAACAATTCGAACCTTTAATAACGGATATTTCAGAAATGGCTGATGCCACATAAAAGTTATTTAAAATAAATTGTGTGGTTTAAAGAGATCTAATTTTCTGTGTAATATGTTTTCGTCCATTGCTTAACACTTACAGTTATACAAGATAACACAAAATTCATCCCAATGAACAAGACTTCATAGGCTATTCCCAGAAAATTAGACATACATTGTGTTGTTCCATGCTAAGTGTGGCTGGGATGGGGGGGGGATTTTCTTGAAAATCTTCGTGTCGCATTTTTTAAAGGTACCGAATCTAAGGACCAAGTTTGGCATTTATCAGAATGCTATTAGTTGCTGTTCGCAGACATACACACGCGAAATTTTTCTAAAAATGCCTTTATTATTCAGGGGAGGCCACAAAAATATGTATTTCCGTTGAAATTTCGGTATCGAATTTTTGGGTGGAATGCAATACCTTCTCTAGTTACTATTTACATACGTGGTAGGGAATTATTCTTCTGTTCCTGCAGATATTTATTTGAACACGCTAGGTGTTTTCTGTAGACCAGGTAAATACCAAGTACGCATGCGCGGCTGCACATCCGTGTCACTCAGACGGCCTAAGGACCACCACCGACAACATCGTTGTTTGTTTGTCGAGCAAACAACCGCGTAATTGAATCACGTGGGCCCGTGTCAACATCTATTAAATATCAAAATATCCGCGTCCGCACTACCTGTTTACATTTACTTTCGCACGTATCAAATTTCCTCATAGGTGGGCTTATGGATTCTCGTCTCGGTGCCAAAAAATAAATGTGTAACAGCCATTCTAATTAATTCAATGCTGATACATCTAACATGAAGTTCACGTGTTGCTATCGAGAACGAAAAGGGGAATTATCGGAGGGTAACGGGTTTGGTATTAATCTGGTATTAAACTGGTACCGTGCATAAAAGCTTTAGTGTAAACTTCTTGAACATAGTGCTCTGGAGTAAACGTTTATACGACGTCATATTTTCTCTATCTAATATGTAATCACTAGCTAGTTGTCAGACGTTGCAATAGCTTTTTAAACTCGAATGGTGAATTATTAATTTCTTTAACCTACCCCCTACTTTCATACTTTCTCTACTACGTATAGTAAGTAGGGGAAGTATTTCATTCCAATCAATAATTCGATATCAAGGTTTCACCGGAAATACATCTTTTGAGGTGCCCTGAATCGAAATGCAATATTTTTGGAATAATGTCCGTAAGTGTGTGTTCTCCATCTCCATCTTATTCTCAGTCTATTTCATGTTAACCAGATAAACACTTGCAGAAACTTTTTGACATCTACCAGTTATACAAGATAATACAAAATTCATCCCGAATGAAGAACACTTGAGGCAGTATTTTTAACACTTAAATGATTTCAGTCTAATTTGATAATATAAAATATAATAACAGCCCGCATTAAAGCAATATGTGTATGTAACAATACATAAAAAATGTATATTACAGTCATTGTAAATTTTTACATTATTGTATACATGTTCAATAATGTTATGTGAATGTATTAAGTAATTTAATAATGTAGGAGCTGTGAGAATAATAGGTTAAAGGTTGCTAACAGTGAGGTAACAATGAGGTAACCTTAAGACAATAATGAGTAAGAATGTTTAATAATGGTATTAGTCATTATTGGAGCAACAATAATGTAAATTTTGAGACAGTTTATAAAATAGTCAATCAACAACCAGAAAAAGCTCTAGTTAAATAAAAGTATTCTATTGGATTACGAATAGCCAATCAGAGACTTGAAATACAGAAATTTACAAATGTGGCGATAGAAATCAAGTCAGTTGCTTGTAGACAGTGCTCATAACTGCACGCGTTGTTTGCAGACAGTGTTCCTAACCGGACGCGAGACACGTCCTCGAGAAATTTAATACGTATTTGTGTGAGAAAATAGTTTGTGTTAAAAAGTGCAAGCAATTAACAAAAGAATCTCACAGCTCTCTGTATCAGTGAAGTGTTATTTAAATCGTGTCAAGCATTAATAAAAGGAGTGAAGAAAAACGTAAAATCTGTGTAAGCCTACATTATTCAGTCGCACCACAACCCTGCAAAGAGAAACGTGTCTCTAACAATAATACTGACGCAGCCGAGGCAAACATAAATATATAATATTTAAAGAAACAGTCAAATTACAAAGTTAATATTTTTAAATTTTTGGGGCGAAGGCTGCCGGGTACCATACGTGCGGTTGCAACTACTTCAAGTTCGGCTCCCCAACAGTTGAAATATAACACAACTCCTTCAATACAATCTACTTCAAATTGACGCCCAAAGCGTGGTGCAAATAACGAAAAGAAACTATCATCTCGCATTACACAGGCTATTCTCATAGAATTCAAGATATACATTTTATTTGTCATGTAAATGGCTTTAATATATGGTGTCTTAATCAGAATCGCCAGAGACATGTTTGAAAAAATCGAATATTTCGAAAAATCTTTCATGGAATGAGTAGTTTGGTTTGGGGGATTTTCTTGAAAATCCTTGTCTTGCATTCTGGGAAGACGCAGAACTAAGAGTTTATTAATTTAAGCGCGCGGACCTTTTTTCTAAAAAAAAAAGAAGAAGTAATTCCAATGTGTTGCACTCACATGACCTTCCCTACTCTTGTGCAAACTATTTTTACAAACGCTTGTTCCACCTACTTCGTGTTAATCGAGATAAACCTTTGCTAATTTGCTTGTAGGCTTTAAGCGATAGTCAAATGTTTTAAGCGCTGGTTGCTATGTGGAGCATTACATTCTCTTTGCATGTCCAGGACATAAAAAACGAACAACGAATTTCCATTTGAGAAAAAGTATAAGTATTGGAAATTTCAAACAAATAATATCTCGGAAATGCTTCGCTCAAAAAAAATGTATATGATAATAATTGTGTGTTTTAACGAGATAGGCAAAATTTTACTACACAAAAAATGTACATCTCTTAAGTTTTACCAGTTATGCGAAAGTCATTCAGAATGAAGACGACTTTTGGGGTCATTCCCAGGAAATTCAAGATACACATTTCATTTGACATGAAAATATCTTAAAACAAAATTTTCGAAAAATGTTCCATCTGAAGAACACTCTGGAAGGGGGATTTTCTTAAAAATCTTCATGTCGCAACCCAAATACCGAGTTTGGTATACATCCGACTTTTCGTTTTTGAATTATGCCGTTCACAATCATTTTGGAATCCGGGAGCCTCAAACATTTCTGGTGAAATCTCGCAATCGAATTTTTGGGTAGAATACAATACTTTCTGTAATTACGTAGTAGAGAAAGTAAAAAAGCAATAACGAGCATTTGTTTAACCAGCCGTGCTCCAGGTGTAACTAACTCCGGAAGATGTCTTGAACTTTTGAAGGAAGTTAGTAGTTCTTTAGGCGGGTGATATTGAAGCTAAGGTGAAACCCTTTAGAAAGAGACAAAACCGGTTACTCGGATTTCCTGAACACGTGTCAGCAAAGGAAGTGCTCGAGCGGTAATTGGCATAACGTTACCTAGGTTACAATTACGTCATTTTCTCTGTGAAATACGATATTGGTACAATCGTGAATGTGTTCACATGCTAAGATGAGGAGAGGCATTTACAGAAGCAAGCAAGAGGGGGGTCTAATTTACATAACAAAGACGGACCTGTCAACTCCGCTAATGCAACTGACCACATTGTCTCACAGACATAACAGTAATTGTGTTCCTCTGCCAAACTATGACGTAACGCGCATCAACTGGCTGTCGTTGTGTTATTTTTCCACAATCCTTTATCAGTAGATTGTTTTTGCTCGCCCACACTATAAAACGCTGATTACATGTGACGTAACTGAACTATAATGACACCCATTATACTTCAGCGACTCATTATGATCTTATTCGGGGGTGATGGAGAAGGATGGTATTATCAGGAATGTTGTGGGACAAAGAAAAAAGTGGAAAGAGAACTAAAGAATGGGGGTTGACAGGAGAACAAAACGATAAAGAAAAGTTTTAATACAAAGATTGGGTATAAATGTGTAATGGAGGCGAAAAAGAAAGAATGGGTGGGGGATTAAGTCGTAAAATGAAGCAGCAAAAAATGAGGATAGAAGGCGATATGAAAGATGGTGCAACAGATATATAAGAACAAAAGTGGGGGGAACAACATACAGGTGGAAACATGGTGTAATTACTTTAAAGAGTTATACGGAGTGCAAACATTAGTCAAAGTTCAAGAGAGTTTAAAAGATCGAGTACAGTATATTGAGGATTTAAACGAAGAAATTGAGATAAATGAAGTAAAAACACAAATATTAAAGTTAAAAAATAACAAGTCCTGTAGAATTGATTATTTACCAGGTGATACTGGAAAACATGGTGCGAAAATGATGATAGGCTGAAACAGTGAAATTGTTTAACTCAATACGTGAAAGGGATAAAGTCCCAGAGAACTAGAAAAAGGGAATTGTAGTACCAATATACGGAAGAACCAAAAGACTACGAACCGGCTGCGCGGTGTTTTTCCTGACCGCGTTCTCGGCAGTCGTTGCCGTCTGCCGCAATCATAGAAAGCCGCGGATGAAAGCGTACAAAATTTTTAAATCTACTTTTAAAGGCTTTACTTAACAGCTTTATGAAAGTGTGTTTGAGGACAAAATTATTAGTAGAGATTTGTGGTCCCCTCGGTCCCCCAACCTAACTCCCTACGATTTCTATCTCTGGGGTTACTTAAAACAAAGTGTACAAGACAAACCCACACACCCTGGAAGAATTAAAACAAAATATCCGCCAGGAAATTGCCAGGATTTCTCAACGTGAACTACGGCGAGTGATGGATAATTAAAGAGGTGCCAAAAATATATCCACAACGATGGTGACCGTTTCGGAATCTCCTTTCATAAAGTTGGTAAGTAAAGCCTTTAAAAGTAGTTTTAAAAATCTGTATGGTTTCATCCGCGCGTTTCTATGAAGCGGCAGACGGCAACGAGCGCCGATGATGCGGACAGGAAAAACACCACGCAGCCGGTTCGTAGTTTTTTTGGCTCTCTCTGTATAAACGCAAAGCAGTTATAGAGGATCCAACAAATGATAGAGGCATTACCATACTAGCAGTGATAGGTAAAGTATATACAAGGATACTAGCTCACAGAATGCGGAGATGGGTGCAGAAAGAGGGGAAGATAATCAGAATTCCAAGCAGGATATAGAAAAAGGAAGGAGAACAACAGATAACATATTAATTATACAGACAGTGGTGGATAAATACTTAAGCATAAAAAAAGGGCAGCGTATGCATGATTTACATTTATTTAGGAAAAGCATTCGACTCTATCAACAGGGATGCACTATGGTTAAATTAATTAAGAAAGGTGTGAGCGCATCATTTATAAAGAATATAATGCGTTTATGTGCAAATAATGAGTGCTGTGTGAAAATAGCCAGGGATGAATTAATGAAGGGGCAAATAATTCAGGGCTTAAACAAGGGTGCAAAATTAGTCCAGTGTTATTTAACCTATTTATAGATTATATTATAAGAGAGATAAAAAGTTCATAAGCGTTCACCATTTATTAATAATAAGGAAATAACAGGATTATTGTTTGCAGATGATCTAGTGGTAGGTTCCATTTCAGTTGTGGGGCCAAGTAAAGCTATTGAAACAATTGGCAAATACTTTAAAGATTGAGGGTTGAGAATGAACAAAAAGAAATCGAAAATACTGGTCGTTAAAATAGGATATAAACTAAGAAAGACTGACAGGTAGTGTTGGGAGGGAACGGAGCTGAAAGTAGTGAGGACAATTGGCTATCCAGGAGTAAGGTAGTGCATGGGATGGGAGAGAAGAGAAGAAAAAAGTACAAGCAAAGGAGAAGCAAGCAATACAGGTAATCAGAGCTGTGTAAACAAAATATCAGAAGTGCAAATTGCGTGGCTGTAAAGTATATATAATATAGTGGTGGAAGCAAGGGTGTTATACGCAGCAGAGATATGGAGACTGGAAAAAAATTGGGAAGATGTAGATGCTATACATAGGAATTTTTTGCAAAATAAGCCTGGAATTACCAAGGAATTCGCCGAATGGAGTAGCACAAGCAGTATTAGGGAGGGTGGGAGCAAAAGGCAAAATGGTAGAAAGGGCAACCAAACGCTGGTTCAGGATATTGCTACTGGAGAAAAATGATATGCTAAAGCAATGCTTAGTTGTATAGGAGAAAATGGGAAAAAAAGAAACTTGGATGCACAAAATACGACATTGGAAGAATTAGGAATGGGAGAAACATGGGCTGAAAGAAACAACAAAAATAAGGGTTTCTGGAAAGAAATTAGTACGAGAGCGGAGGATATTGAAAAGCAAGAAATTATAAGTAGTCTCAAGGAAAAAGGTCATTAATAAATTATAAATATTTAAAAAGGGAATCGGGGAAAAGAAAGATACATCGAAGTATGCAACAAAGAGGCCAGAATGGGATATGCATGGGCAAGGACAGATATGATGAATTTAACTGGTATAACAGGGAAAACAAGGGGGATGTACTAAATGTATTGGATTACATGACAATTGCATTATATTCTGGAATGCTAGGACACGGATAAAGGAAGAGAAAATTTAATACTACAAAAATGGAAACATTTACCAACAGAGATGAAAGTTAGGAATATATTTAATACAAGTTCAAATGAATATATGGAGAAAATACGGAAAAATAATAACAAGGCAAAAAAGTAAATAGTGGATACATTATACGTACCCATTATATATACAACAGAATGTTAAATATAAGGGAAGACAAATAACAAGCAACTCCATTGTATACATGTATGTAAAGTTTAAAGCAGACAATAACTCAATTCATTCATACTCGCGGTGCGCGTAGCTCGCCCGTATCTTTTTAACACCTTCAAAGCAGCAGTCCACTGGGATCCATTCCCCAGATAAACAGTGAAATATGTGTAGGTATTTCAAATAAAATAAATTCTATTCATAGTAATTTTAATATTGTAATAAATGAAGTTCATTTCCTTTGCTTTAATATGCGATTCTTTTACGTTACCTGCAAATTGTGTAGCTATAAAGGATATAATACAGTAGTGGAAGCAAGGGTGTTATACGCAGCAGAGATATGGAGACTTGAAAATAAACTGGGAAGATGTAGATGCTATACATAGGAATTTTTGCAAAATAAGCCTGGAATTACCAAGTAGTTCACCAAATGGAGTACTGCCATCTGATGAATTAGTCGCCAACACGCTCAAGGTCCTGCCATCCGATCAGCATTTAATTACACACAGTTACACAGGTAAGACGTTTTTGTACAAACTCAAAGTTTTGAAATTATAGCGTGGTCGCACAAAACAATCGTATGCAACTCGACTATAATGGTAATTAAGTTGCTCGTATGATAATTAAACATATTCACGTTTTAATTATTACACTAGTCTGAATTTTCAAACTTTTTGTCAGATGATTTCTTAAAAGTAGGTGTTCTTAAATCAAGTTTTTATGCTGATTCCAGAAATAACTTCCGTTTTTTTCTATCACGTCAGGTTTTTACACAAAATAAGTAATGTTTTGACAATTTTAATAATGAGTGTAGAAAAGTATTCAAATACCATTTCACACAAAGTAACTTTTTATTCAAGAAACATTTTAAGAATACTCTCAAGAACTCCCCCAATTTATTTCATGACTACATTTTAACAAAACGAGAAGCCAAAGTGTTTCATTTAATTTTTTTCAAACTTTCTCTTCTTTGACTTCCTTGCAGATCCTTGAAGATGACTGTCCCTCCTCAACATCCAACAGTAGTCGGTCATCATAGTTTCATTCCATCTCCCCTGGTACCTCCTCTCCATTTCCTTAATATCTTGGTGAAAACGTTCACCCTGCTCTTCGCTATAATGTCCCAGAAAGTAGTCGATATGTAAATGCACCTTTACACTCATGTTACAACCCATCTTCTTGAAATTTTCCAACATTGTTTCGACAATGGCCTTGTAATTAGGATCTTTGTTATTGCCTAAGAAGTGGAACACGATCCATGCTTCTATTTCTCTCTCATTCATTGTCTTCTCAAAATCTTCATCCTTCATCAGTTTCTTTATTTGAGGACCAACAAAAATTCCAGCTTTTAATTTGTCTTGTGTAATGAAGGAAAATTTCTTGGAAAGGTACTTGAAGCAGGGTCCATCCTGTGGTGGAGCCCTTAAAAATTGCTTGATCAAGCCCAATTTTATGTGTAGTGGTGGAAGCAATATCTTTATATCTCTATATTTTTGAAGTGAAATTGTGAAAAAACTGTACGTGATAGAAAAATCTGTACGTGATAGAAAAAAAACTGAAAGCAGTTCTGAAATCAGCATAAAAAAATCTGATGTGTTACACTCACATGACTTTCTCTACTCTTGTACAATCTATTTTTACAAACGCCTATTCTCCATATGCTTCATGTTAATCGAGATGTCAATCTTATTGATAATTTTCTTGTAGATGCAAGGGGAATATGGTAGCTTTTAAGCGATAGTCAGATAATTTAACGCTGGTTGCTATGTGGCGCATTCCATTCTCTTTGCATGTCCAGGACAAAAAAAAATGAATAACGAATTTGAGAAAAAGTATAAGTATTGGAAAATTTAAGGGAATAACAAGCAATATCTCGAAAACGATTCACTCAACAAAAGAAATATATATGACATAAGTTGTGTATTTTAACGCGATCTACATTTTTTGTGTAGTAGAATTTTGTCTATCTCTTATGGTTTACCAGTTATGCAAAAGTCGTTCATAATGAAGAATACTTTTGGAGACATTCCCAGAAAATTCGAGATATACATTTCATTTCTCATGACATTATCTTAAACATATGAAATTTTCATCAAAATCGTTAGAGCCATTTTTGAGAAAATTAAAATTTTCGAAAAATGTTCCATGTAAAGGGTAGTCTGGGGTGGGGGGATTTTCTTGAAAACCTTCGTGTCGCATCTCTGGAAGATACTGAACCTAAATACCAAGTTTGGTGTTTATCCGACTGTTCGTTTTTGAGTTATGCTGTTCACAGACACACAGACACACACACACACACACACACACACACGGACGTTTCCAAAAATGCTTTTTTTTGGATTCAGGAGGTCTCAAAACATGTATTTCCGGTGAAATCTCGATATAGAATTTTTGGGTGGAATACAATACTTCCCCTACTTACTATACGTAGTAGAGAAAGTAAAAAGTGAGTCAGAATCACTTATTGCATTTCAGTCATCCGATATCATGCACACTAGTGTTACCGTTATAGTCTTGTTGCATAATATACTATTTACCCTGTTTCTTATAACCTTGCGTCGCAAAAATGTATTCTTCCGCGCTGCGGTTCCTTCCCTTGTAGTTGTGTAATGTACACCATCGAATGGTGACAAACAAGTCGTGTGCAGTGCAAGGACAGGCGACAGCTTCACATGCTTTCGTCATGCTGAGAGACAGGTTTAAACCGAAGGATCTTCCTACCTATTTAATAATTTAATATATAGAGGTGCAAACGGAGAAACATCCGAATCTAGATAGGACTTTAAAAATAATGAACAAATCAAACCATTAATAACGGATATCTCATGGCTGATGCCACAAAAACGTTACTTAAAACAAACTGTTTTTTAAAGAGATATACTCAGTTTCTTGTGGATACCATCTCATAAAAACATACCAGAGCCATACTGCAGCAAAACTACCAACACAAGATACTGGTATCAAAATGCCTCACCAAGATGCGGTCACACACTTTAAGAAGAAAATACACAAAGAATGGATGGACAATTCTACAAATAAACTCCATGATGTACGTGGAACTTCAACTCAAGAATATCCAATAAGACAGCTACAGCGGTGACTACAAATTGGGCAACTAAACTGACACGCTCTTATTTGTTAAATAGAAGCTCTTCACCAATTTGTGAAACAGCATTAACAGTAGTACATATTATACTAACATGTTCAAAATTTGAAAATCAACGTAGTCAGGTTGGTATGCCCAGAAATATTTCTGCAGCACTCAGTGATGGAACTTTCACCCAGGAAGTAATTATTTTTACTTTCTCTACTACGTATAGTAAGTAGGGCAAGTATTGTATTCTACCCAAAAATTCGATACCGAGATTTCACCGGAAATACATGATTTGAAACCCCCTGAATCCAAAAAAAAGCATTTTTGGAAACATGTCCGTGTGTGTGTCTGTGAACAGCATAACTCAAAAACGAACAGTCGGATAAACACCAAACTTGGTATTTAGGTTCAGTATCTTCCATAGATGCGACACGAAGGTTTTCAAGAAAGTCCCCCCATCCTAGATTACCCTTTACATGGAAAATTTTTCGAAAACTTTAATCTTCTCAAAAATGGCACTAACGATTTTGATTAAAATATCATATGTTTATGATACTTTCATGACAAATAAAATGTATACTTTGAATTTTTTAGGAATGTCTCCAAAAGCATTCTTCATTGTGAACGACTTTTGCATAACTGGTAAACCATAAGAGATAGACAAAATTTTACTACCCAAAAAATGTAGATCGCGTTAAAATACAGAATTTATGTCATACATTTTTTGTTGAGTGAACCATTTTCGAGATATTGCTTGTTATTCCCTTAAATTTGCCAATACGTTTTCTGAAATGGGAATGCGTTATTCATTTTTATGTCCTGGACATACAAAGAGAATAAAATGCGCCACATAGCAACCAGCTCTTAAAATATTTGACTATCGCTTAAAGCCTACCAATTTCCCTTGCATCTACAAGAAAATTAGCAATAAGATTAACATCTGGATTAGCATAAGCATATGGAGAATAAGCGTTTGTAAAAATAGTTTGTACAAGAGTAGAGAAAGTCAGGTGAGTGTAACACATTAGATTTTTTTGTAGTAAGTTTTCGTTTATCGCTTAACCTTTACCAGGTATACAAGATTATATAAGATTGCTTCGGAATGAAGAGGACTTCATAGGCTGTTCCCAGAAAACTCAAAATAAGCATTTTATCTGTCATGTAAGTATCTTTAATGTATGGCATTTTAATTAAAATTGTTAAACTCACTTTTGAGAAAATAAACAATTTCGAAAAATGTTCCATGCAAAGGATAGTTTGGGTGGGGAGGAGTTTCTTCAAAATCTTCCTGTTGCATCTTTGGAGAGTACTACTTTGTTTTATCTATGGATCCACAAAATAGGTATTTCCGGTGAAATCTCGGGACCGAATATTGGGGTGTAATGTAAAAAGCATTCAAATAAAACTTACAGAACCAAAGTAAATTTAGTAAGCAGTAAATCTGTCACGTCCGTTCCATGGCCCGTTGTGAAATTACAGTTTCAACAGAGAATACTTTTACATGCGCTTTTCTCCTTCCATTCCGTTTGTAATGCACTTTCGCTTTTAAAACGTGAACGGATTTTGCCACATTTAGCTTTGCATTTCACTGCAAAAAAAAAAAAAAGGGATGCAGGAGATTTTTTTTGGCATGAATCGTACAAAGCTTTCAGATTATCTCTGTCATTATTAATTTTAGTGCAAAGGGAAGGTTACATAAAAGCTTTAACGTTCTTTGTATTTCAGCATGTTACGACGGAGAGAAACACGCCAACAGTTCATTTTATAGTAATGGAATTATTACTTCATGCACCTGCAACTCTATTCAGGATACGTTTGAGTGAGTGAGCAGGTATACTTGAATATGAATTTATATCCCATGAGTAATAAAATCATAAAAAAATCTTATGTGTTACACTCACATGACTTTCTCTACTCTTGTACAAACTATTTTTACAAACTCTTATTCTTAATCTACTTCATGTTAATCCAAATAAACATTTGCAGACTCTATCTTATTGCTAATTTTCTTGTAGATGTAAGGGGAATATATATTTACAAGGGCAATATAGATATACAGTAGCCTTTAAGCACATACATGTATCTTAATAGCTGGTTGCTAGGTGCAGCACCATTCCCTTTGCCACAGATTAATACTCTTTGCATATCTAAGATAAAAAATCTGATCTGTTACACTCACATGACTTTCTCTACTCTTGTACAATCTAATTTTACAAAGGCCTATTCTCCATATGCTTCATGTTAATCGAGATATCGAGATGTCAATCTTATTGGTAATTTTCTTGTAGATGCAAGGGGAATATGGTAGCTTTTAAGCGATAGTCAAATATTTTAACGCTGGTTGCTATGTGGCGAATTCCATTCTCTTTGCATGTTCAGGACATAAAAAAAATGAATAACGAATTTGAGAAAAAGTATAAGTATTGGAAAATTTAAGGAAATAACAAGCAATATCTCGAAAACGGTTCACTCAACAAAAGAAACGTATATGACATAAGTTGTGTATTTTAACGCGATCTACATTTTTTGTGTAGTAAAATTTTGTCTATCTCTTATGGTTTACCAGTTATTCAAAAGTCGTTCACAATGAAGAATATTTTTGGAGACATTCCCAGAAAATTCGAGATATACATTTTATTTGTCATGACAATATCTTAAACATATGATATTTTAATCAAAATCGTTAGAGCCGTTTTTGAGAAAATTAAAATTTTCGAAAAATGTTCCATGTAAAGGGTAGTCTGGGGTGGGGGGATTTTCTTGAAAACCTTCGTGTCGCATCTCTGGAAGATACTGAACCTAAATACCAAGTTTGGTGTTTATCCGACTGTTCGTTTTTGAGTTATGCTGTTCACAGACACACAGACACACAGACACACAGACAGACAGACACACAGACACACAGACAGACACACACACGGACATGTTTCCAAAAATGCTTTTTTTGGATTCAGTGATTCTCAAAACATGTATTTCCGGTGAAATCTCGGTATCGAATTTTTGGGTGGAATGCAATACTTCCCCTACTTACTATACGTAGTAGAGAAAGTAAAAAAATCTGATGTGTTACACTCACATGACTTTCTCTACTCTTGTACATCTATTTTTACAAACGCCTATTCTCCATATGCTTTATGTTAATCGAGATATCGAGATGTCAATCTTATTGCTAATTTTCTTGTAGATGCAAGGGGAATATGGTAGCTTTTAAGCGATGGTCAAATATTTTAACGCTGGTTGCTATGCGGCGCATTCCATTCTCTTTCCAAGTTCAGGACATAAAAAAATGAATAACGAATTTGAGAAAAAGTATAAGTGTGGAAAATTTAAGGGAATAACAAGCAATATCTCGAAAACGGTTCACTCAACGAAAGAAATGTATATGACATAAGTTGTGTATTTTAACAAGATCTACATTTTTTGTGTAGTAAAAGTTTGTCTATCTCTTATGGTTTACCAGTTATGCAAAAGTCGTTCACAATGAAGAATACTTTTGGAGACATTCCCAGAAAATTCGAGATATACATTTCATTTCTCATGACATTATCTTAAACATATGATATTTTAATCAAAATCCTTAGAGCCATTTTTGAGAAAATTAAAATTTTCGAAAAATGTTCCATGTAAAGGGTAGTCTGGGGTGGGGGGATTTTCTTGAAAACCTTCGTGTCGCATCTCTGGAAGATACTGAACCTAAATACCAAGTTTGGTGTTTATCCGACTGTTCGTTTTTGAGTTATGCTGTTCACAGACACACACACAGACACACACACAGACACACACACACACACAGACACACACACAGACACACACACGGACATGTTTCCAAAAATGCTTTTTTTGGATTCAGGAGGTCTCAAAACATGTATTTCCGGTGAAATCTCGGTATCGAATTTTTGGGTGGAATACAATACTTCCCCTACTTACTATACGTAGTAGAGAAAGTAAAAATGAATAACGAATTCCCATTTGAGAAAATAAGTATTGAAAAATTTAAGGGAATAACAAGCAATATCCCGAAAATGGTTCACTCAACAATAAAAATGTATATGACATAAATTGTGTATTTTAACGCGATCTACATTTTTGTGTAGTTAATTTTTGTCTATCTCTTATGGTTTACCAGTTATGCAAAAGTCGTTCACAATGAAGACTACTTTTGGAGACATTCCCAGAAAATTCAAGATATACATTTCATTTGTCATGAAAATGTCTAAAACATATGATATTTTAATCAAAATCGTTAGAGCCATTTTTGAGAAAATTAAAATTTTCGAAAAATGTCCCATGTAAAGGGTAATCTGGAGTGGGAGGATTTTCTTGAAAACCTTCGTGTCGCATCCCTGGAACATACTGAACCTAAATATCAAGTTTGCTGTTTATCCGACTGTTCGTTTCTGAGTTATGCTGTTCACAGACACACACACACGGACATGTTTCC
The DNA here is from genome assembly GCA_030765065.1 of Deroplatys truncata. Classification (NCBI taxonomy): domain Eukaryota; kingdom Metazoa; phylum Arthropoda; class Insecta; order Mantodea; family Mantidae; genus Deroplatys; species Deroplatys truncata. The sequence goes on from CM060979.1 coordinate 18,240,154, forward strand.
AAAAATGCTTTTATAGGATTCAGGGGTCTCAAAACATGTATTTCCAGTGAAATCTCGGTATCGAATTTTTGGGTGGAATGCAATACTTCCCCTACTTACTATAGGTAGTAGAGAAAGTAAAAATATAATATTTGCATATTACCTATACATACAAAAAAAATTTCAATGAATAATAATAGAAGATAATTAGTCAATCTGACCCACTTTTGGCCAATTCTAATAGAAACGTAACTCGCTTCTGCTCGAGGATTCTCGTATCTAATTAATCTAACCCAATAATCTCCTAGACACGGTCCTTGGCTGTGGAGTTGTATTAAACAAAACTGTAAGAATGTTCCTTCCTTTAGGGGCAGTCCTAATAATTATAATTTCTTCTTTAATCTGATATATCGCGTGAGCCTTCTAATCCTGCGGATTGGTAACTAAGCAACCCTGCATTTTACAGACGATGCGAATGGCAGGTGCTGACCCGCATTCACCAGCTCGCTGATTAGGGCTACGGTGGTGCTCGTCATGGTGAAGGTCGGAAGTTCGAATCACGCCTGCGAATAAATGAGGCTTTTATTAATTTATGTTCATGTTTCGAGAACGTTCTAGCAAATCATGATTTTCTTCTGAATATACTACAAATACGAAGTTCCAGCCGTTCGTGTCCACTGTGGAACAATGTTTTCGAATAGAGTATCTGGACATGGGCGGCGCCGTGGCCGAGTGGGTAGACCGCTCGCCTCTCACCGAGTTAGCCCGGGCTCAATCCCAGGGACCCGTATGTGGGATTTGTGGTGGACAAAGCGGCGTCTGGGCGGGTTTTAACCGGGTTCTCCGGTTTCCCCCGCCATTCATTCCACCAACTGCTCCATCACCTTTCCTTTCATCCATTTCACCATCATTTCGTTTCATCTACTTCCTTCCTCCCATACCAGGCATCGGACCGATCACCCATCCTGGATTTCTGTCTGGTCCATGAGTGTCTGCTCCTCGACGGGCCTCTGACCCCATGCACCCGCGTGTAAGTCCTGGGGGTGAAAGTCCTACATAAGAGGAGGTTAAACAGAGAATGAATGAATATCTCGAATGAGTATACAGGAAAACGCAGCAAAATGCAATGCAGGCACGTCGTCTATACCAACAGAGGTTTCCGCAGAGAACACTTCCTTCACAGGCATTTCAATATTAGCCAATCTTTCGCGTGGAGAAAACATCATGTAAAGTTTCACCCTTATCATCTTAAACTACTGCAGCCGGACCATGGAGGGAGAGTGGCATTCGTTAGGTGGATCATACTACAAGCTGAACAAGATGCACATTTTTTGACAACTGTGTTATTTACAGTTCCACAACACAGGCTATGTAAATCGCTACAACATGGTTACTGCAGCACTGTAAACCTTCATTGGATGCGAGAAATTAAATTGGGTTTTATTTTTGGACGCTCTTTAACTGCTGTGGTCCTTAGCGCCCCATTTTATATTGGGCGTGAAAGACTGGTAATTTTGCTCAGAGGCCTCTTTATCAGCTTTACTTCCCTTCCGAAGGAAGACATGCTAAGGATTTTTACGCCATAAAAACAGCCATCGCCCTTCGCCGGGTTTGAACCCGCGACCTCGGGAACTACAGGATAGCATGGTAACCACAACACCACGGAGGACGAAATTGTATGCGAAAGGCGGCCTTACAAGTCCGATGGGCCTTGTATATTCGGTGATCATCTAATAGGCCCGTACTTTTATGATGGCCAGCTCACTAGGAATCGCTATATTCACCTTCCTACAACAACAGCTGGGTACTCTATTGGATGAAGTGCCGTTGCGGAACCGACTCTGTGGTACCAACATGATGGGGCGCCAGCTCTTTCGACATGTCTGCAAGGCTTTTCTCGATGCCATCTACCCTGAGCGATGGATCGGGCGCTTGGACCAATAGGGTGGCTAGCTCGCTCATCAGATCTAACCCCAGCTCAGGGAACGCATTATCTTAGCTTGCCGTGACATTACACCGGCCATGTTGCGCCGGGTTAGACTAGCGATGATGGTTAGACTGAGATCTTCCATCCGCCGGCATTGTGGCCAGTTCGAACACCTATTACAACCACATGGAGGAAACGGGTAAATTGTAAAGGTTTATCTGTGTTATGGTCCGGTCTATGTCATAGTCACAGTTAAATGCACTACTTTGGGAACCAGTTCCCAGATCATAATATTGTGGCATGTGCACAGATTGTAGTAATAGCCGTGCCCTCTGGTTACTCAAGCTGAAGGTTGGCAGTTTATCCGAGGAGGGGCATTGGAGGGGAAATAGTCTCATTGGAGGGGATATGGCGTGAGGACGCCAAGCTTAACGAGTTTTTTCAAGAGTCAGTGTCTAGTCTTCGCGGTGTTGAGATGTACGGATAGTTGTGCAATGATAGGGCGTCCTCGTCCCGGCAGACCCATGGGTAAGCATATTTAATAAATCTTCTACTTATGCTTCTTCCTTGACTTTTTAATTATGATAGTATAGAATCCTTGCCTTTCCCTTCAGCCAGGAATTATGTGAGTGTAAGAATATTTGTGAATTTAACTTTAGCTGCGTCCCTTTGTGTCGGTGCCTCTTAAAGTAAAGTTTCCTTAGTTTGAATAACGATCCCTCTCACAGCGAGTAGCTCTCCTCTGAAAGTTAAATAATAAATTACAAATTATTGAGGCACGCGACAATATGGACTTGCAAACGTTATGTAGTTTGTATGTACGTACTACATTTTGTAAACTCTCAAAACAATTTATTGGCTTTCTTTTATGACAGAATAGCTTTAAATGGTAAAACATTATTTAATGATGCCTAATGTTTGTAAGTTACAATTACAATGTTATATGCGTTTATTTATGATGTTCATTAAAGCATATTCTAACAAGTAACAATTTGCGTTTTAATGAAATTCACATAATTAAACTAATTAAGTCAAACGAGAATTTCATACCAAACTATCAGATCTCGTTAAATTTACGAAACATAAAAAGTAGCTTCAACTGGCAGTATTTGAAACTGGGACCTTCGCCACTGAAGGCCAGCGCGCACACTGTTGTGCTGCGAGTGCAAGTCACTGCACGAACAGTGGTGCAAAGCAGTCATTTCCCCCGAAATTGACGCGACGCGATGTAGTGGACAGTGTCTGTACAACGGCGGGAGTGCATAGCTTCTCAATCCGCAGGCTGAGAAAACTCACCCGGTATATTGTTGCGTATTAATAATTTGGGAGGTTACATTGTCATTGCCAGACATATTGTTGTTTTCCTTTCATGTTGACTGGGATGCCGTCGCTCTTGGCTGGGAGTTTTTTGCTAGTTACGAGTGGTGGAGATACCGTCTGTCTCATTTAGGATTCCGTGGGAAGCGGATCGCGCGTGCAAGCCGGCCTTTGGATCGGTGGACATCTCCTTTCATATTTAATAATGTAGGAACCCCAAACGGCTGGGAAATAAATCTAGGAATATATCAGTAGGTGGGTACTCAAAATTAATTTAATTTTTCATGTGAAGTTTTAGGCCTCTACCCACCATGCAACACTACCGTAGCAGCCCATCGTAGAGTTCGAACCACGGTCAGGGGAGTGCATTAGATTTCATAAAGTTTCGAAACATGTGATAAAGTAGCAGGTAGGACACGAGGTCGCGTATTTGGCCTTCAGAATGATATATACTGACCACGAATGTAGGTCATATCTCTCAATTCTCCTCGACACTCGAACGACGCCGAATGAACGTTAGTCAGGGTGCTCCATCCTAAATAAGTTAACCATTATAATTGTGTTGTCTTCAAACCCTCCGAGGTATCACCCTGTAAGCTATGTGTGGACGCGATTAAGTTCTTGCACGTACGATCCCTCTACCAAGGAGTCCTCAGCAGCATTTTAAGTTACTAGAGAAAATAAATGTTTGTTTTTATACAACCTCCGGGTTCTTATTCAACTCCCTATGGCACCTTGCACCCCGGTACCGACCAATCCTACAATCTGAGCCTATTTCCACCCCCGCTGTAATAAGCCCCCGGAATTAACTGCCCTCGAAGGTGCCACAGCATTTTATCACTCTAGCCGCAATTATATTTTAATAAACTTTAACGCTATTACATCTGCCATTTTATACTAGATTTCTGCACCTCTTCCGAGAAAAAAAATCGTAACTTCTATACACTTCAGTGTTGAGAGGTATATGTCAGCCCATATTTTAGAGTAAGTTTTGGTCTACAAATTGGTACTACTGTTAAGTATGGCGGTTCCTGTGTGCCCAAGCCACATTATTTTTTCTTTGCAAAAAAACTTTGTATACGCCAGTTTGTTTTCTGCGTTTTTACTTTCTTAATCACATACATAGTAGGTAGAGAAGGTATTGCATTTCACCCAAAAATTCGATACCGAGATTTCACCGGAAATACATGTTTTAAGGTCCCTGAATAAAAAAAAGCATTTTTAGAAATAGGTGTATGTGTTGAGCAACATAACTCAAAAGCGAAATGTCGGATAAATACCAAACTTGGTATTTAGGTTTAGCACCTTGCAAGGATAAGACGAAGATTTTTAAGAAAATCCCCCACAGCAAACTACCTTTTCATGCAAGATCTTTTGAAGTTTTGATTCTGCAAAATAAATGGCTCAAATGATTTTGATTAAAATACCATAAATTAAATATATTTACACGACAAATAAAACGTATCTATACCTTGAATTTTCTGGGAATAGCTTGTAAAGTCTTCTTCATTCGGAAGGAATTTTGTATAATCTTGTATACTGGTAAACGTTAAGCGATAGACGATAACGAACATCACAAGAAGTGCAATGTCTTTAAAACACACAATTTACTTAAAATAAGTTATTCTATGTCATAAGCTATTTCTGAGATATTCGTTATTAAAGGTTCGAACTGTTCAATACTTGTCATGCATTTTTTTAATGTCTCGTCGATTTTCAGTTGTTTCTCACGATGTCATGGAAAAGTATGGAATTTTAAGGCAGCATATAGCGTCCAGTTGTTAAACATTTGACTATCGTTGTTCTATTCGTATTTTTAAGAAATGTGTAATGTAGCTATTGCTGAAAATGTTTATCTGGATTAAAATATAGTAGATATTTTTGGACATAAAAACTAACTTTTGAATTTTTTGAAAATTCTAAACAAAGTTTCGCCAAGTTTTCCAACCAGTTATAAGAAATACGAGTACTTTAATAGATGCATTACAGTCTGTAAATTCAACGCTTTTCAATTCTCACAAGTACATAAAGGTGTTTTTAGATCACGACCTCCCTAGAGGCAAAATGATAAAGTAAACCTTCGTGGAGTTTGTAGATATTACTGCAGATAGCGTGTTCTGCTGCACTTGTCACTGTGCGACGCAATTTCTAGTCGAGGATTTCCCTCGAGTAGGAGTGGCAGCAGTAAAAGATTGCAACCTCTCTTTACTTTACGTCATGCCGGAACTTAAAAGTTCACAATTTCTGTTTTCGTGCAACCTTACAAAAAGCGCTACAAATAGTCCGTCAGCTCCCCTACAGCAACATTTACGCGCACATTTATAAGCACGAAAATATGTCGTTACTTGTCATTCTAGTTTTATCCTATTTACGAGCCCGAAAAAAAGGAATTATTAGAAAAAGGTCCGTGTGTGTCTGAAAGCCGAAGAGTCGTTTAAGTACTAAACTTTCTATTGAAGTTCAGTATCTTAAAGGATGCGAAACGATGATTTTGAAGAACATCCTCCCATCCCAAACTAACCTTTATATGGAATAGTTTCCGTTATTTTTTATTTTCTCAAAAACTGCTCTAATGGGTTTTATTAAAATCTCGATTTTTCTGGAAATACCTCTGAATTCCCCTGTAAAGTGAACCACATTAATATAATTGGTAAACCGATAGAGATACACAAAGTCTTACTAGAAAAAAATTTAGGATGTGTTACACTCACATGAGTTTCTCTACTCTTGTACAAACTATTTTTACAAACGCTTATTCTCCATATGCTTTATGTTAATCGAGATGTAAATCTTATTGCTAATTTTCTTGTAGATGCGAGGGGAATATGGTAGGATTTAACCGATAGTCAAATGTTATAAGAGCTGGTTGCTATGTGGCGTATTCCATTCTCTTTGTATGTCCAGGACATAAAAAATGAATAACAAATTTGAGAAAAGGTATAAGCATTGAAAATTCAAGGGAATAACAAGCAATATCTCGAAAATGGTTCACTCAACCAAAAAAAATGTATATGACATAAATTGTGTATTTTAACGCGATCTACATTTTTTGTGTAGTAAAATTTTGTCTATCTCTTATGGTTTACCAGTTATGCAAAAGTCGTTCACAATGAAGAATACTTTTGGAGACATCTCCAGAAAATTCGAGATATACATTTCATATGTCATGAAAATATCTTAAACATTTTAATTAAAATCGTTAGAGCCATTTTTGAGAAAATTAAAATTTTCGAAAAACTTTCCATGTAAACGGTAATATGGGGTGGGGGATTTTCTTGAAAACCTTTGTGTCGCATCTCTGGAAGATACTGAACCTAAATACGAAGTTTGGTGTTTATCCGACTGTTCGTTTCTGAGTTATGCTGTTCACAGACACACACACACACGTACATGTTTCCAAAAATGCTTTTTTTGCATTCAGGGGGTTTCAAAACATGTATTTCCGGTGAAATCTCGATATCGAATTTTTGGGTGGAATACAATACTTCCCCTACTTCCTATACGTAGTAGAGAAAGTAAAAATAACGGTATTCTGCTCTTAGTGTATCTCCCACATTGATGAAAATGATGTGTTATATGTCCAACAGATGTCACACTATGCCATACACTAGCTCAACAGATGTCACTCTATACGCTAGCTCTAACGCAATGCTGGCAACATATGCATAACTAATGCCGCCAAAGCCGGTAAGATACTCAGCCTCAAAGCGTAGCCGAGGGATGTTTTTTAGAAGGAGAGGAGTGTAGCAGTTGCGTTCCTAAGCTTAGGTTTCTGATTCACGGGAGGTTAGCTCTAGTTTAGGTTTTTTTATGTAGGCTTGCGTTAACTATCTACCACTGTTGCAGTAATTGGAAATAACATATTAATGTAACAAACTTTAACAAAAAGAATTAAAAAATTACAATTTTGGTGGTTAGTCTTTCTTAGTATGAATGCATTGCGTTTTTATCAGCGGCAACACTAAACGAAGAAGAAGAAGAAGAAATTCTAATAACACCACCACATCGCATATTTAGCGGATTTCACTTTTTATTTACGTTGGCAGTTCCCATTTAGCATGTGCTTTAGCAACAACATGACTACGTTTGTTGCGTTCATAACGCGATTTCCCTATAGAAGTAAAACACCTAAAAAGGGTGGGCAGGTGGGCACCAGACATTGGAGAGATCACATCCACTTCTAAACTCAGTCCTGAGGTAATTTATTCGCTTTCCTTTTTACTTTTAATATGCATTTTCAACGAGGATACATTAAGAGCAGATTAGCCATATATATATATATATATATATATATATATATATATATATATATATTCAGAATTGAATTTTCAGATACTTCTCACAAATACAAGCTGCTATTTTTTTAAAATTTCTTACACTTTCTCTACGTGTTACCATACGTAAGGCAGGTTCTTTATTCATCTTCTTTCTCTGTTTACCCTCCCCGTTTGGAGGACTTACAACCCCCCAGGGCCTACAAGCGGTTACCCACGCCTGTCGGGGAGTAGACAGACTATTTGGATCAGAGAGAACAGCCAGGATGTATGATCAGCCCAAAGCCTGGTAGGAGAGCGAAGATGATGATATGAAACGATGGTGAAATTGATGAAAGGAAAGGTGATTATGGAGCAGCTTGTGCAATGCAGAAACCGTAGAACCCGGAGAGAACCTGCCGAGACGCCGCTTTTTCCACCACAAATCAACGGATCGAACCCGCGCTGCCTTGGTGAGAGGCGAGAGGCTTAACCACTCGGTTACGGCGACGCCTAAGTATTGTATTTCACCCAAAAATATGAAAAAGCCCGTGTGAGTGTCCGTTCGTGGTCTGTGGACGGCATAATTCAAAAACAAAAAGATTAAAATACCATATATTAAAGATATTTATCATGAATTTTCTGATAAATGCCAGCGTATTCATTAGGGAGGAATTCTGTAGAATCTTTTGTAACTGGTAAACCTCAAGCAATGGACATAAAAGTACCAAACAAAAAATGTGCATCTCCTTAAAACACGCAATTTACTTCAAATAAATGTTTTTGTGGCATACGCCATTTCCGGGATATCCGTTATTAATGGTTTGCATTGTTCAACACCTTGTCATAAAAGACAAAGTATTGAAGAAAGTCTTGTCGATATTCATTTGACTATCGCTGTTCCCTTTGTATCTATAACGCAATGTGTAATGTAGCTGTTTCTGTAAAGGATTGTCTCGGTTAGAGTGAAGTAGATGGCTTATTGTAAGAATAGATTGTATTACAAACCAATAAATGATAAGTGTATAGAGAAAGTCATGTGAATATAATACATAAATCCACCAAGTGACTATGACAAGTTCATGAATGAAAATCTGATGTGTTGTACTCACATGACTTTCTCTACTCTTGTACGAACTATTTTTAAAAACGCTTACTTCTTATTGCTGATTTTCTTGTAGGTGCAAGGGGAATATAGTAGGTCTCTATACATGTAAAAAGTATAGTAATGGAAAATTCAAAAAATAAGGAATATCTCGGAAATGGGTCACTCCGCAAAAAAAATGTAGACATAAATTGTGTTTTAACGAGATCTATATTTTTACTTTCTCTACTACGTATAGTAAGTTGGGGAAGTATAGTATTCCACCCAAAAATTGGATACCGAAATTTCACCGGAAATACATGTTTTCAGACCCCCTGAATCTGTGAACAGCATAACTCAGAAACGAACAGCCGGATAAACACCAAACCTGGTATTTAGGTTCGGTATCTTCCAGAGATGCGACACGACGGTTTTCAAGAAAATCCCCCCACCCCAGATTACCCTTTACATGGAACATTTTTCGAAAACTTTAATTTTCTCAAAAATGGCTTTAACGATTTTGATTAAACTATCGTATGTTTAAGATATTTCCATGACAAATAAAATGTATATCTTGAATTTCCTGGGAATGTCTCCAAAAGTTTTCTTCATTGTGAACGACTTTTGCATAACTGGTAAACCATAAGAGATAGACAAAATTTTACTACACAAAACATGTAGATCGCGTTAAAATACACAATTTATGTCATATACATTTTTTTTGTTGAGTGTACCATTTTCGAGATATTGCTTGTTATTCCCTTAAATTTTGCAATACTTTTCTCAAATAGGAATTCGTTATTCACATTTTGGTCTTGGATATGCAAAGAGTATTAATCTGTGGCAAAGGCAATAGTGCTGCACCTAGCAACCAGCTATTAAGAGATGTGTATGTGCTTAAAGGCTAGTGTATTTCCAAATTACCCTTGTAAATATATATTCCCCTTACATCTACAAGAAAATTAGCAATAGGATAGAGTCTGCAAATGTTTATCTCGATTAACATGAAGTAGGTGGAGAATAAGCGTTTGTAAAAATAGTTTGTACAAGAGTAGAGAAAGTCGTGTGAGTGTAACACATCAGATTTTTCCGATAGTAAACTTTTGTCTGTCTCTTACGGTTTACAAGTTATGGAAAAGTCATTCAGAATAAGGAGTACTTTGGGGACATTTCCAGAAAATTCAAGATGTATATCGTTAGAACCATTTTTGAGAAATGTTCCATGTAAGGAGTTGTCTGGGGTGAAGAATTTTGAAAATCTTTGTGTCCCATCTTTGAAACATACTGAAGCGAAATACCAAGTTCGGTATTTATCCGACTTGTCTCGATTTTGAGTTATGCTATTCACACACATAGACACAGTTTGTTTATTCAGGGGCCGCAAAACGCTTATTTCCGGTGAACCCTCGTTATCGAATTCTTGGGTGGAACGCAATACTTCCCCTGCTTTACGTAGTACAGAAAGTAAAAAGTGCACGCGGATTGCCAAATTTGCATGTTTTCAGATGGTACCCTGAACTTCAAACCCAGAACGTTGGCACCGAGCTACTTCTACGACGTGAATTGATATTCTCTCTCTACAAATGGATGTAACCAAAGGTTTAAATCGAAGGTTTTGGGTATTTACCTGTGCATTTGTGCGAAAAACCGTTCTTTGAATTACTTCCCATGTAATTATTTTATGTAATAACGCAATATATTGTATTATAGCTGCAGTTTTACATGGTTTGTAATTATGTACAATCCACGTGATTCAAGTTGTTAACTTCGTGCATATCTATGAGGTAGTAGGATGCAAAGTGCATTTGCCTCTAGTTGAAACATGGAAAGTGGAAAGCGATAGCACTATATTCCACTCGACAGTTGGTAATCCTTGACTGCTTTACAATTGAAACCTACTTTTAAAATCTGTGAAGAGAAGAGAACAATCAACACTTGCTTCTAACAAGTAAACTAGGGAAGCAAAGAGGGCCGAAGATGTCACGATATTTTCCATATTTCACTGCCAAAACTGCAACCGGCAACAAGTAGCACTGTACTGAAGACTAGGCAGTGGATGGGTCCGCGGCAGGGCTTCTCAGCAGTCGGACTGTCATTACTGCACTCCCCTCCCCTAGACCGGTCAGGTAGTGTCAAAATGGACATGCTTCAACTTAAACCTCCCACACTGTAGGGTGTGTTTATCGCAAAGGGACACTCTGCAACTGCGACTATTGTGGCTACACCAGGGATGAGGTAAAGGGGCCGTAGGTGGTCGCAGGTAGTCCCACCCATAAAGACGCGCAGAAGACCCTAATAGAGGCGAAGAATCCCGAGAGAGCGCGACTTAGTGACCCTAACGGGCGAGACAACGCACCCTGGCGCTCTCGGGGAGAAATCTTTACAATGCGCAAGCAACCACGCCTTCTACCCGACACCGCAGGACACGAAGACGTACCTGAAACGTGAAATGGAGAGATGGAATAAGAGGAAACGGGAGATAGGATAAATCGTAGGATACACCACCCCGACATTCGAGACATCCCGAATGCGGGCCATAGACGTTTCCGCCTGACACATACCTCTCGTTTCCGTGAGGCCGTATGAATACTTTTAAAGTATTACAACGATCAATTTGTTTTTCCAGCACTGCACCTATAACGAAATGTGTAATTAAATTAATTCTGCAAAGATTTATTTATGGGGTCATTCAATAAGAGTGTGCTATCCTTAATATGTGATAGCTGCCGTTGTTATTGAGTTACAGCAGTCATTTTTTTCATGTGGTTACAGTTGTTATTGACAAATAGCCATGGAACGTTACAGCATTCAGCAACGCGTAGAAATTGTGAAAATTTATTATCAAAATGGATCAACTGTTCGCCAAACCTCCCGTGTATTGCGTGAAGTTTACGGTGTGCATAATCGTCCCTGCGAGAGAACGATTCGGCGTTTGATCGATAAATTTGAAAGCAGTGGTTCTGTCAGCGATCAAAGAACGCCTGTACGTAATCAACGTAAGCGCTCCAACGAAAACATAGGCGCCGTTCGTGAGTGTGTACGCGAGAACGCAAAACAAATCAATTGCTTGTCGAGCGCAAGAATTGGGGCCTTCGCCGACCACAACTGGCGGAATTCTGCATCTGAACTTGAAGTTTCACGCTTACAAAATGATGTTAAATCAAGAACTAAAGCCCAACGACCATAGGTTGCGCCGTGTATTCGCTGACTGGGCTATGTGGCAATTGGAAGGATTTTTGTCGAAAAATCATCTTCAGCGACGAAGCGCACTTTTGGATGGATGGTTGTGTTAACAAACAAAATTGCCGCTATTGGAGCAATCACAATCCAATGCAGATTCAAGAACGACCACTTCATCCCCAAAAGGTTACTGTGTGGTGTGATTTTGGTATGGTGGAATCATTGGTCCATATTCTTTCCAAGATGAAGATGGAGAAGCTCTAACTGTCAATGGAGAAAGATACCGGGCTCTTATAAGGGACTATTTATGGCCTCAATTGGATGGTATGAATCTCAGAAACTTCTGGTTGCAGCAAGATGGTGCCACATGTCATACTGCTCTCGAAACAATCGATCTTTTGAAGGAGAAGTTCAGAGGTTTCATTATTTCCCGTGGTGGTGATGTTAACTGGCCCTCGAGGTCATGTGATTTAACGCCGTTGGAGTACTTCTTGTGGGGTTATGTTAAATCTCGAGTTTATGTCAACAAGCCAGAAACAGTAAATGATCTTATGAGTAACATCACGCGTGTTATTCGTGAATTTGACCTGTCATTGAAAAATTGGGTCAACCGTATACGCTCAACCCAACGAAGTCGCGGCGGTCACTTAACTGATGTTCCCTTCCACACGTAATGACATTAATTATGTTCCAAAAAAAAAAGATATAAACCTCTATCATTTATAGAACGTGTTTTATTTAAGTTCAAAGATAGGACACTCTTGTTGAAAGACCCCATAGATATCATGAACTAAGGTTTCGTAAGAATAATTTTCAAAAGCTGCACACAAAAGATGGTGGATAGAGAAAGTCGTGTGAATGTAACACATCAGGCAGATGTCACAGTGATGGCTAAAGCTGTGTACATTGGTGCAGTCCCGAAGCAAATGCACGATCTAAACACACGTCTCCAGATTTCCCCTTTTCAAAGTGCTCTCGAGCAGTGAAAGCAAACTTTCGTTTCCTCGACTGTGTTTAATAGACACCTACGGTCTAAGATAAGGATTTCCGTTAACTCAGCACCGATCCAGTGATGTTTACACAACTCTGTGATTTCAGAGCAGAGAAACTCTCGAGTACCTACCTACCTGAGTGTGTTAACTGCACACCACGCTTTGAATTCGTATTTACTCAGCACTAACCTTTCCCACAGTGCACTAATCTTGAAAAGGAAGCCACCTCACCGACTCCGTTTACCAAACGGTGACTTTTTGCTTTACCTGCCTTCCATACGTTGCCTTTTATCTGACATCTAACAGCAAAGTCCCGTAGGTACACCACAAACTCTCTAACGTTTCAACTTTCACTTATCAAAATCTCACATCAAGAATAAATTGCGTGGACAACGATTTTCGTTGGCAGAAGAAGGCATTGATGCCTTCAAAAACCATGTTTTGGAGGTGTCTCAAGAAGACTGGAATAAATGCTTTGACAAATGGTTCAAACGGATGGAAACGTGTATTGATCATAAAGGAGAATATTTTGAAAAAGAATAAAGCAGTTTTCAATCAGAAATTACTTTATTTTAATTATTAGGCTCAAAATATAAATAGTGCCCCTCGTATGCTAAAGATCTTAAACATATCGCATTTTAATGAATATCTTTAATAGCCATTTTTTGAGAAAAACATAGATAACGAAAACATTTTCAATGTAAAGGGTAGTTTTCGGTGGAGGGATTTCCTTGAAACTCTTCATTTTGCATACTTGCGTTTTGGTTTTTGCTTTCTCTACCACGTACATAGTAGGTAGAGAAGGTATTGCACCCTACTCAAAAATTCGATACCGAGATTTCACCGGAAATAAATATTTTGAGTCCCCTTAACAAAAAAAATGCATCTTTAGAAAAATATCCTTGTATATGTCTGTGTGTGTGAAGAGGGTAACTCAAAAACAAACAGTCGGAAAAATACAAACTTGGTATTTAGATTCAATACGAGTACCTTCCAAAGGTGCGACACGAGGATTTTGAGGCAGCATTTTTTAATACTTAAATGATTTCAGTCTAATTATATAATATATAAATTCAATAACAGCCCGCCTTAAACCAATATGTATATGTAACAATATATAAACAGTTTATATTAGTCATTTATATGTTTATATTATTGTATACATGTGTAATAATGTTATGTGAATGTATTACGTAATTTAATAATGTAGGAGCTGTGAGAATAATAGGTTAAAAGTTGCTAACAATGAGATAACTTTGAGGTAATAATGAATTTGAAAGTTTAACAATACTATTTGTGATTCTGGGAAGAAATAATGTAATTTTAGTGACAGTTTAATAAAAATAGCTAATCAACAACCAGATAAAGCTTTAGTTAAATGAAGGTATTCTATTGGATTAGGAATAGCCAATCAGAAACTTAAAATATAGAAATTTATAAGTTTAGGCGGTTGAAATCCATTCAGTTGCCTGCAAACAGTGTTCCTAACCGGACGCAAGACACATCCTCGAGAAATTTAATGCGTATTTTGTGTGAGAAAATAGTTTACGTGTTTAAAAAGTGCAAGTAATTAATAAAAGAATCTCACATCTCTCTCTCTCTTTATCAGTGAAGTGTTATTTAAATCGTGTCAAGCATTAATAAACTTAGTGAATAAAAACTTTAAATCTGTGTAAGCCTATATTCTTCAGTCGCACCACAGTCCTGCAAAGAGAAACATGTCTCTAACAATAATACTGACGCAGCCGAGACAAACATAAATATATAATATTTAAAGAAACAGTAAAAATATAAAGTTAACATTTTTAAACTTGGGGCGAAGGCTACCGTAAACTGTTTACCATACGTGCGGTTGCAACTACTTCAAGTTCGGTTCCCCAACAGTTGAAATATAATACAACTCGTTCAATACAACAAAATACCTTCTTCAATTTTCATCCCCGGCCCAATCTACCGTTTACGTGGAAGATTTTTCGAAATTGTTTGTTTTCTAAAAATGGCCCTAACGATTTTGATTAAAATGCCATATATTAAATATATATACATAGCAAATAAAATGTATATATTTTTTAGTTTTCTGGGAATAGCCTGTGAAGTCCTCTTCTTACGGAAAGAATTTTGTATAATCTTGTGGTGAACGTTCAGTGACAGACAAAAACCTATTACACAAAAAACTATCGCTATGTCATTTATATCTACAACGAAACGTGTAATGCAGCTATTTCTGGGAAGTTTATCTCAAAAATGAAGAAGAAAGGAAAATAAACTTTAGTAAGAATAATTTGTATATCCACTAGTAAGCGCTAGAGGACAGAGAAAGTCATGCGAATGTAACACATCGGACAGGCGCGGTATTCGCCTCCCCTCCTCCCTTGGCCGTGCACACAGCATGGAATTTCATAACAATCCGCTTTTCTCAGAAATCTGACTATCGTTTTATCCTATTGTATTCTGTGATAATTGTTCTTTCAAACAAACCTTGTGTAGGACAAAGTCGGAAAGGCAGAATCAGACTGTATTCTTTTTATACTTACAACCAATGAAAGATAAATCTCTATCTACAAGTATGCAATCAAGTGCATGGAATCGTGACGTTATAATCAGTAGTGGTCTATGTTCGAAAGGAAATACCGAACCTCTGTCAGACCCATCCTCCACCCCTTACCTCGTTCTAGCACTCGATTTACTGTTTATCTTGCTCACCCCTGTTCCTTGCTCCTGAACCTTTGACCAGTGTTCATAGGTTAATGTTTTAGTACCAGACTTTTGACATCAAACTAATACGACAGGGACTCGTGCAGGAGGTGGAGTGGATCGTCGTTGTGAAGCTTGCTCTCAGCCACTGAAGTGTTGTGTCTCTGTACTCCCCCTTTCGCCACTCACCTAGGCCTGACTTTGTTCATAGGCTAATGCGTGTGTGTGTCGACTTGATATTAAAGCGAATAAGAGATTGACTTACCCAGAGCTGTTGTGGAACGCAGATGAGATTCTGCCAACATTATATAAACAAAAACATCCAAGAAGTCAAAAGCATCGGCACATTTCCGTGTACTCAACTGTACATAGATGTCTAAGCTTTTATAACAATAGTTTCTAAAAACATGAGTAGAGAATGCCATGTGAATACAACACATAAAATATTTGCTAATGTTTTTTTTATATTTTTAATGTGAAATTAAACATATACTACCTTAAATATGCTTGTGGGATATTAGAAACCACACTGATGAGGTAATGACATTTTGAAAAGCGATGTTGAGAGACAAGAGTAATATCATAAAATATGCACATAATCTCACTTGATTAAGATATATGCAGCAAAGCGGATAAACAGTAGGCATTTTTTTCGCCAGATGGTATATTAGACCAGCAATACCACTAACGATCTCTTGTGGAGGAGATTGATACTGCATAACGAGCTCAGGTAACTAAAATAGTTCCGAATAGGTTAGTTACTAGTTACTTTCTATTCGTTACTTTTGTAACCGTTAATGGGTAACCGATTAGTTTGTATTCGTTACTTTTGTAACCGTTACTGGGTAACTAGTTACTTTGTATCCGTTACTTTTGTAACAATTAATGGATAGCTAGTTAGTGTGTATTCATTACTTTCGTAACCGTTATTGGGTAAGTTTACATAGTTAATTTCTATTCGCTACTTTTGTAACCGCTATTGGGTAACTTTACATAGTTACTTTCTATTCGCTACTTTTGTAACCGCTATTGGGTAACTAGTTAGTTTGTTGTCTTTACTTTTGTAACCCTTATCGGGTTACTAGTTACTTTCTATTTGTCCCTTTTGTAACCGTTATTGGATAACTACTGTCCATTCCAAACCAGAGTGCCTTTCACTGAAAACAAACTCTTTGTATTATCCGCGCGAAAGTAGTTCGCAATCCCCGCCCCCTAATGTCTGCTTGTTCCCCTCCCACGTGCTTGTTGAACACTATTTAATCCATAAAAACGTGCCCTGTGTGAGAATCATAGTTCAAAATGCAACCTGAGGTAACAATCGATTTTATAAGCATGCGACAATGAACATTTTACTTACGCTAATCACAATCCTCGGGCAAAAGTGCAACATCCAAATCCGAATCCTCCGAAGATGACTAAGCTGCTGTATCAGAATCAGAACTACTCTCCAAAATAATGACAAGCTTATCCAAAATTCCACAGCACTGTCGCACTTAAAACAAGTTCCCACATTTTATCCTCTTCTATGTTGTATTATGTCTGTTTATATTCCGTGCTCGCTTTCGTTACATTTCTCACTGAAACGCCTGTAAAACGGATATTAGTTTCGTAATATGCAATAATGAAAGTGTCGGGTATTTTTGTAATAGTGAGTTGAATATATGAAGTATTGTTTATTTTTAGCCACTTTTTAAATGTTTCCCGCTTCTGTGTTTGAACAGTTTATTCGCACTACACGCACCTTCCCCTGCCATGTGAGCTCAAATACCAACTGACTAAATCACAATATTTGACCTGAGCTGAGCATATGTGTGTTAATGTATTATGAATGACTGTTCGCTTACCTTATATCCTGTGTTACGCAAAGTGTTTATTCGGTACTCAGATAGCACCTCTGGGAATTCATTGCTGCATTTCTTGTGTATGTAAGAGATTGGCAGTCGTGCATGTCGGTTGGTATTAACAAGTAAGATGGTCTCTGCGTTAGCGCAACGGCAGGCGAAAATCATATTTTGTAATCTCTTAACAGCTAGTATATATCCATTACCTGTAACGATGAGTTCTTATGATAACTGCAATAAAATGTGCAGTTCTATAGCTTTCCTGCTCTAATATTTCATAATACAATACATGTATTAAGGAACTATTTACGTTGGCGTAAGGGTATATTCTTGGGTTCGTGACAAGCCGAAGCACGTGCTTCTGTTTACATCAGAGGGAACTCTGGTTTGGAATGGGGTATAGTTAGTGTTCTTTACTTTTGTAACCGTTACAATATAACCGTTATGGGGTTATCACTTCTATTCGTTACTTTTGTAACTGTTATTGGGTAACTAGTTACTTCGTATTCGTTACTTTGGTAACCGCTACTGGGTAACTAGTGACTTTATATTCGTTACTTTGAAACAGTTATTGAGTAACTACTTACTCTGTATTCCTTACTTCTGTAACCGTTATTGGATAACTACTTACTCTGTATTCGTTAGTTTTGTAACCGTTATTGGGTAACTAGTTACTTCGTATTCGTTAATTTGGTAGCCGTTGTAGGGTAACTAGTGACTTTATATTCGTTACTTTGCTAGTCGTTATTGGGTAACTATTGACTATGTTCGTTACTTTTGTAACCGTTATTGGGTAACTAGTTATTTCGTATTCGTTAATTTGGTAGCCGTTATGGGATAAGTAGTGACTTTTTATTCGTTACTTTGCTAACCGTTATTGGGTAATTAGCTACACTGTTTGCGCTAATTTTGTAACCATTAATGGGTAACTGGTTAGTTAGTATTCATTACTTTTGTGACCGTTATAATGTAACCTTATTGGTTAAATAGTTACTAATTACTTTATATTCATTACTTGTAACCGTTATTGGGTTACTACTTATTTTCTATTCGTTACTTTAGTAACCTGTAATGGTGACTGGTTAGTTTGTTTTCGTTACTTCTGTAACCGTTATTGGTTAATAGTCTGCATTTGTTACTTTTGTAAGTGTTATTGCATAATTAGTAACGCTGTATTCGTTGCTTTGGTAACCGTTACTGACTGTCTCTATTACTTCTGTAACTGTTACGTTATTTTGTGCCCAACAGTAGTGGAAGCTGAAAGCATCACATTGCCATGCACTTGACCAGATCTTCACGTTATAAAGGCGCCAGATATTTGGGAAGGGGTGTGGCCGAAATTTCATTGAGCGAAGCTAGTTTTGTCTCCAAGTGTGTGTGTGTGTGTGTATGTGTGTGCTTAGGCCGGCCGGGTACTGCACGCGTCTGTATCGATCCACAAACCAGCAGCAACCAGCTACCGCATGACAATTGGGAAGGGGGGCGAGCCGAGTAAACTAGAGAACGAGATAAAAAGGACCAAAGGAAATTAGGAATAAAAGAGAGAGAGAAGGAAATGAGACACTTAACATAAAGTAACAGAGGGAGGGGTAAGAATACAAAGTAGCGAGGCAAGTTGGTACGCCCGCTGAGCGCCACATGGCAAATGTAAAGCAAAGAATATACAACCAAACTACGGGACGAGTAATTAGATGGCAATCCGTGGAGAAAACCGCAACTTTATTTTTAAGCCACCTGCAGCTGCAGATAGCAGCGCAAAAGAATGAAACAGGAAACACAAACGTAATTAAAGCGTGAATAACAGACATCAGGCTAAAGAAATGTGGAGTTAGACGAACTCAGCCCATTTCCCCCATGCTACACCACTGTGATTCACCTAATGGAATTTTTCTACTGTGCACATTTTTACCGTTTTCGCATTTCCAATTCGCCCATTGTAATTTCAAAAGGAAATTAATCGTGATATGGGTCCCACGACTTCACTCGTTTAAACAATAGGGTGCTTACCTTTCATTATTCACGTTAATGGACCATAAAATTGAGGCGCTTGAGAACGAGGTTTAAAGGAAATTGTTCCACGAATAGCGTTTCTCTCAATTGCGTATATATTGACAACATCCTTGCATCTTCGATTGCCATTTCCTCCTGAATTTAGCAACTGAAAACAGCTATATGTATGCATTCACATGACTTTCTCTACTCACTCTTCTACAAAACACGGTGACGCAGCGGCTATAGCCCAAGGTTATCGGGAGCTCGGCGCCGGGCAGTCCGGAGATAAACAACGATAAATAGCGTTCGCCAGCGTAAACACCAGAAGCACTAAACTACATTCATTCTAAGGTTGATCCGCGCCAAAACAAACCCACGTGACCGATGCACCGTGGTACAACACAATAGCAATGCGCGCAGGAAAGCAGTCCCATGCTAATAATCTAAATTTTAGAATGAATTTGTCCTTAAATGGTATGCTATTCTATGCAGTTACCTAAGAGTTTAATTAAGGCTGATTTATACCGTTAAACAGAACTACAGGTCCCAATATGTAATTCGTTTGACTCACCTGACATCCGGGTATGCGCACTATATTGTTTAGAGCCAAAAACCAGCAGTTTCTGTTTGATATCAGGCGAACGGTAAAATTGCTCTTGTTTCTTCGTCGACTTACGTAAATAAGGCGTGCAAACCATTGACTAGTGGTGAAAAAACAATAATGTTGAATGTTTTAGTATAAACAGCGCTCATAAAGACAAATATGAAACAGGAAAACTGATTACACCCGGGGAAAAAATAAAAAACGTGTGAAATGCGCGATGTAATAATGCGGCGATTTTGTGAAGAACACAATTTTATTTCTTTTTTAAAAATGAGTCGCCAACAATTCATAAAGTGCCGCTTCCAGAGAGCGAATTAATGGAAGCTATCGCATACCTGTTACTTTTCTTTTCGCTCGTTTCTTATAGAATTAAGTATTACTATATGTGCAAAGTTTTTGTTGTTGTAACTATCAATGTTATGTCCTATTAACCCTAACAGATTATGCTAGTCACCATTTAAGTTGTCGGAATAAGGACTCTTCTTTTTGCATTGTGTGCCGCGTATACTCGCCACATTGTCATGAAAGTGTGACTTTTCCTGGCGCGAATGGCGGAAGGATACACTACAGTATAACGGTGCACTGTCACCCGAGTTTTGTTTTGGCGCGGATCAACCTAAGAGTGAATACAGTTTAGGTAAGCATAATCCTCTGGATGTTTCACCTTCTCGAACGTTCGACATCCCTATGGAAACTCTCATCGGCTATATAAGCGAGGGTTCTCGCGAGAGCAGTTAGCTGCGTCGGTCACTTAGTGAGTAAGTGTCAGTGTTGCCAACCGTAGCGGATTTTGAGCCTTTGATAGACATTGCGGCGAAAAACTAAAAACTGGGAAATATAGCGACATTCGTCAATTTTAATTAATAAAAATAAATTTACGAGTATTACTAAAATAAACCCGTAAAAAGTTTGTTATTTTCTTGCTTACTTTCTCATTCGGCTTGCCCTCCTCGTAAAAATCTTACACCACCTAGGACTTACAACCGCTCCTAGGGTGAGAGGTCTGTAGACGAGCAGAAGAACATTGAAGCATAGAATGAAGAACCCGGAACGGAGGATCGGTCGTTGCCAGGAAGAAAAATTAGTGAAGAAGATGATATGAAATGAAGGCAAAATGGAGGAAAGGAAAGGTAGTGATGGAACAATTGGTGGAATGAACGGCAGAGGATACCGGAGAAAACCGCCTAGACGCCACTTCACAATCCCAATACGGGACCTTCAGATCGAACTTGGACCGCCTCGATGGGAGGTGAGCGGATTAACCACTCGGGCACGGCGGCGCCCTCAATGATATTCTACAAAATTAATTTAGTTATTTTAATAATAATAATGAGTGATAAATGGTACTCCATCCCTAAGAAGAAAAGGGAATTCACTGAGAACTGTCCAAACATGAGAAGCAATTGAGAAAACAGTTGTTTTCGGGTAACAGGTTGAAAGAAGGTATTGCTTGGAAATGGTTACAAGTGAGAAAACAGTTGTTTTCGGGTAACAGGTTGAAAGAAGGTATTGCTTGGAAATGGTTACAAGTGAGAAAACTGTTGTTTTCGGGTAACAGGTTGAAAGAAGGTATTGCTTGGAAATGGTTACAAGTGAGAAAACTGTTGTTTTCGGGTAACAGGTTGAAAGAAGGTATTGCTTGGAAATGGTTACAAGTGAGAAAACTGTTGTTTTCGGGTAACAGGTTGAAAGAAGGTATTGCTTGGAAATGGTTACAAGTGAGAAAACTGTTGTTTTCGGGTAACAGGTTGAAAGAAGGTATTGCTTGGAAATGGTTACAAGTGAGAAAACTGTTGTTTTCGGGTAACAGGTTGAAAGAAGGTATTGCTTGGAAATGGTTACAAGTGAGAAAACTGTTGTTTTCGGGTAACAGGTTGAAAGAAGGTATTGCTTGGAAATGGTTACAAGTGAGAAAACTGTTGTTTTCGGGTAACAGGTTGAAAGAAGGTATTGCTTGGAAATGGTTACAAGTGAGAAAACTGTTGTTTTCGGGTAACAGGTTGAAAGAAGGTATTGCTTGGAAATGGTTACAAGTGAGAAAACAGTTGTTTTCGGGTAACAGGTTGAAAGAAGATATTGCTTGGAAATGGTTACAAGTGAGAAAACAGTTGTTTTCGGGTAACAGGTTGAAAGGAGGTATTGCTTGGAAATGGTTACAAGTGAGAAAACAGTTGTTTTCGGGTAACAGGTTGAAAGAAGGTATTGCTTGGAAATGGTTACAAGTGAGAAAACAGTTGTTTTCGGGTAACAGGTTGAAAGAAGGTATTGCTTGGAAATGGTTACAAGTGAGAAAACAGTTGTTTTCGGGTAACAGGTTGAAAGAAGGTATTGCTTGGAAATGGTTACAAGTGAGAAAACAGTTCTTTTCGGGTAACAGGTTGAAAGGAGGTATTGCTTGGAAATGGTTACAAGTTAGAAAACAGTTGTTTTCGGGTAACAGGTTGAAAGGAGGTATTGCTTGGAAATAGTTACAAGTTAGAAAACAGTTCTTTTCGGGTAACAGGTTGAAAGGAGGTATTGCTTGGAAATGGTTACAAGTTAGAAAACAGTTGTTTTCGGGTAACAGGTTGAAAGGAGGTATTGCTTGGAAATGGTTACAAGTTAATGAAGGCAGTGCAAAAGTAGCAAAGTGCAGCGCACGTACTGCTGTTTTGGGGGCAAAAAGATGTGATGTTTTGAAACACTATGAAAGCCAGAAACACACGACAAATCTTAACGCTATCGACAGCACGAACATTTCTCAGGTAATAGGTAAATTAATTTATTTACATTTTAATATCAAACTTACAATGATTAGATTCAGTTTAACGTAATTATTCACTTAATCAAAACAAGCTCTTCTTTTAAAATACGCCTAAATTACCAACATATAGACTACAATAAGTTTTATATGACTTATAGAATTGATATAATGTGGTACTACTTTCTCCACCACGTACATAAGGTATTGTACTCCACCCAAAAATTCGATACCAAAATTTCACCAGAAATGCATGTTTTATAGCCCACTGAACCCAAAAAGAGTCTTTTAGAAAAAAAATCCATGTGTGTGTGTCTGTGAACAACATAACTCAAAAACGAAAAGTGGGATAAATACCACACTTGGTATTTCACTTTAGTAACTTTAGTATTTTTGGAAAATTGTTATTTTCTAAAAAATCACTAACGATTTTTATTATAATACCGTATATTAAAGATATTTACATGACAAATAAAATGTATATCTTGAATTTTCTGGGAAGTCCTATTCATTCGGAAGGAGCTATGTGTAATGTTGTATAACCTGTAAACGTTAAGCAGTAGATGAAAACGTACCACACAAAAAACGCAGATCTCTTTAAAACGCACAATTTACTTCCAACAAATTATTTTGTGGCATAAGCCGTTTCTGAGATATCCGCTATTAAAGGTTCGATTTGTTCAATACTTTGTCATTTTAAGTCCCATCGATTTTCAGTTGTTTCTCGCGGTGTCGTGGAAACAGTATGGAATTTTAAGGCCAGCATATAGTGTCCAGTTGTTAAACATTTGACTATCGCTGTTCTCTTTGTATCTATAACGAAATGCATAATGTAGCTATTTCTGCAAAGGTTTATTTAGATTAAAATGAAGTAGACAGAAAACAATTTGATGTGTTACACTCACATGACTTTCTCTACTCTTGTACAAACTATTTTTACAAACGCTTATTCTCCATCTACTTCATGTTAATCGAGATAAACATTTGCAGACTCTATCTTATTGCTAATTTTCTTGTAGATGCAAGGGGAATATATAATTGCAAGGGCAATATAGAAATACAGTAGCCTTTAAGCACATACATATCTCTTAATAGCTGGTTGCTAGGTGCAGCACTATTCCCTTTTCCACAGATTAATACTCTTTGCATATCCAAGACAAAAAAATGAATAACGAATTCCCATTTGAGAAAATGTCTTGAAACATTTAAGGGAATAACAAGCAATATCTCGAAAATGGTTCACTCAACAACAAAAATGTATATGACATAAATTGTGTATTTTAACGCAATCTACATTTTTTGGGTAGTAAAATTTTGTCTATCTCTTATGGTTTACCAGTTATGCAAAAGTCGTTCACAATGAAGAATACTTTTGGAGTCATTCCCAGAAAATTCAAGATATACCTTTTATTTGTCATGAAAATATCTTAAACATATGATATTTTAATCAAACTCGTTAGAGCCATTTTTGAGAAAATTAAAATTTTCGAAAAATATTCCATGTAAAGGGTAATCTGGGGTAGGGGGATTTTCTTGAAAAGATCGTGTCGCATCTCTGGAAGATACTGAACCTAAATACCAAGTTTGGTGTTTATCCGACTGTTCGTTTCTGAGTTATGCTGTTCACAGACAGGCACACAGACAGACACACACGGACATGTTTCCAAAAGTTCTTTTTTTGGATTCAGGGGATCTCAAAGCATGTATTTCCGGTGAAATCTCGGTATCGAATTTTTGGGTGGAATACAATACTTCCCCTACTTACTATACGTAGTAGAGAAAGTAATAAGCTTTAGTATGTACAGATTGTATACTCACTAATAAACATAGAGGGTAGAGAGAGTCATGTGAACATATCATCAGATATCAAATCTCAAGTAATTAAAAGTAGGTACTAACTTGTTCATAGGGTTTTCCATCGAGAACTATTTTGGTCTTAAGGGTTTTTATGAGACGTTTAGTAATAAAATGTCCTCTAAGTATGTTACCGGCGTGCTGCAGGGTAAGATAAGTGTTGGGGCTAGACATCAGAGCTTCCAACTGCACTAACCCCAACCTCGTCCGCTCTCTTATGGGACCGTTAAGGACTTCTCCCGGGAATGGATGCCTCCTCTGTCCGTTGAGTTCTTGCACGTCACCCTGGCATGGGACCCCTCAATCAAGTGATACACGCTGGGTCAGCGTGACCTGAATGACGAATTAATTGCATTTACGTACTTCCCTCCGTTCTTTATGAAGTTATTGTATAATGATCTATAAGATTTTTAATATGAATCCTCCCCGTTTCCCCCATACAGTTGTGATTTCATACAGCTCTTGCTATTACTAATAACGGATCAAAAATCTCCTGATATTCATGCAAAAATATGTGAAAAAGCTTGAGTTACCTGGTGATTACAGAGCGAGGTGGCAAATAGCATTCGGCAGGTCCCGGGTTCGACCCCCGCCCACTCTGACCCATGTACTTTTTGTGGTTTCTCCGGGGTCAGTAGGCAAATGCTGGGGTAATTTCTTAACTACTACGACTTCCTTTCCACCATTTCCCTTTCATTCCGTTTATATCTCATCTTTCAAGGTGGTTCTAGGTTTCTGGTGTAT
This sequence comes from Deroplatys truncata, assembly GCA_030765065.1. Taxonomy (NCBI): domain Eukaryota; kingdom Metazoa; phylum Arthropoda; class Insecta; order Mantodea; family Mantidae; genus Deroplatys; species Deroplatys truncata. The sequence goes on from CM060979.1 coordinate 18,265,355, forward strand.
GGCGCGGATGCAGGCTCAATGGAAAGAGTATTCCCTTGAACACCTGAGGGCTGTTTAATCGGTGGGTCCTTCATCACCCTCTCTCGGCGGCTCCAGATGTGGGACGGTCTGCAAGCTTCGAAATGTTACGGACTTCCGCGCCGTCTGCCTACGGCGTGTAGACTTTCTGTGGTTCCTTTACCTCATCCCTTTCTCCCGCGCCACAACAGATCTGTGCAGGTCTCAAATCACGAGGTCTCCTCCTTCGTGAATCACCTCCACCCCGGCGTGCCTGTCTCTGAGATGATTATGACTTCGTAACTAAAATCGTTTAACAGAGAAAATGTCTAAGAGTCCGGCAAGACACATGGCAGAGAACAGAGAGCGACCCGTTAAAGTCCCTATATACACCTGAAGAATGAGGCAGTGTTTTTAACACTTAAATTATTTCAGTCAAATTATATAATATATATTCCATAACAGCCCGCCTTAAAGCAATATGTGTATGTAACAATACATAAAAAGTATATATTACAGTCATTGTATATGTTTATATTATTGTATACATGTTCAATAATGCTATGTGAATGTATTACGTAATTTAATAATGTAGGAGCTGTGAGAATAATAGGTTAAAAGTTGCTAACAATGAGGTAACCTTGAGGCAATAATGAGTAAGAAAGTGTAATAATGCTACTAGTCATTATTGGAGCAACAATAATGTAAATTTTGAAACAGTTTATAAATAGCCAATCAACAACCAGAAAAAAGCTTTAGTTAAATGAAGCTATTCTATTGGAGTAGGGTTAGCCAATCAGAAACTGAAATATAGCAAAATTTACAAATTCAGAAGCCAGTTGCTTGTAGACAGGGCTCATAACTGGACGTGTTAGTTGCAGACAGTGTTCCGGACGTGAGATGCGTCCTCGAGAAATTTAATACGTATTCGTATGAGATGAAAATAGTTTACATGTTAAAAAGTGCATGCAATTAATAAAAAAAATATCACAGCTCTGTCTATATCAGTGAAGTGTTATTTAAATCGTGTCAAGCATTAATAAAAGGAGCGAAGTAAAATTATAATCTGTGTAAGCCTACATTTTTCAGTCGCACCACAACCCTGCAAAGATAAACATGTCTCTAACAATAATACTGACGCAGCCGAGGCAAACATAAATATATAATATTTAAAGAAACAGTCAAATTACAAAATTAATATTTTTTAAACTTGGGGCAAAGGCCACCGGAAAGTACATTTAGGGCGAAGGCTACCGGAAACTTTTTACCAAACGTGCGGTTGCAACTACTTCAAGTTCGGCTCCCAACAGTCGAAATATAATACCAACCTCCTTCAAATTGGCTCCCAAAGCGTGGTGCAAATAACGTAAAGATACTAACTTCTTCAAGGGTGCTAATCCAGCGTTACAGTGAACATTGGCTAGTTAGCACCTTCCCAAAACAAGTCAGCAACAACTTACATAAAAATTCGACAGTCCTTATCCCCTTGAATCACAGATTCTTCTTTGCTGGCCTACTCATCCGGGAAATGACTGCAATAAATTCTAAAGTCAATTTCAATCTTCTCTTTAAACAATGTTTGCCTAAAACCCACAGCCTTTTAAAGTCACAACCTTGTACCAAGGCATATAATAAAATACAAACCAGTCGGAAATAGAAACTTAGAGAAACCAGAAAAAGATGGTTCGGACCCCATCTATGTTGAGGACGTAACGGATGATCCAAGATGTGATGTAGAGGATGATCATACAGCAGCAATATGCTGGAATGCGGTACATCGCTGGCAACTGCATGTATTACTGATCGGTCGAGTCATTTTAAAGTAGTCCACACACAACCAGGGCGCTGACCTTTTCTCTGAAATGAATCTGTTTATTCATGGGGGCCACAAAACATGTACTCCCGGTGAAATGTCATCGAGTTTTCGGGTGGAATGCAATACTCCCTCTATCTGCTACCTATTAGTTATGCGGTAGAGAAAGTAAAAACTCTTTAACTAGGTGTTTCTATCACAAGATCAAAGATCGTTAGGGAGTGTCGAGAAGCCCCGGAAAAACTAGGGAAATGTAATATATTTAAAAGGTGAAGCTACGAACGAAAGAAGCGGGTCCCCGAAACCGCGGCAGAGACCCCAAGAGGGATGAGGGTAGTGACCCGGAGAGCGACGAGATTCGTATGGCAACGGACAAAAGCCCAGACGGGATCGCTAATGTTTCCATATCCGACACCGCCCGGTCCTACCCACAAGTAACCGAGCTACCGGTGGTCTCCGCAGCGATGTCAGGGAAGAAACCTCTACAGAATGTACAGCCACCGCCCAGCCGCAACCCCCGAACACCGTGGCCTGGTCCTTCGACCATGAAACACATGACAAGGAAGAGGAAGCGTACAGGAAACGAGAGGGAGGAGAGACGTGGTAGATGAACCACACGCCAGTCGACCCGGGGAAACCACGAAAAGCCCATGGGACATCCGGAAATGCGGGCCACAGACGTTACCGCTGTGCCGGGTTAATTGGAAATGCAAAAGCAGACTGGCTAAAATGGGAGAGTACATCACATTTATAGGACTAATCTGTCTTGAGTATTAGCAATCATTGGTAAAGACAAATCTATTAGGCTGGATTTACTGCATATACTGAAAACATTTCCAGAAACAAAGGTGCCGTGCAACAGCCATGTCTTAGAAGAAGTATTGCTGTCCTTAAATTAAGTAGGAAGGGATGAAGCTCATGGTGGATCTGATGACTAACAGACCTTCATACAATAGGGCTCTCAGAAGACCCAATATGCAGGATGTGTGGCGTAGAGGAGGCCTCGGACTTAATATTCCTCTGTGAACACTGGAACTGAATAGATGCAACAATTTGGAACTGTTGATTCAAATGAGATTGTATCTACTGTTCATTCCAAACCAGAGTTCCCTCTGATGTAAACAGAAGCACGTGCTTAGACTTGTCACGAACCCAAGAATATACTCTTACGCCAACGTAAATAGTTCCTTAATACATGTATTGTATTATGAAATATTAGAGCAGGAAGGGTATAGAACTACACATTTTATTGCGGTTATCATAGGAACTCATCGTTAAAGGTAATGGATATATACTAGCTGCTAAGAGATTACAAAATATGATTTTCGCCTGCTATTACGCTAACGCCGAGAGCATCTTGCTTGTTAATACCAACCGTATGCATGACTGCCACTCTCTTACATACACAAGAAATACAGCAATGAATTCCCAGAGGTGCTGAGTACCGAATAAACACTTTGCGTAACACAGGAAATATGATAAGCGAACAGTCATTCATAATACACTAACTCACATATGCTCAGCTCAGGTCAAATCTTGTGATTTAGTCAGTTGGTATTTAAGTTCACATGGCAGAGGAAGGTGCGTGTAGTGCGAATAAACTGTTCAAACACACAAGCGGGAAACAGTTAAAAACTGGCTAAAAACAAACAATACTTTACATATTCAACTCACTATTACAAAAATACCCGACACTTGCATTATTGCATATTTCGAAACTAATATAGGATTTTACAGGCGTTTCAGTGAGAAGTGTACCGAAAGCGAGCAGGGAATATAAACAGACATAATACAACATAGAAGAGGATAAAACGTGGGAACTTGTTTTAAGTGCGACAGTGCTGTGGAATTGTGAATAAGCTTGTCATTATTTGGAGAGTAGTTCTGATTCCGATACGGCAGCTGAGTCATCTTCGGAGGATTCGAATTTGGGTGTTGCACTTTTGCCCGAGGATTGTGATTAACGTAAGTAAAATGTTCATTGCCGCTTACTTACAAAATCGATTGTTACCTCAGGTTGCATTTTGAACTATGATTCTCACGCAGGGCGCCTTTTTATAGATTAAATAGTGTTCAACAAGCAGTGGGAGGGGAACAAGCAGCCAATATGGGCGGGGATTGCGATCTACTTTCGCGCGGATAATACAGAGAGTTTGTTTTCAGTGAAAGGCACTCGGTTTGGAATGGACAGTAGGAAAACTAATCTGTAAGATCCTTAGACTTATCACAGTTTAGCGGGGTGATGATTAGAAGAAGCACGGAGGAAACGGTACAGTAAACCAAAGCTTTCTCTGCCTGCAGGTAGGGATTGAAGTAGATAATTATCTTTACGTTATTTGCACCACGTTTGGGCGTCAATTTAAAGTAGTTTGTATTGAAGGAGTTGTATTATCGTTCTACTGTTGGGGAGAAAACTTGAAGTAGTTGCAAACGCACGTATGGTACCCGATAGCCTTAGCCCCAATTTTTAAAAACATTAACTTTGTAATTTGACTGTTTCTTTAAGTATTATATATTTATGTTTGCCTCGGCTGCATCAGTATTATTGTTAGAGATATGGATGTCTTAGCAGGGTTGTGTTGCGACAAGAACGTAGGCTTACACAGATTATAATTTTACTTCACTCCTTTTATTAATGCTTGACACGATTTAAATAAAACTTCATTGATATAGACAGAGCTGTGAGATTCTTTAATTAATTACTTGCACTTTTTAACACGTAAACTATTTTCGTCTCTCACGAATACGTATTAAATCTCTTGAGGACACTTTTTGCGTCTGTTCAGTAACGCTGTCTTCAACCAACTGAAGAGATTTTTAGCGTCTAAAATTTGTAAATTTCGCATTTCAAGTCTCTGATTGGCTATTCCTAACCCAATAGAATACCTTCTTTTAACTAAAGCTTTTTCTGGTTGTTGATTGGCTATTTTATAAGCTCACTAAAATTATATTAATGGTTCCAAGAATCACAAGTAGTATTGTTAAACTCTCAAACTTATTATTGCCTCAAGGTTACCTCATTGTTACCTCATTGTTAGCAACTTTTAACTTATTATTCTCACAGCTCCTACATTATTAAATTACGCAATATATTCGCATAACATTATTTAACATGTATACAATAATATAAACATATACAATGACTGTAATATACACTTTTTATATATTGTTAAATACACATATTGTTTAAAGCGGGCTGTTATTGAATTTTATATATATTATATAATTAGACTGAAATCATTTAAGTATTAAAAATACTGCCTCAGGATAACAGTATGTTCCTCCTCCTCACCTCCTTGTTAATATCTCATCTACTCTAAAATGTTTCTAAAATCCTAGTGGGTAGATAGTAGAACAGGACTAGGTGACGGAGAGAACACCCAGCAACTCGACCCAAAATGGATCTTTTGTGCGTACACGGAGTGGATGAAGTGAGGGAACCTAAGGAGACGCGTAGAGTTCCCTAATACTTCCAGGCTTGACCACCCGGCCACGAGAGGTTCGCTTGAAGACGTCATCTAGTGGGACCGGAGAAACACGAGCCAGCAGTGGAGGCTAGACAACCTTCCCTCTAGGAGGGCCGAGAAGAAGTTCTAAACCACAAGCCTCTGTGCCATTGCCCGATACCGACAGAACTACATCCCCGGAGTCAACCTGAATCATGAAAGGTAAAAGAAATGAGAGGAAATGGGGGAAAGAAGAGATCTGTGGTAGAATGCACCACACTAACATTTGCTGTAAACCACGAAAAAGCCCATGGTCAGAGCGTGGGGCCACCGTGAATCCAACCAGGGACCTCCCGAATTCGATCTTCACACGTTACAGCGGAGCCATCTCGCTCGGGCAGGTACAGAGTGAGCCAAAAGACTCCGAACCGCCTGTGTTTCCCTGTCCGCGTCATCGGCGCTCGTTGCCGTCTGCCGCTATCACAAAAAGGCGCGGATGAAATCATACAACATTTCTAAAGCTACTTTTAAAGGCTTTACTTTCCAACTTTACGAAAGGTGATGCTGAAACTGGCCACCGTCGTTGTCCACACATTTCTGGAACCTCTTTAGGAAACTATCCATCATGGAATTTTTGAGAGGAATTCTCCAAACGATGACCAATGTAGTCTGATGTTTCTTCGATAAGAACCGAACGCCGTCTTTTAGATTTCTTAGCCTCAACAGTTCTTGTGGCCTAAAATTTACTGTAAAGTTCATGGAATGTTGTGCGGTCTGGAACTTTTACATCTGGAAATCTTTCTGCAAATCGTACTTTCACTTGGCGAGCTGACCGAGTTCACACATACGAATCATAAATAAATACACGCTGTGCAGTAGAAAACATATACTGAGCCATAACATACTTTGTGACTGTACAAGACAAAATAATAAATAACTCGTAATAACTGAACCACATCACATCACCGTCAACTCAAAACTGCACTTCACACTGCACAGCAAAACCACAACAGCGTGACTTTGTTTATAGCAGCAGTGCGTTATCGTGTTTTTATCACATTTCCACACGCCCAGTGGAACATCCCGCGCAGCCGGTAATATTGTTCATAAAATACCCCTCCGGGGTAACTTAAAACATAAAGTGTACAATACAAACCCACACACCCTGGAAGAATTAAAACAAAATATCCGCCAGGAAATTTCTCAACGTGAACTACGGCGAGTGATGGATAGTTTCCTAAAGAGGTGCCAAAATGTATGGACAACGGCGGTGGCCAGTTTCAGCATCTCCTTTCGTAAAGTTGGTAAGTAAAGCCTTTAAAAGTAGTTTTAAAAAAGTTGTATGGTTTCATCCGCGCCTTTCTATGATAGCGGCAGATGGCAACGAGCGCCGAGGACGCGGACAGGTAAAACACCGCGCAGCCAGTTCGGAGTCTTTTGGTTCACTCTGTAGATGATAAACAGTATTTACGTAGTTTTAGCACACACTTATGGGTAGCAACAACCCTTTGCATAGTTGCGGGTTGTTAACATGTACACATTCAAGGACACAAGCAACAGGAATATATGCACTTCACTAAGTGAAGTTAGAAACGCACGTGTAGCAAGCTTGTTGCTCGCACCGAGCAGTTCAGCCTGGTGTATCAAGCGGAATGGAGCACTACATCAAAAGTTGTTTTCCAACGCACCGCCGCCGCCGCCGCTGCGCTCTAGCGTTATCGCTTTATAATGGCTAAATAAAACATGCCCGACAACTTTTGGATCCTGTTTTGGTAAACATGAGCTACACGCCCTTTCGGTCGCCTATCCGCCATCCATCCATACATCGCTTTCCAATCCCTCCCAGCCTCCCCCTAACAGGAAAAAAACGTTTGATCTCTGACTGTCATCGACTGACTTCACAAGATGAATTCTGTAAAATGTGATAGACTGAAAACATATGTTACTGGCATTTCAAATTGGAACTTACCTTTAAGCAATATCTACCTGTGGACTGTTTTATTTATCATCTATTCTTTTTCAGTGCTTTTTATTTTCAAAAGGCATCTGTGCAGAGAAAAAAAACCTCTGATGAATTACATTCACATGACTTTCTCTACCATCTATCGTTTACTACTGAGTATAGAAACTATTCCTATGGCAGAACATTTTGCTCTCTATCTCATTTTAATCGAGATAAACGTTTGCAGAAATACCTACATTACCCACTTCGTTATGGATACAAAGAGAACAGCGATACTCAAATGTTTAACAACTGGACGCTATATGCTGGCTTAAAATTGCATACCTTTTCCATGCAATTGCGAAATTAAATTAAATTGAGTTTTATTTATGGGCGTTCTTTAACTGCTGTGGTCCTTAACGTCCCATTCTATATTGGGCGTGAAAGACCGAAAATTTTGCTCAGAGCCTCTTTATCAGGCTTGGGGTTCTTTTACGTGCCGTAAATCTACGACTCGGGACCACCGGCTTTACTGCTCTTCCGAAGGAAGCTATGCTAAGGATATTTACGCCCGAAAAAAAGTACATCGCCCTCCGCCGGGTTTGAATTCGCGACCTCGGGAACTAGACGCTAGCATGGTAACCACTACACCACGGAGGACGACATCCAATCGCGAGAATCAACTGAATATCGACAGGACTTTAATAATGGATATCTCGAAAATAGCCTATGCCACAAAAAATTATTTGAAATAAACTATATGTTTTAACATTTACCAGTTATACAAGATTATACAAAATTCCTTTCGAATGAAGGGGACTTCACGGGGTATTCCCAGAAAATTAAAAACATCTATATATTCTCTTTCTAATGTAACATGGATAATATTTTAATCAAATTTTAATAGATGCTATTTTTGAGAAAATAAAAATTTAAAAAAAAATCCATCTAAAGTGTAGTTTGGGGTGGGAGATTATCTTGAAAATCCTAGTTTCGCATCTTTGAAAAGTACTGAAATTAAATACCAAGTTCAGAATTCATACATTTCATTTTTGAGTTATTCCATTCAAACACGTGCACACACACACACATATACATACAGAGGAACATATTTTTAAAAAAAATCTGATGTGTTACACTCACATGACTTTCCCTACTCTGTACAAACTATTTTTACAAATGCTTATTCTCCATATGCTTCATGTTAATCGAGATATCGAGATGTTAATCTTATTGGTAATTTTCTTGTATATGCAAGGGGAATTGGAGGCTTTAAGCGATAGTCAAATGTTATAAGAGCTGGTTGCTATGTGGCGTATTCCATTCTCTTTGTATGTCCAGGACATAAAAAAAATGAATAACGAATAACCATTTGAGAAAAAGTATAAATATTGGAAAGTTTAAGGGAAAAACAAGCAATATCTCGAAAATGGTTCACCCAACAAAAAAACTGTACAGGACATAAATTGTGTATTTTAACGTGATCTACATTTTTTGTGTAGTAAAGTTTTGTCTATCTCTTATGGTTTACCAGTTATGCAAAAGCCGTTCAGAATGAAGAATACTTTTGGAGACATTCCCAGAAAATTCGAGATATACATTTCATTTGTCATGAAAATATCTTAAACATATGATATTTTTATCAAATTGTTAGAGCCATTTTTGAGAAAATTAAAGTTTTGAAAAATGTTCCATGTAAGGGGTAATTTGGGGTGGGGGGATTTTCTTGAAAACCTTCGTGTCGCATCTCTGGAAGATACTGAATCTAAATACCAAGTTTGGTGTTTATCCGACTGTTCGTTTCTGAGTTATGCTGTTCACAGACATACACACACACGGACATGTTTCCAATTTTGTTTTGATTTAGGGGGTCTCAAAACATATATTTCCGGTGAAATCTCGGTATCGAATTTTTGAGTGGAATACAATACTTCCCCTACTTATTATACGTAGTAGAGAAAGTAAAATGCAGTGTTTAGATTATGTGATCGTAGTGGCCAGGATTGGAGACGATCACAGCGTATACACCATTCAGGATATCGAAACATAAGTACGTAATGGACTGTAATTCGGTGGGGGAGAACGATAAAACAGCTGTTTTATTTAATGTTTATTGTCATTAGAGGTGAAATGTAATGCTGTGCAGCAGCCGTAACTGCATTAATGTCTTTATACGTCATAAATATACAAGAATTCCTGCTGAATTGTTACAATAGCGGTTGCCGCGTGTTTGACTGGGATTTGATATCGCACTATAACTATATATTTTTGTCGAATTAGTCCTTAATGTATATTGCATGCGCGTTTATCTCTTATTTTGTCGACGGCCATAATTATTATCCTTTATATTTTACATTTATTGCGATGAACTGAGAATTCCCACTTGTATGTAAGGAGTGCCGGACAACGTTTGAACTCAGTAATAATTATAGTTTAAGAATTATTAATAATTAAGATTCAATTTGATAGATTTCCATAATTTTAAAGCAATGGGATTAAAACTGTATCAATCAAAAGGCCTTCGGAATCTGTAAATATGGTTTAAGTTTCAATGCAGTTGTCAAATAAATAAAGGCGTAATTGCCTAAGAAGAACTGCAAGATTTAGTCAAAATAAGAGTAGCTTCGTTTCAGACTGTCCATTATGTTTTCCGAGCGTGGGACCATAAAAATCGTAACCTTCTTTTGCACTTCGTGGGGATGAGGCAAGTTTTAAGAGCAAACAACGCTATCAGGCAACGGACTTTTATTAGTTAGACTTTGAATTTTCAACCAGTGAACCAATAAACGTAGAGGATAAGTATTAGAACCAATCGAAAGACAGGAAAAAGCACTGACATGTATAAAATTCGGAGGCGCGCTGTGACTGTGCTAAGTGCCGCGCAATTATGCAATTATAAAGTGATGTAGGTGAAATATTTATATAATATGCTAACGGCATTCCTCGATATAATTATATCCAAGCTCATAAACGAGTTAATGTTAATCAAGTGACTAATTCAAGTTCGCGCGAATCTACAGAACGGTGATATTAAATAACTAGCCGGAGCAAACTTTAGCGTTCTAAGAGACAATAGCGGGAAGACAGTAATAAAAGAATCACACGTGTTAGGGAATACCAATGAATCTTGCAGGATTTCTAGCATAAAGAGTGAGAAAAGTGAAAACAGTGTTTCTTTTAAGACAATATCCTGGTGTCACCACTCCCGCAATCCTACCCTGACAATAACTGTAGGGAATTTCAGACAGATTCGCCAACAGCTGACCCTGAGATGATACAAGTGCTTCCTGATTGACATCGGCGATTTCGAGTCCTGAAGACTACCCACACGAAGTAGCGGGGCAAAACGCTACGCATCTAGATAAAATGCAATGCTACCATTAAACGTATATAAAGCACTGGAGAATCTCATTGATATACAAAATATACTAACACAAAACGCAGCCGTAAAATCCTCAAACGAATCTTTTAGGGAGGGACTAACGCATTTTGAAACTTACCTTACCAATGGCCAAAATACAATCAATAATAGAGTATTTTGCCTTTTTAGATTTTCAAACATCATAAAAGTGATCCATAGATCAACCTTTGGATGTATACAATTTTGAGATATAGTTCATTGCTAAGATAAATTCACTCACCGAGTGAAAGAATAGATGCTCATTCGGTTTAAGTAAATAGCATAGAAATAAAAGTGTTAGTTCTGATTTTTTCCAAAACAAAGCAACACCATAACTTCAGTATAACATACGTCATATTCTCACTTTCTCTTCCACGTATTTCAAACGACGGCTTCCCTGGACAACCCGCATTTGTTACCGTTTCGGATACTACATGACGTATGGCTTAATTTTATTGGGTGGTGGTGTCACCTTGGAAATGCTGTCACGCCTTGTGATGTGTATCGCACCAATAAGCAATATATATGCTAGTTCTATCAACTCATTGGCAAATTGCAAATAGGTATAGGTGAGGAATTGCGACCAATTTTGTCGAACTTTCCCGAAGTTAATTGCGAATACACATCAAATGTCTGTTTGGAAGTGCTCTTGAATACGAGTCAATTCGATGAACTGAGTTGCGATGAACTGAGAATTCGCGTTGGTATGCCGGACAACGTTTGTAGCTATATTTCCGGCTGATTAAGAATACATAAAAGCAACTCAGTAATAATTATAGTTTAAGAAATTAATAATTAACTAAGATTCAATTTGATAGATTTCCATAATTTTAAAGCAATGGGAATAAAAACTGTATCAATCGAAAGGCCTTCTGAAGCTGTAAATATGGTTTAAGTTTCAATGCTGTTGTCAAATAAATAAAGGCGTAATTGCCTAAGAAGAACTGCAAGATTTAGTCAAAATAAGAGTAGCTTCGTTTCAGACTGTCCATTATGTTTTCCGAGCGTGGGACCATAAAAATCGTAAACCTTCTTTTGCACTTCGTGGGGATGAGGCAAGTTTTAAGAGCAAACAACTCTATCAGACAACGGACTTTTCTTAGTTAGACTTTGAATTTTCAACCAGGGAACCAATAAATGTAAAGGATAAGTATTAGAACCAATAGAAAGACAGGAAGACGCAGTGACATGTATAAAATTCGGAGGCGCGCTTTGACTGATATATGTGAACGCGAGCGTGGATTTAAGCACAGTTTGTCATGATTCTTCTTTAAGGTAACACGTAGCACTCCGGGTCTGAAAAGGACGCTAAGTGCCGTGCAATTATAAAGTGATGTAGGTGAAATATTTAGGTATATAATGTGCTAACGACATTCTTCGATAGAATTATATCCAAGCACAAAAACGAGTTAATGTTAGTCAAGTGACTAATTCAAGTTCGCGCGAATCTAAAGAACGGTGATACTAAATAACTAGCCGGAGCAAACTTTAGTGATCCAAGAGACAATACTGGATAGACAGTATTAATAGAATCACACGTGTTAGGGAATACCAATAAATCTTGCAGGATTTCTAGCCTAAAGAATGAGAAAAGTGAAAACAGTGTTTCTTTCGTGACAATATCCTGGTGTCACCACTCCCAAAATCCTACCCTGACAATAAGTATAGGGAATTTCAGACAGATTCGCCAACAGCTGACCCTGAGATGCTACAAGTGCTTCCTTATTGACATCGGCGATTTAGAGTCCTGAAGACTAGCCACACGAAGTAGCGGGGCAAAACGCTAAGCATCTAAGATAAAATGCAATGCTACCATTAAACGTACATAAAGCACTGGAGAATTTCATAGATTTACAAAACATACTAACACAAAACGCAGCCGTGAAATCCCCACACGAATCTTTTTGGGAGGGACTAACGCATTTTGCAACTTACCTTACCAATGGCCAAAATACAATCAGAGTATTTTGCCTTTTTACTTTCTCTACTACGTATAGAAGTAGGGGAAGTATTGTATACCACCCAAAAATTCGATACCGGGATTTCACCGGAAATACATGTTTTGAGTCCCCCTGAATCCAAAAAAAGCATTTTTGGAAACATGTCCGTGTGTGTGTGTGTGTCTGTGAACAGCATAACTCAGAAACGAACAGTCGGATAAACACCAAACTTGGTATTTTGGTTCAGTATCTTCCAGAGATGACACACGAAGGTTTTCAGGAAAATCCCCCCATCCCAGATTATCCTTTACATGGAACATTTTTCGAAAATATTAATTTTCTCAAAAATGGCTCTAACGATTTTGATTAAAACATCTTTCATGGCAAATGAAATGTGTAGCTTAAATTTTCTGGGAATGTCCCCAAAAGTCCTCTGGATCCTGAAGGACTTTTGCATAGCTGGTAAACCGTAAGGGATAGACAAAATGTCACTACACAAAAAATATAGATTTCGTTAAAGCACACAAGTTATGTCATATACATTTATTGTGGAGTGAACCATTTCCGAAATATTCCTTGTTATTTGTTTGAATTTTGCAATACTTATACTTTTTCTCAAATGGGAATTCGTTATTCGTTTTTTGTACGTCCTGGACATACAAACAGGATGGAATACTCCACATAGCAACCAGCTCTTAAAATATTTGACTATCGCTTAAAGCCTACCATATTCCCCTTCCATCTACAAGAAAATTAGCAATAACATTAACATCTCGATTGACTTGTGTTGATCGGGGGTGAATCTAGTTATCAGGGTTGTGTAAATTATTCCTAAGCGTTAGCTAGCTCTTTATAATTTGAGGCAGTATTTTTAACACTTATAAATTTTAATCAAATTATATAAATATAAATCCAATAACAGGACCGCCTTGAAGCAATTATGTAATAATGTTATGTGAATATATTACGTAATTTAATAATGTAGTAGCTGTGAGAATAATAGGTTAAACGTTGCTAACAATGAGGTAACCTTGACGCAATGAGTAAGGAAGTTTAAACGCTACTTGCAATAATGTCAATTTTGAGACAGTTTAAAAATGTCAATCAACAACCAGAAAAAGCTCTAGTTAAATGAAGGTATTCTATTGGAATATGATTAGCCAATCAGAGAGTTGACATATAGAAATTTACAAGTTTAGACTGTTGAAATCAATTCAGTTGCCTCCAAACAGTGCTCATAACCAGACGCGAGATGTGTCCTCGAGAAATTAATTATGTATTCGTGTGAGACGAAAATAGTATACGCGTTAAAAAAGTGCAAGAATTAAATAAAAGAATCTCACAGCTCTCGATATCAGTGAAGTGCTATTTAATTTGTGTCAAGGATTAATAAAAAGGAGTGAATTAAAACTTAAAATCTGTGTAAGCCTACATTCTTAGTCGTATCACAACCCTGCCAAGACTTCTATGTCTGTAACAATAATATTGACGCAGCCGAGGCAAACATAAATATTTAATACTTAAAGAAACAAACAAAATACAAAGTTAATTTTTTTTAAACTTGGGGCAAAGGTCACCTGAAAGTACATTTGGGGTGAAGGCTACCGGGAAACTGTTTACTATATGTGCGGTTGCAACTACTACAAGTTCGGCTGCCCAACAGTTGAACTATAATACATCATCTTCAAACTGACTTTCCATACATAGCAGCAAACAACGTAAGGAACAATTCTACTTCAAATTGGCGCCCAACGTGGGGCTAAAATCAACAACATAGTTCAAATTGATGCCCAAAACGTGGTAAAAAATAACGTAACAAACCACCTACTTCAGGGGTGAATCTAGTTATCAAGTTTGTGTAAATTATTCCTAAGCGTTAGCTAGATCTGTATAATTTCCCTTTTAATATGAAAGGTGGTTTTCTCCAAGCGCGACGCGGAAGCTGTCAATTATGATTCCTATATTTTAGTATGTTTTCTGCTATTTATCTGAATTTTTGTTCGGTAGTAGTAGCCATAAATTTTCCAGCACGTAACTCCCTGTACATTCAAACTTATTTACCATGTTTGTCTAACCAAGTAAACCCCATTTTCATTGCAAGTATAAAATTTAATCTCTTTCATAAATTGCAGCAAGGTAAAGTGATAAAAATGAAAATGAGTTAGAAAGCGGTGGTAAATTTTTCATAAAGGACTGTCCGGTCCCACCCTCCATGCGCACCTACAGCCAGCCGCATGTCCAATTGATGGAGCGTGAGGGCGCCCGCTGACGTCACGTCTGATCCGTGACAGTCTCACGCATGCGCAAGGTACAACGCAGATTGCGGTGCACGTCACCTCATGCTTCAATTATTCAACGTCCACCACAGCGAGCGGAGAGAATCTTCCATATTTCATATCCATTTTGTATGAAGGTTCTTTGGGGGCGGGGTGGGGTGCGGTGTTGAAATTGCTCTGATGTAAAGCGAATGTTGACGGAAGAGATAACCAGCAAGGCAAGTAGTGACAGTTGAACGCTTAGCAACGTCAAGGAAACTTCCTGCCACTTAGCGATGCTGAAGGAATCAGCATTGAATTTTAAACGCCAGTATGCTGAGCCGCAGTGGTCTGCACAAGCAGACAAGGATGAGAAGAAGGGTCTAGTTCTGATTTTCAGCATCTTAGCATTAGCACAAGGAATGTTAATATTAAACTCCAGGTTCAAAACCTTGCAAAGTATGCGCATTTTGTTATTGGATAAGCTCATATGCACCGAAAAGTTTTAATGTGTTCTTCACTCTGTAGTATACTTACTGTTTCTACCGCGCACTTAGTAATTACAGGAAGTATTGCATTCCACCAAAAACTCACAATCGAAATTTTACAGGAGATAAATGCTTTGATCGTTCTGAATAAAAAAATTCTGACGTGTTACATTCACATGACTTTCTCTACTCTTGTACAAACTATTTTAACAAAACGCTTATTCTCCATATGCTTCATTGCTAATTTTCTTGTAGGCGCAAGTAGGCTTTAAACGATAGTCAAATGTTTTAACAGCTGGTTGCTATGTGGCGCATTCAATTCTCTTTGCATATCCAGTACCTAAAAAAATGAATAACGAATTCCCATTTGAGAAAAAGTATTGGAACATTTAAAGGAATAACAAGCAATATCTCGAAAATGGTTCACCCAACAACAAAATTTATATGACATAAATTGTGTATTTTAACGCGATCTACATTTTTTGTGTAGTAAAATTTTGTCTCTCTCTTATGGTTTACCAGTTATGCAAAAGTCGTTCACAATGAAGAATACTTTTGGAGATATTCCCAGAAAATTCGAGATATACATTTCATTTGTCATGAAAATATCTTAAACATATGATATTTTCATCAAAATCGTTAGCCATTTTTGAGAAAATTAAAATTTTCCAAAAATGTTCCATTTAAGGGTAATCTGGGGTGGGGAGATTTTCCTGAAAACCTTCGTGTCGCATCTCCGGAAGATACTGAACCTAAATACCAAGTTTGGTGTTTATCAGACTCTTCGTTTCTGAGATACACAGACACACACACACGGGCATGTTTCCAAAAATGCTTTTTTTTGGATTCAGGAGGCCTCAAAACATATATTTCCTGTGAAATCTCGGTATCGAAGTTTTAGGTGGAATACAATACTTCCCCTACTTACTATACGTAGTAGAGAAAGTAAAAAGAATACGGGTACGCGCGCGCGCGCGCGTGTGTGTGTGTGTGTGAACAGCATAACTCAAAGTGGGACAGGATGTATAGTCCCTTAGAAGTTTTAAACTCTAGTATATTTCCAGTAAGGGTTCTACAAAATTCCAGTGCTGCATCCAGTCATATTGTAGTAAAAATGTAACAGTATTGAACGGAATGTTGCGACTAGCTTAACATCCTTACTGGGTTTTTTTTTTTTTTAAATTTATGGTCGCTCTTTAACTGCTGTGCTCCTTAACGTCCCATTCTCTATTGGGCGTGAGAGACCGGTAATTTTGCTCAAAGGCCTCTTTATCACGCTTGAGGTTCTTTTACGTGCCGTAAATCTATGACTGGGGACCACCGGCCTTACTTTTCCTCCGGAGGAAGCCATGCTAAGGAATTTAACGCCTTCAAAAAATCCATCGCTCTCCGCCGCGTTTGAACCCGCGACCTCGGGAACTAGAGGCTAGCATGCTAACAATTACACCACGGAGGACGACATAATATGAGGCTGTGTTTAATACTGGTTGCTATAACGATATTGAACGGGTGGCTTTTTAAATCTCGAATGGCGATTATTTACTCTTTGTACTATTTATGAAATTATTGTATAATAATTCAGAAGATTTTTATGTCGAAATTCTCCCCTTTGACTCTTAGAGCTGTATATTCATAAAATTCTCACTTAGTCGACTTACCCTGCTCTTACAACCATTAAAACTTACAATCCCGCCTACGAGTAGCAGAATGCCATTGAATCAGAGGGAATGAAGAACCCGAATAGTCAGGTATATAAGTGTGAGGAAGAAGATGATATGAAATGAAGGCTAAATCTATGAAAAAGGTGACGATGGGGCAATTGGTAGAATGAATGGCGGGGAAAACCGTAGAACCCGGAGAAAAACGCCGCTTCGTCCACCACAAATTCAACATGCGGGCCTCTGGGATCGAATCTAGGTCGCTTAGTGGGAGGCGAGTGGTCTAAACACTCGACTATGTCGCCGCTTTACTCATATAATGGACCAAAAGTTCACTGAGTCACAAAAATGGTAATTAAACATCAACAGATTTTTTATTTCTAACCTTATCCCTCGGCCCCTCCCCTGGAAGAATCTTTATAATTCTGGAAATATTGTACAGCTTATAAAAAAATTTAGGGGTTGAGGATTGTCCAAATGTTAAGAGTCATCATTATATAGGATGGTATCGAAGTATGTCTAATACTTGAAGATAAACCTTCGAGACACTTTTAAATGTAGCATTATTGAAAGCTTTGCGTTCAACTTTGTGCTAGATAAGGAATGAAAGCAGTCGAGACTTCACGTTATTGTCTTGTACATGTCCCCTAAGAGTTGCTGAACTATAGTTTTTGATAGATCTGACTGCGTTTCCAGTGCGTGAATCAATGCAACATTCCATAGGCTCTTGTGTCTATATGAAAACATGCAAAAACAATGGGGGAAGAGAAGAGGTTCTCATGTAACATGCAGCGTTAACTGAGGTATGAATCAAGCTGATTTAACTGACGCACCCTTCTGAATAGTCTGGCTTGGTGACTCACTCTCAGTAATTACATTTAACTAATTGCTCAGTGGGCAAAATCTGTGAATCCAGCAGAAACAAACCATAACTTAAGACGGGAGATAATACAGCGCATGAAAATATTTGTTCTTTCCTTCCTTCTGTTAGATTGTGTTTAAGCACGTCAAACTCGGGTCACGAGTGTACCTTATAAGTGTACCGTACCAATAATTTCCATAATGTACACAGAAAATCTTTTAAAAGAAAGTTTTCACACAAAATATAGTTACATAAAAGGGTGGCAAAGTAATTATTATATTAATATTATTATTATTATCATTATTATTATTAGCCTTGATTAACAATAGGGGATCATTATCTGTGACATTATCAACATTAAAAAATCTGACGTGTTACACTCACATGACTTTCTCTACTCTTGTACAAACGCTTATTCTCCATATGCTTCATGTTAATCGAGATATCGAGATGTTAATCTTATTGGTAATTTTCTTGTAGATGCAAGGGGAATATGGTAGGCTTTAAGCGATAGTCAAATATTTTAACGCTGGTTGCTATGTGGCGAATTCCATTCTCTTTGCATGTCCAGGACATAAAAAAAAGAATAACAAATTTGAGAAAAAGTATAAGTATTGGAAAATATAACGGAATAACAAGCAATATCTCGAAAATGGTTCCCTCAACAACAAAAAAATGTATATGACATAAATTGTGTATTTTAACGCGATCTACATTTTTTGTGTAGTAAAATTTTGTCTATCTCTTATGGTTTACCAGTTATGCAAAAGTCGTTCACAATGAAGAATACTTTTGGAGACATTCCCAGAAAATTCGAGATATACATTTCATTTCTCCTGACAATATCTTAAACATATGATATTTTAATCAAAATCGTTAAGAGCCATTTTTGAGAAAATTAAAATTTTCGAAAAATGTTCCATGTAAAGGGTAATCTGGGGTGGGGGGATTTTCTTAAAAATCTTCGTGTTGCATCTCTGGAAGATACTGAACCTAAATACCAAGTTTGGTGTTTATCCGACTGTTCGTTTCTGAGTTATGCTGTTCACAGACAGACACACACACGGACGTATTTCTAAAAATGTTTTTTTTATTCAGGGGATCTCAAAACATGTATTTCCGGTGAAATCTCATTATCAAATTTTTGGGTGGAATACCATACTTCCCCTACTTACTATACGTAGTAGAGAAAGTAAAAATTTAAGGGTGAAGGATTGTCCAAATATTAAGTGTCATCGTTATATTCCATATTCGGTGGTATCGAAGTATGTCTAATACTTGAAGATAAACCTTCGAGACACTTTTAAATGTAGCATTATTGAAAGTTGTTGCGTTTAACTTTGTGTTAGATAAGGAATGAAAGCCGTCGAGACTTCACGTTATTGTCTTGTACATGTCCCCTAAGAAATGCTGGACTTTAGTTTTTGATATATCTGGCTGCGTTTCCAGTGCGTGAATCAATGCAACATTCCATAGGCTCTTGTGTCTAAATGAAAACATGCAAAAACAATGGGGGAAGAGAAGAAGTTCTTATGTAACATGCAGCGTTAACTGAGTTATGAATCAAGCTGATTTAACTGACGCACCTTTCTGAATAGCCTGTCTTGGTGACTCACTCTCAGTAATTACATTTAACTAATTACTCCGGTAGTCAAAATATATGAATCCAGCAGAAACAAATCGGAACTTAAGACGTGAGATAATACAGAGCATGGAAATATTTGTTCCTTCCTTCCATCTCTTAGATTGTGTTTACGCAAGTCAAACTCGGGTCACGAGCGTAGCTTACAGGTATACCGTACGACTAATTTTCTTAATATGGATCGGAAATCCTTTAAAAGAAAGTTTTCAACACAAAATATAGTTACATAAAAGGGGGGCAGAGTTATTATATTATTATAAGCCTCGGCTTATAATAGGGGATCATTTATCTGTGGCATTATCCACATAAAACAATTTCTTGTAATTGGAGAATCAAACGGGAACAATTTTGTAATTAGCGTACAATACAAAATTGTTTACATGTGTTTATACACAGAAAAGTACTAATAAGAACATAATTCAGCGAACAACCCATCGCCTTTATAGTTTTTTTTATAAAGTAAGTATCGGTGCTCAAAAATCATTATATTTTAATCTATCCCTAAGACATATACCAATTATCCAATTGCGAAATCTTTTTGAAGTTGTCGGATGTAAACAAAACGCACTCTTGTACAGTACTAGTCACTGTCGCTAGGTGTTCTGTTATTATATTGCATCTGGGACCCATTACTCCTAACCTCAAAATGCTTACAAATGTCCTACTTCATACAATTTGTAACGGAGCTGCTGTTGACCAGCTTACCGCGTGGATGGCAGTGTCCTTCACCGCTGTGCCCCGGCTGGTTGGTTGATTGGTTGGAGATATAAGTAGGGCAGCGTTCTCCCCGAGTATATACCGCAAAGGCCTTTGAGACGCAACGAGATAATTCTGGGAGTTTCTCGTTGCTGTCTCCTGCGAACTCCCACGAAGATTACTGAAACTCTTGGAGCTATATTTAACTGAAGGTACTCGCGACGTGTTAGTGCGTTTTGTTAATGCGACTAGGGCGAAGAGTCGAGCCCTGTGTTCGACACTCCAGTAGGAGAAGCGGAGGGAAGAAGAGGCTGCATAACACGTGATGCACTACACCACTAAGCGCAGAGAAAAGAAAAGTGAAGTGACACTGGAAATTGCACTAGGTCACAATATATAGGAACTACCAATGGATAACTGTCCAAGCAATAATTATATTATGTGCTTGTTTAAATAATTGCAATGTAAGCTATGGACCAAGCTTATCAAAAGGAAGTCGCCGACCGACTGGTCAGCTGAAGAAATAAGGACACGGAGTAACGCTATCGGGAGATAACCAGATTCTTTAAGGTGTTTTCCCTCCATTCCCGCGAATATTCTAGAAACTCACGCACTTGTATATAAGCGAGCGTGCTTGCGAGTCTGTGAGTGCGTTTCTGATGCGATTTAATGCTGGTAATACAGTGCATTCTACGAGTAAGGTTGTGAAATAGTAAGCGCTCCTATTGCGAGAGATTAGAGAGATCTTGTGTTTGATGCCCCAGCGACTGAAGGGGAAGAAGGTAGAGGCCGCTTCGAGAGTGCTTCATTGCACCGTTACATCAAAAGGAAAATGAAGTGAAAGTGAAAAACTGAATTAAGTAAAGTAAAATTTCACTGAAAAAAACCAATTATTTTAACTCACAAATACTTAGTTTATAAAGTACCTTACTTCCGAAACACTGCAACTGAAGCGTATTAAGTACCAATGCATTCCGTATTATTTAACAGGTACTGTAATGACATTTTTATTATTAAAATTCGGCAACATTTTAGAGAAACAGCTAGACGGGTAGTAGTTGATACAACACAGTACGAGTGTACAACTGACGAAATACCTTCGGTCTAGTGTTGAAAAGGGAAAATATTAATACCTCCAGCAGTTAATATGTACATTCCGTCAATGTAAAACTTGCTGGAGTCTGAGACAGAGCTCGAATCGGATAATTCCGTGAGTGTCCAGAACAGCCAGGCTTTGGAAAGGTAGAATCAGATGACTGAAAAATTGAATGCCATAGCCGGGAAATTCAATTGAATTTTTCAGTCATCTGATTCTACCTATCCAACCCTGTCCAACACACCGCTTGTGTGAAAGAACCATTAATTTCAGCCAGGCTTTGTTCTAAAGACTGCGAATAGTTTGTAGTAATTATGAGGAACAGACAGGTGTTTCAGAGTGTTTCAACGGTAAATATTTGTGACCGAAACACACTTTATTGATTCATGCTTCTCAAGTGGAGTATGACCAAAGCTCGTTACTACAGCACTCTTAGTTCAGTGGTAGAGGGTTCGCTTACTGTTCCTGAGGTTGCAAGTTCAAATCTTCGTGAAGCTAAGGACCTTTTCTCCCTTTCATTTTTACTTTCTCTCCTATGTATAGTATGTAGGGGAAGTATTGTATTCCATCCAAAAATTCGATACCGAGATTTCACCGCAAATATATGTTTTGAGACCCCCTGAATCCACAAAAAGCATTTTCACAAAAAGGTCTGTGTGTATGTCTGTGAGCAGCATAACTCAAAAACGAAAAGTCGGATAAATACCAAACTTGGTATTTAGCCTCAGTATCTTTCAAAGATGCGACACGAAGATTTTCAAGAAAATCCCGCCCACCCTAGATTACCCTTTACATGAAAATTTTGATGTTGTCAAAAATGGATGTAACGACTTTGATTAAAATATCATATGTTTAAGATATTTTCATGACAAATGAAATATATATCTTGAATTTTCTGGGAATGTCCCCAAAAGTCCTCTTATTTGTGAACGGCTTTTGCATAACTGGTAAACCGTAAGAGATGGACAACATTTTTGTTCACCAAAAAATGTAGATCTCGTTAAAAACACAATTTATGTCATATACTTTTTTTTATGTCCTGGACATACAAAGAGAATGAACTGCTCCACATAGCAACCAGCTCTTAAAACATTTGACTATCCCTTAAAGCCTACCATATTCCCCTTGCATCTACAAGAAAATTAGCAATAAGATTAACATCTCGATTAACATGAAGCATATGGAGAATAAGCGTTTGTAAAAATAGTTTGTACAAGAGTAGGGAAAGTCATGTGAGGGCAACGCATAAGACTTTTTTATGTATGTGGCATTTACCGGTAAGTGGCAAGCATGATATTAATGTATCGGTCAGTAGGAGGTTTCATGCTCGTCACTTTAATTTTATAACCACAATTTTCACCATTATTGTAATTATACTTTTATGTAAAATGAAATAACACAACCAATATTACAGTAAAACGAATTGAAGAAAATAAAACATAATCCACTACGGAGATTCGAATTCGGATCGCTTGAGTAGAAGTTAAGTAGCTTAACCACGGCTCCACCCCAAGCACGGTAGCCCGAATCAGTATCTTGTGGCTTGTATTATTGAGTTAGCCAAAGAGGCGCACAGAAATTGACGGTTGTAAACCGTGCGCTCACTCGAAGGTACTTTGAAAAGCTTTACTGCTCAAAAGACCTGCCTCTTTTAGTTTGATCGAGTGTACTTCTCCCACGAGGATAAGAAGAAAGCTAAAACATAATTAGTGCCTGCAATTTTTTTCTGTCAGAAGGGTTTACACTGTTTCACAGCAGAAAGTCATGAATACCTACCGACAGTCCGATACATCATGTTCAAATCAATGAGCCAATTGTGCATATTTTGCCCACGTAAACCAAATAAGCCCTTAAAAAATCCGCGGGGAAAGTGGTGTTCGAAACCGCGACACCACGAACTTTAATCATGCACCCGTCTCCGCACTGCTGAGTGGAATTTCATAATCAATTCTATTGCATTAGTCACCACATTTCAGTTGGTTGCGCATACGGCTCGATACTGGTTGCCCGCGGGTTCAGTACCCCATTCAGTGGTTGAATACATTTTAGCTTTCTCTTGGACTATTCAGTGGCTCTAGAATACTGGAGCTGTATGGCCTAAACATTGGAGAATTTCTGCTTGAACTCTTAGTTTAAGTCGATATCACATTATAGTACACTGTCGTTTGTGAAAATTGCAACACCAAAAAGGAAACGCATGAATTCAATGCCACAAGTTAGATACATGACAAGTAACAAATGATAAACATTTCAAATCTATACATGACCTTTGAGCCCTAATATTCAGTATTTGGTGCGGCGTCCATGCGCTGCAATTAGAGCTGCTATACGCCGTGGCATTGAATCAAAAAGGTTCTGAATAAGTTCCTGAGGTACTGGTTACTGGAGGACCGTGACGCACCAGGTGCCGACCAACCATATCCCAGACATGTTCGATAGGCGACATGTCAGGCGAACGTGCAGGCCAGGGAAACAATGGTACCCGTCGCTCAAGAAGGCTTGTACATTCCTCGCAATATGTGGCCGGGCATTGTCCTGTTGAAATGTGGCTTGTGGAGATGCCTGAAGCAGAGGGAGTACCTCTGACTCTACAACCACCGTTAGGTACCGGTTGCTGCTCAAAGCGCCCTCAATTCGTAGGAGGCGAGATCGGTTGTTGTAACCAATGACGCCCCAAACCATCACACCTGGCGTTTCTCCACTATGCCGCTCAACAATGCAGCCCTCCAGGTTGCGCTCACCACGGTACCGCCGGATACGTATGCGGTCATCACTGTAGGACACGTTGAAGCAGGAATCGTCCGAAAAGACTACATTTTGCCACTCAGCACCCCAGTGACGGTGTTCACGTGCCCATTGCAGTCGGAGGAGTTTGTAGTTTCTGGACAATGGAGGCCGACGTAATGGCATGCATGCAAGCAGTCAAACCTGCAACAGACGGCGACGAACCGCTGATGCAGACAAGTTCACACCTGTTGCAGTGCTCCAGCGTCGAGCCAACACTGTGTATGAAGCTGTACGGTCCGTTATGGCCATGCAGAAAGACGACGGTCATTCCGTGGTCCAGTTCCCGCTCTCAGCTGCGTACGACCTTCATCTATCCACTGCTTCCACACACGCATCGCTGTCGTAGCAGCATGCCATGTACGAGCCGAAATGTCACGGTATGACAAACCCGCTTCCCGGAGATCGATCATTCTGCCCCGTTCGAGCTCACTCACATGCCGATATGGCTCCCTTTGACGTCGATGAGGCATACTGGCATTTCCCTCATTGTTTCGACCTTGTTTGACAGCTCTGCACTAACTACACTGGGCGCAACACTGACCTTGTCGGGCCGACACGAGAGGGCTCTGCTCGGCCTACGTGTACCCCATCTCTCTGCAAACTTAATCATTTATTGTTTACACTCTCTCGGGAAATTCTTTCTTGGTGTGTGAAAGTATTAAACAATTCGAACCACTAATAAGGGATATCTCAGAAACGGCTTATGCCACAAAAAAGTATTTGAGATAAATTGTGTGTTTTAAACAGATCTACTTTTTTGTGTGGTACATTTTCGTTTATCGCTTAACGTTGATCAATTACACAATATTATACAAACTTCCTCTCGAATAAAGAGGATTTCCTAGGTTATTCCAAAAAATACAAGATATACGAGGGCTGATCAATAAAGACTGAGACTGATTTTTTCTGTAGTTTCCTTGATAGTTTTATGTCTCTACCACGAATACTTGAAAAGAGCAGGGTTTCATGTATAATGTCCATAAGCGACGGCACTCTCGTAACGGTAGGTTGGTAGTAATGCTGTATATTGTTGACCCTACTTGAATTTCCCATACCACAAAATGGAGGTTACACGAGAGGGGGAATACGGCGCAATAAAATTTTATTTTCGTTTAAATCATACAGCCTTGAAACTTTCGAAAAGCTGAAGCAAGCATACGGTGAAGATGCACTACCTCGTGCAACGGTGTTTAGGTGGTTCAAGGACTTCAAAGAAGGGCGAGTCCTCTGTGCTAAACAAGGTGGGCCTGGTGTTTCGGAATGGAATGATTTACCAGCATGCAGTACCCCCCTCACACTACTGTTACAGCAGCTACTACACATCAGCATTGGCTACACTGAGGAAGCACATTACAAGGAAACGTCCAGAACATCATCGGAATAAGTGGCGACTTCATCACGACAACGCGCGGCCTCACGTCGCAAATCAAGTCCAGGAATTTTTGGCTAAATTCAACATTACCTGTGTGCCGCATCCGCCTTAAAGCCCCGGTCTTATCCCCTGTGATTTCTTTTTATTTCCATTACTAAAGGCAAAGCTCCGGGGCATTCGATTTGAGAGCACTGAAGCAGTGCTAAAGAAAAGTGAGGCGATTCTCAAAGACCTGACAAAGAATGGCCTGCACCATGTGTTCGAGGACTGGCAGAGACGTTATAAAAAGTGCATTCAGTTAGGAGGGGACTACTTTGAAAAAGATAATGTCAACATTGAAATGGAGTAATAAATATCTGTGAAAAAAAATCAGTCTCAGTCTTTATTGATCAGCCCTCGTATATTCTATTTGTAATGCAAATATCTTTCCTATATGGTTTTTAATCAAAATTTTAAAAAAACAAACTTTTTTGAAAATGTTCCATATAAAGGGTAGTTGAGTTGGGGGATTTTCTCGAAAATCTTCGTGTTACATCCTTGAAAGATACTGAACTCAAATACCAAGTTGGTGTTTATCCGACTTTTCGTTTTTGAGTTATGCTGTTCACAGACACACAAATAAATAAATTGAGTTTTATTTATGGACGCTCTTTAACTACTATGGTTCTTAGCGTCCCATTCTATATTGGGCGTGAAACACCGGTAATTTAGCTCAGAGGCCTCTTATCAGGCTTGAGGTTCTTTTACGTGCCGTAATTCTACGACACGAGACCACCGGCTTTACTTCCCTTCCGAAGGAAGCCGTGCTAACGATTTTTACGCCCGAAAAAATCCATCGCCCTCCGCCGGGTTTGAACCCGCGACCACAGACACACAGGCAGATATGTTTCCATTAATGCTTTATTTGGATTAGAGGCCTCAAAACATATATTTCCGGTGATATTTCCGTATCGAATGTTTGGGTGGAATGCAATAAGCACGTGGCACAGAACGCAATAAACGATAATACATAGAAAGGATCATTTGCTAGTTCACGTAACTGCTCGATGGCCGCGATGCCTTAAGTAACATCAACATCGGCTGTAACTCGCTCTAAAAATAAAATCTGTTTACCTACTGTATCCTACAACGAAATGTGTAACGTAAATTAAAAGTTTATCTAGGCATTATAATAGGCTTTTTAAGAACAGCTTGTAGAAGAATGAGGAGAAAATTTCATGTGAATGCAACACATCAGATTTTTAAGTGACTTTTGAAAGGCATGTTTCTCTTAGATCATCATTCAAGCTTTGACACAAAATGATAAATTCGATGGATGTACTTGCATCATTCTCCACTTGACAGACATACGGCACTGATAGATTTTTAATTAGTGCACTGACAGACACACTGGAATTGTGATGGATCTTGGGGTAGTAACTGGTAGGCTTATCTAAAACATGTCCAGGTGGTGACGTGTCCTCCATAAGTTTGTCACTTGGTTTGAAACGCAATTTATCTCAATGAAGACACGTCAGTCATTTCCACCATTCAAAATGACATAACCGCAGTGTGTCATTACAAAATAGCATTATCGTGTTGTTATACAAAAAAATCTGATGTGTTACACTCACATGACTTTCTCTACTCTTGTACAAACTATTTTTACAAACGCTTATTCTCCACATGCTTCATGTTAATCGAGATGTTAATCTTATTGCTAATTTTCTTGTAGATGCAAGGGAATTGCTAGGCTTTAAGCGATAGTCAAATGTTTTAAGAGTTAGTTGCTATGTGGAGTATTCCATTCTCTTTGCATGCCCAGGACAAAAAAAATGAGTAACGAATTTCCATTTGAGAAAAAGTATAAGTATTCGAAAATTTAAGGGAATAACAAGCAATATCTCGAAAATGGTTCACTCAACAACAAAAAATGTTCCATGTAAAGGGTAATCTGGGGTGGGGAGATTTTCTTGAAAACCTTCGTTCGCATCTCTGGAAGATACTGAACCTAAATACCAAGTTTGGTATTGATAATGTCAAGTATACAAACTGACGAATACGAAAACAGAAGATCGTCACATGATTGAAAATCGAACAAAATAATGAGTGACATATGCGGAGTAGGGATGAAATCGGACATGGCGAAATTCACAAAATACAAGTAACTACACACTTAGCTGAACTCTGCGCCGTGTAAGTCAGGCTGCGGCTATGAACGCAGGGAAAACATTACAATACTTCTTAATACCGCCGACTAACAAACCATATCGATGTCAGTAGCGGATAATTGACGGAGTGGTGGCTCGCGTTCCTGAATGTGTAACATAACAGTATAATAAAACCAATATTTACCAGAGCCGATGTTTTTTATTATCGCAATCTATATATAATTTTACCACCCCTGTAGACTTTACAGAGTCGACACTGCTCAACGCTAGCCGGAGGAAGAAGAGACTTAATTGTTACGTATCGAGGACGCGGCCAGCTTCACCCGGTCTTCTTCAATAAGCCCACGTACAGCACGAATGTTGTGTATAGTGATGCTTGACCGCGATCGACTTTGTTGGGGCTCATTTTCTACTGCCCCCCCGTCTTGCCAACCTTTTTGTGCCATTCATACACCTGTGCCTCTGAAAGGGTGCTTCCCCAAACTGTCCGAAGCTTTGGTGTCTTCTTTCGACAGGAACTTGAAGCGAGCGGCCGCTCTGGGGCGTGTGACATCCTCCCATTTCCGTTTACTACCAGAGGCGCTAATTTAAAATTCCGGTTTATATTTGATTCATCCTCGTATACAAGTCATTCAGAATGAAGAGGACTTCAGAGACTAATCCTAGAAAATTCAAAACATACATTATATTTGTTATGAAAATATCTTAAAACATGTCATATTTTTAAGCCAAATCGTTAGCCATTTTTGAGAAAAACAAAATTTTCGATAAATTTTCCATGTACTCGATAGTTTGAGATGGGGGATTTTTACTTTATCTACTACGTATAGTAAGTAGGGGAAGTATTGTATTCCACCCAAAAATTCGATACCGAGATTTCACCGCAAATACATGTTTTGAGACCCCCTGAATTGAAAAAAGATTTTTGGAAACAGGTCCGTGTGTGTGTGTGAACAGCATAACTCAGAAACAAACAGTCGGATAAATACCAAACTTGGTATTTAGGTTCAGTATCTTCCAGAGATGCGACACGAAGGTTTTCAAGAAAATCCCCCCGCCCCAGACTACCCTTTACATGGAACATTTTTCGAAAATTTTAATTTTCTCAAAAATGGCTTAACGATTTTGATTAAAATATCACATGTTTAAGATATTTTCATGACAAATGAAATGTATATTTCGAATTTTCTGGGAATGTCTCCAAAAGTATTCTTCATTGTGAACGACTTTTGCATAACTGGTAAACCACAAGAGATAGACAAAATTTTACTACGCAAAAATGTAGATCGCGTTAAAATACACAATTTATGCCATATACATTTTTTTGTTGAGTAACCATTTTCGAGATATTGCTTGTCATTCCCTTAGATTTTCCAATACTTATACTTTTTCTCAAATTCGTTTTTCATTTTTTTGTCCCGGTAATGCAAAGAGAATGGAATACTCCACATAGCAACCAGCTCTTAAAACATTTGATATCGCTTAAAGCCTACCATATTCCCTTTGCATCTACAAGAAAATTAGCAATAAGATTAACATCTCGATTAACATGAAGCATATGGAGAATAAGCGTTTGTAAAAATAGTTTGTACAAGAGTAGAGAAAGTCATGTGAGTTTAACACATCAGATGTTTTTTAGATACTCCAAGGATACTGTACCTAAATACCAAGTTTGGTGTTTAACCGAATTTTTGTTTTTGAGTTGTGCTGTTCACAGACACTCACACACGTGCGCCTTTTTCAAAAAAAATTTCAGGGGTCTCAAAACATGTATTTCCGGTGTATCTCGGTATCGAATGTTTGGGTGGAATATAATACTTCTTCCGCT
This sequence comes from Deroplatys truncata, assembly GCA_030765065.1. Lineage (NCBI taxonomy): Eukaryota > Metazoa > Arthropoda > Insecta > Mantodea > Mantidae > Deroplatys > Deroplatys truncata. The sequence continues at coordinate 18,294,727 of CM060979.1, forward strand.
TACTTTAAGTGCTTTAAAAGACATCAGTTGCAAGTAGCACCCAAAACTGGTACGGAAATGCCTAAATGCCCCGACTGCCTTGTCATCTCGCAACAGGCTCGAAATGCGGTGGGTGCCGAGGCATCTATGCAAATGAGAAACTTGATCCGCTGTCTAAAAGTGGTACTGAGATACCCTGTGTTGGTTCTGAACCCATGGTTGGAATCGGCACACGTACTGCCAAAACTTTCGTAAAAGTGTGGATTAGGTAAGCACAGCAACTCAGGTAGGTAGGTGGACACTAGGGATGGGCAAAAATAACGCAACGGTTACATTGTAATGGTTACCTTAACGTAACGGTTACCGAAGCACCGAATACAAAGCAACTAGTTAGCCAATAATGGTTACCAAAGTAACTAGTTACTAAATAACTGTTGCCAAAATAACTATTTACTCAATAACGGTTACCAAAGTAATGAATACAAAGTAACTAGTTACTCAATAACGGTTTCCAAAGCTATGAATACAAAGTAACTGGTTACTCAACAACAATTACCAAAATAACGATTACAAAGTAATTAGCTACTCAATAACGGTTATCGAAGTAATGAATACAAAGTAACTAGTTACCCAATAACGGTTGCCAAAGCTATGAATACAAAGTAACTAGTTACTCAACAATTACCAAAGTAACGATTACAAAGTAAAGAGCTACTCAATAACTGTTATCGAAGTAATGAATACAAAGTAACTAGTTACTCATTAACGGTTACCAAAGTAATGAATACAAAGTAATTGGCTGCTCAATAACGGCTATCAAAGTAACGATAACAAAGTAACTAATTACCCAAAAAGGATTACCAAAGTAATGAATACAAAGTAACTAGTTACTCAATAACGGTTACCAAAGTAATGAATACAAAGTGACCAGTTACCCAATAACAGTTACCAAAGTAACGATTACAAAGTAACTAGCTACTCCATGACAGTTACCAAAGTAAAGAATACAAAGTAACTAGTTACTCCATGACAGTTACCAAAGTAAAGATTACAAAGTAACTAGTTACTCCATGACAGTTACCATAGTAATGAATACAAAATGACCAGTTAGCCAATAACAGTTACCACAGTAACGATTACAAAGTAACTGGCTACTCAATAACGGCTACCAAAGTAACGATTACAAAGTAATGAATACAAAGTAACTAGTTACTGAACAACAATTACCAAAGTAACGATTACAAAGTAAAGATCTACCCAATAACTGTTATCGAAGTAATGAATACAAAGTAACTAGTTACTCAATAACGGTTACCAAACTAATGAATACAAAGTGACCAGTTACCCCATAACAGTTACCAAAGTAACGATTACAAGGTAACTGGCTACTCAATAACGGCTACCAAAGTAACGATTACAAAGTAATGAATACAAAGTAACTAGTTACCCAATAACGATTACCAAAGTAATGAATACAAAGTAACTAGTTACTGAACAACAATTACCAAAGTAACGATTACAAAGTAAAGAGCTACTCAATAACTGTTATCGAAGTAATGAATACAAATTAACTAGTTACTCAATAACGGTTACCAAAGTAATGAATACAAAGTGACCAGTTACCCAATAACAGTTACCAAAGTAACAATTACAAAGTAACTAGCTACTCCATGACAGTTACCAAAGTAAAGAATACAAAGTGACTAGTTACTCCATGACAGTTACCAAAGTAAAGAATACAAAGTGACTAGTTACTCCATGACAGTTACCAAAGTAAAGATTACAAAGTAACTAGCTACTCCATGACAGTTACCAAAGTAATGAATACAAAGTAACTAGTTACTCCATGACAGTTACCAAAGTAAAGAATACAAAGTGACTAGTTACTCCATGACAGTTACCAAAGTAAAGATTACAAAGTAACTAGCTACTCCATGACAGTTACCAAAGTAATGAATACAAAGTAACTAGTTACTCCATGACAGTTACCAAAGTAAAGAATACAAGGTGACCAGTTACCGAATAACAGTTACCAAAGTAACGATTACAAAGTAACCGGCTGCTCAATAACGGCTATCAAAGTAACGATTACAAAGTAACTAGCTACTCAATAACAGTTACCAAAGTAACGATTACAAAGTAACCGGCTGCTCAATAACGGCTATCAAAGTAACGATTACAAAGTAACTAGCTACTCAATAACAGTTACCAAAGTAACGAAGACAACTATTTATTACTGAAGAACCGCGACGGTTACCGAGCCTGGATGGCACCATTCACTGCATGTGCGCAGCATTGCTATCGCTTATCGGCAACTAGTTACTTCAACATTCGTTTACAACTTGAGTCATCCTCGCACGGAGTACATATTTATCATAGCGAGTTGCTTATCTCCTGAGTATAGGTCACAGATGACAGGGCAGTCAGCACTGCATTGCATTGCATTAAGGTGGTTATTCAGATACGATTATAGCTGCACGAGTCTATACATTCGGGTAGATGGGTATCGGGATGCTGTTTAGTAGTAAAATATGCGTGGGCCGTTCAGCTCAACGACTTCTTTCTTACTGAAACGCAGTTACACCTAAATGTTAGTGGTAAGCGTTAATGTAACGTAACTGCGAAAGCGATAACGATGAAAACAAATAACTTACACGTTACCGTTAACGTAACTGTCACATCCCGAATAGACACAGACAAGTCAGGAAACTGGTCTTAAGTCCATGCTCGTCTCTCCTGAGATTGGATACAACAGGAATAAGGAAAGCACCTGCATTGATTTCTGAACATGGTCACTGCAGAAAACAGCTGAGTAAAGTAGGACTCTGCAAGGATGAACCCTACTGTGGATGTGCAAAGAGGATGATGTGCCTCGCATATCCTTTTTGACTGCCTATTCCTGGCAAGAAAGAGATTTACTCTTCCCATAACCCGAGAAGATCTAAGAAAGGATGTTGACATTGGAACCAAGAACTTGTTCAGCGAATAGATTTTGGGAAACAAAGAAGGCATTCTTTGCTAAAGGGTTGCACAATAAGCCTCCTAGGGTGGTGTGCGGGAGGTCAACAAAACTGCAACAACAACCCCCTTCTATTATCTATCAACTTAAGGGGACAAGGTACTCTGAAATGGTAAACAATCACATTTTTTGTTTTAGATACTAGTAAAACCCCTATTATTTCCAGTTTCAGAAAATATATACTTTTGGGGGTTAAGAGGTTTTTAAGACAGTAGTATATTATGCAACGAGACTATAATGGTGGTAATTAAAACGCGAGTATTATTATTAACCGAGCGAGCGAAACGAGCGATTTAATCACCATTATAATCAAGTTTCATACGACTGTTTATGCTCGACCATGTATCTAAATTAAAGGTTTAATAAGTATTCGTTTCTGGTTTGAGTGATGTGTTACAATCGTTATTCCTTTATCTATGGTTACAATACAATGACCTTGTAGCACCTGTGTCAAACAAAGTTGCTAGCGTTGCGAGACGTACTACGAAGAATAATCGATATTTGCGCTTTCACAATGTTACGTGGCCAATTCTGATTGGTCAAATACCAATACTTTAATGAACAGGTGTAATTTAATGAGCCCCATTAAAGTACTGCTACCAGTCGTATAAACACCACATTTTGGCATGGTCGAGCATAAATGCCATTTAAATGCTAGTCTGCATTCCTTTAAAGCTGTCATGAACGCCTCTGTATCTTTCAACAACGAACGACTATAACATGCCCAGCGAGCAGTTCAGCAATTAACAAAAGAGACCAGGGCCAAAAGAAGGTCATCAGAAAAGCTGAAGCAATCCAGGAATGAAAGTGTAGATGATTATGACCCTGGAATGTACTGAAGTATGTCAGAATTTAAATGTTCAAACTTTAAATTCAGTTTTCTCAAAACAACATTTTTGGATACTTATGTACCTTTATCTCAAAAAGTATGAGAGGTAGAGAGCTCAAATTTTCAGTACATGTATACAACACATAGTTAAACTTTCTGAACCACAATCAATGATTTTATAATGTATATTAGTGATATTAAGAAAGCAACAACATTACAAATGTTCCACATTTTTACTTTTTGACTTTGCAAATAATTTGTTTTTCAATTTCTAGTGAACTGGTATACATAACTAAATAACTGAGGTTCAGAAGATAGCTGATTATACTAAGAACAAGCATGCAAAAGTGATTCTATTTAAAGTAGTATCAGAGAAAAAGGTACATCAATTCATATGTTTTAAGAGTAAATATTATTTTTCTACTCAATGATATAATTTTTACAGACTCAACTACATAAGCTATCAATGCAAAGAAACACTTGAAATAATTGTCATGATTTATAGAATAACTTTAAGAGCAGTGGTAATTTAACAGACTTAAGGTATAATTTCCATGTGTTCAGACTACCTTGTCCCGTTAAGTACACAGTAAAGACGGATTCAGGGAATCTCAAAACGTATATTTCGTTGAAATCTGGGTATCAAATTTTTAGATGGAATGTAATAAAAATGCAACAAGACTTTTACCGCTACTGGCGGTGATTTAATGTAACGCCTCTACGTTTGTGATCAAAGGTTGCAAATACGAATCTCCGATGTGGCATATTCTTTTTTTGCCCAGTGGAACTTTTATTTTACGTTCCCCCATCCCCTCGGATCTCTTCGTAAGTTTGGACCAGATATTCCGCTAACTACGGGCGATCTGCTTTCCCAAGAGAAGCCCAACTATGCGCTTCCTAACTATCGCATAGCCAGCAGAAAATTGCGGTAGACACTGCAAATAAAATACGAGAACCTCCCTCTATCCCCAAAGCCATGATCATCATTTTGTAATCCAGAAGTTTGGGGATGGAAGAAATTCCAATAGCCGTCGTAATTTTTGTGTAAGATTTAGATGGCAATATATTGTTGTTCTCCTGAACTCTTCCCAATTTCTCCCCCTCCGCCTATCCCCCACTTCTTGGTGGCAAGAAGAAAACTTTCTATACTTTGAAACTTTTGCACAACTCTTTCGATTATTAAGAGAGATGATACTTTGGTCCCTTCTGCTTCCTGAAAAAGCCAGAAAATTAGGTCTCTCGCTCCTGGCTCCGGAACGGAAGATCTGAACCGGAAAGAGAAGAGCGTGGTAAAGTACTAAAGTAATTACTGATCTGCCAGAAGCTGCAAAAGGTGCGCATGTCACGAATATCGATTTAAAAACTACGTCGTTTTCCCGTCTGATGGCTATAGAGCTTATTAATAGCAGAGAAACCTCGCTTTGAAGCATATAAATTATTTGTCGTCTTCAACGAGAATCACTTAATTAACTAATATTGCGTTTAAGGGCCATTAAGGCTGTATCATGCCACGTAATAAACAATCTTTTCGATTATAGTGTTTTTGGTCCACTTCCCGTTCATGGTGTCATAATAGAAAGTTGAATTTCCAACTTTTAGTGCTGGTAATTTAACCTATACCTGCGTTTTGTATATTTTGATGCACATATGTACAACCGGTCAATTCAAAACTGACCAAATCGGGCCTTTCCGTGAGCGCTAGGGACAGCCAGGCTTTCTTCATAAGACTGCCTAAATTCTTGTAGTAGCTCTAATGGGGAACACAACTATAATCACAAAAGTCTTCCAAGAAAATAATTCATACACGAGTTTTCAAACAGACGTACATGTTTCAAAGTGTTTCAACACTGAATATTTGTAACCAAAACACACTTTATTGATTTATGGTTGTCAAGTGGAGTCACAATGCTACACTTACTGCAGGACTCTTAGCTCACTGTTCCTGAAGTTGCAAGTTCAAATCTCCATGTAGCTACGCGACTCTTTCTTCTTTAATTTTAATTACATAAATAAAACTACAACATATATTCTTAATTTTTATGTATGTAGCATCTATTTAGTAGTCTGTGATACCAGTAGATGCCAGCATGACGTTAATTTATCGTTCGGAAGGAATTTTCATACTCAGCCTATTTGAATTTGAAATAACAAATTTCACCATTATTGCAATTATATTTGTAAGTAAAACATAGTAACACAAACAACATTATTTAAATATATTACAGTAAAACGAGTTGTAAACAATAAAAGATAACAATTCACTACGGAGAATCTAACTCGAGCTGCTTGCGTAGAAGTTAAGTCGCTTAACCACGGCTCCACCCCAAGCACGGTGTGGAGGTAACCCAAATCAGTGCTTGGTATTACACAGTTAACCAACTCACTCGCAGGGACATAGAAGTTATTGATTTTTTTAAAGACCAACAAATGGGCGCGGGTAATTGATCGCCAGTTAGCTACTGAACCACCATGCTCAATAGCAGTTAGTAATTAATTTTATTTTTGCATAAGTAGTACTCTCATTACGGCTCGTATTTTAACTTTTCCTCGTTTTCCAACGATTCACTTATCGTACTTGTTTCGCGATATACTATTGATCGAAGATTCCGAGGATGAATCTGCCTTCGGCTTTCGTGCGCTCATTTAAATAATAAATCAACATCAAGCGCTCATGTCACTTACGTTCGTATATGACGATCATCACTGCTGTTTTCTTCTCCTTAAAAAACATATTCTTTCTCTACCCACTATCTTTATTTTTATATAGTTTATAGATTGTGAAAGCTTATTTTCCTGTCTACTTTATGTTAATCGAGATAAACCCTAGCAGAAATACTGTCAGTATACATTTCTCCTAGGTAGGGGGCATGGAATACAGGCAATCGAATCAACACTGAGGTGTTTATAAGCGGTCTTGAATTTCCATATTCTTTCTATGACGTCGCGATAAACAACTGAATAGCGCCTAATTTTGAAAAATCCAACCAAAGGTAACGGATATCTCGAAAATGGCTGACGCCACAAATACGCTAAAATAAATTTGTGTCTTCTGTGCAGTATGTTTTTGTCCATAGTTTATGGTTTATAGGTTACACAAAATTCCTCCCAGCAGTTCCCTGAAAATTCAAGATAGGTGCATTTTATTTGTCACGTAACCATCTTTAAAATATTGTACTGTGACGGTTACAGTTTTATTTAACAAGAATACGATAAATATAATTTTGAATTTCGAGATATTCAGGACAAAATTTAAGTGAATTCATGAAATTGGCTTTAGAATTCTTGCGAGTCATTATTCGGATGCTTATGTAAGTGGGGTTTGACTGTATGAATTCATGCTGACACACGCTTACGTCAGTGCTGGCTAAAGGTAGTCAGCATACTCCTCGGATGTTTTAAGAGTTCTGTGGCTCTGCCTCTCAGTTGCATAGCAGGACTCTGTGACGGTCAGTTCTTTAAATTAATTTTGTGCTAGCTTGCAGCCTCGACTTAGGCCCTAGGTACGGCGAAGATAGAAAGCCGGACGTCTTCCGTCAACCAGGTAAACTCACAAGCTGTCTAACTCTCTCTCCTTTTTGCAATGTATCTTAGATAATTGATTAGAAATGTTAGCATCTCTCTTGGAATCAAAATTACACGTCTAATAGTGTCACCCTTTCACCAGCCTTCGAGGTACTCTCAACCTATAACCCTCTCGATGACATCCTTGAGCTACTTGCCCGTCCTCCTTATTCAAAATCGTTAAAGCCATTTTTGAGAAAATCAGAATTTCAAAAAATCTTCTACATAAGGAGTAGTTTGGGATGAGTGCGTTTTCTTGAAAATCTTGAGGTACATTTATTGAAGATGCTGAACTTTAAATAGTTACCAAGTTTGGTATTTATCGGACATTTCGTTCTGGGCTATTCTATTTACAGACATCACTGACACGGACATTTATCTATAAATGCTTTTCCTTTATTCACGGGCCTCAAAATGTACAGCTCCAGTGAAATCTCGAATTTACATTTTTGGATGCAATACCTTTGTACCTAATAGGTACGTGGTAGAGAAAGTGAAAAGGATATTTTTACCTCGCACCAGAGCAAAACTTTGCTGATACACTTACTATGTTCCTCTCACGAGAATTTGTTGTAAGGAATGTGGTGACATCAGCAATTCTAGCGCTATCTAAGAAAGATTACGGCTTATACGCATTGCGTTACCTGTGTACTCTGTATTCACTCTTAGGTTGATCCGCGTCAAAACAAACCCCAGGTGACCAGTGCACCGCTATAATGTATCCTTCCGCCATTCGCACTAGGAACACTGTCACACTTTCAGACCATGTGGCCATACAAGCGCCACGTAGTGCATAAAAGAACAGAGTCCTTATTTCGACAACTGAAATGGTGACTAGCATATTCGTTAAGGGTTAAAGGTGATAACATTGATAGTTGCAACAAAACAAACGTTTGCACATATAATAATAGTTAATTCTAAAATAAATGAGCGAAAAATAAAGTAACAGGTATGCGATAACTTAATTTATTATTTCTCTGGAAGCGGCTCTTTATATTAAGTTGGCGGTTCATTTTAAAAAATAAATTGTGCACTGTTACACGAATTGCATTCTCAAAATCACTACATTCTTGCATCGCGTGCTTTCCCCCCCCCCCCCGGGTGTAACCACTTTTGCCGTTTCAGAGTTTTCTGCACAAGCACTATTTATACTTGTACTCGAAACACCGGTGAACTCAGAAGTTAATTTCGCCATTTCTTTCGCGGAAAGTGTTGGATATTTCTCACATAACTTATAACAAAGATTCAACACTATTGTTTTTGGACCACTGGTCAATGGTTTGCGCGGCTAATGTTTTACGTAATTCGACGAAAACACAAGAGCAAATTCACCGTCCTCCATGATACTAAAAAGAACTGCTCGTTTCTGGCTGTAAACAATATTCTGCGCCTACCCGGATGTCAGGTGACTCATGCACATTGCATCATGGGACTTGTAGCTCTGTTTTACGGTATAAATCAGCGTTAAATAAAACCTTAGGTATTTGTATAGAATATTATACTATTTAAGGATAAACTCATTCTAAAATTCAGAGATTAGCATGGGACTACTTTCCTGGGCGCATTGCTACCGTGTTGCAACACGGTGCACTGACCACATGGGTTTGTTTTGCCGCGGATCAACCTAAGAGTGAGTATAGTTAGAGTTCTTCCTTTCTTACTGGGCATTGTAAATAACTTTATAAATCACTATAAAACACTTACACCTTGTTCCAAGTGAAACATGCTGGCATACTAACGTTGCACGATGTTTTTAATGTAGATAGTAGATCTATTTATGATATCGTGAACTGTGCGGCAGTACTTCTGGTCGGTGATTGTGGGCCCCACGTTAGGCAGCCAATTTGCGGTGGCATGATTCTGCGGTACGGGATTTGTAGGAATGGTTGGAAATGGTACTAGTTCAGGGTTCTTTGCATGGATCTTGGATCTCGGGTTAGTGGTGAACACGACTGTTGGTTTTTCTGCTCGTTTATTTACCGTCACCGTTTTAACATTTGATCCCTGCTATTTCTTCGACACACACACAGACACAGGCATTTCCTATATATTAAATGTTTCATATCATCCGCTGCCTTCTAAACTTTTCTGACAAGCATCTCCCCATACTTACTACTACCAAGTGTGTCTTCTAAAATCTCACAACGAAGTGTTCATTCTCCAATCTCACGACCAAGTGTGTGTTCTAATATCTTCCGTTTCTCTCTTTCAAACGTTTTATATCTCCCCATTCCACTATCACCTGATTCCTAGCTTCTTCCATTGGAGGCCTAAGGCTATCTGGCTTTTGGCGAACATTGACCCTTTTCTACTAGTCTGCGTTCCCAGCAACCTAACGGGACGCTTGACAATAGAGGGAACAACCACCCGTTTCCGGCCGCTGATGGCCCTGTCTCTCAACCCTTATTTCAACTTACAGTAACATTCGCTTGCCAGTTTTATTTAACACTATCCTCGCCGTTACTGATATTTTTCCCCTATGATTGTAATTTTATTTTACTACTCAAAATATACTGCTTCAGCTGCCACGTGGTACTATCCCCCCTCACTCTTCCGGAGAGCACCTCATCCCGCAAAAGTTTACTCCTCAGAGGCTTACAGTATTGCATCTGTAATGATCAATCTCATTTTCTGTATTAAACCCGTTTTATCCTATTTTAAGACGACTCTATAAATTCAATGCCTGAATTTCTTCAAAAGTTGGTAGCTAATTATTAATAAGTTGCTATGAATCCACAAGATAATGGATGTGACTGAGCAGACGTTTCACTGCAACTATATGAAAGCATTTCGTCTATACAGAGTAAATGTGCCACCACCATTTCCATAACTTAGGAGCGAGAAAACAAAAGGAGCAAATAAACGAGAAACAGCGCCAGGAAGGAATACAATGCCGAGAGCTGATTGCTTTCACAAAGCATTCGACAATGCGCGCGCTTGTTTGTGCAAATGCTATACAAACACAATATGCTTGTATAAATCACCTCTCACACAAATGCAAGTATATATCGGGTTACTTGTCCTATCGCGTCACTCGCCTGTCTTTGTTCTCCAGCCAGAAATCGATTTACATTCATCATCATTACCCGTCGCTAATCAATCAGTATATATTACACTTCCCTTATGTGTAGCTCTGAGTTATGTACTGGATCCATATTGCAAACAGATACGTAAAAACAGTTGCCATACATCAAAGTGAAAAATATCTCTCGATATGCAATTGTGCGCCATGATGCGATGCTGTGATGAACTTTGTTTTGTCAATACGGATAAGTAGGTTAAATCTTCCATTATTGCTAACGTCTATGGCTGCTCTATATAATAGAATCGCACTTCAAAGTTCGCACAATGGAGGTTCTATAAATACTCAAAAATGTCTACAGATAACGTGACAATATTGCTCCTCTTCCTGAGTACTTCGATCATCAATTCAGATGGCGCAAAATCCTCCAGTATTGCATTTCCGCCCAAGACGATTAATGTGAACAGATTACAGACTTATTTAGAGACGTTGGAGCCCTTGTTGTTAATCATATGAACTTTCACGTACCGTACTCGTGCTACTCTATCACTACCGGAAGTACGTACATCTGAGCTCCTCCCGGAAAGGAGTTCTTCGGATTGGGTTGGTCTCGGCGGGGCTGTGGTTCCAGATACTCCTGGGAGAGCGGGTAGTATAAACGGTATGTTGTGAAATTCATACCATTCCTTCCTCACAATGCTTATCTCAAATATATAGCATACTATAAAGATCCAAAAACATGCAATTTTAAAAGGAATGGTTCGGTCGTTTTTAGAGTACTGGAGTGTTATTATTAAAATGACCGAACATATGTTACGCTGTGTATCAAGCTCGAGCTGAAATATTGTTAATAATGCAATATTATACTTCTCTTTTCCCCTATGTTTGTGATACGAGTGCGAGAACACGTTCATCGAAACTGGGACAAGTTATTTTTCGATTAACAAACGTGAAGTGATAGGTACATGCTCAGGGCAGAAACATAGTATTTTATGTATATAACTAAAAAGCACTCTCCAATCCAACGTGTCATGGATTAACACCATAAGGTAAGATTTTAATGTTTTAAGCATATTTAACGTGTTTTGATACTTGGCAACAAGGCTCTGCGCGAGCATAACTTGTATGCTTACTTTAGTAAACACAGGTAGCCTATAATACAGTACCAGTGAACCTCGCGGCGAACTGGGACAAAGTGCCGTCCCCAGTCATGAATTAACATTTTCGTTTTATAGATCATAAGTCAGAAGCCTGCTCATTGTAGCCTGCTCCCAATATAGTGCTTCACTTGCTAGTTCAGAGTGTACGTCTCGTTTATTTCAGAAAGAAAAAGCTTGCAAGCAGCAGCAAGTGCTTTTTCCTTGCTTTCCGACAGGGTTGATTTAGGATTCTGGAAGCCCAACACCGGAAGTTCCATAACATAACCAATAGAGCAAGCGAGAGGAAAAAGTAGATGCTCTTGGAGGTGATTTATGCTCGTGCCACGGCTGACAACAAAATTGGACATACAGTTGCTATATATGACTTAGGTAAAAAGCATTTCTGTGCCATCTGGGGAGAAGAAAGACTCTCTGTAACATGTGAGGTCACCCTCAAGGTACCATATCACGAACATACATAGCTACAGAACCTGTTGTATCTAACTTTCTGATGTTCTGCATCATTAATCTCATTAGTTTAATGTGGGAGAGATGGGAGGCAAATTGTTTACCCACATCGACCGCAAGGGAGCCCCAGACGCTTCCCTGATTTCGTCTTCCTCCTCTCATTATCTCTAATCACTATTAAAACAATGCAAAACAAAGGTGGAAGTATACGAGAAACGATAAATCGGTTTTACCAAGCAGCCTCCTTCATTCTGATATTCCAAGTGTCTAAAACTCACTTTTTCATTCCTCTACTGATGGGAAGTGTGCTTACCTTACTATAAAACGAGCATTAAAGCAGCTATTTCGTTCTTCTTCCAAAATGCAAACATACCTGAAAAAAAGAGGAAAACTGTGTTAGCTTTAAATATATAAAGCATAAACAAACAAAATCCTATGTGTTATATTCACCTGACTTTCTCCACCCATTCTTCAACAAACCATTCTTACAAAAGCTGATTCTTCTATCTACTTTGAGGCAGTACTTTTTATCACTTAAATGATATCAGTCTAATTATTAGGGCCCGGATTTCTAGGTTTTAACCTATATTTTTCCTCTCTATTTAATTAACACATTTCAAGAAATATATTCGTTTCAAACTTCCTGGAGCAGAATATGGGAATTTCATTACACCTAAAAAAATCTGATGTGTTACACTAACATGACATTCTCTACTCTTGTACAAACTATTATTCTCCATTTATTTCATATTAATCGAGATAAATATTTGCAGAAACGATCTTTTGACATGCAAAGAGAATTACATTTTACACATAGCGACCAGTTCAAAAAATATTTGACTATCGCTTAAGGCGTACTATGTTCCCCTTGTTTTTTAATTGCAAGGGCAATATAGAAATACAGTAGCCTTTAGGCATAGACATATCTCTTAATAGCTGGTTGCTATGTGCGAAACCATTCTCTTTGCCACAGATTATAACTCTTTGCATATAACAAGCAATATCTCGAAGACGGTTCACTCAACAACAAAAAAATGTGTATGACATAAACTGTGTATTTTAACGCGATCTACATTTTTTTGTGTAGTAAAATTTTGTCTATCTCTTATGGTTTACCAGTTATGCAAAAGTCGTTCACAATGAAGAATACTTTTGGAGACATTCTCAGAAAATTCGAGATATACATTTCATTTGTCATGAAAATATCTTAAACATGTGATATTTTAATCAAAATCGTTAAAGCCGTTTTTGAGAAAATTAAAATTTTCGAAAAACGTTCCATGAAAAGGGTAATCTGGGTTGGGGAGATTTTCTTGAAAACCTTCGTGTCGCATCTCTGGAAGATACTGAACCTAAATACCAAGTTTGGTGTTTATCCGACTGTTCGTTTCTGAGTTATGCTGTTCACAGACACACACACGGACATGTTTCCAAAAATGCTTTTTTTGGATTCAGGGGTTCTCAAAACATGTATTTCTGGTGAAATCTCGGTATCGAATTTTTGGGTGGAATACAATACTTCCCCTACTTACTATACGCAGTAGAGAAAGTAAAAAGGCTACCAACAATCGATGGAACAATACCGATGTACTAAGCATTGTTTATCTGGGGAATGGATCCCAGTGGACTGCTGTTTTGAAGGTGTTATAAAGGTGTGGGAGAGCTGCGCGCGCAGCCGAGTAAGATCATAATGGGTCACTAAAGTATCACGGGTGTCGTAACAGTTCAGTTACGTCACATGTAATCAGCGCAGGTATTATAGTGTGGTCGACAAAACCGTGCATTTCCGATCAAATATTGGTACAGAGTTCCTACGTGGAATGCAATACTTCCTATACTTACTGCAGGTGCCGTAAATACCGGTTTCCCCCTGGATATATACTTGAATTTTCCAGAGCCTGTATTTACAATTCTGTAGCGCATTTTGCACGGTTAGGCATTCATGCATTATAAGTTGTGAAACAAAACGTTAACATAGTTGTTTGGGTATCACAGCCAAAGGCATTTTGTGCTCCACTTATTTACACATATATGAAACCGTTTTTCAAATCGGTGGGTAATCGTGCTAATGGCGTATCTGTACATTCATCCGTTAACACGCGCTGGGGCTTAATGAGCAGCATAACATTCATTTTAACAGCGCGAAAACACATTTCATGGCTATGCCCAGCGTTGGCCCAGTTTTAGGAAGAGAGGCGCGACCAGGTAAGAGTCCTCGGAGAATAGAACGCATTTTAGATGTTATATTGTTGTACAATAACTACCACTTAGATTGCACACATTGCAATCCGGGCTTGCTGTTTGGATGATGAAAACATGGCTGTTCTCGGAAACGTACATGCTCGCAAACAAAACTGTCGTAAACTACGATTTATTTTAACTGCATCACGAAACGTTACAACATTCCTATTTTACAATCCTTCTGTGTTGCGTAGGAGGAGTTTCTATAAACCAGCAGGCGTCATTCTATACCCTGTAACAGCTACCTTCAACAGTACGAACATACTATACTACACTATAGGTTATACAACGCAGGGGGACACCAAGCACACAACGACCTACATAGATATATTGTGGCTACCACCACCCTCCAGGAGGAGGGGATGAAGTGAAAGAACCACAGGAGGCTACAGGCCACAGAGACGCGCGGAAGTCCATAACAGTTCCAGGCTCAAAGACCCGTTCCACAGCTGGAGCCGCTTAGAGAAGACGATGAACGTCCCCTCAACTTAGCAGTCCACGGGGAGCACTCTTTCCTTACAGCAACCATCCGCGACATCTGTCCGGCACCGCTATACACCATGAAACCTAGAAAGACACCTCAAATGTGAGAAGGTAAGGGAATGGAAGGGGAATTATGGAAAGGAAATCGTGATAGGTGAGAAAACACGTCAGAATTCACCTATCGACCAGGGAAAACCAAGAAAAAGTTGTCGGTCGGCGGGAATCGAAGCCGGAAACTCCCGAGTACGAGCGTTACTCCGTTACCGTGGAGTTACCTCGCTAGGGCGCATTGGAATTTTTGGGGAGTAAAAATCCTTACCATGGCTTCCTTAGGAAGGAAAGTGTGATCCCTGCCGTACATTTACGGCACGTAAAAGAACCTCAAGCCTGATAAAGAGACCTCTGAGCAAAAATAATTGTCTTTCACGCCCAATATAGAATGGGACGCTAAAGACCATAGTAGTTAAAAGGGCGACTATAAATAAAACTCAATTTCAATTTAGGTTGCCTATAGCAAATAGAGGAAGTATTGCATTTCATTAGAAATACACGTTTTGAAGCCTCATCAATTCAGAACACAGCAATTTTACTTTCTCTGCTACCTATAGTAAGTAGGGAAAGTATTGTATCCCACCCAAAAATCTGATACCAAGATTTCACCGGAAATACATGTTTTGAGGCCACCTGAATAAAAAAAAAGGATTTTTAGAAAAATGTGCCTGTGTGTCTGTGAACAGCATAATTCAATAACGAAATGTCGGATAAATGCCGAACTTGGGATTTAGGTTCAGTACGTTCCAAGATTGTAACATGGTTTTCAAGAAAATCCCCCACCCCAGATTACCCTTTACATGGAACATTTTTCGAAAATTTTTATTTTCTCAAAAATGGCTCTGACGATTTTGATTAAAATATATATGTTTAAGATATTTTCATGACAGATAAAATGTAATCTTGAATTTTCTGGGAATGTCTCCAAAAGTCGTCTTCATTATGAGTGCATTTGCATAATTGGTAAACCCCCCAAATGAACAATTTCCGAGATATTGCTTATTATTTGTTTGAACCCTCCAATACTTATATATTTTTTCTCAAATGAGAATTCGTTTCTTTTTATGTCCTGGACATACAAAGAGAATGGAAAGCTCCACATAGCAACCAGCTCTTAAAACATTTGACTGTCGCTTAAAGCCTGCCATATTCTCCTTGCGTTTGTAAAAATAGTTTGTAGAAGAGTAGAGAAAGTCATGTGAGTGCAACACATCAGATTTACAGAAAAAATCCGTGCGTGTGTATGTGTGTATGTGTGTGGGCGAGCGCGTATATCGATCTTCCTTTGCACAGCATACATAACTCAAAAACAAAATGTCGACTGAACAAAGCATTTCGTGCTTATATTCACAATCTTCCAAGAATTCGACACGAAACTTTTCACGAAATTCCCAAAATACCCTTTTGTAGGGTAAAAGTTTGGTTATTTTTTATTTTCTCAAATATGACTCCAACGTTTTTGTTTAAAACACCTTATGTAAAGAGATTTGCACGACATATGAAAGTATATCTTGTATTTTTTGAGAATAGCTTCTAAATTTCTCTTCATTCTCAGTGACTTTTGTATAATGCGTAAAAAATAAGAGATAGAACAAAGACTTTCTACATACAAAATCTGGATCTCTTTTCTTGTTACTGGTTTGAAATTTCAAATACATAAATTTTTCTGAAACAGGAAGAGCCTATTCATTTTTTTTTCTTTCTTTCTTTCTTTCTTTCGTTCTTTCTTTCTTTCTTTCTTTCTTTCTTTCTTTCTTCGTGGTTTTAAAAAGGACATAGAGCTTCAAAGCCATCAAAAAATTTTAATGCGTTACATTCACATCCCTTCTCTACTCTCCATCGTTTATTGCTGGGTATCGAACTATTCTTACGAAACCCCATTGTACTCTCTACGTCATTATAATACACAAACGTTTGCAGAAACAGCTACGTTACCCATAGCGCTAATAATACAAAGCAAACAGTGACAGTTAAATGCATAAGACATTACAAATAGGTGGTAATAGCGAATGATGTGCTATTTATTCACCGACAATGAAAGCGGGTAGCTGGACGGCACCCTAACGCCATCTGCACGGCACGAAGCAGAAGATACAGTTGTGTACCAAGGTCTCTGTGGACACGTGACAAAGCAAGGTGGTATGGTTACAGGGATGAGACCTAGAAGACTCTCGCCATACATCGATCCACGAGTTATCTACTAGCAGCTCCGTAGCAATATGACCATGTATAGGGTCTTTCAACAAGAGTGTCCTATCTTTGAACTTAAATAAAACATCTTCTATAAATGATAGAGGTTTCTTTCTTTTTTTTATTTTGGAACATAATTAATGCCACTACGTGTGGAAGAGAACATCAGTTAAGTGATCGCCACGACTTCGTTGGGTTGCGCGTATACGGTTGACCCAATTTTCAAAGTCAGAAGAACGTAAATTAGGTCCAACTTCACGAATAACACACGTTAAGTTATTCATAAGATCATTTACTGTTTCTGGCTTGTTGACATAAACTCGAGATTTAACATAACCCCACAAGAAGTAATTCAACGGCGTTAAATCACATGACCTCGGGGACCAGTTAACATCACCATCTCAATTCTACTTCAAAAGATCGAGTGTTTCGAGAGCAGTATGACATGTGGCATCATCTTGCTTGAAACATGTTTCTGAGATCCATACCATCCAATTGAGGCCAAAAATAGTCCCTTATAAGAGCCCGGTATCTTTCTCCATTGACAGTTAGAGGTTCTCTATCTTCATCTTGGAAAAAATATGGACCAATGATTCCACCATACCAAAATCCACACCACACAGTAACCTTTTGGGGATGAAGTGGTCGTTCTTGAATCTGCATTGGATTGTGATTGCTCCAATAGCGGCAACTTTGTTTGTTAACACAACCATCCATCCAAAAGTGGGCTTCGTCGCTGAAGATGATTTTTCGACAAAAATCCGGGTCAGCTTCCAATTGCTCCATAGCCCAGTCAGCGAATACACGGCGCAACCTATGGTCGTTGGGATTTAGTTCTTGAGTTAACACCAATTTGTAAGCGTGAAACTTCAAGTCCAAATGCAGAATTCGCCAAGTTGTGGTCGGCGAAAGCCCCAATTCTTGCGTTTGACGAGCAATTGATTTGTTTCCGTTCTCGCGTACACTCTCACGAACTATGTTTTCGTTGGAGCGCATACTTACAGGCGTTCTTTGATCGCTGACAGAACTACTTCTTTCAAATTTATCGATCAAACGCCGAATCGTTCTCTCGCAGGGACGATTATGCACACCGTAAACTTCACGCAATACACGGAAGGTTTGACGAACAGATGATCCATTTTGATAATAAATTTTCACAATTTCTACGCGTTGCTGTAGCGTTCCATAGCTATTTGTCAATAACAACGGCAGCCATCACATGTTAAAGATAGGACACACTTGTTGAAGGACCCTATAGTTAAATGGACTTAAAATAAATAATAATAATAATAATAATAATAAATGCGAGAAACGACTAAAAATCGACAGGACTTGATAAGAATGACAAAGTGGCACATTTTCTGTGAAGTACGTTTTCGTCTATTCTCAACGGTTACCAGTTACACAAGGGTATTAAAAATCCCTTCCGAATAAAGAGCACTACAGAGGCTACTCCCAGAAAATACAAGATGTACATTTTATTTGTAAATATTTTAATATATAGTAGTTTAATCAAAATCACTACATACATTTTTCTGAAAATAAAAAATTTCGAAAAATGTTCCGCGTAAAGGGTACCTGGGAATGTGAGATTTTCTTTAAAATCTTCGTGTCGCAGCTTTGGAAGACACTGAACTTAAATACTGTGGCAGTATTTTATATCACAACAATGTAAATGCCAGAGTGATTGTAGTGTAAGTAAGCATTATTGTATGGCATTGATCTGAGATGTTTGTTAATTATAAGCATTGTTACGAAATAAGTTTACACGGCCTCACTGAAACTGACAATAAGAGCGGGCAACAATGTAGCGATGGGGTGAGTTGTTTATCAATTAGAAGAGACAAACAAATGACGTCAGATTAGCGCGCTTTTCTGTAGAAATGGAGGGAATTTCTTCCCTAGAGTATGTGTGTTCGTAATTTTGATTGGATATAAAAATAGACGCTAATGTTGGCGCGTTTTATTAACCAATAGCAGCTCGGTTATGATGTTTAGGCATATTGGGGTGAGGGAGTATAAATTCCGTGCCAGAGACGGGTAACGCGCAGTTTGACAGAATAATTCACAAGGCAAACGTCGTTCAGTCCAACAGAATCATACGTAGGTTATACGTCGCTCAGTCCAACAGAAGTATTCGCAGGTTATACGTCGCACAGTTTAAGAGAATCGTTCACGCGTTATACGTCGCGCAATTCTACAGAATCTCTCGCGTTGTAAAGTTAGTTATAAATGTGAAATACGCGAATTAATAATGTGCAGCAAATAAGTGATTATAGTGATATTAGAAAATATAACAGTTTCAGTCGGGCGTGCATCAAGAGTCAGTAGGTGAAATTAATTAATTGTGACAGTAATAAAAGTGTAAAAACAAATTCTTTTATAAGTGTTATCTTTCAGTAACAAATCCTTTCCGTTTACACACCCTGTTCAAGAGATATGCTCGACTGAGTAGTAATAATAGCTAGCCGGAGGACAAAGAACCCAACATTCAAAGTAGTAAAACAATAACAGGCGCTCAGAAATAAGATAACACGAAGTTACTGCGACAAATTGGATCCCATACGTGGGGCAGATAAACATGAAGCATCTTCCAACTACCAACAAATATTCTACTTCAATACCAAGTTTGGTATCTATCCGACTTTTCCCTTTTGAGTCAGGCTGTTCACAGACATACATTCAGCGAACCTCAAAACAAGTATTTTCTGTGAAATATTGGTATCGGGTTTTTGGGTGAAATGCAGTAGCGTAAACAAAGATCTGACTATCCCTTTATCTATTGTACTTTACAAAGCAATGTGTAAATGTGAGTTGAAAGTTTATCTGTATTAAGAAGTATTAGCTGGAAATACGCTTTTGTTAGAATAGTTTGTAGAAGAGCGAGTAGAGAAAGTCATGGCAAATAGCGGACAGCATTAACATGAACCCCAGAGAAGGTTTAAACGCTAGGATTTGAGCCTAAGGTCCGGGCGGAAAGTAACTGTTGGAGTAGAGCTCCGGTAAATGAATGCTGCTGTAAACCCTAGAGATCCACCGACGTGAGCAGACTGCTGGAACCACGGCGTGACACGCGATTGATGGAGGTTACGTCCGTCATACGGCCAGCGAGAAGCTGGGGTATTCCCCTAGGGTTATCGCTCTGTGTGAGCCTAAATGCTGTAAAATATGCACAACTCTAGCACGAGTATCATTCCAATAGTACGGGAGTTGCTTTCGGTAGTTCAGCATCATTAACGAAAATATATGTGCTACATTCAAATACATGTACAGTATTGCACTCCCACAAAAATTCGATATCGAGATTTTACAGTGTTTTTGTGTGTATCTGTCTGGGCGTGTATGTCTGTGAATAACATAACTCAAAAACAAAAAGGCTGATAAATACCAAACTTGGTATTTAAATTCAGTGCCATCCAAAGTGAAGATGTTATATTGTTGTAGGAGTTGTATTATATTTCAACTGTTGGGGAACCGAACTTGTAGTAGTTGTAACCTTACGTATAGTAAACAGTTTCCTGTAGCCTTCGCCCCAAATGTATTTTTACTGTTTCTTTAAATATTATATATTATGTTTGCCTCGGCTGCGTCAGTATTATTGTTAGAGACATGGATGTCTTGGCAGGGTTGTGGTGCGACTAAGAATGTAGGCTTACACAGATTATAATTTTACTTCACTCCTTTTTATTAATGCTTGACACGATTTGATTAACACTTCACTGATAAAGAGAGCTGTGACATGTTTTTTATTAAATACTTGCACTTTTAACACGTAAACTATTTTTTGTCTCACACAAAATACGTATAAAATTTCTCGAGGTCGTGTCTCACGTCTGGTTAGGAACACGGTCTACTACTAACTGATTTCTGAATTTGTAAATGTTTCTCCTTCTCAGTTTCTGATTGGCTAATCCTAGTCCAATAGAATACCTTCATTTAACTAAAGGTTTTTCTGGTTGTTGATTGGCTATTTTATAAACTATCACAAAAATTACATTATTGCTTCCAAGAATCACAAATAGCATATTAAACTTTCAAATTCATTATTGCCTCAAAAGTTACCCCATTGTTAGCAACTTTTAATCTATTTTTCTCACAGCTCCTACATTATTAAATTACGTAATACATTCACATAACATAATTACACATGTATACAATAATATAAATATATATATATATATATATATATATATATATAATGACTGTGATATAAACTTTTTATATATATTGTTACATACACATATTGCTTTAAGGCGGGCTGTTATTGAATTTATATATTATATAATTAGACTGAAATCATTTAAGTGTTAAAAATACTGCCTCAAAAGATAAGACACGAGGAATACTTTATGCTGAAAAATTGCTCTAACGAATTTGATTTGAATACCATATATTAAAGAGATTTATATTACAAAATAACATGTATATTTTGAATTTTCTGACAATAGCTTGTGAAGTCCTCTTCATTCGGAAGGAATTTTGTATCATCTTACATAACTGGTAAACGGTAGAACATAATTTATTTAATATAAATGTTTTGGTGACATCACAATTTCCAAGATATCCGATATTAATGGTTCGAATTGTTCACTACTAGGTCATTGTTTCTAAGTCCTGTCGATTATCAGTTGTTTCTCGCGATGTCATGGAACCACTATGGAATTTTAAGGCCAGCTTAAACAACGACTTTCGCTAAATAATTTGTATAACCACTAATAAGCGATACATGGTAGGAAACGTCATGTGAATGTACTACAGATTTTTATACAATGAAGTAGTTTTGTTGTATTGTTATTTGCCCCACGCTTTGGGAGCCAATTTGAAGAAGGTGTTGTACATAATATAATATAAACATATACAATGACTGTAATATACACTTTTTATGTACTGTTACATACACATATTGCTTTAAGGCGGGCTGTTATTGAATTCATATATTGTATAATTAGACTAAAATTATTTAAGTGTTAAAAATATTGCCCCAACAAGCTTATGCAAAGTATTCTTATGAACACTTACTTATTCGATTTATTACATGTTAACCCTTTGCACAAATAGTTTTGTTCTTTATTTCGTTGTAGGTATTAGGTGACTTGATAGGCCTTGAAATTCTATACTCTTTTCACACTCACAAGTGAATAGCGATAGCATTTTAATAACGGATATCTCGAAAACAGCTCATGCCACACAAAAACTTACGTGAAATAAAATGCGGACTTTATGGAGATCTATATTTTGTGTGTAGTAAAATTTTGCAAATCTCTAACAGTTCACCAATTATAAAAAAAAGGTCACTTAGAATGAAGTGGAGTTCACAGGTTATTCCAAAAAAATTCAAAATACACATTTTGTCTTTTAATCAGAATCGCTAGAGCCATGTTTGGGAAAATCGAACATTTCGAAAAACATTTCATGTAAATGGTGTCGCATTCTGGGAAGACGCAGAAATTCAAATTTATTAATTAAGCGACGCCGACGTTTCGTTTTTTTTTCTTTATGTTTCTCATAGACACATATGCGCTCACATGACTTTCTCTACTCTTGTACAATGTATTTTTACAAACGCTTATTCTCCATCTACTTCATGTTAATCGAGAAAAACTTTTGCAGACTCTATCTTATTGCTAATTTTCTTACGGGTGCAAAGGGGATATGGTAGGCTTTAAGAGATAGTCAAATGTTTTAAGAGCTGGTTGTTATGTGGAGCATTCCATTCTCTTTGTATGTCCAGGACACAAAAAACGAATAACGAATTGGAAAAAAAGCATAAGTAGTGAAAAATTCAAACAAATTACAAGGAATATCTCGGAAATGGTTCACTCCACAAAAAAAAAGTATATGACATAATTGTGCGTTTTAACAAGATTTGCCAGCTATGCTAAATTCATTCAGAATGAAGACGACTTTTGGGGACATTCCGAGAAAATTCAAGATATATACATTTCATTTGCTATGAAAATATCTTAAACATATGATACTTTAATAAAAAAAAACGTTAAAGCCATTTTTGAGAAAATCAAAATTTTCTGTTTCATGTAAAGAGTAGCCTTGGGTGAGGGGATTGTATTGTGTCGCATCCTTGGAATATACAAAATTCAAATACCAAATTTGGTATTTATCCGACTGTTCGTTTATGAGTTATGCTGTCCACAGACACACACGTTGGTGCGCGCGCTTTCAAAACTGCTTTATTTAGTCTCAGAGCACCTCAAAACATATATTTCCGTTGAAATCTCGGTATCGAATTTCTGGGTGGAATACAGTACTTCCTCTACTTACTATACGTAGTAGAGAAAGTAAAAATGCTGTTATTTGGATTCAGGGATCCACAAAATGTGTATTTCAGGTGCAATTTTCCTATCATTTTTTTTGAGTGGAATGCAGTACCTTCCCTACTTACTATAGATAAGTAGTAGGGTAAAAAGAATGTTGGGAGAGAGGGGTTTCAGTAGCCTCAAAAGGTGTATTTTTGTGGTGAAAAGTCGGTATCTAATTTTATTGCGGAATGCAATACTTCTACTTACTGTAAGTATACATGTAGGTGATTCAAAGGAGGGGTTCACTTCCCGCGCATATGTATTGCAGCTAACACCCCTCAGGGGGAAGGAATGAGCTAAAGAAACCACAGGAGGGTATAGGCCGTAGGCAGAGTGGCCACAGAGACGCGGGAGGTCCCTAAAAGTTTCAAGCTCGCAGACCCGTCCCACTGCTGGACCCGCCGAGAGAGGGCGACGAATGACCCACCAATCAAGCAGCCCTCTGGGTCAACGGGAAATACCTTTCCATTGAAAATGCATCCGCGCCATCTGTCCGGCACCGCCTACGCTATAACACCTAGAAACTCAAATAAATAAATAAATAAATAAATAAATAGAAATCTATAATACTTAACCTTGGTACCTAATTCCTTAAGCCAGAACTAATATTCCAGAACTTTACAATTTATTCACTTTTTTCTAAATACCTTTACAACACACTAAATATTTTACAGATATACGTAATTAATAACTTAATACTAAATTAAGTAACTAAACTAAATTAAATAAAACAAAATATAATAAAAAATAAAATAAAAATATAAATACCAATGGTAAAATAATAGTCGATTATGACAAAAGTGTAAAACTACGGTTTTATTTTGCAAGAAAAACAAAAACAGTTTTAACAAATGTGGCAAATACTATTTTTAGATAGCGCTAAAATATCAATAAAATAATATGTTGATTCCTGAAACTAAGAGAAATCACGTTTAGAATGAGATCAACTCATGTGTATAGTGAGAGTGATGTTTTTGTTGATTCGCTAGCAGTCATTTTCAGTGAATTTATTTTCAACATGTTTTGCTTTACACCAGGCAATGAAGCGATTAAATGCTATACCATATTGCTTTCTGTTTTTTTGGGGGGTTAAGTACTTCTAGTGTTATTCTTCCTGCTGCTTCTGTAATTTCATCTGCCTCTTTCATTTCAGTTTCTTCTGAATTCATAATTTCCATCATTTAATTCTTATGTAAGTTATACTAGACAAAAGAATAACGTTTTAAATCAAAGAAAGCACAAGGCTGCCATTATAAGATATAATTGTACTGTGAACAGATAATGCGAGCACCATGAGAAATTAATCAAGTAAGAAGACATAATGAAAAGTAAAATCTAATCAAACCAAGACGAGTATTAAACATGTGCAAATACAAAGAGTAACTGCCATGTGATGGACTTGAAGCCAAAGTTGGTCATAATGGAGTGGTATATAAAAATGCTGTCTAAAAATAAATTAGATGAAAATAAAATAAATTCCATTAAAAACCAAAAATATACAAAATTCATAAATACATTTAAAATACCTCCTCAATAAAACACAACACAACTCTCATTCCATTATTACAAATCTCAATAGCTTTACATATAACGCACAATTAAGATTTATTATTTTATTTTCAATTTTAAAAATTCTATTATTTATATAAAGCAGCTATTTAATTATATATATTATTATTACTTATCAATTGAATTTCAAGATACTCTGCTTTTACACTTATTTCATTATTAATTATTTAATCTTTTTATAGTTCTATAAATTTTCTAATATTACACCTTTTTATAATTTGTATTATTTCTTATTTTATAAGCTTTATATTTATTTTAAAGTTTATATTTTAAATATGTTCATTCATTAAATTCATATTTTTAACCTAAAAGCATGCCTGAAAGATGAATGAAAGGGAAATAATGGAAAGGAAACCGCGGTAGAGAAGAAAATAACCGAGCATGCGACACCAGGGAAACATGTTGATTGTTGATTCTAAGGTCTACCAGGGCAAGAGTGTAAGCCCAAGGCCCTCCTATACCCAGGGTCGGCGCCAAACACGTAACTCTCCAAACCGTGGGGGTATCCATGAAGCCAATGCCTTATTTCTTAAAAATGCAAGATTGGAAGTGGATACGCTACTTACGCGCGTCATCCCGAAAAGGGCGACTACCAAAAACCTCGTAGAGCCGACAGCAATCTAGCATGCCGTCTACCGGTTATCAGGTCGGTACCGGTGGACGTTAAGGCGTCTCGCAAACCGCCAGTGCGGAAACCCGCACAAACCGTACCCAATCTCCCATGGGAATTGGGAACCACTGCCCTACCGAGCCCAACCCAATCCGAACAACTCCCTAGAAACAACAAAAAATCCATGAGTCAGAATGGACGGTCGACGGGAATCGAACCCGGGACCTCTCGGTGCCACCTCGGTTGGTCTTACTATAGCTAAGTATAAGAGAGAGAGAGAAAGAAAAAGTTGCATCACGCGTGCATAATGATACTACTTGCTGTTCTCAGGCCATAATCTAGAGCTTTCATTAAAACCTAAAGCACTATGTATCTCCTCTGAGAAAACACATCGCTTCTGGTGAACAATGCAGGATACCGCAGAGTACCCTCAGAGGTCTCATTCTAATCGATCACATTAAGAAGAGAGGACCAAATATCGATACACTCCCATCGGGATTTCGGTATCGTCTAAAACGTAAAAAATTCTTTAAGTTTGTGGGAGCAATTTGCAAGCTAATGTTATTCTGTTTTGCTATTAAAGAAGCGCTCTTATCTGGTACCTGCAGTACGCGTCATTTCGTATTCAATGCGGAGCGTCCTAATCCTGCAGATGTGATCAAGGGACGCATCCACTCATCTCCTATTCTCCAAGCACTGCTGCAGTACACTGCAAACAAAAGAAAGTGCAAATTCGCATTTCTAGCACGAAAATGCTTCCGTTCCGCTCGTCGGATGTTTTACGTTTGAGGAAGTTCCTCTTAAAGCAATTATAAATAACGTTTCCAATGATGTCTGTACTAGTAGAGGCGTATGACACACAACATATCCCAAAAACTAAAGAATTCCACCAGAAAGTGGTTAGTCCAGTATAAATATAACTCTTTATTAGTTATTTTATAGAAACCTGAAGGGGCGACACTGTATTTCAGTCACGTATTCCTTAGCTATACTAGGAGTGCTGCAGTATTTTTTTGTTCTTACCTGCAGACATTTCCTGTTATAGCCAATAAGGTTCCAAAATCATACTCTTTTCTGGGTCATTTCATTTTTCTTACACTGCACTAATCTAGTTGAATAGAATATTGCATTCTACTCCAAAACTTTATCTTAGCGAAAATACAAGATTCTGAAACCACCTTCGGATATTGAAAAAAAATCTGATGAGTTACACTCACATGATTTTCTCTACTCTTGTACAAACTCTTATTCTCCATCTATTTCATATTAATCGAGATAAACATTTGCAGAAACGATCTTCTGACATGCAAAGAGAATTACATTTTACACATAGCGACCAGTTCTAAAAATATTTGACTATCGCTTAAGGCGTACTTTGTTCCTTTTGTTTTGTAATTACAAGGGCAATATAGAAATACAGTAGCCTTTAAGCATAGACATATCTCTTGATAGCTGGTTGCTATGTGCAGCACCTGCCACAGATTAATACTCTTTGCATAACCAAGACAAAAAAATGAATAACGAATTCCCATTTGCGAATATAAGTATTGAAAAATTTAAGGGAATAACAAGAAATATCTCGAAAATTGTTCACTCAACAAAAATATATATGATATAAATTGTGTATTTCAACGCAATCTACATTATTTGTGTAGTAAAATTTTGTCTATCTCTTATGGTTTACCAGTTATACAAAAGTCGTTCACAATGAAGAATACTTTTGGAGACATTCCCTAAAAATTCGAAATATACATTTCATTTGTCATGAAAATATCTTAAACATATGATATTTTAATCAAAATCGTTAGAGCCATTTTTCAGAAAATTAAAATTTTCGAAAAATGTTCCATGTAAAGGGTCATCTGGGGTGGGGGGATTTTCTTGAAAACCTTCGTGTCGCATCTCTGGAAGATACTGAACCTAAATACCAAGCTTGGTGTTGATCCGACTGTTCGTTTCTGAGTTATGCTGTTCACACACAGACAGACAGATATGTTTCCAAAAATACTTTTTTTGATTCAGGGGGTCTCAAAACATGTATTTCCGGTGAAATCTCGGTATCGAATTTTTGGAAACGTGTTTATGTGTGTGTGTGTGTCTGTCTGTGAACTGCACAGCATAACTCAGAAACGAACAGTCGGATAACACCAAACTTGGTATTTAGGTTCAGTATCTTCCAGAGATGCGACACGAAGGTTTTCAAGAAAATCGCCTCACCCCAGATTACCGTTTACATGGAACATTTTTCGAAAATTTTAATTTTCTCAGAAATGGCTCTAATGAGTTTGATTAAAATATCATATATTTAAGATACTTTAATGACAAATAAAATGTATATCTTGAATTTTCTGGGAATGTCTCCAAAAGTATTCTTCATTGTGAACGACTTTTGCATAACCGGTAAACCATAAGAGATAGACAAAATTTTACTACACAAAAAATGTAGATCGCGTTAAAATACACAATTTATGTGATATACGTTTTTTTTATAGAGTGAACCATTTTTGAGATATTGCTTGTTATTCCCTTAAATTTTGCAATACTTATACTTTTCTCACATGGGAATTCGTTATTCATTTTTTCATGTCCTGGACGTGCAAAGAGAATGGAATGCGCCACATAGCAACCAGCTCTTAAGGCATATGACTATCGCTTAAATACTACCATATTCCCCTTGCACCTACAAGAAAATTAGCAATAAGATTAACATCTCGATTAACATGAAGCATATGGAGAATAAGCGTTTATAAAAATAGTTTGTACAAGAGTAGAGAACGTCATGTGAGTGTAACACATATTTTTTTTCTATCTACTTCATTTTAATGCAGCTAAACCTTTGCAGAAATAACTACATTACACATTTCGTTACAGATACAAATGAGAAAAGCAAGAAAACAGCGGTAATCAAATGTTTAAGAACTGGATGCTATAAATTCCACACCGTTTCCATGACATTGCGAGAAACAGGTGAAAATAGTCATGACCTGAATGACTGAACTATAAAACAATTCGGATTATTAATAACACATATCACGGAAACGGCTAAAGCCACAAAAAATTTGATGTAAAATGTGTGTTTTAAAGAGATCTATATTGCTTGTGTAATACCTCTTCGTCTATCGCTTAACGTTCACCAGTTATGCAAGGTTATACAAAATTCCTACCGAATGAAGAGGACTTCACATTTTGTCATGTAAATATCTTTAAATATATCGTATTTTGATCAAAATCGCTAGTTATTTTAGAGAAAATAAAAGGTTTCGAAAAATTTTCCATATAAATGGTAGCTGGAGGTGAAGGGACTTTCATGAAAATTTTCATCTCGCATCCTCGAAAAAATGCTGAACTTAGTGTATTTCCGGTGAAATCCGGCTATCGAATGCTTGGGTGGAATGCAATATTCATAATCAGGTATCGAATCCGTGTTGGACATGTTTTATCTGTGGAATTTGACATTTTGGAACACGGGATAATGTAAAGGCGGGTTGGCCAGATGATAGTTAATGGAGATCTATAGAAGATAGTGACGGTTGTGCCCATGAATCACAGCGTAATAGTAGTGCTCCATTATCAGCTGGGCAAGGAACACGTGCAATTAGCGAGCCTTTGTCCGCACCTTTGGGAAAAGTAAAACTCTGAAACAATGAAGAAGAGGGGGGGACGAAATCAAAGCCAATACCCCACGCTGCCTCCTGTGCGTGACGTTTATACGTCAACATTTTGTTTACGGTTTTCCAGCTCCGGCACTAATTCCGGAGGTTCATTAGGTATTCCATGTGGGAACTGTGTTCCATTCCGCTCGGATAAAGTTTAAAAGACCAATATTTTGTATGAAACGGGGCGAAACCAGCCCCGTTCATTATTTCTGCATCCTCAGCTATAGACGGATGCATGAAGTAAACTAGCCACACACCCGCTTTGTGTGTCAATACTTCCTTGGAATTGGCTCCGGTTTGCGAGCAAGTGGTTTATGCAAATACGAAATCTAACGAAGCTGACACTGGGTAGAAATCACTGTCGAAATTCCTTTCACATCTTCCAATAAGGGCTCAAACAACATTCCCTACCACCCAAAAATTTCACAGCAAATACACGTTTTGAGGCCCCCTAGATAAAAAAGCACTTTTAGAAAAAAGTGCGAGAGTCTGTATGTGTGTGTGTCTGTGTGTGTGTGTGTGTGTGTGTGTGTGTGTCTGTGAAGACGGTAACTCAAAAACGAAAAGTCGGATAAGGACCAAACTTGGTGTTTGAGTTTACCATCTTCTAAAGATGCGAAACGAAGATTTTCAAGAAAATCTCCCCACCCCAAATTACCCTTTACATGGGACATTTTTCCAAAATTTCCATTTTATAAAAAATGGCTGGTAACGATTTTGATTAAAATATCATATATTTAAAATATTTACATGACAAATAAAATGTATATCTTGAATTTTCTGGGAATAGCCTAGGAAGTCCTCTTCATTCGGAAGGAACTTTGTATAATCTTGCATAACTGGTGAACGTTAAGCGATAGACGAAGAGGTATTACACAAGCAATATAGATCTCTTTAAAACACACATTTTACATCAAATTTTTTGTGGCTTTAGCCGTTTCTGAAATATCCGTTATTAAAGGTTCGAAATGTTCAATAGTTGTCTTCTTTGTTTAAGTCACATCGATTTTCAGTTGTTTCTGGAGATTGCATGGAAACAGTATGATATTTTAAGGCCAGCATATAGCGTCCAATTTGACTATCGCTGTTCTCTTTTATCTATAACGTAATGTGTATTGTAGCCGTTTCTGCAAGGGTTTGTTTGGATGAAAATGTAGTAGATAAAAAAATCTGATGTGTTACACTCACATGACTTTCTCTACTCTTGTACAAACTATTTTTACAAACGCTTATTCTCCATCTACTTCATCTTAATCGAGATAAACATTTGCAGACTCTATCTTATTGCTAATTTCCTTGTACATGTAAGGAGAAAATATATTTACAAGGGCAATATAGAAAAACAGTAGCCTTTAAGCACATACATATCTCTTAATAGCTGGTTGCTATGTGCAGCACCATTCCCTTTGCCACAGATTAATACTCTTTGCATATCCAAGACAAAAAAATCTGATGTGTTACACTCACATGACTTTCTCTACTCTTGTACAATCTATTTTTACAACGCCTATTCTCCATATGCTTCATGTTAATCGAGATATCGAGATGTCAATCTTATTGGTAATTTTCTTGTAGATGCAAGGGGAATATGGTAGCTTTTAAGCGATAGTCAAATATTTTAACGCTGGTTGCTATGTGGCGCATTCCATTCTCTTTGCATGTCCAGGACAAAAAAAATGAATAACGAATTTGAGAAAAAGTATAAGTATTGGAAAATTTAAGGAAATAACAAGCAATATCTCGAAAACGGTTCACTCAACAAAATAAATGTATATGACATAAGTTGTGTATTTTAACGCGATCTACATTTTTTGTGTAGTAAAATTTTATCTATCTCTTATGGTTTACCAGTTATGCAAAAGTCGTTCACAATGAAGAATACTTTTGGAGACATCCCCAGAAAATTCGAGATATACATTTCTTTTCTCATGACATTATCTTAAACATATGATATTTTCATCAAAATCGTTAGAGCCATTTTTGAGAAAATTAAAATTTTCGAAAAATGTTCCATGTAAAGGGTAGTCTGGGGTGGGGGAATTTTCTTGAAAACCCTCGTGTCGCATCTCTGGAAGATACTGAACCTAAATACCAAGTTTGGTGTTTATCCGACTGTTCGTTTTTGAGTTATGCTGTTCACAGACACAGACACACACACACACACACACACACACACACACACACACACACACACACACACACAGACGCACACACGGACATCTTTCCAAAAATGCTTTTTTTGGATTCAGGAGGTCCCAAAACATGTATTTCCAGTGAAATCTCGGTATCGAATTTTTGGGTGGAATGCAATACTTCCTCTACTTACTATACGTAGTAGAGAAAGTAAAAATGAATAACGAATTCCCATTTGAGAAAATAAGTATTGAAAAATTTAAGGGAATAACAAGCAATATCTCGAAAACGGTTCACTCAACAAAAGAAATGTATATGACATAAATTGTGTATTTTAACGCGATCTACATTTTTTGTGTACTAAAATTTTGTCTATCCCTTATGGTTTACCAGTTATGCAAAAGTCGTTCACAATGGAGAATACTTTTGGAGACATTCCCAGAAAATTCAAGATATACTTTTATTTGTCATGAAAATATCTTAAACATATGATATTTTAATCAAAATCGTTAGAGCCATTTTTGAGAAAATTAAAGTTTTCGAAAAGTCCTCCATGTAAAGGGTAATCTGGGATGGGGGGATTTTCTTGAAAACCTTCGTGTCGCATCCTTGGAAGATACTGAACCTAAATACCAAGTTTGGTGTTCATCCGACTGTTCGTTTCCGAGTTATGCTGTTCACAGACACACACAGACACACACACACACACACACACACACACACACACAGACAGACAGATACACACACAGACAGACACACACTCACACAGACAGACACACACACAGACAAGACACACACACAAACGCACACACGGACATGTTTTCAAAAATGCTTTTTTTTTGGATTCAGGGTGTCTCAAAACATGTATTTCCGGTGAAATCTCGGTATCGAATTTTTGGGTGGAATACAATACTTCCCCTAATTACTGTACCTAGTAGGGAAAGTAAAAATAAGCTTTAGATAGAATAGTTTGTATACCCACCAATAAAGATAGAGAGTAGAGAAAGTCCAGTGAAGTATCACATCATATTTTTTTCTGGTTCGCCCTTATGCAAATCTGGATTCAATTAGTAATAAAGATATATTAAGCAATCTAAACGAACAATTAATGATGTTTCTTATTCACAGATATCATCAAAAGGAAAAAAAAACCCAGAGAAAACTGTAATATAGCTTGTCTCAAACCTAAAAGACAATATGGAGGTAAATGAGATATCCCTGTCTCTATGTAACACATACATGTTGTCATTAGCTTCGTGCTACTCTACTGTGACACTGTCGCCAAGTTGCTAATATGTAGTAACATGTAAATATTCCATTTGTTATACATTTCAGCATTGAACACATTATCCTATTCAGAATATTTTGCCTTATTCAGATTATATCATCTTTAGAGCCTTTATACATTTTTATGGGCGCAAATTTCTAAAGAAAACGTGTTTTTCAGTAAAAGTCTGATAATTGCTGTTCCTATGCTTATCACGCAGTAACTAATCAACTAAAAGCCAGAATGCAACAGTATTTCCTTCTTAGCTAGAGTAAACTACTGTGCTGATAGCTGCTTAGTTTGAACAGTCTACCTTTAACAAGATAAGCGTTATGGAGTAATGTTTTAAATTAAACATTTTCGGAAAACTCTGTACCTATGCAGTAGACAAGTCAGCCTAGAGAAACTCTTTTGTTATTGCGTTTAAAACGGAGGCAAGCGAAATAAAATGTTGAGGAGGGTCGGAGACAGTTTTTAAAACAAGCTGGAATCCTGTAACTTCTTGTAGTTATTGTATATGACAAACAAGTCAACAATCTGTTCACTTAACAGGCCAGGCGCGAAGTAGAACTCAGTAAAGGTTACCATCAGTTGTAAGCATGTGGATACGTTTATAGTGTTAAGCACGTTATTTATTTAACATTTTAAATAAATATTTATGGTTATGGAGGGAAAAGCAAGGAAGAGAAAAATGTTGGTAAACTAAGAGGAGTGATAATGAATGTGTTAAATTATTACTGGAGTAAAATGTGTGTTAGTAAGGCAGTAAAAGAAACAGCTAAGGCTACACGGGTGTTCAGAAACAGTGGTATATAAGTTGAAAAAAGAGCGAATGAAAGGAACTCTAAGGACCCATAAAAAAGAATGTAAAAACGGATGGGGGAAATAAAACCACTAGATTAACGCAATATGATGAAATAGAGCTTAACTGCTTGAAAAGAATTCACTCACGTTGAATGTAATTTACTCAAGGGTAAACAGTGGTGATACCCTGCCAAATTAGAGCTTTTATCATTCTATATCTTCAGATTTCTTTGAGAATATACAGGATGTTATAAAAAAAGTATTCCATATTTTGAGAGGTATGAACCAAAATAAGGGGAAAAAAGTCCAGTAAACATGGGCTTTAAAATGCATACCTTAAGAGCTATGAGCATTAGTTCATCTTCGCTACTGTGAAACATCTCGCGGTGTGTGGGTGTGTGTCTGTGTGTTTTAACTCGAAAACAAAATGCCACATGTACACCACACTTAGTATTTAAATTCAGTATCTTCCATGGATACGTCAAAAACAGATTTTTCAATAAATCCAAACTACTTTTACCAGTTATACAAGATTATGTAAACTTCCTTCCGAATAAAGAGGACTTAACAGCTATTCAAGACATACATTTTATTCGCCTTGTAAATATCTTTAATATATGGTATTTTAATCAAAATCGTTAACAGCCATTTTTGAGAAAATAAAAAATTTCGAAAAATGTTCCATGTAAAGAGTAGTTGGAGGGGTGTTTTGTAAAAAATCTTCGTGTCGCATCTTTGGAAGATACTGAGCATAAATACCAAGTTTGATATTTATCCCACATTTCGCGATTTAGTTTTGCGTTCACAGACACGCCGATATAGGCATGCATACATCGACCTTTTTCTAAAAATGCCTTTTTTGGGTTCAAGGGGAACTCAAAAAGGTGTATTTCAGGTGAACTCTCGATATACAATTTTTGGGTGGAGTACAATACTTTACTCTAAGTACACCGAGGAGGATGGCTTATGTGATAACGTCTGTGGTTTGCAGTTGTAGGACCAGGCGACGGTGTTCGGCGCGTTGCGGCTGGACGGTGGCTATGGCGACTGCTAAGTTAGGTCTCTCCCCCAAGTGGTCTCTGCACCGGGGTGATTACCGGGGGTCTGTGGCGACGTACTGGGCGACGTCGAATGCGTTCAAATCTGGTAACATTAGAAACCCCGTCTGTGCTTGTGCCCGTCGTCATCTGGATCTGGTCGCTTTCATCCCTCCCTCCCAGAGGTCACGTAGAAGCAGAAGGGGCCAACCAGCCTGCGTGCGGTGCTCTGCTCGGTTACGGGCGGCACCCTGTGTTAGTTTGTGCGTTTACCTTTATCTTTTACTGTAAATACATAGCAGAGAGATTAAATATTAGTGATTTTATGAAGTAATTTATGTAAGTACACTATTGAATATTTTAACACTACATACATCAGTAGTTTTTATTTAACGTTATTACATGCATTTGGAATACAGTTTTTTTTCGCACTTTCGCTGCTTAAAATCATTACCATCGATTATCCCAAAACAAATTGTCGTATCAGAAATGGCTGTTCGGTCCCCTTTAGTTCGTTTGACTACTCTATATTTTAATTCTGCCATTTTTCGTTCGTTCTAACAGACAAGTAACGCTGGAAGGTACCAAATACTACGGCGAAACCTGACAATCACGTGCTGAAACATCACATGGAAAGAAGAGATACATATTCGTCCACTTGTCGCTGCGGGAGAAGCACATAAAATGCAGGACACCACGAGAGCTGTAACTGCAGAACATACATGTAGACTCTTGTCGTCGTCCTGTCCTCAACGTCCAAAGTTTCCTTCGGTTAGTCTGCCAACAGCAGCAGAGAATAGTACTACTCTTTATCAATATGGGATAAAGATGTGCTTCTGTAAAACTGTAGGAATACATTTCTTCCCTTGACAACATGCTGACAACACATATTTTAAGATAAACCGAGACCCATAAGCTAAGTAAAATATACATAAAAGCAAAGAAAAGAAAGGTCAAAAGGTTCTTTCGACCGAAAATTCAGTTATACAGTCTTAAGAATCTGTTCAATGCCCAAAGTAAGATTTGTGACTTTTCCCCCTGTATTTCTTATGCTGAAATATTGTTATTCTTTTGTCTTATTTACCTCCCTAGAATTCTACTTGAAGTAGATAGAAGAACACCTTTAATATTGTGACGCAGCGGCTATGGTCCAAGGTGACAGGTGACACCGGTCGGAGATAAACAAAGATAAGTAGCGCTCTCGCCCAGCGTAAACATCGGAAGTGCCATAGCCAGTTGGCCTGACTCTTCTGGAGGTTTTCCTCTTCCCAGAACATTCCATTGTTCTGTGGAAGTTTCCAGAGACTTTATAAGCGAACGTTAGTTTAGTGAGCCAGTTAAAGAGTGCGTTTCTGCCGTTCTCCTAGCGTAGGGTTTGACAAACTACGGCCGGGAGCCGAACCCGGCTGGCGAGCTACAAACTTAAATATATATATATATAAAAAGAAACGGTGCGGCTGTATTAGATTGATTTACGCACGAATTTCGAACGATTGAATAAAATTAGGTGATCAGAGCTTTAGTTGATGTACAGTGTAGTGAACTACTAAAGGACAGATACAAGGAAGGCAATTTGGTTGATTTTTACAGCTGTCTACCGAGTGAAATATTTCCTCATTTGAAACACTTGCACAGAACATCAGTGTTCGCATCAACGTATATCTGTGAAGACAATTTCAAAAATGAAATATGTCAAATCAAACTATAGGTTCATGACTGATGAACATATAGTGTGGGGTGGTTGTAATTTAATCCAATCAAAACCATTGAGGGTTAAGAAAATAATTTACAAAAACACGCCAAAATCCCAATAAAACCCACCTATTCGGTTTATGCACGAGGATGGATCGAAAAGTAACACACAATAATTATTTTACGAAAAAAAGTTTAATAGTTAAAACAAAACAAAAAATCACAAATGAACTTACATCTTTTACCTACTTTTCGACATAGTCACCAAGTTTCTTAACACATTTTTCTCATCGTGATACCAGTTTCAATATGCCCTGTTCGTAGAAGTCCGTTTCCTTGGAGTATACCCATCTGCGGACTGCTGATTTCACTTCCGCATCTGTCGCAAAGCGTTGGCCGGCCAGGAATTTCTTCATCGGACCAAACGGATGAAAGTCCGACGGCGCAAGTTCCGGACTGTATGGTGGATGCTGGAGCACCTCCCAACCAAATTTGGCGATTTTCTGACGAACACAGCAGCAACAGGGGGCGAGCATTGTCATGAAGAATTCTGACATCGTCAACATTCATGTTGTGGCGTGTGTCAAGAAGGGCACGACGCAACTTCACCAAAGTTTTCATGTAGGTGCAGCATTCACGGTGGTCCCGTGTTCAGCAAAGTCTACCTATACAACACCGTGCATATACCAGAACACCGTCACAAGCACTTTCCCAGCAGATTGAGTCACTTTTAGTTTTTAGTTCCCTGGGGAACCCGTATGTTTTCACTCCATACTTGTCTGCTTGGTTTCGGGCGTGTAGTGGTATGCCCACGACTCATCACCAGTGACGATTCATTTCAGAAAGTCATGCCCTTCTGCGGTGTATCGCGTTAGGTGATCCTGATCCAAGTTCATCATTCACTGGCCCTTGTGGTTGTCTGTCAGGTTCTTAGGCACCCAGCAAGCACTAACTTTAGGAAATTTCAACGTGTCATGAACAATATCGTACACTGCACCATAGGAGATGTTGAACTGTTGCGATAAGACTCGCAGTTGCACACGCCGGTCGTTTAAAATTGCCGCCTCAATGCCCCTGACATTCTGCGGGGTTGCAGCTGTCACCGGCCTCCCGGAGCGTGGCGAATCACTAAGGTTCACACGGCTCTCTAGGAGGAATGCACACCACCTGGAGTCACTGCTACGGTTCATACAATCATCCACATAGCCACGCATGTCCCTGTGAATATCACTTGGTTTATGCCCTTTGGCCCACAAATATCGAACCACACTTCTCTGCTCTTCACACGTGGATGACAGTAACATGCGCGCCATCTTTGTTCTGTAGTTCACGCTTCTCTCCCTAGAGCTGCATACATGAAACAATAAATACCCTCTGTAGCGAAAACTTCAAACTGCATCTGTGTAAAATTGCAACATTCCAGCTGCAATACCAAGGCAGAATAAAATGATTGTGCGTTACTTTTCGATACACTCTCTTATGTTTAATCACCATACTTATTTAGGCTTATACAAATTAAAAATAGACATCCTATTTATGAAATGTAACTACTTATTCTCACCAGAAGTTATTTTATTAATATTGTGTTTTAACGTTTTTTTGGCATTATAAAAAATACCGTTAAATAGCATTTACACTTCCAGAAAAATCTTCGACTTGTATTATAACTTATTGTAGAGGGGTGATAATGAATGTACATAACAATTTAGTACTTTTTGGAAACATGCAGAAATTTGTAGTCTTCACTAAATTCTAAGCTCTTTTCTCTCCTAAATTATTCCTTAATTTTGACCAAACAAGCCCTTAGGTGGAAAAGATTCTCTCAATGGATGTGGCATTGGCAGGGCAAGAAAAGAGACCTTTCACAAAAGTAATAAATCTTATTGGTAAGTTTAATTTCTTTCTGTTTTAAATTCCATTATTTTCCACTATTTGTTACCATTGAATCAGAAAACATTGTGGCACGAAAATAATCAGAATCTGCAATCCTAAAAGATATAACACTTGCAACCCACTCTGGATGAATGTTGAGCCTCTTGTTCTGCAGTTAATCTTCTCCACCTGAATCCTGGATCTAATATATTAGCAATATAGTGAAAGGGTCCTAGTGCTTGTTCCTTTTGTTTGTCATTGTGTTCTTACAGAGTCCCATATCAGGATTTTTTAAATAACTGATCCATAGTTCCACAGCTTCAGCAAAATTTGTGTTATCTGCTTGAAGATCCAGGACTCCGTAATGTTAAGTTATATTATTTCTATACCTAAATAAAATGTCTAACAGCTAGGTATAACTATAATCCAGCTAAACTGGTTCTGGCTGCCAACATATGAGTATTTAATTTACCAGTTTTTTTTTTCTTTTTGCCTTAAAATTAATTTTCTTTTACTGTTGATCATAAGACAATTTAAATTGAACTATTTAATTGTCAATAAGAAAAAAATCCCAATAAAACCCAATTTAACCCACCGGGTTGTTTTTTTTAAACAACCCGGTTTTTCTCAACCCTGATTTAGCGTCCATTTTGATGATAGGCAGCACAAAGTTATTACTATAGCTTTACTGCGCACCTCGTGCCTGAGAGTTTATTGTTCCTATCTTTGCCCCGCGATTCATTCGCTGACGGTTAATGTGGGCCCCATTATGAAAAAAAATTGGCAACCCCTGTCCTAGAAAATTGGTTACGACCGCTGTTATGCGTGCAGTGAGTGTTGCTACTGCAGGAGAGATTAGAGAAACCCTGTGCTCGTCTCCCCAGGAAGTGAATTTTTCTGAGGAAGGGGCTACGACCTTGTGAAAGTTCAACTAGATAAAAACAGTGACAATGAGAACTTACTTAGGCCAATGAAAACTGGAGAAAGCCACGATGTCCTTTATACAATTCTATCATTATATGCACGTTGTTAGTGCAGTCAACATCGTGCATAATTGGCTCATTATGGCTCGCAAGTCGCCGTGGCTTATAGAGAGAACATGAAACAATTTCGTGATATTCCTATCTCTGAGCAACGAAGATGCAAAAAACTCCGTACATCATTCAATGTAGAATAATTAATATCTTAATTTTAATTGCTTACCATGTTCTGCTAATAATATGCCACATAACAGTCCGTAATACGTTCTCACTTCTCTCCAATGAAGGGAACGCATGCCAGTGACTGTCTTCCTTAGTGGTTCAGCACGCCAAGTAATAACGAATGAAATGTAGGGAGAGAAACTAGCGTGTCATTTACGGGTACGCACTCACTATTGTCAACTATGGATGCCGAATTATTTAATGATTTATTTCCTGCAATTTATAATGCTAAGATTGGGTAAAATGCATATCCAAGATGAGTGATCAGCCAAATGCCTGGTGTGGCAGTGAACAAGAAGGGAAGTAATGTACTGATGAAAGGGATGACAAGAAAATTCGCGGATCAAATTATCCAACCCACCATTCATGTAGCGACCGTTAAAAACCGCCAAAAAAAACTTCGGTCAGATTGGTCGGCCCCGGGGGTTTGAACACGAGACCTCCCGAATGCGGACCACAATGCCTCTGCCCACACTCCGAAGAAACAACCCAATTTCTGCAGGAGTCAGACATTGTTCCATTCTCCATACAGTCCAGATCTGGCACCATGCAACTTTCTTCCGTTCCCCAAAATGAAAGAAAAAATTCGAGGTCAACCATTGGAGTCACCTGAAGCCGAAGTAGCTGCTTACTAAGAATGTATTTGCGCTCTCTCTAAAGAAGAATGGCGTCCAGCATTTGAAAAATGGCTTGAAAGGACGAGACGGTGTATAGAACGCAATGGAGGATATTTTAAAAAGATGCAATGATTAGATCTAAATTTTTAATATTTTATTGCGTCCATTCTCAAAACTTGTGGAGTGACCCACTGTTTTGTTGTTTATCTAGTTTAACTTCACTATCTTCATTTTTACCTAAGAGGTAATATGCAATAAGAAGACAATTTCTGCAAATATTTATCTCGATTAACATGAAG
Source organism: Deroplatys truncata (assembly GCA_030765065.1). Classification (NCBI taxonomy): domain Eukaryota; kingdom Metazoa; phylum Arthropoda; class Insecta; order Mantodea; family Mantidae; genus Deroplatys; species Deroplatys truncata. The sequence goes on from CM060979.1 coordinate 18,334,784, forward strand.
TAGACAAAATAATGTTTCGTAATAAGCTTGTTGAACAATAGAGAAAAATCACGTGTACCTTGAGGTAGTATTTTTTAGCACTTAAAGCAAAATATGTATAATATAATATATAAAATGTATGTAACAGTCATTGTATTATGTTTATATTATTATGTACATGTATAATAATGTTATGTGAATGTATTACATAATTTAACAATGTAGGAGCTGTGATAATAAAAGCCGAAAGTTGCTAACAATAAGGTAACCTTGAGACAACAATAAATTAGAAAGTTTAATAATGCTACTAATAATTCTTGAAACAATAATGTAATATTTAAAACAGTTTATAAACAGCCAATCAACAACTAGAAAAAGCTTAAGTTAAATAAAAGCATTCTATTGGAGTAGTATTACCCAATCAAAGACTTGAAATAGAGTAAATCTGCAAATTCAAGCCGCAGACGCTACAAGATTGCGTACCTGATCGATACGATACAGGTTCAATGTAAGACATGAAAAGTTATAGCGATGAGAATAATATAAAGTTTACGTGTTAAAAGGTGTAATTAACAATAAACTCACAGCTCTATAGTAGGATGTATATGAAGTGTTATTTAATCGTGTGAAGGACTAATAAACAAAGTACAATACAATTATAATTTACGTAAGCCTTCATTCTTTAGCCACACCAGCCCTGATAAGAGATACGTGTTCTGAAAAATACTACTGACGCTGCGAGGCATACATATATAATATTTAAATAAACATTAAAATACAAAGTTTATTTTTTAAACGGGGGGCGAAGGCCACCGGAAACTTTGTATCGTACGTGGGGCGAACAACAACAATAAACAACTTCATGGCTCTCCAACAGTAGAGCAACAACAAATGAACTTTTTCAACCTATATAACATCAGATTCTTTTTACTTTCACTACTACGTATAGTAAGTAGGGGAAGTATTGTATTCCATCCAAAAATTCGATACAGAGATTTCACCGGAAATATATGTTTTGAGATCTCCTGAATCCAAAAAAAGCATTTTTGTAAACATGTCCGTGTGTGTGTGTGTGTCTGTGAACAGCATAATTCAGAAACGAATAGTCGGATAAACACCAAACTTGGTATTTAGGTTCAGTATCTTCCAGAGATGCGACACGAAGGTTTTCAAGAAAATCCCCTCACCCCAGATTACCCTTTACATGGAACATTTTTCGAAAACTTTCATTTTTTCAAAAATGGCTCCAACGATTTTGATTAAAATATCATATGTTTCAGATATTTTCATGACAAATGAAAAGTATATCTGGAATTTTCTGGGAATGTCTCCAAAAGTATTCTTCATTGTGAATGACTTTTGCATAACTGGTAAACCATAAGAGATAGACAAAATTTTACTACACAAACTGTAGATCGCGTTAAAATACACAATTTATGTCATATACATTTTTTGTTGTTGAGTGAACCATTTTCGAGATATTGCTTGTTATTCCCTTAAATTTTTCAATACTTTTTCTCAAATGGGAACCAGCTCCTAAAGGTTTGACTCGCTTAAAGCCTACCATATTCCCCTTGCACCTACAAGAAAATTAGCAATAAGATTAACATCTCGATTAACATGAAGCATATGGAGAATACACGTTTGTAAAAATAGTTTGTACATGAGTAGAGAAAGTCATGTGATTATAACACATCGTTTCATATTCTTCTAAAATGTTTTCCCACAACAATAATAATTTGCAGTAGAACAGTAATGTGTGTTTAGCACTCTTTGAGGACAGCCTATTTACTGAAAACCCGCGTCAGTAACATTTCGGTAATGTTGGGTGCTAAGAACGATCTGATATTGCTGTCTGGAGGTTGCTTGGGGCTGTATAGAGATAGGGAGGTTAAAGACCTAGCAGCAAGGAGGTTGCGGTGCTGGTGTTATTTCCGGCGCCCTCGAAACGATATCTCACCACCATGTGTTTGTGTATGTGCCCCGGGCTTGAAGCATTTCTTTACATTGTCCTTGTTGACAACTTTGGCGGGTATTGAGCGGACAAGCCCATCTGTATTAAGTTTACTTTGTAGCGGTTATACTCTCTCCTGTGTAAAGCATTTTATCAGCCTTTGAGAGAGGTCTTTTGTTTTAGCCTGCGCTGCAGTAGAAGAAAGTTAATTTACGTGGGCCAGATACTATATTTATTTATGTATTTATTTACTGTGGCAGAGCTAAGGCTCAACCACCTAGAACAAACCTGAATACAATATTACGATCACATAGATGGTATCTAAAGAAACCCAAAACAGAAATAACACATATATAGAGAAACCAAGCTAATAGTAATGAATATCCTAAAAATATAGCATGCATACACTATACAAGGTGAATCATCTAAAACTAGCACCGCAAATATTTCGGAAATGGAAAGTGCTATAGATGTGCAGTTTTCACAGCATTGATTGGTAGTCAGGGGCTCGTACATTTAACCTATAAACAGATTTTAATAATACTGAGAAAAGGTATTTTTTGAGCAAACATACAATTTTTTAAATGGAACAATGCCTAGTTATATCAACAGAATAAAAGTAGGTTAATTTAGAATGTCAGTTACGTTTGTTGCAAGATTCTAGTGCAAGTGGTTTACGAGAAATCTTATTTTGAAACTTTCACGCACCGGACACTTGTACAACCTGTGGTAGCAAAAGTAAAGAAAAACAAAAGGGAATTACAATACTTCTGTGGATTCTTACAAGTAATGAGGACATAGCACTAACCTTGTGTTCAAAATGACCACCAGCAGCTTCAATACACGCTTCCAGTCTGTTATGGAAAGACTGCTGCACACGTTCTAGGATTTCAACGGAAATTTAAGAGCAGGCAGCAGTAATACGTCGTTTCATATCGTCTGGTGTAGTTGGTACATCCTTGTAGATAGTGTCTTTCAGCCTTCCCCACAGAAAAAAGTCTAAAGGGGTCAGATCCGGTGAACGGCTGGCCGAGGTACAGGTCCTCTTCGTCCAATCCAACGATTTGGAAACAATCCGTTAAGACAAGCTGTATTCGTGCACTATGGGCTGGACAGCCATGATGTTGGTACCACAGGTTCCTCCTAGTCTGCAAAGGAACGACTTCTAGCGTCTGTCAGAGGGCTGCGATACTTGTGCGAGTTAATTGTTCCTTCTATGAACAAAGGGCCTATGAACTGATGATTCACTATACCACACCACACGTTTAAACTCCATGGATGCTGACGTTCCACCTGACGAAGCCAATGGGGATTGTCAACAGACCAATACTGAATGTTTCTGCGGTTTACCTGGCCATGATTAGTAAATGTTGCCTCATCACGTGATGAATCTGGAGTATCACGTCTTAATGCCCATGTACAAAAGTTAAAAGATTCTCAAAATCGTTTCATTGCAGCTCTTGATGGAGAGAGATGTGATAGGGATGGAACCTATGTCGATGGAGAATGCCTGACTTATGCCACTTCCACGTGCGATTGTGCGGGAACTAATTTGCGGATCTACTGCAACGGCAGCCAAAACATTAAATTTCTGCCTCTTCTCCAGTCACTTGTTTGTTTTTGTTACGTTTTCTAGGTGTTACAGTACCACTTTCACGTAATTGGTTGAAGAGGTTGATAAATAATTGCCGAGATGTTTGACGTCTATTGGGATACATTTCCGCATACACCGTACAGGAACGAACTGCGTTCTTCCTACACTCTCCATACACCATGAGCATGTCGGCTTCTTCTGCCTTAGTAAACATCATCTTCCACTCACGACTTACTGCTTGAACTGCCACAAACTAACCGACCAGAAGGTCGCAATGCAATCAATGAACAGAAAACACAATGCAAACAAACATAACAAAATCGTAACTAGCAACTAAGCAGGTTGAATGGGAGAAACCATTTTTAAAATACGATTTCTCGTAAACTACTTGCACTAGAATCCTGCAACAAAGACCATTGACATTCTAATTTACCCTACCTTTATTCTATTGATGTATCTAGGCATTGTTCCATTTAAAAATTGTATGTTTGCTCTAAAATGAAGTAGATATTGTCTTTACGTTGGAGTTGTTTATTTAGCTCCACGTCTGAACGTCAATTTGAAGAGGATTGTTAGTTTACGTAATATGCTGCTACGTATGAGAAGCCGATTTGAAGATGATGAATTTTTGTTGCTATGCTCCAAGTTTCAAAAATAATATTAACTTTTGTTATTAAACTGCTTCTATAGATATTATTTATGTTTTCGTTTGCCTCGGCCGCGTCAGTATTGTTTTAGAGTCACGTGTCTCTTAGACAGGGCGTGGTACGACAAGAATGTAGGCTTACACAGATTTTAAGTTTAAATTCACTTCTTTTTACTTTCTCTACTGCGTATAGTAAGTAGAGAAACTATTGTATTCCATCCAAAAATTCGATACCGAGATTTCACCGGGAATATATGTTTTGAGACACCCTGAATCCAAAAAAAAGCATTTTTGGAAACATGTCCGTGTGTGTGTCTGTGTCTGTGTGTCTGTGTGTCTGTGTGTGTGTGTCTGTGTCTGTCTGTGTGTGTGTCTGTCTGTATGTCTGTCTGTGAACAGCATAACTCAGAAACGAACAGTCGGATAAACACCAAACTTGGTATTTAGGTTCAGTATCTTCCAAGGATGCGACACGAAGGTTTTCAAGAAAATCCCCCCATCCCAGAGCACCCTTTACATGGAATATTTTTCGAAAATTTTAATTTTCTCAAAAATGGCTCTAACAATTTTGATTAAAATATCATATGTTTAAGATATTTTTATGACAAATAAAATGTATATCTTGAATTTCCTGGGAATGTCTCCAAAAGTATTCTTTATTGTGAACGACTTTTGCATAATTGGTAAACCATAAGAGATAGACAAAATTTTACTACACAAAAAATGTAGATCGCGTTAAAATACACAATTTATATCGTATACATTTTTTGTTGTTGGCTGAACCATTTTCGAAATATTGCTTGTTATTTCATTAAATTTTCCAATACTAATACTTTTTCTCAAATTCGTTATTCAGTTTTTTTTGTCCTGGTAATACAAAGAGAATGGAATGCCCCACATAGCAACCAGCTCTTAAAACATTTGACTATCGCTTAAAGCCTACCATATTCCCCTTGCATCTACAAGAAAATTAGCAATAAGATTAACATGAAGCATATGGAGAATAAGCGTTTGTAAAAATAGTTTGTAGAAGAGTAGAGAAAGTCATGTGAGTGTAACACATCAGATTTTTAGTCTTATCGGCGTCCTTTCCTTTCGAACTTACTGGCTATTGGCAATGCTGTTAACTCGTATTCGCTCGTCGTTGCGTTTCTTGCACATTTTGGGTTTTTAATCATTGGGTCACACACACACTCATATTCTTACTTCCAGACTCTGGGGAGGATAGGGAATGATCTTGGCTACATCTAAATACGGGACCGGGTCCGCCAACGCAGAGACCACCCTCGCAAACCCAGGAGAAAAACTCATGGGGATTTCCATTAGGAGCGGTGCCTATTTTATATACCGCCCCCCCTGCCTGGTCGAAATCGGGCAAGGACACCTCCCGCACCGACCCTTCCAAGCAGGGACGGAAGTGGATACCCCACTTACGCGCGTCAGGGCAGCAGGGCGAACCCTACTGGGGGAGACTACCGAACAACCTCGGTGGGGCCGACAGTTTCTAGCTACCGTCTACCAGCTATCCCTCATGGCTGGTGCTGGAGATTCTCGAGGCGTCTCACAACCCCGCCTGGGCAGAATTAACCTAGCCAAGCGTACCCAATCACCCATGGGTATCGGGAACCACTGCCCCGCCGAGTCCAACCCAATCCGAACAACTCCCTTTCGGGAGAGGCTCAGATGTTCGGCCCGGCGTACTTCTGGTAACGTCAGAAGTATTACGAGTGCTAAGGGTCCGCAGCGCCCGCACCACGGCAGCTGAAGGGGTTGGAACCCTCCCCCCCCTTACGGGGGATCTTGGCTACAGAATAATTCCCACCCTCCTGCTGGGAATCGAACCCGGACCCCTCGCACAGCAGGCATGTTCTCTACCGACTGAGTTTACGAGTCCAGCCATAAGTTTTATTCTTACTTTGAAGTAAATCAAAACATCACGCATATCAACCGTAAGCTCCCGTGTGCATACACGCAAATTATTTCAAAAAGAACAAACAGACTTTAAATATTTATTTCTAATGAACAACAATAGATGGCGACACATGCGATACATCACTGAATAGAGGAAAGTTCAAAATTTTATTTTGTGTGTTCAAAATGAACACCATTTGTTATGCGAGGACGACCAGTGCTTTTCCGGTTGCATACGTAACCATCTTCTACGAATTTATTGTAACAATTGTAAATTGTTTATGACGAGGCGGCTCTTTGTTGAACTTATAACGAAATGCACGCTGCAATGAAACAATGGATTCACTCTTTGCATAATGCAGCACACAAAACGACCTTTCCTGTGACCTCGCCATTTTCTCGTAAATAAACACAGCGCCGCTGTAGGCATTGAATGGAAGTAATAGGTTGGGGCTTAAATTAGATTAGATTAGATTAGCTTAGATTAGATTAGATTGTATTCTGTGAGTTCACTAGCAGCCATAAAGACTTGTGAACATAGAACAAGTCAAGGAAATGTACAAAAATTATATATAAACATAAATATTACATAGAATATGGAACATTTGAAATAAAATACAAATACTATATGCGTGTTAAGGAAATGTACAATAAAGTTACATATATACATAAATATTACATAGTATACAGAACATTTAAAATAAAATAAGGACATATTATATACAAAATGAAACAAATCAAGTGTAATTTATTACAGAGTTGTATACCTCCTTACTGTTATAAGGTTAACATACGTATAGGCAAGAACAGTTATTTTAACATTCACTAGGATTTTACCTTTGTTAGTCTGATCATTTTGTTCTATTTGATGTGTAATGCATAGCATTTACTGTCAGTTCTTAATATACATACATTTAAATAGCTTCATTAATTCTAGAGCAGATTTCAAATGTGACTGGCAATTGTCATTAATATTTACTAATACTACTTACAGAGCTATATAAGTATTATCAGTAGGATAATTTGTCATTAAGATAATCTTGTACAGAATAATATGCTTTTGAGCATAGGTACTCTTTAACAGCAGTTTTAAAGACATTGAAGTTGTCAACTTTTCTCTTAAGATCATTAGGGAGAGTATTAAATATTTTTATGGTCTCATAATATACACCTTTCTGGAAGCAAGAAAGCTTTGTACTGGGACGATGGATGTTACCCTTTTGTCTAGTGTTTATCTCATGAATTTCCATGTTTGTAATAAATGTGGTTCGATTGCATACATAGAATTTTAAGATTGAAAATATATACATGCAAGGTAGGGTTAATAACTTTAGTCTTCTAAAAAGATGTTTGCAAGAGTGTCTGCTATGAGTGCTGGAAATGATTCTTATAACCTTCTTTTGCTTGAGGAATATTCGTTGACTTTCTACCAAATTTCCCCAAAATAGTATTCCATATTCAATGATAGAGTTAAAATATGCATAGTATACTAATTTAAGTGTATCTATAGAACTGACATTTACCAATGCTCGGATAGCATAACATGCAGAACTGAGTTTGGGTATGATATACCTAATGTGAACTTTCCAATCTAAATATCTGTCTACTTGGAGGCCCAGAAATTTAATGTTGTCTATTTGTTCTAGTGACATGTCATTAATCCCAATTTCTACTGGAGTGTGTAGTGATCGATGGGTTATAAATTTAACAACTTTTGTTTTGTCTAAATTTACAGATAATTTGTTAGCTTTAAACCAGTGTGACATACAGTTCAAAACATAATTCAATTTAATTACACACTCATTCAAGTTTTTACTAGTCACCAGAACACTCGTGTCATCAGCAAACAGGATTATACTTGCAATATCCTTTATATAAAGTGATAGGTCATTTATATAGATAAAAAATAATAAAGGTCCTAGGACTGAACCTTGGGGCACTCCATGTGTTACTGTTTTCCATTTTGATGTCTGTTTTCCAAATTCAATATCATTGACAACTTCAACACTTTGTTTTCTTTCATTTAGATATGATACACACCAACTTAGAGTTTCATCTTTTAGTCCATAGAATTTCAATTTTCCTATCAGAATATCATGATTAACACAGTCAAATGCCTTTGCTAAGTCACAAAAAATCCCACCTACATGCATTTTTTTGTTTAATGCAGTTAACACTTCATGAGTAAGTTTATAAGTTGCATTATTGGTCGACATTCCTTTTCTGAACCCGAACTGATCCCTGACAAGTATGTTGTTACATTCAAGGTATTTATAAAGTCTATTAAACATCACCTTTTCAAGAACCTTTGAGAAAATTGGCAAGAGAGATATTGGTCTATAATTTGAAACATTATTGCGTTTGCCTTTTTTGAAAAGTGGTTTAACAATGGAAAATTTCATTCTGTCAGGGAAAATTCCTGACCTTAGTGACTCATTGCACAAATAACTAAGGGGAGTGGAAATTTAAGATGAGCATGATTTTAAGACTTTTATTGTTATTTCATCATAACCAGAAGAGTTTTTTGTTTTGAAAGAGTTAATAATTTGACTATGAGGTTTTTCCATGGTTTTCCTCTAGTCGCCTAGGCGAATGCTAGGAGTTGTATTCTACCACGGTTTCTCTTTCCCTCATTTTCTCTTTCTCTCTCTCATCTTTCAGACAGTGTCTCTAGGTTCCGTAGTTCGTCTGATGGTAGCCAGAGCGCAAGGTCGCTTGACCTTTGGAAATATTTGTCAATTGCCGCAAAAAGTTATTTGAAATAAATTGTGTTTCACAGCGATCTAGATTTTTTGTCCGCTACGCTTTTCTTTATGCCTCAAAGTTTATGAGTTAGACAGGATTATATAAAATTCCTTCCTAAGGAAAAGAACTTTACAGGATATTCCCATAAAATTCAGGATATGCGTTTTATTTGCCATGTGAATATATTTAATATAGGATAATTCAATCAAAATTGTTTGAGTCATTTTTCAGAAAATTAAAAATTTCGAAAAACCTTTCATGTAAACGACAGTTGGGGTGGGTGGATTTTCTTGAAAATTTTCGTGTCGCATATTTAGAAGATCCTGAACTAAATAAAAATACCAATTTTGGGATTTGTTCGAATTTTCATTTTTGAGTTATGCTTTCACAGGAACACAGACCTTTTTCTAAAACGCTTTCTTTTGGATTCAGGGGGTCTCAAAACATTATTTCCGATGAAATCTTGGTATCGAATTTTTCGGTGGAATTCAGTATCTTCTCTATCTATTGTGTACTAAATCGGTGGCATTCGGCCGACGTCGTCGTGCCCGGTACTACAACCACACGAAGCGAATCTCAATTGCAACTCTAGGGAGACTATTTGTCGGCTAAGCCTGTTTGCTTTTTCGCAAAAAGAAGACGAGAGGTTTTCAGGGTCTGCATTTGTTTCAAGCCCGTTGATATACATCCCGCACGTGCCTGGAAAACTGGCATGGAAAGGAACGTCGTAAAACAGTCGTAAATCTGGCCCAAAACAGAGGTTTAGCCACCATGTCAAAGAATTTTCCTAACTAATTTCCACATGAGGAAACGGTACTGCATCGCCGTGTCCCAGCAGGTGCGTGATCGACCAGAATAGCATGTCATGATAAATGATTTATATGTCCCATCGGTCATCTCGATACTCACAGCGGCCATCACTCAGCCGTGAGGCATAGGCCATGCTGCATTCGTGTTTCAATAAGCCCAAAAGTATGAGCTCCACACAAACAGATATACATCATCATTTATAAACAATGCTTTCATTGGCTATGAAACCAAGATGATCTGCCTCAGACGTCAGCGAACGAAGAGCGAGTAGAGAATGTAACACACTAGTTGCTCATCTGTAGTACACATTAAAGTCGAGCATGTTTTATTCAGCATAGCCAAAGGCACATGGTACATACACTGTGGGACAAAACGAACGACACTGACATTAGGCCGCTGAAAGCCTAATAGCATATTATGCAACAAGACTAAAATTATAGCAATTAAGATCCGAGAGTGTTATAAATTACATACGAGCGTTTTAATTACCATTATTCTCAAATTGCATATGCCTGTTTTTCAAAAAGATCTTACCTCGATAATTGTGTTTAATTAAATACTGAGCAGATGGCAGCACTGATGGCAGGTGTTTGCGAGTATGCAACATTTGGCAGTACTATTGAGTACACGCCGTATTTATTGATTTTTGCAGGTTATGTGAAAGCAACGCACACTGAAGCAAAGGAAATGAACTCAGTGTATTACAGCATTAAAGTTACAATGAACAGAATCTATTTTATTCTAAATATACATAATTCAATGTTTATCTAGGGAATGGATCCCAGCGGACTGGTGCTTTGAAGGTGTTAAAAGGTAGGAGCGATAGGAGAGCTGCGCGCGCCGCCGAGTAAGATCATAATGAGTCGCTGATAATGGATGCCATAACAGTTCAATTACGTCACATATAATCACCGCATTATAGTGCGGTCGACAAGCAAGTAAAAAAAAAAAAAAATCTGATGTGTTGCACTCACATGACTTACTCCACTCTTGAAGAAACTATTTTTACAAGCCCTTATTCTCCATCTCCTTAATTTTAATCGAGATATCGAGATGTTAATCTTATCGCTAATTTTCTTGTAGGTGCAAGGGGAATAAGGTAGGCTTTAAGCGATAGTCAAATGTTTTAAGAGCTGGTTGCTATGTGGCGCATTCCATTCTCTTTGTATGTCCAAGACATAAAAAAATCTGATGTGTTACACTTACATGACTTTCTCTACTCTTGTAAAACTATTTTTACAAACGCTTATTCTCCATATACTTCATGTTAATCGAGATGTTAATCTTATTGCTAATTTTCTTGTAGGTGCAAGGGGAATATGGTAGGCTTTAAGCGATAGTCAAATATTTTAAAAGCTGGTTGCTATGTGGAGTATTCCATTCTCTTTGTATGTCCAGTACATAAAAAAATGGATAACGAATTCCCATTTGAGAAAAAGTATAAGTATTGGAAAATTTAAAGAATAACAAGCAATATCTCGAAAATGGTTCACTCAACAACAAAAATGTATATGACATAAATTGTGTATTTTAACGCGATCTACATCTTTTGTGTAGTAAACTTTTGTCTATCTCTTATGGTTTACCACTTATGCAAAAGTCGTTCACAATGAAGAATACTTTTGGAGACATTCCTAGAAAATTCGAGCTATACATTTAAATTTGTCATGAAAATATCTTAAACAATTTATATTTTATTCAAAATCATTATTTGAATCGGAAGGATATGTATATGCCTACATATCTTGACGAATAAATAAATAAATTCACACTAATGAATCCGAGGATGATATCTCAAACTGGTCCTAATTCTGGCACCGGTAGTTCGCCACAATTGGGAACCTATGTATGACACTCTCTGGAAAAAAAAGGGTAATACCATTTGCAGAGAAGGTCAAAGTAATTGAATTATTAGTTACTTCCTAGTACACCTAAATATCACAAAACAACGTTTAATCATACATTTCGGTGTAAAGTTACTGTATAATCGGAATAGTATTCTTCATTCAAATTAAACACAATACTTTCCCGTTTTTCCTAGTTATATCCTCGCGACAGTATCCAAGCTATCGGCCAATATCACACTAACTAGTGGCCCTAGAATGGAAAGCAAGCAATGGCCTTCTAAACCTATTTCATAACATATTTATGAGATTTTTATCTGCCCCTCCTGAATGCTTGGTTGTAAGTACGATTAATAACACACTCAAGGTAGTGATAAAACCTCTTCTACCACACTGTGCGTTCTTGGGCTATAATAAAATACATTTATTTTGATTTTTGTTGCGCTCGTGTAGTAAATTAAGTGCAGTAATACGACCAGGGGTGGTCATTAGCCGTTTTACAAATACAAAAGAGCCGTGCAAATGTCGCCCTGTGACAGTTGCGGTATGGAATAACCAAACACCGGTCTGCAAGGTTTAAGAGACCGCAAGAGTTTACCAACAAAAGCCTGCCTGTGACCTCGGAATCGCTGCTAATGCACAGCAAAAGTTGAAACAGCCATAAATCAACAACGAATTAGTGCAAAAAATAAACATAAATCTCATGCAAACCCTTCTTTTCGTTTCCCTGTATGAAATACGCACATGAAAATGTCACAGTGTCAGAATTTGTTTTTGCTTTACTTTGCGCGTTCCAAAAGGGCTAAAACAGGCAAATTTGCTGTTGGTTGTAAATAGACACAGCGGTTCAGGAACTTACTAAGTGTATGGCCTGCAAGTGACAAAACGCAGTTGATAATATGATGTAATAAACAACGGTTTTTCTACAAGATTTTCTTTTAACCAGTTTCCGTTCATACTGTCAAACTAAATTAAATTGAGTTTTTTTATGGAAGCTCTGCAGTTGCTCTGACCCTTAGCGTCCCATTCCATATTGGTCGTGAAAGTTCGGTAATTTTGCTCAGAGACCTCTTTATTAGGCTTGAGTTTCTTTTACGTGCTGTAAATCTACGACACGGGACCACCGGCTTTACTTCCCTTCCGAAGGAAGCCACGCTAAGGATTTTTACGCCCGAAAAAAATTCATCGCCCTCCGCCAGGCTTGAACCCGCGAACTAGAAGCTAGCATGGTAACCACTACACCACGGAGGACTTCATTCTGTCATGTTAGAAAGTATAACTTACTGTTACAGCACTGGTAACAAGCACAAACGAACCTTTTTCGAAATTATTTTTTAATTCAGATGGCCTCAAAACGTGCATTTTCAGTAAAATCTCCACATCGAATTTTTTGAGTGGATAAAAAAAATTCTCGTAGCTTCTATAGGTTCCGAGAGAGGTAGCGCTGCGGTAACGTGTTTAACTCGCATTCGGGAGGTCGTGGGATCGCCCACTCTGACCCATAGGTTTTTCATGGTTTCCCCGGGTCGACATGCAAATAATGGGGTGGTTCCTCTTCTACCGTAACTTTCCTAACCAATTTCCTGTACGCTTCAGCTCCTTCATTGTTATTGTTGTAGGGTTTTAGGGCCAGGGCGGCGGTGTTCAGTGTGTTGCGACTGGGCGATGGATGTGCTCTTTGCAGAGCTTTCTTCCTGGCGTCGGTCGGGACTGCCCAGGCGGGACCCGTCTCCGAAGTAGGCCTCACAAGGGGTGACCGCCGGCGGTTGAGGACTCGTGAGTGAGGTCTGGCGGCGTCGGATGCGTTCAATCTAGAGACATTAGGGATCCCAGCTATGCTTGCGCCTCATTCCTCCCTCCCAGAACTGTTTCTTGTGTATGGTTGTTATTCGGTGTTGTAACGTTACGACCTTTCGTCAGAGCAAATAGATCTTTTGCTATGTGCGCGCACCTATTGACTATTATTACAGCATTATATGCTTGACTGTTCAATACCACATTTATTTCCTGACTTCCTTTCTTTGTTCCTTCTCGGTTTTGTGTGGATTAAGTGTGAGATTTACTGCAATGGTGTTGCTAAGTATTAAAATTCAGGTATTCCTCCCTCTAAATGTTTGGCATTGATAAAGTCTTCTCATTTTAGAGCTGGCTGTCAGTGTTGAGCGAAATGGGATCCTTCAGAGCTACATCTCTGTTCATGTTGTGTAAGGAACGCTGAGACAGTAACTATGGCCATAATAATGTAAAATAATAGTAATAAGCAAAATACTTGTTGTGTAATTAGATATTAAGTATAAATTTTATGTATGTGTACGAGATTAGTTGGAGTTGTGGGACACTTGTAAAAAGCAGACAAACAACATTTTTGCCAGAATTAAGGTGCAGGTGAACCGACTTGTAGTGGGATGACACAATAGCAGACCTTGAGTCATTGTGTAGGAGAAAGTGACAAGCTAGCTCAATGTTTATTTTTGAACAGAGGTCACATGTCTGAAAACAGCGAATGATAGCCTGTTAAGCTTTCGATAATGTTCCAAGGTGAAGGAACGCAGCCAATAAGATTTTAAGAAGAATATGTTTAAATGTTTAAGCTCAGGAAAGTTAGAGATAGCGTCCCCAAGACTAAATCAGTTGGGTGTAAAGTGCGATGATGTACAGAACATAGTGTAAGCTCTCCGAAGCCGCAGTTACTAATTACCTCACAAAAAATAGTGGGAACGTTAAAAGTATATACATTTAAAAGTGCAAGGTATTACAAGGTGAACGAGGTGTAATTTAGCTACGTGTGATACATAGTTCTATTGTTAATCGAGTCTGATGCGTTACACTCACATGACTTTCTCTACTCTTGTACAAACTATTTTTACAACCGCTTATTGTCCATATGCTTCATGTTAATCGAGATATCGATATGTTAATCTTATTGCTAATTTTCTTGTAATTGCAAGGGGAATTGGTAGGCTTTAAGCGATAGTCAAATATTTTAAGAGGTGGTTGCTATGTGGAGCATTCCATTCTCTTTGCATTACCAAGACGAAAAAAAAAAAAGAATAACGAATTCCCATTTGAGAAAAAGTGTAAGTATTGGAAACTTTAAGGGAATAACAAAAAATATCTCGAAAATGGTTCACTCAACAACAAAAATGTATATGACATAAATTGTGTATTTTAACGCAATCTACATCTTTTGTGTAGTAAAATTTTGTCTATCTTTTATGGTTTACCAGTTATGCAAAAGTCATTCACAATGAAGAATACTTTTGGAGACATTCCCAGAAAATTCGAGATATACATTTTATTTCTCATAAAAATATCTTAAATATATGATATTTTAATCAAAATCATTAGAGCTATTTTTGAGAAAATTAAAATTTTCGAAAAATGTTCCATGTAAAGGGTAATCTGGGGTGGGGGGATTTTCTTGAAAACCTTCGTGTCGCATCTCTGGAAGATGCTGAACCTAAATACCAAGTTTGGTATTTATCCGACTGTTCGTTTCTGAGTTATGCTGTTCACAGACAGACACACACACACGGACATTTTCCAAAAATACTTTTTTTGGATTCAGTAGTCCTCAAAACACCTAGCTAATGAATTTTTTACAGCTGCAATAAACTCAGTTGTTACTAAAGTAACAGTGTAACGTCTGACTACAACATATAATGTGTGTGTAATTAAAGTATTGTGTTCCTCCACTTACTTAATCATGTGTTAGTGTTGTTATTAAACTTTCCTTCCCGTACCAGACCCTGATAAGTTACACAAGCTCTACCATAAACCCACACAACAGTAGCCGTGGTAAGAAGTAAACATAACATCATTAGTTTAATAGATAATCATCAGAGATAATATATTAAGATTTTAATATATCAACATGCAAACCTACTGCAAGTTAGGCTATCATCAACGAGGAGTCTACTCCAACGCTTAGAGCAGCAAAACGTATATGATGGCCCTGACCTGAACTGTATGAAGATTCTTCATTGCTTTATTGAGTTGCGATCGTCTTTATGGCTTAACAAACGTCGTGAAAACACATTCATTTTTATGGCCCTTTAAGCCAAAACACTGGCAGCTATCCAGACCTATGCCTTCTGTGAACTAGACATGAACAGTCTGTGGCATTACTACAGAGCACAACAGAGGAAACGAAGTCCTAAAAACGAAGTCATTAAAATTTATGATGAGATAAGGCATGCAGGATAAGAAGGCCGTAACCGAAAAATTAGGTACCTGTTTCAACCGCAGGGCCAAACTTGCAGTACACTTGCGTATATGCAATTTAAAAATTGTCAGCTTATCATCATGGAGCAGGCCTGTCAATCTGCAGAAATAAAACACAATGGAGCGAAACCTTAAGAAGTGGCGAGAGGCAAATGATTTCGCATTCTTTCGGGATGCTTAGGACAGAAACCCTGTAGTGCAGCTTTATGCTACTACATGATGACAGTAATTCTTTAACACACAGATTTAATAAGTTACTGAAAATGTCTTATTCTAATTATTGTCGAGAAATAAGCGCTGGTAGTTAGTGTTGCAAAACTTGTGCACACATGTACGTCAAACACGTGGGAGGTCGATTCCGCCCTGCCTTGTTTACAACAGGATCGTTATTATCTGTTATAGAGTATAGAACCGTCAATAATGTGCTTACCTATAGCAGATATTGTTACTTGGTTCAGTTATCACTGTCACTTCACTTTAATTTTTGCGCGTATCGGGGTAATGAAACAGGCACGAAGTTCCTCTTCTTCCTTCCGTTTCACTCACTGGAGTGTCTAACACAGGACTCGCTTTCTCTTCCGCTCGCTCGTTAACTATCGAACACAGGACTCTTCTCTAACAATCGCAGAGTAGCACTCGCTGCACAAGACGACAACTTCACTAACTCGCAAGCACTCTCCCTGCAGGGCTTTCTTGAAAGTTCGCGGGAGCGGTTATATTCATCCAGAAATATCTCCTTGTAACTCTCATTATGAAGTGTGCAAGATTGCAGCCACCTACCGCCGCAGCACCATCCCCTAACAGGGAAGCAACAGAGGTGAGAAAGCCGTCGCATACTGCAACTGACCCCGCCCCTTTCTCTGAGCGGGCAAACCAACCAGCCGCACCAGCGTGGTCATCTGCGGTGTACCCCTGTACATGTTAGTGCTGGCAGGAATGAAGGCACCTCGCATCACGTCACCTCGGAGATCGATGCCTCATGTGCTACTGGAGCGAGGGTACTATACACGGGTGCCCGTTTAACCGTCATGGAAGAGACGTTCGCCACTAGAGAAGCTACAGAACCTGCAGGCAAACATCAGTGCCGCCAACATTCATCACCAGGCCATCGCCGTCGAATTGTCAGCGAGACTGGACAACATCTCCACCCACCTGCAGCCTCTGGAGTACGACACCAGAAACCACCAACAGACACAACCGCCAGATCACCACGTCAATCCACCAGTATATCAACATCAGACACCATTCGTCATTCCTCCAAAACACCAGCATCTCCTGGAGAAATGCCACGCCTTCAGCCAGGGATCACAAAGAAGACGCCTCTGACACCAGAACTAAAACCACGCTTATCTAATCTCGTCCTTAAATGTTACCTTTTAACCTCTGAGCTGCAGTCACGGCTTTTGTCATGGCTGAGGCCTAACACCCATCATTCACCCTTTCCCACCCACTGTGCGGCAGCACTAAGACTATGCGGGACCGCGATAACTTTCCCACGAATTCCTTTCTTTATTCTTCGTCCTATCCGGTGGAGGGGTTTTAGTGGGTATGGCGTACTGGCGAGTCCCACACGCTCAGCTTCGGCTGGGTTAAGTACGTAATTGTATTTCCCTTCTGCTCGGGGGAAAAAATTGTATCTCGATAGAGCTTCTGGGATTTACAGCCAACTTACTAGCCGACCGCCGCTAAAGGACATGGCCATCCACAAAACAAAGCCCACGGCACTTACGTCACATGCGTAAACAGTTACAAAACTTTGGCATACAGCCTTTTCTTTCTCACAACTCACCTGTGTCAGGAAAATTTCAAAGTAGGTTTCACACGAAGAGTTTGATACTTCCATTAGCCCTGTTTGACCGCAACCTGTCAGATGACGTACCTATTGAGGAGATCCTTGAATACCTAAACCGTCTCATACCACCATGACTTTGTAACATTGTCACACTCTCACACACCATTAATACGTCTTCAGTTACAGGAAACCATACAGAACTGGAACTTCAAAACAACGGTCTGTCCCTGCCACTGTGCCAGCCCATAAAGGAACCACCTATAAGCCATCCTCCACGACAGCAACACTGCAACAACATCTCGGTAACCCAAGGTAAAATACCGCCACACCTCTCACTTCGATCACCTGCATGATGTTAACACTCGCGCCATCCCATTTAGTTTTTAAGCCGAAGCTCTTTAACACATCCATAGCATTACCACCCTAACCTAACCCGTACTAACCACCGAGCGCCAGCCAGGGCTCGCCATGGCTTGCGCCGGTAAAACCCCACCTGACACGCTTGCATGTTCTGCAAGCTCGCATCAGTAGCTTAACCTTACTAACCGGGGTGCTTCTGCGGAACCCGAACATCTAACTCACTTCACCCAACACGCACCAGCACGTCACTACTAACAAAGCACCCTCCCCTTAGCTGCATGTTAGATACTAACAGCATGGGGAGGCGATGTAGCCCCTGAGGATGATCGTCACCGGGGGCGGGGGGTGTGGGGCCGCCCCTAGAAAAAAATACTTCCCTTGCTAGATGTCAAAGTAGCATACGAAACCTTACGTACAACTTTTGCTGGTTAATATCGTACAAGTCTACATGATTAACATGTGAAAAGTGAAGAACGGAGCTGGTATAGCCGATGTTCATTTGGAGTTTTTCAAGTAGCGGTTTAGCTGCTGCGTCGATGCCATAAAAATGTGAAAATCCACATAATACAGCTGAACTAAACATGACATGAAGTGATGGGACGATACCACTATTACTCGATACCGATTTTTTAGCACCGATACTCACATTACACAAATCTATAAAGGCGATAAGTTGTTTTACTGAATTGCGTTCTTATTGTTAGTTTTCCAATTTTGTATTCCGAAATTGGCAGCAATTTTTTTATCTTGATAATGTCATAGATAGCATATCACCTATTTTTAGTGTGGCATTTTCTTCCCTTCCACAAGTTCAATTATGTCAATAGTATCGACATATTCAAGACGACTAGGCTTGGGCGTCGGAGTATGGCCATTGAGAATGAAGTCGCCAATAGTGAGGCAGCAGCACTACAACGAAAGAATGGAGAACTATTCAGCTTGGCCTGGCTTGGGTAACTTGGAACGAAAGAGAAGACGAGGAGAAGCAGAGAGGCACGCCTACCGGTAGCACCTAATACGCAATGTAAGTCAAGGTGCCCTTTTTACTTTCTCTACTACGTAAAGTAAGCAGGGGAAGTATTGTATTCCATCCAAAAATTCGATGCCGAGATTTCACTGGAAATATATGTTTTGAGACCCCCTGAATAAAAAAAAAAGCATTTTTAGAAACATGTCCGTGTGTGTGTGTGTGTGTGTGTGTGTGTGTGTGTGTGTGTGTGAACAGCATAACTCAGAAACGAACAGTCGGATAAACACCAAACTTGGTATTTAGGTTCAGTATCTTCCAGAGATGCGACACGAAGGTTTTCGATAAAATCCCCCCCACCCCAGATTACCCTTCATATGGAACATTTTTCCAAAATTTTAATTTCTCAAAAGGTGCTGTAATGAATTTGATTAAAATATCATATGTTTAAGGTATTTTCATGACAAATAAACTGTATATCTTGAATTTTCTGGGAATGTCTCCAAAAGCATCCTTCATTGTGAACGACTTTTGCATAACTGGTAAACCATAAGAGATAGACAAAATTTTACTACACAAAAAATGTAGATCGCGTTAAAATACACAATTTATGTTATATACACTTTTTTTCTTCTTGAGTGAACCATTTTCGAGATATTGCTTGTTATTCTCTTAAATTTTCCAATACTTATACTTTTTCTCAAATTAGTTTTCATTTTTTTTTGTCCTGGTAATGCAAAGAAAATGGAATACTCCACACAGCAAACAGCTCTTAAAATATTTGACTATCGCTTAAAGCCTACCAATTCCCTTTGCATCTACAAGAAAATTAGCAATAAGATTAACATCTCGATTAACATGAAGCATATGGAGAATAAGCGTTTGTAAAAATAGTTTGTACAAGAGTAGAGAAAGTCATGTGAGTGTAGCACATCAGATTTTTTTGTTTGTAACGCTCTCTGGGTGAATTATCTCCCTTCCTTAATTATAACACAACCGTAGGAAGTGTGGAAGCGGATGAGTGCTACCAGATCTGGGGCGGCAGATACGTACGAGGGGGTCCCTAACATAACCAGATACTCTCCCTACGGAGAGTGAGGAGATAGCAAAGAAAAGTAATTAAATTGTCATGTGCGGCTTAGGTAGCCATCCGTGCAACGTCAATACTTCTACAAAGATGTCATAACAGAGTTATGCTCACTAGAGGTTTCTATTAGTGTAACAAGTGGTCATTTAAGAAAGCGCACCAAGAGGAAGTTTTTCTTTCTTGGATATTATGAAAGCATAAGAGAGAGCCGTATCCTGACAACAATGGAGGACGAAAACATTTCATTTTTCTTCGACACTGTTTCCGGGTCCGCTGTCAGCAAACTTTATGTGTCCTGTAACGTAAAAGCTTTGTGAAGAAGAAGTAGTAAGTTTTTTGAAAGTCACGTCACTCTACAGTAGCACCGGGAAGTATGAGTGCGTCCATGCCATTACTCATCAGCAGTCCCTTCCTTCCTTTTTAGCATTTCTATACCAAAGTCTCCTCCTTTATTATTCCTTTAGGAAAGTTATTGGCACGAAAACGGGACTTGGCAGACCAGGAACCTTCCTTTCATGCGAACAAGAGTTCAATTTTGAAATAACTGCGCTGTTACAATTTCCATAAACATATCGCCATTTATGGCAAGAAAGTCGATGCAGCCACGCTACGTCCTCCAACCACTGAAGCAATACCTTTGCCTCACGATTGCTGCTTTTCTCCTCCTAGTTGTTTTTTTTTTTTTTTTACTTTGCCACGGCTGCTCAAGCATGAGACCTTAATCAATGGGTATGTGTGGATTTCTACAGAGAAAATCGAACGCTTTCTTGGAACAGTTTTATTTTCACCATTTAAAATAAAACTTAAGGTTTGCCGATCACTTTTAAATGCATACGATGATACTGTGTCTTTACCAAGACCGAAGATTATTAACTACAGCTGAACGTTCTACCCTCTTGCATGTTCGCCGCCGATGTTCACAACTCGACGAGAATGTCGTCCCGCTCTCACCAATCGCTCAGGACAGAACGAATTTCACCACCGCGCGATACAAAGAAATGGCTCCTAACTTCCCCTCTCTCCCCTCAAACTGAGCGTCATGAAGCCTCTAATGACCTTCACATCCCGGCCAGTGCAACTGCACCCACTAATTCCGAGAGAAACTTGCTTCAGCTATCTTACCCTTTATACCTGGGGCTGGTCCCTAATTAGCTAAACTGTGTCTTTCTGGTCTTTCTGTCGCTTTTGACAGTCAACAATTTTCCAATGCTTCTCCTTTTTATACATAAACTGAAATTAAACATTTTATTATTTATTTTATATCACTATCCTCAGATTATTATGATGATTATTGACTTCACAATTTCGGCTTCAAAGTATGTCGCACTTTTCCGGAATATCACAATTATTTTTACTTTCTATACTAGGTACTTAAAGTATTGTATTCTACTCAAAAATTCGATGTAGAGATTTGAAGGTATTGTCTTTTATTACCTCCACGTATGGACGTCAATTTGAAGTAGGTAGTTGCTGCTACGTATTGAAACTCAGTTTGTAGCTGCTGTATTATATTTCAACTGTTGGAGAGCCAAACATGAAGTTGGTTGCAACCGCACGTATAGTACCCGGTAGCTTTCGTCCAAAAATTTAAAAAATATTAACTTTGTAATATGACTGTTTCTTTAAATATTTAATATTTTAGTTTGCCTCGGCTGCGTCAGTATTTCTTAGAGACACGTTTCTCTTAGCAGGGTTTTGATGCGACAAGAATGTAGGCTTACAAAGATTATAATTTTACTTCACTGCTTTTATTACTGCTTGACACGATTTAAATAACACTTCACTGAGAGAGCTGTGAACATGTACATTTATTTTTTCGTCTCACACGAATACATATTAAATTTCTCGAGGACGCACAAGCAACTCATCCAGTTATGAGCACTGTCTGCAGGCAACTGAAGTGATTTCAACCGTCTAAACTTGTAAATTTTTGTATTTCAAGTCTCTGATTGGCTATTCCTAATCCAATAGAATGCCTACATTTAACTAAAGCTTTTTCTGGTTGTTGATTGGCTATTCTTAAACTGTCTCAAAATTTAAATTATTGCTGCACTAATAATGATTAGTAGCATTTAAACTTCCTTACTCATTATTGCCTCAAGGTTACCACATTGTTAGCAACTTTAACCCTATTATTCTCACAGCTCCTACATTATTAAATTACGCAATACATTCACATAACACTATTACGCATGGATATAATAATATAAACATACATTTTACATAATTTGACTGAATTCATTTAAGGTGTTAAAAATACTGCCTCAGATTTCACCGGAAATATGTGTGTGACTTTGCCCAACTTTTCAACTGTCACTCGACGTCACTTCACTGTTTTGATCTGGTTCAACGTCACTCGTTGGAACTTCACTTTTTTTTTGAGCATCGGAGGCAACTCGACACTGAGTCAGTGAGGATACTGTACCTATGCCCCATAAAGGGCGCCCCGTGATGGAGAATGTGAGAGGAGACACCGTGCGGCCGGAAACAGCATTGGCGGCACAGCCATTACAGGGCCCCTTTACTTTCCCGATTGAGACGCCCCGACAGTTGGACAGGCAGACCGGAAAGCCCTGCCCCACACAGAGGGTTCAACACCAATGTCTTTTAAGCGTGAGACGCGATATACGAGGGGCGTCCAATAAGTAAGTTTCCCTATTTTATAAAACACATTACACACAATTGATCACGTTGAATTAATTTTATTTGTATTGTACATCCTTCTGTTACTTTTCTACATAGTCAACATGTTTCTACAAGCATTTTTGGGGACGTGACAGAAGTTTTTCCGGGCCAGTGTTGTACCATGGTCGGGTCCTGTGCTCGCAACCAGCTGTTCACTGATTTGGCTTCATCATCGGTGTTAAAAGTGCTTACCTTTGAGTTGGAGCTCCGGTAAATACGGAGGATACGAGAAAACTTCCAAGTTGAATTTTGGTCCAGGCGGAGCTCAGAAGATTCAACTGGAAAATTTTCACGCATCCTCCATATTCACCAGAAATTTTCCCAAGTGATTTTCACATGTTCCCCTGACTCAAATGTCATCATGGAGGTAAGCACTTTAACACCGTGGCGAAGATGAATCAGAAGTGAACAGATGGTTACGAGCACAGGACCCGACCTGGTACAACATTGGCTTGGAAAAACTTGTGTCACATCCCCAAAAATGCCTGGAAGAACATGTTGACTATGTAGAAAAGTAACAGAAGCGTTGGAGAATATAAATAAAATTAATTCAACATGATCAAATGTGTGTAATTATTTTATATAAAATAGGGAAACTTACTTATTTGACGCGCCTGGTACATTTCATTTCATTTTTCTTCAACTTCACATCAGGTACTGTGCTGATTACACATCCTGGATATGCAATGATACAGAGTTTGCTTGCTCCTCGACAGGCTACTGAAGGCATTGGCGTGGGGCTGTAAGTCCTCCAATAGGGAGGGTAAATCGAAGAAGAAGCTATTTGAGTTCCTGTCCATGTACGAAAAATCCGCAAATAAAGATGTGGATTAGTTTTCGTGTAATGAATTTTTGTTTCATTTTAGGTTTAAGCCGGATTCACTGTATATATCACACTAAAGAGAAAATTCCAATTAATAAGAATACAGAAAAAGTCTGATGTGTTACACTCACATGACTTTCTCTACTCTTGTACAAACTATTTTTACAAACGCTTATTCTCCATATGCTTCATGTTAATCTTATTGCTAATTTTCTTGTAGATGCAAGGGGAATTGGTAGGTTTTAAGCGATAGTCAAATGTTTTAAGAGCTGGTTGCTATGTGGAGTATTCCACTCTCTTTGCATTATCAGGACAGAAAATAAAAAAATGAATAACGAATTTGAGAAAAAGTATAAGCATTGAAAATTTAACGACATAACAAGCAATATCTCGAAAATGGTTCACTCAACAACAAAAATGCATATGACATAAATTGTGTATTTTAACGCGGTCTACATTTTTTGTGTAGTAAAATTTTGTCTATCTCTTATGGTTTACCAGTTATGCAAAAGTTCACAATCAAGAATACTTTTGGAGACATTCCCAGAAAATTCGAGATATACATTTTATTTGTCATGAAAATATCTTAAACATATGATATTTTAATCAAAATCGTTAGAGACATTTTTGAGAAAATTAAAATTTTCGAAAAATGTTCCATGTAAAGGGTAATCTGGGGTTGGGGGAATTTTCTTGAAAACCTTCGTGTCGCATCTCTGGAAGATGCGGAATCTAAATACCAAGTTTGGTGTTTATCCGACTGTTCGTTTCTGAGTTATGCTGTTCACAGGCACACACACGGACATGTTTCCAAAAATGCTTTTTTTGTATTCAGGGGGTCTCAAAACATGTATTTCCGGTGAAATCTCGGTATCGAATTTTTGGGTGGAATACAATACTTCCCCTACGTAGAGTAAGTAAAAACTAAAAATGCCCTTTTTATCAATATATGTCAATTTAGCATCCCCTTAAATAACAATGGATTTAAACAAGGACCTAAGGTGGAAACAAACCGCCCAGTAAATGGCACACGTAATCGATCCCCTGTGGATTAAAACAATAAATGTATGTTGACAGACATGCCCGCTTTAACGACCGTCAACACTTTTGATAACAAGGTCACATACACAACATGTGACGAATTTACAGCCACCCCCAACTAATACCAACAACAACAGACAAAAGAGAAAAGTTTGAACGTGCACAGCAACATAAGTGGATGGAAGTGGTGCTAAACTTTGGCAGTTTAATGACGAGCTGAGAAACTAGTGACGTTCGCGAGCGTAATTGCGGACTGTCGCAAAAGTGACGGGGTTGGGGGGAAGGGAGAGAGGCATCCTCAAAAAGTTTCGCCTCTGATGTGACCACCAAACACTAACAACGCGGCGGGCGGTTACGAAGGGAAGGAAGAAGAGGCGGGAGGGCGGCAGTGTGAAAAGATTGAAACCAGAAAATGCTTTCAGGTGTTTCTGCCTTCGATCGCGCTATCGTGTAGCATACGCTTCGACCGAACCTTTCTGGCTATATACACGCGATATTGTCACCGCACAAAGAATGCTATGGATCATGTCATCTATATTTCACTTCTTACTGGAGCATCAAGTATAAACGAACTGAAGATAAAAACGGCGCTAAATTACTCCTATGAGAACGAAATATATATGTGCTGTGTTACACTCACATGACTTTCTGTACTCTTGTACATAGCCGGTTGCTATGTGGAGTATTCCATTCTCTTTGCACTACCAGGACGAAAAAAAATGAATAACGAATTCCCATTTGAGAAAATAAGTATTGAAAAATTTAAGGGAATAACAAGCAATATCTCGAAAATGGTTCACTCAACAACAAAAATGTATATGACATAAATTGTATATTTTAACGCAATCTACATTTTTGTGTAGTAAAATTTTGTCTATCTCTTATGGTTTACCAGTTATGCAAAAGTCGTTCACAATGAAGAATACTTTTGGAGACATTTCCAGAAAACTCGAGATATACATTTCATTTGTCATGAAAATATCTTAAACATATGATATTTTGCACCCCTTGTTGTTTTGCGTTGCACGATCACAGCGCAGCCCTACATTGATATTTTAAGCACCTTCTTGCTTCCCACTGTTGAAGAGCAATTCGGGGATGGCGATTGCATTTTTCAACACGATCGAGCACCTGTTCATACTGCACGGGCTGTGGCGGAGTGGTTACACGACAGTAACATCCCTGTAATGGACTGGCCTGCACAGAGTCCTGACTTGAATACTATAGAACACCTTTGGGATGTTTTGGAACGCCGACTTTGTGCCAGGCCTCACTGACCTACATGGATACCTCTCCTCAGTTCCGCACTCCGTGAAGAATGGGCTGCCGTTCCACAAGAAACCTTCCAGCACCTGATTGAAAGTATGCCTGCGAGAGTGAACGTTGTCATCAAGGCTAAGGGTGGGCCAACACCATATTGACTTCCAGAATTACTAATGGAGGGCGCCACGTACTTGTACGTCATTTTGAGCCCCCCGAATAAATAGATTATTAAAAAAAAGTACTTTTACAATTTCGTCCTTTAAGTTCAGTATCTATCTCTAAGATTTTCGAGGAAATCCCTCCGACCCAAACTACCCCTCTTTACACGAAAAATTTTAGATATTTTTTTCATTTTCTGAAAAATAGCTCTAACGATTTTGATTAAAATATTATATATTCAAGATATTTGCATGACAAAAAGTGTATGTTGAATTTTCTTGGAATAGATTGTGAGGTCCTCTTTATTCGGAAGAAACTTTATATAATCTTGCATAACTGGTAAACGAAAACTTACTACACAAGAAATGTATATCTCTTTAAAACACAGAGTTTACTTCAAATAACTTTTTTGTGGCAACAGCCATTTCCGAGATATCCATTATTATTATTATTAATGGTTCAAACTGTTCTCTTTTCAAGTCCTGTCGATTTACAGTTGTTTTTCGCGAAACAGTATGGAATTTTAAGGCGAGCATATGTATGAACGAATAAAGGAATAAACTTTATTTGTACATTATTTACGCACAAAACTTTTTTTTACAATATTCCACTTGTAAACTAACCTAACCTATGTACAAATTGTCTTGCAGCTATGTTCCACCTATACTGCTCATTTAGCCTGTCAACCTGGCCTTATGGCTCAGCTGAGCAGCTCTTGCTGCCCTTAATCACCTATGATCCATTCTCTCCCTCCTCTGTTTGTCCTTCTTTCTTATCCCTCTTACTTTTATAATTCATTTCTCCTCTACTTTCTTTAAGAGCTCCCCCATATTCTTATTTTTGTTTTGTTGGTAACGTTTTAGTTGCTACTATTTTTCCACCATCGTTTCCCCATTTTTCCTCCCATACTTCTTGTCTCCATTCTGCTAATTCTTTGCTTTCTGTCATATAATGCTCTGTGCTTTCACTACCGCTGCATAGTTCACAAATTCCACTTTTTCTGCCTCTTAGCCCTCTCAGGAACATTCATCCTGTTCTCATCCATGCGAACGCTTTTTTTCCCGCCCTATCACAATAATCCACATACCCATTCTCTTCCCCGTTTCCTTTTTATTAATCTATAGAACCCTAGTGAGTTTTATTCTCTAAGCTTCTCTTGTCTTTCTATATCCTCTACTCTGTTTCTTACTGTTATCCAGGAGCCGTTGCTATTTCTTTCTCCAGCTCTCCAAATATCTCCAATTCCTATCTTCTCCATTATTTTTTCTACCCCTGTCCACCAGCTATTTTTTGTTGTTCCATACGTATCTTTAAAATTTCCCCTTCATTTTTTTTCAGGCATCTAAATCAAAATTTTAATATCCTTTCCAGTACCACTGCCTT
The DNA here is from genome assembly GCA_030765065.1 of Deroplatys truncata. NCBI lineage: Eukaryota > Metazoa > Arthropoda > Insecta > Mantodea > Mantidae > Deroplatys > Deroplatys truncata. The sequence continues at coordinate 18,362,051 of CM060979.1, forward strand.
TCTTCTTGTTCTTCCTGGTGCTGATCTTGGTAACCCCAATAGCTCTTTACAGAACGTTCTATAGCTCTGGACTATTTTTCTGTTTAATTCAGATCTTCCCCCCAAATTTCTACTGCATATAGCAATCTTGCTTCTACCAAAGCTTCATGCATTCTTTCTATCCATTTATTCGGCATTTCTAATTTGTATTTGCACATCCTTACTCCTGTCATTGCCGCCTTTCCTTTAGCCATAACCTTCCTGCTATGCGCCGCCTATTCACCTTTACGGTTCCTCACCCCCAAATAATCAAACTCCTTGGCAACTTCTAACTTTAAACCCCCCATCTGCCATTTCCCTTCTTTTTTAAATATCACAACTTTTGATTTGTTTATATTTACTTTAATTCCCCATTCTTCACAGAATTCATGTACTCCATTCGTTGGTTTCTGTAGCCCAATTACCATTATAGCTCCAACCATAAGATTATCGGGGTATAGTAAACCTGGCATCTCTCTATTTGCTATTATTGGACGGTGCAGTTTTTTTCATCCACTCCTTCTAATATTCATCTATGAATGTATTAAATAATATGGGGCTCAAATTGCACCCTTGTCTCAATTCTATTTTTTGCTCAGTCATTTCTGTAATTCCATTACTTTTACATCTTATACTAAATTTTATATCTTTATAAATGTTCCCAATTTCTTTTATAAAATATCGCTTACCACTTTCTTTCTTAATTTATAAGTAAATGCTTCTCTATTTATTGTATCAAATGCTTTTTCAAAATCTGCAAAAAACAAGTATCTGAGCAGGGAAACAGGAAAGATATACATATGCATTATAAATACAGGCCAGCATACAGCGTCCGGTTGTTAAACATTTGACTATCGCTGTTCTCTTTGTATCTATAACGAAATGTGTAATGTAGCTGTTTCTGTAAAAGCATATTTAGATCAAAATGTAGTAGATAGATACACAAGCGTTCGCAAGAGTAGTTTTCATACCCACTAATAAATGATAGAGGATGGAGAATGTCCTGTGAAGCATTTTTGGAAACATGTCCGTGTGTCTGTCTGTGTGTGAACAGCATAACTCAGAAACGAACAGTCGGATAAACACCAAACTTGGTATTTAGGTTCAGTATCTTCCAGAGATGCGACACGAAGGTTTTCAAGAAAATCCCCCCAACCCAGATTACCCTTTACATGGAACTTTTTTCGAAAATTTTAATTTTCTCAAAAATGGCTAACGATTTTTATTAAAATATCATATGTTTAAGATATTTGCATGACAAATGAAATATATATCTTGAATTTTCTGGGAATGTCTCCAAAAGTATTCTTCATTGTGAACGACTTTTGCATAACTGGTAAACCATAAGAGATAGACAAAATTTTACTACACAAAAAATGTAGATCGCGTTAAAATACACAATTTATGTCATATACGTTTTTTGTTGAGTGAACCATTTTCGAGATATTACTTGTTATTCCCTTAAATTTTCCAATACTTTTTCTCAAATGGGAATTTGTTATTCATTTTTCTTTTGTCCTGGACATACAAAGAGAATGAAATGCGCCACATAGCAACCAACTCTTAAAATGTTTCACTATCACTTAAAGCATACCATATTCCCCTTGCACCTACAAGAAAATTAGCAATAACATTAACATCTCGATTAACATGAAGCATATGGAGAATAAGCGGTTGTAAAAATAGTTTGTACAAGAGTAGAGAAAGTCATGTGAGTGTAACACAGATTTTTAATTTCTCTATCACTATCACTTAAACTAAGCCAGCTCAGAGAGCCTTGACGAACATTAATATTTGATGCATATCCTTCCGGCACTGTCTCTCTTCCTCCTTATGTCGAGGCACATAAATTTTCATGTGAATTTGCCGCCCATCACCCTGAGCCAGGGGTAGATCATCGTCGAGGTACGGTAAGTTACAGGAAATCACTAACCCTTGCACAACCACTGTATAGCTCCTCTCATCTTAGAAAATTGATGACTTGACTACGATGCGTATAATACCGAGCCTATTACCACAATGCCAAGGAACCCCTTCCTTCTCTTCCGTCTTAGATTCAAATCCATACTAAATACCGCGACCCTCATATTTGTCGGGGGGGGGGGGAACTGCCTGCCTCTTTCACACCTCTGCCTGCGTAAACCGGCCGTATTGAGATGCAAACTCCAACTAACTGGTTGTATTTTATCACACTGCACTAATAAACAAGATTATTAATGGTCGGTGATCAAATTTAACGACAGCCTCGGACCCATATCGTGCTGAGGGAGCTGGAGCGAAACGGAGTGTATCCGTGCAGGCATAGGAGGAACCGTTAAACCCACAACGACAGACCACGGCCACAATGACCTAAAACATTAACATTATCACTCTCAATACCATAATCAATCATTGGAGTTTTGTTTATGTTCCAATCAATCAAATGAATACCCTACTTTGCACTACTAAACTCGATAATATACAGACTGTTGTCGCAGTTCTCAATGGCTAGTGTTGTCTTATTTGTTGGGTGCTTATTGTTTAGTTATTTTTTAATTTGGGTTCTTTGTCCTCCGGCTAGCTCAGTCGAGCAAGTGCCTCTAAGCAGGGCGTGTAAATGGAAAGGAGTTGTTGCTAAAAGATAACACTGATAAAAAAATTTGAATCTAGACTTTTATTGCCGTCACACTTAATTAATAATTGACATATTTAATCTTTATACACGCCTGACTGAAACTGTGATATTTCCGAATGTAACTACAGTCGATTTAGTTGCCGCGCACCAATTACTTCGCGTAGTTTACATTTTTGTAACTATAATTGGCGCAACAGTTGTAGACATGTGAAAATCTTAATGACAGCTATGAAGCGAGTTACATACCAGATCAAGAGGTGACCGGTCGTCTGCATGCTGCAGGATTGCGTGGGACAGTCATTGTCAAATATCCGCACACGGGTTATGCACTGCACTACACGATAAACTTATAGTTATATACAGTATATTTAAATCCACCGCTGTAAAATGCCCTTAATATATAAACACTGTCAACCATCTGCCTCCAGTTCTTCCACACCTGACAGCCCTTCCTCTTCTGCGGAATCACTCACGTCATTGCCGCCATCACTGCTGTCGCTACGTTCTGCACCATTATCCTGGATGAGAATTTTTTCTAATTGATTTTCTGCAATTCCGTATTTTTTGAAATAATGATTCTCAATTTATTCAACATGTCGACATACATTTTCCCATTCTGGCCTTCCAATTTCTGCAAATCGCTGGCGACATAACTGCTCCACATCTTTTAGTTTAAAAGTGATATTTCTGCAGGCCACCCAGTCTTTGACATCAGCCCAGATTAATTCGATTGGGTTTAGATCTGGGTGATACCGTGGCAGTCTAAGTACATTATGGCGATGTTGTATTAATAGCTGGCCAAGTATTATGAGTTATGACTTCTGAAGGGATTTGTTGGCTTTAACTAAGTTATATTTATTTTACTCATACTTTCATCAAAAACTATATTATGCCTAAGCAACCAGGTTTTTATTTCTTCTTTCAAGGAATTTGAGGTAGGTTGTTTGTCAATTTGAGTGTTACCACATTGTGAAGCATTGTCGATAACCAGAATAGACCCAGCAGGCTTATTAGGTATCAACATGGTGTTGATTCACTTCATGCAATTTTCTGTATTCATTTCTTGATGACAATCTCCTGTTTTTTGTTGCGACTTGTAAAAGAAGGGCATTTGGAACGAACAGCATGAACGATAATAAGTATTTGCCCTTTGGCAACAAGTGCCTGAAAACCTAATTCGCTATCGTCACTTCAACTTTTAGATGTTGTATGACTGCTGTGTATGTACGACTCATCTTCATACACTATAGTTTGACCCTCTAATTTGTACCTCTGAGTAAGGAACTCTTCCAGCTGAGATCGTATGTCGTGCTTTTCTATTAAACTCTATTTGGTTTCGTTTTCTTGCACTTGAACCCTAAATCTTTTATAATTTTTCTGAGATTTGTAGCAGCATCTTGAAAATTTATGCTGATATAAGTACATATAAAATTATAGTCATTTGGAAAGTTAGAATCAGACTGTAAAATTCACTGCCATAGCCGGGATTTGAGACTTGTAGCACCACCTTGAACATTTTGGACATCTTTCAGCTTGATGAGCAATCCGCTTATTGTTGGCACAGTTTTTTCTTCCACATAGAAATTGCGAATCGTGCGCCGAATGACGCATTTGTCGAAATCGTCTATTTCTGTAATACGTTTAGGGACCTTATGTTTCTTCACAGGTGTGTCAAATGGTACTCTTTCATCCATATGGTTTTTCTTATCTTTGAGAACCCTGGAAACGGAACTCAGTGAAACACCAGTTGCTTTGGCTACTCTATCTTTCACTCTCTTAAGGCTTTTGTGGAACATAAATTATAATTGTATTGCACTTTTTTTATTAATCTTTCACACGATTAAATAACACTTCACTGATGTATCCTACTGTAGAGCTGTCAGATTATTGTTATTTGCACTTTTAAACACGTAAAGTTTATATTATTCTCACGGCTATGAATTTTTATGTCTCGCACTGAACACGTACCGTACCGATCGGGTACGCAATCTTGTACCGTCTGCTTGGGTACGCTATCTTGTAGCGTCTGCCGCCTGAATTTGTAAATTTTCTCTATTTCATGTCCCTGATTGGCTTATTCCTACTCCAATAGAATACTTTTATTTAACTTAAGCTTTTTCTACTTTTTGATTGGCTATTTTTAAACTGTTTTAAATATTACATTATTATTCCAAGAATCATTAGTAACCTTTATTAAACTTTTTAAAATATATTGTTGTCTCAAGGTTACCTCATTGTTAGCAACTTTCGGCTTCTACTTTATAATTCTGTTTGTTACGAAAAGCCGCTTGCTTCTATTCTCACAGCTCCTACGAGGGCTGATCAACAAAGACTGAGACTGGTTTTTTTCACAGATGTTTATTACTCCAAATCAATGTTTACATGATCTTTTTCAAAGTACTCCCCTCCTACTTCAATGCACTTTTTATAGCGTCTCTGCCAGTCCTTGAACACGTGCTGCACACTATTCTTTGTCAGGTCCTTGAGAATCGCCTCACTTTTCTTGAGCACTGCTTCAGAGTTCTCAAATCGAATACCCCTAAGCTTTGCCTTTAGTGATGGGAATTAAAAAAAAGTCACAGGGTACAAGATCGGGGCTATAAGGTGGATGTGGTACACAGGTAATGTTGAATCGAGCCAGAAACTGCGTGACTTGATTTGCGACGTGAGGCCGTGCATTGTCATGATGAACTCGCCACCCAGTCCGAGAAAGCTCTGGTCGTTTCTTTGCAATGTGCTTCCTCAGTGTAGCCAATACTGACGTGTAGTATGCTGCTGTAACAGTAGTGTGAGGGGAAACTGCATGCTGGTAAATAATTCCATTACAGTCAAGTCACCATCACTTTCCCTGCAGATGGAACAACTTTTGCCTTTTTTGGTGTTGGAGAACCTGGCGATTTCCACACTGTGCTGGCTTGTTTTCCTTCAGGATCATAATGATGCAGCCATGACTCATCCTCTCCACCACCAAAGAGAAGCAGCAACTCACAGCTTATCTCCATTCGCACAGCCTTTTGTACGGGAGTCAACAGACGTGGCACCCAACGAGCACAAACTCGGGCCATATGGAGATGGTCGTGCATAATTGTAAACACACTGCCATATGAAATTCCCAACACTTTACTGTGGTTACGTAATGTTATACGCCGATCCTCTCGGACAATCACAGCAGCTGTGTTGATGTTGACTTCAGTCACAGCAGAACCCGAAACACCAGGCCCACCTTGCTTAACACTGACAAGTCGGCCTTCTTTGAAGTCCTTGAACCACCTAAACACTGTTGCACGAGGTAGTGCATCTTCACCGTATGCTTGCTTCAGCTTTTCATAAATTTCGGTGGCTGTAGGGTTTAAACGAAAACAGAATTTGATTGCGCTGTCCTGCTCCTGCGTCACCTCCATTGTCTGGTATGCGAAATGCACGTAGGGTCTACAAAATAGAGCATTACTACCAACCTACAAATACGAGAGTGCTGCCGCCTACCAACATTATACATAAAACCGCTCTTTTCAAATATTTATGTTACAGATACGAAAATATCATGGAAGCTACAGGAAAAACTCAGTCTCAATCTTTGTTGATCAGCCCGTATATTGTTAAACTACGTAATATAATATATTCACATAACCTTATTATACACGTACATAATAATATAAACATAATACAATGATAGTTACATACATTTTATATATATTATATTATACACATAATGCTTTAAGGCGGGCTGTTATTAAATTATATAATTAGACTGTCATTTAAGTGTTAAAAATACTGCCTCAATATAATACACAAATAGAGAAATACAAACCATACCTTTCCATGCATGGTTTGTTATTCAAGTGACAAAGCTAATGGCCATATCCTTTTTCGCTTTTCTACAGAAGAGAAACAGTTGGTGTACTCAATGAGCAGGCCTCAGCCCTAAGTTCTTGACATTTCGTGAAGTTAGGATTTTTTGCGTTTTTTTTTCGTGGCATACCTTTTAAAGAAATTATATACACTGAAGACAACAGCCCTAACCTTACTGCTACATCCATTGATAATACTGGGCTTACTAAGCAACATTTTCATGAAAGAGTTAACTTTATAAACGCTAGGACAAAGCCATCACTGTAAGAACTGTGTAGTAACACCGCAGTTGAATTCACAACTAAGTCGCTTAACTTTCTATTAAACGCACTGTAAAAAGTACACCAGCTGTATCTTTGCTTTGTCAACGTTTTAAACACACTCAGTACAGACAGTTCACAGTTCACCGAGAGATGGGCAAGAGGAAGCTTTGCCGGAACGCCGACTCATCAGCCAAGGAACCCGCCGCGGCTCCCTCCACAATCGCAGACGAGAATGGCCGTCTAACGCCGCCCCGGACCGAGCCACCTCTGGCTCGCCGGCCGCTCCCCTGACATCTGCCGGCAGCACAGCCCTTCCACCGCCGCTGTCAGGGCCTAGCTTTGCTTCGTCGGGACAACAGAAGCTGCTATCACAGCCGCCGTCTCTTCCATCAACACCACCGTCGGCAGCTCCCCCGGCATCTGCCGGAAGCGCATCCCCTACACCGCCGCCTGGGACTACTTATGCTTCGGTCGCTGTTGCAGCTGCTGTCAAATCCGCCGGCCGAGACATCGTCTACAACACCACAGCCACTGACTCTGCGGTGGTCATCGGAGTCCCCAGGGACATACGTAATGAAGGCCACGAGAATCATCAGTCCCGGGGACCCACTGCACTTATACGTCTTACACTGGCTGACCCTGCCGACCGCGAGATAGCCTTGAGGCTAAGCTACTTTTCTACATAATCGCCATTCAAATTGAGGCATTTATCATACCGTGGCACAAGTTTCTCAATACCCTTTCTGTAAAAATGAACCGCCTGCGACTTCAACCACTGGTTTACACCGGCATGCAGTTCAGCGTCAGTATATAGCGGGAACTATGATATACAGGGAACATAAATGTAATAGGAATAAGCTAAGATTGTAACATATATGTAAAATGTGAAGCTAGCTAGCCGTGAGAAGAGAAACAGGCAGGTAGAAAGGTGTTTAGAGCTGGCAACACAGCTAAACAGTCACAGGCACGGAGAGAGATAGCAATAAGATGGAAAGAGAGGGGGAGAGATTTTGACACCTTGGAAATCCCAAACTTGTCAAGACTGCAGATTTGGAGGCAAATGTTTTCATAGCACGCTTAGGGGAGAACCAATAACAGAAAAGATTAGAAAAGAGCTAGGCGAACTTAGCGTCCCCTAAGCGGGTATAAAAGCGCACACGTGCAGAGCTCACGCGTCTGTTCGTTTTCATCTGGTCCCGAAGAAGAGGTAACAATTCACGCCATATTTGTGGCGATGCGTGTGAAGTTAGATATAGGAGACATAGCTAACTTGGGGAGGTAAATTGTTGAAGATAGGCCCCTTTGCAGTACATATAGGTTTTAAAACACGGCTAGCGGCACCACAAAACAGTATTATCACAATGCAATAAATCAAAGTTCGAGTCATATGGAGTTTCATTTCGTCTACCGTCACCACACCCTGAAAAGAGTTTACAAATAGGGCAACACACAAGTGTGCTAGGCTTGAATTACAGGAACTAGCCATCAACAGCTCCAAGAAGGAAGGAAGACGACGCCACGAGGAGGTCCGTCGCAAGTATCAAAGCATCAATTTGATGCACCAAAGTCCGTGAAATTTGGGGAAAATGTTCCGAAAGTTCTGTAATCGTCAAACGACGATTTTCACGAATTTTGTCATCGATTTGCATTGACAGTTCATCAGTCATAAGGCTAGGCCTACCACTGCGATCCTCGTCGTGAACATTGGTACGGCCATTTTTAAAATCAACGCACCATTGCCTGACTCGGCTTTCACTCATTATTCCCTGCCAGTAAACATTCACAAAGTTGACGGTAAATTTCAATTCGTTTGTTCTATTTAGCCAACCGCAGTTCACAAGTGGCAGGATTTTCTATTGAAGCGCACATTTTAACAACTCACAGAGAGCACAGTAAGGAACGCACAGTCCTCACGCTACCACAGCTGGATGCGTACTGCATGTAGGAACGTTCTGACACCAAGATGGCGGCTCTAGCCCTACTCATCGCCACGATAGGCCAAAACGTCTGGGACTTTCTGGACTGCCCTCGTAACTATAGTCAAGAATAACTATAGTTAGAAATATATAACAATTTCTAAATTTATTTAGGACATCGAGAATTGCACATTAATATTTAAGAAATATGTATATGACATAACAGTATAAAATAACTACGACAACTTTAGATTTATTACTATTACAAACATAACTATAACTAAAAGTCTGCGTTTAAACATCACAAAAGATAACTGTAAATTAATGGCGAACCATTGGATGTAAAAATATGATTCCTTTTTGCACTTGTTCAGGAAAACGTCGCCTTTTATCCTAGCTACTTGTTGCTTTTCTGAAATGTGAAATACGCATGCGCGCACATAATACTGCAATTAGAGTTTTGCCAACGGCGAGGTGGTATGAGGCAACGTCACACTGCTGCTATTCGCTAGTGCCGTATTAGTGGACACGCCTCAAACGTCAAGAGATTTGGATCGCATAATAGCCATGCTGCTGAAATGGGATATATTATACATATATAGAGGAATTGTACATATGAAAGGGGAACCATACATATAAGAATTGTACAATAATAATTTAATTCAGTAACATGTTAGAATATTCAACATCTAACATTTTTACAGAGCTGATTGTAAGACACGGGCGAGCTAGCAAGAATTCCAAGAAATCATAAAGACCGTACCCGTCACCGAGCGGTACAACGCTACATGATGGCGCCTGAGCGCACGGGTCTGAAGCCACACATTCTCATACTGTCAGGGTAACGCAGCCTGAGGGCCAATAGAAAACGTCGTTATATTTTCAAACGCAGAGGTGAGCGTCACTAGGCTCCCATATATAAGGGCAGACAAAGTCTCAGAGCCCGCTCTTATTCTGAATCTAACTCATCGAGAAGTCACGTCGACACGAGGTGCTACAGATGCACGTGGGTGCACAAGGGTGGGGTGCGTGTGAATATAGCTAGGCTCCTGACTAACTTAAAGTGGTGGGATTATTATAATAACGGGAAAAGCTATCCGCCCATAACTATTCAAAGTGTGAAATAAACTTCATTGATTAAGGGAAACTCGCAGTGTATTTTTAACTTGCCTCACCCACTAGAACCTGAGATTCAATAATTAAATATAGGTAGGAATGGAATACTTAACGACCGACGAGCACCAATAGCCGAGGAAGAAGAACACCAAAACAGGCAACAACGACCCAAGAATCATCGATTTTGCGCTACAAATGTCGTCCAACGACTGTTTCCCGCTGCACTGCACCGAGTATGGGAAGAACATGATTATCGACTCATATCTGCAGAATCGGTAGGGGGCACGTATGGAGCACTTGTAAAATGTTAAAAAAAAAACTAATTTTGAGTTTTTCTGTACGTCTGCAAATTTCTGTGACAATATGTGAACTATATCTACAGCAAATCTGTGAAACCGGGTCCGTCATTTGTAATAACCTTTAGGATCCTATCCAAGACCTCCAGCTGTACTCCGGTCAGGTACCATTACTTCCATTAGTGACCTATATTCAACTACATAATGAATGACAGCCAAAAAACTAAAGAATTATTTGTAACGCTGTTGCATAGCATTATTACCTAACTCAAACCATTACACTGTATAGTCTTTCAGGCCAGTCACAAAGAACTAATGCCGACTGGGTGGAATCAAAAGTTGCTTACCAGAAAGTGGAAACCTTACGGAAAGAAAAACGTTATGGTGATGCATGGAAATGGGCCACTTTTTATGCGCGGCAGTGTACCACTGACAATTTGGTGAAAATCTCACTTCAACGAAAAGTAGAATTCAATAATTCGTTTTAAATTCTTGATACTATGCATGCTTCCTTTGTATCCATCAAAATAAGATACTATTTTATGGTGATTCCTTTCCTCGCTTTCATGCTTGTTTCATCGAAAGGTTCCATAACGATAACTTTTCATCAAATTCCTCTGCCAACTTCCGTGAAGTTCGGGTAGCGTGTTTGCCTTTCAACCTGGAGGGCCAAGATTTACTCTCGGCTGCCTAGATAATGCTCCTCTCCTCCCCCCGGGGGGGGGGGGGGTTCCGTTTTCCTCATAAGCTAGATGCAGAGGTTCAGTTCAACGGACCCATGTAAGCATCATTCCACCCATTTCATTAACCGTCTCTGTTAGTTGTTAAAAGGAACGTTAGGCAATAAAACAAAAACAAACATAAAAGCAAGAAAATTCTCTGAAGTTGCTCCTTGCGGTGGTATTATTTATAATGTTTGTGTATTTGTGTTTACTCCACGTGGTGAAGTCATCTTGTGACGTGATTCTTTGTTAGGCTTGTTAGCTCCATCTGGTGTTAGCAATTTGCGGCAGTATTAGTGTTTGTTTGAAAGAATGCTACTGTTATTTTACTTAATTTTGGGTCTCTGTCCTCCGGCTAGCCTTTCCTTTGGTCGAGCACTTCTCTTTATACAGGTTGTGTAAACGGAAAGGAGTCTCTTATCCAAAGATAACACTGATGAAAGAATTTGTTTTACACTTTTATTGTCGAACACATTCACTATCACATTTACACATTGATCTTGACACTCGCCAAACTGAAACTGTTATAATAACTTCATTACTGATCACTCTTAATTCGCGTACTTCAACTTTTTGTATAATTAACTTTATAACACTTGAGATTTTTCATAACTCTGATACGCGTAACCTATGAATTGATAGCCGACGTATATTTCTGCTGGACTGAAGGCGACGTGTAACGTGCAAATGTTTTCGACGAACTGACGGACTGAAGGACTTTACCTCTAACCTAGCCCTTTTTTGTACTCCTACACCCCGATATGCCTAAAAATTATAACTGAGCTGCTATTGGCTAATAAAACGCGCCACCATTAGCGTCTATTTTTATATCCAATGAAAATTATGAATACATATGCTATAAGGAAGATGTTCCAGCAAATTCTAAAGTAAAACGCGCCAATATTACGTAACTTCCTCGTCTCTAATAAACAGCTCACCCCCTCGCTGCATTATTGCACGCTATTATTGTCAGTTTCAGTAAGGCCGTATAAACTTACTTCTCAACCATAATTACAATCAACAAACATCTCAAATCAATGTCACATAAAAATGCATATTCACACTATAATCATTCTTTACTTTTAAATAATTTATGATACAAATTACTGCATCATCCTGCACACACAAAATAAACACTATGGAACAAATTTTATGTACTAGAAAGCTACAACTTGAATGTTAAAATTATCAGTAAGAGTTTGTTAAAATTACTTTCTCTTGAGCTGAAAATAGTATACAAATCTAATTTTCCTATCTACCACAATTTAACTGAGATAAGCTTTGCAGAAATAGCTACATTACACATTTCGTTATAGATACAAAGAGAACAGCGATAGTCAAATGTTTGACAACTGGACGCTATATGCTGGCCTTAAAATTCCTACTGTTTCCATGACATCGCGAGAAACAACAGAAAATCCACAGGACTTTAAAAGAATGACTAAGTATTGAAGAATTTGAACCAGTAATAACGAATATTTGGAGACTGGATTATGGCACAAAAAATGTATTTGAAATAAACTGTGTTTTAAAGAAATCAACTGTTTATTTTATCTACTGCGTATAGTATGTAGAAGTATTGTATTCCACCCAAAAATTAGATGTAAAGATTTCACCGGCAATATACATTTTGAGGTCCCCGAGATCCAAAAAAGGCATTATTAGAAAAAGTCTCGCGCGCGCCTCTGTGTCTGTGAAGAGATTAACTTAAAAAATCTGATGTGTTACACTCAAATGACTTTCTATACTCTTGTACAAACTATTTTTACAAACGCTTATTCTCCATGTACTTCATGTTAATCGAGATAAACATTTGCAGACTCTATCTTATTGCTAAGTTTCTTGTAGATGTAACGGGAATATATATTTACAAGGGCAATATAGAAATACAGTAGCCTTTAAGCCCATACATATCTCTAAATAGCTGGTTGCTAGGTGCAGCACCATTCCCTTTGCCACAGATTAATACTCCTTGCATATCCAAGACAAAAAAATGAATAACGAATTCCCTTTTAAGAAAATAAGCATTGAAAAATTTAAGAGAATAACAAGCAATATCTCGAAAATGGTTCTATCAACAAAAAAAATGTTTATGACATAAATTGTGTATTTTAACGCGATCTACATTTTTTGTAGTAAAATTTTCTCTATCTCTTACGGTTTACCGGTTATGCAAAAGTCGTTCACAATGAAGAACACTTTTGGAGACATTCCCAGAAAATTCAAGATATACGTTTTATTTGTCATGAAAATATCTTAAACATATGATATTTTAATCAAAATCGTTAGAGCCGTTTTTGAGAAAATTAAAATTTTCGAAAAATCTTTCATGTAAAGGGTAATCTGGGGTGGGGGGAATTTTTTGAAAACCTTCGTGTCGCATCTCTGGAAGATACTGAACCTAAATACCAAGTTTGGTGTTTATCCGACTGTTCGTTTCTGAGTTATGCTGTTCACAGACAGACACACAGACACGCACACGGACATGTTTCCAAAAATGCTTTTTTTTGGATTAAGGGGATCTCAAAACACGTATTTCCGGTGAAATCTCGGTATCGAATTTTTGGGTGGAATACAATACTTCCCCTACTTACTATACGTAGTAGAGAAAGTAAAAAGGAAAAGCCGGATAAGTTAGTACCAGACTTAGTATGCAATTTCAGTATTTTTCAAGCAAGGGACAAGATTTTCAAGAAAATCCCCCTACCCTAAACTACATTTACGTGCAGCGTTTTTAGAAAATTTTGATTTTCTAAGAAACGGCTCTAACGATTTTGATTAAAATAGAGGATATTAAAGATATTAACACGATAAATAGAATGTATATCTTGAAAACACGCAATTTATTTCAAATAAGTTTTTTGTGGAATAAGTCATTTCGCTATTAATGGTTCGAATTGTTCATTTCTTGATCATTCTTTAAAGTCATTTCAACATCACTCGATGTCATGGAAACAGTATGGAATTTTAAGGCCAGCATACAGCGTCCAGTTCTTAAACATTTGACTATCGCTGTTCCCTTTGTATCTATAACGAAATGTGTAATGTAGCTATTTCTGTAAAGGTTTGTCTCGCTTAAAACATACAGGATATAAAATTAAGCTTAAGTAAGAACAGTTTGTATAATCACTAATAAACGATAGATGGTAGCGAAATCATGTTAATGCATCACATCAGATTTTTTTTTGTGTAGTACGTTTTCGTTTATCGCTCAACGTTTACCAGTTATACAAGATTATATAAAATTCCCCCTGAATGAAGAGGACTTCACAGGCTATTCCCAGAAAATTCAAGATAGTTTTATTTTTTTGTGTAAAAATGTTTAATAAATGTATTTTAATCAAAACCGTTACAGCCACTTTTCGGAAAATAAGCAATTTCGAAAACTATTCCTTGTAAAGGGTAGTTTTGGGGTACCGAGATAATCTTGAAACTCTTCGAGTCGCATCTTTGGAAGATATTGAACTTTAATACAAAGTTGTGAATTTATCTGAATTTTCGTTCTTGAGTTACGTTGTACAAAGGCATACAACGGACCTTTTCCTAAAAAAGCTTTATGGATTCAGAGGGCCTCAAAACATGTATTTCTGCTGATATCTCGATACGGAATTTTTGGGTGGAAGCAATTACCTTCTATACCTACTAGATACTCCTTTATCTTACTCCTTACTGACCGGTTGGCTCGGGCAGCAATTTGAGGCCCGCATTTGGAAGGTCGTGGGTTCGATTTCCGACCTTCCGGCCGACGTTCCTAACGCACGGGTTTTTAGAGGGATGCCCCAGGTCGCCAGTTAAATGTTTGAAGGATCATTACATCCCCGAATTTCCTGTCTCTCAATTTAACTTCCATTCAACTTTCTTCTGCTTGTCTCTTTCTGAGTTGCAAGTGTCGGCAGGAGGTCTAGGTGTGAGCATGGCAGGGAAAAGGATGCTCTGAGTAAACGTTTGTCCCCTGGGGATATGTAAGTCCTCAGGGGTGAGGGGAGCCGGCTGCACCGTCTGCCACTGAGGGAGTTTAAATCTGTAAAGGTAGGGACCCTGCCCCTTGCCTGTCGTGACTCCTGGTCTGGCCGTCTTCTATCTCCTCTCACGTCATCTTCCACCCGTACCTAGGTACTAAAGGTCTACGTAGGTCGAAAAGCTAGTGCCCTCCGCTTCTAGTCCTACCCTATCCTATCCTACTCTTAGATTTATTACTATTAGGAGTAATTACAATATTATTATTCATATAGAGGTTGTATGTATCTCTAACCAAATCGTTAAGAACGAACATAAGAATTAGTAAAATAAGATAACACAAAACAAATAAATTTGGCTGTTTTTTACTTTCTCTACTACGTATAGTAATTAGGGGAAGTATTGTATTCCACCCAAAAATTCGATACCGAGATTTCACCGGAAATACATGTTTTGAGAACCCTGAATCCAAAAAAAAGCATTTTTGGAAACATGTCCGTGTGTGTGTCTGTGTGTCTGTCTGTGAACAGCATAATGTAGAAACGAACAGTTGGATAAACACCAAACTTGGTATTTAGGTTCAGTATCTTCCAGAGATGCGACACCAAGGTTTTCAAGAAAATCCCCCTACCCCAGATTACCCTTTACATGGAAGATTTTTCGAAAATTTTAATTTTTTCAAAAATAGCACTAACGATTTTGATTAAAATATCACATGTTTTAAACATTTTCATGACAAATAAGATGCATATCTCGAATTTTCTGGAAATGTCTCCAAAAGTATTCTTCATTGTGACGAATTTTGTATAACTGGTAAACCATAAGAGATAGACAAAATTTTACTGCACAAAAAATGTAGATCGCGTTAAAATACACAATTTATGTCATATACATTTTTCTTGTTGAGTGAACCATTTTCGAGATATTGCTTGTTATTCCCTTAAATTTTTCAATACTAATTTTCTCAAATGGGAATTCGTTATTCAATTTTTTTCTTTGATATGCAAAGAGTATTAATCTGTGGGAAAGGGAATGGTGCTGCACCTAGCAACCAGCTATTAAGAGATATGTATGGGCTTAAAGGCTACTGTATTTCTATATTGCCCTTGTAAATATATATTCCCCTTTCATCTACAAGAAAATTAGCAATAAGATAGAGTCTGCAAATGTTTATCTCGATTAACATGAAGTAGATGGAGAAAAAGCATTTGTAAAATAGTTTGTACAAGAGTAGAAAAAGTCATGTGAGTGTAACACATCAGATTTTTTTATTACAAGTGTTTTGTTTCGATATACACGAATACCTTGACTGTATATGTGTAATGCCTTGGTGATCTCAGCTGGGGTTTTGTGGCTCTCACAGTTTGCTCACCCCCAGTTCGGACCATAACGCTACGTTTATTGACTATGAGCACGATAACGTGTATGATTCGGCAGCAACAAATTAACTCTCCGCGCGAGATTGGAAACGGGAGGAAAAAGGCTATCATTGGTCGAAATGTGGGTCAGTCCATAAATTACATTTATATGTACATTACTTACGACCCCTTTCCTGAACACAGAGGCATGTTTGCTTGCTATGAATGGATTCCCGCTAATAAACGTCTTTGGGGCTGATTTATCGCTGTGGTTTTCGTATTCCAAAGGGCGGCCTGGGCATTAGGTATGTTCTGCTAGTTCCATGAACGCTCCATTTAACCTACAACAGCATTATCACTCAAGAGTTTTATGGCCATGGGCGTTTTAAATTCAGCACAAAGCAAACAAGCTATCAAATTAGAAAATGGTTGGCCTAAAACAAAATTTTCTTCGTACCCAGCTATTTTAAGTCGTTGACTGTACGCGACTGTGACATTATTGCGTCCTCAAGGATAAAAAGAATCTGATATTGCATTACACCGGAAATACATGTTTTGAGAGAGCCTGAATAAATATATAAAAAGATTTTTAGCAAAATGTACTAGTGTGTATGTGTGTAACTAAAAAACCTGATGTGTTACACTCACATGACTTTCTCTATTCTTGTACAAACTACTTTTACAAATGCTTATTCTCCATATGCTTCATGTTAATCGAGATATCGAGATGTTAATCTTATTGCTTATTTTCTTGTAGATGCAAGGGGAATTGATAGGCTTTAAGCGATAGTCAAATATTTTAAGAGCTGGTTGCTATGTGAATATTCCATTCTCTTTGCATTAACAGAACAAAAAAAATGAATAACGAATTTGAGACAAAGTAGAAGTATTGAAAAATTTAAGGGAATAAGAAGCAATATCTCGAAAAGGGTTCACTCAACAAAAAAAAATGTTTATGACATAAATTGTGTATTTTAACGCGATCTACATTTTTTGTGTAGTAAAATTTTGTCTATCTCTTATGGTTTACCAGTTATGCAAAAGTCGTTCTCAAAGAAGAATACTTTTGGAGACATTCCTGGAAAATTCGAGATATACATTTCATTTGTCACGAAAATATCTTAAACATATGATATTTTAATCAAAATCATTAGCCATTTTTGAGGAAATTAAAATTTTCGAAAAATGTTCCATGCAAAGGGTATTCTGGGGGTGGGGGATTTTCTTGAAAACCGTCGAGTCGCATCTCTGGAAGATACTGAACCTAAATACCAAGTTTGGTGTTTATCCGACTGTTCGTTTCTGAGTTATGCTGTTCACAGACAGACACACGGACATGTTTCTAAAAATGCTTTTTTTGGATTCAGGGGGTCTCAAAACATGTATTTCCGGTGAAATCTCGGTATCGAATTTTTGGGTGGAATACAATACTTCCCCTACTTACTATACGTAGTAGAGAAAGTAAAAATGACATAATGATGAGAAGATACCAACTTGATACTCACTTCATAAAAACCTATAAAGGCATAGCTTGTTCACTGCATTATGTTCTTATCAGTATTTTTCTGCGTATAAACGCTTATAGCCAATTAAGTATTGCATGCTATTTCCGAAATTGCTCCTGTTTGACATTCTCCAATTGACAGCACTTTTTTTCTTGATAATGCCACAGATTATATAAACCCAATTGTTAGTCAAGGCTAATAATAATACAGGGAGAACCAAAAAACTACGAAACGCCTGCGCTATGTTTTTCGGCGCTGGTTGCCGTCTGCGGCAATCATAGAAAGGCGCCAATGAAACCATACAACATTTTTAAAACTACTTCTAAAGGCTTTTTTCACCAACTTTATGAAAGGAGATGCTGAAACTGGCCAACGTCGTTGTTCATACATTTTTGGCACCTCTTTAGGAAACTAGCCATCACTCGCCAATTTTTTTTCCAGTCAACAGTTGAAACCTGTACATATGTGATTACAATTTTGCCCTGTTTTTACTTTCTCTACTGCGTATAGTAAGTAGGGGAAGTATTGTATTCCATCCAAAAATTCGATACGGAGATTTCACTGGAAATACATGTTTTGAGGTGCACTGAATGCATATAAAGCATTTTTGGAAACATTTCTCTCTGTCTGTGTGTGTGTGTGTGTGTGTGTGTGTGTGTGTGTGTGTGTGTGTGTGTGTGTGTGTGTGTGGCTGTGAACAACATAACTCAGAAACGAACAGTCGGATAAACACCAAACTTGGTATTTAGGTTCAGTATCTGCCAGAGATGCGACACGAAGGTTTTCAAGAAAATCCCCCCACCCCATTACTTATACTTTTTCTCAAATTCGTTATTCTTTTTTACTTTCTCTACTACGTATAGTAAGTAGGGGAAGTATTGCATTCCACCCAAAAATTCGATACCGAGATTTCACCGGAAATATATGTTTTGAGACCTCCTGAATCCAAAAAAAGCATTTTTGGAAACATGTCCGTGTGTGTGTCTGTGTGTGTGTGTGTGTGTGTGTGTGTCTGTGAACAGCATAACTCAAATACGAACAGTCGGATAAGCACCAAACTTGGTATTTATGTTCAGTATCTTCCAGAGATGCGACACGAAGGTTTTCAAGAAACTCCCCCCACCCCAGACTACCCTTTACCTGGAAGATTTTTCGAAAATTTTAATTTTCTCAAAAATGGCTCTAACGATTTTGATGAAAATATCATATGTTTAAGATAACGTCATGAGAAATTAAATGTATATCTCGAATTTTCTGGGAATGTCTCCAAAAGTATTCTTCATTGTGAACGACTTTTCCATAACTGGTAAACCATAAGAGATAGACAAAATTTTACTACACAAAAAATGTAGATCGTGTTAAAATACACAAATTATGTCATATACATTTCTTTTGTTGAGTGAACCGTTTTCGAGATATTGCTTGTTATTTCCTTAAATTTTCCAATACTTATACTTTTTCTCAAATTCGTGATTCATTTTTTTGTCCTGGACATGCAAAGAGAATGGAATGCGCCACATAGCAACCAGCGTTAAAATATTTGACTATCGCTTAAAGTCTACCATATTCCCCTTGCACCTACAAGAAAATTAGCAATAAGATTAACATCTGGATATCTCCATTAACATGAAGCATATGGAGAATAAGCGTATGTAAAAATAGTTTGTTCAAGAGTAGAGAAAGTCATGTGAGTGTAACACATCAGATTTTTTTACGTACTAGACATATAAAGAGAATCGAATAATCCACATAGCAACCAGTTCTTAAAATATTTGACTATCGCTTAAAGCCTACCACTTACCCTTGCATCTACAAGAAAATTAGCAATAAGATTAACATCTCGATTAACATGAAGCATATGGAGAATAAGCGTTTGTAAAAATAGCTTGTACAAGAGTAGAGAAAGTCATGTGAGTGTAACCCATCAGAATTTTTTTGAGTGAATATTCAAGAGTTTTATTTATTAAAATATAATATAAATTTCGTTCTCCAAAATATTCCTTCAACCTAAATTAATACATTTAGTTGAATTCAAACCAATTTTTAAAGCTTATCAAGAAAATCCTCCCACTCAAATTATGAAAAATGGCTATAACGATTTTGATTAAAATACCATATATTAATGATATTTATACGAGAAATAAAAATGAATATATTGAATTTTCTGGTTAATAACCTGTGAAGTCCTCGTTCGGAAGGAATTTCGTACAATCTTGTATAACCCTTAAACGCTAAGTGATAGACCAAAACGTACTACGCAAAAAATGTAGATCCCTTTAAAACATACACTTTACTTCCAATAACTTTTCTTTGTGGCATCAGTCATTAACTAGATATCCATTACTTATTAGTTCGAATCGTTCAATACTTTGTCTTTCTTTTAAGTTCTGTCGATTTTCAGTTGTTTCTCGCGACTACATGCAAAGAGTTTGAAATTTTACGACCAGTACAAAACGTCAAGTTCGAAAACATTTGACTATCAGTTTATCTGGATTAAAATGAAGTAGATAGAATAAAACTTACGTAAGAATAGAATAATTTGTATACCCAGTAATAAGAGGTGGAAGGTAGAGTCATGTGAATGTAACACATCAAATTTTATTTTTCAGTAGGACGCCGTATCTAAGGGTGGCAAGAATCTCCATTTTAAATATGCAGAGTCAGAAGACAACAGCAGTATTATGATAAAGGAAGTGATACATTTTATCCAATAGAAACATCCGTTTCAGAAGTTGGAGATATTATTTAGAAGTATACGTTCCATAAACATGGAGTATTCAATGTTGTTTGTCAATTGCAAAGAAAAAGGCCGGTTATCTCAAGTTTCATTTCCGACGTGTATTGCTATTGTTTACCTGAAAACGTTGGTAAACACTCTGAGTAAATATATAAAACAAAAGATGGAGATGGAAAATTTCCACCGGAAAGGAGGGGAAGGGGGAAGGGAAGGGTTTACCATGATCGGCCTCATTGATCGAACGCTCTTCTCAGTCACTGGCCATAAATTTAATGCTATCAGCAAGCCTAGGCATTTCTAAGATTTAAAAACTGGACGAAAGTAAATAAGTTTGAACTGTTACTGGACTTCAGAAGTGATTTTCAGATTACAAACCACCCCATCCTTCAACATTCAGCAGACCGTGTTTACCTGTCCGTCAGTGGCAGCTGGTGTTAAATTATTTGTATTGACATAATTATTAGCATGGCTTCCTTCGGCAGGGACGTAAAGCCGGTGGTCCCGTGTCGTTGATTGACGGCACGTAAAACAACCTCAATCCTGATCAAGAGGTCTCTGAGCAAAATTACCGATCTTTCACTCCCAATATAGAATGGGACGCTAAGGACCACAGTAGTTAAGGAGCGTCCATAAATTAAACTGGATTTAATTTAAAGGTTCCTCCCCCTTATCATTTAACCAAAAAGAATAATATACTTATCTTTAATTAGACCTATATAGCTGTGCAATATGGGGATCTATATCTAACTCTTGAAGGAGGTGTTTTTTTGTATTGGAGGAATTGTATTATATTTCAACTGTTGGGGAGCCGAACTTGTAGTAGTTGCAACCGCAAGTACGCTAAACAGTTTCCGTAGCCTTCGCCCCATATGTACTTTCAGGTGGCCTTTGCACCAAGTTTAAAAAAAAATCTGATGTGCTACACTCACATGACTTTCTCTACTCTTGTACAACCTATTTTTACAAACGTTTATTCTCCATATGCTTCATGTTAATCGAGATATCCAGATGTCAATCTTATTGGTAATTTTCTTGTAGGTGCAAGGGGAATATGGTAGGTTATAAGCGATAGTCAAATCTTTTAAGCGTTGGTTGCTATGTGGCGCATTCCAATCTCTTTGCATGTCCAGGACATAAAAAAAATGAATAACGCATTTGAGAAAAAGTATAAATATTGGAAAATTTAAGGGAATAACAAGCAATATCTCGAAAATGGTTCACTCTAAAAAAAATGTATACGACATAAATTTGTATTTTAACGCGATCTACATTTTTTGTAAATTTTGTCTATCTCTTATGGTTTACCAGTTATGCAAAAGTCGTTCACAATGAAGAACCCTTTTGGAGACATTCCCAGAAAATTCGAAATATACATTTCATTTGTCCTGAAAATATCTTAAACATATGATATTTTAATCAAAATCGTTAGAGCCGTTTTTGAGAAAATTAAAATTTTCGAAAAATGTTCCATGTAAAGGGTAGTCTGGGGTGGGGGGATTTTCTTGAAAACCTTCGTGTCGCATCTCTGAAAGATACTGAACCTAAATACTAAGTTTGGTGTTTATCCGACTGCTCGTTTCTGAGTTATGTTGTTCACAGACAGACACACAGACACACACAAGGACATGTTTCTAAAAATGTTTTTTTTGGATTCAGGGAGTCTCAAAACATGTATTTCCGGTGAAATCTCAGTATCGAATTTTTGGGTGGAATACAATACTTCCCCTACTTACTATACGTAGTAGAGAAAGTAAAAATATTAACTTTGTAATTAAACTGTTTATTTAAATATTATAAATTTGTTTGCCTCGGTTGCGTCAGTATTTGCTAGAGACACGTTTCTCTTAGCAGGGTTGTGGTGCGACTAAGAATGTAGGCTTACACAGATTATAATTTTACTCCACTCCTTTTATTAATGCTTGATACGATTTAAATAACACTTCACTGATATAGAGAGAGAACTGGGAGATATTCTTATTATTAAATACTTAACACGTAAAATATTTTCGTCTCACACGAATACGTATTATATCTCTCGAGGACCCATCTCGCGTCCGGTTAGGAACACTGTTTGCATGCAACTGAATTGATTTCTACCGTCTAAACTTGTAAATTTCTGTATTTCAAGTCTCTGATTGGCAGCTTTTAACTTATTATTCTCACAGCTCCTACATTATTAAATTGCATAATACATTCACATAACACTATTGAACATGGATACAATAATATAAGCATTTGCAATAACTGTTACATACATTTTATATATTGTTACACACATATATTGCTTTAAGGCGGGCTGTTATTGAATTTATATATTATATAATTAGACTGAAATCATTTAAGTGTTAAAAATACTGCCTCACTGTCAAACAAAAAGAGTTCAAACTACACGGAATCGGGCACTTCGAGTTACTGCGGACGCGCCGTGGTACGACCGCAATTATAAGCTGCACAGAGACTTAACGTACCCCCTGTGGAATCAATATTACGCTCCTGTTATACGTGTATTTACCATTCATTGGAGGAGCATCCAAAACAGTCCAGCTTCCACCATCTCGTCATCTAAGGGGAGTTAATCCAAATAAACCTTTGCAGAAACAGCTCCATTACACATTTCGTTATAGATACAGAGGAACAGCGACAGTCAAATGTTTAACAACTGGACGCTATATGCTGGCTTTAAAATTCCATACTGTTCCCATGACATCGCGAGAAACAACTGAAAATCGATGGAACTTAAAAAAGGACAAAGTATTTACAACTCGAACCATTAATAACGGTTATCTCGGAAATGGCTGATGTCACAAAATAGTTATTTGTAATGAATTCTGCGTTTTAGACATCTACACTTTTTGCGAAGTACGTTATCGTATATCGCTTGACGTTTACTACTTATACAAAAAAGAATTCGATATATTTATTTTACTTTGCATGTAAATATCTTAAATGTGTGGTATTAATATCAAAATCGTTAGTATGCTTTTAGAAAATCAAAACTTTCTAAAAATGTTCATGTAAAGGGTAGTTTGGGGTGGGGGAATTTTCTTGATAACCTTCATGTCGCTACTTTGGGAGGTACTGAACTTAAATGCAAAGTTTGGTATTTATCCAACATTTCGTTTCCGAGTTCTGCTGTTCACAGTGAGGCAGTATTTTTAACATTTAAGTGATTTTCAGTCTAATTATATAAATATAAACTCAATAACAGCCCGCCTTAAAGCAATATGTGTATGTAACTATATATAAAAAGTGTATATTACAGTCATTGTAATTGTTTATATTATTGTATCCATGTTCAATAATGTTATATGAATGTATTACGTAATTTAATAATGTAGGAGCTGTGAGAAATAGGTCAAAAGTTGCTAACAATGAGGTAACCTTGAAGTAATAATGGGTTTGAAAGTTTAATAATGTTACTTGTGATTCTTGGAAGCAATAATGTAATTTTAGTGACAATTTATAAAAATAGCCAATCAACAACCAGAAAAAGCTTTAGTTAAATGAAGGTATTATTGGAGTAGGATTAGCCAATCACAGACTTCAAATACAGAAATTTACAAGTTTGGGCGGTTGAAATCAATTCAGTTGCCTGTAGACAGTGTTCCTAACCGGAGTAAAATTATAATCTGTGTAAGCCTACATTCTTGTCGCATCACGCCCTGCTAAGAGAAACGTGTCTGACGCAGCCGAGGCAAACACAAGTATTTAATACTTAAAGAAACAGTCAAATTACAAAGTTAATATTTTTTAAATTTGGGGCGAAGGCTACCGGAAACTGTTTACTATACGTGCGGTTACAACTACAAGTTCGGCTCCCCAACAGTTGAAATATAATACAACTCCTTCAATACGACCTACTTCAAATTGACGCCCAAAGCGTGGTGCAAATAACGTAACAAACCATCTCAAATTGGCATCCATATGCGGTGCAAACTATAACAATAACTACTTCAACAGGCACACACAAACACACCTTTTTCTAAAAATGTTTGTTTTAGATTCAGGGGGGCTCAAAATATATATATTTCCGGTGAAATCTGGTATCTAATTTTTGTGTGGAAGGCAATACCTTCTCTACCTCGTACATGGTAGAGAAAGTAAAAAAAAAAAAACCTAAAGCAGCCTTTGTCTTACAATGTCACATACTGTCGCTACGCCATTGATGATCGGAGATTGTTGCTTCCTTAATCGCTTTATCTGGTTGATCATTATCACTAATTCCTACACGAGATAGAATCCTCTGAAGGATAATTTTCCTTTCTAACCAGTCATTTCAAGCTTTTTGTCCTTTTGAGAAAGGAAGGAGCAGTGCTTTTCACTTAACCCGAGGAAGTGAGAGGTTTGCACTAGTGAGGTCACTCTGACCTTGGTTTTTTCCTGGTTTCCCCGGGTCGGTAGGCGAATGCTAGGGTTGTTCCTCTTCTACCACGAATTTCCTAATCCCATCGTTTCTTTCATCTCTTTTCAGGGTTGCAGGACCAGCCGGGGGCCATTGACGCATTGAGGCGAGACGGTGGAGTTTGTGCTCTGTAATGATTGCTCGCTGGTACTTAGATGGCCGGCTGGTGCACCTTCATGGAGGGCTTCTTCATGCCGGGGCGCGTGGATCGAAGATGGCACAGGCAGCTTGCGTCGACGTCAGGGACTCCGTGCTTGCTAGCGCTCATCGTCGTTCGGATGTGGTCGCTCTTCCGTCTGGTTTATGCTAATCCTAACCCAATATAATTTATAGGTTTTTACAAGCTCTGGCTTTAGTTGTCTGATAAAGCTACGAATAGAGCTAAACGATAATCTACTGAAGTAACGTCCTAAATGTAGCTAAGTGTTCCTTACTTGCACGCTAGCTCTGAAGAAACTTTAAGCATATCCAAAAAAGGAAACAGGGGAATAACCAGTTGAGCTAACATTTTTTTAGTTTTATAGATACTGAATTCAAAGTTTTGAAAAATAGCAATATTTATTTTGCAAAATAATTCCATTTTTATTCAAAATAATGGAGTATAAAAACACACACTGACACGTGTCGAGGCTACCATTCTACCCGGCACATGAAGAAGAGAGGTAGGGTTAACTGGCACTAGGATCTGTGTGATCACATGAAGAAGAAAGATGGTATGGTATAAGGATGAGACCTAGAAGGCTAACTGTACGCCATACATCGAGCCAGGACTTATCTCCCAACAGATCCGTCGCGATATGGTCAAGTAGATAAAGTAACGTAAAATAATTAAGAGAGAAAAAAATGCGACGTATACTCATTACTACAACCTATTAGCAGATAATACATTGTGAGTTATTCTGTATCAAATGGGAAACCTGTATTTAAGAAATACCGGGTACTACAGGGGGATAGCACTCGCGTAGGGGGTGTGCAGCGCTCGGGGAGAAGGTGCGGGTCTACTGGCAATGAAAACACCAGGTAACGTTACTGCCCATACCTTCAGCCTTTGATTCTATTCTAAGAGCCTATGACCAACTCTGTAAGTACCTCAGCTGGTGGTGAAACAGCTTCTTACTTAAAGGTTATAAAAAGACTCGTCGTGACCACGAACGGCGTGGAGACGTTCCGTATCGGATGTCGAGATGATCTGCCCCTTGTGACCTCAATTTTCGGCCAGCTTAAATATCGTACACTGTGAGGCGTCAGCGTTCTGTCCGTTCCCAAACCTAGGACGCTATAATATTAATAAAAATCATAGCACAAATTCTAACGAGAAAAAGTTTGACGCATTCTTGATTTAAAACTCTTATGAAATTCATTTCTACTTTTTTCATCTTCACAAATAAGCAATTTAACTATGCAGTGCTTATTAGCTATTCTTTATCTTCGCTTTCATTTTTCCCCACATACCCACAAGATTAATAGCAACCTCTAACATTCACGTAGAAACACTAAGACAGCTCGTATTAGTATTTAAGTATCAGTACGATAATGTGCGATTCCTTGCACATAATAGAATGTTCCACTGTTTTCCAGGAAGTGAAGAGCAGGGCTTTCTAGTTTAGACATATTTAAGACACATAACCAGTGGTACCATCTTAAACCGCACTACATAGATTAAATATAAAATGTAAATTAGCAGAAAATAATTACATGTTTCTTCCTGAATTCTACGTTTGTTTTCTTTAAAGTATAATTTGTCAGGAATTAACTATTCCATTCGTAAACCTAAAAATTTGCAACACTAAAATTATCATTGCAAAACAAGCAAATATCTTATTTTCTACTGTGCTCTTTCGGTTGCACTGCATGGAGCCCGCTGGCTAAAAAGTAAAACAAAGGAAAGTAAATTTCCATTATATGGTAGCTCGGAAGGAGGTGACTTTAGCAAGGCGAAATTAATGCACACATTCCTCAGGCGTTCCCCAGGGTGTCAATTTCGTACGGTGTAGTATATCTTCTGACGAAATGGATCCTGCGGCGTCGAGCCGAAAAGGTAGTAGCATTTTCGACATGGGATGCCACACAGAGAAAACTCATCAGGAATGCTGTAGGAAAAAAAAGGATAAATATATTCCCTGAGTTACATGTTACGAGAATATTAGCAAAAACGTGAAAGAACCTCATCGAAATAACGAATTAATAACTTAATACACTATGTGATCAAAAGTATCCGGACAGCCCCACAAACATACGTTTTTCATCTTAGGTGCACTGTGCTGCCACCTACTGCCTGGTACTCATTATCCGCGACCTCAGTAGTCATTAGACATCGTGAAACAGCAGAATGGGACGCTCCGTGGAACTCACGGACTTCGAACGTGGTCAGGTGATTGGGTGTCACTTGTGTCAGAAGTCTGTACGCGAGATTTCCACACTCCTAAACATCCCTAGGTCCACTGTTTATGATGTGACAGTGAAGTGAAAACGTGAAGGGACATGTACAGTACAAAAGCGTACAGGCCGACCTCGTCTGTTGACTGACAGAGACCGCCGACATTTGAAGAGGGTCGTAAAGAGTAATAGGCAGACGTCTGTCCAGACCATCACACAGGAATTCCAAACTGCATCAGGATCCACTCCAAGTACTATGACAGATAGGCGTGAGGTGAGAAACCTTGGATTCCATGGTCGAGCGGCTGCTCATAAACCACACATCATGCAGGAAAATGTCAAACGACGCCTCGCTTGGTGTAAGGAGCGTCAACACTACACGATTTAACAGTGGCAAAACGTTGTGTGGAGTGACGAATCACGGTACACAATGTGTCATCTGCCAGCGTGTGTAGTGCCAACAGTGAAATTCGGAGGTGGTGGTGTTATTGTGTGGTCATGTTTTTCCTGAGGGGGCTTGCACCCCTTATTGTTCTGTGCGACACGATCACAGCGCAGACCTACATTGATATTTTAAGCAATATCAGCTTCCCACTGTTGAAGAGCAATTCGGGGAAGGCGATTCCATCTTTCAACACGATCGAGCACCTCTTCATACTGCACGGGCTGTGGAGGAGTGGTTACACGACAATAACATTCCTGTAATGCACGGGCCTGCACAGAGTCCTGACCTGAATCGTATAGAACACCTTTGGGATGTTTTGGAACGCCGACTTCGTGCCAGGCCTCACCGACCTACATCGATACCTCTCCTCAGTTCCGCACTCCGTGAAGAATGGGCTGCCATTCCCCAAGAAACCTTCCAGCACCTGATTGAAAGTATGCCTGCGAGAGTGAACGCTGTCAAAGCTAAGGGTGGGCCAACACCATATTGACTTCCAGCATTACCGATGGAGGACGCCACGAACTTGTACGTCATTTTCAGCCAGGTGTCCGGATACTTTTGATCACGTAGTGTATATGGTATAGGTTACACAACTGCAGAGGACACCTCGCATACTTAGACTTACATAGATCCATCGCACCTACTATCCCAGAAGGAAGGGATAAAGTGAAGGAACCAAAGGAAGTTACAGATCGCAGGAAGATAGGTCACAGAGACGCTAGGAAGTCCCCAACAGTCCCGTCCCACTGCAGGAGCTGTCAAGAGAGGGCGATGAACGACCCGTCAGCCGTCTTACTGCCCACGGAGAGTACTCTTTCCTATGAGTCAGTGTCCACGCCATCTGTCCGGCACCGTCATACGCCACGAAACCTAGAAGCACGCCTAGAAGACGAGGAGACGGAATGAAAGGGAACTGAGGGAAAGGAAATCGTGGTAGATGTGCAAAATCACTCCCACATTCACCTACCCACCACGAAAAACCCAAGGTCAGGATGTTAAAGACACACGCTAAGAAGTAACTCCAAGAAAACTGAGTTATAATCTGTACAATGCAATCTCGTTTCTTTTACTGCACCTGACTCCCATCTCAGGTTGCCCGGTTCAATTCCCGATCCCACCAAGGTAATTTGACGCCACCGGCACGACATTCCCACATCATCATTCTCATCTCCGCGGGTGACAGCGATAAAACAAAAATATGATTATTAAATTCGCATGACTTTCTCTTCCCAATTTCTCCTACAACTATTCCCACAAGACCTACTTTTTCTGACTCTTCCATGTTATCGAAATAAACGTTTGCAGAACAGTCCGAAGACACAGTCAAATGTTTAAATACGGCCTCTTTCCAACATCGCGAGATATATCTCAATAGCAACCCGCTTTAAAAAAAATCACGAGTACTGCAAATTCAAAGCCTAAGTAGAGGTATTTCGGAAATGAGTGATACAAAAAAAAAAGTTATTTGAAGTAAATTATGAGTTTTAAATATATCAACATTTTTGTACACTACGTTTTTGTCTATCTCATGCTTTACCGGTTGTACAAAATTTCTTCTGAATGAAGAGGATTTTACAGGCTATTTCCAGAAAATTCAAGATACACATTTAATTTGCCATGTAAATATCTTAAACATATTGTATTTTATCCAATATTTTTACCATTTTTGCTGAAAATAAAAAATGAAAATATTTCCATGTTTAGGTTAATTTGAGGTGGGCAGATTTTCATAAAAATCTTCGCATCACATCTTTGGAAGATACTGAATTTAAACAGAAAGTTTGGTTTCTGTCCATGATACGTTTTTGAGTTTACACACACATACACACGTACCTTTTTCTAAAAATACTTTTTTTCGGATTCAGTGGGCCTCAAAAACGTGTATTTCCGGTGAAATCTTCATATAAAATTGTTGAGTGGAAAGCAGTATGTTCTCTACTTTATAAGTACACTGACGTGCATAAAATGTGGCCCATAATGAGACGCAGCTGTTTTATGTTGTTACTGACAACCCCAGTCCCACCCTCTGCCAGAGTGCCGAACTGCTGAAGTAATAATATTACAAGCTCATGTTCTCACTAGCGGAGTATCGTTAAGGTAATGTTTCGATGACTTTTGGTGCTACAATAATCACAATAAACATATTGTAATGGGTTGGGGTGAAAGCCAAAAAGTTTACCAGAAAATGATTAATTTAGGTCACCAACTCGCACATGGGGGGGGGCCGCAACTCGCTGGCAGCAAAAAGTCCGGGGCCTTCATGTGTAGACTTAAGGGGAAGGCGTAGGTTTTATATTACACTGAAAGATTACATCACTCACATCACCTTCACATACCTGGGATTTATTCACAAAAACGTTTGGCGACTCTACATAATGAACAAAGGAAACAGGATGGAGGGAGATGCCACAGACCGTAGACTGGCCACACACACGACTGACTCCAACGACCACTTCCACTCGAGTGACTCTTTTCCGCCCACCAACCGTGTCTAGCCAAAGCCAGACAGGGCTGACGTCACATCAGACAATTTCAAACAGATATCTCCCTTTGGCGTGGTCCGCACCAAAAGGAAAGACCGTCAAGCCGAAATATAGTCAAGGATACCCAATAATGCTACGTTTGGTAGCAACAATGCAGTACAACAGTGCGTCTGGTAATGACAATAAAATTAATACGCCACAATATTAGGATAGTGTAGGACCTTATAAAGCCTAATGGACTTCAACATGCTCCCTCCATTACCAACACAAGACAATCTACCTCTCGCAGTTGTTCCTGAAGCCATAGTTACGGCACGATGGTATCCTCGCCTAGGTCATTTATCAACAGATGGGGCACCAACCCACCTTGTACATTGTATGGGACTACCTGAATGAGACATACTGCAGCAATGGAGATCCTCTTGAACCTGCTCCATTGCATTTAGTTGTAATGGAGGCACGAATGGCACTCTATAGAGTGCAACACGCTAAGCAACTGAGAATTCCGAAATAAGACTCAGGTTTGCTAAGAATTAGGAAATACTTAGGCGAAGCATCTTTTGAAATGCTCTGAAACTATATGATTCCAAATAAACACTTTTATACAGAACTTCAGGATCATTATTTATCCTGAATATTGGACGAATAAAACTATGGAAACTCCTGAGAAAACTTTCATATGGTTTACAGACGGATGAAAGGATAGGCCAGGGAGTATATCGCAAAAGAGTTGGCTGAATATGCTACCGTTTTTTGAAACAGAAGTTTATGCATGATTGAATGCATAAAAAAAATCTGACGTGTTACACTCACATGACTTTCTCAATTCTTGTACAAACTATCTTACTGCTAATTTTCTTGTAGATGCAAGGGGAATTGGTAGGTTATAAGCGATAGTCAAATATTTTAAGAGCTGGTTGCTATGTGGAGTATTCCATTCTCTTTTAACTACCAGGACAAAAAAAGAAGATGAATAACGAATTTGAGAAAAAGTACAAGTATTGGAAAATTTAAGGCAATAACAAGCAATATCTCGAAACTGGTTTACTCAACAAAAAAATGCATATGACATAAATTGGGTATTTTAACGCGATCTACATTTTTTGTGTAGTAAAATTTTGTCTATCTCTTATGGTTTACCAGTTATGCAAAAGTTGTTCACAATGAAGGATACTTTTGGAGACATTCCCAGAAAATTCGAGATATACATTTCATTTGTCATTAAAATATCTTAAACATGTGATATTTTGATCAAAATTGTTAGAGCCATTTTTGAGAAAATTAAAATTTTCGAAAAATGTTCCATGTAAAGGGTAATCTGGGGTGGGGGGATTTTCTTGAAAACCTTCGTGTCGCATCTCTGGCAAACACTGAACCTAAATACCAAGTTTGGTGTTTATCCGACTGTTCGTTTCTGAGTTATGCTGTTCACACACACACACGCGCGCGCGCGGACATGTTTCCAAAAATGTTTTTTTTTTTTTGGATTCAGGGGTTCCCAAAACATGTATTTCCGGTGAAATCTCGGTATCGAAGTTTTGGGTGGAATACAATGCTTCCCCTACTCACACACGTAGTAGAGCTTACACTGGTAAACAGATCCTTACGTTCTCAGATAGCCAGGCTGCACTTAAGGCTCTAAGTATTCATAAGGTAACGTCAGGACTGGTCTTAAACCGGCTGAACAGGCTCACAAGCTTGGCAGAACAGAATGAAGTTCAACTCATCTGGGTGCCGGATCATAGTGGCATAAAGGGAAATGAAAAAGCTGATGAACTTGCAAGACAAGGAGCATCTCCATTTTTAGTAACAGAGGCTATTAAGAACTGGTCCAAAGTAGAACATCATAAAACTTGGCTTAAAACTCCAGGAAACAAACATGGTAAACTATTTATTAGAAAACCACGTAAGAAAATAGCTGAAAGCTTACTTAAATGTAACAGACTTCAACCTGAGAACAACTATTGCATTTCTCACAGGATATGCTCCTGTGAAAAAACATCTCAACATGATGGGAGTGCGTCAGGGTAACTTAGATTGCAGATTGTGCAAGAAAGGAACTGAAGCAGCCCAGCACATTGTATGCTCCTGTGAGGCTTTGGCTCATAGGATATACGAAAAAACGATACAGGAGCACAAGCCCAAGGCCTGAATGGGAACCTTCCTAACCGGTGGATTGGAAGAGCGGCGGATCTCGTATGGACTCTTCAGTTCCCTCGACATCACACTTGACTTTTTTGCATGGGTTTCATCAGGAGCCGAGTTTATCCTGATGTGCATTAGCTGAAACAAGGGATAAGAGCGGCATGCTCTTAAGGCGTGTGTTCCGTCCGAACACAAAGTAATGGGAACTGTGATTTGACAATGAAGGTGTACTTGTTGAACTGCATTAGGCTTTATAATATCCTAATATAATGTTCATTGTGCTGTAGCAGGCCAGCTACATGAAAATGTATTGGCACTTTATGGGCACCCAGTATAATATAATAAAAACGTAGAAATAATGTCACTGATGAAAGCTCTCATATAAATGTGGTAGCTTCGCCCAATCTAACGACACATGTAAGTAATTCTTAACCCCTTCCTCTAGAAGGCCGAATTATTTAGTATTGGTTAACCCCTTCCTTGTATACGAATCGTAGAGAAATTCTTTCATAGAGACAGTATCCGCACCACCCCTTCATTTCACATCGATTAACATCAATACTTCGTGTTTGTCTCCCTGAATTGTTTTTCAGGTCAGTTACATTTACTTGTTGAAACAATAACAATAAAATCTCCCCCATTTAAGGGCTGACATCAAGGATAGAGTAAACCAGACAAATAATAACCAAATTCCCTACATCAAAAGCATTAATAAAACTGAAACAGTGCAATAAATATAACAATGTAATATCGACGGTTCAATTTTTACTTTCTCCACTACGTATAGTAAGTAGGGGAAGTACCACCCAAAAATTCGATACCGATATTTCACCGGAAATTATATGTTTTGAGACCCCCTGAATAAAAAAAAAAGCATTTTTGAAAATATGTCCGTGTGTGTGTCTGTGAACAGCATAACTCAGAAACGAACAGTCGGATAAACCCCAAACTTGGTATTTACGTTCAGTATTCCAGAGATGCGACACGAAGGTTTTCAAGAAAATCCCCCCAACCCCAGATTACCCTCTGTATGGAACATTTTTCGACAACTTTAATTTTCTCAAAAATGGCTCTAACGATTTTGATTAAAATATCATATGTTTAAGATATTTTCATGGCAAATGAAATGTATATCTTGAATTTTCTGAACGTCTCCAAAAGTATTCTTCATTGTGAACGACTTTTGCATAACTGGTAAACCGTAAGAGATAGACAACATTTTACTACACAAAAATGTAGATTGCGTTAAAATACACAATTTATGTCATATTCATTTTTTTTGTTGAGTGAACCGTTTGCGAGATATTGCTTGTTATTCCCTTAAATTTTCCAATACTTTATACTTTTTCTCAAATTTGTTATTCATTTTTACTTTCTCTACTACGTATAGTAAGTAGGGGAAGTATTGTATTCCACCCAAAAATTCGATACCGAGATTTCACCGGAAATATATGTTTTGAGACCCCCTGAATCCAAAAAGAGCATTTCTGGAAACATGTCCGTGTGTGTGTCTGTGTGTGTGTGTGTCTGTGTGTCTGTGAACAGCATAACTCAGAAACGAACAGTGGGATAAACACCAAACTTGGTATTTAGGTTCAGTATCTTCCAGAGATGCGACACGAAGGTTTTCAAGAAAATCCCCCCACCCCAGACTACCCTTTACATGCAACATTTTTCGAAAATTTTAATTTTCTCAAAAACGGCTCTAACGATTTTGATTAAACTATCATATGTTTAAGATATTGTCATGACAAACAAAATGTATATCTCGAATTTTCTGGCAATGTCTCCAAAAGTGTTCTTCATTATGAACGACTTTTTCATAACTGGTAAACCATAAGAGATAGACAAAAGTTTACTACACGAAAAATGTAGATCGCGTTAAAATACACAATTTATGTCATATACATTTCTTTTGTTGAGTGAACCGTTTGCGAGATATTGCTTGTTATTACCTTAAATTTTCCAATACTTATACTTTTTCTCAAATTCGTTATTCATTCTTTTATGTCCTGGACATGCAAAGAGAATGGAATGCGCACCACATAGCAACCAGCGTTAAAATATTTGACTATCGCTTAAAACTTACCATATTCCCCTTGCATCTACAAGAAAATTATCAATAAGATTGACATCTCGATATCTCGATTAACATGAAGCATATGGAGATTAAGCGTTTGTAAAAATAGTTTGTACAAGAGTAGAGAAAGTCATGTGAGTGTAACACATCAGATTTTTTTTATGTCCTAGAAATGCAAAGAGAATGGAACGCGCCACATAGCAACCAGCGGTAAAATATTTGACTATCGCTTAAAACCTACCATATTCCCCTTGCATCTACATGAAAATTAGCAATAAGATTGACATCTCGATATCTCGATTAACATGAAGCATATAGAGAATAAGCGTTTGTAAATATAGTTTGTACAAGAGTAGAGAAAGTCATGTGAGTGTAACACATCACATTTTTTTCTTTAAAAGCTGCAAAAACATTGTTAAACATAATAGAAAAAGACATAATATAGAAAACAATTAATAACAATGGAATATATACCGCAAAAATGCTAAAAATAATTATTGTATAAATTATTTCGAAGAAGGGCAATTGAACCTCTTATTGCAGATACCAATTTATTTTATTTTGTCCTCCTTGTATACAAACTTTTTGCAGGTATTGCAAACATTTAGAGCTATGGTACCCCGAGCTCACACTATTAGGCAGATTACCTTGATGTTACCGAGATAATACTTTGCCTTGAAGTACGGATTGTAGGCGTATAGATATCCCTTTGTCTTTGTCGACTTCTTTGGTTGCCCTTTAAGCTTTTCAAAACTAACGGTAGGTTCGATAATCTATCCTATTTTGTTGCCTTCTGGAATTGCAATCATGTCAATTCGTCTTGTACTACCGCTAATTTCCAGACAGTGGACCTCTTGGAAGACTTTATAGTTGTTCGTTTGCAGTTCGTCGGCAATTACACATACTGATTCAATCATACAACTGAAATCGGCTGGGGAGAGTCAAAAGTTGATTTCTCGAAAGCGAAAAGTTTACGGAGCGAAAACTATATTGCGATATACGGGAATGGACCACTTTTTATGTACGTCAATGTACTTGGTAGAGAAATTAAAAAGGCTTCATCAGTCTCAAATGTTATAGTGTAATATCAGTGTCCAAATTCTGAAAATGTACACTAGATTTTCCGTGGCTTTTCTCTCGTACAGTTGAAGTACAAGGGGTGATTTCTTAGTACTGGCAAGGGAGCCAAGAAATATCGTTTTTACCAGGTTGCTTACGTGCTTTCCCACCCTCACAGCACATGAACTAGCCATCCACCCCCTAGAACGACCATTTACAGTGGCAACAATAAGACGAGCAGTTGTCAGCAAGCGGTCGCGAGATACAGTTGCAATGTTTTCAAAGGATGAACAGAGAAGCTCGTTAAAAATCCAGTGTGACAGAAGTCACACGGTATGACAGTGTTCTCAAGGACTGAAAGAGGCGTGCGTTGCCTTACAGAACGGTATCAAGTTGGGTACAGCCTTCCGACAAGAACGGGAAAGAGTGTTGGGCATGCTTCGATCTAGTCCACCACCACTAAGTGACGAAGATATACAGATTCTACAGTGGAGACGGTTCGGAACATGACGATTCTGAGTTAGTGCAAGTTACAGGATCGGCGCCTTCGACTATGCTTCACATCCTGAAAATGCGGAAAAGTGTCTCAAAATGGGTTCCACGTGATTTATCGGACATGCAGAAAATGCTGCGATACGACGTTTTCTCGTACCACTTGCAGCGGTATGAGCGCGAAGCAAAGGACTTCTTAAGGTGTATCATTACTATTGATGGGCCAAATTTTATAAGCCACAGTTTAAACGCCAATCGGACAAGTGATGTCATCATGGGTCACCACGAAAACATTCAGTTCGGCAGACCTCCACTAAGGTGAAGGCTTGCCTATGATTTGAATGGTGTGATCTTAAAGGGCATCGCTCCCGCAAGGCAGAATGTTAATGTGGATTACTACTGTTTATTTTTGAAAAACAATCTGCTAGCAGAAAATGGCGATGCTTTATGGATAACCCACCCATTGTTCTGGATGACAATGCCAAGGCGCATACAGCAGCAGTTGTCTGAATTGTTAAATCGCTGGTGCGAACACCCTCCATACTCTCCGGATTCAAGTCCTTGCGACTTCGACCTCATCCCTAAGATGAAAGAGACACGATTCGCCTCCGTACATTTGAAGACATTTTACAGGCAACCGACCGCTCTCTTCGCAACATGAGGCAGTATTTTTAACACTTAAATGATTTCAGTCTAATTATATAATATATCAATTCAATTACAGCCCGCCTTAAAGCAATATGTGTATGTATCAATATATAAAAAATGTATGTAATAGTCATTGTATATGTTTACATTATTGTGTACATGTGTAATAATGTTATGTGAATGTATTACACAGTTTAATAATGTAGGTGCTGTGAGAATAATAGGTTAAAAGTTGCTAACAATGAGGTAACCTTGAGGCAATAATGAGTAAGACAGTTTAATAATGCTATTAGTCATTATTGGAGCAACAATAATGTGAATTTTGAGACAGTTTATAAATAGCCAATCAACAACCAGAAAGTTTTACTTAAATGAAGGTATTCTATTGGAGTAGGATTAGCCAATCAGAAACTGAAATATAGCAAAATTTACAAATTCAGAAGTCAGTTGGTTGTAGACAGTGTTCCTAACCGGACGCATCTGTTGTAGACAGTGTTCCTAACCGGACGCGAGATGCGTCCTCGAGAAATTTAATACGTATTCGTGTGAGACAAAAATACTTTACGTATTAAAAAGTACAAGTAATTAACAAAAGAATCTCGCAGCTCTCTATATCAGTGAAGTGTTATTTAAATCGTGTCAAGCATTAATAAATGGAGTGAAGAAAAACTTACAATCTGTGTAAGCCTACATTCTTCAGTCGCACCACTCCCTGCTAAGACATCCATGTCTCTAACAATAATACTGATGCAGCCTAGGCAAACATAAATATATAATATTTAGATAAACAGTCAAAATTACAAAGTTAATATTTCTTAAACATTCTGGGACAAAGGGCACCGGAAAGTATATTTAAGGCGAAGGCTACCGGATACTTTTTACCATACGTGCGGTTGCAACTACTTCTAGTTCGGCTCCCCAGCATAAGAACTATAATACAACTGCTACTTCAAATTGACTTTCCATGCGTGAAGCAACAAACTACTTCAACCATCAAGAGATTAGGCAGTGCTGACGGAATCCAACGCTGGGAACAGGTTGAACGCAATGCTGGTGACTACATCGAGGGCATATAAAACTTAGAACCATGTACGTACACTATGTATGGAGAATTAAAATAGCTGCCAAAAATCACTCCTTGTATTTAAGACAGTCGAGACATACACGATGTTGTGGAGATGAATTGGAACATGTGAGCATAAGCCATTAATTAAACGTAGCAGAGCTCTATCTCCTGCTGGAGCGTGGCGGTGAACAATCGGGTCATGAGCGCATAAGTCTATAACAATAGTACTTGACTCGAGTCCATTGTACCTTCCTTGGGGCGTTTCAAGCGCCCATTGTTGGCATTCCCATACCACTTCACGAAAACGTTCCACTCTGAATTCTGGTCAGCCGATAGGCTTCTCCTGGTTGCTAGTATGTAATTCGCAGTAATTCCAGATACTCATTTAAATCGGATCATTAGCTTTTATTTTCTTCTGCCAAGTACATACACTTTTACGTTAAGCTACTGATTCCCTTGTTACAACTACATTAGGGTAAGGCGGGACAATTCGGATAGTGAGGTTATATGGATAATGCCAAGATTTTGCGCATGCTTTGTGGTTATTAAAGACGGCATTGGTGGTCAGTGTGTGTCTGTCAACTGCATAAGTCAAAAACGAAAGCTTGGATAAATACCAGAAGTTCAGAACCTTCCGAAGATGGGATAAAAAGATTTTCAAGGAAATACACTCACTCCAAACTACCATTCACATGGAAAAATTGTCGATCGTTTTTATTTTTACTTTCTCTACTACGTAGAGTAAGTAGGGGAAGTATTCTATTCCACCCAAAAATTCGATACCGAGATTTCACCAGAAATACATGTTTTGAGACCCCCTGAATGTCCGTGTGTGTATCTGTCTGCGAACACATAACTCAGAAACGAACAGACGGATATACACCAAACTTGGTATTTAGGTTCAGTATCTTCCAGAGATGCGACACGAAGGTTTTCAAGAAAATTTCCACACCCCAGATTACCCTTTACATGAAACGTTTTCGAAAATTTTTACTTTCTCAAAAATGGCTCTAACGATTTTGATTAAAATATCATATGTTTAAGATATTTTCATGACAAATAAAATGTATATCTTGAATTTTCTGGGAATGTCTCCAAAAGTATTCATCATTGTGAACGAATTTTGACTGGTAAACCATAAGAGATAAACAAAATTTTACTGCACAGAAAATGTAGATCGCGTTAAAATACACAATTTATGTCATATCCATTTTTTTTGTTGAGTGAACCATTTTCGAGATATTGCTTGTTATTCCCTTAAATTTTTCAATACTTATTTTCTCAAATGGGAATTCGCTATTAATTTTTTGTCTTGAATATGCAAAGAGTATTAATCTGTGGCAAAGAGAATGGTGCTGCACCTAGCAACCAGCTATTAAGAGATATGACTATGCTTAAAGGCTACTGTATTTCTATATTGCCCTTGCAAATACAAAACAAGGGGAACATAGTACGCCTTAAGCGATAGTCAAATATTTTTAGAACTGGTCGCTATGTGTAAAATGTAATTCTCTTAGCATGTCAAAATATCGTTTCTGCAAATGTTTATCTCGATTAATATGAAATAGATGGAGAATAAGAGTTTGTAAAAATAGTTTGTACAAGAGTAGAGAAAGTCATGTGAGTCTAACACATCAGACTTTTTCAGAAATGGACCGAACGATTTTTATTCAAATGCCGTATATTTAGGATATTTACATCACAAAGTGTATTACCTAATTTTCTGAGAATAGTCCTCTTCATTCTGAAGGGAATCTTATATAGTTTGTATAAATCGTAAACCAAAAGAAATAGATAAATGCGTAGCAAACAAACAAACCTTGTTACATTCAGACGACCTTCTGTACCCTCTATCGTTTATTAGTGGGTATACAAGCTATTCTTACGAAAGGCTATTTTTTGTCTACGTTGTTTTAATTCAGATAAACATTTGCAGAAATAGTTTTATTACACATTTCGCTATAGATACAAAGGGAATGGCGACAGTAAAATGTTTAACAACTGGACGCTGTATGCTGGCCTTAAAATTCCATACTGTTTCCATGCAATCGCGAGAAACAACTGGAAGTCGACAGCTCTTTAAACAATGACAAAGTATTGAACAAATCGAACCATTAATAACGGATATCTCTGAACTGGCTTTTGTCACAAAAAATGTATTTGAAATGAATTGTGTTTTAAAAGATATTTGCATTTCTGTGAAGTGCGTTTTGGTATAACGCTTAACGTTTACCAGTTAACAAAATTATTCAAAATTCCTTCCAAATGAAGGAGACCCATATGGTATTCCCAGAAAATTCAAGATATTTATTTTATTTGCATGTAAATACATATGATGTGATGTATCAGTAAGTGTATTGTCATTATCAGACGCATTATTGAGTTCCTTTGATTATTTTTCGACCTAAGGGTCCCTCCTTTGGCGTCCAACACACCAGAGAGAAGGCTTTGTTCGAAAATGCTCTGGTATGACGCAAACCCTGGCTGGCTTGGCTAGACACGGTTGAAGGGGAAATATAGTTAGCGTTACTTGAGTGAGAGCAGTGGAAGCAGCAAGTCACGTGTGTGGTCCTGTTTTCCTAAGTACATAATGCGGAGTCGCGAAACATTTGTCAATAAATTCCAAGTAATGTGTGTTATGTAATTATTTCGTATAATATAAAATCTCACGCCTACATCTACATCTAAACACTAAGGTCCCGGTCCTCTTGCCTTTAGCGAGTTACGCTTCCACATGTGTGTGTTGGGGTGATAGAAATGTAATCATTTGCTGGAAATCTATTGGCCCTCACCCCTGCATGTAACAATATTTAATATATGGTATTTTAATCAAAATGTTAGAGCTATTTTTTTACTTTCTCTACTACGTATAGTAAGTAGGGAAAGTATTGTATTCCACCCAAAAATTCGATACCGAGATTTCACCGGAAATATATGTTTTGAAACCCCCTGAATCCAAAAAAAAGCATTTGTGGAAACATGTCCGTGTGTCTGTGTGTGTGTGTGTGTGTGTGTGTGTGTGTGTGTGTGTGTGTGTGTACTCAGCATAACTCAGAAACGAACAGTCGGATAAACACCAAACTTGGTATTTAGGTTCAGTATCTTCCAGAGATGCGACACGAAGGTTTTCAAGAAAATCCCCCCACTCCAGACTACCCTTCACATGGAACATTTTTCGAAAATTTTAATTTTCTCAAAAATGGCTAACGATTTTCATTAAAATATCACATGTTTAAGATATTTTCATGACAAATAAAATGTATATCTTGAATTTTCTGGGAATGTCTCCAAAGGTATTCTTCATTGTGAAGACTTTTGCGTAACTGTTAAACCATAAGAGATAGACAAATTTTACCACATAAAAAATGTAGATCGCGTTGAAATACACAATTTATGTCATATACATTTTTTTGTTGAGTGAACCATTTTCGAGGTATTGCTTGTTATTCCCTTAAATTTTCCAATACTTATACTTTTTCTCAAATTCATTATTCATTTTTTTATGTCCTGGACATGCAAAGAGAATGGAATCAACCAGCGTTAAAATATTTGACTATCGCTTAAAACCTACCATATTCCCTTTTCATCTACAAGAAAATTAGCAACAAGATTAACATCTCGATTAACATGAAGCATATGGAGAATAAGCGTTTGTAAAAATAGTTTGTATAAGAGTTAGAAAATAAAAAATTTAGACAAGTGTGCCATGTAAAGGGTAGTTTCGGATTGGGGAGGGTTTCTTGAAAATCTTCCTGTTTCATCTTTGGAAGGTACTGAACCTAAATACTAAGTCTATATTTATTCACCTTTCGTTTTTGAGTTATGCTGTCTCCACAAACACACACACACACACACACACACACACACACACACACACACAGTTGCTAAAGTAATAATAAATAATAAATATTTGTGTGTAGGCACGCATCTATATTTATTTAAGTAAACAGAGCTTTTACTGTTTGTCCAATTTCTGTAATGGCGACTCGTGTACTGTTGAAAGGAAGCGAATAAATAAATAAATCCCTCAGGTTGCGCGGTTAGATAACGCGGGAGTTACGTGGGCGGTTTCCATGGAGAGGAATGAATGGACCAATATACGTATTAGATAGGGTTAAATGAAACGATCGTGGTTATATTGCTGTGGTATTAATGCAAAGAAGTAAGGTTAAAACAACCGGTCTAAATTTGAAAACAGAAAAAAACAAAACAAAAAAAAAAAAAAACAAGAGATGGGAAGTTAGCTCTCTATGCACTTGTACATATGTATATCTGCCGATCTGTTAATGCTGGGTCACTTTGAAATGGAGTCGAGCATTAAGCTCTAATTAGTCCGGATACACCACCACAGATGGCGCTCTCTTAAAGGCCAAATGCTACAACTGATCAGAATACACATCACCTTTTATCATCAATCCCGCTATGATTAGGGATGCTAAAACTTCGAGGTTCAGGAGCTTCAAAGTTATAAGATCCCTCTGGGAATTCTTTCGGTAGCTGTTGGGAAAAAAAAAATCTGATGTGTTACACTCACATGACTTTCTCTACTCTTCTACAATCTAATTTTACAAACGCTTATTCTCCATATGCTTCATGTTAATCGAGATATCGAGATGTCAATCTTATTGCTAATTTTCTTGTAGATGCAAGGGGAATATGGTAGCTTTTAAGCGATAGTCAAATATTTTAACGCTGGTTGCTATGTGGAGTATTCCATTCTCTTTGCATGTCCAGGACAAAAAAATCTGATGTGTTACACTCACATGACTTTCTCTACTCTTGTACAATCTATTTTTACAAACGCCTATTCTCCATATGCTTCATATTAATCGAGATATCGAGATGTCAATCTAATTTGTAATTTTCTTGTAGATGCAAGGGGAATATGGTAGCTTTTAAGCGATAGTCAAATATTTTATCGCTGGTTGCTATGTGGCGCATTCCATTCTCTTTGCATGTCCAGGACATAAAATAAAAAATCTGATGTGTTACACTCACATGACTTTCTCTACTCTTGTACAATCTAATTTTACAAACGCCTATTCTCCATATGCTTCATGTTAATCGAGATATCGAGATGTCAATCTTATTGGTAATTTTCTTGTAGATGCAAGGGAAATATCGTAGCTTTTAAGCGATAGTCAAATATTTTAACGCTGGTTGCTATGTGGCGCATTCCATTCTCTTTGCATGTCCAGGACATAAAAAAAATGAATAACGCATTTGAGAAAAAGTATAAGTATTGGAAAATTTAAGGAAATAACAAGCAATATCTCGAAAACGGTTCACTCAACAAAAGAAATGTATATGACATAAGTTGTGTATTTTAACGCGATCTACATTTTTTGTGTAGTAAAATTTTGTCTATCTCTTATGGTTTACCAGTTATGCAAAAGTCGTTCATAATGAAGAATACTTTTGGAGACATTCCCAGAAAATTCGAGATATACATTTCATTTCTCATGACATTATCTTAAACATATGATATTTTCATCAAAATCGTTAGAGCCATTTTTGAGAAAATTAAAATTTTCGAAAAATGTTCCATGTAAAGGGTAGTCTGGGGTGGGGGGATTTTCTTGAAAACCTTCGTGTCGCATCTCTGGAAGATACTGAACCTAAATACCAAGTTTGGTGCTTATCCGACTGTTCGTTTTTGAGTTATGCTGTTCACAGACACACACACACACAGACACACACACACACACACACACAGACACACACACACACACACACAGACACACACACGGACATGTTTCCAAAAATGCTTTTTTTGGATTCAGGAGGTCTCAAAACATGTATTTCCGGTAAAAACTCGGTATCGAATTTTTGGGTGGAATGCAATACTTCCCCTACTTACTATACGTAGTAGAGAAAGTAAAAATGAATAACGAATTTGAGAAAAAGTATAAGTATTGGAAAATTTAAGGAAATAACAAGCAATATCTCGAAAACGGCTCACTCAACAACAAAAATGTATATGACATAAATTGTGTATTTTAACGAGATCTACATTATTTGTGCAGTAAAATTTTGTCTATCTCTTATGGTTTACCAGTTATGCAAAAGTCGTTCATAATGAAGAATACTTTTGGAGACATTCCCAGAAATTTCGAGATATACATTTCATTTCTCA
This sequence comes from Deroplatys truncata, assembly GCA_030765065.1. NCBI lineage: Eukaryota > Metazoa > Arthropoda > Insecta > Mantodea > Mantidae > Deroplatys > Deroplatys truncata. The sequence goes on from CM060979.1 coordinate 18,405,734, forward strand.
TGACATTATCTTAAACATATGATATTTTCATCAAAATCGTTAGAGCCATTTTTGAGAAAATTAAAATTTTCGAAAAATGTTCCATGTAAAGGGTAGTCTGGGGTGGGGGGATTTTCTTGAAAATCTTCGTGTCGCATCTCTGGAAGATACTGAACGTAAATACCAAGTTTGGTGTTTATCCGACTGTTAGTTTTTGAGTTATGCTGTTCACAGACACACACACAGACACACACACGGACATGTTTCCAAAAATGCTTTTTTTGGATTAAGGAGGTCTCAAAACATGTATTTCCGGTGAAATCTCGGTATCGAATTTTTGGGTGGAATGCAATACTTCCCCTACTTACTATACGTAGTAGAGAAAGTAAAAATCTGATGTGATACATCAACATTACTTTCTCTACCCTCTATCTTTATTAGTGGATATACAAACTATCCCTACTAAAGCTTATTTTTCTATCTACTACATTTTTATCCAAATAAACCTTTGCAGAAATAGCTGCATTATGCATTTCGTTATAGATACAACAGGGAACAGCAAAAGTCAAGGAAGCTATACGCTGGCCTTGAAATTTCATAATGTTTCCATGACACCGCGAGAAACAGCTGAAAATCGATGGGAATTAAAAACAATGACAAGTACTGAACAATTCTTACCTTTAACAATGGATATCTCAGAAACAACTTATGCCACCCAAAAAGGTATTTTAAATAAATTGTGTGTTTTAAAAATATGTTTTTTGTGTAGCACGTTTTCGTCTATCGCTTAAAGTTTACTAGTTATACAAAATTCCTTCCGAATGAAGAGGACTTCACAGGTTAATCCCAGAAAATTCAAGATATATACTTTATCATGTAAATACCTTTCATATATGGTATTTTAATCAAAATCGTTAGAGCCATTTTTTAGAAAATTGAGAAACGTTAATTTTAGGAGGAGTATTGTATTTCGACTGTTGGGAGCCGAACTTGAAGTAGTAGCAACCGCGCGTATGGTAAAAAGTTTCCGGTAGCGTTCGCCCCAAATGTACTTTCCGGTGGCCTTTGCCGCAAAAATGTTTAAAAAATATTAACCTTGTAATTTTGACTGTATCTTTAAATATTTATATTTGTGTTTGCCTCGGCTGCGTCAGTATTTATTTTTACTTTCTCTACTACGTATAGTAAGTAGGGGAAGTATTGCATTCCACCCAAAAATTCGATACCGAGATTTCACCGGAAATACATGTTTTGAGACCTCCTGAATCCAAAAAAAGCATTTTTGGAAACATGTCTGTGTGTGTGTCTGTGTGTGTGTCTGTGAACAGCATAACTCAACAACTAACAGTCGGATAAACACCAAACTTGGTATTTACATTCAGTATCTTCCAGAGATGCGACACGAAGATTTTCAAGAAAATCCCCCCACCCCAGACTACCCTTTACATGGAACATTTTTCGACAATTTTAATTTTCTCAAAAATGGCTCTAACGATTTTGATGAAAATATCATATGTTTAAGATAATGTCATGCGAAATGAAATGTATATCTCGAAATTTCTGGGAATGTCTCCAAAAGTATTCTTCATTATGAACGACTTTTGCATAACTGGTAAACCATTACTACACAAAAAATGTAGATCGCGTTAAAATACACAACTTATATCATATACATTTTTTTTGTTGAGTGAACCGTTTTCGAGATATTGCTTGTTATTTCCTTAAATTTTCCAATACTTATACTTTTTCTCAAATTCGTTATTCATTTTTTTATGTCCTGGACATGCAAAGAGAATGGAATGCGCTACATAGCAACCAGCGATAAAATATTAGACTATCGCTTAAAAGCTACCATATTCCCCTTGCATCTACAAGAAAATTACAAATAAGATTGACATCTCGATATCTCGATTAATATGAAGCATATGGAGAATAGGCGTTTGTAAAAATAGATTGTACAAGAGTAGAGAAAGTCATGTGAGTGTAACACATCAGATTTTTAGAGACATGAATTTCTTAACAAGGTTTGTGGTGCGACTGAAGAATGTAGGCTTACACAGATTATAATTTTACTTCACTCCTTTTATTAATGCTTGACACGATTTAAATAACACTTCACTGATATAGAGAGCTGTGAGATTCTTTTTACTAATTGCACTTTTTAACACGCACACTATTTTCTTCTCACACTGAATACGTATTAAACTTCTCGAGGACGCGTTTCGCGTCCGGTTAGGAACACTGTCTGCTAGCAAATGACTTGATTTCTACCGCCTAGATTTGTAAATGTCTGTATTTCAAGCATCTGATTGGCCATTCCTACTCCAATAGAATACTTTCATTTAACTTAAGGCTCTTTCTGGTTGTTGATTGGCTATTTTATAAATTGTCTCAAAAATTACATTATTGTTTCCAAGAATGGCTAGTAGCATTATTAAACCTTCTTACTCATCATTGCCTCAAGGTTACCTCATTGTTAGCAACTTGTGACTTATTTCTCACGCTCCTACATTATTAAATTACGTAATACATTCACATAACATTATTACACATGTATACAATAATATAAACATACACAATCACTGTAACATACACTTTTTACTTTCTCTATTACGTATAGTAGGTAAGTAGGGGAAGTATTGTATTGCACCCAAAAATTCGATACCGAGATTTCACCGGCAATACATGTTTTGAGACCCCCTGAATCCAAAAAAAAAAAACATTTTTGCAAACATTCCGTGTGTGTGTCGGTGTGTCTGTGAACAGCATAACTCAGAAACGAACAGTCGGATAAACACCAAACTTGGTATTTAGGTTCAGTATCTTCCAGAGATTCGACACGAAGGTTTTCAAAAAAATCCTCCCACCCCAGACTACCCTTTACATGGAACATTTTTCGAACATTTTAATTTTCTCAAAAATGGCTCTAACGATTTCGATTAAAATATCATATATTTAAGATATTTTCATGAGAAATAAAATGCATATCTCGAATTTTCTGGGAATGTCTCCAAAAGTATTCTTCATTGTGAACGACTTTTGCATAACTAGTAAACCATAAGAGATAGACAAAATTTTACTACACAAAAAATGTAGATCGCGTTAAAATACACAATTTATGTCATATACATTTTTTTGTGTTGAGTGAACCATTTTCGAGATATTGCTTGTTATTCCCTTAAATTTTCCTTTACTTATACTTTTTCTCAAATTCGTTATTCAATTTTTTCCCCTGGTAATGCAAAGAGAATGGAATGCGCCACATAGCAACCAGCGTTAAAATATTTGACTATCGCTTAAAACCTACCATATTCCCCTTGCATCTACAAGAAAATTAGCAATAAGATTAACATCTCGATTAACATGAAGTAGATGGAAAATAAGCGTTTGTAAACATAGTTTGTACAGGAGTAGAGAAAGTCATGTGAGTGTAACACACCAGATTTTTATATATTGTTGCATACACATATTGCTTTAAGGCGGGCTGTTATTGAATTTATATATTATATAATTAGACTGAAATCATTTAAGTGTTAAAAATACTGCCTCAGCTGAACTGACACTGAAGGCCCGATACGAGAGCTTGAAGTTTGGAAAAAAATATGAGAGGGAAAACATTCCTTACCTAAGGGAAGGAATATTTGCAAATTCACAAAAGAGTTCACAAGTGTCGGTTGTGGCGCTCCTCCCCTCGCCTCTCCAGGATGACAGCATCCGCAGGGTAGTTGATCTTGGACCAAAGCAGCTTGTTACATCATCGTGAGCTACACTGGAGAGTTTGGCGGTTGGTCAAGGTCTGGGCCAGCGGGGGATTCACATATGAAAGCGAGCTACCAGTAGATCAAGAGATACACGGCGACAGAGGGGCCGGATGGTAACTTCGCAAGCGACACGCGCGCGCTTAAAAGCAATTGATCATCGTGCATCACCCATGTAAATCGCTGCTTTTATTTACTTTTTGTGTTATAACCACGAACACCCTAACATTACCACTTTACCATGTAGGTTTCTCTTAGTGACACTATGGATCATTCTTAATCTAATATTTTACTTTTATAAAATTCCGAAGACGCTTAAAATAAGTAAAGTCTGTATATAGATTTTTGTGATTATAAAAAATAATTAGTATATGCTGTAATAAAATGTGGACTTTCATCTACAAAATGAGATTTGGTATATTATGAGGGCTGTCCCAGAAGTACCTGACCGAACAAAGAGAGAACAAAAATGTTGGGAAAAAATATCTTTATTTTTCTACATAGTCTCCTTTCAGCTCGATACACGTTTCCCGGTGATGTTCAATAGCTTCGATACCCTGTTTATAGTGAGAACCGTCGAGTTCTGCAAAATAGCCATCAACTGCAAACTCCACTTCTTCATTGTTGGCAAATATTTTACCACGAAGCCATTTCTTCAACTTTGGAAATAGAAAATAATCATGAGGAAGCAATTCGAACTTTAACTCATTGATTTTGGCCATGGCGATAATGGATGTGTGAACTGGTGCATTTTGTTGATAGAACAAAACTTTCTTTTTCGGTAAATGTGACCGTTTTTGCTTGATTTCATCATTAAAATGCTGCAATCAGTTTGCATAATACTCGCCATTGATTGCTCTTCCTTTCTGAAGATAATCAATGAAAATTATCCACGCGCATCCCAAAAAACTGATGCAGATGGAACTGTCTTCGCCTTCTTTGGAGCCGAGTCTTCCCTTTCAATGTAGGTTTTGACTATTCCATGGTTATGAATCGACGCAAAAACTCTGCTTTATTGCAGCGAAACATCCCCAAACAGCGCACTAAAACATCCTCAGGACGCTGCTTTTGTTCCATTGTGAGTAAACGCGGCACCCATCTTGCGCACAGCTTTCTTATGTCTAAATTTTCAGTTAGTGTGCGATGTACAGCACTTTTTGAAAGGCCTACTATGTCTGCTAACTCGCGCACTTTCAGTCGACGGACATCCAATACCATTTTGTGAATTTTCTTTACAATTTCTGGGGTGGTCACCTCATTTGGTCGACCACTGTGATGTCGTCTTGGCAGCTGGTACGGTTTCGCTTAAACTCTGCCACCTAATATTTTACTGTTGTAAACGAAGGAGCACACTCCCCCAGAGTAGAATCTACCTCAGATTTAATATTAGTTGGACTAAGACCTTTCAAATGAAAGTATTGTATCACATAACGATGGCCAGTTTTATCCATGTTTACAAATTCGCTGAAAGAGTTCACTGTTAATGGCTGCCAAACAATTACTAAACAACGTAGCATCGTCAAACTTCAAGCTTAAGCTTTATAAGTGTGATACTTTCTAACACAGTCATTTGTTTGAAACAACTACTATATATACGTCAGGTCGGGTAGGCTGGGACTGCCCTCGTATATTCTGAAATAAAGGGTTCCGGAGTTATGCACGCTTAAAGTGCGACAAAATGTATGGTTTAATAACGTGACAACCGTTGAATTTTAGATGCTAATGTTTGAAAAAAAATGCTTTCCTTAGCACCCCTTATGAGTAGAAAAACTTACAATGGAAACCAAAAACGGAAGTTTTTTTTGCCGTTCGATTGCACATGGAATGTTTCATACGCCTCTCTATAATATCACCACCATAGCTTTGTAAGTCAGCTCTGTAGTGTTTTGTGACTTATAAATAGCATTTTTTGGGTAAATTCATTTGAATAGCTAACTAAAGCTAACTTCATACTTTCAGCGCGCCACAAACATGTGTACCCATATGCATAAGGCCGCTCTCATTGCACATGAAAACTGTGTACTACTGTTTTGTTCGCAGCATTCTCAGTTAAATATTTACACAACACATATGGCATGCCAGCTTGCTTTGTGGAAAAGTTCTGAATCATTAAATGTTTTTTTTTCCCCCTTTTTTCCTTAACACAATGCAGTTTTTTCCATCTACACAGATGGCCTTTTATTTTACGGGGACGCTGAGAATAACCTTTTTTGCCGTCGTCACCTGAACTCCTTTTGCCACCACCGGCGACACGTGCCTGAAGACGCACGCGCGCGCGCGCCAGCGTGTGACGCGCACACAAACAAGACCTAAGTAATTTGCATGATAATGTTTGCCTTCTGTACAATACGCCTCTCGCTTCGCGGTATATTAGTCATTCATAGCGCAACCCCCGCTTCCTCGCCCGCAATCTACATTTTGCAATATTTATTTTCAACGAGAAATAATAGAATCAGGCAGGCTTCATCATCTCGCCTTTATTATTACATCGGGCTTATTGTTTCGTCTTTTAGTGCGCCAAATACATTAAAGGCGAACACCGAAATACCCGCAGAGAAAGTCATGTAGCAAGTTACCTATAGCAGAGCCTGGATGTTTAGGCATCTATAGTAATCCAAATAGTGAAGAAGTAATTTGTAGTTGTTTATTTATTTAGCCCCACGTATGGACGACAATTTGAAGCAGTTAGTTGCTGCTTCGTATTGAAAGTCAAGTTTGTAGATACCTCGGCTGCGTCAGTATTATTGTTAGAGACATGGAAGTCTTGGCAGGGCGTGATGCGACAAGAATGTAGACTTACGCAGATTTTAAGTTTTAATTCACTCCTTTTTATTAATCCTTGACACAAATTAAATAGCACTTCACTGATATAGAGAGCTGTGAAATTATTTTTTTATTAATTAATTACACTTTTCACCACGTAAAACTATTTTTCGTCTCACATGAATAGATATTAAATCTCTCGAGGACGCATCTTGCATCCAGTTACTATCACTGTCTGCAGGCAACTGGCTAGATTTCAACCGTCTAAACTTGTAAATTTCTGTATTTCAAGTCTCTGATTGGCTAATCCTACTCCAAGAGAATACCTGCATTTAACTAAAGCTTTTTCTGGTTGTTGATTGCCCATTTTTAAACTGTCACTAAGATTACATTAATGCTTCCAAGAATCATAAACATATAAACTCACAAACTCATTATTGCCTCAAGGTTACCTCATTGTTAGGAACGTTTAACTTATTATTCTCACAGCTCCTACATTATTAAATTACGTAATACATTCACATAACATTATTGAACATGTATACAATAATCTAAACATACACAATGACTGCAATATACACTTTTTAGATATTGTTACATACACATTGGTTTAAGGCGGGCTGTTATTCAAATTTATATTTTATATAATTTGACTGGAATCATTAAAATGTTAAAAATACTGCCTCAATAGGCAGGTAAAGCAGGCAATATAAACCTAAGAAAAGGCAGTATAAATATGAAAACTTCAATTTAATGATATATTTAATAGCCAAATTTGGTTTAAAAATAACACATTTTATTGTTAGTTTTCCACACATCCTTTGATAATAATCCTAAAGAAAACGGCGAAAAGGTGATGTAATGTTTGGGCGAAATAACGAGTATAACTAGCATGCTATTGGCCTACACTAGAGCAGTGTAAAATGGAAGGAAGGACTTCAGCGTCCAGTAAGGTCCTAACGATGTAGGTTTTTTGTTGTGTTCACATGCCAGTTGGTTTAGTTAATTGCATTACAACAGTATCAATTCTATAACGTATTTAAGCTTAATGTCGAAGGAACTATAAAATATAGTAGATTGTGAGTTTAGGTTACAAAATGTGTTAGTGAAGGATTATTAGGAGGTAGCACGAAACGTTTCCTTCTTAACGCCCATGAGACACACGCCACGTGAAAGAGAAAGTGAAACCTGTTTACGTAGTGTCCTCCAACGAGGTTTGAAAGTGACACCATGGGTCAGCAAACGAAACATCTAAAATATCTCCACAGTAAATGGTTATAGAAAAATATATGTGATACAACTACATGACTTTCCCTACCCTCTATCGTTTATTATTGATTGTACAAACTATTTTTACTAAAGCTTATTTTGCTATCTGCTACATAAACCTTTGCAGAAACAGCTACGTTACACATTTCGTTATACATACAAAGGAGAACAGCGATAGTCAAATGTTTAAGAACTGGAGCTACATGCTGGCCTTAACATTTCATACTGTTTCCGTGCAATCCCGAGAAACAACTGACTATTGACAGGACCTTAAGAGAATGAGTAAGAAATTAACAATTCGAACATTCAATAACGGATATCTCAGAAATGGCTAAGCCATAAAAAACACTTATTTGAAATAAACTGTGTGTTTTAAAGAGATCTACATTTCTTGTGTAATACGTTTTCGTCTATTGCTTAACGTTTACCAGATATACAACATATACAAAATTCTTTCTGAATAAAGAGGATTTTACAGGCTATTGCCAGAAAATTCAAGATATATATATATATATATATATATTGTTTGTCACGTAAATATTTAATTCTGGTATTTCAATCAAATTCGTTACAGCTATGTTTTAGAAAATCAAAAATCCCTAAGCATCTTCCATGGGGGGATTTTCTTGAAATTTCCGGTGAAATTTCGATACTGAATTTTTTTGTGGAATGCAATAACTTTTCTACATACTAGGTACGTAGTAGAGAAAGTAAAAAAAAACATTATAAATTTGAAAACCTCAATTTCAGAATATGTATATTTAATAACCAAATATGGTTTCAAAATCATACAAATTATGCCCTTGTACTCTTATTTGTTTTCCAAACTCCTTTAATTAAACACTAAAAACACGGCGAAAAGTTGATGTAATGCCTGGGCGAAATAACAAATACAACTAGCAGGCTATTGGCCCTACTAGAACAGTGTAAAATGGAAAAATGCCTTCAGTATCCTATAAGAACCTAACGATGTAGCTGTTTTGTGTCTGCATGTCAGAAAGGTGGTTTGGTATGGCATTACAGCAGTCTGAATTGCAAAACGCATTTTAGTTTAATGTTGAACGAGCTGATAAAAATATCAGTAGATCGTTAGTTTAGGTTACAAAATGCACCATTGGACGATTCAGATGCAATTATTAGGAGGTAGCAGACTCGAAACGCTTGTTAACGCTCATGAGACACACGCTACTGTGAAAGCGAAAGGGAAACCTGTATATGTAATGTCTTCCAACCGCTTTTGAAAGTGAAAATGATACTATGGGTCAGCAAACCCTGCAACGTTGTCAGCATGACTGTTTTATGTTCTCGAAACACCCAAAATATCTCCGCAGGAAATGGTCATAGAAAATGGAAGTTACAAAATGTGTTCCAATCAATGAGATGTATAATTGATTTAAGTTAATGTAATAACTTCCCTTCCGCCCCGGTGTATAGTGCTTGAAATCAAATAGCCGTGCCATTTGTCTTATTTTACATGCATTTTCAATGGAGTAACAACAATTATTTTCTATTCCATGTAGAACTATGCTCTTTTATAACCCCAATGTGTTCGTATTCTAGCCTTTTAGTAATTTATGAATTGATATAAGGTGCTGTATAGCCCATCTCCGTAAGAAAGAAGAGGTTACTTAATGGTGAAAGAATTGTCAATATCTGTTGAGTGGTTTTTTAAATTACCATTCATGCACGTGTATAGACTTTATAATACGAGGGCGAATCAGAAAGTCTTTGCCCCTATTTTTTAAACCAAATTACGGCTGTGCATGCGAAGTTAACATTCCATTCCCAGCAATGGACCTTTCTTGGACCGTTCCGCCCTTATCTGCGATAGCTTCGCGTCACGGCGCTACTGTCAGTTGTTGAAGATGGCGGTTGTGCTTCATACGTCCACGGCGCACAGCAAAGAAGTGTGGTTCGTTTTCTATGGAGCAAGGTATTGAACGCCCATCGTGATCCACAGGGAAATGCAGCCCACATATGGGGAAAACTGTAAGGTGGTGGTGTTGAGAGTTCACAAAAGGTCCTGAAGTCTTGCATGACAATGAGCGTTCGTCGCAGACTGACATTTCCCGCGTGGATGCAATGGTGTAAGCCGGTGTAAGCGGCTCGGCGTGTACGCCTCAAGGTCATTTCCCGGAAGCTTGGCATTTTCTATGGAGTGTTTATGACATCGTTCACGAGTCCTTGGGGTACTGGAAGATGATTCTCAATGTGGACAACGTGATTATACTCCACGGCAATGCGAGGCCATTTGTGGCAATTAGAACCGCCGACAAGCTCCGGGCATTTCACTGGGAGAATCTGAACCACCTACCATACAGTCCAGAACTCGCTCTAGTGATTACCACGTTTTAGGACCACTGAAGAAGTTCCTGGCAGAACAGGGATTCGCATGAAACGATGGTGGTTGCACAGTCAGCCGGGCGAATTCTAACACCGGTGTGGGGTTAGGTGCAAAAGTAGGTAAAGCACGTAGGATAGTATACGTATATTTGTAATTACCTGTATGTACTTATTTTGGCCAATAAAAAATAGGGACAAAGACTTTCTGAATCGCCCTCGAATTAATATAGGTTTCCATGCAGTACGTAGAGCGTTGTTTATTCGCCATGTTTAAAGCTATCGAGGAAGAAAGAAAAGAGAAAGGTGCCGAGCAACGTAATGAATGTTTACGGCAACAGATCCAGCAACGGGTGCAGTAAAGAAAGAGATCAAAATCACATTTCGGTTCAAGTGAGTCGTAAAAAGTATGAACTTGTGCAAACATATCAGTCACATAGTGGGGTATTAACAGCAATATCAGTATGCGAGTCGGTGGTTTGGAAACTGTTTCAACGAACGAACAAGAGGATTTGTTATTTCATAAACGGATACGCAGAAAAATATTTCACAGTATCTACCGTGTGGCCCAAAAGTCAGTTCACAATTGCAATAAATTTCAGTGATGTAACACTGTTAAAATTTACCATATCGAATAATTGACATGTTAATTTAAAAGCTAACGCAGATGTTCAAAGTGGCATCCACCAGCAAGAACAGAGCGCCTCATTCTATTCTGGATTTCACTACTCAGCTGGTGAAATATACCAAACAAGATTATTAATTTAAACTTTCAAATTTTCCAAAGATTATGGTTGTGACTGGAAAACATTGTTTTACATATACCTAAAGAAAAAAGTGTAGGGGCGTCAAAACAGCGGAGTGCCTTCGTGGTGTAGTGGTTGCCATGGTAGCCTCTAGTTCCCAAGGTCGCGGGTTCAAACCCGGCGTAGGGGGTGGATATTTTAGGGCGTAAAAATCCTTAGCATGACTTCCTTCGGAAGCCAAGTAAAGCCAATGGTCCCTTGTCGTAGATTTACGGCACGTAAAAGAACATCAAGCCTGATAAAGAGGCCTCTGACCAAAATGTCCAGTCTTTCACGCCCAATATATAGAATGGGGCGCTAAGGACCACAGCATTAAAGATCGTCCATAAATAAATAACAATAATAATAATAATAAAGCAAGTCAAATCAGATGAGCGTGCAGGCCAAGGCGTTGGACCACCCCGTCCAATCCATCCATTCAAATCGTTTCGAACGATTACAGCACAGTGAGAAATAGCCCCGTGTTGCTGTAACCACAACCGGCAGTGCGTGTTCAATGGAGGGTCGGTCATCTAGAAAGTCTAATAAAGTAGTCTACCACTTCACTATACGAATATTGATCAACGTTAGCTTCAAAGAAATGTGGGCCCAACACATCACACCATCACTCTGGGAGCACCTGAGCAGGGTTAGGCAGTAAATTACTTTTGTGTATTTTCCGCGTAGGTTACAAATGAAATACGAATGTAGAAAACTTTTCTACACAAGTAAAAAATTAGCATTTATTGATTTTGATAATCTAAACATAAATTGCTTAATTCCTTTTAATTTATTAATGCTCTGACTTATTCAACTCTATTAAGCTATGCTTCCCAAACTGTTTGATTAATAATTATTAGCACATACAGTTTGGAACATTAAATTACATTAAGCGACTAATTAATAATGTAGAAATCATAATATTTACTTTAAACGTTTAAACTATAAAAACGTGTTTAACACATTGGTTTGAAATAAAATCTTACTCACTTATTACTTTTTTTACTTCTATTTTTATTTTACGTCGCATTAACTCCTTGATCATATCGCGACAGATCTGTAGGTGGATATCTCTTTGAACGGTATGTGATGGACAGTTAGCCTTCTAGGTCTCATTTCTGTAGCCCCTATTTCATGCTGTGCAGATGGCATTAGGGTGCCGTCCAGTCTAATCGCCGCCCTTTATTACTTTTGTTTTCTAATAAAAAAAAATCTGATGTGTTACACTCACATGACTTGCTCTACTCTTGTACAAACTATTTTTACAAACTCTTATTCTCCATATGCTTCATGTTAATCGAGATCGAGATGTCAATCTTATTGCTAATTTTCTTGTAGATGCAAGGGGAATTGTTAGGCTTTAAGCGATAGTCAAATATTTTAAGAGGTGGTTGCTATGTGGAGTATTCTATTCTCTTTGCATTACCAGGACAAAAAAAATCAATAACGAATTTGAGAAAAAGTACAAGTATTGGAAAATTTAAGGGAATAACAAGCAATATCTCGAAAATGCTTCAACCAACAAAAAAAAATGTATATGGCATAAATTGTGTATTTCAACGCGATCTACATTTTTTGTATAGTAAAATTTTGTCTATCTCTTATGGTTTACCAGTTATGCAAAAGTCGTTCACAATGGAGAATACTTTTGGAGACATTCCCAGAAAAATCGAGATATACATTTCATTTGTCAAAAAAATATCTTAAACATATGATATTTTAATCAAAATCGTTAGAGGCCTTCTTGCGAAAATTAAAATTTTCGAAAAACATTCCATGTAAAGGGTAATCTGGGTTGGGGGGTTTTTCTTGAAAATCTTCGTGTCGCATCTCTGGAAGATACTGAACCTAAATACCAAGTTTGGTGTTTATCCGACTGTTCGTTTCTGAGTTATGCTGTTCACAGACACTCAGACACACATACGAACATGTTTCCAAAAATGCTTTTTTTTTATTCAGGGGGTCTCAAAACACGTATTTCCGGTGAAATCTCGGTATCGAATTTTTGGGTGGAATACAATACTTCCCCTGCTTACTATACGTAGTAGAGAAAGTAATAGTATTTCTGCTAATACAAAGCGTTGACATAAGAATTTGGTTCTTAAGAAGGTTCTGGTCCCCAGAATTATTTGGAAAATAGCTCAAGTTTCTCTTTCTTGTTTCTGAAGAGGAAGAAATGCTTGGATCAGCATCTGGGTCAGTGCAATATGACCTCTGTAGCGATATATCCGCCTGATTACACATACACCAAAAAGAACTCTGTAATAATTATAATTTAGGAATTATTGATAATTAATGTACTGTATTTTGATAATTTTCCATAATTGTAAAACAACATGATTCGAACCTGTATCAATCGAAAGCCCTTCTGAAGCTGGAAATATGCTTTAAGTTTCAATGCTGTTGTTAAATAAATAAAGGCGTAATTGCCCAAGAAAAACTGCAAGAATTAGGTAAGAATAAGAGTAGCTTCGTTTCGGACTGTCCATTATGTTTTCCGAGCGTGGGGCCATAAAATTCGAAAGGTTCTTTTGTACTTCGTGGGGATGAGGCAAGTTTTAAGAGTAAACAACGCTATCAGGCAACGGACTTTTCTTACAGTTAGGCTTTGAATTTTCAACTAGGGAACCAATAAACGTAGAGGTTAAGTATTAGAACCAATTGAAAGATAGAAAGACGCAGTGACATATGCAATATCTGGAGGCGAGCAGTGACTGATATGTGAGCGTGGATTTAGGATAGTTTTGTCAGGACTCTTCGTTAAGCTAACACGTAGCCCTCCGGGTCAGAAAAGGACGCTAAGTTCCGAAATTTGCTAAGTGCCGCGCAATTATGCAATTATAAAGTGATGTAGGCGAAATATTTATATAATATGCAAACGCTATTCTTCGATATAATTATATCCAAGCTCATAAACGAATTAATGTTAGTCAAGGGGCTACTTCAAGTTCGCGCGAATCTAAAGAACGGTGATATTAAATAACTAGCTAGGCAAACTTTAGTGTTCCAAGAGACAATAGTGGGAAGACAGTGCTAAAAGAATCACACGTGTTAGGGAATATCAATTAATCTTGCAGGATTTCTAGCATAAAGAATGAGAAAATTGAAAACTGTTTCTTTCAAGACAATCTCCTGGTGTCGCCGATTCGATAGTTGACCCTGAGATGCGACGAGAAGTGCTTCGGCGATTTCGAGTCCTGAAGACTACCCATACAACGACGCAGGTAAGATACCCTCTCATTACACCTTCTTACATTACAGTTCATAACTCTACATATTTATTGCGTAAGCGTTAACTGCAATAAATTCCATACTAAAAAAAAACACCAGGCGAGAAATTAACTCAATTTCGGATACTGAAGTCTCTAATGTGAATGAACATTTCGTGAGAAGATGACAGAAACGTAAGGATAAAGAAGGACATTTCCAACATCTGTTATGATAAGGCTTATTATCACTGTAACTGTAGCTATGAGTATGAGAGAGGGTGGCAAGGGTATTATAACTGTTTCAGCGGGAGTCCAAGCTGCCGCAGCCGGTGTGCAAGTAGCCGTGCGGGGGCCACAGTATGGGGGGAAAGCACTGCATTAACAGGTTAAGTTCAACACGTTCATGTCAAATGTTAAGTGGTGCGTACCCGGCTTAAAGGCATTTTCGGTGTCCAGCGCAGTCCAAGACTTGTGAACTAGAAAGACTTTTTACACCTTTTAAGAATGAACGGCTCATGAAAAGTCGTCCTCCGTGGATTAGTGGTACCGTGCTAGCCTCTAGTTCCCAAGGTCGCGGGTTCAAACCAGGCGGAGGGCGATGGATATTTTTCGGCGTAAAAATGCTTAGCATGGTTTCGTTCGGTAGGGAAGTAAAGCCGGTGGTCCCGTGTCGTAGATTTACGGCACGTAAAACAACCTCAAGCCTGATAAAGAGGCCTCTGAGCAAAATTACCGGTCTTTCACGTCCAATATAGAATGGGACGCTAAGAACCACAGCAGTTACAGAGCGTCCATAAATGAAACTCAATTTTAATTTGGTTTATGAAAAGGACTTTGCAAATATGAAGCCGCCATTCAGAATATAAATTTAGAAAAAGTGACCAATAGGGTGTAAGTCATAGATCACGTGTTATAATAGTGGGAGCATTCAAACTCTAAGTTGGGGAGAAAATAATGTTGGACGCATTCAAAGGACTACATTTACGACGGCTGCCTTTGTGAGTGCAAGTCGCGACGGCGTCGGACAGTATAAAAGTGTTTAGACGTATGAGCAGAGTCAAAGTCTGAAGCTGAGGATACATAATGCGGTGTAAGTGTGTTAGACGGCGACAGTACAAGAAGAAAGGTGCAGTGAAAGATTTTTTAACAACTCCAAACCCCCTAACAATTACCTTACACCCAGTGCCTATTCCAGGAGATTTCCTGAAAATGAGTTAGCGTATGTCACCCGCGTAACGTCTGTCATACCACCTAAAAGTGAACAGTTCGTCCGTATGATCCGCATACCAAAAATATACACCGTGGACTCTATGAATGTTTCATTTACACTGCTTTGGAAAAAGCCTCCCTCTTCACAGCAGCGCTGTCATCTCGTTTGAAAGGAGTGAACGCAGGTAGTGAGATGTTTTGAATAATGAAGGCGTCTCAGACAGAAAAACAATGACCAACGCTACTCCGTTCCTTTTAGAGAAACGTCTTGTCTTGACATCTTGGCGCAGAACCATACTAAGACCATGCAGCATTTATAAGGTACAATTGAACATCACAAGAGAGATGTTTATTCAAAAATTAGTGCTTAAAACGCGTATGATTGTACGTGTGTACCATTCTCTATAACAAGCCCCTCGCCTTACCACGGTAAGAATTTGTCAAGCGTAACCATCACACAAGCGGTGCACCAGGTCATCGCAGTTTAGCTGACCGTGGTTAGCTGGCAAGTGCTCACCCACGTTCTCATTGCAGGTAAACTCTACTGAACGCACCTGGAAGTATATCGCGTCGTCTCTTTTTCACTTGTTCTACCTCTTTGCTGAAGCACATGTTCAGTGTACAATGGAATAAAGTAAGTCGTCCTCTGTGGTGTAGTGGTTACCATGTAGCCCCTAGTTCCGAGGTCGGGCGTAAAAATCCTTAGTATGGCTTCCTTTGGAAGGGAAGCAAAGTCGGTGATACCGTGTCGTAGATTTACGGAACGTAAAAGAACCTCAAGCCTGATCAAGAGGCCTCTGAGCAAAACAACCGGTCTTTCACGCCCAATATACAGAGTGAGACAAAAGACTCCGAATCGCCTACGGGGTTTTTTCCTGTCCGCGTCCTCGGAGCTCGTTGCCGTCTGCCGCTATCATAGAAAGGCGCGGATGAAACCTACATTTTTAAAACTTCTGTTAAAGGCTCTACTTACCAACTTTAAGAAAGGAAATGCTGAAACTGGCCACGATGTTTGGTAAAGTTGGTAGGTAAAGCCTTTAAAAGTAGTTCTAAAAATGTTGTATGGCTTCAGCCGCGCCTTTTTATTAGCGGCAGACGGCAACGAGCGCCGAGGACGCAGACAGGAAAAAACCGCGCAGGCGGTTCGGAGTCCTTTGGTTCACTCTGTAGAATGGGTCGCTAAGTACCACAGCAGTTAAAGAGTGTCCATAAATAAAACTCAATTTAATTTGGAAGAAAGTAAAGCTAGTCCCATTTTTTTAAGTAACTCAAGAGGATTGCAAATCAGGAGTTAGGCATGCAGAACAGCTTCAGGAGGAAGATCAATAAAGAAATTACCAAAGACGGCACTATAGAGTCGATTGCCATTAACTTAAGCAATAAAGTGACGACTCCGAGTTATGCAACTGTTTTCGAGGAAGACAAAGTGGACACTCTTGAACTGCCTGCTGTTCCATTGATGTTACGTGTGTCATGGGTCAACGCTGCAGTAAGAGTTTAATGTTTTAAGGATATTTAATGTGTTCCGACACAGAGTTACCGCTTATACGCGCAACAGAGCCCTGCGCAAGCATTAGCCAGCGTTCATATGCCTTTAACTTTTGAGCCTAATTTAACAGCAATCACATGTAATCTCAATTATAGTTTTGTGATGTCCGAAAACATAAATTCTGTCTCTATGCTTTCATCTACTTGTTTGCTCTGTCTCGTAAAGAAGCGGGTCAGATTTTAATCTCACATGAAAACAATTAAAATGAAAATGTAACTGGCACAGCCGCAGGAGCAGATGGAGGTCGTAACATTGCCAAAGGCAGTTAATGAAACGGTTCGTGTGGCTTAAAACTGCTATTGCTGTTCTCTCAACATTTTAATGTGGAACTACTTACAATATAGTGCGCGCCAAAAGCTTCATTCTTCTCCAGCCACTTACCTGTAAAGAAAGAGAACATTCGTAAATATCAAGGTACATTTTATCAATCTGTCTTGTAAATTTAAAAGCTGGAACTTCCTCTATAATTTTATAAATGTATTTTATGCTCGACCATGCCAAAATGTAGCATTTATACGACTGGTAGCAGTACTTTAATGGGTCCCATTAAAGTACACTTGTTCATTAAAGTATTGGTATTCCAACAATCAGAAGTTGCGGCAGTATTTTTAACACTTAAATGATTTCAGTCTAATTATACAATATATAAATTCAATAACAGCCCACCTTAAAGCAATATGTGCATGTAACAATATATAAAAAGTGTATATTACAGTCATTGTATATGTTTATATTATTGTATGTAATGATGTTACCTGAATGTATTACTAATTTAATAATGTAGGAGCTGTGAGAATGACAGGCTGGAAGTTGCTAACAATGAGGTAGTTCTGAGGGAATAATGAATTTGAAAGTTTAATGCTACTAATCATTATTGGAGCAATAACAAAGTAAATTTTGTGACAGTTTATAAAATAGCCAATCAACAACCAGAAAAAATCCTTAGTTAAATGAAGGTATTCTATTGGATTAGGAATAGGCAATCAGAGACTTGAAATACAGAAATTTAAAAAATTAGGCGCTAGAAATCAAATCAGTTGCTTGTAGACAGCGCTCATAACTGGACGTGTTGGTTGTAGACAGTGTTCCTAACCGGACGCTAGATGTGTCCTCGAGAAATTTAATATGTATTTCGTGTGAGACAAAATTAGCTTACGTGTTAAAAAGTGCAAGTAATTAATAAAAAAATCTCACAGCTCTCTCTCTCTCTCTCTCTCTGTCTCTCTCTCTCTCTCTCTCTCTCTCTCTCTCTCTCTCTATATATATATATATATATATATATATATCAGTGAAGTGTTATTTAAATCGTGTCAAGCATTAATAAAAGGAGTGAAGTAAAATTATATCTGTGTAAACCTACATTCTTCAGCCGCACCACCCCTTGTTAAGACATTTATGTCTGTAAAAAGATATAAATTCTGACGCAGCCGAGGCAAACATAAATATATAGTATTTAAAGAAACAGTCAAAAATTACAAAGTTAATATTTTTTAAACATTCGGGGCAAAGGCCACCGGAAAGTGCATTTGGAACGAAGGCTCCCGGGTACCATACCTGCGGTTGCAATTACTTCAAGTTTGACTCCCCAACAGTCGAAATATAATACATTATCTTCAAACTGAGTTTCCATAAGTAGCAGCAACAAACATTCTTCAAATTGGCTCCCAAAACGTGGGGCAAATAACGTTTTCAAAGTGGCCGCGTAACATTGTGAAAGCGCAAGTATCGATTATTCTACGTAGTACGTCTCACAACGCTAGCAACTTTGTTTGGCACAGGTACTACAAGGTCATTGTATTGTAACCATAGATAAAGGAATAACGATTGTAACATATCACTCAAACCAGAAACGAATACTTATGAAACCTTCGCTTCGCTCGCTCGGTTAATAATAATACTCGCGTTTTAATTACTACCATTATACTATTATCATGGTAGGCAGTATAGAGCATGTAATGGAGAGGAACACTTCGCGCAGGGTCCTACTGGAGAACTATTGCGGCTAACACCCCCCAGGAGAAAGGAATGAAGTGAAGGAACCACAGGAAGCTACAGGCCGCAGGGATACAGGCCACACAGACGGGCCTGTCCCTAACAGTTCCAATCTCGAAGACCCGTCCCACTCCTTGAGCTACCTAGAGAGGGCGACGAACGACCTGTCGACCAAGCAGCCCTCTGGTATCTTTTCCTTTAGCAAACATCCGCACCATCTGTCCAGCACTGCCATACGCCACGAAACCCAAAAGCACACCTAAACGCTAAAAAGGTAACGAAATGAAAGGGAAATGGTGGAAAGGGAATCGCCTACCTGCCAGGGAAAACCACAAAAAAGCGAAGGACACAGCGGAGCCATTTCGCACGGTTTGTATGCACTATACAAATATTTTAAATGTATTTTTCAATTTTGCTGCATCTGTTATTCCCTACTGCAAATTCTGTTACCACATCACAGAATTCTATACTCTATACTCTATGGAATACAGAGGTAGATTTTAGATTTTAGGGGAAGGTTTGCTCTACAAATTGGTACTTCTAACTATATCAGTTTTGAAAATTTCAACGAACGTATTTTTTGTTGTTGTTTTTTTGTAAATATATACGAACTCACCCCCCCCCCCAACTTTTACTTTGAACAGTTTTTCCTCTGAATGACATTTTTACTTTCTCTACTACGTATAGTAAGTAGGGGAAGTATTGTATTCCACCCAAAAATTCGATACCGAGATTTCACCGGAAATACACGTTTTGAGACAACCTGAATCCATTCTTTTTTTGGAAATATGTCCGTGTGTGTGTGTCTTTGAACAGCATAACTCAGAAACGAACAGTCGGATAAACACAAAACTTGGTATTTAGGTTCAGTATCTTCAGAGATGTGACACGAAGGTTTTCAAGAAAATCCCCCCACCCCAGATTACCCTTTACATGGAACATTTTTCGAAAATTTTAATTTTCTCAAAAATGGCTCTAACGATTTTGATTAAAATATCATATGTTTAACATATTTTGATGACAAATGAAATGTATATCTCGAATTTTCTGGGAATGTCTCCAAAAGTATTCTTCATTGTGAACGACTTTTGCATAACTAGTAAACCATAAGAGATAGACAAAATTTTACTGCACAAAAAATTTAGATCGCGTTAAAATACACAATTTATGTCATATACATTTTTTTTTTGAGTGAACCATTTTCGAGATATTGCTTGTTATTCCCTTAAATTTTCCAATACTTTTTTCCAAATGGAAATTCGATATTCATTTTTTTACGTACTGGACATGCAAAGAGAATGGAATGCGCCACATAGCAACCAGTTCTTAAAACATTTGATTATCGCTTAAAGCCTACCAATTCCCCTTGCATCTACAAGAAAATTAGGAATAAGATTAACATCTCGATTAACATGAAGCATATGGAGAATAAGCGTTTGTAAAAATAGTTTGTACAAGAGTAGAGAAAGTCATGTGAATGCAACACATCAGATTTTTTGACATTGGAGAGTATGACCCGTTAAATGTATTACTGATTTGGGAAATGGATATGCTTATTCTCTTCTCTGTAGGTCCTGTGTGGTAATTGAGCCTCCTGCCATTATGTTACCGTATGAGATAATGGATGCCGTACATGGCCAGCGTTCCAAGTGTAGATGAAAGCAATTAAAGACTAGTGGATGAGCCGCCCACCAATCCATGATAGCTATGCCTTAATATGAGTTCCTCGTGACCAACGCTGTGTTTCGTATAGTACTGGAAGTTTCCATATGACGCGCTACCGTGCTCTGTTCAGGGATGAGAAACAAACACCTCCAAACATCTAGCAACTTAGAACACTTAAAAAAGTATTGTGTGTTACATTTACACGACCTTCTATACCCTCTATTATTTATTAATAGGTATAAATACAGTCTTACGAGATCTTATTTTTCTATCTACTTGATTTTAATCGAGACAAACCTTCGCAGAAATAGCTGCAATACACATTTCGTTATACAGGGTGGACCATTTAAGTGGAGATTGTACAATATCTCCAAAGCTAAGCGTTGTAGAAAGAAATCTCTTTATTAAAATTTGATGATATATGCAGGAAAGAAAATGTCACTATTCGTGTTTTATTTGGAGAACGTTGTGACAGTCATTTTAGGATAAATTTAATTTTAACTTTCTCTACTACGTATAGTAAGTAGGGGAAGTATTGTATTCCACCCAAAAATTCGATACCGAGATTTCACCGGAAATATATGTTTTGAGACCCCCTTTATACAAAAAAAAAGCATTTTTGGAAACATGTCTGTGTGTGTGTGTCGTGAACAGCATAACTCAGAAACGAACAGTCAGATAAACACCAAACTTGGTATTTAGGTTCAATATCTTCCAGAGATGCGACACGAAGGTTTTCAAGAAAATCCCCCAACCCCAGATTACCCTTTAATTTTTAATTTTCTCAAAAATGACTAACGATTTTGATCATAATATCATATGTTTAAGATATTTTCATGACAAACGAAATGTATATCTCGAATTTTCTGGGAAAGTATCCAAAAGTATTCTTCATTGTGAACGACTTTTGCATAACTGGTAAACCATAAGAGATAGACAAAATTTTACTACACAAAAAATGTAGATCCTGTTAAAATACACAATTTATGTCATATACATTTTTTTGTTGAGTAAACCGTTTTCGAGATATTGCTTGTTATTCCCTTAAATTTTTCAATACTTTTCTCAAAAGGGAATTCGTTATTCATATTTTTTATGTCCTGGACATACAAAGAGAATGGAATACTCCACATGGCAACCAGCTCTTAAAATATTTGACTATCGCTTAAAACCTAGCAATTCCCCTTGCATCTACAAGAAAATTAGCAATAAGATTAACATCTCGATTAACATGAAGCATATGGAGAATAAGCGTTTGTAAAAATAGTTTGTACAAGAGTAGAGAAAGTCATGTGAGTGTAACACATCAGATTTTTTTTTAAAAATGAGAACCTACCTTTTTATGTTTACACACTCCTCATAAAAAAACTAAACAACATTTGTATAAAGCACTTTGCAATTGTTCTTACTAACGTAAATAACAACAAAAATTCTGAATGGCTGTGTACGAAGAGCGCAATGAATGGTTGGACCATCCATAGATGGTCATTTGAGGGTCAAGTTAGGTTTCGTAATTGGGAACCAACACTTTTTATTTTGTTTTCTTATTCCTCGTCACAAATTAAAACAGCTTTTTATAAACCATTTTCTAATGAGCAAAACAACTAGAACATACAACATGTAGGTTCGCTTTAAAAAAATCAAATTCAAGCTAAAATGACCATGTCTGTGTGTGAACAGCATAATTCAGAAACGAACAGTCAGATAAACACCAAACTTGGTATTTAGGTTCAGTATCTTCCAGAGATGCGACACGAGGGTTTTCAAGAAAATCCCCCCACCCAGATTACTCTTTATATGGAACATTTTTCGAACATTTTAATTTTCTAAAAAATGACTAACGATTTTGATTAAAATATCACACATTTAAGATACTTTTATGACAAATAAAATGTATATCTTGAATTTTCTGGGAATGTCCCCAAAAGTATTCTTCATTGTGAACGACTTTTGCATAACTGGTAAACCATAAGAGATAGACAAAACTTTACTACACAAAAAATGTAGATCGCGTTAAAATACACAATTTATGTCATATACATTTTTTTTTTTGAGTGTACCATTATCGAGATGTTGCTTCTTATTCCCTTAAATTTTCCAATACTTATACTTTTTCTCAAATGGGAATTCGTTATTGATTTTTTTTTTTGTCCTGGTAATGCAAAGAGAATGGAATGCGCCACATAGCAACCAGCTCTTAAAATATTTGACTATCGCTTAAAGCCTACCAATTCCCCTTGCATCTACAAGAAAATTAGCAATAAGATTAACATCTCGATTAACATGAAGCATATGGAGAATAAGCGTTTGTAAAAATAGTTTGTACAAGAGTAGAGAAAGTCATGTGAGTGTAACACATTCGATTCTTTTACCTTTTACCAATTATAAAAAAGTGATTTATAAT
The DNA here is from genome assembly GCA_030765065.1 of Deroplatys truncata. Lineage (NCBI taxonomy): Eukaryota > Metazoa > Arthropoda > Insecta > Mantodea > Mantidae > Deroplatys > Deroplatys truncata. The sequence continues at coordinate 18,428,656 of CM060979.1, forward strand.
GTAGAGAATTGCAGGGGTTATTCTCAGAAAATTCAAGATATACATTTTATTGATCATGGAAATATCTTAAGCATAGGATATTTTAATCAAAATGTTTGCAGCCATTTTTGAGAAAATCAAAAATAACGCAAAATGTTGCATGTAAAGTGTAGTTTTGGGTGGCGGGATGTTCTTCAAAATCCTTGAAAGATAATGAACACCCGGTATATGGAAATGCTAGAAGCTAATTTTTTGGTGTATTGAAGTGAACAAACCGCAGCGGATGTCTCCCAAGCTGAATGCCGCTGGGATTAAAAAGGCCGCCAGAGAGTGACAGGCTGTCCGTTGTTCTCAGCACAACTGGCTCCTGACAGGTCCGCTATACCTGTCCGGGCAAGGGTGCTGCCACGTGCCTGACGGTTTTATTCTTCTCCTGAATTCAAATGAGTCAATACCCGTCGACTGCTGCAGTGACGCTAAGGTAAATTCACTGCCACAAACGTCCCTGCCGCTACGGGAGGAATGCCAATTTCATACCAGTATGTATAGACGCTCAACAATTCCATTAGTCGCAGTGTTCCAGGTGTCCGAGGAGGTGTTGTATTTTATTTTGACTGTACGCGTTTTCTGTCAAGGAATTTAGTGGATCAGATTCTGAGGTCGCCTTTTTTACTTCCTCTATCACGTACATAGTAGGTAGAGGAGATATGGCATTCCACCCAAAAATGAGATACCGAGATTTCACCGGAAATACATATTTTTATGACCCGGAATCCAAATAAGACTATTTTAGAAACAGGTCAGAATGATAAAATAAAGTATTTATTAGTATTTAAGTTTAGTAACCTTTAAAGATGCAACACGAAATTTTTTTTAGGAAAATATTCTACACAAACTACATGATAGTTTTTCGATATGTAGTTTCTCAAATACGGCTGTAATGATTTTGATTAAAATATCATATATTTAAGATTTTTGCATGAATATCTTAAATGCTCTGGGAATAGCTATGAAATTCGCTTCATTCTTAAGGAATTTTTGTATAATTTTGTAACACACAACTTATTCCAAATAACTTTTTGATGACAGCATCCATTTCCGAGTTAACCGTTATTACTAGTTCGAAGTTTCAACACCTTGTCAAGTATTTAAAAAGCTATCGCAATTCAGTTGTTTCTCACGATGACGTGGAAAGAGTGTGGAATTTCTAGGACAGTTTACAGTGAGCCGGCTATTAAACATCTATGTGTCGATTCGAATACGCCGGAACTTGTCTTTTTCTGTGATTAATATAAATGGCTTGTTTTCTCAGAAGCTATCGAAGACGACTTAATTATGTTTTCCAGTGATAAAAAAACCCTCTAAGTGCTGTAATTGCACATATTTTCTTCAAAAGACGGTAGAGATAATTGAGAAAAAATAACAACTTATTGTATAAAAGTGAAGAAGTTACGTTGTTATTTGCCCCACGCTTTGGGAGCCAATTTGAATTAGGTTGTATTGAAGGATGAGTTGTATTATATTTCGACTGTTGGGGAGCCGAACTTGAAGTAGTTGCAACCGCACATATGGTAAAAAGTTTCCGGTAGCCTTCGCCCCAAGTTTAAAAACATCAACTTTGTAATTTTTACTGTTTCTTTCAATATTATGTATTTATGTTTGCCTCGGCTGCGTCAGTATTATTGTTAGAGACATGGATTTCTTTGCAAGGCGTGGTGCGGATGAAGAATGTAGGCTTACACAGATTATAACTTTTAATTCACTTTTTTATTAATCCTTGACACAATTTAAATAACACTTCAAAGATATAGAGAGCTGTGAGATTCTTTTATTAATTACTTACACTTTTTAACACGTAAACTATTTTCGTCTCACACGAATACGTCTTAAATTTCTCGAGGACAGATCTCGTGTCCGGTTAGAAACGCTATCTACAAGCAACTGACTTGATTTCTAGCGCCTAAATTTGTAAATTTCTGTATTTCAAGTCTCTGATTGGCTATTCCTAATCCAATAGAATACTTTTATTTAATTTAAGCTTTTTTCCCGGTTGTTGATTGGCTATTTATAAACTGTCACAAAAATTACATTATTGTTGCTCCAAGAATGACTAGTAGCATTATTACACTTTCTTACTCATTATTGCCTCAAGGTTACCTCATTGTTAGCAACTTTGAACGTATTATTTTCACAGCTCCTACATTATTAAATTACGTAATACATTCAGATTACATTATTAATGTATACAATAATATAAACATATACAAAGACTGTAATATACACTTTTATATATAGTTTCATAAACATATTGCTTTAAAGCGGGCTGTTATTATGTGTTTTATTATATAATTTGACTAAAATCATTTAAGTATTAAAATTACTGCCTCAAAATTAGACCAGTGAACTCAAAGACATTCATCTACATCCTGTAAAAATTTTAATCTCATATAAATAGTTTTTTAGATAATGGGGTTATGAATTTAGCAGGTTTAACACTGCCCGGATAGGGCTTTTAATTGTCTTTTAAGAAATGTTAAATAACCTGGATTGTTAGAGAATCCAACGTACGGGTAAGTCGGAGAAGTTGCCGAAGCAGCCAGGGGCATAAATAGACTTGCAATCTCCAAGATCGTTAGGCACTCTGCTGCACACGCCTGTCAGAGAAGAAGCAGATACTGCAGGGCGTCCAGGAGACACGAATACCTTCCATGTACAGCTTTCGAATAAGCTATTATACAGAGGCGTAGCACCCTAAGGTGGCATTAACTTCCATAACTGGAAGCTGTAGAGGTTTGAGAATAAGGTAGAGAAAGTGTTACATTGAAACCAGAAATTCGATACCCAGATTTCACCGGAAATGCATGTTTTGATGCTTGCTGAACCCCCCTACTTTTACAAAGAAGTTCCTGTGTATGTGTGTGTTTGTGAGTGTGCGCGTGTGTCTGTGAACAATACTCAAAAGGATAAGTAGGCTATAACTTAAGTTTAGTATCTACTAAAGATGCGACACGAAGATTTTAATCCCCTACCTCAAACTGCCCTTTGCATGGAAACTATTTGTTATGTGTACATACTGAAGCTTTCACGGGCGGCATCATGACTAATAATTGAATTAATATTATCCAGGCTTGTAGGCCGTGGTCTAAAAGGCATCGTGGATACCGACGTTTCGCCAAGTACAGCGCTTGGCATCTTCAGGGTGAAGTGATTCAGTTGTCTGCGGTGGTCGGAGCCTGAATGCGGGGATTGTTTTTTATTTTGGGGGGGGGACAGGAATAAAGGTCTGAAGGAAAAAACAAGAGTATATGTATAGGTATAGAAAGGAAAAAGGAGGAGGAAAAGAAGGATTTGATGCTGTGATGGCGCAATTTATTAGGGGCACACTGGTAAACATGGTGGCCGGTACCGCCCAAGCAAACCGGTTGATTGTGGGTGATCAATGTAATGTGCGGAAGTCTGCGCTGTGGTGAGCAGGTATCTCCCATGGGAGAAGCCCTGGCAGGGACCTGTGAACGGTGGTGACTTATCTGTCTTAACAGCAGATGCATGCTCCAATCCCGGGCCTGTTACCTCCGGGAGTTGGCTCGTTGATGACGATGTGCTGGACGAGGGGCTGGTATATTTCGTCGAAGCGTGCGTTCAGATCTTGGTAATAGCTCTCCATGGTATCGTGGACCACTTTGAAGTAAACCCTGATATGGTCCAGGGTTGTGCATTTGGTGTTTATTTGCTCCAAGCATTCTTGGCGCTCAGTGAAGTGACTGCATACGTTGTTGAGGATGTGTTTCCTGGTCACGTTGTGTGACTTGTCAATGGTGTCGTGACTCCAGTAAACTGCTCGCTGAGTTGCTCCTCCAGCGCGCTGAGCCTGCCAGCTAGGTTTTGCACCTCAGCATGCAGGTCCTGGATGGCATCGATGATGGGCTGGTTCGTGGGGACTGGAGGATGCGCTTTTATATAGCAGGGTTGGGCGGAGCTTACTGTGAGGTCCTGTTTCTTTAAGATTTATTTTCTCAAAAATCGCTGTAACGACTTTGATTAAAATACCATATGTTCAAGATATCTGCATCACATAAAATGTTTACATTAAATTTGCTAACACCGTTTGAAATTCTGTTCATTCTGAATGACTTTTGTGTAATTGGTAGACTGAAACGGATAGACAAAATGTTTGTACACAAAAATAAAACGTAAATCTCATTAAAGCATAAAATTTATGTCTAATGAACTTTTGGTGACATTAACCATTTCCAAAATATTCTTTGCTATTGTTTTTTTTATTATTATCAAACAATTTTACTTTTTTCAAGTGACTAATTGCTATTGGTTTTTTTTTCTCGTGAGGAATTTCAAAACCATCACTGGAGAACAGTTTTTTTTTTAAAAAAGTGACTATCGCTTTAGCCTACTGTATTTTTTTCATACCTACAACGAAATGTGTAAATGAGTAATGAAGGTTTATCTCGATTAACAAGAAAGAGATAGACACAAAAGCGTTTGTCTGAAAAGTAGATGAGTGAGTAGAGAATACCACGTGAACATATCATATTTATTTTAAATTTTTGACAAACCTACCTGCTTATGTTTTAGCAATAAAAAGACATAAAAGGATTTGAATTTTAATACTGGTGGTACTATTTCAAAATCTCTTCATAACACCAAGGTCTTAGGTATTGTTTTGGATCAAAGCCTTACCTGGCGAGGTCAGATCGATTATATATGAAGCGTCTAGATGCAAAATCAGACATTTCCACTTCACTTAATTTCACAGGAAACACACACCCACACACACACAAAAATGTTTAGAAGCTAATAATTAATAACAATCCGCTTCAAATATTGCAGGTGCCTTAAAATCTTATCTTAGCTAGTTTCGTGCTCTTCCAGGATTGGTAGGAAAAAACGTTAACCTCCATTATTTACTCCGAATACGCATCTTATAAAGGCATACACAAAGAAACAAACTCATTAAATAACACCAAAGAAGCTGATTATTGTTGGCACGCGAAATTGCCTCTAGCCATAATGATATCTGACGTTTGTCACGTGACATTAGTCAGACTACGAAATGGCTGTGTGGAAATGTCGCTGTTTGCACCTCAGAGTTACAAGGAAATGTCGGGCTTTGCATTCACAACCTAATTTCATCAACATGAAATGAATAGCACTTGTCGCATCTGATTGTCACATTAAACGATAGATTAGAGTACCGAGAAGTTATATGATTGTAAAGTACATTTTCGATCAAAAGTGAAAATGTGGGGGTTTGCACCTAGGCGCTTCATATGTAATAGATTAACAAAGCTTGCTTCGCGCTCAGATGCCAGAAAAAGAGCATCGACGTAGAGAGTTTGTTATATCACAGTACAACCAACTTTATCGTATAATGTTTTAATTTGGGAATGTTTAACTAAGTTAATAAAGGATTTCTAAACCAGAAGAGATCTTTGATATGAAGCTTAGAGATTCATTAAGGCATATTTTTGTGGATTTTAATAGTTTTACTGTGACTGATCTATTAATATATAATGCTGCATTATTCTATCAAAACAATGCAATTATTTATTCTGTGTTTCTAACTAAGCACATAAGATAATTAAAATTACACGTGCAATAGGTATTAGTGTGATAGTATGTAAAAAACAACATGCACGTCCGAAAGAAAACCTAGTGGTGAAAAAATTTCTGATGTGTTATACTCACGTGACTTTCTCTACTTTGTACAAACTATTTTTACAAACGCCTATTCCCCAATTTGCTTCATGTTAATCGAGATGTTAATCTTATTGCTAATTTTCTTGTAGATGCAAGGGGAATTGCTAGGCTTTAAGCGATAGTCAAATATTTTAAGAGCTGGTTGCTATGTGGAGTATTCCATTCTCTTTGTATGTCCAAGACACAAAAAATGAATAACGAATTCCCATTTGACAAAAAGTATAAGTATTTGAAAATTTAAGGGAATAACAAGCAATATCTCGAAAATGGTTCACTCAACAACAAAAATGTATGACATAAATTGTGTATTTTAACGCGATCTACATTTTTTGTGTAGTAAAATTTTGTCTATCTCTTATGGTTTACCAGTTATGCAAAAGTCGTTCACAATGAACAATACTTTTGGAGACATTCCCAGAAAATTCGAAATATATATTTCATTTGTCATGAAAATATCTTAAACATATGATATTTTAATCAAAATCGTTAGAGCCATTTTTGAGAAAATTAAAATTTTCGAAAAATGTTTCATGTAAAGGGTAATCTGGGGTGGCGGGATTTTCTTGAAAAGCTTCGTGTGGCATCTCTGGGAGATACTGAACCTAAATACCAAGTTTGGTGTTTATCCGACAGTTCGTTTCTGAGTTATGCTGTTCATAGACACACACACGGACATGTTTCCAAAAATCCTTTTTCTGGATTCAGGGGGTCTCAAAACATATATTTCCGGTGAAATCTCGGTATCGAATTTTTGGGTGGAATACAATACTTCCCCTACTTACTATACGTAGTAGAGAAAGTAACTAGCCGCGTGCCAGCGGTGTTTACCTTTCCCTCTCCACTGTCTCAAAATACTCTGAACAGATAGTTTCTAGAAATAAACTATAGTAGCTGGGAGAAGCCATATAAATGCAACACATAATATTTTTTGTTTTAGATTTTCTTCAATTGTTCAATGTTTGTTTGAAATACTGGTGTGGTTTCATAAAACAAATTGTTTATATATGTTATTTGATTATTCTGAGATATTTCAGTTCAGCTCAGCAAGTGAAAGCTATCGGAAAATTTTTATTATTACAATCATATGACTTCCTCTATTCACTCTAGTTTTGAATCTATTTTACAAATTATTCATAAGAGTACGGGTTTTTCTATTTCTTGGTAGTCACGATAAATGTTTTCTTAAATGGTTTCGTTGTGGGTAGAAGGAAAAAAATTCTGATGTGTTACACTCACATGACTTTCTCTACTCTTGTACAAACTATTTTTACAAACGCTTATTCTCCATCTACTTCATGTTAATCCAGATAAACATTTGCAGACTCTATCTTATTGCTAATTTTCTTGTAGATGTAAGGGGAATATATATTTGCAAGGGCAATATAGAAATACAGTAGCCTTTAAGCACATACATATCTCTTAATAGCTGGTTGCTAGGTGTAGCACTATTCCCTTTCCCACAGATTAATACTCTTTGCATATCCATGACAAAAAATTAATAACGAATTCCCATTTGAGAAAATAACTATTGAAAAATTTAAGGGAATAACAAGCAATATCTCGAAAATGGTTCACTCAACAAAAGAAATGTATATGACTTAAATTGTGTATTTTAACGCTGTCTACATTTTTTGTGTAGTAACATTTTGTCTATCTCTTATAAGTTACCAGTTATGCAAAAGTCGTTCACAACGAAGAATACTTTTGGAGACATTCCCAGAAAATTCGAGATATACATTCCCCTTGCATCTACAAGAAAATTACCAATAAGATTGATATCTCGATTAACATGAAGCAAAAATAGATTGTACAAGAGTAGAGAAAGTCATGTGAGTGTAACACATCAGATTTTTTAGAAACATGTCTGTGTGTCTGTCTGTGTGTCTGTGAACAGCATAACTCAGAAACGAACAGTCGGATAAACACCAAACTTGGTATTTAGGTTCAGTATCTTCCAGAGATGCGACACGAAGGTTTTCAAGAAAGTCCCCTCACCCCAGATTACCCTTTACATGGAACATTTTTCCAAAATTTTAATTTTCTAAAAAATGGCTATAACGATTATGTTTAAGATATTTTCATGACAAATAAAATGTATATCTTGAATTTTCTGGGAATGTCTCCAAAAGTATTCTTCATTGTGAACGACTTTTGATAAACTGGTAAACCATAAGAGATAGACAAAATTTTACTACACAAAAAAATGTAGATCGCGTTAAAATACACAATTTCTGTTCATATACATTTGTTTTGTTGAGTGAACCATTTTCGAGATATTGCCTTAAATTTTTCAATACTTATTTTCTCAAATGGGAATTCGTTATTCATTTTTTTGTCTTGGATATGCAAAGAGTATTAATCTGTGGGAAAGGGAATGGTGCTGCACCTAGCAACCAGGTATTAAGAGATATGTATGTGCTTAAAGGCTACAGCATTTCTATATTGCCCTTGTAAATATATATTCCCCTTACATCTACAAGAAAATTAGCAATAAGATAGAGTCTGCAAATGTTTATCTCGATTAACATGAAGTAGATGGAGAATAAGCGTTTGCAAAAATAGTTTGTACAAGAGTAGAGAAAGTCATGCGAGTGTAACACATCAGATTTTTATTGTTATTATTACTAATTCGTTTACACTCGTTGCTGATTTTTACGCAGTACAAACTGTTCATGGGATACCTGGTCGACAGTAATGTTGTGAAAATATAGCCATACAATAAGAGATGCAATATAAGACACCAATTTCAGAGCATGAATCGAATAGTTCAGGATTACAACTTTTCTTACGAGTAGATTTGAGAAGCCAGACAAAGATGGAGGAAGTGTTGTAACTGTGTACATAAACCAGAGTATTATAAATACGGGGAAGCACAAGTGAATTATAAATATATACGGACAAAGGAGGATCACAGTGGACATAAAAACGAAAAGCCTTCCGTCAGGGTAGTTCTCCCCTCTGAATACATCATTTCACAAAGCAACATCCCGCATGGGGAGGCACAAAAAACCACTTCACTTATCCGATCAACTTGGCACTGCACCCACTTTGTGTATGTATCTTGTGTACAAATCCAGTAATCGGATTGTGGGCAAATATTCCTACAACGGACCGTTCTTAATTCCACCATCGACCAATCTTATTATAAATTTATAAAACTTTTACAAGTGATCTCAGTGAGTTTTGGAAATGGCTTCACCATTTGCTTTAAATGTTCTTAATGTACCATTTGAAACATGAAGTAGTGATGTTGTTTCATCTGTTGAAGTTTATTGTTGTTGTTAGCCCCACGTTGGGTAGCCAACTTTAAGTAGAATATTGTTTTCTTCACGTAATATTTTTTTAAACTTGAAGATCGTTATTTGCTTCACGTAATATATATGTTTAGACTTGAAGAAGTAGGTATGCTTACGTAATTGTATTTTAAGTAATATTTATTTAGTTGTATTTAAGGAGTTTCTGGAACACGCTTTTGGGCGTCGCTTTGAATTTGTTGATTACGTAATAGTTAATGTTATTACGTAATAAGCTGCTACGTACGAGAAGCTGATTTCAAGATGTGTTTTTGTTATTACACTCCAAGTTTTATACTACAGTAATTAATTTTTGTTATTAAAAACTGTTTCTATATATTATTTATGTTTGAATTTGCCTCGGCTGCGTCAGTCTTACTTTAGAGACATGTTTCTCTTTGTCAGGGTGCGGTGCAGCAAGAATGTAGACATCACAAAATTTAACTTTTTTTTAAATTCACTTCTTTTATTAATTCTTGCACATTTTTATAAAGCACTATACTTTTTAAGAACTGTGAGAATCTTCAATACTTTCACTTAGCGCGTATACATATTTTACGATTCACTCGTAGAGAACATATCTTACATCTTTTCACTACCAAGGCTTGCCAGCAACTGAGTAAGATTTCAACGGTTAAACCTGTAAGCTTCGGTATTTCAAGTCTCTGATTGGCTAATTCTAGCCCAATAGAATATCTGCATTTTATTTAAAACTTTTCTTTGCTATTGATTGGCTAATTTTCAAACTCTCAAACTCATTATTGCTACAAGGTTACCTCATTATTATCTCATTGTTAGCAACTTAAAACTTATTACTTTCACAGCTCTTGCATTATTAGAGTACGTAATGTATTCACATAACATTAATAAAACATGTTTACAATAAAAATAAGCATTTGCAATTACTGTTACATACAATTCAAATAATTATTACATACATATTGTTTCAAGCCGGCCTGTTATTGAATTCACTTATTATAAAATACAATGGAAATTATTCAGGTATTAAAATACTGTCTCAAACAACATTCACAATGATCTCTCTACTCAATATTAATAATTACTGACAGGAAGATATAAGTAATTAAATGAAGAAACGATAAGATAGAGAAATAATAGCAATAAATAATTTCTATAAATTAAATCTATGTATAATGTAATAGTGAGTTGAAACATTTGTCCGGAGAGAAATGTAATTGGAGAGTCATGTTAAAGAAATACATTAGTAATATCTGAGTAGCGAACGCGTTAGCATAAAGATTCCTGGAGTGCAGTTAAGGTTCAGTTTAGTACGTTTGCAAAGTCACTGGCAGAAATTCTGTAAATTAGAAAGGGAATGAAATTCTTAGATTCGAGCGAGGTACTGCATAGTAAGTACCAGATAGGCATACGTAGAGTTTTAAGATTGGACCACGTAAGTAGGAACTTCGGTAGGGGTAGCGATAGGTAGGCGGAGCTTAAGCTAAGGAAAGAGCTTGCATTATAAATCAAACTTACTACATACTAAATCATGTGGCTTTCTCATGTGACGACGCTTGTATTCGTACGGTATTTAGTTTCATTTTAAGTGTGTAGCGCCCAGAGACCGCTAGTGTTTAGAAATATTTGGCGGCGATTGTGAGGGATCTTACCGAGTAACGTTTCTACAACTTACGGCAACTAACGCTTCGCTTCATTATTATTGTTATTATAGAACGTATTTAATTATTTAATGGAACAACTTTGAATCTCTTCAAACAGAATATTTGAGTCATCATTAACATTTATCAGCTAACTAAATTGGTGCTATCCTTTCACCCTACGCTCGCGTATACCCTGAGACAAAGAACTCATAGCTATACCACTGAAGCAGCTGGCGGACCAAACAACGCAAAATGAGCTTCGAGAAAGCAGCTTCAACATTTGAAGCAAAGGGTACGGCTCCAAAATTGTCGCACCGCGAACGGCAACACTAATCTTTGTTTATTATGCTACGAGTGAATTACTGACTGCGACAATTTTCACGAGTATCACATTAAGAGGATTTTTGCTGAAACTTTCAGCTTGTATAGTTTTAATTCTGAGTTAATCATATGCTAATACGCTTAACAGAAACGATTTTACCAACGCTGAATAATGTAGGAGTATTAATATTTAATTAACTTTGTCATTCGATATGTGACAATTTAATTGCCACTGTGTAAGACTTTAAAACTGTGAAAATGTTTCTCAGATGTAGGTAAAACCTATTCGGGGTTTTAATATACTGTGGATAGTTACTCCGTAAAAAAAATATTCACTTTACTTCTGAATTTCTAGAAGAACGTAATTCAAAGTACAACTGATTGCATAAAAATAAAAAAAAATGCATTACTCACAAAAACTCGCCTTAACTTGCACTTGTCTTCGCATTCTCTGTAAAGTTTAATACACTGCCGTTTGTGAAAATTGCATCGCCACGAAGGAAACGCAAGAATTCAATGAATTTAATACCACAGGTTAGGTACATGACAAGTAACAAATGATACACTTTTCAAATCTATACATGGCCTTTGAGCCCTAATATTCAGTATGTGGTGTGGCCTCCATGCGCTGCAATTAGAGGTACTATACGCCGTGGCATTGAATCAAAAAGGTTCTGAATAAGTTCCTGAGGGATTTCCCTCCACGCAGCTTGTATTCGAGCCCACAAATCTGTGACGCATCAGATGCCGACCAACCATATCCCAGACATGTTCGATGGGCGACATGTCAGGCGAACGTGCAGGCCAGGGAAGCAATGGTACCCGTCGCTCTTCAAAGAAGGCTTGTACATAACTCGCAATATTTGGCCGGGCACTGTCCTGTTTAAATGTGGCCTGTGGAGATGCCTGAAGCAGGCGGAGTACCATAGGCTATACAACCACCGTTAGGTACCGGCTGCTGTTCAAAGTGCCCTCAATTCGTAGGAGGCGAGATCGGTTGTTGTAACCAACGGCGCCCCAAACCATCACACCTGATGTTTGTCCGCTATGCCGCTCAACAATGCAGTCCTCCAGCTTGCGCTCACCACGGTACCGCCGGACACGTATACGGCCATCACTATAGGACACGTTGGAGCGGAACTCGTCCGAAGAGACTACATTTTGCCATTCAGCACCCCAGTGACGGAGTTCACGTGCCCATTGCAGCAAGCTCTTCCGAGCTTGTGGTTTCTGGACAATGGAAGCCGACGTAATGGCATGCATGCAACCAGTCCAAACTGCAGCAGATGACGACGAACAGTTGATGCAGACAAGTTGACATCTGTTGCAGTGCTCCAGAGCCGAGCCAACACTGTGGATGAAGCTGTACGGGTAACAAAAAGTGGCTAAAAACAAACAATACTTCATATATTCAACTCACTATTAGAAAAATACCCGACACTTGTATTAGTGCATATTACGATACTAATATCGAATTTTACAGGCGTTTCAGGGAGAAGTGTAACCAAAGTAAGCACGGAATATAAACAGACATAATAAAACATATGTAGAAGAGGAGAACAAAATGTGGGAATTGTTTTAAGTGCGACAGTGCTGTGGAATTGTGGATAAGCTTGTCATTATTTTGGAGAGTAGTTCTGATTCCGATATGGCAGCTGTGTCATCTTCGGAGGATTCAGATTTGGGTGTTGCACTTTTTCCCGAGGATTGTGATTAACGTAAGTAAAATGTTCATTGCCGCATACTTATAAAATCGATTGTTACCTCAGGTTGCATTTTGAACTATGATTCTCACACAGGGCGCGTTTTTATAGAGTTAAATAGTGTTCAACAAGCACGTGAGAGGGGATGAAGCAGCCATTAGGGGGCGGGGATTGCGAACTACTTTCCCGCGGATAATACAAAGAGTTTGTTTTCAGTGAAAGGCACTCTGGATTGGAATGGACAGTAGTAAGGTACATAGCTTCTTTAAAAAACAAAAACCAACCACCAACCATTGCAAAAGTGCTATAAGCTGTAAACAGTGACCCCGACAGTGTTAAGACTTCCTACCAACCACTGCATGATGAACCCCGTAGAAATGGTGGAAGGGAACGAATCGTTGGAAGGAATTTCCACGTTACCAGGCCCTGATTAGGTATGTGAAATACTTGTTTCGAAGTTTGCAGGCCAGTACAGCCTTTCAAACAGAATCTGGGCCAAAGAGTTTATACGCCGTATTTATCAATATTTGTCCGCTGGAACTATATCGTGTCCTTCTTCCCCTAAATGATATGGAGTTGTAAAACTTGAACAGAATCTTGTTGCAGTCATGTTGCACTTTTATAACTTTGTGACGTGAGAAAATGTAATATTCTAGAATTTAGCGCTACGTGAGCATCGGAAAATACTGTTCTCATCGTTGACAACGTTGACAGGTGCACATATTCCCACGTGGTCACTACAATAGTGCGACTATTCCTCCATTTACAGGTGCCAGCAGAGTAATACATTTCGCTTTTTACTTTCTCTACTACGTATAGTAAGTAGGGGAAGTATTGTATTCCACCCAAAAATTCGATACCGAGATTTCACCGGAAATACATGTTTTGAGACCCCCTGAATCCAATAAAAGCATTTTTGGAAACGTGTCTGTGTGTGTCTGTATGTCTGTGTGTGTGTGTGTCTGTGAACAGCATAACTCAGAAACGAACAGTTGGATAAACACCAAACTTGGTATTTAGGTTCAGTATCTTCCAGAGATGCGACACGAAGGTTTTCAACAAAATCCCCCCACTCCAAATTACCCATTACATGGAACATTTTTTTAAAAATATTAATTTTCTCAAAAATGGCTCTAACGATGTTGATTAAAATATAATATGTTTAAGATATTTTCATGACAAATGAAATGTACATCTCGAATTTTCTGGGAATGTCTCCAAAAGTATTCTTCACTATGAACGACTTTTGCATAACTGGTAAACCATAAGAGATAGACAAAATTTTACGACACAAAAAAATGTAGAACGCGTTAAAACACAGAATTTATGTCATATACATTTTTGTTGTTGAGTGAACCATTTTCGAGATATTGCTTGTTATTCCCTTAAATTTTCCAATACTTATACTCTATCTCAAATTCGTTATTCATTTTTTTTGTCTTGGTAATGCAAAGAGAATGGAATACTCCACATAGCAACCAGCTCTTAAAATATTTGACTATCGCTTAAATACTACCATATTCCCCTTGCACCTACTAGAAAATTAGCAATAAGATTAACATGACGCATATGGAGAGTAAGCGTTTGTAAAAATAGTTTCTACAAGAGTAGAGAAAGTCATGTGAGTGCAATACATTTCGCTTTCTTTACATCGATCCCTATTCTTACAATAATTCCCTAGATGAAGTTACATGGTATCGTATGCTTTTAGTTTACATTGAGGTCTATTTCCCCCATACCAGCCGTAGAGACGCTTCCTCTCGCCACCGAATCACATCCATATGTGTGCGTTCTAAGGATATCATGGTCAACATGGCTAACCACCACCAATAACAACTGCGTGATCCTGCAACACGCAGCATCTTGGTAGGAGCGTTTGACAGCTTTGCTAGTAATGCACTATGGGTTTTGCAGGGTTGAAGTCTGCGAATATCGCAACTAAACGACGGTGAACGTATAAACAAAATATATGGGGAGCCGAATTGTGTTACCACGCACATACAAATCTAGCATACAACTTAAACTGGACTACGGATCTATAGTTTACAATTCAGCAAGTACCACAGCTCTTCACACCAGTCCCAGAGAGAGCCTACAAATTGAAGCTAAAGTATTTTGTTGTATTGTATTTCAACTGTTGGGGAGCCGAACTTGAAGTAGTTGCAACCGCACGTATAGTAAAAAGTTTCCGGTGGCCATCGCCCCAAATGTACTTTCGGGTGGCCTTTGCCCCCCCAAAACTGTTTAAAAAATATTAACTTTGTAATGTTTTACTATTTCTTTAAATATTATATATTTATGTTTGCCTCGACTACGTCAGTATTTATATTTTTTTAGAGGCATGAATGTCTTAGCACGGAGTGGTGCGACTGAGGAATGTAGGCTTACACAGATTATAATTTTACTTCACTCATTTTATTAATGCTTGATACGATTTAAATAAACACTTCACTGATATAGAAAGCTGTGAGATGTATTTTATTAATTACTTGCACTTTTTAGCACGTAAACTATTTTTGTCTCACACGAATACGTATTAAATTTCTCGAGGACGCACCCCGCGTCCGGTTTGGAACACTGTCTACAAGTACCGGACTTCTGAATTTGTAAATTTTGCTATATTTCAGTTCCTGATTGGCTAATCCTACTCCAATAGAATACCTTCATTTAACTAAAGTTTTTCTGGTTGTTGATTGGCTATTTATTAAACTGTCTCAAAAATTACATTATTGTTGCTCCAAGAATTACCAGTAGTATTATTACTTTCTAATTCATTATTGCCTCAAGGTTACCTCATTGTTAGCAACTTTTAACCTATTATTCTCACAGATCCTACATTATTAAATTACGTAATACATTCACCTAACATTATTACACATGTATGCAATAATATAAACATATATAATGACTGTAATATACACTTTTTATATATTGTTTTACACACATATATTGCTTTAAGGTTATTGAATTTATATATTATATAATTTGACTGAAATCATTTAAATGTTAAAAATACTGCCTCAACTTACGCTGCAAATTAGAAGAAAAATCACAAGTCTATCCTACGCATCACGTACTGCAACGAGACCATCATCTCTAGTCCACTCTTACATATTTCCCATCAATAACATCGAAAATGCCACAGAATCAGTACAACCCTCAGATTTTCCAACTCGTCTCTCGGCGTACCTCAAGGAATTTAACATTACTCTGCCTAATACGCTCCCTTGTTTCATTGATTCAGATTATACGCAATGGAGACTCACATGCCCTTTTATCGATACATCATTAGCTAGGCAAGAAAAGTTTTCAACAGATAGTTTACTTACAAAAGTCTGTTTAACGAATTGTGTACACTGTATTCAACACACACTCATATCTTCACCGATTGATCCACACTTGATGATAATGGATGTGCAGCGGTATTCCGTGATTATACCATACAATATAGTCTTCCCAACTATCTTTATCTATTCTTGTGAATTGTTCGCGGTTTAATTCTCATTGGAACATATGCTTACAAAAGATAACCCACGTAATTACATAATATTCTCCGACTCTTTGAGTGCTTTAATATCCTTCCAACAAACCTCAACTCCCCAAAACATCGTTAAAGAACTTCAGAAACTGTACAACCAAGTACTAATATCAGGTAAATCGGTATCATTCGCCTGGACTCCGTCTCATGTCGGAATTCAGGGAAATGAATCAGCGGCAGCCAAAGAAGCCATCAAACATCCCCTTCAGGACATCAAGATCCCACACACGGACTTCATCAACTCCATCAAAAAGACTTGCATTAATCAATGGAGACAACATGGAAAGCCACATCTAGAAGCAGGTTACACTATGTCTACATTTCCGAGTCCAAGCTTCAACACTATCATTTCAACCGCAAATACCAAGTTGTATTAACTCGACTACGTATTGGACTATAACGCACAAACATCTCAACCGTGACCTCCCTCGTGTGTGCGACCTCTGCAGACACAACCTCACAGTTCATCATCTCATCACAGCCTGCCGCGGCTATGTACAACACAGAGAAAGATGTGACATCCCCAACAGCCTACCAGACGCCCTAAATTCAGCACAACAAAGAACCAATAAACAACATATATATGCAAAATATAAATAACTACTGAGGACTTAGGCCAGGCAACTTTATCTCTGATTCTATACGCAATGGGCAGATGTCATTAGTGTGCCGTTCAGTAGGCCTGCTTTCATTATCGGTGGATAAATAAATGACAGAGCATTCACTATTACGATCTGTTTTTAATTTTACAACTGTTTTAGACAAGTTATATATTATACAGCGACAGGCAAAAGAAATATAGGGTGTCCCAAGTCAAGGTGTTCGCAGCAATCTTTTGAGACCGGAACAGACATGGATGCCTTATCCATGACTGTAGGCGACAGTTGTTTTAGACCTAAGGTGGAGCATTGGGTCGTGGTATTAAATATCCAATCCGTTATTTACCTTTGCGACTGAGGGAAACCACGGAAAGCACCTCAGTCCGATTGGTCGGCTCACGGTATTTGAACCCGGCACATCGTGAATGCGTGCCACAGATGTTACGCGTGAACTATCCAGCTCGCTAGCATGCTTATTGGTATATGCAGGCCACAGTTTGACCCGCCATCAAGTTCTGTGTTTGCCATAGATAAGTGACATGTGTGCTGGAATATTTGGTGATACTGCAAAAGGAGTTTTTCTCACGACACTGACTCATTCAACTTTCGTGTCGAACAGGAATGCTTCTGGTGTAAGACTTGCATAGCATTCTATAGAGATGTGACAGTTATTTTTAGTAACGGTCATAACTGTCGCAATTACACTGTGTTAACAGTTAGCAGTAACGATTAAGTTATATCTTTTCATGGTTATCACATTCGCAATTATATTACATTAATGGTTACCAGCAACGGTCATGCTAAACTGTTGAATGCAGAGGTGAAATGAGTTATATGGGACGCTAAATATAAGCATTACATAATGCAGACATAGCAAAAGAAAATACTAGTCGGCCACGATATGAGTGCGCTTGCAGGAGGTCGCAACTGATTTTGTTGACAATGCGTAACGTCATCAAGATTAGGGATCAGAACGAATGAGGGGCAAGGCGATAGGGAAAGGTACATTTGCACGTCTCAGCCACGGAACTGCGGAAGTTTTCTTTACCTGACTGTCCTTGCAATAGATGCCCCACCCACTTATTCAGTTCCTCTTCCCACCGAACGCACTCATATAGTGGTCGACTTGTGCATCACTGTTGCCGACATCAACATGACTGTAATTAAGCATACAATAAACTAAATATTCTAGTAGAACGAGATAAAACATGGTAATGCCATTTTCAAAAGCTATGTTGCTAGAGAGGAGATTTAATCACGGGGCAATAGTACCTAGATAGGTGCAGGTAACACTTACATTTGTGCGCTTTTAGCATTATGTGTCAGCAGTTTTGGATGTAAGGGAAAATACAAGAATAAGACATACACGCGGATACTTAGGGGTACTTCTTAGTTCCCGTCCTATGTCCACGTGCTGCTACCATGTGCTCGGTGTAGTGATACATTAAGGTTTGTTTACTTCTACTTTGAACTTAAAGTGAAACGGGTATAGTTCCCAATAAGCGATACCAATGCAGTGATGTCACCCAGACTCGGTGACCGTCTCCGTTACTTTAGTCACTGTTAATGGGATAACTAGTTACTGTCTGTCTCCATTACTTCTGTAACCGTTATATTAAGGTAGCCGTTATTTTCGCCCATCCCTACATTGTAATATATTGCACGCCACTGGCTATTTCTTGCAGTTCTTTTTCTTTACAGTAGGTAGAACTTGCTTCTTGATTGATACAGCCTGCGTTCTTCATTCACTGCTTGCTTTTTTATTACATTTCCTGCTGAAGGAGAGAATAACTCAGGATCATCTGCTCTCTTTCGCGTTTTTTCATCTCCTTCCATTTCTTCCTTGGAGGAAACATCCACGTTCAGGACAAAACCCTCCCGTTAACGAGAAATACCTATTGATATCTCCACAACACAAATGTTCCAGCATTTCATACTGCACGTGAGGAGCTTTGAAATAAAAGCTTCCTGCCTCTTTCAGACAAATTGAGGGTAGTCGCCATTAATAACAAAAAGCGTGGGATTTTCTGTTGGGATTGGTAAGCGGTCTGTATCTTTCGTCCCCTAAAACTTTATTGCCTTTGTGCTTGTTTTATTTATCTGCTCTCACAGTGGCGCATAAAAATGTATAAACGAGCGGAATCGCTATAGCAGTAACGTCTGTGGCTCTCATTCGAGAGGTCCCGAGTTCAAATCCCGTAGGTCGACCAATCTGACTGAAGTTTTTTCGTGAATTTCTTCAGTCGCCAAGGTAAATACCGGATTGGATGTTTAATACCACGACCCAAAGTTCCACCTTAAGTCTGGTAATAGTGAATGCTCTGAAGGAGGGAATCCGTATAGAAGCAAAGGTACAATTGCCTGGCCTAAGGCCTCTGCCGTGTGGAAACTGCCATCTGCTCGCCACGTGTAGAAGTAGAGATACGGTTGCCTGGCACTAAGGTCCCTGCGAACACACGTCGAAGCTGCCATCTGTCCATCACGTATGAAAGCAGAGATACAGTTGCCTAGCACTAAGGCCTCTGTGGACACGTGTTGAAGCTGCCATCTGCCCGGCACGAGTAGAAACAGAGGTACTGTTGCCTAGCACTAAGGCCTCTGTGGACACTTGTCGAAGCTACCATCTTACCAGCACGTGTAGTAGCGGATACAGTTGCCTAGCACTAATGTCTCTGTGGACATGTGTTGAAGCTGTCATCTGCCCAGCACGTGTAGAAGCAGAGATACAGTTGCCTAGCACTAAGGCCTCTGTGGACACGTGTTGAAGCTGCATCTCCCCGGCACCAGTAGAAACAGAGGTACAGTTACTTGGCAATAAGGTCTCTGTGGACATGTGTCGATATTGCCATCTATCCGGCACGTATAGAAGCAGAGGTACAGTTGCCTAGCCTTAAAACCTCTGGGGACACTTGTCGAAGCTGCCAACGTGTAGAAGCAGGGATACAGTTGCCTAGCACTTAGGTCCCTGTGGAAACGTGTCGAAGCTGTCATCTGCCCAGCACGTGTAGAAGCAGATACAGTTGCCTAGCACTAATGTCTCTGTGGACATGTGGGAACGCAAGATGGTATGGTACAGCGATGAGATCCAGAAGGCTAACTGTCCGCCACACAGCGATACAAGAAGTATCTCCTAACAGATCCATCGCGATATGACCACGTAGTTAAAAAAAAATTGAGTTTTATTTATGGACGCTCTTTAACTACTATGGTTCTTAGCGTCCCATTCTATATTGGGCGTGAAACACCTGTAATTTTGCTCAGATGGCTCTTTATCAGGCTTGAGGTTCTTTTACGTGCCGTAAATCTACGACACGGGACCACCGGCTTTACTTCCCTTCCGAAGGAAGCCGTGCTAACGATTTTTACGCCCGAAAAAATCCATCGCCCTCCGCCGGGTTTGAACCCGCGACCTTGGGAACTAGAGGCTAGCACGGTACCACTAGTCCACGGAGGACGACACCACGTAGTTAGAAGGATGTAAAATAGAGGGAGAGGGAGGGGGAAGTATGAGCATAGAACCAAAACGTTTAGAAATACTAATTCTGCTGACCGCAGCTACAAATAGTGTTAAGTATGAGAAGTTTAGCGTACAGGACCGACCTATCAAAGACTTGAACCAGGTGCCCGCACCAAGGACATGTCCCACAACTCAGCATGTCACGTCTGTCACAGCACCCACATACCACCTCACACTGTCTCATCTGTCGAATGCCTGACGTAGTACACCTGTTAAGTGCTTGCCTGTTCTGTCGACCTGAGCAAGATGTGTTATATAGGGATGATTGCAATATATGAAATCCGATTCGATACAAAGCATTGTTTCTCTTATTAAAATGCAAATTTATATGGCGGGTTGATTAAAAGTAACCACCCTGGTGCAGAGACAGCGAGTCCGGGTCAGGTTGCCTGTATAATCACGTGTAACTTTAGGCTCAATCGATTCGGGATCCCATTGTATTGGCTACATATATCCATTACAATGAAACATTGCTTGGTAATTTATTTTTCTTCTCTTTAGCTCTATTTTCATGTCACAAATCCTAACCTGGTACCAAAAATAAAATATCTAACAGATTTTCCTGTTTTTATTTTCTCTACCACATACATGGTAGGTAGAGAAGGTATTGCATTCCACCAAAAAATTCAATACCGGAAATACATGTTTTAAGTCCAGAATCCTTCAAATCCTTCCCCCCAAGAGCATTTTTGTAGCAAAACGTCCGTCTGTGTGTGTGTTTGGCTGTGAGCAGCATAACTAAAAAATAAAAAGTCCGTTAAATACCAAACTTGGCATTCAGGTTCAGTATCTTTCAAAGATGCCCTACACCGTAGGGGCTAGAGAGTAGAGCTCCGGTTCCCGGTCATGGAATGCGCCTGTGTTCGATCCCACCCATGGGGATGCGAATTTTAAGTTTCGGATATAGGACCATTGCCTACTCAGCAACGTGAGGAAAATGAGGAGCTGCGATAGGCAGCGATCCCGGCCACGAAGGCCAACATTTGGCTAGGGATATGTGATACAACCCACATCACCTCCCCATATTTGTTGGATGATCGCCCACCTCTGCCGTATGTAGGGGAGACCGGGGCAAGTTGACGATGTTAATAGTTAACCAATTTGAATAAATTCATTTTTAAGGTAATTTATTTTCCTTTGCATGTATTATTAGGATGGCCTTTTGTTGTACTGTACCCAGTTGGATAAAATTTTATTTTGATATAATCAGAATTATTTTGTCCATTTAAAAAAAAATCGCCAAAAGTGTCATCTTGCCCCGGTATCTTGACCAAGGGGGCAAGATGACAATTCTGATACAAGTTGAATACATTTTTATTATTAGAAAGCATAACAGTAGAGTAATTATTTTATACATTCTTACGTATCTTATGTTGAATAGCAGACAATTAAATGGTTAATATGTTGAACATTTTACTTCATAATAAATTAATATAACTCATAATTTGTGGTTTTTCATTAACAAAAGTCACAAACAAATATTCCTCCTTCAAAGTTTGAGCAGTTCTCGTGTCACCGTATGTGGCATTTGCAACATTCTATCCAGTCTTCTGATGGAGGATCAACATAGATCTCATCACAAGCAGGACATTGCACTATTTCTTTGGAAGTCTGGGCTGACGTCATAGGAGTCGGAGTTCGGGCCTTTGCTGCACCCAAGCAACTCATTCTTCCCTCTTTGACCTCTAACAAAGCAGCAGGCATATCATTTCTGTCCCAGCTCCCTTTAGAAGACCTTTTTTATAATTCCTAACCATATCTAAAAATTTAAAATCGCCAGAAATTACTAAAATAGCCCAAAAGAGAGAATTAAAATATTATTATGTCCATACGCCGCGTTATGAAACAGCTTGGGGATCATGTAGCTCAAGAAAATCACAAAACGAAATAAAAATGCATATAAACACAAAAAGAAAGCAGTGAAAAGCACTTGGGGCAAAATGACAAAATCGTCAACTTGCCCCAATCGGGAACGCTAGAAGTCTTTAATTTTTGTGGTAGGATTAACAAGAATTAAATTTAAATAAATAGCGGTTGTGAAAAGCATATTATTTAAGGTATCAATGTATAGCAAAGAAAAACCAGATATCTTATCTGTTAGACCACGAGATCTTATGGCGAAGGTCTTGAAAATTACAACACCAGAGACAAAATACATGAACGTCATCTAACAAACAGTGAAATGGCGGCAGCGACTTCGCGTACGAGTTTTTAGTGTCTAACAGTGTGGAGCGCTGGTAGTATTCGTAAGGTGGTGTTATCTAATAACATAAAGCTGAACTAAGTCATTCGTCATCTTGCCCCGCTCGTCAACTTGCCCCGGCCTCCCCTACGTGTGCGTGAGACCGGCACGAACATATTAAAAAATCGCATACCAAGCGAATGCCTCAGGCGGTAACATCTGTCGCCCGCATACAGGAGGTCCCAGTGACCGCCCATTCTGACCCACTCTTTTTCGGGGATTTACCCCACCCCACACCGAATCTTTCTATTTATCATTTCCTTCATCCTTCTCTGCGTTTAGAACTTTGTGTTGGAAGTGTCGACGAGTTTGCGTAGCGGGGGAAAAGGATGTTCTCTGCAGAGCTTCTCCGCTCCTCGACATTCGGCTGGTTGTCAAAGTATAACAACCACCCCTAGGGGGTGGGATCCCCGGTCTGTCTGATGGGGCATCTATATCTAGAAACTGTAGGGACCCCCTACATTGCTGTCCCGTCTCTCCAGGTTCCGGCCGACCGTCTCCATTCACCTCACCTTACCACCATATCCTCATTCTTGGATCGGCACCGAATCCCCTCCGCTTGACACTCCAATCCAATCCTTTAATGCAAAATGTTGATTTCGTCACAAATGATTCTAATGATTTTGATTAAAATGTCATATATTAAAGATATTGACATGAAAACTAAAATGTACATCGTGAATTTTCTGGAAATAGCCTGTTTAAGTTCTCGTCATTCTGAAAGACTTTTGTATAATTAGTAAACCGTTACAAAGTCCTGTGTACCAAACATGTAGATCTCGTTAAAGCATACAAATTAGGCCAAATAAACTTTTTTGTGGCGTTAACCATATTTTTGTGGTCATGCAAAGAGCATCATGAAGCTTCAAAACTAACAAAGCAACCAGTTTTTTAAAAGGATGCCAACTGCATCCTTTTAATTATCTACAGCCCAATGTGTAAAGGTATAATGAATGTTTATCTCGATTAACCGGAAGTAGACAAAACAATAAGCTTTCATAACAATAGTTTGTAGCGAAAAGCATGCGAATGCAACACATCGGATTTTTATACATTAAATTCAATTTGACAGACTGTAAATATACCGAAGTGATTGTTCATCTCTTTTACCGAGAAATGTTAACTATAATTACTTCATAATATTACCTATAGGAATAAAGCTGTAATAGTGCAAACTAATACAAAGATGCAATTTTTCTTTATTTAAGGATATTAGAATATCATAACTTAGTCCATTCAGATAATCAAACCGACACACTACATTCACTTTCCTGCTTTCGGATTAGATTCCCTCCCCCGCAAAAAAAAAAACTGTATAATTCTGCAGGAACATAAATTTTGCAAGTCTATGTACTGTATTGTTTTTCGAAAGGCTGCAAGCTCCAAAGCAGCTACAAGGTGACAAAAAAATGGGGAAGTTTCAGCAAAATCTGATGTGATACATTCACATGACTTTCTCTACCCTCTATCGCTTATTAGTGGGTATACAAACTAGTCTTAATACAGCTTATTTTTCTATCTACTACATTTTTATCCAAATAAACCTTTGCAGAAATAGCTACGTTATACATTTCGTTATAGATACAAAGAGAACAGCGATAGTCAAATGTTTAAGAACTGGACCTTATACACTGGCCTTAATAGTATATTACGCAACGAGACTATAATGGAGGTAATTAAAACGCGAGTATTATTAACCGCGCTTCGCTTCGCTCGCTCAGTTAATAATTATCATACGAGTGTCTTAATCAAGTCAAGTTATAGTCAAGTTTCATACGACTGTTTATGCTCGACCATGTATCTAAATCAAAGGTTTCATAAGTATTCGTTTCTGGTTTGAGTGATGTGTTACAATCCTTATTCCTTTATCTATGACCTTGTAGCACCTGTGTCAAACAAAGTTGCTAGCGTTGTGAGACGTACTACGCAGAATAATCGATACGGGGCCATTTCTGATTGGTCGAATACTAATACTGTAATGAACAGGTGTACTTTAATGAGGTCCATTAAAGTACTGCTACCAGTCGTATAAATACTACATTTTGGATTGGTCGAGCATAAAATTCCATACTGTTTCTATGCGAGAAACAACTGATGTTTAAAGAATAACCAAGAAATGGACAATTAACAACGGATATATCAGAAATAGCTTATGCCACACAAAAAAATCTTTGTTAGAAATAAATTGTGTCTTTTAGAGATCTACATTTTTCCTGTAGTAGGTTTTTGTCTGTCGCTTAATGTTTACCAATTATGAAACGATATACAAAATTACTTCGGAATGAAAAGGACTTCAAAGGCTATTCCCAGAAAAAAATATATTCTTTAATATATGTTATTTTAATCAAAATCATTAGAGCCAACTATAGAAAATATTTTTTTCGATAAATGTTACATGTAAAGGGTAGTTGGGGTGGGCGGAGTTTGTTGAAAATCTTCATGTCGCAT
Organism: Deroplatys truncata; assembly: GCA_030765065.1. Lineage (NCBI taxonomy): Eukaryota > Metazoa > Arthropoda > Insecta > Mantodea > Mantidae > Deroplatys > Deroplatys truncata. Next base: position 18,453,633 of record CM060979.1, read on the forward strand.
TCTTGGAAGACACTGAACTTAAATACCAAGTTTGGTACTTACTCGCCTTTTCGTTTTTGAGTTATGCTGTTTAGACACACATACGGGCATGTTTCTAAAAATACTTTTTTTTGGATTCAGGGGGGCTCAAAACATGTATCTCCGGTGAAATCTCGGTATCGAATTTTTGGGTGGAATACAATACTTTCCCTACTTACTATACGTAGTAGAGAAAGTAAAAGGAGGTTAAGTGTACGCATACATGAAAATTGTATACATTCCTTAATGAAATCAATTTTCACTTCCCTGTCACGTACCTGATAGGTAGAGAAGTGCAATTTTTGTTCAGTTCCCTTCAAATTTTGTAGAGAGACACTATCCGAGGTAGCTGCCTATCGCAGCTCCTTAATTTCCCCACAATATTGACTGCGCACCGGTCCTATACACGGGACCCCAAAGGTGGGATCGAACCCGGACGCATTCCGTGGCTACCGGGAACCACGGCTCCATGCTACCGCGCATAGAGTTAGAAAACCGTTACTGCAGATTTTGAAATCAGGCTTCCTACTTCATTAGCAAACAATACTACCTATGTTATCTTACCTGTACACCAATATTTAGATAATAAAATATACATTTATAGTTCTAGGTAGCTAACGTGCCTGCCCTGGAGACTAAAGACATACGCCACTGGAGGCGCCATGGAGAGCAGGGCTGAAGATTGCAGGAGAAAGGGTCAGCCCTCTAGGGATGATATCAAGTTTCAGATTTCCACCTAAACAAGCAAAAGCTGGTTTTCCTTCTCTCTGGTTTAGCGATTTGAAGCTTGCGATGGGACACAAGGAGGGGAAGACAATGACGTCGCCCTTGGCAAATCTATCCTCCGTGGGCCTCAAAGATTTATAAGCTTGCTCCTGGGTGGTGTCCCCATGAGCTCTCTTGGTTGGTGTGCGTGAGAGTAAAAAGAGAAGGTTATTGTTGATAACTACTGCAGACAACACTTCCAGGTTTATTGCATGTAGAATCATGTATGATACTCGTTCATGCTCGCTAGTGTAGCCTAATTCACAACCTCTGCTTCATACTGATAAATACGCTTAAGAAAACCTCGATTTGCTCCACTACATAGAAATTTAACTGGTCCAGTGGCCAGAATATCTGCAGAGACTTAGCCACGCGCCAGGGAAACGATCTATAGACACTACAGTTGACGCTCTTCTTTGCCATTTACTGTGCAAATTCAACAACTTTTCTCTACACCCGGAAAACACAACTCTTCCGTATATACCGGTGCGAAAATATTTATTTACCTAACTATACAGGTAAGTCAGTTTTTTCAGGAAGAGCGTCGAAACGAGTTCTAAAAACGAAATTTTCCTGAAGTTACGTACAATATTTTGTTACCGAGTGGGATGACTCAGGCGGTAAAATCTGTGACCCGCATTCGGGAGGCCCCAGGTTCAAATCCCGTGACCCAACCAATCTGTCTGAGGTTTTTCCGTGGTTTTCCTCAGTTGCCAAGGTAAATATCGGATTGCATATTTAATACCACGACCTAAAGTTCAACCTTAAGTCTAAAACAATAGTAAAATGAAAAATAAGTGGTAATAGCAAATGTAAACAGCTAGACTGGACGGCACCCTAACACCATTTGCACGGCACGAAGCAGAAGATCTGACTGCCATGCGCTGGGGTGAGGAAGCAAGATGGCATTTCCAGGGATGAAACCTAGAAGGCTAACTGTCCGCCTTTCTGTGTGAGGACGGCGGTTAGACTGGACGGCACCTAATGCCATTTGCACGTCAAGCAGTGGTTACAGGGATGATACCTAAAAGTCTAACTGCCCACATTCTGTGTGAGGGCGGCAGTTACACTGGACGGCACCTAATGCCATCTGCACGGCAAGCGGTGGTTACAGGGATGAAACCTAGAAGGCTAACTGCCCATTTTCTGGGTGGGGGCGGCGGTTAGACTGGACGGCATCTAATGCCATCTGCACGGCAAGTGGTGGTTACAGGCATGAGATCTAGAAGCCTAACTCTCCGCCTTTCTGTGTGAGGACGGCGGTTAGACTGGACGGCACCTAATGCCATTTGCACGGCAAGCTGTGGTTATAGGGATGAGACCTAGAAGGCTAACTGTCCATCACATATCGCTCTAAGAGTTTTCCACCAACAGATCCGTCGCGATATGGCCAGGGAGTTAAAGCGACGTAAAAAAAAAAAGATAGAAAGAAATATTTTGTTTCATGCTTTGTCGAAATACTTTATATTAGTTAAATTAATATTGTGCTGCACATTGTTGGACAGGAACGCAGTAATATGTTTCATATGCTCAAATACATGTTGGTAACCTTGGAGCTTGTCGGTGCAGTGGCGCCGTTCTCGGAGCAATATGAACTATTTCAACACATTGTTGAGCATGTGACTGCAGAAGCTCAGTAGCATTATGAAAACAAAAACTGTGGAAGTAAATCAATGAAGGTGAGTTATTAAGTAATATTCAAGTTTTAAAAGTAATATAGAAACGTGAGGTAATGCAATACGGAAGAAAAATGCTTATGAATAGTTATTCTCATATGTTGGTGTTGGAGTACAGAGAGTAACTGAACCAGCTTGACGTGCTGGTTTGGAGACAGAAAAATATGACATTCCAGATAGTATGATACAATACAATCTGTAGAAAATGTAGAGTACACAGTAGCAAACGAAGCATTTTGAGGTTAGGCGCATGGGATCGTAGATGTAGTATAATAACAGGAGCACTGCTTGAACAAACTTGAAATCTGACTTTATGAAACATCAAAATGAAATGTAACTCACAAGTGTGTACGTACTGTTTTAACTAATGAGTTCTGGTACACAAAGGGAAGCTAGCGCGTACTGACAAAACGATATTACCGTACCGTGCAGTAGACTTCACATCACACACACCTGGGGACAGTGACTACTGTCCATTCCAAACCAGAGTTCCCTCTGATGTAAACAGAAGCACGTGCTTCGGCTTGTCACGAACCCAAGAATATACTCTTACGCCAACGTAAATAGTTCCTTAATACATGTATTGTATTATGAAATATTAGAGCAGGAAATGTATAGAGCTACACATTTTATTGCGGTTATCATAAGAACTCATCGCTAAAGGTAATGGATATATACTAGGTGTTAAGAAATTACAAAATATGATTTTCGCCTGCTATTGCGTTGACGCCGAGAGCATCTTGCATGTTAATACCAACCAAATGCACCACTGCCACTCTCTTACGTACACAAGAAATGCAGCAATGAATTCCCAGAGGTGCTATCTGAGTATCGAATAAACAGTTTGCGTAACACAGGATATATGATAAGCTAACAGTCATTCATAATACACTAACACACATATGCTCAGCTCAGGTCAAATCTTGTGATTTAGTCAGTTGGTATTTGAGCTCACATGGCAGAGGAAGGTGCGTGTAGTGCGAATAAACTGTTCAAAGACAGAAGCGGGAAACAGTTAAAAAGTGGCTAAAACAAACAAATCTTCATATATTCAACTCGCTATTACAAAAATACCCATCACTTGCATTATTGCATATTACGAAACTATAATAATATCGGATTTTACAGGCGTTTCAGTGAGAAGTGTAACGAAAGCAAGCAGGGAATGTAAACAGACATAATGCAACATATAAGAGGAACTTGTGGGAACTTGTTTTAAGTGCGACAGTGCTGTGGAATTGTGGATAAGCTTGTCATTATTTTGGAGAGTAGTTCTGATTCCGATATGGCAGCAGAGTCATCTTCGGGGGATTCGGATTTGGGTGTTGCACTTTTGCCCGAGGATTGTGATTAACGTAAGTAAAATGTTCATTGCCGCATACTTATTAAATCGATGGTTACCTCAGGTTGCATTTTGAACTATGATTCTCACGCAGGGCGCCTTTTTATAGATTAAATAGTGTTCAATAAGCACGTGGGAGGGAAATAAGCAGCAATTTGGGCGGAGATTGCGAACTACTTTCGCGCGGATAATACAAAGAGTTTGTTTTCAGTGAAAGGCACTCTGGTTTGGAATGGACAGTAGTACTGTACAAGCTTTGTTTACATTCGACACGCCACAAACAGGTTTCTCAGTCGGAGACTGATTTGTTGACCAATGTAGCGCAGTAAAAAAGCTTCTACGTAATTCCTAATCTCAAAATGCACTGAGTGAGATAGCTATGCGGTAACGTGGGAGGTCCCGGGGTCGATTCCAGTCGATCATTCAATACAACCTTGGGTTTTTCGTTGTTTTCCTCGGTCGGTAGACGAATGCTTGGGCGGACCCTCATCTAACACGATTTCCTTTCCATAATTTCTCCTTCATTCTGTTTCCAGGTGTTTTACATTCTGTGGCGTATGGCGGTGCCGGACAGATGCCGTGGAAGCTTCCTCACAGAAGAGACTGCTCCCAGTGGAGACCAGAGGGCTATTTGGTCGACGTCTCGTCCATCACCCACTGTAGGAAGTTTTCGACCTGGAACTGTTAGGCACTTCCGCACGTCTCTGAGATCTGTAGCCTCCTGTGGTTCTTTCACTTCATCCCTTCCTCCTGGGGGTAGTAGCCACAATAGATCTATGTAAGTCGCAGCGTATTAGGTGTACCTCTACCCAGAAAATTTAGAATATACATTTTGGCATGTAAATATCTCTAATATACATATATTTTAATCAAAATCGCTACAGCCACGTTTCAGAAAATCTTCATTCGACGTCTCGATTTTGAATAATGATGTTCACAGACACAGGCACAAGGATATTTTTCTAAAAACGTTTTTTACTTTCTCTACTACTATCTTAAGTAGGGGAAATATTGCATTCCACCCAAAAATTCTATACCGAGATTTCACCGGAAATTGAGGTGCCCTGAATCAAAATAAAGCATTTTTGGAAACATGTCCATGTGTGTGTCTGTCTGTGAACAGCATAACTCAAAAACGAAAAGTCGGATAAATACCAAACTTAGTATTTGAGTTTAGTATCTTCCAAGGATGCGACACGAAGACTTTCAAGAAAATCCCCTCACCCTAGACTACCCTTTAGACATAACATTTTTCGAAAATTTTGATGTTTTCAAAAATGGTTCTATGATTTTGATTAAAATATCATATGTTTAAGATATTTTCATGGCAAATTAAATGTATATCTTGAATTTTCTGGGAATGTCCCCAAAAGTCCTCTTCATTCTGAATGAATTCGCATTACTGCTAAACCGTAAGAGACAGAATATTTTACTACACTAAGAATTTAGAGCTCCTTAAAACACAGAATTTATATCACACATACTTTTTGTATGTGTGTTTGTGTGGAGTGAGCCATTTCCGAGATATTCCTTGTTTTTTGTTTAAATTTTCCAATACTTAATACTTTTTCGTAAATGGGAACTCATTCGTTTTTGTATGTCCTGGACATACAAAGAGAATGGAATACTCCACATAGCAACCAGCTCTTAAAATATTTGACTATCGCTTAAAGCCTACCATATTCCCCTTGCATCTACAAGAAAATTAGCAATAAGAAGTAGATGGAGTATAAGCGTTTGTAAAAATAGTTTGTACAAGAGTAGAGAAAGTCATGTGAGTGCAACACATCAGATTTTTTTTTGTGTTCAAGGGGCCTGAAAACGGTGAAATCTCGGTATCATAGACTACACACTTAAAAAAATATGACTTTGTCTTACAGAAGCACACAATGCTATTATTACGAAGAGTCCTTAGTCGCGGATTTTGAGATTTCTTTGGAAATCTGGGAACCAAAAAATGCGATAGTAAGCCATTTTCCGTATCAAATACATGGTAAATCTTACTCGTGATGTATTTCCAACTTCAGGGGAAAGTTGATGTTTTGGGGGTTAAATTGAAATTCAGAAATAAAAAGAAAAAAATCAATCACGTTGACAAAAGAAGGGTAGAAAACAAAGAGGGACCTCAGGCCCCGTTTAAGAGCTCAATCACGTGAAAGCTTGGGGGATGCCATTCCATCCACATCGCTGGCATCTAGGTCTCTGAAATTACTGGTGCCTCCAAGCCATTAAATAATTGAGTGGGAAACTAGTTTCCCTTTTTTTCCCTCCTTTTTCCCTGTGGTTTTGCTGCAGGCACAACAGTTAATATAACGTACAATTCCACGAGAGCAAATGTTTGTGGATATGCAATGCAGGGGAACCATGCTGACTGCATCTCCTGCAACCTACTGTATTACATTTCCTTGAGATTAAATTAATTCCCTAAACGGGGAAGCAAGAAGGTGCATACAACATTCAGTGGCAACATTATCTCATTTGTACACAGATTGCTACATACATAAAGATCTGATGTATTGCATTCACATGACTTTCTCTAATAACTCCTCTAGAAAAGTTCATTCTTGTATCTAATTCTTGTGGGTATAAGAAAAATGTAGTTGCTAAAACGAGCCACATTTTTAAAAATATGTGATACATTCACATGACTTTCTCTACCTTCTATCGTTTATTAGTAAGTATACAAACTATTCTTACTAAAGCTTATTTTTCTATCTTCTACATTTTAATCCAAACAAATATTTGCAGAAATAGCTACATTACAAATGGTATAGATACAAAGAGAATAGCGATAGTCAAATGTTTAACAACTGGACGCTATATGCTGGCCTTAAAATTTCATACTGTTTCCATGACATCGCGAGAAACAACTGAATGTTGAAAGAACTTCAAAGAGTGACCAAGAAATGAACAATTCGAACCATTTTGAGGCAGTGTTTTTAACACTTAAATGATTTCAGTCAAATTATATATTTTGTAAATTCAATAACAGCCCGCCTGGAAGCAACATGTGTATGTAATAATTTGTAAAATGTATGTAACAGTCATTGCATATGCTTATATTATTGTATCCATGTGTAATAGTGTTATGTGAATACCTTACGTAATTTAATAATGTAGGAGCTGTGAGAATAATAGGTTAAACGTTGCTAACAATGAGGTAACCTTGAGGCAATAATGAATTTGAAAGTTTAACAATACTACTTGTGATTCTTGGAGTAACAATAATGTAAATTTTGAGACAGTTTAACAATAGCCAATCAACAACCAGAAAAAGCTTTAGTTAAATAAAAGTATTCTATTGGAGTAGGATTAGCCAATCAGAGACTTGAAATACAGAAATTTACAAGTTTAGACGGTCGAAATCTATTCAGTTGCCCGCAGACAGTGCTCATAACTGGATGCATTGCTTGTGTGTCCTCGAGAAGTATAATACGTATTCGTGTGAGACGAAAACAGTTTTTACGTATTAAAAAAGTGCAAGTATTTAATAAAAACATCTCACACCTCTCTATATCAGTGAAGTGTTACAATCGAAATACGATACAACTCCGTACATACATAGGGCTAATAAAATACTCCTTTCTCAAATTGGCGTCCAAAGCGTGGTGCCAAAAACTCCTACAATAACAATAACTCCTTTCTCAATTAGTAACGGATACCTCAGAAATGGCTTATGCCAGAAAAAAATATTTACTGGAAGTGAATTGTGCGTTGTAAAGAGATCTACATTTTTTGTACAGTACGTTTTGACTACTGCTTAACGTTTGCCAGTTATACAAGATTATACAAAATTCCTTCCGAATGAAGAGGACCTCAAAGGCATTACCAGAAAATATATTATATAAATTTTATTTGCACTCAAATATCTTTAATGCATAGTATTTAATAAAAATCGTTAGAGGAAGTTTTAGAACATTAAAATCTGTAGTAAGGGCGGGGGAATTTTCTTGAAAACCTTCGTGTCGCATATTTGGAAGATATTGCACTTAAACACCAAGTTTGGTCCAACACCACTTTTCGGTTTTGAGTTATGTTGTTCTCGGACACACGCCCGCGCGCGCGCACGCACACACACACACACACACACGACAGGTTTCTAAAAATGCTTTATTTTTTTGCATTCAGGGTGCCTCAAAATATGTATTTCCGATGAAACTCGGTATCGAATTTTTTGTCGAAATGCAATACCTTTTCTACCTATGTACATGGTAGAGAAAGTAAAAATAATATTCACATAACTCTCTACCCTCTATCGGTTATTAGTGGGTATACAAATTATCTTACCAAAGTTTATATTCCTATTTACTTCATTTTAATCAAAATAAATTTTCTGAAAACAACTGCAACACAAATTTCGTTATATATACAAAGAGAATAGCGATAGTCAAATGCTTTAGAACTGGACGCTGAAAGCTGAGCTTCAAATTCTATACTCTTTCCATGACAGGGCGAGAAACCACTGAAAATCGACAGCACTTTAAAAGAATGGCAAAGTATTGAACAATTCGAACCATTAATAACGGATATCTCGGAAATGGCTCATTCCACAAAGTTATTTGTAATAAATTGTGTGTTTTAAAGAGATCTGCATTTTTTGTACAGTGCGTTTTCTTCTATCGCTTAACGTTTGCTGGCTATACAACATTATAGAAAATTCCTTCCGAATGAAGAGGACTCCACAGGCTATTCCCAGAAAATTTAAGATATACATTTTATACGTAATGTAAATATGTTTACTATATGGTACTTTAATCAAAATCGCTATAGCCATTCTTTATAAAATAAAAAAAATAGAAAAATGTTCAATGTAAAGCATATTAGGTGGGGTATTTTTTTGGAAATCTTCGCGTCGCATTTTTGGAAGGTATTGAACCTAAATACCAAGTTTGGTACACATTCGACTTTTCCTTTTTGAATTATGCCGTTCATAGTAACAGACACACAAACACATCTCCGTGTTTGTACACTCAGGAGATCGTAAAACAGGTTTATCTTTCAAAATACAACATAACATTTGTTAAAACTTTCAAATGCAGAGAGATGAAACAAAAGTCATGATGTTTAATATGTCCTGGCTCGAAAGGGAAGCAGTAACCCGTCTTTTGTTTTTTCAATTAAAGGAAAGACCACGGAATCCGTACACAAGCAGTTTACTCAACCGAATTTTGAACTCGGGCCCTGTGTATTACAAGCTATATCATATGGAGCAGGGACAATCTGATTTCTTATATCAGAAATCATGAATATACTTTTCCATCCATAAACCAAATGTTTTTGAATCCTCTTTCTTCCGTGTTTCTATATTGGGATCAAACCGATGACCCCTAAACTGAGATCCAATTATATTGTCAATAGAACCTGGTCCCGTCTGCAAGTCTCTCAGTCGTGGAAAGTGAATGTCCTTCTCCGATCCTTGTAATCTACTTTAAATGCGATTTCTTTTCCCGCAGTGAAGCTGGCCTTAGGCGCAGACAGTCTCCAGCTATTACTGTGCTTCGTGAAGGGTAAGTAAGCCTGTAGATACCATCTCTGGAGCATCCCATCAGACTCGAGTCTTAAAAATATCGTGGTATGCAACAGCGGCGCACATTTCAGCATCCCATTTCTCTGTTAGATAACAACCACTTCAGAGTTAATTGTTTTATAAAACTGTCCATTTGTCCAGTTTTCACTGCCACTTCACTAATGTCATTTAGTTCAGTTCTCACTATTACTTCACTAATGTCATTTAGTTCAGTTCTCACTGTCATTTCACTGATGTCATTTAGTTCAGTTCTCACTGTCACTTCACTGATGTCATTTAGTTCAGTTTTCACTGGTCATTTAGTTTACTTCTGTCACTTCATTAATGCCATTTAGTTCATTTCTCATTGTTGCTTCACTGATGTCATTTAGTTCAGTTCTCACTGTCAGTTCATTGATGCGATTTCGTTCAGTTCTCACTGTCACTTCATTAATGTCATTTAGTTCAGTTCTCACTGTCACTTCACTGGTGTCATTTAGTTCAGTTCTCACTGTCACTTTACTGATGCCATTTAGTTCAGTTCTCACTGTCACTTCATTAATGCCATTTAGTTCATTTTTCATTTTGCTTCACTGGTGTCATTTAGTTCAGCTCTCACTGTCACTTCATTAACGCAATTTAGTTCATTTCTCATTTTGCTTCACTGGTGTCATTTAGTTCAGTTCTCACTGTCACTTCACTGGTGTCATTTAGTTCAGTTCTCACTGTCACTTCACTGATACCATTTAGTTCAGTTCTCACTGTCACTTCATTGATGCCATTTAGTTCATTTCTCATTTTGCTTCACTGGTGTCATTTAGTTCAGTTCTCACTGTCACTTCACTGATACCATTTAGTTCAGTTCTCACTGTCACTTCATTGATGCCATTTAGTTCATTTCTCATTTTGCTTCACTGGTGTCATTTAGTTCAGTTCTCACTGTCACTTCACTGATACCATTTAGTTCAGTTCTCACTGTCACTTCATTGATGCCATTTAGTTCATTTCTCATTTTGCTTCACTGGTGTCATTTAGTTCAGTTCTCACTGTCACTTCACTGATGCCATTTAGTTCATTTCTCATTTTGCTTCACTGGTGTCATTTAGTTCAGTTCTCACTGTCACTTCACTGATGCCATTTAGTTCAGTTCTCAATGTCACTTCATTAATGCCATTTAGTTCATTTCTCATTTTGCTTCACTGGTGTCATTTAGTTCAGTTCTCACTGTCACTTCACTGATGCCATTTAGTTCATTTCTCATTTTGATTCACTGGTGTCATTTAGTTTAGTTCTCACTGTCACTTCACTGATGCCATTTAGTTCAGTTCTCACTGTCACTTCATTGATGCCATTTAGTTCAGTTCTCACTGTCACTTCATTGATGCCATTTAGTTCATTTCTCATTTTGCTTCACTGGTGCATTTAGTTCAGTTCTCACTATCACTTCATTGATGCCATTTAGTTTAGTTCTCACTGTCACTTCACTGGTGTCATTTAGTTCAGTTCTCACTGTCACGTCACTGATGTTATTTAGTTTAGTTCTTATTGTCGCTTCACTGGTGCCATTTAGTTCAGTTCTCACTGTCACTTCATTAATGCCATTTGGTTCATTTCTCATTTTGCTTCACTGGTGTCATTCAGTTCAGTTCTCACTGTCACTTCATTGATGTTATTTAGTTCAGTTCTCACTGTCACTTCACTGATGTTATTTAGTTCAGTTCTCACTGTCACTTCATTGATGTCATTTAGTTCAGTTCTCACTGTCACTTCACTGATGTCATTTAGTTCAGTTCTCACTGTCACTTCACTGATGTCATTTAGTTCAGTTCTCACTGTCACTTCACTGATGTCATTTAGTTCAGCTGTCACTGTCACTTCACTGACGAGGTTTAGTTCAGCTGTCACTTCACTGATGTCACCTAGTTCAGTTCCGTCACTTCACTCACGTGCATTAGTTCAGCTGTCACTTCACTGAACCACTTCCAGTGAAGACTGTTATTCAGTTAACATGAAAGAAGCATATGCAAATACGCAGCATCTTTTATACAAAATAAACTACTAAAACCATAAATGGAACATATGTGCTGAGCTTAAAGTTGTAGCATTGCTGACGAGGCTAAAATAGGGGTACAGAAAATTCAAATTCCCGCTAGGGACAAACACTATATTGTGAAAAAATGCACACCCCGAAAAGAAAACTTTCTAGCTCAAAAATGTGCAACATGAAGCGTTGGTCGACAGGCAAAATTATATTATCTCCTGTTCAGGTTATCACTGGCTTAATAAAACAATTTTTGAAGGCAATGGATACAGGAGGTTCAGGAATCGCTTACCTGAAGGAAAAGTTTACACGAATTAGCGAGGCCAACATAAGCATGTACGTTGGAGACCTCAAATAAAGCAATTATTTTGTGACGCCGTATTCTAAGATAAATTGAATTTAATCGAGAGAGGCGCCTGGAATTAATTTGAAAACGCATGTTGCAACTTTCTGGGAAACAAGAAATCTAAAACTAAAAAGAAATTGTGGAGTGTCTACTTGCATCATTTTGTAACACGAGGTGTAATGTGTGTCTGAAGCTGCATATTTTTAAACTCTCATTTGGACTTTTTCCCGCAAATATGGACAAGTTTACGATGAGCACGGTGAAAATATTCATCAAGATGCAGCTGAAACGGAAAGGAGATACAGCGTAAAATACAAGGAAAACATGTTAACCACTACTATTGGACCCTTTTGAGAGTGACGCCTGAAGAACTACAAAAAGAAAAAGGACAACAAAATCAGTTTTCCATTATAGTGGAAATTTCCTTCAATTTTAATATTGTCACTTTAAGATAGTAATAAATTACAATTATGGTTTAAAATAAAAACACTCCAAAGAGCAGCGAGTATTACGTGTGTTATGCAGTGATGTTCAAGTGTACAACACATTAAATTTTAACAAGAACATTCATAACTGAAATCATCATTTGCTTCCAGCATTGTGGGTGTTATTTAACTATATCACGTATTTTATTTGTAATGATGTTGATAGATTTCGCATAACAGCAGTGGCTTGTTTCCCTGTGCAAGTAACGTGGTTTTATTTTTAGCGATAAAATGCAATTAGCTCTATTTATGCATATTTGGAGTGCAGATTTATTTGTTAACAGTTACATACGATGTTATTATTCGTCATTATCTACCTAATTCGTGATAAAAATAAAACATCAACCGAAAATTTCTAACGTGCAGACAAAACCTTAATTTTATTTATATAAATTTATGGCTGTTTTAAAAATGGTACATAGTAAACCAATTTGATTTCCAAATTCCGATTCCATGATGTGAATACAATAGGAATAGCCCCGATTTTTTTTTCCTGGAGTGGATTTTGGTGCCGAGCAGTTTGATGAGCCGTCTGCTTTGAGTAACATCACATTAACTTGCAGATTCTCAATTGTTTCCTTACAGCTACTCTGTGACAACGATCTGACTACCGGGCCACTAGTTTCAAACCCTATCCTCTGAAATCAACTATGTCAATAACGGAGTTTCTTATTTCATGCAACCTAGACGTAGAAAAAAAATCTGATGTGTTACACTCACATGACTTACTCTACTCTTGTACAAAGTATTTTTACAAACGCTTATTCTCCATATGCTTCATGTTAATCGAGATGTTAAAATTATTGCTAATTTTCTTGTAGATGCAAGGGGAATTGGTAGGCTTTAAGCTATAGTCAAATATTTTAAGAGCTGGTTGCTATGTGGAGTATTCCATTCTCTTTGCATTACCAAGACAAAAAAAATGAATAAAGAATTCTCATTTCAGAAAAAGTAAAAATATTGCAAAATTTAAGGGAATAACAAGCAATATCTTGAAAATGGTTTAGTCAACAATAAAAAATGTATATGACATAAATTGTGTATTTTAACGCGATCTACATTTTTTGTGTAGTAAAATTTTGTCTATCTCTTATGCTTTACCAGCTATGCAAAAGTCGTTCACAATTAAGAACACTTTTGGAGACATTCCCAGAAAATTCGATTTATACATTTTATTTGTCATGAAAATATCTTAAACATATGATATTTTAATCAAAATCGTTAGAGCCATTTTTGAGAAAATTAAAATTTTTGAAAAATATTCCATGTGAAGGGTAATCTGGGGTGGGGGGATTTTCTTGAAAACCTTCGTGTCGCATCTCTGGAAGATACTGGACCTAAATACCTAGTTTGTTGTTTATCCGACTGTTCGTTTATGAGTTATAGTGTTCACAGACAGACACACACATGCACATGTTTCCAAAAATACCTTTTTTGGATTCAGGGGGTCTCAAAACATGTATTTCCGGTGAAATCTCGGTATCGAATTTTTGGGTGGAATACAATACTTCCCCTACTTACTATACTTAGTAGAGAAAGTAAAAATGCATTTTAGAAATTGTGCGATTATTTTATGGACTGGCTGCTAATTTCTATTAAGAGGAGCCGCTAAAATTCATTCTACATCAGAATGAGAATTTAATCAATTGTGAAAACTGTGCGGAAAGAAAACTTAAGTTATATACGAGGGCGGATTGATAAGTCAGTGACTTATTAAAGAAAATAACAAGTTTTTTTTCAATAAAGTTAATTATGTTTCTTCCTTTAATTCAATACACGTTAACTATCACGCCTTGTGAATCCCAAAAGACAGCTGTCATGATTTTTCTTACCAACGGAATTGTTTTCACTTTCTTTGGAGCAGGTTCGCCGAAAGAAATCCACTGCTTTGATTGTTGTTTGGTTTAAGGTTGATAGTAATGGATCCAAGTTTCATCAACCGTGATATAACGCCGCAAAAACTCATTTGGGTTGCGCTGGAACATGTTCAAACATCCCTGTGAAATGGTCACACGATTCCGCTTGTTCTCAATTGTGAGCGGTAGCGGCATGTATCTTGCTGACGGTTTTCTCATCCCAAAAATTCGTGCAGAATGTTATACACCCGTTCACTCGAGATGTCTACAATCTTGGCTATCTCACGGATTTTCACCCGGTGGTCTTCCAGCACAATATCGTGAACATTGTTCAGCATTTCTTCTGTTGTGACCTCAACCGGTCGTCCTGTGCGCATGGCATGTCTTGTGCTCGAACGGCCACATCGAAATTCTGTGAACAACTTGTGAACCATGCCATGTGATGGAGGCGAGTCCCCATAATACTTGTTCAGCTTTTCTTCCGTTTCCTTCACCGTCTTACCACGCAACAAGTAGTGCCTTATACGAAATTTTAGACGCTCCCAACAATGTTCTAAGAAACAAATGAAGACGAATTATACCCAGAATAGATGTAAGAGTTGGGTGCAAACAAGAAACCTGTTATTAGAACGCTATCTCTCGTCAAAGTCATGAACTTATCAATCCTTCCTCGTAAAATGGAATAAAAAATCTGATGTGTTACACTCACATGACTTTCTCTACTCTTGTACAAACTATTTTTACAAACGCTTATTCTCCATCTACTTCATGTTAATCGAGATAAACATTTGCAGAGTTTATCTTATTGCTAATTTTCTTGTAGATGTAAGGGGAATATATATTTACAAGGGCAATATAGAAATACAGTAGCCTTTAAGCACATACATATCTCTTAATAGCTGGTTGCTAGGTGCAGCACCATTCCCTTTCCCACAGATTAATACTCTTTAAATATCCAAGACAAAAAAATGAATCACGAATTCCCATTTGAGAAAATTAGTATTGAAAAATTTAAGGGAATAACAAATAATATCTCGAAAATGGTTCACTCAACAAATAAAATGTATGTGACATAAATTGTGTATTTTAACGCGATCTACATTTTTTTGTGCAGTAAAATTTTGTCTATCTCTTATGGTTTACCAGTTATGCAAAAGTCGTTCACAATAAAGAATACTTTTGGAGACATTCCCAGGAAATTCAAGATATACATTTTATTTTTCATAAAAATATCTTAAACATATGATATTTTAATCAAAATCCTTAGAGCCATTTTTGAGAAAATTAAAATTTTTTAAAAATCTTCCATATAAAGGGTACTCTGGGGTGGGGGGATTTTCTTGAAAACCTTCCTGTCGCATCCTTGGAAGATACTGAACCCAAATACCAAGTTTGGTGTTTATCCGACTGTTCGTTTCTGAGTTATGCTGTTCACAGACACACACACACACGGACATGTTTCCAAAAATGGTTTTTTTGGACTCAGGGGGTCTCAAAACATGTATTTCCGGTGAAATCTCGGTATCGAAATTTTGGGTGGAATACAATACTTCCCCTACTTACTATACGTAGTAGAGCAAGTAAAAAAAAATCTGATGTGTTACACTCACATGACTTTCTCTACTCTTGTACAATCTAATTTTACAAACGCCTATTCTCCATATGCTTCATGCTAATCGAGATATCGAGATGTCAATCTTATTGGTAATTTTCTTGTAGATGCAAGGGAAATATGGTAGCTTTTAAGCGATAGTCAAATATTTTAACGCTGGTTGCTATGCGGCGCATTACATTCTCTGCAAGTCCAGGACATAAAAAAATGAATAACGAATTTGAGAAAAAGTATAAGTATTGGAAAATTTAAGGGAATAACAAGCAATATCTCGAAAACGGTTCACTCAACAAAAGAAATGTATATGACATAAGTTGTGTATTTTAACGAGATCTACAGTTTTTGTGTAGTAAAATTTTGTCTATCTCTTATGGTTTACCAGTTATGCAAAAGTCGTTCACAATGAAGAATACTTTTGGAGACATTCCCAGAAAATTCGAGATATACATTTCATTTCTCATTACATTATCTTAAACATATGATATTTTAATCAAAATCGTTAGAGCCATTTTTGAGAAAATTAAAATTTTCGAAAAATGTTCCATGTAAAGGGTAGTCTGGGGTCGGGGGAGTTTCTTGAAAACCTTCGTGTCGCATCTCTGGAAGATACTGAACCTAAATACCAAGTTTAGTGTTTATCCGACTGTTCGTTTTTGAGTTATGCTGTTCACAGACACACACACACACACAGACACACACAGACACACACACGGACATGTTTCCAAAAATGCTTTTTTTGGATTCAGGAGGTCTCAAAACATGTATTTCCGGTGAAATCTCGGTATCGAGTTTTTGGGTGGAATGCAATACTTCCCCTACTTACTATACGTAGTAGAGAAAGTAATTAGTTAGCCAAAATATTCAGTAGTTCTTATTTTGTTGCAACGGATCTACTTTGAACACATATCTCTTGAATACTAAGTTTAACTGATCCCATTTCCTTCAATTTTAGTCTTTTAAATACTAAATTATCGTACGGACAACACTGTCAAGAGCCTGGGCATGCCCTGACAAGAGAGCTGCCTCACATACTTAGTTTGTGGTTGTCTTTAAAGCGATGGAAAAGCTTCGGTTCCGAGTTGTTTTCATGAAATTCTCCTGACGACCAGAGAGATAGACATAAAATGTGCTCAGGATCATCTAGGTTTCTGAACACGTACCTCTGCCCAGGCTAAATCCCCTTGTTGCATGGTTATTTATGTTCCTTCCTCACTCTTTCTTTAGCTCATGATAAAAGTTACAAATAGTTTTTCACTTCTCACAGGCAAAGAAGCGCTCCCATATCTGTCTTAGTTTCCACACTCGGCTTATCCTCCAAAATGATCCTAATAACTTGCTTCACCACATCTTATTCTTCATGATTACCTTACAGTAACTCAGAACAGTCTACGGCTAGCTTTTACAGCAGCCTTTTTTACTTACTGTATCGCAAGGAGAGAAAGCATTGTGTTCCATCCCCCCAAAATCTGATCTGATACATTCACCTTACTTTCTCTACTACGTATATAAACAGCGAAAGCATTGCCTCCACTCAAAAATTCGATACCGATATTTCACCGGAAATACATGTTTTGAGGCGCCCCGAAACCAAATAAGGCATGTTTGGAAACATGTCCGTGTGTAAGTCTGTGAACAGGTAACTCAAAAATGTAAATTCTGATAAAAAAGTTGTATTTAGGTTCACTACCGGCTCGAAGATTTTCAAAAAAATCCCCCACAACCACTATCTTTTACATGGAACACATTTTAAACTTTTTATTTTTAAAAGATGGACAAATAAAATGTACATCTTGAATTTTAGGAGAATACCCAACTAAGTCCTCTTCATTCGGAGGGAATTTCGTATAATCGTGTACAACTTGTAAACTTTAGGATAGACGAAAACGTAAAAATCTGACGAGTTACACTCATGACTTTCTCTACTCTTGCACAAACTATTTTTACAAACTCTTATTCTATATATGCTTCATGTTAATCGAGATATTAATTGAAAAATTTAAGGGAATAACAAGGAATATCTCGAAAATGGTTCACTCAACAAAAAAAATGTATATGACATAAATTGTGTATTTTAACGCGATCTACATTTTTTGTGTAGTAAAATTTTGTCTATCTCTTATGGTTTCCAAGTTATGCAAAAGTCGTTCACAATGAAGAATACTTTTGGAGACATTCCCAGAAAATTCAAGATATACATTTTATTTGTCATGAAAGTGTCTTAAACATATGATATTTTAATCAAAATCGTTAGAGCAATTTTTGAGAAAATTAAAATTTTCGAAAAATGTTCCATGTAAATGGTAATCTGGGGTGGGGGGTTTTTCTTGAAACCTTCGTGTCGCATCTCTGGAAGATGCTGAACCTAAATACCAAGTTTGGTGTTTATCCGACTGTTCGTTTCTGAGTTATGCTGTTCACAGACACACACACGGACATGTTTCCAAAAATGCTTTTTTTTGGATTCAGGGTCTCAAAACATGTATTTCCGGTGAAATCTCGGTATCGAATTTGTGGGTGGAATACAATACTTCTCCTACTTACTATCCGTAGTAGAGAAAGTAAAAGATCGTGAAAAAACGGGATTTTTGTTCAGAGGCCTCTTTATCAGGCTTGAGGTTCTTTTACGTGCCGTAAATCTACGACACGGGACCACCGGCTTTACTTCCCTTCCGAAGGAAGCCATGCTAAGGATTTTTACGCCCGAAAAAAATCCATCGCCCTCCGCCGGGTTTGAATCCGCGACCTCGTGAAGTAGAGGCTAGCATGGCAACCACTAGACCACGGCCGGGGCGCCACCTCGCTGGGTCATGTGAATGTAAATAATCGGTTTTTTTTCTGCTGGAGATACAACTACAGAATGCTCCATTTAACACGAGTTGTGTTGAACTCAGCAAACTGGAGATTCTGTGACTGTATTTGACCTTAATCGGTTGTCCTTGTCTCATAGAAGTTTATCAGTCTCTGTGCGCCTGTTTGTCATTCCCTGTCCCCTCCCCCGCATCTCACCGGGGGATGAAATTACAATTAGTCTGCGTTTCTCGTTGCTTTAAGGTCCACAACACGCTGATTATGAAGTGTTCTTTGTAATGTAATATTATGGGTACATCCAAGTTGCTTCTAGCATTCAGGGGCTAATGGAACAGTGTTTGTTGCACACCTCGCCCTCGGCTACAATTTGAGATCTCTGCAGGTGACAGCAACTTGCGTCTGCTGGTTTGTTATCATCCTTCTTAGCGTCTAAATCACGTCCTTAATTTCTCCACCGGTATTCAATAACGAGACTTCACCGCGTTCGTGCGTGTGTGAAAAGCATTACTCTTGGTCTTTAAGTCAAACATCTTCCAAAAATGCCTCACAAAGATTTTCAAGAAGTACCCCTCACCCTAAACTACTCTTTACATGCATGTACACTATGTGATCAAAAGTATCCGGACACCCCCAAAAACATACGTTTTTCATCTTAGTGCATTTTTCTGCCACCTTCTGCCTGGTACTCATTATCCGCGACCTCAGTAGTCACTACACATCGTGAAACAGCAGAATGGGACGCTCCGTGGAACTCACGGACTTCGAACGTGGTCAGGTGATTGGGTGTCACTTGTATCAGAAGTCTGTACCCGAGATTTCCACACTCCTAAACATCCCTAGGTCCACTGTTTCTGATGTGATAGTGAAGTGGAAACGTGAAGGGACATGTACAGCACAAAAGCGTACAGGCAGACCTCGTCTGTTGACTGACAGAGACCGCCGACATTTGAAGAGGGTCGTAAAGAGTAATAGGCAGACATCTATCCACACCATCACACAGGAATTCCAAACTGCATCAGGCTCCACTCCAAGTACTACGACAGTTAGGGTGAGGTGAGAAACCTTGGATTCCATGGTCGAGCGGCTGCTTATAAGCCACACATCATGCAGGAAAATGCTATTCGACGCCTCGCTTGGTGTAAGGAGCGTCAAAATTACACGACTGAACAGTGGCAAAACGTTGTGTGGCGTCACGAAATCACGGTACACAACGTGGCGATCCGATGGCAGGGTGTAGGTATGGCGAATGCCCGGTGAACGTCATCTGCCAGCGTGTGTAGTGCCAACAGTGAAATTCGGAGGTGGTGGTGTTATGGTGTGGTCGTGTTTTTCCTGGAGGGGGCTTGCACTCCTTGTTGTTTTGCGTGGCACGATCACATCGCAGACCTACATTGATATTTTAAGCACCTTCATGCTTCCCACTGTTGAAAAGCAATTCGGGAATGGCGGTTGCATCTTTCAACACGATCGAGCACACGTTCATACTGCACGGGCTGTGGCGGAGTGGTTACACGACAATAACATCCCTGTAATGGACTGGCCTGCACTGAGTCCTGACTTGAATCCTGTAGAACACCTTTGGGATGTTTTGGAACGCCGACTTCGTGCCAGGCCTCACCAACTTACATCTATATCTTTCCTCAGTTCCCCACTCCGTGAGGAATGGGCTGCCATTCCCTAAGAAACCTTCCAGCACCTGATTAAAAGTATGCCTGCGAGAGTGAACGCTGTCATCAAGGCTAAGGGTGGGCCAACAACATATTGACTTTCAGCATACCGATGGAGGGCGCCACGAACTTGTACGTCATTTTCAGCCAGGTGTCTGAATAGTTTTTATCACGTAGTGTATGTAGGGAGGGAGAGGTATAAAACAGAAAACTATAAGCGCTATATAGATGCACGAAAAGTGAAATAATAATAATAATAATAATAATAATAATAATAATAATAATAATAATAATAATAATAATAATAATAATAAATTCAGAGATTCTCGAATAATACACGCTCAAACACATCGACTTGTTTTTACTTTCTCTACTACGTATAGTATGTAGGGGAAGTATTGTATTCCACCCAAAAATTCGATACCGAGATTTTACCGGAAATATATGTTTTTGAGGCCACCTGAATCCAACAAAAGCACATTTAGAAACAGGTCCGCGCGCGGGTGTGTGGGTGTGTGTGTGTGTCTGTGTACAGCTTAACTCAAAAACGAAAAGTCGGATAAATACCAATTTGATATTTGAGTTCAGTATCTTCCAAGAATGCGACACGAGGATTTTTAAGAAAAATCCCTCACCCCAGATTACTCTTTACACGGAACATTTTTTGAAAATTTTTATTTCGTCAAAAATGGCTCTAACGATTTTGATTAAAATATCATATGATTAAGATATTTTCATGACAAATAAAATACATATCTTGAATTTTCTGGGTATGTCCCCAAAATTCCTCTTCTTTCTGAATGGATTTTGCATAACTGGTAAACCGTAAGAGACAGATAAAATTTTACTACACAAAAAAATGCAGATCTCGTTAAAACACAGAATTTATGTCAACATTTTTTTATGGAGTGAACCATTTCCGAGATATTCCGTGTTATTTGTTTGAATTTTCCAATACTTATACTTTTTCTCAAATGGGAATTCCTCATTCCTTTTTTATGTCCTGGACATGCAAAGAGAATGGAATGCTTAGCTTAGCAACCAACTCTGAAAACATTTGGCTATCGCACAAAGCCTACCGTATTCCCCTTGCATCTACAAAAAAATTAGCAATAGGACAGTTTCTGCAAATGTTTATCTTATTAGCATGAAGTAGATGGACAAAACTGTAAAAATAGTCTGTACAAGAGTATAAAAAGTCACGTGAGTGTAGCACATCAGATGTTTTTATTCCTGTTACAGAATGATTGTTTATAGTAATTCTGGTTGGCAATATATAGAGAAGGCCCAATTTCAAAAAATAATGTTTTCACGATAAGCATCCTGTTAATGTTTATCAACGTTTAGTGAGGGAAACACAACCATGAATACCAAACATGAAAACAACACATTTTGAAATAAATAATTGTAATAAATAAAAGTGTGAGCTTGAAGAGCCATAGAAACGAAAACATGAAATTAATGAACGAGTGGGAATGCGCTACAAAAAGAACACCGAAGTTTATTTGCCTCAGGAAATGTGAAAGCCCAGAATAAATTAAATCAACGTTTGATGAAGTTAATAGCCCTGTACGTTGCTATGGAAAATGGCATTGAAACAGCGGACGATGATTCATTTTGAAAAGCAATTAGTCCTTTTGAAATGAATGTTAGCAGTACTTGCAATTAAAAACATAAAGCCAGGTTTGGTATGCATTTGGAAAAACACAAAAAACTGAGCGTTTGAATGCGAACTGAACAATTTGGACAAGTTTTATCTGCAAAAACAATTAGTCGTCGCTTCCTAAGGCCCTATAGGTAAGGGGAACAGAATATGGTTTAGAACAGCAAAAGCATGATATCAATATAAGGTAAGCATGTTGATGTGAATTTCACCGAAGACTAACTTAGCAACCTTGGAAACGTAATTGCGGTTATGTATCTGTTATAACACGCATATTATATGCTTTATTTTAAGCCGATTGATTACTCCGGCGGTATCATATAATCCGTGCGCGTATGTGCGTGTGTTTCGTGTAACCTCAAAAATCACTCAAATGATTTTTATAATTCTTTCACTATTGAAAATCCGAATAAAACAGCTTGTAATTTCATTTCATAAATTATTAAAAGATTAAAAAGGATTAACAAAGCCCTTGTATTTGAATACGAACACATTAGAGTTATAAAATAATATGCTTACGAAGAAGACCTTGAGCTTTAGTTGAGAATGTCATTGAGTAGAAAAAGTAGTATTTGTTAATCCACAGAATATAAATAGTTCCTGCACTCTGTAGAGTATAAACAAAAGCCAGTTACATTTTCTTGAAAGGAATTTTGCCCCACGTTGGGCGCCAATTTGAAGTTGATGTATTGCTGCTGTTGGAGAGCCAAACTTGTACCAGATTAATGTTTACGTTATTAGCACCACGCTTTGGGTGCCAAACTTGAGGTAATTGCAGCCCCACGTAGGATACAAACTTTCCGGTGACCTTCGCCCCACTTTTAAAAAATCAACTTTGTAATTTGAATGTTTATTTAAATATTATATATGTATGCCTCGGCTGCGTCAGTATTAATTTGAAGAAACACGTATCTCTTCGCAGGGGGTGGTGCGGCTAAAGAATGAAGGCTTACACAAATTATAATGGTATTTAACTTCGGTTTATTAATCTTTCACACGATTAAATAACACTTCACTGATGTATCATACTGTAGAGCTGTGAACTTTATTTATTAATTTCATTTTTTAACATGTAAACTTCATTTTTATTCTCGCCGTAATGAAGTTTTATGTCTCACATTTAACCTGTACCGTATCGAAGTGCTGATGAACGCTGTCTTCTAGCGTCTGGCGTTTACCGCTTAAATTTGTATACTTCCACTATTTCAATTTCTGATTGGCTATTCCTACTCCAATAGAATGCTTTTATTTAACTTAAGCTTTTTCTAGTTGTTGATTGGCTGTTTATTAAGAATGTTTAAATATTACATTATTGTTCCAAGAATTACTAGTAGCCTTTAGTAAACTTTCCGATTCATTGTTGCCTCAAGGTTACCTCATTATTAGCAGCTTTCGGCTTCTTATTCTCGCAGCTCCTACATTGTTATATTACGTAATACATTCAGATAACATTATTAAACATGTACATAATAATACAAGCATAAGACAATGACTGTAACATACACTGTTTATATATTATAGTATACACATTGTTTAAGGCGAGCTGTTATTGAATTTATATATTACATAATTAGATTGATATCATTTAAGTGTTAAAAATACTGCCTCAGACCTCAAAAATCATTCAAATGATTTTGATAATTGTTTCACTATTGAAAATCCCAAGAAAACGCCTTCTAATTTCATTTCATAAATTACTAAAAGATTAAAAAGGATTTACAAAGCCCTTGTACTTGAATACGAACACATTAGAGTTATAAAAGAACATGCTCACGAAGAAAGCCTTGATTTTTAGCTGAGAATGTCATGGAGTAGAAAAAGTAGCAGTTGTTAATCCACAGAAAATAAATTGTTGATACACTCTGTAGAGTATAAAAACAAAAGCGGGTTACATTTTATTGAAAGGAATATACAAGATGGCCATGACATAACACTTCAACATACAGAAAACAAGAGTTTAAAAAGCGACAGTCGACCCTGTGTGAGCCAATTATGGTTCTTTTATCAAGAATAGCTGTTTTCACACAGATGGCCGCAGTTCCTTAAAGTATCTGGAATAATCAACTACCAATTTCGGCCCTGCATGTCACTACGTCGGCAGCCCGCTTAACAGTCAGTAGCCGGCTGCACCAGGTATCTACAGCGCTCCCCGGGTTGCGTTCTCTCCGCCAGCATAGATAGCGCTTATGCAGTCTCAACGTCGTCATCACGTGATTTTCCGGTGCCCTTCAAGCGGTATCCTTCAACGAAGAAGAGTGTGTAACAGACTTTGTTCTCGAGGACCAAAGAAGAACTTTTCTTGAGCTTCGTGGCTGGGAGCGGTCGTCTCCACGCTTTTCGGCCTTATCTAGATTATACATATACTTTTTTGGCGCAAGTAAATTTCTAAATTCTTGTCGTGTGTGGAGCGAGTTTATATTGGAATATCACCACGTGTTAAACTCCACTCAAAATGGCAAATATCGTGTGAGAAGGACAAAGCAGAATGCTGTGTGTTTCAATTGTATTTATTACTGTTTCTACATTTGAATGTGAATATATTCAGTGCTTTTGGGGCTGTACGAATTACTAGTTTTATTTAGAGCTGCTTTATATCGTTATTTCATTTCCTTTAACCTTTGGTAGCACAAAGACAACTACTCTGGAGGAATGCTTTATTTCCAATGAATTCTACAGTGGGCCCGCCATTTTACCTTTTCGGTGAATTTTTACTTTCTCTACTACGTGCAGTAAGTAGGGGAGGTATTGTATTCCACCCAAAAATTCTATACCGTGATTTCAACGGAAATATATGTTTTGAGACCACCTGAATCCAAAAAAAAGCATTTTTGGAAACCTGTCCGTGTGTGTGTCTGTGAACAGCATAACTCAGAAACGAACAGTCGGATAAACACCAAACTTGTTATTTAGATTCAGCATCTTCCAGAGATGCGACACGAAGGTTTTCAAGAAAATCCCCCCACCCCAGATTACCCTTTACATGGAACATTTTTCGAAAATTTTAAGTTTCTCAAAAATGGCTCTAACGATTTTAATTAAAATATTTTCATGACAAATGAAATGTATATCTCGAATTTTCTGGGAATGTCTCCAAAAGTATTCTTCATTGTGAACGACTTTTGCATAACTGGTAAACCATAAGAGATAGACAAAATTTTACTACACAAAAAATGTAGATCGCGTTAAAGTACACAATTTATGTCATATACTTTCTTTTTTTTTTTTTTTTTTTGTTGAGTTAACCATTTTCGAGATTTTGCTTGTTGCTCCCTTAAATTTTCCAATACTTGTACTTTTTCTCAAATTCGTTATTCATTTTTTTTTGTACTGGTAATGCAAAGAGAATGGAATACTCCACATTGCAACCAGCTCTTAAAATATTTGACTATCGCTTAAAGCCTACCAATTCCCCTTGCATCTACAAGAAAATTAGCAATAAGATTAACATCTCGATTAACATGAAGCATGTGGAGAATAAGCGTTTGTAAAAATAGTTTGTACAAGAGTAGAGAAAGTCATGTGAGTGTAACACATCAGATTTTTTTTAAAGAAATCGTGGCATTCTACGCATTGACTACATTTATATTAGCCTTGCTAGAATGTTACATGTGTAATATTTGTTTCTTTAGTGAAATAGTATCAAAACCTCTGAAAAGTCTTTATAATTGTATAGAGGCATGCAATGAAAAAAATTAAATTGAATTTTATTTATGGACGCTCTTCAACCGCTGTGGTCGTTAGCGTCCCATTCTATAGTGGTCTTGAAAGACGGGAAATTTTGCTCAGAGGCCTCTTTATCAGGCTTGAGGTTCTTTTACGTGCTGTAAATCTACGACACGGGACCCCCGGCTTTACTACCCTTCCGAAGGAAGCAATGCTAAGGATTTTTACGCCCGAAAAGAGTATAGAATTTTAAGGCAGCGTATGGCACCAGTTCTAAAACATTTGAGAATCGCTGTTTTCTTTGTATTTTTAAGAAAATGTGTAATGCAGCTATTTTCGGAAAGGTTTATCTCGAATAAAATGAAGTAGATAGGAAAATAGGCATTCATAACAATAGCATGTACACACACTAACTAGAGATAGAGGGTTTAGAAAGGCATATGAATTTAACACATCGGATGTTGTATTATTATTATTATTATTATTATTATTATTATTATTATTATTATTATTATTATTATTATTATTATTATTACTATTATTATTAATTTACGTCGCTTTAACTACTTGGTCATATCGCGACGAATCTGTTAGTGGAAAACTCTTAGATAGATGTGAGGCGGACAGTTAGCCTTCTAGGTCTCATCCCTGCAACCACTCGCTTCGTCACGTGTCCACAGAGAACTAGCGCATAGCAACTGGGTCTTCTGCTTCGCGCCGTACAGATGGCATTAGGTTGTCGTCCAGTCCAACTGCCGCACTCATATAGAAAGGCGGACTGTTTGCCTTCAAGGTCTCATCCCTGTAACCATACCGCATATCGTTTTGTAGTACGTTTTTGTTTATGTCTTAACGTTTATTAATTACACATAATTCCTTTTGAATGAAGAGGACTTCGCAGGGTATTCCAATAAAATTTCAGATATACATTTTATTGTCACGTAAACATCTTAAACATGGTGTTTTAATCAAAAGAAAATAAAAAATAATGAGCATTTTTCCATGTAAAGGGCGTTTTAGGATGGTGTGATGTTTTAAAAAGAATCTTCTGTCGCATCCTGAAGTAGTTATATTGACTTTACATATGGAAGCCCAAATTGAAGTAGGAGTTGTATTGAAGGATGAGTATTATATTTCGACTGTTGTAGAGCCGAACTTGAAGTAGTAGCAACCGCACGTATGGTAAAAAGTTTCCGGTAGCCCTCGCCCCAAATGTACTTTCCGGTAGTCTTTGCCCCACATGTTTATACAAATATTAACTTTGTAATTTGACTGTTTCTTTAAATATTATATATTTATGTTTGCCTCGGCTACGACAGTATTATTGTTAGAGACATGAATTTCTTTGCAAGGCGTGGTGCGGCTGAAGAATGTAGGCTTACATAGATTATGTTTACTTCACTACATTTATTAATCCTTGACACAATTTAAATAACACTTCACTGATATATAGAGTTGTGAGATTCTTTTATTAATTACTTACACTTTTTAACACGTAAACTATTTTCGTCTCGCACGAATACGTATTAAACTTCTAGAGGAGACATCTCGCGTCCGGTTAGGAACACTGTCTACAAGCAACTGACTTGATTTCTACCGCCTAAATTTATAAATTTCTGTATTTCAAGTCTCTTATTGGCTATTCCTAATCCAATAGGATACTTTTATTTATCTTAAGTTTTTTCCTGGTTGTTGATTGGCTATTTTATAAACTGTCACAAACACTACATTATTGTTGCTCCAAGAATGACTAGTAGCATTATTACACTTTCTTACTCATTATTGCTTTAAGGTTACCTCATTGTTAGCAACTTTTAACCTATTACTCCTACATTATTAAATTACGTAATACATTCAAATAACATTATTACATGTATACAATAATATAAACATATGCAATGACTGCAATATACACTTTTCGTATATTGTTACATAACCTATTGCTTTAAGGCGGGCTGTTGTTATATTTTATATTATAGAATTTGACTAAAATCATTTGAATGTTAAAAATACTGCCTCAATCCTTGGAAGGTACTAAACTTTTCGTTACACACGGTATATTCTTTGCAAAAGAGCCCTTTTTGGATTCAGGGACCCTCAAAAAGTGCATTTTCGGTGAATCTCGGTATCAACTTTATGGGTGGAATACAATACTTCCTCTGCTTACTATAAATTAAAAACTTCACTAGTTACAATCACGTTTTCTACGTAACTTCACTGACATAACACCACAGAGGTTGGCATTCCCTGCATTTCCAGTGGTTAAGGGCCTGGTTCGCAACACCACATACCTACGGTATCATAGGTTAACTGGCAACAGAATCCGCCCTTTACTCCATTTCCACTAATTTATCCGTAATTGCTGTTTAATTAATTAGCTCTTGATGCGCAGTGAACAAAACCCAAGTTGCTGAACACAAGGTTCATTATAACGCAGATGAATAATTATGTTTATTTCCACGAATGCTCAATCGTTTCAAATTAATTTAAATGAACATCCCGTCCATTAGATACAGGTTTAATCCGTGTTTCGCTGCACTTGCTATTCTCGCTATATAATAACTAGAGCCTATATGTTCCTTTATTTAAAATCGTACTGCTCACTGGAATAAAGTATACCAATCTTATAGTGCCTATAATTTGAGACAGTAACTATGGTTATATATGCCATATATAAATATATATATATAATGTGAATTATAATGTAAAATTGTATTAATAAGAAAAATACTTGTATAAATAGAAGTTAAGGCATAAGTTTTATGTATGTGCAAGTGTAGCTGGAGCTGTGGAATTCTTGTTAAAAGCCGACAAACATATCTTTGTGTTAAAATTAGGGCCCAGGCAAAAAGGACTTTACGGGAAGGTCATAAAAACCAGACCTTGAGTCTTTGTGAAATAGAAAATGCGACAAGCGAAAATAACATATGTTTGTAGAGAGGCCACCTGCTTGCAAACGTAGAACAATAGCCGAGTAAGTCTTCTGGAAGGTTCCAAGCTGAACGAAGACAGACAATGAAATTTTAAGGAAGAATATGTTTAAAATCTTTAAGGGAAGAAATGTTAGTTCTAGCGTCTCCATCAGCCAGGGCGGTTGGGTATAAAGTGCTGCGATGTGAATAACATACATGTAAGCTTTCAGAAGCAGGCGTTATTATTTACTTCTTATAATGTAGTAGGAACCATGAAAGGTTATCGATTTAAAGGTCTATAGGAACGTGTGATAAATACTACAATTACTTCTAGAGCACGTATAAAATACTTGATTGCTCAGCGACCGCAAGTTTGGCTTACGAACGTGGTAGGGCTAGACCGTTCTACATCTCCAACTAACTTAAGAACTGTGTAGATTATTAATAAGACAGTCAATGCGTGCGCCATTAAAGCATAGTATTTTTCAATAACTTAATCTATTGTTAGAGTTGTTACTTTTTACCTTCCTTCCCGTATCACACCCTGCAAAGTTATACAAGCTCTACCAAAAACCTAAATAACAGCCGCCGTGGCAAGAAATAAAAATAAACAATAACAGTAACAACTAAAACATCAGATATTTAACAACATTACCATAGTTCATATATTAAATCATATATTAATATATTGGACATACTGCGAGTTATGCTCGCCCTCTACGAGTATACCGCAAATTCCTATTTTCATACTTTGTGCCTTTTCGTAGTTTAAGGGCTTATGTTTTCTTTGTATAGAGAGCTTAGGTTTTTGGGTATCGTAATTTCATTATTTGTGTTTTAGGCGGCTATTTATTAACATTATTTATTAACGTGATGTTAACTTTAGTATTGCAATTAATATTCAGCGCTCTGAGCAAATAAGTCATTGCTGACAACGTGCCTGAGGAACGTTTTAACACCGATATTCCTTTCTTAACGTCAAAATTTGCATTGTTTTGAGTAATAATAAAATACTGTCTACTTAGTACAACGGCGGATCGAAAAGTAACGCACAATAATTTTTTTTCTGCCTTGGTATTCCAGCTGGAATGTTGCAATTTCACACAGATATAGTTTGAAGTTTTCACTACAGAGGGTACTTTTTGTTTCATGTGCAGCTCTAGCGAGAGAAGCGCGCACTTCGCAACAAAATGGCGCGCATGTTACTGTCGTCCACGTGTGAAGAGCAGAGAGGTGTGGAGGGCATAACCGAGTGATATTCACAGGGATATGCGTGGCGTGTATGGGGATGATTGTATGGACCGTAGCAATGTCTCCAGATGGTGTGCATTCTTCACAGGGCCCTGTGAACCATAGTGATTCGCCACGCTCCGAGAGGCCGGTAATAGCTGCAACCTCGCAGAATGTCAGAGGCATCGAGGCGGCAATTTTGTACGACCGGCGTGTGCAACTGCGAACCTTATCGCAACAGTTCTACATTTCCTATGGTGCAGTGTACGATATTGTTCATGACACGTTGAAATTTCGTAACGTTAGTGCTCGCTGGGTGCATAAGAACCTGAAAGACAACCACAAGGGCCAGCGAATGATGACGAGCTTGGATCACCTAACGCGGTACACCGCAGAAGGGCATGACTTTCTGAAAGCAATCGTCACTGGTGATGAGCCGTGGGCATACCACTACACGGCCGAAACCAACCATGCTGGTTTCCCAGTGAAGAAAAAAATCAAAGTGACTCAATCTGCTAGGAAAGTGCTTGTGACGGTGTTCTGGGATGTGCATGGTGTTGTATTGGTGGACTTTGCTGAACACGGGACCACTGTGAATGCTGCAGCCTACATGAAAACTTTGGTGACGTTGCGTCGTGCCCTTCATGACAAACGCCACAACATGAATGCTGACGATGTTAAAATTCTTCATGACAATGCTTGCCCCATGTTGCTGCTCCTGTTCGTCAGAAAATCACCAAATTAAGTTGGGAGGTGCTCCAGCATCCACCATACAGTCCGAAACTTACACCGTCGGACTTTTATCTGTTTGGTCCCGTGAAGAAATTCCTGGCCGGCCAACGCTTTGCGACAGATGCGGAAGCGAAATCAGCAGTCCGCAGATGGCTATACTCCAAGGAAACGAACTTCTACGAACAGGACATATTGAAACTGGTATCACGATGGAAGAAATGTGTTGAGAAAATGGGCGACTATGTTGACAGGTAAGTAAAAGGTGTAAGTTCATTGCGGTACCAGGCATTGAGCTTGAACGAGTTCTTCGTGCCGTGGATGCAGACCCATCACAAAGCACAAGACGTGTGGTTGTAAGGGAAAGAGTTAAGTTATATGACTATCTGGAGAATTCTGCATGAAAATCTTCTGTACCCGTATCACCTTCAACGTGTGCAAGGATTAAATGAGGCGGACTTTGAGCCAAGAAGACATCTCTGTCAACCCATGTTACAGCAGTGCACTGTGTTCATCAATTCCCTAGCCTGTATCTTCTTCACGGATGAGGCTGGTTTTACCCGCGACTCATAACTGGGCATTTGAAAATCCTAATGAAGGACGACAGGACAACCATCAACAGAGGTTCTCTCTCGATGTTTGGGGTGGAATCATTCATTATCATCTTATTGGTCCCTACTTCTTCCCTACGCGTCTGAATGGACAAACCTATCTCCAGTTTCTCAGAAATGAGTTGCATCACTTAACTGATAATGTGCCTATGGACATCATCCAACGAATGTGGTTTTCACACGATGGTGCTGCAGCTCATTTCAGTATGATAGTTCGTAAGTTTTTGAATGATCGATTTCTGCAAAGATGGATTGGTCAAGGGAGACCCATTGCACGGCCTGCTCGATCGCCTGATTTGAATCCAGTGGATTTCTTCGTCTGGGGACATTTGAAGTCCTTGGTTTATGCGACTCCTGTACCTGATGTTGGCATTTTGAGAGGACGTATACAAACTGGATTTGACCAAATACCGAACACACCAGAAATTTTGAACAGAGTACGCCAGAGCATGGAACGGAGGCTTACTGCATGCATCGAAGCAAGAGGAATCCACTTCGAGCAATTTTTGCAACTTTCGATTTTGTGTTGTAACTCTGAAATAAATGATTTTCAGACCCATGTTCATATGAATTTTTTTTTTTACTGTTTGGATGTCAGGAACACGTCCCCAAAATATATGACATCCTTAAAGATACACTCTGTATAAGCTTGGCATTTATCCGACGTTTCTTTTTACTTTCTCTACTACGTATAGTAAGTAGGGGAAGTATTACATTCCACCCAAAAATTCGATACCGAAATTTCACCGGAAACACATGTTTTGAGTCCTCCTGAATCCAAAAAAAGTATTTTTGGAAACATGTCCCTGTGTGTGTCCGTGTATGTGTCTGTGAACAGCATAACTCAAAAACGAACAGTCGGATAAGCACCAAACTTGGTATTTACGTTCAGTATCTTCCAGAGATGCGACACGAAGGTTTTCAAGAAAATCCCCCCACCCCAGATTACCCTTTACATGGAACATTTTCAGAAAATTTTAATTTTCTCAAAAATGGCTCTAACGATTTTTATTAAAATATCATATGTTTAAGATATTTTCATGACAAATACAATGTATATCTTGAATTTTCTGGGAATGTCTCCAAAAGTATTCTTCATTGTGAACAACTTTTGCATAACTGGTAAATCATAAGAGTTAGATAAAATTTTACTACACAAAAAATGTAGATCGCGTTAAAATACACAATTTATGTCATATATATATATATATATATATATATATATATATTGTATTGAGTGAACCATTTTCGAGATATTGCTTGTTATTCCCTTAAATGTTTCAATACTTATTTTCTCAAATGGGAATTCGTTATTCATTTTTTTGTCTTGGATATGCAAAGAGCATTAATCTGTGGCAAAGAGAATGGTGCTGCACCTAGTAACCAGCTACTAAAAGATATGTATTTGCGTAAAGGCTACTGTATTTCTATATTGCCCTTGTAAATATATATTCCCCTTACATCTACAAGAAAATTAGCAATAAGATAGAGTCTGCAAATGTTTATCTCGATTAATATGAAGTAGATGGAGAATAAGCGTTTGTAAACAGAGTTTGTACAAGAGTAGAGAAAGTCGTGTGAGTGTAACACATCAGATTTTTTGAGTTGTGATGTTCACAGACAGAGACACACGGACGTATTTTCTTTTGGATTCAGGGACCCCAAACTATGTAATTCCGGTGAAATCTCGGTATTGAATTTTTGGGTGGAATGCAATACTTCCCCAACTTACTATACGTAGTAGTGAAGTAGTAATAAATGTCACTTATTTTCCATAATAACTCTGCGGGGTAAAGAAAATAAGGCCGAAATCGATTCGAAGGAAAGACCTAGTTTAATTTTATGATTCTCGTAGGTCACAATAATGTGCTAACTATATGGTTGGATGTTTAAATGACCCGCGCTAAACGCTACAGATGCCCATAATGACTACATGCTAAGCTAACCTGGTATTTGTTGAGCACGTTTTTTTTCTACACTTTTTTTTTTAAAAGAAAACCAAAGAAGATTATGTAGTTTGAAAGGAAGGGAGACATACAAGCGGAGCATTATTTATTCAAGACAGTAATCTACGTGTAATAACATATCCTCAATAATGTATATGTATCAGTTGATAAAAGTTAATTGCAGTGCGAGGTAGTGAGATGTCCTGCCGATATGCTGCGCCACTGCAATTACCCTGAAAGGTTTAATTAAACCCGTTAGCAAGTAGCAGGTCCAACACGACATAATGTCGCCACCCTTACACCGAGTAATATGGTCTTGGTCTCCTGCCAAGCCACCCCTATCATGTTTTGTTAACTGACCAACATGCACTGTACACGCCATTTGTAAATCTTAATGCAAGTTTACTTACTGCAGTAAGATGGATTTTAAGAAAAGAAGAAACTTTTCATCTGTTGAATTCACGTGACTTTCTCAACTTATTCTTCCAAAACTTATTCTCAGAAAAGTTTATTTTCTCTAGTACTTATAGTAAGTAGGGGAAATATTGCATTCAACCCAAAAATTCAATACCAAGATTTCACAAGAGATACATGTTTTAAGGCCCACCTGAATTCAAATAAAACATTTTTGGAAACGTGTCAGTGTGTGTGTGTATAAACAGCATAACTCAAAAACGAAAATTTGGATAAATATCAAAGTTGGAATAATCCCCAACACCAACTATCCTTTACATGTAACATTTTTCGAAAATTTTGATTTCGTAAAAAACGGTCTACAATTATTATTAAAATACCGTATATTAAAAATATTTAGATGACAAAGAGAACATTTTGAATTTTCTGGGAATAGTCTTTGAAGTCCTCTTCATTCGGAAAAAATGGTATAATCTTGTAACACTAAAAAGAGAGGGAGGGTGATCTCTTTAAAATACACAGTTTATTTAAAATAAGCTTTTTGAAACATAAGCCGTTTCTAAGATATCAGAATTGTTCCATTTGTGGTCATTCTCTTAAAAGTCCTGTCAACATTTAGTTTATCGCGAGGTCATGGAAACAGTATGGACTTTTAAGGGCAGCATGTAGCGTCCAGTTGTTAGACATTTGACTATCGCTGTTTTCTTTGTATCTATAACGAAATGTGTAATGTAGCTATTTCTCAAAAGGGTTATTTGGTTTAAAATGTAGTAGATAGAAAAATAAACTTGAATAAGAATAGATAATTTGTGTACCCACTAATAAATAAATAGAGGGTAGAGAAAGTCATGTGGTATTATCATTAAGATTTTTTTTTTTCATTTCATTATGTTCTCCAAATACTATTACCAGTTAAGGGTTTTAGGGAACTACCAGAACGATTTCATATTTCTCCCAGTCAATTTGGTTTTAGAATAGGACACGGTACTACTGATGCTGTAATAGGTTTTTTTAGACGAACTTTGGATGCTTTTGAAGGTAGTTTTCCATTCTATGGCCGTTTCTTTAATCTAACAAAGGCCTTTGATACAATTTCACACGAAATACTTTTAAAAAAGTTAGCCTACTATGGTTTTTATATTAGCATAAATTTAATACGTTCTTACCTAAGTGACAGATATCAGGCTACTTATGTTAGTGACCAAAAATCTAGTTTTAAAAGGATAAAGCAATGTTGTCCCGCAGGGCTCGGTACTGGGACCTATTTTCTTTCTGGTGTATATCAATGATTTTCCGGAAGCTATACAAGACGAATGCCATTTGCTGATGATTTAGCATTGAATATATGTTGTAATGACAATGATACTCTCACAAGTAAACTTAAAGATATAACTTCAAGAGTAAATCACTGGTGTCACTCTAACAGATTGATACTTAATCAAGATAAGACTGTGGATCTCAGTTCTGCTGACTCTAATCCTTCAACAGTCAAATTCTTAGGCATTTATCTTGAATCTAAATTAGGGTGGAAATCCTACATAGAGTACATCTCAGGGAAACTGAGTAAAGGAGTGTTCATGCTACGTGCACTGAGCCAAACAATAAATAATAAGTCATTACTGTCAGTGTATTACAGTAATATATACTCCATTTTAAATTATGGTGTGTTACTTTGGTGCAACCATACCTATGCTAATAAGCTTTTTATTTTACAAAAGAGAGCGATAAGAATAGCGTTTCTGCATCCTGGATGGCTGCTCCATAAACCAATGATTTAAGATGCCCCCAGAGGCAAAAATCCACAGGATTGAGTTCGGGAGAAAGTGCAGGCCATGGAACTGGTCCTCCTCTGCCTATCCCTCCATGCTGTCACGTGTGATGTACCATGCCACAGCCAATTGTCGTACTGATACCTGGATCGTCTTCGACACACTTTAACATCTGTTCTTCGCGTACGAACAACTCTTGGTCTTCCTCGATCAATAGTCCGTGGTGCAACGGTTCCTGTCTCAGCAAGGCGACGATAAACAGCGACAAAGGTTGGATGACTCGGTTGTCTTCGGTCTGGAAACTCCATCTGATAGAGCAGTGCAGCCTCGCGTCCATTACCATTCGCGCGACCATACATAAAAATCATGTCTGCCTGTTCACGAAATGAATATCCAGCTATGGTGGAACGAATCACGTGCAGTTAACACACTACATGTGCACAATTGAAACGTTGAAGACAGACTAATCACAAATGACAAACGTAAACAAGTCTCCATGGCAACACTTCGCCATCTATCGTATGTAGTACAATGGGTCAACGCCTTCTATGAATGCATAGAGAAATGAAGTTTTGAGGTTGGACCCCGAAGGCCGTTGAACTCACACTTTCATTGTGACAGGAATAACGCGAAAACCGAGGATTATGGGACATATGTTCATATGAACTTTTTCCTTCTTTTGGTGTGAGGAACCCATACCCGAAGTTTGTAAAAGTATTTCTGAAACATCCTGTATATTTTGAATTGTCTTTTGTACATTACGAGGAATCTACAACAGTATAGTCTGTGTGAAACTGCTCATAATTATCCGACACGAAGTAGCAACAATATTGATTTTGGTAAATATAAGTATAGTAAAACAAAAAATAGCTTTGAAGCATCATCCATTAATCTATTCATAGTTTACCGGATAAAATCAAGACACTTACATACGACAGATTTTAATGATATTGAAGAAAAATCCTGTCTATAAGTTCCAGGAATTTTTTAAGATTGAATTATTGTAATATTTCACATCTGACGTTGCTATACATGTGTAAATGTTTTTAGCAATACATATCCACCCAACCAACCACCCATCTATAACGGGTGAACCATAAGATAGGGGAAAAAACAACTTATTTTCCAAAACCTGTAGAATTCTTTAGGAGAAACAATTTATTTCAAAGAACTTTTTCTCTGGTTGAGCCACTTCCAAGAGAACCGTTATTATTGGTTTGAATTTATCAATAGTTTTATTGTTGTTTCAACTGCTGTCGCTATTCAGCTGTTTCTCGCACTTCATGATAGGTTTGTGCAATTTCAAGGCCAGCATATTGCGCCAACTGACTATCGATTCTGCTTTCTTGTAATGAAACTATTTCTGCAAATGTTTATCTTGATGAAGTAGATACAAAAAAATCTGATGTGTTACACTCACATGACTTTCTCTACTCTTGTACAAACTATTTTTACAAACGCTTATTCTCCATATGCTTCATGTTAATCGAGATGTTAATCTTACTGCTAATTTTCTTGTAGATGCAAGGGGAATTGCTAGGCTTTAAGCGATAGTCAGATATTTTAAGAACTGGTTGCTATGTTGAGTATTCCATTCTCTTTGCATGTTGAAGAGAAGTTAATTTGTTGTATTGTTATTTTTACGTTATTACTTGCCCCAGCTTTGGGAGCCAATTTGAAGAAGTTATTGTATTGAAGGAGTTGTATTATATTTCGGGTGTTGGGGAGCCGAACTTGAAGTAGTTGCAACCGCACGTATGGTAAAAAGTTTCCGGTAGCCTTCGCCTCAAATGTTTAAAAAAAATATTAACTTTGTAATTTTGACTGTTTCTTTAAATATTATATATTTATATTTGCCTCGGCTGCGTCAGTATTTATATTTTTTAGAGACATGAATGTCTTAGCAGGGAGTGGTACGACTGAAGAATGTAGGTTTACACAGAGTATACTTTTACTTCACTCCGTTTATTAATGCTTGACACGATTTAAATAATACTTCACTTATATATGTATATATATATATATAGAGAGAGAGAGAAAGCTCTGAGATTTCTTTTATTAATTACTTGCACTTTTTAACACGTAAACTATTTTTGTCTCACACAAAATAGTATTAAATTTCTCGAGGACGGATCTCGCGTCCGGTTAGGAACACTCTCTACAAGCAACTGACTTCTGAATTTGTAAATTTTGCTCCATTTTAGTTTCTGATTGGCTAATCCTAGTCCAATAGAATACCTTCATTTAACTAAAGTTTTTTTCTGGTTGTTGAATGGCTATTTTATAAGCTGTCACAAAAAATTACATTATTGTAGCTCCAAGAATTACCAGTATCATTTAAACGTTCTAATTCATTATTGCCTGAAGGTTACCTCATTGTTACCTCATTGTTAGCAACTTTTAACTTATTATTCTCACCGCTCCTACATTATTAAATTACGTAATACATTCACATAACATTATTACACATGTATACAATAATATAAACATATACAATGACTGTTACATTCATTTTTATATATTGTTACATACACATATTGCTTTAAGGCGGGCTGTTATTGAATTTATATATTATATAATTAGACTGAAATCGTTTAAGTGTTAAAAATATTGCCTCAATGTCCAGGACATAAAAAAAGGAATGACGAATTCCCATTTGAGAAAAAGTATAGGTAGTGGAAAACTCAAACAAATAACAAGGAATATCTCGGAAATA
Organism: Deroplatys truncata; assembly: GCA_030765065.1. Lineage (NCBI taxonomy): Eukaryota > Metazoa > Arthropoda > Insecta > Mantodea > Mantidae > Deroplatys > Deroplatys truncata. The sequence goes on from CM060979.1 coordinate 18,491,408, forward strand.
GTTCACTCGACAAAAACACTGTATATGACATAAGGAGATCTACATTTTTTGTGTAGTAATATTTTGTCCATCTCTTACGGTTTAGCAGTTATGCAAAAGTCATTCAGAATGAAGAGGTCTTTTGGGGACATTCCTAGGAAATTCATAATATACATTTCTGTCATAAAAGTATCTTAAACACATGCAATTTTAATCTAACCCGTTAAGAGCCATTTTTGAGACAGTAAAAATTTTCGAAAAATCTTTCATGTAAAGAGTAGTCTGGGGGGGGGGGGTTCTAAAAACCCTTCGTGTCCCGTCTTTTTCTTTTCTTTTTGTTTTTTCTTTTTGCATTCAGGGGGGACAAAAACATGTATTTCTGGTGAAATCTCGATATCTAATATTTGTAATCTACTTACTATGCGTAATAAGCGTTTTTAAGAACAATTTGTAGTAGCTATATAAAAGTAAACGATGCCACTTTGTCTCTATAAAGCGAAGAAAGTCTTAATAAATTATTACCACTGCCGTTTAATCGTGCAAAAACGAAAGGAAAACAAAGAAGGGGTTAGCGAGTGCAAGGATATAAATCAAAGTGGTATAAAGCAGTAATCACTATCCGGTCCTTGCAGTAAAAAAAAACACACTTTAGTTTCCTATTCAACTCCAGTTTCCTGTACACTACGTCCGTGACATTAAAGTAATGGTAGCTAATTCACTATGCACCCCATGTTCTTAAATATCTAAAAGGAAACATAACTCCGCCTTATGAGCAGACTTAATTCCTTGCGAACAAAAGGGAGAAGAAACGAAGACAACTTCAACCTCTTCAGGTGCAGATTCCACGACATTAGGCGACTTTAACTCTTATCTACCACATACCTAGTAAACCGTTGCATTTCACCCTAAAATTCGATATCGAGATTTTATCGCAAACACATGTTTTGAATGAATGTGAACACTGAATGAATTAAAAAAAACCATTTTTACAAAAAGGTACACGCGCGCGGGTGTGTATATGAACAGCATAAATTAAAACAATCTGATGTGTTACGCTCACATTACTTTCTCCACTCTTGTACAAACTATTTTTACAAACCCTTATTCTCCATCTACTTCATGTTAATCGAGATAAACATTTGCAGACTCTATCTTATTGCTAATTTTCTTGTAGATGTAAGGGTAATATATATTTACAAGGGGAATATAGAAATACAGTAACCTTTAAGCATATACATATCTCTTAATAGCTGGTTGCTAGGTGCAGCACCATTCGTTTGCCACAGATTAATACTCCTTGCATATCCAGGACAAAAAAAAATGAATAACGAAATCCCATTTGAGAAAATCAGTATTGAAAAATTTAAGGGAATAACAAGCAATATCTCGAAAATGATTCACTCAACAAAACAAATGTATCTGACATAAATTGTGTATTTTAACGCGATCTATATTTTTTGTGTAGTAAACTTTTGTCTATTTCTTATGGTTTACCAGTTATGCAAAAGTTGTTCACAATGAAGAATACTTTTGGAGACATTCCCAGAAAATTCAAGATATACATTTTATTTGTCATGAAAATATCTTAAACATATGATATTTTAATCAAAATCGTTAGAGCCATTTATGAGAAAATTAAAATTTTCAAAAAAACTTCCATGTAAAGGGAAATTTGGGGTGGGGGAATTTTCTTGAAAACCTTCGTGTCGCAACTCTGGAAGATACTGAACCTAAATACCAAGTTTGGTGTTTATCCGACTGTACATTTCTGAGTTATGCTGTTCACAGACACAAATACACACAGACAGACACACACACGGACATGCTTCCAAAAATGCTTTTTTTGGATTCAGGGGGTCTCAAAACATGTATTTCCGGTGAAATCTCGGTATCGAATTTTTGGGTGGAATACAACACTTCCCCTACTTACTATACGTAGTAGAGAAAGTAAAAAGTAAAGTGCGATAAATAGCAAACTTGGTATTTGGCTTCCGTTTCTTTCAAAGGTGCGACGCGAGGATTTTCAAGAAAATTCGCCTCGCGCCAAACTACCCTTTTCATGGAAGATTTTTCGAAAATGTTTACATTCTAAAAATGGCTATAACGATTTTGATTCAAATATTACATATTAAAGATATTCAAATGACAAATAAAAGTTTATCTTGAATTTTCTGGGAACAGCTTGTGAATTCCTCTTCATTCGGAAGCGATTTTGTATGAAGTTGTATAACTGGTAAACGTTAAGCGATAGACGAAAATGCACTACACAAAGAAATGTAGATCTCTTTAAAACCATAATTTGCTTCGAATAAGTTTTTCTTTTCGTAGAATGATCCTTTCTGAAATATCCGTTATTAATGGTTCGAATTGTTAACTTCTTGGTCATTCTTTAAAGTCTTGTCAACATTCGATTGTTTTTCCACACAAGCCGTGTGTTAGACAAGGTTGGAAAATTAGAAAGAAAAATTCAAAGCCATAGCCGGGATTTGAACCACGAATCTCCCAGTCTCCATCCGGTTGCTCTAACCACTGAGCTATCATGGCAACATGCCGGCACGCCATTAAATTCCCCAACTAATTTGCATTTTACTCGGTAAACCCCAAGAAGATCCGAAATTGTATTGAGATGACATACCCCAATGGCGAGCTATAATGTTGTAAGTACTTTAAGTCCCGGGCTTCATAGTTTCAAACACTATTAGGTCAATTAATGGACTTAATTGTTCTTTCACAAGCCGTGTCTTGGACAAGGTTGGAAAGGTAGAATCAGATAACTGAAAAATACATTTTTACTTTCTCTACTACATATAGTAAGTAGGGGAAGTATTGTATTCCAACCAAAAATTCGATACCGAGATTTCACCGGAAATACATGTTCTGAGACCCCCTGAATCCAAAAAAAGCATTTTTGGAAACATGTCCGTGTGTGTGTCTGTGAGCAGCATAACTCAGAAACGAACTTTGAGATAAACACCAAACTTGGTATTTAGGTTCAGTATCTTCCAGAGATGAGACACAAAGGTTTTCAAGACCCCCAGATTACCCTTTACATGGAACATTTTTCGAAACTTTTAATTTTCTCAAAAATGGCTCTAACGATTTTAATTAAAATATCATATATCTAAGATATTTTAATGACAAATAAAATCCATATATTGGATTTTCTAGGAATGTCTCCAAAAGTATTCTTCATTGTGAACGATTTTTGCATAACTGGTAAACCATAAGAGATAGACAAAATTTTACTATACAAAAAATGTAGATCGCGTTAAAATACACAATTTATGTCATACATTTTTTTTGTTGAGTGAACCATTTTCGAGATATTGCTTGTTATTTCCTTAAATTTTGCAATACTTATACTTTTTCTCAAATGGGAATTCGTTGTTCATTTTTACTTTCTCTACTACGTATAGTAAGTAGGGGAAGTATTGTATTCCACCCAAAATTTCGATACCGAGATTTCACCGGAAATACATGTTTTGAGACTCACTGAATCCAAAAAAAGCATTTTTAGAAACATGTCCGTGTGTGTGTCTGTCTGTGTGTCTGTGTGTCTGTGAACAGCATAACTCAAAAACGAAGAGTCGGATAAACACCAAACTTGGAATTTAGGTTCAGTATCTTTCAGAGATGCGACAGGAAGGTTTTCAAGAAAATCCCCCCACCCCAGACTACCCTTTACATGGAACATTTTTCGAAAATTTTAATTTTCTCAAAAATGGCTCTAACGATTTTGATGAAAATATCATATGTTTAAGATAATGTCATGAGAAATGAAATGTATATCTCGAAATTTCTGGGAATGTCTCCAAAAGTATTCTTCATTATGAACGACTTTTGCATAACTGGTAAACCATAAGAGATAGGCAAAATTTTACTACACAAAAAATGTAGATCGCGTTAAAATACACAATTTATGTCACATACATGTTTTTTGTTGAGTGAACCGTTTTCGAGATATTGGTTGTTATTTCCTTAAATTTTCCAATTCCTGGACATGCAAAGAGAATGGAATGCGCCACATAGCAACCAGCGATAAAATATTTGACTATCGCTTAAAAGCTACCATATTCCCCTTGCATCTACAAGAAAATTACAAATAAGATTGACATCTCGATATCTCGATTAATATGAAGCATATGGAGAATAGGCGTTTGTAAAAATAGATTGTACAAGAGTAGAGAAAGTCATGTGAGTGTAACACATCAGATTTTTTTTTGTCCTGGTAATACAAAGAGAACGGAATACTCCACATAGCAACCAGCTCTTAAAATATTTGACTTTCGGTTAAAGCCTACCAATTTCCCTTGCACCTACAAGAAAATTAGCAATAAGATTAACATGAAGCATATGGAGAATAAGCGTTTGTAGAAATAGTTTGTACAAGAGTAGAGAAAGTCATGTGAGTGTAACACACCAGATTTTTTTTCTTTCAGTCGTCTGATTCTACCTTTCCAACCTGTAAACATTCAATTGTTTCCTGCGATTGCATGGAAACAGTATGTAATTTTAAGGTCAGTATATAATGTCCAGTTCTTGAACACTTGACTATCGCAGTTCTCTTTGTATCTGCAACGAAATGTGTAATGCAGCTATTTCTGCAAAGGTTTATTTGCTTAAAATTTATTAGATACAAAAATAAGCTTTAGGAAGAATAGTTTGTATACCCAGTAATAAACTATGAGGGTTGGGAAAGTCATGTGTATGTATTACATCCAATATTGTCGTATACCTACAACGAAATGTGCAAATGTATAGGATTTAAGTTTATGTCGATTAACAACGAATAAATTGTAAAGTTTTTGTAACAAAGTTTATAGAAAAGTGAGAAGAGAAAGTCATGTGAATATAAGGCATCAGATTATTTTCATTTGAAATTTCTAATTCCCTGTGTACATTTACTCGTACTTAAATGTCCGCGGTCTGTTTTCGTGGACACAAGAAGTCGCCGCTGATTCGCTACAGCAGAGTTCTAAAGGAAACCGTTGGGGAGCATCACATACCAAGGGCGGCCTTTTGGCTGACAAGTGAAATGAGGGCCAGAGGAAATGTTTATCAGATTCCTTTTACCCTTGCCATGAAGGACATAATCCATAGAAAAGGACTGTCAGTTATCTACGGTGAAAGGCGATGAGGTCGCCGCAAGGACTAAAACCCGTATAACGCTGTTGTCAGGTCATATGAAATGTTGCGGCATATGACATTAGCACTAGCACTATCTGATGGACGGCATTGGTTTTGCTCCTGCAGCTGTGCTGGCTCGTGAAATTCCATTAATTTCTATTACTTCATGAAAAGAGTGTATAAAAGGAGTTAACCATATTACGACTTAAACTCCATTAACATCGTTTCCTTTATGGAACAAGAACTGCTATTCTTGAGTCTAACTACCAGGCGTGTTTTTAAAGTAACGATAATTTTTTAAAAAATAATTATATAACATTATTTTCCAAATACCGTATTATCATGCATTTTCTTACACCTCACACTACTTTTCACAGTCAGGCATTTGACCACCTGTAACGGGAAACCTGCTTTTGTACGCCTTCGTCAAAGAATGATGCCGCCTGTGATGAAAGGCATGTCTGCACTTCTTGTTTCACATCATCATCGTTGAAATGTTTTCCGCCAAGGAATTTCTTTTCGCTTGCTGCTAAATCCAGGGTGTAGGGAGGGTGACATATTGTTCCCAACCAAATGATGCGATCAGATCTTGAGTTTGTTTGGCTGTGTGTGGCCGGCAACTGTCACTCATTCTTGTTTCCCCCATAAACCTCACACAATTGACGATTAATGTTTGCTGACATAACGTTTCTCGCGTTCAGAAAACGAATCAATGATCTGACTTCACAGTTCGGCGGGTCGTTCGACTGTTTTGAACATTTTAAAACGCTCTAACAATAGGAAAACACAAAGTGACGATCGCGCACAGCTGCACCTGGCTTCCTAATGAATGGAGGAAGTGATCGCGCATGCTCAGAATCGCCACTGCAGCGCTGTAGCGGCAAGATATTAAAACGGTACTTACTTTAAAAAGCGTCTCATATTATATGATTCTCTAATTGTGGTTACTGTCTTCATTCTTACCAAGAGATACCTTGTGGATCGGTGTGCGGCGGACAGTTAACCTTCTAGGTCTCATCCCTGTACCATACAATCTTACTTCGACACGAGTCCACAGAGGCATGTGCATAGCAACTGTAACTCCGCTTCAACACGTGCCGGCCAGATGACATTGGGGTACCGACTCTCGTGTAAACATATGGGAGGGATGGGAGGGAGGGTCTACCTGACCCTGATGGGAGGGTCTTCTTCGAAGGTCTACGCCTACGCCCCCTCCTAACAACCCAGGGTCGGCGCCTCCGAGCGACTCTACAAGCGTGGGGGTTTCCCATGAGACCAATATCGCGACGTATCTATTAAGAGATACCTTGTGGATCGGTGTGCGACGGGCAATTAGCTTTCTAAGTCTCATCCCAAACAATCTTACTTCGTCACGTGTCCACAGATGCATGTGCATATCAACCGTACCTCTGCTTCTACACGCGCCGGGGAGATTACATTAGGGTGCCGTCTCTTCTGATAATGTTTCAACCTAGAATGACCCTCTTGTAAACATATGGGAGGGAAGAATGACGGAGACAGTGAGACGGAATGCTCTTAGGCTGCTGGTTGGTGGAGGGAAGTTCATTGAGGTTTTCTTTTATTGGAGCATCGAGATGCCTGAGGAAACATCGCAGAGCCACCAAGCCTGCTAAGGCAGGAATCTCCTCTTCTGCCCCGGCATATCTGCCGAGGGAACTTCGCCGCAGTCGCCACAGCCTGGTCAAGCTACGCCTTGGCCATAGCTTCGCCGCCCGCTAGCGCAGCTTCGCCGCGACCGTTCCTGCAGTCGCCGCCTCACTCACCGGCAACCACGCTGCCGATTCTGCGAACTTCCCTGCCACCGCAGGGCCAGCCTGTGCCTCAAGGGAGGTACAGTGCTGTTACCAGAGGGGTCCCGAAGGACCTGCCAGTCAGGTCCCTCAACACCGCAGCTCACCTGAAGGTCACCAGGATTATCGGAGCACAGGGACCCACGTCGCTCGTCAGGATAGGGTTTGCAGACCCTGGCGACTAGAAGCGGCCTTGAAAGCGGGCCTGCCCTTGTTAGGGCGGTGATTACGCATCGAGGCCAGCCGAGTGGAACGTCAGGCTCCCTGCCGACGCTGCTCTGCCTGCGGGCACACTGAGACGTCCTGCACACCACAACCGAGGTGCCACTGCTGTGGCGCCTGCAGCACCACTGCTTCGTGCAAGCAGCACATCTGCGTAATCGCCGCCGTTATTGTGCAACTTGTGGAAGTACGACTCAGTTCACCGGCCAAGGGCTCTGCCCCCTGCATCCTCGCAAGAAGGCATCGCCGAAACCGCCTGCTCCTTCCACGCCACCGCAGCTGACACCATCACCACCACTACAGCCTACAGCGGTCACCTTGGAATCATCACCAACACACTCGACCGGAGCAGCGACACGGGAAGCCATTCAGGATCTTCATGCCGAGTTTCTGAACTTCGGTGCCCTTTTAGCCGCTCTGGAAGCGTCCATATCAGACATCACAAAGCAACTTCAAATTCTAAAAACATTTGTGGATGTTAATCATCAGGCCATCGCCACCGAAGTTCCAGCCCGGTTAGAGAAAGTATACGATCACCTCTACGACGTGGAGAGCTTGGCAGCGAACTACAACACGCCGCCGAACAGAAGGTATCACCGTCACTAACCTTTACCACTACCACCAGGAATCCTTTCTTATCCTCACCTTTAACTTATCTGTGAGGCAGGCTGGGCCTTGGTCAAGCCTGTCTCCCAGCACACATCCTTACTCCTCTGGCGACCGCACTGCGGCCCAGTTTCAACTATCACCTTGGAATGCGTGGGTGCTTTAGGCGGTACCGCAGCAAACCTTCTCCTTTCAATCCGGTGGAGGAGTTTTTAGTGGGTATGCCGACTATTTGATGAGTCCCACACTCTCAGCCGCGACTCCCTTCGGGTCTGGGATTAGTGATTAAATAATTTTCTTCTCCACTCGAAAAAAAAATATATGTTTTCGCACAATAAACGCCTCTAAGAAGTACAACACCGTAAGCAGTTTTCTAATCACTGCTCAGCGCGAATTAGTTTCAGCGAAAGAACAGTCTGCAAATGTTTAGATTCATTTCTCTGTATCCTGCACATACACCTCGGATGTGTTCTAGGCTCAAGAATTCTGAAAGGAATGCTTGCAACAGACATATACATAAGCATAGGGGCATAGCTTAAACCGAACACAGGCACAGCTATACACTATTAACTACTTATGTAGCCTACCTTTGTATTACTAATGAAACAGTTGTATAATACATACTGTAGGCCTCTGACGAAGAAACGTTTGCGAGGTGTTCTGCTCTCCGTAGAAGTGAGGGGAGCAGTACCACGTCACAGCACAAAATGTTGTCATAAATAGATATACTATCTGCATTAAAAATCTGATGTGTTACACTCACACGACTTTCTCTACTCTTGTACAAACTATTTTTACAAACTCTTATTCTCCTCTTTTCATATTAATCGAGATAAACATTTGCAGAAACGCTCTTTGGACATGCAAAGAGAATTACATTTTACACATAACGACCAGTTCTAAAAATATTTTGACTATCGCTTAAGGCGTACTATGTTCCCCTTGTTTTGTATTTGCAAGGGCAATATAGAAATACAGTAGCCTTTGAGCATAGACATATCTCTTAATAGCTGGTTGCTAGGTGCAGCACCATTCTCTTTGCCACAGATTAATACTCTTTGCATATCCAAGACAAAAAAATGAATAACGAATTCCCATTTGAGAAAATAAGTATTGAAAAATTTAAGGGAATAACAGGCAATATCTCGAAAATGGTTCACTCAACAAAATGTATATGACATACATCGTGTATATTAACGCGATCTACATTTTTTGTGTAGTAAAATTTTGTCTATCTCTTATGGTTTACCAGTTATGCAAAAGTCGTTCACAATGAAGAATACTTTTGGTGACATTCCCAGGAAATTCAAGATATACATTTTATTTGTCATGAAAATATCTTAAACATATGATATTTAAATCAAAATCGTTAGAGCCATTTTTGAGAAAATTAAAATTTTCGAAAAATTTTCCATGTAAAGGGTAATCTGGGGTGGGGGATTTTCTTGAAAACCTTCGTGTCGCATCTCTGGAAGATACTGAACCTAAATACCAAGTTTGGTGTTTATCCGACTGTTCGTTTCTGAGTTATGCTGTTCACAGATACACACACACGGACATGTTTCCAAAAATGCTTTTTTTGGATTCAGGGGGTCTCAAAACATATATTTCCGATGAAATCTCGGTATCGAATTTTTGGGTGGAATATAATATTTCCCCTACTTACTATACGTAGTAGAGAAAGTAAAAATATCGTGCAATGTTAATATTCCAGCCTGTTTCACTTGGAGCAGTGTGTACGTGTTTTTAGTTATTTGCATTGCCCAGTAAGAAAGGAAGTACAAAGTAGTCTCTCTTCATTTGTTCGCCTTATTAATCTTCACTTATATTCAGCATTGTTAGCACAAGCGCGTATGTTTTCTAAGAGGCCCTTAAGCCTTGTTGATATATTGAAGTAGAGCCGTAACCTTTTTTTAGATAGCGCTAGAATTGTGGATGTCAACACATTCCTTACAGCCACATTCTCGTCAGGGGAACACAGCAATTGTATTCCAATTCCACACGGCTCTCTCAGAACAAAGTAGGTCTCGAGATGAATGCTGATTCAGTTGTTACTGTTTATCGCGCAGAGTCGCTTCTGATATTAAAGACCGTATTTCCTACGCCTCTCGCATACTTCACAGCCCAGAACACTTACATATACGTCTTAGTTTATAGACACCTTTAGAATATCATAGTTTCCACTTAGCCTCAGATTTTCAACCACGTTTATTTTTTCCACAACCTGAGGCAGATAGGATTGCTTTCGTCTAACTCAGCAATATATAATTATTATCCAGACATACATTAATCTCCTTTTAATTAATTCATTATCAACCAAATTCTGTTTCTCTTCAATCACATAAGTTATTTATCTTTCTTCAATTATTCTATCATTTCATCTTGGTTTACATCTAAGCAAAATCTTCTTATACAAATGTTTGCCTAAATTTTAAATGATGCCTTTTGTTTCAATTGTCTGAAATGGGCTATTTAACTTTATAATCTCTATTTTAACTTCTCTTAAAAAGTTTTTCTCCAACCATCGATAATCATATCTCCTCCAAGTATTGACATATATTTGTTATAGTTAATAGGGCTCACTGAGATTAAAATAAAACGTATTTTATAATCCAGAAAATACCTCCTCCCCCTTCATGCAAACAAATCCGTAGTATTACGAAGAAAAGTTCTATTTTCTTAGCATTTCATACCAGAAGGAATATGCAATTTAAAAACAGTCAGATTATCATCACGTAACAGGTCGTCAGTTTGCCGAAACAAAACACAGGCTAGGCAAGCCTTAAGAAGTGGCGAGAAGCAAATGAAGCCGCATTGTTTCGCGATGCTCAAGAAATAAACATCGATGCATAACTTTATGCTACTACACGTAATATTAATTCTTTAACATATAGATTTAATAAGTTACTGGCAATGTCTTACTCGATAAATTGTCAAAAATTTAGCGCTGCTACAGCTAGTGTGTATGCACACGTGTAGCGTCAAACACGTGGCGGTTTGGGCCTTCTTGTTTACGATAGGATCGCTCTTGTCTGACACAGAATATACCTGTTTTCAATATTTGTGGATAGAATGCAGAGCATTCACTATTGTCGTCTATTTTTCATTTTACTTTTTGTTTGTTAGTTTTAGATTTATAATGGACCTTTGGCGACTGAGAAACCAAAAAGAAGAAGTCAGATTGGTCGCCTTACGGGATTCGAACCCAGGAATCTCCCGAATACGAGCCACAGAAGTTACCGCCTATAAAGCTGTTTAACCCCGTCAAATATATTTCAAATATTCAAACGTAGACTCACTGCTATTCCAGAAATGTGCACCATTACAACGTACCCTAACAGATAGAGCTTTTTTACAACTTCTGAAATAAATATACATGATTCTTAAAACATGGTTCACAGTACTTTTCATATTTGATCTATCTAACAACAGACATTTTTGAGTTTGGTACTGTAAAATATTTCCAAATGTTATTAAGTATACTGAAATCAGAGGCTGATAACTTTGAAGTTTAGAGGAAATAACCAATTGAAAATGTGCAATTTTGTTTCACTGATTTTTACTTTCTCTACTACGTATAGTAAGTAGGGGAAGTATTGCATTCCACCCAAAAATTCGATACCGAGATTTCGCCGGAAATATATGTTTTGAGACCTCCTGAATCCAAAAAAAGCATTTTTGGAAACATGTCCGTGTGTGTGTCTGTGTGTGTGTGTGTGTGTGTGTGTGTGTCTGTGAACAGCATAACTCAAAAACGAACAGTCGGATAAGCACCAAACTGGGTATTTAGGTTCAGTATCTTCTAGAGATGCGACACGATGGTTTTCAAGAAAATCCCTCCACCCCAGACTACCCTTTACATGGAAGATTTTTCGAAAATTTTAATTTTCTCAAAAATGGCTCTAACGATTTTGATTAAAATATCATATGTTTAAGATAATGTCATGAGAAATGAAATGTATATCTCGAATTTTCTGGGAATGTCTCCAAAAGTGTTCTTCATTGTGAACGACTTTTGCATAACTGGTAAACCATAAGAGATAGACAAAATTTTACTACACAAAGAATGTAGATCGCGTTAAAATACACAACTTATGTCATATACATTTCTTTTGTAGAGTGAACCGTTTTCGAGATATTGCTTGTTATTTCCTTAAATTTTCCAATACTTATACTTTTTCTCAAATGCGTTATTCATTTTTTTATGTCCTGGACATGCAAAGAGAATGGAATGCGCCACATAGCAACCAGCGTTAAAATATTTGACTATCGCTTAAAAGCTACCATATTTCCCTTGCATCTACAAGAAAATTACCAATAAGATTGACATCTCGATATCTCGATAACATGAAGCATATGGAGAATAGGCGTTTGTAAAATTAGATTGTACAAGAGTAGAGAAAGTCATGTGAGTGTAACACATCAGATTTTTTTTTTTACTTTCTCTACCACGTACATAGTAAGTAGAGAAGGTATTGCATTCCACCCAAAGATTCGACACCGAGATTTCATCGGAAACACACGAGGCCTCCTGAATCCAAATGAAACATTTTTGGAAAATTCTTATTTTCTAAAAAATGAGTTCTTACGATTTTGATTAAAATACCATATATTAAAAGGTATTTACATGACAAATAAAATGTATTCTTGAATTTTCTAGGAATACCTGTGAAGTCTTCTTCATTGGGAAGGAATTTTGTATAATCTTGTATAACTGGTGAACGTTAAGCGATAGACGAAAACGTACTACATAAAATTGTAATCTGTTTAAAACACACAATTTATTTCAAAAACTTTTTTTTTGCATAAGCCATTTCCGAGATATCCCTTACCAAGTTTCGAATTGTTCACTTCTTTTTTTAAAGTCCTTTCAACATTCAGTTGTTTCTCGCGATTGCGTGGAAATAAGGCCGGCGTATAGCGCCCAGTTCTTTAACATTTGACTATCGCTTTTCACTTTGCATCTATAAAGAAATTTGTAAAGTGGCTATTTCTGAAAAGTTTAGTAGACTGTAAACTATGCTGTAAGAATAGTTTGTATCCCATTGTTAAACAATAGAGGGTAGAGAAACTTATGTGAATGTAACATCAGATTTTTTTAATGGGTCTCCACCATCCTCATAGCCGTTCCAACGCTCACCTTGTTATTTTGTTTGTGTTGTATTTGATTTACAAATTAAGAACAATGCAAAGACAATTATTGTTTCCATTGTATCCTAGCTACATACATAAAACGTATGTAAAGTCAAAATTAAAAAAAAGAGTTGTAAGAAATCACTTTCAATGAATCGCGCGTGAATCTTTCTCCTTTTAGCAAAACCCAGAATAATAAAATCCGTTGAAAATTAATTTGTCAGAAATTTTTCTTAAAACAATCTATTTTCTAGACATGTTTACATAATTAAAACAGTTTCCGTGGTCTTTTTTTATTTCTCCGACTTTCCAGTTAGGTGTAAATCATGCAAATATATATAAAGTGAAACCTGCTCAAATAAGAATCGTGTTTCGGAAAAAGTTTCGGTTCCAGTCGAAATAAAATACTTTATGTGCAGTTTTCCCTGAAGTATACGGAAAATTGAAATTTGAAACAGCTTGCAACTACTTACAATGGAAATATGCTAGTAAAACGCATTTATTTTGGGATATGCAATGCTTCCAAGGAAACTGCAAAAGTAGGCCATTAAGGTATATGATGTAAACGTACACATCAGAGCGAAATAAAAGAAACAGTTGCAAATGTGTGCGGTGAAGGAACGCTTAGAGAAGAGTGCTATTGAGCAAACACAAAACGAGATGAAGGTGACAGACGTGTGGAGTTCCAGGAAAACTAACATGTGAAAGGACAAGTGGACATAGGTGATTAGTGTTAAAATTCTAGTTTAGTGTTTTTTTTGGGGGGGTGGGTTGGCATCCTTTAACCTGTGAGGTCATCTCGGATGATGAATGAAGTGGGTAAAATGATGCTCAAATGAGCCGCGGGTCCATAGAGCTTAAAGTTATGCAACATTCGTGTTTTCAGTAGTAAAACCTTATGCGCGTAGGCGGTTGAAATCTCTATATAGAATTTTTGGGTGGAATGCAATAGCTTCTCTATTTACTACATACGTAGTAGAGAAAGTAAATGCGGAAACCTGTTATATTTTTACTCGTGTATTTAAAATGAAAGGGGAACAAAAGTCGACTAGCTCCAGGGAGATTTGGCCTTGCAACCTCTGGAAGAGTAAGCCAGCTCTCTACCAATTAGCTAAGAGCTGTAGTAAGCGTGACATTGTAACAAGCTGTATTCGTTTTGATTACAAATATTCAGTGTTGAAACACTCTGAAACACCTGTCTGTTTCAAATTATGTATATGTAATTATATTTCCGGAAGACTTGCGAAGTAGGTTGTCGTATTCTATTTCGACTGTTGGGGAGCCAAAATAGATCATTGAATGTCTCACGTATGGTACAAAGTTTCCGGTAGCCTTTGCCCCAAGTTTAAGAGTCAACTTTGTATTTTGAATGTTTCTTTAAATATTACATATATTTATGTTTGCCTCGGCTGCGTCAGTATTAATTTGTAGAGACATGAATTTCTTAACAAGGCGTGGTGCGACTGAAGAATGTAGGCTTACACAGATTATAATTTTACTTCACTGCTTTTATTAATGCTTGATACGATTTAAATAATACTTCACTGATATAGAGAGCTGTGAGATTATTTATTAAGTAATTGCAGTTTTTAACACGTAAACTATTTTCGTCTCACACGAATACGTATTAGACTTCTCGAGGATGCGTATCGCGTCCGGTTAGGAACGCTGTCTACAAGCAACTGACTTCTGAATTTGTGCAATTTGCCCTATTTCAGTTTCTGATTGGCTAATCCAACTCCAATAGAATACTTTTATTTAACTTCAGCTTTTTTCTGGTGGTTGATTCGCTATTTTATAAACTGTCTCTAACTCATTATTGCCTCAAGGTTATCTCATTGTTAGCAACTTTTAACCTATTATTCTCACAGCTCCTACATTATTAAATTACGTAATACATTCACTTAACATTATTGAACATGTTTACAATAATATAAACATTAATACAATGACTATTACATGAATTTTATATATTACATTATACACATATTGCTTTAAGGCGGGTTGTTATTATATTTTATATATTATATAATTGAACTGAAATCATTTTAAAATATTAAAAATAATGCCTCACTTGTAATTAATGTTGTGTTCCCCATTATAACTACTACAAGAATATAGGCTTTGCGAACTAAGCCTGGCCATCCCGAAAGCTCACGGAGGTACCCGACTCGGCCAGTTTTAAATTGACCGAGTGTAACTCCACAGCTATGCTTTGTGTAGAGTGGCTAGGGCGGCGGGTTTCTAACGAAAAGGTTCAAGTTCGAATCCCACCCCCGTCTGCAGAGTTTTGTATACATACGGTACGTAGAGTTGAAGTAGTAGTTATTTGCACCACGCTTTGGGTGTCAATTTAAAGTAGGTTGTATTGAAGGAGTCGTATTATATTTCAAATGTTGGGGAGCTGAACTTTAAGTTTGTTTGCAACTGCACGTATGGTACCCGGTTTCCGGTAACCTTCGCCCCAAATGAAGTTTCAGGTGGCCTTTGCCCCAAGTTTAAAAATATTAACTTTGTAATTTAAACTGTTTCTTTAAATATTATATTTATGTTTGCCTCGGCTGCGTCAGTATTTATTTTAGAGACACGTTTCTCTTAGCAGGGTTGTGGTGCGACAAGAATGTAGGCTTACACAGATTATAATTTTACTTCACTCCTTTTATTAATACTTGATACGATTTAAATAACACTTCACTGATATAGAGAGCTGTAAGATTCTTTTTATTAATTAATTGCACTTTTTAACACGTAAAACTATTTTTCGTCTCACAGGAATACGTATTAAATCTCTCGAGGACGCATCTCGCATCCGGTTACAATCACTGTCTGCAGGCAACTGACTTCTGAATGTGTAACATTTTCTCGTTTTCAGTTTCTGATTGTTTAATCCTACTCCAATAGAATACCTTCATTTAACTAAAACCCCCTCCGGTTGTTGATTGTCTATTTTATAAACTGCCACTAAAATCACAGTATTGCTTAAAAGAATCACAAGTGACATTTAAACTCTCAAACTCATTATTACCTCAAGGTTACCTCATTGTTACCTCATTGTTAGCAACTTTTAACTTATTATTCTCGCAGCTCCTACATTATTAAATTAGGTAATATATTCATACAACATTATTGAACATGTATACAATAATATAAGCATATGCAATGACTGTTATATACATTTTACAAATTATTACATACACATATTGCTTCAAGGCGGGCTGTTATTGAATTTATATTTATATAATTAGACTGAAATTATTTAAGTGTTAAAAATACTGCCTGAGAGTACAGTATGTACAGAACCACAACTCGTAGCTGATTGAAATGTTTACCGGCACAACTGGAGATGTTACTTTAAGAAAAGGACTGAGATTCGGGTACATAAGTGCAGCACATTAAGGTAACAGTAACATTTTTAGTTGCTTCATGTGGTATCACTGTTATGGGAAAGTCTACAACAGTCTTCAAGGGAAAAAAAGAGATATAAGAAGGGTCAGTAAAGTTTAGCTTCCACATAAAAGTAGGGGGATCCCAAAAATTACGGCTACCGAAGAGTACGACCAGGCCATATAAGTAACAGAGCTGCACTCGACTTTTTTCCCTTCCTTTCTTTTTCTCCTACTTTTTCAATACCCCATTTCTTTCTTAAGGTCTCTGCGCCTGCAGGTTTGACGCAAAATATAAAAAGTGGGAGAACAAGAGAATAGCAAGAGGGTATATGGGGGAGCAGAAGAAATAACCTTTGGAGATAGTAAATGGGCACGAGGGCACAGAGGGATGATGTTGGCTTATATTATATTCTACCGTATGGCTGGTTGGTTCACTATTTTACGTGTGTCTGCGCCTGCGCTGTAAGGTTTTTGTTTCCTGACGTGTGTCGTGGCTTGGTGCAAGAAAAACTAGGGAGCAGACAAAACAAACATCTGTTTCCATCGTTTCACTTTTGCCAGCGAAAAGGGTTTATAGCCTTCAACTAAACAATTTAAAAATATTACATCTGACACTATAAAAATCTGATGTGATACATTCATATCACTATCTCTATCCTCTATTAGTGAGTATACAAACTATTCCTACTACTGTTTTATACCTGCTACGTTTTAATTCAAATGAACCTTTCCAGAAACAGCTACATTGCACATTTCGTTATAGACACAAAGAGAACTGCGATAGTCAAATGTTTAACAACTGGACGCTGTACAGGGTGAACCATTTTAGTTGAGACTGCATAATATCTCCAAACCTAAGCGCTGTAGGAAGAAATGTCTTTAATAAAAGTTGCTTGATACGAGGGCTGATCAATAAAGACAGACTGATTTTTTCCTGTAGATTTCTTGAGAGTTTCCTGTCTCTACCATGAATATTTGAAAAGAGTTGGGTTTCATGTATAATGTCCATAGGCGGCAGCACTCTCGCATCGGTAGGTTGGTAGTAATGCTGTATATTGTTGACCCTACTTGAATTTCGCATACCACAAAATGAAGGTGACACGAGAGGAGCAATAAAATTTTGTTTAAATCATACAGCCTCTGAAACTTTGGAAAAGCTAAAGCAAGCTTACGGTGAAGATGCACTACCTCGTGCAGCAGTGTTTAGGTGGTTAAAGGACTTCAAAGAAGGGCGAGTCCTCTGTGGTAAGCAAGCTGTGGGGCCTGGTGTTTCGGCTTCTGCTATGACTGAAGTCAACACAGCTGCTGTGATTGTTGTTCCCACTCACACTCCTGTTACAGCAGCGTACAACACGTCAGTATTGGCTGCACCGAAGAAGCACATTGCAAGGAAACGTCCAGAACTTCATCACGACAACGTGCGGCCTCACGTTGCAAATCAAGTCCAGGAATTTTTGGCTAAATTTAACATTAGCTGTGTACCGCATCTGCCTTATAGCCCCGATCTTGCCCCCTGTGATTTCTTTTTATTCTCATCACTAAAGGCAAAGCTCCGCGGCATTCAATTTGAGAGCACTGAAGCAGTGCTGAAGAAAAGTGAGGCGATTCTCAAAGACCTGACAAAGAATGGCCTGCACCATGTGTTGGAGGACTGGCAGAGACGTTATAAAAAGTGCATTCATGTGGGAGGGGACCACTTTGAAAAAGATAATGTCAACACTGATATGGAATAATAAATACTGTGAAAAAAATCAGTCTCAGTCTTTATTGATCAGCCCTCGTATTATGGGGGAAAGTAAATGCCATTAGTCCTGTTTTATTTGGAGGATGTAGTGATGGTCATCTTAGCGTCAAAACATATATTTTCGCTGAAATCTCGACATCGAATTCTTGGATGGAATGCAATACGTAGTAGAGAAAGTAAAAAATATAATGAGTTGCATTCACACGACTTTCTCTACGTTCATTTTTATACGCAGTCTACGAACTTTTCTTCTATATACCTACTTATAGTTAACTGAGATAAACTT
Source organism: Deroplatys truncata (assembly GCA_030765065.1). Classification (NCBI taxonomy): domain Eukaryota; kingdom Metazoa; phylum Arthropoda; class Insecta; order Mantodea; family Mantidae; genus Deroplatys; species Deroplatys truncata. Next base: position 18,509,702 of record CM060979.1, read on the forward strand.
TGCGCAAATAGTTTCATTGGCATTTCGATAGTCAAGTGTTAAAAAGTGGTAGCTATACACCGATCTTGAGATTCTAGATTCTTTCCATGACATCGCGATAAACAGCTGAATTGCGATAGCACTTAAAACAAAACTGGTGCATTACACATGCACATGACCTTCTCTACCCATTCTTCAACAAGTTATTCTTAAAAAATCTAATGTGTTACACTAACATGACTTTCTCTACTCTTGTACGAACTATTTTTACAAACGCTTATTCTCCATATGCTTCATGTTAATCGAGATGTTAATCTTATTGCTAAATTTCTTGTAGATGCAAGGGGAATATGGTAGGCTTTAACCGATAGTCAAATGTTTTAAGAGCGGTTGCTATGTGGAGTATTCCATTCTCTTTGCATTACCAGGACAAAAAAATGAATAACGAATTCCCATTTGAGAATTTGAGAAAAAGTTTAAATATTTGAAAATTTAAGGGAATAACAAGCAAAATCTCGAAAATGGTTCACTCAACAAAAAAAAATGTATATGCCATAAATTGTGCATTTTAACGCGATCTACATTTCTTGTGTAGTAAAATTTTCTGTATCTCTTATGGCCTACCAGTTATGCAAAAGTCGTTCACAATGAAGAATACTTTTGGAGACACTCCCAGAAAATTCGAGATATACAATTCATTTGCCATAAAAATGTCTTAAACTTATGGTATTTTATTCATAATCGTTAGAACCATTTTTGAGAAAATTAAAATTTTCGAAAATTTTATATCTTGGCCCTCTATGTGTACTTGCAAAAACCGGATTTTTTTTCTATACTCTGCAGAGTGCAGCAACTATTTATATTCTCTGGAGTAACAACAATATTCTCTACTGGATGGCATTCTTAGCTAAAAGTCATGGCTTGCTTCGTAAACATGTTTTTTTTTAAATTCCAAAGTATTCGTATTCAAGAACAAGGGCTTTGTATATCCTTCTTACTCTCCTAGTGATTTATGAAATGACATTTCCTGTGTAGTACGTTTATGTCTATTTATTACGGCTTACAAGTTATAAAAATTGGTTCAGAATAAAGACGACTGCTCGGGCTGTTCTGAGGCAGTATTTTATATCATAACATGCTGTGAATGCCAAAGTGATTATAGTGTAAATTAATATTATTGTATGTACACGATTTTAGATGTTTGTTAGCTATAAGTATTGTTAGGAAATAAGTTTACACGGCCTCACTGAAACTGACAACAGAAGTGGCCAACAATAAACCGAGGGGGTGAGTTGTTTATCACTAAGAAGAGATAAACAAATGTCAGGGCAGCAGGCCTTTTTTAGAAATGAAGGGAATATCTTCCCTAGAGTATATATGTTAGTAGTAGTGATTGGCTGACCTAAACAGACGCTAAAGTGGGCGCAATTTGTTAACCAATAGCAGCTCTATTATAATGTTTAGGCAATTCGAGGTGAAGGAGTATATATTCTCGAGCCATAAGCAAGTGTCGCACAGTTCTGAAGAATCTCTCACGAGGTGCACGTCGCAGAGTTAGTTACAAAAATGTAAAGTACGCGAAGTAATTGGTGCGTGGCAACTTAACGACTGTAGTTACATTCAGAAATATCACAGTTTCAGTCAGGCGTGTATAAAGTTTAAAAATGTGTATTATTAATTAAGTGTGACGGCAATAAAAGTGTAGAAACAAATTCTTTTTTATCAGTGTTATCTTTTAGCAACAACTCCTTTCCGTTTACACACCCTGCTTAGAGATACTTGCTCGACTGAGTTATAATAGCTAGCCGGAGCACAATGAACCCAAATTTAAAAGAATAAAACAAGAGGCGCCCAGTAAATAAGATAACACGAGACATGAGAACTGCGACAGTTCCCAGAAAATTCAAAATACGCATTTTATGTGTCATGCAAATACCTAAACATACGGCATTTCAATAAAAATCCCTTGAGCCATTTTTAAATAAATCAAAAATACAGAAAACATATTTTGGGGTGGATAATTTTCTTGATTAATCTTCTTTGAACTCAAAAAATACCAAGTTTCGAAGTTAAACAAATTTTGGTGTTTTAGTTATGGTGTTCAAACCACACACATCTTTTTCCAAAAATGTTTGTTTTGGATTTATGGAACCACGAAACTTGTAATTTCATTGAAATTTCGTTGTCAAATCTTTTGTTGAAATGTAATACTTTCTCTTCTTATTATAGGCAAATAGTAGAAAAGGTAAAAACGACAAGCGCATTGAAATATTAGAACCAGTAATAATGGATATCTCTGAAATAGATCACGCCACAAAAAAGGTTATTTGAAATAGACTGTGTGTTTTAAAGAAATGTAAAACTTATTGTGCAGTATTCAGTTGTTTCTCGCGATGTCATGGAAATAGTATGGAATTTTAAGGCCAGCATATAGCGTCCAGTTGCTAAACATTTGACTATCGCTGTTCACTTTGCGCAATGCAGCTATTTCCGGCAAGGTTTATTTGGATTAAAATGACGTACATAGACAAATAAGCTTTAGAAATAATGGTTTGTATACCCACTAATAAACGATAGAGGGTAGAGAAACTCATGTGAATGTATCGCATACGATTTTTTTTAAATGGGAGATATTGAAATCCAGGTAATTAAAACTATTTACTTGCTCTATGGTTTTCCATCCAGAATTATTATTATTTTAGTTTTTAAATGCTAAACCGAAAGCAATCTCCCCAAATCTGTGATTCAGCACTCTCAAATGTAGTTTTATCGCCATTAATGAAATAAAAAATCGTAGGCTCAGTATAAAATTAGACCTTGTTCTCGGAACAAACTCTCGAATCGCGGTTTATATTTCCACATTCGCCATCCAATAAGGTTTGTTTTTCTGGGGCGGGGGGGGGCAAAACAGCGAAGTACATAAGGGTACTTCATTAATTTGGCAGGAACGTAACTCACTAGCGAACAGAAACCTCTTATGTTTCATAACAAAGAACCGCTCTGCGAAAATCTCTACAGTCGATAGGAAAAAACTATAAAATCTACACCCTCACTGGATATTTTTACGGCTGAAATAAATCAGAAAAAGAAAACTGAGGCGATGGAGATAAAGCATAATAAGAAATAACGCAAAGACATTAATTATCACACTTTCATAACTTTTTTTCTTGGCAGTAAATCTTTTTGCGTGCAGTAATTTCTTACTTTCAGCTTCGTGGCTAAGGGGGAAAAAAAAAAAACGCAGACACGAATCACTCGAATAACACAATCTACTTGCAAACACTTAATCGCATTCTTTGTGCTTCCCCATTTGTTGCGATAAACACAGAGCAATTTAAGAATGCAGCCTGACAGTTTGCCCAGTAACTGCACAATAATTTCAATCAATATCCACACTGATGCCTTTTTAAAGGGACTGTTAACCATTGCTTACACAAAAATCTGATGTGTTACACTCACATGGCTTTCTCTACTGTTGTACTATTATTACAAACGCTTATTCTCCATATGCTTCATGTTAATCGAGACGTTAATCTTATTGCTTATGTTCTTGTAGATGCAACGGGAATTGGTAGGCTTTAAATGCCAAATATTTTAAGAGCTGGTTGCTATGTGAAGCATTTCATCCTCTTTGCATTACCAGGACAAAAAAAAAAATGAATAACGAATTCCCATTTGAGAAAAAGTATAGGTATTAGAAAATTTAAGGGAATAACAAGCAATATCTCGAAAATGGTTCACTCACTAGTAAAATTTTGTCTATCTCTTAACTGGTTTACCAGTTATGCAAAAATCGTTCACAATGAATACCTTTGGAGACGTTCCCAGAAAATTCAAGATATACATTTCATTTGTCATGAAAATATCGAAAATATCATTCATTATCTGTTTACCCTCCTCTTATGTAGGACTTACACCCCCCCAGGACTTACAGGCGGGTCAGACAGAGCATGGTCACTCATGGATCAGACAGAGCATCCAGGATGGGTGATCAGCCATGGTATGGGATGAAGGAAGTAGATGAAACGAAATGTTGTTGAAATGGATGAAAGGAAAGGTGATGATGGAGCAGTTGGTGGAATGAATGGCGGGGGAAACCGGAGAACCCGGAGAAAACCCGCCCAGACGCCGCTTCGTCCACCACAAATCCCACATGCAGGTCCCTGGGATCGAACCCGGGCTGCCTCGGTGGGAGGCGAGCGGTCTATCCACTCGGCCACGGCGCCGCCTATCTTGAACATATGATGTTTTAATGAAAATCGTTAGAGCCATTTTTGAGAAAATTAAAATTTTCGAATAATCTTCCATGTAAAGGGTAATCTGGGGTGGGGGGTTTTCTTGAAAACCTTTCGTGTCGCATCTCTGGAAGATACTGAACCTAAATACCAAGTTTAGTGTTTGTCTGACTTCGTTTCTGAGTTATGCTGTTTTTGGGGCGAAGGCTACCGGAAACTTTTTACCATACGTACGGTTGCAACTACTTCAAGTTCGGTTCCCCAACAGTCGAAATACAAATACATCTTCAAACTAACTTTCCATACGTAGCAGCAGCAAACCTTCAACATTTAAGTACCAAAAAGCAAAGCCAAAAGTTAATAATTTAGTGCATATTTTTAGAAATTATCAGTGCATACATATCCAATGTTTAATCGTCACCAAAATAACTCAACAACTGAGTAATTGTGCGATCATAATGGTGTATTGTGCTGCTTCCTTGGATGAAAAAGAAACTGCGACCTCTCGAACTTGTTCCCTTACCCTATCGCCGCAACCATTGATTAAAAGTCTTGGGCGTGATATATGCGAGCGCCTTGCCCTTCTATAGCTCACTACCCCCAGTGCATTGTGTGTGAAGGAAGTTACTCCACCCTGCGCTCCAAGTGGCCCGCGCGTGTCTGTGGGGTTTCAATCAGTCATGAGAGTGTGTGTGTGTTTATACAAGCCTAAGTAACACTGACAGGGCTGGGGAAACGGAATCAACTTTTATAGATTCTTCACGGAGCACACGCCTCTACCCCCCAGTACACACCAATTAACTAAATACACTTGTCTCTCCATTGTGACTCCTCCCATTGCTGATACGTTAACCCTGGGGGAAGGCGGCCGGAGTGGTCCATACATCTTTGTGAATGACAAAGCTTTTAGATTTCGTGCCGAGAGAACTGTCACTTTCAATTAGCACACGCGCACAGAGAACGGGTTTGTTTTAGCAACAAGGATTCAACATTTGATTGGGTGGAGTTTTATGAACCGTAATGATACCGAGTGCCTTACAAGTTTTTACAATGACAACTGAACTGAAATATTTTCAATGTCTACAGTATATATGTGCAACAATGACCACCTCGACTCTGTTGTCTCCATAACCACAAATCCATGCGCTTAATTGCACCTAAAAAATCTGATGTGTTACACTCACATGACTTTCTCTACTCTTGTACAAACTATTTTTACAAACTCTTATTCTCCATATGCTTCATGTTAATCGAGATGTTAATCTTATTGCTAATTCTCTTTACAGCAACAGGAAAAAACAAAAATACGAATTCCCATTTGAGAAAATGTATAAGTATTGGAAAATTTAAGGGAATAACAAGCAATATCTCGAAAATGGTTCACTCAATAAAAAAATGTATATGATATAAATTGTGTGTTTTAACGCGATGTACATTTTTTGTGTAGTAAACGTTTGTCTATCTCTTATGGTTTACCAGTTATGCAAAAGTCGTTCACAATGAAGAATACTTTTGGAGACATTCCCAGGAAATTCGAGATATACATTTTATTTGTCATGAAAGTATCTTAAATATATGATATTTTAATAAAAATCGTTAGAGCCATTTTTGAGAAAATTAAAATTTTCGAAAAATGTTCCATGTAAAGGGTAATCTGGGGTGGGGGGATTTTCTTGAAAACCTTCCTATCCGACTGTTCGTTTTTGAGTTATGCTGTTCACAGACACACACATACACGCACCACACAGACACACTCACGGACATGTTTCCAAAAATGCCTTTTTTGGATTCAGGGGGCCTCAAAACATATATTTCCGGTGAAATCTCGGTATCGAAATTTTGGGTGAACTACAATACTTCCCCTACTTACTATACGTAGTAGAGAAAGTAAAAATCGTGTTACATTCTCGTAACCTTCTCTACTAACTATCGTTGATTTTATATAGGTTTAACAAACCATACTTAATCAGAGGTTTAAAAGCAAGTGCCTTGGAATTTGATGGCTTTTCCATGATGTCTGAAGCAGAAACATTCGCCTGTAATTGGTTATATGTACATACACAATAAATACACATAAAATTAGTGATACACGTAGCAAAAAGAAATAATTTCAAAAGAGCTAACGCTTGTGGAATGGTAGACCGGGAACAAGTAGATGTTAAGAGAGCTGAGTCTATAACGGGACACACCGGAAAGGTCTTTAAGAATTCTGCGGAACATGTGGCCTGCTAAACAAAGACACAACAGTCCGACGCGACTTAGAGGCCCCAGCACGTAAGTGCTTAACCGGTCTCCAAATTCACTAGAGCGGAAAAACCAACGCTAGGAATGAGCGACAAGTCATAAAATATTCCAAATTGAAAATAGCAATTCGCACTAGTCTTGGCAGGAGAACCGCCAATAAAAATTAAGCGTGGAAAAGAAAGCTGCAAATAGCCGACGTGATAAATCACGTGGTTAGAGACCAAACCAAGTCGCCTAGAAAATGGGCGTGAAATAGAAAATAAGATCCTAGATAGAACGACGTAGGAGCTGCGAAGACGAGGGGACACACTCGCTCCGATCGGCATATGTTAAGGGGACCTAGGACAGATTTTATAGTCAAAATGGCCAACATTTTCAATTTTTTGATTTCTGCAAAAATTTAACTCTTTATAATGCTAGTCAAACATTTAAATGCGTTTTATGGTGATAAAAACCTTTTTAAAGGTTTTCGTAGGCGTTTTTTTTACAAACCTTGCACGGAAATTTAAACGCCTGACACGGCCATTTTTGTTCTCGCTTGCAAAATGGTTACTATCCAAAAAAATAATTCAAATTTGCGCAATAGTCAGTGTGCCAAGAGGATGGGTATAGGATTAAGGACACCGGGAAGTAAATTTCCGCGAAAATATTGATTTTTTGATTCTATTCTATAAAAAAGTACGACTCCTTAGCTTTAAAATTATGTTTATAACATGTTATGTTACACGATTAGTAAGCCCTTTAAATTGGTCATTTAAATATGGCGACACGTCCCCCAACTTCCACAACCTCGTGCACAATGAGTTAGAAGATTTCTCTCGCTTAGAATTTCTGAAGGAACACAATTTTTGGGTGGAATACAATACTTCCCCTACTTACTATACGTAGGAGAGAAAGTAAAATACATCGCCCCCGCCGGTTTTGAACCCGCGGTCTCGGAAACTAGAGGTTAGCATGGTACCCCTAGACCACGGAGGACGACTAAAAAAAACTGCGTCTTGTGAAACATTTTGAGCGTGTAAAAATGGAGAAAGCGAGAAAAACAGCTTTGATATTCTAAAACGCTACCTAGCTTTGTGCGTGGGCATATTTAAAAGCTCTTAAAAAGTTTTATAATCATCAGTAATACACAGAAAATACGGATTATTAAAATAGATGATTCATTCTTAATAATTAACATATAAACAAAAATTTGCGCATTTTTAAAGATTTCGCTCAATTTTCAACTGTATATACACTTAATGCAACTTAGCATTTAAGTCTTACCTGTGTGTCAGAAGAAGAAAATATCAATGTCTCCCAATATCACCTTCCACGATGTTACTCTCATTCCAGTTACCTCATTTCAAGTTTGAAAATCTTCTCAGTTTTGTTTCTCATGTTTGACTTACAACACTTTTAGATTACACTAATATAAAAAAACTTCCACATTCGACTGCAGCGCGATGGCTGTTAACCCTAAAGAAGGCGACGAAGTGACGTAGTTAATGACGGTAGTGATATACCTACATATTACACTTTTTTAAAATGTTAATATTAGGCAAAGAAATCCATAACATCTTTAAAAGCTTGAGTTTACAAAAAATAATATCTGACTGCATTCGTACGTTTCAAAACTAAAACAGTTTGTTATTTATACGCCCAGTTGTACAATTATACAGGGAATATTTGAGGCAGAAAACTAACACGTATAAAGCGCACACGATTTGCTGTGTCGTTTCAGTTTCATAGTAATTCCTTGGAAAATTGATATAAAAACTTAATTTTATACTTATTTCGAAATAATCACGATAAATATTTGTAAAATATTGATCCCATCTGCATTAAACACGTATAGGAAGCCATGCAACCGTCAACTGTTTAATTAACAAGCTAATAAACTAGGTCACCTAGCAACCCATGAGGAAAAAAAAAAGAACAGCGCTTAGCGCTTCCAAGTATGCGCACAGTCACTACAGAAACTACTCGTTTGCACTTTAAAAGATTCTGCGTTCCATTCGCATGGCTTTCTTTACTCACTTCCAGCAAAGAATCTTACGAAAGCTGATTCTTCTATTTACTTCTTGTTAATAAAGTAAATTCTTAATTACATACTTATACATTTCCATGTAGGCTAACAAGAAATTAAGGCGATAGTCAAATATTTTAGACGAGGGTCGCTATGTCAAAGCATTACCACGAAAAAAAAATCGTGTACTGCACTCACATTACCTTCTCTACTCACTCACAAAAGGGTATTCTTCTTGTTAATACACATATAGTAGCTTCGAAATTCTATGCTCTTTGCATTGCCACGACAAAATTTCTGATGTATTACACTCACATTACACTCCTGCACAAACTATTTTTACAAAACGCTTATTCTCCATCTAGTTCTTATTTCTAATTTTCATGTGGATGCAAGGGGAATATGGTGGGCTTTAAGCGATAGTCAAATATTTTAACCGCTGGTTGCTATGTGGAGCTTTCCATTCTCTTTGTATGTCCAGGGCATAAAAAAACGAATAAGAATTCCTGTTTGAGAAAAAGTATATGTATTGGAAAATTCAAACAAATAATAAGGAATATCTCGGAAATGGTTCACTCGGCTAAAAAATTCTATATGACATAAACTGTGTATTTTTTATGTTGCAAAAGTTTGTTTATCTGTTACGGTTTTCCAGCTATGCAAAAGTCGTTCAAGATGAAGAGGACTTTTGGAGACATTCTCAGAAAATTCAAGATATACATTTCATTCGCCATAACTATATCTTAAACATATAATATTGTAATCAAAATCGTTAAATTTTCAAAAATGCTTCATGTTAAGTGTAATCTGGGGTGAGGGGAGGGATTTTCTTTAAAATCTTCGTGAACCTAAATACCAAGTTTGGTATTTACCCGACTTTTCGTTTTTGAGTTATGCTGTTCACAAGCACACATGGACCTTTTTCTAAAAAAAAATGATCTTTATTATTCAGGGGGTCTCAAAACATGTATTTGCTGTAAAATTTCGGTATCGAATTTTTGGGTGGAATGGAATACTTCCCCTACTTACTATACGTAGTAGGGAAAGTAAACAACAAAAAGCGAGAAAACTAGCTTTAAAATTCTGGACTATCCTGCCTTGAGCACAGGCACATTTAAAAACCTTTGTAAAATTATTTATAACCATCAGTAATAGACATCAAACACACCTTTTGAAAATAGACCCATATACAACAAATGGACTGTTTTTAAGGATTTAGCTCACTAGCCTTAATGCAAATTGGAATTTAACCCTTACCTGCGAGTCCGATGAAGAAAATGTTTGCTCCTCCAATATCACCTCCCCGATGTTACTCTCATCCCAGTTACCTCCTTTTAAATTTGAAAATGTTCTCTGTCAATTCTGTGTCTCATTTTTGGCTTACAACACTTTTAGATTACACTGATATAAAAAAACTTGCACATTCGACTGCAGCACGAAGTGCCGCGTGGCTATCAAAACTCGCGAATGGGACGGAAGTGACGTAATTAATCAAGCGAGTGATATTTATTACACATTTCCTTATGTTTTTTTTTATTTTTTAAAGAATTCTAATGATAAGCAAAGAAATCAATAATATAATTATAAACTATACTTCAGCAAAACAATATCTGCTTGAATTTGTACTTTTACAAAGCTAAAATAGTTTTTTATTTGTACTCCCAGTTGTACGGGGAATATCTGAGCCAGAAAACTAACACGTATAAAACTCGCAATATTTACTCTGTCGTTTCAGGTTCACAGTAATTTCTTGACCAATTGATATCAAAACTTATTTTTATATTCACTTCAAAATAATCACGACAAATATCTGCAAAAACCTGATCCCATCTCCATTAAACACTTTAATACATACTGGAAGCCGATGCGACCGTCAGCTGTTTAATCAACAAGTTTATAAAGTAGGTCACCTAGCAACTCACGACGAAAAAAAAAGAATACCGCTTAGTACTTCAAAATATGCGCATAGTCACTACAGAAAGTATTCTTTTGTAGTTCATAAAAAATTTTGATGTGTTCCATTCGCATGGCGTTCTTTACTCACTCTTCTACAAAGAATCTTACAAGCGTTTATTCTTCTATGAAGTTAAATTCTCATTATATAGTAATTTTCCTACGCGACAGTCAAATATTTAAAAGGGTCTCTATATGATGGCTTTGAAATGCGTACTCCTTGCATGACCATGAAAAAAATCTGATGTACTGCACTCATATCACTTTCTCTATTCACTCACAAAAGGGTATACTATTTATTTCTTATTAATACACATAGAATGGCTTTTAAATGCCATGCTCTCTGCATGACAAAACATCTTATGTGTTACACTCACATGGCTTTCTCTACTCGTGTACAAACTACTTTTACAACGGATTATTCTCCATCTACTTCATGTTAATCGAGATAAACATTTGCAGAAACTATCTTATTGCTGATGTTCTTCTAGGTCAAAGGGGAATACGGTAGGCTTTAAGCGATAGTTACATCTTTTAAGAGCTGGTTGCTATGCGGAGCATTTCATTTTTACTTTCTCTACTACGTATAGTAAGTAGGGGAAGTATTGTATTCCACCCAAAAATTCGATACCAAGATTTCACCGGAAATACATGTTTTGAGACCCCCTGAATCCAAAAACAAACATTTTTGGAAACATGTCCGTGTGTGTGTCTGTGTGTGTGTCTGTCTGTGAACAGCATAACTCAGAAACGAACAGTCGTATAAACACCAAACTTGGTATTTAGGTTCAGTATCTTCCAAGGATGCGACACGAAGGTTTTCAAGAAAATCCCCCACCCCAGAGTACACTTTACGTGGAAGATTTTTCGAAAATTTTAATTTTCTCAAAAATGGCTCTAACGATTTTCATTAAAATATCATATGTTTAAGATATTTGTATGACAAATAAAATGTATATCTTGAATTTCCTGGGATGTCTCCAAAAGTATTCATTATGAACGACTTTTGCATAACTGATAAACCATATGAGATAGACAAAATTTTACTACACAAAAAATGTAGATCGCGTTAAAATACACAATTTATGTCATATACATTTGTTTTGTACAGTGAACCATTTTCGAGATATTACTTGTTATTCCCTTAAATTTTTCAATACTTATTTTCTCAAATGGGAATTCGTTATTCATTTTTTTGTCTTGGATATGCAAAGAGTATTAATCTGTCGCAAAGGGAATGGTGCTGCACCTAGCAACCAGCTATTAAGAGATATGTATGTGCTTAAAGGCTACTGTATTTCTATATTGCCCTTGTAAATATATATTCCCCTTACATCTACAAGAAACTTAGCAATAAGATAGAGTCTGGAAATGTTTATCTCGATTAACATGAAGTAGATGGAGAATAAGCGTTTGTAAAAATAGTTTGTACAAGAGTAGAGAAAGTCATGTGAGTGTAACACATCAGAATTTTTTTATTCTATTTTATTTTACGTCGCTTTAACTCGTTGGTCATATCGCGACAGATCTGTTGGTGGATAACCCTTAGAACGATATGAGGTGGAAAGTTAGCCTTCTAGGTCTCATCCCTGTAACCACCCGCTCTGTCACGAGTCACAGAGACCTTAGCCCATAGCTACCGAATCTTCTGCTTCGTGCCGTGCAGACGGCATTAGGGTGCCGCCCAGTCCAACCGCCGCCGCCCCCATATAGAGGCGGACAGTTAGCCTTCTAGGTCTCATCCCTATAACCACCTGCTTCATGCCGTGCAGATGACATTAGGGTGCCGCGCAGTCCAACCGCCGCCCTCACAGAGAAAGGCAGACAGTTAGCCTTCTAGGTCTCATTCTTGGAAATGCCATCTTGCTTCGTCACGTGCCCACAGAGACCGCTATCGCATGGCAGCCCGATCTTTTACTTCGTGCCAGGCAGATGGCGTTAGGGTGCCGTCCAGTCTAACTGCTTACATTGTCTGTAGATAGATGGCATAGCATACGCTATTACCACTTATTTTTTATTTACTATTGTTTTAGACTTAAGGTGGAACTTTGGGTCGTGGTATTAAATATCCAATCCGGTATTTACCTTGGCGACTGAGGAAAACCACGAAAAAACCTTAGACAGATTGGTCGGTCCACGGGATTTGAACCCGGAAGATCCTGAATGCGGACCATAGACTTCACCACCTGACATTTAATTTTTCTTTACATGCTAAGGACAAAAAAAAAGAGGAACGAATTCTCATTTGAGAAAAAGTATAAGTATTGGAAAAATCAAATAAATAACAAGAAATAACTCTGAAATGGCTCACTCCACAAAAAGTATGTAAATGACATAAATTGTGTGTTTTAACGAGATCTACTTTTCTGTGTAGCGACATTTTGTCTATCTCTTACGGTTTAACAGTAATGCGAATTTTGTTCAGAATGAAGGACTTTTGGGGACATTCCCAGAAAATGCAAGATACATTTAATTTGTCATGAAAATATCTTAAATACATGATATTTTAATCAAAATCGTTAAGAGCCCGTTTTGAGAAAATAAAATTTTTTGAAAAATGTTCCATGTAAAGGTTAATCTGGGGTGGGGGGATTTTCTTGAAAATCTTCGTGGCGTATCTTTGAAAGATACTGAACTTAAATACCAAGTTTCGTTTTTGAGTTATGTTGTTCACAGACATACACACGCACACCCACATACACAGACACGGGCCGTTTTCTAAAAATGTTTTTTTGTATTCAGCGGGCCTAAAAACAGGTATTTCCGGTGAAATCTCGGCATCGAATTTTTGGGTGGAATGCAATACTTCCCCTACTTGCTATAAGTAGCAAGGAAAGTAAAAATCTGATGTGTTAAATTCAAATGACTTTCTCTACTCTTCTACAAGCTATTCTTACAAAAGCTTATTCTTCTGTTTTTTTAATTTTTAAAATAGTTTAACCCAGTGGGTAATATCGAACACCGACTGAATGAAGTGATGCTGAGATAAGCCGCGGTCCATAGAGCTTAAACTTGCCCGACATTTGTTTTCTCAGGATAAGCGAAAACCTCGTAAAAAACCTTATCTGGGTGACACCCTAACCAAGATTCGAACTTGGAACCTTTTAAATGGGAGGCTGAAACCTACCCCCCACCACAGAAGTGGGCATATACTTGTTAATACAGATAAAAGTTAAGCGCACACACATATCGTGTAAGAATACACCATCTAAAGCGATTGTCATATTTTAAAGAGAGAGTCACTACGTGATTGCTTTGAAATGTCATGCTCCTTGTATGACTAGCACGAGAAAAAAAAATCTGATATGTTACACTCACATCACTTTCTCTGCCCTCTAGATGTCATTGATGGGTTGAAGTAGGTTATTTGTTACTTTATTTGCACCACGCTTTGGGCGTCAATTTGAAGTAGGTCGTATTGAAGGAGTAGTATTATAGTTCAACTGTTGGGGAGCCGAACTTGTAGTAGTTGCAACCGCACGTATAGTAAACACTTTCCGGTAGCCTTCGCCCCAAATGTACTTTCCGGTGGCCTTTGCCCCCAAATGTTTAAAAAAATATTAACTTTGTAATTTAAATGTTTCTTTAAATATTATATAATTATGTTTGCCTCGGCTGCGGCAGTATTATTGTTAGAGACACGTTTCTCTTTGCCGGGTTGTGGTGCGACTGAAGAATGTAGGCTTACACAGATTATAATTTTACTTCACTCCTTTTATTAATGCTTGATACGATTTAATTAACACTTCACTGATATAGAGAGAGAGCTGTGAGATTCTGTTATTAATTACTTGTATTTTTTAACACGTAAACTTATTTTTCGTTTCACACGAATACGTATTAAATCTCTAGAGGACGCATCTCAAATCCGGTTACAGGCAACTGAACTCTAAATTTGTAAAATTTTCTCCTTTTCAGTTTCTGATTGGCTAATCCTACTTTAATAGAACACCTTTATTTAACTAAAACTTTTTTCTGGTTGTTGATTGGCTATTTTATAAACTGTCACTAATATTACATTAAATCTTCCAAGAATCAGAAGTACCATTGCTAAACTTTCAAATTCATTATTGTTTCAAAATGACCTCATTGTTAGCAACGTTTAACCTATTATTCTCACAGCTCCTACATTATTAAATTACGTAATACATACATATAACATTATTACACATGTATACAATAATATAAACATGTACAATCTGTAATATACACTTTTTATATATTGTTACATACACATATTGCTTAAAGGCGAGCTGTTATTCAATTACATACATTATGTAATTTGACTAAAATCATTTAAGTGTTAAAAATACTGCCTCAGAGTATCAAAATTATTCTTACGAAAGTTTATTTTCTTATCTTCTTATTTTAATCGAGATAAAACTTTACGGAAGTAGGTTTACTACATATTTCGTTATAAATGTAAAGGGAAAAGCGATAGTCACATGCTTAAGAACTGGATGCTATGCAATGACCTTAAAATTCTATGCTCTTTGCTTGCAATTGCGATATGTAACTGAATATCGAAAGGACTTGGAAAGAATGATAAAACATTGAACCATTAGAAGCATTAATAACGGATATCTCGGAAATGGCTAATGCTACAAAAAAGTTATTTGAAATAAATTGTGTGTTTTAAAGAGACCTACTCTTTGTTCAGTACATTTCCATCTATCGCTTAACGTTTACCAAGTTATACAAGATCGTTAGAGCCATTTTTGGGAAATAAAAAATTTCAAAAAAACGCTACATGTAAAGGTGGTTTGTGGAGGAAGGTTTTCTTGAAAAGTTTGGTATTTATCAGACTTTTCGTTTTTGAGTTCTGCTGTCCACAGACACGGACCTTTTTTGAAAAATGATTTTTGGGTGGATTTAGGGGGACCACGACACGTATTTCCGATTATATCTCGATATGTATTTTTATGTGGAGTGCAATGTACGTACTAAATACGTGGTAGAGAAGTAAAAATAATTAAAAAATAAAAATTGCGTGCTTGTTGATAACGTATGAAAAAAACCTTGTACGTTCCGAGTGAAAGTATTATAGCTCATCCATCTAACCTTGGAGTCTGTTAGTTGGGGTTCAAATCTCCCATCGCTGGGGTGCATAATAAGGCTCTCTCGGGCTGCCGTTCCGCCTCCTGCACTCTTAGCTTAATCTAATCATCGGGGATACAAATCACTGCTGTCCCCTGTTTAGCACGCACTCTGCAAGGAACGAATACATTGCTTATGTAAAGAAAACAGTGCAATGTGTAATGATATTCGCACCGCCCTATGCATAAAGTGATTCAGCAAAAATAACAAATGTAGAGCCTTATTCTTTAGAAAGGTCGGTAAGCCCTGCCGGATTCACAGTTTAAACCGAAGCTTTAGTAAACTACGGACGTGGCTCAAGATTTGCGAGTTTGACGGTAGGGCAACAAGGTTCGGCTTTACTGAGCTGAATCCACATTATACACCATGGAGACTCACATGCCCCTTTATTGATACATCACTGGCTAGACAAGGAAAAACCTTCAAGAGATAGTGTACACTGTATTCAACACACACTCATATCTTCACCAATGGATCCAGACTTGATGGTAAATGGTTATCCAGCCACATTGATTCCCAACTACTATTTCTGTCTATTCTTGCAAATTGTTCGCAATTCAACTCTCATTGGAATACGAGGTGTGATCAAAACGTTTCCGGAATGGCTTCACAACAATGTTGACGCTGAGATTTCTTAAATTCCTACCCAGACTGTACATGCACCATTCCTTCCCGATAAAAATGAGAGGTCACGCGACTTCCTGTGACCATGCAGTGACGACGCTCTGAAGTGAACACGTGTTTTGCATGTGATGCGATTTTTCCGCGTAGTAAAAATATCAGATTACGAAGAACAAAGAACGAACATCAAATTTTGCTTTAAACTCGATAAAACTGCAACAGAAGCTATGAAATATTAAGAACAGCTTATGGGGAGGAAGTTATAGGCAAAACGCAAGCATTTGAGTGGTTTTCGAAATTTAAAAGTGGTGTGACATCAGTTAAAGATGCAGATCGTTCGGGGCGACCCTGTTCCAGCAAAACTGATGAAAATATCAATCAGGTGAGGGAAATGGTCTTAAATGATAAGCGCATTACAATAAAAGAACTTTCTGACTAATTAGGACTCTCCTTTGGAAGTATTCAAAGCATTTTGAAAGACTGATGACTGGTTCCTGCATCATGACAATGTGCCCGCGCACAAAGCCCTTTCTGTTCGCCAATTTTTGGATAAAAATAGAATGAATGCTGTTCCCCATCCCGCCTATTCTCCAGATTTGGAACCAGCGGACTTTTTTCTTTTCCCGCGACTTAAAATGCGCTCCGACGACACATCGTTTTGAGGACATTGATGTCATCCATCGCGAATCGCATTAGGTTCTGAACATGAAGGAAGAGGACTTCCAGAGGTGCTTCCAGCAGTGGCAGAAGCACTGGGACAAGTGTATCAACTCCCAAGGAGACTGCTTCGAGGGTGACAGTGCAGATTAGACAAAACAAACTGTTGTGTAGTATTTATGACGCTATTCCGGAAACTTTTTGATCACAACTCGTATATACATAAGAAAGATAACCTACATAATTAAATATTTTCCGACTCAATGAGTGCTTTAACATCCCTTCAACAAACCTCAACCCCCAAAAACATCGTTAAAGAACTCCAGAAACTGTACAACCAAATACTAGTCTCAGGTAAATCAGTATCATTCGCCTGGACACCGTCTCACGTCGAAATTCTGGGAAATGAATCAGCTCATCAGGCAGGCAAACAAGCCACCAAAACATCCCACGTGGGATGTAGAAAACAGGTACAGTGAATTTTAGCATTACTTCTGTATCTACCACTATACAGCGTTCGACTCCAACTCGAGCGGGCATCGAACCTGGGACTGCCACCAACGGCGCAGTCTTCGAAACATAGAGAGGCGCGAGGTCACAACGCAATAGACGCACGAGCATTGATGAAGAATGAAGTAGGCGGCCATCGTTGTGAACGAAGAACTTATTGCAAATTTGGATCATTAGTCAGACAAGTAATTTCAGAATTCCCACGAACATTTTTCTCAAATCAGTAGGATTGTTCTATGCGAAGTGATGACATAATACTGGCGCAAATACTGTTCTCGGTGGGTGCCGAAAACTCTTGTCTGAAGCCCAAAAACCATGAAGATGGGAGCAGCACTGACGTGCCTTCAATGCTACAACAGTGAAGGCGAAAGTTTCTGGACAAGATGAACGTCGAAACAATGGCACAGGGTCACACAAAACTCCCCTACTAAATTAAAAAAATACCTCCACATATTTTCGACAATGAAGCTTATGCTGACTTTTTTTTAAGACAAACAGGGTGGATTGTTGGTGGCAATAGCAACTCGTGTGTATACATTTTGGTTGTTTACAAAATTTTAGTCAGCCCTGAAATTGTGTCTGCATAATTAAGTACATCCTACTAGGACAAGAACAAAGTAATGTGTATTTTTTTTTTTTTTTTGAAAGTTCATAGTCGCTTTAACATATTAGTCATATGGCGACTCTACAAGTTTTAAAATAAATATTTAAAAATAACACAATAAGGTTATTTAACATACTGGTAGTTTTAAACCATTACAACGAACTAGTATAAAATTGACACTATAACACTAGTCTGCATTTTCAAACTTTTTGTCAGACGATTTCTTAAAAGTAGGTGTTCTTGAATCAAGATTTTATGCTGATTCCAGAAATAACTTCCGTTTTTTTCTATCACGTCAGGTGTTTACACAAAATAAGCAATGTTTTGACAGTTTTACTAATGAGCGTAGAAAAGTATTCAAATACCATTTGACAAAAGGTAAGTTTTTATTAAAGAAAAATTTTAAGAATACTCTCAAAGAACTCCCCTAATTTATTTCATGACTACATTTTAACAAAACAAGAAGCCAAAGTGTTTCATTTAATTTTTCTCAAACTTTCTCTTCTTTGACTTCCTTGCAGATCCTTGAAGATGACTGTCCCTCCTCAACATGCAATAGTAGTCGGCCATCATAGTTTCATTCCATCTCCCCTGGACCTCCTCTGCATTTCCTTAATATCTTGGTGAAAACGTTCACCCTGCTCTTCACTATAATGTCCCAGATTTTCTGGAAAGTAGTCGATATGTGAATGCAGACAATGCACCTTTACGCTCATGTTACAACCCATCTTCTTGAAATTTTCCAACATAGTTTTCGGTAACTGATCGAAAGGCGGTCTCTCTCATTCATTGTCTTCTCAAAATCGTCATCCTTCATCAATTTCTTTATTTGAGGACCAACAAAAATTCCAGCCTTTAATTTGTCTTGTGTAATGAAGGGAAATTTCTTGGAAAGGTACTTGAAGCAGGGTCCATCCTGTGGTAGAGCCCTTACAAATTGCTTCATCGAGCCCAATTTTATGTGTAGTGGCGGAAGCAATGTCTTTATATCTCTATATTTTTGAAGTGAAATTGTGAAAGAAACTGTACGTGATAGAAAAAAAAAACTAAAAGCAGTTCTGAAATCAGTATAGAAAAGTGAGTCAGAATCACTTATTAGTTTTCAGTCATCCGATATCATGTAGACTAGTATAATTAATCAAATTGATTGAACATTATGTACTTTAAATAAATTTATGCTTTTAAAAAAAATCAACTATCTTAGGGTACATCGAATAGATGAGTGCTGTTTGTAAATCATTGGGTACCTGGTAGTGTTGTCTCCATTGATCGTATTGTGGACATTCCACGATTATGTGTTTCGTCGTTAACAGTGTGTTACAGTGGTGGCAGGTGAGTGGTTAGTTCTTTGAAAGTAGATAACTGTGTGTGGCCCATTCTCAGTCGGGATATTAAAACCTGATCTTGTCTGGAAAGAAAATTACTGGGAAGATGTGTCAAAAACTCGATGTTATATCACAGAGTTTGCTTCTCGTGGAGTCAAGCCATCCTGTCTTCCATTGTTGGTAGAGCTTCTTTTTAATGGTTGAGATAACATTATGGGCTGGTGTACTTATAGTTGGGTCACTTAGTGGATATTTAGTGGCTTCTTCTGCTGCCTGATCGGCCAATTCGTTGCCTTGTATACCAATGTGGGATGGAATCCATATTAAAGACACTTGCTTTCCTTGCTTATAGGCTCTATGAAGTAATGATTGAATTACTTGTTTAAGAATATGGGTTGATGACAGATTGTTTGTTGTAAGTAGTGCACTTTTAGTATCCGAGTATATAACAAATAACTTTGAGCATTGGGTATTCAAAACATAAATCTCAGCTTGTTTAATTGCAAACAGTTCACTTGTGAAGATGGAACAAAAATCAGGAAGTCTGAATAACATAATGTGCTCTGGGTAAACAACACCACAAGCATTTATATCATTACACTTTGATCCATCTGTGTAGATTGCTGTATGTTTTCCATATCTATCATGTAGTTGACATTATGGATGGAATGGAGTAACCGGGAGAAGTTCCCGCGCTTGTAAACGTTACCTATCTACTTCTGTTACAGTGACCAACTTCTGCCGTTGTGTGCTACCACCTAGTGGCACTGACGTAAAATTATGTGAGGCAGTATTTTTATCACTTAAATGATTTCAGTCTAATTATATAATTGTAGCGGGAAATGGTTGGCCGTCTCTTGCAGTAAGCTGTTGTAGTGTTCTTCTTCCTCGGCTAGTGATGCTCATCGGTAGTTGAGGACTCCATTCCTACCTAATTGGTAAGTTTCTTTAATCTCAGGTTCTAGTGGGTGAGGCAAGTTTTCCCTTTATAGCTGATGTTTATTTCGTTGCTCAAATAAATATGGCCGGCTAGCTTTTCCCATTTACTTTATCCCACCACTTGAATATTTATCAGGAGCCTATCTATCTTCACAGGCATCCCACCCTTTATATGCACCCACGTGCATCTGTAGCACCTTGCGTTGGCGTGACTTCTTGTTGCGCTGAACTGGTAATAAGTAAGAGTGCCCCCTCGGCAAAATCTGGTCTTATATAGGGCGGCTTACCCACGCTGTCCTCTACGTTTGAAAATGTAACGATGCTTCCCATTGGCCCTCATGCCGCGTTACCCAAGCATGTATGAAAATATGAGGTTTCAGAACCTTGCGCTTCAGCGCCATCATGTAGCGTTGTACCACACTGTGCCAGGCTCGGTCGTTATGAGTTCCAGGAATTCCCATTCAAGTAGTTAGAGCGCCCGTTGCTTACAAATAGCTCTGTACAAAGTTACATGTTGAATGTTTTAACATTCAGTGAATTAAATTATTACTATACAATTCTTATATGTATGGTTCCACTTTCATAAGTACAATATATAATATGTATGATATATCCCCTTTCATAATATATAAATTCAATAACAGCCCGCCTTAAAACAATATGTGTATGTAACAATATATAAAAGTGTATATTACAGACATTGTATATGTTTATATTATTGTATAGATATAATAATGTTATGTGAATGTATTACGTAACTTAATAATGTAGGAGCTGTGAGAATAACAGGTTAAAAGTTGCTAACAATGAGATAACAATAGCCAACCTTGAGGCAATAATGAATTTGAAAGTTTAACAGTACTAATTGTGATTCTTGGAAGCAATAATGTAATTTTTGTGACAGTTCATAAAATAGCTAATTAACAACCAGAAAAAGCATTAGTTAAATGAAGGTATTCTATTGGAGTAGGATTAACCAATCATAAATTGAAATATAGCAAAATTTACAAATCTAGAAGTCAGTTGCTTGTAGACAGTGCTCATAACTGAACGCGAGATGTGCCCTCGAGAAATTTAATACGTATTTTGTGTGAGAAAATAGTTTACGTGTTAAAAAGTGTAATTAAAAAAAATGATCTCAAGGCTCTCTGTATCAGTGAAGTGTTATTTAAATCGTGTCAAGCATTAATAAAAGGAGTAAAGTACAATTATAATCTGTGTAAGCCTGCATTCTTCAGTCGCACCACTCCCTGCTAAGAAATCCATGTCTCTAACAATAATACTGACGCAGCCGAGGCAAACATAAATATATAATATTTAAAAAAACAGTAAAAATTACAAAGTTAAAACATTTTTAAACATTTGGGGCAAAGGCCACCGAAAAGTACATTTGGGTACCGGAAACCTTTTACTATACGTGAGGTTGCAACTACTTGAGGTTCGGCTCCCCAAAAGTCGAAATATAATATATCTTGAAACTGACTTTCCATACGTAGCAGCTATCAAACAACCTACTTCAAATTGGCTTCCATACGTGGGGCAGAAGCAAACCTTTCTCGAATTGCAGTATGGAAATACAGTGCGGGAAAAGTTACTGCATTTCTTCACGTGTGCACGACCGTACGTATTTGACCCCATAAGGTAATTACGCAATACAAGTAAGCGTGGACACAGAAACATTCCAAAACGTGCACAAGAAAAGATGTGCTAGCGACTGTGTTGAACGACTCATCGAGTTTACAGGAGTAGCGAGGTGGATTTAAACGCTAAGTTTGGTATTTATTCCGACTTTTCGTTTTTCAGTTATACTGTCCACAAACACATACACGCTTTTTCTAATAATTTTTTTTTATTCTGGAGGCCTCAAAACAAGTACTTCCGGCGAAATATCGGTATCGAATTTTTTGGTAGAATGCAATACCTTCTCTACCTGCTACGTACGTGGTAGAGAGAGAGTAATAATGTTTACTTGATACACGTGTTTAATAAATGTTCCACAAATAAAGTAACATCCCTTCAAAGAAAACGGAACTTACTTTCCGAATTGCCCTAGTATAATTTTGCAAGTTAAAACAACGTTCAATTACAGCAGGTGGGAGTTTAGCAGAAGCCAGTTTATTATCGTTCCTTCATTTTCTGGGTTCTTTTTGTTATTGAATTTTTTTGCAAGTTTAAGGTACAATTCCCAGTTTCTCAAGTTATTTTCCCACATCACTGAGCACTGGAATAACCTATGCGGTCGACCAAACTCCAACTTTATCGCAAGAACCGCTGGCAGATTTATTCTTCCTGTTGTTCGACAACCATTTCCATATTTTTGTTTACAAGACGAGGAAAAACAAGATAAGAAAACATTGAATAGGATTTGTTTATTTTATGTTTCTTCCGTCTAAGGTAACTTCTGTGACCTTTCTTCACTCTATTTGCTTTCCAAGCAATCGCTGGAAAAGTGGCACTGAAGCGTACAAAAAATTTCTGATGTGTTATATTCACATGACCTTCTCTAACCACTCTTTTTATCTGATCCCTGTTAATGGAGATAATCATTTGAATAAACAGTAGGTTTGAGCAGGGCACTAGGTGAAGTCTTCCAAATTTCGTTGTCTTTGCTTGACCATTAGAAAAAACGAATAGCGACTTGCCACTTCAAAAAACAAACAAAAAAACTAAAAGTATGCATTTGAAAATTCATACTCGTAAAAAAATATCTCCATCGCCACACAAAAACTCTGATGTGTTACACTCACATGACTTTCTCTACTCTTGTACAAACTATTTTTACAAACGCTTATTCTCCATCTACTTCGTGTTAATCGAGATAAACATTTGCAGACTCTATCTTATTGCTAATTTTCTTGTAGAATATATATTTTGTATATATATTGTAAGGGGAATATATATTTACAAGGGCAATATAGAAATACAGTAGCATTTAAGCACATACATATCTCTTAATAGCTGGTTGCTAGGTGCAGCACCATTCCCTTTGCCACAGATTAGTACTCTTTGCATATACAAGACAAAAAAATGAATAACGAATTCCCATTTGAGAAAATAAGTATTGAAAAATTTAAGGGAATAATAAGCAATATCTCGAAAATGGTTCACTCAACAAAAAAATTTTATGACATAAATTATGTCCATTAACGAGATTTACATTTTTTGTTTAGCACGATTTTGTGTATCTCTTACAGTTTACTAGTTGTACAAAAGTCATTCACCATAAAGGGGATTCCATACGATATTCGTAGAAAATTCAATACATACATTTTATTTTGCCATCATGCAAATATCTTGAATGGTATTTTAACTAAAATAGTAAACTTTTTCCATAGAAAGGGTAGTTTGGAGTGGGAGGATAATGAACTTAAATACTTAGTTTATTGTTTAATAGGATTTTCGTTCTTCAGTTATGCTGTTTACAAACACACATACGGAACCTTTTTACTTTCTCTACTGCGTATAGTAAGTAGGGGAAGTATTGTATTCCACCCAAAAATTCGATACCGAGATTTCACCGGAAATACATGTTTTGAAACCCCCTGAATCCAAAAAAAAGCATTTTTTGAAAGATGTCTGTGCGTGTGTCTGTCTGTGAACAGCATAACTCAGAAACGAACAGTCGGATAAACACCAAACTTCGTATTTAGGTTCAGTATCGCCTCTTTGAACAATTGCATACGATTGCTTTTTTAAGAAAGCCTTCTTGACCGAAGATATCAGGCTGTTCACGTCATGGAAGTGGCTTCTAATCTCCTCCGCAAGGCGGTGCAGACCGTGCGCCAAGTATGTAGAATGGTCGGGTGGAAGGACTGTAGAAATCCCCCCCCCCGGCCCTTAACATATAGGCGGCACTGTCTGTCACTAACAAAAGTGAAGTGTGGATCTGCAGCAATCCACTTTTTCAATAAATGTGATTTAGGCATTGTTTCACTATACAACAATTACATTAGAAAAGTACTCTCGGTGAAGGATTGGAGGTGATCCGTTACTCAGGTTACGCTCCCCCTGACCTTCTCAGCTTATCCAGGTGTCACCACGTCACATGTGTTGCGTTTAACGGTGGTATCTTGAACTATCTGCTGGCTATAAGTGGTGGAAATAATTTTACAATGAGTTTCAATCCGAAAAAAACATTCGTAATGAAATTCGCATGTTCTGCTCCAGGAAGTGTGAAACGAATATATATCTTGAAATGTGTTAATTAAATAACGAGGAAAAATATAGGTTAAAACCTAAAAATCCGGGCCCCAGTGATAAGAAAACTGCTCATCTTGAACTTCCCTCCACCAATCAGTGGCCTAAGAGAGTTCCGTCTGTCTCATCTCTCTGTTTCCTCCCTCCCATATGCTTACAAGAGGATTATTCCTGGCTGTAACAGTTGTACTTCCTTTACTTACCGCAGGTGTACGAGGGCGGATCGAAAAGTAACGCACACTAATTTTTTTCTGCCTTGGTATTGCAGCTGGAATATTGCAATTTCACACAGATATAGTTTGAAGTTTTCACTACAGAGGGTATTGTTTGTTTCATGCGCAGCTCTAACGAAAGAAGCGTGAACTACGCAACAAGGATGACACGCATACTACTGTCGTCCACGTGTGAAGAGCAGAGAGGTGTGGTTCGATATTTGTGGGCCAAAGGACATAAACCGAGTGATATTCACAGGGACATGCGTGACGTGTATGGGGATGATTGTATGGACCGTAGCAATGTCTCCAGATTGTGTGCATTCTTCCTGGAAGGCCGTGTGGATCTTAGTGATTCGCCACGCCAGTAACAGCTGCAACCCTGCAGAATATCAGCGGCATTGAGGCGGCAATTTTTAACGACCGGCGTGTGCAACTGCGAACCTATCGCAACGTTGAACATTTCCTATGGTGCAGTGTACGATATTGTTTATGACACGTTGGAATTTCGTAAAGTTAGTGCTCGCTGGTTGCCTGAGAACGTGACAGACAACCGCAAGGGCCAGCGAATGATGACGAGCTTGGAACACCTAACGCGTTACACCGCAGAAGGGCATGACTTTCTGAAAGGAATCGTCACTGGTGATGAGTCGTAGGCATACATGCCCGAAACCAAGCAGGCAAGTATGCAGTGGAAACATGCTGGTTCCCCAGTGAAGTAAAAATTCAAAGCGACTCAATCTGCTGGGAAAGTGCTTGTGACGGTGTTCTGGGATATGCATGGTATTGTATTGCTGGACTTTGCTGAACACGGGACCAGTGTTGCTGCTGCTGTTCGTCAGAAAATCACCAAATTTGGTTGGGAGGTGCTCCAGCATCCACCATACAGTCCGGACCTTGCACCGTCGGACTTTCATCTCTTTGGTCCCCTGAAGAAATTCCTGGCCGGCCAACGCTTTGCGACAGATGCGGAAGTGAAATCAGCAGTCCGCAGATGGCTATACTCCAAGGAAACGGACTTCTACGAACAGGGCATTGAAAGTGGTATCACGAAGGGAGAAATGTGTTGGGAAACTTGGTGACTATGTCGAAAGGTAGGTAAAAGGCCTAAGTTCATTTGTGATTTTAACTATTAAACTTTTTTTGTAAAAAAATTACTGTGCGCTACTTTTCGATCCGTCCTCGTAAATTTTACTGGTACTGGTAGTACACAGACGTGATATTAAATTTTGAGTTTATCACTTCACTCAGATTCTGAGAGCTTACCCTGTTCCAGGAAAAAATGGAGGTGTGTAAAGTGAATGACAACAATTAATTCCATGGAAAATGACAACACATGCCAGTCCTGTATATGCAGACGTCACGCAGCTGCTTTGGGGACGAGCTCACCTTTGTCTTTTGGTACCACCCGCTCGGTCTTTGTTCAAAAATTAAAGCGGCTCTATCGTTGTAATCTCCCTTCATGAATGCATACATGGGGACACTAATTGGAACTGTGTACTGTCATCTTCCGAGAGGGCTACTTTTCACCATTTTCTACATACGTTTTCCAGTTATATTAAACCATGAAGCCATGCTGTTCGGGCTGAGAAAGTCGCTGGTTCCATACTCGAAGCGCGTTCATTTATTATAGCTCTTTGTGTGGCAACCCTGCAGCGCATCTGGACAAGGCAGAGATGTCCAACAAAATACTTTGGTAATGAACGCTATTGATGACGTACATAGACAAGAATGTCCTGCTGTGTACGGTATATCTGTCCTCTTCGTTCGCAAGGAATTTTGCGTAATTGTATAGTCCATAATAGATAGACAAAAAGTGTAGAGCTCTTTAAAGCACGGGATTTATTTCAGCAAACAGTTTTTTGGGGCACTAGCTACAGGATGAGCCAAAAAACTACGAACCGGCTGCGCGGTGTTTTTTCTGTCCGCGTCCTCGGCACTCGCTGTGGTCTGCCGCTATCATAGAAAGGCGTGGATGAAACCATACAACATTTTTGAAACTACTTTTAAAGGTTTTACTTACCAAATGCTGAAACTGGCCACCGGGGTTGTCCATACATTTTTGGCACCTCTTTAGGAAACTATCCATCACTCGCCGTAGTTCACGTTGAGAAATGCTGGCAATTTCGTGGCGGATTCTTTGTTTTAATTCTTCCAGGGTGTGTGGGTTTGTTTTGTATACGTTGTTATAAGTTACCCCAGAGATAGGAATCGCAAGGGGTTAGGTCGGGGGACCGAGGGGGCCACAAATCTGTACTAATAATTCTGTTATCAAACACACTTTCAATTTTTCTCATCGAAATATTGACCGTATGAGCTGTTGCAGAGTCTTGTTGAACAAAGACGAAATCAGTTCCCTGTCAGTTAAGTCTCTAAAAAAACTCACATGACTTTTTCTACTCTTATACAAACTATTTTTACAAACGCTTATTCTCCATATGCTTCATGTTAATCGAGATGTTAATTTATTGCTAATTTTCTTGTAGATGCAATGGGAATTGGTAGGCTTTAAGCGATAGTCAAATATTTTAAGAGCTGGTTGCTATGGAGTATTCCATTCTCTTTGCATTAGCAGGACAAAACAAAATGAATAACGAATTTCAATTTGAGAAAAAGTATAAGTATTGGAAAATTTAAGGGAATAACAAGCAATATCTCGAAAATGCTTCACTTAACAAAAAAGTGTATATGACATAAATTGTGTATTTTAACGCGATCTGCATTTTTTGTGTAGTAAAATTTTGTCTATTTTTTATGGTTTACCAGTTATGCAAAAGTCGTTCACAATGAAGAATACTTTTGGAGACATTCCCAGAAAATTCGAGATATACATTTCATTTGTCATGAAAATATCTTGATATACAGATAGTGGTTGTTGTTGCAAACAAATGACTGTAGTAGAAAGTACCAACCTTATAAACCTTAAATCTGGCAGCCACCAATAGTCAACGCTCTCAGCAAATTTGTAAACATAGATAAAACTGGTCATCGTTATGTGATACAATACTTTCATTTGAAAGGTCTTAGTCCAACTAATATTAGAGCTGAGCTAGATTCTACTCTGGGAGAGTCGGCTCCTTCGTTTACAACAGTAAAATATATGGTGGCAGAGTTTAAGCGAGGCGGTACGAGCTGCCAAGACGAACATCGCAGTGGTCGATCAAATGAGGTGAAAGTGCGCGAGCTAGCAGACATCGTAGACATTTCAAAATGTGCTGTACATCGCATACTAACTGAAAATTTAGACATGAGGAAGCTATGTACAAGATGGGTGCCGTGTTTGCTCAGAATGAAACAAAAGGAGCATCGTAAGGATGTTTCGTCGAGTATTTGGCGAGGTTTTGCTGCAATAAAGTTTTTGCGTCGATTCATAACCATGGATGAAACACTTCACGCCTGAGACGAAGGAACAGTCAAAACAGTGGAGTGAAAGGGGAGAATCGGCTCCAAAGATGGCAAAGACAGTTCCATTTGCAGGCAAGGTCATGACGATAGCTTTTTGGAATGTGTGCAAGAATTTTCATTGATTATCTTCAAAAAGGAAAAGCAATCAATGGTGAGTATTATGCAAACTTATTGTAGCATTTTAATGATGAAATCAAGCAAAAACGGCCGCATTTAGCGAAAAAGAAAGTTCTGTTTCATCAAGACAATGCACCAGTTCACACATCCATTATCGCCATGGCCAAAATCAATGAGTTAAAGTTCGAATTGCTTCCTCATGCACCCTATTCGCCTCTGATTAATTTCTGTTTTCAGAGTTGAAGAAATGGCTTGCTGGTAAAAGGTTTGCCAACAATGAAGAGGTGGAGTTTGCAGTTGATGGCTATTTTGCAGAACTCGACGGTTCTCACTATAAACAGGGTATCGAAGCTAATGAACATCGCTGGGAAAAGTGTATCGAACTGTAAGCAGAGAAATAAGGATGTTTTTCCCACAAATTTTTGTGTTTTCTTTGTTAGGTTGGGTACTTCCGGGATAGCCCTCGCATTTCCTAACAGATCAGTCCAATATAACCACGCAGTTAAAGCGACATAAAATAAATAGAGAAAAAAGTAACTACTGTAGAGAAGTTTAAAATACAAACACATCAGTACAATTTTATCGGAAGTCCAAACAAGGATTATGATCATGTGCACTAACTAGGTCGCAAATAAAAGGTGAAATATGGAACGAATTCCAGAAAGGATAGATAATGGCATGGGTTATGGAATCGTAACTACTGGAAGAAATTATAGCCATATTGCTAGCCCAATTACATTAGGTGCATTGATTGCTACTAACACTGAGCAGAAAGTGGTCGCTGTCGTCCAAATGTGAATTGAAATTAGGGCCCCAGCGTGCGCTCATTCCCGTTTGAAAGAGATGCCTGGATGCATGAAACATATTAATGTACACCGGCAACCGCGGCTATGCATTTCCTATGAGTCGCAGCGCTGCACAGGAAATTAGCAATATAATTAATACATTTCAAAACGACTAATGATGCTACCGCTGCATGCATTGCAATGATGATGTCCCATGAACCACAGATTGCATTCCCGGGATGCGAGTGTCACTGGGATGCAAGCGAAAGAGAAAATATTGCATTAAGGACACTTTAGTGGCGATATCAAATAACTTTCACCACTAGCGTTGCTGGTTGACCATTTTACTGTTGTCACCTACGTCATGTTAAATATAAAGACACTATATAAGAGAAACATCTGTAGCGTTTGATTGCGCTTCTTCGTTCTGGGTATCTCATCTGTGTAGTCTTCAGGATTCGAAATCGGCCGATATCAGTCAGGAAGCACTTTTCAAGGTCAACTGTCGAATCGGCCTGAAATTCCCTACAGTTATTGTCAGGGTAGGATTGCAGGAGGATGACACCAGGATGTTGTCTTGAAAGAAACACCGTATTCACTTTTCTCACTCTTTTTGCTAGAGATCCTGCAAAATTCATTGATATTCCCTATCACTTGTGATTTTTATAGCACTGTCTCCCCCTATTGTCTCTTAGAACACTAAAGTTTGCTCCAGCTAGCTATTTAATCTCGGTGCTCAATCGCCGTTCTTTAGAACATGAAATAGTCACTTGACTAACATTAACACGTTTATGAGCTTGGATATAATTATATCGAACACCACCGTTAGCACATTATATAAATATTCTACCTACATCACTTTATAATTACATAATTGCGCGGCACTTAGCAAATTTCGAGCGTCCTTTTCTGACCTGGAGTGCTACGTGTTACCTTAACGAAGAATCATGACAAACTGTCCTAAAACCATGTTTGCATTCACATATAACGACTGCTCGCCTTCAAATGTTGTGTCTTCCTATTTTTCCATTGGTGCTAATACTTATCCACTACGTTTATTGGTTCCTTGGTTGAAAATTCGAAGCCTAACTGCAAGAAATGTCCGTTACCTCTTAACGTCTGCTTACCCTTAAAACGTGCCTCATTCCCACAAACTACAAAAGAGAGTTTCGATTTTTATGGCCCCAATTTCGGGAAACATAATGGACAGTCTAAAACGAAGCTACTCTTATTTTTGCCTAAAACTTGCAATTTTTGTTATGCAATTAAGCCTTTATTTACTTAACAGTATTATTGAAACTTAAAACATATTTACAGCTGCTGAAGGGCTTTCGATTGATACAGTTTCTAATCCTACTGCTTTAAAATTACGGAAATGTATCAAATTGAATGATAATTATTAATAATTTCTAAACTATAATTATTACACAGTTCATTTTTATGTATTCTTAATCAGGCGGAAATATCGCTACACATCTGATGTGTTACATACACATGACTTTCTCTACCCTCTATCGTTTATTAGTGGTTACGCAAAATATTCTTAAGAAAGCTTATTTTTCTATCTACTTCATTTTAATCCATGTAAACCTTTACAGAAATAGCTATATTACACTTGTCGTTATAGATACAAAGAGAACAACGACAGTCAAATGTTTAAGAACTGGATGCTATATGCTGGCCTAGAAATTCCGTACACATCGCGAGAAACAACCGAAAATCGACAGGACTTCAAAACAATGACAAAAATACTGAATAATTCGAACCATGAAAAACGCATATCTCAGAAACGGCTAATGCCAAACAAAAAAAAAGTTTTTTGTGAACGCGTTTTCGCTTAGGGCATAACGTTTGTCGGTTATACAAGATTTTATAAAACTCGTTCCGAATGAAAAGGATTTCAGAAACTATACCCAGAGAATTAAAGATGTACAATTTTATTTGGCATGTAAATATCTTTAATATGTGGTATTTTAATCAAACTCATGAGAGCCATTTTTTAAGAAATCATAAATTTCGAAAAATTTACCATATAGAGGGTAATTTGGGGCAGTGGGATTTCCTTAAAAATCTTCGTATTGCATCTTTGGAAGGTTCTGAACCTAAATACCAAGTATGGTGTTTTACTAGTTTTCGTTTTTAGTTATACTGTTCGCACACAGTATATACTGCACACACACACACACACACACACACACACACACACACACGGAACTTCAGAGCCCTCAAAACACGTGAAATCTCCGTATCGAATTTATGGGTGGAATGCGACATCTTCCCTGCTTACTATATACGTGGTAGGGAAAGTAAAAAATGGCAAACTATGTATTGAAAATTCTAACCTGTAACAACGGAGAGAACCAAAAAACTAGGAAACGCCTGCGCGGTGTTTTTCCTGTTAGCGTCCTCGGCGCTCGTTGCCGTCTGCTGCTATCATAGAAAGCTGCGGATGAAACCATACAACATTTCTAAAACTACTTTTAAAGGCATCACTTGCTAACTTTATGAAAGGAGATGCTGAAACTGGCCACCGTCGTTGTCCACACATTTTTGTTACCACTTTAGGAAACTATCCAAAACTCGCCAATTTTTTTGCGTGTCAACAATGGAAGATCGTACATATGTGAATACAATTTTGCCCCCTTTTTACTTTCTCTACTACGTATAGTAAGTAGGAGAAGTATTGTATTCCACCCAAAAATTCGATACCGAGATTTCACCGCAAATATATGCTTTGAGACCCCCTGAATAAAAAAAAGGTTTTTGAAAACATGTCCGTGTGTATGTCTGTGAACAGCATAACTCAGAAACGAACAGTCGGATAAACACCAAACTTGGTATTTACATTCAGTATCTTCCAGAGATGGGACACGAATGTTTTCAAGAAAATCCCCCACCCCAGACTACCCTTTACGTGGAACATTTTTCGAAAATTTTAATTTTCTCAAAAATGACTAAGATTTTGATTAAAATATCATATGTTTAAGATATTTTCACAACAAATAAAATGTATATCTTGAATCTTCTGGGAACGTCTCCAAAAGCATTCTTCGTTGTGATCGACTTTTGCTTAACTGGTAAACCATAAGAGATAGACAAAATTTTACTACACAAAAAATGTAGAGCGCGTTAAAATACACAATTTATGTCATATACATTTTTTGTTGTTGAGTGAACCTTTTCGAGATATTGCTTGTTATTCCCTTAAATTTTTCAATACTTATTTTCTCAAATGGGAATTGTTATTCATTTTTTTGTCTTGGATGTGCAAAGAGTATTAATCTGTGGCAAAGAGAATGGTGCTGCACCTAGCAACCAGCTATTAAGAGATATGTCTATGCCTAAAGGCTACTGTATTTCTATATTGCCCTTATAAATACAAAACAAGGGGAAGATAGTACGCCTTAAGCGATAGTCAAATATTTTTAGAACTTGTACAAGAGTAGAGAAAGTCATGTGAGTGTAACACATCAGATTTTTGTATGTAGTACGTTTTTGTCTATCGCTTAACGTTTACCAGTTATAGAAGATTATACAAAATTTCTTCCGGATGAAGAGGACTTAAGAGTCCTGTCGATTTTCAGTTGTTTCTCGCGATGTCATGGAAACAGTATGGAATTTTAAGGCCAGCATATAGCGTCCAGTTGTTAAACATTTGACTATCGCTGTTCTCTTTGTATCTATAACGATATGTGTAGTGCAGCTATTTCCGGAAAGACTCATCTCGATTAAAATAAACTAGATGGGAAAAATGATCCATATTAGGTTATTTGCATAAAATTGTAATTTCTGTTACAGATATTATTAACCAGCTAGCCTGATCTGTGAACCAAATTATTTTCAACAATTCATAGAAAGGAACTCACAAGGTTGCATACAATATGGACAGATTTATCGATATTACCGTAAACTCCAAAAACCCATACAACTATATCTTAACATACAAACGAGCACTTCCAACTGTTACATATGGCCAGGAAACAGACACAGGGAAGTCAAAACCATTTATCATTCCTGGATGGAATACATTAGGTGCACTTTTAATTCTACAGAGTGGTACATAATGTATTCACCATTTTCGGTTGGTGGGAGTCGCATTTTAGCCACGCAGGCGCAAGAATCACTGCTAGAGATGCATTGTCTGATATTTGTTGGAACACATTCGCTTCAGAAGACACAGGAAGCATGTTTATCATAATAGTAATTTATGCAACAAGTGGATCATTTTTATCATTATTGCACCAGTGTCGTAATAAGAATATCCACGATTTGGATAAAACGCTTTATTGCATCTTAGCATATAAACTTTAGGAAATAAATCATTAAATGATTCGGCATACGTAGCTGACGTATTTGCTTCTCTCTCTACATTCCATTTGTTATTTCATAGCATGTTGAACCGATAAGCAAGACGGCCACTTGCATAATTCCCCTTCCTGGGAGAGAAGTAAGCAGGTGTCATGTCCACGGCAACTTGGAATACGGTACTACGTCATTGCTTATGTAGGATATTGAATACAATAACAGTCTGTTCATAATGGTACGGTTACGTAATACTGTATTATGCAACAAGACTATAATGGAAGTAATTAAGACGCGAGGACGTTTATGAAACGAGCGTTAGCGAGTTGCATACGACTGTTTTTGGTCGACCACAGTATAATTTCAAAACTTTTCGGTTTTACAGCGACTAGTACAACAAATGCCAGTACTATTAAATCCAGGGCGTATTTATTGATTTCCGCAGGTAACGTGAAAGAATAACATACTAAAGCAAAAGAAATGATAACCATTTATTAGAATATTAAAATTATAATAAACAGAATTTTATTTTAAACACACCTATTTAATTTTTTGACTTGGGAATGCATACCTGTGGACTGCTGCTTTGAAGGTGTTAAGAGGTATGGGCGAGATGCGCGCGCCGGGGACTAAGATCATAATGAATCGCTGAAATACCACGTGGCCCATACAAACCGTCTTACTTGAAGTTAGTTTGTACCAGATAACGCGGATGACAAAAGGTTTGCCTAACCAGAACTGCAAAGGGGATTCCATACCGACAAGGAGGGGACCGCTAAATGAAAGACCAATGCTTGAAAACGAACACTTTAACTGCTGTTACTGATCCCAGAGCTCGTAGAGAAACTGCTTACTGTATGAGGTGTTCCGGGTTCGATTTCCGGCTGGGCTCTACAAAGTTTCACGATATGTCCAGAGTCTGGTGTTAGAATGTGAGGGTACCTATGTGTGTGTAGGAGGGTGTTGTGTTATCGGTTATTTAATAAACAATTCGCTCATTAACAGGAATTCAGGATCGCTGCTTGACACAAACCTAAGCACACGTGTTAAGTCATTTAGTTCCAATGACAGCTAAAGGACACCGATTGGTGCCGCAAAATTAAACGAAATTCTATTTTATTATATTTATATACCCTTAAAGGTGCGTTAGAATTAAATTATTTTCTATTAGAGCATTATTCATAATAAACACAGTGCAAAAATATGCCGGCCTTGGTGGATGAATTGATATAAGGGCGTCTCAGGTCCACGTTTTACCTGAAATTATCCATCATTTTTAATGGAGGTCAAAAAATTAAAATATATATATAAATAAACCTGAGCAGAATACAGATGCCGCGTCTGAAAATGTTCAGAACACAGCTTTTGAGTCTCAGCTGCATTTTGGTGCGTCCCCACACAGATCGTAACCATGCCGGTATGTTCGTTACCTTTTTGTGTAAATGACCTGGCTCGAACTGCAAGCAGGCGAGCACGCGACGCTTATCAGTACGAAACTGCCACGTAAACACCTGCAAACAGCAGCACTACCTCAGTGACATTCGCTTTGTACCTGCACTGCCCGTTTGAACAGCAATGATACGACCACTTCTTTTGCACCTATGTATGTGGGGAAAGATAAAACTGCAAAGAACGGCTTGTTTGGGCCGCCTAATCTAATGGATGTCATTACAAATCAGTTGTATCACTTGTAATCAGCGTGGCCGACCGAAAGATGGTAAACGCTACTGAAGGATCATGCAGTTCTAACATATCACACTGGACATCAATGGTTACATGCGCATTTTACAGAAGCAATATCCCTTGACGGTAGTTATGGAATTTTGTAACATTCTGTAGAGTGCGAGGTAATCAGAACTGTAAAAAAACCTTAGGCTTCTTCTCTTCCAAGAATTAGGTACATTTATTTTTACGTTCTCTACTACGTATAGTAAGTAGGGGAGTATTGTATTCCACCCAAAAATTCGATACCGAGATTTCACCGGAAATACATGTTTTGAGGTCTCCTGAATCCAAAAAAATATGATGTGTTACACTCACGTGACTTTCTCTACTCTTGTACAAACTATTTTTATAAACGCTTATTCTCCATATGCTTCATGTTAATCGAGATATCGAGATGTCAATCTTATTGGTAATTTTCATGTAGATGCAAGGGGAATATGTTAGGTTTTAAGCGACAGTCAAATATTTTAAGAGCTGGTTGCTATGTGGCGCATTCTATTCTCTTTGCAAGTCCAGGACATAAAAAAAATGAATAACGAACTTGAGAAAAAGTATAAGTATTGGAAAATGTAAGGGAATAACAAGCAATATCTCGAAAACGGTTCACTCAACAAAAGAAATGTATATGACATAAATTGTGTATTTTAACGCGATCTACATTTTTTGTGTAGTAAAAGCTTGTCTATCTCTTATGGTTTACCAGTTATGCAAAAGTCGTTCACAATGAAGAATACTTTTGGAGACATTCCCAGAAAATTCGAGATATACATTTCATTTCTCATGACAATATCTTAAACATATGATATTTTAATCAAAATCGTTAAAGCCATTTTTGAGAAAATTAAAATTTTCGAAAAATGTTCCATGTAAAGGGTAGTCTGGGGGGAGGTTTCTTGAAAACCTTCGTGTCGCATCTCTGGAAGATATTGAACCTAAATACCAAGTTTGGTGTTTATCCGACTGTTCGTTTCCGAGTTATGCTGTTCACAGACACACACACACACACACACAAACACACACACACGGACATGCTTCCAAAAATGCTTTTTTTGGGTTCAGGGAGTCTCAGAACATGTATTTCCAGTGAAATCTCGATATCGAATTTTTGGGTGGAATACAATACTTCCCCTACTTACTATACGTAGTAGAGAAAGTAAAAAGCATTTTTGTAAACATATCCGTGTGTGTGTCTGTGAACAGCATAACTCAGAAACGAACAGTCGGATAAACACCAAACCTGGTATTTAGGTTCAGCATCTTGCAGAGATGCGACACGAAGGTTTTCAAGAAAGTCCCCCCACCCCACATTACCCTTTACATGGAACATTTTTCGAAAATTTTAATTTTCTCAAAAATGGCTAACGATTTTGATTAAAATATCATAAGTTTAAGACATTTTTATGGCAAATGAATTGTATATCTCGAATTTTCTGGGAATGTCTCCAAAAGTATTCTTTTGCATAACTGGTAAACCATAAGAGATAAACAAAATTTTATTACACAGAAAATGTAGATCGCGTCAAAATACACAATTTAAGTCATATACATTTTTTTGTCCTGGACATGCAAAGAGAATGGAATACTCCATATAGCAACCACCTCTTAAAATATTTGACTATCGCTTACAGCCTACCATATTCCCCTTGCATCTACAAGAAAATTAGCAATAAGATTAACATCTCGATTAACATGAAGCATATGGAGAATAAGCTATGTAAAAATAGTTTGTACAAGAGTAGAGAAAGTCATGTGAATGTAACACATGAGATTTTTTCTTATCACTTCACTAAATTAATTTTTAAGGGCGTCTTTACTAGTGTCTTCTTTCTCTTGGTTGGTAACAGCACACTCCGAAATGCATTATTACAGAACTGAGAATGTTTTGAAAAGAACGGACGGAGTCGACTCTTTTCTATTTCCGAGATTTGCTGTGCATTTCACACACATGTATTGCACAATACTTTTGAAGGATCGTGTGCTTTATTATTCTGGATGAAGTATTTATCTACCTCGGAGTTCCGGTAACGCAATGCTGCCAACTCAACAGCTACAGCTAATATAATAAATTTAGAAGGCTTTGAGTCAATTGCTTCATGGTGATGCCGTGACTCAAAGCGAGTTGTTTGAAATAATAATTGGCCGATAATAGATGCTTAGCATTTCAAGAAGAACTTGAGCCAGAGTCGTGGATTATGAATGCATGCTAGTGGCTGTTTCGCTTATCGGTTTAACACGCCAGGTAATAAATTATTGCAGGCAGAGAAGTCTCATTTACGAACATTTGAAGACGCTGTCGAATTATTTCATGTTTTATTTCCTACAATTTATAATGCTAAGACATCATAAAATCTTGTATCCAACTTCTGAATAATGATCAAGATTATGCACTTGTTGCATACATTACTACAGGGTGAGTCAAAAGACTCCGAACCGCCTGCGCGGTGTTTTCCCTGTCCGCTTCCTCGACGCTCGTTGCCATCTGCTGTTATCATAGAAAGGCGCGGATGAAACCATACATTTTTAAAACTACTTTTAAAGGCTTTACTTACCAACTTTATGAAAGGAGATGCTGAAACTGGCCACCGTCATTGTCCATACATTTTTGGCACCTCGTTAGGAAACTATCCATCATGGAATGTTTTTTTTGGGGGGGGGGTATTTTCCAAACGATGACCGATGTCGTCTAATGTTTCTTCGGTACGACCTGGAACTTTTACACCTGGAAATCTTTCTGCAAATCGTACTTTCACTTGGCGAGCTGGCCGAGTTGACACATACGAATCATAAATAAATACACGCTGTGCAGTAGAAAATATATACTTTGTGACTAAGTACAGGACAAAATAATAAATAGCTCGTAATAACTGAACTACATCACATCACCGTCAACTCAAAACTGCACTTCACAAAACCACAACAGCGTGACTTTGTTAATAGCAGCAACGTTATCATGTTTTTATTACATTTCAAACATCACGCAGCTGGTAATTTGTTCATAAAATACCCCTTCGCGATAATTTAAAACATGAAGTGTATAAGACAATCCCACACACCCTGGAAAAATTAAAACAAAATATCCGCCAGGAAATTTCTGAACGCTGCGGTATACTCGTATCTTGGTGGGAGAGCATAACTCGCAGTATGTCCGATATATTAATATATGAACTATGGTGATACTGATATTATCTTGTGTTTTAGTTTTTAGTCTTAAAGTGTTAGTTTTATTTCTTGCCACGTACGCTGTTATTTGCGTTTTTGGTAGAGCTTGTTTAACCTTGTAGGGTGTGATACGGGAAGGAAGGTAAGAAGTAACAACTCTAACAATAGATTAAGTCAATGAAGAACCCTATGCCTTAATGGCACACGCATTTACTGTTTTAGTTAGAAGATACACAGTTACTTTAGTTAATTGGAGCTGTAGAACGGTCTAGCCCCAACACGTTCGTGGCGCCAAACTTGCGGTCGTTTAGCAATCAAGTGTTCTAGAAATACTGGTAGTATTTATCACACGTTCCTATGGACTTTTAAATTGATAACATTTAAACGTTCCTACTACATTATGAGAAGTAACTAATAACGCCTGCTTCGGAGATCTTATATGTATGTTATTCACATCGCAGCACTTTATACTCAACCGCCTTGGCTGATGGGGTCGCTACAACTAACTTTGCTGCGCTTAAAGATTTTAAACATATTCTTCCTTAAAATCTCATTGTCTGTCTTCGTTCAGCTTGGAACCTTCTAGAAAACTTACCAGGCTATTGTTCGTTGTTTGCAAACATGTGACCTCTCTACAAAAATATGTTGTGTTCGCTTGTCGCCTTTTCTATTTCACAAATACCCAAGGTCTGGCTTTTATGACTTTCCCGTACAAGTACTTTTTGCCTGGACCCTAATTCTAACACAAAAAATCTGATGTGTTACACTCACATGACTTTCTCTACTCTTGTACAAACTATTTTTACAAACGCTTATTCTCCATCTACTTCATGTTAGTCAAGATGAACATTTGCAGACTCTATCTTATTGCTAATTTTCTTGTAGATGTAAGGGGAATATATATTTACAAGGGCAATATAGAAATACAGTAGCCTTTAAGCACATACATATCTCTTAATAGCTGGTTGCTAGGTGCAGCACCATTCCCTTTGCAACAGATTAATACCCTTTGCATATCAAAGACAAAAAATCTGATGTGTTACACTCACATGACTTTCTCTACTCTTGTACAAACTATTTTTACAAACGCTTAAACTCCATATGCTTCATGTTAATCGAGATATCGAGATGTCAATCTTATTGATAATTTTCTTGTAGATGCAAGGGGAATATGGTAAGTTTTAAGCGATAGTCAAATATTTTAACGCTGGTTGCTATGTGGCGCATTCCATTCTCTTTGCATGTCCAGGACATAAAAAACTGAATAACGAATTTGAGAAAAAGTGTAAGTATTGGAAAATTTAAGGTAATAACAAGCAATATCTCGTAAACGGTTCACTCAACAAAAGAAATGTATATGACATAAATTGTGTATTTTAACGCGATCTACATTTTTCGTGTAGTAAACTTTTGTCTATCTCTTATGGTTTACCAGTTATGAAAAAGTCGTTCATAATGAAGAACACTTTTGGAGACATTGCCAGAAAATTCGAGATATACATTTTATTTGTCATGACAATATCTTAAACATATGATAGTGTAATCAAAATCGTTAGAGCCGTTTTTGAGAAAATTAAAATTTTCGAAAAATGTTCCATGTAAAGGGTAATCTGGGGTGGGGGAATTTTCTTGAAAACCTTCGTGTCGCATCTCTGGAAAATACTGAACCTAAATACCAAGTTTGGTGTTTATCCGACTGTTCGTTTTTGAGTTATGCTGTTCACAGACACACAGACACACAGACACACAGACACAGACACACAGACACACACACAGACACAGACAGACACACACACGGACATGTTTCCAAAAATGCTCTTTTTGGATTCAGGGGGTCTCAAAACATATATTTCCGGTGAAATCTCGGTATCGAATTTTTGGGTGGAATACAATACTTCCCCTACTTACTATACGTAGTAGAGAAAGTAAAAAATGAATAACGAATTCCCATTTAAGAAAATAAGTATTGAAAAATTTAAGAGAATAACAAGCAATATCTCGAAAATGGTTCACTCAACAAAAAAAAATGCATATGACATAAATTGTGTATTTTAACGCGATGTACATTTTTTGTGTAGTAAAATTTTCTCTATCTCATGGTTTACCGGTTATGCAAAAGTCGTTCACAACGAAGAACACTTTTGGAGACATTCCCAGAAAATTCAAGATATACGTTTTATTTGTCATGAAAATATCTTAAACATATGATATTTTAGTCAAAATGGTTAGAGCCGTTTTTAAAAAAATTAAAATTTTCGAAAAATCTTCCATGTATAGGGTATCCTGGGGTGGGGGAATTTTCTTGAAAACCTTGGTGTCGCATTCCTGGAAGATACTGAACCTAAATACCAAGTTTGGTGTTTATCCGACTGTTCGTTTCTGAGTTACGCTGTTCACAGACACACACACGGACATGTTTCTAAAAATGTTTTTTTTTGGATTCAGGGGATCTCAAAACATATATTTCCGGTGAAATCTCGGTATCGAATTTTTGGGTGGAATACAATACTTCCCCTACTTACTATACGTAGTAGAGAAAGTAATATGTTTGTCGGCTTTTAACAAGGGTTCCACAGCTCCAGCTACACTTGCACATACATAAAACTTATGCCTTACCTTCTATTTATATAACCAGTATTTTGCTTATTAATATTATTTTACATTCTAATTTACATTATTATATACATGGTATATATATAACCACAGTTACACTCTCAACGTGAACTACTGCGAGTGATGGATAGTTTCCTAAAGAGCTGCCAAAAATGTATGGACAAGACGGTGGCCAGTTTCAGAATTTCCTTTCGTAAAATTGGTAAGTGAAGCCTTTAAAAGTAGTTTTAAAAATGTTGTATGGTTTCATCCACGCCTTTCTATGATAGCGGCAGATGGCAACGATCGCCGAGGACGCGGACAGGAAAAACACCGCGCAGGCGGTTCGGAGTCTTTTGGCTCACTCTGTATTATGTGCATATTACATGATGCTGTTGTGTGTTTCATTCTCACACATACCCTTATATTCAGACAAAACAAACAAGGGTTACAACTCCGGTGAAATGTATATGCACACGGCTGTGGTCCGGTCTCTGACACGACCTGGTCTGTTTACTCTTTGCGAAGTTAGAAGTAACCTTAGCGGAGACCCCTACGAGGTGGAGGAACCAAGTGCAGACGCGGTCAGGTTATGCTAACCCTGATCTGCGACCCCTTTAAGGGTCTCTTGGTACCAGTAGGGATGATACGATCTTTATTGATTATAGCCCAGCTTTGGTCATGACGCTCTTCGTGGACTGTTTGAAGCTGGGCACCCAAGGGGCAGATTCCGCTAACCGCCATTATACGCTGATGAGGAGATGATTTCAGAGAGAGTACCCATAATTTAGCGTAGCGCCTGCTAATCTTTAGTGGCCAGGGCTAAATGTCAATGTGTTCTACTGGTGCAGCAGAATTCACTCAATTTCTGAAAGCGTTCCACACAAGAACACTTTTAAACAAAATATTAAATTAAATAGAAAACTAAAGGAAAAAAACAAAGCTGGGGCATGTTTCATAAACCTTTACCAATGATATTATTAAACTGTATTCACTCTTAGATTGATCCGCGCCAAAACAAACCCACGTGACCAGTTCACCGTGGTACGATACGGTAGCAATGCGCGCAAGACAGTAGTCCCATGCTAATAATCTAAATTTTAGAATGAATTTATCCTTAAATGTTATAATATTCTATACAAATACCTAAGAGTTTACTTAACACTGATTTGTACTGTTAAACAGAGCTACAAGTCCCAACATGCAATTCGTATGTCACCGGATCCGAGTATGCGCAGAATACTACTGCGTGAAACCCGCAGTTTCTGCTTAGTATCACAGAGGAGGGTGAATTTGCGCTCGCGTCTTCGTCAACTTACATAAAGCATAAGCTGGACAAACCATCGACTAGTGGTGGCAAAAAAAAAAAAAAAAAAAAATCATAGTGTTGAATGTTTATTGTAGGTTTTGTGTAAAATATCCAACACTTAGGGTGAAAGAACTGGTGAAACTAACTTCTGAGTTCACCGTGTTTCGAGTACAAGTATAAACAGTGCTCGTAAAGAAAATTCTGAAACAGAAAAACTGTTATACACGGGAAAAGAAGAAAGCGTGTGAAATACGCGATGCAAGAATGTAACGATTTTGTGAAGAATGCAATTTGCTTAACAGTGCACAAATTCGTTTTTTTAAAAATGAGCCACCAACAGTTGATGAAAAGCGCTGCCAGAGAGTCAATAAATGTACGAGAAGTTGTCGCATATCTGTTACTTTTCTTTTCGCTATTTCTTTTAAAAGTAACTATTATTGTAAGTGCAAACTTTTATATTGTTGTAACTGTCAATCTTATCTCCTTTAACTCCTAACAAAATATGCTAGCCACCGTTTGAGTTAACCGAATAAGGGCT
Source organism: Deroplatys truncata (assembly GCA_030765065.1). Taxonomy (NCBI): domain Eukaryota; kingdom Metazoa; phylum Arthropoda; class Insecta; order Mantodea; family Mantidae; genus Deroplatys; species Deroplatys truncata. Next base: position 18,552,215 of record CM060979.1, read on the forward strand.
CTATTCTTTTTGCATTAGTGCCACCTTTACTCGCCACAAACGGTCGTGGAAGTGACAGTATTTCTGGCGAGAATGGCGGAAGGATACATTATAACGGTGCACTGGTCATCTGGGTTACGCTTTGCCGCGGATCAACCTAAGAGTGAATACAGTTTAGTAAGAATGTAACAATATCAGTAAACCTTTTCATAAAAGATGATGTTGGTTTGTGTTGCCCCACTTATGGGAGCCAAACTTGAAGTGCTTTATTATTGTTGTGGTTGTACCACGTATTGCGGGAGATATGTTTCTTGGAGTGTTCGCCCCACGTAAGATACAAAACTTTCCAGTGGCCTTCTCCCCACGTTCACTTTTCCGGTGGCCTTCGCCCCATGTTTAAAAATCAACTTCTGTTTTAATGTTTATTTGAATATTATATATGCACACCTCGGCTGCGTCAGTAGTAATTTTCAGATCACGTATCTCTTAGCAGGGGTGGTGTGGCTAAAGAATGAAGGCTTACACAAATTATAATTTGTATTCCACTCCTTTTATTATTCCTTCATCGATTAAATAACACTTCACTGATATATCCTACTATACATCTGTGAGATTATAGTTTAATTGCACTTTTTAACACGTAAACTTTATATTATTCTCGCCGCAATGAAATTTTATGCCTCACGGTGAACACGTACCAAATCTGACTGACTGCTCGGGTACGTAATCTTGTAGCTTCTGCCGCTTGAATTTACACATTGCCTCTATTTCAAGTCTCTGATTGGCTACGCCTACTCAAATAGAATACTTTTATTTAACTTAAGCTTTTTCTAATCGTTGATTGGCTATTTATAAACTGTTTTAAATATTACATTATTGTCCCAAGAATTATTAGTAGCCTTTATTAAACTTTCTAATTTATTGTTGTCTCAAGGTTACCTCATTGTTAGCAACTTTCAGCTTCTACTTTGTAATTCTGTTTGCTACGAAAAGCATCTTGCTTCTATTCTCACACCTCCTACATTGTTAAAACTACGTAGTACATTCACATAACATTATTATACTTGTACATAATAATATAAACATAATACAATGACTGTTACATACGCTTTTTATATATTATAGTATACACATATTGCTTTAAGGTGGGCTGTTATTTAATTTTATATTATATAATCAGACTGATATCATTTAAGCGATAAAATATACTGCCTCAAAGAGCAAGGATAATAAAATTGGTTAATTTTATTAGCTCAATTCAGACTAAGTCCACATTACTAATAATTGTACTAATGGAAGCCATTTCAGTTGTTGGCGTTTGTCTGCACTACAGCACTCACAAAATCAGCATCGTGTGTCATTCTGACTCAAACATTGAAGAAGACATGGTGAATCTTCGTTATTTAGGAAATTTTAGACCTAGAACAAGCTATAAGAGTTCAATTATTATTTCGAGTACCTTCCCAGATATTATTGCGTTTTTTTACTTCATTTATTTATGTTTAGGTCGTTTTCTGAGCCACAGCGCATAAACTGGGGACAATACAAATGAAATGATGGTGGGCAAACAACCCTACTTAATTTAATATACAATTAGTGATGGGACGATATCACTATATCTCGATACTCGATACCAATATTGTTCACTGAATTGCGTTCTTATTAGTTGTTTTCTGTGTACAAACGCATGTAACCAATTTCGTATTGTATGCTAATTCCGAAATTGTTCCTGTCTGACGTTCTCCAAATTGTAGCAATTATTTTATCTTGTAATGCCACAGGTTATATATTCCTTATTGTTAGGCCATGCTATAGTTCAGCAACTTAGAAAAACTCACGGAAGGGGTAATTCATCTGGTCATGTATCCCCCTCTCTAACATGTCGGCCTCTGAGTCGCTGCTTAAGCACTACACGCTATAATTTCGCCTAGCCCGTGTTTTATTTTATTTTATTCACAAAATCGTTTATTACACCAATGTTGTAACTATCCAACTGTAGAGGCAGGACTAAAGACACAAGAACATATGCAAAGAGTAAGGTGCAGTGAGTGTGAAAACAAATGTTTGCATATAACTAGCGATAGCGTTTCACATACATACGGTATTATCATGGGATATCTTCCAAAAGTTAAATCACACCTTTTAGGGTATTTCATAGCCTTCATTCTCCCATCTGTCTCTTAAGGAGAAAAGTTTCTCGCTGATTGATTTCATAATACAAATTATTTCAATTGAAGTTTTACAAAGAAAACTAGCTTTAATTGTTTTACAGGCAGACCAATCACACAGTATCATCATCTCGAAACTGAACTCTTTAACATACCTCTTAGAAAACTGGACTAAGGATTTCAGTTTTTGAGTTATCACGATATAAACAATATCCTATTAAATTTTCCTACACTATAAAATTGCTGTATTTACAACAGTGACGTGACACTTGTTTCCGCGTATCAGCCCACCTCCTCTTTAAGACACCGCACTGGAACTCCTCAGTAGCTAAAGGCAAAAGACACTTGCGCACTCCGTAGACTGAGGGATTTTAATAAGTTGTTATACTATAATAATAATAATTTCTTTGGTTCTCTTTTTACGTAACTTCTATAGAAAAACAAATACTATCAATCCTTTATTCTGCGATATTATAAATATAAACTAATATATATTTTACATTAAACTCAAACAACTAAAAATAGTGGAGTGTTACACCATTCACGACTACCACATAACATACGTATTTTTCCATCCGGTAACAAGTAATTAGTCATATAACACTCGGAAACATAGTAAGTTTTGGTTTAAGCCTCTCTACTATCCACTCTCATACATTAACATATACATGTTTAATACAAAGGTTTGACTTGTGTAAACACTAACAAGTGGAAGGAAAGAACAAATATTTCGATGCAGTGTATTATCTCACGTCTTCCGTTCTGATATGTTTCTGGTGGATTCACACATTTTGATCACCGTGGCTGAGAATAAGCTAAGCTATTGCTGAACGTGATTTATAATCTGTACAAAACGAGAAGGAATCTAAGGCGGAGATAGATAACGCTGGTGAAAGTCGCTCAGCCAATGGTGCTAGAGCGAGGTTGCATAGTTTAACTGCCTCGCGGTCTCTCTGTAGGCTACAGTTTGAAGCCGGAATTATAAAGGCAATAATTATCATAATAATCTGAGAAGGATAGTGATATAAAATAAGTAATAATATATTTAAAATCAGTGTATGTATAAAAAGGAGAAGCATTGTGAAAATTGTTGACTGTAAAAGCGACAGAAAGACCAGACAGGCAGTGTTTCGTTAATTAGGGACCAGCCTCAGGTAGAAAGGGTAAATATGATTGAAGCAAGTTTTTCCTGGTAACTAGCCGAGTACAGCTGCACTTAGCCTGGTGAAGGCCACTCTAAGCATCATGACGCGAAGTTTGAGGGGAGAGAGGGGAAGTTTAGGCGTTGGGTTTCCTGGTGCAGCGTGGGTAAGTCAGTCTGTCCTGAGTGCCTGGCGAGGACGGGACGACATTCTCGTCGAGTTGTGAACATCGGCGGCGAACATGCTAGACGGTAGAACGCTTAGCTGTAGTTAATATTCTTCGGTCTTGGTAAAGACAAAGTATCATCGTAAGCATTTAAAAGTGATCGGCAAAACTAAAGTATTATTTTAAATAGTGAATAAAAGTGTCCCAAGACAGCGTTTGTGTGTTTCTCTGTACATACCCACGCATACCCTGAGGTTAAGATTTCATGCTGGAGCAGCCGTGGCAAAAGAAGAACCAACTGCAGCAACCGTGAGGCAAAGGTATTGCTTCATTGTTGGAGGACGGAGCGTGGCTGCGTCATATTGCGCCTAAACTTGGGGTAGAAAGAATTGCCTGCGTCAAGTTTCTACTAAACTTGTTAATTACTCATTTATAGTATTATAGCTGAGCAAGGCTACAAATTTTTATTCAGACTGTCCAAAAACCGTGTCTCTGCGATGTTTGGTTGTTTAGCTATGTGTCAAAGCAGTTATTTATGCGGGTTGCTGAAAGACCTTGACCATTGTAAACTGCCATCAGCAGTGTAGTTTTTACGTTCGGGTGTTTGCAAGAGTAGAGCGGTCGAGATTATCGAAGTGAAGACGTGCCAACTTCAGTTCTCGATTTGTTGCTTGTAATTTTCAGTATGCTACACTGGTTGTATCTTGCTTCAAGCTCATATCTGCCAACGCAGCGCTCCCGCTGACGCTCCATTGGCTTGCTTCAGATTCCTTCTCTTTCGTACGGATTACAGCGTCAAGTACTCAGCTTCTTTCATAACTCAGTTAACGCTGCTTGCTACACGAGTATCTCTACTCCTTCCTCTATTGTTTTGCATTTAGACAAAAGAATCTCTGGAATGTTGCATTCATTCACGTATAGGAAACGCAGTTAACCTCTCTCAAGAACTACAGTCCAGCAACTCTTTGGGGACACGTGCGAAGTAATAACTTAAGTCTCGACTTCTTTCATTCCTTATCTAGCATTAAGTTAAACCCAAAACTTGATAGTTTACCAATGCGATTTACCAATATTTATAACATACTCCTCCCGAATGAAGAGGACTTCACAGACTATTTCCAAAAATTCAAGATATACATTTTCTCATGCAAATATCTTAAACTTATTGCATTTTAATCAAAATCGTTACAAGTATCTTTTGGAGAAAATAGACATTTTCGGTGTAAGAGGTAGTTTGAGGCAGGGGAATTTCCTTGAAAATCTTCGTGTTACATCTTTGGAAGATGCTTAATTTAAATACCAAGTTTCTTTTTGTGTTCACACACACCTTTTTCTAATTCAAGGGGATCCCAAAACATATTTTCAGTGAAGTCTGGATACTGAATCCCTGCGTGCAATACAATACTTCCTCTGCTTACTTAAAGGTAAATCTACGGACAGAGGGCACCCGCAACTGGGCACTGCACTGCAAGTAGGCCTCAAGCAAGAAGGGGCCCCTAACGTTTGCAGTTCGAATACATCCGACGCCGCCCGAACCACCCACAAGCCTCTTAACCTCCGAAACACCCCCCTCGTGGGGCCCAGTCGGAGGTCGTCCCTAACTGAGCGGTCCCGCAACTACGCCAGGGAAGAACACCGAACACCGTCGCCTGCTCCTATAACCCTGAAACAGATAAGAATGAAGGAGATGATGGGTATAGGAAATGAGGGACAGGAAGGTCGTGGTACACGAGGACCACCCCAGTATTCGGCTGTCGACCCGGAAAAACCATGAAACAGCCATGGCTCAGAGTGGGAGGTCGCCAGAGATCGAATCTGCGTCGCCACTTCGCAAAAAAGTAGCAAAAAAGTACAGTGCAAATTTTGTGTGTGTATATACCAGGCGTTTCAGAAATACTTTTACAAACTTCGGGTATGGGCTCCTCACACCAAAAGAAGGAAAAAAGTTCATATGAACATATGCTCCATAATCCTTGGTTTTCCCGTTATTCCTGTCACAATGAAAGTGTGAGTTCAACGGCCTTCGGGGTCCAACCTCAAAACTTCATTTCTCTCTGCATTCATAGAAGGCGTTGACCCATTGTACTACATACGGTAGACGGCGAAGTGTTGCCATGCAGACTTGTTTACGTTTGTCATGAGTCTGTCTTCAACGTTTCAATTGTGTAGGTACATGTAGTGAGTTAACTGCACGTGTTTCGTTCCACCATGGCTGGATATTCATTTCGTGAATAGGCAGACATGATATTTATGTATGGTCGCGTGAATGGTAATGGACGCGAGGCTGCACGGGTCTATCAGATGGAGTTTCCAGATCGAAGACAACCCAGTCATCCAACCTTTATCGCTGTTTATCGTCACCTTGCTGATAAATGTGATAAATGCCTGGCTCAGGCACATTTTAGTCGCATTGTTCGAGATGCACTGAGTGGTATCTACCATGACCGATGGATAGGCAGAGAAGGACCAGTTCCATGGCCTGCACGTTCTCCAGACCTCAATCCTGTGGATTTTTACCTCTGGGGGCATCTTAAATCATTGGTTTATGGAGCAGCCATCCCGGATGCAGAAACGCTTCATCGACGTGCCATGGAAGCCTGCGAAGTTTTTGACAGGGTACGACATTCAATGACTCGACGAGTACAGGCATGCATAGAAGCAAGAGAAGGACATTTCGAGCATTTATTATGAGTTGTATGTGTTATAAGTGTACCATTGTGTTGAACACCTCCTAACGAGAAAACAAAGGATTATGGGACATATGTTCATATGAAGTTTTTTCCTTGTTGTGGTGTAAGGAAACCAACCCGAAGTTTGTAAAAGTATTTCTGAAACATCCTGTATATAGCAGGAATATGCTTAAAAGTTTCTCTAGAAATTAAAATAGATGATGGTGAGGGTAAATAAACCTCGTAGAGGAATTCAGTGGAGCAGATGGTTTCCAGGCTCTGGGGGTATTATTTCTGACACTAAGCTATCCCTTTAAGAAATGAGAAGAGCTCTAATTCTCAATAAAGTAAGCTCCGTTACACAAGTTACAGAATGGAACGAAAGAAATCACCAGGACATAAGGGAACATTAGTATACTCCTGCATCCTTCCTGGACTCGACAGCACTTGCTTGTAATTTGAGCTAAAAGGGCTGAATATTGAATTATATAAAACGGTGTGCTGTTTCTAGATATTCCAAGAAGGACCTAGAAGCAGAGGTTAACCGCAAGCTTCATTTGTGGAATACACTAAAGGGAACGACATTTGAAAATGGGAGCAGGCATAAAGATAAAGCGAACGAGCTGATGGGAAGAATGAAATTGACCCGAGAGGAAAAGAGAGATACCTAGTACAGCAAAAACTCTTTCGCCAAGTTTGTCCAAAATCTTACTTGCAGTCGATGAATCACCACGAGAGTTCTAAGCCTAAGCTTCTGTATCTTGCATGAAAAAATCTGATGTGTTACACTCACATGACTTTCTCTACTCTTGTACAAACTATTTTTACAAACGCTTATTCTCCATCTATTTCATGTTAATCGAGATAAACATTTGCACTCTTTCTTATTGCTAAGTTTCTTGTAGATGTAAGGGGAATATATATTTACAAGGGCAATATAGAAATACAGTAGCCTTTAAGCACATACATATCTCTTAATAGCTGGTTGCTAGGTGCAGCGCCATTCTCTTTCCCACAGATTAATACTCTTTGCCTATCCAAGACAAAAAAAAATGAATAACGAATTCCCATTTGAGAAAATAAGCATTGAAAAATTTAAAGGAATAACAAGCAATATCTTGAAAATGGTCACTCGATTAAAAAAATGTACATGACATAAATTGTGTATTTTAACGCGATCTACATTTTTTGTGTAGTGAACTTTTGTCTATCTCTTATGGTTTACCAGTTATGCAAAAGTCGTTCACAATGAAGAATACTTTTGGAGACATTCCCAGAAAATTCAAGATATACATTTTATTTGCCATGAAAATATCTTAAAAATATGATATTTTAATCAAAATAATAAGAGCCATTTTTGAGAAAATTTAAATTTTCAAAAAATGTTGCTTGTAAAGGGTAATCTGGGGTGGGGGGATCTTCTTGAAAACCTTCGTGTCGCATCTCTGGAAGATACTGAACCTAAATACCAAGTTTGGTGTTTATCCGACTGTTCGTTTCTGAGTTATGCTGTTCACAGACACACACACACAGACATACACACGGACATGTTTCCAAAAATGCTTTTTTTTATTCAGGGGGTCTCAAAACATGTATTTCCGATGAAATCTCGGTATCGAATTTTTGGTTGGAATGCAATACTTTCCCTACCTACTCTACGTAGCAGAGAAAGTAAAAAGATGAATGCTGTGAGCCAACTTCTCTCAAAGAGTCTATAATGTGCTTCATAAGCAGGTAAATTAATGATACGGTGGTATTTCTTTAACCGAATAAAGGGATAGGCATGAACGAACGGAAGGTGACCCCAAAACCAGACAGAGCACTGCACGCAGGTAGTCGGCCCTTCGTGCTTCTACCAGTGACTCCCGGGGGGGATGGAGGAAGGGCGACCAGATCCGGATGACGACGGGATCAAGCACAGACGGGGTCCCTAATGTTTCCAGATTGAACGCACCCGATGCCGCCCGGTTTCACCCATAAGCCTCCGAATATCCGGCAGTTCCCCTGGGGCACAGCCCACTTGGAGTAGGAACCTGAGCTACCGCCCAACTCGCAACCCGTCGAACATTGCCGCCTGGTCCTACAACCCTGAAACACATGACAAGGAAGATGAGGGGCACGAGAGTCGTGGTAGAAATAAATCCTCCCAGCAATCCCCTGCCGAAGCGGGGGAACCACGAAAAACCCATAGATGAAAGTTGCGTAGCACCGGGATCGAACCCGGGACTTCCCGAATGCGAGTCGTAACCGTGGCGCCACGTCGCTCGGTGTTTGCGATGGTAGCAGGTTAGCTGTTTGTTCGGTGAACAGCTGGTTACGAGCACAGGACCCGATTTTGGTGCACTTCTAATTCATCTTCGTAACGGTGTTAAAGTGCTTACCTCCATGATCTGTTGAATATGGAGGATGCGAGAAAACTTCCCAGATGAATCTTCTGAGCTCCGCCTGGGTCAAGACTCAACTTGGAAGTTTTCTCGTATCCTCCGTATTCACCGGAGCATGCCCCAAGTGATTTTCACATGTTCCTCCAACTCAAAGGTAAGCACTTTTAACACCGATGATGAAGTCAAATCGTGAACAGCTGGTTGTGAGTACAGGACCCGACTTGATACAACACTGGCTTGGAAAAAGCTTGTGTCACATCCCCAAAAATGCTTGGGAAAACAAGTTGACTATGTAGAAAAGTAACAGAAGGATTGTACAATATAAATAAAACCAATTCAACATGATCAATTGTGTGTAATGTTTTCTTTATAAAATAGAGAACCTTACTTATTGGACGCCCCTCGTATACATACAGCAATGGTGTTTTATAAGGTATTAGAGAGAAACTCTTTGCTTCTGTCTTTGGATGCTGAGAGAAATGCGCCAAGTTTTAAGCCATTCTGTCAGTAATGAAAGAGATGCTTGAAAGCAGCTAATTGGTGTATTTAGTTTGAAGATGGAATTAAAGTATCGTCTGCGTACATGGCTGTACAAGTAATTACATTCACATGGCTCTCTACACTGTCGTTTATTAGTAGGTATGCAAATCATTGTAACGAAAGCTAATTTTCCCATCGACTTCATTTTAGTCACGATAAACCGTTCCAAAAAGTGCATTACACATTTCGTTTTACATACAAAGGGAATAGCGACAGTCAAATATTTTAGAAGTGGACGCTGCATGCTGGCCTTATAATTCCACACACCTGGTATGACATCCCGAGAAACAACTGAAAAACGATAGGACTTTAAAAGAATTAAGTATTGGACAATTCTAACCATTAATAACGGATATCTCAGAACTGGCTAATGCCACAAAAAGTGTGTGTTTTAAACAGATTTACATTCTTTGTGTAGCACGTATTCGTCCATGGTTTAACGTTTACCCGTTACACAAGTCTATACAAAATTCCTTCCGAAAGAAGAGGACTCCACAGGTTATTCCCAGAAAATTCAAGATATACATCTTATTTGTTATGTAAATATCTTTAATACATGCTGTTTTAAATAAAACCCTTATAGCCACTTCTTAGAAAATAAATAAAAAAAAATTGAATTTTTTGACCGCGTTCGGGAGGTCCCGGGTTCAAATCCCTTGGTTCGACCAATCTTTCTGAAGTTTTTATGTGGTTTTTCTCAGTCGCCAAGGTAAATACCGGATTGGATATTTAATACCACGACCCAAAGTTCCATCTTAAGTCTAAAAGAATAGTAAAATGAAAAATAAGTGGTAATAGCGAATGCTATGCCATCTATCTATAGACAATGTAAGCAGTTAGACTGGACGGCACCCTAATGCCATCTGCACAGCATGTAGCAGAAGATCCGGCTGCCATGCGCTGGGGGTCTCCGTGGACACGTGACGAAGCAAGATGGCATTTCCAGGAATGAGACCTAGAAGGCTAACTGTCGTCTTTCTGTGTGGGGGCGGCGGTTAGACTGGAGGGCACCCTAATGCCATTTGCACGGCACGAAAGCAGAAGATTAGGTAGCTATACGCTAGGGTCTCTGTGACACGTGACGGAGCGGGTGGTTACAGCGATGAGACCTAGAAGGCTAACTATCCATCACATATCGTTCTAAGAGTTATCTACCAACAGATCCTTCGCGATATAACCAAGGAGTTAAAGCAGTGTACAAATAAAATAAAATAAAACTAATAAAAAAAACAATTTCGAAAAAAATGTCCACGTAAAGGATAGTTGAGGTAGGGGAATTTTCGTGAAAACCTCCGTGTTGCATCTTTGGAAATGCTGAAGTTAAATAACACATTTGGTACTTATCTGACTTTCCGTTTTTGAGTTATGCTGGTTACAGACACGTGCTTTTTTTATTCAAGTTGCTTCAAAACATGTATTTCCGGTGCAACCTTGGTTCTTATTTTTGGGTGGAATGCAATATATTCTCTGCCTACTATGTACGTGGTAGATAAAATAAGGAGAAGGGTCATAGTGAGTGAGAATCACAAGACTTTCCCTACACCTACTATTTCATGACAGACACTTCACCCATCACACTACGAAGACGAGTTAAATTTTATCTTGTACTGTTTTAGCCTCAGTTGGTTGTACTCTTACATTATGTAATCGCTATGACTTAAAGCGGCTTTCCTCAGTAATTATGACAACTTAGGATAATTTTGTGTGGGGGAGGAAGAAAAGACCCCTATCTTCCCTCACGATCTGGGATATTAATCTTCATCAGCAGCTCTCGGGTTCAGCCAAGCGAAGTTAACACAATATTCATTTATTCAGTTGCAAGAAGCGACGCGTATCCTAACGTCAAGAAAAGGCATTAGTCGCTGCTGCTCCCTGGGGAGTGAGAGACGTTGACATTGGGATATTTCTCGGTACATAACGCGTGATCATAACCAGGAGGAAGTACGGCAAATTTGCGTGGTCGACCCCTAGCGATAGCACCCTAACGGATTTTTACTTTCTTCACTACGTATAGTAAATAGGGGAAGTATTACGTTCCACAGAAAAATTCGATACCGAAATTTCACCAGAAACGTAAGTTTGAGGCCCCTTAACCCCCCCCCCCTGTATCTTGAACTATCTGGGAATAGCCTGTGAAGTCCTCTCCATTAGAAGGAATTTTATATAATCCTTAATAACCGGTAAGCGTTAAGCAACAGACGAAAACGCCCTGTGCAAAACATATATCCGTTATCAATGGTACGAATTGTCCAATACTTTGTCATTCATTTCAAGTTGAGGCAGTATTTTTAAAGCTTAAATGATATCAGTCTAATTATATAATATAAAACATAATAAAGCCCGCCTTAAAGCAATATGCGTATGTTATAGTGTATAAAATGTATATTACAGTCATTGTATTATGTTTATTTTATTATGTACATGTATAAAAATATGTGAATGTATTACGTCGTTTAACAATGTAGGAGCTGTGAGAATAGAAGCTAGCTGCCTTACTAGCAAATAGAATTACAAAATAGAAGCCGAAGGTTGCTAACAATAAGATAACCTTGAGACAACAATAAATTAGAAGGTTTTAAAAGGCTACTAATAATTCTTGAAACAATAATAATGTAATATTTAAAACAGTTTATAAATAGCCAATCAACAACTAGAAAAGCTAAAAGTTAAATAAAGGCATTCTATTGGAGTAGGCTTAGCCAATCAGAGACTAGAAATAGAGAAATGTACAAATTCAAACGGTCGATGCTACAAGATAGCATACCCACGCAGTTCGGTTCGTACGGGTCAGTGGTTGTATGTGAGACATGATAATTCATTGCGGTGAGGATAACATATACGTTTACCTGTTAAAAAGTGTAATTAACAATAATCTCACAGTTCTATAGTAGGATACATTACTGAAGTGTTATTTAACCGTGTGAAGGATTAATAAAAAAAATTATAATTCGTGTAAGCCTTGTTCTTTAGCCGTACCAGCCCTACTAAGAGATAGTGCTCTACAAATTATTAATGAGCAGCCAAGGCATACATATATAATATTTAAATAAACAATAAAATAGTTATTACACATAAAGTAAACGTGGGGCGAAGGCCACCGAAAAGTTTGTACCGTACGTGGGTCGAACACCCCTAGAAACAATCTCCCGCAAGTTTGGTGCCCAAACGTGGCCCAACATCTCCTTCAAAGTTCGTCGATTTTCACTTGTTTCTCGTGATGTCATGGAAACGGTATGGAATTTTAAGGCCAGCATATAGCGTCTAGTTCTTAAACATTTGACTATCGCTGTTCTCTTTGTATCTATAACGAAATGTGTAATGTAGCTGTTTCTGCAAAGGTTTATTTGGATTTAAAGAATAAACGATAGAGGGCAGTGAAAGTCATGTGAATGTATCACGAAGATTTTTCGTTATGTATAGTACTCATAAATCTTTTTACTTTCTCTACTACGTATAGTAAGTAGGGGAAGTATTGCATTCCACCCAAAAATTCGATACCGAGATTTCACCGGAAATACATGTTTTGAGACCTCCTGAATCCAAAAAAAGCATTTTTGGAAACATGTCCGTGTGTGTGTCTGTGTGTGTGTGTGTGTGTGTGTGTGTGTCTGTGTGTGTGTGTGTGTGTCTGTGAACAGCATAACTCAAAAACGAACAGTCGGATAAGCACCAAACTTGGTATTTAGGTTCAGTATCTTCAGAGATGCGACACGAAGGTTTTCAAGAAAATCCTCCCACCCCAGACTACCCTTTACATGGAAGATTTTTCGAAAATTTTAATTTTGTCAAAAATGGCTCTAACGATTTTGATGAAAATATCATATGTTTAAGATAATATCATGAGAAATGAAATGTATATCTCGAATTTTCTGGGAATGTCTCCAAAAGTATTCTTCATTGTGAACGACTTTTGCATAACTGGTAAACCATAAGAGATAGACAAAATTTTACTACACAAAAAATGTAGATCGCGTTAAAATACACAACTTATGTCATATACATTTCTTTTGTTGAGTGAACCGTTTTCGAGATATTGCTTGTTATTTCCTTAAATTTTACAATAGTTATACTTTTTCTCACATTCGTTATTCATTTTTTTTATGTCCTGGACATGCAAAGAGAATGGAATGCGCCACATAGCAACCAGCGTTAAAATATTTGACTATCGCTTAAAAGCTACCATATTCCCCTTGCATCTACATGAATATTACCAATAAGATTGACAGCTCGATATCTCGATTAACATGAACCATATGGAGAATAAGCGTTTGTAAAATTAGATTGTACAAGAGTAGGGAAAGTTATGTGAGTGTAACACATCAGATTTTTATTTATATATTATTATTATTATTATTATTATTATTATTATCCAGTAATAAAGCACTTGAGATGGTAGGTCGTCATTGAGATTGTCATCTCTTGTGAGATGCCTTGGCGGTCTGTCTGGGAAACAACTTGAGATCAATTGCGGAATTCAATGTCCCACCGGCACGTTGTCACAATAGCTCAATGGTTAGAGCAACCGCACGGAGAGCGGGAGAACCGTGTTCAAATCCAGGCTGTAGCACTGAATGTTTCAGTTGACTCTATATTAAAACTCATAAACCCGTTCACTGACACTGTCGGCACTCAAAAAGTGACTACGACATCGACAAAGTCATACTGCAACTTGTTCAAACCGTGCCAGAAAATACAATGGTCCAGATCGTGATTTTAACTGGAGATAATAAGGAAACGCGTCTCTTATATTACTTTTCACTTCTCTACTACTTATTTACCTTTAATGGGTAGTAAAATAGTGCATTCCACCCAAAAATCCGATACCAAGATTTCACTGAAAATGCATGTGCTGAGACTCCCTGAAAGGGTATTTTTAGAAAAAGATCCGTGTTTCTATATATACATTCTTGTAGAAACCATTTTTACAAACGCTTATTGCTAATTTTCTTGTAGGTGCAAGGGGAATATGGTAGGCTTTAAGTGATAGTCAAATGTTTTAAGAGCTGGTTGCTGTGTGGAGCATTCCATTTTCTGTGTGTCCAGGATATAAAAAACGAATAAGGAATTCTGTTTGAGAAAAAGTGTAAGTATTGGAAAATTCAAAAAAAGATATCTCGGAAATGGTTCACTGGACAAAAAAAATTCAATGGCATAAATTGTGTGTTTTAACGAGGTCTGCATTTTTTGTGCTGTAAACGTTTGTCTATCTCTTACGGTTTACCAGTTATGCTAAAGTTATTCAGAATGAAGAGGACTTTTGGGGACATTCCCAGAAAATTCAAGACATACATTTCATTTGCCATGAAAGTGGCAAAAAAGTTATGATATTTTAACCAAAATCGTTAAGAGGCATTTCTGAGAAAATCAAAATTTTCGAAGAATGTTCCATGTAAAGGGTAGTCTGTGGTGGGCTATTTTCTTGAAAATCTTCGTAAGATACTGAACCTAAATAACAAGTTCGATATTTATCCGACTTTTCGTTTTTGAGTTATGCTGTTCACGGACACACACACGGGCCTTTTACTAATTTTTTTGGATTCAGGGGGCTTCAAAACATGTATTTTCGGTGAAATCTCGGTAAGTGGTTGGAATGCAATACTTCCCCTACTTATTACGTAGTAGAGATAGTAAAAAAATATAAGCTATTTGTTAAAATAATTCCTAATCCAAAATAGCAAGTGTGTTTCTTGGCCGATCCCCAAATGCTTGAGTTGTAAAACGCGTTTAAGAAAGCAGTTTATGTTGTTGCCCCTTTCAGCAGGTTCAGCATTATTTACATATTTAACTTGAATACGAACTCGCGTGTTCTATAAGCCACTATCATCGCAATTCCGCGGAAGATGGTTATCGGAACTAGCGAGTATGCAAAGGGAAACGCTCAAGATTTACTCCCTGTCTTAGATTTACGAACGAGATTCCCTGCAGAAAGGCAGGGTTGTAATACAGTCTCCTCTCCAACCCCGCACCAGAACGTTTCCGAATAATTAGGCCGCCCGCATATACAGCTGAACAATGGCCATCATCACGGCCCCATGAATTCATTGCCCGTCTCTTCATCCACATGCGGGCGAGGCGTGGGTCCCGTCGCCCGTTATTTGGGCAACAAAGGGTGCGAGCATACACCGCAGACAAACTCCAACCCCCATCAGAGACCTGGCATATGCACACTGCAATGAAATTACTACTGTAGCATGCCTCCCTATGGACAGCTAATAAATCTTTCTACACAGGAGTGGTATCCTGGTGTTCGGCGCTGCTCTCAACTCCTGTATTCTCTCCTTTCCTTCTTTTGCCATGCTACCTCTTAATTAGGGAGTGACTAATTGTAGTAAGAGGAATCGAACCAGCTGTCCTTGGATTTAGAAGTTAACACCCTAAATACCATAATCCTTCCGACCCGAGAATGCGTCCTAACATAAATACGAGGGTGACGCTGAACATTTTCAGAAAATCAGACAAGGATTAGTTTTAAATTATTTAAATTATTTTATGATTTTCCATTTTGGTCCAATCGCGACCGATTTAGGCTCAGTAGAACAATTTTACAAGCATTTCTTAAATGATTTTTGAAGTAGATGGTTGCTTCACGTATGGAAAGCCAACTTGAAGTAGGAGTTGTATTGTACTTCAACTGTTGGGGAGCCGAACTTGAAGTAGTTGCAACCGCACGTATACTAAAAATTTTCCGGTAGCCTTCGCCCTAAATGTACTTTCCGGTGGGCTTTGCCCCAAATGTTTAAAAAATTATTAACTTTGTAATTTGACAGTTTCTTTAAATATTATATATTTATGTTTGCCTCGGCTGCGTCAGTATTATTGTTAGAGACATGGATTTCTTTGCAGGGAGTGGTGCGGCTAAGAATGTAGACTTTTACATCACTTACATTTATTAATCCTTGACACGATTTAAATAACACTTCACTGATATAGAGAGCTGTGAGATTCTTTTATTAATTACTTGCACTTTTTAACACGTAAACTATTTTCGTCTCACACGAATACGTATTAAATTTCTCGAGGACGCATCTCGCGTCCGGTTAGGAACGCTGTCTACAAGCAACGCGTCCAGTTATGAGCGCTGTCTACAAGCAACTGGCTTGATTTCTATCGCTTAAATTTGTAAATTTTGCTATATTTTAATTTCTGATTGGCTAATCCTAGTCCAATAGAATACATTTATTTAACTTAAACTTTTTTCTGGTTGTTGATTGGCTATTTTATAAACTGTCTCAAAATTTACATTATTGTTGCTCCAATAATGACTAGTAGCATTATACTTTCAAATTCATTATTGCCTCAAGGCTACCTCAGTGTTAGCAACTTTTAACCTAATATTCTCACAGCCCCTACATTATTAAATTATTCTTTCACGCCCAATATAGAATGGGACGCTGAGAACCAGTTAAGGAGCGTCGATAAAGAAAACTCCATTTAATATTTGAAGAAGCTTATTTTGCTGTATTGTTATTTGCCACACGCTTTGGGAGTCAATTTGAAGAAGGTTTGTTCCTGCTACGTATGGAAAGTCAGTTTGAAGAAGATGTATTATATTTCAACTGTTGGGGAGCCGAACTTGAAGTAAACCAAACGTATGGTAAAAAGTTTCCGGTAGCCTTGGCCCCAAATGTACTTTCCTGTGGCCTTTGCCCTAAGTTTAAAAAATATTAACTTTGTAATTTTGACTGTTTCTTTAAATATTATATATTTATGTGTGCCTCGGCTACGCCAGTATTTATTTTTAGAGACATGGATGTCTTAGCAGGGAGTGGTGCGACTGAAGAATGTAGGCTTACACAGATTATAATTTTACTTCACTCCTTTTATTAATCCTTGACACGATTTAAATAACACTTCACAGATAGAGAGAGAGAGAAAGAGAGAGAGATGGGATTTTTTGTATTAATTAGTTGCACTTTTTAACACGTAAACTATTTTTGTCTCACACAAAATACGTATTAAATGCCTTGAGGACGCATCTCGCGTCCGGTTAGGAACACTGTGTACAAGCAACTGACTTCTGAATTTGTAGATTTTGCTCCATTTTAGTTTTAGATTGGCTAATCCTAGTCCAATAGAATACCTTCATTTAACTAAAGCTTTTTCTGGTTGTTGATTGGCTATTTTATACACTGTCTCAAAATTTGCATTATTGTTGCTCCAATAATGACTAGTAGCATTATTAAACTTTCAAATTCATTATTGCCTCAAGGTTAGCTCATTGTTAGCAAGTATTAACCTATTATTCTCACAGCTCCTACATTATTAAATTACGCAACACATTCACATAACATTATTACATGTATACAATAATATAAACATATACAATGACTGTCCATGCATTTTATATGTTATTTATACACACATTGCTTTAAGGCGGGCTGTTATTGAATTTTATATAATATAATTAGATTGAAATCATTTTAAATGTTAAAAATACTGCCTCATGTTCCGCCTCTTTCCCTTGTATGAACTTACAAAAACGCTCTTGTGATACAATAGTTACATGTTTTCTCTGGCATGCATTGCGTAAGCTCTACTAGCTTTTAGGCGTGATTAACGTAAAGTGTATGAAAGAGTCACTTTTTAAATGAGCAGTATATAATACCTGTAGAATGCTCGGAAAGTCGGGAGAGTGTGCACACCGGTTGCTTTTTTTCCTTCAATTGTTTTATCGCAACAATTGGAAAAATAACGTCATTAGCCACTCTGTTGTGTTTTCAACACAATACACCCCTGAAGTTGAAGATACCGGTTTAACGAAGCAGACCCTTTTATAACAAGGAAAAGCATCATTATCTCCTGCCTCCTATTTTATTCTTCTATTGTAGTCTCTCTCCCTTATTCGAAACCCTCTTAACACACGAGGTCGTAATTTCTCGCAAAGGAAAGACATACAGCATCTGAACTCAGGATTTCTGTTCAGGGTTTCGACGTCTTATGCCTAAAATAAAACACATGCTACTCTCGTGTGGCATAGTACACTCTAAATCCAGAGTTTCCAAGGTTCATTACTTGGAATTACTCTTTAATTACTACTCTTAGCTATTCCTTTCCCGCGGTCTGAAAGCATGAATGGGAGGTTTGAGAGGAACAACGAAACCAAGAAAATAACAAGGATCATTTGATGGAGCGAGATGGCTCCGCGGTAACGTGTAAGGCTCGCATTCGGGAGGTCCCAAGTTCGATTCCCACCAACCGTCCACTCTAATCTTGGGTTTTTCGTGGTTTTCCCCGGTCGGTAGGCAAATACTGGGGTCCTTTCACGTCTAACACGGTATCATTCCGTTTCCTTCATGTTTCAGGTGTCCTTCTAGGTTTCGTGGTGATGACGATGTCGGACAGATGGCGTGGATGCTTGCCCTAAGGAAAGGACTTTCCCCGTGGACACCAGAGGTCTGCTTGGTTAAAGGGCCTTTCTGGGCAGCTCCAGTATACAGGAAGTGTTAAAAACTTCCGCACGTCACTGCGACCTATAGCCTCCTGAGGTTTCTCCAGGAACCAAGCTTCCAAAGCCTTATATGCTTAGGACCTTAGCTGATTAAGGGGCGTTTATACACACTTGGAATAAACTCCTGTTCGACGTTCTATGGTTAATCGCTAAGCTGTATTTTACGATACGGGAAATGAGTCTATGCTTATAACCACGATATAAGTTATATATGGCCCAAGGTAACTGGGAGTTCCGCACCGGGAGGTTCGAGTAAACAACGAGCCAGCGTAAACACCAGGCACTCTATCGGGAGATAACCAGAACCTTATCTCCCTCGCTCTCCAGAAAGTGTGTCGAAATAGTTCTACTGTCCATTCCAAACCAGGGTTCCCTCTTATGTAAATAGAAGCACGGCTTCTGCTTGTCACGAACCTAAGCACATACTATTACGCCAACGTAAATAATTCCCTTAATAAATGCATTGTATCATGAAATATTGGGGTAGGAAAGGTATAGAATTGCACATTTTATTGCGGTTATCATAAGAAATCATTGTTAAAGGTAACTGATGTATACAGAGTAAGCCAAAAGGCTACGAACCGTCTGCGCGGTGTTTTTCTTGTCCGTGTCCTCGGCGCTCGTTGCCGTCTACCGCTATTATAGAAAGGCGCGGATGAAATCGTACAACATTTTAAAAACTACTTTTAAAGGCTTTACTTACCAACTTTATGAAAGGAGATGCTGAAACTAGCTACCGTCGTTGTCCATACATTTTTGGCACCTCTTTAGGAAACTATCCATCACTCGCGGTAGTTCACGTTGAGAAATGCTGGCAATTTCCTGGCGGATATTTTGTTTTAATTCTTCTAGATTGTTGTTTTTGTCTTGTGCATCTTTTGTTTTAAGTTACCCCAGAGCTAGAAATCGCAGTGAGTCAAGTCGGGGGACAGAGGGGGCCACAAATCTCTACTAATAGTTCTGTTCTCAAACACACTTTCAATTCTTCTCATCGAAATATTGGCCGTATGAGCTATTGCAGAGTCCTGTTGAAAAAAGGCAAAATCACCCTCCCTGTCTGTTAATTCTCTAAAAACAGGGCACAATTGTATTCATGTATGCACGGGGCTTCAACTATTGACTCGAAAACAATTGGCTCTATAACTCTTTCGCCATCTTTTAGATTTCTTAGCCTGAACACTTCCTCTGGTCTGGAATTTATTGTAAAGTTCTTGAATTGTTGTACGGCCTGGAACTTTTACACCTGGAAATCTTTCCACAAATCGTACTTTCACTTGGCGAGGTGACTGAGTTAACACATACGAATCATAAATAAATACACGCAGTGCAGTAGAAAACATATACTGAGTCATAATATACTTTGAGACTAAGTACACGACAAAATAATAAATAACTAGTAATAACTGAACTACATCACATCACCGTCAACTCAATACTGCACTTCACACTGCAGAGCAAAACCACGTCAACAGCGTGACCTTGTTTATAGCAGCAGTGTGTTACGATGTTTCCACACACCTAGTGGAAAAACACCGCGGAGCCGGTAATATTGTTCATGAAGTACCGCTTCATGACGAAAAAATTGGTGTATGGTGCGCCATGAGCGGAGAAAGAGTTATAGGGCATCTCCTTTCATAAAGTTGGTAACTAAAGTCTTTAAAGGTAAGTTTAAGCATGTTGTATGGCTTCATTCGCGTTCTTTCTATGATAGCGGCAGACAGCAACGAGTGCTGAGGACGCAGACAGGAAAAACACCGCGCAGCCGGTTCGTAGTTTTTTGGCTCTCTCTGTACTAAGCGGTAAGCGATTGATTACAAAATATGATTTTCTTTATGGCGTCTGCAATTGTGCCAACTCAGAGTGTCTTGCTTGTTAATTACAACTATACAGGTCGCGCCACGGATTTTGGCATGTGAAAATTTTAATGGAAAGCTACGATGCGAGTCATTTACCGTGTAGATGTATGACACATGCGGGGCTGCAGCTCGAAGAATGGTGCAAGTTGAGACGGGAGTTGTGTACGGTGGAAGGAACTGGACCACAACTGGACAGAAGGAACCACGTGCTACTTGCAAGGGAGGTATTGAAACATCAGAGGGCTGGCTGACTGGGCTAGCCCTGAAGGTCATATGCCAATATCCCTGGCGAGACTCTTTTTTATATGTATGCTTGCCATTGTCTTGCATACACGAGGAATGCAGCAATGAATTCCCTGAGGGGATATCTGAGCAAGAATAAACACTTTGCGATAAGCGAACAGTCATTCATAATACGATAGCACACGTATGCTCAGCTCAAGTTAAATCTTGTGATTTAATCAGTTAGTGTTCGAGTTCTCATGGCAGAGAAAGGTGTATGTAGTATGAATAAACTGACAAACACAAAAGCGGGAAACTGTTAAAAAGTGGTGAAAAAGAAATAATAAATGTCTTCAACTCACTATCAGAAAAATACCCGACGCTTTCAGTAGTGGATATTACGAAACTAACATCCAAGTTTACAGGTGTTTCAGTGAAAACTGTATCCAAAGCGCGCAGGGAATACAAACAGACGTAATAGAAAATAATGAAAGAGGAGAATAAAATGTGGGAATTTGTTTTGTGTGCGACAGTGTTGTGTCATAACTTGGAGGGTTCAGATTTGGAAGTTGCACCTTGGCCTGGGGATTCCGATTAACGTAAGTAAAATATTCATTTTCGCATTATTATAATTGTTACTTCAGGCAGCATTTTGAACTATGATTTTCACGCAGGGCACCCTTTTATAGGCTGAAACAATGTTCAGCTGTAACTGATATGCAGCAAGGACGTGCGAGAGGAAGAAGCAGCCGTTAAGGGCAGGAATTACTGGCTACTTTTGCGCGGATAATACAAAGAGTTTGTTTACAGTAAATGACACTATTTTGGAATGGACCTGTGGAATATAATTTTGAGAGATGAAATTATATATTCTATTTAGATTGTATAATAAATGAATGTAAATTACATTCAGCAGTCTTTGCTGTTATCGCCAGATTTGTCCATTTATATAGTTTATTTACTGGACTATTCCACTGCTATATAAGCGAGCGCTCTCGCGACCATCGGAGCAGTCGCGAGTAAATGCGTGCCGACGAATGAACAATGAACAGCTGGTTAGGAGCACAGGACCGGGCTTCTGGTTCACTTTCGATTCATCTTCGTCACGGCGTTAAAGTGCATACCTCCAAGTTGACCTTTGAATCAGGGGAACATGTGAAAATCACTCGGGAAAAGATCTGGTGAATATGGAGGATGCGAGAAAGCTTCCCAGTTGAATCTTCTGAGCTCCGCCTGGGTCAAGATTCAACTTGGAAGTTTTCTCGTATCCTCCGTATTCACCGGAGCTTGTCCCAAGTGATTTTCAAATGTTCCCCTGATTCAAAGGTAAGCACTTTTAACACCGATGATGAAGTCAAACCAGTGAACAGCTGGTTGCGAGCACAGGACCCGACCTGGTACAACACTAACTTGGTAAAACTTGTTTCCCGTCCCCAAAAATGCTTGGAAAAACATGTTGACTACGTAAAAAAGTAACAGAAGAATTGCACAATGTAAATAAAATTAATTCAGCATGATCAATTCTGTGTAATGTTTTTTTTTATATAAAATAGGGAAACTTACTTATTGGACGAACCTCGTATTAGTATGGATAAACAACATAATTGAAAAATGGTTTGGCGTGCACTATTTTCAATCTCTTGGCCACCTAGGGGCCTATACCTATTTCAAGAGCGCATCATAGGCTGTTAAACGGCAAAGTTACATAAAGTTGTGTTTATTTTTGCGTAATAGCCCATTAAAGAGTTCCCCTGAAACCTTCGCTATTTTCATTTCTTCCAGCAAGCTAGCAAGAAGATTATAACACATCTCGTTTAGAATTAATCCTGCTCGCTGAAACATTGTACTGAGGGTTATTTTTGTGTGCTCGTTTGCTCCTCATATTGTTTCTCATTAGGGCTTTAAAATGAGCAGTCTTGGCAACGTAACTAAAACAAACTCTGGAATTAGCCTCGCTAATTGAACCAGACGCTACGTAATAAACTTGACGGACACAACACATCACACCTTACGTCATTTCAACAGCACCGCTGGAAATGTAATTCTCTGCTTATGAATCAATCAAAACAGCACCTCTCAGTGCGAATTATCCTGTAACGTGTTCTCAACCTACAGATTCTCCAGCCGTATTTTCGCACCAATTTCCTCGAGCAAATACCAATTAATATATTAAGATAAATGATTATTTCTTCTGTAATTCGATGTCGAAATTTCACCGGAAATACATGTTTTGAGGTTTCAAAACCCCTTCTATTTTTAAAAAAAGGTTCGCATCTGATGTGTTATACTCACATGACTTTCTCTACTCTTGTACAAACTATTTTTACAAACGCTTATTCCCCATATGCTTCATGTTAATCGAGATATCGAGATGTTAATCTTATTGCTAATTTTCTTGTAGATGCAAGGGGAATTGCTAGGCTTTAAGCGATAGTCAAATATTTTAACAGCTGGTTGCTATGTGGAGTATTCCATTCTCTTTGCACTACCAGGACAAAAAACAATGAATACCGAATTTGGGAAAAAGTTTAAGTATTGGAAAACGTAAGGGAATAACAAGCAATATCTCGAAAATGGTTCACTCAACAAAAAAGTGTATATGACAAAATGTGTATTTTAACGCGATCTACATTTTTTGTGCAGTAAAATTTTGTCTATCTCTTATGGTTTACCAGTTATGCAAAAGTCGTTCACAATGAAAAATACTTTTGGAGACATTCCCAGAGAATTCAAGATATACATTTTATTTGTCATAAAAATATCTTAAATATATGATGTTTTAATCAAAATCGTTAGAGCCGTTTTTGAGACAATTCAAATTTTCGAAAAATCTTCCATGTAAAGGGTAATCTGGGGTGGGGAGGTTATTGAAAACCTTCGTGTCGCATCTCTGGAAGATACTGAACCTAAATACCAAGTTTGGTGTTTATCCGACTGTTCGTTTCTGAGTTATGCTGTTCACAGACACACACACACACACACACACACACACACACACACACACACATACACACACACACATGGACATGTTGCCAAAAATGCTTTTTTTGGATTCCGGTGAAATCTCGGTATCGAATTTTTGGGTGGAATACAATACTTCCCCTACTTACTATACGAAGTAGAGAAAGTAAAAGGGGGTGGGTTTTATGCCCAAGCACTGCGACCTTAAGATCTATTGCGCATCCCCCCTTTCATCAGTTAAGTGGTCTGTTGCTCGTTATGAACTTAACCAGACTGCTAACTGAGGCTTTCGATAGTTCATCTATCTTTGGAAAGTGATTGCCAAAAATACTTGCTCTTTGATTAGCAAGAGCAGGGCAATCACAAAGCAGATGAGTAACAGTCTCATCTCCTTCTAGACACCTACTACAGATAGGGTTGTTAAACAATCCCATTCTGTATAGATTAAACTTTAGGTCACAGTGTCCTGTAATGGATCCTGTTGCCCATGCAAGCCTTCTTCTACTAAGACCGCGCAGGTACTTTGCCCTGCTGTTATCCAGGTCTGTAATGAACAACTTGGAATGTCTGCAACCCTCAATGGAGTTCCAGTAGTTCTTGTGTTCTGCTTGAGCCCAGCACTTAATAGCCTGTTTCACTGGTCTGTAGGACATCCCCAGTACAGGCTCCGGACCCACAAATAGGATGACGTTGTCAATCTTGGCTGCTTCATCTGCTTTCTCATTGCCTGGTACCTGTATGTTCTGGCACCCACATAAGTTGAACCTTATTGTGTTCAGCCAGTGTCATTAAGGATTCCCGGCATTCTGAGAGCAGCTTATATGATAATAAAATGCATAAATTTATTTCTGGGAATAGCCTGTGAGCTCTTTATTCTGAACCACCTTTGTATAATTGGTAAACGCTCAAATAAAGCAAAAATATTAGCACACACGCAATGCACAACTCGTAAAGCTAATGATTTATGTAAAATAAATATTTTTGTGTCGCGAGATACTGTTACTGGTTTAAAGTTTAAATACTTTTCTCAACTGCAAATCGGTATTCTTGTTTTATTTCTTTGTTTTCTTTTGTTCTGTGTTTATGCAAAGAGAACAGAAGAATAACCTTTTATAAGAATAGTTTGTAGAGTGAATAGAGAAAGTCATGTGAGTGCAACATATGCTACTCTTTTCTCTTTGTTTTGTTAAATTTGTATAGCCCCGTTTATTTCTATGTTCATACGAGGGGTTTTAACTTTAGAAACAATGGTGGTATTACTAACTCGTTGACTATTTTTCGCTTTGAGGCAGTATTTTTAACGCTTAAATAATGTCAGTCTAATTATATATATATATATATATCTGTGTGTGTGTAAATTCAATAACAGCCCGCCTTGAAACAATATGTGTATGTAATAATTTGTAAAATGTATGTAACAGTCATTGCGTATGCTTATATTATTGTAAACATGTTGAATAATGTTATGTGAATGTATTACGTAATTTAATAATGTAGGAAGTTTGAGAAATAGATCAAAAGTTGCTAACAAACAGGTAACAATGAGGTAACCTTGAGTCAATAATGAGTAAGAAAGTTTAACAGTACTACTTGTGATTCTTGGAGTAACAATAATGTAATTTTAGTGACAGTTTAAAAATAGCCAATCAACAACTAGAAAAAGCTTTAGTTAAATGCAGGTATTCTATTGGAGTAGGATTAGCCAATCAGAGACGAAGTACAGAAATTTACAAGTTTAGACGGTTGAAATCAATTCAGTTGCCTCCAAACAGTGCTAATAACCAGAAGTGTTGCCTGCAGACAGTGATTGTAATTGGAAGCGTGATGCGTCCTTGAGAGATTTTATATGTATTTTGAGTAAACAAAAGTAGTTTACATGTTAAAAGTAAAAGTATTTAATAAAACCATCTCACAGCTCTCTATCAGTGAAGTGTTATTTAAATCGTATCAAGTATTAATAAAAGGAGTGAAGTAAAATTATAGTCTGTGTAAGCCTACATTCTTGTCGCATCACGCCCTGAGAAGATATGCATGTCCCTAACAATAATACTGACGCAGTCGAGGCAAACATAAATATTAAATATTTATCGAAACAGTTTAATTACAAAATTAATATTCTTTTAAACTTGGGGCAAAGGCCACCTGGAAGTACATTTGGGGCGAAGGCTACCGGAAACTGTTTACTATACATGCGGTTGCAACTACTACAAGTTCGGCTCCCCAAAAGTTGAAATATAATACAACTCCTACTTCAAATCGGGTTTTCCATACGTGAAACAAATAACATTCTCAGCTTTCATAACGAAACACATGTACATTCACTCCCACATTCATACTTCCAGATTGCGGAGGTTAGCTTTTAATTAAAGAGATGTTCCCTGACTCAACTGAGGCAGTATTTTTAACACTTAAATGATATCAGTCTAATTATATAATATAAAATATAATAACAGCCCGCCTTAAAGGTATATGTGTTTAATATAATATATAACATGTATGTAACAGTCATTGTATTATGTTTATATTATTATGTATTGTATAATAATGTTATGTGAATGTATTAAATAGTTTAACAATGTAGGAGCTGTGTGAATAGAGGTCGAAAGTTGCTAACAATGAGGTAACAATGAAGTAACCTTGAAGCAATAATGAATTAGAAAGTTTCATAATGCCACTAATAATTCTTGGAATAATAATGCAATATTTAAAACAGTTTATAAATAGCCAATCAACAACTAGAAAAGCTTTAAGTTAAATAAAAGTATTCTATTGGAGTAGGCTTAGCCAATAAGAGACTAGAAATATAGTAAATGTACAAATTTAAGCGGTAGACGCCAGATGCTAGAAGGCAGCGTTTCCGAGCAGTTCGCTCGATACGTATTCAGTGTGAGACATAAAAAATTCATTACGGCTTGAATAATATAAGTTTGCCTGTTAAATAGTACAAGTTACAATAATCTCACAGTTCTACAATAGGATATATCAGTGAAGTGTTATTTAATCGTGTGAAAAATTAATAAAACGAAGTTAAATACCATTATAATTTGTGTAAGTCTGCATTCTTTAGCCGTACTACCCCTGCTAAGAGATACGTGTTTCTGCAAATTACTACTGACGCAGCCGAGGCATACATATATAATATTTAAATAAACATTAAAATACAAAGTTGATATTTTAAACGTGGGGCGAAGGCCACCGGAAACTTTATATTGTACGTGGGGCGAACACTCCAAGAAACATATCTCCCGCAATACGTGGTGCAAACAACAAACACACTACACCCTCAAGTTTGGCGCCCAAAGCCTGGTGCTAATAACTTAAAGATAATCTACTTCACAACACGGAAGCAAACCCGGGACCTCTGGCTTGAGAAGCCAGAAAGCTATCACTCGCCCACAAAGGCACCATTCTGAATTAATTCTTTTGAGTCATGGCGTTGTTTTCATTTCCGTAAATTAAGAAAAATGTTTCTATATCCCCGACTTTGTTATGCTACGAAGTACAGCAAAACATGGTGATAACGTAGAAAAGTTTCTGCCTTAGGTTTCCTGTTTATACAGTGTTGATTCAGTTTTAGTTTATTTTAATAATTAGTATGGAAAATTAACTTAGCTGCCCTGTTTATTTATTTGGTAAAGTTCTAAACATAACAAAAAACAAACAATTTCTTTCTAAAATTTGACAGTCACTATTTAGTAAATTACTACAATTCATACGAATTTAATAACCAAATATTATTATCCATTAAATTGCCCTTCGCTCTCTCCCTCTCTCTCTCTCTCTCTCTCTCTCTCTCTCTCTCTTGACACTCCACTTAATTTTTACATTATATAAATATTGAACAACATTCTTGCTTTCTTGAGATTTAAACCGATCTGTCTTTTACATATCACTTGTGATTAATAAGTTCTTCCCTCTAATTCTTACTTCTTTTACAATCAAACAGTATGTACTCTAGCTCTCCCTCCCCTAAATATAATGTACACTACTCCCTTTTTTTATTTTTAACCATTTCTGACCATGCTATGCCGTCTCTTTCCCCCGGTTTACTTCATCAATATATGTATTTTTCTAAATCCTATGACTATTTCAACATAAGTAGTAATTATGTATTTTCCTTTAAGTCAATTAACAAGTTTTTTTTCTCTATTTTATTTTACGTCGCTTAACTCTCTGGTCATATCGCGACGGTTCTGCTGGTTAAAAACTCTTAGAACGAGTTACCTTTTTTAAGTCTCATCCCTGTAACCACCCGCTCCGTCACGTGTCACAGAGACCCTAGCGCATAGCTACCGAACTTTCTGCTTCGTGCCGTGCAGACGGTATTAGGGTGCCATCCAGTCCAACCGCCGCCCCCGTATAAACACGGACAGTTAGCCTTCTAGGTCTCATCCCTGTAACCACCTGTTTCATGTCATACAGATGGCATTAGGGTGCCGTCCAGTTCAACCGCGCCTCTGACAGTAGCCTTCTAGGTCTCATCCCTGCAACCACCTGCTTCATGCCGTGCAGATGGCATTAGGGTGCCGTCCAATTCAACCGCACCCCCCGACAGTTAGGTCTCATCCCTGTAATCACCTGCTTCATGCCGTGCAGATGGCATTAGGGTGCCGTCCAGTTCAACTGCGCCCCCGACAGTTAGCCTTCTAGGTCTCATCCCTGTAACCACCTGCTTCGTGTCGTGCAGATGCCATTAGGGTGCCTGGCAGTTAGCCTTCTAGCTCTCATCCCTGGAAATGCCATCTTGCTTCGTCACTGCCCACAGAGACCCCCAGCGCATGGCAGCCGGATCTTCTGTTTCGTGTCGTGCAGATGGCGTTAGGGTGCCGCCCATTGTAGCTGCTTACATTGTCTGTAGAAAGATGGCATAGCATTCGCTATTACCACTTATTACTTTCTCTACGTATAGTAAGTAGGGGAAGTATTGCATTCCACCCAAAAATTCGATACCGAGATTTCACCGGAAATACATGTTTTGAGACCTCCTGAATCCAAAAAAAGCATTTTTGGAAACATGTCCGTGTGTGTGTCTGTGTGTGTGTCTGTGTGTGTGTGTGTCTGTGTGTGTGTCTGTGTGTCTGTGAACAGCATAACTCAAAAACTAACAGTCGGATAAACACCACACTTGGTATTTACGTTCAGTATCTTCCGGAGATGCGACACGAAGATTTTCAAGAAAATCCCCCCACTCCAGACTACCCTTTACATGGAACATTTTTCGAAAATTTTAATTTTCTCAAAAATGGCTCCAACGATTTTGATTAAAATATCATATGTTTAAGACAATGTCATGAGAAATGAAATGTATATCTCGAAATTTCTGGGAATGTCTCCAAAAGTATTCTTCATTGTGAACGACTTTTGCATAACTGGTAAACCATAAGAGATAGACAAAATTTTACAAGACAAAAAATGTAGATCGCGTTAAAATACACAACTTATATCATATACATTTTTTTCGTTGAGTGAACCGTTTTCGAGATATTGCTTGTTATTTCCTTAAATTTTCCAATACTTATACTTTTTCTCAAATTCGTTATTCATTTTTTTATGTCCTGGACATGCAAAGAGAATGGAATGCGCCACATAGCAACCAGCGATAAAATATTTGACTATCGCTTAAAAGCTACCATATTCCCCTTGCATCTACAAGAAAATTACAAATAAGATTGACATCTCGATATCTCGATTAATATGAAGCATATGGAGAATAGGCGTTTGTAAAAATAGATTGTACAAGAGTAGAGAAAGTCATGTGAGTGTAACACATCAGATTTTTTTTCATTTTACTATTGTTTTGGACTTAAGGTGGAACTTTGGGTATTAAATATCCAATCCGGTATTCACCTTGGCGACTGAGGAAAACCACGATAAAACCTCAGAGAGATTGGTCGGCCCACGGGATTTGAACCCAGGACTTCAGGAGTGCGAGCCACAGACTATACCGCCGGAGCCATCCCGCTCGGTTGACAAGTTTTCTCTGTATGTTCAAATCTTAATCTTGCATTTTCCCAAAACTAATTTTCATCTGACTAAAATGTGAAAGGCTTCAATAGCGAATTCTTAAATGTAAATATACCTTTAAAACCTGATTGTGTTACATTCACACGACTTTCTCTACCCACTTTCGTTTATTAGGGTATGCAAACTACTCTTACGAAAACTTACAATAAACCTTTGCAGAACTAGCTACATGACACATTTCGTGTAATACAAACGGAATAGTGATAGTCAAATGTATATAAATGGACGCTATACGCTGGCCTCCATTCTCTTTCCAAGACATCGAGAAACGCTAAAAATCGACAGGACATTAAAAGAATGGCAAAGTATTGAACAATTGGAAGCAGTACGTTCTGAGTAGCTAAATACAAAATTATAACCATAGGTAAAATAAATATTAATAACAGTAGGAATAGTATTATTAAATAAGACTTGGAAGTGAATATTACATCTACAGGTGAATATGGGTTGAACAGACAGTGCCAGCAGCAGGCCCTTATTCTATCCGAGTAAGAAGATAATGCGCTTTGTTAGTGTACCGTTAGGTCGCCTGAAAATCACATGTGTAGAAAACGGTCAGTGCTCCCCGATCAGGCATCCAATAAGAAAGAAGGCAGAAATGTGATAGTGAAATGGGAAGATGGGAATTTTAGAAGGGTTTAGAAGATGCACTTCTTCGTGGTTTTTCCTTGGAGGCGGTTCTTAAACAATGTGTCGACGGATAGGCGCAATAGTATGAAGCACAGCAATAAAGAAATATGTGTGTGTGTGTGTGTGTGTGTGTGTGTGTGTGTGTGTGTGTGTGTGTGTGTGTGTGTGGGTAATATCAAGAGTCAAATATTAAAACGGTGACGGGAAATAAACGGGCAGGAAAATGAACCAGTCGTATTAACCACTAACCCTAGATCCAAGATCCATGCCAATCTCTGAGCTAGCATCGAACCCGGGACCATTCCTGCAAATCCCGTGCAGCAAATTGGGGCTTAACACATACCCGCGAAAATTGGAACCATTAATAACGGATATCGGAAATGGTTTATGCTACAAAGATGTTATTTGGAATAAACTGTGTGTCTTAAAGAGATCTATTTTTTGTGCAGTACCTACGTTTTCACCTGTTGCTTAACATTTACCAGTTACGTACGATTATGCGAAATGCCATCCCATTGAACAGAATTTCATGGGCTATTTCCGGAAAATTCAAGTTATACAGTTTATTTGCCATGCAAATGTCTTTAATATACGTTATTTTAACGTTACACTCACATGACTTTCTCTACTCTTGCACAAACTATTTTTACAAACGCTTATTCTCCATCTACTTCATGTTAATCGAGATCTTAATCTTATTGCTAATTTTCTTGTAGATGCGAGGGGAGTTGGTAGGCTTTAAGTGATAGTCAAATATTTTAAAAGCTGGTTGCTATGTGGAGTATTCCATTCTCTTTGCATTACCAAAAAATAAAACAAACAAAATTTCATAAGTATTGGAAAGTTTAAGGGAATAACAAGCAATATCTCGAAAATGGTTCACTCAACAACAAAAAAAGTATATGACATGCAAAAGTCGTTCACAATGAAGAATACTTTTGGAGACATTCCCAGAAAATTCGAGATATACATTTTATTTGTCATGAAAGTATCTTAAATATATTTTAATCAAAATCGTTAGAGGCATTTTTGAGAAAATTAAAATTTTCGAAAAATGTTCCATGTAAAGGGTAATTTGTGGTGGGGGGATTTTCTTGAAAACCTTCGTGTCGCATCTCTGGAAGATACTGAACCTAAATACCAAGTTTGGTGTTTATCCGATTGTTCGTTTATGTCCACAGACAGACAGACACACACACACGAACATGCATTTCCGGTGAAATCTCGGTATCGAATTTTTGGGTGGAATACAATACTTCCCCTACTTACTATACGTAGTAGAGAAAGTAAAAATTGCTAGAGCCATTTTTGAGAAAATCAATAGATTAAAAAACATTTTTATGTAAAGGGTAGTTAGGGGAAGACACCGAATTTTAATATTTATACGACTTTAGTTTTTGCGTTATGCACAGACACACCTTTTTCTAATTTTTTTAATTCAGGGGCATTAAAACATGTATTTTTTGTGAACTTTCCATAACAATTTATGGCTGAAATGCAGTACCTTCTCTATTTTACTATGTACATGGAAGAGAAAGTCTTGTGAATACAACATTTCAGATTTTTAAAGTATATGTACATTTAACAAGCTGCTGGTGAAGCCCTTCACATTTAAAGCTAGATAAAAATTAGTTTAGCCGCCGCCGAAGTTTTGGCAGGCAGTCCTCCATACGACGCCCTGGTGACCACAAGGACAACCGCAGGGGTGCAATAAAGCATGGTGGGACAATGCAGCATATATGTAAACTTGCTCCTTTTGAATTTCCAGAGAGGGGAGTTGTTCAATTAGCACCGGAGCAGGGGTGAGGAAAATATCATCATGATATAACAGTGTGACTGACTGCGCGCTACGCGAACGCGCAGGATGTGCGAGAGAGGTTCAAGAGCCGGTGGTGGAGGAAGATGAATGTAATTAAAACGGGTAGAGGGGTAGGACTCGTGAATATTCAGTTATGTTAATTGTTTCGCGCGCCTGTACGGCAGTCATCAGCGGAAATCGAAATAAAGAGAGCGGACCGGCTCCCGCTAATCGATCCAAATGCAATCACATTGACTGAGAAATGAAAGAAAAAACCTATAAATGGGGAAAAAACTTTGTTGCGTATGATGTGACAACAGCGTTGGCAAACCCTAAGCTCACTTCTCCGTCCGCAATTTTACATCGGCTGCCGAGCGTGAACCATCAATGAAAATTACTCCGCTCCTAATTGCATTACCCATGCATTCGTTGAATATACAAATAAATTTGGGTTGGAACGCCCCTATGGGTATAGGATGTCCAAAAAACGCTATAGTTATATTTCCATTCACATTTGTTGATTACTGTAATAGTAAATAAATTAAAACACTTTGTGATACAAACATAAAGGATACCATCTGTAAAATTTCTAAAATCCACAATTTCAATGCGATTCATATCAAATTTTAATGCCGAATAGGTATACTGGCCTGCATAATAACCGAAGAATCAAGAAACTACGAACCAGCTGCGCGGTGTTTTTCCACTGGGCGTGTGGAAACATGATAACTCACTGATGCTATAAACAAAGTCACGCTGCTGTGCAGTGTAAAGTGCAGTTTTGTGTTGACGGTGATGTGTTGTAGTTCGGTTATTACGAGTTATTTATTATTTTGTCCTGTACTTAGTCACAAAGTACATTATGGCTCAGTATATGTTTTCTACTGCACAGCGTGTATTTATTTATGATTCGTATGTGTGAACTTAGTCAGCTAGCCAAGTGAAAGTACTGTTTACAGAAAGATTTCCTGGTGTAAAAGCTCCAGGCCGTACAACAATCCATGAACTTTACAATAAATTTCAGGCCACAGGAAGTGTTCAGCCTAAGAAATCTAAAAGACGGCGTACAGTTCCTACGGAAGAAACATTAGACGACATCGGTCATAATTTGGAGAATGTCCCCCCAAAATCACTTAGGCGACTTTCGATGGCTCTGCGCAAAGAGCTACCAAATTGTTGAAGTTGATTATATAAAATAACTGACACATGCTCTTCAACCAGGTGATCCTGTAATTAGGCGCACATTTTGTGAGTGGAGTCTCAATACAGCATACAATGGCGAAACAGACTCATATTTTATATTTTTCACGAATAAGGCTTGGTTCCACCTTCATGGAATCGTTTTTGGAGCTCTGACAAACCTAATATTCTTCATGAAGTACCCCTTCATGACTAAAATATTAGTGTATGGTGTGCCATGAGATGAGAAAGAGTTATAGGGCCAATTTTTTTTGAGTCAACAATTGACCCCTTACATACATGAATACAATTTTCCCCCTTTTTTTAAGGAATTGACAGACAGGAAGCGTGATTTTGCCTTTTTTCAACAAGACTCTGCAACAGCTAATACGGCCAATATTTCGATGAGAACAACTCAAAATGTGTTTGAGGACAGAATTACTAGTATAGTAGAGCATTGTGGCCCCCTCGGTCCCCCGACCTAACCCCTGCGATATCTATCTCTGGGGTAACTTAAAACATGTACAAGATAAACCCACACCGTGGAAGAATTAAAACAAAATATCCGCCAGAAAATTGCCAGCATTTCTCAGCGTGAACTACGGTGAGTGATGGACAGTTTCCTAAAGAAGTGCCAAAAATGTACGGACAACAACGGTGGCCAGTTTTGGCATCTCTTTTCATAAAATTGGTAAATAAAGCCTTCAAAATTAGTTTTAAAAATGTATGGTTTCATCCGCGCCTTTCTATGATAGCGCAACTGCAACGAGGACGCGCACAGGAAAAACACCGCGCAGCAGGTTCGTAGTTTTCTGGCTTTCTCTGTAAATGGCCCATAAGGGAACGGAGCTGTTTATGTTGCTACAGGTAAAAGCAGGCCCCGCCCCCTAACAGCGTGACTACCCCCTGTTTTTCGAGCATAATACTAGCCACTGGATTGCAGAATACTTTACCTGGCCAAAAGTATGGCTGAAGAGCAGCATTACAACTTAAACCTTAAATTTTCATGCTTCACTACTGGTATCTTAATGCCTGTTTTCTTACTGCCGTTTAGTAGCGGCAATAACTTAACCTTCGTCTCCATGTCGCTGATGATGCAATTAATTCTTCACCCCTTCCTCTACAAGGCCGAATTATTTGCAATCGGTTTAGCCTGTCTTGAGTACTAATCGTAGCGAAGTTCTTTCATAGAGATGGTATCCGAACCACCCTACCACTTCACATAGATTATAAACATCATTCATTGGTTAGTTTGTGTGTTCCTGTATAGTTTTCAGATCAATCATACAGAGAAGCGATACCGGCTGGGTGGAGTCAAAATTTACTTACCTGAAGGTGGAAACCACGAAATACACTATGCCAATCTAGGGAAATACACCACTTTTTATGCACGACAGTGTACACAAACTTTTATGACTATTTTTGCTTTCTCTACCATCTATAGGAAGTAGAGAAAGCTTAGAATTCCACCCAGAAACTAGATATCGAGATCTCTTCGGAAATACGCATTTTGAGGCTCCCTGAATTTCTAACAAAAGAATAAAGCATTTTTATAAAAAGATCTATGTGTATATCTGAACAGTATAACTCAAAAAACTCACATGACTTTCTCTGCTCTTGTACAAACTATTTTTACAAACGCTTATTCTCCATATGCCTCATTAATCGAGATGTCAATCTTATTGCTAATTTTCTTGTAGATGCAAGGGGAATTGGTAGGCTTTAAGCGATAGTCAAATGTTTTAAGAGCTGGTTGCTATGTGGCGCATTCCATTCTCTTTGCGTTACCAGGACAAAAAAAAATGAATAACGAATTACCATTTGAGAAAAAGTATTGGAAAATTTAAGGGAATAACAAGCAATAGCTCGAAAATGGTTCACTCAACAACAAAAATGTATACGACATAAATTGTGTATTTTAACGCGATCTACATTATTGTAGTAAAATTTTGTCCATCTCTTATGGTTTACCAGTTATGCAAAAGTCGTTCACAATGAAGAATACTTTTGGAGACATTCCCAGGAAATTGGGAGATATACATTTCATTTGTCATGAAAATATCTTAAACACATGATATTTTAATCAAAATTGATAGAGCCATTTTTGAGAAAATTAAAATTGTCGAAAAATGTTCCATGTAAAGGGTAATCTGGGGTGGGGGGATTTTCTTGAAAACCTTCGTGTCGCATCTCTGGAAGATACTGAACCTAATACCAAGTTTGGTGTTTATCCGACTGTTAGTTTCTGAGTTATGCTGTTCACAGACAGACAGACACACACACACACACACACACACACACACACACACACACACACACACACACACACAAACACACGGACATGTTTTCAAAAATGCTTTTTTTGGATTCAGGGGGTCTCAAAACATATATTTCCTGTGAAATCTCGGTATCGAATTTTTGGGTGAAATACAATACTTCCCCTACTTACTATACGTAGTAGAGAAAGTAATAAAATAATGTTCATGTTTTCATTTCCTATAAAAGAAATTAACCGGGAATTGCAAACAGAAATCTACTATCCGAGTTGCTGAAATTCTGAAGAAAATTACAAACGGAATAATTTCATTTATTCACGCAGTAATTATTGGTTTGTCGCAACCGATGGAGATAGTTTTAGTTCTTAGAGATGCACACAAGTAGGACAAGCATATTAATCCCATTATTGGATATATTTTAGGTAAGAAGTTTCGAAACAACAACCTTGAGCAGAAAATTCTATAACTTGAACCTATCGTGCTAGGAAAGTATAACGAGCAATTTTAGCATATTTGGACTATCTGACCTTAAAATGCAAAACAAGAGCAGACTGCTGACAAAATGCATATTATGATAACTACTTCTGTTAACAAACTGACGTGTTAGGAGGAATAGTGCAACTACTTGGGTCATGTTATCGAGATAAGGGCATGGCGTGGAAATCACACACTTTTCATAGGTGCTTTGAGAGAGAGCATGGAAGCCGGCTATTAGTGGCCGGTGGCCGATGGGTATCGAAACCAGCGAGCTGAAGATGAACAGCTGCCGGACGTTAATTGAGGCATGCAAAAGAGACATTACCACGCCCTACTGGAGAGTTCCACGTCTTACAGCAGCTTCCTCGGGCTTTAAACCTTGTTATTTCTTCATCTTCAGCGGTGATTAAACAGGATGGAAGGTGACCTGTGATCATCCTTGAACAGGACGACGCTTTGTAATGAATCGAACAAAAAGTATTAGTGCACTTTTGCTGTATTTAAAGTAGTTCTAGATTAAAAAACCCCGAATTGCGTAATATTAAGTGTAATTTTAAATTAAAATTTTACCAAAAATGCTTTTCAACTCTTTCCTAGAGGAGATGTTTAAATACATTTTGAATTAAAACAATTCGCACCTTTACTACAGAGAGTTAAAAACTACCAACAGGCAGCGGGGGTTTTTTTCCTGTCCGCGTCCTCGGCGCTCGTTGCCGTCTGCCGCTATCATAGAAAGGCGCGGATGGAACCATACA
Organism: Deroplatys truncata; assembly: GCA_030765065.1. NCBI lineage: Eukaryota > Metazoa > Arthropoda > Insecta > Mantodea > Mantidae > Deroplatys > Deroplatys truncata. The sequence goes on from CM060979.1 coordinate 18,588,889, forward strand.
TTTTAGAAGTAGTTTTAAAGGCTTTACTTACCAACGTTACGAAAGGAGATGCTGAAACTGACCACCGTCGTTGTCCATACATTTTTGGCACCTCTTTAGGAAACTATCCATCACTCGCCGTAGTTCACGTTGAGAAATGCTGGCAATTTCCTGGCGGATATTTTGTTTTAATTCTTCCAGTGTGTGTGGGTTTGTCTTGTACACTTTGTTTTAAGTAACCCCAAAGATAGAAATCGCAAGGGGTTAGGTCGGGGGACCGAGGGGGCCACAAATCTCTACTAATAATTCCGTCCTCAAACACACTTTCATAAAGTTGGTAAGCAAAGCCTTTAAAAGTAGTTTTAAAAATGTTTTATCCGTGTCTTTCTATTATAGCGGCAGACGGCTACAAGCGCCGAGAACTCGGATAGGTAAAACACCGCGCAGACGGGTCGTAGTCTTATGGCTCTATCTGTATTATAAGCTTTCGAAATATGTCTCAATTGAATCTACATCATTAGCTACGAGACAATATTGTAAGATCTAAAGAAATGAACTCCAACTTTTTTTTCTTCGAAACAGCGGATTATCAGTTACAAAATGCTGACTTCATTAATGCCGAGTATCTTGAAGTGCTACTCATTTGTGGTGAAACACATCGGCTAGAATTTATCAAGAAAGATTTCCAAATACACGAGCACTATATTTGTTTACATCTGTCAAACAGCTCTAGATACAGGAAGCGTATCACCTCATGTTGAAGTGGGTCAAAGAAATGGAAGAATAAATCCTTCACTCGATGGAGGAAGATCCTGGAAGCATTAGCCGTGGTATAACTCGACTATTGGCGTATCCCATTGGACTGATACTTGCGTTCTAGAAGTTTGCTCCTGATTTTCACAAATGCCTTTCCCCCGTCCAGCAAAGCGCAACAATTTTTCAATGCCATATTTAGAGCGTAAAATATTCAAGTAGTTGTCGCGGTAACTTCGTGTTATCTTATTGCTGAGTGCCTGCCATTTTTACTATTTTGAATTTTAGATTCTTTCTCCTCCGGCTAGCTATTATCATTCAGTCGAGCAAATCTCTTGAACAGGGTGTGTAAACGGAAAGGAGTTGTTACTAAAAGATAACACTGATAAAAGAATTTGTTTTTACACTTTTATTGCCGTCACAATTAATTAATTTCATATATATATATATATATATATATATATTACTCTTGATACACGCCCGACTGAAACTGTTATATTTTCAAATGTAACTATAATCACTTATTTGCCGCACATTATTAATTCAAGTATTTCACATTTTTGTAACTAACTTTACGACGCGAGAGATTCTGTAGAATTGCGCGACATTTAACCCGTGGATGATTCTGTTTGACTGTGCGACGTTTGCCTTGTGAATGATTCTGTAGAACTACGCGTTACCCGTCTCTGGCACGGAATTTACACTCCCCCACCCCGACATGCCCAAACACCACAACACAGCCGCCATTGGCCAACAAAGCGCGCCAACACCAGCGTCCACTTCCACATCCAATCAAAATCACGAACACACACGCTCTAGGGAAGACACTCCCTCCATTTCTACAGAAAAGCGCGCTAATCTGACGTCATTTGCTTGTCTCTTATAATTGATAAACAACTCACCCCCTCGCTCATTGTTACCCGCTCCTATTGTCAGTTTCAGTGAGGCCGTGTAAACTTATTTCCTATCAATGCTTATAATTAACAAACATCTAAAATCATTGTCATACAATAATGTTAATTTACACTACAATCACTCTGGCATTCACAGTATGTTATGATATAAAATACTGCGTCATAGTAAATGTACAAAAAAATTACACAACAGAAATGAAAACTCCGTCTTAAAAGAATCCTTGAAGTCCTGGGTAGTACTGCTTCCTCCTGATACTATAATAAACAGATATTAGAGTAAGACTGTACACAGATTCCTCGTACGTATTTTACGCATCAGAACATGAACTATAAACAAAAACTATCAAAAATAATGGGAAACATATATCCTACAGCCGTAGAACGCGAGCAAGACAAACAATTTACGTGTCATACATTACGTATGTTAGCACCCTAGTTACTAGATGTCACTAGTGATGCAATCAAATACTAAATTCGCATGCTATGCATTTTGTTGCAGCCCAGTGAAGAGGCATACACCACACACAAATAAGTTGTGCCCTTCATGGTGCTGTATACCAATTAGCATGGCACTTTCAGTCTGTAAGCTTAAAGTAACTATATAATGCAATAAAATTTAATACTTTGTCAAGTCCGTGGTGAAAATCTGTAACACACTTAATCTACTCACAATTGGTAAACCGTAAGAGTTGACATTGAAAATGTCTGAATATATAAGACTACCGAATTGTGTATATATGTATTTGGCTCCTTTCGTTTCATGCTTGTAACCTTAAAACTCAGGCAGTATTTTTAACACTTAAATGATTTCAGTCAAACTATATAATATATAAATTCAATGACACCACACCTTAAAGCTATATGTGTATGCAACAAGATATAAAAAAGTGTATATTACAGTCATTGTATATGTTTATATTATTGTATCCATGTGTAATAATGTTATGTGAATGTATTACGTAATTTAATAATGTAGGAGCTGTGAGAATAATAGGTTAAAAGTTGTAACAATGAGGTAACTTTGAGGCAATAATGAGTAAGAATGTTTAATAATGCTACTAGTCATTATTGGAGCAACAATAAATTTTGAGACAGTTTATAAAATAGTCAATCAACAACCAAAAAAAGGCTTAAGTTAAATAAAAGTATTCTATTGGATTAGGAATAGTCAATCAGAGACTTGAAATACAGAAATTTACAAATTTAGGCGGTAGAAAAAGTCAGTTGCTTGTAGACAATGTTACTAACCGTGAGATGCGTCCTCGAGAAATTTACTATGTATTTTGTGTGAGACAAAAATAGTTTACTTGTTAAAAAGTGCAAGTAATTAATAAAAAAAATCTCACAGCTCTCTTTCTCTATATCAGTGAAGTGTTATTTAAATCGTGTCAAGTATTAATAAACGTAGTGAAGTAAAATTATAATCTGTGTAAGCCTACATTCTTCAGTCGCACCACCTCCCTGCTAAGACATCCATGTCTCTAAAAAATATAAATACTGAGCAGCCGAAGCAAACATAAATATATAATATTTAAAGAAACAGTCAAAATTATAAAGTAAATATTTTTAAACTTGGGGCAAAGTCCACCGGAAAGTACATTTGGCGCGAAGGCTACCGGAAACTTTTTACCATACGTGCGGTTGCAACTACTTCAAGTTCGGCTCCCCAACAGTCGAAATATAATACATCTTCAAAACTGACTTTCCATACGTAGGAGCAAAAAAACCTTCTTCAAAACCACAAACCTTTTATCTGAAACAATGAAATTGTTCGTACAACTTTTTCTTCCAAATGAAATGCCATTTAATGTTTTTGTCGATGACGTCACACCTGTAGAACAATGCCTGAAGATTTTGTTTCCTTGTTGTAAAATTTTCCTTTCATAATATTAAATCTGACATGTCCGAACATTTTTTTAAAAAAAAATTTTATCTGCGATATATTCATTGATTTTCTCTACACCTCATCTTTATTAGCAGGTATACAAACTATTCCCACTAGTGCTTATCTACCACATTTTTTTATTTACTACATTTTATTACAAATAAACCTTTGCAAAAATAGCTATATTAAAAATTTCAATCCGAATGAAGTGGAGAAAATTCAACATATTTTGTCATGTAAATACAAGGTTATTTAAACAGAAGGAAGAGACTTTAAATATTTATTTCTAATGAACGACAATAGATGGCGACACATGCGATATATCACTGAATAGAGGAAAGTTAAAAATTTTATTTTGTGTGTTCAAAATGAGCACCATTTGTTATACGAGGACGACCAGTACTCTTCCGTTTGCATACGCAACCATCTTCTACGAATTTATTGCATCAATTGTAATTTTTTATGACGAGGGGGCACGTAGTTGAACTTACAACGAAATGCAAGTTGCAATGAAACAATGGAGACAATCTTTACATAATGCAGCACACAAAACGACTTTCCCTGTGGCGTCGCCATTTTCTCGTAAACAAACCCAGCGCCGCTGTAGGCACTGAATGGAACTAATAGGTGGAGACTTAAAAATTTGAACTTTCTTCTATTCAATGATGTGTGGTAAGTGTTACTATCTATTGCCGTTCATTAAAAATAAATATTTAAAATCTGTTCCTTCTTTTTGAATAACCCTGCATATTTAATATATGGTATTTTAACAAACATCGTTAGTCACTTTTTAGAAAATCAAAATTTTCGAAAAATATTTCATGTAAAGGGTAGTTTTGGGTGGGAGAGACTTTCTTGAACATCCTCATGTCGCATCCTTGAAAGATACTGAACTTGAATACCAAGTTTGGTCTTATCCGACTTTTCGTTTTTGAGTTAAGCCGTTCACACATACACATACACACACGCACACACACACACACACATGCACGCGCGCGCAGCACACACAGACCTTTTTTCTAAAAATGTTTTTTTTTTTATTAAGGGAGCGTCAAACATTGCCGAATCAGGGTATCGAATTTTTGGGTGGAATGCAATCATACCTACTATGTACGTGACAGAGAAAGTAAAACTGAGTTAATTTTAGGTTTTTATTTGCATTGTTCCTTATTTATGAAATACTCTGTATTGTTTAAGTATGACTGCGGCGGAATTGTGTTATTCACAATAAAATATGTCCGATATCCATTGTTTTCCCTTCATGTGGTCACAGAAGTCCACTCTTGCTTACTGCAATGTCACTACTGAAAATTGCCTGGTTGTTAACGATCTCAAGTGGTAACACACGCAACATGCACATTAGAGCACTTGAAGCTTATGCAAATTTTGTCCATCAAGTTACTAATTATGATATACCCGGGTAGAAGGCCAATCTATTCCTTACGACTGCTGCTGATGATGAGACAATTATTTTCGCTTACAAAGGATAATCTAAAAATAGTGCGTAAGCAATTGAGAATCACTAGATGCCCCGAATGGAATAAACATTATCACACGGCACCCTTCATAACTTTTATGAACGTAATACCACATAAGAGGGCTTCAAAATAAAGACGAAAAATCTAATGTGATACATTCACATAACTTTCTCTATTAGTGTGTATACAAACTATTCTTACTAAAGCGTATCCTTCTATCCACTACATTTTAATCCAAATAAACCTTTGCAGCAACAGTTACATTACACATTTCGTTATAGATACAAAGAGAACAGTGATAGTCAAATGTTTAACAAATGGACGCTATATGCTGGCCTTAAAATTCCTTACTGTTTCCATGACATCACGGGAAACAACTGAATGTTGAAAGGACTTTAAGAGAATGACCAAAAAATGAACAATTCGAACATTTAATAACGGATAACTCAGAAATGGCCGATGCCACAGCAAAAGTTATTTGAAATAAATTGTGTGTTTTAAAGACATCTACATTTTTGTTTTTTCAGAACGTTTTCGTCTATTGCTTAAAGTTTACATTTATACAAGATTATACAAAATTTCTACTGAATGAAGAGGGTTTCACAGTCTATTCCCAGAAAATTCAAGATATACATTTTTATAGGTCATGTAAATATATTTAGTATATCGTATTTTAATCAAAATCGTTGAGATATTTTTTAGAAAATAAAAATTTTCGTATAATGTTCTTTAAATTGAGTTTTATTTATGGACGCTCTTTAACTGATGTGGCCCTTAGCGTCCCATTCTATATTGAGCGTGAAAGACCGGTAATTTTCTCAGAGGCCTCTTTATCAGGCTTGAGGTTCTTTTACGTGCCGTAAATCTACGACATGGGAGCATCAGCTTTACTTCCCTTCCGAAGAAACCCATGCTAAGGATTTTTATACAAAAAAAAATCCATCGACCTACGCGGGTTAAAATACGCGACCTCGGGAACTAGAGACTAGCATGGTAACCGCTACACCACGGGGGACGACATAATATTCCTTGTAAAGGGTAATTGGGGTGGGGGATTTTCTTGAAAATCTTCGTGTCGCATCTTTGGAAGATACTGAACCTAAATACCAAGTTTAGTATTTATCTGACTTTTTGTTTTAATTTATGCTGTTCACAAGATAGACGACATACATGACCTGGAGGTTTTTCTAAAAATGCCTTCCTTTGATGCAGGTGGCCTCAAAATATGATTTCCAGTGAAATGTCTGTATCTAATTTTTGGGTCGAGTGCAATACTTCCCCTAGTTTGGGGCAGTATTTTTAACACTTAAATTATTTTAGTCAAATTATATAATAAAAAATATAATAACAGCCCGCCTTAAAGCAATATGTGTATGTAACAATATATAAAAAGTGTATATTTCAGTCATTGTATATGTTTATATTATTGTATATATGTAATAATGTTATGTGAATGTATTACGTAATTTAATAATGTAGGAGCTGTGAGAATAATAGGTTAAAAGTTGCTAACAATGAGGTAACCTTGAGGCAATAATGAGTAAGAAAGTGTAATAATGCTACTAGTCATTCTTGGAGCAACAATAATGTAATTTTTGTTACAGTTTATGAAATAGCCAATCAACAACCAGAAAAATGCTTAAGTTAAATAAAAGTATTCTATTGGATTAGGAATAGCCAATCAGAGACTTGAGATACAGAAAATTACAAATTTAAGCGGTAGAAACCAAGTCAGTTGCTTGTAGACAGCGCTCCTAACTGGACGCGTTGGTTGTAGACAATGTTCCTAACCAGACGCGAGATGCGTCCTCGAGAAATTTAATACGTATTCGTGTGAGACGAAAATGGTTTACGTGTTAAAAAGTGCAAGTAATTAATAAAAGAATCTCTCAGCTCTCTATATCAGTGAAGTGTTATTTAAACTGTGTTAAGGTTTAATAAATGTAGTGAAGTAAAAAATTATAATCTGTATAAGCCTACATTCTTCAGCCGCGCCACGCCTTGCAAGGAAATTCATGTCTCTAACAATAATACTGACGCAGCCGAGGCAAACATAAATATATAATATTTGAAGAAACAGTAACATTACAAAATTTAATATTTTTAAATTTGGGACGAAGGCTACCGGGTACCACGTGCGGTTGCAACTACTTCAAGTTCGGCTCCCCAACAGTTGAACTACAATACAACTCCTACTTCAAATTGGCTCTTCATACGTGAAGCAACAAACAACTTCAAGTTACCATACGTAGTAGTGAAAGCAATAAACCACAATGACTAACACCAACAATAAAATAATAGTCTGCGTCCGTGTACAAGCAGTTAACAATTGTTATAACGGTACAATATTTCTTGGGGATGAGGATTAACTGCATTAATACCATGTATCTGTATTGGAGTTTAGCTTTGGTGCAACAGAACATTTTATAATAAAAATCAATTTTATTACTGTCGCAGCAACTTTGCCAGAGCGAATCTGAGCCAGTCATATTTTTACTTTTTCTACCACGCACCTAGTAGGTAGAAAAGGCATTGCATTCACTCAAGAATTCAATACAGAGGTTTCACTGGAAATGCATGTTTTGGGGCACCCTTAATCCAAAAAAAGCATTTTTAGAAAAAGGACCCCAAAAACGAAACGTCTGATAAATACCAACTTGGTATTTAAGTTAAATATATTACAAATATGCAGCACGAAGATTTTCAAGAAAATCCCTATCCCAACTACCCCATATATGGCACATTTTTCAAAAATTTTGATTTTTTAAAAAAGTGGCTCTAACGATTTTGATTAAAATATCATATAGGTATTAAAGATACTTACATGGCAAAATGTATATCTTGCATTTTCTAGGAATAGCCTATGTAGCCCTCTTCATTCGGAAGAAATTTTGTATAATCTTGTATAACTGGTAAACATTGAGCGATAGACGAAAACGTACTACATAAAACATGTAAATAAGTGTTGTGGAATAAGCCATTTTAGATATCCATTAATAATGATTATATTTGTTCCACACTTGCAATTCTATCAAGTCCTGTCGATTTTCAGTTGTTTCTCGCGATGTCATGGAAACAGTATGGAATTTTAAGGCCAGCATATAGCATCCAGTTGTTAAACATTTGACTATCGCTGTTCTCTTTGTATCTATAACGAAACGTGTAATGCAGCTATTTGTGCAAAGGTTTACCTCGATTATAATGAAGTAAATAGAAAAAAAAACTGATGTGTTACACTCACATGACTTTCTCTACTCTTGTACAAACCATTCTTACAAACGCTTATTCTCCATCTACTTCATGTTAATCGAGATAAACATTTGCAGACTATCTTATTGCTAATTTTCTTGTAGATGTAAGGGGAATATACATTTACAAGGGCAATATAGAAATACAGTAGTCTTTAAGCACATACATATCTCTTAATAGCTGGTTGCTAGGTGCAGCACCATTCCCTTTGCCACAGATTAATACTCTTTGCATATCCAAGACAAAAAAATGAATAACGAATTCCCATTTGAGAAATTAAGTATTGAAAATTTTAAGGGAATAACAAGCAATATCTCGAAAATGGTTAACTCAACAAAAAAAAATGTATATGACATAAATTGTGTATTTTAACGCGATCTACGTTTTTTCTATAGTAACATTTTGTCTATCTCTCATGGTTTACCACTTATGTAAAAGTCGTTCACAATGAAGAATACTTTTGTGGACATTCCCGGAAAATTCAAGATATACATTTTATTTGTCATGAAAGTTTCTTAAACATATGATATTTTAATCAAAATCGTTAGAGCCATTTTTGAAAAAATTAAAATTTTCGAAAAATGTTCCTTGTAAAGGGCAGTCTGGGGTGGAGGGATTTCCTTGGAAACCTTCGTGTCGCATCTCTGGAAGATACTGAACCTAGATACCAAGTTTGGTGTTTATCCGACTGTTCGTTTCTGAGTTATGCTGTTCACAGACACACAGACAGACACACACACGGACATGTTTCCAAAAATCATTTTTTTGGATTCAGGGGGTCTCAAAACATATATTTCCGGTGAAATCTCGGTATCGAATTTTTGGGTGAATACAATACTTCCCCTACTTACTATACGTAGTAGAGAAAGTAATAAGCTTTAGTAAGAATAGCTTGTAAACGATAGAGGGTAGAGAAAGGTCATGTGAATGTAACACATCAGAATTTTTTTACCCTCCCCTGTTTCGGCTAGGAGGAATTCAGTTTCACTGTACTTTGATTACCGTTTCTTGGTTTTATTTTCGTTACAGAGAGTGTTTCCTGTATTGTCACCGTAGCAGAGTCTGTTTTTCAGCATGACGCAACTCGATTTGGAATCAGAAACAACTGTGCGATCAGCAAATACATTAACAAAGCATAAACAGAAAGTGATGGAATGCGAAATAGAAAACAACATTTAAGTTAATCATCTATGATCTAAAGCTTCATGAAAGCGAATTTTTTTTTTGCATGCAAAGTTAGCTAGTATAATAAAATGACGTATATGCGATATCAAAGCATCAACTGTGACATCTAATAACTCTTGCATGGCTATGCAAAATGCAAATTTTATTGCATCACTGGCGGCGGCACCGGCTTTACGCACTTTTGATCCTAAATGTACTGAAGTGCCTGAAATTTTTCTGTTTCACAAAATAAATTTAGCTTCATGGAGGTATAACCCCCTTCTGCTGTTTATAGTACAACTGAATTCACTTAATATACAACTATTTCCTATGCCCACAAGCCTGTGAAGCAGTATTTTTAACACTTGAATAATTTCAATTAAATTATATAATACGTAAATTCAATAACAGCCCGCCTTGAAGCAATATGTATGTAATAATTTTTAAAATGTATGTAAGTCATTGCATATGCTTATATTATTGTAAACGTGTTTAATAATGTTATGTGAATGCATTACATAATTTAATAATGTAAGATCTGTGAGAATAATAAGTTTAAAGTTGCTAACAATGAGGCAAGAATGAGTTTGAGAGTTAAATGTTACTAGTCATGATTAGGGCAACGATAATGTAAATTCTGTGACAGTTTAAAAATAGCCAATCAACAGCCAGAAAAAGCTTTAGTAAAATGCAGGTATTCTATTGGACTAGGATTAGCCAATCAGAGACTTGAAATACAACAGCTTACTGGTTTGGACGGTTGAAATATGTTCAGTTGCCTGCAGACCTTGGTAGTGACCGGATGGAAAATGTGTTCTCTAAAGAAATATTACGTATTCGTGTGAAACGAAAATTATGTATACGCGATAACAAAGTACAAGTATTAAATAAAAGAATCTCACAGCTCTCGATATCACTGAAGTGCTATTTAATTTGTGTCAAGGATTAATAAAAAGAAGTGAATTTAAACTTAAAATCTGTGTAAGCCTACATTCTTGTTGCACCACGCCCTGATTAAGAAAAACATGTCTCTAAAGTAATACTGACGCAGCCGAGGCAAACATAAACATAAATAGTTAAAGAAGCAGTTTAATAACAAAGTTAATTTTTTTAAACTTGGAGCGTAACAACAAAAATACATATTCAAATCAGCTTCTCATACGTAACAGCATATTACGTAACAATCTTCTGCAAATTAACGCCCAAAGCGTGGTGCAAACTCCTACGTAATTATCAACAAACTCCTAAAGACAATAACTACTTCAAGTTGGCTTCCCAAGCGTGAGGCTAATAAATAATTTACGTAAACAAAAACACTTACTTTACCTGTAACAATGCAAGTCCCATAACTCTAAGCAGTAGTTTTGGGTGTTGGAAAAAAATTGCAGTCAGACAGCCATGAAAATGTGTAATACCATTATAGTTATGATTATGAACAAATTGTTGCAACTGCAGGCACTTCTAGCAACAACAAGAACCACCACAGCCTCAGAATCAGCAGCAGTAATAATAATGCATAACTTGTCTGACAAAAGAAAAGCTTTAGTGTGTGTATACATAATTAAGTACACCGTGTTAGGATAAGAATGAAATAGTGTGTAAATCAAATTGTAGTTGAGGTTATGGATGGTACGAGAGCGATACTGCAAATTTTTAGAATTCCATGTTTCCCAAAACAAACGGAATTTGTTTATACAGAGAAAGTCAAAAGACTACGAACCGGCTGCGCGGTGTTTTTCCTGTCCCCGTCCTCGGCGCTCATTGCCGTCTGCCGCTATCATAGAAAGGCGCAGATGAAACCATATAGCATTTTTAGAACTACTTTTAAAGGTTTTACTTACCAACTTTATGAAAGGAGATGCTGAAACTGGGCACCGTCGTTGCCCATACATTTTTGTCACCTCTTTAGGAAACTATCCATCACTCACCGTAGTTCACATTGAGAAATGCTGGCAATTTCCTGGCGGATATTTTGTTTTAATTCTCCCAGAGTGTGTGTTTGTTTGTACACTTTGTTTTAAGTTAACCCAGAGATAGAAATCGCAGGGGGTTAGGTCGGGAGACCGCAAATCTCGACTAATAACATTTGCAGTCTGTATTTATTGCTAATTTTCTTGTAGATGTAAGGGAAATATATATTTACAAAGGTAATATAGAAATACAGTAGCCTTTAAGCACATACATATCTCTTAATAGCTGGTTGCTAGGTGCAGCACCATTCTCTTTGCCACAGATTAATACACTTTGCATATACAAGACAAAAAAATCTAATGTGTTACACTCACATGACTATCTCTACTCTTGTACAAACTATTTTTGCAAACGCTTATTCTCCATATGCTTCATGTTAATCGAGATGTTAATCTTATTGCTAATTTTCTTGTAGCTGCAAGGGGAATATGGTAGGCTTTAAGCGATAGTCAAATATTTTAAGAGCTGGTTGCTATGTGGCGCATTCCATTCTCTTTGTATGTCCAGGACAAAAAAAAAAAAACAAATTCCCATTTGAGAAAAAGTATTAGAAAATTTAAGGGAATAACAAGCAATATGTCGAAAATGGTTCACTCAACAAAAAAGTGTTAATGACATAAATTGTGTATTTTAACGCGATCTACATTTTTTGTACTAAAACTTTGTCTACCTCTTATGGTTTACCAGTTATGCAAAAGCGTTCACAATGAAGAATACTTTTGAACACATTCCCAGAAAATTCAAGATATACATTTTATTTGTCATGAAAATATCTCAAACATTGATATTTTAATCAAAATCGTTAGAGCCACCGGAAATTATGTTTTGAGGCCCCATGAATCCAAAAAAAGCATTTTTAGAAGCATGTCCGTGTGTGTATCTGTCTGTGTGTCTGTGAACAGCAGAACTCAGAAACGAACAGTCGGGTAAACACCAAACTTGGTATTTAGGTTCAGTATCTTCCAGAGATGCGACACGAAGGTTTTCAAGAAAATCCCCCCACCCCAGATTACCCTTTACATGGAACATTTTTCGAAAATTTTAATTTTCTCAAAAATGGATCTAACGATTTTCATTAAAATATCATATGTTTAAGATATTTTCATGACATAAAATATATATCTTGAATTTTCTGAGAATGTCTCCAAAAGTATTCTTCATTGTGAACGACTTTTGCATAACTGGTAAACCATAAGATATAGACAAAATTTTACTGCACAAAAAATGTAGATCGCGCTAAAATACACAATTTATGGCATATACATTTTTTTGTTGTTGAGTGAACCATTTTCGAGATATTGCTTGTTATTCCCTTAAATTTTTCAATACTCATTTTCTCAAATGGGAATTTATTATTCTTTTTTTTTTTTGTCTTGGATATGCAAAGAGTTTTAATCTGTGGCAAAGGGAATGGTGCTGCACCTAGCAACCAGCTATTAAGATATATGTATGTGCTTAAAGGCTACTGTATTTCTATATTGCCCTTGTAAATATATATTCCCCTTACATCTACAAGAAAATCAGCATTAAGATAGAGTCTGCAAATGTTTATTTCGATTAACATGAAGTAGATGGAGAATAAGCGTTTGTAAAAATAGTTTGTACAAGAGTAGAGAAAGTCATGTGAGTGTAACACATCAGATTTTTTAATTGTACAACTCTACTTTTAAAACGTTCCACGCATATAACACCCAAACCTTTCTTCAACAAAGTAGACTTTGTTTTCTTTGTCGCGAAAGCTAGCCTTAATCCCTTCCACCTTGATGTTTAATAATTATATCTACAATCAACCTTGTATCCTCATTAGCCAAGTCTACAATACCACAAGCTTCGAGAAAAATAAATCATATCTCCGGTCCGCAGAAACTTAGGAGGTCCTATGTTCATTAGGAGGCTCAATGAAGTAATCCAAATGTTCGTTATTTTCTCACTGATAAAACGCTGTAGTTAGGGGCAATTAAACCCAAATTACTGCACCTTGTAAGTAAGGGTCGCGAGGTCACTTTGTCTTGTGAGGCACGCGAAAAACGGATAAGAGACAAAGGCATCTTTCTCCGTTCAAGGTACAAGCCACGCCAAGACTCCATTAAGCTCCAGAAGCGAAGCATTTCAGGCGGTAATAACACTCGAGTCACAATGCCAACCTGTGCTCTTGTTCTCAGAAAATGCAAGACCAAAATAAGCTGCCAGGACTGAAAGCAGCTCAATTTAATTGCAAGTCCTGGATCAGAAATACAGCACCAAGTCTTTCAATTAGCTGAATAGCTTTTTTACCTTCTCTGCCACTACCTACAGTAGATATGAGGAAGTATTGCATTTCAATCAAAAATTCGATCTCGAGATATCAACGGAAATAAATGTTTTGAGATCTCCTGCTCACAAAATAAATAAATAAAATAGAAAAAAAAGTCTCTTTGTGTGTGTGTGTGTGTGTGTGTGTGTGAGAGAGAGAGAGAGAGAGAGAGAGAAAGAGAGAGAGAGAACAGCACAACTCAAAAACGAGCGTGATTTTACATTTTTTTCAACAAGACTCTGCAACAGCTTATAATGGGGCCAATATTTCGATGAGAACAATTGAAAGTGCGTTTCAGGATAGAATTATTAGTAACAATTTGTGGCCCCTTCTGTCCCCCGATCTAACCGCCTGCAATTTCTATCTCTGGGGTTACTTAAAACAAAATGTAGAAGACAAACCCACACTTCCTGGAAGAATTAAAACAAAATATCCGCCAGGAAGTTGCCAGCATTTCTCAACGTGAACTACGGCGAGTGATGAATAGTTTCCTAAAGAGGTACCATAAATGTATGGACCACGACGCTGGCCAGTCTCGGCATCTCCTTTCATAAAGTTGGTAAGTAAAGCCTTTAAAGGTTGTTTTAAAAATGTTGTATGGTTTCATCCGCACCTTTCTATGATAGCGGCAGACGACAACGAGCGCCGAGGACGCGGACAGGAAAAACACCGCGCAACCGGTTCGTAGTTTCTTGGCTCTCTCTGTGGAAGAAGGTATTGTCTTTAGGAGTTTGTTTATTTATTTTGGAGTTGATGGAGGTGTTTATTTAGCTCGACATATGGACGTTAATTTGAAGAAGGTTGATTCTTACGTAATATGCTGCTACGTATTAGAAGCCGATTTTTGAAGATGTATTTTTGTTGTTACGCTCCAAGTTTAAAAATATTATATTAACGTTGTTATTAAACTGCTTCTATAGGTAGTATTTATGTTTATGTTTGCCTCGGCTGCTTCAGTATTGTTTTAGAGTTACGTATCTGGTGCGACAAGAATGTAGGCTTACATAGATTTTTAAGTTTAAATTCACTTCTTTTTATTAATCCTTGACACAAATTATATAACACTACACTGATATTAAGAGCTGTGAGATTCTTTAATTTAATGCTTGTGCTTTGTTAACGCGTATACATAATTTTCGTTTCACACGAATGCGTAATATTTCTTTAGAGAACACATCTTCCATCCGGTCACTACCAAGGTCTGCCAGCAACTGAACATATTTCAACCGTCAAAACTCGTAAATTCTGTATTTCAAGTCTCTGATTGGCTAATCCTAGTCCAGTAGAATACCTGCATTTAATTAAAGCATTTTCTGGCTGTTGATTGGCTATTTTTAAACTGTCACAAAATTTACATTATCGTTGCTCCAATCATGACTAGTAACATTCAAACTCTCAAACTCATTATTGCCTCAAGGTTACCTCATTGTTACTTCATTGTTAGCAACTTTAAACTTATTATTCTCACAGCTCTTGCATTAATAAGTTACATAAATGCATTCACATACATATTGCTTCAAGGCGGGCTGTTATTGAATTTACATATTATATAATTTAATTAAAATTATTCATGTGTTAAAAATACTGCCTCACTGTACATCGCCATACAAAGCACGGCTTCCTTCGGAAGGGAAGTAAAGCCGGTGGTCCCGTGTCGTAGATTTATGGCACGTAAAAGAACCTCAAGCCTGATAAAGAGGCCTCTGAGCAAAATTACAGGTGTTTCACGCCCAATATAGAATGGGACGCTAAGAACCATAGTAGTTAAAGAGCGTCCGTAAATAAAACTCAAATCAAATTTAATCAGGGGACAGGGGAAGGAAAGGGAGCGCAGAAGAATACTGTCAGGAGGGCAAGGATGTAACAAACGGGGTTTTATAGATGGTGGCCGTGGAAGATGTATATTAGTACCAAATTCATCCTTTTCTATCACCAATTAAACTTTATCCGTTGAGGAACAGAAAATCCTATCTCAGAGGGAATGTCACCTTTTCACTTGCAGGGGGGGGTGTAGCTCCAAGTAAACTCGAGGCACTATAATCCCTCCAAAACAAGAATTACAGTAGAAGCACCCTGGTTTATCTGTAACACGTAGCTAAATCGTGAACTTTGTCTTCTGAGAATTCGTCAGTTCGTTGACACTCGGGCTCAAAACTTCTTGCATAAACTTCAGTACCTCTTCGGAGCAGTATTCGTTTCTGTCGACCTAGGATTCGAAGTCGTCATCTACCTCAAGACATAGGTCATAAAGGAAGATGAATGAAATGATGCACAAATCAGCTTACAGTTACCTGACATTCGCCTTTCGCGTTACCTGGGAGAAAACCTTACCCCACTAACTCGAATCCAGAATTGAAGTTGGGACATCTTGAATGTGAGGCATACATGCTATCCCTATACCACAAGAAGTTTTACTCTTGTAGCTGTACTACCGAGGGACCTGCTTAAAAATTCATTCTTGTTCCAGTGATTTTATTTGTCTTGTTTTTGTTTCTGCATTTTTACTTTCTCTACTACGTATAGTAAGTAGGGAAAGTATTGTATTTCACCCAAAAATTAGATACCGAGATTTCACCGGAAACTCAGAAACGAAAACTCGGATAAACATTAAACTTGGCATTTAGGTTCAGTATCTTCCAGAGATGCGACACGAAGGTTTTCAAGAAAATCCCCCCCACCACAGAGTACCCTTTACATGGAACATTTTTAGAAAATTTTAATTTTCTCAAAAATGGCTCTAACGATTTTAATTAAAATATCATATGTTTAAGATATTTTCATGAGAAATAAAATGCATATCTTGAATTTTCTGTGAATGTCTCCAAAAGTATTCTTCATTGTGAACGACTTTTGCATAACTGGTAAACCATAAGAGATAGAGAAATATTTACTACACAAAAAATGTAGATCGCGTTAAAATACACAATTTATGTCATATACATTTTTTTGTTGTTGAGTGAACCATTTTCGAGATATTGTTTGCTATTCCCTTAAATTTTTGAATACTTATTTTCTCAAATGGGAATTCGTTATTCATTTTTTTTTGTCTTGGTTATGCAAAGAGTATTAATCTGTAGCAAAGAGAATGATGCTGCACCTAGCAACCAGCTATTAGGAGATATGTCTATGCTTAAAGGCTACTGTATTTCTATATTGCCCTTGTAAATACAAAACAAGGGGAACATAGTACGCCTTAAGCGATAGTCAAATATTTTTAGAACTGGTCGCTATGTGTAAAATGTAATTCTCTATGCATGTCAAAAGATCGTTTCTGCAAATGTTTATCTCGATTAATATGAAATAGATGGAGAATAAGAGTTTGTAAAAATAGTTTGTACAAGAGTAGGGAAAGTCATGTGAGTGTAACACATCAGATTTTTACTATTGTGCACTCCAAGATCCAGTGTTGTACACTGTGCGACTGTTGTCCCCTCAACCCTCTCTCTCGCCCCCTTCACAACACACACACACACACAAAAGCTCTGTACGGCCGAAATTCTTGGGCCCGGCCCGATTGTCTAATTCTGTTTAAAATAAAATTATTTTTAGTTATTGTTTATATGTTCCATGTTTTAAAAATTCAGCCAAGATACCTCCAATCTCTGGTACCTTTCCACATTTTAACGATTTTATTACTTCCTTTAGTATTTCTATTTCTAACTGCATATATACTCATTCAGTTTATAATTAACCTTTCCTCCATTGTACCCATGTACTGCTCCCTGTTTTCTATTAACAAGTCCTTAAATAATAAGTCCTTTTCCCACGATTGAAAATCAATACACTTACAAAACCTTCATCATTCCCTCTTATATTTTTTAGTCTTCAAGAGTCTGTATTCCTTTTTCCTCCAATGAATGTTTCTATCTTTTGATATTTTCTTCCTAATCTTTTCTTGTAATCTCTTGGCTTCTTATTTCATTTCCTTTTTGTTTTTGTTTTCTTCCAATGAACAGGGAGTTGGACCGTCACATCAACCCCAAACTGGAGGATCGGGTATTTTTAATCAAGGTTTTCTACTTTAGCCTTTGATAATTTAAAATTTCTCTACAACATACTAGATGCTAGTTTTGGTCCGCCTAAAAGTAAAAAGGATAAAAACAAATATATGACCATTGGAGATGTTCATCAAGATTTTGTACTAGAAGACAACACAGGGGAATACAAATACCTGAGAGTAAAGATTACACCACAGGGGAAACAAGAAAAGGAAATAAGATCAAAGATAAACTCAGTAAAGTATGCTATATGTACTTTGAATGGCATATTTGGAATACACAAGTCTCAAAAGAAACTAGAACTGCAAATTTTAAAACAATAGTTAGAAGTATCGTAACCTATGGCTCCGACGTGTGGACTCTGAGCTATCAGCTAAAAAGAAAATTATTATAACAGAAATGGATTATTGGAGATCTGCTAGGATATCTAAAATATTCAATTTTAAATTTCATTCAACAGAAACAATTAAAATGATATGGGCATGTAAAAAGAATGGAAGTTGACAGGTTACCCAAAAGAATAATGGAGTGGAAACCACCAGGAAGGAGGAGAAAAGGAAGACCGCATAGCACGTGGATTAAAAGAGTTAGAGGGGCAATGATGGACTGGGAAATTGAGAAACATCTATGGTCCAATAGGCAAGAATGGAGAAAAGTGACAGAAGATGTTAAAAACTTTATCCCTGGGTGCCGGAAAGATGTTTGTACATTGTAAAACGGATATATTATTATTACCTCCATCATCGGTCCCCAAAGCACTGCTGCCTGGCGTGCGAAGGGATTCGGGTTCGATTTCCGGTACTGGCATGGGAGTTTCTTCAACTGCTAGGAGGGGGCTGATAAAGCATGCACCAACTGAGGTGGTGACTGAGATCCTGGAATCTGCATATGTAAGCGGCATGTACTGCCTTATTGACCACAAGTTGCACCTTTTGCTGCACCCTGTCCAGGATGTGGTGGGCGGAAGGAGATGGAGCTTGCAGCAGCCGTGCTGTTGTACCGTTATTCGCAATTGGCCATAGCGAGCATTATACCACTGCATTGGAGGCGTCCATGCTGCGATTATTGCGCTCTTCAGGCAACCTCAACATTGCTGACAAAAAAAAAGTGTGAAAATTAATTTATTTTGCCTTTATTTTCCTTTTACATGGAAATGTTATCGTTATTTTATTCCTCAAATGTGGTAATAATGATTTTGATTTAATACTACATCTTTGAAGATGTTAACATGACAAAATGCATACGGTGAATGTGATAAATTGCTTTTTTTCGCCATTATTTTCAAGCCCGACTAATATTTTTCAAATTAAGCCCGAACACTACACACAAACACACGTATTAGCATTGGTGTAACGTCTGATAATACTACTAACCACATACGAATAAGAAGATTATTAAAACAACTCTGATGTGTTGATTCACATTACCTTCTCTATTCATTCTTCTACAAACTATTTTAACAAACGCATGTACTTCTGTTACTTCGTGTTAATCCAGAGAAACTTCCAATTCACAGTTACAAATTTCGTTGTAGGATACAGTACGTAAAATGATACATTTTTAAAGGGCGTGTCGCTTTATGATGGCTTTGAAATTCCATTCTCTTTACATAACCACGAGAAAATAAATAAATTTAAAATAATAAAAAAGTAACAAACAATATCCCGGAAATGGTTAACACAAAAAAATTATTTGGCACGAATAGCGCGTTTTAACGAGATCTAATTTTTTTTGCGCAGTAAGATTTTGTCTATCTCTTACGGCTTACCGGTTATTTAAAGTCGTTCAGAGTGAAAAGGACTTCACAGGCTATTCCCCAGAAAATTCAAGATATACATTTTATTTATCATGTAAATATCGTAGACATATATGACTTTCTTTGCCCTCTATCTTTTGATTGGTTGGTATACAAACTATTCGTACTAAACCTTATTTTTCTATCTAATACATTTTAATTCAAATAAACCTTTGCAGTAATAGCTACATTACACATTTCGTGAGCTGTGGTTTCAGTTGTATGAAGTGTTGTGTGTTTTTGGTGCTTCAGAAGTAATATTTGACTCGTCTAGCTAAGCTTATACGACCAATTAGATAAGTTTGAGATGAGCTATATATATTACATGTTATGAAGTGTTTATTTAGCATCAATACTCATGCACACGTTTTTTCATGCAGCGTCTCTCCTTGTCACATAGATGCTAAAGCTTCCAAAATGGCGTGGCTTGTAAATTGAACAACTGTTTGAACCCTATATTGAACTGGTCCAATTTAGGAAACCTATTGAAGCTCTAGGATTGCTCAACTGCGAATAGTACATCGTGTGAACAAATATCCACATAATATGCTAAGTTAAAAAATATCATGTTACAAACAGTGGCTGACATGAACATGTGAATTGTCTGAAATGATGGACATGATCCAGTGTGTGAGTTGTAGGATATGGCTTCACCAAAAGTTACTGCCAAGAAGAAACTGTTTTATTGTGAAGACTGTGTATAATTGGACTCTTTTGTACGAGAGTAAAAATTAGTAAAAGCTCTATATTTGCAAATAATACCTATTCCAAAAACCAAGTGATTGTCATTATATAAAAATTCAAAATGTTCAAGGAAATTGCTATTCTTATCACAATTTTGGACTCTACTTTTGTTGCTGATAGCACATTTGTTTTGAATGTACAATAAAATATGTGTATTGTGTATTAATAAAAATACCTTTAAACTTAAAAGTATGTGGTTCATTTTAAGACACGGGTGGTTCAATTTAAGCACCACGTTCCTAATTTGAACCGATTTACACCATCTCACTTTTTAAATGTTATTTAATTGATAATTGTATTAATTTTAAATTGTGTTGAGGACATTTATAGCGTAAGAATTTGTCACTTTAACGCTTGTGTTTCTGAAAATTTTGATTTGAAAATATAATTATTATTTACTAATTAGGCTCAAGTGGTTCAATACAAAGACCTTTCCCCTACGTGGTGGAGTAAGTAAAAATAAAAAAAAATCGAAAAATGTTCCATGCAAAGAGTAGTTTGCGTTGGTGGGGATTTTCATGAAAATCTTCGATTCGCATGTTTCGAAGATACTGAAATTAAATTACAAGTTTGGTATTTACAAGAACTTTTCGTTTTATAGTTATGTTTTACTGATAAATTTTATAGTTGTGTGCTATCAGACTTATGACGTGATTCTTGAAGCGAAGAGAAACTATAAATAATCACATGTTCTGATCGACATAAAAATGTGAAGAAGGGATTTTGCTGGCAAAACATTTTATGTTTCAAAACTATGTTGTTGAGGGAGGGTCACGAATAGAATACCTCGGGGTGCGATCACGGACTTTTCTCGGCTGAACCTCATCTTGTGAATGCCTTAGAGCCCCGGGGAACGTTCAACTCCTAACCGAAATTAGTCCAGAGAGAATTCCCTAGGTATTGCTCCGGCAGCTGACACTTAAGCACCATCTGTTAGCTGAGGCCACGAAATGGAGGCGCTCTGACTCCATCCGACCCCTTGGATCATTACGGCCTTAATGCGAGTCTGCTTTACTTTCACACAGAGAGAAAGAGAGAGAGAGAGAGAGAGACAAGGCAGGAAACATTTAGTTTTTCGAAAGAACATTTCAATATTTAAGCTTGTCCTGAAATGCAAAGAACGAAACTAATAATTCATCCATAGACAGAACTGACTAAAGTTTATTATTTAAATTTAACTTTAAAAACTAGTATACCACGATGGAGTAATTTAATATCAACAAATATTATAACACATCTCTGAAAATGACTCACCATTATTCACCTTACGGTTGTTATATATACAACAGCAATAATTATGTACAAACGTAATCACTCTGAGAACAATCTGATGTGTTACACATTCGCATTAGAGATGGTCAGAAAATAACGTAACCGTTACCTTAATGTAACGGATACATAAGTAACTACATTGCGTTCGATTTATAGCCAGGCCGCAGATCGCTTATATGCGTAGCTCACTAGCACTGCGGTGACTCCGGTATATTCCACTAGTGCACTAGCGGTGAATGGCCCACTCAAGGATCGTTTATCAGGTGCCGCTATCATAGAAAGGCGTGGATGCAAAAATACAACGTTTTTAAAACTACTTTTAAAGGCTTTACTTACCAACTTTACGGAAGGAGATACTGAAACTGGCCACCGTCGTTGTCCATACATTTATGGCACCTCTTTAGGAAGTTATCCATCACTCGCCGTAGTTCACGTTGAGAAAGGCTGTCAATTTCCTGGCGAATATTTTGTATTAATTCTTCCAGGGTGTGTGGGTTTGTCTTGTATACTTTGTTTTAAGGTACCCCAGAGATAGAAATCGCAGGGGGTTAGGTCGGGGGACCGACTAATAATTCTGTCCTCAAACATACTTTCAATTTTTCTCATCGAAATACTGGCCTTAATATAAGCTGTTGCAGAGTCTTGTTGAAAAAAGGCAAAATCGTGCTCCCTGGCTGTTAATTATCTAAAAAGGGGGTGGCAAAATTGTATTCACATACGTACGGGCTTCAACTGTTGACTCGAAAAAAATTAGCGAGTGATGGATAGTTTCCTAAAGTGGTGCCAAAAATGTATTGACAACGACGGTGGCCAGTTTCAGCATCTCCTTTCATAAAGTTGGTAAGTAAAAGTAGTTTAAAAATGTTTTATGGTTTCATCCACGCCTTTCTTTGATAAGAGCAGACGGCAACGAGCGCCGAGGACGCGGACACGAAAAACACCGCGCATGCGGTTCGAGTTTTTTGGTTCTCCCTGTACTATGTAGTTCCCGCCTTCTGTTCGAGCTGTAAATACTAGTTTGTTTATTGTGCATATCAAACGTGAAAGTTTATTCAAGACATGTGCACTGTATCCGAATTACATTAGATTATTCTTTTTTATTATTATTTCTTTATTATCGCTTCAACTATGAAGTCATATCGCGACTACCTTAGAGTAAAGAACGCGATTACAATGAAAAATATTATATTTTAAAACATTAATACTACATACAACATTAAATTTTCTAGATAAATGAGCTACACATTGTTATACAGTTTGGTGGTTCTCATAAAGTTTAAAGTTCTTTGTTGTTCTGAATTTAGTGCATCTGGTAGGCTGTTGGGGATGTAGCATCTTTCTCTGTCTTGTACATAGCAATGGCAGGCTGTAACGAAATGATGAACTGTGAGGTTGGATCTGCAGAGGTCGCACATAGGACGAAGGTTGAGATGATGTTTGTGCGTTATAGAAGTACAATATGTGATCAAAAGTATCCGGATACCCCCGCAAACATACGTTTTTCATCTTAGGTGCATTGTGCTGCCACCTACTGCCTGGTACTCATCATCCGCAACCTCAGTAGTCATTAGACATCGTGAAACAGCAGAATGAGACGCTCCGTGGAACTCACGAACTTCGAACGTGGTCAGGTGATTGGGTGTCACTTGTGTCAGACGTCGGTACGCGAGATTCCCACACTACCAAACATCCCTAGGTCCACTGTTTCTGATGTGACAGTGAAGCGGAAACGTGAAGGGACATGTACAGCACAAAAGCGTACAGGCCGACCTCGTCTGTTGACTGACAGAGACCACCGACATTTGAAGAGGATCGTAAAGAGTAATAGGCAGACATCTATCCAGACCATAACACAGGAATTCCAAACTGCATCAGGATCCACTCCAAGTACTATGACAGTTAGGTGTGAGGTGAGAAACCTTAAGATTCCATGGTCGAGCGGCTGCTCATAAGCAACAATCACGCAGGAAAATGCCAAATGACGCCTCGCTTGGTGTAAGGAGCGTCAACATTACACGATTGAACAGTGGCAAACCATTGTGTGGAGTCACGAATCACGGTATACAATGTGGCGATCCAATGGCAGGGTGTGGATATGGCGAATGCCCGGTGAACGTCATCTGCCAGCGTGTGTAGTGCCAACAGTGAAATTCGGAGGTGGTGGTGTTATGATGTCGTGTTTTTCCTGGAGGGGGCTTGCACTCCTTGTTGTTTTGCGTGGCACGATCACAGCGTAGACCTACGTCGATTACGTACAAACCTTCTTTGATCACTAACAGAACCACTTCTTTCAAATTTATCGATCAAACGCCGAATCGTTCTCTCGCAGGGACGATTATGCACACCGTAAACTTCACGCAATACACGGAAGGTTTGGCGAACAGATGATCTATTATGATTATAAATTTTCACAATTTTTACGCGTTGCTGAATGCTGTAACTTCTATGGCTATTTGTCAATAACAACTGTAATCACATGAAAAAAGTGACTCCTGTAACTCAATAACAACGGCAGCTATCACGTGTTAAAGATAGGACACTCTTGTTGAAAGATCCTTTATTTACGGAATAACGGTTAACAATGTAACTACTGTTCGGTTACAATCTCTGGACGTTTCGTGACAACCAATACGGAGTGACCGCGCGGTTGCCAAACTTCACTTTGCTTCGTCAGAACGTTACGGGTTTTGTTATAAATTTCATCGCAATGTTCACTTAAAACCTACAATAAAACAAGAAGAGAGACAATAATGGAAATGTAATACACAAATAGAGAAATAAAAATCCTAACTTTTAATGTGCCTTTTGTTATTCAAAAGGCACAGTTAACGGCATATTCTCATTGTCCTCGATATCGCGTTTATCATAAAATTAAAAAATCTGATGTGCTACACTCACATGAGAGTCTCTACTCTTATACAAACTATTTTTACAAACGCTTATTCTCCATCTACTTCATGTTAATCGAGATAAACATTTGCAAACTCTATCTCATTGCTAATCTTGTAGATGTAAGGGGAATATATATTTACAAGGGCAATATAGAACTACAGTAGCCTTTAAGCATAGACATATCTCTTAATAGCTGGTTGCTAGGTGCAGCACCATTCCCTTTGCCACAGATTAACACCCTTTGCATATCAAAGACAAAAAAATGAATAACGAATTCCCATTTGAGAAAATAAGTACTGAAAAATTTAAGGGAATAATAAGCAATATCTCGAAAATTGCTCACTCAACAAAAAAAATATATATGACATAAATTGTGTGTTTTAACGCGATCTACATTTATTGTGTAGTAAAATTTTGTCTCTCTCATATGGTTTACCAGTTATGGAAAAGTCGTTCACAATGAAGAATACTTTTGGAGACATTACCAGAAAATTCAAGATATGCATTTTATTTCTCATGAAAATATCTTAAACATATGATATTTTAATCAAAATCGTTAAAGCCATTTTTGAGAAAATTAAAATTCTCGAAAAATGTTCCATGTAAAGGGTAATCTGGGGTGGGAGGATTTTCTTGAAAACCTTCGTGTCGCATCTCTATAAGATACTGAACCTAAATACCAAGTTTGGTATTTATCCGACTGTTCGTTTCTGAGTTATGCTGTTCACAGATACACACACGGACGTTTCCAAAAATGTTTTTTTTTTTTTTTTTGGATTCAGGGGGTCTCAAAACATATATTTCCGGTGAAATCTGGGTATCGAATTTTTCGGTGGAATACAATAGAGAAAGTAAAACCACTGCACCATACAATGTCTTTTTCGAAATCGTCCAGATTTCTCACTCTCTTAGTTAAGTATATACGCTTTCGCGGTTCCCCCTGCATGCGCCTTTTTCGCTTCCCTACACACACGTGAAACAGTTGATGTAATTAACGTGCACGATTATGCTAACTTTGCAATCAAAATACTGTGAAATACTATAATTATTATTATTATTATTATCGCCTCTGTAGACCTCAGAAGTCACAACAAACTACAAACACTCGTAAAAAGCAATTAATCTCTCACAGTAATTGTCGAAATGCCACGAGTGCACTCTGCCATTCGGTGGAGTGGACCACTTCTCAAAATAAGTTGGTTTCGAAGTTATGGGGATGACAACCGGGGATGTTTGCAATGAAAACATTAAAACAAATAGTGAAGCGGCACCGGACAGAAACCGGAAATTAATTTTCCATGACATTTCGGTACAGTCTGGAACATTGCCTCTTCACTGCCAGGCTGTACGTATTGATTTCATACATTGGCCAAATGGCTTCATATCCCTATTCCCCCACATTGCATCCCCCCCCCACCCGGCTCCTGCTCGCGAATTATGTACAAACAATCCCTCGGGCAGAGTCCTGCCGCTTCCTTTTTAAATTATTTATTGTGCCACATCCGGGACTAAACGCTACCTGTATTTCGTCAGCGCTCACCGTGCATAATACAACAAGTATGACATGTGAACGGCTACCAAGGGCGTCATCAGTTGATTGATTTGTTTGCTGTCTAAAATAACCCGCATTTTAGCTACGCCAGATAAAACGAAGGTACAGTTGCGTTTAAAAACTTACAAAATTAAATCACACTACACAGTAGGAATGGGTCCTCGATAGCGTCGATACCTCGATACTCGGTGATATCTAAGTATGCGTAATAATTTGAAATAAACCTTGGATACTTTTAATTTTTTTAAAATTTTACATTATTGAAAGTTGTTTAAGCTTAACTTTATACTAAATAAGGAATGAGAGATCTCACGTTATTGCCTCGTGTTGCCAAAGAGTTGCTGGACAGACCTTGACTGCCTTTCCTGTGTGTGGATCAATGCAACATTCCGGAGACTCTTGTGAAAACATGCAAAACATGGGCGAAGAAACAGAGGTACTGCCCGATTAACTTGAGGTGGCAGCTGAGGAAAGGTGCGCGCTAAACGATAAGTCCGCATCTATCCCGAGAGGAGAGTGGGGATCAGTTACGCATGTGGAGTTGTTGACGCTGCACGTGCGTTATCTGAGCTTCTGTAATTTTTTAAGGCTCGTGTCCGTGCGCGTTATATGTTCGTTTATAACGGCATATACATGAAACAGTTTGCTTTGTTCCGAGTTGTATACTCTCTATGTGTAACTGCGAGTGCCTGCGTTGAGTATTTTTACTTTCTCTACTACGTATAGTAAGTAGGGGAAGTATTGCATTCCACCCAAAAATTCGATACCAAGATTTCATCGGAAATACATGTTTTGAGACCCCCTGAATAAAAAAAAGCATTTTTGGAAACATGTCCGTGTGTGTGTCTGTGTGTCTGTGAACAGCATAACTCAGAAACGATCATTCGGATAAACATCAAACTTGGTATTTAGGTTCAGTATCTTCCAGAGATGCGACACGAAGGTTTCCAAGAAAATCCCCCCACCCCAGTTTACCCTTTACATGGAACATTTTTCGAAAATTTTAATTTTCTCAAAAATGACTAACGATTTTGATTAAAATATCATATGTTTAAGATATTTTCATGACAAATAAAATGTATATCTTGAATTTTCTGGGAATGTCTCCAAAAGTATTCTTTATTGTGAACTGGTAAACCATAAGCGATAGACAAACTTTTACTGCACAAAAAATGTAGATCGCGTTAAAATACACAATTTATGTCATATATATTTTTTTTGTTGAGTGAACCATATTCGAGATATTGCTTGTTATTCCCTTAAATTTTCCAATACTTATACTTTTCTCAAATTCGTTATTCATTTTTTTGTCCTGGTAATGCAAAGAGAATGGAATACTCCACATAGCAACCAGCTCTTAAAATATTTGACTATCACTTAAAGCCTAGCAATTCACCTTGCATCTACAAGAAAATTAGCAATAAGATTAACATCTCGATTAACATGAAGCATATGGAGAATAAGCGTTTGTAAAAATAGTTTGTACAAGAGTAGAGAAAGTCATATTAGTGTAACACAGCAGATTTTTTGGGGATAGAATGCAATACTTCCTCCACTTACTAGGTACGTGGTGGAGAAAGCAGAAAGATCAGGATGGCCGAGTTGGAAGCTGATAAAGGCACCACAGTTGCTGAATGAACAAATTGTGCAGGTTACAGATTGCTGCCTAAAGATATAAGCAGGGCTCCGAATTCCCACGTCATACTAAAAGCCCATGAAAGTGATACAATGGATATTGGGCACCCTCTTTACTGTCCCCAACCCTCCTTCCCGAAAACGCCCCTAAGAGCTCTCTACAAAACACTAAAAATGCGTTAGCATAAGCCATCTCTGCCCGCGGAATCTCTGCCTCTAGCAGGAAAAACTCCAGCGTTCTGGATATTTTTATTTCAAAGGCCTTGTGTCATAGTATTGATTCCTGGGATCTTTTATTACCAAATAACAAATTCCTACCCCCTCCCCTCTTCTCGGTACTAGGTTACTGTAACTTTCACGTCAAGCCTTTACGTACGAACAGAAACCTGTCAAAATTCAGATTTTGTCTCATCAAACGTCTAAAAGATCTGAACCAAGTCTAATTTCCCTTCTGAGGGTAGGCTGTTTTAGGTTCACACGCTCATGTCTACTCTCTACCAGTGAACCTCCCCAAGATACAGAAAAGTGCACGGAAACGTGCCGAAGCTTCTGGTTTCCTATAGTGTTTTTCTTTATTTAATGTTGGCAGAACCTCCTTATCTTCTAAGTTCCACACCAGCCCTGCGTAATCCAAAATCTTTGGTTTGAATTCAAGCCCGACACACGCTCATTAGCATATGAACAAAGGTCAGGCCTAGGTGAGCGGCGAAAGGGGAGGAGTACGGAAAGATTTCACCTGAGTGGTTTGAAGTCTACTTCAGCCCCTGGATGAGTCCGTCTCGTATTGGTTTCATGTCAAAAGTCTGGCACTCAAATGAACTCAGGTCGGTTTAGGCTTAGCGAAGAGAAAGGCAAACATTAAGTGGAGTGCTAAAACGAGGTCAGGGGTGGGAGTGGGTAGAGGCCGTTTAGTGCTCAGCACGATTGCATGCACTCCACTCTACAGTTGTAAGATAGGCGACCATACCAATAACTGCGTATCCACTATATTCCAAATTCAGAGAGCTACGCAATCTTCCCTCAGAATTATATAGAACCCTGCAACACAAACCTCATAAACTTCATGAAATCCACGGATCTTATCAAACACATTCACCTCAAAGCATTCTTCACTACAGATGTAAACTCTATCAGTCAGGAAGAATAACGCCACTGTGAATTAACTCACTGTAAATACTTCATCGGCGTTTACTTTTTCTTTCTTTATTTTTATATTTCACTTTAAAATTACATTCTAGTTTAAAAATATTGCATTTGTTTAGATATTTCAAGGTATTGTAATCAACAATTGACATGCAATAAGACCTTTGTACTTAACTTAAAATAAAGAAAAATATTATAGGTTACACAGGAACTCCTCGACCCTCTATCGTTTATTAATGGGTACACAATCTATTCTTATGAAAAGTGTACTACTTTCTCTACTACGTACGGTAAGTAGGGGAAGTATTGTATTCCACCCAAAAATTCGATACCGAGATTCCACCGGAAATACATGTTTTGAGACCCCCTGAATCCAAAAAAGCATGTGTATGTGAGTGTGTGCGTGTGTGTGTCTGTGAACAGCATAACTCAGAAACGAACAGTCGGATAAACACCAAACTTGGTATTTAGGTTCAGTATCTTCCAGAGATGCGACACGAAGATTTTCAAGAAAATCCCCGCACCCCAGATTACCCTTTACATGGAACATTTTTCGAACATTTTAATTTTCTCAAAAATGGCTCTAACGAATTTGATTAAAAGATCATATGTTTAAGATATTTTCATGACAAATGAAATGTATATCTCAAATTTTCTGTGAATGTCTCCAAAAGTATTCTTGACTGCGAACGACTTTTGCATAACTGGTAAACCATAAGAGACAGACAAAATTTTACTACACAAAAAAATGTAGATCGCGTTAAAATACACTATTTATGTCATACACTTTTTTTTTTGTTGAGTGAACCATTTTCGAGATATTGCTTGTTATTCCCTTAAGTTTTCCAATAGTTATACTTTTTTCAAATTCGGCATTCATTTTTTTGTCCTGGTAAAGCAAAGAGAAAGGAATGCTCCACATTGCAACCAGCTCTTAAAAGATTTGACTATCGCTTAAAGCCTACCAATTCCCCTTACATCTACAAGAAAATTAGCAATAAGATTAACATTTTGATAGCTCGACTAACATGAAGCATATGGGGAACAAGCGTTTGTAAAAATAGTTTGTACAAGAGTAGAGAAAGTCATGTGAGAGTAACACATCAGATTTTTTTTGTATCTAACTCATTTTAATTGAGATAAACTTTGAAGAAATAGCTACATCACACATTTCGTTACTGATACAAAGGGAACAGAGATAGTCAAGTATTTAAGAACTTTCTTTTAATAAATTTATTATGATCTCTGTAAGTAATAGAATACAATAAATGATTATTAACACTTGGAAAATCAAAGCGGCTCCTTTTAACTATGGAATATGGATAAAATATTGCATAGTAATTAAAAGTGATACTCAGAGAAAAATTGGTGTAGTTAGTGACCGGAGTCATCGGAGTTACCGAGTTCGAGATCGGTAGCCGCCTCTTCAGACGTGAGAGCTGGTGGGTGCCTACACCCACGTTATACGTCACTGTTCCTTACGTCTGGGAAGTGTGAGAAGAAGCGATAGGCGAACTTACGTATAAATTGGTGAACAGGAAGGAGACCAAATTCTTGATGAGGCTGCCGGTTCCTGGCAAACCAAGAAGCATTAATAGCAATCCTCAGGAATATGTTTTGGAGCACTTGTAAAGGCGGAGGTGAGTGTTTCTAACAGTAACCCAGCCTGGGAAGCATACACTACGTGATCAAAAGTATGCGGACACCTGGCTGAAAATGACGTACAAGTTCGTGGCGCCCTCCATCGGTAATGCTGGAAGTCAATATGGTGTTGGCCCACCCTCAGCCTTGATGACAGCGTTCACTCTCGCAGGCATACTTTGAATCAGGCGCTGGAAGTTTTCTTGGGGAATAGCAGCCCCATTCTTCAAGGGGTACGGAACTGAGGAGAGGTATCGATGTAGGTCGATGAGGTCTGTCACGAAGTCGGCGTTCCAAAACATCCCAAAGATGTTCTATAGGATTCAAGTCAGCACTCTGTGCAGGCCAGTCCATTACAGGGATGTTATTGTCGTAAAACCACTTCGCCACAGCCCGTGCAGTATGAACAGAGACAACTGAATATCGACAGGACTTTTAAAACAATGACTAAGCATCGAACAATTCAAACCATTAATAACGAACATCTCTGAAATGGCTCATATCACAAAAAGTTGTTTCGAATAAACTGTGTGTTTTAAAGAGATCACATTTTCTATGGGGACGTTTTTGTCCACATGTCGCTTACGTTTACCAGTTATACAAGATTGTACAAATTCCTTCCGAATGAAGAGGCTATTCCCAGAAAATTCAATATATACATTTTCTCATGTAAATATTTTTAATATATGGCATTTTAATCAAAATCATTAGAGTCACTTTTTAAAAAAAAATTCGAAAAATGTTCCATGTAAAGGTAGTTTGGGATAGGGAATTTTCTTTAAAAATCCACGTCTCGCATCTTCGGAAGATACTGCACCTAAATAGCAAGTTTGGTGTTTATCAGACTTTCGGTTTGAGGCGTATTTTTAACACTTAAATAATTTCAGTCTAATTATATAATATATAAATTCAATAACAGCCCGCCTTAAAGCAATATGTGTATGTAATAATTTGTAAAATGTATATAACAGTCATTGCATATGTTTATATTATTCTATCCATGTTTAATAATGTTATGTGAATGTATTACGTAATTTAATAATGCAGGAGCTGTGAGAATATTAGGTTAAACGATGCTAACAATGAGGTAAAAATGAGGTAACCTTGAGGCAATAATGAGTTGGAGAGTTTAACAATACTACTTCTGATTCTTGGAAGCAATAATAAATTTTAGTGACAGTTTATAAAATAGCCAATCAACAACCAGAAAAAGCTTTAGTTAAATGAAGGTATTCTATTCGATTAGGATTAGCCAATCAGAAACTGAAAAGGAGAACATTTTACAAATTCAGAAGTCAGTTGCCTGCAGACAGAGTTACTAACCAGACGCAAAAAGTGTCCTCAAGAAATATTATATGTATTCGTGTGAAACGAAAAGTAAGTTTACGTTTTAAAAAGTGTACTTAATTAATAAAAAGAATCTCACAGCTCTCTATATCAGTGAAGTGTTATTTAAATCGTACCAAGTATTAATAAAAGGAGTGAAGTAAAATTATAATCCGTGTAAGCCTACATTCTTAGTCACACCACAACCCTGCTAAGAGAAACGTGTCTCTAACAAAAATACTGACTCAGCCGAGGCAAATAAAAATATTTAATACTTAAATAAACAGGCAAAAATTACAAAGTTACTATTTTTAAAAAGTTCGGCCCTCCAACAGTTGAAATATAATACAACTCCTTCAATACAAACTACTTCAAATTGACGGCCAAAGTGTGCTGCAAACTCCTACAACAAATTAACTTCAGGTTTCTGAGTCATGCTATTCACAGACACACACAAGTACACACATGTACCTATTTTGGATCAGGGGGTCCCAAAACATGTATTTCCGGTGAAATTTCGGTATCAAATTTTGGGTGGCATGCAGTACGTTTAACTACTATGTACCTACATGGTAGAGAAAATAATGTGAATGTAACACATGCTGTTTAATTACTGAGATAAACCTATTGGTAGATGATAGAGAAAGTACGACTCTAAAGGTTTATTATGATGCATTCGAGCCACATCTCTCAAAGAGAAAAGCAAATCTTTCCAATGTTTTGAAAAAGCGCACGTTAATGCGTATCTCTCTGTATTGAACGAAATGTACATGAATAAGTTGAGAGAGAGAGAGAGAGAGAGAGTGAGGGAGGGAGGGAGGGAGGGAGGGAGGAAAAAACCGTTTCTATTGCAATCAAATTGCAATTCAATGGATTAAGCGTTAATTTGCAAACCAAATGTTATTGAATCCTCCCTGTACCAGCGAACACCCCTCCCTGTCTCCCAGACTCGAATAATGAACTCAACCAACATTCACTCTCAATGTTTGGACACTTGAACATACTGTACAATCTGACACAAATTACCCAGCAGCTGTGCATGTTCCTACAGTGAGGCAGGTGCACTCGTGTTATTGGGAACAAACATTGAAGACTGGCCTCTAGAGGAGTTTAGTCTAAAATCCCTGTTTTATTATTAGCATCCTCGCAAAGACTGTGCCCGAACACATTTTGGAACAAGCGTTCTCGATGATGTTTTTCTTACCATTTTCCTTTATCTGCCAATGCCCACTATTCATACTACTATGTATTCACTCTTAGGTTGATCCGCGTCAAAACAAACCCCAGGTGACCAGTGCACAGCTATAATGTATCCTTCCGCCATTCGCATTAGAAGTACTGTCACACTTTCAGACCATGTGCGGTGACTAGCATATTCTGTTAAGGGTTAAAGGTGATGAGATTGATAGTTGCAACAAAATAAACTTTTGCAGATATAATAATAGTTAATTCTGAAATAAATGAGCGAAAAATAAAGTAACAGGTATGCGATAACCTAATTTATTCGCTCTCTGGAAGCGGCACTTTATTAACCGTTGACGGCTCAGTTTAAAAAAGAAATTGTGCACTGTTACGCGAATTGCATTTTTCTCAAAATCACTACATTCTTGCATCGCGTATTTCATATGCTTTCTTTTTTCCGGGTGTAACCACTTTTCTCGTTTCAGATTTTTCTGCACAAGCACTGTTTATACTTGTACTCGAAACACCGGTGAACTCAAGAGTTAATTTCACCATTTCTTTCGCTGAAAGTGTTGGACATTTCTCACATAACTTATAATAAAGATTCAATACCATTGTTATTTCACCACTAGTCAATGGTTTGCGCGGCTAATGCTTTACGTAATTCGACGAAAACACAAGAGCAAATTCACCGTCCGCCATGATACTAAACACAACTGCTTGTTTCTGGCTGTAAACAATATTCTGCGCCTACCCGGATGTCAGGTGACTCATACGAATTGCATCATGGGACATGTAGCTCTGTTTTACGGTATAAATCAGCGCTAAATACAACCTCAGGTATTTGTATAGAATATTACACTATTTAGGGATAAATCCATTCTAAAATTTAGGCATTAGCATGGGACTACTTTCCTGGGCGCATTGCTACCGTGTTGCACCACAGTGTACTGACCACGTGGGTTTGTTTTGGCGCGAATCAACCTAAGAGTGAATATGGTTAGTGCAAAGGTTTGGAAAGGTGTTTTCCAACATACGTGTAGAGTGTGCGCACAAAGTCCGTATATCCCTATATTAAATTCAAAATTACTTGAGTAATTTTTTCCCATGAGGTTGGTATATATTCTCCTGTAAGATACCCACTGTTATCGACTTCTATTGTTGCTGTTAGATTGTTATCGACAAAATGAATCATATGAGTACAAATGAGTTGATGCCAAGAGATTGAAAGAACGTCTGACATAAGCGATTAACAAGTGAGGAACGCTTAGTGGCCGATGTGTGGGTTCATGAATGTCAAATTAATGGCAAATAAATTAAAGACGTCATGGACGATTTCGTTGCGCGGTTTGTGACAAAGAAGACGTTGTTGGCATGGGAAAAGAAACCATTTTTAACGGGTAGTCTTCGCGACGCGACGGATGGAAGACCATTCACAGACTTGGACTTTGTGCCGACGTGGACATCGAACAATCTCCGGTCAAATCCATACTGAAATGTGCTTCAGAGTTGGAGATACCGGAATCGACCATGAGGAAACGCATCAAAGTGGATCTGAAAATGAGGTGTTGGCGTTAGGAAAGTTTATTTTCATATCTACTTCATTTTAATACAAATAAACCTTTGCAGAAATAGCTACATTACACATTTCGTTATAGATACAAAGAGAACAGCGGTAGTCAAATGTTTAACAACTGGACGCTATATGCTGGTGTTTACATACTGTTTCCATGACATCGCGAGAAACAACTGAAACTCGAAAGACTAAAAGAATGTCGAGGTATTAAGTAGTCAGAACGATTAACAACGAATATCTCATAAATCGCTCATGCCACAAAAAGTTTGTTTGAAATAAATTGTGTGTTTTAAAGAGATCTACATTGTTTTGTATAGTACGTTTTCGTCTATCACTTAAAGTTTAGCAGTTATACAGGATTATACAAAATTTCTTCAGAATGAAGACAACTACACAAGCTGTTCCCAGAAAATTTTAGATATACATTTTATTTGTAATGTAAATGTATTTAATATGCGGTATTTTAATCAAAATCGTTAGAGTAATTTTTTTGGGAAAATCAAAATTTTCGGAAAAAGGTAGTTTGTGGTGGCAGGATTTTCGTGAAAATCATCGGGCCGCATCTTTAGAAGGCACTGAACTTAAGTACAAAAGTGTTTTTTTTTATTTATTTATTTAGGTTGGCTCAAAACATGTATTTGCATTAAAATCTTGTTATCGAATTTTTGAGGGTGGTTACCTACCTACTAATGCGTGGCAGAGAAAGTAATAAGAGGTTTGTGAATCACAGTTACCATACATACTGCCATCCGGCTTAGTACTCCTACCTTTTGCACAGATTTATACTTCTTTAGCATATACCAGAAATGTACCTCCACTGCATTAAATGTACGTTACGTAAAATATGTTGGAAATTCACTAAGCAATGCAGATATTTGCATTCTACTAATTTAAATAATCAACTACTGGTATAAAAGGTACAAAAGACTATAAACAGCCGCAGCAATCCACAGGAATGTTCATTCAAAATACTATGTTCAAAGCGTGGACGTGCAGTATTTCATTCCCGGAGCGGCTATTCCTTCCGGAGAAGCACAGTTACTAAGCTGGTGTTACCAATATCAAACAACAATAATTAATGTAACAAACACTATCACTTCCGCTTAAACCTCTTCTAGTTGGCAGTTTATGTGTTACACAGTTCAACTGACACCAAGTAGAGAGGAATCTTATGCTGTAATAATCTGTTTAATATATATCTGCATTTATGCTTTGAAAAATTCCATAACATCCCCACTGAAGTACAGACTTTAAATATTTATTTCTAAGGGATGACAACAGATAGTGACACATACTGAATAGAGGAAAGTTTTAAGCCCCACCAATTACTTCCATTCAGTGCCTATAGCGGCGCTGTGTTTCCTTACGAGAAAATGGCGACGCCACAGAAAAACTCGTTTTGTGCGCTGCAGTATGCAGAGTGAATCCATTATTTCATTGCAGCGTGCATTTCTTTGTAAGTTCAACGAGCCGCCTCGTCATAAAAAAATGTACAATTGATACAATAAATTCGTAGAAGATGGTTGCGTATGCAAACGGAAAAGCACTGGCCGTCCTCGCATAACAAATAGTGCTCATTTAGAACACATAAAATAAAACTTTGACATTTGCTCTATTCAGTGATGTATCGCATGTGTCGCCATCTGTTGTCGTTCATTAGAAATAAATATTTAAAGTCTGTTCCTTCTTTTTGAATAATTGTATGATTGGAAACCTGCGGGGCAATTTTTGGAACTGAATTTCTAAAGCTATTAACGGTTGAATATTTTAAACTGCTTTCCTTTGTTTAACTTAGTATGTTACATTTTTATAAATCTTATGAGAAACTAAACAATAAAATTAAAACTAAATTTAATATGTGTAACTATAACTCCATATTTTAACTCAATTCCAACAACTGCCTTCATACCGTGAGGAAACGGCTACGACCAGATAGGGCGGGGATTCACGTAAGCTATTAAAAAAACTAAAGCGAGTTCTACATATGAACGCTCTTTAACTAGTAGGTTCTTAGCGTCCCATTGTATATTGGGCTTGAGAGACGGGGAATTTTGTTCAGAGGCCTCTTTATCAAGTTTGACGTTCTTTGACGTGCCGTAAATCTACGGACCTCCGGCTATACTTCCCTTCTGAAGGAAGCCATGCTAACTATTTTTACGCCCGAAAAAAAATCCATCACCCTCTACCGGGTTTGAACCCGCGACCTCGGGAACTAGAAGCTAGCATAACAACACTAGACCTCAGAGGACGACAAAAGCTCTTCAGTTCGCTGTGTGTGAGCTACCATCAGTGTTGCATCGGTACTGACACAATGGCCCATAATATTCGAAAATATCGTATTTGTAAATCTAAGAAACAAAAAATTTCTGATGTGATACATTTATATGATTGTCTATACCCTGTGTCGTTTATTAATGGGTATACAAACTATTCTTACTGAAGCTTATTTTTCATTTACTAGTTTTAATCCAAATAAACCTTTGCAGAAACAGCTTCATTACACATTTCGTTATAGATACAAAGAGAACTGCGATAGTCAGATGTTTAACAACTGGACGCTATATGCTGGCCTTAAAATTTCATACTGTTTCCATGACATCGCAAGAAATAGCTGAAAATCGACAGGACGTGAAAGAATGACAAAATCTCGCACCCGGGTTCGATTCCCGGTTGGGGCGGTGGGAATATTTCTCTAGTCAAGATTATTCCTTATTCTCCCCAGATTCTGGGAGTATGAATGAGAGTGCGAATGCGTGTATGATCTAATAATTAAAAACCAAAAGTGCAAAAAACCCAACGACAAGAGTTACACGAGTTGACACCACTGCCAATAGGCAATAAGTTCCAAAGGAAAGGTGGGGTATAAATGGAACTATTAAAAAAAGGACAAATGTTCGGAAAATGTCGACTAATTACTCGATCACCAAATCTATTGCGTAATAGTGTTTTTACAGTATTGTGTATGTGGGGAGGAGCGCGTCTTGCATGAAAACAATGTTTTCGATTTCATGACTGTATAACGCTGTTATTGCAAAGTCTTGCAACAATAAAATATCGCTGCTCGTTTACCGTCACTGGTTTTGTTTGTCCATTTTCAAGTTCTTTATATAAATATAGTCCTATTATGTGACGTAAAACCACACCAGCCAGTAACTTTGATATCATGTAAACCTTGCTGTATAATTGTGTTTGGATTATGTTCTGCCCATATACTGCAATTATGAGAGTTAACACCTCCGTTTAATTCAAAATGTGCCTCACCCGTCCACATGATATAGTGTAAACACTCAAAGCTCATCTGAATTTGTGCTAACGTTTGCAAAGCGAAGGTAACACGAATCGGCTTATCTTGTTTATTGAGTTCAAAACGCATTTTCATTTTGTATGGATAGGGCCGAAACTGTCTCCTCAGAATTCACCACACTGTTGAATAACTTATGTCCAAACGTTTTGCAAGTTTATTAACACTACAGACATTGTATTCTGAATTTTCACCGACTTCCTGAACTTTTCGTAAAACTACAGTAGCACATTCCTCGTTTTGCACTAATGTTTGTCTACCTGACCGCTCTCTGTCGTTAAGTGAACCAGTTTCCTTAAATTTGTTCATCATCTTGCGAAATGATTTTACTTCTCAATCCATTTAATGTTCGATATCTTCACAGTGCATGTGCATGTTGCCTGTTACACTCGTAATAGCACTGAATGAGGCCAATTCGAACTCGTATGGGTAACCAAACTGCTAATATGTAAAGAAGATACATCTGTTTCAAAATGGGAACTTACTTTGGAATAATCTGATACACTGGCAGGCTGCGAGAGATACACTAATTGATCAAAACTATCCGGATACCTGGCTGAAAATGACGTACAAGTTCGTGGCGCCCTCCATCGGCAATGCTGGAAGTCAATATGGTGTTGGCCCACCCTTAGCCTTGATGACAGTGTTCACTCTCGCAGGCATACTATCAATCAGGTGATAGAAGGTTTCTTGGGGAATGGCAGCCCATTCTTCACGGAATGCGGAACTGAGGAGAGGTATCGATATAGGTCGATGAGGCCTGGCACGAAGTCGGCGTTCCAAAACATCCCAAAGGTGTTCTATAGGATTCAAGTCAGGACTCTGTGCAGGCCAGTTCATTACAGGGATGTTACTGTCGTGTAACCACTCCGCCACAGCCCGTGCAGTATAAACAAGTGCTCGATCGTATTGAAAGATGCAATAGCCATCCCCGAATTGCTCTTCAACAGTGGGAAGCAAGAAGGTGCTTAAAATATCAATGTAGGTCTGCGCTCTGATGGTGCCACGCAAAACAACAAGGGCTGCAAGCCCCCTCCAGGAAAAATACGACCACACCATAACACCACCACCTCCGAATTTCACTGTTGGCACTACACACGCTGGAAGATGACGTTCAGCGGGCATTCGCCATACCCACACCTTGCCATCGGATCGCCACATTGTGTACCGTGATTCGTCACTCCACACAACGTTTTGCTACTGTTCAATCGTGTAATGTTGACGCTCCCTACATCAAGCGAGGCGTCGTTTAGCATTTTCCTGCGTGATGTGTGGCTTATGAGCAGCCGCTCGACCATGGAATCCAATCCTAACTGTCATAGTACTTGGAGTGGATCCTGATGCAGTTTGGAATTTCTGTGTGATGGTCTGGATAGATGTCATCTTATTACTCTTTACGACCCTCTTCAAATGTCCGCGGTCTCTGTCAGTCAACAGACGAGGTTGGTCTGTACGCTTTTGTGCTGTACATGTCCCTTCACGTTTCCACTTTACTATCACATCAGAAACAGTGGACCTAGGGATGTTTAGGAGTTTGGAAATCTCGCGTACAGACTTCTGACACAAGTGATACCCAATCACCTGACCACGTTCGAAGTCCGTGAGTTCCACGGAGCCTCCCATTCTGCTGTTTCACGATGTCTAATGACTACTGAGGTCGCGGATAATGAGTACCAGGCAGTAGGTGGCAGCACAATGCACCTAAGATGAAAAACGTATGTTTCTGGGGTGTCCGGATACTTTTGATCACATAGTGTATTAGGAGTTTAACTTCAGTGACACGTAGCAGATGACGTAGTGAGGATAGGCAAATTCTATGTCTTTGGACTATTCAAAAGTATTGTAAATTACTTTGGTAATCAATTCCCAACATTACTTTTCTTGTGTTTTGCAGTTTCATATAAGTAGCATGCATACAATTTTAATCACGCCACGACAATTTAAACTCTTATAAAGATTAAATTTATGGGGTTGTACAGAAAGCTTTAGTCTTCTAAATTGTTACATCATCTAAATGTTGTTATATTGTTATACGTTGTAAAGTAAAGACTGTAACACAGAAAGTAAAATCTGAAGCCGAAATTATGAAGTCAATAATTATCATAATAATCTGAGAAGGATAGGGATATAAAATAAATAATAAAATATTTAAATTCAGTGTATGTATAAAAAGGAGAAACATTGGAAAATTGTTGACTGTTAAAAGCGACAGAAAGACCAGACAGGCACAGTTTAGCTAATTAGGGACCAGCCCCAGGTATAAAGGGTAAAATAGTTGAAACCTGTTTCTCTTGGAATTCATGGGTGCAGTTTCACTGGCAGGGATGTGAAGGTCACTCTAGGCTTCAGGACGCCGAGTTGTGACGAGCGTTTGAGGGGAGAATAGGTGAAGTAAGTAGCTTGCTTTTCCTTGTGAAGCGTGGGTAAACGGGAGCCTGTCCTGAATGATCAGTGAAAGCGGGACGACATTCTCGTCGAGTTGTTAAGATCGGCGGCGAACATGCAAGAGGGTAGAACGTTCAGCTGTAGTTAATAATCTTCGGTCTTGGTAACGACACAGTAGCATCGTATGCATTTAAAAGTGATCGGCAAACCTTAAGTTCTATTTTAAATGGTGAAAATAAAAGTGTTCCAAGAAAGCGTTCGTGTTTCTCTGTACATACACTCACGCAAACCCAGTTATTAATATCTCATGCTCGAGCAGCCGTGGCAAAGTATAAAAGAACCAACTAGGAGGAGAAAAGCAGCAACCGTGAGGCAAAAGTAGTGTTTCATTGTTGGAGGACGTAGCGTGGCTGCGTCATATCTAAAGTTCATAACAGTTACGCGATTTATACCTAAAACAAATTAAATGCAAATGTGAAGAATACTTAAATGTTACAATAGAACACGACATTTGTAGGCATTTCACCTTAGTTAACCTTCACTGTAAACCTTTAAGCCAGGATTGCGATTCCACACATCATAGGCAGGCAATTTCAAGGTCAGGGTTCAGCACTAATTTGGGCTTCCTTTCACCAGTGTTTGGATCATATGTATGCGCTAAGCTGATTGTTAGAGGAATGTGCAGATATGGTGCATTTAATAGTGCAAATGGTAATAGGAATATGTGAGGGTAGTTAATCCTAAATCATATTGCAAATGGTAGGAGGCATTTAACGCTATGTAATGATAAATAAATGCTAGCAAATTACTATTATCATCCAAACAACCATTACAAGTTTCAAGTTTTATTTTGGTGCTTATTATTATTATTCAAATAAAATGTTATTTTTTCATTATAAGACGAAACCTGGGTCAACGTGGCACATGTTAATGTTCGTTCCTAATAAGATGCTAGCGCGGATGGATGCAAAATCCTTTGTTTACATCAAGACCGGTTTTAGGCTATATCGACTATAAATATGGTGCATCGTGTAGAATGTGTCCCAAAAGAGTTGATACATTACTAATGTTAATACTAGCTTAAGCAATATGAGCACAAATCCAAATTTACCTATTTAGATGTTCTACAGGATGATTTATGAAGAACTGACACATTTATTTCTTTAATTGTTTCAAAATGAGTTATGTGAGCGACAACGTATTATACCTGAAATGCAGAGGAATTTTGGGAGATTATTTACCTCTATAGTAAATGTTGAAAATGTCCTTCATCCTGCATAAGGCACAACTCAACACGTCGTTCCATGTTACTGGCCACTCGTTGGAGGACTCTGTTGTCAATAGCTTGAATCTCCTGTGTAATGTTGTGCTTCAGATCGTCCAATGTCTGGGGACGTGTGGCATAAACCCTGTCTTTTAAGTAACCCCATAGAAAGAAGTCCGGTGATGCCAAATCCAGAGATCTCGGTGGCCGCAGGTTCTTGGAAATTATCCGGTCGTCAAAGTAACTGGATTGACTTTACGTATGGCATGTAGCGCCGTCCTGCTGAAAATATCCTTGACTCAGCTCTACACCGACTAGTTGCTCAGCAAACTCCATGAAAATCCGTCGGTATACTGCAGTGTTTACATTTAAGAACGTAGGCTTTCACGGCCGGTGTCACAATTATAACTAATATAATTTTCCGGGCTGTTATGCCGTGGTCTGCTGAAGAAAGATTTCCCAAACGTCTCGTCCACAACTGCGGTGGACATCTTCAGTGGCGCGGACGAAGTCTTCTCGGTGAAGGTATCGCAGCGTCTGATGCGTTGGCCGTTAGTGCCGCTCTCTTTATAGTGTGGACGCTCTCTGCTGATTGGCCTGCTGGTATGAGGGGGCTGGCGCCGGCTGTGTTGTTGCTCTCTTCTGATTGGCACGCAGTGTTTTTCGGTTTTGTATGACCTTTCTTGTTTTTGATGACTAGATGCCAGTTACTGTTGAGTTTCAATGCTTCTTCTTTCCTATTGAAATTATTGGGATGTTTGTAAATCTCTATTGCTTCGCGTTGTAGCCGGGTATGGTAATGTTTTATGGAGGAAAGAATGTTGGTGTCCTGAAATCTAATAATGTGTTCGCCCTCGGCTTCAATGGCATGTTCGGCGACTGCCTGGGCCATACAGAAAAACCGGCAGTCGCCGAACATGCCATTGAAGCCGAGGGCGAACACATTATTAGATTTTAGGACA
The DNA here is from genome assembly GCA_030765065.1 of Deroplatys truncata. Classification (NCBI taxonomy): domain Eukaryota; kingdom Metazoa; phylum Arthropoda; class Insecta; order Mantodea; family Mantidae; genus Deroplatys; species Deroplatys truncata. The sequence continues at coordinate 18,631,243 of CM060979.1, forward strand.
CCAACATTCTTTCCTCCATAAAACATTACCATACCCGGCTACAACGCGAAGCAATAGAGATTTACAAACATCCCAATAATTTCAATAGGAAAGAAGAAGCATTGAAACTCAACAGTAACTTGCATCTAGTCATCAAAAACAAGAAAGGTCATACAAAACCGAAAAACACTGCGTGCCAATCAGAAGAGAGCAACAACACAGCCGGCGCCAGCCCCCTCATACCAGCAGGCCAATCAGCAGAGAGCGTCCACACTATAAAGAGAGCGGCACTAACGGCCAACGCATCAGACGCTGCGATACCTTCACCGAGAAGACTTCGTCCGCGCCACTGAAGATGTCCACCGCAGTTGTGGACGAAACGTCTGGGAAATCTTTCTTCAGCAGACCACGGCATAACAGCCCGGAAAATTATATTAGTTATAAGTGTTTACATTGTTTAACAAAATGGTCCCACTGTCTGTGCGGATATTGCACCAAACTCCGATTTTAATTGAGTTCACATAGCCGGATAAATGGAACCATACTTCATCTGTGAATTATGTGATGGACAATATAGCAGGATTTTTCACAATGGATGCCTGAAACCAACGGCAATAATTCAGTCGTCTATCCTTATCTGGTTCCTGTAACTGATGGACAACAGTAATTGTATACGGCTTTAGGCCTGCACTTTTCACAGCTCAGTGACACACGGAGTAGCTGTACCCTGTCTCATGCGACAAACGTCTTAATGATTTTTTGGGTGACTGATCCAGTCGTGCTCTTACGTCAGCAACAATCGTGGGAAGCCAAGATGAACGAGTTTTGCCTTTTTCACTCGCCAGAGATCCAGTCGTTTCCAATTCGTTTACCGGTTGCAGTATTCTGTTTCTTTGGGGAGGATTCTGAACACCAAATTCTCTCTGGTGTGCCCTTTGAATAGCTGTAATTAAATTCGTAATCCAGTACTGCTTTACAAGGAAGAGTAGTTCATTTAATGCGTACTCCATTTCCACGTTGACTAGAACAGTCTAAAAACAGTTGCCGACAATAAAACTAATAATTACGAATAAAACATGAACATCTGTGCATCTAGTGACAGGCAATCGAAACAACAGAACATTCTGCTTAATTTGGTGCCAAAATTGGGGTACTGAGTGAATTTCCAAAATAATAATTAAAGAATAAATCACCCTGTATAACAAATAAGACAATACTTTAGAAAGCAATCTTACAACATATTGAAAACCGAGCGGGATGGCTCAGGCGATAAAGTCTGTGGCCCGCCTTCGGGAGGTCCCGGGTTCAAATCCGGGAGGTTTTTTCGTGGTATTCGTCAGTCTCCAAGGTAAACACCGGATTTGATATTTAATACCACGATCCAAAGTTTCACCTTAAGCCTAATACAATAGTAAAGTGGTAATAGTGATCTATCTACAGACAATGTAAGCAGTTAACACTGGACGGCACCCTAACGCCATCTGCACGGCACGAAGCAGAAGATCCGGCTGCCGTGCGCTAGGGTCTCTGTGACACGTGATGGAGCGGGTGGTTACAGGGATGAGACCTAGAAGACTAACTGTCCATCACATATGGTTCTAAGAGTTATCAACAACAGATCCGTCGCGATATGACGAAGGAGTTAAAGCGACGTAAAATAAAATAGAGTAAAATAAAACATATTGAAAAATAATTTTAAATATTTATTTGCTGTAAGTGTCATTGTTTTTAGTAGGATCTTCTTTACAATTTTGCTACAATTCTTCTTCTTAAATCCTACACTTGATTTGGTATTTATTGCATAAGTTTATACCCTGATGAGAGGTGCTGTTAATGCTTTTGACTAATCCATGATATTTTAAGGGCAGGTTTTTCGAGTTTCCCGCGCTATCTGTGTGATAATCCGAGCTGATTGAGAATAACATACGAGGCGTGTTTTTAAAGTAAGCACTGATAATGGTTTTAAAAAATAACTAAGCAGCATTCGTCAAAGAATGATGCCGCCTGTGTTGAAAGCCAAGTCTGCACTTCTTGTTTCACAACAGCATCGTCATCAACAGATGAAAATCGCTTGGTGACAAATCGGACTGTAAGGAGGGTGGTCGAATTGTTCCCAAACAAATGACGCGATCAGATCTTGAGTTTGTTTGGCAGTGTGTGGTCCGGCATTGTCACTCATTATTGTTTGCCCATTAACCTCACCAATTGGTGATGAATGTTTGTTGGCGTAGCAATTGTCTATTCAAAACAAGGAATTGCTGATCTCACTTCACAGCCAGATTGATTGTTTTGAACATTTCGAAACGCTGTAAGAACAGCAAAACTCAAAATGACAATCGCTCACACCTGCGTCTCGCTTCCTAATGAATGGAACAAATGATCGCGGATGTTGAAAATCGCGACTACAGCGGCAAAGTATTAAAACGTGCGGTAGGAGAGCGTAACTCGCAGTATGTCCGATATATTAATATATGAACTATGGTGTTTTAGTTGTTACTCTTAAAGTTTATCTTTATTTCTTGCCACGCCTGCTGTTATTTGGGTTTTTGGTAGAGCTTGTTTAACTTTGCAGGGTGAGTTACGCGAAGGAAGGTAATAAGTAACCACTCTAACAATGGATTAAATTAATGAAGAACACTATGCACACGCATTTAATGTTTTAATAATAAGCTACAGAGTTACTTAAGTTAGTAGGAGCAGTAGAACGGTCGAGCCCTACCACGTTCGTGCGCCAAACTTACGGTCGCTGAGCAATCAAGCATTTTATACGTGCTCTAGAAATAATTGTAATATTTATCACACGTTCCTATGGACTTTTAAACTGATAACAATTCAACGTTCCTACTACATTATAAGAAATAACTAATAACGCCTGCTTCTGAGAGCTTACATGCATATTATTCACATCGCAGCACTTTATACCCAACCACGTTGTCTGATGGGGATGCTACAACTAACATTTCTGTACTTAAAGATTTTAAACATATTCTTCCATAAAATTTCATTGTGTGTCTTCGTTCAGCTTGGAACCTTCCAGAAGACTTACCCGGCTGTTGTTCGACGTTTGTAAACATGTGACCTCTCTACAAAAATATGTTGTGTTCGGTTGTCGCCTTTTCTATTTCACAAAGACTCAGTGTCTGGCTTTTATGACTTTCCCGTACAAGTCCTTTTTGCCTGGGCCTTAATTCTAATAAAAAGATATGTTTGTCGGCTTTTAACAAGGGTTCCACAGCTCCAGCTACACTTGCACATACATAAAACGTATGCCTTAACTTCTATTTCTATAACCAGTATTTTGATTATTAATATTATTTTACATTATAATTTACATTAATGTATATACGGCATATATATACCATAGTTATTGTCTCAAACGGTGCTTACTTTAAAAAGTGACTTACTTTCTGTTCGTATGGGCACTTCTTTGATAATTTCTAATATCCTTTTTGTACTTTGTAGACTTCTACAGCTTTTAGAGACAAACCCCAGAAAACTATGCCATAGGAGAATATACACACGCATATACAAAACAAACTGTCTTTAACACATCAATGGTTAAAGCATCACTCAACATTTGGAAAGCTTAACAAGGAAGATTGATTTTTTATCTGGATGCTTTATATGATTTTTCCCACGTAAGATTTGAATCAATCCAGATGCAGACAAAGTTTGTGCTTTGAACGTCTATCGCAGTACTACTGAGAGAAATATCAATGGGATGAAGCAATATGTTTTGACTAAAGTTTACAGTAACAGCTTTACTGGTGTTAATATTCAATTCATTATTCGAAAACTAATCTTGAATATCAATCCACTTCAATTTAACATAATTTGCAAGAACTACTAAATAGTATATTTGTATTATTTGCAAATAAACTGTTTTGGCATGTTTTAAATTTGATGGAAGACGGTTAATGTACCCAAGAGACAGTATTGGATCCAATTTAGACCCGTGCAGGACACCTTGCATGATACTAAACGCTTAACATGTACGAAATTTGCCATGAGTCCTTTGTGACAACATAGCAGCTACAGCAAATCAATAAATTTACCAGCAATAACACCTCTTGTTACCCCATTAACAAATTATAATGTTTGGGGAATTATTTCGCTTGAATTTGCGCTACCCCAGTGCTGGTAAGCAAAACTGTAACACATTTGTTTGAAAATTACCTGTGAACCGACTATCATCTTCCACAACTTTAGTTCCAAGTGACACTCACCTGCAAAAAAAAGAAAATTGAGTTTAGATAGAAACAAACTCATAATCTTGTTTAAGACACAAATCATGAAAACAAAAAAATGACAATTGAGGCTGTATTATTAACACTTAAATGATTTCAGTCTAATTATATAATATGTAAATTCAAAAACAGCCCACCTTGAAACAATATGTGTATGTAACAATATATAAAAATGTATGTAACTGTCATTGAATATGTTTGTATTATTGTAAATATGTTCACTAATGTTATGTGAATGCATTACGTAATTTAACAATGTAGGAGCTGTGAGAATAATAAGTTAAAAGTTCCTAACAATGAGGTAACCTTGAGGCAATAATGAGTAAGGAAGTTTAAATGCTACTAGTCATTATTGAAGCAACAATAATGTAAATTTTTGAGACAGTTTCAGAAAAAGCTTTAGTTAAATGAAGGTATTCTATTGGACTAGGATTAGCCAATCAGAGACTTGAAATACAGAAATCTACAAATTTAGGCGGTGGAAAAACAGTTCAGTTGCCTCCAACCAGTGCTCATAACCAGACGCGAGATGTGTCCTCAAAAATTAATTAATTACATATTCGTGTGAGACGAAAATAGTATACGTGTTAAAAGGTGCAAGTATTAAATAAAAGAATCTCACAGCTCTCTATATCAGTGAAGTGCTATTTAATTTGTGTCAAGGATTAATAAAAAGGAGTGAATTAAAACTTAAAATCTGTGTAAGCCTACATTCTTCAGTCGTACCACAACCCTGCCAAGACATCCATGTCTCTAACAATAATACTGACGCAGCCGAGGCAAACATAAATATTAAATATTTAATGAAACAGTTTAATTACAAAGTTAATATTTTTTTTAAACTTGGGGCAAAGGCCACCTAAAAGTACATTTGGGGCGAAGGCTACCGGAAACTGTTTACTATACGTGCGGTAGCAATTACTACAAGTTCGGCTCCCCAACAGTTGAAATACAATATAACTCCATTTTCTCAAATTGACGCCCAAAGCGTGGTGCAAACAAGCTAAAACAACACCTTCTTCATAATAAAATGAATAAAAATGTACAAAGCTGTAATTTATTAATGGGTGCGTTTCATACATAAACGTACATATTATAAGAATCACGCGACTTTCCCTACACATTAAAGTTTCATGGGTAGTCAACAAGAAATACACTTAAAAGTGTTCTTTTTATAAAGGACCCTTAAAATTCCATACCATTTCCATGCAATCGCGAGAAACCACTGAAAATCGATGGCAGCTTAAAAGAATAACAACATTGAACAATTCGAACCTTTAATAACGGATATCTCAGAAACGACTTATGCCACCAAAAAAACTTATTTTAAGCAAATTGTGTGTTTTAAACAGATCTACATTTTTTGTGTAGTACGTTTTCGTCTATCGCTTATCGTTATACAATATTATACAAAATTCATTCAGAATGAAGACTTCACGGGCTACTCCCAGAAAATTCAAGATATATGGTATTTTAAACAAAATCGTTACAGCAATTTTTTTAGAAAATAAAAAATTTCGAAAAAATCTTCCATGCAAAGGGTAGTTTGGGGTGGGTGGATTTTTTTGATAACCTTCCTGTCGCATCTTTGGAAAGTACTGAGCTTAAATATTAAGTTTGGCATTTATCCGACTTTTCGTTTTTGAGTTATGGTGTTTACAGACACACACTTGCACGTTTTTCTTAAAATGCTTCTATTTTATTTGTTCAGAGGGCTTCAAAACATGTATTTCCGGCGAAATCTCGGTATCGAATTTATGGGTAGAAAACAATAACTTTTCTACCTACTATGTCACTTGCCTATGGGAGATGATTGATCAAGTACATAGATCGTTCTGTAAATGTGTGTTAGGTTTATCTATTTCATCACCTAATGGAGCCGCAATGTTAGAGTTGGGAAGAGTAGGTAGCAAGGGCATGGTAGTAGAAAGGATACTTAAATATTGGCATAGATTGAAATCATTGGATGAGCATAATATCTTGAAGCAATGTTTAATAATACAAGAAAAATCCAGTGATGAGATGAACTGGGCTCAAGGAATAAGGAGAATTTTACAGGAAATAGGAATGGGTAACTTATGGGAGGAGAGAGAGGGGTTAAAGGTTTCTGGAAAGAAGTGAGGAACAGAGGGGAGATATAGAGAAACAAGAGGGGAGATATAGAGAAACAAGAATTATTTCAAAGTTGCGGTTATATTTATGTTATATTTATTTATTTATTTATTGAGCCCCACGTTTGGGAAGCCAATTTGCGACGGTTTTACTTATAATGTTTGTGTATGTGTGTTTACTTCACGTGGTGATGCCATTTTGTGACGTAATTCTTTGTTAGGTTTGTAGCTCCATCTGGTGTTAGCAATTTGCGGTAGTATTAGTGTTTGTTTGAAACAATGCTACAGTTATTTTATTTAATTTTGGTTTACAGCCCTACGGCTAGTTATGATCTTTTCGGTCGAGCACTTCTCTTTATACAGGTTGTGTAAACGGAAAGGAATCTTTTATCCAAAGATAATACTGATGAAAGAATTTCTTTTATACTTTTACTGTCGAACACTTTCACTATCACAATTTACACATTGATCTAGACACTCGCCAAACTGAAACTGTTATAACAACGTCTTACTGATCACTTTTAATTCACGTACTTCAACCTTTTGTATAATTAACTTTACCATACTTGAGATTTTTCATAACTCTTATACGCGTAACTTGCGAATCGATAGCCGACGTGTAATATTTCTGCTGGACTGAAGGACTGAAGGCGACGTGTATCATACAAATATTTTCGACGAACTGAAGGACTGAAGGCGACGTGTATCATGCAAATATTTTCGACGAACTGAAGGACTGAAGGCGACGTGTATCATGCAAATATTTTCGACGAACTGCCGGGGTCTATCTCTAACCTAGCCCTTTTATACTCATACACCCCGATATGCCTAAAGATTATAACTGAGCTGCAATTGGCTAATAAAACGCGCCAACATTAGCGTCTATTTTTATATCCAATGAAAATTATGAATACATATGCTCTAGGTATAATATTCCAGCAAATTCTACAGAAAAACGCGCCAACATTACGTAACTTCCTCGTCTCCAATAATGATAAACAGCTCACCCCCTCGCTGCATTATTGCACGCTATTATTGTCAGTTTCAGTAAGGCAGTATAAACTTACTTCTCGACAAATATTACAATCAACAAATATCTCAAATCAATTTCACATAAAAATGCATATTCATACTATAATCATTCTTTACATTTAAGTAATTTGTGATACAAATTACTGCAACAAAGTCTGGAAGGAAAGAAACGTTTGGAACTATATAGACAATTAAAGGTGGACTGGGGAAGGGAGAAGTATATGGATGTAGGTAATAGGTTAGTGAGAGAAGGGTGGGCCTGGTCTAGATTAGTACACATAGGATAAAGGGAGATAGGAAGGGAGCGAATTTGGATAGATGTCCTCTTTGTTGAGAGGAAGATAATGGTTTGCATTACATAATTGAATGTGAAGAAACTAAGTTGTGGAGAGATCAGTTTTTACCTAAAGAATGGGAGAATGTTAACAAAGAAGTATTAAAACGTTAGGATAATGAAAATACAAAAGGAGAGGGATATAAAAGGAATAGGAGAATATATGGGGAGAGTAAGAGAAAAATGGTTTAGAAAAATAAAGCAATATGAATTTGTTATGACCCACCATGCATAAATAACCACGGTGTTAAAATGCATACTAGACTAAAGAATAAATAGCAACTCAAAAGTAATGTATTAAACATTGTATGATTTTGTACAGCATTATGGAACATAAATTATAATAAATTACCTACTATGTACGTGGTAGAGAAGGTAACAAGTGACACGGGTGGCCAAGATCGTTAAGGCACGGGCTCGTGAACGGGAGGTTTGCGGTTTAAATTCCGTAAAGGCCGTCCTACCTGACGATTTTTTTTATCAGGTTTTCCTTAGTCCTTATAAGTAGCAAATGTCAGAGAGATAGCCTGAACTTACGCCTAGAACGTTTCCTTCCCAATTATCGTCATTTCATGTATCATCAGTGACACTGCCTGTGGTGCCGTGTGAAGTAAGAGCGACATTACACACTACTCAAAATTTAAAAAAATCTCATGTGTTACACTCACATGACTCTCTCTACTCTTGTACGAACTATTTTTACAAACGGTTATTCTCCATGTGCTTCATGTTAATCGAGATGTTAATCTTATTGCCAATTTTCTTGTAGATGCAAGGGGAATATGGTAGCTTTTAAGCGATAGTCAAATATTTTAAGAGCTGGTTGCTATGTGGCGCATTCCACTCTCTTTGCATGTCCAGGACATAAAAAAATGAATAACGAATTTGAGAAAAAGTATAAGTATTTGAAAATTTAAGGGAATAACAAGCAATATTTCAAAAATGGTTCACTCAACAACAAAAATGTATATGACATAAATTGTGTATTTTAACGCGATTTACATTTTTTGTGTAGTAAAATTTTGTCTATTTCTTATGGTTTACCAGTTATGAAAAAGTCGTTCACAATGAAGAATACTTTTGGAGACATTGCCAAAAAATTCGAGATGTACATTTCATTTGTCATGAAAATATCTTAAACATATGATATTTTAATCAAAATCGTTAGAGCCATTTTTGACAAAATTAAAATTTTCGAAAAATGTTCCATGTAGAGGGTAATCTGAGGTGGGGGGATTTTCTTGAAAACCTTCGTGTCGCATCTCTGGAAGATACTGAACCTAAATACCAAGTTTGGTGTTTATCCGACTGTTCGTTTCTGAGTTATGCTGTTTACACACAGACACACACACACACACACACGGACATGTTTCCAAAAATGCTTCTTTTTGGATTCAGGGAGTCTCAAAACATGTATTTCCGGTGAAATCTCGGTATCGAATTTTTGGGTGGAATGCAATACTTCCCCTATTTACTATACGTAGTCGAGAAAGTAAAAAAAAAAAAAAAAAAAAACTATTGTCAAAAGAAACAGTCGGGAGCACGCAACAAACAAAAGAATGGCACATAACGTTTCGGCATATATTATACATGCGAAGCCAATACTTGGAAATGCGCCGTTTTAAAGATCGTATCATGAATGCAGATAAGGTAAGTAGCCATTATTTAAATGGTCGCGGATAAAATATCGAGTGATCTGAATAAAGGGTAAGTGCTTGCATATTCATGGCTATGAACACTTTCTATGATTAATTACTCCCCTGAATAAGAACTTATTCGATTTCATTAGAATAAAAACGTACTACGCCACTCGAGTATACGTATACTCATTTCCACAGTCATCTTGATCAAATACACTTTGACCATATACAGCATCGCACCCAAAAATTCAATACTGAGATTTCACCGGAAATACATCTTTTAAGGTCCTCTTAATATAAAAAAGGATTTATAGAAAAAAGTCCGTGTCTTTGTCTTTCTATGTGTGTGTCTGTAAACAGTATAACTTAAAAACGAAAATTATCAAACTTCATATTTAAGTTTAATACCTTCCAAAGATGGAACACAAAGATTTTTCAAAATAAAACCCTACACCCCGAATTATCCTTTACATGAAACGTTTTTCGAAATTTTTTATTTTCTCAAAAATGGCTCTCACGATGCATCAAAACAACATATAACGAAGATATTTACATTACCAATAAAATGTATATCTTGTATTTTCTTGGAAATAGCCCATGAAATCCCCTTCGGAAGAAAGTTTCTATTATATTGTAGAACTGGAAAACATTAAGCGACACACGAAAACGTACTGCACAAAAAAATGCTCTCTTTGTAAAGCAAGCAGTTTATTTCAAATAACTCTTTTGTGGCAATATGTAAGTTCCGTGATATCCGTTAGTAATGGTTCGAATTCTCCAATATTTGATCATTCTTTTAAAGTCCTGTCGATTTTCAGTTGCTTCTCGTGATCGCATCGAAACAGTATGGAATTTTAAGGCTGGCATAAAGCGTTCAGTTCTTAAACATTTGACTATCAGTGTTCCCTTTGTATATATAACGAAATGTGCGAAGCAGCTATTTTGTAAAGGTATATTTCGATTAAAATAAAGTAGATACAAAAATAAGGTTTCATAGGAATAGTGTGAATACACACTAATAAAAGAAAAAGGGTAGAGAAAGTCATGTGAATGTAACATCACATTTTTACTTCTCTACTACGTATAGTAAGTAGGGGAAGTATTGTATTCAACCCAAAAATTCGATACCGAGATTTCGCCGGATATATATGTTTTGAGACCCCCTAAATCCAAAAAAAAAAGCATTTTTGGAAGTGGTATTTAGGTTCAGTATCTTCCAGAGATGCGACACGAAGGTTTTCAAGAAAATTACCTCACCCCAGATTACCGTTTACATGGAACATTTTTCGAAAATTTTAATTTTCTCAAAAATGCCTCTAAAGATTATGAATAAAATACCACAGGTTTAAGAGATTTTTATGGCAAATGAATTGTATATCTGGAATTTTCTGGGAATGTCTCCAAAACTATTCTTCATTGTGAACGACTTTTGCATAACTGGTAAACCATAAGAGGTAGACAAAATTTTACTACACAAAAATTGTAGATCGCATTAAAATACACAATTTATGTCATATACTTTTTTTGTTGAGTGAACCATTTTCTAGATATTGCTTGTTATTCCCTTAAATTTTCCAATACTTATACTTTTTCTCACATGGGAATTCGTTATTCATTTTTTTTATGTCTTGGACATACAAAGAGAATGGAGTGATCCACATAGCAACCAGCTCTTAAAACATTTGACTATCGCTTAAAGCCTACCATATTCCCCTTGCATCTACAAGAAAATTAGCAATAAGATTAACATCTCGATTAACATGAAGCAGATGGAGAATAAGCGTTTGTAAAAATAGTTTGTACAAGAGTAGAGAGAGCCATGTGAGTGTAACACATCAGATTTTTATTCATATGCCGCATTTTATAGAACAAGTGAGGATGAGGATAGCTATCGCTCTCATGTAATAACAGAGCTCAGCTTACGCCTCGTTCTTGCATAACACACTCGAGCGGTAATGACAGTCTTACCCCACTAGTTGCACAAATAACTGTTATGTACAGTTCTTCCTTATAATGAATACCGTCTACGTATCCTCAGCTATGATCTGTTGTAAGAATTTCTCTTTCACTGCTACGACAAAACCATACAAGAAGAATTGGTAACCTTTTTTATTCATGGAAATTCCAGTTCTCTCCTGGTAGCTTGCGTTTGACATTCTCTAAATTTCCTATCCAATAACTTAAGAGGGTAAACGTTTTGAAACTGGAAGATGAATTGGAAACACAAATCTCCACTGCCTGTTTTGACAACGTGATCAATGACGCAGATATGAGAACCCCCCCCCCAAGAATTACAACAGAGCATAAGGTTAAAACAAAACTGAAGCCCTGCAAGTCGACATATAGAAAATGAAAAGCGAGTTGTAAAGACACGAGGCCAATTGCTTGACGTGGTTGAATACGTCACGCATCAAGGTGCGAAGTATATACGAGCAAGGGAGAGGGAGAAAAGAGAGAGATGGTGTGTTCCAATGCCCCAAGCGTAGATTAATTTAAGAGAGACCACGAAAATTAAAATAGCCCCATCCTACAGAATTTCTGATTTATAAATTGAGCAACCTCTTGCACCACCCCTCCTTTCATGTTGCTGGTATTGTCCTCTTTAATAAAAGGCGCAGCAAAGAGGCCTTATGGTACTTGTTGACGCTACATCCTCCGTATCCGGCAGTCAGGAGGAATGTAATTAAAATCGAATCAATAACGGAGTGCTACAAAGCTATGGTACGAAATATAGCATAAAATATTTGTAAGCGATACTAGCATGAAGTGTGAACACTTCTCTACCGCGTACCTAGTAGATAGAGGAAGTATTGCATTCCACCCAAAAATTCGATATCGAGATTTCGCCAGAAATACAGGTTTTGAGATACCCTGAAGAAAAAAAAAACATTTTATAAAAAGGCCCGCTTGCGGGCGAGTGTATTCTGTGGGCAACATAACTAAAAAATCTGATGTGTTAAACTCACATGACTTTCTCTACTCTTGTACAAACTATTTTTACAAACGCTTATTCTCCATATGCTTCATGTTAATCGAGATGTTAATCTTATTGCTAATATTCTTGTACATGCAAATTGGTAGGCTTTAAGCGATAGTCAAATGTTTTAAGAGCTGCTTGCTAAGTGGAGTATTCCATTCTCTTTGCATTACCAGGACAAAAAAAAATAAACAAATAATGAATTTCCACTTGAGAAAAAGTATAAGTATTGGAAAATTTAAGGGAATAACAAGCAATATCTCGATAATGGTTCACTCAACAAAAACAATGTATATGACATAAATTGTGTATTTTAACGCGATCTACATTTTTTGTGTAGTAAAATTCTGCCTATCTCTTATGGTTTACCAGTTATGCAAAAGTCGTTTACAATGAAGAATACTTTTGGAGACATTCCCAGAAAATTCGAGATATACAATTCATTTGCCATAAAAATGTCTTAAACTTATGGTATTTTAATCAAAATCGTTAGAGCCATTTTTTAGAAAATTAAAATTTTCGAAAAATGTTCCATGGAAAGGATAATCTGGGGTGGCGGCATTTTCTAGAAAACGTTCGTGTCGCATCTCTGTAAGATACTGAACCTAAATACCAAGTAGGGTGTTTACCCGACACACACACAGGCACACGGACATATTTTCAAAAATGCTTGTTTTGGATTCAGAGGGTCTCAAAACATATATTTCCGCTGAAATCTCGGTATCGAGTTTTTGGGTGGAATACAATACTTCCCCTACTTACTATACGTAGTAGAGAAAGTAAAAAGCATTTTTAGAAAAAGGTCCGTGTGTGTATGTGTGTGTGTGTGTGTGTGTGAACAGCGTAACTCAGAAACAAACAGTTGGATAAACACCAAACTTGGTATTTAGGTTCAGTATCTTCCAGAGTTGCGACACGAAGGTTTTCAAGAAAATCCCCCCATCCCAGAATACCCTTTAAATGGAACATTTTTCGAAATTTTTTATTTTCTCAAACATGGCTCTAAGGATTTTGATTAAAGTATCATATGTTTAAGATATTTTCATGGCAAATGAAATGTATGTCTTCAATTTTGTGGGAATGTCCCCAAAAGTCCTCTTCATTCTGAATGACTTTTGCATAACTGTTAAACCTTAAGATATAGACAAAACTTTACTACACAAAAAATGTAGATCGCGTTAAAATACACAATTTATGGCATATACATTGTTCTTGTTGAGTGAACCATTTTCGAGATATTGTTTGTTATTCCCTTGAATTTTCCAATACCTATACTTTTTCTCAAATGGGAATTCTTTATTCCTTTTTTTATATCCTGGGCATGCAAAGAGAATGGAATGCTCCATATTAAAAGTTTTGACTATCGCTTAAAGCCTACCTACGATATTCCTCTTGCACCTACAAGAAACTTAGCAAGTTTCTGCAAATGTTTTTCTGGATTAACATGAAGTATATGGAGAATATGCGTTTGTAAACATAAATTTTACTAGAGTAGAGCAAGTCATGTGAGTGTAATGTATTCGATTTTTAAATTTATATTTAAAATATAGTTGTTGTGGCTACAATGATAAAATATATATAAAATTAAAGAGAATATTCCAATTTATAAGACTGCATAAAATACTAAAAATATCAATTTTTACCAATTTTCACCATTTACTGTTCCCTTAATTCCGTTTTATATACTATTGGAGGCATGGAATTATAATGCTATTTGATAGATGTATTTTTATCATCTTAATCTTACTTCGCTCTTTACTTCCTTTTTATTTGTTAATATTTACTTACGATTTAATTCATGCAGCAGCTAATATGAGCTACAAGTATAGATCAACAAGTAGGCGTGGATAAACGCTAGTTCGGCGGCAAGGTTGATATTGGTAACCTTGATATTAGGAACTCAATGTTCAACAGCTATTAGTAATTAATTTTATTTTCTCGTAAAAGCTATTCCTATTATTCACTATAGTCGAAGAAATGGTAGGTGCATTGGAGAATCACGGAAGTAGAAGGTACTCGACTTTGTCTCGTGTTTTAAAAGTCTTTCTCCACTGACCACTTGTAGCGCAATATAGGCTTGTAGAAACAGTCGCTGTCCATAGCAACTTGCTTTTATTTGTCTCGCTTTAAAGTTTTGAGTGGAAGTAACCGACACGAACGGCCTCTAGCACATAGTGCATATGGCATTTTGGCCAACACTGGAAACACTCCCCTGAATTAAACGTCATGTAAACCGCAACAAGGCTGGTCCGTGTACCCGGTTTATTGCCCATAGCCTGCAGACCCGACTACCGGACGGTGCTCGACGATGGTATGGGCGGGACGACAAAGCCTGTGTTTAGCGATGTGTTCAACTGCTCCGCCTATCCCTCCTTCGTGTTTGTATTTACAAAAATTTAACCCAAATGTTCTCCGCTTTTCCAGAGAACACATGTGTTGCTGTATCAGATTACTATTGCACCTGTAGGACGTTAGACAAAGAGGACCTTACCTTTGAGCTCGTTTTCTGAAGTAAGCAGAACCTGTTGAATACTATTTCTCCCTTAAAAGGTCTGATGTGCTGCATTCTGTGGCAGTATTTTATATCACAACATTGTAAATGCCAGAGTGATTGTAGTGTAAATAAGCATTATTGTATGACATTGATTTGAGATGTTTGTTAATTATAAGCATTGTTAGGAAATAAGTTTACACGGCCTCACTGAAACTGACAATAAGAGCGGGTAACAATGAGCGAGGGGGTGAGTTGTTTATCAATTATTAGACAAGCAAATGACGCCAGAGTAGCGCGCGTTTCTTTAGAAATGGAGGGAATTTCTTCCCTAGAGCATATGTGTTCGTGATTTTGATTGGATATAAATATAGACGCTAATGTTGGCGCGTTTTATTAACCAATAGCAGCTCGGTTATAATCTTTAGGTATATCGGGTGAGGGAGTATAAATTCCGTGCCAGAGACAGGTTTCGTCCAGTCCAACAGAAGGATTCGCGGGTAATACGTCGTTCAGTCCAACAGAATCATACACAGGTTATACGTCGCTCAGTTCATCAGAATCGTTCGCGGGTTACACGTCGCACAATTCTACAGGATCTCTTGTGTCGTAAAGTTTGTTATAAATGTGAAATACGCGAATTAATAACGTGCAGCAAATAAGTGATGATAGTAACATTAGAAAATATAACAGTTTCAGTCGGGCGTGTATCAAGAATAATTATGTGAAATTAAAGAAGTGTGACGACACTAAAAGTGTAAAAACAAATTCTTTTATCAGTGTTATCTTTCAGTAAAAACTCCTTTCCGTTTACACACCCTGTTTAAGAGATATGCTCGACTGAGAAATAATAGCTAGCCGGAGCACAAAGAACCCAAATTTAAAAATAGTAAAACAATAACAGGCGCTAAGAAAAAGATAACACGAAGTTAATTGACTCCCATACGTGGGGCAGATAAACATGAAGCATTTTCCAACTACCAAAAAATATTCTACTACAATTCACATGACTTTTTCTACCGACTCTTCTAAATAGTCTTCTTACAGAAGCTTTTCTTGTATCTGCTTCATGTTAACACTTGCAGAAATATCTTGTATTTTCTTGTAAGTACAAGGGGGATATTACTCGGCTATTCTGTAACCTTTTGTTAAGGCGTAACAGACTGTTAAAACCTGCTAACCAGGCTGTCGGTTTTCCGTAACTTCGTTTTGTTAAGAATAAAGATTTGGTTGTTGAACGCAACCCCAAGACCTCTTGCTAACTATCGCGTTTGTTACACAACGGATTCACGTAGAAGTCATTTTAAGAGGAAAAACATAACAGAAAATTCACATTTTAATTATTCGATTTAGCGTAAAATACACTGCCGTTTGTGAAAATTGCAACACCAAGAAGGAAACGCATGAATTCAATGCCACAGGTTAGGTACATGACAAGTAATAAATGATAAACTTTTCAAATCTATACTGACCTTTGAACCCTAATATTCAGTATTTGGTGTGGCCTCCATGCGCTGCAATTAGAGCTGCTATACGCCGTGGCTTGAATCAAAAATGTTCTCAATAAGTTCCTGAGGGATTTCACTCCGCGCAGTTTGGATTCGAGCCCACAAATCCGTGACACTGATTACTGGAGGACCGTGACGCACCAGGTGCCGACCAACCACATCCCAGACATGTTCGATGGGCGACATGTCAGGCGAACGTACAGGCCAGGGAAGCAATGGTACCCGTCGCTGTTCGAAGAATGCTTGTGCATTCCTCGCAATATGTGGCCGGGCATTGTCCTGTTGAAATGTGGGCCTGTGGAGATGCCTGAAGCAGGGGGAGTACCTCAGGCTCGACAACCACCGTTAGGTACCTGTTGTTGTTCAAAGTGCCCTCAATTCGTAGGAGGTGAGATAGGTTGTTGTAACCAATGGCGCCCCAAACCATCACACCTGGTGTTTGTCCGCTATGCCGCTCAACAACGCAACCCTCCAGGTTGCGCCCACCACGGTACCGCCGGGCATATGCGACCATCACTGTAGGACTCGTCCGAAAATACTACATTTTGCCACTCAGCACCCCAGTGACGGTATTCACGTGCCCATTGCAGTTGGAGGGGCTTGTGGCTTCTGGACAATGGAAGCCGACGTAATAGCATACATGCAACCAGACCAACCTGCAGCAGACGGCGACGAACCGTGATGCAGACAAGTTCACACCTGTTGCAGTGCTCCAGCGTCGAGCCAACACTGTGAATGAAGCTGTACGGTCCGTTATGGCCATGAGGATAAGATGACGGTCATCCGTTCTGTGGTCATGTTCTGTGGTCCAGTACCCGCTCTTCGCTGCGTACGACCTTCATCTATCCACTGCTTCCACACATGCATCACTGTCGTAGCAGCATGCCCTGTACAAGCCGAAATGTCACGGTATGACAAACCCGCTTCCCGGAGACAGATCATTCTGCTCCGTTCGAACTCACTCACATGCAGATATAGCTCCCTTTGAGGTCAACGAGACCTACTGGCACTCTATTGTTTCTATCTTGTTTGACAGCTCTGCACTGACTACACTGGGCGCAACACTGACCTTTTCGGACTGACACGAGAGGGCTCTGCTCGGCCTACGTGTACCCTATCTCCTTGCAAACCTAATCACTTATTGCTTGCACACTCATCTACACTTCCACCAAGTTTGGAGTTATTCGGGAAATTCTTTCTTGGTGTTGCAATTTTCACAAACGTCTGTGTATAACTGTTACGGATTACACTTGACTAATGATAGCATTCATTCATTCATTCATTCTGTAACATTCTCAAAGATAACACGAATAATGAAACTAAAGTTTCTTTTCACCACGACCTTCCATTTAACAAATACCTAAAATAATTGGATACCAAATATGAAACTGCGCTGCTAATTCTTTAGCCTGTCTTTCTTAACCTAAAACTGAAGTCATTTTACACGGCCACTGCCACAGCTGCTCAACAGTTTGGCGAGGTTTCGCAATAAAAATAATATAATTCTTTGAGGACAAGAAGATTTAAGTCTTACTATTCTACACAATGGGTGCAACAAAGGCAGTTGACATTCTAATTTACCCTACCTTTATTCTGTTCATGTAATTAGGCATTGTTCCATTTAAAAAATTGTATGTTTGCTCAAAAAATACACTTTCTTAGTATTACTAAAATCTGTTTATATGCTAAATGTTCGAGCCCCTGACTACCAATTAATGTTGTGAAAACTGCACATCAACAGCACTTTCGATTTCCGAAATATTTGCGGTGCAAGTTTTAGGTGATTCACCCTGATATATATATATATATATATATATATATATATATATATATATATATATATATATTCTCAGGTTGGATCATTTAAGTTGAGACTGTACAATATCTCCAAAACTGAGCGTTGTGGAAAGAAATGTCTTGAATAAGAGTTCCTTGATATTATGGGGAAAGTAAACGCCATCAGTCATGTTTTATTTGGAGGACGTTGTGATGGTCATTTTACAGACAATATAATTTTTTAAATAGGAATCTACGTTATGTTGTTTTCTCACTCATAAAAAATAAACAACATTTATATAAAGCACCTGGCAATTGTACTTACATAAACGTAAATAACAACGAAAAATGGCTGTGTACGAAGATCGCAATGAATGGTTGGACCATGAAGTCAAGTTACGTTTTGTAATTAGGAACCAACATTTGTTATTTTGTTTGCTTGTTCCTCTTCCTCCATCTTTTTATAAATTATTTTCTAGTGAGAGAACAACATACAAAATGTAGGTTCCCATTTAAAAAAAATTAAATTGACCATAAAACTTTCCCCCATAATATCAAGCAAGCTTTATTCAAGACATTTCTTCTTAAACGCTTAGTATTGGAGGTATCTCGTGTGTGTGTTGCCCCACGTACGGTACAAACTTTCCGGTGGCCTTCGCCCCAGGTTTACTTTTTATTGTTTATTTAAATATTATATACGTATGCCTCGGCTGCGTCAGTAGTAATTTGTAGAGCACGTATCTGTTAACAGGGCTGGTACGGCAAAACAACAAGGCTTACACAAAGTATAACTGCATTGTACTATTTCTATTATTAATAATTCACACGATTAAATAACACTTCCTGATATATCCTACTGTAGACCTGTGAGATTATTGTTATTTGCACTTTTTAACACGAAAACTTTATATTATTCTCACCGCAATGATTTTTTTTTGTCTCACACTGAACCCGTATATAAATCTGACTGACTGCTTGGTTACGCTTCCTTGTAGCGTCTCCCGCCTGAATCTGTACTTTTCCTCTATTTCAAGTCTCTGATTGGCTAAGCCCACTCCAATAGAATACATTTATTTAACTTAAAACTTTTTCTAGTTTTTGATTGGCTATTTATAAACTGTTTTAAATATTAGATTATTATTGTTCCAAGAATTATTAGTAGCCTTTTTAAACTTTCTAACTTATTGTTGGCTCAAGGTTACCTCATTGTTAGCAAATTTCGGCTTCTACTTTGTAATTCTGTTTGCTACGAAAAGCAGTACATTCACATAACATTATAATACATGTACATAATAATATAAACATAATACAATGACTGTTACATACACTTTATATATTATTACATACACATATTGCTTTTAAGGCAGGCTGTTATTTTATTTTATATTATATAATTAGGCTGCTATCATTTAAGTGTTAAAAATACTGCCTCATTGTACATATATGATCCTTATAACACAATACACAACATAAAATTATTTATGATGGCAAAATACGGTCTCAAACCATGTTGAACAGGTGTTAGTAATTAATTTTATTTTCGAGTAAGTATATTTTTATTATTCACTATCATCGAAAAACCATTATGTCATACACATGCGTCTGCATTGGGGAATCTCCACCTGGTCTGGTATTTTCAATCTCTTCTTCGCTCTCCAGTGATGCTGTTGTATCGCAATACGCTATTCTTGCACGCAACTTCATTGTTGTCGCATTCCTCAGAAGGCACAATCTCATTTCTTAAGGTTTGTGACAAAGCAAGATTAATATATAGTGTTTTCAGCACAGCGCTTGTCGAGACTCCATTCCCTGAGCGGAAAGACATTTTTCTCGAGTGAATGTGACCAGCGCTGACACAGCGGAGACAAGGCAATAGCCAGCACGGTAATCCGCTTTAATGCAGTAGTGAGGGCTGAGTTCGCGTCTCACTGTGATGACCACTCTGAGATGGCTGGTATTGGCTCCTAGAGGCTGCAATGCCACATTTATCGTTCCCATGTCGGTTACCACTATCCGGCACAGATTCCAATTTTACTCGGGCCAAGCCGAACGAATGAAATTCTCTGGAAAGTAGTAGGAAGAATATCAGCTGTTTTAGAGTTTCCGGTCGCCACGATCACAACAAATAGCCCACTCATTCTTCATAATCACCAACAGACCTTCGAGGACATAAAAATAATACATAAGAATATACAAAGCCGAAATGCTGAAATTGCACTTGCAGCCTGGAAACGGAGGTGTGAAACAGGTCGCTTATATTTTAAATCGATTTAAACGATACACAAACATACAATCAGGGCTATTCCGCAACCTTATGTTGAGGCAGTATTTTTAACACAAATGATATCAGTCTAATTATATAATATAAAATTTCATAACAGCCCGTCTTAAAGCAATATGTGTATAATATAATATATAAAGTGTATGTTACAGTAATTGTATTATGTTTATATTGTGTACATGTATAATAATGTTACGTGAATGTATTATGTAGTTTAACAATGTAGGAACTGTGAGAATTGAAGCAAGCTACCTTTCGTAGCAAACAGAATTATAAAGTAGAAGCCGAAAGTTGCTAACAATGGGGTAACAGTGAGGTAACCTTGAGACCACAATAAATTAAGAAGTTTAATAATGCTACTAATAATTTCTTGGAACAATAACATAATATTTAAAACAGTTTATAAATAGCCAATCAACAACTAAAAAAGTTTTAAGTTAAATAAAAGTATTCTACTGGAGTAGGCTTAGCCAATCAGAGACTTGAAATAGAGGAAATGCGCAAATTCAAGCGGGAGACACTAAAAGATAGGGTAACCAAGCAGTCAATCAGATTTGATTCCTGTTCAGTGTGAGACATACAAATTTATTGCGGTGAGAATAATATAAAGTTTACGTGTTAAAAAGTACAATTAACAATAATCTCACAGCTCTACAGTAGGATACATCAGTGAAGTGTTATTTAATCGTGTGAAACAGTAATAAAACAAAGTTATAATTTGTGTAAGCCTTGTTCTTTAGCCACACCAGCTCTGCTAAGAGATACGTGTTCTACAAAAATTACTACTGACGCAGCTGAGGCATACATATATAATATTAATTTTTTAAACGTGGGGGCAAAGGCCACCGGAAACTTCGAATCGTACGTGGGGTGAACACTCCAAGAAACATTTCTCCCGCAATACGTAGTGCAACCGCTACAATTAACCCTTACAAATTATCTCCCATACGTGGGGCGTCAATTACTTCAAGATTGGCTTCACATACGTGGGGCTGCAACCACTGCAATTGTTAAGGCTTAACAAACTGTTAGAACCACTAACCAATTGATCGGCATTCTGTAATTTCGTAACAAAAAATGTTGTTAAGAATAAAGATTTGGTTGTTGCAGGCAACAAACCCGGAGACCCTCATGCTAACGCGTTTGTTACACAACAGATTCACATAGACGTCGTTTTAATACCGCTGTAAAAGAGCAGCACGATATAAGCTTGTTATTTTAATCCTCAAACGTTTTATTTATTCTTTTTAGCGTAAAACATAAATGTTACGGATTACCCTTGAGTAAGTTATGTTCTGCGTGACGACAGCATTGGTAAATGGTGCTTTTAAGAGACGAATTTTAATAGGAAAACGAATGTATTGTGATCTCGTATCGTAATGGAAACTAACAGTTATTGATTTGACAATTTTAGGTTCAAATAGTGATAAATCTTGTGTTTATTTGCATGGTTCACGAATTCATTTGCCTCATTCGTGGGTTAAGGTTAGGAGCTGAACACTTTTGAGAGCTGAAGGATAGTACAGCAATAGGTTTTAGTTCCCAGAATTATTTTAAGATAATTTCCAATCTCCTATAAAAGAATTGCTAGCAGAAAGCTATTTACCAGTTTCTCGTAAGCGTAGAAATTGAATACATACTGATGCTGCAGAAGAGGAAGATCATAACAGTCAGTTCGGTTATAAAATGATGATTTATACGTAGTAAATGTGTATATAAGATAATCCGAAATAAAATACTTGTAGCTGCAACATTCCCCCAAATCACACAACTACTAAAACTAACCTTTCTTTTCACTACCACTTAACGAATACCTAAAATAACAAGGATATTATCAGATACCAACAATGATTTTCATTAAAAAAAAATCTGATGTGTTACACTCACATGACTTTCTCTACTCTTGTACAAACTATTTTTACAAACGCTTATTCTCCATATGCTTCATGTTAATCGAAATGTTAATCTTATTGCTAATTTTCTTGTAGATGCAAGGGGAATTGGTAGGTTCTAAGTGACAGTCAAATATTTTAAGAGGTGGTTGCTATGTGGGGTATTTCATTCTCTTTGTATGTCCAGGACATAAAAAAATGAATAACGAATTTGAGAAAAAGTCTAAGTATTGGAAAATTTAAGGGAATAACAAGCAATATCTCGAAAATGGTTCACTCATCACAAAAAATGTATATGACATAAATTGTGTATTTTAACGCGATCTACATTTTTTGTGTAGTAAAATTTTGTCTATCTCTTATGGTTTACCAGTTAAGCAAAAGTCGTTTACAATGAAGAATAGTTTTGGAGACATTCCCAGAAAATTCGAGATATACATTTCATTTGTCATGAAAATATCTTAAACATATGATATTGTAATCAAAATCGTTTCAGCCATTTTTGAGAAAATTAAAATTTTCGAAAAATTTTCCATGTAAAGGGTAGTCTGGGGTGGGGGGATTTTCTTGAAAACCTTTGTGTCGCATCTCTGGAACATACTGAACCTAAATACCAGGTTTGGTGTTTATCCGACTGTTGGTTTCTGAGTTATCCTGTTCACAGACACATACACACAGACATGTTTCCAAAAAGGCTTTTTTTTGGATTCAGGGGGTTTCAAAACATGTATTTCCGGTGAAATGTCGGTATCGAACTTTTGGGTGGAATACAATACTTCCCCTACTTACTATACGTAGTAGAGAAAGTAAAAAAAGTGTGTGTATAAATGTAAGTAAAAGTTTTTTAAAATTATTTTATGATATTTAAATAGCTTTTAATAACATACGCATGTTATAGAAATTAGGTCCATAGCACAGTTCAGTACTTAATTTAACACTTAAGGTGCATCCAGGTTATAGGTAATCAGCGATTATGATGGAGGAGGGTGATGACCAAACCTTTGCACCGAAGAAAAGAATATTACAGAGCAGTATATGACAATGACTCATGCTAGCAGAAGACCGAAATAGTCTTTTGCAAATAAGTTGTATAGTGCCTTCGTTTTATGCCAAGGCCACAACCGCCTTACACGCGTATCGGAAGAGACGGCAGTGACCTCAGTATTATGCCACTGCGTAGAAGCGGCGCAGGATGCGTCAAGAGTACGTTTATCAGCTGTGAGCTCTCTCAGTCGTTGCTTTGTCTTCGTGTTGTGAAGTGTTTATATGTGTGTTGTGTGTGATTTCCTTAAGAATTTTATTCTCTTATTAGTCCACAGAAATACCTGTCAGATAATTCACGTATTTTTTATGTACGATATATACGTGAAAAATGTATCATGTGGACAGGTGTGTGTACAATTTTAACAGCAGTTTCCTGGTTATCCAGTTCCGGGTAGAGACATGTGAGATGTTTGGTCAATAAATTTAGAGTAACGGGATTTGCTAAATGCCAAAAATAAAGTATACAGGAATAATCCCCACACCATAGACGAAGTTAAGGACAATATAAAAGTAGACATTTTGAACATACACAAGAAAAATTTAAGAGGTGTGATCAAAAAGTTTGCGGAATGGCTTCACAACAATGCAGACGCTGAGATTTCTTTAATTTTTACCCAGACTGTACATGCAGCTTTCCTTCCCGATAAAAATGAGTGGTCACGTGACTTCCTGTGACCATGCAGTGACAAGATAGACGCTCTGAAGTGAACACGTGTTTTGCTTGTGCTGCGATTTTTCCGCGTAGCAAAAATGTCAGATTACGAAGAACAAAGAACGAACGTCGAATTTTGCTTTAAACTCGGTAAAATTGCAACAGAAGCCTATGAAATGTTAAGAACAGCTTATAGGGAGGACGTTATGGGCAAATCTCAAGCATTAGAGTGGTTTCCGAAATTTAAAAGTGGTGTGACATCAGTTAAAGATGCAGATCGTTCGGGGCGACCCTGTCCCAGCAAAACTGATAAAAATATCAATCAGGTGAAGGAAATGGTCTTAAATGATAGGCGCATTACAATAAAAGAACTTTGACTCATTAGGACTCTCCTTTGGAAGTGTTCAAAGCATTTTGTAAGACAATTTGGACATGACAAGAATTACCGCCAAGTTCGGGCCCCGCCTGCTTTCAAATGTCCAAAAGGGAAGCAGTGTGATTGCCTGCACAGATCTTAAAGAACAGCTACAAAATGACACACAATTTATGGAGAAAATTATTGCTCGTGATGAAACATGGATTTATGGGTATGATCCAAAAACGAAGCAACAATCTTCCCAATGGAAGAGTTCTTCATCTCCACGCCCGAAAAAGGCCAGACAAGTTCGATCCAAAGTGAAGCCAACGATGATTGTGTTGTTTAACATTAAAGGCATTGTACATAAGGAATTTGTGCCACAGTGTCAAACAGTGAATCAAGTGTTCTACAAACAAGTGCTGCAAAGATTAAGGGAGAATGTGCGACTCAAACGGCCGGAGAAACGGAGGAGTGGTGACTGGTTCCTGCATCATGACAATGCGCCCGCGCACAAAGCCCTTTTGGATAAAAATAGGATGAATACTGTTCCCCATCCCGCCTATTCTCCAGATTTGGCACCAGCGGACTTTTTTCTTTTCCCGCGACTTAAAATATAGCTCCGAGAACACCGTTTTGAGGACATTGATGTCATCCATCGCGAATCGCAGAAGGCTCTGAACATGTTGAAAGAAGAGGACTTCCAGAGGTGCTTCCAGCAGTGGCAGAAGCGCTGAGACAAGTGTATCAACTCCCAAGGAGACTACTTCGAGGGTGACAGTGCAGATTAGACAAAACAAACTGTTGTGTAGTATTAATGGCGTCATTCCGGAAACTTTTTGATCACACCTCGTATGTGTGTGAATGGTTATTTTATCCGACGATGTCAAGAATGTCTTCGCGGAGATGGACACCACTTACAACAACAGTTATACCAAGGTTAGTACTCATTACATATGTGTTACTAACACTCGTGGGTAAGTAACGCGGGAGTTATGGAACGAAAAACCCCGCAGTGTAGTAGAGTGTGCGGAGCACGCATTCCGCGACCCGCGGCCTTGGCATAAAACGAAGGCACGTATTTTGTAAATGTATCTAGTAACTCAAGTTAGAACGTTAACCACCCTGACATGCAGCATCAGCCATCTTTAGTTTTTAGTAACCTGAGTTAGGCTGCGTCCCAATAACCAACAATTTTAGAATTCTTATGTCTGTTTATATGAAAGGGGTTTAGCTATTCACTCTTATACTGCACTTTTCTATCACTAGCGAAGTTGCCGGGCACTAAAAGCAAATTGGCAGTATGCCAGAATAGTCAACCGGATGCACCTGCAATACGCAGATCTAATGCAAATGAACCACACATCAAGCAAATGTTACTCACAACGCGCTGCGTCAGGATGAGTGGACGCAATTGCTGAAACGAGCATATAAATTTTACCTATACCTCCACACGAGTCTGTTGAAGTTAAGGGCTGCAGTAATCTTAACTGCAGGTGCAGCGAACTGTTTTCCTCTGCAATAATCACCAGCAGAGAGGGTGCGTGAAGAAGGATCAACTTGAATCACCAGCCATGCATATATCACGTCACCCAAGCGTTACTGACGAGAGAAGGGAAGGGGGCATGCGGGGCAAAGGGTGGATGATCTAATGGAGTTCCGGAGACATGCATTATAAAAGGGCTGAATCTGCAATATAGGGCAGCACAGTGACGTATCATCTTGTTGCGCTTCATGGTGTGAATTGGTATCCATGCAAATGCTTTGTTAGACGACATTGTCCCTGTAAGAGCCGTTCTGGTCCCATGTGGTCGCCTTTTTTCGACGTTATGGTTCATTTACTCCTGTTCCTGCTCCGGCGTGGAAAATCGATCCTTCTTTGTCTTCCTGCACTGTTTCTCTGTTGATGATCTGTCAGGCGCATCCACGAGCAACATGCGCCACGAAACAGATTGATTTCCCTTGCTGCTGTCCATTATGTACTCCTGATTTTCACTTGGAATTGTGTCCATGAAACCCGTGTATAATTGTTCATTAATATTACATTTCTTCCTGCAAGCCTTCATATTTTGGGGGCAATTTAATTTTAGCACAAAGCCTCCCAAGTTCACTAACCGACTAATCTATCTCTTCCTTAAGGGGAGACATTATTCTTCTTCTCCTCTCTGCAGGACTTGCATCTCCAAGGACTTACATGACAATGCCTTGGATTAGTAGCAAATAAACTCTGGATCATATCATATCCAGGATGGGCTATCAGTCCAATGCCTGGTATTGTGGTGAAAAAAACTGTACATTCCTCTATCGCCTTGCCCCCACTCATCTCTGATCTCTGTCAAAAAAAGCAATGGAGTCCTCTTCCAAGCGCACGATGGCCTATCGTGGCCGACTATCACAGCTGCACAATGAAAACAGTACTACATTTACAGGCCTCAGCCTCGCTAGTAAATACAACTCGAAACTGCGGATGCTTTCTTTACCTGACGTCCTTCCGATGCCACGCCCACTTGTTCGGTAACTATTTAGTTCATCCTCCCACCGAACGCACTCATATCGTGCCGTCTATATCTTGTCCCAATCTTAAAAGACAGTCTAACGCATACATGTTGTCATTAAAAATTTTAGTTTTGAAGACATTATCCTATGCAGAATATTTTTCTCTATCAGATTATATAATTTTTAGTGCCTTTATAGATTTCTATGGGCACAAATTTCTATAAAACTATTTCTTTCGGTAAAAGTCCGGTTCTTGCTGTTTCTATACTTATCACGCGGTGACAAACTAAAGGGTAGAATGTAATAATATTTTATCTTGGCTAGTAAACTAGAGTGCCCATACTTGTCCAGCTTAAATTCTGTATCTTTAACATTATGAGGGTTATAATTCCTAAAATATTTTCGGAAAATTCCATAACTATGTAGTAGAAAAGTCAGCCAGTGAGAAACGTTTTGTTATTGGGTTTACAACGGGTACTAAGCGAGAGAAAGTGTTGAGGATGGTTGGAGACAGTTTTTAAAAACAGCCGGAATCCTATAACTTCTTGCATTCACTGTGTACCTATGACAAACCAAAGTCGTCCATCTATTCAGATAACAAGCGCCAGGCGCAGGGCAAAAGACATGTTAACATCAGTCGTAAACAAGTGTGTACGTTTACAGAGTATGGAACACTTTGTATTCTTATGTAGGTTATTTATTTAACATTTTACGTAAATATTTATGTTTATGGAGGGAGAAAAAAGCAAGAAATGAAATGTTGATAAACTAAAAAGAACGCCAAATTAAAACTGAATATGTTAGATTACTATTCGAGTAAAACGAGTGTTAGCAGCAAAAGAAACAGCTAAGGCTACCGGGTATTCAGAAATAATAGTGTACAGGATAAAAAGGAACCAATGAAATGGCCTCTAAGGACCCATACAAAGAAGCAAAAAAGGGCGGGAGAAACAAAAACGCGCCTTTTTAATGCAATATGATGGAATAGTGCAAAACAGAGTGCGGCGCATCGTTCGTTTTTTGCTGTTTGGAAACGCTCCACCCACGTTGAATGTGATTTCACATAGGGTAAACAGTGATGAGAGATTTGATCATTTTATATCTCCATACTTTTTTTATAATATATATTTTTATACATGTAAAACCGTATTTCGATGTATTGAAAATACAAAGAGGACACATAAAGTGCAGGTAAAAGGTAATATCACACACACACACACACACACACACACAAACACACAGCAGTATTAAAGCAGTATTGAAAAATTCAAACCAATACGCACGCATATCTCGGAAATAGCTAATGCCACGCAAAATTTGAAAGAAAAGAAGTGTTTTAAAGAGATATACAGTTCTGTGTAGTAGGTTTTCGTCTATTTCTTATGGTTTAAAATTATACAAAAGTCATTCAGAATGAAAAGGATTTCACAGACTATTCCCGGAAAATGCAAATTATACATTTTATCATACAAATATCTTAAACATATGCTATTTTAAACAAAATCGTTAGACATTTGAGAAAGAATAAAATTAGACAAATTCTTCCACGAAAACCCTCGAAATAGGCTAAACTTAAAACACCAAGTTTGGTGTGTAACAGATTTTTCGTTTATGCATTATGCTGTTCACAGACAGGCAAATACACATGGAAAAGTGATTTTCTGTTAATTCAGGGAGGCTCAAAGCGTGTATTTCCGTTGAAATCTCAGTATAGAATTTTTGGGTGGAATGCAGTGCTCCCTCTAAAAGCTAAACTTTCGAAGTTTTTCAGTTTTATTAACCGCTAGGAAATCGCATTAAAACCATAGTGAACAGCTTTATGAAGCGGATAGAAGTACGCTAAACCAGCAAAACCTGCGTGAACTTGCAATACAATATTCTCCCTTTTCCTCTTTTGCAAGCAAAACAAAGTGTACTAAACAAGGGAGATGCAATAAATATCCAAAGCACGGAGATAAGAACACCTCCCCTCAAAAAGCGCAGACAGAGATAAACTTAATTTACTAAAGCGGAGCACACTCTTCCTGCACTTTTTCCATAAAGTACTACTCCGTTTCAAGGATGTTATCTGTACCCTTTAAATTCACACACAAACTACAAGCCAAATAGTGCGGTAGTAAACCCCGCAGCAAACAATATACCAATTTGCTTGACCCGTTCAGCGTCTCGTCCAATAATGAATCACAGCGGTTAGCAGATGTGCCGTAATTGCAATAAGCAATTATCCTAAATCCTACATCTGTTCTTGTAGCAATTACATGCTAATATGCCCACAAATTACAGGCCTAAATAATAATTCTCTTCGACATACCGCTGTATCTGTAATAACTCTATTACTGTACATACAAGGTGCAGAAAATTGTAGAGTAGAAAGGCAGTATCAAACAAACATTTTGAGCGGTATAACAGGAGCGCTGCATGACATAATCACATCAGACACACCTAGTGACAGCAACAAAAATAGTTTCACTTTAAGTTCAAAGGAGTTGTAAACTAAACCAACAAGTGTAGCAGGAACAATAGTGCATCAATATAAATATCTGCATTAATGCAAATAATATCATACAAGTGTAAATATTGTAGCGTCTATGTGTGTGCATTGTCACGTCGGACACATCATTGCTTTGTAGCATGACATTGTTGTGTATAATCATTTTGATTGTGAGTTTGAATTCCGTCCGGCGCAGCATTTCTTCCCCAGCCTCCTAGTACTAGCGTGGGACAGTCTTGTGTGTGTCTTCAGGGCGTGTGGATGTGTATGTAGTGTGTTGACCGTGCCTGCTTTAAATTTGTGCAGCTAAGTTCCTGGTTCTCTAGTTGCCACTGCAGCTACGCTCCCCAATGTTTATGCCGGGGTAACTAAATTTAATATCTAGCTGTAAAACCTTTAGGCCTTACCCCGGTGTATAACAATGTGTTATGTGCTAAATATAACGGAAGCTAGCTAGCCAGACAGCGCTGCAATTTAGGTGCCTGAATCCAAGCGGTACCAGACGGATATATCTCTAAGATGGCTCGAAGCACAATCGGCAAATATGACCAGCAGAGACGAGTAGAGGTTGAAACGAGATAGCGAGAGGCCGGGACAGAAATGGAAATTTCGAATTAGCCATGATGAAAGAAACGAGAGCAAATGTTCTCATACGGCGCAAATGTGATCAGCCAATCACAACATTACTTTAAAATAGTTGTGGAAAAACAGCACCTTTAGCGGGGTGTATGAGTAAAGCAAGGCCTCGGCAAGACTTTGTACAATATCCTCGGGTCGTGAACTCCTTGCCACTCAGATGTCCAAGCGTGAGACAAAGCTATTAGCGATTATTTACGAAAGGAACACAGAGTGGGAAGTACTCTCCTCCGCCATTGTGGAGAAACAAACGAGAAAATTGGAGGGAATACAATTGTGTTGTTAACTGTTGTTTAGCAATAATTTGTTAGAGCTGCAGAATTGTTGCTTGGATTGTTTGCGTCATATTTTTCTGTTGTGGTTTCTAACCTACAGAGCTGATACTTTTTTTTGTCTCGATGACCCATAAAAGTTTAAATCAAAAGTGAAATGCTGATATTAGTAATTGAATGAATTATTTCTAAAACGTGAAGTCAAGAGCAGTTTAATCCAGTACCTTTAGTTACAGGTGGAATAGTAAACAAGTACAGCTGCCAAACCATTCAGTAAACCACTTTCACTTGTCTGATTTTAGTATTACACGTTAGAATTTTAGGATTTAAGCAAAATATAGGAATATGACATACACGCGTGTACTTAATTTCTGTGATATGTAGTAGGGGTTCCCTTCGTTGCAATAGGTGCGATATAGGTCTGGAACTTTTTCGAGCCCCACGTTGGGCGCCAGGTATGTAGCGGTTATCTTCATCGCCGTCGTAGTCTCCTTACCGTAGTCTCCTTAACGTACTCTCGCCGCTACATTTTAGGAGTCGTCTTCAGGCATGGATGTCACCGATGTCAGTTAGGAAACACAGGTTATTATATCAGGATTCAACTGTCGGCGAATCGATCTGAAATTCCTCACGGTGATCGTGTCAAGGTAGAATGCGGAAGTGGTAACACCAGGATATTGTCTAGAAAGAAACATGGTTTCACTTTTTCTCACTCCAGCGCGTCTTTGTACTAGAAATCCTGCAAGATTTTCTTGTTGTCACTAACACGTGCGATTCTTTAACGCCATATTCACACGATTATCACTTGGTGCACTAACGTCTGCTCTGGCAAGTTGATCAATATCTCGGTGCTCTATCACCGTTCTTTAGTCTCGCGTTAACTTGAAATAGTCACTTGACAAATACTAAATTATTTACAAGTTTGGATAAAATTATATCGAGAATGTTATTAGCACAACAGACGAATATTTAACACAAATCACTTTGTAGCTACATAACTGCACGGCACTTAACAAGTTTAGCAACTTAACGACCGTTTCTCAATTGGAGTACTACGTGTTCCCTTAGGGAGGAATCATGGCAAACTGTAACATCCACGCTTACGTTCACATATATACACTATGTGATCAAAAGTATCCGGACACCCCACAAACATATGTTTTTCCATCTTAGGTGCATTGTGCTGCCACCTACTGCCTGGTACTCATTATCCGCGACCTCAGTAGTCATTAGACATCGTGAAACAGCACAATGGGACGCTCCGTGGACCTCACGGACTTTGAACGTGGTCAGGTGATTGGGTGTCACTTGTGTCAGAAGTCTGTACGCGAGATTTCCACACTCCTAAACATCCCTAGGTCCACTGTTTCTGATGTGATAGCGAAGTGGAAACGTGAAGGGACATGTAGTACAGCACAAAAGCGTACAGGCCGACCTCGTCTGTTGACTGACAGAGACTGCAGACATTTGAAGAGGGTCGTAAAGAGTAATAGGCAGACATCTATCCAGACTATCACACAGGAATTCCAAACTGCATCAGGATCCACTCCAAGCACTATGACAGCTAGGTGTGAGGTGAGATACCTTGGATTTCATGGTCGAGCGGCTGCTCATAAGCCACACATCACGCAGGAAAATGTCAAACGACGCCTCGCTTGGTGTAAGGAGCGTCAACATTACACGATTGAACAATGGCAAAACGTTGTATGGAGTGGCGAATCACGGTGTGGCGATCCGATGGCAGGTTGTGGGTATGGAAAATGCCTGGTGAACGTCATCTGCCAGCGTGTGTAGGGCCAACAGTAATATTTCGGAGGTGGTGGTGTTATGGTGAGGTTGTCTTTTTCCTGGAGGGGGCTTGCATCCGTTGTTGTTTTGCGTGACACGATCACAGCGCAGACCTACATTGATATTTTAAGTACGTTCTTGCTTCCCACTGTTGAAGAGCAATTCGGAATGGCGATTGCATATTTCAACACGATCGAGCACCTGTTCATACTGCACGGGCTGTGGCGGAGTGGTTACACGACAATAACATCCCTGTAATGGACTGGCCTGTACAGAGTCCTATAGAACACCATTGGGATGTTTTGGAACGCCGACTTCGTGCCAGGTCTCACCGACCTACATCGATACCTCTCCTCAGTTCCGCAATCAGTGAAGAATGGGCTGCCATTTCCCAAGAAACCATCCAGCACCTGATTGAAAGTATGCCTACGAGAGTGAAAGCTGTCATCAAGGCTAAGGGTGGGCCAACACCATATTGACTTCCAGCATTACCGATGGAGGTCGCCACGAACTTGTATGTCATTTTCAGCCAGGTGTCCGACACTTTTGATCACATAGTGTATATCAAGCCACTACTCGCCTCCGGTACATGAATCCACGACTTTCTATCTTCTCATTGGTACTAACAATCATCCTGTACCTTTATTGGCTCTCAGGTTGAAAATTCGAAGCATAAACGGTAAGAAGAAATCGTTGCCCGTAGCGTCTACTTTCTCTTGAAACTTGGTTCATCCCCACGAAATACAAAGAAATGTTGGATTTTTACGGGCCCGAGCTCGGAAAAACACAATAAACAGTTTGAAGGGAAGCTAGTCTATTTCGCCTAAATCTTGCAGATATTCTAACGCATTTACGCCTTTATTTATTTTACAGTGAATATGAAACTTAAAACATATTTACACTTTTGAGAGTTCTCGATTGATATAGTTTTTAATTCAGTTACTTTAAAATTGTAGAAAATTATCAAGTTGCAGGTTAATTAATTTAGACCGCTCGCCTCCCACCGAGGCGGCCCGGGTTCAATCCCAGGGACCTGCATGTGGGATTTGTGGTGGACGAAGCGGCGTCTGGGCGGGTTTTCTCCGGGTTCTCCGGTTTCCCCCGCCATTCATTCCACCAACTGCTCCATCATCACCTTTTGTTTCATCCATTTCACCATCATTTCGTTTCATCTACTTCCTTCATCCCATACCAGGCATCGGGCTGATCACCCATCCTAGATATTCTGTCTGATCCATGAGTATCTGCTTCTGGACGGGCATCTGACCCAGGCAGCCGCCTGTAAGTCCTGGGGGGTGTAGGTCCTAAATAAGAGGAGGGTAAACAGATAATGAATGAATGGTTAATTAATCATTAATAATTCATAAACTATGTTTACTTTTGTGCAGGTGTACTCAGGTGAAAATATCGCTGCAATGTCCACGTGGTGCTGCCATGTTCTTTGGCGCTGCCCAACCTCTTAAGTTACGTCGCGTTTAAGTCAAGTTGATCGTAATCCCGCATTAATGTTGACGTATGTAGTGCAAGGCTTCTGGTTCCTAACCTCAAAATGCATATTTTGGTATCGCTTTCTAGCTTATAATCTGCATATTTGTCTTCCCGCCTGGCGTATTGAGGTAGCATTTTATTTCTCGAATTCGTCATCTATGTTAGGTGTGTATTTATTGTCACAGGATGCAAAAGCCTATTGATTTAGCACTATCTTTACTTTCTCTACCACGTACCCAGTAAGTATTGCACTCCACCCAAAAATTCATACCGAGATTTCACCGGAAATGTACAACCTAACACAAAATAAATGACCAACAGCCAGAGAGGGACTTCGATTCAGAAAACGTCAGAAGCATTCGCTGACGCTGCGTTCACAATATACAATTTAATCTCACCCTGCGTTCATTTCAAAGCTATGTGATAAGTAGAAATACGCCTTTCAGTTTGAGTGTATGCATGGTAGCCGAGCGGTGAAACGCATCTGTCTCGTAATTGACTTCGCTTCGAGCTCTCGTAGAATCAACATGAGTAGGAAGAAGACAGCCGCAGCCTCCAAGCTTCCTCCTCGCGAGGAAGCCACCACCAGCGCCGTCACCGTTGAAGAAGAGCTTCCAGCCTCTCCACCGCCGCCGCCAGTCGAAGCACCCAGCACCATCTCTCCAGCCAGCGCAGCCAGTAACACGCCGCCGAACAGCGTGCCTGCACGTTACTCCGCTGTCGTCCAGGGAGTTCACCGTCAGCTCCCTGACGTGCTATCACTCACCGCCGCTCAACGCTTTTGGCCGTCTACGGCCAAGGCGTCTCGTATTCGAAACGACAGAGGTCCTACACCGCTAGTACGTCTCACATTCTTGGACGAGGGCGAATACTCGCTGGCCCTCGGCGCAGGACTGCCCTTGTTAGGGCAAACACTGTCGCTTGAGCACAGTCGTAGTGTGCGTCCAACTCCGTGCCGACGCTGATGCCTATACGGGCATACCGCCGCGTCATGTGACGCCGCACCCCGCTGCCACTACTGTGGCAATGAGACCATCACCTCCGACTACAGGGCACACGACCTGACACACCGCCGCCGCTTCTGCGCTTCCTGCGGGGGCAAGGGGCACTTCACTGGCCAGGCCGTCTGCCCACTCTACCCACGTAGAGCTACGCCGCACATCGCAGACACACCACAGAACATCACAACTACACCGCTGAACTTCACTTCATCGAACGACTCATCGCAGACCCAAGCACAGACAGCAGCTACGAACCAGCCCATCATCGATGCCATCCAGGACCTGCATGCTGAGGTGCTTAACCTAGCTGGCAGGCTCAGCGCGCTGGAAGAGCAACTCAGTGAGCAGTTTACTTGAGTCACCGACACCATTGACAAGTCACACGACGTGACCAAGAAACACATCCTAAACAACATCAGCAGTCACTTCACTGAGCACCAAGAATGCTTGGAGCAAATAAACAACAAATGCACAACCCTGGATGACTTCAAGTCCACGACTCTATGGAGAGCTTTTACGAAGATCTGAACGCACACTTCGACGAAATACTACACCAGCACATCATCAACGACAACCAACCCCCGGAGGTAACAGGCCCGGGATTGGAGCATGCATCTCCTGTTAAGACAGTTAAGTCACCACCGTCCACAGGTCCCTGTCAGGGCCATCGTCATGGCAGATACCTGACCCGCACAGCGGAGAATTCCGCCACTTCGAATATTCGCCCACAATCAGCGGGTTTGCTTTGGCGGTACCGGCCATCATGAACACCATTATGCCCCCATTAAATAGCACCACAACAGAATGAGATCCTTCTTTTCCTCTTCCTTTTTCCCTTCTACTACCTATATATACTTCTGTTTTTCCTTAGACCTTTATTCCTGTTTCCCCCCCCCCCCAAAACAAAAAAAAAATTGGAACAACTTGGGTTCGAATCCTTGGCGTAATTGTTTTTTTTATTTAGATTTTAATTTGTTAAATGCATAGCAAAGGCGTATGTTTTCCATGCATAAGATATCTATTACTTTTAAGACATTCATGCATAAAAACAAACAAATAACTCTTTTCGTTTTAAAAAACTGCCGTATTCGTAAGAATTCTAAAGTGCATTCCAGATTGTTTCCATGCGACTGCATAAAATTTAAAGGTCAGCATATAGTGTCCAGTGCTTAACATTTGACTGTCGCTGTTCTCTTTGCATTTTTAGCGAAATATGTAATGCATTTATTTCTGCAAAGGTTTATTTAGATTAAAATGCAGTAGATACAGAAATAGAATACTTCCCCTACTTACTATACGTAGTAGAGAAAGTAATAAGCTTTAGTAAATATAATTTGCATAACCCACTAATAAAGATAGAGGGTAGAGAAAGCCATGTAAATGTATCACATCAAACTTTTCATTTAGGACTATTATATTTACTTAATTCTCATTTAGTTTCAAAACGATAAGGAGAGTGTTTCATTTTTATGTGCGACATAAAATCAAATAAGCCTTAACAATTGGAAATTATATCTTAGTATGCGCAATAAACATTGCGTTTTTCTGGGGAAAAAATAAAATTTTGCTGGCGATACGAACCCGCCTCATCACTGCGTATCGGCATACAAACGGCATGTTTAGTGACTGGCAGTCAATATGAAAGGTAACAATAGAACGAAGCTGAAAGCACGCGTCCCACGATACCATTGTGAACCGGCCGCGGATTTTGGACTTAGGTAACTATACGCTTCGACAGTCTGCTCATATTTTTTATCTCAGGGTGTGTTATGGGGCCCTCTGGATAAAAAAATCCTGTTTAGAAAATGGTCGGCGTGTATGTATGTGTGTGTTCCCGAGTCGCGGGTTCAAACCCGGCGGAGGGCGATTGATTTATTCCGGCTTAAAATTCCTTTACATGGCTACCTTCGGAAGGGAAGTAAAGCGGGTAGTCCCGCGTCGTAGATTTACGGCGCATAAAAGAACCTTAAGCCTGATAAAGAGGTCTCTGAGCAAAATTACCGGTCTTTCACGCCCAATATAGAATGGGACGCTAAGGACCATAGTAGTTAAAGAGCGTCCATAAATAAAACTCAATTATTGTGTGCGTGTGTTTGTGTGTGTGCGCGCTCGCGCGTGAACCGCATGCCAAACTTTGTCTTTCAAGGATGCGACACGGGGATTTTCCTATCGTTTACATGGACAATTTTTTGTAATTTTCGTTTATCTCAAAAATGGCTCTAACAATTTCCATTAACATACCTAAACCCAGCGGGATGGCGGTAACATCTGTGGTCCGCATTCTAGAGGTTCCGGGTTCAGATCCCGTGGGCCGACCAATCTGACTGCTATTTTTTCGCGGTTTCCCTCAGTCGCCAAGGTAAGTACCCGACCCAAAGTTTCACATTAACTCTAAAACAATAGGAAATCATGACAAATGGATGGTATGATAGGAATACTCTGCCATCTAACCACAAATAATTAAAGCAGATACACTGGATGGCACCCTAATGCCACCTGCCCGGCCCGCGTGGAAGCAGCGGTATAGTTGATGTACACATGCCTCTGTGGACATGTGACAAAATAAGATGGTATGGTACAGGGATGAGACCTAGAAGGTTAACTATCCACCTCACAGAGGCACGAGGCATCTTCTAACACAGCCGGCGCGATATTGTTATATACTTAAAGTGACGGAAATTAATGAATAGAGGAGAAACACCGCGCAGCCGGTTCGTAGGTTTTGGCTCTCCTTGTATATACATATACACGTAAATAGTATAACCATATATCCAAGCACTACAGAAAGTAACAAAAACGCTACTTGTATCTCAAACTAATTTTAGAGTATATACTCGTAATGTTCAGATCAAACACCATAGAATTTCCAATCAAAACTGCGCTCTTGAGATGTAAATAGAACGGTAAGCACTGAATTAATAACCTTAATATGCTGCAACAACACCAGTAAAGTAACAATTTTACTTAAATTGAAGATTATGTATTTCTATTTACGTAATTTATTATCCTCACGCTTGGGAAGCTAATTTGAGAAAGGTAGTTGCTTTAGTTTAACTGCCCCAGTATGGGAGCCAATTTGAGATTGTGTTTTGTTGTTGCATGAGTTTGCACCACGTTGGACGTCAATTTGAGAAAGTACTGTTTGTTACGTATATGCTGCTACTTATGAGAAGCCGATTTTTGAAGATGTATTTTTGTTGTTACGCTCCAAGTTTAAAAAAAATATTTACTTTGTTATTAAACTGCTTCTATAGATATTATTTGTGTTTAATGTTTGCCTCGGCTGCGTCAGTATTGTTTTAGAGACACGTTTCTCTTAATCAGGGCGTGGTGCGACAAGAATGTACACTTACACAGATTTTAAGTTTTAATTCACTTCTTTTTATTAATCCTTGACACAAATTAAATAGCAGTACACTGATATTAAGAGCTGTGAGAATCTTTAATTTAATGCTTGCACTTTTTTAACGCGTATACTTAATTTTCGTTTCACACGAATACGTACGCATCTTCCATCCGGTTACTATCAAGGTCTGCCAGCAACTGAACAGATTTCAACGGTTCAAACCCGTAAACTTCTGTATTTTAAGTCTCTGATTGGCTAATCCTAGTCCAAAAGAATACCGGCATTTTACTAAAGCTTTTTCTGGCTGTTGATTGGCTAATTTAAACTGTCACAAAATTTACATTATTACTGCCTTAATCATGACTACTGTCCATTCCAAACCAGAGTTCCCTCTGATGTAAACAGAAGCACGTGCTTCGGCGTGTCACGAACCCAAGAATATACCCTTACGCCAACGTAAATAGTTCCTTAATACATGTATTGTATTATGAAATATTAGAGCAACAAAGGTATGGAACTGCACATTTTATTGCGGTTATCATAAGAACTCATTGTTAAAGGTAATGGATATAGTCTAGCTGTTAAGAGATTACAAAATATGATTTTCGCCTGCTATTGCGCTAACGCCGAGAGCATCTTGCTGGTTAATACCAACCAAATGCACGACTGCCACTCTCTTACATACACAAGAAATACAGCAATGAATTCCCAGAGGTGCTATGTGAGTACCGAATAAACACCTTGCCTAACACAGGATATGTGATAAGCGAACAGTCATTCATAATACACTAACACACATATTCTCAGCTCCGGTCAAATCTTG
Organism: Deroplatys truncata; assembly: GCA_030765065.1. Classification (NCBI taxonomy): domain Eukaryota; kingdom Metazoa; phylum Arthropoda; class Insecta; order Mantodea; family Mantidae; genus Deroplatys; species Deroplatys truncata. The sequence goes on from CM060979.1 coordinate 18,669,903, forward strand.
TGATTTAGTCAGTTGGTATTTGAGCTCACATGCCAGAGGAAGGTGCGTGTAGCGCGAATAAACTGTTCAAACACACAAGGGGGAAACAGTTAAAAAGTGGCTAAAAACAAACAATACTTCATATATTCAACTCACTATTACAAAAATCACTGACACTTGCATTAGTGCATATTATGAAACTAATATCGGATTTTACAGGCGTTTCAGTGAGAAGTGTAACGAAAGCGAGCACGGAATATAAACATACATAATACAACATATAAGAGGATAAAATGAGGGAACTTGTTTTAAGTGCGACAGTGCTGTGGATAAGCTTGTCATTATTTTAGAGAGTAGTTCTGATTTCGATATGGCAGCTGAGTCATCTTCGGAGGATTCGGATTTGTGTGTGTTCATTTCCGCATACTTATAAAATTGATTGTTACCTCAGGTTGCATTTTGAACTATGATTCTCACACAAGAGCACGTTTTTATAGATTAAACAGTGTTCAACAAGCGCGTGAGAGGGGAACAAGCAGCCATTAGGGGGCGGGAATTGCGAACTACTTTCGCGCTGATAATACAAAGAGTTTGTTTTCAGTGAAAGGCACTCTGGTTTGGAATGGACAGTAGTAGTATTTAAACTCTCAAACTCATTATTGCCTTAAGGTTACCTCATTGTTACCTCATTATTAGCAACTTTAAACTTATTATTCTCACAGCTCTTACATTATTAAATTACGCAATGCATTCACATAACATTGTTGAACATGTTGTAATAATATAAGCATATGCAATGACTGTTACAACAATTTTTACAAATTATTACATATACATTGCTTCAAGGCGGGCTGTTATTGAATTTACAAATTATATAATTTAATTGAAATTATTTAAGTGTTAAAAATACTGCCTCAAAATGTGAAATGAAACACGAACAATTTGGAAGACGTCTGAGCGTCTTGCAGTCGCTCTAAAATAAGTTCGGAATAAGATTTACTGAAACGTTAATACAATTCACGTTTACCTAGTTCTCGTAAGATGCTCACTTCTTGCACCCGAATAAAGCAATCAAGCGATATGTTACCGTTTGCTTTTCTGGGAACGGGATCAAACATCGGAAGTGGAGTACTGGAGCTTGCTTGCTTGGCGTAACTCTTACAACATGCAGATGCCTTTCCAATGCTGTGTATAGGAGTCTAATCAAATCGGCGAGGCAATTTACAGGAGAAGAGGAAGACGGCGGATATTGGATGGGAAGGGGAAGAGGGGGGAGGCACTACCTCCAGACTACTAATGCAAGAAGCAACAATCCTAAGGGAACTTGCTGTTACAGCACCATATTGCCGCCGCTTCTTTTCCTGAACGGTCGGGGCGATACGTCCAAGTTTCAGACCCAAAATCAAACAAAACATGCTCCTTGAGCTCAGGGGCTATTATAAGGGGAGGTGGGGGGTGGGGAGCTGATGCTGACGTTCCGCAGAAACTTCCAGATCAACAACATCCTGCTCGTGTAATACGTGCACAGAACACAGGGAGAACTTCCTGTCCATGTCCGTTGGACACGTGTACCGGATTGGTGCTGCGGTTTTGGATCGTCTTAGAGCGACGTCTGCTGCAAGAAATGCTTGAGTTAATTCACTTCCAGGCTTAATAGACAACACAGCTGACGTGCATCCAGGGGTTATTTTGTTCTGGTCTCGAAGATGGAGAGATCGCATCACCACCACCGCGGAATATAAAGTCATCAACTCTCCCTCCTCATTCATCAGTTACCCCCACCTTTCTATCGTGCGGTTGGATGAATACTAGGCAAATTCACTTCACAGTTCAAAGTAAACAAATTAGTTATCAAAATTCTTATGTTACATTCATATGGCTTTCTCTAACCTCTATTGCTTGTTTAGTGTGTATACCAATATTCTTACGGTAGCTTACTACTTTCTCTACTACTTTAATGCTCAAAATTTATTTTGGATACGTGTCCGTGTGTGTCTGTGAACAGCATAACTCAGAAACGAACAGTCGGATAAACACCAAACTTGGTATTTAGGTTCAGTATCTTCCAGAGATGCGACATGAAGGTTTTCAAGAAAGTCCCCCCACCCCAGATTACCCTTTACGTGGAACATTTTTCGAAAATTTTAATTTTCTCAAAAATGTCTCCAACGAGTTTGATTAAAAATAATATGTTTAAGATATTTTCATGACAAATGAAATGTATATCTCGAATTTTCTAGGAATGTCTCCTGAATGAAAACATCATCTTCATTAATTACGCTCAGATAAGTATTTTAAAATGGAATGGAATGTGTATCGGAGGCAACTTATTCAGGGAATGCGGATGTTTGATGCAGTGTATGATGTATGTTTGATGTATCACAAATTACTTAAATGTAAATAATGATTGTAATATGAATATGCATTTTTATGTGACATTGATTTGAGATGTTTGTTGATTGTAATTATTGTTGGGAAGTAAGTTTATACTGCCTTACTGAAACTGACAATAATAGCGCGCAATAATGCAGCGAGGGGGTGAGCTGTTTATCATTATTGGAAACGAGGAAGTTACGTAATATTGGCACGTTTTTCTTTTAGAATCTTCTGGAACATTTCCCTAGAGCATATGTATTCATAATTTTCATTGGATATAAAAATAGACGCTAATGTTGGCGCGTTTTATTAGCCAATTGCAGCTCAGTTATAATCTCTAGGCATATCTGGGTGAAGGAGTATAAAAAGAGTAGGTTAGAGGTAGACCCCGTCAGTTCATCAAAATTCTTTGTACACTACACGTCGCATTCCCGTCAGTTCGTCGAAAGTATTTGTACGGCACACTTCGGATATCAATTTGTAGGTTACGCGTAACAGAGTTATGAAAAATCTCAAGTGTTATAAAGTTAATTATACAAAAAGTTGAAGTACGCGAATTAAGAATTATCAGTAATGAAGTTATTATAACAGTTTCAGTTTGGCGAGTGTCAAGATCAATGTGTAAATGTGATAGTTAACGTGTTCGACAATAAAAGTGTAAAACAAATTTCTTCATCAGTGTTATCTTTGGATAACAGATTCCTTTCCGTTTACACAACCTGTATAAAGAGAAGTGCTTGACCAAAAGGATAATAGCTAGCCGGAGGACAAAGAACCCAAATTAAATAAAATAACAGTAGCATTTTTTTAAACAAAAAAACTAATACTGCCGCAAATTGCTAACACCAGATGGAGCTAACAAACCTAACAAATGAATCACGTCACAAGATGGCTTCAACGCGAGAAGTAAACACACATACACAAACATTATAAGTAATACACTCGCATGTTGTACGTACGCCCCGCGAGGAGACACCGGGCGGCCGAAACCAGGAGTGATGGCACAACAATGACAGGGTCCCTACAGTTTTCAGATATAGACACCCGGCAATCGGACAGGCAAACAGGGTACCCCGCCCCACATAGGGTCCAACGCCCCCGCAGGGGCGGTTCTTATACCCCGGCAACCATCCGAATGCCAAGGAACGGAAAAGTTCACCGAGAGCATCCTTTGCCCCTGCCACGCTGCATCCAAACGCTCTCACCGATACTTCCAACCCTGAAATAGTCTAAAAGGGGTGAAACATGAATGAAATTATTAATGGAACGAAAGGGAGGGACAGGAAAATTCTGGGGAGTAAGGAACCGCTTCAGGATTCGCCTGACGATGCGAAAAAACCTATGGGTCAGATTGGGCGGTCGCCGAGGACCGAACCCGGGACCTTCCGAATGCGGGCCACAGATGTTACCGCCGGAGCCATCGCGCGCGGTAATATTTTAAGAAAGATAGATGTCAATGTTATAATTAGACAGCATTTTATTTCCTTGTTATGGCTGTACAAAAACGCTATATCCAAGACCTTAGTACGCGAGTTATATTCCTTTTATCTTCACACAGTTATCATCACTCCACATTGAAAAGTTTGAAAAACAACCATTCCTTCCTCACAACGCTCATCTCAATAAAGTACAACCATCCGGTTTGAAAAGGAACCAGTTAGTGTTCAGTTCGTTTTTAGAGTAGAGATGTGTGTGTTAAAGTGACCGGGTATATGTTAGGACCTTTTTCAAATTCGAGATGAAATATTTCGAAGTTGGGGCAAGTGATTTTTCGATTTACAAACATGAAGTGATTCATGCTCAGGGCAGAAAAATTGTAATGTATAAAACTTAAAAAAAAAAAAAAAAATCAAATAGACTTGATTTCATGAGTTAGACACGCAGAACAGCTTCAGGAGGAAGATTTCAACAAAGAAATTACCAGGGAGTCGATTTTCATTAACTTAAGGGATGAAAGTGACGACTTCAAAATAAGTGCTGTCAAGAAAACGAAGAGGACATTACTGCTTCCTGTTCCACTGTACAGAGCACTCCTGCAACTCTTCGAAAAGGTGCCTAGCGCGAACATTGCCCAGCGTCCATATGCCTTTAAGTTTTGCACTTACTTTAACGGCATACGATCTTACTGGACCAACTTTCAATTCCAACGCTGTTGCAATGCCGGAAAAATCTCACTCTCTTTGGTCCCCTTTCATTAACATAGATTTTCCTAGGCCAAATCGAGTGTTAAGTCTGCACAAAAGACATTTCAATATACTCCTTCGGTTGCAGCGAACGCGTTCTGAATACATTACGCACAACCCATGATTCATGCACTTCTCACAGCGCCATGTGATTGTAAAAGGGCCGACAAGGAAAGAACTGCCTCAGTGAATAAAAGACACACGGAACTTTCCTTACACGAGTCTAACCACAGTATCTAATGAAAGAATGCGTGTCAGTATCGTCCAATAAAAATCCTAAGCTTAACCAAAAGCAGAAAATAAAATGAAATTGAGTTTTATTTACAAACGCTCTTTAACTACTGTGGTCCTTAGCGTCCCATTCTATATTGGGCGTGAAAGACCGGTAATTTTGATCAGAGGCCACTTTATCAGGCTTGAGATTCTTTTACGTGCCGTAAATCTCCGACACGGGACCACCGGCTTTACTTCCCTTCCGAAGGAAGCCATTCTACGGATTTTTACGCCCGAAAAAATCCATCGCCCTCCGCCGGATTTGAACCCGTGACCTCGGGAACTAGAGCCAAAAACAGATGCATTCATATGACTTCCTACCCACTCTTCTACAAAACTTTCTTAAAAAATTCTGATGTGATACATTCAGATGACTTTCTCTACCCTCTATTTTTATAAGTGGATACTCAAACTACTTTTACTAAAACTTATTTTTCTATATACTACATTTTAATCGAAATAAACCTTTGCAGAAATAGCTACATTACACATTTCTTTATAGATACAAAGAGAACAGCGATAGTCAAATGTTTAACAACTGGACACTATATGCTGCCTTAAAATTCCATACTGTTTCCATGACATCGCGAGAAACAACCGAAAATCATGGGACTTATAAGAATGATAAAAGTACTGAACAAATTGTGGCAGTAATTTGTATCACAACAATGTAAATGCCAGAGTGATTGTAGTGTAAATAAGCATTATTGTATGACTTTGATTTGAGATGTTTGTTAATTATATGCATTGTTAGGAAATAAGTTTACACGGCCTCACTGAAACTGACAATAAGAGCGGGTAACAATGAGCGAGGGGGTGAGTTGTTTATCAATTATTAGAGACAAGCAAATGACGTCCGATTGGCGCGCTTTTCTTAGAAATGGCGGGAATTTCTTCCCTAGAGCATATGTTTTCGTAATTTTTGATTGGATATAAAAATAGATGCTAATGTTGGCGCGTTTTATTAACCAATAGCAGCTCGATTATAATCTTTAGGCATATCGGGTGAGGGAGTATACAAAGCTAAAGTCAGAGATGGGTAACGCTCAGTCCAGAAGAAACATTCGCGGGAAACACGTCGCTCAGTCCAAATATCATACCACGGGTTACACGTCGCGTAGTTCAACGGAAGCATACATCAAGTACACGTTACGCAATTCTACAGAATCTCTCGCGTCGTAAAGCTAGTTATAAATGTGAAATACGCGAATTAATAATGTGCAGCAAATAAGTGATTATAGTGATATTAGAAAATATAACAGTTTCAGTCTGGCGTGTATCGAAAGATAATGTGAAATGAACAAAGTGTGACGGTAATAAAAGTGTAAAAACAAATTCTTTTATCAGTGTTATCTGTGAGTAACAAATCCTTTCCGTTTACACACCTTGATCAAGAGATATGCTCGACTGAGTAGTAATAATAGCTAACCGGAGGACAATGAACCCAAATTTAAAAATAGTAATACAATAACAGGCGCACAGCAAAAAGATAACACGATGTGACCGCGACAAATTCTCTTCCATACGTGGTGCAGATAAACATGAAGCATCTTCCAACTACCAACAAATAATTCCACTTCAAATTGGCGCACAAACGTGGGGCTAACAAGTAATCGACTTAAGAATCGAGCTATTAATGACGGATATTTCGGAAATGGCTGATGCCACAAAAAAGTTATTTGAAATAAGATCTACTCTTTTGTGTAGTACGCTTAACATTTACAAGTTATACAAGATTATACAACATTGCTTCCAAATAAAGAGGACTTCACAGCCTATTCCCAGAAAATGCATAAAATACATTTTACTTGTCATGTAAGTATCTTTCAAATACAGTAGTTTAATCAAAATCGTTAGAGGTATATTTTGAAAACAAAAATTTCGAAAAATGTTCCATGTAAGGTTGTTTAGTGTAAGAGGATTTGCTTGAAAATCTTCGTGTCGCATCTTTGGAAGATTCCGAACTTAAATGGCTTGAGGTTTAAAAGACTTTTCGTTTTTGAATTATGCTGATCACACGCTCGCACACACACGGACCTTTTTCAATATTTTGATACAGCGTATCTCAAAACAGGTATTTCCGGAAAAATCTCCGTTTCGAATATTTAGTTGGAATGCAACACTTCATCTACTTACTACTCGTTTAAGTAGGCATTAGAAAAAAATCAGATGTGTTACACTCACATGACTTTCTCTACTCTTGTACAAAGTATTTTTAAAAACGCTTATTCTCCATATGCTTCATGTTAATCGAGATGTTAATCTTATTGCTAATTTTCTTGTAGGTGCAAGGGGAATATGCTAGGCTTTAAGCCATAGTCAAATATCTTAAGAGCTGGTTGCTATGTGGAGCATTCCATTCTCTTTGCATTACCACGACAAAAAAAAAAAAATGAATAACGAATTCCCATTTGAGAAAAAGTATAAGTATCGGACAGTTTAAGGGAATAACAAGCAATATCTCGAAAACGGTTCACTCAACAACAAAAAATGTGTATGACATAAATTGTGTATTTTAACGCGATCTATATTTTTTGTGTAGTAAAATTTTGTCTATTTCTTATGGTTTACGAGCTATGCAAAAGTCGTTCACAATGAAGAATACTTTTGGAGACATTCCTAGAAAATTCAAGATATACATTTTATTTGTCATGAAAATGTCTTAAACATATGATATTTTACTTAAAATCGTTAGAGCCATTTCTGAGAAATTTAAAATTTTCGAAAAATGTTCCATGTTGTGGCAGTAATTTGTATCACAATAATGTAAATGCCAGAGTGATTGTAGTGTAAATAAGCATTATTGTATGACATTGATTTGAGATGCTTGTTAATTATAAGGATTGTTAGGAAATAAGTTTACACGGCCTCACTGAAACTGACAATAGGAGCGGATAACAATGAGCGAGGGGGTGAGTTGAATATTAATTAGAAGAGACAAACAAATGACGTCATATTGGGGCGCTTTTCTGTAGAAATGGAGGGAATATCTTCCTTAGAGCATATGTTTTGGTAATTTTGATTGGATATAAAAATAGTCGCTAATGTTGGCGCGTTTTATTAACCAATAGCAGCTCGGTTATAATCTTTAGGCATATTAGGGTGTGGGAGTATAAAAAGCTAAAGTCAGAGGCAGATTTCGTCAGTCCAACAGAAGCATTCGCGTGTAATACGTCGATCAGTTCAACATAAGTATTCGTGAGTTATACGTCGCGTAGTTCAACGGAAGCATACATAAAGTACACGTTACGCAATTCTACAGAATCTCTCGCGTCTTAAAGTTTGTTATAAATGTGAAACACGCGAATTAATAATGTGCAGTAAATAAGTGATTATAGTGATATTAGAAAATTAACAGTTTCAGTCTGGCGTGTATCAAGAGTCAATATGTGAACTTAATTAATTGTGACGGTAATAAAAGTGTAAAAACAAATTCTTTTATCAGCGTTATCTAAGAGATGTGCTCGACCGAGAAACAATAGCTAGCCGGAGGGCAATGAACCCAACATTCAAAGTAGTAAAACAATAACAGGCGCCCAATAGATAACACGAAATGACCGTGACAAATTGGCTCCCATACGTGGTGTATATAAACATGAAGCATCTTCAAACTACTAACAAATATTCCACTTCAATGTAAAGGGTAATATCTGGGGTGGGGGGATTTTCTTGAAAACCTTCGTGTCGCATCCTTGGAAGATACTGAACCTAAATACCAAGTTTTGTGTTTATCCAACTGTTTGTTTCTGAGTTATACTGTTCACAGACAGACACACACACACACAATGTTTTTTTGGATTCAGGGGGCCTCAAGACATATATTTCCGATGAAATCTCGGTATGGAATTTTTGGGTGGAATACAATACTTCCCCTACTTATTATACGTAGTAGAGAAAGTAAAAAAAGAAAGAAAGAAAGGATAAAAAAAAGTGACGCTAATTAGAGCAAAATTATAGATTATCTCAACTGTGCCTGACTAGTTGGAAAGAGTGATTAGGGTTATCTAAACATTTTCACAGTAAACTGACCGAATAGAATATGTGGAAAGGCAGATTTATTGCTGATGGAAATTATTTTAAAGGGAAAAAAATCGTAAATCTTACAAAAATCAAGAAATATGAAGAGTTTTGCAAAATATGAAATGTTTGCCACGTGCATTGGATTCTAACACCACAAAACTTAAAAATACTTGTTCCCATAATAATAGCAAGCATGGTTTAGAATATATATTTGCTACAAAATTTAGAAAAGGCTCAAACGATATGCCGCTTGAAAGAAGTGATAAAAGTTGCCATTATTTCCTGACCATACAGACTGCAGATCGCTCCCATCCCATGTAACAAAGACACGTTAGCATTTATAGCTTCTAACAAGAAGCGACATGACACCTGGCTTGTTGAAGGTTAGCGTTAATAGCCTCTCTCAAAGAGGCGGCATGTCGTTTGTACCTTTTCTAAATGTTGCCAGAAGTGTGAATTTGATGTTTTTCCTGTTTCTACTAATGACTAATGTGTCTGAAGTTGACGGCACCAAACTCACACCTCTGTTGACTATGCTGGCGTTATCCAGGGGGGCAAGGAGTAAATCACAACAGCATGCTGAATTAATGAAGCTCTCCCTTATCCCGTTCACCTGGATGTACCTGGCGTGCAGCGATGAAAATTGTGCATAATACCACAAAAACCCGTTATATCCCATTGGTCGTACCGCAAATAGCAGGTACGCTGCAGTACCCATATGAATAGGATTAACCTGATCACATCGGACGTTGCCGAAACCTTCCATTGGCACGAGGTTCATTCACCTGCTACTGCTCGTCGTCTATGTACCTTCTAATGTGTTAGTTATATGTGAAGAGCAGTGGCGGCTGCTATAAAAAGCACAAGAGCACATGATTTTTTGACACCTCGCTGATTTATTGTACAAACTATGTTTACCAACTTTATTCTCCATCTAAACATTTACAGTGGCTATCTTATTGCTAATTTTCTTGTAGCTGTAAGGGGAATTGGTAGTATTTAAGCGATAGTCAAATATTTTAAGAGCTGGTTGCAATGTGGAGTATTCCATTGTCTTTGCATGTCCAGGACATAAATAAACGAATAACGAATTCCCATTTGGGAAAAAGTATAAGTATTGCAAAACTCAAACAAATAATCAGGAAAAATCTCAGAAATGATTCACTCGACAAAAAAAATGTATATGACCTAAATTGCATGTTTTAACGAGGTCTACATTTTTTGTGCAGTAAAATTTTGTCTCTTACGGTTTACTAGTTATGCAAAAGTCATTCAGAAGAAAGAGGACTTTTGGGGGCATTTCCAGAAAATGTAAGGTATACATTTTATTTGCCATAAAAATATCTAAAACATGATATTTTATTAAAATCGTTAAGAGCCATTTTTGATAAACTCAACATTTTCGAAAAATATTCCATGTAAAGGGTAGTCTGAGGTGGGGAAATTTTCTTGAAAATCTTCGAGTCGCATCCTTAGAAGATACTAAACTCAAGTACCAAGTTTGGTAATTATCCGATTTTTCATTTTTGAGCTATTATGTCCACAGACAGAAAGACAAACAGACCCATACAAAAATGCTTTTTTACTTTCTCTACTTTCTCTATAGTAAGTAGGGGAAGTATTGTACTCCACCCAAAAATTCGACACCGAGATTTCACCGGAAATACATGTTTTGAGACCCCCTGAATACAAAAAAAAGTATTTTTGGAAGCATGTGCGTGTGTGTGTCTGTGAACAGTATAACTCAAAAACGAACCGTCGGTTAAACACCAAACTTAGTATTTAGGTTCAGTATCTTCCAGAGAGGCGACACGAGGGTTTTCAAGAAAACCCTCCACCCCAGATTACCCTTTACATGGAACATTTTTCGAAAATTTTTATTTTCTCAAAAATGGTTATCATATGTTTAAGATATTTTCATGACAAATAAAATGTATATCTTGAATTTTCTGGGAATGTCTCCATAAGTATTCTTCATTGTGAACGACTTTTGCATAACTGGTAAACCATAAGAGGTAGACAAATTTTACTGCACAAAAAATGCAGATCGTGTTAAAATACACAATTTATGTCATATACATTTTTTTGTTGAGTGAACCATTTTCGAGATATTGCTTGTTATTCCCTTAAATTTTCCAATACTTATACTTTTTCTCTTGAAATATTTGACTATCGCTTAAAGCCTACCAAGTCCCCTTGCTACTACAAGAAAATTAGCAATAACATCTGGATATCTCGATTAACATGAAACATATGGAGAATAAGAGTTTGTAGAAATAGTTTATACAAGAGTAGAGTAAGTCATGTGTCGCGGTATCGTTCGTGTTATCTTATTTGCTGAGCCCCTGTTATTGTTTTACTATTTTGAATTTTGGGTTCTTTGTCCTCCGGCTAGCTATTATTACTCAGTCGAGCAAATTTCTTGAACAGAGTGTGTAAACGGAAAGGAGTTGTTACTACAAGATAACACTGATAAAATAATTTGTTTTTACAATTTTATTGCCGTCACACTTTATTCATTTCACATAATTACTCTTGATACACGCCCGACTTAAACTGTTATATTTTCGAATGTAACTATAATCACTTATTTGCCGCACATTATAAATTCGAGTATTTCACATTTTTGTAACTAGCTTTACGACGCGAGAGATTCTGTAGAATTGCATAACGTGTACTTCGTGAATGATTCTGTTAAACTGCGCGACGTGTAACCGGTGAATGATTCTGTTGAACTGTGTGATACTTGTTTCTGGCTTTAGAATTTATGCTCCCTCACCCCGATATGCCTAAAGATTATAATTGAGCTGCTATTGGTTAATAATGCGCGCCAACATTAGCGTCTATTTTTTTATCCAATCAAAATTACGAACACATATGCTCTAGGGGAAATATTCCCTCCATTTCTAAAGAAAGGCACGCTACTCTGACGTCATTTGCTTGTCTCTTCTAATTAATAAACATCTCACCCCTCGCTCATTGTTACCCGCTCCTATTGTCAGTTTCAGTGAGGCCGTGTAAACGTATTTCGTAACAATGCTTATAATTAACAAACATATCAAATCATTGTCATACAATGTTAATTTACACTACAATCATCTGGCATTCACAGTGTTGAGATATAAAATACTGCCTCACATGTGAGTGTAAGACATCAGATTTTTTTAATCCAGGAGCCTCAAAACATGTATTTCCGGTGAAATCTCGGCATCGAACTTTGGGTGGAATAGAATACTTCCCCTACTTAGTATACGTAGTAGAGAAAGTACAGTACACTCACTCATATTAACATAATCAGTATAAATAATGTTGAATCTTACCTTGCTAAACGTTTCAAGCTACGAAAAACACAATACTTCAACTCAAAACCATATTCAACGTGATAGTGAAGTTACTTGCTTCAAGCGGCTAAAGGGGAACCCAAATGTACAGGGAGAGCCATTAGACTATGAACCGGCTGCGCGGTGTTTTTCCTGCCCGCGTCCTCGGCGCTCGTTGCCGTGTGGCGCTATCATAAAAAGGCGCGGATGAAACCATACATTTTTAAAACTACTTTTAAAGGCTTTACTTAACAACTTTATGAATATGTGTTTGAGGACAGAATTATTAGTGGAGATTTGTGGCCCCCTCGGTCCCCCGAACTAACCCCCTGGGATTTCTATCTCTGGGGTAGCTTAGAACAAAGTGTACAAGACAAACCCACACACCCTGGAAGAATTAAAACAAAATATCCGCCAGGAAATTGCCAGCATTTCTCAACGTGAACTACGGCGAGTAATGGATAGGTGCCAAAAATGTATGGACAACGACGGTGGCCAGTTTCAGCATCTCCTTTCATAAACTTGGTAAGTAAAGCCTTTAAAAGTAGTTTTATAAATGTTGTATGGTTTCATCCGCGCCTTTCTACGATAGCGGCAGACGGCAACGAGATCCAAGGACGCGGACAGGAAAAACACCACGCAGTCGGTTCGTAGTTTTTCGGCTCTCTCTGTATATTAGAATGGTTTCATAATACCACCTCCTCTCCTAATGGCATAACGTATAACGGGAAAACGCATAATTAAGCTAAATTTTAATGGACGAAGTTCGGTGACTAAAACACTTAACGCACATCTAGTTCAACTATGTTTAGTGCACGTCGCCCAAGAGTTAGCACCTCTTGCTAGGTATGCATTTTAAGCTGCGCAAACCTACAAGTGCTTCCACTTGCTAGTTTTTTGAAAACGCAGGCCACACTATGGGCGCTCACGTACATATATTATAAGCACTGGGAGGAGGGAAGGAAGGCTACGTCAGTGATGCTGTGCTATATGTCCGCGCTACAGGGGTTTGTTAACTTCGGTCCAAATGCTCACATTCATCTAGCGCGTGCAATTTAGTTTTATGCTTCATAAAACAAGAATGGAAGCGGAGGACAATTTTTCTGTCGTCTAACTCGAGGGAAGTTAGCAGTCAAATTTACAAAACAACATTACTCGACGGAGCAATGATCACGAGCGTAGAGGGATGCACTTGCTCTTGGTACTGGCTGTGTTTTCGTCATGGAGAGAAAAGGGAGATACTGTCTCCTCTTCGGAAAATGAACCCAGCGTGGAGATTTGCCCTAGCCCCAGGCTATACAATTGGATCATTAAACAAAGCCGCTTTCCAGATTATTTCTTCCAGTATCTACAGTGGTGATAGCGGACATTCACAGATGCACTATACCTAAATAGAATTAAACAAGGAAACGTTTGAGTGTTATACCTCTATAGCATTTCAGTGGTTTATGTTTTCTCTATCACGTACCTAAGATAACACAGCGGAGGGGCACACCTCGTGCACTGCCACCTACAAAAGATCTATTACAGGTGCCATCAGGAGGAACGGATGAAGTGAAGGAACTACAGGAGGCTACAAGCAGACAAGCCACAGAGACACGCGGAAGTCCCTAACACTTCCAAGTTCGAAGACACGTCCCACTGATGGAGCTGCCTAGAAAGGGAAATCAACGACCCGTCGCTGGCCTCTGGTATCCATGGGCAAGCATCCGCGCCATCTGTCCGAACCAGCCAAACCCCAGGAAACCTAAAAGCACTCCTGAAACATAAGAAGGAAATGGAATGAACGGTAGATGTAAAATCACTCCAGCATTCACCTGCCGACTGGAGAAAACCACGAAAAAACCCATGGGTCCCAGTGGCCAGTAGCTGGGGATAGAAGCCGGGACCTCCCGAATGCGAGTAGCCATTTCCGAGATATTCCTTGTTATTTGTTTGAATTTTCCAATACTTATACTTTTTCTCAAATGGGAATTCGTTATTCGTTTTCTTATGTCCTGGACATGCAAAGAGAATGAAATACGCCACATAGCAACCAGCGTTAAAATATTTGACTATCGCTTAAATCCTACCATATTCCCCTTGCATCTACAAGAAAATTACCAATAAGATTAACATCTTGATTAACATGTAGCATATGGAGAATAAGCGTTTGTAAAAATAGTTTGTACAAGAGTAGAGAAAGTCATGTGAGTGTAACACATCAGATTTTTGTTCTTGAAAAGGTAATTGCTGCTACTACAGAGAACACTGTGGTCTATTTGGTTTAAGCTTAGAAAAGCGTCCACAGACGACAAGAGTTCAGAAAAAAATCTCTGTCAAATGGGAAACCAAAGTGGAATCGGGAACGAAGTTTAACTTTCCATGTAGAAGTCGACGCTTCTAATCCCAGTGCTGGATGGAGAATGAATGTAGATCGAATTCCAAATCAGTACGTGCCTCGAATGTAGCTACCATGGCAGTATATAGGCAATCCCAGCAGGAGCTTTTTCCGTTGGATAACACGTTCCGGGAAGAGCTCTGGAAATCAGCACCAATTTACTCGGTACAACACTGTGCAACCGGAAAGAAATTTCCTGATTATGACCGACTGGAATAACCCTGGCGGTACAGCCTTACGCAACACAGAAACTTGGAGGATCGGAATTCTCGATTATATTTTGAGCAAGAGAATATTACCCATAATGCAACGGAGTTGTTTACGTTGGCGCTGACAAAATCTAGCCCCAACCCCTACCAGCGTGACCACCTCTGGTTTTCGAGCATAATTCTAGCCACTGAATTGGCAGGGTACTTAATCTCCCCCAAAGTTTGGCCGAAGGGTAACATCAACACATAAACCTTATATTTACATGCTCACTGCCATTTTCTTAACCACGGCTTTCTTACTTCCGCTTACTAGCGGCTACAACTTGAGGCAATATTTTATATCACAACATGCTGTGATTGTAGTTAAATTAATATTATTGTATGTACATGATTTTAGATGTTTGTTAGCCATAAGTATTGTTAGGAAATAAGTTTAAACGGCCTCACTGAAACTGACAATAGAAGTGGGTAACAATAAAGTTGTTTACCACTAAGAAGAGACAAACAAATGACGTCAGGGTAGCGTGCCTTTTCTTATAATTGGAGGGAATATTTTCCCTAGAGCATATATGTTAGCAGCAGTGATTGGCTGACCAAAACAGACGCTAAAGTTGGCGCGATTTGCTAACCAATAGCAGTTGTATTATAATGTTTAGGCAATTCGAGGTGAAGGAGTATATATTCTCGAGCCATAAGCAAGTGTCACGCAGTCCTGAAGAATCTCTCGCGAGGTACACGTCGCAGTTAGTTACAAAAATGTAAAGTGCGCGAAGTAATTGGTCCACGGCAACTAATACGACAGTAGTTACATTCGGAAATATTACAGTTTCAGTCAGGCGTGTATAAACATTAAACATGTGAATTATTAATTAATTGTGACGGCAATAAAAGTGTAGAAACAAATTATTTTATCACTGTTATCTTTCAACAACTCCTTTCTGTTTACACGCCCTGCTCAGAGATACTTGCTCGACTGAGTAATAATAGCTAGTCGGAGGACAAAGAACCCAAATTTAAAATAATATAACAATAACAGGCGTTCAACAAATAAGATAACACTAGCCAGAGAACCGCGACAAACTTAACCTTTGTCTCCATGTCGCTGACTAAAGCTCTCATGTTTGTAAATGTCGTAGCTGTCGTTAAGTGTAACCACATATGAAGATAATTCCTCTCCCCTTCCTCTAGAAGGCGCAATTATTTGTAATTGATTTAGCCTTTCTTTGTTTATCAATCGTAGCGAAATTATTTCATAGAGACGGTATCCAAACCACCCCTTTATTCAACATAGATTATAAACATCATGCATTGGTTAGTTTTATGCCCCTGAATTGTTTTTCAGGCCAGTCACACAGACAACTGATACCAGCTGTGTGGAGTCAGAAGTTGGGTGCCTGAAGATGGAAACATTAGGTAGAGAGAAACACTATGGCGACCTAGGAGAGTGGGGCACTTTTTATACACGACAGTGTACTTAGAACAATCCGAAATGTGCCCTTTTTGCAATTTATTGTTATGACCTTTGTAAGGTTTAAATTACTTCATGAATTCTTGCAATGGTTAATCTTTCAAATTTAATTGGAACTATAAAATATATTTTAACAAATGAGAACACTAATGATTGCTAAGTACACTTTATTTATCACTTAGTCACTCAGCGTAGCACAATCGTTACACCTGAGTCACTTTTGGAACAAAACACAACTGATCCGTCGAACCACAATTCACAACTAAATTACAAAGGCACTGTCCGCTTAGAACTTCTTAACAGAACTCAACGTAACTCCGGGGCGAGAGTTCCCTTATATAGGCCCGCATAAAAAGCGAAACCATCTAGAAGTGGAACCTACTCGAAACGGCCCAAGGGAATCCTCTGCAGAGGGGAAGCGGCAAGCAATGACTATTGTTCAGCATGCCTATTGTTCTGGAAGGGGCCTGCCTGGCAGGAAGTCGGGTTTCGTTCGCACTTTAGAGTGTTTTAGTAACATGTTTACATGCAATATAAGTGGGACGAATGAAGAACATAACCAAGTGTGTCGAAAGATTCAGGTAGCTTTATTTCAGTGTTTCTTTAGTAAAATGTTAATCCGCTCCAATATTTATAGCAAAGGATGTGGAGAGAACCTAGGTGGAGACTGAACTGACCAGGTTTAGCGACAGCGTACGCACTGCTAATTCAGGGGTTCAACGTTCGATTCCTGTACCAGTCATTCGACTGAATTGATCTCCACGATACCCTTGCGACGATAGTGTTTTTACTTTCTCTACTACGTATAGTAAGTAGGGGAAGTATTGTATTCCACCCAAAAATTCGATACCGAGATTTCACCGGTAATACATGTTTTGAGACCCCCTGAATACAATAAAAAGCATTTTTGGAAACATGTCCGTGTGTGTGTCTGTGAACAGCATAACTCAGAAACGAACAGTGTTATAAATACCAAACTTGGTATTTAGGTTCAGTATCTTCCAGAGATGCGACACGAAGGTTTTCAAGAAAATCCCTCACCCCAGATTACCCTTTACATGGAACATTTTTAGAAAATTTTAATTTTCTCAAAAATCGCTATAACGATTTTGATGAAAATATCATATGTTTAAGATATTTTCATGACAAATAAAATGTATATCTTGAATTTTTTGGGAATGTCTCCAAACGTATTCCTCATTGTGAACGACTTTTGCTAACTGGTAAACCATAAGAGATAGACATAATTTTACTACACAAAAAATGTAGATCGCGTTAAAATACACAATTTATGTCATATACACTTTTTTTTTGAGTGAACCATTTTCGAGATATTGCTTGTTATTCCCTTAAATTTTTCAATACTTATTTTCTCAAATGGGAATTCGTTATTCATTTTTTGTCTTGGATATGCAAAGAGTATTAATCTGTGGCAAAGGGAGTGGTGCTGCACCTAGCAACCAGCTATTATGTATACGCTTATGGGCTACTGTATTTCTATATTGCCCTTGCAAAAACAAAGCAAGGTACGCCTTAAGCGATAGTCAAATGTTTTTAGAACTGGTCGCTATATGTAAAATGTATTCTCTTTGCATGTCAAAAGATCGTTTCTGCAAATGTTTATCTCGATTAATATGAAATAGATGGAGAATAAGAGTTTGTAAAAATAGTTTTGTACAAGAGTAGAGAAAACCATGTGAGTGTAGCACATCAGATTTTTTTTACCTACTTCCCGTTCATACTGTCATGGAAAGTTAAATTATCTGCGTTCAGTGCTGGTATCTTAAGCTATCTGCGTGTTTTGTCTATTTTACTGCACGTATATGTATGAACTATACTACATCCTCTAATCTTTGATATATTTTTATTTCAGACATGGAATATAATCATATTGCATTTTAACACTTTAATCTCATCTGGGCCTTTAGTTAGTTTTATTTGCTAATAATTTACTTACGATTTAATTAATGCAGTAGCTAAGTGTGAGATGTAAATGATTCACTACTTTCTCTTCTATCAATAGGGAAGGTACTGCATTTCACCTAAAAATCCTATACCGAGATTTCACCCTAAATTAACACCATTTTTAGAAAAAGGTCCGTGTATGTATTGTATGTGAACAGAATTTCTCAAAAACGAAAAATTGCACAAACACCAAACTTGGTATTTAAGATTCAGTACCTTCCAAAGAAGCGACACGAAGATTTTCAAAAAAATCCTCTACCCAAACCTAACCATTAAATGCAGCATTTTTCAAACTTTATTTTCTAAAAAAATGGCAACGGTTTTGATTAAAATACCATAATATTATAGATATTTACATCACAAATAAAATGCATACCTTGAATTTTTTGGGAATAGCCTATGAAGTTATCTTCATTCAGAAGGAATTTTTTATAATATTGCATAATTGGTAAGCGTTAAGCGCTACGAAAACATACTACACAAAAAAATGTAGATGTCTAAAACACACTTTGTTTAAATAACTTGTTTCTGGCATGAGCGATTTCCGAGATATTAGTTATTAATGGTTCGAATTGTTCAGTGCTTAGCCATTCTTTTAAAGTCCGGTCGATTTTCAGTTGTTTCTCGGGATGTCATGGAAACAGTATGGAATTTTAAGGTCAGCATATAACGTCCAGTTGTTAAAAAAGTGACTACCGCTGTTCTCTTTGTGTCTATAACGAAGTGTGTATTGCATTTTTACTTTCTCTACTACTTATAGTAAGTAGGGGAAGTATTGTATTACACCCAAAAATTCTATACCGAGATTTCACCGGAAATACATGTTTTGAGACCCCTGAATCCAAAAAAAAACATTTTTGGAAGCATGTTCGTGTGTCTGTGAACAGCATAACTCAGAAACGAACAGTCGGATAAACGCCAAACTTGGTATTTAGGTTCAGTATCTTCCAGAGATGCGACACGAAGGTTTTCAAGAAAATCCCCCGCCCCAGATTACCCTTTACATGG
This sequence comes from Deroplatys truncata, assembly GCA_030765065.1. Taxonomy (NCBI): domain Eukaryota; kingdom Metazoa; phylum Arthropoda; class Insecta; order Mantodea; family Mantidae; genus Deroplatys; species Deroplatys truncata. The sequence goes on from CM060979.1 coordinate 18,689,084, forward strand.
AACATTTTTCGAACATTTTAATTTTCTCAAAAATGGCTCTAACGATTTTGATTAAAATATTATATGTTTAAGATATTTTCATGACAAATAAAATGTATATCTTGAATTTTCTGGGAATGTCTCCAAAAGTATTCTTCATTGTGAACGACTTTTGCATAACTGGCAAACCATAAGAGATAGACAAAACTTTACTATACAAAAAATGTAGATCGCGTTAAAATACACAATTTATGTCATACACATTTTTTTTGTTGAGTGACCATTTTCGAGATATTGCTTGTTATTCCCTTAAATTTTTCAATATTTTCTCAAATGGGAATTCGTTATTCATTTTTTTGTCTTGTATATGCAAAGAGTATTATTCTGTGGCAAAGAGAATGGTGTTGCACCTAGCAACCAGCTATTAAGAGATATGTCTATGCTTAAAGGCTACTGTATTTCTATATTGCCCTTGTAGATACAAAACAAGGGGAACATAGTACACCTTGAGCGATAGTCAAATGTTTTTAGAACTGGTCGCTATGTGTAAAATGTAATTCTCTTTGCATGTCAAAAGATTGTTTCTGCAAATGTTTATCTCGATTAATATGAAATAGATGGTGCATAAGATTTTGTAAAAATAGTTTGTACAAGAGTAGAGAAAGTCATGTGAGTGTAACAGATCAGATTTTTTCCGGAAAGGTTTATCTCGATTAAACTTAAATAGATAGGAAAATAAACTTTCGTAAGAATAATTTCTATATCCACTAATAAGCGATAGAGTGTAGAGAAAGTCATGCGACGTAACTCTTTGTAGGTATGCCGGAAGTGACAGAAGAATGGAACCTAAAGTACGTGAGATTTAAGTTGAAAACTGACCATTTTGACGCTATCTGACCGGCATAGGGGAGGAGAGTGCGCTAATGACGGTTCAAGAACTGGGAACCCTTCACTGCCTAAGTCTCTCAGTGTTGTTGCCAGTTGCACTTTTGGCAGTGAAAAAATAAAAATATCCTGATATCATTGGCCGTCCTTGCTTCGATGGCGTTCATATTGCTACAAGCGGGTGTTGGTTCTTTTCTTCTAAATTACATCTTTCAACCTAACCCAGATTTTAAATACTAAGTTTCAATAGTAAAGGTTTTGTGATTAGGCAGTTAAGGATTACCAACTGTCGTTTGAAACGCAGTGCTCTCTCTTTCTACTTTCCATGTTTCAGTTTAAAGCCAATGCACTATAGAATTGTCTGTTTAAAGTAAATTTTTCGGCAAAACTTGCTATGTCTTGATATCGCATCGGTTCCCATGGGAACGTTTAGAACGTTTATGCTTTAAACTCGTGTAAGAAAGCTAAGTGTGGCAGTATCTGTAATATTTATCCATGTATAGCAAAATTACATTTATTTTAAGGAAATTCTGTCAACGAATAACATTAAAATGACACGTGATTTGGTAGGAGAAACAAGAATTACATAGCGAGATCTGAAATCTATATAAATAAAAATTAAATGTTGTTCGTTGGTAAGCGCATCACTTGAGAACGGCTGGATTGATTTGGCTCACTTTTTATAAAAAAAAATTCGCAATGGTCCGAATCAGGTGTTTAGGAAAATAAAAATTGGAAAATTTGGGAAAAACTAAACTTACATTTATCTATGGGATTTTTGTATGAACTCAATACCATAACTTACGATTTGAACGATGGACACGCGTAATTCTTTTTTTGTTTTGTTCGTTAAGGTCCTGGAAACGTTTTAAGAAGGAAAAAATTCGATGAAGTTACAAAGGAAATTCAGAAAATTTGGATAAACTGGAAAAATCATAATTTTTGCAAAGCAGTTAAAAGAAAGAAAATGTAAATAAAATAACTTGAGATTCGTTATGATTTCAAATTTAATGGAATCAAATAAATCATTTGATTGACATGAATTCTGACTTAATTCAATTGAGACTTAAATTTTCAAACATGGTTCCAAATCGATCACATTCCAGGCACATCATAGCGGTGTACTGCCGATAGAAATCATCTCGCATGCAAAATTTCCCATTGGCGTACTTCTGGATGTAGTCCTCAAATTGAATATCCATAGCTACAATCGTTAATAGACACAAATATCACTAAAAATACGTTCTTTTCCCCTCATTTTTACTTTGTTTACACATTTTCAATAGCTTTTCACAAATTTACAAAACGATCACAAGCAAATCTAGTGAAATTTGGACAGAATAACGTCTGTAGGGTCAGCTAGTACACGATAAAAATCACTTAACGTTTACAATCAGAATGTGTGCGAAAACGGACACGTAACGAGCCTTAAAGTACGTGAAAGAGGGTAAGTAATTCATAAACTGGAAGTAGGCGATATTACGCGAAGTGTCTTGAGATGCGGTGAAGTAAATTTACCGAGAACAGATCGCGAAAACAGTGTCTCACGCGAAGATGTAAATGTTTGTGTGGTCAGAATCGAGGAGTGGAGCTAAAGGGAACAATATAATTTGAGTATGAATAAAAGCATCTTTATTGAGCATCGGAAAACACGACGTGAGATAAGACAAACACTATTCCACCACGCAACTCCGTGTCTCTCCCTCTCCTTACCTCCGAAAAGACATTCCTGTCGTAACTTAAAGTAAGTAGAGGAAGTATTGTGGCGTGTATGTGTGTATTGTCACGGCACACACATTATTGCGTCGTTGGCGACAGCATTGTTGGGGTAATCCTTTCGCCTGGGGTTTTGAAGCTTCCTCTGGCGTGGCGACTCGCCACCGTCTAGCTGGTGATTCTAGCTAGCGGTGGAGAGTGGGGGAAGTGAGCATTACTCTCTTTGTGTGGTGAGCGTTCACTACGGTCGAGTGTTGAGTCTGGAAGGATGTGTGAATCCTGTGAATGTAGTCGCGTGTGTGTAGCATCTCCCTTGAATTTCTTCCTTTTTTATCTTTTGTGTGTGAAGTAGGGGCACCGTGTTTATACCGAATAAACCACAGGTAATGTGATTAATGTGAAATTCTGTCTATTTTGTTATAACTATCCCACGCCTGCTCTTTGGAACGCGTAGTTTAAGATTCTAGTCCTCTCGCTACTGCAGCTATGCCTCCCAATGTATATGCTGGGGTAACTAAAAATTAATATCTACACTATATTCACTCTTAGGTTGATCCTCGGCAAAACAAACCCACGTGATCAGTGCAGCGTGTTGCAACAGGGTAGCAATGCGCCCAGGAAAGTAGTTCCATGCTAATCTCTGAATTTATCCTTAAATAGTATAATATTCTACACAAATATCTGAGGTTTTATTTAACGCTGATTTATACCGTAAAACAGAGCTACAAGTCCCATGACGCAATTCGTATGAGTCACCTGAGATCTGGGTAGGCGCAGAATATTGTTTACAGCCAGAAACAGCAGTTGTGTTTAGTATCGTGGCGGACGGTGAATTCGCTCTTGTGTTTTCGTCGAATTAAGTAAAGCATTAGCCGCGCAAACCATTGATTAGAGGTGAAAAAACAGTAGTTTTGAATGTTTTTATAAGTTATGCGAGAAAAATTCAACACTTTCCGCGAAAGAAATGGTGAAATTAACTTCTGAGTTCTCCGGTGTTTCGAGTACAAGTATAAATAGTGCTTGTGCAGAAAAATCGGAAACAAGAAAGGTGGTTACACCCGGAAAAAAAGAAAGCATACGAAATACGCGATGCAAGAATGTAGTGATTTTGAGAAGAATGCCTTTCGCGTAACAGTGCACAATTTCTTTTTTAAACTGAGCCGGCAACAGTTAATAAAGTGCCGCTTCCAGAGAGCGAATAAATTAGGTTATCGCATACCTGTTACTTTATTTTTCGCTCATTTATTTTAGAATTAACTATTATTATATGTGCAAACGTTTATTTTGTTGCAACTATCCATCTTATCACCTTTAACCCTAAACAGAATATGCTAGTCACCGCACATGTTCTGAAAGTGTGACAGTATTTCTAGTGCGAATGTCGGAAGGATACATTATATCGGTGCACTGGTCACCTGGATTTGTTTTGACGCGGATCAACCTAAGAGTGAATATAGTTTAGCTGCAAACCTATTGGCCTCACCCCAGTATATAACAGTATTGTATTCCACCCAAGTATATTGCGATTTCGCCAGAAACGCATATTTTGAGGTCTCCTGAATAAACAAGAAAAGCATATTTAGAAAAATGTCAGTAGGGAAAAGGAAGTTATACACGTTTCATAAACTTTCAGGTTTCAAATTGCTCCCGCTGGCTCAACTTTTACACGCAGGATTATATTTTGTTATTCCGAAACGCACAAATTAAGCACTGGAGTTTCCGCCTACTCAAGCCATAGTCCCTTGATCCCGCTGCATACACTGTTAATAACATAGATACTGCAACTGGTTGATGTGATGCATAATACAGCGTTCCATTTGCTTTGACCACTCTCAAATGTGCCGAGAGCAATCCCGTCAGCTAATAACGCAAATACCAGCTGTATCTCCGTAATAACACGTTCACATGTTCACGAAAAACTGCTAGTAGAGTTCCTCTCGCAAATTTTTGGGATATTATCGTGTTCGCCCTTTTCAACCTGCTGCGCTCGCTGCAAGTCGCAGAATTACTTCAGCTCACTCGATTAGCCGATGTTAAGTCCTGCTTATGTGAAGCAAATGTAGTTACGAGGCTTTCGTTCAAATACTTGCTCCAAATAAAAACTCAAAATTTATTTCCTCGCAAATGCTGATGCCACAAAACAGTTATTTCAAATAAATTGTGTGTTTTAAAGAGATCTACATTTCTTGTTTCGTTTATCCTTTACCGGTTATGCAAGATTATACAAAATTCCTTCCTAATGAACAAAACTTCACATGATATTCCCTGAAAATTGAAGATATGCATTTCATTTCTCATGTAAATATCTTTAATACATGGTATTTTAATCAAAATCGTTACAGCCATGTTTTACAAAATTAAGAATGGATTAGAAAAATAAGAGATGCACACCAAAGGACAGAGGGGGCAGAATCAGTGCAGAGGGGGGAGGGGCGAAAGATGGTAAAGGGCTACTAAGTGAGCTACGAGGGCTGTTCCAGAAGTACCCGACCTAACAAAGAAAACACAAAATTTTGGGGGAAAAACATCTTTATTTCTCTACCTAGTTTCCTTTCAGCTCGATACACTTTTCCCAGCGATGTTCAATAGCTTCGATACCCTGTTTATAGTGAGAACCGTCGAGTTCTGCAAAATGCCCATCAACTGCAAGCTGCACCTCTTCATAGTTGGCAAATATTTTACCAACAAGCTATTTCAACTTAGAAACAGAAAATAATCGGTGAGGGCTAAATCTGGCAAATAGGGCGAATGAGGAAGGAATTCGAACTTTAACTCATTGATTTTGGTCATGGCGATAATGGATGTGTGAACTGGTGCATTTCCTGATGAAACTAAAATTTCTTTTTCGCTAAATGCGGCCGTTTTTGCTTGATTTCATCATTCAAACGATGCAATAGGTTTGCACAATACTCGCCATTGGTTGCTGTTCCTTTTTGAAGATAATCAATGAAAATTATCCCACGCGCATCCCAAAAAAACTGACGCTATGACCTTGCCTGTAGATGGACTTGTCTTCGCCTTCTTTGGGCCCGATTCTCCCCCTTCAATCCACTGTTTTGACTGTTCCTTCGTCTCAGGTGTGAAGTGATGGACCCATGTTCATCCATGGTTATTGAATCGACGCAAAAACTCGGCTTTATTGCAGCGAAATATCGCCAAACACTCGACTGAAACATCCTCACGACGCTTTTTTTGTTACATTGTGAGTAAATGCGGCACCCATCTTGTGCACGGCTTTCTCATGTCCAAATTTTCTGTCAGTATGTGATGTATACAGCACTTTTTGAAATACCTACGATGTTTGTTAGCTCGCTCACTTTCAGTCAGTGGTCATCCAATACCATTTTGTGGATTATCTTCACAATTTCTGGCGTGGTCACCTCATTTGGTCGACCACTGCGATGTTCGTCTTGGCAGCTCGTACCGCCTCGCTTAAACTCTGTCACCCAATATTTTACTGTTGTAAACGAAGGAGCAGACTCCCCAGAGTAGAATCTAGCTCAGCTTTAATATTAGTTGGACTAAGACCTTTCAAATGAAAGTATTGCATCACATAACGATGACCAGTTTTATCCATGTTTACATATTTGCTGAGAGCGTTCACTATTGATGGCTGACAAACAATTACTAAACAATGTAGCATTGTAAAACTTCAAACTTAAGCTTACCACTTCCTCCAGAGCAGAAGAAAAAATTCCTACTGAAACACTTGTTAATCAGTAACTTTCAGACCTGTCCCTTTGTTCCTAAGTAAGGCAATAAAAGCAGATATGGATGCTGTGATCCTTCATCCCTCCTGTTTCGCAACGGGCGATGCATCACTTTGGACGAGAAGGGAGAAAGACTGATGACGGAAAGGAGTACAATACTAGATTATACTTCCAAATCAGTTTTATGTGGAGCTTGGGTGATTCAGCGCTGCGCGGCCGCTGGAGCGTGGAATAGGGAAAGTTTAACTGGCAAAGGACCCGCGGGCTCTCGGCAGCTAGGAGTCCCACTAGTTTAAGGGAGTAAAAAAAAAACTTCAGAAATTGTATGCAGATGAAAGAAGGAAAGAAAATCAACAATGATGGAGCCTGCTTCACCTCCCAATACAGGCTGCATACACAATGGAATTCCTTCAGTGTTCTCAAGAAAGTTGTCTGTAGCCGTTGTGCTATAAACAAATACTTCTACACTTGGCTAAGTTTCCCAGAGAGTGAAGCAATGACCCTTAGGGATACCCATCTGTAAAATTTCGAAAATCCGCAACTTTGTTCAGATCATTTAAAATGTTAATACAATAATTATAATTTAATATATAACGTGCATACGAAATTTGATAGATGTGTTCAAATTAGTTCTAGAAATATTACCTTTTTACTTTCTCTACTACGTATAGTAAGTAGGGGAAGTATTGTATTCCACCCAAAAATTCAATACCGAAATTTCACCGGAAATACATGTTTTGAGACCCCCTGAATCCAAAAAAAGCATTTTTGGAAACATGTCCGTGTGTGTGTCTGTGTGTCTGTCTGTGAACAGCGTAACTCAGAAACGAACAGTCGGATGAACACCAAACTTGGTATTTAGGTTCAGTAACTTCCAAGGATGCGACACGAAGGTTTTCAAGAAAATCCCCCACCCCAGATTACCCTTTACATGGAAAATTTTTCGAAAATTTTAATTTTCTCAAAAATGGCTCTAACGATTTTGATTAAAATATCATATGTTTAAGATATTTTCATGAAAAATAAAATGTATATCTCGAATTTTCTGGGAATGTCTCCAAAAGTATTCTTCATTGTGAACGACTTTTGCATAACTGGTAAACCATAAGAGATAGACAAAATTTTACTACACAAAAAATGTAGATCGCGTTAAAATACACAATTCATGTCATATACATTTTTTTGTTGAGTGAACCATTTTCGAGATATTACTTGTTATTCCCTTAAATTTTTCAATACTTATTTTCTCAAATGGGAATTCGTTATTCATTTTTTTTGTCTTGTATACGCAAAGAGTATTAATCTGTGGCAAAGAGAATGGTGCTGCTCATAGCAACCAGCAATTAAGAGATATGTCTGTGCTTATATTGCCCTTGCAAATACAAAACAAGGGGAACATAGCACGCCCTTAAGCGATAGCCAAATATTTTTAGATCTGGTCGCTATGTGTAAAATCTAATTCTCTTTGCATGTCAAAAGATCCTTTCTGCAAATGTTTATCTCCATTAATACGAAATAGATGGAGAATAAGAGTTTGTAAAAAATAGTTTGTACAAGAGTAGAGAAAGTCATGTGAGTGTAACACATCAGATTTTTTTTATTGTTTTGAAATTGAGATGAACGCCAATTAGCAGCAAAAACATTTGAAATAAAACTAAAAAGCTCATTTATAATTCTCTAGTACACAGTGTAGTACTCCATGGCGCAGAAACGTGGACGAATAAATACGCCACAAGAAAGAAAATTATTAACAACAGAGATGGATTTTTGGCGGAGGGCTTTTCGAATCTTAAGGAGGGCATAGTTAGAAGTACAACATTTCTGGAAATAAGGCATGTAAAAAAGAACGTATTGGAAGGAAGAAGAGACGATTAAAACGGTACGCGCATATGAAAAGAATGGGAAACGATAGAATAGTAACAATAATGCTAGAATGGCAAGCTGAAGGAAACAGAGGACAGCTTTTTTTTTTTTTTTTCAAGTGGAGGAGAAAATGATTTAATCACTGACCCCAGCCCCGATGTGGGACTCACCAATAGTCGGCATACCCACTAAAAACTCCTCCACCGGTGGAAAAAGGAAGAAGGTAAAAGTGGAATGGCGTGGCTTTGTGCGGTCCCGCATAGCACCCGCGTTAGTATGTGAAAGATGGATGTCTCCGCCCTATGGGCTGGAGCGGGATAGGTGGTTACCAGGTTGCAGCCATGAAACCTGACTGCAACACTAGTGAAAAATGGCGTGGGTTTAGGAAAGAGTTGGTAAGGGGATTGTGTGGATGGTGTAGGTTTGCGTAGAACTTACTTCTTGGGAAGCTGCATCCTGCTCATGAATTCTGCTGCGTAAACTGCGCTGGGCGAAGACCTTCGGCGGTTGCTTCGGGCCTCCGGTTTGGCTGGCTGCTGGAAGTGGGCACGTAGCTCGTGTTGCTGCGCTTCCAGAGATCGGATGGTCATGTCGATGGAGTCTAAGTGTTGAGCAATGGTGTCCGATGCTGTAGATGTAGTCTGGATGGAGTTGACTCTGGTAGTGATGATTTCCAACTGCCCAGTTAGGAAAACCTGCTGAGCAGCGGAGGTGTCTTGAAGGTCCCTGATGAGTTCCTCCAGGGCTGTCAGCTTCGTCGTCATGTTCAGGAACTCCGCGTGGAGATCCTGAACGGCGTCGCGTAGGCCCTGGACTTCCTCGATGATCGGTGCTGAAGATGAAGGTGTCGGCGCTGGTGATGGTGCTGGTGTCGGCGTCTGTGGAGGTGATGCTGGCTGAGATGAAGGTGCTGGCGGCTTCTGCGTTGCCTTCCTGCGAGGATGCAGGGGGCAGAGCGCTTGGCCGGTGAAATGTGTTGACCCTCCACAGGTCGCACAGTAGCGGCGTCGGCGGCGAAGGTCGTGCTGCGTGCACGAAGACGTAGTGCTGGAAGCGCCACAGTAGTGGCACCTTGGTTGCGCCGTGCAGGAGGTCTCGAACAGCGTCGGCAGGGAACCTGGCGTTCCATTCGGCTGGCCTCGATGCGTAAGCACCGCCCTAACAAGGGCAGGCCCGCCTTCAAGGCCGCTTCCTGGTCACCAGGGTCTGCGAACTCGATCCTGACTAGGGATGTGGGTCCCTGTGCTCCGTGGATCCGAGCGGCCTTCATGGCTGAAGACCACTGTTGGCGTGCTGCGCTGATGAGGAACCTGATTGGCAGGTCCCTCGGGGCCCCTCGGATTACAGCGCTGTACCTCCCATGAGGCACAGGCTGTGACTGCGCTGGCTGGACAGTATCCAGGATCGTCCGGCGTTGGCTGCGGTGAAGCTGGCGGCAACTGCGGAGGCAGTCTTGGCGAAGCTGCGCTGGCACGTGGCGAAGACCAAGAGAAGGATGTTCCGAAGAAGCATGTCGTATAGAGGACTAGCAGATGAAAAAGCAGAGGATAGGGATTTATATAGAAATAGAGCTACGAAGGATTGTAGGAAAACTACTGTATGGTTGATAATCCGTAAACACAAAGAAATGCTTCACACGATGTAACTATTTTTTGAAACATTAATATTTTACAACTAACTCTTCAGCAGTATATTAACACATTGTAGAGATTACTTTTTAATTATTCTACTAGTTCTGGAAAAAAATAAATGTTAAATATTGTGGTGTGTATGTGTGTGTATTGTCATGCCAGACACATTATTGTGTCGTTGGCGACGGCATTGTTGGGGTAATTCTTTCGGCTTTGGGTTTTGAATTTCGTCTGGCATGGCAACAGCTCTTCAGTCCGAGCCGGCGGGTCAGGCGAGGGTTAGTGTGGGGGAAGTGAGCGTTACTTCTTTGTGTTGTGTGGTTAGCGTCACTTTGGTCTAGTGTCTGCTATGTGAGGTTGTATGTGAGGAGTGTGAATGTAGCCTCGTGTGTGTAGCATCTCCCTTCAATTTCTTCCTTTTTATCTTTCGTGTGTGATGTAGGGGCACCGTGTTTATACTGAAAAAGCCACAGATAATGTGATTAATGTGAAATTCTGTGTATTTTGTTATAACTATCTCACGTCTGCTCTGGTACGTGTTGTTTAAAATTCTGGTCCTCTTGCTACCTCTGCAGCTATGCCTCCCAATGTATATGCTAGGGTAACTAAATGTTAATATCTAGCTGCAAACCTTTTGGCCTCACCCCCAGGTATATAACAGTATGAGATTTCAATTATTTTTTTTAATTCACACAGTTTGAGAACTGTTGTTTAATAACATCAGAACTAAGCATGTTCACAAAAATTCATATCATTTTATCCTCCCATTATTTCAGTTATGCTGAAAACTACATGTGTGGAAGAATTTGAAAATGAGATTGTGCCGACAAATGAAAATTCGAGAAACATATTTACAAATAACACTAAAATAACTTTGTTACTTTCTCTACTACGTACAGTAAATAGGAGAAGTATTGTATTCCACCCAAAAATTCCATACCGAGATTTCACCGGAAATACACGTTTTGAGACCCCCTGAATTCAAAAAATCTGATGTGTGACACTCACATGACTTTCTCTACTCTTGTACAATCTATTTTTACAAACGCTTATTCTCCATATGCTTCATGTTAATCGAGATATCGAGATGTCAATCTTATTGCTAATTTTCTTGTAGATGCAAGGGAAATAGGGTAGGTTTTAAGCGATAGTCAAACATTTTAACGCTGGTTGCTATGTGGCGCATTCCATTCTCTTTGCATGTACAGGACATAAAAAAATGAATAACGAATTTGAGAAAAAGTATAAGTATTGGAAAATTTAAGGAAATAACAAGCAATATCTCGATAACGGTTCACTCAACAAAAGAAATGTATATGACATACATTGTCACACACACACACACACACACACACACACACACACACGGACATGTTTCCAAAAATTCTTTTTTTGGATTCAGGAGGTCTCAAAACATGTATTTCCGGTGAATTCTCGGTATCGAATTTTTGGGTGGACGCAATACTTCCCCTACTTACTATACGTAGTAGAGAAAGTAAAAAAGCATTTTTGAAAACATGTCCGTGTGTGTGTGTGTCTGTGAACAGTATAACTCAGAAACGAACAGTCGGATAAACACCAAACTTGGCATTTAGGTACAGTATCTTCCAGAGATGCGACACGAAGGTTTTCAAGAAAATCCCCCACCCCAGGCTACCCTTTACATGGAACATTTTTCGAAAATTTTAATTTTCTCAAAAATGGCTCTAACGATTTTGATTAAAATATCGTATGTTTAAGATATTTTCATGACAAATGAACTGTATATCTCGAATTTTCTGGGAATGGCTCCAAAAGTATTCTTCATTGTGAACGACTTTTGCATAACTGGTAAACCATAAGAGATAGACAAAATTTTAATAGACAAAAAATGTAGATCGCGTTAAAATACACAATTTATGTTATATACATTTTTTTGAGTGTACCATTTTCGAGATATTGCTTGTTATTCCCTTAAATTTTCCAATACACATTTTCTCAAATTCGTTATTCATTTTTTTTGTCCTGGTAATGCAAAGAGAATGGAATACTCCACATAGCAACCAGTTCTTAAAATATTTGATCATCACTTAAAGCCTACCAATTCTCCTTTGGGGTTATCATAAATCATTGGTTTATGTCAATGAACCCCGAAACATTCGCAAGTTAAAGCAGGAAATTCGAGGAGTTGGTAAGTGGAATCGTTCAGTCAGTCATAGTGAATTTCGCGAATAGAGCTCGTGCATGCCATCACAATAGGTCATATGCTCGATATCATTTTCAGTGCCTGAAATAAAGTTCATAATTTGCTATATCAAATCCGGCTCGCTTTCTGAAGAATCTGTACGAACATAAACTGCAGCCGTGTTTAAAGATGCAGGAATATTCTTCTGAACATTAATGGATGAAACTATAGCAAAACTGTAACTTACGGAAATCATAGCAATAATGGATTCCTGTGGAAAACTGTTTAATAACCAGCAAGTTTTCACTGTGTGGAGTTCATCAACTCTGCCTACACGAAATACCAGCACTCGGAGCGTTCTCCTCTGGAATTAGCCAACATAGTTTTACGTTAACTGAGAAGCAGCGCATGGTCCGTGCTAATGAGAAATCAATATATGCCATTGGGAAAACTCTTCTATTGAAAGTGGATTGCCTCGCTGCAACCAAAACTATGTACGTGATGACGCTTTTAATTTCAATTTGTAGCCATATGACAGGACCTTTGACTGTTAAATATCCAAATATTTCATCTTGGTTGACAATCAAGTTACTTAAAATATTAATTTATGCACGAATACAGTAAAACTCCGCTTAAACGGCGCAGGAGCACACTACGAGATGCTCAAATTCGCGCTGGCAACGTTGCTATAACAATTGAGACAGTATTTTTAACACTTAAATGATTTCAGTCAAATTATATGGTATAAAATACAATAATCGCCCGCCTTAAAGCACTATGTGTATGTAACAATATATAAAAAGTTTATAAAATAGCCAATCAACAACCACAAAACAGCTTAAGTTGAATAAAAGTATTCTATTCGATTAGAAATAGCCAATCAGGGACTTGAAATACAGAAATTTACAAATTTAGGCGGTAGAAATCAAGTCAGTTGCTTATAGAAGCGCTCATAACTGGACGCGTTGGTTGTAGACAGTGTTCCTAACCGGACGCGAGATGTGTCCTCGAGAAGTTTAATACGTATTCAGTGTGAGATGAAAATAGTTTAGTGTTAAAAAGTGCAAATAATTAACAAAAGAATCTCACAGCTCTCTCTCTCTCTCTCTCTCTCTATATATATATATATATATATCAGTGAAGTGTTATTTAAATAGTGTCAAGCATTAATAAAAGGAGTGAAGTAAAAATTATAATCTGTGTAAGCCTACATTCTTAGCCGCACTACTCCCTGCAAAGAAATCCATGCCTCTAACAATAATACTGACGCAGCTGAGGCAAACATAAATATGTATTATTTAAAGAAACAGTCAAATTACAAAATTAATATTTTTTAAACATTTTGGGGCAAAGGCCACCGGAAAGTAGATTTGGGGCGAAGGCTAGCGGAAACCTTTTACCATACGTGCGGGTGCAACTACTTCAAGTTCGGCTCCCCAACAGTCGAAATATATTACATAATACAACTCCTTCATACAACTAACAAACCTTCCCAACGCGTGGGGCAAATAACATTACAACAAAATAACTACTTCACAATAGGCGATGTAGACAGGCCGCAGGTAGACAGGTCACAGAGACGGGCGCAAGTTGCGCGAAGAGCACTGCTGGAGTTGCCCAAAAAGGGCGGTGAACGACCCTCGACTAAGTGGCCCTATAAGGTCCACGTGGACATATTCTTTAGTTTGAGTAAGCATCCGCGCTATCTGTCCGGCACCGTCATACACCACGAAACCTTAAAAGATGAGAAGAAAACGGAACGAAAGGGAAAACGATGGAAAGGAAATCGCGCTAGATGAAAAACCACCCTAGCATTCGCTACCGACCAGGTAAAACGTGAAAAACCAAAGGTCAGATAGGTCCGTTAAAGGGAATCGAAACCAGGACATCCCAAATGCCAGCCGCACAGATTACCGCGGAGCCATCTCGGTCGGCTGTAACACAGGTACTTGGTATTGTAAGCAATTAATCCTTACGCCCTTCCCCACATTCCATAAATATTGTACCGTTATAACAAGTGTCCACTGTTTGCACACGCATTCAATGCGGAGGCCAAATGTTATTCTGTGTTGGTGTTGATCAGTGTGGTTATTTGCTTTACGTCAGCAAGAAGAAGCGTGTTATAAGAAGCATTAAACAGAAAGTGACAGCGGACGAAGGTACCAAACCATTTGAGAAAACAAAGACTAAAAATTCGTATCCAAATCTTAACAAGAAATATTGAAATACGAAGCTATCAATAACATAAAAATTTTTGTTTGTAGCAGAGCAGTGAACAGAGAAACTCATATGAATATAACATATCAGATTTTTATTTTCTCTACCACGTACCTAGTAGGTACAGTGTGTATTGCATTCCAAAAAAAAAAAACTGACGTGTTACACTCACATGATTTTCTCTAGTCTTACACAAACTATTTTTACAAACGCTTATTCTCCATATGCTTCATGTTAATCGAGATGTTAATCTTATTGCTAATTTTCTTGTAGATGCAAGGGGAATTGGTAGGCTTTAAGCTATAGTCAAATATTTTAAGAGCTGGTTGCTATGTGGCGCATTTCATTCTCTTTGCATTACCAGAACAAAACAAAAATGAATGACGAATTCCCATTTGAGAAAAAGTATAAGGATTGGAAAATTTAAGGGAATAACAAGCAATATCTCGAAAATCGTTCACTCAATAAAAAAATGTATTTGATATAAATTGTGTATTTTAACGTGATCTACATTTTTTGTGTAGTAAAATGTTGTCTATCTCTTATGATTTACGAGTTATGCGAAAGTCGTCCACAATGAAGAATACTTTTGGAGACATTCCCAGGAAATTCAAGATATACATTTTATTTGTCATGAAAGTATCTTAAACATATGATATTTTAATAAAAAACGTTAGAGCCATTTTTGAGAAGATATTGGAAGATACTGAACCTAAATACCAACTTTGGTGTTTATCCGACTGTTCGTTTCTGAGTTATGCTGTTCACAGTCACACACACGGACATGTTTCCAACAATGCTTTTTTTGGATTCAGGGGCTGTCAAAACATGTATTTCCGGTGAAATCTCGGTATCGAATTTTTGGGTGGAATACAATACTTCCCCTACTTACTATACGTAGTAGAGAAAGTAATTAGATAGCAAGATTTCACCGAGAATGCACGTTTTGAAACACTCTGAATCCCCCCCAAAAGGATGTTTAGAAAAAGGAGTGTGTGTGTGTGTGTGTGTGTGTGTGTGAACAGCACAACTCAAAAACGAAAAGTTGGATAAATGCCAAACTTGCTATTTAAGTTCAGTATCTTCCATAGATGGGATACGAAGATTTTCAAGAAAATCTCCCCACCCCAAACTACCCTTTACATGGAACATTTTTCTGAGAAGAGTCTTTGAAATTCTCTTCATTCGTAAAGAATTTTGTATAATCATCTATAACTGGTAAACAAAAACCTACTACTACTACACTCACACACCCCAGAAATGTAGATCTCTTTAAAACACGCAATTTATTTCAAATCATTTTTTCTGGCATCAGCCATTTCCGAGGTATCCGTTATTAATGGTTCGAATTGTTCAATACTTCGCCATTGTGTTCAAGTCCTGTATATTTTCACTTGTTTCTCGCGATGTCATGGAAACAGTATGGAGTTTTAAGGCCAGCATATAGCGTCCAGTTAAACATTTGACTGCCGCTGTTCTCTTTGTATCTATAACGAAATGTGTAATGTAGCTATTTCTGCAAAGGTTTATTTGGATTAAAATGTAATAGAAAGAAACACAAACCTCAGTAAAAATACAATGTGATGCAGTAATTTGTATCATAAATTATTTAAATGTAAAGAATGATTTTAGTATGAATATGCATTTTTGTGTGACATTGATTTGAGATGTTTGTTGATTGTAATTATTGTCGAGAAGTAAGTTTATACTGCCTTACTGAAACTGACAATAATAGCATGCAATAATGCAGCGAGGGGGTGAGCTGTTTATCATTATTGGAAACGAGGAAGTTACGTAATGTTGGCGCGTTTTTCTGTAGAAATTGCTGGAACATTTCCCTAGAGCATATGTATTCATAATTTTCATTGGATATAAAAATAGACGCAAATGTTGGCGCGTTTTATTAGCCAATTGCAGCTCAGTTATAATCTTTAGGCATATCGGGGTGTATGAGTATAAGAGGGCTAGGTTAGAGATAGACCCCGTCAGTTCATCAAAAATATTTGTACACTACACATCGTCTTCCCGTCAGTTCGTCGAAAGTATTTGTACGGCACAAGTCGGATATCAATTTGCAGGTTACGCGTAACAGAGTTATGAAAAATCTCAAGTGTTATAAAGTTAATTATACAAAAAGTTGAAGTACGCGAATTAACAATTATCAGTAATGAAGTTATTATAACAGTTTCAGTTTGGCGAGTGTCTAGATCAATGTGTAAATGTGATAGTGACAGTGTTCGACAATAAAAGTGTAAAAGAAATTCTTTCATCAGTGTTATCTTTGGATAAAAGATTCCTTTCCGTTTACACAACCTGTATAAAGAGAAGAGCTCGACCCAAAAGGATAATAGCTAGCCGGAGGACAGTAAAAAAAAATTAAATAAAATAAAAGTAGCATTCTTTCAAACAAAAACTAATACTGCCGCAAATTGGTAACACCAGATGGAGCTACAAAACTAACAAAGAATCACGTCACAAAATGGCTTCACCATGTTGAGTAAACACATACACAAATAACATTATAAATTTACCATCGCAAATTGGCTCCCAAATGTGGGGCTAACAAATACAAACATAAACAAATAATGTTACTTCAAATGCCATAGGCGGTATTTGAACCACGGATCTCCCGATCTGCGTCCTCAGTGGTTAGAACAACCGGACGGAGATTGGTGGTTGAAATCCCGGCTATGGCATTGAATTTTTCAGTTGTCTGATTCTACCTTTCCAACCTTGTCCAACACGCGGCTTGTGTGGAAGAACAATTAATTCCTTTAGTAAAATAGTTTGTGTATCCACTAATAAACGATAGCGGGTAGAGAAAGTCATGTGAATGTATCACATCAGGTGTTTTGTTAAACAGTATTTGAGGCAGTATTTTTAACACTTAAATGATTTCAGTCAAATTATATAATACATAAATTCAATAACAGCCCGTCTTAAAGCAATATGTGTATGTAATAATTTGTAAAATTTATGTAACAGTCATTGCATATGCTTATATTATTGTAAACATCTTCAATAATGTTATGTGAATGCATTACGTAATTTAATAATGTAGGAGCTGCGAGGTAAAAGATTGCTAACAAAGAGGCAACAATGAGGAAACCTAGAGGCAATAATGAATTTGAAAGTTTAAATGCTACTAGTCACCACTGGAGGAACAATAATGTAAATTTTAGACAGTTTAAAAATAGTCAATCAACAACTGAAAAGGAGAAACATTAATAAATTTAGAAGGCAGTTGCCAGCAGACAGTGATTGTAACCGGATGCGTGATGCTTCCTCGATAGATTTAATACGTATTTTGTGCGAGGCAAAAAAAAGTTTACGTGTTAAAAAGTGCAGCAAGTATTTAATAAAAACATCTCACAGCTCTCTCTCTCTCTCTATATCAGTGAAGTGTTATTTAAATCGTATCAAGCATTAATAAAAGGAGTGAAGTAAAATTATAATCTGTGTAAGCCTACATTCTTGTCGCATCACGACCCTACTAAGAGAAACGTGTCTCTAACAATAATACTGACGCAGCCGAGGCAAACATAAATGTATAATATTTAAAGAAACAGTCAAATTACAAAGTTAATATTTTTAAATTTGGGGCAAAGGCCACCTGAAGGAGCGAAGGCTACAGGAAACTGTTTACTATACATGTGGTTGGAACTACTTCAAGTGTTCGGCTCCCCAACAGTTGAAATATAATACAACTCCTTCAATACAAACTACTTGTCTGTCTGTCTGTATGTCTGTGAACAGCATAACTCAAAAACGAACAGTCGGATAAGCACCAAACTTGGTATTTAGGTTCAGTATCTTCCAGAGATGCGACACGAAGGTTTTCAAGAAAATCCCCCCACCCCAGACTACCCTTTACATGGAACATTTTTCGAAAATTTTAATTTTCTCAAAAATGGCTCTAACGATTTTGATGAAAATATCATATGTTTAGGGTAATGTCATGAGAAATGAAATGTATATCTCGAATTTTCTGGGAATGTCTCCAAAAGTATTCTTCATTGTGAACGACTTTTGCATAACTGGTAAACCATAAGAGATAGACAAAATTTTACTACACAAAAAATGTAGATCGCGTTAAAATACACAACTTATGTCATATACATTTCTTTTGTTGAGTGAACCGTTTTCGAGATATTGCTTGTTATTTCCTTAAATTTTCCAATATACTTTTTCTCAAATGCGTTATTCATTTTTTTTATGTCCTGGACATGCAAAGAGAATGGAATGCGTCACATAGCAACCAGCATTAAAACATTTGACTATCACTTAAAAGCTAACATATTTTCCTTGCATCTACAAGAAAATTACCAATAAGATTGACATCTCGATATCTCGATTAACATGAAGCATATGGAGAATAGGCGTTTGTAAAATTAGGTTGTACAAGAGTAGAGAAAGTTATGTGAGTGTAACACATCAGATTTTTTTTATTCAGGGGGTCTCAGAACATGTATTTCCGGTGAAATCTCGGTATCGAATTTTTGGGTGGAATACAATACTTCCCCTACTTACTATACGTAGTAGAGAAAGTAAAAATAACTTCTTCATATTTCATATATTTTGGATACAATTCTTTCTTTCGTTGCTTAAAATCGTTACTATCGATTATCCGAAACGGCTCTGCCCCCTTTACTTCGGTTAAGGGGGGGGTTTCTACTGTACTCCCTCTGCTTGTATAGGTGAGTAGTGGAGAAAGTAAAAGGACGAGCAATAAAACACAGTGTTCTGACACATTATATTGACGGTGTGTTTATCTGTTGGCTTTACGAATATGAAACGCTGGCCTTTGTGTAAAAGAGAGATAGAACGAATGCACGGCTCTATGCTGCGGTTTAAACGCAAAACTAATTATACTATGGGACACTTCAGGCTCGAGCCATATGTTCCACACCGCCAATCTTCAATTATGATGCGTTTCCCATAGCACATGCACTTTCACATTCCGCCGAGGGACGTGTCCGAGAGAGTAGTTTGCGGCTGCTGTGTTCATGCCCGTGCATTCAGGCTAAATGTTTTATGAGATGGAGGCGCATTTCGCGGTTTGGCAACCTCACGTCTCAACCTTTTATTGCAAAATAATAAAACAAATAAATGTAATCTACATCAATATTACAAAGAGAGAACATTTGGGTGTGTGTATACAGGGTAATCTCAAAAACCATTTGATAATTCTTTCACCATTGAAAAGCCCATTTCTTTCTGACGGACATGGGGCTTGTAGCGACATTTCCACCTAATTACGCATACACAAACAGAAAATTCGAGATATACAATTCATTTACCATAAAAATGTGTTAAACTTATGGTATTTTATTCAAAATCGTTGGAGCTATTTTTGAGAAAATTACAATTTTCGAAAAATGTTCCATGTAAAGGGTAGTCTGGGGTGGGGGGATTTTCTTCATAACCTTCATGTCGCATCTCTGGAAGATACTGAACCTAAATACCAAGTTTGGTGTTTATCCGACTGTTCGTTTCTGAGTTATGCTGTTCACAGACAGGCACACAGACAGACACACGCGGACATGTTTCCAAAAATGCTTTATATGCATTCAGTGCACCTCAAAACATGTATTTCCTGTGAAATCTCGGTACTGAATTTTTGGATGGAATACAATACTTCCCCTACTTCCTATACGTAGCAGGGAAAGTAAAAATCGATGAATTTACTGTTCCAGGTTCAATATAGGTTGCCCAGGTTTGGTCTAGCACATGTCTGTCCCTCCTGTAAGCTGCTGGGGTGTAAGGGAGGCTACGAGTTCGTAAAACGATGGTTACGCAATCACAGCATACTCTGTTATTATATTCAGATTCTAAACTTTCCCTCGGTGAAAGTGCTACTTGAATTTGGGGAAATGTCTGCTTTGGTTAAATATTTGCACTGAGCCAATATTTATAGAGTGACAATTTCTTTGCAAACATCATATGAACGAACGTAAGTCGCGGAAACACTTAGGCGTGCGATTTTGGGGCCGACGGTTCGCAATTTAGTGCTGCAATAACGCCTTCGTGTCGCCCGCCGGAAAGGAGTAAACGGCTGCCTGAGTTATTCATAGTGTGGGTCCGGGAAATGAAACTGTGACGAAGAGGCACTTCATCTGGGCTTCATTCGCGTCCCAGTGGCGGGCTTCAGCCTCGGGGAATTCTATAACCTCTGACACTCCTAGGTGTTTCTCCGCACTGCGGTCTTAAACGTATTCATTTTGTATGAATGCAAATACTGCATCCTCTATTTACTGTTCTCGTAAACTTTGCAGTACAAGGTAAACATTATGTATCTTTTTACATTCTCTACTACGTATAGTAAGTAGCAGAATAACTGTATTCCACCAAAACTTCAACGTCGAGGTTTCACCGGAAATATATGTTTTGCGTGTCTGTGAACAGCATAACTCGAAACCAAAAATCGGCTAAACACCAAACTTTATATTGAAATTCAACATCATCCAAGGAGGTGACACGAAGATTTTTCGAAAACTTTTATTTTCCAAAAAATGGCTCTAGCCATTTTGATTAAAATATTCGGAAGGAAAATACTCATTCGGTAGGAATTTTGTACGATCTTGTATAAGTGGCAAAGTTAAGCGATAGAAGAAAACGCACTACACAAAAAATATAGATAGCTTTAAAACACGCATTCTATTTCAAATAACTCGTTTTGTAGCATAACCCATTTCCGAGAAATCCTTTATTAATGGTTCGAATTGTTCAATTCTTTTGCCATTCTTTTAAACTCGTGTGGATGTTCGCCTGTTTCTCGCGATTGCATGGAAACAGTACCGCGATAGCGTCCAGTTGTTAAACATTTTGACTATCGCTATTGCCTTTGTATCTATAACGAAATGTGTAATGTAGCTATTTCGGGAAAGGTTTATCTCAAATTAAAATAATAAAGATAGAAAAAAAAACTTTCGTAAGAATAATTTGCATACCCACTAATAAGCGCAAGAGGGTAGAGAAAGTTATGTGATGTAGCATATAAGATTTTTACAAAAAAGTCCATGTGAGTGTGCGTAAAAAAATTGAGTTCTATTTACGGACGATCTTTAAGCGTTATGGTTGCTAGCATCCCATTCTATATTGGGCGTAGAAGATCGGATATTTTGTTCAGATGCCTCTTTATCGGGCTTGAGGTTCTTTTACGTGCCGTAAATATACGACACGGGACCACCGGTACGGATTTTCAAGCGCGAAAAAAATCCAATGCGCACCATCGCGTTTGAACCCGTGACCACGGGAACTAGAAGCTAGCATGATGACCACTACACCTCGGAGGACGACTTTATGTGTATGTGTGTGTGTGTGTGTGTGTCTGTCAAACTGGGCATTTAGGTTCAGTACCTTCCAAAAATGCGACACGAACACTTTGAAGAGAATTTCCCCAACCCAAACAACCGTTTACATGGAACATTTTTTCAACATTTTTGATTTTATAAAAAATAGCTAGTGATTTTGATTAAAATACCACATATTAAAGATATTTACATGACAAATAAAATGCATATTGAACTTTCTGGGTATAGCTGTGAAGTCCTCTTCATTTGCAAGGAATTTTGTAACTATAAATTTGCATAACTGGTTAACGTTAAGCAAAAGACGAAAACGTACTAAAAAAAAAAAAAGGAAAAAAAAAAGAAGAAAGCGTTCTCTTTAAAACACACAATTTATTTCAAGCAACCTTTCTGTGGCATCAGCAATTTCCGAAATATCCGTTATTAATGGTTCGATTTATTCAATATTTTTATTCTTTGTAGGTCCCGTCGATTTTCAGTTGTTTCTCGTGATTGCATGGAAACAGTATGGAATTTTAAGACTAGCATATAGCGCTCAAATATAGCTATTTCTGCCAATGTTTATCTCGATTAAATGGAGTAGCTAGAAAAATCAAATTTCTAATTGGTATAAATAAACGATAGACGGTAGAGAAGGTAATGTGAATGTAACACAAGATTTTTATAACCTCTTTCAAAATACGTATGAGTGAGAAAAAAAATGTGTTACGGGTTTTGCTTTATGGGGAGCACAAGCGTGAAGCTCGATCTGTCGTCACAGAGCTGCAAGAGAAGAAATGACACTCCGATATTTCGCCCATAAAGGCCACCCATTGTGGAGGAGATTTTTTACTTTCTCTACTACGTATAGTAAGTAGGGGAAGTATTGTATTCCACCCAAAAATTCGATACCGAGATTTCACCGGAAATATATGCTTTGAGAGACCCTGAATCCAAAAAAAGCATTTTTGGAAACGTGTCTGTGTGTGTGTGCGTGTGTGTGTGTGTGCCTGTGTGTCTGTGAACAGCATAACTCAGATACGAACAGTCGGATAAACACCAAACTTGGTATTTAGGTTCAGTATCTTCCAGCGATGCGACACGAAGGTTATCAAGAAAATCTCCACCACCACAGATTACCCTTTACATGGAAGATTTTTCGAAAATTTTAATTTTCTCAAAAATGGCTCTAACGATTTTGATTAAATTTACAGGATATTTTTACGACAAATAGAACGTATATGTCGGATTTTCTGGGAATGTCTCCAAAAGTATTCTTCATTGTGAACGACTTTTGCATAACTGGTAAACCATAAGAGATAGACAAACTTTTACTACACAAAAAATGTAGACTGCGTTAAAATACACAATTTATGTCATATACATTTTTTGTTGTTGAGTGAACCATTTTCGAGATATTGTTTGTTATTCCCTTAAATTTTTCAATACTTATTTTCTCAAATGGAAATTCGTTATTCATTTTTTTTGTCTTGGATATGCAAAGAGCATTAATCTGTGGCAAAGGGAATGGTGCTGCACCTAGCAACCAGCTATTAAGAGATATGTATGTGCTTAAAAGCTACTGTTTTTCTATATTGCCCTTGTAAAAATATTTTTCCTTATATCTACAAGAACATTAGCAATAAGATAGAGTCTGCAAATGTTTATCTCGATTAACATGAAGTAGATGGAGAATAAGCGTTTGTAAAAATAGTTTGTACAAAAGTAGAGAAAGTCATGTGAGTGTAACACATCAGATTTTTTTTATGAAATTTCTCTACTTGGCGAACAATGTCGCCTGTAGAAGGATATGCATTTTAATTCTTTATGTAGAATAAATTGAAGTTCATTCAATGTGTGACAAATGTAATTTATGAGCACAGCTTACAAGAAATATCCCCCTGTGATAAACCTTTAAATACGAGTAAATGACAAGCAATACTGGTGCGAAGTGTGTTTTAAAGTGTACTGAATCGCATGAAAATAAACTAGCCGAATACAAACTACTAACTCTTGTTTTATTCAAAAAAACGGAGCTCATTAAACGCAATGCTTGTACAGCCTTCCTTTCGAATTGCAAATGTAGGTGCAGACTGCTTTTGAACCAGGTTTAACCTATTGAAACTCCGTTCACATCGGCATAAATTAGCCGCACGGTAGAGAATGTATTTGTATCGCACCCAAAAATTCGATACCGAGATTTCACCGGAAATATATGTTTTGAGGCCTCCTGAATCAAAAAAAAAAAAAAAGCATTTTCAAAACATGTCTGTGAGTGTCTGTGAACAGCATAACTCAGAAACGAAGAGTCGCACAAACACCAAACTTGGTATCTAGGTTCAGTATCTTCCAGAGATGCGACACGAAGGTTTTCAAGAAAATCCCCCACCCCAGATTACGCTTTACATGGAAAATTTTTCGAAAATTTTAATTTTCTCAAAAAAGGCTCTAACGATTTTGATTAAAATATCATATGTTTAAGATATTTTCATGACAAATGAAATGTATATCTCGAATTTTCTGGGAATGTCTCCAAAAGTATTCTTCATTGTGAACGAACTTTTGCATAACTGGTAAACCATAAGAGATAGACAAAATTGTACTACACAAAAAATGTAGATCGCGTTAAAATATATAATATATGTCATATACATTTTTGTTGTTGAGTGAACAATTTTCGAGATATTGCTTGTTATTCCCTTAAATTTTTCAATACTTATTTTCTCAAATGGGAGTTCGTTATTCATTTTTTTTGTTTTGGATATGCAAAGAGTATTAAACTGTGGCAAAAGAATGGTGCTGCACCTAGCAACCAGCTATTAAGAGATATGTCTATGCTTAAAGGCTACTGTATTTCTATATTGCCCTTTTATATTTGCCCTTCTATATTTTAGATAATGGCAGTCACTTGGTTTTTGGAATAGGTATTATTTGCAAATATAGAGTTTTTACTAATTTTTACTCTCATACAAAAGAGTCCAATTATATACAGTCCTCACAATAAAACACTTTCTTCTTGGCACTAACTTTTGGTGAAGCCATATCCTACAACTCACACACTGGATCATGTCCATCATTTCAGACAATTCACATATTCATGTCATCCACTGTTTTTAACATGATTTTTTTTAACTTAGCATATTATATGAATATTTATTCACACGATATACTATTCGCAGTTGAGCAATCCTAGAACTTCAATAGGTTTCCTAAATTGGACCAGTTCAATATAGGGTTCAAACAGTGGTTCAATTTAAGAGGCGGTTCAAATTAGGGCCCTTTCCCATATTTCCGGCGAAATCTCGGTATAAAATTTTTTTCGTACCTTCTCCACCTACTATGTACGTGGTAGAGAAAGTAAAAACGGAAAAGATACCGAGCACCGCGCCGAGGCCAGTGTGGTCCTTTATGCTTCGAATGCGGCCTGAGAGGGAAGGATGTGGAAGGGAATCAAAGGGCGACCATACGCGTCTCTTAACGTTTCCAGATATAACGCATCCGACGCCGCTCATGCCCTGAAACCCCGCGGTCCCCTTAAGGGGAACCTGTTCCGTGAGCACACCGACCGACGTCGGGGAGAAATCTTCACAAAGTGCTACACCTCCGCCCAGCCGCAATACACCGAATACCGTCGCTTGGTCTTTTATCCTGAAACAGTTAAGGAAGGACATGATGGGCAGAAAAGTAGAAGGGGAATCGCAACAGAATTCGCCTACCGATCAGAATTAATCACGAAACACCCATGGTCAGAATGAGCCGTCGCCGGGAATCGAACACGGAACCTTTCGAATGCGAGTCTCAACGTCACCACGGAGGCATAGCGCTCGGCCAAAAAGAAAAAAAAAACTTTTAAATACCAAACTTAATATCTTCCAAAGACACGGTACGAACATTTTCAAGAAAAGCTCCGTTACTAAAGGTTGGAATTTTTTTTTATAGTTCCATTTATACCCCGCCTTTAACTACATTGGTATTATCGGAAGCCTTTCTTTTGGAACTTATTGCCTAAATGGCGATGGTGTTAACTCATGTAACTCTTGTCGTTGTGTTTCTTGCAGTTTGGTTTTTAATAATTAGATCACACTCTCATTCATACTTCCAGACTCTAGGAAGGATAGCGAATAATCTTGGCTAGAGAAAAATTCTCACCCTCCAGCCGGGAATCGAACCTGGGACCCGTCACACAACACAGATGCTCTACCAACTGAGCTACGGGGACATCCAGGTTGGAATTGTTCAATACTTGTCATTCTTTTAAAGTCCCATCGATTTTCAGTTTTTTCTCGCGATGTCATGGAAACACCATGGAATTTATTTTAAGGCCAGGGCATAGCGTGTATTTCTTAAACATTTGAATATCGCTATTCCCTTTGTATCTATAACGAAATGTTGCTGTCGCTATTCAGCTGTTTCTTACGAAGTCATTGAAGGAGTAAGGAATTTCAAGGCCAGTATATAACGACTAGCTTTGAAACACTTCACTTTCGCAATTCCATTTGTAGCTGTAACTAATGATGCAGTGAAGTACAGGTGAGACAAAAGACTCCAAACCGCCTGCGCGATGTTTTTCCTGTCTGCGTCCTCGGCGCTCATTGCCGTCTGCCGCGATCATAGAAAGGCGCGGATGAAACCATACTACATTTTTAAAACTACTTTTAAAGGCTTTACTTACCAACCTTATGAAAGAAAATGCTGAAACTGGCCACCATCGTTGTCCATACATTTTTGGCACCTCTTTAAGAAACTATCCATCATGGAATTTTTGGGGGGAATTCTCCAAAAGATTACCAATATCGTCTGATGTCTCTTCGGTAAGAACCGAACGCCGTCTTTTAGATTTCTTGGCCTGAAAACTTGCTGTGGCCGGAAATTTACTTTAAAGTTCTTTACACCTGGAAATCTTTCTGCAAATCGTACTTTCTCTTGGCGAGTTGACGGAGTTAACACATAGGAATCATAAATAAATACACGATGTGCAGTAGAAAACATATACTGAGGCATAATATACTTTGTGACTAAGTACAGGACAAAACTGAACTACAACACATCACCGTCAACTCAAAACTGCACTTCACACTACACAGCAAAGTCACAGCAGCAGTGCGTTATCATGTTTTTATCATATTTCCACACTCCCAGTGGAAAAACACCGCGCAGCCGGTAATATTGTTCATAAAATACCCTTCCGGGGTAACTTAAAACATAAAGTGTACAAGACAAACCCACACACCCTGAAAGAATGAAAACAAAATATCCGACAGGAAATTTCTCAAGTGAACTACGACGAGTGATGGATAGTTTCCTAAAGAGGTGCCAAAAATTTATGGACGACGGTGGCCAGTTTCAGCATCTCCTTTCGTAAAGTTGGTAAGTAAAGGCTTTAAAAGTAGTTTTAAAAATGTTGTATGGTTTCATCCGCGCCTTTCTATGATCGCGGCATACGGCAACGAGTGACGAGGACGCGGACAGGAAGAACACCGTGCAGGCGGTTCGGAGTCTATTGTCTCACTCTGTAATGAAGTTTATATCAGTTTTGTAACAGTTGGAGAAATCAATTTTAACAAGAATAGTTTGTAGAGACTATATAAAAGTAAACGATACCGTGTAGAGAAAGCCATGTCTCCTCTGCTTGACAGTCAACAACCACATATCATTCCACGGATTACGATAAAATCATATAACATATTAATTACATTTGAGGAATAGTTACGGAATTATAAACCGCAGATACGCCACTGACTATAATATTGGTGATCACGCTCTGCACACTTTCGTGCATAATTATTGCCCGCTAGAGTGAAGCTGCGGTTCGTCGAGTTCTCGGATGGATTTAGAAACTCTCTCACGGCAGTAATTATGTCTGGCGACTTTTCCAGCCATTTCAAGAGTACCTCCCGTCCAAGATAAAATGCCACTCTCATTGTGAAGTCCTTAAAACAATACTTGAGAGCCTCAGTGTCTACCTGAGACTTCTGCTCTTCCTGCCGTGGTTATGTCACTACAGACGAGTTGTTAATTACGTTTTTAAACTTCATAAAATGCAAATGAGCGCCTAATTAATAAGAATATAAATGAGAAAAAAAATCTGATGCGTTGCACCCACTCTTCCACGATCTATTCTTATAAAAACATCATTTTCCGCCTACTTCGTCTTAATCCAGATAAACTTTCTTGAAACTCTATCCTCTTTGCATGAAACAGGAGGAAAAACGAATAGTCACTAACCACTTGAAAAAAAATCTGATGTGTTACACTCACATGGCTTTCTCTACTCTTGTACAAACTATTTTTACAAACGCTTATTCTCCATCTACTTCATGTTAATCGAGATAAACATTTGCAGACTCTATCTTATTGTTAATTTTCTTGTAGATGTAAGGGGAATATGTATTTACAAGGGCAATATAGAAATACAGTAGCCTTTAAGCACATACATATCTCTTAATATCTAGTTGCTAGGTGCAGCACCATTCCCTTTCCCACAGATTAATATTCTTTGCATATCAAAGACAAAAAATCTGATGTGTTACACTCACATGACTTTCTCTACTCTTGTACAATCTATTTTTACAAACGCCTATTCTCCATATGCTTCATATTAATCGAGGTATCGAGATGTCAATCTTATTTGTAATTTTCTTGTAGATGCAAGGGGAATATGGTAGCTTTTAAGCGATAGTCAAATATTTTAACACTGGTTGCTATGTGGCGCATTCCATTCTCTTTGCCTGTCCAGGACATAAAAAAGTGAATAACGAATTTGAGAAAAAGTATAAGTATTGGAAAATTTAAGGAAATAACAAGCAATATCTCGAAAACGGTTCACTCAACAAAAAAAATGTATATGATATAAGTTGTGTATTTTAACGCGATCTACATTTTTTGTGTAGTAAAATTTTGTCTATCTCTTATGGTTTACCAGTTATGAAAAAGTCGTTCATAATGAAGAATACTTTTGGAGACATTCCCAGAAATTTCGAGATATACATTTCATTTCTCATGACATTGTCTTAAACATATGATATTTTCATCAAAATCGTTAGAGCCATTTTTGAGAAAATTAAAATTTTCGAAAAATGTTCCATGTAAAGGGTAGTCTGGGGTGGGGGGATTTTCTTGAAAATCTTCGTGTCGCATCTCTGGAAGATACTGAACGTAAATACCAAGTTTGGCGTTTATCCGACTGTTAGTTTTTGAGTTATGCTGTTCACAGACACACACACAGACATACACACACACACAGACACACACACAGACATGTTTCCAAAAATGCTTTTTTTGGATTCAGGAGGTCTCAAAACATGTATTTCCGGTGAAATCTCGGTATCGAATTTTTGGGTGGAATGCAATACTTCCCCTACTTACTATACGTAGTAGAGAAAGTAAAAAATGAATAACGAATTCCCATTTAAGAAAATAAGTATTGAAAAATTTAAGAGAATAACAAGCAATATCTCGAAAATGGCTCACTCAACAACAAAATGTATAGGACATAAATTGTGTATTTTAACGCGATCTACATTTTTTGTGTAGTAAAATTTTGTCTATCTCTTATGGTTTACCAGTTATGCAAAAGTCGTTCATAATGAAGAATACTTTTGGAGACATTCCCAGAAATTTCGAGATATACATTTCATTTCTCATGACATTTTCTTAAACATATGATATTTTCATCAAAATCGTTAGAGCCGTTTTTGAGAAAATTAAAATTTTCGAAAAATTGTTCCATGTAAAGGGTACTCTGGGGTGAGGGGATTTTCTTAAAACCTTCGTGTCGCATTCTTGGAAGATACTGAACCTAAATACCAAGTTTGGTGTTTATCCGACTGTTCGTTTCTGAGTTATGCTGTTCACAGACGCACACACACACACAGACACACAAATGGACATGTTTCCAAAAATGCCTTTTTTGGATTCAGGGGGTCTCAAAACATGTATTTTCGGTGAAATCTCGGTATCGAACTTTTGGGTGGAATACAATACTTCCCCTACTTACTATACGTAGTAGGGCAAGTAAAAAATGTATATGACATAAATTGTGTATTTTAACGCGATCTACATTTTTTGTGTAGTAAAATTTTCTCTATCTCTTATGGTTTACCGGTTATGCAAAAGTCGTTCACAATGTAGAACACTTTTGGAGACATTCCCAGAAAATTCAAGATATACGTTTTATTTGTCATGAAACTATCTTAAACATATGATATTTTAATCAAAATCGTTAGAGCCGTTTTTGAGAAAATTAAAATTTTCGAAATATCTTCCATGTAAAGGGTGTCCTGGGGTGGGGGTATTTTCTTGAAAACCTTCGTGTCGCATCCCTGGAAGTTACTGAACCTAAATATCAAGTTTGGTGTTTATCCGACTGTTCGTTTCTGAGTTATGCTGTTCACAGACAGACACACAGACACACACACGGACATGTTTCCAAAAATTGCTTTTTTAGATTCAGGGGGTCTCAAAACATGTATTTCCGGTGAAATCTCGGTATCGAACTTTTGGGTGGAATACAATACTTCCCCTACTTACTATACGTAGTAGGGAAAGTAAAAAGGTTTAAGCACAGGGTTATTCAACAAGAAAGAACATACTTTAAAGATTTATTTCTAATGAACGAAAATAGATGGATATCATAAATAGACCTAGTATATATAAGGGTCATTCAAATGAAATCTGGTCACTTGTGTAAAGTAACGGTAACGATTTTATTAACTCTAAAATAGTCGCCAAAACTGTTGGCACATTTATCCCATTGCGACACTAGACGGTCGATTCCATCTTTGAAGACGTTGGTAGGCTGCTGTCGGACCCAGGCCTGGATCCATTCACATACTTCGTCGTCCGTTGTGAATTGATGTCCGCGAATAGCTTGTTTTAGAGTTCCATAAACATGAAAGTCACACGGTGAAAGGTCTGGACTGTACGGTGAATGTTCCAGCGTTTCCCATCGAAACTGCTGCAATGTCGTCTTCGCCGCATTGGCAGTGTGTGGGCGGGCATTATCATGCAGGAGAACATGCCTGGGCGTTTCGACTTGATGGCTCGTCTAAGGTTCTGTAAAGTGGCTTGATAACGTTGGGCATTGATGGTGGTTCCCGTTCCAGGAACACGACAAGCAGTGGGCCCTTCTGGTCAAAAAAGGACATCATGACCTTACCAGAACTGGTGTGCACGGCCTTTGATTTCTTTGGAGGTGGTGAAGTCGCATGTTTCCACTGCTTGCTCTGACTCACTCCTCGTTGTTCCTGCTTACTCGCCTTCATGTTCAGTAGTGGACGATAACTTGTGTGACCACCCTCTCTTCGGCGTGAAACCACACAGTCGCTCTACCAATAGATGGTGCCACCATACACGCAGTTACGTGGTGCCACCTTACGTGTATGCAAAGTTAGACGCACTGACCAGGTTTCATTTGAATGCCCCTCATACATTAAATACATCGCGTAACGTCAGTATTCCAGCTTGCTTCACTGGAGCAGTGTGTAACTGTTTTCTAGTGATTTATATAGCTATTTACAGAAAGGAAGAACTGTACACAGTCAAACTCGAGAAATAGTGGCTAACGTTGTTAAAATCTGTGACGAGGAAAGTAAACAAAAGCAATTGGTCATTCAGCATTGCTAGCACAAGAGCGTGTGTTTTCTAAGAGGCCTTAAGCTTTGTTGGTATGTTGAAAGTAGAGCCGTAATCTTTCTCAGACTGTACTAGAATTGTTAATGTCAACACATTCCCTACACACATTCTCGTGAGAGGAACACAGTACTTATGCGCAATTTAAAAGCAGTCAGTTTATCATCATGGAGCAGGCCTGTCGGTCTGCTAAAATAAAACACAGCCGAGGCAAACCTAAAGAAATGCGAGCGGCAAACGATCACGGATTGTTTAGCGATGCTTAAGAAAGAAACCTTATGATACTACACAACAATAGTAATCCTTCAACATGTAGATTTAATAAGTTACTGGCAATGTCTTGCTCGATTTATTGTCAAAAAGTTAGCCCTGCTACAGCTAGTGTTGTAAAACGTCTGTGCACACATGCTGAGGCAGTATTTTTAACACTTAAATGATTTCAGTCTAATTATATATAATATATTGTCGTAGCCTCTTTCTTTATATGCTCTAACTGATGGGGCAACTCGCTTGCAAAGATGTACCGGAAAATTAATCAATTTCTTACATGGCGAGGCTACGACGAGGGACGCAGCTAAAGAAAGTGCAGAAAATATTACTAATCAGAGACGTTACATGGCTTAAAGGAAGGAAAGGACTCTACCCTAACATAATTAAAACTTCAAGAGAATGGATGGTTCACAATTTAATAGATAAAGATAGATATCGTAGTGCTTACACTCTTAGCCCACATGTCCACCGGGCGAGGCCGCATGGCTTGGCACGGAGAAGGCAGTTGCACGTCCTTACAGCTCGAAGGTCACCCCCTGACTCTCTGTCCCAAGTGACGCTACTCAAAGCGTCAGGGAAGCCAAACAAACTCATCCCCTCCTAAACTCCAACTGCCATCTCAAATCCCGGTGACCAGAGAGACGTATGTCCTATAATCTCTGCATAGTCACAAAATATATATATATATATATATATATATTCAATAACAGCCCGCCTTAAAGCAATATGTATATCTAACAATATATAAAAAGTGTATATTACAGTCATTGTATATGTTTATATTATTGCATACATGTGGAATAATGTCATGTGAATGTATTACGTAATTTAATAATTAAGGAGCTGTGAGAATAATAGGTTAAAGGTTGCCAACAATGAGGTAATAATGAGGTAACCTTGAGGCAATAATGAATTTGAAAGTTTAACAATACTACTTGTGATTCTTAGAAGCAATAATGTAAATTTTGAGACAGTTTATAAAATACCCAATCAACAACCAGACTTGAAATACAGAAATTTACAAATTTAGGCGGTTTACAAATCAAGTCAGTTGGTTGTAGACAGTGTTCCTAACCGGACGTGAGATGTGTTCTCGAGAAATTTAACACGTATTTTGTGTGAGGAAATAGTTTACGTGTTTAAAAAGTGCAAGTATTTAATAAAAGAATCTTACAGCTCTCTATATCCGTGAAGTGTTATTTAAATCGTGTCAAGTATTAATATAAAGGAGTGAATAAAAAATTAAAATCTGTGTAAGCCTACATTCTTCAGCCGCACCACACCTTGCAAAGAAATCCATGTCTCTAACAATAAATAGTGACGCAGCCGAAGCAAACACAAATATATAATATTTAAAGAAACAGTCAAATTACAAAGTTAATATTTTTAAGTTCGGCTCCCCAACAGTTGAACTACAATACAACTCCTACTTCAAATTGGCTTTCCATACGTGAAGCAACAACCTACTTCAAATTGGCTGCCAAAGCGTGGGGCAAAATAACAACGTAAAAATAACAATACAACAAAATAACTACTTCAATGTACGTCAAACACGTGGCGAGTTGGCTACGCTCCGCCAAGTTTACAAAAGGATGTTTCTTGTCTAAGACAGAGTATACAAACTAGTATTATTACAAAAGCTCATTCTTCTATTTACTTCTTGTTAAAAAATAAATCCACTTTACACATTTCGTTGTAGCTATAAGAAGAATACAATAAGCTAAAGCGATACTCAAATCTACTCAAAGCTGGTCGCTGTGTGATGTCTTTGAAATTCTGTTCTCTGTACATGAACATGAAAGGAAAGGTAAAGAGGAAAAATGATAGCGATCTGTATTTAGTGAAGTATAAGTATTTGAAAATTTAAGGCAATAACAAATAATATCTCAAAATGGTTGAGGCAGTATTTCTAACACTAAAATGATTTCAGTCTAATTGTATAATAAATATATATATATATATATATATATATATATATATATATATAATTCAATAACAGCCCCCCTTAAAGCAATATGTGTATGTAACAATATATAAAAAATGTATGTAACAGTCATTGTATATGTTTGTATTATTGTATTCATGTGTAATAATGTTATATGAATGTATTACGTAATATAATAATGTAGAAGCTGTGAGAATAATAGGTTAAAAGTTGCTAACAATGAGGTAACATTGAGGCAATAATGAGTTTGAAAGTTTAAATGCTACTAGTCATTATTGGAGCAACAATAATGTACATTTTGAGACAGTTTAAAAATACCCAATCAACAACCAGAAAAAGCTTCAGTTAAAGAAGGTATTCTATCGGATTAGGAATAGCCAATCAGAGACTTGAAATACAGAAATTTACAAGTTTAGCGGTTGAAATCAATT
Source organism: Deroplatys truncata (assembly GCA_030765065.1). Lineage (NCBI taxonomy): Eukaryota > Metazoa > Arthropoda > Insecta > Mantodea > Mantidae > Deroplatys > Deroplatys truncata. The sequence goes on from CM060979.1 coordinate 18,722,814, forward strand.
CAGTTGCCTGCAAACAGTGTTCTTAACCGGACGCGAGGCACGTCCTCGAGAAGTATAATACGTATTCGTGTGAGACGAAAATAGTTTACGTATTAAAAAGTGCAAGTATTTAATAAAAACATCTCACAGCTCTCCCTCTATATCAGTTAAGTGTTATTTAAATCGTATCAAGTATTAATAAAAGGAGTGAAGTCAAATTATAATCTGTGTAAGCCTACATTCTTACTCGCACCACTATCCTGCTAAGAGAAACGTGTCTCTAACCATAATACTGACGCTGCCAAGGCAAACATAAATATTAAATATTTAAAGAAACAGTCAAATTGCAAAGTTAATATTTTTAAAAATTGGGGCAAAGGTTACCGGGTACCATACGTGCGGTTGCAACTACTTCAAGTTCGGCTCCCCAACAGTTGAACTACAATACAACACCACAATAAAATAAAACTTCTTCATGGTTAACTCCACAATTGCTTTGACATAATTGTATACTTTAATGAAATCCACATTTTTGTGTCGTAGATTACGTCTCTCTCTTACTATTTACCAGTTGCACAAAAGTCGTTTAGAATGAAGAGTACTTCTCATGTTATTCCCAGAAAATTCAAGATATACATTTTAAATGTCATGCAAATATCTTAAACAATGGCATTCTAATCAAAATTTCCACAGGTATTGTTGAGAGAAAGCGTGTATGACTCAAAGCATTTATTTCTGCTTGTCTGGAATTTTTGAGTGAAATGCAAATTTTCCTCTTTTTACTTTGTCTACTACGTATAGTAAGTAGGGGAAGTATTGTATTCCACCCAAAAATTCGATACCGAGATTTCACCGGAAATACATGTTTTGAGACCCCCTGAATCCAAAAAAGCATTTTTGGAAACATGTCCGTGTGTGTGTCTGTGAACAGCATAACTCAGAAACGAACAGTCGGATAAACACCAAACTTGGTATTTAGGTTCAGTATCTTCCAGAGATGCGACACGAAGGTTTTCAAGAAAATCCCCCCACCACAGACTACCCGTTACATGGAATATTTTTCGAAAATTTTAATTTTCTCAAAAATGGCTCTAACGATTTTGATTAAAACATCATATGTTTAAGATATTTTAATGCCAAATAAAATGTATATCTTGAATTTTCTGGGAATGTCTCCAAAAGTATTCTCCATTGTGAACGACTTTTGCATAACTGGTAAACCATAAGAGATGGACAAAATTTTACTACACAAAAAATGTAGATCACGTTAAAATACACAATTTATGTTATATACATTTTTGTTGTTGAGTGAAACATTTTCGAGATATTGCTTGTTATTCCCTTAAATTTTTCAATACTTAGTCTCAAATGGGAATTCGTTATTCATCTGTGGGAAAGGGAATGGTGCTGCACCTAGCAACCAGCTATTAAGAGATATGTATGTGCTTAAAGGCTACTGTATTTCTATATTGTCCTTTTAAATATATATTCCTCTTACATCTACAAGAAAATTAGCAATAAGATAGAGTCTCGTTTAACATGAAGTAGATGGAGAATAAGCGTTTGTAAAAATAGTTTGTACAAGAGTAGAGAAAGTCATGTGAGTGTAACACATCAGATTTTTACTATTGTAGTACCTGGATGTACTCAAGACAGCCAGGCGGCACCATCAGCACCCTTCACGAGATCAAATATCTCTAGAATGGGCTCCTGGCGACACTGAGGTGATTGGAAGTGAAAATGTAGACACACTACCCAAAATGGGAGCGCAGACTATATATATATAGGATCTGAGCCTGTCTTGGGTATTACCAATCGATAGTAAGGACAAATCTATTAGACTGGATTCAAAGACAGCATACTGGAATACCGGAAACATATCGAAAAACAAAGAATGGAATGCTAATGATGCAACAGCCATGACTTAAAAGAAGTACTGCTGTTCTTAAGTAAGAAGCAGATGAAACTCTGGAGGGTCTGATGGCTGGTCGGGGAATTTGAAAAAAAAAACACCTGCAGACAATGGTGCTCTCAGAAGATCCAAAATACAGAATGTGTGGTGTAGAGGAAACAGCCTCACACTTATTACTGTAACAATCCTTGGTGGGATTCGAGCCATAACCAGGAAGCTGCATCAGCAAGTGGCGCAACTGGGATAAACTGTTCAATTAGGACAGCACGTTGCTGAAGCTGCATAACGAAGAGTATTTATTGGTCAAGGGTTTAGGTCAACGCGACAATCGCCACTCAAACTTGTCGCCGTCACGCTGAAGCGAAGACACTTCACTCTACCTAGGGTCTCAAACGCCGTCCTACTTCGAATAGTGCCTCAAGACCTGCTAGAACTATTTCCCAATTGTAATTAAATGGCGTAGCTCACAGTTATTTATAGAATCTGGCGCATTCTTATTTGATGACCCTAGTTTCCCCATGGTAATCCACAACCACTGTACCGACTGCTCCTTACCTCCGAGACTATTACTCCCCTATTGCTAGCAATCTCCGGGGTTTCTACCTCTAGGGTCGCTACAATATTCACTGTGAGGCACTGGAAGTGAACAGATACGATCAATTTGGAACTGTTGATCCAAATGAGATTGTATCTAGTAGAAACCTACGCTATGGACTTCCGAGACTTATCGGAGTTTAGGGAGGTGATGATTAAAAGAAACAGGGAAGAAAACTTGGTAGTAGTAGAGAAAGTAAGGACGTTTATCAGGATGGGGATGCAAGAACTATGATACATTAATCAAATCATTATACCTTATACACTTATAGTTTAAATCATACACTGGTGTGCAAAACCTAAGGACGGGTAAAGTAACATAACAAATGAACTACTAGGTGGAAGTAGATGAAGGTGCGGGAGCATGTTGCCAGAGGTCTTTCTCACACGTACACAGAAAGCTGGACGTCAAATGGCGTGAATGTAGCGAGCCTATAGTGCCAAATGCGTCTGCTCCAGGAACACGGGGCAGTTGACATTGGACAAGGCGGTGTGTGGCAATTAGCGAGCTGTTACGGTGCACTGTAGTGGTGTTCTTTATTGCAACATGGCTCGTAGACACCATTTGGGTAACTTCACACAGGGAAGTCATCGGGAAACAGGAGGAAGGGGGAAGTGTGACGAGTGTTGCTCAGGAGTTTGGAATTGCTCACAGCATGGGGAACCTTCCACACCACAGGCACTTCTGTCCCAAGGAGAAGTGGTGGTCGACCACGAGCAGATGGCCGCTATATTGTGCAACACGCAAGAAGGGATCCACGCCAAACAGCGGGTGCAATTGCAACCACGTTTAACAGGACAGCTAGGCACGCAATCTTACGATACACAGTGGCACGGTGACTACACAGAGGTGGTCTCTTTGCCCGACGGCCAGTACGTTGTGTTCCATTGACATACGCACTTGGCGGCACCGTTTGCGATGGTCCCAAGAACATCAAAATTGGACAAACGAGGAATGGGGTCGCGTGCTCTTCTCGAATGAGAGCAGATTTAGTCTAAGTAGTGATTCTCGACGTACCCTCATCTGGCGAGAGGTGGGAAAACGTAACGGACCCAGGCACATTCTTCAACATGATCGTTTTGGTGGTCCGGGTGTTATGGTTTGGGGAGGCACAAAGTTGCATGGGCGCACCGACATCCAAATCCTTGAACAGGGTACGCTCACTGGTCAACGTTATTGTGATACTGTACTCCTTCACCATGTGCGTCTTTTCAGGGGTACAGTCGGCCCTGACTTCATTTTTATGGATGACAATGTGCGACCGCATCGAACGGCGTAGGTGGAGGATCTCTTGGAACGAGAGAATATTCGGCGAATGGACTGGCCTGCCCGTCCCCCCGATTTAAATCCCATCGAACACGTGTGGGATGCTTTGAGGAGTCGCATTGCAGCACATCCACATGCACCAACGACCATCCAACAGTTGTAGAGCATGCATTGCTGTCCGTGGTGATGATACACCCTTTTAAACACCATGTATCTGTTTCTGTAAATCTAGAGAGCCATCATATGTCGTATTGATTTTAGTGTAGCTTATGGACTATGAATAAAAGTGGCATTTCTGTTCGTCTCATTGCATATGTCGTTTAGTTGCCTACTGTAGCAGTTCCCTCTATGTTTCATCGAGCTATGTGTCATAGCATGCGAAGATTACTTTCGTGCTTAGGTTTTGCACACCAGTGTAGTTAGACGCGCTATACCTTAACCGCGGTAAAATGCAGTGATAAATGTTTTGATGCACTGTAACTAAGCAACAAACAAACCCCGGGAAAGAATGCGATATTACAGCGCACTTTTCCCCAGAAGCCGCGCCAGGAACATATATATCATTTTTTTTATTAAACTTGTATGGCTTTTATCGCATTTCAATGAAGCTCAGTTCTCTGTGTGCTAGCTGGCACAATCAATAAAATTTAATTCATATTTAATGGCAGTTGGAGGGGGGCGGAAAGTGGCTTGCTGTGTATTGGAGCATAGAAGGATCCCAACACACGTGGTTAGCTGAAACGGATACATGGATTTTGAAATTTAAGGACTTTAATTAAAAATAAAACTTTAGGAACGATGGGAAGGGGAGGTATATGCGTTCCGAAACTGGTTTTTCCCGCCAATGTTGCCATGATAACTTGGTGGTGAATGACACGTGAGGGGAGTGGTTATAGCGTTGCATCTCACTCTCATAGCATTTCTAACAGAGGAAAAACAATAATTTCAAATAATGCTTTCCTTTTTTACCTTCCCTATCAAGTACTTATTCATATTTACTGTCAGATGGCACATTACAGGCATTGGCAGTGTCAAAAGGCAGTAAAATACTCTGTCGATACAAAGAAGACTTTTTAACACAATACTTCATTGGCATGTAAATTTAAAAACACATCCAAAATATAAAAGGGTATTACAGAGCGAGATACTCTAAGGTAACGGGTTGGGCTCGCATTTGGGAGGTCTTGGGTTCGATTCCCGTCGACCGCCCACTCTGACCTTGGGTTTTTTGTTGTTTTCCCTCGTAGATTGGCCAATAATTGGGTGGTTTCTCACCTAACACGGTTACCTTTCCACCATTTTCATTTCATTCCGTTTCCTTATCTTCAGGTGTGCTTCTAACGGGAGAGCCAAGAAACTACGAACCGACTGCGCGGTGTTTTTCACAAGGCGTGTGGAAACATGATAACGCACTGCTGCTATAAACAAGGTTGACGTGGTTTTGCTCTGCAGTGTGAAGTGGAATATTGAGTTGACGGTGATGTGATGTAGTTCACTTATTACGACTTATGTATTATTTTGTCCTGTACTTAGTCACAAAGCATATTATGGCTCAATATATATGTTTTCTACCGCACAGCGTGTATTTCTTTATATTCCTATGCGTTAACTCAGTCAGTACGATTTGCAGAAACATTTCCACGTGTAAACGTTGTAGGCCGTACAACAATCCATGAACTTTACAATAAATTTCAGGCCGCAGGAAGTGTTCAGGCTAACAAATCTAAACGACGGTTTTCGGTTCTTACCGAAAAAACATTGGACGGTCTCATTACACATTCCCTAGGGTCATCGTTTGGAGAATTCCCCCAAAATCACTTAGGCGTCTTTAACAAACCAGGCAGTCATTTCTTCTGGGTCTGCGCGAAGAGCTACCAAATTGTTGAAGTTAAAACCATATAAAATAACTGTGGCATATGCTATTCAACCAGGTGATCCTGTAATTAGGCGCACATTTTGTGAGTGGAGTCTCTATAGTGTACACAATGGCGAAATAGACCCATATTTAATACTTTTCACGGACGAGGCTTGGTTCCACCTTTATGGATATGTGTGTACACAAAATAATCGTTATTGGAGCTCTGACAAACCTAATATGTTCACGAAGTACCACTTCATGACGAACACATTGCTGTGTGGTTCGCCATGAGCGGAGAAAGAGTTGTAAGGCCAATTTTTTTTCGAGGCAACAGTTGACACGCGTACATACGCGAATATAAGTTTGCCCGCTTTTTTAGAGAATTAACAGACAGGGAGTGTGATTTTGCCTCTGCAATGCGACCAGTATTTCGATGAGAACAGTTGAAAGTGTGTTTGGGGACAGAACTATTAGTAGAGATTTGTGGCCCCTCGGTCCCCGGACCTAAGCCCTGTGATTTCTAACTCTGGGGTAACTTAAAACAAAGTGTACAAGACATACCCACACACCCTGGAAGAATTAAAACAAAATATTCGCCAGGAGATTTCTCAACGTGAACTACGGCGAGTGATGGATAGTTTCCTAAAGAGGTGCCAAAAATGTATGGACAACGACGGTGGCCAGTTTCAGCATCTCCTTTCATAAAGTTGGTAAGTAAAGCCTTTAAAAATAGTTTTAAAAATGTTGTATGGTTTCATCCGCGCCTTTCTATGATAGCGGTAGGTGGCAACGAGCGCCTAGGACGCTGACAGGAAAAACACAGTCTAACTGGGAGGTCTTCGGTTCGATTCCCGTCGACCGCCCACTCTGCCACATTAAACTTGGCGTGACGGGAAGGAAAAGTTTGGCACTGCCCAATTCTTAACTTACGTCGTTAATGTAAGCCACGTTAAGCCAATCCTAAACACGCGCAGCCAGTTCGTAGTTTTTTGACTCTCTCTGTAAGTTTCGTGGCGTGGAGGAGGGGACAGATTCGCGGACGCTTGCTGAAAGGAAAGAGTACCCCCGTGGACACTAGCGAGTTCTTTGGTCGACGGGTCGTTCATCGCCCTCTCTAGGCAGCTCCAGCAGTGGAACGGATCTACGGGCCTGGAATTCTTAGGGCGGTATTCATAGTCAATTTTGGTCCGGACCAACTTGCTACTTCCGGTGGATTTACAGCGGACCATCGAGTTTCTTATTCATAGACCGGGACTTGCGTTGATCCGGGGATCAAACGCCTTGGTTGGGCCCAAATTTTGGTCTACTCAGAGGGGTAGATTAAAGGCAGACCATCTTTACAAAATGGGTGACTTTGGAGTAATGGGCGTGACTGCTTGCGTAGAATTCGCAAAATGAGACGGTGGAGTAAAACTATCTACCGAAATTAGACATAATTGGAAAGTATCGCGACCTAAACTTCAAAACAAATACAGGTTAGAAGGCTGATAAAACGGTTTGTTCCTAACCTATATGACAGAGACGATAACCGAGGATTGAGTATCTCAATTGATACGATGCTAATAGCACTTCCACATTATGCAAGAGAAGGGTATCAAGAAAACACTACTGACCTTAGTAAGGCATCATTAAGCGCATTATAACTAATGACTCATGTGCCGTTGCTAGATTTACCTTCGTTAAACCGGGATTACTATGTACTTTACGTAACATGACGGGATGTAACGCGAAGTTAAGAAATTCTACAGTAAAGGTTTAATTAGGAAGCACTTAACGTAACGGGAATGAATCTTGATTGACTGTTCTTCCATTACTTTATGCTACTACGTTACGCCGATTGGTTCTAATTGCCATGCCACATTAAACTTGGCGTGACGGGAAGGAAAAGTTCGGCACTGCCCGATTCTTAACTTATGTCGTTAAAGTAAGCCACGTTAAGACAATCCTAAATAGCTCCATTTAATACAAAGTATAAAGTCTTCACGTTATGTCGCGTTAAGTCACTTGGGTTAACTTCGAAGTAATTCAGGCTTTACTTACGTTTTCCCGGCGAGGAGAGGAGGATTACAACTCCCGGAAGGTTTATGGTGTGTTAGAATTTCCTCACGTAATTATTTCTGTATAAATACCATCAGACAATATTTATTTGGTTAAGATCCAGGGTGAGATTTTAATAACAGCAAATGTTCCTTCCTATTTAAATACGATTTGATTCTGAAATTGTAAGGTTAAAAGTTAATATTCCAGCAAGTTAAATTCTTATTGAAATGATTAACAATGCCATGAAACTGTGTGGATAAGAACGTTTCCAAAAAGGGAGGGGTGGCAATGGGTTAGACTCATGTACAAAACTGCCTCTATATGTAATATTATCTCCATCCATCCATTTTTTTTTTTTGCGCTTGCATTTGTCGAAACCGCTTTGTTTTCAATAATACCATCTTTTTTGTATTAAGGAAAACAGGCATTTATCTCCGACCATTTTAATGCACGCTTCTAGGTTATATCCTTTGGGAGAGGCTGAGGGCGAGTAGTGAGCACTGAACCGATGAAAAAACACCTGTGAAACGACCATAAAAGTTAAAAACTAGGGAGTAACAACGGTTAGTTTACTATTCTATGGCAGTCGCGCATGCGCAGAACTACCTTTCTTCGACGTGTAACATTTTCTCCTTGCTGATCCACGGCCTTTCTTGGTTCGAGACTTTTTTGATCGTCTATGAATATCAAAAACTTGGTCGGCCTTTGTTCCGGAACCAAATGAGTCTGGAGATATTCCAGACCTATGTGAAATCTATGAATACGGCTGTTATAATCGGCGCAACAGTTCTAGACACGTGAAAATCTTAATGAGAGCTAATGCGAGTTGTTTACCAGATCAGGTGGTGACCGGTCGACGGCATGCTGCAGGAGTGCGTGGGACAGTCATCGTCAAATATCCACAACGGTTATGCACTGTGTTGCGCTGATAAACTTAGTTATATACAGTATATTAAAATCCACGCTGTAAAAAGCGCTTAATATAAAAAACGCTGTCAATCATTGCCTCCAATTCTTCCACATCTAACAACCCTTCCTCTTCTGCGGAATCACTCACATTATTGCCGTCATCGCTGCTGTCACTACCTTCTGCACCATTATCCTGGATGAGAATTATTTCTATTTGATTTTCTGCAATTCCGTATTTTTCGGAATAATGATTCTTAATTTATTCAGCATGTCGCCATACATTTTCCCATTCTGGCCTTCCAATTTCAGCAAATTGCTGGCGTTATAACTGCTCCACATATTTTAATTTAAAAGTGATATTTCTGCATGCCACCCATTTTTTGATATCAGCCCAGATTAATTCGATTGGGTTTAGATCTGGGCGATACGATGACAGTCTAAGTACATTATGGCGATGTTGTATTACTATCTGGTCAAGTATGTATGACTTCTGAAGCTGTTTGTTGGCTTTAATTAAGTTATATAGCTTTGTTTTACTCATGCTTTCATCTAAAGCTTTATTATGTCTAAGTAACCAAGCTCTCATTTCTTCTTTCAAGAAAGTTGAGGTAGGTGGTTTGTGAATTTGAGTGTTGACGCATTGTGAAGCATTGTCGATGACCAGAACAGACCCAGCAGGCATATTAGGTATCAACATGGCGTTGATTCACTTCATGTAATTTTCTGTATTCATTTCTTGATGAAAATCTCCTGTTGTTTGTTGCGACTTGTAAAAGAAGGGCATTTGGAACGAAGCCGATCTTTCCAACAGCACGAACGATAATAAGTATTTGCCCTTTGGCAACAGGTGCCTGCAAACCTAATTCGCTATCGTCACTCCAACTTTTAGATGCTGTATGACTGCTGTGTATGTATGACTCATCTTCATACATTATAGTATTTTTCTGAAATTTGTAGCACCACCTTGAAAATTGATGCTGATATAAGTACACACTGATACAAGTACATATAAAATTATAGTCATTTGGAAAGGTAGAATCAGACTGAAAAATTCAATGCCATAGCCGGGATTTGAACCACGGATCTTAGGCTTTCCGTGTCGTTGCTCTAACCGCCTAAGCTATCATGGCAACATTTAATTTTTATTTTTATTTTTTTTATTATTATTTTTTATTTTATTTATTTATTTTGCTTTTCTGTTAGAACTCTTCTATTTTATTTCGGTTTCTTCCATTTGAACCCTAAATCTTTAATAATTTTTCTGAGATTTGTAGCATCACCTTGAAAGTTTCTGCTGTCTTTCAGCTGGATGAGCAATCTGCTTATTGTTAGCACAGTTTTTTCTTCCACATAGGAATTGTGAATTGTGCGCCGAATGACGCATTCGAAATCGTCTATTTCTGTAATACGTTTAGGGACCTTATGTTTCTTCCCAGTTGTGTCAAATGGTACTCTTTCATCCATATGTTTTTTTCTCTTATCTTTGAGAACTCTGGAAACGGAACTTCGGTGAAACACCAGTTGCTTTGACTACTCTTTCTTTCACTCTCATAAGGCTTTTGTGGAACTCGGATATAATTTCTTCCTTCATCTTTGCTTCTTGCTTCATGAAGTCGATGACAATTGCAATTATTTCCCTACTTTGACTATGTAACACCTTACCACTTAACTTTGAAAACATAGGAGCCATGGTTATAAATATAACAAATATAAAATAAGTACTATTTAGATACTGCAGCTCTCTTTAAAATTACAACCAGATGCAGACTGTATGTGTTACGCACTGTGAGTAAGCAAAGGTATTATATCGCTTTCGTTGATAAAGCTAAACATAAACCATTCCTAGGCTCGGCAGCTGGGGTAGCAATCAAGGTCACGATTCCAGAAGTTTTGCGCGAGTAATAGCAACCGCCTCTCCTAAAGCCTCGTGTGGTTCCTTCACTGGAGGTGGTAGCCACGGTAGATACAGGTATACTTTCCTAAATGTAAACAGGATTTTAAAGTTTATCTTGCACCTGTTTAACGAATATGAATACCAACAGTTTTTTAATTGTGAACGTCCAGAACTCTGCAGTGGTACACATGAGGTTGGCCTAGCTAATCTCTAGATATTGGTACGAAAAAGCTTGTTACAAGGAAAACTGTAAAATAATTAAAATTATGTTGTCTATGAGGAATTGTTTCTGCAAATATTCTTGTTTTGTAGTGATATCTGTTTTGCTTATCTGCAGGGTCTGGTTATCGGAACGATGAGTGTTTGTTCTATTTATACGCCGCTTTTAATATCAAAGGTCATATCGGGGGCTTTGCCTTTGGAAAAAATGCTCATCGGCGATGGTGTTCACTCGCTTTACCTACTGTTGTGTTAATATTTAGGTTTTTCTTTACAAACATTAAACTCACACACCAATTTTGAGGCAGTATTTTTAACACTTAAATGATTTCACTCTAATTGTATAATATATAAATTCAATAACAGCCCGCCTTAAAGCAAATAGTGTATGTAACAATATATAAAAAGTGTATATTACAGTCATTGTAAATGTTTATATTATTGTATCCATGTGTAATAATGTTATGTGAATGTATTATGTAATTTAATAATGTAGGAGCTGTGAGAATAATAAGTTAAAAGTTGGTAACAATGAGGTAACCTTGAGGCAATAATGAGTTTGAGAGTTTAACATTACTACTTCTGATTCTTGGAAGCAATAATGTGAATTTACTGACAGTTTATAAAATAGCCAATCAACAATCAGAAAACGAAGGTTAAATGAAGGTATTCTATTGGACTAGGATTAGCCAACCAGAAATTAAAAACGAGACAAATTTACAAATTTAGAAGTCAGTTGGTTGCAGACAGCGTTACTAACCAGACGCAAAAAGTGTCCTCAAGAAATTTAATATGTATTCGTGTGAGACGAAAAATAAATTTACGTGTTAAAAAAGTGTAGTTAATTAATAAAAAGAATCTCACAGCTCTCTATATCAGTGAAGTGTTATTTAAATCGTATCAAGTATTAATAAAAGGAGTGAAGTAAAATTATAATCTGTATAAGCGTACATTCTTGTCGCATCACAACCCTGCTAAGAGAAACGTGTCTCTAACAATACTTCTGACGCAGCCGAGGCAAACATAAATATTAAATATTTAAAGAAACAGTCTAATTACAAAGCTAATATTTAAAAAAAAAAACTTGGGACAAAGGCCACCTGAAAGTACATTTGAGGCGAAGGCTACCTGAAACTGTTTACTATACTGCGGCGGTTGCAACTATTACATGTTCGGCTTCCCAACAGTTGAACTATAATACAGCTCCTTCAATACAAACTACTTCAAATTGACGCCCAAAGCGTGCTGCAAACAAGATAATATTTTTTTAAATTTGGGACAAATAACGTAAAACAATCATCTTCAATTTGGTGCCCAAAACGTGGGGCTAATAAATAACATTTCTCGAATTGACGCCCAAAACGTGAAGAAGCAAACCATCTTTCTCAATTTACATTCTCTCTCTCATACTTTCGGACTCGTTAAGGAGAATGGGGAATAATCCTGACTAAAGAAAAATTCCCAACCTCTAGCCGGGAATCGAACCTGACACATGTGAATTTGGAAGCTAGCATGCTACCCACCAAACCACAGAGGCAGCCAAAGGAAGGTTTGTCATATTTTGTTATGGACATTCGTTTTTTATATTCATTGAAAATCCTTTTTATGACACCTTGTTTGTAACACAATGTAATATTTCTTTATGCGTTTAACGCATCACAAATAATATTTAAACTTGTAAAATCTCTATATTTGAGAAGCTATGATGGTAACGTCTGCTTACGACGTTCACAAGCAAGATGTCTATTCAGTGGCGGCTGCTGCATAGGAACACGTGAACACCCTTAACTTTTGACACCTTGCAGATTTATTGGTTATTTTTTCTTTGAAATCTACTGCGCTATTCCTCTAAGCTTCATGAAACATGACAACAGGGTCGGTAGCACATTTTCACGTCTGCACGTTTTAAGGAGCTTTTACGCATGCGTTACCGGTATGGCGTAATTACCTTATGTGTCAAATACATACGGTTCGTGCACACTTGAAGGCGTGCACGAAGCTTCTCCCGCGCTGTTTCCATACTATCACTACAATTTTACGTTAATATCACTAGATGGTAGCACTACGGAAGAAGTAAACGAACGGGAGGGGCAACGTCTGTGGCCCTGATTCGGTTCCCGGTGACTGCCCGCTATGACAATGGAGTTTTTCGTGGTTTTCCCCTGGTCACCTAGGCAACTGTCGGTGTGATGTATTCTACCACGATTTTTCTCTTCCCCCATTTCCTCTCTCCCTTTCATGTTATTGGGTCCTGCGGAGCTGGCGGTGTCGGGCGGATGGCGTAGTTTCTTGTCCATTGTAAAAAATTTCTCTCCGTTAATGAGTTGTCCCACCCTGTTAGGGTCGATTCGTCACCCTCTCTTTGGATTATTCGCGTCGACTGGTGCGCGGGTGTTCTAAGCGGAAATGTTAGGGACTTATACGCGTCTCTGTGGGCCTGCCAGTCTGCGGAACTGCGACCTTCTACGTCTCCTTCATCTCATCCCTGCCGCCCGGGTGGGTGTAGCCACAATATATCCATCTGGTGGCAGTAGCAAGGTGTCCCCATCCGATAAACGTATCCTACATTCTTTGGCAAAAGTAGATAACGTGCACGAGCGCGGAAACTTCTCCCGGTTTCTCCACACCATCCATTATCTCAACTAGAATTTAACTTACACATTACCCCGTTCTTGTCCTAAAACTCTGTCCTTCATTACATATGTACACAACAGCCACAAAAAACCTTTTCTTTCGTCAGAGAACTTGTGCATTATTGTTATTATTATTGTTATTGGGAGCGGTTTATCACTTTATTCATAATCTTAACTATAGTGCAGTAGAAGGTATTTCACATTTTTAAGGTGACTCTCCAGCATTTTGTGATCCCCAGAATGTATCCTTACAAGCCGCTACTGTGTCTACAATTCCAATGTCTTAATAGTATATTATGCAACGAGACTATGATGGTAGTAATTATTATTAACCGAGAGAGCGAAGCGAGGTTAATAATTATCATACGAGCGTTTTAATCACCATTATAGTCAAGTTTCATACCACCATTTATGCTCGACCATGTATCTAAATTAAAGGTTTCATAAGTATTCGTTTCTGGTTTGAGTGATGTGTTACAATCGTTATTCCTTTATCTATACCTTGTAGCACCTGTGTCAAACAAAGTTGTGAGACGTACTACGCAGAATAGTCGATACTTAACGCCTTCACAATGTTACGTGGCCACTTCTGATAGGTGGAATACCAATACTTTAATGAACAGATATACTTTAATGAAGCCCATTAAAGTACTGCTACCAGTCGTATAAATACTACATTTTGGCATGGTCGAGCATCAAAATAATTATTTACCTGGACCGCAATGGTATCTAATGATGAGCTTTTGTCTTTCCTTTTTAGATATTCTTTCTCGAACGTTCTGAAATCAATTTACACAATTTCCAAGCCTGTATCGTGCTATGCAAGGTAGCTTATGCGGGGCACGTACACGAAATTGTAACTGTCCTTTTCTAACCACATTGTAGGTGCTTTATTGTGGGCATTAATTTGTGTCACACTGCACTTTTTAAGCGACGTATAACATTAGCATATAAATGAATGTTACATGTGAGCATAAAACAGAAATATACACGAAATTAAATAAAATTAAACACAAAGAATGAACTTGAAACAGTGCTATTAATGAATTATTCTTTCTTAATACATAAAAGTCAATGTATGCACGTGTGTGTACCTTCTTTATAGGCTTCTACACCGTTGGATCGATTTCGACCAAACTTGGCACAAATAACCTTTGACACAAGGCGAAAATTACTCTCTAGCTTAGAACTTGAAATGTCACCACATTTTACACGATTGTTTTATTTTATGTGATGCCTACAAAAGCTGGCACGGTCGTCTCAATGATCATCGTAATACGAGAGGCACTATTTATATTTTGAGCCTAATAATTAAAACAAAGTAATTTCTGATTGAAAACAGCTTTATTGTTTTTCAAAATATTCCCCTTTATGATCAATACACTTTTGCATCTGTTTGAACCATTTGTCAAAGCATTTATTCAGTCTTCTTGAGACACGTCCAAAACATGGTTTATGGAGGCATCAACGGCTTCTTCTGTCAACGAAAATCGTTGTCCCGCAATTTATTCTTGATGTTCGGGAACAAAAAGAAGTCCTTGGGTTCCAAATCAGGACTGTATGGCGGATGACCCATCAATTCGATTTTTTGAGCCTTCAAATGCTGTGTTGTTAGACGAGATTTGTGTGCGCTCGCATTGTCTTGTTGAAGAACGCTCCTACGGTTCTTGTGGTTATCCTTATTTCACCGAAGACTTCCGGCAAACAAATGGTTGTGTACCATTCGGCATTGACCGTTTTACGTTCCTCTAAAGGCACTGTTGCCACATGGCCAGTTTTGCTGAAAAAGGAGGCGACCATTTTCTTCGAAGTGCTTCGAGTGCGAACAACTTTTGTTGGATTTGCTTCATCTTGAAACACCCATACAGTCGACTGCTGTTTACCTTCCGGCTCATACGCATAGATCTATGATTCGTCATCTGTTACAATCTTATATACGTCTTTTGAGGTACCACCATTATATTTCTTGAGCATTTTTGTACAACAATCGACACGAACATCTTTTTGAGATTGCGTCAAATTATGTGGGATCCAACGAGAGCAAACCTTTTTCACGGCTAAATAATCATGCAATATTTTATATATGCTGGTGGAACTAATGCCTAGGGTTGCCTCAATCTCACAATATGTCGCATGACGATCTTTCATTATTAGTTTTTGCACAGCATCAATGTTTTCTGGCACAACAACTGATTTTGGACGACCTTCACAAACTTCATCATTGAGCGAACGGTGGCCACGATTAAATTCGTTATACCAGCGTTTCACAGTGGCAAAGGATGGAGCTTTGTCGCCAAATGTGGAAGTTAGTTGATCGATGCACTCTTGTCTTGATAATCCACGTCGAAAGTCGTAATAAATCATTGCCGAACATTATCACGAGTCAATTCCATGTTTTTGTTGACACAATTTTCAAGTTAGCGTAAACAAATGACGCTCTATTCACAAAATGTTTGAAGTAGATTATGGTCAAAAATGTCAAACTTTCCATTGGAAACGTCAGATGGCACCACAACATTCAGGGTTTGCCAAGGCTCAAAATATAAATAGTGCCCCTCTTAGCTTTGCAAATATAAGAATAATAATTACTTAGGTTTTCACGGCCTGAAAAAATAAAAAAGCACTAACATGCTCCCATGTTATTCATTGATCTCGTTGACATACATCATGGAGCTATAGCACAGTCAAATAAATAATTATCCGATGTGTTACACTCATATGACTTTCTCTACTCTTGTACAAACTATTTTTACAAACGCTCCTCTACTTCATGTTAATCGAGATAAACATTTGCAGATTTTATTGCTAATTTTCTTGTAGGTGCAAGGGGAATATGGTAGGCTTTAAGCGATAGTCAAATGTTTTAAGAGTTGGTTGCTATGTGGAGTATTCCATTCTCTTTGTATGTCCAGGACAGCCCGAATGTGACAGCACAGCACACACTCAGCTGCATTCACGAGAAATCATCATTACAAAATGTGGTATTTGTGGATGTTCAAAGGTGCTTTTGCATAGTACTTATTACTTTCTCTACTACGTATAGTAAGTAGGGGAAGTATTGTACTCCACCCAAAAATTCGATACCGAGATTTCACCGGAAATACATGTTTTGAGACTCCCTGAATCCAAAAAAAGCATTTTTGGAAACATGTCCGTGTGTGTGTGTGTGTGTGTGTGTGTGTCTGTGTGTGTGTCTATGAACAGCATAACTCAGAAACGAACAGTCGGATAAACACCAAACTTGGTATTTAGGTTCAGTATCTTCCAGGGATGCGCCACGAAGTTTTTCAAGAAAATCCCCCCACCCCAGGATACCCTTTACATGGAACATTTTTCGAAAATTTTAATTTTCTCAAAAATGGCTCTAACGATTTTGTTTAAAATATCATATTTTTAAGATGTTTTCATGACGAATGAAATGTATATCTTGAATATTCTGGGAATGTCTCCAAAAGTGTTCTTCATTGTGAGCGACTTTTGCATAACTGGTAAACCATAAGAGATAGACAAACTTTTACTACACACAAAATGTAGATCGCGTTAAAATACACAGTTTATGTTATATGCATATTTTTTTTTTGAGTGAACCGTTTTCGAGATATTGCTTGTTATTCCCTTAAATTTTCCAATACTTATACTTTTTCTCAAATTCGTTATTTATTTTTTATGTCCTGGACATGCAAAGAGAACGGAATACTCCACATAGCAACCATCTCTTAAAATATTTGACTATTGCTTAAAACCTACCATATTCCCCTTGCACCTACAAGAAAATTAGCAATAAGATTAACATCTCGATAAACATGAAGCATATGGAGAATAAGCGTTTGTAAAAATAGTTTGTACAAGAGTAGAGAAAGTCATGTGAGTGTAACACATCAGATTTTTCTTTCTTTCTTTCTTTATGGGGTCCTGAGGGTTTCAATTAACTCTTTAAGTGTCTTGTGCAATAATTTTTATGCCTCCAAAGAAACGCAAGGCTAATGGGGAACTGCAACCTAAGGGTAAATGTTGTAAGGATAAACCGTTAAACCACGGACAACGCCGGGTAGGATGTTGGATGGAATTATCGAGGGGGACACCTCGCCACTTCGACCAACCAGAGCTATTGTGGATTCGCGCCCCGCTCTCGCCAGTAGAGGCGAAGAGTTCCGCGAGAGAGCGACGAAGCGGCCCTTGGACTACGGAACCCGGAGACACTGCCTGAAAGATGAAATGACGGGAAATGAGGGAAAGAAGAAATCGTAGTAGAATGCACCAGCCCAGCATTCGCCTAGGGAACACCACGAAAAACCCCAGGGTCAGGGAATTGAACCGGGCACCTCTCGAATTCGGCCCACAAACCTCGGCGTCCGAGCCATCCCGCTCGGTACAAATTCGGGCATTTCAGATTTTATAATAATTACAATCCAGAAACATTAAAAGAATCTTATACGGCCTCGGGATTAAATAAGTAACGCCTCAATACGACGCAACCTGGGCTACAAGATCAGGATCATCTGCTCGACCACAAACATGCTGGCATAATCGGGTTTCTCAACATTCCATGCAGGGCAGGTTCTCTCCTCGGATGGTCTTTGAGATAGAGTTACACTTGCCAATGATATGACGACACTTGAGAGGGAGGCGTGCTTCGATGATTAAGTGGAGATTGGAGTATACACAGGAATGTTTACGCACAATTAGATAACCATAGCTAAGGTATTTAGTTTCCGTTATGGCCTTTGTTTACGCCACATGTATAATATAACAGGCGTCATGCTCGAATCAACCAGAAAGTGTTCGGCTCCACGCCTAAGAAACGCACTTTTGTATTACTCCGCGCAATACGTGCACATCATATGCAATCGATATGGGATGACTGCTGAGTAAGTATTTTAACACTTAAATGATTTCAGTCTAATTAAATAATATATAATTCAATAACAGCCCGCCTTAAAGCAACATGTGTATGTAACAATATATAAAAAGTGTATATTACAGTCATTGTATATGTTTATATTATTGTATACATGTTCAATAATATTATGTGAATGTATTACGTAATTTAATAATGTAGGAGCTGTGAGAATAATAGGTTAAAAGTTGCTAACAATGAGATAACAATGAGGTAACCTTGAGGCAATAATGAATTTGAAAGTTTAACAATAGTACTTTTAATTCTTGGAAAACAATAATGTAATTTTTATGACAGTTTATAAAATAGCCAAATAGCTTTAGTTAAATGAAGGTATTTTATTGGACTAAGATTAGCCAATCAGAAACATAAATGGAGCAAAATTTACAAATTTAGAAGTCAGTTGCTTGTGGACAGTGTTCCTAACCGGACGCGAGATGTGTCCTCGAGAAATTTAATACGTATTCGTGTGAGACGAAAATAGTTTTATGTGTTAAAAAGTGCAAGTATTTAATAAAAAACAAATCTCACAGCTCTCTCTATATCAGTGAAGTGTTATTTAAATCGTGTCAAGCACTAATAAAAGGAGTGAAGTAAAATTATAATCTGTTTAAGCCTACATTCTTCAGTCGCACCACTCCCTGCTAAGACATTCATGTCTCTAGAAAAAATATAAATACTGACGCAGCCGAGGCAACATAAATATATAATATTTAACGAAGCAGTCAAATTACAAAGTTAATATTTTTTAAACATTTGGGGCGAAGGCTACCGGAAACTTTTTACCATACGTGCGGTTGCAACTACTTCAAGTTCGGCTCCCCAACAGTCGAAATATTATACAAAACAAAAATAGCGGTTCTTCAAATTTGGTTCCCAAAGCGTGGTGCTAAAAATAACGTAATAAATAATATACTACTTCACTGCTCAGTTTCAAGAAAATAATTGGTTTATATTTCCAAATAAGAGTGGAAATATAGTATATGACAATGAAACCATTAAATCTATCCATTGGGACATTGTAAAAGTAATAACATAAAGAAAAGGTGAGATTAATTTTCTGCTCTTAGGCTGAGTGTTGAGGTCAGGGGCCAATGAGAGCATTCACTGCGGTCACGTGCTTGGGGCTGCTTCTCGCCTTTGTTTATTTCAGGAAGAGAATAGAGCAGACACATTCATCCTCTGAGGAAAACTCCTTCATACTCATTTACACTACCTTTGAAACTATATAGTTATGTACAGCTTACCTCCTATGGGTCCAAAACTCTGTGTGGGTTCCTCCATTTTGTAGCGTAATTTAATGCCCTTCCATGTTCGATTGTTCAACCGCAAGAGCAGATTAGGGGTGATGGTTTGAAACGCCGCACAAACTGCGTTTTTCAGTTGCCCATCGTTTACGTGTCGGCGTTTTCTCACATCTTCTTTCACAACACCCCACAGTGCATTATCAGGTGTGGTGAGGCCAGGACTTCTTGGAGGCCAAGGTAATGGAGCCGGAGATTGTTCTGAGCCACGTCCAATCCAGCGATTTGAAAAATTTCGTCCAGGTGCTGGCGGACGCGGACGGCGAAATGTCCTGGCCTCCCGTCATGTTGAAAGAAGACGGTGTCGGCAATTCCTCGTGTCGTCAATTCTGGTAGTAACCACTCTTCGATCATTTTCAAATAATTGATGCTTCCACAGCAGCACAAGTTTCAAATCGAGTGCTCGGTCGCCCACTGCTTTGCGCAACGAGAACCCTTCCCGTGGCAAAAGTGTTTTTCTCCAATTACGTTGGAAGTGACGGTGGTGCCATACGAAAACGTACCACGAAGTTGTTCTGGATATCCTATTTTGAAAACCACTATTAAGTTAGCTGTTTGCATAAATAAGCATTTATACAGCTCTGTTTCATTCCCCTCAGCAGGGGTTGCTAAACCTTTCATAACGGGGGTCACATTAACTGTCAGAGAATGAACCGTAGGCGAAGCCACATAAAGATGGGAACCATAAACTCATAGGCGCGAAGCGCACGAATCAAATTACTTTTTAAAAATAGTGTTTTAATTCACTAAAATCTACACTTAGATGTAATTAAATGCTTAACCAATGATCAATCTTTCATTGTCTCATGAACATGTATTAATATCAGTTCATATTCAATGAAAAGAATGAAACTGACTTTTCTGTGCTATAATTCCAGACACTTGTTCTATTTTTGTGCTGCCTATAATAAAAATCTACTCCAAATGTTTATCAGTCGCAGCAGACCTATGGTTTGATTTGATATATTTAATTCTTGAAAATGTCTTCATGGGTATACGTTGAGGTAGTATTTTTATTCACTTAAATGATATCAGTCTAATAATATAATATAACATATAATAACAGCCCGCCTTAAAGCAATGTGTATATAATATAACATATAAAGTTAATGTAACAGTCATTGTATTATGTTTATTTTATTATGTATATGTACAATAATGTTATGTGAATGTGTTACGTAGTTTAACAATGTAGGAGCTGTGAGAATAGAAGCAAGCTGCTCTTCGTAGCAAACAAAATTACAAAGTAGAAGCTGAAAGTTGCTAACAATAAGGTAACCTTGAGACAACAATAAATTAGAACGTTTAAAAAGGCTACTAATAGTTCTTGGAACAATAATAATGTAATATTTAAAACAGTTTAAAAATAGCCAATCAAAAAACTAGAGACGCTAAAAGTTAAATAAAGGTATTCTATTGGAGTAGGATTAGCCAATCAGAAACTAGAAATAGAGAAATGTACAAATTCGAACGACAGACGCTACAAGAAAGCGTACCCAAGTAGTTCGGTTCGGTACGGGTCAATGATTCTATTCTCATTGCGGTGAGAATAATATAAAGTTTAACTGTTAAAAGTGTAATTAACAATAATCTCGCGGCTGTATAGTAGGATACATCAGTGAAGTGTTATTTAAACGTGTGAAGAACTAATAAAAAAGGTAAAATACAATTATAATTTGTATAAGCCTTATTCTTTAGCCTTACCAGCCCTGTTAAGAGATACGTGCTCTACAAAATACTACTAACGAAGCCGAGGCATATATAATATTTAAATAAATAACATAAAAATAGTTATTACACATAAAGTAAACGTGGGGCGAAGGCCACCGGAAAGTTTGTACCGTACGTGGGACGAACACTCCTAGAAACGTATCTCCCGCAAGTTTGGTGCCCAAACGTGGCTCAACTCCTTGCTTCAAATTGTCTCATCAACGTGGGGGCTACACCTCCTTCAAATTGGTGCCTATACGTGGTGCAGCCGCAACAATTTGATGCAAACACTTGATATTAATCCTGGTGCAAAATCTTCCAAATGAGGAAATGTGTGGCTCGGCAGACGGTCGTAGAAACCAGCAAAATTAACATCTTGTTATCAATTTACTCGCCCAAACTCAAAATAAGTTGGCCAACACTGGCTTATAGTAACAGCCGCAGAAAGCAGCGCACCGCATCTCTCAATGCTGTAATTCTCATATTCCAGTCACAATTCTCAAATCCTGGAATAAAATTCTCAACCTTTTACTGCTCTCGTAATTCTATGTACACGATATACAGTGGAGTTAAATCCCTCGGCATGAACCGCCAGTCTCAATCGATCCAATTAAGATGGAAGAGAGAGAGAGAGAGAGAGAGAGAGAGAGAGAGGGGGAGACAGAAGAGAAGAATAACAAACGCTGTTAATTGCTTAGTGGTTTTATATGTTGCACGTCTCTTTTGGGCACCGTCTAGCAGTAGAATTCCCTTTACTCCTCGAAGAAACAGCACCATGAATTCTCACACTAGTATATTCCGCACTTTGCTTGGACATTCGCCATTCAAGCCGCATCAAGAATGCAGTTCATGTAAACTTCAGAAAATGAGAAGTATAAATTCAATCCTTCTTTTTTCAGCCGTGAACATGTTCATTCATACTATCCTTGGTTGGCAACATTGTCCTCAGCACTGCCTATCAAGTGTTCGCAATGTTGAATTTGGCAACCATCAACAAAGTGGCGGGTGCACACGATTCTCGAGACTTCGTATAGTAAATTTGCATTTGTTTATATTTGTAATTTGTAGACACAAAGCGAATACTTTTGGAGACATTTCCAGAAAATTCGAGATAAACATTTCATTTGTCATAAAAATATCTTAAACATATGATATTTTAAGCAAAATCGTTAGAGCCATTGTTTAGAAAATTAACATTTTTGAAAAATGTTCCATGTAAAGGGTAATCTGGGGTGGGGGGATTTTCTTGAAAACCTTCGTGTCGCATCTCTGGAAGATACTGAACCTAAATACCGAGTTTGGTGTTTATCCGACTATTCGTTTCTGAGTTATGCTGTTCACAGACAGACACACACACGGACATGTTTCCAAAAATGCTTTTTTTTTGGATTCAGGTGGTCTCAAAACATATATTTCCGGTGAAATCTCGGTATCGAATTTTTGGATAGAATACAATACTTCCCCTACTTACTGTACGTAGTAGAGAAAGTAAAAATCAGAAGGGAACGCAATGAAAGGGAAATGACGGAAAGGAAACCGTGGTAGAGAAGAAACAACCCCAGCCAACCCCAAGGAAACCACGAAAAACCCAAGAATCAGAGTGACGATTACCGGGAATCGAACCCGGAACTTCCGGAATGCGGGCCACAAATTTGCCGCCTGAGCCATCACGCCCGGTTACACTACAGGCTACTCTGTAATGAAAGTAAAAACGATGTCCTTGTTCGTTTTGTTTAAGGTCAAGAAATTGCGCTATCATCGCCCATAATTAGAAATGCGCAGATTCTGGTGCGCCTAATGTGGACCAGTTCTGGGACTGTGAGACTCAGCAAACATTGTTCTCATTAACAAATGCTCTATGAACAAAGAGTTTTATAAACGAATCCCAAATGAATTTAGTTCGATTCCTGCTTGTCACAATATATTTTGTCCTCTCTGCATTCGAGCCATTGTTTTATCCAAAGGGAACAGATGAAATGCGATGCATAGAATAAACAAAAGGCTGTATCAATAAACGGCAAAATAATCGCAATAATGAAATTACATGCCTGCAGAAAAACCATTGCAGTTCACTGAATGCCAATTTTTTTTAGAACTGCCTCACGTATGAGTGCGTATCCATCAGGTATAATGGAAATTACTCCCCGAAGAATAGTTGAGCACCAGGTTTAATTTGCACATAAGGTGTTCTTCAGCAGGATTAAACCATACTGTGATGCAGTTACGGGCTGAATTTATTGCGTGGGAAGCGGTGGCCTTTAGCGCCAAACGCCTGGACGGTTAAAGAGATAAGGAGACGGAGGCGCTTACCGCGAACTCTCTCGAAACTCCATCTGCTATATCCTTCCGAGTGTGCGTCAGCAGTAAGTGAGATAGCGATTTGTTCTTGATGCGACAAAGTGCTGATTACTCGGCGTGTTCTACGAGTGAGATTGTGACGATAGTTGCAACGTATGGTGAGTGCTGCTATTGCGAGCAATTCGAGGGGTTTTGAGTTCGATACTCCAACGAGTGAAGTGACACTGAACCCTCGACAAAGTCAGAATAATTTTTTTACTAAATGTAAGGAATGTAATAAGGTAAAAGCCCGAGTTTGATTACATTTTAAAAATAGGTTAAAAAACATGCATAAATTTAGCAATTAAGAAGAACATATTTTAATGTGACATTTACAAAGATATACGGAGGGTTGCCCCACTTAAGCTCGGACGACTTTGGATCAGCTCACCGCGAGTGCCAGCTGTCTGCTGGGCCAGTCTGAGGCAAAGTTTACTCGTAATGGCTTCAGCAATCGCTGACTTGTGGCAGGGGTACATTGTTGGGCTTTCCGATGCCGGTTACACCCTTTCAATGATAGTGGAAAGGTGCAAACAAAAAGGTGCAAGTCGTGTGTGGGGCGTATAACACAAATGCATAAAAATGGAATCCCACCTGAGGCTCGGTTTGCAAAAAAACTAGCAAGAAAAAGGTCACAACCAACACGACCTAAAACAGTAGTAGCGAAGGTGAGTGCAATAGTGACTCAAGAAAACCCACCAACCCAAAGAAGCATTTCCAGCCACATTGGAATATCCAAAGGGACCGTCTATCGGATAATACACAACAATTTGGTTCTAGAACGGCGACATAAAGCACGTGGATACGCCTTCAAAGAGCGGCACATCAGAGAACACTTCACCAAGGCAAGAAAACTCTATGAACACCACCTGGCAGGTGAAAAGTGGCAATGGGTGGTTTCTTTAGATGAAGCATGGGTTTATCTAGGTGACACAAAAAAAAAAAAAAAAAAAAAACTGAGCCATTTATTGCCACCAAGTGGGTCAAAAGGGGGCTCCAACCTTACTCGGGAGAACAAGGAAAAGTTTTCAAAGGGATTCATGGTGGTTGCAGGTTATTGCTCTCGGGAGAAACTCGCATTCACACAGTTTCCAACAATGCAAAAATTAATGCAGCCTACTATTATAGGAATGTTATGGACCCAATTTTTGATGGAGGGATTCGTCGGTTGTATGGTGAGGATGCCCCAAATGTTTGTATGCACATGTCACACCTCTCGGTCTTCCCAGCATTACTACCACTGGAAACCTATTGAAACGGGTGTCAATGTGATACCATTTAAAACGATCCCTGTCAAGTCACCAGATGCCTCGCCAATGGAGTTTTGCAGATTTGGTCTGCTGAAACAGCGCCTTGTTTCTCGGCATCCCACCACAATTGAAGGATTCTGGAAAGTCTGCCAGGAACAGTGGACTAACATTCCCCTTCCTGTTCTTAGACGCAGCCCTCTTCAATGGAAATTGCGCTGCAGAACCATAGTTAAAGCCCGTGGAAATCACATTGAACAAAATAGGCGATGGCGAAAGGGAATCTTGCCATGAAAAAACAAGCAAAATCATCCGAGCTTAAGTGGGGCAACCCTCTGTACAATATCCTTTGAAATAAACATTTTTTCATACTTAACGTTAACACAATTAAGAGAAAAACAGCTGTACGTATTACCCATTACTAGAGTGCTGTATGATACAGTGCTTTACCCATTACCGGGACACTCTTTGAAACATTTTAAACTTCTTTTATACCTCTAGTCATTTTTAGAGCTAATTTTCATATTCTGAGATTTTCATTTTCACTTATATTTTGATTATACAATCATTTTTAACTGATGTGCCCGGTATTGGATAGAAAACGCTGAATTTCACAATTTTTACGCTTTAAGCCAATAAATCGCTTGGCAGCTGCTGAGTTTGGCAAGTTCTGACAGGTATGATGATACCAAGGTTTACACTTCTAACAAAAAATCCACGATTCACCACGGCAGTCATCGTTGAAACTTCTTCTGCAAGAGCCACAATCATCTTCTTCGTATTCTGGTTCATCTTCTAAAACACTCATCTGAGCAGCTGTCAAAGCTCTGTTTCTTCCTCTTATTCTTATTCTTCTCCTGAACTTCAGCTACAAACGTAAGACAACTGTTTTTGTTATTCGCCTTGTCCTCTCGTTTGTTTACAAGAAAATGGCGACGCCACACTAAACATCGTTTTGTGTGCTGCAGTATGCAAAGAGTAAATCCATTGTTTCATTGCAGCGTACATTTCGTTGTAAGTTCAACAACGAGCCGCCTCGTCATAAAACAATTTACAATGTGAGGCAGTATTTTATATCACAACACTGTGAATGCCAGAGTGATTGTAGTGTAAATTAACATTATTGTATGACAATGATTTGAGATGTTTGTTAATTATAAGCATTGTTAGGAAATAAGTTTACACGGCCTCACTGAAACTGACAATAGGAGCGGGTAATAATGAGCGAGGGGGTGAGTTGTTTATCAATTATAAGAGACAAACAAATGACGTCAGAGTAGCGCGCTTTTCTTTAGAAATGGAGGGAATATCTTCCCTAGAGCATATGTGTTCGTAATTTTGATTGGATAATAAAATAGAAGCCAATGTTGGCGTGCTTTATTAACCAATAGCAGCTCGATTATAATCTTTAGGCATATCGGGGTGAGGGAGTATAAATTCTGAAGCCAGAGACGGGTAACGCACAGTTCAACAGAATCATTCACGGGTTATACGTCGCGCAGTTTTACAGAATCATTCACGAAGTACACGTTATGCAATTCTACAGAATCTCTCGCGTCGTAAAGTTAGTTACAAAATGTGAAATACTCGAATTAATAATGTGCGGCAAATAAGTGATTATAGTTACATTCGAAAATATGACAGTTTCAGTCGGGCGTGTATCAAGAGTAATTAAGTGAAATGAATAAAGTGTGATGGCAATAGAAGTGTAAAAACAAATTCTTTTATCAGTGTTATCTTTTAGTAACAACTCCTTTCCGTTTACACACCCTGTTTAAGAGATTTGCTCGACTGGTAATAATAGCTAGCCGGAGGACAAAGAACTCAAAATTCAAAATAGTAAAACAATAACAGGCGCTCAGCAAATAAGATAACACGAACGATACCGCGACAAATGAATACAATAAATTCGTAGAAGATGGTTGCGTATGCAAACGGAAAAGCACTGGTCGTCCTCGCATAACAAATGGTGCTCATTTTAAACACATAAAATAAAATTTTCAACCTTTCCCTATTCAGTGATGTGTCGCCATCTAGAGATACATATTTAAAATCTGTTCCTTCTTTTTGAATAACCCTATATTAAAGAATTGTCCGAATTGTTCAATATTTATTTATTCTTTTCAACTCCTGTTTAAAATGTTTCTCGCGACTGTATCGCTCCTCCCTTTCTATCTGTAACGAAGTATGTAACATACCTATTTCTGCAAAGGTTTATATGTATATAATGGAGTGATAGAAAATTATAGGAATAGTTTGCATACCCACTAATAAACGATAGAGGATGGAAAAGTTATGATTTTTTTTTAAATTCAGATTAGTCCATTTAATCGTAGTAGGACATGCCAGGAGAAGGCCTGATATGCTGTTGCCTACGAACAGTGAAGCTATGGGAGCAGCGTGAATGTTATATCAGACTTTGGCTCTTTTCTACCAGCACTCTCGAAATTTAAGATATAGGTCTGCAGCTATCACTTAGGGTAATTAGTTGGCCCGCTGTCAACATGCAGATACTTCTAGTAGGAGCACGTGTGTCAGCAGCCTGGCAGTAAACTCGGCCGCCCTGCACTAAGCCTTAGAATGCAGCAAGCTCTGCTCTAGGTCTTCCAAAACATTAATTGAATTCTTTTCTAGAAAGAAAGCCCTAGAAACACATTTTACGAAAAAATACTAATGTTAGATTCACATTACTTTCTCTACGAATTATCGTTTATTTTTATATAAGTTCTACAAACTATCCTTAGAGAAGCTTATTTTTCTCTCTCTTAACGCAGCAGTTATATAAAATTATACAAAAATGTCTTCCGATTGAACAGGATTTCATAGGCTTAATCCCAGGAAATTGAAGGTATACATTTTGTCATGTAAATATCTCAAATATATGGCACGAAGGGTGATCAGCAACTAAGGTTACAAAGGCTGCAGTGAAGCGTGCACGTTTTATTTCATACAACCAACACAGCCAACTCATAGTACATACGAGGGCTGATCAATAAAGACTGAGACTGTTTTTTTTCTTCTGTAGTTTCCTTGATAGTTTTATGTCTTTACCACGAATACTTGAAAAGAGCAGGGTTTCATGTATAATGTCCATAAGCGACAGCACTCGTAACGGTAGGTTGGTAGTAATGCTGTATATCGTTGACCCTACTTGAATTTCGCATACCACAAAATGGAGGTGACACGAGAGGAGCAATACAGCGCCATAAAATTTTATTTTCGTTTAAATCCTACAGCCTTGAAACTTTCGAAAAGCTGAAGCAAGCATACGGTGAAGATGCTCTACCTCGTGGAACGGTGTTTAGGTGGTTCAAGGTCTTTAAAGAAGGGCGAGTCCTCTGTGCTAAGCAAGGTGGGCCTAGTGTTTCGGAATGAAATGATTTACCAGCATGCAGTTCCCCCCCCTCACACTACTGTTACAGCAGCTACTACACGTCAGTATTGGCTACACTGAGGAAGCACATTACAAGGAAACGTCCAGAACATCATCGGAATGAGTGGCGACTTCATCGCGACAACGCGCGGCCTCACGTCGCAAATCAAGTCCAGGAATTTTTGGCTAAATTCAACATCATCTGTGTGCCGCATCCGCCTTAAAGCCCCGGTCTTACCCCCTGTGATTTCTTTTTATTCCCATTACTAAAGGCAAAGCTCCGGGGCATTCGATTTGAGAGCACTGAAGCAGTGCTAAAGAAAAGAGGCGATTCTCAAAGACCTGACAAAGAATGGCCTGCACCATGTGTTCGAGGACTGGCAGAGACGGTATAAAAAGTGCATTCAGTTAGGAGGGACTACTTTGAAAAAGATCATGTCAACATTGAAATGGAGTAATAAATATCTGTGAAAAAAAAAATCAGTCTCAGTAATTTATTAATCAGCCCTCGTATATTAGGTTATTTTTCGACATAGTCTACATATCGGTTTAGGCACTTGCTGCTTCGTGGGATCAATTTGAATATTCCCACCTGGCCTTGCGTGTTCAGCCACGTTGTCGCGAAGTGTTTCACCTCCTCGTCTGAAGCGAATCGTCGACTTCCTAGGTGCTACTTCAGGTGAGAAAAAAAGTGAAAGCCGCTTGGAACGTGGTCTGGGCTGTAGGTAGGGTGGACGATGATGTCTCAGCGAAACGGCTTCAACAGCGTGGTGGTCTTCCGGGCTGTATGAGGTCGCGCGTTGTCGTGAGGGAAGGTGACGCCATCGGTGAGAAGTCCTGTCCATTTCCTCCTGACTACTTCGCGCAATCATGTCAAGGTCTCAATGTGTGTCCTGTTCCCAAAAACTTCACGAGTATGACACTCGCACTGTCCCAAAATACCGAAAATACCGAGACCATCACCTTCCCGATTTCTTTGTCTTTGAGAGAGGAGGGGTGTTTCCACTTCATTGACAACCGCTTAGTGCTGGGGGTGTAGTGATGGATTCACCTTTCGTCACCCGTGACAATGTGCTGAAGTAAACTGTTCCCTTCCGTGGAGAACCGTTACAAAAGTTGCAGACTTGTCCCCATGAATTTCTACTTGCGTTGGTTGGACACCTTTCGTGGAACCCATCGGGAACAAACTTTCCGATACTGCAGAATATCGTGAACAATGTGACGAACGCTTCCGAACGACATTTCCAATTCTAGCGCCATATGCCGTAACATGATGCTCCTGTTGCCCTGAATCAGCCCCTCCACGCGAGCTGTGTGCAAATCTGTGAATTCCGTGCTGGGTCGGCCACTGCGATCCTCGTCAGTGACATTTTCTCTACCGGCCGCGAATTTTCGACACCATTCTGCGACATGCGGACGAGACATTGCAGTCTCTTCTAAACTCTACTAGCTGCCTGTGAATTTCAGCTGCGGTTACATGTTTCGCCCATAGAAATCGAACACCGGAATGGATTTCCTCGCGAGACCAGTTTTACAAACGAGTCGCCATTTGTTTTTATCTTCAACTAGCGCTCTAGGTATCGGGAACTCTGCACAGTTGCCAACAGCATGTATTAGAATTACCGCACATTACTAATTTCTCTATAGCGGACGAAACTCAGGAATATCGACTGTGTAACCTTAGTTACTTATCATTCCTCGTATATTAAATTAAAATCGTTAGAGCCATTTCCTGAAATCGAAAGGTCTCGCATCCTTGGAAGATAAATATCAGCTTTGGTATTTAACCGACTTTTCGTTTTTCAGTTACCTATGCGCTTCAAACACACACACAGAGAGAGAGAGAGAGAGAGAGAGAGAGAGAGAGTGAGAGTGAGACAGGGGCCTTTTCTTCCTCTTTTTTGCTTCAGGAAGTCTCAAAAGGTATATTTCGGGTGAAATCTTGGTATCGAATTTTTGCGTGCAATTTATTTATTTATTAGTCAGGCTCATAACTGAACTTACCTAGTGACACAGAATAAATATAAATTTAGTGGATTTAAAGAACAATTTATAAGTGAATATTACAAATAAAATGTTTTAGCATACACTATAAGAGTAACATTAAAATTAAGTTGTGAGAAAAAATTGTAACGGGTGGGGACTCTCTATTTAGAGACAACCCCATTTCAGGAAGTAGCGAACGTAGCCTACGTGAGCTCCAGGATCCTCTGGTCCGGAGGGTAGTACCTGGTTAGAGCCGGTTACGGGTGAAGACCTCAACGGCTAAACAACGGAGAAGGAATCCTTCGGTACGATGAATATGGCGGAAGGGGCATATCAGGAGAAGCATACTCCATAATAAACCCGCGTAGAGGAAACTC
The DNA here is from genome assembly GCA_030765065.1 of Deroplatys truncata. Classification (NCBI taxonomy): domain Eukaryota; kingdom Metazoa; phylum Arthropoda; class Insecta; order Mantodea; family Mantidae; genus Deroplatys; species Deroplatys truncata. The sequence continues at coordinate 18,753,350 of CM060979.1, forward strand.
GTGAAAGCGGTGAAAGTAATCCTCTAAGGACAGGAGAGCCTAAGAAATCTCCCCGGTCCTCCAGGTTGGGGGTTGTGCGTCTGGGTTGGTATCCCGTCCATGTAAAAACAAAATTTACTCATAAGCCTCAAAATAAAAAGACCCAGAAAGACATAGATAAGATCGATAGAGGCCGGAACAAGCCGATTGGTCTAATCCCTGTCAGGAAGAGAAATAAACTGTAACAATGACTACGAAGTATGTGCAATAACAATAAAAAGAGAATCGTTTTTTGAAATAAAGTGATTTCTAAACGATAATCCATTTTACATGCTCTTTAAACCATACACAAGTTTCCGAAAGATGGGTACGGAATATTTTGTTACATGTTAAATTAAATAGAGCTTTATTTGTGGACGCTCTTTAACTGCTGTGGTCCTTATCACCCCATTCTATATTGGGCGTGAAAATCCGGAAATTTTGCTCAGAGGCCTCTTTATCAGGCTTGAGGTTCTTTTACGTGTTGTAAATCTACGACACGGGACCACCGGCTTTACTTCCCTTCCGAAGGAAGCCATGCTAAGGATTTTTACGCCCGAAAAAATCCACCGCGTTTGAACCCGCGACCTCGGGAAGCAGAGGCTAGCATGGTAACCGCTACACCACAAAGGTGTATGTACATCTTGAATGCTTTTATTAATTTTATATTTCCCCCTCCATTTCACAGACATATTTGTGATTGTTCCTCGAGATTAAAAAATAGGCCTAGTACCTGTTTGTTTGTTTTTTAAGGTTCTAATTTTCTTTAAAGTATGGTATGGCAGACTCATACATTTTATTTTTCTCTAGATGGACTTCCTGAATTTGTCTTTATTCAAATCAAAGCGGATGGTTTGGTCGATTATCTTAATTGCAATGGTATCTATGGCACTGAATTTCCTCGTAAACTGCACTACAGTTTCCTATAGATTTACTCTAGAGAATATTTTAGTCAAAAGAAAGACTGCTTCATGGCAATTCCGGCGAGAATTTCAGTCCCTGTATATTCTCCAACCTTTCCTTTCTGCCATCAGTGACAATAACAGTTACTACATGTAGTAGAGAAAGTAAAAAGAACAGATAACAGTAGAAGGAAACGAGTGACAGGAACGGAACAGCCTATTTCAAATGATCAGTAAACGAGTAAGCAGACTCCAACGGTACCCCTAAAATCCGTTGTTTGGAAATTGTAATAATTTAAACTGACAGTTTAAGCTCCTGCAATGTTTTAACAGCTAATGAGACATACAGCAGGAGCTTACCAGTGTCAGTGGGGTCAAACAGTTTAATAAAATGGTAAAAGGTCTGACCTAGCAGTTGACAGTGTTGTCGATCGGTAGAACGGCGCGTACGAGGGGAAAAATTGAATAGGAAAAAATGTGATGTGTTACACCTACATGACTTTCTCTACTCTTGTACAAACTATTTTTCCAAACGCTTATTCTCCATATGCTTCATATTAATCGAGATGTTAATCTTATTGCTAATTTTCTTGTAGATGCAAGGGGAATTTGTAGGCTTTAAGCGATAGTCAAATATTTTAACAACTGGTTGCTATGTGGAGTATTCCATTCTCTTTGCATTACCAGGACAAAAAAAAAAAAGAATAACGAATTCCCATTTGAGAAAAAGTATAAGTATTGGAAAATTTAAGGGAATAACAAGCAATATCTCATTAATTGTGTTTTTTAACGCGATCCACATTTTTTGTGTAGTAAACTTTTGTCTATCTCTTATGCTTTACCAGTTATGCAAAAGTCGATCACAATGAAGAATACTTTTGGGATCATTCCCAGAAAATTCAAAATATACATTTTATTTGTCATGAAAATATCTTAAACATACGATATTTTAATCAAAATGGTTAGAGCCATGTTCCATGTAAAGTGTAATCTGGGGTGGGGGGATTTTCTTGAAAACCTTCGTGTCGCATCTCTGCAAGATACTGAACCTAAATACCAAGTTTGGTGTTTATCCGACTGTTCGTTTCTGAGTTATGCTGTTCACAGACACATAAACACACACAAGGACATGTTTCCAAAAATGCTTTATCTGCATTCAGTGCACCTCAAAACATGTATTTCCTGTGAAATCTCGGTATCGAATTTTTGGGTGGAATACAATACTTCCTGTACTTACTATACGTAGTAGAGAAAGTAAAAAAGGATTAGCAATAAGGCAAGAATATGACGTAATAAAGTAGTAATATTTTATAACTGAATAAGGGTTACATCAATCAAATCAACTACTGCCATACTCTACTAGCAGTCGAACATCCGGTTACAACCTGATATATGTATAAGGAAGAGAGAGGACCCTGCCGAGCCTCGGACTGCATCCAAGCTTTAGGAAACCTATCCAGTATCAGAAAAACCATTCTTTACATTGTGGCGTATTAGTAAGTATTGTCATACCAGAAACATTATTGCGTGGCATTGTCGACAGTATTATTGGGGCACTTTTTATTATTTCTTTCGGCTGAACGAGCCTTCTCCTTTGGCACCGACCATGCCAGAGAGAGTAGGCTTTGTTGGAAGTTCCATCTGGTATGACACCGCCAACTTTGGCTAGCAAGGATTGGAGAGGGGGATATAGTTAGCGTTACTTTTCGAGTAAGTGTGTAAGGAGTAGGTCGCGGGTGGCCAGTCCTCGACAGCGTGGCATCTCTCTTCATTCCTTTGTTCCCCTGTGTGTAATGTAGTGCTACCAAATGTGTTATTAGTAAATCACAGGTAATGCGAAATTTGTGTATTTTGTTATAAAAAACTTCACGCCTTCAGCTGAATGCAGACACCGGTCCTGGTCCTCTTGCAGTTCTTGCGCTACGTTTCCCATGTGCGTGTTGGGGAGATCCAAATTTAATAATTTGCTGGGAAACTTACGGCTCTCACCCCAGCATGTAACAATATTAAGCTTTTCCAAAACGAGTCCTTATCGCTGGGGTGCACCGGTGCTGCACTCAAGAGGCATCGGTGTCTTCCCTACATTCGGCAGGTAGTGGCCACTGCGACTCCATGTGTACGACAGAGACAGCGCAGAGATGTCCAATGGGATACAGCAATTTTCGGAGCACTTACTTTCTCCTTCGTTAAAAATGTGTTTAATTCTTCATGGGAAGATTTATATTTTGTCAACCGAAGGGAGAGCCCAATGCTTAATTTTTCATGCCATATTGAGCATAAAATCTTCAACCGTTCGTCACTACCAAAATAAACATGCTTTAACCTACAATGACATTACTGGCGAAACAAGAAACGAACAAATTGCTAAATTAAAATCAGAATTGCCAAATTCTCAAGACGTACGTTTTTGGGTATGTGTTTTTAAGAACGTCTACTTTAGATTTAGATTTGCTGCCAAGAAAACACAAAGATAATTATTGTTGAATGAAAAGTTTTAAGAAGTGGGCGACCCTTTACTGACGGTGAATTTGTAAAATGAATTTTTAGTTGAGTGCTCGTGGTACTGCCTCAGCGGTGCCACAGCTCAGCACCGGTGCTGATGCCAAGTTCGTGGCGGCACCTTAGATGGAGGAACCTGCTTTATATAAATCTCACAAATCTGTACAAAAAAGATTAATTCTATCAACATCATGTAACTCTTTCCTTCCATGTAACACCACCTTACTATAATTACACTGTCAATATGTTATTCTGTTAATTTTGTATGGTCACGATAAGACTAGATCGTTCAAGCGAAATAAGTCATTCAGAATGAAGAGCACTCCACAGGCTGTTGGCAGAAAATTAAAGATAGGACAGTTTGTCGTGAAAATATCTTAAACGCATGGCATTCTAATCAAAATGTTAGAGCCATATTTGAAAAAATAAAAAATAACGACAATTTTTCAATGTAAAGGATAATTTAGGGGTTTCCCTTGAAAATCTTAGTGTCACATCGTTGGAAGATAGTACGGTATCTAACGGACTTTGAAGTAGGTTATGTTATGGTGTTGCATTAGGGAGCCGAACTTGAAACAGTTGCAACCGCAAGTATGGTAAAAAGTTTTCGGTAGCCTTCGCCCCAAATGTACTACTTTAAATATTATATATTTATGTTTGCCTCGGCTGCATCAGTATTTATATTTTTTTAGAGACATGAATGCCTTATCAGGGAGTGGTGCGACTGAAGAATGTAGGCTTACACACATTATAATTTTACTTCACTCCTTTTATTAATGCTTGGCAGGATTTAAAAAACACTTCACTGAGATAGACAGCTGTGAGATTTTTTTCATTAATTACTTGCACTTTTTAACACGTAAAACTAGTTTCGTCTCACACGAATACGTATTAAATTTCTCGAGGACGCATCTCACGTCCGGTTAGGAACACTGCCTACAAGCAACTGACTTCTCAATTTGTAAATTTTGCTTCATTTTAGTTTCTGATTGGCTAATATCCTAGTCCAATAGAATACCTTCATTTAACTAAAGCTTTTTCTGGTTGTTGATTAGCTATTTTATAAACTGTCACAAAAAATTACATTATTGCTTCCAAGAATCACAAGTAGCATTAAACTTTCAAATTCATTATTGCCTCATGGTTACCTTATTGTTAGCAACTTTTAACCTATTATTCTCACAGCTCCTACATTATTAAATTACGTAATAGATTCACATAACATTATTACATATGTATACAATAGTATAAACAAATACAATGACTGTAATATACACTTTTTATATATTGATACATACACATATTGCTTTAAGGCGGGCTGTTATTATATTATATATTATATAATTTGACTGAAATCATTTAAGTGTTAAAAATACTGCCTCAACTTTTAGTTTTTGAGTATGTTGCCCACCACACGCACAACAATCCATGCGCGTGGGCAGGGATCTTTTTCTAAAATGCTGCTTTTTTTGGATTCATAGGGGCTCAAAACATGTATTTCCGGTGAAATTTCGGTACAGAATTATTGGGTGGAATGCAATAGGCACTTCCTCTAGTTAGTATAGGCAAGTGCGAGTATAAGAGAACGTAAACGTTGAGGAAATACTGAGCAAGTTCACTTTGGCTTAGCATTTTCGTTTCAAGAAAGTTACTTATATTAATTTTCAATAAACTTAACATTTTCTAAACCACTGCAATACTACACTCAAAAGCCCATAGGACAACAACTGAAAAAGCCAATTCCTGGGTATAGAGGTTATGAAAGCACAGTCGCAGGGCGTCCGAAATGAAGGTCTTAACAAAACATTAAGCGCGAACCGCACTGTAAACGAATGGTCACCGCGACCGACCGGATTATCTCGCTGGAGACACGAAAGAAGCAGCAAAAAAAATGGTGGTTACGTCGCCTCGGGTAACGTGAGTCTCATTTTTAAGTGCTATTGCCACAAGCCGGTGAACCGTCGAGCCTCAAGGGAAATAAGTCGCACGGTGGCGCGCACGTTCTGAAGCCAGCCATCTGAGCAGAGCGTACTAAGGACTTCATTTCCCATTAGACCTACCCCTCCTCCCCTTTCCATGTGATGGGAAATCGAAGGTTACGCAACCGCCCACGGAGCTACGCTAAAGTCCAGAGTAACTCCTTCATTACTAACATCATATGTTCCGACTTCGCTGCAGTAGAGTATTGATGGTTCCTTGAAACTGCCAGAAACATCCAAACTCGGCCCAGCTGTTGGCTCATCACATCTCTGAAGTTTATTCAACATCCACGCTTTCAAATGCATACCAAACCTCGACATCTCATACAACCATTCCATTTGACAGCATGTTTACTTTCCTTCACACTGCGACCATCGCGCTCCGGCCCGAAAAAACAGTTATAATATCCTCACGTTCACACTTACAGCTGCAATTACGAGGTAATCCAGAAAGCCCCAGACGTTTTGAAATAAACAATTTAAAAAATGCACATATCAACGTTTATTATGTACATTTGAAAGGTACACTCTTAAGCTATTTTTCTGCATAATCGCCATTCAAATTGAGGCATTCATCATACCGTGGCACAAGTTTTTCAATACCCTCTCTGTAGAAATCTGCCGCCTGTGACTTCAACCACTGGTTTAAACCGGCATGCAGTTTTCAGCGTTAGTATCAAAGCATCAATATGATGCACCAAACTCCGTGAAATTTGGGGAAAATGTTCCGAAAGTTCTGTAATCATGAAACGACGATTTTCATGAATTTTGTCATTGATTTGCATTGGCAGTTCAATAGTCATAAGGCTAGGCCTACGCTGCGATCCTCGTCGTGAACATTGGTAAGGCCATTTTTAAAATCAATGCACCATTGCCTGACTCGGCTTTCACTCATTATTCCCTGCCCGTAAACATCACAAAGTTGACGATAAATTTCAATTGGTTGAAAAAGTAGTTGTATTGTATTTCGACTGTTGGGGAGCCGAACACTTGAAGTAGTTGCAACCGCACGTATGGTAAACAGTTTCCGGTAGCCTTCGCCCCAAAAATGTACTTTCAGGTGGCCTTTGCCCCAAGTTTAAAAAAATATTTACTTTGTAAATTGACTGTTTCTTTAATATTTGTGTTTGCCTCGCCTGCGTCAGTATTATTGTTAGAGACACGTTTCTCTTAGCAGGGTTGTGATGCGACAAGAATGTAGGCTTACACGGATTATAATTTTACTTCACTCCTTTTATTCATGCTTGATACGATTTAAATAACACTTCACTGATATAGAGAGCTGTGAGATTCTTTTATGAATTACTTGCACTTTTTAACACGTAAACTATTTTTGTCTCACACGAATACGTATTAAATCTCTCGAGGATGTGGAACACTGTTTGCAGGCAACTGAACTGATTTCAACCGTCTAAACTTGTAAATTTCTGTATTTCAAGTCCCTGATTGGTTAATCCTACTCCAATAGAATACCTTCATTTAACTAAAGCTTTTTCTGGTTGTTGATTGGCTATTTTTAAACTGTCTCAAAATTTACATTATTGTTGCTCCAATAATGATTAGTAGCATTTAAATTTTCTAATTCATTATTGCCTCAAGGTTACCTCATTGTTAGCAACTTTTAACCTATTATTCTCACAGTTTCTACATTATTAAGTTACGCAATGCATTCACATAACATTATTACACATGGATACAATAATACAAACATATAAAATGACTGTTGCATACATTTTTTATATATTGTTACATACACAAATTGCTTTAAGGCGGGCTGTTATTGAATTTATATATTATATAATTTGACTGAAATCATTTAACTGTTAAAAACACTGCCTCATGGTTTATTCATTTTAGCCAATCGCACTTCATAAGTGGCGGGATTTTCTATTTTAACAACTCGCAGAGAGCACAGTAAGGAATATACAGTCCTCACGCTACCACAACTGGATGCGTACTGAATGTAGGAACGTTCTGACACCAAGATGGCGGCTCTAGCCCTACTCATGTCTACAATAGGCCATAACGTCTGGGACTTTCTGGACTGCCCTCGTACAATGATAATATGAACATACCCTATCATAAAGGATGTTGAAAATCCTGACCTCTATCCACACATTTCTGGCATTTTCTCAGGAAATTTTCCTTCAAACTGGACAGTTCAGTATCCGAAACTGGCTGAATTTCGTGTATAATGTTATCTTTTAGTACTTAATGTATGTATTGGGTATGTTGCGTACACCTTATTACTTTCTCTACCACCTGCAAAGTAGGTAGAGAATGTACTACACCCCACCCAAAAATTCGATACCGAGATTTCACCGAAAATGCGTCTTTTGAGGCCCCCTGAATCCAAATAAAATACGTCCGTGTGTGTCTTTGAACAGCATAACTCAAAAACGAACAGTCGGATAAATACCTCACCTTGTATTTAGGTTCAATACCTTCCAAAGATGCGAAACGACGATTTTCAAGAAATTCTCCCCACGCCCAGTTACCCCTTAATGCAACATTTTTATAAAATTTTGATTCTTTTATAAAATGGTTCTAACGATCTTGATTAAAATATAATATATTAAAGATATTTACATGACAAATAAAACGTATATCTTGAATTTTCTGGGCATAGCCTGTGAAGTCATCTTCACTCGGAAGGAATGTTTTATAATCTTGTACACCTTGTAAAAGTTAAGCGATAGACGAAAACGTACCATACAGAAATATAGATCCCTTTAAAACACACAATTTACCTAAAATAATTTTTCCTGTGACATAAGCCGTTTCCGAGATATCCTTATTTCGAAATGTTCAATACTTGTCATTCTTTTAGTCCCATCGATTTTCAGGTGTTTCTCGCGATGTCATGGAAACAGTATGGAATTTTAAGGCCAGCTTATAGCCTCCAGTTGTTAAACATTTGACTATCACTGTTCCTATCACTGTTCCCTTTATATCTATAACGAAATATGTAATGTAGGTATTTGTGCACAGTTTAGTTCGATTAAAACGAAGACAGAAAAAAAAGCTTTAGTAAGAATACTTTGTATACCCAATAGAGGGTACAGAAAGTCATGTGAATGTATCAGAGAATATTTTTTTTCTCGTACTCATACAAAGAGCATGGAATTTTTAGAGCCATCAAATAGCGACACCCTCTTTAAAAACCTAACTATCGCTTTATCTGCTGTATCGTTCAACGAAATGTGAATTGAATGTTTATCTGTAACAAGAGGTAGATAGCATAACGCGATTTTGTAAGAATAGTTTGTAGAAGAAAAATTTGATGTGTTGCACTCGCATGACTTTTTCTACTCTTGTACAAACTATTTTTACAAACGCTTATTCTCCATATGCTTCATGTTAATCGAGATGTTAATCTTATTGTTAATTTTCTTGTAGGTGCAAGGGGAATATGGTAGGCTTTAAGCGAGTCAAATCTTTTAAGAGCTGGTTGCTATGTGGAATATTCCATTCTCTTAAAAAAAAAAAAAAAAAAAAAAAAAAAAAAAAATCAAAGACAATCAAGAATTCCCATTTGGGAAAACGTATAAGTATTGGAAAATTTAACGCAATAACAAGCAATATCTCGAAAAAGGTTCACTCAAAAAAAAACTGTATAACATAAATTGTGTATTTTAACGCGATCTACATTTTTTCTGTAGTAAAATTTTGTCTATCTCTTATGGTTTACCAGTTATGCAAAAGTCGTTCACAATGAATACTTTTGGAGACATTCCCAGAAAATTCGAGATATACATTTCATTTGCCATAAAAATGTCTTAAACTTATAGTATTTTATCCAAAATCGTTAGAGCCATTTTTAAAATATAAACATTTTCGAAAAATGTTCCATGTAAAGGGTAATCTGGGGTGGGGGATTTTCTTGAAAACCTTCGTGTCGCATCTCTGGAAGATACTGAACCTAAATACCAAGTTTAGTGTTTATCCGACTGTTCGTTTCTTAGTTATGCTGTTCACAGACAGACAGACACACACACACACACACACACACACACACACACACACACACACACAGACAGACACACACGGACATGTTTCCAGAAATGCTTTTTTGGATTCAGGGGGTCTCAAAACATGTATTTCCGGTGAAATCTCGGTATCGAATTTTTGGGTGGAATACAATACTTCCCCTACTTACTATACGTATTAGAGAAAGTAAAAAATATACCAGATGTGATACAATTACACGACTTTCTCTACCCTCCACCTCAAATGTTTAAGAACTGGACGCTATACGCCGGCCTTAAAATCCCATGCAATCGCGAGAAAAATAATGTTGAAAGGACTTTAACAGAATGATCAAGAAATGTCACAAATGCCTTAAGCAAACAAAAAAAAAGAGAAAGAAATAAGGAAAGAAACAAAGAAAAAAAAAGAAAAGAAAAAATATAAAAAAAAGTAAATTGTGTGTTTTAAAGATATGTATTTTTACGCGGTATGTTTTCGTCTATCTCTTAGCGTTTACAAGTTATACAAGATTATTAAAAATTCCTTCCAAATGAGGACTTCATAGGCCATTCACCGAAAAATCAAGATACATATACACTTATTTTAATCAAAATCGTAAGAGCCATTTTTTAGAAAATCAAAATTTTGAAATTTTTTGCATGTAAAGGGTAGTTGGGGGTGTATGATTTTGTTGAAATCTTCTTGCCTTAACCTTGGAAGATACTAAATTCAAATACCAAATTTGGTATTAATCCAAGTTTTCATTTTTGAGTTATGTTGTTAACACACACTGATTGACTGACATGCAGACAGACGGACGAACAGACAGGCTTTAAATGCTTTATTTAGATTCAGGGCCCTCAAAACATATATTTCCGATGAAATCTCGACATCGAATTTTTTGATACAATGCATTCTTCCTATTCTTCCCCTACTTACTCTACGTAGTAGAGAAAATAAAAAATAATCATATTCATGCAAATCGAGGTGGAAGCATGCAGGTGTACAATATTATTATTATTATTATTATTATTATTATAATTATTAACAATTATAATAATAATATTCAACTTACAATTATGGTGTGTTTGGTAATGAGGCAGCCCTTTCAAACCTTTGTTAGTGTAGCCAATTTAACGAACCACATAAATTGTTTCAATATTACATAGGTTTTGTGTTATCAGTGGCTTGTATAGTTTATCTGCTCATCAGCTAAAATAAATTATAAACAAAACTTGATTCGGAAAATACTGATTTAATTCTGTCGTATATCTGACGTGGTTTCATTGCTCTTTGCCATGCAAGGCTAAAGTCGTAAATGTCCAAGATAACAAGTCCAGAAGAGCGGAAACACACACCGTTACTCTGCTTTTCGAATTACAAAGTTGGAGAAATTTCACGATTTTTTAAGCAGCCTTAATCACCTCTAAATATACCTACCCATCAACCCGCGATGTATAAAAGCTCGTGCACCTTTAATCGTATGTGAATAATCATCTTAATGCAACGCAGTGCTGACTGACCAGTCATCTGTGGCCTATATTCGAAGCGATAAGTTACACGCTATAATAAATAAATATGTACCTGCAACTCCGTGCGAGGCTGACTCAAGTTGTAAACAAGTTGAGGTAACTAGTTACTAGTGCTGCGCTTTCGCCGTGAATGATGTTACCCAGGCTCGGTAACTGTCTCGTTACTTTAGTAACCGTTAACGCGATAAGTACAAGTTGTCTTCATTACTTGGTAATCGTTATCGGACAACTAACTACTATGTAATAGTTACTTTGGTAACCTTATTGGTTAACTAGTTACTTTGTATTCGTTACTTCGGTAACCGTTATTGGGTAACTAGTTACTTTATATTTGTTATTCTGGCAACCACTAATGGGTAACTAGTTTCTTTGCAATCGTTACTTTGGTAAACGGGTAACTTAGTCACTTTGTATTCGTTACTTTGTAACCGTTATTGACTAACTAGCTGCTTTGTATTCGTTACTTTGGTAGCCGTTATTCGTTAACTAGTTACTTTGTATTCGTTATTGGGTAACAAGTTACTTTGTATTTGTTATTTTGACAACCACCAATGGGTAACTAGTTTCTTTGCAATCGTTAATTTGTAACTTTGTCACTTTGTATTCGTTACTTTGTAACCGTTATTGAGTAACTAGTTACTTTGTAATCGTTACTTAGGTAACCGTTATTGGTTAACTAGTTACTTTGTATTCCTTACTTTGGCAGCCGTTATTGGGAACTAGTTATTTTGTAATCGTTACTTTAGTAACCGTTATTGGGTAATTAGTTTCTTTGTAATTGTTACTTTGGTAACCGCTATTGGGCAACTAGTTTCTTTGTGATTGTTAGTTTGGTAACCGTTATTGGGTAAAAGTTACTTTGAAATCCTTTACTCGTTAACTGTTATTTTGTAACAAGTTACTTTGCAATCATCACTTTCGTAACCGTTATTGGGTAACTAGTTACTTTGTAATCGTTACTTTGCATTGGTTACTTTGGTGACTGTTATTGGGTAATTAGTTCCCTCGTATGCATTACTTTAGTAAGCGTTATTGGGTAACTAGTTACTTTGGTAACCGTTATTGGGTAACTAGTTACTTTGGTAACCGTTATTGGATAACTAGTTACTTTGCATTCGTTACTTTGGTAACCGTTATTGGGAAATTAGTTACCTTGTATTCGTTACTTTAGTAGATGTTATTGGGTAAATAGTTATTTTAGTAACCGTTATTGGGTAACTAGTTCCTTTGCATTCGTTACTTTGGTGACCGTTATTGGGTAACTAGTTACTTTGTGTTTGTTATTTTGGTAACTGTTATTGGGTAACTAGTTACTTTGTATTTGTTATTTTGGTAACTGTTATTGGGTAACTAGTTTCTTTGTAATCGTTCCTTTGGTAACCGTTATTGGGAAACTAGTAACTTTGGTAAACGTTATTGGGTAACCAGTTCCTTTATATTCGTTATTTTGGTACCTATTAAAATGCAACCGTTACGTTTTCTGCCCATCCTAGTTTGTAGTGCTGAAGATATAAAACATATTGCTACTTACGAGTACATGTATATACGTTTATCCTCCTTAGTCATCTACTACAGCTTCCAACTCACCTGCGAAAATAAAAATAAATGCATTAGAATGGTTTTAACCTTTGGAACTAAAAGACTACAGTTTACAACCCTGTCTTTAAAGAAAATGTTAACGCTAACCTCCTGGGAGACTGCCAAACACAGTAAGCTTATGAAAGCTAAAACTCTTTTACTCACGCTGTTCCTTTGCTTTTCAAAGAGAAGGCACCTTTATCGTGTTACATAAAAGTATCTACACTTTGTTGTTGTCTTCTAGCAATTTAACAAGTGAAAAAAAGCTGGTGTTTCTTTCCTTTTGATAGACAGGAGGCCTTCATCCAGTTACACAAACATATCTGTCTTGTAACAATTTAACAAGTTCAACACCTTCCCTACTCGTGTTGCAGTTAGGGACCTCTGCCTCGCCTTTACTACAAAGTTAGTATACGAAAATACTACAATACGCATCAAGTGCGGTAACTACAACATTGGAGAACAAGGAAGAATTTGAAAATAGGGCTGAAGTAGAGTATTTAAACCTCCGAGAAGTACGCTTCCATGTCTATTGCATACTATTTTTTCCACCATAGTGAATAATAGAAATACACTGCTTTTCCTTCACACTGTGGCCACAGCACGGCTGCCAGTGCGCCGGCCGCAGCATCTCGGACTCCCGCAGAAACGTTATAATATCCCCACCTCCTCCTAATGACAATAAACACATACCTTATCATAAGAGATTCTTTGTTGGCTTGTATTCTCAAATGTTTTATGATTTTTCAATTCCATAATCGCTATTCTTCTTTTTACTTTCTCTACTACGTATAGTAAGTAGGGGAAGTATTGTATTCCACCCAAAAATTCGATACCGAGATTTCACCGGAAATACATGTTTTGAGACCCCCTGAAACCAAAAAAAGCATTTTTGGGAACATGTCCGTGTGTGTGTCTGTCTGTGAACAGCATAACTCAGAAACAAACAGTCGGATAAACACCAAACTTGGTACTTAGGTTCAGTATCTTCCAAGGATGCGACACGAAGCTTTTCAAGAAAATCCCCCCATCCCAGATTACCGTTTACATGGAAGATTTTTCGAAACTTTTAATTTTCTCAAAAATGGCTCTAACGATTTTGATTAAAATATCATATGTTTAAGATATTTTCATGACAAATAAAATGTATATCTTGAATTTCTTGGGAATATCTCCAAAAGTATTCTTCATTGTGAACGACTTTTGCATAACTGGTAAACCATAAGAGATAGACAAAATTTTACTACACAAAAAATGTAGATCGCGTTAAAATACACAATTTATGTCATATACATTTTTTTTGTTGAGTGAACCATTTTCGAGATATTACTTGTTATTTCCTTAAATTTTTTCAATACTTATTTTCTCAAATGGTAATTCGTTTTTGTCTTGGATATGCAAAGAGTATTAATCTGTGGCAAAGGGAATGGTGCTGCACCTAGCAACCAGCTATTAAGAGATATGTATGTGCTTAAAGGCTACTGTATTTCTATATTGCCCTTGTAAATATATATTCCCCTTACATCTACAAGAAAATTAGCAATAAGATAGAGTCTGCAAATGTTTATCTCGATTAACATGAAGTAGATGGAGAATAAGCGTTTGTATAAATAGTATGTACAAGAGTAGAGAAAGTCATGTGAGTGTAACACATCAGATTTTTTTTTACTTTCTCTACCACCTACGTAGTAGGTAGAGAAGGTATTGCATTCCATCCAAAACGTCGATACCGAAAATAAAGTTTTGAGGGCCCCTGTATAAAAAAAATTAGAAAAAGGTCCATCTGTGTGTATGTATATGTTTGTGTTTGCGTGTGTGTCTGTGAACAGCATTACTCAAAACCGAAAAGCCCGATTAACGCCGAACTTGCTATTTAAGTTCAGTACCTTCCAAAGATGCAATACAAAGATATTCAAGAAAATCCCCTCCACACTAAACTAGCCTTTACATGGAACATTTCTCAAAATTTTCAATTTTCAAAAAATGGCTGTAACGATTTTGATTAAAATGCCACATATTAAAGATATTTACGTGACAAATAAAATGTATACTTTGAATTTTTTGGGAATAGCCTATGACGTCCTCTTCTTTCGGAAGGACTTTTCTATAATCTTATGTAACTGGTAAACATTAAGCAACAGATGAAAACATACTACACACCAAAAAAGAGAACATGTCATTAAGGCACACAATTTAGTTCAGATAAGTATTTTTTGTGGCATAAGCCGTTTCTTAAATATTCGTTATTAATGGTTCATTGCTTGGTCATACTCTTGAAGTCCTGTCAATATTCCGTTGTTTCCCGGGATGTCATGCAAACAGTATGGAATTCTAAGACCAACATATAACGTCCAGTTCTTCAACATTTGACTATCGCTACTCCCTTTGTATCTATAACGAAATGTGTAATATAGCTAATTCTGTAAAGGTTTATTTGGATTAAAATGTAGCAGACAGAAAGATAAGCTTTAGTAAGAACAGTTTGTATACCCACTAATAAACGATAGAGGGTAGAGAAAGGCATGTGAATGTACCACATCAGGTTTTTTTTTTACTTTCTCTACTACGTAGAGTAAGTAGGGGAAGTATTGTATTCCACCCAAAAATTCGATACCGAGATTTCACCGGAAATATATGCTTTGAGACCCCCTGAATCCAAAAAAAGCATTTTTGGAAACATGTCCGTGTGCGTGTCTGTGAACAGCATAACTCAGAAACGAACAGTCGGATAAACACCAAACTTGGTATTTAGGTTCAGTATCTTCCAGAGATGCGACACGAAGGTTTTCAAGAAAATCCCCCCACCCCAGATTACCATTTACATGGAACATTTTTCGAACATTTTTACTTTCTCAAAAATGGCTCTAACGATTTTGATTAAAATATCATATGTTTAAGATATTTTCATGACAAATGAAATGTGTATCTCGAATTTTCTGGGAATGTCTCCAAAAGTATTCTTCATTGTGAACGACTTTGGCATAACTGGTAAACCATAAGAGATAGACAAAATTTTACTACACAAAAATGTAGATCGCGTTAAAATACATAATTTAGGTCATATAGATTTTTTTGGTTGAGTGAAACCATTTTCGAGATATTGCTTGTTATTCCCTTAAATTTTCCAATACTTATACTTTTTCTCAAATGGAAATTCGTTATTCATTTTTTTTTCTTTTTGGTGCTGGTAATGCAAAGAGAATGGAATACTCCACATAGCAACAGGCTCTTAAAATATTTGACAATAGCTTAAAGCCTAGCAATTTCCCTTGCATCTACAAGAAAATTAGCAATAAGATTAACATCTCGATTAACATGAAGCATATGGAGAATAAGCGTTTGTAAAAATAGTTTGTACAAGAGTAGCGAAAGTCATGTGAGTGTAACACATCAGAGTTTTTTTTCTCTCTCGAGGTAATGCAAATATTAAGCCTGCTGTATTCCCGTATTTCCATTGCACCTACAAGAAAATCTTAACATTAAAAGTCAGTGTATGTTGCTTATAGGCTTCTACACCGTTGCACCGATTTCGACCAAACTTGGCACAGATAACCTTTGACTCAAGGCGAAAATTAATGTCTAGCTTAGAATTCGAAATTCCACCCCATTTCACACGATAGTTATTTAATTTTATGTGATGCACACAAAATCTCGCAAGACCATCTACATCGTTCTCAATGATAATCGTAATAGATCGAACATTGCCAACATCAGAATAATTACTTAGGCTTTCACAAAGTAACAAAGGAACAGGAGTTCACATATTCTTGATCTCGTCTCTGACCTTGATCGTGGAGTAATAACACTTGCGGCTATGCTTGCGGTAAAGGCGTTACATTCACTTGGTTGAAAAATGAACATTTCGATTAGACCGTGATAACAGCTACAGCATCAAACTAGACTACGGTAAATACCACTTTTTATTATTACTATTTTTCTTCACTTGATCATTTATTGTGTATTAATACAAAATAGCACAAAAGCATTCAACATAATCGCATTGACTACTGAAGTGTCTATGGTACACAAACATTGCTAACGTAAGAGTAATAAATAAGTTGAAGTAAATATCTATTCATTCTGGAATCATACTTCGATGAGGAAACTGTTCACTTATCGATAGAAGGCGGTCAGGTAGACAAACATCAGTGCAAAACGAGGAGTGTGCTACTCTAGTTGTACGAGAAGTTCAGGAAATTAGTGAAAATTCAGTATATCACGTTTGTAGTGCTAATAAAGTTGCAATAAGTTATTCAACAGTGTGGCGAATTCTGAAGAGACAGCTTCGCCCTATCCTTACAAAGTGAAAATGCGCTTTGAACTCAAAAAACAAGATATGCCGATTCGTGTTACCTTCGCTTTGCAAATGTTAGCACAACTTCTGAGTGTTTACACAATATCAAGTGGACGGGTGACGCACATTTTGAATTAAACGGCGGTGTTAACTCTCATAATTGCAGGATATGGTCAGAACATAATCCAAACAAAATTATACAGCAAGGATTACATGATATCAAGGTTACTGTGCGGTGTGGTTTTGCCTCACATTTCATTATAGCACCATATTTCTATGAAGAAACTGAAAATGGACAAACAAAAACAGTGACGGTAAACGGGCAGCGATATTTTAAAATGTTGCAAGACTTTGCAATACCAGCGTTACAGAATCATGAAATCGAAAACGTTGTTTCCATGCAAGACGGCTCCCCACAAACACAATACTGTAAAAACGCTATTGGCGATCGTGTAATTAGTCGACATTTTCCGAACAGTTGGCCTTCTAGGTCCCCAGACATAAATCCAACTGAATACTGGGTATGGGGTTATATGGGGTAGTTAAATTATATTCGAACCCACTCGCGGCCTCTCTCCACTGCGCGAGAACGCCGGTAGTCGCCGGGAAATTCGACGGCAGAGGCGGACTAAAATTCTTACCTTATAATAGATGCTGGAAATGTTGACCTTCTGCTCTCAAACAGGCAGCATATCTCGTGTAAATATTCTCGCTCACTCTACGAAGCTCAGTAGCAGGAATCCTTGTGATGAAGCGCCTCATTATGATCAGAAAATTGGAGTGTGGTGTGCGAAAAGTGCTAGAAGAATAATAGGGACCATATTCTTTTATGAAACATTAAATGCAGAGCGATGTCAGAGGTTAATTCTGAGGCCATGTTGCAATCGCTTGACAGGAGAAGAGAAATCGTATGGTTGGTTCCAGCAAGATTCTGCAACAGCACATACGGCTACCGAATCATTACCTGCAATAAGAGAGGTGTTTGATGACAGAATAATTAGTTTTGATTTTTGGCCCCCTCGTTATATTGACCTAACGAGTTGTGGGTTTTATTTATGGGGTTCTTTAAAAGACAAAGTGTATCGTTCCAATCCTCGCACCTACAGGAACTTAGAGAAAACATTGTGCAAGAAATCACAAGAATTCCTGCTGCTGAACTTCGTAGAGTGAGCGAGAATATTTACACGAGATATGCTGCCTGTTTGAGAGCAGGTGGTCAACATTTCCAGCATCTATTATAAGGTAAGGATTTTAGTCCGCCGCTGACGGCGTAATTTCCCCGTCGACTGCCGGCTGCCTCGCGCAGTAGAGAGAGGCTGCGAGTGGGTTCGAATATAATAACTACCCTATATAAAAGAAAAGGTATTTCTTAGCAGACATGCTACACGTGAAGAACTGAAGCAGTCAATATCGGATGCATTGAGAACGTCCCTAGGAATGCGCATGCTAATGCCATTTAAAGCATTGAAGAAAGGCTATTACTTGTTGAACAAAACGGTGGCGGTCATATTCAATTTTATCTTGGTTTAATAAAATCCCATTTCTTTACGAACAAACTAATGTTTTTATTTTGTTAGAATCTAAAAATTTGACAAATTCATTACCATTTTAAACTGGGAACTTACTTTAGAATAACCTTATATAAAGACTCTGAAAATTATATAATCTGATATAGAAATAACTCAGAAACGAAGTCGGATAAACACCAAACTCGGTATTTAGGTTTAGCATCTCCCAGAGATACGACACAAAGGTTTTCAAGAAAATCCCCCCACCCCAGACTACCCTTTACATAGAACATTTTTCGAAAATTTTAATTTTCTCAAAAATGGCTCTAAAGATTTTGATTAAAATGGCATATGTTTAAGATATTTTCATGACAAATGAAATGTATATCTCGAATTTTCTGGGAATGTCTCCAAAAGTGTTCTTCATTGTGAACGACTTTTGCATAACTGGTAAACCGTATGAGATAGACAAAATTTTACTGCACAAAAAATGTAGATCGCGTTAAAATACACAAATTATGTAGTATGATTTTTTTTTTTTTGGTAGAGTGAACCATTTTCGAGATATTGCTTGTTATTCCCTTAAATTTTCCAATACTTATACTTTTTCTCAAATTCGTTATTCACTTTTTTTATGTCCTGGACATGTAAAGAGATTGGAATGTGCCACATAGCAAGCAACGCTTAAAAAATTTGACTATCGCTTATAACCTACCATATTCCCCTTGCATCTACAAGAAAATTAGCAGTAAGATTAACATCTCGATTAATATGAAACACGATTAAGTGTTTGTAAAAATAGGTTGTACAAGAGTAGAGAAAGTCATGTGAGTGTAACACCAATTTTTTTTGGATTCAAGGTGTCTCAAAACATGTATTTCCGGTGAAATCTCGGTATCGAATGTTTGGGTGGAATACAATACTTCCCCTATTCTGCATACGATAATGTGTTCAAAGTTGAAATTTATAACAACTGAATATAATAACCATGTTATTAACAACTGGCGCGAGAGTAGAAAAGAAGCTAATGGTAATATGTATGCGTTAGATAGAGGTAGAAATATCCCATTTACCTCCATACTGTTTTTTAAGGATCAGACAAACTTTAGGTAGAAGAAAAACCTTTAAAAATGTGATTATCATTTTACCTACCGCATCCTACAACGAAATGTGAATTGAAAATTTATCTGATTAACAAGATGTAAATACAATAATAATGTTTTGTAAGAATAGTTTGTAGAAGAGTGGGCAGAGAAAGTAATGTAAATGGAACACATTTTTTAAACCTGCTTTGTAATGTAAACAAAAATTCCATTACGAACGCTTACTCTTGATCCAGTAAAATTCGTTTACCGTATAGAATCCTCCTCCTATCAAAAACGTTGTTTACTCTTCTTTTTCCCAGCTCGTGTGTGTTTTGTTCCTCTTACCGTGACTTATCATTTTCATTAGCATTACGGCTCCGAGCATTTGTCTGTGTCACAAGGAATTCATTTCCTCGAGCTCCGTCGTGAAGCAGCACGGAAATATGTAGAGACCGCAAGGGTTGTTAACGGTAACCCTGCCATCCATCCCCATGACCCGACAAGACACGGGATTATGGAGGAAGTGCGCGATTTGTTCTCGGCTTCTTCCCCATTCACAGCTTCTCTGTTATCGCGCGTGACCGTAATAAACCAGGCGACATCGCCAAGGATCTTATTTTTTTTATGGCGAGGTTTGAACCGGAAGCAAACAACTAAACGAAATACCTAGCTGCACCTATCCTAGAGGCGATCTCTCCCTCTCTAAAGAGAAGACAGATTTCATTCCCACTCCTATGTCGATCTTTTGACTTCAAAAACATGTTTCCTGTCATCCCCCGCGTATATTAGTCTGTCCATCTGTCTGTCTTTCAGAGGAAATGGTACGATCCAAACTCACTTAATCAAATCCAGTTCCATTCTTTCCTTCCCCATATGTCTATACCTTTTTTTTCCGTTTCTTTCTCCAACATGACATCGCCAGAAATTGCTCCCGTAGGAAGGAGAAGGAAGTAAAATCCGTCAAATCCAAGCGCTGGGAAGAAAAAATATATATATATTATAGTGTATTGCGGAACAAAGCGTTTAAAATCAGATCTGATAGGTCATAAGGTTTTCCGTCGTTTCCGTACAACAACGATTCTGTTCATACGTATTCCCAATAAACAAACCTCTTCAGAGGGACAGAGCGGTGCTAGCTAAGCTTGCGTGAGCGAAATTATTTACAACAAAAAGCATCTCTGATGATCCCAAATTCTGGCAAGTGGTAACTGAAAAGAAATGTGTGTGGTAGTGAGCCAAAAGACTCCGAACCGCCTGCGCCGTTTTTCTTGTCCGCGTCCTCGGCGCTCGTTGCCGTCTGCCGCTGTCACAGAAAAGCGCGGATGAAACCATACAACATTTTTAAAACTACTTTTAAAGGCTTTACT
Organism: Deroplatys truncata; assembly: GCA_030765065.1. NCBI lineage: Eukaryota > Metazoa > Arthropoda > Insecta > Mantodea > Mantidae > Deroplatys > Deroplatys truncata. The sequence continues at coordinate 18,774,081 of CM060979.1, forward strand.
TACCAAATTTATGAAAGGAAATGCTGAAACTGATCACCGTCGTCCATACATTTTTGGCACCTGTTTAGGAAACATACGACCCTCGTATAACTGTTTCGGCGGGAGTCCGAGCTGCGGTAGCCGCAGTGTGAAAGAAAAGCACTGTACTTCAGTGAAAAAGGATCAATCAGCTGTTAAAAAAGTCACAATTACTCACTTCGGAGGACAGTTCGTTTCCGAAATAACGAATGTATATTGTGTTGTAACCTACAAACAATTGCAAGCTAGGAGTTAGAATTTGTGTCAATGAATTTTCATATGTCGCATGTAATATGAAATGTGTACGGTCATGAACGTTGATTCCCAATGTTTATTGTCTCCTTATTACTTTCTCTACCACGTATAGTAAGTAGGGGAATTATTGTATTCCACTCATAAATTCGATACCGAGATTTCACCGGAAATACATGTTTTGAAGTTACCTGAAACAAAAAAAAAGCGTTTTTAAATTAAAGCTCCATGTGTGTGTGTGTATGTTTCTGTGAACAGCATAACTCAAAAACGAAAAGTCGGATAATTACCAAACTCGTTATTTACGTTCAGTAACTTTCAAAGATGCGCCACGAACATTTTCAAGAAAATCCATCTGGGGGGATGGAACATTTTCCGATAATTTTGATTTTCTCAAAAATGGCTCCACCGACTTTAATTAAAATATCATATGTTTCAGATACTTTCATGGCACATGAAATGTTTATCTTGAATTTTCTGGGAATGTCCCCAAAAGTCCTCTTCATTCTGAATGAATTTTGCATAAGTGGTAAACCGTAAGAGATAAGACAAAATTTTACTCTATGAAAAATGTAGATCTCGTTAAAATACATTATTTATGTCATATACTTTTTTTTGTCCAGTGAACCATTTCCGAGATATTCCTTCTTATTCGTTTAACTTTTCCAATACTTATACTTTTTTCTCAAATGGAAATTCGTTATTCGTTTTTTTTTTATTATTTTTTATGTCCTGGACATGCAAAGAGAATGGAATGCTCCACATAGCAACATCAATAGGATAGTTTCGGCAAACGTTTATCTCGATTAACATTAAATAGATGGAGAATAAGCGTTTGTAAAAATAGTTTCTACAAGAGTAGAGAAAGTCATGCGAGTGTAACACATCAGATTTTTTGAAAAAGATCCGTGTGTATGTGTGTGTCTATCAACAGCATAACTCAAAAACGCAAAGTCGGATAAATACCAAACTCGACATTTAGGTTCAGTTAACTTCCAAAGATGCGACACGAAGTTTTTCAAATAAATCCCCCCATTCCACTACCCTTTACATCGAAGATTTTCTAAAAAAAAATTCTAACGATGTTTATTGAAATACCATATATTAAAGATATTTACATGACAAACAAAATCTATATATTGAAATTTCTGGCAACAGTCTGCGAAGACCACTTCATTTGGAAGACATTTTGTGTAATCTTATATAACTGGTAAACCTTAAGCGATATACGTACATACTACACAAAAAGTGTATATCATTCTCTGTAAAACAGTTTATTTCAACTAAGTTTTTTGTGTATATGCCATTTCCGAGATAACCGTTATTAAAGGTTCGAACTGCCAATTTCTAGGTCATTCTCTGAACTCCTACTAACATTCAGTTGTTTCTCGCGATGTCATGGAAACAGTGTGGAATTTTAAGGCCAGCATATAGCGTTCAGTTGTTAAACATTTGACTATCGCTGTTCTCTTTGTATCTATAACAAAATGTCATGTAAATGTAGCACGTCAGATTATTACCTTCTCTACTACATATAGTAAATAGGGGAAGACAATTCCACCCAAAAATGTTTTTAAGATACTTTCATGACAAATGAAATGTATATCTCGAATTTTATGGGAATGTCTCCAAAAGTATTCTTCATTGTGAACGACTTTTGCATAACTGGCAAACCATAAGAAATAGACAAAATTTTACTACACAAAAAATGTAGATCGCGTTAAAATACACAATTTAGGTCATATACATTTTTTTTGTTGAGTGAACCATTTTCGAGATATTGCATGTTATTCCCTTAAATTTTCCAATACTTATACTTTTTCTCAAATGGGAATTCGTTATTCATTTTTTTATGTACTGGACACGCAAATAGAATGGAATACTGCACATAGCAACCAGCTCTTAAAATATCTGACTATCGCTTAAAGCCTACCAATTCCCCTTGCATCTACAAGAAAATTAGCAATAAGATTAACATCTCGATATCTTGATTAACATGAAGCCTATGGAGAATAAGCGTTTGTAAAAATAGTTTGTACAAGAGTAGAGAAAGTCATGTGAGTGTAGCACATAAGATTTTTTTCTAGTACAACCATGCTATTTTTGTGATGAAAAGGCAGAAAATTATTTGGAACGAAAGAAATTCCTTTGGCAATCCAGGAAAATATTTTACGTGATTGGAAAACCTTGCCATGTCTCTCATTAATGTGACATCTGATTTGCACACATACAAAGACTATAAATAAGCTCCTCTTATAGGCATTTCTGGCTTTATTGACAGTCACTTTTAGCTCCTTTTCATCACAAAGAGTCGGCAATACCTTGTTTAAGACAGACTCCAACGGTTCAAGAGAATAATACCATTAAAGTGCGTTAAAGAAGCTGTAGGTTTTATGGCAAAAATACAGGATATTTCTGTTGGAAGAAGGACAACATTGGCTGTTCCCTCTCGTAATATCAAACCCTATAAGACAAGTTCGAGCATAAACAAAGGCGAGAGAGATTCAACGCACGATAATGAAATCTCAAACTCATAAAGCGAACATGACGTGAAGTAGAAAAGGACCAAGGGCAGAATAAGTGAAGTGTGGGGGCCCTTAGCGATGCAACTGTGGCGAATACGAGACAGAATCCAAGGTTTCCTATTGATGTAATAACTTCACAAAACTCTGAACAGCTCTCTCAAGCACCATCGAACATCGATCGACCGGGGGGACACACGTGTGTATGGCGGAATCCTCCTGTAATTGCATGATGTTGAAGATACACGGGGGCAGCAAATTCCTCTGCGTGATGAGAGCGTGTGTTCGACTCCACTACAAGAGGTTTGTCAACAGTGCGGATCCGCGTGTTCGACGGTACAAGCACGTGCACCAAAATAATCTGCAATCGATGTATGTGATGACCAGCAACTACAACTCCAAGAACTGTGTTCACTGGAACCATGAGGGCTAGTGCTTGGAATGTATGAAAGTGTTACAAAGGCACCGGCGGAAAGTCCGGATAATTAAAGAGAAAATCCACTATATGCATTCACATGATTTTCTACATTCCCTCTTCTATCTACTTTTTTTTACTTTCTCAACCACGTACATAGCGGCTAGACAAGGTATTGCATTCTACCCAAAAATTCAATACTGAGATTTCGCCAGAAACGCGTATGTATGTGAGCAGATAACTCAAAAACGAAAACTTGGATAAATACCAAACTTAGGTTAGTACCTTCCAAAGATTCGACACGAAGCTTTTCAAGAAAATCCCCCCCACTTTAAACTACCCTTTACATGGAACACTTTTCGAAACGTTATATTTTATAAAAATGACCTTAACGGTTTTGATTAAAATACAATATATCAAACATATTCACATTGCACATAAAATATGTATCTTGAGGCAGTATTTTTAACACTTAAATGATTTCAGTCTAATTATATAACACATAAATTCAATAACAGCCCGCCTTAAAGCAATATGTGTATGTAACAAGATATTAAAAGTGTATATTACAATCATTGTATATGTTTATATTATTGTATACATGTAATAATGTTATGTGAATATATTACGTAATTTAATAATGTAGGAGCTGTGAGAATAATAGGTTAAAAGTTGCTAACAATGAGGTATCCCTGAGGCAATAATGAGTAAGAAAGTTTAATAATGCTACTAGTCATTATTGGAGCAACAATAATGTAAATTTTGAGACAGTTTATAAAATAGCCAATCAACAACCAGAAAAAAGCTTTAGTTAAATGAAGGTATTTTATTGGACTAGGATTAGCCAATCAGAAGCTGAAATATAGCAAAACTTTCAAATTCAGAGTTCAGTTGCTTGTAGACAGCGCTCGTAACTGGACGCGTTGGTTGTAGACAGTGTTCCTAACCGGAAGCGGGATGCGTCCTCGAGAAATTTCATCCGTAATCAGTGTGAGACGAAAATAGTTTACGTGTTAAAAAGTGCAAGTATTTAATACAAAACAAATCTCACAGCTCTCTCTCTCTCTCTCTCTCTCTCTCTCTCTCTCTAACACTTCACTGATATATATATATATATATATATATATATCAGTGAAGTGTTATTTAAATCGTGTCAAGCATTAATAAAAGGAGTGAAGTAAAATTATTATCTGTGTAAGTCTACATTCTTCAGTCGCACCACTCACTGCTAAGACATTCATGTCTCTAAAAAAAATATAAATACTGAGCAGCCGAGGCAAACATAAATATATAATATTTAAAGAAACAGTAAAAATTACAAGGTTAATATTTTTAAACTTGGGGCAAAGCCCACCGGAAAATAAAATTTAAATTGAGTTTTATTTATGAACGCTCTTTAACTACTGTGGTCCTTAGCGTCCCATTCTATATTGGGCGTGAAAGACAGGTAATTTTAATCAGAGGCCTCTTTATCAGGCTTGAGGTTGTTTTACGTGACACGGGATCACCGGCTTTATTTCCCTTCCGAAGGAAGTCATGCTAAGGATTTTTACGCCCGAAAAAATCCATTGCCCTCCGCCGGGTTTGAACCCGCGACATTGGTAACTAGAGGCTAGCACGATACCACTGGTCCACGGAGGACGACAAAGGCCACCGGAAAGTACATTTTTGGGGCGAAGGCTACCGGAAACTTTTTACCTTATGTGCGGTTGCAACTACTTCAAGTTCGGCTCCCCAGCAGTCGAAATATAATACACCTTCAAATCGGCTTTCCATAAATAGCAGCAACAAACCTACTTCTTCAATCTTAAATTTTCGGGGAATAGCCTGTGAAGTCATTATTCGGAAGGAATTTTGTATAACCTTGTATAACTGGTAAAGATTATGCGAAAGACGAAAACGTACTGCACAAAAATTGTAGATCTCTTTAAAACACACAATTTACAATAAAATAAGTTTTTCTGTGGCATAAGCCGTTTCCGAAATATCTGTTATTAAAGGTACGAACTCTTTATATTTGTTATTCTTTTAAGTACCATCGTTTTTCGGTTCTTTGTGGCAATGTCATGGAAACACTATGGGATTTTATGGCCAGCGTATAGCATCCAACTCTTAAACATTTGACTATGCTGTTCTCATTGTATTTATAACAAAATGAGTAATGTAGCTATTTCTGCAAAGGTTTATTTGGATTAAAATGTAGTCGATATAAAAATAAGCTATAGTAAGAATAGTTTGTATACCGACTAATAAAGATAGAGGGTACAGAAAGTCATGTAAATGTATCACATCAAATTTTTATAGACTTTTAAGCTAGTAAAGACTTTTTTGCTGTGCTATAAATATGGCTCAAGCACATGGAATTTAAATTCCAGCCAACAGCAAGAACATGCTGACAACAAGTACCCCCCCTCCCTCCTTCGGGAGAGGCCATCAAAATTTCATCATCCAACAAAATTCTAAAACAAAAACAAACAGCAGCGGAGCAGGGTATTGGGCTCTGTTCCTGAAAAGGCAGCCAATGAGGAGCCTATAAAAACTTAGCGCTACCTCCCATCACACCATCTACATCAAAACCAAACCGCCACCCTAAAAATTTCCTTTCTACCTATGGTTAAGCCCTTCAAAGGGTAGGTACATGGAAAAATCCACTTAGGTTCACCACGAACCTACCAGATGCACTCGAATTTAAACTTAGAGGTGGCATGTCTCATTCGGGTATCTTCAAGCCAGTCTTCCTCTTTAAAATGATAGCAAACTATACGTTATCTCCCACAAATCTTAGCTTCTTTTTTTAAACCAAGAATGCAGGCCTACGTTTCGCCCATTTCTTCTGAAGCAGTGTTGTGAAATACAAGTTTTGGGCCCGCAATTTTCGTTTACTTTGCTTGTGCCCATCATTAATGCTATAACTTCTCGTGAAGGAATATTAAACCTGTTAGAAACTGCTTCAATAATACATAAAAGTGCCTCTTTTCCCATTTTCATATTAACTTCGCATATTGTATACAAAACCATAGTTACTGTCCATTCCAAACCAGAGTGCCTTTCACTGAAAACAAACTCTTTGTATTATCCGATCGTCCTCCGTGGCCTAGTGGTACCGTGCTAGCCTCTAGTTCCCAAGGTCGCGAGTTCGGGCGTAAAAATCCTTAGCACGGCTTCCTTCGGAAGGGAAGTAGAGCCATTGGTCCCGTGTCGTAGATTTACGACACGTAACAGAACCTCAAGCCTGATAAATAGGCCTCTGAGCAAAATTTCCTATCTTTCACACCCAATATAGAACCAATATAGAATGGGACGCTAAGGACCACAGTAGTTAAAGAGCGTCCATAAATAAAACTCAATTCAATTCAATTTGTATTATGCGTGCGAAAGTAGTTCGCTATCTCCGCCCATAATGGCTGCTTGTTCCCCGTCTCACGTGCTTGTTGAACACTATTTATATCCAAAAAAACGCGCCCTGCATGGGAATCAGAGTTCAAAATGCAACCTGAGGTATCAATCGATTTTATAACTATGCGGCAATGAACATTTTACTTACGTCAAACACAATCCTCGGGCAAAAGTGCAACACCAAAATCCGAATCCTCCGAAGATGACTTAGCTGCCATATCAGAATCAGAACTACTCTCCAAAATGATGACAAGCTTATCCACAGCACTGTCGCACACAAAACAAGTTCCCACATTTGATTCTCCTATTCTATGCTCTATTATATCTATATTTAGTGCTCGCTTTGGTTACACTTCTCACTAAAACGCCTGTAAAATCCGATATTGGTTTCGTAATATGCACTAATGCAGGTGTCGGTATTTTTGTAATAGTGAGTTGAATATATGAAGTATTGTTTGTTTTTCGCCCATTTATAACTGTTTCCCGCTTTTGTGTTGAACAGTTTGTTCGCACTACATGCACCTTCCTCTGCCATGAGAACTCTAATACCAACTGACTAAATCACAAGATTTGACCGGAGCTGAGCATGTGTGTGCTAGCGTATTATGAATGACTGTTCGCTTATCTTATATCCTGTGTTACGCAAAGTGTTTATTCGATACTCAGATAGCACCTCTGGGAATTCATTGCTGCATTTCTTGTATATGTAAGAGAGCGGCAGTCATGCATACGGTTGGTATTAACAAGCAATATGCTCTCGGCGTTAGCGCAATAGCAGACGAAAATAATATTTTGTAATCTGTTAACAGCTAGTATATATCCATTACCTTTAACGATGGGCTCTTATGATAACCGCAATAAAATGTGCAGTTCTATAGCTTTCCTGCTCTAATATTTCATAATACAATACATGTATTAAGGAACTATTTACGTTGGCGTAAGAGTATATTCTTGGGTTCGTGACAAGCAGAAGCACGTGCTTCTGTTTACATCAGAAGGAAATCTGGTTTGGAATGGACAGTACACTAACCTCAAAGACTTCGTCTAACACAGAATAATAAACTTCTGTGTTAAACAGCTTCGCCTTTCGCCAAAGTACGTCCAGTTTGACTATCAAAATCGATCACAATACTTATTGAATTTAACATGGAAACACGGATCGTGTTAAATGCTCATGTGTACTCAAATCGATTTCAATTCCCCATGGAAACATACTGGGTGGTTCATCTGTGGAAGATGCTTCGTTTAGTATTTAATAGTGATGGGACGACGTCGTCCTCCATGGTGTAGTGGTTACCATGCTAGCCTCTAGTTCCTGAGGTCGCGGGTTGAAACCCGGAAGAGGGCGATGGGTTTGTTAGGGTGTAAAAATCCTTAGCATGGCTTCCTTTGGAAGAGAAGTAAAGCCGGTGGTCCCGTGTCATAGATTTACGGTACGTAAAAGAACCTCAAGCCTGATAAACAGGCCTCTGAGCAAAATTACCGGTTTTTCATGCCCAATATAGAATGCGACGCTAAAGACCATAGCAGTTAAAGAGCATTCATAAATAAAACTCAATTTCAATAGTGTTGGGACAATACCACTGCTTCTCGATACAGATACTGATTTTTGAGCACTCATACTTACTTTATAAAAAACTATAAAGTCGATAACTTATTCACTCAATTATGTTCTTATTAGTAGTTTTCTGTGTATAAACGCTTTTAACCAATTTTTACTTTCACTATTACGTATAGTAAGTAGGGGAAGTATTGTATTCCACCCAAAAATTCGATACCGAGATTTCACCGGAAATACATGTTTTTGGAAACATGTCCGTGTGTGTGTCTCTGAACAACATAACTCAGAAACGAACAGTCGAATAAACACCAAACTTGGTATTTATGTTCAATATCTTCCAGAGATGTGACACGAAGGTTTTCAAGAAATTCCCCCCACCCCAGATTACCCTTTACATGGCACATTTTTCGAAAATTTTAATTTTCCCAAAAATGGCTCTAACGATTTTGATTAAAATATCATACGTTTAAGACATTTTCATGACAAATGAAACGCATATCTCCAATTTTCTGGGAATGTCTCCAAAAGAATTCTTCATTGTGAACGACTTTTGCATAACTGGTAAACCATAAGAGATAGACAAAATTTTACTACACAAAAAATGTAGATCGCGTTAAAATACACAATTTATGTCATATACATTTTATTTTTAGTGAACCATTTTCGAGATATTGCTTGTTATTCCCTTAAATGTTCCAATACTTATACTTTTTCTCAAATGGGAATTCCTTATTCATTCTTTTTATGTCTTGGACATGCAAACAGAATGGAATACTCCACATTGCAACCAGCTCTTAAAATATTTGACTATCGCTTAAAGCCTACCAATTCCCCTTGCACATACATGAAAATTAGCAATAAGTTTAACATTTCGATTAACATGAAGCATATGGAGAATAAGCGTTTGTAAAAATAGTGAGTGTAACACATCAGATTTTTTATTTATTCAGAAAGCCTCATAACTTGTATTTCCATTTAAAGCCCGGTATCGAATTTTTGGGTGGAGTGCAATAGCATGCCTACCTATTGGGTACGTGGTGGAAAAAGTAAAAGGACAAAACAAGACTAAGCTGAAGCAAGAGGCGACCAACAACTCTCGTCCGGCAAATTGATCTTGTGAGGGAAGCACAGCCGTAAACCTTCCGGAGGACTCCGCCGTAATGACGTAGGTCTAAACCTTCCTGTTCTCTCTCATCCCACGGTTATTTATGTTCCTGTAAACACCTTATCAAGACACCGCCACCCTGTACACCGCGAACCGCATGTCCAGAATTTTAAGCAGACGGATATACAGGAAGAAGGCCTCTTCTCCCCCAAATCCCCGACTTGGAGCAGCAATAATACCTTCAGTTTCCCGGTCTGTGTAAGCCGGGTATATACATGACGTATGTATGTATGCGCTACATCTGCCCTATAGCCCCAAACCAAAGATGACATTCTATGGAGGAAGAGAGCGGAGAAGATAAGAAAACAGAAGCATTTTCGGACGATTCCTGAATTTCAATTGCGGAATAAATTGTGGTACGCCACAAAGGCATTACACCTCCAGAACAGAGAAAAGAAGCGTTCTAATTTTCATCCAGGGAGCCATAGTAGTCACGGCCTGACGTTAAGCGGAACGCTCAATGCTATGACTCCTCTGAGATGCTGTGCTGGGGATGTGGAGAACAAATGTATACATTGGCTGTTAGAATCTCCAATGAAATCACTTCTTTCAGAGACTGTAGGACCCTTCCCACAAACCTCAGATTGCTCATTGTCTAGCGAGTTTCCCAGAAGTTACAAGGGTAAAAAAAACAGACATGTCTTATCCGTTACATTCACATGATTTTCACTACTCACTCTTTTAAAAAACTATTCTTACAAAAGCTTACGTTTGTATATATTTCTTGTCAACCAGATAAATTTTGAAGTGTTTACATTTCCACATCTCGTTGTAGGATTCGGTAGGTTAAGCGATTGTCAAATTTTTACTTTCTCTAATACGTACAGTAAGTAGGGGAAGTACCTACCTTATTGTATTCCACCCAAAAACTCGATGTCGAGATTTTACCGGAAATATATGTTTTGAGGCCCCATCAATTCAAAAGCAGCATTTTTAGAAAAAAGTTCCATGTATGTGTCTATGAGTTGCGAACAACATAACTCAAAAACGAAAAGTCGGATAAATATAAAACTTGGTATTTAGGTTCAATACCCTCCAAAGATGCTACACAAAGATTTTCAAGAAACCCCCCCACTCCAGACTACCCTTTACATGGAGTTTTCGAAATATTTTATTTTCTAAACAATGGCTTTAATGATTTTAATTAAAATACCAAATATTAAAGATATTTACATTATAAATAAAATGTATATCTTGAAATTTCTGGGAATAACCTTGAAGTCCACTTCAGTTGGAAGAAATTATGTATAATCTTAATCTAAATGTTAAGCGATACACGAAAACATATTACACAAAAAATTTAGATCTCTTTAAAACACGCAATTTATTTCAAATACATTTTTTTGTAGCAACAGCCATTTCCGACATATCCGTTATTACTGGTCTGATTTGTTGAATACTTTATAATTCTTTTTAAGTTCCACCGATTTTCAGTTGTTTTTCGCGATTGCATGGAAACAGTATGGAATTTTAAGGTCAGCACATAGCGTCCAGTTGCAGCTGCAGTAATGAAACTATTTCCGGAAGCGTTTATCTCGATTAAAATTAAGTAGAAAGGAAAATAAACTTTCGTTAACGAAGCCGAAGAAAGTTCCTCAGAGAGCATCCTTTTACCTGTCACGTCGCACCGAAACACCATCGCTGACACTTCCAACCCTGAAATAGCCCTAACGGGGTGAAGTATGCATGAAACGAGGAATGGAGCAAAATGGAGGGGCAAGAAATTTGGGGGGGGGGTGAAAGAAATAACTCCACCACTTGCCTGACGACCTGGGAAAGCCCCCGAATATACCCATGGGTTGGAGTCGCCGGGAACCCGGACCTCAAGAATGCGAGTCCCACACGTTACCTGACTCGGTTACGTTGTAGAGAAAACAAAAAACAAACAAACAAACAAACATTTCTTTGTAAAGAGTTGTATGCAATTTTTTTTCTGTTTGTGGGCAACTGTGTGCCTGGGCCGTACAAACATTTACTTCCTAAAGAAGCTAAAAACACCAGGAAAATAAAGCTAAGAAGGACGCAGTGAGGCAATTACCTATGTTAAAACGTAAAAGCGAAAGCTGGTACAAAGGAAAAGGCGATAGCCATCTTTCATTGCCGCATTAATATCCGAAGTGCAGTGGAGTAGAAAGTTTCGAACGTTCCCATTAAAGCATAGCCCGCGGCGTTTTACTGCTGCTCCCGCCGAACGTTTATTTATGGAAAGCAATATGCGAAAAGATAGCTTGTATGTGTGCCACAAGACAGGAAATAAGTCTCCTTTGTTTACAAGATGCATGCACACGACCAAATATTTGATACAGTGCAGGCGTGTGATGAGAAGCGTGTGCTTCCTTCGCTGAAGGGAACATCCATTCCGTCCTAGCAGGAGCGAACAACTTCTGACTGCAGTTTTATTGCGTTACTTTCTGAGAGACTGCTTTAAAGTAGCTGTATTTATTTATTTATTTATTTATTTATTACACACTTAGAGTGGTAAGGATTGCTGGGTACACCATTTTCACTTTTTTTATGATTCTAGTAGACGGGATGTCACTGAATTCTTCAGTCGCCTAATTCTACCTTTCCAATGTTGTCCAATATACGGCTTGTGTAAAAGATCATTAATTAAACTAAAAACTGCGTGGGATATATTTACAATTTTAAAACTTCGGCAAAAAAGACTATATACTACGTGATCAAAAGTATCCGCACACCTGGCTGAAAATGACGCACAAGTTTGTGACGACCCCCATCAGTAACGCTGGAAGTCAATATGGTGTTGGGCCACCTTTATCCTTGATTACAGCGTTCACTCTCGCAGGCATACTTTCAATCAGGTGCTGGAAGGTTTCTTGGGGAATGGCAGCCCATTCTACACGGAGTGCGGAACTGAGGAGAGGTATCGATGTAGGTCGGTGAGGCCTGGCACGAAGTCGGCGTTCCAAAACATCCCAAAGGTGTTCTATAGGATTCAAGTCAGGACTCTGTGCAGGACAGTCCATTACAGGGATGTTACTGTCGTGTAATCACTCCGCCACAGCCAGTGCAGGTGCTCGATCGTGTTGAAAGATGCAGTCGCCATCCCCAAATTGCTCTTCAACAGTAGGAAGGAAGAAGGTGCTTAAAATATCAATGTAGGTCTGCGCTGTGATCGTGCCACGCAAAACAACAAGGAGTGGCAGCCCCCTCCAGGAAAAACACGACACACCATAACACAACCACCTCTGAATTGCACTGTTGGCACTACACACGCTGGCAGATGACGTTCACCGGGCATTCGCCACACTCACACCCTGCCATCGGATCGCCACATTGTGTACCGTGATTCGTCACTCCACACGTTTTGCCACTGTTCAATCGTGTAATGTTGACGCTCCTTACACCAAGCGAGGCGTCGTTTGGCATTTTCCTGCGTGATGTGTGGCTTATGAGCAGCCGCTCTACAATGAAATCCAAGGTTTCTCACCTCACGCCTAACTGTCATAGGACTTGGGGTGGATCCTGATGCAGTTTGGAATTCCTGTGCGATGGTCTGGATAGAGGTCCGCCTATTACTCTTTACGACCCTCTTCAAACGTCGGCGGTCTCTGTCAGTCAACAGACGAGGTCGGCCTGTACGCTGTTGTGCTGTACATGTCCCTTCACGTTTCCACTTCAATATCACATCAGAAACAGTGGACCTAGGGATGTTTAAGAGTGTGGAAATCTCGCGTACAGACTTCTGACACAAGTGACACCCAATCACCTGACCTTTTTCTAAGTCCATGAGTTCCATGGAGCGTCCCATTCTGCTGTTTCACGATGTCTAATGGCTACTGAGGTAGCGGATAATGAGTACCAGACAGTAGGTGGCAGCACAATGCAGCAAAGATGAAAAACATATTTTGTAGGGGTGTCCGGATACTTTTGATCACATAGTGTATATAAGTTTCCTGGTTTTCCCTGGTCGGTAGGCGAATGCTGGGGTGGTTTCTCGTCTACAACTATTTCCTTTACATCATTTCCCTTTCATTCCGTTTCCTTCTCATCTTTCGGATATGCTTCTATGTTTCTGGCGTATGGCGGTGAAGGACAAATGCCGCGGATGTTTTCTCAAACGAAGGGGTATTCTCCATTGACACTAGAGGGCTGGGTCCTCTATTAGGAACTTCCGCGATCTCTGTGGCCTGTCTCCCTGTGGCCTGCAGCCTCCTGGGTGGTGTCAACCACAACAGATCTATGTAGGTCGCAGTATACGCGGTGCCCCCCTCCGTAGCTTAAGCTATACCTATATCAGTCAATGGAAAAATGTTATTAGACCAATAATTAACATAATTAACATTCATTTTACAGGGATGTATCTATAGAGACGATAGTGCAGCTTATCAGAAAATTAGCTGCAAAATACCAAGAGGCGTGTTCATTAGCTATGTAGTGCACCCGCTTCTGGAACACTTGATAAGTATGTCATTGGCAAATATTCATAATTATAGAACTGGAACAGGTAGCGTTCTGAACGACATTATATCTGACGAATTCGTGAGGCACTTGAAAGAAGTACAAGCCTTCCATTCGTCGGCTGAGCCGTGAGTTGAACACTGCACGAACGAGTGTTTGGCGTACTCTTCTTTTCACGCTGGGTAATGGATCACTTTGAAAAGGAAGTTCATGTGGCAATTGGTGCTCACCTTTTTAGAGGCCGTTGAAGTGATAACCTGTTAGAACACCACCTCTGCTCAGACGAGGTCACATTTCACACCTGTTTTGTGAACCGCCGGAACAAACCCTCATGAGGTGCTACAATGAGAGAGAAACACCTCAAAGGTGAAGGTGTGTCTAGGTATGAGTATTCATGCTTGCGGAGCAAACGATAACAGATACAAGTAACCTTGATATGCATCAGATCTTCCCAGAACCTCAATTGGAGATGGATGGAATCCTGAATACACCTCCCCACTTTGCTCTCATTGTTCGTGATTGCTTCAATCACACATCCTCAGCATTCGCGATAGGTGACCTCGCGAATCTGGCCTCCGAGGTCACCTGAAGTTACACCCTTAGACTTCTTCGTGTAGGGTTACATCAATTCCCCTGTGTACAGGATTAAAATCACAAGCCTTCTTCAGATAGGTGAAAGGCTTGTAGAGGCAGTCTACAGCATCAGACGTGATCAACTGCGGAGAGTATTCCAAGCTACCAACTTCAAGTGAAAGCAGTAAGAAAACCACTGCGGAAGGGAATATCAGTCCTGGTGTGCCTTACCCCAGAAAGGGAAAGGAGTTTACTTGCTAAAACCTGTAAGAGCTCATCAGCAATGACTGCACATGACCGCTAATGTTGTCCACTACGTACAATCCCTGGTAGGACCCAAGACGGAAACCGCTGTCGGCGTTGTCACAGTGAAACGGAAACCCTTGAACATGCCTTGGGCGCCTGCCCATTCAGTGAGACTTTAAGAAACATCCGTCACCATAATATTAGGTCCCTGATTGCCGAATCACTGAGAAACCATTATTATACAGTTTACAAATTCATGGGCTAGCAACCAATGGAACTAGTCGATACTCGACAACCCACCAGGCTCCTCTTCCGGTTTTATTATCAACTCAAGAACGGTCTCTGAACAACAACCGGCAGAGTTCATGTAGAAAAATGTAGAATATATGAGCCTACAGTTCCAAATTACAAGGAGATTTACTGCCTGAACTCCGTCCATGGTCGGAGCTAGAAGCACGATACCTCGCCAGCTGGTGAACTTCTGTAGGTAACTAACAATTAATACAAGTCTACTTGCTGCGGTCAAAGGATCACTTTTTATTGTAAAAAATCACCTTTATAAAATAATACGTTTCACCCCCCTTCTCTCTCTCTCCCCGTAGTTACTTTTAAATTATATAAATTGCTTTTCTTTCTTAGACTTCTTCTAAATAATTGCATGTAAAGTTGAACAACTTGTATGTATATTTAAACACCTGTTCATCATGCTTTGTCTATAATGGCAACCCCTGAATTGGGGAAGCTGAAAGATAAATATTTCGATTAAAGGTGTTATATACATTTAGAATATGAAACATGTTTTTCATAAAAATTAATCGTTACTTCTCGGACATCCTGCAAAGACGAATAGGGCAAGAAAATGATAAAAAAAATTGCTAAAATGAAAAAAAGATTCCCTAAAAGCGCAAAGTGGCATAAAATGATAAACAAACCTAATAAATATGCATCTTCATAAACCTACAATATGGGTTTATGTACACGTAAGGAATGCCGTGGTCTAGTGGTACCATGTTAGTTTCTAGCTCCCGAGGCTGCGGGTTCAAACCCGGCGGAGGATGATGGATTTTTTCGGGCGTAAAAATCCTTAGCATGGCGTCCTTCGGAAGGGAAGTAAAGCCGGTGGTCGTGTCGTAGATTTATGGCACGTAAGAGAGCCTCAAGCCTGATAAAGCGGCCTCTGGGCAATTTTTCCGGTCTTTCATGCCCAATATACAGGATGATTTATGAAGAACTGACACATGTATTTCCTTAATTGTTTCAAAACGAGTTATGCTAGCGGCAACTTATTATACCTGAAATGCAGAGGAATTTTGGGAGATTATTTACCTCTATAGCAAATATTGCAAATGTCTTCCATCCTGCATAAGGCACAATTCAACACATCTGTCCATGTTACTGGCCACTCGTTGGAGGACTCTGTTGTCAATAGCTTGAATCTCCAGTGTAATGTTGTGCTTGAGATCGTCCAATGTCTGGGGACGTGTGGCATAAACTCTGTCTTTTAAGTAACCCCATAGAAAGAACTCCGGCGATGTCAAATCCAGAGATCTCGGAGGCCACAGGTTCTTGGAAATTATCCGGTCGTCAAAGAAACTTGCAATTAGTGCCATGGATTCATTTGATGTATGGCATGTAGCGTCGTCCTGCTGAAAATATCCTTGACTCAGCTCTACTTCGTCTAGTTCCTCAGCAAACCCCATGAAAATCCGTCGGTACTCTGCAGTGTTCACATTGTTTTAAAAAAATTGGTCCCACTATTCTCTGTGCGGATATTGCGCACCAAACTCGGTTTTAACCCGGTGCACAGGTGCTTCATGAATAACATGTGGATTTTCGGTGACCCAATAGCGTGAGTTATTTGAGCTCACGTAGCCGGATAAATGGAGCCATGCTTCATCTGTGAATCATGTGATGGACAACATGGCAAGTATTTTAACAATGAACCCTGAAACCAACGACAATAATTCAGTCGTCTATCCTTATCTGGTTCCTGTAGCTGATGGACAACCGTAATCCTATAGGGTTTTAGGCCTGCACTTTTCACAGCTCTCTGACACATTGAGTAGCTGTACCCTGTCTCCTGCAACAAACGCCGTAATGATTTGTTGGGTCACTGATCCAGTCGTGCTCTTGCGTCAACAACCGTGGGAAGCCTAGAGGAACGAGTTTTGCCTTTTTCACTCGCCAGAGATCCAGTTGTTTCCAATTTGTTTACCAGTCCCAGTATTGTGTTTCTTTGGTATGCCCTTTGAGTAGCTGTAATTGAATTCGTAACCCAGTATTGCTTTACAACGAAGAGTCGTTCATTTAATGTGTACTCCATTTTCACGTTGACTAGAACAAAATCTCAACAACAGTTGCCGACAATAAAACTAACAATTACGAATAAAACATGAACATCTGCGCATTTAGTGACAGCCAATCGAAACTCTAGAATACTCCGCTTAATTTGGTGTTACAATTGGGGCATTGAGCGAATTTCGAACAAAATAACTAAAGAAAGAACTGTGTCACCTGTAGAATGGGACGCCAAGAGCCACAGCAGTTAAAAAGCGTTGATAACTAAAACTATTTTAATTTAGTTAGGAACGCCTACGATGCAATAAAAAAAGATGATAATGTGGTCAGAATCGAAGCCCTGGTGGTGAAACATCATTGAAGCACTATATCCAGTTTCCTGATCTCTTGACCGACACCTATAAATGAGTCCTAAATATTGTTGTCCGAAGGGGGATATATGTTTAACAAAACTGTTAGACTGCAAGCGAGAAGTCATTAGAGCTCACGTAATCCCTTACCAAAACCGAAGCCGCGTCTAGTAGGGTTATTGCAAAAGCTATGTATAGCAAGAGATAGATATATGCACACTGAAAATGTTGGCTAACAATCAACGCAATCAAACAGCATGAATACTCCAATATGAGGTTTACCTTGGCTGCCGTGCTCAATGAACGGTTTTTTGAACGCTTGGTAAACTCAGCTGGAACAAAGCCTCCCTTCCTGAGCTAGCTATACTCTTGTGTACATAAGCGCTGAGCTGCATGTCTAATAAATCCGCCAACCAAACAAGTACTATCCTCCTCTTGTATTACGTAGTCGGTGGAAAGATTAATAGCTTTAATAAGGTAGGGAAGGGGGGAGAGAGGGAAAGACAGACAGATGCAAGAACAAGCAAGGAAATCTACTTACAATTTAAGCTGACAATGCGATACCCTTCCTTGTCAAGCTTCTTCCTTATTCATGGATGGATAAAGTCTGAGAAATTAAAATCTGCTACCCTCCAGCAATTTAAGGGGGGTTTCCTCATTTTCATCTTGCACAAGTCAACACATATACATAGGAACTCTGGACCTAAACGTGTTTATAGCATACACAATGGTGTTAACGCTTAATGGAAGATGGTGAAAATTAACATTTTATCTTTAATTATATATATATATATATAATATATATATATATATATATATTACTATTGTAGGCATTATAGTTATATTCTAATTTATACTTTTTCTACTACGTATAGTAGGTAGGGGGAGTATTGTATTCCACCAAAAAATTCGATTCCGAGATTTCACCGGAAATACATGTTTTGAGACCCCCTGAATCCAAAAAAAAAGCATTTTTGGAAACATGTCCGTGTGTGTGTCTGTCTGTCTGTGTGTCTGTGAACAGCCTAACTCAGAAACGAACAGTCGGATAAACACCAAACTTGTTATTTAGGTTCAGTATCTTCCAGAGATGCAACACGAAGGTTTTCAAGAAAATCCCCCCACCCCAGATTACCCTTTACATGGAACATTTTTCGAAAATTTTAATTTTCTCAAAAATGGCTCTGACGATTTTGATTAAAATATCATATGTTTAAGCTATTTTCATGACAAATAAAATGTATATCTTGAATTTTCTGGCAATGTCTCCAAAAGTATTCTTCATTGTGAACGACTTTTGCATAACCGGTAAACCATAAGAGATAGACAAAATTTTACTACACAAACTATATAGATAGCGTTAAAATTACACAATTTATGTCATATACATTTTTTTGTTGAGTGAACCATTTTCGAGATATTGCTTGTTATTCCCTTAAATTTTCAATACTTATTTTCTCAAATGGGAATTCGTTATTCATTTTTACTTTCTCTAATACGTATAGTAAGTAGGGGGAGTATTGTATTCCACCCAAAAATTCGATTCCGAGATTTCACCGCAAATACATGTTTTGAGACCCCTGAATCCAAAAAAAGCATTTTTGGAAACATGTCCGTGTGTGTGTGTGCGCGCCTGTGAACAGCATAACTCAAAAACGAACAGTCGGATAAACACCAAACTTGTATTTAGGTTCAGTATCTTCCAGAGATGAGACACGAAGGTCTTTAAGAAAATCCCCCCACCCCAGACTACCCTTTACATGGAACATTTTTTGAAAATTTTAATTTTCTCAAAAATGGCTCTGACGATTTTGATTAAAATATCATATGTTTAAGCTATTTTCATGACAAATAAAATGTATATCTTGAATTTTCTGGCAATGTCTCCAAAAGTATTCTTCATTGTGAACGACTTTTGCATAACTGGTAAACCATAAGAGATAGACAAAATTTTACTACACAAAACTGTAGATAGCGTTAAAATACACAATTTATGTCATACACATTTCTTTTGTTGAGTGAACCGTTTTCGAGATATTGCTTGTTATTCCCTTAATTTTTTCAATACTTATACTTTTTCTCAAATTCGTTATTCATATTTTTATATCCCGGACATACAAAGAGAATGGAATGCATCACATAGCAAGCAGCGCTTAAAACATTTGACTATCGCTTAAAGCCTACCAATTCTCCTTGCATCTACATGAAAATTAGCAATAAGATTAACATCTCGATTAACATGAAACATATGGAGAATAAGCGTTTGTAGAAATAGTTTGTACAAGAGTAGAGAAAGTCATGTGAGTGTAACACATCAGATTTTTTGTTAAATAAGACCTTGGTTGAGGTAACGTGTTGTATTGGTTACTTTGTTAACAGTTGCATTAAGGTCACCGTTACAATGTAACCGTTACTTTGTTTTCTGCCCATCCCTACTTGAGAATCAACCCTGGGAAAAGTATATGCAGCATCACTACAGCCACTTTACAGTTGCATATATACATGACAATGAAATATCCGAGGGAAATGGCTCCGCGGTAAGGTGTAGGGCTCGCATTCGCGAGGATTCGGGTTCGATTCCCGTCTATTACGATTTCCTTTACCCGGTTCCTCCGTCATTCCGTTCTCTTCTCATCTTTCAGGAATGTTTCTAGGTTTCGTGGTGTATGGCAGTGCCGGAGCGTGGTGCGTATTCCCACTGAACACTAGAGGGCTCCAGTAGTGGGACGAATCTTCGAGCCATACTTCATCCCGTATGCCGTGGTGCCCCGGGGGGGCCCCTCCATGGTATAACTGGCGCAACAGTTCTAGACACGTGAAAATCTTAATGACAGCTATGAAGCGAGTTACATACCAGATCAGGAGGTGACCGGTCGTCTGCATGCTGCAGGAGTGCGTGGGACAGTCATTATCAAATACGCGCACACCGGTTATGCACTGCAATATACGATAAACTTATAGTTATATATATATATAGTATATATAGTTATATAGTATATATATAGTATATTTAAATCCACCGATGTAAAATGTCCTTAATATAAAAACACTGTCAACCATCTGTCTCCAGTTCTTCCACACCTGACAGCCCTTCCTCTTCTGCGGAATCACTCACGTCATTGCCGCCATCACTGCTGTCGCTACGTTCTGCACCATTATCCTGGATGAGAATTTTTTCTAATTGATTTTCTGCAATTTCGTATTTTTTGAAATAATGATTCTCAATTTATTCAACATGTCGATATACATTTTCCCATTCTGGCCTTCCAATTTCTGCAAACGCTGGCGACATAACTGATCCACATCTTTTGGTTTAAAAGTGATATTTCTGCAGGCCACCCAGTTTTTGACATCAGCCCAGATTAATTCGATTGGGTTTAGATCTGGGTGATACGGTGGCGGTACATTATGGCGATGTTGTATTAAAATCTGGCCAAGTATTATGAGTTATGACTTCTGAAGGAATTTCTTGGCTTTAACTAAGTTATATTTGTTTTACTCATGCTTTCATCAAAAGTTATATTATGCCTAAGCAACCAGGTTTTTATTTCTTCTTTCAAGGAATTTGAGGTAGGTTGTTTGTCAATTTGAGTGTTACCACATTGTGAAGCATTGTCGATAACCAGAATAGACCCAGCAGGCATATTAGGTATCAACATGGTGTTGATCCACTTCATGTAATTTTCTGTATTCATTTCTTGATGAAAATCTCCTGTTTTTTGTTGCGACTTGTAAAAGAAGGGCATTTGGAACGACCAGCATGAACGATAATAAGTATTTGCCCTTTGGCAACAGGTGCCTGAAAACCTAATTCGCTATCGTCACTTCAACTTTTAGATGTTGTATGACTGCTGTGTATGTACGACTCATCTTCATACACTATAATTTGACCCTCTAATTTGTACCTCTGAGTAAGGTACTCTTCCAGCTGAGATCGTATGTCGTGCTTTTCTATTAGAACTCTCCTATTTGGTTTCGTTTTCTTCCACTTAAACCCTAAATCTTTTATAATTTTTCTGAGATTTGTAGCAGCATTTTGAAAATTTATGCTGATATAAGTACATATAAAATTATAGTCATTTGGAAAGTTAGTATCAGACTGCAAAATTCAGTGCCATAGCCGGAATTTGAGACTTGTAGCACCACCTTGAACATTTATGACATCTTTCAGATTGATGAACAATCTGCTTATTGTTGGCACAGTTTTTTCTTCCACATAGAAATTGTGAATCGTGCACCGAATGACGCATTTGTCCAAATCGTCTATTTCTGTAATACGTTTAGGGACCTTATGTTTCTTCACAGGTGTGTCAAATGGTACTCTTTCATCCATATGGTTTTTCTTGTCTTTGAGAAATCTGGAAACGGAACTCAGTGAAACAACAGTTGCTTTGGCTACTCTTTCTTTCACTCTCTTAAGGCTTTTGTGGAAATCGTGTAAACATATATTTTCTTCATTCATCTGTGCTTCTTGCTTCATGAAGTCGAGGACATTTGCAATTATTTCCCTGCTTTGAATACGTAATACCTTGCCATTTAACTTTGAAAACGTACGAGCCATGGTTATAAATATCACAAATATAAAATAAGCACTATTTACGTACTGATCTCTTTGAAATTACAAGATGCGGACACTTTCTATGCAGACTGTATGTGTTACGCACTGTGAGTAAGCAAAGGTGTTATATCGCTTTCGTTGATTAAGCTAAACATAAACCATTCCTAGGCTCAGCAGCTGGGGTGGCAATCAAGGTCACGATTCCAGAAGTTTTGCGCCAGTTATATACCTACACCTACTAGGACAACTCGTTATGCCAAGACCTTTTCAGTGTTCCTGCCGTTCTCTTCCCGCTATTAAATACTACACTTGTTGATGTCACAAAACGTGTTTCCTACAACCTTAACAGAACTCATGGCACTGGAATGAATTCTAAGGTGGAACGTTAACTTCTGCACATAAGACCTTCTTTGAACTGAACTTAGAACAAAGGAGCTGAAATATCGGAGGAGAAAGATGAACGGAATATTCTAGTTTCATTGACGGTACCCAAGAGAATTGTTAGAGCAGCGAGAGATAACTACCCCTGAGGAAAAAAATCTCGTAAAGCATGGAAGAAAAACGGCATGGTGAAATAAGGCAATAACCTTAAAGGAAAAACATCAAAAGCAAGGGGGAGGGGGAATAGATGTGAAAATAGAGGAAACGCTTGCATGTAACCGACACTTTGGACATTCTGGCCACCTGTTTTAAGGTGTATTTGTTCTACACTATTTCAGACAAAGGGCAACAACAAATATAGTGTTTCTGAGTTCAACTTTACCTTCACTAACTTTGAAGTTTCAGGACGTGGAAATGACAGATTTCACAGAATCCCAATTAGAGATATAGCTCACTCGAATACCTGATTTGCAAATGTTTCTTTTTACTTTCTCTAATACTTTCCTATAATATCTAAATAAAGGAGTATTGCATTCCACCCAAAAATTAGATACCGAGATTTCACCGAAAACACATGATTTGATGTTCTGAATACAAAACTAGCGACAGAGTGAAGTGAATTCCAAACGATGTTGAAATAGATAAAAACAATACAGTGGGCACATAAGAACTTAGAAGAGTGACAGTTGAAAAACTGGACGTCACAAATTCATGCGTGGTAGAAGGTAATATAAGGTTTGAAGAACTGAATAAAAATATAGAGGACAGTCGTGCAGTATCGGCCAGTATTGAGATTCCCCTTACACTAATAGGTTGCAAGCTCGTGTCTACTCTGAGTACTTAATGGTAGCTGCTGCACCTCTTAGCGCACAGGAATATTTTAGGTCCATGGTACTCCCTTTAAGCTAAATTATTTAAATGCGCTTTTATGGTTTAGTTGTCTGTGTTATTTAATGAACGACATCCAAAAAACGTTTTATGATAATTTGTATAAAAGAACGTACAGTATGAATAGAACCTATAACGTGTTTGTCACACAGTATCGGCCACAAGTAATCGCAATGTTTAGAATATACCTACTTTCTTCTTCTTCAGAGTGAAATAACAAGAAGTGAGAAAAAATGAAGAGGAAAATGGAAAGAAAAGCGCACGAAACTGGCTTGAGCAACGTTATGTCTAGTAAAATGACCGCGAGGGAGGCAGCTTAGGCGTTTTTTGCACCTCGAAGCACACCTCGAGATAGGATAAGGTAAATCAAACAAGAACGATCCGTAAACTTAACTCATCAGTTGCGCTGATTCAAGAGGACTTTTGGTAAAGAAATGCAAGAACAATTGATCTAGATAAAAGAAGGTCTGAAAGACAGCGGAACTTAACTCGGATGCTCCAAAGGAAACCAAAAAACGCGGAGGGACGTTATGGACAGTTAACTACAGAGAAGCAAAGAAAACGGGATTTTAATGGAAGTAATGGTTTAATACAGAGAGAGAGAGAGCCAAAAAACTACGAACCGGCTGTGCGGTGATTTTCCTGTCCGCGTCCTCGGAACTCGTTGCCGTCTGCCGCTATCATAGAAAGGCGCGGATGAAACATACAACATTTTTAAAACTACTTTTAAAGGCTTTACTTACCAACTTTATGAAAGGAGATGCTGCAACTGGCCACCGTCGTTGTCTATACCTTTTTGGCACCTCTTTAGGAAACTATCCATCACTCGCCGTAGTTTACATTGAGAAATGCTGGCAATTTCCTGACGGATATTTTGTTTTAATTCTTCCGGGTGTGTGGGTTTGTCTTGTACAGTTTACTTTAAGTTACCCCAGAGATAGAAACCGCAGGGGGTTAGGTCGGGAGACCGAGGAGGCCCAAATCTCTACTAATAATTCTGTCCTCAAACACACTTTCATGAAGTTGGTAAGTGAAGTAGTTTTAAAAATGTTGTAGGTTCCATCCTTTCTATGATAGCGGCAGACGGCAACGAGTGCCGAAGACGCGGACAGGAAAAACACCAAGCAGCCGGTTCGTAATCTTTTGGCTCTCTCTGTAGAAGACACTGTATATTGCATTATGTATTTCGAGGCATTTAAATAAGACTGGATGCAGTGCATCAAGTGTATAGGGTGGATTGTGGACGAGGAGAATACTTTATCTTTTTTGTGATTTCTTTAAAACCTGTGAGCTAAACTTTGGTGAACATAACTGAAATGCTAAGAATAAGGTTCATGCTTATGTGCTGTAAGGGTTATTGAATAAGTATCAGTGCAGCGGATCACTAACAAATGAGACATCTCAGAAAACACAACGGCCGACACTGTAAGACGACTTCTATAAGCGTTGTAGTTGTAGCTCTTTTTACGTAGTAGGGGAAAGGTTCCTATATTGAACCACTTGAGCCTAAATAGCAAATAATAATTATATTTTCAAATCAACATTTTCACAAGCGTAAAAGTGACAAATCCTTGCGCTATAAATATCCTCAAAACAATTTAAAATTAATACAATTAGCAAGTAAATAACATTTAAAAAGTGAGATAGTGTAAATCGATTCAAATTAGGAACGTAGTCCTTAAATTGAAGCATCCGTGTCTTAAAATGAACCACATACTTTTAAGTTTAAAAGTATTTTTATTAATACAAAATACACATATTTTATTGTACATTCAAAACAAATATGCTATCAGCAACAACAGTAGAGTCCAAAATTGTGATAAGAATAGCAATTTCCATGAACATTTTGAATTTTTATACAATGACAATCACTTGGTTTTTGGAATAGATATTATTTGCAAATATAGAGTTGTCGCGGTATCTGGTCGTGTTATCTTATTTGCTGAGCGCCTGTTATTGTTTTACTATTTTGAATTTTGGGTTCTTTGTCCTCCGGCTAGCTATTATTACTCAGTCGAGCAAATATCTCTTGAACAGGGTGTGTAAACGGAAAGGAGTTGTTACTAAAAGATAACACTGATAAAAGAATTTGTTTCTACACTTTTATTGCCGTCACACTTAATTAATTTCACATATTTAATCTTGATACACGCGTGACTGAAACTGTGATATTTACAAATGTAACTACAATCACTTATTTGCCACGCACTATTAATTCGCGTATTTCACATTTTGTAACTAACTTTACGACGCGAGAGATTCTGTAGAATTGCGTAACATGTGCTTCGTGAATGCTTCTGTTGAACTGCGCGACGTGTAACTCGTGGATGATTCTGTTGAACTGCGCGATACTTGTCTCTGGCTTAAGAATCTATACTCCCTCACCCCGATATGCCTAAACATTATAATAGAGCTACTATTGGTTAATGAATCGCGCCAACATTAGCGTCTATTTCGTCATCCAATCAAAATTACAAACACATATGCTCTGGGGAAGATATTCCCTCCATTTCTAAAGAAAGGCACGCTACTCTGACGTCATTTGTTTGTCTCTTCTAATTGATAAACAACTCATCCCCTCGCTTCATTGTTGCCCGCTCCTATTGTCAGTTTCAGTGAGGTCGTGTAAACTTATTTCCTAACAATGCTTATAGTTAACAAACATCACAAATCATTGTCATACAATAATGCTAATTTACACTACAATCACTCTGGCATTCACAGTGTTGTGATATAAAATACTGCCTCAGAGTTTATACTAATTTTTACTCTCATACAAAAGAGTCCAATTATATACAGTCTTTACAATAAAACACTTTCTTCTTGGCACTAACTTTTGGTAAAGCCATATGCTACAACTCATACGCTGGATCATCTCCATCATTTCAGACAATTCACATATTCATGTCAGCCACTGTTTTTAACATGATTTTTTTTTAACTTAACATATTATATCGATATTTACTCAGAAGATATACTATTCACAGTTGAGCAATCCTAGAACTTCAATAGGTTTCCTAATTTGGACCAGTTCAATATAGGGTTCAAACTGTGGTTCAATTTACGAGCCACGCCATTTTGGAAGCTTTAGCATCTATGTGACAAGGAGAGACGCTGCTTGAAAAAACGTATGCATGAATATTGTTGCTAAATAAACACTTCATAACATGTAATATATATATATATATATATATATATATAGATCATCTCAAACTTATCTAATTGGTCGTATAAGCTTAGCTAGATGAGTCAAATATTACTTCTGAAGCACACAACACTTCATACAACTGAAACCACAGCTCAGAATGCAAAGTCAACAACTCCAAGCATTCATAGCTGTACACACTACGCTTCTGTTAGGATTATGGTGACATCTGTCGAAAAGTATGAAAATTTATCAGAGTGGTTCAATTTAAGAGGCGGTTCAAATTAGGGACCTTTCCGCTATAAATGAAAAATAATACACATTGTACTGAGTTATTCATAGAACATGCATCCAGATAAGAGAATACCCTATTAAGATCGTGACTAACTATAACAGCTGTAAAGTACGGTCAAAAAACTTAAATCGGCCGATACTGGACGACTCTCCCCTATGATCCGAAAAAGTTTAGTAACCCGTACTTTATTGAAAACAGATCATACTTTAAAAATGCCCCTCGTACGCTTTAAAACAGAGATTTAAAACTTACTGGTTATTTTATGTTAAAATAAATAAAACTTGTTGGTTTTTCAGCACAATTCTTTTTCGGCGTTCCCAGTAGTAGTTTTCTGCTTAAATTAGAACTTCTGAAATGTTATGAAAATGGGACGAGACTTTTGCAGAATTTTCAGTGAAGCGTAAGTGCTCATTTGGAGCACGGTAAGCAATTGAGGGTAATTCCCTGAGCGCGCCGAACTTGATATTTTCTAAAAGAACCTGGTGATCCTCGCGGGAGTCAAAAGGAAACTGCGGTGACCTACTTCAGGGCACGGCGGCGCCATTTCAAACGTTTAAAATATCATGTCGAAATCAGCCACAGGGGCGAACGGTGCTCCAAACAGAACAGTCCATTAATACTGTCCTCTTGTCTCCGGAGAAAAGTGTAAGTTATGGCTAGGTAAGGAAAGATCGGGAGAAGGACCTGACCTACTTCAAACTCCATTACATTATCGGGTCGGAAATTCAATCCCTCGTATAGAAGACCGCCCGCCTCAAGTCCTTGCCAAACAGATCGGGTATCAAACTGCGGTCTATCGGAATAAAAAACTTCCCGTGAACGTTGCCAATTCCATACTTCAGCCGTTGTGCATCAGATGAAGAAAGTAATATCTGGCAGTGAAAGTTTTATATCAACAACCTATATGGGAAGCCCTTGGATTTCGGCCAAACTCACGACAGATATCTGATGGATAGAAACTGTATGCTTTACAAAAAATGTTGACAACGTTTGGAGGATATATTGCAGGATATTTGTAACAATCTTTTGTGTTGCACTCACATGACCTTCTCTACTCACACTTCTACAAACTATTCTTACAAAATATTTTTGTTAAGAAACAGAAACTTTAATTATTACAGACAGGCGTAAAACATGAAGGAAAATTCTGATATACTACATTCACATGACTTTCTCCACCCTCTATCTAAGTGGATGTACAAATTATTCTTACGAAAGATTATTTTCATATCCACCTCACTTTAATCCAGATAAACCTTTACAGAAACACCTACATTACACATTTCGTTACAGATACAAACAGAACAGCGATAGTCAAATCTTTAAGAACTGGACGCTATATGCTGACATTAAAATTTCATACTGTTTCCATGACACCGAGAGAAACAACTGAATGTTGACTGGACTTTAAGAGAATGACCAAGTGTTGAACAATTCGATCCTTTAATAACAATATCTCAGAAACGGCTAATGCTACAAAAAACTAGCTTTAAATAAATTGTGTGTTTTAAAGAGGTCTGTATTTTCTGTGTGGTACGATTTCGTCTATCGTTTAATTTTTACCGGTTATACAAGATTATACAAAGTTCCTTCCGAATTCAGAGTGAGGGAGTATTTTAATACCTGAATAATTTCAATTGTATTTTTATAATAAGTAAATTCAATAAAAGCCCGCCTTGAAACAATATGTATGTAATAATTATTTTTAAATGCATGTAACAGTCATTGCATATGCTTAATTTTATTGTAAACATGTTTTAATAATGTTATGTGAATACATTATATACTCTAATAATGCAAGAGCTGTGAGAATGATAAGTTTTAAGTTGCTAACAATGAGGTAATAATGAGATAACCTTGTAGCAATAATGAGTTAGGGTGTTTGAAAATTACTAGTCATGATTATAGCAACGAAAATGTAACTTCAGTAACAGTTTAAAATTAGCCAATCAACAGCAAAGAAAAGCTTTAAGTAAAATGCAGATATTCTATTGGACTAGAATTAGCCAATCAGAGACTTGAAATACCGAAGCTTATAGGTTTAACGGTTGAAATAATGTTCAATCCCTGGCAAACCTTGGTAGTAACCAGAGGAAAGATGTGTTCTCTACAGAAGTGTTACGTGTGAACCGTAAAATATGTATACGCGCTAAGTGAAAGTATTAAAGAATCTCACAGCTCTTAAAAAGTGTAGTGCTTTATTAAATTGTGCAAAGGATAAATAAAAGAAGTGATTTTTAAGAAGTTAAAAAGCCGTGTATGTCTACATTCTTGTTGCACCGCACCCTGACTAAGAGATACATGACTCTACAAACATTACTGACGCAGCCGAGGCAAATTCAAACATAAATAATATATAGAAGCAGTTTTAATAACAAAGTTAAATATTATAGTGTAAAGCTTGGAGTGTAACAACAAAAACACATCTTTAAATCAGCTTCTCATACGTAGCAGCATATTGCGTAACAACAGTAACTATTACGTAATCAACAACTTCAAACCGACGCCCAAAACGTGTTGCATACTTCTTAAACAAAGTAAACTCCAAGAACAATACTTCAAGTTAGGCTTCCAATGCATGAAGCTTAATAAATTACGTAAACATCTACATCTACTCTCAAGTTGGCGCCCATACGTGGGGCTAACATCAAAACTCATACGTAAAAACACCTTCTCAAGAGGACGTCCTAGGCTATACCCAAAAAAGCTCAAGATACGCATTTTATTTGTCATGTAAATATGTTTCGTATATGGTGTTTGAATCAAAATTGTTAGAGCCATCTTTTAGAGAAAAAAAATCGAAAATTGTTCCATGTAAAGGGTAGTTTGTGGTGGGGGGATTTTATTGAAAATCTTCGTGTCGCATCCTTGGAAAATGCTGAACTCAAATAGAAAGTTTGGTATTTATCCGACTTTTTGTTTTTGAGTTATGCTGTTCACAAACACAAACACACACACACACACACGCACACGCACACGCACACGGACACGGACATGTTTTCAAAAATGCTTTATTTTATTCAGGGGCCCCAAATCATGTACCTATATTTCCAGTGAAATTTCGGTATCGAATTTTGGGCTGGAATGCAATACCTTCTCTACCTGTAGGTGGTAGAGAAAGTAAAAAACTCTATAACTAATACTACAGAACCTAAATAATTTTAGTCTACTTGATTTTAAACTAAAACATACCAATAAACTTTTATCACGTACTCAGCATCTGTTATGAACAAAACAACGTATATAGAAATAGAGGTTGGCTACTGGAGCAACCCACATTATGCTTTATTTCTTTATAACGTAGGGGAAAGGTCCCTAATTTGAACCGCCTCTTATTTTGATCCGCTGCGATATTTTCCAAACAGTTCGACAGATGGCACCATAATCCTAGCAGAGCGTAGCGTGTACAGCTATGAATGCTTGGAGTTGTTGACTTTGCATTCTGAGCTGTGGTTTCAGTTGTATGAAGTGTTTTGTGTTTTTGGTGCTTCAGAAGTAATATTTGACTCGTCTAGCTAAGCTTATACGACCAATTAGGCAAGTTTGAGATGATCTATATATATTACATGTTATGAAGTGTTTATTTAGGAACAATATTCATGCATACGTTTTTTCAAGCAGCGTCTCTCCTTGTCACATAGATGCTAAAGCTTCCAAAATGGCGTGGCTTGTAAATTGAACCACTGTTTGAACCCAATATTGAACTGGTCCAATTTAGGAAACCTATTGAAGTTCTAGGATTGCTCAACTGCGAATAGTATATCGTGTGAATAAATATCCACATAATATGCTAAGTTAAAAAAAAAATCATGTTAAAACAGTGGATGACATGAATATGTGAATTGTCTGAAATGATGGACATGATCCAGGGTGTGAGTTGTAGGATATGGCTTCTCCGAAAGTTATTGCCAAGATGAAAGCGTTTTATTGTGAAGACTGTGTATAATTGGACTCTTTTGTATGAGAGTAAAAATTAGTAAAAACTCTATATTCGCAAATAATACCTATTCCAAAAACCAAGTGATTGTCATTATATAAAAGTTCAAAATGTTCAAGGAAATTGCTATTCTTATCACAATTTTGGACTCTACTTGTGTTGCTGATAGCATATTTATTTTGAATGTACAATAAAATATGAGTATTTTGTATTAATAAAATACTTTTAAACTTAAAAGTATGTGGTTCATTTTAAGACACGGATGGTTCAATTTAAGGACCACGTTTCTAATTTGAACCGATTTACATCATCTCACTTTTTAAATGTTATTTAATTGATAATTGTATTAATTTTAAATAGTGTTGAGGATATTTATAGCACAAGGATTTGTCATTTTAGCGCTAGTGTTTCTGAAAAATTTGATTTGAAATTATGATTATTATTTACTATATAGGCTTAAGTGGTTCAATATAGGGACCTTTCCCCTATTTCTTTCATACAAATAAACTTCAGTATTTAAATTTTTTTTTTTGCTGACAAAAGTAAGTTTGTCTTAAAAAAAATATTACTAAGCTATACAAGAACACACTACAATAAGAGAACAATGCTAAAGAATGAAAATCTGGTCATCTGTGTCACTCTGTCTCTATACCACATTCTTGAGGTTCATTAATTGCAGCTTTCAGGTGAGATTCAAGATTTTCTTCTGTCAGACATGACCTTTAGAATTTAAAATCCAATTGAGCCAAGAATTTTTTTTTTCAAGAAGCAGTTCATGGAGGAAACATAATTGCCTCCGTTAGCAGCTTACTTAGTGTAGACAACGAAGCGGAATGTTTCTGCCAGACAGATATAGTAATAACAGGAGACAAATTTTCTCCATGTACCATTGCTGCCACTGGAATATCAACAATAGAAAAGCGTTTTCGTTCACCTGAAGTGACGATGGGAGTAATCTGCTCAGGAATGGCTAAATTCTGAACTTCGTTCCAGAAGCTTTTCGCAGGATGGCGTTCATTCATATACACAATATACGAGGGCTGTCCCAGAAGTACCCGACCTAACAAAGAAAACACAAAAAATTTGGGAAAGAACATCTTTATTTCTCTACTTTCTGCTCGATACACTTTTCCCAGCGATGTCCAATAGCTTCGATACCCTGCTTATATTGAGAACAGTCGAGTTCTGCAAAATAGCCAACAACTGCAGACTCCACCTCTTCATTGTTGGCAAATCTTTTACTACCAAACCATTTCTTCAACTTTGGAAACAAAATAAATCAGAGGGGCCTAATCTCACGAATAGTGTGCATAAGGAAGCAATTGGAACTTTAACTCAATGATTTTGGCCATGGCGATAATGGATGTGTGAACTGGTGCATTGTCTTGATGAAACAGAACTTTGTTTTTCGCTAAATGCGGCCGCAAGCTTGCATAATACTCACCATTGATTGCGTTTCCTTTTTGAAGATAATGAAAACTATCCCACGCGCATACCAAAAAACTGACGCCATGACCTTGCCTGCAGATGGAACTGTCTTCGCCTTCTTTGGAGCTGATTCTCCCCTTTCACTCCACCGTTTTGACTGTTCCTTCGTCTCAGGTGTGATGGACCCATGTTTCATCCATGGTTATGAATCGACGCAAAAACCCGGCTTTATTGCAGCGAAACACTCGACAGAAACATCCTCACGACGCTGTTTTTGTTCCATTGTGAGTAAACGCGGCACCCATCTTGCGCACAGCTTTCTCATGTCCAAATTTCCAGTCAGTATGCGATGTCAGCATTTTTTGAAATGCCTACGATGTCTGCTAGCTCGCGCACTTTCAGTCGACGGTCATCCAATACCATTTTGTGGATTTTCTTGACAATTTCTGGTGTGGCCAACTCATTTGGTCGACCACTGCGATGTTCGTCTTGACAGCTCATACGGCATCGCTTAAACTCCAGAGAGCATCACCCCAGAGTAGAATCTAGCTCAGTTATAATATTAGTTGGACTAAGACGTTTCAAATGAAAGTATTGTATCACATAACGATGGCCAGTTTTATCCATGTTTACAAATTCGCTGATAGCGTTCACTATTAATGGCTGCCAAACAATTACTAACGACTTAGTATCATCAAACTTCAGACTTAAGCTTTATAACAGTGGTACTTTCTACCACAGTCATTTGTTTGAAACAACAACGGCTATATATACGTCAGGTACTTCTGGGACTGTCCTCGTATACCAGAACTTTAATGCATATGAAGAATTGATTATAGAAGCAGCCAGATCTGTGTTGTATCAGTATTATCTTATTCCGAAACCTGTATCTGTTTACAAATACCGCCAGAGAATTGATATAGCTCTAAGTTGAAGGGTTTCATTCTCAATGTGTCGTTTTAAATTTGTTACAGCAGCACTAGTTTCATCATCTTCCAGATCGATACAACATTCAACTGCATTGGAATAAATGCGATGACATTTTCCTGCCTTCAGCCATCTCCCCCAACGAGTAATTACAGAAACTGGAGGCAGATCAAATGTTTTTGCTTCTTTTAAGCAGTCCAGTAATCTCTCCCTTCTGGCTGGAGTTTTCACTAAAGCAGTCTTAACAGTTGCAATGAATTCGTCAGCAATAATCTGGTAAACTCACGAACCCTTTGAATGAATGTGCAGCAATTTTTGGCATGCTGGTGTTCATTAGATGTGAACTGCTCTGATACAGATTCTGCAGACCATAAAACCGCTAAACTTTACGTGCAAGAAGTTCATTGTTGAAATTCAGAGCTTTCGATTCTTACTGGAAATATTTTTCATTTTGGCACTGAAACTATTGTTAGATTTTAAATGGGAAGTTACTTTTCCAAGAACTATGCCTTATTTTTTAATATTATGCTTCATTGTAGTTTTAAAACTTATTTTATCCAGACCCTTAGCGCACCAAAATCATTTTCTGGATAGTAACCATATGTCTAAAGCCCTGTTATGCTTTTGGGTTGCTCTAGTGATCGCCTGCATGCTTGTTTGACACCTTTCTTCGCGCATTCGAGTGGCTGTGAAACAGCTGAACATGTTGCCACGTGTATACTTCGGAAATAAGAAAGCGCTTAGCGTTAAGCATGTAAGCACGCCTACGTGTACCATATGGTAATAAGCATTTCCTTATCAACAGGAAATACTTACCGCTTAAGCACCTCCTTTCCATATTATCGACGACTATGAATTCAACCCTCAGATTAGTATATTATTACTTTCTCTACTACGTATAGTAAGTAGGGGAAGTATTGTATTCCACCCAAAAATTCGATACCGAGATTTCACCGGAAATACATGTTTTGAGACCCCCTGAATCCAAAAAAAAGCATTTTGGAAACATGTCCGTGTGTCTGTGTGTGTGTATGTGTGTGTGTGTGTGTGTCTGTGAACAGCATAACTCAGAAACGAACAGTCGGATAAACACCAAACTTGGTATTTTGGTTCAGTATCTTCCAGAGATGCGACACGAAGGTTTTCAAGAAAATCCCCCACCCCAGATTACCCTTTACATGGAACATTTTTCGAAAATTTTAATTTTCTCAAAAATGGCTCTAACGATTTTGATTAAAATATCATATGTTTAAGATATTGTCATGAGAAATGAAATGTATATCTCGAATTTTCTGGGAATATCTCCAAAAGTATTCTTCATTGTGAACGACTTGTGCATAACTGGTAAACCATAAGAGATAGACAAAATTTTACTACACAAAAAATGTAGATTGCGTTAAAATACACAACTTATGTCATATACATTTCTTTTGTTGAGTGAACCGTTTTCGAGATATTGCTTGTTATTCCCTTAAATATTCCAATACTTATACTTTTTCTCAAATTCGTTATTCATTTTTTTATGTCCTGGACATGCAAAGAGAATGAAATGCGCCACATAGCAACCAGCGTTAAAATATTTGACTATCGCTTAAAACCTACCATATTCCCCTTGCATCTACAAGAAAATTACCAATAAGATTAACAACTCGATATCTCCATTAACATGAAGCATATGGAGAATAGGCGTTTGTACAAATAGATTGTACAAGAGTAGAGAAAGTCATGTGAGTGTAACACATCAGATTTTTTTTAATTGTATCCCTTAGTAATATATGGATATACTAGACGACGATTAAATTATTAGATTGATAAAATTGTAACGATTTTGAACAGAGCCTTGATTAATTTTCCTTTAGACACTGTTGGTACCAAGTTGATAACAAAATCACCTAACTGCCTAGAGCAGGGCTTGCCAAACTACGTCCCAGTGGCCGAACCCGGCCCACCATCTGCTTTTTTTTTTTGGCCCGCCTAGGAACTTCAAAAACATATAAATAAAAAGAAACGGTGTAGCTGGATTAGATTAATTTATTCACAAATTTAGAACATTTATTAAGTATTCAAAGTTTTAATTGCTGTACAGTGTAATGACTTACTGAAGGGCAAATGGTTTGGTTGATTTTTACAGCTGTCTGCCGAGTGACACATTTCCTGGTTTGAAAGACTTAGCACGAGGACTTGATATCAGTGTTTGCAACAACGTGAAAACATTTTAAAAAATGAAATGATGTGGCATATTAATTTTATTGTCATTACCAGACACAATGTTGTGCTGTATTGTTGCCACCAGACGTACCATTATTGGATCTCGTTGGTTATATTTCGACTTGACGGTCTTTCCTTTCGGCGCGGACCACGCCAAAGGGAAAGATCTGTTTGAAATTGTCTGGTATGACGTCACCCCACGGTTGGTGGGGGCAAAATAGCGTCACTAGAGAGTAAGTGGTCGTTGGAACCAGCCATGTGTGGCCGGTCTACGGTCTGTGGCATCTCCCTTCAACCTGTTTCCTTTGCTATGTAGAGAAGCCAAACATTTTTGTGAATAAAATCCCAGGTAATGTGTGCTATGTAATCTTTTTCTGATAACCTTTTCGGCCTTCACCCCAACATGTAACTATATGTCAAATTTAAACATAGGTCTGCTATGACTGACGAACATTTAGAGTCGAGTTACATTACCACAAGCGAGTGAAAGAGTTCATAATTTGTTAACACCTTAATTAGAGGCGATTCATTGTCTGATGGTTAATGTGAACCCCGTTATGAAAAGTTTGGAACCCCTTGCCTAGAGTATTGTCACAACCATAAGGGATGCGACGGGGGGGGGTAACTGATTGGAACAAAGAAAGGTTAGAGACAACCTAAAGCTTGATTTGAACGATCCCGTTGTATTTCTGACAGTAGAACTCTAATTAAATCAGTGTTTTGCTTACAACATGGGGTTCGATCAGTTATTTACTCCAACTTCCATGGTTTAGTAACTCTTCCCCTGCTCGGCTTACCTTCAAGGGTATGCGGAGATGTGCCGAGGAGTGTCGCTGTTTTGTAATGCCATAGCGGGCGTTTAGACGGGTCAGTCGAGGCGACTAGCACGGTAATCAGTCATAGCCTGACGGACAGGCAGGCGAGCCAACGTGGATAGTAGCAAAGTGCCCGAGCAAGACCTGAGCGCCGGTTATATAGGAGCTAATTCCCTATAGGCGGCTTTTAGCACATATGGTATGTCACCACCCTGCCCTTGCGTAGGTTAACAGGATTTTTCCTACAGACACGTGACATCTGTTAAGTTGCAAGATGCAACATTGTTCTACAAGTTTCTATCCGGAAGTGATGTCAGGGTGAAGTACATTGGGACTACCATAGGAAGTGGTAAGCCACTTGTATCCTGTCACGTACACAGTTTCAGCAAGTTAAGAAGATGTAAAATGAGATTTAAAAGATTGTGGTAGACTAATAAAAGATTATAAACTAATATAAAACGTGTACTTTTCAATCGCATACGTGACACTATTACCATTCATCCTCCTACTGTTCCTGGTTTACAAGTGTGATATACAGGAAAGGATGACATCGCTATGTTTCCATAATGTGATACACCAACATTGCATCTCACTTTCGATTTGCGTCAAACACATGCTCCTCATACAACTCCTCAAATCGTTCCACACAAGCTCTCAAAAGAGTTGAGCGAAATCAATAACGAGGAACATTTTCACCCAGCATGTAGAGAGGAGGTGGAGGGAACTGAAAGACTTGAGGCGTCAAAAGGAAAAAGTTGGAGACTCTTCAAGAGTCGACAATCCGAGAGAAGTTGGCACGCAGGAAATGGTGTCCTCTTGTCCGATAAGTGACTGGGAGACTACTTCCTTCGCTCTTTTGTCTCGGCAATGCAGAGGACACGCAACCTTTCACATCTAACGAGAAACCGAACAGTAGTGCAAAAAAAGGAATGAATGAATGCTCTTACATGCAAAGCTAAATGCGAGATAAAAAAACATCACAACGGGATCTGCCTTCCCAACAAAACGTGTACGTCAAGGATGACAAAGCCTCTTTTTATGCGTTATTTAACCGCTAAGGTCTTAAGCCGCTTCCTGAGATACCTCATTGCCCCCTTTGCGCTATGTCTGCATGAGTGGATCCTGGTTTGAACGAAGTAATATTCGAACCACTGAATATAAAC
Organism: Deroplatys truncata; assembly: GCA_030765065.1. NCBI lineage: Eukaryota > Metazoa > Arthropoda > Insecta > Mantodea > Mantidae > Deroplatys > Deroplatys truncata. The sequence goes on from CM060979.1 coordinate 18,811,044, forward strand.
ACCAGCGAGGTTGCAGATTACAAATTACTTCATCCCTCATACAGCCCTAGGGCGTTTGCAGATAGCATTTGGATCGGTCTTCAGTGACCTATGGTCTCTGTTGTTATGCAGTCTTTGCTTTGAGTGCAGATAGCTTGAAGCCAACTGCTTAAGGATTCCTATGCTTCGTTATGAATATGTGCGCGGATTCTTTTAATGCCCCATGTTTGTTTTTCCCGCGTACTCTTCGCTATATTTTTACTTTCTCTACTACGTATAGTAAGTAGGGGAAGTATTGCATTCCATCCAAAAATTCGATACCGAGATTTCACCGAAAATATGTTTTGAAACCCCCTGAACAGTCGAATAAACTCCAAACTTGGTATTTAGGTTCAGTATCTTCCAGAGATGCGACACGAAGGTTTTCAAGAAAATCCCCCCCATCCCAGATTACCCTTTACATGGAACATTTTTCGAAAAATTTAATTTTCTCAAAAATGGCTCTAACGATTTTGATTAAAATATCATATGTTTAAGATATTTTCATGACAAATAAAATGTATATCTCGAATTTTCTGGAAATGTCTCCAAAAGTATTCTTCATTGTGAACGACTTTTGCATAACTGGTAAACCATAAGAGATAGACACAATTTTACTACACAAAAAAATGTAGATCGCGTTAAAATACACAATTTATGTCATATACATTTTGTTGTTGTTGAGTGAACCATTTTCGAGATATTGCTTGTTATTCCTTTAAATTTGTCAATACTTATTTTCTCAAATGGGAATTCATTATTCATTTTTTTGTCTTGGATATGCAAAGAGTATTAATCTGTGGCAAAGAGAATGGTGCTGCACATAGCAACCAGCTATGTTTAAAGGCTACTGTATTTCTATATTGCCCTTGTAAATATATATTCCCCTACATCTACAAGAAAATTAGCAATTAGATAGAGTCTGCAAATGTTTATCTCGATTAACATGAAGTAGATGGAGAATAAGCGTTTGTATAAATAGTTTGTACAAGAGTAGAGAAAGTCATGTGAGTGTAACACATCAGATTTTTTGACTGTATCCTGGTTCCTACTCGGTTTGTGCGACAGCACTATTTGTAATTTATAATATGTTCCCCTCCGCAGTTAGTCCTAATATAAAATGTACTTGGCTGCAGTGTGAAACGTCAGCGACTTCTGAGAATAAACAATGCGTATCTGATGTTTCACAATGCACCAACTGGCGTGTCACTTTTTCCAATGAAAGCAAAGAAATCGTTTCATTCCAAGTGGAGTTAACAATATCCGAGAGACTTCCAACATGCGAAAGCAAGCCCCATGTTAACCTTCAGACTACCAGAACTCTACTACTTCTTGATTAAGATCAAGTAACCAATACTATTACAACTATGCTTGCTATTATTGTAGCTCAAACTTAAGGTATTCATCTCTTAACTGAAGTATCATTATTAAGCATTAGTGATAAATGTTCGCAGTGCAGCCCTTGCACTATGTTAATACAATGTTTTTTTCTCTCTCTCTCTCTCTCTAATTATTTTACGTCGCTTTGATTACATGGTCATATAGCGACGCCTCTATTAGGAGGTACCTCATGACTCCGTGTGTGGCATATACACTACGTCATCAAAAGTATCCGGAAACCTGGCTGAAAATGAGTACAAGTTCGTGGCGCCCTCCTTCGGTAATGCTGGAAATCAATATGGTGTTGGCCCACCCTTAGCCTTGATGACAGGTTCACTCTACAGGCATACTTTCAATCAGGTGCTAGAAGGTTTCTTAGGGAATGGCAGCCCATTCTTCACGGAGTGCGGAACTGAGGAGAGGTATCGATGTAGGTCGGTGAGGCCTGGCACGAAGTCGGCGTTCCAAAACATCCCAAAGGTGTTCTATAGGATTCAAGTCAGGACTCTGTGCAGGCCAGTGCATTACAGGGATGTTATTGTCGTGTAACCACTCCGCCACAGTATGGACAGGTGCTTGATCGTGTTGAAAGATGCAATTGCCATCCCCGAATTGCTCTTCAACAGTGGGAAGAAAGAAGGTGCATAAAATATCAATGTAGGTCTGCGCTGTGATCGTGCCACACAAAACAATAAAGGGTGCAAGCCCCCTTCGGGAAAAACACGACCACACCACCTGGCAGATGACGCTCACCGGGCATTCGCCATATCCACAGCCTGCCATCGGATCGCCACATTGTGTACCGTGATTTGTCACTCCACACAACCTTTTGCCACTGTTCAATAGTGTAATGTTGACGCTCCTTACACCAAGCGATGCGTCGTTTGGCATTTTCCTGCGTGATGTGTGACTTATGAGCAGCCGCTCGACCATAGAATCCAAGGTTTCTCACCTCACATCTAACTGTCATAGCACTTGCAGTGGATCCTGATGTAGTTTGGAATTCCTGTGTGATGGTCTGGATAGATGTCTGCCTAATACTCTACGACCTTCTTCAAATGTCGGCGGTGTCTGTCAGTCAACAGACGAGGTCGGCCTGTACGCTTTTGTGCTGTACATGTACCTTCACGTTTCCACTTCACTATCACAACAGAAACAGTGGACCTAGGGATGTTTAGGAGTGTGGAAATCTCGCGTACAGACTTCTGACACAAGTGACACCCAATCACCTGACCACGTTCGAAGTCTGTGAGTTCCACGGAGTGTCCCGTTCTGCTGTTTCACGATGTCTAATGACTATGAGGTCGCGAATAATTAGTACCAGGCAGTATGGCAGCACAATGCACCTAAGATGAAAAACTATGTTTGTGGGGGTGTCCGGATACTTTTGATCACTTACTGTAGTTACCCTACTAGGTCTCATCCCTGTACCACACCATCTCTCTGCGTCGCAGGTCCACAGAGGTCTTAGTGCTAGGCAACTGTACCTCTGCTTCTACACATGCCGGGCAGATGGCATTAGCATGTATACCTGCTTTCTTTATCTGTGGATAGACAACACAGCATTCGCATTCATCTAATCTCATTTTTACTTTCTCTACAACGTGCATAGTGGGTAGAGAAAGTATTGCATTCCACCCAAAAATTCGATACCGAGATTTCACCGCAAACACACGTTTTGAGAATCCCCGAATCCAAAATATAGCCTTTTTAGAAAAAGGTCCGTGTATGTCTGTGAACATAATGACTCAAAAACGAAGATTTTTCAAGAAAATCCCCCCACCCCAGCTATTGTTTATATAAAGCTTATTTCGAAAGTTTTGACTTTCAAAAAGATAGCTCTTACGATTTTGATCAAAATACGTACAATATATTAAAGATACTACACAAGGCATGTGGATCTCTTTAAAATACACAATTCATTTGAAATAACTATTTTGTGACAAACCATTTCAGAGATATGGGTTATTAATGGTTCGAATTGTTCAACATTTTGCCATTCTTTTAAAGTCCTGTCGATTTTCAGCTGTTTCTCGCGCTCGTGGTGCGTACCCCTAGCACTCTTCCTAGTTCTGGCGTTACGAGAAGTATGTCGGACTTAGTGTCTGAGCCCCTCCCATAAGGTGTCGTTCGGATTGGGTTGGTCTCGAAGGGACAGTGGCTCCCGATACCCATGGGAGATTGATTACGTATAGCGATGACGCCTAGGTGGGGTTGTGTGGTGCCTCAAGGTCCTTTGGTACCACCCTGAATAACGGTAGACAGTGTGCTGGTCAATGTCGGCTCTACCGAGGTTTTTCGGTAGTCTTACCTTTTCGAGTTGGCACGCGTAATCCCTGCGCAAGCTGAGTTCTTAAACATTTGACTATCGCTTTTATAGTAAGTTTTTATAGCCATTAATAAATGTTACAGGGAAGAGTATGTCACGTGAATGTAACACATCAGATTTTTCTAGTGTTTTAGACCTGAGGTGGAACTTTGGATGGCGGTATTAAATGCTCAATCGGTATTTACCTTGGCGAATGAGGGAAACAAGAAAAAACACCCGTCAGATTGGTCCTTCCACAAGTCCTCCCTCATGCGTGCCACAGAAGCTACCGCCTGAGCCACCCCACTCGGTAATACAATGTTGTTGATGTTTATCCGTTAACTTTAGCCAAAACAGTAGCAAATAGTTATTTGTTTAGCCCCCAATTTCTGTGAAGCAGAGTGATTCCACATTCATCCTCAAGAGAGACGAACCATTATTATCAAGAATACCGTGGTACTTCTACTTAACAAGAAAAATCTGCATTCCTACATCTCCCATTGCGGGGTCTGTAGTAAGGAGAGCTCGGAGAATCAGATTGTTATTCCCTCTTCTGCTCTCAACGCCATTGTTTCGTCAACTGTCTTTTCATGGGAGCTTATGCACAAACAGAAATCGCACGATGCTGCCGAGTTCATTCAGCATGGAGTTGGGATTTCAGATCTACTGCTGGAAAACTCGGTAGTTTCAATGTCATTTCATTGAAAAGCCTGCTGGAGGTCTATTGTAACAATAGGAGCTGAGTTTTTGATATGCTACTGAAAGTAAAGCAAGGGTTTTTCTCCGCGTCCAAGCAACTGTATACGAACTTGAGACGATAATAGTATGAGTAAAACGTAGTCTAAACGAGAAATTCTGGAATGACGAACGGATTCAAAATTGCCCAAATAAACAACTCTATATTCACTGTCAATGAAATCCATCTAAAGAACAGAAGAGTGTGCCCTCCCCCAAATACAAAAAAATAGCATACAGTTAAATCAGGGGATCGTCGGGTCATAATTCTTTACTATAGTTCAGCTACTTAGAAAAAACCCTTGGGAGAGGTAACTCAAGACACAAGAGCATTGCAACAAAAATGCTGTTTGTAGATTGCTGTGACAGGACTCGCAAAGAGCGAGGCACAGCGGATTTGAAAACAAATGTTTGCATATAACTAGCGACAGCAATCCACATACATGCGGTATTACAATGGAGTAACTTCCAAAAGTTCATTTGCATCTTTTTAGGGTATTTTCATAGCCTTCACTCCCCCATCTGTCTCTTCAAGGAAAAAAGTTCCTCGCTGATTGATTTTCATAATACAAATTATTTCAATTGAACGTTTACAAAGAAAACTAGCGGCTTTAATTCTTTTACAGGGAGTCCAATCACACATCATCATCCCGAAACTATGCTATTTAACATATCTCTTACAGAACTGGAATAAGGATTTCAGTTTCTGAGTTATCACGATGTAAGAATGATCGTATTAAATTTTTCTGCACTATAAAATTGCTGTGTTCACAACAGTTACGTGACATTTGTTTCCCGCGTATTGAACTCACGAGTGTGGATGAAAATTTCCTAAGATGCCGGAACTGTGTGGATAGGACCAAACGACCAAAATTTCCAACATCTCTCATGATAAGGCATGTATTTATTATTATTATTATTATTATTATTATTATTATTATTATTATTATTATTATTATTATTATTATTGTAGCTATGAGAACATGAGACGGTTGCTAGGATATAACTGTTTTGGCCGGCGCATAAGCATCCGTGCGATGACCGCAGTGTGAAGAAAATATACTGTTTAAGTCACAGGCTTTTGCTGAAACGTGTCATTTCGCAAAGATCCTAGCAGATCATGAAAAGGCGGCGATGCTGAAAACATGCGAAAAAACAAGTACTGCTGCGGTTTTTCATGAAATAACGGAGCTCGTTAGGCATATACTCGTAGTAACTCTAATCTATTTCTAAGAAAGCTAAATTAAACTAACCTTTCGCTATCTCCCCGCTTATAGAGACCCGTCAGATTGTGTATAGAATAAAGTTACACCATACTTTCAGGCATACAAACAATTGTTACACGAGGTGAAACCAAATCGAGCAACGTTTGCTGTAGAACATTCTTCTTAATATGACGCCACACGCCTTCTTAATGCCTCATTTCACGCTGGAAGCTGTAACTACGATTTGTGAGGAGCAGGATGTCCACCAAAGTGAGGGAGTAGCGTTTCTGGCATGTAAACCAGAGACACCAAATTCGAATCACGGTTGAGGGTGCGATTTATTCTGGGATTTTATCCCATCCACGCAAGATAAACATCGGATACCTCTCAGCTCAGTAAACCATGCGCTCATTTAAGCGTCCTATCACTCCCGTATCTAGAGAACATTAAAGACTTTTTAAAAAAGTAGGGCATGCTAAGAACCATGGGAGGGATTTGAATCCTCGCCATGACCTGGATTTTCACTTCTTCCTTTGAATGCTTTATGAAACGCTAATGATGCGCTAGCGTGCCATTACGTGGCGCTTTAAGATGCGCGCGCACACGCTGACAACGTATATCTCGGAAATGGCTTATGCCACAAGAAAGGTTATTTGAAGTAAATTATTTTAAGGAGATTTACTTTTTTATGCCGTAAATTTTTGTCTATCGTTTACCAGTTAAACAAGATTATAATTACAAAATTCCTTCCGAATGAAGGGAACTACACAGGCTATTCCCAGAAAATTCAAGATATACACTTTATTTAATATGTCGCATTTTAATCAAATCGTTTGAGCCATTTTTCAAAAATTCAAAATTTTCGAAAACCTCCACGTGAAGGGTAGTTTGCGGTGGGAGAATTTTCTTGAAAATCTTTGTGTCGTCCATGAAAAATTCTAAACTCAGATACCAAGTTTGGTGTTTAACCGAGTTTTAGTTTCTTATTTATGCTGTCCACAAACACACATGAACCTTTTTCTAAAAAAAGTTTCTTGGGGGCCGTCAAAACGTGTATTTCCGACATTAAACCTTTTGGTGAAGTCCCTCCTTACTATAGGGGACAGGGGGCAGATTGGCACATGGCTCTTATTTCAGCCCTTAGTCAAGAGATTGCAGCCAAATGTAAACATACTGTTCCTGGTCTCCAAATACACGTCCCACGGAAGCGACAATTCGTTGTTAGAAGTTGTTTGAAGGAAGCCATGACTTTTTTTTCCCCCCCGCGAAGTTAGTAAACATTCACTTTCTGGGGAATTTGTTTTTTCCTGAGTACATATCCAATATTAAATGGCTTCTAAATATTTTGTTTGAAAGTGCTTTTAAATGGCTTTATTTCTTGGTATTTGAAGTATTTTAATCCCTTATCCTTGATCGCTATATCGAGCTTTCATTAAAACAAATAGGCCAGGGGCTACAATGATAGCAACAAGCAGTTCTGTGTCTAAATTGATTTTAGGACATTTCCGATTACTTTTTTTTTACTCTATATTATTTTACGTCTTATCGCGATGGATCTGTTGATGGATAACCTTAGAACGATATGTGATGGACAGTTAGTCTTCTAGGTCTCATCCCTGTAACCACGCGCTCCGTCACGTGTCACAGAGACCCTAGCGCATAGCTACCGAATCTTCTGCTTCGTGCCGTGCACACGACATTAGGGTGCCGTCCAGTCCATCCGCCGCTCCCATATAAAGGCGGACAGTTAGCCTTCTAGGTCTCATCCCTATAACCACCCGCTTCATGGCGTGTAGATGGCATTAAAGTGCCGTCCAGTCCAACCGTCGCCCTCACATAGAAAAGCGGACAGCTAGTTTTCTAGATCTCATCCCTGGAAAATGCCGTCACGTGTCCACAGAGACCGCCAGCGCATGGCAGCCAGATCTTCTGCTTCGTGCCGTCAGATGGCGTTAGGGCGCCGTCCAGTCTATCTGCGTACATTGTCTGTGGATAGATGGCATAGCATTTGCTATTACCACTTATTTTTCATTTTACTATTGTTTTAGACTTAAGGTGGAACTTTGGGTCGTGGTATTAAATATCCAAACCGGTATTTACTTTGGCGACTGAGGAAAACCGCGAAAAACTCAGACAGATTGGTCGGCCCACGGGATTTGAACCCGAAACCTCCCGATTAATTTGTGTATAGTGTTTCGTTAAGTGCTGTAATTTAAGTGTTGAATTAACTTTGAGTGTTATATCTCACTTTAAGGGCCTGTTGATGTATTTTAAAAACTTTACCCTGTGATAGGTGTTTTTACTATCATAATCTGTAATTATATATCAGAAGTGTTTGTTCTTAATAACTTGATTATGATATTTTTTTTCAATAAATTACTTAAAACTCACATTTTCCATTTAAATAACATGTAGCCTAACCCTTCTAGGTGGGATAAATTGGCTCACTACGCAATGGTTTGAAACATTTAGCTGAAATGTTGCTGTAATAAAAATAAAAAGATAAAAAATTGTGCCATCTTGCGCCCGTCTCCCTTAGGTAGTTGAGAAAGTAAAAATTACAGGGTTTTTTGTACTAACAAATGCAACACAAGGTAGCGTCGCACAGCACATTAATTTTCTTATTCTCCATGTACCTGATTCTCTGACAAAGAATAATATTTCCTTTTCAAGAAAGTGCTCGAAAGCCAGGGCAGGGCGTATATTGTTGTTAATGCTGGCAATCAATTACTGTGTCATTCTGCACAAAGTACCTTTTGTGTCGGCAGCGACGTCAGCGGCAAGTAATATACAAGTCTTTCGTATCACGTGACTAGGAACAATTAGGTTGCCCTCCGAACTGTCGGCTGCAGAATTAAACCGTCTACAAATATTGTTACACGGGGTGTGGTGCGCCATGCTTTTCAAATTCCCAAACGTACACTACCCCACCGTTCTTTCCTATAACGTGCGGGGGATGAAGGCAATCTTCTAAACTGACGTAGAGAAAGAACAGCTCCCAAAAGACAATAATTCGAGCGGTACCTCAATGCTTTACGACATGCAACGCTCGTTTGTTTCGAGAAGTCTTTGTTAATTGAGCTTCAGGAAGTAGGGCATTGCTTCAGTATTGCTCGACATTTTGACTTAGCATGTGCTCAGCAGAAGGAAGCAGGGTGCGGTGGTATTTCTTCTTGTTGATTGTGGGACCCACGTTAGGGTGGCAATCTGCGGTGGTATGTGGCTATTTTACGGCACAGGATTTGTAGGAATGGTCCCGGGTTCGGTACTAGCTCAGGGTTCTTTGCATGGATCTTGGATCTCGGGTTAGTGGTGAATACGACTGTTTGTTTTCCTGCTCGTTTATTTACCGTCACCGTTTTAACATTTGATTCCTGCTATTACTTCGACACACACACACACACACGCGCGCGCGCATTTCCTTTTCGTTACGCTTCATATCATCGCCCCTATCTGCTGACACTTTATTCTAAACCCTCCTACACGTTTTCTAACAAATATCTCCAAGGAGCTACAACGGCCAAGTGTGTATTCTAAACTCTCCTGTTTCTCTATTTCAAACGTTTTGTATCTCCCCATTCCAATATCGCCTGATTTCTAGCTTCTTTCATTGGAGGCCTAAGGCTATCTGTATTTTGGCGAACATTGGCCCTTTTCTACACCGCTGCGTTCCAGCAACCTAACGGGACACTTAACAATAGAGGGAAAAACCACCCGTTTCCGGCCGCTGTTGCCACTGTCTCTCTCAACCCTTATTCCCACTTACAGTAACATTTGTTTTCCAGTTTTATTTAATACTATCCTTACTGTTATCGATACTTATTCTCCCTATGATTATAATTTTATTTAACTACTCAAAACATACTGCTTCAAGGGGGAACAACGTTAAACCAGGGGCGGCTTCTTAATATGGTACTACAACCATAATCCAGGCTTTCCCTTTAATGTAAATAATTATACTATTTATTGATTTCGAGTTCATTCCGACCTGAACTTGTGTAGTGACTTCAGCAGGTGCCAAATAGAGCACTCCCGGCTGCAACCCACAGTCATACAGGGATTCTCTATAACGTTTCGTTGAGTCTTTAACAGAACAAAATGTTGTTAAGAATAAAGATTTGGTTGTTAAACGCAACAAACTCCGAGACCCTCATGCTAACGCGTTTGTTACGCAACATTCGTATAGACTTCGGTTTAATACTATTAGAGGAAAAGCAGAGAGAAGTTTGACATTTTAATTATCAAATGTTTATTTGTTTTAGCGTAAAATATAAATGTTACGGATTACGCCTGAGTAAGCAATGCTCCGCGCAGTAGCGTTGGTAAATGATGCTATCAACCTAACTTTTAAGAGACGTATTTTAATAGGAAAATAAATGTCGTGTAATCTCGTATCGTTATAAAAAGCAACAGCTATTGATTTAAGAATTTTAGGTACAAGTAGTGCTAAATCTTATGTGACCCTTTGGCTTACATGTTAATCGAGATGTTAATCTTATTGCTAATTTTCTTGTAGATGCAAGGGGAACTGGTAGGCTTTAAGCGATAGTCAAATATTTTAAGAGCTGGTTGCTATGTGGAGTATTCCATTCTCTTTGTATGTCCAGGACAAAAAAATGAATAACGAATTTGAGAAAAAGTATAAGTATTGGAAAGTTTAAGGGAATAACAAGGAATATCTCGAAAATGGTTCACTCAACAAAACAAATGTACATGACATAAATTGTGTATTTTAACGCGATCTACATTTTCTGTGTAGTAAAATGTTGGCTATCTCTTATGGTTTAGCAGTTATGCAAAAGTCGTTCACAATGAAGAATACTTTTAGAGACATTCCCAGAAAATTCAAGATATACATTTTATTTGTCATGAAAATATCTTAAACATATACTTTGATCAAAATCTTTAGAGCCATTTTTGAGAAAATTAAAATTTTCGAAAAATGTTCAATGTAAAGGCTAATCTGGGGTGGGGGATTTTCTCGAAAACCTTCGTGTCGCATCTCTGGAAGATACTGAACCTAAATATCAAGTTTGGTGTTTATCCGACTGTTCGTTTCTGAGTTATGCTGTTCACAGGCACACACACAGACACACGGACATGTTTCCAAAAAATGCTTTTTTTGGATTCAGGGGGTCTCAAAACATTTATTTCCGGTGAAATCTCAGTATCGAATTTTTGGGTGGGATACAATACTTCCCCTACTTACTATACCTAGTAGAGAAAGAAAACAAAAAAAAGTAAATTAATTGCATTTAAATTATTGAAATAAAACCTTGTAATTTATTCATAGCCCAATGTTTTCCTCACTAAAAGTGAAATACAGTGCGCTATATCTATACGTAATGGTCTGCAACTCGATTGGGTGTGAGGAGAAATCATGTGCTTTATTTAATTTTTATTATCATTAGAAGTACAAAATCTGATGCGGCACATTAGCATGGCTTTTTCTGCTCTCTATGTTGATTAGTCGGTATACAAACTAGTCTTACTAAGTCTTATTTTTATATCTACTCTTTAATCCAAACAAATCTTTGCAGAAACAGCTACATTACACATTTCGTTATAGATACAAAGAGAACAGCGATAGTCAAATGTTTAACAACTGAACGTTATGCGCTGTCTAAAAATTCCACAGTTATCATGCAATTGCGAGAAACAACTAAAAATCGATGGAACTTAAAAAGAATGACTAAAGTATTGAACAAATCGAATAATTAATAATAGATACCTCGGAAGTGGCTGATGCTACAAAAAGTTATTTGAAACAAATTGTGTTTTAAAGGCATGTACATTTTTATGTAGTATGTTTTCGTCTATCGTTTAACGTTTACCAGTTATGCAAGATTATACAAAACTCCTTTCGAAAGAAAACCACTTTTTAGGTTACTCCCATAAGGTATGTTGAACAAAATCGTTATAACTTTTTTTTTTTTTTTTTTTAGAAAACCAAACATTTCGAAAAATGTTCCATGTAAAGGATAGTGGGGGGGATTTTATTCAAAATCTTCGTGTCGCATTCTTGGAAGGTCCTAAACTTAAAATACCAGGTATCGCATTTAACCAAATTTTCTTTTATGAGTTATACTCTTCAACATGCACCCAGACAAACATACACTCGGACCTTTTTCTAAAAATGCTTTTTAGGGGTTCAAGGTCCTTAAAACATGTATTTTCAATGAAATCACGAAATCGAATTTTTTGGTAGAACAGAAAGTATATTTTTATTCAGGTAACCTCAAAACGTGCTTTTCCTGAAATCTCTATATCGAATTTTTGGGCGGAATGTAGAGAAAGTAAAAACTAAATATAATTCCAAATTTTGGAAGCAGTTGAACTAGTTTCAGGCGGAGTTACTCCTACAAAGGCCCAAATTACATTTGCAATAGAACTACGTGTCATGATGAACGAATAATTACCAGGTTGCAGATTAGTGGTGATAACTGGGATTTATGGGGAAAGTGGTTGTTGGTTCGGTGACCCCGCATAACCTACCACTTACCGCCAACTGCCCCATTACCTTCAACCTCATCTTCACGTTTAATCTATCGTAATGTGGTCTGCCGAACTAAGGTGAATAAACTAAAAACGCTTGCCAGAATTACTGAACAGTACTAAAGTATGAAGCAACGGTTAAGGGTGTCTATAGGTAAAATTTCTGAATCTTGCAGTTTATGTTTTCAAAATTTTGTGTATAATGCTGCTCTACTACAATAAGTGTTTTAATTTTCATGCAGATAATTCGAAAAAAAAATTGAGAAAACACTTTTATTTTACATTTATTACGCTACTTAAGCACGCGGTGTACACGATGCGGAAATGAAAATTTTGAAAAAAAAAAATAAAAGTAGGTAATAACCATATTTAAATACGAGCGCAGGGGTAAAGCAATGGTTGCGTTTCCGGACCTCGATTCCCGGTTCTGGGGTGGCGATTGTAAGTCGACTCTATCCACGACTTCACCTACAACCTGTTCATGTGAAGTATCCCTAAGGCCCAACGAGGTTCGGAGTCCACGATAAAAGTTGTGGGTTCTCACATTCCATCCGCCATACTCATAACCACCCTACCATCTACTGTCCATTCCAAACCAGAGTGCCTTTCACTGAAAACAAACCCTTTGTATTATCCGCGCGAAAGTAGTTCGCAATTCCCGCCCCTAATGTCTGCTTGTTCTCCTCCCACGTGCTTGTTGAACACTGTTTAAATCTATGAAAAAGCGCCCTGTGTGAGACTCATAGTTCAAAATGCAACCTGAGGTAACAATGTATTTTATAAGTATGCGGCAATGAACATTTTACTTACGTTAATCACAATCCTCGGGCAAAAGCACAACACCCAAATCTGAATCCTCCGAAGATGACTCAGCTGCCATATTGGAATCAGAACTACTCTCCAAAATAATGACAAGCTTATCCACAGCACTGTCGCACTTAAAACAAGTTCCCACATTTTATCCTCTTCTATGTTCTATTATGTCTGTTTATATTCCCTGCTCGCTTTCGTTACACTTCTCACTGAAACGCCTGTAAAATCCGATATTACTTTCGTAATATGGAATAATGCAAGTGTCGGGTATTTTTGTAATAGTGAGTTGAATATATGAAGTATTGTTTGTTTTCCGCCACTTTTTAACTGTTCCTGCTTCTGTGTTTGAACAGTTTATTCGCACTACACGCACCTTCCTCTGCCATGTGAGCTCAAATACCAACTGACTAAATCACAATATTTGACCTGAGCTGAGCATATGTGTGTTAATGTATTATGAATGACTGTTCGCTTATCATATTTCCTATGTTACGCAAAGTGTTTATTCGGTACTCAGATAGCACCTTTGGGAATTCATTGCTGCATTTCTTGTATATTTAAGAGAGTTTGTCATGCATACAGTTGGTATTAACAAGCAAGATACTCTCGGCGTTAGCGCAATAGCAGACGAAATGATATTTTGTAATCTCTTAACAGCTAGTATATATCCATTACCTTTAACGACGAGTTCTTATGATAACCGCAACAAAATGTGCAGTTCTATACCACCTTTTCTGCTGTAATATTTTATAGTACAATACGTGTATTAAGGAAGTATTTACTTTGGCGTAAGAGTGTGTTTTGGGGTTCGTGACAAGCAGAAGCACGTGCTTCTGTTTACATCGGAGGGAACTCTGGTTTGGAATGGACAGTAGATGCCTTCGCCTCAGAAAAGGGTCCAGTCATCGTTTGGTGCAATGAGGAACCCCAGGTCATACGCTATATATGGGGAGCGTTAGAGACGACGACGAAGACGACGTTATTTAAATACTGATATACAAAACTGGCATATAGAAACGTTTTCACGCTTCTGACTGTTCCAGAAAAAACAATTTAATATCTTTATCCTCAGTGGTGGAATTTTGCCATATCTTGAGCAAGTAAGAAATCTATCAAAACCATATGCCAGCTTTTTCTTTCTCTATCACATACAGCCTAAGACCCAAAAAAGAGCAGAATCCCGAAGAGTATATTTGTCTAATCCTTTCCGCGGCCGGTTCACAATGGTGTCTCGGGACGCGTGCTTTTAGCTTCGTTTTCTTCTCTCGAGTTCCAGCAACTAAATATGCGCTGACAGCTGAGCGTTTATAAACAGGTACGTAGTAATGAGAGCTACCGACGTTCGTATCTGAGAATAATTTTATATTTTTCCCAGAAAAACGCAATGCTTCTTACGCGCACTATAATATAATTTCCAATTGCTAAGGCTTATTAGATTTTATGCTCACATATAAACTGAAACAGCCTCCTTTTCGTTTTCAAACTAAATAAGAAATAAGTAAACTATAGCCCGATGTGATACATTTACATGACTTTCTCTACCCTCTATCTTTATTAGTGGGAATACGGACTATTCTTCCTAAAGCTTATTTTTCGATCTACTACATTTTAATCCAAATAAACCTGCAGAAATTGCTAGATTAAACAATTCGTTAGGATACAAAGAAAACAGTGATTGTCAAATGTTTAAGAACTGCACGCTATACGCTGGCCTTAAAATTCCGAACGCATGTAAACAATATGGAATGCACTTTAGAATTCTTACTAATATAGTTATATTCTGGAATGCGAGTATACGGATAAAGGAAGAGAGAATTTAATACTAGAGAAATGGAAAACTTTACCGATGAAGCTATAAGTTAGGTAGATTTTTAATACAAGATCAAATGAATATACGAAGAAAGCAGGAAAATATTTAGGAAAAATTAGATTAAAGTGGGTAAAAGAGACGTGAGCCAAATTGGAGAAAATACGGAAAAAGGGCAACAAAGCAAAAAAGTAAACTTCCCCATTATATATACAATAGAATGTTAAATATAAGAGGACCAGAAATAATAACCAATCCTATTGTATTGTAAAGTAGAACAATAAATCATCCATTCATACTAATATAACACTTATTTTGAAAATGAAAAGAGTAATTTGTGTTTTTATGAATGGATATCTTAAAATTAATAGTATGCTTATGCATGGAAAACATACGCCATTGCTATATATTTAATAAATAAAAATTATAAAAAAAACATTTAAACAAGGATTCGAACTCAGGTTGTTTCAATTACGAGACAGATACGTTTCACCGCTCGGCTACCATGCATACAACGACTACGAAAGGCATTTTCCTACTTATCGCTTAGCTTTGAAATGAACGCAGGGTGGTATTCAATCGTGTATTGTGAATGCAGCGTCAACGAATGTTTCCCACGTTTTCCCGAATAGAACTGCCTCTCTGGATGTTATTTATTTTGTCTAAGGCTGTACATAGAAGGTACAGAAAGCATTGCATTCCACCCCAACATTCGATATCGAAATTTCACCTGAAATACTTGTTTTGAGACCCCTTGGATAAAAAAAAAGCACTTTAGAAAAATATCCGTATGTGCGCGCGCGTGGTTGTTAACAGCATAGTTAAAAAAAATCTTATGTGTTACACTCACATGACTTTCTCTACTCTTGTACAAACTATTTTTACAAACGCTTATTCTCCATCTACTTCATGTTAATCGAGATAAACATTTGCAGACTCTATCTTATTGCTAATTTTCTTGTAGATGTAAGGGGAATATATATTTACAAGGGCAATTTGGAAATACAGTAGCCTTTAAGCACATGCATATCTCTTAATAGCTGGTTGCTAGGTGCAGCACCATTCTCTTTGCCACGGATTAATACTCTTTGCATATCCAAGACAAAAAACTAAATAACGAATTCCCATTTGAGAAAATAAGTATTGACAAATTTAAGGGAATAACAAGCAATATCTCGAAAATGGTTTACTCAACAAAAAAATGTATATGACATAAATTGTGTATTTTAACGCGATCTACATTTTTTCTGTAGTAAAAGTTTGTCTATCTCTTATGGTTTGCCAGTTATGCAAAAGTCGTTCACAATGAATAATACTTTTGGAGACATTCCCAGGAAATTCAAGATATACATTTTATTTGTCATAAAAATATCTTAAACATATGATATTTTAATCAAAATCGTTAGAGCCATTTTTGAGAAATTAAAATTTTCGAAAAATCTTCCATGTAAAGGGTACTCAGGGGTGGGGGGATTTTCCTGAAAACCCTCGTGTCGCATCCTTGGAAGATACTGAACCTGAATACCAAGTTTGGTGTTTATCCGACTGTTCGTTTCTGAGTTATGCTGTTCACAGACAGACAGACAGACAGACACACACACACACACACGGACATGTTTACAAAAATGCTTTTTTTGGATTCAGGGGGTCTCAAAACATCTATTTCCGGTGAAATCTCGGTATCGAATTTTTGAGTGGAATACAATACTTTCCCTACTTGCTATACGTAGTAGAGAAAGTAAAAACGAACGGCCGCATAAATACTAAATGTGGTATTCGGGTTCAGCACCTTCCGAGGATACAACATAAAGATTTTCAAGAAAAATCCTCCACTCTTTACACGGAATTTTTTTTCGAATATCTTTATTTTCTAAACAGTGGATGTAACGATTTTGATTAAAATATCACATATTAAAATATATTTACATGAATAAAATGCATATCTTGAACTTTCTGGGAATAGCAATGAAGTCCTCTAATTTGGGAAAGTATTTTGCACAATTCTGTATAACTGGTAAACGTTCAGCGATAGACGAAATCGTACTACAAACAAACAAAAATGTTGATCTCTTTACAATACACATACTTTTTTGTGGCATAAGCCATTTCAGAGATATCCGTTATTATTGGTTCGAACTGTTCAATACTTTGCAATTCTTTTAAAATCCTGTCGATTTTCAGTTATTTCTCGCGATTTCATTGAAAGAGTACGGAATTCTAAGGCCAGTGTATACGTCCAGTTAAACATCTGACTATCGCTGCTCCGTTTGCTTCTATAACGAAATGTGTAATGTAGCTATTTCTGAAAAAGCTTGTCTATTAAAATGAAGTAGTAGCTTTTTTAAGAATAGTTTGTATACCCACTAATAAATGATATAGGGTAGAAAAAATCATGTGAATGTAACACATTAGATGCATTTTTTAAGTTCATTCTCTCCGAGTTTCTGCTAAAAAAGATTTGTTAAAAACTGCATCGTATGGAACATTTTTAATACGCAAATGTGAAAGAAAAATCAATGTTATGTAAAAGGCATTCGAAATCCATTAGACTGTGTGCTCTTGGGCATTTAAATGTTAACATCCTGACGCGTTAAAAGGCTCTGAGAACAAAAGTTAAAGTATACAATTGTTGCTAAACGTTCAAAACATTTTAGGATATACAAAAAATCTTTTATTATTTCTTTTATTTTGATCAAACTTCAGCTACGTGCGTCCGTACCCTTAACTTGACAAACGTCCAGGGCTTACAGAATAGTGTTAGGCGAGCATTTTGAGTTCAAGGTTGTTTGCAAGAGAGGAGCCAGTACGCCACTGATAAATCTTCACCGAGCTGCTGATTCCTGCAGGTAATCGTGGCCATGCTATGTTCAAACACCTCCATAGCAAGAACATAAAGTTTGAGGGAAATCTGAGAAATTAAAAATTGCGTTCACGCCACATGTAAGTATGCCTTCATGTTTGCAAAAAGAATGTTTAACCACTTGTACGGTATTTGAATCCAGCTCCACCTGGCGACCACGCTAATGACTACGTATTTATACAGCTAATTGTTGTATGTCTCTCATCTAAGTACAATTCTCCATGTGAAAGTGGAGGTATCAGTGGTGCACTGGCCCTTACTGACGAAACTTTTTTTTTTTTCAGAAAAAGCAAAGCTCATAACTTTGAAAATACCTCAACCGTAGCTATTTTTGTGTTTAAGGAGGAGAAATTAACTAATATAGATGAAAATCAGTATGGCAGTTGCATATAAGTCCACATTAACTTATGTCCTTAAAAGCCTATTAATTAGTCTTTATTTTCTTCTTCCTTTCAAGTATAAGGCCCTTGGCCTGTTACAATCTCACAGTTAAATTCTCAATCCAATGTTTCCTTGGACGACCGAAATATCTCTTCCCGTTTGGACGATAGTGAAGCATGGCATTAGGGCCTATTTGTACGCATGCGATGCAGAAGACTTATACACTTGTTTCAGTAATGTCGTTTCTAACGCTCCCTATATGGTCTATAACCTTCGGGGATACCTCATTCCACCAAGCGATCACTTGACCCATCCGTTGCCTTCGATGGTAGGTGATGCGATGGAATGAGAGGACCTACAGCTTTTACCGTGGACTGCAAATCACGTTGGGCCTTGGGGACACTTTACATGAGCAAGTCGAAGTTGAAAGCATATATATGGCCGACTCAAGATTGTCACCCCAGAGTCCGAAATCGAACCTCGGACCCTCAGCATGAGAGCCGGAAACAAAACCACCGCCCTACCCCTGTACTGGCAGTGTATGTGATCAGCAACAGGTTGCAATTGTAATTCCTCCATTACTTGCTCACTATGTTTATGATCGCATTGGTATATACTGCTGTGTATATCATAAATTATTACTTCATCGAAAAACAATGTGTATCCGAGGTATGTAAATAATTTATCTTTCTAAGATTTTTGAACGCAAACATATTTTGCAAGGTATACGCTATTTTCTGCAGAAGGCCATAATTTTTATGTTTACTTTCTCTACGTACATAGTAAGTAGAGAACGTATTGCATTCCACCCAAAAATTCAATACCGAGAATTAATCGGAAATAGTTGTTTTGAGGCTGCCTGAATAATAATAATAATAATAATAATAATAATAATAATAATAATAATAATAATAATAATAATAAAAAGCCTTTTTAGAAAAAGGTCTGTGTGTGAACAGCATAATTCAAAAACGAAAGGTCTGATAAATACCAAACTTGGCATTTACGTTCAGTAATTTTCAAAGATGCGACACGAAGATTTTCAAGAAAACATCCCCACACCAGACTACCCTTTACATGGAAAATCTATTGAAAACTTTGTTTTTCTCAAAAATGGGTAACGATTTTAATTAAAATATCATATGATTAAGATACTTTCATTACAATCGAAATCTATATCCTGAATTTTCTGGGATGTCCCCTAAAGTCCTGTTCATTTTGAATGACTTTCGCGTAACTGGTAAACCGTAAGCGATAGACAAAGTTTTATTACACAAAAAATGTAGTCCTCGTTAAAACACACAATCTGTCACATACATATTTTTTTTCGGGTGAACCATTTCCGAGATATTCCTTGTTATTTGTTTGAATTTTCCTATAATTTTTCTCAAAGGGGAATTCGTCATGCAAAGAGAATGGAATGCGTCACATAGCAACCAGCTCTTAAAATATTTGACTATCGCTTAAAGCCTACCATATTCCCTTTGCATCTACAAGAAACTAATCAATACGATGGTTTCTGCAAATTTTTATATCGATTAACATGAAGTTGCGACGGTTTTAATGTTATATTTATTTAACATTATTGTAGCCCCACGTTGTGTTAGCCAATTTGTTGCGGTATTACTTATAATGTTTGTTTACATCAGTGTTGAAGCCATCTTGTGACGTCATTCATTTGTTCGGTTTGTAGCTCCATCTGGTGTCAGCAATTTGCAGCAGTGTTAGTGTTAGAAAGAATGCGACTGTTATTTGATTTAAATTTTGTTTACTGTCCTCCGGCTAGCTATTATGTCTCGGTCGAAGATGTTTCTTGATCAGGGTTGTGTAAACGGAAAGGAATCTTTTATCCAAATATAACACTGATGAAGAAATTTGTTTTACACATTTATTGTCGAACACGTTAACTATCACATTTATACATTGATCTTAACACTCGCCAAACTGAAACTGTTATAATAACTTCTTACTGATATTTCTTAATTTGCGTACTTCAACTTTTTGTATAATTAACCTTACAACACTTTAGAGTATTCATAATTCTGCTGCGCGTAACTTGTGAATCGATACCCGACGTTTGCCGTACAAATACTGACTGACTGAAGACGACGTGTAGTGTAGACAGATTTTTGATGAACTGGCCGACTGAAGGCGACGTGTAATGTATTGAGATTTTCGATGAACTGAACGACTGACGGACTTTACCTCTAACTTAACCTCTATTTATACTCCCACTCCCCGATATGCCTAAAGATTATAACTGAGTTACTATTGGCTAATAAAACGCGCCAACATTAGCGTCTATATTAATATCCAATGAAAATTATGAATACATATGCTTTAGGGAGAAAACATTCCAGAAGGTTCTAAACGGAAAAAACAACGCGCCAACATTACGTAACTTCCTCGTTTCCAATAATGATAAACAGCTCACCCCCTCGCTGCATTATTGCGCTATTATTGACAGTTTCAGTAAGGTCGTATAAACTTACTTCTCAACAATAATTACATTCACAAACATCTCAAATCAATGTCACATAAAAATGCATATTCATATTACAATCATTATTTACATTTAAGTAATTTGTGATACAAATTACTGCATCAAAGTAGATGGAGAATAAGGATTACGCTACATAAAAACACACACACACACACACACACACACACACACACACACACACACACACACACCCTCAAAGTCTCTACTTATGGTATTAATATACATATTACAAAGCAACGGTGAAAGGTCGTGTCTTTATCTTACTCCTGTAGGAATTTCTGCCCATTGCGATAATTCACTGTCATTTATATAACACTAGTCTGCATTTTCAAACTTTTTGTCAGATGATTTCTTAAAAGTAGGTGTTCTTGAATCAAGTTTTTATGCTGATTCCAGAAATAACTTCCGCGTTTTTCTATCACGTCAGGTTTTTACACAAACTAAGTAATGTTTTGACAATTTTACTAATGAGTGCAGAAAAGTATTCAAATACCATTTCACACAAGGTAAGTTTTTATACAAGAAACATTTTAAGAATACTCTCAAGAACTCCCCTAATTTATTTCATGACTACATTTTAACAAAACAAGAAGCCAAAATGTTTCATTTAATTTTTTTCAAACTTTCTCTTCTTTGACTTCCTTGCAGATCCTTGAAGATGACTGTCCCTCCTCAACATCCAACAGTTGTCGGCCATCATAGTTTCATTTCTTCTCCCCTGGCACCTCCTCTCCATTTCCTTAATATCTTAGTGAAAACGTTCACCCTGCTCTTCACTATAATGTCCCAGATTTTCTGGAAAGTAGTCGATATGTGAATGCAGAAAATGCACTTTTACACTCATGTTACAACCCATCTTCTTGAAATTTTCCAACATAGTTTCGACAATGGCCTTGTAATTAGGATCTTTGTTATTGTCTAAGAAGTTTACAGTAACTGACCCGAAGGCGGTCCATACTTCTATTTCTCTCTCATTCATTGTCTTCTCAAAATCTTCATCCTTCATCAATTTCTTTATTTGAGGACCAACAAAAATTCCAGCCTTTAATTTGTCTTGTGTAATGAAGGGAAATTTCTTGGAAAGGTACTTGAAGCAGGGTCCATCCTGTGGTAGAGCCCTTACAAATTGCTTCATCAAGCCCAATTTTATGTGCAGTGGCGGAAGCAATATCTTTATATCTCTACATTTTTGAAGTGAAATTGTGAAAAACCTGTACGTGATAGAAAAAATATAAAAGCAGTTCTGAAATCCGCATAAAAAGGCGAGGCAGAATAATTTATTAGTTTTCAGTCATTCGATATCATGCAGACTAGTGTAATAGAATATTCAAAGAAAAATCATTACGTAATTTCAAAGTTTCTTGGCACAGATCATTAAGTGTCCTAATCAAGGTGTTCCTATACCACCCCTCCGTAACCCCTAAAAGTTTGTCGGCTGAATTTTGTAACAGCCTATATAGTATCGGAAAATAAGCCACGACCATAAATTTATACCACCTACATTATTAGAGATTTTTCCTCATTACCACAGAGGTGCTATATTCATAGAAGTTTCTCTCTGGCTCATAGTATCCCTCTGAATGCATATTTTCTCTTAAAAAGCCATATTCAGAGTAACGAGCATTATAATGAACGATCGACGAATTCCACCGACGCTATTGGAAATCGAATTCCTGAGTTCTTCACCCGCAGCAGGAGGATATTACTTTATGAGTATGGAAATATGCGACAAGCAGCTTCCACTGTATGCGTTTCTGTGCTAAACTGCCAATAAATCCAAACGGCTTTTCAAAGAGGCCAAACGTTAATGGCAAATACTAAAAATCATTCAATGAATACCTTTTAGTATCGATGCTGTAGAAGAACAAAAGGAGCCGAATTAACAAAAAAATTTTTGACTCTGCATATGCGCTGAGGCGAAGAAGAGAGAATTAACTTACCAATAAACTCGGTATAAATAGTACACAGATTCTAACCCCGTATTTCAGCTTTGGAGAGCGGATGCAAAATTTCAGAATATATTGAAAAGGCAGCAACAGATTATCAACCATTACTAGTGGACGAAGGGAAACGTTACAACAACACAAGAAAAAATCTGATGTGTTACACTCACATGACTTTCTCTACTCTTGTACAAACTAGTTTTACAAACACTTATTCTCCATCTACTTCATGTTAATCAAGATAAACATTTGCAGACTCCATCTTATTGCTAATTTATTCGTAGATGCAAGGGGAATATGCTAGGCTTTAAGCGACAGTCAAATCTTTTAAGAGCTGGTTGCTATGTGGAGTATTGCATTCTCTTTGCATTACCAGGACACAAAAAATAAAGCATTTTTGAAAACATGTCTTGTGTGTCTGTGTTGGTGTGTTGGTGTGTCTGTCTGTCTGTGAACAGCGTAACTCAAAAAGACGGATAAACAATATAACTTGGTATTTAGGTTCAATATGTTCCAGGGATGCGACATGACAGTTTTCAAGGAAATTTCCCCAACCCCAAACCACCCCTTACATGGAACATTTTTCGAAAATTTCTATTTTCTCAAAAACAACTCTAACGATTTTGATTAAAGTGTCATATGTTTAAGACATATTTATGGCAAATAAAATGAATATCTTAAATTTTCTGGGGATGTCCCCGAAAGTCCTCTTCATTCTGAACGACTTTTGCATAACTGGTAAACCGCAAGATATAGACAAAATTTTACTACACAAAAAATGTACATCTCGTTAAAATACACACTATATGTCATGAAAGGTTTTGTTTTTTTGTAAAGCGAACCATTTTCGAGATATTCCTAGTTATTTCTTTGAATTTTCCAATACTTACACTTTTTCTCAACTGATAATTCGTTGTTCTTTTTTATGTTCTTGACATGCAAAGAGAATTACATTTTACACATGTCGACCAGTTCTAAAAATATTTGACTATCGCTTAAGGCGTACTATGTTCCCCTTGTGTTGTATTTGCAAGAGCAATATAGAAATACAGTAGCCTTTAAGCACATACATATCTCTTTATAGCTGGTTGCTAGGTGCAGCACCATTCCCTTTCCCACAGATTAATACTCTTTGCACATCCAGACAAAAAAATCTGATGTCTTACACTCACATGACTTTCTCTACTCTTGTACAATCTAATTTTACAAACGCCTATTCTCCATATGCTTCATGTTAATCGAGATGTCAATCTTATTTGTAATTTTCTTGTAGTTGCAAGGGGAATATGGTAGGTTTTAAGCGATAGTCAAATATTTTAACGCTGGTTGCTATGTGGCGCATTCCATTCTCTTTGCGTGTCCAGGACATAAAAAAAATGAATAACGAATTTGAGAAAAAGTATAAGTATTGGAAAATTTAAGGAAATAACAAGCAATATCTCGAAAACGGTTCACTCAACAAAAGAAATGTATATGACATAAATTGTGTATTTTAACGCGATCTACATTTTTTGTGTAGTAAAATTTTGTCTATCTCTTATGGTTTACCAGTTATGCAAAAGTCGTTCACAATGAAGAATACTTTTGGAGACATTCCCAGAAAATTCGAGATATACATTTCATTTCTCATGACATTATCTTAAACATATGATATTTTCATCAAAATCGTTAGAGCCATTTTTGAGAAAATTAAAATTTTCGAAAAATCTTCCATGTAAAGGGTAGTCTGGGGTGGGGGGATTTTCTTGAAAACCTTCGTTTCGCATCTCTGGAAGATACTGAACCTAAATACCAAGTTTGGTGTTTATCCGACTGTTCGTTTTTGAGTTATGCTGTTCACAGACACACACACACACACACACACACACACACAGACACACACACGGACATGTTTCCAAAAATTCTTTTTTTGGATTCAGGAGGTCTCAAAACATGTATTTCCGGTGAAATCTCGGTATCGAATTTCTAGGTGGAATGCAATACTTCCCCTGCTTACTATACGTAGTAGAGAAAGTAAAAATGAATAACGAATTCCCATTTGAGAAAGTAAGTATTGAAAAATTTAAAGGAATAACAAGCAACATCTCGAAAATGGTTCACTCAACAAAAAATGTGTATGACATAAATTGTGTATTTTGACGCGATCTACATTTTTTGTGTAGTAAAATTTTGTCTATATCATGGTTTACCAGTTATGCAAAAGTCATTCACAATGAAGAATACTTTTGGAGACATTCCCGGAAAATTCAAGAGATACATTTCATTTCTCATGAAAATATCTTAAACATGTGATATTTTAATCAATATCGTTAGAGCCGTTTTTGAGAAAATTAAAATTTTCGACAAATGTTCCATGTAAAGGGAAATCTGGGGTGCGGGGATTTTCTTGAAAACCTTCGTGTCGCATCTCTGGAAGATACTGAACCTAAATACCAGGTTTGGTGTTTATCCGACCGTTCGTTTCTGAGTTATGCTGTTCACAGACACACACACACACACACACACACACACGGACATGTTTCCAAAAATGCTTTTTTTTAATTCAGGGGGTCTCAAAACATGTATTTCCGGTGAAATCTCGGTATCGAATTTTTGGGTGGAATACAATACTTCCCCTACTTACTATACGTAGTAGAGAAAGTAAGAGATAAAGCAAATAATGTTCAAGAAGTTCCGAGCTCGAATCTCGGCTAGAGTGATTTAGAGAGGTTTTTTTAGGGGGGTTTCTCATATCCTGAAATATGCATATCAGCTAACTTTAACCTCTATAGATCCTGGGCTCAATTAAGCATCACCTCACCCAATAATGTGATAGCTAAAACATCTTATGTGCTACATTCACATGCGATTCTCTACTCATTCTTCTACGAACTATTATTAGAAAAAGTATTATTCTGCCTTCTTCTCTGTGATGGCTTTGAAATTGTATGCTCTTTACGTGAAAAAATGAATTGCGTCTCACCACTTGAAAAATTCAAACCAATTTACAAAGAATATCTCAGAAATGGTTAATGCCAATAGAAAAATTTATTTGACACAAACTGTGTGCTTTAACAAGATCTACATGTTTTGTGTGGTAATTAATATTTTGTCTATCTCTTACGGTTCACCAATTATACAGACATTTAAACTGAACAGCATTTCATAACAGGATATTACCTGATAATTCACGATATGTATTTTGTTTGTCCTGCAGCAATGGTAGCTCAGTTGGTTAGAGCAGCCGGAAGATCCGTGGTTCAAATCCCGGCTATGACCTTGCATTTTTCAATTTGATTCTACCTTTCCTACACACGGCTTATGTGAAAAAACAATTAATCGCCAAACAATGCGTTGTTTTTCTCCAAGTGCAGTTAACAATACTTCCAAGAAGCAAAAGCAAGTCGCATGTTAACCTTCAGAGCAACAGTAATACACGGCGAGAACCTGATGGCACTACAGAGAGAGAGAGAGAGAGAGAGAGAGAGAGAGAGAGGGAGAGAGAGCGCAACACTACGTCAAGGAAAAACAAAACTTGGCTACATTCATATGACTTTCTCTACTCTGTATCGCTTATAAGTGGGACATAAATTATCCTTACGAAAGTTTACTTACCTATCTACTTCATTTTAATCGAGATAAGCCTTTTCCAAAAATAACTACATTACACATTTCGTTATAGATACAAAGAGAACAGCGATAGTCAAATGTTTAACAACTGGACGCTATATGCTGGCCTTAAAATTCCATACTGTTTCCATGACATCGCGAGAAACAAGTGAAAATCGACAGCACTTATGGCTAAGTTTTTAACAATTCGAACCATTAATAACCGATATCTCGGAAATGGCCGAGCATAAAAGCGTTATTTCAAAACAAATTGTGTGTTTAAACGTGATCTACATTTCTGTGTAGTATGTTTTTGTATATCGCTTAATGTTTACCAGTTACATAAAATTATATAACTTTAGTTGCAATGAAGAGGACTTCACACGCTATTCCCAGAAAATTGAAGACGTACATTTTATTTGTGATCGTTAGCCATTTCTAGTTAATAAAAATTTCGAAAGTGGTCCATGTTAAGGGTAGTTTGGGGGAGGATTTTCTTGAAAATCTTCGTGTCGCATCTTTTGGAAGAACTGAACCTAAATAGCAAGTTTGGCATTTATCCGATTTTTCATGTTTATGCTGTTCACACATAACTTTTTAAAAAAAAAAATTATTCAAGGAGTTTCAAAACACGCATTTCCGTTGAAATCTCCGTATCGAATTTTTGTGTGGAATGCAATACCTTCTCTACTATCATGCGGTGGAAGAGAAAGTAAAAATGAAGGGTAGTATGATGCTTTTTGGCCTAGAGTGCCATCTTTGGCCACCAAGTTTTCAAATTACGTTTTGATTTAAGAAAAGGGATCAATCCCAGCTTTTATAACAGAATATACGAAATAAAGACCTATAAAATCACATGCAAAAGCAGTTTATGTGCCATATTATGTAGCGATATTTCCGCCTGATTAAGCATACACAAAAAGGAACTCTGTAATAATTATAATTTAGGAATTATTGATAAATAACTTTTAATTTAATAATTTTCCATAATTTTAAAGTAATGTGATTCAAAATTGCATCAATCGAAAGCCCTTCTGAAACTTTAAATGTTTTAAGTTTCAATAATATTGTTAAATAAATAAATAAAGGCGTAATTTTCTAAGAAAAATTGCAAGATTTAGGCAAAATAAGAGTAGCTTCATTTCAGAATGTCCATTATGTTTTCCGAGCGTGGGCCCATAAAATTCTAAAGCTTATTTTGTATTCGTGGAGATGAGGCAAGTTTTAAGAGTAAGCAGACTCTATGAGGTAAGGGACATTTCTTACAGTTAGGCTTTGAATTTTCAACCAAGGAACCAATGAACGTAGAGAAAGATAGGAAGACGCAGTGGAATGTACAAAATTTGTAGGCGAGCAGTGACTGATATATGTGAACTCGAGCGTGGATTTAGGACAGTTTGTCGTGATTCTTCTTTAAGGTAACACGTAGCACTCCGGGTCAGCAAAGGACGCTAAAGTTCCGAAATTTGCTAAGTGCCGCGCAATTACGCAATTATAAAGTGATGTAGGTGAAACATATAATGCGCTAAAGGTATTCTTTGATATAATTATATCCAACCTCATAAACGAGTTAATGTTAGTCAAGATACTACTTCAAGTTCGAGCGAATCTAAAGAACGGTGATAGAGCACCGAGATATTAAATAACTAGCCGGAGCAAACTTTAGTGTTCCAAGAGACAATAGTGGGAAGACAGTGCTAAAAGAATCACACGTGTTAGGGAATACCAATGAATCTTATAGGATTTCTAGCATAAAGAATGAGAAAAGTGAAAACAGGGTTTCTTTCAAGACAATGTCCCGGTGTCACCACTTGCGCAATCCTACCCTGACAACAACAGTAGGGAATTTCAGACCGATTCGCCGACAACTGACCCTGAGATACGACGAGAAGTGCTTCCTGACTGATTTCGAGTCCTGAAGACTACCCTAGTACGACGCAGATAAGATACCACAACGAAGTAGCGGGGCAAAACGCTACACATATCACAATAAACGTGGCGCTGGTCATAAGTAAAAAATCTGTTAGGATAAATCCTGGGTATAAAGAGAAAGGTTTGGTCAGTGGGTCACTTGATCCAGTGAGCAAGATTATCTCAGAGACTATTCAAATAGAATGCGTTAACTCGCTGGAAAATTTCTCTCTTTTTTTTGGATGATACACTGTACGGTACCCAGGGATATGGTACTTATTAGGCTCCATTATACGTTCAATATGGCCTGAGTGCTCTTATCAGGGAGTTGGATTTTGTCCTTTATTGCTAGCAACCTGATTATTTTAGAGCACGCAGGGGCAGGCAGACATCCCTACATGGGGAGAAATTAAGCTTAGATTAGCTATTTACGCAGGTATGCAAAATAAAGCTTTAGCAGACGAAGCGTAAGCCAACTTCTAACCGAGTGAGGTGGCATTCGGGAGATCTCGGGTTCCATCTCCGGCGACCGCTCACTGAACCTTGGATTTTTCGTGGTTTCCCCGGGTCGGAAGGTGAATACTGGGCGGTTCATCTTCTACCACGACACTTCTGCCCGTCATTTCCTGCACTCATCTTCTTTGTCATCTGTTTCGGGTTGTAGGACCAGACGACGGTGTTTGGCGGGTTGCGTCTATACCCTCTTTGGAGATTTCTTTCCGTCGTCGTCCAGGGACCGCTCGATTGGATACCCACTTCTGGGTGCTTTCGCGCAGGCCCTCCTTCGGAACCCAATGAGTGGACTCAGGCGGCGTTGGAGGCGTTCAATCTGGAAACATTAGCGACCCCGTCATCATCCGGATCTGGTCGCTCTTCAGGTCTCTCCCCTTATCCCTCCCTCCCAGGGATGCGTGAGGCGCTCTGAACCGGCTTCGCCCCCTCCCAGTTTGTCCGAACCTTTACCTACCTTAAAACGGAGTTCGAAATACTGGATAATTCCGCTAAAGCTTTTACGTACGTTATGTATGCAATCGTTTGCCAACACTGCAGCAATCTAACAAAAATAAATAAATAAATAAATAAAAAAGACCATTGTAACATCACGAACAACCAACAAATCAATAAATTTACCAGCAATACTTGTATTACCCCATTAAAAATTTATAATGTTTTGGGAATTATTTTGCTTGTATTTGAGATACCCGAACGCTTATTATCGTGGTAAGCAAAACTGTAACAAATTTGAAATTTACCTGTGAACGGATTATCTTCCACTCGCTTAGGCCCAAGTGACACTCACCTGCAAAAAAAGAAAATTGAGTTTAAATTCAAAAATAAATGCATAATCTTCTGTTAGTCACAGATCACGAAAGGCTAAAAAATAACAATAAAATGAATAAAAAAGTTCAAAGCTATAATTTATTAACCGTTGTGTTTCAAAGACCCTTTATATATGAGAACCACGCGACTTTCTCTGCACATTAGCGTTTCATGAGCATCCAACAACCTGATCATTTAAAATGACTATTTTTACTTTCTCTACTACGTATAGTAAGTAGGGGAAGTATTGTATTCCACCCAAGAATTTGATACCGAGATTTCGCCGGAAATACATGTTTTCAGACCTCCTGAATCCAAAAAACGCATTTTTGGAAACATGTCCGTGTGTGTGTCTGTGAACAGCATAACTCAGAAACGAACAGAAGGATAAACACCAAACTTGGTATTTAGGTTCAGTATCTTCCAGAGATGCGACACGAAGGTGTTCAAGAAAATCCCCCCACCCCAGACTACCCTTATATGGAACATTTTTCGAAAATTTTAATTTTCTCAAAAACGACTCTAGCGATTTTGATTAAAATATCATATGTTTAAGATATTTTCATGACAAATATAATGTACATCTTGAATTTTCTGGGAATGTCCCCAAAAGTATTCTTCATTGTGAACGACTTTTGCATAATTGGTAAACCATAAGAGATAGAGAAAATTTTACTACACAAAAAATGTAGATCGCGCTAAAATACACAATTTATGTCATATACATTTCTTTTGTTGAGTGAACCGTTTTCGAGATATTGCTTGTTATTCCCTTAAATTTTCCAATACTTGTACTTTTTCTCAAATTCCTTATTCATTTTTTTTATGTCCTGGACATGCAAAGAGAATGGAATGCGCCACTTAGCAACCAGCGTTAAAACATTTGACTATCGCTTAAAACCTACCATATTCCCCTTGCATCTACAAGAAAATTAGCAATAAGATTGACATCTCGATTAACATGAAGCATATGGAGAATAAGCCTTTGTAAAAATAGTTTGTACAAGAGTAGAGAAAGTCATGTGAGTGTAACACATCAGATTTTTTCTATTCACATCATAATAATCAAGATTGACAGTCATTTAGTTGCTACCATAAAACACGAGCTCGCAAGAAACCAAACGATGGTTATAAACGTTTCAGCATACATTGTAATTATTGGGTTGTCTCGTAAGTAAAATCGGTTTTTAAGTTTGGTGTTTTATAAGATAAATTTGCTTCACCAATGCTATTTACAAGATGTCATAGCTAGTATTGCGTATGTTGCGAGAATGTGTCAGTCAGTTGTTAATACAAATACAAATGTTACAAACTTTGAGATTGGTGTCCTTCTAAGGCACTACTGGGGACACTGCCGCGGCTCGACAAATATATGAAGTGGAAGGTGAAGGTGTCGTGTGGCACAACGATGGTTCCAACGTTACAACACTGGAGAAGAAAACACTAAAGATTTAGCACATTCTGGAAGACCTAATTTATGGTATATTAAGAATACTCGCAGTTTTGGAAGAAAATCGGCAAAAAAGTACTCGTAGATTGTCAGAAGAACTTGGTCCATCAAAAGATATCATATATCGCCAGATTAATAAACTTGGAAAATCAAACAAAAGCTGTAGATCTGTACCTCGTGAATTGACACCCAACAGGCTCAACGTAGAGTGGATATCTATCGTCGGCTCATCGGTAACCCCATGGATGGTAGATTTATCAGGAGAATTGTCACATGGGATGAAAAATGGATCTATTACCGAAGCCCTGATGTCTCAAAATAGTGGCTCAGTCGCCGTCAACCTGCCAAAGTCATCGTTAGGAAAAATCACTTCGGCCCCAAATTAATGTGTGTATGCGATGGAATTTTGAGTTTGTTCCAAACGGGCATGCAGTCAATGCGTATTTTTATTCTCAACTAATGGAACGACTTCATGAAATTTTAAGACGGAAATACCCAGCATTAATTAATCGAGTTAACTAAAGTTCTCTTGCAGCAGGACAATGCAACATCCCATACTGAACGAACAACCATGACAAAAACTCAGGAATTGGAAGGAGTCGAATTGCTACCACACCCAGCATACAACCCTGATCTCGCCCCTTCAGATTACCATCTGTTTCGATCCACGGCGCATTTCTTGCGTGGAAGAAATTTCGAAAACGTTGAAGCCGTGGAAGTAGGTCTCATCGAATTCTTTACATCAAAAACCAGAGACTGGTACCGTCGCGGGATAATAAACCTCGCTGAAGGATGCCTAGAGACCATAGAATCTGATGGTCTCCACTTTGAAGAGTAGTTTTAATTTATTATCAGAAAACGTTCCAAATAATGTTTTGCTTAAAAAACCGACATTACTTATGAGACACCATCTATACCTTTGCGTACGTCTTTGCTTTTACTAAAATCTCTCAAATTATGTTAAATAAATGTAACACAAGTGCTGTATAAATAAATATATAAGGCATAGTCAGCCATTTGCTGGCATATTTTCACAACCGCCTGAATCTTACGCTATGAACGTCCCAAGACTCCTAGGAAGCGTTCGTGTGTGTGTGTGTGTGTGTGTGTGTGTGTGTGTGTGTGTGTGTGTGTGTGTGAAGAACATAACTCAAAAACGAAACGTAGGATAAATACCAAATTTGCTATTTAGATTCAATACCATCCCAAGATGCGACACAAAGATTATCAAGAAAATCCCCAACCATCAACTAACCTTTACAGGGAAAATATTTCTAATTTTTTTTCCTAAAAAATGGCTCCGACGATGTTGATTCAAATAGAATATATTAAACATATTTAAATTACAAACAGAATCTTGTATCTTGAATTGTCAGGGAATAGCCTGTGAATTCCTCTTGATTCGGAAGGATGTTTCTAGTCTTGTGTACCTGGTAAATGTTAAGCGATAGACGAAAACGCACTACACAAATGTAGTATGTAGATCTCTTTAAAACCATTTATTTCAAATAGCTTTCTTTTTGTGGTATCAGCCATTTCCGAGATACCCATTATTAATGGTTTGAATTTGTAACAGTTCCCCCTTATTAGAACCCCACTAAGTTGATGATGATGGACCGTTGGGAAATGATGGATGCTGTATTATGTACCTGTAGGTCGTCATGATGCCCATACACTTGTGATGTATCACGAGGTTCTTGTAGACTGGAATCTAATGATCATGTATCTGTATTCTTGTGTGTTAGTATGTTGTAAATAGTATTTTATAATTGTGCCACGGCTGTTGTATTTGTTTCGGAGAGCCCTTGTGTCTTGTCAGGGTTAGATATGGAGAATGTTAAAATATTTTGTGCACACCTAGTCTGTTAACTATTTCACTTACATTTTAGATAAACCACATGTAAATATTCACAATTCACCATTACCTTCATTATGTTAAAACATGTATAACTGGCAGACTTTAAATACGTAGTTTTAGCGTCTATTTAGAGACGAGCTTATACAATACCTTCCTGCTCGAATTCTGACAGGCTTCTGTTAGCGTTCCCTTCAACCGTTTTCTTCGCCTACGTATTTGAATTATAGGTATGCATCAATGTACCTGATTGGTGCTACTATCCAATAACAGTTTATGTTATATATATATATATATATATATGTACAAACTTCTATTGTTTTAATTATGAATCCAAGGTTCGTTACATGCTTACGTAGATGCTACTGCATTCTCATAATTTTTATTACTTGTTGTATAACTAACAACGGCCTTTCCCTCTCATATTATATTCTATATGTTATAATGTTATATACCTGCTTTCCACCATGTGTACATTATGAATATATGTGTTTTGAACATCCTCTTAATTATTATAAGTGCAATATTAGCAAAGAAAGTACATAACACGTAAAATTTATTAATAATTTCTTTCTTGAATATTTTGTTCTATGTTGATGCTGAGAATCAGTGAATTAGACAGTTCGTTACATGCTTACGTAGATGCTACTGCATTCTCATAATTTTTATTACTTGTTGTATAACTAACAACGGCCTTTCCCTCTCATATTATATTCTATATGTTATAATGTTATATACCTGCTTTCCACCATGTGTACATTATGAATATATGTGTTTTGAACATCCTCTTAATTATTATAAGTGCAATATTAGCAAAGAAAGTACATAACACGTAAAATTTATTAATAATTTCTTTCTTGAATATTTTGTTCTATGTTGATGCTGAGAATCAGTGAATTAGACATCTTATTACAATAACGAGTAATCGTATTAGTTTGTCCGTTGCTAGTACTGTATGTTGCTTCAAACTGTTGAATTCTTTGGCATTGTTTTAAAGCCCTGTCGGCTTTCAGTTGTTTCTTGCGATTGCATGAAAACAGTAAGCAATTTTAAGGCCAGCATATAGCGTCCAGTTCTAAAACATTTGACTATCGCTGTTCCCTTTGTGCCTATAACAAAATGTGTAATGTAGCAATTTTTCCAAAGATTTGTCTCGATTAAAATGAAGTAGATAGGCAAATAAACTTTCGTAAGAATAGTTTTTATACCCATTAATAAATGATACAGGAAGTTTTTAATCAGCAAACCTCAAAACGCGCATTTCCGGTAAATCTCGGTATAGAATACTTCGTCTACTCGCTGTAGTTAAATAATAGAGAAAATAAAAAGTAATCCGAGGAATATATGACGTGGGTTGTTATTCTTGTGTTCGTCATTTTCCGGCAAAGTCACCCACAAAGACGTCTTTTAACAGTCTAAAGGAAAATCCAGTACAATTAAACCATTTTCTAATTCTGTGAAGTGAGAATACATTTAGAGGGTGAACAATGAGACTAGTGACAAGACTTCATTTAGGACGAAAGTAAAAAGTGTTGTTGTCTCCGTTGGTTGATGTAATTTGCTCTGTTAGAGCAGCGGACTGCATTGTGGGTGGGCGATAAAGCAAGTACATTGTCCACACTTGTAATGTCGCGCGTCTGAATAATTAGCAAGTGAATGTAGGGTTGGGAGTGGCGTGTCCAGGTTTGTTTCCAGCCCAACATACAATTTGTATTCATTGCTCATTAAAATGAATAGGGTGTACCCCATAAAAATGAAATATTAGCGCAACTCAGCGACGTAGCTTAGGCATATGTTTGCACGCCACTGTTGTCACAACGCAGTGTCACGCCTCTACGTAAACACCACGCTTTTTCCGGTTACGGTTTGACTGGTTTTAAGAATTTCAAGTCATTCGTAGTAGTAGGAAATTTGGGAAACTATGAGGGCTTAGTGGCTCTCGCACTCCAACCTTCTGTGCCTCCCTTTTCCTTTCATAAGACTTCGAGTTACTCAGAGGTTATTAGCTCCAGGACTCCCTTTTCTGGCATAAAATCTTTAAAACTATCTAATGTTGAGGCCTCAAAGAGTCGGTGTATTCTTCTTCCTGGGACCTCGCAATCTAACATTAAATCACTGGCGGTTTCTTCTCGCTGCCACAAAGTCTGCAGGTGGTATCCCCTTGAAGGATACTCATACTTCGTAGGTGCTTTTTGACGTTACTATAAGCACGTCGGGTCGAACATCTCAGCCCCTATTATGGAGTTGTTCGGATTGGGTTGGACTCGACCGGGCAGTGGTTCCCTATAACCATGAGAGATTGGGAACGTCTGAGCAGTAATGCCCAGGCGGGGTTGTGAGACGCCTCAAGATCCTCCGGTACCGCCCTGGATAGCCGGTAGCTAGTGTGCTAAGTTCACTGTCGGTTCTACCGAGGTTTATCGGTAATGTTCCCCTTTGGGTTTAACGCGCGTAAGTGGCGTATCCATTACAGTCCCTGCGTGAGCAGAGGGGGGCAGTTTAAAGTTATAAGGTACTGCCCTAATGGAAAAACCTACGGGAGGGAGTGTCACTACTCGGTTGACATCCTCCCCGTGTCGCCTCGGCTCATGTGGATTTTCTTGTCCAGTTAATAATTCAACGCCTTCCTGTTCTACTGTTACTTCTACTTAAATACAGAAGCGATCCAGTGAAGTTGTCATTGGGTCCTTTAACAACGTATTTGAATAGTGTTTGGCCAGAGATATTTTCCTACCCTTTTTATGTTCCTCTATGGTCCATTTTATTACTGCAGTTCTAGAATATGATTTACTTATTCTGCAGAAAGTTTCAGGTCCACAGCATGGGATTTCAACTACCTTCTTGGCTAACTGATCAGCTCTTGCAGTGCCCTCAATACCCTGATGGCCCGGCACCCATCCTAGCACCACATAGGTGTGCTGTGATAGTGTTTGCAATTTAGTACATCAATTTGGATTTAAACTGGTATAAATGAAGTGCTTTTAAAGCAGCTTCACCGTCAGAGAAGATAAGTAGGTGCTTACCTTTGTAGCCCTTTTCCTAAACCTCTAGACATTCACAAGTTTATAACCTACTATGTCCAGCCTTGACTATGGGCATCATCAGGAAACCGAAGGGACATCTGGTACCTCGACCCAACGCGGATCCTTTGTGCTAACCACCCAGGAGGAACGGATGAAGTGAAGGAACTGCAGGACGCTATAGGTCTAAGGAAGGCAGAGGAAAGAGACAAGCAGGGGTCCCTAACGATTCCAAACTTGATCATCTGGTCACTCCTGCGTGCTGATCACAGAAGGCTTCCCTCTGGAAAAACCGGGGAGAACTCGACCCATCCGAGGCGGCTCAGAGAAGGCTGGCATTTACAGGACCGAGAACGAGCAAGCATCCACGCCATCTGTCCGACACCGACCGAAACCCTACAGTCCCTAAGCCCAACTGAAACATGAAAGGGGAAGTGACATTTTAGGAAATGAGGGTAAAGAAATCCGTGTAGAAGAGAAATCGCACCAGCATTCGCCTACCGACCTTGGAAACCACGAAAAAAAGATGATCAGAGGGCGAGCCAAACAGAAATCCCAAACGGATCCTCCCGAATGCGAACCTCACACGTTACCGTGAAGTCATCTCGCTCTGTGGGAGGGAGGGGAGGTAACTGTTTGACTGCTTTTAACAATTTCCAAAAGTTCATAAGTTCATTAACTTTTAAAGCGGTTCTTGGATCTACTGCTGCTGAATGCCATCTGGTAACTAACTTGGTGACCAAGTACACGTCCAATATGGCTGCGTCACCGCTTCACCGCAACAAATTACTCCCCAAATATGGCGGAGCGTGATCTTCCAGCATAGCTGTTGCAACAAGTGTGTCACTTGGCTGGTGGCCAACTCTCTCCTGCCCTCGCTTCAACCCCGTGTGGGGATATATAACCGCCCAGCCAAAAGTCTCAAGGATGAGTACTCGACGGGACACGCAGGAGGAACAACGTAGAACACCTCATCGCATATAAGGAAGTCTACTCCGAGTCAGCAAGCGCCCGAATGGGGCGAATTATTGTTACTATGTATTCACTCTTAGGTTGATCCGCGTCAAAACAAACCCCAGGTGACCACTGCACCGCTATAATGTATCCTTCCGCCATTCGCACTATAAATAGTGTCACACTTTCAGACCATGTGGCGAGTACAAGTGGCACGTAGTGTAAAAAAGACCAGCGTCCTTATTTCGACAACTGAAACGGTGACTAGCATATTCTGTTAAGGGTTAAAGGTGATAAGATTAATAGTTAAAACAAAATAAACGTTTGTATTTAATACTCAAATAAATGAGCGAAAAATAAAGTAACAGGTATGCGATAACCTAATTTATTCGCTCTCTGGAAGCGGCACTTTATTAAGTGTTGGCAGCTCAATCTAAAAAATCTTATGTGTTACACTCACATGACTTTCTCTACTCTTGTACAATCCATTTTTACAAACGCTTATTCTCCATATGCTTCATGTTAATCCAGATGTCAATCTTATTGCTAATTTTCTTGTAGATGCAAGGTGAATTGGTAGGTTTTAAGCGATAGTCAAATATTTTAAGAGCTGATTGCTATGTGGAGTATTCCATTCTCTTTGCATTACCAGGACAAAAAAAATGAATAACGAATTTGAGAAAAAGTATAAGTTTTGGAAAATTTAAGGGAATAACAAGCAATATCTCGAAAATGTTTCACTCAACAAAAAAAATGTATATGGCATAAATTGTGTATTTTAAAGCGATCTAATTTTTTGTGTAGTAAAATTTTCTCTATCTCTTATGGTTTACCAGTTATGCAAAAGTCGTTCACAATGAAGAATACTTTTGGAGACATTCCCAGAAAATTCGAGATATACATTTCATTTGTCATGAAAATATCTTAAATATATAATATTTTAATCAAAATCGTCGAGCCATTTTTGAGAAAATTAAAATTTTCGGAAAATGTTCCATCTAAAGGGTAATCTGGGGTGGGCGGATTTTCTTGAAAACCTTCGTGTCGCATCTCTGGAAGATACTGAATCTAAATACCAAGTTTGATGTTTATCCGACTGTTCGTTTCTGAGTTATGCTGTTCACACACACAGACACACACGGACATGTTTCCAAAAATGCTTCTTTTGGATTCAGGGGGTCTCAAAACATGTATTTCCGGTGAAATCTCGGTATCGAATTTTTGGGTGGAATACAATACTTCCCCTACTTACTATACGTAGTAGAGAAAGTAAAAAGAAATTGTGCACTGTTACGCGAATTGCATTCTTCTTAAAATCACTACATTCTTGCATCGCGTATTTCATATGCTTTCTTTTTTTCCGGGTGTAACCACTTTTTCTGCACAAGCACTGTTTATGCTTGCACTCGAAACACCGGTGAACTCAGAAGTTAATTTCACCACTTCTTTCGCGGAAAGTGTTGGATATTTCTCACATAACTTATAGTAAAGATTCAACACTATTGTTTTTTCACCACTAGTCAATGGTTTGCGCGGCTAATGCTTTACGTAATTCGACAAAACGCAAGAGCAAATTCAACGTCCGCCATGATACTGAACACAACTGCTGGTTTCTGGCTGTAAACAATATTCTGCACCTACCCGGATGTCAGGTGACTCATACGAATTGCGTCATGGGAGTTGTAGCTCTGTTTTACGGTATAAATCAGCGTTAAATAAAACCTTAGGTATTTGTATAGAATATTATAGTATTTAAAGATAAATTCATTCTAAAATTCAGAGATTAGCATGGGACTACTTTCCTGGGCGCATTGCTACCGTGTTACACCACGGTGTACTGACCACGTGGGTTTGTTTTGCCACGGATTAGCCTAAGAGTGAATATAGTGTAGACTAGGGAAGCTTGGACATCGCAATACACAAAAGGATTTACGGTGTAGTATGCGAGTGTCATATTATGTTTGGTTGGTGCACATATTCTAAAATTAACTGCTGCCAGTAGTTCGGTGAAAACAGCTTTGTTCGCGGGCAAATAAAGTAGCGTGACTTTGAAGGGATTGCCTTTGAACTCAAGAGCGTTATTTTATAGAAAAGGCAAGTTTGTTTAACGCTAACAGTTGAGCAAATTGTGAAAGGAAAAGTATTTAGCTTGGTATTCAGTACATTAGAAACATTTCCTATTTAACGAACTTACAGAATACTTATGCAAAGCTTGATGGTCATAAATTTTGCAGGAGTGTTTTAATTTTATTGCATCGTTTATTTGGATGTTGGAAACATTTATTGGTTTATAAAGAATTTTCTTCCTAATCTGAACTTTTGATTTGCGCTTTATACACGTTTTGGTTTCCCCTCTTGGTCCATTACCTTTCATGTTTTCTTATT
Organism: Deroplatys truncata; assembly: GCA_030765065.1. Taxonomy (NCBI): domain Eukaryota; kingdom Metazoa; phylum Arthropoda; class Insecta; order Mantodea; family Mantidae; genus Deroplatys; species Deroplatys truncata. The sequence continues at coordinate 18,849,975 of CM060979.1, forward strand.
CATTGCTACAAGGGTGTTAGTGGGAAAGTGCCAGTATTGAGAAAAAGAAAAAGAAAACCACCACCATTTTCTATATCCATCCCTACATAACTCAATAAATCCGATTTCTTTTTCATTCCAACCGAAATCCTTACGGTCTGCTGCAAGTCCATGTATAACTTACAAAAAGAAGCTTTTGGGCAGAAAATCAACACTGTAAAGTCTTAGGCACTGCCTCTGTGATCAAGTGGGCAGCGTTCCGACTTCGCATCCCAAGTGGTCACGGGATCGTTTCTCGGCTGGGGCCAGCAATTTTTCATTTCTCAACAAGTTAGTACATAACAGAGAATGTAGGTACTGCATTCGAAACAAAAATTCGATATCGAGATTTCATCGGACATTTATGTTTTGAGGCACCTTGAATACTCCAAAAAAATGTCCTTGTGTGTGCCTGTGAACAGCATAATTTAAAAAGTCTGATAGGGTTCAAAATCTTTCAAAGATGCGACACGAAGATTTTCAAGGAAATCCTCCAAACTACCCTTTACATGGAAAATGTAACGAAATGTTTTATTTTCTCAAAACTAGCACTAAAGATTTTCATAAAATACATATTAAAGATATTTACTTGAAAAAATATATACCTATCTGAATTTAACGCACAATTAATTTTAAATAACCTTTTTGTGGCATCAGACATTTCCGAGAAATTCGTTATTGATGGTTCGAATTGTTCAAAACTTAGACAACATTTTAAAGTGCTGTCGACTTTAAGTTGTTTCTCGCGATGTCATGGAAACAATATGGAATTTTAAGGCCAGCGTATAGCGTCCAGTTCCTAAACAATTGTCTATCGTTGCTCCCTTTGTAACTATAACGAATTGTGTAACGTAGCTTTTTCCGGAAACGTTTATCTCGATTAAAATGAAGCAGATAGGAAAATAAGCTTTCGTAAGAATAATTTGTACCTAATGAGCGATAGAGGATAAAGAAAGTAATGTGAATGTAACACAGCAGAGCTTTTATTTCGGCACTAGCCATTTCCGAAATATCCGGTATTCTACACTGGTTCAAAATTTATCAACTCTTGTCATTTAAAGTGATGTCTCTATTTATTTATTTGTTTGTTTGTTTCTCGTCATGTCACAGAAATAGTATGACTTTAAAGACCAGCATGTTGCCTCCTGCTTTTAAACATCTGACTGTCAATTCGTTTTCCTGAATCTACCTTGTACCTACAATGAAAAGGTTAGTCTGGATTAAAATGAAGTAAATAAACCTTTTAGAGGCTTATAAAAATAAACGACTGTGGGTGGAGAAAGTCGTGGAAACGTAAAACATCAGATATCCCCACCTTTCCTTTATCCTTATGGGACGTCCGGTTATGAAAAGAGGAAACTCCATGAAAACAACAGCGTTGCTTCCACCTATAAATTCCATGTCCGATTGTCAGTAGCATACATTTTGGGTGTCTTTTAGAAAGACAGCCCTGAAAATGTTGAATATCACCTACTGCATAATAGTTATGATTATGAGCAAATTAATATAACTACAGAAGTTCCCAATAACACTACTAATAATAATATAGCATTTCTTTTTTCACAAAGGAAGTACCTTTCTTATACTTATCTTTGTGTACATAATTAAATGGGTACACCGTGCAAGAACGAAAGTGGAGTTAAGAGTATGGATGGTATTGAGAAATCGGCAGATGTTTCCGTGCTTGTACACGTTACCTTCTTCTGCTACAGTAACTTTAATTTCTGCCGTAGTGTACACGAGCCGTATTATCTGGCCCCATAACGCAATACGTAGTACCAGCTGCGCATGCGCAGAAGCTCCTTCTAACGTGCAAACTTTTAATATGCGCTACCGACCCTATTGCCAAATTTCATCGGGTTTAGAGTAGCAACGCGGTAGATTTAAACGCATTCTATTTTAAATTACCGCATATACGTTGCGTTTAATGGCGTTCAAAGAAAAAATAACCAATAAATCTGCAGCTGTCAAAAGTTAGGGTGCTCACTTTCTCTTGTGCTGTTGTGCAGCAGCCGTCACTACCGATCATTTACAGAGCGAGCTCAAAAGCTAGGAACCGGCTGCGCGGTGTTTTTCTGCCGTCTGCCGCTATCATAGAAAGGCGCGGATGAAACAACACATTTTTAAAACTACTTTTAAAGGCTTTACTCACCAACTTTATGAAAGGAGATGCTGAAACTGGCCACCGAAGTTGTCCATACATTTATGTCACCTCTTTAGCAAAGCATCCATCACTCAGCGTAGTTCACGTTGAGAAATGCTGGCAATTTCCTGGCGGATATTTTTTTTTAATTCTTCCAGAGTGTGTGGGTTTGTCTTGTACACTTTGTTTTAAGTTCGCCCAGACATAGAATTCGCAGGGAGTTAGTTCGCGGGACCGAGGGGGACACAAATCTCTACTAATAATTCTGTTCTCAAACACACTTTCATAAAGTTGTTAAGTAAAGCCTTTAAAAGTAGTTTTAAAAATCTATGGTTTCGTCCGCGCCTTTCTTTGATAGCGGTAGACGGCAACGAGCGCCGTGACCGCGGACAGGAAAAGCACCGGGCAGCCGGTTCGTAGTCTTTTGGCTCTCCTTGTAGCAAATGCCAAACTCAAGTGAATTGTGTATTTCAGAAACCCTTTTGTGCACATTTTCAATTTCTGAGAAAACAAAGAAAAAGAGTTCAAGTTTTGTTTGTAAAAAATCTGATGTGTTCACTCACATGACTTTCTCTACTCTTGCACAAACTATTTTTACAAACGCTTATTCCCCATCTACTTCATGTTAATCGAGATGTTAACCTTATTGCTAATTTTCTTGTAGATGCAAGGGGAATATGGTAGGCTTTAAGCGATAGTCAAATATTTTAAGAGCTGGTTGCTATGTGCAGTATTCCATTCTCTTTGCAAGTATTGGAAAATTTAAGGGAATAACAAACAATATATCTAAAATGGCACAGTCAACAAAAAATGTATATAAACATAAATTGTGTATTTTAACGGGTCTACATTTTTTGTGTAGTAAAATTTTGTCTATCTCTTATGGTTTACCAGTTATGCAAAAGTCGTTCACAATGAAGAATACTTTTGGAGACATTCCCAGAAAATTCGAGATACATTTCATTTATCATGAAAATATCTTAAACATATGATATTTTAATCAAAATCGTTAGAGCCATTTTTTAGAAAATTAAAATTTTTGATAAATGTTTCATGTAAAGGGTAATCTGGGGTGGGGGGTTTCTTGAAAACCTTCATGTCCCATCTCTGGAAGATACTGAAGCTAAATACCAAGTTTGGTGTTTATCCGACTGATCGTTTCTGAGTTATGCTGTTCACAGACACGGACATGTTTCCAAAAAGGCTTTTTTTGGATTCAGGGGGTCTCAAAAGATGTATTTCCGGTGTAATCTCGGTATCGAATTTTTGGGTGGAATACAATACTTCCCCTACCTACTATACGTAGTAGAGAAAGTAATAATGCAATAAGATAGCCTTATTTAAATTTGCATCAGTCAACCTAATCTTTATTCGATTTTTACAGAAAATGTCGTTACCTGATTCAACTGGCGCTGCTTCTGTGAACGATTGATAGCCTAGCAGTGCCGATTTGGCTGCTGGAAGACCAAGATGTCCAAATAAATGAACAGCCGTTCAAATGCTTTCTATTCGTGTAATGACCTTTTAGGAAGGACCAGCAAAAACTGGAGGGGGATGTACAAGAGTAACACTGTGTACTCACTATCCAGGTTCTGGCATTGGATTGTCCGGGATCAATAGTGACCCCAGGGGACAACACAACGACCGTGAGAAGAAGAGACGAGATGGAAATGGGACAATAGAGATCCATTGGCCACGTCACTACGGTTCCGCCCAGAGATTCCGGGACAATAACGGCACCCTCCTTGCTCTTAATAAACAACAGAGAGAGAAGGAGACAGAGGCATTCCGGTCTGGTGGTCATCTAAGATAAGCCTTTTCTTCCTCTAACCACTGCTGCGTGAGTGTGTGTCAGCAAGGGCATGTAGCAATGCGCGTTGAGCAAGCCAAGATTTCTTTTTGTCCATTTACTTAATTGAAGCCGCATGCGGAACAAAAACTGTACATCCAGGGGGTCTCAAAACATGTATTTCCGGTGAAATCTCGGTATCGAATTTTTGGGTGGAATACAATACTTCCCCTACTTACTATACGTAGTAGAGAAAGTAAAAATGAATAACGAATTTGAGAAAAAGTATAAGTATTGGAAAATTTAAGGGAATAACAAGCAATATCTCGAAAATGGTTCACTCAACAAAGAAAATGTATATCACATAAACTGTGTATTTTAACGCGATCTACATTTTTTTGTGTAGTAAAATTTTGTCTATCTCTTATGGTTTACCAGTTATGCAAAAGTCGTTCACAATGAAGATTACTTTTGGAGACATTCTCAGGAAATTCAAGATATACATTTTATTTGTCATGAAAATATCTTAAATATATGATATTTTAATCAAAATCGTTAGAGCCGTTTTTGATAAGGTTAAAACTGTTCGTTTCTGAGTTATGCTGTTCACAGACAGACACACACACGGACATGTTTCCAAAAATGCTTTTTTTTGGATTCAGGGGGTCTCAAAACATGTATTTCCGGTGAAATCTCGGTATCGAATTTTTGGGTGGAATACAATACTTCCCCTACTTACTATACGTAGTAGAGAAAGTAAAAAGTGATGGGTCTACTCTTGGAGCTACTTTCAAGTACCCCTTCATACGTTAGCATGCCTATGTTCATATTTCTCAATTCCTTTTCTTTTGGTTTCCTTCCCATGTTTGAGGTTTCGTATTTGAGTTTAGTATCTTCCAAGGATGCGACACGAAGATTTTAAAGAAAATCCCCCCATTCCAGACTGCCCTTTACATGGAACATTTTTGAATACTTTCGTTTTCTCAAACATGGCTCTAGCCTTTTTGATTAAAATCTCATATGTTTAACATACTTTCATGGCAAATGAAATGTATATCTTGATTTTTCTGAGAATGTCCCCAAAAGCCCTCTTCATTCTGAATGACTTTCGCAAAACTGGTAAACCATAAGACAGTGACAAAATTTTACTACACAAAAAATGTAGATCTCGTTAAAACATAAAATTTATGTTATATACACTTGTTTTTGGCGAATGAAACATTTTAGAGGTGTTCTTGGTTATTTGTTTAAATTTTCCAATACTTTTACTTTTTCTCAAATGGGAATTCGTTATTCTTTTTACTTTCTCTACTACGTATAATTAGTAGGAGAAGTATTGTATTCCACCCAAAAAATCGATGCCGAGATTTCTCCGGAAATATATGTTTTGAGACCTCCTGAATCCAACAAAGGCATTTTTGGATACATGTCCGTGTGTGTGTCTGAACAGCATAACTCAGAAACGAACAGTCGGATAAACACCAAACTTGGTATTAGGTTCAGTATCTTCCAGAGATGCGACACGAAGGTGTTCAAGAAAATCCCCCCACCCCAGAATTTTAGTACATAAAAAATGTAGATCGCGTTAAAATACACAATTTATGTCATATACATTTTTTTGTTGTTGCGTGAACCATTTTAAAGGTATTGCTCGTTATTCCCTTAAATTTTTCAATACTTATTTTCTCAAATGGTAATTCGTTATTCAGTTTTTTGTCTTGGATATGCAAAGAGTATTAATCTGTGGCAAAGGGAATGGTGCTGCACCTAGCAACCAGCTATTAAGGGATATGTCTGTGCTTAAAGGCTACTGTTTTTCTATATTGCCCTTGTAAATATATATTCCCTTACATCTACAAGAAAATTAGCAATAAGATAGAGTCTGCAAATGTTTATCTCGATTAACATGGAAGTACAGGCAGAATAAGCGTTTGTAAAAATAGTTCGTACAAGAGCAGAGAAGGTCATGTGAGTGTAACACATCAGATCTTTTTATCATAATTTTAAGTTTGAAATATGGGGTGCACCTTAGATTCGCGTAAATGCGGTATGTAGTTATATGCAAAAAGGTTTAGGAACATTTTACAAGAATCACCCTAAAGCATAAATTAAATTTCCAGAACTTTCAGTCTGCGAATAGTTGCTAAGATGATTCAGAGAGAACGAGAACTAATTTAGCATTTAGAAACTAGCAATAGTGTGTCACCTACTATAGGCTACGGTTCATTGAGGTGTGCACGGTTTTGTCAGCGACGGGAACAGAGAAGCAGCATTTGGTCACCACAGTCGTCCATCGAACACGTGTTATGAGCAGTGGTAACGTTCCAGGCAACCCATAACACTTGCCATTTCCCGCAGATCGAAATGGAAAATTACGAAACAACGGGCACGCCTGCCTGTAACGATCTTTGTAGCAACTGGCCTGTATTCTTTTGTAAAAATAACTCGTAACGGCAGTCTAAATATGGCAAAAATCGACAGAAAATTACATTTTCAATTTTTGGTGCAGTCTTTTCTTAAAAATTTTATAATGTGTTACAATCACATGACCTTCTCTACCCTCCATCGTTTATTACTGGGTATACAAACTATTCCTACTAAACCTTATTATTTTCTCTACTACGTATAGTAGGTAGGGGAAGTATTGTATTCCACCCAAAAATTCGATACCGAAATTTCACCGAAAACACATGTTTTGAGGTCCCTGTATCCAAAAAACGCATTTTTGGAAACATTTCCGTGTGTGTGTCTGTGTGTGAGTGCCTGTTAAAGCACAACTCAGAAACAAACAGTAGGATAAACACCAAACTTGGTATTTAGGTTCCGTAAATTCCAGAGATGCGACAAGAAGGTTTTCAAGAAAATCCGCCCACCCCAGATTACCCTTTACATGGAACATTTTGAGAAAATTAAAATTTTGTCAAAAATGGCTCTAACGATTTTGATTAAAATATCATATGTTTAAGATATTTTCATGACAAATAAAATGTATATCTTGAATTTTCTGGGAATGTCTCCAAAAGTATTCTTCATTGTGAACGATTTTTGCATAACTGGTAAACCATAAGAGATAGACAAAATTTTACTACACAAAAAAATGTAGATCGCGTTAAAATACACAATTTATGTCATATACATTTTTGTTGTTGAGTGAACCATTTTCGAGATATTGCTTGTTATTCCGTTACATATTCCAATACTTGTACTTTTTCTCAAATTCGTTATTCATTTTTACTTTCTCTACTAGGTATAGTAAGTAGGGGAAGTATTGTATTCCACCCAAAAATTCGATACCGAGATTTCACCGGAAATACATGTTTTGAGACCCCCTGAACCCAAAAAAAGTATTTTTGGAAACATGTCCGTGTGTGAGTGTGTGTGTGTGTGTGTGTGTGTGTCTGTGTGTCTGTCTGTGAACAGCATAACTCAGAAACGAACAGTCGGATAAACACCAAACTTGGTATGTAGGTTTAGTATCTTCCATGGATGCGACACGAAGGTTTCCAAGAAAATTCCCCCACCCCACATTACCCTTTACATGGAAGATTTTTCGAAAATTTTGATTTTCTCAAAAATGGCTCTAACGATTTCGATTAAAATGACATATGTTTAAGATATTTTTATGACAAATAAAATGCATATCTTGAATTTCCTGGGAATGTCTCCAAAAGTATTCTTCATTGTGAACAACTTTTGCATAACTGGTAAACCATAAGAGATAGACAAAATTTTACTACACAAAAAATGTAGATCGCGTTAAAATACACAAGTTATGTCATATACATTTGTTTGGTTGAGTGAACCATTTTCGAGATATTACTTGTTATTCCCTTAAATTTTTCAATACTTATTTTCTCAAACGGGAATTCGTTATTCATTTTTTTGTCTTGGATATGCAAAGAGTATTAATCTGTGGGAAAGGGAATGGTGCTGCACCTAGCAACCAGCTATTAAGAGATATGTATGTGCTTAAAGACTACTGTATTTCCAAATTGCCCTTGTAAATATATATTCCCCTTACATCTACAAGAAAATTAGCAATAAGATAGACTGCAAATGTTTATCTCGATTAACATCAAGTAGATGGAGAATAAGCGTTTGTATAAATAACTTGTACAAGAGTAGAGAAAGTCATGTGAGTGTAACACATCAGATTTTTTTTGTCCTGGTAATGCAAAGATAATGGAATACTCTACATAGCAACCAGCTCTTAAAATATTTGACAATCTCTTAAAGCCTACCAATTCTCCTTGCATCTACAAGAAAATTAGCAATAAGATTGATATCTCTATTAACATGAAGCATATGGAGAATAAGCGTTTGTAAAAATAGTTTGCACAAGAACAGAGAAAGTCATGTGAGTGTAATACATCAGATTTTATTTCTATATACTTCATTTTAATCGAAATGAGCCTTTCCGGAAATAGCTGGCTATATGCTGATCTTAAAGTTCCAATCTGTTTCCAAACAATTGACAATGAATTGAAAATCGACACGACATTAAAAGAATGACAAAGCATTAAACCAATCGAACCATTAATAACGGATATCTCAGAAATGGCTTATGCCACAAAAAGGTTTTTTTTAAATAAATTGTGTATTTTAAAGAGATCAACATGTTTTGCCCAGCACGTTTTCGTCTATCGCTTAAGGTTTACCAGTTATGCAGGATTGTACAGGGAGAGCCAAAAGACTACGAACCATCTGCGCGGTATTTTTCCTGTCCGCGTTCTCGACGCTCGTTGCCGTCTACGCTATCATAAAAAGGCGCGGATAAAACCATACAACATTTTTAAAACTGCTTTTAAGCCTTTACTTACCAAATTTATGAAAGTGTGTTTGAGGAGAGAATTATTAGTAGAGATTTGAGGTCCCCTCGGTCCCCCGACCTAAACCCTGCGATTTCTATCTCTGGGGTAACTTAACACAAAATGTACAAGACAAACCCACACAACCTGGAAGAATTAAAACAAAATATCCGCCAGGAAATTGCCAGCAGTTCTCAACGTGAACTACGGCGAGTGATGGATAGTTTCCTCAAGAGGTCTCAAAAATGTGTGGACAACGATGGTGGCCAGTTTCAGCATCTCCTTTCATAAAGTTGGTAAGCAAAGTCTTTAAAAGTGGTTTTAAAAATGTTGTATGGTTTTGGTTTCATGCGCGCCTATCTATGATAGTGGCAGACGGCAACGAGCGCCGAGGACACGGACTAGACAAACATAGCGCAGGCGGTTCGTAATCTTTTGGCTCTCTCTGTATAAAATAAAAAATATTGAAGAATGTTCAATGTAAAGGGTAGTGAGTTTGGGGGGGATTTTCTTGAAAATCTTCGTGCATATCCTTGGAAGGTAATGAACTTAAATACCAAGTTTGGTATTTATTCCATTTTTAGTTTTTGAGTTATTTTGTTCACATGCACAAACACTCACACGGATACTTTTCTACAATATTTGGGGTATTCAGGGGGCCTCAAAACATGTACTTCTTATTAAATCTCTGTATCGAATTTTTTAGAGGAATACAATACTTCTATTGAAGTAGTTATTTTTACGTATTGTTATTTGTCCCACGCTTTGGGAGCCAATTTGAAGTTGTTTGTTGCTTCACGTATGGAAAGTCAATTTGAAGTAGGAGTTGTATTATATTTCGACTGTAGGGGAGTCGAACTTGAAGTAGTTGCAACCGCACGTATGGTAAAAAGTTTCCGGGAGCCTTCGCCCCAAATGTACTTTCAGGTGGCCTTTGCCCCAAATGTTTAAAAAGTATTAACTTTATAATTTTGACTGTTTCTTTAAACATTATATATTTATGTTTGCCTGGGCTGCGCCAGTATTTATATTTTTTAGAGACATGTTTCTCTTTGCAGGGTTGTGGTGCGACTGAAGAATGTAGGCGTACACAGATTATAATTTTACTTCACTCATTTTATTAATGCTTGACACAATTTAAACAGCACTTCACTGTTAGAGAGAGAGAGAGAGAGAGAGAGAGAGAGAGCTGTGAGTTTTTTTATTAATTACTTGCACTTTTTAACGCGTAAAAAGTATTTTTGTCTCACACGAATACGTATTAAATTTCTCGAGGACGTGTCTCGCGTCCGGTTAGGAACACTGTCTGCAAGCAACGCGTCCAGTTATGAGCACTATCTACAACCGACTTGATTACTACCGCCTAAATTTGTATATTTCTGTATTTCAGTCTGTGATTGGCTATTCCTAATCCAATAGAATACTTTTATTTAACTTAAGCTTTTTTCTGGTTGTTGACTGGCTATTTTATAAACTGTCACAAAGAATGACATTACTGTTGCTCCAAGAATGACTAGTAGCATTATTACACTTTCTTACTCATTATTGCCTCAAGGTTACCTCATTGTTAGCAACTTTTAACCTATTATTCTCACAGCTCCTACATTGTTAAATAACGTAATACATTCATGTAACATTATTACACATGTATACAATAATATAAACATATACAATGACACTAATATACACTTTTTATATATTGTTACATACACATATTGCTTTAAGCCGGGCTGTTATTGAATATATATGTATATATATTATATAATTAGAGTGAAATCATTTAAGTGTTAAAAATACTGCCTCACATTAGATATATTTGTTTACTTTTGCTCAGGGACATAAACATATTTATACATTTCTAGGTGTTACTCTGCGACTGTAACCCTTCTTTTGCCAGAAAACCGTTTTATGTCGTCTGTATACATGTTTGCTGCAATATGCTCAGCATTTGCGACTTCACCGCTGTTATTGCCATGTCATAAATCAAACTAAGGACGGGAAAATCAATTTGGTATTTGGCCGGGTCTTGGACAGTACATCGATCAAGGCACGAACCCAATTTGCACTGCGGCGCCACTCCTGCAGAAGAAGCGAGGGCTCTGCGCTTCGACAAAAAATGTCTGGTACATGGCGATATCACGCTGATCCCGTTACCAGAGTCTTTCATTTTCTGCATGTGGAATTAGGTGCTCGCCCGATTAACATGCAGGACTGCATATTTCCTACACTCTATTGAAACTCCCGAGAATCAATGTCCTTAAATCTATCATCGTCGAGTTCCTGGTGAGCAGAGGGTACATTTACCTCTTTCACCAAGGCGCGCGCATTCGTCTTAGAACTGCTGCTGTTAAAATAATCCTGACCGAGGGTAATTCTCATCATCAGTTTTATGGTTTCCTTTAGAGAGGCATGTGTATGCATTTTTTTTTTTTTTTTACTTTCTCTACTAAGTAGGGGAAGTATTATATTCCACTCAAAAACTCGATACCGAGATTTCACCGGAAATATATGTTTTGAGACCCCCTGAATCCAAAAAAAAACATTTTTGAAAACATGTCCGTGTGTGTGTGTGTGTGTGTGTCTGTGAACAGCATAACTCAAAAACGAACAGTCGGATAAACACCAAACTTGGTATTTAGGTTCAGTATCTTCCAGAGATGCGACAGGTAAACAACATCCCAATGCGCCACCTCACTCCACCCAATTACATACATAGTATATTCACTTCACTCGTAAGTTGTCCCGGATATTTAGCCTGCTCATAAAACTAGTAGAAATAGGAAATGGTATGCCTTTTGTAAATAGGTTGCCTGGTGATTTCTCCGAGTATATATCTGGTGATTCAGGTTAGAACATTAACCGCCTGAATATGCGGTATCAGCCATCTTTGTTGTTTAGTAACCTGAGTTAAGCTGTGTCCCTATATAATAAATAATTTCATGGGAAGAAAAACACACTTACTAAGCTAAGCCAAGACTTTCGTAAGAAGAGTGGTTGACATTACGTTTGCCTTTAATTACCATGGAGCGGAAAAGGTGAAATATCTTTCATGTCTTTCTTACGTTTCACATCGTAATAGCATATGCTCGTGTCATTTCAACTTCCTGCAACATTTCGCTCCCTCACAAGCCTTGAACAATGGCAAAAGTCATTAAGAACTCGACCTGAAACCCCGCTTTTTTTTAAATGTCAGGCTTGTTGGGCTTTCTAATGCACTCGTTAGGTGGTTGGTGATGAAATGCGTGTCATTTTCCCAGCAGCCACTTGGGGGCAGAACCTAAGCAACATTATAGTCGTTTGGCACGCACAGGTCTACGACAAATTGGTCACACAACGCCAAGGAGAGAACAAACCATTAAAGCAGCCCCCCTTCCTGCAAGTCAATCAACTTGAATGCCTACTGGTAATGTTTACTGAATGCCTGTAATCGGGGCAGGGGTGTGGAAGTCATTTCATTTCTGTGTTGCTGAGCACCAAGGGAACACTATAGAGCAAAGGTATGAGAAGCTGTAAGTGTAACGGTACGTACATATCACGGCGCACCGCAAGTGGGCTGTAACGGTCCTTTTTGCTTCCAACGTGATCCCTGGGAGGGAAGGATGAGGAGAGAGACCCGAAGGGCGACTAGATCTTGATGTCAACGGGCTCAAGCATTGACGGGGTCCGTAACGTTTACAGATAGAACACATCCTACGCTGCATGGTCCCTGCCTACAAGCCACCAACCTCCAGGGCCCCCCAGAGCGGAGACCTAACTGAGCGGTACCGCAGCGACGCCAGGAAAGAAACCTTTACAGAGCGCAAGCCACCGCCCAGTCGCAGCACCGTCGCCTGCTCCTATAAACCTGAAGCAGATGACAAGGAAGATGATGGGTACAGAAAATAGAGGAAGGAGAGTCGTGATAGAAGATGAACCACACCAGCATTATCCTGGCGACCTGTGCAAACCACGAAAAACCCATGAGTCAGAATGGGTGGTCGCCGGGTATCAATCCCGTGGCATCCTGAATGCGGAGCACAAACGTAACGCCATCCTGCTCGGTTCCAGTCGGGGTACTTCCCTTGTCAGATAGCACGTAGGGTAGGTTACCACAAAACCTGGTCTCTAAAGGAACAGATCAACAGCAGAAATGGAACTAAACTAAAATCTTCCATTGAAGAAGTAAAACAAGACAAGAACAGCAACAGAGAATTTCCAGCACAACAGATCCCTTTCTCAACTTACAAGAAGCACTCCATCCGTTCCAAACTGCAATTTCATTCCGGTGTGAGGTGGCGCGCTTATCAGAAACTGAAATGGTTGTGGCCCTACAACGTTTTCGAACGTTGAAGTATAGAGCGGTTGGTTTTGTGCTCGGCGCATTGAGCCAATCGACACAGCACCTTTTCGTTTCTCTGATGTCGCTGACTTCTGCCATTTTCACGTCCCTTCCACGCGCCAAGCACAACGCAGACCACTCTTAAACCACTTTTAACTTTAACACTCGAAAACAGTCCTAACAGTCCTAAATATCACTTTCGGCTAAAACTGTTTCAATTTCTGAGAAATACAAAACTTCAGCTACTAACCTAGCAAAACACCTTGTTCCTTGTTAGTAAAATCAAGCTGGAGAAATAAGAAAATTAATTTTTTGGGCAAGTAACCCGGGATTAAAGCTCCCCTACGCTTTCGGTAGCAGATAACAGTTTAAAATTCTTATAGGTGCTTCTCTTGTTTTCCACACGAGCTGTAAAACTGCGTGCACTCTCACAGGTGAACCAAAAATGACTTCCAAGTATCAAATTTGAGTACAGCTAAAACCAAAACAACTAGGTGATAATCAGGACACGGATTTTGATGATTTAAAAATGTTTGAATAATAACCAATAAAATGACTAGCATTTAAAACAAAAACACAAGTACAAAAATGACCTTAAACTGAGACTTATTTGATTTTTTGAAATTAGTGATAAATTACTTTATACATGGGTATGCTATACAAGAGTAAATGTAGCTATAAGAATAATGACATAATTTATAATTTAATTAACCATATATTTATTGCATTTTCTTGATTGAAGAATCTGAATATAAAATTAAGAAAACTGTTTTTAAGCCGCTCTTACAAAACTGTAGCATTCAATCTTTTGAGTTCTCAGATTATACAAAATTCATTGCGAATACAGAGGACTTCAGAGCCTATGACACGATACAAGAAAAAGGAATATCAGATGCGTTAAAAGTGTTGCAGAACTCAACGGGGCAATTCCAAGTAAACACAGGTCAATGGGGAAATAGCGGATAAGCGTGACCGAGATTTTTTTTTTTTTTTTTTTGAGTTTAAAATTCCACTTATACCCCATCTTTAACTACAATGGTCTTATCGGCGGCCTTCCTTTTGGAATATATTATTGCCTACAAGCAATGTTGTTAACTCGTATTCGCTTGTCTTTGAGCTTCTAGTAAACTTTAGGCTTTAATCATTAGATCGTACACACATTCACAATCCCTTTCGTACTTCCAGACCCTGGGGAGGATAGGGAATAACCTTGGCCATAGTAAAATTCCCACCCCGCCGGTAACCGAATCCGAGACCTCTCACGCAGCAGGCATGTGCTCTACCGATTAAACTATGGGGCCGCCAAGCCTCCTTCTACGACTGTTACTTATCAGCAAAGACGATGAGTGGATCGCACTCATTCAGAGGCACTTCCCATGCTTGGAATAGAGTGTACAGTCAGTGATGATAGACAAAAACAGACCGATGAGTTGGAATATTTTGCATTTCAGTTACACAGGATTTATTTTCGAGGAAATAAGCTGACTTTTTAGACTGACAAATGTCTCTATTCAGCCATCCGTATCTGCCCAAAGCTATTTTTACTTTCTCTACTACGTATAGTAAGTAGGGGAACTATTGTATTCCACCCAAAAATTCGATACCGAGATTTCACCGGAAATACATGTTTTGAGACCCCCTAAATCCAAAAAAAAGCATTTTTGGAAACATGTTCGTGTGTGTGTGTGTGTGTCTGTGAACAGCATAACTCAGAAACGAACAGTCGGATAATCACCAAACTTGGTATTTAGGTTCAGTATCTTCCAGAGATGCGACACGAAGGTTTTCAAGAAAATCCCCCCACCCCAGATTACCCTTTACATGCAACATTTTTCGAAAATTTTAATTTTCTCAAAAATGGCTCTAACGATTTTGCTTAAAATATCATATGTTTAAGATATTTTCATGACAAATAAAAAGTATATCTTCAATTTTCTGGGAATGTCTCGAAAAGTATTCATTGTGAACGACTTTTGCATAACTGGTAAACCGTAAGAGATAGACAAAATTTTACTACACAAAAAATGTAGATCGCGTTAAAATACACAATTTGTCATATGCATTTTTTTGTTGAGTGAACCATTTTCGAGATATTGCTTGCTATTCCCTTAAAATTTTCAATACTTATTTTCTCAAATGGGAATTCGTTATTCATTTTTTTTGTCTTGGATATGCAGAGTATTAATCTGTGGCAAAGAGAATGGTGCTGCACCTAGCAACCAGCTATTAAGAGATATGTCTATGCTTAAAGGTTACTGTATTTCTATATTACCCTTGCAAATACAAAACAAGGGGAACAAAGTACGCCTTAAGCAAAAGTCAAATATTTTTAGAACTGGTCGCTATGTGTAAAAAGTAATTCTCTTTGCATGTCAAAAGATCGTTTCTGCAAAAGTTTATCTAGATTAATATGAAATAGATGGAGAATAAGAGTGTGTAAAACTAGTTTGTACAAGAGTAGAGAAAGTATGTGAGTGTAACATATCAGATTCTTTAAATTGTATTTACGCTGTTCTTGTCTAACACTACAGGGTATAACATTAGAGCACGTAGTGTTTCAGTGCCCCTTTTTCGCTTGATATTAGAAATATTATTGTTACTGCGAGTATCATCATCATTATCTAACGGTAGTTTTATGCGCACTTCGCTCACTGAATATGCGTTCGAAATTTTGCCTGTGTTGATTTAAAGGATGTTCCAACCGTCTCCGTGTTCCCAGATGGACGTTTCTGAGAACCGCTGGTGTAGTAGAAGCAGTTAGCCGAAGGGTTTTAGAGCGCTAATGCGCCAGTTCCCCACTGACCTGTGTTTACTTGGAATTGCACCGTTGAGTTCTGCAACTCCTTTAACGCACGAAGAGTTAGCTGCACGCGTAAAAATATGGGCCACCTAGTATAGCAACCTGACTGTGCGTACTTATTAACACAATAAACGGAAAACTGAACTGCCTCATCCCTAGTTTGGGTCACGATTCATGTTTTTAATTATGCCTGCTCCCCTTACAATCAACATCCGCCCCTCAATCCACAAGCAACCCTTTCCAGAGTAGCCATTGAATATAATATTTACTTACTCTGCCGCGTAAATATTAGTTAGGGAAGGTATTTCATTCCACCCAAAAATTGTATATCAAGATTTCACCGCAAACAGATGCTCTGAGGTCCCCTGAATAAAACAGCACTTTTAGAAAAACGTTCGTGTGTTTATCTGTGAACAGCTTAACCCAAAAACGAATGTCGAATACATACCAAACTGGGTGTTTAAGTTAACTACCTTTCAAAGATGGGGCACGAAGATTTTCAAGAAATGCTCCACCTCAAACTGCCCTTTACGTGGAAGATTTTTGGAATTTTTTGATTTTCTGAAAAATGGCTCAAACGATTTTGATTAATATACCATATACTAAAGATATTTATATGGCAAATAAAATATATTTTTTGAATTTTCTGGGAACAACCTATGAAGTCCTCTTCAATTCTAAGGAAATTTATATAATCTTGTATAACTGGTAAACGTTAAGCGATAGACGAAAACGTACTGCACAAAAAATGTAAATCTCTAAAACACAGAATTTATTTGCAATAACCCTTTTTATGTCATCAGCCATTTCCGAGTTACCCTTTACTAATGGTTGGAATTGTTCAATACTGAGGCAATATTTTTAACAATTAAATAATATCAGTCTGAATATATAATATAAAATTCATTGTATTATATATATTATTATGTACATGTATAATAATGTTATGTGAATGTATTACGTAATTTAACAAGGTAGGAGCTGTGAGAATAGAAGCAAACTACCTTTCGTAGCAAACAGAATTATAAAGTAGAAGCCGAAAGTTGCTAACAATTAGGTAACCTTGAGACAACAATAAATTAAAAGGTTTAATAATGCTACTAATAATTCTTGGAACAATAATGTAATATTTAAAACAGTTTATATATAGCCAATCACAAAACTAGAAAAGCTGTAAGTTAAATAAAAGTATTCTATTGGAGTAGGCTTAGCCAATCACAGACTTGAAATAGAGAAAAAGTACTAATTCAGGCGGGAGACGCTACAAGAATGCGTACCCGATCGGTACGATACGTGTTTAACGTGAGACATGAAAAGTTATAGCGGTGAGAATAATATACGCTTTACGTGTTTAAAAAGTGCAGATAACAATAATCTCACAGCTCTACAGTAGAATACACACGTGAAGTGTTATTTAATCGTGTGAAAGATTAATAAACAAAGTACAATACAATTATAATAATTTACGTAAGCCTTCATTCTTTAGCCACACCAGCCCTGCTAAGAGATGCGTGTTCTAAAAAAATTACTACTGACGCAGCCGAGGCATACATACACTATGTAATCAAAAGTATCCGGACACCCCACAAAAATACCTTTTATCATCTTAGGTCTATTGTGCTGCCACCTACTGCCTGGTACGCATCGTGAAACACCAGAATGGGACGCTCCGTGGAACTCACGGACTTCGAACGCGGTCAGACGATTGGGTGTCACTTGTGTCAGAAGTCTGTATGCGACATTTCCACACTCCTAAACATCCCTAGGTCCACTGTTTCTGATGTGATAGTGAAGTGGAAACGTGAAGGGACATGTACAGCACAAAAGCGTACAGGCCGACCTCGTCTGTTGACTGACAGAGACCGCCGACATTTGAAAAGCGTCGTAAAGAGTAATAGGCAGACGTCTATCCAGACCATCACACAGGAATTCCATACTGCTTCAGAATCCACTCCAAGTACTATGACAGGCGTGAGGTGAGAAACCTTGGATTCCATGGTCGAGCGACTGCTCATAAGCCACACATCACGCAGGAAAATGCCATACGACGCCTCGCTTGGTCGAAATTACACGATTGAACAGTGGCAAAACGTTATATGGATTGACAAATCACGGTACACAATGTGGCGATCCGATTGCAGGGTGTGGGTACGGCAAATGCCCGGAACGACATCTGCCAGCGTGTGTAATGCCAACAGTGAAATTCGGAGGTGGTGCTGTTATGGTGTGGTCGTGTTCTTCCTGGAAGGGGCTTTCGTAAGAATAGGTTTTATATCCACTAATAAATGATAGTGGGTAGAAAAAGTTATGTCCATGTGGCGCAGATTTTTTTTGTCCCAAGAATGCGACAAGGTCATACAAAGTTACTTCTATGTCTCAGTTGCATAGTGAAAATTCAGATTTTTGGAAAGTTGTCCGTAAATAAAGCGTCAATAATGTAAACAAAGTGAACATCGTTTCTGCATCTTGGTGGGCAAATCGGTATATTTTCTTATGTCTTTTCTTCACATCTCGTGTTTGCTTTGTCTTACATTTCTTACTGGCATTTAATAAGGGCTAAGCATATTGTGTGACTATGCAATGGGGATTACATTCATTTATATAAAATTGTTTGCCTTACAATTGGTTTCTGGGATATTTTATCTACATTTTTGTGCGAAACACAGGCATAAAATTTCCTGGTCCGTAAGTTTGCTGAGAAAGATCTAACTTTAAGGTAATATCTGGCTCGAGATCGATTCAATCCTTTTTATTTTTATTCTTTTTTTGGAAGGCAGCTTCATAAATAGAAAGCACTGTGCTGTACATTAAAATGCTCGACAAAGCCGTAATAGCTTTTTTTTCCGTGAAAATGCTTGCTTTATAATAAACGCGAAACAGGACAAGAATAGCGTCCTTACAGATTTTATTTCGGTACCCATCCTCCTCTCGGGCAGTGCTTCTCTGTCTTCCTTCCTTTTATTTTTTTACATTTCGCTCCATCTGGATCATCCTCTGGTTTCCTTTTCAACTCCCTTTCCTGCAACTACATTCCTGCCCACTTCTTTTTCAATCTCCTCCCTTCTTAGTCAACTTCCTTCCGTCTTCTTCATTTGCCTCCCTTCCATTAGGGGTATTAGGAATGCAGCGCATTACAGTTGACAAATTGCCACTCGATTACATCACATGGGATGTAGCAACATTTGTTTTGGCCTCCTGGTTTCGAGGTCAGGGCGCCCGGATAGAAATTTATTCAGGTGGAAAAGGTCATGATGCAGCAAATGATATACTTTCGATAATATTCTGGTACCACAGTGTTTCTCTTTCACACTGTGGCCAACGCACGGCTGCTCGCTCGCCGGTCGCCGCAGCTCCTACTGCCGTCAAAAAAAAAGCATATACCCGCAACCGCCTCAGGTTTTCATAGTTACAATTACAATGATGATAAGCACATAACTTATAAGAAAAGTTGGAAAGTTGTCCTCTGTCCAAATATTTCTGGCATCGTTTCAGGAAAATTTCATTCACAATCGAGAGATCCGCATCCTAAATTGAATGAATCTCTCGCCGATGTTTTCTTTTACTTCTTACGGTGTATGGGGTTTGTTGCACACACCTTATTACTTTCTCTACTGCGTATAGTAAGTAGGGGAAGTGATGTATTCCACCCAAAAATTCGATACCGAGATTTCACCGGAAATATATGTTTTGAGGCCCCGTTAATCCAAATTTTTTTTCTTTTTTTGGAAACATGTCCATGGGTGTGTCTGTGTATTTGTGAACAGCATAACTCAGAAACGAACAGTCGGATAAACACAAAACTTGGTATTTAGGTTCAGTATCTTCCAGAGATGCGACACGAAGGTTTTCAAGAAAATCCCCCCACCCCAGATTACTCTTTACAGGGAACATTTTTCGAAAATTTTAATTTTCTCAAAAATGGCTCTATAGATTTTGATAAAAATATCATATGCTTAAGGTATTTTCATGACAAATGAAATGTATATCTCGAATTTTCTGGGAATGTCTCCAAAAGTGTTCTTCATTCAAACGACTTTTGCATAACTGGTAAACCATAAGAGATAGACAAAATTTTACTACACAAAAAATGTAGATCGCGTTAAAATACACAGTTTATGCTATATACATATTTTTTGTTGAGCGAACCGTTTTCGAGATATTTCTGGTTATTCCCTTAAATTTTCCAGTACTTATAATTTTTCTCAAATTCGTTATTCATTTTTTTTATGTCCTGGACATGCAAAGAGAATGGAATGCGCCACATAGCAACCAGCGTTTAAAATATTTGACTATCGCTTAAAGCCTACCATATTCCCCTTGCATCTACAAAAAAATTAGCAATAAGATTGACATCTCGATATCTCGATTAACATGAAACATATGGAGAATAAGCGTTTGTAAAAATAGTTTGTACAAGAGTAGAGAAAGTCATGTGAGTGTAACACATCAGATTTTTTTTACATGCGAATGGCCCATATACATAGAGAATTGGTTGTCTGGATTAAATGTGGTGCCGTTTTTGGACTTAGTATTCCCCATGGTAACTTGCAAGCGTTGCTGGGACCAGTAAAGACTGCTTGTTCCAGACATATACCAAATAGCATTAGGTAATCGAGAGCCGACTACATCGAAGTTCCGCCAAGCATCACGTCGGTGGCCGGTTAGCCAGGCAGCCCTTTCTGGGAATTGCCGTAACAGTCCAGAGAGCTTTGGCAGGCGAAACATGGAGAACCCACGTGGGAAAAGTCCGACTGACGCTGACCGGCTCCGTAATTTATACGAGTTAATGTGTTGCTTACCTACCAGAATACCGCAGGGAGAGCGCAGCTTCCATGTTTCCCTTTAGTATCGGCCACAACATCGCGAAATTGTCTTGCTGAAATCGCCCACCAGCAGTTGCAATGGAAACAAGGATATCAATGGTTCAATAATTCCCGCTATGTGAACGCAAAACATAAATTACGTCATCTTTAACTATCGATGAAGTCTATCTGGAGAAGTTTAACCCAGAACTCGACTTTGAAGTCTCAACTGCAGGGTCAAATATTTATAATTAAAATACACTTCTCAGAGAAATGCCACGATTTGCAACAAGGGCTTCCAAGTTGGAAACACTTGCATTTTACCTACATGTATTCACGGTAGCGGCTCGTAAGTACACATTTTGGGTATTTATAAAATTTAGTCAGACAGCCCTGAAAATGTGAATTTAAAAATATTCTCCTTTAACATCAATAAATTTTTGCATTAGCTGAAGCCAGTCCTTAAAGCAATGATACCATTCTTCCTGCGGCAATTCAGAAACCAGATCTTTATAATGTCCCACTGCTACATCTGGTGATGAAAAAGTTATTCCACGCATTCTATCTTTAATTTTTTGGGGGGAAAAAAAATCACAAGGTGCTAAGTCAGGGTTGTATGGTGGATGGTCCATGATGTGTGACAGTAATTTGTATCACAATAATGTAAATGCGAGAGTGATTATAGTGTAAATAAGCATTATTGTATGACATTGATTTGAGATGTTTGTTAATTATAAGCATTGTTAGGAAATAAGTTTACACGGCCTCACTGAAACTGACAATAGGAGCGGATAACAATGAGCGAGGGGGTGAGTTGAATATTAATTAGAAGAGACAAATAAATGACGTCATATTGGCGCGCTTTTCTTAGAAATGGCGGGAATTTCTTCCCTAGAGCATATGTTTTCGTAATTTTTGATTGGATATAAAAATAGACGCTAATGTTGGCGCGTTTTATAACCAATGGCAGCTCGGTTATAACGTTTAGGCATATCGGGGTGTGGGAGTATAAAAAGCTAAAACCAGAGGCAAGTATTGCCCAGTTCAACAAAAGCATCCACGCGTTACACGTCGCTGAGTCCAACAGAATCATTCAGAAGTTAAACGTCGCGTAGTTCATCAGAATCGTTCGCGGGTTACACGTCGCGTAGTTCAACGGAAGCATACTTAAACTACACGTTACGCAGTTCTACAGAATCTCTCGCGTCGTAAAGTTAATTATAAATGTGAAATATGCGAATAAATAATGTGCAGCAAATAAGTGATCATAGTGATATTAGAAAATATAACAGTTTCAGTCTGGCGTGTATCAAGAGTCAGTATGCGAAATTAACTAATTGTGACGGTAATAAAAGTGTAAAAACAAATTCTTTTATAAGTGTTATCTTTGAGTAACAAATCCTTTCCGTTTACACACCCTGTTTAAGAGATTTGCTCAACGGCGTAATAATAGATAGCCGGAGCACAAAGAACCCAAAATGCAAAATAATAAAATAATAACAGGCGCTCAACAATAGATAACACGAAGTGACCGCGACAAATTGGCTCTCATACGTGGTGTATATAAACATGAAGCATCTTCCAACTACCAACAAATAACACCACTTCAGATGCTGACCTTTAGGGTAGCCGGATACTCAGTAGTTAGTTTTGCTGTATGCGGCGATGGTTGTCGTGATGTAACATTTACCCTTCTGGGCGATTTTCACAAAAATTTTCAAAAATTTACGGTAAACACACATTTACGTACCAATCGGCATTAACAGTAAGTCTATTTTTTAATGCTATAGTAGCAACTTAGAAAAAAAGCTAGCAATCATCTTACCAGCACTGCGAATTCGTCGGCCTTTTGTAGGCTTACGTTCTGTTCGGAAGACTATTCAGCCGATTGATTTTTCTGTCCAGGATCATAACAATAAATCCTTGATTCATCACCAGTAACGATATTCCAAACCAAATTTCATGTTCAGTCTTGGAATTTTTCCACATTTTCTTATCAGTCAAGGCGCTGTTTTTGATCGGGAGTCAGTTTATGTGGAATCCATCGACAACAAAGTTTTCTCACGTCTAACTGTTGTAAAATGTTTTGAATTTGACTCATACCAGTGCCAATGTCGCCCTTATAAATTTAGATCCTCGATCTTCTTCAAGTATTATTCGAACAGCGGCAATACTCGGGTGTCCTTTACAAAATTCATCAAAAAATGACGATTTAAAATCGTAAAAAATCATAGCTCAGAAATATTCTCTAGCCAAATGTTTTGGGTGAACACAAAATCTTTAAATGATGATAATTAACAAACTATTACAGCAAATCGAATAAATACGCGGCAATAAACTCCCAAAAAAATTAGAAAGTAGCTGTAAAATATCAACAAATTTCACTTGTGTTCAGTATCGTCCTCGTAATAGCTATTATTATGAAAAGTTTCATACAACTGCAGCCACTTCTAATAATAATAATAATAATAATAATAATAATAATAATAATAATAATAATAATAATAACTTGTCTGACGAAAGGTGGTTTTTGGTGGGGATTTTTGTTGCATGTACAATTAGAACACAGTGTTAGGACAAGAATGAAGTAATGTGTAAATTAAATTGTAGTTGAGATTATGGATAGTATGGAGAAACCGGGAGAAGTTTCCGCTCTCGTGCACGTTACCCACTTCTGCTACAAAAATATTTCATCCTCTTTCCGCGAGAAAACTTAAAATCGACAGGATTTTAAAAGAGTGGCTAAGTATTGAACATATTGAAGAATTAAGATTGGATGTCTTGGAAATGCCTTATGCTACAAAAAAGCATAGTGTTTTAAAGGGCTAAACATGTTTCGTTTCCGTCTATCACTTAACGTTTACCAGATGTATAAGATTATATAACGCTCCTTCCGAATGAAGAGGACTTCACAAGCTATTCCCAGTAATTTCGAGATATACAGTATATCTGTTATGTAAATATATTAACTGCATGGTATTTTAATCAAAATCGTTACGGCATTTTTCGAAGATCAAACATTTCGAAACCAGTTCCATGTAAAAGGTTGGGGTGGGGAAATTTTCTTGAAAATCTTCGTGTCGCATCTTTGGAAGATATGAACTTAAATACCAAGATTTGTATCCGAATTTTCGTTTTTTTTTTTTGTTTTGTTTGAGTAATACTGTTTATACACGCACACGCACACTGAAACATGGAACATGTTCTAAAATTGCACATTTTTTGGATGCAACTGCCTCAAAACATGTCATCCCGATGAAATATCGATATCGAATTTTTGGGTTGAAAGCAATACCACCCAAACCACACTACCTAGAGAAAGTAAAGTTTAGTTAATTTTTTATATTCCCAAAAATGACAATAACAATTCTGACTAAAATACCACGTATTATAGGTATACATAAGACAAAGAAATTTATATCTTGAATTTTCTGGGAATAGTTTGCGAAGTCCTCTTTATTCTGAGCGACTTCTGTAGCTATAATTGCCAACACGTAAGAGACATGTAGATCTCGTTAAACACACAATTCATGTCAAATGTTTTTGTTGCGTTAACCCTTTCCGAGGAATACATTATTATCGGCATTTACCTTCAAATATTTTTTTCAAGTGTCCAGTGTCAGTTTTTCTGGCGTTCATGCAAAGAGCGTGGAATTTCAAAGTAATCACGTACCAGTACGCTTTTTACTTTTTACTTTCTCACGTACTTTAGTAAGTAGACAAGGTCGTGCATTCCATCCAGAAACTCGATACTGAGATTTCACCGGAAATACATGTTTTCAGGCCCCCTGAATCGAAAAAAAAAATAGAAAAATGTCTGTGTGCGTGTCTCTGAACAGCGTAACTCAAAAAATAAAAAGTGGGATAAAGACTAAGCTGGTATTTAAGTTCAGTACCTTCCAAAACAATAAACAAAAAAGCCCAAAAAAACACACCCACCCCAAAGTATTGTATACATGAGGCATTTTTCGAAAATTTTCTAATAAATGGCTGTAACGATTTTGTATAAAATATCATATATTAAAAAGATATTTCTATGACAAATAAAATGAATAAGAAAATCTTGAATTTTCTGAATAGTCTGTAAAGTCCTCTTCATTCAGAAGGAAGTTGTATAATCTTGTATAGCTGGTAAACGTTAAGTGATAGACGAAAACGTACTACACAAAAAATGTAGATCTCTTAAAAACATACGATTTATTTCAAATAACCTCTTTTTGTGGCAGAAGTCATTTCAGAGATATCCGTTATTAGTGGTTCGAATTGCTCAATACTTAGCTATTCTTTTAAGGTCCTGCCGATTTTCAGTTGTTTCTCGCGATGTCATGGAAACAGTATGGAATTTTAAGGCCAGCATATAGCGTCCAGTTGTTAAAACATTTGACTATCGCTGTTCTCTTTGTATCTATAACGAAATGTGTAATGTAGCTATTTCTGCAAAGGTTTATTTGGATTAAAACGAAGCAGATAGGAAAATAAACTTTCTTAAGAATAGTTTGTATATCCACTAATAAGCAATAGAGGGCAGAGAAAGTTATGGGAATGAAACGCATTAGAGTTTTTCTTGTGGTCATGTAAAGCGAATGGAATTTCAAAGCCATCACATTGCGATCCGTTTTTTTTAAAAATCTGGCTATCGCCTGAGCCTACTGTATTCTTCTTATAACTACAATGGAATGTGTAAATGTGTAATGGAAAAGAAGAGGTATACACAAGAATATGTTATTGAAGAATAGTTTGTTCAGAAGTGAATAGAGAAAGTAATTTGAATGTAATATATTTCTCTGCTCTGTTATAAAACAGTTCCCACACTCACATGTAACATATCATTTACACGCGTGAACACTAAATGAATCATGATCCATTAACACGCACGTGGGACTTGTTAAACCAATAAACTGTATAAAAAGGCAGCTCTGCGACGCAATAGACAGCTTGTGCCCGGGTTCTACTTGTCTTCTTCAAAGAATTTGCATCCCAAAGAGAAATGAAAATCCCCGCGGTATGAGAGATGAAAGGATATATTCCTGAGTGAATTTTTCTCCATAGTAGAAACGCTATAATCATCCCTTTTCTCCCCGTTTACCCACACCAATTAAAATTTTGAGGCAAAATGAGATTAAAAAACTCAAGAGACAAAATGGGGAAGAGTTCTCTATACGTGGGAAGACCCGCTTTCACTCGCGCCTTTTCCAAACTAATACGAAACGTTGTATTAGCAGTAACACTGCGATCATTCTTGTTTAGGTATTCGAATTATAACCGACTTATTTCTATCGATACGGCATTTAGTGCATAATTATTTACCTTGCAACCAATCCTACCGAAGACTTTTTCGCGGTTTTCCACGGTCGGTAGGCGAATGTTGGGTTGGATAATTTCATCCGCGCATTTTCCTACAATCCTTTTCATCCTAAGTTTCATTTCCTCCTCCTTCACCGCCATACTAGGCATCGGGCTGATCACCCTTCCTCGATATGCTATGATCCGGAGTTTGCTTGCTCCTCGACAGACATTGGCTTGTAAGTCCTACAAAGGGGGTAATCAGTTGAAGAAGATGGTGTTCCAAAGATGCGACATAAAGGTTATGAAGATAACTACCCTTTACATGGCAAAATTATATATTTTTAACTTATAAAATATGCCTCTATGCCTCATTTTGGTTAAAAACAATGTTAATATATTTGCATGACAAATAAAACGCATATCCTGAATTATCTGGGAATATCCTGTGAGGTCCTGTTCATTCTGAACGACTTTTGTGTAATAATAGTAAATAATTTTGTGATGCTATGCTTTGTTAATGGTTTGAATTTTCAAACACTTATACTTTTTTCAAGTGGTAAGTCGCTATTCGTTTTTTCTCGTGGTCATCCAAGGAGTATGTAGTTTTAGAGCCATCATACTGTGACGTTATATTTCTATTTTATAAGTTTTCGATAAATTTAACTTTATAAGGCTAGGATGTTCAGAAAAAATTGTTTAAGAGGAACGATAAAATTGACTTTAGAAATTCTGACGAATCATTTCCGGATGCTTACGTAAGCAGGGAAATATGCGTGATTTTGAGGATATGCTTTCCGAATATTCACGAATGTATCGGCACATGGATGGAATGTGACTCCGCTTACGTCAGTGCTGTCTGAAGCACTAGTCAGCATACTGATCGGGTATTTAAACTTAATAGTTTTAACGGCTCGCTTTCTCTGCTGGACACGTGCTAACAGGAATCTGCATCACTCAAGTTTTTTTAATATTTAACTTAATCTTCAGAACGCCGCAAGAACATGGAAAGCCCAACCGTTCTCACACCACAGGTAAGCTCGTCTC
Organism: Deroplatys truncata; assembly: GCA_030765065.1. Taxonomy (NCBI): domain Eukaryota; kingdom Metazoa; phylum Arthropoda; class Insecta; order Mantodea; family Mantidae; genus Deroplatys; species Deroplatys truncata. Next base: position 18,876,983 of record CM060979.1, read on the forward strand.
TCATAGCCTTTCATTGGTCAATGTGTTTGTAGTAAGGCAGAGTAGAACTTTAGTAACTAAATCTTGCTGACATGTTTATTGTACCGCAGAGTAACAGTAAATCAGAATTACACGTCTAATGGTGTCTCCCTTCACCACCCTTCCAGTTACTGCAACCTATAAACCTCTCGATGAAATCTCTGACTACCCTTCTCAACTAGTCCTTCCCGGCACCCCGAGTAGGGGATGCAAATGACCCATTTAGGGCAGACGCCATGGAGTCGTAACGTCTGTAACTTTACATTGACAGCTTATTCCTATTACAAAGACGTAGATAGAAGAAGAGGAGTACACAGATGGAGGGGCCTTCAGAACTTGGAGCAGAGCACCGCAAGTAGGCCGCAACAGCTCGTTTTGCTTCTAACGTGACCCCCGAGGGGGGCATGAGAGGAGAGACCCGAAGTGTGAACAGATTTGGACGACGATGTGAGCAAGCAAGGACGGGGTCCCTAACGATTCCGGATGGAGCACAATCTGACGCCGGCTAGCCACCCTCCGCCGCCCCTCGCGGTCCCGTTGGCTCCAGACAAGCTCCCACGGAAGGGTGGAAACCACGAAAAAAAAAATACGGGCAGAGTGACCGGTCCGACGGGGATCTAACCCATGATCTCCCGAATGCGAATCTCAGACGTTACTACGAAGCATCTTGCTCGGTTTTTGTACGAGTAGTTTGAAGAACAATGAAGAAATTCATGTGAATATAACACATCAGATTTTTTCTCCATATTTTGAATATCTGTGATTAATGCTTCGGAGCCATACTTAATATGACAAGAAACTTGTCTTTATTTCATTTACCACTTATATCACATCATCTTCTATTAGCAATGGCGGCTGTTGCATAAGATCACAAGAGCAAGTGAGCACACTAACTGCTAACACCTTGCGGATTTATTGGTTATTTTTTCTTTCAATACGATTAAACGTAACGTATATGCGGCAATTTAAAATTTAGGGCATATACATATACCGCGCTGCTTCTCTAAACTCTATGAGACATGGCAACATGTTCCTTAGCACATCTTGATCTGCGCATGCGCAACTGGTATGCCGTAATTACTTTATGGAGCCAAATATGTACGTGTTGTGTACACTTGAAGAAGTACACTAGCACGCACTTTGTTTCCATACCATCACTATTACAATTACACACTTTTAGGTCAATGCCACTAGATGGAAGCACACTACGCCAGGAGTTAAGACTCGGTGTAGCAGACGTAGGTATCGTGCACGAACGCGGAAACTTCTCCCAGTTTCTCCATACCATCCATAACCTCAGCTATAATAATAATTTACACATTACTTGTTCTTGCCCTAACACTTAATTATGTACTTAAGGGGACAAGGTACTCTGAAATGGTTAAAAATCGTATTTTTTGTTTTAGGCACTAATAAAATCTCTATTATTTCAGTTTCAGAAAATGTATAATTTTGGGGATTAAGAGGCTTTTAAGACATTTAAATACCATTTAAATACTAGTCTGCATTCCTTTAAATCTGTCATGCAACGCCTCTTTTTAGAACATTTTTGTATCTTTCAACAACGAACGACTATATCATGCCCAGCGAGCAGTTCAGCAACTAACAAAAGAGAAGGCAATCAGAAAAACTGAAGCAATCCAGGAATGAAGGTGGAGATAATTCTGACCCTGGAATGTAATGAAGTGTGTCAGAATTTTAATGTTCAAACTTTAAATTCAGTTTTCTCAAAACAACATTTTTTATGCATATGTACCTTTTTCTCAGAAAGTATGAAAGGTAGATAGCTGAAAATTTCTGTACATGTAAACAACACATAGTTAAACTTTCTGAAACAAATTCTCCACATTTATACTTTTTTGACTTTGCAAATAGTTGTTTTTAAATTTCTAGTGAACTAATATACGTAACTACATAATTTAGGTTCAGAAGATAGATGATTATACTAAGAACAAGTATGCAAAAATGTGATCTGTATTGCAAGTAGTATCAGAGAAAAAGGTACATGAACTCACATGTTTTAAGAGTAAATTGTGTTATTTTTATGCTGAATGAAATAATTTTTACGGATTCAACTACATAAACTATCAATGCAAACAACCACCTGAAATAATGGTCATGATTTATAGAATACTTCATAAAAATTTCAGGAAAAACCATTGAAAACCTTAAGAGCAGTTGTAATTTAACACACTTAAGGTGTAACTTCCATTGTTCAAACTACCTTGTCTCTTTAACCACAAAGAACTCTTTCTTTTCTCAGACAACTTATGCAGTTATCATTATTATTATTATTATTATATTATATTATACGTAGATGCTATTTCACATTTGCAGGGCTGTATGACCAACATTTCGTGAACACTCAAAATGTATACTCACGAGCTGCTACTGTCTATTAGTATTAAAACAGCTGAAAAGTGGTTCTAATAACATTTCCAATTACAACTGCATTACTAAACTCGACTAGCGATGCATGAACAGCGAGGCAAGCCATCCGCAATATGTGGAGATTACCCAGTCAGCCACTTTGCCACACGAGCTGAACATGAGAAGGATTGTGGTCATATTCCCTCTCCTTCTCACTATGTATGACGCAGTTTTGTGATTCAACAACCTGATACTCTCTGCCTTGTGACTTTCTCCTCTGTCAAAGAATCAAAGCGAAATTTAGGTTAAAGCATATGGTGTCATCAAACATTTCAAAGTATTCAGGAAAAATCAGCACCACTATCCAAGGTGGATAAATAGACGCCATAGACAGACATCGTCAACTGGCCGATAATTTCAGTTTTGATCAATATACCAGGTTCATTCTATAATTTTGAGTATCAGCACAGTAACATAATCAAAATTGAAATAGGACGATCTTGATAGTGAAGAAGTCAATTGATAAAATAAATGAGTAAAATGATATTAACAGCCTTCACTTACATCATGATGGTAAAATCTGGACGATCGTTTTGAGACTTCAACTTCTCATCTTCTGCAGGAATTGGAAACGACTGACTCTCGTTCAAGGATACAAAATGTATCTAACCCATGTGGACGATTAGAAGGACCTAACGTGGTAGTTTTTATGACTACTGAAGGTGAACCAGATGGCTGCTGTACCGACATCTCTTGTAGAGTAGTGGAACTAGAAGTAGGATGAACTCCATTTTGATCTGTTTTCTTCTGAAGGTGAACCAGAAGGCGGTTTACGTCATCCAACGGCGGAATTTCAAAATTTATAATATGTGAATTATTTTTAACAATAAATGTTTTTTCCCAAGTATCCAGAATAGAAGCATTATGTATGGGTTTTAATAGTTCAATGTCTTGACCAATTTCATGTTGTGTATTCCAAAAATGTTGGGACACAGCTGATTTGTCAGTTTGTTTTAATTTAATATTTCTCTGATGTTCTTTAAGGCGGATTAGAAGGTTACGTTTTGTTCTTCCGATGTAGAACTTGTCACAGTGATCGCATTTTATTTTGTATATACCAGAAAGAGTTTTCTTATCTTTTATATTAACATTTGGTTTATTTAACAAATTATTGATACTGAATCTATTCTGTGGAACTAGCTTTATTCCATAGGTCTTGAGAGTGCCGATGTCTTGTAACTGTTGTTACTTTCTCTACTACGTATAGTAAGTAGGGGAAGTATTCTTTCCACCCAAAAATTTGATACCGAGATTTCACCGGAAATACATGTTTTGAGACCCCCTGAATCCAAAAAAAGCATTTTTAGAAACATGTCCGTGTGTGTGTCTGAGAACAACATAACTCAGAAACGAACAGTCGGATAAACACCAAACTTGGTATTTAGGTTCAGTAGCTTCCAGAGATGCGACACGAAGGTTTTTTTCAAGAAAATCCCCCCATCCCAGATTATCCTTTACATGGAACATTTTTCGAAAATTTTAATTTTCTCAAAAATGACTCTAACGATTTTGATTAAAATATCATATGTTTAAGATATTTTCATGACAAATGAAATGTATATCTTGAATTTTCTGGGAATGTCTCCAAAAGTATTCTTCATTGTGAACGACTTTTGCATAACTGGTAAACATAAAAGATAGACAAAATTTTACTAAACAAAAAATGTAGATCGCGTTAAAATACATAATTTATGTTATATATTTTTTTTGTTGAGTGAACCGTTTTCGAGATATTGTTTGTTATTCCCTTAAATTTTCCAATACTTATACTCTTTCTCAAATTCGTTATTCATTTTTTGTCATGGACATGCAAAGAGAATGGAATGCGCCACATAGCAACCAGCTCTTAAAATATTTGACTATCGCTTAAAACCTACCATATTCCCCTTGCATCTACAAGAAAATTAGCAATAAGTTTAACATCTCGATTAACATGAAGCATATGGAGAATAAGCGTTTGTAAAAATAGTTTGTACAAGAGTAGAGAAAGTCATGTGAGTGTGATTTTTTTATATTTATAACGTTTAACCATATTATTGATTGTGTTTGGATCAAAACCATTCTTTAGAGCTGTTTGTTGAATATGTTGAAATTCTTTCCAATATTCTGATTTTGATAATGGTAAATTGATAAGTCTGTGAACGAGCTATGAAAAACAGCATATCCAAGAAGGGTAAACAACTGTTTTCTTCTGTTCCCATAGTAAACTTAATGGAGATGTCTTGATTGTTCAATAGATCCAAAGCTGTATCAATTTGTGATTTAGGAACAATAGCTAGTATATCATCCACATATCTTATCCAAAATATAAATAAGTGTGGATAAGTATTACTAACTTTTGTCTCCAGAGAACTCCGCTAATATAGGTGATAGAGGACTCCCCATAGCCAAACCATGTGTCTGTTGATAAATTCCTGCAGAAGATGAGACCTTGAAGTCTCGAAACGATCGTCCAGATTTTACCATCATGATGTAAGTGAGGGCTTTTAATATCATTCGACTCATTTATTTTAACAGTAATATAAAATGACGAAATGTGGTCATTGAACTGTTTCATGACTCCAGAACATTCTACAGGTTTCGATCGTTCAAACTATTTTGTAAACCCTGAACATCAAGTTCCTTGTAAGGCAGTGCAAATACATTCTTCGTGTGCAGCGACTGCGGCTACAGGTGATTGAAATCGTTGACCGCAAATATATTCCTTTATTTTGGTGAATAGAAAGTGTCTCATGGGGTCAGGTCTAGACTGTAGGAAGGAGATGCAAATATTTCGTTCCTGCCTGCAGAAATTGACTTGTTTCCAGTGCCGTGAGAACAGAGGTACGGTGCAATAGGATTCCACGCAAAACACTCAAGGATGCGGACGCCTCCTTTTCAGTCGTTGAAAACTTGAGGCAGACGGTGTACAATCTACCAACTTAAAACTTGCCGACGTTAGAGAGACGTAACTCGAATCGGGTACTTTCGTGAGCGCTCGGGACAGTCAGGCTTTGTTCAGGAGACTGTTTATATTCTTGTAGTAGTTATAACGGGGAACACTATAATTACAAGTGTTCAGAGAAAATAACTCATATACGAGATTTCAAACAGATAGATGTTTCAGTGTGCTTGAACACTGAATATTTGTAACCAAAACACACTTTATTTACTTATGGCTCTCAAGTGGAGTATGACAAGCTCGCTACAATGCCACACTTGCTGCAGCTCAGTGGTAGAGAGTCAGCTTACTGTTTCTGAGGTTGCTAGTTCAAATCTCCATGGTGTCAACCAAACTCCCTCACCACCTTTTATTTTAAATACTTGAGGTTTTATTCATTTTTGCTTTCTCTACTACGTATACTAAGTAGGTGAAGTATTGTATTCCACCCAAAAATTCGATACCGAGATTTCACCAGAAATATATGTTTTGAGACCCCTCAATCCAAAACTAGCATTTTTGGAAACATGTCCGTGTGTGTGTGTCTGTGAACAGCATAACTCAGAAACAAACAGTCGTGTAAACACCAAACTTGGTAATTAGGTTCAGTATCTTCCAGAGATGCGACACGAAGGTTTTCAAGAAAATCCCCCCACCCCAGACTACCCTTTACATGGAACATTTTTCGAAAATTTTAATTTTCTCAAAAATGGCTCTAACGACTTTCATTAAAATATCATATGTTTAATATATTTTCATGAGAAATGAAATGTATATCTTGAATTTTCTGGGAATGTCTCCAAAAGTATTCTTCATTGTGAACGACTTTTGCATAACTGGTAAACCATAAGAGATAGACAATATTTTACTACACCAAAAATGTAGATCGCGTTAAAATACACAATTTATGTCATATACATTTTTATATTGAGTGAACCATTTTCGAGATATTGCTTGTTATTCCCTTAAATCTTCCAATACTTATACTTTTTCTAAAATTCGTTATTCATTTTTTTTATGTCCTGGACATGCAAAGAGAATGGAATGCGCCACATAGCAACCAGCTCTTAAAATATTTGACTATCGCTTAAAGCCTACCAATTCCCCTTGCACCTACAAGAAAATTAGCAATAAGGTTATCTCGATATCTCCATTAACATGAAGCATACGGAGAATAAGCGTTTGTAAAAATAGTTTGTATAAGAGTAGAGAAAGTCATGTGAGTGTAACACATCAGATTTTTTTCTTTGTATGCTATTAAATGTAACGTATATGCGGTAATTTAAAATCTACCGCGCTACTATTCTTAACTCGATGAAACATGCGATAGGGTCGCCAGCACATCTCGACTTGTGCACGTTTTAAGGAGCTTTTGCCTCATGCGCAACTGGTATGACATAATTACTTTATCGTGCCAAATACATACGGGTCGTGCGCAATTGAAGAAATGCACTAGCGTGGGAAGGTTTTCTCTTGTTTCCACTATCGTTACAAATTTACGTCAATGCCACTAGGTGGTAGCATACTACGGCAGAAGTAGGTAATGTGCAGAAGCGCGGAAACTTCTTCCGGTTTCTCCAGACCATCCATAATCTCAACTACAATTTAATTTACATGTTACTTTCTTCTTGTCCTAACACTGTATACTTAATTATGTGCACACAACAAACACCAAAAAAACCCTTCGTTTCGTCAAAAAAATTATTCATTACTATTATTATTATTATTATTATTATGAGTGATTGCAGATGTATCAATTTATTCTTAATCATAACTATTTGCAGCAGATGCTATTTCACATTTGCATGGCTGTCTGATTAAATATGGTGAACACCCAAAATGTATACTCACGAGTCAGTACTGCTGAACATAACTATTATGTTTGGTATTTATCGGACATTTCTTTTAAGGTTATGTTGTTCAAACAAACTCACAGAAGTTTTTCTAAAACTGCTTTTTTTTTATTCAGAGGGACTCAAAACATGTACTTCTGGCGAATCTCGAGCTCGAATTTTTGGGTCGAATAGAATACAATGCTTCCTCTTACTCGCTATACCGGATCTTCGGATTCGTTCGGCCTTTGCCACCAGTGGGTTTTAATGAATGGCGACATAATTCAGTTCAGCGAGGGGGGAGGTGCCGAATTGAACCACGACTTGCAGGCATTTCCGACTTCGAAAACAGGTTGATGTACTGCGGCGGTGCAGAACTGTTTTTCACGGGGGCATTTTGTAAGTTCTTTACAAGTGAGATAGAAGTGAATCACAGAACTTGCACGGCTAAGTGCTAATCCGAGACACACTACGCTATAAAAACAGTTCAATTATTTGAGTTACCTATCAGTATACATGTTGAAAATACGAGTTCACGAGACGCAAGCAAATGACGTTCCAAATGTAAATACTGGAAAGGTACGATACAAGTCCCAATTCACTATGGTGACCTCGAAACTATTAACACCCACTCCTTCCACTAATCTACCGGAGGCACTGGTGATAAACTTGCTTCAAAGTATTGACGTCATGCGTAGATAACCGACTGGCGACAACAGTCGATTAAAGCTGAAGACCCCGTTTAAGTAGGGGTCAGAGAAGTATAAATTATGTTGTATTGCATACGATAATGGTGGGAAAATAGGTAACACTTGTCGCGGTCACTCGTGTTATCTATTTCTGAGCGCCTGTTATTTTTTTTTTATATTTTTTAATTTTGAGTTCTTTGTCCTCCGGCTAGCTATTATTTCTCAGTCGAGCATATCTCTTAAACAGAGTGTGTAAACGGAAAGGAGTTTTTTACTGAAAGATAATACTGATAAAAGAATTTGTTTTTACACTTTTATTGCCGTCACACTTTATTCATTTCACATAATTATTCTTGATACACGCCTGACTGAAACTGTTATATTTTTTTATGTTACTATAATCACTTATTTGCTGCACATTATTAATTCGCGTATTTCACATTTATAACTAACTTTACGACACGAGAGATTCTGTAGAATTGGGCGACGTGTAACCCGCGAATGATTCTGATGAACTGAGCGACGTATAACCCGCGAGTGCTTCTGTTGGACTGAACGTTACCCGTCTCTCGGCTTCATAATTTATACTCCCTCACCCGATATGCCTAAAGATTATAATCGAGCTACTATTGGTTAATAAAACGCGCCAACATTAGCGTCTATTTTTATATACAATCAAAATTACGAACACATATGTTCTAGGGAAGAAATTCCCTCCATTTCTACAGAAAAGCGCACTAATCTGACGTCATTTGTTTGTCTCTTATAATTGATAAACAACTCACCCCCTCGCTCATTGTTACCCGCTCCTATTGTCAGTTTCAGTCAGGCCGTGTAAACTTATTTCCTAACAATGCTTATAATTAACAAATATCTCAAATCAATGTCATACAATAATGCTTATTTACACTACAATCACTCTGGCATTTACATTGTTGTGATATAAAATAGTGCCACACATTATCATGTCATCCTTCGTGGTCTAGGGGTACCATGCTAGCCTCTAGTTCCGGAGGTCGCGAGTTCAAACTCGGCGGAGGGCGATGGACTTTTTCGGGCGTAAAAATCCTTAGCATGGCTTCCTTTGAACGGGGGGGGGGTAAATCCGGTGGTCCTGTGTCGTAGAACCTCAAGCCTGATAGAGACCTCTGAGCAAAATTTCCAGTCTTTCACCCCCAATATAGAATGGGACGCTAAGAACCATAATAGTTAAAGAGCGCCCATCAATAAAACTCAATTTTTGTAACATTATTATAATGCAAATGTTACCATTAACGCCTTAATTATTTTGCTCTTTCCGCTAATTCCTTAACCGGCTTTTCATATCCCTTTCACAGACACCACAGCCGAAGTGATTCGAATAGCCATGATCGTTAGAGCCAGATGAAATGGACTGGTCATTCATTCAAAGCCAAACGTTACGAGTTCGAATTCTAGCAACTATACTGAAACGTGTCTGTGGAAAAGGACGGGGAGGGCCCAAGTAGAATAACAGGTGTGATGGCACGCTTGGATACTGACGTGGCTACATTTGATTGCAGATACATAGAGTTTGCTTATTGCTATTTTAAAACAACACGCGCTACAGATTTATTAAAAAAAAACAATTTCACAATATAAATACTTGTATTTCATCGTTCAAGGTTAGTATATTATGAAATAAAAAACATTAAAAGCCTAAAACACCCGTGAAAGGAAACATTATTAAGCCTAGTTAATATGCACACGAAATATTACACAGACCCACATGACCAGTACTTTTAAGCAAGCGGAGAAACTCGCCTAAAGTGGACAATAAAGAGCTACCTGGGCTGAAGGAATGTTGTAGTGGATGCACACGTGCACATCCGCTAAACAAAGAGCTTTAACACACCCTGTGTGAGCGCCCAGCCAAGCTTCAACTACTATGTATATACTACCTCGTGTTGCACGGCGAATTTTATGGTCAGTAACCACTGCAACTGGAAATGGCTACACCACACGGTCACGTGGGCAGAAAATGAACCAAGTGGGTCTGTGTAACGCATCACTCCCAAAATACTCCAAAATCAGAAGGGCTAGTGTCCTGAAACGCTTAATACAATTAAATATGCTCTAATTTAGGATTCCACTTTCCATTTGAAAGCATAGGCTTTTAAGCAGAAGAAACAAAGTAGGATTGCCTCTGCGGTCGACTGTCAGCGTTTGGGATTCTCAACCGAAGTCCCTAGTTTGATTCTCTGCTGGACCGGGGAATTTTTCTTTAAGCAGTCATTCCATAGCCCCCACACAGAGTCTGCAAATATGAATATGGGAGTAACCATGTGTTTCTTACAAAAAAAACCGATATCTTACATTCACATTACTTTTTTTATCCTCTATCGCTTATTACTGTCTACAAATTACTTTTACGAAAGTTTATTTTCTTATCTACTTCATTTTAATCGAGATTATATTTTCCGGAAATAACTGCATTACAGTTTCTTCATACGAGGGGCGTCCAATAAGTAACTTTCCCTATTTTATAAAAAAACCACCATACACAATTGATCATGTTGAATTAATTTTATTTATATCGTACAATCCTTCCGTTACTTTTCTACATAGTCAACGTGTTGTTTCAAGCAGTGCCAGTATGCCTCGTCGACGTCAAAGGGGGCCATATCGGCATGTGAGTGAGTTCGAACGAGGCAGAATGATCGGTCTCTGGGAAGCGGGTTTGTCATACCGTGACATTTCGGCTCGTACAGGGAATGCTGCTACGACAGTGATGCATGTGTGGGAGCAGTGGATAGATGAAGGTCGTACGCAGCGAACAGCGGGTACTGGACCACGGAACATTACCCAGCACAGGATGACCGTCATCTTGTCCGCATAGCCATAACGGACCGTACAGCTTCATCCAGTGTTGGCTCGACGCTGGAGCACTGCAACAGGTGTGAACTTGTCTGCATCAACGGTTCGTCGGCGTCTGCTGCAGGTTGGACTAGCTGCATGCATGCCATTACGTCGGCTTCCATAGTCCAGAAACCACAAGCTCCTCCGATTGCAAGGGCACGTGAACACCGTCACTGGGGTGCTGAGTAGCAAAATGAGTCCCGCTTCAACGTGATGATCACATACGTGTCCGGCGGTACCGTGGTGAGCGCAACCTGGAGGGCTGCATTGTTGAGCAGCATAGCGGACAAACACAAGGTATGATGGTTTGGGGCGCCATTGGTTACAACAACCGATCTCGCCTCCTACGAATTAAGGGCACTTTGAACAGCAACCGGTACCTAACGGTGGTTGTAGAGCCTGAGGTACTCCCCTGCTTCAGCATCTCCACAGAACAATGCGAGGAATGTACAAGCCTTCTTCGAAGAGCGACGGGTACCATTGCTTCCCTGGCCTGCACGTTCGTCTGACTTGTCGCCCATCGAACATGTCTGGATATGGTTGGTCGGCACCTGGTGCGTCATGGTCCTCCAGTAACTAGTGCCACGGATTTGTGGGCTCAAATACAAACTAGGAAATCCCTCAGGAACTTATGCAGAACCTTTTTGATTCAATGCCACGGCGTATAGCAGCTCTAATTGCAGCGCATGGAGGTCACACCAAATACTAAATATTAGGGCTCAAAGGTCATGTTTAGATTTTAAAAGTTTATCATTTGTTACTTGTCGTGTACCTAACCTGTGCTATTAAATTCATGCATGTTCTTCTTGGTGTTTTTATCAAGACGTTGGAGCCGGTTTTTAGAGAATCAAAATTTTCTAAAAATGTTCCATGGAAAGGATAGTTTGGAGTGGGGGATTTTCTTGAAACCTTCGTGCCGCATCTTTGGAAGGCGCTGAGTCTAAGGACTTGGACTAGGAATGGAGGGGGACTTAGCATCTGGACCTACGGTGCGCATCCGGTAGAGGAGAAAGAGGGCGGCCGGACTAGGATGCACGACCGTGCAGAGGGTCCTAGATTCTTCCAGAATGAAACTCCCCGGATGTCAGCTGGTGCAAATGGCTCCCCTTCCCCCCTGCAGGCTTGCACACCCATAGGGGGGCCCAGGACTCTGAGACCGACCTCATTCCAGGGGGCAAAATGTTACATAGAGCATCATTTTCCCCTGCCATGCAGTGTTGAGACTCCCGCCGACACTTGCAACCCGAAACAGACAAGCGGATAAAAGGTGAAGTGAAATGAGAACGGAGATGAAATGCAGGGACAAGACATTTCGTTTTTGAGTTATGCTGTTCACACGCACGCACAAATGAACTATATTCTAAAAGTGCTGTTTTGGGTGCAAGGTGCCTCAAAACATGCATTTTTGGTGAAATCTCATTATTGAATTTTTGGGTGGAATGCAATATCTTCTCTACCTCCTGGAAGGTACGTGGTAGAGAAAGGAAAACCCTACATAGCTCCATGCACAGGTTACAATGCATTTGAAGAAATCCATCCGTTTCTTTCTCTGTGTGCATGTTTACATTTACGTCTCCAAAGGAGAGGCAGGCCCACCTACGTGGTGTGGCGTACCGTGGCTGCTTCGCATTCAAGAGGTCCGAAGTTCGAATCTAGGTTAGACTGGGTTAGCTAGATAAGGTTTTATTCGGGGTTTTCCCTTATCCTGAGATGATGAATATCGCCTAACTCTATGCTCCAGGGACCCCTGGCCCATTTCAGCATCACTTCAGCCATTTCGTTCATTCACCATCTGATATAAACTACTCGGGAAAAGGACGTTAATCAATCATCAAAGCAAACAAGGAATATGACATCCTGATGGCTAAATGGTCCGGGACGACCGAAGACCAAAACAAACAGATAGAGACTAAACGCACTCGTTTTTAGTTTGCACGTTTAAGTGCCCACAATCTTTAATAACTCCCGACTTGTCGTTGTCGTCGTAATTGTTATTACCTCAAAATAAAATGCACGTAAAAAATTCTGATGTGTTACACTCACATGACTTTCTCTACTCTTGTACAAACTATTTTTACAAACTCTTATTCTCCATCTATTTCATATTAATCGAGATAAACATTTGCAGAAAAGATCTTTTGACATGCAAAGAGAATTACATTTTACACATAGCGACCAGTTCTAAAAATATTTGACTATCGCTTAAGGCCTACTATGTTCCGCTTGTTTTGTATTTACAAGGGCAATATAGAAATACAGTAGCCTTTAAGCACATACATATCTCTTAATAGCTGGTTGCTAGGTGCAGCACCATTCCCTTTGCCACAGATTAATACTCTTTGCATATCCAAGGCAAACAAATGAATAACGAATTCCCATTTGAGAAAATAAGTATTGAAAACTTTAAGGGAATAACAAGCAATATCTCGAAAATGGTTCACTCAACAGCAAAAAATGTATATGACATAAATTTTTATTTTAATGCGATCTACATTTTTGTGTAGTAAAATTTTGTCTATCTCTTATGGTTTACCAGTTATGCAAAAGTCGTTCACAATGAAGAATACTTTTGGAGACATTCCCAGAAAATTCAAGATATATATTTTATTTGTCATGAAAATATCTTAAACATGTGATATTTTAATCAAAATCGTTAGAGCCATTTTTGAGAAAATTAAATTTTTCGAAAAATGTTCCATGTAAAGGGTAATCTGGGGTGGGGGATTTTCTGGAAAACATTCGTGTCGCATCCTTGGAAGATACTGAACCTAAATACCAAGTTTGGTGTTTATCCGACTGTTCGTTTCTGAGTTATGCTGTTCACAGACACAGACACACACACACACACACACACACACACACACACACACACACACACACACACACACACACACACACACGGACATGTTTCCAAGAATGCTTTTTTTGGATTCAGGGGGTCTCAAAACATATATTTCCGGTGAAATCGAATTCCGGTATCGAATTTTTGGGTGGAATACAATACTTCCCCTACTTACTATACGTAGTAGAGAAAGTAAAAAGCTATTATTCAGAGTGAAATACAAGGCAATGGATTCTGCTCGTTACGGTAGTCTGAAGTTTTTTTCTAATTCTACAAATACTAGCGGCTAATCACAGAATTAAACACTATAATTGTCGAAAGCAGAAATGTATTTATCAAGAATGTTCATAAGCATACTTAATTGCACATAACTTAAAACTCAATATTGCAGTAATTTTCCACTCTGCAATAGAACTTTCATTTTGAATAATGTTGCGGCCAAAGGAACTTGCATCTTTCAAGAATTTTTTGTACCATCATTCGTATCCTGGGGCTTGTTGTTGAAGAATAGCTTAGCACTACGCCGCGTCGCCGAGGACGTCCTTTTAAACGATGACTCATTATTAAACATAGAACAGAACAAAGTAATATGCATTTATGCGAATCTAGTGCGTCACTGAATCTAATGCGCATTCCTAATTTGAAACTTAAAATAATAATAATTTAAACAATTCTGATGTCTTGCACTCACATGACTTTCTCTACTCTTGCAAAATTATTTTTACAAACGTTTATTCTCAATCTAGTTCATGTTAATCGAAATAAACGTTTTCAGAAACTATCTTACTGCTAATTCTCCTGTAGGTGCAAGGGAAATATGGTACGCTTTAAGTGATAGTCAAGTGTTGCTATGTGGAGCATTCCATTCTCTTTGTATGTCCAGGACATAAAAAAATGAATAACGAATTCCCATTTGAGAAAAAGTATAAGTATTGGAAAATCAAACAAATAACAAGGAATATCTCGGAAATGGTTAACTCATGTCGTCCTCCGTGGTGTAGTGGTTACAATCTAGCCTCTAGTTCCCGAGGTCGCGGGTTCAAACCCGGCGGAGGGCGATGGATTTTTTCGGGCGTAAAAATTCTTAGCATGACTTCCTTCGGAAGGGAAGTAAAGCCGGAGGTCCCGTGTCGTAAATTTAGCTCAAGCCTGATAAAGAGACCTCTGAGCAAAATTACCGGTCTTTTACACCCAATATAGAATGGGACGCTAACGGCCATAGTAGTTAAAGAGCGTCCATAAATAAAAGTCAATTTAATTTAATAGTTCACTCAAAAAAATTGTATATGAGATAAATTGTGTTTTAACAAGTTCTACATTTTTTGTGTAGAAAACATTGTCTATCTCTTACGGTTTACCAGTTATGCTAAAGTCATTCAGAAAAGAGGACTTTTGGGGACATTCCCACAAAATTCAAGATATACATTTTGTCATGCAAATATCTTAAATATATGATATTTTAATCAAAATCGTTAGAGCCATTTTAGAGAAAATAAAAATGTTGACAAATGTTCCATGTAAAGGGTAGTCCGGGGTGGGGGTATTTTCCTGAAAATCTTCGTGTCGCATCTTTGAAAAATACGAGGGCTGATCAACAAAGACTGAGACTGATTTTCTTCCGTAGCTTCCGTGATAGTTTCGTATCTGTAACATAAATATTTGAAAAGAGGCGGCAGCACTCTCGTATTGGTAGGTTTGTAGTAATGCTTTATTTTGTAGACATTACGTGCATTTCGCATACCAGACAATGGGGGTGATGCATTTTTTAAATCGATTATCACCGGTGATGAGTCATGGCTGCATCATTATGATGCTGAAGGAAAACAAGCCAGCACAGTGTGGAAATCGCCAGGTTCTCCAACACCAAAAAAGGGCAAAAGTTGTTCCATCTGCAGGGAAAGTGATGGTGATCACATTTTTTGACTGTAATGGAATGATTTACCAGCATGCAGTTCCCCCTCACACTACTGTTACAGCAGCATACTACACGTCAGTATTGGCTACACTGAGGAAGCACATTGCAAAGAAACTGTGAAGCAGTGCTCAAGAAAAGTGAGGCGATTCTCAAGGACCTGACAAGGAATGGTCTGCAGCACGTGTTCAAGGACTGGAAGAGATGCTATAAAAACTGCATTGAAGTAGGAGGGGACTACTTTGAAAAAGATCATGTAAACATTTAATTGGAGTAATAAACATTTGTGAAAAAAAATCAGTCTCAGTCTTTGTTGATCAGCCCTCGTACTGAACAAAAATGCCAAGTATTTGGTACCAAAGACACACACGGACCATTTTCTAAAAGTGCTATTTTTGGATCATGGGGCCTCAAAACATGTATTTAGGTGAAATCTCGGTATCGAATTTTTGGGTGGAATGCAATACTTCCCCCACTTACTATACGTAGTAGAGAAAGTAAAAAGAAATTGTGCATTGTTACGTGAATTGCATTCTTCTCAAAATCGCTTCTTGCATTGCGTATTTGACATACTTTCTATTTTTTTTTCTCCGGGTGTGACCACTTTTCCCGTTTCAGATTTTTCTTCACAAGCACTGTTTATACTTGTACTCGAAACACCTCAACAGTATCGGTTTTTTCACCATTAGCCAATGATTTGCCCGTTTAATGCTTTACGTAATTCACGAAAACACAAGAGCAAATTCATCGTCCTCCATGATACTAAACACAACTGCTGGTTTCTGGTTGTAAATAATAGTTTGTGCATAACCGGATGTCAGGTGACTGATACGAATTGCATGTCGGGGCTTGTAGCTCTGTTTTAGGTATAAATCAGCGTTAAATAAAACCTTAGGTGTTTGTATTGAATATTATATTACTTAAGGATAAATTCATTCTAAAATTCACATTATTACCATGGGACTACTTTCCTGTGCGCATTGCTACCCGGTTGTACTACGGTGCACTGGCCACGTGGATGTGTTTTGCCGCGGATTAACCTAAGAATGAATGCAGTATATGTACTATCATACCTAGGTAGCTGATTATTTTCATTCTGTTCCTTGTACGCTGCTGTCTGCAGAGGTTATTTCCAATAGTTGCGTAAATAATACTGTTGCTTTACCAGATTTCAACGCTTTCGGTTCATCAATGAGGAATTTGTGTACTGAACATAGAGTTTACTCGCATGCGATGCGCAGGTTTCCTCGTTTTCCAACAGCACTTGGAACAATACGAAAGTCAATGAAATGAACATGGGTAAACATATCACAGCAATTTCCATGTTTCACCACAAAAATAAGCACAATATCCCTAACAAAACTTGTCGCACAACACCCGCTACAACTGATGCAGTGCTGACCACGATTCTTACGAGTAAGATACTTCAACATAAGCTAAACTGACTGTACATCTCTCTCTCTCTCTCTCTCTCTCTCTCTCTCTCTCTCTCTCTCTCTCTCTCTCTCTCTCTCTCTCTCTCTTGTAGTCAAATTATATTTGTTAGTAGCTGGAAGATGATTCATGTTTATCTGCACCACGTATGGAAGCCAATTTGTCGCGGTCACTTCGTGTTATCTTATTTCTGAACGCCTGTTATTGTTCTACTACTTTGAATGTTGGGTTCATTGTCCTCCGGCTAGCTATTATTTCTCGGTCGAGCAAATCTCTTAAACAAGGTGTGTAAACGGAAAGGATTTGTTTCTCAAAGTTAACACTGATAAAAGAATTTGTTTTTACACTTTTATTACCGTCACTTTTAATTAATTTCACATATTGACTCTTGATACACGCCCAACTGAAACTGTTATATTTTCTAATATCACTATAATCACTTATTTACTGCACATTATTAATTCGCGTGTTTCACATTTATAACAAACTTTAAGACGCGAGAGATTCTGTAGAATTTCGCGACGATTCTCTTAAACTTTGTGACGTATAACCCACGAATACTTATGTTGAACTGAACGACGTATTACACGCGAATGCTTCTGTTGGACTGTGTGCCACCCGCTTCTCGGCTTTAGCTTTTTATACTCCCTCACCCGATATGCCTAAAGATTATAACCGAGCTGCTATTGGTTAATAAAACGCGCCAACATTAGCGTCTATATTTATATCCAATCAAAATTACGAACACAAATGCTCTAGGGAAAATATTCCCGCTATTTCTAAGAAAAGCGCGCCAATCTGACGTCATTTGTTTGTCTCTTCTAATCAATATTCAACTCACCCCCTTGCTCATTGTTACTCACTCTTATTGTCAGTTTCAGTGACGTCGTGTAAACTTATTTCCTAACAATGCTTATAATTAACAAACATCCCAAATCATTGCCATACAATAATGTTAATTTATACTACAATCACTCTGGCATTTACAATGTTGTGATACAAATTACTGCTCTCTCTCTCTCTCTCTCTCTCTCTCTCTATATATATATATATATATATATATATATATATATATATATACACAGTCGCCATAAGTTCTGTCCTATGATTAAGAAGCGATATGTCTTAAACTACCAGACACAAAAAGATATACGAGGGCAGTCCCAGAAGTATCCGACCTGACGTATATATGGCGTTTGTTGTTTCAAACAAATCACTATGGTAGAAAGTACCACCCTTATAAAGCTTAAGTCTGAAGTTTGACGATGCTACGTTGTTTAGTAATTGTTTGGCAGCCATCAATAGTGAATTCTCTCAGCGAATTTGTAAACATGGATAAAACTGGTCATCGTTATGTGATACAATACTTTCATTTGAAAGGTCTTAGTCCAACTAATATTAAAGCTGAGCTAGATTCTACTCTGGGGGAGTCTGCTCCTTCGTTTACAACAGTAAAATATTGGGTGGCAGAGTTTAAGCGAGGCCGTACAAGCTGCCAAGACGAACATCGCAGTGGTCCACTATATGAGGTGACCACGCCAAAAATTGAGAAGAAAATCCACACAAAATGGTATTGGATGACCGTCGATTGAAAGTGTACGAGCTAGCGGACATCGTAGGCACTTCAAAAAGTGTTGTACATCGCATACTAACTGAAAATTTAGACATGAGAAAGCTGTGCGCAAGATGGGTCCGCGTTTACTCACAATGGAACAAAAGCAGCGTTGTGAGGATGTTTCAGTCGAGTGTTTGGCGATGTTTTGCTGCAATAAAGCCGAGTTTTTGCGTCGATTCATAACCATGAATGAAACATGGGTCCATCATTTCACACTTGAGACAGAGGAACAGTCAAAACAGTAGACTGAAAGGGGAGAATCGGCTCCAAAGAAGGCGAAGACAGTTCCATCTGCAGGCAAGGTCATGGCGTCAGTTTTTTTGGGATGCGCGTGGGATCATTTGCATTGATTATCTTCAAAAAGGAAAAGCAATCAATGACTAGTATTATGAAAACTTATTGTAACGTTTCAATGATGAAATCAAGCAAAAACGGACGCATTTAGCGAAAACGAAAGTTCTGTTTCATCAAGACAATACACAAATCCATTATCGCCATGGTCAAAATCAATGAGTTAAAGTTCGAAATGCTTCCTCATGCACCCTATTCCCCAGATTTAGGCCCCTCTGATTATTTTCTGTTTCCAAAGTTGAAGAAATGGCTTGGTGGTAAAATATTTGCCAACAATGAAAAGGTGGAGTTTGCAGTTGATGGCTATTTTGCAGAACTCGACAGTTCTCACTATAAACAGGATATCGAAGCTATTGAACATCGCTGGGAAAAGTGTATCGAGCTGAAAGGAGACTATGTAAGGAAATAATGATGGTTTTTTTCGCAAAATTGTTGTGTTCTCTTTGTTAGGTCGGGTAATTCTGGCACAGCCCTCATAACAAACTATTTTAATTCAGTGACTAATGAACATTTCTTACAATATAAGACATTAAAAATGACATAAAAGATAGAAGATTAAAATGTTATAATACTACAATTGTTCCTATTGAGGCAGTATTTTATATCACAACACTGTGAATGCCAGAGTAATTGTAGTGTAAATTAACATTATTGTATGACAATGATTTGAGATGTTTGTTAATTATAAGCATTGTTATGCAATAAGTTTACACGGCCTCACTGAAACTGACAATAGGAGCGGGTAACAATGAGCGAGGGGGTGAGTTGTTTATCAATTATAAGAGACAAACAAATGACGTCAGAGTAGCGCGCTTTTCTTTAGAAATGGAGGGAATATCTTCCCTAGAGCATATGTGTTCGTAATTTTGATTGGATATAAAAATAGACGCTAATGTTGGCGCGCTTTATTAACCAATAGCAGCTGGATTATAATCTTTAGGCATATCGGGGTGAGGGAGTATAAATTCCGAGCCAGAGACGGGTAACGCGCAGTTCTACAGAATCATTCACAAGGCAAACGTCGCGCAGTTCAACAGAATCATTCACGGGTTACACGTCGCGCAGTTTAAGAGAATCATTCGCGGGTTACACGTCACACAGTTTAACAGAATCATTCACGAAGTTCATGTCGCGCATTTCTACAGAATCTCTCACGTCGTAAAGTTAGTTACAAAATGTGAAATACTAGAATTAATAATGTGCGGCAAATAAGTGATTATAGTTACATTTGAAAATATAACAGTTTCAGTTAGGCGTGTATCAAGAGTAAACATGTGAAATTAATAACGTGTGACGGCAATAAAATTGTAAAAACAAATTCTTTTATCAGTGTTATCTTTTAGTTACAACTCCTTTCCGTTTACACACCCTGTTTAAGAGATTTGCTCGACTGGGTAATAATAGCTAGCCGGAGGACAAAGAACCCAAAATTCAAACTAGTAATACAATAACAGGCGCTCAGCAAATAAGATAACACGAAGTTACCGCGACACTATATTGTTTTATGAGGGCGAAACCTGGGTAATTACAAATAATTTGGAAACTAGAATAGAGGCTGCGGAGATGAACTTTCTCAGCAGAACGAAATGCTGCATAAAATTAGATAGAATATAGGCGTGTTTTTAAATTAAGTACCATTTTAGTATTTTGACTCTGCATTTGCGATTTTAAGCATGTGCGATCACTCCATTCATTAGGAAGCCAGACGCAGCTGTGAGCAATCGTCACTTTGTGTTTTCCTGTTGTTAGAAAAATGTTCCAAACAATCGAACAACCCAGTCAGATCAGTAATTCGTTTTTTGAATGCGAGAAATGTTACGCCAGCAAACATTCATCGACAGTTACTTGAGATTTATGGGGAAATAATAATACTGAGTGACAATGCTCGCCACACAAAGCCATACAAACTCAAGAACTGATCGCATTATTTGCTTGGGAACAATTCGAGCATCCTTCCTACAGTCCGGATTTGGCACCAGGCGATTTTCACCTGCAGAAATTCCTCGGTGGAAAACATTTGAATGACGATGATGTGAAACAAGAAGTGTAATCTTGGCTTTCATCAGGCGGCATCATTCTTTGTAAAAACACGCCTCGTACGTAATGACGATATAAGAATAGAATTTAATACCTACATTCGTACATTCAGTAAATGATAAGAGTCAATGAATGTAAAGAAAAATGGAAGCAGCATCTGGAAAGAATGGAGCGAACGAGACTAAGGGTAAAAGGAATTTAGGAAGACCTACGAGAAGATGGAAGGAACAACTGTGAGGGTGGAAATGGTGATGTGTCTAGCCCATGAAGTAAAGACGTTTTACGTCGTTATGTTAATGGTTAATTTTCATTGTGAATGATCCTTTAGAACTTCAGTATCATTTCTTAAAGTGCTTATATATTTCTCAATCTTAACATAAAGCGTGTGGTTGTTAATGTGCCTTAAGAAAGAGAACAAAATAGTTTATTCACCAAGAATACAATCAGGTTTTAGTGTTATCGCGAACAGTCTGTATATCCCCCACCATTCCCCATTCCTGTGTTGTAAACTGGGTCGGCGTTTAGCTTATTCATTGCGAGTGGTGTGAATGTTAGTGTGCGTGTATTTAAAATAAAACATAAGAAAACAAAGCATAAAAAAGTGCACAACAAGAGGCAAGGCATGAAACCCGCCCCGAGAGTAATTTATTGGCAAGCGGAGTTTAGGGCAGACATGGTAGCATAGCACGTAACACTTCGTGATAGCGAGTCATCCGTCACAGCCACCCTGCGTATGACAGTGATAACCCTCCCTCCTAACTGCGTACCCCCCCACCCCATACACGTAATTATTCCCGGCCAAACTTTTTGGGAATAGCTTCTGATGAACTGAGCTACTTTACAGACTAGCTACAACTAATTTGGTTAATTTCTGCTGCGTGGTGAAGACCATTAGAACAGGATTGTAGGGCAGATTAATACAGGAAGGTATAGTTGAGCACAAGAGAGGTTTACGGTGTTTACCTCATTCATAGCTAAGACGATTACAAGTTCTGCATGATTGATTGCTAACTTAGTGTGTGCGTTAACATGGACGTATCTTCTTCGAAAATACACTTTTGAGGCTCCCGAACCCAAAAAGAGAATTTTTAGAAAAAAGCCTTAATGTGTGTGATAATATCATAACTCAAAAACGAAAAGTCAAATAAATATAAAGCTTCATACTTAATGCCTGTAACGATTTTGATATAAATTCAGTATATTAAAGATATTTACATAACAAATAAAATGTATATAGTGAATCTTTTGGGAATAACCCGTGAAGTCCTCTTCATTTAGAAGGAATTTTATATAAATCTTGTATAACTGGTAAACGGTAGACCGGAAGGTACTACACAAAATATGCAGGTCTCTCTAAAACACAGAAGTTAGTACAAAGGACATTTTTGTGGCTTAAGGCATTTCCGAGATATCCATTATTAATGGTTCGCATTATTCAATACCTTTTCTTTCTTTTATACCTGTCGACAATTAGTTGTTTCTCGCGATTGCGTGGAAAGAATAACGCCAGCACATACAGTCCAGTTCCTAAACATTTGACGGTCGCTATTGCTATTTAATGTATAATGAAGCGCGTAATGTAACTATTTCTGGAAAGGTGTATTTCGATTAAAATGAATTAGATAGAAAAATAAACTTTCGTAAGAATAATTTGTAGGCCCACTAAATAAACAACAGAGGGTAGAGAAACTTATTTGAATGTAACACATGAGATATATATTCCTTATGTTCATTCTCTCCGAGTTTCTGCTGAAAATTTGAACAAGATTGGCTACAAATTATATCGAGTGGAACATGTTGAATCTGTAAAAGCATTAAGAAACATCGAAGTCTAGTAAATCGTACTAAAAGTAAATGCAGGCCATTACGCCATGTGCTGTTGGGCAATGGTCACATGTTGAAGCTTTTAAGAACCCTGAGAGTAAACGCCGTAGAATGTAATTGAAGCTAAAGATTCAAAGTAGGTTTTTGAATAATTTTTTTTTTTATGAGATACATTCACATGACTTCCTCTACTTTCTGTCTTTATTAGTGAGTGTACAAACTAATCTTACTAAACCTTATTACTTTCTCTACTACGTATAGTAAGTAGGGGAAGTATTGTATTCCACCAAAAAATTCGATACCGAGATTTCACTGGAAATATACGTTTTGAGTCCCCCTGAGTCCCCCATTTTCGGAAACATGTCCGTCTGTGTATCTGTGAACAGCATAACTCAGAAACGAACAGCCGGATAAACGCCAAACTTGGTATTTAGGTTCAGTATCTTCCAGAGATGCGACACGAAGGTTTTCAAGAAAATCCCCCCACCCCAGATTACCCTTTACATCGAGCATTTTTCGAAAATTTAAATTTTCTCAAAAATGGCTCTAACGATTTTGATTAAAATATCATATGTTTAAGATAGTTTCGCGACAAATAAAATGTACATCTTGAATTTTCTGGGAATGTCTCCTAAAGTATTCATTATGAACGACCTTTGCATAACTGGTAAACCATAAGAGATAGACAAAATTTTACTACACAAAAAATGTAGATCGCGTTAAAATACACAATTTATGTCATATACATTTTTTTTGTCGAGTGAACCATTTTCGAGATATTGCTTTTATTCCCTTAAATTTTTCAATACTTATTTTCTCAAATGGGAATTCCTTATTCATTTTTTGTCTTGGATATGCAAAGAGTATTAATCTGTGGTAAAGAGAGTGGTGCTGCACATAGCAACCAGCTATTAAGAGATATGTCTGTGATTATATTATTCTTGCAAATACAAAACAAGGGGAACATAGTAGGCCTTAAGCGATAATCAAATATTTTTAGAACTGGTCTTTATGTGTAAAATGTAATTCTCGTTGCATGTCAAAAGATCGTTTCTGCAAATGTTTATCTCGATTAATATGAAATGGATGGAGCATAAGAGCTTGTACAAAAGTAGAGAAAGTCATGAGAGTGTAACACATCAGATTTTTTTTTCTATCCGTTACATTTTAATCCAAATAAAACTTTGCAAAAATAATTACACTACACATTTCGTTATGGAAAGAAAGAGAACAGCGATAGTCAAATGTTTAACAACTGGACGCTATATGCTGGCCTTAAAATTCCATACTGTTTCCATGACATCGCGAGAAACAAGTGAAAATCGACGAGACTTTTAAGAGAGTGACAAGTATTGAACAATTCGAACTTCTAACAACGGATATCTCAGAAACGGCTTATGCCACAGGAAAACTTATTTTAAGTAATCTGTGTGTTTTAAAGAGATCTGTATTTTTTGCTTGGTACGTTTTCGTCTATCGCATACCAGTTACACAAGATTATACAAAATTCCTTCCGAACGAAGTCTTAACAGGCTCTTCCCAGAAAATAGAAGATATACATTTTATTTCCCATGTAAATGTGTTTAATATACGATATTTTAATCAACATCTTCGAAAATTGTACCATGTAAAAGTTAGCTGAGGTGGGCGGGATCTTCTGAAAATCTTCGGGTCGCATCTTTGCAAGTGCTGAACCTAAATACCAAGTGTGGTATTTATACGACTTTTTCGTTTTTGAGTTGAGTTTTGCATGTGTTCACACACACAGGCAATTTTTTGTAAAAATGTTTGTTTGGATTCAGGGTCCTCAAAACATGTATTTCCGGCAGTAGAATTTTTTGGTGCAATGCAATACCTTCCCTACTTACTACGTACGTGGTAGAGAAAGTAAAAATGGCGAAATTTCAGCTATAGATGCCCTTAACAAGAAATCGACATAAGAGTAGTAGAAAAGTCAGTAGAGAAGGTAATGTGAATGCAACACATCAGACGTTTTGTGCTCTCTTACATTCTCAAGCGTTCCAACCGTTCCACTAACATTAGTTCCAGAAGATTTTTGATGTCTCATGAATGTTTTTATTCGCCGCACCTTCAACCCTTGGAGCCGAAGTCCTCCAGTAAGTATTTATGACCACTGCAGGCTACTCAGTGTATGTTCGTCACGAAGCACCATATATCTGGTCCTGCCGTATGTAGTAAAGCCGTAAGTTCGCTTTCCGCAACATGACTGTTCGCATTTTCTGGTCAATTGCTCTCCGAAACACACATGAAATAGCTTCACAAATTTTATCCGCACTTTGGTTTTTCCCTTTCGTGTGGAACCAGTAAATAAAGTTCCCCCGTGCGCCCCTCGTTAGCGGAACTATTGTTACCGTCTTTTCTGGCTGACTGATTTGTAAAATTCGAGATACATGGTTTGAATATTTACCTTACCTCCCTAGCAGCTTGCAGATGAAGTCTTCCGTATTCCTCTCAGAACCACTGATGGCCTGTTTCTTAGTCAGCGGGAAAGAACACGTGTGCTTTATCGCTTTTCTTCGTATACTCGCATATTTGAATATATTTCTTCGATCTTAAATTTTGAAAGAATACTCGGACTTAATAAACTGCGTGTTTTCTGCTTAAAAACGCTCAAAATCCTGTATTGTCTAAGTATCTGCTTGCAGAGTGACTTTTTTACTTTCTCTACTACGTATAGTAAGTAGGGGAAGTATTGCATTCCACCCAAAAATTCGATACCGAGATTTCACCGGAAATACATGTTTTGAGACCTCCTGAATCCAAAAAAAGCATTTTTGGAAACATGTCCGTGTGCGTGAGTGTGTGTGTGTGTGTGTGTGTGTGTGTGTGTGTGTGTGTGTGTGTGTGTGTGTGTGTGTGTCTGTGAACAGCATAACTCCAAAACGAACAGTCGGATAAACACCAAACTTGGTATTTAGGTTCAGTATCTTCCAGAGATGCGACACGAAGGTTTTCAAGAAAATCCCCCCACCCCAGACTACCCTTTACATGGAACGTTTTTCGAAAATTTTAATTTTCTCAAACATGGCTCTAACGATTTTGATGAAAATATCATATGTTTAAGATAATGTCATGAGAAATGAAATGTATATCTCGAATTTTCTGGGAATGTCTCCAAAAGTATTGTTCATTGTGAACGACTTTTGCATAACTGCTAAACCATAAGAGATAGACAAAATTTTACTACACAAAAAATGTAGATCGCGTTAAAATACACAACTTATGTCATATACATTTCTTTTGTTGAGTGAACCGTTTTCGAGATATTGCTTGTTATTTCCTTAAATTTTCCAATACTTATACTTTTCTCAAATTCGTTATTCATTTTTTTATGTCCTGGACATGCAAAGAGAATGGAATGCGCCACATAGCAACCAGCGTTAAAATATTTGACTATCGCTTGAAACCTACCATATTCCCCTTGCATCTGCAAGAAAATTACCAATAAGATTGACATCTCGATATCTCGATTAACATGAAGCATATGGAAAATAGGCGTTTGTAAAAATAGTTTGTACAAGAGTAGAGAAAGTCATGTGAGTGTAACACATCAGATTTTTTTTTACCTCAAGTGACGAATGTAATTTAATTGTTATTACTTTGTCTACCACGTATATAGCAGGTAGAGAAGGTATTGCATTCCACCCATAAATTCGATACCGCAATTTCAACAGAAATACATGTTTTGGGACCCCTTGAATCCAAATATCATCTTTTGGAAACGTCTATGTGTCAGTGTGTGTGTGTGTGTCTGTGAAAGCATAACTCAAAATCGAAAAGTCGGATAAGTACCAAACTTGGTATTTAGATTCAGTACCTTCCAAAGATGCGATACGAGGATTTTCGAGAAAATCCCCCCATCCCAATGGCTCTAAGGACTTTGATTAAAATACAGTATATTAAAGATATTTACATTACAAATGAATAGCTTAAATTTTCTGGGAATGGCGTGTAAGGTATTCGGAAGGAATTTCTTATAGTTTTAACTGACGAAACTTAAGTTATAGATATTAGATAGAAAAATAAGTTTTAGTAAGAATAGTTTGTGTACCTAGTAATAAACGATAGAAAGTCATGTGAATGTATCACATCAAATTTTTTTCTTCTTTCTTTTTACCGGATACAGTGGTGACATGGTTACCAACACTGTGATCAACGTACCAATGGTAAATAAACACTTTATATTTGACTGCAACAGATATAGATGACTATGGACTTAAAACAGCCAATTACTTTGAAATCAATGCATGTTTTGCAAATATTTTGATAATTAACGAAGTAATTTTAGAATTTAATATGGGGTGTAAATGAAAACAGAATTGCAGTGATTGCTCTTTATAAGTGTGGTAAGAAACTTACTGAAATTTTCAAGTTGTTGAAACAATTGAACATTTCCTTAAAATTTGTTTACCGAACTGTCAAGAGATCCGTTGAATGTTTCTCTATTGAAGACTTGCCAAGATCTGGCAGGCCACGTACCATAAGGACTTCAGGAGTGGTCAAAGCAGTAAGAGAACGAATACGACGAAACCCACTAGGGAAGCAAAAACTGATGGCCCGAGAATTAAATATATCCGCCAAATCCATGTCTCGGGTTATCAGAGAAGACCTTCATATGACAGCTTATCGACTGTCAGTGGGACATTTGTTAACCTCGAACCTAAAGAAGATCAGCTACGAAAGATCAAAGAGGCTCTTACAGTGGCATGCTCAGAATGGTCATGAAAATATCCTCTTCACAGATGAGAGAATTTTCTGAGTGGAGAAGTACAATAAAAAAAATGATAAAATATATGCGCGAAGCTCAGAGGAAGCTAAAATATCAGTCGCCCAGAGAGGGCACCAATCCAACATCAGTGATGGTTTGATGGGGCGTGTCACATCAAGAAGTAACATCTCTCCATTTCTGCAAACAATGAGTAAAAACAGGAGTCAGACGGTACCAAGAGGACATCCTATAGAGAGTTGCGAGACCCTTGAAAACCACACTCTTCAGTGGAAGCCATTAGGTCTTTCAGCATGACTCAGCCCCAGCTCACAACGCTAGAACTACTCAAGCATAGCTCAGGGACAATGTTCCAGAAACCATTCAGCAGAAGACTGGCCCAGACCTGAACTCCCTGGACTAGGCTTTGAGATATTTTGGAGAGTAAGTATGCTAAACCTCATTCCAGTTTGGAATCTCTTAAGCGAGATCTCGTAAAGGCAGCGCAGGAAATTCCTCTAGACGTCATCCATGCTGCAGCTGCCAACGGCAAGAGAACCTGAAACAGCTGAGGTAATATGGTGGCCTGCTAAGCGACCACTGACATTACACACGACAAAAGAGGGTATGTACATTTATCTAAATGAACAAAAGCTAAACTATGTACACCAGAAGAATAAAGTAGGCATAAACAAATCACCGGTTTGTATCACTCCGCGGCCATGTGCGCTCCAAATGAGGTTACGCCCACCCTCCATCAGGTATCAGTAGTTAATTATCTTCAGTTTATTGAACACATTTACCCATACGGTAACTGTTATATGAGTTTTTCACCACTAGGAATATTTATTCACTCTAAATAACATACAGCACGCTAGTAACAGAAATTGCTATTTACTTACGTCATCTCTATTCGTCTAATCTGAGCTTGACATTGGTTGAATGCCCTCCAGGTCGGACGTCTCTGTGTTCTTTTATTCTACGGAGAAAATCTCTACGCCATAAAATAATGTCAACTCTGTCCACAATAATACTTTTTCTTTTCCTGCTGACAAACTCGAAACCTATCTCCAGGAGCAACTTGTGGAGGGAGGTTCGTTTTAAGTTTGGGAGGTCCGGATCAGAGTTAACTGCAAACAGCACTTTGTTTAAGGTGGGGGGTTCATTGTTAATAAAGAACTGGTGAACTTTTCTGCGGATTGCTGACCTCACAAACAACATCCAGCACTCGTCTCGCATGTGGTCTCTTCTTGCCAGGAGTTCTAACCTCACCAACTGTGGATTTTTCTTTGCGTGCGCTGTAAACACTTGAAATTGACACACCAGTAAACTCAGATGTTAATTTCACCACACCATCGATAGCAAGTTCTGGATATTTCTCGCAGAACTTGTTATACACGTTCAAAACTATTGTCTTCTCACCATTATGTAAAGGCTTTCCGCGCTTATGTTTAACAACACCGGTTATTTCCGCCATGTTGATACATACTAAGTGTTTTGCTTTTTCCTCCTTCCCCAACCAGTTCCAGCAACCAATCAGCGTCGTTACAAATTGAGTAACGCTAGTTACAAATTAATTTATTTATCATTTAACATATTGAGTTGAACTATGCTTAGTACTCAATAGTTTGTGCTTTATGAAATTAAGTGAGCTTCAAACCTTAGTATTTAGTAACACTTTTCAAGGAACTATTTAGAGGGCGGAAGCATCCAGCAAACCGTGAAGAAGGCGCGCTGCGGTCAAAACGCACGAGGTTTTGTTTATGCTTACTTTGACCTTTTGATGAACATAGTATAGCTGCTTGGTTAAAGAAAATTAAACTCACACAATGTACCTTCACAATTTGTTTCGCCGTGATTTTTATAGTTCACTCCTGGACCGTGATCTAACTCGGAAAAGGAGTTCGCGAGTCAACACATGCTGACGTAAAATCTTGTGTGAGATGACAGAATGGTCACGTGATGAGAATCCCTGTCTAATTGGTTAGTTTATGCCTGACGCAAACTTGAAAGCTTGGACCTTGCAAGCTTCTGTGTTAAAATGTAATTCAATGCTTATTTTTATGTTTACGTGATTCATTGTGACCTGCTCCAATATAACATAGTTTCCATAAGAGTGGGGCCTAAAGCTTTTGCAATGAAAATTAAATGTTAAACATCAACTACATGGTCCAATACACCATATAAGGTTTTAACAAAGACTGGCACGACCATCTTTTTCTTGGTAGTCCTACATTTCTACTTCCGGCTGGTTTGTATTTTATAATGTGTGTTGGTAATCAATTGCTATTCATTGATCCCACCATTTATCTGTTCGCTCCATATTCTCGGTATTTAAACGACTTCTTATTTGCTCATTTTTAATTCATTCTATTATGTCTTTTACATTTTTTTTAAACTCGTTTCTGCTGTTTGAAGTCTTCTTTCATCTGCAGCTTTAAGAGTCCAAAATTCAGTCCCTTTAAGACTTGTGAAAGATATGCTGAGTATATGCGTGGCAAAACTGTGGATACATTACTGAAAAATCTGATGTCTTACATTTACATGACTTTCTCCACCCTCTATCGCTTATTAATGAGTACACAAATTATTCTTACGGAAGTCTATTTTCCTATCTATTGCATTTTAATCGAGATAGCCTTTACCGAAATTGCTACATTAACATTTCGTTATATATCTACAAAGGGAATAGAGATAACCAAATGTTTTAAAACAGGACACTCTAGGCTTAAAATTCCGTACGCTTTCCATGACATCGCGAGAAACAACTGAAAACCTACAGGACTTTAAAAGAATGCTAACTAGTGAACAATTCGAACCATTATTGACGGATATCCTGGAAATGACTGATGCCACAAAAAAGTTATTCCAAATAAACTGTGTATTTTAAAGAGATCTACATTTCTTGTGTAGCACGTTTTCGTCTATGGCTTAACGTTTACCAGACATACAAGATTATAGAGATTTTTTTCCGAATGAAGAGGACTTCACAAGCTGTCCCCAGAAAATTCAAGACAAAATACGTTTTGTCATGTAAATATATTTAAAATATGGTATTTTAATTATAACTGTTAGAGCCATTTATTAGAGAATAAAACATTTTCAAAAATGTTCCATATGAAGGGTAGTTTGAGTTGGGGGATTTTGTTGAAAACCTTCATGTCACATCTTTGGAAGGTCCTGAACTTAAATACCATCTGTTGTATTTATCCGACATTTCGTTTTTGAGTTATACTCTGTTAAGAGACACACAGGCCTTTTTCCATAATTACTTTCTCTACTACGTACAGTAAGTAGGCGAAGTATTGTATTCCACCCAAAAATTCGATACCGAGATTTCACCGTAAATACATGTTTTCAGGCCCCCTGAATCCAAAAAAAAAAAAAAAAAAAAAGATTTTTGGAAACATGTCCGTGTGTGTCTGTGAACAGCATAACTCAGAAACGAACAGTCGGATAAACACCAAACTTGGTATTTAGGTTCAGTATCTTCCAGAGATGCGACACGAAGGTTTTCAAGAAAATCCCCCCACCTCAGATTACCCTTTACATGGAACATTTTTCGAAAATTTTAATTTTCTCAAAAATGGCTCTAACCATTTTGATTAAAATACCATATGTTTAAGATATTTTCATGACAAATGAAATGTATATCTTGAATTTTCTGGGAATGTCTCCAAAAGTATTCTTCATCGTGAACGACTTTTGCATAACTGGTAAACCATAAGAGATAGACAAAATTTTACTACACAAGAAAATGTAGGTCGCGTTAAAATACACAACTTATGTTATATACATTTTGTTGTTGAGTGAACCATTTTCGAGATACTGCTTGTTATTCCCTTAAATTTTCCAATAATAATACTTTTTCTCCAATGGAAATTCGTTATTCATTTTTTTTGTCCTGGTAATGCAAAGAGAATGGAATACTGCACATAGAAACCAGTTCTTAAAATATTTGACTATCCCTTAAAACCTACCATATTCCCCTTGCATCTACAAGAAAATTAGCAATAAGATTAACATCTCGATAAACATGAAGCATATGGAGAATAAGCGTTTGTAAAAATAGTTTTACAAGAGTAGAGAAAGTCATGTGAGTGTAACACATCAGATTTTTTAACTGTCACTTCTCTAAGTTCTTAATGTCAGTTCAATGGTTCCATTTAGTTCAACTTCACTGGGACTTCATTTAGTTCACAGTCACTTCACTAATGTGAACTAGTTCGATTTTCCCGCCAGTTCACTTTCCTTCTTGACGCAGCGGCGTAATGAAATAGACGTAGCCAATTCTTCCGGACAGTTCACTCGCTGGGAAGTCGAACACAAAACTTCTACAATCTCTCCTGCAGCAGCAACAGCACTTATTGCACGTCGCAGTTGTTACACTCACTCGTAGAATCGCACTTGATGTCGCACCCGAAATGCACTCACTAGGTACGCTTCTGGTGTTTAAGCTGGGCGAGATCGCGGCTTATCGTTGCTTATCTCTGACTGCGTCACATCATCATCAGCATTTCAGCAATTGTTATCGAATTCAAATGTTTGAAGTACGAGGGTAATCCGATAGTCCCAGACGTTTTGAAATAAACAATTAACAAAATGCAAATACTAACGTTTATTGTCTACATTTGAAAGGTACACTCTTAAGCTATTTTTCTACATGATTGCCATTCAAATTGAGGCATTTATCATACCGTGGCACAAGTTTTCCAATACCCTCTCTGTAAAAATGAGCCGCCTGCGACTTCAACCACTGGTTTACACCGGCATGCAGTTCAGCGTCAGTATCAAAACATCAATTTGATGCACCAAACTCCGTGAAATTTGGGGAAAACGTTCCGAAAGTTCTGTAATCGTGAAACGAATTTTGTCATTGATTTGTATTCACAGTTCATCAGTTATAAGGCTAGGCCTAAAATTGCGATCCTCGTAGTGAACATTGGTAGTGCCATTTTTAAAATCAATGCACCATTGCCTGACTCGGCTTTCACTCATTATTCCCTGCCCGTAAACATCACAAAGTTGACGATAAATTTCAATTGGTTCATAATCATAAACCGCACTTCACAAGTGGCGGGATTTTCTATTGCAGCGCACGTTTTAACAACTCGCAGAGAGCACAGTAAGGAATACACAGTCCTCACGCTACCATAGCTGGGTGCGTACTGAATGTAGGAACGTTCTGACACCAAGATGGCGGCTCTAGCCCTACTCATCGCCATGATAGGCCAAAACGTCTGGGACTTTCTGGACTGCCCTCGTATGTTTGGAATAATGTGAATTAAACTCTTGTACAATAAAATTTGTCTAAGGTGCAGACGAACACATTATGGAAACAGAGAATGAACTGTTGTGTATTCTTCAATAGAAGAGGTCAGTTCCATCTGTTACGACTTAAATCTGCATAGTTAACAGGCTTCAGGAGAAACCAAAAGCAAATAGTAAGCTTATAACTCTCCGAGGTTGTAATTCTCAAGTACGTCCACGCCCATATTAAGCGCTGGAGTGGTATTAAGTAGTTTGTACCTCTTTGGTCCCGTAAGGACTCTCTACCAAGTCATTATCTCGGCAATGAAATTCTCGCTGCGGCATTTATCTACTGTTTATCTACACCTTGTCATGCATAAAGCGAAAAGACGACATGAGCAGCGTATCAGTGCATTCACTATGTTACCTTGTTTGTGTACGCTCCCTTAAAGAGAATGAAAAATGACCCCTTTATACTGCACATCTCGTGCTGACCTAATACCAGCACGTATCATTGCCTTTTTAAGTCAATAATAATACATGTATCACAAAGGCAGGTGGAAGAAGTTACACGTTTTGAGGACCCCTGAACAAAAGACTTTAGAAAAAGGTCCGTGTATATGAACAGCACAACTGTTTTTAATATAGAGTCAACTGAAAAATTCAACGCCACAGCCAGGATTTGAACACGGTTCTCCCGCTCTCCATGCAGTTGCTCTAACCGCTGAGCTACTGTGACAACGTGCCGGTGGGACATTGAATTCCCCAATTGACTCAAGTCGTTTCCCAGACAGACCACCAAGGCATCTCACGGGAGATGACAATCTTAGCGGCGACCTGCTTATCGCAAGTACTTCAGTGCTGGGTAAATGCGTTTTTAAAGTTTTTAATTTTTTTAATGTTATTGTATAAATTGATTATACTTTTAATAGACCTTAGCCTGGTATTGGCAAGTTTTTAAATCCCGGCTGTGGCGCTGAATTTTTCAGTTGACTCTATATTAAAAACTTGCCAAGACCAGGCTAAGGTCTATTAAAAGTATAATTAATTTATACAATAACAATAAAAAAAATCTGATGCGTTACACTCGCATGACTTTCTCTGCTCCTGCACAAACTATTTTTACAAACGCTTATTCTCCATATGCTTCATGTTAATCGAGATGTTAATCTTATTGCTAATTTTCTTGTAGATGCAAGGGGAATTGGTAGGTTTAAAGCGATAGTCAAATGTTTTAAGAGCTGGTTGCTATGTGGAGTATTCCATTCTCTTTGCATTACCAGGGCAAAAAAAAATTGAGTAACAAATTTGAGAAAAAGTATAAGTATTGGAAAATTTAAGGGAATAACAAGCAATATCTCGAAAATGGTCAACTCAACAAAAAAAATGTATGACATAAATTGTGTATTTTAACGCGATCTACACTTTTTGTGTAGTAAAATTTTGTCTATTCTTATGGTTTACCAGTTATGCAAAAGTCGTTCACAATGAAGAATACTTTTGGAGACATTCTCAGAAAATTCAAGATATACATTTCATTTTTCATGAAAATATCTTAAACATATGATATTTTAATCAAAATCGTTAAGAGCCATTATGGAGAAAATTAAAATTTCAGAAAAATTTTCCATGTAAAGGGTAATCTGGGGTGGGGGGATTTTCTTGAAAACCTTGGTGTCGCATCTCTGGAAGATACTGAACCTAAATAGCAAGTTTGGTGTTTATCCGACTGTTCGTTTCTGAGTTATGCTCCTCACAGAAAGACACACGGACATGTTTCCAAAAATGTTTTTTTTTGGATTCAGGGGGTCTCAAAACATGTATTTCCGGTGAAATCTCGGTATGGAATTTTTGGGTGGAATACAATACTTCCCCTACTTACTATACGTAGTAGAGAAAGTAATAAAAGCACAACTGTGTCTCATAAATACCAAAGTTGGTTGGTATTTAAGTTCCGTATCTTCCAAAGATGCGACAAGGTGATTTTGAAGGAAATCCTTTACATGGAAATTCTATTATTTTTGATTTTCTCAAACACCGCTCTAACGATTTTGATTAAAATATCACATTTAAGATTAGTTATTTGACGATACCACTATTTCTTAATACCGATATTTATTTTTTTGAGCATTGATATACTCGATACTAACTTTATAAAAAAAACTGTAAAGGCGATAGTTTGTTCACTGAATTATGTTCTTATAATAGTTTTCTCGGTATAAACCATGTAACCAATTTTGTATTATATGCTAATTGTTCCTGTTTGATATTCTCCAATTGGCAGAAATTTTTTTATGTTGTAATGCCACAGTTTTATATGCCCTACTGCTAATCAAGGCCAATAATAATAGCTTTGCTTCCCCTTTATGTAACCACATTTTGTGTTGAAAACTTTCTTTTAAAGGATTTTTTTATACACAAGGGATAGTTAAATTATATTCGAACCCACTCGCGGCCTCTCTCTACTGCACGAGACAGAGGGCAGTCGCCGGGGAAATTACGGCGGACTAAAATCCTTACCTTATAGTAGATGCTGGAAACGTTGACCTTTTGCTATCAAACAGACAGCATATCTCGTGTAAATATTCTCGCTTGCTCTCCGAAGCTCAACAGCAGGAATTCTTGTAATTTCTTGCACAATGTTTTCTCTGAGCTCCTGTAATGCGCGAGGATTGGAACGATACATTTTGTCTTTTAAAGAACCCCATAAATAAAAATCACAAATCAACACTAATTATTCTGTCATCAAACACCTCTCTTATTGCATGTAATGATTCGGCAGCCGTATGTGCTGTTGCAGAATCTTACTGGAACCAACCATAGGGTTTCTCTTCTTCTGTCAAGCGATTGCAAAATGGCCTCAGAATTAACCTCTGACATCGCTCTGCATTTATTGTTTCATCAAAGATTATAGGCCCTATTATTCTTCTAGCACTTATCGCACACCACACTGCAATTTTCTGATCATAATGAGGCGTTTCATCAGAAGAATTCCTGCTGCTGAGCTTCGGAGAGTGAGCGAGAATATTTACATGAGATATACTGCCTGTTTGAGAGCAGAAAGTCTCAACAATTCCAGCATCTATTATAAGGTAAGGATTTTAGTCCGCCTCTGCCGGCGTAATTTCCCCAGCGACCGCCGGCTGTCCCGCGCAGCACAGAGGGGCCGCGAGTGGGTTCGGATATAATTTAACTACCCTATATTATGTAAATTAGCCGTGTGCTATACTTATAAGCTATGCTCGTGACTCGGGTTTGACTGGCGTAAACACAAACGGATGGAAGGAAATAAAAACTGTTCCCATGAGCTGTATTACTTCACGGCTTAAATTCTGATACATTTCTGCTAGATTCACAGATTTTCGTCACCGGAACAGGTACTGCGTTCCTCTCATGAAAATGTGTCTGTAAGGAATGTGTTGACATCAACAATTCTAGCGCTGTATGAAAAAAGATTACGACTATACTTTCAACATATCAACAAGACTTAGCCTCAGACAACATACGCTCTTCTGCTTCTGTGTATTCACTCTTAGGTTGATGCGGTTAGTAACGCTGTCTGCAACCAACTGAATAGATTTCTAGCGTCTAAAATTTGTTATTTTCTGTATTTCAAGTCTCTGATTGGCTATTCCTAATCCAATAGAATACCTTCTTTTAACTAAAGCTTTTTCTGGTTGTTGATTGGCTATTTTATAAACTGTCATAAAATTACATTATTGCTTCCAAGAATCACAAGTACTCTGTATTCACTCTTAGGTTGATCCGCGTCAAAACAAACCCCAGGTGACCAGTGCACCGTCATAATGTATCCTTCCACCATTCGCACTACAAATACTGTCACACTTTCAGACCATGTGGCGAGTACAAGCGGCACGTAGTGCAAAAAAGAACAGAGTCCTCATTTCGACAACTGAAACAGTGACTAGCATATTCTGTTAAGGGTTAAAGGTGATGAGATTGATAGTTGCAACAAAATAAACTGGCGAAAAATAAAGTAACAGGTATGCGATAACCTAATTTATTCGCTCTCTGGAAGCGGCACTTTATTAACTGTTGGCGGCTAAGTTTAAAAAAGAAATTGTGCACTGTTACGCGAATTACATTCTTCTTAAAATCACTACATTCTTGCATCGCGTATTTCATATGCTTTCTTTTTTTTCCGGGTGTCACGACATTTCTCGTTTAAGATTTATCTGCGCAAGCTCTGTTTATACTTGTACTCGAAACACCGGTGAACTCAGAAGTTAATTTCACCATTTCTTTCGCGGAAAGTGTTGGATATTTCTCACATAACTTAGAATAAAGATTCAACACTATTGTTTTTTCACCGCTAGTCAATAGTTTGCGCGGCTAATGCTTTACGTAATTCGACGAAAACACAAGAGCGAATTCACCGTCCGCCATGATACTGAACACAACTGCTGGTTTCTGGCTGTAAACAATATTCTGCTTCTACCCGGATGTCAGGTGACTCATACGAATTGCGTCATGGGACTTGTAGCTCTGTTTTACGGTATAAATCAGCGTCAAATAAAACCTTAGGTATTTGTATACAATATTATACCATTTAAGGATAAATTCATTCTAAAATTCAGAGATTAGCATGGGACTACTTTCCTGGGCGCATTGCTAAGAGTGAATATAGTTTAGTAATGCTGAATGGCCAGCTGCTTTTGTTTTTCTTTCCTCTCACAGATTATAACAACGTTAGGAACTGTTTCTCGGGCTTCATTGTGTAAAGTTCTTCCTTTCTTATTGGGCATTGTAAATAAATTACTAGAAAACACTTGCACACTGCTCCAGGTGAAACACGCTGGCATACTAACGTTGCGCGATGTTTTTAATGTAGATAGTAGATCTATTTATTAAATCATGTGAAACTGCCACATGGCACTATCCCCCCTCACTCTTCCGGAGAGCAGAACGCCCCGCAAACGTTTTCTCGTCAGAGGCCTACAATATATGTAATGGCTGAGAGTGAGTCAGCAAGCCAGGCTATTGCAGAAACGTGATTTGGTGCGTCAGTTAAATAAGTCCAGTTAACGCTGCATGTTACATAAGTACCTCTACTCCTTTTCGCATTGTTTTCCATGGTTTCGTTTAGACACAAAAATCTATGGAATGCTACATTGAATCACCCACAGAAACCACAGTCAAGGTCTATCAAAAACTATAGTCCAACAACCCTTTGGGGAAACTTTGCGGCAGTATCTCCTCCTGTCCGATGTTGTGGTGATTTTTATTGCCCGTTGCTCGCGGCTTACCTTGCTGCTTCCTCCACGTTGGCTCCAGATGTTCGTAGTGTGCTGGTTCTCTGCATTTTTTTTATCCTCGGCTAGCTGCAGTAATTTTCTTTAAACTGTGTGGGAGCATGGACTTATCCTTGGTAAAGGAAGCGTAGCTCTCGGGTGGTGGTAAAAGAAGAAATAGACGTGCTTTGGTTACGAAAAGACGACACTGCAGTTTCTTTTATTTAGCTACTCCTCGTAGTACACAACACTGATATTGCCGCCGTTAAAACACTGTTCACTGCTGTTGAAACACGGCGCGGATATGACGCGAAGTTTACATATGCTTATTATATCTCTTTACGCGTAGCGATTCTTATGTGTGTTTCGAAAACTGTCTTCATTCACTTTTGGCGCGATATCTCTCAAACATCCTGCAGCATCTCTCCCTGCCTGTAGTTTTGCAAAAGACCAAATGACAAAT
The DNA here is from genome assembly GCA_030765065.1 of Deroplatys truncata. Taxonomy (NCBI): domain Eukaryota; kingdom Metazoa; phylum Arthropoda; class Insecta; order Mantodea; family Mantidae; genus Deroplatys; species Deroplatys truncata. The sequence goes on from CM060979.1 coordinate 18,915,455, forward strand.
GACCACGAATTTGTTCCTAACAGAACCATTTATAGTCGCAGGCTTCTGGGGCTGCTTCCTTACCTATTGGTCCATTTTTAGCGCCACTCAACGCGTCTCACTATTTCATATAAACTTACAGGAATCTCAATGGTCCAAATTTAACATAAATCGCGGCTTTTCCTAAATTTACCGTTAAGCTTGTTGTCTCTCTCACTTGGTCACGGCGAATTATCGTATAAAGGAACAAAAACTCTACACCCTCGCTGTATGAACAATGCCCCTGCGACCAGAGAGACATCGTAAAACTAGACTTTCTGCCTTCGAAGACACTTTTCTTGTAGCTAAGACATTTCGTCGTGGACAGTATTTTAACATAGCGCTTAAATTATTTACATTAAACAATTTATAACTCCTCCAATATTAATAACATAAATACAGACATACCATTGAATTACCCTTCTTAAACTATACAAGCAGTAAAAGAAAAAGATATGTACATAGCATGATTTAACATCAATAAAAATTAATTAATCAAATTATCTATAATTATAGTTCTCGGGCTCGGCCTAGAGTTGCCGTTTCAACTTACGAGGCAATAATGTGAAGTCTCGATTACTTTCATTTGTTATTTAGCATATAGTTAAGCTCAACAACCTTCAATAAGGAAACACTTAAAAATTTAAAAGTATCGAAGGTTTATCTCAAAGTATTAGACATACTTCGATACCAGCAAGTATCGAGGTCCCATCCCTATTTAAGATACTTATATATAAAATGTATATATGGAATTTCCTGGGAATATTCTATGAATTATTCATTCCGAACGAATTTTGTATAATTTTGTATAACTGCTAAACCATAAGAGATAGATAAAAACACACAATTGTATTACTTGTAGCATCAGCTATTTGAGAGATATTTGCTGTTATTGGGTACAAAGTTTTCCAATGCTTTTGTCATTTTTTAAAGCTGTCAGTTGTTTCTCGCGATGTCATACAAAGTGTATGGGATTACTAGGCCAGCTTATAGCGATCCAGTTCTTAAACATCTGACTGTCCATTCGAGTTCTTCAAACCTCCTTGAACCTTCAAGGAAATGTGTAACGAAAATACTTCTGCAAAATTCTGTCTACATTAAAATGAAGTCGATAGAAAAAAATCTGATGTGTTACACTCACATGACTTTCTCTACTCTTGTACAAACTATTTATACAAACGCTTATTCTCCATCTACCTCATGTTAATCGAGATAAACATTTGCAGACTCTATCTTATTGCTAATTTTCTTGTAGATGTAAGGGGAATATATGTTTACAAGGGCAATATAGAAAAACAGTAGCCTTTAAGCACATACATATCTCTTAATAACTGGTTGCTAGGTGCAGCACCATTCCCTTTGCCCCAGATTAATACTCTTTGCATATCCAAGACAAAAAAATGAATAACGAATTCCCATTTGAGACTAAGTATTGAAAAATTTAGGGGAATAACAAGCAATATCTCGAAAATGGTTCACTCAACAACAACAATATATCTGACATAAATTGTGTATTTTAACGCGATCTACATTTTTTGTGTAGTAAACTTTTGTCTACCTCTTATGGTTTACATGTTATGCAAAAGTCGTTCACAATGAAGAATACTTTTGGAGACATTCCAGAAAATTCGAGATATACATTTCATTTGTCATGAACATATCTTAAACATATGCTATTTTAATCAAAATCGTTAGAATCGTTTTTGAGAAAATTAAATTTTTCGAAAAATGTTCCATGTAAAGGGTAATCTGGGGTGGGGGGATTTTCTTGAAAACCTTCGTGTCGCATCTCCGGAACATACTGAACCTAAACATCAAGTTTGGTGTTTATCCGACTGTTCGTTTCTGAGTTATGCTGTTCACAGACACACACACGGACATGTTTCCAAAAACGCTTTTTTTGGATTCAGGGGGCCTCAAAATATGTATTTCCGGTGAAATCTCGGTATCGAATTTTTGGGTGGAATACAATACTTCCCCTACTTACTATACGTAGTAGAGAAAGTAAAAACGAAATATCACGTAAACACCAAATTTGCTTTAAGTTCAGTATCTTTCAAAGATGTGACAACACGATTTTCAAGAAAATTTCCCCACCCCAAACCCTTAACATGGAAAATGTAGGTACCACTTCTTTTATTTTCTCAAAAAAGGCTAAAACAATTTTGATTAAAATGCCATATATTTAATATCTACACTGCCGTATGTGAAAATTGCAACACCAACAAATAATTTCCCGAATAACTCCAAAATTGGTGGAAGTGTAGAAGAGTGTGCAAGCAATAAGTGATTAGGTTTGCAGAGAGATAGGATACACGTCGGCCGAGCAGAGCACTCTCGTGTCGGTCCGACAAAGTCAGTGTTGCGCCCAGTGTGGTGAGTGCAGAGCTCTCAAACAAGTTAGGAACAATAAAACGAGTGCCAGTATGCCTCGTCGTCGTCAAAGGCAGCCATATCGGCATGTGAGCGAGTTCGAACGGGTTGAATGATCGGTCTCCGGGAAGCGGGTTTGTTATACCGTGACATTTCGGCTCGTACAGGGTATGCTGCTACGACAGTGATGCATGTGTGGAAGCAATGGATAGATGAAGGTCGTACGCAGCGACGAGCGGGTACTGGACCACGGAACATGACCACAGCACGGGATGACCGTCATCTTGTCCGAATTGCTATAACGAAACATGCTTCATCCACAGTGTTGGCTCGACGCAGGGGCACTGAAACAGGTGTGAACTTGTGTGCATCAACGGTACGTCGGCGACTGCTGCACGCTGGACTGGTTGCATGCATGCATGCCATTACGTCGGCTTCCATAATCCAGAAACCACAAGCTCCTCCGATTGCAATTGGTACGTTAACACCTTCACTGAGGTGCTGAGTGACAAAATGTAGTCTTTTAGGACGAGTCCCGCATCAACGTGTCCTACAGTAATGACACATAGTGTCCGGCGGTACCGTGGTGAGCGCAACCTGGAGGGTTGCATTGTTGAGCGACATAGCGGACAAACACCAGGTGTGATGGTTTGAGGCGCCATTGGTTACAACAACCGATCTCGCCTCCTACGAATTGAGGGCACTTTGAACAGCAACCGGTACGTAACGGTGGTTGTAGAGCCTGAGGTACTCCCCATGTTTCAGGCATCTCCACAGGCCACATTTCAGCAGGACAATGCCCAGCCACATATTGCGAGGAATGTACAAGCCTTCTTCGAAGAGCGACGGGTACCATTGCTTCCCTGGCCTGCACGTTCGCTGACATGTCGCCCATCGAACATGTCTGGTATATGGTTGGTGCGTCACGGTCCTCCAGTAACTAGTGTCACGGATTTGTGGGCTCGAATACAAACTGCGTGGAGGGAAATCCCTCAGGAACTTATTCACAACCTTTTTGATGCAATGCCGCCAAGGCGTATAGCAACTCTAATTGCAGCGCATGGAGGCCACGCCAAATACTGAATATTAGGCCTCAAATGCCATGTATAGATTTGAAATGTTTATCATTTGTTACTTGTCATGTGCCTAACCTGTGGTATTAAATTCATGCGTTTCCTTCTTGGTGTTGCAATTTTCACAAACCGCAGTGGAGTTACATCGCGAATAACATGCATATCTTGAATTTTCTCGGGAATAGCCTATGCGGTCCTCTTCATTTTGAATAACTTTTATATAACGGTAAAGGTACATATTTATCACACTGAGGGCCCGCGGCACCGGGGCAGGGCACCGCAAGTAGGCTGTAACTGCCCTATTTGCTTCCAACGTGACATTTGAAAGGGAGAAATAACCGGAGAGACCCGAAGAGCGACCAGATATGTTTGATGACGGGTGCCAAGCACAGACGGGGTCCCTAATGTTTCCAGATTGGATGCATCCGCCCGCTCCTGTCCACAAGCAATCAACGTCTAGCGTCCCCCGAGGCGGAGCCCACTCGGAGGAGACATGTATATGAGCACTCCACACAGCCCGCCGAACACCGTCGCCTTGTCCTGAAACAAGTTAATGATGGGTACAGAAAACGAGACGAGAGTTCTGGTAGATGAACCGCCAAGCATTCTCCTGTGGATACGGGGAAAACACGAAAAACCCATGGGGCAGCATGGGCGGAAGCCGGGGACTGAACTCGGGAACTTTCGAATGCGGGAAACAAACGTTGCCGGCTGAGCCATACCGCTCGGTATGACTTTTGTATGAATGGTAAGCGTCAAGGGAAAAACAAAACCTTACTGTGATCTCGTTAACATACAGTTATTTCAGATAAGTTTTTTACTTTCTCTACTACCTATAGTAAGTAGGAGAAGTATTGCATTTCACCGGATATATATGTTTTGAGATCCCCTGAATAAATAAAAAGCATTTTTGGAAACATGTCCCTGTGTGTGACTGTGAACAGCATAACTCAGAAACGAACAATCGGATAAACACCAAACTTGGTATTTAGGTTCAGTATCTTCCAGAGATGCGACACGAAGGTTTTCAAGAAAATCCCCCCACCCCAGATTACCCTTTACATGGAAGATTTTTCGAAAATTTAAATTTTCTCAGAAATGGCTAACGATTTTGATTAAAATGTCATATGTTTAAGATACTTTTATGACAAATAAAATATATATCTTGAATTTTCTGGGAATGTCTCCAAAAGTACTCTTCATTGTGAACGACTTTTGCATAACTGGTAAACCATAAGAGATAGACAAAATTTTACTACACAAAAAATGTAGATCGCGTTAAAATACACCATTTATATCATATACATTTTTGTTGTTGAGTGAACCATTTTCGAGATATTGCTCGTTATTCCCTTAAATTTTTCAATACTTATTTTCTCAAATGGGAATTCGTTATTCATTTTATTTGTCTTGGATATGCAAAGAGTATTAATCTGTGGCAAAGGGAATGGTGCTGCACCTAGCAACCAGCTATTAAGAGATATGTATGTGCTTAAAGGCTACTGTATTTCTATATTGCTCTTGTAAATATATATTCCACTTACATCTACAAGAAAATTAGCAATAAGATTAACATCTGGATATCTCGATTAACATGAAGCATATGAGAATAAGCGTTTGTAAAAATAATTTGTACAAGGGTAGAGAAAGTCATGTGAGTGTAACACATCAGATTTTTTGTGCCATCAGCCATTTCCAAGGTGTCTCTTGTCACTGGTTTGAATATTTCAACACTTTTGTCATTCTTTGCAGTGCTGTCAACCTTCAGTTGCTTCTCGCAGTTATAAAAAAAGTATGGAATTTGAACACCAGCATATATCGATTTGCTTTTAAACATCTGACTACCGCTTCGGTTTCCTCTATCCCCCTTGTGTCTATAACGAAATGGGTAAAGATGACGAAATGATTTTAGTGACAGTTTTAAAATAGCCAATCAACAACCGGAGGGGGTTTTAGTTTAATGAAGGTATTCTATTGGAGTAGGATTAGCCAATCAGAGACTTGAAATACAAAAATTTACAAGTTTAGACGGTCGAAATCTATTCAGTTGCCTGCAGAGTGTGCTCATAACTGAATGCGTTGCTTGTGCTTCCTTGAGAGATTTAATAAGTATTCGTGTGAGACGAAAATACTATACGTGTTAAAAAATTGCAAGTATTAAATAAAAAGGAGTGAATTAAAACTTAAAATCTGTGTAAGCCTATATTCCTAGTCGTATCACACCCCTACCTAAGAGAAACGTGTCTCTAACAAATACTGACGCAGCCGAGGCAAACATAAATATAATATTTAAAGAAACAGTCAAATTACAAAGTTAATATTTTTGTAAACTTGGGGCAAAGGCCACCTGAAAGTACATTTGGGGCGAAGGCTACCGGAAACTGTTTACTATACACCCGGTTGCAACTACTGCAAGTTCGGCTCCCCAACAGTTGAAATATAATACATCTTCAAACTGACTTTCTATACGTAGCAGCAACAAACCTACTTCACAATAAATTTCTTTCTCAAGCTATATAAACATTAAACGATAGTAGGAAGAGAAAGTGGTGTGAATGTAAGACATCAGATTTTTACACGATGTGTACAAAATCACTATTACATCCATTCCATCTTGTTTTCTGTTTTTACCATTTCCGTAATTTGATTACGTCAGTGTGGCCTTTGGCTGAACAGATCATGTAACACGCAAGGAGTCATTTGCGTGACAGCGTGAAAAGCGCGGGTATCATCACCATCAGCACCATACCGGTCTGTAAGGTATAATTAGTCCAGCTTTAGCTTTGTTTGTCGAAGATTTCAGGTTCGATTTCGGGCCTGGACTGTGTCACTTGAATGTTCTTAAACCAGTATTGGATCAATCAGACATGCCTAGTGTAGGCTAAAGTTGCAATGGTAGCTTAGTTGGTTAGAGCAGCGGCACGGTAACCCGAAGATCCTTGCTTTAGATCCCGACCATGGCTTTGATGCAGTATTTTTAACACTTAAATAATTTCAGTCTAATTATATAATTTATAAATTCAATAACAGCCCGCCTTGAAGCAATATGCATGTAATGATTTGTAAAATGTACGTAACAGTCACTGCATATGCTTATATTATTGTAAACATGTTCAATAATGCTATGTGAATGTATTACGTAATTTAATAATGTAGGAGCTGTGAGAATAATAGGTTTAAAGTTGCTAACAATGAGGTAACAATGAGGTAACCTTGAAGCAATAATGAGTTTGAAAGTTTAAATGCTACTAGTCATTATTAGAGCAGCAATAATGTAAATTTTGAGACAGTTTAAAAATAGCCACTCAACAGCCAGAAAAAGCTTTAGTTAAATGCAGGTATTCTATTCGACTGGGATTAGCCAATCAGAGACTTGAAATACAGAAATGTACAAGTTTAAACGGTTGAAATCAATTCAGTTGCCTCCAAACAGTGCTCATAACCAGACCTGTTGCCTGCAGACAGTGCTCATAACTGGGTGCGTTGCTTGTGCGTCCTCGAGAGATTTAATATGTATTCGTGTGAGACGAAAAATAAATTTACGTGTTCAAAAGTACAAGTAATTAATGAAAGAATTTCACAGCTTTCTATCAGTGAAGTGTTATTTAAATCGTATCAAGTATTAATAAAAGGAGTGAAATAAAATAATAGTCTTTGTAAGGCTACATTCTTGTCGCATCGCGCCCTGCCAGGATATCCACGTCTCTAACAATAATACTGACGCAGCCGACGCAAACATAAATGTAATATCTAAAGAAACAGTCAAATTACAAAGCTAATATTCTTTTAAAACTTGGGGCAAAGGCCACCTGAAAATACATTTTGGGGCGAAGGCTACCGGAAACTGTTTACAATACGTGCGGTTGAACTACAAGTTCGGTTCCCCAACAGTTGAACTATAATACAACTCTTTCCATACGTGGAACGTAACAAATCATCTTCTTCAGCTTTAACTTTATTAGTGTTATTGTACATTTTCAACTTTAAGCATATGTGGAAGAAATTAGCCTAATAGTGGTTAAAGCCTGACACTTCAAAGTATTTAGGAGATTGTACTTGTATGTCGTTATTGGATATGTTGTCTCAAAAAGAATTCGAGAACGCCTTGTGATTTACCGGGGAAAAATGTGACTGATTTGGGGAACTTAATGACCTGCTGGCATGTTGCCATGGTAGCTCAGCTGGTTAGAGCAGCGGTAGGCAAGCCGAAGATCCGTGGTTCAAATCAAGGCTATGGCGCTGAATTTTTTAGTCTGATTTTACCATTTCGACTTTAACCTACGCATGGCATTAATTAATATTGTTGCTGATACGAATGAGTTGAGTTTCCTAGCGCATATACTCTAGATATCTCGGGCTAGGTAGAGCACTGACGTTTCGGGAGCGAGCATCTCTCCCATCTTCAGCATGCTCAATAATTGTATGAATTTAGGGTAAAGGTCCCTAATTTGAACCGCCTCTTAAATTGAACCGCTCCAATATTTTCCAAACTGTTCGACAGATGTCGCCATAATCCTAGCAGAAGCGTAGCGTGTACAGCTATGAATGCTTGGAGTTGTTGACTGCATTCTGAGCTGTGGTTTAAGTTGTATGAAGTGTTGTGTGTTTTTGGTGCTTCAGAAGTAATATTTGACTCATCTAGCTAAGCTTATACGACCAATTAGGCAAGTTTGAGATGATCTATATAAAGTGTTTATTTAGCAACAATATTCATGCACACATTTTTTCAAGCAGCTTTTCTCCTTGTCACATAGATGCTAACGCTTCCAAAATTGCGTGGCTTGTAAATTGAACCTCTGTTTGAACCCTATATTGAACTGGTCCAATTTAGGAAACCTATTGAAGTTATTGGATTGCTAAACTGCGAATACTATATCTTGTGAATAAATATCGATATAATATGTTAAGTTAGAAAAAATCATGTTAAAAACAGTGGATGACATGAATATGTGAATTGTCTGAAATGATGGACATGATTGAGTAGGATATGGCTTCACCAAAAGTGTGCAAAAAGTGTTTTATTGTGAAGACTGTGTATAATTGGACTCTTTTGTATGAGAGTAAAAATTAGTAAAAAGTCTATATTTGCAAATAATACCTATTCCTAAAACCAAGTCATTGTCATATAAAAATTCAAAATGTTCAAGGAAATTACTATTCTTATCACAATTTTGGACTCTACTTTTGTTGCTGATAGCACGTTTGTTTTGAATGTACAATAAAATATGTGTATTTTGTATTAATAAAAATATTTTTAAACTTAAAAGTATGTGGTTCATTTTAAGACACAGGTGGTTCAATTTAAGGACTACGTTCCTTATTTGAACCGATTTACACCATCTCACTGTTTAAATGTTATTTGATTGATAATTGTATTAATTTTAAATTGTGTTGAGGATATTTATAGCACAAGGATTTGTCACTTTAACGCTAGTGTTTCTGAGCATTTTTATTTGAAATCATAATTATTATTAGCTATTTAGGCTTAAGTGGTTCAATATAGGGAGCTTTTCCCTACTGTATAATCTGTGTATACCTCATTCCTCCGCTAATTGCACTGCCCTTCTCATCTTTCATGGTCGCTACCCCACATCACCACTATAGACGGCGGTATGGGAAGTGTTATGCAGGATGTTATTTGAGGAAAGCAAAGAAACGATACAAAACATTCCTGATACGTAACTATCAATTCAGGAAAACCACGAAAGAAATCGTTAATCAGGACGGTCGATTACATCAGGACCTGAACCCAGAACATCAACAATGACAGCCTGAGACGCTACGATCTGGAAATACATGCAAGTGCCATTGTGGATCTGTGCGCCTCAACTTGGCGTTCAGTGTGCACATTGCTTTGGGAAGAAGAATGGCTGCTTGCTGGCTAAAATTTGATTTCGTGTGTGTTCCAGCACTTTTCACTTCCATTCTATGTATTCGCTTGTCGCCGTCGAGGTGCCTGGCACGAGATGATATTGTAAGCTGAAGATAAAAGTGGACCCATTTAGGCAGCTTTATTTAACATACGTCATTGGTTCAATTTGGAAGCAACAAATGAACCAATCGAAGATTTAATACACTGTTATATTGAAGTTTTATTGCTGGAATAGCGACTTTTTGTTTCAAACAATGTAGTAATCGCCCAACTATAAGAGACACGCTAATCGAATTGAAACGTTATTAAATTCTTCACACAATAGTCCTACAACTCCCGTAGAGGCCTATCGACAGCGTCAGGAAGGTGCTGAAATGATTCGAGAGCTGTCATTTCTACCGTTAGCTTGGTGACAATCACATACAACTACCTAAACCAACAACTCTACTGGACAACATCCATAAACACAAAAACAAAAGCTGACAAACTCCCAGTGACAATCATTTTTACTTTCTCTACTACGTATAGTAAGTAGGGGAAGTATTGTATTCCACCCAAAAATTCTATAGCGAGATTTCATCGGAAATACATGTTTTGAGAGCCCCTGAATCCAAAAAAAGCATTTTTGGAAACATGTCCGTGTGTGTCTGTGAACAGCATAACTCAGAAACGAACACTCAGATAAACACCAAACTTGGTATTTAGGTTCAGTATCTTCCAGAGATGCGACACGAAGGTTTTCAAGAAAATCCCCCCACCCCAGATTACCCTTTACATGGAACATTTTTCGAAAATTTTAATTTTCTCAGAATGGCTCTAACGATTTTGATTAAAATATCATATGTTTAAGATATTTTCATTACAAATAAAATGTATATCTCGAATTTTCTGGGAATGTCTCCAAAAGTATTCTTCGTTGTGAACGACTTTTGCATAATTGATAAACCATAAGAGATAGACAAAATTTTACTACACAAAAAATGTAGATTTTTTTTTTGGGGGGGGGGGGTGAACCATTTCCGAGATTTTGCTTGGTATTCCCTTAAATTTTCCAATACTTAAACTTTTTCTCGAATGGGAATTCGTTATTCATTTTTTTTTTGTGTACTGGACATGCAAAGAGAATGGAATGCGCCACATATCAACCAGCTCTTAAAATATTTGACTATCGCTTAAAGCCTACCAATTCCCCTTGCATCTCTACAAGAAAATTAGCAATAAGATTAACATTTCGATATCTCGATTAACATGAAGCACATCGAGAATAAGCGTTTGTAAAAACAGTTTGTACAAGAGTAGAGAAAGTCATTGGAGTGTAACAGATCAGATTTTTACTTTTCCTACCACATAGGTACATAGTAGGTAGAGAAGGTATTGCATTCCCCTAAAAATTCGATACCAAGATTTCACCATGTACATGTACAAAAAATACATGTTTTGAGGTCACATGAATAAAAAAATTTAGGTGTGTGTGTGTGTGTATGTGAACACCATACTCAAAAACGAAATGTCGGATAAACACCAAATTTGGTTATTTAACATCAGCACCTTTCAAGGATGTAATACCAAAATGTTGAAGAAAGCACCCACCGCAACAAACATGTTCCTTTACATGGAACATTCTTCGAAATGTTTGATATAAAATAACATATTAAAGACGTTTACATGACAAATAAAATGCATATCCTCAATTTTCTAGAAATAGCCGTTCAAGTCCTAATCATTCGACTTTTGTATAATCTTGTACAACTAGTAAACATTACGCGATAGACGAAAACGTATCTACTATACAAAAAAGTAATTCTTTTTAAAACATACAATTTATTTTAATTTTTTTTTGTGGCTTCAGCAGTTTCCGAAGTAACCGTTATTAATGGTTCGACTTGTTCAATACTTAACCATTCTTTTGAAGTCCTGTCGAGTTTTTAAGCCTAGCGTATAGCGTCCAGTTTTAAAACATTTGACTATCGCTGAACCCTTTGTATCTATAACGAAATATTTAATGCAGCTATTTCCGTAAAGGTTTATCTCGATTAAAATGAACTAGATACGAAAGTAAACTCTCCTAAGAATAATTTGTATACACACTAATAAGCGTAGCGGGTAGAGAAAATCATGTGAATGTAACACAGATTTTTTGTCTATTACTCAAGTAGATCACATGCTAAGACATTCCTGCTATCTTTCAAAATATAAAAGATGAGAACTTTTTCCCAAGCAAAGCTTAGCTTTACGGTGCTAATTGATCACTAGTTCGCCGAGGCTAACACGGATGACCTTGACCTGCTTTTGAACAGCTGACAGTAATTAATTTTATTTTCACATAAATATTTCTATTACCCACTGTCGTTGAAAAAATAGTATTCAACACGCATGCTTTAAGTGCTTTGTATAAACTCGGACTTGCTGTGTAAAGATGAACTTACCCCACTTGTTTCGCAATATACGAGCACACCATTGGGTTGAGGCAGTATTTTTAACAGTTGAATGATATCAGTCTAATTATATAATACAAAATATAATAACAGCCCGCCTTAAAGCAATATGCGTATAATATAATATATAAAAAGTGTATGTAACAGTCATTGTATTATGTTTATATTATTATGTATATGTATAATAATGTATTACGTAGTTTAACAACGTAGGAGCTGTGAGAATAGAAGCAAGCTGCTTTTCGTAGCAAACAGAATTATAAAGTAGAAGCCGAAAGTTGCTAAGGTAGCCTTGAGACAACAATAAATTAGAAAGTTTAATAAAGGCCACTAATAATTCTTGGAACAATAATGTAATATTTAAAACAGTTTATAAATAGTCAATCGGCAAGTAGAAAAAACTTAAATTAAATAAAAGTATTCTACTGGAGTAGGATTAGCCAATCAGAGACTTGAAATAGAGTAAATGTACGAATTTAGGGGGTAGACGCTACAAGAAGCGTTCCCGAGCAGTTCGATTTTATACGTATTCAGTGTGAGACATAACATTTCATTACTGAGAGAATAATATAAAGATTACGTGCTAAAAGTGCAAATAACAATAATCTCACAGCTCTATAGTATGATATATCAGTGAAGTGTTATTTAATCGTGTGAAGGATTAATAAAAGGAGTGAAGCAAAAACATATAATTTGTGTAAGCCTTCATTCTTTAACCGTACTACCCCTGCTAAGAGATACGTGTTACTGCAAATTACTATTGACGCAGCCGAGGCATACATATATAATATTTAAATAAATATTAAAAATAAAAAAATGATTAGTGAACGTGGGGCGAAGGCCACCGGAAAGTTTGTATCGTACGTGGGGCGAACACTCCAAGAAACATATCTCCCGCAATATGCGGTGCAAACAGCAGTAATAAACTTCAAGTTTGGCTATCATACGTGGGGCAGCAATAACCCTCTCAGGGTGGACGATCCCTGACCTACTTTTACTGCGAGTAGATTCCCCTACACGTAAAATGAAGTTTACAGGATTGCGGCATGATCTCCTTTTTGCTACGAGATAGAAATCCTTTTGATTACCAGTAAACAAATTTATTAGTGCTGATGCCGAGGCTCCGGAGAGAGGTTACAGGATGTTAAAGACTTGTTCCTTCCGCTAAACTTGGCGCACTGAACTCCCGACTCCCGTTCATACATTTTCAAGCAAGTGCTACGGAAACTGCAAAGAACATCCTCTCGCAATTATTCACGTGCTTCCTTCTAGTAGATCCTGCAAACAATGAGCGTCCACTGGCACAGCATTCCTTCTCCAAGTTTGGGATTCACACGCTGTCGAGCACAACATAAATTGCTGCTACTGGACATGATCTATTGTGTTTCTTGGGGACAATTGTTCCCTCACAATTTGCTTGAATCAAAATTTGCCTCGCATGCCTGCTGCAGAACAAAGCTTTGCTAGGAATTGTTCTAAGGTAGCAATTTTGTATTATATTCTGCGTAAATTCAATTCATGCAGAACACAAGCTACTTTAAGATTCTAAAACAACTGAGATAGCCATTCCTACACCGCAGATGAATAAATAACACTCATGTGATTTCAAAAGAACAGGTAGTTCAACAAATCACCTGCAATAATTATAGTTTTTTTTACTCTTACCTAGAGTAAGTATTCCATTCTAAAAGGCGATATCAAGATTTCATTGTTAATGCATGTTTTGAAGCACCCTGAATAAAAAAAGCCTTTACACTTATTTATAAAACGTATATCTACGGAATCTTACGCTCCGTGCCGTGCAGACGGCATTAGGGTGCCGTCCAGTCCAAACACAGCCCCCATATAAAGGCGGACAGTTAGCCTTCTAGGTCTCATCCCTGTAACCACCTGCTTCATGCCGTGCAAATGGCATTAGGGTGCCGTCCATTCCAACCGCCGCCCTCACACAGAAAGGCGGACAATTAGTCTTCTAGGTCTCATCCCTGGAAATGCCATCTTGCTTCGTCACGTGCCCACAGAGACCCCCAGCGCAAGGGACGTGACGGAGCGGGTGGTTACAGGGATGAGACCTAGAAGGATAACCGTCCATCACATATCGTTCTAAGCGTTATCCACCAACAGATCGTCGCGATATGACCAAGGAGTTAAAGCAACATAAAATAAAATAGAGAAAAACAATGTATATCTTGAATTTTCTGGGAATAGCCTGTGAAGTCCTCTTTATTTGGAAGAAATTGTGTATAATCTTGTACAGAGCGGTCCCTCAGCGCTCTGGCCGGGAATTGCACGGCAGTCTAGTGCGACACGTCTGAATGAACTCAAGGCCATGGGCTCTTCCACTTATCGGACATGTGGCAGCGGGCTTCAGTCAGCTGTTATTGCTTCTTGTGTATAGACGCGAGACGCGTGTGTATTTGTGTGCGATTGAATTATCGGATTATTACAACCCAGAAAGGGTACTCAAAGTTTCGCTTGAACAAAGATCACGATACATTTCCTGGTGTTCCAGTTCCGAGTAGAGAAACAGTTAGATATATAATGAATAAAGTGAAGAGAACGGGATCATTTAATGTTGTAAGTTGTAAAAAGAAACGAAGGATTATAACGGAAGAAAAACTTGATAAAATTGGCGCAACATTTGAACGGTCTCCGAATAAATCTTTACGACCTGTAGTACAACAAGTCAGGTTTCAAAAACCTCAGTACATAGGTCTTAGAAACTGTTGAAATTAAAACCATACAGAGTGACTATTGTCCACCAATTACGACCGCGTTATGATGAAGCCCGCGTAAAGTTTTGTAACTGGATGTTACAAAATATTGCTGGCGGTACTGTTGACCCACATCTAATAAAATAAAGCGTAATTATGTTTATTAAATATGTAATCAATATATCGTAATAATCAGATATCAGTATCAATAATGAAAATAATAAACAGATACACTAAATATAGCGCGCGGAACACGCATCGCGACTACCGGCCAAATGGCCGAGGGAACGCACTGTAGAACCGCTAAATGTTAACCCATAGACGAAAAGGTACCACACAAACAAATCTTGTGTGTTACACTCACATGACTTTCTCCACTCTTGTACAAACTATTTTTACAAACGCTTATTCTCCATATGCTTCATGTTAATCGAGATGTTAGTCTTATTGCTAATTTTCTTGTAGGTGCAAGGGGAATTGGTAGCCTTTAAGCGATAGTCAAATGTTTTAAGAGCTGGTTGCTATGTGGTGTATTCCATTCTCTTTGTATGTCCACGACATAAAAAAAGAATAACAAATTCCCATTTGAGAAAAAGTATAAGTATCGGAAAATTTAAGGGAATAACAAGCAATATCTCGAAAATGCTTTACTCAACAACAAAAAAATGCATATGACATAAATTGTGTATCTAAACGCGATCTACATTTTTTGTGTAGTAATACTTTGTCTATCTCTTATGGTTTACCAGTTATGCAAAAGTCGTTCACAATGAAGAATACTTTTGGAGACATTCCCAGAAAATTCGGGATATACATTTCATTTGTCATGAAAATATCTTAAACATATGATATTTTAATCAAAATCGTTAGTCATTTTTGAGAAAATTAAAATTTTCGAAAAATGTTCCATGTAAAGGGTAATCTGGGGTGGGGGGATTTTCTTGAAAACCTTCGTGTCGTATCTCTGGAAGATACTGAACCAAATGCCAAGTTTGGTGTTTATCCGACTGTTCGTTTCTGAGTTATGCTGTTCACAGACACACACACGCACATGTTTCCAAAAAATGCTTCTTTTTTTGGATTCAGGGGGTCTCAAAACATGTATTTCCGGTGAAATCTCGGTATCGAATTTTTGGGTGGAATACAATACTTCCACTACTTACTATACGTAGTAGAGAAAGTAAAAATATAGTACTCATTAAAACACACAGCTTATTTCAAATAAATGCTTTTGTAGCATTACCATTTTCGAGATATCCGTTATTAATGATTCGATTTGTGCACCACTTTGTCATTCTTCGTAAGTAGAAAAATAAGCTTTAGTAAGAATATTTTGTATACCCACCAATAAAAATAGAGGGTAGAGAAAATCATGAGAATGTATCACATCATATTTTTAACAGAGAAAACGTGCGTTTTCGGTGAAATCTCAAAGTCTGATACAATACATCGTCTACCTTAGACAATCAGTAAAGTAACTCCAAAAAGGCATCAGGATCGTATTCAACTCCGCGCTCACCGTTGTGCCCTCCGGGAGAATTTTATTAAGCATAACGAATTACTGTTATTCAACGTAATCCCCAATCGGCTTACGAAATGCTTCCGCACCGGGCGAGCCCCGGGCTGCACAACGAAATAACGGTTCCTGTGTTTGAAATTAAACAAACCTTTTAATATCGCGCTTATGTTTATACGGACGCACCGTGTATCTTTACGCTCGATTAGATTTTGTTATCAAATATAGGCCGATGAAATGCTTTGCGTGCACTAATTTGCGCCGAGGAAATGTACATGTGCTTTGTTATTTTTAAACATCATCAGCTTTTACTAAGCTAAGTGGATTTCGAAACCTGGTAAAAAATGAAAACGGCAGATATCGTCCATTTCTCGGAAGCTATTGGGATTTTGGAATTAACTAACATCCATTTTTCCAGTCGACTGATATTCTGTTGGCGATTCTTTTTCTCTCGCCTGTAAGATTAAAAACTCTACCTATGTTGTATTTTCACCATTCCCTTAAAACTTTGTCGTCAACAACGCTGTTATTAACATAAATTCCTAAAAGTTAATTCTCTTTGTTTAGCCGTTTCTTTTTTACTTTCCCTACTACGTATAGTAAGTAGGGGAAGTACTATATTCCACCCAAAAATTCGATATCGAAATTTCACCGGAAATGTGTGTGTGTGTGTGTGTGTGTGTGTGTGTGTGTGTGTGTGTGTGTGTGTGTGTGTCTGTGAATAACATAACTAAAAAACGAAAATTTGGTTAAATACCAAACTTGGTATTTAGAGCAATTACCTTCCAAACATGCGACACGAACATTTTCTGGAAAATCCCTTCACTCCATACGACCCTTTACATGGAACATTTTTCGAAAATTTTGAATATCTACAATATAGCTCTACGATTTGGATTAAAATATCATATATTAAGAGATATTTACATTACAAACAAAATGCATATCTTGGATTTTTTGGAACAGCCGGTGAAATCCACTGGAAGAAAGTTTGTATACCTTGAGTAACTGGTAAGTCTTAAACGGTAGACGAAAACGTACTACACAAAAAATGTAATCTCTTTAAAACACAATTTATTTCAGATAAGGTTTTTTTTGTAGCATAAGCCGTTTCCGAGATAACCGTTATTAAGGCTTCGAATTGTTCATTTTTTGGTCATTCTTAAGCCCTGTCAACTTTCACTTGTTTCTCGCGATGTCATGGAAACAGTATAGAATTTTAAAGCCAGCATATAGCGTCCAGTTGTTAAACATTTGACTATCGCTGTTCCCTTTGTATCTATAACGAAATGAGTAATGTAGCTGTTTCTGCAAAGATTTAATTGGATTAAAATGTAGTAGACAGTAAAATAAACTTTTGTACCCACTAATAAACTATATAGGGTAGAGAAAGTATTCTGAATGTATCGCATCAGATTTTTACTTCATGTAACCTACGTACCTACTTAAAGTATAGATTATATAACGGAGGGTAACACCTTGCGCACTGCGACGTACATATATATATATATATATCTATTCCGACTACCACCCCTCAAGAGGAAGGGAAAATTGGAGGAGGCTGCATACCACAGAGACGCGCGGAAACCCGTAACGGTTCCAGTCCCAGAGCTGAAGCTACCTAGAGAGGGCGATGAGCGAATCGTCGATCAAGCAGCCCTCTAGTGTCCACAGAGAGTACTCTTTCCTTGGAGCTAGCATCCGCTCCGTCTGTCCGACACCACCATACGACACGAAACCTAAAAGCAGACCTGAAAGATGAGAAGGAAATGGAATTACAGGAAAATGGTTGAAAGTAAATCATGGTAGATGAGAAACCACCTACCATGTTTTGCCTACCGACCAGGTAAAACCACGAAATCCCAAGGTCAGTTTCGGCGGTCGACGGTAATTGAACCCAGAGTCTCCCTAATGAGCACCTCTCTCGTTAAACTATTCCTTCAGGGAGCTTCGCCTTGCCGCGGTAAGAATTTGATCAGGTCAGTCATCACACAGTCGTGCACCAATGCCCACAGCAGTTTAGCTGGCTCATTACAGGTAACCTTAACTCAACGCATCGGGAAGTACATCGCGTCTTCTCTTTTTCCCTTGTTCACCGTGCAATGAGAAAAGCAAAAGTAGTCCCAACTTTCCCTAAACATGAAGTAAGATATGTTATTAAATTTAACATGCACTTTTTAAGAAATGTTAGAAAGTAGAGAGATATATGCAATAATTTAAAAATGGACACATGGGAAAAACTGGCCTTAAAAGTTGAGTAGAAAAAATATGTTCGTTAGGGCCCCGGAATCTTATACCGAGTGAGTCTTCTCAGCCTACGGATTGAGAAGTTATGCAGTCGCGGTGTTGTACAGACACTATCCACTACATCGCGTCGTGTCAATTTCGGGAAATGACTGCTTTGCACCACTGTACGTGCAGTGACTTACACTCGTAGCACAACAGTGTGCGCGTTGGCCTTCAGTGGTGAAGGTCCCAGATTCAAATCCTGCCAGTTGAAGCTACTTTGTCTGTTTCGTAAATTTAACCAGATCTGATAGTTTGGCATGGAAGTATCGTTCCACTTAATTAGTTTAATTATGTGAATTTCATTAAAACGCGAATTGTTACTTGTTAGAATATGCTTTAATGAACATCATAAATAAATGCATATAACATTGTAATTATAACTTACAAACATAAGGAATCATTAAATAATATTTTACTATTTAAAGCTATTCTTTCATACAAAAGAAAGCCAATAAATTGTTCTGAGAGTTTACAAAATGCGGTACGTACATACAAACTAGATAAAATTTTCAAGCCCATATTATGATCGTTGTGAACTTCTCTGGTTCCCAAAGTAGTGCATTTAACAGTGACTATGACATCATGCTGGACCATCACACAGATAAACCTTTGCAATTTACCCGTTTCCTCCATATGGTTGTAACAGGTGTTCGAACTGGCCACTATGCCGGCGGATAGAAGATCTCAAGTCTAACACGGCGCAACATGGCCGGTGTGATGTCACGGCAAGCCAAGATGATGCGTTCCCTGAGCTGTTGAGGGGTCATTGGCCGCTCCTGGTACACGATATCTTTAAGATAAGCCCATAAGAAGAAATCCAATGGGGTTGATTCTGGTGAGCATGCCGCCTGATCCATCGCTAAGGGTACATGGCATCGAGATAAGTCGTTACACGACGGGCCGAATGAGCTGGGGCCCCATCAGGTTGGTACCACATAGTTAATCGGTTCTGCAACGGCACTTCATCCAGTAGAACAGGCAGCTGTTGTTGTAAGAAGTGGATATAGCGATTCCCGGTAAGTTGGCCATCATAAAAAATGGCCCTTTTAGACGATCACTGAATATATCAGCCAAAACGTTTAAACCCCATCGGACTTGTAAGGCCACCTCTCGTATCCAATGTGGTTTACAGTACTCCAGTAATTCGTGTTGTGGCGATTTACATGGCCTTCGTGCTTCGTCTGTACATAACACAGTTGCCAAAAAAATGTGGATCCTGTTCAGGAACTCCTACGAGATGAAATTCCTTAACACGGCGGTGTTTATATGATCCTGGCAATTGACAGCATCGTTAACAAACAAAACATTTTTGGGGGGGTATACTTCTTGCCTCATTTATGTACACTGTGGGGCCACTAATATACGAGTATACGGTCAAAAAGGTAAAGAGTAAAGGTACATATTTACGGAGGGCCCCCGAAAATGGTAAACGTTAAGCATAGACGAAAAAGCACTCCACAAGAAATGTATATCTCTTTAAAACACACAGTTTATTTAAAATAACCTTTTGGGGGGCATCATCAATTTCCGAGATATCCGTTATTAGTGGTTCGAATTGTTCAATACTTAGCCATTCTTTTAAAGTCCTGTCAATATTCAGTTGTTTCTCCGGATTGCATGAAAACAGTATGGACTTTTAAGGCCAGCATATAGCGTCCAGTTCTAAAACATCTGACTGTCGCTATTCCCTTTGTAGGTATAACGAAATGTGTAACGTAGCTATTTCTGCAAAAGTTTGAATTAAAATGAAGTAGAGATAAAAGTAATGTTTAAAAAGACTAGTTTATGCATCTAGTAATAAATAGGGCCCGGAATATTTTAGGAGGAATAAACTTTCATTTTAGGTTTGTTATGTGCTTAAAATGGGTGACTTTTAGGGTTTTTTTTATTAAAATAGTTTTTTTTTATGTTTTGCTTCGTGGTTCAATACAGGTATCAATAATTTTGTTTTTATGGTACTTGTTTGTGAGATTTACTTTTTGGCATTGCAGTAGATACATACATTCTCAAATATTCTGACGTAAACGATTTCCTATTATCACGTAACACATTCTTGTATGAAGAAAAGGTTCTTTCAACGGAACATGACGTCATTGGAGCGTAGAACATAGATGCTAGTGCAGCAGATTCTAGGGGTAGTATACTTTTCTCCCTGCAATACTGAATTGATGATTTTCATATCTTCAAAAGTAGGATTTCGTTGAAGAATCTTCTGCAACTTCGAAGAACATTCAACTCACACTGGTCCAGGTATTTCTTTACTGGAAACATTGCCAATGATATCTAGAGCATCTTTCAGTGGCAAAGTTGTAGCTTCTGATATAAAACAAAAATGTGTCTTAATGTATGCAAGGGAAGCGGCAGGAGTGAGGCACTCGAGTGATTTCTTAGTCTTGGCAATGCAGGAAGCTTCTGTTTCACCCAATTCATTGACGAAATTTTTAATGTCTTTTAAGTGCTCGGCAGCAGACAGCCAAGTACGATCCGCCTGACCTTCTATCAGCTGCATCCAGGTGTCACCACGTCACATGTGCTGCGTTTAACTGTAGTAATTTGAACTATCTACTAGCTATAAGTGCTGGAAAGTTTTACAATGAGTTCAATCCGAAAATAACATTCTTCATTTCGAAAAAGGTAAAACAGCTATTTAGGTTGTTTTAGGTATCAACCTCTCATTTAGGGTTTTTTAGGTGTAATGAAATTCGCATATTCTGCCCCAGGAAGTGTGAAACGAGCATATATCTTGAAATGTGTTAATTAAATAGCGAGGAAAAATATAGGTTAAAACCTAAAAATCCGGGCCCTAGTAATAAACGATAGAGGGTAGAAAATGTCATGTGAATGTATCAATTAAGTTCCTTATGTCTCTGGCCGTGAGGTGGTCATTCGCACTGAATTTTGTTATACTACAGTTGGAGTCAGAACCAGTGTAGCGAACTATCTGACTTCCACAGGTAAACGCAGATTAAAGTAACTTTAAGTGGAACATGAAAGCCAGTAGGTAAGTATGGCTCATGTCTAGCGTACACGCTGGCAAAGTGAACCAACAACCCTCGCCATAAGTAGCATTAAGCGATGATGATAATAATATCGGCTATAATACAGCTAATTAGCTTTAATGCAATACTCCCCACAGTCTGCAAAGAGGGCTCGTCGAGTGGTTACTCCTTGTATGTATGTACCTGGGTTTTGTGTATATTACGAGTCAAAAAGCTTTTGTTCGTCGTAGTGCCTATACAGCAAACTTAGCCAAGCTTGTAGCAGCGTTTGGCCAGAGACGTGCAGACTTCGCAGTATGCCTCCCTATTGGATTGGTATATATCTATAGGCTTTGGATAAAGGAGAACAAAAATTCATATGACTTTCTCTACTCACTGTAATTTTGTCTACAAATTTAATTACACACGCCTATTTTTATACTTTCCACAACACGTACATAGTACTTTGAGGCCCCCCTGAATCCTCCCCCCCCAAAAAAACAGCATTTTAAAAAAAGGTCTGTGTGAAACTAAAAGTAGGTTAAATATTACACTTAGCATCTTCCTAAAATGCGACACGAAGATTTTCAAGAAAATCCCCCCCACCTCCAACTACCCTCTACATGGAACATTATTTGAAAATTTTATTTCTTTTAAAAAGCGGCTCTAACGATTTCGATTAAAATATCACATATTAAATATATATACATGACAAATTTAATTTCTTCAGCCAATGTGACATCTTTCATTGGCTGGAGCAGAGTTCCAGTAGGAATCCATTCATATCTAACTTTAGCCAATCAAAGCCATCAGAATATATTCCCCACGTGGAGTAAATCACTGGTAGCAGCTGCTACCGCTTGAAAGGGGAACCATACATATAAGAATTGTACAGTAATACTTTAATTCACTAACATGTTAAAATACTCAACATCTAACATTTGTACAGAGCTGATAGTAAGAAACGGGCGAGCTAGCAAAATTCCAAGAAAACATGAAGAGCGTACCTTTCACTAAGCAAACAGGCAGGAAACCGGTAACGGTACGGAGAAATAGATAGAGAAAAGAAACAGACGGAGATATGGAACTGACTTCACAACGCTCCAAGATGACGCTTAAGCGCACGGATCTGAAGCCATACATTCTCATACATGTTAAGGTAACGCGGTCTGCGGACCCATAGGAAATGTCGTTACATTTTTAAACGCAGAGGTGAGCGTCACTAGGCTCCCGTATATAAGGGCAGACAAGGCCCACTCTCTAACTGATCTTCAAGAATTCACGTCGACACGAGGTGCTACAGATACACGTGGGTGCACAAGGGTGGGAGTGCGTGTGCAGATAGCTAGGCTCCTGACTAATTTAAAGTGGTAGGATTATAATAATGGGAAAAGCTAGCCGCCCATAATTATTCAAATTGTGAAATAAACTTCATTGATTAAGGGAAACTTGCAGTGTATTCTTTAACTTGCTTCACCCACTATAACCTGAGAATTAATAATTAGATATGGTTAGGAATGGAATACGCAACAACCGAAAAGCATCTATAGCCGAGGAAGAACACTGCAACAGGCAACAACAACCCAAGGATCGACTATTGCCCGCTACACGCTTTACTGCTATGAACACCTTAATTTGAGTTTTTATTTATGGACGCTCTTTAACTGCTGTGGTCCTTGGCGTTCCATTCTACATTAGGCGTGAAAGACTGGCAATTTTGCTCATAGGCCTCTATCAGACTTGAGGTTCTTTTACGAGCCGTAAATCTATGACACGGACCGCCGGCCTTATTTACCTTCCGAAGGAAGCCATGCTAAGGATTTTTACGCCCGAAAATATTCATTGTCCACCGCGAACTTGGGAATTAGAGGCTAGCATGGTAACCACTACACCACGGAGGAGACCTTAGTTGCGATGTCAGTCTAATTAAAACATGTATTTCCTGTGAAATCTCGGCAACGAATTTTTGGGTGGAATACAGTACTACTACTTTTTGCAGGTAAGTAAGTAGTCGAGAAAATTGCAACGAAATTCACTATTAAAGCTATGTACTCGTTTCTGTGTCCCAGTGTACAATTACTCATACAACTAGATCTAGACAAATCGTTGGAAATCTAATAAGAGGAAGGACATTACTTTAAATGGATTATATCATCACACCAATGTGATAAACATATTCGAATCCTGAAGCGACAAAAACATCGAGTGTTGCATGAATCTGAAGCAATAATACGCATAGGAAAAGTGTGTGTGTGAAGGATTGTGCAAAGGCAATTTGAGTCCACTCGCCATACAGGAACTCGCACATTACACACTCCGCTATGCACTTTCTGTGAAGTGGAGGGCCGCCGTCCTTCCTAGGGTATGGAGTGACCGCAATCTCGCTGACGACGCACGCACACGCGCCTCCTTCCTCTCATCGCGTGCGAGAGATCAATATATACAAACATATACAGCGCACGCATGCGTACTGGGTTGCAAAAAAAGGTGATAAAACACCTCCTATGATTGGTTACGTGGACGTTATCAACCACACGTGCTTTTGTCGCATTAAATAATATAAACTGGACTTACCTAGTAACTACACTAAGTATTTCAACCCACCCAAAAATTCGATCCCAAAATTTCACTTAAAATATATGATTTTGATTCCACCTATAAAATACATTTTTGATGTGTTACATTCGGGTAAATTTCTCTACCTCTATGTTGTTTATTAGTGGCTATGCAAATTGTTACGAAAGTTTACTTTCGTACCTACGTAATTTTAATAGAAATAAACCTTTCCAGAAATACGTACATTACACATTTTGTTATAGATACAAAGGGAACAGCGATAGTCAAATATTGAAGAACTGGACGCTATATGCTGGCCTAAAAATTCCACACTGTTTCCATGACATCGCGATAAACAAATCGGCAGGACTTAAAAAACGACTAAGTGTTGAACAATTCAAAATCATTAATGACGGAATAAATTTTGTATTTAAAGAGATCTGCATTTTTACTTTCTCTACTACGTATAGTAAGTAGGGGAAGTATTGTATTCCACCCAAAAATTTGATACCGAGATTTCACCGGAAATACATGTTTTGAGACCCCCTGAATCCAAAAAAAATCATTTTTGGAAACATGTCCGTGTGTGTGTCTGTCTGTGTGTCTGTGAACAGCATAACTCAAAAACGAAGAGTCGGATAAACACCAAACTTGGTATTTAGGTTCAGTATCTTCCCGAGATGTGACACGAAGGTTTTCAAGAAAATCCCCCCACCCCAGACTACCCTTTACATGGAACATTTTTCGAAAATTTTAATTTTCTCAAAAACGGCTCTAACGATTTTGATTAAAATATCATATGTTTAACATATAGTCATGACAAATAAAATATATATCTCGAATTTTCTGGGAATGTCTCCAAAAGTATTCTTCATTATGAACGACTTTTGCATAACTGGTAAACCATAAGAGATAGACAAAATTTACTACATGAAAAATGTAGATCGCGTTAAAATACACAATTTATGTCATATACATTTCTTTTGTTGAGTGAACCGTTTGCGAGATATTGCTTGTTATTCCCTTAAATTTTCCAATACTTATACTTTTTCTCAAATTCGTTATTCATTTTTTTTATGTCCTGGACATGCAAAGAGAATGGAATGCGCCACATAGCAACCAGCGTTAAAATATTTGACTATCGCTTAAAACCTACCATATTCCCCTTGCATGTACAAGAAAATTATCAATAAGATTGACATCTCGATATCTCGATTAACATGAAGCATATGGAGATTAAGCGTTTGTAAAAATAGTTTGTACAAGAGTAGAGAAAGTCATGTGAGTGTAACACATCAGATTTTCTGTGTAGTACGTTTTCGTCTATCGCTTAACATTTACCGGTTATACAAAATCATATAATGTTTCTTTCGAAAAAAGAAGACTTCATAGGCTATTCGCAGAAAGTTCGATATATATTTTATTTGTCATATAAATACCCTTAATATATGATATTTTAATCAATATCTTTAGAACCAATTTTGAAAAACTAAAAAAAATTCGAAAAATGTTCAATGTAAAGGGTAGTTGAGCTGGAGGGGATTTTTTTTTTAATCTTCGTATCCATTTTTGGAAGACCCTGAACTTAAATATCAAGTTTGGTATTTATCCTATTTTCTTTTTTGAGTTATGCTGTTCACAGATACAGAAACACATGCACACATCTTTTTCTTTCTTTTTTGGGGGGAGGGGGGTGGGGAGGATTCAGAGAGCCTCGGAACATGTATTTCCGGTGGAATCTCGGCATCCAATTTTTGCGTGGAATGCAATACCTTCTCTACCTACTATGTACGTGGGAGAGAAAGTAAAATGTATGCCTAACAGGATATATTCGCCAATACGCCATGACATACCACGTACGGTTTATGTGTGGCCTTCCATCGGCCTCACCTGAGTCTGACCACCCTTGCTAATATTTTACATGCCGCAACAGTGTGATACCAATCCTCTAATCCATTATACCTACCTACCCTTAGCTTTTAAAGCTTCCTGAATTAAAAAAAAATCTGATGTGTTACACTCACATGACTTTCTCTACTCTTGTACAAACTATTTTTACAAACGCTTATTCTCCATATGCTTCATGTTAATCAAGATGTTAATCTTATTGCTAATTTTCTTGTAGGTGCAAGGGGAATATGGTAGGTTTTAAGCGATAGTCAAATCTTTTAAGAGCTGGTTGCTATGTGGAGTATTCCATTCTCTTTGCTTGTCCAGTACGTAAGAAAAATGAATAACGAATTCCCATTTGAAAAAAGTATAAGTATTGGAACATTTAAGGGAATAACAAGCAATATCTCGAAAATGGTTCACTCAACAACAAAAAATGTATCTGCATTTTTTTGTGTAGTAAAATTTTGTCTATCTCTTATGGTTTACCAGTTATGCAAATGTCGTTCACAATGAAGAACACCTTTGGAGACATTCCCAGAAAATTCGAGATATACATTTCATTTGTCATGAAAAAAACATATGATATTTTAATCAAAATCGTTAGAGCCGTTTTTTGAGAAAATTAAAATTTTCGAAAAATGTTCCATGTAAAGGGTAATAAGGGGTGGGGGATTTTCTTGAAAACCTTCGTGTCGCATCTCTGGAAGATACTGAATCTAAATACCGAGTTTGGTGTTTATCCGACTGTTCGTTTCCGAGTTATACTGTTCACAGACACACACACGGACATGTTTCCAAAAATGCTTTTTTTTGGATTCAGGGGGTCTCAAAACATATATTTCCGGTGAAATCTCGGTATCGAATTTTTGGGTGGAATACAATACTTCCCCTACTTACTATATGTACTAGAGAAAGTAAAAATAAAATGTGTATTACAGATGACTTTGTGCAAATAAATGACATTGAACTGCACCTCGTAGTATAGTTAATCTATCCATTCGTGTTATTTCCATTATCGTAATATGATTTCATGGGCCATAATACTGCAAATATTAAGTAACTACGTAAAGAACAATATTTCATTGTAAGTTGTTATACCGTGAAGCTAATAGTAAATTACTTTGCACGTGATAAATTCTTAGCAATGTGTTCTGAAGGGGTTCGTTTTGCAAAAAGACCAGGTGTAAATACCTATTTTTAGACAGCATGGCTTAAAAGTAGAACTTCTAACATAGTGCACACGAGCTAAAAGCTTTAGATTATCGCTAATCTGATAATTTTCGCTAATGCGATAACCTTCATTGTGACCAACTTTGGTTTCAAGTCCAATCACATGGCAATTACTCTTAGTGTTTGCATATGTTTAATAACTCGACTTGGTTTGTTTATGTTTTACTTTTCATTACTTATTTACACGATTAATTTCTCATGGCGCTCGCATTATCTGTTTACAATACAAATCGTCATACTTCAATTTATCGCAATTCGTTGTAGAGTTAACCTATAAGTTATATTGACAGCCTTCTGCACTCTTTGATCTAAAACTTTATTCTTGTATTGGTATAACCCACATAAAGATTAAATGGTGGAAATTATGAATTCCGAAGAAACTGAAATGGAAGTGAAATTACAGAAGCAGCAGAAAGAATAACACTAGAAGTACTTACTCAAAAAACAAATTCCAGAAAGCAATGTGATATAGCATTTAGTCCTTGGCTGTCATAAGGCAAAACATGTTGAAAATAATTTCATTAAAAAAAATTTGACATCTTACTTTTTAACGTCATTTCTCTTGTTTCAAGAACACGTTCTAAATGTGGTCTCTATTAGTTTCAGGAATGAATAAAAGTGGTTTTATTTTTACCACTTGTATCACAATCTACTATTATGACATTACCAGCTCTTGTCAAATTTTCTCCAATTCTGTTAAATACTGAATTATATTTCACAATTTTTCTTGTACAATCTTGAATAGAAAAACAATTTATAATGCCAAGGGGCTTAAGGAGTTTAATTAAAATACACATGTTTAAGATTGAAACGTGCTCTTTTGACCCCAGAGGAAGTGGATTAAATTAGGAATAATGGCAGATTCCTACTTGAAAATATATTCCATAAATTAATTAACAAGCCGAATTTCTTCCATTTAATAAAATCACACTTCAATAACTTAGATAATACAATTTACAAAACCCTTATTCGTTCACCATTCTTTACACTCTTTACGGTTTCAATGCTTTAAATTAAATTACTATAATTACAGAATTGCTTCCTGCTCTCACATATACCGATATATTTCTAAACTAACAGCAATAAGTCTATAGTTCAGACGATCAATCTTTTCCCAGTGAAGAGTTACTAAAGAGAATTTTGAATACGTTAAGCCAAAAATGAATTTAGAAATACCGTCCAGAATACCTTCTATCTAAACGTTGTCCTGTTATTTTCCTCGTAACCTAGCTCGCCGTCGAAGAAAGACTTGTAAGCCTTGTGGACAGGAAGTTGAAGAAAGCTGGAACTGATCCGGCGCCTGCGCAGTCGACGACCACAATCGCCTGACGTACTGCGTGACTCAAAATAACTGCGCACTTTCTTCTTCTTGTTGTCGTCTGCTTGAGAACCACTACCATAGTCGTTTCACTTCTGTTCCCGTACATGCCAGCCTTCCTTTAGTACAGCCCAGTCGCCTAAAGTAGATTTCTCCGGGGAGGGTCAATTTGGTACAAGATAATTGCATGACAAATAAAACATTTATCTTAAATTTTCTGCGAATAACCTGTGAAGACCTTTTCATTCTGTACGTATTTTGTACAACTGTAAAGCGTAAGAGATAGACGAATAGTTACTAGTTTAAATTGGGGGGGGGATATTCTAGAAAATCTTCCTGTGACATCTTGGAAGACGCTGAACTTAAAAATATCAAATTTGGTATTTAACAAACTTATAGTTTTTAAGTATGCCGTTCACACTCAACACAAACACATACAGAGAAGAGAATTTTTTTTAGAAATGCTTTCTTTTGGATTCAAGGAGCTTCAAAAACCTTTATTTCCGGTGAAAACTTATTATGTGGTCCAAATCTCTTGACGTTTGAGGCGTGTCCACTAATACGGCAGTAGTGAATAGGAGCAGTGCGGCGTTGCCTCATACGGACGGTACATCTCGCCGTTCGTAAAACTCTAATTGTAATACCATGTGCGCGCATGCGTATTTTGAAGTAGGTGGGTTGTTACGTTATTTGCACCACGCTTTGGGCGTCAATTTGAAGTAGTTTGTATTGAAGGAGTTGTATTATATTTCAACTGTTGGGGAGCCGAACTTGTAGTAGTTGCAACCGCACGTATAGTAAAAAGTTTCCGGTAGCCTTCGCCCCAAATGTACTTTCAGGTGGCCTTTGTCCCAAGTTTAAAAAAAAAAAATATTAACTTTGTAATTTGACTGTTTCTTTAAATATTATATATTTATGTTTGCCTCGGCTGCGTCAGTATTTATTTTAGAGACATGGATATCTTGGCAGGGCGTGATGCGACAAGAATGTAGGCTTACACAGACTGTTATTTTACTTCACTCCTTTTATTAATAATTAATACGATTTAAATAACAATTCACTGATATAATTAATTACTTGCACTTTTTAACACGTAAACTATTTTCGTCTCACACGAAGACGTATTAAATCTCCCGAGGACGCATCTTGCATCCAGTTACAAACATTGTCTGCAGGCAACTGAACTCTAAATTTGTAAAATTTTCTCCTTTTCAGTTTCTGATTGTCTAATCCTACTCCAATAGAATGCCTTCATTTAACTAAAGCTTTTTCTGGTTGTTGATTGGCTATTTTATAAACTGTCAGTAAAATTACATTATTAATGCTTCCAAGAATCAGAAGTAGTATTGTTAAACTGTCAAACTCATTATTGCCTCAAGGTTACCTCATTGTTAGCAACGTTTAACCCATTATTCTCACATCATCTACATTATTAAATTACGTAATGCATTTACATAGCATTATTAAACATGTATACAATAATATAAGCATATGCAATGACTGTTATATACATTTTACAAATTATTACATACACATATTGCTTCAAGCCAGGCTGTTATTGTATTTATATATTATATAATTTGACTGAAATGATTTAAGTGTTAAAAATGCTGCCTGAATTTCATATTTCGGAAAACCAACAAGTAGCTAGGATAAAAGGCGACGTTTTCCTGGACAAGTACAAAAAAGAATCATACCTTTCACACCCAATGGTTTGCCATTAATTTACCGTTATCTTTCGTGATGTTTAAACGGAGACTTAGTTATAGTTATGCATGTAATGATAATAAATCCATTGCTGTCGTAGTTATTTTATATATTGTGATGTCATAGAAATAATTATCACTTAATAATGTGCAATTCTCCATGTTCTAAATAATTTGAAAATATCCCACGAGGTTTTCTAATACAGCTACAAACTCATCAGAATCCTTTCAAAACCCTCTGACGGAGCTCTACAAAACCATACACGATGTTGCTTTTTAATAAACAACGTCATATATGGTTTTGTTTCACAGAATAATACCATTGGAAAACCATTCATTAAGTGCATTTTAATGGTTATTATGCTTACTTCTGCAAAATGTCGAATCCTAGAACCAAGCACGTATCCGTCACATGAGAAGAATGTGTTGTGCTTTTTACAACATTCAACACCACATTACTTGCAATAAAATAAAAAAATAAACAAACAAACAAACAAAGCATAAGTGAACTCAGAATCTTATGCAAAGAATCAGCAATTGTTATCACATTCTCGAGGAAGCATCAACAATGGAACTCATTGCACCATTGATGCGATAGCTCAAGGTTAAAACATTGACAAAGCAAAAGACCTGCTGGTTGTCTTTTTATAGCGCGCTTGCTGGAAGGTTAAACGATTCATTTGTAAATTCAACTGCGGTGTACTCAGCTCTTACACTGCTAGGCTTTGTCCTGCGTTTATACAGTTAACTCTTCAGTGTGTATAATTTCTTTAAAAAGTATGCCAGCGAAGAAAACGTCAAAGAGCTTAACTTCACAAAATGTCAGGAACTTATGGCTGAGGTTGAAGCGTGTGGCGTGCCGTTAGCTGTGCCACTTGAATAACTAAGAACGTGTAGAAAGGTATGTTTTTATTTCTCTATTTGAGTATTACGTTACCATTATTGTGTCTGTTTTTGTTTTCTTCTTTTTAAGGGGAGGCATCTGTAAAAATTGCTAAAATCCATAGTTTTGGTCATAATGATGTGAAAGTTTGTGTATTTGTGACAAAGGGTATCTAGTAGATGTACTAAATTTCACATTTCTATCTAAGATAGTTTTGCAAAAACAAAATATGTACTGTTTTTTGCCACAGTTTTAGTGTAGTATAACAAATTCTCCATGCATAACTTTATTAGTAGTAAATAAACTAAACTCTGACTGTATGTTTCTTTTGATTATGTCTACAAAACTTGATATTCTTTTTCAGATATGTCAAATAGTTTTGGAGAAAAAAATTATTGAATACATATATTACCTTTTTTTCCAAATTATTCATAATTTTCAAATTAAAAATGCAATAACAATTAAACTGCTCCATGCAGATCATTTAAAATAGCAAGATTTATATAGCAGTTATCTAAAAGCATTTGTGCAAAATTTCAAATAAATCTATTAAAAACTGCATTGCAAGGAGCATTTGGAACATTAAAAAATGCAGAAAAACAAAAAGTGAAGAAAAATGAATTTAAAGCTTTAAATGTATAACACATATTTATTGTCTTAGAATTCTTCTGAACCATATGAAGGTCTTTGAGATAACTGTTTAGCTTCCTCTTGTTTAAGTTTTAATACTTTTAACTGTTTCTTTGCTGATTTGAATGTATTTAGCCTTGTCACAAATTATTTGAGATATGAACATATCATGACAGAAGCTTGTATAAAAAAACCTAACCTAAGGCTAACCTTGCGTGAATTGATTCACGGAGGTTAGGTTAGGTTTAGTTTTTTTTTTATATAAGCCGATTTCTGATTCACGGGAGGATAGGCTAGGTTAGGTTTAGTTCTTTTTACTTTCTCTACTACGTATAGTAAGTAGGGGAAGTATTGCATTCCACCCAAAAATTCGATACCGAGATTTCACCGGAAATACACGTTTTGAGACCTCCTGAATCCAAAAAAAAGCATTTTTGGAAACATGTCCGTGTGTGTGTCTGTGTGTGTGTGTGTGTATGTGAACAGCATACCTCAAAAACGAACAATCGGATAAGCACCAAACTTGGTATTTAGGTTCAGTATCTTCCAGAGATGCGACACGAAGGTTTTCAAGAAAATCCCCCCACCCCAGACTACCCTTTACATGGAAGATTTTTCGAAAATTTTAATTTTCTCAAAAATGGCTCTAACGATTTTGATGAAAATATCATATGTTTAGGGTAATGTCATGACAAATGAAATGTATATCTCGAATTTTCTGGGAATGTCTCCAAAAGTGTTCTTCATTGTGAACGACTTTTGCGTAACTGGTAAACCATAAGAGATAGACAAAATTTTACTACACAAAAAATGTAGATCGCGTTAAAATACACAACTTATGTCCTATACATTTCTTTTGTTGAGTGAACCGTTTTCGAGATATTGCTTGTTATTTCCTTAAATTTTCCAATACTTATACTTTTTCTCAAATTCGTTACTCATTTTTTTATGTCCTGGATATGCAAAGAGAATGGAATGCGTCACATAGCAACCAGCGTTAAAATATTTGACTATCGCTTAAAAGCTACCATATTCCCCTTGCATCTACAAGAAAATTACCAATAAGATTGACATCTCGATATATCGATTAACATGGAGCATATGGAGAATAGACGTTTGTAAAATTAGGTTGTACAAGAGTAGAGAAAGTTATGCGAGTGTAACACATCAGATTTTTTATATAAGAACCGTTAGGTCTGTCTTCATATTTTGACCAGTTTTGATACCCATTTTTTACTTTCTCTACTACGTATAGTAAGTAGGGGAAGTATTGCATTCCACCCAAAAATTCGATACCGAGATTTCACCGGAAATACATGTTTTGAGACCTCCTGAATCCAAAAAAAGCATTTTTGGAAACATGTCCGTGTGTGTGTCTGTGTGTCTGTGTGTGTGTGTGTGTCTGTGTGTGTGTGTGTCTGTGTGTGTGTGTGAACAGCATAACTCAAAAACGAACAGTCGGATAAACACCAAACTTGGTATTTAGGTTCAGTATCTTCCAGAGATGCGACACGAAGGTATTCAAGAAAATCCCCCCACCCCAGACTACCCTTTACATGGAACATTTTTCGAAAATTTTAATTTTCTCAAAAATGGCTCTAACGATTTTGTTTAAAATATCATATGTTTAAGATAATGCCATGAGAAATGAAATGTATATCTCGAATTTTCTGGGAATGTCTCCAAAAGTATTCTTCATTGTGAACGACTTTTGCATAACTGGTAAACCATAAGAGATAGACAAAATTTTACTACACAAAAAATGTTGATCTCGTTAAAATACACAACTTATGTTATATACATTTCTTTTGTTGAGTGAACCGTTTTCGAGATATTGCTTGTTATTCCCTTAAATTTTCCAATACTTATACTTTTTCTCAAATTCGTTATTCATTTTTTTATGTCCTGGACTTGTAAAGAGAATGGAATTCGACACATAGCAACCAGCGTTAAAATATTTGACCATCGCTTAAAAGCTACCATATTCCCCTTGCATCTACAAGAAAATTAGCAATAAGATTGACATCTCGATATCTCGATTAACATAAAGCATATGGAGAATAGGCGTTTGTAAAAATAGATTGTACAAGAGTAGAGAAAGTCATGTGAGTGTAACACATCAGATTTTTTCATAACCTTAAGCCTACCACTACATCCTTCAAGGATACCCAATGAGGTGAGGTAAATTCTTCTCGGAGTAAGAATAAAAGTAAAAAAAAATTGTTTTTTGGGGGCGCGAACCTCTGATTATGCAACGTAACCATATCATCACAATGCCTTAACACGTTTGGCCATCTGAGCATATGATAGCTGCAGTATTGTCTGACCTCATTAATACTGTCTGCCTTTAGTTGCTTGCTTTAGTTGGGCCCTCCCCATCCTTTACCACAGTTTCAATTGAATGCAGAATATGCATTTTACCGGGTTTCGATCTTACGATCCTTGGTTTGATAGGTTAGCTACTCCTCTCGTGCCTTAGACCGCATGGCCATAAATCCCATGTCGAGCTTGCGCCGCCATATTTAAAGGGTTTACTAATCGTGTAACATACCATGTTACATATAACATTTTAAAGCTGAGTTGTACAAAAATAGGCGTGGCAGACATTTAAATTTCCATGCATGGTTTGTAAAAACGCCTGCCAAACCCTTAAAAAAGGTTTTATCACCATCAAACACATTAAAATGTTTGACTAACATTATAAAGAGTTTATTTTTGCAGACATCAAAAAACTGAAAATGTTGGTCAATTTGACTAATAAATCTCTCCTAGGTCCCCGTAACCTTCAAAATTGTATGCGATTTTGCTGCAATGGGGTAATGAGTGCATTTCAGGAGCCACGCCCACCCACACATGGGCATTTAAATCATGACGTAACGTAATTTTAAGGCAAAAAAAAACGTAAAATCGGATTTTTCATCATTTTTGCCCCAATTTCACCGATGCCTCCCCTTAAGAAACAAGAGATCAGAGATTTGGACCGCACAGTAGTATCGAATGCTATAGTGCTATACTTGCAGCAGAGTAAAATTGTTTCCACTTTCTTTAAAGAGATAGCACGATACCATGATATAAAATAGCTTGTAAGAATTATTTAAGTTTTTATTAACGATCTATTTATCCGCCCGAACGCAATGCCCTGAACCCGCACTTACCACCAAAATGGGTTTCTGGAAACAGAGCTGTAATAAGAACAGCCGTAGATAGACCGAATTTAAAGGCAGCACGAGATCTATCGTTTTCATGAATTCAAACCGTGTTTCGAATATGGGCGTGGACAGAGACTGGGGTCTGCCCTGTCCATTTTCGGAATTACTTTCTCTCTTGTGTGCCCGGCCTTACGCCAAGCGAAAGAACCAATGTTTCTACACCGTACGTTGTACAAAAAAGTCTGATGTGTTACTTTCAATGACTTTCTCTACCCTCTATCGTTTATTTGTGGGTATACAAACTATTCTTACAAAAAGACTATTTCTCTACTTCATTTTAATCCAGACAAACCTTTGCAGAAATAGCTGCATTACACATTTCTTCATCGATACAAAGGGAACAGCGATAGTTAAATGCTTTAGAACTGGACGCTATATGCTTGCCTTAAAATTCCATACTGTTTCCAGGCAAGCGCGAGAAACAACTGAATGCCTACAAGACTTTAAAAGAATGATAAAGAACTGATCAACTCAAACCATTAATAACGAATATCTTGGAAATGGCTGATGCCACAAAAAAGTTATTTGAAATATATTGTGTTTTAAAGAGATTTGAGTACGTTTTCGTCTATTGCTTAATGCTTACCAGTTATACAGGATTATATAAAATTCCTTCCGAAAGAAGAAGACTTTACAGGCTATCTCCATATAATTCAAGATAATACATTTTGTTTGTAATGTAAGTATCTTTAAGATATGTTATTTTAATCAAACTTTTTAGTCATTTTTGAGAAAATAAAACATTTTGAAAAAATTCCATGTAAAGGATAGTTGGGGCGAGGGCGCGGGCGTGTCGCATCTTTGGAAGATGTTGAATTTAATACCAAGTTGTGTATTTATCCGACTTTTCGTCTTTGAGTTATTGTGTTCATAGACACACAAGCACACGGACCATTTTTAAAAGCCTTTTTTTTTCAAGGTGGCCCAAAGTATATATTTCCGGTAAAATCTCGAATTCGAATTTTTGGGTGGGATGCAAACCTTCTCTACTTACCATGTGCGTCATGGGGAAAGTAAAACATTAAAAACTGTTTTTTCGTCATTTAAATTCTTGAACGAAATGGCAATTGTCGCAGTTTTGAAGGAGTATAATGCAATCCACTTAAACAATCAGCGGCAGCTGCTGTATAAGCACACAAGAACAACGTCAACACCCTAACTTTTGACACCTTGCGGGTTAACCGGCTATTTTTTTCTTTGAATGCTGTTGTTTAAAGTCTACGCTCTAGAATCTATCGCGCTACTCCTCTAAACTCGATAAGAAATAGCAGCAGGTTCGATAGCACATTTTGACTTATGCAAGTTGAAGCATGTTCTGCGCATGCGCGACTGGTAAGAGGTAATGCACGTTTTGAGTCTAATGCATACGGATCATGCACACTTCAAGGCACTTGAAAAATTTAAGGGAATAACAAGCAATATCTCCAAAATGGTTCACTCAACAACAACAAAAATATATATATATGACATAAATTGTGTATTTAAACGCGATCTACATTTTTTGTGTAGTAAAATGTTGTCTATCTCTTATGGTTTACCAGTTAAGCAAAAGTCGTTCACAATGAAGAATACTTTTGGAGACATTCCCAGAAAATTCGAGATATACATCTCATTTGTCATGAAAATATCTTAAACATATGATATTTTAATCAAAATCGTTAGAGCCATTTTTGAGAAAATTAACATTAAGAAAAATGTTCCATGTAAAGGTTAATTTGGGGTGGGAGGATTTTCTTGAAAACCTTCGTGTTGCATCTCTGCAAGATATTGACCTAAATACCAAGTTTGGTGTTTATCCGGCTGTTCGTTTCTGAGTTATGCTGTTCACGGACACAC
This sequence comes from Deroplatys truncata, assembly GCA_030765065.1. NCBI lineage: Eukaryota > Metazoa > Arthropoda > Insecta > Mantodea > Mantidae > Deroplatys > Deroplatys truncata. Next base: position 18,951,984 of record CM060979.1, read on the forward strand.
ACACACACAAACACACGCGCGCACACACACACACATGTTTCCAAAAATGCTTTTTTTTGGATTCAGGGGTTCTCAAAACATGTATTTCCGGTGAAATCTCGGTATCGAATTTTTGGGTGGAATACAATACTTCCCCTACTTACTATACGTAGTAGAGAAAGTAAAAACGAATATCATTAATTATGTGCAGTCAATTACTCAAGAACCTTTAGTGAATGTCTTCGACAATATGTGTAAACGAGTTGAAGTCTGCCTTCAAACACAAGGACACCACTTCCAGCATCTGTTATGATTGACTGTGGTGAGTACACAGTTTCCGGTTTGTTTTGATACAAGCGGCAGTCCGTGTTGCCAACATAACTGCTGCGGATAAAGTTCCCTGGCACACTTTGTTCTTTCCCTAACATGGTGTACTGTATACAATAGAGATCACCCATAAAACAACAGTGTCTTTCGTCAGACAAGTTATGCTGTATTATTATTATTATTATTATTATTATTATTATTATTATTATTATTATTATTATTATTATTATTATTATTATTGTGGTGGTGGTGTTGTTAGTGAACACCCAAAATGTATACTCGCAAGTCGCTACTTGCAACATAGTCCGATAGTGCTCAATCACAGGTTACATGCATGTTCTACAGTGATTTTCCCCCCACACTGCGTCCACCGTTCGCCTCGAGTCGGTCTACAACCGAAAGAGGCGTAATATCTCCGCAATCGCTTCATATTCTCATATTGACAGTTACAATTACAACGATAATAACCACATATCTCATCATAAGAGATGTTGGAAATGTTGTCCTCACATTTCTGTCACTTTCTACTTTCACTCTCGAGTGTTCATTATCTGAAATTCAGTATTTCTCGTCTGACTGTTTCCTTTAGTGTTTCCGATGTTTGAGGGTTTGTTCCATACACTTTAATTTTTCAAGTTCTCTCATAAATAAAACTCGCAAACAGTTAAATCAAAGGATTGCGAGGGCGATAATCTTTTACCAATTACCGAATCTTCAAAAATTCCCTGAATTAAATTTAATGGCTCATCAGCGGTATGCGCAGTAGCAAAGTCTTGTTGGAAAATCCAGACTGGCATTATACGTCGGTCAGCTGTTCAAAAAATATAGGTTGTATTATTCTGTATACATTTACTGCTCACCAATTTTTATGCATGCAAGGGAATCTCGTGTGAAAAATCGGGCTTCTCTGCACTCCAATATCTGTTAATTTGCGGAGAAACATGCTTCATCAGAAAAGAATATTAAGCGTGGATCAATTATTCCATAATTTCGCAAAATCTAATTATAGAAATGTACACGACTATGATGATCACATGGAAAATAAGGCGTATGCAACAAATTCCCATACATTATAAAAACTAAAAGAAAAGGTCTGGCTAGAAGTTCGCTCAATTTCGGGTATCGAACTCATGAGTGTAATGAAAATTCTCTGGGAAGATGCCAGAAATGTATGGATAGAGGACAACATTTCCAACATCTCTTGTGATAAGGTATGTGCTGCTTATCATTGTAATTATAATTGGAACTAAGAGAAAGGGAGACGGTTGCGGGATACCGCAGCAAGCCAATGGTGAAGCTCGAATCCAGCATTGCGTTAGAGTTGGTAAAGTGTTATAAGATGGTGAAATCGCGCTGTCTTTTTTTTTTGGGGGGGGGGGAAACAGGAACAAGGTCTTAAGGAAAGCAAGAGTATGAGTATAGGTATAGAAAGGAAAAGGAGGAGGAAAAGAAGGATGTGATACTGTGATGGCACAATTTATTTGGGGCATCGTGGTGAACATGATGGCTGGTACCGCCGAAGCAAACCCGCTGTTTGTGGGTGACTACTAAGTTGGCGGATTTCTCCGCTGTGGAGGTCAGGTATCTGCCATTGCGATAGCCCTGACAGGGACCTGTAACGGTGGCGAATTAACAGGAGATGCAGGCTCCAATCCCGGGCCTGTTACCTCCGGGAATTGGCACTTTGTTGAGGATGATATTCTGGTTGAGGTGGTTGACGCTGCACGGCATGCCGAAGCAGTTTGCTAAGGCGAAGCCGATTCAGAAGGGTAAGCCGGTTATCATCGGAGCCGTATTCGTCTTCGAGATGGTGCTTGATGTCGTTCAAGAGTGCGCATTTGGCGTTTATTTGCTGTAGGCACTCTTGCTGTTCCTTGAAGTGGCTGTTGATGTTGCTGAGGATGTGGTTCTTCGTTACGTCGAGGGATTTGTCGGTGCGTTCGGTGTCTCCATTAAGCTGCACACTGAGATGTTCTTTCAGAGAGCTGATCCTGCCAGCTAGGTTCAACACCTCAGCATGGAGGTCCTGGATGGCATCGAGGATGGGTTGGTTCGAAGCTGTTATCTGTGCTTGGATCTGTGATGAGTCGCATGATGAAGTGATGGTCTGCGTCGTAGGTGTGAAACTCTGCGGTGTCTCTGAGAGGTGCGGCGTGGCTCTACGAGGATAGAGTGGGCAGACGGCCTGGCCAGTGTAGTGCCCCTTGCCTCCACAGGAGGCGCAGAAGCGGCGGCGGTGTGTCAGGTCGTGTGCCCTGCAGTCGGAGGTGAGGTTCCATTGCCACAGTAGTGGCAACGGGGTGCGCCGTCACATGACGCGGCGGTATGCCCGTACAGGCAGCAGCGTCGGCACGGAGTTGGACGCACACTGCGACTGGCCTCGAGCGACAGTGTTTGCCCTAACAAGGGCAGTCCTGCGCCGAGGGCCAGCGAGTATTCGCCCTCGTCCAAGAAGGTGAGTCGGACTAGCGGTGTAGGGCCCCTGTCATTTCGAATGCGAGACGCCTTGGCCGCAGACGGCCAGAAGCGTTGCGCGGCGGTGAGTAGTAGCACGTCAGGGAGCTGTCGGTGGACTCCCCGGACGACTGCGGAGTAGTGTGCGGGCACGCTGGTCAGCGGTGTGTGGTCGGCTGTGCTGGCTGGAGAGATGGCGCTGGGCGCTTCGATTGGCGGCGGCGGCGGAGAGGCTGGAAGCTTTTCATCGTTGGCGGCGGAGCTAGTAGTGGCTTCCTCACGAGGAGGAGGCTTGGAGGCTGCGGCGGTCTTCTTCCTACCCATCTTGATTCGACGAGAGCTCCCGCCCTGTCAGTTCGTTGAAAGGTATTTAACGGCTTCTAAATTAGGTCACTCTTCCACTCACTCTCAGCGGACTTGGCGACACGGCGGAGCTATATTCCCCAGTGTTACGACGTCCCCGATGTAACTAAGTTGACTATTTTGTAAACCTCAAGAATATCAGAGGGCTACAGGAAAGATGTACTAGTGTAAGTTCCTGCTCGTATTACTACTACTCCCCGTAACCATGCAAATTAATTATAAATACAGTTGTTAGTTTTTATACAACCCCCGGGTTATCATTTGACGCCTCATTCCCATAGCCATATATAATTTGACTGAAATCATTTAAGTGTTAAAAATACTGCGTCCAAGTGCACCAAGACGATGCTAGCTTCTACGAAATTCACATTCTGTATAATACTTTAGCGTATCATTTTGTCTAAACGCTTATGGTTGCGACAGAAAGGCAGGCATAAGATAGAATTTCCCCAGCTGTTACAAATGTGAGCATTTATGTGGCATCTTAACAAACTAGATCGCTCCAGACCGGTTTTGGTGGTGACTGGTTGAAAAGAGGGAAAGGAAGAAAGAGAGCAGTTCAGGGCACAATAGTTGCACGAAGCCTTTATTTGTATGTGTTTCACATATTCGAAAAGAGCCTTTCATCATGTAGTGCACTGTTAAGTTGTGCAAGGAGAAATTACTTAATTACGCTACAACGTTGTATGACTATAATACGTGTAAGCAAGCATTTATAATAGAAGCACACACCATTAATTAGTAAGCACACTGCTTTGTTTACCTATGCAAGACCTCCTTGTTACCAACTAGAAATAAGTATATAGATTCTGTTTTCACTGAAGTGCAAAGTGTTCAGTAACAGTACGGCTCATAAGTGTACATTTCGGTTGTTCACAAAATTTTAGTCAGCCCTGAAAATGCAAATATTATCTGCTGCATAATAGTTAGGATTATGAACAAATAATAATAATAATAATAATAATAATAATAATAATAATAATAATAATAATAATAATACTCACAATTCACAAGATCCCTGACGAAAGAAAGGGTTGTTTTGTGGATGTTGAGGCAGTGTTTTTAACACTTAAAATAATTTCAGTCTAATTATATAATATATAAATTTAATATCAGCCCACCTTAAAGCAATATGTGTATGTAACAAGATATAAAAAGTGTATATTAGTCATTGTATATGTACATATTATGTACATGTTCAATAATGTTATGTGAATGTATTACGTAATTTAATAATGTAGGAGCTGTGAGAATAATAGGTTAAAAGTTGCTAACAATGAGGTAACTTTGAGGCAATAATGAGTAAGAAAGTTTAATAATGCTACTAGTCATTATTGGAGCAACAATAATGTAAATTTTGAGACAGTTTATAAAATAGCCAATCAACAACCAGAAAAAAGCTTAAGTTAAATACAAGTATTCTATTGGATTGGGAAGAGCCAATCAGAGACTTGAAATACAGAAATTTACAAATTTAGGCGGTAGAAATCAAGTCAGTTGCTTGTAGACAGCGGTCATAACTAGACGCGTTGGTTGTAGACAGTATTCTAACCGGACGCGAGATGTGTTCTCGAGAAATTTAATACGTACTTTATGTGAGACAAAAATAATTTACATGTTAAAAAGTGCAAGTAATTAATAAAAAAAATTTCACAGCTCTCTCTATATCAGTGAAGTGTTATTTAAATCGTGTCAAGAATTAATAAAAGGAGTGGAGTAAAATTATAATCTATGTAAGCCTACATTCATCAGTCGCACCACAACCCTGCCAAGAGAAACATGTCTCTAACAATAATACTGACGCAGCCGAGGCAAACATAAATATATAATATTTAAAGAAATTGTAATTTTTTACTAAGTTAATATTTTTTAAACATTTGGGGCAAAGGCCACCGGAAAGTACATTTGCGGCGAAGGCTGCCGGAAACTTTTTACCATACGTGCGACTGCTACTACTTCAAGTTCGGCTCCCCAACATCGAAATATAATACACCATCTTCAAACTGACTTTCCATATATTGAAGCAACTCCCAAAGCGTGGGACATTATAAAATAACAATACAGTACAATACTTTACAACAAACAACCTTCTTCAATGATCTTTGTGTTCATAATAAGTATAGCGTTTTAACGCAAGATAATAAATGTCTAAAAAAAATTGTAGTTGAGAGTATAGATGGTGTGGAATAACCGACAGAAGTTTTCGCGCTCGTGCAAGTTAGCTACTTCTGCCGTGGTGCTACCATCTAGTGGCATTAACGTAAAATTGTAGTGTTAGTATGGAAACACAGCGCGCGAAAAGCTTCGTGTACACCTTCAAATGTGCACTAACCGCATAAGGTTCGTCATACCAGCGTCTGCGCAGAAGTTCCTTAAAACGTACACATGTCAAGATGTTCTAAACACCTGTTGCCACATCTCATCGAGTTTAGAGGAGTAGGGCAACACATTTAAACGCCGTAGATTTTAAATTAACACATATACGTTACGTTTAATAGCATTCAAAGGAAAGCAAATATCTGTGATAGTTTCACATGACCTTCTCTACCCTCTATCGTTTATTAGTGCGTGTACAAACTATTCTTACTAAATCTTATTTTTCTGTCTCTACTACATTTTAATTCCAAATAAGCCTTAGTAGAAATAGCTACATTATATATTTCGTTATAAATACAAAGAGAACAGCGACAGTCAAATGTTAAGAACTGGACGCTATATGCTGGCCTTAAAATTCCATACTGTTCCTATGACATCGCGGGAAACAAGTGAATGTTGACGGAGAATGACCAAGAAATGAAGACTTCGAACTTTTAATAACGGGTATCTCAGAAACGACTTATGCAACAAAAATCTAGTTTGAAATAAATTGTAAGTATGTTTTAAAGAAATCTACACGTATATCGCTTAAAGTTTATTAGTTATACAAGATTATCCAAAATTCCTTCCGAATGAAGGAACTTTACAAGCTATTCCCAAACAATTCCGTATACATTTTATTTGTCATGTAAATATCTTTAATATACGTATATTAATCAAAATCCTCAAGGCCAATTTTGAGAAAATAAACAATTTCGAAACAATATTCCTTGTAAAGGGTAGCTTGGGCTGGCCGGATTTTCTTGAAAATCTATGTGTCACATCTTTGGTAGATACTGAACCTAATGCCAAGTTTGGTATTTATCCGACGTTTCGTTTTTCAGTTATTCTGTTCATAGACAGACAGACACTAACAGACGTGTCATTTTCTAAAAATGCTTTTTTTACTTTCTCTACTACGTATAGTAAGTAGGGGAACTATTGTATTCCACCCATAAATTCGATACCGATATTTCACCGGAAATATATGTTTTGAGATCCCCTGAACCCAACAAAAAAACATTTTTGGAAACATGTCAGAGCGTGTGTCTGTGTGTGTACTCAGCGTAACTCAGAAGGGAACAGTCGGATCAACACCAAACTTGGTATTTAGGTTCAGTGTCTTCCAGAAATGCGACACGAAGATTTTCAAGAACATCTCCCCACCCCAGGTATAGGTATAGTAGGTAGAGAAGGTATTGTATGTCATCCAAAAACTTAAGTTTTTAAGTTCAGTATCTTCTAAAGGTACGACAGGAAGATTTTCAAGATAAACCCAAACAACAACCCAGAACATTGAAGTCGGTTAATTTTAGGAGTTGTATTTTAATTCGATTGTTGGGGAGCCGAACTTGAGGTAGTTGCAACCGGCAGCCTTCGCCCCAAGCTTAAGAATCAACTTTGTAATTTGACTGTTTCTTTAAATATTATATATTTATGTTTGCCTCGGCTGCGTCAGTATATTATTTATAACAAGGTGTGTTGCGGCTGAAGAATGTAGGCTTACACAGATTATAATTTTTACTTAACTCCATTTACTAATCCTTGACACGATTTAAATAACACTTCATTCATATAGAGAGCTGTGAGATCTTTTATTAATTACTTGCACTTTTTAACACGTAAACTATTTTTCGTCTCACACTAGATACGTATAAAACTTCTCGAGGACGCGTCACGTGTCCGGTCAGGAACGCTGTCTGCTAGCAACTGACTTCTGAATTTGTAAATTTTGCTCCATTTCAGTTTCTGATTGGCTAATCCTACTCCAATAGAATACTTTTATTTAACTTAAGTTTCTGTCTGGTTGTTGATTGGCTATTTATAAACTGTCTCAAAAATTGTTACAAATTGTTTCCAAGAATGACTAGTAGCATTATTAAACTTTCAAATTCATTATTGACTCAAGGTTACTTCATTGTTAGCAACTTTTAACCTATTATTCTCACAGCTCCTACATTATTAAATTAGGTAATACATTCACATAACGATATTACATATGTATAAAGATATACAATGACTGTTACATACACTTTATATATTATTATACACATATTGCAATAAGGCGGGCTGTTATTATATTTTATATTATATAATTAGATTGAAATCATTTAAGTGTTAAGAATACTGCCTCAACATTCTTCGATATTTTTTATTTTCTCAAAAATGGTTTAAATAACTTTCATTACAATACCATATATTAAAGATATTTACAAGACAAGTAAAACGTATGTTTTATATTTTCTGGGAATAGCTTCTGAAATCCTATTTATTTGGAAGGAATTTTGTATAACCTTCTATAACTGGTAACGGTTAAGCGACAGAAGAGAACGTACTGCATAATAAATGAAAATATCTTTAAAACACCCAATTTATTTCAAATAACTTTTTTGTGGCATCAGCCATTACCAAGATACCCCTTTTTAAAGGTTCAAATTGTTCAATATTTTATTCCTTTCGTCTTATTGTAGCAGTATTTTATATCACAACACTGTAAATGCCAGAGTGATTGTAGTGTAAATTAACATTATTGTATGACAATGATTTGAGATGTTTGTTAATTATAAGCATTGTTAGGAAATAAGTTTACACGGCCTCACTGAAACTGACAATAGGAGCGGATAACAATGTAGCGAGGGGGTGAGTTGTTTATTAATTAGAAGAGACAAGCAAATGACGTCAGAGTAGCGCGCTTTTCTTTAGAAATGGAGGGAATATCTTCCCTAGAGCATATGTGTTCGTAATTTTGATTGGATATAAAAATAGACGCTAATGTTGGCGCGTTTTATTAACCAATAGCAGCTCTGTTATACTGTTTAGGCATATCGGGGTGAGGGAGTATAAAAAGCTAAAGCCAGAGACAAGTATTGCTCAGTTCAACAGAATCATCCACGGGTTACACGTCGCACAGTTCAACAGAATCGTTCACGAGTTACACGTCGCGCAGTTCATCAGAATCATTCACGAAATACACGTTACGCAATTCTACAGAATCTCTCGCGTCGTAAAGTTAGTTACAAAAATGTGAAATACGCGAATTAATAATGTGCGGCAAATAAGTGATTATAGTTACATTCGAAAATATAACAGTTTCAGTCTGGCGTGTATCAAGAGTAAATATGTGAAATGAATAAAGTGTGAAGACAATAAAAGTGTAAAGACAAATTCTTTTATCAGTGTTATCTTTTAGTAACAACTCCTTTCCGTTCACACACCCTGTTCAAGAGATTTGCTCGACTGGGTAATAATAGCTAGCCGGAGGACAAAGAACTCAAAATTGAAAATAGTAAAACAATAATAGGCGCTCAGCAAATAAGATAACACGAAAGTTACCGCGACACTCTCCATATTCACTTATTTCTCGCGATGTCATGGAAAAGAGTAAGGCCAGCATATGGCGTCCAGTTGACTGTCGCTGTTCACTTTGTATCTATAACGAAATGTGTAATGTAGCTGTTTCTGTAAAGGTTTATTTGGATTAAAATGAAGTAGACAGGAAAATAAATGTTTGTAAGAATAATTTGTTTACCCGCTAATAAGCAATTGAGGGTAGAGAAAGTCATGTGAATGTAACACATCAGATGTAACATGTGTCTCCGGTGAAATCTCGACACCGAACATTTGGGTGGAATGTAATACTTCCACCACCTACTGGACAAAGTGAAAATCCAGCTCTAACTGCTTTGTAATAAGTTTCTGTTCTCTGTAACAGGTGGAATGTCCTGAAACACCAGACTTATATTCTAATTCCTATACTGCACGTTTTCGCCTTGCTCTTGTGGTGTTGTGAAGTAGTCGTGACCAGTCAGTAATCCTATTGCTCTTCGGATGAGTGACCTAGTAACAGTTACACTAGACTTCACAATTTGAGAAGCTTTCCAAAGTTTCACTGCCGCGCTAACACTTGCAGCTCTGGCCCATAAAAGACATTACTAAGCGCCTTTTGGACAGTGGGTCTGTCTTTTACTTACTCTACCAGTACCTACTTACTAGGTAGAGGAAGTATTGCATTCCACTCCAAATGCGATACCGAGATTTAATCGGAAATGCATGTTTTGAGCTCCCAAACCCAGCAGAGGGCGATGAATTTTTTTCGAGCCTAAAAATCCTTAGCATGGCTTCCTTCGGGAGGGAAGTAAAGCCGTTGGTCTCGTGTAGTGGATTTACGGCACCTAAAAGAACCTCAAGACTGATAAAGAGGCCTCTGAGCAAAATTACCGGTCTTTCACGCCCAGTATAGAATGGGACGCTAAGGAGCACAGCAGTTAAAGAGTGTCCATAAATAAAACTCAATTATTATTTTTACTACGTATAGGCAGTAAGTAGGGGAAGTATTGTATTCCAGCCCAATATTCGATACCGAGATTTCACCGGAAAAACATGTTTTGGGGCACCTAATTCCAAAAAAGGCACTTTTAGAAAAAGGTCCGTGTATGTGTGTGTGTGTGTGTGTGTGTGTGTGTGTGTGTGTGTGTGTGAACAGCATAAGTCAAAAACGAAAGGTCGGATAAATAACGAAGTCGGTATTTAGGTTCAGTATCTACCAAACATGCGACACGAAGATTTACATGGAACATACCCTTTGCATGGAACATTTTTCGAAAATATCATATGTTTAAGATATTTTCATGACAAATAAAGTGTATATCTTGAATTTTCTGGGAATGTCTCCAAAAGTCCCCTTCATTCTGAATAACTTTTGCATAACTGGTAAACCATAGGAGACAGACAAAATTTTACCGCACAAAAAATGTAGATCTCGTTAAAACACACAATTTATGTCATATACATTTTTTTGTCGAGTGAAACATTTCCGAGATATTCCTTGTTATTTGTTTGAATTTTCCAATACTATACTTTTTCTCAAATGGGAATTCGTTATTCGTTTTTTTATGTCCTGGATATACAAAGAGAATGGAATGTCCACATAGCAACCAGCTCTTAAAACATTTGACTATCGCTTAAAGCCTACCGTATTCCCCTTGCACCTACAAGAAAATTAGCAATAAGTTTCTGCAAATGTTTATATCGATTAACATAAGTAGATGGAAAGTAAGCGTTTGTAAATATAGTTTCTACAAGAGTAGAGAAAGCTATGTGAGTATTCAGTTGTGCATTATGAAACTTGGCATTTCGAAGCCAGATATAGCACTCCACCTTTAAACATCTGACGATCGATTTAGTTCGTCTATCCCCACTTGTTCCTAAAATAAAATGTGTCATGAAACTATTTCTGCAAACGTTTATCTCCATTAACATGAAGTAGCTAGAAAAAAAAATCTGATGTGTTACACTCACATGACTTTCTCTACTCTTGTACAAACTATGTTTACAAACTCTTATTCTCCATCTATTTCATATTAATTGAGATAAACATTTGCAGAAACGATCTTTTGACATACAAAGAGAATTACATTTTACACATCATAGCGACCAGTTCTAAAAATACTTGACTATCGCTTAAGGCGTACTATCTTCCCCTTGTATTGCATTTGCAAGGGCAACATAGAAATACAGTAGCCTTTAAGCATAGACATATCTCTTAATAGCTGGTTGCTAGGTGCAGCACCATTCTCTTTGCCACAGATTAATACTCTTTGCATATCCAAGGCAAAAAAAATAATAACGAATTCCCATTTGAGAAAATAAGTATTGAAAAATTTAAGGGAATAACAAGCAATATCTCGAAAATGGTTCACTCAACAACAAAAATATATATGACATAAATTGTGTATTTTAACGCGATTTACATTTTTTGTGTAGTAAAATGTTGTCTATCTCTTATGGTTTACCAGTTATGCAAAAGTCGTTCACAATGAAGAATACTTTTGGAGACATTCCCAGAATATTGAGATATACAGTTTATTTGCCATGAAAGTATCTTAAACATATGACATTTTAATCAAAATCGTTAGAGCCATTTTTGAGAAAATTAAAATTTTCGAAAAATGCTCCATGTAAAGGATCATCTGGGGTGGGGAAATTTTCTTGAAAACCTTCGTGTCGCATCTCTGGAAGATACTGAACCTAAATACCAAGTTTGATGTTTATCCGACTGTTCGTTTCTGAGTTATGATGTTCACAGACAGACACACGGACATGTTTCCAAAAATGCTTTTTTTGGTTTCAGGGGGTCTCAAAACATATATTTCCGGTGAAATCTCGGTATCGAATTTTTGGGTGGAATACAATACTTCCCCTACTTACTATACGTAGTAGAGAAAGTAATAAGCTTTCGTGAAAACAGTTCGTATAGGTAATTGTAAACGATAGAGGGTAGAGAAAGCAATGTGAATGTAATAAATAAGGGTGTTTCTCATAATTAGCTTTTTAGTGAGGTTCAAATTTTAACGCACTTTTTTGTGTAAACGGCGAGTTTTATGCAAGTTAATAAACAAGTAGTTTATTCTTTAAGGACCTCTTTTTAACATTCGATTCCGAGCTGGTTCTTAATCTTCTTGATCAGACGTTAAGTGGTTCACCCATGTAACCAAGACAGCCCAGAAAATACAGCTTCGTTACAAGGTTAAAACGGCTAACTCGATTACTTGTTCTATGAAGTTTTATGTGCATGCCCAACCTAATAGCCGAGCAATCTGTTTGGTCCTGCTCTAGCAATCTGGATTCTCTTCAGGAAGATTTCATCTTCAAGGAAAGACTTTTACGTTTTCTGCAGGAGTACAGTGTCTAGTTGTACTCAGTGCGATGCGCTATCACTTAAACTTTTACCAGTCTCTGTGAGAAAGCGTTAAGCATTAGAGAGACAGCCATACTGATCATATTTCTGGATTTGCGGAACAGTTTTCTATAAATAATGAGTCACTTCTTGCTTCGATATAGTAAAGAAAGTAAAACAATGTTAGTTTTTACGTCAAAATGTTAAATTACGATAGCAAACCCATCATAAATTCTCTAGTTGAAATACATGTGTTATCAAATGTGTTCAAACATAATGTATGGGGTGAGCAATCCTTGGTGGGACCGGTTTTGCGACGTGAGCCCGGTCCGCGAGGCTGGTAGTTGTGTCTGCGGTAAAGGTGACAGGAAGTCCGCAGTAAATATGTTGCGGTTTGCCGCGCAACTTACTTCTAACAACATAACATAGACACTTAAAATACTCATATATATCAAGCAAGGAGACGGAGCTGCCTGTCTTCGTTGTCCGAACCTTAGTGGCAGCTGTTTAGAAAATTGCCTATTACACTCTGCAGTTCCCTCTGAGAACTGGCAACTATTTCCTGACAAATGTTATTTTTAAGTTCATCTCAAGTGTCTGGGTTTATTTCGTTAACTTTCTCTTTTAATCCCCCCCTCGTCCCCCTGATTTTCTGTTAATGACAAATTCTGGTATAACCGTTTTCTCAGGAACAATTGAGGATACGTGATTAAATATTAGGATGAGACAAAGAAATTAGTATATACTGATGAAAATTTTAAAAAAAAACGGAGCTTTATTTATGAACGCTCTTTAACTGCTATAATTCTTAGCGTCCCATTTTATATTAGGTGTGAAAGACCGAAAACTTTGCTCAGAGGCCTCTTTATCAGGCTTGAGGTTCTTTTACGTGGCGTAAATCTAAGACACGAGACCACCGCTTTACTTCCCTTCCGAAGAAAGCCGAGCTAAGGATTTTTGCCCCGAAAATATTTATCACCCTCCGCCGGATTTGAACCCGCGTCCTCGGGAATCCTCATTACTGATCGCAGGACAGTAATGGCCACTACAAAAGAGGAGTTGCAAAAAAATATATTCAACTAAATCGAATTAGTCAAAAATATAATTTCAAAATATCAACAAAAAATGCAAAAATAATGAATTTCAAGGAAAATATTAGATACAAAAAATATTGATGGAAAATTAAATAACTGAATACGTAATCATTTTAATTACCTGTGCTGTTACATTTCATTGGATTACGATAAAAGCAAAATCAATAAACTGGTAAAATTTCAGAGTATCTCTGGAACAATTAAAAGAATATTAAACAAAAAGACAACAAAGAAAGCAGAATTTTATAAAACATTAGCTGTTCCTCTGCTCTCTCCGAATCTGAGGCCTGGATAACAGAGAAGTAAGACATAAATAGAATAGTGGCGACAGAAATTAAACTTCTTAGATCAGTTAAATAACTACATGAGCTAGAAATGGAATTAAATGTTCGCCATAACAAACCAAATAGATTCATAAAAGCAGAAGTGGAAGGAACGTGCAAGAAGAATGCAACAGGACGTATATCCGTTATTATTATTATTATTATTATTATTATTATTATTATTGATGATGATTTTCCCTCTTGAGTTTGTGATGGAAATTTAACCTCTTATCCTTATGCATGAGGCAGTATTCTTAACATTTAAGATGATTTCAGCATAATTACATAATATATAAAACATAATAATAATAAGTCTTAAAGCAATATGTGTATGTAACAATATATAAAATGCATGTAACAGTCATTGTATTAATGTTTATATTATTATGTACATGTTCAATAATGTTATGTGAATGTATTGCATAATTTAATAATGTAGGAGCTGTGGGAATAATAGGTCAAACGTTGCTAACAATGAGGTAACCTTGAGGCAATAATGAATTAGAAAGTTTAATAATACTACTGGTAATTCTTGGAAACAATAATGTAATTTTTGGGACAGTTTATAAAACAGCCAATCAACAACCAGAAAAAAAACTTAAGTTAAATAAAAGTATACTATTGGAGTAGGAATAGCCAATTAGAAACTGAAATAGGGCAAATTATACAAATTCAGAACTCAGTTGCTTGTAGACAGCGTTCCTAACCGGACGCGAGACGCGTCCTCGAGAAGTTTAATACGTATTCAGTGCGAGACAAAAATAGTTTACGTGTTAAAAAGTGCAAGTAATTAATAAATAATCTCACAGTTCTCTATATCAGCGAAGTGTTATTTTAGTCGTGTCAAGCATTAATAAATGGGGTGAAGTAAAATTATAATCTGTGTAAGCCTACATTCTTCAGCCGCATCACACCCTGCTAAGAAATTCATGTCTCTACAAATTAATACTGACGCAGCCGAGGCAAACATAAATGTATAATATTTAAAGAAATAGTCAAATTACAAAGTTAATATTTTAAAACTTGGGGCGAGGGCTACCGGAAACATTTTTTTTACCATACGTACGGTTGCAACTACTTCAAATCGGCTTTCCAAACGTGAAGCAACAACCAACTTCATGCAGATGATCTACCTATTTTATATATTTGATAAATAAAAATGATTAAGAATCATAAATGCATATTATGAACATCCATTATTAAATATTGATGTAACTCCCAATATTTAAATATTAACAGTGAAAAAAGTATAAAAATTTAATGCTGATTCTGTAAGACACTTTGTATTGACCTAGGTATTTTAACTTCCCATCTATATATGTATTGAATTTTGATATCCAGATTTCACCGAAATACATTTCGAGGTGCCCTGAGTTTAAATTAACCATTTTTGGAAACATGCTTCGTGCGAGTGTGTGAAAGTCTATCTAAGAACAGCATAGCTCAAAACCGGAAAGTCAGATAAATATCAAACTTGGTATTTGAGTTCAGTATCCTCCAAGGGTGCGACAAGAAGATTTTCAAGAAAATACCCCCACCCCAACTACACTTTACATGGAACATTGTTCGAAAATTTTGACTTCCTAAAAAATGGCACTAACAATTTTGATTAAAATACCATATATGTACTATATTTAGGTGAAAAATAAAACGTATATATTGAGTTTTCTAGAAATAGCCTAGGAAGTCCTCTTCATTCGGAAGTTTTGTATAATCTTGTATAACTAGTAAATGTTAAACGAAAACGTACCACAGAAAAAATGTAGATTTCTTTAAAACACACAATTTACTAATAGGTTTTTGTGTGGCATAGCCGTTATTAAAGGTTCGAGCGCTTGAATACTTGTTATTCTTTTAGTCTGATCGATTTTCAGTTGTTTCTCACGATGTCATGGAAACCGTATGGAATTTGAAGGCCAGCATATAGCATCCAGTTCTAAAACATTTGACTATCGCTGTTCCCTTTGTGTCTATAACGAAATGTATAATGTAGCTATTTCTGCAAAGCTTTATTAAGTTTTATATACCCACTACTAAAGATACAGGGTAGAGAAAGTCGTGTGTATGTGTCACATCAGATTTTTTAAATGTAATTTTGTATGTTTTTGTTTTATTGACGTTACTATACTGTCAATAGTTTCTGCAAATACCGACTATCTATCTAAGAAGGTGAAGCCGAAATATGTTCTAATCCATGAATAATGAAGATAAACAACTTCTAGGTATTGTTGTGAATCCACTTTGGTGCTAATGATAAATGTTGAAGATAAATAATTGCCAACATATTTTAATCAGAAAATGGTATAATTATAATCATATCTTGCTTAATAAACAAACTTATAGAATAAAGACAGATCGGTGGCTTGTGGGTGGACCCGGGCGGCGGATGCATTCGATCTAGAAACGTTAAGAACCCTATCCATGCATGTGGTCGTCGTCATCGGATCTGGTCTCTCCCCTCATCCCATCCTCCCAGAGGTCAGGTAGAAGGAAAAAGGGCGGTTCCGGTCACTTGCGGTGCGCTACCCCGGCTAGGTATGTGACAAACAGTTATTTTCGAGTAACAGTTATAACTGTCGCAGTTACATTACATTAACGGTTACCAGTAACGATTAGATGCAACTACGTTTCAGTATGAACGATGTCATTGTTTGAGCTTAGCGGGCCGCGCATATTTTGCTACTAAACAGCTTTAATTGTTTATTCATAGCCATCTACCCGCGATGTATACTAACTAGTTCACCTATAATGGTATGTGAATAATCATCTTGATGCCTAGCAGTACTGACCGACCAACCATCTATGGCCTGTGACGTATATTCGAAGCAATAAACAACACGATGTAATAAACAGATAAATATATATATATATATATATATATATATATATATATATACTTGCAACTCCGTGCGAGAATGACTCAAGTTGTAAACGAGTTGAGGTAACCAGTTCCCGATATGCGATACCAATGCCGTGCACTTGCAGTGAATGATATCATCCAGCTGTGTAACCGTCTTGTTTCGTCACTAACCGTTAACGCGATAACTACTGTTCATTCCAAACCAGAGTGCCTTTCACTGAAAACAAACTCTTTGTTATATCCGCGCGAAAGTAGTTCGCAATCCCCGCCCATAATGTCTGCTTGTTCCCCTCCCACGTGCTTGTTAAACACTATTTAATCTATAAAAAGGCGCCCTGCGTGAGAATCATAGTTCAAAATGCAACCTGAGGTAACAATCGATTTTATAAGTAAGCGGCAATGAACATTTTACTTACGTTAATTACAATCCTCGCGCAAAAGTGCAACACCCAAATCCGAATCCTCCGAAGATGACTCAGCTGCCGTATCAGAATCAGAACTACTCTCCAAAATAATGACAAGCTTATCCACAATTCCACAGCACTGTCGCACTTAAAACAAGTTCCCACATTTTATCCTCTTCTATGTTGTATTATGTCTGTTTATATTCCCTGCTCGCTTTCGTTACACTTCTCACTGAAACGTCTGTAAAATCCGATATTAGTTTCGTAATATGCACTAATGCAAGTGTCAGGTATTTTTGTAATAGTGAGTTGAATATATGAAGTATTGTTTATTTTTAGCCACTTTTTAACTGTTTCCCGCCTGTGTGTTTGAACAGTTTATTCGCACTACACGCACCTTCCTCTGCCACGTGAGCTCAAATACCAACTGACTAAATCACAAGATTTGACCTGAGCTGAGCATATGTGTGTCAGTGTATTATGAATGACTGTTCGCTTATCATATTTCCTGTGTTACGCAAAGTGTTTATTCGGTACTCAGATAGCACCTCTGGGAATTCATTGCTGCATTTCTTGCGTATGTAACAGAGTGGCAGTCGTGCATGTCGGTTGGTATTAACAAGCAAGATGCTCTCGGCGTTAGCGCAATAGCAGGCGGAAATCGTATTTTGTAATCTCTTTAACAGCTAGTATATATCCATTACCTGTAACGATGAGTTCTTATGATAACTGCAATAAAATGTGCAGTTCTATACCTTTCCTGCTCTAATATTTCATAATACAATACATGTATTAAGGAACTACTTACGTTGGCGTAAGAGTATATTCTTAGGTTCGTGACAAGCCGAAGCACGTGCTTCTGTTTACATCAGAGGGAACTCTGGTTTGGAATGGACTATAGTTGTCTAAGTTACTTTGGAAACCACTATTGGGTAGCTAGTTACTTTGTAATCGTTACTTTGGTAACCGTTACGTATTTGCTGCCCATCCCTAGTCCGTAACTTTGCCTTTAACATTGACGCGATAGGGCCATTAATCTCTCCTTAACTATAACAAATGAAGGTTGTGGGCATCGTATTGAGGAAGCAATGCTAAGCATTTTATTGTATTAATAACTGACAGGCATATTTACTTGCCTAGCTGCAAAAGAAAAAAAAAAAAAACATTGATAAAATCAACTTCCCCTTACATTGTTACGATCTTTGCTTCTCTCATTCCTTCCTTTTCCTCACCCCCTCCCCCGTTCCACCGCGGTTTGTGTTTTCTAGGAAAAAAATAAAGCATCACGCATTACACAGATGATTTATGCTTCCTCTTTTACCGTATTTAATGCAACCGCCGGCAAGATATAATGTAGGAGGGTGGAACCAGCGTAACTAATTCCGCGGTAAACAAATCTTTTGGCTACGTACACAAACTGAACCACACGAGAGAAGAAAAATCACCGCAAAGCCTCTGTAATAGCTTCTCTTGCAGTGCAGTTACATCCCCATATCCTTCGTTATATCCAACAGGAAAGCGTTTAAGCACACATCTCGGGCATTCCATTATCTAACATCAAAAAATTTCTAATATTTTACATTCACATGACTTTCTCTAAGTTATTCTTCCATCTGCTTCTTGCTAATCCAGATTCATTCAACATTTACATACTTCAATGTAGGTATAAAAATATGATGCGTTAACTTTGCACGAATGTCTCTCTACCCTCTATCGTTTATTAGTAGGTATAAAAAATATTCTTACGAAACTTTATATTTCTATATACTTCATTTTAGTCGAGATAAAACTTTACAGAAATAGCTACATTACAGACTTCGTTATAGATACCAAGGGAAAAGCGACAGTCAGATGTTTCAGAACAGGGCGCTATACGCTGGCCTTAAAATTCTACACCTTTTCCAATGAGAGTGTGAGTGTGCGTACGATCTAATGATTAAAACCCAAAGTGCAAGCCACCCAACGACAAGCGAATGCGAGTTAACGCAATTGCCTTAGGCAATAAGTTTCTAAGAAAAGGCCGCCGATAAGACCAATGTAGTTAAAGACGAGGTATTAGTGGAGCTCTTAAAAAAGAAAAGTATCATTAATAACAGATGTCTGGGAAATGGCTTATGCCACAACAAATTTATTTGAAATAAATTGTGTACCTTAAAGTAATCCACATTTCTACTTTCTCTACTACGTATAGTAAGTAGGGAAGTATTGTATTCCACCCAAAAATTCGATACCGAGATTTCACTGGAAATACATGTTTTCAGACCCCCTGAATCCAAAAAAAGCATTTTTGGAAACATGTCCGTGGGTGTGTCTGTCTGTCTGTGTACAGCATAAATCAGAAACGAACAGTTGGATAAACACCAAACTTGGTATTTAGCTTCAGTATCTTCCAGAGATGCGACACGAAGGTTTTCAAGAAAATCCCCCCACCCCAGATTACCCTTTACATGGAAGATTTTTCGAAAATTTTAATTTTCTCAAAAATGGCTCTAACGATTTTGATTAAAATATCATATGTTTAAGATATTTTTATGACAAATAAAATGTATATCTTGAATTTTCTGGGAATGTCTCCAAAAGTATTGTTCATTGTGAACGACTTTTGCATAAATGGTAAACCATAAGAGATAAGACAAACCTTTACTACACAGAAAATGTAGATCGCGTTAAAATACACAACTTATGTTATACATTTTTTTTTGTTGAGTGAACCATTTTCGAGATATTGCTTGTTATTCCCTTAAATTTTCCAATGCTTATACTTTTTCTCAAAATCGTTATTAATTGTTTTTTCGTCCTGGTAATACAAAGAGAATGGAATACTCCACATAGCAACCAGCTCTTAATACCTACCAATTCCCCTTGCATCTACAAGAAAATTAGCAATAAGATTAACATCTCGATATCTCGATTAACATGAAGCATGTTGAGAATAAGCGTTTGTAAAAATAGTCTGTACAAGAGTAGAGAAAGTCATGTGAGTGTAACACATCAGATTTTTTGTTGTGTGGAATACAGTATCTTCGTACGTGGTAGAGAAAGTAAAAAAGAACTGCTGAGGAAAATGTTTGGCACTCCCATTACGCTACAAGTCGCATTAATGCATTCCCGCTACCATTTCTAAGGAAAACTCAATAGACTGGGAATCCTGCATGGACATTCAACATAGTCCTGGTACAGACTAGCAGCTGCTTTGCCACAAAGTTTTCAAATGCTAATACTTCCACAGAAACCACACTCACAGATAATGCTTGAATCATTTGCATAGACTAGAAACTGAACGCTGCCATATTCTAACCGTACTCATTTCTGCAGGTCTGCTAACCCGGCATGTAATAGTGTTCGTTGAGCTGAAAACTTCCCGAGACGCGAAATAGCAAGAAGTTTCCGTGTGAAGCGCATCTATTCAAGGAATTTGGATCTACTCGCGTTTATGCAGTAGTCATAGGATGTACAGTGAACTCAAAACAGCCATGGCTTTTCTGCAAAACCATGGGTACCATAGGCAAACGTTATAGGCATTTAGGCTAAACTTAACCAGACCGTCGACCATCCACTCTGGCCGTGGGTTTTTTGTGGTTTTCCCTGGTCGGTTTCCTTTCCATCACCTAAATTTGTTCCGTTTTCTTCTTATGTCTCAGTATACTTCTAGGTTTCGTGGCGATGGATGGTGCTTCCCCGTGGAGACCAGAGGCTGCTTGGTTTACGGGTCGTTTATCGCCTTCTCTAGGCAACTCCAGTGATGGAACGGGTCTTCGAGCCTCGAACTATTATGCACTTCCGCGCGTCTCTGTGGCCTGTCTACCTGCGGCATGTACCTTCCTATGGTTGCTTCACTTCATCTCTTCCTCCTGGGGGGGGGTGGTCAGTCGCGATAGTTCTCTCGCAGGTTGATGTGCGCGAGGTGCCTCCTCCGTTGTATACACTATACCCTCTAAGTTTGACCAGCGAAAGCCACTCTTAAAGCATGTGCACCATTGCACCAAAACCCTCCCCAACAGAACCACAGCATTAAAACCTGCTTCTTTTCCCCCTTAAAGATAACCTTAGCCAGTAACAAACAAATACTTATGTATAAAAATTAAGAGGGAGAGGGTCATTCGGGTAGTCGATAACTCAACTGTCGTTCTCCGTGCTCTAGGGGTAGCATGCTAGCCTCCTGTTCCCGAGGTCGCGTGTTCAAACCCGGAGGAGGGCGTGGATTCTTTTTTTTAGCATGGCTTCCTTCGGAAGGAAAGTAAAGCCGGTGGTCCCGAGTCGTAGATTTACGGCACGTAAAAGAACCTCAAGCCCGATAAAGAGGTCTCTGAGCAAAATTTCCGGTCGTTCACGCCCAATATAGAATGAGACGCTAAGAACCAAAAGTGGGAACCGCGCTCGCATTTCCGTGCAGATGCGTGAAGGACAAAGTATGGCTTCTGGATAAAAATTCAAGAAACCTGGGATGTTGTAGCTTCTCGTCCACGTTACTACAGGGACTTAATTGCAACTATAACCCGAAAATCTCAGGATTTATACACTCGATATTAACTTTGGTTATTTTTAAGTGTTTTAGTTTTAGAAGATAATAGTTTATTTGCATTTATTTCTTTAGTTATTTAATACGAGTGTTTTAGTAGAATTATGTTTTTGTGCGCATAGTGAGGCAGTATTTTTAACACAAATGATTTCAGTCTAATTATATAATATATAATTCAATAAAGCTCGCCTTAAAGCAATATGTGTATATAACAATATATAAAAAGTGTATATAACAGTCATTGTAAATGCTTTTATTATTGTATAGATGTTCAATAGTGTTATGTGAATGTATTACGTAATTTAATAATATAGGAGCTGTGATAATAATAGGTTAAAAGTTGCTAACAATGAGGTAACTTTGAGGCAATAATGAGTAAGAAAGTTTAATAATGCTACTAGTCATTATTGGAGCAACAATAATGTAAATTTTGAGACAATTTATAAAATAGCCAATCAACAACCAGAAAAAGCTTTAGTTAAATGAAAGTATTCTATTGGATTAGGAATAGCCAATCAGGGACTTGAAAATTTACAAATGTGGCGATAGAAATCAAGTCAGTTGCTTGTAGACAGTGCTCATAACTGGACGCGTTGTTTGCAGTGTTCCTAACCGGACGCGAGAAATTTAATACGTATTCGAGTGAGACGAAAATAGTTTTACGTGTTAAAAAGTGCAAGTAAGAAAAACACACACACAAAAAAAAAAAAGAATTTCGCAGCTCTCTCTATATCAGGGAAGTTTTATTTAAATTGTGTCAAGGATTAATAAACGTAGTGAAGTAAAATTATAATCTGTGTAAGCCTACATTCTTCAGTCGCACCACAACCCTGCTAAGAGAAACATGTCTCTAACAAAAATACTAACGCAGCCGAGGCAAACATAAATATATAATATTTAAAGAAACAGTCAAATTACAAAGTTAATATTTTTAAACTTGGGACGAAGGCTACCGGGTACCATACGTGCGGTTGCAACTACTTCAAGTTCGGCTCCCCAACAGTTGCAATATAATACAACTCCTTCAATACAATCATCTTCAAACTCACTATCCATACGTAGCAGCAATATACATTCTTCAACAGATATGCCTAAAACTTAAAATGCCAAAGTTATAGTAAAGCAATATTATGTTCTACATGTCCACTCATAAAATAAACAATATAAAAAATAATAGAAGATTTGAACGGCACAAGCAGTGCCTTCTTAACCTCTCGCCCAACGAAATGTTTTTCCGTGCTATGTTTTCAGTAGCTTATAAGTGCCACCACCGATAAAAACCGTTATAAGGTGACTATTGCGCTCAAAGGGCCGAGACCATTTTACAGTATCTGCATGTGTGTTGTGTACACAGCTGTTAAGAAGGTACGGGAAGCACTACAATCGTCACATGGAATCTGGGGAATACTTCTTTTTTGTCCACGGGTGTACATGGTCGGTACATGACTGTGAAATATGCGTTACCCTAGCAGTTCAGGTTTCCCTTGGACTGCATGCAGATGATGTTTATGGTCCATCATTAAGCTGGCATAAAACATGGCTGCTCTACAGAACTTAATGAGTTATGAGCTTACAACTTAATCCTCGCCATTAGCAAGTAGTGCGGAACATTTACTCCGTATATATGTGCTCGTTTAGGCCTTAATAAGAAGTTTGCCTGCTGATGAACTTGAGTAAGGAAGAACATGGCGAGATATCTTCTAGGGTAATCAATCAACGTCTGAAGTATCTGGCGCGAGAAGAGAGTGAGGAAGGCTTGCCGGTGGATATGACGCTTATACACAGCTTAAGACGGCTTGTATCAGCATGCTACAAAACTCCTGATTGCTCCTCGTCCCCAGAGGAAAGTTGGCCGCTACGAGAAAGGACATATCAGAGAAGGCGGTGGGTTTGATATGGCACAGTTACTCAAGTAACAGATATAAACTCAAACTTATTATTAAGAATTGTTCATTTCATTACAGTCCTGTCGACATTCAGTTGTTTCTCGCGATGTCATGGAAACAGTGTGGAATTTTAAGGCCACCATATAGCGTCCAGTTCTTAAACATTTGACTATCGCTGTTCTCTTTGTATCTATAACTAAATGTGTAATGTAGCTATTTATGTAAAGGTTTATTTGGATTAAAACGTATTAGATATAAAAATTGTGGCAGTAATTTGTATCACAATAATGTAAATGCCAGAGTGATTGTAGTGTAAATAAGCATTATTGTATGACATTGATGTGAGATGTTTGTTAATTATAAGTATTGTTAGGAAATAAGTTTACACGGCCTCACTGAAACTGACAATAGGAGCGGATAACAATGATCGAGGGGGTGAGTTGAATATCAATTATTAGAGACAAGCAAATGACGTCAGATTGGCGCGCGTTTCTTAGAAATGGAGGGAATTTCTTCCCTAGAGCATTTGTGTTCGTAATTTTGATTGGATATAAAAATAGACGCTAATGTTGGCGCGTTTTATTAACCAATAGCAGCTCGGTTATAATCTTTAGGCATATCGAGGTGTGGGAGTATAAAAAGCTAAAGTCAGAGGCAAGTATCGCCCAGTTCAACAGAATCATCCACGCGTTACACGTCGCTGAGTCCAACAGAATCATTCAGAAGTTAAACGTCGCTCAGTTCATCAGAATCGTTCGCGAGTTACACGTCGCAATTCTACAGAATCTCTCGCGTCTTTAAGTTTGTTATAAATGTGAAACACGCGAATTAATAATGTGCAGTAAATAAGTGATTATAGTGATATTAGAAAATATAACAGTTTCAGTCTGGCGTGTATCAAGAGTCAATATGTGAACTTAATTAATTGTGACGGTAATAAAAGTGTAAAAACAAATTCTTTTATCAGTGTTATCTTTGAGTAACAAATCCTTTCCGTTTACACACCTTGTTCAAGAGTTGTGCTCGACTGAATAATAATAATAGCTAGCCGGAGGACAATGAACCCAACATTCAAAGTAGTAATACAATAACAGGCGCTCAGAAATAAGATAACACGAAGTGACCGCGACAAATTGGCTCACATATGTGGTGCAGATAAACATGAAGCATCTTCCAACTACTTACAACCATTCTACTTCAAAATAAGCTTTAGTAAGAATAGCTTGTATACCCTCTAATAAACGCTAGAATGCTAGAGAAAGTCATGTGAATGCATCACTTTTATTGTTTCAAGGGGCCTCAAAACATTTCCGGTGGAATTTGCTATGAATGTTTGGGTGGAATGCAATACTTTTTCTACCTATTAGGTACGTGGAAGAGAAATATATTTAAAATATACCTAAGTATTGTGCAATACATGCAATAAAAGAGTAAATTCCAATTAAAGAGATTGCACAAGAAAGCAAAAATACTATTCCCCTTAAATGCACGAGAAAGAAGCCTCAATATTTTCAATCACCAGTGTGATGCAATCTCGCATCTAAATATCTATCTAAAGTAATTACGAGCTCGCAATAAAGCACGCTACTGAAGCCGGAATACTTAAAAAGCAATAGCAAGTTATTTATACGAGGGGAAACAAAGATTATAATGAAAATTTATGGAGGCAAAAGATGGTGATTTATGAACGGCTCAAACGTACCAGAAGCTTTAGGGATTGGTGCGCTAACAGAATCGATTGCTGGAGCCAAAACTCCGCCCCCGTGTTTTCACAATGAAATGCCAACTCGAAGAATAGGGAGTTCTGTAAACGTGAACAAAAAACACGCTGGTGTCGCTTTAGCCAAAGCGCACTGCTTCTTACATATTTCTGAGACGATTTCACTCATAGTTCCAAATGAAAGATAATGACCAATCATGGTCCTGATTCGGGCGATTGTACACCCGTGGACAAAAAAAATGAGTCAAAGTTCTAAACGACACAGCGCCTTGTTTACGCAATACAGTTGTGTAGCCGCTGCAGCAAGTTGTTGTACGGCATTATTAAACATGCTACCTTCCACGTGTCTTCTCTGTAGCAAAGCGTAGGGTACTTCCGTGGTTAAGGCACTTATTATTATTATTATTATTATTATTATTATTATTATTATTAGTAGTAGTAGTAGTAGTAGTAGTAGTAGTAGTAGTAGTAGTAGTAGTAGTAGTAGTAGTAGTAGTAGTAGTAGTAGTAGTAGTAGTAGTAGTAGTAGTATTAAAGTCATATTGCGACTACTTTAGAATACAGAACATGTTTACAATGGAAATACAATATTTTAAACAGTAATAATCATACAACATAAAATTCTCTAGATAGGTGTGCTAGACATTGTTATACAATTTTGTCGCTTTCATAAAGTTTAAAAGTTCTTTGTTCTGCTGAATTTAGGGCGTCTGGTAGGCTGTTGGGGATGTTACATCTTTCTCTGTGTTGTACATAGCGACGGCAGGCTGTGATGAGATGATTAACTGTGAGGTTGGATTTGCAGAGGTCGCACACAGGAGGAAGGTCGCGGTTGAGGAGATGTTTGTGCGTTATAGAAGTATGTCCAATACGTAGTCGAGTTAATACAACTTGGCCTTTTGCGGTTGAAATAATAGTGTTGAAGTTTGGATTCGGAAGTGTAGACATCTGTAAATTGCTTTCAGTGTTTGATGAAGTCCGTGAGTGGGATCTTGATGTCCTAAGGGGGATGTTTGGTGGCTTCTTTGACTGTGATCAGCTGACACATTACCCAAAATTCTGACATGAGACGGAGTCCAGGCGAATGATGCTGATTTACCTGAGATTAGTATTTGGTTGTACAGTTTCTGAACTTTTTAACAATATTTTGGAGGGTTGGAGTTTGTTGAAGGGATGTTAAAGCACTCAACGAGTCCGAGAACTTTTTGTTCTTATGTTAATAATGTCTCATCAGCTGATAGAGACTAGGTATTTTCAATATGCTGCATTTCATTCATGGCATTTGATAAATTTTATACCTACGAAACTAGTTATAAGGATGGAAAATACATGGCTTCACAATGTCATCATGGTCGCATATTCGTATCCTGTTGGATATCAAGGGATGTTCTAGGTGTGTTGTGGCAGCTTGACGATACACAAAACAGTGTGCAATACACGGTAATGCTTGAGAATAGTTTGATTCCCTCCGTTAGGATGAGATCTCCTGATGGAATTCTTCAATTCGTACGGATAATTATCCTGTCCACATGTGCCGTAAGGTTTCAAACTGGTTCTCAGAGAAGCAGGACATCCTGGCCTCCCTATTCGCCATATTTCAACCCCATTGAAAGTGTGTGGGCTGAGAAGAAAATATGCACCAAGGACAAAGATGGCTTCTGAGAACAAATTCAAGAAGCCTGGGATGTTGTAGCTTCTCGTCCACGTTACTGCACGGACTTAATTTCATCTATACCCGAAAACAAACCAGTTATACGTGCTGATGGTTCATCCAATATTAATTTTGTTTATTTTTAGAAGATAATTTTATTTCTATAATTATTTAAAGCGAACGTTTTAGTATATTAATGTTTTTGTGAGGATAGATATGCAAAAAACTTAAAAGGCTAAAGTTATATTAATGCAGCATTATGCTTTACACATCCAGTCATAAAATGAACAACATACAAAATAACTATTGCGAGATTTGAACCGAGCAGCTTCTGAGCACAAGTAGTGCCTTCTTAACCTCAGGTCAGGATATAGCGTCCAGTTCTTAAACATTTGACTATCGCTGTTTTCTTTATATCCATAACGAAATGTGTAATGTAGCTATTTCTGCAAAAGTTTTTTTTATTAAAATGTAGTAGATAGAAAAATAAGTTTTAGTAAGAACAGTTTGTATATCCACTAATAAAGACAGGGTAGGAAAAGTCATGTGAATGTATCACATCAGAATTTTTTTCCCCCACTATAGGCACAACATAGAGAACAGTGCTATTTACATCTTATGATTTTAGAAACACAGTGCTGTTTGTATTGTGGATTAGAGGTCTTCGGCGCAATTTAAAACTTATTTCCAGTGCAATTTCTTATTCGTTAGTAAATACCGCCCCATGTTTCTCTCAAACTTTATCGATATCTCTTCACCACTTCTTTCTTACATAATAAACAGCTCCTCCTTTTTACTTTCTTTACTGCGTATGAAGTAGGTACAAAGTGCAAAGGTTAAAGTCATATGAATACTGGCCAACGCTCGCGTAAGGTGATGCTGCCAGGCGTAGTAGGCGTGTACCAGAGGTAACTCTGTACACAACAACACATTAAATAAAGCTTAAAACATTAAAATCTTACCTTGATGGCGTTACCCTAGACACACGTTAGGTTGGATCATTTTTTAAAACGTTTGTACATTAAATACAATGATTCTACCTTGAGCAGGATTACACATTTATTAATTGAAAAATCACTTGTGTCAGATTAGATGGAGATGTCTACAAACTCGTTCCACAAAGACAGGGGAAAAGAGAAGCACAAAAAACTAAATTTGCCATTTTGGGCGGATTTTCATCCATTTAGCCTCCCTTGTGGATGGTCATACTTTATTGATATAAAGCATTCGTTGTTTTGTTTTTTTCGAAAAACTGTGGAGACTAACTACAGAATCTCTCAAACTGACAAGTGTGTAGGCTGGGAGGTTGCATTAAATTTGAAAAATTCCGCGTCACGACCCGGACCCCAACCATCGATTTTCGGCTTATCGGGCCACACTCCTGACGCCTACAAACGCGCATTCAACTGATTGATGTATACCTCGATACCTTCAAGATACCTTGTCAAAGGCAACTTGCCATTCGGCTGACGGGTAAGCCAAAGATCAAACATTGGATTCCTGCCCATGACATCCTGCTTTACAAATCTGGTTAAGCTATACAATCTCTGCCTACCTTCGGCGTGTAAACGACTCCTAACACTTTGGTTAACTTTAAGCTCAGAAGTTAAAACTGTGCTTCAGCTTTCCTATTAGATTTTTTGTTTTCAAAACTGTATCTAGGGGCATTGAGGGGAGGCTAAATGAAAAAATCTGATGTTACACACACATGACTTTCTCTACTCTTGTACAAACTATTTTTACAAACGCTTATACTCCATATGCTTCATGTTAATCGATATGTTAATCTTATTGCTAATTTTCTTGTAGATGCAAGGGGAATTGCTAGGCTTTAAGCGATAGTCAAATATTTTAAGAGCTGGTTGCTATGTGGCGCATTCCATTCTGTTTGCATTACCAGGACAAAAAAATGAATAACGAATTCCCGTTTGAGAAAAGTATAAGTATTGGAAAATTTAAGGGAATAACAAACAATATCTCGAAAATGGTTCACTCAACAACAACAACAAAAAATGTATATGACATAAATTGTGTATTGTAACGCGATCTACATTTTTTGTGTAGTAAAACTTTGTCTATCTCTTATGGTTACCAGTTACGCAAAAGTCGTTCACAATGAAGAATACTTTTGGAGACATTCCCAGAAAATTCCAGATATATATTTCATTTGTCATGAAAATATCTTAAGCATATGATATTTTAATCAAAATTGTCAGAGCCATTTTTGAGAAAATTAATATTTTTGAAAACTGTTCCATGTAAAGGGTAATTTGGGGTCGGGGAATTTTCTTGAAAACCTTGGTGTCGCATCTCTGGAAGATACTGAACCTAAATACCAAGTTTGGTATTTATCCGACTGTTCGTTTCTGAGTTATGCTGTTCACAGACACACACACACACACACACACACACACACACACACACACACGCAGACACGGATATGTTTCCAAAAATACTTTTTTGGACTCAGGGGGTCTCAAAACATATATTTCCGGTGAAATCTCGGTATCGAATTTTTGGGTGGAATACAATACTTCCCCTACTTACTATACGTAGTAGAGAAAGTAAAAATGTATAAAACCGATAAAATGGACGATCTAAATAGCCGCCAAAACACGTACTATCATTTGATCTTTATGCCCAAAAAATTAGAGTTTCCTCCATTAACCTGACTGCCAGAATTTTTACTTTCTCTGCTACGTATAGTAAGTAGGGGAAGTATTGTATTCCACCCAAAAGTTCGATACCGAGATTTCACCGGAAATATATGTTTTGAGAACCCCTGAATCAAAAAAAAAAGCATTCTGGGAAACATCTTCGTGTGTGTGTGTGTGTGTGTGTGTGTGTGTGTGTGTGTGTGTGTGTGTGTGTGTGTCTCAGAACAGCATAACTCAGAAACGAACAGTCGGATAAATACCAAACTTGGTATTTAGGTTCAGTATCTTCCAGAGATGCGACACGAAGGTTTTCAAGAAAATTTCCGCAACCCAGATTTCCCTTTACATGGAACATTTTTCGCAAATTTTAATTTTCTCAAATAGGCTCTAACGATTTTGATTAAAAAATATATTTAAGATACTTTCATAACAAATAAAATATATATCTGGAATTTTCTGGGAATGTCTCCAAAAGTATTCTTCATTGTGAACGACTTTTGCATAAGAGATAGACAGCATTTTACTACACAAAAGATGTAGATCGCGTTAAAATACACAATTTATGTCATATACATTTTTTTAGTTGAGTGAACCATTTTCGAGATATTGCTTGTTATTCCCTTAAATTTTCAAATATTTATACTTTTCCTCAAATGGGAATTCGTTGTTCTTTGTTTTTTGTTGTCGTCCTGCTAATACAAAGAGAATGGAATACTCCACATAGCAACCAGCTCTTAAAATATTTGACTAGCGCTTAAATATTACCATATTCCCCTTGCATCTACAAGAAAATTAGCAATAGGATTAACATCTCGATTAACATGAAGCATATTGAGAATAAGCGCTTGTAAAAATAGTTTGTACAAGAGTAGAGAAAGTCATGTGAGTGTAACACATCAGATTTTTTAAAGTGCAGACGAATACTTTCTTGAGGGGGTGTATCTGGTGACTCAAATCAGAACGTTGACCGCCCCGTTATGCGATATAAGCCATCTTTGCTTTTCTAGCGCCTATATAAGTTTTGGTGAACCTATGTACCTATGTATTTAACATTTTGTATATATGTTTTTGTAAATCTATCAGATTCCCCGATGGTTTATTACTTTTAATGCAATTACATAGGTATGTTATTTAGTTGGTCCTCCGCAACTCCTGACTTACCTGAGAGATTCTCAAGACTAGCAACAGATGTAAAATATAACAATTGTGGTCGTAGCAAAATACCTCATCAGTGAAAATGCGATTAAGGAGTACTCAAGACGAAAAAAGTATATTGAATCCCAGTTCAACACGCGACAAACTAATATGTTTACCATTACACCATGGAAGTATTGAATATTTATGACGTATATATATATATATACATTAATACTGCTACGACTGCTGTACAGGATTGCACTGGGCTTGTATTTCAGCTCTATGATAATAAAAATTAAATAAAATAGCAGATTTAACCTCCCATCGAGTTCCAGTCCATTATGTATACACGTATTTCATAAGTAAGAAACAATGAAAATAAAACTAAAATTAACTCATTTAAAAATGCTCGGATACATCATATTTAATAGTGCGAAAGGAAAATTTTACAAAACAACCTGTTGTGTTGCACTCACTTGTACCAACTACTTCATGTTAATCTAGATAAACATTTGCACAAACTATTTTATTGCTAAATTTTCTTGTAGGTACAAGGGGAATATGGCTGTAACCATTTTTATTAAAATACCAATATTAAAGATATTTACATGACAGTAAAATTTACATCCTGAAAACATTATATAAGTGCTAAACGTTAAAACATAAGACTAAAACGCAATATATAAAATTGTAGATCCTTTTAAAACTCACAATTTATTTCAAATAACTTTTTTGTGGCATCAGCCATTTCCGAAATATCCGTTATTACTGGTTCGAGTTCGATACTTGGTCATTCTATTGAAAGTTCTGTAGACTTTCAGTGGTTTTTTGCGATGTCAAGTAGAGTGTATGGAGAGTGTTAAACATTTGACTGTCGCTGTTCTCTTTATATCTATAACGAAATGTGTAATGTAGCTATTTCTATAAAGGTTTAAAATGAAGTAGATAGGAAAATAAACCTTCGTAGGAATAATTTGTATACTCGCTAATAAGCGATAGAGCCTAGAGAAAAGTCATGTGAATGTAACACATCAGATGTTTTGTACACTTTTCCTTCCAAAACATTAAATATAACCTGTCCGGGCATTTTTTGAAGGAGTTAATTTTAGTTTTATTTGTATTATTGCTCACTCATGATAGATCCTGTATTCTTGAACAAACTGTATTTTACTTTTAACCAACATACGTTTCAGAAACATTCGACTGCTTCACTTAAGAAACACTCCGCTGCGGATAAACTAGGTCCTTTAAATCCCTTTTTTATATGACAATAATTTGCAGTTTTTGGACAATCTAGACCATAAAGTATTTTAAAATAAGCTAAAGTCTTATAATATATTTCAGTATAGTATTATAATTAAGTGTTTCAACAATGCAAATCGGTTAGTTCAATAATTTTTTGTTATTGTTAGAAAAAGAACAAAAATATCTGAATAAAAGCTTCGTCTTCTAATAACGGAGTATGATTTTCGAATACTGCTTTAAAATGCCATTCTACGCTATACACGCACTGGACCTCATTAAAAGATTAAAATGAAACAAGGCTTACCCACTAAGACAGCAGAATATCCGTATCCTCCAAGCCAGTTCTGTTTACTCACCTGCAAAGAAAGGAAAGAAATACATTCAGATTTATCCTTAACTGAAAGTATAAAAGAGCCAGTTCTCTTTGTAAGGTTATATTTACATAAAGACCATAAACAACAGGATTCAAATTTACTATTATACGTATAGGTGATTCAACAGAGGGGGAAACCTTGCGCGCTGCAACCTGCACAGATCTATTGCGGCTACCATCTCCCCTCCCCAGGAAGAAGGGATGAGGTGAAGGAACCACAGGAGGCTACAGGTCATAGAGACGCGCGGAAGTCCCTAACATTTCCAAGCTCGTAGCCACGTCCCACTGCGAGAGAGCGATGAAGACCTACCAATCAGGCAGCCCTCTTTTTGTAAGGTTATGGAAAGGTTCATATACAACAGAAAGACAAGGTTCAACTTTACTATTATAGGCATAGGTGAGTCAACGAAGGAGAACACCTCGCGCGCTGCGCAGTTCTATTGCGGCTACCACCCCAGAACGACCCACCAATCAAGCAGTCCTCTGGTGTTCAAGGGGAGTGCTCTTTCCATTGGGCAGCATCGTGCCATCTGTCCGGCACTGCCATACACCACGAAACCTAGATAGGAAATCGCGGTAGAGAAGAAACCACGCCAGAATTCACCAGTCGATCCGGGGAAACCTGAAAAACCCACGGATCAGAGTGGGCGGTCGCCGGGTATCGAACCTAAAACCTCCCGAATGCGAGTCGCGTTACCAAGGCGCCACCTCGCTCGGTGACGCAAGGTTTACCTGTGTATCTGTTAAATCTGCATTGCGCCCGAGTTTTCCAAATTGTTATCGCTCTTCCAAAACTTTGAGGGTATTTTATTTCACTTCAGTCCATCTACTTTTAGCTCACGTTTTCATATTTGATTCGCTGCAGATGGATTATCTCTCGTTTAGCCGTTGTTCCAAACTGCCGAGCAAATAAACAGCGTATCACAAGTTAACCTTGGAGTATCAAAAGGTTTTCAATATCAAGAGTGCTCTGAGAAAGCCGGTCGTATGTTGACTTTTCCCCCTTCATATATCTCAATGATGGTGCATCTAGAATGTAGGTCACAGCACAAAAGAATACCAAGTTGGTATTTTCGCCATGATTTTTACGACAGGCAGCAAACCAGCTGTTTTATAGCTGGCAAATGCTGCACGAGGGCTTCCATTAAGTCAGCCATTATCAGGTCGAGAGTGGAAAACAGAATTTGGGGGAAAGGCGTGCTAGGACATGAATAATTCCAGTGGATCGAGGTAATATGCGCTAAAACCGAGGCAAGTGGAACGGTTAAAGGCTGATGGATAACGAAACAAAGTGAGGAAGCGGCAGGCTTTTACTAGCACAGTGGCTTGATATGTGGGGTATATAAAATTGACATATCGCTCCGAGAAGTCGCTTACTCGCTCACGTCAGCCGCAGTTTTACAAACATGGCTGTGCTCCAGTGGCGTTCACGTAACGCGCCGTTTCAAACATCACTCGTGAAAACACTCCACTTACATCATTAGGCTATTTACAGCTATATTACTGTCCCATTATCCCATATAGCAATCCATCAAAGTGCAAAGTTAAAGGCTGGCCAATGCTCGCGCAGAGCGCTGTTGCCAAGAGTAGTAGGTCTGTACCGGCAACAGCTTTGTACATCAGAACACACTAAATATCCTTAAAACATTAAAATCTTACATTGATGGTGTTAACCCATGATATACGTTGGACTGGAGAGATGTCTGAAAAGTTAATAGATTAAATACAATGTTTCTGCGCTCAGCATGAATCACTTCACGTTTGTTAATCGAAAAATCACTTATCCCAGCTCCGATGGACATGTTTATGCACTCGTGTCCCGAACGCGGGGGGAAAAGAGAAGTATAATAATTTCATTTGTATATTAATATTTCAGCTCGAGTTTGAAACTCGACTTTATATGCCCCACTTTAACACCACTACTCTGAAAACGAACTGAATATAAACTCGTTCCTTTTCAAACCGTGGTTCGTGTTTTTATAGTAAACTGTTTATGTATGAAATACGAGCTGTGAGGATGGAATGTTTGCATTTTTCGAGCTTTTCAATGCTGAATGAATGTTGAGTGACGGTAACCATGTGAAGAAGTAAGATACATATCTCGCGTTCTAAGCATCGTAGACAGTTTTTTTTTTATGTATATATATACCCATGATCAATTTTGTCTAATTATAACAATGAACATTGACATGTATCTTTTAAAAATATTTATTCTAGTGTAATTAATAAAGAGTCCTCAGCCGTGGCGAAGTGGGCTGCAGCATGGTGCTTTGCTTCCCGACCACGGAATACCCCCGGGATTCTATCCCATTTATAGCGGCTTTTAGGTCCCGCTTATAGGACCGGTGCCCACTCAGCATCGTGAGGGAAGTGAGGAGCTACGATAGGCAGTGGTCCTGACCTCGTGAGCCAACGTTCCGTCTGGGGATGCGTGTTGCTGGACACATCACCTCCCCGTATCTGTTGGATGATCGACCACTTCTGCCGTGTTTACGTGGGCTAAAGCGCCACTGGATTTATTTAATGAAGATCATGTTCTCTGCTCAGGCGCATAAGATGTGCGTAACACACTAGGTAGCGCTGGTAGGAGGGGCAAGCATATGATTCGCTGGAGTCTTCAGCACGGCCCGCCTCTTTATACCTTTAACTTTTGCACCTACTCTAATCAACAAGAAAGTCAAATTCTCCAGACTGTGATTAGATAATACCTTCCCAACTTCAGCCCACACACGGCTTGTGTGAAAGAACATTTACCGTTAATTTACCTAAAAGTGGTTAACTATGAAACTCGGGACTTAAAATACTTAGAGAAATCGGGTTTCTATCTGTTATTTTGGAGGAAACATAGCCATATAATTGGAACCATGCTTCGTCAGAGAAGAATATTAGGTGTGGGTAAATTCATTTATAATTTCGCAACATTGGACTCTGATGATCATATGAAAAATAAAGTCTATGCAAGAAAACATACATTGGAAGAATTGAAAGAAAATATACGAGTGTGGCAATAAAGAAACCGGACTGATGTTCTAACTCTTTATTGCAAAAACTGAAATGTTATACCCTTCAATGTAGTCCCCTCCCCGATCTTTCCGCCGCTCCATGCGGATTTTCCACCGTTGGTAGCAGTTCTGCAAGTCCTTTTCTGTTATGCTGTACGGGAGTCTCGTCGTTTTTTCCTTCACTGCATTCACGGACTCGAACCTGGTTCCTTTGAGCGCAGACTTCATTTTTGGGAAGAGAAAGTCGCATGGTGCTAGATCAGGTGAATATGGTGGATGTTCCATCACTGGAATGTTGTTTTTCGCCCAAAAAAAACTCTTTACAGACATCGCGTTATGGGCTGGAGCGTTATCCTGACGAAGAATCCCAGAGCGATTCTTCCACAGATCTGGTCTTCTTCGTCGCACACATTCATGGAGGGTCTTCAGAACAGTTGAATAATGAACTTGATTGGCAGTCTGACCTTCAGTCACCCTTCAGGCGGTCTTTTCGAACAGCTCTACCGACTATTCCCCACATTGTCTTCGCATCGTCCTCGAGTCTTCCCTACCATCCTTAAACCTCTTAACCCACTCAAAAACCTACGTACGAGATAGACACTGATCACCATAAACTTGTTTCAACAAATCGTAAGTTTCTGTGACGGGTTTTCCAAGTTTTGTGAGGAATTTGATATTAAGACGTTGTTCTACTTTAGAGCGTAGCATAATTCTGATGCAGCTCAGATACACAATACGTTTCTAAGAAGGCTCACATCCAGACTAACCACTACAGCGGCGTAAAATTATGTCCAATCCTCCACTCTTCTCTTTGTCATCGACGAAGCCGGAAATGCGCACAACAATCACTCCGGTTACTTTATTGCCACATCTCGTAAGGGGAGAAATTCACTCAATTTCAGATATTGACCTCTCGAGTGTAAATGAAAATTTTCTGAGAAGATCCAATGTGTGATAGAGGACATTTCCAACATAGCTTATGATAAGTTATGTGTTTATTATCGTTGTAATTGTAACTGTAACTATGAGAACGTGAGGTAGTTGCAGAAATGTTATAAATGTTTCGGCGATAGTCCGAGCTGTGGCGGCCGCGCGCCATTAGCAGTACGGCGGCCACAGTGTGAAGTAAAAGCATGTGGTACAAGATGAGACTGCAGACACAGTGGCACTACAAGACTCTCTAAGCAAAAATTAGTGTACCTCTCAGGCATTCTGTTCCCAGGTTTTCATACATCACCACCACCCTTCTAACAAGAGCCACATCTCCCAAGTTTTGAGCTCCCTGTGTGGATATGTACAGTGTGAGCCAAAAAACTCCGAACCGGCTGCTCGGTGTTTTTCCTGTCCGCGTCCTCGGCGCTCGCTGCCGTCTGCCCCTATCATAGAAAGGCGCGGATGAAACCATTCAGCATTTTAAGAAATACTTTTAAAGGCTTTACTTACCAACTTTATGAAACTAAATGCTGAAACTGGCCACCGTCGTTGCCCTTACATTTTTGGCACCTCTTTAGGAAACTATCCATCACTCGCTGTAGTTCACGTTGAGAAATGCTGGCCATTTCCAGGGTGTGTGGGTTTGTCTTGTACACTTTTTTCTAAGTTACCCCAGGGATAGAAATCGCAGGGGGTTAGGACGGGGGACCGAGGGGCCACAAATCTGCACTAATAATTCTATCCTCAAACACACTTTCAATTTTTCTCATCGAAATATTGGCCGTATAAGCTGTTGCAGAGTCTAGTTGAAAAAAAACGAAATCACGCTCCGTGACTGTCAATTCTCTAAAATAAGGGGGACAAAACTATATTCACATATGTACGGGCTTCAACTGTTGACTCGAAAAAACTTGGGGAGTGATGGATAATGCCCTAAAGAGGTGCCAAAAATGTATGGACAACGACGGTGGCCAGTTTCAGCACCTCCTTTCATAAAGTTAGTAAGTAAAGCCTTTAAAAGTAGTTTTAAAAATGTATGGTTTCATCCGCGCATTTCTATGATAGCGGCAGACGGCAACGAGCGCCAATGACGAGGGCAGGAAAAACACCGAGCTGCCGGTTCAGGGTTTTTTGGCTCTCCCTGTAACTGCAAGATCATCATTTGTTCATTAGCGAGTGCATTTTGCACTGAGTTATATGTTCGGAGGTTTAAAAGTGGTGCAGCATGAATATGCTCTCTCTCTCTCTCTCTCTCTCTCTCTGATGGAGGGAGTTTAAAAAGGAAAAGGTGTTTTATCTTCGGGTAGTTCCGGTGAGGCAGGTAATTCCTCAGGAGAATTACCTGGAGCTGAGAGTCTTACTACGGACCGGAGGTAAATAAATGCTGCTAATTACTCCGTAACTGCCCCTTTATGTATTCCGACACTTGGAATAATTATCTCCCTACTCCTGAACACAAGACTTCGCATTCGGCTACTGCTACACCAGAATAAATTTATTAACATTATTTCTAAACAATTTAGCTTAATACTATGGCATCGTAACTTACCCTGTCCCTGTCCGTTTCTCAAACCTAATTTAGCTGACTTCCCACTGATGCTAAAATTTCCTACGTTAGAAAATGTATTTATTTCACGCCCAATTCTATTTTATCTAGTTTCTTTCCTATTCTGGCTTTTGATTCTTTGTATTGTTTCACTTATTTCTATTGGATTATATATTTTAGAACGTTCTAAGTATATACCATTTGCAATTCTATTATTTCGCTTAATTTTCATTTAACTGATTTCGGGTGACTAGCATTTCCCTTGCATTTCCTAAGTTACCGTCCCTTAATGTTCTGCTCGTACTGACTTCTTTTGTTATATCACCGCCTGAGGGCTTCTGCACCTGGCAAAAACCTGTTCTTTGCCTGTTCAATTTCTTGCTTAGTATAGTTAAACGTAATATTTAATATTTATTCGCGTTTAATAATTCCCCTTTAATATTATTACCATTTTTCGCACGATTTTCATTTCTTTATCTTCTTTTTCTTTACTTTACATTTTATAGCCCTTTATGTGGTACCGAATTTTCTTAATCCGTTACATGTGTTTGTTTTCTCGCGTACGCTTCGGTGTATTGTCAGTAATAGCTTGCCGGTTCGCCGCCGGGGGTCGGTCGTGCTGTCACTGCCTGTCGCTTCCTGGCGTTCGGTCCGGCTTTGCTCTGGTATGTCGACCTAGCAAGTTTCCCTACACCTTTCATTCTTACAAGGGTTATGTAACTCGCTGCGGCCTTCACATTTCTGACAGTGTTCTTTATTCCTGCTCGATTTTTGTGTTACAGCTGTCTTTATGGGTTTATAATTCTCAATTGCAATTAATAATTGGCATTTTAAATATGTATTAATAGTTTCACAATGCTATTAATAATTACCACTTAAAAGTGTGAAATGATGGGTTTCTCAGCCGATTTATGAGCAGTTATATAATAATAATTCTTATCTCTTTAACTGTATTGTTACGGCAAGACAAAGACTAGAAACGAGGATCTGAAATGTTCAGGAAGATGCTTCAAGATTAGGATTTGTAAACCTTATTAGTAGGGACGCCAGATTGTCGGTAAATAAAATAATGTAATATCGGTGTAAAAATATTATAGTGAGCGGTGTTTTGGGCGGTAAATAAAACTGCTTAACGGTGTTATCTCGTGCAAAAAAGGGAAAAAATAAAAACACAGTTTAAACTATTTTACTGTGGAACAAAGGGCAGCTTACATGTAACTTAAAAAAGAGGAGCATGAAAATATTTACGTAGTATACATTTCGACTGATTTACTTTGTTAGAGACAAAGCCACCATAAGTTCGGTGTTCTCTGGCTTAAGATTTGTTCTTAAGTTTGTCATGATGTTCCCATATGCAGAGAAAAGTCTTTCCCTGTCCACATTGGACATGGGTACCCACAATAGTTTCATACACTTCTCACTGAAACACAAGTGGTCACATTGAAGTCCAGAAAGTAAATCCAGTATGTTCACTTCAGCAGCAGCATCATCATCATCTAATTACTCACACACTATGTTCTTCAGAGCAGCATATCCCTCCTCGAATGTCTTCTCTGGCAAGTCTCGCAGAAAAGGTAACATTCTTCTTGCTTTTTCTATAGTTATATCAGTAGATGCCTCATTTGATACTATTTTTCGTATATCAAACAATTTACCTGCAGAATGAATATCATCATCAGCTGGATCAGCTGACATTAAGGAATTCAGCTTGGTAACTGACTTTATGCCCAATTGCTTGAACTGACTGATAACATAAGACTTCTTGAGGGTTGGTAGTCTCTGAAGAAGGCTTGAAGTTTTCTCTCCAAACGAGCCTTCAGCTACTATTGTGAAGCCATTTGATATATCTTTAAGTTTGCAATATAGTTTATGAACAAATGGATATTTAGATCCCTCAAGCACTTCAATAAGGCAAATGGTGTCTTTGAGTGTTCAAGAAGGAAAGATGCCTGGCAGTTTATTATATTTTGAGACCGCATTGAAATACTACTGTGGAATCGGTTTGAATTCCCGCGTGCCGCAAAACTAAACTGACCTGGCAACGTCTTGAACATGCTGTCTGTACGGCGCGCGAACTCCACCGTCAGCTGAATTGTGCACGCGCTAGCTTAATTTGAAACGTGGCTCCATCGGCATAATTCCTTTTCTTTTTCAGAGCAGAAGGTAAACAGACTCCTTGCGCTAAATTGTAACGTAATTTAAAGAATATAACTTGACTCCAAACGAATCTTTCAGTATAGCGGACACAAAATCTACCTAGACATACGTTCACATTATGGCAACGTCGCGAGACAGCAACAATTTTCGTGCGAGGGGTACAGGAAACGGAGACAGTGATTGGTAGAAGAGGCTGTCTACTGTCAGAATTGACTTGAACCAGACTTAGAAATTCATGCATTATTTAACGATACTTTTGCGACAGTCTTTTCCAGTCGGCATGAAATGGGTCGATGCAAGCACGAATCGTTAAAATACGGTATTAGAGAAGAATTGTAGGTAGTATTGTCATTTAAATCCAAAGAATAATTTGAGTGAAATGAGAAATCCGTCACTGATGCGGTGTTGCCGAGTTCCGATAAACATGGCATTCCTTTTGTTGTGCATGCGATAGGTGAAGAGTGAAGGGGACGGGGTAGATCGAAGCAGTACCAATGTTTGCCGAAGCTCTGGTTAAATCACAGTGTAGTTTGGTGTTCTGTGCCGTGCAGCATGGCCGTAGCGAATGACAATACACGTATCCGTAAATGATTGATAAGCCAAATATCTGATTATGTGAAAAGGAGAGACAAACGCAAAAAAAAAAAAAAAGGGAGAGAGAGAGAGAGAAAAATTTCGGGTTAGTTTGCACTTTTTTTTTCATAACGGTGTTATTTCGCGTTTTCGCGATATAGAACTAATGTCGCGTTATTTCGCGACTCAGAATGAATATATATGTGGAATTTAAAAATAATTAATTAAAGGTTTTCCTTTTTGTTAATTTTCGGTCAATTTCGCGAATTAACTACTCGCGAAAAGTCGGGGTCCCTACTTATTAGTAAGAGGCGGATCAGATGACCGTTTTTATGAGGTTAGGTTACCCCGTATTGTAGTCTGTTTATGGCAGAAGAGAGGGCGAGTCCAGATGTAAACAACGGGCGCGTGCCTGCACTGCTCATACATGTTGTATCAAAAGAACATGCGTTCTCGTCTCTCATTTAAACAAATGCTATTTGCTAAGAAACTCCTGTCGACATCGCAAGAGGTAATAGATGCATAAGAATAATATACTTGTATCACTGTCTGATATATTCGTTACTCTGTTAGCGAGGCGAAACATCATGCTTACTGTGGTATATTTATTTACCCACCGTCTGTACCTAGGGGACGCGAGCCAAGACATTATGCTCTCTGCATCGGTAACATCTACTTATTACTATATTTGTTTCAGATGTGTGGGTCATGGAGCGGAAATATAGTTACTAATAATTTATATATCCCATGTTGTTTATAGCGTCCTCTGGGTGAATTATTTCGCCTCCTTAATTATGGCGCAAGGGTAGGGCAGTGTGGAGGCGGCGCAGTGTTCATTCTAGTATTAACTATTCTTCCTCTATGTTACTTATGCTTAGTTTTTATACCCTTTTTGTAATTTCCTATCAGGCGAATTTTTCTACCTCAGAGGTACAGGGGTATAAAATCGATAAAAAAAATCTGATGTGTTACACTCTCACGACTTTCTCTACTCTTGTACAAACTATTTTTACAAACGCTTATTCTCCATATGTTTCATGTTAATCGAGATATCGAGATGTTAATCTTATTGCTAATTTTCTTGTACATGCAAGGGGAATATGGTAGTATTTAAGCGATAGTCAAATGTTTTAAGAGCTGGTTGCTATGTGGAGTATTCCATTCTCTTTGCATTACCAGCACAAAAAAAATGAATAACGAATTCCCATTTGAGAAAAAGTATAAGTATTGGAAAATTTAAGGGAATAACAAGCAATATCTCGATAATGGTTCACTTAACAAAAGAAATGTATATGACATAAATTCTGCATTTTGACGCGATCTACATTTTTTGTGTAGTAAAATTTTGTCTATCTCATATGGTTTACCAGTTTTGC
Organism: Deroplatys truncata; assembly: GCA_030765065.1. Taxonomy (NCBI): domain Eukaryota; kingdom Metazoa; phylum Arthropoda; class Insecta; order Mantodea; family Mantidae; genus Deroplatys; species Deroplatys truncata. The sequence continues at coordinate 18,993,594 of CM060979.1, forward strand.
AAAAGTCGTTCACAATGAAGAATACGTTTGGAGACATTCCCAGAAAATTCGAGATTACATTTCATTTGTCATGAAAATATCTTAAACATTTGATATTTTAATCAAAATCGTTAGAGCCATTTTTGAGAAAATTAAAATGTTCGAAAAATGTTCCATGTAAAGGGTAATCTGGGGTGGGGGGGATTTTCTTGAAAACCTTCGCGTCGCATCTCTGTGAAATACTGAACCTAAATACCAAGTTTGGTGTTTAACAGACTGTTCGTTTCCGAGTTATGCTGTTCACAAACAGACACACACACACACGGACATATTTCCAAAAATGCTTTTTTTGGATTCAGGGGGCCTCAAAACATGTATTTCCGGTGAAATCTCGGTATCGAATTTTTGGGTGGAATACAATACTTCCCCTGGTTACTGTGCCGACGTAGTAGAGAAAGTAAAAACAAGTGACGCCACTGGTGCCACAAATCTGGCTAAAACGCATTCCGCACTTCCTTTTATTATTCTTTCGCATATGCAGGTACGCTTTTATCATCGTGTTGTCATTGCGTGAAACGGAGAGCGACAGAGAGGAAGAAAACATTTGAAACCCTGTTCCAAAATGGCGGATAATGAATGGAGGTTTCATTAGCGTTCATACTTCTCCCAAAGCACCCACCTCCATCTTCCTCTCAGTTTGGAGCCACATCGCGATGATTTGTTTCCGCGTCCATTGTTCTAACCTCCAAGGTAATTTGTAAGCCTTGCAACTCTGGAACCTGCCGGGGATCCAATGCAGTGGCCCAAGAGTGCGTCAAAAAAGTGGGGCTCGCTTCTAAAGCCAAACCAATGGTGATTTGTTGCCTTAATTCGGCTTACAACTGCAAGAATTCCAAATCCCAGCAGGAAAAACAGCCAATTATACGCGCATGCTAGCGACTTCTACTCGTATGTGGCGGGCTCCCATAAACAGCTAGGCAAGTCCTCGTTCATAACATAACGCGGCAATTCACAATCACACTTGAACATAAGCATAAGCTAAGCACTCAAACTTGTGACTATAACTTATTACTACGGTCCGGATATTTAGGTTTTAACCTATATTTTTCCTCGCTATTTAATTAACACACTTCAAGATATATACTCGTTTCACACTTCCCGGAACAGAATATGCGAATTTCATTACACTTAAAAAAACGTAAATGAAGGGTTGACACCTGAAATAACCTAAATAGCTGTTTTGCTTTTTCGAAATGAATGTTATTTTCAAATTGTAACTCATTGTAAAATTATTTCTACCACTTATAGCCAGTAGATACTTCAAATTATACAGTTAAACGCAGCACATGTGACGTGGTGACACTTGGATGCAGCTGACAGAAGGTCAGGAGTAGCGTACTTCGCTGTCTGCTGCCATTTACTACGCCGAGCACTTAAAAGACGTTAAAAATGTCGTCAATGTATTGGATGAAACAGAAGCTTCCTGCATTGCCAAGGCTAAGAAATCACTCGAGGGCCCCACTCTTGCCGCTTCCCTTGTATACATTACAACACATTTTTGTTTTATACCAGAAGCTTGAGGCAGGATTTTTAACACTAGAGAAATTTAAATTAAATTATATAAATATGTAAATTCAATAACAGCCCGCCTTGAAGCAATATGTATGTAATAAATTTGTAAAAATGTATGTAACAGTCATTGAAAATGCTTGTATTATTGTAAACATGTTCAATAATGTTATATGAATGCATTACGTAATTTAATAATGTAAGAGCTGTGAGAATAATAAGTTTAAAGTTGCTAACAATGAGGTAACAATGAGGTAACCTTGAGGCAATAATGAGTTTGAGAGTTTAAATGTTACTAGTCATGATTAGAACAACGATAACGTAAATTTTGACAGTTTAAAAATAGCCAATCAACAGCCAGAAAAAGCTTTAGTAAAATGCAGGTATTCTATTGGACTAGGATTAGCCAATCAGAGACTTGAAATACAGAAGTTTACGGGTTTGGACGGTTGAAATATGTTCAGTTGCCTGCAGACCTTGGTAGTGACCGGATGGAAGATGTGTTCTCTATATAAATATTACGTATTCGTATGAAACGAAAATTAAGTATACGCATTCAAGTATTAAATAAAAGAATCTCACATCTCTTGATATCAGTGTAGTGCTATTTAATTTGTGTCAAGGATTAATAAAAAGAAGTGATTTAAAACTTAAAATCTGTGTAAGCCTACATTCTTTTCGCACCACGCCCTGATTAAGAGAAACGTGTCTCTAAAACAATACTGACGCAGCCGAGGCAAACATAAACATAAATAATATCTATAGAAGCAGTTTAATAACAAAGTAAATATATATTTTTTTAAACTTGGAGTGTAACAACAAAAATACATCTTCAAATCGGCTTTTCATACGTAGCAGCGTATTACGTAACAAACTATTTCTTCAAATTGGTTTTCCAAGTGTGGAAATAAATAAATGAACAGTAAACAAAGTATCCACTTCAAATTGGCTCCCATACGTGGGGCAGAGATATCTACTTGAAATTGACGCCCAAAGTGCAAACTTCAAAAACAAACACATTCTCAAATTTACGTCCATACGCGGAGCTAAATGAAAAATATAAACTGCAAGAACAATCCTAACTTCAAGCTACAACTTTGCCACTGAAAGATGCTCTAGATATCATTGGCAATGTTTTCAGTAAAGAAATACCTGGACCAGTGGGAGTTGCGTGTTCTTCGAAGTTGCAGAAGATTCTTCAACGAAATCCTGCTTTTGAAGATATGAAAATCATCAATTCAGTATTGCAGGGAGAAAAGTATACAGTAGAACCTGCTACACTGGCATCTATGTTCAACGCTCCAATGACGTTCATGTTCCGTTGAAAGAACCTTTTCTACATATAAGAATGTGTTAAGTGATAATACGAAATCGTTTACGCCAGAAAGTTTGAGAATGTATGTATCTACTGCAAGGCCAAAATATAAATCTTAAAACTAAGTACCAGAAAAGCAAAATTATACCTGTATTGATCCACGAAGCAAAACATAAAAGAAAACTATTTTAATGAAGAAAAACCCCCCAAAAAAACCTGTTTTAAGCATATAAGAAACCTAAAATGAAAGTTTATTCCACCTTAAAAATGCGGGCCCTACAGCCAACAGTGGCTGCTGCTACATAAAACCACGTAAACACCCAACTTTTGACACCTTGCGGATTTAGTGATTACGTTTTTCTTCGAGCGCTATAAAATATAACATATTTGTAGTAATTTAAAATCTGTGGCGTTTACATCTACCGCGCTTCTCCTCTAAACTCGACGAAACATGGCAACAGGGTCACTAGCACAGCTTAACTTGTGCACGTTTTAAGGAGCTTCTGCGCATGCGCAACTGGTAAGACGTAATTATTTATAGTGCCAAATACATACAGGTCGGGCACACTTAAGGAAGTGCATTAGCGCGCGAAACTTTTCTCGCATACTGTTTCCATAATATTACTAAAATTTTAAGTCAATGCCACTAGATGGTAGCGCACTACGGCACAAGTTAGATTCACTGTAGCAGAAGTAGGTGATGTGCACGAGCGCGGAAACTTCTCCCGGTTTCTCCATACCATCCATAATCTCAACTACAATTTAATTTACACATTACTTCGTTCTTGCTGTAACACGATATACTTAATTATGTATACAACAAGCATAAGAAAGTCTTCCTTTAGTCAGACAAGTTATGTATTATTATTCTTGTTGTGCTAGATGCGGCTGCAGTTGTAATTATTTGTTCATAGTCATAATTATTATGTAGCAGATGCTATTTCACATTTTCAGGGCTGTCTGGCTAAAATTTTGTGAACACCCAAAATAAATATATACTCACGAACCACTACAACTTATAATGTAAACAGAAGTTTGCAAGGTGTCATGTATATGAGTATGTGCGCGTCAAACATAAGAAACTAGCCGGAGATCGATTCTTATCACGTAAAAAGTCTGCCATCTCGCTTCAGATTTTTCATCGCCATATGTTGACTCACTCTCTGTGTAAGATCAAGGTCCGGGATTCACTGGGCTACTATAAAAATCGCAGCAAAACAAAATTTATGAAAGCAGATTGTGTTTTTCCCGGCCATTTCTTGTATTAGCTTTATCACTAGGATGTTTTTGACAAATGAGGATACTGAAGAAAGAAATTGATATATGTAATAAAATAATTGGATGCATTAAGACATTTTGGGAAAAACATGAGAAGAGATGCCAAATTGAGTCTATACAACCCAGTATCAAAGCTATCGTTAAAATATGCAAGTGAAGCATGGATATTAAAAACGAGAGAAATCAAGGCTGGAAGCCGGACAAATGAAATTTTTAAGATCTGTATTAAGAGTGACTAAAACAGACAGACTGAGAAATGTGGATATCAGAGAACAGCTACTAGAAGAACATATAGTCGAGGAAATAGAAAAATACCAGAAAAAATGAAAAAAAAGGTATTAAGAATGAATCTTTCAAGATTTCCTAGGCAAGCATTCTTTTATAGACAATTTGATAACAGAGGGATTGGACGAGCCGAAAAAGATGGAGGGATCAATTTAAAAATTAGCCTCGGAACAGGTCGTCTGACCTAAAAGGTGTTTTGGAGGAAGAAGAAGATGGTGTTTTGTGAGTTTAACGCCCTTTAACCGGGTAGGTAACTCTCGTTCATTTTTACTTGCTCTACTACGTATAGTATTCCACCCAAAAATTCGATACAGAGATTTCACCGGAAATATATGTTTTGAGACCCCCTGAATCCAAAAAAAAGCATTTTTGGAAACATGTCCGTGTGTGTGTCTGTGAACAGCATAACTCGGAAACGAACTGTAGGATAAACACCAAACTTGGTATTTAGGTTCAGTATCTTCCAGAGATGCAACACGAAGGTTTTCAAGAACCCACCACCCCCAGATTACGCTTTACATGGAACATTGATTAAAATATCACATGTTTAAGATAGTTTCATGACAAAAGAAATGTATATCTCGAATTTTCTGGCAATGTCTTCAAAAGTATTCTTCATTGTGAACGACTTTTTGCATAACTGGTAAACCATAAGAGATAGACAAAATGTTACTACACAAAAAATGTAGATCGCGTTAAAATACACAATTTATGTCACAAACTTTGTTTTTGTTGAGTGAACCATTTTCGAGATATTGCTTGTTATTCCCTTAAATTTTCCAATACTTATACTTTTCCTCAAATTCGTTATTCATTTTTTTTGTCCTGGACATGCAAAGGGAATGGAATACTCCGCATAGCAACCAGTTCTTAAAATATTTGACTATCGCTTAAAGCCTACCAATTCCGCTTGCATCTACAAGAAAATTACCAATAAGATTTAACATCTCGATTAACATGAAGCATATGGGGAATAAGCGTTTGTAAAAATAGTTTGTACAAGAGTAGAGAAAGTCATGTGAATGTAACACATCAGATTTATATATATATATATATATATATATACACTCGGTCAAACTAAAAGTGGCCGGTCTCTTGAGGAGTGCGTCCGGAGCAACGAGATTATGATGCACTAACGAAGCATTAATATCGGCCAACTTTTGGAACAAATTAAAGAGGCTTTGCAACTCCTCTGGATACATTCAGTTTCTTCAAAGGTTATATCGCTCCAACAGGTATAATAATGACGCCCTTTACTAATTTACTTAATGCCCAAATATTCGTAAAAAGTAGAGGCTCGGCACAGGGTATGGATGCTGTTTTTGCTGCGTCTCCTCCACCTAAAGTGAATTTTATTGTTATCCTAGTATGGTACGCCTTCTTTTCCTGTGCTACGCATCCGAGTGAAGAAAATTTCACCGATCGTAAAAGCGTGGCTGATTTATTATACCATGAAGGAAGTTGGGTGCGGCGCCCGACACAGGCTGCACGGATGTCTTTCGCGGTATTCTGATGAGTTCACCCAAAATACGGGCCATTAAGTCCGTGCTCTAATGGGTTTCATTGCTACCAAAGATCAACACAACAGATAACTACCGAAAGACAAGTTAATGCAGGACTTTTTCTCCCTACATACGTATAGCTTGTTACTTTCTCTAATACGTAGAGGAACTATTGCATTACATAAAAAAATTCGATAACGAGATTTCACCGGTAATACATGTATTGAGGTGCCCTAAATCCAAATAAAGTATTTCTGGAAACATGTTCGTGTGTGTGTGTCTGTCTGTGAACAGCATAACTCAAAAACGAAAACTCTTGGTATTTGAGTTTAGTATCCTCCAAGGATGCGACACGAAGATTTTTAAAAATCCCCTCACCCCAACTACCCTTTACATGGAACTTTTTCGAAAATGTTCATTTTTTTAAAAATACCATATGTTTAAGATATTTTCATGGCAAATGAAATGCTTATCTTGAATTTTCTGTGAATGTACCCAAAAGTAGTCTTCCTTCTGAATGACTTCCGAATAACTGGTAAACCGTAAAAGATAGACAAAATTCAAATGCACAAAAAATTTAAAAACACACAATTTAAGTCATATACATTTTTTTTCTAATGAACCATTTCCGAGGTATTCCTTGTTATTTGTTTGAATTTTCCAACACTTATACTTCTTCTCAAATTGGAATTCGTTATCCATTCTTTAAGTCCTGGACATGCAAAGAGAATGGAATGCTCCACATAGCAACCAACTCTTAAAATATTTGACTATCGTTTAAGGCCTACCAATTCCCATTGCACCTACAAGAAAATTAGCAATAAAATTCTGCAAATGCTTATCTCGATTAACATGAAGTAGATAGGGAATAAGCGTCTGTAAAATAGTTGGTACAAGGGTAGAGAAAGTGCAACATATCAGATTTTGGTAAAGTGGTAATGTTAGAATGTTTTTAGTTATAACACAAAAAGTGAATAAACGCAGCGATTTACTTGATTGTTGCACGATGATCAAGTGCTCTGCAGCGTGACAGCACATTTGATGCAAAAAAGGCACGTGATTCAGCAACCTGGCACAATACAAACTAGCACTTCGCCTATATTTCCTTTGCTTCAGTCTTTGTGTGCGCTAGCAAGGTTAATAGAATTGAATTAAGCGCAGGTGATTATTATTATTATTATTATTATTTATATTTCGGTTAGTCATACGTTCCTGTGAGTCCTTCATGAAGGTAGGAAAATTAAAATCTAAAGAAGCTTTTATCAACTTAAGGTATGTTTTAAGATAGCACTGTATATAGGTATAATACTGCTTAGTAAGCGTTCTCATTATTTAACCTTAAGTACAGCAGCTTGCTTGACCTTCAGTTCAAAACAAACAAGCGAGAGCACGTAAAGTAATTTACTGCTTTAATTATTTTAGACGAAACTTATCAGTAACCATTACAGTAAAACATATGTTTGATTGTGTTTTAAATTACGGAACCTTACCATATGCAATAAAATTTTTCTTAATTCGAAACCACCTACACTTGAAAAAATCTAAATTTCTTCATTTAAATAAAAAATGAGGACATGTATACTTATCAAAATGAAATTAAAGTTTAGATAATCAAAATAAAGCTAGATTTTTAACACTTAAATGATTTCAGTCAAATTATATAATATGTAAATTCAATAACAGTCCGCCTTGAAGCAATATGTGTATGTAATAATTTGTAAAATGTATGTAACAGTCATTGCATGTGCTTATATTATTGTAAACATGTTCAATAATGTTATGTGAATATATTACGTAATTTAATAATGTAGGAGCTGTGAGAATAATAAGTTAAAAGTTGCTAACAATGAGGGAACCTTGAGTCAATAATGAGTTTGAAACTTTAACAATACTACTTCTGATTCTTAGAAGCAATAATGTAATTTTAGTGACAGTTTATAAAATAGCCAATCAACAACCAGAAAAAGCTTTAGCTAAAAGAAGGTATTCTATTGGATTAGGAATAGCCAATCAGAAACTTGAAATACAGAAATTTACAAATTTAGAGTTCAGTTGCCTGCAGACAGCTTTACTAACCAGACGCAAAAAGTGTCCTCAAGAGATTTAAAAAGTATTCGTGTGAGACGAAAAATAGTTTACGTATTAAAAAAGTGCAAGTATTTAATAAAAACATCTCACAGCTCTCTCTATCTCTATATCAGTGAAGCGTTAATTAAATCGTGCCAAGCATTAAAAAAACAAGTGAAGTAAAATTATAATCTGTGTAAGCCTACATTCTTGTTGCACAACAACCCTACTAAGAGAAACGTGTCTCTAACAATAATACTGACGCAGCCGAGGCAAACATAAATATAATATTTAAAGAAACAGTCAAATTACAAAGTTAATATTTTTTTAAACTTGGGGCAAAGGCCACCTGAAAGTACATTTGGGGCGAAGGCTACCGGAAACTGTTTACTATACGTGCGTTTGCATCTACTACAAGTTCGGCTCCCCAACAGTTGAAATACAATACAACTCCTACTTCAAAACGGCTTTTCCATACGTGAAACAATAACATTTACAAATTGGCGCCCAACGTGGGGCGACAATTTGAAAAGAGTTATTTTGTTGTAGGAGTTGTATTGTATTTAAACTGTAGGGGGGTCGAACTTGTAGTAGTTGCATGAAATTTTCTCCATATTATTGCCAAAGCACTGGAAGCGTAAAGTATACAATATAATGCACACTATAAATGCAGTGCTGTCATGTGGAGAAAATTTCATGCAACTACTACAAGTTTGGCTTCCCAACAGTTGAAATACAATACAACTCCTACAACAAAATAACTCTTCTCAATTTAAAGGTTTCAGAGTTATAACAGCTTGAAGTTGGTAATTTTAGGAAGCTACGCTGAATTTGAACAGTTTTAATTGCAAAACTATGATGTTCTGAATTTTAAGAGCTTGCATAAAGCATTGCATTGGGCCTGTTACGATATATGAAAAGTTTCGTTTCGTTTAAAAAAGGCAAGGGCGATTTTCCATCTATTTCGGACGATTTGAAATGGAATGTCCCATATTCAAGATTTTGTCTAACGAAGGAATTGTAAAGTCGAATTGATGTTTTTTTTTCTGTAAATGTGCACGAATTTCGAATAATGAAGCGTGGATATCTTAAAGGGTTTGTTACGATTAATTCAATTTGTCCATTCAATCTGAAATCCTTTGCAAAATGCATTCCTAATTTAACATTAAACACACAATATAGCTATTTAAATGATTATATACCAGTATGTTTCCTACTGTAACAGAATCTATGCATAAAATATTGTTTACGTTCATCCCTTGTCGTCTTTTTCCTTTGTTTCTTATTTTGTGTATTGTTATTACTATTATATCGTACATCTGAGTAATGATCCGCTGGAGTAATTTAGGTTTACCGGCAAGTGTCCTGTATTTGGGTCACTAGCAGCAGTAGTTCTGCTTAAGTGCTCATTTCGATGCCAGTTGAAACTACTTGGGTGACAGTACCTCATCTGAGAGACTCCGTCACTAAGACGCAGGTGATTACAGTCATTGCCTATAATCTAGGGGCTCGGGATCGATACCCGAGTATCCCAAGCATTAACAATGGCTTTCTGACCAAAGGCGGGTCTTAGATTTCGATCTATGCACCTCTGACAGAAGTGCTTTATCAGTGTCTTGTATTTTATTTTCCCTTTCTGAGACATAAGTAGTGCTAACTATCTAACTTCAACCCCCAGAGCTGCACAAACAAGCTATAGCATAATTTAACACCAGCAAAATATTGCGAAGCAGACTGCGCCCGATTATATAGGCAACACACCAAACGCACCTGTAAAGCAGTACGGACTACAACTGATTGCGTATATTAAAAGATTCGATTCAATTTGTTTGTATTTGGCCTCTGCGTAACAGAAACTGACTTTGGAGAAAGCAAAGAAAATACATTAATTCGTCAAAAGAGTTTAACCATCATACTCATTTCTTAAGATAATCATCAACCTAATGAGGATATCGTGATAATATTAGATGGTGCAAGAGGTAAAATCACTTTAGTCACACGTGGCATATACTACTTTTTAGACAGCGTTCGAACTTGTAAAACATCGATAATATTATTATTAATTCCTGAAACTTACAGAGATCGCGCTTAGAACGCGGTTCTTGAAACAAAAGAAATTACATTTAAAAATCTGATGTGTTACACTCACATGACTTTTTCTACTCTTGTACAAACTATTTTTACAAACGCTTATTCTCCATATGCTTCATGTTAATCGATATGTTAATCTTATTGCTAATTTACTTGTAGATGCAACGGGAATTGCTAAGTTTTAAGCGATAGTCAAATATTTTAAGAGCTGGTTGCTATGGAGTATTCCATTCTCTTTGCATTACCAGTAGAAAAAATCTGATGTGTTACACTCACATGACTTTCTCTACTCTTGTACAAACTATTTTTACAAACGCTTATTCTCCATATGCTTCATTTTAATCGAGATTTCGAAATGTCAACCTTATTGCTAATTTTCTTGTAGCTGCAAGGGGAATATGGTAGGTTTTAAGCGATAGTCAAATATTTTAAGCCCTGGTTGCTATGTGGCGCATTCCATTCTCTTTGCATGTCCAGGAATAAAACAAAAAGGAATAACGAATTTGAGAAATGTATAAGTATTGGTAAATTTAAGGGAATATCAAGCAATATCCCGAAAACGGTTCACTCAACAAAAAAAATGTATATGACCTAAATTGAGTATTTTAACGCGATCTACATTTTTTGTGTAGTAAAATCTTGTCTATTTCTTATGGTTTACCAGTTATGCAAAAGTCGTTCACAATGAAGAATACTTTTGGAGACATTCCCAGGAAATTCTAGATATACATTTCATTTCTCATGACAATATCTTAAACATATGATATTATAATCAAAATCGTTAGACATTTTTGAGAAAATTAAAATTTTCGAAAAATATTCCACGTAAAGAGTAATCTGGGGTGGGGGGATTTTATTGAAAACCTTCGTGTCGCATCTCTGGAAGATACTGAACCTAAATACCAAGTTTGGTGTTTATCCGACTGTTCGTTTCTGAGTTACGCTGTTCACAGACACACACACACGGACATGTTTCCAAAAATGCTTTTTTTGGATTCAGGGGGTCTCAAAACACGTATTTCCGGTGAAATCTCGGTATCGAATTTTTGGGTAGAATACAATACATCCCCTACTTACTTACTATACGTAGTAGGGAAAGTAAAAACAAATAGCGATCCTCACACTCGAAAAACTATAAGAATTTGAATATTCAAACCAATTTCAAAGAATACCTCGGAAACTGCTGATGTTACAAACAAGTTATTTAACTCAAATTGTGTGCTTGTATCTACATTTTTTGTGGTGTAAGATTACGCCCATCTCTTATGAGGTAACTGTTATGCAAAAGTCACTGAGAATGAAGAGCTATTTTTGAGAAAACGAAAAATAACGAAAACGTTTCAATGTAAAGGGTAGTTGGGGTGAAGGGTTTTCTTGAAATTGCTCAATTCGCATCCTTAGATATCAAAATTGCTATTTGACCAACTTTATCGTTTTTGAGTTATGTTTACACATGCCGCACATATATATGGATTAGAAACATGTATTTCCAACGTAAATAACGTCGTCGTAACTTGTGCGACTCGCATTTGGGAGATCCCGTGTTCGATTCCCGGCGACTTCATTCTGAACCAAGATTTTTTCGTGGTTTTCCCGGGGTCGGCAGACGAATGCTGGGGTGGTTTCTTTTCTGTCTCACATTTTCTTTCCATCATTTCCCTTTCATTCCGTTCTTTCTCATCTGTCAGGTTTTGTGGCGTATGTTGGTGCCGGACATATGGCGCAGAGTAATGCTCAATGGAAGGAGTATTCCCTGGACATCAAAGGGCTGTGGTTTAACTGTATTAACAGGAACTAAAGGTAAGAATACGTTGAAGAGTGAGTAGAGAAATCCATGTGAATGCAACACGTAAGATTTTCTTAAGGATGCAGCATAAATGCACAGACACGGAAGGAGTTGAGTTGGAAGGACATCGAGAATCAACACAGTAATTGCGAAGAATAAGAAACGGGTGTATGGACAGATAAAGATGCTGCTATAGTGTACCGCAATTCAGCGATAATGGCAATGTGGGAATTTCCACTTGGATGGGCCAGGATCTTTTGTGCCTGCACATAAAAGAGCAAAACGGCACCTGATATGTGGAACTGTTGCATTTTGATCAGGCCGTTAATACGGATTTTGCTGTGTAAGTGCTTCCTTGATGTGGCTGGGAAATGCTAACGTAGGAGTACATGGTGGTGACGTTGCACGTCAGACTGCGAGAGGAACGAGGGAGATACCGCTTATCGTGGGGTCGGACGGACGGAAGCTTTCCGCTGCCGATGTCGTAAACTCTCGGCTGGGGGTCCCAAGTACCAATCTCAGCGTGGGACCAAACGGAACCTTTCAGCTGTAGTCTAATGCGAATGCTTTCAGCCCAGGGTTACGAAGGGGTGAACAAAACTACCACATCTTCAAAAACTATCACAATTCTTCAAGCTAAAATGAAAAAACATTATTTGATGTTTGCAGATATTCGTATGGATGCCTTCAGTGGACCTCTCCTGCAGAAACCCGAGTCGTTTCTGTTTAGATGGTCAGAGGTAATGAAGCGAGATTTGTGATCGAACGGACCCACCCCAGATTACCCTTTACATGCAACATTTTTCGAACATTTTAATCTTCTCAAAAACGACTCTAACGATTTTAATTAAAATATCATATGTTTAAGATATTTTCATGACATATGAAATGTATATCTCGAATTTTCTGGGAATGTCTCCAAAAGTATTCTTCATTGTGAACGACTTTTGCTTAACTGGTAAACCATAAGAGATAGACAAAAGTTTACTACACAAAAAATGTAGATCGCGTTAAAATCACAATTTATGTCATTTTTTTTGAGTGAACCATTTTCGAGATATTGCTTGTTATTCCCTTAAATTTTCCAATACTTATACTTTTTCTCAAATTTGGTATTCATTTTTTTGTCCTGGTAATGCAAAGAGAATGGAATACCCCACATAGCAACCAGCTCTTAAAACATTTGACTATCGCTTAAAGCCTACCAATTCCCCTTGCATCTACAAGAAAATTAGCAATAAGATTAACATCTCGATATCTCGATTAACATGAAGCATATGGAGAATAAGCGTTTGTAAAAATAGTTTGTACAAGAGTAGAGAAAGTCATATGAGTGTAACACATCAGATTTTTTTCAATGATAGTGTTTTCTATCCACTTCCTGTTCATGTTCTCATGTAGGTAAGTTATTTTCTGTATTCAGTGCTGGTAACATAACTTACCTGTGTGGTCTGTTTTACTACACGTATGTGCATGAACTACATTGAATCCTCTAAATTTAATATGTTTCTTTTTGGTCAGATGGAATATAATTATATTTGATAGTTGAATTTGATCATTTAAATTTTACAGTGTTCATTACTTTTTTTGTTACTATTTACTTACGATTTAATAATTGCAGCTGCTATGTATGAGCTGTAAGTTATTGATTTTACAACGAGAGCTGGACAAAAGTCGCCATCAAGGTTAATGTTGGTGAACTTGCGACTGAAAACACAAGAGTTCCCAGCAAAAAATTTGAGCCTAACTTCCCTGACCTTCCCTAATAAAATACTATATTTCCCTGACCACAATTTTGTATTTACGCAATTTTTAACAGCCTACTACACCCCATGTAATGCCTGACGCCCCATATTACCGAGGTGGAACTTCTTTCTGCACACTTTACACTAAGCTTCAAATTCATTTCGCAGTATATCACCAAGCCATTCTACAATGGATTAAACGATGAATCCAGCCACTGACGATTTATTCTCATTACGTAAGGAACTTGACAACAAAGTCTTATTACCATTTAGTGGGAATAGCCAGAAAACGCACAATAAGAAAATATAAATATTGTCTTTGCAATGTTCTTGCCAAGTATCATTACAGTATCTTAAAAAGTTTGCAAGTTGTTTGTACCTAAGCATTTTCCCCTACATCCCCCACCCAAGTCCTACATGACTGAAGATCATATTTTGAATGAAATAGTGTGCGCCCGGCTGTATCGGCAACACACCAAACGTACCTGCGCAGCAGTGCGGAATACCTACTAGTACAACTGAGTAAAAAAGACACGATTCCGTGGGATCGCAAACCACTTAACCACAGAGGCAGTCTCTATGTTGCTTTTATCCGCATTTTAATGTAACATTTGTTTTGTCCTTCCTTGTTACATATGCATATTACTGCAATATATACTCAGAATTAGTATTATGCTGGTGGTGATGATCGGGCTAAGGATCCGGGACAATTTAGTAATCAATGTATGTGCAACCTTACTCTACAGTTCCGTAAAGACGTACTTTTGATGCAAACGACGCTAATGCACTGCATTATTTGCTACCGTAAACAGTACAGTCTACTACAATGATGGTGGAAAATGAAGTAGGACACATGCATCGGAATGAGAGACAGCAATGTATTGCTCCTCTAGTCACGAAGCGGATTGTACACGGGCTCACAGGTAAACAACACCCCAATGTGCCACCTCACTCCACACTACTCGATCCACAGTAAAGTTCACTTCACTCTTAAGTTGTGCCGGATCCTTAGCCTGATGATGGGCAAATAAATTAAGGTAATGCATCGCTGAAATATGATATTGGGGCGTATTAATAATTTGGGAGTTACATTATTGTTGTACATTGTCATTACCAGACACATTGCTGTTTACGCCACTCTTTACTGTTAGCTTTGCTAGCCACGAGTAGTGGGGATAGCGTTACTCTCAGTTATGATTCCGTGAGAAACGGATCGCGGTATAAGCCGGGCTTTGGATCGGTGGACATATCCTCCCACCTTCCATTTTTAATAATGTAGGAACCCCAAACGTTTGGGAAATAAATCTAGGAATGTGTGAGTAAATTTGTGTTTTGGATTTTGTACAGTGTAAAACCCACGCCTTCCTCTTAACCTCCATGCCACGTTGCGGTCCTCCGCAGCCAAGTAAGTATACGTCCCTTCAATGTACGTGCTGCGTACCCAAAATTAATTTAATTTTCATGTGAACTTTTAGACCTCTACCCAGCATGTACCAATATGCAAGTAAGATACGTTTTTGAAATTTATGCCAGTTATTATACACAATAACAGGAATCTTTTTGCCATATTTGTAAATTCTAATTTGCTTAGTTACTTAAATATTTATTTGTTATTGTATAAACTTGTTCTAATAAAAACGCTTCACACTATGCACTTTTAAAACTTATCACATCACTTAATTTGAATACTACTTATCAGAGTTTTTACTTATGCTGTCCAAAAAAACAACACACACACACATTACCCGGACCTTTTTTCTAAAATAGGGCTTCAAAACACGTATTTTCGGTGACATCTCGATATCCAATTTGTGGAATACAATACTTCCTATAGAGCAGGGGTTGCCAAACTTTTTATTACGGAGGCCACATTAACCGCCAAGAGAACGAATCGCGGGCGAAGACCCACAAGTTTAATCTACGAACAATAAACTCGCAGGTACGAGACAGACAAATAAGATTAGCTTTCAAAGACAGTGTTTACTGTACTAAAATCTAAACTTATTAATAACTGATGTAATTAAATACTTAACAAGTGATGATGCTTCATTCATAGTCTCATGACAATGTAACTGATAGGCAATATATATTAACACTTGTTACCATGAAGTAATTTTACATTACATTCAATCAGAAGTACGAAACTCACTATGCTATAATTGCAGACACCTATAATTCTAATTTTGTGCTGCCTATCATCAAAACGGACTGTAAGTGCTCATCAAATAATAGCAGACCTACATTATGATTTAACATATTTGATTTTTAAAAATGTCTTTACAGATACAAGTAAATACGAACACTGGTATTAGTCCTTGTGCAAAGTCTTTCAAACAGGAAACGTCAGACAGTTGTAAAAATCAACCAAAATAACTTACTCTCATATTTGTCCACCAGAAGGTCATTACATCCTGTATAAATAAAAATCTGATAGCTTAATTTTATATAATCGTTCGAAATTCCTAAATAAATTTATCTAATTCAGGCGCAACGCTTCTTTTTATTTGTATTTTTACCTTCTCTACTACGTATAGTAAGTCGGGGAAGTATTGTATTTCACCCAAAAAATTCGATACCGAGATTTCACCGGAAATATTTGTTTTGAGACCCCCTGAATCCCATAAAAGCATTTTTGGAAACATGTCCGTGTGTGTGTCTGTGAACAGCATAACTCAGAAACGAACAGTCGGATAAACACCAAACTTGGTATTTAGGTTCAGTACCTTACAAAGATGCGACACGAAGGTTTTCAAGAAAATCCCCCCACCCCAGATTACCCTTTACATGAAACATTTTTCGAAAATTTTAATTTTCTCAAAAATGGCTAACAATTTTGATTAAAATATTATATGTTTAAGATATTTTCATGACAAATGAAATGTATATCTCGAATTTTCTGGGAATGTCTCCAAAAGTCATTGTGAACGACTTTTGCATAACTGGTAAACCATAAGAGATAGACAAAATTTTACTACACAAAAAATGTAGATCGCGTTAAAATACACAACTTATGTCATATACATGTTCTTTGTTGAGTGAAACATTTTCGAGATATTGCTTGTTATTCCCTTAAATTTTTCAATACTTATACTTTTTCTCAAATGGGAATTCGTTAATTTTTTTTGTCCTGATAATGCAAACAGAATGGAGTACTTGACATAGCAACCAGCTCTTAAAACATTTGACTATCGCTTAAAGCCTACCATATTCCCCTTGCATCTACAAGAAAATTAGCAATAAGATTAACATCTCGATTAACATGAAGCATATGGAGAATAAGCGTTTGTAAAAATAGTTTGTACAAGAGTAGAGAAAGTCATGTGAGTGTAACACAACAGATTTTTTTTAAATTTGTAGGAGGATCAAACAAAAGCAGCTCGCCAGGTTCGGCAAACTCTGCTCTAATATGCCTCTGTGGTCTGGAGGTTAGTTACCATGCCAACTTCCACATTTAGGAGTCCCGGGTTCGATTCCCGGCTGGGGGGTGGGAATTTTTCTTTAACCAGGATTATTCTCCATCCTGCCAGAGTCTCGAAGTATGAATGGGAGTATGAATTTAATGTAATAACCAACAGCAGAAGAGAAGAATACTAAACAAAATATTAACTCCACTGCAAACAAGTGAACATCATTGCCAATGAGCAATAAAAAAAAACCCTCCTGTATCCACTTTTGTTTTAATTCAAAGCAGAAACCTGTCACTTAAGAGGAAAAATGTAAATGACTTGTTTTGCACACTCTTTCTTATTTGTTGTAACTAAAGAGAGATATATCTGAAGGTATTAAGCCCCTTGTTGCACTTGAAGGGCGAAGCAGCACCACTGTAACACTGCAACTCCGTCCCCACGCCTGCCATTATCAGATGGAAGGTGAAAGTGAAAGGAAACGCCCAGAGGTTGCCGAGACATTTATCCCACCCCTTCCCTAAGGAAATTCAGGTAGTTTCTAGGGCTTTCTCCCAGCTGCTCACGCAAAATGTGCCTTTCTGGTTTTATCTTCGCCATACGATAAGCCTGAATACGGAAGCAAAAGAGGAAACATTCTGTGTTACATTCACATGACTTTCTTTACTCCCTCTTCTACAAACTACTCTTACAAAAATTTATTCTTCAAGTTAAACCTTTTATTACACATATATACAATCATTGTACGTTAAGGATGAAGTAGACTAAAGCGGTAGTTATAATTTGAAAATGCGGATCGCAATGCGACTATTTTGAAATTCCATGCTTTGCATCACCACGAGAAAAAACATACCTATAGGTGTTTGAAAATTCAGAACAATAACAAAGAACGTCTTGAAAAAGTTAACACCACAGAGAATGTTCGACATAAATTGTGTGCATTGACTAGATTTACATTTTTTGTGCCAAAATTTTGTCTATCTCTTACAGTTTAGCGGTTACACAAAGCCATTCAGAATCGAGGCAGTATTTTTAACACTTAAATGATTTTGGTCTAACTATATAATAAAAAAGATATAATAACAGCCCGCCTTAAAGCAATATGTGTGTGTGTAACAACATATAAAAAGTGTATATTACAGTCATTGTAAATGTTTATATTATTGTGTGCATGTTCAACAATGTTATGTGAATGTATTACGTAATTTAATAATGTAGGAGCTGTGAGAATAATAGGTTAAAAGTTGCTAACAATGAGGTAACAATGAGCTAAATTTGAGATAATAATGAATAGTTTAACAATACTACTTGTGATTCTTGGAAGCAACAATGTAATTTTTGTAGCAGTCCATGAAATAACCAATCAACAACCAGAAAAGGCTTTAGTTAAATGAAGGTATTCTATTGGATTAGGAATAGCCAATCAGAGACTTGAAATACAGAAATTTACAAATTTAGGCGGTAGAAATCCAGTCAGTTGCTTGTAGACAGTGCTCATAACTGGACGCGTTGGTTGTAGGCAGACGCGAGACACGTCCTAAAAAAATGTAATACGTATTCAGTGTGAGACGAAAATAGTTTACGTGTTAAAAAGTGCAAGTAATTAACAAAAGAATCTCACAGCTCTTTATATCAGTGAAGGGTTATTTAAATCGTGTCAAGCATTAATAAAAGGAGTGAAGTAAAAATTATAGTCTGTGTAAGCCTACATTCTTCAGTCGCACCACAACCCTACAAAGAGAAACGTGTCTCTAACAATAATACTGACGCAGCCGAGGCAAACATAAATAAATATACATTTAAAGAAACAGTCAAATTACAAAGTTAATATTTTTTAAACTTGGGGGGAAGGCTACCGGGTACTATACGTGTGGTTGCAACTACTTCAAGTTGGGCTCCCCAACAGTAAAATAACAATACAACGTAATGACAACAAAACTTCTTTAAAATCCGCTCCCAAAGCGTGGTGCAAATAACTCCTACAACAAAACTTCTTCAGAATGGAGAGACCTTCACATGCTTTCCTCAGAAAATTCAAGATAAACGTTTTATTTGTCCTGCAAATATTTTAAACACATTGTATTTTTATCAAATCATTAACCATTTTTGAGAAAATAAAAAATAACGAAAAATTTTCCATGTGAAGGGTGGATTGGGGTGAGGGATTTACTTGAAAATCTTCTTGTCACAACTTTGGAAGATGCTGAAGTAAATGCCAAGCTTGGTACTTAACCGACACTTCGTTTTTGAGTTATGCTGTTCACAGACACACAAACAGAACATACAGGTGAGCGCGGACCTCTATCTAAGAATGCCTTCTTTGATTCACGGAAACTAAAAACGTGTATTTCCGTTGAAATCTCGTATCGAATTTTTTGCGTGGAATGCAATACAATGCTTACCTTTTCTGTAAAAGGTCTGTGTGTGTGCTTAAAATAAGAAAGTCGGTTAAATGCCAATATTCAGCGACACAAAGATTTACAAGAAAATCGCCCCCAGTACAGTGGAAGAACTAAAAGAAAGCATCACGCGGAAAATTTGAAGAAGTTATTTTATTATAGGAATTGTATTGTATTTCAACTGTTGGGGAGCCGAATTTGAAGTTGGTTGCAATCGCACGTATGGTACCCGGTAGCCTTTGCCCCAAATATATTTCTGGTGACCTTTGCCCTAAAAATGTTTAAAAAAATATTAACTTTGTAATTTGACTGTTTCTTTAAATATTTAATATTTATGTTTGCCTCGGCTGCGTCAGTATTTATTTTAGAGACCTCGATGTCTTGGCAGGGTTGTGGTGCGACTTAAGAATGTAGGCTTACACAATTATAATTTTACTTCACTCCTTTTATTAATGCTTGATACGATTTAAATAACACTTCACTGATATAGAGAGCTGTGAGATTTTTTTCATTAATTACTTGCACTTTTTAACACGTAAAACTATTTTCGTCTCACATGAATACGTATTAAATTTCTCGAGGACACATCTTGCATCCGGTTACAAACACTACAGGCAACTGACTTCTGAATTAGTAAATGTTTCTCTTTTTCAGTTTCTGATTGGCTAATCCTACTCCAATAGAATACCTTCATTTTACTAAAGCTTTTTCTGGTTGTTGATTGGCTATTTTATAAACTGTCACAAAAATTACATTATTGCTTCCAAGAATCACAAGTATCATTATTAAACTCTCACATTCATTATTACCTCAAGGCTACCTCATTGTTAGCAACTTTTGACCTATTTCTCACAGCTCCTACATTATTAAATTACGTAATACATTCATATAACATTATTGAACACGTATACAATAATATTAATATATACAATGACTGTAACATACACTTTTTATATATTGTTACATATATACATTGCTTTAAGGCGGGCTGTTATTGAATTTATATATTATATAATTAGACCGAAATCATTTAAGTGTTAAAAATACTGCCTCAAATTCACTCAATTTCGGACACTGGACTGTCGAGTGTGAATGAAAACTTCCTGAGACGATACCAGAAATGTATGGATAGAGAGGAACAATATTTCCAACATCTCTTATGATAAGGTATGTGCGTATTATCACTGTAATTGACCGAGCGAGATGTCTTAGGCGTGTCTGTGGCCCGCATTCGGGAGGTCGTGGGTTCGACTCTCCCGGCCGACCTTCCTGAACCATGGGTTTTTTTGTGGGTTTCCCCGGGTCACTAGGTGAATGCTGGAAAGACTCACGACTTTCCCGAATTTCTCTTCCCTCATTTCATCTTGGCTCCGGGGCTGTGTGTCGGACGACTGCGGACAGATGGCTTGCGTGTTGGAACCTCTTTTCGGCCCCATCAGATGGAGGCCGTTGCTTCCCCCGGTCTCCTCTGGAGGGGAGATACCCTCCAGTGGCTTGAGAGGATTGCCTTGAGCGCTCTCTGGCTGGGTGGTCAATACCAGTATTGTTACTGTTAAGAATCTCTGCGCGTTTCCGTCGCCTGCGTCGGCCGAACCTGAACCCATACGTCATCTGCGGTTCCTTCATCTCATCCGTTCCTCCCGAGGAGGTGTGCACAAAAGATCCCTGTGTGGGTCGAGGCGCTAGGTGTCCCCCTTCGTAGCCTAATCATTGTAATTGTAACGGTGCGCGACCAGCCGTGCGGCGCCACAATGTGAAGGAAAAGCCAGTGTCTTCGTTACTGGAGTTCATTTGTTATTGATTATATTATGATTTTCGTAAATGTTACCGGGGGAAGTCGTATCTAACATCATTTTTATTATGTCTATCAAAAGGTTAATAGCATTATAGACGGTCCTACGTGGGAATATGCCACACACTAGTTAGAAAATTAAAAAGTGTACGAGTGTGTAAACTGTTGGCATGTATTACTCCCATTTCAAGCTCAGGGAGTTTCGAAACGCAATCACACTGCCACCAACAGCACACAAATTAACGTGGTGCTAAACTTTTGGTAAGCAGTAACTTTTAGCGCGCTAATAAGAATAAATAAGCGGCCCAAAATATATTTTTCCCGTTGTGGTTAAAATTAAACATGCCGCGATGCAAATACTCTCGTATAAAAGCCATAAAGGTAACCAATGCTGGAAACCCCCCAGAGAAAAATGGACCTCATACATATTTATGTGACAACTGTTTGTAAGCCTGTATTTAACATAACGCACATGGTAAACATTCGCAATGCTGCCAGGAATGAATCTGTAAACACTCCATGGAAAACAAATGAAAAAGCGTGTACAAACAATGAGGGCTGCCTGTCACTGCTGTTACGACAAGCAATTGGGTTCGTGTTCGGCCTCAACTTGGCCTATTTCCTTGTCTTGCAAAGCGACAAACAGTTTCAAAACAGTGACCGGGGAGCCTACAAAATGTCACTTGAAAAATCGACAATTATATTTTAATTAGATATAATCGAATCTACTTTTGATAGATTCTGCCCTTCGTAATGGTTGTCCATTGTCAACCATTAATGATTGTCTTAAAGAATTCTCTCTGCATGAGTAACTCGAACTATAATAACGTGCAGATATGCTTTGATTAGATCTCTTTTACTTCCGTTTTGGACACTTGTACATTTTCACTTTACCACGTGCGCGGTAGGTAGAGAACATATTACATTCTACCCAAAAATTCGATACCCAGATTTCATCGGAAATACACGTTTAGAGGCACCCTGAATTTAAAACAAAAACAAAAAATCATTTTTAAAAAACCGTCCGCGCGCGCGTGCTCGCGTGTGTGTGTGTGTGTGTGTCAGAACAGCGCAACACAAAAACGAAAAGTCGGGAAACTATCAAACTTAGTATTTAAGTTCAGTACCTTCCATAGAGGGTACGCGAAGATTTTCAACAAAATCGATAGAGATTTCACCGGAAATACATGTTTTGAGATCCCCTGAATCCAAAAACACCATTTTTGGAAACATGTCCGTGTGTGTGTCTGTGTGTCTGTGAACAGCATAACTCAGAAACGAACAGTCGGATAAACACCAAACTTAGTATTTAGGTTCAGTATCTTCCAGAGATGCGACACGAAGGTTTTCAAGAAAATGTCCACCCCAGATTACCCTTTATATGGAAAATTTTTCGAAAATTTTAATTTTCTCAAAAATGGCTCTAACGATTTTGATTAAAATATCATATATTTAAGATATTTTCATGACAAATAAAATGTATATATTGAATTTTCTGAGAATGTCTCCAAAAGTATTCTTCATTGTGAACGACTTTTGCATAACTGGTAAACCATAACAGATAGACAAAATTTTACTACACAAAAAAATATAGATTGTGTTAAAATACACAATTTATGTCATACATTTTTTTTTGTGGGTGAACCATTTTCGAGATATTCCTTGTTATTCCTTTAAATTTTCCAATAGTTATACTTTTTCTCAAATTCGTTATTCATTTTTTTTGTCCTGGTAATACAAAGAGAATGGAATACTCCACATAGTAACCAGCTCTTAAAATATTTGACTATCGCTTAAAACCTACCAATTCTCCTTGCATCTACAAGAAAATTAGCAATAAGATTAACATCTCGATTAACATGAAGCATATGGAGAATAAGCGTTCGTAAAAATAGTTTGTACAAGAGTAGAGAAAGTCATGCGAGTGTAACACTTCAGAATTTTTTTTTTTTTTTTTTTTTTTTGCATTCAGAGAGTTACAAAACGTGACATTTCGATATTGAACTCTCGGGTGGAATGCAAGTCCTTTTCTAACTACTAGATACGGTTAGAGAAAGTAAAAAAACAAGAGGAACAGAATATTAAAACAAATTTGAAGCAGAAGTTACTTCCCAAAATATAACGCTTCTAGCAGAAAGGCAATTTGCCAAATTCAAGTTTCCCCAAACAAAGAAACAGCATTTCCCATCCCCTTTTGCAATGCATATTCGCCACAAATTTCCTTACTCTGGAATCGATTGCGGTCGTGTGCTTATGGCAGTAGTGCCAGGTTCGGAGTGATAGGGTCGAAGGAAACGAGCCATAACTCATCCGGTTCCATGACCTCCAGCGGCGGGGGGGGGGGGTTTGCCGCCGCAGTCAATAAGACCATGTACGGTACAACCATGCAACAAAGTGCGACTAGCAGATGACGCCATTGCAAGCGGGGGAAAAATTCCTAATATCCTCGGGAATGGACCACAAAAACGGCGCGAGATGAGAGGGAAAAAAAAGGCTGATATATAACAGTTTATCACCATAAACGTGTAATGTGGCACGGCTACCGCTGCAAAACACACGAACATAAATTTAATATAAGTTAGGAGCAAGCTGCTACAGTAACGGCTAAGTGATACTAGCACCAGAAAAAAATCCCCCGCTTTCGTCCTTCCATTACTTTCTCTACAGGCTAAAAACGCCATGCTCTTACATTCGAGTTACTTATATACCTCCAGCAGTAATGTCATCGCGAGCACGGTCTTCTAGAGGCGGTTAAACATGTCAGTATAAACATAAAACCACTTATTTGCAAGAAAGAAAGAAGCAAACAAAGTAAGTTTACCCATAAAACCATTCTCCAGTAAGTAATTATAAATAACTATTATAGTTATTACAATGATAACATTTAAATCTATGCTAATATTATAAAATGAGAGAAAATTTATGTGTGTTGTTGTGTTTGTGTATGTAGGATATTCTCAAAAACCACTCAACCGATTTTGATAATCCTTTCACCATTCAAATGTCCAATTCGTTCTGATGGATATGGTGCTTCAAAGACACCATTTCATTGCATAAATTACTAAAACAATTAAAAAGGTTATACAAAGCCTTGTACTCGAATACTAACAGATTGAAGCTATAAAAGAACGTGCTTACGAAGTAGGCCTTGACTTTTAGTTGAGAACTCCATGGAGTATACAAAATAGTTGTTGCACTCCGCAGAGTATAAAAGCAAAAGCCGGTTACATTTTATTGCCATGATGTACACTTCAGCTAACAGAAGACAAGAGTTTAAAATTCTGATGTGTTACACTCTGAATCTGGTCGCGTCCTCAATGCGTAACAATTAAGTCTCTTCTTTCTCCGGCTAGCGTTGAGCAGAGTCGACTCTGCAAAGTCTACAGGGGTGGTAAAATTATGTAAATATTGCGATAATAAAAAACATCGGCTCTGGTGAATATTGGCTTTATTATACTGTTATGTTACACATTAGGAACGCGAACCACCACTCTGTCAATTATCCGCGACTGACATAGAGATGATTTGTTAGTCGACGGGATTAAGAAGTATTTTAATGCTTTCCTGGCGTTCATAGTCGCGGCCTGACTGATACGGTGCAGAGTTCAGCTAAGAGTCAAGATACGAGGGCTGATCAATAAAGACTGAGACTGATTTTTTTTCACAGATATTTATTACTCCATTTCAATGTTGACATGATCTTTTTTAAAGTAGTCCCCTCCTAACTGAATGCACTTTTTATACCGACTCTGCCAGTCTTCGAACACATGGTGCAGGCCATTCTTTGTCAGGTCCTTAAGAATCGCCTCACTTTTCTTTAGCACTGCTTCAGTGCTCTCAAATCGAATGCCCGGAGCTTTGCCTTTATTAATGAGAATAAAAAGAAATCACAGGGGGTAAGACCGGGTCTTTAAGGCGGATGCGGCACACAGATAATGTTGAATTTAGCAAAAAATTCCTGGACTTGATTTGCGACGTGAGGCCGCGCGTTGTCGTGGTGAAGTCGCCACTCACTCCGATGATGTTCTGGACGTTTCCTTGTAATGTGCTTCCTCAGTGTAGCCAATACTGACGTGTAGTAGCTGCTGTAACAGTAGTGTGAGGGAGGAACTGCATGTTGGTAAATCATTCCATTCCGAAACACCAGGCCCACCTTGTTTAGCACAGAGGACTCGCCCTTCTTTGAAGTCCTTGAACCACCTAAACACCGTTGCACGAGGTAGTGCATCTTCACCGTATGCTTGCTTCAGCTTTTCGAAAGTTTCAAGGCTGTATGATTTAAACGAAAATAAAATTTTATTGTGCTGTATTGCTCCTTTCGTGTCACCTCCATTTTGTAGTATGCGAAATTCAAGTAGGATCAACAATATACAGCATTACTACCAACCTACCGTTACGAGTGCTGTCGCTTATGGACATTATACATGAAACCCTGCTCTTTTCAAGTATTCGTGGTAGAGACATAAAACTATCAAGGAAACTACAGAAAAAAACCAGTCTCAGTCTTTATTGATCAGCCCTCGTACTTGTATTCTGTGAATTTCGCCATGTCTGATTTCATCCCTACTCCGCATATGTCACGTGATTATTTTCTTCGATTTTCAATCATGTGAAGATCTCCTGTTTTCGTATTCGGCAGTTTGTATTCTTGATTTTCCATTTACTGGCTAAAATTTCAGTTCTGTTCAGCTTTCTCTTCCCACGGTACTATTTACAATTAGTTTAATTTATACTGCAGCGCGTACATATCTTTATGGCTTTAATCCTTTTCTCGGCACAAACAACATGTTTCTTCTGCTTTGAAAAGAAATAGCATTTTCCGAGACTTATTTTCCACAGACCCTTATTTAATGGCTCAGTGCATTTGTATACGTACCGACAGACCTTTCCTGTCCCAAGAAAAGGGCTAGGCCAGTGACCCGAACCTTACTTCCTCAACAAATTGCAATGTTGTGTATGAAGGATTTTCCTATCGAGTTATAATATTAAATACAACATTTTACATCTTTGTTAAGTCTATATACAATCAAATCAAATACGGGACATAGTTGAACCGTATCTCAACTCACATGAATTTCTGCACTCTTCTACAAACTACTTTTACGAACGCTTATTCTCCATCTACCTCATGTTAATCTTATTGCTAATTTTCTTGTAGGTGCAAGGGGAATATCGCTTTAAGCTACAGTCAAATGTTTTAAGAGCTGGTTGCTATGTGGAGCACACCATTCTCTTTGTATGTCCAGAACATAAAAAAAATGAAGCACGAATTTGATAAAAAATATAACTATTGGAAAATGTAAATGAATAACAAGCAATATCTCGAAAAATGTTCACTCAACAAAAAAAATGTATATGACATAAATTGTGTAACGCGATCTACATGTTTTGTGTAGTAAAATTTTGTCTATATCTTATGGTTTACCAGTTATGCAAAAGTCGTTCACAATGAAGAATACTTTTGGAAACATTCCCAGAAAATTCAAGAGATACATTTCATTTCTCATGAGAATATCTTAAACATATGATATTTTAATCAAAATCGTTAGAGCCATTTTTGAGAAAATTAAAATTTTCGAAAAATGTTCCATGTAAAGGGTAATCTAGGGTGGGGGGATTTTCTTGAAAACCTTCGTGTCTCATCTCTGGAAGATACTGAACCTAAATACCAAGTTTGGTGTTTATCCGACTGTTCGTTTCTGAGTAATGCTGTTCACAGACACACACACGGACATGATGCCAAAAATGCTTTTTTTAGATTTAGGATGTCTCAAAACATGTATTTCCGATGAAATCTCGCTATCGAATTTTTGGGTGGAATTCAATACTTCCCCTACTTACTATAGTAGTAGAGAAAGTAAAAATAACTCGGAAGTGGTTAACGCCACATAAAATGTTTGACATAAATTGTGTATTTTAACGAGATCTATATATTTTTTGTGCAGTAAGACAGCTTACGGTTTGTCAGTTATACCAAAGTCATTCAGAAAGAAAAGGACCTCAAAAGCCATTCCTCGAAAGTTCGAGATGAACACTGTACTTGGCATGTAAGTAGCTTAAATGTATGGTATTTTAATTATATTGTTACAACCATTTTTTAAAAAATCAAAAGTAATGAAAGTTTTTCAATGTAAAGGGTAGTTTGGGATGGGAGATTTTCTTTAAAATCTTTGGGTCGCATCCTTGGATGGTACTGAATTTAAATACTGAGTTTTGGATTGGAATACCATGCATATTTTCTCGTCAATGATGTCGGCCCACGGAGGACAAAAAGCTGTACAACAGCACGACCGGTCTGGCGGTGAGTTGTTTCACAGTTGCACCACCTTGCACCTTCCCAAAACCCGAACGATTATGCCCGCACATTACTACAGCTCGAGCCTGGTAACAATGCAGACCGCTTTGCCCAAATGCGGTTCGCTCTAGGCGTTCTGCATTATATTATGTGGTCTGAAACGCATCGAACGACTGCACGGTCAACTTCGAGCAGTAACAGAAGATCTACAAACCATACGTGTCTCTCCGCAGTCGGCAAGCAATAGCACCTGATTTGCTGCTCTCATATGAGGCAGTATTTTAATCACTTAAATGATATCTATCAGTCTAATTGTATAATATAAAATATAATAACAGCCCGCCTTAAAGCAATATGTGTATAATAATATATATAAAATGTATGTAACAGTCATTGTATTATGCTTTTATTATTATGTACATGTATAATAATGTTATGTGAAAGTATTTAGTTTAACAATGTAGGAGCTGTGAGAATAGAAGCAAGCTGCTTTCCGTAGCAAACGGAATTACAAAGTAGAAGCCGAAAGTGCTAACAATGAAGCAACCTTGAGACAAAAATAAATTAGAAAGTTTAAAAACGTTACTAATAGTTCTTGGAACAACAATAATTTAAAATTTAAAACAGTTTATAAATAGCCAATCAAAAACTAGACAAAGCTTAAGTTAAATGAAAGTATTCTATTGGAGTAGACTTAGACAATCAGAGACTTGAAATAGAGAAAAAGTACAAATTCAAGTGGTAGACGCTACAAGGAAGCGTAACCAAGCAGTTGCAGTGCGGTACGGGTTCAGTGTGATACATGAAAATTCATTGCGGAGAGAATAATATAAAGCTTACGTGTTAAGAAGTGCAAATAACAATAATCTCACAGCTCTACAGTAGGATAGATCAGTGAGGTGTGTATTAATCGTGTGAAGGATTAATAAAAAAAAGTACAATACAATTATAACTTGTGTAAAGCCTTGTTCTTTAGCCGTACCAGTCCTGCTAAGAGATAAGTGCTCTACAAATTACTAATGACGGTATAATATGAGGTATACATACATATATAACATATAAATACATAAACATTAAAACACAAAGTTTATTAGTACACGTGGGGCGAAGGTCACCGGAAAAGTAAACGTGGGGCGAAGACTCCAAGAAACATATCTCCCGGAATACGTGGTGCAACCGCCGCTACAACAACAAAACCACTTCAAGTTTGGTTCCCATACGTGGGGTTACAACTACTGCACATAACACCTACAACATCTCCAGAATTCTGTCACCACATTATTGAGCACGATAAAAAAAGTCTGATGTTACATCCACATGGCTTTCTCTAACCTCTATCGTTTATTAGTGCGTATGCAAACTATTCTTACCAAAGCATGTTACATTCTCTACTACGTATAGTAAGTAGGGGAAGTATTGTATTCCACCCAAAAATTAGATACCGACATTTCACCGGAAATATATGTTTTGAGACCCCCTGAATAAAAAAAAAACATTTTTGGAAACATGTCCCTGTGTGTGTGTGTGTGTGTGTGTGTGTGTGTGTGTGTGTGTGTGTGTGTGTGTGTGTGTCTGTGAACAGCATAACTCAGAAACAAACTTGGTATTTAGGTTCAGTATTTTCCAGAGATGCGACACGAAGATTTTCAAGAAAATTCCCCACCCCAGATTACCCTTTACATGGAACATTCGAAAATTTTAATTTTCTCAGAAATGGCTCTAACGATTTTGATTAAAATATCGTATGTTTAAGATATTTTCATGAGAAATGAAATATATATCTCGAATTTTCTGGGAATGTCTCCAAAAGTATTCTTCATTGTGAACGACTTTTGCATAACTGGTAACCGATAAGAGATAGACAAAATTTTACTACACAAAAAATGTAGATCGCGTTAAAACACACAATTTATGCCATATACATTTTTTTTGGTGAGTGAACCATTTTCGAGATATTGCTTGTTATTCACTTAAATTTTCCAATACTTATACTTTTTCTCAAATTAGTTATTCATTTTTTTTGTGTCCTGGTAATACAAAGAAAATGGAATACTCCACATAGCAACCAGCTCTTAAAATATTTGACTGTCGCTTAAAGCATACCACTTCCCCTTGCATCTACAAAAAAAATTAGCAATAAGATTAACATCTCGATTAACAGGAAGCATATGGAGAATAAGCGTTTGTAAAAATAGTTTGTACAAGAGTAGAGAAAGTCATGTGAGTGTAACACATCATATTTTTGTTCTATCTACGTCATATTAATCAGATAAATCTTTCTGGAAAGAACTAGATTACACATTCCGCTATAGATACAAAGGGAACAATGATAGTGAATGTTTTAAAACTAGATGCTGTACGCTGGCCTTAAAATTCCACGCAATTCTTTTTCCATCCAATCGCGAGAAACATGCTGCTGAGCGAAGGTCTAGCAGGACAAGAGCTGGAGCACAAGTCCACCTCCTATACCCAGGGTTCAGCGCCAACCGAGTGGCTCCAAACCGTGGGGGTTTCCTATGAGGGAAATACCTTGTTTACCCGCTTGAGCGGAGATGGGAGTAGATACGTCACTTACGCGCGTCAACCCCGAAGGGCGACTACCGATAAACCTCGGTGGGGTCAACAGCAATCTAGCATGCCGTTTTACCGGCTCTCCAGGGCGGTACCGGAGGACATTGACGCGTCTTACAACCCCGGCTGCATGGAAAACCATACAGTCGTACCCAATCTCCCACGGGTATCGCGAACCACTGCCCCGTCGAGACCAACCCAATTCGAACAGCTCCCCAACGGGAGGGTCGCGAATGTTCGGCCCGACGTACTTCTAGTAACGTCAGAACTACCACGAGTGCTACGGGTACGCAACGCCCGCACCCCTCCCCTACAGGGATTCGAGAGAAACAACTGAAAATTGTCAGGGCTTAAAAAAATGACAAAGCATTGAACAATTTGAACCATTAATAAAGAATATCTCCGAAATAGATTATGCCATACAAAGTTATTTTAAATAAATTGTGCATTTTAAAGACATCCACATTTTCTGTGTAGTACGTTTTGGTCTATCGCTTAACGTTTACCAGTTATTCAAGATTATACAAAATTCCTTCTGAATGAAGAGGACTTCACAAGCTATTCCCAGAAAATTCAGATGTGCATTTTATTTGTCATGTAAATATCTTTAATGTATAATATTTTAATCAAATTCGTAACAGCTATTTTTCAGAAAGTCAAAAAAAGGTCTTAGTAGTTTAGGGTGGGCGGATTTTCTGAAAATCTATGTGTCGTTTTGAGTTACGCTGTTTTTTGTTTTTGAGTCATGCTGTTTCCAGACACAGATCTATTTTTAAATATTTTATTTTGGGAGCCTCAAAGCATGTTTCCGGTAAAATCTCGGTATCGAATTTTTAGGAGGAATGCAATACCATCTCTACCTACTAGGTACATGGTAAAAAAAAGTATAAATGTTTTTTGTTATTATTCAGGGACCCACAAAACATGTATTTCCGGTGAAATCTCGGCATCGAATTTTTTAATGAAAAACAATACTTCCTCTACTTACTAAGGTAAACAGTAGACAAAGTAAAAATAAGTTATGTGATTGAAATAAATGCGTTCTCGACGGTAACTAATTGTTCTTTCAAACAAGCCGTGTGTAGGACAAGGTTGGAAAAGGTTGAATCAAAATGAAAAATACAATGCTCTATTCAGATTTTTATTAGAGCAACCGAATCGGAATGTGGTTCAAATCCCGGCTATGGGACGCATTTTTCAGCCTGGTTCTACCTTTCCAACCTTGTCCTACACGCGGCTTGTGTGAAAGAACAATTAATTCCATTGATGGAACCAATAGTTGGGTAACTATGAAACCAGGGAATTCAATGTCGTGCCGGGATGTTGCCATGGTAGCTCAGTTGGTTAGAGCAACCGGGCGGAAACCGAAAGATCCGTGGTTCAAATCCCGGCTATGCCACTGAATGTTTCAAACTGATTCTATCTTTCCTTTTGCTTGAGAATTCCCAATTTACGATTAGTTAAATTACAGAGAATACCAAAGAATGAGTTACTAAGAGTTACAAAAACAGTTTTTCTAGGCAAATAAAGCCTGTGTTGCATTTCAAAATCTCTGAGAAAAGCAATGCGAGAAATCCAAAATGGTGGAAGTCAAGAAGAAATGTCTTCAAAGCATTTACATTGAATAATGTGGCAAAATAGGATCAATGACAGGTCTTGAAAAAGATTTCGTGATAACGAGATCCCACAAGCTGTAATTGTACGGTTTCCTCTTGAATTATTTGGTACCTAAGGCTATATAAAAACATACACGTACATCAGGAGCAATATCGATCCAAACATCCACCGTTTTGTGCACTTTCTGGTAATAGACAGTGGCGTAACAGCTCCACTGCCGCGTGGTACGTAAAATGTTACTTTCTCAAACACATACATAGTAGGTAGAGAAGGTATTGCATTCCACGCAAAAATTCTATACCGAGATGTCACCGGAAATACACGTTTTGAGGCCCCCTGAATCCGAGTAAACATTTTCAGAAGAATATTCGTGTAGGGGTGTGTGTGTATGTAAACAGCATAACTCAAAAACGAAAATTAATTCCTATCTTCCAAAGACGTGACCCAAAAATTTTAAACAAAATCCTTCAGCCCAAGCTACCCTTTACATAGAACATGTTTAAAAGTTTTTGGGCTTTCCAAAAAAATGGATCAAACGATTTTGATTAAAATACCGTGTATAAAAGGTATTATAAATGACAAAAAAAATCTGATGTGTTACACTCACATGACTTTCTCTACTCTTGTACAAATTACTTTTACAAACGCTTATTCTCCATCTACTTCATGTTAATCGACATAAACATTTGCAGACTCTATCATATTGCTAATTTTCTTGTAGATGTAAGGGAAATATATATTTACAAGGGCAATATAGAAATACAGTAGCCTTTAAGCACATGCATATCTCTTAATAGCTGGTTGCTAGGTGCAGCACCATTCCCTTTCCCACAGATTAATACTCTTTGCATATCCAAGACAAAAAAAATGAATAACGAATTCCCATTTGAGAAAATAAGTATTGAAAAATAAAAATGTATATGACATAAATTGTGTATTTTAACGTGATCTACATTTTTTTGCGTAGTAAAATTTTGTCTCTCTCTTATGGTTTACCAGTTATGCAAAAGTCGTTGACAATGAGGAATACTTTTGGAGACATTCCCAGAAAATTCAAGATATACATTTCATTTGTCATGAAAATATCTTAAACATATGATATTTTAATCAAAATGTTCCACGTAAAGGGTAATCTGGAGTGGGGGGATTTTCTTGAAAACCTTCGTGTCGCATCTCTGGAAGATACTGAACCTAAATACCAAGTTTGGTGTTTATCCGACTGTTCGTTTCTGAGTTATGCTGTCCACAGACACACACACACACACACACACACACACAGGACATGTTTCCAAAAATGCCTTTTTTGGATTCAGGGGATTTCAAAACATATATTTCCGGTGAAATCTCGGTATCGAATTTTTTGGGTGGAATACAATACTTCCCCTACTTACTGTACGTAGTAGAGAACGTAAAAAATGTATATCTTGTATTTTCTGGGAATAGCCTGTGAAGTCCTTTTCATTCAAAAGGAATTTTGTATAATCTTGTATAACTGGTAAACGTTAAGTGACAGACTAAAACGTATTACACAAAAAATATAGATCTCTTTTAAAAAACACACAATTTATTTAAAACAATGTTTCCTTTGTGGCATAAGCCATTTCTGAGATAACCTTATTAAAGGTTCGAATTGTTCATTTCTTGACCATTCTCTTAAATTCAGTTGTTTCTCGTGATATCATGGAAACAGTATGGAATTTTAAGGCCAGCATATAGCGTCCAGTTGTTAAGCATTTGATTGTCGCTGTTCTCTTTGTATCTATAACGAAAAGTGTAACGCAGCTGTTTCTGCAAAGGTTTATTTGGATTAAAATGTAGTAGATAAATAGGGTTAAGTAAGAATAGTTTGTATACACACTAATAAACGTTAGACACAGAAAAGTCATGTGAACGTATCATATCTGATTTTTAGCAAGAGAAACATCAACATTGCAGAAGTTCTTCTGTGGTCGAGTGGTGAATGTTCTGGCTTCTCAACCTGAGGGACCCGAATTCACTCTAGACGGGGTGAGTATGTTATATTTAACCAGAATCATTCCCTATCCTCCCCAGAGTCTGAAAGTAAAATGTTGCTCCATTCACCTGATTCTAGTAACACTTCTACAAGATTCAGATATGTTAGAAGTCTTGAACAAGGCAATACATTGGATTTCACTCAGGGCCCTGTGCTGCTGTGCCACGCCACTGCTAAATCTGCAGCCACCACCCGGGGGTGTCTAGATATGCGCCCCAATACCGGAACGGTATCTTCCGTTCCCAGCAAGAAATATTCCTATCGCATAACGCGAAGGGAAATCAAAGCGCATTATGAAGTCAAAGCGATATAATACGGGACGAGAATGGCACGCGAGAGAAAATCTTTACGCCCTAGCGCCGTGGATGCGGATTTATTTTGGAGGCCAGCTTCAGCAATAGAAGCTCCTTATTACCTGCAAATTCGCCTTCAAGGGGAAGGAAGGTTTCCGCGTTTAGAAAGCGTGAGAAGGGATTGGCGCACAACGACAGACTCCAGGCTGCTCCAAACATAATCTTCTGGTATCAAACTTCTAAGTTCCTCCCTTATTCATACGAAGCCGATGCACTCTATAACTAATAGTTAAGTGCAGCTCGTATACCTTAATAAGGCGTTTTATTTCCGAAACAAAATAAAAACTTAGATCGGCTTGCAACGTGGAGACTATTCTTTGCTCTGTTTTTACCCTCTCTGCCAGGTAAGAAAAAAGGTTCCAACCAAAAATTGGATGTCGAGTTTTCACCGAGTATACCTTCCTGCAGGGTAACGTGTGAAGCTTGCATTTGGGAGGTCCAGGGTTCGACTCCCGTCGACCTCCCTCTCTGACCTTGGGTTTTTCGAGGTTTTCTCCTGGTCGGTAGTCGAATGCTTGGGTGGTTTCTCATCTATCTCGATTTCCTTTACATAATTTCCCTTTCAGTACGTTTCCTTTTCATCTTTAAGGTGTGCTTCTAGGTTTCGTGGCGTGTGGCGGTGACGGATAGATAGCATGGATGCTTGCTTGGTAGAGATCGCAGGATATTTTTACGCTTTTTCGCAATTGAAAGAATTCAGCATCTAGGACAACGAACTTTTACTGCTTAGTATTAAAGGTTTTCTGTGTATGCTGGTATCAAGAATTTTTTAGCTAGCTTTAAATATTTTAATTATAAAACTATTCAAATATAGAAAACCATCTCTAATTTTTGGGGGGGCTTTCATTTTTAAGCACACTTTTCTCTGAAAATAAAGATCAGAACTCCGCCAATTTTGTATTATGAGTTTTTATAAGTAGATTACGATAGTCGCTTAACTATTTATCCATTTGAGGGACTAATTTAATTTTAAAAGAACAGTCATAAGTAAAAAAGTTTGCTGTAATTTTTTATATATTTATAACTTCTCCTTCTCTCTCTGTTTAACCTCATATGTAGGACTTACACCCCCCCCCAGGACTTACAGGCGGGTGCCTGGAGTCAGAGGCCCGTCGAGGCGCAGACACTCATGGATCAGACAGAATATCCACGATGAGTGATCAGCCCGATGCCTGGTATGGGAGGAAGGAAGTAGGTGAAACGAAATTACGACGAAATGGATGAAAGGAAAGGTGATGATGGATCAGTTGGTGGAATAAATGGCGGGGGAAACCAGAGAACCCGGAGAAAACCCGCCCAGACGCCGCCTTGTCCACCACAAATCCCACATGCGGGTCCCTGGGATTGAACCCGGGCCGCCTCGGTGAGAGGCGAGCGGTTATATTTATAACCTTTTCGTTAAAACCATGTATTTAGAATCAAAATGTTTAACGCACTAAATGCAGATAAACAATCTGTACCATCACACTAAATTTCAAACTTCTAAGTTAAATAGATTTTTAGAAAAGTGTACCTGAAGTTTAAACAATAAAACTTCGGGAAATCGCAAAAAAAAAAAAAAAAAAACCAAGGTGAGCACATTGTTACATACCAACATACTGCAATATCTCTGGATTATAAGAGCCCTTTAAAGGTCAGGTCCAAATAGCAGAACAACAAAAAACAGGTATGTTCCTTATACCATTTATAATCCATTACAGCAAAAAAAAAAAAAATCTATTTTTTGAACACAAATCTCTACCAAGTGTCCTTAAAGGATCCCTCCGATACTAGACGCACATTCATCGCCCTCCCTTGGAAGCTGCAGTATTGGACTTCGGGCAAGCAACTGTTAGGAACTTCCGCGCGTCTCTGTGGCATGTCTGCCAGCGATCTGAAGCTTCCTGTGGTTCCTTCATTTCATCCATTCCTCTTGGGGATTGGTAGCCACAATAGATTCATGTAGTTCGCAGTGCGCGAGGTGTCCCTCTCCGTTGTATATTGGGGCCCCTGAATCCAAAAAAGACATTTTACAGAAAAGGTCCTTATGTGTGTGCGTATTTGAACACCATAACCCAAAAACGGAATGTCCGATAAATACCGAACTTCGTATTCAGATTCAGGATTCTCCGAAGATTTTCAAGAAAATCCCACTACACCAAACCACCCTTTACAGGAAAAAGAATCTGATGTGTTATACTCACATGACTTTCTCTACTCTTGTACAAACTATTTTTACAAACGCTTATTCTCCATCTACTTCATGTTAAACGAGATAAACATTTGCAGACTCTATCTTATTGCTAAGTTTCTTGTAGATGTAAGGGGAATATATATTTACAAGGGCAACATAGAAATACAGTAGCCTTTAAGCATAGACATATCTCTTAATAGCTGGTTGCTAGGTGCAGCACCACTCTCTTTGCCACAGAATAATACTCTTTGCATATCCAAGACAAAAAAAATGAATAACGAATTCCCATTTGAGAAAATATTGAAAAATTTAAGGCATAACAAGCAATATCTCGAAAATGGTTCACTCAACGAAAAAAAATGTATATGACATAAATTGTGTATTTTAACGCAATCTACATTTTTTGTGTAGTAAAATTTTGTCTATCTCTTATGCTTTACCAGTTATGCAAAAGTCGTTCACAATGAAGAATACTTTTGGAGACATTCCCAGAAAATTCAAGATATACATTTTATTTGTCACAAAAATATCTTAAACATATGATATTTTAATCAAAATCGTTATAGCCATTTTTGAGAAAAATAAAATTTTCGAAAAATGTTGCATGTAAAGGGTAATCTGGGGTGGGGGCATTTTCTTGAAAACCTTCGGTCGCATCTCTGGAAGATACTGAACCTAAATACCAAGTTTGGTGTTTATCTGACTGTTCGTTTCTGAGTTATGCTGTTCACAGACACACACACGGACATGTTTCCAAAAATGCTTTTTTTGGATTCAGGGGGTCTCAAAACATGTATTTCCGGTGAAGTCTCGGTATCGAATTTTTGGGTAGAATACAATACTTCCCCTACTTACTATACGTAGTAGAGAAAGTAAAAATTGTTTATTTTTTATTTTCTAAAAAGTGGCATGCATGATTTTAATTAAAATATGTGTTATACAGTTTTATGACAAATGAAATGTATAGGATATCCATACACGACCTACGAGGTTTTGAAGTTAAATATTTTAATGAAATAAAAAATGAGGGATCATGTTTTATACACTGCTTCAAAGGTAATATAGGCAAGTTTTTCTCACCCAATGTAATGCGTTTTCATATTGCGCCATTTGTTGCACGACAAGCATCAAAACGGTAATCGCTCCCTTGACACGTGTTGGCTATCATATCTGGGGTGATGCTGCCACAGAAGCGACGAGCCTTTCAGAACATTTTTACTTCTTGAATCTCCTTCGCATAAACAAGGTTATTTACACGTCCTCAAAAGAAGAAGCCTAAGGGATTGAGATCCGGACTTCTAGGAGACCAAGGAATGGGTCCCGACCTTCCAATCCATCGGTTGCCGATATTGAGTGCTTCCCACCTTGCTGAAAGTAGACTGGCCCATTCTCAGCCTCAACATCAATCAATTGAGGGAAAACATACAACCTAACTTGTCATACTAGACATTACCATTTATCTTATTTTTAGCAAAAATAGAAGAGCCAATGACACGACCATGCATCAGACGGCGTGCATAAAACTTTTTGAGATGCGGATTTGCTATGATCTAATCTGACTTAACCAATGCCGCTTGCTCGCTTTATATATTGAAATATCCCTTGAAGTCCTCTTCATTCTGAATGACTTTTGCGTAATTGG
Source organism: Deroplatys truncata (assembly GCA_030765065.1). Classification (NCBI taxonomy): domain Eukaryota; kingdom Metazoa; phylum Arthropoda; class Insecta; order Mantodea; family Mantidae; genus Deroplatys; species Deroplatys truncata. Next base: position 19,031,471 of record CM060979.1, read on the forward strand.
TAAATCGTGAGAGATAAGACAAAAATCTTACTGCACCAAAAATGTAGCGTGAAACCACATACTTTATGTCAAATAACATTGCTTTGTGGCTCAACCATTTCCAAGATATTCTTTATTAATTGTTTGAGTACTCACACATTTTGCACTTTTTACAGCTGCAAATCGCTTTATTTATTTACTTTCTTCGTTTGTTTTTTGTATTCATGCAAAGAGAACAGAATATTAAAGCCATCACATAGCGACCGGCTTTGAAAAAGAGTTGACTATCGCTTTAGTTTATTGTATTCAAAAACAAAAGATTTATCTGTATTAACAAAAACTCTGATATATATAAACTATTCTTACTAAACCTTATTTATCTATTTACTACATTTTTATCCAAACAAACTTTTGCATATTTCGTTATAGATACAAAGGGAACAGCGATAGTCAAATGTTTAACAACTGGACGCTATATGCTGCCCTTAAAATTCCATACTGTTTCAATGACATCGCGAGAAACAACTGAATGTTGAAAGGACTTTAAAGAATGACCAAGTAATGAACAATTCGAACCTGGCTGGCCCCGTAGCTCAGTCGGTAGAGCTACTGCCAGATGTGCGAGGGGTCTGGGGTTGGATTCCCGGTTGGGGGGTTGGAATTTTTCTCTAGCCAAGATTAATCTCTATCTTTCCCAGTGTCTGGAACTATAAATGAGAGTGTGAATGCGTGTATGATCTAATGAATAAAAAAAACAAAAGTGCAAGGAACCCAACAACAAGAGTTACACGAGATAACACCATTGATAATAGGTAATAAGTTCCAAAGGAAAGGCCGCCGATAAGACCAATGTAGTTAAAGGCGGGTATAAATGAAACTAAAAAAAATTGAACATCTCAGAAATGTCTTATACCACAAAAAAGTTTATTTGAAATAAATTGTGTGTCTTAAAGAGCTCTACATTTTTTGTGAAGTACGTTATTGTCTATCGCTTAACGTTTACCAGTTATGCAAGATTCCTCCAGAATGAAGATAACTTCATAGGCTATTCCCAGAAAATTCATTATATACATTTTATTTCTGATGTAAATACCTTTAATGTATGGCATTTTAATCAAAATCGTCAAGTCATTTTTAGAAAATAAAAAAAAATCTGATATGTTACACTCACATGACTTTCTCTACTCTTGTACAAACTATTTTTACAAACGCTTATTCTCCATCTACTTCATGTTAATCGAGATAAACATTTGCAGACTCTATCTTATTGCTAATTTTCTTGTAGATGTAAGGGGAATATATATTTACAAGGGCAATTTGGAAATACAGTAGCCTTTAAGCACATACATATCTCTTAATAGCTGGTTGCTAGGTGCAGCACCATTCCCTTTGCCACAGATTAATACTCTTTGCATATCCAAGATAAAAAAAATGAATAACGAATTCTCATTTGAGAAAATAAGTATTGGAAAATTTAAGGGAATAACAAGCAATATCTCGAAAATGGTTCACTCGACAAAAAAAATGTATATGACATAAATTGTGTATATTAACGCGATCTACATTTTTTGTGTAGTAAAATTTTGTCTATCTCTTATGGTTTACCAGTTATGCAAAAGTCGTTCACAATGAAGAATACTTTTGGAGACATTCCCAGAAAATTCAAGATATACATTTTATTTGTCATAAAAATATCTTAAACATATGATATTTTAATCAAAATCGTTGGAGCCATTTTTGAGAAAATCAAATTTTTCGAAAAGTCTTCCATGTAAAGGGTAATCTGGGGTGGGGGGATTTTCTTGAAAACCTTCGTGTCGCATCTCTGGAAGATACTGAACCTAAATACCAAGTTTGGTGTTTATCCGACTGTTCGTTTCTGAGTTATGCTGTTCACAGACACACACACGGACATGTTCAAAAATGCTTTTTTTGGATTCAGGGGGTCTCAAAACATATATTTCTGGTGAAATCTCGGTATCGAATTTTTGGGTGGAATACAATACTTCCCCTACTTAGTATACGTAGTAGAGTAAGTAAAAATTCGAAAGATGTTCCATGTAAAGAGTGGCTTGGGGAGGGGAGTATTTTCTTGAAAACCTCTGTGTGGCGTCTTTGGAAGGTATTAAACATAAATAGAAAGTTTAGTATTCATCCAACTTCGTTTTTGAGTTATGCTATTCAGAGACATTGACATTTTTTTAAAAATACTTTTTTTTAATTCAAGGGTTCTCTAAACACGTATTCCGGCGAAATTTCAATATCGAACTTTTGGGTGGAATGCAATACGTTCTGTACCTACTAGGCATGTACTAGGAAAAGCAAAAATAGATAGAATAATAGGCTTTTGTAAGCCATGTGAATGCAAAACATTTTTGTTTTATGTACCCTCGTGGATACTACACAAAATTACGCACTCTTTGCGACCGTAAGATGATGGATACACCGAGGAATACACGCGTTCATTTTTCTTATCCTTAGTCCTTATGATGATGCATGTGCTTATAGATGCATTGCTTCTGTAGATAATCTGGATTAAAGCTACGTGGTGTGAGAGTTGCCTGAAAGGAGCTTAAGGAAATCGATGAGCTTGATGGATGACACTATCTGAAAAATGAACACCTCCCCGTAGGTTGTGCATCAACTCCAGGTTTGTCTATGTAAATCCTCTCCCTTGCCGCCCAGAGGTAGAGGGAGATTGCTTGATGGAGGCAATGCTAATGGCTATTACTGCAAAGTGGTGTGTTCTTTCTGAAGGCAATGCTATGTAAACTGACTTAAGATCTTAGCTTCACCGCTGAAGCCTAGTCAATCAAGATTTTTATTTGCCCTGCATAACCCAAGGGTTACAAGACCAATAAATACAACTTATGTAATAATTATGTTGGTTAAATAAAATAAATCTGAAAAGGTCAAGTCAGACTCTTACGAAGAGAACTGGACGCCATATGCTATGCGACGGTTTAACTTATGTTTGTGTATGTGTGTTTACTTCACGTGGTGATGCCATTTTGTGACGTAATTCTTTGTTAGGTTTGTAGCTCCATCTGGTGTTAGCAATTTGTGGCAGTATTAGTGTTAGTTTGAAAGAATTCTACTGTTATTTTATTTAATTTTTGTTCACTGTCCTCCGGCTAGCTATGATCTTTTGGTCAAGCACTTCTCTTTATACAGGTTGTGTAAACGGAAAGGAATCTTTTATCCAAAGATAACACTGATGAAGAAATTTGTTTTACACTTTTATTGCCGAACACATTTACTATCACATTTACACATTGATCTTGACACTCGCCAAACTGAAACTGTTATAACAACTTCTTACTGATCACTTTTAATCCACGTACTTCAACCTTTTGTATAATTAACTTTACCATGCTTGAGATTTCTCATAACTCTTATACGCGTAACTTGCGAATCGATAGCCGACGTGTAATATTTCTGCTGGACTGAAGGCGACGTGTATCATACAAAATATTTTCGACCAACTGACGGGAATGCGACGTGTAGTGTACAAAGAATTTTGATGAACTGACGGGGTCTTTACCTCTAACCTACCTTTTATACTCCTTCACCCAGATATGCCTAAAGATTATAACTGAGCTGCAATTGGCTAATAAAACGCGCCAACATTAGCGTCTATTTATATATCCAATGAAAATTATGAATACATATGCTCTAGGGAAATGTTCCAGCAAATTCTAAAAGAAAAACGCGCCAATATTACGTAACTTCCTCGTCTCCAATAATGATAAACAGCTCACTCCCTCGCTGCATTATTGCACGCTATTATTGTCAGTTTCAGTAAGGCAGTATAAACTTACTTCTCAACAATAATTACAATCAACAAACATTTCAAATCAATGCACATAATAAAGCATATTCATACTATAATCACTCTTTACATTTAAATAATTTGTGATACAAATTACTGCATCAGCTATCCTTAAACTTTCATACTGTATCAATGCAATCGCGAGAAACAACTAAATGTTGACAGGACTTTAAGAGTGTGACCAAGAAATAAACAAGTAAACACCAGTTCCTTCCCATATACTGCCTTGAACCGCCAAGACCAAACAACTGCTGCTAGATTACGAATCGGACATACAAAACTCACTCACCTCTACCTCTTCACCAATGAACCACCTTCTGAATGTTGTTTCTGTACTACAAGAACTCACTGTTGAACATCTACTATGTAAATGCCAACAATAGAACTGTCTCAGAACTGAAAAGATTTCTTCCCACCTCCACACTGCAATAGATACTGAAGTGGCCTATCTAAAACTGCAGATTGTCGTGACCTCTTAACAAACTAGCTCAATGAGCGACTGGTACCGAGGATCTTAAAGTTATATTTCACATTATGCGAGGTCAGATGCGGAACGCAGCTGAGAGAAATTATGAAAATATACCAATATGTTCCTAGTAATAGTATTATTTCATGGTGTAGAAGAGGGAAGGGCCTATCTACTATAATAATTTACACATAATGAAAATGGATGGCAAATGGCTTTAATGGTGAAAAGGGATTACATTACCTCATTGCTTCCTTGCCTGTCGGTGGGGACGCCATACTGCTCGTATGGACAGCGACACACACTACGACTTACCCCTAGCAGTAACTCGGCTCGACTGACTAAAACCCACGCTAACTCGGCGTGGTTACGCTATGCTAGAACTGGTTTATCCCCTCCACGCTTGCGCAATATCCGATCTGGGCCGCCAGGTCACCTACGCAATAATGCTTACAAACGCCACAAAATATCGGTCTTTTTAACAGAATATAAAATGTTTCAACATAATATTTTCTCGTTCGTACTTGAATACCAATCTTAATATTAATATTTATTTGACCATGTTAAAATTACCGCTGTAGAACCATTATTTATTTTATGTTCTCTTTGTATGTTCTCTTTGTGAACATGTAACATTTTTTTCTAATTATGCATTAATGTAAATAATTGAGGAGTCGCATATGACCATGCAGTTAGCGCGACTTTAAATAAATAAATTAAAAAAAACAATTCGAACTTTTAATAACGGATTCACAGAAATGTGTTATACTTTAAAAGCTTATTTGAAATAAATTGTGTGTTTTAAAGAGATCTACTTTTTTGTGTAGTACATTTCCGTCTGTCTATCGTTTAACGTTTATCATTTAAACACAAACATACAAAATTCTTTCAGAATGAAGAGGACATTACAGCTATTCGAGATATACATTTTATTTGTCACCTAAATATCTTTCATACCTGGTATTTTAATCGCAATCTTAGAGCCAGTTTTTAGAAAATAAAAAATTTCGAAAAATGTTCCATGTAAACGGTAGTTTGGGGTGGGGCGATTTTTTTTTTAAAATCTTCGTGTCGCATCTTTCGAACATACTGAACTTAAATACTTTTTTTTTTAATTTAGGGGCCTCAAAAATGTATTTCCGTTGAAATCTCGGTATCGAGTATTTGAGTGGAATGCAAATACCTTCTGTACTGCATAGTTATAAAATCTGATGTGTTACACTCACATGACTTTCTCTACTCTTGTACAAACTATTTTTACAAACGCTTATTCCCCATATGCTTCATGTTAATCGAGATATGGAAATATTAATCTTATTGCTAATTTTCTGGTAGATGCAAGGGGAATTGCTAGGCTTTAAGAGATAGTCAAATATTTTAAGAGCTGGTTGCTATGTGGAGTATTCCATTCTCTTTGCATTACCAGGCAAAAAAAATGAGTAACGAATTTGAGAAAAGGTATAATTATTGGAAAATTTGAGGGAATAACAAGCAATATCTCGAAAATGGTTCACTCAACAAGAAAAATGTATATGACATAAATTGAGTATTTTAACCCAATCTACATTTTTTGTGTAGTAAAAGTTTGTCTATCTCTTATGGCTTACCAGTTATATAAAAGTCGTTCACAATGAAGAATGCTTTTGGAGACATTCCCAGAAAATTGAGATATACATTTCATTTGTCATAAAAATATCTTAAACATATGATATTTTAATCAAAATCGTTAGAGCCATTATTGAGAAAATTAACATTTTCGAAAAATGTTCCATGTAAAGGGTACTCTAGGGTAGGGGGATTTATCTTGAAGACCTTCGTGTCGCACCTCTGGAAGATACTGAACCTAAATACCAAGTTTGGTGTTTATCCGACTTTTCGTTTCTGAGTTATGCTGTTCACAGACAGACACACACACGGACATGTTTCCAAAAATACTTTTTTTGGATTCAGGGAATCTCAAAACATGTATTTCCGGTGAAATCTCGGTATCGAATGTTTGGGTGGAATACAATACTTCCCCTACTTACTATACGTAGTAGAGAAAGTAAAAATGAGTAACGAATTTGAGAAAAAGTATAATTATTGGAAAGTTTAAGGGAATAACAAGCAATATCTCGAAAATCGTTCACTCAACAAGAAAAATGTATATGACATAAATTGAGTATTTTAACGCGATCTACATTTTTTGTGTAGTAAAATTTTGTCTATCTCTTATGGTTTACTAGTTATGCAAAAGTTGTTCACAATGAAGAATACTTTTGGAGACATTCCCGGAAAATTCGAGATATACATTTCATTTGTCACGAAAATATCTTAAACTTATGATATTTTAATCAAAATCGTTAGAGCCATTTTTGAAAAAATTTAAATTTTCGAAAAAGGTTCCACGTAAAGAGCAATCTGGGGTGGGGGGATTTTCTTGAAAACCTTCGTGTCGCATCTCTGGAAGATACTGAACCTAAATACCAAGTTTGGTGTTTATCCGACTTTTCGTTTCTGAGTTATGCTGTTCACAGACAGACACACACACGGACATGTTTCCAAAAATACTTTTTTTGGATTCAGGGAATCTCAAAACATGTATTTCCGGTGAAATCTCGGTATCGAATGTTTGGGTGGAATACAATACTTCCCCTACTTACTATACGTAGTAGAGAAAGTAAAAATGAGTAACGAATTTGAGAAAAAGTATAATTATTGGAAAGTTTAAGGGAATAACAAGCAATATCTCGAAAATCGTTCACTCAACAAGAAAAATGTATATGACATAAATTGAGTATTTTAACGCGATCTACATTTTTTGTGTAGTAAAATTTTGTCTATCTCTTATGGTTTACTAGTTATGCAAAAGTTGTTCACAATGAAGAATACTTTTGGAGACATTCCCGGAAAATTCGAGATATACATTTCATTTGTCACGAAAATATCTTAAACTTATGATATTTTAATCAAAATCGTTAGAGCCATTTTTGAAAAAATTTAAATTTTCGATAAAGGTTCCACGTAAAGAGCAATCTGGGGTGGGGGGATTTTCTTGAAAACCTTCGTGTCGCATCTCTGGAAGATACTGAACCTAAATAGCAAGTTTGGTGTTTATCTGACTGTTCGTTTCTGAGGTATGGTGTTCACAGACACACACGGACATGTTTCCAAAAATGCTTGTTTTGGATTCAGGGGGCCTCAAAACATGTGTTTCCAGTGAAATCTCGGTATCGAATTTTTGGGTGGAATACAATACTTCCCCTATTTACTATACGTAGTAGAGAAAGTAATAAAGGATAATGGATAGAGAAAGTTGTGTGAATGTAACATGTGTTTTACGCTAAATCTGAATATTTGGTTTTTAGGAAAATATTTATACAGTTTCCTTTTCCTTCAAAGGTGGAAACGTATGTGAACACTCAAATAGTTTTTGATGCAACCTATGATTGGCCTATCTCAAAACAACATCATCAGTTTATCTAACTTCTACTGAGGAGGAAGAGTTACTCAACATAGGACTGAAGGGCTTATCTATGTAATAGTGGTTTACAAAAAAGTTTACTTGCAGTGCATTCAGAGAAGTGGGTCAACTTCTCCAAGCAGGGGGCAAAACTTATTCATTTATTGATTTGTAATCAGAAAGAGCATGCAATACACCATCAAACGAGGGGGGTGGGGGAGGCTTAGACACGGAACCAGACGCGAGCAGTTACCGAGCCGCTAGCAGCGTTTCCACTGAATTTCTTTCATCCTGGCTTTTCTTCACCCAAAATTCCTTTCTCCTTCCACTTCAAATCGGCTTTCAACTCCTCGGAGCTGCAGGAAAAGTTGGGAGTCAATATCGGATACTCTTTTCGCATCCGTTCTCTTTCTTAATGTCTCACTTGCTCTGTCTCTCCACATCTCTATTTTGTCATCCTTCTCCAAGTTCTTTCCTATTTGGTATTCCCGATGGGAAAAACCGCCAGATGCTTGCATGCACTCAAGAACCAACATTATTCCGGTTTCTTGAGGTCAATGAAATGGCCACCGTCTCCTTTTCATTTCGTGAATGATTACAGGGTAGCAGGAGGAGGGGGAAGCCACTAATGTCTGCGACTTTCGTCAACTTCTGGTCTTCACTCTTTCGGAAGTTGCGACGTCAGGTGAAAGCGTAAAGCCCATTTTAACGCAAAAAGCAGTTCCAAACAAAGGAGTTGCAGGGGATTGTGCCCGACTGGCGACAGATGTGAGCTATGTTTACCTCAACTTTTCTTTACAAGCTGTTTTAAAAATACTGGAGACTGTACAGGAGCATTGTACAATATAAATAAAATTAATTCAACATATCAATTGTGTGTAATGTTTTTTTATAAAATAGGGAAACTTACTTACTGGGCGCCCCTCGTACTTTTATTAGCTACAGTAAATTAGCTTGCTAATATCTCCCTAATTTGAATTCTCCATCTTTAAAGCGTTATAATTTTTACTTTCTCTGCTACGTATAGTAAGTACGGGAAGTATTGTAAATTCGATACCGAGATTTCACCGGAAATATATGTTTTGAGACCCCTTGAATCCAAAAAACCCATTTTTGGAAACATGTCCGTGTGTGTCTGTGTGTCTGTAAACAGCACAACTCAGAAACGAACATTCGGATAAACACCAAACTTGGTATTTAGGTTCAGTATCTTCCAGAGATGCGACACGAAGGTTTTCAAGAAAATCCCCCACCCCAGAATACCCTTTACATGGAACATTTTTCGAAAATTTTAGTTTTCTCAAACATGGCTCTAACGATTTTGATTAAAATATCATATGTTAAGATATTTTCATGACAAATAAAATGTCTACCTTGAATTTTCTGGGAATGTCTCCAAAAGCATTCTTCACTGTGAACGACTTTTGTATAACTGGTAAACCATGAGATAGACAAAATTTTACTACACAAAAAATGTAGATCGCGTTTCTGCAAATGTTTATCTCGAATAATGTGAAATAGATGGAGAATAAGATTTTGTAAAAATAGTTTGTACAAGAGTAGAGAAAGTCATGCAAGTGTAACACATCAGATTTTTACTAAAGGTTATGCTGCTCAGATTAGAGTGTAAGAAAGAGGGTCAAGGGTGGGAGAGGGAGGGTTAGTGGCTTAGTGGCGGGTATTTGTTTGTTTTGTAAACAATAGCGTGTTCTTGTAAACAACTTTTTTCTCTTCTTGTTTTGTTTGTTAGTTTCTCTGTTTTTTTTTTCTTTCTTTTCTTGTAAATATCATTAACTTGAAAGTTCACTGTGAGAAATATAGTCCGAAATATATGGACTGCAGTGTATTATATAAGCACGAACGGGCTATCTGGCCCGTGCGATGTACCAGTTTGAACGTATAAAATTTTTAAGACCAATAAATACACCCTACTTCTACTTTGAACTTAAAGTGAAACAGATATAAGGCAGGTCGTACAATGAATGTTGCGAACGCTGAGAGACAACATAGGCATCAAGCTGAACGTTTATTTGTTCCGGATGCCAAAGAAAGGAAGGAAGTTCACTTACCCACTAACACGTTACATTTTTGGTGTGAAAGAAAGGAAATTGAAGCGCCAAATTTATCGAACAGTTTACTAACAGACGTCTAAGTATCCGGTTCGTGGTTGACGTGCTCTACACAGAATCGCGTGTTCAAATCTCTAGCTACTCGACTGCAACACATACAATCTGGATAGATCCGGTAATCGTAAACTTTAATCAAATATTCACAGAGTATACCGGAGACACAGCTCCTGTAGTTAACATTACGATAATTGCAATGTTGCTAGGATACCTACCTCGAAGATATCGCGGAATATCACAAGTATTTTGCATACCTTCTACTAGAACTGCAGTTCTCTCTGTCTTCCCAATTTGGCACATAAACAGTGACGAAATTACACTGAAGCAGATAGTTTCTTTGCGTTATTTGCACCCCGCTTTGGGCGTCAATTTGAAGTAGATGGTATCTTTGCAGTATTTTAGGAGTATTGTAGTTCTTATGTTGGGGAGCCGAACATGTAGTTTCAACCGCACGTATGGTACCCGGTTTCTGGTAGCCTTCGCCCCAAGTTTAAAAATAATTTCAACTTTGTAATTAAACTGTTTCTTTAAATATTTAATATTTGTGTTTGCCTCGGCTGCGTCTGTATTATTTTAGACATGGATGTCTTGGCAGGGCGTGATGCGTCAAGAACATAGGCTTACACAGATTTTAAGTTTTAATTCACTCCTTTTTATTAATCATTGACACAAATTAAATAGCACTTCACTGATATCAAGAGCTGTGAGATGTTTTGATTAAATAATTACACTTTTTTCATACATAAACTATTTTCGTCTTACACGAATACGTAATTAATTTCTCGAGGACACTTCTCGCGTCTGGTTAGTAACTCTGTCTGCAGGCAACTGAACTGATTTCAAGCGCCTAAACTTTGTAAATTTATGTATTTCAAGTCTCTGATTGGCTAATCCTACTCCAATAAAATACCTTCATTTAACTAAAGCTTTTTCTGGTTGTTGATTGGCTATTTTTATAAACTGTCACTAAAATTACATTATTGTTACTCCAAGAATCACAAGTAGTACTGTTAAACTTTCTTACTCATTATTGACTCAAGGTTACCTCATTGTTAGCAACTTTTAACTTATTATTCTCACAGCTCCTACATTATTAAATTGCGTAATGCATTCATATAACATTATTGAACATGTTTACAATAATATAAGCATATGCAATGACTGTTACATACATTTTACAAATTATTACATATACATATTGCTTCAAGGCGGACTGTTATTGAATTTACATATTATATACTTTGACTGAAATCATTTAAGTGTTAAAAACACTGCCTCAACGGCCAGTTATTATCATTTTAAAAAATCTGACGTGTTACATTCAGATGACTCTTAAGAAAGTTTATTTTCCTAGCTACTTCATTTTAATCGAGATAAACCTTTCCGGAAATAGCTACATTACACATTTCGTTATAGATACAAAGGGAACAGCGACAGTCAAATGTTTAACAACTGGACGCTATATGCTGGACTTAAAATTCCATACTGTTTCCATGACATCGCGAGAAACGGCTGAAACTCGACAGGGCTATAAGAATGTCTTAAATATTGAACAATCTGAACCATTAATAACGGATATTTTGGAAACGGCTGATGTCACAAAAAATTTTAAATAAATTATGACATTAAAAAGGTCTGCTGCTTCCCCCTTTTTTGGGCGTAGTACGTTTTCGTCTATCGCTTAACGTTTACCCTACACACAAGATTTTACAAAATTTCTTCCGAATGAACAGGCTATTCCCAGAAAATTCAAGGTATACATTTTATTTGTCATGTGAATATATTTAATGTATAGTATTTTAAACAAAATCGTTATAACCATGTTTTAAGGAATCAAAAATTTCGAAAAATGCTCTATGTAAAGGCTAATTTGGGTGAAAGAATTTTCTTGAAAATGTTCGTGTCGTATCTTTGGAAGCTAATGAACTTAAATACCAAGTTTGATAGTTATCCGAGACTTCGTTTTTGAGTTATGCTGTTCACACACATACAAGGATTCAGGGGCCTCAAAGCACGTACTTCCGGTGAAATCTCAGTATCGAATTTTTTGGTTGGAATAGGATACTAAGAGCAGAGGCATGGATCCCAATTTCTTTACTAAATTCGATACGAGCTTTCACCAGAAATACACGTTTTGAGCCCCCTAAATCAAAAACATTTTCAGAAGAAGCTTCATGCGTGTGAATGAGTGTATGAACAGCATAATTCAAAAGTAAAAGTCGTATAAACACTAAACTTGGTTTAGATAATCATTTCTGTGTTGGAATTTGTAAGACTAAAACAATACCGAAAGGTAACCTTACCTGGACATGTTTCGAGGTTGTTTACCTCATCTTCAGCATTCTGCAAGTGGTGCGGTTTTGGAAGGGGTTGGCTTTGATGTCATTGGTGTTTGTGTTATAAATTTCCAGACGGTTCTGTGTGGCGACAAATAGAAATTTAGGAGGTTTTGTTTTTTTAAGATGTGGAATTTCCCCCTAACGTCTAATTCTGGGTATCTTGCGGGTTTTACGAACGTTAAATTTTGTATTATCTCATGGGTGATTGACCAGAAAAGGTGAGCAATAACGGATTTGACTCTATATTTGTATTTAATTGCTCTTAGATGTTCTTTCAATCTTGTTCCCAGATTTCTCTCTACGTAGAGTTTGTTGCAATTTGCACAGTCTATTTTGTATATGCCGGATTTTTTTACTTTCTCTACTACGTATAGTAAGTAGGGGAAGTATTGCATTCCTCTCAAAAATTCGATACCGAGATTTCACCGGAAATATATGTTTTGAGACCCCCTGAATCCAAAAAAGCATTTTTAGAAGGATGTCCGTGTGTGTGCCTGTGAACAGCATAACTCAGAAACGAACAGTCGGATAAACACCAAACTTGGTATTTAGGTTCAGTATCTTCCAGAGATGCGACACGAAGGTTTTCAAGAAAATCCCCCCACCCCGGATTACCCTTTGCATGGAACATTTTTCTAAAATTTTAACTTTCTCAAAAATGGCTCCAACGATTTTGATTAAAATATCGTATGTTTAAGATATTTTCATGACAAATGAAATGTATATCTCGAATTTTTTGGGAATGTCTCCAAAAGTATTCTTCATTGTGAACGACTTTTGCAATAACTGGTAAACGATAAGAGGTAGACAAAATTTTACTACACAAAAAATGTAGATCGCGTTAAAATATACAATTTATGTTACATACATTTTTTTTGTTGAGTGACCATTTTCGAGATATTGCTTGTTATTCCCTTAAATTTTCCAATACTTATACTTTTTCTCAAATGGAAATTCATTAATCATTTTTTTTTTGTCCTGGTAATGCAAAGAGAATGGAATACTCCACATAGCAACCAGCTCTTAAAACATTTGACTATCGCTTAAAGCCTACCAATTCCCCTTGCATCTACAAGAAAATTAGCAATAAGATTAACATCTCGATTAACATGAAGCATATGGAGAATAAGCGTTTGTAAAAATAGTTTGTACAAGAGTAGAGAAAGTCATGTGAGTGTAACACATCAGATTTTTATTTAATTGCTCTTAGATGTTCTTTCAGTCTTGTTCCCAGATTTCTCTTGGTTTTTCCTACGTAGAGTTTGTTGCAATTTGCACAGTCTGTTTTGTATATGCCGGATTTTTTTGTTCTCTTGAATGGAATCCTTTAAGTTGGTGCGCAGAATTTACTTTCAAAAAGTTCACAGAAAAAAATCTTGACAGCACAAAACTAAGTCAAGCAAAAGACAAAACCTATTTCAGACATTTACATACAATCCAGGACAGAGTTGGTTGTACCTAATAGTCTATAAATAACTACAAGAAGCTTTCAAAATCCGTAGCCATGTTGGTGGAATCAAAACACGTTGCATTATGTTCCTTGAAATACATCCGCCGACTTGTATGAAACAAAAGATGTCGCTTTTTAGATTGCGATGGTAATTTGTTATTTATTTGTTGTTGAGCCCCACGTTTGGAAGCCAGTTTGCGACGGTATTACTTATAATGTTTGTTTATTTGTGTTTACTCCACGTGGTGAAGCCATTTTGTGACGTGATTCTTTGTTAGGTTTGTTAGCTCCATCTGGTGTTAGCAATTTGCGGCAGTATTAATGTTTGTTTTAAAGAATGCTACTGTTATTTTATTTAATTTTGGTTCTCTGTCCTCCGGCTAGCTATGATCTTTTTGGTCGAGCACTTCTCTTTATACAGGTTGTGTAAACGGAAAGGAATCTTTTAATCAAAGATAACACTGATGAGGGAATTTGTTTTACACTTTTTATTGTCGAACACATTCACTATCAAATTTACACATTGATCTTGACACTCACCAAACTGAAACTGTTATAATAACTTCATTACTGATCATTCCTAATTCGCGTACTTCAACTTTTTGTATAATTAACTTTACAACACTTTAGATTTTTCATAACTCTACTGGACTGAAGGCGACGTGTAACGTACAAATATTTTCGATGAACTGACGGACTGAAGGCGACGTGTAGCATACAAATATTTTCGGTGAACTGACGGACTGAAGGACTTTACCTCTAACCTAGCCCTTTTTATACTCCTACACCCCGATATGCATAAAGATTATAACTGAGTTGCTATTGGCTAATAAAACGCGCCAACATTAGCGTCTATTTTTTATATCCAATGAAAATTATGAATACGTATGCTTTAGGAAAAATGTTCCAGCAAATTCTAAGAAAAACGCGCCAACATTACGTAACTTCCTCGTCTCTAATAATGATAAACAGCTCACCCCCTCGGTGCATTATTGCACGCTATTATTGTCAGTTTCAGTAAGGCAGTATAAACTTACTTCTCAACAATAATTACAATAAACAAACATCTTAAATCAATGACACATAAAAATTCATATTCATACTATAATCATTCTTTACATTTAAATAATTTATGATACAAATTACTGCATCAAGATGACCATAATATCACAGTGAAATCAACAATAGCTTCCTTTTCTCAGAAAACGTGCTATAGATCTGTCTAGATCGGGGGGCGAACCCGGGCCGCTGGCTATTTTTGTGTGGCCGGACCACAAACTTACGGTAACATAAAGTTAAGAGCTCAATTTATTAATTGATATATAGTGTAATGTGCTACAGAAGGACAAATACAAAGAAGTTATTTTAGTTGATTTTGACAACTGTGTGCCGAGTGACACATTTCCTCGTCTGAGGACTTTGCACGAGGATTAATATCAAGTGTTCCCATCAACACACCAGTTCAAGCTGTAAGTAAAAGTTTTATATAAATTTAAGAGAATGTTTTTTTGTGCTGGATGTAAAACAAAACGGTAGACCAAAGACAGCTACTCGCGAAGATAACTCTATTAACGTTGCGAGTCCTAAAAGATCAATTCGCTGCGTGTCTAGACAGAGTGGAGTAAGCAAAGAATCTGTTCGGCAAACTTTAAAAACAACCTGCCACATGTTGGTGTGGGATTATAACACGTTGGGTTGCTGGGTTCGTTGTGGGTGCGGGGGTATGTGTTGTGTTCGTAGGCTCTTAGCCCCTCATGAGTTCGTTCCTCTTTCAGTGGTAAGGTGATATGGGACCGGGGAAGGATTCCTATCTCAGGTATACAAGCAAAGAAGGCACAGGTAACCAGTAGACGACCTTCAGTTGCGGGTCACTTTATTCTTGCCAAAAACACATTCCTTCTGTCCCGCACACAAGACACAAGCCGATCGCTACAGTTGTGATGATTTATGAAGTCGCTGTCACCTAATCGACGTCCGGATGATGAGTTGTCGCTCCTCGCTATAACACGCTGATTTATCTGATTATCACTTATTCTCTTGCACGACGCTATACTTGAACTTTGTTAAGGTAGACTTAGTTATTTCGCCGACCGCTGCGTCGGAAAATGCAACACTTAGCGTTTTAACATGATGCCGGTTGGAACCAGAGACCAAGAGAGAGTGATTTTCGTCTTCGCGGCTCCTACCTTGTTCTGCCTAGGATCGTTTCCTATTTCACGCCCATTTTCTAGGCGACTTGGTTTGGTCCCTAACCACGTGACTTATCACGTCGGTTATTTGCTGCTTTCTTTTCTACGCTTAATTCCTATTGGCGGTTCTCCTACCAAGACGAGTGCGAATTGGCATTTTCAATCTGGAATTTTTATGGCCTGTCGCTCATTACTAGCGTTGGTTTTTCTGCTCCGGTGAATTTGGAGACCGATTAAGCACGTGCATCTTGGTGCCGATCAGTCGCGTTGGAATGTTCTGCTTTTGTTCATAAAGCCACACGTTCGGCAGAATTATTAAGAGACAGGAGACCTTTCCGGTGTGTCCCGTTATAACCTCAAGCACTTTTAACAACTATGTTCCGGTCTACCCTTCTGCAAACTTTAGCTCGTTCGAACTTTCATTCCTTATGCTACAAATATGACTAATTTATGTGTATTTATTCTATTTATTATCCATATGTATACGAGGGGTATTTTTTAAGTAAGGTCCGGTTCGTCGTTGTAAAAAAAAACACGAGACATACTTTCGTCAAATATTGTTTATTCAATTCTTCATACATTCAGCTATTTCTCCACATAGTCGCCGTTGTTGTTAAGACATTTGTCGTAACGAGGGACAAGTTTTTGTAGTCCCTCGACATAGAAGTCCGCCGCCTGCGAGGAAAGCCAATTCGTAACAGCTGTTTTCACTTCATCGTTCGTCTGCAAACGCTTGCCGCCGAGGAATCTCTTCAGATGCAGGAAGAGGTGGTAGTCGCTAGGAGCAAGATCGGGGCTGTAGGGAGGATGATCGATCTGCTGCCAACCAAAGGATCCAATGAGAGCTTGTGTCTGAGCGGCGGTGTGGGGCCTTACATTATCGTGCAAGAGAATCATTTCGGCAGACAGCAGGATGCGACGTTTATTCTGAACTGCACGGCGAAGTTTCCTCAAAGTTTGACAATACACGGCTGCATTGATTGTTGTCCCCGGATCCATGAACTCCACAACCAGAATACCACGTCTGTCCCAAAAGACTGTTGCCATAACCTTGCGAGTTGAGAATGACTGCTTGAATTTCACTTTCGTCAGAGATGTCGTGTGTCGCCACTCCATCGACTGTTGCTTGGATTCAGCGGTCACGTGGGACACACATGTCACATCCCCTGTGATGATATGGTCCAAAAATGCATCACCTTCCTCGTGGTATCGGGTCAAGAACGTCAGAGCACTGGCACATCTCTTTTCTTTGTGTTCCTCTGTTAGTATCGTCGGAACCCATCGATTGCACAATTTTCTGTAGCCCGTGATTTCTGACAGAATTCTGTACAGAACAGACCTTGAAACCTGCTTAAAATGCAATGACAGTGTGGAAACGGTGAACCGTCGGTTGGCACGAATTTCGGGGTTTACGGCACGCACAAGATCCTCGCTGACAGATGGCCGGCCCGAGCGCGGTTCGTCATGCACGTTCTCTCTGCCTGCCTTGAATAACCTCACCCACCTACGGTATCACTCATGGCTTAAACTTCACTAATCTGGCGATGAATTTCTGCCGCTGTCGTATTCCTTGCTGTAAAAAATCGAATGACCCGATCTGATTTCACATCCGGTGGCCCGCGCGATTGTCGTAATCACACAGTACGGTCCACTGCCTACCTGACTCCAACTGCTGTGTCACTGTGTGTAAGGGATGCCGGGATTGAGTGCGCATGCGCGAAAGTACAGTCACCTGATTCTTCCGACTATACGGGGCAGCGGACCTTACTTAAAAAAATACCCCTCGTGTATATAATTGTCAGGCGCGTGTTTCTGCTTCAATGTTCGCAATGATCCTCTACACAGGCGTCATCACCAATCAGATGGAAAATGATTAAACACGTTATATTCAGTGAAGATTGTTTATTTTACTTGCACGATCATGCCCACACTCAAAACGCAGGGTGACGGTCTGTGCAAAACCCAAGTTGGGTGCATGAGATTGATGGTCCAGGTGCTCCCAGAGTAATGGTGTGGTGCGGTCTTCTTGGTGATGTCTTGGACCCGCATTTCTTTGAAGCTTACGTGTACCAAAATTCTGACACTGAAGTGCTAGACTCTATTTTATCAAACTTTCTAGATGACCGCCGTTGAACAGACGTCAAAGACTGTGTTTTCAACAAGAATCTCTTTTGAATCTCAAGAGTTGGGGTGGTCCAACGCCTTGGCTTGCAAGCTCACCTGATTTGACGCCCCTAGACGTTTTTCTTTGGGGTTATGTAAAACATGTTTTCCAGACAAAGTTCGAGCTTTTTTAAGACTTTAAACTGGAATCAATAATGTTATTCGGGATATTTCCCCAGCTACACTTTCCAATGTGAGTACTGAAGCCCAGGATCGAATGGGGCGTAGTCTTCTGGGTGATGGACGCCACTTTGAACATCTGCGTTAGTTCTTAAACCAACATGACAAGTATTAGATGTAGTTAATTTCAAGATTCTTACATTACTGAAAATTACTGCATTTTTCATGCGACTTTTGGACCAGACGGTACCTCCGCTCCCATTCCATTAGTGAAATGCAGCAGAAACCGAATTACGCATCACCTGATGGTTCCAGGAAGAAGAATCTTGCTTGGTCACGATAGAGTAACAGGGTCGTATACTAGCTTATGTCGCATCGTAAACCCTCTTCTCTTCCCTATTGGTCGTATTGATTCCCAATGAACTGCAAGACTTCCTTATTCTAGGGCCGTCAGCGATTCGTTCGCATCCTGCTCAAAACCCGTGGAGCGTTTCCGGAGGAACATGTTTGTTCCGTTTCCTCCATACATAAACCACCTCCTGCACACGAATCGTTTAGTGCCTTGAGAAGTAAATGAACCTTTACGACATCCGGCATCAAACACGCTACACACAATATTCTTGAATGATGCAACATCTGGTAATAACACCACTATTACCTGAAAATGCTACTTGGAATAAAGATCTTATCTGCTGAATTCACATGACCTTCTCCACGCACTCTTCTACAAACTAGTCTTCCATACTATACTAATTCTAAACAGCGAGATAGCTCCGAGGTAACGTGTGAGCCTCGCAATCGGGAGTTCCCGGGTTCGAGTCCCGTGGATGGCCAACTCTGAACCCTGGGTTTTTGTTTTGTGGTTTTCCCCGATCGGTAGACGAATGCTAGAATGGTTTCTTATCTAACATCCTTTCCTTTCCATCATTTACCTTTCATTCCGTTTCCTTTTCATCTTTCGGGTGTGCTTCTAGGTTTCATGATGCATGGCGGTGCCATACCTGCTTTAAGGAAAGTACTTCCCGTGGACAATAGAAGGGTAGTACCTGGTCGGTGGGTCGTTCATCGCCCTCTCTAGACAGCCATAGCAATGGGGCGGGTTTTCGAGCCTGGAACTTCTCTGAGTCTGCCTGCCTGCCTGTAGCCTCCTGTGGTTCTTTCACTTCATCCTGCCTCACAATAGATATATACAGGTCGCAATGCGCGAGGTGTTCCCCTACGTTGTATAACCTATACCTACATTTATTAATCCACATAAATTGTGAATTCACATTTCCACATTTCGTTGTAAGATAGGGTAGGTAAAGCGATAGTCAGATTTTTAAAGAACGTATCGCTATAATGATTGAAATTCAATACTTTACATGACTACGAAGAAAAAAAAGGGACAGCAACTTATCACTTGAAAAAAAGAACTTGAAAATTCAAATCAATAACAAAGAATATCTTGGAAATGGTTAACGCTAGAGAAAATTTTATTTGACAAACTGTGTGCTTTAAAGGGTCCTACATTTTTGTGTAGTAAGATTTTCTCCATCTCTTACGGTTTGCAGTTGAACAAAAGTCATTCAGAATAAAGAGTTCTTCATGGGTTATTCGAGAAAATTAAAAATATACATTTCATTTGTCAGGTATCTAAATGCTTTAAATGTTTCTGTCTCTCTCTCCCCCCCCTCTCTCTCTTACACACACACACACACACACACACACATACACAGGGATCCTTCTCTAAAAATAATTTTTTGGTTTCAGGGGACTAAACTAAATTAAATTAACATTTATTTATGGACGCTCTTTAACTGCTGTGGTCCTTAGCGTCCCATTCTATATTGGGCGTGAAAGACAGAAAATTTTACTTAGAGGCCTCTAACAGGCTTGAGGTTCTTTTACGTGCCGTAAATATACGACACGGGACCAACGGCTTTACTTCCCTTCCGAAGGAAGCCATGCTAAGGATTTTTACGACCGAAAAAATCCATCGTCCTCCGCCGGGAGGAGGATGGCATTCAGAGGACCTCAAAGCATTTGCTTCAGTCGAAATCTCGGTATTCAATTTTTGGATGGAATGCAATAGCTACTCTCCCTACTCTGTACGTGCTAGAGAAAAGTAAAATGTCAAAACAATGGGAAGAAAATTTTAGTTATTTTGGCTTAAAGAAATACTTCTGAAGCTCAAAATTCTAATTAAAGCATCCTTAAATTCCTTTGCATTCCTTTTAAAATTATAGATAATATAAACTACCATTAACGGAACATTTAAAGACCGAGCATGCCTGTTTCTTACTCTGTTCTGTATTGCGTGACACAGCTCGAGAACAATGTTCCGTAACGAAGCCACTTGCGCAGAGGATCGTCTGTTGCACGGTTTTCAGTCGTTCGTTTTCAAACGTAATCAAAGCGTGTGATGGACCGCAAAATTGCATCTTTTACTCCCGAAATGGTTCATTTGCGGGGGTATATCATTAGTATGCATCGTTTGATTACATCCACTCTGATAATTGCATCAAATGGTGACGAGACCATAAGAAAGTGCGACTGTGCTAAACTTGTGTGGACTTCCATCTCGCGTTAACATGACATTAATGGCATCCGAACGTTGTACGTAGATTATGAATGTATTGTGTAGAAATCGCTCAAGCCGCCTGCTTGCTCTTTAACATCAGACATCAGCTGAACTAAGTTACACGAAGTTTCAAGGGACACATCTAGGAATTTTCCAAAACCTAAAGTATTCTACCGAATGTTTTGAATTTTTAACTACATCTAGTATCTGTATAAAGAAGTATGGTTGCAAATTTTGGTGTATATATTTGCTTCTTTCCCCACATCCGACTACCGTGAACATTCTGGAACTGAACTAAATCCCAATTCAAAGTGAAGTGGCTGAAACTGAACTAAGTAGTCACACTAGTAAAGTGAAGTGATTTTAAGCTGAACTAAATCACACAACTAAAGTGAAGTGGCTGAAGCTGAACTGTCACACTAGTAAAATGAAGTAACTGAAGCTGAACACAGCACACTAGTAAAATGAAGTAACTGAAGCTGAACTACGTCACACAAGTAAAGTGAAGTGACTGAAGCTGAACTACGTAACACTAGTAAAATGAAGTAACTGAACTACGTAACACTAGTAAAGTGAAGTAACTGAACTACGTAACACTAGTAAAATGAAGTAACTGAACTACGTAACACTAGTAAAGTGAAGTGACTGAAGCTGAACTACGTAACACTAGTAAAATGAAGTAACTGAACTACGTAACACTAGTAAAGTGAAGTAACTGAACTACGTAACACTAGTAAAGTGAAGTAACTGAACTAAGTCACACAAGTAAAGTGAAGTGACTGAAACTGAACTACGTAACACTAGTAAAGTGAAGTAACTGAACTACGTAACACTAGTAAAGTGAAGTAACTGAACTACGTAACACTAGTAAAGTGAAGTAACTGAACTAAGTCACACAAGTAAAGTGAAGTGACTGAAGCTGAACTACGTAACACTAGTAAAGTGAAGTAACTGAACTACGTAACACTAGTAAAATGAAGTAACTGAACTAAGTCACACAAGTAAAGTGAAGTGACTGAAGCTGAACTACGTAACACTAGTAAAGTGAAGTAACTGAACTAAGTCACACAAGTAAAGTGAAGTGACTGAAGCTGAACTACGTAACACTAGTAAAGTGAAGTAACTGAACTAAGTCACACAAGTAAAGTGAAGTGACTGAAACTGAACTACGTAACACTAGTAAATGAAGTAACTGAACTACGTAACACTAGTAAATTGAAGTAACTGAACTACGTAACACTAGTAAAGTGAAGTAACTGAACTAAGTCACACAAGTAAAGGGAAGTGACTGAAGCTGAACTACGTAACACTAGTAAAGTGAAGTAACTGAACTACGTAACACTAGTAAAGTGAAGTAACTGAACTACGTAACACTAGTAAAGTGAAGTAACTGAACTACGTAACACTAGTAAAGTGAAGTGACTGAAACTGAACTAAGTCACACAAGTAAAGTGAAGTGACTGAAGCTGAACTACGTAACACTAGTAAAATGAAGTAACTAAACTACGTAACACTAGTAAAATGAAGTAACTAAACTACGTAACACTAGTAAAATGAAGTAACTGAACTACGTAACATTAGTAAAGTGAAGTGACTGAAGCTGAACTACGTAACACTAGTAAAGTGAAGTAACTGAACTACGTAACACTAGTAAAGTGAAGTAACTGAACTACGTAACACTAGTAAAGTGAAGTAACTGAACTACGTAACACTAGTAAAGTGAAGTAACTGAACTACGTAACACTAGTAAAGTGAAGTGACTGAACTACGTAACACTAGTAAAGTGAAGTAACTGAACTACGTAACACTAGTAAAGTGAAGTAACTGAACTACGTAACACTAGTAAAGTGAAGTAACTGAACTACGTAACACTAGTAAAGTGAAGTAACTGAACTACGTAACACTAGTAAAGTGAAGAAACTGAACTACGTAACACTAGTAAAGTGAAGTGACTGAAGCTGAACTACGTAACACTAGTAAAATGAAGTAACTGAACTACGTAACACTAGTAAAATGAAGTAACTGAACTACGTAACACTAGTAAAATGAAGTAACTAAACTACGTAACACTAGTAAAATGAAGTAACTGAACTACGTAACACTAGTAAAATGAAGTAACTAAACTACGTAACACTAGTCAAATGAAGTAACTAAACTACGTAACACTAGTAAAATGAAGTAACTAAACTACGTAACACTAGTAAAGTGAAGTGACTGAAGCTGAGCTACCTAACACTAGTAAAATGAAGTAACTGAACTACGTAACACTAGTAAAATGAAGTAACTGAACTACGTAACACTAATAAAATGAAGTAACTGAACTACGTAACACTAGTAAAGTGAAGTGACTGAAGCTGAACTACGTAACACTAGTAAAATGAAGTAACTGAACTACGTAACACTAATAAAATGAAGTAACTGAACTACGTAACACTAGTAAAGTGAAGTGACTGAAGCTGAACTACGTAACACTAGTAAAATGAAGTAACTGAACTACGTAACACTAATAAAATGAAGTAACTGAACTACGTAACACTAGTAAAGTGAAGTGACTGAAGCTGAACTACGTAACACTAGTAAAGTGATGTGACAAACTCAACTAAGTCACACAAGTAAAGTGAAGTGACTGAAGCTGAACTAAGTCAGACAACTAAAGTGAAATGACTGAAACTGAACTAAGTCACACAACTAAAGTGAAGTGACTGAAGCTGAACTAAGCCACACAACTAAAGTGAAGTGACTGAAGCTGAACTAAGTCGCACAACTAAAGTGAAGTGACTGAAGCTGAAGTAAGTCACACAACTAAAGTGAAGTGACTGAAGCTGAAGTAAGTCACACAACTAAAGTGAAATGACTGAAACTGAACTAAGCCACACTATTAAAATGAAGTGACTGAAGCTGAACTGTCAAACCAGTAAAATGAAGTGACTGAAGCTGAACTAAGTCACACTAGTAAAGTGAAGTGATTGAAGCTGAATTGTCAAAACTAGTAAAATGAAGTAACTACGTAACACTAGTAAAGTGAAGTAACTGAACTACGTAACACTAGTAAAGTGAAGTGACTGAAGCTGAACTACGTAACACTAGTAAAATGAAGTAACTGAACTACGTAACACTAGTAAAATGAAGTAACTGAACTACGTAACACTAGTAAAGTGAAGTGACTGAAGCTGAACTACGTAACACTAGTAAAATGAAGTAACTGAACTACGTAACACTAGTAAAATGAAGTAACTGAACTACGTAACACTAATAAAATGAAGTAACTGAACTACGTAACACTAGTAAAGTGAAGTGACTGAAGCTGAACTACGTAACACTAGTAAAATGAAGTAACTGAACTACGTAACACTAGTAAAATGAAGTAACTGAACTACGTAACACTAGTAAAGTGAAGTAACTGAACTACGTAACACTAGTAAAGTGAAGTGACTGAAGCTGAACTACGTAACACTAGTAAAATGAAGTAACTGAACTACGTAACACTAGTAAAATGAAGTAACTGAACTACGTAACACTAGTAAAGTGAAGTGACTGAAGCTGAACTACGTAACACTAGTAAAATGAAGTAACTGAACTACGTAACACTAATAAAATGAAGTAACTGAACTACGTAACACTAGTAAAGTGAAGTGACTGAAGCTGAACTACGTAACACTAGTAAAATGAAGTAACTGAACTACGTAACACTAGTAAAATGAAGTAACTGAACTACGTAACACTAGTAAAATGAAGTAACTGAACTACGTAACACTAGTAAAGTGAAGTAACTGAACTACGTAACACTAGTAAAGTGAAGTGACTGAAGCTGAACTACGTAACACTAGTAAAATGAAGTAACTGAACTACGTAACACTAGTAAAATGAAGTAACTGAACTACGTAACACTAATAAAATGAAGTAACTGAACTACGTAACACTAGTAAAGTGAAGTGACTGAAGCTGAACTACGTAACACTAGTAAAATGAAGTAACTGAACTACGTAACACTAATAAAATGAAGTAACTGAACTACGTAACACTAGTAAAGTGAAGTGACTGAAGCTGAACTACGTAACACTAGTAAAATGAAGTAACTGAACTACGTAACACTAGTAAAGTGAAGTGACTGAAGCTGAACTACGTAACACTAGTAAAGTGATGTGACAAACTCAACTAAGTCACACAAGTAAAGTGAAGTGACTGAAGCTGAACTAAGTCAGACAACTAAAGTGAAATGACTGAAACTGAACTAAGTCACACAACTAAAGTGAAGTGACTGAAGCTGAACTAAGCCACACAACTAAAGTGAAGTGACTGAAGCTGAAGTAAGTCACACAACTAAAGTGAAGTGACTGAAGCTGAAGTAAGTCACACAACTAAAGTGAAATGACTGAAACTGAACTAAGCCACACTAGTAAAATGAAGTGACTGAAGCTGAACTGTCAAACCAGTAAAATGAAGTGACTGAAGCTGAACTAAGTCACACTAGTAAAGTGAAGTGATTGAAGCTGAATTGTCAAAACTAGTAAATTGAAGTAACTGAAACTGAACTGTCACACTAGTAAAATGAAGTAACTGAAACTGAACTGTCACACTAGTAAAATGAAGAAACTGAAACTGAAGTAAGTCACACTTGTAAAATGAAGTGACTGAAACTGAATTGTCACACAAATAAAATGAAGTAACTGAAGCTGAACAAAGCACACGAGTAAAATGAAGTGATTGAAGATGAACTGTCACACAACTAAAATGAAGTAACTGAAGCTGAACAAAGCACACGAGTAAAACAAAGTGACTGAAGATGAACTACGTAACACTAGTAAAGTGAAGTAACTGAAACTGAACTAAGTCACACTAGTAAAGTGAAGTAACTGAAACTGAACTAAGTCACACTAGTAACTGAAGCTGAACTAAGTCACACTAGTAAAGTGAAGTAACTGAAGCTGAACTAAGTCAAACTAGTAAAGTGAAGTAACTGAAACTGAACTAAGTAACACTAGTAAAATGAAGTAACTGAAGGTGAACTACGTCACACTAGTAAAGTGAAGTAACTGAAGCTGAACTAAGTCACACTAGTAAAGTGAAGTAACTGAAGCTGAACTAAGTCACACAAGTAAAATGAAGTGCTGAAGCTGAACTACGTCACACTAGTAAAGTGAAGTGACTGAAACTGAACTAAGTAACATCAGTAAAATGAAATAACTGAAGCTGAACTACGTCACACTAGTAAAGTGAAGTAACTGAAGCTGAACTAAGTCACACTAGTAAAGTGAAGTGACTGAAGCTGAACTAAGTCACACTAGTAAAGTGAAGTGACTGAAACTGAACTAAGTAACATTAGTAAAATGAAGTAACTGAAACTGAACTGCGTCACACTAGTAAAGTGGAATGACTGAAACTGAACTAAGTAACATTAGTAAAGTGATGTAACTGAAACTGAACTAAATAACACTAGTAAAATGAAGTAACTGAAGCTGAACTACGTCACACTAGTAAAGTGAAGTGACTGAAGCTGAACTAAGTAACATTAGTAATATGAAATAACTGAAGCTGAACTACGTCACACTAGTAAAGTGAAGTAACTGAAGCTGAACTAAGTCACACTAGTAAAGTGAAGCGACTGAAGCTGAACTAAGTCACACTAGTAAAGTGAAGTGACTGAAACTGTACTAAGTAACATTAGTAAAATGAAGTAACTGAAACTGAACTGCGTCACACTAGTAAAGTGAAGTGACTGAAGCTGAACTACGTCACACTAGTAAAGTGAAGTGACTGAAACTGAACTAAGTCACACTAGTAAAGTGAAGTAACTGAAGCTGAACTAAGTCACACTAGTAAAGTGAAGTAACTGAAGCTGAACTAAGTCACACTAGTAAAGTGAGGTGACACTGAAAACTGAATAAAGTCACAGTATAGGTATGGAAAGGTAGAATCAGACGACTGAAAAATTCAATGCCATAGCCGGAATTTGAACCACGGATCTCCCGGTCTCCGTCCGGTTGCTCTAACCAGGTGGCTTACCGGGAAAAATGCGAATCAGGTTGAGAATTTAATGTTCTCCCGGCATGTTGCCATGGTAGCTCAGTGGCGCGATTGTCTTCCAGCATTTTCCTCCCTCAGGTTACCGCATCAGATGTTTACTTTCCCTACTACGAGTAAGTAGGGGAAGTATTATATATCACCCAAAAATTCTACACCGAGAGTTCACCGGATATACATGTTTTGAGGCCCCTGAATTAAAAAAAAAAGCATTTTTAGAAAAAGCTACGCGCGCGAGCGTGTGTGTGTGTCTGTGAACAGCGTAACTCAAAAACGAAAAGTCAGATAACTACCAAACTTGGTATTTAGGTTGAGTACCTTCTAAGGATGCGACACGAATATTTTCAAGAAAATCCCCCTACCCAAAACTACCCTTTACGTGCAATATTTTTCGAAATTCTTGATTTTCAAAAAACGGCTATAACGATTTTGATTAAAATACATATATTAACGATATTTACATGGCAAATAAAAGTATATCTTGAATTTTCTGGAAATAGCCTATGAAGTCCTCATCAGTTGGAAAAATAATATTGTATAATGTCGTACAACTGCGTTAAGCGATAGACAAAAACGTACTAAAAAATACACAATTTATTTTTCATAAGGGTTTCTTTATTTCTGATATATTCCGTTATTATAGGTTCGAACTGTTCACTACTTATTTTTTCTTTAAAGCCGTTTCAACATTCACTTGTTTCTCGCGATGTCATGGAAACAGTATGGAATTTTAAGGCCAGCATATAGCGTCCAGTTGTTAAACATTTGACTATCGCTGTTCTCTTTGTATCTATAACGAAATGTGTAATGTAGCTATTTCTACAAAGGGGTATTTGGATAAAAATGTAGTCGATAAAAAATTAAGCTTTATTAAGAACAGTTTGTATACGCACTACTTAACGACAGAGGGTAGGGAAAGTCAGGTGAATGTATAACATTAGATTTTTATTCTCGTACAACCTTGTATGTTACTACGAGATTTAACAATCTTTAGCAGTCGTCATTAGAGAAATTTAGAGCCCTCCTTCGATTGTCTTCAATTTTGTTCTAAAACAATGGCAAAAGATACCACATCATAAATACTAACTTTCATTCTGTTTGTCGTCTGCTTCGCAAGGCAACTGTCGTTTGTTTTCTAGTTTACGAATCTTCAATGGTGGCGTTTCCAACGAATTCAAAATGGCAAACTTAACACATCACACAATATCCTGGAAGCCATGTGATTGTAGAACGGGAGCGTTCCTTATCCCCCAGGAAAGTTGATTTGGAAAGTAACTATAGGTAAGGCTATCGTAGTTTGTAGAACCGGCCCTAAGTAGATATAACTTGTTCTAAATCCTAGAGAGGGAGGTTGGCGGTAACGTATGAGATCCCGGGTTCGATTCCTGGCTCGGGTATAAGGCTTAGCCCGAGCCCGTGCAGATCTTTACCACGCCTGCGTGTCTGTAACTGCTATCACTATCTCGGATGGAACACGGAAAGATACAAATTTGTTTGTAAACATTGTATGGAGGTGTGGACCGGATTTTGGATAATTAACTGCAACATTAGAGACGTTTATCGTAAGCAGCTTCTGTCTATATTCCTCTGGAATTGTTATAAGCTGTTGCTCGAATATCGGCAGAATAATTCCTCACAGCCACGGGACTCTGGAAAATGAAATAGCCTTTTAAACATTATGTGGCCCGCCTTTTGTATCAAACAGAGAGCCCGGAAAAAAAATTAAATCATCATCGCTATGAACATTTTTAATATATTAAAACGGTTTAATTTCATATATGTAGAATATTGCTGCTTTTCATACAGCTGAAAGCGCTAGCTATCAGCATAAAAAGAATCAAGAGAGAAAATGAACTCTACCAATATGGTGCATGCCTGAGGCAAAAGAAAGTAATTAATCATGCAATATGTTTTTAAGAGAAGTTGCAAATGTAATTGACGGAACGAGCCGCGGAAATTGCGAAGGTTCTGGAAAACTTTGTTCTCTCTCTCTCTCTCTTTCTGGCTATTTTCACTCGGGGCTGGGAGAATGAACTGAAGAATTAGCGAAATCTCACTTTAATCCATTCTTCGTTTGCACCGCAAGCAAACTGGCAGGCAGGCAGGCGGTTGTGGAAGCTCTGTACACATTGAATGAGATTGGGGGCTTTAGAACGGCTTCTATTAGTAACGGAAGCTAACAAATTAGATGACGTAATTACCACCGTTCCCCCGTAGGGAGGAAGGGAGGTTCGACCTGGGGACCAGGTGCAAAGATCCCTATTGGCAATAAGTGAACAACTGTTTGTTGTGCTGAAGGGTATTATTTGGCATTATTGTTTATAACCAGAGCCGTGTACCACATTTGGTTACAGTGAGGCAGTATTTTTAACACTTAAATAATTTCAGTCTAATTATATAATATGTAAATTCAATAACAGCCCGCCTTAAAGCAATATGTGTATGTAGTAATTTGTAAAATGTATGTGTCATTGCATATGCTTATATTATTGTATCCGTGTATAATAATGTTATGTGCATGTATTACGTAATTTAATAATGTAGGAGCTGTGAGAATAATAGATTAAAAGTTGCTAACAATGAGGTAAACTTGAGGCAATAATGAATTTGAAAGTTTAAATGCTACTAGTTATTATTGGAGCAACAACAATGTAAATTTTGAGACAGTTTAAAAATAGCCAATCAACAACCACAAAAAGCTTTAGTTAAATGAAGGTATTCTATTGGATTAAGAATAGCCAATCAGAGACTTAAATAAAGAAATTTACAAGTTTAGGCGGTTGAAATCAATTCAGTTGTCTGCAAATAGTGTTCCTAACCAGACTCAAGACACGTCCTCGAGAAGTATAATACGTATTCGTGTGAGACGAAATAGTTTACGTATTAAAAAGTGCAAGTAATTAATACAAACATCTCACAGCTCTCTCTCTCTCTCTCTATATATCAGTGAAGTGTTACTTAAATCGTGTCAAGCATTAATAAAAAGAGTCAAGTGAAATCATAATCTGTGTAAGCCTACATTCTCGCATCACAACCCTGCTAAGATATCCATGTCTCTAACAACAATACTGACGCAGCCTAGGCAAACATAAATATTTAATATTTAAAGAAACAGTTAAATTACAAAGTTAATATTTTTTTTAAACTTGGGGCAAAGGCCACCTGAAGGTACAATAAGGGGGGAAGGCTACCAGAAACTGTTTACTACACGCGTGGTTGCAACTACAAGTTCGGCTCCCCAACAGTTGAAATATAATACAACTCCTTCAGTACAACAAAATACCTTCTTCAAATTGCCGCCCAAAGCGTGGTGCAAATAACGTAACAAACCATATCTATCTCAAATTGGCGTCCATACGTGGGACAACAAA
Organism: Deroplatys truncata; assembly: GCA_030765065.1. Classification (NCBI taxonomy): domain Eukaryota; kingdom Metazoa; phylum Arthropoda; class Insecta; order Mantodea; family Mantidae; genus Deroplatys; species Deroplatys truncata. The sequence continues at coordinate 19,061,532 of CM060979.1, forward strand.
AATACTTTCTCAACAGCCACTACAGTTTTAACCTGGTTTACTTTGTATTTGAAAAATAGAACTCAATATGTTCAGATCAACCATACAGACCAACCATACCTTTAGAAATGTTTATAATTCTAATATTGTTGATGTCGATATTGGTGTTACTGAGGGTTCCATCCTTGGTCCTGTGTTGTTCCTGCTGTGAATGATTTACCTGGTGAACTGTAAGATCATTTTTACTTTTTCTACTACGTATAGTAAGTAGCGCAAGTATTGCATTCCACCCAAAAATTCGATACCGAGATTTCGCAAGAAATACATGTTTTGAGGTGCACTGAATGCATATAAAGCAGTAGTAGGATATATAGAGGAATTCGAGCACAGTTTTTTGCGTTTATATGGGAAAGGATAGGGAAAACGAAGGTAGATGCTAGGTTGAGAGAGTCTTCAAGGAGGAAAATGCGTTTATATGGGAGAGATAGGGAATACGAGGACTGACGCTAGGCTAGACAGTGGTAGGAGGGGAGTGCGCTTTATATGAGACAGATAGGGAATACGTGGAGGGTGCTAGGCTAGACAGAGGCTGAGTAATGTATGGTTTATATGAGCGGTATAGGAAAACGATGAGAGGTGTTAGACTAGACAGGGCTTGAAACGTAGTGCATGGTTTATATGAGAGATATAGGAAAACGAGGAAAGGTGTTAGGCTAGGCAGAAGTCGAGGAGTAGAGTAAGGTTTATATGAGAAGTATAGGAAAACGAGGAGAGGTATTAGGTTAGGAGAATTGAGTTTGTGTTTATAAGGAGAGACGAGAAAACGGAGAGAGATCCTATGCTAGGATAGACAGGTGTTAAAGTTAGGTTAGATAGGAAACCAAGGAGTGATACTCAGCTAGAGGGGGGGGCAGGAGGGAATGAGCTTTTGAGAGGTAGGGGATACGGGGAGTGGTGTTAGACTAGACAGGGCTTGAAACGTAGGGCATGGTTTATATATATGAGAAGTATAGGGACAGGAAGAGGGGTGCTAGGCTAGACAGAGGTTGAGGAGTAGAGTATAGTTTATATGAGAGGTATAGGAAAACGAGGAGAGGAGTTAGACTAGACAGAGTTCGAGGAGCAGAGTATGGTTTATGTGAGAGTCATAGGTAAACGAGAGAGGCGTTAGGCTAGACAGAGCTAGAGGAGTAGAGTATGGTTTATATGAGAGGTATAGGAACAGGAGGAGAGGTGTTAGGCTAGACAGGTAGTGTAGCAGTAGGAATATGGACTTATATACAGGAGAGATAGGGAATAGGAGGTGCTAGACTTGAAAGCGACTTTAGACGTGAACATAGTGGTCAATGTTCTAGACATGCCCATCACGTAACCTATTCAGGGAAAAGGTGACTCGTTCAGGGGAAAAAGGTGACTGCTCAGGGAAAAAGTTGACTAGCAAAGGGAAAAACGTAACCAGCAAAGGGAAAAAGGCGACCAGCAAAGGGAAAAATGTGACCAGCAAAGGGAAAAAGGTGACCAGCAAAGGGAAAAAGGCGACATGCAACGGGAAAAAGGTGACCAGTAAAGGGAAAAATGTCACCAGCAAAGGGAAAAAGGCGACCACCAAAGGGAAAAAGGTGAGCCATAAAGGGAAAAAGGTGACCTGCAACGGGAAAAGCTAACCCACTAACACTAACAGGTAAGTAATTCAGGTAGTATTGCAAGAGGCTGACTGGATCATAGCAGTGCATGATTTCACAGGTAATTCAGCTAGTATCGTATGCATTTAGGCTAATTCGTCTAGTAACACAGGATAGATTCCAGATGCTAACTGCATCATGGCTCTGCATGATTTCACAGATAATTCAGCTAGTATCGTAGGTATTTAGGCTAATTCAGCTAGTATCACAAGAGGATAGATTCTAGGGTTGGGTATAGCATAGTTTCATATTTCACAGGTAATTCAGAGGGTATCGTAGGTATTTAGGATAATTCAAGTAACATAGGTGTTTAGAGTAATTAAGCAAGCAAGGGTAGGTTACAGGGGTTGGTTATAACCTAGCTTCGTATTTCACAGATAGTTCAGGTAATATCGTAAGTATTTGAGGTAATCGACAGAGCTTCACAGATATTATTGATAATTTCGATCAGAGATTTGTATCACAGCTATTTAAGGTAAATGCAGATGATTCAGGTTGTATCAATGGTATTTGAGTCATTTTAACAGGTAATTCAGATAGTATCACAGGTGCTCGTGCTAATTTAGAGCAGGAATTCGTATCAGAGCTAGTTAAGGTAATTTCACATGATTCGGGTAGTATCACAGGTATTTAAATCATTTTCATAGCCAATTCAGCTAGTATCGTGAGCATTTAAGCTAATTCAGCTAGTATCACAGGAGGCTAGATTCCAGAGGCTAACTGCATCATAGCTATGCATGATTTCACAGCTAATTCAGCTAGTATCGTAGGTATTTAGGCTAATTCAGGTAGTATCACAGGAGGCTAGATTCCAGGGTTGGGTATAGCACAGTTTCATATTTCAAGGTAATTCAGAGGGTATCGTAGGTATTTAGGATAATTCAAGTAACATAGGTGCTTAGAGTAATTAAGCAAGCATTACAGGAGGGTAGGTTCCAGGGGTTGGTTATAGCCTAGTTTCGTATTTTACAGATAGTTCAGGTAATATCATAAGTATTTGGATAATCAGCATAGTTTCACAGATGCTCGTAATAATTTCGATCAGAGATTTGTATCACGGCTATTTAAGGTAAATGCAGCTGATTCAGGTTGTATCAATGGTATTTGAGTCATTTTAATAGGCAATTCTGATAGTATCACAGGTGCTCGTACTAATTTAGAGCAGGAATTCGTATCTGAGCTATTTAATGTAATTTCACACGATTCGGGTAGTATCACAGGTATTTAAGTCATTTTAACAGGCAATTCAACTAGTATCACAGGTACTCATGGTAATATAGAGAGTAATTCGATTATAAAACTTTTCTCATCCAACGTTACAACAATTTATATACTTTTTTCTAAATCTTACAAATTTTTATGTGTTAAACAGTTATTGTACGATGCGGAGAGGGATAAACTGCATATTGGTTCACAAATTGAAAAGCTTTACGTCAACATACCTTTATTTTAGTTCGTTATAGATGTCTCTCCCCTTTTATCTAGGCTTGAGACTAGCACTAGGATTGCTCCTAATGGCAGGGTTACCACCTTCCCTTCCATCTTCTTCTTTCTTCATCAGGCGTCAGCTATCTGCATATACAGCACACAGATACCTTCTGTTTTAAGATTGTAGACTCACTAGAAAATCTTTATCTTTAACTTACATTCTTTTAAGCACTGTTTGTAATGGCGTAATGTCCATACGCATATGTTGTTATCCCGTCCTCAGCAATAATTCTTTTATCATCAAACGGAGTCAATGCAATTTTATTCACTTGTACTGTAGCAAGGGCATGCTTTCGTGATAGGATCAGATTCATAGGTGTTCTGATGATTTCACTGGTTTTAAGACAGTCTGTATAGCTGTCAAACGAAATGTACTGCTTAATAGCGCTACGTTTTATACCTTTAATCTTTTTTATCATTGACCCTTGAATATCTAAGGCATACATCTTAGGACGTAGTCCAACAAAGCGTAGGATGATTTTGCTATTAGCCTCATCTTTAAATTTTCCCAATACCTTCTTGTTCTGAGTAGAGTAACATATATGGTTGGCAGGGTAATCAGCTGTATCGAGATGCTCAAGAAAACGTAGCTTGTCCTGGTACACATCTTCAGTTGTTACACGATGAATGAACGAATCAGTGTCCATATACATAAGCTTCAGGTTTTCAGCTCCATAATAAGGCAACAAAACGTCGTAATGATAGTTATACATTAATGTCTTGGAGATGTCCAACACACTCATACCAATGTATATAGGCTTGTTGAATACAATCTGACGAGAGGCCATATGTACAGCAGCTAGATTATCAGCATATATCGTCCTGTCGATAAACGTAGGCTTGGCGATCAGCTTCTCTAGAGTTTTTTCATTGGTCACCAGTCGTATATCCATACGGTACGCCGGTTCTCCATAGTTTTTCCAAACATAGCGTTGTTAAAGAGCTTGTAGAGATCCTTCTCGAAATCATTTGCAGCTTGTTGTCGTAGCCTGTTGTTAAATTCCACATAAGGTTTCAACCACTGAGACTGTCGGAATTGTAGCACACGATGGATTTTTGTTAGTCGTAGTCCATGACTAAGAGCTTGCTTCAAAGCCATGTAATGCACTACATACTTCTTTCGAGGTCCAAGATGAGGTATCAGTTTCTTTGTAGATGATTCCAATGGTTTCATACACTCTGGCAGGAAAGGTAGATCGTTGTGTAGATCGTGAAGTTCTGCAGGATACTCGATGTCGACTTCTAATATGTACCCATGAGGATCATCTTCTTGTAGTGTTTCTAAGTTGATTTCTTCAGGTGACACCCACTGAAATCCACCAAAAGGAAGGGCGTGACACATTGCCCACCCATATTGGTTATTTGCGTCCTCGTATGTGATAAATTGGGTTGGTCTCGTCGGATCAAACTTCTCCATATAAGTGTTATTAGCCTCAGCATACCGATGAGAAACTTGGCATAAACCTCCTCTTATACCTGATTCCACCATGAGTAGTTGATCATAATCTTGTAACAGCTCTAACTTAATTCCAGTATACAGTAACATAGCGTCCCATGTTAGACCTGGAGAGGTAAAATAATGGGCGGGATCGACTTTGTGTGTTTTAAGGGTTTGCTCTCTGAACGTCTCAAAGACGTCAGCTAGAAGAAGTACATCCGAAGTTAAGTAGAGATCGCTGTACTCTCCCAGGTTTCTCACATTAAACAGCTCCCATACATTTCTAGCATGATCGTAGTCAGCATCAGTAATTTCTTCTTCATTTAATCTATTGTAGAAGGAGTCCTTAGGAGGCAAGCAGGTCTCGTTCAGGGCATCCCATGACGTAACAAAATCATATGGAAATACACCCTTACGGGTCATCAACTTCAATTTGTCTTCTCCAAAGTACTTTAGCGTTTCAGGATACGAGGTTAGATTTTTTACCAACTTATCCAAGCTTGTACTGAGGAATCGGAAGCTATCCACAAATCGAAGCTTTATATCTCCTACATACTTGGTGAATGAGATATAGCTTTCTTCAGAGTTAGGAATTACCTCCACACGTTCACTTGTACAACCCAGCTCCTTAACAATGAAATGAGAGTCATATCCGCTAAGGTTATGCATGAAGACTGGTATATATTTAGGTGTTTTGCAGGCTAAATTACATTCATTATGAAGACTTCCACGATATTCACCGCTGATGTGATCATGGTCGCGTACTTTATAGTTCTCTTCTGTAAAGGGTTTTCTACACAAGTAGCATGTCGTAGAAGACTCGAAATCCTTTTGCTGTTGATCCGTAAGTTTCAGAGGCTTAGCAGATTTGTATATATTACCAATCATTTTTGCAAGAGATGTCAGGTACAGCATAAACTTCTGAGCAGCATCAGCACCACGATACACATAGGGATGCTTAGGAAGATCAGTTTCGAGATGTTCAACACTGGATGTAGGTTTCACGTAAACACAGAAGCTCATTGGTGTGTGCTCTTGATAAGGTGTTGTATAGGAAGTTTCAGGATTGGGTGTACACGTATGGCATGGAGTGAGAATACTCTCAAAATCAGCATAGATGACATAAGGTACTTTCAGCATCCTCTCAACATTTTTAAACTGTGCAATTGCTTTCTCCTTGCTAGGCATAACAACCCTTGCAACACCATGTTGAATACAGACGGCTGCATGTTCTTGTAGTTTTTCCAGTCCACTTCGTCCATATCGATTATCAAAATGTGTAAAACAGCGCTTGCAGGTATAAACACGTTCATTACATTTAGTTTTCTGGCGTCGAACGAGCTTCTCAAAATTCCTTATATACACGTAGTGATGTTTTCCACTGCTATCATTCAATAGTAGCAGGTCGCGATGTTCAGGTAGTTCAATATCAGCAACCTTTATCGGATACACTTCATGCTTCTCATCCAGCCCGAAAACGTTAATAGACATATTGTTAAGCTTCTCAAATTTAGGTATTTGAGAAAGTGGAGTAGGGTAGGAAACACAGCTGAAGTCGTACTTGTCTTGAAGTTGTTTGTATTTGTTCACACGCTGTGCATTCTTCCCTATGAATTTAGCTAATACAGAGTACATGAAACATTTCTCGTCGCTAAAGTTCTGGATGTTTATACACGCTTCTTTAGCTCCGACAGATGGTGGTAGTGGTATGTAGCTACTTCCTCGTAACGGGTTGTACTTGTTGATACGAAGTCGAACTCCTTCCACAGCAAGCAAAGCCCAGCTGCTACCCTTAAGCTGAGACTCCTCCATTTCAGTCACCAATTTCTTGAATTTCACTTCCATCGCTGACTCCAGATCAGTTTCCAGGAAAACAGCTTGATTCCGTGTTTTAAATGTTTTGTCACAGGTTTCTCCAATACTGTTAACAAATCGACACTCAGCCAGCAGATTAATTTTAACACTCTTATGAATGCTAAGCTCTTTATGCACAGCCTGGATTATACGTTGTTTTGCCTCTTGCAGATACATATTTAGGTCCTTAGCTGATTCGCATCGTATAAAATACGATTTCAATCGTCCTTCGAATGAAGTTTCGTATTCTTTCATATCACAGTCCTCCATTGTTGACAGTAACTGATGTTTAGTTGGCTCCAATCTTCTTTTCTTCTGAGGGCTGCTTATTTCACATATATCTTCGTGTCGCTGTCCCTTATAACAATCTTTGAAGGTTACATTACAATGTTTACATTTGAAGAGCTTCTTGCAGCTCATCTCGTGTCTTCTCTTGTCATAACCTCGGAGGAACTTCTTCCCACATTTTCCGCATGCATATCCAGTAGCGCTTGGAATAATATCCTTATACGCTGAGTTATTCATCTTTATTCTTGATGTAATAACGTATTAATCACTGATCAATGAAATGTAGACCTCTTCACCTTGACACCACTTTAGAAAGCTGATTATTCTTGGAGAGAACACGATGTTAACACCTCAAGACTAATTAGCACAATGAAGTCCAATGCCCTAGATCACCATATTTATAGAGGGAGCACGAACCTTTTAGATCAATCATAAACTCGTTCCATAACCACCTGTATATGATCGCTCAACGTGTACTAACCCCCAGCCATATAACCTCAAGTCTAGAGACAGGATGTTTATGACGTCACACCCAGAGACAGGATGTCTGGCAGCATCAAACACGTTTAAACTCGTCTCATAACTACCTGCTTATGCTGTCACACCAGCAAGAGAAGTATTCCCACACGCTCATTCAGACATATATTTCAAATTCAATCCCACCACCACCATCACCACCTATTGTACCAAGGTTAATTCAAGCTGTATTATCACAATACTTAAAAGTAAAAGCTTAAAAGGAAACCTAGAAGATTTTCCCCCTTATTTACTTAATTATTTCATGTTTTTATTCCCTTTTCAATTCTTCCTTTCCATCTTCTCACAGAAAGACCATTACATTTCACTACAATCATGAGAAAAGCAATTTTTCCAGAGTTACACAGATTCTAAGCTTCTAAATCGAACCCGGTAATACTTTTAATAAATGTATTTTAGCTCCCCAATATCAGCATCTACCATTTAATCTTTACTCGAACCTGATATGATCCATAAGCTTGAAGATATATGAAATCACCCTTCGGGATTCGATCTGAGTACTTTAAAGTAATATTTGTCACGATAACGATATTTAAGGACTAGATACTCTGTTTGCGTTTACCTTGACATGTCTATCTAAATTAAATTACGAGTTATTAAATGTTTGCAAGTAAATTTCATTGAATCGGTATTCGAACCCAGAACACCAGGAACAAAATAATTTATAATATTAGTCTGACATGTTAAACAAAGCTGTATGCAGTTACATCATCGATCTAAGTGATATATTCTAGTGCACAGAGGAAAATTAAGGAAGTCATTAAAAGATGGGGAATCGAACCAAGCACAACTGATTGACAATTATATACAGCATTAATCACACAGTACAGAACCTATCAATCATGCTTTGGTCCACTCCTCTACCTCACTTAGTTCCCGAGATAATGAAAATTTTAAAATTAGGATCGAACCCAGGACGTCAGGTATCTAATTACACATCTACAAGATACTACCTAATAACATAAACGCAATAAAGTTTATTTGGCGTCTTTATCTTAAGTCGTTTAACAGTTATTAAATTTGTAAGTAAATTCCATCGAATCAGTATTCGAACCCAGAACACCAAGAACAAAATAATTTATAATATGAGTTTGGTATGTTTAAAGGTGCTGTATGTAGTTACAGCATCAATCTAAGTGATATTTTCTAGAGTATAGAGAAAAATTAAGGAAGTCATTAAAAAATCGGGATTCGAACTAGAGACAACTGATTGAAAATTATATACAGCATTAATCACACAGTACAGAACCTATCAATCATGCTTTGGTCCACTCCTCTACCTCACTTAGTTCCCGAGATAATGAAAATTTTAAAATTAGGATCGAACCCAGGACGTCAGGTATCTAATTACACATCCACAAGATACTACCTAATAACATAAACGCAATAAAGTTTATTTGGTGTCTTTATTGTAATTAGTTTAGGAGTTATTAAATTTATAATTAAATTACATTTTATCAGTATTCGAACCCAGAACAACAGAAACAAAATTATTTACAATATTAGTTTGATATGTTTAAAGGTGCTGTATGCAGTTACAGCATCAATCTAAGTGATATTTTCTAGAGTATAGAGAAAAATTAAGGAAGTCATTAAAAAATCGGGATTCGAACTAGACAACTGATTGAAAATTATATACAGTATTAATTACACATTATAACAGCTATCAAACATGCTTTGGTACATTCCGCTAACTTTCTTATTTTCCGAGATAATCGAGATTTAAGAATTAAGGATCGAACCCTGGACACCAGGTACCAAAATATACATTTACAAGAAACTACCTAATGACTTTAATGTAATAAAGTTTATTTGGCGTCTTTATCTTAATTAGTCTCTGAGCTATTAGAAGATGAATTTGCAATCACTCGTAGGGATTCGAACCCAGGCATCCCGGTCAACTTGGAACAATACCCTAATGACGCGGCGCATTCCAAAGAATTGATTAGTTTTTATCCCAAAGTTGTATCTCTTTTCATTCAGGAGATATAAGCGATTAAACAGTAGATATAATATGGGCGGGGCATGCCGGCATAGATCAAAAGAACTTTTATCAGATGTCGGCATCTCTCTGTGTTAATAGCCCATTGTTCTCAAGTCGCCATGTTATATCTACTGTTTAATCGCTTATATCTCCTGAATGAAAAGAGATGCTGGTGTGACAGCATAAGCAGGTAGTTATGAGACGAGTTTAAACGTGTTTGATGCTGCCAGACATCCTGTCTCTGGGTGTGACGTCATAAACATCCTGTCTCTAGACTTGAGGTTATATGGCTGGGGGTTAGTACACGTTGAGCGATCATATACAGGTGGTTATGGAACGAGTTTATGATTGATCTAAAAGGTTCGTGCTCCCTCTATAAATATGGTGATCTAGGGCATTGGACTTCATTGTGCTAATTAGTCTTGAGGTGTTAACATCGTGTTCTCTCCAAGAATAATCAGCTTTCTAAAGTGGTGTCAAGGTGAAGAGGTCTACATTTCATTGATCAGTGATTAATACGTTATTACATCAAGAATAAAGATGAATAACTCAGCGTATAAGGATATTATTCCAAGCGCTACTGGATATGCATGCGGAAAATGTGGGAAGAAGTTCCTCCGAGGTTATGACAAGAGAAGACACGAGATGAGCTGCAAGAAGCTCTTCAAATGTAAACATTGTAATGTAACCTTCAAAGATTGTTATAAGGGACAGCGACACGAAGATATATGTGAAATAAGCAGCCCTCAGAAGAAAAGAAGATTGGAGCCAACTAAACATCAGTTACTGTCAACAATGGAGGACTGTGATATGAAAGAATACGAAACTTCATTCGAAGGACGATTGAAATCGTATTTTATACGATGCGAATCAGCTAAGGACCTAAATATGTATCTGCAAGAGGCAAAACAACGTATAATCCAGGCTGTGCATAAAGAGCTTAGCATTCATAAGAGTGTTAAAATTAATCTGCTGGCTGAGTGTCGATTTGTTAACAGTATTGGAGAAACCTGTGACAAAACATTTAAAACACGGAATCAAGCTGTTTTCCTGGAAACTGATCTGGAGTCAGCGATGGAAGTGAAATTCAAGAAATTGGTGACTGAAATGGAGGAGTCTCAGCTTAAGGGTAGCAGCTGGGCTTTGCTTGCTGTGGAAGGAGTTCGACTTCGTATCAACAAGTACAACCCGTTACGAGGAAGTAGCTACATACCACTACCACCATCTGTCGGAGCTAAAGAAGCGTGTATAAACATCCAGAACTTTAGCGACGAGAAATGTTTCATGTACTCTGTATTAGCTAAATTCATAGGGAAGAATGCACAGCGTGTGAACAAATACAAACAACTTCAAGACAAGTACGACTTCAGCTGTGTTTCCTACCCTACTCCACTTTCTCAAATACCTAAATTTGAGAAGCTTAACAATATGTCTATTAACGTTTTCGGGCTGGATGAGAAGCATGAAGTGTATCCGATAAAGGTTGCTGATATTGAACTACCTGAACATCGCGACCTGCTACTATTGAATGATAGCAGTGGAAAACATCACTACGTGTATATAAGGAATTTTGAGAAGCTCGTTCGACGCCAGAAAACTAAATGTAATGAACGTGTTTATACCTGCAAGCGCTGTTTTACACATTTTGATAATCGATATGGACGAAGTGGACTGGAAAAACTACAAGAACATGCAGCCGTCTGTATTCAACATGGTGTTGCAAGGGTTGTTATGCCTAGCAAGGAGAAAGCAATTGCACAGTTTAAAAATGTTGAGAGGATGCTGAAAGTACCTTATGTCATCTATGCTGATTTTGAGAGTATTCTCACTCCATGCCATACGTGTACACCCAATCCTGAAACTTCCTATACAACACCTTATCAAGAGCACACACCAATGAGCTTCTGTGTTTACGTGAAACCTACATCCAGTGTTGAACATCTCGAAACTGATCTTCCTAAGCATCCCTATGTGTATCGTGGTGCTGATGCTGCTCAGAAGTTTATGCTGTACCTGACATCTCTTGCAAAAATGATTGGTAATATATACAAATCTGCTAAGCCTCTGAAACTTACGGATCAACAGCAAAAGGATTTCGAGTCTTCTACGACATGCTACTTGTGTAGAAAACCCTTTACAGAAGAGAACTATGAAGTACGCGACCATGATCACATCAGCGGTGAATATCGTGGAAGTCTTCATAATGAATGTAATTTAGCCTGCAAAACACCTAAATATATACCAGTCTTCATGCATAACCTTAGCGGATATGACTCTCATTTCATTGTTAAGGAGCTGGGTTGTACAAGTGAACGTGTGGAGGTAATTCCTAACTCTGAAGAAAGCTATATCTCATTCACCAAGTATGTAGGAGATATAAAGCTTCGATTTGTGGATAGCTTCCGATTCCTCAGTATAAGCTTGGATAAGTTGGTAAAAAATCTAACCTCGTATCCTGAAACGCTAAAGTACTTTGGAGACAAATTGAAGTTGATGACCCGTAAGGGTGTATTTCCATATGATTTTGTTACGTCATGGGATGCCCTGAACGAGACCTGCTTGCCTCCTAAGGACTCCTTCTACAATAGATTAAATGAAGAAGAAATTACTGATGCTGACTACGATCATGCTAGAAATGTATGGGAGCTGTTTAATGTGAGAAACCTGGGAGAGTACAGCGATCTCTACTTAACTTCGGATGTACTTCTTCTAGCTGACGTCTTTGAGACGTTCAGAGAGCAAACCCTTAAAACACACAAAGTCGATCCCGCCCATTATTTTACCTCTCCAGGTCTAACATGGGACGCTATGTTACTGTATACTGGAATTAAGTTAGAGCTGTTACAAGATTATGATCAACTACTCATGGTGGAATCAGGTATAAGAGGAGGTTTATGCCAAGTTTCTCATCGGTATGCTGAGGCTAATAACACTTATATGGAGAAGTTTGATCCGACGAGACCAACCCAATTTATCACATACGAGGACGCAAATAACCAATATGGGTGGGCAATGTGTCACGCCCTTCCTTTTGGTGGATTTCAGTGGGTGTCACCTGAAGAAATCAACTTAGAAACACTACAAGAAGATGATCCTCATGGGTACATATTAGAAGTCGACATCGAGTATCCTGCAGAACTTCACGATCTACACAACGATCTACCTTTCCTGCCAGAGTGTATGAAACCATTGGAATCATCTACAAAGAAACTGATACCTCATCTTGGACCTCGAAAGAAGTATGTAGTGCATTACATGGCTTTGAAGCAAGCTCTTAGTCATGGACTACGACTAACAAAAATCCATCGTGTGCTACAATTCCGACAGTCTCAGTGGTTGAAACCTTATGTGGAATTTAACAACAGGCTACGACAACAAGCTGCAAATGATTTCGAGAAGGATCTCTACAAGCTCTTTAACAACGCTATGTTTGGAAAAACTATGGAGAACCTGCGTAACCGTATGGATATACGACTGGTGACCAATGAAAAAACTCTAGAGAAGCTGATCGCCAAGCCTACGTTTATCGACAGGACGATATATGCTGATAATCTAGCTGCTGTACATATGGCCTCTCGTCAGATTGTATTCAACAAGCCTATATACATTGGTATGAGTGTGTTGGACATCTCCAAGACATTAATGTATAACTATCATTACGACGTTTTGTTGCCTTATTATGGAGCTGAAAACCTGAAGCTTATGTATATGGACACTGATTCGTTCATTCATCGTGTAACAACTGAAGATGTGTACCAGGACAAGCTACGTTTTCTTGAGCATCTCGATACAGCTGATTACCCTGCCAACCATATATGTTACTCTACTCAGAACAAGAAGGTATTGGGAAAATTTAAAGATGAGGCTAATAGCAAAATCATCCTACGCTTTGTTGGACTACGTCCTAAGATGTATGCCTTAGATATTCAAGGGTCAATGATAAAAAAGATTAAAGGTATAAAACGTAGCGCTATTAAGCAGTACATTTCGTTTGACAGCTATACAGACTGTCTTAAAACCAGTGAAATCATCAGAACACCTATGAATCTGATCCTATCACGAAAGCATGCCCTTGCTACAGTACAAGTGAATAAAATTGCATTGACTCCGTTTGATGATAAAAGAATTATTGCTGAGGACGGGATAACAACATATGCGTATGGACATTACGCCATTACAAACAGTGCTTAAAAGAATGTAAGTTAAAGATAAAGATTTTCTAGTGAGTCTACAATCTTAAAACAGAAGGTATCTGTGTGCTGTATATGCAGATAGCTGACGCCTGATGAAGAAAGAAGAAGATGGAAGGGAAGGTGGTAACCCTGCCATTAGGAGCAATCCTAGTGCTAGTCTCAAGCCTAGATAAAAGGGGAGAGACATCTATAACGAACTAAAATAAAGGTATGTTGACGTAAAGCTTTTCAATTTGTGAACCAATATGCAGTTTATCCCTCTCCGCATCGTACAATAACTGTTTAACACATAAAAATTTGTAAGATTTAGAAAAAAGTATATAAATTGTTGTAACGTTGGATGAGAAAAGTTTTATAATCGAATTACTCTCTATATTACCATGAGTACCTGTGATACTAGTTGAATTGCCTGTTAAAATGACTTAAATACCTGTGATACTACCCGAATCGTGTGAAATTACATTAAATAGCTCAGATACGAATTCCTGCTCTAAATTAGTACGAGCACCTGTGATACTATCAGAATTGCCTATTAAAATGACTCAAATACCATTGATACAACCTGAATCAGCTGCATTTACCTTAAATAGCCGTGATACAAATCTCTGATCGAAATTATTACGAGCATCTGTGAAACTATGCTGATTATCCAAATACTTATGATATTACCTGAACTATCTGTAAAATACGAAACTAGGCTATAACCAACCCCTGGAACCTACCCTCCTGTAATGCTTGCTTAATTACTCTAAGCACCTATGTTACTTGAATTATCCTAAATACCTACGATACCCTCTGAATTACCTTGAAATATGAAACTGTGCTATACCCAACCCTGGAATCTAGCCTCCTGTGATACTACCTGAATTAGCCTAAATACCTACGATACTAGCTGAATTAGCTGTGAAATCATGCATAGCTATGATGCAGTTAGCCTCTGGAATCTAGCCTCCTGTGATACTAGCTGAATTAGCTTAAATGCTCACGATACTAGCTGAATTGGCTATGAAAATGATTTAAATACCTGTGATACTACCCGAATCATGTGAAATTACCTTAACTAGCTCTGATACGAATTCCTGCTCTAAATTAGCACGAGCACCTGTGATACTATCTGAATTACCTGTTAAAATGACTCAAATACCATTGATACAACCTGAATCATCTGCATTTACCTTAAATAGCTGTGATACAAATCTCTGATCGAAATTATCAATAATATCTGTGAAGCTCTGTCGATTACCTCAAATACTTACGATATTACCTGAACTATCTGTGAAATACGAAGCTAGGTTATAACCAACCCCTGTAACCTACCCTTGCTTGCTTAATTACTCTAAACACCTATGTTACTTGAATTATCCTAAATACCTACGATACCCTCTGAATTACCTGTGAAATATGAAACTATGCTATACCCAACCCTAGAATCTATCCTCTTGTGATACTAGCTGAATTAGCCTAAATACCTACGATACTAGCTGAATTATCTGTGAAATCATGCAGAGCCATGATGCAGTTAGCATCTGGAATCTATCCTGTGTTACTAGACGAATTAGCCTAAATGCATACGATACTAGCTGAATTACCTGTGAAATCATGCACTGCTATGATCCAGTCAGCCTCTTGCAATACTACCTGAATTACTTACCTGTTAGTGTTAGTGGGTTAGCTTTTCCCGTTGCAGGTCACCTTTTTCCCTTTATGGCTCACCTTTTTCCCTTTGGTGGTCGCCTTTTTCCCTTTGCTGGTGACATTTTTCCCTTTACTGGTCACCTTTTTCCCGTTGCATGTCGCCTTTTTCCCTTTGCTGGTCACCTTTTTCCCTTTGCTGGTCACATTTTTCCCTTTGCTGGTCGCCTTTTTCCCTTTGCTGGTTACGTTTTTCCCTTTGCTAGTCAACTTTTTCCCTGAGCAGTCACCTTTTTCCCCTGAACGAGTCACCTTTTCCCTGAATAGGTTACGTGATGGGCATGTCTAGAACATTGACCACTATGTTCACGTCTAAAGTCGCTTTCAAGTCTAGCACCTCCTATTCCCTATCTCTCCTGTATATAAGTCCATATTCCTACTGCTACACTACCTGTCTAGCCTAACACCTCTCCTCCTGTTCCTATACCTCTCATATAAACCATACTCTACTCCTCTAGCTCTGTCTAGCCTAACGCCTCTCTCGTTTACCTATGACTCTCACATAAACCATACTCTGCTCCTCGAACTCTGTCTAGTCTAACTCCTCTCCTCGTTTTCCTATACCTCTCATATAAACTATACTCTACTCCTCAACCTCTGTCTAGCCTAGCACCCCTCTTCCTGTCCCTATACTTCTCATATATATAAACCATGCCCTACGTTTCAAGCCCTGTCTAGTCTAACACCACTCCCCGTATCCCCTACCTCTCAAAAGCTCATTCCCTCCTGCCCCCCCTCTAGCTGAGTATCACTCCTTGGTTTCCTATCTAACCTAACTTTAACACCTGTCTATCCTAGCATAGGATCTCTCTCCGTTTTCTCGTCTCTCCTTATAAACACAAACTCAATTCTCCTAACCTAATACCTCTCCTCGTTTTCCTATACTTCTCATATAAACCTTACTCTACTCCTCGACTTCTGCCTAGCCTAACACCTTTCCTCGTTTTCCTATATCTCTCATATAAACCATGCACTACGTTTCAAGCCCTGTCTAGTCTAACACCTCTCATCGTTTTCCTATACCGCTCATATAAACCATACATTACTCAGCCTCTGTCTAGCCTAGCACCCTCCACGTATTCCCTATCTGTCTCATATAAAGCGCACTCCCCTCCTACCACTGTCTAGCCTAGCGTCAGTCCTCGTATTCCCTATCTCTCCCATATAAACGCATTTTCCTCCTTGAAGACTCTCTCAACCTAGCATCCACCTTCGTTTTCCCTATCCTTTCCCATATAAACGCAAAAAACTGTGCTCGAATTCCTCTATATATCCTACTAGCAGTTTTGGAAACATGTCCGTGTGTGTGTCTGTGAACAGCATAACTCAGAAATGAACAGTCGGATAAACAACAAACTTGGTATTTAGGTTCAGTATCTTCCAGAGTTGCGACACGAAGGTTTTCAAGAAAATCCCCCCACCGCAGATTACAAGAACTGCAGACTTCGCTTCCATCACAGGCGGCATCATTCTTTGATGAAGGCATACAAAAATTAGTATCGCGTTATAACAAGTTTATGAATAAAGTCGGTGACCTTGTGGAGAAGGTATAAGGTAATGAACGATGATAAAGTATTTAGAAAATATGTTATTTTTTAAACAACCTGATGTGCAGCACTCACATGGCTTTCCCCTACTCTTGTACAAACTATTTTTACAAACACTTGTTCTCCACCTACTTCATGTTAATCGAGATAAACATTTGCAGAAACTATCTCATTTTTAATTTTCTTGTAGGTGCAAGGGGAATATTTAAATACAGTGGGTTTTAAGTGATAGTCAAATGTTTTAAGAGCTGGTCGCTTTGTGGAGCATTCCATTCTCTTTGCATGCCCAGGATATAAAACACGACTAACGACTTCGTCTTCTTTCTCTGTTTAACCTCCTCTTATGTAGGACTTACCCCCCTTGGACTTACAGGTGGATACCTGGGGTCAGAGGCCCGTCGAGGAGCAGACACTCTCATGGATCAGACAGAATATCCAGGATGGGTGATCAGCCCGATGCCTGATAATGGGAGGAAGGAAGTAGATGAAACGAAATGACGGTGAAATGGATGAAAGGAAAGTGATGATGGAGCAGTTGGTGGAATGAATGGCGGGGGAAACCGGAGAACCCGGAGTAAACCCACACCAGACGCCGCTTTGTCCACCACAAATCCCACATGCGGGACCCTGGGATTGAACCCGGGCCGCCTCGCCTCGAGCGGTCCAACCACTCGGCCACGGCGCCGCCCATAACGAATTCCCATTTGAAAAACGTACAAGTATTGGAAAATTCAAACAAATAACAAGGAATATCTCGAAAGTGTTTCACTCACATAAAAAAATCTATATGACATAAATTGCGTATTTTAACGAGCCTTGCATGTTTTGTGTAGATAAATTTTGTCTATCTCCTACGGTGTACCAGTTATGCAAAAGTCATTCAGAATGATGAGGACTTTTGGGGACATTTCCAGAAAATTCAACATATACATTTCCTTTGGCATGAAAATATCTTAAACATATGGTATTTTAATCAAAATCGTTATAGCCAGTTTTGAGAAAATCAAAATTTTCGAAAAATGTTCCATGTAAAGGGTAGTGTCCAATTCTTGGAAGATACTAAACTCAAATACCAAGTTTGGTATATATCCGACTTTTCGTTTTTGAGTTATGCTGTTCACAGACAGGCAGGCAGGTAGACACACACATGGACATGTTTCCTAAAATGCTTTATTTGGATACAGGGCGCCTCAAAACATGTATTTCCCGTGAAATCTTGGTATCGAATTTTTGAGTGGAATACAATAGTTCAAGTACTTACTATACGTAACTAGAAAATAAAAATTACGGTACTCTAAAATGACGCCTCGTGTTTAGAATACACCTCCTGGTTTAGGCAGTCAGACGCCAGGATTATATGTTTTTATTTTCTATTATGTTGTTTTTCTCCTCCTCCTCATCTCTTCATTCTCGATGGTTTCAGGTAGCACTAATTCAAAGTACTATTTCATCGGCCAATAATGGAATATTTCAGTATTTAGTTTATAGATGGAGCTTATTAGTAAAAAGTAGCATATTCTCGCAGTGTGTATTAATTATCCATTTCCCTCGTTGCACTGTTTGTATCGTTAATCTTCTTGTTCACTGGCTCCAATAGCTTCGAAAGTATAAAAAAGATTCCCAGACGCTGTCTGAGCGCTACACTACAGAGTCCGTAGGTGGAATGTAGGTTACTGATATTATATACATATAACAAACTGTTGTTGTTGAAGCTGCTGTAATCATTGTGTTGTTATTAATTACATATGGGGTTGTATAAATGCGCAACGTTGTATCAAACAAGAATAACAATAATAATATTGCATGTAAACATCGAATTTTACATTCGTGGCTACCTGATTATATTTCTTAACGAACTATCAATAATAATAGACCTACATTCCGATACGTACACAGAAATCACTCGTTTTTACTTTCTGTGCCTTCTGTCTACAGCAAGAAGACGCAGTATTCAATTTCATCCAAAAATTCGATGTCAAGGTTTTGCCGGAATTGCATGTTTAGAAAAAAGATCCGTATGTGATTGTATCTGTCTGCCTCTGCCTCTTAATACCATAACCGAAAAAATCTGTGTTACATTCACATGACCTTCTCTACCCTCTATCGTTTATTAGCGAGTATTCGAACTATTCTTACTAAACCTTATATTTCTATATACTTCATTTTAATACAAATAAACCTTTGCAGAAATTGCTACATCACACATTACATTGTAGATACAAAGATACTCAAGTGTTTAAAAAGCTCTCTTTTTCTAATTTATTATGATTGATCAGCATTACATGCTTTACAGATCTCTACACAAAGAAACGATTATTAACACTTAAGGAAGTCCAAAGCGGCTCCCTTTAACTATGGAATATGGATAAAAATACTACATAGTGATTAAAGGTGATACACACAGAGAAAATTGGCGTAGTTAGTGACTGGAGTTACTGAGTAGGAGATTCTGGTGGATGAGTAAGCGAGAGGCGAACAATTCCAATGTTTAATAACGGATATCTCAGAAATGGTTCATGCCACAGAAAAACTTATATGAAATAAATTGTCTTTTTTTGTGTAGTACGTTTTCGCCTATCGCTTAACATTTACCAGCTGAGGCAGTACTTTTAACATTTAAATAATTTCAGTCTAATTATATAATATGTAAATTCAATAACAGCCCGCCTTAAAACAATATGTGTATGTAACAATATCTAAAAAGTGTATATTACAGTCATTGTATATGTTTATATTATTGTATCCATGTGTAATAATGTTATGTGAATATATTACGTAACTTAATAATGTAGGAGCTGTGGGAATAATAAGTTAAAAGTTGCTAACAATGAGGTAACCTTGAGTCAATAATGAGTAAGAAAGTTTAACACTACTACTTATGATTCTTGGAGTAACAATAATGTAATTTTAGTGACAGTTTATAAAAGAACCAATCAACAACCAGAAAAAACTTTAGTTAAATGCAGGTATTCTACTGGAGTAGGATTAGCCAATCAGAGACTTGAAATACAGAAATTTACAAGTTTAGACGGTTGAAATCAATTCAGTTGCCTGCAGACAGAGTTACTAACCAGACGCAAAAAGTGTCCTCAAGAAATATAATATGTATTCGTGTGAGACAAAAAGTAAGTTACGTGTTAAAAAGTGTAATTAATAAAAAGAATCTCACAGCTCTCTATATCAGTGAAGTGTTATGTTAATCGTATCAAGTATTAATAAAAAGGAGTGAATTAAAAACTTAAAATCTGTGTAAGCCTACATTCTTGTCGCATCACGCTCTGCCAAGACATCCATGTCTCTAACAATAATACTGACACAGCCGAGGCAAACATAAATATATAATATCTAAAGAAACACTCAAATTACAAAGCTATTATTTTTAAACTTGGGGCAAAGGTCACCCGAAAGTACATTTGGGGCGAAGGCTACCGGAAACTGTTTACTATACGTGCGGTTGCAACTACAAGTTCAGCTCCCCAACAGCTGAAATATAATGCAACTCCTTCAATACAAACTACTTCAAATTGACGCCCAAAGCGTGGTGCAAATGACGTAACAAAACACCTTCTTCACTATATAAGATTATACAACATTTCTTCCGAATAAAGAGCACATCAAAGGCTGTTCCCAGAAAATTCAAGATATACATTTTATTTGTCATGTAAATATAATTAAATGTGCCATTTTAATAAAATCGTTAGAGCCATTTTTAGAAAACAAAAAAGTCGAAAAATGTTCCACGTAAAGGGTAGCTTGAGGTGGCGCGATTTTCTTGAAAATCTTCGTGTTGCAACTTTGGAAGGTGTAGAACTTAGATACCAAGTTTGGAATATATCGACTTTTCGTTATTGAGTTATGCTGTTCACAAACACTTTTTCTAAAAATTCTTTTTGTTTTGGATTCAGACATCCCCAAAGCAGTATTTCCGGTGAAATCCTGCTATCCAATTTTTGCGTGGAATGCAATACCTTCTCTACCTACTATGTACGTGGTAGAAACTAAAAAGAGAGTCCTTTAAATACTAAACTTGGTATTTAAGTTCTTTATCTTCCAAAGCTGCAACAAGATGATTTTCAACATTCCCCGAACGCAAACTTCCCTTTAGATGGACAATTTGTCATAGTTTTTTACTTTCCCTACTACGTATAGTAAGTAGGGGAAGTATTGTATTCCATCCAAAAATTCGATACCGAGATTTTACCGGAAATACATGTTTTGAGATCCCCTGAATCCAAAAATAGCATTTTTGGAAACATGTCCGTGTGTGTCTGTCTGTGAACAGCATAGCTCAGAAACGAACAGTCGGATAAACACCAAACTTGATATTTAGGTTCAGTATCTTCCAAGGATACGACACGAAGGTTTTCAAGAAAATCCCCCCACCCCAGATTACCCTTTACATGGAAGATTTTTCGAAAATTTTAATTTTCTCAAAAATGGCTCTAACGATTTTGATTAAAATATCACATGTTTAAGATATTTTTATGACAAATAAAATGTATATCTTGAATTTCCTGGGAATGTATCCAAAAGTATTCTTTATTGTGAACGACTTTTGCATAACTCGTAAACCATAAGAGATAGATAAAATTTTACTACACAAAAAATGTAGCTCGCGTTAAAATACACAATTTATGTCATATACATTTTTTTTGTTGAGTGAACCGTTTTCGAGATATTGCTTGTTATTCCCTTAAATTTTTCAATACTTATTTTCTCAAATGGGAATTCGTTATTCATTTTTTTGTCTTGGATATGCAAAGAGTATTAACCTGTGGCAAAGAGAATGGTCCTGCACCTAGCAACCAGCTATTAAGAGATATGTATGTGCTTAAATGCTACTGTATTTCCAAATTGTCCTTGTAAATATACATTCCCCTTACATCTACAAGAAAATTAGCAATAAGATAGAGTCTGCAAATGTTTATTTCGATTAACATGAAGTAGATGGAGAATAAGCGTTTGTAAAAATACTTTGTACAAGAGTAGAGAAAGTCATGTGAGTGTAACACATCAGATTTTTTACTTTCTCTACTACGTATAGTAAGTAGGGGAAGTATTGTATTCCATCCAAAAATTCGATACCGAGATTTCACCGGAAATACATGTTTTGAGACCCCCTAAATCCATAAAAAGTATTTTTGGAAACATGTCCATGTGTGTGTGTGTGCGCGCGCGCGCGCGGGCGTCTGTGAACAGCATAACTCAGAAACGAACAGTCGGATAAACACCAAACTTGGTATTTAGGTTCGGTATCTTCCAGAGATGCGACACGAAGGTTTTCAAGAAAATCCCGCCACCCAAGATTACCCTTTACATGGAACATTTTTCTAAAATGTTAAATGTCTCAAAAATGGCTCTAACGATTTTGATTAAAATGTCATACGTTTAAGATATTTTCATGACAAATGAAATGTATATCTCGAATTTTCTGGGAATGTCTCCAAAAGTATTCTTCATTGTGAACAACTTTTGTATAACTGGTAAACCATAAGAGATAGACAAAATTTTACTGCCCAAAAATGTAGATCGCGTTAAAATATACAATTTATGTCATACACATTTTTGTTGTTGAGTGAACCATTTTCGAGATTATTGCTTGTTATTCCCTTAAATTTTCTAATACTTCTTCTCAAATGGGAATCCGTTATTAATTTTTTTATGTCCTGGACATACAAAGAGAATGGAATGCGCCACATAGCAACCAGCTCTTAAAATATTTGACTATCACTTAAATACTACCAATTCCCCTTGCATCTACAAGAAAATTAGCAATAGGATTAACATGTCGATTAACATGAAGTATATGGAGCATAAGCGTTGGTAAAAATAGTTTGCACAAGAGTAGAGAAAGTCATGTGAGTGTAACACATCAGATTTTTGTGCTGTGATTCGACAAAAAATACTCTATAAGACGGAATATATGTTATCACAATAGCAAGGAGACTACATTTTCCTTCACGCCGTTGCACGGAGCGGAAGCCAACGCGTCCAAAAAAACGAGGTGGTGGCTGGCGGAACAAAATGTACCATTGTTTTTGGTGTCTGGCACTTGGGCATGTTTAGTGCCTCTAAGTGATGCATTCCACATGTTTTGTGTTCTCCTTTTCCTTCCACCCGCCGGAATGTTACATAACTGTAGACCGCAAGAATCCTGCACGTCTTGCGTATCCGATGTTAAGAGCGCTTTAACCCGCTTTAATGCAGTGCCAGTCAAGTAGGAAGCCATGCTAGCGACTTGACAGAGGTTTGCCGCCACGTTACCTGCACTTGCTGGGTTTCATTAGCGATGCATCCCGACGTAAACAAAAACAAAATGTCTCAGCGAGGGTGCTGTAATCTCACTATAAATAAGAATGATGATTTTCATATCAGTGTGAAATTCCTAGAAGTGATAATGGAATCTGGATTGAAACAGTAATAGTAGTAATAGCGGTTTGAGTGGCGCAAAACTGCGGCGGTCATCAGCGCCACCCTCTGGCTATAAATTTATTCAAGTCAGTACATCAACACAATAAAAACAAAACAAGTACTACAAGTCAACTCAGATTACAGAAGCAGCTCTGGTTATATAGATAATCATATTCTGGTACAAAACCAATACAGTCAGGGTATTCACAAAGGGAAACACCAGGATTACAAAAATAGAAATAGGAAATCAACAAATGCAAAAACTAAGCAATAGAAATCTCACAGAATATGGCAAATAAGAACTCACCCTGAGCAAATGTAAACGTACAATTCAATTCTACACAGTTAAAAAAAACAATAACACACGAGAAACTTCCTTCCTTAATAATCCAATTAATTCCAATCCCAAGCTGTCCATGCAAGGCACCAACCGCGACACCTAGTTCATGTAACACTTGCCTCCCCGTCACTCCAGCACCAAAATCACCCAAGAACATCAACGTATCCTTAAACTCCACTCTCCTTCCAAACTCTCACGAAAACTCTTCCCTGTCAACTCGCCCTTTCCTCCACAGATGCGTACACAGAAAGTATAGCCACATTTCGAAATTGGACCTTAAGTCTATTTTACACAATCCTTCATTAACTGGATCCAACTCTATTAGGCTCTTCTGCATTCTCTTTGCGATAATAAATCCTATCTTGTGTAGCCCAGGCTCAGTTGATCCACAATATAATAATGTGTAATCCTGTTTATCTATTCTTCCTTTTCCACTCCAACTTTTTTCTTGCAACACTACCGTCCAGCCAATACCTTAAGAGTTATTTGTCACTTCTTTCATTTTTTCCAGGTCATGACATAGTTTGAACATTCCAAGTCGCCAACAACAAACCATCCGTCTTAACAAGGTTTTTACAAGTGCGGTTGAGAGACCCATGCTTAACCGCCAACCTGGAGGACCAGGTCTCCTTATTTCTGACTCCAGGAGACAGGGTGGACTGGTTATGCCCCCAGATACTGGGTGGCTCATGTACATCGGGGTCGCCACTCCCGTACTCACCAAGGTCGGAATCTGGATTGAGTTGCAATTTCCACACTGGTGTGGTTCGGGAATTACTACTCAGGGATTTTTTTAAATTATAAGGATGCTTTCATTGCACTAATGAAATAACAATTCATTTGTTTGTTTTGCTAATTTCTCGTTATTGAATTTATGGTTCACTTTTACCTCAACTCTTATAAGAAATGTTCTTTTTTGTTTAGTGGTTTTTAAAACTTACAAAATCTATGTATATTAATTTCAACTGTAACAAGCTTTAAATGAAATACAGATGTTTCTTTTTATAAATCTCTTCCTAACAAAATTTCTCTCTCTTTTTTTTCCCCCGCAACAAAATCTCAAGAACACGTCTTTTGAGAACATTAGCTTTGAATTCTTGAACCTTTCCTTTTAATAATAATTTTTAAAACAATGCCTTCAATAATTATGACAGTGAACTTTATACAGGGTTATTCAAAAAGAAGGAACAGACTTTAAATATTTATTTCTAATGGATGACAATAGATAGCGACACATGCGAAACATCACTAAATAGAGAAAGTTCAAAATTTTATTTTGTGTATTCAAAATGAGCACCATTTGTTATGCGAGGACGACCACTGCTTTTCCATTTGCATACGCAACCATCTTCTACGAATTTATTGTATCAATTGCAAATTCTTTACAACGAAATGCACGCTGCAATGAAACAACGGATTCACTCTTTACATAACGGAGCACACAAAACGACTTTTCCTGTAGCGTCGCCATTTTCTCGTAAACAAACATAACACCGCTGAAGGCACTGAATGGAACAAATAGGTGGGGATTAAAACTTTCAAGTTTCCTCTATTCAATGATGTGTCGCTATCTGTTGTCGTTCATTAAAAATGAACATTTAAAATCTGTTCCATCTTTTTAAATAATACTGTATATACTGCATCGCGGAATTTGAGTCCAGGTACTTCTCTAACGTGGTGAAAATCTTTCTCAAGCCTCGTCGCGGAATTTTAATTAATAGTTTCCCATCCAGTTTTCCTACTTAATCACTGCTCAACCTTCACACGTATTAACCACACTTCTTCTTGCTTGTTTGATATTATTCTACAGATTCTCTCTTCTACGTTGTCAATCACGTCGGCTACTCATAAAAACAGAATGGCGTTCGTTTTTAGCTTGTTGATTTCTAGCCTTCTTTGGCAACCAGTACTTCATTGTTGCGTGCTCCCTTTGCTATGGTCATTCAACTATTTTAAGTACACTTATTTCTAATATATTTAATTTAGAATTAACTAATACCTATCTTACTTCTTATTCGCGTTATTTTCTTGAAATTCTATTACACACACACACACACACACACACACACACACACAAGCGCTTTCCCAGAGCTTCCGGCCTAACAAAGAAAACACAACATTTTTGGAAAACACCTCTTATTTCTCTACATAGTCTCCTTTCAGCTCGATACACTTTTCCCAGCGGTGTTCAAGAGCTTCGATACCCTGTTTATAATGAGAACCGCCGAGTTTAGCAAAATAGCCATCAACTGTAAACTCCACCTCTTCATTGTTGGCAAATCTTTTACCACCAAGCCATTTCTTAAACTTTGAAAACAGAAAATAATCAGAGGGGGCTAAATCTGACGAATGGGTGCACGAGGAAGCAATTCGAACTTTAACTCATTGATTTTGGCCATGGCGTGTGAACTGTTGCATAGTCTTGATGAAACAGAACCTTCTTTTTCGCTAAATGCGGCCGTTATTGCTTAATTTCATCAAATGCTGCAATAAGTTTGCGTAATACTCACCATTGATTGCTTTTCCTTTTTGAAGATAATCAACGAAAATTATCCCACGCGCATCCCAAAAAAACTGACGACATGGCCTTGCCTGCAGATGGAACTGTATTCGCCTTCTTTGGACACGATTCTCCCCTTTCAATCCACTGTTTTGACTGTTACTTCGTCTCAGGTGTGAAGCGATGGAACCATGTTTCATCCATGGTTATGCTCTAGCTATCATTGTCAATGTTTCCAGTAAAGAAATACCTGGACCAGTGGGAGTTGCATGTTCTTCGAAGTTGCAGAAGATTCTTCAACGAAATTGAAAATATGAAAATAATCAATTTAGTATTGCAGGGAGAGAAGTATACAGCAGAACTACCCCTAGAACCTGCTCCACTGGCATCTATGTTCTACGCTTCAAAGACGTCATGTTCCGTTGAAAGAACCTTTTCTACATATAAGAACGTGTTATGTGATAATAGGAAATCATTTACGCCCGGAAAAATTTGAGAATGTATGCAACTATCTACGGCAAGCCAAAAAGTAAATGTTACAAGTAAGTACCAGAAAAGCAAAATTATTCATACCTGTATTGATCCACGAAGCAAAACACACACAAAAGGTATATTTTAATCAAGAAAAATGTAAAAAAAAACGCCTTTAAGCATATAAGAAACCTAAAATGATGGTTTATTCCACCTAAAAATCCGAGCCCTATTCATGAGTAATGAATCATGTTCACAGGCACAATACCGCCTGCTGCAGCATAATGGATAAGCGATCAAGAAGAATGACTAATACTGGGACAAAAACGACGGGAGCATAATGTTCTTTCTTCCTTAAAAACAAAAGAGAGTTCACACACATTATACCCGCCCCTCCCAACACACACACACACACACACACACACACACACACACACACACACACACACACGCACGTTTTTCTAAAAATCTGATGCGTTGCATTCACTTTCTCTACTCACACTTCTACAAACTGTTCTTACAAAAATCTGATGTGTTACACTCACATGACTTTCTCTACTCTTGTACAAACTATTTATACAAACGCTTATTCTCCATCTACTTCATGTTAATCGAGATAAACATTTGCAGACTCTATCTTATTGCTAATTTTCTTGTAGATGTAAGGGGAATATATATATATATATATATATATATATATATTTACAAGGGCAATTTGGAATTACAGTAGCCTTTAAGCACATACAGATCTCTTAATAGCTGGTTGCTAGGTGCAGCACTATTCCCTTTGCCACAGATTAATACTCTTTGCATATCCAAGACATAAAAATGAATAACGAATTCCCATTTGAGAAAATAAGTATTTAAAAATTTAAGGGAATAACAAGCAATATCTCGAAAATGATTCACTCAACAAAAAAATGTATATGACATAAATTGTGTATTTTAACGCGATCTACATCTTTTGTGTAGTAAAATTTTGTCTATCTCTTATGGTTTACCAGTTTACCAAAAGTCGTTCACAATCAAGAATACTTTTGGACACATTCCCAGAAAATTCAAGATATACACTTTATTTGTCATCAAAATATCTTAAACATATGATATTTTAATCAAAATCCTTAGAGCCATTTTTGAGAAAATTAAAATTTTCGAAAAATGTTCCATTTAAAGTGTACTCTGTGGTGGGGGATTTTCTTGAAAACCTTCGTGTCGCATCTCTGGAAGATACTGAACCTAAATACCAAGTTTGGTGTTTATCCGACTGTTCGTTTCTGAGTTATGTTGTTCAACGACACACACACACACACACACACACGGACATGTTTCCAAAAATGCTTTTTTTTTTTTTTAAATCAGGGATATCAAAACATATATTTCCGGTGAAATCTCGGTATCGAATTTTTGGGTGGAATACAATGCTTCCCCTACTTACTATACGTAGTAGAGAAAGTAAAAAATTAAATTAAATTGGTTTGTATTTACGACTGCTCTATTACTACTAATGCAATGTAATATTTATTGAGTGCCAAGATAATTATAATCGTATTAGGAGTGACCGCTCCTAGCCCTGGCCATTTTATAGTCATCTCCCCTCCATTGGTTATAATAATATATTAAGTTATTGAGCATTAAATTATTACACGTTAGACTGCCTTCTCTATTTGGCCCTGGCCATTAAGTTGGGCAGTCATGTAAATTACAATTACATCTTAATACAATTAGTAATTCTTATATTTATTTATATTTACATTATTTTTCCTCTTTTAACCGTCCATATCCATTTATTTATTTATTACCTTTTACTTTCTCTAAGTATTTACCCACATTTTTATAGTTTTTGTCTAAAATTGTATATACCTATTTATTCCTATTCATTCCATACCATAAACTTTCTTTTCTCCTAATCTCTGTTTCTTTGCATTCAAATATATGTTGTATATCTTCTCTTCCCCGCCCTTTTGATCTACATTAGATTTAATTTCATATTTTTTGTACGTTGATTTTATACCCTTCCATGTTTTACTCACATTACTTTCTCTAATAATTTTAGTTGACTATTCTGCTTATTACTTTCCCCTATTCTTACGTTGAAATCACCCATTATTATACTTTCTATATTTGAATACTTATCCTTTAAAATTTCTATGTTTATTGCTACTACTACCGTTAATTTTGCTCAGAGGCCTCTTTATCAGGTTTGAGGTTCTTTTACGTGCAGTAAATCTACGACACGGGATCACCGGCTTTACTTCACTTCACTTCCTACTAAGAATTCTTACGCCCGAAAAAAATCCATCGCCCTCCGCCGGGTTTGAACCCGCGACCTCGGGAACTAGAGGGTAGCATGGTAGATTTACGGCACGTAAAATAACCTCAACCCTGACAAAAAGGCTTCTCAGCAAAATTGTTGGTCTTTCACGCCCAATATAGAATGGAATGCTAAGGACCACAGCAGTTAAAGAGCGTCCATAAATAAAACTCAATTTAATTTAATTTCGCGCAGATGGAAACAACTTTCAACAACACTTATAAAAAGGTTAGTATTCATTACATGTATGTTACTAACACTCGTGAGTGAGAAAGGCGTAAAGTTAGGGAACGGAAAGCCCAACAATGTACTACACTGCGTGCTGAACACGCATTCGCGCGATCCACGGCCTTAGCATAAAACAAAGGCACTGTAGTATAACGTAAATTACCTTATGGGTCACATACATAAGCGCCGTGCACACCAGAAGGCGTGCAGGAAGCTTTTTCCGCGCTGTGTTTCCATACAATTTTACGTTAATGCCACTAGGTGGTAGCACGCTACGGCAGAAGTAGGTAACGTGCATGAGCGCGGAAACTTCTCCCGGTTATACTCTATAATTTAATTTATACATTACTTCGTTCTTGCCCTAAAACGGTGTATTTATTTATGTACACGACAAACATCCACAAAACAACCCTTTCTTTCGTCAGACAACTTATGCATTATCGTTAATTGTAATTGTCTATCATTATCAGTATTGTTGTTGGAAGCTGTTGTACTCTGTATTCACTCAGGTTGATCCGCGTCAAAACAAACCCCAGGTGACCAGTGCACCGCTATAATGTATCCTTCCGCCATTCGCACTAGAAATACTGTCACACTTTCAGACCATGTGACGAGTACAGGCGACACGTAGTGAAAAAAAGAACAGAGTCCTTATTTCGACAAATGAAACGGTGACTAGCATATTCTGTTAAGCGTAAAGGTGATAACATTGATATTGCAACAAAACAAACGTTTGCACATATAATAATAGTTAATTCTAAAATAGATAAGCGAAAAATAACGTAACAGGTATGCGATAACTAAATTTATTCGCGCTCTGGAAGCAGCACTTTATTAACTGTTGGCGGCTCATTTTAAAAAATCTGATGTGTTACACTCACATAACTTTCTCTACTCTTGTACAAACTATTTTTACAAACGCTTATTCTACATATGCTTCATGTTAATCGAGATAAACATTTGCAGAGTCTATCTTATTCTTAATTTTCTTATAGATGTAAGGGGAATATATATTTACAAGGGCAATATAGAAAAACAGTAGCCTTTAAGCACATACATATCTCTTAATAACTGGTTGCTAGGTCCAGCACCATTCCCTTTCCCACAGATTAATACTCTTTGCATATCCAAGACAAAAAAAATGAATAACGAATTCCCATTTGAGAAAATAAGTATTGAAAATTTTAAGGGAATAACAAGTACTATCTCGAAAATGGTTCACTCAACGAAAAAATTTATATGACATAAATTGTGTATTTTAACGCGATCT
This sequence comes from Deroplatys truncata, assembly GCA_030765065.1. NCBI lineage: Eukaryota > Metazoa > Arthropoda > Insecta > Mantodea > Mantidae > Deroplatys > Deroplatys truncata. The sequence continues at coordinate 19,091,745 of CM060979.1, forward strand.
ACATTTTTCGTGTAGTAAACTTTTGTCTATCTCTTATGGTTTACCAGTTATGAAAAAGTCGTTCACAACGAAGAATACTTTTGGAGACATTCCCAGAAAATTCAAGATATACATTTTATTTGTCATGAAAATATCTTAAACGTATGACATTTTAATCAAAATCTTTAGAGCCATTTTTGAGAAAATTAAAATTTTTGAAAAATGTTCCATGTAAAGGTTAGTCTGGGGTGGGGGGATTTTCTTGAAAACCTTCGTGTCGCATCTCTGGAAGATACTGAACCTAAATACCAAGTTTGGTGTTTATCCTACTGTTCGTTTCTGAGTTATGCTGTTCACACACACACACACACACACACACACACACACACACACTGACATGTTTCCAAAAATGCTTTTTTTGCATTCAGGGGATCTCAAAACATGTATTTCCGGTGAAATCTCGGTATCGAATTTTTGGGTGGAATACAATACTTCCCCTACTTACTATACGTAGGAGAGAAAGTAAAAAGAAATTGCGCACTGTTAACGCGAATTGCATTCTTCTTAAAATCACTACTTTCTTGCATCGCGTATTTCATATGTTTTCTTTTTTTTCCGGGTGTAACCACTTTTCTCGTTTCAGATTTTTCTGCACAAGCACTGTTTATACTTGCACTCGAAACATCGGTGAACTCAGAAGTTAATTTCGCCATTTCTTTCGCGGAAAGTGTTGGATATTTCTCACATAACTTATAATAAAGATTCAAACTATTGTTTTTTCACCACTAGTCAATGGTTTGCGCGGCTAATGCTTTCGTAATTCGACGAAAACACAGGAGCAAATTCGCCGTCCGCCATGATACTAAACACAACTGCTGGTTTCTGGCTGTAAACAATATTCTGCGCCTACCCGGATGTCAGGTGACTCATACGAATTGCATCATGGGACTTGTAGCTCTGTTTTACGGTATAAATCAGCGTTAAATAAAAACCTTAGGTATTTGTATAGAATATTATACTATTTAAGGATAAATTCATTCTAAAATTCAGAGATTAGCATGGGACTACTTTCCTGAGCGTATTGGTACCGGTTGCACTACGGTGCACTGACCACGTGGGTTTGTTTTGCCGCGGATCAAGGTAAGAGTGAATATAGTTTAGTTAAATCAATCTATTCATAACCATTATGAAGCAGATATTACTTTACATTTTCAGAGCTATCTTGACTATATTCATTCATTCATTATCTGTTTACCCTCCTCTTATGTAGGACTTACACCCCCCAGGACTTACAGGGGGGGTCAGAGGTCCGTCGAGGAGCAGACACTCATGGATCAGACAGAACAGCCAGGATGGGGGATCAGCCCGATGCCTGGTATGGGATGAAGGAAGTAGATAAAACGAAATGTTGGTGAAATGGATGGAGCACTTGGTGGAATGAATGGCGGGGGAAACCGGAGAAAACCCGCCCAGACGCCGCTTCGTCCACCACAAATCCCACATGCAGGTCCCTGGGATTGAACCCGGGCCGCCTCGGTGGAAGGCGAGCGGTCTAACCACTCGGCCACGGCGCCGCCTATCTTGACTATAAGATTCTGTAAATACTGAAAATGTTACTCACGAGCCGCTACTGGTTAATTTGCTTCGGTAAAAACTAGCCGTAAATTCTTAGCAATGGTGAGGCTGTGGTCTGACAGCTGCAATGCTGAGTCAGCTGTAGACAGATGACGTCATGGAAATTAGGTGAGGGGTGATTGTTGTAGACACCCCACATCCACGGTTCTCATTACTGATGTGTGCAGTTCCTTTACTTCTCGTTTCCACTGCCCCAGTCACACATCTTCATTTTCTTTTATAAGGGACCTCATTCAAACGCAAATCAAGGGTGGCAATCTGAAATCATAAAACCCAAGGACAACGTACACACAAATTGAAAGTGCTGTAGAGTTAATGGTCCACTTGATTAAAACTATCGTTTGAATTTATACCGCAAAGGCAATCATCGTGTATTACGGAGGCCGGAACTAAAATACGCAGAATGACATAAATTTAACGCTTAGTTTTATAGGTTCTTCTCTATTGTGCAGGCTCATTAATGCTGCCAGCTTCACTTTCTGTACCACGCACTTAGTAGGTAGAGAAAGTATTGTATTCCATCCAACTTCGATAGTATAATTTCAACGGAAATCGACGGCGGATCGGAAAGTAACGTACAATTTTTTTTATAAAAAAGTTTAATAATTAAAACAAAACAAAAAATCACAAATGAACTTACACCTTTTAACTTCTTTTCAACATAGTCACCAAGTTTCTCAACACATTTTTCTCAGCGTGAAACCAGTTTCAATATGCCCTGTTCGTAAAACTTCGTTTCCTTGGAGTTGAGGCAGTATTTTTAACACTTAAATGATTTCAGTCAAATTATATAATATATAAAAAGTGTATATTACAGTCATTATATATGTTTATATTATTGTGTACATGTGTAATAATGTTATGTGAATGTATTACGTAATTTAATAATGTAAGAGCTGCGAGAATAATAGGTTAAAAGTTGCTAACAATGAGGTAACCTTGAGGCAATACTGATTAAGAAAGTTTAATAATGCTACTAGCCATTATTGGAGCAACAATAATGTAAATTTTGAGACAGTTTATAAATAGCCAATCAACAATCAGAAAGAAGCTTAAGTTAAATGAAAGTATAATATTGGAGTAGGAATAGCCAATCAGAAACTGAAATAGGGCAAATTGTAAAAATTCAGAAGTCAGTTGCTAGTAGACAGCATTCCTAACCGGACGCGAGACACGTCCTTGAGAAGTTTTATACGTATTCAGTGTGAGACAAAAATAGTTTACGTGTTAAAAAGTGCAAGTAATTAACAAAAGAATCTCACAGCTCTCTATATCAGTGAAGTGTTATTTAAATCGTGTCAAGCATTAATAAATGAAGTGAAGAAAAACTTAAAATCTGTGTAAGCCTACATTCTTCAGGACGATGATCCCCTGCTAAGATATTCATGTCTCTAAAAAAAAATATACATAAATACTGACGCAGCCGAGGCAAACATAAATATATAATATTTAAATAAACAGTCAAATTACAAAGTTAATATTTTTAAACTTGGGGCGAAGGCTACCGGAAACTTTTTACCATACGTGCGTTGCAACTACTTCAAGTTCGGCTCCCCAAAAGTCGAAATATAATACATCTTCTTCAAACTGGCTTTCCATACGTAGCAGCAACAAACCTTCAAATTGGCTCCCAAAGCGTGGGGCAAATAGCAATACAACAAACCTTCTTCAGAGTATAGCAATCTGCGAACTGCTGATTTCACTTCCACATATGCCGCAAAGCTTGGCCGGCCAGAAATTTCTTCATGGGACCAAACAGATGGAAGTCCGATGGTGCGAGGTCCAGACTGCATAGTGGATGATGGAGCACCTCCCAAGCAAATTTGGTGATTTTCTCAAGAAGAGCAGCAGCAACATGGGGGCGAGCATTGCCATGAAGAATTTTGACATCGTCAGCATTCATGTTGAGGCGTTTGTCACGAAGGGTACAACGCAACTTTACGAAAGCATGCACAGTGGTCCCGTGTTCAGCAAAGTCCACCAATACAACACCATGCATGTTTCCACTACATACTTGCCTGCTTGGTTTCGGGCTTGTAGTGGTATGCCCTTCTGCGGTGTATCGTGTTAGGTGTTCCAAGCTCGTCATCATTCGCTGGCCCTTGTGGTTGTCTGTCACGTTCTTAGGCACCCAGCGAGCACTAACTTTACGAAATTTCAATGTGTCTTGAACAATATCGTACACTGCATCATAGAAAAGGTTGAACTGTTGCATAAGGTTCGCAGTTGCACACACAAGATCGTTCAAAATTGCCGCCTCAATGCCTCTGACATTCTACGGGGTTGTAGGTGTTACCGGCCTCCCGGAGCGTGGCGAATCACTAAGGTTCACACGGCCCTCTAGGAAGAATGCACCTGGAGACATTGCTGCGGTCCATACTATCATCCCCATACATGCCACGTATGTCCATGTGAACATCACTCGGTTTATGCCCTTTGGCCCACAAATATCGAACCACACCTCTCTGCTCTTCACACGTGGACGACAGTAACATGCGCGTCATCTTTGTTGCGTACTTCGCGCTTCTTTGGCTAGAACTGAAACAAAACATACCCTCTGCAGTGAAAACTTCAAACTATATCTGTGTGAAATTGCAACATTCCAGCTGCAATACCAAGGCGTTACTTTTCGATTCGCCCTCGTAGTACATGTTTTGAGACTCCAAAGATGCGACACCAAGACTAGTGTGGGGATAGTGTGTCTGCTTCACATTCATGAGGCCCCGAGTTCGAATCTCAGTTAGGGTGAATTAAACCGAGCGGGGGACTCAGGCGGTAACATCTATGGCTCGCATTCGGGAGGTCGTGGGTTCGATTCCCTGACCCATGGGCTTTTTCAGGGGGGTCCTAGCGTCGTTAGGCGAATGCTGGGAGGGATCATTAAGTCCCCGAATTTCCTGTCCCTCCATTTCACCTCCATTCTCATTTCACTTCACCTTTGATCTGCTTGGTCGTTTCAGGGTTGTAAGTGTCGGCGGGAAGTCTCAGCGTGTGCATGGCAGGGGGAAAAGATGCTCTGTGGAAACCTTCGGCCCCCGTAATAAGGGTGGTCTCCGGATTCCGGACCTCCAGGGAATGTGTAAGCCCACAGTTGGGAAGGGGAGCCGGCTGCATAGTACCCATACGGGGAGCTGAAACGTGTAAATGGTAGGGAACCTGCCCTCTGCCTGTCGTGTCCCCTGTTCCGGTCGCCCTCTGTCTCGTCTCATGAAATCGTAGAAAACAACTGAATGGCGACAGGACTTCAAAAGAAGGACAAACTATTAACAGGCTATTCCAGAAATTTCTAGATATACATTTTATTTGTCATGAAAGTATCTTTAATATATTGTATTTTAATTAAAATAGAACAATTTTTGAGAAAAGAACCACACACACACACACACACACACACACACACACACACACACACACAAACTCAGAAACACACCCTCGGATCTTTTTCTAAAAATGCCTTTTAGGGGTTCAGGAGACTCGAAATTTTTTTTCGGTGAAATCTCGACATGTATTACAATACAATACTATCCCTACTAACTAAAAGTAACAAAGAAAGTAAAAAGACAATGAAATGTAAAGGTTAATCAAAATATGTGTAACTAACACGCGTTAGTAACCAACGTATACAACGGGTAATTGCCATGTAACTGGACTTGAAACTAAAGTTGGTAACCATGGAGTAACAATGAAGGTCTAACCGGAGCCGAAGCTGCCCTTCGAGGTCCATGGAAAGGCTCCATCCGAGTGGCTCTCCTCGCCTAGGGTTTTCCCACGAGGCCAACATTTTGAGACTACAAAGCTCCCACCCCCCGCTTTTGCAGGGATGAAAGTGGATACGCCACTTATGCACGTCAACCCAATAGGCAAAATTACCGAAAATCTCGGCCGCGCCAACAATGAACTGCTGTCTCCCAACTCTCCAGACCGGTACCGGAGGGTATTGAGATGTCTCACAACCCCGTCTGGGCATCGCCGCTCAGACGCACCAGTCTCCCATGAGTATCGGGAACCTCTGTCCCGCCGAGACCAACCCAATCCGAACAGCCCCCCTTCGGGAGGGGCTCAAATCTTCGGCCCGACGTACTTCTAATAACTTCAGAAGTACCACGAGTGCTAGCGGTACGCAGTGGCCAAATCAAGACAGCTGAAGGGGTCGAAATTCCTCCCCTAGAAGGGGAGGGGTAACAATGGAGTGGCATAAAAATGTGTGTTATGTTAAAAGTTGTAGTTTTAGTCCCAGCTGTCTAAATAAAGTTTTTAAGCTCAAATACGAAACTGGTGTATAAACCAGAGATAAATTAGACCTTGTTTTCCTAATTATTCAATTTAACCTGTGAGCTCTAGTGCAATCAAATAAAATTTAAGGAACCATATTATTATATGTATTTGATATTGAAACAAAAATGCTAGAGTCGATCGTTAAAGGTCGCAAATGATGTGCTTGTTGATACAAACGTGACAAATCCTGGCAACACCTGACGACCGGCCACTTTCACGCTACTAAATAGAGCTTGCAGCTACACCATACAGAGGCAATGGTGGTTTTCAGCCGCGCTTTGATGGCAACTGAGGTGTAATAAACCCACGTTTAATGAATCTACTCATCGGATTTTCGGATGCGCCACCGAAGTTAGTATAGTCCAGGTGGTTGAGAGGTGCTAAAGAGGATCACTGCATACCCAGTGAAAGCAACTGCCTGCCGTTTAACTGACGTTGTGGCTTTATGACGACTTAATGGGGATCAAAATAACATATCAATATCTGATGCTTTGTTCGCTCTTCAGATTTCCACTTGCTACGTGTTGCAAATGGAAGATATAGTAAACGGATACATATAAATCAAGGTGTAAGGCAGGGTTGTAGTTTGTTTCCTACTTTGTTTTCATTTATATAGACAATCCAATTAGAGAATTGATGTTTAAAACTAATGAGACTTTTTTAATCCACCAATTTTTATGTTTAAGAGACGATGATATTTGCGGATGACTAGATAATTATAAGTAAAACTAAAGACGAACTGCAAAGAGCAGTGTGTGTGTTATAAAAGTTATTGAGAATTATAATTTTAAAATTTCGACAAATAAAACAAAAACAATGGCCTTCCAAGGTAAATATACTGTTAGGACCAAATCTGTAATTAACGATACTAGCAAGTCACGGGCTTTAAATACTTTCTTATTAAAGAACATACAAACTGTTGTTACTAAAGTTATTTTTATATCTACTACGTTTTAATCCAAATAAACCTTTACAGAAATAGCTACATTAAACGTTTCGTTATAGATACAAAGGGAACAGCGACAGTCAAATGTTTAACAACTCGACGCTATATGCTGGCCTTAAAATTCCATACTGTTTCCATGACATCGCGAGAAACAACTGAATGTTTAGAGGACTTTAAAGAATGACCAAGAAATGAACAATTTGAACCATCAATAAGCTGTCCTCCGTGGTCTAGTGGTACTATGCTACCTTTTAGATCCCGAGGTCGCGGGTCAAACCCGGCGCAGGGCGATTGATTTTTTCGGTCGTAAAAATACTTAGCATGGCTTGCTTTGGAAGGGAAGTAAAGCCTGTGGTCCCGTGTCGTAGATTTACGGCAGGTAAAAGAACCTCAAGCCTGATAAAGAGGCCTCTGAGCAAAATTTTCGGTCTTTCACCACCAATATAAACAACAATGAGACGCTAACAACCATAGCAGCTATAGAGCGTCCATAAATAAAACTGAATTTAATTTGAACCATTAAAAACGGATATCTCAGAAATGGCTTATGCCACAAAAAAATTTAATTAAAATGATGTGTGCCTTTGAAAGAGATCTACATTTTTGTGTAGTAGGTTTTCGTCTATCGCTTAACGTTTATCAGTATACAAGATTATACAAAATTCCTTCCGAATGAAGAAGACTTCAAAGACTATCCCCAGAAAATTCAATGTACATTTTATTTTTCATCTAAATAACTAACGTATGGTATTTTAATCAAACTCGTTAGAGCCATTTTTTAGAAAACAAAAAATTTCGAAAATGTTCCATGTAAAGGGTAGTTGTAAGTGGGGGATTTTCTTGAAAATCTTTGTGTCGCATCCTTGAAAGATACTGAACTTAAAAACCAAGTTTTGTGCGTATCCGATTTTTCGTTTTTGAATTATGCTGTTCACAGACACAGACAGGGACATGTTTCCAAAAATGCTTTATTTGGATTCAGGAGGCCTCAAAACATGTATTTCCGGTGAGATCTCGGTATCGAATTTTTGGGTGCAGTGCAATACCTTCTATAACGAAGTGTGTAATGCAGCTATTTTTGCTAAGGTTTATTTGGATTAAATGTAGGAGTTACAAAAATAAGCTTTTAAGATAGTTTGTACATCCACTAATTAATATAGAGGGTAGAGAAAGTCATGTGAATGTATCGGATTTTTTCAATACTTTTGTCATTTTCTAGAATTATTTCTGCCGCTGTTCAGTTGTTTCTCTCGACTGCAATGGAAAGAGTGAGGAATTATAAAGTCAGCATATAGCGTGCATTTGACTGTCGCTATTCCCTTTGTATGCACAACGAAATGTGTAATGTAGGTTTATTTGGACTAAAATTAAGTAGAAAAATAAACATTCTTAAGAATAATTTGCATACTCACTATTAAACGATAGCGGGTAGAGAAAATCATGCGAATGTAACGCATAAGATTTTTTTTTATTCAGGAAGTCTCAAACGGTGTATTTTAAGTGAAATTACGGTATCGAAGTTTTTGTGGAATACAATACTACTACTTATTATAGTCAGTATTAGGGAAAGTAAACATTTACTGCTATGCTGACAAAGTAAAATCGAAAACGTCACATTTTCCACTACAACCAATGAAAGCAGTGGCGGCTACTCCGTAAGAGCACGTGGGCACCCTAACTTTTGACACCTTGCAGATTTATTGGTTGTATTTTCTTTGAATGCTATTACACGTAACGTATATGTGGTAATTTAAAATCTGCAGCGTTTAAACCTACCACGCTACTCCTCTAAACTCAATGTAATATGATAATAGGGTCGGTAGCACATCTTGACTTGTGTACGTTTTATGGAGCTTCTGCGCGTGCGCAACTGACATGACGTAATTACCTTATGGGGACAAATACCTAAGATCGTGCACATTTGAAGAAGTGCACTAGCGCGCGAAGCTTTTCCCGCGCTCTGTTCCCACGCTGTTACTGCAATTTTACCTCAATGCCACTGGGTGGTAGCACAGTACGTCTGAAGTTAGTGTGACAGTAGCAGAAGCAGGTAAAGTGCACAAGCGCGGAAACTTCGCTCGGTTTTTCCATACCATCCATAATCTCAACTACAATTTTGTACAACACATTCCTTCTTTCTTGCCCTAATACGGTGTACCTATATGTACACAACAGCAAACACTTTCTTTCGTCGGACAAGTTGTGCATTATTATTGTTGTTGTTAGCTGCGGCTGCAGCTGTATCAATTTATTCATAATCATAACTAGGCTTCGGACACGGTTGCTGTTTCGTTGCACTTTGACTGGAAAACAGTCGCACCGAGATCTCCCCCTCCCCAAGCACTGCCAGTCATTCACTCTAAGCACGCGGTCAGTATACGAGGTGTGATTAAAAAGTTTCCGAATGACGTAATAAATACTACACAACATTTGTTTTGTCTAATCTGCACTGTCACCCTCGAAGTGTTCTCCTTGGGAGTTGATACACTTGTCCCAGCGTTTCTGCCACCTCAACATGTTCAGAGCCTTCTGCGACTCGCGATGGATAACACCAATGTCCTCAAAACTGTGTCCTCGGAGCCGCATTTTAAGTCTCGGGAGAAGAAAAAAGTCCGCTGGTGCCAAATCTGGAGAGTAGGCGGGATGGGGAACAGTATTCATCCTATTTTTATCCAAAAATTGGCGAACAGAAAGGGTTTTATGCGCGGGTGCATTGTCATGATGCAGGAACCAGTCACCACTCCTCCATTCCTCCGTATGTTTGTGTCGCACATTCTCTCTTAATCTTTGCAGCACTTGTTTGTAGAACACTTGATTCACTGTTTGACCCTGTGGCATAATGCCTTTAATGTCAAAAAACACAATCATTGACTTCACTTTGGATCGAACTTGTCTGGCCTTTTTCGGGCGTGGAGATGAAGGACTCTTCCATTGTGAAGATTGTTGCTTCGTTTCTGGATCGTACCCATAAATCCATGTTTCATCATCAGTAACAATTTTCTCCATAACCTGTGGGTCATTTTGTAGCTGTTCTTTAAAATCTGTGCAGGCAGGCTTTCCTTTTGGTCATTTGAAAGCAGGCGGGGCACGAACTTAGCGGCAATTCTTCTCCTGTCCAAATTGTCTTTCAAAATGCTTTGAACACTTCCAAAGGAGAGTCCAAATGAGTCAGAAAGTTCTCTTATTGTAATGCGCCTATCATTTAAGACCATTTCCCTCACCTGATTGATATTTTCATCAATTTTGCTGGAACAGGGTCACCCCGAACGATCTGCATCTTTAACTGATGTCACACCACTTTTAAATTTCGTAAACCACTCAAATGCTTGAGTTTTGCTCATAACTTCCTCCCCATAAGCTGTTCTTAACATTTCATAGGCTTCTGTTGCAGTTTTACCGAGTTTAAAGCAAAATTTATTGTTCGTTCTTTGTTCTTCGTAATCTGACATTTTTGCTACGCGGAAAAATCGCAGCACCTGCAAAACACGTGTTCACTTTAGAGCATCTACCTCGTCACTGCATGGTCACAGGAAGTCACGTGACCTTTCATTTTTTATCGGGAAGGAACGCTGCATGTACAGTCTGGGTAAGAATTAAAGAAATCTCAGCGTCAGCATTGTTGTGAAGCCATTCCGGAAACTTTTTGATCACAACTCGTATATACAGCCTGTTCTAACTTACGAATGATAGCTGACAAAACATGCCGAAAACAACCAGTAAAAGGGGTTTTATTGCAAGACAATGTAAATCCAAAAAACACTCACAAAATATTACGTTGCTTCCTAGAAATAGGGGTTGAAGATATATTATCGACATCAGAAACCATGAACTCATGTAGCCAAACGAAGCTTACAGGAATTCCTCTGACATGAAGGTAAGCACAAATATCCCATTTAATAAGCTGCAAAATTCTGCTTTTAAAACCTTTCTGGAGAAATGTACAGCTATAAAATTTCCTTGTGAGTCTACATTACGCAAATGCTATTTGTCATAGATGGCAATACTTGAAGCTTTTCGATAATTTGACACAACACTTCACAGAAGTAGACAAATGTACTGCTGCTGAAATAGCACAGCAGAAACTGAAGAGCGTTTTGGATAAAACCCCAGGATATGCAATTACGTGCCGTATTAGGCATTAATAATAATATTATTAATGTTAAGAATAACGTTATTCTAAATAATGAAAACACACGCGTTTCCCAGAGGTGTGGGACGTTCGTTTTATACTAGTAACATCATGTGATGTGGAACGGAGTTTTACAAGTGAGACAGTACTTTTAACGTGACGCAGTATTTTATATCACAACAATGTAAATGCCAGAGTGCTTATAGTGTAAATAAGCATTATTGTATGACATTGATTTGAGATGTTTGTTAATTATAAGCATTGTTAGGAAATAAGTTTACACCGCCTCACTGAAACTGACAATAAGAGCGGGCAACAATGAGCGAGGGGGTGAATTGTTTATTAATTAGAAGAGGCAAACAAATGACGTCAGATTAGCGCGCTTTTCTGTAGAAATGGAGGGAATATTTTCCCTAGAGCATATGTATTCGTAATTTTGATTGGATATAAAAATAGACGCTAATATTGGCGCGTTTTATTAACCAATAGCAGCTCGGTTATAATGTTTAGGCATATTGGGGTGAGGGAGTATAAATTCCGTGCCAGAGACGGGTAACGCGCAGTTTGGCAGAATAATTCACGAGGTAAACGTCGCTCAGTCCAATAGAATCATACAAAGGTTATACGTCGCACAATTCTACAGAATCTCTCGCGTCTTAAAGTTTGTTATAAATGTGAAATACGCGAATTAATAATGTGCAGTAAATAAGTGATTATAGTGATGTTAGAAAATATAACAGTTTCAGTCTGGCGTGTATCAAGAATAATTGTGTGAAATGAATAAAGTGTGACGACAATAAAAGTGTAAAAACAAATTCTTTATCAGTGTTATCTTTCAGTAATAAATCCTTTCCGTTTACACACCCTGTTTAAGAGATATGCTCGACTGAGTAGTAATAATAGCTAGCCGGAGGATAAAGAACCCAAAATTCAAACTAGTAAAACAATAATAGGCGCTCAGCAATAAGATAAAACGAAGTTACTGCGACAAATTGGCTCCCATACGTGGGGCAGATAAACATGAAGCATCTTCCAACTACCAACAAATATCATACTTCAAACGCTTAAATGATTTCAGTCTAATTATATAACATATAAATTCAATAACAACCCGCCTTAAAACAATATGTGTATGTAACAAGATATAAAAAGAGTATATTGCAGTCATTGTATATGTTTATATTACTGTATACATGTGTAATAATGTTATATGAATGTATTACATAATTTAATAATGTAGGAGCTGTGAGAATAATAGGTTAAAAGTTGCTAACAATGAGGTAACAATGAGGTAACCTTGAGGCAATAATGAGTAAGAAAGTTTAATAATGCTACTAGTCATTATTGGAGCAACAATAATGTGAATTTTGAGACAGTTCATAAATAGCCAATCAACAACCAGAAAAAGCTTTAGTTAAATGAAGGTATTCTATTGGAGTAGGATTAGCCAATCAGAAATTGAAATATAGCAAAATTTACAAATTCAGAGTTCAACTGGTTGCAGACAGTGTTCCTAACCGGATACGAGATGCGTCCTCGAGAAATTTAATACGTATTCAGTGTGAGACAAAAATAGTTTACGTGTTAAAAAGTGCAAGTAATTAATAACAAAATCTCACAGCTCTCTATATCAGTGAAGGTTATTTAAATCGTGTCAAGCATTAATAAAAGGAGTGAAGTAAAACTATAATCTGTGTAAGCCTGCATTCTTCAGTCGCACCACTCCCTGTTAATACATACATGTATCTAAAAAAAATATAAATACTGACACAGCCGAGGCAAACATAAATATATAATATTTAAAAAACAGTTAAAAATTACAAAGTTAATTTTTTTAAACATTTTTGGGGCAAAGGCCACCGGAAAGTACATTTGTGGCGAAGGCTACCGGAAATTTTTACCATACGTGCGGTTGCAACTACTTCAAGTTCGGCTCCCCAACAGTCGAAATATAATACATCTTCCTCAAACTGGCTTTCCATACGTAGCAGCAACAAAACTTCTTCAAATTGGCTCCCAAAGCGTGGGGTAAATAATAATGCCCAAAGCGTGGTGTAAATAACGTAATAATAATAATAATAATAATAATAATAATAATAATAATAATAATAATAATAATAATAATAATAATTACTTCCTCATAAGTTATAAACTTTTTTTGAGTTTGAGAAGAGGCTTCGCTTTTGATACATTCAGAAAATATATTGTAATCCATTGTAATAGTTGTCCAGGCATGTAAATCACACATGAACATGATTATTTCATGTGCCACAGTTCAGATTTATTACTTTGTTCATCTTATTTATACTTTGTAATAAAAGCTTAAGTTTACTACAGAATTGTAGTAAACTTGAGCCCACCTATATCTATAGCGCACCAGACTACTGCCTCTCTCCTCTCCGCTCGCTTGTAAACGAAGTACCAGTATAATAGAAGGTAACCTAAGTCATGTCCGAAGCCTAATCATAACCAAAGGACCTTTCAACAAGAGTGTCCTATCTTTAACATGTGATAGCTGCCGTTGTTATTGAGTTACAGCAGTCATTTTTTTCATCTGGTTACAGTTGTTATTGACAAATAGCCATGGAACGTTACAGCATTCAGCAACCCGTAAAATTGTGAAAAGTTATTATCAAAAGTTATTATCATCTGTTCGCCAAAACTTCCGTGTATTGCGTGAAGTTTACGGTGTGCATGATCGTCCCTGCGAGAGAACGATTCGGCGTTTGATCGATAAATTTGAAAGAAGTGGTTCTGTCAGCGATCAAAGAACGCCAGTACGTAATCGACGTAAGCGCTCCAACGAAAACATAGGCGCCGTTCGTGAGAGTGTACGCGAGAACGGAAACAAATCAATTGCTCGTCGAGCGCAAGAATTGGGGCTTTCGCCGACCACAACTTGGCAAATACTGCATCTGGACTTGAAGTTTCACGCTTACAAAATGGTATTATCTCAAGAACTAAAGTCCAACGACCATAGGTTGCGCCGTGTATTCGCTGACCGGGCTATGGAGCAATTGGAAGCTGACCCGGATTTTTGTCGAAAAATCATCTTCAGCGACGAAGCCCACTTTTGGATGAAGGGTTGTGTTAACAAACAAAATTGCCGCTATTGGAGCAATCACAATCCAATACAGATTCAAGAACGACCCCTTCATCCCCAAAAGGTTACTGTGTGGTGTGGATTTTTTGGTGTGGTGTCCATATTTTTTCGAAGATGAAGTCGGAGAAGCTCTATGGAGAAAGATACCGGGCTCTTATAAGGGACTATTTTTGGCCTCAATTGGATGATATGGATCTCAGAAACATCTGGTACCAGCAAGATGGTGCCACATGTCATACTGCTCTCGAAACAATCGATCTTTTGAAGGAGAAGTTCAGAGATTTCATCATTTCCCGTGATGGTGATGTTAACTGGCCCCCGAGGTCATGCGATTTAACGCCGTTGGATTACTTCTTGTGGGGTTATGTTAAATCTCGAGTTTATGTCAACAAGACAGAAACAGTAAATGATCTTATGAATAACATCACGCGTGTTATTCGTGAAGTTGGACCTAATTTACGTTCTTCTGTCATTGAAAATTGGGTCAACCGTATACGCGCAACCCAACGAAGTCGCGGCGGTCACTTAACTGATGTTCTCTTCCACGCGTAATGACAATAATTATGTTCCAAAATAAAAAAAGAAATAAACCTCTATCATTTATAGAACGTGTTTTATTTAAGCTCAAAGATAGGACACTCTTGTTGAAAGACCCTATATTATCCAACAAATGGTACTTCACATTTTCAGGGCTGTCTGTGTATATTTTAGTGAACTACCAAATGTATACTCACGAGCCGCTACTGACAGTTAAGGATGCTCAGTACCATGGCCGTGATAGTCCTTGAAACTCTTGGGGGAGGGGTCTCTCTGATCGATAGAAGTAGCAGTACTTGCCGACTAAGTCCACTCGATGGCAGGCCTCGCAGTTGCGAAGGAACGCACAAAGAATGCCAATGCATGTTTACAACCACAAACTTTTCCTTTGGTTAGCCTCACCCCGTTGCCTGTTTCATGCAGATTATTCCGTGGGCAACAGAAGAGGAGTAAGAGGATTAGGGACTGGCTGGCAGAGCGAGCACGGGCCAGCTCATTATTCGGGAAGCACTCACGTTAAAATTCAGCACGTGGAAATAACGCAACCAAACTTGTGTCCACAAGTAGGTCGAACAGCGCACGGGGACAACGGAGCAAGAGTTTGGTCCGGTACTAACATTGAATATGCCAACGTGGACATGCATCCCAAATCATCATTTTTCACCTTCATGAAACGAGTAGTTGAGATACAGTTGACTTCAATCTTCATCAGTCAGCATATTCGCACATACCTGAAGAAAATCCGGAGAAAAAAATCTGATGTTACATTCACAGGACTTTCTCGACCCTCTATCGTTTATTAGTGGGCATAACACAACGCTATACGCTGGCCTTAAAATTCCATACTGTTTCCATGACATCGCGAGAAACAACCGAAAATCGACAGGACTAAAACAGTGACTATGTATTGAACAATTTAAACTACCGATATTTGCAATTTTTGTGTACTACGTTGTCGTGTATCGCTTAATGTTTACCAGCTATGCAAGATTAAACAAAATTCCTTCTAATTGAATGAACAAAATTAAAGATTGTAACCGAGTGGGATGGCTCAGGCGGTAACGTCTGTGCCCCGCGTTCGGGAGGTCCCGGGTTCAAATCCCGCGGGCCGACCAATCTATCGGAGGTTTTTTCGTGGTTTTCCTAAGTCGCCAAGGTAAATACCGGATTGGATATTTAATACCACGACCCAAAGTTCAAACCTTAAGCCTAAAACAATAGTAAAATGAAAAATAAGTGGTAATAGGGAATGCCATGCCATCTATCTACAGACAATGTAAGCAGTTAGACTGGGCGGCACCCTAACGCCATCTGCACGGCACAAAGCAGAAGATCCGAATGTCATGCGCTGCGGATCTCGTAGGCACGTGACGAAGCAAGATGGCATTTCCAGGGATGGGACCTAGAAGACTAACTGTCCGCCTTCCTGTGTGAGGGCGGCGGTTAGACTGGCGGCCCCTAATGTCGTCTGCACGGCACGAAGCAAAAGATTCGGTACCTAAGCGGCAGGGTCTCTGTGACACGTACCGGAGCGGGTGGTTGCAGGAATGAGACCTAGAAGGCTAATTGTCCATCACATATCGTTCTAAGAGTTATCCACTAACAGATCCGTCGCGATATGGCCAGGAGTTAAAGGGACATAAAATAAAATGGAGTAAAAAAAAGGCATATATGCAAGATATTTACATAGCAAATAAAATCTATATCTTGAATTTTCGGGGAATAGCCTATGAAGTCTTTTTCATTCGGATGGAATTTTGTATAATCTTGTATAACTGGTAAACGTTAAGTGATAGGCGAAAACCTACTACACAAAAAATGTGCATTTCTTTAAAACACACAAATTATTTAAAATAAGGTTTTTTTGTGGCATAAGCCGTTTCTGAGATATCCATTATTAAAGGTTCGAGATTTTTTTCTTCCTCATTCTCTTATAGTCCTTTAAACATTCAGTTGTTTCTCGCGATGTCATGGAAACAGTATTGAATTTTAAGGCAGCATATAGCGTCCAGTTGTTAAACATTTGACTATCGCTGTTCTCTTTGTATCTATAACGAAATGAGTAATGTAGCTATTTCTGTAAATGTTATTTGGATTAGAATGTAGATAAATAATATGCTTGAGTAAGATTAATTTGCATACCCACTAATAAATGATAGAGGGTAGAGAAAGTCATGTGAATGGATACATCAGATTTTTACTACGTGGTGTTCTCTTTGAAGAAGGTTATTTGCCCCATGTTTTGGGCGTCAATTTGAAGAAGGTTTGTTTTTGCTACGTATGGAAAGTCGAACTTGAAGTAGTTGCAACCGCACGTATGGTACCCGGTGTCCAAAAATTTAAAAATATTAACTTTGTAATTTTGACTGTTTCTTTAAAGATTATATATTTATGTTTGCCTCGGCAGCGTCAGTATTATGGTTAGAGACACGTTTCTCTTCGCAGGGTTGTGGTGCGACTGAAGAATGTAGGCTTACACAGATTATAATTTTACTTCACTCATTTTATTAATGCTTGACACGATTTAAATAACACTACACTGATATATAGAGAGAGAGATATGATATTTTTTTTATTAATTACTTGCACTTTTTAACACGTAAACTATTTTCATCTTACACTGAATACGTATTATACTTCTCGAGGACACATCTCGCATCCGATTAGGAACACTGTCTACAACCAACGCGCCCAGTTATGAGCGATGTCTACAAGCAACTGACTTGATTTCTACCGCCTAAATTTGTAAATTTCTGTATTTCAAGTCTGTGATTGGCTAATCCTAGTCCAATAGAATACCTTCATTTTACTAAAGCTTTTTCTGGTTGTTGATTGGCTATTTTATAAAGTGTCACTATAATTACATTATTGTCTCAAGGCTACCTCATTGTTACCTCATTGTTAGCAACTACCAACCTATCATTCTCACAGCTCCCACATTATTAAATTACGTAATACATTCATACAATATTATTACATGTATACAATAATATAAACATATACAATGACTGTAATATATTGTTACATACACATATTGCTTTAAGGGGAGCTGTTATTATATTTTATATTATATAATTTGACTGAATTCATTTAAGTTTTAAAAATACTGTCTCACTTTAAAACAACATTAAGTACTGATTCACACAGTAATAAGGGTCAAGTCACAAAAATTGTAAATAATAGCATCAAATCTCAAACCTGTGCATTCGCTAGATGACAGGAAAGCTAATGCAGTTACAGCGTAATTACAAACCGTGCAAATATCGACACAAATATACAAGTTTAAGTAATAACGCTTTATTAAGCTCAAATAGCAAATCCCCCATTTTTACTCTCAGAATCCAGCAAGAATGTGCTCGGTTCTAAAATCTATGGCACGTATGCGGGGCAGCTTTATGATTTCGCTCGCCGCATAACTTTAAATAATGTTGGCTGGCATATTAAACCCCATAGACGAGTAATGAAATGAGGGTTGGAAAAAAAATCCCTTGGGTCCTGTGCAAATAACTTTTCTAGGTAATTCCCGGCTATAAGTTTGGATAGGGGTGGTGCAGAAATCTTCTAATTTACAGCCTACACAAATGGGTAGCACCAGCTGTACCTAATGACCAAAAGCAAGCACAATTTTCACATTTGTATGTAATGGACGAATCCTCGCTAGCGTATATAAAGGAAAATAAAAATCCATGCAAAAATCAGAAAACTGTAATGACGTCTCCAAAAAGTTTAGCAGTCCGCATCACATAATGCCACTCCTAGAGCGAGTTTATCACTTCATATCTTTGTCATTTGCATGACAAACTTTTGGAAACTGAGCATGAACAAACCGACAACGCCCCTCTTCAGCAGGTGTTGCTAACGAGTTGAACAAATTTACAATTTAATTTGCATTTTTTTGAATTAATGAAAGAGTACAACAAAATGGCAATTGCTAATTTGCAGTTATTGCCTTTCCTAGCATTATTGCCTACAACTGAACACCAATAAGAATTTGTGATGCACTCGGAAAAATTACATCATCGAACCTCGTTATTGGTTCCTGTTTGCTGGTTGAGCACAAGTCCCAATATAAGCTCGAAATTGCAATGATACATGAG
Source organism: Deroplatys truncata (assembly GCA_030765065.1). Classification (NCBI taxonomy): domain Eukaryota; kingdom Metazoa; phylum Arthropoda; class Insecta; order Mantodea; family Mantidae; genus Deroplatys; species Deroplatys truncata. The sequence continues at coordinate 19,110,446 of CM060979.1, forward strand.
GCAGTTTTTTAACACTTAATTAATTTCAGTCTAATTATATAATATCTAAATTCAATAACAGCCCGCCTTAAAGCAATATGTGTATGTAACAATGTAATTTAATAATGTAGGAGCTGTGAGAACAATAAGTTAAAAGTTGCTAACAATGAGGTAACCTTGAGGCAATAATCAATTTGAGAGTTTAACAATACTACACTATATTCACTCTTAGGTTGATCCGCGGCAAAACAAACTCACGTGGTTAGTGCACCGTGGTGCAACACGGTAGCAATGCGTCCAGGAAAGTAGTCCCATGCTAATCTCTGAATTTTAGAATGAATTTATACTTAAATAGTATACAAATACCTAAGGTTTTATTTGACGCTGATTTGTACCGTAAAACAGAGCTACAAGTCCCATGACGCAATTCATATGAGTCACCTGACATCCGGGTAGGTGCAGAATATTGTTTACAGCCAGAAACCAGCAGTTGTGTTTAGTATCATGCAGGACGGTTAATTTGCTCTTGTGTTTTCGTCGAATTACGTAAAGCATTAGCCGCGCTAACCATTGACTAGTGGTGAAAAAACAATAGTGTTGAATCTTTATTATAAGCTATATGAGAAATGTCCAACACTTTCCGCGAAAGAAATGGTGAAATTAACTTCTGGGTTCACCGGTGTTTCGAGTACAAGCATAAACAGTGCTTGTGCAGAAAAATCTGAAACGAGAAAAGTGGCTACACCCGGAAAAAAAAAGTATATGAAATACGCGATGCAAGAATGTAGTGATTTTAAGAAGAATGCAATTCGCGTAACAGTGCACAATTTCTTTTTTAAAATGAGTCGCCAACAATTAATAAAGTGCCGCTTCCAGAGAGCGAATAAATTAGGTTATCGCATATCTGTTACTTTATTTTTCGCTCATTTATTTCAGAATTAACTATTATTATATGTGCAAACGTTAATTTTGTTGCAACTATTAATCTTATCACCTTTAACCCTTAACAGAATATGCTAGTCACCGTTTCAGTTATCGAAATAAGGAATCTGTTCCTTTTGCACTACGTGCCGCTTGTACTCGCCACAAGGTCTGAAAGTGTGACAGTATTTCTAGTGCGAATGGCGGAAGGATACATTATAGCGGTGCACTGGTCACCTGGGCTTTGTTTTGACGCGGATCAACCTAAGAGTGAATGCAGAGTACTTGTGATTCTTGGAAGCAATAATGTAATTTTAGTGACAGTTTATAAAATAGCCAATCAACAACCAGAAAAAGCTTTAGTTAAAAGAAGGTATTCTATTGGATTAGGAATAGCCAATCAGAGACTTAAAATACAGAAAATTACAACTTTTAGACGCTAGAAATCTATTCAGTTGGTTGCAGACAGCGTTACTAACCAGACGCAAAAAGTGTCAAGAAATTTAATACGTATTCGTGTGAGACGAAAATAGTTTACGTGCTAAACAATGCAAGTAATTAATTAAAGAATCTCACAGCTCTATATCAGTAAAGTGTTATATAAATCGTATCAAGAATTAATAAAAGGAGTGAAGTAAAATTATAATCTATGTAAGCCTACATTCTTAAGTCGCACCAAACCCTGCTAAGAGAAACGTGTCTCTAAAACAATAATACTGACGCAGCCGAGGCAAACATAAATACATAATATTTAAAGAAACACTCAAAATTACAAAGTTAATATTTTTAAACTTAGGGCGAAGGCTACGGGAAAGCGGGTGCTATACGTGTGGTTGCAACGAATTTCAAGTTCGGTTCCCCAACAGTTGAAATGTAATACAACTCCTAAAACTATATATCTACTTCATACAATAACATAAAAACACTTTTATGATAAGATAAAAAGTGTCCTATTCCGCCAATGTTACATCTGCTTAATTTATATCTAAGAAACAACTTAACATAGACTAAAATTATTTACAGGACTTAGATGCATGTTTTCCAATTTCACTGATCTACTTTTACACAATCTTCTTCTTCTTTCTACAGGTGAGCCAAAAGACTCCGAACCACCTGCACGGTGTTTTTGCTGTCTGCGTCCTCGGCGCTCGCTGCCATCTGCCGCTATCTTAGAAAGGCGTGGATGAAACCATACAACATTTTTAAAACTACTTTTAAAGGCTTTACTTAACAACTTTATGAAAGGAAATGCTGAAATTGGCCATCGTCGTCAGACCCACATGCACTAGTGCAACAAATTTACATCAAGCCACCTCAAAAAAAAAACACTTTATTGTTTATATGAAACACTGACTCAGCCATTGTAAATAACCTTACTTTTTAGTACTCTGTTAGAGTGCAAATAACAATTATTGTAGAAACAACGCTATATACCCACGGGGTAAAACGCAGGTTGGAACGAAACAAGTTAAAAAAAGTTTAATGTGTTACACACACATGACTTTCTCTACTCTTGTACAAACTATTTTTGCAAACGCTTATTCTCCATATGCTTCATGTTAATCGAGATGTTAATCTTATTGCTAATTTTCTTGTAGATGCAAGGGGAATTGGTAGGCTTTAAGCGATAGTCAAATATTTTAAGAGCTGGTTGCCTTGTGCAGTATTCCATTCTCTTTGCATTAGGACAAAAAAAATGAATAACGAATTCCATTTGAGAAAAAGTATAAGTATTGGAAAATTTAAGGGAATAACAAGCAATATCTCGAAAATGGTTCACTCAACAAAAAAAGTGTATATGACATAAATTGTGTATTTTAACGCGATCTACATTTTTTGTGTAGTAAAATTTTGTCTATCTCTTATGGTTTACCAGTTATGCAAAAGTCGTTCACAATGAAGAATACTTTTGGAGACATCCCAGAAAATTCGAGATATACATATTATTTGTCATGAAAGTATCTTAAATATATGATATTTTCATCAAAATCGTTGGAGCCATTTTCTCATGTTCAGCATGGTTAGAAGTGAAACTCACTTCTGAGTATATTATTCTTTTTACTTAAAACTAAATCCGAAGAAATGGCAGAATTTATGAACTATAAATTACTCGTGGAAAAATCAAAACATATCCATTGACATTGAAGAAGTTTCAAAATTCTATATTGCTTCAGAAAAACATAACCTAGAAGTAACATTGAAAGTGAACTTTGTAGGTTAAGCTTACTATGTAAAACGTTACCTTCAAAATCCATATATTCATAACTTTATAGCTTTCATAGTTGTATACCTAAATAGTGTAAATATCCTGTGAATAAAATCGGTTATGATTCTACCTCCAGTTCCCCGATTATTCCTTCCTATAACCACTTTATTTATCGGTTTTCTAACTTTGCCATGGACATTCAAGGGGTTTCAAAATCCTCTATTGCTTCATGAAAACATAACCTATGCGGTAGTTGTAGCCTCACTGTTGGGGAGCCAAGCTTGAAGTGGTTAATTGCTGTTGTACCACGTATTGCGGGAGATGTGTTTCTAGGAGTGTTCGCCCCACGTACGATACAAACTTTCCGGTGGCCTTCGCCCCACGTTCACTTTTCCGGTGGGGTTCGCCCTAGCTTTAACAATCAGCTTTTTATTTTTAATGTTTATTTATTTATGTATTATATATGTATGTATACCTCGGCTGCGTCAGTAGTAATTTGTAAAGCACGTATCTCTTAGCAGGGCTAAAGCACAAGGCTTACACAAATCATAATTGTATTGTACTTTTTTATTAATCCTTCACACGATTAAATAACACTTCACCGATGTATCCTACTGTCGAGCTGTGAAATTATTGTTATTTGCACTTTTTTAACACGTAAACTTTATATTATTCTCACCGCAATGAATTTTTTTGTCCCACACTGAACCCGTATAAAATCTGACTGCTTGGGTACGCTTCTTTCTAGCGTCTACCGCCTGAATTTGTACTTCTTCTCTATTTCAAGTCTCTGATTGGTTAAGCCTACTCCAATAGAATACTTTTATTTAACTTAAGCTTTTTCTAGTTTTTGATTGGCTATTTATGAAATGTTTTAAATATTACATTATTGTTCCAAGAATTATTAGTAGCCTTTATTAAACTTTCTAATTTATTGTTGTCTCAAGGTTACCTCATTGTTAGCAACTTTCGGCTTTTACTTTGTAATTCTGTTTGCTACGGAAGGCAGCTTGCTTCTATTCTCACAGCTCCTATATTGTTAAAACTACGTAATACATTCACATAACATTAGTATATATGTACTTAATAATAAAAACATAATACAATGACTGTTGCATACAGTTTATATATTATTACATACATATATTGCTTTAAGGTGGGCTGTTATTATATTTTATATTATATAATTAGACTGATATCATTTAAGCTATAGAAATACTGCCTCACCTTGTAATATCAGCCATTGGCGAGATATCCGTTATCATTAATAAGAAGTCTGTCAATATATTGTCACATTTTAAAGTATTGTCTCTATTCATTTGTTTCTAGGGAAACAAAAAGAAAGACTACGACATTTTAAGGTACATAGTGGCCAGTCTGAATATTTGACTATTGCTATTCCCTTTGTACCTACAACGAAATGTGTAAAGAAGTTATTTATTCAAATGCTTGTTTCAATCAACTGGATGTAAAACTGTTTCTATACGCTGTATAAGAATAAACGATAGTGGGTAGAGAAAGTCGTGTGAGCGTTTACGCATAAGAGTTTTCACCTTAAAGATTAATAATGATATTGAAATATTGGCATGTTTTAGGATCGCTGAGCTACTTTGCCGAGAACCCCCTCGTTGTGCAAGCTTAGCACCAAATGAGGTAAAAGGGGTCTGATGCAGTTTCCTACGGCACGTAGTCAGGAGCAGCAGCTGCAAACAGCCGAGCAGAGTGGATTAAGCTGACGTCTGCACGTAGATGGGCTGAATGACGTTTAACGAGTATAATTGCGGTAATGTGCGCCAGTGTTACAAATTACAAAGTTTTGTGAAAGCATCTGTGCTCTTCTTAGGTCAGCGCCGCCGCGATCCGTCATGAGAACCACAACCGCTGCGTCTGTCTCGAAAATTGTACACAAGAAATTATTTTGATTAATGTTTTATAAGTCAACAACGCCGCAGAAGATATACTATCCTGGATTTAAAAAAAAAATATTATCTCGCGTTTTACATTCACATGACTTTCCCCGACCACTATCGTTTATTTTTTATAGCTTCTACAAAATATTCTTACGAAAATTTATTACTTTCTGTAGTAATTACTTAACAGCAAATAAAGTATTCACACAAAAAAATCTGATGTGTTGCACTCACATGACTTTCTCTACTCTTGTACAAACTATTTTTACAAACTCTTATTCTCTATCTATTTCATATTAATCGAGATAAACATTTGCAGAAACGATCTTTTGACATGCAAAGAGAATTACATTTTACACATAGCGACCAGTTCTAAAAATATTTGACTATCGCTTAAGGCCTACTATGTTCCCCTTGTTTTGTATTTGCAACGGCAATATAGAACTACAGTAGCCTTTAAGCATAGACATATCTCTTAATAGCTGGTTGCTATGCGCAGCACCATTTTCTTTGCCACAGATTAATACTCTTTGCATATCCAAGATAAAAAAATTAATAACGAATTCCCATTTGAGAAAGTAAGTATTGACAAATTTAAGGGAATAACAAGCAATATCTCGAAAATGGTTCACTCTACAAAAAAAATGTATATGACATAAATTGTGTATTTCAACGCGATCTACATTTTTGGTGTAGTAAAAGTTTGTCTGTCTCTTATGGTTTACCAGTTATGCAAAAGTCGTTCACAATGAAGAATACTTTTGGAGACATTCCCAGAAAATTCAAGATATACATTTCATTTGTCATGAAAATATCTTAAACATATAATATTTTAATCAAAATCGTTAGAGCAATTTTTGAGAAAATTGAAATTTTCGAAAAATTTTCCATGTAAAGGGTAATCTGGGGAGGGGGATTTTCTTGAAAACCTTCGTGTCGGATTTCTGGAAGATACTGAACCTAAATTCCAAGTTTGGTGTTTATCCGACTGTTCGTTTCTCAGTTATGCTGTTCACAGGCACACAGACACACTATACATAGTAGAGAAAGTAAAAAGAAATGACTTGTTATGTGCTATAACGAGATCTACTTTCTTATGTAGTAAGATTTTGTCCATCTCTTACTGCCCCAATCATACAAAAGTAACGCTGAATGAAGGAGGACTTCCTAGACTATTTGCAGAAAATTAAAAATATACATTTTATTTGTGATCCAAATATCTTAAACATATAATATCTTAATCAAAATCGTTAGTCACTTTTGAGAAAATCAAAAATAACGAAAACTCTTATATGTAAAGGGTAGTTGGGGTGGGTAGATCTTATTTAAAATACCCGTGTCATATCCCTGAGAGACGCTGAACTTAAATAACAAGTTTGTTATTTATCCGATTTTTCGTTTCTGAGTTATACTGTTATTAGACAAACAGACATACAAAAGAAATCCAACGAGTATAAGAGCCGCGAACACAGCTCCGCCCTGAACGCAGGGAGGAGCATGTCCATGGGCCTTTCCATTAGGAATGGTATCTATTTTATAATCCCCTGCTTTTACAGGGGTGGAAGTGGATACACCACTTACGTGCGTCAATCTGAGAGGGGAAAACTACCGAACAACTTCGGTGGGGGCGACAGTCACCGTCTGCCTGCTCTCCAGGTTGTTGACGGATGACATTATGGCACAACCCCGCCTTGGTTTTGCCCAGACGTACCAATCTCCCAAGGGTGTCGGGAACCACTGCCCCACCGAGTCCAACCCAATCCGCACAACTCCTTTCCTAAAGGGGCTAAGATATTTGGCCTGACGTACTTCTAGTATCATCAGAGCTACCACGGGTGCTTCGGGAGGTCCCGGGATCGATCCCCGACGTCCGATCACTCTGGCCCATGGTTTTTCGTGGTTTCCCCGGGTCACCAGACGAACGATGGGGTAGTTCATCTTCTACCGACTCTCATTTCCTGTACCCATCATCTTCCTTGTCATCTGTTCGGCGGGTTGCGGCTGGGTGGTGGCTTGAGCTCTATAAAGGTTTCTGCCCTGGCGTCGCTGCGTTACTGCTCAGTTAGGTCTCTCAGCGTGGGGCTCCACTCCGGGGCAACCTGGAGCTTGGTGGCTTGTGGGCAGGGACCGAGCAGCGACGGATGCGTTTTATCTGAAAGCGTTAGGGACCCCGTCGGCATCCGGATCTGCTCGCCCTTAGGGTCTCTCCCCTCAGCCTTCCCTCCCAGGGGCCACGTTGGAAGCATAAAGGGCCGAATGGCCTGCTCTGCGGTGCTCTGTCCTAGTTCCCGGGGCCCCTCTGTAATAGGTACTTTTACCTTTACTACGGGTGCTAGGAGTCCGCAACGCTGGCACCATGGCAGGGAGAGACATGCACACACACATGGACCTTTTTCGGGAAATGCTTTTTTCGAATTGAGGGAGCCTCAAAACGTTTATTTCCGCCGAAATATCTACATTGAATTTCTGTGTGGAATATAATAAACATAATAAAGTAAAAGCGTGATAAATGGAAACAGATTTGAAAGCAGCCTTTGTAATCTGCTGCTTCAATATGTAGAACATGGTCCTGAGGTGTTTGAAAAGCAAACATGAACCTCGGAACCAGACAGGACTCTTAAATAATGATGACAATGCAAATAAGTAGTAATTATTTCAGCAATGTTGTTCAGCAAAATATTGACATAATGCAAACCGCAATAATGAAATTTGCATTGCATTCCCAAGGCATTTCAATTAACACGACCGTCTGTTCAGACTATTATACACAAAACAGCACAAGATCAGTCAACCCGCCTGCGTTAATGCTAGGTACCGCATGGATCAAACAAGATTCAAACACTTTTTCCTTAAGGTTTGAAAATGTTCAGCTAGGCAAGTAAAAAGGCGTCAAATACAACAATTTGTTGGTTTAAAATATATTCCCGTCTTTCAATAGAAAACGTTTTTTAAAAATACAATCGTAGACATTTAAAATTACACATTCGAATATTCTGTAATTGATTTTTACATTCCCTACTCCATACATTAGCATCTAATCCAAAACAATGACTTTCTGACAACAATACGATGATTACATGTGACGTAACTGAACTATAATGTAACAGCTTCAAAGCAGTAGTCTACTGGGATCCACTCCCCAGATAAACAATGAAATTTGAGGCAGTATTTTCAACACTTGAATAATTTCAATTGTATTATATAATAAATATAAATTCAATAACAGCCCGCCTTGAAGCAATATGTATGTAATAATTTGTAAAAATGTATGTAACAGTCATTGCAAATGCTTATATTATTGTAAACATGTTTAATAATGTTATGTGAATGCATTGTGTAGTTTAATAAGGTAAGAGCTGTGAGAATAATAAGTTTAACGTTGCTAACAACAGGTAACAATGAGGTAACCTTGAAGCAATAATGCGTTTGAGAGTTTAAATGCTACTAGTTATGCTTAGGGCAGCAATAACGTAAATTTGGTGACAGTTTAAAAATAGCCAATCAACAGCCAGAAAAAGCTTTAGTAAAATGCAGGTATTCTATTGGACTAGGATTAGCCAATCAGAATCTTGAAATACAAAAGTTTACGGGTTTTGGACGGTTGAAATATGTTCAGTTGTTGGCAGACCTTGGTAGTGACCGGATGGAAGATGTGTTCTCTAAAGAAATATTACGTATTCGTGTGAAACGAAAATTAAGTATACGTGATAACAAAGTACAAGTTAGCTCTTAATATCAGTGTAGTGCTATTTAATGTGTGCCAAGGATTAATAAAAAGAAGTGAATTTAAACCTAAAATCTGTGTAAGCCTACATTCTTGTCGCACCGCACCCTGCCTAAGAGATACGCGACTCTAAAACAATACTGACGCAGCCGAGGCAAACATAAACATAAATACTATCTATAGAAGCAGTTTAATAACAAAGTTAAATAATATTTTTTAAACATGGAGCGTAACAACAAATCGGCTTCTCATACGTAGCAGCATATTACGTAACAAACAATCCACTTAAAAATTGACGTTCATACATGGAGCTGATTAAATAAATAAACTCCAAGACAAATACTACTTCAAGTTGCTTCCCAAACGTATGGCTAACATCAAAACAATAAATAAGTAAACAATTCAACTTCAACATATACTTCAAGTTGGCTCCCATACGTGAGGCAGTAACAATACCTTCTTCAAATATGTGTATTTAAAGTAAATTCTGTTAACAGTAATTTTAATACTCTAATAAACTGAGTTCATTTCCTTCGTTTCAATATGCGTTGCTTTCACGTTACCTGCAAAAAATCAATAAATACACCTGGAGTCAATAGCACTGCCATCTGTTGAAGTACTAGCAAACACGCTCACGGTCCTGCCATCCGATCAGCATTTGGTTACGCACAATTAACAAGGTAAGATCTTGTTGTAAAAACTCGAAGTTTTAAAATTATAATGTGCTCGAGCATAAACAATCGTATGCAACTTGACTATAATGTAGTAATTAAGACGCTCGCCACCGCTCGTTTCATAAACATACTCGCGTCTTAATCACTACAATTATAGTCTTGTCGCGTAATATACTACTGAGGTTCCAAAAGCAATACAAATCTTAAGACTTTTATTCTGAATAATCAGCTGACTTGCACGGCATTGATAGATTGAATAGGTACCAGATTCAAACTAAGGATAACGATGATATTTTAAAACCGTAAGTGGTCTGTAATTTTTACTTGTATCTAAAAGCGTAAACGCCCTAAACTTTGTCCAGATTGGTCAAATAGTGACAATTTGTCCATAATTTGCGTCTAGTACTGTAGTCCAAGTGCACAAATTTGTGACCAAGTAGTATAGTTTTAATTATAAAGGTTGTATTTTTTTTTTTTTTAAATTTTTGGGTTTTCGGGTTCCGCTGTTGCACCCCCGTTAGTACGCGGTAGGATAGCTGCCAGCGTAATGGCAGTGGAGTAAAGGAATGTCCGGGTGACGACCATGACCGAGGCCCTGGTCGCCACACACTGGAGGTTCATGGAGAAGAATTGGATGGGATTAAGGCGCGGTTATCTTAATTGTATTAACGGTGATTGCTGCTGTTCTGTTGCAGTGATTCGGATAATATTCATCAGGGATGTGACTTATGTATGTTTCGAAGAAGCGTAGGTTTCGTCGGCCGCGAACACTCCGTGGAGAGAGCTGCGGAGATTCGGCTGGTGCTGTAGGTGACAACTGTATTGATGTAGAGGCTGTGAAGTTGTCCTGATTGTCTAGTAGCTCGTGTAGTTGATGGACAAGCTCCTGCAGTGATTGGAGGAAAATGTGCAGCTGGTTGAACTTAGTAGTGAATGCTGTCATTTCGTTACGTAAACCCTGGATGGAGGCGTCAATATTGTCAAGGCGGCGGAGACGGGTTTCTGTGTTTTCTTCTGCGATAGCTGACGTGATGGTGTGGACTTCTTCGGCGACGTCTCCGAGGCAGGCGCCTATCGTCAGGACCTCGGAGTGCAGGTCCTGGACGGCCTCCCGGAGGCGCTTTTCGGAGGTGTGTTGAGGCAGTGTAGGCTGTTCAGGTGCTGTTGGTGTAGCCGAATGCTGAGGAAGTGGCCCGAAGTTGTGGACTGCCGGTGTTGGTGCTGGTGGCGCTGCGGTAGCTGGCGGTGTGGTCCTCGGCGGTCGAGGATATCTTGGGCACTGTGCCTGACGTGTGTAGTGGCCGAAGCCATTACAGGTGGCAAAGTGCCGGCGTCGTCGTCGAAGGTCGTGGCCTCTGCATTCGGTGGTGAGACTAGGACAGCCGCAGTAGTGTCAACGCGGTGTTGCGGTGCAGAGGTGAGCAGCATGGCCGTAGGAGCAGCAGCGGCGGCATGGCTGATGGCTTTCTGCTCGGCTAGCCTCAAGGCGGAGAACCCGCCCTAATAAGGGCAGGCCCGAGCTCAAGGCTGCTTCGCAGGCGGACGAGAGATGTTGGGCCCCGGGACGAAGTGATGCGACTGGCCTTCAAGGCTGAAAGCCAATGGTGCCGAGCGGCGGCGAGAAAGAACCTTATAATGTAAGGGTAATTTTTAAAAAGTTCGGGTACTATATAATTCAAAATAAGGAAAGTTTTTTGAAAGTTGTTACGTAATCTATGATTTTCTATCAATTCCTATTGTATAATTCTACCATATTTTGACCATAGGTTTAAACAGTCCATTTCTACACATCTTATGGGTAGTAAGTATTTCAACGTTTAAGCTAGCTTATAATTTTGGGGCGTACAACGTTCACCTAAATAGGCCAAATGATGTTGATTTGTATGTTGAGGGCTGAAAATAAGGATTGAATGCAAGAATAGCTTATTAGTCTTGTCAGTTTCTAGAGTCCAAATGTATCCGGTTTTATCAAAATCACACCAAAACTACTACTTGATAAAGCTTCGGTGAAATATGAGAGAAATGTGAAAATCAACGATACACAGCCCCCTTAAATAACTCAATTTTAAAATACTTTAAGCTTCCCCATTTACCCCTTTGGACTCGAAGTCATTACAGATCTGCCACATAGTGCCAAAATTAGCCTTTGATATCCATAATGAACGAAACCGCAATGGAATATGGTGACATAAATATGAAAAGCAAACTCCTAACAATCGAGTTTTTAAATTTTTGGGAACATTATGTAGCCTGTGACCATATGGAAGATAAGGGCATTTCAGTGGTGAAAGAATTATCAAAATCGGTTAATAGTTTTTAAGATTACCCATACAAACGTTCCCTATTTATAATATTAGTGAAGATAAGAAGAGTAACTTGTTATTTAGGTAACTTATAGAAAGCTTGTTTTTTTTTCAGGACGAGATTTTCCTACAGTTACATACACAATATTTTGTTTCATACTATGTTAAAAGACACAAACTGCGTTTGTGAAAATTGCAACACTAAGAAAGAACTTCCCGAATAACTCCAAACTTGGTGGAAGTGCAGAAGAGTGTACAAGCAATACGTGATTAGATTTGCAGAGAGATGGGGTACACGTAGACCGAGCAGAGACCTCTCGTGTCGTTCCGACAAGGTCAGTGTTGCACCCAGTGTAGTGAGTACAGAGCTGTAAAGCAAGGTGGAAACAATAACGTGAGTGCCAGTATGCCTCGTCGACGTCAAAGGGAGCCATATCGGCATGAGAGCGAGTCCGAACAGGGCAGAATAATCGGTCTCCGGGAAGCGGGTTTGTTATACCGTGACATTTCGGCTCCTACAGGGCATGCTGCTACGACAGTGATGCGGTGTGGAAGCAGTGGATAGATGAAGGTCGTACGCAGCGAAGAGCGGGTACTGGACCTCGGAGCATGACCACAGCACGGGATGACCGTCATCTTGTCCGTATGCTCATAACGGACCGTACAGCTTCATCCACAGTGTTGTCTGGAGCACTGCAACAGGTGTGAACTTGTCTGCATCAACGGTTCGTCGCCGTCTGCTGCAGGTTGGACTGGTTGCATGCATGCCATTACGTCGGCTTCCATTGTCCAGAAACCACAAGCTCCTCCGACTGCAATGGGCACGTGAACATCGTCACTGGGGTGCTGAGTGGCAAAATGTAGTCTTTTCGGATGAGTCCCGCTTCAACGTGCCCTACAGTGATGGCCGCATACGTGTCCGGCGGTACCGTGGCGAGCGCAACCTGGAGGGCTGCAGTGTTGAGCGGCATAGCGGACAAACATCAGGTGTGATGGTTTGGGGCGCCATTGGTTACAACAACCGATCTCGCCTCCTACGAATTGAGGGCACGTTGAACAACAACCGGTACCTAACGATGAGTGTAGAGCCTGAGGTACTCCCCCTGCTTCAGGCATCTCTACAGGTCACATTTCAACAGGACAATGCCCGGCCACATAATGCGAGGAATGTACAAGCCTTCTTCGAAGAGCGACGGGTACCATTGCTTCCCTGGCCTGCACGTTCGCCTGACATGTCGCCCATCGAAGTCTGGGATTAGGTTGGTCGGCACCTGGTGCGTCACGGTCCTCCGGTAACCAGTGTCACGGATTTGTGGGCTCGAATACAAGCTGCGTGGAGGGGAATCCCCCAGGAACTTATTCAGAACCCTTTTGATTCAATGCCACGGCGTATAGCAGCTCTAATTGCAGCGCATGGAGGCCACACCAAATACTAAATATTAGGGCTCAAAGGTCATGTATAGATTTGAAAAGTTTATTATTTGTTACTTGTCATGTACCTAACCTGTGGTATTACATTCATTGAATTCTTGCGTTTCCTTCTTGATGTTCCAATTTTCACAAGTACACACTGCCGTAGTAAATACTGTACTGCGTATTGTTCGACATGGACGCAGTCATATGTTTCATATACTCAAATACATGTTGGTAACCTTGGAGCTTGTCATGCAGTGGCGCCATTGTTGGAGTAGGTATCAACTATTTCAACCATTGTTGAGTTTGGAACTGCAGAAGTTCAGTAGCATTATGAAAAGAAATAAATATCTGTGTAAATAAATCAATCAAGGTGAGTTATTAAGTAATATTCAAACTTTAAAATCAATATAGAAGCGTGAGATAATGCAATACGGAAGGAAAACGCTTATGAAAAGTTATTCTCCTAATAGATTTATCATTATGTATTCATATGTTGGGGTTGGAGTAGGGAAAGTAACTGATAGGAAAAGCTCAATTTCACGTGCTGGTTTGCAGGTGGAAAAACATGACATTCCAGTGTATGAAACAAATGAATTTAAGTATTAATTCAGTTCATTGCCGCACCGTGCCTCTTCATGTACAACATTAAAACCATATTAATCGCAAACTATGTTTGAGTAAAATAAAGTACTTCGATTATCATTCAGTTAGTGAAATTACATAAACTCTATAAGCAGCACTAATCAAGTACGCCCCTATCAATTTAGTCCCGCAGTATTTCAACTGCATGAACAAGAAAAGAAGAGAGGAAAAACGATAGAAACTTCAGTTCTAAAGATTGAAGTCAAGATACTTTCTAGACTCGCCCTATGTGAATCGGCGAAACAATCGATTATTCACGGCGTCTTCGAAAACCTATAACGAAACTCCGAGGCCTTTCTTTAGTGAGGGTACTAGTGGATGGACTTCTTAGCCCGAAGTCCAACTAATTACGTTACTTTCCCCTCCCCCCCTCTCTCTCTCTCAACTTTAGTTCTCATTAGTATCAATGTACCAGCAGGCCTTTTATTCAAAAACTCTGAAACAGAGTAAAATCATTATGGTATTAAAATACAAGATGAGTTACATTCATAGGACTTTCCCTACCCTCTTAATTATACTTACGAAACTTCATTTTCCTATCTACTTCATTTTAATCCAAATAAACCTTTGTACAAGTAGCCACATTACACATTTCGTTATAGATGCAGAGAACAGCGACAGTCAAATGTTTAAGAACTGGACGCTATATGCTGGCCTTAAAATTCCATACTGTTTCCGTGGCATAGCGAGAAAAAACTGAATGTTGACAGCACTTAAAAAATCTGATGTGTTACACTCACATGACTTTCTCCACTATAGTACAAGCTATTTTTACAAACGCTTATTCTCCATCTACTTTATATTAATCGAGATAAACATTTGCAGACTCTATCTTATTGCTAATTTTCTTGTAGATGTAAGGGGAATATATCAATATCTCGAAAATGGCCCACTCAACAAAAAAAAATGTAAATGATATAAATTGTGTACTTTAACGCGATCTACATTTTTTGTGTAGTAAAATTTTGTCTATCTCTTATGGTTTACCAGTTATGCAAAAGTCGTTCACAATGAAGAATACTTTTGGAGACATTCCCAGAAAATTCGAGATATACATTTCATTTCTCATGACATTATCTTAAACATATGATATTTTCATCAAAATCGTTACAGCCATTTTTGAGAAAATTAAAATTTTCGAAAAATCTTCCCTGTAAAGGGTATTCCGGGGTGGGGGAATTTTCTTGAAAACCTTCGTGTCGCATCTCTGGAAGATACTGAACCTAAATAAGTTTGGTGTTTATCCGACTGTTCGTTTCTGAGTTATGCTGTTCACAGACAGACACACACACGGACATGTTTCCAAAAATGCTTTTTTTGGATTCAGGGGGTCTCAAAACATGTATTTCCAGTGAAATCTCGGTATCGAATTCTTGGGTGGAATACAATACTTCCCCTACTTACTATACGTAGTAGAGAAAGTAAAAAATGGCTAAGTATTGAGCAATTCCAACCACTAATAATGTAGATCTGGAAAATGGCTTACGCTAGAAAACAAATTATTTGGAATAATAGTGTGCTTTAAAGAGATCAGCATGTTTTGTGCAGTACGTTTTCGTCTATCGTTTAACGTTTACCAAGGTTCTACACAATTCCATCCAAATGAAGAGGACTATACAGGCTATTTCCAGAAAGTTCAAGATATACATTTTGTTTGCCATGTAAGTGCCTTTAATATATGGTATTTTAATCAAAATCGTTAGGGGAATCTTTTAAAAAATAAAAAATTTCGAAAAATTTTCGTGTAAAGGGTGGTTGGGGTGGGGGAATTTTCTATAAAATCTTGGTGTCGCATTCTTGAAATTTAATGAACTTCAATACCAAGTTTGGTACTTATCCGACTTTTCGTTTTTGAGTTACGCTGTTTTCTAAAAACACCTGTTTTATTTAGGGGGCGGCCTCAAAACATGTATTTCGGATGAAATCACGGTTGCTAATTTTTGTGTGGAATACAATACTTGACCTTCTTAGTATTGAGGCAATATTTTTTATCGCTTAAATGATAGTCTAATTATATAATATAAATAATAATAGCCCGCCTAAAAACAATGTGTATATTATAGTATATAAAGTATGCATTACAGTCATTGTATTATGTTTAGTTTATTATGTATATGTATAAAATGTTATGTGAATGTATTTCGTAGTTTAATAATGTAGGAGCTGTGAGAATAGAAGCAAGCTGCTTTTAGTAGCAAACAGAATCACAAAGTAGAAGCCGAAGGGCTAACAATAAGGTAACCTTGAGACAACAATAAATGAAGTTAAAAAAGGCTACTAATAGTTCATGGAACAATATAAATGTAATGTTCAAAACCATTTGTAAATGGTCACGTGGGTGCAGAAAGCTAGTCAAAGTAAAAATAATGGTATTCTATTGGAGCTGGCTTAGCCAATCAGAAACTAGAAATATAGAAATGTACAAATTCAAACGGTAGACGCTGTGAAGTAGCAAGCAGTTCGGGTTCAGTGGTTGTGAGTGTAGACGTGAAAATTCAGCGCAGTGCAGATAATATAAATGTTAACCTTTTAAAAGGTAATTAAGAACATCTCACAGCTCCATATTAAGGTACGTCAGTAAAGTGTTATTTAACTGCCGTAAAAGATAAATAAAGAAATTAAAACTACAGTTATAATTTTTGTAACGTGTGTAAACATCATTCTTCAGCCGTACCAGCCCTATTTAGAGATACTTGCTCTACCAAATATTGCTGACGCAGCCGAGGCATAAATAATAAATACATATGCATTAAGAAAATTATTACACATAAACTTTATTAACGCACGACACCGCCGTAAAAGTTGATTCCTAAACGTGGGGCGAAGACCACCGCAAAGTTTGTGCCCATACATGGTGCGACCGAGGCTAACTAGACTACCGGAAATTTGGCACATCAACGTGAGGCTACAACGCCTACAATATGCAGTAGAGAAAGTAAAAAAAGTAGGATTAAAGTCAGAAGCACACATCATGCATTGAACAGGAAGTACATTCCAGAGCACAAAGATGTCCTCACTAAGGTAGAGGAAATTTTGAGCATATTCAAAATTTCGAAAATCTTTTATGTAAAGGTGCGGTGGTGGATTTCCTTGAAAATCTTCGTTTTACATCTTTGGAAGATGCTCAATCTAAATTCCAAGTTTGGTATTTATAGGACATTTGGTTTTGGGGGCTATGATGGTCACTAGGGCCTGGATTTTTAGGTGGAATAAACCTTCATTTTAGGTTTCTTATATGCTTAAAATAGGTTTTTTATGTTTTTCTAAATTAAAAAAGTTTTTTTTTATGTTTTGCTTCGTGGATCAAAACAGCTATCAATACTTTTGCTTTTCTGGTTCTTAGTTGCAAGATTTATTTTTTAGCGTTGCAGTAACATACATTCTTGTATGAAGAAAAGATTCTTTCAGCGGAACATGACGTCATTGGAGCGTAGAACATAGATGCCAGTGCAGCAGGTTCTAGGGGTAGTTCTCCTGTATACTTTTCTCCCTTTAATACTGAATTGGTGATTTTCATATCTTCAAAAGCAGGATTTCGTTGAAGAATCTTCTGCAACTTCCACTGGTCCAGGTATTTCTTTACTGGAAACATTGCCAATGTTATCTAGAGCATCTTTCAGTGGCAAAGTTGTAGCTTCTGGTATAAAACAAAAATGTGTTGTAATGTATGCAAGGGAAGCGGCAAGAGTGGGGCACTCGAGTGATTTCTTACCCTTGGCAATGCAGGAAGCTTCTGTTTCATCCAATACATTGACAACATTTTTAACGTCTTTTAAGTGCTCGGCATAGTAAATGGCAGCGGACAGCCAAGTAGGGGAAAGGTCCCTAATTTGAACCGCCTCTTAAATTGAACCATCCGATATTTTCCAAACTGTTCGACAGATGGCACCATAATCTTAGCAGAAGCGTGGCATGTACAGCTATGAATCCTTGGAGTTGTTGACTTTGCATTCTGAACTGTGGTTTCAGTTGTATGAAGTGTTGTGCGTTTTTGGTGCTTCAGAAGTAATATTTGACTCATTTAGCTAAGCTTATACGACCAATTAGGTAAGTTTGAGATGATGTATATATATATATATATATATATATATATATATATTACATGTTATGAAGTGTTGATTTAGCAACAATATTCATGCACACGTTTTTTCAAGCAGCATGTCTCCTTGTCACATAGATGCTAAAGCTACCAAAACGGCGTGGCTCGTAAATTGAACCACTGTTTGAAACCTATATTGAACTGGTCCAATTTAGGAAATCTATTGAAGTTCTAGGATTGCTCAACTGCGAATAGTATATTGTGTGAATAAACATCCATATAATATGCCAAGTTAAAAAAAAATCATGTTAAAAACAGTGGATGACATGAATATGTGAATTGTCTGAAACGATGGACATGATCCAGTGTATGAGTTGTAGGATATGGCTTCACCAAAAGTTAGAGCCAAGAAGAAAGTGTTTTATTGTGAAGACTGTGTATAATTGGACTCTTTTGTACGAGAGCAAAAATTAGTAAAAACTCTATATCTGCAAATAATACCTATTCCAAAACCAAAGGATTGCCATTATATAAAAATTGAAAATGTTCAAGGAAATTGCTATTCTTATTACAATTTAGGACTCTACTTTTGTTGCTGATAGCATATTTTTTTGAATGTACAATAACATATGGGTATTTTGTATTAATAAAAATACTTTTAAACTTAAAAGTATGTGGTTCATTTTAAGACACGGGTGGTTCAATTTAAGGACCACGTTTCTAATTTGAACCGATTTACATCATCTCACTTTTTAAATGTTATTTAATTGATAATTGTATTCAATTTAAATTGTGTTGAGGATATTTATAGCGCAAGGATTTGTCACTTTAACGCTTGTGTTTCTGAAAAATTTGATTTGAAATTATAATTATTATTTACTATTTAGGCTCAAGTGGTTCAATATAGGGACCTTTCCCCTACGCTCCTCCTGACCTTCTATCAGCTGCATCCACGCCACATGTGCTGCGTTTAACTGTAGTAACTTGAACAATCTATTGGCTATAAGTAGTGGAAATCATTTTACAATGAGTCCGAATCTGAAAATAGCATTCTTAATTACGAAAAAGGAAAAACAGCTATTTAGGTTTTTTTAGGTGTAATAAAATTCGCATATTCCACCCCAGTAACTGTGAAACGAGTATATATCTTGAAATGTGTTAATTAAATAGCGAGGAAAAATATAGGTTAAAACCTAAAAACCCGGGCGCGCGCGCACACACACACACACACACACACACACACACACACACACACACACACACGGACGGACGTTTTTCTACTACAGGTTAAATGACAGACAGTAAAAATGTCCTCGCAAACAAACCCGAAGAATTCAGCAATGAAATGACGCAACCGAGTGGAAAACTAGCAAATCCTCCTCTGGTTGAGTTGGAAACCAATGGAACCCAAATCTGTGACCTTGAATAATGCCCCCCCTCTCGACCACGCAATCAAATATATACTGTTCCACTGGATAACATCAACTGACTAAAATGCCTTTTAGCGTAATGAATGTAGATGGAATTTCAATTCGATATGCAGTTCATAACTAGACCGGAAAATGTGAATAATGGCTGCAATGACACGAATTTGCAGGACATCAAGCAAATTCTATCGGAAATCGGAACAGTGTTTCTGGACCATAAACACAAAGGCAACGCAATAAAGTTTTTAACATCTATCACTGCATAGCTATACTGCTGTGTAATATCTTCCGCTTTACTGATGGCAAACTGCAGTAATGTTTGAACTTAAGAAAGCCATTTGTCTGTCACTAGAGATTTGTGTCGACTCGGTCCCTGGTTGCCTAATTTAGCTGCTGCAAGTCGCTGCTGTCTGGTAGTCTAGAAAATACGTCAAAACAAAGATCGCATTTACGAAGCTGAGTCATTCTTAGGACATGAAAGAAAAACTTTAGTCACCTATGTTGTAAAAAAGTTATAACTGTATATACCAATTTTAATTCGGCGCATATGGCTTACTATACATTTTTACTTTGATGTTGTTTAATTGTTGTAGCGGCGGTTGCACCACGTATAGGCGTCAATTTGAGACTGTTTTAGACCACGCATGTAATACATGCCAAATTGCGGGAGATTGTTTCTAGGAGCGTTCGCCCCACGTACGGTACAAACTTAACGGTGACCTTCGCCCCACGTTTACTTTTCCGGTGGCCTTCGCCCTACGTTTTAGAATCAACTTTTTATTTCTCATGTTTATTTAAATATTATATATGTATACCTAGGCTGCGTTATTAGTATTACTTTCTCTACCACGTATAGTAAGTAGGGGAAGCATTGTATTCCACCCAAAAATTCGATACCGAGATTTCACCGGAAATACATGTTTTGTGACCCCCTGATACCAAAAAAAAAGCATTTTTGGAAACATGTCCATGTGTGTGTGTTGTGTGCGTGTCTGTGAACAGCATAACTCAGAAACGAACAGTCGGATAAACACCAAACTTGGTATTTAGGTTCAGTTCTTCCAGAGATGCGACACGAAGGTTTTTAAGAAAATCCCCCACCCCAGATTACCCTTTACATGGAACATTTTTCGAAAATTTTAATTTTCTCAAAAATGGCTCTAACGACTTTGGTTAAAATAGCATATGTTTAAGATATTTTCATGACATATGAAATGTATATCTCGAATTTTCTGGGAATGACTCCAAAAGTATTCTTCATTGTGAACGACTTTTGCATAACTGGTAAACCGTAAGAGATAGACAAAATTTTACTACACAAAAAAATGTAGATCGCGTTAAAATACACAATTTATGTCATATACATTTTTGTTGAGTGAACCATTTTCGAGATATTGCTTGTTATTCCCTTAAATTTTTCAATACTTATACTTTTTCTCAAATGGGAATTCGTTATTCATTTTTTTTGTCCTGGACATGCAAAGAGAATGGAATGCGTCACATAGCAACCAGCTCTTAAAAGATTTGACTATCGCTTAAAGCCTACCAATTCCCCTTGCATCTACAAGAAAATTAGCAATAAGATTAACATCTCGATTAACATGAAGCATATGGAGAATAAGCGTTTGTAAAAATAGTTTGTAAAAGAGTAGAGAAAGTCATGTGAGTGTAACACATCAGATTTTTTAGAGCACGTATCTCTTAGCAGGGCTGGTACTGCTAAAGAACAAGCTTTACACAAACTATAATTGTATTATACTTTGGAAAGGTAGAATCAGGCGAATGAAAAATTCAATGCCATAGCCGGGATTTGAACCACGGATCTCCAGGTTTCCGTCCGGTTGCTCTAACCACCGGTAAGTTTGTACCGTACGTGGGACGAACACTCCTACAAGCAAATTGGCATCCATTACATGTGCGGTCTAAAACAGCTTCAAATTGACGGCTATGGCATCGAAATTTTTCAGTCGCCTGATTCTACCTTTCCAACCCTGTCCAACACATGGCTTATGTGGAAGAACTATTAATTTTTCATGTATTGTACTTTGTTTATTAATCCTTCACGCGAGTAAATAAAACTTCACTGATGTATCCTACTACAGAGCTGTGAGATTATTGTTAATGCACTTTTAACACGTAAACTTTATATTATTCTCACCGCAATAAAATTTCATGTGTCACACTGAACACATACCATACCGAACCTAAACTGGACTGTTTGGTTACACTTCCTTGTAGTATCTCACGCTTGAATTTGTATATTTCAAGTCTCTGATTGGCTAAGCCTACTCCAATAGAATACCTTGCTTTTCTAGTTGTTGATTGGCTATTTATAAACTGTTTTAAATATTACATTATTGTTCCAAGAATTATTAGAAGACTTTATTAAAATTTCTAATTTATTGTTGTCTCAAGTTTGCCTTATTGTTAGCAACTTTCGGCTCTACTTTATAATTCTGTTTGCTACGAAAGGCAGCTTGCTTCTATTCTCACAGCTCCTACATTGTTAAAACTACGTAATACATCCACATAACATTATTATACATGTACATAATAATATAAACATAATACAATGACTGTTATATACACTTTATATATTATACATATAGTGCTTTAAGGCGGGCTGTTATTATATTTTATATTATATAATTAGACTGATATCATTTAAGTGTTAAAAATACTGCTTCAACTTTCTCTACCACTACATAGTGGGTAGAGATCCACGCAAAAATTCGATACCGAGATTTCACAACGGAGGACATCACTGTGAGAGAGAAGATCAATGAATAATATGTGAACACGCTGTTCCTTTGTTACTTTATGAGGCCGTGAAAGAGATACTAGCTATTTTATATAAACTCTGTTGAGTGTTTCTTTTGCGGTTAAAAGTTCTGCCTGGAAAACCATAACGTAGCACTTTTGCTAACTTAAATTTAATTGAGAAAACGTCATTGTTTTTTTGGTGTGCCATAGTACAACTATTACAAAAATTGTGAAGAGGAAAACTTGAAGACCTGAAGTAAAACGTATTAGTTCTCTTCTATTTTTCAGTTTCTAACATGGATTTTCTAGCAAGTTGAAAGGCTTGGGGCAATAGAAATGGGATTTCTGTGAACAGCTCCAAGGTGCGCGTTAAAAGACGTAAAAGAAATGAGGACATGAGGGAAGAACTTTTTATTGCAATGTCCCGGAAACAAAAGTTTACAGTTAGGAATTGCAATATTGCTTTCAACGTGCCCAGAGCGATAGAACGTATAAAAAGCAACGCAATCTTCAAGGACCAATGAGGAGACGAGAC
Organism: Deroplatys truncata; assembly: GCA_030765065.1. Taxonomy (NCBI): domain Eukaryota; kingdom Metazoa; phylum Arthropoda; class Insecta; order Mantodea; family Mantidae; genus Deroplatys; species Deroplatys truncata. Next base: position 19,132,985 of record CM060979.1, read on the forward strand.
AAGGTGGTATATTTTAGGCACACAAAAGTCTCGTTTGTTAGCCCAATGAGGATATGTATAAACTCAAAATCGGTTTGCAGTATAGAGCCAAGAGACCAACTTATTAACGAATATGGTATCAGAAACTTACAGAGTGATTCATTATTTCTTTTATTTTAATAACATGGGGACCTAAGCGAGATGGCTCAGGCGATAACGTCAGTGGCCCACTTTCGGGAGGCTGTGGGCTCGATTCCCGCGGCCGACCTTCCTGCCCCATGGGTTGTTTTGGGGAGGGTTTCCCCGGATCGCTAGGCAAATGCTGGGAATGTTCATTACATCCCCCGAATTTCCTGTCCCTGCATTTCATCTACATTCTCATTTCATCACGTTGTCATTTTAGGGTCAATTTATTTTTTTACTTTCTCTACTACGTATAGTAAGTAGGGGAAGTATTGTATTCCTCCCAAAAATTCGATACCGAGATTTCACCGGAAATACATGTTTTGAGACCCCCTGAATCCAAAAAAAAGCATTTTTGGAAACATGTCCGTGTGTGTGTCCGTCTGTGAACAGCATAACTCAGAAACGAACAGTCGGATAAACACCAAACTTGGTATTTAGGTTCAGTATCTTCCAGAGATGCGACACGAAGGTTTTCAAGAAAATCCCTCCACCCCAGATTACCCTTTACATGGAACATTTTTCGAAAATTTTAATTTTCTCAAAAATAGCTCTAAAGATTTTGATTAAAATATCATATGTTTAAGATATTTTCATGACAAATAAAATGCATATCTTGAATTTTCTGGGAATGTCTCCAAAAGTATTCTTCATTGTGAACGACTTTTGCATAACTGGTAAACCATAAGAGATAGACAAAATTTTACTACACAAAAAATGTAGATCGCGTTAAAATACACAATTTATGTCATATACATTTTTTTAGTTGAGTGAACCATTTTCGAGATATTGCTTGTTATTCCCTTAAATTTTCAATACTTAAACTTTTTCTCAAATGGGAATTCGTTATTCATTTTTTTGTCTTGGATATCCAAAGAGCATTAATCTGTGGCAAAGAGAATGGTGCTGCACCTAGCAACCAGCTATTAAGAGATATGTCTATGCTTAAAGGCTACGGTATTTCTATATTGCCCTTGTATATACAAAACAAGGGGAACATGGTACGCCTTAAGCGATAGTCAAATATTTTTAGAACTGGTCGCTACGTGTAAAATGTAATTCTCTTTGCATGTCAAAGGATCGTTTCTGCAAATATTTATATCGATTAATATGAAATAGATGGAGAATAAGAGTTTGTAAAAATAGTTTGTACAAGAGTAGAGAAAGTCATGTGAGTGTAACACATCAGATTTATTTTTAAATGGAACCCTACCTTTTTCGTGTTGTTTTCTCATTCCTCATAAAAAAACTAAATAACATTTGTATAAAACACTTTTCCATCTTACACCAACGTAAATAACAACGAAAATTTTAAATGACTGCGTACGAAGATCGCAATGAATGGTTGGACCATCCATGGATGGTCATTTGAAGGTCAAGTTACCTTTCGTAATTGGGAACCAACATTTTTTATTTTGTTTCCTTAGTCCTCATCACAAAATAAACAGCTTTTTATAAACCATGTTCTAATGTCAAAACAATATACAAAATATAGGTTCCCATTTTAAAAAAGTATAATAGACCCAAAAATGAACATCACAATGTTCTCCAAACAAAACATGGCTAATGGCATTTACTTTTCCCACAATATCAAGCCACCTTTATTCAAGACATGCCTTTCTACAACGCTTAGTTTTGGAGATAGTGTACAGTCTCAACTTAAATGGTCCATCCTGTATACACACACCTGTTACATTAAGTATATTTACATTAATAGCGTTCAGATTCAATGAAAAGAATGAAACTGGCCTTTCTGTGCTGTAATTTGAGACACTTGTGGTTCCATTTTTGTGATGCCTATCATCAAAAAAGACTAAACGTTCATCAGTAATAGCAGACTGTACCTTGATTTGACATATTTCATTTTTGAAAATGTCTTTTCACGGACGCACTGATATTAGTCCTCGCGCAAAGTCTTTCAAACGAGGAAATGTGTCACTCAGCAGACAGCTGTAAAACTCAACCAAATTAATTTCGTTGTATTTATCCTTCAGTAGGTCATGAACGCTTAATTCTGTTTAATCGTTCAAAACTCTTGAATAAATCAATTGAATAGTTACGCAACGTTTGTTTTTATTTATATATTTTTTTAAGTTTGTAGACGGTCCAAGCAAAAGCAGCTCGCGGACCGTAGTTTGGCAAACTCTGCTATAGATTGACCCAAGCCCTTTAAACCACTCCCGGGAAGTACATATTATTTTCGTAGCTTTGTCGCTGCGATATCCGTTTCCTTTGACATCCACCAGCTCCACAGCGTTTCCATGGATACAGGTTTGTTGATCAAGGAATGATCCTTCCACGAGAGCACCACAGATGGGTTAATGACTTGATCTGTCACCGTAAGCCAGCATGTCAAGTAAGAGAACACTTCATCACACCAAGACACTACCTATGTAAATATATATTTGGGACAACTACTAAAGTCGTTTTCCTTATTTGTAGTAACGAGTGATGTATCACATGAAATACAATCGCTTGCTTCAAATAAGTTTCGAAATGTAACAGGCTGATACGTTGCGCTCACATTAATTTCTCTACGTACTCTTCTACAAATCGAGATAAACCTCCATTATGCATTATATACTTTGTTGCAGATAGATATACAGTAGGCTACACTGATAGTCAGATTTTTAAAACGTTTATCGCCATGTGATGGCTTTGAAATGCCATGACTGAATAGTGGCTCACAACTTAAAAAAAAAGTAGAAGTTTGGAAATTCCAACCGAAATAGTAAAAGCAAAAACATTTTAGTTGACATACCTTGTATCCTTAAACGAAATATGCATTTTTTTTCTTTCTTTCTTCCGTGTAACAAGATTTCGTTTGTTTCATATGGTTTACCAATTACACAAAAGTCATTCAGACGGTACTCCGAGAAAGTTCAAGACATACATGTTATTTGCCATAAAAGTATCTTAAACATATTGCACTTTAATCAAAATCGTTATAATCATTTTTAAGAAAATCGAACATTTCTAAACCTTACCACGTAGAGGGGACTTTGGGGTGGGGGATTTTCGCTATGCGCTGGCCTTAAAATTACATATTCTTTCCATGCAATCGCGAGAAACAACTGAAAATCGACAGCATTCTAAAAGAATGGCGTATTGAACAATTCGAAGCATTAATAACGGATATCTCCGAAATGGCTGATGCCATAAAAAGGTTATTTGAAATAAATTGTGTGTTTTAAAGACATCTACATTTTTTGTGTAGTGTGTTTTCGTCTATTGCTTAAAGTTTATCAATTATAGAAGATTATGCAAAATCCCTTCTGAATGAAGAGGACTTCACAGGGTATTCTCAAAAAATTCAAGAACACTACAACTCAAAAACGAAAAGTAGCATGAATACCAAACTTGGTACTTAGGTTCAATATCTTCCAAAGGTGCAATACGAAGATTTTCAACAAACTCCCCCCAACAACTACCCCTTACATGGAACATTTTTCGAAACTTTTTATTTTCTAATAAATGGCTCTAACGATTTTGATTAAAATACATATATGAACGATATTTACATGACAAATAACATGTATATCTTGAATATTCTGGGAATAGTCTATGAAGTCGTCTTCATTCAGAAGGAATATTGTTAAACGATACACGAAAACGTACTGCACAAAAAAATGTAGATCTCTTTAAACGACACAATTTATTTAGAAGTTTTTCGTACCATAAGCCGTTTCTGAGTATCCATTATTAAAGGTTCGAATTGCTCATTTCTTGGTCATTCTCTTGAAGTCCTTTCAACATTCAGTTGTTTCTCGCGATGTCATGGAAACGGTATGGAATTTTAAGGCTAGCATATAGCGTCTTGGGTAAGAATAATTTGTATACCCACTAATAAACGTCAGAGGGTAGAGAAAGTCTTGAAAACGTATTACATCATATTTTTTTTTTTTTTTTTTACAATTTCTGCCATTTTATCTCCCCTTAATACACCATTTCTCAGTGTCGGGTGGGCCTTAGCGGGACACTTGGCTTTAGAACACAGTTTACTTGAAGCCAACGTGAATTAAACGCTCATATTAAAGTTAAATAGCGCCGGAGTTTCATGCTGTCAAACACATGTTGTGTAATAAATATACATGCGGGAAGTTGGGGCTTCCGGCATTCCCAGGCCTGAGGCACATCCTGCAGTTGGAAGACTGAAAGGTGCTTCTCCCGCCATAAGCAAAACATTTGATGTTAGACGTGATTAAATATTATTTTATACTCCAGCGAGAACATCAGCGCTATCGACTTCACGAGTTCAAAGGAGCACAGGCATTAATAAACGATTTAATAAATAAATAAATTGCTTTGTGAAATGGAAGGCCAATAATGACAAAAGCCTTTTCTCTGCGACTAGGAAAAATTAATAAAATACAACCGTGAACAAATATGAGAATTCCTTCCTTCATTTTGCAACTCCGCGAACGGTTTTAATAAGCGAGTAAGTGATTACCTTTTTTACTTTATACATATGGGTTGAAAGATAACCGAACCGGAAATATTTTCAGAATTTAATTCAACGATCTGCAGGCCGAAAAGAAGAAATATCAAACTTGTAACGCGTAACTTGCTCGGATCTCCATAGCTTTACTATTGAAAGGCTAAGAAACAAAAGAGAAATGAAAATCTTTCGTAAGAAGTTTTGGTAAAACTTTGTGCATTTCTTTCTTTTCCCCTTCGTTACTCTTAAGTTTCTCTAACAACTGCCCAAGTTTCTAGGGTGATAAACGAGTTAGATGAAGAATGCTACCGGGCCTTTTAAAACATTTAGGTAATTCCCGGATTAAATGGTAGCTTAGTAGCAAAAATTGAAATCTAGCGCGCAAGAGAAAGTTTAGACCAATCATTCACCTCGTCCTTACAAACCAGTATACTATTTCTCTTTTTCCTATTTGCTTTTGTATTGTGGTCCATTCGTCGCCTCTAGATGAAAACTTCATCTTAAAAACTAAAACCACCCAAAATTAAATACCGAGATTTCACCGAAAATACATGTTTTGAGACCCCCTTAATAAAAAATCTGATGTGTTACACTCACATGACTTTCTCTACTCTTGTACAAACTATTTTTACAAACGCTTATTCTCCATATGCTTCATGTTAATCGAGATATCGAGATGTCAATCTTATTGATAATTTTCTTGTAGATGCAAGGGGAATATGGTAGGTTTTAAGCGATAGTCAAATATTTTAACGCTGGTTGCTATGTGGCGCATTCCATTCTCTTTGCATGTCCAGGACATAAAAAAAATGAATAACGAATTTGAGAAAAAGTATAAGTATTGGAAAATTTAAGGGAATAACAAGCAATATCTCGCCAACGGTTCACTCAACAAAAGAAATGTATAGACATAAATTGTGTATTTTAACCCCATCTACATTTTTCGTGTAGTAAAATTTTGTCTATCTCTTATGATTTACCAGTTATGAAAAAGTCGTTCATAACGAAGAATACTTTTGGAGACATTCCCAGAAAATTCGAGATATACATTTTATTTGTCATCACAATATTTTAAACATATGATATTTTAATCAAAATCGTTAGAGCCGTTTTTGAGAAAATTAAAATTTTCGAAAAATGTTCCATGTAAAGGGTAGTCTGGGCTGGGGGGATTTTCTTGAAAACCTTCGTGTCGCATCTCTGAAAGATACTGAACCTAAATACCAAGTTTGGTGTTTATCCGACTCTTCGTTTTTGAGTTATGCTGTTCACAGACACACAGACACACACACGGATATGTTTCCAAAAATGCTTTTTTTGGATTCAGTGAGTCTCAAAACATGTATTTCCGGTGAAATCTCGGTATCGAAATTTTGGGTGGAATACAATACTTCCCCTACTTACTATACGTAGTAGAGAAAGTAAAAAAAAGCATTATAACAAAAATATCCCTGTGTGTGTTTCATGAACAGCATAACTCAAAAACGAAAAGTCTGATAAATTGGTATCAAAGTTCAGTATCTTCCAAAGATGCGACACGAAGATTTTCAAGAAAATCCCCTCCCCAAACTACACCTTACGTGGAACATTTTTCAAATTTTTTTGATTTTCTGAAAAATGGTTCCAACTATTTTCATTAAAATACCGTATATTAAATATATTTACATGACAAATAAAATGTACCTCTAAATTTTCTGAGAAAAATGTGGTATAATCTTGTATAACTGGTAAACGTTAACCTATAGATGAAAACGTACTACACAAGAAATGTAGATCTCTTTAAAACACATAATTCATTTTAAATAACTCTTTTTGTGGCAAAAGCCATTTCTAAGATGTTGTAGCGAGAAACGGTTGCTGAGCGCTATTTATAGCGGGAAATCGTCAGTACTTGGGTTGATGCTATCTGCTGCAGTGTTATTCCTCGGCTATGGGTGCTCGTCGGCTGTTGAGTTTTCCATCCCAGCTTTTCCCTGTATATATCTAACTCTTGGTTCTCAGGTTTATCGTGGGTGAAGCAAATTAAAAATATACTTCATTTCCCTTACTAAGTGTAGCATATTAACAATTTATTTATTTATGAGCGGCTAGCTTTCCCATTATTGCAATCCCACCATTTTAAATAACTCAGGAGCCTATCTGCACACGCACTCCCACCCATTTGCACACACGTGCATCTTTCGCTAAGAGCGTAACACTTCGTACCGATGAAGTTCTAGAATAGAAGAGAAGAGAGAGAGTGGGCTCTGGGGCCTTGTCTGCCCTTATATACCTGAGCCTAGTGACGCTCACCTTTGCGTTTAAAATGTAACGACGTTTCTCATCGGTCCTTAGACCGCGTTACCTTAACATGTATGAGAATATGTTAATCCAAATTCGTGCGCTTACGCGTCACCCTGGCACGTTGTGAATCAGGTTCCATATCTCCCTCTCTTTCTTTTCTCTGTCTCTTTCAATTTCTCCTGACCGTTACCGGTTCCCTGCTCGTTGGCTTGGCGAAAGGTGTGCTCTACTTAGAATTCTGTTTTACCTGGAATTTTGCTAGCTCGCCCGTTTCTTACAATTTGCTCTGTACAAATCTTGGATTTTGAATATTTTAACATGTTTCTTGGTGACTTACATTATTACTGTACAACTCTTATATATGTATAGTATATCCCCATTCAATATCCTTTATTAATGGTTCAATTGTTCGTTTCTTGGCCATTCTTTAAAGTCCTTTCACCATTCAGTTCTTTCTCGAGTTTGCATAGAATTTTAAGGCCAGCATATAGCGTCCATTTGACTATCTGTACAGGTTTATTTGGATTAAAACGTAGTGGATATAAACATAGTAAACTCACTAAAAACGATAGAGAAAGTCATGTGAATGTATCACATCAGATTTTTCGATTATCTCTTTCTTTACACAAAGAAAACTAAATATGAATTGAGCATAACGAATAACTAAATTCCAGGTGGGAATTGGCACAAAGTTTTGTGATCTGATCACCTCTCTCGTTTCCAATGCCAGCATGACCCTTAACCGACGACAGACAAACATGTTTGGTATTTTGAATAGTGCTCTTTCTAATTCTATTTGCCACAGGATTCTTGAATGGCTAGAAGAGAAGATAGCTTATATAAGCTATATAAAAATAAATGAAAGTCATATGAACGTAGCACATCATTTCTCTTCAATCATTTTCCCCAGAACCGCCCAAGGTAATCAAGTATTGCTTGTATAAACTTCCCTAACACCTCGTGATCCAACATTCAATTAGTTTCCTATTGAGCGCACCAGATTTTCATTTTGCACGATAAATAAGCATTTTCTACACTGCACACTCCGCACAATCAATAACAACATTGTACAGACACGGCGGGTCTTACCCTGTTCGTTCTGAGCTGAGTATACAGTGTTGTCTCGTATACATTACATGAAGCGCAATCTCTGAATTCCGCCTTACATTAAAGGACACCGATAAAAAGAAATTTCATATGAAGTTAATTCACATTAATTTCTGTACCCACTAGCGTTTATTTTTTTATGTATCTTCTTCAAACTATTCTTACGAAATCTTTTCTGTCTTCATCTTGTTAATCGAGATAAATCTTTGCTGAAGTAGTTTCATTAGGCATTTCCTTGTGGGTACAAGGGGGATAGAGGTTAGCGATGGCAATGGCATTCCACACTGTTTCCATGACAGCACGAGAAACAACTGAACAGCGACAGTACCTTAAAAATGTCATAAACGATGAAAAATTCAAACGGATATCTAATCGACAAGTTTTTTTTTACGTAGTAAGCTTTGTTCTATTTCTTATGGTTTACCCGTTACACAAAATTCCTTCTGAATGAAGAGGAATTCATGAGCTATTTTCAGAAAATTCAAGATATACATTTCATTTGCCGTGTAAACATCTGAAATGTATCTTATTTAAAATCGTGGACATTATTATGCGGGTAGGAGGTATGAAATGTTGAGAAGCTTACTGAATCGGGGTTTCAACATTGTAACATCGATTGTCCTAAGCCTCAAAGCGTAGCCGAGGGATGTTTTTTAGAAGGTGAGGAGTGTAGCAGTTGCGAAGCGACGACAGGGCGTAGCCGAGGGATCTACACAATCAACTCTACGTATTAAAAAACGTCCAAATGTTATAGCTATTTCTGAGAAAATAAAAAGTAACGCAACAATTTTCATGTAAAGGGTAGTCAGGGGTGGGGCTGTTGAAAACGTTTATATCGCATTTTTGGAAGACGCTGAATTTAAATATCAAATCTGGTATTTTGTTTTTGAATTATGCTGCTCAGAGATATAAACAGAAACACACACCCTCCGTGGTGTAATGGTTACCATGCTAGCCTCTAGTTCCCGAGGTCGCGGGTTCAAACCCGGCGGAGGGCGATGGATTTTGTCGGGCGTAAAAATCCTTAGCATGTCTTCCTTCGGAAGGGAAGTAAAGCTGGTGGTCCCGTGTCGTAAAAGAACTCAAGCCTGATAAAGAGGTTTCTGAGCAAAATTACCAGTCTTTCACGCCCAATATAGAATGGGACGCTAAGGACCACAGCAGTTACAGAGCGTCCATAAATAAAACTAAAAAAACACACACACACACACACACACGGAAGTTTTTTTAAAAATGCCTTTTTTGGAAGGTTTAGAGAGCCTCAACGTGTATTTTCGGCAAAATATCACATTCTAATGTTGGGTGGAATACAATACTTCCTCTACTTACTGAAAGTGCGAAGAAGGGAGGGTAGAAAGGGCTGAACTTTGAACTTTCAAGATGTACTTACTAGTCAAATTCTTCCTAGGACTTCTTTCTAAATTACAAATACACTGCAGAATTTCGTGCGTACAGAATGGCATGACAAAAAAAAATGTAAGGGAGAATTGTTTTAATCCCATTCCATAAATTACAATGGATATAAATTTAGAGCCCATCGGTCTACCAGCATTGCGTTGCTCATGAGATAATCACCTAGCGGGAAATTGCACCCTGCTAACGGAAACCTGCGTAAAACTAAGATAATTCCAGGATGAACTGCGCACATCGTTGGCTATTAGCGAAAAGATGACCAGCAAGGGTGGAAGCGCGCACACACACACACACACACACACACACACACACACGTACGCCGAAAAGATTTCATTATCTTATATTTTCATTTCAGCTCTTACGATTTATGACTTTCCCTGTCTCTTTCTGCTACGCAGCATCCGTTGGAAAATCGCAAAAGCTACATTCCACGATGAATAATCATAGGGTTGTATATCTGCAGAGAACGGGTTTTGGAAGGGAGCTTGCGCACCAAGTATAGTAATAAAGTAATCGCGATTTCTGCCTGGCCAAGGAGAATTCCAAAAGTAAACTATGACGTGGGAGAGAAAATAATAAAACCAGCTACTTAGTATTTATGCAAGCCGCGCTCTTTGATCCCTTGGCACATGTACATAGATTTTTGTCCGTTTTAAACAGAAGTAAAGTGAAAAAGGCTTCAATTTCAATGCCATAGAGATATCTGGAAAACTGTGTTACCTCACACGAGCATTAAAAAAAACGAGTTCAGCTTAGTTTGCTGAATCAAGTTGTATGGCTTTACCTCAATCAGCCTCTTTAAGGAACACTAGACTGAGTTTTATGTGAAAATGACATTTTCAATTTTATAATTTTATCAGATAATATTCTATAGACATCTGTGAATGATTTTGGAAAAAACGTTTTTCACGATTCACTATTTTTAAAATCTCAGCGACATGTTCAAATCGACCGTGCACTCCCATTTAAACCCAAGGACCCTTTCTGTAATGCACTTTTTCTCAGTTTTACATTTTTGCGCATGAAATTTATTCCGTATGTTTCAGTTTTGCTCCGATTTGTATGCAAATGTGTGTACATAATCTAAAAACCGTAATCTAAAGATTCAAGCATGCATTTTATGCTTGCTTTATTCATTGGCTGGCAAAAACATTAATTTATGCTGAAAAATAAGATTGTTTTTACCGAGGGCTCAGGCGGCAAAGCCTGTGGCCCGCATTCGGGAGGTCCCGGTTCAAATCCCGTGGGCCGACCAATCTGTCTGAGGTTTTTTCGTGGTTTTCCGAAGTCGCCAAGGTAAATACCGGATTTGATATTTAATACCACGACCCAAAGTTCCAGCTTAAGTCCAAAACAATAGTAAAATGAAAAATAAGTGGTAATAGAATGTTATGCCATCTATCTACAGACAATGTAATCAGTTAGACTGGACGGCGCGCATCTGCCATCTGCACGGCACAAACAGAAGATCCGCCTGCCATACGCTGGTGGTCGCTGTGGACACGTGACGAAGCAGGATGGCATTTTTAGGGAAGAGACATAGAAGGCCTTTCTGTGTGGGGGGGGGGGCGGTTGGACTGGACGGCACCCTAATGCCATCTGCACGACATGAAGCAGGTGGTTACAGGGATGAGACCTAGAAGGCTAACTGTCCATCACATATCGTTCTAAGAGATATCCACCAACAGATCCGTCGCGATATCACCAAGGAGTTAAAGCGACGTAAAATAAAATAGAGTAAACAAAAAGTGTGTTTGAAAATTCAACCCAATAACAAAGAATAGCTCGGGAATTATCAAAGCCACAAAAGTTGACATAAATTGTGTACGAGATATACATTTTTTTATTACGTAAGAGTTTATCTATCCCTTTAAGAGTTTACCAGTTATACAAAAGAAAGAGGACATCACAGGTTATGCCATAAAATTCAAGTTATATGTAGATGCTGAAGGTCTTGGAATTAAATACCAAATTTGGTATTTACTTTTCGTTTTTGTTCACAGATACACACGCACACAGATCTTTTTCTAAATTTTTTTTATTCAGTAATGTGGGCATATTTGGTCTTTAGTTTCATGGAGGGAGCTATGGGCGGAAAAGGGTTACTCGTATGGCCTCGGCTGCCTTCGGTGATGCAGGTAGTTTCTCGTAAATGAGCGCTCTCTTCTCAGGATGTGTGGAATGAAGGTAAACACTGGTAATTTACCCCTTAACTGCCCCAAAGAACAATTGTTTCCTAGCTCCCTAACACAAGGTTTCACGTTTGCCAAATCCCATGGTCAAACAAAATATCTAATGTTGCTTCTAATGTATTTAGCTTAAAGCTCTTTCGGTATTATTCCTCTCATTTCAGCCGTTTGCACAGACCTAACTTAGCTGACAGTGAAATTCGCCTAATTCACATTCTCGCAGCTGAATTAGAGACTTACATCGTCCAAACATACGATATGACACCCAAATGACGATGTGAACACCGTTAGAAACTGAGGTTCTATCTAGATAAATTTTCTATTTCTCGGCTCTTTTCTAGTCGTACGTGAAGATGGAGTCGGGTTACCATTGCCCTTGACACTGAGACCTATAAGGTATTACCTCCTATCTCTATAATTTTGGTTAAATAGCCCTGTGCCTTTAATAAGGGATAGTATAATAATTTAAACTGAGTCGTTATGTGTTAATTCCCATCACATTAGCGCTAGATGTTAACTAAGGAGCGCTTTCGGGAGATATGTTTCCCCCATCATCAGCTACGGCCTCTCACCTAACCCCAAGAAGTATTTCATTAGACGATTCTTCTGCCCACTGTCGTGAAAAATTTGAAACTAGTAGTGTTAGGTTTGTTGCCATCTGTAGTGAAGGTTGGAAATTCATTTGTCTTCTTTCCTCTGTCTTGTAGTCTGATTGGTCTGGCTTCTGTTGTGAAGAATTGGAAACTCTTAGTATTGGATTTGTTGCCATCTGTAGTGAAGGTTGGGAACTCATGTGTCTTCTATCTTCTCTCTTGTAGGCTAATTGGATCATCTGCATTAAGTAATCTGTAGGCGGTATTTGAAAATTCAAAGCATTCTTAATGTTGAGATGAATAAAAATCTTTTCCCAAATTTCCAAGAGTGAAGGGATCTGTATGGATTTTAGTAGTTTTTTCTCTTGCCCTATTTCATAGTTAATGGATTTTAGTAGTTTTATCTCCTGTCCTATTTCATACAGATCCCTTCATTCTTGGAAATTTGAGAAAAGATTTTTATTCATCCCAACATTAAGAATGCTTTGAATTTTCAAATACCGCCTACAGATTACTTGATGCAGTTGATACAATCAGGCTAAAAGAGAGAAGATAGAAGTCACATGAGTTCCCAACCTTCACGACAGATGGCAACAAATCCAACACCAAGAGTTTCCAATTCTTCACAACAGAACGCAGACCAATCAGACTACAAGACAGAGGAAAGCAGACAGATGAGTTCCCAACCTTCACTACAGATGGCAACAAATCTAACACTACTATGGTCTATTCCAAACCAGAGTTCCCTCTGATGTAAACAGAAGCACGTGCTTCGGATTGTCACGAACCCAAGAATATACTCTTACGCCAACGTAAATAGTTCCTTAATACATGTATTGTATTATGAAATATTAGAGCAGGAAAGGTATAGAACTGCACATTTTATTACGGTTATCATAAGAACTCATCGCTAAAGGTAATGGATATATACTAGCTGTCAAGAGATTACAAAATATTATTTTCGTCCGCTATTGCGCTAACGCCGAGAGCATCTTGCTGGTTAATACCAACCGTATGTTGACTGTCACTCTCTTACATATACAAGAAAAGCAGCAATGAATTCCCAGAGGTGATATCTGAGTACCGAATAAACACTTTGCGTAACACAGGAAATATGATAAACGAACAGTCATTCATAATACACTAACACACATATGCTCAGCTCGGGTCAAATCTTGTGATTTATTCAGTTGGTATTTGAGCTCACATGGCAGAGGAAGGTGCCTGTGGTGCGAATAAACTGTTCAAACACACAAGCGGGAAAGATTTAAAAAGTGGCTAAAAACAAACAATACTTCATATATTCAACTCCCTATTACAAAAATACCAGACACTTGCATTATTGCATATTTCGAAACTAATATCGGATTTTACAGGCGTTTCAGTGAGAAGTGTAACGAAAGCAGGGAATATAAACAGACATAATACAACATAGAAGAGGATAAAATGTGGGAACTTGTTTTAAGTGCGACAGTACTGTGGAATTGTGGATAAGCTTGTCATTTTGGAGAGTAGTTCTGATTCTGATATGACAGCTGAGTCATTTTCGGAGGATTCGGATTTGGGTGTTGCACTTTTGCCCGAGGATTGTGATTAACGTAAGTAAAATGTTCATTGCCGCATACTTATAAAATCGATTGTTACCTCAGGTTGCATTTTGAACTATGATTCTCACACAGGGCACGTTTTTATAGATTAAACAGTGTTCAACAAGCACGTGGGAGGGGAACAAGCAGCCATTAGGGGGCGGGAATTGCGAACTACTCTTGCGCGGATAATACAAAGAGTTTGTTTTCAGTGAAAGGCCCTCTGGTTTGGAATGGACAGTAGTTTCCAATTTTTCACAACAGTGGGCAGAAGAATCGTCTAATGAAATACTTCTTGGGGTTAGGGGAGAGGACGAGCCGTTCAGTCGGCCGTAGCTGAAGATGGGGAAACATATCTCCCGAAAGCGCTCCTTAGTTAACATCTAGCGCTAATGTGATGGGAATTAACACATAACGACTCAGTTTAAATTATCATATAATAATATCACAATAAAAAGTACTTGTTTCATTATAATAAGGGACAGTGCATTATTAACTACATTTTTTGGGGAAGATGATCATCTGGGTTTTCCTACACAGCGCTTCCATTTGATGATTACGTGATAGGCAATTTCGTCCACTTCATTATATTTCCTGCATACTAGTTCCTTTTTTACTTTCTCTACTACGTATAGTAAGTAGGGGAAGTATTGTATTCCACCCAAAAATTCGATACCGAGATTTCACCGGAAATACATGTTTTGAGATCCCCTGAATCCAAAAAAAGCATTTTTGGAAACATGTCCGTGTGTGTGTCTGTCCGTCTGTCTGTGAACAGCATAACTCAGAAACGAACAGTCGGATACCAAATACCAAACCAAACTTGGTATTTACGTTTAGTATCTTCCAGAGATGCGACACGAAGGTTTTCAAAAAATCCCCCTTTACATGGAAGATTTTTCGAAAATTTTAATTTTCCCAAAAAATGGCTCTGACGATTTGGATTCAAATATCATATGTTTAAGATATTTTCATTACAAATAAAATGTATATCTCGAATTTTCTGGGAATGTCTCCAAAAGTATTCTTCATTGTGAACGACTTTTGCATAACTGGTAAACCATAAGAGATATAGAAAATTTTACTGCACAAAAAATGTACATCGCGTTAAAATACACAATTTATGTCATATACATTTCTGTTGTTGAGTGAACCATTTTCGAGATATTGCTTGTTATTCCCTTAAATTTTTCAATACATTCTCAAATGGGAATTCGTTATTCATTTTTTTGTCTTGGATATGCAAAGAGTATTAATCTGTGGCAAAGAGAATGGTGCTGCACCTAGCAACCAGCTATTAAGAGATATGTATGTGCTTAAAGGCTACTGTATTTCTATATTGCCCTGTAAATATATATTCCCCTTACATCCACAAGAAAATTAGCAATAAGATAGAGTCTGCAAATGTTTATCTCGATTAATATGAAGTAGATGCAGAATAAGCGTTTGTAAAAACAGTTTGTATAAGAGTAGAGAAAGTCATGTGACTGTAACACATCAGATTTTTTAGATTGCCATTGTAAGCAGGTGTTTCCGTAATGTACAATGCCCGGTCAAGAGCCAGGTTCTCAGAATTATTTGAAATCTATTGAGGTTAAGTACATCTTGAGTGAGTGAGGAGGGTGTTCCACTCATCATTGCCTCATTGTGTTTGCATCCCTTTGTTTGAACCCATCGCAATTGGTGGTGATAATTAATCCACTCAGCAAGGTTCTTCGCGCAGAATTTAAAGGAATGCCACATACTGCTTTATGCCCACTAAAGGTTTGAGCAGACGCTTTCCTTGCCAGGTTATCTGCTTTTTCATTCTAAAATTCCTTGATGTCCAGGCATCCATCCAAGAGTAACCTTGTTGTGTTTTGCCGGTTTCTAGTTCTCAAGTTTCTTTCCTAGTCACGTGATATTTTATTATTTTATTGGCTGGCATGCCTGATTTTAACTTTACTTTCTGCTATGTATAGTAAGTAGGGGAAGTACTGCATTCCATTAAAAAATTCGATACCGAGATTTCACCGGATATACATGTTTTGAGGCACCCTGAATCAAAAAGTATTGTTAGAAAAATGTCCGTACGTGTGTGTGTCTTGTCTGTGAACCGCATAACTCAAAAGCGAAAAGTCTGATAAATACCAAACTTGGTATTTGAGTTTAGTAACTCCCAAAGATGCGACATGAAGATTTTCAAGAAATCCCCCCACCCAACTACCCTTTACATAGAACATTTTTTGAAAATTTTGATTTTCTCAAAAACGCCTCTAACGGTTTTGATTAAAATACCATATATTTACGATATTTTCAATGAAATCTACTTTTTTTTTCTGGGGATGTCCCCAAAAGTCCTGTTTATTCCGAATGACTTTTACATAATTGGTAAACCGTAAAACAATTTTACTACACAAAAAATGTGGATCTCCTTAAACTACACAATTTATCTCATATCCTTTTTTTATTTTTCGAGTAAACCATTTCCGAGATATTCCTTTTATTTGTTTGAATTTTCCAATACTTATACTTTTTCTCAAATAGGAATTGGTTATTCGTTTTTACTTTCTCTACAACATATAGCAAGTAGGGGAAGTATTGTATTGCACCCAAAAATTCGATACCGAGATTTCACCGGAAATACATGTTTTGAGACCCCCTGAATCCAAAAAAAGCATTTTTGGAAACATGTCGGTGTGTGTGCCTGTGAACAGCATAACTCAGAAACGAACAGTCGTATAAACACCAAACTTGGCATTTAGGTTCAGTATCTTCCAGAGATGCGACACGAAAGTTTTCAAGAAAATCCCCCGACCACAGATTACCCTTTACATGGAGCATTTTTTGAAAACTTTAATTTTCTCAAAAATGGCTCTAACGATTTTGATTAAAATATCATATGTTTAAGATATTTTCATGACAAATGAAATGTATATCTCGAATTTTCTGGGAATGTCTCCAAAAGTATTCTTCATTGTGAACGACTTTTGCATAACTGGTAAACCATAAGAGATAGACAAAATTTTACTACACAAAAAATGTAGATCGCGTTAAAATACACTATTTAAGACATACACATTTTTTATGTTGAGTGAAGATAAGCAAAGCAACCAGCTCTTAAAACATTTGACTATCGCTTAAAGCCTACCATATCCCCTTGCACCTACAACGAAATTAGCAATAACATTTATCTCGATTAGCATTAAATAAATGGAATATAAGAGTAGAGAAAGTCATTCGAGTGCAACACATCAGGTTTTTTTTCATTGCTTCCTACATTTTAGAATGTGGGAGCGTTTCCCACCTGCAATTATCACATTAATTTCACTTGATTACATTTTCTCTCCATGCCTACAAGTTTGTCCTTTTGTCCTCACCTACTTATAGGTAAGCAGTGCAGAAAATAGGAAAAACAGCTAAAAATGGCATTTTAGAATAATTTCTTTTCTAGAATCACCCTATAGAATGATAGCACTGATGGATTTCCATTCCTTCCTGTGTGTAAAACTGTTTGTAGAGCAACGGCAATGAAGGATTTATGACTTAAACACAAGCTACAAGTTTATTGTTCACGGTGGTAACTAAACAAAGTTGTTCAACACCGTGGAAGCACGGGGCTAGTTGGCACATCCTTTCACCTTTAACTAGATACCTACGCCAACAGCCGTTGTGCGCGCTCCGATTTCTCTCAACTCCTCCAAATCATTTTGGAAGGAGTACTTTATTCTCGACGAGCACAGATCATTACCGGATTCAAGGAAGCGTGCGCTCACAATGGGAGCATGTGCGAAGAGTCAGGTAAGGGAGGAAGCTCATACAATACCTTCTATCTGCTGCTTCAAATAACGCGGTTGGGAACGCATCCACTAGATGCGGAATTGCGGACCAAAACCATGAAAAAGTATAGGGTGAATCATGATCACCAGTGTCTCACTGCTGATGATTTTGTCATCTAGATACTCTCTAAAATAGAACTATGTGTGTCTGTAAACAGCATAACCCAAAAGTGAAAGGTGTGTTAAATACCAAACCTGGTCTGGTATTTAATAATTTAAGTTCAGTAACTTCCAAGAACGTGTCACAAAGACTTTCAAGAAAATATCTAGTTTTTACATGGAGAAAAGTTCGTTATTTTTGTTTTTCTCAAAAATGGCGTAACGATTGCGATTAAAATACTGTAAGTAAAAGATATATATTACTTTCTCTACTACGTATAGTAAGTAGGGGAAGTATTGTATTCCACCCAAAAATTAGATACCGAGATTTCACCGGAAATATATGTTTTGAGACCCCCTGAATCCAAAAAAAGCATTTTTGGAAACATATTCGTGTGTGTGTGTGTGTGTGTGTGAGTGAACAGCACAACTCAGAAACGAACAGTCGGATAAACACCAAACTTCGTATTTAGGTTCAGTATCTTCCAGAGATGCGACGCGAAGGTTTTCAAGAAAATTCCCCACCCCAGATTACTCTTTACATGGAACATTTTTCGAAAATTTTAATTTTCTCAAAAATGGCTAACGATTTTGATTAAAATATCATATGTTTAAGATATTTTCATGACAAATGAAATGTATATCTCGAATTTTCTGGGAATGTCTCCAAAAGTATTCTTCATTGTGAACGACTTTTGCATAACTGGTAAAGCATAAGAGATAGACAAAATTTTACTACACAAAAAATGTAGATCGCGTTAAAATACATAATTTAGATATGTCATAAACATTTTTTTTGTTGGGTGAACCATTTTCGAGATATTGCTTGTTATTCCCGTAAATTTTCCAATACTTTTTTTATCTCAAATGGGAATTCGTTATTAATTTTGTTTATGTCCTGGACATGCAAAGAGAATGGAATGCTCCACATAGCAACCAGCTCTTAAAATATTTGACTATCGTTTAAAGCCTACCAACTCCCCTTGCATCTACAAGAAAATTATCAATAAGATTAACATCTCGATTAACATGAAGCATATGGAGAATAAGCGTTTGTAAAAATAGTTTGTACAAGAGTAGAGAAAGTCATGTGAGTGTAACACATCAGATTTTTACTATTAAACACACCCACATTCATACTTCCAGACTGTGAGGGAGTGATTCAGGTTGAAAAAAAATTCCTCGCCAGTAGAATAAGAACACCGGTTTGAGCGCACAGAGAGATGCCGAAAAACTGATAAGCTTCTTTGATCTATGCCGCTAGCCCCGCCCCCTCCCTTTGTGCGCTACTATTTGCCGCCCGGTCGCGTGCCGCTAGCTCCGCCCCCTTCCCTTTGTGCGCTGATCTAATGCCGACAGTGTCTGTGCCGGCAGGTCCTCCCCCCTCCCCCCTGTGGTCACGTGCCGGTGGCCCGCCCCCCTCCCTCCCCCATACGCGTGTCCTCCCTCCCCTTTGTGTTCTGGTTGGTTCCTTGTGGATAGGTGGGAGAGTGTGTATTGTTCCTATACGGTGACTACATTCCCGCCCCCCTCATTGTGACTTGTCTAAATCCCTGCCGTGTGATTGGCTTGGGGTAGGGTATGTGCCGCTCGGGTGATGGGGTATAAGGGAATGGGGTTCTCGGTGCGTGACGTTGGCGATGTGGGAATGCGATTCTCGATGCCTGCCGCACATCGGCAAATCGTTTGAGTACATAATTGTGTCAATCAATTAGGTAATGTGTGTTATTGAAAAAAGAATCGCCATCATATTACTACTAATGCAATTAAACGCTATTCTTCGAGCAATTAAGTATTTTTGATTGAATTCGCGCACACCTGTCCCTAAACCGCCATTTATAACCTACTATTGTCAATAAATTACACGTCTAATGAAACACGGCTAGTCTGTCGATGAAAACAATTAAGTATTTTTGAATGATTAATTGACTCGCGCGCAACTGTTCGTTATCGTATATGTGTGGTAGCATGTGTATAATTATTACGAGTAATAACATTTATTTAATTCTACTTTTGAGGGAAAATATATTTCGGATTTATAAGAATATTACAACCCTTAGATGAAAGGACAGAGTTGACGTAACACTCGTTATCGCGTGATAATTGCGGTGGAACCTCGACCGCAACCTTCCACAGCGAGACGTTTCATTGGAATGACTGGCTCCCGATACTTGGACTGGCAAGTCGACTTCCGCACCCCCTCCACTCCCGCTTCAGTTCGCAACATACACTAGCGCGCCAAGTGGTAATATGAGTGAAACTCCAGTGAGTGTTCCCACACAGCGCCCCTGGTGGTCGTACCCGAAAGTTGTGAATTCACCATATTTAAATTCGAGGTGTACGCAAGACGGCCATCTTAACTCTATATAATTCTGCGAAATATGATTCCGGAAAAAAATAAAGGGGAATTAACATGCAAGGGGCGTTCATGTTGGCTCCGGAGGAATTGATTATGAAATAAATAAAAAATAAATAAGACTCTCGCTGATCGATGAATACAATTAAATATTTTTATTAATTAATGTAATTGACTCCCGCTCCTAGAGATATCTCACCCAATTATTCATCTACCATGAATATCTCACTTCTAATGAAACGACGCAGTCTATCGATTAAAAACAATTAAGTTTTTTTTGATTGATTAATGTAATCGACTCGCGCGCAACTGTTCGTTATCGTATATGCGCGATTATTACGCGTATATAACTATTACGGCTAATAACGTGTGTTTAATTCTTCTTTTGACTGGAGGGTTTATAAAAAATATTACATTGCTTAGATGAATTAAAAAGCAACTTAAAGCGAAATTGCAAATAGCTTGTATGAGACGTTAACACGAGAACCCTTTACGAAAAAACAAGACGCAATGCGACAGCTGTACCTCGTCTAAATAGAAGCGGTTAAACCAGGACGCTTGGGTTTTCCCGCAGTACCTGCTCTTAATGGCTAGGGGTATCCAGCACATTGAGTACGCTTCAACTGACGTTAAAAATAAAAGCCCTCTATGTCTCTTCTCACACGAGAGAAGTAATAATTACAATTCAAAACAGGCGTACCTGTAAGTAACACGCACGAAGACTTCAAATATAAATTTTATATTCGTTTTAAATGTTCTTTCTAAAGACGTAGCGAACTTTGAGAAATTCAACGAATTATTCACTTGCGCACACTGCTTGAAAGAAATATGGTGTACACCCCTGAAGAATGCGTGTGTAGACACATTAGCAGGCGACAGTCCCTTCCGCATCATTAATTTTTCTTCAGACGATGGTAAAACCAAGCTCTTAGTGAACAATGACACTCGTTTCCAGTTGATTAAACAGGCTAAGTGCTCTGAAAAACAAATGTCTTCAGAAGAAAGTTCTGTATAGATGCATTAGTGAACAATGACGGGCGTTTCCAGTTCATTAAGCAGGCTAAGTGCTCTGAAAAACCACAGACCCTCGGGGTAAATAACTATTAGTGACACAAAAGATTTTCTTAAGAGCTTCCTCTGTCCAGAAATTCCAGCATAGACAGGGGAAAACCAATCTAGACATGTTTTAAGCTTACCACAAAAAATGTTTTCCGATAATTAATATAATTCTACATGAAGAATATTAATGATTTAAGTTTTCAATTAAACGTATACTGTATAGATTCTGTACTTAAACATTCGATTGTATCTTTGTCATTATTTAAATACTCGCGTACAAGAAATGCAAACATGATATCAAAAAATTAAACTGATTTTTTTCGGAATGTTAAACAAAGAAATATGATTTGGCGAGAGTAATATGAAGAATAAAAAGTATTCAGAATGATAGATATTACATACGTTATTAAAATAAATAAGACTCTCGCTGATCAATGAAAACAATTAAATATTTTTTTATTAATTAATCGTATATGAATTGACTCGCGCATTTGCTTGCTGTCGTATGTGTATGATTATTACGACTAATAGCATTTGTTTAATTCTAAATAATGAAATATGGAGCGTTGCCTAAACAAGCCTCGTTACTCTTAATTTATTCCATTTTAAAAAGGTTGGGCTTAGTAAACATAGGACAGTACGATTTTAAATACCCCGTCCATTTGAGAGATATTTTTCGAATATTCCAGCATGTTAATATAAACTTAATACACACACACACAAAAAATTCATTTCAAGTAATCTAACGATATTGAATAAAATATTATATGTTTAAGATATTGTAATGAGAAATGAAATGTATATTTCGAATTTTCAGGGAATGACACCCAAAGTATTCTTCATTCTGAACGACTTTTGCAAAACTGATAAACCATAAGAGATAGACAAAATTTTACTACACAAAAAAAATGGAGATCGCGTTAAAATACATAATTTATAACATATACATTCTTGTTGATGAGTAAATCGTTTCGAGATATTGCTTGTTATTCCCTTAAAATTTCCAATACTTATTCTTGTTTTTATATTCTGGACCTGCAAAGAGAATGGGAGGCGGCACATAGCAATCAGTGTTAAAATAATTTGACTATTGCTTAAAACCTATCATATTCACATTGTATCGTCATGAAAATTACAAATAACATTGACATCTCGATATCTCGATTAACATGAAGCATATAGGGAATAAGTGTTTGTAAAAATAGTTTGTACAAGAGTAGAGAAAGTCATGTGAGTGTAACACATCAGATTTTCTTGATGTTGGTTTAAATTTTCAAATACTTTTAACTTTTCTCAAATGGTAACTTGCTATTCGTTTTTCCAACGGTAATGCATAGAGAATAGAATTCTAAAGCCATCACATAGCATCAGACGTTTTTTAAACATCTGTAACGTATCTATTCACAATCGAAAGGTCGCTGGTTCGAGGACAATTATATCTACAGAAACAATACATTATTTTCACTCTGTGATTAATTTGGTAATGTAACAATAATTAACAATGAATTTTAATGGTACATGTAAAAAATAAAATATATTTTTATTTCTAGCGTCATACGCAGAAACATTCCCCTTAAGGAACGCTGGCGTGATCGAAGGATTTCCCCCGTAACAGGTTTAGACTTGCTTACGAAATGCCCCTGTGCGAGGCTAGCATTTCCCTCTCCTTCTCGAATTTTCGGAGTAGCCAATCAAAATTGCTGTATTATATATCTTAAACTTTCACTCATACATTTTTTATATCGCAAAAGAACACTATAAAAAGGCTGCTTCGTCTGGAATTCTCACAGTTTCTCCGCTGAAATCAACGAGTTAAGGTCTCTGCAAACTTTTCTCATTCAAAGTGAAATTTCAACGAACATCATGTCTGGTAAGTTGTAACAAAACACTTCATTTACTTTTAAAAGTTAAATTATTTCTCTCTACATTTAACTTATATTCGCGTTCTTGTTTTTAATGCATGGCATTTATATGCGAATAGCTGAGCATTCTAAAAAAGTTAATAGCTAGACAAGTGAATTTTCTGAAATGTGAATAGTTTAGTTAAGTATTCATTTTAGGCAAGCTTATTCTACATTTAATAGCTAACTGCGCGAATTCTCAAAAAATGTGATCAGTTTAGTTAAGTATTCACATTGTTGAGTAATTATTATTCCGGATATTTAAATACGTGTTTTCACCGGGTGAATTATATTCCTTTCTAGAGAAATACAATTACTTGAAAACCCTGCGAATCGAATAAAAAATGATCTGTATAAAAATTTCTTCCGGGGTAACCGATGGTAATCGACCCGAAGACTTCATGCATGCATGCATGCATTGGTCGAACATTCACTGAGCATGTTTCATTCCTCTCTCGCATTTATTTAGTAAAAACTTTCAGCCTGTTTCCGTCATGTTAAAGAGATATTTTCCATGATTGTGTCGAGAAATACACGTGATTTATATCTGTAATAGAAATTTCTCAGGTGTTTAAAATACATCGACATTTTCCCTGTATAAGGTATTCGCAGTAAAGTAAATTAACTTAATAATATATCGTTTCTTTAATAAATAAAAATCTAAGTGTAAATTAATTGCGTTTTCAGCAATCAGTTCTGCTAACATGGCTGAAGCATACATCCAGCTCCAGCAGGATACCCACCGTCGGCTGCAGGATCGCTCATCAAATGCCGTAATGATTCAGGCACCCGAACAGTCGAATGGTAAGCATTCTTCAGTGTTTTAAAAAAGTAATGTAACAATTCATATTAACTTCTTTTACACATTCTATATTATTATTTCAGGAAATGGACTTTATTTTGGTATCGACCATCCATCGACCGCTGCACAGGCACCGCCAGGCTTCCAAACCTTCCTGGTTCCAAATCGTTATGGAGGTGGCTCTGGCCCGTACATACAGCAACAATCGTACGGTAAGAATTTACAGACTGGTATTCGAGCATTTGTAACTAAAAAAATTACATGATAGTAGACATACAATGTCGAATCTGGCACACAAAGGCATGCCTCCGACAGCATAGAGTTCTGGATTGTATAAGGAGAAAAGGATATATTTAAGGGGAGTTTCTCACACATATGCAGTCACATAACTCTATCGATCTCCCAGAATGCTATGTATTTTTTCACACGGGTGTTTAAAACATGTATTTTTTTTTCACGTATAGAGTGTAGATTCTTTAGAACTCTGTACTTAAACATGCTATACTATTATTATTATTTATTTTTTTCCAGGAAATGGACTTTATTTTGGTATCGCTCAACAGGCGACCGCTGCACAGGCACCGCCAGGCTTCGCGACCGTTGCACCAGTAGGCTTCGCGACCGCTGCACCGCCGCCTCCAGGCTTCCAAACCTACCTGGCTCCAAATCAGCATGGTTGGGTCCCTGTCCCATACATGCAGCAAGCATCGAATGGTAAGAATTTATCAGCATTTTACGAACTTCTTTTACACATTATATATTATTATTAATATTGTTACTATTATTTACAGGAAGCGGACTTTATTTCGGAGGCTGCATCGGTCAACATGCGAGCGCTGCACCGGTACCTCCAGGCTTCGCGACCGTTGCACCAGTAGGCTTCGCTACCACTGCACCGCCACCTCCAGGCTTCCAGCCCTACCTGGCACCAAATCAGCATGGTTGGGTCCCTGCCCCATACATGCAGCACCGGTAAGAATTTATCATCATTTTACGAAGTTCTTTTACACATTCTATATTATTATTATTAATATTATTATTTTCAGGAAATGGGCTTTATTTCGGAGGCGGTATTGTTCATTGCGCGCCATCTGCACCACACACATTCCCTGCATCAAATCAGCAGTGGAGGGACCCTGCCCCATACATGCAGCAACAATCGTACGGTAAGAATTTTTTTCCACAATTTATGAACTTCTTTTACACATTCTATATTATTATTGTTATTATTATTAATATTATTATTATTCCAGGAAATGATCTGGGCGACCTTGGAAGCCAGCCTATGGATCTAGCAACACAGGAGTCGACATCACCAGAGATTGGTGAAGACTCGTCCGCTGCACCATCCGCCTCCTCATCATTCGACATTCTGGAGGAAGTTGTACCGTCTGCGCCTTCGATCTCCTCAGACGCAGGCGATGAAACCGCTGCACCATCGACCTCCTCAGACGCAAACAATGAAGCCGCTGCACCGTCAACCTCCTCCTCATCATCATCCAGTAATGCGACAACTTTGAATGGAAAGAGAGGGCAGGCATCGGACGGGAGCGAGCAGCTTACAATCAAAAAGGCCAAGGTTAGTGCTAGTAATTGCCAGGGGCTGGAATGCAATACCATCCAATCGGCGTTCAAGGGACGTATTTTTAATAGTAGAATAGAAAATACATTAGAAATACTCGAGCCCAGAGTCTTTTAGATGAGTGCAAAGAGCTTATTATTAAAGAAGTGGAAAGCGTCTTGCAGAAAAGCAGGAGTGGATTAAAGATGCATTGTTCCCTGGAACTTGAATATTTAATCCGCAAACCTGATGAAGAGAAGAGTCTTTCCACTGGCTTTAATTCTAAGCCTGTATTGATTCTTCCGTCAAGCGATCTCAATCAGATCTTCTCTTCAATTGCGGGGGATATTTTGGAAAACATTTCTAAATTTGAGGGGGGAGCATCATCGAAGTCCTTGTCAAAGATACTCAGCCTGGTGATGGGCTTTACACACTACGACCCTTTACACGCAGGTTCATACATCGAATTGCCACTGAAAATCAGGAATAAGTACGCTGTTATAAACATAAAGAATGAAGACAACTTCTGCTTCGCATGGTGTATGCTAGCCTCTAAATACCCTGTTAAACGCGACGGCCAGAGAACTACAAAATACCCCCAGGAACTGCTTTTCGAGACATTCAATTATGAGGGTATCGAATTTCCGGTACCCCTCCATCAAATTGAATGTTTTGAAAAGCAGAACAATGGAGTATCCATTTCAGTGTTTAGTATAGAGGAGGAGAATGAGAACATTATTCCCCTATACCAAACAGCTGAAAAGAAGCAGCACCATACCAATCTGTTATATATTGAGCAGGGGGAAAAGTCCCACTACTGCCTCATTAAAGACTTGTCCAGACTTGTAAGCAGTCAAGTTACTAAATATCATCATAGAATATGGACATGTGAGGCCTGCCTCAAGAGATGCACCAATGAAAAGACCTTGGAAACGCACCGATTAAGATGTGGGAAATGCCAACTGCTTAAAATGCCTCAACAGGATGAATACCTTGAATTTAAAGCATTCTCCAAGAGCGTTCCTGTACCATTTGTTATATACGCAGACATTGAATCTGTTCTGGCGAAGGTTCACTCATGCGAGCCCTCAAGCAGTTCGAGCTGGACCCGAGCCGTTCAAGAGCATGAAGCAATGTCTATTGCCTTGAAGGTGATATGTAGGCATGACGAGTCAATGTCAAAATTCTTTCTCTTTAGAGGCCCGAATGCCGTCGATGACTTTATCAAACAATTGAAATCAATTGCTGATGACGTCATCGACGTGTATTCCAATCCTAAACCTATGGATTTAACCCTTGAAGAGCAACAGAATTTTGACAATGCCTCTGAGTGTCATATATGCCTTGCTGCTTTCACTGTGGACGATTTGCGCGTGAGGGATCACGATCATGTGACAGGGGAATATCTGGGTGCTGCTCATAATAGATGCAATTTGAATAGAAAGGTCCCTGATTTCATACCGATCTTTTTTCATTGTCTATCTAATTATGACAGTCACTTCCTGATAAGACGCCTGGCATATGATAATAAGCCCGTATCGTGCATCGCTCAAAGTGGTGAGAGGTATATAGCGTTTAGCAAACGGTACAGGAACATCAGCTTCAGGTTTCTGGACAGCTTTAAGTTTCTTGACAAGCTGTCCAGCCTGGCTGACATGCTGGAGGAGAGTGATTTTAAAATAACAAGGGCAGAATATCCTGTTGAGGAGCATTTTAACCTGGCAAAGAGCAAGGGAATATTCCCATATGATTATGTTTCAAGCCTTGACGTTCTCGAAGAAACTTCTCTACCACCGAAGGAGGCCTTCTACAGTACTCTCACTGACAGCCACATTACCGAAGAGGAATACAGGCATGCTGTAAAAGTCTGGGAGGTCTTTAATATCCGGAATCTCGGAGAATACAGCGATCTATACCTGAAAACAGATATACTGCTCTTGGCGGATATTTTCGAAAAGTTTCGAGATCTCATCCTGGGAATGTATAAACTTGACCCAGCATGGTTTTATACATTACCAGGACTCGCCTTTGACGCTATGTTGAAGATAACAAAGGCGAAACTTTCCTTAATATCCGACAAGAGCATGCTGGAATTTTTCGAGTCGGGAATTAGAGGCGGACTGTGCACAGTGGTGAAGGGCTACACCAAAGCTAACCACAGATACATGTCCAACTTTGACCAGCATGCTCCTGTTAAACACCTGTCCTATTGGGACATAAACAACTTATATGGAGCTTCTATGGTGTCTGCCCTACCATACAAAAATCTGAAATGGCTCACGAGAGAAGAAATTGAAGGCATAAACTTCGCAGAAGTCAAAGAAGATTCAGAGACTGGATACGTGCTAGAGGTTGATATCGAATACCCCGACCATTTCCACGACGCCCATAACGAACTTCCTTTCTGCCCACAGAGCGCAATACCACCGAACGGCCAATACAAGAAACTGCTTGCAACATTAGAAAAGAAAAGCAAATATGTCTTGCACTACAGGGTGATGCAGCAGTGTATCGTGCAAGGTCTAACTGTGAGACATATTCACAGAGTGGTGTCCTACGACCAGTCTAACTGGTTGAAGACATATATCGACGTCAACACCGAGAAGAGAGCACAAGAAAAGTCAAAATTCGGCCAAAACCTGTGGAAAAAGATGAATAACGCCGTATATGGAAAATTTATAGAGAATGTTAGAAAGTACACGGATTTCAAAATAGTTGGAACATGGGAACAGGCAAAGAAGTTAATAGCACGCAACACTTACCTACGCACCATAATTTTTGAGGAAAATCTTGTTGGGATCGAACTGGGCAGAGAGGAAGTACATATGAACAAACCAATTTACATAGGACACGCAATTTTGGACATTTCAAAATTTATCATGTATGACTTCTTTTACAATATCATGAAACCGAATTTAAAAGACTTGCTGCTGAACTACATGGATACAGACTCGTTTATTTTTGAAACGAGTTCTGATATCTATGAGTTCATCAGGGAGAATCCTCAATATTTCGACACTTCAAACTTCGAAAAGGATAATGTATATGGCATTAAGCAAGCCAATAGGAAAAAGATTGGGTTGTTCAAGGACGAATTGGGTGGCTTGATTATGGAGGAGTATGTCGGTATTAGAGCGAAGCTATACGCCTACAGATATGGAGGGCAGACAATTAAGAAAGCTAAGGGCATCACCAGGACAGGCATGGATAAAATAGATTTCGGCCATTATTTTGAATGTTTAAAAGACCATAGCCTAAAAATTTATTCGATACAAAAAACATTTCGGAGTAAACACCACAAAATTACAACAATTGAGACAAATAAATTGGCGTTGAAGGGAGGTGACGATAAGAGGAAGTTGATGGAGGGAAGTTATAAGACTCTAGCGTGGGGCCATTATTCCCTTAGACCTGGTGATTGCTAGTGCCTAAACTTGTAAATATGTAAATATTTGAAGATATCTTGTTTTTTTCAATCTGGATTTTGTGAATATTCATTTAAATTGTGTATGAGGGTTTTTATATATTAATTTTTTCCCTCTGATAATGTCATTGTATATATTCATTTAAAGTGTGTGTGAGGGTTTTTATATATTAATTTTTCCCTCTGATAATGTCATTGTATATATTCATTTAAAGTGTGTGTGAGGGTTTTTATATATTAATTTTTCCCTCTGATAATGTCATTGTATATATTCATTTAAAGTGTGTATGAGGGTTTTTATATATTAATTTTTCCCTCTGATAATGTGTTGTATATATTCATTTAAAGTATGTGAGGGTTTTTATATATTAATTTTTCCCTCTGATAATGTGTTGTATATATCCATTTAAAGTATGTGAGGGTTTTTATATATTAATTTTTCCCTCTGATAATGTGTTGTATATATCCATTTAAAGTATGTGAGGGTTTTTATATATTAATTTTCCCTCAAAAAAAGAGAAAATATGAAGGATTTTTAAAATAAAAAATACTCATGATTTTACAATCATAACAACTGGTCTTTATTAAGGCTTCATACATTACACCAAATCCTTTATATCAATCCATTGAGTATCCGCAAAACCATACCACTTTACAAGAACTTTGTTTCCACGTTTACGTATAACCTTTTCTACTAAATATGTGGTAGGATAGTTAGTCTTTTTTAGTTCATGTCCATAAAAGCCACCTTTTATGATTTCACCATTCCTATCCTTTAGTATGTATGTTGTAGGCTTGGTACGATTCACACGAAATACTTTGAAGATTTCAACGCTCCAGTTAGATTCATAACTCTTTTCAAAATGTCCTTTATGTTTAGATATCCTGACATAATCACCAACACTAAACTTCCTTGAAGTCTTCTTCTCTCTTCGGTCTTGATTATAATTATACACAGTCAGAAGAAGATCGTTGTTCTTCACTTCATTAGGCTTCATGCGGATAGTTGAATGAAAAGTATCATTGTACTTTACAAGGATTCTAGGTAAAAGATCTAGCCACTTGTATGAGCCTTGGACTAAAAACTCGCGGTACATCATATTCTTCAAGGTTCGAATTAAACGTTCAACAGCCGCAGCCTTCACATTGGTATAGGTGCTGTAGTGGTTAATATTATACTTAAACATTAATCGTTTAAAGAACTTGTTATAAAATTCTTTCCCGTTGTCACTTTGAATATTCCGGGGAGGGACGTCCATTTCTTGTAATATATCCTCCATAGCCTTTGCAACATTAACTCCACCCTTATCCTTTAAGGGTTT
Source organism: Deroplatys truncata (assembly GCA_030765065.1). Taxonomy (NCBI): domain Eukaryota; kingdom Metazoa; phylum Arthropoda; class Insecta; order Mantodea; family Mantidae; genus Deroplatys; species Deroplatys truncata. The sequence continues at coordinate 19,163,098 of CM060979.1, forward strand.
TGCATATGCCATTTTAGAGTAAAAGTTGATTGCGATCAGAATGTATTTGAAATTTTTGTTCACTTTTGCATAGGGTATCATTTCAATCAAATCAATTTGTAATAAATCATTCATACCTTTGCTGATAATTTTCCGTCGTAAATAGTTCCTCCTCGCCGATCCGTGAAGTTCTCTGGCGATATTCTGTTTGGCGGTCATGCTATAATTTTAGATGCTTTCAATTCTCGGATAATTTCCTCAATCTCTCGAGTGTGACTATTATTACCAGCGTCCCTCGAAGCAATAAGTAACCTCAGTCTATTCACTAATGTGTTAGGATTTCTCCAGAAAACGTAGTCAACCTCCTTATCAGGCTTATGCTCCTTCCATGCCAGTCCTAGACCTGAATGTGTATTGAGCAAGGGTCGTATTATATTCTTGTATTTATACGATTTACCAGATTTCAAGCGACCGTGTCTGCTGTAACCACTTCTATGAAGAAAAGTACTTTTCATAATCTTAGCGTATGTCTCCAAGTCTTCACTAGTGTATGCAGAAATCTGAGGCGTTCGCTTAAAGATGAGCTCCGTCAGACCGGCGGTAGACTCATACGTTTCATCACCTATCAATATTTGATTATTTATAAAATGAATATCTTTATTTCCAAGCATATAACTTCCATCCTGATATCTCACACCGAACAATGTATCAATACGATCCTTGTCTTTTGAGCGAACGTGTTGAAGGTAAGTAGAAATACTTGTAGAATCACCATCTTCATTCTTGACGTTCTTCACCGGCAACCCTCGTTGAGTGTCCAAAATATCCTTGAGGGGGGTGGTTACAGGCTTCAAAGCTTCGGACATGACATGCTGAGTCTCAAACCTGAGACCTTTTAGAGCTCTCAGTTTTTCTTTTACAGCCCTGGTATGCTCGGCTACAGACTCTTTAAGTCTTATGCTTTCACTATCCATCTTACAAATGATGAGGAAATAGACGATTACCTTCAATTTATAGTCTGCGTTCAGCTTGAGTTCTCATCGTGTCGATAGCCTTAGCTAACATCTCTATCGAAGTTCTCAGTTGCTCGGTTTCTTTCTTATGCTCCTGTGTATGTGTCTTGAACGCTTCAGCAAAGATTGCCGTATTAGCGTACTGGCGTCTGGCCGATTCTTCTAGACTCGTCATTTGCTGCATATTAGTTTTGTAGGCATCCATCATCATATTTACATTATCCTCCACTTTCTTAAGTTTATCATTGCAGCAGTCAGTTTTGAGAGTATTCAAAACCTCTATCTTTAACTGTCTGACTGTAGCCTCTAAATCTGAAACTCGCTTCATCGCTAACTTTTCTAAATTACTAATTTTCTGATTGCAAAGATTCTGAAGATTTGTTTTTTCTCTATCAAGCTCTGCGGTAACTTGTTTAATAGAGTCCATTACAGAATCCACTCTGTCTTTTGTAGAGATTGTTAGAGTATCCACTTTACTCGTAGTTTTATTCAGATTTGCTGTAATGTCTAGCAGCTTCTTGCCTATTTGCATCTCGATTTCCTTTGGTAAGTACCTGTTTAACTGCTGTCGCGTCTCGTTCGATTTCCTAATGATCATAGCTCTAGCATATCTTTTATTTACAGCATCCGTATCTCCGAGAGGATCCGCTATATCAATGATTCTTTTATTGTCGAATATAATGTTACCATTACCATCTCTCGACTGCGTGAGTGAATTGACATATCCAACGATGAACTTTTTATTCACAACATCATTATCGTGAACAGGATCTAGCAATACCTTCAATCTAACTTTATCGATCACAACGTTATTTTCCTTATCTCTCTTGAGGATATATCTTGAAATCAATTCATCGATCAGTGTCTTAACCATAACCTCAACATTGTTAGCAGCTTGCTGAGAGAAATCTTGCATCCTAATTTCGAGAGCATCCACATATTTCTTATTGGAGGCGTCATGATTATCTTCAGGATCGTGAACATTGCACAATCTCTTATTCTTGAATTGATAGTTTCCTTTGACATCTCTGTTTATGATAAAACGATCAAACACTCTTCTAACTGGCCCAGTTCTCTGAGAACCGAACCTGTCGATACTCATGGTTAACTACAAATGATCATTTTCTTTTTTGTCGAGCTTAATATATACATCAAAACCATTCCTATATCGTCCCTCATTCATGTGAAATTCAGGAACTATCACAACAAAGGGTCTTCCTTCTGTAGAACTCTCCCAAACGTTCTTACATAGATCTTTAAATTCATTGTAGGTCATGTCGGTATTTACATAATCTTCGTAAATGTGCTTTAAGTTTAAATTGTCTTGTCTGAAGAGTATTATCATGTTTGTATTATTGCGAATTAAATGTTTTGGAACTTTAGCATAGGACTGTGCTAGATATACAGAGTCGACATTTCGATGTCTACCCATACTGTAAAAGGATGCTATCTTTTCCTGCTTTTCAGTGATGACGTCATCAAATATAAAGATTGAATTTTCTTTGACTTCAGAAGGATGCAAAACATCGTCTCCGTTCTCGAAGGTGTTCACTTCTATACCATCGATGTTTCCGAGCACTTTAATTAGGTATTGGTACTTTGGTTGATAGAGAGACTTTGAATAAATATACAAATTTTCAAAACGTAGTCCATTCTCATGGAGTAGCATATTGAGTAATACGTTTGTTTTCCCTGCACTGGAGCTCCCTAAAATAAGCGCTCTGACATTAGATAGAAATAACTTGCCATGACGATCGCTTCTAAAGTCACTTTCAAAGTCTAATACCTGAATAGGTAGAGAGCAGTGCTGCTTAACAAGCTCCATGTTAACAACTAACTTATAAAATGCGTGTGCGATCTTTATATATTACCGGATGTAAAGTAGTTAATGATTGATTGCAATGATATAAAAGGGCTAATGTTTGCAATTACTCGCTTAGTATATCATGAGAGCTAAGAGAGGAAGGTCGTTGCAGTATAAGCGCGGCTCTGGAATTATTAATTCCATAATTAATTCGCTCCCCTTTGAAGCTCACTTACCTGGATATAGATATTGCGGGCCTGGTACTAAATTGGAAAAACGTCTAAAAAGAGGAGACCCAGGAATTAACCAATTAGACGAAGCTTGCAAACAGCACGACCTCGCGTACGCTGAGAATAAGGACACCGCTTCAAGACAAATAGCGGATAAAATTCTTGCAGAGAAGGCTTGGAAACGGGTGCAGTCATCAGATTCAACTTTTGGTGAAAGGTTAGCTGCAAGGCTAGTAACTGCAATCATGAAGGGAAAGGTTGCATTGGGAGCCGGAAAGAGGAAGAAGAAGAGAGGAGGGTTCTTGCCATTGATACCCATCATTGCTGCTTTAGGCGCTGCAGCAGGCGGCGCTGCTCAGATAGCCTCTGCAGTCAATAAAAAAAAGGCTGCTGATAGGCACTTAGCAGAAGTTGCTAGGCATAACAAGGCAATGGAGACACGAGGAAAGGGGCTCCGAAAGGGAAGGTGTAAGAAGAGGAATAAAGGAGGATTCTTACCTGCAATGCCACTGATGTCGTCTTTAGCCGCTGCATCTAAAATAGCAAGGTCCTTGAAAAAAAGAAGATCTAAAGGCAAGGGTTTAAAGAAGAAGACAAAAAACGGTGGAAGAGGATTGTACATATACCGGAGGAAGCCCTAAGTAACGTGGCCATCGAATATTATGCTAAACGTTTAAAAATTCCTTATTTTAGAGGAGTTTATATGATTGACAAACTTCCTTTAAAACCACACTTCAAAGAGAGGCTTATTACCAATCTCGATACCTCCGATAATGAAGGAACACACTGGGTTGCTATAAGGAAAGAAGGTGATGTCGCATACTACTTTGATAGTTTCGGCAATTTGAAACCGCCTCCTGAGATTGAGAAATATCTACAAGGTGTTAAAATCTACTATAATACACAGAGATACCAGAATTTCGAATCAGTCATCTGCGGGCACTTGTGCTTGCAATTTCTTTTATCCTAGAAGCTGCTACATCGTCAAGATGAGTTATACAGTTACAGTGAGTGGGCCAGACACTGTTATTTCAACGTATTTAAACCCGCCTCTACAGCTAGATCCTCCAGGCCATTATGAGATTGCTCTCTTGAATTTTGAAACATTCTATTCAATACCAAATGTCGATGAAAGTAATAATAGATTTCATTATATTCACAATGGTAAACCTGAAACCGTTGTCATCCCGCATGGAACCTACGAGATTGCCGATATCAATGCATTCCTAAAGGATAAACTAGGATTGAATGATGAAGTCTTCTTTATAAGACCTAACAATAATACAATGAAGGCTGAGATTAAATGTCCTTATACAATAGACTTTTCTAAGGCTAGATCTATTGGTTCGCTTCTAGGATTCACAGACACTAAAATAATTCCTGCTGGAGAAGCGTTTGAATCTGACGATCTTGTGAATATATTTAAAGTGAGTATCATACGTGTGGAGTGCAGTATTGCAACAGGCTCTTTCATTGACGGTAAAAGTGGACATTCGCTCTACGAGTTTTTCCCTTCTGTTCCACCAGGCTATCATATCTCTCAAGAACCTTCGAACCCGATATATTTACCGGTCATAGACACAAACTATATAGACCAGATCACTATTCGAGTGGTAGATCAACACGGAAAGGCTATCAACTTCAGGAACGAAGTTATCACTACAAGACTGCACATAAGACGCAATGGCAATACATTTTAAAAGACATCGCAAATACTATAATAGACGACGTACACCACGTTCGAGGCATACTACCTCTCCAGCTTCCGAGGAGTTAACACGTGCTAACCGCAAGTTCCTCGAGGGTTTAGGTTACAGAACGTTATAATGGATATCTTAAACGTGACAGAAGTTCCAGCCTTTGACGACAAGATCACCAAGGAGGAGGAGCATATTTTTCTTCCATACAACACGTCCGCTCTGGATGTAAACGATGAAATTAGAATACCATGCCAAGCTGAGGATTTGTATACGCTACCTAACAAGAGTTATCTCTACATCGAAGGTGCTCTCACCAAGGTAGATGGATCGCCTACTACAGCGAAGCTCGCTAATAATGCTATAGCCTTCATGTTTGATGAGATACGTCTAGATATGAATGCTACAACTATAGACAGAACAAGGAATCCAGGAATTACTACAACTATACGAAATTATGTGACTCTCAACCCTATGGAGTCGAATCGGCTGCTGAATGCTGGATGGGCCTATCCAGGTGAAGAAGTTGATATAGTACACGCAACGAATGGAGCTTTCAATGCTGTAGTCCCTCTCTCGATGCTCCTAGGATTTGCTGATGACCACAAGGAGCTTATACTCAACAGCAAGTTTGAATTGATTCTCATAAGATCCAAAGATTCTAGAAACTGTGTCCTGAGTTCGAATGGAGAGGAAGCTAATGTAAAGTTAACTAGAATCGAATGGAGGATGCCTGTAATTCGTCTTTCCGATGCTGAAAGAGTTCACATTCTAAAAATTGTCAAGTCTAATAAACCTCTACACCTTGCCTTTCGATCTATGGATCTTCATACCCAGCCTGCTGTACCCCAGACAAGATCTTTCACTTGGAATGTAGCAACAACATCTAAGCTCGAGAAACCTCGATTCATCATAGTGTGCGCGCAGACTGCAAGATTGGGTGATTATAGCAAGAACAGTTCCGAGTTTGATCACTGCAACATTACTAATTTGAGACTATTCCTCAACAGTGAATGCTACCCCTACCACGATTTGAACTTGGACTTTAAAAATTCAAAGTTTGCTTCACTATATGAAATGTACTGTAAATTTCAAAGTTCTTATTATGAAAGAGATAATTACCCCCTCTTGAAGAGAAAGGATTTTCTTCACCGTGCACCATTATTCGTAATAGACTGTTCTCACCAACCCGAGGAGGTTATAAATGGAGCTGTGAACATCAGAATCGAGATTCAAGCATCTGCAAATATACCAGCCCAGACGTCACTGTACTGTCTGGTTCTACATGACAAAGTATTTACCTACAAACCTCTTTCTCACTTGATGCAAGCACTTATATAATTATGTATATGTTTGGGTGAATGGTTTTGTAAAGGAATGTACTAGGATAAGTTTATGAATAATAAATTGAATTCATATACTAAAACACTCTTTTATTGACTTTAGCATACATTTCAAGCATTTTCCTTCTCCCCCTCCTACTCCCTGAAAAACTAGTTGCTCCTGACTTGCAGAAATCATTTAAAATATTCAAATGTCTTTCAATATAGGGCAATAGCCGTTTTAGGTTCCTTACACCCTCAATGTCTAAAGATATTACATTATTATTTAAACATGTATTTATGAAATGAATTGAATGGTCAAAAAATACAATAATATTGTATGCATACATTACATTGTCACAATATTCATCACACGCAAACTTTTTTTCTTGGCGTAGGTAATCTTCAATCATTGGAATGTTTTTGGATATTATATCCCAGTCTGATTTTGTAATATAAACAAATGATTTATCACTTTCGCAGTTTATGTAGAGGGAGGGGGTGTCATAGTATAGTCCAATGTTCACGGAATGGGAGGGGGAGATGCTGACGTCATCAAGCGCATGTGATCGATTCTCCATGCTCCTCAGGGGTATCTTCAATGAATAAGAAGACCATAGGACCCTCGTTGAGGATTCTCCTCTTACACCGTCTCTTCTGCTTTTTCTCGCCGGTCTCGCTCCGTCTCTTCCCCAGACTCCTCCTCACACCCCTGCAACATATATTCAAAACAATGTTAGAAATAGGTTTAGTTAATGATTTCATACGTCTGAAAGAGAAAATACATATATTAGAAAAATCTTCTCCCCTTGTCACACAAAAAAGTACTATCAAAGAGTGTCATACTCACTTCACGGTCTTGCACGATTCTGTGTGTATCTCGGGCGAGCAATCTGGAGTCGTCTGATTTATCCACTCCTGCACCCTCGTTGCTTTATCATCAGGGCTAGTAGTAATGCCGGGTAGTGGAGCGCCATCCTCCTCCATAGGCTGTGTATGGCGCTCTGCGATTGGATATTCCACTATATCGACATCGCGTCTCTCAGGATCCAGCTCCTCTATTGGCACAGGTACCTTAGGCGCAGTCATTCGCAGTCTGTAATAATTTAATTTTTTAGGTTAGACACAGAGTAGCATTAGAAGCAGTAAATGAATATGTAATTTAACATTTCTTCTACTTACTCGAGTTTTCTCTTCCTGCGCTGGTAGACCTCGCAGTTGTCGTTACATAGGAAGAAGGATGTCATGCGTTCATGCTGGGCCGGGCTAGTACAAAGTACAGAATGCATGTATCCGGTGCATGACTCTGTATCACATTCAGCTAGATGTTTCGAGACGAAGACATCGTCAACTTCATCGACATCTCTATGATCCTTCACATCAACACCCCTGTGATTTTCACTGAAAGAATAAAATAATTTCAAGTTAGATTTCATTTAACATAAGTACAATATATTACCGAGTTATAGAAATATGTATATTACTTACATGTTCGCTCCTCGATAAACAGGACAGCTCTCTGTACACACTTCCAGTGTAGTCATCTGATCATGATGCGACGGTTGAGTACACAACACTGAATGCATTAAACCATTGCATGTTTCGGTATGGAAGTATACGTAGTGAAAATAATCTTCCCCGCACTCGCTCCAGTAATCATTCACATCAGATGCACGATGATCACCAGCCATTTCGATTATCACTGAACGAACACTGAAAAAACAATAAATGATCGCTCCGGCTGCCGACGTTCCTTATATACTGTAGACGGTGACGTCACGCAGCGGTGGAGGGGTGGAATGCATGTTGAGACCTGTTATTCACCCTCCAGGCAGAAGCCACCCGTCTGTTTTTGAATACCAAGGAAAGTCCTTGGCGAGCGTGTTTTAACATGATTTACCGACGCCGACAGAGTGGAGCCAGGCTAGTCTACACGTTGAAGCTTGTTAGTGACGTCACGCACGCAGTCGCGGAGTGGGGGTGAAACTGGTTATTACCAGGCCGATGTCGGCTGGCGGGCTTTCCATTACATGTCGGGCTGTTGCCAGAGAGAGGTTAAGACCGCGAGCGTAGTTATACATATACGACGGCTGTCAGATGCGAGCGAGTCAATTAATCAATCAAAAATACTTAATTGACTGACGAGGAACATTTAATTGTAATAGCGGTATATAAACATTGATTCTTTTTTCAATAACACACATTACCTAATTGATTGACACAATTATGTACTCAAACGATTTGCCGATGTGCGGCAGGCATCGAGAATCGCATTCCCACATCGCCAACGTCACGCACCGAGAACCCCATTCCCTTATACCCCATCACCCGAGCGGCACATACCCTACCCCAAGCCAATCACACGGCAGGGATTTAGACAAGTCACAATGAGGGGGGCGGGAATGTAGTCACCGTATAGGAACAATACACACTCTCCCACCTATCCACAGGGAACCAACCAGAACACAAAGGGGAGGGAGGACACGCGTATGGGGGAGGGAGGGGGGCGGGCCACCGGCACGTGACCACAGGGGGGAGGGGGGAGGACCTGCCGGCACAGACACTGTCGGCATTAGATCAGCGCACAAAGGGAAGGGGGCGGAGCTAGCGGCACGCGACCGGGCGGCAAATAGTAGCGCACAAAGGGAGGGGGCGGGGCTAGCGGCATAGATCAAAGAAGCTTATCAGTTTTTCGGCATCTCTCTGTGCGCTCAAACCGGTATTCTTATTCTACTCTCGCCCCAGCCGGGTATCGAAACCGGGACCTCTAGGTTGAGAAGCCGGAGCGCTGATCACTAGCCGCAGAGTCAGCCGTTTAAGATATTTGTATCATATATAAAATGAATATTTTCAATTTTTTGGAAATAGTTTTTCAAGCCATCTTCATTCTGAATCGCTTATATATAATTGGTAAACCGCAAGAGACAGACAAAACCTTACTACACAATAAACTATCTCGGTAAAGCACGCAGTTTACACAAAATGAAAGCTGTGTCCATAACCGTTTCCAATATATTCGTTGTTATTGGTTTAAATTTTCGAATACTTCTACTCCCCTCCGTGGTTATCCAAGAGCATGGAATTTCATAGCGACCCGCTTTTTAAAAATCTGATGTGATACATTCACATGAATTTCTCCACCCTCTATCTTTATTAATAGGTATACAAACTATTCTTGCTAAAACTTATTTTTCTCTCTATTACATTTTAATCCCAATAAACCTTGGCAAAAATACTTACATTACACTTTTCGTTATAAATACAAAGAGAACAGCGATAGTCAAATGTTAAGAACTGGACGCTATATGCTGGCCTTAAAATACCATACTTATTGTTTCCATGACACCGCGAGAAACAACTTCAAAAGAACGGCGAGTATATAACAATTCGAACCTTTAACAACGGATATATCTCAGAAACGGTTTATGCCAGAAAAAAGTATTTTAAGTAAATTGCGTGTTTTAAAGACATCTACATTTTTTTTGTGTGTTACGTTTTCGTCCATCGCTTAACGTTTACCAGTTATACAGGGTGGACCATTTAAGTTGAGACTGTAAAATATCTCAAATCTAATCGTTATAGAAAGAAATATCTGGAATAAAAGTTACTTGACATGGGGAAAGAAAAGGCTATTAGCCGTGTATTGTTTAGAGGATGTTGTGATGGTCATTTTAGGGTCAATTTTATTTTTTAATGTGGGTATCTACCCTTTTTATGTTGTCTTCCCACTCCTCATAAAATGCTAAACATTATTTGTATAAACATCACTCAGTTTTGCCTGCATCTCCCCTTAATAAGAAGCAGATAGAAGATCAAGCTTTCGTAAGAATATTTTATAAAAGGGTGAGCAAAGAAAGTCACGTGAATGGAAGAAATCAGACTTCTTTTCTTTGCTATTTTTTCTCGAGATAATACGTGTAAGCAAAACTACCTTCGTTTTATGCCAAGGCCGCGGATCCCGCGAATGCGTGCTTCGCACACAGTCTACCACACTGCGGGGTTTTCCGTTCCGTAACTCCCATGTTGCTTACTCACCTAACTTAATTATAAGTGTTGTTGAAAGTGAGAAGACATTCTTGACATCTTCGGATGAAATTACCATTCACAGCGTAACCGCTTCTTGCGTAATGTTCATAATTTCTGCTTTTATACTGTCCTTAAGTTTGTCTATGGTGTGGGCATTGTTCCTATAAGCTTTATTGTTTAGCGTTCAGCGACCCTGTTGTTCTAAATTTATCAACCAAACATCTCACAGTGTCTCTACCCGGAACTGCATAACCAGGAAATTGCTACTGAAATTGCCTACACGCTTGTCTACATGATTCAGTTTTCACGTATGTATCGCACATAAAATTGCGCTGTTCAAGCGCGAATTTGTTGGCAGGCATTTCCGTGGACTAATAACAGAATAATATTCCTAAGGAAATCACACACCACACACGTATTGCCGGAACACTTCACAGCACGAAGACAAAGCAACGACTGAGACAGCTTACACACGTACCCTTGACACGTCACTGCCGTCTCGGCCGATACGCATATAAGGCGTTGTGGCCTTGGCATAAAACGGAATCCATAATAGTAATTTATGCAACAAGTTGATAATATTGATGTTTACCCACGAGTTGGATGCTATGTTTTATGCTACCTTAGCATTACAAATTAAAAGAAATAAATCATAAAATAATTCGGCACCTATAGCTGACATAAGTGAAAGTGTCTTATATGTTCGTAAATGAGATGCTAGCTTTTCTCCCTGCATTTCATTTATTACCTGCCGTGTTGAACCGATAAGCAATACAGCCACTTGCATGCATTCCCTTCCTGGGAGGGAAGTGAGCAATTGTTACGGATGTGTTGTAGTCTATTATCAGAACATCATAACTAATTATAAATTCAGATCACAACTAATCTATATTTAATAATGTACAGCGGATTTTATATCTTCGTTGCTCAAAGAAAACAATAACACAAAATGGTTTGATGTTCTCTCTATAAGCCACGGCAACGAGCCGATTATGCACAATATTGAACACAGTAACAACAGGATTACGTTAAAGTTATTTTCACTGAGTTAATTTATACGTTCGTTATGCGCGATTACATTGCAGAAAACAACTGCTTTTTAAAATGAGGTTTTCGATTGGAAAAGCGTTCATTACTCATCTGACTGCAAGAGAACATATACTGCCACTACATTTGTACTGGCATGCCAAACAGAAGCTAATGTTATACGGCCGTGAATGGAATGGTATAGGTTTAACACACAACATTTCTAATAAAACTAGGAATAATAACGTTCCATTGATAGTCGCTGAAGCATAGTGTGTTCCATTTCTGCTAATGGAAATGGCGATACCACAACAATTCTGTATATGACACTTGATCGAGCAGATATCAACTCTCCCTCCCCCAATGGCCAGCAACCCCATTTCACGACGATTTATGGCGAATCAATAACACTGCGAGACTTTGTAAGGCACATTTTCGATAACACTTATCTCTTGGAGCATTAGTAACGACAGCCTGCGGTGCAGTATGGCAGCACTGCAGCCAACTGCTCCTGATACCATCTTTCTCTACGGTTGTCAAACATTTTCTTTCTTCTTTCTGTACTTTCAACAGTTTTTTTTTCTTTCTCTAACTATGATTCTGCCATATAGTCTACCCAGATCAGGTATGGGCATTGTTGACCCCGCGTGTCACCGCGTGTCAGGCGACTCCACCCTCCCTTTCTCTTTGCACAGTGGCGGCTGTTGTAAAAAGAGTACGTGAACACCGTTAACTTCTAACGCCTTGCTTTCTTACTTTCTCTACTACGTATATTAAGTAGGGGAAGTATTGTATTCCACCCAAAAATTCGATACGAGATTTCACTGTAAATACATGTTTTGAGGCCTCCTGAATAAAAAAAAGTATTTTTGGAAACATGTCCGTGTGTGTGTCTGTGAACAGCATAACTCAGAAACGAACAGTCGGATAAACACCAAACTTGGTATTTAGGTTCAGTATCTTTCAGAGATGCGACACGAAGGTTTCCAAGAAAATCCTCCCATACCAGATTACCCTTTACCTGGAACATTTTTCGAAAATTTTAATTTTCTCAAAAATGGCTCTAACGATTTTGATTAAAATATATATTTAAGATACTCTCATGACAAATAAAATATACGTCTTGAATATTCTGGAAATAGCCTGAGAAGTCATCATCGTTCTGGCTGACTTTTGTACAATGGTAAGCAGTAAGAGATAGACAAAGTATTACTACACAAACAATAGATCTCGGTAAAGGACACAATTTATGTCAACAATTTTTGCTTTAATAATTTCCGAGATATTCTGTGTTATTGGTTTGAATTTTCAAATACTTATACTATTTTCAAGTGGTAAGTCGTTATTCGTTTTTTTTCCCTCGTGGTTGTGCAAAGAGCATGGAATTTCATAGCCATCACATAGCGACATGATGACTAGTATCGCTTTAGCCTACTGCATCCTTATATCTACAACTAAATGTGTAATGAACGTTTATCTTGATTAACAACAAGTAGAGGCTGGCCCCGTAGCTCAGTCGTTAGAGCACCTGTCTGTTGTGCTAGGGGTCCCGGGTTCGATTCCCGGCTGGGGGTGGGAATTTTTCAAGATTATTCCTTATCCCCCCCCAGAGTCTGGAAGTGTGACTAAGAGTGTGTATGATCTAATAAGATCTGCAAGAAACTCAACGACACGAGTTAACACCATTGCCAATAGTTCCAAAGGAAAGGCTGACGATAAGACGATAGTTAAAGGAATGTTGGATACAAATGCAACTAAATCAAAAAAGGTAGAAAGAAGAGTGAGCAGAAATGTCGTGTGAATATAACACATACTTATTGTTTATTCCCTTTTATTATACCAGAAAATTCGACATCGAGATTCCACCGGAAATAGATGTTTCGAGGCGCCTTTAATCCAAAAAAAAAAAACATTTTTAAAAAAAGTTCTTGTCTGTGTGTCTTAATCTATGAAGAACATGTGCCGGATAATTAACAAACATGGTATTTTAGTTTAGTGTCTTCCATAGATCCGACACCAAGATTTTCTAGAAACTGCACCTACCGCTAACTACCCTTTACATGCAATATTTTTCGAAAAGTTGATTTTCTGAAAAATGGCTCTAACGATTGTGTCTATAATATCATATTAAAGATATTTGCATTGCATATAAAATGTATATCTTGAATTTACTGGGAATAACTTGCAAACTCCTCTTCACTCGGAAGGAAATTTATATAATCCTGTATACCTGGCAAACTTTAAGCCATAGACTAAAACGTACCACCCAAAATAGTAGATCTCTTTAAAACACACAATTTGCTACCATAATTTTTTTTTGCATAAGCCATTTCCGAGATATCCGTTATTAATGGTTCGAATTGTTCAATACTTTGTCGTTCTTTTAAAGTCCTGTCGAATTTCAGTTGTTTCTCGTCGTGTCATGGAAACAGTATGGAATTTTAAGGCCAGCATATAGCGTCCAGTTGTTAAACATTTGACTATCGCTGTTCTCTTTGTATCTATAACGAAATGTGTAATGTAGCTATTTCTAACACAGGTTTATCTCGATGGTAATGAAGTAGATAGAAAAATGAGCTTTCATAAGAATACTTAGCATACCCACTAATAAACGAGAGTGTGGAGAAAGCAATGTGTATCTAACACATCAGAACTTTTTCTATCATAGTGTGTACAAAAACAGAACTAAAAAGTAAAAATGAGGCATATCTAATCCCGAAAGCCTTTCTACAATGTAAACGAAAGCTTTCCTCCTTGCAAGGGAAACAGAGAGAGAGGGTGCATACGCCAGAGCCACTTTAAGGTAGGTTTACTCAACAGATCTGCAATGTTTAATTTTGTGCAAATATCCAGCGGCACCATTAGCAGAGTAGACCTCGTGCAGGTATCTCGTGGTCAGGGTAAAGCTATCTCTATGACTTCAACGTTTGCTTAATTCGCTTCTCAATCAAGCAGCTCCTTAAATATTCCGGTGAACGGAACTGCAGTCGGAGGATTCACTTCTCGCTTTCGCCGGAAATCGAATGCGGAACCTCTGAATCAACACTCAGAAATACGGTAGCAGTCATTTAATTTTGTTGAAAAAAATATCTACAGATATGATTTTCGGTTGCAGATAAATGCTTATGACAGTGGTTTTCAATCTTCTTGGCTCCCCTGTGGGATTCCGAGTAAAAACTATGATCATTTTGTATCTACTCTAAGAATCTGTGAAAAAATCTTATGTTACATTCACATCGCTTTCTCTACCGTCTATCATTTATTAATGTGGTATAATTCCTACTAAACCTTTTTACTTTCTCTATTACGTATAGTAAGTAGGGGAAGTATTGTATTCCACACAAAAATTCGATACCAAGATTTCACCGGAAATATATGTTTTGAGACCCCCTGAATCCAAAAACAGCATTTTTGGAAACATGTCCGTGTGTGTGTCTGTGAACAGCATAACTCAGAAAAGAACAGTCGGATAAACACCAAACTTGATATTTAGCTTCAGTATCTTCCAGAAATGCGACACGAAGGTTTTCAAGAAAATCCCCCCACCCCAGACTACCCTTTAGATGGAACATTTTTCGAAAATTTTAATTTTCTCAAAAACGGCTCTAACGTTTTTGATTAAAATATCATATGTTTCAGATCTTTTCATGACAAATGAAATGTATATCTCGAATTTTCTGGGAATGTCTCCAAAAGTGTTCTTCATTCTGAACGACTAAAAAAAAATCTGATGTGTTACACTCATATGACTTTCTCTACTCTTGTACAATCTATTTTTACAAACGCCTATTCTCCATATGTTTCATATTAATCGAGATATCGAGATGTCAATCTTATTTGTAATTTTCTTGTAGATGCAAGGGGAATATGGTAGCTTTTAAGCGATAGTCAAATATTTTATCGCTGGTTGCTATATGGCGCATTCCATTCTCTTTGCATGTCCAGGACATCAAAAAATGAATAACGAATTTGAGAAAAAGTATAAGTATTGGAATATTTAAGGAAATAACAAGCAATATCTCGAAAACGGTTCACTCAACAAAAAAAATGTATATGATATAAGTTGTGTATTTTAACGCGATCTACATTTTTTGTGTAGTAAAATTTTGTCTATCTCTTATGGTTTACCAGTTATGCAAAAGTCGTTCATAATGAAGAATACTTTTGGAGACATTCCCAGAAATTTCGAGATATACATTTCATTTCTCATGACATTATCTTAAACATATGATATTTTCATCAAAATCGTTAGAGCCATTTTTGAGAAAATTAAAATTTTCGAAAAATCTTCCATGTAAAGGGTAGTCTGGGGTGGGGGGATTTTCTTGAAAATCTTCGTGTCGCATCTCTGGAAGATACTGAACGTAAATACCAAGTTTGGTGTTTATCCGACTGTTAGTTTTTGAGTTATGCTGTTCACAGACACACACACACACACAGACACACACACAGACACACACACACACACAGACACACACACGGACATGTTTCCAAAAATGCTTTTTTTGGATTCAGGAGGTCTCAAAACATGTATTTCCGGTGAAATCTCGGTATCGAATTTTTGGGTGGAATGCAATACTTCCCCTACTTACTATACGTAGTAGAGAAAGTAATAACGAACTATTTTCCATGTAAAGATTAGTTTGAGTTGGGGGAAATTTCGCATCTGGGAGATTCTGAATTTTGGTATTTAACCGACGTCTCATTTTTGATACAGCACGTAGTACCAAATAGGAAACAAGAGGTGAATTCTGATGGTGGTGATGGAACAATTTTTGCAAGTTTCCTCAGTAATTGCAAGGAACCTTGACAGTAATATGCACTCCAACTTGCGTTGGACTAGAGCAAACCTCAGCGTGGCAACAATCTCCCAAGTGTTTGAATTCCAAATGAAGTAACTGATATTCGAAACAGGGGGGTAAAGTCAACACAAACATGTGGTAAATAGCGGAGCTCAAGTTTTCGCATGTGGTAACTTTGTTAGAATTGATTGCGTGCTAACAGGTGTGTTGGGGAGTGTATCGATGTCGCCCTTTAAGGGTGGATGCAAGAGGGCGGATTTTCGTGCCTTTTCTAGGTAACGCCGCCGCCTCTCGTGCTAAATGCTGCTTTCATGGAACCGCCGGCCACCCTCGTCCGTCTTCATACACAATGAAAGCTGTGCTCTTCAAAAATCTGACTGTTCCTTTACCTACTTATCGTACAAAAAATTGCAAACGTGAATTGAAAAGCTATCTGGTTTAACAGGTAATATATAGAATAATAAAGTTTTGTAGCTTCTGAAGGATTTTGTATAATTTGTACACCCGTGCACAAAAAACAGTCATGTCTGAAACGCCAAATTCTTCTTAGCCCTACACGGCATAGCGCCTTAGTTACATCATACGCAATACAGTTGTGTAGCCGCTGCAGCCAGTTCTTGTATGGCATTATTAAACATGCCATATTCCACGTGGCTTCTCTGTAGCACTGTGGTTAAGACCGCAGGTTCGCTCTCGCATACAGCAAACACTTTTTCTTCTTCTGTTAATAATGTTTAATACTACAGCGCCTATTTATTTTCGATATACTGTATTTTGAGAAGTAGTTCTGTTGTCTTTACGTTGTTTGCACCACGCTTTGGGCGTCAATTTAAAGTAGGTGTTTTGTTGGAGTTGTTTCTTTATTTAGCCCCACGTTGGGCGCCAACTTGAAGAAGTTAATTAAATTAGCTCCATGTATGGACGCCAATTTGAAGAAGTTATTGTTCTTTACGTTGCTTGCTACTACGTGTGAAAAGCCGATTTGAAGTAGTTTGTATTGAAGGAGTTGTTGTATCGTATTTCAACTTGGGGAACCGAACTTGTAGTAGTTGCAACCGCACGTATGGTACCCGGTTTGCGGTAGCCTTCACCCCAAATTGCATTTTCAGGTGGCCTTTGCCCCAAGCTTAAAAAAAATATTAACTTTGTAATTAAACTGTTTCTTTAAATACTATATATATATTTATGTTTGACACATGGAAGTCTTGGCAGGCCGTGATGCGACAAGAATGTAGGCTTACACAGATTTTAAGTTTTAATTCACTCCTTTTTATTAATTCTTGACACAAATTAAATAGCACTTCACTGATATCCAGAGATTCTTTTATTTAATACTTGCACTTTTTAATACATATACTATTTTCGTCTCACACGAATACGTATTTAATTTATCGAGGAGGCATCTCGCGTCTGATTAATAACACTGTTTGCAGGCAACACGTCTGGTTATGAACACTGTTTGAAGGCAACTGACTAGATTTCAACCATCTAAACTTGTAAATGTCTGTATTTCACGTCTCTGATTGGCTATTTTACTCCAATAGAATACCTGCATTTAACTAAAGCTTTTTCTGGTTGTTGATTGGCTATATTTCATAAACTGTCACTAAAATTACATTAATGTTTCCAAGAATCACAAATAACATTTAAACTCTCAAACTCATTATTGCCTCAAGGGTACCTCATTGTTAGCAACGTTTAACTTGTTATTCTCACAGCTTCTACATTATTAAATTACGTAATGCATTCACATAACATTATTACACATGTATACAATTATATAAGCATATGAATGACTGTTACATACATTTTACAAATTATTACATACAGATATTGCTCTAAGGAGGAATGTTATTGAATTTACATATTATATAATTAGACTGAAATTATTTAAGTGATAAAAATACTGCCTCAATTTCATACATGACATTTGATAAAGTTCGTAATCGAATAGCTAATACGATGCAAAATACGTGGCTTCACAATTTCATCATGGTCGCATATCTGTATGTTCCATATCAAGGGATGGTCTAGGTGTGTTGTGGCAGCTTGACGATACACTGAACAGTGTGCAATACACTGTAATACTTGAAAACATTTTGATTCCCTTTGTGATGATGAAATGACGTTCCCGAAACGTGGGCTTCTAGCCAACTCTACACCTGGTTGGAAGCCCGAGAAAATCTAGAATAATCAAAACGCCATGAAAGCTTCAGCTCATATTTCATAACAATAACTAATGGAAGATTTTAACCGAAGAGCTTATGAATACAACCAGTGTCTTCTTAACCCTCGGCCAACGAAACTTTGTTCCACGTTCTGTTTTCAGTAGTTTATAAGCGTCACCACCGAGAAACACCGTTATAAGGTGACCGTTGCTCACACAAGCACAGACCATTCTACAGTTCTTGCATGTGCGCTGTGAACACACTGTTAACAAAGGTACACGAAGCTCCACGATCGTCACATGGAATCTGGAGATGACTTTTTTGTCCACGGGTGTACAACTAGTAAATGATTAGAGATAGGCAAAAACTTAACACAGAGAAAATGCAGAAGACTAAACCACACAATTTATTGAATAACGTTATTAGTGGTTTGAATGTTTCAATACTTAATATTTTTAAAGTACTGTCGCCATTCAGTTGTTTCCCGCGTCGTCGTGGTAAGAGTATAAAGCCAGCTTTTAAAAATCTGGCTATCGATTCGGTTTCCTCTATCCCCTTGTGCATAGGGTCACTTCAAAAGTTATGAGAATGGACGCAAAAAACAAATTAACAATTTAGATCTGATCATTACATCTTTTCTAAATATTCTCCATTGCATTCTATACACCGTGTCATTCTTTCAAGCCATTTTTCAAATGTTGGACACATTCTTCTTTGGAGAGAATGCAAATACATTCGTAAGCAGGTACTGCGGCTTCAGGTGTCCCAAATCATTGACCTCGAATGTTTTCTTTCATTTTGGGGAACAGAAAAAGTCAAATGTGACCAGATCTGGACTGTAGAAGGGATGGGACAAATATCTGACTCCTGCAGAATTTACATTCTTTCTTTTTTTATTTTTAAGTTTTATTTAGGGTCGTTTTAACCTTCCTAGGTTTTATCACGAGCTTTTATGTACAGCTGTATACATTATTTGATTACAGTATAATACTTAAACATTATGTATACATACAGGTTACAATTTGGTTAAATGTGTTGACGGATATTAATTAATTTAAGAAAAATAATCTCTCTCTGGATGAAAGTTGCATCATTGAGTGCTGCAGAAATATTTCTGGGCATACCAACCTGACTACATTGATTTTCAAATTTTGGACATGTTAATATAATATGTACTACTGCTAATGACGTTTTACATGTTTCACAAATTGGTGTACAGTTTCTATGTAACAGATAACCGTGTGTCAGTTTAGTATGCCCAATTCGTAGTCGGGATATTACAATTTGGTTTCGCCGCTATCTTATTGGATATTCTTGCGTTGGGGTGCAGTGTGGGCGGAGACATTGTCATGGTGCAGCAAAATTGGTTTTAGGTATCAAATTGTTTTTGCAAACTATAGGTATCATAGTTTTAGACAAAAACGGCTGATACGGGTGCACTGGAACATCCGGTACATCATCTGAAATTATATATTTGATTATATTTACCGGGAAAAATGTTAAGTCAATTGGGGAGGTTCATATCGTGCCCGCATATTACCATGGTAGCTCAGCTGGTTAGAGCAACCGGACGAAAACGGTATGATCCATAGTTCAAATCCCGGCTAGGTCATTGAACCTAGTCTGATT
This sequence comes from Deroplatys truncata, assembly GCA_030765065.1. Lineage (NCBI taxonomy): Eukaryota > Metazoa > Arthropoda > Insecta > Mantodea > Mantidae > Deroplatys > Deroplatys truncata. The sequence continues at coordinate 19,182,794 of CM060979.1, forward strand.
CTACTTTTCCAACCTTGTCCTACACACGGTTTGTGTGGAAGAACAATAGGTAAAGACTAAGGGTCGGATCAGAGTGACCGTTTTTATAAGCAGTTGGTGCCTGCAGTGCTCGTGCAGGTTGTATCAAAAGAATGCATATACTATGACGACTGTTAATGCTTTATTCAGTTATAGAACACTACACTTGACATAAAGTGAATACTATATAGTCTATACATTGCAGTGGACAACAATGTACATGCGGAGGTTGTCGAAAGTGAACGTTCTCCACACCGCCTGTACCCAGGGGACACACGTCAAGATATGCCCTCTGCATCGGTAACTTGAAATCACGGTCCCGGTCTCTCTAATCCGCCCTCTAACATTTTCTAAGAATAGTTTACGGAAGAATGAGTAAAGTCACGTGAATGCGATACATCTGACTTTTAATACCTATTCATCTTGCTTTCCAGAAAATGCGAGTTTTTATGACACGGAAAGCCCAAATACCAGGCGAATTTGTGCCAACTTACGGTTGCCGCAATCATGAACAATCCTTATTAAGGCCTCCTCGACAATGGCATTCAAATGGAAATCTGAAGACGTTGCAGAAGGGCGACGAATATGATGTGTTTATGAATACCGACTTAAGTGTTATAATTACTTTCGATGAAAAGACGCTTTCATCTGACGAAATCAAGTACAATGGGACCCTCCAAGAGAGAACTACGGCAATTATCTTGTGTGGCATAAGTTGACAGATAAATGCTCTCAGACGCTGACACAAGTCAAGAACCTTGGGGAGACGCTCAAGGGGAAGAAGACTTGCTACGTTGCTCATTTCAGGTTTCGATCCACGAAATGCGCTCACGACGACACGTTCGTCAGCAGTCTGTCCTAACAAGATAAGGGGGAGATCATTTTCTGCTAATTAAAATCGTAGATATCTCTCCAATTAGAACGACAAGCAGCGAATTCTTCTCTTAAGGAGTAATGGAAATTCGCACTCCAATGGAGCTGAGAGCAAGAGCTGCAGTCCTGCCAACTTTATAACTTTTTACTTTCCCTACTGATTATCCCCCACCTTTAACGAGAGAAACAAATTCCAATAAGTTGCATTCACATACACTTCTCTACTCACTCTTCTACACACTACTCTTACAAAACCTTATTATTCTAGCTACTTCTTGTTAATTCAGATAAACTTTCAATTTATATCACCACGTTTATTTGTAAGACACAGAAGGAAAAGCGATAGTCAGATTTTAACTTTTTCTCCTACGTATAGTAAGTAGGGGAAGTATTGTATTCCACCCAAAAATTCGAAACCGAGATTACACCGGAGATATATGCTTTGAGGCCCAGTGAATTAAAAAAAATCTGATGTGTTACACTCACATGACTTTCTCTACTCTTGTGCAAACTATTTTTACAAACGCTTATTCTCCATATGCTTCATGTCAATCGAGATGTTAATCTTATTGCTAATTTTCTTGTAGATGCAAGGGGATTGTGGTAGGCTTTAAGCGATAGTCAAAAATTTTAAGAGCAGATTGCTATGTGGAGTATTCCATTCTCTTTGTATTACCAGGACACAAAAAAAATGAATAACGAATTTGAGAAAAAGTATAACTATTGGAAAATTTAAGGGAATAACAAGCAATATCTCGAAAACGGTTTACTCAACAACAAAAAAATGTATATGACATAAATTGTGTATTTTAACACGATCTCCATTTTTGTGTAGTAAAATTTTGTCTACCTCTTATGGTTTACCAGTTATGCAAAAGTGGTTCACAATGAAGAATACTTTTGGAGACATTCCTAGAAAATTCGAGATATACATTTCATTTCTCATGACAATATCTTAAACATATGATATTTTAATCAAAATGGTTAGAGCCATTTTTGAGAAAATTAAAATTTTTGAAAAATGTTCCATGCAAAGGGTAGTCTGGGGTGGGGGATTTTCTTGAAAACCTTCGTGTCGCATCTCTGGAAGATACTGAACCTAAATACAAGTTTGGTGTTTATCCGACTGTTCGTTTCTGAGTTATGCTGTTCACAGACACACACACACAGACACAGACACACATACACACACGGGCATGTTTCTAAAAATGCTTTTTTTGGATTCAGGGGGTCTCAAAACATGTATTTCCGGTGAAATCTCGGTATCGAATTTTTGGGTGAAATACAATATTTCCCCTACTTACTATACGTAGTAGAGAAAGTAATAAACTTTCGTATGAATAATTTGTATAGCACTAATAAACCATAGAGGGTAGAGAAAGCCATGTGAATGTAACACAGAAGATATTTTTTTAATTTAGAGTAATCTCTTTATTGATGTGAAGCTTATGCTCTGAGCATGTGGTCCAACTCTCTCCTTGCACTCTCAACCTTCAGCAGGATAAACTATTCTGAATAAGAAGAGATTGAAAACTGAATCAGAGCGAACGAAGCTGATGAGCGAACAAAAGATGACAAGGGGAGGTCTGCTTGAATTGTCAGGAACAGAGCGTTCCGATTATAAAGAAGATCCTCATTAGCATTCAACACGCATCTTTAACATTCTGGCTCTGCGGTCTGACGTATGCAGAAAGGGCATACGTCGCAACCATAATGCGCTGTATTAGAATATTTGAGAAACATTCCAACATACTCTAGGCAGAATTTTTACTTTCTCTACTGCTTCTCTATATAACGCGTCCCACGCTTAAAAGACAGTAAAGGTTAAATGGGGCGCACTGTTGCCACATGTACTCCATGTATACTCGCAACTTTGGCGTCGAACTGCGATTGGTCCACTAACTTATTGCCATCTTGTGAATGATACATCATCAGTGTAATAATCACTGTTTAGCCTTGAAAAAAAAATCACATTCGACGTGGGTGGTCTGTTTTCAAACAGCAACTAACAAACGATGTATCACACTCCTTTTTGCGCTATTGCGTTAACCCAGCTTGTTTTTGTTTCTCTCATCCTTTTTACATTCTTTCATTCGTTTATTTTTATCCTATACAATATTATTTCTGAACACTCGGGTAGCCTTAGCTGTTTCATTTACTGCCTTACTAACACTCATTTTACTTGAATAAAATTCTAACACATTCATTATTGATATGGGTTTCTTCTTAGTTTACCAACATTTTGTCTATAACTAGCTTCTCCCTGCATGAGCGTAAATAAATAACCTACATAACACTTCATGGTGTTCCACTGGCTATAAACGCAGACTCTTCCTTACAACTGATGTTAATCTATACTGCCTTTTGTCTCGCGCTGGCTGTTAGCTGATTAGATGGATGACTTTTGTTTGCATACACAATGAATGTATAAAGTTACACGATTCCGGTTTCTTTTTAAAAACTGTCTCCAACCCTCCTCAACATTTTCTCTCGCTTGATCCCCGTACAAGAAGGTTTCTCCTGGTTGACTTTTCTACTGTATAGGTATAAAAATATTTAGTCTAAAAAATTATAACGCTCATCTTATTAAAGACAGAGCATCCAAACTGGGCAGGTATCAACACACTATGTAGTTTACTCTAACTAAGAAAAAAAATCTACCCTTTAATTTATTAGTTACTGTGTGAAAAGCATAGAAACAGCAAATATCGGACTTTTACTGAAACACTCGTTTTCTTTAGAAATTTGTGACCACAGTAATCTATAAAGGCTCTAAAAATGATATAATCTGAAAAAGAAACATATTCTGCTTAGGATAATGTGTTTAAACCCGAAATTTATAACAACAATATTTACACCATTTATTAGCAACTTGCTAACAGCGCGAGACAGAAAAGGACGAAGCTATGGCAACATGTATGGTTAGATAGAGACAGAGATATCCCATTTATCTCCATACTGTCTTTTAAGGGTGAGAGAAACTTTAGTAAGAAGAGAAAGTATTGCATTTCACCAAAAATTTGATTCGGGGATTTTACCCCAAATAATTATTTTGAGACATCCTGAAAAAATGAGGGAGTTTTAAAGTGTGTGTGTGTGTGTGTTGTGGCGGGAAATCGTTGAGCGACTTGGTAGTTGGAAATCGATGATCCTTGGGTCGTTGTCGCCTGTTGCAGTGTTCTTCCTCGGCTATTGGTGCTCGTCGGTTGTTGAGTATTAGATTCCTATCTATGTTTAATTATTGAATCTCAGGTTCTAGTGGGTGAGACAAGTTAAAAATACACTGTGAGTTTCCCTTAATGAAGTTTATTTCACACTTTGAACAGTTATGGGCGGCTAGCTTATCCCATTGTTATAATAATAATAATCCCACCACTTTAAGTTAGTCAGGAGCCTAGCTATATTCACACGCACCCCACCCTTGTGCACCCACGTGCATCTGTAGCACCTCGTGTAGACGTGACTTCTCGATGAGTTTGAATCAGAATAAGAGCGGGCTCTGAGGCTTTGTCTGCCCTTATATACGGGAGCTTAGTGACGCTCCTCTCTGCGTTTGAAAATGTAACGACGTTTCCTATTGGCCCTCAGGCCACGTTACCCTGACATGTATGAGAATGTGTGGCTCCAGATCCGTGCGCTTGATCGCCATCATGTAGCGTTGTACCGCTCGGTGACAGGTACGGTCTTTATGATTTCTTGGAATTCTTGCTAGCTCGCCCCTGTCTTACAATCAGCTCTGTACAAATGTTGGGTGTTGAATATTGAATATTTTAACATGTTAGTGAATTAAATTATTACTGTACAATTCTTATATGTATGGTTCCCCTTTCATATGTACAATTCCTCTATATATGTATAATATATCCGCTTTCAAAGTGAACAGTATAACTGAAAAACGAAATGTTCCATAAATACCAAACTTCATGCGAATTTAAATCCAGGATTTTCCAAATGTGCGACATGAAACTGTCTCCTCACGGCACACTATCCTTTACATACAAAAGTTTTGGACATTATTTATTTTTTCAAAAATTGCTTTGACGATTTTGCTTAAAATACAAGATATTTTAAATATCTTGTGGGGGAAACGTGTCTGCTTCACATTCAAGAGGTCCCTAGCTTGAATCTCGGTTAGGATGAGTTAGTCGGAGTTTTCTCTTACCCTGAAAAGATGAATGTTGGGTAACTTTAAGCTCTAAGGAATTCGGGCTCATTTGCACATCATTTCATTCCTTCATCGTCCGATATGACCTACCTGGTTAAAGAATGTTAAACATCCTGAAAAAACGTAGATCAGTTCATGACACACAATTTCGACAATGTCCGGTACATGTGAGTAGGCCCGCGATCGCTATACTCATAACACTGCGCATCTGAATTAATCTGATGAATCTTTCATTGCTTAGGTTGAGTGAATAAACACAATAAACACATGTATAATATAACACAAATATGTTCACTAATATCCCCATTAACGCGTCGCATACAGCCAAGCACACGTATGCCACCCGAGGCTGTGAGCTTTGCTTCTCTTGCCAGCAATGAAGAAGCAAACACAGTCTTAGGTACACCTTCAGGAGCCCTAAGCCACAAAGCGTAACCCCAATGATCCAAGTTAGCGTATATTCTTATCTTTTATTGTTACGCTGGCAGAAACTACCGCAAAATATCTCCAGATTCTGCTATACAAATAAAAGGGGTGGACGGATGGGTCAAATTCTTTCGTCGAGGCAACATCTCCTACCAAATTAACTCTTCATTATTGAATTCTATCGATTCACTAAGTATTTTGCATGTTATAGCCTCATTAACATCTATGACACTGGTGCTCACAATTTATTTGAAATAACTTTATTATTAGTTTGAATTTTTCCACATTTTATAATTTGTTTAAAACTGCGCTCGCTATTCAGTTGTTTTTCGAGGTGTCATGGAAAGCGTATGGAATTCAACGCAGTATATAACGTCCCACTTTTAAACATGCGACTATCAATTCGGCTTGCTCTATTCTCCTTGTATCTGCGACGAAATGCGTATAAAAAACTAAGTGCCCATTCACAATGAAATGTAAGCGCAGACGCACCACAAGCGCAACACTTTGCATCCATGTTATTTAATGGAAGCATTCACATAGTCACGCAACGCAAGAGCTTGCAAACTTCAAACTTTATGCTTGCGTTGCGTGCATAGAGAAAGAATTCTGCCGTGCTATACAAACTGTGTAGCGTTTTGCCGCTACTTTGTTGTGTTACTCTTACCTCCGCGTCGTTGTAGGGTGAAGTCTTCAGGACTCGAGATCGCCGATATCAGTCAGGAAGCACTTGTCGCATCTCAGGGTCAACTATCGGCGAGTCGGCTTGAATTTCCCTACTGTTATTGTCAGGGTAGGATTGCGGGAGGGTGACAATAGGATACTATTCTTGAAGAAAACGTTTTCACTTCCTCACTAAAACGCGTATTCCTGCCAGACAACCTGCAAGATTCTTGTTCTTTTTCTACCCCGTACGGTTCTTATATAAGAATATTTTCACCCTTTGGTCCACTAACGTTTTGCTCCGGCTAATTATTTATTATTTAAGGCGCTCTATCGCCGCTCTTTTGATTCCCGCGAACTTGTATTCATCACTTGCTGCGTGTTAAGTTATTTATTATCTTGGATAAAATAATTTCAACGACAATCTAACACTCTATCTAATTATTCCACATGCATTACTTTACGATTGCACTGTGGTGCGGCACTTCGTAAATTTTGGAAATTTTATCCTTTTCTTTTTTGACTCAACGTGATGCGTGTTTCCTTACCGGAATGACAGACTGTCCCAAAACCACGCTCGCATTAACATATCTCAACGACTGCTCTCCTCCTAATTTAATACATATCACTGCGTATTCCTATGTTTCTATTGGTTCTCGCACTTATTCTCTGCGTTTATTGGTTCCCTGGTTGAAAATTTAAAGCTTAACTGTAGGAAATATCCGTTACCTCATAGCGTCTGTTTGCTTGAAAACTTGTCTCGCACCCACGAAACACAAAGGAAGGTTTCGATTTTTATGGCCCCACTCTCGGAAAACATAATGGACAGTCTAAAACGAAGCTACTCTTATTCTTGCCTAAATCTTGCAGTTTTTCTCATGCAATTACGCCTTTATTTATTTTACAATATTATGGAAACTTAAAACATATTTACAGCTTATGAAGGCCTTTCGATTGATACAATTTTTAATCCTATGGCTTTAAAATTATGGAAATTTATTAAATTGAATATTAATTAATTAATTATTAATAATTCCTAAAATATAATTATTATAGAGTTCCTTTTTCTGTGTTCTTAATCGGCGGAAATATCGCTACAACTGTTGTGGGTCACTAACCTCTCACTTCCCTCAAGAGGTTATGGTAGTCTCCTTACTGAATCCTCCTTTCATTTAATGGATGAACCCAGCATCTGCGTCTAGATTTCACAAATCGTAAGGCACAAAGAAATAATGAATATTGTATTAATATAGCTTGTGCAGTTGTGTCATCACAAATATAACTTGCTGCGGTTTCCAAACCTGCACAACTATTTTCGATATTTTGGTTCAACATTCGTGGTGTCACTAACGCTACGGGCGGCAGTTGGGTGTATGTACTTTTTTGTGACCTATTTATTTATAAAAATTGAGTGAACTTTCTTATTTGGTATTGCTGGTTATTATTCAATTTGGAACTCGGAAGATTTCCACAATTGGTTTAAGGATCTAGAAGCCCGGGCCAACTTCTTGCGTTACGCCTACGGCTGAATTGTGAATTCCCTCACGCCTGTGCTTATGCTGTGTTATGTTAGCGTTTACATTTCGTTGTGAATGGGCCCCAATTCTGCAAACGTTTATCTCGATGATGTAGATAGGAAAATAAGCTTTCTTAGGATAAACGGTAGAAGTTATACAAATAAACAATAGTGGGTAGAGAAAGCCATGCGAATGAAACACATCAGATTTTTTAACATCGTAAATTCGGACGCCACAATTTTTTAAACTCCCATTTGACGACCGCGGAAGCCAGAATTTTAAATGAATGCCGATTTAAAGTGACCCTATGCCATATGCGAAGCGAATAATAAGAGAGCTCATTTATCAAAGTAGCAATATCACGTCCTGCACATTAATCAACCGTTATTCCACCCTTCACACAAATTTGAAGAAAACCACACTCACGTGCGCATGCGCTAACCCTGACAGATGGATTTCGGAAGAGCTGTGTGTCACAATATAAGCTTTCGTTACGTAAAGATATGAAGATAGGAGGTGCAATCAAAACTGCGTCCAGTATCGTATTCTTGATGATCTGATTCAGTGCTCCTTAAACGTGTATTTCTGAACATGCTTTCTGGACTCTACCTGCCTGGTAATTTGTAGCTGTTGGGCAAGAGCGGTCACTGATAACGTGTAGGTATTATGCAATCAAATAGATAATTTTGTTTCCTCTATTACTTATCTTTAGTAATCAAGACAAAATATTGCATTGCACCAAAAAGGGCATTTGAAGACTGCGTGACTATGAACAATGTTTGGGCCGGTTTCAACAACAGCGATAATTTTCGTGTTATTTTACTTTATGTAAAACCAGTTATACGCCCGTATCGCTGGAACCACGAGGTTGCAAACCCAGGTCAAGAAATCCAAGTTTTGGTTCACGCGTGTTACACAAGCCAGCAATTTCTCATACAAAACAAGCGAGAAACGCTGTCCGATGCTTCTGGTTGGTGCCTTTTCCTGTGCATGTCGAAAATTAAAACTTTGATTGAAGCACAGATAAATGCGTTCTGCTTTCGAAACTCTGCAGTTTGCAAAACACTATGCACTCATTGGAATAAAATGATATCGTATGTGTGGGCCTGAAATTTAAGCTGAAATTTAACATGCGAAATAACTGATGTCCTTAATTGCACGATCACACAGGATGTTTCATAAAGGCAATGATAATAAATATGTATGTGTGGGAAGGAAAAGGAAGGAAGGAAAACTGCAATTCGCTTATATTCTATTGCGCCATAAAATATGTCGAGAATGAAACAATATAAAGAGCAAGGGAACGTGTACCAGGAGTGACAGTAGACGATGCATTAGTGAAATACAGGTTAATAATATACTAATCCTGCGGTGAACTAATCTTTAACTTATTTTTGACATTTCTATTCCTTAAATGTTTACACATTGGATAGAAGTTGCAGTTCTTGCTCCTATTGTTCTAAAACGGATTACCATATTTTTTTTTTACTTTCTCTACTACGTATAATAAGTAGGGGAAGGATTGTGTTCCATCCAAAAATTCGACACCGAGATTTTACCGCACACACATGTTTTGAAGCCCACTGAATAAAACACTGCATTTTTACAAAAAGGTCCGTGTCTGTTTGTGTCTGTGAACAGCATAACTAAAAAACGAAAAGTCAGATTAACACCAAACTTGGTATTCAAGTTCAATATCAACCAAAGATGCGAAAGAAGATTTTCAAGAAAATCTCCCCATCCCAAACTACATTTTACATGCAACATTTTGTGAAAATTTTGATGTTCTCAAAAATGGCTCTAAGGATTTTGATTAAAGTTTCATATATTTAAGATATTTTCATGAAAAATAAAATGTATATCTTAAATTTTCTGAGACTGTCCCGAAAAGACCTCTTCATTCTGAATGGTTTTTGCATAACTGGTAAACCGAAAGAGATAGACAAAATCGTTCTAAACAAAAAATGTTGATCTCGTTAAAACATAAAATTTATGTCATATACGTTTTTTTTTTTTTTGTGAGTGAACTATTTCCAAGATATTCTTTGTTATTTGTTTGAATTTTCCAACATTTATAAATTTTCTGAAATGGGAATTTGTTATTCTTTTATTTATTTAATTTTTATGTCCTGGACATGCAAAGAGAATGGAATGCGCCACATAGCAACCAGCTCTTAAAATATTTGACTATCGCTTAAAGTCTACCATATTCCCCTTGCACCTACAAGAAAATTAGCAATTAAGAGTAGAAAGAATCATGTGTGCAACTCATCAGACTCTTTATTATGAGTTTTTATAAGTAGCTTAAGATAGCCGGTTAACTATTTGTCAGTTTGAGGGACTAATTTAATTTTAAAAAAAATATTCACAAAAAATAATCACCTTGGTGTATTTTTTTAACATCTTTTTCATGGAAACCATATAATTTAAGATCAAAAGCTTATAAGTAATAAATGCAGCTAAACATTTTGTACAGCCGCAAAAAACTTCAAACTTAATAGATTTTGAGAAAAATGTACCTGAAATTTAAAAAATAAAGCTTACAAGAATAGGCAAAACGATGGTGGGCACGTTGTTCCTACCAATATACTATAACATCTCTGGTTCTGGACCATAAGAGCACTTTAAGGGTCCAAATAACCTCCGAAAAAGAAAGAAAAAATTTGTTACACTCACATGACTTTCTCTGCTCTTGTAAAAACTATTTTTACAAACTCTTATTCTCCATCTATTTCATATTAATCGAAATAAACATTTTCGGAAACAATCTTTTGACAAGCAAAGAGAATTACATTTTACACATAGCGACCACTTCTAAAAATATTTGACTATCGCTTAAGGCCTACTATGTTCCCCTTGTTTTGTATTTGCAAGGGCAATATAGAAATACAGTAGCCTTTAAGCATAGACATATTTCCTAAGAGCTGGTTGCTAGGTGCAGCACCAATCTCTTTGACACAGATTAATACTCTTTGCATATCCAAGACAAAAAAATGAACAACGAATTCCCATTTCAGAAAATAAGTATTGAAAACTTTAAGGGAATAACAAGCAATATCTCAACAACAACAAAAAATGTATATGACATAAATTGTGTATTTTAACAGAAGAATACTTTTGGAGACATTCCCAGAAAATTAGAGATATACATTTTGTCATGAGAATATCTTAAACATATGATATTTTAATCAAAATCGTTAGAGCCATTTTTGAGAAAATTGAAATTTTCGAAAAATGTTCCATGTAAAGGGTAGTCTGGGGTGGGGGGATTTTCTTGAAAACCTTTGTGTCGCATCTCTGAAAGATACTGAACCTAAATACCAAGTTTGGTGTTTATCCCACCGTTCGTTTCTGAGTTATGCTATTGACAGATACACACACACACACGGACATGTTTCCAAAAATGCTTTTTTTGGATTCAGGGGGTCTCAAAACATATATATCCGGTGAAATCTGGGTATCGAAATTTTGGGTGGAATACAATACTTCCCCTACTTACTATACGCAGTAGAGAAAGTAAAAAGGTATGTTCCTTATATATTTACAATCCATTAAAACATAAAAAAAAATCTGATGTGTTACACTCACATGACTTTCTCTACTCTTGTACAATCTAATTTTACAAACGCTTATTCTCCATATGGTTCATGTTAATCGAGATATCGAGATGTCAATCTTATTGGTAATTTTCTTGTAGATGCAAGGGAAATATGGTAGGTTTTAAGCGATAGTCAAATATTTTAACGCTGGTTGCTATGTGGCGCATTCCATTCTCTTTGCATGTCCAGGACATAAAAAAAATGAATAACGAATGTGAGAAAAAGTACAAGTATTGGAAAATTTAAGGGAATAACAAGCAATATCTCGAAAACGGTTCACTCAACAAAAGAAATGTATATGACATAAGTTGTGTATTTTAACGTGATCTACATTTTTTGTGTAGTAAAATTTTGTCTATCTCTTATGGTTTACCAGTTATGCAAAAGTCGTTCACAATGAAGAATACTTTTGGAGACATTCCCAGAAAATTCGAGATATACATTTCATTTCTCATGACATTATCTTAAACATATGATATTTTCATCAAAATCGTTAGAGCCATTTTTGAGAAAATTAAAATTTTCGAAAAATCTTCCATGTAAAGGGTAGTCTGGGGTGGGGGGATTTTCTTGAAAACCTTCGTGTCGCATCTCTGGAAGATACTGAACCTAAATACCAAGTTTGGTGCTTATCCGACTGTTCGTTTTTGAGTTATGCTGTTCACAGACACACACACACACAGACACACACACACACACACAGACACACAGACACACACACAGACACACACACGGACATGTTTCCAAAAATGCTTTTTTTGGATTCAGGAGGTCTCAAAACATGTATTTCCGGTGAAATCTCGGTATCGAATTTTTGGGTGGAATGCAATACTTCCCCTACTTACTATACGTAGTAGAGAAAGTAAAAATTAACCCAGATCTGTACAAAGTGTCCTTAAGAAAGCTTTGCCGTTTCATTTTCCCAAAGCAAGCATTATATTATGTCACCTCATCCTTCTTTGCTATTCAGCGCCATTTTTATGTTGGATACCAAAACACAACCGCCAGCAAACTAACGAGCACTATTATAATGTTCAATACATACAAGTACTAAATCAATCAAGTGCCTAACACGGGTCAGATCTAACCAAACCCTATGATACAGCAAGATTCATTATATTATAGCCCCCGCATATAAATCCTTCGGTACGCGACAGCTACAAATCTGTCAGACCAGCTCTGTGAAGAGGGGCAGAGGGTTGCTGTAATGCCGCCCGCCACACATTAAATCAGTTTCGCATATACCAGTACTGACCAAAATGTTCCCTCTAACCTCATCTTCTGCAATTCAACGTGCACCTGATTGGCTCCAATTAAAATGATACATGCTTCTGAAGCGACAGCACAACACATCAAAGCAGCTTCTTGTCTTGTTTCCCAATATTTTCCTTTGTTATTAAGCTGTTCCAAAACAAATTGAAATACCTATTTTCTTTCATACCATCCGTAATTTCATGTTTTTCCGTCTCCATACTAGCACGTCAAACTGAACTTTTCGGTTCAGTTATTTTCCGTACTCCAACACCAACATACACTACGTGATCAAAAGTATCCGGACACCTGGCTGAGACTGACGTACAAGTTCGTGGCGCCCTCCATCGGTAATGCTGGAAGTCTTAGCCTTGATGACAGCGTTCACTCTCACAGGCAGTGCGGAACTGAGGAGAGGTATCGATGTAGGTCGCTGAGGCCTGGCACGAAGTCGGCGTTCCAAAACATCCCAAAGGGGTTCTATAGGATTCAAATCAGGACTCTGTGCAGACCAGTCCATTACAGGGATGTTATTGTCGTGCAACCACTCCGCCACAGCCCGTGAGATATGAACAGGTGCTCAATCGAGTTGAAACATGCAATCGCCATCCCCGAATTGCTCTTCAACAGTGGGAAGCAAGAAGGTGCTTAAGGTATCAATGTAGGACTGCGCTGTGATCGTGCCCGCAAAACAACAAGGAGTGCAAACCCCTCCAGGAAAAACAAGACCATACCATAACACCACCACCTCCGACTTTCACTGTTGGCACTCCACACGCTGGCAGATGACGCTCACCGGGGATTCGCCATACCCACACCCTGCCCTCGGATCGCCACATTGTGTACCGTGATTCGTCACTCCACACAACGTTTTGCCACTGTTCAATCGTGTAATGTTGACGCTCCTTACACCAAGCGATGCGTCGTTTGGCATTTTCCTGCGAGATGTGTGGCTTATGAGCAGCCGCTCGACCATGGAATCCAAGGTTTCTCTCACCTCACGCCTAACTGTCATAGTACTTGGAGTGGATCCTGATGCAGTTTGGAATTCCTGTATGATGGTCTGGATAGATGTCTGCCTATTACTCTTTACGACCGTCTTAAAATGTCGGCGGTCTCTGTCAGTCAACAGATGAGGTCGGCCTGTACGCTTTTGTGCTATACATGTCCCTTCACGTTTCCACTTCACTATCACATCAGAAACAGTGGACCTAGGGATGTTTAGGAGTGTGGAAATCTCGCGTACAGACTTCTGTCACAAGTGACACCCAATCACCTGACCAAGTTCGAAGTCCGCGAGTTCCACGGAGCGTCCCATTCTGCTGCTTCACGATGTCTAAGGTCGCGGATAACGAGTACCAGGCAGTAGGTGGCAGCACAATGCACCTAAGATGAAAAACGTATGTTTGTGGGGGTGTCCGGATGCTTTTGATCTCATAATGCTAACCGGCAGAATAATCGTACCCATCATTTTTTGCGAAATGCGCTTTTTATCGTAATGAACACAGAAAACCTAGACACACACCCTGGCAAAACACCATAAGCGATGTTAACGTTCATAGAGAAAACAAGGTTTACAAAACCATCTTAACACTTGCCCAGTTCCCAACAACTTACCAACGTATTTATTTGTTCACAAGGGCTCATAAGATAACCATTGTGACTCTTAAGACGTAACTGATGGTTGCTAAGGTTACTATTCTTAGCAATGGAATACCAGACATTTTTTACTTTATAACAATAACATTATAGTGATCAATAATTATGGTGTAATACTTGTTCATACTGAACGGAATTGTGAACAGTGATAAAAACTTTACAATAATTATTTGTTATGATCAGCGAGTGTCTCTTACATGATGAGATAACAATAGCAAGGCATATCCTGTCCAACAAACCATCTTAAGAACTGTATTAACGAAACTGAGCATATTCCATGTGAGATACATGGCGAATCCATTTTTAAAAGCAGTTTTTTGCCTCTCCTGAACAATTTCTGATTTGGCGGATAAGAATTTTTAACAAATAGCCAACGATATGCAGTACAATATTTAACCAATACAAAGTATTTCGACATAATATGAAACAAAATATTGCACGTAACTGTATAGGAAAGTGTCTTTTTCAGAACTTGTTTCAACATTCAGGTCTCAGCTTCCTTCGACGTAAACATCTCGTCCTGAAAAAAAAACCTCACTTTCTTGTACAGTTACTAGTCGTCCACGATATGCATGCGTTTGGAGGGCGCCACTGTTTATGTTAACATGCTTAATGTCGTCAAGGTCTAGGGATCAGAGGGGAGTGAGGGGCAAGGCGATAGAGAAATGTACGGTCGTACAATGAAACCAGTACTACATGTGCAGGCCTCAGTCTTGCTAGTAAATGCAACTTGGAACTGCGGATGTTTACTGACTGTCCTTCCGATGCCCCGTCCACCTGTTGCGTAACTGTGTAGTTCCTTTTCCCATCGAACACACTCAAATAATTACTTATTTCCGTCTATTTATTACTTTCTCTAACTACGTAAGTACAGGAAGTACTGCATTCCAATCAAATATTTAATACTGAAATTTCATTGGAAATACATGTTTTGAGACTCCTTAAATAAAAAAATTAAAAAAGAGACCAAGATTTTTCAAGAAAATCCCCGCATCCCCTACTACCCTTTACACAGAAGCTTTTTCGTAATTTTTTATTTTCCCAAAAATGGTTCTAACGATTTTGATTAAAATACCGTATGTTTAAGATAATTGCATAGCGAATAAGATGTATATCTTGAATTTTCTGCGAATAGCATTCTGAATGAATTTTGTACAATTTGTGAACCATGAAAGGTAGACAAAAACTTACTTTACAAAAAATATAAATCTCGTTAAATCACACAATTTATGTAAAATAAAGATTTTTGCTCTTCAGAGAAATTCTTTAATATTGACTTGAATTGTAAAGTACTTTATACTTTTTCAACTGCAAAGTCGCTACTCATTTGACTTCCTCTGCTACTTATAGTAAGTAGGGGAAGGATTGCCTTTCACCCGAAAATTCGATACCGAGATTTCAATACAAGTCCTGGAACTCCCTAAATACAGTAAACTCACTTTTAGAAAAAGGTCCGCATGTGCGTGCACGTGTGTGTGTGTGTGTGTGTGTGTGTGTGTGTGTGTGTGTGTGTGTGTGTGTGTGTGTGTCTGTGAACAGCATAAACCCTAAACGCAAGTCGATTAAATACTAACTTGATATTTGAGCTCAGCATCCTCCAAGGATGCGACAGGAAGATTTTCAAAAAATCCCCCATCCCAAAATACACTTTACATGGAAAATGTTTCAATATTTTTGATTTTCTCAAAAATAACTAACCATTTTTATTAAAATACCAAAATACCATCTGCCTAAGATACTTGCATGACAAAGGAAATGTTATCTTGAATTTTTTACCTTCTCTACTACATATAGTAAGTAGGGGAAGTATTGTATTCCACCCAAAAATTCGATACCGAGATTTCACCGGAAATAAATGTTTTGAGGCTCCCTGAATCCAAAAAAAAAGCATTTTTGGAAACATGTCGTGTGTGTGTCTGTGAACAGCATAACTCAAAAACGAACAGTCGGATAAACACCAAACTTGGTATTTAGGTTCAGTATCTTCCAGAGATGCGACACGAAGGTTTTCAAGAAAATCCCCCACCCCAGATTACCCTTTACATGGAATATTTTTCGAAAATTTTAATTTTCTCAAAAATGGCTCTAACGATTTTGATTAAAATATCATCTGTTTAAGATATTTTCATGACAAATGAAAAGTATCTCCAAAAGTATTCATTGTGAACGACTTTTGCATAACTGGTAAACCATAAGAGATAGACAAAATTTTACTATCTACACAAAAAATGTAGATCGCGTTAAAATACACAATTTATATCACATGCATTTTTTTTTTTTTTTTGTTGGGTGAATCGTTTTCAAAATATTACTTGTTATTCCGTTAAATTTCCAATACTGATTTTCTCAAATTGGAATTCGTTATTCATTTTTTTGTCTTGGATATGCAAAGAGTATTAATCTGAGGCAAAGGGAATGGTGCTGCACCTAGTAACCAGCTATTAAGAGATATGTATGTGCTTAAAGGCTACTGTATTTCTATATTGCCCTTGAAAATATATATTCCCCTTACATCTACAAGAAAATTAGCAATAAGAAGTAGATGGAGAATAAGCGTTTGTAAAAATGGTTTGTACAAGAGTAGGGAAACTCATGTGAGTGTAACACATCACATTTTTACTTTCTCTACTACGTATAGTAAGTAGGGGAAGTATTGCATTCCACCCAAAAATTCGATACCGAGATTTCACCGGAAATACATGTTTTGAGACCTCCTGAATCCAAAAAAAGCATTTTTGGAAACATGTCCGTGTGTGCGTCTGTGCGTGTGTGTGTGTCTGTGTGTGTGTGTGTGTGTGTCTGTGTGTGTGTGTCTGTGTGTGTGTGTGTCTGTGAACAGCATAACTCAAAAACGAACAGTCGGATAAGCACCAAACTTGGTATTTAGGTTCAGTATCTTCCAGAGATGCGACACGAAGGTTTTCAAGAAAATCCCCCCACCCCAGACTACCCTTTACATGGAAGATTTTTCGAAAATTTTAATTTTCTCAAAAATGGCTCTAACGATTTTGATTAAAATATCATATGTTTAAGATAATGTCATGAGAAATGAAATGTATATCTCGAATTTTCTGGGAATGTCTCCAAAAGTGTTCTTCATTGTGAACGACTTTTGCATAACTGGTAAACCATAAGAGATAGACAAAATTTTACTACACAAAAAATGTAGATCTCGTTAAAATACACAACTTATGTCATATACATTTCTTTTGTTGAGTGAACCGTTTTCGAGATATTGCTTGTTATTCCCTTAAATTTTCCAATACTTATACTTTTTCTCAAATTCCTTATTCATTTTTTTATGTCCTGGACATGCAAAGAGAATGGAATGCGCCACATAGCAACCAGCGATAAAATATTTGACTATCGCTTAAAAGCTACCATATTCTCCTTGCATCTACAAGAAAATTACCAATAAGATTGACATCTCGATATCTCGATTAATATGAAGCATATGGAGAATAGGCGTTTGTAAAAATAGATTGTACAAGAGTAGAGAAAGTCATGTGAGTGTAACACATCAGATTTTTTTTATTTAACTCGTTGACTCATAAAAGGTTAAAGCAAAAGTGGTATACTGATATTAGTCATTAAATGAATGATTTCTAATGTCTGAAGTAAAGAACAGGTTAATATCCAATACCTTTCATCACAGATGCCGAACTGTTCAGGTACGTTTATTTGTCTACTCTTAGTATTATGTGTTAGAAGTTCAGGATGCAAGGCAAAATATACGAATAAGACATACAATGTTTAAAAGCTAATGATCCCCAAGCTGCGTAATATACTATATTCACATTCTGTCTGAAGCAGTTACCTTTCACGGGTACGTCATCCTCCACGTGGCGCTGTCATGTGCTTGGCGGAGTGATACATTTAAGTTTTGTTTACTTCTCCTTTCAGCTTATAGTGAAAAAGGTATAGTTTCAGATTACTTGCATGTTCTACACTTCCAACTAACCACTACTTGCTCGAATAACTCGTGCTAATTACGTATACCACCCAGAGAGGAAACTGGAGTTGAAAATATCCACTGAAAATGCATACCCAATGTAAATCATTGTTATCACCAGCATTTGATAGAGCCTTCAAGGTTTATTGGAATACTCAAATCAGATGAGCATCCAAGCAGTAATATCCACAATTTGAATCCTGGCCATGACATTACATGGTTACACTTAAACTGGCGCTGCTCAGAATGGATAACAACGAGTGGATGACAATTTAATGCGCTAGATATGCTAATAAAACAATGCAGAAAGGACCCTAGAAATAATTTGATGTGTTGCATTCTCTATTCACTCTTGCAAAAGTTTATTCTTCTATCTACTTCTTGTTACTACAATTAAATCTTCTTTACACATTTCGTTGTTAGCCATAAACAGAATACAGTAAATTAAAGCGATAGTCAAATCTTTTTAAAGATGGTTGCTATACCTATATGACTTTAAAATTCCATGCTCTTTGCATGAACACGGGAAAAGAAGAAGAGCGATTTGCAGTTGAAAAATGTTGAGGGGGTATTTTTAAGACTTAAATGATTTTAGTCAAATTATATAATAAAAAATATAATAACAGCCCGCCTAAAGCAATATGTATATGTAACAATATATAAAAAGTGTATATTACAGTCATTGTATAAGTTTATATTATTGTATACATGCTCAATAATGTTATGTGAATGTATTACGTAATTTAATAATGTAGGAGCTTGAGAAAAATAGGTTAAAAGTTGCTAACACTGAGGTAACAATGACGTAACCTTGAGGCAATAATGAGTAAGAAAGTATAATAATGCTACTAGTCATTCTTGGAGCAACAATAATGTAATTTTTGTGACAGCTTATAAAATAGTTAATCAACAACCAGAAAAAAGCTTAAGTCAAATAAAAGTATTCTATTGGATTAAGAATAGCCAATCACAGACTTGAAATACAGAAATTTATAAATTTAGGTGGTAGAAATCAAGTTAGTTGCTTGTAGACAACGCTCATAATTGGACGCGTTGGTTGTAGACAGTGTTCCTAACTGGACGCGAGATGCGTCCCCGAGAAATTTAATGTGAGACGAAAATAGTTTACATGTTAAAAAGTGCAAGTAATTAACAAAAGAATCTCACAGCTCTCTATATCAGTGAAGTGTTATTTAAATTGTGTCAAGCATTAATAAATGTAGTGAAGTAAACATTATAATCTGTGTAAGCCTACATTCAGTCGCACCACTTCCCTGCTAAGAAATCCATTTCTCTAACAATAATACTGAGGCAGCCGAGGCAAACATAAAATATATAATATTTAAAGAAACAGTCAAAATTAAATAGTTAATATTTTTTAAACATTTTCGGGGGCAAAAGGCACGGGAAAAATTTTACCATACGTGCGGTTGCAACTACTTCAAGTTCGGCTCCCCAACAGTTGAACTACAATACAACTCCTACTTCAAATTGTCTCCCAAAACGTGGGGCAAATAATAATATAACAATACTACAACTTCAAGGTATAAATTATTTAAGAATTCAAACCAATAACAAAGCATATTTCGGTAATGGTTAACGCCACAAAAATTTGATTTGGCATAAATTGTATGCTTTAATCTTTATTTTCTGTGAAGTAAGATTTTGTTCTCTTATCGGTTATTGATTATACAAGTCATTCAGCATGAAGAGAACTGCACAAGCTATTGGCAGAAAATTCAAAATAATACATTTAATTTACCATGCAGTTATCTTAAACATACGATATTTTAAGCAAAATCGCTGGAGCCATTTTTGTGAAAATCAAAAATAATGAAAACTTTCCTTATAAAGGGTAGATTTTGGTATTTGACCGACTTTTTGTTGAGTTATTTTATTCATAGACACACACACACACACACACACACATTTTTTCTAAAAAAAAAATATTTCTCTGGATTCAGGGAGTCTCAAAACGTGTATTTCCGGAAAAATCTGGATATAGAATTTTTGTTTGGAATGCAGTTCTCTCTCCTCCTCTTCTTCTTCTTCTTCTTCTAGGGTAACTAATAGAGAAAGTAAAAATACCTACATTACCCACGAACACAAAATAAGGTCGATTTGGATGATGATTTCCAAAATTAAATATTTTCATTTTCTGAACTGAAGTGCTAAAATGAAAAGCAACTTCGCCACTGGCAAACTAAACAAATGCAAGAATGGCTTCCTGAGGAGGTTCAAGATTGAAGTTTGAGATTCAATCGGAAATCCAAGGGGACTATCTAGAAAACTCTCAGATAACAGTCAGCCAAAAGAAACACAGAGTAATTATAAATTATGGTATTTAATATGTTGATAAAAACGTAAATTATATTCAAATTGATGTTTCAAAACACAATATTAATGAAATACACAAATGTGCCAACTATAGTATTATAGTATTAACAAGCTAGTAAAAGCCACCGGTCTACGTACCACGCCAGTATTCAGGAGGGATAAAGCGCCCCCACTCTACTTGTGTTTTGCCTTTAGCTACTGATTTATCCAGTGAGGTGTCTTAAAGAGGAAGTGGGCTGATACACGGGAAACAAGTGTCACGTCACTGTTGTGAACACAATAATTCTCTAGTGCAAAACAATTTAATAGGATCTTGTTTACATTGTGATAACTCAAAAACTAAAATCCTTATTCCAGTTCTGTAAGTGGTATTTTAAACAGCAGGTTTCGGGATGATGATGTGATTGGTCTCCCTAGGAAAAAATTAAAGCCGCTAGTTTTCTTTGCAAAACTTGAATTAAAATAATTTGTATTATGAAAATCAATCAGTGAGGAATTTTTTTTTTCCTTGAAGAAATAGATGGTGGAGTGAAGGCTATGAAATACCCTAAAAAGTGTGAATTAACTTTTGGAAGATATCCCATGATAATACCGCATGTATGTGAAATGCTATCGCTAGTTATATGCAAACATTTGCTTTCACACCCGCTACACCTTGCTCTTTACGTGGCCTGTCACAGCAGTCTACAAGCATAGCATTTTTGTTGCAATGCCCTTGTGTCTTTAGTACTGCCTCTACAGTTGGATAGTTACAACAGTGGTGTGATAAACGATTTTAGTAGAATGAAATAAAACACGGACTAGGCGAAATTATAGTTCGTGGTGCTTAAGCAGCGACTGAGAGGCAGAGTTGAAGAGGCATGCCTGCCCAAGGCAGTTAGAGGGGGGCATACATGACCAGGTGAGTTACCCCTCTCCCCCAAGGGTTTTTTTTCTAACTTGCTGAACCATAGTTTTAATACTCTTGCTAAGAGAAATTCTTCCGCATATCAACCGGCATAAGCACATTACCAGAATGCAAACACTTAGAATGTTAATAATGACAAACTTGTCTTGTAGTGGAATCAGTAATGAAAACCTATGAAGTAATGTACGCAAGTTCGTGTTTGTGATTGAAATGCGACGTTTTTGATTACAGATATAATTTCGAAAGACTAGAAACAAAGATGTTTATATCCTGATCGTTTTTGTATATCACCATGCATTTACTATTCCTAATACAGCTGATGTCAAGAGGACTTTTAACATTACTTCACGAGACTAAACCGTCAGGTTAACGAGAACTGAATGAGGCGAAAATATCCACACTCCAGGATTAAAGTCAACTCGCCTATAATATACTGAATACGCTCTAAAAAAAACACACTTTCGCAGTATTTCACGCAACGCATGCGATATAGCGACCCATAGTAAAGACTTCGGTTGTTGCCTTCGCCAGTGTCTTACAAGAGATTTGAAATATCAGTTAAGAATAACGTCATTAAAGAAATATGATATCATTTCTTCCACAAGCGCCCGCAGAATCCCATTCTGCTTGGCTAATATAAGTTATAAACCGGATTTTTAATTGGAGATGATCAAAATTATATTATCAATATTTGGTAATATAGTTATTACTCTAAAACTTTACCTCACAGATACAGGAGATCCCTGGGGGAAATACAACCTGAGACAGAATGTGCCCGAATTAATTTTATTGTGTGCTAAATTTTTCAGTGTAGAATTTGATATGTAAATTTCTGTATAATGTAATATTTATCGTGTACATAATGTTCCTGTTTAACTAAGTTTAGAATGTCTTGAACTCCGCAGTTAGGGTAGAAATATGCTGTTCGCACAGTTGAACAGTTGAAAACAGTTCAGTTTTAGATACTGACGAGGAATCCACGATACTCCGTCAAACGAAATTGGTGTGCAAATGGTGATAAGTGAACAGGGACATCATGTAGTGTTAGAGTGGGGAAGTAACAACGAATAGCCATAAACCAAACATTACAGTGAGTAGTAAATTCTCCTCTGAGCTCCTAGTACCACCTCTGAGATCGACGAGTTTATTAACGATCATGATAGGCGGAGTACAGCAAACATCACCGCTGAGAACCATCTAGCCAGGGTAACAGCGAGATTAAATCAACCAGCCAGAACCACAAGACGAAGCCACGTCTGGTGGAGAAAACAGGTACAGTGAATTTTAGCATTACTTCTATCTCTACCACTACACCGCGTTCGACTCCAACCCGAGCGGGCATCGAACCAGGGACTGCCACCAACAATTAGAGAGGACGGGTCCGACGCAAACCCTCACAGCCCCCAACACAAGTTTTTGACGACATTTAACTAATACCTACTGTCCACTATAACACCAAAAGATTCATTTCAATGACGTTCAGTTTGGAAATTCAGCCGCAATAGTCCTCTGAATAGTTCGACTAAGGGAGGAGGGGCCCCTGCCGCTCATCAACAGATTCCGCTGACAGTTCATCTCACAGATTTATGAAACAGTTTACCAGTCGCGTGCAGATGAAATACATCCGCAAATGCACTGATGCAATCGGCTCATATTACTAAGGTTATCTGCGGTTTGGTAGTGCATGTTGCGAGGTTGCTTTTTGTTCCAGAACATGTCACTTAGCACAGTGCGAGATTGTCACACCATGTTTCAACCTCACTCTCTTGGTTGAAAGTAAGTATACCTAAAACGTTAGAAATATTTGTGCATACTTTCCCATAGGCCTGTATTCTGTAGAATGTATTCATTTTAAGTTCAATATTATGGTTGCGCACAGATACGAGGGATACCCACTAACCCACAGCACTTATCATTTTCTGGATAAACATGATTTACTAGTAAATCTTAAAATTAAGCCTCTCGCTGTTAATACTAATTTGGATAGCAAGTTGCGATATGAATATTGAGAAAGGATATTATTATGTTGTTTGCACTACGCTTTGGGCGTCAATTTGAGAGTACGTGTTGTATTGTATTTCAAATCTTGGGGAGCCGAACTTGAAGTAGTTGCAACCGCACGTATAGTAAACAGTTTCCGGTGGCCTTCTCCCCAAATGTACTTTCCAGTGGACTTTGCCCCAAAACTGTTTAAAAAAATATTAACTTTGTAATTTTTGACTGTTTCTTTAAATATTATATATTTAAGTTTGCCTCGGGTGCGTCAGTATTTATTTTTTTAGAGACATGAATGTCTTAGCAGGGAGTGGTGCGACTAAAGAATGTAGGCTTACACAGATTATAATTTTACTTCACTCCTTTTATTAATGCTTGATACGATTTAAATACCACTTCAGTGATACAGAGAGAGAGAGCTGTGGGATTTTTTATTAATTACTTTCACTTTTTAACACGTAAACTATGTTTGTCTCGCACAAAATACGTATTAAATTTCTCGAGGACGCATCTCGCGTCCGGTTAGAAACACTGTCTACAAGTAACTACTGAATTTGTAAATTTTGCTCCATTTTAGTTTCTGATTGGCTAATCCTAGTCCAATAGAATACCTTCATTTAACTAAAGTTTTTTCTGGTTGTTGATTGCTATTTTATAAACTGTCACAAAGATTACATTATTGCTTCCAAGAATCACAAGTAGCATTATTAAACTTTCAAATTCATTATTGCCTCAAGGTTACCTCATTGTTAGCAACTTTAAACCCATTATTCTCACAGCTCCTACATTATTAAATTACGTAATACATTCACATAACATTATTACACATGTACACAATAATATAAACTTATACAATGACTGTAATATACACTTTTTATATATTGTTACATACACATATTGCTTCAAGGCGGGCTGTTATTGAATTTATATATTATATAATTAGACTGAAATCATTTAAGTGTTAAAAATACTGCCTCAATATGGGAAATGCATTATTACAGAATCGAGAATAGCTTTCAAAGACGAATTCGAGTCTTTTCTGTTTTCGAGATTCTATTTTGCATTTTACAATATTGCACACTATGTTTTTGCATGATCATGTCATTATTTTGAATGACTTAATTCGTCATCTTGAATACCTGGTAACGCAATGATAACTCAACACTTATAACTAACATGATCACTTAGTTAATTTAGGAGGCTTTGAGTCAACTGTTTTATGGTTGATGCCGTTGGCTCAAAGCGGATTATTTAAAGAATGTACAATAATGTGAATTCAGTATTCCAAGAAGAATTTGAAGTCGGAGACGTGGGTTATGAAGGACGCAGATATTGAAGAGACATGGAAAATTGGATTGTACTTTACCTCCTGTCTTAGTGTATATTACATAACAGCCACCAAATTCATATTGGTAAACAATTCGCGCTGGCTATATAGTGACTTGAAGACTGAGCTGTAGCTAATTGCTTGACACAGTCCTTCGTAAGCCGACTGGGTCAGCCTACAGAAAAAATCTGGTGTTACATTCACATGACTTTCTCTGCTCTTGTACAAACTATTTTTGCAAACACTTATTCTCCATATGCTTCATGTTAATCGAGATATCGAGATGTTAATCTTATTGCTAATTTTCTTGTAGATGCAAGGGGAATTGGTAGGCTTTAAGCGATAGTCAAATATTTTAAGAGCTGGTTGCTATGTGGAGTATTCCATTCTTTTTGTATTACCAAGACAAAAAAAAAAGAATAACGAATTTCCATTTTACAAAAAGTGTAAGTATTGGAAAATTTAAGAGAATAACAAGCAATATCTCGAAAATGCTTCACTCAACAAATAAAATGTATATGACATAAATTGTGTATTTTAACGCGGTCTACATTTTTTGTGCAGTAAAATTTTGTCTATCTCTTATGGTTTACTAGTTATGCAAAAGCCGTTCACAATGAAGAATACTTTTGGAGACATTCCCAGAAAATCCGAGATATACATTTCATTTGTCATGAAAATATCCTAAAAATATGGTATTTTAATCAAAATCGTTAGAGCCATTTTTGAGAAAATTAAAATTTTCGAAAAATGTTCCATGTAAAGGGTAATCTGGGGGGGGGGGTTCTTGAAAACCTTCGTGTCGCATCTCTGGAAGATACTGAATCTAAATACCAAGTTTGGTGTTTATCCGACTGTTCGTTTCTGAGTTATGCTGTTCACAGACACACACACGGACATTTTCTAAAAATGCTTTTTTTGGATTCAGGGGTCTCAAAACATGTATTTTGAGGCAGCATTTTATATCACAGCACTGTGAATGCCAGAGTGATTGTAGTGTAAATTAGCATTATTGTATGACAATGATTTGAGATGTTTGTTAGTTATAAGCATTGTTAGGAAATAAGTTTACACGGCCTCACTGAAACTGACAATAGAAGCGGGTAACAATGTAGCGAGGGGGTGAGTTGTTTATCAATTAGAAGAGACAAACAAACGACGTCAGAGTAGCGCGCTTTTCTTTAAAAATGGAGGGAATTGCTTCCCTAGAGTATATTAATACGTAATTTTGATTGGATATAAAAATAGACGCTAATGTTGGCGCGTTTCATTAACCAATAGTAGCTCTGTTATAATGTTTAGGCATATCGGGGTGAGGGAGTATAAATTCTAAAGCCAGAGACAAACATCGCACAGTTTAAGAGAATCATTCACGCGTTACACGTCGCACAGTTCAACAAATCATCCACGGATTACACGTCGCGCAATTCTACAGAATCTCTTGCGTCGTAAAGCTAGTTATAAAATGTGAAATACGCGAATTAATAATGTGCGGCAAATAAGTGATTATAGTTACATTTGAAAATATAACAGTTTCAGTCGGGCGTGTATCAAGAGTAAATATGTGAAATCAATAAAATGTGACGGCAATAAAAGTGTAAAACCAAATTCTTTTATCAGTGTTATCTTTTAGTAACAACTCCTTTCCGTTTACACACCCTGTTCAAGAGATTTGCTCGACTGAGTAATAATAGCTAGCTGGAGGACAAAGAACTCAAAATTCAAAATAGTAAAATAATAATAGGCGCTTAGCAAATAAGATAACACGAAAGTTACCGCGACAATTTCCAGTTAAATAGCGGTATCGAATTTTTGGGTGGAATACAATACTTCCCCTACTCACTAAACGTAGTAGAGAAAGTAAAAAAATATGCAATACCTATATGAATGGAGATAGGCCCATCAGGTCGAAGGAGTGGCGCGTGGCCGATCCGCTCAAAGGGGGATGTCTTGAACTTTTGGATGAGACATGTCGCGGCGCTCGTCTTTAGCGACCTCGTGGACTGTAAGTTGACTGTCCTTGGAAGGATTTATAGTAAAGTTTGTTATCCGATGAACTCGTCGGCTGTTCCAAAATGGAGACAATATGAGGTGTTCCATACTTTTCAACTACCAACTACTTCGTCAAGAGGAACTATTCAGCAATTCTTTTACTCAACACGAGACAGCTGGACGAGCTGTTATATCTTGCGCTTCACTATCCGGCCTGATAACTTCAAGGAGGTGATAGGGTTTTTATAAGACGATCTAAAATACCTCAGGAACATTTCCCTCCCTGCCAAGGTGGGAAAAGATGGTGTCATTCTCCTTTGCATTTATGTGATGAATCCACGTCTTCCGTCTTCAAATTCTCGTTTCTCTTTTACTAATGTTACCACTGCAGCATAAAACAGCACTTGCTCACAGAATTGCTTCTCCTCATTGTTTCCTTGGATACTGCAAAAGACCGAATATTGGGCTAGAATACAGGGGAAAAGATCGATAATGAATCGCGTCGCATTTGGTAAAGGGCATATCTAGGGAATCTCGCTCTGCATTTCCGAGTCGTGCCGCTCCAGCTTTTAAATGCGAACAAACACCTGAACACTGTATATGCTGTACTCTGCTAATGCTTTGGAGGTTAGAAGTCGCTATTTTAATGAACAGGCGCAGTAATTCTTAAACAGCTGAGCTCAAGCTATCCACATTCAAATCACTGTCAATAGAAATAATGTAAACAACAGGGTCCAAAGGTGCCTGACGGGCAGATAAACACGTCTGGTGAGTGCTGCCTGCAAATACCAACAGACTGTACGAAGGATGAGGGTGGTTTGTAACCTGCAACATCACAGGGTAAAGTCGAGTAATAGTTGAACTTCATTTTCGTTCCTCTTGCCTTTAATGCATGGTAATGACGGAGAGGAAATAAATAAATTGTACATTTTCGAAGATGTATAATAGGGATTAAGTACTTTTGTATGCAGTAAATTGTGCAAAATTATGCTGACTGACCGACTACCGGTTGAAGAGATAAGAAGAAGGCGCTATCGAGAGATAACCAGATTCTTCTGGAAGTTTCTTCCCTTCGTCTCCCTCGAATTATCCAGAAACTCCCCCCCACTTTTATATAACGCAGCGTACTCGCGAGTTAGTGCTGTTCTTGATGCGACATTAAGTGTTGTTCTATAAGTGAGGTTGCGACAACAGCTGCGTACTGCTACTGCGAGAGATTGGAGAGGTCTTGTGTGCGACACCCCAGCGAGTGAAGCGACTGCTTCGCGCCTGTTTCATTAAGCCGCTACGCTCGAGGAAAAGAGAAGTGGCAATAAAAACTGTACTAAATCACTTTAGTTAAGTGACAGTACAAACTGTACGATATAACATGCCTATAACCACCAAATGTTGCAAACAATAGTACATTTTATGTTCCGTAAAATGAAGATTTAGTATTTTTGTTGTAGGAGTTGTATTATATTTCAACTATTGGGGAGCCGAACTTGTAGTTCCAACCGCACGTATAGTAAACAGTTTCCGGTAGCCTTCGTCCCAAATGTATTTTTACTGTTTCTTTAAATATTATATATTTATGTTTGCCTCGGCTGCGTCAGTATTTCTTAGAGGCACGTTTCTCTTGGCAGGATTGTGATACGACTAAGAATGTAGGCTTACACGGATTATAATTTTTACTTCACTCCTTTTATTAATGCTTGATAGCGATTTAAATAACACTTCACTGATATAGAGAGCTGTGAGATTCTTTTTATTAATTAATTACATTTTTTAACACGTAAATTTATTTTTCGTCTCACACGAATACATATTAAATCTCTCGAGGACGCACAAGCAACGCACCCAGTTATGTGCACTGTCTGCAGGCAACTGAATCGAGTTCAACCGCCTAAACTTGTAAATTTTTGTATTTCAAGTCTCTGATTGGCTATTCCTAATCCAATAGAATACCTTCTTTTAACTAAAGCTTTTTCTGGTTGTTGATTGGCTATTTTTATAAACTGTCACTAAAATTACATTATTGTTGCTCCAATAATCAGAAGTATTATTATTAAACTCTCAAACTCATTATTGCCTCAAGGTTACCTCATTGTAGGCAACTTTTAACTTATTATTCTCACAGCTCCTACATTATTAAATTACGTAATGTATTCACATAACATTATTACACATAGATGCAATAATATAAGCGTATGCAATTGACTGTTGCATACATTTTACAAATTATTACATACACATATTGCTTCAAGGCGGGCTGTTATTGAATTTATAAATTATATAATTTGACTGAAATCATTTAAGTGTTAAAAACACTGCCTCAAAAATCGATCTGAATAAATTGCTTGCTTTTCAAAATGTACAACTCAAATACGGGAACATATATCTCAATGTAACTGCTTCATCAATAAAGCTATTTTATGTCTTTATTTGAACAAAAAAGTATGAATGTACTGATATGTACTTTTAAATTTAATTTGGAATCAGTGAGCTTAAAGAAGCGGGTGAATTAAAATCTGTGGCTGGATATTGGCATTTAACATAATTATAACGGTAGAAAAGTTGCTTTGAAAGGAAATTATCAAAATCACGTAAATGTAATAGGTTCACTTAACTGCGAATTTTATCACCCCTGCGTTACTGTGTCCTCTCACGTATAACGCGCTTCTATAATACACATATCCCTCATAATTAGCAGAATTATCATTCACACAAGTATTAGGCCACGTTCGTTGCCATGGGTCAGATTCCAACAAAGCAAACACTGTGTATCGGCTATCGAAAACCGCTCCCGAACATCATAAATCTAGCCTCGGCAGGAACTTGGCCGTGTTGAATCGGCAGCACATTGCTGTCTGTAGCAGTTGTCCCACTGTTCCCTGTTTCTGATAATGACCTCATCGTTAATTAAGGTTTAACGACGAGACGTCACCCTCAACGTAAATCAGCGCCACGGAACACCCATTTTCTTACGCAAATACAGTTAGTTGCATTTGGCAGTAACATTCAGCATCTTACCATAACTTGTATTGAGGGTAATTCTACTGTTTTTTCTACGAGGGCGACACTGACAACTTTTACTTTCTCTACTACGTATAGCAAGTAGGGGAAGTATTGTATTCCACACCGAAATTTCACCGGAAATACCTGTTTTGAGACCCCCTGAATCAAATTTTTTTTGGAAACATATCTGTGTGTGTGTGTGCGCGCGCGCGCGTGTGAACAGCATAACTCAGAAACGAACCTTAGGTTCAGTATCTTCCAGAGATGCGACATGAAGGTTTCCAAGAAAATCCCCCCACCCCAGATTACCCTTTACATGGAACATTTTTCGAAAATTTTAATTCTCTCAAAAATGGCTCTAACGATTTTGATTAAAATATCATATGTTTAAGATATTTTCATGACAAATAAAATGTATATCTTGAATTTTCTGGGAATGTCTCCAAAAGTATTCTTCATTGTGAACGACTTTTGCATAACTGGTAAACCATAAGAGAGACAAAAGTTTACTACACAAAAAATGTAGATCGCGTTAAAATACACAATTTATGTCATATACATTTTTTGTTGTTGAGTGATGCATTTTCGAGATATTGCTTGTTATTCCCTTAAATTTTTCAATACTTATTTTCTCAAATCGTAATTCGTTATTCAGTTTTTTGTCTGGGATATGCAAAGAGTATTAATCTGTAGCAAAGAAATGGTACTACACCTGGCAACCAGCTATTAAGACATATGTATGTTCTTAAATGCTACTGTATTTCTATATTGCCCTTGCAAATACAAAACAAGGGGAACATAGTAGAGTAGTGTGGGGCAAGCGTACGCACTTAAACTTTCAAGGCCTCTGCAACGGTATCTATTTAACCAGTATATGTGAAATTTTTACTATGCAATCTTTATTTTATTGTTTATCACAAGCAGTGGTTAAAACCTGTTTCTACATGTGAAAAATAGTTTTATAAATGTTTAATTAAAATGTGACCCTTGCGAACTTTCGCCCCATAGATGGGGGTAAGAGTACGCATACGGTGGGGTAAAAGTACGCAGAAAACACAAATGTTTAATTTTAATGCTTGGTGCTGTAACTTTAATTACATTATAAGAATACATCAAGGACCTTAGTCTGAATAATATTGAACATCATTTATCTAAGAATAAGATAACCTAAATATAGAAATATTTGAATAAAGAAAAGATTGAAATATTCTCATTGTCTGTCATTTTTAACAATAGTCGCAGATAAATTTGGTGCCTCCCCTCATGGTTGGAACAAGCTACATGCCTCCATTCTGCACACTTTTGGCACTGAATCTAGTCCTCTTCCGGTGGTTCAACATACTCCCCGTCGCATCCTGGACAGTCGATTTTCTCATTTGAAGTTGAAGTTGACGCTTTGGGTAGGACTGAATGGCATTTGGTCCTTTGGGGCCTCATATCGTTTTGTGCATATTTTGATACATCACGCTTGGCGTGTTTTGAAGCACTGGATGATTTAAGCCTTGATTCATTTCCAATATTCTTTTAAAGGGTGAGCTAGTCAGTACTTCCGAATTTTGACTTCTCTTACTTCGTTGTTGTTCGTCTTTCCTCTGCAACTTAAATTGTGTTATTACACATCCTGGGTTATTTAGTAACCATTTGTCACACATTGCAGAATATAGATCTTTTAACGGCTTGAAAAATGATCTGTGAAGCGGCTGCAACCTATGTGAAGTATCGGGAGGAATCGATAATAGACGAATATCATTGTGTCTGCAATAGACAATTGCTTCCAAGTTTATATGGGATATGTGGTTATCTAGCACCAGAAGTATTGGATTCACCATGCTTCCTCTTACATGCTTCTGAAAATGCTTCAGCCACTCAGAAAATAGCTGTTGATGTATTCACTGTCTGAGCACATCATGAATGAACCTGGTGGAGTTCCGTGCATGAGTTCTTGTTTAGCTCTTTTTCTTGCAAATATTATGACTGGGGGAACATAATTTCCACTGCGCTGACTGCCAAACAACAGTTGTTAAATTTCCTCTTTCTGTAGAAACAATTGTTCCAACTGATTTCTTACCAGTAGGTGATACAACCTTAGGAGTCTTACTAGGGACAGTGCTTATTTCTGATTCATCCATATTATACATAGACAGAACTTGTATTGATCCATCATTTGTTCAAGATTATCAAAAAACAAAGAAACTTGAGCTTTATTAAAGCCCATAACTCGAGCAAGACTTGTTTTGGTGGAAACACGGAGTGATAGTTTGTGCAGTTTCATAAATTTTAATGCCCAGTCTCTGCCAGCTAATTTGCTGTCCTTGTCAAATGGATGGATTACCTTGTTAATGCCAGCAAACTGAAATGCCAGTTCTACGCAAATCCTTCAATGTTAAACTATAAAAGTGAGAGTCAAGGAGTCTGCAAAGCTCTGCCAATTCCTTCGCATGCTGTTCAGTAAACACTGCAGCAAAACGTCCCAACTTTGACACACCGAAACCCTGCAAGAATAGAAATACACAGAGGTATAAGATACATATTTTAATTGCATTTTTAACTTGGAAAATGAACTACAGTTGCTTTGCTTTGCATTTTAATATTTTATCTACTATATTAGAAAATTTTAAAATATTTGTCTGTAGTATAGATTATATACAATAAAGTAAAAGAGACCATATACCAGTTTAAGTCGTTTTCTGTGCTCCTTTGGATATACCAAGATGCTGTGCACATTTCGTTTCGAAAAGCCTTGTCCTAGCTTCTGCTTTGTTATATGGTTTTCGGTCAGTTTTTCTTTTATATGCTCTGAAATACAAATTAAGATAAGAATTATCAAAGAAATATTCATTAGCAACATTATAAATACATGTACAGCGTTTAAATTAAATTTATTGTACAAATGAAACAGTGGGGCAAAGGTACACGTGCGTACTTTTGCCCCACTCAACAGTTCGTACTCTTGCCCCGTTGTCGTCTTTAACATTTCCCAGACCGTACTGCCATCTGTGGCCAGTTTCACACAATGGCCAAGCCACCGCACGTTACTACAGAAATGTGTCTGAGACATGACATAATGCTAAAATACCTGTCTCACATTTCCAATAGCTCAATCACGTTTCCAAAACCACGAAAAATAACATCAAGATGAATGATTTTCAATCTAACCTCATAGTTTAAAGACGAAACACACCAGCACAGCGAAACTATGTAGAGAGGCTATCGGCCATGTAATTCTTCCAACAGCATACAGGGTTGCCAATTGCACGGCCGTCTTCATATAAATATCCCTTGTGCGTACTCTTACCCGCCGCGTACTTTTGCCCCGCACTACTCTACGCCTTAAGCGATAGTCAAATATTTTTAGAACTGGTCGCTATGTGTAAAATGTAATTCTCTTTGCATGTCAAAAGATCGTTTCTGCAAACGTTTATCTCGATTAATATGAAATAGATAGAGAATAAGAGTTTGTAAAAATAGTTTGCACAAGAGTAGAGAAAGTCATGTGATGCAACAGATTAGATTTTGTAATTAATAACTACATTTAGTTTAGCAAGTGTAGGGGTTGCAGTTTTTTGGTACTTAGTGCCGGTGCAGTGAAAGATAGCACATGTTTAAAATAACACTGTGAGGTAACAATGGCAGTTTCTTGAAATCCCAAAATTAAACAGTTGAGCAACTGATGAGGGAGAAGAGGGGAAGTTCCTCCATGCGTTCACGAAACGTCAAGCGAGGAGTGATATGCACAGCGTGCTATTCTCGGTCTGGAAGGATTATAGAACACAAGGAGAGAGTGCCGTGGCCCATATAGACCAACTTGTCCATACACTACAACGCAGATGCTGAAACACTCAGGATTTGTGTCTTTATTATACAATCTTGCTTTGAACAAATCATTTATGCAGAAGGTATTTATGGTTCAAAACTGAAGGTAGGGCACGTACGCGACGATACAATGACAATGTTCCTTATACTCTAGTTCTGAAGGGTAGGAACGCTCACCTCGTTGAGTGATAGAGGCTGAAGATAAAATGCTCTGATAATATTTCGTAAACCCAAGCAGGAGAACCTGGAGCCTTAACTTAAACGTGAACTCCGCCGTGCCTTGCTTTGCCGAATGGAAAGAGATCTTTTGATAGCGAATACAAGTGCAGTAAAGGACTGAAATAGCGGAGGGTTTACAGGGGTTATTTGATTGTGAAGTAGCAGTTCTCTCTCTCGCACACACACACACTACTTTGTTAAATTTAAGCTGTGGCTTCGGGAGTTAGAAACTCTGAAGAGGAAGGAAATAAAGGAATCAACATGGTACAACTAAAGTTACTTGCTCAACACAGCCCGTAGTGGTACTACTTCCCGCAACACTCCTTTGTTTTCCACCTCACTCGTATTACACACCAAAATGAACACACGTAGATATAATGTGGTGCTCCCATTTTTTCCCCCTACACAAAGAGCAGCAGGAAATTAAGCCATCATGTGAGTAACCAAGTATACCTATCGGTCTGAAGGATTCGAAACAGTCATCGTAAAAGCGTTTGTCAAATGAACGATGCCAATCAAGATGCAGGAAGCCCTGTTGTCAATTTTCCAAGTCAAAATTCAACACTGTTTGTCTCACACACATGAGGCAATATTTTTATCACTTAAATGGTATCAGTCTAGTTATATAATATAAAAACAACAGCCCGCCTTAAAGCAATATGTGTATAATATATATATATATAAAGTGTATGTAACAGTCATTGTATTATGTTTATATTATTATATACATGTATAATAATGTTATGTGAATGTATTACATAGTTTAACAATGTAGGAGCTATGAGAATTGAAGTAAAAGTCGTAAGTTGCTAACAATGAGGTAACCTTGAGACAACAATAAATTAAAAAGTTTAATAAAGGCTACTAATAATTCTTGGAGCAATAATCTAATATTTAGAACACTTTATAAATAGCCAATCAAAAACTAGAAAAAGCTTAAGTTAAATAAAAATATTCTATTGGAGTAGGCTTAGCCAACCAGAGACATGCTACAAGGAAGCGTAACCAAGCAGTTCAGTATGCTGTGTGTTCAGTGTGAGACATAAAACTTCATTGCGATGAGAATAATATAAAGTTTACCTGTTAAAAAGTACAATTAACAATAATCTCACAGCTCTATAGTAGAGTATATCAGTGAAGTGTTATTTAATCGTGTGAAGGATTAATAAACAAAGTACAATACAATAATAATTTGTGTAAGCGTTGTTCTTTAGCCGTACCAGTCCTGCTAAGAGATACGTGCTCTAAAAAATACTAATAACGCAGCCGAGGTATACATATATAATATTTAAATAAACATTAAAATACAAAGTTGATTTTTAAACGTGGGGCAAAGGCCACCGGAGAAGTGAACGTGGGGCGAAGACCACCGGAAACTTTGTATCGTACGTGGGGCGAACACTCCTAGAAACAATTTCCCGGATATTGGCATCCATTACGTGCGTGGTCTAAAACACCTTCAAGTTTGGCGTCCCATACGGGGGACTAAAACAACTTCACATACTACTGTGCATTCGAGACAAGTGACGACTACCTACGTACACAGGAACACGACAGCTTTTATTTCCCAGTGCACCAAATATATACCTGGTAGGAAGAGAAGGTATTGCATTCCACCTAAAAATTCGATACCGAGATTTCACCGGAAATACATGTTTTGAAGCCTCCCTGAATAAAATAATTTTTAGAAAAAGGTCAGCGTACGTATGTGTGTGAGCAACGTAACTCAAAAACGAAAAGTGGGATGAATACCAAACTTGGTGTGTATTTAGGTTCAGTAACTTCCAAAGATGTGTAGCGGGAAATTGTTGATCAGCAGCATCTGGAAAGCGTCGTTCCTCTGGTTGATGCTATCTGCTGCAGTGTGCTTGTCCTCGGCTATTGCTGCTCATCGGCGGCTGTGTTTACCGTTCCTAATCTTTACCTAATAGCTAATTCTTGGGTCTCAGGGTTATTGTAGCTGAGGCAAATTAAAATACACTGCATTTCAATTAATATATGTGGTGTATTATCAATTCAAATATTTATGGGCATCTAGCTTTTCCCATTATACCAATTCCCAACATTTCAATACATCAGGAGCCTAAACTAACCGCACACGTCTTCCCACCCATATGCACACACGAGCATTTATCGTCAAGAGCACTTTGTATCGACGAGATTCTAGAAGAGAGTGAAAATCTGGGGCTTTGCTTCCCTTTATATACCTGAACCTAGTGACGCTTACCTCCGCGCCTCAAAATGTAAGGACATTTCTAATTGGTCCTCAGACCACGTTACCTTAACATGTATGAGAATATTCTACTCCAAAGTTTTGCGCATACGCGTCCCCATGACGCGTGGGAAGCCGATTCAATATCTGTCTCTTTCTTTTCTCTATCTGTCTCTTTCTATTTCTCCTTACCGCTACCCGCTCCCTGTTCATTAGCTTGGTGAAAGGTGGGCTCTACCTAGAATTATCTTTTACCTGGAATTTGCTAGCTCACCCGTCTGTTAAAATATTTAACAATCAAGAATTGTACAAAGCAAATTGTAACATGTTTCTTAGTGAATTATATTATTAGTGTGTGGTGGTATATCCCCTTACAGATGCGACAAGAAGTTTTTCAAGAAAATCCTCCACCCTAAACTACCCTTTACAAGAAACATTTCTCAATGTTTTTGATTTTCTAAGAAAATGTTCTTAACGATTTTGATTAAAATAACATATTAAATATACTTACACAACAAATAAAATGTATATCTTGAATTTTCAGGGAATAGCCTGTGAAGTCCTCTTCATCCGGAAGGAGTTCTTATATAATCTTGTGTAACTGGTAAACGGCCTCCGCAACCAACTTGAGCACACCATCATAACTGAAGTCAGGAAAGTTTGTCAACCAACTACTACGGACTGGCCGGGCACGACACAGAGTGGTCGCGCCAGGAACCCGAGGAACCGTTGAATCACACACATCACTCACCACGGCAGCAACCTGGGAACTGCTGCCATACTACCACTCACGACTTCCTTTAACCTTCGCTCCTGAATTCCCAAGGGCGCAAGTAGGGCCTCGGTCATGCTTGCGTCCTGGCACCATTCTTGCCTGGCTTAGGCCCTCGTGGCCGGCCAATATATCCGTACCTTTGACTGCGCTGGTGCAATATGCGGTACAGCCACAATATCACACCTTACTTCCTTCTTTTTCCTTCTTCCATTTTCCGTCCGGTGGAGGAGTTTTTAGTGGGTATGCCGACTATTGGTGATTCCCACACTCTCAGTCTCGACTCCCATCGGGGCTGGGGTAAGTGAATAAATCATTTTCTCCTCCACTCGAAAAAAAAAAAAAAAAAAAAAAAAAAAAAAAAAACGTTAAGCGATAGACGAAAACACACCACACAAAAAATGTAGATCTCGCGGTGTCATGGAAACGGTATGGAATTTTAAAGCCACCATATGGCGTCCAGTTCTTAAACATATGACTCGCTATTCCTTTTCTATCTGTAAGGTGAAAGTAGTTTGTATTGAAAGAGTTGTATCGTATTTCAGCTGTTGGGGAGCCGAATTTGAACAGTTTCCGGTAGCCTTCGCCCCAAATGTACTTTCAGGTGGCCTTTGCCCCAAGTTTAAAAAAAATATTAACTTTGTAATTCTGACTGTTTCTTTAAGTAGGATTAAATATTTATGTTTGCCTCGGCTGCGTCAGTATTATTGTTAGAGATACGTTTCTCTTAGCAGGGCGCGATGCGACAAGAATGTAGGCTTACACAGATTATAATTTTACTTCACTTCTTTTATTAATGCTTGACACGATTTAAATAACACTTCACTGTATAGAGAGAGCTGTGAGATTCTTTTTATTAATTAATTGCACTTTTTAACACGTAAACTTGTTTTTCGTCTCGCACGAATACGTATTAAAGCTCTCGAGGACGCATCTCGCATCCGGTTACAATCACTGTCTGCAGGCAACTGAACTGTAAATTTGTAACATTTTCTCCTTTTCAGTTTCTGATTGGTTAATCCTACTCCAATAGAATAGCTTCATTTAACTAAAGCTTTTTCTGGTAGTTGATTGGTTATTTTATAAACTGTCACTAAAATTACATTATTGTTACTCCAAGAATCACAAGTAGTACTGTTAAACCTTCTTACTCATTATTGACTCAAGGTTACCTCATTGTTAGCAACTTTTAACTTATTATTCTCACAACTCCTACATTATTAAATTACGTAATATATTCACATAACATTATTACACATGTATACAATAATACAAACATATACAATGACTGTTACATACATTTTTTTATATATTGTTACATACATATAATGCTCTACATGTAATTAGACTGAAATCATTTAAGTGTTAGCAATACTGCCTAAAAGGAAATGTGTCATGTAGCTATTTCTGGAAAGATTCACCTCAATTTAAATGAAGTAGTTAGAAAAATAAACTTTCGTACGAATATTTGTATACACACTAATAAATGATACAGGGTAGAGAAAGTCATGTGAATTCAACTCATCAGAAATGCTTTCTTTTTGTTCATGTTTAATTCCTACTCGTACTTCATAGCACACCACAGGCGGCGAGTACTGATGATGCATTAAACGAAACGATAACTGGGGAAAGGAAATCAGGGAAGGAAATGTTCCAGATCTAAGTTTAGGATATTTCCCCGAATTTGCCAGTTATGAGGACTGACTAAAACCTGGAAAACAAAGCGTGTCATGC
Organism: Deroplatys truncata; assembly: GCA_030765065.1. Lineage (NCBI taxonomy): Eukaryota > Metazoa > Arthropoda > Insecta > Mantodea > Mantidae > Deroplatys > Deroplatys truncata. The sequence goes on from CM060979.1 coordinate 19,221,222, forward strand.
GAGCGCGGTTCTGCCGGGAATTCAATTGCGGACCTCCCGCTCACGAGTCTGTACTTTAACGAGCTCGACCAGCCGCATAGATAATGTATTGGTTAATATCTATTTTTATGCAGGCATGTGTTTGTTCACAATGCCCAGGTTTATCATCATGGTCGTATAGAAATGCTGGCAAAATACTGCGACTTAGTTTAGATTTCACTCGCAGTTCAATTTGCTGTTCTTGCGCGTAACGTAATAAAACACCGAGTTAAGTTGCCTCTCTCCCTCCCACCCTCCATGGCGGCGAGGAATCATCGCTCGGAATGGTCGAGTAGGTAATTGTTTAGATAAGTATAGTATGTTAAATTTTGAACCTATATGGTCCCGTGGTTATTTAATAACAAAAGCTACATAATTGCCAGATAATACGGAAGACCTAAACACATACAATGAAATAAGATTCCGCACTCCCAGGCCACCAAGTTAATATCTTTGGAAAAAATCTGATGTGTTACACTCACATGACTTTCTCTACTCTTATACAAACTATTTTTACAAACGCTTATGCTTCATGTTAATCGAGATGTTAATCTTATTGCTAATTTTCTTGTAGATGCAAGGGGAATTGGTAGGCTTTAAGCGATAGTCAGATCTTTTAAGAGCTGTTTGCTATGTGGAGTATTCCATTCTCTTTGTATGTCCAGGACATAAAAAAAATGAATAACGAATTCCCATTTGAGAAAAAGTATTAGAAAATTTAAGGGAATAACAAGCAATATCTCGAAAATGGTTCACTCAACAACAAAAAATGTATACGACATAAATTGTGTATTTTAACGCGAACTACATTTTTGTGCAGTAAAATTTTGTCTATCTCTTATGGTTTACCAGTTATGCAACAGTCGTTCACAATGAAGAATACTTTTGGAGACATTCCCAAAAAATTGAAGATATACATTTTATTTGTCATGAAAATATCTTAAACATATGCTATTTTAATCAAAATCGTTAGAGCCATTTTGAGAAACTTAAAATTTTCGAAAAAGGTTCCATGTAAAGGATAATCTGGGGTGGGGGAATTTTCTTGAAAACCTTCGTGTCGCATCTCTGGAAGATACTGAACCTAAATACCAAGTATGGTGTTTATCCGGCTGTTCGTTTCTGAGTTATGCTGTTCACAGACAGACACACAGACAGACACACACGGACATGTTTCCAAAAATGCTTTTTTTGGACTCAGGGGATCTCAAAACATGTATTTCCGGTGAAATCTCGGTATAGAATTTTTGGGTGGAATACCCTACTTACTATAAGTAGTAGAGAAAGTAAAAAATTAATAAGGAATTCCCATTTGAGAAAAAGTATTGGAAAATTTAAGGGAATAACAAGCAATATCTCGAAAATGGTTCACTCAACAAAAAAAATGTATATGACATAAATTGTGTATTTTAACGCGATCTAAATCTTTTGTGTAGTAAAATTTTGTCTATCTCTTATGGTTTACCAGTTATGCAAAGCTCGTTCACAATGAAGAATACTTTTGGAGACATTCCCAGAAAATTTAAGATATACATTTTATTTGTCACGAAAATATCTTAAACATGTGATATTTTAATCAAAATCGTTAAGAGCCATTTTTGAGAAAATTAAAATTTTCGAAAAATGTTCCATGTAAAGGGTAATCTGGGATGGAGGTATTTTCTTGAAAACCTTCGTGTCGCATCTCTGGAAGATACTGAACCTAAATTCTAAGTTTGGTGTTTATTCGACTGTTCGTTTCTGAGTTATGCTGTTCACAGACACACAGATACACACATGGACATGTTTCCAAAAATGCTTTTTTTGGATTCAGGGGGTCTCAAAACATATATTTCCGGTGAAATCTCGGTATCGAATTTTTGGGTAGTATACAATACTTCCCCTACTTACTATACGTAGTAGAGAAAGTAAAAAAGCCATAGTCGGCGACCTTCAGAAAAATAATCTATCAGTTAATATAAAATATCGGTTTTCTGAATTCTAAAGTTAGTATTTCTCTCTTTGTAGAATTATTTAGCATGTCCTGCTAATGAACTTGATTATACATAAATACAAACGAAATAAAGAAAACATTCCTTACATTGGGGTTATCAGAAGTTTTGATATCCAGAAACCTCTGTGCATACATCTACAGAATTAGAACAAAGGTCTTTCAGAGGTTTGACACTGTTTCATTACATACACGTCTGCAGTATGTGGTAAATGGCAATTAAAGCAACAGATATAACACAGGATGGATTGTTTCTCTTCTGTTTGCTGACATGGCCATCTATGTATATTCCTTGCAATAAAATGTTACCGGCTTTGGTTTTTAAACGCTGCCGAATGCAGCAACTATTTATATTGTGTGGAGTAACAACAACATAGCGAGACATGTAACAACATAAACGAGCGGGATGGCTCAAGCGGTAAAGTCTGTGGCCCGCATTCGGGAGGTCTCGGGTGCAAATCCCGTGGGCCGACCAATCTGTCGAGGTTTTTTCGTGGTTTTCCTCAGTCGCAAAGGTAAATACCGGATTGGTACGACCCAAAGTTCCATCTTAATTCTAAAACAATAGTAAAATAAAAAATAAGTGGTAATAGCGAATACTATGCCATCTATCTACAGACTGGACGGCACCCTAATGCCATCTGCACGGCATGAAGCAGGTGGTTACAGGGATGAGACCTTTAAGGCTAACTGTTCGCCTTTCTGTGTGCGGGTGACGCAGTATTTTTAACACTTAAATGATTTCAGTCTAATTATATAATATATAAATTCAATAAAGCCCGACTTAAACTACTTTGCGTATGTAACAAAATATAAAAAGTGCATATTACAATCATTGTATATGTTTATATTATTGTATACATGTGTAATAATGTTATGTGAATGTATTGCATGATTTAATGTAGGAGCTCTAAGAATAAAAGTTTAAAAGTTGGTAACAATGAGGTAACCTTGAGGCAATAATGAATAAGAAAGTTTAATAATGTTACTAGTCATTATTGGAGCAACAATAATGTAAATTTTGATACAGTTTATAAATAGACAATCAACAACCAGAAAAAAGCTTTGGATAAATGAAGGTATTCTATTGGAGTAGGATTAGCCAATCAGAAACTGAAATATAGCAAAATTTACAAATTCAGAAAGCAGTTGGTTGTAGACAGCGTTCCTAACCGGACGCGAGATGCGTCCTCGAGAAATTTAATACGTATTCGTGTGAGACAAAAATACTTTACGTGTTAAAAAGCGCAAGTAATTAATAAAAGAATCTCACAGCTCTCTAATCAGTGAAGTGTTATTTAAATTGCGTCAAGCATTAATAAAAGGAGTGAAGTAAAAATTATAATCTGTGTAAGCCTACATTCTTCAGTCGCACCACTCCCTCTTAAGACATCCATATCTCTAACAATAATACTGACGCAACCGAGGCAAACATAAATATATAATATTTAAAGAAACAGCCAAATTACAAAGTTAATATTTTTAAATTTGGGGCGAAGGCTACCGGAAACTTTTTATCATACGTTCGGTTGCTACTACTTCAAGTTCGGCTCCCCAACAGTTGAAATATAATACATCACCTTCAAACTAACTTTCCATACGTAGCAGCATCAAACCTACTTCAAGGGCGGCGGTTAGACTGGACGGCAACCTAATGCCATCTGCACGGCATGAAGCAGGTGGTTACAGGGATGAGACCTAGAAGGCTAATTGTCCATCACATATCGTTCTAAGAGTTATCCACCAACAGATCCGTCGCGATATGACCAAGGAGTTAAAGTGGCGTAAAATAAAATAGATTAAAAAAAACTACTTTCTACTACATGGCATTTTCAAAGTCAATGCCTTCTTCGTGAGCATGTTCTTTTATAATTCCATTGTGTTCCTATTCACGTGCAAGGGCTTTGTAAAGCCTTTTTAATCCTTTAGTAATTTATGAAATGAAATTAGAAGTTGCCTTATAGCACCATGTCCATCAAAAAGAATTGGTTTTTTCAATTGTGAAAGAATTATACAATTTGGTTGAGTGGTGCTTTATCTCTCTCTCTCTCTCTCTCTCACACACACACACACACATTCACTCTCTTGAATATAAAACGTGAAGGCATTTAACTAATTTTAGTTTATTCTTATACATAAAAAATGTGATTTGATACGTTCTATGACTTTCTCTATCCTCTAACTTTATTAGTGTGTATACAAACTATTCTTAAAGCTTATTTATCCATCTACTACATTTAATCTAAATAGATCTTTGCAAAAATAGCTACATTACACACTTCGTTAAAGATACAAAGAGAACAGCGATAGTCAAATGCTTAACAACTGGACGCTATATGCTGTAGCTCCCGAGGTCGCGGGTTCAAACCCGGCGGAGGGCGATGGAATTTTTCGGGCGTAAAAATCCTTAGCATGGTTTCCTTCCAAAGGGAAGTAAAGCCGGTGGTCCCGTGTGGTAGATTTACGGCACGTAAAAGAACCTCAAGTCTGATAAAAAGGCCTCTGAGCAAACTTACCGGTCTTTCACGCCCAATATAAAACGGGACGCTAAGGACCACAGTAGTTAAAGAGGTTCATAAATAAAACTCAATTTAATTTAGCTTAGCTACATGCTGGCCTTAAAATTCCATACTATTTCCATGTAATCCCAAGAAACAATTGAAAATCAATAAGAGTTTAGAAGAATGAGAAGTATTGAACAATTCGAAACTTTAATAAGGGGTATCTCGGAAACGGCTTATGCCACAAAAAACTTAAGTAAATTGTGTGTTTTAAAGAGATATACATTGTTTGTGTGGTACGTTTTCGTCTATCCCTTAATTTTACAAGTTATTGAACAAAATTCCTTCTGAATGAAGAGGACTTCCTAGGCTATGTCCAGAAAATTCAAAGATATACATGTAAAGGGTGGTTAGAGTGGGGGGATTTTTTTGAAAATTTTCATGTCCCATTCGTCGAAGATGCTAAACTCAAATACTAAGTTTGCTATTTATCCGACTTTTAGTTTTTGAGTTATGCTGTTAACAGACAGTCATACAGATACACACACGATGTTTCCCAAAAATACTTTTTTTTTTTGGAATCTGGGCGCCTCTAAACATGCATTTACGTAGTAGAGAAAGTAACAATAGGCACTTAGCCTAAAACCAGAGGTTTAATGGTGACAAAACATAATCCGTTTAGTTACTATAAGAGTTATGTGGACTTATTCAGGAGATGAAACAGGTTTAGTTATCGAGACGCGAGCAAAACATAAATTCTCTGTGACCAAACATCAGAACCATTAAAACAGAACAATGATAGAGAAGTTTTTCGAGTTTGAAGAAGCAAAACACCTTAAACACGCTTTCGCCATCTACGGGACTAAAGTAGATTAGAGGGAGAGTTGTGCCGTGGTTTTAGAAGCGCCGCTTTGCGTCTAAGCCGGTACGGAAACAAAGTTGAAACGGCTTAATATGCTTTGTACAGAGCCGGCCGGAGCTTTGGAAACAAACTCTTGTGTATCTGACAAGACACTTGACATATTGGAGGCCGTTTCATCAGTGTTGCAAATGAAGGCGAGCAGGTGGAGGTTTAAAAAAACAGCTGCAGCATTGTGATATGGATCATTATCTGCTAGAAGAAGGAGAACTAAAGAAGAAAAGGAAATCCAATACACAACAAGACGCGGCTAACAAATCTGGGAAAATACTTCATTCAGGGCTTCACAACCACATTTAACAACTTTTTTAAAAATCACATACCGTGTGGAATGCACATTTTAGGAGAACTGGGGTCACTACGGAAGTCCGGGCCAGAACAAAATTTGCCATATTTAAAGACTGTACTCTTGTTATCTAACTGATTACCCTCCTCTTTGCAGGACTTACAAACCAATGTCTTGGGTCAGTAGCCTGTCGAGGAACAAGCAAACACTGGATCATAGCACATCCAGGATGGGTGATCAGTCCAATGACAAGCCAATACCTTGTGTCAGTAGTCTGTTGAGGAGCAAGCAAACTCTGGATAATAGCATATCCAGGACGGGTGATCAGTCCAATGACAAGCCAATACCTTGTGTCAGTAGTCTGTTGAGGAGCAAGCAAACTCTGGATAATAGCATATCCAGGACGGGTGATCAGTCCAATGACAAGCCAATACCTTGTGTCAGTAGTCTGTTGAGGAGCAAGCAAACTCTGGATAATAGCATATCCAGGATGGGCGATCAGCCCAATGTCTTGTGTCAGTAGACTGTCGAGGAGCAAGCAAACTCTGGATCATAGCATATCCAGGATGGGTGATCAGTCCAATGACAAGCCAATGCCTTGTGTCAGTAGTCTGTCGAGGAGCAAGCAAACTCTGGATCATAGCATATCCAGGATGGGTGATCAGCCCAATGACAAGCCAATGCCTTGTGTCAGTAGTCTGTCGAGGAATAAGCAAACTCTGGATCATAGCATATCAAGGATGGGTGATCAGCTCAATGACTAGCCAATGTCTTGGCTCAGTAGCCTGTCGAGGAGCAAGCAAACTCTCGATCATAGCACACCCAGGATGGGTGATCAGCCCAATGATAAACCAATGGCTTGTGTCAGTAGACTGTCGAGGGACAAGCAAACTCTGGATCATAGCACATCCAGGATGGGTGATCAGTCCAATGATAAACCAATGCCTTGTGTCAGTAGCCTGTCGAGGAACAAGCAAACTCTGGATCATAGCATATCCAGGATGGGTGATCAGCCCAATGACAAGCCAGTGCCTTGTGTCAGTAGTCTGTCGAGGAATAAGCAAACTCTGGATCATAGCATATCAAGGATGGGTGATCAGCTCAATGACTAGCCAATGTCTTGGCTCAGTAGCCTGTCGAGGAGCAAGCAAACTCTCGATCATAGCACACCCAGGATGGGTGATCAGCCCAATGATAAACCAATGGCTTGTGTCAATAGACTGTCGAGGGACAAGCAAACTCTGGATCATAGCACATCCAGGATGGGTGATCAGTCCAATGATAAACCAATGCCTTGTGTCAGTAGCCTGTCGAGGAACAAGCAAACTCTGGATCATAGCATATCCAGGATGGGTGATCAGCCTAATGACAAGCCAATGCCTTGTGTCAGTAGACTGTCGAGGAGCAAGCAAACTCTGGATCATAGCATATCCAGGATGGGTGATCAGTCCAATGACAAGTCAATGCCTTGTGTCAGTAACCTGTCGAGGAACAAGCAAACTCTGGATCATAGCACATCCAGGATGGGTGATCAGCCTAATGACAAGTCAATGCCTTGTGTCAGTAACCTGTCGAGGAACAAGCAAACTCTGGATCATAGCACATCCAGGATGGGTGATCAGCCTAATGACAAGTCAATGCCTTGTGTCAGTAACCTGTCGAGGAACAAGCAAACTCTGGATCATAGCATATCCAGGATGGGTGATCAGCCTAATGACAAGCCAATGCCTTGTCAGTAGCCTGTCGAGGAGCAAGCAAACTCTGGATCATAGCACACCCAGAATGGGTGATCAGCTCAATGTATGGTGTGGCGGTGAAGAAGGAAATGAAATGTGACGAAAGGGATGAAAATCCGCGGATCAAATTATCCAACCCAGCATTCGCCTAGCAATAGACGAAAACCGCGAAAAAACATGTGGTCAGAATGGTCGACCCAGGCCTTTCGAAGCGAGAACTCCCAAAACGTTACCTCCTGAGCCATCCCGCTCAGTAAAAAAACCTCCTCCCGACCAATGAATTAATGCCACGGTTGCCATCTACTGTAATGACGGACTACTAAATAAACCCCACATGCATAAAAATATGGAAAACCTGTTACATTTTTACTCATGTATTTAAAATCAAAGGAGGGAAAAAGCTTGAGTAGCTCCACGGAGATTTGAACTTGTAACCTCAGGAACAGTAAGCTAACTAAATGCTGCAGAAAGCATGACATTTTAACGGGCTTTAGTCATACTCCACTTGAGGACCAATAAATCAATAAAGTGCGTTTGGGTTACAAATATTCAGTGTTGAAACACTCTAAAACATCGGTCGGTTTGAAATCTCGTATATGTATCATTTTCTCGGAAGGCTTTAGAGATTATAGTTGTGCTCCCCATTATAACTACTAAAAGAATGTACCCAGTTTTGTGAACAAAGCTTGGTTGACCCGAGCGCTCACGAAGGTACCCGATTCGAGCTGCTCTCAGACGTGCAACGAGTGTACATTAAAATTAGTTTCGAACTAAACGTGTTTCAGAACTAAACAGCTGGTTCGGTTGCCACGGAAGCAAAAGAAGGCAAGATATTTCAACGACCAATCACAACACACTCGTGCGGACACGAATGTTAATGTTATGGGTACATTCAGTAGGTTAATAATTCTGGATAGAGCATAGTAGAGTGGTGCAAACTATCGGAGATCCCAGAGCTTCAAAACAGACGTTCTCGCGCATTTAACTATGTTCAGATCATTGTGAGTTGAATAGAACCTATGGATGTGTGTGGCGTATATGTACCTATATACAGGGTTATTCAAAAAGGAGCAGTGCTTAAATATTTATTTACAATAAACGGAAAGTTCAGTTTTATTTTATGCATTCAAACGCTTTTCCCTTTGCATATGCAACCATCTTCTACGAATTTCTTGTCTCAATTATTGTAAATCTGTTTATGACGAGGCGGCTTGAATTTACAACTAAATGCACGCTGTACCGAAACAATGGTTTCACTCTTTGGATACTGTAGCACACATACGAACTTCTCCTGTGGCGTTGATCTTTACTTCCAAACAAACCACAGAACCGATGTACCAATGAAAGGAACTAATATGGGCTTAAAACTTTCCAATTTCCTCTATTCAGTGATGTGTTGATATGTCGCGATCTATTGTCGTTCATAAGAAATAATTATTTAAAATCAGCTCCTACGTTTTTAATAACCCCATATCGGGAAGAAGGGAAGTCTTTACGTATATTTAAACCAGTTACAGATCTCATTATTTGGAACATATTTTGTATCTTTCAGTTTATATAACCATTTTCTGCGTAGATATTTTAGGTTTTACGAGAACAAACGCACACACTGGCAACGTCGCAGCATGTAGCTGGTAGTGGCCGATAGCTGGTAGCGGGGGTGGACCCTGCCTTTCAAAACCAGAAGCAGGTCAGCACGTAAATAGGTTTCACTTTCGCTGTATAGCGCGTAATTCACGAGTGTAGGTAGACGTTATCAAGGTACTTACGATTTGAAAAGGTTGGCATCTCGTAAACTTGTGCTATACGTATGATCATCCACTAATCACACCTCGAGTTCTTTTATCACTAACACTGAGAGTTTCAGTGCGCAGTACGATGTTACTGTAATAATAACTCATGGAGCTAACATAAACATGGTGTGCTTTTGAGTTAGCGACTGCGAAACGCTTACTGACGATGAAGGCATTACTTCCATACTGTTAGTGTAGGCCAATAGCTACCAATTCGCCAAAACATTACACCACCCTTTCGTCATGTTTGTTTGGATTAAGTTCCCCACCTCTCAGTTCAGGCATGTTTTGTTTACATCCAGGAGCCGGTTCTCACAGTGGCCTACCTTGACCTAGCAACGTTGCCTATGTCTTCAACTACATTATATCTGCAAAACATTGTTCGGAAAATCATTCATTCAAAACCTGTATCACGTTACATAGTTACTACCGAGACTAGGTCAGAAATAGGTTAATCTACCCATCTAAGAAGTACAAAACTATTATCTTCACACATTGAAGAAACTATGTAATTTGGAAAAAGTCATTTTTTTGACGGCTGAACACAGAACAAAATGCTATTGTACTTTTTGTTTGTAATACCTCTATGAAGTGCATATTAGAAGGAACCTAATGAGTTCTCTTCCACCCTGTATACGCACCATACTTCATTTAATGGTGACTTAAAGCTGCAGTTTGATATAATTGCGTAGTTATAATTGGCGCAACAGTTCTAGACATGTGAAAATCTTAATGACAGCTATGAAGCGAGTTGCTTACCAGATCAGCAGGTGACCGTCGTCTGCATGCTGCAGGAGTGCGTGGGACAGTCATTGTCAAATATCCGCACACAGATTATGCACTGCACTGGTAAACTTATAGTTTATATACAGTATATTTAAATCCACCGCTGTAAACAGCGCTTAATATAAAAACCTGTCAATCATCTGCTTCCAATTCTTCCACACCTAACAGCCCTTCTGTGGAATCACTCACATCATTGCCGTCATCACTGCTGTGGTTACTTTCTGCACCATTATCCTGGATGATAATTCTTTCTATTTGATTTCGTTTTCTTCCACTTGAACCCTGAACCTTTTATAATTTTTTCTGAAATTTGTAGCACCACCTTGAAAATTTATGCTGTCTTTCAGCTTAATGAGCAATCTGCTTATTGTTGGCACAGTTTTTTCTTCCACATAGGAATTGTGAATCATACGCCTAATGAGCGTATCGTCTATTTCTGTAATACGTTTAGGGACCTTATGTTTCTTCCTAGGTGTGTCCAATTATACTCTTTCATCCATATGTTTTTTTTCTTATCTTTGAGAACTCTGGAAACGGAATTCAGTGAAATACCAGTTGCTTTGGCTACTCTTTATTTCACTCTCTTAAGGCTTTTGTGGAATTCGGGTGAACATATATTTTCTTCCTTCATCTCTGCTTCTTGCTTCATGAAGTCGAGGACATTTGCAATTTTTTCCTGCTTTGACTATGCAATACCTTACACTTGACTTTGAAAACGTAGGAGCCATGATTATAAATATAACAAATATAAAATAAGCACTATTTAGGTACTCCTTTCTTTGAAATTACAACAAGATGCGGACACTTTCTAAACAGACTGTATGTGTTACGCACTGTAAGCAAAGGTATTATATGGCTTTCGTTGATTAAGCTAAACATAAACCATTCCTAGGCTCGGCAGCTGGGATGGCAATCAAGGTCACGATTCCAGAAGTTTTGCGCCAGTTTATAATATCTTCTTTCTAACCAGATAATTAACTATAAAGGTAACCATAGCTATTTGGAGCAAAACAGAACCAGGTTCCGTTATCCGTTGTGCCGGTGATGATGTTAATACCATCTTTGTCTACCAAAATTGTGTTTAGGTTAGTTTTATAAAAAAAAATCACTTTTGGTAAAGCTTTTACCTTAATTTCTTTTCGTGTACAACAGTACATTTTACCGGCAGTGTTTAAATTAAAGATTATATGCATCACTTGTTCAGCTCTATAACAAATATGTTGGTGCTCCGTTCTGCCCCGGATCTGGGCTAAAACGGACCACACTGCGTTTTCATAAAACCGCAAGTAAACATTAGTGTACTCAGTTTTTGAGGTTTTAAGGTAAAGTTAAGTTATCAATTAATAAAATAAATGTACTTGCTCATTTTCAGGCCTGTACTCGTGCCTCTGCTTTCTGTTTTATACCGCTTTAAGTGTATTGTTCTAAGCATTTTGAGGTTAGGAGCACGGGGTCACAGATGCAGTATAATAACAGCAGCGCTGCATGAACAAAATTCAAATTTTACTCTATGAAGCATCTTCTAAGTGAAATGTGTGAATTAATAAATGGATGAATATTTATTTCTCAACACTCACAGTTACATAATTAAATTACATACAGTTCAACTAATAACATTTGAAAATGTTGCGATATTTGCGTATAAATTCACTTGTTGGGGTTTGCCTATGCTAATTTACGGTTTCAATACTCACAACTCCTGGTTTCAGGTGTACTAATGCCCCACTGTCTACTTGCTTACATTATTTTCTCTATTTCGTCTGTCTTTAGCCCCATTTTCTTTGTAATCATTCTTAACCATTCTCTTTGACCTTGGCGAAATAGTTTCTTATATATTTTATAGCCCTTTTACAGTCAGAGTCTTTCTGATTAATACTTCGCCATCCAAGTTTTTCCATTTCTATTGCCAAACTTATTTTCCCCATGTCTTTGTTTGATTACAATATAATATAAAGTGGAAATCCGTGTTCAATTCACCGCAAATTGGACATTTTTCTATATCCTCGTCATTCCTTATGCCTTTCAAGTTTCTAACTCTTGTTCTCGCCCATGCAAATCCTTCTCACCCCAATTTATTGCGTATCTCTATGTACTTTTCCCTCTCCCAGTGGCGTAGCGTCAATGAATGTGAGAGATGTGTTACATACTCTGTAATGTTCCTCAAACTGGGACAAAAATGGTGTTCATTATAATTTTGTGGTACACAATCGTTCTAAAGCCATTAAAAATCGAAGTTTCTTAAATATTATGATTTGAATTTGCGCCACGCTGCGATAACTTGAACGCAGTCTGTATTGCAACAAAGCTCTGCTCAACGACACCTGCCGTCAGCTGGAGGAAACGGTGTTGTGTGCTTGACCCATGGTATGTACTGAGTTGGAGTACATCTCGTGTTAAAAATCGTACTCACACTATTGCATTTATACACGTGAATTGGGAGTAATTCGCGAGTTGTTTTGTTTCTTGTATGTGTGCTTCTTCAATTGAGAAAATTTGAGCGTGCTTTGGGCACTTGATTACTCACTACCAAAGCAAATGTAGGTTAAGATTTGCGCGGGTTCTTGGAGGAAGGTATGTACACAGGCAGTGTACATCCGAGAAGTCACGAGGCGAATAACAGCTACAATAGCAAACAATACACTGCTTCAGTGCGGTTGTGGCAGCGAAAATGGAAACAAACTGTTGGTGCGATCGGCAAACTCAAGCTAAGAAACTATCAGTCATTAAATTTCTCTGAAAAGGTAGATGTAATTGAAGCAGGTCCTCCAAAGCCCGCACTCACTATTACAGCTAACATTAAAAAATATGTAAGGCATTTCAGTATCAAAGTTTATGAAAGTGAGTCATGGCTGTGCGGTTGTGAAACATTAAACAGACTGTTTTGTTGGTCATGTCTTTTTTTCAAATGAAAAGTATATCTGGAAATCCAGCGGTTATGAAGATTTAAATAACATTATAAGGCAACCAAAAAACACAACTATTCTTGTAATCATGTAATATGTGATAAACAACTAAACATCTTCGGGAAAACTCCCAGAATAGGATTTTCATTGAATAGTCAGTATAAGTTCTCAGTTAAACAGCATAATAGTGAAGTGAAAAAGAATAGAGCTTTACTTTCTCACTTTGTACAGGCCGCATGCTTTTTAGGGAAACAAGCATTTGCTCTTCGTGGTCACAATGAGAAAGAAGGATTTTTAAACAGAGGCAACTATATTGAGTATTTAAATGGATTAGCTATGTATGACACCTATCTGAAAGAACACTTGGAAACGTGGACTGTTTTTCGTGCAACTTCACCTGATATGGAGAATGACTTAATTTCAAGTGTGATTGCCGTCATGACGTATGAAATTAAAAAGGAAATTTGTGTTGCCTTCTTTGTTTCACTGATGTTAGATGAAACTCCTGACATAAGTAGTAATCAACAATTCTGTACGTTTTCCGATACATAACTGTTGACGGAAATGTTGAAGAGAGGTTTATTTGCTTGATGCAGTATTTTATATCACAACAATGTAAATGCCAGAGTGATGCTAGTGTAAATTAACATTATTGTATGACAATGATTTGAGATGTTTGTTAATTATAAGCATTGTTAGGAAATAAGTTTACACGGCCTCACTGAAACTGACAATAGGAGCGGGTAACAATGAGCGAGGGGATGAGTTGTTTATCAATTAGAAGAGACAAACAAATGACGTTAGAGCAGCGCGCTTTTCTTTAGAAATGGAGGGAATATCTTCCCTAGAACATATGTGTTCGCAATTTTGATTGGATATAAAAATAGACGCTAATGTTGGCGCGCTTTATAACCAATAGCAGCTCGATTATAATCTTTTGGCATATCGGGGTGAGGGAGTATAAATGCTAAAGCCGGGGGCAGGTAACGCACAGTTTAAGAGAATCATTCACGCGTTACACGTCGCACAGTTTAAGAGAATCATTCACGCGTTACACGTCGCACAGTTCAACAGAATCATTCACGGGTTACACGTCGCGCAGTTTGACAGAATCATTCACGAGTTACACGTCGCACAGTTTAAGAGAATCATTCACGCGTTACACGTCGCACAGTTTAAGAGAATCATTCACGCGTTACACGTCGCACAGTTCAACAGAATCATTCACGGGTTACACGTCGCACAGTTTAAGAGAATCATTCATGGGTTACATGTCGCACAGTTTAAGAGAATCATTCACGGGGTACATGTCGCACAGTTCTACAGAATCGTTCACGGGTTACATGTCGCACAGTTCTACAGAATCATTCACGGGTTACACATCGCACAGTTTAAGAGAAACATTCACGCGTTACACGTCGGACAGTTTAAGAGAATCATTCACGCGTTACACGTCGCACAGTTCAACAGAATCATTCACGGGTTACAAATCGCACAGTTTAAGAGAATCATTCACGCGTTACACGTCGCACAGTTCAACAGAATCATTCACGGGTTACACGTCGCGCAGTTTGACAGAATCATTCACGAGTTACACGTCGCACAGTTTAAGAGAATCATTCACGCGTTACACGTCGCACAGTTCAACAGAATCATTCATGGGTTACATGTCGCACAGTTCTACAGAATCTCTCGCGTCGTAAATATAGTTACCAAAATGTGAAATACTCGAATTAATAATGTGCGGCAAATAAGTGATTATAGTTACATTCGAAAATATAACAGTTTCAGTCGGGCGTGTATCAAGAGTAAATATGTGAAATTAATACTGAGTGACGGCAATAAAAGTGTAAAAACAAATTCTTTTATCAGTGTTATCTTTTAGTAACAACTCCTTTCCGTTTACACACCCTGTTCAAGAGATTTGCTCGACTGAGTAATAATAGCTAGTCGGAGGACAAAGAACTCAAAATACAAAATAGTAAAACAATAACAGGCGCTCAACAAATAAGATAACACGAACGATACCGCGGCATGTTTTACAAGTGTAAGTTCTGACAGAAGAAGAGATTCCCTCTTGAATCATGCTCTCAGTATTATTAACTTTTCTTGTTCAAATAAACATAACATAATTATAACATTATCCTAAATTATATTTATTAAGCTACCTTCCAGTGTACCAAGCATGCATTAATGAATTTACTAGATAATAATTTTAAATTGTATAATGAATTTCGTGTTTACACTACATATTGCCTAGCTGAGATTAAATATGCTGATATGGGCAATTCTGTTTTGTTTGGGTTAAATTTTAACGAATTTTACAATATACGTTGAGTTACATACCCGAGTCTGATAATCAGGCTACTCCACTGCCCTCTCCAATAGTGTTTTTATTTCCCTATATCCTCAAGCAGCTTTTCTCTTCTGTATTACCAAAAATATCTTATTCTAGCCTTAATTCTATGTTTTTCCAAAAGGTTCCCATGCCACATTTTGCATTTACCCATGCATCTCCCTTACCTATCTGTTCCATAATTTCCTGCATTTTTAATAGCCATAACCCTTTCCAATTACTTTTCTTTTGTATATGAAAACATTCTTTGACAATGTCGCTAACTTCCAGATTGGATATTCTATATAAGTATTTCACAGCTCTTGTGAAAACATTGATCTTGGTGGAGTAGCTACCAAGTCTAATTATGCTGCCCCATTTTGTGATGTTATCGGTAGGCCTAAAACATATTTGCAAAAAGTCTATTGGATTTCTCTCCAAGCATCATCTACTCCCCATACCTCTGCCCCATGCAAATCTAGTTTTCTGCTGTGGCAGTGTAAATCCTATCAATCCACTTGACAGTTAGTTTCTACAATTACCACGCTAGCCTCTAGTTCCCGAGGTCGCGGGTTCAAACCTGGCGGAGGGCGACGGATTTTTTTTTTTTGTGTGTAAAAATTCTTAGCATGGTCTCCTTCGGAAGGGAAGTAAAATCGGTGGTCCCATGTCGTAGATTTACGGCACGTAAAAGAACCTCAAGCCTGATAAAGAGGCCTCTGAGCAAAATTTCCGGTCTTTCACGCCCAGTATAGAATGGGACGCTAAGGACCACAGTAGTTAAAGAACGTCCATAAATAAAACTCCATTTAATTCAATTTAACATGATCTTATAACACTCATGGCCATTTTGCCTTTTGCTAAGGCATCTTTTTTTTTGCTCACTCCAACTTCCATTCGAATTAAGTCTTACCCCCAAGTAATCAAATGTCCTTAGCACCTTTATTTCTCTTCCATTTATCTGCCATTTCTCATCCTTACGCAGTCAATAACCTTTTTTAAAAAATAAGCAAGTTCTTCGTTTTCTTTTCATTTACTTTTAGTCGCCATTTTCTACAAAACGTCCTTACTTCCTCGATTGCCCCTCAGCCCTCCGCAAAGTGAAATGAAACTCACACGACACGTGTGTATGTATTCTTTCAACTAATGAGTACTGATACACAATGAGAAGCTGGCATGTACTGTACTGAACTACTATTGTGCCATCCAGTAGGCTTCACTCAGACACACTTAGTCACAGTGACTAGTAGGTACTGCACAAGAGTACATGTTGTTTACATCTGACATGCCACAAACAGGTCTCACAATCGGTGACTTTGATTTAATGTTGTTCATGTAGTGCAGTAGATTAAAAAAAACTGTTTCCTAACCTCAAAATGCTTACTTTGGTACCGCCTTTCTATTCCGCGATTTTCTGTACACTTGATCAATTTAAAAGCGGTCGGCGTCTGAGAGACGGAGCTTGAATCGGGCCTGCGTATATTCTTATAGTAGTTATAATGGGGAATACAACTGCAATCCCATATACGAGATTTCAAACAGACAGATGTTTCAGAGTACTTCAACACCGAATACCTGGAACCAAAACACATTTTATTGACTTATGGTTCTCAAGTGGAGCATGACTAAAGCTCATTACAATGCCACGCAACAGGCTTAGCTCAGTGGTAGAGAGTTAGAGGTAGAGAGTGGTAGCTTACTGTTCTTGAGGTTTCAAGTTCAAATCTCCGTGGGGCTACTTAAGTGTTCCCCCTTTTCATGTTAAAGACGTGAGTTAAAATATACAAGGTTTTGTTCATTTTGACAATTTATCAGGAGAAAGTTTCATATTCAATTTACCTTTATAACCAAAGATTTCACCATTACTGTAGTTATATTTGTAAGTAAAATGAAGTAAAACAAGCAATATTATGTAACTCTATTACAAGAAAATAGCTGTAAAAAATAAAAAAATAGGAATCCACTACGGAGAAACGAGCTCGAGTTCTTTGCGTACAAGTTAAGTAGCTTAACCACGGCTCCACCCCAAGCACGGTGTGGAGGTAGCCGAATCAGTATCTTGTGGCTTGTATTACAGAGTTAGCCAAAGCGGTGCACAGAAGTTGACGGCTGTGAACCGCGCGTTCACTCGAAGGGACTTTGAGGAAATTTATTGCTCAAGAGTCCGGCCAGTTTTAGTTTGACCGAGTGTACGTTGTTTTTGCGTAGCCGTACAAATGAGCGCTTCAATGGTCCTCTCATTCTTATCCCTTCTTTCTCTGTGGATATCTTTATTGTTTTTCATTCGTATGTAGTATAATACAACTGGGACGTTAAAAAAAGTATCAACCTGTTACTTTTCCGGTCCTAATTTCAACCACATTCACAAAAATCAGCGCCCGAAAATAATTCATCAGTACTGAATTACTAATTCGCATAGTGAAGCATCTGTTAAAACATGAATGCGTCAGCTACGCAATGAGTAAGCAAGGATGAGGTAGTAGTAATTATAGGACAATTATAAACGGCCTGGACGCATCTCGGATCTTTGAGACAAATGAAGTGGTTATTGGTGAATGCTCAAACCAGCCCGGTGTATAAAGAGTTGAGACATTATCTAATAAAGCCGACTGAGATTTGGAGTCAACTCTTTGGATCACCAGGTAAACATGGTTCACGTTGCACTACAAAGGTTGGCAGCACAGCACAGTGTGGTTGTTGCCGTGCTCAACATCTGTAGCCCATCTACTAATCCTGAGCTGTAAAGCATGGTTAAGATGTAGACGTTAGGCCTATTCTACAGGCATGCTCAAGATAACAAGCGGAAGTGTATCGCAAGGGCTGTGGTCTGTGAAGAACGATGTGAGAAGTGGTCTTCTGGTTTTCAAAATCACTTAGAGCGACAGTAACGGTCTTGCAAACAGTCTAAATCCCCCTATGAAAGCTGAAATACATGCAGGAACATCAGTTTTACTGACAGGGGTTGGTAATCCCTGGGGATTATGCTGAAAGCGAAATATAAATGAATTTCCTATTTTGTACTGTCCAAATACATAGGACATTGACAAGCTCGTTTAACGGGGAACTGGTTGAATGACGCTTGGGGAAGATTTTCAGACACGTTGCCTATTTTTCCATAATGTTTCCGGCCCGAAAATATGTCCTAATGTAAACAATTCAAGCAGTATCACTCCGTACTTGACTTTTCGTGAACGCATAGTAGAGCTTTCTGTCTTCCCCCTCAGCAGCTACTCAGCTGTCTAACTTTGGGACTTGAAGAAACTGCCATTATTACCTCCCTATGTTATTATGCCCATGTGCTATCTTTCACTGCGCCAGTATCGAGTATTAAAAAATACTGTCCCTAAGCTTGTTAAACTACTACTTCTTCCTTCATGGTTTAGGCATTTGCCTGCTCCGGTTACTGTTAATCTAAATGTGCGAGGGCGGATCGAAAAGTAACGCACAATAATTTTTTTTTACAAAAAAGTTTAATACTTAAAACAAAACAAAAAATATCACAAATGAACTTGCACTTTTTACCCGCTTTTCGACATGGTCACCAAGTTTCTAAAAACATTTTTCCCATCGTGATACCAGTTTCAATATGTATAGCCTACTGCGGACTGCTGATTTCACTTCCACATCCGTCGCAGAGTGTTGGCCGTCCAGGTATTTCTTCATGGGACCAAACAGATGAAAGTCGTTGCTGTGCAAGGTTCGAACTGTACTGTGGATGCTGGAGCACCTCCGAACCAAATTTGGTGATTTACTGATGAACAGCAGCTGCAACATGGCGGCGAGCATTGTCATGAAGAATTTTGACATCGTCAGCATTCATGTTGTGGCGTTTGTCACGAAGGGCACGACGCAACTTCACCAAAGTTTTCATGTAGGCTGCAGCATTCACAGTGATCCCATGTTCAGCAAAGCCCACCAATAGAACACCATGCATATCCCAGAACACCGTCACAAGCACTTTCCTAGCAGATTGAGTCACTTTCAATTTTTTCTTCACTGGGGAACCAGCATGTTTCCACTCCATACTTTGCTTGCTTGGTTTCGGGCGTGTAGTGGTATGCCTACGACTCATCACCAGTGACGATTCCTATCAGAGAGTCATGCCCTTCTGCGGTGTACCGCGTTAGGTGATCCAAGCTCATCATTCGCTGGCCCTTGTGGTTGTTTATCAGGTTCTTAGGCACCAGCGAACACTAACTTTACGAAATTTCAATGTATCATGAACAATATCGTACACTGCACCATAGGAAATGTTGAACTCTTACGATAAGGTTCTGCGGGGTTGCAGCTCTTACTGGCCTCCCGGAGCGTCGCGAATCACTAAGGTCCACACGGCCCTCTAGGAAGAATGCACATCACCTAGAGACATTGCTACGTTCCATACAATCATGCCCATACACACCACGCATGTCCCTGTGAATATCACTCGGTTTATGCCCTTTGGCTCACAAATATCGAACCACACCTCTCTGCTCTTCACACTTGGACGGCAGTAACATGCGCGCTGTCTTTGTTGCGTAGTTCACACTTCTCTCGCTAGAGCTGCACATGAAACAATAAATGCCCTACGTAGTGAGAACTTCGAACTATATCTGTGTGAAATGGCAACATTCCAGCTGCAATACAAAGGCAGAAAAAAATTATTGTGCGATCCGCTCTCGTACTAATTCAAGAATGGGTGAAACAATGTTATTAAATATATTTTATTAGAAAAAACCTATATGTTAGTGGGAGTCCTCGAATAACAGCGCGACACCCAGCTCGGAATCACAAGTGTTGATATCGCTTGAATTCGTCTTCCAGGTTTATAATCAGCCTGTCTACAACTTGGTGGCAAAGCATTCACGGACGCACCAGTTGCTTCCGATGTTAATTTAATGACATCCTCAACAGCAACGTTATCATAAAGCCATAACAGTTGAACACATTCAAAACCTTCGTTTTTGCACCACTTTTAAGGTATCTGCCACGTCTATGTTTAATTACACTGCTCTACCTGCAACGCTAGTTCCATGATCACAACAAAGCAATATGCATTAGTACGACTGTTGCTTCGCTCCAATAAACAGCGCGGAATCCGATGGCTGTATGGCCACGATAATAAACAGAAGCTAATTAAGTTATGTTTAAATGAAACGATTATTAAAATACTATGCTTATTCAACGTATTTATTATTTGAAGTGCAAAACGCGTATATAGAGCGCAGTAACGAAGTATATTTTATTGGCTTTTAAGGTGTGCTGCGACGGTGGCACGTGTTTTGTTTACATCAGGGCTCTTTCTTGGGCTGGATGGAATATGCAACTATATTATTATTGCTTTGACACATAAGCGTCCTGCCGCACTTAAATGCAGACCCATTTCCTTGTAGGCAAGATTTAAACCATGCCTTAGACCGATACAGAACGAAAATTCTGCTGGTGGGCTACTTTTTTAGGAACGGGGTTCGCTAGCCATATGTTCAATCGAAGTTCAAAATTGAGAGCAGAATTAACACCAACCTAGTAAGCGAATCAATTTAAAACAGCCTACGATGTCATTTCCCAAATTACGCATTATCATCTCAAACTCGGGACTATTTTCTTCATTAGCAATAAAATATTTATGAAAGGTGAGATAGCTTAGAAAGGTTCCTACCTTCATCTTCATTCATGCCTCCACTCTAAGCTGTTTATCAAATTCCTTACCTGAAACAAAGAAAATAATATATTGTATTGAAAAGCATAATAAATAATGAAGACAGATTTACCAAAATATAGTTTTATGTCAAAGTAAGGACAGTTTGCTTCAAAGCCATAAATCTTTGCGTTTTCATGAGTTAGATCTAAACTATTTATTAATTATACGATGAGAAATGTGCTTTTACAAAATTGACGAAAAGTTTATAAAAACGAGTCTCGTTTTCATTGTTTTCGAGATTTTGTAAGGCACTTTGCAAACATAAAATACCTTTGTACGATTGTACATTGTGAAAATACAAAATATTTAAATAAATTAACCTATCTTAATGACAACAACCGAGTAACGAACACACTTCTTTACCAATATAAATGTAAACTACCAGAGAAAAAAGAAAACAGTCGTTCCGAAAGTCTTGAGAGTTAGCATAAACAAAAGGCACCCATTTATTTACAAACTACATTAAATAATGGGATACACAACATCGTTATAAAATTAAGAACCTTAGACTTTATAGAGAATTTGCAAAGCAGTTTGCAGTGTAGGTCAGGGAAGCTCATAACCGTTCAAGAAACACAATATAGGGAAAGTTTCTAATAGTAAAGTGGTCAGCACACTACTTTTCCACACAGAGGAATCAAGCTTGATTGAAAGTATTGAAATAATCATTTTCTGACTGAAAATTACATTAAGAAAGGTCTGGAAAATCCTACCCTTTCTTTTATATTCTGCTAGGACCGGTCATTACAATGTGAGATCAAACCGCTGGCGCATATTGCTTCCCGCTTAGTAGAGTAATCCTGGGTCATTTGGAGTTCCCAACTGCAACCTGCAAAGGCTCAGCCAACCAGGACTAGCGGACCCTTCTTGGGATTAGAGCGACCTTGACTATGCTTTTTATACAGAGCGGTCGCTGTAAAGTGGGACCACAGATCGCGTGTATGCATGCTCCGCCTGCGCTGCACTGACGTCAGTATGCTGCATTAGTGGTGAGTGACGCGCTTAAGGCTACGTTTATCAGCTGTGTTATACTCGTACTGTGTCAGTTGCTATCATCTGTTTGTGCTGTAAGCACTAGCGTTTGTTCATCTCAAAGGTGAAAGTTCATTCAACACTTCTGTGTTGTGTGTGATTTGCTTAAGGGTGTTCTTGTTTTATTGCCTACTAACAAATTCACGCTTGAACAACAAATTTCTATATCCGATACATACCGAGCGGAATGACTCACGCGACGTCTGTGGCCCGCATTCGGGAGGTCATGGGTTCGAATCCCGCGGCCGACCTTTCTGACCCATGGGTTTTTTTTCCGAGTCGCTAGGTGAATGCTGGGACGGTTCATTACATACCCCGAATTTTCTGTCCCTCCATTTCATCTCCATTCTCATTTCACTTCGTCGTTTATCTGCTTGGCTGTTTCTGGGTTGCAAGTGTCGGCGGGAGTCTCGGCTTGGGAAATGGACGCAACACTTCGTCCCCCGGAATGGGAGAGGTGTTCTAGTCTCTGCCCCAGTGAAGAGAGTGAAGCTGGTTGTACCAGCTGCCATCCTGAGAGTTACCATCTTGAAAAGTAGGAAGCTTACCCTTGCGTGCCTCCTGGTTCGGCCGCCCTCTGTATCCTCTCACCTCACCTCTCCCTTCCCGGGGCGCCCCATCAGGGGGCCTAGGCGCAAAAGATCTTCAGGTGGAGGTGCTAAGTACCCCTCCCTCCTAGTCCTATCTACGATACATACGTAAAAACAGAATCCTGAAGGCAATTTCAGGAGAAAGTCCTAGGAGAGTCTGGTTAATAGGTTTTGGACAATGGGATCGCTAAAAGCTAAACCTAAGAAGGGAAAACAAAGTGTTCTAACGAAGGAAAAAATTGACGAAATTGGTGCATCATTCGAACTCTAAAAAATAAGCTTTATAGGAACAACCCTCAAACCATAGATGAACTTAAGGACAATATAAGGGTAGAAATAAAGAGAATCACGCAGGAATTTATGTGCGTGAATGGAAATTTCATCCGAAGATGCCAGGAATGTCACAATGCAGATGGCATAATTTTCAACACCACTTATAACGCCGTTAGTACTCGTTATATTGAATGTTACTATGACACTAAGTGTGTAACACGGGAGATTTAGAACGGAAAACCCTTTAGTGTAATAGACAGTGCGCATACGCGCGATCCGCAGCCGCGCAATATAGCGAACGCTCTGTATATGGATTATATGATTATTACAGCTGCAGTTCCTACAGAATGTCATTTATGCAACCCCACCGTTATCATCAGTTTGTTACTGTGCTCAATATGGTGCATAATTGGCTCATTATGCCACACGTCCCGTTAATAGCAAAGACATATTTTCTTCAGCAATGGCGTAATACAGGTATCCAAATTGCCGTGTCCTTTTTCCTGAGCAACGAAGAAGCAAAAATCTGATGTGTTACACTCACATGACTTTCTCTACTCTTGTACAAACTATTTTTACAAACTCTTATTCTCCATCTTTCATATTGATCGAGATAAACATTTGCAGAAACGATCTTTTGACATGCAAAGAGAATTACATTTTACACATAGCGACCAGTTCTAAAAATATTTGACTATCGCTTAAGGCGTACTATGTTCCCCTTATTTTGTAATTGCAACGGCAATATAGAAATACAGTAGCCTTTAAGCATAGACATATCTCTTAATAGCTGATTGCTATGTGCAGCACTATTCTCTTTGCCACAGATTAATACTCTTTGCATATCCAAGACAAAAAAATGAATAACGAATTCCCATTTGAGAAAATAAGTATTGAAAAATTTAAGGGAATAACAAGCAATATCTCGAAAATGGTTCACTCAACAAAAAAAATGTATATGACATAAATTGTGTATTTAAACGCGATCTACATTTTTTGTGTAGTAAAATTTTGTCTATCTCTTATGGTTTACCAGTTATGCAAAAGTCGTTCACAATGAAGAATACTGTTGGAGACATTCCCAGAAAATTCAAAATACACATTTTATTTCTCATGAAAATATCTAAACATATGATATTTTAATCAAAATCGTTAGAGCCATTTTTGAGAAAATTAAAATTTTCGAAAAATGTTCCATGTAAAGGGTAATCTGGGGGATTTTCTTGAAAACCTTCGTGTCGCATCTCAGGAAGATACTGAAGCTAAATACAAAGTTTGGTGTTTATCCGACTGTTCGTTTCTGAGTTATACTGTTCACAGACACACACACACACGGACATGTTTCCAAAAATGCTTTTTTTGGATTCAGGGTGTCTCAAAACATATATTTCCGGTGAAATCTCGGTATCGAATTTTTGGGTGGAATGCAATACTTCCCCCACTTACTATACGTAGAAGAGAAAGTAAAAAATTACAATTCTAAATTCTATATTTATCTACACTTGCTGGGAACTAGCAAATTTAGCAACTGCTATCCAGCTACTATCTACTCCTATTTAACTATATTCACTGGAAACCAGCAAAAATGTACTGGTAGCCAGCACAAAACCTTCTACTAAACCACTAATCATTTTAATAAATGTATGCATATTTCTGTTTTATTTAAAATTTTCATTAATTAAAATCTTTTATAAAGTTAAATTTATGTATTTATAACATTCCATTGTTCTGGTAGTAATTATTTAATTTATAACCATTCAATGTTTTATTTAAATCATTTATATATTTATTTATACATTTGTGTTTATTTGTTTGTTTGTTTACCTTATAACATTTTATTTAATCTCAATATTAATTTTCTATTATCTGCCTTTTAATGTTTACATTAATTTTTTTATATTTTATCACTATATATTAAACCATTACCTCTTTTAACCAAACACTAAACCTTCTGTCTTCTTTCTTGTAACACTAAATATCTACTCACTTTACCCCACAACATTTCACTTCACTCACATCCTCCATTTTATTCAAACACCAACTCCACCTCCAACCTACATAAACTCAAAATTCCCCTCCTATTAATAACAATAACAAATTCACATCTCCATGCATCTAACATTACCATAACTCCATTCACTGTCCCTCCCAAACCACATTAAACTACTCCTCCAATGGCAAACCTACTAGCTCCTGCTCCAAAAATGGCGAAACCGCTGGCTAATAATTTCTATTTTTCTTTCTTTCTTGTATTTCATTTTTTAAAATTTATTTTATATTATTATTTTGTAGACATTGTGTAGTTTTTAGTTATTTTATCTGAAAAAATTTGATGCAATATAAAATGTAAATGTGTTTGTGAGAATAAATGTGAAGTAACCAAGGTGTCGTGATAGTATATTCAGATTTTATTTATTTATTTAAGCTCCATTACGATTGGCTGCTGTTTATGTTTCCATTTGTCGTTTTGAATGACAAGATATAGTGTTAAGCTTACGTCGTGATGTTAATGCTTTGTGTTCAGTGTGAATGGCCGTATCAGTCTTTTTACTTAAAACATAAATTCAATTAAATTAACATCAAACAGGATTTACCTCGTCCAACAATTCATACCAGCCTTCAACTAAAAGGCTTGCTCTACCATCCATCGGTATTCTTTATTTAATTGATGAAAATTCTAAGCCTATATTGACTTTAAAAACTATTGCATAAAATGATACTGAAGTGTCTAACGGTTATACATGAATAATCGACTTTTGAGGTTATTGTGGCCCAGTAATACTTTGAAACTGGGACGCCCTGGATTGTTACTGCAAAATGACAACTTTTAGTTCAAATTCTACAAGTCGCTGCCTTTGTGATCCTTCTACGCACAACTCGCGCCCCAATGCAAAGTTGGGAATGCAACTGTAAACAGCATTAAAATGGAAACAACAGAAGGTTAAATGGTACTTACCACACCGTATGTACATCATCTTCCATGTCATGTAAATCGCAAGGGGAGAAAATATATTTTATCGAGTTTCATAATGGTCTACTTTACCACACTCAGTGCAGTGAGGTAAAAATAATGTAACTGGATACTAAGTAATCACCAGTAGCAGTCGTGAGTATACATTTTGGATAGTCCTGAAAATGTGAAATAGCATTTGCTGCATAATAGTTAAGATTATGAACAAATTGATATAACTCCCAACAATAGCTATAATAACACATAAGTTGTCTGACAAAGGAATGTTTGTTGTGTACAGAATTAAGTACAGTGTTTTAGGACAAGAACAAAGTAGTTGAGAGTATGCATGGTATGGAGAAACCAGAGGTTACCACACTTGTG
This sequence comes from Deroplatys truncata, assembly GCA_030765065.1. Classification (NCBI taxonomy): domain Eukaryota; kingdom Metazoa; phylum Arthropoda; class Insecta; order Mantodea; family Mantidae; genus Deroplatys; species Deroplatys truncata. Next base: position 19,247,398 of record CM060979.1, read on the forward strand.
CACGTTACCTACTTCTGCCGTAGTGTGCTACCATCTAGTGGCATTAACGTAAAATTGTAGTGACAGTATGGAAACAGCGCGAGGGAAGCTTCGTGCACACCTTCAAGTATGTACTTGGCCCATAAGGGAATTACGTCTACCAGTTGTACATACGCAAAAAGCTCCTTAAAACGTGCACAAGACAAGATGTGCTACCGACCCTGTTGCCATATTACATCGAGTTTAGAGGAGTAGCGCAGTAGATTTAAACGCCATAGATTTTAAATTACCACATATACATTCAAATAAAAAACAACCAATAAACTCGCAGGGTGTCAAAAGTTATGGTGTTCACGTGCTCTTAAAAACACTTCAAAAGAAATTTATCTGTTGTGTATTTTGCACTTTGATGGTAACATTTTCAGTTTGTCACAGCATTTGCTACCGTTATTGAGGCTACACAATTAATACGCTATTAATAAATTAACAGCAATATTGCCTGCAAATTCAATATCATCAGCATCTAATTTTTGGAATATTTACACTGCTTAGTTACGGAAACAATGCCGACACCATTAACATTGTCCAAATCTATCTCGTAAACGGCCCTCTAGCATTTATCAACTAGCGAACCAATTGCATGTAGATAGCTGGCGTTAGCATTTTACATATAAAAAGTATTAAATTATTTTTATCAAAGTAGATAAAACGTTATACGATATTTATCATAACATCATATTACAATAGTCAACCGGTTATCACATGAGGGACTGCGTTGCCGTCTGCCGCTATCATAGAAAGGCGCGGATGAAACCATACAACATTTTTAAAACTACTTTTAAAGGCTTTACTTACCAACTTTATGAAAGGAGATGCTGAAACTAGCCACCATCGTTGTCCATACACCTCTTTAGGAAACTATCCATCACTCGCTGTAGTTCACGTTGAGAAATGCTGGCAATGTGGATATTTTGTTTTAATTCTTCCAGGGTGTGTGGCTTTGTCTTGTACACTTTGTTTTAAAGTACCCCAGAGATAGAAATCGCAGGGGGTTAGGTCGGGGGACCGAGGGGACCACAAATCTGTACTAATAATTCTGTCCTCAAACACACTTTCAATTTTTCTCATCGAAATATTGGCCGTATAAGTTGTTGCAGAGTCTTGTTGAAAAAAGGCAAAATCACGCTCCCTGGCTGCTAATTCTCTAAAAAAGGGGGCAAAATTGTATTCACATATGTACAGGCTTCAACTGTTGACTCGAAAAAAATTGGCGAGTGATGGATAGTTTCCTAAAGAGGTGCCAAAAGTTTATGGACAACGACGGTGGCCAGTCTCGGCATCTCCTTTCATAAAGTTGGTAAGTAACGCCTTTAAAAGTAGTTTTAAAAATGTTGTATGGTTTCATCCGCGCCTTTCTATGATAGCGACAGACGGCAACGAGCGCCGAGGAAGCGGATAGAAGTAATACGTTACGATACAGGTTACGGATGACAAACAGCTATTGTCGAGTAACGGTTATAAGTATCGCAGTTACAGTGCGGTAACGGTTAACAGTAACGTTTAAGTAATTTGTTTTCTTGATTATCACGTTCGCAGTTAGATTACATTAACGGTTACCGGTAACTATTAGATGTAACTACGTTTCAATATGCACGATGTCGTTGTTTCAGCTTAGCGGCCGCGCATATTTTACTATTAAACAGCATTAATAGTTTATCCATACCCATCTACTCACGATGTATAAAAACTCGTGCACCTATAACCGTATGTTAATAACCATCTTAATGCAATGCAGTGCTGACTGACCTGTCATCTGTAGCCTGTGACCTATATTCGAAGCCATAAGCAACACACTCTAATAAACAATTAATATGTACTTGCAACGCTGTGCAAGGATGACAAACTGCAAACCAATATTGAGGGCATAAAATCCCTGTTCCTAATGGTGAATCATGACATAGGTTTTAAAAATCTGATGTGTTACATTCACATGGATCTCTCTACCCTCTATCGCTCATAAGTAGGTACAGAAATTAGTCGTATGAAACTTTATTGTCCTATCTACTTCATTTCAATCGAGATAAAACTTTCCAGAAATAGCTACATTACACATTTCGTTATAGATACAAAGAGAACAGCGATAGTCAAATGTTTAAGAGCTGCACGCTATATACTGGCCTTAAAATTCCATTCTCTTTCCATTACATCACGAGAAACAACTGAAATTCGACAGGAACTTAAAAGAATGACAAAGTATTAAATTACTCGAACCATTAATAACGGTTATCTCGGATCATTTAACGTTTATCAGTTATACAGGATTATACCAATTCCTTCCAAATAAAGAGGCCTTCCCGGAAAATTTAAGATATATACTTCATTTGTCATGTAAATATCTTTAATATAGGTTTTTTTCAAACTCGTTTGAGCCTTTTGTCAGAAAATCAAAACATTCGAAAAACGTTCCATGAAAACGTTTGGGATGGGGATTTTCTTGACTTGTCCAAATTTTCGTTTTCGAGTGAAGCTGTTCACAGATACACACACATACACACACACCCAAGCATATGGACATATTTAAAAAAAATTACGTGGTAGAAACAGCAAAAATACAATTTTAAGACAACCAAAAACAAGCACCGGAGAGAGGTAAAATAAGTCGGCCACGTCAATATGCACAAAAAGCAAAACACTTTTTTAGGCTTGAAGGCGTATTTATCCCCTTAAGAGACGTAAAGAATTCCAAGTCAGTTTGCAGCATTATTAATTTAATCGTCATTAAGAATTATCTCTTGGCTTACCCTAAAAAGGCTGCTTACAATATGTGAGGTAGCAGAAACACTGGTTGATAATGTGTTTTTATGTTTTAAAAGTATCTTGTGCATATAAAAAAAGTTGAGCTTCATCCAAGAGAAGCCTTAGCAAGTCCCCCCCCCCTCCCACTTAACCGAGATACGAAGAGAGAACTAAGTTGAATCAGCCAGCAAAAAGGTGTCTTTTGGCTGCTGTAGATTAACGATAACGAAGCAAGAACTGTGAAGCAGGCCCATTTAGGATTTACAGCTTTACTTTTTCACTCAAGTACACGCACCCAAAAACCTGCTGGTGCTGCTAATTATACCAACTTTGACGCAACAAAGCCATGTCAAATGGATTATTTTTTGCTCAACTTCAAAAAATATTATGGAATACATTCACACGGATTTTTCTACCTCTATCATTTATTAGTGGAAGTATTGTACTCCACCCAAAAATTCGATACAGAGATTTCACCGGAAATATATGTTTTGAGACGCTCTGAATTAAAAAAAATCTGATGTGTTACACTCACATGACTTTCTCTACTCTTGTACAAACTATTTTTACAAAGGTAGAATCAGATGACTGAAAAATTCAATGCCATAGCCGGGATTTGAACCACGGCTATGGCATTGAATTTTTCAGTCATCTGATTCTACCTTTCCAACCCTGTCCAACACACGGCTTGTGTGAAAGAACAATTAATTCTATTTTTACAAACCCTTATTCCCCATATATTTCATATTAATCGACATAAACATTTGCAGAAACGATCTTTTGACATGCAGAGAGAATTACATTTTACACATAGCGACCAGTTCTAAAAATACTTGACTATCGCTTAAGGCGTACTATGTTCCCCTTGTTTTGTATTTGCAACGGAAATATAGAAATACAGAAGCCTTTAAGCATAGACATATCTCTTAATAGCTGGTTACTAGGTGCAGCACCATTCTCTTTGCCACAGTTTAATACTCTTTGCATATGCAAGACAAAAAATCTGATGTGTTACACTCACATGACTTTCTCTACTCTTGTACAATCTAATTTTACAAACGCCTATTCTCCATATGTTTCATGTTAATCGAGATATCGAGATGTCAATCTTATTGGTAATTTTCTTGTAGATGCAAGGGGAATATGGTAGCTTTTAAGCGATAGTCAAATATTTTAACGCTGGTTGCTATGTGGCAAATTCCATTCTCTTTGCAATTTCAGGACATAAACAAAATGAATAACGAATTTGAGAAAAAGTATAAGTATTGGAAAATTTAAGGAAATAACAAGCAATATCTCGAAAACGGTTCACTCAACAAAAGAAACGTATATGACATAAGTTGTGTATTTTAACGCGATCTACATATTTTGTGTAGTAAAATTTTGTCTATCTCTTATGGTTTACCAGTTATGCAAAAGTCGTTCACAATGAAGAATATTTTTGGAAACATTCCCAGAAAATTCGAGATATACATTTTATTTGTCATGACAATATCTTAAACATATGATATTTTAATCAAAATCGTTAGAGTCGTTTTTGAGAAAATTAAAATTTTCGAAAAATGTTCCATGTAAAGGGTAGTCTGGGGTGGGGGGATTTTCTTGAAAACCTTCGTGTCGCATCTCTGGAAGATACTGAACCTAAATACCAAGTTTGGTGTTTATCCGACTGTTCGTTTTTGAGTTATGCTGTTCACAGACACACAGACACACAGACAGACAGACACACAGACACACAGACACACAGACAGACACACACACGGACATGTTTCCAAAAATGCTTTTTTTGGATTCAGTGATTCTCAAAACATGTATTTCCGGTGAAATCTCGGTATCGAATTTTTGGGTGGAATGCAATACTTCCCCTACTTACTATACGTAGTAGAGAAAGTAAAAAAAATCTGATGTGTTACACTCACATGACTTTCTCTACTCTTGTACAAACTATTTTTACAAACGCTTATTCTCCATCTACTTCATGTTAATCGAGATAAACATTTGCAGACTCTATCTTATTGCTAATTTTCTTGTAGATGTAGGGGAAAATATATTTACAAGGGCAATATAGAACAACAGTAGCCTTTAAACACATACATATCTCTTAATAGCTGGTTGCTAGGTGCAACACCATTCCCTTTGCCACAGATTATAACTCTTTGCATATCCAAGACAAAAAAAATGAATAACGAATTCCCATTTGAGAAAATAAGTATTGAAAAATTTAAGGGAATAACAAGCAATATCTCGAAAATGGTTCACTCAACAAAAAAAGTGTATATGACATAAATTGTGTATTTTAACGCGATCTACATTTGTTGTGTAGTAAAATTTTGTCTATCTCTTATGGTTTACCAGTTATGCAAAAGTCGTTCACAATAAAGAATACTTTTGGAGACATTCCCAGGAAATTCAAGATATACATTTTATTTGTCATCAAAATATCTTAAACATATGATATTTTAATCAAAATCGTTAGAGCCATTTTTGAGAAAATTAAAATTTTCGAAAAATCTTCCATGTAAAGGGTACTCTGGGGTGGGGGGATTTTCTTGAAAACCTTCGTGTCGCATCCTTGGAAGATACTGAACCCAAATACCAAGTTTGGTGTTTATCCGACTGTTCGTTTCTGAGTTATGCTGTTCACAAACACACACACAGACACACAGACACACACACGGACATGTTTCCAAAAATGCCGGGGGTCTCAAAACATGTATTTCCGGTGAAATTTCGGTATCGAAATTTTGGGTGGAATACAATACTTCCCCTACTTACTATACGTAGTAGAGAAAGTAAAAATTACCAAATCGAACTAACTTAGATAAAAAAATCTGATGTGTTACACTCACATGACTTTCTCTACTCTTGTACAATCTAATTTTACAAACGCCTATTCTCCATATGCTTCATGTTAATCGAGATATGGACATGTTAATCTTATTGGTAATATTCATGTATATGCAAGTGGAGTATGGTAGCTTTTAAGCGATAGTCAAATATTTTAACGCTGGTTGCTATGTGGCGCATTCCATTCTCTTTGCATGTCCAGGACATAAAAAAATGAATAACGAATTTGAGAAAAAGTATAAGTATTGGAAAATTTAAGGAAATAACAAGCAATATCTCGAAAACGGTTCACTCAACAAAAGAAATATATATGACATAAGTTGTGTATTTTAACGCGATCTACATTTTTTGTGTAGTAACATTTTGTCTATCTCTTATGGTTTACCAGTTATGTAAAAGTCGTTCACAATGAAGAATACTTTTGGAGACATTCCCAGAAAATTCGAGATATACATTTCATTTCCCATGACATTATCTTAAACATATGATATTTTCATCAAAATCGTTAGAGCCATTTTTGAGAAAATTAAAATTTTCGAAAAATCTTCCATGTAAAGGGTAGTCTGGGGTGGGGGGATTTTCTTGAAAACCTTCGTGTCGCATCTCTGGAAGATACTGAACCTAAATACCAAGTTTGGTGCTTATCCGACTGTTCGTTTTTGAGTTATGCTGTTCACAGACACACAGACACACACACACACACACAGACACACACACACACAGACACACACACGGACATGTTTCCAAAAATGCTTTTTTTGGATTCAGGAGGTCTCAAAACATGTATTTCCGGTGAAATCTCGGTATCGAATTTTTGGGTGGAATGCAATACTTCCCCTACTTACTATACGTAGTAGAGAAAGTAAAAATCTGATATGTTACACTCACATGACTTTCTCTACTCTTGTACAATCTATTTTTACAAAGCCTATTCTCCATATGCTTCATATTAATCGAGATATCGAGATGTCAATCTTATTGCTAATTTTCTTGTAGATGCAAGGGGAATATGGTAGCTTTTAAGCGATGGTCAAATATTTTAACGCTGGTTGCTATGCGGCGCATTCCATTCTCTTTGCAAGTCCAGGATATAAAAAAATGAATAACGAATTTGAGAAAAAGTATAAGTATTGGAAAATTTAAGGGAATAACAAGCAATATCTCGAAAACGGTTCACTCAACAAAAGAAATGTATATGACATAAGTTGTGTATTTTAACGAGATCTACATTTATTGTGTAGTAAAATTTTGTCTATCTCTTATGGTTTACCAGTTATGCAAAAGTCGTTCACAATGAAGAATACTTTTGGAGACATTCCCAGAAAATTCGAGATATACATTTCATTTCTCATGACATTATCTTAAATATATGATATTTTCATCAAAATCGTTAGAGCCATTTTTGAGAAAATTAAAATTTTCGAAAAATCTTCCATGTAAAGGGTAGTCTGGGGTGGGGGGATTTTCTTGAAAACCTTCGTGTCGCATCTCTGGAACATACTGAACCTAAATACCAAGTTTGGTGTTTATCCGACTGTTCGTTTTTGAGTTATGCTGTTCACAGACACACACACACACAGACACACACACACACACACAGACACACACACACACACGGACATGTTTCCAAAAATGCTTTTTTTGGATTCAGGAGGTCTCAAAACATGTATTTCCGGTGAAATCTCGGTATCGAATTTTTGAGTGGAATGCAATACTTCCCCTACTTACTATACGTAGTAGAGAAAGTAAAAAAGCATTTTTGGAAACATGTCCGTGTGTCTGTCTGTGAACAGCATAACTCTGAAACGAACAGTCGGATAAACACCAACCTTGGTATTTAGGTTCAGTACCTTCCAGAGATGCGACACGAAGGTTTTCAAGAAAATCCCCCCACTCCACATTACCCTTTACATGGAACATTTTTCGAAAATTTTAATGTTCTCAAAAATGGCTCTAACGATTTTGGTTAAAATATCATATGTTTAAGATATTTTCATGACAAATAAAATGTATATCTTGAATTTTCTGGGAATGTCTCCAAAAGTATTCTTCATTGTGAACAACTTTTGCATAACTGGTAAACCATAAGAGAAAGACAAAATTTTACTACACAAAACAGATGGCGTTAAAATACACAATCTATGTCATATACATTTTTTTTTGTTGAGTGAACCATTTTCGAGATATTGCTTGTTATTCCCTTAAATTTTGCAATACTTTATACTTTTTCTCAAATTCGTTATTCATTTTGTTTGTCCTGGACATGCAAAGAGAATGGAATACTCCACATAGCAACCAGCTCTTAAAATAATTAACTATCCCTTAAAGCCTACCAATTCCCCTTGCATCTACAAGAAAATTAGCAATAAGCTTAACATCTCGATTAACATGAAGCATATGGAGAATAAGCGTTTGTAAAAATAGTTTGTACAGGAGTAGAGAAAGTCATGTGAGTGTAACACATCAGAATTTTTTTTCTATCTACTTCATTTTAACCTGAATAAATCCTTGCAGAAATAGTTACATTACACATTTCGTTATACGAGGGCAGTCCCAGGAGTACCCGACCTGACATATAGATGGTGGTTGTACCTTAAAATGACTGTTGTAGAAAGTACCAACCTTATAAAGCTTAAGTCTGAAGTTTGATGATGCTACGTTGTATAGCAAATGTTTGGCAGCCATCAATAGTGAACTCTCTCAGTGAATTTGTAAACATGGATAAAAAAAAAGGTCATTCTTACGTGATACAATACTTTCATTTGAAAGGCCTTACTAATACTAAAGCTAAACTAGATTCTACTCTGGGGGGAGTCTGCTCCTTCGTTTTACAACAGTAAAATATTGGGTGGCAGAGTTTAAGCGAGGCCGTGCGAGCTGCAGTGGTCGACCAAATGAAGTGACCACGCCAGAAATTGTGAAGAAAATCCACAAAATGGTATTGGATGACCGTCGACTGAAAGTGCACGAGCTAGCAGACATCGTAGGCATTTCAAAAAGTCCTGTACGTCGCATACTGACTGAAAATTTAGACATGAGAAAGCTATGCGCAGGATGGATGCCGCGTTTACTCACAATGGAACAAAAGCAGCGTGAGGATGTTTCAGTCGAGTGTTTGGCGATGTTTTGCTGCAATAAAGCCTAGTTTTTGCGTCGATTCATAACCATGGATGAAACATGGGTCTATCACTTCACACCTGAGATGAAGGTACAATCAAAACAGTGGATTGAAAGGGGAGAATCGGCTCCAAAGAAGGTGAGACAGTTCCATTTGCAGGCAAGGTCATGGTGTAAGTTTTTTGGAATATGTGTGGAATAATTTTCATTGATAATCTTTAAAAAGAAATAGCAATCAATGGCAAGTATTGTGCAAAATTATTGCAGCATTTGAATGATGAAGTCAAGCAAAAACGGCCGCATTTAGTGGAAAAGAAACGTTTGTTTCATCAAGACAAGCACCAATTCACACATCCATTATCGCCATGGTCAAAATCAATGAGTTAAAGTTCCAATTGCTTCCTCAGGCACCCTATTCGCCAGATTTAGCCACCTGTGATTATTTTCTGTTTCCAAAGTTGAAGAAATAGCTTGGTGGTAAAAGATTTGCCAACAGTGAAAAGGTGGAGTCTGCAGTTGATGGCTATTTTGCAGAACTCGACGATTCTCACTATAAACAGGGTATCGAAGCTTTTGAACATCGCTGGGAAAAGTGTATCGAGCTGAAAGGAGACTATGTAGAGAAATTAAGATGTTTTTCCCCAACAATTTTGGTGTTTTCTTTGTTAGGTGACTACTTCTGGGACAGCCCTCGTACATACACGAAGGGAACATTTCGAGGCTTTAATACCGAATATCTCAGAAAGGTTTATGCCGTAAAATCGCTAACTCGAAAAACTTGAAAAAAGGTATTTTCTTGTAAACTTTCGAGTTCCATGTTTGGGAGATACTGAACTGAATAACAAGTTCTTTTAAAATGCTTCTTCTGGATTCACGGTGCCTCAAAACATGTATATTCGGTGAAATATCGATATCGAATTTTTGGGTGGAGCCTTCTCTACCTTATGATGTAGAGAAAGTCATATGAATGTAACACATTGGTTTCCTTTTTTTATTTCTGACATGTTTAAATTAAACATTTTAATACATTTGCTAAATGAATTTAAATAATTTGGTATGAAATGTGAACAACCCGATCTCGACCAACAGGCCCCTGCTGATGTAAACGGAATTTAAAGTGCTGCACATATTTGCGGTTATTTCGCTGCTGCATGGTAGGACGGGTTTCTGATCCATGCAATTCGATGTTTTAACCGATACATTCAGCCCCATGTCAGCAGTCATCGTCACGCTCTCCTGCTTGACGTGATTAATGAATTCCATGTCATCATGGGGAGGTGTTGCGTTTTCCACTTGGGAAAATACAATAGTCGATTCAAGTAGTCGATGAAATACACCACTGTGAAAAGAGCCGAATGCTTTATTGTTAATCGCCAAACGCTACAGCAAACATAATTTCGACGGAAAAAAACACCAGATTAGGCCTCATAGGCTTACAATTTTAGCATACGAAACAAAGCCACGGCCTTAACTATTTCACTGCAACCTCCACTTTAGTTTTTATGTGTACACTCGCTTCCATTTATGCAGTCACCACAGCTTCGGGAAGCATTTTACCAACTTTCTCAGCGGGCTCGGAACAGGGAGGCATGTGTCTGGAGCGTTTTGTCTTTGTTGCTTGACCAAGCAGTGGTGTGTGTTAACTGTAGCTCACGCGATTGTGCAAATATTTCGGAGGTGCATCGGGGAAAAAATTGTGCGTACATATGTGGCAAGCCAATTTGTCATTTGAGGACTGCTAGGGCAATTCCTTGCAGCATTCGCATGGAGAGACTATTAAAATAATGTGTCCCCTTCAAGAGCAAAAAAAGTACAAAAAGATGTACGAGCAGTCGCATAAACACCAAACTTGGTATTTAGGTTCAGCATCTTCCAGAGATGCGACACGAAGGTTTTCAAGAAAATCCCTCCACCCCAGATTACACTTTACATGGAACATTTTTCGAAAATTTTAATTTTCTCAAAAATGGCTCTAACGATTTTGATTAAAATATTTTCATGACAAATGAAATGTATATCTCGAATTTTCTGGGAATGTCTCGAAAAGTATTCTTCATTGTGAACAACTTTTGCATAACTGGTAAACCATAAGAGATAGACAAAATTTTACTACACAAAAAATGTAGATCGCGTTAAAATACACAATTTATGTCATATACATTTTATTTGCTGAGTGAACCATTTTCGAGATATTGCTGGTTATTCCCTTAAATTTTCCAATACTTTACTTTTCTCAAATGGGAATTCGTTATTCGTTTTTTTTTTTTTTTTGTCCTGGAAATGCAAAGAGAATGGAATACTCCACATAGCAACCAGCTCTTAAAATATTTGACTATCGCTTAAAGCCTACCAATTCTCCTTGCATCTACAAGAAAATTAGCAATAAGATTAACACCTCGATTAACATGAAGTAGATGGAGAATAAGCGTTTGTAAAAATAGTTTGTACAAGAGTAGAGAAAGTCATGTGAGAGTAACACATCAGATTTTTATATAATATGTCGACTCAAAATTAAATCATATGACAACTCATTTATGTCGAATACCGAGCGGGATATCTCAGGTGGCAACGTCGTGTCCCGCATTCGGCAGGTCGTGGGTTCGATTCCCGTGGCCGACCATCCTGATCGATGGGTGTTTTTGAGTTTCCCCGAGTCGCCAGGCGAATGCTGGTAAGGATCATTACTCCCGAATTTCCTGTCCCTATATTTCACCTCCATTCTCATTTCACTTCACCTTTCATCTGCTTGGTCTTTTTCAGGGTTGTACATGTGGACGGGATGTCTCGGGGTGTGCATGGCGGGGAAAATAATGCTCAGTGGAAACCTACATCTTCCGGAATGGGGCGGTCTCCGGCTTCTGGGCTCCCCACGGGGGGAAAGGGAGCCAGTTGCACCAGTGCCCATCCAGGGAGTTTAAAATCTGTGAATGGTAGGAACCCTGCCCTTTGCACGGCATGCCCCTGGTGCGACCGCCCCTGTCTCCTCTCACCTTATCTCTTCCTTCCGGGGCACCCCGTTCGAGTCAGATACAAAAGAGCCTATGTAGGTCGACGTGCTAAGTCCATCCTTGGAATTCTCATCCTAATGTACGCCGAATTATCTCATGGTTTATTTTCAACAAGTTAAAGTGCATAGAACGTTGTAACAAATTCGTAGATAATCCTAATATCACACTTGTTTTATAAATTCCTATTTCATTTCAACTATGAAGAAGCTGATGATAATTCTATGGTAGTTGGACTCATTACAGTATTAGCAACAACGCACAGGCTTTCACCACGGTGTGCCGATAAAAATTTCTCTGCATGCCATATAGGTAGGCGGTGGAAGTCAAACATAGCAGTGGATAAAAGAATCATTACGACTAACGCAAAAATGTATTTTAAAAAAAAGTCATATATGATGTTACCATAGCCTCGTGAGTGGCAAACGAATTTTATTGAAACTCGATATCGACAAATTAACCAAATTTCGTCCACAGTTAAAATTTAATTAAAACAGAAAAGCTTGTGAAGCCAATTTCAATTTTGTACATCCTCCTACAGCAACCTGAAGACCCTTGTGGAATCACAGTTCCTACCACAACATTGTATGGATTTTAATAAATGTTTCTCAATGTGTTGAAAAGCTCGATCCCTTTCCTAACGCACAAAGCGAGTGAAATTCCTATAGCGCTGGGCTAAAGTACATCCATTCCTGCCTTGAAACTTAAACTCTTTTTTTATTTTCTATAATTATTTTAGACCGGACCGAGTGAGTACCTTTAAATGCCATAACTTAAATTTGGTTTGTATGTCATCCTTTGAAGTTTTGAGGCAGTATTTTTAACACTTAAATAATTTCAGTCTAATTATATAATATATAAATTCAATAACAGCCCGCCTTAAAGCAATATATGTATGTAAAGATATATAAAAAGTGTATATTACAATCATTATATATGTTTATATTATTGTATACATGTTCAATAATGTTATCTGAATGTATTGCGTAATTTAATAATGTAGGAGCTGTGAGAATAATAGGTTAAAAGCTGCTAACAATAAGGTAACAATGAAGTAACCTTGAGCCAATAATGAGTAAGAATGTTTATTAATGCTACTAGTCATTATTGGAGCAACAATAATGTAATTTTTGTGACAGTTTATAAAATAGCCAATCAACAACCAGAAAAAGCTTTAGTTAAATGAAGGTATTCTATTGGAGTAGGATTAGCCAATCAGAAACTAAAAAGGAGAAAATTTTACAAATTTAGAGTTCAGTTGCCTGCAGACTTCGTTACTAACCGGACGCAAAAAGTCTCCTCAAGAAATGTAATATGTATTCGTGTGAGACGAAAAATAAGTTTACGTGTTAAAAAGTGCAAGTAATTAATAAAAAGAATCTCACAGCTCTCTATCAGTGAAGTGTTATTTAAATCGTGTCAACCATTAATAAAAGGAGTGAAGTAAAATTATAATCTGTGTAAGCCTACATTCTTGTCGCACCACAACCCTACAAAGAGAAACGTGTCTATAACAATAATACTGATGCAGCCGAGGCAAACATAAATATAATATTTAAAGACACAGTCAAATTACAAAGTTAATATTTTAAACATTTTTTGGGGCAAAGGCCACCGGAAGCTACATTTGGGGCGAAGGCTACTGGAAACCGGGTACCATACGTGTGGTTGCAACTACTTCAAGTTCGTCTCCCCAACTGTTGAAATATAATACAACTCCTTCAACATAACAAAACATCTTCTGAAATTGGTGCCCAAAACGTGGAGGAAATAAAAATTTTCTAGAAATTTCCTCTTCACTGAAGAGGAAATACTTATGGAAAACAACTTATAGAAAATAAAAGTATAGAGCAAGTCTCAATATTTGATTTTCTAGGATGTGAAATAACATATGGGTCTGAAATAGACATTAATAAAAAGGTAAATAAATTTAATTACATAACGGAAATCATAAATTGAACACTAAAAAATAAAATTAGAAAAGATTCAATAATAAAATTGTATAAAGCAATGGCCATCCCCACAGTAACTTATGGGTCTGAAACATGGGCAGTGACAGCAGAAATGAAATTCCTCAGACCTATAGCAGGATACACAAGACTGGATAAAAAGCCAAACAACGAAATAAGGCAAAAGCTAAAAATAGAAGAGTTAAATAAAGTAATAATAGAATATGGAACTAATTGGAAACAACAGTTAAAAGAATGTCATTAAATAGGATACCCCGAGCAACATATAATTACAGACCCCAAGGATAGAGAAACCCAGGACGACCAAAAACGTGATGGACACAAAAAGATTTTGGCCTAAAACCGTGAAGTAGAAGAAGAAGAAACGTGGACTTAAGTCAGCAATATAATTGCAATATATTCTCCTATTAGTTAAGAACAAGTAGCTACTTAAACAGGTCGTTTTTTTCACATTCTTTGAACATAAAAGAGCAATACATCAAGTACAGCGCTTTTCCTTCACTTTGTAGCACTGCAAACCTGCTCGCGCGCCGGCCGCCGCATTTGAAATTCCCGCCGAAACTTACACTATGTGATCAAAAGTATCCGGACACCCCCACAAATATACCTTTTTCATCTTAGGTGCATTCTGTTGCCACCTACTGCCTGGTACTCATTATCCGCGACCTCAGTAGTCATTAGACATCGTGAAACAGCAGAATGGGACGCTCCGTGGAACTCACGGAATTCGAACGTGGTCAGGTGATTGGGTGTCACTTGTGTCAGAAGTCTGTACGCGGGATTTCCACACTCCTAAACATCCCTAGGTACACTGTTTCTGATGTGATAGTGAAGTGTGAGGCAGTATTATATATCACACCATTGTAAATGCCAGAGTGATTGTAGTGTAAATTAGCATTATTGTATGGCAATGATTTGAGAGGTTTGTTAATTATAAGCATTGTTAGGAAATAAGTTTACACGGCCTCACTGAAACTGACAATAGGAGCGGGTAACAATGTAGCGAGGGGGTGAGTTGTTTATTAATTAGATGAGACAAACAAATGACGTCAGAGTAGCGCGCTTTTCTTTAGAAATAGAGGGAATATCTTCCCTAGAGCGTATGTGTTCGTAATTTTGATTGGATAAAAAAATAAGACGCTAATGTTAGCGCGTTTTATTAACCAATAGCAACTCTGTTATAATCTTTAGGCATATCGGGGTGAGGGAGTATAAATTATGAAGTCAGAGACAAGTATCGCACAGTTCAACAGAATCATGCACGGGTTACATGTCGAACAGTTCTACAGAATCTCTCGCTTCGTAAAGTTATTTATAAAATGTGAAATGCGCGGCAAATAAGTGATTACAGTTACATTCGGAAATATAACAGTTTCAGTCGGGCGTGTATCAAGAGTAATTATGTGAAATTAATTAATTGTGACGGCAATAAAAGTGTAAAAACAAATTCTTTTGTCCGTGTTATCTTTTAGTAACAACTCCTTTCCGTTTACACATTCTGTTCAAGAGATATGCTCGACTGAGTAATAATAGCTAGCCGGAGGACAAAGAACCCAAAAATTCAAAATAGTAAAACAATAACAGGCGCTCAGCAAATAAGATAACACGAACGATACCGCGACAAGTGGAAACGTGAAGGGACATGTACAGCACAAAAGCGTACAGGCCGACCTCGCCTGTTGACTGACAGAGACCGCCGACATTTGAAGAGGGTCGTAAAGAGTAATAGGCAGACATCTATCCAGACCACCACACAGGAATTCCAAACTGCATCAGGATCCACTCCAAGTAGGCGTGAGGTGAGAAACCTTGGATTCCATGGTCGAGCGGCTGCTCATAAGCCACACATCACGCAGGAAAATGCCAAACGACGACTCGCTTGGTGTAAGGAGCGTCAACATTACACGATTGAACAGCGGCAAAACGTTGTGTGGAGTGACGAATCACGGTACACAATGTGGCGATCCGATGGCAGGGTGTGGGTATGACGAATGCCCAGTGAACATCATCTGCCATCGTGTGTAGTGCCAACAGTGAAATTTGGAGGTGGTGGTGTTATGGTGTGGTCGTGTTTTTCCTGGAAGGGGCTTGCACCCCTTTTGGTTTTGCGTGGCACGATCACAGCGCAGACCTACATTGATATTTCAAGCACCTTCTTGCTTCCCAATTTAGAAGAGCAATTCGGGGATGGCGATTGCATCTTTCAACACGATCAAGCACCTGTTCATACTGCACGGGCTGTGGCGGAGTGGTTACACGACAGTAACATACCTGTAATGTACTGGGCTGCGCAGAGTCCTGACTAGAATCCTATAGAACACCTTTGGGATGTTTTTGAACGCCGACCTACATCGATACCTCTCCTCAGTTCCGCACTCCGTGAAGAATGGTCTGCCATTCCCCGAGAAACCTACCAGCACCTGATTGAAAGTATGCCTGCGAGAGTGAACGCTGTCATCAAGGCTAAGAGCGGGCCAGTACCATATTGACTTCCAGCATTACCGATGGAGGGCGTCACGAACTTGTACGTTATTTTCAGCCAGGTGTCCGGATACTTTTGATCACGTAGCGTATAACATCCCCCTCACGTTCTTATAGTTCCAATTACAATAATAAGCAGATACCGTATCATAAGAGATGTTGCAAATATTAGCCTTCTCTATCCACATATTTCTGGCATCTTCTCACGGAATTTTCATTCGGATCGGAGAGTTCAATACCCGAAATAGAGTGGGTTTCTCCCCTGGTGTTTTCTTCTAGTTCTTACCATATACGGGGTTTGTTGTACACGCCTTATTTTTAAGTTTTCCCATTTTTTGGCAGTACTTCAAAAAATAAAAAAAAAAACTGAAACCAATAACAACGAATATTTCGGAAACAGCTGATGCTACCTAAAAGGTATTTTAAATTAAATGTGTTTTTTTTCAATGGTATCTAAATCTTCTGTATAGTATGTTTTTGTCTATTATCTTATGGTTTGCCATTTATATAAAATGTCTACCAAATGAAGAGGACTTCAGAGGCTAATCCCAAAAATTTCAAGCTATACATTGTATTTCTCATGCAAATATCTTAAATATATGGTATTGTAATCAAAATTAAAGCAATTCTTGGGTACATAAAAGATAACGAACATTTTCAATATAAAGGGTAGTTTGAGTTATCTTGAAAATGTTCGTGTGTAATTTTTGAAAGATACTGAACTTAAATATTTATTCCTTTTTGAGTTATGCTGTTCACGTGCACGCTGATAAGGAACAGAGAAAGTAAAAAGGAAATATCTGATGTGTCACATTCACATGACTTTCTCTCCCTCTATCGCTTATTAGCGGAAGTACAAGTTATTCTTACGAAAGTTTTTCTATTTACATTATTTTAATCGACATAAACCTTTGCAGAAATAGCTACATTACACATTTCGTTATAGATACAAAGAGAACAGCGATAATTAAATGTTTAACAACTGGACGCTATATGCTGGCCTTAAACTTACATACTGTTTCCATGACATCGCGAGAAGCAACTGAATACCGACAGGACTTAAAAAGAATGATAACGTATCCAGCAATTCGAAACATTAATATCGGATATATCGGATTGACTGATTTTTTTTCGTCTATGACCTAACGTTTATCATTTACGCAAGATTTTATAAAATTCCTTACCAGAGGACTTCGGAGTTATTCCCAGAAAAATCAACGTATACATTTTACTTCTGATGTAAATATCTCTAATATTTTAGTCAAAATCATTAGACCGATTCTTCAGAAAATTAATAAATTCGAAAAATGTTCCATATAAGTAGTAGTTTGGGGTGGGGGATATTCTTAAAAATTTTCGAGTAGCATTTTTGGAAGATGCTGAGCTTAAACACTATTTCGTTTCGTGTTATGTTATTAGCACACACACACACACACACACACACACACACACACACACATACACTCAGACATTCTTCTAAAAATACCTTTTTTCACTTTCTCTACTACGTATAGTAAGTAGGGGAAGTATTGCATTCCACCCAAAATTCGATATCGAGATTTCAACGGAAATATGTTTTGAGACCCCCTGAATGATCGGATAAACACCAAACTTGGTATTTAGGCTCAGTATCTTCCAGAGATGCCACAAGAAGGTTTTCAAGAAAATTCCCCCCACCCCAGATTACCCTTTAGATGGAACATTTTTGGAACATTTTAATTTTCTCAAAAATGGCTAACGATTTTGATTAAAATATCATATGTTTAAGATATTTTCATGACAAATGAAATATATATCTCGAATTTTCTGGGAATGTCTCCAAAAGTATTCTTCATTGTGAACGACTTTTGCATATCTGGTAAACCGTAAGAGAGCGACAAAATTTTACTACACAAAAAATGTAGATCGCATTAAAATACACAATTTATGTCATATATATTTTTTTGGTTGAGTGAACCAGTTTCGAGATATTGCTTGTTATTTCCTTAAAATTTCCAATACTTATATTACTTTTTCTCAATTTCGTTAATTTTTTTTATGTCCTGGACATACAAAGAGAAATGGAATGCACCACATAGCAACCAGCTCTTAAAACATTTGACTATCGCTTAAAACCTACCATATTCCCCTTGCATCTATAAGAAAATTAGCAATAAGATTAACATCTCGATTAACATGAAGCATATGGAGAATAAGCGTTTGTAAAAATAGTTTGTACAAGAGTAGAGAAAGTCATGTGAGTGTAACAAATCAGAGTTTTTATTTAGGGGGCCTCAAAACATGTATTTCCGATGATCGATATCTAAATTTTAGATGGAATGATATACCATCTCTACCTATTATGTACGTGATAGAGAAAGTAAAATTATCAGGTTCTTGCATGCACGCACGTACACACACATGCAACAAGTATTATGTCTGGGATTGAAACTCTAAACCTCCATGTTTAACAGTCAGAGAGAGACACCCATACATTTCCAAGCATTTGTTCGCGGAATACCAACGTCACATCAAGTCTTAACCTACAAGCACACACTTTCACTTTATTTCTGTTTCATTTTTACAGGTAGGGGAGGCTTCACCTTTCCGTCGAACTGCGGGGGAAAAAAAAGGAGGGAAAAAGTCTTTTTCGCATTATTTTTGCTGCGCAGTCAAGAATGTCAGAATGAGCGGTAATCAAGTGGAGTTCTATTTTAACTAAGCAAAATTAAAATCCCTGTTCATACTTTTAAAAAAGCCTGGGGAGGAAAAGTGCTGGAAAATATGGCTGAAGTAGTAAATTCCTTTCTGTCTCTCCCTCCTCCTCCTCCCCCAGCTCTCAATCCGCAGAACAAATTATTTCTCAACAACACGGATGACAAACTTTTTCTTGTCGTGCTTCGCGACTGTGTACACAAGAACTCTTTTTAATGCGAGAGCGTACGTAAACACTGGGGTTTTGCTCATTACCAGTTTTAATACATTCGCCTGCTTTCAGGGAACAAGTGAAACAATTCGCGGGCTTAAAGTGGCAACTACTGCCACAAACACAACAAAATCTGTAACAGCCTTCTTTCGTTAAAGTAGAGCTAAGTTTTATTTTGCATTTTTATTAAAACCTGAGAGTTTAGAAACAAATGTATTTAAAATGCAATTCCTTTTTATAAACCTTGCGTTCTTTCAAAAATTCAAGTTAACCTAACCTCTACAACTAAATAATAATAATAATAATAATAATAATAATAATAATAAGAAGAAGAAGAAGAAGAAGAAGAAGCAGGGTTCTTGACAATGCATTTTGGTTGTTTACATAATTTTAGAGTCAAGATACTGAAAACGTGAAATAGGATTTGCTGCACAATAGTTATGATTGTGAACAAATTTATATAAGTGCAGCCGCTCCCGACAGCAATAATAATACGAGGGCTGATCAATAAAGACTGAGGCTGATTTTTTTACAGATATTTATTACTCCATTTCAATGTTGTCCCGCTATTTTTCAAAGTATTCCCCTCCTACTTGAATGCACTTTTTATACCGTCTCTGCCAGTCCTCGAACACATGGTGCAGGCCATTCTTTGTCAGGTCTTTGAGAATCGCCTCACTTTTCTTCAGCACTGCTTCGGTGCTCTCAAATCGAATGCCCCGGAGCTTTGCCTTTAGTGATGGGAATAAAAAGAAATCACAGGTGGCAAGATCTGGTGTATAAGGCGGATGCGCACACAGGTAATGTTGAATTTAGCCAAAAATGCCTAGACTTGATTGGCGACGTGAGGCCGCGCGTTGTCGTGATGAAGTTGCCACTCATTCCGATGAAGTTCTGGACGTTTCCTTGCAATGTGCTTCCTCAGTGTAGCCAATACTGACCTGTAGTACACTGCTGTATCAGTAGAGTGAGGGGGAACAACAATCTCAGCAGCTGTGTTGATGTTGACTTCAGTCATAGCAGAAGCCGAAGCACCAGGCTCACCTTGCTTAGCACAGAGGACTCGCTCTACTTTGAAGTCCTTGAACCACCTAACACTGTTGCACGAGGTAGTGCATCTTCACCGTATGCTTGCTTCAGCTTTTCCAAAATTTCAGAGGCTGTATTACTCCTCTCGTATCACCTCCATTTTGTGGTATGCGAAATTCAAGTACGGTCAACAATGTACAGCAATACTACAAACCTACCAATACGAGAGTGCTGCCACCTATGGAAATTATCCATGAAACCCCGATCTTTTCAAATATTTATAGTAGAGACAGGAAACTATCAAGAAAGCTTCAGGAAAAAATCAGTCTGTCTTTATTGATCAGCCCTCGTACTTAAGTTGTCTGAGGAAAGAAAGGGTTGTTTTGTAGATGCTTGTTGTGTATAAAATTAATAAGGGGTGAATCTGAGTGACTGTTTTTATGAGGTTAACTTACCTTTTACCGCAGTCTGTTTATGTTGAAGGGGAGAGGGGAGTCCAGATGTAAACAATGGGCGCATGCCTGCAGGCGGAGATTGTCGAAAGTAAACGTTTTCCGTCTCTTAAATAAAAGTTATACCGTGAGAAACTCCTTTCGACGTCGCAAGAGGTGCATATGAAAAATACACTTATACCACTGTCTGGTGTATTTCTTACTCTGTTTGCGAAGCAGAAAATAATGCCTACTGCGGTATATTTCTTTACCCTCCCTCTGTGTCCAGGGGGCACGTGCCAAGCTGCATCGGTAGCTTGAAATTACGGACCAGGTCACTCTAATCCCCCTAATGATTAAGTGCGTTTTAGGGCACTAAGTAATGTCTAAATTAGATTGTAGTTGAGAGTATGGATGATCTGGAATAAGGGGGAGAAGTTACCGCGCTCGGGCACGTTACCTTCTTCTGACGCAGTGTGCTACCATCTAGTGGCATTAACGTAAAATTGTAGTGGCAGTATGGAAACAGCGTGCGAGAAGCTTCAATTACGTCATACGTGTTGCGCATGCGCAAAACCTTCTTAGAACATAGGCAAGTTAAGATGCGCTACCGACCCTGTTGCCATATTTCATCGAGTTTAGAGAAGTAGCGCGATAGATTTAAACGCCGTAGATTTTAATTACCACATATACGTCACATTTAATGGCATTTAAAGAAAAATATCCAATAAATTCGTAAGGTGTCAAACGTTGGGATGCTCAGTTGTACTCGTATACAAGAGCAGCCACTGATGGTTATAATAATAAGTTGGTTGAGATGTTAATATTGTAGGGACCCGAGTAAACCCCGGGTCCTACTCTGGAGGGTTAGCTTAGGGTAGAAGCTACTCTTAAGGGCTGAAGCGAGAGTGGTTAGAAGGGCAGAATAAGTGAGACCGTGGCAAAGAGGTTTATTCCAATTGCCATCAGCCCTAAGGTCCTAGCCTAGCCATTTCAACAAATGCAGATACCTGTGAAAGCTCTAGCTGATCTGATAAGTTAAAGCGAGACACCGTGACCTACTTGGGGGTAGCTTATATTGCTTCTTGGTGCTGGATACAACAAACATCAGCACTATACTGTAACCGAAAGTTACCTTCTCAAAAGTTCTTTCCCAAATATAGTTTCCTTGTATGCAATCATCAGTGCCACCGCCTGTAAAATTAAATTGAGTTTTATTTATGGACGCTCTTTAACTGCTGTGGTCCTTGGTGTCCCATTCTATATTGGGCGTGAAATACCGGAAATTTTGCTCAGAGGCCTCTTTATCAGGCTTGAGGTTCTTTTTCTTCTACGACACGGGACCACCGGTTTTAGTAAGGATTTTTATGCCCAAAAATATCCATCACACTCCGCCGTATTTGAACCCGCGACCTCGGGAACTAGAGGCTAGCATGGTAACCTCTATACCACGGAGGACGACTTCCCCGGCTGTAGTGTCGTATATAATGACGGGCGTCACTAAGAAAAAGACTTCAAGATACTATTTCAAGTGGACGGCGATTCAGGAACACCGTGTGTAATGCCGCGAATTTTCCTATCATTTCATTTCCTTATGTTTCAGGGTCGACACGCGTATTACTTTCTCTACTACGTATAGTAAGTAGGGGAATTCCACCCAAAAATTCGATACCGAGATTTCACCGGAAATATATGTTTTGAGACCCCCTGAATCCAAAAAATTCTGATGTGTTACACTCACATGACTTTCTCTACTCTTGTACAAACTATTTTTACAAACGCTTATTCTCCGTCTATTTCATGTTAATCGAGATACACATCTGCAGAGTCTATCTTATTGCTAATTTTCTTGTAGATGTCAGCGGAATATATATTTACAAGGGCAATATAGAAATACAGACAGACACACGGACATGTTTCCAAAAATGCTTTTTTTGGATTCAGGAGGTCTCAAAACATGTATTTCCGGTGAAATCTCGCTATCGAATTTTTGGGTGGAATACAATACTTCCCCTACTTACTATAAGTAGTAGAGAAAGTAAAAAGTATTTTTAGAAACATGTCCGTGTGTGTGTGTGTGTGTCTGTGAACAGCATAACTCAGAAACGAACAGTCGGATAAACACCAAACTTGGTATTTAGGTTCAGTATCTTCCAGAGATGCAACACGCAGGTTTTCAAGAAAATCCCCCACCCCAGATTACCCTTTACATGGAACATTTTTCGAACATTTTAATTTTCTCAAAAATGGCTCCAACGATTTTGATTAAAATATCATATCTTTAAGATATTTTCATGACAAAGGAAATGTATATCTCGAATTTTCTGGGAATGTCTCCAAAAGTATTCTTCAGTGTGAACGACTGTTGCATAACTGGTAAACCATAAGAGATAGACAAAATTTTACTACACAAAAAATGTAGATCGCGTTAAAATACACAATTTATGTCATATACATTTTTTTGATGAGCGAAGCATTTTCCAGATATTGCATGTTATTCCCTTAAAATTTCCAATACTTATATACTTTTTGTCAAACTCGTTATTCATTTTTACTTTCTCTACTACGTATAGTAAGTAGGGGAAGTATTGTATTCCAATCAAAAATTCGATACCGAGATTTCACCGGAAATACATGTTTTGAGATCCCCTGAATACAAAAAAAGCATTTTTGGAAACTTGTCCGTGTGTGTGTGTCTGTCTGTCTGTGTGTCTGTCTTTGAACAGCATAACTCAGAAACGAACAGACGGATAAACACCAAACTTGGTATTTAGGTTCAGTATCTTCCAGGGATGCGACACGAAGGTTTTCAAGAAAATCCCCCCACACTAGAGTACCCTTTACATGGAAGATGTTTTGAAAATTTTAATTTTCTCAAAAATGGCTCTAACGATTTTGATTAAAATATCATATGTTTAAAATATTTTTATGACAAATAAAATATATATCTTGAATTTCCTGGGAATGTTCTCCAAAAGTATTCTTCATTGTGAACGACTTTTGCATAACTGGTAAACCATAAGAGATAGACAAAATTTTACTACACAAAAAATGTAGATCGCGTTAAAATACACAATTTATGTCATATACATTTTTTGTTGAGTGAAGCATTTTCGAGATATTGCTTGTTATTCCCTTAAAATTTCCAATACTTATATACTTTTACTATCGCTTAAAACCTACCAATTCCCCTTGCATCTACAAGAAAATTAGCAATAAGATTAACATCTCGATTAACATGAAGCATATGGAGAATAAGCGTTTGTAAAAATAGTTTGTATAAGAGTAGGGAAAGTCATGTGAGTGTATCACATCAGTTTTTTTATATTATTTTATTCGTGGGGTTCAGAAGATGTGCTACCGGTGAAATCTCAATTGTTTTGGTAGAATGCAATACGTCCTCTACCTACTAAACAGATATCCTGGCAAAAAAAAAAGGGTCTGCTCAAACTTTTACCGAGTCTGAACCAGTATTTGGCATTCTATAAATTCTGTGCGAAGAACCATTGCTGAGTAGATTATTATCACCACCAATTTCGATGGGTTCAAACAAAGGGATGCAAACTAGTGAGCCAAAGATTACTAAAATATCCTCATCACTGAAGATCTACTTAATCTCAATAGATTCCAAATAAGCCTGATACCGGGCTCTTGGCGTGACATTGTAGATTACAGAAACACCTACATACAATCGGAATCTTCAAAGATTCGAATCAGTATGCAGGCTGTGACGAAACTTTCATTTAATCTTAGAATGCAAAGCACTGTGTAGGAAAAGCATTAACTAATGGGACTGATAAACCCGGACGATCATCCTCCTGAGAAAAATTTAGTTAATAATGTACTGTCCCTTCTTAAAGGATCAGGTAATTTAACTAAAATTATAGAGATAGGAAATAACACAATAAACCTTACAGGTTTCAGTGTTAAGAACAATCGTAACCCAACTCTGTCTTTGCATAAGTCAAGTCAAGTCAGGTCTACCTACTGGATATTGTAGCGGTTCTCTTCGTCTCGTCGTCGTCGTTCTCGCCGCTACAGCGTAGGGGTCGTCTTCAGCAATTGATTCCCTTCTGTGGTTATGTCAGGGGAAGACATGGAAGTGTGACACTAGAGTATTGTCTAAAATGAAGCACTGTTTTCACTCCGGCGCGTCTTTATGCTAGAAATCCTGCAAGATTCTCTTGTTTTCCCTAACACGTGCAATTCTTTAACACTGTCTTCCCACGATTACCTCCTGGTGCACTAACGTCTGCTCCGGCTAATTATTCAATATCTCGGTGCTCTATCACCGCTCTTTAGACTCGCGCTAATTTGAAGAAGTCACTTAACAAATATTAAATCGTTTATAAGCTTAGATAAAATTATCTCAACAAATATCATTAGCATATTAGATAAATATTCCACACAAATCACTTTGGAGTTACATAATTGCGCGGCACTTAGCAAATTTCGGAACTTAGCGTCATTTTCCGACACGAAGTACTAAGTTCCCTTGGCGAAAAATAATAACAAACTGTGTGAAATCCACGCTTACGTTTACATATATACAGTTACTACTCGCCTCCGGATTTCTATACATGCAACCACATCTTCCTAATCTTTTCAATGGCTCTCCGGTTGAAAATTCGAAGTCTAAACGGTAAGAAAAGACCGTTGCCTTGTAGCGTTTGCTTTCTCTTGAAACTTGGTTCATCCCCTCAAAGTGCAAAGAAACGTTGGATATTTATGGCCTCACGCTCAGAAAAATACAATGAACATTTTGAAGCGAAGCTACCCTATTTCGCCTAAATCTTGCAGATTTTCGTACGCAATTACGCCTTTATTTATTGGACAATATCAACGAAACTTAAAAGATACCTACACTTTTTGAAGGGCTCTTGATTGGTGTAGTTTTTAATCCAATTACTTTAAGAATTCCCTTTTGTGTAGGTGTAACCAGCGGAAATATCTCTACAGTATGTGGTAGAGAAAATAAAAAGTAACGTGCAGTTTTACTGACCAGTTGTTCAGTATTTGAAATAAATTCATGCAGAAAAGCAGCATCAACACATTTCGCTCCCTAGATGAAAATCGTTTGACAACTTTCATCTAAATCACGCACCAAAGTTTATTTTCTGAAATACAGCAGAAAGCTCTGTACACGGCTACAGACAATTATTCATCTTAAAACGGATGGATGCCACTTCATCCACCAGCTGCCACTAATTTTGAGATATGGCCCACAGCTGGAACAACAAGAGGCAAGGAAATGGTCAGCTTTAGTATTTGGACTGCTTTCCACCCCCCGGCCTCGCCCAGTGGAGCGTTATAACGCGAGATGCATACCAGCTCACGTAGCAGAGGACGTACAATTTCAATATGTGCGCCTCCTTCCAGCAAGTACACAAAGCCCTAAACATCGGACCTCCGCCCGCATATCCATATCTGCCCTAGGGCATCTTAAAGAGAGGTTTCAGTAACGTGTATGCCCGATCAACATCCACAAGCACATTATAACCCTTTGAAAAGCTGAACATATGTCTATGCATGGCGTGTCTTGTGCTGGTTTTATGGTCGCTTCATTTCAGAACAGGTAACACGATCTCATTTAAAACTGACTGGCACGTCAGCCCAACGATAAAAGCACATTCTCATCACTGCAGCCTTCCTAACTATACAAAACAATATCAGATGGTTGAGGTTCGGATACAGATATCCAAAAAACTCCGCTGTCGTGGTGAACATGACGAGAGCCCTGATCAACAAGTTACCCATTTCGAAACCGCCACTAATACAGAGCGGTCTATGACATTCTCTGCGCCATTCAGCTGCAAGCGGACCCGCGTCAGTGCTTGCCATTACCGGCGAACAGGATCCACTACAGCCGCTATTATCCCTCCACTCTTAAGGCTGGTTCACAACCGCCCGAGAACGGTAACCAGAACGGAAACGAGAACGGGAATGCATATCGATCACAAAGTGAAAGTCGATTTTGCGCATTCGGATTTCATTTGTTTTTAACTAACCAATTATATTTCTTCACCTTCTTCCAATTTAGCCAAGCCAACGTCAAAATTCGATAGAGTAAACATTATCTAAATTCATATTCATTACATTTCCGATCCCTCTACTTATGCCAAACTTTCATTCCTTTATTTAATGGCATACATTAAAATTGTTTATTGTTCTTTTTTCATTTCCACCGGTTTTAGCTGTTCTTTGTAGCTTTTGCCATTGTTTTTTTGGTAATAGCCAGTTTTGAGTTGCATATACACAAAGCTGATTAGATTTGCGGGTGTCCAGATGAGGTTAGGAAGCACATTTACTACTAATGCCTTCCAGTTTCATGTTTCCAGCTTGCGACTATAGAGAGCACTAGTAGCTGTTTCATGTTACGGCCGCTTAGAATAACCTCTAGAGTGAACAGTCTAATAGGCACAATAGGGATCTAATATGCCGTGCCCGGGAACGAGAACGAGAAAGTTAAAAGTTGGGCAACTCTTCTTTCCCGTTCCCGGGGCCCGGGAAGGCTTCCCGTCGGTTGCGAACATTCCCATTTGAATACATGTATTTTAACTTTCTCGTTCTCGTTCTGGTTACCGTTCTCGTTGGTTGTGAACCAGCCTTTAGAATCAGTAGCGACTCATGAGTATTCATTTTAGGTGTACACAAAATCTTAGAGGCAGATAGCCTGAAAATGTAAAGTAGGATCTGTTGCATAATAGGGTTATGAACAAATTGATATAACTGTAGGTGCTCCCAACAACAATAATGATAACAATAATAATGCACAAGTCGTCAGACGAAAGGAAGGGTTATTTTGTGGATGTTTTTTGTGTACATAATCAATAACGCCACTTAAGGCAAGAACAAAGTAATATGCAGTTGAGAGAATGGATGATCTGGAATAATCAGTAGACGTTTCTGCGCTCATGCGTGTTACTTACTTCTGCCACAGTGTTAGCATGTAGTGGCATCAATGTAAAATTCTAGTAACAGCATGAAAACACAGCACGAGAGAAGCTACGTGCACGTCTTCAAGTGTGCACGGTTCGTATGTATTTGTCTCTTAAGGTAATTACGTTATACCAGTTGCGCATGCGCAAAAGCTCTTTAAAACGTGCACAAGTCAAGATGTGCTACCGGCCCTGTTGCCACATTTCATCGCGTTTAGAGGAGTAGCGCGGTAGATTTAAAGGCCGTATGGATTTTAAATTACCGCGTATACGTTACGATTAATTGCATTCAAAGAAAAAATGACCAGCCGGAAACCAAAGCACACCATTACATATGTACAGGGAGAGGCAAAAGACTACGAACCGCCTGCGCGGCGTTTTTTCTGTCCGCGTCCTCGGCGCAGGTTGCCGTCTGCCGCTATCATAGAAAGGCGCGGATGAAACTATACAACATTTTTAAAACTACTTTTAAAGGTTTACTTAACAACTTTATGAAAATGTGTTTGAGGACAGAACTATTAGTAGAGATTTGTGGCCCCCTCGGTCCCCCGACCTAACTCCCTGCGATTTCTATCTCTGGGATAACTTAAAACAAAGTGTACAAGACAAACCCACACACCCTGGAAGAATTAAAACAAAATATCTGCCAGGAAATTGCCAGCATTTCTCAGCGTGAACTACGGTAAGTGATGGATAGTTTCCTAAAGAGGTGCCAAAAATGTATGGATAACAACGATGGCCAGTTTCAGCATCTCCTTTCATAAAGTAAGTAAAAAACAACAGAGGGTAGATAAAGGCATGTGATAAACACATCAGTGTTTTGTGTTTGTCCCTCACAGTTGATATAAACACGAGGCTAACACGGAAGAAAATATTTTGTTTACATCAAGTATGGTCTAAGGCTAGATCCACTATAGAATCGACTATTAACATTACAGTTTTCATATTGTGTACTATCCTTGACCACAGATGGTGTCGCAAAAATTGTTGCAACACATTCTTCGAAGAAAATTGCCATTTACACTGCAAGTTCGTCTACTGTAATTTCCCGGTAGAATATTGTCTCTTATTGCCTTTGTATATTTTATTTTTTATATTTCCTCATATATAAAAGTCTCAGGCTGACAAATCTGGGGACCTAGACGGTCATAATTCTCCACCAATAACCCTGTCGTCGAATATTTCCTTCATCAAGTTCAATATTCCGTCTGCTGTAAGGGCAGCTGCTGAATTCTGTTGGAAATAAGCCCTCTGACACTCGATATGTTTAACTGTTCAAAAATGGGTTGAATATATGTATTCTGTATCCATCACCGTTGATTGTATCGTCAAAAAAGTACAGGGCCTAATGCTATGTGTAGATACAGCGCAACTTAAGTCAACTTCATTGTGTAATGGAATTTCATGAATGGGATGTGGATTTTCTGTACTCCATTATCTATTGTTTTGTATTATAACACGGGCATGTCAGTGAATCCATGCCTCATCAGTAAAAAATGATGAATTTGCGATTCACAACGGTATCGGCAACGCTTTGTAAGCCCCAGTTACAAAAATTCACACGACTCACACTATCTGTAAGCTGTGATACATGCAGTATTGCCACTCTGTAAGCGCATAAGACATTTAGTAGTTCTAAGAGATGCGTTATTTCGACACACCCGCTTCTTGTTGGAAGCGATGGGGAGATTTCGAAGGGGAATGAGCTAATCTTTCTCCTATCTCTTGGAGCTTTCCCTCAGTAAGCACACGATTATTCAGAACTGGCCGCGTTTCTCTGAACTTGCTTACGAGGTTTACTATAGTGCTCTTATGTGAAACATTTGCCATGTAAAGAATAGTTCGGCGAGGGGAGATTTTCTTGATAATTTTCGAATCGCAATTTTTGAAGACACTGAGCTTAAACACCAAGTTTGGTACTTGCCCGACTTTTTGTTCTCTAAAAATGCGTTTTCATTCAGAGGGCTTAAAACATTTATTTCCGATGTAATCTCGGTATCGAGTTTTTGGATGGAATGCAATGGGTACTTCTCTATAGATGGCAGAGAAAAAAAATGTGTTACTTTTACATGACTTTCTCTTACCTCTGACACCACGAGAAACAATTGAAAATTGACGGGACTTTAAAAGAGTGGCTAAGTATTGAAGAGTTCGAACCATTACTAACGGACATCTCGGAAATGGCTGATGCCACAAAAAAAGTTATTTTAAGTAAATTGTGTATTTTAAAGGGATGTACTTTTATTTTTTGTAGTGCGTTTTCATTTATCGCTTAACGTTTACCAGTTATACATATTCCTTCTAAATGAAGAGGACTTCGCAGGCTATTCCCAGAAAATTCAAGATATACGTTTTATTTGTCATGTAAATATCTTAAACATAGGTATTTTACTCAAAATCGTTTGAACCATTTTTGAGAAAATAAAATTTTCGCAAAATGTTCCATGTAAAGGGTGGTTTGGAATGGGGACATATTCTTCAAAATCTTCTTGCATCCTTGGTAGGTACGAACCTAAGTAACAAGTTTGGTATTTATTCTTTAGTTTTTGAGTTATACTGCTCACAGATACACATGCATGGGCCTTTTAAAAATACCTTTTTTATTTATTCAGGGCTCAAAACATGTATTTCCTGTCATATCTCGGTATCGAATTTTAGGATGAAATGCAACACCTTCTTTACCTTCTATGTATGTTGAAGATGTTATTGTCTTTACGTTAATTGCCCCAAGCTTTGGGAGCCAATTTGAAGAATGTTTGTTGCTGCTACGTATAGAAAGTCAGTTTAAAGATGATGTATTATATTTCAACTGTTGGGGAACCGAACTTGTAGTAGTGGCAAGCGCACGTATAGTAAACAGTCTCCGGTAGCCTACGCCACAAATGTATTTTTACTGTTTCTTTAAATATTATATAATTATGTTTGCCTCGGCTGCGTCAGTATTTGTTAGAGACACGTTTCTCTTAGGAGGGTTGTGGTGCGACAAGAATGTAGGCTTACACAGATTATAAGTTTACTTCACTCCTTTTATTAATACTTGATACGATTTAAATAACACTTCACTGATAGAGAGCTGTGAGATTCATTTATTTTACTTGCACTTTTTAACACGTAAACTATTTTTCGTCTCACACGAATACGTATTAAATCTCTCGAGGACGTGTCTCGCGTCCGGTTAGGAACACTGTTTGCAGGCAACTGAACTGATTACAACCGCCTAAACTTTTAAATTTCTGTATTTCAAGTCTCTGATTGGCTATTCCTAATCCAATAGAATACTTTTATTTAACTAAAGCTTTTTCTGGTTGTTGATTGGGTATTTTTATAAACTGTCACTAAAATTACATTATTGCTTCCAAGAATCACAAGTAGTATTGTTAAACTCTCAAACTCATTATTGACTCAAGGTTATCTCATTGTTAGCAACTTTTAACCTATTATTCTCACAGCTCCTACATTACTAAATTACGTAATACATTTAGATAACATTATTACACATGGATACAATAATATAAACATATAATATGATTGTAATATGCGCCTTTTATATATTGTTACATATACATATTGCTTTAAGGCGGGCTGTTATTATATTTTTACTTTCTCTACTACGTATAGTAAGTAGGGGAAGTATTGTATTCCACCCAAAAATTCGATACCGAGATTTCACCGGAAATACATGTTTTGAGACCTCCTGAATCCAAAAAAAGCATTTTTGGAAACATGTCCGTGTGTGTGTCTGTCTGTGTGTCTGTGAACAGCATAACTCAGAAACGAACAGTCGTATAAACACCAAACTTGGTATTTAGGTTCAGTATCTTCCAGAGATGCGACACGAAGGTTTTCAAGAAAATCCCCCCACCCCAGACTACCCGTTACATGGAACATTTTTCGAAATTTTTAATTTTCTCAAAAATGGCTGTAACGATTTTGATTAAAATATCATATGTTTAAGACATTGTCATGAGAAATGAAATGTATATCTCGAATTTTCTGGGAATGTCTCCAAAAGTATTATTCATTGTGAACGACTTTTGCATAACTGGTAAACCATAAGAGATAGACAAAATTTTACTACACAAAAAAATGCAGATCGCGTTAAAATACACAATTTATGTCATACACATTTCTTTTCTTGAGTGAACCGTTTTCGAGATATTGTTTGTTATTCCCTTATATTTTCCAATAGTTATACTTTTTCTCAAATTCGTTATTCATTTTTTTATGTCCTGGACATGCAAAGAGAATGGAATGCGCCACATAGCAACCAGCGTTAAAATATTTGACTATCGCTTAAAACCTATACATATTCCCCTTGCATCTACAAGAAAATTACCAATAAGATTGACATCTCGATATCTCGATTAACATGAAGTATATGGAGAATAAGCGTTTGTAAAAATAGTTTGTACAAGAGTAGAGAAAGTCATGTGAGTGTAACACATCAGATTTTTTTATTATATAATTTGACTAAATTCATTTAAGTGTTAAAAATACTGCCTCAATGTGGTA
Organism: Deroplatys truncata; assembly: GCA_030765065.1. Lineage (NCBI taxonomy): Eukaryota > Metazoa > Arthropoda > Insecta > Mantodea > Mantidae > Deroplatys > Deroplatys truncata. Next base: position 19,279,408 of record CM060979.1, read on the forward strand.
GAGAAAGTAAAACGAGATGCCATAACTCATACGCTTTCACTATTTAGGTTTTAAAGTTTCTTTCACTGGTACACCAGCCTTGAGTCTGTTGACTCCCAATGATCCCATAAATGTTGCAACTGTAGATGAAAGTACTGTAATAATTGACTGCATGACCCAAACGAAAACTATGTTACATCGGTCGTTCCCATGTAACGTTCTGCAAATACAAAGTCATTTGCGTAAACCACAACATCCAGAGGACAGACAGTAGCCACCGATGGGAAATGATCGCGAACATTTTCGGAGGCGTTTGTTTCCATCAATTCAGCATACCACATCAACGAAAACTGTAATGGTCCATGATTTTGCAAATCGATTGCGTTTGGAAGGCCATTACAAACAAATAATTCTGTAGTGGTGTAATTGTCGTCCATTGAGTCAAAATGCTCAGCTACGTAATTGGAACTAAACTATTCAGTTTCGCCCCTTCCCTTTCCTCCGCTATTTCCCGCTCAAAACCTACATGCACAAGACCGAGGCCGATTTCAATGCGATCAAATAGAGAGGCATTCGCATACAAACAGAATGGGAAGCACAGAGAGGAGGAAAAGCAATCTGTCAGAGGTTGGAGATTCGCTGAGTCTCTCTCGTCTGAGTCAGGGCGACCTGCCTGCCTGCCTGCCTGCGGTGTGGCCGACACGGGAATTCATTTGCACCATTGTATGGGTGTGACATTCCAGTGTCCTTGCCTACACAATAGTTTTGTGCATCGCAGGGTTCGGAATCTCTCTGTGCGATGGCTTTCCTATTCCGGGAAGGAAGCCCTACGCAGCGGTTCAATCAGAATGACCATTCGGCCCGAACCGCAGCAATTGTGTCCTGGATGAAGTACAGTAGCTAGTCTAAACGTAATTTCGGATGCGCGCGCGGCAGCTTACTAAAAAGTTTCGCTGCACAGAATGTGCCAGAGATGCAAGAGTTCATTTACTGCATTTCAGCTGCAGTCCTATCCTTTAGCAACGCGCTCTAGTGTGATACATGTTAGGTGTGATCTACTGCAAGACATCTGAGGGAATAGCAGGTAATTATATCATCCCTTTGAACCTTAATGGTAAACCTCCGCCAGCATCTTCCCTCACATTCGAACAGAGGCGGTACGTCCATAAGACCTGCACTACTCCCACTTTAACAAACGCCCGCTTTTTTTAACTCTTAAGCCCCTTGTACACGATCAAACTTTTTTTTCAATTCAAGGGTTTACAAGAAAAATTGTGAAATGTGTTTCAATATGTGACAAGATTGGAAAAGACCTGGCAAGACTTGACAAGTTGTCTCTTCGCCAAACTGAAACCCTTCAGAACACATTGATAATTTATCACGCGCAAAGCAATTTAGTATTTGCGTCACAGTATAACAATTCGTAATGAAATATTGTTCTTTATTAATATTATGTAGCACTTTCACGTATTATATCCAATGAAATCACATTACAATTATGGAATACAATGAAAAGAACACCAACCGATAGGTTAATCACACTATATAACATTGCATTAATGTATACTTAGTTCGGAAATCTGCCTGGCAATTATTTCTTCATCTGCTCCATCTTGTGGTAATTCACGGAGCCCTCGACGTACAGACCTGGCCAGCTTATGTATAACCTAATCAGTTCGCATAAGACATACCTTGGCCGGGTAGCCATTTTTGTTTAGTTTTCGCTCAGCCATGTTGCACATTTCATGACGCACTATGGATACTCGCATTTCATTGGTCAAAGCCATCAAATCATTGTGAAATCTTTGACTGTTTAGAGCATGTCCTTATTTGTTTTCAAGGACATTAAAAGTATTGGAAGCAATTTGACAAAAATTTGATCGCGTACAAACGGCTTTAGGGCCGGTTTCACCAACAGATGCTAAATTTTAACACAATGTTAAACTGATTTAACGCTGAAGTTAATACAAATTCTGTTTCATCAAACAATGTTAACTTTAACAATGTGTTAAAGTCGGTGTTAAGTTAACATCCCCATACCCCTGTGTTAAGGCGTTTAACAAATGTTAGAAATTGGAAAATGGCTGCCGCAAACCAAGCTGTTGATGCGAGTTTGCTACAATTGGCACTTTTTGAATGTCATTCCTAATAGGAGAGTAGTCGTACGTTACAATAAATTTGAAATCCTGCAAAAGAAGGAAGCTTTAAAGCAATATAGACTGTCCAAGGGGCCATGAGCATGGTTTTATGGGAAATACGAGAGGTTAGAATACTACCAACAAAAGCATGCCTGTTTTTCCTAAGTGTTAATTAGGTACTTTTATGCAACTAACTTTTTCATTTACTTGTGATAATGTTGGTATTTCCAAAACTACCGTCTGTGTGTTTATCCTGAAGGTTTTCAAAGCAATTGCTTCAAGAAACAAACTATTTTTTTCGGGTCTGCTTGATTAATCAGCGATAACACGTTTTCGTCCACTTTAGTGTCCACCACCAGTTTTAAACCGTCTTAAACGCTCTTCGCACCTAACGTTTCTGGTGCAGCACTTTATGTTAGCATAAAATTGCCGTAGTTGCTTACTGGACTTAAGAGAACCGTGCTCATTCCAATTAAATTACTGGTGGATTTTGTCCCAAGCTGCAATCTTATCCTTTAATGTAAGATCGTCAGCTTTTTCGCACTTGACAATACGTCTAAACTTATTAACCAGATGTTAACTAAAGCGTTTCAAACTGCGAAACGTTTATTTCAGTTGACATCGTTATTCTAACCTCAAACAACCGGGAAAATCACATGGCCATTGCCATGAATGTAACTAGTTGTCGGCTCTGACACAGAGAGCGCGGCGATACGTAAACAAAAGTGCATCGGAGTACGTTCAGAAGCGGTGTAGTTCGGCCAACGCCTTCTCGAAAGCTAGCGTTCGGAGTTGTCTTTACGTTAACAAAATGTTAGCTAACAATTTGCTGTTAAAGCTTGATGAAACGCAAAAGTTCTAACTTTATGTTAAACTTTGAACACCTTGTTAACAAACAAAATGTTAGAGTATTTTTAACATCGTGTGGTGTAACCGACCCTTAAAGGTTTGTTTGCATTTTTTACGTATTTCAGTACTTGCTCAGACTACTCGAACTACATCAGTTTCGGGAAACCTCCTCTTCCCAGGCGACTGCGTAAATTCGTAACTGAGCAATATTTGGCAGCCTCTGGCTTCAGCGGTAGACAGATCTTTGTTGTACACTCGCTTCCATATATGCCATCACCGCATCTTCGGCAAGCATTTTACCAACCTTCTCAGTGGGCGCGCAAGGCCGGGAGGCATGTATCTGGAGCATTCTGCTTTTGTTGTTCGACCAAGCAGTGGTGTGTGTTAGCTGTAGCTCACGCGATATATACTAATATTTCGAGGCGAATCGGTGGAGAATAAGTATGTGCGAAGCCAATTTGCCATTTGAAGATATTACTAGGACAATTCCATACGGCATTTGCATGGGCAGATCATTAAAATAATGTCTAGTAAAAATGTCCTCTTTGAGAGTAAAAACTATAATTTACTTAATTTCATATTATATTATCATTAAAAATACTTTTTCGTGAAGAAAGTGTGCAAAACAGTGTTTTATTTAGTGTATACTTAGACTGGAGAATGATTACAATAATGTCTAGTGAATGTGTCCTACCTGAGAGTAAAAAGTATAATGTATTTCAGTTTTACATTATGTTGCCTTTAAAATATTTTTTCGAGGTCATATTGTGTAAAACAGGGTTTTATTTAGTTATATATTTAAACACGGTTATTATAAGTGGTGACGAGTCAAGCTATTGCTTAAAGTTATATATCCGTATGCCAATAATCTAGATATGTGCACGTAAAACAGGATGCCAATTTATGTGTGAGAAGGTAAAAACATATCACACACCTCCCCCTTGCTATATATGCTCTATCTGTAAAGGCCAGTAGAATGGCACCCAAAATTGCAATGACGGCATAAAAGGAAGCGAGTGAACTTTCGTGACGGTGAGAGGGCGAAAAATACTTGAGGGTTAGGGATAGGCAAAGGTACAGTTTCAAAATATAGCCCATGTGGCTGCAGCCCTTTGCAGATCGGACAGGAAATAAGTCTTTCTTAACCCCTGGCTCCACCCCTGGCCCAAAACTTAATGACTCGTCAATTAATGCTACGGCAAATAGATTCTTTACTTTCTTAAAACTAATTGGCAGATATTAATTCAGAGTACGGATATTTTATAAGCACTGTAGAATATAACCGAAACTAAGAAAAAGCTTTAACGATTTTGATTAAAATAACATATATACATGACAAATAAAATGTATATATTGAATTTTCTGGGAATATCCTATGAAGTCTTCTTCATTCGGAAGGAATTTTGTACAACCTTGTATAAGTGGTAAACGTTAAGCGATAGACGAAAACGTACTGCACAAAAAACGTAGATCCCTTTAAACCACACAATTTATTTCAAATAAGTTTTTTTGTGGCAAAAGTCATTTCTGAGATATCCGTGATTAATGGTTCGAATTGTTCCAAGTCCTGTCAATATTCAGTCGTTTCTGGCGATTGCATGGAAACAGTATGGAATTAGGGTTTATTTGGATTAAAATGTAACAGATTAAAAAACAAGCTTTAGTAAGAATAGTTTGTATACTCATTAATAGACGATGGAGAGTAGAGAAGATCATGTGAATGTATCACACCAGGTTTTTTCTGTCACACTACCTCACAGGATATGTTTTATATCCTTGCTGAACTAGCACGAAGCTGTAAGTCCTGCCAAGATCAAACATAACCTTAACACTAAGTAAACTCTGCAGGCTAGCCAACTTTGCAAACCGTTTACTTGACCGTTTCTCGGAGCATGACTCGGGGATCTAACATTAATTAGGAACTACACTGGGAAACTTCACCCAAGTTAATCGCCTAAGTGATCAATTAACAAAGGCGTTCCACCCAGCACCGAGACCGACTACTTTCTGAATAAACAAGAGAAGGCTGCTTAAACCAACGGCGGCCACAATCTTTCTTGCTACAATAAACGGTCTACGAAATTGCTTCAAAACTGTTCATGCATCACCAATCTCGGACTCCCGTGCTTTTACATTGAAGGAGTTGCCTGCCCTAAGGGCACCTAAGAAATTCAAAGGGTTTTGCAGATCCTAGCCACCCCACCCCACCCCCTTTGCCCTCTGGAGCCACAGCATAAGTGAAATACCCACCCGGCTTCCATGTAAACAAAGCACGTTCGATAAAATGCTGCTGTGTTTGTCGATTCCGCCTCCAACACAAATCACTGCTGATCTATGTAGAAAGTAACAGTTGAATGCACCGTAAGGGGAGCAAAGAGGGAAAACTGCTTGCTATCCGAGAAGACACAAGCAGCGTGACCGGGGAAAGGCAGGGAGGGAAAAGAAATTAATCTGGGAAGAAAACAAAACGCTTCTTCTGCCTCAGCGGAAATGAATACAGGGAGGAACCATGAATAGGAGAAGAACTCTCTCGTGCTAGGCTCCAGAAATGGGGATTGAATGCTACCATTTGTGGACTCCTACAGTTAAGAAGTGGTTGTGCTTTTTTTTTTGTTTTAACTGCGAGTAAAACATTCATGCCAGGAAAGCTACAAAATGATAGTATATATCTTCTCCTTGAAGGGGAAGATAAAGCTGAGGATGGATGGAGGGAGGGAGAGTGTTCAACTTTTTGGGTACCTTTATGATATGATTACAGCCGTTTGCAGGAAGCCATCAATGGCGTGCAAACCCTCTGGTAATTGTAAGGCATAACACGATAATCTGGCTTCGCAGATCATTGGATTCTTTGTGGAAGAATGGTTTCTGCATAAATTTCATCTATTGCTTCATGTATGGAAAGCCAATTTGAAAAGATGGTTTGTTGCTGCTAAGTATGGAAAAGCCGATTTGAAGTAGGAGTTGTATTATATTTCAACTGTCGGGGAGCCGAACTTGTAATTCGTTGCAACCACACGTATAGTAAACAGTTTCCGGTAGCCTTCGCCCCAACTTTTTATAAATATTAACTTTGTAATTTAACTGTTTCTTTAAATATTATATAGTTATGTTTACCTCGGCTGCGTCAGTATTATTGGTAGAGACATGGATGTTTTGGCAGGGTTGTGATGCGACAAGAATGTAGGCTTACAAAGATTGCAATTTTACTTCACTTCTTTTATTAATTACTTGTACTTTTTAACACAAACTTATTTTTCGTCTCACACGAATACATATTATATTTCTCGAGGACGCATCACGCATCCAGTTACAAACACTGTCCGCAGGCAACTGATTTCTGAATTTTAAATGTTTCTGCTTTTCAGTTTCTGATTGGCTAATTCTAATCCAATAGAACACCTTCATTTAACTAAAGCTTTTTCTGGTTGTTGATTGGCTATTTTATAAACTGTCGCTAAAATTACATTATTGCTTCCAAGAATCAGAAGTAGTATTGTTAAACTCTCAAACTCATTATTGCCTCAAGGTTACCTCATTGTTACCTGATTGTTAGCAACTGTTGACCTATTTCTCACAGCTCCTACGTTATTAAATTACGTAATATATTCACATAACATTATTAAACATGGATACAATAATATAAACCTTTACAATGACTGTAATGTACACTTTTTATATATAGTTAGATACACATATTGTTTTAAGGCGGGCTGTTATTGAATTTATATATTATAATTAGACTGAAATCATTTTAGTGTTAAAAACACTGCCTCATCTTATCTGGAAATGACTGTCTACTAATCATTTATTATTATTATTATTATTATTATTAATAAAATTCCTGCAATGTTATTCACTTCTTATGTCATAACTAATCGTGCGGCATGACTCAGGCTGTTGCGTCTGTGACCCGTATTCGGAAGGTCGTGGGTTCCATTTCCGCGGCCGACCTTCCTGACCCATGGGTTTTTTCGGGGTTTCCCCAGGTCACTAGGCGAATACTGTAATGACTCATTGACTCCCCCGAATTTCTCTCTCACTCCGTTACAGGTTGGCTCCGGGGTTGTGTGTCGGACGACTGCGGAAAGATGATGCAGATGGCTTGCGTCTTAGAATTTCTTCTCGGCCCCGTCAGATGGAGGCCGTTCAAGAAGTCTCCGTTGGAGGGGGCCTGCGAGTCAATCTGCCTTGAGCGCTCTCCGGCTGGGTGGTCAAGCTTGTAACTGTTAAGCTCTGCGCGGCTCTGTTGCCTGTGTCGGCCAGTCCAGCAGCCCATACGTCACATATGCTTCCTTCATCTGATCCGTTCCTCCCACAAAAATCCCTGTGTGGGTCGAGGTGCGTATTCTATATCGTAATCCTAATTCTATGTCCCAACTAAGATTTTTGAAATTTGACACTTGTTATAAAAACGTTTTTTTGGTCGACCACACTATAATACATGATTACATGTGATGTAAATGAACTAAAATGGCATCCATTATGCTTCAGTGACTCTATGATCTTACTCGGCTGCGCGCGCACCTCCCCAATATCTTTTTAACACCTACAAAGCGGCAGTGGATTATAGTCTTGTTGCATAATATACTATTCTAGTACGATCTTTGATCTAATTGGATCACTTTAATTCCAGAACCTGGTAAAGTCCTTATGACATATCCAGGTCCGGCAGTATTCTGTGAAGCGACTGAGTGAAATTTGTTTTACGTTGGAGAAAATAACAAAGTTAGAAAGGAAATCAAAATGAAATTGTATAAAGCAATGGCTTTACCAACATTGTTATATGGCAGTGACGCCTGAATACCGACTCAAAATAGCTGAGCATTATCCAATCGGTAGAAATGAAATCCCCGAGTGTAAAGGATGTACAAGAACGGATAGAATAAAAATTGAAAAATGTAAGGGAAGAGATAAATATCGATCGTCAGTATAAAAATAGTATATTATGCAACGAGACTATAATGGTTGTAATAATTATCATACGAGCATTTTAATCGCCATTATAGTCAAGTTTCATACGACTGTTTATGCTCGACCATGTATCTAAATTAAAGGTTTCATAAGTATTCGTTTCTGGTTTGAGTGATGTGTTACAATCGTTATTCCTTTATCTATGGTTACAATACAATGACCTTGTAGCACCTGTGTCAAACAAAGTTGCTAGCGTTGCGAGACGTACTACGAAGAATAATCGATATTGCGCTTTCACAATGTTACGTGGCCACTTCTGATTGGTCGAGCACCAATACTTTAATGAACAGGTGTACTTTAATGAGCCCCATTAAAGTATTGCTACCAGTCGTATAAATACTACATTTTCTCATGGTCGAGCATAAAAAATATTAAATAACTGACATGATTGGGCAAAATATTTACTAAGAATGGAAAAAACCACCAGATTTCCGTTGAACTACATGCCGAGAGAAAGAAAAGATGGAAGACGACCCATGACACCCTGGAGAAAGAGGGTAGCTAAAACGCGGGGGGGGGGGGGGGTTTAGAACCTCATTGCTAAAAAATTTATAAATCTAACGATTAATATAAAAAAATAGCTTCGTTAAAATAATAGATGCTTCCTAATCGTATCACTGCTAGTGGTATAGTTACGCCATGTCTTGGACAATATCGCCAAAGGTAACAAACTATTTTTAGATGACGTGGGTGCAACCATGTTAAGATATCGGGGGGACTTTTTGTTCGGTGCTAAATTTGGGTGCAATATCACCCTGTTTTGTAGTGAAATAAAATGTCCAGCAGCGGCAATATAAAATACTTCACAGTGTCATTAATTCTAACACAACACATTTGCCGCTTAAAAATCCCAAAACACCCTATCCTAATTTTAATTCCAAGGGGAACAACGTAGTCCACCTACACGTGGGGTTCCCTGGGTAACGTTAAATGGACAATACAGGCGACTTCTCAAGCCGACTTTATACTGGGAAGCCAGAGGGAAAATGATGCAGATCAATTAATCTCCAGGCCATTGGTGAACAACAACAGCAACAATTGCTGCACCTTAATCTGTGAATATAAAATCAATATAAATAAATATTTAATTCAGGATTAATTCATACTTATAATTTGAATAAATACAAATTGTTTAAAAATTAGATGCAAAATGGCGTCTGCAGGTAATAACGCATTGTCTTTCTTTTCTTCAACGTAGATAAATGGGGAAGCCCTGTCAAAATGTACGTGCGAAATGGAGCAGTGATGATCTGAGACAGGCGATTGAGGCAGTCAAGTCCGGTAGAAGTGTTACAGATGCAGTTTCAACATTCATCGTAGAACATTTTGAGATTGGATTCAGAGGGTAAACTTAAAGATCCAGTAAGAAAACTTGGTTTTCAATAAAGACATTGAAAGACAATTAAAAGAAAGCATTTATTAGGCTCCAGCAAGAAGGTTTTGATGTCACGCAGAATATCATTTATGTGAAAAACTTTCCTTTGGAAGTGCCAACGACTTCAATTCTTCCCAAATTAGAAATAAAGAAACCACCAACGAAGAGGATGGATAAAGATCTCTACTGTGGTGTTTGTGGAGCTTACTGCTATGATAAAAGATAAAAAAAAAGTGGGATTGAGTGCAAACCGTCGTATCATGAGACCTGTGACAATAAATCTGTGGAGAAATCAGGACGGTGTTCACTGATGGTTGAGCACATTTGGATGAGTGACCTTGAATGATATCCTAATCACCAGAGACCGGAAGTTCAGGCCTTATAAATCATTAAAATAGCAGCAGTCGTCCTCCGTGGACTAGTGGTACCGTGCTAGCCTCTAGTTCCCAAGGTCGCGGGTTCAAACCCGGCGGAGGGCGATGGATTTTTTCGGGCGTAAAAATCGTTAGCACGGCTTCCTTCGGAAGGGAAGTAAAGCCGGTGGTCCCGTGTCGTAGATTTACGGCACGTAAAAGAACCTCAAGCCTGATAAAGAGGCCTCTGAGCAAAATTACAGGTGTTTCACGCCCAATATAGAATGGGACGCTAAGAACCATAGTAGTTAAAGAGCGTCCATAAATAAAACTCATTAAAATAGCAGGCAAAAAGGCATTATAAATAGCTAAAATAGGCAGGAAAAAAGGCATTATAAATACTAAAACAGGCAATAAAAGGCAATTAGAAAAAACGCATTTATTTAATAGATTACACTATTCAATAACTCGATCGTCATATTTTAAAGAATTTCAAAGTTTTAAACAAAATGCTAGTGTTGTAATTGACACAAGAATGATTTTTATAAAACAAAAAAAGGCCTGTGTATTGCAATGCCTTATTCGTTGCACATGACAACCAAATGCTTTTTATTTAAGTTCTCTGAGTCATATTGGTCACACAACACATTTTTCATATGAGAAAGTGACCTCTCATCATCGACAGGGGTTATTGGAGCAAATCTAAAACATAGGTTAGTATACTTCTCCAAAAACTGTGATAATGGAGGATTCTATAATTTCCACAAAAGGATTCCTGCGCTGAGGAAAGCTTTACTTAAGTTGAATGCAAACTGGTATTTTCGACTCGATGTTGCAATTACTGTTGGAAGCAAAGAAATCTTCTTCCCAGTAGCCTTGGAAAGTGCATTTTTGTGTTTGATTGTGCCGATATGCTGTTATATAAAATACTTCTTTTCGTAAATCACTGACTACTCGCATATTTTGCATGTAAGTACTTTACCGTCGGATCCAAAATTATTAACGTAACTTTGTAATTTACTGCGTAAAGAAACACTGAATTTCGGCATCTTGCTGTTAGCTACAACAACGTCGCAATGTAAAGTGAAAGAAAAACAAAGTTAGGTCCGAAGTCATTATTGCCTTTTAAAATAAACACAAGCGGTAATTCAAACGCTTTCTGTTATCTATACATTTAATTGCGCGGCAGCACACATTGTTGCAAAGAAAATAATGAACGGAATGAAAGACGCCTGTGTTGTCTACAACTTAAAGACATGTACATTCGGTGAAATAACTTTCATTGTCACGGACTAACAATTATTGAAATAAAATGTACCTGAAGGAAATGTTTAATAATTAATAAATAGTAGATAAATGATGAAATAAAGGCAACAAAAACCATTTATTTCGTAAAAATAGGCCTTTATATTTAAAAAGGCAACATAAAGCTGTGGCATTTCAATCACAAAGGTATATATAATTCGTGCATATTCACTTTCAAATTGAAGATAGATTTGACACATTTAAAAAGGCATTCTGCCTAAGTTCCTGTCTCTGCTAATCACCATCAATTTTTATTTTCAAACAGTATTATTGTTGTTTTGAGGTTTGTCTTTGATTTAATTTGGAACCAAATAAGAGTCCTTTAATGAAACCAGAACGAGATATATTTGAAAGTAATACAACGAGACGTTATCATCACTGCAGGTTATAACGCCACTTTGTTCTGTTCTTGGTTCTCTACTTCTATTTAATAAACTGTTACTTTTCCAAATTATGTTTGGTGAGATGAAGGTAAGCAACGTCTCATAAAATAGAACATATTTTTTATTTCCCCACTCTACGCTAACATACTGAACTAGTGGCGTTATTGTCTGCAGTTACCCTTACCTACTTTCTGTGTGCTTCGCTTTCACACGTACCGTGAGTCAGTATTTTTAGCACTTAAATAATATCAGTCTAACTATATAATATAAAATATAATAACAGCCCGCCTTAAAGCAATATGTGTATAATATAACTTATAAAATGTGTAAGTCATTGTATTATGTTTATATTATTATGTACATGTATAATAATGTTATGTGAATGTATTATATAGTTTAACAATGTAGGAGCTGTGAGAATAGAAGCAAGCTGCTTTTCGCAGCAAACAGAATTATAAAGTAGAAACCGTAAGTTTCTAACAATGAGGTAACCTTGAGGCAACAATAAATTAGAAAGTTTAATAAAGGCTACTAATAATTCTTGGAACAATAATGTAATATTTAAACAGTTTATAAATAGCCAATCAAAAACCAGAAAAAGCTTAAGTTAAATAAAAGCATTTTATTGGAGTAGGCTTAGCCATCAGAGACTTGAACTAGAGGAAATGTGCAAATTCAAGCGGTAGACGCTACAAGATTGCGTACACGATCGGTATGTATAGGTTCAATGTGAGACATAAAAATTCATTGCGGTGAGAATAATATAAAGTTTACGTGTTAATAAGTGCAATTTAACAATAATCTCACAGCTCTACAGTAGTATGTATCAGTGAAGTGTTATTTAATCGTGTGAAGGATTAATAAACAAGTACACAATTATAATTTGTGAAAGCCTTGCTCTTTAGCCGTACCAGCCCTGCTAAGAGATACGTGTCTGAAAATTACTACTGACGCAGTCGAGGCATACATATATAACACTTAAATAAACATTAAAATACAAAGTTGATCTTTTAAACGTGGGGGCGAAGGCCACCGGAAAGTTTGTATCGTACGTGGGGCGATCACTCCAAGAAACATATCTCCCGCAATACGTGGTGTAAACAACACCTGCAAGTTTGGCTAACATACGTGGGGCTGCAACAACCGACTGCAACCGAAGTGGTTTCACTTTAAGTTTAAAGGAGTTGTAAACAAAACCACGTGACAAGACAGCATCTCATTGGCTGGTGGGCAAACTACAACTTTTCCAGCTTAGCATGTCGTCTCTTCCTCTACATAAAAACACTTAGGTTCAGATGGTAACATTTTGTGGTTATTCTCGTGCAGAGATATTTAAAAAAACTCATTATTGTAACAGTTCAATTTATGAAATAAATATGTTTGTTCAAATTCACCTATAATTAAATGAACCGTTATAGCAGAGGGTTTAAGAGACTATGCGCAGGCGCTGCAGTTTATTTCCGGTTTCATATAAGTCGCCAGTATACTTCGGCAACGTGTTGAGAAAATTAGTGTCATGACAATTGAAGACAATTCTGTTAAATGCTGTCGTGAAACGTACGCACCTTTAATCGACAATGAATATTGTTGGCCATTATTTGACAATAAATGGCCTTCTTTGTTAATGATGCAGCATTGTCGCTGGGATTGCTTGGGTCGCGTTTGCTCTCTGTGGTTTTCTAACCTATAGTGCTAATTATCTTCCTAATTTGTTGACTCACAAAAGGTTAAAGCAAAGGTGGTATACTGATATTAATCATTAAATGAATGATTTCTAAGGCCTGAAGTTAAGAGCAGTTTAACCCAGCACCTTTAACTGCGGATGCAGAACTGTTCAGTGCAACTTTTATTTGTCTACTCTTAGTATTGTGTGTTATAAGTTTAGGATGTAAGGCAAAATATAGAAATAAGATATACAATGTTTAAAAGCTAATGATCCCCAAGCTGCGAAAAATACTGTATTCACATTCTGTCTGAAGCAATTTCCTCCACGTGGTGCTGCCATGTGCTCGGCGCAGTGATACATTCAAGTTTTGTTTACTTCTCCCTTCAGCTTATAGTGAAAAAGGTATAGTTACTGACTGTGTGTTGGCATCAAATTCGGTTCTGGGAGTGCAGCGATAACAGATATTATTGGCTAAAGCTTTGTTTAACTACTTCAGTTCACGTAAGACCATTCATTACGGCATTTAACCAATTTTTGCAAACACTAATGTATTCCCGGACTATAACCACGCGAGCGTTGTAGCAATGAAGTTTTTGTTAGAAAATGTTAGGGTCTTACCAGAAGAACACACAGCCAGAGGAAACGAGAGTTCGTCACGAAAACGAGCGTAACAAACTGGGGCGATATATATCACACTAAATTCCTGTTATTAGGATGTAATTTGAACAGACACTTGATAACAGCTATTTTCTCTTGCTTTACACAACCGCCCAGAGCGAACCATCAATTAGTCACGCGGTACTGGAACATCAACATCTGAAGACCTGTCATCAACGTTACACCGGAACCCAAAAGTTGGCAACTTTATTCTTATCGCCATCCACTACTAAATTACCTGCCCTTCTTATGGGTAGCCAACTGCTGCTTAGCTCACTTGAAGGGTCTAGTGTCAAAATCCAGCACGTCCACTTTAGGATATTTTAAGAAAAATGTGCATCTTTTTTTGGCAAAACATTTGCATGCCTCTACTTTAGTTGGTGACTGCATTTTGAGAAAGTTTATATTTTAGAAGGAGTTGTATTGTTATATTAGCCCCACGTTTTGGGGCGTCAATTTGAAGTAGGTTGTATCGTATTTCAACTGTTGGGGTGCCGAACTTGTGGTAGTTCCAACCGCACGTATAGTAAACAGTTTCCGGTAGCCTTCGCCCCAAATATACTTTCAGGTGGCCTTTGCCCCAAGTTTAAAAAAATATTAGCTTTGTAATTAAACTGTTTCTTTAAATATTTAATATTTATGTTTGCCTCGGCTGCGTCAGTATTTATTTTAGAGACATGGATATCTTCGCAGGGTTGTGATGCGACAAGAATGTAGGCTTACACAGATTATAATTTTACTTCACTCCTTTTAGTAATGCTTGATACGATTTATATAACACTTCACTGATAGAGAGCTGTGAGATTCTTTTATTAATTAATTGCACTTTTTAACACGTAAACTTATTTTTCGTCTCACACGAATACATATTATATTTCTTGAGGACACTTTTGCGTCTGGTTAATAACGCTGTCTGCAGGCAACTGACTTGATTTCAACCGTCTAAACTTGTAAATTTCTGTATTTCAAGTCTCTGATTGGCTATTCCTAATCCAATATAATACCTTCATTTAACTAAAACATTTTCTGCTGTTGATTGGCTATTTTTATAAACTCACTAAAATTACATTATTGCTTCCAAGAATCACAAGTAACATTTAAACTCTCAAACTCATTATTTCCTCAAGGTTACCCCATTGTTAGCAACTTTTAAATTATTATTCTCACAGCTCCTACATTATTAAATTACGTAATATATTCACATAACATTATTACACATGGACACAATAACATAAGCATATGCAATGACTGTTACATACATTTTACAAATTATTATACACACATTGTTTCTAGGCGGGCTGCTATTGAATTTACATATTATATAATTAGACTGAAATTATTTAAGTGTTAAAAATACTGCCTCAATTTCATTGAGTTCTACTAAAATGATGAGTTTCAGAATTGTTCTACGCCGCTTATAATGCATATGGAAAATTTTATGTCACCATAAGAACACATACTATAGAGTATACAACGCTCGCACAGCGACCTGCACATAATTTAGTAAGGCTACCAACATAGAAGGGATGAAATAAAGGAACCATAGGAGGCTTCAGACCGCAGGCAGACAGCCCGGTGGCACAATACTTGCTTCTTTATCTAGTCACTAAATTCAGCGATTAAGGTCACTGCACGAATTCACGCCTGTTGTACAGGGTGAGCGAATAAACTACGAACCGGCAGCGCGGTGTTTTTCCTGTCCGCGTTCTCGGCGCTCGCTGCCGTCTGCCGCTATCATAGAAAGGCGCTAATGTAACCATACAACATTTTTAAAACTACTTTTAAAGGCTTTACTTACCAACTTTATGAAAGGAGATGCTGAACCGGCCACCGTCGTCCATACATTTTTGGCACCTCTTTAGGAAACTATCCATCACTCGCCGTAGTTCATGTTGAGAAATGCTGGCAATTTCCTGGCGGATATTTTGTTTTAATTCTTCCTGGGTGTGTGGGTTTGTCTTGTACACTTGTTTTATGGTACCCCAGAGATAGGAATCGTAGGGTTTAAGGTAGGGGGATCGAGGGGGCCACAAGTCTATACTAATAGTTTCTATCCTCAGACACACTTTCAATTTTTCTCATCGAAATAATTGCCGTATAAACTGTTGCAGAGTCTTTTTGAAAAAAGGCAAAATCACGCCCCCTGGCTGTTAATTCTCTATAAAAGGGGACAAAATTGTATTCACACATGTACGGGCTACAACTGCTGACTCGAAAAAAATTGGCGAAAGATGGATAGTTTCCTAAAGAGGTGCCAAAAATGTATGGACAACGACGGTGGCCAGTTACAACATTTCCTTTCATAAAGTTAGTAAGTAAAGCCTTTAAAATAGTTTTAAAAATGATGCATGGTTTCATCCGGGCCTTTCTATGATAGCGGCAGACGGCAACGAAAGCCGAGGACGTGGACAGGAAAAACACCGAGCAGGCGGTTCGTAGTTTTTTGGCTCTCCGTGTATATTGCTACTTCAAGCAACAACTAATTGCTGATATGCAGTATGTGAACACTGAGAGGTAAGCATAAGCCCCCATTTATGCGTCATAAACATGTCATGGTTGACGTTCTCCGATGCAGCATTCTGCTTACCAGGCTAAGTATGCTGTTGACTCCCATTTCGAACAACAGAGGAAACAAACAAATGCTTGGTGCTTGTTCAACGTAATTACTTTAGCATTATATATATATATACATTGTGACGCAGCCGCTACGGCCCAAGTTCGGCGCCAGACAGTCTCCCCCTCTCCTACAGAAAGTGTGTCGAAATAATTCTAGGACGTTCGAGAACCTTGTGGAAAGATTCCACTGAGTATATAAGCCAGCGCTCTCGCGGAAGTCGGTCAATGGGAGTCGAGTGGCATCGGTCAGTCAGTGAGCTGTCTAACTTTCTCCTTCTTGCAATGTAGTTTAGATTAGTCATTATAAATATTAAAGTCTCTCTTGGAAGCAGAATTAAACGTCTACTAACAGCGTCACCCTTCCAACACCCTACTAGCTACTCGCAGCCTAATAACCCTATCGATATCATTCCTGTGTCATGTCTTGCCTTCGTCACCTCTGGCAAAGTGACACATTACCTCACAATATGTTTGTCCTTGGTCTTTGCGTTTAGGCAGAAATCTAAGGCTACCGCGCAAGATGAATGCTCACTTCGCTTTCAAACAGTAATTAACCTCGGAGTTCGCTAAGCGGTCCAGGGTGAAGGTGAAAGGTCGATAAACCTACGCCTATTTTCTCTCTCTCCCCATCTCTCTCTAGTCTATCAACTGCACTTCGCTCCTCCTAAACTGCATAAGGTAGAAATTCACCTGGTCACTTTTACCATTGATTCAATATGGAGAAACAGGTTATAAAATGTACAGAAGGGTTTTTCTTCTTTCCCCTTCTGTATCATTTGGACAATCTTCAGTTAATTTGTGATTTTTGGAACAGTTTGCTTCCTCTGCAATTACTTTTGCACTCTTTTAGCATTATCTGTCCTACCTGTGAAGCTGCTAGTGAAAACCACATTTAATTCTCCTCCCTCTACCTCTCTTTCTCTCTCTCTCTCTCTCTCTCTCTCTCTGTCACACACAAACACATACATCTCTACTCCAAATTGTGTAGTAATCACTTTTTCTGTGAAGTGGTGCATAATCCAGAAAAGTTTTTTTTTCAAACTTATTAACTGGAATTTCGTCTACAGTTTCATACATATTTTATCGTTGTAGGC
This sequence comes from Deroplatys truncata, assembly GCA_030765065.1. Classification (NCBI taxonomy): domain Eukaryota; kingdom Metazoa; phylum Arthropoda; class Insecta; order Mantodea; family Mantidae; genus Deroplatys; species Deroplatys truncata. The sequence goes on from CM060979.1 coordinate 19,296,794, forward strand.
ATTATTATATTTTAAGTATATTTTTAAAAATCTGATGTGATACATTCCCACGAGTTTCTCTACCCTCAAACGTTTATTAGTAGGTATACAAACTATTCTTACTAAACCTTATTTCCTACCTACTATATTTAATCCAAATAAACCTTTTCAGATATAGCTACATTACACATTTCGTTATAGATACAAAGAGAACAGCGATAGCCAAATGTTTAACAACTGAACGCTATATGCTGCCTTAAAACTCCACACTGTTTCCATGACATCGCGAGTAACAACTGAACGTTGAGAAGAGTTTAAAAGAATGACAAGTATTGTGCAATTCGAAACATTAGTAACGGATATTTCAGAAACGGCTTAAGCCACAAAAGAATTTATTTGAAATAAATTGTGTGCCTTTAAAGGGATCTACATTTCTGTGTAGTACGTTTTCGTCTATTGCTTAACATTTATCAGTTATACAAGATTATACAAAATTCCTTCAGAATGAAGAGGACTTCAAAGACTATTACCAGAAAATTCAAGATATACATTTTATTTGTCATGTAAATATCTTCAATGTTTAGCACATATTTAAATCAAAATCGTTAAGAGTCATTTTTGAGAAAATCAAACATTTCGAAAAATGTTTCATGTAAAAGGTACTTTGGGGTGGGGGGATTTTCTTGAAAATCTTCGTATCGCATCTTTGAAAGATACTGAACTTGAAAACCAAGTTTGGTATTTATCTTATTTTTAGTTTTTGAGTTATGCTGTTCACAAACACACACGGACCTTTTTCTAATTTTTTTGGGGGGGTTAGGAGTCCTCAAAATCTCGACCACGAATTTTTGGGTGCATACAATACTTCCCCTACCTACGACACGTAGTAGAAAAAGCAAAACTGACACTCGATCTGCCAAATTGTACTGCAAATTCTGCACAGAAATATCCTAACTTCTACACACTTTACATTTATAATAGAGAGGCAAACTTTAGCCTATATTTAGAGGAAGTTTTCTTCTTCGAATTCGCACTGCTGTTAAAATATGGCAGTTTCTATGTGCTCAAGTCATGTGATTTCTTTCTTTGCAAATATCTGCGAGTTTTTCTCCGTTTTAGCTGTGAACAACTTTTCCTGTAAATGACATTTTCTGACATAAATGGTCGTTTTCTTTCCTCAGAAACTATATAAGATAACGAGGTAATTCAAAAAGTAACGTTAATTTGGCTCTAATTGTTAAAAAACAGCGTATTAAACAGACATGTCACTTACAAAACTGAAGCTTACTTTATTTCTCCACATAATCACCTGCAACATTTAAGCTAAGCTCATGTCATACCTATCCGTGAGGTTTAGAATTCAGTATTGTAGCAGGCTATTGCCAGTCCATTAAGTCAAGATGTTCAAACATAATTGCCCCAAAAAAGAAAAGAAAGTAAAAAACAAGAAAAATAAAGAAAAAGAAAGAGAGAAAGAAAAAAAAAAGAAATAAAGCCTGTAACTCGTTTAGGGTTACGTGTCTATCTTGATCGATTTTATTGTTCACTTGATTCTTCGAAATATCTATGATGGATGATGGACGTCCGGATCAGTTTCATCATACACATTTGTTCGTGCATTGTTGAACATTTCACACAATTTTCTCACATTTCTTCCGCTCATTACTGTAGCACTTCCTTTAGTTGACGATAAATTTCTGCAGGTTTCCACTTCGCGGCACTCAAAAATCTAATGACACCTCTCCGCTCACAATCAGCGGGACTTCGTATCACATAGCTCATTTTGAATATTCACAGAATGCACAATAACGTGTTTTGACTGTCACTTATACAGAACAGATGCCGAGAAAACTATTCTGTCCTGGATAGCGATGTGCGCAGTGGAAATGCGCAAACGATCCTTACTTCAGGGATTACCCTCATAGCTAAATTAAAACTCAGGATGATGAAAACAAACGCTAAGTGCTGTTGTGGATCTACTTTGGTGTTATTAACATAGCGGTTGTAAACAAACAAAAACTTTATTGCTGATACACTTTAATTGAAAGACGGTATGCATAAGAAATACCTACTTCATTCTTCAAATTACCCTTCTCTTTAGAGGACTTGCAAGCCTGTCGAGGAGCAAGCAAACTCCAGATCATAGCATATCCAGGATGGGTGATCAGCCCAATGTCTGGTATTGCGGTGAAAAAAAAAGGGAATGAAATGTAGTGATGAAGGGTAGATAGGAAAATTCGCAGAATTATCCCACACAGCATTTCACCAGCGATCGAGGAAAATGGGAAAAAAAACCTTCGGTCAAGTTCGTCGGCCCCGGGGGTTCTGAACCCTAGACCTCCCGAATGCGAATCACTCACGTTACCGTGGCGCCACCTCACTTGGTTCGTATCTTCCTTAATAAAATAAATTCTAAAGTGTTATTCCGAAAGTTTATTTTCCTACCTAATTCGTTTTAATCCAGATGAACCTTTCCGGAAATAGCTACATTACACATTTGGTTATAGATACAAAGGGAACAACGATAGTCAAATGTTTAACAACTGGACGCTTATGCTGGTCTTAAAATTCCATACTGTTTCCATGCGAGAAACAAGTGAATGCCGACAGTATTGAATTCGAAGAATTTAATAAAGGATAGGCTTATTCCACAAAAACAGTTATTTGAAATAAATTGTACATTTTAAAGAGATCTACATTTTTTGTGCAGTACGTTTTAGTATACCGCTTAACGTTCATCAGTTATACAAGATTATACAAAATTCCTTCCGAATGAACAGACTACTTAGGCTATTCCAACAAAATTCAAGATACACTTTATTTTACATATTAATATTTTCAATATATAGTATTTTTATCAAAATCGTTATAAATTTTCTTGAAAATCCTTGTGTCGCCATCTTTGGAAGGTACTGAACCTCAATAACAAGTTTGGTATTTATCCGACTTTTCGTTTTTGAGTTATGCTGTTTGTAGACACACACACATGAAGGACCTTTTTTAAAAACTTTTTTTTGGATTCAAGGGGTCTCAAAACATGTATTTCCGGTAAAATCTCGGTATAGAATTTTTGGGGGGATGCAATGCCTTCTCTATTTACTATGCACGTGACACAGAAAGTAAAAGTTTATGGAATTTAGAAGGCATGCATCTACATCCTGTGAAAACTTCAACCTTCTTTTTCTCCTACTTCACGGTTTTAGGCCGTTTTTAGCCTGTTCCGGCTCCAAAATCTTGTTGTGTTCATCTCTTTTTTGGTCGTCCTGGGTTTCTGTATCCTTGGGGTCTGTAGTTATATGTTGCTCGGGGTATCGTATTTAATGACATTCTTTCTAAACGTTGTTTCCAGTTCTATATTCTATTATTACTTTATTTAATTCTTCTATTTTTACTTTCTCTATTACGTATAGTAAGTAGAAGTATTGTATTCCACCCAAAAATTCGATACCGAGATTTCACCGGAAATACATGTTTTGAGACCCCCTGAATCCAAAAAAAGCATTTTTGGAAACATGTCCGTGTGTGTGTCTGTGTGTGTGCCTGTGAACAGCATAACTCAGAAACGAACAGTCGGATAAACACCAAACTTGGTATTTAGGTTCAGTATCTTCCAAGGATGCGACACGAAGGTTTTCAAGAAAATCCCCCACCCCAGAGTACCCTTTACATGGAAGATTTTTCGAAAATTTTAATTTTCTCAAAAATGGCTCTAACGATGTTGATTAAAATATCATATGTTTAAGATATTTTTATGACAAATAAAAGTATATCTTGAATTTCCTGGGAATGTCTCCAAAAGTATTCTTCATTGCGAACGACTTTTGCATAACTGGTAAACCATAAGAGATAGACAAAATTTTACTACACAACAAATGTAGATCGCATTAAAATACGCAATTTATGTCATATACTTTTTTTTTTGTTGAGTGAACCATTTTCGAGATATTGCTTGTTATTCCCTTAAATTTTTCAATACTTATTTTCTCAAATGGGAATTTGTTATTCATGTTTTTGTCTTGGATATGCAAAGAGTATTAATCTGTGGCAAAGAGAACGGTGCTGCACCTAGCAACCAGCTATTAAGAGATATGTCTGTGCTTAAAGGCTACTGTATTTCTATATTGCCCTTGTAAATATATTTTCCCCTTACATCTACAAGAAAATTAGCAATAAGATAGAGTTTGCAAATGTTTATCTCGATTAACATGAAGTAGATGGAGAATAAGCGTTTGTAAAAATAGTTTTACAAGAGTAGAGAAAGTCATGTGAGTGTAACACATCAGATTTTTAACTTTTGCCTTATTTCGTTGTTTGGCTTTTTATCCAGTCTTGTGTATCCTGCAATAGGTATGAGGAATTTCATTTCAGCTGTCTGTGTCCTTATTTTATTTTCTGCTGTCACTGTCCGTGTTTCAGACCCATAAGTTACTGTGGGGATGGCCATTGCTTTATACAGTTTTATTATTAAGTCTTTTCTAATTTTATTTTTTAGTGTTCTCTTTATCGTTCCCGTTAGATGATAGATATATTAGATAGATATTCCTAAAACATTTACACATATATAGCAGCGTCAGATGTTAAATATTACAATAACTGAATCTTATGAAATTCCTGGACCTCATAGAGAGGATTTTTCTCCAATATCATTAAAATCTGTCATTTAAAAATGTCGTATGTGAGTGTCTTGATTTTATCCGGTAAACTATTGAATAGATTAATGTATGATGCTTCAAAGCTATTTTGTGTTTTAGTATACTTACATTTCCCAAAATAAATATTGTTGCTACTTTGTGAAGGATAATTATGAACGGTTTCGGACAGATTATACTGTTGTAGATTCCTCTTAATGTACACTAGACAATTCAAAATATATATACAAGGAAGAGTGAGGATTCCAAGTTCAATAAAATGTAATTAAATTTATTTAACTTTTTATTAATGTATATTTCAAACCCATATGTTATTTCACATACTAGAAAATTTGACACTTGTTCTATGCTGTTATTTTGTATAATTATTTTAGACCGGACCGAGTGAGTAACTTCAATCTGATATGTTAAATAGTTTTTTTGAAATAAGGGCTCATATATTTAGCAGGTTTAATATTGGTGGGTTAGGACTTTTAATTTCCGTTAAGTACTGTGATTATCATTCAAATAATATTGATGTTGGCTGCAAGTTTTCTTGATTACTAATATATCGGTGTATTTTTACTTGATGGAAGAAAGCAGGTAAGGAGCAGAGAGAGAAGGTTCAATCCTAGAAGGCGTTTTATTGCTACGCATCTGTATTTTCGTCTTCATCGTTTGCGCTTTCTTTTTCTTGAAGCAAAAGAAAATTTGCTCCCGGGTCAGAAATCACCATGCTCAGAGCATTGCGGGCCCATATTTGGTTTACGAAGCGGAACACTTTCTGATCTCCGGTTTTTTCGTTATTTTTTCATTTTATTTTTTTTTTCATGCTAACCAAGCTTTGGGTCTAAGTTCTTGTTTACCTTTTTCCCCTGTGTGGGTAAACGCGTTTTTAAAACTCCTCTTTTAGTGGCCGCTATGGTTACATTGAGGGAGGGTCAGATTTCATGGTACAGCTATTTTAGTTCCGCTTTGTAAGGCATTCGCCATTTTCTCTCTGAAATGCAAATTGCCCGGAACTTGTTTTGAGCTGTTTAGTTGTGCGGCGCGGCACGACGCCTGAAATTTTCCTCGGCCGGCTCAAGACGCTATAGACGCGCTCCCGTAGAATGCACAGTAGCCCGTATATTGTTTAAATAATACCGGTATATTAATTGCAACGGTTACTACACAGTTAGAGCATGTTTTGAGTTCGAAACAATAATACATTCCCTACGAGCAGAAAATCATTCACATAGAAACGTTAACGCAAATGCAAAACAAACGCAAAACTGTGGCAGGTTAATAAATTCATAATGAATTTCGTTAACGTGAACATGAACTCTAATGCCAAACCTTTCAGTCCCCAAGGTTACACTCACATGACTTTCTCTACTCTTGTACAAACTATTTTTACAAACGCTTATTCTCCATATGCTTCATTTTAATCGAGATGTTAACCTTATTGCTAATTTTCTTGCAGGTGCAAGGGGAATTGGTAGGCTTTAAGCGATAGTCAAATATTTTAAGAGCTGGTTGCTATGTGGCGCATTCCATTCTCTTTGCATGTCCAGTACGTAAACAAAATGAATAACGAATTAACATTTGAGAAAAAGTATTGGAAAATTTAAGGGAATAACAAGCAATATCTCGAAAATGGTTCACTCTACAGGAAAAAAAGTGTATATGACCTAAATTGTGTATTTTAACGCGATTTACATTTTTTGTGTAATAAAATTTTGTCTATCTCTTATTGTTTACCAGTTATGCAAAAGACGTTCACAATGAAGAATACTTTTGGAGACATTCCCAGAAAATTCGAAATATACACTTCATTTGTCATGAAAATATCTTAAACATATGATATTTTAATCAAACTCGTTAGAACCATTTTTGGGAAAATGGCATCGTTAGAGTCATTTTGGGGAAAATTAAAATTTTCGAAAAATGTTCCATGTAAAGGGTAATCTGGGGAGGGGGGATTTTCTTGAAAACCTTCGTGTCGCATCTCTGGAAGATGCTGAACCTAAATACCAAGTTTGGTGTTTATCGTCTGTTCGTTTCTGAGTTATGCTGTTCACAGACACACACACAGACACACACACGGACATGTTTCCAGAAATGCTTTTTTTGGAATCAGAGGGTCTCAAAACATGTATTTCCGGTGAAATCTCGGTATCGAATTTTTGGGTGGAATACAATACTTCCCCTGCTTGCTTCCCCTGCGTAGTAGAGAAAGTAACAAAAGAGAGAGAAAATTTCGCACTGCACAGAAACAGAAAAGAAGAGAAATGGACTCAATCGATAAGTAAATTATTTTATATGAAAACCATCGTTGTCTTTCTGACAAAAAGTATGATCTTACAAAGATGATTTGTTAAAACAAAATATTTGTAAAACAGTTTGCAAATGAACCGACTAGGCTTTATTATTATTATTACTATGATGTATTGCGACGTTGTGTGTAACCTGGTAGGTTATACACTATTCTGTTTTCTTTGATGTATTAAAGTGAGTTTTATTTATGGACGCTCTTTAACTGCTGTGGTCCTTAGCGTCCCATTCTATATTGGGCGTGAAAGACCGGAAAGCCATGCTAAGGATTTTTACGCCCGAAAAAAATCCATCGCCCTCCGCCGGGTTTGAACCCGCGACCTCGAGAACTAGAACCTTGCTCTTTCATGCATGGATATATAAAGCACAAACATAATTAATGTATATTGTGGTAACATGAAATGCACTGTTGCGACGTCGTGTCGTCTTCCGTGGTGTAGTGGCTTCCTTCGGAAGGGAAGTAAAGCCGGTGGTTCCTTGTCGTAAATTTACGGCACGTAAAAGAACCTCAAACATGATAAAGAGGTCTCTGAGCAAAATTACCGGTCTTTTACGCCCAATATAAAATGGGACGCTAAGGACCACAGCAGTTAAAGAGCGTCCATAAATAAAACTCAACTTTATTTTTATTGATTATGGCAGCCTCTATTTTTAATCACGTTCGCATTTCAATTGTCTTGCTTTGAAGTCAACGTTTTGTTGGCAATGTGTTCTTGTGTTGATGTTATACGTTTATGTTCTCGCGTTAATGGTTCCATGTGAATGGCCCTTAACAGTCTTTGTAATATCAAAGGACTGTTAAATCCACAGTAACATACCTTTATCGACGATGTGATTTTTTCTATCCACTTATCGTTCATGCTGCCATGGTGGAAAGTTAAATTTCCCGCATTTAGCGCTGGTAACCAACCTACATGCGAGTTTATATATTTTACTGCACATACGTATATGCTGAGGCAGTATTTTTAACACCTGAATAATTTCAATCTAATTATATAATATGTAAATTCGATAACAGCCCGCCTTGAAGCAATATGTATGTAATAATTTGTAAAATGTATGTAACAGTCATTGCATATGCTTATATTATTATAAACATGTTCAATAATGTTATGTGAATGCATTACGTAATTTAATAATGTAGGAGCTGTGAGAATGATAAGTTAAAAGTTGCTAACAATGAAGTAACCTTGAGGCAATAATGAGTAAGGAAGTTAAAATACTACTAGTCATTATTAGAGCAGCAATAATGTAAATTTTGAGACAGTTTAAAAATAGCCATTCAACAGCCAGAAAAAGCTTTAGTTAAATGCAGGTATTCTATTGGAGTAGGATTAGCCAATCAGAGACCTGAAATACAGAGATTTTAAGTTTAGACGGTTGAAATCTATTCAGTTGCCTGCAGACCGTGATAGTGGCAGGATGCCTGATGCGACTTCTAGAGAAATATAATATGTATTCGTGTGAGACGAAAAATAAGTATACGCGTTAAAAAAGTGCAAGTATTAAATAAAAGGATCTCACAGCTCTCTATATCAGTGAAGTGCTATTTAACTTGCGTCAAGAATTAATAAAAAGTAGTAAAAGAAAACCAATAGTCTGTGTAAGCCTACATTCTTGTCGCACCACGCCCTGCATAAGAGAAACGTGTCTTTTAAATAATACTGACGCAGCCGAGGCAAACATAAATATAATATTTAAAGAAACAGTTTAATAACAAATTTAATATTTTTTTTTTTAAACTTGGGGCAAAGGCCACCTGATAGTACATTTAGGGCGAAGGCTACCGGAAACTGTTTAACATCGTGCTGTTGCAACTACTACAAGTTCGACTCCCCAACAGGTGAAATATAATACAACTCCTTCAATACAAACTACTTCAAATTGGCGCCATACGTGAAGCTAATATACTACTTCAATGCATGAACTATATTAATTCCTCTAACTTTTGATATATTTATTATTGTAGACGTGGAATACAATCATATTTGATGATTGAATTTTACCATTTCAATTTTACCTGGTTTTATTTGTGCACGCCTTCAAATGTGCACAACCGTATGTTCCTATTTGACCCATAAGGCAAATTGGTCGTACTAGTTGACCTAAAATCTCCTTACAACGTGCACAAGCCAAGATGTGCCTGCGACCCTGTTGCCATGTTTAATCGAGTTTAGAGGAAGAGCGTGATACATTTAAATTATCGCATTTGTTACGTCTAATAATATTCAAAGAAAAGAAAAAAAATGTATTACATCTAATGTCTTTCTTTACCCTTTGTCGCGTATTAGTGGTTATACAAACTATACTCACTAAAGCTTATTTTTCTGTCTATTTCATTTTAATCCAAATAAATCTTTGTAGAAACAGCTACATTACACATTTCGTTATAGACACAAAGGGAACAGCGATAGTCAAATGTTTAACTGGACGCTATATGCCTGTCTTAAAACTCCATACTGTTTCCACGCAATCGCGAGAAACAACTGAATGTGAAAGGACTTTAAAGAATGACCAACTGAAGAACAAATTGCTTATGCCACAAAAGGGTTATTTCAAATAAATTGTGTGTTTTAAAAGATCTACATTTCTTGGTAGTAAGTTTTCGTGTAGAGTGCAATAGAATATACTGATATACAATATTAGAATGACCTGATATATACAATACAAACAAAACAATATACCAGATGAAATGAGAGCCATAGTAATAGCTAAGGAAAATGAAAGATACCGCGAAAAAGAGTGGCTCCGAATATATACAGATGGATCCCTCATCAATATAAAAAATACTGGTACAGGAGTATACTGTAAACATTTTGCACATTATCTAACATTAAATGAAACCTCAAACCACTATGATGGAGAATTAACAGCTATAAAAGCAGCATTACAGAATATTTTATATAGACCATACATAAAACAAAAACTAATCATCTTATCAGACTCAAAGTTAGGCATAGATGGGATAGTAAATTACAATAATAAAACAACCAGAAATATTAAAGAAATAAGAAGCCTAATTAAAGCAGTTGAAACTAGAAATCATGTCACTCTACAATGGATCCCAGCTCATGTCGGACTTTTGGGAATGAACATGCAGACCAATTAGCAAAGAAAGGTGCAATACAACAAACAGAAACCTGCAGGACAAATAGAAATTAACAATTAAATATCATTAAACAATATTTTAAAAGACAACAGAGACTTGATAAATTAAAGATAAAGATTATAAGAATATTAAAGATAGAGTTGATATACAAAAAATGCCAAGGAAGACTGCAGTGGCCTTATTTAGGATTGCAACTGGCCACGACTGCCTCGCAGAACACCTCTACAAGATATGCCTACCTACACCCAAGTGCACTCTCTGTGAAGATGTCATCCTGAAGAAACAGCATCTCGTCAAATGCAAAGGCCTTAAAAGTGATAACTTACATACTTTATATTGGGAAGCCAGAGGGAAAATGATGCAGATCAATCAATCCCCAGTGCCATTGGTGAACAACAACAGTTTTCCTGTATCGCTTAACGTTAACGGTTATTTGTTTAAGAAAGCTTTTTTTTTTTAATTCAAGGGCCTGAAAACATGTATTTCCGGTGAAATCTCGGTATTGAATTTTTGGATGGAATGCAATACCTTCTTGGTGAACTAAGTTTCTGCCCACGTATGAAAGCCAATTTTAAGTAGGTGTTGTATTATATTTCCACTGTTTGGGGAGCCGATCTTGAAGTAGTTGCAACCGCACGTATGGTAAAAGGTTTCCGGTAGCCTTCACCCCAAAAATGTACTTTCCGGTGGCTTTTGCCCCAAATGTTTAAAAAATATTAACTTTGTAATTTTGACTGTCTCTTTAAATATTATATATTTATGTTTGCCTCGGCTGCGTCAGTATTTATATGTTTTAGACATGAATGTCTTAGCAGGGAGTGGTGCGACTGAAGAATGTAAGCTTACACAAATTTTAAGTTTTTCTTCACTCCATTTATTAATGCTTGACACGATTTAAATAACACTTCACTGATATAAAGAGCTGTGAGATTATTAATTAATTACTTGCACTTTTTAACATGTAAACTATTTTTGTCTCACACAACATACGTATTAAACTTCTTGAGGACGCATCTCGCGTCCGGTTAGGAACCCTGTCTACAAGCAACTGACTTCTGAATTTGTACAATTTGCTCTATTTCAGTTTCTGATTCACTAATTCTACTCCAATAGAATACTTTTATTTAACTAAAGTTTTTTCCGGTTGTTGATTGGCTATTTTTTTAAACTGTCTCAAAAATTACATTATTGTTGCTCCAAGAATTACCAGCAGCATTTAAACTTTCTAATTCATTATTGCCTCAAGGTTACCTCATTGTTAGCAACTTTTAACCTATTTTTCTCACAGCTCCTACATTATTACACATGTATACAATAATATAAACATATACCGTGACTGTAATATACACTTTTTATATGGTGTTACATGTAATATTGCTTTAAGGCGGGCTGTTATTTAATGTATATATTATATAATTAGACTGAAGTCATTTAAATGTTAAAAATACTGCCTCATTCTCTACGTACAAGGTACGTGGTAGAGAAAATAACTAATAACTCCTCAAGCTATCAGAAGTAAGGGTGTGCGCGGGCTCTTGTGCTCTTATACAGTGAACGCGACGCCTTATTTTGTTTTCCTATATTTTCCCTTATTTTGAGATTACTTAGAGATGAATTGCAGGCAATAAGGAAGGCCGAACCAAGAATAAGCTCCAACAAAGAGGCAAAAATGTTTAAATAAAAATGTCAATAAAACGCGAATGAGGCACCTGGGGAAAAATAGGAAGTAAATCTGAGGAATGAGAAGGGACGCCGCGAACAATAAGACAGGTTTATAGATGTGAAGGAGGAGTAGGAAAATGAAACACAATGCAGACGAGAAACAAGAAACCAAATGAGAAGGTGAGAGGCGACGTCGAGAAGAACAAAAAAGCAGAATATGTGAAATGAGAAAAAAGCTTTTATAATTTAATGTTTCATCGCACAGTTGCGATGTTTCTTGATTTAAAAATGAAGCACCCAGAGGGGTAAGGTATCTTTCTGCTGGAAATAAAAGATGACACCATCTCTACTCGCACTTTACCAGCATCTCTTATCGCACGTGCCTTGCTTCTTTCAACTTCATCAGCAGTGTTTTCAGAGGAACTGAATGACAACCAATGCTAATTCAATTGGGTCATACTAAAATGACATAAATTCCTTAGGGGATGGAAACATTTAACTTAAAAAGCAGATAAGAGAAATGCTCTTTATTTGTCAGAGAAAACACGTTTGAAGATCCCGTAATTTGGAATGGTTGGGCCTAGTTCAGAAAATTGAGTACAAATGAAATGTATTCACACTTTCAATTGTAAAATAGAACTACTAAATGAAAGTGTGCCTACTTTATTTATGAAAAAAATCCAAGGATATAGATCTGTATTTATGGATACTATATAGGGTAGTTAAATTATATTCGAACCCACTCTCGGCCTCTCTCTACTGTGCGACATAGCCGGCAGCCGCCGGGGAAATTACGCCGGCAGAGGCGGACCAAAATCCTTACCTTATAATAGATGCTGGAAATGTTGACCTTCTGCTCTCAAACAGGCAGCATATCTCGTGTAAATATTCTCGCTCACTCTCGCTTGAAGCAGTACGTTTTCAGTAGCTAAATAAAATTACAATCACAGGGAAAATAAATATTAATAACGCTAGGAATAGTATTGAAAAATACTGGGAAGGGAATGTTACTAAATGAGAAGGGTTAGACAGTGCCATCAGTGGCCGGAAACGGGTGGTTTTCCCCTCTATTGTGAAGTGTCCCGTTAGGTTGCCTGGAACGCAGATGTGTAGAAAAGGATCAATGTTCGCCAAAAGCCAGATAGCTCTAGGCATCCAATGAAAGAAGCTAGAAATCAGGTGACAGTGGAATGGGGAGATAGAACATTTTGAAATAGGGAAACAGGAGAGTTTAGAACACACACATGGTCGTGGTAGTTCCTCGGAGATGGTTCTTAGAAAATGTGTCGGCGGATAGGTGCGAGGATATGAAGCGTAGCAATGAGGAAATGCGTGTGTGTGTGTGTGTGTGTGTGTGTGTGTGTGTGTGTGTGTCGAAGTAATAGCAGGAATCAAATTTTAAAGTGGTGACGGGAAATAAACGAGCAGGAAAACAAAACAATCGTATTCACCACTAACCCGAGGTACAAGATCCATGCAAAATCCCTGAGCTAGTACCGAACCCGGGACCATTCCTACAAATCCTGTGCCGCCAAATAGCCACATACCACCGCAAATAGGCGAAATACAACCGCAAATTGGCGCCCAAAAGAAGTACCACCGCAAGCTCAGCAGCAGGAATTCTTGTGATTTCTTGCACAATGTTTTCTCTAAGTTCCTGTAGTGTGCGAGGATTGGAAAGCTACACTTTCTCTTTTAAAGAACCCCATAAATAAAAACGAGGTGCCACAAATCAACACTAATTATTCTGTCATCAAACACCTCTCTTATTGCATGATTCTGCAACAGCAAATACGGCTGCTGAATCATTACATGCAACTCCCCGATGGTGTGCAAACGGTGCCAGAACACAATTTCGCTACAAACCAAGTCAGATCTACAAAGCGGGTACCAGTTGATTCAGGAACACTAGTCGGAGGAAAGCCCTGCTTTGAAGTGCAGTATGTGGTGTAGCACCGTCCTGCTGGAACCACATGGTGGTGGTCAACTGTCGTGCTTGGAGTTCTGGTATGACGAAATTTTCCAACATTTCAACATAGCGGTCAGATTTTACAGTTAGTGCGCGACCAGCATGATCCTCAAAAAAAGAACAGGGACCAACGATCCCACACATTGCAACTGCACACCACACCACACCACAACTTTCTGGCTGTTCTGAGGTTTTTCATGCACATTTCGAGGATTTTGGTCTGCCAGTACCGGTAATTTTGTTTGTGATCGATTTTTGATTGCGATCGTGTGACATGAGCAATTGGTCAAGCAGCATGGATTCCTGGGCGATCTTTGGCATAATGTTATTCCTGTCAAATTTGTCTGAACTCTGACTTATCTGAATCTTATATGAGGTGCACTATTTATATTTTGGGCCTAATAATTAAAACAAGGTAATTTCCGATTGAAAACTGCTTTATTGTTTTTCAAAATATTCTCCTTTATGATCAATACACTTTTGCATCCGTTTGAACATGGATTTGAAGGCATCAACGGCTTCTTCTGCCAACGAAAATCATTGTCCATGCAATTTATTCTTGATGTTCGGGAACAAAAAGAAGTCATTGGGTGTCAAATCAGGACTGTATGGCGGATGACCCATCAATTCGATTTTTTGAGCCTTCAAATACTCTGTTGTTAAACGAAATGTGTGTGCGCTCTCATTGTCTTGATGAAGAATGATCCTACGGTTCTTTTTGGTTTTCCTTACTTCACCGAAGACTTCCGGCAAACAAATGGTTATGTACCATTCGACATCGACCGTTTTACGTTCCTCTAAAGTCACTGTTGCCACATGGCCAGTTCTGCTGAAAAAGGAGGCGACCATTTGCTTCGAAGTGCTTCGAGTGTGAACAACTTTTGTTGGATTTGCTTCATCTTGAAACACCCATACAGTCGACTGCTGTATACGTTCCGGCTCATACGTATAGATCCATGATTCGTCACCTGTTACAATCTTATATACGTCTTTTAAGGCACCGCCACTGTATTTCTTGAGTATTTTTGTACACCAATCGATACGAACATATTTTTGAGATTGTGTCAAATTATGTGGGATCCAACGAGAGCAAACCTTTTTCACGGCTAAATAATCATGCAATATTTTATATATACTGGTGGAACTAATGTCTAGGGTTGCCTCAATCTCACAATATGTCGCATGACGATCTTTCATTATTAGTTTTTGTACAGCATCAATGTTTTCTGGAACAACAACTGATTTTGGACGACCTTCACGAACTTCATCATTGAGCGAACGGCGGCCACGATTAAATCCGTTATACCAGCGTTTCACAGTGGCAAAGGATGGAGCTTCGTCGCCAAATGTGGAAGTTAGTTGATCGATGCACTCTTGTCTTGATAATCCACGTCGAAAGTCGTAATAAATCATTGCACGAACATTTTCACGAGTTAATTCCGTGTTTTTGTTGACACACAATTTTCAAGTTAGTGTAAACAAAACAAATGACGCTCTATTGACAAAATGTTTGAAGTAGATTATGTTCAAAAATGTCCAACTTTCCATTGGAAACGTCAGATGGCACCTACAACATTCAGGGTTGCCAAGGCTCAAAATATAAATAGTGCCCCTCGTACGAATGGAACTTTACATCGGACAGCAACATGTCCAACGACCGGCGCAATAATTGTAGAATTCTCGCATGGAGTCGTGGAGAACGGCGCTGAATCTGTTCCAAAGCTTTTTCGGTGTACGTACGCTTTTACTGCGACCTACAGGTAGAGTCTCTCAACACCACCAATATTCTGCACTGCCTAACCCACCTCAAAGTGGTGTATCATTTTGAAGCAGCTTATTAATGCCAGTCTTCATTGATTTGTCGCTGCGTTTCAATCACGTAACCAGTTACAATAAAAGCCTCTACAGCTGCAATTCTGCACGCGCCAACAATTCATTAAGAACTGATTGCGAGCATGTTGCTCAATAATCACGCGCATGCGCATCGCCGATTCAACAGGAATGGCAGATACAGTAAGCGCGATAGTCTTCAAGGCCTTTTTAATGCTACATCTCACCAATATGCGTGAAGGACGGGGTAGGGCAACCTTAATTAAAATTTGCGGGTAAAGGGCGCTTCAGATCTCATTTGGGTTAGAAATTCATCATCTTGCTTTCAGGTTCAACAGTTTTAATAAATTGTAAGAGCTGTGGGCATTAGATTATGGAAGAATACTTCAAGGTTATCCTTTTTCCAGAATTTTAAGGCTTCAACATCTAGCACTGCAATGAATGGATCTGCCTAAAGCAGTCACACTGTACCGAACAGTCGCCTAAACGTACTAACATATTTTTTCCTTTACTTAAATGTAAATATTTTATACTGCTAATTCTGCGACGTGTTATAATGTAGCTATTTGTAGTGTTGTGCTCTTTAAAACGCCTGTGACATACTAGTTACTGATTTTATTTTGGATATTGTCACGAGTGCTGTTGAGAAGCATAAGGATCCACAGAGAGATTCAGACATACATTTTTGGGTCACCTCTTTATTTTGGACTAAATTATACATGCACTTCGTTATTTCAGATTAAAGTAGACATTTCTTGAAACCTTATATTTTCTCACATTTTGCAATCTTGTTAACGCACGGATCGGGACAGCCAGCGTGTAACAGGATGTACGCGGCTAACCCCTTACGCGGGTAATTCTCTAGGAATAACTTGGGGAATAATAGTTAATTCAACTTCCTCGAGCCTACGTGCAGATTTGCACATCGCCCAGAGAATGTGCATCAGATAGAATGTTTTAGAAAATCCTGTTTTGTTTAGTAATCCCACAGGGGATGACCCACAGGAAGTCACAAACTATATAAAGGCTCACAGAGTCAGGGTGTCGGGATGTCCTTGCTAGTATTGCCTTCGATGGGTGTATATTCATTCTGGTCGCTCTGGCCGAGGTTATCACTCCGAAACTACTTGACTCCGGGGCCATTCCCTCTTCCGGCTCAACGGTTCGCCCCGGGCTAACTTCTCTGACTGCCTGAACACCTCAACAGCAATCGTGTCTACCCAACAAGGTAAGTCCCTTATGGGAATCTATTGTATGTTTTTCTTAGACATGTTTGGTCAAACCATACTTAATTAATAAAAATGGACCATTCCGTAAAGCTGAGTACTCATTAGAATCTAATGGTGAAACCCCCGTCATCTTCTAGCACTAGCTTAGAGTAAGGTGACAATATCAAGGGACTAATAACAGATATACCAGATTCTAAGGAAACTCCGATCTCTAAACAGAGGACATAATTGTATAGAATATGTATGGTAAATCTGAAAACTACATTTATCGTTTCGCAGTATTATTTAGAGAGCCTCATGAATATTTTAAAAAAAACTATATGGCAAATAAAGCTGTCATTGAAACTAAAATGCACATCCTGTTTTTCGGTGGCAGATGTTAAATACACCGAAGACTAAATTGTATATATTCCGACTGCGATGCTTAAGAAGAAATCAAAGGAGTAAGGACATTTTGCTCCAAGAATGAATTCATTAATAACAGCGGTACTAATTCTATTTTTTTGTTTGATGCAGTAATTATTGACGAGCGGATATAAATAATTAGATCAAGAAATAACATTAAGATAAAGAAATAATTACAATAAATAATTTTCGTGTATTAAATTAATGCATAATATAACAAGTTTGATTGAAATGTTTGACCGGAAAGATGAAGGTAATTAGAAAGTCAGGTTAGTGAAAGTCATTAATATCAGCCGAAGTAGCGAACGCATTAGCTTAAAGATCTGGAAATTCAGTTAGGTTATAAGTTCAGCACGTTTGCAGTAGCGTGGGCTAATTCTCTAAATTATAGAGGCAAAAGAAGTTTTGAGAAAACTGAAAGGCTCATTTAGTAACAAAATAAGAAACGTGCATTAAGTATTGGTCCGAGAAACATGTAGACGGAGCTAAAATTAAGTATATGTTAGAGCATTGAAATCGGAGTTATTCTGGTACCGTCACCGGTACGTGCTGCTCGTGCATATTTTAAGCGCCTATTGACGTGCTTGTGTCAGTAAGATTTCGCGGCTATTGCGAGAGTTCTCGCTGATAAGCATTTTAGCAACTCACGGCAAGTTACGCTACTGCGGAAATAGTTATTTCAAATTGTAAAACTGATGCTGCAGATGTTAGAAAATAAAATAATTCAGTTATTGCAATGTCGAGCGCTACGATACATAGCCACTTTATCTTCAAACGGCCGCCAAGTCGCTTCAATAGCTCAAGTATTAAATCACATTAAATTTCTCATTCAGTTTAAACTGGTGTTATCCTTTAACAATACACCCACGCATGTCCTGAGAGAAAGATCTCGTATCATACCACTGGAGTAGCTGGCGCACGAGACAACAGAACGAACTACGAGATAACGGCAGCAAAAGCAACGACATCAGAAACAGGTAAAGTAAACGGTTTCAAAGTGTCGCGGCATCTTAAAGATCCTGCTTTACATCTAATCTCAATATATGCACTGAAAGCTCTCTTACAAGACAGTCCTGACAGATCATAGCCTGAAAGAGCTACTTTTTTCTATGGGTTACGCACCTACCTGCCTACCTAAGTTACCGTTTCCTTTCCCCTCCTGTATATACTAGGTCTTCCGTATAAAACATGACCGCTCGCACGGTGTTGTGCGCCAGAAGTAATGCCGGATGCCTTCCCCCACACCCCGCAGACTTTATGCCTTTTAGTTACCTCGTAGGCAGTTATCTTTAGAACGCATATTTGTAGCTATATTGATTTTATTTTAAATACGAATCAGCTAGTCGCGTTCGTGAAGAATTCATCCTGAAGTTTCCTCCACAATTTCCTCTTTTCAGGACTTCAATTCAAGATCTGGTGAATAAATGCGAGACTACTGGTTCAGTGCAAGAAACACATGCGAAGACGTATAATGTTAACAGAAGAAACATCAGACGAAATTGGGGAAGCGTTAGTCACTGAAATTACTATCGAAGTTACCACAATAAGTTGGGGTTTCAGCGATTACTGCACATACAGTATTTGCTATGAGGTAAGAGTTAATTTTGTTGTATTTTATTTGTTATATATGTTATTTTACAGGAATACAGATTTAAGAAGTGAAGACAGAGTGTTGGCTGTTGCATGCCGTGCTACCCAGACGCAAAACCCCGTGCAAGCTGTCAGGTTTTATACCGAAGATCCTGTATCTCTGCATTCTTTTGCTTCCTTATTTAATTTTCGCCCAAGATTTGCAGGAGTTGCTATGACTGCTCCTTGAAAGCCTGAAATAGACGTAAAATCTCTTAAGTCCCGAGCTGAAGAAAAAAATCAATAACATAGTAGAAGTATAAATACATAGTTAGTAGATTCCATAAGGAACTTCCACTGGATTTCTTACGATATATTTATGCTCAGCTGTGGAGCTCAATTATCGCATAATAAGCGCCGATCGAACGACCGACTACCCGTTTGGAAAGATAAGTGCTCTCACCCAGCGTAAACACCGGAAGCGTTATCGCAAGATAACGAGATTTTTCGGGAATCTTCTTTCTCCCCGCCTCCCGAACATCCTATAACTCTGTGGAAAATTCCAGCCGGAACTTAGTGAAGTGACAATGGAAATTAAACTAGATCACATCAGTGAAGTGACAGTGAGAACTAAGTGAAATGACAGTGGAAATTGAACTAGATCATATTAGTGAAGTGACAGTGGAAAGTGAACTACATCACATTAGGGAAGTGACAAAAACTAAGTGAAGTGACAGTGGAAATTAAATTAGATAACATTAGTGAAGTGGCAGTGAGAACTAAGTGAAATTACAGTGGAAATTGAACTAGATCACATTAATGAAGTGACAGTAAAAACTAAGTGAAGTGACAGTGCAAATTGAACTAGATAACATTGGTGAAGTGACAGAGATAACTAAGTGAAATTATAGTGGAAATTGAACTAGATCACATTAATGAAGTGACGGTGATAACTAAGTGAAATTACCGTGGAAATTGAACTAGATAATATTAGTGAAGTGACGGTGATAACTAAGAGAAATTACAGTGGAAATTGAACTAGATCACATTAATGAAGTGACAGTAGAAACTCTTAAGTGAAATGACAGTGGAAATTGAACTAGATCACATTAGTGAAGTGACGGTGATAACTAAGTGAAATTACTTGGAAATTCAACTAGATCACATCAGTGAAGTGACGGTGATAACTAAGTGAAATTACGTGGAAATTGAACTAGATCACATCAGTGAAGTGACAGTGATAACTAAGTGAAATTACGTGGAAATTGAACTAGATCACATTAGTGAAGTGACAGTAAAAACTAAGTGAAATTACGTGGAAATTGAACTAGATAACATTAGTGAAGCGACGGTGATAACTAAGTGAAATTATAGTCGAAATTGAACTAGATCACATCAGTGAAGTGACAGTGAGAACTAAGTGAAATGACAGTGGAAATTGAACAGTTCATATTAGTGAAGTGATAGTGGAAAGTGAAATAGATCACATTAGTGACGTGACGGTGATAACTAAGTGAAATTATAGTCGAAATTGAACTAGATCACATCAGTGAAGTGACAGTGAGAACTAAGTGAAATTATAGTCGAAATTGAACCTAGATCACATCAGTGAAGTGACAGTGAGAACTAAGTGAAATGACAGTGGAAATTGAACAGATCATATTAGTGAAGTGACAGTGGAAAGTGAAATAGATCACATTAGTGAAGTGACAGTAAAAACTAAGTGAAATTACGTGGAAATTGAACTAGATAACATTAGTGAAGTGACGGTGATAACTAAGTGAAATTATAGTCGAAATTGAACTAGATCACATCAGTGAAGTGACAGTGAGAACTAAGTGAAATGACAGAGGAAATTGAACAGATCATATTAGTGAAGTGACAGTGGAAAGTGAAATACATCACATCAGTGAAGTGACGGTGATAACTAAGTGAAATGACAGTGGAAATTGAACAGATCATATTAGTGAAGTGACAGTGGAAAGTGAAATAGATCACATTAGTGAAGTGACGGTGATAACTAAGTGAAATGACAGTGGAAATTGAACTAGATCACATCAGTGAAGTGACAGTGAGAACTAAGTGAAATGACAGTGGAAATTGAACAGATCATATTAGTGAAGTGACAGTAAAAACTTAGTGAATTTACGTGGAAATTTAACTAGATAACATTAATGAAGTGGCAGCGAGAACTAGACAAATTCACTCAAATATGTTAACAGAAGCAATTAAAACTTCGGGGGTTTTGTCACACCATACTTATATGCAAGGTTTGTCCACCTGTGAAATTCTAGTCTTTAAATGCCAGAATCGAATCCTTTGTTCGGAATCTTTTGAGACAGTGGAAGGGGCAGATAAGGTCGTGCGGCAGCTATCAGAATAACCGCCACAAGAAGCCAACCTGGCCACGAGCAACTGGTTTCCTCCAATCCCCTATCCTCTGCCTCAAAAAACTCTAAACAAAGAATATTCCCACGTCACTTGAAAGTCGTTAACGCCAATTCTAGAAGGTGTAATTGTTATAAAGGAACAGCAACAGTGTTTGCTTTGTTTTCCTTATTCACAGCTATTCTTTTTGAGACATCCCTAACAATAGCACTGGGTCCCGGATGTGCTGGTTTTGGTAATTTGTGACGCGCCTTACTCTCAACATTCCCTGCGCCTCTGTACCCCACGCCGCTGCCCAAATGCCTCTTTGAAGATGCTCCTTCCAATGGGAACAAAAGCCGCCATGTGGGGAAACTTGTGCTATTGATAGAGAGAAACTAAACTGACAGGCAAAGAAACGAAACTGTAAACAGCAATGGTATATCTCTAAGGCTACCTTTAGCAAATTAGCACGAGTAATACACTGTATCCAAGAGCTCGGCGTTTGCCTATTTGTCTATTTTGCTAGTTTGTTTATAATCGTAGGCATGTATATAATATAAACGTCTTTTATAGTACTTTTCATAGTGTGTGCCTTTTCGTAGCTTAAACGCCTATTATGTCTTTTTGTTGTAATATGAATTTTTATCGAGGGTTTTGGTTATCGTAGCTTCATTATTTTTGTTATTGTAGGTTATTAATTAGTATTAATTATTAATGTGATGTTAACCTTAGTATTACAATTAATATTTCGCGCTATGAACCAATGAGTCAAGTTGACAACATACCTGTAATGCCGGCATTCCTTTCCGTCGTCAGCAGTTGCGTTGTTTCGTGTAATAATGAAATACCGGCTAGTTAGCGTGCGGTAAATGGTCAATTTCAAAATAAAAACAAATCCATGTTTTACACTCACATGACTTTCTCTACTCTTGTACAAACTATTTTTACAAACGCTTGTTCTGCATCTACTTCATGTTAATGAGATAAACATTTGCAGACTCTATCTTATTGCTAAGTTTCTTGTAGATGCAAGGGGAATTGGTAAGTTTTAAGCGATAGTCAAATATTTTAAGAGCTGGTTGATATGTGGAGTATTCCATTCTCTTTGCATTACCAGGACAAAAAAAATGAATAACGAATTCCCATTTGAGAAAAAGTATAAGTATTAGAAAATTCAAACAAATAAAAGCTATATCTCGGAAATGGGACTTTCGGGGACATTCCCAGAAAATTCAAAATATACATTTTGTCATGAAAATATCTTAAACATATATTTTAATTAAAATCGTTAGTCATTTTTGAGAAAATCAAAATTTCCGAAAAACGTTCCATGTAAATAAATAAATATTCTATATTGGGCGTGAAAGACTGATAATTTTGCTCAGAGGCCTCTTTATCAGCCTTGAGATTCTTTTACGTGCCGTAAATCTACGATACGGGACCAGTGGCTTTACTTCCCTTGCGAAGGAAATCATGCTAAGGATTTTTACTCTTGAAAAAGATCCTTCGCCCTCCGTCGGGTTTCAACCCGCGAACTTGCAACTAGAGGCTAGCATGGTAACCACTACACAGAGGACGACTTCATGTAAAGGGTAGTTTGGGGTGGGGGGAATTTCATGAAAATCCTCGTGTCATATCCCTGGATGATACTAAACTCAAATACTAAGTTTGGTATTTATACAAATTTTCGTTTCTGAGTTATGATGTTCTCAGACAGAAACACATAAGGACATATTTCCAAAAATATTTTATTTGGGTTCAGGGCACCTCAAAACATGTATTTCCAATAAAACTTCGGTGTCGAATTTTTGGGTGGAACGTAATGCTTCCACTACTTACTATATGTAGTAGAGAAAATAAAATGTATAGGTTTACGACTGGAAATCGATCATTTTAGTATTAACTCATGGCTTTGTTCATTAATACGTCTCTATTGTTTTCTACTTCTCACGTTTGTGAAAAGTACCTTACTCACCCAAAAATACTCGACTTATTTCATTATAAAACACAGCATTAGCTAGCTTAAATAATAAACAGCCTCGATGATGATTACAAACAAGCGTGGGCGTGTAAAACCTATTCAAGAGAGAAATTGCCTACTCTGATAATATTGTTCGACATTAAAATAACCATAGTAATCGAAGAGTGCAAATTTAAAGAAATGTTTACAGTTTACACTTCATTAATAGAATACTGGAATTTATTAAATTTGATATATAGTATACGGTTATTTGATATTTCTATATGTTCTGTCATGTCAACATGTGTTTTTAAGTGGTAAATGAATAAATAATTATACGTACTTCAATGCTTATTATTCCTGATAGTGCCTATTTACTTGCCTATTTTAAGCTTTCCAGCGCCTATTGCGTCGAGCATTATAATTACAAATGTCTATTTTCGCAAGCCATTTACTAGTTGGCCACGATATGAATGCATGGGATGAGAAGAACTAAACAGTTACGGAACAAGTCGGCGGGGCATCGGAAGGACAGTCAGATAAAGAAAACACCCATTTACTAGCGAGGCTGAGGCCTGCGGAATGCAGTCCTGTTTTCATTATGTGACTGTATATTCCCCTCACACCCTTCTGATCCTTAGCCTTGGTGTGTTAGGCAGTGCCAACAAAAATTTACCGGCGCCCTCCTCCAAGCGCATTCATAACGTGGCGATTGCGAATATAATTATGCGACGACTGGAAAATGCAATGCCATAACTGGGATTTGAACCATGGATCTCCAGTCTCCATTTTTTTTAATTTATGAACTCTCTTTAACTACTGTGGTCCTTAGTGTCCCATTCTATATTGGGCGTGAAAGACAGGTAATTTTGCTCAGAGGCCTCTTTATCAGGCTTGAGGATCTATTACGTGCCGTTAATTTAGACACGGGACCACGGGTTTACTTCCCTTACGAAGGAACCCATGCTAAGGATTTTTACGCCCGAAAAAACTCATCGCCCAAAGCCGGGTTTGAACCCGTAACCTCGGGAACTAGAGGTTAACATGGTAACCACTACACCACGAAGGACGACTCTGCCGGTCTCCGTCCGGTTGCTCTAACTATTGAGCTACCATGGCAACATTGCGGTAATACGATATTAAATTCCCCAACTGATTCGCATTTTTCCCGGCAACCACAAGGAGATCTCAAATTGTATTGAGATGACATATCCCAGTGGCGACCTTTAAGTCCAGGGCTTCATTGTTTCGACCACTATTAGGTCAATTAATGGAATTAATTGTTCTTCCATGCCATGAATTTTTCAGTCGTCTAATTCTACCTTTCCAACCTTGTCCAACACACGCCTTGTGTGAAAGAACAGTAATTAATTCCACAATTATACGAGTTTGTTTTCTGCATTTTTGATTTGAACAGTTTTTTCATTGAATGACATTTTCTGGTACAATTAACCCTTTTCTCAGAAATTACTGAAGATACATACATTAAACTTTAAGATCTTAAAAACAATATTATTATAGATTTACTTTGGTGTTACTAAGAAAATAATCCTATCTTCCTAGTAAACAAGCTTACTGGAAAAAGATTACTTAGAAAGTATGGATCTACTCACGTAAACATTGCATTCTGAAGTAGATAGTACCTTTACGTTATTTGCCCCACTTTTTGGGCGTCAATTTGAAGTAGGTTGTTGCTTCACGTATGAAAAGCCAATTTGAAGTTGTTATTTTGTTATATTGTTATTTTCCCCACGCTTTGGGAGTCAATTTGAAGTAGATTGTATTGAAGGAGTTGTATTATATTTCGACTGTTGGGAGCGAACTTGAAATTCGTTGCAACCACACGTATAGTAACCGCTTTCCAGTAGCCTTCGCCCCAAATGTACTTTCCGGTGGCCTTTGCACCCCCCCCCAAATGTTTAAAAACATTAACTTTGTAATTTGACTGTTTCTTTAAATATTATATATTTATGTTTGCCTCGGCTGCGTCAGTATTATTGTTAGAGACTTGTTTCTCTTGGCAGGGTTGTGATGCGACAAGAATGTAGGCTTACACAGATTATAATTTTACTTCACTCCTTTTATTAATGCTTGACACTATTTAAATAACACTTCAATGATATAGGGAGAGTTGTGAGATCTTTTAATTAATTACTTGCACTTTTTAACACGTAAACTATTTTCGTCTCACACTGAATACATATTAAATTTCTCAAGAACACATCTCGCGTCCGGTTAGAAACACTATCTACAAGCAACTGTATTGATTTCTACCGCCTAAATTTGTAAATTTCTGTATTTCAAGTCTCTGTTTGGCTAATCCTACTCTAATAGAATACCTTCATTTAACTAAAGCTTTTTCTGGTGTTGATTGGCCATTTTATAAATTGTCACAAAAATTACATTATTGTTGCTATGACTAGTAGTATTATTACACTTTCTAATTCATTATTGCCTCAAGGTTACCTCATTTTTTACTCATTGTTAGCAATTTTAACCTATTATTCTCACAGCTCCTACATTATTAAATTACGAAATACATTCACATAAAACTATTACACATGTATACAATAATATAAACATATACAATGACTGCAATGTACACTTCTTATATCTTGTTACATACACATATTGCTTTAACGCGGGCTGTTATTGAATTTGTATATTATATAATTAGAGTGAAATCGTTTTAGTGTTAAAAATACTGCCTCAATTCTAACGTCTTAAATTGTATCTAAGGTAAATGGGTCATTGATTTAGTAGATTTAACATCGGCGGAAAAAGGCTTTTCATCTCCCCTTAATTGAGAAACTGCAGTAAATACAGCATAAAATGTATCAAATTCGAACGGCTGAGATGAGCAAAAACTTTGGAAACGTAGCCATGTGACCAGTGGCTCTTCCCAAGCTACTAGGTCATTAGCAGAGCTGAGAATTTTAGATGCTGCATCCTTAATCTTTATTTGCTATTAAGTGTCCAAATCCACTTGTTTGGCAGGAAAAATTTGAAATAAACACTCATAACTGTGTTTTAGTTGCATCTTTTTGCAGTTTTTTTCTCCAATATCAGCACTTTCTGCATCCTTTTATTTTCAGCAAAGTAGGGGAAGTATTGTATTCCACCCGAAATTTCGATACCGAGATTTCACCGGAAATACATGTTTTGAGACCCCCTGAATCCAAAAAAAGCATTTTTGGAAACATGTCTGTGTGTGTGTGTGTGTGTGTGTGTGTGTGTCTGTGAACAGCATAACTCAGAAACGAACAGTCGGATAAACACCAAACTTGGTATTTAGGTTCAGTATCTTCCAGAGATGCGACACGAAGGTTATCAAGAAAATCTCCCCCACCACAGATTACCCTTTACATGGAACATTTTTCGAAAATTTTAATTTTCTCAAAAATGGCTCTAACGATTTTGATTAAATTCACAGGATATTTTCATGACAAATAAAACGTATATCTCGGATTTTCTGGGAATGTCTCCAAAAGTATTCTTCATTGTGAACGACTTTTTGCATAACTGGTAAACCATAAGAGATAGACAAACTTTTACTACACAAAAAATATAGATCGCGATAAAATACACAATTTATTTCATATACATTTTGTTGTTGAGTGAACCATTTTCGAGATATTGCTTGTTATTCCCTTAAATGTTTCAATACTTATTTTCTCAAATCGGAATTCGTTATTCATTTTTTTGTCTTGGATATACAAAGAGTTATAATCTGTGGGAAAGGGAATGGTGCTGCACCTAGCAACCAGCTATTAAGAGATATGTCTATGCTTAAAGGCTACTGTATTTCTATATTGCCCTTGCAATTACAAAACATGGGGAACATAGTAGGCCATAGTAGAGAAAGTCATGTGAGTGTAACACATCAGATTTTTCTTATTGTATTCGCTCTTTTGCCAGGTAGTGTTTTCCATCTAAATTAAAGATTGATGCATAAAATTAATGGACAAGATTCCTGCTTAGTAAACGTTGTATTAGAATACACAGATATCACATCACTTCCACTTCAGTGGATTCCTGCAAGGTAAAGGCTTTTAAATTAGTTTGTTGAAAATCTAGGACTTCCTCTGCCACTTTCCCCAATAATCATTGGATGGGAAACTTGGTTAAACGCTGTAGTGTTTATTTGCAACCATTTTAAGGCTATATGCAATTTATTAGATGTTATACCAAATGGAGATTCTTCAGCTGTGAAAAAGAGCAAAGAATCAACAGGTCAACAGGAACTGCATGATGAACTTTTCTTGGCAAGTAATATTTCAAAACTGGAGAAACAGTGTCCTGATGGGCGTGAAGGAAGCACTGGAAGGTATTCGAAAGCGAAAGCTAGAGCAGAGGTTAGCCAAAAACTCTGATGCTGAGGATGTTGCAACAAACAAGTATCTGCATTACCGACTACATACAAAATCTGCACCACTTGTAACCGTTGACGTGGTACGTCCCTTTTCTACACACGAGTATTTATTTAATTATAATCGGAAATGCAGTCTAACAGAAAAAAATCTGATGTATTACACTCACATGACTTTCTCTACTCTTGTACAAACTATTTTTACAAACTCTTATTCTCCATCTATTTCATATTAATAGAGATAAACATTTGCAGAAACGATCTTTTGACATGCAAAGAGAATTAGATTTTACACATTGCGACCAGTTCTAAAAATATTTGACTATCGCTTAAGGCGTACTATGTTCCCCTTGTTTTGTATTTGCAAGGGCAATATAGAAATACAGTAGCCTTTAGGCATATACATATCTCTTAATAGCTGGTTGCTAGGTGCAGCACCATTCCCTTTGCTACAGATTAATACTATTTGCATATCCAAGACAAAAAAAAATGAATAACGAATTCCAATTTCAGAAAATAAGTATTGAAAAATTTAAGGGTATAAGCAATATCTCGAAAATGGTTCACTCAACAACAACAAAAAAATGTATATGATATAAATTGTGTATTTCAACGCGATCTACATTTTTTGTGTAATAAAATTTTGTCTATCTCTTATGGTTTACCAGTTATGCAAAAGTCATTCACAATGTATACTTTTGGAGACATTCCCAGAATATTCGAGATATGCATTTTATTTGCCATGAAAGTATCTTAAATATATAATATTTTAATGAAAATCGTTAGAGCTTTTTTTGAGAAAATTAAAATTTTCGAAAAATGTTCCATGTAAAGGGTAATCTGGGGTGGGGGGATTTTCTTGAAAACCTTGTGTAGCATCTCTGGAAGATACTGAACCAAAATACCAAGTTTGGTGTTTATCCGACTGTTCGTTTCTGAGTTATGCTGTTCACAGACACACACACAGACATTTTTCCAAAAATGCCTTTTTTGGATTCAGGGGGTCTCAAAACATGTATTTCCAGTGAAATCTCGGTATCGAATTTTTGGGTGGAATACATTACTTCCCCTACTTACTATACGTAGTAGAGAAAGTAAAAATTGAAACATTGAATGTTATCTGTTTTAACAGTTTTTTGGACAAATGAATAGCATTGTGCTCCGTGACATTTTAGGTAGCATTTTTTTTAAACATGAGTGAATTTTGTGTCAATTAGCTTTGGTACTTTTTGTAATGTATATCTACATTTTAAATTTGCAACTTTTTTGCACTTTTTTAGGCACATTTTATGCATCTTCTTGACCAATACGTTACACCTAAATTTCCTAGCTCTAGTCATTAGCAACAATTAAGTGCAACCCTTCTTAAGCTGTCAGATCATTAGAGAAGAATAACAGCTTTATTCCTTGTTCACTTCTTTCAAGCGGCGTATCGTTTGTACCTTTTCTAAGTTTCGCTAGAGGTATAACTTCGAAACCGACTACAGATTTCGATGAACAGCCCAAAACGTTATCGTTATCACCACCACCACCACCACCACCACCACCACCACCACAACCAGCACCGTTCCTTTCACCGGAGAGCTACCGTAATAAAGATAAACTCTTAGTGCAAGTTAAATTGCTGCACTATATGACCCGGTGACCCTTGGCAGCGCAGTTATTACTTTGTAATTGCATTCAGAAATTCTAACTATAGCAGTCAAGTGCTAATGTAATCTCTCGTGGACAGATGTCATTCCACACGTGGAAAATGACCATTGTGTTCAGTGACGCAAACCAAATGTCAAGGACAACCTATTCAAACAATCGCGTGGTAACACGCTAAAGCAGAACAGATGCTAAGTATTACAAAGGGACCACGATAAAGGGCCGTTCACAATACCCTGGAGGCAGACATGAAGCTCTGCTGTAGTGACAATGTAGGCACTGGCAAGGACGATGGAAGCGGTGCCTTTCACACAAACCATTAAGACAATAAAGTTTAGCAACGACAATGGTGGCATAGGACTGGCCGGAAATAAACCTAAGAATTGTCTGAAAATATGGTCCAATTTAAGAAAATCCCCTCACCTCAAACAACCAACTCTTTACATGGAAACATTTCCGTTACTTTTTGTTTTCTCAATGGCTCTAACGATTTTGATTAAAGTACCATAAGTTTAAGATATGTTCATCACAAATGAACTATATATCTTGAATTTCCGAAGGAATAGCTCTTAAGACCTCTACATTATGAATGACTGGTAAACCTGAAAAACCTAAGAGACAGACATCTTACTAAACACAAATTGTATATATCTTTATATAGCTCTGTAAATAGTATTAGTAAATATTAATGACAATTGCCAGTTATATTTGATGCCTGCTCTAGAATTAATGAAGCTATTTAAATGTATGTATATTAAGAACTGATATTAAATGCTATGCATTACAAATCAAATAGAACAAAATGATGAGACGAACAAAGGTACAAGCCTAGTGCAGGTTAAAATAACTGTTCTTGTCTATAAATATAACATTTGCCTTATAACGGTAGGGAGGTATTCGATTTTGTACAAAATTACACCTGATTTGTTTCATTTTGTATATAATATATCTTTATTTTATTTTAAATGTTTTTTATTCTATGTGATATTTATGTTTATATGTAATTTTTGTACATTTCCTTGGCATGTTCTATGTTCACAAGCCTTTGTGGCTGCTAGTGAACTCACAGAATGCAATCCAATCTAATCTAATCGAAAGCACACATGTCAAATACTTTTTTTTGGAGGGGGGCTAACCATTTCTAGGACATTGCTTGTTATTGGCTTGAACTTTCAAATACTTATACCTTCTCAAATGGAAGGTATCATTCATTTTTACTTTCTCTACTACGTATAGTGAGTAGGGGAATTATTGCATTCCAACCAAAATTTCGATGCCGAGATTTCACCCGAAATGCAGTTTTCAGGTCCCGCTGAATCCAAACAAACATGCTCGTATGTGTGAGCAGCGTAACTAAACGAAAAGTCGGATAAATACCAAACGTGGCATTTAGATTCAATACCTTTCAAGGATGCGATACGAACGTTTTCAACAAAACGCCCCAACCCGAACTACCCTTTACATAGAAGAATTTTCGAAATTTTTTATTTTCTATAAAATGGCTCTAACGTTCTTTATTAAAATATCATATATCAAAAATATTTACATGACGAACAAAATGTATATCTTGAATTTTCTGGGAATAGCCAGTGAAGCCCACTTCATTTGGAAGAAATTATGTAAAATCTTATATAACTGGTAAATGTTATGCGATAGACGAAAACGCAGCAAAATTTACTTAAAATAAGTTCTTTTGTGGCATAAGGTGTTTCTGAGATATCCATTATTAAAGGTTCGAATCGTTCAATACTTGTCTTTATTTTAAACTCCCATTGATTTCCAGTTGTTTCTCGGGATGTCATGGAAACAGTATGGAATTTTAAGGCCAGCATATAGCGTCCAGTTGTTAAACATTTGACTATCGCTGTTCTCTGTGTATCTATAACGAAACGTGTAATGTAGCTATTTTTGCAAACATTTATTTGGATTAAATGTAATAGATAGAAAAATAAGCTTTAGTAAGAATAGTTTGTATATCACTAATACAGATAGAGGTTAGAGAAAGTCATGTGAATGTATCACATAAAATTCTTTTTGGTGGTCATGGAAAGAGAACGAAATTTCAAAGCCATCACATAGCGACCAGCTCTAAAGATTTGAGTTTAAACCTACTGCATTCCCCTAATAGAACCATTCTTACAAATGTTTATCTCGATTAACATGAAGCAGATATAAGAATAAGCTTCTGTAACAATAGTTTTTGAAGAATGGTAGAGAAAGTCATGTGAGTCTAACACTACTATATTAGTTCTTTTTGAGTCAATGAATGACCGAGCAAGGTGGCGCTGCGGTAACGTGTTCGACTCGCCTTCGGGAGGTCCCGAGTTTAAACCTCCGGGCTGACAGATTTTTTTTCGCAGTTTTCCTCTGATACTAGATAATTTAAACCACGAATTTTCCTGTCATTTGTTTTCATCACTACATTTCATTTCCTTTTTGTCCACCGCCATACCAGTCACTGGACTGATCACCCATTCTGGATATGCTATGATCCAGAGTTTGCTAGCTCCTCGACAGGCCACTGGCGTAAGGCATTGGCTTGTAAGTCTTTGGCGGTGTAAGTCCTACTGAGAGGAGGGTGATCAGTAATGGAAGAAGGGTCAATAAACGGTTTTCTTCTCTGCTAGACAAGCCACACACAGTGGAGATTTCAGTCTCAGAGCTCAAAGAGTGTGCTTGTTTGAAATACGAGGGCGGATCGAAAAGTAACGCACAATAATTTTTTTCTGTCTTGGTATTGCAACTGGAATGTTGCAATTTCACACAGATATAGTTTTAAGTTTTCACTACAGAGGGTACTGTTTGTTTCATGTGCAGTTCTAGCGAGAGAAACGTGAACCGCGCAACAAGGATGGCCTGCATGTTACTGTCGTCCACGTGTGAAGAGCAGAGAGGTGTGCTTCGATATTTGTGGCCCAAAGGGCATAAACCGAGTGATGTTCACAGGGACATGCGTGGCGTGTATGGGGATGATTGTATGGACCGTAGCAATGTAGTGTGTAATCTTCCTAGAGGGCCGTGTGAACCTTAGTGATTCGCCGCGCTCCGGGAGGACGATAACAGCTGCAACCTCGCAGAATGACAGAGGCATTGAGGCGGCAATTTTGAACGACCGGCGTATGCACCTGCGAACCTTATCGCAACAGTTCAACATTTCCTATGGTGCAGTGTACGATGTTGTTCATGACACGTTGAAATTTCGTAAAGTTGGTGCTCGCTGTGTGCCTGAGAACCTGACAGACAACCACAAGGGCCAGAGAATGATGAGCTTGTATCACCTAACGTGGTACACCGCAGAAGGACATGACTTCCTGAAAGGAATCGTCACTGGTGATGAGTCGTGGGCATACCACTACACGCCCGAAACCAAGCAGGCAAGTATGCAGCGGAAACATGCTGGTTTCCCAGTGAAGAAAACATTCAAAGTGACTCAATCTGCTAGGAAAATACTTGTGACTGTTCTGGGATATGCATAGTGAGTATTGGTGGACTTTACTGAACACGAGACCACTGTGAATGCCGCAGCTTACATGAAAACTTTGGTGAAGTTGCGTCGTGCCCTTCGCGACAAACGCCACAACATGAATGCTGACGATGTCAAAATTCTTCATGACAATGCTCGTCCCTGTTGCTGCTGCTGTTCGTCAGAAAATCATCAAATTTTGTAGAGAGGTGCTCCAGCATCCACCATACAGTCCAGACCTTGGTCCCATGAAGAAATTCCTGGCCGGCCAACGCTTTGCGACAGATGTGGAAGTGAAGTCAGCAGTCCGCAGATGGCTATACATATTGAAACTGGTATCACGATGGGAGAAATGTGTTGAGAAATTTCGGACTATGTTGAAAAGTAGGTAAAGTTCATTTGTAATTTTTTGTTTGTGTTGTTTTAACTATTACACTTTTTTTGTAAAAAAATTATTGTGCGTTACTTTTCGATCCGCTCTCGTAACTCTTGATATTGTGTATACATCAATGTGTGTCATTTGCAAGTGCTCCAAATTTTTAATTTTATGCAGGTTAGTCACTTTAACGGCCCACAAATAAAATTCTATATACGCCCCTAGACACTACAGACATTTAAATGTGATCAATTGGCATATTAGGTTAGTATCATCCAGTATCGCATTGTGCAGAAGATTGGGGATCTCAGTGATAGAACAAGCTTGCAATCTGACCCTCAACCAATGAAAAGGACCTCTCCCGCCCCCCCCCTCAGCGCATCCACTCTGCCACGTTTCCGCGTCGTTTGTTCAAGACAATCGAACCAATCGCAAAGCCAAATTTCGGTTCCCAATTCTCTCAACAGTGCTGCGGAGAGAACAAGCAAACTGAAACCTCCCTCTTTTTTCCCTACTCCGATATTCGTTGAAGAGGAAAACCGAAGCAGCAAGGGATCGCTCTCCAATTCTAGCGTAGCGGGTTCCACGTGACCTCACTAAACAACTTCCTGGATTTTGGTGATCTGCAGTGCGCTTTCTTACCAGCGTCAGCACTTCCTGGTACTTAGAGGCAACTGCAATTCTTTCAGTTTACTTTTTAATGTACTTTACTTGCCAACAGATAACACACTGTCCTTTTACTCTTTCTACCCCATGTGATAGAGAAAGCATTGCATTCCAACCAGAGTATTGCATTTCACCGCAAATACGTGTTTAGACGTCCCATGGATAAAAAATTTGATGTGTTACACTCGCATGACTTTCTCTACTCTTGTACAAACTATTTTTACAAACGCTTATTCTCCATCTACTTCATGTTAATCGAAATAAACATTTGCAGACTCTATCTTAATGCTAATTTTCTTGTAGATGTAAGGGGAATATATATTTACAAGGGCAATATAGAAATACAGTAGCCTTTAAGCACATACATATCTCTTAATAGCTGGTTGCTAGGTGCAGCACCATCCCCTTTCCCATAGATTAATACTCTTTGCATATCCAAGACAAAAAAATGAATAACGAATTCCCATTTGAGAAAATAAGTATTGAAACATTTAAGGGAATAACAAGTAATATCTCGAAAATGGTTCACTCAACAACAAAAATGTATATGACATAAATTGTGTATTTTAACGCGATCTACATTTTTTGTGTAGTAAAATTTTGTCTATCTCTTATGGTTTACAAGTTATACAAAAGTCGTTCACAATAAAGAATACTTTTGGAGACATTCCCAGAAAATTCAAGATATACATTTTATTTGTCATAAAAATAGCTTAAACATATGATACTTTAATCAAAATCGTTAGAGCCATTTTTGAGAAAATTAAAATTTTCGAAAAATGTTCCATGTAAAGGGTACTCTGGGGTGGGGGGATTTTCTTGAAAACCTTCGTGTCGCATCCTTAGAAGATACTGAACCTAAATATCAAGTTTGGTGTTTATCTGACTGTTCGTTTCTGAGTTATGCTGTTCGCAGACAGACACACACAGACACACACACGGACATGTTTCCAAAAATGCTTTTTTTGGATTCAGGGGGTCTCAAAACATGTATTTCCGGTGAAATCTCGGTATCGAATTTTTGGGTGGAATACAATACTTCCCCTACTTACTATACGTAGTAGAGAAAGTAAAAAGCGTTTTTAATAAAAACATCCGTGCGCACGTGTTTGTGTGTGTATGTACCTGTGAACAGGTAACTCAAAAACCAAATATGAAGTAAATATCAAACTTGGTATTTAAGTTCAGTATCCTCCAAAGATGCGACATGAAGATTTTTAAGACACCTTGAGGCAATATTTTATATCATAACATGCTGTGAATGCCACAGTGATTGTAGTGTAAATTAATATTATTGTATGCACAGGATTTTAGATGTTTGTTAACCATAAGTACTGTTAGGAAATAAGTTTACACGGCCTCACTGAAACTAAAAATAGAAGTGGGTAACAATAAACCGAGGGGGTGAGTTGTAAATGACGTTAGGGTAGCGTGCCTTTCTTTAGAAATGGAGGGAATATCCTCCCTAGAGTATATGTGTTTAGTAATTATGATTGGCTGACAAAACAGACGCTAATGTTGGCGCGATTTGGTAACCAATAGTAGCTCTATTATAATCTAGGCAATTATATAATTATAATTATATTATAATCTATTATAATCTATTAGGCATTTCGGAGTGAAGGAGTATATATGCTCGAGCCATAAGCAAGTGTCACGCAGTTCTAAGCAATCTCTCGTGAGGTGCCCGTCATACAGTTTGGAAGAATCTCTCGCGAGGTACACGTCGTAAAGTTAGTTACAAAATGTGAAGTGCGCGGCAACTAATACGACAGTAATTACATTCGGAAACATAACAGTTTCAGTCAGGCGCGTATAAAGATTAAAGATGTGAATTATTAATTAACTGTGACGGCAATAAAAGTGTAAAAACATATTATTTTATCAGTGTTATCTTTTAGTAACAACTCCTTTCCGTTTACACGCCCTGCGCAGAGATATTTGCTTAAGTGAGTAATAATAGCTAGCCGGAGGACAAAGAACCCAAATTTTAAAATAATAAAACAATAACAGGACCCCAGCAAATAAGATAACACGAACCGATTACCGCGACAATCTCCCTACCCTATTTGCGTGGAAAATTTTTAAACAAATTTAATTTTCCTAGAAATGACACTTTAACGATTTTGATTCAAATGTCATAGGTGTATTTAAGATATTTGCACCACAAATAAATTGTATATCTTGCATTTTCTGGAAACAGTATGTAAAGTCTTCTTTATTCAGAAGTTTTGTTATAATTTTGTATAAATGGTAAACCTCAAGAGACGGAGTTATCTTAATGTGGGTGCCAGGACATGACGGTATTGAAGGCACTGAAATCGCTGCTCGCCCAGTCAAGGAGGGAGCCACTACTGTCCCAGAACCATTTTGCGGGATGCCAGGTTATAAATGAAAAATAAAAGTCTGGGAACCCAAAAAGCTAATGGAGTAGGGTTTCAAAGCTAAATCGTCCTAAGGAGTTGATAGAACTCTCAACTAAAAGATCACAAGGGATCCTCACATTCAGTAGGATACTGAATGGCCTCCTCCCTGGATGTTGTCCTCTCAGAGATCATCTGTATGAAATGGGTAAGACGAATGTCCTGTCATGAAGTAAAGGAAACGACGAAGAAGCGAGTGTCTCCCAACGATGAGGCTTTTAGAGTCTGCCTTCGCTTGCCCGGGACAGATTGCCCCACTACCACCCAGATAAAAATTAAGCTTTACTAAAAACATTAATTTAAGCTGCGAAATTGCGTTTTTCACAATAGATCGATTAAGATCACATTGAGGAGAAGCTAACAGGCTTAAGCAAGCCAGCAATACTCTAATAATCTAAATATAAACCTTAACAAAAACCTACCACACAAAAACTGTAGATCTCTTTAAAATGTAGAATTTATTTCAAAACAATTCTTTGGCATTAGTCATTACAGAAATATCCGCTATTATTGGTTTTAGTTTGTCAATGCTTTGTCATTTTTGTAAAGTGCTGTGGCTATTCGGTTGCTTCTCGCGATGTCGTGGAAAGCGTACAAAATTTCAAGGTCAGCATACACCGGCTTTTAAACACCTGACAATCGATTCGGTATTCTCTATTCTCCTTGAACCTAAAAGGAAATGCGCAATGGAACTATTTCTGCAAATTTTATTTCGATTAACATAAAATAGATAGAAACATAGGTTTTTGTAAGAATAATTTGTAGAAGCTACATAAAAATAGTGGGTGGAGAAAATCAAATGAATGTAACATATCAGATTTTTAGCGGTTTTTTTGGGGGGGGGAATTCACTAAAGTCATTTCTAACCATTTTCACTTTTCGTTGTCTAAAAAATCATTAAAATATCAAAAAAGAAGTTAATTATATATATATATATACACCTTACTAAAAAAATTCTGATGAGCTACACTCACATGACTTTCTCTACTCTTGTACAAACTATTTTTACAAACGCTTATTCTCCATCTACTTCATGTTAATCGAGATAAACATTTGCACACTCTATCTTATTGCTAATTTTCTTGTAGATGTAAGGGGAATATATATTTACAAGGGCAATATAGAAATACAGTAGCCTTTATTCACATACATATCTCTTAATAGCTGGTTGCTAGGTGCAGTACCATTCTCTGTGCCACAGATTAATACTCTTTGCATATCCAAGACAAAAAAATGAATAACGAATTCCCTTTTAAGAAAATAAGTATTGAAAAATTTAAGAGAATAACAAGCAATATCTCGAAAATGGTTCGCTTAACAAAAAAAATGTATATGACATAAATTGTGTATTTTAACGCGATGTACATTTTTTGTGTAGTAAAATTTTCTCTATCTCTTATGGTTTACCGTTAATGCAAAAGTCGTTCACAATGAAGAGCACTTTTGGAGACATTCCCAGAAAATTCAAGATGTACGTTTTATTTGTCATGAAAATATCTTAAACATATGATATTTTAATCAAAACCGTTACAGCCGTTTTTGAGAAAATTAAAATTTTCGAAAAATATTCCATGTAAAGGGTATCCTGGGGTGGGGGGACTTTCTTGAAAACCTTCGTGTCACATCTCTGGAAGATACTGAACCTAAGTACCAAGTTTGGTGTTTATCCGACTGTTCGTTTCTGAGTTATGCTGTTCACAGACAGAGACACAATCACACTCACGGACATGTTTCCAAAAATGCTTTATTGGATTCAGGAGATCTCAAAACATGTATTTCCGGTGAATTTTTGAGTGGAATACAATACTTCCCCTACTTACTATACGTAGTAGAGAAAGTAAAAATGGATCACTTAAATAAGGTGAGTTAATATTTTACTTCCAAATTTCCGAACTCCGGAGCCCTCGCAGAGGAGTGAGGACACGGTTGTTCTGAAGTACACAATTTCTTCGGAGTTGCATCCTACAAGTTCAAATTTGTGAGGATGAATTTTGATATGTCGCATGTCACATGAAATGTGTACAGCAAGTGAATGCTGAATTTCCATGTTTCTTTTCCCATTACACTTCCCCCCCCCCACTATAATCATTCTACTCATGAGCATTTTGTGATTAAAATGCAGAATTTTATTCCTGAATGAAAGAAATTCCTTGGACAATCCAGAAAAATTATTTTACAAGGTTTGGAAATCCCTACACCTCTCTCGTTAATCTGAAGCCTGATATGGACTCGTTTGATGACTATAAGTATTTATAAGCTGCCCATTCTCCCTTTCTGACAATTAAGAAGAGCGAGTCGAAGCTCCCTTATAGAGACGACGGAGATCCTTTTCCATTAGGCATTAACTGATTTCTTAAAAAAAGTCCCTCCGCTTTCGCAGGGGCGAAATGGATACGCTACTTATATGCGTCAACATCAAAAGAAAAAACTGCCGAAAAACCTCGGTAGGGCTGACAATGTTCTAAAGCATCATCTACCAACCATCCAGGCTATTGCCGGAGGTCATAGAAGTGTCTTAACCCCTTCGGGCATCACTGCCCAGACGAAAGGAATCACCCACGGGTATCCGGACTACTGCCCCAACGAGTCCAACCCAATCCGAACAGCTCCGCGAAGGGAGGGCTCAAAATATGTTCGGCCCGACGCACTTCTAGTTACAACAGAAGCATCACTAGTGCTAGGGGTCCTTAGTGCCCGTACTACAGCACCTGAAGGGGTCGGGACCACTTCCACTGCCTTTCTGACACTTACTTTTAGCCATGTTTCATCACCAAGAGTTAGGGACACTGGTACAAAACGAGTTGTATAAACCCAGGCGCAGTGTTTAAATATCTTAAAGACCGAACGGGATGGCTCAGGCGGTAAAGTCTGTGGCCCGCATTCGGGAGGTCACGGGCTCGATCCTTGGCGCCTGCTCACTATGACCTATGGCTTCTTTTCGGGGGGTTTCCCAGATCGCCAGGAGAATGCCTTCCCCTTCACCCCGTTAGGTCTGTTTCAAAGTAGGAAGTGTTGGCCCTGGTGTTTCGATTTGACGTGGCAGGGAAAAAGCATGGTCTCTATGGAACTTTCTCCATCCCTCGGCTTTCGGCTAGTTGCTGGGGTAAACGGACCGCCCCTTCGGAGCGGGGTATGGACCCTCTGTGGGGACAGGGGCCCCCGGCTTGCCTGTCCGACTGTCGGGGCGTCTCAATCTGTAAACTGAAGGAACACTGTGCCGTTCCTCCTGGATCCGGTTCCGGCCACTGGGTATCTCCTCTCACCACCTCCTCCTTCCCGGTGGCGCCCCCTTGTGAGTCAGACGTACAATATTGGATCAGTGCCGAGTCCCCTCCGATAATCAGAAGAAGAAAACAAAAGTTAAAAGTCGTAAAGTATCGCAAGAAGCTCGGTAAAGAATGTAGGTAATACAGTGTTAGAGGGAAGATGCAATCAAAGTAAAGCGAATGCATCCGCAATCACAAAATGCTATCTATAAGTTTACCAGCTTCAAAAGAAAGCGTTATTTCACTTTGCTTGAACTCGCGTCTGGGAAAAACTTCCTCTTTCATTCCCGTGATGCCATAAGAAAAATCTCGGCTTCAGTTAACCGTAGTGCTGATATTTGCTGACTGTTCAGCAATTCTTCAGCCGAGAAACACTTTGGCTCAGAATTTATTATTTTCATTTGTGTTATACATCTGCTGCCATGCAATTTAACAGAAATAACGGAACAGGCAGCTGAAATGAAATTCTTAGGAACTTGAAAGTCATTCTGCAGGGCTATGCCGGGAATGGACGCGATCAATGCCACAAAAAATGATTACGTACCCTCTGGAACAAATAAAGGCTCATACTGTCATCCTTGTTCAAGGAATTCTTTTGAAAATTCAACCTCATTCAGGGATTATTGCCTTATAAGAGTCTACAAAGTACCAGGTAGGTATGTAAATCATTTAGAAGTTATTATTCATGTAAACATTACTAGTTATATAAAATCTACCACGAATCAAATTATTTAAATTTTTCCCTGACATTTGCAAAACAATATTGCTAAAGCACTCAAATTGGCCTTTTTTCCAAATTTAACTTCAAAGAAAAGCAATTTTTTTCTTCTTTTGTACTGAACAAATCCACAACATTTTCACTTATTCTATCATTTATAGAATATTATGTTTGAATCATTCACATATTTAAAAATCTATGTATTACATTGACATGACTCTCTCTCTACCCTTTTACCGTTTAGTAATAAGTATGCAAACTATTCTTCCGAAAGTTTATTTTTATTTCTTCTATCTTTCTTTCTTTCTTTTTTCATTTTAATCGAGAGAAATATTTGCAGTAATAGCTACGTTACACATTTCGTTACAGATACAAAGAGAACAACAATATTTTGTTGTGCATTAAGGGCACAAAGGCAGCAGCAGAGACTTAACACGTATAATGAGGTGTTTAGTCTCTGTGTATCTGCTCTCTCCAAGGTCCGGAAACAGGACAATAGGGGTTGGGCAAGTCAGTGTGACAAACATTTCATTCCTCAGTTATTGGTGAACCAGCATTATGTGCGTGCAACCGTGCAATGCAGTAAAGTGTTAATTTTACGTAAACCTGAGTTTTATTTATGATTTTAGAAATATGGACAATTCCATCCTCATGGATTACTTATTTAAAACTCAGTTTTCGACTCTATCTTATGAGACAAAGTGTCAACTTAAAGGCAAAAGACCAATTCCTAAGCCTGGCATTGTCTTCCAGGGAAAGAACCAAAAACGGACATTTCAAACATCCTGGTACAGTACATTTAATTGGTTAACTGGCAGTTACATTCATAACAAAGTGTGTTGCTTCGTATGTTTGCTTTTTGGCGGGAAAAAGAATTGAGTGTTGCAGGAATATTAAAAACATTGAAAGAAAAGCTTGCAATAAAATCGCCAAATGGAACTTACATACTAGAAAATCTGAGTACTTATATTGTTTTCATGATATACAGCCATAAAGTGGTTTGTCAGTATTTTGTAAAGTTACACCTAAGGCTATATTTTTATAATCTAGTTTAGGCTATATAAAGGCTATAATTTAGTTTAAGATGTATGTTCAGTCAATTTCGGCAATTAGTAGCAATGCTAATGACTACTATAACAACAACAACAACAAATAATAATAATAATAATCTAATCGTAATAGAGAATTCACACTATTTTATGAAACACTAATATATATTTTGTGCATTTAAAATATTGTAAATTAAATTTTTAAAATCTAGTATACCCAGAAAACAGTACCAAGCTACGCCACTGCTCCCTACATTATTAATTTATCTGAAATTGCATACATCAAGTATTCTGGATGCATGAGAGTTGGCGAGATTTACCTAAAAAGTACTTAGTAACTGAAGACTGCAAATTCATAGAAATAATATTCACAAGTTACATTCTGAGGCAATATTTTATATCATAACATGCTATGAATACCAGAGTGATTGTAGTGTAAATTAATATTATTGTATGTACAGGATTTTATATGTTTGTTAGCCATAAGTATTGTTAGGAAATAAGTTTACACGGCCTAACTGAAACTGACAATAGAAGTGGGTAACAATAAACCGAGGGGGTGAGTTGTTTATCACTAAGAAGAGACAAACAAATGACGTGAGGGTAGCGTGCCTTTTTTAGAAATGGAGAGAATATCTTCCCTAGAGCATATATGTTAGTAGTAGTGATTGGCTGACCAAAATAGACGCTAAAGTGGGCGCGATTTGGCAACCAATAGGAGCTATATTATAATGTTTAGGCAATTCGAGGTGAAGGAGTATATATTCTCGAACCATAAGCAAGTATCACACAGTTTTGAAGAATCTTTCACGAGGGGCACGTAAGGTTAGTTACAAAATGTGAAGTACGCGAAGTAATAGGTACGCGGCAACTAAAACGACTGCAGTTAATTCGGCAATATCACAGTTTCAGTCAGGCGTGTATAAAGATTAAAGATGTCAATTATTAATTGTGACGGCAATAAAAGTGTGAAAACATTTTTTTATCAGTGTTATCTTTTAGTAACAACTCCTTTCCGTTTACACGCCCTGCTTAGAGATATTTGCTCGACTGAGTTATAATAGCTAGCCGGAGGACAATGAACCCAAATTTAAAATAATAAAACAAGAGGCGCTCAACAAATAAGATAACACTAGCCATGAGAACTGCGAAAACTCTTAAGAGAATAGTGTAATTTAGTAAATTTAATATATGGGATATGTCTACAGTGTTCTGTTATGTCAAAATGTGGCAAACAAATGAATAACTGCGCCTACTTCAATGCTATTGTTACTGACAGTGCCTTTTTTGTACTTCTTGTAGTGCCTATCTGCCTGCCTACTTAGCGTCTATTTCACTGAGGTCTACATATCGCCATATTGCATTAAGCACCCGTCTTCCGAAAATGGCTTCAATTTTGAACCATCCAAAATCTGTTGAGGGCGAAATTAGTCTTCTACTGAGCCAAATGTTCGTCGCTGGACTTGAAGCAAGCGAAGGAAGATTGAGAAGAACGCGTTGTTGCCGTGCCCGGTTCCCTTAACGACTTCTTGTTGACTGTTGTTTTTTCGTCTCAAGAGTACCCGTAACAAATTGTCATTGTGTAACATCTGCCTTCTCCTTGGACATTTTCGTGGTAAAATATATAGCTACGAACGCGAGATGCGGGCGGGTCGACAGGGGTGTAACCGCGCGTTGTAGGGTGAAGAACCAAACGTTGATAAATGAGCAAGGAGGAATGTTTTTGTTTGGGGTTTGGAAGAATGAATGTGACAGCGATGGGTTGTCCACCGCGGGACGATATTGTCCTTCCCATGCAGCATTCAACTCGGCGTCATCATCTCTGACATTTACGTCCTTAATACTACTGCCAATTCACATTAGTAAAATGTATTGCCTGCTATTCACGTGCAATTAATCCACTTTTTTCTTTCTTTCCTTCCTTTTTGTGGCTTTTGTTTTTTACTTTCTCTACTACGCTTAGCAAGTAGAGGAATTATTGTATTGCACCCAAAATTGCAATATCGGGATTTCAACGGAAATAGATGTTTTGAGGTCCCCTGGAATAAAAAAAGCAACTTTAGAAAACGGTTCGCGTGTGCCTATGAACAATAAAACTCAAAAACGAAAAGTAGGATCAACACAGTATTTATGTTCAGCACCATTCAAAATGCGACGAAGATTTTCAAGTAAATCCCCTTAGGCCAGACTACCCTTTACATGGAACATTTTTCGAACATTTTTATTTTTTCAAAAATGGCTCTAACGATTTTGATTATATATGTTTAAGATATTTTCATGACAAATCAAATGTATATCTTGAATTTTCTGGAAATGTCCCCAAACGTCTTCATTCCGAATGACTTTTGCATAACTGTTAAACCGTAAAAGATAGATAAAATTTTACTACACAAAGAATGTAGATCTCGTTAAAACACAATTTATATCATATACCTTTTTCTTGTGTAGTGAACCATTCCCGAGATATTCGCTGTTACTTGTTTGAATTTTCCAATACTTATACTTTTTCTCAAATGGGAATTCGTTATTCATTTTTTTATGTCCTGGACATGCAAAGAGAATGGAATGCGCCACATAGCAATCAACTCTTAAAACATTTGACTATCGCTTAAAGCCTACTATATTGCAAAAACAATTTAATGAAGTTTTATTTATGGACGCTCTTTAACTGCTGTGGTCCTTAGCGTCCCATTCTATATTGGGTGTGAAAGACCGGTAATTTTGCTCAGAGGCTTCTATCAGGCTTGAGGTTCTTTTACGTGCCGTAAATCTACGAGACGGGACCACCGGTTTTACTTCCCTTCCGAAGGAAGCCCTCCGCCGGGTTTGAACCCGCGCTCTCGGTAACTAGAGGCTGGCGGGGTAACCACTACATCGCGGAGAACGGCCCTACCATATTCCCCTTGCATTTACAAGAAAATTAGCAATAAGGTAGTTTCTGCAAATGTTTATCTCGATTAACATGAAGTAGATGGAGAATAAGCGTTTTAAAAATAGTTTGTACAAGAGTAGAGAAATCATGTGAGTGCAATACATGAGATTTCTTTTTAGGGTGACTACCATTTCTCCTATCCCCACAGTAATAATTCAATGTATCCTACACACTCATGGGATAGGTTAGGGGGACTTAGCACCTTGACCTACGCAGAACTTTTGTGTCTAGGTCCCTAGCAGGGCGCAACCGGGAGGGAGGGATGAGGTGACAGGAGACAGAGGACGGCCAGACCAGGAGACACGACCGGCAGAGGACTGGGTCCATAACATTTACGGATTTGAGTTTCCTCGGTGCTATCTGCTGCAGCCGGCCCGCTACCCCTTATACATCACCTGAAGTGCCCGGGACCCTGAGACTGCCCCCATTCCGAGGGACGAAGATTCACTCAGAGCATCCATTTCCCCTGCGATGCACACGCCGAGACCTCCCGACGACACTTGCAACCCTGAAAGTAACCAAGCAGCTGAAAGGTGAAGGGAAATGAGAATGGTGATGAAATGGATGGACAGGAAACTCGGGGAATGTAATGATCCTTCCCAGCATTCACCTGGTAACCCGGGGAAACCCCTATGAGTCGCCCACGGGAATCGAACCCATGATATATACGGGATACAGACGTTACCGC
Source organism: Deroplatys truncata (assembly GCA_030765065.1). Classification (NCBI taxonomy): domain Eukaryota; kingdom Metazoa; phylum Arthropoda; class Insecta; order Mantodea; family Mantidae; genus Deroplatys; species Deroplatys truncata. Next base: position 19,341,420 of record CM060979.1, read on the forward strand.
CTGAGCCATCCCGCAGGTATCCTAAGCTCTCATACTCTTCTAGTAACAGTATTGCTCATTTATTTTATGTTGCACGTCTTCTACTTCCTAAACAACTTCGACGATATCCGCTCCCCATTCACATATGACTGAGCATTTCCTGAGAAGATGGCAGAAATATTTGGATAGAGAAGCACATTTATATCTGCTTATTATCATTGTAACCGAGCGGGATGGCTCAGGCGTAACGTCTGTGGCCTGCATTCGGGAGATCGTGGGTTCGATTCCCACGGTCGACCTTCCTGATCCATGGTTTGTTTTTTTTTCTCACGGGTTTACCGGAGGGTAGGGGAATGCAGGGGAGGTTCATTACATCCCTCGAAATTTACTGTTTCTCTGTTTCATCTACATTCTGATTTCAGTTCGCCTTTCCATCTGCTTGGTCTGTTTCAGGGTTGCAAGTGTCGGCGGGAGTCTCGGCGTTGCATGGCAGGGAAAAAAGTTGGCCTATGTAACTCTTCGTCCCCCGGAATGGGGTGATCTCCGAGCCCTGGACCCCCCAGGGGCTTTGCAAGCCCGCTGGGGGGAGAGGAGCCTGTTGCACCAGCTGCCACCGGGGACTTTCAATCTATAAAAGTTAGGGACCCCGTCGTGCCTCCTCTCGCTTCACCCCTCCCTCCCGGGGGCACCTCGTAAGGGGCTTCGGGCAACAAAAGATCTTGTCCAGGTGCTAAGTCCCTCTACACCGTTCGTCATAGACCTATCATCATGGCAATGACCACTACAAATATGAAAACGTGAGGCGGTTGCGGGGATGTTGTAACTGTTTCGGCGAGAGTCCAAGTTGCGCTGACCACAGTGTGAAGGAAAAGCAGTATATTACACACAGCTGAAGTACAATATTTACAGCTATCTTATCGCTTCGGGAGTATCCAATAACGTCATGACTCCACTGGTTCGGTTGGCCAGCTTACAGTATACGCTTACTCTTTCGGCTATATACGGGGGTGGATAAGCATAAATATTGCCGAAATAAATGTTTTGCTTTTTATCAGGGGAATTGGGTAAATTAGGAAAGAATGGAAAGGGTGGCCTTTCATGCTATCTCCTCCAATGGCAGTGTGGAAATGGAGATAACCTGTCTCTCTTTATACCCACACACACAGGACAGAACAACATGGTTTTCGAGTATTTTATGTGTTTTTATATCTTCACGTCTTTTAACCGCACAGGTCATATCAGGCGATATACGAATGAATAAATGCACGAAACTGATAAGCGATAGCACACCCTCTCATCCCTTCAGAGAGTATGGAATAGCAGCGTCAGCTATGCGAGTTCTTTTATTACTGCCCATTCCAAATCAGAGTTCCCTCTGATGTAAACACAATCACGTGCTTCGGCTTGTCACGAACCCAAGAACACACTCTTATGCCAACTTAAACAGTTCCTTAATACATGTATTGTATTATGAAATATTAGGGCAGGAATAGTATAGAACCGCACATTTTATTGCGGTTATCATAAGAACTCATCGTTAAAGGTAATGGATATATACTAGCTGTTAAGAGATTACAAAATATGATTTTCGTCTGCTTTTGCGCTAACGTCAAGAGCATCTTGCTTGTTAATACTAACTGTATGCATGACTGCCACTCTCTTACATACACAAGAAATGCAGCAATGAATTCCCAGAGGTGCTATCTCAGTACCGAATAAACACCTTGCCTAACACAAGATATATGATAAACGAACAGTCATTCATAATACACTAACACACATACGCTCAGCTCAGGTCAAATCTTGTGATTTAGTCAGTTGGTATTTGAGCTCACATGCCAGAGGAAGGTGCGTGTAGTGCGAATAAACTGTTCAAACACACAGGCGGGAAACAGTTAAAAAGTGGCTAAAAACAAACAATACTTCATATATTCAACTCACTATTACAAAAATACCTGACACTTGCATTAGTGCATATTACGAAACTAATGTCGGATTTTACAGGCGTTTCAGTGAGAAGTGTAACCAAAGCGAGCATGGAATATAAACAGACATAATACAACATAGAAGAGGATAAAATGTGGGAACTTGTTTTAAGTGCGACAGTGCTGTGGAATTGTGGATAAGCTTGTCATTATTTTGGAGAGTAGTTCTGATTCTGATATGGCAGCTGAGTCATCTTCGGAGGATTCGAATTTGGGTGTTGCACTTTTGCCCGAGGATTGTGATTAAAGTAAGTGAAATGTTCATTGCCGCTTACTTATAAAATCGATTGTTACTTCAGGTTGCATTTTGAACTATGATTCTCACACAGGGCGCCTTTTTATAGATTAAATAGTGTTCAACAAGCACGTGGGAGGAGAACAAGCAGCCATTATGGGCGGGGATTGCGAACTACTTTCGCGCGGATAATACCAAGAGTTTGTTTTCAGTGAAAGGCACTCTGGTTTGGAATGGACATTAGGTTTTGGTATGGCAATCCTACAAAAAAAATTCTGATGTGTCTTACACTCACATGACTTTCTCTACTCTTGTACAAACTACTTTTACAAACGCTTATTCTCTATATGCTTAATGTTAATCGAGATATCGAGATGTTAATCTTATTGCTAATTTTCTTGTAGGTGCAAGGGGAATTGGTAGGCTTTAAGCAATACTCAAATATTTTAAGAGCTGGTAGCTATGTGGAGTATTCCAATCTCTTTGTAATACCAGGACAAAAAGAAAATGAATAACGAATTTCCATTTGAGAAAAAGTATAAGTATTGGAAGATTTAAGGGAATAATCTCGAACATGGTTCACTCAACAACAAAAACGTATATGACATAAATTGTGTATTTTAACGATATCTACATTTTTTGTGTAGTAAAAGTTTGTCTATCTCTTATGGTTTACCAGTTATGCAAAAGTCGTTCACAATGAAGAATACTTTTGGAGACATTCCCAGAAAATTCAAAATATAAATTTCATTTGACATGAAAATATCTTAAACATATGATATTTTTATCAAAATCGTTAAGAGCCATTTTTGAGAAAATTAAAAGTTTTGAAAAATGTTCCATGTAAAGGGTAATCTGGGGTCCCCCCACCCCAGATTTTTCTTGAAAACCTTCGTGTCGCATCTCTGGAAGATACTGAACCTAAATACCAAGTTTGGTGTTTATTCGACTGTTTGTTTCTGAGTTATGCTGTTCACAGACACACACACACGGACATGTTTCCAAAAATGTTTTTTTTTGGATTCAGGGGGTCTCAAAACATGTATTTCCGTTGATATCTCGGTATCGAATTTTTGGGTGGAATACAATACTTCCCCTACTTACTATACGTAGTAGAGAAAGTAAAAATCTTAACCGCATACAATCTGCAGGCATGATAATTATATTGGGAGCCTATTGCACAAGACCAATTGAAAGTCTACAAGTCGAACTAGGTGAGTCACCACTTGGGATACGAAGGGAATATTTAAGTATTAAATATGCAATTAAAACAGCTGCTTTACCTAATACTATGGTACACAAATATGTATTCCGTGTAAAATCTCAAACAGACTAATTTATACGCTCATTTAATTCACTCCCATTTCATGGCCATATTGAATATTACATAAAGAAAATACAAATAAATTTACCTAAGATTAAAATAATTGGAAATCATGAAATTCCTTCTTGGAACCTAAAAATATCTGCTTTGAATCTAGAAATGGAACAATATAAAAAAGAACAGACTGCCACCTCTGTTTATCAACAACTCTTTTAACGAAAATTCTGGAACAGACTATGAAAAAATATTTACAGATGGTTCCGTAATTCGGTAATTACGTCCTTTATGGATGATTAACATACAGGGTGATTTATGAAGAACTGACACATTTATTTCTTTAATTGTTTCAAAACGAGTTATGCTAGCGACAACTGATTATACCTGAAATGCAGAGGAATTTTAGGAGGTTATTTACCTCTATAGCAAATGTTCAATTTGTCCTCCATCCTGCATAAGGCACAACTCAACACGTCGTTCCATGTTACTGGCCACTCGTTGGAGGACACTGTTGTCAATAGCTTGAATCTCCTGTGTAATGTTGTGCTTCAGATCGTCCAATGTCTGGGGACGTGTGGCATAAACTCTGTCTTTTAAGTAACCCCATAGAAAGAGGTCCGGCGATGTCAAATTCGGAGATCTCGGTGGCCACAGCTTCTTGGAAACTATCCAGTCGTCAAAGAAACTTGCAATTAGTGCCATGGATTCATTTGATGTATGGAATGTAGCGCCGTCCTGCTGAAAATGTTCTTGACTTAACTCTACATCGTCTAGTTGCTCAGCAAACTCAAATGAAATCCGCCGGTACTCTGCAGTATTCACATTATTTAAAAAAAAAATTGGTTCCACTATTCTCTCTGGGGATACTGCGCACCAAACTCCGATTTTAACCGGGTACATAGCCGGATAAATGGAACCATGCTTCGTCTGTGAACCATGTGATGGACAATATGGCAGGATTTTGCACAATGAACGCCTGAAACCAACGACAATAATTCAGTCGTATATCCTTATCCGGTTCCTGTGACTGATGGACAACCGTAATCCTATACGGTTTAGGCCTGCACTTTTCACAGCTCTCTGACACATTGAGTAGCTGTACCCTGTCTCCTGCGACAAACGTCTTAATGATTTTTTTGGGTGACTGATGCAGTCGTGCCCTTACATCAACAACAACCGAGGGAAGCCTAGATGAACATGCTTTGCCTTTTTCGCTCACCAAAGATCCAGTTGTTTCCAATTTGTTTACCAGTTCCAGTATTGTGTTTCTTTGGGGAGGATTCCGAACACCAAATTCTCTCTGGTATGCACTTTGAGTAGCTGTAATTGAATTCGTAATCCAGTATTGCTGTACAAGGAAGAGTCGTTCATTTAATGTGTACTCCATTTTCACGTTGACTAGAGCAAAATCTCAAAAACAGTTGCCGACAATGAAACAAACAATTACGAATAAAACATGAACATCTGCGCATCTAGTGACAGGCAATCGAAACTCCAGAACATTTTTCTTAATTTGGTGCTAAAATTGGGGCACTGAGTGAATTTCGAACAGAATAATTAAAGACTGAAATGTGTCAGTTCTTCATATATCACTCAGTAGAATGTATTGATGTATCTTGACAATGTGCATTGACTGTATTGTGCTTAGTGACAAATAAAGTTATTATTTTTTTTATTATTTTATCTTCTCCAAATTTCTCCTAACCACTTATTTTCCAAGTTGTTTCGAAGACCGTTAGTCCATCCAGAATTGCTTATGCATTTCACTTGATATTCCAATGTCGTCCTCTGTCGTATAGTGGTTCCATGCTAGCCTATAGTTCCCGAGGTCGCGGGTTCAAACCCGACGGAGGGCGATGGATATTTTCGGGAGTAAAATACCTTAGCATGACTTCCTTCGGAACGGAAGTAAAGCCTGTGGTCCCGTGTTATAGATTTACGGCACGTTAAAGAACCTCAAGCCTGATAAAGAGGCCTCTGAGCAAAATTACTGGTCTTTCACGCCCAATATAGAATGGGACGCTAAGGACCACAGCAGTTAAAGAGCGTCCATAAATAAAACTCAATTTAATTCTTGATTTTTTATATTCCAAGCATTGCCTTAGTAAATTACTTCCTTCTAAATTCAAGAGCCTACACCAGTATTTAAGAACTCTTGCCCTTCATCATAAATATACCACATTAACATATTTTCTGGATGGTATTTCAATAAGATCTCAAAGTTATCACTGGGACTTCGTAGTTGATAAAAGGTACGAGAACAAATATAAAGGTAGCAAAAACAACTACAAAGGAGAGATCACCTTTTGTGCTTTTCCTTGCTTGTACTTTGTGCAGAACCATTCATTCTGAAAGGCTAAAGGCCATGTATTCGTGCTTAAGTCTGTAGCACATATAAACCAGGGGTTTCTTCTTCATCCTTCGATACAACAAAAGACTTCCAACCACCGCACACAAAAACATAATTCTAAAAGAAGCCACGCCTCTTGAAGGTATGTTTCGTAACGAGAGATTCAAATGTCAAACAGGTGCACTCCTACAAAATTAAACCAGCATTCCTTAATTACCTTCTCTAGCACGTACTTAGACAGAGGAGGTATTGCACTACGCCCAAAAATTCATACCGAGATTTCACAAGAAATACACGTTTTGAAGGTCCTAAACTGATGTGCTACATACACATCTATCTTCTGTCACTTATTAGAATACAAATTATTCTTGCGAAAGTTTATTTTCCTATCTACTTTATTTTAATCGAGATAAACCTTTCCGGAAATAGCTACATTACACATTTCGTTATAGATGCAAAGGGAACAGCGATAGTCAAATGTTTAAGAACTGGACGCTACACGCTGGCCTTAAAATTCCATAGTCTTTCCATGTAATCGCGAGAAATAGCCGAGTGTCGACAGGACTTTTAAAGATATATAGAATTTTTTTGTTTTGTTTTGTTTTCCAGTTATACAAAATACCTTCCGAATGAAGAGAATTTCATAGGTTATATCAAGATGTACATTTAATTTCTCATGTGAAATATCTTGTAGCTTAATCAAAATCGCTTAGAGAGATTTAAAAAAAATCTGATGTGTTACACTCACATGACTTTCTCTACTCTTGTACAATCTATTTTTACAAACGCCTATTCTCCATATGCTTCATGGTAATCGAGATATCGAGATGTCATCTTATTGGTAATTTTCTTGTAGATGCAAGGGGAATACGGTAGCTTTTAAGCGATAGTCAAATATTTTAACGCTGGTTGCTATGTGGCGCATTTCATTCTCTTTGCATGTCCAGGACATAAAAAAAATGAATAACGAATTTGAGAAAAAGTATAAGTATTGGAAAATTTAAGTAAATAACAAGCAATATCTCGAAAACGGTTCACTCAACAAAAGAAATGTATATGACATAAGTTGTGTATTTTAACGCGATCTACATTTTTTGTGTAGTAAAATTCTGTCTATCTCTTACGGTTTACCAGTTATACAAAAGTCGTTCACAATGAAGAATACTTTTGGAGACATTCCCAGAAAATTCGAGATATACATTTCATTTCTCATGACATTATCTTAAACATATGATATTTTCATCAAAATCGTTAGAGCCATTTTTGAGAAAATTAAAATTTTCAAAAATGTTCCATGTAAAGGGTAGTGTGGGTTGGGGGGATTTTCTTGAAAACCTTCGTGTCGCATCTCTGGAAGATACTGAACCTAAATACCAAGTTTGGTGTTTATCCGACTGTTCGTTTTTGAGTTATGCTGTTCACGGACACACACACACACACACACACACACACACACACACAGACACACACACGGACATGTTTCCAAAAATGCTTTTTTTGGATTCAGGAGGTCTCAAAACATGTATTTCCGGTGAAATCTCGGTATCGAATTTTTGGGTGGAATGCAATACTTCCCCTACTTACTATACGTAGTAGAGAAAGTAAAAATCAATAAAGTATTGGAAAATTTAAGGGAATAACAAGCAATATCTCGAAAACGGTTCACTCAACAAAACAAATGTATATGACATAAATTGTGTATTTTAACGCGATCTAAATTTTTTGTGTAGTAACATTTTGTCTATCTCTTATGGTTTACCAGTTATGCAAAAGTCGTTCACAATGAAGAATACTGTTGGAGACATTCCCAGAAAATTCGAGATATACATTTCATTTCTCATGACATTATCTTAAACATGTGATATTTTCATCAAAATCATTAGAGCCATTTTTGAGCAAATTAAAATTTTCGAAAAATGTTCCATGTAAAGGGTAGTCTGGGGTGGGGGGATTTTCTTGAAAACCTTCGTGTCGCATCTCTGGAAGATACTGAACCTAACTACCAAGTTTGGTGTTTATTTGACTGTTCGTTTTTGAGTTATGCTGTTCACAGACACACACACGGACATGTTTCCAAAAATGCTTTTTTTGGATTCAGGGGGTCTCAAAACATGTATTTCCGGTGAAATCTCGCAATCGAATTTTTGGGTGGAATGCAATACTTCCCCTACTTACTATACGTAGTAGAGAAAGTAAAAAATAGAAAATGACGAAAATGTATCTATTTTAAGCGTAGTTTGGTACGGATTTTCTTGAAAATATTTGTGTTGTATCTTTGAAATACGATGAACTTAAACACCAAATTGGGCATTTATCAGACATAAACTTTTTTTTCCGAAAATGCTTTTCATTTTGGATTCAGCGAGCCTCAAAAACGTATTTGCTGTGAAATCTCGGTATCGAATTATTGGGTGAAACACAATATATGCTCTACCTACAAATAAAAAAGAAAGCTTCTGTATCAGAGTAACGTAAGAGGATCATTAGGTTGCAGGAAGCAGGCAAGCACATTTCCACAAACTTCACAACCAATTTTACTGCCACAGCTTATCCCAGGTTTAGCGGCTCAAAGTAATCCCATCCCCGGATGGTGCAGTTCGCGTCGTGCTGGCTGGCGGGCGTTTGCTCAAGTAAGTTCGGCTGCGTACTGCTCCTTGCAGCTGTAGCTGGATAATAGAATACAGATTGTAATCTTAGGGCGCAGATATTAGCGATGCTTACCCGATGCTATTGCAAAACAAGCAGTTACTTGCGGAATACTGTAAACGAAAATTTGATACAAATATTCGTAGTTTGGCTGCCTCTGTGGAGAGTGCCCAGCGTTGTGACTTCTCAATCCAGAGGGCACGGATTCGATTCACGGCTGAAACAGGGGAATTTTTGTATTTCTTTAACCCTAGACAGGTGGCGCATGTACGTCTTACATTAGTGGTGGCGCGGGGTCACTCGCGACCCCAGGAATAAAACGATTGTTGTAAATGGACCGAATTAATAAATTTATCTAATTATTGCTTACATATACCGAGTAATATATTATGTATTAAAATAACTGTTGGTTGTAGAAATCTACTTTAAAAAACAAAAACAAAAAAACTTTGAATTGACAGTTGCTTGCAATTTGGACTGATGCGCAGCACAAAAAATATATTTAAATGTTCACTTCACTCATAATCATAAAGTATCACAGTTAATGTGTGTTTTTTTCATCTCGACAGTAAGAACATATGTTGATGCTCATATTATAATTCACACACAGCTCCTACACACGACTACACTATGGTCTTTGCACACCTGCTGCTTGCATTTTACACACGAAAGTTTTGTCTTTCTGTCTGCATTCTCGGACACACATTACACCTCATTCTTTTCTTCACTGGCAATTCCTGTTCTTGATTTTCTGGCTGTGCTGCATTTATAAAATGCCGTATTTTCTCAAGCAATAATTCTATAGGAGATTTTGCATTTTTAGCCGCAGATTTTACACCTGGTAAGTGAGTCACTATCTTGTGGGAGCGAGTACGTTAATTTTGAGGAGGCTGAACCATTTTCCATGCCGTAACTCAATCCTCTTCTGCACTTTGCTCACTTTCACTATTTGAACTCAGTATTTCAAGTTCATCTTCGGTTTCGCTGCCTTCGCCACCTAATGCTTCCTCTTCTTCCACTTCCCTTATTAGGGCTAATAACCTTGCCTGATGTTCCCCATAACACATATTGATAAAAAAAAACAGTACTACGTTTAAGACTAAAAAATACGTAAATATTATAACCACAACTTCTCGAAGGTTCAGCTGAAAACACACTGTAACTACAGAAACAATATGCAGACGAGACACATAACAGGCCACGGGAGAGGTGGCGTGGGGTATTTCCTGCCCTCATTTCAACCGAAGAACACAAATAGCCTATATTCTAGAAATGTAAGACCTGTATTTCAATGCTAATGACCTCTGACAAAAGCCAAGGAATGCAGCGAAAGGTAAGGGAAAGGCAGGGTTCAGGTATACGAAATTATAATATATAATTTGCAAATAAAACTGACCGGGGTCAGAAAATCCCCGCGCCACCTCTCTAGGGTTAATGAGAATAATTCCCTAATCTACTAAGGACCTGGAAGTGTGAATGTGTGTGTTTTCCTAACGAAAATGTATAAGACGTGAGGAAGAACAATTCACTAAATGGCCTAATAGTGGTTAAGCTAGGACTTCAACCACATACTACAGTATTGTAATTCGCCGTTGGGGTATGTCATCTCAAAACAATTTGAGATCTCCTTGTGGTTTACCGGAAAAATACGAGTCAGTTGGGTAATTTAATGCCCTACCGGCATGTTGCCATGGTAGCTCAGTGGTTAGATCAACCGGACAGAAGATCCGTGCTTCAAATCCCGGCAATGGCACTGAATTTTCCAGACGTCTCATTCTACCTTTCCAACCTTGTTCTACGCACTGTTTGTGTGGAACAATTAATTCCAAAAATTAATAAACTAAAAATTAAACAGTCAACGGCTTAGTGATACCATCAGTGGAGAGTTTCTTGTGGTTTACCGCGGAAATGCGAGTGTCGACATGTTGCCATGGTAACTCGGTTAAAGCAACCCAACGGAAGCCGGAAGATCTGTGGCTCAAATCCCGGCTATGGCATTGAATTTTTCATGTACAATGATTGTACCTTTCCAATATCATATAAGCCTAGATTATCATAATTATAATCTAATTAGCTTGAGGAGGAGTCATGATTCTTTTACTTTCATTTATTTTGAACGAATATTATGAACTGCAACATAATCTCTGTTTGCTCTTAGTTTAGTACACAGATATATGCTGCTCCCCCCCCCCCAGTCATCTTACCCTCTTATATTCGGTGCGAAAAAACAAGGTGCAGAACATTGTAGAGTAGCAAGGCAGTATCAAAATAAGCATTTTTTGAGGATAGGAAAAACTTTTTATCTAGCTATATGCTGCGTACCCTTAGCACTTGCACTTGTAACATTACCAGAAGTATCTCGAGCCGAACATCCGAGGGGAGCTGTTCGGATTGGGTTGGTCTCGACGGAAAGTAGTCCCGATATTTGTGAGAGATTGGGTACGTATGGGCAGTGTTGTCCAGGCGGGGGTTGTGAGACGTCTTAATGTCCTCCGGTACCAACCTGGAGAGCTGGGAGATGGCGAGCTAGAAAATTCGGCTCTAAAGAAGCTTAACGGTACTCTTCCCTTCGGGATTGACGCTCCTAAGTGGCGTATCCACTTCTGTCCCTCGTAAACGGGGACTTTTGGCCTAATGGAAAACCCCAAAAGGAGGACCAGTTGGTTGGCATGTTTCCCTGGGTACGAGAGGTGGACTTCGGCTCTGAGTAACCCTACACTAATGCAATGCGATCGTTACGAGGTAAAGCCACACCGTCTATATGGTAGCACGCTGTAAGGTACTTTTCCCATGTGCAACTAGCGGCGTATGACGCGTTCAAGGCTATCTTTATCAGCTGTTTCAGTCGCTGCTTTGTGTTTGTGCTGTAAACAAGGTTGACATAGTGCATCTCAAAGGTGAAAGTTTATTCAAGGCATCTGAGTTATATGTGATTTGCTTAAGAAAGTTCATGTCTTGTTCTTAATCCGCTGCAACTCCTGCCGACACACTCACGCTTGAACAACGAATTTTCATGTAGGATAAATACATAAAAATCTGATGTGTTACACTCACATGACTTTCTCTACACTTGTACAAACTATTTTTACAAACGCTTATTCTCCATATGCTTCATGCTAATCGAGATGTTAATCTTATTGCTAATTTTCCTGTAGATGCAAGGGGAATATGGTAGGCTTTAAGCGATAGTCAAATGTTTTAAGAGCTGTTTGCTATGTGGAGTATTCTATTCTCTTTGTATGTCCACTACATAAAAAAGAATAACGAATTTGTGAAAAAGTATAAGTATTGGAAAATTTAAAGGAATAACAAGCAATATCTCGAATGGTTTACCAGTTATGCAAAAGTCGTTCACAATGAAGAATACTTTTGGAGACCTTCCCAGAAAATTCGAGATATACATTTCATTTGTCATGAAAATATCTTAAACATATGATACTTTAATCAAAATCGTTACAGCCATTTTTGAGAAAATTAAAATTTTCGAAAAGTGTCCCATGTAAAGGGTAATCTGGGGTGGGGGGATTTTCTTGAAAACCTTCGTGTCGCATCTCTGGAAGATACTGAAGCTAAATACCAAGTTTGGTGTTTATCCGACTGTTCGTTTCTGAGTTATGCTGTTCAGAGACACACACACGGACATGTTTCTAAAAATGCTTTATTTTGGATTTAGGGGGTATCAAAACATGCATTTCCGGTGAAATCTCGGTATTAAATTTTTGGGTGGAATACAATACTTCCCCTACTTACTATACGTAGTAGAGAAAGTAAAAACCAGGTCATGTAAACAGATGTGTAGACAATTTCAGAGGAAATTTCCCGATATTCCAGCTCCAGGTAGAGAAACTGTTAGACGTCTGGTTAACAAGTTTAGGACAAAGGAATCGCTAAACCTAAGAAGCGAAAACAAGGAAAAAACAAATGTCGAAACTGATGCATCCATTAGTGGGGAACCCTAATAAATAAAGTTTATAGTAACAATCCCCACACCATAGAGAACTTAAGGATAATATTGTATCCTAAAGATTCCGGCGCCTCAACGAATTGTGACGTACTGGTGTCGACGTCATCCGGGCCTTCACCAGACTCACATAAAGAATGGAGATGTAGCACAGGATGACATCCAGAGGGTTACAGAAACTGGTAGGGTGGTGAAAGGGTGACACTATCAGACATGTAATTTCTGTTCCTAATCTTTCTACTATAAACTAAACTGTATTTCAGAATGAGAGAGTTACCGATCTTGTTGGTTTACCTGAGTGACGGATAACTCCGGCGTCTCATCTTCGTCGTGCCTGGGGCCTACGTCGATGTTGCAACGTAGCACAAAATAGGGAGCTGACCAGCACAGGCTTCTGCTAGGCAAGTAATCGGCCGCACCAGGGCAGTAAACATATTCTAAGTTTAAATACTGGACAGAATGCTGATTAGTACCTGGCTAGTAACTGACGTATGCGATGTCAGTAGAAATTACATAACGCATGTCCCTAACGCCAAAATACTTGGTTTGTTACTGCCTTTCTACTTCACAATTTCCTGCAAACAATGCCTTTCCGCATCCAGTATATTGTGGAGTACTTTCCTCTGATACAATGAGAAAGAATAGCTTAATTCCAGAAGAATAAACGAGTAAACAAATCTCGGCATAACATCGTTTATAATTAAAGGTTATTTCAAAGTGACGAAATCTTTTACGTAACAATTATATGTGTATTTTTACTTTCTGTACAATGTTCATAGTAAGTAGAAAAGGTATTGCATTCCATTAAAAAAAAATCTGATGTGTTACACTCACATGACTTTCTCTACTCTTGTACAATCTATTTTTACAAACGCCTATTCTCCATATGCTTCATGTTAATCGAGATATCGAGATGTCAATCTTATTGGTAATTTTCTTGTAGATTCAAGGGGAATATGCTAGGTTATAAGCGATAGTCAAATATTTTAACGCTGGTTGCTATGTGGCGCATTTCATTCTCCTTGCATGTCCAGGACATAAAAAAATGAATAACGAATTTGAGAAAAAGTATAAGTATTGAAATATTTAAGGAAATAACAAGCAATATCTCGAAAACGGTTCACTCAACAAAAGAAATGTATATAACATAAGTTGTGTATTTTAACGCGATCTACATTTTTTGTGTAGTAAAATTCTGTCTATCTCTTACGGTTTACCAGTTATGCAAAAGTCGTTCACAATGAAGAATACTTTTGGAGACATTCCCAGAAAATTCGAGATATACATTTCATTTCTCATGACATTATCTTAAACATATGATATTTTCATCAAAATCGTTAGAGCCATTTTTGAGAAAATTAAAATTTTCGAAAAATGTTCCATGTAAAGGGTAGTCTGGGGTGGGGGGATTTTCTTGAAAACCTTCGTGTCGCATCTCTGGAAGATACTGAACCTAAATACGAAGTTTGGTGTTTATCCGACTGTTCGTTTTTGAGTTATGCTGTTCACAGACACACACACAGACACACACACAGACACACACACAGACACACACACGGACATGTTTCCAAAAATGCTTTTTTTGGATTCAGTGGGTCTCAAAACATATATTTCCGGTGAAATCTCGGTATCGAATTTTTGGGTGGAATGCAATACTTCCCCTACTTACTATTAGTAGTAGAGAAAGTAATAATATACCGAAATTTCACCGGAAATATAATCGATATGTTTCGAGAACCCGGGGATTAAAATAAAGAAAACAACATTCTTTGAGAAAGGACCGCGCGCGCGCGCGCGCGCGCGTGTGTGTGTGTGTGTGTGTGTGTGTGTGTGTGTGTGTGTGTGTGTGTGTGTGTGTGAGGGAGGGAGGGAGAGAGAGAGAGACCAGCATAACTCAAAAATGAAAAGTCGGATAGATACCAAACTTGGTATTTAAGTTCAGTGCGTTCAAAAGATGCGATACATAGGTCTTCAAGAAAATCCACCACATCCAAATACCCTTTACATGGAACATTTTTCGACATTTTTAATTTTCGCAAAACGGCTCTAATGATTTTTATTAAAATACTATATATTAAAGATATGTACATGACAAATACAATTTATATCTTGAATTTGCTGGCAATAGCTTGTGGGCTCCCCTTTATTCAGAAGGAATGTTGTATAAGCTTGTACAGGATGGATATTAAATGATAGACAAAAACGTACTACAGAAAAAATGTAGATCTCTTTAAAACATCTATGTTATTTCAAATAAGGATTTGTGACATAGGCCATTTCGAGATATCCGTTATTAATGCTTCGATTTGTTCACTACTTTCCCTTTCTTTTAAAGTCCCGCCAATTTTCAGTTGTTTCTCGCGATGTCATGGAAACAGTATGGAATTTTAAGACCAGCATATAGCGTTCAGTTGTTAAACATTTGACTATCGCTGTTCCCTTTGTGTCTATAACGAAATGTGTAATGTAGCTATACCTGCAAATGTTTATTTGGTTTAAAATGAATTAGATAGAAAAATAAGCTTTCTTAAGAATAGTTTGTAAACCCACTAATAAACGACAGAGGGTAGAAAGTCATGTGAATGTAAGACAAGATTTTTCAGAGTAATGTCATTCCTGAATATTACTATAACCTGGGGCACGGTTTGATATCCAAATTCAAAACTGATATTCCTTCATCTCCCTTAGTGCTGAAGTATCGCTAAAGTACGTTGACCCATGGAAAGTTCTCCCCTGCGTCTACAACCCCAGTGTTTCTTTTGTCTTTTCAAGCAAATAATGTGTTGTACTCGACCGGATGTTTCCGGTTTCCTCAGACCCTTTCAGGCCACCCCTTCTCCTCCATAATCATTATCAGCGTTACACTTAACGCCCAAACGATACACGGCTTAAATCGTTAATAACATGTCACGTGGCAGTATGTGGAAATTGCCTAGTGTTACGCATATACCTCCAAGAGGGAGCACCGAAACCTATGTAACGAAACGAGCCGAAGTTTGCCGATCGCGAAGGGGTGAAAACGGGACGAGGCGGGGTGTGGATCTTTGTGACGGTACGGTAGGGTAGGGTCGCAGGATCAATACCCCGGACCCCGAAGTGTGCCCCACTCCGAGGGTTGGGACGGGAGCTTCCGGGGTTGGGGAAATGGGAGGAGGGGGGTGCTCAAAGGTTACCAACCACACAACAAAATGCAAACATACAGAGCGCCCTCTGTCACAATGTGCGCCGCATGAATAATAACTTGGGACATAGCGGTGCTGCCTCTCGATGCTTGGGAATGGATAGCAAAGAAAGCGATGAAGGTCCAGATGGGACTCCCATCTTTACTGAAGGGACTGTAGTGTCTCCAGATAAAGTATTAGATACGTAAACTGCAACATCTGCTATTATTTTTATCACGTTGGCCACAATTCCCATCACAGAATTATGAGCTTGTAATGTAGGCGCGACGCCACACGTTTCTTGACTTTCATTTTTTCCGCGAGAGGAGATTAAAAGTCCTATCCCACCAATGTCTGTTAAACACTTGACTCATTTTCTCGGGAAGTGTTTAAGATATCAAATCGAAATTTCTACAGATTTTAAGTCCATACCTTCTAAGTTCACTATATATAAATTAAATTAAATTGAGTTTTATTTATGGACGCTCTTCAACTGCTATGGTCCTTAGCGTCCCATTCTATATTGAGCGCGAAAGACCGGTAATTTTGCTCAAAGACCTCTTTATCAGGCTTAAGGCTCTTTTACGTGCCGTAAATATACGACACGGGACCACCGGCTTTACTTCAATTCCGAAGGAAGCCATGTTAAGGATTTCCATCTCCCTCCGCCGGGTTAGAACCCGCGACCTTGGGAACTATTATCCATTCCAAACCAGAGTGCCTTTCACTGAAAACAAACTCTTTGTATTATCCGCGAGAAAGTAGTTCGCAAACCCCGCCCCTAATGGCTGCTTGTTCCCCTCCCACGTGCTTGTTGAACACTATTTAATCTATAAAAAGGCGCCCTGCGTGAGAATCATAGTTCAAAATGCAACCTGAGGTAACAATATATTTTATAAGTATGCGGCAATGAACAGTTTACTTACGTTAATTAGAATCCTTGGGCAAAAGTGCAACACCCAAATCCGAATCCTCCTAAGATGACTCAGCTCCATATCAGTATCAGAACTACTCTCCAAAATAATGACAAACTTATCCACAATTCCACAGCACTGTCGCACTTAAGTATCGGGTATTTTTGTAATAGTGAGTTGAATACATGAAGTATTGTTTGTTTTTAGCCACTTTTTAACTGTTTCCCGCTTCTGTGTTTGAACAGTTTATTCGCAGTACACCCACCTTCCTCTGCCATGTAAACTCAAATACCAACTGCCTAAATCACAAGATTTGACCTGAGCTGAGCTGTGTATTAGTGTATTATGAATGAATGTTCGCTTATCATATATCGTGTGTTACGCAAAGTGTTTATTCCGTACTCAGATAACACCTCTGGGAATTCGTTGCTGCATTTCTTGTGTATGTAAGATAGTGGCAGTCGTTTATACGGTTGGTATTAACAACCAAGATGCTCTCGGCGTTAGCGCAATAGCAGGCGATAATCATATTTTGTAATCTCTTAACAGCTAGTATATATCCATTACCTTTAACGACGAGTTCTTATGATAACCGCAATAAAATGTGCAGTTCTATACCTTTCCTGTTCTAATATTTCATAATACAATACATGTATTAAGGAACTATTTACGTTGGCGTAAGAGTATATTCTTGGGTTCGTGACAAGCCGATGCACGTGCTTCTGTTTACATCAGAGGGAACTCTGGTTTGGAATGGACCATAGAGGCTAGCACGGCACCACTAGTCCACGGAGGACGACATACTGATATATTACACATCAAGTTGGCTTATTGAGGAATATAGGATTATTTTCTTAATTACACCATCCTTTGATTAAAATCTATTCCAATTATGTTTTAAAACTAACCATGTTATTAGCACCAAAGTAGATCCCAACGGCAGCTAGAGGCTGTATTTATCCATCTAAAATTTAGTTTAGCTTATAGAGGGTAAACTAATGAAGCCCGGGACTTAAAAGTACTTACAGCACCGTAAGTCGCCATTCGGGTATGTCATCTCAAAACAATTTGAGATCTCCTTGTGGATTACCGAGAAAAATGCGAGTCAGCTGGAGAATTTAATGTTCTACCGGCATATTGCCATGGTAGCTCAGTGATTAGAGCTACCGGACAGAAACCGGGAGATCTATGGTTCAAGTTCCGGCTATGACAATGAATTTTTTTGTCCTCTGATTCTACCTTTCTAGATTGAGCTAGATTGCTTACTTTTTGAGATACGGGACCGAAGTAGGATTCGAATGTAGAAAATGGAACCGAGATGGGTTTCACCGGAAAAAGCTATTCAAAGGCAAAATGGAGAAAACAAACTCAGGATGGATCATTTAAGTTGAGACTGTACAGTATCTCCAAAACTAAGCGTTTTAAAAAGAAATGTCTTGAATAAAAGTTGCTTGCTATTATGGGGGAAAGTAAATGTCATTGGTCGTGTTTTATTTGAAGGACGTTATGTTGGTCATTTTAGGGTCAAATAATTTTTTATTTTCTCTACTACGTATAGTAAGTAGGGAAAGTATTGTACTCCACCCAAAAATCCGATACCGAGATTTCACCGGAAATATATGTTTTGAGGCCCCCTGAATCCAAAAAAAAGCATTTTTGTAAACATTTCCGTGTGTGTTTGTGAACAGCATAACTCAGAAACGAACAGTCGGATAAACACCAAACTTGGTATTTATGTTCAGTATCTTCCAGAGATGCGACACGAAGGTTTTCAAGAAAATCCCCCTACCCCAGATTACCCTTTACATGGACATGACAAATATAATGTATATTCTTCATTGTAAACGACTTTTGCATAAATGGTAAACCATAAGAGATAGACAAAATTTTACTACACAAAAATGTAGATCGCGTTAAAACACACAATTTATGTCATATACATTTTTGTTTGTTGAGTGAACCATTTTCGAGATATTGCTCGTTATTCCCTTAAATTTTCCAATACTTTTTTCTCAAGCGGGAATTCGTTATTTATTTGTTTTATGTCCTGGACATACAAAGAGAATGGAACATTCCACATAGCAACCACCTCTTAAAAGATTTGACTATCGCTTAAAGCCTACCAATTCCCCTTGCATCTACAAGAAAATTAGCAATAAGATTAACATGAAGCATATGGAGAATAAGCGTTTGTAAACATAGTTTGTACAAGAGTAGAGAAAGTCATGTGAGTGCAACGCATCAGATATTTTCCAATAGTTAACCGCGCTCACTCATTTCTCAAAACCTGCTTTTCCATTACAGCGTATTAGAGATTCAAACCGAAGAAATGAAATTCTTGATTAGGTTTAACCTAAAAAGACTTGGTTTTATATCTAAAAACGCTATTAGCACTTTATGTGCACGAACTAAGGGAATAGCTAAGGAAATGACACGGTGGTGACAAATCCCTTTATGCAGAGTGCGCTGTAAGCTGACATGCCGTGTTCAAATTGACAGCTATAGGTGTAGTCCTGTCGCAAAAGTTTGCCTAGACTACCCTTCTGATGTCCCTAGTGTGGACCAAGAAACTAGTAAAAATGTGCCAGACACGAGATTATTTATGCATGAGTGAAGGATAGAAACTGAACTGCTTGCAGTGACGTGATCCAAAGAAAAACTATCACGTTCAGACGGAATATTAAAAGAGTTGCATGTCTGACATGGTCACGTACTATTATCAATTGTTGAAGACCTTTTAACTATCGAAATTCCACTAGGTCTACGTAGTAATTCTCGCTGACCAATGCACACTCCCCAGAATTTCTATACCCTCTATTGCTTATTAGTGGGTATACAAATTATTCTTGGGAGCGTTTATTTTCCGACCTACTTAACTCTAATCGAAATAAACCTTTCCGAAATAGCTACATTACTCATTCTGTTATAGATACAAAGGAAATAGCGATAGTCAAATGTTTTAGAACTGGACGCTATACGCTGATCTCGGTCTTTCCATGCAAACGTGAGAAACAACTGCATGTCAACAGGACTTCAAAAGAATGACTAAGTATTGAATATAAAATAAATTGAGTCTTATTTATGGACGCCTTAACTGCTGTGGTCATTAGCGTCCCATTTTATATTGGGCGTGAAAGACCGGTAATTTTGCTCAGAGGGCTCTTTATCAGGCTTGAGGTTCTTTTACGTGCCGTAAATCTGCGACACGGGACCACCGGCTTTACTTCCCTTCCGAAGGAAGCCATGCTAAGGATTTTTACGCCCTAAAATATCCTTCGTCCTCCACCGGGTTTAAACCCGTGACCTCGGGAACTAGAGGTGACCACTACATTGATAATGAATATTTCAGAAACGGCTAATGTAAAAAAAAAGAACTACTTGAAATTAACTGTGTGTTTTAAGACGATGTACATTTTTTGTGTAGTACGTTTTCGTCTATCACTTAACGTTTATCAGTAATACAAATTATACAAAATTCCTTCCGAATGAAGAGGACTTCAAAGGCAATTTCCCGAAAATTGAAGATATACATTTTATTTGTCATGTAAATATCTTTAATATTTGGTACTTTAAACGAAATCGTTGCAATTATTTTTTAGAAAATAAACAAATTCGAAAAATGTTCCATGTAAAGGGTAGTTTTGGGTGGGTAGATTATCTCGAAAATCTTCGTGTCTCATCTTTGGAAGGTACTGAATCAAAATACCACGTTTGGTATTTATCCGAATTTTCGTTTTTGAGTTATGCTGTTCACACACACACACACACACGGGCGGAAGCATTTTCTATAAATACTTTCTTTGTATTCAGGGGGCCTCAAAACAAATATTCCCGGTGAAATCTCGATATGGAATTTTTGGGTGGAATGCAATATCCCCTCTAATAGCTACGTGGTAAGGAAAGTAAAAACTATAGTGCCTAATAGCATATTTCAATACAAGTGCGCTAAATGCATCATGTAGGAAGAGTATGAAAACACGACACTAAGTCGATTTAGTTTCTTAAACCAAAATAGAATTAATTACTAACAGCTGTTTAACGTGGTCGTTCCAGTAGCAAAGTCACCAACATTAACCTTGGTCGAAATGACGATCGATTATCCACGCCTGGTTGTTGTTCTTAAACAAATTAATAACTTGCAACTCATACTTTAAATCGCACGTATATATTAATAAACAAAAAGGAAATAAAGACCCAGATTTGGTAAAATTCAACCATCAAATATGATTATGTTCCATGTGCAATAATGAACACATCAAAATTTAAAGGTTTTAATATAGTTCACGCACATACGTGGCAAAACTCTAGGTGGCTTAGGTTGCCAGTCCTGAGTGCAGGAAATTCAGCTTTCCACCATGACGGCATGCACGAGAAGTGGATAAAAAAAACACTATCGTCTAAAATAGTATATTGCTATACAAGTGTGGTAAGTGCATCTTTGCACAAAGAGGGAGAAGTCTTGTTTCTGCACACGACTTAACGCATGCGTATTGCATACTATTTTATCGACGACAGTGATAATAGAAATATTTATCGAAAATAAAATTAATAACTGTCAGCTGCTCAAAAGCAGTATCAAAGTCGACCGCGCTAGCCCCTGCGAACTGATGATCGATTAGTCACGCTTGGCACTGTAGACAATTGAAAGTCTTGCCTTGTCTCCTTAGATACAGACTTCCGTCATTGCTCCGGACGCACTTCAGCCTTGAGCTTTTTGTGCTACCTGTATCGTTTTAAAGCCAATCCATTATGCCTGTTTTAGAACTGGACACTAAACTCCTTGCATGCAATCGCGAGAAGCAACTGAAAATCGACAGGACTTGAAAACAATGGCTAAATACGGAATAGTTCAAATCTTTAATAACGGACATTTCGGAAATGGCTGATGCCACAAAAAAGTTATTTGAAATAAATTGTGTGTTTTAAAGATATATACTTTTTTGTGTAATACGTTTTCGACTACCGCTTAACGTTTACTAGTTATACAAGATTGTAAAAAATTCCTTCGGAATGAAGAGGGCTTCACAGGCTATTCCCTATACATTTTATTTGTTGTATAAATATTTTTATTATATATATTTTAAATAAAATAGAGCACCTTTTAGAAAATAAAAAAAAAAGTTCGAATAATGTTCCAATTAAAGGGTAGTTGAATGTGGGGGATTATCTTGATAATCGTGTCGCATCTTTGGAAGGTCCTGGACTTAAATGCCGATTTTGGTATTTAACCGACTGTTCGTTTTTGAGTTGTATGGACACGCGCGCGAATCTTTTTCTAAAAATGTCATGTTTGAATTCAGGGACCCCAAAACATGTATTTCTTGTAAAATCTCGGTATTGAATTTTTAGATAGCAGCAAAACCTTCTCTACGTATGTACGTGGTAGAGAAAGTAAAAATCAGTACGGTCAGTGATGGTGGAAACATCTGAGCAGGTCGCAGTTCGAAAAGTATTTTTACTTCTTTCTTAGTTCTGGCTACATGATTGAATCTCTGGTATTCCTTTGAAAGCACTTAGCTACTTCTGTTCTGGTCGACACAGGAATGCCCAGCACGGGAGATGCAAAGAGCTTAGCCGCATCCCCATTCGAAAAAATAGCATGTTTCTGTGTTTCCTATTTCTTGTGATTTCCCTTTGACGGTGGATTTCTTCGACAAATAAGGAAACGAAGAAGAATGGACATCTACTGCATTTAATTAAAATATTGAGGAATTGTATTAAAACATTAAAATTATGCAATAAAGCAAACGGAATGAAAGAAATGGTTAATCTTGCAGTGCACACGCACACATTTTGTGTGTATGTGCGTATTATATATATACCAGGCGAGTCAGCTGCCCCTGGGTATTCGTGTCTATGCAACCCGCAGTTTATAGTCTAATGTGAAAACATTGACCCTCTTAGCAAACAAACTTACTGTAGCTCTGTCCTTCTATTCGGTACTATACGCAACTAGCATTAATGATTAAAGGCCTGAATGAGAACTAAAGAGCTGCGAAAGCCTTAAAAAAAGATTGTTAAAAAGCGTGGATTTCATCAACGAAGTAAATGTTCAAAATGAGGACCCTCTTCGTCAATGCACATTTGTGTACGTTGCCGGAGAGACCTTTTTGCATGCTTTAACATGTGCGGTGTAATCTGCCTGTATTCTTCAGGTATGAGAGCCCGTAGATGATTTGGGCTTTGCGGTTCTTCTTCTTTGCGGTGGAAAACATTGTGGTTATTCTAATTTGTACACACTTATAATGTTATCAAAAATGTTATTTATATCATAATATCAAATTATAGGCCCAAAGAGATAAAACAAAAGGTAATATAAAGTTTGAACTCAACACGAAGGATTTGAAGCAGAACTCAAGTGGCACAGTGTTAAATCAGCCATGATAATACCATTCGGCCAATGCTATCTTGCGAGTTGAGGTTGCTATACGAATTAGTAATCGCAGAACTAGACCCCACTTCGAATCCTTACATGCTTTTTGCAACGTCATACAGTGTTTTGAGCTCGGTTTGGTAGTTTCAATTCAAAGAAATAAAGTGCAACAGGCATTACAATTACTGTATGATCTAAAATACGCCATAGTTTGTAACATACCAGAAATTATCTCCCTAATACTTAGCATTTTTGACAAGGCTGCACAACGTTGACTGACGGCTTAAATCCAATTGGTCGCACTGCGTAGATATTCCATTTTGTTTTCAAATGATTTTGCCAACCGATGCATGTGATAGGTTGTTCCTTCAGGGGCGTTTTCAAAGATGTATGCTAAATAATAAAAGTTTGTAAAATTGGCTAAAAGTGCTACTTTAGCTCCCAGTATCAGGGTGGGAGGTTTTTTGTATCGACATACATAGCGATTGCATTCTGTCGTGTAAAACACTTATGCACTGAGTTATCTACCCCTCCTCTATAAAGTGTTATGCAAATCAGCCATTAGAAGGCATTCAAGAAAGGCCTAAGTCAAATATGTCTCTTAGCACGTTGCATAATTCAAAAATAAATAGGGGCAGCTGACTCACCTGATATAGTTAAGAAATTATCTACCATACAGTAGTTTTCCTACAACCCGTTCATAATTTATTTCTCCATAAATCCCTATCCTCTGCATCTTCATCTGATAAGGTTGTTCACAACCAACTAGAATGGTAACGAGAAAGTTGAAATACATGTATTCAAATGGGAGCGTTCACAATCGACGGGAAGCCTTCCCGGCCCCGGGAACGAGAAAGAAAAGCTGCCCAACGTTTAACTTTCTTGCTCTCGTTCCCGGGCACGGCATATTAGATCCCTATTGTACATATTAGACTCTTGATTCTAAAGGTCATTCTACGCAGGCGAGACATGAAACTGGAAGGAATTATTAGTAAATGTGCTTCCTAACCTCATTGCAACACCCGCAAATCCAATGAGCGTTGGTTCCTCTGGTGAAAGGGTCATTTGTAGTTTGTTTATATGCTACTCAAAACAACTGGCTATTACCTAAATAAACAATGGCAAAAACTACAAAGAACAACTAAAACCGGTGGAAATTAAGAAAGAACAATAAACAATTTTAATGTATGCCATTAAATAAAGGAATGAAAGCTTGGCACAAGGGATCGGGAATGTAATGGATATGCATTTAGATAATGTTTACTCTATCGAATTTTGACGTTGGCTTGGATAAATTGGAAGTAGGTGAAAAAATATCATTGGTCAGTTAAAAAAAAAAATGAAATCCCAATGCGCAAAATTGACTTTCACTTTGTGATCTATATACATTCCCGTTATCGTTACCAGGCTGTTGTGAACCAATATCTTGCATTGCTTCCCGTTCTGGTTACCGTTCTCGGGCGGTTGTGAACCAGCCTTTAGTCCTCTAGACGACATGCTTCTTCAGGCCCCATGCATTCATCGTTCTCTTGGTCCTCTCCATCCTCTATTTCCTTCAGCTTCCCATTCTAGCACCATTTTTACTATTCTACCGTTTCCCATTCTTTTCATATAACTGCATCACGTGTATCTTCTCTTACTCCATTCATTCTTCTTTTTTACTTTCTCTACTACGTATAGTAAGTAGGGGAAGTATTGCATTCCACCCAAAAATTCGATACCGAGATTTCACCGGAAATACACGTTTTGAGACCTCCTGAATCCAAAAAAAGCATTTTTAGAAACATGTCCGTGTGTGTGTCTGTGTGTCTGTGTGTGTGTGTGTCTGTGTGTGTGTGTCTGTGTGTCTGTGAACAGCATAACTCAAAAACGAACAATCGGATAAGCACCAAACTTGGTATTTAGGTTCAGTATCTTCCAGAGATGCGACACGAAGGTTTTCAAGAAAATCCCCCCACCCCAGACTACCCTTTACATGGAAAATTTTTCGAAAATTTTAATTTTCTCAAAAACGGCTCTAACGATTTTGATTAAAATATCATATGTTTAAGATATTGTCATGACAAATAAAATGTATATCTCGAATTTTCTGGGAATGTCTCCAAAAGTATTCTTCATTATGAACGACTTTTTCATAACTGGTAAACCATAAGAGATAGACAAAATTTTACTACACGAAAAATGTAGATCGCGTTAAAATACACAATTTATGTCATATACATTTCTTTTGTTGAGTGAACCGTTTGCGAGATATTGCTTGTTATTCCCTTAAATTTTCCAATACTTATACTTTTTCTCAAATTCGTTATTCATTTTTTTATGTTCTGGACATGCAAAGAGAATGGAATGCCCCACATAGCAACCAGCGTTAAAATATTTGACTATCGCTTAAAAGCTACCATATTCCCCTTGCATCTACAAGAAAATTATCAATAAGATTGACATCTCGATATCTCGATTAACATGAAGCATATGGAGAATAGGCGTTTGTAAAATTAGGTTGTACAAGAGTAGAGAAAGTTATGTGAGTGTAACACATCAGATTTTTTTTTTACATCCATTATTTCCCGAATTTTTGCATTTCTAATTTTATCCCTTCTTGAGATTCGAGGAAGCCTCCGCCAAAGATCCACCTCAGTTGTTAATAATTTTCTTTCCTGTTGCCTATTCATTGTCCACGTTTCTCACGTTTCTGCTTCATAGAGTAATATACTTTGTACTGTTGAATTATAAGTATCTATTTTAACCTCCTTCACCTCATTCATTCCTCCTGGGGGTGAAAGCACAAACGATCCACATTGTGTCGAGGAGCGAGATGATCTCTCATAGTTATACTGGTGAAACTAGTGCATGATGGTGATCGTGATGATAACGCAGGGAGAATAAATATCCTATAGACTACTCACTGTTTGAGAGTCAGTGTGTTTAGATCCTCTAGCGAATACAGGGTTTAAAACGACCGTGATTTATTATCAGCAGGCGTGAACTTAATTAAATTCTTGACGTTATTCAACTAAAATGTATTCGCCTTCCTTCTCATAAAATGTTCGCGCGTTTACAACATACACCGTCTGATTTTCTGTAATCACAAAAGTTTAGTTGTCACGTCCTATAGTAAGCAGAGAAAGTATTGCATTCCACCCAAAAATTCGGTACCGAGATGTCACTGGAAAAACACATTGAGACTCCCTGAATCCAAAAAGTGCATGTTTTGAAAAATGCCTGTATGTATGCATGTGTCAGTGTGAATGTGGGCGCGCGTAACATACCTCCGAAACAAAAACTCGGTTAAATACCAAATGTTCAGTGTCTTTCAGGGATGCGACACGAAGATGATCAAGTAAATCCCCCCAACCTAAACTACCCTCTACATTCTGAAAGCTCTTGTGTAATCGATAAACCGTAAGACAGAGAAGAAATCTTACTACCACAAAAAAATCTGATGTGTTACACTCACATGACTTTCTCCACTCTTGTGCAAACTATTTTTACAAACTCTTTTTCTCCATCTACTTCATATTAATCGAGATAAGCATTTACAGAAACGATCTTATGACAGTTCTAAAAACTTTTGACTATCGCTTAAGGCCTACTATGTTCCCCTTGTTTGTATTTGCAAGAGTAATATAGAAATACAGTAGCCTTTAAGCATAGACATATATCTTAATAGCTGCTTACTATGTGCAGCACCATTCTCTTTGCCACAGATTAATACTCTTTGCATATCCAAGACAAAAAAAATGAATAACGAATTTCCATTTGAGAAAATAAGTATTGAAAAATTTAAGGGAATAACAAACAATATCTCGAAAATGGTTCACTCAACAACAAAAAATGTATATGACATTAATTGTGTATTTTAACGCGATCTACATTTTTGTGTAGTAAAATTTTGTCTATCTCTTATGGTTTACCAGTTATGCAAAAAGTCGTTCACAATGAAGAATACTTTTGGAGACATTCCCAGAAAATCCGAGATATACGTTCTATTTGTAGTGAAAATATCCTGTAAATTTAATCAAAATCGTTAGAGCCATTTTTGAGAAAATTAAAATTTTCGAAAAATCTTCCATGTAAAGGGTAATCTGTGGTGGGGGAGATTTTCTTGATAACCTTCGTGTCGCATCTCTGGAAGATACTGAACCTAAATACCAAGTTTGGTGTTTATCCGACTGTTCGTTTCTGAGTTATGCTGTTCACAGACACAGATACAGACACAAACACACACACACGAACATGTTTCCAAAAATGTTTTTTTTTTATTCAGGGATCTCAAAACATGTATTTCCGGTGAAATCTCGGTATCGAATTTTTGGGTGGAATACAATACTTCCCCTACTTACGATACGTAGTGGAGATAATAAAAGTATAGATATCGTTAAAGCACACAATTTGTCAAACCTTTTTGTGGAGTAAACCATTTCCTAGGTATTCTTTGTTACTCATTTGAATTTTCTAACACTTTATACTTTTCTCAACACCAAATCGCTATTCGTTTCTCTCTCTCTCTCTCTCTCTCTCTCTCTCTCTCTCTCTCTCTCTCTGTATTCATGCAAAGAGAACGGAATTTCAAAGCCATAACATAGCGACCAGCTTTCAAAAGATTTTACTATCGCTTAAGCTTATTGTATTCTTTTTATACTGTGAGTTTATCTACTTATTAAACTGTCACTTCACTTTGTCACTGCCACTGTTTTAGCTAGTTTAACTTTCACTGAGACTTCATTTAGTGAACTGGTTCAATTTCTCTGTCACTTCACTTTTTTCGTGACGTAACTGTGTAATGAAATACGCACGGTGTGGGTACTTCTTCCGGACGGTTCACTCGATGGGGAGTCGAACACAAGACTTCTCTAAATACATAGCGGAAGCAGTAATTACTGTAGAAGTCATCACAAACTCACTTGAAGAACAGCACTTTTCGTCGCACAAGAAGCGCACTCAGTGACTGCCTCAGTCCCACTTGTGAGAGCGCTCGTTTATATAGCTATTGGAAATGTCCACAGAGCTCTAGAACTTTCGCGAAGGAGAAACATGCAGAAGATTCTGATTACCTGACGAGTGCTTCCGGTGTTTACGCTGGCGAGCGCGCGACTTATCTCCATTTACCTCTCCACTGCCCGGCCATAGCCGGTGCGTCGCAATACCTACAACGAAATGTGCGAGTACTAAAGGTTTGTCTTATTAACAGGCAGTCGACAGAAGAATAGGTTTTTGTGTCGATAAGTTTGTACAGGAGTAGAGAATATCATGTGAGTGCATCAGATGTTTTGAAGTTAACGAATTATTCATCTTGTTATTTACTAGCTTAATTCTTGCGCCAACTTCGACAGAGTCAGGAGGCTCGATTTACATGGTTAGTTCCACAAAAGCATGTAATGATTGACTGCAGCAGATATATTCTGATGACAAAGTTTCACATTTCACGCACAGCTACATGCCATGACCCGTTAGATCAAACACTGTGCTGGTCAACACTCAAATTTCACGATTCCCTTTTGATGCTGCCCTGCCTCATTAATGAAAGGTGGCAGAGAATCAGAACTACGTGCGGAAAAATTATGGTGTTCTTTTTTTGTTCTTTTTTATCAGCACCAGCGTTTAATTTAAATTTCTGAATCCGGAAATAAAATAATAATTTCCGATTTTGGGGACAACAATATGTCCCTTGGTGTATACTGTTTCCACTTACACCAGCCTCAACAACATTGTCTTCTTCATTCAGAGCATAAAAATAAGATGGTCAGAGCCCACCTCCATAGAGGATCTTTATATGTTCGTATATGAGATGTTAACTTTTCATCCTGAATTTAATTACCTGGCGTGTTAAACCGATAAGCAAGACAGGAACACGCATGCACTCCCCTCCTGGGACAAAAGTGAGCAGGTGTTATGGACTGTGATGTAGCCTATTATCAGCAAGCACTGTAAACTCAGATATTCATTCTATATTTAATGATGTACAGAGCTTTTACATTTTCGTTGTTCACAAATATATCACAAAATGGGTTTCATTTTCTCTCTATGCAATTGGAACGCCGGTATCACGTCATTGCTTTATTGACACCTATGCACAATACTGAATACAATGATGACGTATTTATAATGGTAGGATTGCATAAAAGAGCTTATGGAAATACTGCTACATATGCACCCTTAGCTTCCCGTTACGCAGTTGGCGTGTAGCGGCGCTTTCTGCAATCCACCACCAGGCGCGCATAGTGGCAGGTGATTAGCCCACCGCCCATAGATAGAAGCAGGATGCTGTAAATACCTTCTCCTTAAGCTATGAGTTATATATAAAGATTACATGGGACAACCTCTCCGCTGGGTTTGAACCCGCCACCCAAGAAACCACTAGCCCATAGAGGACTACCATGCCTCTTAAAAAACATGAATTTCAAGAATCTTTTGACGGTATTTTTAAACTTTAATGAAACACCGGTTTAAAAATTTGAGGCAGTATTTTTAACACTTAAATGATTTCAGTCTAATTGTATAATACAAAATATAATAACAGCCCGCCTTAAAGCAATATGTGTATAATATAATATGTAAAATGCATGTAACAGTCATTGTATTAATGTTTATATTATTATGTACATGTTCAATAATGTTATGTGAATGTATTAACGTAATTTAATAATGTAGGAGTTGTGAGAATAATAGGTTAAAAGTTGCTAACAATGAGGTAACAATGAGGTAACCTTGAGGCAATAATGAGTAAGAAAGTATAATAATGCTTCTAGTCATTATTGGAGCAACAATAATGTAAATTTTGGGACAGTTTATAAATAGCCAATCAACAACCAGAAAAAAGTTAAATGAAAGTATTCCATAGGAGTAGCATTAGCCAATCAGAAACTGAAATAGGGCAAATTGTACAAATTCAGAAGTTAGTTGCTTGTAAACAGTGTTCCTAACCGGACGCGAGATGCATGCTCGAGAAATTTAATACGTATTCGCGTGAGACAAAAATAGTTTGTGTTAAAAAGTGTAAGTAATTAATAAAAAAATCTCACAGCTCTCTCTCTCTCTGTCTCTCTCTCTCTCTTTCTCTCTCTCTCTCTCTCTATATATATATATATATATATATATATATATATCAGTGAAGTGTTATTTAAATCGTGTCAAGCATTAATAAAAGGAGTGAAGTAAAACTTATAATCTGTGTAAGCCTACATTCTTCAGTTGCACTACTCCCTGCCAAGACATTCATGTTTCTAAAAAATACAAATACTGACACAGCCGAGTAAACATAAATATATAATATTTAAAGCAACAGTCAAAATTACAATGTTAATTTTTACTTTCTCTACTACGTATAGTAAGTAGGGGAAGTATTGCATTCCACTCAAAAATTCGATACCGAGATTTCACCGGAAATATATGTTTTGAGATGCCCTGAATCCAAAAAAAGCATTTTTGGAAACATGTCCGTGTGTGTGTGTGTGTGTGTGTGTGTGTCTGTGTGTGTGTGTGTGTGTGTGTGTGTGTGTCTGTGTGTGTGTCTGTGAACAGCATAACTCAAAAACTAACAGTCGGATAAACACCAAACTTGGTATTTACGTTCAGTATCTTCCAGAGATGCGACACGAAGATTTTCAAGAAAATCCCCCCACCCCAGACTACCCTTTACATGGAACATTTTTCGAAAATTTTAATTTTCTCAAAAATGGCTCTAACGATTTTGATGAAAATATCATATGTTTAAGATAATGTCATGAGAAATGAAATGTATATCTCGAAATTTCTGGGAATGTCTTCAAAAGTATTCTTCATTATGAACGACTTTTGCATAACTGGTAAACCATAAGAGATAGACAAAATTTTACTACACAAAAAATGTAGATCTCGTTAAAATACACAACTTATATCATATACATTTTTTTTTTGTTGAGTGAACCGTTTTCGAGATATTGCTTGTTATTTCCTTAAATTTTCCAATACTTATACTTTTACTCAAATTCGTTATTCATTTTTTACTTTCTCTACTACGTATAGTAAGTAGGGGAAGTATTGCATTCCACCCAAAAATTCGATACCGAGATTTCACCGGAAATACATGTTTTGAGACCTCCTGAATCCAAAAAAAGCATTTTTGGAAACATGTCCGTGTGTGTGTCTGTGTGTGTGTGTGTGTGTGTGTGTCTGTGTGTGTGTGAACAGCATAACTCAAAAACGAACAGTCGGATAAACACCAAACTTGGTATTTAGGTTCAGTATCTTCCAGAGATGCGACACGAAGGTTTTCAAGAAAATCCCCCCACCCCAGACTACCCTTTACATGGAACATTTTTCGAAAATTTTAATTTTGTCAAAAATGGCTCTAAGGATTTTGTTTAAAATATCATATGTTTAAGATAATGCCATGAGAAATGAAATGTATATCTCGAATTTTCTGGGAATGTGTCCAAAAGTATTCTTCATTGTGAACGACTTTTGCATAACTGGTAAACCATAAGAGATAGACAAAATTTTACTACACAAAAAATGTTGATCTCGTTAAAATACACAACTTATGTTATATACATTTCTTTTGTTGAGTGAACCGTTTTCGAGATATTGCTTGTTATTCCCTTAAATTTTCCAATACTTATACTTTTTCTCAAATTCGTTATTCATTTTTTTATGTCCTGGACTTGCAAAGAGAATGGAATTCGACACATAGCAACCAGCGTTAAAATAT
Organism: Deroplatys truncata; assembly: GCA_030765065.1. NCBI lineage: Eukaryota > Metazoa > Arthropoda > Insecta > Mantodea > Mantidae > Deroplatys > Deroplatys truncata. Next base: position 19,373,034 of record CM060979.1, read on the forward strand.
TTGACCATCGCTTAAAAGCTACCATATTCCCCTTGCATCTACAAGAAAATTACCAATAAGATTGACATCTCGATATCTCGATTAACATAAAGCATATGGAGAATAGGCGTTTGTAAAAATAGATTGTACAAGAGTAGAGAAAGTCATGTGAGTGTAACACATCAGATTTTTTTATGTCCTGGACTTGCAAAATGGAATGCGCCGCATAGCAACCAGCGTTAAAATATTTGACCATCGCTTAAAAGCTACCATATTCCCCTTGCATCTACAAGAAAATTAGCAATAAGATTAACATCTCGATATCTCGATTAACATAAAGCATATGGAGAATAGGTGTTTGTAAAAATAGATTGTACAAGAGTAGAGAAAGTCATGTGAGTGTAACACATCAGATTTTTTATGTCCTGGACATGCAAACAGAATGGAATGCGCCACATAGCAACCAGCGATAAAATATTTGACTATCGCTTAAAAGCTACCATATTCCCCTTGCATCTACAAGAAAATTACAAATAAGATTGACATCTCGATATCTCGATTAATATGAAGCATATGGAGAATAAGCGTTTATAAAAATACTTTGTACAAGAGCAGAGAAAGTCATGTGAGTGTAACACATCAGATTTTTAATACTTATTTTCTCAAATGGGAATTCGTTATTCATTTTTTTGTCTTGGATATGCAAAGAGTTATAATCTGTGGCAAAGGGAATGGTGCTGCACCTAGCAACCAGCTATTAAGAGATATGTATGTGCTTAAAGGCTACTGTTTTTCTATATTGCCCTTACATCTACAAGAAAATTAGCAATAAGATAGAGTCTGCAAATGTTTATCTCGATTAACATGAAGTAGATGGAGAATAAGCGTTTGTAAAAATAGTTTGTACAAGAGTAGAGAAAGTCATGTGAGTGTAACACATCAGATTTTTTTATGTCCTGACATGCAAAGAGAATGGAATGCGCCACATAGCAACCAGCGTTAAAATATTTGACTATCGCTTAAAAGCTACCATATTCCCCTTGCATCTACAAGAAAATTACCAATAAGATTGACATCTCGATATCTCGATTAACATGAAGCATATGGAGAATAGGCGTTTGTAAAATTAGATTGTACAAGAGTAGAGAAAGTCATGTGAGTGTAACACATCAGATTTTTTTTTAAACATTTGTGGCGAAGGCTACCGGAAACCTTTTACCATACGTGCGGTTGCAACTACTTCAAGTTTGGCTCACCAACAGTCGAAATAAAATATAACTCCTCCTAAAAAAAAACCTTTTTAAAGTTTTAAAAATGTGATTTAGCTTTTGTACAAGCTTTGCCGTTATACTCCTATGTTAATTGGTTGTATAGCAGGCAATTCTCCAAACCAAAAGAACATATGGAAATAGCACACTAATAAAAATAATTAATTTTTTACTTAACTTTAAATCAAGTATTAATTGCACTCCTTTAGCACTTCTTCGAAGCAAAAGCAGTTCGTGCAAGTAGGATTACAAAAGCTAATCCTCAAGGACGTTACCATTGTTTACGCTCGTTTACAAACCCATCACTCCGTGTACAACGTATGAGAAAGATATTTATTAACCCCACATTTTGGGAGCCATTTTGAAGTAGATATTTTATTGTAGCTCCAAGCTACAAGCCAATTTGAAGTAGGAGTATTTTAGAAGGAATTGTATTGTATTTCAACTGTTGGGGAGCCGAAGTTGTAGTAGTTGCAACCGCACGTATAGTAAACAGTTTCCGGTAGCCTTCGTCCAAAATGTACTTTCAGGTGGCCTTTGCCCCAAGTTTAAAAAAAAATATTAACTTTGTAATATGACTGTTTCTTTAAATATTATATATTTATGTTTGCCTCGGCTCTGCGTCAGTATTATTGTTAGAGACACGTTTATCTTAGCAGAGTTGTGATGCGACAAGAATGTAGGCTTACACAGATTATAGTTTTACTTCACTCCTTTTATTAATACTTGATACGATTTAAATAACACTTCACTGATATAGAGAGCTATGAGATTCTTTTTATTAATTAATTACACTTTTTAACACGTAAACTTACTTTTCGTCTCACACGAATACATATTTAAATCTCTCAAGGATGTGTCTCGCTTCCGGTTAGGAACACTGTTTACATGCAACTGACTTCTAGATTTGTAAATTTTGCTATATTTCAGTTTCTGATTGGCTAATCCTACTCCAATAGAATACCTTCATTTAACTAAAGGTTGTTGATTGGCTATTTTATAAACTGTCACTAAAATTACATTACTGCTATCAATAATCACAAGTAGTACTGTTAAACTTTCTTACTCGTTAATGACTCAAGGTTACTTCATTGTTACCTCATTGTTAGCAACTTTTGACCTATTTCTCACAGCTCCTACATTATTAAATTACGTAATATATTCACATAACATATTACACATGGATACAATAATACAAGCATATGCAATGACTGTTACATACATTTTACAAATTATTACATACAAATATTGCTTCAAGGCGGGCTGTTATTGAATTTACTTATTATATAATTAGACTGAAATTATTTAAGTGTTAAAAATACTGCCTTACGTATTAACAGCTGCTCTTAAGAAAGTGTAAGAAAAGTAAAAAACACATATGTTACATTCACATTACTTTCTCTATCCATACCGTTTATTTCTATGAAGTTTCTACAGAACTAACAAATACCTTAATTTTTCTACTTCACGAATCGAGGTAAACGTTAGCAGAATTAGTTGACCATTACACATGTCTTTGTAGGTACAAAGGGGATGCAAGAAACTGAAGCGTATCAAATGTTTAAAAGTGGGTCACTCATCTCGAGAAACAGCTGAATGGCGACAACACTTCAAAAAAATGAACTAGTATTGAAAAAGTCAAACCAATTATAGCGAACACCTCGGAAATGGCCGATGGTATTATAAAAAGTTGCTTGAAATAAATTGTGTGTTTTGAAGAGATCTACTTTTTGTGTATGAAGCTTTTGTTTCTCTCTTATGGTTTACGGTTACACAAAATTATAAAAAAAAATCCTTAAATGAAGCAGACTTCATGGAATATTCTCAGATAATTTATATATACATTTCATGTAAATATCTTAAATGTAGGGCACTTTTAAATCAAAATAGTTATTTTCGAGAAAATAAAAAATTTCGAAAAACGTTCCATGTAATGGGTAGTTTGGAGTGAGAGATTTTCTTAAGAATTTTCGAGTCGCATCATTGGAAGATACTGAACTTAAATATCAAGTTTGGTATTGGTCCAACATTTCGTTTTTGAGATATGCTTTTCACAGATAGGCGGACGCGCGCGGGACTTTTACTGAAAATCCTTTCATTTTTTTTAACCTAATTCAGGGAGTCGAAAAACAAGCATTTTCATTGAAATCTAGATATAGAATTTTTTGGGTGGAATGCAAATACTTCCATAAATAGGATATAATTTCCTGAAATTTCTCACAAGTGTTAAGATGTTATTACCATCTCAAACATTAGCAATAGTATTCACGTAAACAATGTAAGCACATACCGTGTATAAAACCACTTATCCGCACTATCATCACTCGCTTCTACCCTTCTCATCAACTACATGTGAGTAAACGAGGCACTAACCATGTTTCGCAAAGGAAATATTGCTTTCCAGTGGCACGCTCCACCAACATCATTTGGTTTGGGCACAATGCAGTTCTTATCGAAGCATGAACAAGGACCGCTGAGCTGGTAAATTGATGGTGTTGAAAGGCAGACCGCCGAGTGACGTCCAAAAAAAATGAAGAATGGCATACATGCTGGGTACAGTAGTTCTCAAGCAAGCTCTCGGCCATTCCACGCAGATTCACTAGCTACATTAATGCATCCAGCGTGTAAACTAATAGAGATAACAGCGGGAAGCATTGAAACTGCTTTAATGGTATTTAAACTTACTCTAAAATGCACTGCTATAAAACCCTATGACGTGAGCATGGTCCGTAACTGTCTAAACTGGAGGTTGTGATTGTCAGTCATTAAGTACAATACATGTTTAGTAGGCGCGACCAACAGCATCGCTGAAGCTTGTAGGACTATTGGGTATACTTACGGCATCTACAATTCCGCTACATCGCCGCAAATCACAATCATTATTACGTTTGAGCATTATGTACCAAGCTACTTCAGAACTACAGGGACTTCCTTTCGGCCACAACATTCGTAATTTGACAGACGTCATCTCATCGCTTGTAACCTAGGGTGGTATACGAATTGAGCGTTATTTACCAGCAATTTAGATGGAGTTGTTCTGTATAGGTCAGCCATCGGCAGGAACACTGCTTTTGATCAAAGGGCAGCAGGCAGAGTGAAAGGGGATGCATTATACATACATAGGAATTGTACATAAGAAAGAGGAACCATACATATAAGAATTGTACAGTAATAATTTAAGTCACTAACATGTTAAAATATTCAACGTCTAATATTTGTACAGAGCTGATTGTAAGAAACGGGCGAGCTAGCAGAAATCCAACAAACAATAAAGAGTGTACCTTTCACCAAGCCAACAGGCAGGGAACCGGTAACGGTACGGAGAAATAGAACGAGACAGATAGAGACGGAGATATGGAACTAGCTTCACAACGCTCCAAGATGGCGCTTAAGCGCACGGATCTGAAGCCACACATTCTCATACATGTTAAGGTAACGCGGTCTGGGGGCCAATAGGAAACGTCGTTACATTTTAAACGCAGAGGTGAGCGTCACTAGGCTCCCGTATATAAGGACAGGCAAGGCCTCAGAGCCCACTCTCTCTCTAACTGATCTTCTAGAATTGTCGTCGGCACGAGCTCCTGACTAATTTAAAGTGGTGGGATGATAATAATGGGAAAAGTTAGCCGCCCATAATTATTTCAATAGTGAATAAACTTCATTTATTAAGAGAAAATTGCAGTGTATTCTTTAACTTCCCTCAGCCACTATAACCTGAGAATTAATAATTAGATATAGTTAGGAATGAAATACGCAACAACCGACAAGCATCAATAGCCGAGGAAGAACACTGCAGAAGACCACATCAACCTAAGGATCGACGATTTCCCGCTACAAGAGCCAAGGGCCCGTCCGCTGGGTAGCGATATGTGATTTCACAACTGTGGACAGCTTGCCATCGGACTGAGGTTTCAAGGATACAAAGTGGATATGTGATCTTATGTTCCTTGCGTCAGATGACTTTGCATCTGAACCCACTTAATGTATCTCTGTAAGGGAAACGGGATGTTCTAACTCAAATGTAGGATAAAATAAAGGTCTTCAAAATTAAACTTCAATTGTGGGAACGTCAACTTGCATATAACAATACCTCCCACTTTTCAAAGCTTGCCTCTCTTCTTCAAGTCAATGTTTAGTGTGACTAAAGAACATCCAGAAATTCTTACAACATTGCAGGAACAATTTGAAGCACGATTCCAGAACCTGAAGGTCTAGAAACAATTTGATGTATTTCCTAGCCCACTCTCAGTTAATGTTTAGTTCCTGCAAACCTGCAGTTTAATAACAATGTGGATTTTGTTGGCTTTTACCAATCTTTTCCTCGCCTAAACTGCAGCTAAATCATTATGCATGTTCGGTACCACCCATAGGTACCTGTGAGCAACTCCTCTCCGGTTTGAAATTAAGAAAACAAGGACAACAAAGTAACCTGTTTGATGAAAATATGAACGCAATTATCAGAATCAAGGCAGCACAAAATACTCATAGGCTGGTCAAGGGAAAACTTAGCAACAAAAAATAAAACGTTTAATTCAAGTTACAGTTTCATGGTATTCTATTTTATGATTGTTATAAATTACTTATAAATTATTTCTGTTCAGTTATATCCTAAATTGTTGTGTTGTTTTATCTTTCTTGGGTTTTGTATTGTGAAATATAATCTTCTTCCTGTTACGTTCAGTGTTGATCAATTAAACGCGTAGCCATTGAGGCAGTGTTTTAATACCTAAATGTTACAGTTGTGTTATGTACGTAGTAGGTGAATTCAATAACAGCCCGCCTAGAAACAATATGTATGTAATAATTATTTAAATTGTATGCAACAGTCATTGCAAATGCTTATTTTTATTGTAAACATGTTTTAATAATGTTATGTAAATACATTACATACATTAATAATGCAAGAACTGTGACAATAATAAGTTTTAAGTTACTAACAATGAGGTAATAATGAGGTAACCTTGTGGCAATAATGAGTTTTAGAGTTTGAATATTACGTCATGATTATAGCAACGATAATGTAAAATTCAGTAACAGTTTATAATTAGTCAATCAACAGCAAAGAAAAACTTTAAGTAAAATGCAGGTATTCTAATGGACTAGAATTAGCCAATCAGAGACTTGAAATACCGAAGATTACAGGTTTAACGATTGAAATAACGTTCAGTTGCTGGCAAACCTTGGTAGCGAACAGATGGAAGATGTGTTCTCTACAGAAATATTACGTGTGAATCGTAAAATATGTATACGCGCTAAGTGAAAGTATTAAAGATTCTCGTAGTTCTTAAAAAGTATAGTGCTTTATAAAAATGTGCAAGGATTAATAAAAGAAGTGAATTTAAAAACTTAACTTTTGTGATGTCTACAATTGTCATACCGCACCCTGCCTAAGATACATGACTCTACAAACATTACTGACGCAGCCGAGGCAAATTCAAACATAAATAATATATAGAAGCAGTTTTAATAACAAAGTTAAATATTATATGTAAAACTTGGAGTGTAACAACAAAATTACATCTTAAAATCAGCTTCTCGTACGTAGCAGCATATTGCGTAATAACAGTAACTATTACGCAATCAACAAATTAAAATCGACGCCCAAAGCGTGTTGCAAACTCCTTAAAGCAACTACTATTTACGTAAATAAAAATTACGTAACTTAAATCTACTTCAAGTTGGCTCCCATACGTGGGGCAGTTAAAATAAACAATAGCAACATCATCTCTACTTCACCACTTATACGTGTGTGTGTTAAATTATCATATTAATCAAACAGATAAACAGAAAACAACTTTTCTGCTGTGAGTGTAACGTACAGGGAGAGCCAAAAAGCTACGAACCAGCTGCGCGGTGTTTCTCCTGTCCGCGTCCTCGGCGCTCGTTGCCGTCTTTATGAAAGGAAGAATTAAAACAAAATATCCGCCAGGAAATTGCCAGTATTTCTCAACATGAACTACGGCGAGTGATGGATAGTTTCCTAAATGCATGGACAATGACGGTGGCCAGTTTCAGCATCTCCTTTCATAAAGTTGGTAAGTAAAGCTTTTAAAAGTAGTTTTAAAAATGTTGTATGGTTTCATCCGCGCCTTTCTATGATAGCGGCAGACAGCAATGAGCGCCGTGGAGGACGCGGACAGGAAAACCACCGCGCAGCCGGTTCGTAATTTTTTGGCTCTCTCTATAGAAGACAAGTGTAATAAATGTTTTGGCAAATTGTAACAAATATGTCTGAAATTCCATTCACGTACTTTGCAATGGTATACATGTATAGTCAGTGACTCAGGAGATTGACTTTGTCCTTGAACTGTAAGCGTGCAGTGGACTGGGAGCTTCTTGCGTAAGGTGTAGATAGTGCAACACCAACAGTTCAAAAATATTCTCAACAAGTGCAGTCTTACTGCAGGCAGTGTCAGAGGATGCTACAGTGTTAAAACGCGTTGTATTGCGAGTGTCAAATTAATATAATCCATTAGTGAAATGGCTAACTTTCGGAAAAAGGGAAAAACCATTCATAGCGAGGCTCGCGAAATAATAAACCATGTAAACGAGCAATGCAAAAAGGAAGAAGAGCAGAAACAACTAATTCTATCGATTTCGCGAGGGATGAGAGAACAGGCAATTAGTGCGGTGTGTCTGTGGGAACAATTAAGAATATAAGACAAGAAATTGCGAAGAGAACAGAAGGAAGCCCTTTACGCACTGCAGGCAAGATAAGACCTCCAAATCCAGAACGAAATATAAATATAGGCGATTTCGACATGTGCTCATTAAGCGGACAATAATGGACTTCTACGTCAATAAAAAGATAGTTCCGACATGCAGAAAGTTACTCCTGTAGTTAGAAGTAAGATACAATTTCCTTGGGGGGAGAGTTAAGGAGAGTTATTCGGAAATTGGGATTTATATGGCGCAAGTGCCGAGGAAAGCGAACAATCTTAATCGAAAAGCCAAGAATTGTTGAATGGAGATGCAAATACTTGGCTGAGCTAGGGGAATACCGAAGTCAAGGCAGGGATATCGTTTATTTGGATGAAATGTGGATGGACAATAATTTAACATTCAAGAAATGTTGGCAAGCTGATGGGATCACAGGGGTGCTTACTGATGGTAGTCATTGACCAAGAGAAAAGTTATTTAAGATTGACCGCATCCTTAATGCACATGGACACTCCACTCTGTATCTGCCGCTTACAATTGCGATCTTAATCCCATTGAGGTTGCATGGGCGACAGTAAAGCACTTCATAAGGGAGCGCAACGTTACTGGGGAATTTTCGTTATTTCGTTTATTGAGTTTAACCAACGAAGGAATCTCTGCGGTACCTGCAGAACACAGGGTAGGATATCACCGGCATGTTAGAAAATTAGAAGATGGTTACTGTCCATGGATCGTGTGGTTTCTGATGTGATCGATCAGATTATTATTTCAAATGCAAACGACAGTTCTTCTGATGAGCAAGAAGGAATATCATCCGATGACTCGGACTCCGAATCATCTGCATCGATCTTGCATACCCTTTGGATTAATGAGGTTAGTAAAATAATATTCCACACGTATAGTGTCGTAAATATACTGTTTTACATGTATACATGCTTTACAAGTTCACTTATTGAAATTATGATCATAATTGTTTTGTTTGATGCGGTAATAATGTAATATTGATGTTACTTCGCCTAATATTTGTTGTCGCGGAAAGAAAGGATAAGTACCTTTGGAACAGGGTGCAAACAATAAAGCGATAGGAAAGAATAACACAACCCTCTCTCAGGTTCGCTTACGTCAACCTCAAGGACAAAGCTAAACTCCTGAGTCACAGACAGTAAAATATTGGTTCACTATTATTAGACTTTCACGTTAGAACATTTGACCTGTTGTGTGTTTAGTTCCGCTATCGATAAAGCACGTTGCTGACGCAACCCAAGAGCCGCGTTGAGACTCTCAGCCAAAGGCGAGTAACAGCAAACCCGGCCGGTGTCTGGTTTACGTAAACCGTATGCTGGACGTAACCTGTGAAACATTGACGGAAAGAAGAGCAAATCCACTAAGGCCAAACAGCAGGCAAGAAACTACAGAACAGAGGCAACTTTAGGCCACTAGCAAATGGAATAAAAAATGGAGAATGGCCACAGCCGTTTAAGAGTTCTGGCTTTCTCCTTGTGAAGGTCCGTCGCTGGCGGCCGAAGCTGCCTCTGAAGTTAAGGCGTAGGAGAATTCCCTGAATAGCCTCGTTGAAATACGTCGGAGTCGTCCTTGCTCGCGGGCTAACGTTCACTCCACATAGCCGGCCTAGGCCAAGCAATTGTATGCGTGTTTCCTCCCTACCATGCCTACATACCTAAAACTTGCCACTAAGGATTATCCATGATACCGTGAGCATATCATTTCCTCCATACCCATTCCGGCCTTCCCTTCATCGTGGACATGGTGCAAAAAAAACGGATACTGTCCACACGAAAATTACCAACCTTCCGAACCACCTGGTGAATACTCCGTGTCAATACAACCACAGACACTCAGGAGAGAAGGAAGCTACCGCCCGCCCAAGGACGCCCTAGGGCCACTAACTTGAAGGGCCGTCACTCCTATACATCTTATACCCCCGCTAGGCAGAAATGAGCTTGGTTAAGCTCGATGGTCGGGTGGTCTGGCAGCTGAGACTTGCTCATTTGTCTAGCATGGTACCCATCCCTATTATCTATTTCGAACTTGTTTTCCCGCTACTATCATTTGCTTAACTTGACGTCCACTCAAGCAAGCAGCACTGGGTAAAGTCACCGCTTGGACGGGTTCGTCGAGACGGGCCTTTAACAGCGCAGGAAAGTAAACCACTTGGACGACCTGCTCTTGATTGCTGGATTGCTGTCCAAATGGTTGTAGTGGAAAGCTCATATGGCTAAGGGCTGGTAGCTATACAGCTAAGTTCAAATGCCCTTTCTGGAAAGAGCTACCTGTGTCTGTGCAGTTGCGTGCCTCAAGTCCGGTAATTTAGCTCTCCCTGTAGCTACCTTCCGTGACTGCAGTTCGATTGAAATCCTTGACATGTAGCACCAGCAGCACTGACGTGTTAGCCAGTTGCCTATATAACACAATACACCATAGTTTTCGGACAAGGTCCGACTAGGTACAATTAAAACGTCGATTATACATAATTATGACGTTTTTATTACTTTGTCTACTACGTATAGTAAGTAGGGGAAGTATTGTATTCCAACGAAAAATTCCATACCGAGATTTCACCGGAAATACATGTTTTGAGACCCCCTGAATCCAAAAAAAAAAGCATTTTTGGAAACATGTCCGTGTGTGTGTGTGTGTCTGTCTGTCTGTCTGTCTGTGAACAGCATAACTCAGAAACGAACAGTCGGATAAACACCAAACTTGGTATTTAGGTTCAGTATCTTCCAAGGATGCGACACGAAGGTTTTCAAGAAAATCCCCCCTCCCCAGATTACCCTTTACATGGAACATTTTTCGAAAATTTTAATTTTCTCAAAAATGGCTCTAACGATTTTGATTAAAATATCATATGTTTAAGATATTGTCATGACAAATAAAATGTATATCTTTAATTTTCTGGGAATGTCTCCAAAAGTATTCTTCATTGTGAACGACTTTTGCATAACTGGTAAACCATAAGAGAGACAAAATTTTACTACACAAAAAATGTGGAGCGCGTTAAAATACACAATTTATGTCATATACATTTTTTTTGTTGAGTGAACCATTTTCCGATATTACTTGTTATTCCCTTAAATTTTTCAATACTTATTTTCTCAAATGGGAATTCGTTATTAATTTTTACTTTCTCTACTACGTATAGTAAGTAGGGGAAGTATTGCATTCCACCCAAAAATTCGATACCGAGATTTCACCGGAAATACATGTTTTGAGACCTCCTGAATCCAAAAAAAGCATTTTTGGAAACATGTCCGTGTGTGTGTCTGTCTGTGTGTCTTCTGTGTGTCTGTGAACAGCATAACTCAAAAACGAACAATCGGATAAGCACCAAACTTGGTATTTAGGTTCAGTATCTACCAGAGATGCGACACGAAGGTTTTCAAGAAAATCCCCCCACTCCAGACTACCCTTTACATGGAAGATTTTTCGAAACGTTTAATTTTCTCAAAAATGGCTGTAACGATTTTGATAAAAATATCATATGTTTAAGATAATGTCATGAGAAATGAAATGTATATCTCGAATTTTCTGGGAATGTCTCCAAACGTATTCTTCATTGTGAACGACTTTTGCATAACTGGTAAACCATAAGAGATAGGCAAATTTTTACTACACAAAAAATGTAGATCGCGTTAAAATACACAACTTATGTCATATACATTTCTTTTGTTGAGTGAACCGTTTCGAGATATTGCTTTTTATTTCCTTAAATTTTCCAATACTTATACTTTTTCTCAAATTCGTTATTCATTTTTTTTATGTCCTGGACATGCAAAGAGAATGGAATGCGCCACATAGCAACCAGCGTTAAAATATTTGACTATCGCTTAAAAGCTACCATATTCCCCTTGCATCTACAAAAAAATTATCAATAAGATTGACATCTCGATATCTCGATTAACATGAAGCATATGGAGATTAAGCGTTTGTAAAAATAGTTTGTACAAGAGTAGAGAAAGTCATGTGAGTGTAACACATCAGATTTTTTTGTCTTGGATATCCGAAGAGTATTAATCTGTGGGAAAGGGAATGGTGCTGCACCTAGCAACCAGCTATTAAGAGATATGTATGTGCTTAAAGGCTACTGTTTTTCTATATTGCCCTTGTAAATATATATTCCCCTTACATCTACAAGAAAATTAGCAATAAGATGGAGTCTGCAAATGTGTATCTCGATTAACATGAAGTAGATGGAGAATAAGCGTTTGTAAAAATAGTTTGTACAAGAGTAGAGAAAGTCATGTGAGTGTAACACATCAGATTTTTTTTTAGACTTAGATATGATTAGTAAGCATGGGATCAACATCATCATTCAGCTCAACGCTTTTACACTAAAGACATTCGATGTTTCTATTAGCAGTAGCTGTAGAAAAATAATCCATCTTAAAGTTTCAATAAATTAAATTTATAACACATCACTATAGCTAGTCGAAACCAAGGGTGATGTGGGTTTAACACTCAATTCGCAAAAATCGATCTACAAGTTCTCTGAAAGTCATATGAATTCCTTTTAAGACTTCTAGCTGCTGGGACTTTCAGAGTTGTCCTATGCGATGACACGAATGTCGTATTATAAGGATAATAACACCACAAATTAGATTATGTCTTATGCGATACGTCCATTCACATGCCAAACAGCACATTATAAACTATTGCAAAATCTTAAATAAAATTTCATTTTGCGCGTTTTTCGGTCTTGCTCTTCTAGACGGAAAAATCTGATATGTTACATTCACGACTTTCTCTATCCACTATTTTACCAACTACGCCTACACAAACTTATTCTTCTATCTAATTGGTGCTTTTTCTCTGAAAATTTAGATACCATATGAAGTATAAAGCTCATGAAACCCAATTCGTTCCAAATCCAAATAATTGGATTCACAATAAAGCATTAAATCAGATACTGAGGAAAAAAAACCGTTAATTTAGTTTGATAGATAACGACTCTAATTCTCGAAAGTCATCCTTCTACGATATAGTAGTTATTTACGTAAATTAAATTAAATTAAATTGAGTTTTATTTATGGACGCTCTTTAACTGTTGTGGTCCTTAGTGTCCCATTCTATATTGGATGTGAAAGACTGGTATTTTTGCTCAGAATTCTCTTTATCGGGCTTGACATTCTTTTACGTGCTGTAAATCTATGATCGGGACCACGGCTTAACTACCCTTCCCAAGGAAGGCAATGCTAAGGATTTTTACGCCCGAAAAAAAAGTATTTACGCAACTGTATGGGAAAGTTGAGTTTCTGAGGACGGTAAAACGTTTACGGTTGAAGCGAAGCTGAGGCTGGAATATCAAAACGAGTCCTGAAAAAAACACTTTCCTGTAGTGACGTGCAATATTTTCTTTCATACTGTGTCGAAATACTTTATATAATGGTTAAATATTGTACTGCGTATTATGTTGGACATGGATGCAGTCATGTGTTTCATATGCTCAAATACACGTTGGTAATCTTGGAGCTTGTGCAGTGGCGCCGTTGTCGGAGTACATATCAACTATTTCAACGTATTGTTGCGCATGGGACAGCAAAAGTTTAGCAGCATTACGAAAAGAAATATCTCGGTAAGTAAATCAATTACGGTGAGTTGTTAAGTAATATTCATATTTTAAAATGGATACAGAAAGGTGAAATAATGCAATACGGAAGAAAAATTGTTATGAAGACTTATTCTCGTGCTAGATTTATCATTATGTGTTCATGTGTTGGTGTTGGAGCACGGAAAAGTTCAATTTGACGTACTGGTTTACAGACAGAAAAACAAGACATTCCGGATAGTATGAAACAGAATTCTATGTTGTTTCCTTTGTCCCAAATGTGTTACGAAAATAATCATACTGCATAAACAATCAGCGCGTGTACACCAATCTTTAATTAAGGGTTCCATGCAAAAGAATTAATTTGTGATGTGGGTGATCGACCTTGCTCTTTTGAAAGCCTCAACGCGCCGAAATAAATGTTATACATAGTTGTTAATAAATGATACAAATATTTGCCTTGCCTGACGCGAAATGTAAACTAATTTATGTATGTGTCGCGGTACCAGGAACATGAGGAGGTGAATAAATATTGTGACACATGCATTACATGCACTTTGTAATTATGGCTTGGTCCAATTTGTTTGACAACAAGGGAGTTGTGTGCAGAAACACGGATAAGTAGCAATGTCCAAAGTGTTCTGTTCTTGTCATCATTTTTAAACGACCATGCGCCTTCTTCGCCTGTATAACAACTTGTTTTAGATGATAGTGTTCCTTGATCTACTTTCCGTTGATGCTGCCATGATGGAAACATTTCCGTGCGTGTGTCTGTGAACAGCATAACTCAGAAACGAACAGTCGGATAAACACCAAACTTGGTATTTAGGTTCAGTATCTTCCAGAGATGCGACACGAAGATTTTCAAGAAAATCCCCCCACCCCAGATTACCCTTTACATGGAACATTTTTCGAAAATTTTAATTTTCTCAAAAATGGCTCTAACGATTTTGATTAAAATATCATATGTTTAAGATGTTTTCATGGCAAATAAAATGTATATCTCGAATTTTCTGGGAATGTCTCCAAAAGTATTCTTCATTGTGAACGACTTTTGCATAACTGGTAAACCATAAGGGATAGACAAAATTTTACTACACAAAAAATGTAGATCGCGTTAAAATACACAATTTATGTCATATACATTTTTATTGTTGTGTGAAGCATTTTCGAGATATTGCTTGTTATTCCCTTAAATTTTTCAATACTTATTTTCTCAAATGGGAATTCGTTATTCATTTTTTTGTCTTGGATATGCAAAGAGTATTAATCTGTGGCAAAGAGAATGGTGCTGCACCTAGCAACCAGCTATTAAGAGATATGTATGTGCTTAAAGGCTACTGTATTTCTATATTACCCTTGTAAATATATATTCTCCTTACATCTACAAGAAAATTAGCAATAAGATGGTCTGCAAATGTTTATCTCGATTAACATGAAGTAGATGGAGAATAAGCGTTTGTAAAAATAGTTTGTACAAGAGTAGAGAAAGTCATGTGAGTGTAACACATCAGATTTTTATATATTTATTACAGCAGACACAATGTAATCACACTCTATAGTTGAATTTTACCATTTATATCTTATGGGTCTTTTCTTCCTTTTTATTTGTTAATATTTACTTACGACTTAATTCATGCAGCCACTGAGTATGAACTGCAAATTACACACTAGGTCGCCATTTCGCCGCCAAGGTTAATATTGGTGACCTTGGCTACTGGAAGCACAATTCCACACAAATGCCAACAATTTTATTTTCTCGTAATTACTATTATTACTATTGAGGAAAGAAATTCTGATGTGTTGCATTCACATGACTTTCTCTATCCTCTTTCGCTTATTAGTGAGTATGCAAACTATTCTTATTAAATTTTATTTTTCTACCTACTCATTTTAATAAAAACATACCCTTATACAAATTGCTACATTACACATTTCGTTATAGATACAAAGGGAACAGCGATAGTCAAATGTTTAACAACTGGACGCTATATGCTGGCCTTAAAGTTCAATGCTGTATCCATGACATCGCGAGAAATGACTGAATATTGACAAAATTTAAAAGAAGATCAAGTAATGAACAATTCGAACCATTAATATCGAATATCTCGGAAATGGCTTATGCCACAGAAAAGTTATTTGAAATAAATTGTATGTTTTAAAGATATCTACATTTTCTGTGTACTACGGTTTTTTTTCTTCACTCCGGGGAGGATAAGGAATATTATTGGCTAGAGAACCAGGGACCCATAGCACAACAGGCACTACGTTTTCTTCTATTGCTTAACGTTTGCCAGTTATACAAGATTATACAAAAGTCATTGCAAATGAAGAGGTCTTTATAGACTATTCCAGATAATTCAAGATAAGAGGGTAGAGAAAGCCATGTGAATGTACCTCATCAGATTTTTGTTTTCCCAACTCTAATTTCTAATTATCTTGTAATATTTCTTACACTGGTTTATAATTTTCGTGAAATTTAAGAGCTACAAAAACCCGAGTGGTAAGGAGTGCAGGTGGTACCATTTCTGTCTGAATGAAATTATGACGTTGCTTACCAATCAGAAGCAGTGAATGGTAATAAAGTGTCTAACCTGTCTCGGGACGACATATCAGACTGCCCTGGCCACATTTACTCCCTTTAAACAGCTAATCTACGCTACAGTTTAATCCAGAACCATGTCGCTCAGAAAAGGGCTTTAATGGAACATAAAATTGGACAGCATGATTACACAAGCTGGACCATAGCCGCAACTTCGGAAGGAATCGCCAAACTTCGTGGACCGTCCCCCGGGGTTTCTGCTTGCATGCTCCCTCTGCAAGGATTAGATTGCATTACTTCAATGATCCATCATAGCAAGTTTCATAAATTTGCCAAGCTCTAGAGCGATATACTAAGCAGCTTTGCAAGGCCCAGTGGGAAGAGGGTTTGGTTGCAACTGTTTCTTGTGGCAGATCGGACAGAAGATCCTACTGCAGTGTACTCTCCCCACGAGAGTCTTGCCGCAGATGTGCCGTAATCCCCAAATGTATGGCTGACGTTTAAAAAAAATACCATTCCCTTAGGACCACTAAAATGAAAATGAAAAGTTCATTGCATTAAATTCAACATATCTCGAGGTTCATCGCCGAGGGAAAGCTGATTTAATAGCTAAAATTTTACATACTTGGCGCCACGCTTGAGCCTTCATTTAAATAATTTTTATGCGGTCCGCTAATAATGCGTCCTTCCTTCTCGCTTACTGTTACCGTTCTCAATGTGCGCAACACATGCTCTGGTCAGCGGAAATAGTACACAGTATTTTGACACCCACATTTGTTATGGGAATTTTAAGGTGAAAAGTACTACACTGCCTTCTTTGTTTCGGCTTAACCTTTGCATGGGATGAAGTGTGCCTCTTACTTTCAGGGGTGTCGTAAGAAACCCATGTTTCATCTCCTGTGACTATCTGTGTCAGAAATTCTTCGCCGCCTTCATCATAACGGGTCAAAAACTGAAGTGCAATACCCATCCGGTTTGTTTTGTGTTGCTCAGTAAGAACCTTTGGTACCCAACGAGAGCAAAGTTTACGAAATTTCAGTTTTTCGGTAACAATTTCATGAATTAGTGATCGTGAGATTTGGGGAAATTCCATAGCGAGAGCACTAATTGTAAACTTGCGGTTTTCCTGGATCTTGTCATCAATCGCGTGAACCAGTTCTTCTGTAACCAAAGATGGACGCCCACTTCGTTCTTCATCGTGCACTTCACTACGTCCTTCATTGAACTGTCGGACCCATCTTCTCACCATTGAATCACTCATCGCATTTTGTCCGTAAACTTCGCAAATTTGCCGATAAATTTCAATTGGTTTCACTTTCCTAGCATTCAGAAAACGAATCGCAGATCTGATTTCACAAGCGGCGGGATTTTCAACCAACACCGACATTGTAAACAAGCACAACAAAGCGTACGTGGCTGACAGCGATCTCAAAATGGCGCACGTTTCTTCTCCTTGATACAGAGCGTCTACCACGCATGTGCGGAACTGAGATCGCAGCGCTGCAGCGGAGAGAAATTGAAACGGAACTTACTTTCTGGACGTACCTCGTATTCAGGGCCGCGGATCGTGCATATGCGTGCAACACGCACAATCACACTGTAAGGTTTCTTCCTTCTAAGACTCCCGCGTTACTTACTCACTAACCTAAATGAGTATTAACCTTGTTATAAGTGGGATCCATCTGCATTGAAACATTCCTGGTATTCCTTGTCACGGGGCTATAATTCATGATAATAAGTCACTCTGTATGATTTCAATTTTTAAAGTTTACCAACTCTATGAGCAGAGATTTATGAAACACCACTTGCTCTGCAACACGTCTTAGAGTCTTCTTTGAAGAGCGTTCGAATGATGCAGCAATTTCGTCAATTTTTACTTTCTCTATCACGTACCTACTAGTAGGTAAAGAAGGTATGCATTCAACGCGAGAAATCGATACCAAGATTTCACTGGAAATACGTGTTTTGAGGCCCCCTGAATGAAAAAAACAGCATTTTTAGAAAAAGGTCCGTGTGTGTGTGTGTGTGTGTGTGTGTGTGTCTGTGAACAGCATAACCCAAGAACGAAAACTCGGATAAGCACCAAACTTGGTATTTAAGTTCAGTACTTTCCAAAGATGCGACACGAAGATTTGCAAGAAAACTCCCCACAGCAACTACCCTTTATATGGAACATTCTTCGAAAATTTTTACTTTTTAAACAATGCCTCTAACGATTCTGTATCATATATTAAAGATATTTACATGAACAAATAAAATGTATAAACTTGAATTATCTGGAAATAGCCTGTGAAGTCCTTTTCAATAGGAAATAATTTTGTATAATCTTGTGTAACTGGTAAACGTTAAGCGAATACACGAAAACGAACCATTTAAAAAATGTAGATCTCTTTAAAACACACACGATTCACTTAATGCAAGTTTTTTCGGTGGCATAAGCCGTTTCTGACATCCGTTATTAAAGGTTCGAATTGTTCAATACTTCTTTTAACGTCTAATGGATTTTCAGTTGTTTATCGCGATTGCATGGAAACAGTATGGAATTTAGGGCCAACATATAGCATCCAGTTCTAAACATTTAACTATCGCTGTTTTCTTTGTGTCTATAACGAAACGTGTAATGTAGGTATGTCTTCAAAGGTTTATTTGGATTAAAATGTAGTAGATAGCGAAATAAGCTTTAAATAAGAACAGTTTGTATAACCACAATAAAGATAGACGATAGAGAAAGACATGTGAATATATCACATCAGATTTTTATTAGTATGTATTGTACATAAAAATGATTTCAAGTGTAAAGTAGGCAATTCAGTGGACTAATAAGAATAGTTTTATGTGATCATACAGATGTCTTGAATAAACTTTCATATTTGAGATGCACAATGAACAAACTCTGGTGCTTACAGCCCGAACAGAAGACAGCACTGTATAACACAGCTGATAAACGTAGTCTTGAGCGGGTCATTCACCGAAGAAGGTGGTTTTATTGTACCGATTATTTATGTAAGACGGATTTTAGAAGCATAAGCTTTGAATTTGCATTTTTGCGTATAAGTTTTTCTGGCGGTGACTTCGCTGTTCCCTCTCTTATTGTTTGTGGGCAGCGGCTAAGTTTCTGTTTCTCCTTTAGTAAGGCATCTAATGTATTTTGCTAGCTTTTCTGATCTTGATATTCTACGTATCTGCTTCACTTTCTACCATATCATCTTCCAAGTATGTTGTCCACAAGTGGGAGTTTTTTATTGCACAACATAATTCAAAGGGGCTCATATATATAGTGTTTTGAGCCATCTATATAATGGGACGTTTGCTCGGTAATCTCTTCATCATTTTGTAGCTATTTGGCTTTTATGAGCTGGGGTTGTGTATTTAAATAGGGTTCGGTTTACATACTTTTATATTGTTCATTTTTATAAGGGCAAGATTCCTACCCACATTTCACATCGCAGTTGTAATTTGTATAATATTTCACTGTTTCTATAAAGCTTTCACTTTTAAATATATCTAGTTTAAGGGTAAATTTTGGGGCAGTCATTTGACAGAAAGTTGATATGTTACCATTTATCCTTTTGGCCTGCGTCAATCCTGTATACAATTTTAGTGCTATTTTTATAAGTAAAAAAGGACACGCAACGCATTTCGTAGCTTTAGAAGGCAATACTATTTGCGAAATTTCACTACGTAATGTTCAAAGTGTGCACATTTCATGCTAGTAACAAATGTTAAAAGAGGAAGAAAATATCCCGAAAATGATCACCTAGACCAAGAGTGGCCATATAACTTGGGCAGTAAATTAATAAAATTTTCTGAAGGTCCAAATAACTAAATTTATATAAATAACTATTTTGAATCTGAACGAAAGTATTGTACCAGTATTAGTAAAGTATTCCGGTAAGTGTAACTGTAGGCTTAAAAGTAATATTATTTCCTTTATTTTAAAAGAATGTCGTGTGGTTATACACTTTTTAAAATTATCACACAAGGAAACAAATTCATTCACTGTTTAACCTCATCTTATGTAAGACTTACACCCCCCAGGACTTACAAGCCTGGGGTCAGAGGTCCGTCGAGGAGCAGACAGAATGTCCAGGATGGGTGATCAGTCATTCTGGAGGAAGTAGATGAAACGAAATGACGGCGAAATGGATGAAAGGAAAGGTGATGATGGAGCAGTGGGTGGAATGAATGGCGGGGGAAACCGGAGATCTCGGAGAAAACCCGCCCAGACGCCGCTTTGTCCACCACAATCCCACATGATTGAACCCGGGCCGCCTCGGTGAGAGGCGAGCGGTCTAACCACTCGGCCACGGCGCCGCCACACTGAATTATAATAGAAATGCTCCTGTAATGTTAATGTGACTTATGAACTTGCTTTTCATTTATTAATTTCTCAATATTAGGTGTAATTTTTATGTACACAAACAAGTATATTAGTAAGATGAAATTGTTGAACGTAAATTATTCTTAATAACATTCAAGCAGAAAGCGTTTGCTCACAAATGTATGTGAATCCAAATCCAGAGCAAGATGGTGAATTTCAGGAAACTGGTCTGAAGATTCAGTCAGATCAGGACGAGTGGGTGATCCAGAATGTTCTTTAAACTTAGCACAAAGTGCTGAGTGGTTCTGGATTTCTAATATTCCTATTTCTAAGGATGGGGAGTACTTATGAAGTTCAGACTCTGAAATGCAAAGTGAATTAATGAATAAATTTATGTTACTCATTTCTGATTCGAAAAAAGAAGTGTTTGTAATGATAAATGAGTCCACTTCGCATCTTGAGCTATCAGCGGGCTATTCAAAAGGCTTGAAGGGCCTAGGATTGGCCGCCGCCCTCTGTTTTGACTTTACAACCGATATCACGGAGAGCCTTGTATGGTTATTTCCATACTTCCATCTTTGCCCGACAGGTGGCAGTGTAAGCATCAAAGCAGCCCAGTAACGACCACAAGTATTATTAAACCTCCGCCACTTGTTTAAGTCACGACATTGATAGAATAGGTTTTAACCACCAAGCCCCTGCTACGCCAAAACGGGTGAAAATGCTGTTGTCAGGCAATGTGGGCTTACAGAAGTTTTGCGCCGGATGTAGACTCCATCAGCACCTCTTGAGTCACAAAGCGCACTCCACTAGTGCTCACGAGTTCCATCCTTCTTCAAGGGCCACTCTGAGGAACACGGTTTTCGCCTGACGAGGAGTTGAAGAGCGAATTCCGTGCTAGCGGAGCAATCTTTTTGCTACGGCGCGGACATATGTGTGATACAAGAGGCCAAGTCGAACTCCTGCTCTGGGAATAACAGCCCTGCATTATAGGATGTTAAAGCACCTCTGTGATCATTTGCCTTAATAGCATTCACATACAGCAGCGGCTCGTGAGTATACATTTTGGGTCGTCACAAAATTTTAATCAAACAGCCCTGAAACTATGAAATAGGATCTGGTGTATAATAGTTATAATTATGAACAAATTTATATAACTGCAACCACTCCCAATGATAATAATTGATGGGACAATACCACTTTATCGATACTCACTTTATAAGAAACGGTAAAGGCGATAGCTTGTTCACTGAATGATGTTCTTATTGCTAGTTTTCTGTATATAAAGGCATGCAACCAGTTTTGTATTGTATGCTAATTCAGAAATTGTTATGTTTGACCTTCTCCAATTTTTATCTTAACATTTCCACAGGTTATATATCTCGTATTGCTAGTTCAGGATAATAATAATAATAATAATAATAATAATAATAATAATAATAATAATAATGTCTTTGCCTTCTTTTTTATATAACTGTATATTGTGCTGAAAATTTTATTTTAAATGATTTTCTATCCAGAGGAAAAAATACTAACAATTCTTTATTCTGCAACTCTGAAAATATGAACTAATATATATTCTTCATGAAACTACAACTAAAAATCTGATGTGTTACACTCATATGACTTTCTCTACTCTTGTACACACTATTTTTATAAACGCCTATTCTCCATATGCTTCATGTTAATCGAGATATCGAGATGTCAATCTTATTGGTAATATTCATGTAGATGCAAGGGGAATATGGTAGCTTTTAAGCGATAGTCAAATATTTTAACGCTGGTTGATATGTGGCGCATTCCATTCTCTTTACATGTCCAGGACATAAAAAAATGAATAACGAATTTGAGAAAACGTTTAAGTATTGGAAAATTTAAGGAAATAACAAGCAATATCTCGAAAACGGTTCACTCAACAAAAGAAATGTATATGACATGAGTTGTGTATTTTAACGCGATCTACATTTTTGTGTAGTAAAATTTTGTCTATCTCTTATGGTTTACCAGTTATGCAAAAGTCGTTCACAATGAAGAATACTTTTGAAGACATTCCCAGAAAATTCGAGATATACATTTCATTTCTCATGACATTATCTTAAACATATGATATTTTCATCAAAATCGTTAGAGCCATTTTTGAGAAAATTAAAATTTTCGAAAAATCTTCCATGTAAAGGGTAGTCTGGGGTGGGGGGATTTTCTTGAAAACCTTCGTGTCGCATCTCTGGAAGATACGGACCCTAAATACCAAGTTTGGTGCTTATCCGACTGTTCGTTTTTGAGTTATGCTGTTCACAGACACACAGACAGACACACACACGGACATGTTTCCAAAAATGCTTTTTTTGGATTCAGGGGGCCTCAAAACATGTATTTCCGGTGAAATCTCGGTATCGAATTTTTGGGTGGAATGCAATACTTCCCCTACTTACTATACGTAGTAGAGAAAGTAAAAATAGCAAATATTTCCATGCACTGTATTATCTCACGTCTTAAGTTCGGATTTGTTTCTTCTGGATTCCCAGGTTCTGGTCACCGGGAAAGTAAATGTAATGGCTGAGAGTGAGCCACCAGGCCAGGCTGTTGCAGAAACGTGATTTAGTGCGTCATCTTCATCAGTTTCATTCACAACTCAGTTAATGCTACATGTTAAACGAGTACTTTGAAGGTGTTTTGTTGGAGTTGTTTATTTATATAGCTCCACGTATGGACGCCAATTTGAAGCAGAATTGTTCTTTACGTTGTTTGCTGCTACGTATGAAAAGCCGATTTGAAGTAGGAGTTGTATTATATTTCAACTGTTGGAGAGCCGTACATGAAGTTGGTTGCAACCGCACGTATAGTAAACAGTTTCCGGTAGCCTTCACCCCAAATGTACTTTCAGGTGGCCTTTGCTCCAAGTTTAGAAAACAATATTAGCTTTGTAATTTGACTGTTTCTTTAAATATTATATATTTATGTTTGCCTCGGCTGCGTCAGTATTATTGTTAGAGACACGTTTCTCTTTGTAGGGTTGTGATGCAACAAGAATGTAGACTTACACAGATTATAACTTTACTTCACTCCTTTTATTAATACTTGATACGATTTAAATAACACTTTACTGATATAGAGAGCTGTGAGATTCTTTTTTATTAACTAATTACACTTTTTAACACGTAAACTTACTTTTCGTCTCACACGAATACATATTATATTTCTTGAGGATACTTTTTGCGTCTGGTTAGTAACTCTGTCTGCAGACAACTGACATCTAGATTTGTAAATTTAGCTATATTTCAGTTTCTGATTGGCTAATCCTACTCCAATAGAATACCTTCACATAACTAAAGCTTTTTCTGGTTGTCGATTGGCTATTTTATAAACTGTCACTAAAATTACATTATTGCCTCCAAGAATCACAAGTAGTACTGTTAAACCTTCTTACTCATTATTGACTCAAGGTTACCTCATTGTTAGCAACTTTTAACTTATTATTCTCA
The DNA here is from genome assembly GCA_030765065.1 of Deroplatys truncata. Lineage (NCBI taxonomy): Eukaryota > Metazoa > Arthropoda > Insecta > Mantodea > Mantidae > Deroplatys > Deroplatys truncata. Next base: position 19,396,852 of record CM060979.1, read on the forward strand.
CAGCTCCTACATTAATAAATTACGTAATGCATTCACATAACATTATTGAACATGTTTACAATTATATAAACATATGCAATGACTGTTACATACATTTAACAAATTATTACATACACATATTGCTTCAAGGCGGGCTGTTATTGAATTTATATATTATATAATTTGACTAAAATCATTTAAGTGTTAAAAATACTGCCTCAACTTCTAGTCCTTCCCCATTGTTTTAAGTGTTTTCATTTAGACACAAGAGTCTTCGGAATATTGCATTGATTCAACCACAGGAAACGCAGTCAAGGTCTATCAAGAAATATAGTCCAACAACTCTTCGGGGACACGTGCGAAGCAACAACGCAAGTGTTGACTCTTTTCATTTCTTAACTAGCATAAAATCAAACGCAACAACTTTCAATAATGCAAAACTTGAACGTTTAAAAGTATCGAATGTTTATCTCATAGTATTAGACATACTTTTATACCGAGTATCGAGGTTAACGAGGTCCCATCCCTAATAATGATGCGTAAATTGCCTAACCAAAGAAAGGATTGTTTTTGTGGATGTTTGCTGTTGTGTGTTTTAAGGCAAGAACAAGTAATGTGTAAATTTAATTGTAGTTGAGATTTTGTATGTCTGGAATGAGTGGGAGAAGTTTCCGTGCTCGTGCAAGTACTGTATTACTCTAATACAGGTACTGTCTGGCGCAGTGTGCTACCACATAGTGGCATTAACGTTAAGTTGTAGTGATAGAATGGAAAGAGGCGAAAGAAGCTTCATGCACGTCTTCAAGTGTGCACGATCCGTATGTATTCGACTCAAAACTGGTAATTACCAGTCGCGCATGCGCAAAAGCTACGTAAAACGTGCACAAGTCAAGATGTGCTACCGACCTGCTGCCACATTTTATAGAGATCAGAGGAGCAACGCGGTAGATTCAAACGCCGTACCTTTTTAAGTTACCACATATACAGTACGTTTAATAGCATTCAAAGAAAAACTAACCGATAAATCTGCAAGGTATCAAAAGTTAGGGTACTCAAGTGCTCTTTATACAGCATCAGCCACTGTTTACACAGTACAAAACGTTTGCTGCAGTTTGAACGTAATGTGAACTAGATTATATCCTTAGGCACCCACTTACTGATGCGCAAATGTTAACCAGCAGAGCGAGTTATTGTAACTTTATCTAATACTTGTAGTAACTAGAAGAAGCACTGTATTCTAACCAAAATTCCATACCGAGATTTCGCTAAAAATACATGTTTTAAGACTCCCTGAATCCAAAAACAAGCAATGTTAGAAAAAGATCTAATAGTGTCTGTGAACAGCTTAACTCAAAAACGAAAAGTCAGTTAAATGCCAAACTTGATATTTAAGACCAGTGTCTTCAAAGGATGCGACACGAATATTCTCAATAAAGTCTCCCCACCCCAAACTACCCTTTACATGGATAACTTTTCGTTATTTTTTTATTTTCTCATAAATAGCGCACACTATTTTGATTAAAATAACCATATTTACACGACAAATAAAATATATATCTTGAATTACCTGGGCATAGCCTGTGAAGCTCTTTTGATTCGGAATAACGTTTGTGTAAATGGTAAACCATCAGAGATAGACAAAATTTTACTACACAAAAAGTATAAAACCACAAATTTTATGTCAAATAAAAATGTTTGTTGCTTTGACCGTTTCCGAGATATTCTTTTTATTGGGCTGAATTTTCATATGCTTATACTTTTTTTTTTCAAGTGGTGGGTCACTATTCGATTTTTGTCTTCGTGAAGCAAAGAGTGTGCAATTTCAAAGACGTCACATTGCGATAGGCTTTTTAAGAATCTGACTATCGCTTTATCCTGCTCTATTCTTCTTAATGTGTAAATTGTACTGAAAGCTTATCTCGATTACCTAACAAGAACTTTACAGAAGAATAAGATTTTTTAAGAATAGTTCCTAAAAGAGTGAGAAAAGAATCATACGAATGTTACGAATCAAACATCTCTGACCCCCCCTACTTATATGCTACCTTCAACATACGGTCATAAGGGCGGCTTTGCCTTTGGAATAATTGTTCACTGGCAATTATTTTCATTTGTTTAAGGTTTTCATTTCTAAGGTTTCTTTGTAAATATCAAATTTTACGAACATTTTCACTCCCGCTAGAGAGCATAGAAAATGATCCTGGCTAAAGCAAAATTCCTACACTCCAACAGAAAACTGAACCCGGGAACACTAGGTGTAGAGACTATCATGCTAAGTACCAGTGTCAGAGGCAGCCTCAGCTGTTATTCTCATAAGGTTCATACCTGTGCAGAGAAACAAGGCATTTTTGTTCTTTCAAAAACTTTTTGGGATTTGTGTATGTCTATTACACTTAAGTTTCAATTATCATCATTTTTAATATGTTATTGTTGTGTGTATTTTCATACCTATGTTCTATGGACAGCATAGAAGAAAAAACAATGCCTTTTTGGTGGTTTATGTTAGATTTACCATAGAAAACAAAGTACACCTCGGTTTTTAGGGCAACTACCTTAGGGGAACATAAAAAAATATATTTGTTAGACAGCAAGGCCTAAAAGTAGAACTTCCAACACACGAGCTAAAAGCTTTAGATTACCGCACTAGTGCGATAATCTTCATTGTGACCAACTTTGGTTTCAAATCCAATCACATGGCAATTAACCTTTGTATTTGCACAAGTTTAATAACTCGACTTGGTTTTATTATGTTTTACTTTTCATTATGTCTTTTTACATGATTAATTTCTCATGGCGCTCGCATTATCTGTTCACAATACAAATGACCATACTTTAATTTATTGCAATTCGTTGTAGAGTCAGCCTATACGTTACATTGACAGCCTTGTGCTTTCTTTGACACAAAACGTCAGTCTTTTATCTGCGATAACCTACATAAAGATTTAATGGTGGAAATTATGAAATCAGAAGAAACTGAAATGGAAGTGAAATTACAGAACCAGCAGAAAGAGTAACACTAGAAGTACTTACCCAACGAATCCAGAAAGCAATATGATAAGCTCTTAATCGCTTCATTACCTGGAGTAAGGCAAAACATGTTGAAAATAATTTAACTGAAAATGACTGCTAGTGAATCAACAAAACATCTGGCATGTCGCTTTTTAACGTCATTTCGCTTGTTTTACCAAACGCATTTTAAACTTAGTTTCGGGAATCAATATAACACTGATATTTTACAAATTCGAGCGCTGTCTAAAAAATAGAATATAAAAGTGGCTTTATTTTGCTCGTAGGATTGCGAAATAAAACCCTACCTTTACCCCTTGTGTTTTAATCTACAATTACGAATCATGAACATTAAGTCAACGACGTAAAAGGGTGGTTGACACACATTTTAATGTTTGTTTATTTGATTTTGCCTAGAACCGACTAAAAGAAGAACTATGCTCTCTAAAATATCCTAAAAGGATAGTTGAGCTCTAATTTAATGCTTTTTTTTGTCTCGAATTGCCTGAAAGAAGCAATTATATTGCCTAAAAGGATAACTAACACTTACTTTTATATGCGGTTTTTACTAAAACTGTATGAAACGATTAATTTTTTTAAAAAAAACACATTATTTATGTTTACATTCCCATTAGCCGCAGAGGTGCGGAAATTCGATTAGAGTCAACAATAAAACAATTCATTACGCCTGCCCGTCACACAGTAGCATGCAACAATGGCAATTTGCTGTATTTAGTTTAAATTTCAATTTTAGTCCGTGTGCTCGTATTCTGTATACTTTTCAGCTGCATTGTATACTACTGTGAAGACAAACACGTTTAAATCTGGGTTTTCAAAAGCTTCTTTAATCCGTTCCTGGCTGTTGGATTACAAATATCAGCTTATTTCAAGACAGGAATAGCACATCGCGATACAAGTATGCTAGTGCGTCAATGGAATACTTTGAAACTACGAGAAGTTTTTACTTTCTCTACTACGTATAGCAAGTAAGGGAAGTATTGCACTCCGCTCAAAAATTCGATACCGAGATTTCACCGAAAATGCATGTTTCGAGGTGCCCTGAATCCAAATAAAACAATTTTGAAAACATGTACTTGTGTGAGTGTGTGTGTGTGTGTGTGTGTGTGTGTGTGTGTGTGTGTGTGTGTCTGTGGACAGCATAACTCTAAAACGAAAAGTCAGATAAATACCAAACTTGGTATTTCAGTTTAGTATCTTCCAAAGATGCCACACGAAGATATTCAAGAAAATCCCCCACCCCAGATTGACCTTTATATTTTTCGAAAATTATTTTCTTAAAAATGGCTCCGATTTTGATTAAAATATCACATGTTCAGATATTTTCATAGCAAATATAATGTATATCTTGAATTTTCTGGGAATGTCCCCAAAAGTCGTCTTCAATCTGAATGATTTTCGCATAACTGGTAAACCTTAACAGATAGACAAAATGTTTCTACACAAAAAATGTAAATCGTTAAAACACACAATTAATGTTATATACTTTTTTTTGGAGGGGGTCGAGTGAGCCATTTCCGAGATATTCGTTGTTATTTGTTTGAATTTTCCAATACTAAACACTTCTTCTCAACTGGAAATTGGTTATTCGTTTTTTTTTATGTCCTGGACACATAAAGAGAGTGGAATACTCCACATAGCAACCAGGTGTTAAAACATTTGACTATCGCTTAAAGCCTACCATATTCCCCTTGCACCTAAAGAAAATTATCAAATGTTTATCGCGATTAACATGAAGTAGATTGCGAATAAGCGTTTGTGAAAATACTTTGTACAAGAGTAGAGAAAGCCATGTGAGTGCAGCTAATCAGAGTTTAAAAAAAAATGTCCGTGTGTGCGTATGTCTATGAACAGCATAACTCAAAAACGATGTCGGATAAATACCAAATTTCGCATTTAAGTTCAATATCTTCCAAAGAAACGACACGAAGATTTTCAAGAAAATCCCCCCATCCCAAACTATCCTTTACATGAAAAAGTTTTTGAAATTTTTTATTTTCCCAAAAATGGCTGAAACCATTTTGATTAAAATACCATACATTTGAGATATTTACATGACAAACAAAATGTATATCCTGAATTTTCTGGGAATAGCCTGTGAAGTCTTCATAGGGAAGGAATTTTGTGCAATCTTGTATAACTGGGAAACGCTAAGCGATAGACGAAAACGCACTAGACAAAAATGTAGATCTCTTTAAGCACACAATTTATTTCAAATAACTTTTTTTTGTAGCATCAGTCATTTCCAACAAATTAATGGTTCGAATTGTTCAATACTTTCGTTATCCTTTTAAAGTTCTGTCAATTTTCAGTTGTTCCTCGTAATCTCATGAAAAGAGAGTGGAATTTTAAGGTCAGCATATAGCGTCCAGTTCTAAAACATTTGACTATCGTTATTTTCTTTGCATTTATAACGAAATGTGTAATGCAGCTATTTCCGGAAAGGTTTATCTGGATTAAAATGAAATAGATAATAAATTAAACTTTCGTAAGAATAATATAAGAGATTTTTAAAACATATGTATGTATATATCATATTAGAGAGCAAATTTCGTCTCCCCTTAAAAGCCTACAATAGGCCCACGATTATGTTAAAGCATAATTCCACTTCTTAACTCTTGTTGATAAAATACCAGCAGTATTAAAATTATTTAATGGTGCAGAATGCACTCTGCAGAATGTGCCATGACTACTGGAAGCAATAAAAACAGATGCATGCAAATGAAAGTGTGGCGCAGGGACATTTCAACCTTCCCTTGGATTCCCCTTAACTGGTTCATCACTTATTTACGAGGGTTCTCATCTTTTCCAGCTTCGTGCTGAACTTTCCACTCGATATAATCTTGGATGTCCTGAACCTAAGACGCCAAAAGTCTCGTTTGTAGACTCTGCGACCGTAGCCGCCTTCTACTACTTCGTTTTATGGTCTAACATACGCTCCCAATTTTAAAGCGAAGCTGTTTCTGCTAAGTTGTATTTTCCAGCCGCGGGTACAGTTCTATTAAGACCCTTTGATGTACTGCAAAGGAACTCACAACGACCTCAGCTCACACTCTCATCTCGGGGACAAAGTACAATGTCTTCCTCCCTGTGTGTGCTGAATAGCTTCAGCAATCGGTGCTTCGACTTGCTATGTGGATCTAAAATACACTCAAAACGGTAAGGACTGTTCTATGAATATGCTTATCCACTCTGTGCTCTCCTCAACCTCTGCACTGCTGAATCATTCCATGAAACTTACTCACGATGTTCCAGTATAGGTTACATTTCTCAAACCTGCACTCTTGCCAACTGCCTGAAATTAAAACCCCTAAATCCAGCGTAGTATTTTGCGATGACATGAAATTTAGAATAGTAAAATGTTCAATGTAGTAAATCTACAAATATCCCATTAGATTAAATAGAGAGAGAGAGAGAGAGAGAGAGAGAGAGAGAGACTGGCTCTAACGTGTGAGCTTCCCAAAGGGGAGGTCCCGGGTTCGATTCCCGTCGACGTCTCACTCTAACCTTCGGTTTCCCGTGATTTTCCCTGGTCGGTAGGAGAATGCTGGGGTGGGTTCTCGTCTATATTTCCATTAGTTCCCTTTCATTTCATTTCCTTTTCATATTTCAAGGGTGCTTCTAGGTTTCGTGGCAGATGGCGGTGCCAGACAGATGGTACGGATGCTTGCTCGAAGGAAAGATTACTCCTCGTTCATCACCTTCTCCAGCAGTGGGACCGGTCTTCGTGCCTGGAACTGTTACGGACTTCCGTGCGTCTCTGTAGCCAGTCTGCCTGCGACCTGTAGCCCCCTGTGGTTCCTTCACTTCAGCCCTTCTTCCCGGGAGGGGTGGAAGGCATAATAAACTAGTTTAGCTCTGTCCTTGTGGTTGACGTAAGCGAACCTGAGCCAGCGATGTATTGTTCTTCCCTCTCGCTCTATTGTTTCACACCCTGTTCCAAAGGTACTTATATGCTTTCTTTCCCGGAGCAATAAATATTACGCGAAGTAGCATCAGTAGTACATTATATTACTGCATCAAACAATACAATTATGATCATACTTCCAATAAGTAAACCTCTAAAACCTGCATACATGTAAACCACTGTATTTATGACATATACTTGTGAAACATTATTTGGGCTGCACCTGAAGACAATCGTTTTGAACTGCTGGTGTTAAGCTATTTGCATCGCAGGCAAGAAGCTCCCTAGACCACTGCACGCTTGCAGTTCAAGGACAAAGCCAATCTCGTGAGTCACTCACAGTATGTAGGTCGCAGTGTGCCAGGTATCCCCCTCCGTTGTACAACCTGTAACCTAGGCTAGATACCATGCATTATAACCAAAATATGTCACAAAATATGTGAAACTCATATCCCGCAGCCATAGAGCGCGAGTACGGTAAATAAACATTTTATTTATTTATTTTCTCTGGCAGGAGTTAAGGCCACGAGATTTTCTCCTCCACTCTGCCAGGCAATGCAATGCAATATAACATAACAAAGCTCCAAAACACAAATGTTCAATAAAGATGTTAAAATTAAGAAATGAAAAAAATATAACCGAAATTCTTTTAAGCGGAATATTTATACAGGTAAAAACAATTACTCAGGAGTGATGGTGGTAGTGGTGGTAGTAGCAGTAGTAGTAGTAGTGTAGTGTTGGTGGTAGTGGCAGTAATAATATTGGCGTTAGTAGTAGTAGAGGTGGTAGTAGTAGTAGTAGTAGTAGTAGTAGTAGTAGTGGTGGTGGTGGTGGTGGTGATAATACAGTAGTGGTGGTGGTGATAATACAGTAGTGGTGATGGTGGTGGTAGTAGTGGTGGTGGTAGTAGTGGTGGTGGTGGCAATACTAGTACTGGTGGTGTTGGTAGTAGTGGTAGTGAGGTGGTAGTAGTGGCAGTAGTAGTAGTGGTGGTGTTGGTAGTGGTGGTGGTGGTACCGGTGGTCGTTGTGGTAGTGGTGGTGGTGGACATAGTAGTAGTGGTAGTGATAATACAATAGTGGTGGTAGTAGCAGTGGTAGTGGTGATGGTGGTTGTGGTGGTGGTAGTGGTGGTAACGGTGGTAGTAGTATTGGTGGCAGTAGTGGTGATGGTGGTGAGGGTAACGGTAGTAGTAGTGGTGGTGGTGGTGGTGGTGGTGGTAGTGGTGGTAACGGTGGTAGTAGTATTGGTGGCAGTAGTGGTGATGGTGGTGAGGGTAACGGTAGTAGTAGTGGTGGTGGTGGTGGTGGTGGTGGTGGTGGTGGTGGTGGTGGTGGTGGTGGTGGTGATAATACAGTAGTGTTGGTGGTAGTGGCAGTAATAATATTGGCGTTAGTAGTAGTAGAGGTGGTGGTAGTAGTAGTAGTAGTAGTAGTAGTAGTAGTAGTAGTAGTAGTAGTAGTAGTAGTAGTAGTAGTAGTAGTAGTAGTAGTAGTAGTAGTTAGGTGGTGGTGGTGGTGGTGGTGATAATACAGTAGTGGTGGTGGTGGTGGTGGTGATAATACAGTAGTGGTGGTGGTGGTGGTGATAATACAGTAGTGGTGGTGGTGGTAGTAGTAGTGGTGGTGGTAATACTAGTACTGGTGGTGTTGGTAGTAGTGGTAGTGAGGTGGTAGTAGTGGCAGTAGTAGTAGTGGTGGTGTTGGTAGTAGTGGTGGTGGTGGTGCCGGTGGCCGTTGTGGTAGTGGTGGTGGTGGACATAGTAGTAGTGGTAGTGATAATACAATAGTGGTGGTAGTGGTGGTAATAATGGTACTGGTGGTGTTGGTAGTAGTGGTAGTGAGGTGGTAGTAGTGGCAGTAGTAGTAGTGGTGGTGTTGGTAGTAGTGGTGGTGGTGGTGCCGGTGGTCGTTGTGGTAGTGGTGGTGGTGGACATAGTAGTAGTGGTAGTGATAATACAATAGTGGTGGTAGTAGTAGTGGTAGTAGTGATGGTGGTTGTGGTGTTAACGGTGGTAGTAGTATTGGTGGCAGTAGTGGTGGTGGTGGTGGTGAGGGTAACGGTAGTAGTAGTGATGGTAACGGTGGTAGTAGTAGAATATCTTATTGTTAAATAATCGGTACGACATTAGGAACGACACAGGAGAGAATCCAATACAATTTGGATACCATTTAATATGAGTGTTTCAAACACACCATACAAGAAATGCTTCATGTCTACGATCACCGGCCTTCCTTTGATAAAGAAACGAACCACTCACTTTTTAAGCAGCGGTTGCTATGGAAACAAAGCTACAGAAAGGGATCTGCTTGAGCTTTTTTTCCAAAACTCTTAATGAATTTCCCGTGTTAATGACGGAGCCATTAAATCCGCCTCTCCTTTTCAAGCTTGCGACACGTGCAACTACAAAGGCTCACGAACTCCTGGGCCCCGTGACAACGTGATCAGAATTGTCACGAGGCTTTCAATCGCAGTTGCTTGCCTCGGACAGTAGTAACTTCTCCAGGGACAATCTCGGATTAGCGCTTCAACTTCTCCTGGATGCAGCTCCTCTTTCTGTACTTTGTTCTCTATTTTAGGGGTGCCCGCTTTAAAAAAAAAAACTTTAAAGCGTATTAAACAAGAGATGTTTTTTAATCCCCAAAGAGCTCACAATAACATTTCAAAGACAGAGTAAATGAAATATTTGTTATTCAGATTAGGAATAAAACAACTTTTGCTTCGTTAGTTTACTTTAGGTACCTTTGCAGAAATAACCCTTCATAGGGAAGGTAGGGTTCATGCACTTAGAATCTGATTCTCAAAAAATTTTAACTTAATCGTGATGGTGTATTTTATGGGCAATGCTGAAAATTCTGTGGTGCAAACCATACACTTACACCTACTGTAATCTTTAACTACATTACAAAAGCTTATTCTTCACTCTACTTGTGTTAATAAACTTACATTACACATTTACACATTTTGTTGTATGTAAACTAAAGCAATAGTCAGATTTTTAAAAACCGGGTCGCTATGTGATGACTTTGAAATTCCATGCCCTTCATGACCACGAGAGAAACAAAATCTGATATGATACACTCAAACGACTTTCTATCGTTATCTTTAACAGTGAGTATACAAATTATTCTTATTTTTTTATCTACTTCATTTTAATCTAAATAAACCTTTACAGGAATAGCTACATTACACATTTCGTTATAGATACAAAGGGAACAGCGATAGTCAAATGTTTAACAACTGGACGCTATATGCTGGCCTTATAATTCCATACTGTTTCCATGGAAACAACTGAATGTTGAAAGGACTTTGAGAGATTGACTAAGGAATGAACGTTTAATAACGGATATCTCAGAAATGACTTATGTCACAAAAAAACCTATATGTAATAAATCGTGTGTTTTAAAGAGATCTGCATTTTTTGTGTAGTATGTTTTCGTCTATTGCTTAACGCTTACAAGATTATACAAAATTCCTTCCGAATGAAGAGGGCTTACTAGGCTATTCCCAGAAAATTCAAGATATACGCTTTAAGTGTCATGTAAATATATTTCATAAATGGTATTTTAATCAAAATCTTTAGAGCCATTTTTTAGAAAATAATTTTTTTCGAAAAATGTTCCATGTAAAGGGTAGTTAGGGTGGGGAGATTTTCTTGAAAATCTTTGTGTCGTATTCTTGAAAGATACTGAACTCAAATACCAAGTTTGGTGTTTATCGACTTGACGTGCGGACCTATTTCTATTTTTTTTCAGGGGGATATATTTCCGGTGAAGTCTCGACATCGAATTTTTGGGTGGAATACAATACTTCCCCTACTTAGTAGAGAAAGTAATAATAGCGACAGCACTTCAATAAAGTATAATTATTTGAAGATTCAAAGCAATAACAAAGAATAACTCGGAAATGTTTAGCGCCACAAAAAAAAATTATTTGACACAAATTGTGTGCTTTAACGAGAACTGCTTTCTTCTGTGTAGTAACTTTTCTCTGTCTCTACCAATTACACAAAAGTCATTCAGAATGAACGGGATTTCACAGGCTGTTAGCAGAATGTTCGAGATATATATTTTATTTATCGTGAAAATATTCTTAAAACATGTGGTATTTTCATCAAAATTGTTAGAGATATTTTTGAGAAAATCAAAACTAACAAAAAGTTTTCATGTAAAGGGTAGCTTTGGGCGGGGGAGATTTCCTTGAATGTCTTTGTCTAACTTTCTTGAAAGATGCTCAGCTCAAATACCAAGTCAACCGGCTTTTCGACGGATACATAGTCCTTTATTTCAAAAAATGCTTCTTTTTTAACCAGAGAGCCTGAAAACGTGCATTTCCGGTGAAATCCGGGTATCGAATTTTTGGCTGGAATGCGGTATTTTATAGACAATCAGTATAGAAAGTAAAACTGCATGATCTCAAACTAATACCTATTGAGTCCGTTTGCAAATTCGAAAGAGTGCTTTCTTTGAGTTTGTTTTACTTACGGAAGCTCTTTAGCTGAGGCCTGTTTATCAGGCTTGAGGTTCTTTTACGTGCCGCAAATCACGACACGGGACCACCGGGTGTACTTCTCTTCCATGCTAACGATTTTTACGTCCGAAAAAATCCATGCGACCTCGGGAACTAGAGACTAGGAAGAGTGCTTTGATAGTCGTGGTAGACAAATAACAATTATCCACGTCTTATTACTGTTAAAGGCTGGTTCACAATCCGAGAAACCACCACGTATGGGAGAACGGGAAGCAATACAGCACACAAGATTTTGGTTCACAGAAAGTCAATTGGGGTTTTCATTGTTTTAAGTGATATTTTTACTTTCTCTACTACGTATAGTAAGTAGGGGAAGTATTGTATTCCACCCAAAAATTCAATACCCAGAGTTCTCCGGAAATACATGTTTTCAGACACCCTGAATCCATAAAAAGCATTTTTACTTTCTCTACTACGTATAGTAAGTAGGGGAAGTATTGTATTCCACCCAAAATTTCGATACCGAGATTTCACCGGAAATACATGTTTTGAGACTCCTTGAATCCAAAAAAAGCATTTTTGGAAACATGTCCCTGTGTGTGTCTGTGTGTGTGTGTGTGTGTGTGTGTGTGTGTGTGTGTGTCTGTGTGTGTGTCTGTGAACAGCATAACTCAGAAACGAACAGTCGGATAAACACCAAACTTGGTATTTAGGTTCAGTATCTTCCAGAGATGCGACACGAAGGTTTTCAAGAAAATCCCCCCACCCCAGAGTACCCTTTACATGGAACATTTTTAGAAAATTTTAATTTTCTCAAAAATGGCTCAAACGATTTTGATTAAAATATCATATGTTTAAGGTATTTTCATGACAAATGAAATGTATATCTCGAATTTTCTGGGAATGTCTCCAAAAGTGTTCTTCATTCTGAACGACTTTTGCATAACTGGTAAACCATAAGAGATAGACAAATTGTTACTACACAAAAAATGTAGATCGCGTTAAAATACACAATTTATTTCATATACATTTTTTTGTTGAGTGAACCGTGTTCGAGATATTGCTTGTTGTTCCTTTAAATTTTTGCAGTACTTATACTTTTTCTCAAATTCGTTATTCATTTTTTTTGTCCTAGACATGCAAGGAGAATGGAATGCGCCACATAGCAACCAGCGCTTAAAATGTTTGACTATCGCTTAAAACCTACCATATTCTCCTTGCATATACAAGCAAATTAGCAATAAAATTGACATCTCGATATCTCGATTAACATGAAGCATCTGGAGAATAAGCGTTTGTAAAAATAGTTTGTACAAGAGTAGAGAAAGTCATGTGAGTGTAACACATCAGATTTTTAGAAACATGTCCGTGTGTGTGTGTCTGTGAACAGCATAACTCAGAATTGAACAGTCGGATAAACACCAAACTTGGTATTTAGGTTCAGTATCTTTCAGAGATGCGACACGAAGCTTTTCAAGAAAATCCTCCCACCCCACATTACATTTTGCATGGAAAATTTTTCGAAAATTTTAATTTTCTCAAAAATGGCTCTAACGATTTTGATTAAAATATCATATGTTTAAGATATTTTCATGACAAATGAAATGTATTTCTCGAATTTTCTGGGAATGTTTCCAAAAGTATTCTTCATTGTGAACGACTTTTGTAACTGGTAAACCATAAGAAATAGACAAAATGTTACTACACAAAAAATGTTGACCGCGTTAAAATACAGAATTTATGTCATATACATTTTTTTTGAGTGAACCATTTTCGAGATATTGCTTGTTATTCCCTTAAATTTTCCAGTACTTATACTTTTTCTAAAATTCGTTATTCATTTTTTATGTCCTGGACATGCAAAGAGAATGGAATACTCCACATAGCAACCAGCTTTTAAAACATTTGACTATCGCTTAAAGACTACCATATTCCCCTTACACCTACAAGAAAATAAGCAATAAGATTAACATCTCGATTAACATGAAGCATATGGAGAATAAGCGTTTGTAAAAATAGTTTGTACAAGAGTACAGAAAGTCATGTGAGTGTAACACGTCAGATTTTGTTTCAGCTGCTTCCAATTCAGCCAACATAATGCATTACATTGCCGATTTCTCTAGTCGTACCTAGCTTTCATTCCTTTATTAAACAACGTACATTAAAGTAGTTTGTTGTGTTTTGTTAATTTCTGCCGGGTTTTGCTGTTTTTTGTAGTTTTTGTTATTGCTTTAGGGGCAACAGCCAGTGTTGAGTTGCAATTAAACAAACTACAGACGACACTTTCACCAGAAGAACCAACTCTCAATGGATCTGCGGGTGTCAGGATCTGAGGTTAGGACGCACATGTGCTAGAATTTCTTCCAGTTTCATGTTTCCGATTAGATAGAGCACTAGCGGTTGTTTCATGTCGCGGCGCCTAGAATAAATAATCTCTACAGACAAGAGTCTAATGTGCACAATATGAATCTCGTGTTCCTGTCCGGGAACGAGAACGAGAAGGTTAAAACTTGGTCAAGTCTTCTTTCCAGTTCCCGGAGCCCGAGAAATGTTTCTGTCAATTAAGAACACTCCCATTAAATTACACGTATTTCAACTTTGTCATTCTCGTTCTGGTTACCGTTCCCGATTGTAACCAACCTTTAATCTTGATTTATTTACTTACCACATCTGGAGAAATACATAACAATGCATTATTTTACTGATTTTGAGATCCGGAGGGAAAGGAAGAGAAGTGAAGGGGAAAAGAGAAGAGAGGAAAGATCGGCAAGAGTAGTGGAGAGTAAATAGGAGGAGACGGGCAAGGAAGAAACGACCAGAAGTGTGGTGAAGAGAGAAAATTGAAGGAAAGGAGAGGGCAGGAGAAGAGAGGTGAGAGGAGTGAATAGGGGAGGAGACGACACGAGAGGGGAAGAGTAGAGAGAAGCTGAGAGGAGAGGAGCACAGAAGAGAAGAAAGAGGAAGAGAGGAGCAAACAGAGGAGCGGAGAAGAAAGGAGAGAGTTAAGTAAATTGAGATACAACACTTGAAACGTTTCTACTGGGACAGCAAAGAAGAATTTAAACACGATGCACTGTTTTCTGAGCAATGAAAAGGTCTAAGAGCTAATGTCATTGTAACAGCACCATCTACGCAATCCGAATTCCCTCACGCAGAAGGGTGACCGCAATCGCCATTAGAGTACGAACCCGTGGCCACTAAGCGACCAATTCATCGCCATAGTGTTCTAATTAAAAGGGGAATGCAAACGGGAGGGGACCCAATCGATGTTGTGTCATTTGACACATAAAGCCAGGAAGGGTAAACTGAACTATTGATGCATCTTGGTAAGTACTCTTGACAAACCACGTACTTCAAAATGTATAATCTAACAAGAGGCAGTGAAATGAAAACCAGCCGATAAAAGTAACCAACAGCTGATCGCCACAACTTCTCTCCATTACTCGTACCGCTTTGTGAATCGCAAATGCAAATTGCTGCAAACAGAATGTGAAACTATGGTTCTGCATCATATACACCAACATTTTCACTTAATGTACCATGACATTTCTGTTTCGAAAACACAATCTTTATTTCACAACAACGGCGGGGTATTTTCATTCTTTCTTAAGCTCGAGTAAGTGATGCAAAGTGTAAAACCTGTTTCGCTTCATTCTTAGATCTATTTTATGTTTCGATGAACCTTCTACTTCCCTTTTAAGCAAATTATTAGCCACTTCATTTTTAATCTCTCTATCATGTACCTACACTCGGTCAAACTAAAAGTGGCAATACTCCTGAGCAATTAATTCTTTGTCCAAGTCCCTTCGAGGGAGGGCGTGGTTCACAACCGTCAATTTCTGCGCGCCGCTTTGGCTAACTCTATAATACAAGCCACAAGGCACTGATTTAGGCTACCTTCGCACCGTGCTTGAGGTGGAGCCGTGGTTAACTTAACTTTTACGCAAAAAACTCGAGTTCGATTCTCGTAGTGCATTGTTATCTTTTTATTTTCTACAACGTTTTACTATAACATAGTTAAATGATATTGCTTGTGTTACTTCATTTTGTTTACAAAGTAATTACAGTAATGATGAAATTTGTGGTTATAAGATTAAATTGACTGAGTATGAAACGTTCTCTTCCGTGATAAATTAATGTAATGGTTGCCATCTACCGGCATAACAGACTACTAAGTAAACACCACATACATAAAAATTGAAGCAAACTTGTTATATTTTTACTCATGTAGTTAAAATGAAAGGGGGGAAAAGTTGAGTTGCTCCACGGAGAACTGAACTTGCAACCTCAGAAACAGTAAACTAACTCTAAAACTGAGCTAAGAGCGCTGTAGCATTGTAACAAGTGTTAGTCATACTCCACTTGAGAAGCATACACCAATGAAGTGTGTTTTGATTACAAATATTCAGTTTTGAAACACATTGAAACATCTGCTTGTTTGAAATCTCGTACTATATGAATTATTTTCTCGAAAGACTTTTGTGATTATAGTTGTGTTCCCCATTTTAACTATTACAAGAATATACATGGTCTTGTGAACAAAGCTTGGATATCCCGAGCGTTCACGGAAGTACCCGATTCGAGCTCCATCGCTCAGACGCCGGGCAGGTTTAAATTTACAGAGTATAAGTAGCAGGCAGAGGAAGTATTGCATTCCATTAAATAAACCGATAGTGAGATTTCAGCGGAAATACACATTTTGAGAGCCAATGAATAATAATAATTCAAAATCTTTTTAAAAAAAGGTGCATGTGTGGAGATGTCATTTTAATAACAATTACCACCATTTTTGAGAAAATAAAAAAATGACAAGTGTTTTCCATGTAAAGCGAAGTAGGTTGTTGCTTCACGTATGGAAAGCCGATTTGAAGTAGGAGTTGTATTGTATTTCAACTGTTGGGGAGCCGAACTTGAAGTAGTTGCAACCGCACATATGGTAAAAAAAATGGTTCCGGTAGCCTTTGCCCCAAATGTTTAAAAAATATTAACTTTGTAATTTTGATTGTTTCTTTAAATATTATATATTTATGTTTGCCTCGTCAGTATTATGTTTTTAGGGACATGAATTTCTTAACAGGGCGTGATGCGGCTGAAGAATGTAGGCTTACACAGATTATAATTTTTAATTCACTTCTTTTTATTAATTCTTGACACGATTTTTAATAACACTTCACTGATACAGAGCTGTGAGATTATTTTGTTAATTACTTGCACTTTTTAACACGTAAACTATTTCTCACACAAAATACACATTAAACTTCTCGAGGACACATATCGCGTCCGGTTAGGAACACTGTCTATAACCAACGCGTTCAGTTATGAGCGCTGTGTAAAAGCAACTGACTTGATTTCTAACGCCTAAAGTTGTAAATTTCTGTATTTCAGGTCTCTGATTGGCTATTCCTAATCCAATAGAATACTTTTATTTAACTTAAGCTTTTTCTGTTGTTGATTGGCTATTTTATAAACTTTCACAAAATTTACATTATTGTTGCTCCAATAATGACTAGTAGCATTATTAAACATTCTTACTCATTATTGCCTCAAGGTTACCTCATTGTTAGGAACTTTTAACCTATTATTCTCACAGCTCCTACATTATTAAATTAGGTAATACATTCACATAACATTATTACACATGTATACAATAATATAAACATATACAATGACTGTAATACACACTTTTTATACATTGTTACATACACATATTGCTTTAAGGCGGGCTGTTATTGAATTTATATATTATATAATTTGACTAAAATCATTTAACTGTTAAAAATACTGCCTCAAAAGGGAAAATGAAGACGAAAAGAATTAATTGATCACACTTTTTGGTGCGCGGTGTTGAGATGCATGGAGTACTATAATTATCGTAGCATGCATACATCCTTAGCAGTAGTAATAATAAACACATGCTCGCGTCGGCCAATTGCGGGTAATAATTACAACGCACGGCAGCTGCTAACTCCGACTCCCTCCGTCCATTCACTCAGTAGAGTACAGTAATAGGGACGACAAGCGGTCAGTAAGCCGTCAACATGCCATTACTATAAGGACCTGAGTACATCCCTTAACAGGCTTCACAGCAATTTCATTTAAAATAAAATTAGACAATCGGGCCTAGGGAGGAGGAGGAAGGAGATTTCCAGTATCATCAGTTCAGGTCGGGCCGGGTCGAACGTAAGAAATTCGGCCCATACAGACCTAGTGCTCAACAATCACACTACTTTCTTCACCTGTTATATTTTCATATCTGCTCAAAACATTTTTCATGCAAAGGTTCATTTCCACCGCATATATATTCCCTAGAAATGACTTCAACGTAACATTTATTACAGGCAGACCAGCGCCTA
This sequence comes from Deroplatys truncata, assembly GCA_030765065.1. Lineage (NCBI taxonomy): Eukaryota > Metazoa > Arthropoda > Insecta > Mantodea > Mantidae > Deroplatys > Deroplatys truncata. Next base: position 19,414,585 of record CM060979.1, read on the forward strand.
TAGGAGGCTGAGAAGTATGTCAAAAGATTAAATATTAAGCATAGCGTTAAAAAAACAGTAGGAGCGTGAGGTAGCTTAGGAGCAACGCTTTCATACGCTTTGAGACTTCCAGAGTTCGATCCTCATTGCCAGTCGATTTAAATGTCCTTTGTCTTTTTATTTTCTCTACTACGTATTGTAAGTTGGGGAAGTATTGTATTCCACCCAAAAATTCGATACCGAGATTTCACCGGAAATATATGCTTTGAAGCCTCCTGAATCCAAAAAAAAGTCTTTTTGGAAACATGCCCGTGTGTGTGTCTGTCAACGAACAGTCGGATAAACACCAAACTTGGTATTTAGGTTCAGTATCTTCAAGAGATGCGACACGAAGGTATTCAAGAAAATCCCCACCCCAGATTACCCTTTACATGGAACATTTTTCGAAAATTTTAATTTTCTCAATAAGGGCTCTAACGATTTTGATTAAAATATCATATGTTTAAGATACTTTCATGACAAATAAAATGTATATCTTGAATTTTGTGGGAATGTCTCCAAAAGTATTCTTCATTGTGAACGACGTTTGCATAACTGGTAAACCATAAGAGATAGACAAAATTTTAGTACACAAAAAATGTAGATCGTGTTAAAATACACAATTTATGTCATATACATTTTTTGTTGTTGAGTGAACCATTTTCGAGATATTGCTTGTTATTCCCTTAAATTTTCCAATACTTATACTTTTTCTCAAATGGGAATTCGTTATACATTTTTTTTGTCCTGGTAATGCAAAGAGAATGGAATACTCCACATAGCAACCAGCTCTTAAACAATTTGACTATCGCTTAAAGCATACCAATTCCCCTTGCATCTACAAGAAAATTAGCAATAAGATTAACATCTCGATTAACATGAAGCATATGGAGAATAAGCGTTTGTAAAAATAGTTTGTACAAGAGCAGAGAAAGTCATGTGAGTGTAACACATCAGATTTTTAATTAGGTTTTTTTTTTCATTCAGAACATGTATTTCTGGTGAAATCTTCATATTGAATTTTTGGGTGGAATACAGTGCCTTCTCTACCTGCAATGTACGTAGTGGAGAAAGTGTTACGAAGACGTGCTCTGGTTTACTACAGTTCATTGTAGCCGATTCTCAAAACCTTTGTAGTGACCCTAAGTAATTAAACTTGCAAATGTTGCAATTGCAACCCTTCCGGCTCGAGAATGGATCCTAACATAAACAATGCACGTAATACATATCACTCCGCGCTTGTTTCGTGAACGCATGAAGGAACTTCCCTACTATCCCTCTTCTCCCTCAACGTTACTCAGCTGTTTACTTTAGGAATTTCAAGGAACTGCCATTGTAACCTCCCAATGTTAACTTGGCCACGTGTTATCTTTCACTGCACCAGCACTGAGTATTAGAGAAACACAGGGAGTGTCAATAAGTACGAACCGGCTGCAGGGTGTTTTCCCTGTCCGCGTCCTCGGCGCTCGTTGCCATCTGCCGCTATCATAGAAAGGCGTGGATGAAACCAAGCAACATTTTTAAAACTACTTTTAAAGGCTTTACTTACCAACTTTACGAAAGGAGATGCTGAAACTGGCCACCGTCGTTGTCCATACATTTCTGGCACCTCTTTAGGAAACTATCCATCACTCGCCGTAGTTCACGTTGAGAAATGCTGGCAATTTCCTGGTGGATATTTTGTTTTAATTCTTCCATGGTGTGTGGGTTTGTCTTGTACACTTTGTTTTATGTTACCCCAGAGATAGAAATCGCAGGGGGTTAGGTCAGAGGACCGAGGGGTCCACAAATCTCTACTAATAATGCTGTCCTCTTACACACTTTCAATTGCTCTCTCGAAATATTAGCCTATGAGCTGTTGCAGTCTTGTTGGAAAAAAGGCAAAATCACGCTCCCTGTCTGTTAATTCTCTAAAAACAGGGGGCAAAATTGTATTCAGGTATGCAAGGGGCTTCAACTATTAACTCGAAAAAACTTGGTGCAAAAAATGTTTGGACAACGTCGGTGGCCAGCTTCAGTATCTTCTTTCATAAAGTTGGTAAGTAAAACCTTTTTTAAACTGGTTTTAAACATGTTTCTATGATAACGCCAGACGGTAACGAGCGCCGAGGACGCGGAGACAGGAAAAACACCGCACAGCCGGTTCGTAGTCCTTTGGCTCTCTCTGTACATCCCCTATACTTTGTTAAACAAAAGGTGCTAGTTCAAGAATGGGTAACAAAATTTTATGAAATCTCTTTTATTAGTGAAAACCTTAGTGAATCATAAGTGTTGATATCGCTTGAGTCGCCTTCCAGGTTTATAATCAGCCTGTCTACAGCTTGGTCGTCAAGCATTCAGAAAAGCACCAGTTGCTTCCGATGTTAATTTAATGACATCCTCAACAGCAACCTTATCACAATGTTGTCCTCTGTCATTTCTGGCATCTTTTCAGGAAATTTTCATTTACACTCGGAGTTCAATATCTGAAACTGAGTGAAATTTTCGCCAATGTTTCTTTTAGATCTTCCAATGCTTTGGGTTTTATTGCATACACTTTATTTTTCAAGTTCCCCCATGGATGAAAATCACATTCAGTTAAATCAGAGGATCGTGAGTGCCATGTGAAGATGTTATTTTGTTGTAGGAGTTGTATTGTAGTTCAACTGTTGGGGAGCCGAACTTGAAGTAGTTGCAACCGCACGTATGGTACCCGGTAGCCTTTGTCCAAAAATTTAAAAATATTAACTTTGTAATTTAACTGCTTCTTTAAATATTATATATTTATGTTTGCCTCGGCTGCGTCAGTATTTATTTTTAGAGACATGAATGTCTTAGCAGGGAGCGGTGCGACTGAAGAATGTAGGTTTACAGAGATTATAATTTTACTTCACTCCTTTTATTAATGCTTGACACGATTTAAATAACACTTCACTGATATAGAGAGAGCTGTGAGATTCTTTTGTTAATTACTTGGATTTTTTAACACGTAAACTATTTTCGGCTCACACGAATACGTATTAAATTTCTCGAGGACACATCTCGTGTCTAATTAGTAACACTGTCTACAAGCAACTGACTGGATTTTAACCGCCTAAATTTGTAAATTTCTGTATTTCAAGTCTCTGATTGGCTAATCCTAGTCCAATAGAATACTTTTATTTAACTAAAGCTTTTTTCTGGTTGTTGATTGGCTATTTTATAAACTGTCTCAAAATTTACATTATTGTTTCTCCAATAATGACTAGTAGCATTATTAAACATTCTAACGCATTATTGCCTCATTGTTACCTCATTGTTAGCAATTTTTAACCTATTATTCTCACAGCTCCTATATTATTAAATTACGTAATACATTCACATAACATTATTGAACATGTATACAATAATATAAACATTTACAATGACTGTAATATACACTTTTTATATATTGTTACATACAAATATTGCTTTAAGGCGGGCTGTTATTGAATTTATATATATTATATAATTTGACTGAAATCATTTAAGTGTTGAAAATAGTGCCTCACATGATCCTTTACTAATTACCCTATCTTCAACAACTTTCCTTAATTAAACTTAATGATTCATCTGCTGTATGCGCGTTGGCTAGCTGTTCAAAACATTGTGAGAGTCATTCCTATACCTCTCTGCATTTATCGAAAATATATGTACTGTTATTCTGTATGCATGAACTCCACATCACACACCAATTTTCACGTCATGCAAAGGAATCTCGTGTGTAAAATCGGGTTTCTCTGTGCTTCAGTATCTGATGTTTTAAGACGAAACATAACTATGTAAATGGAACCATGCTTCGTCAGAGAACAATAAGTTTGAGTCAATTACTCTTATCATTTCGCAAAATCCAATTACAGAAATTTGCCTGACTCTGGTGATCACATGAAAAATATAGTGTATATAGCAAACCTCCAAACATTGGAAGAAATAAAAGAAAATATCAAGCCAGAAATTCACTCACTTTCAGACAATGAACTCTCCAGTATAAATGAAATTTTTCTGAGAAGATGCCAGAAATGTATGGATAGAGGACAATATTTCCAGCATCTCTTATAATGAAGAATGTGCTTATCATCATAGTAATTATTTTAACTGTAACTATGAGAATGTTTCGGCTGAAGTCCCAGCTGATGCGAAAGAAAAGCAGTGTAGAAGCTAATTGCTTAAATGAAATGATGAATAATGATAGTATTTTAATATAGGTCTTTATTATTTGAAATATCAAAAGGGTGATACGCCAAGCAGTCTAGTAATGAACTATTTTCATTTGCTTGAAACAAGTGCTGTGGCGTTGGCGCGTGCATTTGTTTACACCTTTCTTGGCCTGGATTGAGTATCTGAATATAGAAGTCAGTAGCTGTATGAATGTATGTTTACATGTCGTCCTCCGTGGTATAGTGGTTACCATGCTAGCGTCAGTTTCCGAGGGTTCAAGCCCGGCGGAGGGCGATGGATTTTTTCGGGCGTAAAAATCCTTAGCATGGCTTCCTTCGGAAGGGAAGTAAAGCCGGTGGTCCCGTGTCGTAGATTTACGGCACGTAAAAGAACCTCAAGCCTGATAAAGAGGTCTCTGAGCAAAATTACCGTCTTTCACGCCCAATATAGAATGGGACGCTAAGGACCACAGTAGTTAAAGAGCTCCATAAATAAAACTCTCCTAAACCATCTTGTTGAAATACGCCGTGCAATCGCTCATCTGTCAATTGAGCGAAAAACTGCTCCAAAATTCAGACTTGGTACAGTGCAGCATTAATTGTTTCGTGTAAAGAAAAGAGCTCCAATTATTCAAACCGCAATCACAGCACACCATACACCGACCATAGTATCATGTAAGTGGTCTTTGGTATATGAGGGAAGCGACGCAATAGTGGAGCCTGGAGTCTCGGGAGGGAAGAGGCGCTCGACCTAGTGCCGCTTTATCTGATGGCACCGTATTATACTGTGATAACAGCAACAGCATCAAACTGGACTAAATGCCACACTTCTTATCATTGTTATCTTCATGTGATTATTTATTGTGTATCGATATAAAATAACTCAAAGGTATTCAACATAATCGCATTGGCTACAAAAGTGTCTACGGTACTAAACATTGTCGAAGTTAATATCCATTCATTCTACTATCGTATTCCGACGATAGGATATTCACGCATTATAATTTGCAGTTTCTCACTCTCCTCCCCCTATGAATGTTAATTTTGGCCTTTTGTTTTGCCTTTCTTGTGTTTTCTCACTAAGTCTGAGGCAGTATTTTTAACACTTAAATGATTTCAGTCAAATTATATAATATGTAAATTCAATAACAGCCCGCCTTGAAACAATATGTGTATGTAATAATTTGTAAAATGTAGGTAACAGTCATTGTATATGTTTATATTATTGTATCCATGAGTAATAATGTTATGTAAATGTATTACGTAATTTAATAATGTAGGAGCTGTGAGAATAATAAGTTAAAAGTTGCTAACAATGAGGTAACCTTGAGGCAATAATGAGTAAGGAAGTTTAAATGCTACTAGTCATTATTAGAGCGCAATAATGTAAATTTTGAGACAGTTTAAAAATAGCCAATAACAACCAGAAAAAGCTTTAGTTAAATGCAGGTATTCTATTGGAGTAGGATTAGCCAATCAGAAACTTGAAATACAGAAATTTACAAGTTTAGACGGTTGAAATCAATTCAGTTGCTTGCAGACAGTGTTTGTAACTGGATGCGAGATGTGTCCTTGAGAAATTAATTACGTATTAGTGTGAGATGAAATAGTATACGTGTTAAAAAGTGCAAGTATTAGATAAAAGAATCTCACAGCTCTCGATATCAGTGAAGTGCTATTTAATTTGTGTCAAGGATTAATAAAAAAGAGCGAATGAAAACTAAAAATCTGTGTAAGCCTACATTCTTGTCATATCACAACCCTGCGTAAGAGAATCTCTAATAATAATACTGACGCAGCCGAGGCAAACATAAATATTTAATACTTAAAGAAACAATCAAATTACAAAGTTAATATATATTTTTTTAAACTTGGGGCAAAGGCCACTGGAAACTGTTTATTATACGTGCGGTTGCAACTACTATAAGTTCGGCTCCCCAACAGCTTTATGTATGTTGGTTACTGAGAATAAACAGGGTTACATTGGCGTTACTTAATCTGCTATTATTTCTTTCCAACGGAGATTTTCTGTATAAATAGTGACGAGGCAGTGAAAGCCGCTCAGCTACATTCACGAGAAATCATTACAAACTGTGGTATTTGTGATAGTTCAACAGTGCTTTTGCGTACTGTTCTTCGAGTATTTTTATTTTGTACTTTATAGTGTCCGAGAGTTTTAATTAACTCTTTGTTTAGTGTCTTGTAGTTTCATAAAGAATGGGTGGATAGATAAAGGAAATTAATTATATCGCCATTCGAGTTTAAAAAGCTACTCGTGCTATGTCAGGTAAACCCGCTAGTAGAACAAATCAAACGGGGCCATAAAACTTACAAAAACCTGTAAACTAGTGCGCCAATAAAGTATTTTATCTATGCCTTTGGTAGGATTTGCGGATTTTCCCGGCAGATGCCATTTCCTCCGCCTTGCTAGGCTTGCTTCATGTTGTTTTGAGAACTACAGAGCTGCCAACATATGTCAATCATCGCTATGACCTACAAACATCACCATTCTTTCGCGAATAACGAATACTCCTTGCAGCTATTTATTCGCACTAAAACAATAGTTCCTTAACGACGTTTATGATTCACTATTTATATAAGTTTAGCTTTCTGATTCATGTGAGGTTAGGTTTAGTTTTTTTAATATAAACTTAGGTTAATTAGCAACCAGTGATTACACCAAAGCACGCGAGCGAAGCGAGAGTGCGCTCCTTCACTCCACAAGCGATTTTCTTTGCTGTAGTGCATTATGAACAATGCACTACACTTGGATTTACGTTTATGTATGCGGGAAGCAAACAGTAATAAGTACAATAAAATCAAAACATCGGCAATTTAGCGGATTTGCTCATAGATGAACTAGCACGCGCGCTCTCTCTCTCTCTCTCTCTCTCTCTCTCTCTCTCTCTCTCTGTCTCTCTCTATCCAGTTTGAATACAGAGAGCTGCCCTTGTTGATGTAAATGAGATCACGACTCGATTTTTGGGGTACAGAGGAAGGCTTCCAACCTAGCAATAGTAGTAACTGCAGTCACTAACTGTTCTCAGAGAAGTGACCCCGAATAAATTCCCAAGTAGTATCACGACTGGAGATAAAAAAAGGGGGAGAATGTTCTTCCTATTGAGTTTAATGATCTGGAACTGAAACCTGGTTCCTAACGTGAGAGTCTTTCCCGTTATTGCTTAGCCACGACGTGGAGTATGTACCCAACATCAACTGGGTGGCAGACCCCTGCACAAGATAATGCATTCGGTTACGGCTTGGCTACAGTATGATTCCGAAGCTGAAACTAGAACCAAGGGTTTGTGAGTCGATGTTGTCTCTGCACGTTCTCATTATAACTTGGATGTCTGCATCCACTGCAATATTGCATTTTCTAGTCGACGCTCGTGTCTGAATTCCCTGTGGACCAAGGAATACACGACGGATCTCATTGCAGAGGTTTTAAGGGTACCGTTAGGTCAAAACTGGGCAAAAAAAAAATTAAAAATCTGATGTGTTACACTCACATGACTTTCTCTACTATTGTACAAACTACAAACTTTTACAAACGCTTATTTTCCATATGCTTCATGTTAATCGAGATATCGAGATGTTAATCTTATTACTAATTTTCTTGTAGATGCAAGGGGAATTGGTAAGCTTTAAGTGATAATCAAATATTTTAAGAGCTGGTTGCTACGTGGCGCATTCCATTCTCTTTGCATTACCAGGACAAAAAATGAATAACGAATTTGGGAAAAAGTATAAGTATTGGAAAATTTAAGGGAATAACAAGCAATATCTCGAAAATGGTTGACTCAACAAAAAAAATGTATATGACATAAATTGCGTATTTTAGCGCGATCTACATTTTTTGTGTAGTAACATTTTGTCTATCTCTTATGGTTTACCAGTTATGCAAAAGTCGTTCACAATGAAGAATACTTTTGGAGACATTCGCAGAAAATTCAAGATATACCTACATTTTATTTGTCATAAAAATATCTTAAACATATGATATTTTAATCAAAGTCGTTAGAGCCATTTCTGAGATAATTAAAAATTTCGAAAAATGTTCCATGTAAAGGGTAATCTGGGGTGGGGGAGTTTCTTGAAAACCCTTGTGTTGCATCTCTGGAAGATACTGAGCCTAAATATCAAGTTTGGTGTTTATCCGAATGTTCGTTTGTGAGTTATGCTGTTCACAGACACACATGCGGACATGTTTCCAAAAATGCTTATTTTGGATTCAGGGAGCTCAAAACATATATTTCCGGTGAAATCTCGGTATCGAATTTTTGGGTGGAATACAATACTTCCCCTACTTAACTATACGTAGTAGAGAAAGTAAAATATGCACCATCATGAAAATCTACCCCTAATGATTACGTTCTCTTGAAATGAAGGTTTTGGGTATTTTTGCACGCACCTATTACCTGTTTTCTAACAAAATCTCTTAATACATGATTAAGGTATCACAGACCAGAATTCAGGGACCAAAAATCCGTTTTAGTTCCAAAGAAAAGAATAAATCCGGCAGAGTACATCTGCAACGTTATGGGTGGATCTCTCTCTTTATTTTCCTTATACAGATTGCATTGCATCCAGCTGTAGGTATGCTTGCAATTCATTCCTATCCCAAGGCGGTTTTAATCTTCTCCGACCACGGTTGACAGAATGCGAGTGTATTGGTTTTACTTGTGTTTTGTTGGTACCTTTGTGCCGAGTACCGGAGTGGCTTCATAGGCGGAATCGATTCCGCCGCAACCCACTTTCATGATGCTGATTATAATAGTTGGATTTACAGGAACATACGTAGCGTCTCATTTGTCGTGCTCCGCAAGGGGGGGTTCGTTTTTGTTGTTGCCGTCATCAACATCCTCTCGCTTTCCTCGTCTTTCACAAAACAAATTGTATACCGCCGTATTTTATGCCCTCTGCTTCTCTTATGTTTGGAGTACGCCCTTATTCACGTATTCTAATATATGCTTTCATGCCTATTTCGTGCTGTATAGTCGTATTAATCCGGGAAAATCGGAAATTTTGCGTTTCAATCTTCCGTCTGGAAATAGTCAACAGTCCTCGTGATGTATTTGCCAATGGAAAAAGAGTATTTTACGATGTGAAACTGCGCAACAATTCTACATTAGGCTAGAGTGCTTACAGTTTTTTTTTTCCCTTACTTTCTTTCTTTACTTCTCTGCCACATAGTAAGAAGAAAAATCTGATGCGTTACACTCACATGACTTTCTCTACTCTTGTACAAACTATTTTTACAAACTCTTATTCTCCATCTATTTCATAATAAACATTTGCAGAAACGATCATTTGACATGCAAAGAGAATCACATTTTACACATAGCGACCAGTTCTAAAAATATTTGACTATCGCTTAAGGCGTACTATGTTCCCCTTGTTTTGTATTTGTAAGGGCAGTATAGAAATACAGTAGCCTTTAAGCATAGACATATATCTTAATATCTGGTTACTAGGTGCAGCACCATTATCTTTGCCACAGATTAATACTCTTTGCATATCCAAGACAAAAAAATGAATAACGAATTCCCATTTGAGAAAATAAGTATTGACAAATTTAAGGGAATAACAAGCAATATCTCGAAAATGGTTCACTCAACAACAAAAAATGTATATGACATAAATTGTGTATTTTAATGCGATCTACATTTTTTTGTTTAGTAAAATTTTGTCTATCTCTTATGGTTTACCAGTTTACCAAAAGTCGTTCACAATGAAGAATACTTTTGGAGACATTCCCAGAAAATTCTAGATATACATTTCATTTGTCATGAAAATATCTTAAACACATGATATTTTAATCAAAATCGTTAGAGCCATTTTTGAGAAAATTAAAACTTTCGAAGAATGTTCCATGTAAAGGGTAATCTGGGGTGGGGGGATTTTCTTGAAAACCTTCGTGTCGCATCTCTGGAAGATACTGAACCTAAATACCAAGTTTGGTGTTTATCCGACTGTTCGTTTCTGAGTTAGCTGTTCACACACACAGACACACACGGACATGTTTCCAAAAATGCTTATTTTGGATTCAGGGTGTCTCAAAACATGTAATTCCGGTGAAATCTTGGTATCGAATTTTTGGGTGGAATACAATACTTCCCCTACTTACTATACGTAATAGAAAAAGTAAAAAAACACTGCACTCCACGAGAAATCCAATATCTAGATTTCTCCGGAAATAGAGGAAAGTCCTCTATTTGGGGAGGTCATGTTTATCTGTCAAGAAGGTGAGGGCACCATGCGATGAACATAGAAACTAGAAGACAGTCATGTGACGGACCCTGGAAGAAGACCTGTTCAATAGAGCGACATTATCTTGTGTTATTACAAGCAGGGAAATATGTTAAAAGAGGTGAGAACCTGATTAAATAATTATACATCGGTTAAATATAGGCTGCTTCGGATTTCAAATTACAGAAAAGTTTTGCCAGTTAAAAGTGTAATGTTTTAACATATTTTATTAACAATTACAGGTGCCTGAAATTGGGGAAGTCTGGGATTCCTAATATGGGGCTCCCCAAATTGGGAACCTAAATTATTCGCAATTGTAAGATGGTTATTTTGCTATTAAGAAATACAGTACTTTTTCTGTGGTATTATTAAAATACCTTCTATGTATGCAATTCAATATGCAAAATAAAAACGGTTTTACCCATTTATAAGTAGAATATCTCAGATTAATCTAAACAAAATTCTGTTCCTCAAACTCCAAAGTTTAAAGTTGTCATGACACATCAGCACTCTGTCAAAAATTCTACGCCAAATTGGCTCAAGAAGATCCCACGCTGTGTCTGTTAATCACTGGTTCTCCTTATAAGCATCAGCTAGTGGAATCGAAACAAAGGATGATAATCCCGAAGCAATTGGAGACGTGGAAAGCGCGGAGTATCAAACCAAGCACCTCGACGTGACAAACCATCTGGCAAGAAACGGAGGATCATTGAATTTTCATCGGATTCCGACACAGCTGTCTGATGGAAGCGAAGATGACAACGAAGACATAGTGTGCTTCTATTGTGCAGGGCTCTTCTCAAACAATCACATTTGTAGAAAACTAGATTAGGTGCTCAGAATGCATGAAATGCGCACATACAACATGTGCTGACTCTCCGAGTAAGAGATATATATGCAATAGTTGCCGTTAAAGATGTCAATACTTGGTTTGTATTGTAATGGACATAAGACCTCCCCAAATTAGGAACCCATTTTCAAAAGAGGCGGTTTTGCAACTATGTTTGTTTTCCAGAATATCTAATGCAAATGTATGAGAAGAAAAGTGACTGAACATGCATCATCATTCATATAATTTGTTTTAATTTTCTTGTATAACCTCCTAAAAAAGATCTCCCCATATTGGGACACTTTCCCTTGCATGTTTTGGGGCCCCGAATCCACAGACAATTTTTAGGAAACGTCAATGCGCGCGCGTGTGTGTGAACACCAAGCAAGGTATATAAGTTCAGTGTCTTCCAAGCATGCGATAGGAAGATTTTGAAGAAAATTTCCCTCCCCAAATTACCCTTTACACGGAAAATTTTGATTTTCCCAAAAATGGTTCTAAAGATTTTGATAAAATACTATATGCTTAAGATATTTTCATGACTTAAACTGTATATCTTGATATTTTGTGGGAACAGGATGCAAAAGTCGTCATCATTTTGATTGGTTTTTGTGTAGTAATTGATAAACCGTAAGAGATACACAAAATCTAACTACACAAAAAACGTAGATCTCGTTATAGCACACAATTTATATCCAATAAATATTTTTGTGGATTTAGCCATTTCCGAGATACTTTCGTTATTGATTTGAATTTCCAAGTACTTAATGCTTTTCTCAAATGAGAAATCGCTTTTTTTTCCTTCCCCTCTCGTGGTCATACCATGGACCGAGCGGGATGGCTCAGCCGGTAAAGTCTGTGGCCCGTGGGCCGACCAAACTGTCTGAGGTTTTTTCGCGGTTTTTCTCAGTCGCCAAGGTAAATACCGGATTGGACATTTAATACCATGACCCAAAGTTCCATCTTAAGTCTAAAGGAATAGTAAAATGAAAAAAAAACAAGTGGTAATAGCGAATGCTATGCCATCTATCTACAGTCCAGTTGGACTGGACGGCACCCTAACGCCATCTGCAAGGCACGAAGCAGAAGATCCGGCTGCCATGCGCTAGGGGTCTCTGTGGGCAGTGACAAAGCAAGATGGCATTTCCAGGGATGAGACCTACAAGGCTAACTGTCCGCCTTTCTGTGTGAGGGCGGCGGTTGGACTGGACGGCACCCTAACGCATCTGCACGGCATGAAGCAGGTGGTTACAGGGATGAGACCTAGAAGGCTAACTGTCCGCCATTATATGGAAGCGTCGGTTGGAGTGGACGGCACCCTAACGAGGCAGAAGATTCACTAGCTATGCGCTAGGGTCTGTGACACGTGACGGAGATATCCACTAACAGATCCATCGCGATATGACCAAAGAGTTAAAGCGACGTAAAATAAAATATAGTAAAAAAAAGCACGAAATTTAAAAAAATCAGACTATCGATTTACCTAAAGTATCGTACAACGAAATATGTAAACGTGAATCGAAAGTTTTTGTGGACAAATAATAAGAAGCTAGAATAAGAATAGTTTGTAGAACGCGGGTAGAAAAATGTAGCACATTCAATTCTTTTAATAGGCAGACTACTCCCAAATGCGTTAAACAGTTTTTGGAGAAGACAAAGACAGGAAACGAGCGTGTATAGGTTTTGTGCGAGCGATTCATAAGCGATAACAAGATCGCATTAATTTCAATTTCAGAAGCAGTTGCTATGCAGCACAAATGATGCGTTGCACTAATATACTCATTTAACATGTGCTTTTATAGCAAATAGGCCATTTCGTTGTGAAATATGTTGCCAAAGTATGATACTTAATGGAATTTCAATTCACATGAATAACCTTGTACAGATTATGACGTTAACTGTTGAAGCAATTTAACTCTTCATACATTAATGTACATTTCTGATCATACCCACAGCTCCACGAGCCTACCACATTCACAGCGCAATCACAATAATCAAAATAATTACTCAAAACATGTGAACTGTTAACAGCAACACACTTATAACAACCATTAAGACAAAAAAATCTGATGCGTTACATTCACATGACTTTCTCTACCACGTACCTTGTAGGTAGAGAAGGTATTGCATTCCATCCAAAAATTCTATACAATATTTCTCCGAAAATGCGTGTTTTGAGGCCCCTGAATACAAAAAAAATTGTAAAAGGTCCCTGTATGTGTATTTGAACACCATAACTCAAAAACCAAAAGTCGGATCAACACCAAACTTGGTATTTAAATTCAGTGCCTTCCAAGATGCCACACGATTATTTTTCAAGAAAATCTCCCTACCGCAAACTACCCTTTAAAATACATGGGAACATTTTTCGATATTTTTTATTTTCTAAAAACTGACTCTAACGACTTTTATTAAAAATGTGTATCTTGAATTTTCTGGGAATAGCCTTTGAAGTCCTCTTCATTCGGAAGGAATTTTGTATAATCTTGTGCAGCTGGTAAACGTTAAGCGAAAACGCACCTCTTTAAAACACAGAATTTATTTCAAATAACTTTTTTGTGACATGTCCCATTTCCGAGATATATGTTATTAATGGTTCAAATTGGCCATTACTTATAGGTATTCCCTTGAAATCCTATCGATTTTCACTTGTTTCCCGCAATATCACGGAAAGGAGTATGATATTTTAAGGCCAGCGTAAAGCGTCCCGTTCTTAAACACTGGACTCTCGCTGTTCCCTTTGTATCTGTAGCAAAATCTAATGTAGCTATTTCTGCAAAAGCTTGTTTGGATTAAAATGAAGCAGATTTAAAAATACGCTTTAGTAAGACTAGCTTGTATACCCACTAATCAACGATAGAAGGTAGAGAAAGTCATGTGAATGTACCGCATCAGAAATTGTTTCTATCTACTTCATTTTAATCCAAATAAACCTTTACAGAAATAGCTACATTACGCATTTCGTTATAGATACAAAGAGAACAGCGATAGTCAAATGTTTAACAACTCGACGCTATATGCTGGCCTTAAAATTCCATACTGCTTCCATGACATCGCGAGAAATAACTGAATTGAAAAGATTTTAAAGAAAGGACTAAGTAATGAACAATTCGAACTATTAATAACGGATATTTCGGAAATGGCGTATGACAAAAAGAAAGTTATTTTAAATAAATTCTATGTTTCAAAGAGGTCTACATTTCTCGTGTAGTATGTTTTCGTCTATCGTTTAACGTTTACTGGTTATACAATATTATAAAAAATTCCTTCCAAATGAAGAGGACTTCAAAGGCTATTCCTAGAAAATTTAAGAAACGCATTTTATTTTCATGTAAATATAATACTATGGCATTTTAATCAAAATCGCTACAGCCAATTTTTATAAAATAAAAATTTCGAAAAATCTTCTAAGTCAAGGATAGTTTGGGGTGGGGGGATTTTCTTGAAAAATCGTGTCGCATCTTTAAAAGATACTGAACCTAAATATACAAGTTTGGTGTTTATCCGACTGTTCATTTTTAAGTTGTGCACACGCACACACGCACACAGAGGCCTTTATCTAAAACTCCTTTATTAGGGGCCTCAAAGCAGTATTTTCGATGAAATCTCGGTATCGAATTTTTGGGTGGAATGCAACACTTTCTCTACCTACCATGTACGTGATATAGAAAGTAATAAGCTTTGTAAGAAACGATAAGGGGTAGAGAAAGTCATATGAATATAACATCATATATTTTTCCAGTTCTTATCAAGTATCCTTAACTTTTAAAAGTTCAGTGTAACGAATACTGAAACATGAATAAACTCGTCCGCTCCATCTAACCCTTACGATATATGAAATCTCATTATAAGCAATTTTAAGACCAATAAACCACTTCACTCTACAATTGAAATCGAGTTTTGTTTATGGTCGCTCTTTAACTGCTCAGCTCCTTAGCGTCCCATTCTATATTGGGCGTGAAAAACCGGTAAATTTGCTCAGAGGGCTTTTTATCGGGCTTGAGGTTCTTTTACGTGCCGTAAATCTACGACACGGGACCACAGGCTTTACTTCCCTTCCAAAGGAAGCCATGCTAAGGATGTTTACGCCCGAAAAAATGAATCCTCGACCTCAGCGTACAGCCGTCATATAGCTGGATACATCTACAGCATGTGCGTATAACGACTGCAAATAATCTCTACAGTTCTCTAGCACATAAAGCATACAGTTGTGTCGCTAAAGGTTATTATAACTTCCTCTAACTTCTGAAAATTTCATATTCTATAATACGAATAATCATATAATTCATAAAAGGCACAAATCAGCAGAATAAATAGTAAAACTTAGAAAACCTATGCATTTTCGTAATTATAAATTATTTTGCATGACCCAGGCCCAGAGAACTTGAACAGCGAAATTCCTAGGCCGGCCTAACCCGAGCCCGAGAATTATAGGTTACATTCTAACACCCGATAGGGGCCCAGTTGTCTTTGTTTGAAATAAAATTCATTTTGCAGTTATTGACTATTATTATAATTAGTCCACGAAGCGCTGCTGCCTGCGGTGCGAAGAGACTTGGGTTCGATTTCCGGTACCAACATGGGATTTTTTCCCTGCTGGCAGGCTTGGTAAGTGAGGCTCTCAGGTCCTTGGGGTTAATTGAAGAGATATTTTACAGAAATAGAGGTGAGTGAGACCCTGGAATCCGCGTGTAGTAAGCGTCATGTTGACGTCATACTGATTTACTGACCATATTTCGCCCCTATTACTGCACTCTTCCCGGGATGTCCTGGGTGCAGGTGGACGGGGGGAGGTATAGTTTGCAGCTGCTCCTGCTGTTGTAACGCTATTTGTAATTGGCCAAGACGAGCATTCATTTATTATTACTAGTATTGCTATTGTTATGGATCTGTGCATGATGCAGTAACTGTGCTAATCTAGGCATCTAAACATCGTGGACCGCCTTACAAAGGTGATCAATTAATTGCTTTCGTTTTTATTTACTCTTTGCATGGAAAAAATTATTATTTTTTATTTTCCCAAGAATGGCGCTAATGGTTTTGATTAAAATACTGTATGTTCAAGGTGTTAACATAACAGACAATGCACATACTGAATGCGATAAATCAATTTTTTCGTTTTTATTTTCAAGCCAGAGCCTGACAAACATTTTGAATTAAGCCGAGGGCTTGGCTCCAGCCTATGCAGTCCTCTAGCTCAGCAGACCACATAGAGCGTCATATTTTACAGCAGCAACAACTAACATGAAAAAACCCTGATACGTATATCGCTTAGAACCCAAATTGCCGTTTCTGGAGAGAGTTATTGATTTCAAGATTTTTCTCGTATAATAGACACTAAAACATACTTGGTTGCACTCGTGCTGGAAAAGCCATTAAAACGTAGACCACCATATATTCTGCTACTTATGATACCATTTGTTGTATTCAGTAATTTCTTTAACAACATATTTAATCATTTGGTGTTTGCAAATGACAGAAAATGTCCACCCACGCAGCGTGGAACTTATTTACGACCCTTAACCTGAAGCGTAAACGCAGGACGGACGCACTATTTTTTTTTCGGAGTTGCCAAAATGTCCACCCGCTCGGCGCGAAATTTATTTATGACTCTTAACTTGATGGTGCAAAGGAAGGATAGACGCACACTTTTTTTTGTTGTTGCATTGCCAAAATGCCTGTCCGCTCAGCATGAAACTTATTTATGACTCTTCAGCGACGGTACAAAGGCAGAATAGACAAACCTTTTTAAAACCTCTATGCATTGCTCACCGTATCCGCTATACGCTACAGAGGACAGAGAATTATTCATAATTATTATGTCATTTGTTCTTGCTTTCAGAAAAAGCTCTGTTTAGCTACATGTTTTGGGAAATCCTTTAGAATTCCTTGCAATATGATGTAATGCATATGCATTGTGCAGGATTGGTTAACGCTGAAGATCACAAACATACCATTGTTTTTCTTCAACTTAACGTTAATGCATAATAAAAGCTTACTTTCTAACATAATGAGTTTAAGACACCATATTAAAGCTCTTGATAGCATAATTATGGAAGGAAGATATAAATAATTAAGTAAAGAAATGATAAATGATAAATGTAACAAACTTGAGTTGAAGGATTTGTCGGGAAAGACGAAGGTAATTAGGAAGTCAGGTTAGCCAGAATCAGGAAATGAGAAAGCAGATAGGGAAGCCAAAAAAAGCAACTTCACTACCTGCAGCGGAAGAATTGCCAGTGCCCTACAGAGATGCTCAAAGTTATTTTTTTAGCAGACCAACTGTCAAGTGGAAGCAAGACTGGGCCATTAAAACATCAAGCAAACTCCACATAGTGTGGCATTTGGTTGTGGTAATACATTTATAAGAACGCATGTGGTTTTGGCAACATTTGTTTGGGTGGCTCTTGAGTTGGTAACACGAACCGGAATGACGTAATAGGAGTGGGGGTAAACCGGATATATCTCGAGTAAGCGTCTAGGACGCTTCTCTCTTCCAATGTAACGAGCTAACAGTGCAGATGTTAGGTTAGGACGCTCCGTCAAGCAGAAGGTAACATTTATCACTTTTTATTCAATATATATTCTGTCCATCTAAATTTCTGTATGTGAATTCTTAATGTAGTCTGTTCCTTCTTTCCTTCCCCATAATGATCTAGGAATATTTTAAGAGTTTTGAGGTGTTTTTAGGAACTTTTATTAGCTCGCCCCGTCGGACCTCGTGTAGATTAATACGAGTTAGATCCTGGTATCATGCTCTACCCCCCGTGATATGTGAGAATATAAGAGGTTACGACAATAGTTAAGAAAGGCTCCACAAAACGCTGCACATTGCAGACTCTAAAAAGAAAAGATCACGTTTACGAATAGACCATTCACGCCTAACCCATTCCTTCTTACTCATCAAAGATAATGCTCCTCACTGCGAGACCTGCAATTGCCGTATCACCATCGAACACCTCATCACTAAATGCAGACATTATACCATGGAGAGAAGAAGACATAACATTCTTGAAGATATATTTTTAGCTTAAAACGACCCTACTCATTTCAAAAACATTTTTTTTCTTGAAAGACATAAAACTGTATAACAGGATTTAAATATAACACATCAAATAAAAATGTATAATAGGTAATAGGTTATACTGTTCTAGCTTGTTCAAGACTTAAAATATGTTTATAACAATGTATACAATTATTGTATTATTTAATCAATGCAAACTATACAATGTATTATTATACTACTCGTATATATGGATATAAGTCGCGATATGACCTAGTAGTCAAAGAGACTATAAATAAATAAAAATAACAATAACAACAGGTTAGCCAGAGTCATTAGTGAGCCGAAGTAGCGAGCACATAGGGTAAGAATTTCTGGGAACTGAGGCAATATTTTATATCACAACACTGTGAATGCCAGAGTTATTGTAGTGTAAATTAACATTACTGTATGTACAGGATATTAGATGTTTGTTAGCCATAAGTATTGTTAGGAAATACGCTTACATGGCCTCACTGAAACTGACAATAGAAATGGGTAGCAATAAACCGAGGGGGTAAGTTGTTTATCACTAAGAAGAGACAAAAAATGACGTCAGGGTAGCGTGTCTTTTTTTTAGAAATAGAGGGAATATCTTCCCTAGAGTATATACGTTAGTAGCAGTGATTGGCTGACAAAACGGACGCTAAAGTGGGCGAGATTTGGTAACCAATAGCAGCTCTATTATAATGTTTAGGCAATTCGGGGTGAAGGAGTATATATTCTCGAGCCATAAGCAAGTATCGCGCAGTTCGGAAGAATCACGTTGGTGCACGTTGCAAAGTTAGTTACAAACATGTGAAGTACGCGAAATAATTGGTGCGCGGCAGCTAAAACGACTGTAGTTACATTCGGAAATATCACAGTTTCAGTCGGCGTGTATAAAGATTAAATATGTCAATTATTAATTAAGTGTGACGGCAATAAAAGTGTAGAAACAAATTATTTTATCAGTGTTATCTTTTAGTAACAAATCCTTTCCGTTTACACACCTTGCTTAGAGATACTTGTTCAACCGAGTTATAATAGCTAGCCGGAGGAAAAAGAACCTAAATTTAAAAATAATTAAACACGAGGCGCCCAACAAATAAGATAACACTAGCCATTGAGAACTGCGACAGAACGCAGTAAGGTTATAAGTTCAGTACACTTACAGAAGTTAACATGTATAATAATTCAAGTGTTATAGTTTCAAATGCTACAATTCATAATCAGGCTATTTCTCATTCAAGATCTCAAATATTAGTTAACAATAAATTCCCTAGTCAGTTTAAACTGGTGTGGTCTTTCACAGCACATCCGCGCATACCCTGAAAGCAAGTACTCAACCATAGGAGCAGCCGGCAGCAGAATCACTCTAGATATTGGAGACAACGGGAAAGGTGGCATCTCCAGTCCTGTACTAAATTGTCGCACCATTGCGGCATCTTGTTACTGCTCCACCTTTCTCAAGGAACAGCAAACTAATACGGTGAACCCCGCCCAAACCGTACGCTGAATAAGCTAGAATCATCTCTATTTCGGGAAAAAGGTTCGGTCGCGGTGGAAATCACACACTTCATTGAATTTTTCCTGAATAATACGGAAAGTGCTCAACATGGAACAGGAAATCATCTCCAATTGCTTAAAATGAAAATATAGCACATTAAAACACATTTATTTTGGGATATGCTGTGCTTCCAAGGAAACTGCGAATGTTTTATGTATTTTACATTGGGACGTACGGTACTTCCGAAGAAACTGCAACCATAGGTTATTATTAATTAAAAATGAGAGTTCTTTATAAACGTACACAAAAAGTGGTCCATTCCCCTTAACCGCCATAGTGTTTTCCCCTCCAGATAACCAACCTCTTGACTCCACCCAGCCGGTATCACTTCTCTATGTGACTGGCCTGAAAAACGAACCAATGAACTATGAATTGAAGGGGTAATTCGGATACAGCCTCTATGAAAGAGTTTCACTACGACTGGTACAGAAGGAAACGCTACACCAATACATCATATTTCGGTCTCCTGGAGGAAGGGGCGAAGAATTATTTGCGTGTGTGGTTAAACTGAACGACAGCTATGCCATTTACATATATATATGAGAGCTTTCATCAGCGGCATGGAGACGAAGGTTAAGTTGGTGTCGCTACTAAACGGCAATAAGAAAACCATAATATAGCATGATATTATAAGGTTTAAGTTGCAATGTTACCCTTCGGCAGTTCGGCCATACTTTGGGGGAGATAAAGTAGGCCGCCAATCCAGTGGCTAGAATTATACTGAAAAACAGAGATGGTCATGCTGGTAGGTGGTGGGGCTAGATACCAACATAAACAGCTCCGTTCCATTATGGGCCACATTTTATACACCTCACACTTGCGGGAGACCGCGTTAAGGACGAAAGAGGTTACAGTTGCAAATGTGTGTTTTCTCTTCAAAGTTGTCAGGTGCTTGGAACGGTGTATTGAGAAAAAAAAAATTGTAATAAGGATGTGCACTAAAAATGTAGGCTTTTGTCAAAGGATGAAGTGAAAATGATCGAATTAAAGGAAAATGAGAAACGCTTTGAAAGAACCAGTTACAGCTCAAATGTGGCAAAGCATATCCACGAAAGTTTAAAAAATAAAGAATGAATAATGAGTGTATGGATTATAGGCAACACTGGTAGCATGAACTGGATTATGCAGTGGTTATGACTAAATAAATATTATATGCATATACTAAGGTGGGTGCTTTTTAATAAAACGCATGCTTTTGAAACTACTCGCATGGTATTTGGGATTAATCCTAAAACTATGCATAAGGGAAAAAAATGCGGAATATCCGAATAATACTAAAACGTGACCACAATGAAAACAATCTAAAGTTCATACGACTTTCTGTACCTTCTATCGCTTATTAGTGGATACGAGCATACAAATTACGATAATATTCCATATGCGGGTAAGGACCAGATGCATATCACCCGAGGCTATGTTATGCTTCTGCTACCAACATTGGCTCTAAGCCGCAAGGCGTAGACCAACATTGAGGGCCCTAAGCCGCAAAGCACAACCGAGGGATACTTTTTTTTAAGTAGAGGAGTGGAGTCATATGCCGCAACCGCGAAGCGATGACAGGGCCTAGCCGTAGGATCTGTGCGACTAAACTCGAATGATGCAGAATAGCGTATATTCTTACTTTTCGCGACAATCCATTAGCCACATTTTTTCCCTTACTTTGGCAACAGCTCCAGACAAATCCGCCGTAACCTCTACTTCATTTTAATCCAAACAAACCATTCTGGATACACCTGCATTACACATTTTGTTATAGACACAAAGGGAACAGCGACAGTCAAATGTTTAACAACTGGACGCTATATGCTGACCTTAAAATTTCAACTGAAAATCCACGGAGCTTTAAACTAATGACTAAGTATTGAACGATTCGAACCATTAATAACGAATATCTCGGAAATGGCTAATGCCACAAAATTATTTGAAATAAATTCTGTGTTTAAAGGACCTACATTTCTGATGTAATAAGTTTTCGTCTATCGCTTGATGTTTAGCAGTTAGACAAGATTATTCAAAATCACTTCCGAATGAAGAGGACTTCATAGACTAATCCCAGAAAATTCAAGACACAGTTTTATTCACCATGTAAATAGCTTTAATTTATCGTGTTTTAATAAAAAAATTATAGAGCTTATTTTTAGAAAATAAACAATTTCGAAACATGTTCCATGTAAAAAGTATTTTGGGGTGGGCATATTTTCTTGAAAATCTTCGTGTCCCATTTTTGGAAGATACTGAACTTAAATACAAAGTTTGGTATTTATCCGACTTTTCGTTTTTTAGTTAAGGTGTTCAAAGACACAGCATGGACGCGGACCTTTTTCTGAAAATTTTGGGATGTTTAGGGGATCTCAAAACATATTTCCGGTGAAATCTCGACATCGAATTTCTTGTTCTATACATGGTATAGAAAGTAAAAATTGGGAATTTTTGTCTTGAACAAGTTTCATTGTAATTCGCTGTCAGGCTTGGAAAATGAATCTGTGAAATAAGGGATACATCTCTTTTTCTGGGGCAATTCCTACACACTCGATGGCATTTTCTTGTGCAGAAATGTGTACAGTGAAATACTCTTCAAAAAGTGAGTTCTGCTTTGTTTTTAGACTCATAATATTCCTTCACTTTTAAGTCTGTGTACATGAGGCTGTAGATGATGTTAATTTTGACAAGCATTAATATTCTATTATGGTAGGAAAAGTACCTTCCGTTAAAGTGTATTATATCTAAAATACCACCCGATAATTTGGCATAGAGCGTTAGAATGCTGCTGAAAAAGGTGCGCGTGTGTGTTTGTGATGCCCTCTTCATTCGGAAGTAGTTTTGTGTAATCTGGCATAAATGGTAAACATTAAGCGACAGACAAAACGTACTAAACAAAGAATGTAAGGCGCTTTAAAACACCCGATTTGTATCAAATAACTTTTTTCTTGGCATCAGCCATTTCCGAGATATCCGTTATTAATGTTTCAAATTGTTCAATTCTTTGTCATCCTTTTGAAGTCCTATCGAGGTTCAATTGTTTCTTACGATGTTATGGAAACAGCATGGAATTTTAAGGCCCTGTTCTTAATCATTTGATTATGGCTGTTACCTTTGTATCTATCACGAAATGTGCAATGCAAATGTTTATCTCGATTAAAATGAAGCAGATAGAAAAATAAAATTTCGTAAGAATATTTTTTATAGTCATTAATAAAGGACAGAGAGTAAATAAAGTCATGTGAATCTAACACAAGAATTTGTTTATAATTTTTATGTCGTTATGCAAAAAGTTTAGCCTTCTTAAAGGTAATTTTTCAAACATGTTTTCATCCAAATCCGGGCCGTGATTATTATCAATCTTAAACAAATGTGTCGTCCTCCGTGGACTAGTGGTAGCGTGCTAGCCTCTAGTTCCCAAGGTCGCGGGTTCTAACCCGGCGGAGTGCGATGGATTTTTTCGGGCGTAAAAATCCTTCGGAAGGGAAGTAAAGCCGGTGGTCCCGTGTCGTAGATTTACGGCACGTAAAAGAACCTCAAGCCTGATAAAGAGGCCTGTGAGCAAAATTTCCGGTCTTTCACGCCCAATATGGAATGGGACGCTAAGAACGTCCGTAAATAAAACTCAATTTTTTTTAAACAAATATAGTTACCATAGGGGGCATGAGAACTGCAGAAACGAGGGGGGGGGAGAGAGGCTCCAGTTGGAAAACCGCAATGTGCGGGACAGCAGTTAAAATGGGCAAGGCTCAAGAAAATTAGCCGAGACGTGGGCCCGAAGTGTTGAAGAGTGGCAAATCTCCGATCAGACACCCGTAGCTGTCTACACCGGAATCGAAGAATTTGCTGATAAGCCGACAGTACAACAAAAAGAGCATCGCCGTCTGTCGGAGTTTAGTCATTTATAACGGCAGCAGTGGAATGGGTAACGGCATTTGATCCTTGTAGGATTGATTAGTACTAGGGAGAAAAACGCGTGGAGCGAGCTTATGAATGGCATGGAGAGGAGGGGGATTCCTCTTGCCCCTTGGGGCTTCGTGTGCCATTGATCCGGGGAGGGCGAGGAAAAGAGAGAGAGGACCGACTCTGTGTATGTTATGGGCGCTTTCAAGTCGAGAGGGAAGAGTATAAAGCTGCGTGACATGACTACCCCTGTCCGGCACCGCCCACAGTGGCACGAGGCACTTAGTACTACTCTTGCCAAAAACATGTCCCCCGCTTAATGGGGCTACATCACGTATTTGTGTAGTAGTAATATAGGGACTTCAAACGAACGCTGATCAGAGAGTAATGCAAACCTTGATGGAGCGAGTTGGATCCAGGAAAATAATGTGTGAGACTCGCATTCGGGAAGTCCCAGGTTCGATCCTCGTTGGGCCGGCAACTCTGACCATGGGTATTTTTCAAAGTTTCCCTGCGTCGGTAGGCGAATGCTGGGGTGGTTCCTCTTCTACCACGAATTCCGACTCCGATTTGCTACTGGCCGCTTGAGGTTCAGCTTGAGTGATGTTGCTGTGTGCCCATTAGGGCTGGGCAGAAAATAACGTAACGGTTACCATATTAACGCATACAAATTACCCAATAACTGTTACCAAGGTAACGAAGACTAGTTATCTCGTTAACGGTTACCGAGCCTGGATGACATTCACTGCATGTGCACTGGTATCGCTTATCGGGAACTACAGAGTGAGCCAAAAGACTCCGCCTGCGCGGTGTTCTTCCTGTCCGCGTCCTCGGCGCTCGTTGCCGTCTGCCGCTATCATAGAAAGGCGCGGACGAAACCAACATTTTTAAAACTACTTTTAAAGGCTTTACTTACCAACTTTACCTAAGGAGATGCTGAAACTGGCCACCGTCGTTGTCCATACATTTTTGGCATCTCTTTAGGAAACTATCCATCACTCGCCGTAGTTCACGTTGAGAAATTTCCTGGCGGATATTTTGTTTTAATTCTTCCAGGCCTTGCATACTTTATGTTTTAAGTTACCCCGGAGGGGTATTTTATGAACAATATTACCGGCTGCGCGGTGTTTTTCCACTGGGCGTGTGGAAATGTGATAAATACATGATAATGCGCTGCTGCTATAAAGAAAGTCACGCTGTTGTGACTTTGCTGTGCAGTGTGAAGTGCCGTATTGAGTTGACGGTGATGTGATGTAGTTCAGTTATTACGAGTTATTTATTATTTTGTCCTGTATTTAGTTATAAAGTATATTATGGCTCAGTATATGTTTTCTACTGCACAGCGTGTATTTATTTATGATTCGCATGTTTTAACTCGGTGAGCTTGCCAAGTGAAAGTAGGATTTGCAGAAAGATTTCCAGGTGCAAAAGTTCCAGGCCTACATCAATCCCTGAACTTTACAGTAAATTTCAGGCTACAGCAAGCGTTCAGGTAAAGAAATATAAAAGACGGCTTTCGGTTCTTACCGAAGAAACATTAGACGACATCGTTATGATGGATAGTTTCCTAAAGAGGTGCCAAAAATGTATGGACAACGACGGCGGCCGTTTCAGCATCTCCTTTCGTAAAGTTGGTAAGTAAAGCCTTTAAAAGTGGTTTTAAAAATGTATGGTTTCGTCCGCGCCTTTTTGTGATAGCGGCAGACGGTAACGAGCGCCGAGGACGCGGACAGGAAAAACCCCGCGCAGGCGCTTCGGAGTCTTTTGGCTCACACTGCAGTTACCTCAATACGTTTACAACTTGAGTCATCCTCGCACGGAGTTGTTTGTTTATTACAGTGTGTTGCTTATCGTTCGAATACACGTCACAGGCCAGAGATGACAGGTCAGTCAGCACTGCATTACATTAGGATGGTTATTCACGTGCGATTATAGGTGCACGAGTCTTTATACATCGCGGTAGATGGTATAAATAAACAACTAATGCTGTTTAGTAGTGAAATAAGCTCAAACAACGACATCGATCATATTGAAGAGACACTAGTTACATCTAATCGCTACGAGTAACCGTTAATGCAACGTAACTATGACAACCACGAAAACAAATAGCGTAATAGTTACTGGTAACCTCTACGTGGAACCGTTAACGCACTGTGAGGCAGTATTTTTAACACTTAAATGATTTCAGTCTAATTATATAATATATATATATATATATATATATATAAATTCAATAATTGCCTTAAAGCAATATGTGTATGTAACAATATATATATATAAATATATATATATATAAAAAGTGTATATTACAGTCATTGTATATGTTAATATTATTGTAACATGTTCAATAATGTTATATGAATGTAGGTATTAGGTAATTCAATAATGTAGGAGCTGTGAGAAATAGGTCAAAAGTTGATAACAATGAGGTAACCTTGAGGCAATAATGAGTAAGAATGTTTAATAATGCTACTAGTCATTATTGGAGCAACAATAATGTAATTTTAGTGACAGTTTATAAAAATAGCCAATCAACAACCAGAAAAAGCTTTAGTTAAATGAAGGTATTCTATTGGACTAGGATTAGCCAATCAGGAACTAAAAAGGAGAAAAATTTACAAATTTAGAAGTCAGTTGCCTGTAAACAGTGTTCCTAACCGGACGCGAGACACGTCCTCGAGAGATTTAATACGTATTCGTGTGAGACGAAAAATAAGTTTACGTGTTAAAAAGTGCAATTAATTAATAAAAAGAACCTCACAGCTCTCTATATCAGTGAAGTGTTATTTAAATTGTATCAAACATTAATAAAAGGAGTGAAGTAAAATTATAATCTGTAAGCCTACATTCTTTGTTGCACCACAACCCTACCAAGACTTCCATGTCTCTAACAATAATACTGACACAGCCGAGGCAAACATAAATATAATATTTAAAGAAACAGTATTAATTACAAAGTTAATATTTTTAAACTTATAGCGAAGGCTACCGGACAGCGGGTACTATACGTGCCGTTGCAACGAACTTCAAGTTCGGCTCCCCAACAGTTGAAATATAATACATCTTCTTCAAACTGACTTTCCATATGTAGCAGCAACAAACCTTCTTCAACTGTAGCTGAGACAGTTTATAGCCGTTACTTGAAAATAACTCACATCCCTAGTGCACCCCTCAATAGGGTTTTATCGGGGTTTTTAAGTTTGGATGGGTGTTAAAGGAATGGCTTTTTTGTTTTCGGATGGGTGGATTAGAAAGGAGGTAACGTGTTGCTCCTCGACGTCTGTCGCTTAGGATGTAGGGCCCCTTCTGCACCTGATGGGAGTGATTTTTGAAAATGGAAAGTTTTATTGGTTGTGGGAATGAATCTTGAAGCCAATCAGCTCTTGGCTGGATTAAAAATAGAGCTCAGCTTCAGATGCTGATAGATAGGCTTCAATGTTATCTAGCATCCTCACACGCCATGCGGGGAACCCGATATAGGCCTGAAGCAGTGAGTTCTGGAATTATAATCCTCAAGAAACCTGGCCAGGGTCAGATCTCCTGGGGAATGTAGGACCAGGCGACGGCGGTTTGTGTGTTACGGCAGGACGGTGAAATTTGCGCTCTGGTGTTTGATGGTATGTGACCTATGGTGCCGAGGCATGGACTTTGGTAGAGGGACAAAAAATATAATATCTTGGCAGTGCTAGAGTATCAAGGATGGAAAGGAGAAAAGAAGAGGTGAGACAGATGGTGGATATGGAGGAAACCGTGGTGGAGAAAATTGAAAGGGGGGTCTTCAATGGTAAGGACATGTGAAAAGAATGGAGGATGATGGGTGACCTAAGACCTGTTTAGAATGTTCACCTCGTGGAAGAAGAAAGCGAGGTAGGCCAAGAGCAACCTGGAGAGGAGAGATTCATAGAATGATGAATAATCGGCACCTGGAGGAGGATGAATTGTTCAATCGGGAAGAATGGCGAATGAGAATACAGGGCAACTGCTGAAGAGTGGAGAAACCATTAAAAGTAAGTGTTTGGTGGTACTGCTGGGGCCACCCATCCGTGGAGCTGTCTCGATTGCCACCGGACTTCGGGGTTGTGGATGGCTTAGGTAAAACTAACCGGTGTCACCATGTTGGAATCGTTCTTGCTGGCTCACATAATCCGCATCATTTTATATCTTCATATCTCTTTGATAATATATATTTTCTATCATTCCTATCTCAAGAGTTAAGCAGAAAGGGGAATAATCCAGTTAAAAAAGTCCCCCTTCAGCCGGGATTCTAACGCGGTCCTCCAGGATTAGGATGCGTAGACAGCTAACAGATTGTTTATTGATTTCCTACGAAATTGCTGAAACGTACAGCCCCTCACATGTGCTTGCCTTGATTTCAAATGAGCGTAACTCAGCAGCAATCAATCCTGCATTAATTTCGCATTATGTAACAGGGAAGCTCTCCAAGGTTAGACGATCATCGTGCTTGCGACATAAATCAAAACCGTGTTTCAATAAATGACGTACGTATGGTGCAAACATTATGAATGGAACTGTATTAGCTACCATCATTTTTGCAAACCAGTTGCACTTTTGAACTTTTCTACGAGTCGAAGTTTTAAAAAGTTATTAGCATTAATACACTGAAAGTCTAACTTAGATTTCATTTGTTTGAATTCAACAGAACACAAACACAGTTTCAATACACATTAGTTGTTTTTTTTTTAATTTTTAAAAATATTTTATAAAAAAATTGGTTTAATTAAGAAATGTTTCACGCACAATTTGTTTTCATTTATATATAAGCCAAAATCTGTGCAAAAATTGCATTCCCATTTATAAGCTTGAGCTGACCATGAAATTACCTCGACAATATGCAGTAAATAAATAAGCTGATGTCTGTCCTTGAGCGCCACAAGAACCTCAAGCTATGGGGAGTCTTGCACTGTTGTCATATTGTATTCCCCCGAATAGAAAGTGCCGCACGTCAAATGAATCCGCTTCTAAAGCCCCTTGTACACGATCAAATTTTTGTCAAATTCAATACTTTACAAGACGCTTCAGGAATTGTCACAACTTTACAACTTTTCTTGTCAAATTGCTTTCAATACTTTTAAACTCTTAAAGAGTCTCAAAAGCAAACAAGGACATACTCTAAACGATCAAAGATTTGATAATGATTTGGTGGCTTTAGCCAATGAAATGCGAGTATTTCCAGTGCGTCACGAAATATGCAACATGGCGGAAATTGAAAAGTAAAAACTCTGATATGTTGCACTCACATGACTTTCTCTACTCTTGTACGAACTATTTTTTACAAACTCTTATGCTCCATATGCTTCATGTTAATCGAGATATTAATCTTATTGTTAATTTTCTTGTAGATGCAAGGGGAATTGCTAGACTTTAAGCGTTTAAGAGCTGGTTACTATGTGGAGTATTCCATTCTCTTTGTATTACCACGACAAAAAAAATGAATAACGAATTTGAGAAAAAGTATAAGTATTGGGAAATTTAAGGCAATAACAAGCAATATCTTGAAAATGGTTCACTCAACAACAAAAATGTATATGACATAAATTGTGTATTTTAACGCGATATACATTTTTTGTGTAGTAAAATTTTGTCTATCTCTTATGGTTTGCCAGTTATGCAAAAGTCGTTCACAATGAAGAACACTTTTGGAGACATTCCCAGAAAATTCGAGATATACATTTCATTTGTCATGAAAATATATTAAACATATGAGAGTTTAATCAAAATCGTTAGAGCCATTTTTGAGAAAATTAAAATTTTCGAAAAATGTTCCATGTAAAGCGTAATCTGGGGTGGGGGGATTTTCTTGAAAACCTTCGTGTCGCATCCTTGGAAGATACTGAACCTAAATACCAAGTTTTGTGTTTATCCGACTGTTCGTTTCTGAGTTATGCTGTTCACAGACACACACGGACATGTTTCCAAAAATGCTCTTTTTGGATTCAGGGGTTCTCAAAACACGTATTTCCGGTGAAATCTCGTTAACGAATTTTTGGGTGGAATACAATATTTCCCCTACTTACTATACGTAGTAGCGAAAGTAAAAAACAAGATCATAGTGGGCCAAGAGGAATCGAAGGAGGGAGCCTCGCACGTTACCACGGAGCCATCTCGCTCGGCCTACACAGCTGTATACTTGAACCACTTCACATAACTAGTTTTTATATCAGCAATAAAAACCGAAAATGAATTCTGTGTCACTTGCCGTGACCTATCCTTGCTAAATTCTGTTTGTGAAGGCGGAGGAAACATTTCGACTTTGAAGAAGCATTCCGCAAGAGGAATTCTCTGACAGCAGGCTTCCTCCAATGATGTCGCTATTACCTCGAAGATTGGATCTTTCTCGTCCGTAACCGCGAACAAAGCAATGTGAAGTGATGTGCTCCCCTTTAAGATTCGCGACATCAGACAATGTGGGACAGACATGTCGATACGTGGAAATCTCGTTTTTACGGCACCAAATGGGTCTCGTTCTTCAGCAATAAGGAAACACGCTCAGAATTCCAATTTCTGCTCTGATGGTTCGCCATTTCTATCCGAAATAGCGTGAAAAGTCTCAAGAGAGTGGCTGTAAATACAATAGCATAGCGAATTAATGTATTTACATTAACTTGGAATTGAATTGAATTATCGACGCTCTTTAGCTGCTGTGGTCCTTAGCGTCCCATTCTATATTGGGCGTGAAAGACCGGTAATTTTGCTCAAAGGCCTCTTTATCACGCTTGAGGTTGTTTTACGTGCCGTAAATCTACGACACGGGACCACCGGCTTTACTTCCCTTCCGAAGGAAGCCATGCTAAGGATTTTAACGCCCGAGAAAATCCAGCGCCCCTCCTCCGGGTTTGAACCCGCGACCTCGGGAACTAGTGGCTAGCATGGTAACCACTACCACGGAGGACAACGCATTCTTGGAAGACGGTACACTTAAATACCAAGTTTTGTATTTAATCAACATTTCGTTGTTTTTACTTTCTCTACTACGTATAGTAAGTAGGGGAAGTATTGCATTCCACCCAAAAATTCGATACCGAGATTTCACCGGAAATACATGTTTTGAGACCTCCTGAATCCAAAAAAAGCATTTTTGGAAACATGTCCGTGTGTGTGTCTGTGTGTGTGTCTGTGTGTCTGTGTGTGTGTCTGTGTGTGTGTCTGTGAACAGCATAACTCAAAAACTAACAGTCGGATAAACACCAAACTTGGTATTTACGTTCAGTATCTTCCAGAGATGCGACACGAAGGTTTTCAAGAAAATCCCCCCACCCCAGACTACCCTTTACATGGAACATTTTTCGAAAATTTTAATTTTCTCAAAAATGGCTCTAACGATTTTGATGAAAATATCATATGTTTAAGATAATGTCATGAGAAATGAAATGTATATCTCGAAATTTCTGGGAATGTCTCCAAAAGTATTCTTCATTATGAACGACTTTTGCATAACTGGTAAACCATAAGAGATAGACAAAATTTTACTACACAAAAAATGTAGATCGCGTTAAAATACACAACTTATATCATATACATTTTTTTTGTTGAGTGAACCGTTTTCGAGATATTGCTTGTTATTTCCTTAAATTTTCCAATACTTATACTTTTTCTCAAATTCGTTATTCATTTTTTTATGTCCTGGACATGCAAAGAGAATGGAATGCGCCACATAGCAACCAGCGATAAAATATTTGACTATCGCTTAAAAGCTACCATATTCCCCTTGCATCTACAAGAAAATTACAAGTAAGATTGACATCTCGATATCTCGATTAATATGAAGCATATGGAGAATAGGCGTTTGTAAAAATAGATTGTACAAGAGTAGAGAAAGTCATGTGAGTGTAACACATCAGATTTTTTGGTTATCTGTTCACACACACACGCGCCTTTTTTGCTTAAATTGCTTTCTTTTTGGATGCAGGGAGTCGCAAAACTGTATTTCCAATGAAACCTCGTGTCGAATTTTTGGGTAGAATGCAACACTTCCCCTACTTTCTATAGGTAAGCAGTAGATAAGGTAAAGGTGCTGTTTTTAAATATAGGGGGCCCCAAAACGTGTATTTCCACTGAAATCTCGTATCGAATTTTTGGGTAGAATGCAACACTTCCTCTACTTTCTATAGGTAAGTAGCATATAAGGTACAAGTGCTCTTTTTAAATACAGGGGACCTCAAAACGCGTATTTCCAGTGAAATTTTGTATGGAATTTATTTGTGGGATGCAATACGTCCCTTACTTTCTATAGTAATTAGAAGATAAAGTACAAGTGCTCTTTTTAAATTCAGGGGATCTCAAAACGCGTATTTCCAGTGAAATCTCGTATGGAATTTATGGGTGGGATGCAATACTTCCCTTACTTTCTATAGTAATTAGAAGATGAAGTACAAGTGCTCTTTTTAAATTCAGAGGACCTCAAAACGCGTATTTCCAGTGAAATCTCGTATGGAATTTATGGGTGGGATGCAATACTTCCCTTACTTTCTATAGTAATTAGAAGATAAAGTACAAGTGCTTTTTTAAATTCAGGGGACCTCAAAACGCGTATTTCCAGTGAAATCTCGTATGGAATTTATGGGTGGGATGCAATACTTCCCTTACTTTCTATAGTAATTAGAAGATAAAGTACAAGTGCTTTTTTTAATTCAGGGGACCTCAAAACGCGTATTTCCAGTGAAATCTCGTATGGAATTTATGGGTGGGATGCAATACTTCCCTTACTTTCTATAGTAATTAGAAGATGAAGTACAAGTGCTCTTTTTAAATTCAGAGGACCTCAAAACGCGTATTTCCAGTGAAATCTCGTATGGAATTTATGGGTGGGATGCAGTACTTCCCTTACTTTCTATAGTAATTAGAAGATAAAGTACAAGTGCTTTTTTAAATTCAGGGGACCTCAAAACGCGTATTTCCAGTGAAATCTCGTATGGAATTTATGGGTGGGATGCAATACTTCCCTTACTTTCTATAGTAATTAGAAGATAAAGTACAAGTGCTTTTTTAAATTCAGGGGACCTCAAAACGCGTATTTCCAGTGAAATCTCGTATGGAATTTATGGGTGGGATGCAATACTTCCCTTACTTTCTATAGTAATTAGAAGATAAAGTACAAGTGCTTTTTTAAATTCAGGGGACCTCAAAACGCGTATTTCCAGTGAAATCTCGTATGGAATTTATGGGTGGGATGCAATACTTCCCTTACTTTCTATAGTAATTAGAAGATAAAGTACAAGTGCTTTTTTAAATTCAGGGGACCTCAAAACGCGTATTTCCAGTGAAATCTCGTATGGAATTTATGGGTGGGATGCAATACTTCCCTTACTTTCTATACCTAGGAAATAGGTAAGGTACAATTCAACGGGGCCTCGAAACGTGTACTTCCGGCGAAATCTCGTATACAGTCTTTGGTTGGAATGCAACACTTTCTCTCCGCAGTAGAGAAAGTAAAAAGTAAGAATTAATACACAATGCTTACTCCGACTGTGACCTTATAGCAGCCCGTGCTACAACAATTAACTTCCAACGTCTCAGCACATCTGCACGGAAGTAAAGTAACACTAAAGCGCAGAAAGGACGAAACGTACTTTTGATGGCTGTGCTGCCATTGGTATGGGCATCATAAACTCGGTTTATGAGAAATAAGGCCGGTAATATTTAACAGGCGGTGGAAATGAAACTCTAGAAGTCGGAAAGCAGGAGGCCATTTCAAATAAGGACTGCAAACGCAAGTACTAACATCCCTTCGTGAAAACTGGAACTGACTTACTCGGTGTTACATGCGTTTTTATATTTATAACGTCTATCAGGAATCATAAAGCCCATAGCTAGATATCTGAGTCAGCACTGACAGAAATAACACCTTTGTCGAAATTTTATCATGACATTTAATGCTGTAAACACTATCCAGTTGTATTTCTCTCCCCCCTCCCTCAGCCTATTTATTATTTTACGTCACTTACTACGTGGTCATATCACGACGGATCTGTTAGGAGACACCTCGCAGATCGGTGTGCGGCGGACACTTAGCCTTCTAGATCTCTTCCCTGTACCATACCATCTTACTTTGTCACGTGTCCACAAAGGCTTGTGTATAGCAACTGTATCTCTGCTTCTGTGACGAGCAGATGGCCTCCTTGACATGTGTCCACAGAGGCATGTGTACAGCAACTGCATCTCTGCTTCAGTGGCGAGCAGATGGCCTCCTTGACATGTGTCCACAGAGGCATGTGTACAGCACTGCATCTCTGCTTCAGTGGCGAGCAGATGGCCTCCTTGACACGTGTTCACAGATGCATGTGTACAGCAACTGCATCTCTGCTTCAGTGGCGAGCAAATGGCCTCCTTGACACGTGTTCACAGATGCATGTGTACAGCAACTGCATCTCTGCTTCTGTGACGAGCAGATGGCAGCCTCGACACATGTTCACAGAGGCATGTGTACAGCAACTGTATCTCTGCTTCTGTGACGAGCAGATGGCAGCCTCGACACATGTCCACAGAGGCATGTGTACAGCAACTGTATCTCTGCTTCTGTGACGAGCAGATGGCAGCCTCGACACATGTTCACAAAGGCATGTGTACAGCAACTGTATCTCTGCTTCTGTGACGAGCAGATGGCAGCCTCGACACGTGTTCACAGATGCATGTGTACAGCAACTGTATCTCTGCTTCTGTGACGAGCAGATGGCAGCCTCGACACGTGTTCACAGATGCATGTATACAGCAACTGTATCTCTGCTTCTGTGACGAGCAGATGGCAGCCTCGACACGTGTTTACAGATGCATGTGTACAGCAACTGTATCTCTGCTTCTGTGACGAGCAGATGGCAGCCTCAACACATGTCCACAGAGGCATGTGTACAGCAACTGTATCTCTGCTTCTGTGACGAGCAGATGGCAGCCTCGACACGTGTTCACAGATGCATGTGTACAGCAACTGTATCTCTGCTTCTGTGACGAGTAGATGGCAGCCTCGACACGTGTTCACAGATGCATGTGTACAGCAACTGTATCTCTGCTTCTGTGACGAGCAGATGGCAGCCTCGACACATGTCCACAGAGGCATGTGTACAGCAACTGTATCTCTACTTCTGTGACGAGTAGATGGCAGCCTCGATACATGTTCACAAAGGCATGTGTACAGCAACTGTATCTCTGCTTCTGTGACGAGCAGATGGCAGCCTCGACACATGTTCACAGATGCATGTGTACAGCAACTGTATCTCTGCTTCTGTGACGAGTAGATGGCAGCCTGGACACATGTTCACAAAGGCATGTGTACAGCAACTGTATCTCTGCTTCTGTGACGAGCAGATGGCAGCCTCGACACATGTTCACAAAGGCATGTGTACAGCAACTGTATCTCTGCTTCTGTGACGAGTAGATGGCAGCCTCGACACATGTCCACAGAGCCATGTGTACAGCAACTGTATCTCTGCTTCTGTGACGAGTAGATGGCAGCCTCGACACATGTCCACAGAGGCATGTGTACAGCAACTGTACCTCTGCTTCTGTGACGAGCAGATGGCAGCCTCGACACATGTCCACAGAGGCATGTGTACAGCAACTGTACCTCTGCTTCTGTGACGAGTAGATGGCAGCCTCGACACATGTCCACAGAGGCATGTGTACAGCAACTGTACCTCTGCTTCTGTGACGAGTAGATGGCAGCCTCGACACATGTCCACAGAGCCATGTGTACAGCAACTGTACCTCTGCTTCTGTGACGAGCAGATGGCAGCCTCGACACATGTCCACAGAGGCATGTGTACAGCAACTGTATCTCTGCTTCTGTGACGAGTAGATGGCAGCCTCGACACGTGTTCACAGATGCATGTGTACAGCAACTGTATCTCTGCTTCTGTGACGAGTAGATGGCAG
This sequence comes from Deroplatys truncata, assembly GCA_030765065.1. NCBI lineage: Eukaryota > Metazoa > Arthropoda > Insecta > Mantodea > Mantidae > Deroplatys > Deroplatys truncata. The sequence goes on from CM060979.1 coordinate 19,450,191, forward strand.
CCTCGACACGTGTTCACAGATGCATGTGTACAGCAACTGTACCTCTGCTTCTGTGACGAGCAGATGGCAGCCTCGACACATGTCCACAGAGGCATGTGTACAGCAACTGTATCTCTGCTTCTGTGACGAGCAGATGGCAGCCTCGACACATGTCCACAGAGGCATGTGTATAGCAACTGTATCTCTGCTTCTGTGACGAGTAGATGGCAGCCTCGACACATGTCCACAGAGGCATGTGTACAGCAACTGTACCTCTGCTTCTGTGACGAGTAGATGGCAGCCTCGACACATGTTCACAGATGCACGTGTACAACAACTGTACCTCTGCTTCTGTGACGAGTAGATGGCAGCCTCGACACATGTCCACAGAGGCATGTGTACAGCAACTGTATCTCTGCTTCTGTGACGAGTAGATGGCAGCCTCGACACGTGTTCACAGATGCATCCAGTCAGATTGGTTGGGCCACGGAATTTGAATCCGGCACCCTCCCCCAAATGCGAGCCATAGACGTTACCGCCTGAGCCATCCCGCTCGGTCAGCAACATTACCTACAGTATCTTGCACACACTTTCCCTCTATACATGATTAGGGACGAAATAAAAACAGCGACATTATTTACTTTACCTCTGTTAAAGGCTCCAGTTTCTTCCTCTAAGCCAAGAAAACTTCTGTGTAATCTTTGTAATTTGCTTTCACAAATTTCGTAACAAATGAATATGATTAGCGATGTTCAGACTTCTGGAAGCCTTATCCTCCCCAGAGTAGTCAAGTAATTTTTTTAGATAGATTAAAGTTTTGATCCCCTAGTTATTTAATAACATAAAACCAACATTATTTTCACATAATGCAGAAACCGTTAATATGTACAGCGAAATAAGATCCGCATTCCTAGGGCACCAAGTTAAGCGCTTTAGAAAAGATACATACACGGTTTATTCTGTAACGTTTTGTTAAGGCTTAATAATTTCTTAAAGCCGCATTGGCATTCTGTAACTTCGTAACAAAACAAAATGTTGTTAAGAATAAAGATTTGGTTTCTGAACGCTGTGCCGTTTTCGCCTCCCCCATGGTCGTGGTTCATGCAACAGCACGTCACAATGCTTCAGGGTGATGACGTCATTCATAACCAGAGAAAGCCAACGTCCAAAACTTGGAACAACATACTGTTAGAAGTGACGTAAGACATCACCTCATCACGTAATACATCATGCACGATCGTCATTGGCTGGGTTGCGACACGCCACTGATGCCAGCGTGAGAAGAGGAGTCGCTTTTTCGCCAGGGACCGAGACGGAACAACTAGCCATCGTGACAGCGAGGTTCGGCATAATTCACCAAGGGTTATTTCGGCCTTTTCTAAATTATATTTAAAACCTTGTTTGGTAAGCTTTTCAAAATTCAATCTTTAACTCTTGGTAATTTTCCAAATTCTTGTGCGGGAGAGTGTTGACATCGCATTTCATACAACTTTGTGGTATTCGTTACTTGGTCATACATTCTTTAAATGCACAAGGCAACCTTAATCATAGAAAGCAAAGAAAATATCACATTGTATTTGGGCATATTAATTTGTTAAACAAATGTTAAAACAAGCTGATCTAATCATTGTAAACGGATATATCACTTTAAAATAAATTGTTATTCTACGAGCTCCCAACTTAACTTTTAAGAGACGAATTTTAACAGGAGTGTGAATGCAGTGTAATCTCATATCGTAATAAAAACTAATAGTTATTGATTTAAGAATTTTAGGTTCAAGTACTGATAAATCTTGTACTTATTTGCATGGTTCACGAATTAATTTGCCTCATTTTTAGGTTAAGATTTTGAACTGAACCCTTTTGAGAACTGTAGCATAATACAGCGATACGTTTTCGTTCTCAGAATTATTTTAAGATAATTTCCAATCTGCTAAAACAAGTGGCTAGCAAAAAGTAATTTACCAGTTTCTCGTAATTTAATTTATACTGATGATCCTGGAAGAGGAAGAACATAACACAAAAGGTAGTCAATTGGGTTATAAAATGATAATTTATACTCAATAAATTTGTATATAAAAATACTTGTAGCTGCAACATTTCCCCATATATCACAACTATGAAACTAACCTTTCTTTTCACTAGACCTTCCACTTAACGAATACCTAAAATGATATGGATATTATCAGACCCTAATAATTATTTTCATTCAAAGATTAAGATGCAAGAACATGTCCACAGAACTGAAGTTGAACATTGCCAAATCGTGAATAAAATAAGTAGCTACTTATGCTTGATTGTATACATTAAAATTTCAGAAAAATCCGCATGACAACTGGTATCTTTAAGAACCATAATTAAAAGCCAAAAACCATAAAGAAAATTAAGCAATAACTGCGGATTGATATGAATTAATGAAATTTACACCAAAACAATGTCAAACTGCGTTGCTAATAATTTTGTCTGTCTTTTTAACCTAAAATAAAACTCAATTTACAGTCACTGCCACAGCTGTTTGACAGCTTGGAAGTTTTCCCCATAAAAATCTAATTATTTGGGGTCACAAGACATGTATAAGACAAGACATGTATGTCTTGCTATTCTAAGAAATGGGTGCGAATTTAAAAAGTCCGCATACATTTTATATTTTTCGTGTACCATTTTCACAGCACGCTTTGTCTCCATCTTGGAGGGTAAAATAATAAAAGCGCTCGGTAGTTGGTAATTTGGTGCTGGCGGCAGTGTGAAAACAAAACACTATCGCAGAGCACACGAATTTTCGATTAGTCACTCCAGTGGTCTAACAAACCACGAGAAAACAAATGTCGCGATAACAAGCAAGTTACAGAATGCCAGGTAACAGCACATTGGTTAGCGGCGATTCTTTAAGCTTAAAAAAATAATTGTCGCCTTCTTAAAACAAGTTACACAATAGCCCTAATAGTCTGCAACTAATATGTGCACTTACTTCTAATGTTGGAAATTTTTTTCTCTTTACACAATTATTTAGCATGCTCTGTCAACGAACCTGATTACAACATAAATACAAATGAAATAAAGCAAAACTTTCTTACATGAGGGTTGTTAGAAGAGTTGGCATCCATAAACTTCAGTGCATACATATATAGAATTAGAATAAACGTCCTCTTTCACTACAAACATCTGCAGTATTTGATAAATGGCAATTAAAAGAACAAATATAACACAGAATCGATTGTTACTTTTTAAAGTTTGTCTTTTGTTTGCTGAAATGTTACACCATGGCCATCTACGTATATTCCTTGCAATGAAATGCAACTAGCTTTTGTTTTTTGTACTCTGCGGGATAAACAACTATTTATATTCTATGGAGTAACAACTGTTTTCTACTCTATGGCATTCTCAACTAAAAAGCATGGCCCTCTTCGTGAGCATGATCTTTTCTAACTCCAATGTGTTAGCTTTGCAAGGCTTTGTAAAGCCTTTTTAATCTTTCAGTAATTTATGAAATGAAATTATAAGATGCTTTATAGCCCCGTGTCCGTCAAACAAACTGGGCTTTTCAATGGTGAAAAAATTATTACAATCGTTGGAGTGGTTTTTAAGATTACTCTACATACATATACACACACATAGGAATTTTCTCTCTTTATAATATTAGTACATATTTATATTATATTAGCAAGTTTAAAAGGAAGTAAATTAAATCGTTATCAGTTAAACATCAACCAAGGAAACCTGACAGCTTTCTCGCTTGGCTCCTACTAGCGTGACAGCTGCTACCAGGTGGTCTGCCCATCTCTGGTCACGCCACGATCAAAAGAAGGCACCAACATCATAAAAATTACAAAACATCAGCAGGCAGCTATAATCACATGAATGGTCAGATATTATCAAGCGGATCATATTCATTGTTCGCTTGGGATAATTTATTACAAGTTTCCGGTTCCGGCCACAACAAAATTGATAAGCTCAAGCACATTTCTATTGCTTTGTCTACTACTCACACTATTTCCAAAACCAGTGATGATAATCGCGCCTTTAATAATTTATCAGGTGCATTGTTCGAAGAAGAGTTTTGTATAGGCAAATCGGCTCTAAAGGAGTGGAAATAACTAAGCACAATTTTACGGGATGACTGCCTCTATGGCAATGTGGTCAGCGTTCTGGCTTTTCAACAGCCCCGAGATCTCGGGTTCGATTCCCGACTGAAACGGGGAAATTGTATTTGATTAGAATCTTAGCATACCCTTCACAGAATATGGAAGTATACATGTGGGAGCGAATGTCAGTCTATTTCAAGTTAAAAATTGATAAAAACCCAATATTGAAGCATAGCATTAATAAAAAAAATGTTTAAAAAATGTGCTACTTATAACCTGTATTTGCATGCCACACAATTGGATGTTTTAATAACAAAACTTTTAAAGCCCAAAAAAAAAAAAAAAAAAAAAAAAAAAAAAGGATACTTATTTGGTCCTGTAGCATTGAACTTTAAATTTAATTTCCTATTTCTTTTTTTCAGCATTTTTACCTTGAAAATGCTCCTTGGACGTTTATAACCTATTAGCTTGAAATTTTCAGGGGAGGTTCAGGAATTGTGGATTTAAAAAACTGTTGTGCACCAGTTAAAAATATTAAATAGTTCTGCTGAAATTATTTTCTACGGCTCAAATTGAAAAAGTTGAAAAATTCAATATAGTGTGAACAAAAACAATTTTCTCTTAAACCAATTGAAATTAAGAGATGCCTAAACAGCAATTTCTTTACATTTGTATACTAAGCTCAAATTAAAATTTTGGGAGCGATATAACAAACCGTAGGGTCGAAGGAACATTTTATATTACCATATCAAAAAGTGATTAATCAATTAATATCTCAAGGTTTGACATAGCTCAATGAAAAGTTGTGCAATTTTATGTTCCGAGTATATGATAAAAAAGTCAAAGAAATCTGAAGAAAAAATTTGAGTTTTTGGAGACGTATTTGCCTTAAAGAACCCTCAGTCAACGAGCTGTTTTTCAAGTCAAAGCCCCGATATCACCATAAAGTTAATGGGGGCTATAACAATGAAACAAAAACATAACAATATCTTTGTTAATGGTTTTAATTTTCAAATGTTTATACTTTCCTCAAGTGGCAAGTCGCTATTTGTGTGTGCTTGGGGTCAAGCAAAGATGATGGAATTAAAAAAAAAATTAAATTGAGTTTTATTTATGAACATTTTTTAACTGTTGTGGTCCTTAGCGTCCCATACTAAATGGGCGTGAAAGACCGGAAATTTTGCTCAGATGCCTCTTTATCAGGCTTGAGGTTCTTTTACGTGCCGTAAATCTACGACACGGAACCACCAGCTTTACTTCCTTCCGAAGGAAGCCGTGCTAAGGGATTTTTAAGCCATAAAAAAAATCCATCGCCCTCCGCCGGGTTTGAACCCGCGACCTCAGGAACTAAAGGCTAGCATGGTAACCACTACACCACGGAGGACGACATGGACTTTCAAAGCCTCACATAGGGATCCGCTGTTTAAAAATCCAGGGCCGGCTCCGGGGGTACGCCTCCTTGCAATGACACTATCTTAATAAAATGAAGAAATGTGTATTTGAAATTATCTGCATACTCCACGATTACATCAAGAATACAGTCATGTTTATTATTCTTAAAGGCGCAATGTAATGGCTTGGCTGAAAATATAAAGCCATACAAGCTGAAGGAAGCGACTGCAAATTGCAAGTATGCAACCTTATTATATTACTATTCTATGGATCCATGCCACTTCTGTCCTGGCACGGATTCATAACCCTCTGAGCTTTCACTCCAGACTCTAGCGGGGATTGGAGCGGCAAGAAGATAGCCCACATTTGTGTCACTTAGTTGCTGTCCTGTCTTGGACGCACATGCGAATCAGAAGTATCAACTTTATTATACACCTACGTGTCCTACGACAAAGTGTGCTATAGTGAGAAGTAAAGTACCGATCACTTGCAGTGTAAAACTTAGCAGGAAATCGTCCTTTGTTTTACCATATTCGTCATTAATTTTCCATTGTTTATACTTAAAATCAAATGAATCATTTTTACAATGCTGCCAGCACTGCCAGCAGTCGATTGAAACAAAAGTAGAGACAGCAGTTGCACCCGGCCAGCTGTGAATTTGCGCGCGTGATTTGAACGGGAACCGTGGTGCTTGGCTTAGTTTCATTAGTGTGGGCACTTGCGCTCTATAATAGTTAGTGCCTCTACAATTAAGACGATCTTCGCTTAAGGTTCCGGTTAGATATTAACTGGGAATCAGGGCAAATGTTCGTATTACCAGCTTCGGTTAACAGCTAACCGGGAGTTATTCTTAGCGGTCAACTAACAGTCACCTCGCGTAGCGGTTAGGGTACTGACTTGGAGGAAGAATGATGTGGTGGAGGTATATTTATTGCAATCTAAGAATTTCGGGAAGGTATTCCTGGCACTACCCCTACATTCATGTAAAAATGTGTAAGTGTAAAAATCTATCACTTTAGCTTACTGTATCCTTATACCTACAACGAAATGTATAATAGCTAGTTTGTAGAAGTGGGTTAGAGAAGGTCATCTGAATGGAAAACATCAGATTATTATTTTTACTTTCTCTATTACGTATAGTAAGTAGAGGAAGTATTGCATTCCACCCAAAAATGCGATATCGAGATTTACCGCAAATACATGTTTTGAGGCCCCCTGAATCCAAAAAAGCATTTTTAGAAAAAGATCCGTGTGTGTGGGTGGAAGTGTGGCTGTGAACAGCATAACTCAAAAACGTAAAGTCGGATAAATACCAAACTTGGCATTTAGCTTCATATCTTTCAAAGATGCGACACGAAGATTTTCAAGACCACCCGCAATCGCAGACTACCATTTACATGGAATATTTTTCAAAATATTTATTTTCTCAAAAATGGCTCTAACAATTTTGATTAAAATATCGTGTTTAAGATACTTTCATGGCAAATGAAATGTATATCTTAAATTTTCTCGGAATGTCCCCAAAAGCCGTTTTCATTCTGAATGTACTTTGCATAACCGGTAAACGCTAAGAGATAGACAAAATTTTACTACACACAAAATGCAGATCTCGTTAAAACACACAATTTATGTCATATACATTTTTACTTTCTCTACTACGTATAGTAAGTAGGGGAAGTATTGTATTCCACCCAAAAATTCGATACCGAGTTTTCACCAGAAATATATTTTTGAAGCCCCCTGAATAAAAAAAAGCATTTTTGGAAACATGTCAGTGTGTGTGTGTGTGTGTGTGTGTGTGTGTGTGTGTGTGTGTGTTTTTTCTGTGAACAGCATAACTGAGAAACGAATATTCGGATAAACGCCAAACTTGGTATTTAGGTTCAGTATCTTCCAGAGATGCGACGCGAAGGTTTTCAAGAAAATCCCCCCACCCCAGACTACCCTTTACATGGAACATTTTTCGAAAATTTTAATTTTCTCAAAAATGGCTCTAACGATTTTGATTAAAATATCATATGTTTAAGATAATGTCATGAGAAATGAAATGTATATCTCGAATTTTCTGGGAATGTCTCCAAAAGTATTCTTCATTGTGAACGACTTTTGCATAACTGGTAAATCATAAGAGATAGACAAAATTTTACTACACAAAAAATGTAGATCGCGTTAAAATACACAATTTACGTCATATACATTTCTTTGTTGAGTGAACCATTTTCGAGTATTGCTTGTTATTCCCTTAAATTTTGCAATACTTACACTTTTTCTCAAATGGGAATTCGTTATTGGTTTTTTCTTGTGCTGGTAATGCAAAGAGAATGAAATACTGCACATAGCAACCATCTCTTAAAATATTTGACTATTAAAGCCTGCCATATTCCCCTTTCACCTACAAGAAAATTAGCAATAAGATTAACATCAAGCATATGGAGAATAAGCGTTTGTAAAAATAGCTTGTACAAGAGTAGAGAAAGTCATGTGAGTGTAACACATCAGATTTTTTTCTTCATTTTGGTTTTGTTTGAATTTTCCAATACCTACACTTTTACTCACATGGGAATTCATTACTGTTTTTTTTTAAATTTTATTTTATTTTTTTATATGTCCTGGACATGTAAAGAGAATGGAATGCTCCACATAGCAACCCGCTCTTAAAACATTTGACTATCGCTTAAAGCCTACCAATTCCCCTTGCACATACAAGAAAATTAGCAATAAGATAGTTCTGTAAATGTTTATCATTAACAGTAGATGGAGATAAAAGAGTTTGTAAAAATAGTTTGTACAAGAGTAGAGAAACTCATGTGAATGTAACACTCAGATTTTTATGGAAATGTAATCGTAAGGCAACAATGACCACAGATGCCGATACTTCCTTCACAAGTTTGTGCAGAATGCTTTGGTTTTCTCTGTCACATGACAGTTTAAGTTCGATAAATGAAAGAGTAGTATAATTGGTAATAATTTGTGTTCCCCTCGATCACCTCTATCATTTGTGAGATCAAATACAACTCTCTCCAAATTAAAGGCACGTGTCCTCAAAATTGTACTAATTTCACATAGGCTGTGGTCCCTTCCGTCAGAACCCATGCCACAGAGGGTTATATTATCGGCTCTGAAGGCCGCGAACTTTCGCCGCCAATGTCACCATGGCTCATTCTGAGTGTTTTCCCGAAATTTCAGGGGAGTGTTTTATGTAGGCTATCGGTGGTACCACGATAATTACAGAAAAAGAAAAAGTTGTGTAACGGATGTTAAACCGTAGAGCCGTTTTCCATCAGACGTAACAAATCGCAAACAAAACAGCAACTACCGTTTCGATCAGGGACGCATAAGGTCAGCACCGTTGCTGTTGTTCGTTTGGTGGAAAAGTGTTTCCCCTCCACTGTATATGCACTAACTTAAATCAAATCCTCTAACTTTAGGTATATTTATTATTACAGACATGAGTATAACTATATTTTATTGCTGAATTTTACCATTTAGATCTTACCTGGACCTTGCGGGATGGCTCAGGCGGTAACGTTTGTGGCCCGCATTCGGGAGGTCCCGGGTTCAAACCCCCAGGCCAAACTAATCTGAACGAAGGTTTTTTTCACGATTTTCCTCAGTAGCTAAGTAAATGCTGGATTGGCTAATTTGATCTGCGAATTTTCCTATCGTCTCTTTCATCACTACATTTCATTTCCATCTTCTTCACTGCCATACCAGGCACTAGACTGATCACCCATCCTGGATATGCCATGATTCAGAGTTTGCTTGCTCCTTGACAGGCTACTGACCAAAGGCATTGGTCTGTTATTGGGCTGATCACCCATCGTGGATATGCTATAATCTAGAGTTTGCTTGCTCCTCGACAGGCTGGTTCCCTACTTCCTCGTGGCTGGTTCCCTCTCCCTTTTATACCGCAGTCTGTGTCTCATTAGTCCCCGCAATTGGCACGGTGACGACAAATCTGCTTTACTGACTACACTGATTGTGTGGCGATCTTAGCAAAAAGTCGAATGTGGACCATTGAGCCTTGTCCAAAAGCTGCTATGAAAGTTAACAATAGTCACATTCATGTCTCCGCGTTAAACTAAATGAAATTGAAATAAAATATCAAATAGCACAAAAATGCATTCCTTAAATTAATAATCACACTGATCGGAGAAGATTTTTACTAATACCTCTACTCCCTTCTACAGAGTGAGCCAACAGACTCCGAACCGCCTGCACGGTGTTTTTCCTGTCCGCGTCCTCGGCGCTCTTTGCCGTTTGCTGCTAAGAAATGCGCGGATGTAACTATACAACATTTTTAAAACTACTTTTAAAGGCTTTACTTACCAACTTTACGAAAGGAGATGCTGAAACTGGCCATCGTCGTTGTCCATACATTTCTGGCACCACTTTAGGAAACTATCCATCACTCGCCGTAGTTCGCGTAGAGAAATTTCCTGGCGGATATTTTGTTTTAATTCTTCCAGGGTGTGTGGGTTTGTCTTGTACACTTTATGTTTTAAGTTACCCCAGCGGGGTATTTTATGAACAGTATTACGCTGCACGGTGTTTTTCCACTGGGCGTGTGGAAATATGATAAAGACATGATAACGCACTGCTGCTATAAACAAAGTCACGGTGTTGTGGTTTTCTGAAGTGCAGTTTTGAGTTGACGGTGATGTGATGTAGTTCAGTGATTACGAGTTATTTATTATTTTGTCCTGTACTTAGTCACAAAGTATATTATGGCTCAGTATATGTTTTCTACCGCACAGCGTGTATTTATTTATGATTCGTATGTGTTAACCCAGTCAGCTCGCCAAGTGAAAGTACGATTTGCAGAAAGATTTCCAGGTGTAAAAGTTCCTGGCCGTACAACAATCCATGAACTTTACAGTAAATTTCAGGCCACAAGAAGTGTTCAGGGTAAGAAATCTAAAAGACGGCGTTCGGTTCTTACCGAAGAAACATTAGACGACATCGGCCATGATGGATAGTTTCCTAAAGAGGTGCCAAAAATGTACGGACAACGACGGTGGCCAGTTTCAGCATCTCTTTTCACAAAGTTGGTAAGTAAAGCCTTTAAAAGTAGTTTTAAAAACGTATGGTTTCATCCGCGCGTTTCTGTGATAGCAGCAGACGGCAACGAGCGCCGAGTACGCGGACGGAAAAACACCGCGCAGGCGATTCGGAGTCTTTTGGTTCACTCTGTAATAGCTAACCTCAACGCATCGAGATTGTTAGTATCGCCACCAATAAAATATCTTAACCGTTAAATAAGTATGCATACTCTTGGATACCTTTCTCTGTTCGCTATCATAAAAAATCTGATGTGTTACACTCACATGACTTTCTCTACTCTTGTACAAACTATTTTTACAAACGCTTATTCTCCATCTACTTCATGTTAATCGAGATAAACATTTGCAGACTCTATCTTATTGCTAATTTTCTAGTAGATGTAAGGGGAATATATATTTACAAGGGCAATATAGAAATACAGTAGCCTTTAAGCACATACATATCTCTTAATAGCTGGTTGCTAGGTACAGCACTATTCCCTTTCCCACAGATTAATACTCTTTGCATATCCAAGACAAAAAAAATGAATAACGAATTCTAATTTAAGAAAATAAGTATTGAAAGATTTAAGGGAATATCAAGCAATATCTCGAAAATGGTTCACTCAACAGCAAAAATGTATATGACATAAATTGTGTATTTTAACGCGATATACATTTTTTGTGTAGTAAAATTTTGTCTATCTCTTATGGTTTACCAGTTATGCAAAAGTCGTTCACAATGAGGAATACTTTTGGAGACATTCCCAGAAAATTCAAGATATACATTTCAGTTGTCATGAAAATATCTTAAACATACGATATTTTCATCAAAATCGTTAGACCCATTTTTGAGAAAATTAAAATTTTCGAAAAATGTTCCATGTAAAGGGTAATCTGGGGTGGGGGTATTTTCTTGAAAACCTTCGTGTCGCATCTCTGGAAGATACTGAACCTAAATACCAAGTTTGGTGTTTATCCGACTGTTCGTTTCTGAGTTATGCTGTTCACAGACACACAGACGGACATCTTACCAAAAATGCTTTTTTTGGATTCAGGTGGTCTCAAAACATGTATTTCCGGTGAAATATCGGTATCGAACTTTTGGGTGGAATGCAATACTTCCCCTGCTTACTATACGCAGTAGAGAAAGTAAAAAAGTAGTATGCAACACACGTGCGGTAAGTGCATTGGGGAATCTGGGAAGTAGAAAACGGTAAACTTGCTTGTCCTCCAATGATGCAGTTGGTGCATTTATCGCACTTGTATCGCAATATTTATTAGATCAGTGTGTACATACTTGAAACAGTACACTCCTCGCAGAGTTTCATGTGTTACGCACGTAAACTTTAGGCCTGTACGCACGTAACCACCTCCTCACGACTTGGAGCCTCTGGGTTGCCCTTTAAAGCCGTTGAAATAGCCCGGTACACGGGGCGAGTTGCCATTATCAAGTTTCTTGTGTGCTGCAGTGAATGTGAATGAGAAAACCGCACTTCATCTCACGAACCTATGACACGCGTGTCTCACATTCTTGTGGAGAGTAAATCAATGCGTGTCCTACTTCAAAGAAATCTTAGGTCTTCTGCATTCCGCACAAGTGCATACAGAACAGAAAATAAGAAGCAATAGCAGCAGGATTTGTCTACAACAGTGGTAAACGGAATCTCGAGTCTCATAAAAAGGTAGGGGAGGGGCCAAGAAAGAAAAGAGAAACGTTTTGTTTTACCTATTTTCGTAGATAGCTTTAACTTAATGCAAACATTTATTGTGAAACGAATAATACTGTTTCTTAACTATCAAAACAAGAAAAGGAGCTCATATCACAAAACGTCAAGCAATACTAATTTTATACAGAATGAAAGACCACCAGCAATATTGTAACGACCCTGTGTGGAGTTCGATCCACGCCCGGGAAGTTGCATCAGGTTGCGTTAAGTTTCAAAAAGTGTTGTACTGAGGTAAGTGTTAACAATGAGGACGACAGGAGTGCTGATCTGTTCCTCTAAAACATATTTATTGGCCACATAAGTGAGTCAACTCTCTCAATTCTCTTCACGACCAGCTGTGACGCGGAGGCTACGCTCGTTTCGGGTTCCGTACCCCAATCTAATCAGCAAATCTTTAAATTTAGCGCGGCAAGTCCTGCCAGATCTATTCAGGTGAGTCATGAGCATGTAGAGTTAGGTTCTTGATTGGGGGGGGGCATAACCCCCTTTAGTTTACAAAATGTATAGAATCCCTGGTGCTTATTTCACACCCCTCCTCCGAGCATCCTCATGGCGCTCCTCATTCCGGTACCGACCAACTTTACCCCCTGACGCTACTTGCCCCACTGTTGTCAGTAACCCCCGGGGCTAGCTGCCCCAAGGGTCGCTACAATATTAATTGATGAATTTCAACATTATAGGTACCTACTTTAATAATAAAGTAGAGTGTTGCTTAAAAAAAATCTATGTTGCACCCACCTGACTTTCTCTACTCTTGTACAAACTATTTTTACAAACGCTTATCCTCCATATGCTTCATGTTAATCGAGATGTTAATCTTATTGCTAATTTTCTTGTAGATGCAAGGGCAATATAGTAGGCCTTAAGCGATAGTCAAATGTTTTAAGAGTGGTTGCTACGTGGAGTATCCCATTCTCTTTGCATGTCCAGGACATAAAAAAACCAATAACGAATTCCTATTTGAAGAAAGTAAAAGTATTGGAAAATTCAAACAAATAACAAGGAATACCTCGGAAATGGTTCACTCGAGAAAAAAAATTGTAGTGACATAAATGGTGTGTTTTAACCAGAGTTACATTTTTTGTGTAGTAAAATATTGTGTATCTTTTATGGTTTACCAGTATGCAAAAGTCATTTGGGCACATTCCCAGAAAATTCAAAATGTACATTTTATGTTGTAAATGTCTTAAACATGAAGATATATCAGTAAAAAATGTTAAATAGCCATTTTCGAGAAAATAAAAAACTTCGAAATATGTTCCATGTAAAGGGTAATTTGGGATGGGGGAGATTTACTTGCAAATTTTGGTGTTGCATCTTTGGAAAATAATCATTGAACTTAATTACAAAGTTTGATACTTATAGACAATTTCCTTATCCTGTTCCCACACACGGACCTTTTCCTCAACAACGTTTTTTTTTATTTATTCAGCGGACATCAAAACATGCATTTCCGGTAACATCTCGACATCGAATGTTTGGGTGGAATGCAATTCTACCTTTACCTATTAGGTATACGGTAGATAAAGTAAAAATATGATGTGTTACACTCACATGACTTTCTCTACTCTTGTACAATCTATTTTTACAAACGCCTATTCTCCATATGCTTTATGTTAATCGAGATATCGAGATGTCAATCTTATTGCTAATTTTCTTGTAGATGCAAGGGGAATATGGTAGCTTTTAAGCGATGGTCAAATATTTTAACGCTGGTTGCTATGCGGCGCATTCCATTCTCTTTGCAAGTCCAGGGCATAAAAAAATGAATAACGAATTTGAGAAAAAGTATAAGTATTGGAAAATTTAAGGGAATAACAAGCAATATCTCGAAAACGGTTCACTCAACAAAAGAAATGTATATGACATAAGTTGTGTATTTTAACGAGATCTACATTTTTTGTGTAGTAAAATTTTGTCTATCTCTTATGGTTTACCAGTTATGCAAAAGTCGTTCACAATGAAGAATACTTTTGGAGACATTCCCAGAAAATTCAAGATATACATTTCATTTCTCATGACATTATCTTAAACATATGATATTTTAATCAAAATCGTTAGAGCCATTTTTGAGAAAATTAAAATTTTCGAAAAATGTTCCATGTAAAGGGTAGTCTGGGGTGGGGGGATTTTCTTGAAAACCTTCGTGTCGCATCTCTGGAAGATACTGAACCTAAATACCAAGTTTGGTGTTTATCCGACTGTTCGTTTTTGAGTTATGCTGTTCACAGACACACACACACACACACACACAGACACACACACACACACACACACACACACACACAGACACACACACGGACATGTTTCCAAAAATGTTTTTTTTGGATTCAGGAGGTCTCAAAACATGTATTTTCGGTGAAATCTCGGTATCGAATTTTTGGGTGGAATGCAATACTTCCCCTACTTACTATACGTAGTAGAGAAAGTAAAAATACGTCGGTTACAAGGGTACCACCCCGATATGAAGATATCAGCCCACTCTACATCTTCCTTGTTCATTCACCCTTGAAAATTACTTGGTGGTTTCTTTTCATGATTAAAGCAGGCGCTGTCTCCGTAATTAACTTATATCACAGGGAAGCGAACACGCCACGAGACAGCAGTGCTTAGAATTACTAAAATACGGTCAACTAAAAACAAAACTAAAAAGCGTGCAGGAAGGGGCATCCCTCAAGATGACTTCCTTTACTTAATAACCAACTTTCATTCGTGGATAGCAGACAGAATTATATACCTGACGTATCACGGATATTGTCTACACGATAATTTGGTTCAACAACCTTACTAGCAAGACGACGCGATTTTATTTATCTGATTTCTTTTCACAGAAAAAAAAGTCTAACGTGTTACATTAACATTACTTTCTCTACCCTCAATCGTTTATTAGCGTGTACACAAATATTCTTACGAAAGTTTATTTTTCTATGTACTGCATTTTAATCCAGACAAACCTTTTCAGAAATAGCTACATTACACATTTGGTTATAGATACAAAGAGAACAGCGATAGTCAAATGTTTAACAACTGGACGCTATATGCTGGCCTTAAAATTCCATACTGTTTCCATGGAAATGCGAGAAACAAATGTATGTCAACCGGACTTTAAAATAATGACAAAATATTGAGCAATTTTAATCATTAATAACGAATATCTCGGAAATAGCTGATGCCACAAAAAAAAGTTATTTGAAATAAACTGTGTTATAGAGAGACCTACATTTTTTGTGTAGTATGTCCTCTATCGCTTAACGTTTACCAATTAAGCAAGATTATATATAGGTCTCGCCAGGGTTATTGGCGTATGACCTGCAGGGCTGGTCCAGTCAGCCAGCTCCATGATGTATCAACACTTCCCTTGCAAGAAGCACGTGGTTCCTTCTGTCCATTTCCTTCCAGTGTACACAACTCCCGTCTCAACTTGCACCATTCTTCGAGCTGCAGCCCCGTATGTGTCATACATCTATACGGTAAATGACTCGCATCGTAGCTTTGCATTAAAATTTTTACACGCCAAAATCCGTGGCGGGACCTATACAATTCCTAATGACTACAGAGGTCGCGCATGACTACCTACCAGGCAGTAGGTGACAGCAGAATGCACCTAAGATGAAAAACGTATGTTTGTGGGGGTGTCCGGATACTTTTGATCACATAGTGTACTCTTAATCTTTATACGTACAATATTATCGAAGAAAATACATAACACGTAAAACTTAGAACAAAAAAATATTAAAGAAAGAAATTATTAATGTGTTGATGCTGAGAAGCTGTGAATTAGATATATTATTACATTAATGAGTTATTGTGTTAGTTTGTCCGTGGCTAGTACTGTATGTTACTTCACTCGGCTTAATATTGAACTATGCTAACATGTTTTAAAGTGATTTAAAACAATGTATCATAACTTGAGAGAAGCAAAACAAATATTAATGTTATGTATACCATCACATGTTAACTGCCGGTAGATTGCGTGGTAATAGGCTGCGAAAAGTTAAACATTTCTCTCCAGTTTCTTTACTGAAAATTACAATTTTTTGTTGGTTACATCCTTATTCCTGAGAGACTATTATTTAGCTAAAAGGAACGCGGGCATAGCATTATACACCAGCGAGCTGATTAGCCGTTTAAGGAAATAGGAAGCGCGCCACTATCAGAAAAGGAGCGCCATAAAACGAAGACGCCGCCACCTTTATATTCAGAATGCAATTTGCCATAAGAGCGCAAGTAAGGAGATTCAAAGGATAATAGCCGCCGACAGCAATGGTGCGTGAAAAGAACCGCATTGCTAAATTTTCACGCCAATTTCTTCGAGAATTTTAATACCGCTAAGAGATGGAAACTAATTAAGCAGCCAATGGAAAACTATTTTCTCTTAAAGGAAAGGATGAAAGAAATAAAAGGAGAGACTGCGGCCGATTCTTTTGTTTCTCTTTCATAAAGAAAGGTGTTCAGCAGGGCTACAGCTGCTAATGAACATTCGCAAAGTTATGTTGGTATCAAAAAGGAAGTATCCAGTAATACAACAGAGGTGTACTTGTGTTGACAAATATTTATATTACCTAAGGATTAAAACAGTGAGAAGTCGACATCTGTAGGAACACGGATGTTTACATTTAAATTTACTTTCTGGATCACTTGAATACAAAATTTAACACAAATACATATCTCCTCCCGGGATCGAAAACACTTCTTTACGTGAATTTTCCAAACCCCAAAACTGCCGAGTGCTGTGAATCTTTTACAACTTATCTATGTACGAGGGCGGATCGAAAAGTAACGCACAATAATTTTTTTTCTGCCTTGCTATTGCAGCTGGAATGTTGCAACTTCACACAGATATAGTTTGAAGTTTTCACTACAGAGGGTATTTTTTGTTCCATGTACAGCTCTAGCGAGAGAAAGTGAACTACGCAAAAAAGAATGCGCGCATGTTACTATGAAGAGCAGAGAGGTGTGGTTCGATATTTGTGGCCCATAGGGCATAAACCGAGTGATATTCACAGGGATATGCGTGGCGTGTATAGGGATGATTGTATGGACCGTAGCAATGTCACCAGGTGTTGTACATTCTTCCTAGAGGGTCGCGTGAACCTTAGTCATTCGCCACGTTCCGAAGGCCGGTAACAGCTGCAACCCCGCAGAACGTCAGTGGCATTGAGGCGGCAATTTTGAACGACCGGCGTGTGCAACTGCGAACCTTATCGCAACAGTTCAACATTTCCTATGGTGCAGTGTACGATATAGTTCATGATACGTTGAAATTTTGTGAAGTTAGTGCTTGCTGGTGCCTAAGAACCTGACAGACAACCACAAGGGCCAGCGAATGATGACGAGCTTGGATCATCTAACGCGGTACACCGCAGAAGGGCATGGCTTTCTGAAAGGAATCGTCACTGGTGATGAGTCCTGGGCATACCACTACACGCCCGAAACCAAGCAGGCAAGTATGGAGTGGAAACAGGCTGGTTCCCCAGTAAAGAAAAAATTCTAAGTGACTCAATCTGCTAGGAAGGTGGTTGTGACGTTGTTCTGGGATATACATGGTGTTGTATTGGTGGACTTTGCTGAACACGGGACCACTGTGAATGCTGCAGCCTACATGAAAACTTTGCTGAAATTGCGTCGTGCCTCGTGACAAACGCCACAGCATGAATGCTGACGATGTCAAAATTCTTCATGACAATGCTCTCCCCCATGTTGGTGCTGCTGTTCATCAGAAAATCCAAATTTGGTTGGGAGATGCTCCAGAATCCACCACACAGCCCGGACCTTGCACCGTCGGACTTTCATCTGTTTGGTCCCATGAAGAAATTCCTAGACGGCCAACGCTTTGCGACAGATGCGGAAGTGAAATCAGGAGTCCGCAGATGGCTATAAATATTGAAGTTGGTATCACGATGGGGGAAATGTGTTGAGATGCTTGGTGACATGTCGTAAAGTAGGTAAAAGGTGTCAGTTCATTTGTGAATTTTGTTTTATTTTAGTTCGCACACTCGGTCAAACTAAAAGTGGTCGGTCTCTTGAGCAGTTAAATTTTCTTCAAAGTCCCTTCAAGTGAACGCGGGGTTCACAACCGTCTGACTTCTGTGGGCCGCTTTAGCTAACTCTATACCACAATACACTGATTTGGGCTACCTCCACACCGTGCTTGGCATGGAGCAGTGGTTAAGCTACTTGACTTCTATACAAGCAGCTCGAATTCGCGTCCCCGTAGTGGTCTGTTAGCCTTTATTTTTATGACTTGTTTTACTGTAACACCTACAATTAAATAAGATTGCTTGTGCTACTACATTTTACCTACTTACAAATACAATTAAACCAATGCTGAAATTTGTAGTTATAAGGTCACATTGAGTTTGAAACCTCCTCCGACCGATAAATTAATGTCTTGGTTGCCATCTATCGGTATGACGGACCACTAAATAAACGCCACCTACATAAAAATGAAGAAAATCTGTTATATTTTTACTCGTGTATTTAAAAGTAAAGGAAATATAAAGTTCAGTAACTCCACGGAGATTTGAACTTGCAACCTCAGAAACAGTAAGCTAACTCTCTAGCACTGAGCTAAGACTGCTGCAGTAAGCGTGGCATTGTAACAGCTTTCATTCTTTAGTTATACTCCAGTTGAGAACCATAAATCAATAAAATTTGTTTTGGTTTCAAATATTAAATATTGAAACACCCCGAAACATTTGTCTGTTTAAAATCTCGTACATGAGTTATTTTCTCGGAACGCTTTTATGATGTAGTTGTGTTCCCCATTATAACTACTACAAGAATATACGCAGTCTTGTGATCAAAGCCCGGGTGTCCCGAGCGCTCACTGAAGTTCCTACCCGATTTCGAGCTCCGTCTCTAAGAAGCCGGCCAGTGTACAAAGAAGTGTGGTTGCAAATTTTGGTGCATATATGTTGTCATTCCTGGATTATGAGTTTTAAAACACAATTAAGTTATTTTACAAAAAAAATCAATTTTCATAATTTTTAAACATTTCAAATTTATTTTCCTTATTAAGCTAGAAAATAAGCTACGAAGTATACTTTTAAATTCATTGGTTTAAAAAAAAATTCATTTGCAAGTTTCTGCTTTAGCAAAAACAATATATACATAGTAAACCTGATTGGGCTTGGTGGCGTAACACATTTGCATTACCTACAATAATAATTACACAGCAAGTTTCAGACAGCGCGCATGGACACTATTCCCTAAGTTTCACTCTGATAACTTAAAATTTGCGTTTTAAATGCTGAAAATGTATAAAATATTGCATTCCATCCAAAAATTCCATTATGAGATTTCACCGGAATTACATGTTTTGAGGGCCTCCTGAATCGAAAAAAGCCATTTTTACCAAAAATAAAAAAAGACCGTAGTGTATTCCAAAGATGTGATACGAAGGTTTTCAAGAAGGTCCACCTCACCAAATTCTCTGCACCTGGGGTATTCTTCGAAAGTTTTCATTTTCTAAAAAATGACTATAACGATTTGTATTAAGACAGCGTATATTAAAGATATTTACACGATAAATAAAATGTATATCTAGTATTTTCTGGGAATAGTGTGTGAAGCAGTGGCGTAGCAATAAATAATGACAGCTTCAAACAAGTGATGAAAAACTAATTAATACAATCACCTTCACCGCTGCTTGTCCCAACGCCCCAACCCTTACTGCTAAGTGTCAGATTGTAGCGCTGCGTTCTTAGGCAGCTTCGAAATCTCATGATGCGGCAGCAAAGTCGAGTAGAGCCTGCGATGGCTGAGCGAGTGCAAGCAGTGTAACATAAACATTTCATTCCTCAGTTATTGGTGAACCAGCATTATGTGCGTGCAACCGTGCAATGCAGTAAAGTGTTAATTTTACGTAAACCTGTGTTTTATTTATGATTTTAGAAATGCGGACAATTCCATCGATTTAGTGGATCACTTATTAAAAACTCAGTTTTCGACTCTATCTTATGAGAAAAAGTGTGAACTTAAAGGGAGAAGACCAATTCCTAAGCTTGGCATTGTCTTCCAGGAAAAGAATAAAAAAAACGAACATTCCAAACATCCTGGTACAGTAAATTTAATTGCTTAACTGGCAGTTACATTCTAACAAAGTGTACTGTTTCGTATGTTTGCTTTTTGGCGGGGAAAAGGAATTGAGTGTTGAAGAAATATCAAATATTAAAAACAGTGAAAGAAAAGCTTGCAATCAAAATCGCCGACTGGAGCTTATATACAAGAAAATCTGGGTAGCCACATTATTTTCATGATTTACAATCATACAATGGTTTGTAGGCATTTTGTAAGGTTACAACTAACGTTATATTTTTATAATCTAGTTTAGTTTAAAATGTATGTTCAGTCGATTTCGGCAATTAGTAGTCATGCTAATACAGCACTGTTTTATGAAACACTAACGTATGAGAATTTGTGCATGCTTTAAAAATTTCTAAATTGAATTTTTAAAATCAGTATACCTAGAACACAGTATCAAGCTACACCACTGGTGTGAAGTCCTCTTTATTCGGAAGGAATTTTAGACAATCTAGTATAACTGTAAACGTTAAGCGATAGACGAAAGCGTACTACACAAAAAATGTAGGTCTCTCTAAAACACATAGTTTATTTCGAATAACTTTTTTTTTGTGTCATCACTATTTCCGAGATATCCGTTGTTAGTGTTTCAAATTGTTCAAAACTTCGTCATTCTTTCAAAGTCTGTGAATTCTCATTTGTTCCTCGTGATGTCATGAAAAGAGAGAATGGAATTTTAGGGCCAGCCTTCAGCGTCCAGTTAAAGTATTTGGTTATCGCTATTCCTTTAGCATCTACTTATATATCGAAATGTGTAATGCAGCTACACTACGTGATCAAAAGTATCCGGACACCTGGCTGAAAATGACGTACAAGTTCGTGGCGCCCTCCATCGGTAATGCTGGAAGTCAATATGGTGTTGGCCCACCCTTAACCTTGATGGCAGCGTTCACTCTCGCAGGCATACTTTCAATCACGTGCTGGAAGGTTTCTTGGGGAATGGCAGCCCATTCTTCACGGAGTGCGGAACTGAGGGGAGGTATCGATGTAGGTCGGTGAGGCCTACAAAGCATCCCAAAGGTGTTCTATAGGAATCAAGTCAGGACTCTGTGCAGGCCAGTCCGTTACAGGGATGTTATTGTCGTGAAACCACTCCGCCACAGCCCGTGCAGTTTGAACAGGTGCTCGATCGTGTTGAAAGATGCAATCGCCATCCCCGAATTGCTCTTCAACAATAGGAAGCAAGAAGGTGCTTAAAATATCAATGTAGATCTGCGCTGTGATCGTGCCAAGCAAAACAACAAGGGGTGCAAGCCCCCTTCAGGAAAAACACGACCACACCATCACCTCCAAATTTTAGTGGCAGATGACCTTCACCGGGCATTCGCCATATCCACACTCTGCCATCGGATCGCCACATTGTGTACCGTGATTCGTCATTCCACACAACGTTTTGCCACTGTTCAATCGTGTAATGTTGACGCTCCTTACACCAAGTGAGGCGTCGTTTGGCATTTTCCTGCGTGATGTGTGGCTTATGAGCAGCCGCTCGACCATGGAATCCAACCTCACCTCACGCCTATCTGTCATAGTACTTGGAGTGGAGCCTGATGCAGTTTGGAATTCCTGTGTGATGGTCTAGATAGATGTCTGCCTATTACTCTTTACGACCCTCTTCAAATGTCGGCGGTCGCTGTCAGTCAACAGACGAGGTCGGCCTGTACGCTTTTGTACTGTACATGTCCCTTCACGTTTTCACTTCACTATGTCATCAGAAACAGTGCACCTAGGGATGTTTAGGAGTGTGGAAATCTCGCATACAGACTTCTGACACAAGTGACACCCAATCATCTGACCACTTTTGAAGTCCGTGAGTTCCACGGAGCGTCCCATTCTGCTGTTTCACGATGTCTAATGACTACTGATAATGAGTACCAGGCAGTAGGTGGCAGTACAATGCACCTAAGATGAAAAACGTAGGTTTGTAGGGGTGTCCGGATACTTTTGATCACATAGTGTATTTCCGGAGAGCTTTATCTCGATTAAAATGAAGTAGATAGGAAAATAAACATTCGTAAGAATTATTTGTAGAAGTTAATATATTTTGAAATCCGGATGGCAGAGTTAAAGCTCACTTGTCTTGTTGCACCCATCTGGCATCTATAACAAGTTTCCGTCAGTTTTTACAGCAGCTCAAACACGGATGTATATCCTCTCTTTTGAGAACTTGCAGAGTTTGTTTTTATCGTAGGGGGATTTATCAAAGGGCCACATCATTTGCTTCACCCTTCGGGTACGGTATTATTATGGTATTCTGGAAAGCGCCACCTTCCTTTGTGTTGCAGCTTTCGTCCGGCTAGCAGAGACAGGAAGGAGATTGGTTCCCGCCTCGCCTTTCAACCCCGCCCTAATTAATTTGAAATATTAACGCCATATGTCAGCCAGGGATATTTTGCGTGCGGACGGTGAACGCCGGGTGGCGTGCTAAAGGTTATACCCAATGGCGTAACATTGGCTCGTGTTGCAGGGCCAGATGCGTTACAGACATTTGAGCGAGGTGAAGACAAAATAAACAGTACATCCGGTAGGTACATTGTGTACAAAATTATGTAGAATATGTTGACCTCTAATCTTTTATTCGCGGCTTTTTTACTTTCAGTACCACGTATGTATTATAATACGTAGTAACAGGGAAAGTAATGTATTTCACCGAAGAATTCTTATCGAGACCACAGTGAAAATACTTGTTTTCGGCAGGTACTCTGAAATGGTCGAAAATAGCATTTTTTGTTTTAGGCACTAATAAAATCTCTAATACTTTCAGTTTCAGAAAATATATACCTTTTGGGGGTTAAGAGGTATTTAAGACATTTAAATACCATTTAAATGCTAGTCTGCATTCGTTTAAAACTGTCATGCAACGCACTTTTTCGAACATTTTTGTATCTTTCAACAACGAACGACTATATCATGCCCCAGAGCAGTTCAGCAATTAACAAGCAAGGCCAGGTTCAAGAGAAGGCAATCAGAAAAGCTGAAGCAATCCAGGAAAAAGTGCAGATGATTATGACCCTGGAATGTACTGAAGTGTGTCAGAATTTGAATGTTCAAACTTTAAATTCGGTTTTTTCAAAACAACATTTTTCGATACTTATGTACCTTTTACTCAGAAAGCATGAGTGGTAGAGAGCTGAAATTTTCATTACATGTATACAACACATAGTTAAACTTTCTGAACCACAATCATAATTTTATAATGCATATTAGTGATATTAAGAAAGCACCAACATTGCAAATTATCCACATTTTGACTTTTTTGTCTTTGCAAATAATTTTTTTTTAATTTCCAGTGAACTGACACACATAACTAAATAATTGAGGTTCAGAAGATGGCTAC
Source organism: Deroplatys truncata (assembly GCA_030765065.1). NCBI lineage: Eukaryota > Metazoa > Arthropoda > Insecta > Mantodea > Mantidae > Deroplatys > Deroplatys truncata. The sequence continues at coordinate 19,473,838 of CM060979.1, forward strand.
TAAGAACAAAAGTAGTATCAGAGAAAAAGGTACATGAATTCACATGTTTTAAGAGTAAATTTTATTATTTTTCTGCTGAATGATATAATTTTTACGGACTCAACTACATAAGCTATCATGCAAACGAGCACTTGAAATAACCGTCATGATTTATAGAATAATTCCTAAAAATATCAGGAAAAAAATTGAGAACTTTAAGAGCAGTGGTAATTTAACACACTTAAGGTGTAATTTCCATGTGTTCAGACTACCTTGTCACCTTAATCGAAGTAAGAAAAAATGAACGAAAACATACGATATGCTCAAATTCGCGCTATCAACGTTGCTACAAAAATTCGCGATGTTATCTTGCTCCAACCCTAAATTCCAATGCAGGTACTTGGTATAGTATGCAGTCAATCCTGTCCCCCTTTCCCACATTCCAAGAAGTATTGTAGCTTTATAACAGGTTTTAACTGCTTGCACAAGCACTCAATGCGGACACTATTATTTTACTGTTGGTGCTGGTCGACGTGGATTATCTGTGTTTACAATGTCAGCGAAAAGAAAGCGTGTTGTAATAAGCACTCTACAGAAACACGAAGCCGACAGCGGACGAGAGATTCAAAGCATTAGAGTAGGAAAGACTACAGATTTGAATTCAAAACTTAACGCAAAATATTGAAATCGGCACTATCAATAACACAATTTTTTGTTTTTAGGTTACCATGGGTTTTAGGGAACAAAACAGTGAATGAACACAAACAGACGTAATTGCTTATCTAACAGTGGCGTGATATGGCTGTTCGCAAGCGTTGCGAGAAGGAAGTTCAGAAAAAATTACTGATACAGGATTTCTACTGTACTACTGTATATGACAGCATACTAGGATAGGGTTTGCCTATACCATGCGTACTCAGTGGCGGTTGCTGTATAAGAGCAAGTGAACACTCTCAGCTTTTAACACCTTGCGGGTTTATTGCTTATTTTTTCTTTGAATGCAATTGAACGTAACGTATACAGGTAATTTACAATCTACGGCATTTAAATCTACCGCGCTACTACTCAAAGCTTGATGAAACCTGACAACAAAGTCGCTAGCACATCTTGACTTCCCGCACGTTTTGAGTGTTTACGCATGCGCAGCTAGTTAACTCATTACCTTGTGAATGAAATAGGTACGGGTCGCGCACACTTGAAGGTTTGCACTAGCGCGCGAAGCTTCTCCTGCGCTGTGTTTCCATACTATCAGTACAACTGCACGTCAATGCCACTAGGTGGTAGCTCACTACGGCAGGAGTTGATCATGTGCACTAGCACGGAAACTTCTCTCGCTTTCTCCAGACCATCCATGCTCTCAACTAAAATTTGACTTGTACATTACTTCGTTTTTGCCTTAAGCTGTACTTAACTGTGTACACAACATTCACAAAACAACCCCTTCTTTAGTCAGGCAAGTTATGTATGTATGTATGTATTATTATTATTATTATTATTATTATTATTATTATTATTATTATTATTATTGGTTTTTCGATTGGCTACAGATATTTCAATTTACCAAGCGGATTGGCCACGTCTGTGGCCTGCATTCGGGAAGTCGTGGATGCAATTCCCGCGGCCAACCTTCTTGACCCATGTTTTTTCGGGGGTTTCCCGGGTCGCTAAGCGAATGTTGGGAAGGTTCATTACACTCCCCAAATTTCCTGTGCCTCCATTTCACCTTCATTCTCATTTCACTTCACCTTTCATCTGCTTGGTCGTTTCAGGGTTGCAAGTGTCGGCGAGTCTCGGCGTTGCACGACAGGGAAAAGGGATTATCTCTGTGTCCCACGAAATGGGGAGGTCTCCGAGTCCCGGGCCCCCCAGTGGGATGTGCAACCACGCAGGGAGGGAGGGGAGCTGGTTGTATCAACTGCCATTCGGGGAGTTTCAAATTCAAAAATGTAGGGACCCTGCCTTCTCGCGTCTCATCTCATGACTTCATCCCTCCCTCCCGGTGGCGCCCCGTTAGGGGACTAGATCTCCATAGGTCGAAGTGCTAGATCCCGCTCCTTTCCTAACCCCTTTGTTCATAACTACTATGCAGCAGATACTCTTTCAGATTTTCAGGGCTATCTGCATCTAAAATTTTGTGAACTCCCAAGACGTACATTCACGACCCGCTACTCTATATACGTTATCTGTTCTGTCTTCTAATACTACTATTTCAGACACTTACTTTCGTTCAGTGTACCACTGCAATTGTTCATTTAATGTCTACGCTGGTATGATTTACACCTGCCTTAAGCTTCTAGCACATCAATTACTAGAACTGTCAGTCCGACAAAAGACATTAACAGTACAGAGCATCCTGCATTTATGCATGAAACCCCTAACCCAATTTTCCCAGCTATCCACGTGCTTATCAGGAATGTATGACTAGTTTAAGGCAGTGAAGACAAAGGAGTATGTAGAAGGTCACTAGATACGTATTGAGAGAGCAAAATATGAATAGTCACAGAAACGTTTTGTTTATCCCAGCTTCTCAAAGTATTCTCCCTGGCACTGTATGGAGTGTTCCATCCTCCGGAACCACTTCTGGAAGCATCCACCCCACTCAGTTTCTGGCACTGCAGATAACTCCTCTTCGTATGCAGAAACTGCTTCTTCAAGGCTAGAAAATCGAAGTCGGTTCTTCACCGTAGGAAACAGGAAGAAATCACATGGTGCCAAATCAGGACTATAGGGTGTATGAGTCAATAGTTTTGCCTCAGTTCCTTGCAGAAACTCCATTGTGAACATTAGCAGTGTGAGCTGATGCATTGTCATAATGCAGCAATGTGTCTGTTAGTCCTGTCTTTGGACGCTTTGCTTGCGTTCTTTGAAACACTTTCGGAAGACAAACAGTTCTGTGATTTTCTAGCACAACTGTTGCCAAGTGACCACTTGTGGAGAAGAAAGAAGCAACCATTTTCTTTCCGGCACTCCTTGCTCACTTGACCTTGAAGGGTGGTTGGTCAACTGGGCACACCCAAATGGAGGCCTGGCGTTTTGTTTCAGGGTCAAACTATGTTTCGATACCCGTAACAATATCTGAAACACGGCGAGACTCTCCACAATTAAATCTTTTCAGCATTTCTTTGCACCATTCCACCCTATGAAGCTTCTGTGCTTCAGATAAATTATGGGGCACCAATCTTGAAGAATTTTTTTTTACACGAAGGTTTTCATGAAGGACGGCGAACTAATCCCTAAAACCAACTCAATGTCTTTGTAGGTTAGTCTCGATTTTCCATAATCACTGTTTCCACACCGGTGATGTTTTATCAGTCAGTACTGTTGCTGGTCTGCCACTCTTCTCTTCATTTTTAAGAGATTGCCGCCCCCTCTTAACTGAAAACCAGCGGAACACAGTGACACGTGACGGAGAATAGTCGCCAAAAGCCGCCCACAAACGCTCAAGTGACTGCGTATCATTTAGGCCACATTTGAAGTCGTACAAACTCATTGCAGAAAATGCTCTCTCCAACTCCGACTGACTGGTGGCAGGCTGTTTTAGCCCGAATGAATTTTAGCTGTGTGCCCACCCTAATCAGGGTTTAACCACGGGGTGATTATTTTCAGTAGAAAAATGACGGTTTAGTTTTAGGTAGTAATGAAAGAAAGGAGGAAGCATGTAGCTCCTCGAGCTGATGTTAGGATGCAGCGGCCCTTCTGCACCCTGGTGTGTATGTGTTTATCAATTTCTTTGGTTGGGATTGAATTTCGAGACCAATCATCTCTTGGATAGGATTACAATGGAGTTCAGCTTTAGCTGCTGTTGGTGAAACTCCTTGGTTATCTGGTGTGCCCGCATGCCATGCGGGGAATCCGATGACGCCGAAGATGGCGATTTCTAGGGTTGTAATCCCCAAGTGATCTGACCAGGATACTCTGATGGTTTGGTAAACCGGCGTAAAATTTAGTAGCCCGGCGCCTAATTTCATCTTCCACATATGGAAGAGATGAGGCTTCGTGTAGTAGTCTCACGGGGAAGGCACGGCCGACAGAATAGATAGACCGGAGTCTGCTATTCTGCGCCCGTTGTAGCCATAGAAGCCAGCTGTCTACGGCCATGCTCCAGACCTCGCAGGTGTACAGCATGAGGGGGATTATCAGGACTCGCAAAATGTGTATCTTTAGGCGGACAGGCATCCCGGATCTCAGCATAGGGTACAAGCAGGCAATGGCCCCCTGCGCCCGGGCCGAGACGTCTCGGATGTGTTTGCGAAAAGTTAGACCTTTATCCAACTTCACTCCCAGGTAGATATAGAATTCCTTCATTCAATCCTTCGGCCTCGAAATTGAAATGTGGAGCAGTCTGCGGGGATGTGGCGCTTTGTTAGTAGCATGGCGTGGCTCTTGTCCGCGTTAACGGACATGCGCCAACGCCGGCACCACTGCTGGATGAGGCAGAGGTGTGTCTGTATTGGGCTGAAGTCTCGGATTAGGTTTCTGTTTGAGCAGTACAGCAGCACGTCGTCAGCATACTAGGCCATTTCGACTTGCTGCGTTGGAAGATCTGCCATTAAGGCGTTGAAAAGCGTGGGGGGATAGTACAGAGCCTTCAGGGACTCCGCCTCTAACTGGCCTAAATGCTCTCTCTGAATCTCCATTGCACTTGAAAAAAACGTCCACACTTCAAACATAAACAGAGCAAAAATAAATGGCGCAACAATGGTCTGCCTGCTACCATTGCATTGCCAATGAGTCAGCTATTTTGACAAAACCAATTTTCCGTATCTCAATACATATCCAGTGCCCAAGCACTCCTTATCAGGAATGTATTACTAATTCAAAGCAGTGGAGGTAAAAGAGTATGTATCTGGGGAACAAAATCCAAGCATACTATTTTGGGAATGTATTCAGCCCTGTGAGCTATGTCTGACATTAAGCACACATCAACCCGGCTGCTCTGTGTGTTATCTACTTACTATATCATTAGTCGTTATTATCCAATGCCACCGCACTGACCTGGAAATTTGCAGAGTGGAATTCTCTGTATCGCTTGCTACAAACTCGCTCTGGCGTAAAATACCCGAATGTGCCCTGTTCACTTTAAAGGAAACTGTAAGACAACCTACTCCAAAACACGGTCACAATAGTCTTATTGCTTAGCTGCTGCTGTCCTTATTTTCGTTTCTTATACTTAGCACGCAACCATAAACAGAGTTTCCTTTTTATAATATATATTTTACCATTGTAGGCGCGCTACATTTTTAAACATGCTACTACATCCATCATTTTGTACTTTGAATTCTGCACCACTTCAGGGAAAAATATGTTATGTATATTCACACGACTTTCTCTACCCTGTATAATTTATTAACGTGTATAAAAACTTTTCTTTACGAAATTTATTTTTCTATCTACTTCATTTTAATCGAGACATTAATCGATGGAATAGCAATAGACAAATGTTTAAGTACTATATATTGGCCAATTTCCATACTCTTTCCATGCAACCGCGAGGAGCAATTGAAAATGGACAGGACTTTAAAAGAATAAAGTACTGAACAATGAAAAACATTAATAACAGATATATCGGAAATTGCTTATGCACAAAAAACGTTATTTGAAATAAATTGTGTGTTTTAAACAGATCTACATTTTTGTATAGTACACCGCTTAACGTTTACTAGTTATACAAGATTATACAAAATCCCTTACGAATGAAGACTTCATAAGCTATTCTCACAAAATTCAATACGTCTTATTTCTCGTGTGAATATCTTCAATGCAAAAAGTGTTCAAAGTAAGAGAATGAAACCACATGGTTTGGACACAGGAAGCTTGCATATTATAAGGTGTACCAATTTCTTCAGCAAAAATCTCCCTAAAATATGACTTGAAATTTACCTCGCTGCTAAATGGAGTATGGAAGTATCAATTCTTCTGTTGTTTTTAGTGTAGAATTCAGAGTACAAATGGCTGATTGCCTACTATATTAAGATGCATATCAAGTAAAGAGGAAATTTCAATTTATAAGATTGCGCAAAAAACCCCAAAAGTTGTTTGAATTTAATCTCCTCTTAAAAACTGTTACAAAAACACTAATGAGGTGATGATAAATGCAAAAAACCTTTAGATGTGCCTTGGTAAACCGAAATCTATAACACAGTTCTATACTTATTTTTTTAGTTCACTGATAATTCTTCTGCCGTAACTGATTACCCTCCTCCTTTAGGACTTACAAGCCAATGCCTTGGTTCAATAGCCTGTCGAGGAGCAAGCAAGCACTGGATCATAACATATCCTGGATGAGTGATCAGCCCAATGCCTTGGATCAGTAGCCTGTCGAGGAGCCAGCAAACTCTGGATCATAGCATATCCAGGATGGGTGATCAGCCCAATGCCTTGGGTCAGTAGCCTGTCGAGGAGCAAGCAAACTCTGGATCATAGCATATCCAGGATGGGTGATCAGCTCAATGACAAGCCAATGCCTTGGGTCAGTAGCCTGTCGAGGAGCAAGCAAACTCTGGATCATAGCATATCCAGGATGGGTGATCAGCCCAATGCCTTGGGTCAGTAGCCTGTCGAGGAGCAAGCAAACTCTGGATCATAGCATATCCAGGATGGGTGATCAGCCCATTATCTTGGGTCAGTAGCCTGTCGAGGAGCCAGCAAACTCTAGATCATAGCATATCCAGGATGTGTGATCAGCCCAATGTCTTGTGTCAGTAGTCTGTCGGGGAGCAAGCAAACTTTGAATCATAGCATATCCAGGATGTGCGATCAGCCCAATGATAAGCCAATACATTGTGTCAGTAGCCTGTCGGGGAGCAAGCAAACTTTGGATCATAGCATATCCAGGATGTGTGATAAGCCCAACGACTGGTATGGCGGTGAAGAAGGGATGACGGAAAATTTGCGGATCAAATCATCCAACCCAGCTTTCACCTTGCGGCCGAGGAAAACCGCGAAAAAATCTTTGATCACATTAGTCGGCCCCGGGGCTTGAACCCAGGAACTCCCGAATGCGGGCCATCGAAGTTACCGCCCGAACCATCCCGCTCGGGAAGTATGCTTCATCACTACTTCACGGCGCACCGGTTGAAAGCACTACCCTATTCGTAATGTCCACTTCACTGATGTTACCAGCCAACCTTATGGGTTATAGATACTTGAACTGAGGACGACACACCGTGACTTACAGAGGTCTACAGTGACTACCATCTCCCGGAGGGAAGGACGAAGTGAAGGAATCACACAGGAGGCTACAGGCCATAGGTATACATGTCACAGAGAAGCGCGGAAGTCCCTATCATTTCCAAGCACGCAGATCCGTGCGTCAACGCCGACAGAGGGCGATGAACGAGTCACCAGGCGAGCAGCCCTCTGGTGTCCACGGAGAGCATTCTTTCCAGAGAACATGCATCCACGCCATCTGTCCGGCACCGCCATACACCACGAGACATGTAAGCATACCTGAAAGATGTCGTCCTCCGTGGTGTAGTGGCTACCATGCCAGCCTCTACTTCTCAAAATCCCGGGTTCAAACCCGGCGGAGGGCGATGGACTCTTTCGGCGTAAAAATCCTTAGAGTGGCTTTCTTCGGAAGGGATTTACGGCACGCAAAAGAACCTCAAGCCTGTTAAAGAGGCCTCTGAGCGAAATTACCTGTCTTTCACACTCAATATAGAATGGGACGCTAAGGGGCACAACAGTTAAAGACTGTCCATAAATAAAATTCACTTTGATTTTTATACCTGAAAGATGAGAAAGAAAGTGAAATGACGGAAAGGAAATCGTAGTAGAGAGGAAACCACCCCAGCATTCGTCTGTCGACCCCGGGGAAACTACGAAAAACCCTGCTTCAGAGTGAGCCAGGATCGATCCCAGGACCTACCGAATGCGAGCCACAGACATTACCGCCTGCGCTTCGCGTTCGGTTACCAGCCAGTTTTAGTTCCTAATTCAAAACAAAGGAAAAGCTATAGCTTAAGGAATTTCACTCCATGACACACAAATAATTCAAAAGCTTAAATGATTTATCGAAAGAAAATAAATATTATTCTTGAAGGAAAGAAACACAGTAAAGCAATAGAAAATTTAAAATGTCGAGAGGAAAAAGAAGAAAGCAAAATACTGATAGGTGCAATTGGTTGCGGGAAAGCCTTCCTTTGTTTTTTGTCAGCTTCAACCGAATGATGGAAAGGAACCGAAGTCGCATTGTCATCCTTTGGGAGCATTTGTTTCAAACAGCATTTATTGAATCATCAATCTTGTGGACGAGTCCACGAGGGTTTCAGATTTTAACGATCTCTATTGTTCTTGCTGCTACAGCCAGGGTGGGAATTTCCGATGCGCCATTGCCTTCCTTCCTGTAAGTTCTTCGTCACTGCAGCATCGCAGTTTCTCTCGCAAGATAACACGAGTTCGCATTCCTCCGCAGCTAAACTTGTCCTCTTCTGCTATAAACTGCAGTCTTAAAGGGACACTGCAATTGAGTTTTTAGGTCAAAATGACAAAATTTTCGATGTTTTAATTATTGCATATTCTAGACACTTGTTAATCATTTTGGCCAAATATTTTACACGACTCGCCATTTTTAAAAGCCCAATGACGTGTTAAAATCACCCATGCGCTCCCTTTTAATCCACTGGACGCTTTCTGTATGTCTTCTTTTTCTCCTCAGTTTTACATTTACATATCTATTAGTTTTGCTCTGGTTTGTATGGAAATGTTCATACACAATATAACATATGCTGTCTAAGGATTTAAAGATGTATTTTGTGACTGCTTTACTCATTGACTCCCAAACAAAACAAAAAAATCTGATGTGTTACACTCACATGACTTTCTCTACTCTTGTACAATCTAATTTTACAAACGCCTATTCTCCATATGCTTCATGTTAATCGAGATATCGAGATGTCAATCTTATTGGTAATTTTCTTGTAGATGCAAGGGGAATATGGTAGCTTTTAAGCGATAGTCAAATATTTTAACGCTGGTTGCTATGTGGCGCATTCCATTCTCTTTGCATGTCCAGGACATAAAAAAATGAATAACGAATTTGAGAAAAAGTATAAGTATTGGAAAATTTAAGGAAATAACAAGCAATATCTCGAAAACGGTTCACTCAACAAAAAAAATGTATATGATATAAGTTGTGTATTTTAACGCGATCTACATTTTTTGTGTAGTAAAATTTTGTCTATCTCTTATGGTTTACCAGTTATACAAAAGTCGTTCACAATGAAGAATACTTTTGGAGACATTCCCAGAAAATTCGAGATATACATTTCATTTCTCATGACATTATCTTAAACATATGATATTTTAATCAAAATCGTTAGAGCAATTTTTGAGAAAATTAAAATTTTCGAAAAATTTTCCATGTAAAGGGTAGTCTGGAGTGTGGGGATTTTCTTGAAAACCTTCGTGTCGCATCTCTGGAAGATACTGAACCTAAATACCAAGTTTGGTGCTTATCCGACTGTTCGTTTTTGAGTTATGCTGTTCACAGACACACACACACACACACACACACACACACACACACACACGGACATGTTTCCAAAAATGCTTTTTTTGGATTCAGGAGGTCTCAAAACATGTATTTCCGGTGAAATCTTGGTATCGAATTTTTGGGTGGAATGCAATACTTCCCCTACTTACTATACGTAGTAGAGGAAGTAAAAAAGACAAAAAGCTGCACTAAGGGATAAAAAATGACTACCATGCTTCTCTGAAAAACTTTTAATGCGCTAGCCAGTTTTAGAAAATTTACAGTTTTCCCCCAATTAAAAATATTTAGTTGTATTATATGAGAAACTACTTGAACTAGAGATTTGAGCTTTTGCACAGTCATTTATTTATTTATTCATATTAAGTGTGCCAATTTTTAAGTGATAGCTTTAAAATTAAAAAAGAAATCCAGTTCCAGTATCTCTTCGCATGTCTATTAGTGTTGACTTTTACCATTTTATTTTTCTGACTTTTTAAAAACTGTTTTTAATGTATTTCTTTTCATCTTTATCTATCTTTCTGTCCTTACGCGTCGTTAAGGCGCCCTTACAAATCATTTTGGTAATCAAAGGACTGACCTCGATGTTTCAGCCGCCCTTATGCTGACAGGGCGATATGCTGATTACCAGGGCTCGGATTTTGATGGTCTAACAATCTTTGGAAAATTACCTAAAACTAATTTATTTAATTTATTAAAATTAACGTAAGAAATTTATTAATTAACCTATATGTGAATATAAGTGCTATACAAGCAGAAAAAATAGATATAAGAATAAAGATAAGATAATTTAGAAAATTAATTGCTGTTTAAAGAACCTTAAACGAAACTAAGAAAATTGTTTCTGAAACAGGTCTTACAAAAACTGTAGCATCAACTCTTTTGAGTTCCCGGATTATACAAAATTCATTGCGAATGAAGAGGGCTTCACAGCCTATGGCATGACACAAGGACAATAGCAACCTGACTATAAGCACACATTAATGCGAAAAAGGGAAACTGACCTGACTCGTACCTATTTTGGGACATGAATTTGTAACTGTAATGATACCTGCTCCCCTCCCACAAGCAATCCTTTTCAGACTAACCATTACGGGTATGAAATATTTATTTATTTATTTATTTTGTATTACAGCATGTTCCATTACATTTTGGTAATATTCCTAGGGTTAGCTTCTTTGTTTGCATATTTTACAAAAAATAGTATACTTTACTTCCAATGTTATTGTAAGCAACTAATATAATCTTATATAGTTTTTAAATTTTCAAAATTAATTTTGTTAAATATGTTTTTATACACTTTAGTTAAATCTTTTAACTGGGGTGGCACATTCCATTTACTTTTGCTATCTTTCTCTTTAAGTGTATTCTTTCATTGTATAACAAAGTACATTCAAATATTGAATGTTCTATAATCTGCTCGTTCTTTTTGCACTTGCACATAGGGTCATCAGTTATTTTAAATTATGAAATTGTGCATTTATTTTTCCTTGACCAGTTAAGAACGTTACGTTGGACGTTAATGTTACTTTTGTTTCTATTCTGTTACGTACGATGAGGAAATAGGTGTTCGTTAGTTTGCCATTCTCTTTGCCATTTCTGATAACTTAAGTTCTGCATACCGTTATAGATATAGGTTATACAACGGAGGGGGACACCCCTCCCTGAGGGAAGGGATGAAGTGAAGGAACCACAGCAGGCAGAAATGCCGCAAGGACGCGTGGAAGTCCCTAACAGTTCTAGACTCGAAGACCCGTCCCACTGCTGGAATTGCCTAGAGGGGCGATGTAGTAGCCCCTTTAGTGTCCACGGGGAGTACTCTTTCCTTTGAGCAGACATCCGGCACTGCCATATGCCACGAAACCTAGAAGCACACCTGAAAGATGAGAAGGAAAGAGAAATGACGAAAGGAAATTGTGGTAGATGAGAAACCACCCCAGCATCCGCCTACCCACAAGGGAAAACCACGAAAAACCCAAGGTCGGCGGTAATCGCACCCGGGAACACACACATATATAATAACTACTCTTATTTCTCAGTTGGACTGAAATGTTTTATGTTTAAAACATTATCCTTATGTTGAACGTTAATAATATAACACACTTTTTATATTCTGCGTAAATACAAGACAATGACAGAATAAATTACGTAAAATCAAAAAAATGCCCTAAAAGACAAATGGCATAAAATGACTGCATTTTCGTAACCTGGGACCCACAATAATGATGTTTATGATGCAACAGCTAAAAGACGTGTCGGCAGAATCCGGGCCATGATGAACTAAATTCCCGGCAAACACTAGTGCATCTTTCATTGGTTTCTCGCAGTTTCTAACAGCCGAAGCTCTCCGGTTTCATTAGGCAAGAAGTAATTCATTCCTGGAATATTACACCATGGGACATTTAACACTATAAACTAAGTAACGCGTTATAAAACAGCCCTTTTATACTTTATTAAACTTTAGCTAGGGATGGTTATATTGCTTTATTTCATCTTCTTCTATTTTCTCCGTTTTTATTGGCTGCGAAATCTGCTTTTTTTTTCTGTCTCGCTAACTCGTAATGAGTCTTTGGAACGCCTGTTTAATTATCTCCACTGACTCTTCCTTAATTTCTTTCCTACACCTTAATATAAGCTGTGATATATCGCAGATAATATTGCCGGCACTTTGTTCTCCATTACGGTCACTGCAACTTCATCCACAGCGGCAAAATTTGTTTCTTCGAGCGCAACCCAGAATTTACACTCCATTTGCCTCTTTTTGTCGCAGTGTCGGTTAATATGGAGGTTGTGTGTCCTTTTTTGTGCCTTAGTAAAACCCCGCTCGTTTGGTACGCTCTCGTCCCGGCGAGAATTTAATGATCACAAACAAAGATACATTTATCTTTGCTGAGGGAGATTCCATGCGGACTTGGGTTAATGGAGAGACATTTTCTATCTCTAAATTCAAAGTGATTTCATCCAGAAGCCATTTTTGATCACTGTCGGTTTTTAAACCAGTATTCTCTTCATGCTATTTGATCATCGATGTTAAGTTTCTCGGCTGTCCTACCAACTTCAGCATAAAAGGGGGGCAAAAATGCACATTTTATGAATCAAATTTTTAATGAAGTAATTAACCTTCTACTTTCTCTAACGCACTTACAGTAGCATTGCACCTATGCTACACAAAACCGCGATAGTGATATCTCACCGGAAATACATGTTTTGAGGACACCTGAATCCAAAAAAAGCATATTTAGAAAAGGTTCCGTGTGTGTGAAATTTAACTCAAAAAACAAAAAGTCGGTTAAATACCAAATTTGATATTCAAGTCAAGACCTTCCAAGGATGCGACATTTTGAAGAAAATCCCCCACCCCAAACTACCCTTTACATGGAAAAGTTTTTGTTATTTTGTTATTTTTTCAAAAGTGGATATAACGACTTCGATTAAAATGCCATATGTTTATGTTATTTTCATGACAAATAAAATGTATATCTTGAATTTCTTGGGAATGGTCTGTGAAGTCCTTTTCATTCTGAAGGAATTTTGTATAATTGGTAAACCGTAAGAGATAACAAAATCTTGCTACGCCACAAATGTAGATGTCGTTAAAGCACACAATTTGTCAAATAACATTCTTGGGCATTAACCATTTCCGAGGTATTCGTTGTTTCTGGTTTGAATTTTCTATTACCTTATACTGTCCTCAACTGCAAATCGCTTTTTAACTTTCTCTACTACGTACTTGCAATACGCATTTTCCTTCTTTTTCATGTTCATGCAAAGAGAACAGAATTCCAAAGCCATCACATAGCCGACATCTTAGAAAACATTTGACTATCGCTTTGGGCGATAGTCAAATATTTTTCTTTTCTTTCCGTAGTCAGGCAAAGAGCATGGAATAAGCATCACATAGAAGCATACTCTTTAAAAATCTGAATGCCGTTTTATCTTCTGTATCCTGAATCCTGTTATCGAGATCGAGGCGAGAAATGAATAATAATAATAATAATAATAATAATAATAATATATTACATATAAATCTTAATGAAGAAAATAACATTAAAAAATCCAATAAAACATAATGACAAATAGTTCATAACATAAGATAAATTTGTTGAAGCAGGATTGATTATAAGAAGTAATTAGTTAAAAGGATAATAAAACATACATAAATAAAATCCGGTGAAATAGAAATTGAATATGTCGCCTTGTAAGTATCTGTGAGTAATAAGTTCGCCCCCCCCCCAAAAGCGAAATCTTGTTCCCAAGTGAAAGGCCAGGTATAGACTTACCTGCATCGTGGGAAATGGTTTACGGGTACATATGGTGCAGCGTAGTCTAGAGGCCTAGTTTTTGTGCCTCGGACTCGGACGTGACGAAGGCAAAAGATCATATTAGTATAAAGTTTCTTGGAATTTAATTAGGTTATAAGCTCAGTACGTTTGCAGTGTGACGTAGACTAGAGCTCTGGAAAAGAGAAAGGTAATGAAATTCTGAGAGTTTAGCCATAGTAACAGTTCAGAGACGCATACATAATAGTTTAGATATTGGCCCGCGTATGAAGTATGAGGGGCATTCAAATGAAACCTGGTCAGTGCGTCTAACTTTGCACTACACATAAGGTGGCACCATATAACTGCGTGTATGGTGGCACCATCTATTGGTAGAGCGACTACAGCGTGTGCAACGTTTGACGTTGCATAGCGACAGTGTTGTTTCATGCCGAAGAGAAGGTGGTCACACAAGTTATCGTCCACTACTGAACATGAAGGCGAGTAAGCAGGAACAACGAGGAGTGAGTCAGAGCAAGCAGTGGAAACATGCGACTTCACCACCTCCAAAGAAATCAAAGGCCGTGCGCACCAGTTCTGGTAAGGTCATGATGCCCTTTTTTGACCACAAGGGTCCACTGCTTGTCGAGTTCTGGAACGGAGAACCACCATCAATGCCCAGCGTTATCAAGCCACTTTACAGAACCTTAGACAAGCCATCAAGTCGAAACGCCCAGGCATGTTGTCCAATGGCGTTATTCTCCTGCATGATAATGCCCGCCCACACAATGCCAATGCGGTGAAGACGACATTGCAGCAGTTTCGATGGGAAACGCTGGAACATCCACCGTACGGTCCAGACATTTCACCGTGTGACTTTCATGTTTATGGACCTCTAAAACAAGCTATTCGCGGACATCGATTCACAACGGACGACGAAGTGTGTGAATGGGTCCAGGCCTGAATCCAACAGCAGCCTACTAGCTTTTTCAAAGATGGAATCGACCGGCTAGTGTCGCAATGGGATAAATGTGCCAACAGTTTTGGCGACTATTTTTGAGTTAATAAAATCATTACCGTTACTTTACACAAGTGACCGGGTTTCATTTGAATGAACCTTATAACTTTGGTGAGAGGAGTCCTAGATAGGCGGAGCTTGAGTTAGCATAAGGGCGTGAAATCTAAATCAAGAGAGGTACTGATCGATATTCGTTCGTGCACATATTCGTGCATACATTCGTCACTCTGGATACTTGCGACGACACGTATGTTATTTTTAAGCTTCCATTGACGCGCTTGTGTGAATAAGACTTGGCAGCTACCGCGAGGGATTTTGTCGGTAAGCATTTTAGCAACTCACCACAAGTTACGCTACTAGTTTCTTTTATTGTGTAAAATTTTTACTGCAGAAGTTAGCAGGTATAATAAATAGTTAATAGTTTAGAGTGCTACGATTCGTAATCAGTTGCATTCTTGAAGATGATTATTTATCGTTTTCACGTTGTTTGAAAAGCTACGTATGAAAAGCCGATTTGAAGTAGTTTGTATTGAAGGAGTTGTATTATATTTCAACTGTTGGGGAACCGAACTTGTAGTAGTTGCAGCAGCACGTATAGTAAAAAGTTTCCGGTAGGCTTCGCCCCAAATGTATTACTTTCTCTACTACGTATAGTATTGTATTGTATTCCACCCAAAAATTCGATACCGAGATTTCACCGGAAATACATGTTTTGAGACCCCCTGAATCCAAAAAAAAGCATTTTTGGAAACATATCCGTGTGTGTGTCTGTGTGTCTGTCTGTGAACAGCATAACTCAGAAACGAACAGTCGGATAAACACCAAACTTGGTATTTAGGTTCAGTATCTTCCAAGGATGCGACACGAAGGTTTTCAAGAAAATTTCCCCCACCCTAGATTACTCTTTAGATGGAACATTTTTCGAAAATTTTAATTTTCTCAAAAATGGCTCTAACGATTTTGATTAAAATATCATATGTTTAAGATATTTTTATGAGAAATGAAATGTATATCTTGAATTTCCTGGGAATGTCCCCAAAAATATTCATTGTGAACGACTTTTGCATAACTGGTAAACCATAAGAGATAGACAAAATTTTACTACACAAAAAATGTAGATCGCGTTAAAATACACAATTTATGTCATATACATTTATTTTGTTGAGTGAACCATTTTCGAGATATTGCTTGTTATTCCTTTAAATTTTTCAATACTCATTTTCTCAAATGGAATTCGTTATTCATTTTTACTTTCTCTACTACGTATAGTAAGTAGGGGAAGTATTGCATTCCACCCAAAAATTCGATACCGAGATTTCACCGGAAATACATGTTTTGAGACCTCCTGAATCCAAAAAAAGCATTTTTGGAAACATGTCCGTGTGTGTGTCTGTGTGTGTGTGTGTGTGTGTGTGTGTGTGTGTGTGTGTGTGTGTGTGTGTGTCTGTGAACAGCATAACTCAAAAACGAACAGTCGGATAAACACCAAACTTGGTATTTAGGTTCAGTATCTTCCAGAGATGCGACACGAAGGTTTTCAAGAAAATCCCCCCACCCCAGACTACCCTTTACATGGAAAATTTTTCGAAAATTTTAATTTTCTCAAAAATGGCTCTAACGATTTTGATTAAAATATCATATGTTTAAGATAATGTCATGAGAAATGAAATGTATATCTCGAATTTTCTGGGAATGTCTCCAAAAGTATTCTTCATTGTGAACGACTTTTGCATAACTGGTAAACCATAAGAGATAGACAAAATTTTACTACACAAAAAATGTATATCGCGTTAAAATACACAACTTATGTCATATACATTTCTTTTGTTGAGTGAACCGTTTTCGAGATATTGCTTGTTTTTTCCTTAAATTTTCCAATACTTATACTTTTTCTCAAATTCGTTATTCCTTTTTTACTTTCTCTACTACGTATAGTAAGTAGGGGAAGTATTGTATTCCACCCAAAATTTCGATACCGAAATTTCACCGGAAATACATGTTTTGAGACTCACTGAATCCAAAAAAAGCATTTTTGGAAACATGTCCGTGTGTGTGTCTGTCTGTGTGTCTGTCTGTGTGTCTGTCTGTCTGTGAACAGCATAACTCAAAAACGAAGAGTCGGATAAACACTAAACTTGGTATTTAGGTTCAGTAACTTTCAGAGATGCGACACGAAGGTTTTTAAGAAAATCCCCCCACCCCAGACTACCCTTTACATGGAACATTTTTCGAAAATTTTAATTTACTCAAAAACGGCTCTAACGATTTTGATTAAAATATCATATGTTTAAGATATTGTCATGACAAATAAAGTGTATATCTCGAATTTTCTGGGAATGTCTCCAAAAGTATTCTTCATTGTGAACGACTTTTTCATAACTGATAAACCATAAGAGATAGACAAAATTTTACAACACAAAAAATGTAGATCGTGTTAAAATACACAATTTATGTCATATACATTTCTTTTGTTGAGTGAACCGTTTGCGAGATATTGCTTGTTATTCCCTTAAAATTTCCAATACTTATACTTTTTCTCAAATTCGTTATTCATTTTTTTTATGTCCTGGATATGCAAAGGGAATCAAATGTGCCACATAGCAACCAGCGCTTAAAACATTTGACTATCGCTTAAACCCTACCATATTCCCCTTGCACCTACAAGAAAATTAGAAATAAGACAATTTCTGCTAATGTTTATCTGGACTAACATGAAGTGGATGGAGAATAAGCGTTTGTAAAAATAGTTTGTACAAGAGTAGAGAAAGTCATGTGAGTGTAACACATCAGATTTTTTTATGTCCTGGACATGCAAAGAGAATGGAATGCGCCACATAGCAACCAGCGTTAAAATATTTGACCATCGCTTAAAACCTACCATATTCCCCTTGCATCTACAAGAAAATTATCAATAAGATTGACATCTCGATATCTCGATTAACATGAAGCATATGGAGAATAGGCGTTTGTAAAAATAGATTGTACAAGAGTAGAGAAAGTCATGTGAGTGTAACACATCAGATTTTTTTGTCTTGGGTATGCAAAGAGTTATAATCTGAGGCAAAGGGAATGGTGCTGCACCTAGCAACCAGCTATTAAGAGATATGTATGTGCTTAAAGGCTACTGTTTTTCCAAATTGTCCTTGTAAATATATATTCCCCTTACATCTACAAGAAAATTAATAAGATAGACTCTGCAAATGTTTATCTCGATTAACATGAAGTAGATGAAGAATAAGCGTTTGTATAAATAGTTTGTACAAGAGTAGAGAAAGTCATGTGAGTGTAACACATCAGATTTTTTTAGGTAGCCTTTGCCCCAAGTTTAAAAAAAATTTACTTTGTAATTTGATTGTTTCTTTAAGTATTAAATATTTATGTTTGCCTCGGCTGCGTCAGTATTATTGTTAGAGACATGGAAGTCTTGCCAGGGCGTGATGCGACAAGAATGTAGGCTTACGTAGATTTTAAGTTTTAATTCACTCCTTTTATATTAATCCTTGACACAAATTAAATATCACTTCACTGATATAGAGAGCTGTGAGATTCTTTTTATTAATTAATTACACTTTTTACCACGTAGAGCTATTTTTCGTCTCACACGAATACATATTAAATCTCTCGAGGACGCATCTTGCATCCGGGTACTATCACTGTCTGCAGGCAACTGACTAGATTTCAACCGTCTAAACTTGTAAATTTCTGTATTTCAATAATCTGATTTGCTCCAATAGAATACCTGCATTCTGGTTGTAGAATGGCTATTTTTTATAAACTGTCACTAAAATTACATTAATGCTTCTAAGTATCACAAATAACATTTAAACTCTGAAACTCATTATTGGCTCAAGGTTACCTCATTGTTATCGCTTTGTTAGCAACTTTCGACCTATTTCTCACAGCTCCTGCATTATTAAATTACGTAATGCATTCACATAGCATTATTGAACACG
Source organism: Deroplatys truncata (assembly GCA_030765065.1). Lineage (NCBI taxonomy): Eukaryota > Metazoa > Arthropoda > Insecta > Mantodea > Mantidae > Deroplatys > Deroplatys truncata. The sequence goes on from CM060979.1 coordinate 19,492,540, forward strand.
TTTACAATAATATAAGCATATGCAATGACTGTTACATACATTTTACAAATTATTACATACATATTGCTTCTAGGCGGGTTGTTATTGAATTTACATATTATATAATTTGACTGAAATTATTTAAGTGTTAAAAATACTGCCTCATTCTTTAACTTCAAGCGGTCGGCAACTCGCTTCAATAGCTCAAGTATAAGATCACATTAAATTTCTCAGTCAATTTAATCTGGCGTTACCCTTTAATTACACTCACAAAAATTCTCATAGCTCTACCACTGGAGCAGCTGGCCAACGAGACAACGACATCAGGAGCAGGTGAAGTATACTGCTTCAAAATGGTCGTACCATCGAGCGGATTTAAAGATTCAGGTAACGCTGTTCGTTATCACAGCTTGGATGGAAAGTGGCGAATTTGACGGCATTTGGCCGCGGTGGCATTATCCCTATGCAGTGACTACCTGTTACTGCGCCGCAATGCCTTCTTGCAGTCAGTATCTCGCTAGTACCTTTGGATTCCAGCTGCTGTGAGTGAGACGCAAGAAATGCCGATCTTCCGGTAGATATCGCCTCAACATCAAAGTAACATCCACAAGCCCGTCTACCGTCTGTGAGTCAAAGCCCGCTCTCGCAGAATTCAAGTTTCAACACCAGACAAGTCTTCACCAAAGGCTTCGGAAAGTCACGTGTGACAACACAAACAAGCTTTTTCATTGAATGTGTAATGAAATGGAGAAAGAGGCGGAACATGGGAGACAGAACATGAAGAATGTTGGTGGTATGAACCCTTGAAGCGGAACAATACCAAGAAAAGGCGGAAAATCCTTATTTTATCCCCTTAAAAGAATTCTAGACGTCGCGCTTACAGCTCAAAGCCTACAGCGCTTGCTTCATAAGTATTTGAAAGCTTTATAATTCCTGTATCATTGGATTATGTTTTCAAAATACAAACGATAAGAAGTAAAAAATAACAAAAATTTGTTTACCTCAAAAAGGTATAAAGATTTATTACTTTCTCTACTACGTACATACAGTAAGAAGAGATTTCACCCGAAATTTTGAGTCCCCTGAACCCCCCCCCACCAAAAAAAGCTTTTTAGTAGGTCCTTTGTGTATGTATGTGAACAGCATAACTCAAAAACGAAAAGCCAGATAAATACCAAACCTGATATTTCCAAAGGTGCTACACGAAGATTTTCAATAAAACCGCCTAGCCCCAAACTACCTTTTACGTGGACATTTTTACTTTCTCTACTACGTATAGTAAGTAGGGGAAGTATTGTATTCCACCCAAAAATTCGATACCGAGATTTCACCGGAAACATATGCTTTGAGGCCCCTTAATCCAAAAAAAAAAAATCTGATGTGTTACACTCACATGACTTTCTCTACTCTTGTACAAACTATTTTTACAGACGCTTATTCTCCATATGCTTCATGTTAATCGAGATATCGAGATGTCAATCTTATTGGTAATTTTCTTGTAGATGCAAGGGGAATATGCTAGGTTTAAAACGATAGTCAAATATTTTAACGCTGGTTGCTATGTGGCGCATTCCATTCTCTTTACATGTCCAGGACATAAAAAAACGAATAACGAATTTGAGAAAAAGTATAAGTATTGGAAAATTAAAGGGAATAACAAGCAATGTCTCGAAAACGGTTCACTCAACAAAAGAAATGTGTATGACATAAATTGTGTATTTTAACGCGATCTACATTTTTGTGTAGTAAAATTTTGTCTATCTCTTATGGTTTACCAGTTATGCAAAAATCGTTCACAATGAAGAATACTTTTGGAGACATTCCCAGAAAATTCGAGATATACATTTCATTTCTCATGATAATATCTTAAACATATGATGTTTTAATCAAAATCGTTAGGAGCCATTTTTGAGAAAATTAAAATTTTCGAAAAATGTTCCATGTAAAGGGTAGTCTGGGGTGGGGGGATTTTCTTGAAAACCTTTGTGTCGCATCTCTGGAAGATACTGAACCTAAATACCAAGTTTGGTGTTTATACGACTGTTCGTTTCTGAGTTATGCTGTTCACAGACACACGGACACACAGACACACAGACACACAGACAGACACACACACGGACATGTTTCCAAAAGTACTTTTTTGGATTCAGTGAGTCTCAAAACATGTATTTCCGGTGAAATCTCGGTATCCAATTTTTGGGTGGAATACAATACTTCCCCTACTTACTATACGTAGTAGAGAAAGTAAAAAGCATTTTTGGAAACATGTCCGTGTGTGTGTGTGTCTGTGAACAGCATAACTCAGAAATGAACAGTTGGATAAACACCAAACCTGGTATTTAGGTTCAGCATCTTCCAGAGATGCGACACGAAGGATTTCAAGAAAATCTTCCTAACCCACATTACCCTTTACATGGAACAGTTTTCGGAAATTTTAATTTTCTCAAAAATGGCTCTAACGATTTTGATTAATATATCATATGTTTAAGATATTTTCATGACAAATGAAATGTATATCTCGAATTTTCTGGGAATGTCTCCAAAAGTATTCTTCATTGTGAACGACGTTTACGTAACTGGTAAACCATAAGAGATAGACAAAATTTTACCACACAAAAAATGTAGATCGCGTTAAAATACACAACTTATGTCATATACTTTTTACTTTGTTTGTGTGTGAACCCTTTTCGAGATATTGCTTGTTATTCCCTTAAATTTTCCAATACTTATACTTTTTCTCAAATGGGAATTCGTTATTCATTTTTTTTATGTCCTGGACATACAAAGAGAATGCAATACTCCACATAGCAACCTCCTCTTAAAATATTTGACTATCACTTAAAGCCTAGCAATTCCCCTTGCATCTACAAGAAAATTAGCAATAAGATTAACATGAAGCATATGGAGAATAAGCGTTTGTTAAAATAGTTTGTACAAGAGGAAAGAAAGTCATGTGAATGTAACACAGATTTTTTTAGTTCCATTTATACTCCGCCTTTAATTACATTAGCCTTATCGGCGGCCTTTCCTTTGGAACTTATTGCCTATTGGCAATGGTGTTGACTCGTATTCGCTTGTCGCTGGGTTTCTTGCACTTTGGTTTTTAATCATTGGATCATACACACATCCACACTCTCATGCATACTTCCAGACTCTGGGGAGGATACGAATAATCTTGGCTAGAGAAGAATGGCCCCCAGCCGGAAATCGAACCAGGGACCCCTCGCACAGCAGGCAGTTGCTCTATTGACTGAGCTACGGGGCCAGCCAGAATGGAATTTTGTATAACGGGCAAACTTTAAGAAATAAAGAAAAAAGTACTAGGCAAAAATTGTGTGTTTTAAGGAGATCTGCAGTTTTTGTGTAGTACCTTTTCCTCTATCGCTTAACGTTTAGCAGTTATACAAAATTATGCACTCATTCCGAATAAAGAGAACTTAAAAGGCTATTCCCAGAAAATTCAAGATATAACTGCATTTTATTTGGCATGTAAATATCTTTAATATATTCTATGTTAGTCAAAATCGTTGGAGCCATTTTTTAGAAAATAAAAAATTTCAAAAAAAATGTTCCATAAAGGGTAGCTTGGGATGGGGGATTTTCTCCAAAATCTTCGTGTCACATCTTTGGAAGGTACTGAACCTAAATACTAAGTCTAATTATTTATGCGAATTTGTTTTTGAGTTATGCTGTTCACAAACACACACACACACACACACACACACACACCGGGCCTTTTTCTAAAAATTCTTTTTTTTATACAAGAGGCCTCAAAACATGTATTTCCAATGAAATCTGAGAATCGAGATTTTGAGTGGAATGCAACGCCTTATGGAATGCCACGTACGTGGTAGAGAAGGTAAAACTGCAGACCTCCTTAAAACATAATTTATTTCACATAAGTTTATCTATGGCTTCAGTAATTGCCAGTGGTGTAATGGTTACCATGCTAGCCTATAGTTTCCGAGTTCGCGATGGATTTTTTCGAGTGTAAAAACCCTTAGCATGGCTTCCCTCGGAAGGAAAGTAAAGCCGGTGGTCCCATGTCGTAGATTTACGGCACGTAAAAGAACCTCAAGCCTGATAAAGAGGTCTCTGAGCAAAATTACCGGTCTTTCACGCCCAATATAGAATGGGACGCTAAGGACCACAGCAGTTAAGGAGCGCCATAAATAAAACTCAACTTTAACTTTAAATTTTTCACTACTTTGGTTATTTTCTTAAAATTCTGTGAGTATTTCAGTTGTTTTCCCCAAATTCATGCCAAGAGTACGGAATTTCAAGGCCAATATATAGTATCTAGCTTTAAAATATCTGACTATCGATTAGGCTGCCTCTATTCCTCTTGCACCTACGACGAAATGCGAAATGAAACTCTTTCAGAAACTATTTGGATTAGCATATATTAGATAATAATATATTATGCAACAAGACTATAATGGTAGTAATTAAAACGCGAGTATTATTATTAACCGAGCGAGCCGAAGCGAGCGTTTTAATCACCATTATAGTCAAGTTTCATACGACTGTTTATGCTCGACCATGTATCTAAATTAAAGGTTTCATAAGTATTCGTTTTTGGTTTTAGTGATGTGTTACAATCGTTACTCCTTTATCTATGGTTACCTTGTAGCACCTCTGTCAAAGTTGCTAGTGTTGTGAGACGTACTACGCAGAATAATCGATACCTGCGCTTTTACAATGTTACGTGGCCATTTCTGATTGGTCGAATACCAATACTTTAATGAACAGTTGTACTTTAATGCGACCCATTAAAGTACTGCCACCAGTCGTATAAATACTACATTTTGGCATGGTCGAGTATAAAACAAAATAAGCTTTCGTAAGAATAGTCTGTATAAGGTACACAAAAATAAAGGATAGTGGGGAGAGAATGCCATGTGAATTTAACTCATCAGAATTTTGTGGAAAAATTTGAAAAAAATGCTCTTTTGAGGTTGCCTACATTGCAGTAGTAAAGCCAGCTTTGTAACAGCTCCTTTTGAAGCAACAGAGTTGTGATCAACCAGGCTCATTTAGACATTGAAATCCTGGCGAAGATCAAAGGAAACAAAGGGTTGTCACTGAACTAAAAGAAAGTGTCCAGTTCAGTTCACTTCACACTACGGAGACCAAAGTAGAACCGTTATTGAAACCGGAGGAAGATGTCCAACTGGTCGGTTATTTTATTCCTCCTGTTTCACTTCACATTCTTTTCCTATCCTTTCCGGTTTTTCGAAAATGCAAAAATTAATGTATATAAATTTTAAAATTTGGAGTAATTCTTAAATCATAAGGATTGCTTTTCTTGCATTTCTTGGATTTTTTTTCTAAAAATCCTTTCTTTACATTCAGGGGGCATCAAAGCATGTATTTCGGGAGAAATCTCGGATCGAATTTTTGGTTGGAATGCAATACCTTCTCTACCTACTACCTACTTTCTCTACCTGGTAGAGAAAGTAAAAGCTGGCATATGGTTTTGGTGTACTTTTAAATTACTCAAGATTTGACATTAATTCGACCACCGAGTATAAACTGTTAAATAAATTATATTTTAAGGTTTAAAAATTGCTTTCTGAGACAACCAGAGCAGTGAATAAAATTCTATATGTCAGTTTTGTACATTAGCATTTATAGTTAAAGTAATCTCCTTGAAATTTAAAACACACTTATAACTCGGGAACAGCAGTAGGCGACAGAATTTTGAAAAACTGCAAGATTTGGAAATTTCACCCATGAGTACCCTGTAACGTTTTAGCACGCCAAGCGGATGCAGAGAATTTTTTACCGCGGAGTCACGAACGTTCCTTCTAATGATCTGTTTGCGTAAAAAATTAGTCTCAGATTAAGAGTTAAAGTGGATTAAATGTGTCAAAGTCAGGTCCTTAAAACTTTGCAATTTTAGAATGCCTTCACAACATAGAATCATTCCCGAGGTCAGTTAATTGTCCCAATGGAAAACCAAGTACCGATTCTCTCCTTCATAGAATAATATTTTTATCAACTTCCGGTTGAAAACATCTTGACAATGGATTGATCAGATGCGTATTTAAAAACCTCAAATTAATTGAAATGGAGGTAAAGATAATTTGCCGATAGTGTGCTCATCAGGCCATTTTACCCCAACCCCCCTCCACTGGAATGTTAAATTAGTAATTTTCCGATTACAACTGTACGGTAACATCGCCATCACTCATGTAATTATTTTTTCTGCTTGTTAATTCAGCGAATTTACTGGGATGGCATGCGAGACGTCACGCAGATAGGGACAGAATAGCAGCACAAATTTCGATATCACTCTAGTTTTGTTACATCACCGTGGGAAGTCCATAATATAGATCTAGCATCATTGAAAACTCCAAGAGCAAAGGGCCCTCTAAGTCAAATTAGAATACAATTTTCGGCGTTCTCTCGCGTCAAGGCTTGATTTGCAAGCCAAATCACTTGCTTTTAATGTCGCTATTCTATTGTTTCTCGTCATGTCATGGATACGGTGTGCAATTTCAAGGCTAGCATACAGCGACCCGCATTTAAACATCTGACTCGATTAGGTTTCTTCTACCCCTTTGGACCAACAACGAAAAGCGTAATGAAACTATTGCTGCAAAGATTTATCTCGATTAACTGGAACCACGGTCGCACACGCTGGGAGGGGGGGCGATCATGGCACAAGTTGCACCATCAGGAACATTTGGGGGGGGGTTCAAAATTAGGGAATACAAAAATATTGAGGTGAAATAACGTCGGTAACAAACACATTTATTACAATTTTTACTATCTCTGCCACGTACCTAGTAGGTAGAGAAGGTATTGTATTCCACCCAAAAATTCGACACCGAGATTTCACCATAAATACATGTTTTGAGGCCCCTGAATACGAAAAATGCATTTTCAGAAAAAGGTCCGTGTGTATGTCTGTCTCTGTACAGCACAACTCATAAACAAAAAGTAGGATCAAGACTAAACCTGGCATTTAAGTTCAGTACCTTCCAAAGAATAGAGGAAGATTTTCAAGAAAATCCTCCACCCCAACTACCCCTTACATGGAATATTTTTTCAATTTTTTTTTATTTTCTAATCTTGTATAACTGGTAAACGTTTAGCGATAGACGAAAACGACTACACAAAAATGTAGATATCTTTAAAACACACAATTTATTTCAAAGAATTTCTTTGTGGCATAAGCCACTTCCGAGATATCCGTTATTAAAGGTTCCAATTGCTCATTACCTGGTCATTCTCTTATAGCCCTGCCAACATTCAGTTGTTTCTCGCGATTGCATGGAAACAGTATGTAATTTCAAGCCTAGCATATAGCAACCCACTTTAAAACATTTGACTTTCGATTCGGTTTACTCTAAACTCCTTGTATCCATATCTGTTTCTGTCTCATTAACATGAGGTATCCTATAGTGGCTAGAGAAAGCCAGGTGAATGAAACACATTTTCAGATTTTTATAATTGTCATGTTTTTGTATGCTATTATATGGAATTTTAATCAAAATCGTTAATTATGTTTTAAGAAAAAAAATCTAAAAGTATTCCATGTAAAGGATCAATTCGGGTGGGAGATTTTCTTAAAAATCTTGGTGTCGCATCTTCGGAACGTACTAAACTTAAATACGAAGTTTGGTCTTTATTCAACTTTTCATTCTTGAGTTACACTGTTCACAGACAAGGGGCCTCAAAACATGTGTTTCCGGTGAAACCTCGATATTGAAGTATGGAATGTAATACCTTTTCTACCTATTCTGCACGTGATAAAGTAAAAATGCTTTTAGGGGGGATCAGGAGACATTAAAACACGTATTTCCGGTGAAATCTCAGTATCGAATTTTTTGATGGAATACAACAGCTTCTCTACCTCCTATGTATGTGGTAGAGAAAGTAAAAACCATAACTCCTACACACTTTGGAGTAGGGAGGTAAACTTTAGCCCATCTTTTAGGGAAAGTTTTGCTCTACATTATTACTACTACTGTTTAGTATGACAGCCTCTGTGTGCTCGAGCCATGTGGTTGCTTTATTTGCAAATATATGCGAGTTTCTTTTCTCCATTTTTGCTTTGAACAGCTTTCTTTGTGAATAGCATTTAATGACCTATTTTCTCAGAAACTATTGAAAAAAGTTAAATTAAACTTTGAATGACAAAAAAAGAAGTCCTAAGGGCTGTTGTGAATGTTTTTTGGTGTTAACAACAACGGTTGGTTATTTAAAAAAATTCTGATGTGTTACACTCACATGACTTTCTCTACTCTTGTACAAACTATTTTTACAAACTCTTATTCTCCATATGCATGTTAATCGAGATGTTAATCTTATTGCTAATTTTCTTGTAGATGCAAGGGGAATATGGTAGGCTTTAAGCGATAGTCAAATGTTTTAAGAGCTGGTTGTTATGTGGAGTATTCCATTCTCTTTGCATTACCGGAACAAAAAAAAATGAATAACGAATTTGAGAAAAAGTATTGGAAACTTTAAGGGAATAACAAGCAATATCTCGAAAATGGTTCACTCAACAACAAAAGTGTATATGACATTAGCTGTGTATTTTAACGCGGTCTACATTCTTTGTGTAGTAAAATTTTGTCTATCTCTTATGGTTTCCCAGCTATGCAAAACTCGTTCACAATGAAGAATACTTTTGGAGACATTCCCAGAAAATTCGAGATATACATTTCATTTTTCCTGAAAATATCTTAAACATATGATATTTTAATCAAAATCGTTAGAGCCATTTTTGAGAAAATTAAAATTTTCGATAAATGTTCCATGTAAAGGGTAATCTGGTATGGGGGGGGCATTTTCTTGAAAACCTTCGTGTCGCATCTCTGGAAGATACTGAACCTAAATACCAAGTTTGGTGTTTATCCGACTGTTCGTTTCTGAGTTATGCTGTTCACAGATACACACACACGGACATGTTTCCAAAAATGCTTTTTTTGGATTCAGGGTGTCTCAAAACATGTATTTCCGGTGAAATCTCGGTATCGAATTTTTGGGTGGAATACAATACTTCCCCTACTTACTATACGTAGTAGAGAAAGTAAAAAAAATTGCTAAACAGATGGTGTATTTAAACAATGCCCTATCCTCCTTAATATACAAAATTATTGTATAAAAGTACAGTGCGGTTGTTTTAAGGTGAGACTACAGATCGGCTATAGCGTAGTCCGCTGTACTGAAATGACCTCGGTACTTTTCCGATGTCCAACTGGCGGCGCATGACACGTTCTAAGTTATCTTTATAGTCGCTGCTTTGTGTTCGTACTGTAAAGAGAGTAGTGCATCTCAAAGCTGAAAGTTTATACAAGACATCTGTGCGGTGTGTGATTTAATTATGAGTGTTAATGTTTTGTTATTAGTCCACTGCAATGCCTGCCGACAAATTCCCGCGTGAACAACGAATTTTTAGTAAAAACCGAATCACGTATACAGGTGTGTGTAGACAATTTCAGGAGAATTTTCTTGGTATTCCAGTTTCAGGTAGAGTAACTCTTAGACGTCTGGTTAATAAGTTTGGCACAACGCCAAACCCTAAATCTAAAAAGCGAAAACGACATGTTCTAACGGAGGAAATGTTGACGACATTGATACATCTATTTGTGGGAATCCTAAAAAATAAAGTTTATAGGAGCAATCCCCACACCATAGAAGAGCTTAAGGACAACATAAAAACAGAAATTATGAACATTATGCAAAAAGAACTTATGCGTGTGAATGGAAATTGCATCCGAAGATGGCAGGAATGTCTTCACGCTGTAGGATACATAATGCATATTACTACTCGTATCACTCGTAAGTTGAAGCAGTTATATTATTTATGTTACTATTGTTGTTTTGATGTTAGCCACACGCTTGGAAAGCCAACTTGAAGTAGTTGTTTAGTTAGCTTTAAGTTTAACTGCCCCACGTATGGGAGCCAACTTGAAGTAGATGTGTTGTTACGTATGAGCTTTACGTAACTTATTACGCTTCATGCATTGGATGCCAATTTGAAGTAGTTTTGTTCTTAGAGTTACTTTGTTTAAGAAGTTTGCAACACGCTTTGGGCGTCGGTTTGAAGTTGTTGATTACGTAATAGTTACTGTTGTTACACAATATGCTGCTACGTACGAGAAGCTGATTTAAAGATGTGTTTTTGTTGTTACACTCCAAGCTTTACACTATAATATTTAACTTTGTTATTAAAACTGCTTCTATATATTATTTGTTTGAATTTGCCTCGGCTGCGTCAGTAATGTTTGTAGGGTCACGTATCTCTTAGGCAAGGTGCGGTACGACAATAATTGTAGACATAAACAGAATTTAAGTTTTTTTTAAATTCACTTCTTTTATTAATCCTTGCACATTTTAATAAAGCACTACACTTTTTAAGAGCTGTGAGATTCTTTAATACTTTCACTTAGCTAACGCGTACATATTTTACGATTCACACGTAATATTTCTGTAGAGAACACATCTTCCATCTGGTCACTACCAAGGTTTACTAGCAACTGTACATTATTTCAACCGTTAAACCTGTAAGCTTCGGTATTTAAAGTCTCTGATTGGCTAATTCTAGTCCAATAGAATATCTGCATTTTACTTAAAGCTTTTCTTTGCTATTGATTGGCTAATTTTAAACTGTTACTGAATGTACATTATCGTTGCTCTAATCATGACTAGTAACTTTCAAATTCTCAAACTCATTATTGATACAGGGTCACCTCATTATTACCTCATTGTTAGCCATTTAAAACTTACTATTCTCACAGCTCTTGCATTATTAAATTATGTAATGTATTTACATAACATTATTAAACATGTTTACAAAAATAATAAGCATATGCAATGACTGTTACATACATTTTAAATAATTATTACATACATATTGTTTCAAGGCGGGCTGTTATTGAATTTACTTATAAAAATACAATTGAAATTATTTAGGTATTAAAATACTGCCTCAAAGTAAAGCGGGAGTTACGGAACGAAAAAACTGCACTGTGCGGATCACGCATATGTGCGATCCTTGGCCTCACCGTAAAACGACCGCACTGTACATCAGTGAACCTAGAAGGCATATATCTTCATGCTGTAAAAAGTTCAGTCTGATATATTGAATTCTGAGATGATGAATAATTAATTTAGCAGATTTAACATTGGAGGGACAAGGCTTTTAATCTCCCCTAAGCTTGCCTTGTTGCACGTGTCAATAAGGCAGGTGGAGTAAAAGACTTGCAGCTGGGAGTTAATAAAGAGCTTCCATTTTAACCCTTTCTGCAAGTATTCCATCGAAAAAGAGCTTTATGTCTCCAAAGAGAACCCTACTTTAAAACAAGCAAAGGATGCATTAAAACTCAGTACGTCGCGTCTACTAATCCGCGTTGACGTTTGCAATGCAACATGTTTAGCAGGGCGCTAAGAGCTCGGTCCTAATTGGCTGTAAAACTAGGTTTAAGATGAAAACGCTCATTGCTTATTAAAGCCTCCTCCAATGACGCTGGTACATACTACATTAAAGATTCCCTTTAAACCTAGGACCGACAACATATCTACTTGAAAATTCCAACGCTAACCCCAACCAAATATTTTCATCTTATTTGGAAAAGTAACTGCTGCTTTCATAGATGCATTACCAAGAAATACTCGGGATAAAAAGCTTTCAGCACAGGCAGGCAAAGAAAAACGTATCCATTATTATCTGATATCAACACGACTTTCGCTAACCGTGACAAATTCACATATATCTGCTATATGTACATAAAAATTTGATGTGATACACTCACATGCCTTTCTCTACTCACGCTTCTACAACGTATTGTTAATAAAGCTTATTTTTCTATGCACTACTTGTTAATTCAAATAAACCTTTCAAGCCTTTTCAAAGCCAGTTGCTATATGATGCCTTTGAAGTTCCGTTCTCTTTGCATAAGCACGAAAGGGAAAGAAAAGAAAAGCAATTTGTAGTTGAGAAAAGTATAAAGCATTTGAAAATTCAAACCAATGACAAAGAATATCTCGGAAATGGTTAATGACACAAAAAGTTTTATTTCAGAGATTGTGTGCTTTAACGAGATCTGCACTTTTTTGTATAGTAAGATTTTTCTATCCCTTACTGTGTACTAATTAGACAGAAGTTATTCTGAATGAAGGGGACTTCAAAGGATATTTATAGAAAATTCAACATATGCATTTTATTTGTCATTAAAATATTTTAAACATATAATATTTTTATAAACATCGTTAACATTTTTTACAAAATCAAAAATAACGAAACATTTTCCATGTAAAGGTAGTTTGGGTGGATTTTCTAGAAAATCGTGTCGCATCCTTTGAAGGTGCTGAACATAAATACCAAGTTTCATGTTTAAGCATTTATTTTTTTTAATTACGCTGTTCACACACTCACCTCCCTTTAAAAATGCGGCTCTTTATTTTTTTTTTGTTTACGGGCCTTCAAGACATGTATTTCCGGTAAAAGTATGTAGTAGAGAAAGTAAAAATTGATTCTTCTATCCACATTACGTTATTCATCATAGTTTCTCCGCTATGTACCTACAATAAGTCGGGGAAGTACACGTTTAAAAAGCGTTTTTAGAATAAGATCTGCGTGTATGTGTATCTGTGAACAGCATAGCTCAAAAACGAAAAATCTGTTAACTACCAAACTTGGTACTTAAGTTCAGCATTTTACAAGCATGCGACATGAAGATTTTCAACAAAATCTCTCATCCCAAACTACTCTGTACATAGAAAATTTTTCGAAAATTTTGGCTTTCTTAAAAGTGGCTCTAAGAATGTTATTAAAAAATACCATATGTTTAAAGTGTTTTCATGACAAATGTAATGTATATCTTCAATTTCTGGGAGTTACCTCTGAGGTCCGTTTCATTCTGAATGACTTTTGCATAACTGATAAACCGTAAGAGATACACAAAATCTTGCTATACAAAAAATGTAGATCTCGTTAAAGCATACAATTTGTCAGTATTTTTATTTGAGTTCACCATTTCCGATATGTTCCTTGTTATTGGTTTGCATCTTCAAATACGTACTTCTACTTTCCTCAAATGGGAAGTCATTAATTTTATTCTCGTAGTCATGGAAAGAGAATGTAATTTCAAAGCTATCACTTCGCAACCGCCCTTTGAAAATCTGACAATTTATTTCAAAGATTTTTTTTGTGGCATAAGCAACTTCTGAGGTATCTAAAGTTGTTTCTCGCGATGTCATGGAAAGTGTGGAATTTTAAGACCAGCATATAGCGTGCAGTTCTTAAACATTTGACTATCGCTGTTCCCTTTGTATCCATAACGAAATGTGTAATGTAGCTGTTTCTGTAAACGTTTATTTGGATTAACGTGTAGTAGATATAAAAATATGCTTTAGTAAGAATAGTTTGTATACCCACTAATAAAGTTAGAGGGTAGAGAAAGTCATGAGAAGTACGCCATCAGAGTTTTTTCAAACTACTTTCACTCCGTTTTACCATTTTTACTCAAAATATAAAAGCTTGTCAACAAAGGCCATAACCAAGATGTCCAGTATGTACTGGAAAGAGTAACAAAAGGAAATCTAAAAGCAAAATACAGTTGTATGGCTAGTAATATTAGTGAGTTTGCTTTATTAGTTTCGAAGAATATTTATGAAACAGAATTTCGTAAACTAACAATTCTTTTCCATTGGTCTAATAATATTAGCTAATGTTACGAAACAGGTCCCAGAATTTTTACAAAACTCGTCACCGGGAGTCAAAGTTCCCGCCAAAAGAGCGTCCAGTGAGCCATATTACTTTCTTTTAGCCGGTTTAAAGCCTGAAAACACGTTTAGGCAAAGCTCCATGGACAGAACCGATAGCTATGGTATCTTCCCCAATGACAACTATTGTTTCTCTTGAGCAATGCAGGAAAGTACTGCAGATAATAGGTTCTGCGCAAACATCGTTACGCTGGCAGAAAGATTGCTTCCACTATACGTGAGTGAGGCCGATTCATGCAGCAGATAGATATGTTATTTATTGAACTGTTTGTGCCAGTTCAGTTTGCGCTAATGACAAAGAAAGAACGTGGAGCATTTTCTGCAGGAAGCGCTAGCAGTTTTGCGGTTGACGATTTATTGATTCTGACTTCAGTCTAGTAGGATTTTGACCCTGCTTTCTGTAACTTCTATGAAGGCTGATAGCTTTTTGTGCATACTTACATAAATCTTCTTAATTATTCATAGCTAATGGAAAGCAATGCATTATCACTTTCTGGTACAAATGTTTTAATTTCCTCCATCAAACAAGGTTGTGTAAAAGTCTAATCCTAGCGTCAATCAGCGCTTTTATGTCATGGTAACCTTCAACCTCATAGGGTCATGTGCACCATCCTCGTTAAACAAACCCTTCAAGAACCTTCAGCTTACCACGGTAAGAATTTGACCGCGGTAATCATCACACACCGTAGTTTAGGTAACCGTGGCAGACGCTTACCTTGGTTGAGCGCACCCTACTGTACGCACCCGGGTGTACTTCATGTCGCCTGTTTTTCACTTTTTCTACCTCTTTGCTGAAGCGCATGCAATGGAGGAAGGCAAAAGCAGACCCAAGTTTCTCTATTATGTTATTAAATTTAACATGCAATACAAGAAAAGATAGAAAGTACACAGATAGAAGCAATAACTTTAAAATAGACACTTTCTTTCCATACTAACTAAATTCCAGTTAACTTAATTGATATTCACTTAATGAAAGAGAGGCAGAAAAGAAAACTCCCAAACAGGATTTAAACCCGGAACCTCTTAAATAGGAGGCGCATACGTTACCCCAACACCACGATGACGACTTAAGGTTTCAGACTTCGGCACTAACCTCTTCAGGTTGCCGAATTCCTATATCTAGAGCTAATATTCCTGAAAATGTACTAATTGTATTAAATCCATTCATTACTCCCCTTATTTCTGCCTTGTTCTTGGAACTATGCTTCAACTAACATAATTATGATATGTAACACCGTGATTGTGTGGATTTTCGTTACGTTCTGGGTCAGGATATTTAAGGCACCTGTCAAACAAAAAGGCACGTTAGAGTAATTTATCAGGATGTATTCGTTGGCGAAAATGGAATGAATCTATTCGTTGGGAATTCTAACCTATACCGTTCCTCCATTTTAACATTTCAGCACAAGTAAAGTTGGAAACAATCGAATAAAACCGGCCGGTCAGATTTAACCGCGGTAAAATCCTCGATCAGCTTTTACCGGCTTCGATGCACCACAAATGACCGTTCACCTCGGTAAAGTCCATATTTTACCATGGTAAAATCTTGATCGAGAATGGTACACACGGGCATTAGAATAGATCCAACTTGGTTTATTTTCTTCACCACCTATAATAGGCAGAGCAAGTATTGCATTTCACTCAAAAATTGATAGCAAGATTATACTGGAATTACACGTTATGAGACGTCCTGAAACCTAACAGAAAGAAAAAAAAGGAAGAAAAAAAAAACACTTTTAGAAAAAGGTCTGGGTGTGTTTCTGCGTGTCAGTGTCCGTCTGTGAACAGCACTTTTCAAAACGAAAAGTCTGTTAAATACCAAACGTGGTATTTAAGTTCAGCAGCTTAGAAGGATGCTACACAAAGATTTTCAAGAAAATTCTACTACATCAAACTGCCTTATACATGAAAAAATGTATTACTCTCTCTACCACGTATACAGAATGTTTCAGAAATACTTTTACAAACTTCAGGTATGGGTTCCTCACACCAAATGAAGGGGAAAAGTTCATATGAACATATGTCCCATAATCCTTGGTTTTCCCGTTATTCCTGTCACAATGAAAGTGCGAGTTCAACGGCCTTCGGGGTCCAACCTCAAAACTTCATTTCTCTATGCATTCATAGAAGGCGTTGACCCATTGTACTACATACGGTAGATGACGAAGTGTTGCCATGGAGACTTGTTTACGTTTGTCATTTGTCATTAGTCTGTCTTCAACGTTTCAATTGTGTACATGTAGTGAGTTAACTGCACGTGTTTCGTTCCACCATGGCTGGATATTCATTTCGTGAACAGGCAGACATGATTTTTATGTATGGTCGCGCGAATGGTAATGGACGCGAGGCTGCACGGCTCTATCAGATGGAGTTTCCAGACCGAAGACAACCGAGTCATCCAACTTTGTCGCTGTTTATCGTCGCCTTGCTGAGACAGGAACCGTTGCACCACGGATTATTGATCGAGGAAGACCAAGAGTTGTTCGTACGCCGGAACTCGAAGAACAGATGTTAAAGTGTGTCGAAGACGATCCAGGTATCAGTACAAGACAATTGGCTGTGGCATGGTATATCACACGTGACAGCATGGAGGGTACTTCACGAGCAGCTCCTGTAACCATATCATATTCAACGTGTGCAGGGCCTTTCGCCTGCCGATCATCCACCACGGGATAACTTTTGCCGATGGTTTGTAGCACAAACAGCCAATCCATTGTTTGTCTCGTCAGTTTTGTTTACAGACGAGGCAACGTTTGGGAGAGATGGAGTTACTAATTTCCACAACGTACACGTATGGGCAGATCGTAATCCTCATGCTGTACTTCAGGCTACATATCAGCAACAGTTTAGTCTGAATATGTGGGCTGGCATTGTAGATGACTATCTGGTAGGTCCATACGTTTTACCAGCACGTCCTACTGGTGCTGTCTGCAGGGACTTTATCCAGCACACTCTTCCTGACTTACTTCACGAAGATGTGTCCCTCCAAATAAGAAAAAAAAAACATGTGGTTTATGCATGATGGGGCTCCGGCACATTTTAGTCGCATTGTTCGAGATGCACTGACTGGTATCTACCATGACCGATGGATAGGCAGATGAGGACCAGTTCCATGGCCTGCATGCTCGCCCGACCTCAATCCTGTGGATTTTTACCCCTGGGGGCATCTTAAATCATTGGTTTATGGAGCAGCCATCCCGGATGCAGAAACGCTTCATCGACGTGTCATGGAAGCCTGCGAAACCATTCGACACTATCCCGGAGTTTTTGACAGGGTGCGACATTCCATGATTCGACGAGTACAGGCATGCATAGAAGCAAGAGGAGGACATTTCGAGCATTTATTATGAGTTTTGTGTTTTATAAGTGTACCACTGTGTTGAACATCTCCTTACGAGAAAACAAAGGATTATGGGACATATGTTCGTATGAACTTTTTTCCTTCTTGTGGTGTAAGGAACCCATACCCGAAGTTTGTAAAAGTATTTCTGAAACACTCTGTATAGTAGGTAGAGAAGGTATTGCATTCTACCCAAAAATCCGATGCACAGATTTCGTCGTAAATACATATTTTGAGGCCCCTGAATAAAAAAGTACAATTTTTAGAAAAAGTTCCATGTATAACAGCCTAAATCAAAAAAAAGAAAATTCGAATAAATACCAAATTTAGTATTTAAATTCAGTACCTTACAAAGATGGGCCACGAAGATTTTCAAGAAAATCCCCCATCCCCAAATACACGTTACATGGAACATTTTTCGAAATTTTTTAATTCTCAAAACTGTCTCAAACGATTGATTAAAAGACAATATATTAAAGACATTTATATGACAAATAAAATGTATACATTGAATTTTCTGGATATAGCCTGTTAAGTCCTCTTCATTTGGGAGGAATTTTGTATAACCCTGTATCGTTAAGCGATAGACGAAAACCTACTACACAAAAAAAATGTAGACCTCTTTAAAACACACAATTTATTTCAAATAAGCTTTTGTAGCATCAGCTATTACCGAGATATTGTCATTAGTGGTTCAATACTTAGCCATTCTTTTAAAGTCATGTCGATTTTCAATTGTTTCTCGCGATGTCAAGGAGAGAGTATGAAATTTTAAGGCCAGCATTTAACGTCCAGTTCTTAAACATTTGACTATCGCTGTTCTCTCTGTATTTATAACGAAATGTGTAATGTAGTTATTTCCGAAAAGGTTCATCTGGATTAAAATGTAGTAGACAGAAAAATAAGCTTTCGTAAGAATAGTTTGTATACCTACTAATAAACGATAGAGGGGATAGAAAGTGATGCGAATAACACAACAGTTATATGCATAGATTAAATTTCTTATTTTTAAGATATTTACATGACAAATAAAATGTATATCTTCAATGTTCTGGGAACAGCCTGTAAAGACGTGTTCATTCTGAAGGAATTTGTATAGTAAGGGACAGACGAAAGCTTGCTATACAAGAGATGTAGATTTCGTTAAATCATATAGTTTATGTGAAACGTAAATTTTTGTGGTGTTAACCATTTCCGAGATATTCTTTATTATTGGTTTGAATTTGTCAAATACTTCATATTTTTTCAACTGCAAAATCGCTATTCTTTTTTTTTTTCTTTTTTTTTTTCCTCCTCTTCTCTTGGTCCTCCAAAGAGAATGGAATTTCAAAGTTATCGCATTGGCCCACCTCTGTGGTGTGGGGGTAGGGTGTCAGCCTCACATTCCAGAGATCTTGGGTTTAAACCTCGGTAACGGCGAGCTTCCTGGATAAGCTTCCCCCCCGGGGGTTTTCCCTTATCCTGAGAAGACGAATGTCGAGTAACTCTAAGCTCTAGGCACACCGGGCTCATTTGAGCATCATTTCAACCATTTCGATCATTCACCGTTCTATATGACCCACTAGGTTAAAGGACGTTAATTATTATTACTACTCTATTTTATTTTACGTCGTTTTATCTCCTTGGGCATATCGCGACGGATCAGTTGGTGGATAACTCTTAGAACGATATGTGATGGACAGTTAGCCCTCTAGGTCTCATCCCTGTAACCACCCGCTCCGTCACGTGTCACAGAGACACTAGTACATAGCTACCGAATCTTACTGCTTCGCGACGTGCAGACTACATTAGGGTGCCGTCCAGTCCAACCGCCGCCCCCCATATAAAGGCGGACAGTTAGACTTCTAGGTCTCATCCCTCGAAATGCCATCTTGCTTCATCACGTGCCCACAGAGACGCCCAGCGCATGGCAGCCGAATCTTCTGCTTCCTGCCCTGCAGATGGCGTTAGGGTGCCGTCCAGTCTAACGGATTACATTGTCTGTAGATAGATGGCATAGCATTCGCTATTACCACTTATTTTTCATTTTACTATTGTTTTAGACTTAAGGTGGAACTTTGGGTCGTGGTATTAAATATCCAATCCGGTATTAACCTTGGCGACTGAGGAAAACCACGAAAAAACCTGACAGATCGGTCGGCCCACGGGATTTGAACCCGGGACCTCCCGAATGCGACGTTAATTAATCATCAAAAGCAAGCAAGCAATATGGCATGCTGATGGTCTTTGAACCGGAGGAAAAAAGAAGAAGAAAACCATAAAATAGCGACAGCTTTTTAAAGATTTGATATCGCTTGAGCCTACTGTATTCTATTATTCTCCTTGCATATACAATATAATAAATAATAAAACAACTTTGCAAATGTTTATCTCGATTAACATGAAGTATATAAAAAATAATCTTTCGCAAGCATAGTTTGAAGAATGGACAGAGAGAGTCATGTGAATGAAATGCATCAGCGTTTTGAATATTCTAGTGGAATACAATCTGAGAGAATTAAGTTTCAAACGAGACCAAATGTGATATTAAATTTCATCACTAGAATCATCAGCATCGTCGTCCATCACCAGATACGTCCTTTGTTCCAGGAATCTGTAATGTTTTCATGTGTGCACATAAAACAACAAATTACAGTATGCCAGCCACCTGGGTTTTTAATTCACGGCAGCGAACGACACGGAAAATAAGCGGCTTTCAATGTTAAATGCCGCTGTAACGAGATCATTTTCCGTGTCAAAGGACATACATATGGCTACAATGTATCAAAGATGAATGTTCTCTGTGATTATTAAAAGTTTGCACTGAGAGAAATTTCACTCCTTTCATGTCCCATTCAGACTGAAAATATGGAACATTTTAGGACATTATTCGGGCAGATATGAACATCCTGCACTGTTTTGTTGTTACTTATTGCACAAATCAAGTAGTGGTGAAATATGGCACAGCAAACACAATCGGTAGCTATTATTGGTTTCTGCTCTAGCTTTTCGGAAACATCAGTAACTACAGCAAGTATCTGACAGCTGTGGCAGTAATTTGTATCACAACAATGTAAATGCCAGAGTGATTGTAGTGTGTAAATAAGCATTATTGTAGATAATTGATTTGAGATATTTGTTAATTATAAGCATTGTTAGGAAATAAGTTTACACGGCCTCACTGAAACTGACAATAAGAGCGGGTAACAATGAGCGAGGGGGTGAGTTGTTTATCAATTATTAGAGACAAGCAAATGACGTCAGATTGGCGCGCTTTTCTTAGAAATGGAGGGAATTTCTTCCCTAGAGCATATGTATTCGTAATTTTGATTGGATATAAAAATAGACGCTAATGTTGGCGCGTTTTATTAACCAATAGCAGCTCGGTTATAATCTTTAGGCATATCGGGGTGTGGGAGTATAAAAAGCTAAAGCCAGAGGCAAGTATTGCCCAGTCCAACAGAAACATTTGTGCATTACACGTCGCTCAGTCCAGAAGAAACATTCGCGGGTAACACGTCGCTCAGCCCAAAATATCATACCGCGGGTAACACGTCGCTCAGTCCAGAAGAAGCATTCGCGTGTAATACGTCGATCAGTTCAACATAAGTATTCGTGAGTTATACGTCGCGTAGTTCAACGGAAGCATACATCAAGTACACGTTACGCAATTCTACAGAATCTCTCGCGTCGTAAAGCTAGTTATAAATGTGAAACACGCGAATTAATAATGTGCAGCAAATAAGTGATTACGGTGATATTAGAAAATATAACAGTTTCAGTCTGGCGTGTATCAAGAGTCAATATGTGAACTTAATTAATTGTGACGGTAATAAAAGTGTAAAAACAAATTCTTTTACCAGTGTTATCTTTTAGTAACAATCCTTTCCGTTTACACACCCTGTTCAAGAGATGTGCTCGACTGAGTAATAATAATAGCTAGCCGGAGCACAATGAACCCAAAATGCAAAATAATAAAACAATAACAGGCGCTCAGAAATAGATAACACGAGTTACCGCGACAAATTGGCTCCCATACGTGGTGCAGATAAACATGAAGTATCTTCCAACTACCTAAAAAATAATCTACTTCACAGCAATACGGACGGCGGGTAATATCTTACCCCACCTTGCACAGGCAAGCCACCTAACTCGAATGACAATGTAATTAATTTCATTTACCTACCCTCTTTCTTTATTATTAAATTATTGTAATTTCGTACATATCCGGCTAATAACGAATCAAACATTCCCTAATATTCACGTAAAAAGTTGGTAACATCAGAAGGATGTCCTTAACTCCCCCCTCCCCTGACAAATGCTGCATAGCCAATAAGAACCCTTTGGCTGTGGTACACTCGCTTCCCTTATGTCGTCATCACAGCTTTGGGAGGCATTCTATTCGTCTTGACAGGTGGAGTGTGTAGGGGTTGTAGGTATATGTTTATCTTTTCGCGCATGCAGTGGCGCCCTGTTTTATGCGCACAATTCTGGATTGTTAACATATGAATATATAACTTTGAGTAACAGCTATACTCGTCATCACTTATAACAACCATGTTTAAATATATTACTAAATAAAATCCTGTTTTGCACGAAGAAATATTTTAATGGCAACATAAGTAAAACTGAAATACATTATCCTTTTTACTCTCAAGGAGGACACGTTTATTAGACGTTATTGGAATCAACTGTCCAGTCTAAATATAAAATTAAATAAAACACTGTTTTGTAAAATTTCTTCATAAAAATATTTTTAATGACAATGTAATGTAAAACTGAAGCAAATTACACTTTTTGCTCTCAAAGAGGACACATTTACTAGACATTATTTTAATAATCTTGAAGTGGTTTCAGCCCCGCGTACGATACAAACTGTCCGGGGGCCTTCGCCCCCAGGTTTAAAAATAAATTTTGTATTTTAATGTTTATTTAAATATTATATATGTATGCCTCGGTTGCGTCAGTAGTAATTTTCAGAACACGTATCACTTAGCAGGGGTGGTGTGGCTAAATAATGAAGGCTTACAAAATTATAATTGTTTACTTCACTCCTTTTATTAATCCTTCACACGATTAAATAACACATTACTGATATATCATACTATAGAGCTGTGAGATTATTGTTTAATTGCACTACTTAACACGTAAACTTTATATTACTCTCATCACAATGAAGTTTTTATGTCTCACATAGTGCTCGGGAACGCTGCCTTCTATCGTCTACCGCTTAAATGTGTACATTTACTATATTTCAAGTCTCTGATTGGCTAATTCATCTGCAATAGAATACTTTTATTTAACTTTTAGATTTTCTAGTTGCTGATTGGCTATTTATATTCATTCATTATCTGTTTACCCTCCTCTTATGTAGGACTTACACCCCTAGGAAGTAGATGAAACGAAATGTTGGTGAAATGGATGAAAGGAAAGGTGATGATGGAGCAGTTGGTGGAATGAATGGCGGGGGGAAACCGGAGAACCCGGAGAAAACCCGCCCAGATGCCGGTTTGTCCACCACAAATCCCACATGCAGGTCCCTGGGATTGAACCCGGGCCGCCTCGGTGGGAGGCGAGCGGTCTAACCACTCGGCCACGGCGCCGCCGATTGGCTATTTATAAACTGTTTTAAATATTACATTATTGTTCCAAGAATTATTAGTAGCATTATTAAACTTTCTAATTTATTATTGTCTCAAAGTTACCTCATTGTTAGCAACTTCCGGCTTCTACTTTATAATTCTGTTTGCTACGGAAAGCAGCTTGTTTCTATTCTCACAGCTCCTACATTGTTAAACTACGTAATACATTCACATAACATTATTATACCTGTACATAATAATATAACCATAAATACAATAACTGTTACATACACTTTATGTATTATATAATTAGACTGATATCATTTGAGTGTTAAAAATACTGCCTCAATCTGTCCTATCTCCATTCTTGTCCAATGCCTGATTTAGCCGCCTAGGCAATTGATCACTTATGTGCTATAAGGACGGTCATGTGGAAGCACTTTCGTTTAGAGCCAGTGTTTCCAGAGGGCGAAGAGTGATTCAATACCTGGGCGGCTAAATCAGGTATTGGACAAGAATGGAGACTGGACGGATTATTAAAATAATGTCTAGTAAATGTGTCCTGTTTGAGAGTAAAAAGTATAATGTATTTAAGTTTTACTTTATGTTGCCATTAAAATATTTTCATGGAGATATTGTTCAAAACGGGGTTTTATTTAGTTACATATTTGAACATGGTTATTATAAGTGATGACGAGTAAAATTAAAATTAAATTTACTTTTATTTATGGACGCTGTTTAACTGCTGTGGTTCTTAGCGTCCCATTCTATATTGGGCGTGAAAGACCGGAAATTTTGCTCAGAGGCCTCTTTTATCAGGCTTGAGGTTCTTTTACGTGCCGTAAATCTACGACACGGGACCACCAGCTTTACCTCCCTTCCGAAGGAAGCCATGCTAAGAATCTTCACGCCCGAAAAAATTAATCGGTTTGAATCAGCGACCTCGGAAACTAGAGGCTAGCATGGTAACCACTACACCACGGAGAACGACGTAGTGATAATGATGGTGATGACGAGTGAAGCTATTGCTCAATGTTATACGAGTTCGCATGTGAATAATCTAGAACTGTGTACATAAAACAGGACGTCACTGCATGCGTGGAAAGGTAAACAGATGCACACATCATCTGTTAAGGCCAGTATAATGCCTCCCAAAGCTGCGGTGACGATATAAATGGAAGCGAGTGCACAATCATTGATCGGCCTGATTGACTTATTTTTGTAGATAATCGCAATAGACGTAATTTTAAACCTTTGTACCTTCTCTTTGGTCCAATAGTTATTAATATAAAAGCTACATAAGCTTCACGTAATTTTCACACATAGTCTGCGACCATCGAGAAAAAGTCTTCTCAGTTGTCATTTATAAAGTATATAACGGTTCACTGATGTCTTACATCAGCAATTATTTAGCATGCCGTGCTAACAACTTGATTACAATATAAGTATAAAGGAAACACCACTACATGAGAGCTATTAAAATATATTGGCATTGCTATCGTTGCGTTATAAGCAATTCCATTCTCTTTTGTTTTGCTGCGTCTTCTGTTTTCTTAGCTGCTAAATCGTGACCATCTGTATGTAAAATATCCGCGGCATTTATCTTATTTTATATGAATTTTCTGTGGAGTAACAACTATTTTCTACTCCATGGCAATCTCAACGAAAAGTGAAACGATTCTCCAATGTGTTCGTATTCTAGTACATAGGATTTGTAAACCCATTTTAGTGTTTTAGTAAGTTGTTTTTCTTTCCTTGGAAGTATTTAGACCCTTACGACCTGTTACGAGGCTTTTATTATTATTATTATTATTATTATTATTATTATTTTAGTAGCTTAAAATAGGAAGTGTTTTATAGTCACTCAGAAAGCATAGGATTCTCTTTGGTGGAAGAATTACCAGAATCGGTTATGGTTTTCGAGATTATCCTACATATATACACAAACAGATGTTCTCTCGCTATATTACCTAACTACTGTCCATTCCAAACCAGAGTGCCTTTCACTGAAAACAAACTCTTTGTATTATCCGCGTGAAAGTAGTTCGCAATCCCCGCCAATAATGTCTGCTTGTTCCCTCCCACGTGCTTGTTGAACACTATTTAATCTATAAAAAGGCGCCCTGCGTGAGAATCATAGTTCAAAATGCAACCTGAGGTAACAATCAATTTTATAAGTAAGCGGCAATGAACATTTTACTTACGTTAATCACAATCCTCGGGAAAAAGTGGAACACCCAAATCCGAATCCTCCGAAGATGACTCAGCTGCCGTATCAGAATCAGAACTACTCTCCAAAATAATGACAAGCTTATCCACAGCACTGTCGCACTTAAAACAAGTTCCCACATTTTATCCTCTTCTATGTTGTATTATGTCTGTTTATATTCCGTGCTCGCTTTCGTTACACTTCTCACTGAAACGCCTGTAAAATCCGATATTAGTTTCGTAATATGCAATAATGCAAGTGTCGGGTATTTTTGTAATAGTGAGTTGAATATATGAAGTATTGTTTGTTTATAGCCACTTTTTAACTGTTTCCCGCTTCTGTGCTTGAACAGTTTATTCGCACTACACGCACCTTCCTCTGCCATGTGAGCTCAAATACCAACTGACTAAATCACAAGATTTGACCTGAGCTGAGCATATGTGTGTTACCGTATTATGAATGACTGTTCGCTTATCATATATCCTGTGTTACGCAAACTGTTTATTCGATACTCAGATAGCACCTCTGGGAATTCATTGCTGCATTTCTTTTGTATGTAAGAGAGTGGCAGTCGTGCATGTCGGTTGGTATTAACAAGCAAGATGCTCTCGGCGTTAGCGCAACAGCAGGCGAAAATCATATTTTGTAATCTCTTAACAGCTAGTATATATCCATTACCTTTAACGATGAGTTCTTATGATAACCGCAATAAAATGTGCAGTTCTATACCTTTCCTGCTCTAATATTTCATAATACAATACATGTATTAAGGAACTACTTACGTTGGCGTAAGAGTATATTCTTGGGTTCGTACAAGCCGAAGCACGTGCTTCTGTTTACATCAGAGGGAACTCTGGTTTGGAATGGGGTATAGATGCCTGCCCGTCGTGATTTTTAAGCTAGAATGACAGGTTAATTTCATTTACTTCCCCCTGTCGTTTATGAAATTATTTTTAAAATGATCTATAAGATTTTTACTGTGAATCTTCCCCTTTACCCCTTTATAATTACAATTTCTTACAGCTCCGGCTATTCCTAATAACGGATTAAACACCCCCTGATACTCACACAAAAGGATGCGAAACATCGGCGAAATGTCCGACTTTTTTTAACCATCTGCCCTGACAGTCTTCCAGGTTCTAGAAATGCTGAATAGCCTATACGTTCCCTTTGGCGGTGGGATAATCATCAGTCGAATGGTCGAGTAACTTGTTAGATAATTATGGTAGGTTAACTTTTAAACCTCTGTGCCTTCTTTTTGGTTCCATATTTATTTAATAACTGCTACATAATTTTCACACAATGCGGAAACCCTTAAAATATACAAAAAAAGATTCCGTACTCCCAGACCACCACGTTAATCTCTTTGGAAAAGACACAGTGTCTGCGACCATTGAGTAAAATAATCTCCTCAGTTGTTAATTATAAAATATCGGTTCACCGAGTCTTAATGTTAGCAGTTTTTAGCATGTCCTGCTAACAAGATTGATTACAACATGAATACAAAGAAAATAAGGAAAATATTTTTTAGTTGAGAACTACTACTAGAAGGTTTTGTCATCCAGAAACTTAAGTGCATACATCTATAGGTTTAGAATAAATGTTATTCAATGGTTCTGAGACTGTTTCATTATTACTTGATTATCCAACAGTGGTAGCAACAGACGCATCGACATCATCGCCTACAAGCCATCATCTGACAGAAGCGGGTTAATCATTGATCCTACTGTGTGCTTTCAATCCCACTGTCAACAGCCCGAAGAAGTAGACGCAGAAAAAAAGGCCATTTATGAACCCATAAACATAATTTAAATAAAATCTCAGTCACAGAATTGATGATAGGAGCTAGAGGGACAATATCCAAAAAGTTTTGGGTAGATTATGGTCTAGATAAACGCCTACTTTATCAAATAGCAATCATGGCTATTACAGGATCAATTCTTATCCTTAGAAATCATTTGTATTCAATATAATATCGATACACACTTTACAAATCCTTGAAATTATTATATATTTATATATGTATTTATTTTAACTGCATAATAGGATTATTTTATACTACTTTTCTCTCCCGAATTAAATACATTTGTATTTCTATTTTAAGTTGATTTTCATTATTTTGATATGTTAACTATAAATCGTCATTATTATTGTTAATTTAAATTTAAATTTGTTAATTGTATAGGTATACTTTGTCTATATGGCAGCTCTTAATTGAGGGAAGTATTATAATAAAATAATACATCCGCAATATTTGATAATAACAAAGAAACAAATATAACACAGAATCGATTGTCGCTTTTTAAATTGTCTCCTGTTTGTTGATGTCTTACATCATGACCATCTATGTAGGTATATTCCTAGCAATACAACTGACTTTTATTTTTATACTCTGCGGAGTGCAGCAACTATTTATATTCTGTGGAGTAACAACTGTTTTCTACTCCATGGCATTCTCAACTAAAACTTGAAAGTGTTGTTGCCCCACGTACGGTACAAAGTTTCCGGTGGCCTTCGTCCCACGTTTACTTTTCCGGTGGCCTTCGCCCCCACGTTTAAAAATCAACTTTGTATTTTAATGTTTATTTAAATATTATATATGTATGCCTCGACTGCGTCATCAGTAATTTGCAAAGCACGTATCTCTTAGCAGGGCTGGTGTGGCTAAAGAACAAGGCTTACACAAATTATAATTGTATTGTACTTTTTTTTTTATTAATCCTTCACACGAATAAATAACACTTCACTGATATATCCTACTACAATGAATTTTTTATGTTTCACACTGAACCCGTACCAAATCTAGACTGGACTGCTTGGTTACGCTTCCTTGTAGCGTCTCCCGCCTGAATCTGTACATTTCCTCTGTTTCAAGACTCTGATTGGCTAAGCCTACTCCAATAGAATACTTTTATTTAACTTAAGCTTTTTCTAGTTATTGTTTGGCTATTTATAACCTGTTTTAAATGTTATATTATTATTGTTCCAAGAATTATAAGTAGCCTTATTAAACTCAAGGTTACCTCATTGTTAGCAACTTTCGGCTTTTACTTTGTAATTCTGTTTGCTACGAAAGGTTCTTGCTTGCATTCTCACAGCTCCTACATTGTTAAAACTACGTAATACATAATAATATAAACATAATACAATGACTGTAACATACATTTTATATATTATTATTATTATTATTATTATTATTACATACAATTATTTTGCTTTAAGGCGGGCTGTTATTATATTTTATATTATATAATTAGACATATCATTTAAGTGATAAAAAATACTGCCTCAAAGTCAAGGCCTTCTTTTCTTTTATAACTCCGTGTTCGTATTCAAGTACAAGGGCTTTGTAAATACTTTTTAATATTTTAGTAATTAATGAATTGAAATTAGGTGTTTTATAGACCCATGCCCATCAGAAGAATTGGGCTTTTCAATGGTGAAAGAATTATCAAAATCAGTTACGCAGTTTTTGAGATTAACCTGCATACCCAGACACACACATACTTCGTCTTTATAATATTAGTATAGATATATAAGTAATTTCTTCCATTTTTACCCGAAAATAGTAAGGGAAATTTTATGGCTGCAGAAAATTAATTCTGTGGTAAGCTAAACTCTGGGGAATTTTATTTCACGGATATATATCAGCAGTGGCCAGAACAGTAACATAGATGTCGACGCCCAATGCGTGTGTTTAAAGAAATAACTCGATATGCAAAGTGCGCTTCAGAGCGCATATATTCCCTTCTTGAAACCTTTGCAGAAAAGAATTGCCCCTTCTACGTCTTAGAATCATAAAACGTTTTACTGCAATGGTGAAGGCTCTCTCTCAAGTTTTATATCCCAATTGCCAGAATTCCATTTCCTTGATATCCACACGAAACTGGTCAGCTTGCTTTAAGAACAGTAAACGCTGATATTTTACGAAAGACGCTACGATCTATCTTGCAACATTTTGTTTTGGGCTGCAGCACTTCACGCAACGTTTACAATTTAATTTGCTGACCCACGTAAACACCGCACATCACTCTCTGCCTCTGAAATTTTAAAATGAAACAAAAAATGCTTTGTGTTGCGGTCATTACAACATTGCCGTAACACAATGCTCTTAAGAGATTTCGAGTTTTAATGGCACATCAAGGCTGCTGGAAAATATTTCAGGAGGCTGAAGAGATCAAGTTACACTTCATAAAACAACCGAGTCACTGTATGTTTTGTATACTACGCTCATAAAAGTGGGATTCTGGGATACCATATACAATTTTGAAACAAACGTGTTTCTGTTAAATTATACACTAAATTAAATGTTGTTAAAATAATATCTGCAGCTACCTCAAATAGGATAAACAATAATAGAGATATACAATATAATTTACATTCAATTATAGAGAGGGTGGGAGTGTGTGTTTATGTGTTTGGGAAGGGTTTATAAGGATAATTACTGCGAGCGTCTTTCAGCCACTGTATGGTGTCATTGATGGCTTATACACCAATCAGAATCGAACTCAAACGGTAGTTTTAAAATATGGTGTTCATAAGCGCGCGCGCGTACTCTTTTACTTTCTGTACTGCGTATAGTAAATAGGGGAAGTATTGTATTCCACCCAAAAGTCCGGTATCCAGGTTTCACCGGAAATACATGTTTTGATTAAAAAAATCTGATGCGTTACACTCACATGACTTTCTCTACTCTACTACAAACTATTTTTACAAACGCTTATTCTCCATATGCTTAATGTCAATCGAGATATCGAGATGTTAATCTTATTGCTAATTTTCTTGTAGATGCAAGGGGAATTGCTAGGCTTTAAGCGATAGTCAAATGTTTTAAGAGCTGGTTGCTATGTGGAGTATTCCATTCTCTTTGCATTAACAGGACAAAAAAATATGAGTAACGATTTCCCATTTGGGAAAAAGTGTAAGTATTGGAAAATTTAAGGGAATAACAAGCAATATCTCGAAAATAGTTCACTCAACAAAAAAATGTATATGACATAAATTGTGTATTTTAAAGCGATCTACATTTTTTGTGTAGTAAAATGTTGTCTACCTCTTATGGATTACCAGTTATGCAAAAGTCGTTCACAATGAAGAATACTTTTGGAGGCATTCCCAGAAAATTCGAGATTTACATTTCATTTGCCATGAAAACATCTTAAACATATGATATTTTAACCAAAATCGTTAAGAGCCATTTTTGAGAAAATTAAAATTTTCGAAAAATGTTCCATGTAAAGGGTAATCTGGGGTGGGGGGATTTTCTTGAAAACCTTCGTGTCGCATCTCAGGAAGATACTGAACCTAAATACTAACTTTGGTGTTTATCCGACTGTTCGTTTCTGAGTTATGCTGTTCACAGACAGACAGACAGACACAGACACACACACACACACACACACACACACACACACACACACACACGGACATGTTTCCAAAAATGCTTTTTTTTTATTCAGGGGGTCTCAAAACATGTATTTCCGGTGAAATCTCAGTGTCGAATTTTTGGGTGGAATACAATACTTCTACTTACTATAGATAGTAGAGAAAGTAAAAAAAAGCAGTTTTAGAAAAACGTCCCTGTGTTTGTGTGTCTGTGAGCAACATAACTCAAGCACGAAAAGTCGGATAAAAACCAAATGTGGTATTTAGGTTCAGCACCTTCCAAAGATGCGACACGAAATTTTTTAAGAAAATCCCCCCCCATCCTAGATTAACCTTTACATGGAAAACTATGAAAGTTTTTATTTTCTAAAAAAAGACTAACGATTTTGATTAAAATACCGTATATTAAAGATGTTTAGATTACAAATAAAATCTTGAATCTTCTTGTAAATAGTTTGTGAAGTCCACTGCATTTGGAAGATATTTTGTATAACCCTGTATAACTGGTAAATGTAAATCTCTTTAGATTATTGATTACGATTTCTTTAAAACACACAATTTATTTCGATTACTTTTTTTTGTGGCATAAGCCATTTCCGAGATAGTCATTATTAAAGGTTGGAATAGTTCATTTCTTGGTCATTCTCTCAAAGTCCTGTCAAGTTTCAGTTGTTTCTCGCGATGTCATGGAAACAGTATGGAATTTTAAGGCCAGCATATAGCGTCCAGTTCTCAAACATTTGATTATCATTGTTCCCTTTGTATCTATAACGAAATGTGTAATGTAGCTATTTCTGCAATGGTTTATTTTGATTAAAATAAGCTTTAGTAAGATTCACAGCATGTTTTATATCATAACATGTTGTGAATGCCAGAGTGGTTGTAGTGGAAACTAATATTATTGTATGTACAGGATTTTAGATGTTTGTTAGCCATAAGGATTGTTAGGAAATACGTTTACACGGCCTAACTGAAACTGACAATAGAAGTGTGTAACAATAAACCGAGAGGGTGAGTTGTTTATCACTAAGAAGAGATAAACGAATGAGTCAGGGTAGCGTGCCTTTTTTTAGAAATGGAGGGAATATCTTCCCTAGAGTATATATGTTAGTAGTAGTGATTGGCTGACCAAAACACACGCTAAAGAGGGCGCGATTTGGTAACCAATAGCAACTCTATTATAATGTTTAGGCAATTCGAGATGAAGGAGTATACATTCTCGAGATATAAGCAAGTGTCGCATAGTTCTGAAGAATCTCTCACGAGGTGCACGTCGCAGAGTTAGTTACAAAAATGTAAACTACGCGAAATAATTGGTGCGCGGCAACTGAAACGACTTTAGTTACATTCGTAAATATTACAGTTTCAGTCAGGCGTGTATAAAGGTTAAATATGTCAATTATTAATTAAGCGTGACGGCAGTAAAAGTCTAGATTCAAATTTTTTATCAGTGTTATCTTTTAGCAACAACTCCTTTCCGTTTACACACCCTGCTTAGAGACACCTGCTCGACTGAGTTATAATAGCTAGCCGAAGGACAAAGAACCCAAATTTAAAAATAATTAAAGAATAAGCACCCAACAAATAAGATAACACTAGCCATTGAGAACTACGACAACCTGGCAATAAACGATAGAGGGTAGAGAAAGTAATGTGAATGTACCTATCACATATTATTTTGTTAGAATACGAGAATGTAAAAAGGCCCATGAAGAAGTTATGATCAGTGAAGTTAGTACGTATGCGTCTACTTCCTGTAGAGATTTCAGTCTTGTGTCCTGATTAGTTTCTCAGGTAATAGGTCATGAATTTAACAGTTTTAACATTGGTGGAATAGGACCTTTTTATCTTCCCTAGCAAACTTAATTCAGAAGTTGAGAGAAGAAAAAGAGCGTCAGAATGCCCGTTTGTGTGTTCCGCCGCCGCCGCCGATGCATGTGGAGTGCGTTTCTTCAGTCGGCAATGGCATTTGTGGAATCCAACAGCTCTATAGTGTCTACTCTTGTGAAATAAAGCAACTTTACCAACTTCACCGTGTGGTGTAAACACATAACACTTGATTTGCCATGTCACTGCATTGGAAGACAGGTGTGATAGAAACATTTAAGAACGCGCGTGAACACCGTCAATCTGCCTCGTCTAGGAGCTCAGCATCATATTGAATAAAAACATTAAAAAAAATATGTGTTACACTCACATGACTTTCTCTACTCTTCTACAAACTATTTTTACAAACTCTTATTCTCCATCTATTTCATATTAATCGAGATAAACATTTGCAGAAACGATCTTTTCACATGCAAAGAGAATTATATTTTACACATAACGACCAGTTCTAAAAATATTTGACTCGCTTAAGGCCTACTATGTTCCCCTTGTTTTGTATTTGCAAGGGCAATATAAGCACAGACATATCTCTTAATAGCTGGTTGCTATGTGCAGCACAATTCTCTTTGCCACAGGTTAATACTCTTTGCATATCCAAGACAAAAAAAAATGAATAACGAATTCCCATTTGAGAAAATAAGTATTGGAAAATTTAAGGGAATAACAAACAATATCTCGAAAATGGTTCACCCAACAAAAAAAAATGTATATGACATAAATTGTGTATTTTAACGCGATCTACATTTTTTGTGTAGTAAAATTTTGTCTATCTCTTATGGTTTACCAGTTATGCAAAAGTCGTTCACAATGAAGAATACTTTTGGAGACATTCCCAGAAAATTCAAGATATACATTTTATTTGTCATGAAAGTATCTTAAATATATGATATTTTAATCAAAATCGTTAGAGCCATTTTTGAGTAAATTAAAATTTTCGAAAAATGTTCCATGTAAAGGGTAATCTGGGGTGGGGGGATTTTCTTGAAAAGCTTCGTGTCGCATCTCTGGAAAATACTGAACCTAAATACCAAGTTTAGTGTTTATCCGACTGTTCGTTTCTGAGTTATGCTGTTCACAGACACACACACGCACAAGGACATGTTTCCAAAAATGCTCTCGAAACATGTATTTCCGGTGAAATCTCGGTATCGAATTTTTGGGTGGAATACAATACTTCCCCTACTTACTATACGTAGTAGAGAAAGTAATAAGATATATTCCTGAGACCAGCAATTGTTTAACAAATGTCAAGGTTTTCACAACAAATCTGAGAAAAACAAAACAAAAACGTATGTTCAAAACATTGCTGATTTATGATCTCTGTTGAATGCTCGTAGGCGACCCGAAAACATTAAAACTTTCATTTGTACCAGCGTTGCCAATTAATTTTACAATCATATTCACCGAGAGTTAATAACAATTGGATGTTTTGCGAGCTGCGATGTAATATCAGCTATTTGTACCACAAAGCGGCATCGTCCTTCAACTACAGTTCTCATAGCATCATTAAGTAATAACCCATTATCTCTTCGCTGTAACTGCGTGGATTTAACGCTTTTATACTCATTCATGAACAAGCATAGTGTAATTAGATAATGGTGCTTGTGGAACGGGGCAGATATCTTTCATATCTACCTAAAACAAATATTTGCATTCATAAACTCACATAATTATTATTGCTGTTTCATAGTTACATGGAATACGAGTTTAGAAGATGATAGATAAAATACTATACATTCATAGAATATAACCGGGATAATAGCTTTCATTGTCAAGCCAGGATTACGATAAACTTAACGTAACGTCAGCTGAAAGTCTTAACAGACTATATTAAATGTAGCAATTTAGGGCTGACTTAACGTGAAGTAAGACGATAGTAAATGGTGAAAAATGCAAAAAAAAAAAAAAAAAAAAAAAAAAAAAAATACATTTTTAGTTTTTTGTAATATTATCAATTGGAATTTCCTCTTTAACGTGATATATATTTTATTGCTGTAGACACAACACTTTTTAAAAAAACTTGCACTGAATCTGGTATTTTTTTTTTGTGAATTCTGCATCACTTAACAGAAAAAAATTTCTGGTATGTTGCATTCACATGACTATTACGAAATTTTATTTTCATATATCTTCACTTTAATGGAAATAAAACTTTTCGGATATAACTGCAACATTTCGTTATAGATAAAAAGAGAACAGCGATAGTCAAATGTTTTAGAACTGGACAACGCGAGAAACAACCGAAAATCGACAGGACTTGAAAAGAATGAGAGAGTATTGAACGATTCGAACCGTTAATGACGGATATCTAGGAAATGGTTCACACCACAAAAAAAGTTATTTGAAAGAAATTGTATGTTTTAAAGAGATCCACCTTTTTTGTGTAGCACGTTTTCATCTATTGCTTAACGTTTACCAGTTATACAAGATTATACAAAATTCCTTCCGAATGAAGAGGGCTTCATAGGCTATTACAGAAAATTCAAGATATACATTTATGTAATGTAAACATTTTAATAAATGGTATTTTAAGCAAAATCGTCAAGAGCCATTTTTGACAAAATCATAAAATTTGAAAAAATGTTTCATGTAAAGGGTAGTTGGGGATGGGGGGATTTATTTGACAATCTTCTTGTCACATCTTTGGAAGATACTCAACTTAAACAGTTTGGTATTTAT
Source organism: Deroplatys truncata (assembly GCA_030765065.1). Lineage (NCBI taxonomy): Eukaryota > Metazoa > Arthropoda > Insecta > Mantodea > Mantidae > Deroplatys > Deroplatys truncata. The sequence continues at coordinate 19,527,323 of CM060979.1, forward strand.
CCGACTTTTGGCTTTTGAGGAACACACACACGACCTTCTTTCTAAAAAGATTTTTTTACTTTCTCTACTACGTATAGTAAGTAGGGGAAGTATTGTATTCCACCCAAAAATTCGATACCCGAGATTTCACCGGAAATATATGTTTTGAGACCCCCTAAATCCAAAATGAGCATTTTTGGAAACATGTCCGTGTGTGTGTCTGTCTGTGTGTCTGTGAACAGCATAACTCAGAAACGAACAGTCGGATAAACACCAAACTTGGTAATTAGGCTCAGTATCTTCCAGAGATGCAACACGAAGGTTTTCAAGAAAATCCTCCCACCCCAGATTACCCTTTACATGGAACATTTACCGAAAATTTTAATTTTCTCAAAAATGGCTCTAACGATTTTGATTAAAATAACATATGTTAAAGTATTTTCATGACAAATGAAATGTATATCTGAATTTTCTGGGAACGTCTCCAAAAGTATTCTTCATTGTGAACGACTTTTGCATAACTGGTAAACCATAAGAGATAGACAAAATCTTACTATACAAAAAATGTAGATCGCGTTAAAATACACAATTTATGTCATATACATTTTTTGTTGTTAAGTGAACCATTTTCGATATATTGCTTCTTATGCCCTTATATTTTCCAATACTTATATTTTTTCTCAAATAGAAATTCGTTATTCATTTTTTTTGTCCTGGTAATGCAAAGAGAATGGAATACTCCACATAGCAACCAGCTCTTAAAATATTTGACTATCGCTTAAAACCTACCATATTCCCCTTGCATCTACAAGAAAATTAGTAACAAGATTAACATCTCGATATCTCGATTAACATGAAGCATATGGAGAATAAGCGTTTGTAAAAATAGTTTGTTCAAGAGTAGAGAAAGTCATGTGAGCCAAGATTAGCACAAGTATTTCTCACCATCACTCTAAACTGCTGCAGCAGCATATAAATTTGTTGTCATAGAGTTTAATGTATCGGCGACTTGAAAGTTTTCAGACCCACCACAAACTGGGACGAGCGGGTTCATCTAGTGGCAATCTATTCCGACTTTTATTTCGTTTTTGTTTTTTATTAAACCCACTTTTGAATTAGGAAAAAAAACTCCCTCACAAGAAGCTTTGCTAAGAGGCAACTAAACTATCGCCAGTGCTTCGATATTCTTTCCGCACGTCTTTATTAGCACTCCAGAAGTTAATTCAGATATGTTGCTCATTTTGCAAGGATTGAGTGTCATTCCGAGATTTCTCCATTGATCATAAATTTTCTGAACAGTACTGTGTTTGTTGTGATTAAAAATTCTAGGCACACTGCAATGGGTGTGTACTTGGATGCTGGGTTGCTTTGGAGCCGCGAGCTCGTTTCATCTGGCCCGCCTATAAATTTCAAATTATATAAACAAAAGAAACAGTGCGTCTGCATTAGATTATTCACGAATTTCGACGAACGATTATATAAAATTAAGCGCTCAGTTTCTTTTAATTGCTACACATATATTAAGCTACTGAAGGACAAATATAAGGAAGTCAATTTGGTTGACTTTTACAACTGTCTGCCGAGTGAGACATTTCGTCGTTTGAAAGACTTTGCACGAGGACTAACATCAATGTTCGCACCAACGTATATCTGTGAAGACATTTTCAAAAATCTGATGTGTTACACTCACATGACTTTCTCTACTCTTGTACAAACTATTTTTACAAACGCTTATTCTCCATATGCTTCATGTTAATCGAGATGTTAATCTTATTGCTAATTTTCTTGTAGATGCAAGGGGAATATGGTAGGTTTCAAGCGATAGTCAAATGTTTTAACGCTGGTTGCTATGTGGCGCATTCCATTCTCTTTGCATGTCCAGGACATAAAAAAATGAATAACGAATTTGAGAAAAGTATAAGTATTGGAAAATTTAAGAGAATAACAAGCAATATCTCGCAAACGGTTCACTCAACAAAAGAAATGTATATGACATAAATTGTGTATTTTAACGCGATCTACATTTTTTGTGTAGTAAAATTTTGTCTATCTCTTATGGTTTACCAGTTATGAAAAAGTCGTTCATAATGAAGAATACTTTTGGAGACATTCCCAGAAAATTCGAGATATACATTTTAATTATCATGACAATATCTTAAACATATGATATTTTAATCAAAATCGTTAGAGCAGTTTTTGAGAAAATTAAAATTTTCGGAAAATGTTCCATGTAAAGGGTAGTCTGGGGTGGGGAGATTTTCTTGAAAACCTTCGTGTCGCATCTCTGGAAGATACTGAACCTAAATACCAAGTTTGGTGATTATCCGACTCTTCGTTTTTGAGTTATGCTGTTCACAGACACACAGACACACACACGGACATGTTTCCAAAAATGCTTTTTTTGGATTCAGTGAGTCTCAAAACATGTATTTCCGGTGAAATCTCGGTATCGAAATTTTGGGTGGAATACAATACTTCCCCTACTTACTATACGTAGTAGAGAAAGTAAAAATGAAATACCTAAGTATAAGTCTGCTATGACTGATGAACATTTAGAGTCCGTTTTGATAATGACCAGCACTAAAATAAAACCACAAATGTCTGCAATTTTAGCACAGAAAAGTCAGTTTCATTCTCCTTATTGAGTATAAACTGTCGTTAACGTAAAATTATTTCATGTAACAGGTTAACATATATTACCTATGAGTTGTCATGGGAGTATGAATAAAAGACGATCATTTTTTTACTTTCCCTACCACATACCTAGTAGGTAGAGAAGGTATTGCTTTCCACCCAAAAATTCGATATCGAGACTTCACTGGAAATACATGTTTTGAGGACCCATGAATCCAAATACAGAATTTTTAGAAAAATGTTTATATGTGTGAGCGCCTGTGTGTCTGTAAACAGTATAATTCAAAAAGGAAAAGTCGGATAAATACCAAACTAGGTATTTAAGTTCAGCATCTTTCAAAGATGCGGCACGAAGATTAAAAAAACATCTCCAACCCTGAACTAACGTTTACATGGAAATTTTTTCTAATTTTTTTTATTTTCTAAAAAAAGTCCTAATGATTTAGATTAAATTACCATATATGAAAGATATTTAGATGACAAATAAAACGTATATTTTGAATTGTCTGGGAATAGCCTGTGAAGTCCTCTTCATTCGGAAGGAATTTTGTTTAATCTCGTATAACTGGTAAACGTTAAGCGATAGACGAAAACGTAATCAACAAAAAATTTACATCTCTTTAAAACACACAATTTATTTCAAATGAGCTTTTTTGTGGCATAAGCCATTTCCGAGATGTCCCTTATTAAAAACCCGAATTGTTCATTTCTTGGTAATTCTCTTAAAGTCTCCTCGACATTGCCTTCTTTCTCGCGATTGCATGGAAACAGCATGGAATTTTAATGCGTCCAGTTGTTAAACATTTGACTATCGCTGTTCTCTTTGTATCTATAACGAAATGTGGAATGTAGCTATTTCTGTAAGGGTTTATTTGGATTAAAATGTAGTAAACAGAAAAATGAGGGTCATTTGAATGTATGACATTTGATTTTTAAGTATTTAATTACTTAGTTAATATGTAAGTGCAGATTTTAGTTCACTAAAATACTGTATTTGAAAACCAAGTCTGATCTGCGCGTCTCTTGCCTGCCAGTTGATCGTTCCTATCTCAAACTTGTGTGGCTTCGACCGCGATTCATTCTCTGGCGGTTAATGGACCTCCGTTCTGAAAAGTCTGGCAACCGCTTTCTTTAGAGGAATGGAGGCAAGGTTTCCTTGCGTCATTCAATAAGGTAACATCAGCATGAGTAAAAATCTGATGTGTTATATTCACATGACTTTCTCTACTCTTGTACAAACTATTTTTACAAACGATTATTCTCCATATGCTTCATGTCAATCGAGATATCGAGATGTTAATCTTATAGCTAATTTTCTTGTAGATGCAAGGGGAATTGGTAGGCTTTAAGCGATAGTCAAATATTTTAAGAGCTGGTTGCTATGTGGCGCATTCCATTCTTTGCATTACCAGGAAACAAAAAATGAATAACGAATTTGAGAAAAAGTATAAGTATTGGAAAATTTAAGGGAATAACAAGCAATATCTCGAAAATGGTTCACCCAACAACAAAAAAAATATATATGACATAAATTGTTTATTTTAACGCGATCTACATTTTTTGTGTGGTAAAATTTTGTCTATCTCTTATGGTTTACCAGTTATGGAAAAGTCGTTCACAATGAAGAATACTTTTGGAGACATTCCCAGAAAATTCGACATATACATTTCATTTGACATGAAAATATCTTAAACATATGATATTTTAATCAAAATCGTTAGAGCCATTTTTGAGAAAATTAACATTTTCGAAAAATGTTCCATGTAAAGGGTAATCTGGGGTGGGGGGATTTTCTTGAAAACCTTCGTGTCGCATCTCTGGAAGATACTGAACCTAAATACCGAGTTTGGTGTTTATCCGACTGTTCGTTTCTGAGTTATGCTGTTCACAGACACACACACGGACATGCTTCCAAAAATGCTTTTTTTTTTGTTTTGATTCAGGGGGTCTCAAAACATATATTTCCGGTGAAATCTCGGTATAGAATTTTTGGGTGGAATACTATACTTCCCCTACTTACCATACGTAGTAGAGAAAGTAAAAAGGTATTGTCAGATTCGTTTCATTCCGTTGTTGTGATAAACATGAATGGATATTGTATGTTTAGCCAGTACAATAAAAACGTTCAAATTATCGTATGTCCCCATGTAATTATGGTACGAGTACCCACCCTGATAAGACATGAAAGAACATTGCTGACTCACCTAGTTGGACGTACATCTTGGGGCGGATGTTCTCCTGCCACGCCACGTTGGATGAAGTGACGACGGCTCCGGAGGCGGCAAGCCAGAGGACCATCATCAGCATGACGGCGGTTCTGGGAAACGGCAGCAGGCCAATCCCTCCACCGCCGTCCCCGACGACCACGTTGGGCAACATTCCTTCTGTGCTAAATCTCACTTCCGCAGAGTACACATCATTTACACACAACACACTATCGACGTCTCACGTTCGAAGGTGTACTAGAAGAGTTCGCGCACTTAACAAACACCACGACTACAGTAGTCAGGCAAAAGTTTTGCAAAGCTACCTCGCTTCCAAAGCACGGACGCCTCTCCGGCGGGCGTCGGAAACGATGGGGGAAGAGCCAAGGCAAGTGTAGAGGGCGACGTCACTCCGGAAAGTGGCAAGGCGTCGCGACGCTGCTCCCGCGCCGGTCCAGTGTGATCCGGCAACGTGCGCGCCACCCAACTGCAACGGGGAAAAACACAAACCATATAGCAAAACACGTCACGTAGCAACAGCAGTTTAGCGATACATGTGAAATATTGTGGACTGCCTGCCTGCCTTTCTGCTGCTGCATGAGAAGAAAAAAAAAACATGATCAGTCACTCTTGATCAAAACTCCCATTTAAAATGCCAAGTCATACAAATCTGAAAAAATTCTCAAAATGTTAAAAGCTGCAGGTTTTAAACTTATGTCACTTAATATTTTGTGCACAATGTTAAAATATTACTTTCTCATGTGTACAATAGGGCTGCCATATATCGTGTAGTATACGGACACGCCATATTTTGGCTTAGTGTGCGTGTCCGTACCATACTGACGGATTTCTTTAAAGTATATAATTGTTTTCTATTTTTATATATAGTACAGGGAGAGCAAAAAAACTACGAACCAGCTGCGCGGTGCTTTTCCTGTCCGTGTCCTCGGCGCTTGTTGCCGTCTGCCGGTATCATAGAAAGTCGCGGATGAAACCATACAACATTTTTAAAACTTCTTTTAAAGGCTTTACTTACCAACTTTATGAAAAGAATTGCTGAAACTGGCCACCGTCGTTGTCCATGCTGGCGGATATTTTGTTTTAATTCTTCCACGGTGAGTGGGTTTGTCTTGTACACTTTATGTTTTAAGTTACCCAGGAGAGAGAAATCGGGGGACCGAGGATGCTACAAATATCTACTAATAATTCTGTGCCCAAACACACTTTCAATTTTTTTCGAGTCAACGGTTGACGCCCGTACATATGTAAATACAATTTTGGACCCCCCCTTTTTGTTTAGAGAATTAACAGCAAAGGAGCGTGATTTTACCTTTTTTCAACAAGACTCTGCAAAGAACAATTGAAAGTGCGTTTGAGGACAGAATTATTAGTACAGATTTGTGGCCCCCTCGGTTCCCTAACCTAACCCCCTGGAATTTGTATCTCTCGGGTAGCTTAAAACAAAGTGTACAAGACAAATCCACACACCCTGGAAGAATTAAAACAAAATATCCGCCAGGAAATTGTCAGCATTTCTCAACATGAACTACGGCGAGTGATGGATAGTTTCCTAAAGAGGTGCCAAAAATGTATGGTCAACGACGATGGCCAGTTTCAGCATCTCCTTTCATAAAGTTGTTAAGTAAAGCCTTTAAAAGTAGTTTTAAAAATGTGTGGTTTCATCCGCGCCTTTATGTGATAGCAGCAGACGGCAGCGAGCGCCGAGCACGCGGACTGGAAAAACAACACGCAGCCAGTTCGTAGTTTTTGGCTCTCTTTGTACAACTACACGTATATCATTTAATTATAAAAATTGTTGTCTGGCTACATAGAATTTAATGGAAAGTTAGAATCAGACTGAAAAGTTCCGGAATTTGAACCACGGATCTTCCGTTTTCACGGTTGCTCAAACCGATTGAGCTAATATCCCCAACTGACTCGCATTTTTCCCGGTAAACCACAAGGGCATCTTAAAATTCATTATGAGATAGCATACCCTAATGGGGACTTAAAATGCCGTAAGTCCCGGGCTTCATAGTTTAACCACTGTGAGATCAATCAATGATTATTAATTATTCTTTGCCACAAGCTGTGTGTAGGACGAGGTTTGAAAGGTAAAATAAGACTGAAAAATTCAATGGCACAGCCGGGATTTGAACCAAGGATCTTCCGGTTTCGCTCCAGTTGCTCATGAAGCCCGGAACTTAAGTCGCCATTAGGGCACTCATAATGAGTTTGAGATCTCTTTAAGGTTTACCGGAAAAAATGCCGGCATGTTGCCATGGTAACTGTTGGTTAGAGCAACCGGACCGAGACCGGAAGATCCGTGCTTCCCGGCTATGGCATTGAATGTTTCAGTCTGATTCTACCTTTCCAATCTTGTTCTACACCTGGCTTGTGTGAATTAATCAGCATTAAATATTTATACTGCTTACCCTACATAGAACGAAGGAATTTAGCTGATATCGTGCATCTATGCAAGTATTTGAATATAAGTATGCATGTATATTTATTTGTGTTACTATTTCTCTAGTTTCTTTAATTGGGACTTACGTCCTGTTGAAAGGGAGTAAATAAATAACCATATTGGCCAGAAATAGAGAAATCTGCAGAATTTATCAATTCTCTTACTACAGGCTCAGTTCTTCTTCTTTCTCTGTTTACCCTAATTGTATATAGGACTTACAAATGAAATTCTGGGTTAGACGCCTGTCGAGGAGTAAACACTTTGGATCAGAGGATGGGTGGTCAGCCCTATGCTTGGTATGAAAGCGAGGAAGTAGATGGTATGAAATCAGGGTGAATGGATGAAAGGAAAGGTGATGGAGCAATTGGTGGAATGAATGGCGGAGGAAACCGGAGTACACGGAGAAAACCCGTCCACATGCCGCTTTGTCCACCACAAATCCCACATGCGGGGCCCTGGGATCGAACCTGGGCAGCCTTGGTGAGAGGCGAGCGTTCTATCCACTCGGCCACGGCCCAGTTCAAATAGATGAGCTTTTCTATGAACCGGTACTTGTAAATGAAATATTAAGTATATTAGGATCAGCTTGGAATTTGAGGGCGAATATCTTTGGATAGAAACATTTAAAGACCTTACAGATACCCATTCTAAATGTGACGATTTTAAGAAAGTAGCAGAATTTATTTGTTGTGTGTCAGGTATATCAACCTCAGTAGAGAGGATTTTCTCCCTTATGAACAACTCATGGAACCCTGAGAAAAATAATACTTGCAGTAGGTAAAACAAAACACTTATTGTAATCTTAGTAAACTCAATATTAACCATCACCGAATTCTTTGATTCAATCAATATTATCTTGAGAGAGGTACTGTCTTAGAGCAAATATGATGTGTTTAACGAGCCCACAGCTAGCACCTCACAATAACTGACGTATTGCATCACACATAATGAACATGTGAAGTGTATCTGACTCAGATCAGATTCCCCGCAGAAAAAACTGTATTTTTACTTTCTCCACTACGTATTGTATTCTACCCAAAAATTCCATACCGATATTTCACTGGTAATACATGTTTTGAGGCGCCCTGAATAAACAAAAAAGCATTTTTAGAAAAAGGTCCGTGGGTGTGTCTGTGAGCAGCATAATTCAAAAACGAAAATTTGGATAAATGCCAAACTTGGAATTTAGGTTCAGTATCTTTCAAAGATGCAACACGAAATTTTTCAAGAAAATCCCCCACCCCAAACTACCCTTTACTGGAACATTTTTCGAAAATTTTTATTTTCTCAAAAACGGCTCTAACGTTTTTGATTAAAATATCATATGTTTAAGATACTTTCATGGCAAATGAAATGCATATCTTGAATTTTCTGGGAATGTTCCGAAAAGTCCTCTTCATTCTGAATGAAATTTGCGTAACTGGTAAACCGTAAGAGATAGACAAAATTTTAGTGCACAAAAACGTATATCTCGTTAAAACACATATATATGTCATATGCATTTTTTTTTCTTTTTCAGTAAAGCATTTCAAGGATATTTTTTGTTATTTGTTTGAATTTTCCAATTACTTATACTTTTTTCAAATGAGAATTCGATATTCGTTTTTTTTAATGTCCTGGACATGCAAAGAAAATAGAATGCTCCACATAGCAATCAGCAATATTTGACTATCGCTTATAGCCTACCATATTCCCCTTGCACCTATAAGAAAATTAACAATAAGATCTCGATTAACATGAAGCATATGGAGAATAAGCGTTTGTAAAAATAGTTTGTACAAGAGTAGAGAAAGTCATGTGAGTGTAACACATCAGATTTTTCTTTCCAGAATTATGGCAACCCTATGTATATAGGACATGTCAAAATGTCTCAAACGGCAAGCCATACTACATTTGTATTCTTGAAGCATTCTCTCAACTCTTCGTATGTTACTCGTTTAAACTTTGTACCTAATTATACATATACATACATAGTATGTTACGGAATTCATACCGACAGATTGTCAGGAATTACATAAGAGTGTTAGACGAGCACTTTGATACAGGACAGTTGTAGTCTTTGACTCATGGTTGCTCGCAATAGTTCAAAATCAATGAGCCAGTACGCCACTGGGTTGCTGCTACTTGCAGGTGATCGTGGCCAAACTATGTTCAAATAACCCAGTAACATGTATTTAAACATTGAAAGAAACGCGAGAAGTTAAAACTGAGTTCATTTGTTTGGAAAAGATAATGTTTAACTGCTTGTACAGGGTCTGAATCCAGCACCATCAGACTGACAGCCGAGCACGCTAATGACTGCGCTATTACTAAAGCTAATGTTTGTCTTTCTATTACGTATGATTTTCCATGTGAAAGTGGCGATATCAGTGATGTACTGGCTTGCTGACGGAGCTTTTTCGTCGTCCGCCGTGGTCTAACGGTAGCTAACCTCTGCTTCCCGAGGTGAGGGTTCAAGCCCGGCGGAGGGGGGTGGATATTTTCCGGCGTAAAAATTCTTAGCGTGGCTTCCTTCGGAAGGGAAGGGAAGTAAGGCTGGTGGTCCCGTGTCGTAGATTTACGGCACGTAAAAGAACCTCAAGCATGATAAAGAGGCCTCTGAGCAAAATTTCCAAACTTTCACTCCCAATAAAGAATGGGACGCTAAGAACCATAGTAGTTTTAGAGCGTCCATAAATAAAACTCAATTTTTGGAGCTTTGTTGTTGCAGACTATAGGTGTCCTATATAAAGGTGTTCTTATAGCATTCCTCTGAAAACTCTGAAAGTTTAGGCGGTTAAATTCAGTAACACCCTATAATTTCTTTAAAAAGTAATAAACCCGACTTTCGCGCAAAACAGAAAGTACACCCCAAACAATGTAAAAATAAGCACTGTTTGCTCGTCAAGAACCATGTGATTCCACATACCTTATACGCCCGAGAACACACATCCTCCAAGCTTTTTGCAAAATATTAAACGATGTGCGTTAAACAAATGCAGCACTTAACATTTTAAGAAGCATTAAACCAGAAAGTTATAAAACATTAATCCATACCTTTTTCTTCACATTGTACAACAGCATTGATATTTACTAGTTCTTTAGCAAACTGTCATTTCATTACTGCCATCGTACTTACCATTCTAAACTCAAAAACCATGCATAATTGCTTAGTAATACGTGCGAATAATTCGCACAGTCTTAATAAACACCTAAATATACCATAAATTGTGATTCACCCCCATCCTATACAAGTATAAAACGTTTTGGTCAACTCGTGTACATGTACCTATTTTACATTGTGCAAGGGCGACAATGAAAAATTTTAGAAAATCAAACAAACTTTATTGGAGAGGTAGAAACAGATGACTGGAAAATTCAGTCATAGCCGGGATTTGAACCACGTATCTCCCGGTCTCCGTCCGGTTGCTCTAACCACTGAGCTACCATGGCAACACGCCAACACGACACTAAATTCTCCAACTGATTCGCATTTATCCCGGTAAACCCAAGGAGATCTCAAGTTGTGGTTGCAACTATAAAGCCCGGGACTTAAAGTACTTGCAACAATGTAAGTCGCCATTGGGGTATGACATCACAATACAATTTGAGATCTTCTTGTGGTTTACCGGGAATCAGCTGGAGAATTTAGTGTTGTGTTGCCATGGTAGCTCAGTGGTTAGAGCAACCGGACGGAGACCAGGAGATACGTGGTTCAAATCCCGACTATGGCATTGAATTTTTCAGTCATCTGATTCTACCTTTCCAACCCTGTCCAACAAACGGCTTGTGTGAGAGAACAATTAATTTCACAAACTAACATTAGTTCTAAAAAGTTTAAATGATTTTATTGATTTTCAAAATATTCTTCTTTAACATGAATATACATTTGCATTCAATGTAACAGTCTTTAAAGAAATTATGCCACGGCATTTCAGAAACAGGTTTTTATAATGTTGCACTGTTTCATCTGATGACGAAAAAGTAATTCCACGCATTTTATCTTTAATTTTTGGGAACAAAAAGAAATCACAAGATGCTAGGTCAGGGCTGTATGGTGGGGCGTCCAGATAATCAGTTGCTGGTTTTGCTGTATGCGACGATGTGCTGTCATAATATTTTTTTCTTTTGGGCATTTTTTACGAACCTTTTCACAAATTTTGTAAACAGACATTTGTGTACCAAATGCAGTAAAGGTACGTGTATCTTCTAATGCTATAGTAGCAATATGGTCCGTTTTAGGGGGCGGGGAAACTACCAGCACTGCGTATTCGTCGGACTTTTGTAAACTTAGGTTCTGTTCGAAGGACCATTGAGCCGATTGACTTTTCTTTTCAGGATCACAACAATAAATCCAGCATTAATCATCAGTAACGATATTCCAAATCAAATTTGAAGTGTCTCGCGTCTAAAGCCGCTTGTACACGATCAAATTTTTGTCAAATTCAATACTTTACAAGACTTTTCAAGAGTTGTCACAACTTCACAACTTTTCTTGTCAAATTGCTTCCAATTCTTTTAAAGTCCTTGAAAGCAAATAAGGACATGTTCCAAAAGGTCAAAGATTTCACAATGACTTGATGGCTTTGGCCAATGAAATGCGAGTATTTACAGTGGGTCACGAAATCTGCAACATGGCTGAAAGCGAAAAGTAAACAAAAATGGCTACCCGGCCAAGGTATGTCGTGTGCGAACTGATTAGGTTATACATAAGCTGGTCATGTGCGTACATCGAGGGCTCCGTGGATTACCACAAGATGGAACAGATGAAGGTGATTATGAAGAAATAATTGCCAGGCAGTTTTCCGAACTAAGTATACATTAATGCGATGTTATATAGTTTGGTTAACCTGTCGGTTGGTGTTATTTTCATTGTATTCCATACTCGTTAATGCGATTTCATTGGATATAATACGTGAAAATGTTACATAATATTAATAAAGAACAACATTTCATTGCGAATTGTTATACTGTGAGTAAATACTAAATTGTTTTGCGCGTGATAAATTATCAATGTGGGTTTCAGTTTGGCGAAGAGACAACTTGTAAATACACATTTTTGACATTGCTAAGTCTTGTCAAATCCTGCCAGGTCTTGCGAAGTCTTTTCCAATCTTGTCACATATTGAAAAACATTTCACAATTTTTCTTGTAAACTCTTGAATTGAAAAAAAAAGTTTGATCGTGTACAAGGGGCTTAACTGTTGAGGTAAAATATTTTGGATTTGACTCATACCAATGCCCAACCGAATACATTTATAAGTTGTCCGTCGATCTTCTTCAAGCATTGCTCAAACAGCGGCAACATTTTCATCAGTAACAGCAGTTCTTGGGCGTCCTTCAATAATTAGCCAAATGCATTTCTAAGCCAATCTTTACAGTGTTTAACCCTTAATGAGACTTAAAGTCGTAAAAGATCACAGCCCGGAAATGCTCTCTAATCAAATTCATTTTTGGGTAAACACAAAATCTTTAAATGATGACAATTAACAAACTATTAGAGCAAATCGAGCAAACTACACGGCAATCAACTCGCAAAACATTACAAAATAGCTGTGACATACAAACAAATTTAATTTGTTTTTCGAAACACGGCATTCTAAAAATTTCAGTATCGTCCTTGTACAAACGTTCCTATCCATGTGGGGATTTTACGGCTTCGTTGTGTGATAGAATGTTTTGTAAATATGTGAGATTCCCCGATGTTTTATTTACTTCTGATGGTAGCATTGTTTTGTTTTAGGTGGACCTCAGGCACTTGTATTTGACCACTAATAGCAAGCCTAACTGTCCTAATGTTGAGCAGGATTATTCAACAATCAGAAAAATAAATAATCTCTTCTGTAATGATGCTTACGGAATTAGTTCTAATATTTTAAAGTTCTCTGTCACTTATATTTGTGACCCTTTGTGTCACATTTTTAATTGCTTGATCTCTTGCACATATCCTAGTGCATTTAAGTACACCAAGGTGTACTACACCAGTGCACAAAAAAGAGACAAACTGGATTATAACAATTATCATCCTATTAGCATTATTTCAGGCCTTATCTAAGATATTTGAAAGTTTAATTAATGACCAAATTACCTTACTCTTTGAAAGCAATAATTTATTTTCAAATACCCAATTTGGCTTTAGGAAGAAACATAGTACTGTTGATGCTGAAATCCCTTCATTAAGCTAAGTACCGATTGTCTAAAGTACAAAAATAAAAATGCTTTGGATAGGTTCCAAGATTTAACCAAAGCTTTTGATAGTTTTTCTCACAGTACTCTATTTCAAAAAACTTATATTTTATGGCTTCAATCATTATGCTAAACTGTTTTTCCAATCTTGTTTTGCTAATAGATATCAAACAGTATTTTACAATGGTAATATACCTCACTACAAATTAGTTAAATATGGCGTTCCGCAGGGATCTGTTATTGGACCATTATTTTTATTATATATGTCAACGATCTTCCTGCTATTATTAATAACGATTGCTCTATACCACACATGCATGCTGATGATCTAGCTTTCACAACTTCCCATAGCAATGCTACACTATGGAATACCTATGTAAAGAAACTAGTGATATTATTGTGAATTGATGTAATGCAAATAATCTTAAATTGAATCGTAATAAAACTGTAGATTTAAAGATGACTATTAAACAGGTTAATTTGGTCAATGCTGTTAAAGTTTTGAGTATATACTGAAATCTGGTCTTGGTTGGCACACACGTGTGAATTACGTGGCTAGTAGAATTAGCATATCAATATTTATGATCAAACTATTGAAAAACTACCTTAATCTAGAATCTTTATTGAATATGTATTATGCTTATAGTTATAGTTATCTTACATATGGTCTCATCCTGTGGAGCAATCAATCCTGTAGACAGGCAGAAAAGGTGTATTGCATACCACTCTTTCTCAAATTACGTATTGTTACTTTACCATGTGTATATGTTCTTGAGTGTCTTCTATATGGCAATATGAATTTACTTAGTTTTATTAATGCTCTTCTCTTTATAATTACACCACCAGGATTAGTTGAAGTAAATTTATACGGACAGAGATGGATGGATGGATGGATGGATGGATGGATGGATGGATGGAAGAATAATTGAAATTGAGTTTTATTTATGGACGCTCTTTAACTGCTGTGGTCCTTAGCGGTAATTTTGCTCAGAGGCCTCTTTATCAGGCTTGAGGTTCTTTTACGTACCGTAAATCTACGACACGGGACCACCGGCTTTAATGCCATGCTAAGAATTTTTACGCCCGTAAAACTCCATCGCCCTCCGCCCGGTTTCAACCCGTGACCTCGGGAACTAGAGGCTAGCATGGTAACCACTAAGGGTGGATGGGTGGATGGATCCTACTATACTTTGACACAAAAGAGCTCTGACTGCAGTCCTTAAAACGTTTTTTAATACTATTCTTTTACATTTGTCTGTGATACAGTTCAAGAAAGCAATTCGACCTACATTATTTGTTAATTCTCTATACAGTGTAAGTGAATTTTATAACAAACTCGTCTTAATGTTTTGTGATTTTAATTATTGTTTTTGTAAATGACTTTTCCATGACCATTTGGTTTTTCGGAATAAATACAAATACGCTATTAACCTACCTGTAATTATAATTACCGACAAAATAGCCGATGAACGAGAATACGCTTAACCATAAAAATATTTATAGTGCGGTATGGAACCGCAGGCAAACATGCATAACACGAAAGTCACGAATTTTATAAAAACCTTAATGCATTTGTTGTGTAGTAAGTTTTGTTTAACTCTTAATCTCCCACTTATGTAGAATTATTTTCGGAATGAAGAGGACTTCAGAGGCTACTTCCACGAAATTTAGAATATATATTTTATGTTTTACTTTCTCTACTACGTAAGTAAAGTAGGGGAGTAATGCATTCCACCCAAAAAATTCTATACGAGATTTCACCAGAAATACGTTTTGAGGTGTCCTGAATCCAAATAAAGGATTTCTTCACACATGTCCGCCTGTATCTCTGTCTGTGAACAGAATAACCCAAAAACGAAAAGTCGGATAACTACCAAGTTTTGTATTTGCGACACAAAGATTTTCAATAAAATCCCCCACCTCAGACTACTCTTTACATGGAACATTTTGAGGCAGTATTTTTAACACTTAAATGTTTTCAGTCAAATTATATAATATATGAATTCAATAACAGCCCGCCTTAAAGCAATATGTGTATGTAACAATATACAAAAACTGTATATTACAGTCATTGTATATGTGTATATTACTGTATCCATGTTTAATAATGTTATGTGAATGTATTACGTAATTTAATAATGTAGGAGCTGTGAGAATAATAAGTTAAACGTTGCTAACACTGAGGTAACAATGAGGTAACCTTGAGGCAATAATGAGTTTGAGAGTGTAATAATGCTACTAGTCATTATTGGAGCAACAATAATGTAATTTTACGGACAGTCTATAAAAACACAACCACAAAACGTTTTAGTTAAATAAAGGTATTCTATTGGATTAGGAATAGCCAATCACAAACTTGAAATACAGAAATTTACAAGTTTAGACAGTTGAAATCAATTCAGTTGCCTGCAGACAGTGCTCATAACTGGATGCGTTGCTTGTGCGTCCTTGAGAGATTTAATACGTATTCGTGTGAGACGAAAAATAAGTTTACGTGTTAAAAAGTGTAATTAATTAATAAAAAGAATCTCACAGCTCTATATGTCAGTGAAGTGCTATTTAAATCGTATCAAGCATTAATAAAAGGAGTGAAGTAAAATTACAATCTGTGTAAGCCTACATTCTTGTCGCATCACAACCCTGCTAAGAGAAACGTGTCTCTAACAATAATACTGACGCAGCCGAGGCAAACATAAATATATAATATTTAAAGAAACAGTCAAATTACAAAGTTAATATTTTTTTTAAACCTGGGGCAAAGGCCACCTGAAAGTACATTAGGGCGAAGACTACCGGAAAGCGGGTACTATACGCGAGGTTGCAAAGAATTTCAAGTTCGGCTCCCCAACAGTTGAAATGTAATACAACTCCATGAATACAAACTACTTCAAATTGGCTTCCATACGTGGGGCAAATAACAATACAACTCCTACAACAAAAATATCTTTCTTCAATTTTGATATTCTCAAAAATTGGTTTAATGATTTTGAATAAAATATCATATGTTTAAGATATTTTCATGGCAAATTGACTGTTAAACATTTGACAATGGCTACTCCCTTTGAATTTAAAACGAAATGTACTATAGTGTAGCTATTTCTGCAAACGTTTATCTGGATTAAAATGAAGTAGAATAGTTTTTATACCATTAACAAAGGATATGGGATAGAGCAGAACGGCCTCGAATTTCCGAAGGTGAATAATGTCATCTCTTCTGCAAAGACATCTCCATTAAGAGTGCGGGCTTTTCGGCAGAAACTTCCAGATGTTCCTCTTCCTCCAGAACCTGTGCTCACTTGATGGCGAACGTGGCTGAGAGCTGTTGACTACTACGGTGAGCATTTCAAAGCAGTCAAAGAACTTGTCTACTTGATTCAGTTTGTGTAACCGACGCTAAGAAAGTTCTAAATGACTTCGTGTGCATCAGGGTTCATTTCACATTCATTGCAAATACTATTACTGTTCTTGAAAGTCATGGGAATCCTCTTTATGAACAATTAGAACTATTGAGCACAGCAAAGCCGAAACTATCTGAAGCTGCGGGAGAAAAGCGAAGAGTTGGATTCAGTTCTTCAGAAAAACAGCGGGCTGAAGAGTTTGTTCGTTGCCGCTAAAACTTTAACAGGATGATGACGATGAAAATCAAATCGCAGTCCATCTTATCAAAAACCTAAAATATTGTCCTGTGTCTTCAGTTGACGTTGAACGGTCTTTCTCAGCGCACAAATTATAATACTTTGTGACAAATGTCACAACTTTTCCCATAGATAATTTATAAACTACTTACTGTTTACTGTGAAGCAAACTACAACACATTATTGTGGCATGTATTTCGTTTGTTTTAATGTAACCTTGCACAATAAATCAAGTTAAGTTCTTGCATCACTGTTTTAGGTTTTTTTTTCAATGTCCGCCCATTTCTAATTTTATAGAGCCCAAATGCGGCAGTTAAGGCGTCTATTTTAAGCACCTAGAGCATTACTTTTTAGTGCCTAAACTTCCGCTCTTTAGTTATTAATTAAGGGAAAATGGGACTGAATATTGTTACCTTTTTACTTTCTCTACTACGTATAGTAAGTAGGGGAAGTATTGTATTCCACCCATCTTACTATACGTAGTAGAGAAAGTAAAAATCGAAAATTTTGTCATTTTCACCTAAAACTCAGTCCCTATGTCCCTAAACACACACACACACACACACACACACACACACACACACACACACACACACACTCATTCATGCTTTCAGGGACTACAGAGGCAGTCACTAATTTGTTTACTATGAAGTGTGAGGGGGATTTGTTTAGTATTAATGTGACCGCACGGTGAAAGAGTTGCGGAGTTTGATATAAGATTGACGGCGATTTATAATTTTGTTGTGTATTTGATATTCACTTGTTAACTTGTCCTTTGGTGTACCGTCCAAGTAGGATTTTTCTCGAAAAACAGGTTAGGTACTGATGAAAATGCAAAAATGAATGTTCCAACTACTGTCGTAAACAATTTTTATATCGCAGAGAAATTCCTATCTCACAAGAGAACGTTACGACGGAACCCATCTGTAGCCGGTAACTTGGCAAGTATAAGCTGTCATGTCGTACACCGCTAAAAATCAGGATCGAATAGTTGAAAAATCCCGCGACTAGACTAACGTTACTCATCGCATGCTAAAGAGGGAGGAACGTGACTTGCAATCAGAAACGGAGGGATGTAACTAGGTTAGCTCTTCTCGTGGCCATTTACATGTTGCCGCATTTCGGTGACGGACCATGTGTTGCATGCATCAATAAATTATCTAATACTACCCATTCAACGTTAGATTCCAGACCATACAGCCTGCATGCATCTAAATGCTGGCACAAGGGCGATAGTAATGTGACAAAATATTGGGATGGTTATAGCTTTATTTTTACAATAATGCGATAAATGTGATTTTATAAATATTGAGATATTCAGGACATAATTTAAGTAAATCCAAGAAATTGGAAAATTCTTGCGAGTCATTTCTCGTTGATGCTGATGAAGGCAGAGGCTTGGTAGCATTAATTCTAGGGAAAAGATCACCTCAATAAATTTCTGCTGACATACGCTTACGTCAGTTACTAGCAAGGCACCAGTCAGCATTCTATCGGATACTTGAACTTAGAATTTTTTACGGTTGTCTCTCGGCTTATCACTTACCTAGCAGGACCGTATGCTGGTCAGTTTCTTAAATTTATTTTGAGCTAACTTGCAACATCGACTTAGGCCCTAGGCAGGACGAAGATGGAACTCGGATTATTTCTGTCCAGCAGGTAAACCCCCCTCTCTCTCTCTCTCTCTCTCTCTCTCATGAAATGTAGCTTAGTTTGTTACTAAGGAGATTAAAGCTTCTCTTGGAAACAGAATTACATGTCTCATAGTGTCACACTTTCACCACCCTTCCAGCTACCGCAACCTATAACCTTCTCGATGTCATCCTGTGCTACGTCGCCATTGTTACGTCACAATATTTGTCATAGTGACATATCAGAAGATAAGAGAAGGTCTGGGATTAAATATAAGAAGCTCCGAGTTTATTCTAGATCGTGTTATACGAACAAGGTAATAATAAAAAATCTGATGCGTTACATTCACATGACTTTTTCTACCCTCTATCTTTATTAGTAGGTATACAAACTATTCTTACTAAAGCTTGTTTTCCTATATACTACATTTTAATCCAAATAAACCTTTACATAAATAGCTACATTACACATTTCGATATAGGATAGTCAAATGTTTAAAAACTGGACACTATATGCTGACCTTAAATGCCATACTGTTTCCATGACACCACGAGAAACAACTCAAAATCGATGGGACTTTAAAAGGAATGACAAGTACTGAACAATTCGAACCTTTAATAACGGATATTTCAGAAACGGGTTATGCCACAGAAAAAACTTATTTTAAGTTAAATTCTGTGTTTTAAAGAGATATGCAGTTTTTGTGTGGTAGGTTCTCGTCTTCTGTTCAACGCTTACCAGTTGTACAATATTATACAAAATTTCTTCCGAATGAAGAGGACTTCACAGGCTATTCCACAAAAAATTAAGATATACATTTTAGTTGTCGTACTAATATCTTTAATATATATTTTAGTCAAAATCGTTAGAGCCATTTTTAAAATATCAAAACTTTCGAAAAATTTTCTATGTAAAGGGTAGTTGGGGTGGAGAGATTTGCTTGAAAATCTTCGTGTCGCACGTTTGGAAGGCACTGAACTTAAATACCCCCGTTTTTAGTTATGCTGTTCACAGACACACACGGACCATTTTTTTAATGTTTGGGGGGGGGATTCAGGGGGACTTAAAGCATACACTATGTGATCAAAAGTATCCGGACCCGCCCACAAACATACGTTTTTCATCTTAGGTGCATTGTGCTGCCACCTACTGCTTGGTACTCATTATCCGCGACCTCAGTAGTCATTAGAAATCGTGAAACAGCAGAATGGGACGCTCCGTGGAACTCACGGACTTGGAACGAGGTCAGGTGATTGGGTGTCACTTCTGACAAGTCTGTACGCGAGATTTCCACACTCCTAAACATCCCTAGGTCCACTGTTTCTGATGTGATAGTGAATGGAAACGTGAAGGGACATGTACAACACAAAAGCGTACAGGCCGACCTCGTCTGTTGACTGACAGAGACCGCCGACATTTCAAGAGGGTCATACAGAGTAATAGGCAGACATTTATCCAGACCATCACACAGGAATTCCAAACTGCATCAGGACCTACTTCAAGTACTATAACAGTTAGGCGTGAGGTGAGAAACCTTAGATTCCATGGTCGAGCGGCTGCTCATAAGCCGCACATCACGCAGGAAAATGCCAAACGACGCCTCGCTTGGTGTAAGGAGCGTCATCATTACACGATTGAACAGTGGCAAAACGTTGCGTGGAGTGACGAATCACGGTATACAATGTGGCAATCCGATGGCAGGGTGTGGGTATGGTGAATGCCCGGTGAACGTCATCTGCCAGCGTGTGTAGTGCCAACAGTGAAATTCGGAGGTGGTCGTGTTTTTCTTGGAGGGGGCTTACGCCCCTTGTTGTTTTGCGTGGCACGATCACAGCGCAGACCTACATTGACATTTTAAGCACCTTCTTGCTTCCCAATGTAGAAGAGCAATTCGGGGATGGCGATTGCGTCTTTCAACACGATCGAGCACCTGTTCATACTGCACGGGCTGTGGCGGAGTAGTTACACGACAATAACATCCCTGTAATGGACTGGCCTGCACAGAGTCCTGGCCTATAGAACACCTTTGGGATGTTTTGGAACGCCGACTTCGTGCCAGGCCTCACCGACCTACATCGATACCTCTCCTCAGTTCCGCACTCCGTTAAGAATGGGCTACCATTCACCAAGAAACCTTCCAGCTGTCATCAAGGCTAAGGGTGGGCCAACACCATATTGACTTCCAGCATTACCGATGGAGGGTGCCACGAACTTGTACGTCATTTTCAGCCAGGTGTCCGGATACTTTTGATCACGTAGTGTATTTCCGGTAAAATCTCGGTATCGAATCTGTGGGCAGAATGCAATACCTTCTCTACCTACTATGTACGCGGTAAAAAAAGTAAAAATAATATTCACATCGTAGAGAACTGCATTAGTGTTAAGTTTTTAAGTTTTACATGTGAATCTGCAGCGGCTAGTCGCCTAGCTGCAGATTTATTTGCTACCAGCTGGCTTATCCGATGTTACACAGGTAACTTTTTAAACTCGAATGATGATTTACTTAATCTTATTAACTTCCCCCTGTTCTTTATGGAATTATTTATCTGTACAACGATCTAGAGCAGACATCACCAACTCGCTTGATTTTGTGCTAGAACAAGCAGGCTTGTTCCGTGCACTGCATTGGGCAAACACATGACAGCAGCGGTAGGTTCCTCGTACCTTTGTAATGATTCAATTATTAAGTACGGATTGAACTGTGTTAGATACCAATTAATTACCAACAAGTATATTCATATTCACGCTATAAATGTGAAAGTTTGTCGTTACAAATTAGTTCCCATACTGTTAGCGTTACAATGCGATTACAATTGACCAAGCTTGTTGCTTTACTATGTTAGCACTATAGTAATTGTTTATGATACGACTACCAAACCTACGAAAATACATATATGTTTATATAGAAATACAAATATTAACGTAACAGACATTGAAATAGAGGAATTATTCTACCAATCGCGAACCTACAATACTACACAGTACTATTAGTACACAGTAGGTGATTCAGCGGGAGCAACGAATAAGGTTCTAGTTCTAGTTTAAAAAAGGGATGGGTTTTACGCCCAAGCACTGCGACCTTTTCGAAGATGTATTGGGTTTCATCAGTTAAGTAGTTTGTTGCTCGATATGAACTTAACCAGACTGCTAACTAACGCTTTCGATAGTTCATCTATCTTTGGAAAGTGATTGCCAAAAATACTTGCTCTTTGATTCGCAAGAGCAGGGCAATCACATAGCAGATGAGTAACAGTCTCATCTCCTTCTAGGCATCTACTACAGATAGGGTTGTTGGACAATCCCATTCTATACATATTAAACTTTAGGGCACAGTATCCTGTAATGAATCCTGTCGCCCATGCAAGCCTTCTTTTACTTAGACCGCGCAGGTACTTTGCCCTGCTGTTGTCCAGGTCTGTAATAAACAACTTCGAATGTCTGCAACATTCAATGAAGTTCCAATAGTTCTTGTGTTCTACTTGAGCCCAGCACTTAATAGCCTGTTTCACTGGTCTGTAGGACAGCCTCAGTACAGGCTCCGGACCCAAAAATTGAGGCAGTGTTTTTAGCGCTTAAATAATTTGTCTAATTATATAATGTATAAATTCAATAACAGCCCGCCTTAAAACAAAATGTGTATGTAACAAAATATAAAAAGTGTATATTGCAGTCATTGGTTATGTTTATATTATTGTATCCATGTGTAATAATGTTATGTGAATATATACGTAATTCAATAATGTAGGAGCTGTGAGAATAATAAGTTAAACGTTGCTAACAATGAGGTAACCTTGAGGCAATAATGAGTTTGGGAGTTTAAATGTTATTTGTGATTCTTGGAAGTATTAATGTAATTTAGTGAGTTTATAAAAAAAATTAGCCAATCAACAACCAGAAAAAGCTTTAGTTAAATGCAGGTATTGTATTGGAGAAAAAATAGCCAATCAGAGACTTGAAATACAGAAATTTACAATTTTAGACGGTTGAAATCTAGTCAGTTGCCTGCGGACAGTGTTTGTAACTGGATGCAAGATGTGTCCTCGAGAAGTTAATGACGTATTCGTGTTAGACGAAAAATAGTATACTTATTAAAAAGTGCAAGTATTAAATAAAAGAATCTCACAGCTCTCGATATCAGTGAAGTGCTATTTAATTTGTGTCAAGGATTAATAAAAAGGAGTGAATTAAAACTTAAAATCAGCGTAAGCCTACATTCTTGTCGCATCACGCCCTGCCAAGACTTCCATGTCTCTAACATTAATACTGACGCAGCCGAGGTAAACATAATTATTTACTACTTAAAGAAACAATCAAATTACAAAGTTAATTTTTTTTAAAGTTGGGGCAAAGGCCACCTAAAAATACATTTGGGGCGAAGGCTACCGGAAACTGTTTACTATACGTGCTCTTGCAACTACTACAAGTTCGGCTTCCCAACAGTTGAAATACGATACAACTCCTTCAATACAAACTACTTCAAATCGGCTTTTCATACGTAGCAGCAAACAACGTAACAAACAAATTTCTTCAAATTGGCGTCCATACGTGGAGCGTAAAGAAACTATCTACTACAAAATGCGATTTCGCTACCAATCTTGGCTGCTTCATCTGCTTTCTCATTGCCTGGTATACCTGTGTGTCCTGGCACCCATATAAGTTGAACCTTACTGTGTTCAGCCAGTGTCATTAAGGATTCCCGGCGTTCTGAGACGAACTTTGATTTTATTGATGGTGATTCAAGAGCTTTAATCGCAGCTTGACTGAGAGGATAAGAACACTTCTATTCTTATATCCCCTTTTAATGATTTCCATGACACTGGCTAGGATTGCATAAACCTCAGCCTGGAAAACTGTAGCTAAGGTACCCAGACTATAAGAAATCTTGGTGCCATTACCGTAAAGCCCAGCCCCCGTTCGTGATTTGGTTCTAGAACCATCAGTATACCAGATTGGGCCTTTGTTATTATGAGGTTTTACCAGTCTTTCCCATTCACGCCGCTGTGAATAGGAGACCGTAAAATTCAATTCAAACTTGAATCTTGGTTCAAGAATGTCAGTCCCCATGTTGAGTATCTGTTGTACATTCTTGTCCCAAGGAAGCTTGAGATGATTAATATGTCCAGTATTAGACACTTTGGTTTGGCGACAAATACGGTGATACGCGATCATGGCTTCTGCCTTCATCCATATGTGGAGAGGTGTGAGCCCAATCAGCATCTCCATTGCCGCAGCTGGAGTAGTTTTGAAGGCTCCCATAATTGCAATGCAGAAGGTCCTCTGTAATTTACAGAGTTCCTTTCTGCACACCTTTAAATTAACTCTAGGCCACCACATCAGTGCGGCATAGGATAATATAGGTCTCACCATGCCAGTGTATATCCAATAGACTATACTAGGTTTCAGACCCCATGTCTTACCAAGCATACAACGGACAAGGTTACTCTCCCTGCTTTACTCAAAGAGCAACCAGTTGGTGACGACTGATCTACAGGATTTTTATGGTCAATCCTCCCCTTTACCGCTTTATAATTGTAATTTCGTACACCCCCGGCTATTCCTAATAATAATAATAATAATAATAATAATAATAATAATGATAATAATAATAATAATAATAATCCCCTGATATCCATGCCAAAGGATACGCAACATCGGTGTAATGTCCCTTAACCTCACCCGGACAGTCTTCCAAGTTCTGTAAATACTGCATAGCCCTTTGGCGGTAGAACAACCATCAATCGGAATGGAGAGTAACTTCTTAGATAACTATAACAGGTGAAATTTTAAACCTTTGTAGTTATTTAATAACAAAAACTACATCGTTTTCACATAATTAAAAAACCCTTAACATACAAAACGAAATAGAGATGAAGCAGGTTATATGAAAATTCCCCATTCCCAGGCCACAAGTTAACCGCTATGGAAAAGACACACCGTCTGTCACCCTGGAGAAAAATAATTTTCTCAGTTGTTAATTAAAAAATATCGATTGACTGAGTTTCTAATGTTAGCTGAACACATTTTTCTCTTTTATATATAATTATTTAACACACCCTGCTAACGAACTTGACTACAAGAGAAGTACAAAAGAAATAAAGCAAAACTTCCTTACATCAGAGTTATTAAAAAACTTTGGTATCGCATGCGTGTCGTACTGTTGTAAGCACATTCGATTCTCCTTTGTTTTGATGTGTCTTATTTGCTAAATCGTGACCTTTACATACACTATGTGATCAAAAGTATCCGGACCCCCCCACAAACATACGTTTTTCATCTTAGGTGCATTGTGCTGCCACCTACTGCCTGGTACTCATTGTCCGTGATCTCAGTAGTCATTAGACATCGTGAAACAGCACAATGGGACGCTCCGTGGAACTCACGGAATTCGAAGGTGGTCAGGTGATTGGGTGTCACTTGTGTCAGAAGTCTGTATGCGAGATTTCCACACTCCTAAACATCCCTAGGTCCACTGTTTCTGATGTGATAGTGAAGTGGAAACCCGAAGGGACATGTACAGCACAAACGCGTACAGGCCGACTTCGTCTGTTGACTGACAGAGACCGCCGACATTTGAAGAGGGTCGTAAAGAGTAATAGGCAGACATCTATCCAGACCATCACACAGGAATTCCAAACTGCATCAGGATCCACTCCAAGTAGGTACTATGACAAGTTAGGCGTGAGGTGAGAAACCTTGGATTCCATGATCGAGCGGCTGCTCATAAGCCACACATCACGCAGGTAAATGCCAAACGACGCCTCGCTTGGTGTAAGGAGCGTCAACATTACGCGATTGAACAGTGGCAAAACGTTTTGTGGAGTGACGAATCACGGTACACAGTGTGGCGATTCGATGGCAGGGTGTGGGTATGGCGAATGCCCGGTGAACGTCATCTGCCAGCGTGTGTAGTGCCAACAGTGAAATTCGGAGGTGGTGGTGTTATGGTGTGGTGGTGTTTTTCCTGGAAGGGGCTTGCACCGCTTGTTGTTTTGCGTGACACCATCACAGCGCAAACCTACATTGATATTTTAAGCACCTTCTTGCTTCCCACTGTTGAAGAGCAATTCGGGGATGGCGATTGCATCTTTCAACACGATCGAGCACCTGTTCATACTACACGGGCTGTGGCGGAGTGGTTACACGACAATAACATCCCTGTAATGGACTGGCCTGCACAGAGTCCTGACTTGAATCCTATAGAACACCTTTGGGATATTTTGGAACGCCAACTTCGTGCCAGGCCTCACCGACCTGCATCGATACCTCTCCTCAGTTCCGCACTCTGTGAAGAATGGGCTGCCATTCCCCAAGAAACCTTCCAGCACCTGATTGAAAGTATGCCTGGGAGAGTGAATGCTGTCATCAAGGCTAAGGGTGGGCCAACGCCATATTGACTTCCAGCATTACCGATGGAGGGCACCACGAACTTGTACGTCATTTTCAGCCAGGTGTCCGGATACTTTTGATCACGTAGTGTACTATATTACTTGGAATTAAATATCCACGGTATTTGTCTGATTTTATATACATATTCTGTGGAGTAACAACAATTATTTTATACTACATGACATTCTCCACGAAAAGTTGATACTGTAATTGAGGGGCATATATAATTAAATAGAGAAATAATTGTAATAAATAATGTCCGTATATTAAATCAATGATAATGTAATAAGCTTGAGTTAAAAGATTTGTTAAAAAAGAAGGTAATTAGCTAGTCAGATTAACGAAAGTCATTAGTGACAGCCGAGTAGCAAACGCATTAGCTTAAAGATTCTGGGAATTCAGTTAGGTTGTAAGCTCACGTTTGCAGTCACATAGGCCAATTCTGTAAATTAGGGAGGCAACATCAATACTGAGAAAACTGAACGGCTGAGTTAGTAACAGTCAAGAGACGCACATGAAAACTTTGATACTGGCTCGGGCAATATATAAAGTTGGAAGGGGGAATAATGTGTAGGCGGAGCTAAAAGTAATAAAGCCGTGCAATTTTACATCAAATAGTTACGTAGTCTGGTACCGACACTGGTACTTACATTCGTTCGTCTTCGGTACTACTGTCCGTGTAATATTTTAAGCGCCTACTGACGCGCTTCTGAGAGAAAGATTTCGCGGCTATTGCGAGAGGTCTCGCCGATAAGCATTTTAGCGACTCACCACAAGTTACGCTTCTAGTTTCTTTTATTTCGGAAACATTTACTTCATATCGTAAAATTGATACTGTAGAATTTAGCGGGTATATTAATTCAATTATTACAATTGAGAATCTATTTCTTCGTCTCAAATGATCGGCAACTCATTTCAATAACTCAAATATTAGTTCACAACAAATTTCCCAGTCAACTTAAACTGGTATTCTTCTTCACAATACATCCAAGCATACTCTGAGAGAAAGATCTCGTGGGTTACCATTACAGAAGCTGGCGCACGAGACAGCAAAATGAGTTACGATATTACGACAGCAGAATCAACAACGAAACAGGCAAAGTAAACGACATCAAAAGTTACGACCATCATCATACTGCTTCAAAGCCAAATTCTTCTTCGCAAGTATCTTCTTTAATATCTCCAATGTGTGCATATTCTGGTACATAGGCTTTGTAAATCCTTTTTGGCAATCACACGATATGTTTATTACATGTAACGTAACTGAATTGTTATGGCATCCATACTACAGCGAGTCCATAAAAACACTGTAATACTCCAAACTGGCAACATGTGGCCTTGGAAAATCGTATTTAAATGAAAGTGGTGACATAAAACTAAGCTAGATAAGGACCTAACTTTCCAGGGACGCATCAGATACTTCGCACATCGGGTCACTGCGGCATCATTGTACCCCATGCTGAGGCCGGGGATGCCTATCCCGCTTAAGCTACGCCTTTTTCGAGCGCTTATAGTCTCCGTCCTGCTTTACGCCTGCGAGATCTGGGGCATGGCCGCAGACTCCAGTCTGCTGCTTCTGCAATGGGTGCAGAATAGAGGCCTTCGGGCTATCTTTTCTGTATACCTTTCCTTTCCCGTGAGACTGCTTCACGAAGCCTCGTCTCTTCCTTACGTGGAGGATGAAATTAGGCGCCGGGCCGCAAAATTCTACGACCAGTTGCCATAGCATCAGAACGCTCTCGTTCGGTTTCTTGGAGACTATAACCCTAGAAGACGTCGCTTGAGGCGTCGCCAGCTTCCCCGCATGGCATGCGGCCACATCTGGTAACAACGGAGCACCTCCATCAGCAGCTAAGGCTGAGCTCCCATATAATCTTTTCTAGAGTAACTTGAACTTTCAAAATTACTAACACCAGCGGTGCACAAGGGCCGTTACACCATGACCGGCAACCGTTGAGGAACAAACTTTGTTACCTCCTTTCACCCTCCTACAAAAATCTCAACCGCCATCCTGTAAACCCCATATCCCGTCACTACGTGGTTAAGCCCTAATTAGGGCAGGTACACGCCTAACACATCTTCGGGTTGCCCTCAGCCCGCGATCATGTCGTCGTCGAAAGCAAAACTCAAATATTGTGCATGTCAACAATGGAATAGGATCACGAGAATCAACACAAACTAAATTCACTCGCGCTTGTGATTAGTCGATTTGGGTTCATTGTTGAAGTTTAGCAGGCAGGTTACATGTGGATGTTTACTTTTAAAACTGTGTTGTTATTAAAGAAGTTTTAAGGAGTTATGGCGAACCCACACGCACGTAGTTGGTGTGTTTTGGAATATCATAGCACGCAGAGTCTGGTGCAGGTTCAGCGTGCTTTTAGGCTTCAACATCAAGCTCCTACACACACGTCAATTTTGAAGTGGTACCGTGATTTTGTGGATCGTGGCTGCATATGTCATGAAAGGAAAGACCATTCAGAGAGACCATCTGTCAATGCGGGAGGCATTTGTACGTAGTCCTAAGAAGTCTGTCCGTCAGAACTTCCCTAAATCCACCATATCTGAGATCCTGTGTACGCGACTGAAGTTTCACCCCTACAAACTGCAATTACTGCACAAGTTGAAACCTGACGACCCTGCAAAAACCTGTAAGAATTGCAACTTTGTATCACTGCCATCCAGTCCATTTCATCAGATATGTAGGAGCGTGTGTAGTGTAAATGGGAATATCGCCTTGATGTCTTCAGCGTCACTCGGGGCCAGATTCAATGTCTGTGAGGTATAGTAAAAATATTTGAGTTTTTCTTTCGAATGTCACCAACTTCACTCAAATACGACTATCCAAAGCGACGCAATACCAGTTCAAAATATGACAGTATTTTTATGGAGACAATGTACTTCAGTGACTCATTATCATCATACTCGTCAGCGCACGCAGCTCCACTATCGCCCATAACTTTTAACACCACCTTCAAAGCAGCAGTCCCAACTTCAAACAATCCACTGGGATCCATTCCGCATATAAACATTCAAATACGTGTATTTAAAATAAATTCTATTCACTGTAATTTTAATATTCTAATACATTGAGTTAATTTTCTTTGTCTCAATGTGTTTGTTTCATGTCACTTGCAATCAATAAATAAGTCGTGGACTCAGCAGTGCTGCCATCTGTTAAAATACTCGTAATCATGCTCCAGGCGCTGCCATCCAATCAGCATATAATTTCACACAATTAACAGTCATATGGAACTTGACTATAATGATAGTAATTAAGACGCTCGTATGAAAATTATGAAACTGGCTTCTAAACATACTCGTGAACAGATATTAGAACATATATAAGAACAGATTAGAACAGATATACTACAGGACTGATATAAGTAGTTGTTCTCACAGACTCAGTTTCTGCCATTCAAGCAATAGAACGATATGGTAGTCCAAATGAATCTTATAAAATTAAGGATGCGAGATCTTATTATAGATTACTACAAACAAAATTAAAACAGATAATATTACTGTGGATACCAGCTCATGTAGGAGTGAATGGCAACGAGACAGCAGACTTTCTGGCCAAAAAGGGTGCAGTGTTATATTCAAAACATATAAAGTATTGTGGACCAGATATTAAAGTAAAAAATGTAAAAATTAATATAGAACAAAAATACCAATATAATATTCCAAAGGAAATCACCATCAAAAATACTCCAACATAAAAGAAATAGTACAAAAAATAAAAACTGTCCCAAGGAAAGAAGCCGTTGCTCACTTCAGATTAGCCACTAGACATGACTGTCTGGTGGAACATCTACATAGATTTGGTTTTATGAATGACAAAGTATGTAAGATTTGCAATGCTGACAAGATTTTAAATGGAGAACACCTACCAGAACGCCCAGAATTGAGGAAAGCTCTACCAGACGAGAAGATACACAACTTATATTGACTAGCAAGGGAAAAATTGATGGATCAAAATCCTGCATATTAGATCAACAACAACACATACTCGTGTCTTAATTTCTACAATTATAGTCTTGTATAAATTGCTATTTTAGTATTTTATTGATTTGTGAATTGAAATTCGTTATTTTATGGCTCATGTACATCAGAAAGAATAAGGCTTTTCAATTGTGACGGAATTATCAAAATCGGATGAATTTTTAGATCACACCACATATACACACAACAATTTTGTTCTATATAGGTCTACGGAGGCTGTCTACAGTAGCTTTCACAACCAAGATCCGACACACTCACATACGCAAATGCTGTTCAAACTGCACCAAAAAGAGCCAGGCTATCATCACCGAATCACACAGTGACATCCCCCTTGGAAAACACGTTATCGCCGTAAGTAGAATCACTGATGCTTCCAATATCCATTCGCTTCACGCACATTGAACTCACGAACATGCTCGCTAATGCCAAAATTGCCGAAGCAATAACCTCAAAACACCAAACAATACGGGTCAACAAGGTTATTCTCCCACTTCGATCCCTTCTGACACTCAATAAGGGGGTTGTGTTATCAAATGTTTGCCCTATAATAACTAATTACGTTACTGACCGCGTGGCGTGAAACCTGCTTCCCCTATAACCAACCGCCATGCAGCCAACTCCGAGCCAGGTCTTACGCAAGTGTCAAGCCTCTGTAGGCAAGTGTACACTCGATTACACTAACAGTGGCCGGTCTCTTGAGCAGTTAATTGTTTTCAAAGTACCTTCCAGTGAGCGCGCGGTTCACAACCGTCAACTTCTGTGCGGCGCTTTGGCTAACTCTATAATACAAGCCACAAGGCTACCTCCACACCGTGCTTGGCGAGGAGCAGTGGTTAAGCTACTCAACCTCTCTGGGCAAGCAGCTTGAGTTGGATTCTCCGTAGTGGACTCTTATATTTTATTTTTACAACTCGTTTTAATGTAATACAGTTAAATAAAATTACTTGTGTTACTTCGTAATTACAATAATGCTGAAACTTGTGATTATAAACTTCAATCATTCAGTATAAAACTTCCTTCAGAAGGAAGGTAAATTAATATCATGGTTGCTATCTTCTGGTAGACAGACTACTAAATAAACGCCACATACACAACAAATTAAGAAAACCTATTATATGTTTACTCGTGTATTTAAAATGAAAGGGGGGAAAAGTTGACTAGCTCCACGGAGATAAGGCCTTGCAACTTCAGGAACAGTAACCTAACACTCTACCACTAAGCTAAGAGTGTTGCAGGAAGCGGGGCATTGTAAAGAGCTTTAGTCATACTACACTTGAGAAGCATAAATCAACAAAGTGTATTTTGGTTGCAAAATATTCAGAACTGAAACACTCAGAAACATCTATTTGAAATCTCATAATACGAACTATTTTCTCGGAAGACTTTTGTGATTATAGTTGCGTTCCCCATTATAACTACTACAGGAATATACGCACACTTATGAACAAAGCGTGGCTGTCCCTAGTGGTCATGAAAGTAGCCAATTCCAGCTTCGTCTCTCAGACACCGGTCAGTTTTAAATTGACCCGAGTGTCATTCAAGCACTTGACCAGCTACCACAAAGTATGTAGATAAGTTTCACAAAATAAAATTATTGAATTAACTTCTCTTCTAACACCCCAGTTTGCTTTACCTATAAACAGGAAGCCCAATAATTATTTCCAAGCATTGCAAGGAACTGCAACCAGTGGAACAAGAAAAACACTTTACCCGTTCCTGATAACCGTGATAGTCCAAACAGTGAACACAAACCTAACCTCACTAAAGAATGACATCTGCACTCCACATAAGATCACAAACAATGCTAGAGAGGCTAATTCTAACGTCACGAAAGCTGGCAGTTTCTGTGACAAAAGGCCAACCTGATGTCAACATTGCTGCAGAAAAGGTACCTATGCACACTAAGCGACCCCTTTCACACTCAAGACTAAGCACTTGTGATACCACATCTAACGATGTACTAATCACGACAAATGAAGAGCTCCACAGAGACAATCTATTCATTAAAGTGAAGTCATTAACTGACCTTGCCACGAAGAAAACCAAACAATTCATATCGGAGCAACAGTTGACAGTAAAGTATTTAATGGGACAGAACTTGAGAAATTTACACTGAATTTCCTTCAACTTCAGGGGTTTTCAAAAGGAAAACTGGCATCCCAGACGTTGCTGCTTTAGCCCTTTAATAGCATACCGAAGTTTTGTAGTCCGTTTTGAATAACAATCAGGGAATTGTATCCACACTACTGCACCAACTTGATATTTAAGTTCAGTATCTTCCAAAGATGCAAAACGAAGATTTTCAAGAAAATCCTACATCCCCACTACTCTTTACATGGAACGTTTTTTGAAATTTGTTTATTTTCTCAAAAATGGTCCTTACGATTTTTACTAAAATACCATATACAGGATGTATCTTTATTGGTGTCATATATTGGGGGACGTGTTCCTGACATCAAAACAGTAAACACAGTTCATATGTACATGGGTCTGAAAAACAACCGTTTCGTTGTTATAGGCCGTGCAGACGGCAATACAGCACGAGCTCGTGAACTTTATGCAGAAAGGTACCCTGACAGGAAGTTACCGTGTGCAAGAACATTTCGCACGAATTCACCAACGCTTGAGAGAGAATGCGTATTTGAGAGGAGTACTAGGGATGTTGGAAGACCAAGAGCGGTACGAGGCATTGAGCTTGAAGAACGAGTTCTTCGTGCTGTGGCTGCAGACCCATCACAAAGCACAAGACGTATGCTGTAAGGGAAAGAGTTAGTCATATGACTATCTGGAGAATTCTGCATGAAAATCTTTTGTAGCCGTGTTACCTTCAACGTGTGCAAGGATTAAATGAGGCGGACTTTGAGCCAAGAAGACATTTCTGTCAATGCATGTTACAGCAGTGCGCTGTGTTCATCAATTTCCTAGGCTGTATCTTATTCACGGATGAGGCTGGTTTCACTCACGACGGCATCTTCAATTTTCATAACACTCATAACCGGGTATTTGAAAATCCTAATGAAGTACGACAGGACAACCATCAACAGAGGTTCTCAACGTTTGGGGTGGAATCATTCATGATCACCTTATTGGTCTCAAACTTCTTCCTCCGCGTCTAAATGGACAAACCTACCTCCAATGTCTCAGAAATGAGTTGCATCACTTAACTGATAATGTCCCTCTGGACATCACCCAACGAATGTCATTTTTACACGATGGGACTCCAGTTCATTTCAGTATGATAGTTCGTAAGCTTTTGAATGATCCGATTTCCGCAAAAATGGATTGGTCGAGGGGTACCCATTGCATGGCCTGCTCGATCGCCTGATTTGAATACAATGGATTTCTTCGTCTGGGGACATTTGAAGTCCTTGGTTTATGCGACTCCTGTACCTGATGTTGACATTTTGAGAGGACGTATCCAAACTGAATTTGACCAAATACGAAACACACCACGAATTTTCAACAGAGTACGCCAGAGAATGGAACGCAGAGTTACTGCATGCATCGAAGCAAAGGGAAGCCACTTCGAGCAATTTTTATAACTTTCGATTTTGTGTTGTAATTCTGAAATAAATGATTTTCAGACACATGTTCATATAAACTATTTTCACTGCATTGATGTCAAGAACACACCCCCCCCCCCAAATATATGACATCAATAAAGATACACCTGTATTAATGATATTTACATAATAAATAAAATTTATATTTCGAATTTTCTGGGAAAAATGTATGTAACCTCCATTTGGAAGGAATTTTGTACTAACTTGTATAACTGTTAAACATTAAGCGATAGACGAAAACGCACTACACAAAAAATTTAGGTGTCTTTAAAACACAGTTTATTTCAAAACACTTTTTTTTGTCGCATCAGCCATTTACGAGATACCCGTTATTAATAGTTTGAATTGTTGAATTCCTTGTCATTCTTTTAAAACCCTGTCGACATTCTGTTGTTTCTTGCGGTTGCATGGAAACAGTATGGCTTTTTTTAAGGCTACTATATAACGTATATATAGTTATGTTTCCTATCGCATTCCCTTGGCATTTATAAGTTTATAACGAAATGTGTAATGTAGCTACTTCTGCAATGGTTTGTCTCACTTACTAGTAAACTGATATAAATAGAAAAATAAGCTTTCGTAAGAGTAGATTTTATACCTATTAATAAATGAGAGGGAGTAGAGAAAGTCATGTGAGTGTTGAGAGAGGTGATTTGCCTCACTGTTGGAAAGCCAAGCTTGATGATTCAATGTCTCACGTATGGTACAAAATTTCCGGTGGCCTTTGCCCCAAGTTAAAAAAATTAACTTTGTAATTTGAATGTTTCTTTAAATATTATATATATTTAGGTTTGCCTCGGCTGCGTCAGTATTAATTTGTAGAGATATGTTTCTCTTTGCAGGGAGTGGTGCGGCTCAAGAATGTAGGCTTACAAAAATTATAATTTTTACTTTACTCCTTTTATTAATCCTTGACACGATTAAATAACACTTCATTGATATAGAGAGCTGTGAGATTGTTTAATTACTTGCACTTTTTTTTTAACACGTAAACTTTATAATGAATTTTCGTCTCACACTTAATACGTATAAAACTTCTCGAGGACGCGTCTCGTGTCCAGTTAGGAACGCTGTCTACTAGCAACTGGCTTCTGAATTTGTACAATTTGCTCTATTTCAGTTTCTGATTGGCTAATCCTACTCCAATAAAATACTTTTATTTAACTTTCAGGTTTTTTGGTTGTTGATTGGCTATTTACAAACTGTCTCAAAAATTACATTATTGTTGCTCCAAGAATTATTAGTAGCATTATTAAACTTTCTAATTCATTATTGCCTCAAGGTTACCTCATTGTTAGCAACTTTTGACCTATATTCTCACAGCTCCTATATTATTAAATTACGTAATACATTCACATAACATTATTAAACATGTACACAATAATATAAACATTAATAAATTACTGTTACATACATTTTATGTTATTTTATACACATTGCTTTAGGGCGGGCTGTTATTGAATTTATACAGGGTTTTTCAGAAATACTTTTACAAACTTCGGGTATGGGTTCCTTACACCACAAGAAGGAAAAAAGTTCATATGAACATATGTCCCATAATCCTTTGTTTTCTCGTAAGGAGATGTTCAACACAGTCGTACACTTATAAAACACAAAACTCATAATAAATGCTCGAAATGTCCTCCTATTGCTTCTATGCATGCCTGTACTCGTCGAATCATGGAATGTCGCACCCTGTCAAAAACTCCGGGATGGTGTCGAATGGTTTCGCAGGCTTCCATGACACGTCGATGAAGCGTTTCTGCATCCGGGATGGCTGCTCCATAAACAATGATTTAATATGCCCCCAGAGGTAAAATTCCACAGGATTGAGGCCGGGAGAACGTGCAGGCCATGGAACTGGTCCTCCTCTGCATATCCATCAGTCATGGTAGATACCAGTCAGTGCATCTCGAACAATGTGACTAAAATGTGCCGGAGCCCTATCATGCATAATCCACATGATTTTTTTCTTATTCGCAGGGGCACATCTTCGTAAATTAAGTCGGGAAGAGTGTGCTGGATAAAGTCCCTGCAGACAGCACCAGTAAGACGTGCTGGTAAAACGTATGGACCTACCAGACAGTCACCTACAATGCCAGCACACACATTCAGACTAAACTGTTGCTGATGTCTAGCCTGAAGTACAGCATGAGTATTACGATCTGCCCATACGTGTACGTTGTGGCAATTAGTAACTCCATCTCTCCCAAACGTTGCCTCGTCTGTAAACAAAACTGACGAGACAAACAATGGATTGGCTGTTTGGGCTACAAACCATCGGCAAAAGTTATCCCGTGGTGGATAATCGGTAGGCAAAGGCCCTGCACACGTTGAATATGATATGGTTACAGGAGCTGCTCGTGAAGTACCCTCCATGCTGTCACGTGTGATGTACCATATGCCACAGGCAATTGTCTTGTACTGATACCTGGATCGTCTTCTTCACA
This sequence comes from Deroplatys truncata, assembly GCA_030765065.1. Lineage (NCBI taxonomy): Eukaryota > Metazoa > Arthropoda > Insecta > Mantodea > Mantidae > Deroplatys > Deroplatys truncata. The sequence goes on from CM060979.1 coordinate 19,563,437, forward strand.
CTTTAACATCTGTTCTTCGAGTTCCGGTGTACGAACAACTCTTGGTCTTCCTCGATCAATAGTCCGTGGTGCAACGGTTCCTGTCTCAGCAAGGCGACGATAAACATCGACAAAGGTTGGATGATTCGGTTGTCTTTGGTCTGGAAACTCCATCTGATAGAGTCGTGCAGCCTCGCGTCCATTACCATTCGCGCAACCATACATAAAAATCATGTCTACCTGTTCACGAAATGAATATCCAGCCATGGTGGAACGAAACACGTGCAGTTAACTCACTACATGTACATAATTGAAACGTTGAAGACAGACTAATGACAAATGACAAACGTAAACAAGTCTCCATGGCAACACTTCGCCATCTACCGTATGTAGTACAATGAGTCAACACCTTCTATGAATGCATAGAGAAATGAAGTTTTGAGGTTGGACCCCGAAGGCCGTTGAACTTATACTTTCATTGTGACAGGAATAACGCGAAAACCAAGGATTATGGGACATATGTTCATATGAACTTTTTTCCATCATTTGGTGTGAGGAACCCATACCCGAAGTTTGTAAAAGTATTTCTGAAACACCCTGTAGATTATATAACTAGACTGAAATCATTTAACTGTTAAACATACTGCCTTAGTGTTAAACATCAGATATTTACTTACGGTATCTGTATAAATTGCTACATAAAGCAATTATGTATTTGTTTTTTTGCTGAATGCTAGGTAAACAGGTATATTTATTACTTGTTTTATACGTATGAGGAAATAAGTACTGCATCTATTTGGTTTCTACTTTGTTTCAATTCAGGATTTTCTTTCGTTGCTTCATTGTAACTTGAAATAAGAGTTGCGGCTTACCGAGCGGGATGGCTCAGGCGGTAACGCCTGTGGCCCGCATTCGATTCTCGGCGACCGCACACACTGATCATGTTGTTCTCGGGGTTTTCCCGGGTTGTCAGGCGAATGCTGGAGTGGTTTCTTTCATTCCCCGAATTTCCTGTCCCTCGATTTCGTTCCATTAATCATTTATATCATCCTTCACCCGTTATTTTTAGAGTTGTAAATGTCGGCGATGGCGTTTCGGTGCAGCTGGCAGGGGAAAAGGATGCTCTCTGTGAACTTCATAAGTTCCTCGGCCTTCGGCTGGTTGCCAGGGTATAAGGAGCGTTCCTTGGGGGTATTGGAGCCTGTGTGTGGCGCGCTCCCCGGTCTGCCCGGGGCGTCTCAATCTGTAAACTGTGGGGACCCTGTCGTTGCTGTGCCGTCACTCCAAATTCCGGCCGCACGGGGCGACTCCTCGTGGGGCGTCGGAACAATATCCTGATTCCTGGATCAGTGCCGAATCCCTCCCCCCCCCCGCTTCACAATCCAACCGAAGTGTTCCGGCTTTAATTGCTTTCATTGAACATTAAACGTTTCGCTGCAAATGCACGAAACAAATGCTTGGGTATTGAATACCATTAACAAAAGTTAATATAAGTCCTGCTATGCTTACTGCCGCCGTGTTCGGAAACTCAACGCGCATTCTACTACGGAGCAATGGTCACAGCGAAATTCATCCTCCCCCCCACAAGAGAAAATGTGTGCCGTTATCAAAGCGTTCTTCTATAAATATATCAAAGGTGGAAAAAATTAGCTCCGAAACTTTTTTTTCAAAATACACATCGATCTCTCTCTTCCGGCTTAAGTAGCCGAGGTCGTTTGGCTCGGACTCGTAAACGAGATATTTGCGGTTAAAATCCCGCCAGGACCGTCATCTCTGAAGGTTTTCGTCACTGCAAATGCCGCGGAGGTACCCTTAAATTTCCTTTCCAAATTATCATTTCATGTACAACCATCAGGGACCTGATACTGATGGCATGACATCTTTTAGTTGTTGCATCATAGACATTGCTAACGTGTACATAAATTCTAATAATGGGTTCCAAATTATGAAAATACATTTTTATTAGATCAGTCTTATTCATTTTATGTCAGTCTCTGAGATTTGTATTCGGAGATTTCACCGGAAACACATGCTTCGAGTCCCCGAATAAAATAAAAACATTTTTAGAAAAAGGTACGCTTTTGTGTGTGACCAGCATAACTCAAAAATGAAAAGTCGGATAAACACCAAACTTGGCATTTAAGTTCAGTATCTTCCAGAGATGCGACACGAAGATTTTCAAGATAATCCCCTCACCCCAACTACCCTTTACATGGCGCAATTTTCTATTTTCTCAAAAATCGCTCTAACAATTTTTATTAAAATACCGTATATTAAATATATTTACATGACAAAATTGAATTTTCTGGGAACAGCCTGTGTAAGTCCTCTTCAATCTGAAGGAATTTTGTACAATTCTGTATAACTGATAAACGTTATGCGATGGACGAAAATGCACTACACAAAAATGCAGGCCTCTTTAAAACACACACTTTGTTTAAATAACTTTTTTGTGACGTTGCACATTTTCGTGTCGGTCTAGTTGACACAGTTGGCGAGGCGCTGGCCTTCTGATCTCAAACCTGGCCCAGACCGATGTTTTTTTTAAGTATTTTTAAAAGCGACAGCCCTATGTTAGAAGATTTACTAACATGTAAAATAACTCTTGGGGAACGAAATTCCGGCATACCGGAAAACGCTGATATAATCCTGACAATTAAGAGCGTCGTTAACAAACAAAATATTTATTTTTGTATATTTCCAAGATATGCGTTATTAATGGTCTGCATTGTTCAATTCTTTATTAGTATATAAAGTTCTGTCGACATTCGGTTATTTCTCGCGATTGCATGGAAAGAGCACGCAATTTTAAAGCCAGCATAGAGCGTCCAGTTCTTAAACATTTGACTATCGCTGTTCTCTTTGTGTCTATAATGCAGCTATTTCTGCGAAGGTTTGTTTGAATTAAAATGTAGTAGATAGAAAAGTAAACTTACGTAAGAATAGTTTGTATACCCATATATAAACAATAGAGGGTAGAGAAAGTCATGTGAATGCAGCACATCAGATTTTTTTCTTTCTTTTATTTCAGCTAATGCTTACTATTAACAAAAAGGAATAACAGAACATGTGTGTAAAAGTTAAAATACTTTTGAGTAACTACATTAAGGAATTAACACTGATGCCTTCTCTGACACATTCCTTTTGTATGAACTACCGTCGATATGCTCAGCTTTGTCAACTATTAGAGTTACTTAAATACACATTTAACACTCTCTGGACGAACACACCACCACAACATGGAGCAAACCATAACAACAAAACATCTAATGTTTGCTCGAAGTATCTGCAGCACTTTTCTTCATCTGGATAATTAGTGACAGATCAAGTTCTGGAATATTTGCAGAAGCAGTGCTACTTGCTTCTTCAATAATCGATTCCACCGACTTCCTTGTAAATGTTTCTTCACTGCAGGACGCCTTACGAGTTGTGGGAACTGTGCAACCTTGGCAGTGCCAGGAAGAGCCTCCTACTTCAGCGTGTAGGCCTGAAGAGCTCGTTGAGAAGTGAGGGATGCATAAACATGAAATTCTTTGCTCCACCACGCTAATGTGCTCCCGTGATGGAGGAAGGCTCTGAATTTCTACATCTCCGTTATTCAATAAAATGCTGTCGAGACGACGCTCACTTGCGATGGTGCTGCCATCAACTGGTTGTTTCTGCAGGTCTAATGATGCATCAATCTGGGATGGGCCTTCATCTTCATCGTCACTTGCCGGAGACTCGATAATTTTTTTGTATACAGAAACCTTACTGCACAGATTCCTCAATTTATTCTCCAAACACTCATAGGCGGCTCTAGGAACATTCTTCCGTAACTCTACAATAGTTTTATTAGCATTCGCTAGTAAGCAACGTGCCTCTTTTAATAATTTTGTTTTCATATCAAGTTCCTCTTGATATTCCCTTAGCTGTTTCTTCAGATGCCGATTCTTTTCCTCCTTGATCAGCATTTCTGTGCTGTATTGTTTTCGAAGACTGGTCAATTTTTCGTTTAGTATACCGTTGGAAATAGTTAAGTGTTTCAAAGCTGCATGATCCAGCAGTTTCTTCCTAACCACCTTCTCTTCTTGAAGTTTCAAGCGTTCTTCTAACATGCTGATAATCTCGCCATATCTCTGTGTCTCTTCTTTTAGATCTTTAAATAAATTACGATACCGTCCTGAATTCCCTCTGAGAGCATTTAATTCATCTGTTTTCTTCTTTACAATCTTTTTCAAATCCACCATTTTTTCGTAACATATCTTAATGTTGTTTTTCAGATCTCTATTATTTCCTTTCAGTATTCTTATGTTGTATTCTAACTGTTCAATGTGTGCTTCCGAGTCAGATTTGTAGTGTCGAAAGCTAATCCCACGATCTCTGGATTTGTTCAATTCATTTTCCAGCTCTTCCATTCGCATCGAGAAGTCCCTCTGTATTTCATTTTTTTGCTGCAGCAATCTTTCCATGTTTTCTGCGCTGTTTTTCAGATCATATTTCAACATATCAATCTCTGACCTAGAAGAATTTAATTTGTTCTTCAGTTTATGCAATTCTGCATTGAGCGTTTCATTTTCTTCTTGTAGTAAGACCTGATTATATGAATTTTCTTCTCTGAGAAATTTGAACTGTGATACATTCTCGGCACGTAGTGTTACATTGTTAGTAAGATTCGGAGTCGACTGCTTATGAGGGGAGTTCAGAAAGCGGATCAACTTTAGCATTTCCCTTAATTCTTCGTGGAGAGCTTGCACTTCAGAACTGTGAATTACTGACTGTTCCCTGATTTGTTGCTGCAGCATGGCCTTATCACGCAACGCAGCACTTAAGTTAGCATACAGATCTTCGTTCCAATTTTTCCCTTCATTTTGCCATTTAATAGTATTCTGTAACCTATCTTCCATAATTCTACTTTCATTTAGGAGCGAGGTTTCCCTCATTATACATAACCATCTTAGATTCCTATAAATAAGATTTTTTCCATTGCATCCAGTCTTCCTTCAGGTTAATCCCTTTTGTTCATCCAGTTCATTAGTTCATGCCCATTAGATGAATGATTTACTTGACTGTAACCAATCCACTTCTCTACTTAGGCATATAATTACGTAATCTTCAAATACTTTTCTAAAATCTCTTCGTAATATATGTGTGCTATTATACGTTTACCTGCACTTAACTTTACATCGCAATTAAACCTTTTATATTCATGAATATTCATAAACTTAATTACCTGCGGTATTTCTAATAAACACGCCCACTTTTTCTATTTTCTTATTCTTCTTACTAGCTTCCTTTCATTAAGTTGCAGTTGTTTACAAGAATTTTCAAGGATTTCCGCTTGAAGGAAACGTAACACAAGAAGATCGTTATTCCTTCCAGTATATTCTAAAAACAGAGGTGGCTTAGGAAATACAAACTAACCAGAGAGTATAGCATGTGAATTAACCCCTAGAAAGGGAAAATAATAACTAAACTGGCAGTGTTACCATTCCATCGCTCACTTTGATCGTGCGGTATTATTTCTTACTTACCTAAAGCTTTTAGTTCACAGTCTGGCCGGTAGAAGCTTTGTGGCTATCGTATTTCATGCAGTTGATTCGAAAGAGCCGCCAACATTTGAGTGACAAATACCGCGAGATCGAGGTTATTTAGTTTGAAAGAACAGCCGTTCTGCTTTCTCATTCTGAGACTGCCGCAAAGACAAGGGATAACAAACAAAATGAAAGTTAACCAAACATATTAAACAAGGCAACAAATACAAAAGTAATCCTATAAAACGCATCAAAAGCGTAGTATAAGGCTTAGTAACAGTAATTCTAAAAAAAAAAATCTTATGTTACATTCACATGACTTTATCTGCCCTCTATCGTTTATTACTGGGTATACATATTATTCTTACGAAAGCTTATTTTTCTATCTACATTTCATTATAGATACAAAGGGAATAACGACAGTCAAATGTTTTAGAACTGGACGCTATTTGCTGGCCTTGGAATTCCATACAGTTGGGATACAACAGGCACACGGTAGGTCATGTGGAAGTGAACAAAAACCTTGGCTGCTCCTAAACACAGCACATGACCGGGACACAGCTGGAACACGATAGGCTATTTGGAAATCCACCTTTACTGTAAGGTAAATATGGAAGCGTTTGCTGGATCATGCTCTACGGTACTCCAGACGCATCGTTAACAATTCGTTATAATTCTGGTTACTGCTTCATTCTTTAGTACGAACTGGATAAATTAGGTTGCGTACCAACCATGTTTGCATATGCTGTGCAAATAATATGGTATTAATAATACTCAACATTGGAAATATTTAAAAGACTATGGTGCTCAAGGAGTTTAGCTACTATAATTTAACATCGTTTGATGCAAGCTTTCCTTTTGGTCAAGAACAGACTTCCGGAAATATGAATTTTATAGTGTATAACAGTAATTAATTTATTTTTTATTTATTTATTATTACTTTCTCTATTACGTATAGTAAGTAGGGGAAGCATTGCATTCCACCCAAAAATTCAGTACCGAGATTTCACCGGGAATACTTGTTTTGAGATGTCCTGAATCCAAATAAAGCATTTTTGGAAACATGTCCGTGTCTGTCTGTGGGTGTGCCTGCCTATCTGTGAACAGCATACCTTATAAACGAAAAGTTGGATAAATACCAAACTTGCAACTGAGTTTAGTATCTTCCAAGCACACCCCAGACTACCCTTTACATGAAACATTTTTTGAAAGTTTTGATTTTCTCAAAAATGGATCTAACGATTTTGATTAAAATATTATATGTTTAAGATACTTTCATGGCAAATGAAATGTATATCTTGAATTTGGTGGGAAATGTCCTCAAAATTCCTCTTATTGTGAATGACTTTTGCATAACTGGTAAACCGTAAGAGATACATAAAATTTTACCACACAAAAAATGTAGATCTGGTTAAAGCACACAAATTATGTCATATATATATATATATTATTTTTTGTCGAGTGAACCATTTCAGAGGTATTCCTTGTTTTTTGTTTGAATTTTTCAATACTTATACTTTTTCTCAAATGGGAATTCGTTATTCGTTTCTTTTATGTCCTGGACATACAAAGGGAATGGAATACTCCACATAGCAACCAGCTCTTAAAACATTTGACTATCGCTTAAAGCTTACCATATTCCCCTTGCACCTACAAGAAGATTAGCAATAAGTGTTTAAGCTATAAGTTTCTGCAAATGTTTATCTCATTAACATGAAGTGGATGGAGAATAAGCGTTTATAAAATAGTTTGTACAAGAGTAGAGAAAATTAAGTGAGTGTAACACATCAGATTTTTTAAAATTTTAACTTCGACAATCATATTCTATTACGGAGTCATTGCCGTATCCATCAACTGCGGTTTTGTAACAAAAGATGCTTACTAAATCCACTAAAATCCAGGATGTTAAGGAAGGAGTGAACTACTGGATGTTGCTGGAATGAAGTGGTGTAGCCCACCCAACCTTTTAAACGACCACACTTATCTATATAGTAGAAATGCAACCATTTTGAAGTGGAATTCGCTAAAAATAATCGGCAAAAAGTCGCCAAAACAATGCCGCCAACATTTGAAAACGCCGCGAGTCACGTTAACAATGGCGGGAATGTGCGAAAATTTGCAGGAATAAGCTTAATACTGCACTGTGAGCTGTGAATGCAAATCAAAAATGACCTGCAACAACGCAAGATTTCTAGTGTTTCCGCCGCGTTTTGGGGAAAAACAGAAATAGTGCAGTTCCTATCCTGTGAATCGGGAATCTAAGCTTGTATTAGAAAACGAAACTACACCTAACCTCTCGTGAATCAGAAACCTAGCTCATATATTAAGGTGACCATTCGTTCTCGATTTTCGGGGACAGTAACCCAAATAAGACCAATGTCCCGGGCTATATCTGTCTCCGATTTTGTCGTTAATTTCAGCAATAATAATTTATTATACCGGATATAATATTAATAATAATAGTATGAATTGAATTTCCACGCGTGCTGATATTCGTAAAGTTCATTTTCTTGAGGTTGGCTATAAGTTATTGTATAAGACGCAGCGCGGCGGTAGCAGTTATCGGCCGATCCTCAACAATGGTCAATGAACACAACTTATTTGTAAATACTGATTAGCAGTGTGTCGGCTGTCTCAGTGTCTGCCAGTTTAGTTTGTTCGTGAAGTCTGAGAGAGAAATTAGAACGTTGCAGGGTGTTTTCAAGAAAAACTTGTCATTTCAATGATTCGTTAAAAGCGGAATTTCCACATATTATACAAGTTAATTCAGAAGATGGAACACTAGTGAAATGTACCGTGTGTAGTTCAAACTTTTCGATAGGTAGCGGAGGGAGGACATCAATAACTGATCATCTAAATGCGAAAAAACACAAGTACTAAGTAAACCTAAGTCGGGAAGTGTATCGAATTATTTTCGTAAACTAGAACCGTCTAAAAGTGAATACAAAACTCTACGAAGGAACGTACACATAACACACTGCACTTCACAACCATAGCTTTCGTTAGTATGGAAAAGTTGCAATGAAACATTTAGCTGTGCAAGAACAAAGTGTGAATCCATAATTACACATGTTTTTGCCCCCTGGACTATCGATGGACTAAAAATGATCTTAAATATGTCAACTTCGTAACCGTATCTTACGATACATCCAATCATAAATTTGTAAAGCTACTCCCTATTTTAGTGCGTTTTTATCGAGCTTATGACTTACAAACCCCAATTAAGAACAAACGTATTACTTTCATTGAAATCCCAGGAGACTACTTCCAATATAATATCTGCACAAGTATTGATAGTAATTGTAGTACTTTGACTTAGGCAACTCTTAACTTCGGAGGGTTGCTGAGAAAGGGTAAAGAGAATGTAATAACTAAAATTAAGTACGAGCTGAATAGAAAATATATAATGGGTCTTGGCTGCAATGCGTATATCATACATAATTGCGCAAAAACAGCGTTTGATTCTATGCCTATAGATATCGAAGTGCTTGTTACGAAAATATTTGGTTATTTTCACATCTATACGGTGCGTATCGAACGTTTGAAAGATTTCTGCGATTTCGTTGGACAAGAGCTCAAGCAAATACTTGGTTATGCTAATGTAAGGTGGTTGTCATTACTTCCAGCCTTGGAAACAATACTGAAACTGTATCCATCACTGAAATCTTTCTTCATGTCAGAATCATAGTGCCCTAAAATACTGAAACACTTCTGAGCTATGGCTTAGCTTTGCTCATTCTCACGCTGCACTCTTCCGTGAAACAATTAAAGTGATTGAAGGTGATGACAAATGCGCAACAGAATCCGCACTAGCTGTGCAAAACCTTTTAATAAAATTACAATCGCGACGTGATGAACGGTTTATTCCGCACATGGTAAAGAATTTGCTAACCGATCTAGTAGAAAATTGTGAAATGAAAATGGAAAGTTATTTCAAAATATCTATAGGATTTTATGACACGTATTTGCATTCTTGGAATAAACACAATGAGAATTTGCCACATTTAGGTTGCCTTCTCTTGGACAACGTGCCCTTAAGGAGAAATTTTGATAATGCTGTTGAACAGATATTATCGAAGTGTCGAGAAATTGTAACCGTCAATCGTGAGAAACTATTTGATGAATTTAGTTACCTGCGGGATTATGTATCGAAAAAATAATCTGAATGGTTCAAAGATAAGTCACCTGGCAGAAAATGGAGTGAAGTGTTCATGCACCCCATGACAATCTGAACACAATTATTGAAATTTGTATGTGCTCACCTGGCAGTAATGCATCCGTAAAAAGGGTATTTTCGAATATGAATTACGTCTACTGGTCGGAAGAGAAATCTCAGATTAATGTGAGCACAGTGCAAGCTATTTTAACAGTGAAAACAAAAATTAATTTATTGTGTGAAGCGTTTAGTGAAAAACTTGCTTTAAACCCTGGGATCCTGAAGAAAATACACTCTTCAGAAAAGTACCACGCCAATTCGACAAGCTCCTCAGTGTAAATAAGGCAAGGTAAAAAATTATATTCTTCCAATTCAGATTTCAGAGCTTATATTGTTCTCAAAATTATAGTACATCAGTGCATTACATACATAAGGTAATTTTCTTTAATGCTCATTAACATAAATATGACAAAACTGACACTTGGAGCTTAGGAAAATGAGATTTCGATGAAGTAGTTATCATTATAACTATTATTTTTTATTTTCATGTTATTTTAAGATAAGACTATTTTCTGCAAGGATGTAACCTTGTGGCAGTAATTTGTATCACAACAATGTAAATGCCAGAGTGACTGTAGTGTTAATAAGCATTATTGTATGACATTGATTTGAGATGTTTGTTAATTATAAGCATTGTTAGGAAATAAGTTTACACGGCCTCACTGAAACTGACAATAGGAGCGGATAACAATGTGCGAGGGAGTGAGTTGAATATTAATTAGAAGAGACAAACAAATGACGCCAGATTGGCGCGCTTTTCTTAGAAATAGCGGGAATATTTTCCCTAGAGTATATGTTTTCGTAATTTTTGATTGGATATAAAAATAGACGCTAATGTTGGCGCGTTTTATTAACCAATAGCAGCTCGGTTATAATCTTTAGGCATATCGGGGTGTGGGAGTATAAAAAGCTAAAGTCAGAGGCAGATTTCGTCTGTCCAACAGAAGCATTCACGCGTTATACGTCGCACAGTCCAACAGAAGCATTCACGCGTTATACGTCGCACAGTTAGTTCATCAGAATCGTTCGCGGGTTACACGTCGCAATTCTACAGAATCTCTCGCGTCTTAAAGTTTGTTAGAAATGTGAAACGCGAATTAATAATGTGCAGTAAATAAGTGATTATAGTGATATTAGAAAATATAACAGTTTCAGTTTGGCGTGTATCACGAATCAATATGTGTACTTAATTGTGACGGTAATAAAAGTGTAAAAACAAATTCTTTTATCAGTGTTATCTTTGAGTAACAAAATCCTTTCCGTTTACACACCCTGTTTAAGAGATTTGCTCGACTGAATAATAATAATAGCTAGCCGGAGCACAATGAACCCAAAATGCAAAATAATAAAACAATAACAGGCGCCCAGCAATAAGGTAACACGAAGTGACTGCGACAAATTGGCTTCCATACATGGGGCATATAAACATGAAGCATCTTCCAACTACTAAAAAAATATCATACTTCAACCTACAGCGTTTTTAGAAAACGCTGTCCCCGAAAACATCGAAAAAAATATAGTCACGTTATCATTTAATAATAATTAAAAAAAACTAATCTAGCCTCGCGTTAATCAGAAACTTAAGCTTACATATTATATATAATCAAATCTAACCTAACTTCTCGTGAATCAGAAACCTAGGCTTACACAAATAGTGAATCATGAACATTGTTCAGGGACGCACGCGAGCGAAGCGAGCAACTACTGGTTGTTAATTAACCTAAGTTTATAATAATATATATATATATATATATATATATATATATATAACTAAGCTAAACCTAACCTCCCGTGAATCAGAAACTTAAGCTTAATAAATAGTGTATCATAAACATCATTAGAAACGCGCGCTCGCACTTCCATAAATGCTGGCTGCACTCCCAATCCCGCTGCTTTTTATCCTCAATGTTGGCAGCGAAAATACACCCATAATGCCTCGGAGTTACAGAACATTAAAAATCTTGATATTTTTTGTTGAAATGTGTTAGAAATGAAATAAAGAAAATAAACGGAATAAAATAGGAGGAAATATTCGCGTGTTAAACCGTGTAGTGATGGATACGGGAGTGTATCGTTCTAATACAACTGAATTCTTTTGGTTAGCATTTTGAAATCAGAAATTCAGCATTTTGATGTGTGTGTGTGTGTGTGTGTGTGAACAGCGTAACTCAAAAACGAAATGTTCGATAAGTATCAAACTTTGTATTTAAGTTCAATATCTTCCAAAGATGCAATGCGAAGGTTTTCAAGTAAATCCACCCACCACAAACTACCCTTTACATAGAAAATTTGTCAATATTTTTTATTTTCTTAAAAGTGTTCTAACAATTTTGGTTAAAATAAAACTAAAATGTGTATCTTGAGTTTTCTGGGAATAGCCTGTGAAGTGCTCTTCACTAAGAAGATTTATATATAATGTGTGTAGCATTTTCCCCATGTACTCTCCCCTAAGTATAAAAATAATATGGACCACGACAGAATCACTATTTCAAGAAGAATCTCAAGCCGGAAATGTGGACTTTGAAGTCGCAGATATTGAAGAAGCGTGGAAAATTTGGTTGTTATTTTACTTCCCTTCCTAGTGTGTATTGTATGTTTTTACATGCACCAAATTGATGTTCGTAATCATTGGTTTTCTTGAAAACGAATTCACGTGCTGGAATTGTGAATTTCCTTCTGTTTAAACATCATAAGACTTCCCACGACAGGCAATAAGCTGCATGGTTGTCCTATTTGTTTATATCTGGAAATTGTCTCGTACTCCAAAAACAAACACGTCACAGTGAACGTATCTGCAGTAAGAGTTTTCGTTAACGTTACGTGAACGATTATGTTCCGCAAGGTTACTGTTGGTATGACCCTCTTACAAGCGAGATGAGTTCTAGACAAACAAAAGATCTGGCTTAAATGGTTTGAGAGATTCTCCTCCTTTCTATGTTTTCTTAAGCACTTGAAAGATCACTGGGGCACTCCAAAGACAAACCTCAGATGACGTCGATATCAATCCAGAGGGAGGCATTTAAAGGGAGAGCTTTCGAAATAGAATACATGAAGCAGGTGATTCCTACCAGGAAGATTTTGGAAGGAAAAAAAGCATCCCATTGTAATGTTGGTAAAAATTCTTGTGTTACATTCACAGAAATTTCTCTACCCATTATAGTGTGTTTCTATATAGCTTGGGGATATGGGAAACCGAAGCGATAGGTATATGTCTAGGTCGCTATATGCTGGCTTTGAAATTCCATACTCTCCCCATGACATCGCGAGAAACAACTGAACAGCGACAGCGCTTTAAGCAACTGACAACTGCAAAATTCAAACCTATAACAACGGTTATCTCAGAAAGACTGATGCCACAAATAATAAAGTATTTAAAATAAATTGTTTTTAAAGAGGTACACAATTTTTGAACAGTGGTAACTTTTATTTAATGTCTTATTTTTTGCCTGTTACGCAAAATTTATGTATAAAAAATTCTTCCGAATAAAGAGGACTTCACACCATTCCCAGAAAAGAGATACACGCTTTATTTTTTATTTTAATAAAAATCGTTACCCATTTTCAAGAAAATAAAAAAATATAGAAATTTTTTCTATGCAAAGAGTAGTTTGGGGTGGGGGGTGTGTTTCCTGAAAGTCTTCGCTTAATTTCTTTGGAAGATAATAATTTATTATTATTATTATTATTATTATTATTAAAGAAAGGATTTTAAAGTGCAGCACCTTTCCAAAAATATATCTATTTTCACACAGACGGTCAATATATGCATTTGGGGACATGATATGAAGCAAAATAAACACAGTTTGTTGCACCTTATTGCACTTTTTTTTTTTTTTAGATTACTGCAATTTGCACCTCTTCCCTTCTATTTCATGCTTCAGCACCTTTCCCCCATTTTTATGTGCGCTTTTAATGGATTAGATAGGTTTTTGTTTCTGTTCTTGAACAGGATTTTAAGATTTTGTTTAATCACAAGTCAGCAATGGTCAATAAATATTAAAGTATAATTTACAGAAAGCACCAATGATTATTCATAACCTCAGCAACAATGGCCAACCTCAACATTAGTTAATCTCAGTTACAATGGTGAACTTGCAGTTGTGAAATCCAATAAAATTTAAACACTGATGCTGTAACAGTTGAAACCTAAATTCTGTTAGTGTAGGCATGAATTTAAGCTTCCTATCTGTCGACTGCGTACTGTCTTGTTGGCCGTGTTAGCGTTTTACCAGAAAGGACTTTTCACAACAAAATCATGTCAAAGTTAAGGAAAAGTTGTATGCACTTTGAGAAGAATTCAAGACTCAGTTTATCGAAACATCATTCTGCGATGTGCCGTCTGCGAAGTACATATTGCAATCGATGACAGGCATCAAAGAAATAGAATAAACCAGAACATCCAGAACAACAAAAGTTTAAAGAACACTGAACTTCGCAAGTCGAAACCTAAGAAAACTACTCTGATACAACGCCTTCGCTTCAGGATCTGAAAAGCAGTGATCATTGAGTTTAGTGCGGATCTTGCCATGGCATTAATCCAGTCAGGAATCCCAATCCTCAAGGTAAACAATCTGCATTCAAATAATTTCTTGAGAAGTACACGCAAGGTCAATACCGGATGAGAATACACTGAGAAAAAGTTACATACACTCAATTATGAGGACATTTTAGAGAAAACAAAAGAGACGATAGGCAAACATGAAATGGGCTTCATTTTTGATGACACTACTGATGAGCTGCAAAGATATATTTTGAATGTGTTAGTTTTTCCAATATCTGGTGAATGGGTAAAACCCATGCTTTTTTAAAATGTAGCAACTCGAGAAGACAAATGCCTACACGATAATGCAAACATTCAACGGCTCAGGTATGAACCTGTGGTTAGAGGGCATACAATACGAAAACGTCAGGCTTGTGCTGACTGATCAAGCACGCTACATTCTTAGGCTTTCCAACAATTGAAGGGCATGTACCCCAACCATGTGACATGTATTGCACATAGGCTACACCGTGTTTGCGAAAGTATCAGGGAGAATTACTGTAGGGTAAATGACGTCATTGCTGCTCTGAAGAAGATAGATTCTGATAAAGGCTTCCAGTCAAGTTTTGTATCAAGAAATGACTGGGCTCCACCTTCCACAGTTTCCTGTCATCACAAGGTAAAGATACTTTTGGATAAGATGCGCAGTTTTCTTGTGCCCTAGACTCAATGAACGCAGCAGCCATCAAGCAGGCCCAACAATTAGTCAACAACAAAGACCTAAAGTTGAACTTTTTGTAGTGTATGGCTATTTGCCTGATGAGATTCATAGTTTGGAGGAAGAAGAAGGTATAGAGAAGGGGGAACAATGGAAAAAGTTGAGTGTTAGGGACAATCTTGATGGATTCACTTAAGACAAATTCGAATTAAATTTGAAGAACAATGGATGTGGAAACCTTTGCAACTGTGAATGAACTTTCTTTACGGGTGCTGACAAGATATGCCCCATTGGTTTCTATAGATGTCGCGGCGTTTCTCCGTACACAAGGAACTATTGAGCTCAAAGCGGCAGCGACTTAGTGTCAAAAACATTGAAATTTTGGTGTATTCCAATATAACAAGTTTATGAATTAATAGAACCCAGTAAATGGGACAAAGGAAGATAATGTAGCTGGTTTAAACCTAAATAAAGTAATTTCACCAGCACCTTTTTTTACACCTTTTTGGATGTATTTTCAGAACATCCCTCCCTTTTCTGACCATAATTTACATCTTAAAATCATTTCATTAAATAATCCCATGAAGGGCCTAGATCTGCCAACCCGAGTGCAGGCCTCACGATCACGTACCACGACAGAGATGGGCAATCATCCAACCGATACGGGGAGGTAATGTGACCGCCATCATACATTCTCCGCGACCGGAATCGCAGCTCTTCACTTTCCTCGCGATGTTGAGTGGGCACCGATCATATACCCGGGACTTAAAATCCATGGAACCCAGGCGCATTCCGTGGCCGGAAACCAGAGCTACACCCTCTAGCCCACAGCGTCACGGCACAGGACTCTTTAGAAGGTACTGAACTTAAATATAAAGTTTGGTATTTATCTGACATTTCGTTTTTGAGTTACGGTCTTCGCACAACACATCATCTTTTCTAAAAATGTGTGTTTTATTCAGTAGGCCTCAAACAAGCATTTCGGGTTAAATCTTGGTATCGAATTTGTCCTCTACCTAGTAGGTGCGTGGTAGAGAAAGTAAAGCTCACTTTTCGTCCAGTTTGGTACAATGATCTCCGCTGTTTATCATTGGTTCCAGAAGGAATGAAGTCAGACTTTACTGCTCAGTTTTTTCTAGTTGACAAGCAAGATGTCGTTAAGATAACTGTGCAGTCCATAGCCTCACATGCGAACACTTCCCTTGCCTAATATGACCTATGATGTTATCCGTCTCCCATCGCTGGACTTGGTTGCCCCGTGCAGGGCAAGCGATGACGTGTTCCTCCTTAATTAGTATGAAACATCATTTATAGACCGCGTCCACTACCACAAAAACAAGGCTCTGCGTATCTGGAGGGTATCACGTTCTCAACGATCTTATGGCCAATTTACACCAGTAAAAGCTGGATTTGAATATAAACTCTGCTACAGGTGCGCTTGTTGGGCGTTAGTGCAAAACATTAACCACACGCATGTACACGTTAGGGAAATTTAATAGTGTATTGCGATAAAATTGCGGTAAGTGCATCATTGGAAAACGAGGAGGAGATTCGTCTCGTATTTTCTGCTTCGAGATTCTTCAATGTACTCAATGTATGTGTATTGCACACTATTTTTATCGACAACAGTGAATAGTAGAATTGGTACTTCCACACGAAAATAAAAGTAATAATTTACTAACATCTGTTAAACATGGTGGTTACAATAGCAAGGTCACCAACATTAACGATGTGGCGATCGATTATCCACGCCTGGTTTATTGACAAACAAATCAGTAAACTGCAGCTCATACTTAGCCGGTGCACGAGTTAAATCGTAAGTAAAAATCCAGGTAAGACTTAAATGGGAGAATTCAACTATCAAATATTATTTTATTTCTTCCATGCAATAATAAACACAGTAGAACCCCGCTTAACCGAATTAGAAGAGGCAAAGCCGTTTCGGATAACCCATTTTTTTCGGATAATTGATAGTGCTTAACGATTTTAAGCAGCGAAAGGCAAAAAACAATTGTATTCAAAGTGAATGTAATGATGTTTAATTAAAGCTACTGCTATACAATACTAAAATATGCACTGCAATATTTAGAACTACAGGCCGCCGGATATTGCAGTGGTTTCGTTTCCGGTTCTGTACTGAGGGTCCGGAGTTCAACTCAAGGCTCTGAGGTGGCGATTTTAAGTCGGCCCTATTCACGCCTTCACCTCTGACTTGCTCATGTGAAATAGGTATTCCAAAGGCCCAACGTGGTTCGGAGTCCACGGTAAAAGCTGTAGGTTCTCTTATTCCACCGCTACCCTATCATCGGAGGTAACGGACTCCACCTGCTGGGTGCCTCCACCCCAGAAATGGGTCTAGTCGTCGCCTGGAGGAATGAGGTGACCTCCAAAGGTCATTGGCGATATATGGGGAGCGTTAGAGATGGCGCATGTAGAACTATTTCATAAAATCAGTAATGTTTCTCTTACATTTCTTCTCGCAAAGCTTGCGAGCAGCTATATTACGCCACCGTTTGATAAGCATTATATCTGTTGGTGCTGATTCACTGCTTTGTTCCACAAAACGCAAGGCAACTCAAAAAAACAGGTTTTATGTTACTGATAGTGGCGTAATTCAGTATTTCCGGTTAAGCTTTGAATACGAATTTGTAGCCTTTCTTACCTCTAGTGCTTTGAATCCCTCGTCAGCTCTCAGCTTGCGGTCTCTGTTCCATGCTTATTATAACACGCTTTCTTTTCGCTGACAATGAATGCGTGTGCAAGCAGTTACCACTTGTATATTTAGGGTACATTACCTGAAATGTGCGGAAGGAGGGTAAGATTAACTGCATACAATCCTACGTGCATCTGTATTGGAATTTAGAGTTGGGGCAAACGAACTTTGCTAATTGCCACTACAACGTTGTCAACGGGAATTTGAGCATCTTATATATTTTTTTTTCGCTTATTTTTTCTCACTCCCCTCCTTCCTCCGCCCATTCGGTTAATCGAGATCTTACTATGTATCAAAAGTTACCGTATTTAATGCAGTTTATGTGTAGTAAAATAAACAAAACAAGCAGGTAGGTTAGGTTATCATAACTCAATGCAGGAAATTTAACTTTCCACCATGACAGCATTAACAGGAAATGGATAAAGAAAAAAACACTATCGTTGAAAAAATAAATTACTCTTGTGTCATAACTTCGGCACGTTTATGGGTTTTGCAAACAATAGAAGCGTACATATTTGAAAAGTTATCCATAGAGCAATAATACTTTTTGTCACAGATTATATTCCTGTTGCTTCTGAATGATTTGAAATGCGGTTTGAAAGCCACATCTTAAACGCAATTTAAATAAAAGGTTCACACCAAAGTTGTGAATAAAAAGCAACAATTGCAGCACGCTGGAAAATAACACGACTGCTGGTAGAACATTTACATCATAGAATTAGTTTTTATTACTTTCTCTACTGCATACACTCGCTTCCATTTATGCCGTCACAGCAGCTTCAGGCGGCATTCTACTGGCCTTCACAGACGGAGTATGTATACAAAGGAGGAGGTGTGTGCATCTGTTTACCTTTCCGCGCATGCAGTGGCGTTTTATTTTACGTGCACAGTTATAGATTATTCACATATGAATATGTAACTTTGAGCAATAGCTTTACTCGTCATCACTTATAATAACCATGTTTAAATATAAAACTAAATAAAATCCCGTTGTGCACCATATCTCCATGAAAAAAAAATTTATTGGCAACATAATGTAAAAGTGAAGTACTTTATACCATTTACTCTCTAAAGAGGACACATTTAAGGCTAGTTCACAACCACCCGGTAACGGTAACCAGAACGGAAACGAGAACGGGAAGCAAGAAATTTTTATTCACAGCAGCCCGGTAACGAGAACGGGAATGCATATCGATCACAAAGTGAAAGTCGATTTTGCGCATTGGGATTTCATTTGTTTTTAACTGACCAATGACATTTTTTCACCTACTTCCAATTTAGCCAAGCCAACGTCAAAATTCGATAGAGTAAACATTATCTAAATGCATATTCATTACGTTTCCGATCCCTCTACTTATGCCAAACTTTCATTCCTTTATTTAATGGCATACATTAAAATTGTTTCATGTTTCCAGCTTGCGACTATAGAGAGCACTAGTGGCTGTTTCATGTCACGGCCGCTTAGAATAACCTCTAGAGTGAAGAGTCTAATATGCACAATAGGGATCTAATATGCCGTGCCCGGGAACGAGAAAGTTATAAGTTGGGCAACTCTTCTTCCCGTTCCCGGGGCCCGGGAAGGCTTCCCGTCGGTTGTGGACACTCCCATTTGAATACATGTATTTCAACTTTCCCGTTCTCGTTCTGGTTACCGTTCTCGTTGGTTGTGAACCAGCCTTTACTATAATTTTGGAATCATCTGTCCAGTCTAAATATAAATAAAACACCGTTTTGCACAATTTCTCCATGAAGAAGTAGTTTTAATATAATGTAAAACTGAAGTAAATTAACATTTTACTCTCAAAGAGAACACATTTATTACAGATTATTGTAATAGTCTGTCCATGCGAATGCTGCATGGAACTGCGCTAGCAATGTCTTCAAATGGCAAATTGGCTTTCCACAAACCACAGTTCTTCCCCGATGCACCTCCGCAATATTTGCATACATTGCGTGAGCTACAGATAACACGCACCATTGCTTCGTCGAGCAACAAAGGCAGAACGCTCCAGATACACCCCTCCCTGTTATGCACATAATGCAGGATTATTCAAAAAGAAGAAACAGATTTTAAATGTTCATTTTTAATGAACGACAATAGATAGCAACACATCATTGAAAAGAGGAAAGTTCAAAGTTTTAAGCCCCACCTATTACTTCCATTCAGTGCCTACAGCGGCGCTGGGTTTGTTTACGAGAAAATAGCAACGCCACAGGAAAAGTCGTTATGTGTGTGGCAGTATGGAAAGAGTGAATCCATTGTTTCATTACAGCGGCATTTCGTTGTAAGTTCAACAACGAGCCGCCTCGTCATAACAAATGTACAATTGGTACAATAAATTCGTAGAAGATGGTTGCGTATGCAAACGGAAAAGCACTGGTCGTCCTCGCATAACAAAGGGTGCTCATTTTGAACACACAAAAGAAAATGTTGAACTTTTCTCTATTCAGTGATGTATGTGTCGCTTTCTATTGCGTTCATTAGAAACAAATATTTAAAACCTGTTCCTTCTTTTTGAATAATCCTGTATATGCGTCAGCTGAAAAGGTTGGTAAAATGTCTCCCGAGGCTGCGGTGATAGCATAAATGGAAGCGAGTGTACTTAACAGTAAGTAGAGGTAGTATTGTATTCCACACAAAAATTCGATACCGATATTTCATCCGAAATACGTTTTGAGAGCTACAGAACTCGAAAAATGCATTTTTAGAAAAAAAATATATGTATTGTGTCTGTCTATTAACAGCATAACTCAAAAAGGAAAAGTTGGATAAATACCAAACTTTGTATAAGTTCTATATTTCCCAAGGATGCGACACAAAGTTTTTCAAGAAAATTCCTCCAACCCTTTGCATGGAAAATATTTTCGTTATTTGTTTTTCAGAAGTGGCTCTAACTATTTTGATTAAAATATCATATGTTTAAGATTTTGTGGCAAATAAAATGCATATCTTGAATTTTATGGGGAAAGCCTCCGAAGTCCTCATCATCCCGAATGACTTTTGTATAATTGGTAAACAGTAAGAGATAGACAAAATCTTTCTGCACAAAACATGTAGATCTCGTTAAAACACAGAATTTATGCCGAATATTTTTTGTGGCGTTAACTATTTCTGAAATATTTTTTGGTACTGGATTTCAAAGCCATCGCATAGCTACCAGCTCTTAAAAGATTTGGCAATCGCTTAAGCCTGCTTTATACACCTATTCCCTTTGTACCTATCGTACAAGGAAGTATGCAATAAAGCCATTTCTGCAAATATTTATCTCGATTAACGTGATGTAGATAGAAGAATAAGCCTTGGTAGTAACAGTTCGTTGAAGAATGGAATATGACATCAAGTTTTTCTTAATAAACTGTACCTGTAAATCTATGAAAAGTCGCACCCCACAGGCAAGCAGAGAACGTTGTGGTATTTGGAAAGCTTCAATTAGATTTGAAAGTATTTGAAGCGACAGATTGGTCTCGAATCAGTGATTCTCGGCTTGCGTAGCACTCACCGCTGTAGCTATGGCATGTTTCACGTTCGAATGGTCCTGACCTAAACACATAGGGGTTATCACGTTGAGTGGTTGGTTGATTCAGCTGTCCACGTGCTGCGAGATGCATGTGCGTTGGGAAATTCGCAGCATTTGGCTGCACACATTACGAGATCTGCCACGAATGTACAGAATGTCCTCAATTTCTGTTTCAAATGTTACGATTATTGGAGAGAACTCATACAACTTTCACAATTTTTCGCTATCCTATTTTCAGTAGTTCATTCACAAATCAACGCCATTACATCTATCTGGACAAAACTATGTACACTTACACTATAGGACGCAATAAAAATATTGGGCTACCTTCCACACTTGAAGAACTACCTTTACCCAGATTCTGACCTCTTAAGGCCAGTTTCATAGTTTAAGCTTCAGCTGAAGCTTTAGTAAACTACGGACATCGCTTAAACGAGGCTTAAGCTTTGGTTTAAGTTTTGCGAGTTTCATGTAAATTCCCATCATTTGTTTATGGCGATTCTCTTCCTAAAATAAGTTTTTGTAGGTTACCCAACAGCGTAAAGTTAAAATGACCGAAAATCAGAGTCAAAACGTAGACCTTTACTTCTCAAAGTCAGTATTCTCCTGAAAATTGTGAAGCACCTTAAGCATGTAACAGAGTGAAAGCAATCAAACAAATTACTGTGGAGTAAGAAAAAACAAACATGGGGAAAAACTGCATACAAAGGATGGATTAGAATGGTGTGAAACAATTTTGATAGCTCTACATTCAAAAGTTTTGATACACCAAAACAAATCTCCAGCTGCAATCACCATGCTTTGTCGCAGTTCTCAATGGCTTGTGTTATCTTATTTGTTGGGCGCTTATTGTTTAATTATTTTTTAAAATTCGGGTTCTTTGTCCTCCGGCTAGCTATTATAACTCAGTCGAGCACGTGTCTCTAAGCAGGGCGTGTAAACGAAAAGGAGTTGTTGCTAAAAGATAACACTGATAAAAAAAATTTGTTCTACACTTTTATTGCCGTCACACTTAATTAATAATTCACATATTTAATCTTTATACACGTCTGACTGAAACAGTGATATTTCCGAATGTAACTACAGTCGTTAAGTTGCCGCGCACCAATTACTTCGCGTACTTTATATTTTTGTAACTAACTCTGCGACGTGCACCTCGTGAGAGATTCTTCAGAACTGTGCGAAACTTGCTTATGGCTCGAGAATATATACTCCTTCACCTCGAATTGCCTAAACATTATAATATAGCTCCTATTGGTTAGCAAATCACGCCCACTTTAGCGTCTGTTTTGGTCAGCCAATCACTACTACTAACATATATGCTCTAGGGAAGATATCCCTTCATTTCTAAAAAAGGGCACGCTACTCTGACGTCATTTGTTTATCTCTTCTTAGTGATAAACAACTTACCTCCTCGGTTTATTGTTACCCACCTCTATTGTCAGTTTCAGTGAGACCGTGTAAACTTATTTCCTAACAATACTTATGGCTAACAAAACATCTATAATCCTGTACATAGCAGGATCACTTTGGCATTCACAGTATGTTATGATATAAAATACTGCCTCAGCTTTCACTTGCATATAACCTCAAGAAATTAAATTAAATTTGAGTTTTATTTATGGACGCTCTTTAAATACTGTGGTCCTTAGCGTCCCATTCTATATTGGGCGTGAAAGATCGGAGATTTTGCTCAGAGGCCTATTTATCAGGCTTGAGGTTCTTTTACGTGCCGTAAATCTACGGCTTTACTTCCCTTTCGAAGAAAGCCACGCTAAGGATTTTTACACCCGAAAAAAATCCATCGCCCTCCGCCGGGTTTGAACCCGCGACCTTGGGAACTAGAGGCTAGTATGGTAACCACTACACCACGGAGGACGACTCAATATCAAGAGAAGCATTGTTTCTAACGAGAGGACTTTGTTACTGAAATATAAAACAATACGTTATAAGTAGATGTGACAGGAATGAGTGCGACAACGTATACCATAGAAGTATGAACTATAAATTTAAAATTAAGGGCATACCAAATTAAGTTTTGTTTCTTACCAGTCGGTTTTATTGTATCATGAGTAACTTCTGATACCATCGTTGCCGACTGTTTACTTAATCGAAGTCTCTCGTAGAATTCTCAGTCATTTCATGCGTGAAAATGGTTTGGAAGCACTCTCTAAATATTCTAGATCGTGTTCTGCTGTGCATATGGGTTAAAATAATTTGCATTTCCTCATCGATCCTGGCAGAGCATTAACCAACATTACCAAATAAACTAAATAACTCTTCTTCTGAATTTTGGTATACTTAAATTTGTTAATATATAAATTTATATAAATTTAAAGTATTTCGTGTCCAGTAGTTATGTATATTTAAGTAAACTGTAACACTGTTTAAATTCTTTTTAACATTTAAGAAACAATTCAGCACAAACGTCGGTAGGAAAGTCAAAATACCCAAGTCAATAAAAAACACCTTACAGCGGTGTTTAGAATGAACTCCGCAAATTAACCTAAGAGACTTTTTTGCAAAATAAAAATGTTAGTTGCTAAAGTATGATTACTCCAAAAAAAAGAAAGCCATAATTAAGATGAAAATAAACATGAGCATAATAGACCTTCATTAGTACATCCTTAGTAACATTATGGCTTAAAATTTGAGGCAGTATTTTTAACACTTAAATGATTTCAGTCTAATTATATAATATATAAATTCAATAACAGCCCGCCTTAAAGCAACATGTGTATGTAACAATATATAAAAAGTGTATATTACAGACATTGTGTATGTTTATATTATTGTATACATGTGTAACAATGTTATGTGAGTGTATTAAGTAATTTAATAATGTAGGAGCTGTGAGAAAAATAGGTTAAAAGTTGCTAACAATGAGGTAACCTCGAGGCAATACTGAATTTGAAAGTTTAACAATACTACTTGTAATTCTTCTAAGCAATAATGTAATCTCTCTTGCTTCTGTGTCTGTTCTATGTAATAATTTATTTTAAAATTATCCAATGCATACCTGAAAACATACGGAAGGCTTACACTGTAAACAGAGCCTTATCTTCTGAGATAGCCAGGTTGCACTTAAGGCTCTAAGTAGTCATAAGGTAACGCCAGGACTGGTTTTAAACCGCTTAAACTTGGTCACAAGCTTGGCAACAGAATGACATTTAATTCATCTGGATGCCGGGTCATAATGGCATGGAGGGAAATAAAAAACCCTGATGAACTTCAAAGACAAGGAGCAGCTTCACAATTTATTGGGACAGAGCTGGCTCTAGGAACATCTCGATGTTTAGTAAGAGAGGCTATTAAGAACTGATCCAAAGAAGAACAGCATAAAACCTGGCTTAAAAATCCAGGAAACAAACATGGTAACCTAGGTATTTATTAGAAAACCATGTAAGAAAAGAGCTGAAAGCATACTTAAATATAACAGACTTAAGCTGAGAACAATTGCATTTCTCACAGGAATAGCTTCGATACCCTGTTTATAGTGAGAACCATCGAGTTCTGGAAAATAGCCATCAACTGCAGACTCCAGCTCTTCATTTTTGGCAAATCTTTTAGCACCAAGCTATTTCTTGAACTTTAGAAATAGAAAATAATCAGAGGGGGCTAAATCTGGCAAATAGGGTGCATAAGGAAGCAATTCGAACTTTAACTCATTGATTTTGGCCATGGCGATAATGGATGTGTGAACTGCTGCATTGTCTTGATGAAACAAAAGTTTCTTTTCCACTAAATATACCCTTTTTTGCTTGATTTCATAATTCAAATCCTGCAATAAGTTTGCATAATACTCAACATTGATTGCTTTTCCTTTTTGAAGATAATCAATGAAAATTATTCCACACACATTCCAAAAAATTGACACCATGACCTTGCCTGCAAATGCAACTGTCTCACCTTCTTTGGAGCCGATTCTCCACTTTCAATACACTGTTTTGATGTTCCTTCGTCTCAGGTGTGAAGTGATGGACCCGTGTTTATCCATGGTTATGAGTCGACACAAAAATTAGCTTTATTGCAGCAAAAAATCGCCAAAAATCACGCTGCTTTTGTTCCATTGTGAGTAAACGCGGCACCCATCTTGCGCACAGCTTTCTCATGTCTAAATTTTCGGTCAATATGCGACGTACAGCACTTTTTGAAATGCCTACGATCTCTGTTAGCTCGCGCGCTCAGTCGACGGCCATCCAATACCATTTTGTGGATTTTCTTCACAACTTCTGGGGTGGTCGCCTCATTTGGTCGACCACTGCGATGTCCGTCTTGGCAGCTCGTACGGCCTCGCTTAAACTCTGCCACCCAATATTTTACTGTTGTAAACGAAGGAGCAGACTCCCCCAGAGTAGAATCTAGCTCAGCTTTAATATTAGTTGGACTAAGACCTTTCAAATGAAAGTATTGTATCACATAACAATGACCAGTTTTATTCATGTTTACAAATTTGCTGAGAGCGTTCACTATTGATGGCTGCCAAACAATTACTAAACGACGTGGCATCGTCAAACTTCAGACTTAAGCTTTATAAGGGTGGTGCTTTCTACCATAGTCATCGGTTTGAAACAATCACTATCTATACATCAGGTCGGGTACTTCTGGGACTGCCCTCGTATTTAAAACGATACAGGTAGCACAATAAGCCCAAGGCTCAAGTGTATCCGGACGTAAATCTGTATCGAATTAGACAAGAATCTAACCAAATGTATATTTCTTTAAGCAATGCTTCATATTTGCAATCATGAACTTCCGCAAGATGGAGGCAAGATTCTCTTTCACAAAACGTGGAGAGTAATTCCTACTTTACTAACGAAAAGGAGGGAAGAAAGTTCCGGCCTGTGACCGTAAACATTTCGGCGTGTGCTATGACCGAACATAAAAACACCTGAGTAATAAAGTCAGAACAGTTTCAATACATCACTTTAGACCAATTACACACATTTACTAAACTCGGTTCGCAGGTATAATAGCTTCACCCGCCAAAACATTGGCTGGCGTCCAGCGTTCATTAGTCGTTCCTAATCTCTCTTTTTAGCATCGCCGTGATAAAGAACAGGAACTATTGTAGGATCGGCTTTTAAATGCTAGAGTGGGTGTGGGAAACAAAATATGTAGGCTAGGATATGAGTGTCCTCCTAAACTGTAAAATACCGCAGTCCCTCCAATTTTAGCCTGCAGTATACAGTATTGGATTCATGTAAAATTAACGGCATTTGTCATCAATTTCCATTCCTTTGGGATGTGCATGAAACACGACTCCCATTAATGGAATATGCACAGCTTTAAAAGTTCTAACAACAACATGCAAAATATATATAGAAAAAAGAGTATACTATACAGATGTATAGCTGTATGTATGTTTTATGAATTATTACTCGCTTTGACTTTTCAAACGTACAAACAATGAACAAATGGTCAGCTTTTTCAACAAAAAGGACCAAAAAATTTTCTCTTTTCAGATATTTATTTTCCATGTATTAATTACCAGAGCTGCTGATCAAACCGAAATTGTAATATCAATTCTACTCTGAACTGAAAGATTAATAGAAAATTAATCCAAATGAGGCAATTGAGGCAGTGATAAATTCCCTCCCCTCCCTCCCACAAGAATAAAAATCAACCTTCGTCGCCATAAACATGATGAACTGGTGCACACATGGAAAAACTCTTATGCATCCGCTCTAATTGCAAGCAGTTTCAGCAACGAAGAAACTGGTTTAGAATTAAACATCTGATGTGTTACACTCACATGACTTTCTCTACTCTTGTACAACCTATTTTCACAAACGCTTATTCTTCATATGCTTCATGTTAATCTAGATATCGAGATGCCAATCTTATTGGTAATTTTCTTGTAGATGCAACGGGAATATGATAGGTTTTAAGCGATAGTCAAATATTTTAACGCTGGTTGCTATGTGGCGCATCCCATTCTCTTTGCAAGTCCAAGACATAAAAAAATGAATAACGAATTTGAGAAATAGTATAAGTATTGGAAAATTTAAGGGAATAACATGCAATATCTCGAAAACGGTTCACTCAACAAAAGAAATGTATATGACATAAATTGTATATTTTAACGCGATCTACATTTTTTGTGTAGTAAAATTTTGTCTATCTCTTATGGTTTACCAGTTATGGAAAAGTCGTTCACAATGAAGAATACTTTTGGGGACATTCCCAGAAAATTCGAGATATACATTTCATTTGTCATGAAAATATCTTAAACATATGATGTTTTAATCAAAATCGTAAGAGCCATTTTTGAGAAAATTAAAATTTTCGAAAAATGCTCCATGTAAAGGGTAGTCTGGGGTGGGGGTATTTTCTTGAAAACCTTCGTGTCGCATCTCTGGAAGATACTGAACCTAAATACCAAGTTTGGTGTTTATCCGACTGTTCGTTTCTGAGTTATGCGGTTCACAGATACACAGATACACAGACACAGACACACACACACACACGGACATGTTTCCAGAAAGGCTTTTTTTGGATTCAGGGGTCTCAAAACATGTATTTCCGGTGAAATCTCGGTATCGAATTTTTGGGTGGAATACAATACTTCCCCTACTTACTATACGGAGTAGAGAAAGTAAAAATACACGTCAATCGCTGAAATCCCAACCTAGGAATATTCCTGTCTACAATAGTGCCAGCCTTTGAAGCACTGCCTTGCCATGAAAACAAAGCATGTGTATTTTCCCTACTGTTTATCTGTAGTTAGAAAAAGGTACGCGAAGAATTGATTAAATTCCAAACTTGGTGTTGAAGTTCAGCGTCCTCCAAGGACGCGATACGAAGATTTTCACGAAAATTCCCCCATTCCAAACTACCCTCCTACATGAAAAAATTTTCGTTATTTTTAATTTTTTCAGAAATAGTTATAACAATTTTGATTAAAATACTGTATATTTAAAATATATGAATGACAAATAAAATGTAGGATATCTTGAATTTTCTGGGAATAGCCTGAGAAGCACTCTTCTTTCAGAATGACTGGTATACTTACGGTAAGACAGATAAAATTTAACACAAAAATTCAGATTTCCATTTATATAAAACTTTTTTTGTTTTGTGTGGGATTAACTATTTCCGAAATATTCATCGATATTCGTTTCAATTTTCAAGTACTTACTTTTCTCAAATGGGAAGTCGTTATTCTTTTTACTTTCCCTACTACGTATAGTAAGTAGGGGAAGTATTGCATTCCACCCAAAACTTCGATACCGAGGTTTCACAGAAAATACATGTTTTGAGGTGCACTGAGTGCATATGAAACATTTGTGTGTGTGTCTGTGAACAGCATAACTCAGAAACGAACAGTCGAATAAACACCAAACTTGGTATTTAGGTTCAGTATCTTCCAGAGATGCGACACGAAGGTTTTCAAGAAAATCCCCCCACCCCAGATTACACTTTACATAGAACATTTCTCGAACATTTTAATTTTCTCAAAAATGGCTCTAACGATTTTGAATAAAATATCATAACTTTAAGACATTTTTATGGCAAATGAATTGTATATCTCGAATTTTCTGGGAATGTCTTCAAAAGTATTCTTCATTGTGAACGACTTTTGCACAACTGGTAAACCATAAGAGATAGACAATTTTTTTTTTACACTTTTTCTCAAATGGGAATTCGTTATTGGTTTTTTTTTATGTCCTGGACATACAAAGAGAATGGAATGCTCCACATAGCAACCAGCTCTTAAAATATTTGGCTATCGCTTAAAGCCTACCAATTCCCCTTGCATCTATAAGAAAATTAGCAATAAGATTAACATCTCGATTAACATGAAGCAGATGGAGAATAAGCGTTTGTAAAAATAGGTTGCACCAGAGTAGAGAAAGTCCTGTGAGTGCAACACTTCAGATTTTTTCTTAATGTTCACAAGTCATATAAAATTCCTATATAAGTCATCAAAAATAATATTTCTCTCAAGCACAATAAGTATAATTTAAGTTTTCCACAATTATATGTAATGCCTAATTTAATTATTCAAAATGGCGACTCCTCTTCGTGCTAAAATAAAATAGGAGTAATTTTAAAGAGAATTAAATTCCATTTTTTAAAATTTTATTTCAAAGCGTAAGATTAGTTTCAGAGACATGACCAAAACCAGGCTTCTATCTACAGAAACATATAAATTTATTTTCAAATTAGCATCGCGGATTTTCTCTGGCTATGGTTTGTTTGTTTGTTTTTGTTTTTTCAGAAAAATTGTTAAACAGAGGAACACGATTCCAGGTAGTTCTCTAGATTATGTTAAGACTAGCAATCATAAAAAAATTCTGCAAAATCTATTTGAATGAAAACACGTTAGAAGGAAAAAAAACGAACATTCATGGTAAATGAGCTTTTAAGTTATTAAATCACTACAAAAAACACAGAAGAAACCAAGCCAAAATGGCAGAAGTATGACAAACTTCACCTCTTTAAGTATTGCACACTGCTTATGAGAATCTTCAAAACAAACCATATTGTAAGAAATCAAAAAGATTTTTAAAAAATATCCGAAAAGGAGTGGCTGTTATTGACAGTAGCTACAACAGTTGCAGCGTCTTAGCTCATAATTCATAACTTTGAAACTAATCCATATATTCAAGTAATTCTTTCTGAAAAGCGCACTGCTTACTCAATCCAGTAATAAATATTTTGAAAAATTAATTTTGTTAAAGGTTTAAGTCTACCCCTTTAAAGGTTTAAATTGTGAAGCGGGTAGTATTAATTAAATTTATTTTTCAAGCTATATACTCCTTTCTCAAGACTTAAACCACACGATTTTAAAAGTAGAGTTCCTTAAATAATTTTTGGCCATTGTTATCAGTAGGGCCCGGATTTTTAGGTGGAATAAACCTTCATTTTAGTTTTCTTATATGCTTAAAATAGGCTTTTTAGGTTTTTCTTGATTAAAATAGTTTTTTTTTATGTTTTACTTGTGGATCAATAGAGGTATCAATAATTTTGCTTTTCTGGCACTTAGTTGTAAGACTTTTTTTTTGGCTTGCAGTAGATAGTTGCATGCATGCTAAACTTTTCTGGCCTAAACGATTTCCTATTATCACGTAACACATTCTTGAATGAAGAAAAGGTTCTTTCAACGGAACATGACATCATTGGGGCGTAGAACATAGGGCCAGTGCAGCAGGTTCTAGAGGTAGTTCTCCTGTATACTTTTCTCCCTGCAATACTGAATTGATTTTCATATCTTCAAAACCAGGATTTCGTTGAAGAACATGCAACTCCCACTGGTCCAGGCATTGCTTTACTGGAAACATCTAGAGCATCTTTCAGTGGCAAAGCTGTACTTTCCATCCGGAGAATAGCTTCTCTATAAAACAAAAATGTGTCTTAACATACGCAAGGGAAGCGGGGATACTCGAATGATTTCTTAGCCTTGGCCATGCAGGAAGCTACTGTTTCTTCCAATTCATTGACGACATTTTTAACGTCTTTTAAGTGCTCAGCATAGTAAATGGCAGCAGACAGCCAAGTTCCCCAGCGGGTAAGTATTGGCTCAGGTGGAAGAGGTTGCTGGTACTTTCTCTTTGAACAATTGTATACGTGTTGGAGTTTTAAAGAAAAAAGCTTCTTGACCAAAGATATTAGGCTGCTCACATCATCGAAGTGGCTTCTAATCTCCTCTGCAAGGTGGTGCAGGCCGTGGGCCAAGCACGTAACATGTAGCATGGTCGGGTGGAAGTTTTGTAGAACCCCTGCCCGGCCTTCAACATGTAGGCAGCACAGTCTGACTACAAAAAAGTGAAGTGTGAATCTGCAGCAATCCACTTTTTCAATAAATATGATTTAGGTATTGTTTCACTATACAACAATTACATTAGAAAAGTACTCTCGGTGTACTCTGTTGGACCCTCGGTGAATGATTAGAGGTGATCCCGTTACGCAGGTTACGCTCGTCCTGACCTATCAGCTGCATCCAAGTCACATGTGCTGCGTTTAACTGTAGTAACTTGAACTATCTACTGGCTCTGATTAGTGGAAATAATTTTACAATGAGTTTCAATCCGAAAATAACATTCTTCATTTCGAAAAAGGAATAAAACAGCTATTTAGGTTATTTTAGGTGTAATGAAATTCGTATATTCTGCTCCAGGAAGTGTGAAACGAATATATATCTTGAAATGTGTTAATTCAATAGCGAGGAAAATTATAGGTTAAAACCTAAAAATCCGGGGCCTAGTTATCAGCCACTAACTCCAGTAATCATGTTCTTGTAAGAGTGTCCAGCGAAGTAGGAACGAAATATGCTAACTCGCTAACCCCTCTTCTATCGCAAATAAGGATATTGCAAGAGAGAGCGAAATAAGCAGTTGTTAGGTTTGTTTCAGTTTTAATTTTTCCCCCTTATCTCCTCTCATGTGTGTAGCACACTCCGCTATTGAACTGCTGAGAAGGAAGAACCCGATAACAGAAAAGGATATGACAGCATATCATGTCTTAATAATCATTTTCTTGTAGCATTTTCGCTTCCTGTTGTTTGTCCCCCTTTACGCTTGCTCAAGCTCCGACAGCAATCTCCGTTCACTTTCAGTTTTACTCACATGTGAACAAAGTAGTGTGTATGTCAATGTCATCAACAACCTGTGATGCTCAAGACACCAAACACCCAAAACCGATATATCGGAGCAAACCCTTCAGTACATTGTATCTCTAAACAAATACGTAGATAAAAATCTGATGTGTTATACTCACAAGACTTTCTCTAATCTTGTACAAACTATTTTTACAAACTCTTATTCTCCATCTATTTCATATTAATCGAGATAAACATTTGCAGAATAGCATAGCATAGACATATCTCTTAATAGCTGGTTGCTATGTGCAGCACCATTCTCTTTGCCACAGATTAATACTCTCTGCATATCCAAGACAAAAAAATGAATAACGAATTCCCATTTGAGAAAAAGTATAATTATTGAAAAATTTAAGGGAATAACAAGCAATATCTCGAAAATGGTTCACTGAACAAAAAAATGTATAGGATATAAATTGTGTATTTTAACGCGATCTACATTTTTTGTGTAGTAAAATTTTGTCTATCTCTTATGGTTTACCAGTTATGCAAAAGTCGTTCACAATGAAGAATACTTTTGGAGACATTCCCAGGAAATTCAAGGTATACATTTTATTTATCATGAAAATATCTTAAACATATGATATTTTAATCAAAATCGTTAGTCATTTTTGAGAAAATTAAAATTTTCGAAAAATGTTCCATGTAAAGGGTAATCTGGGGTGGGGGGATTTTCTTGAAAACCTTCGTGTCGCATCTCTGGAAGATACTGAACCTAAATACCAAGTTTGGTATCCGACTGTTCGTTTCTGAGTTATGCTATTTACAGACACACACACGGACATGTTTCCAAAAATGCTTTTTTTTTTGGGATTCAGGGGGTCTCAAAACATATATTTCCGGTGAAATCTCGGTATCGAATTTTTGGGTGGAATACAATACTTCCCCTACTTACTATACGTAGTAGAGAAAGTAAAAATATCACGCACGTTAAAACAGAGGTATGAGGAATATTTTTGGCTGACTAATTTTTTGTTCCATTCTGTGTAACTAAGGCTTTCTTTCCACACAGTTTTCACTATAATTCTCATTCTGGCATAAAAGAAAGCTTAATGGGCTCCTCCTAATAGGGAATTCCCCGTCATCCATGAAGCGGTCGTATAGTTTCTAAGATCCCATGGTAGAAGAAATCGCGTTATTGGTATCGTTGGTTTCAGGAGATGAGGCTTGGAAGTGAGATCTTTCTCACAGAGTAGCTGAAAGGAAACAATTGTGAATCTGCAAGTTAATGGAACGTTAGCTAAAACAGACGACTCATTTATGTCCTTCAAGACGGTTTCGTACATGTACCGCGTAAGTCCCCCCAAGAGATTATTATAGCTCATTCTCAATACAGAAAAATTCTGTAATGAGCTTCTAAAAACACTGCTACGGTAAGAACAAATGCTCAAAAAACCTGCATAACTGGTAGAAAAGTAGTGTAAAGTTTGAAGGCTTGGGTACTTGACTGCAAAACGAACCTTACTTTTTAAATTCATTCATTATCTGTTTACCCTCCTCTCATATAGGACTTACACCCCCCCAGGACTTACAAGCGGGTGCCTGGGGTCAGAGGCCCGCCGAGGAGCAGACACTCATGGATCAGACAAAGCATCCAGGATGGGTGATCAGCCGGATGCCTGGTATGGGATGAAGGAAGTAGATGAAGCGAAATGTTGGTGAAATGGATGAAAGGAAAGGTGATGATGGAGCAGTTGGTGGAATGAATGGCGGGGGAAATCGGAGAACCCAGAGAAAACCCGCCCAGACGCCGCTTCGTCCACCCTGGGATTGAACTCGGTCCGCCTCGGTGGGAGGCGAGCGGTCTAACCACTCGGCCACGGCGCCGCCCTTACTTTTTAAATACCCGTCGTAAATATTGATGGATGACAGGAAATTTAATGCCTGCTTTTGGAAAAAGTATCATTTCATGCATTAGTTGGCAACATCTCTGCACACGTTTAGTCGCATGTAGTAGTACTAGATGGTTAACCGAGCGGGATGATTGAGGCGGCTACGTATGTGGCCCGGGTTCGTTTCGCGGTGACCGCCCGCTGACCATTAAGTGTATCGTAGTTGCCCCATGGTCACCTAAGCGAATGCCGGGGTGATGCATTCATTCTCTTCCCCCCATTTCCTCTTATTTCATCTCTCCCTTTCACGCTTTAGGTCCTCGGTGTCGGGCAAATGACGTGAATGCATGCATATTGAAAAAGATTTCTCCTCGTGAACGCCAGGGTGCGTTGCCCCGCCCTTTAAGGTCGCTTCGTCGTCCTCTCCCAGGATTCTTCGACTGTACTGGTGCGCGGTTGTTCAAACTGGAAGTATTAAGGACATTCGCGCGTCTCTATGAGCCTATCTACCTACGGACCTGGGACCTCCAAAGGCTCCTTCACCTCATCCCTGCCTCCCGGAGTTATAGCCACAATAGATCAAGTTGGTCGCAGTGCGCGAGGTGTTCCCCCTCCGATAAACACATCTTACGTGCTACTAGATGGCTACACAACAGTAGTTGTGAAGTGAATACGCCTCCATGACCTCTTAGAATTTTAATTTCATAAAACTCCCATGCTATTCATAATAATGGACCAAACCTTCACTGATTCACAGAAATGGGAATGTAATATCAGCACATTTTGTATTTATCTTAGCTTCCCCCATGCCCTCTGCCACAACAATCTTCAAAACTTTGGAAATGTTGCATAGTGTATAAAAATGTTAGGGGTGAAAGATTATCCAAAATGTTGAGTCATTTTTTTGCATAAGATGAAAAATCATGAAACAATAGATATGATGCAAAACAATAACATTCATACAATACTTATTTGACTAATAAGATCTTCAAAGAACCAATCACCTTAAAATTTAATTGTGTGGATATTTCATCCATTTTTTGCAGTATGTAACCACAAATTTCAGTATGAAAACAAAACTCAAGTATATTTTCAGTATCAACAGGCACTCTGTTGACCCATCAAATCATTTATTTATTCATTATGCTGTTCTTTGATCCAGTTGATATCCCCTCGCATGGATAATCTAAAAGTGACCAGGGTATGAAAATATGACTGTATTTCTCTAAGTTCATTCTCTACATACGCCGCTGCTGTGATAGCTTGGGTAGCACGGGACAATCCCTAGAACGGGGTTAGTTGCGTCCTAATTGATGAGTCACTGGTTAGTTGAGTCCCATCTACCCGCTCTGTAAGGTCACTGAGCCGAACCATGGCATTTGTTTGTTGCAGGCTTTTAGATGGTCTACTGCTACAGTGTTAATGCACTTGGGGGTGACGAGTGGAAAAAGCAGGTCCCTTGTTACAGCGGAGGGCTACCAATTCCGTCTCTGAATGGTGATGTTCAGCAATGGGCCTGATGCAGGATAAGGGTATTTGCAAAGCCTTATATCTACGTCATGTTAATCGAGATAAACCTCTGCAGGAATAGTTTCATTACACATTCGTTGCAGGTACAAGGGGATGCAGGAAAGCGAAGCGATAGTCAAATGTTTGAAAAGTGGGTCGTTATATGTCGACTTTCAAATTACATAGTCTTTCCATGACTTCGCGAGAGCACTATAAAACTGACAAAGCATTGAAAAATTCATGCCAACAACAAATATCTCGAAATGGCTGATGCCCCAAAAATGTTATTGGAAATAAATTGCGTTTTAAAGAGTAAACGTATAGGAAGCTTTTGTCTATCTATTAAGGTTTAAGAATCCATTCCGAAGAGAACCTTGCAAACTATTCCGAGAAAAGTTATTCTTCTTCCACGGATTATCCCGTTTGTAGGACTTGCATCCTCAAGGACTTAGAAGTCAATGCTTTCAGTTGAGGTAGTATTTTTAACACTTATGATATCAGTCTAATTATATAATGTATAAATTCAACAACAGCCCGCCTTAAAACAATATGTGTATGTAACAATATCTAAAAAGTGTATATTACAGCCATTGTAAATGTTTATATTATTGTATCCATGTGTAATAATGTTATGTGAATATATTACGTAATTTAATAATGTAGGAGCTGTGAGAATAGTAGGTTTAAAGTTGCTAACAATGAGGTAACCTTGAGGCAATAATGAGTAAGGAAGTTTAAATGCTACTAGTCATTATTAGAAAAGCAATAATGTAAATTTTGAGACAGTTTAAAAATAGCCAATCAACAACCAGAAAAAGCTTTAGTTAAATGAAGGTATTCTATTGGAGTAGGATTACCCAATCAGAGACTTGAAATACAGAAATTTACAAGTTTAGACGGTTGAAATCAATTCAGTTGCCACCAAACAGTGCTCATAACCAGACGTGTTGCCTGCAGACAGCGTTAATAACCAGACGCAAAAAAGTGTCCTCGAGAAGCATAATACGTATTTGTGTGAGACAAAAAAAATAGTTTAGGTATTAAAAAGTGCAAGTATTTAATAAAAACATCTCACAGCTCTCTCTATATCAGTGAAGTGTTATTTAAATCATATCAAGTATTAATAAAAAGGAGTGAATTAAAACTAAAAATCTGTGTAGGCCTACATTTTTGTCGCATCACGCCCTGGTAAGATATCCATGTCCCTAAAATAATACTGACGCACCCGAGGCAAACATAAATATTAAATATTTAAAGAAACAGTTTAATTACAAAGTTAATATTTTTTTAAACTTGGGGCAAAGGCCACCTGAAAGTACATTTGGGGCGAAGCCTACCGGAAACTGTTTACTATACGTGCGGTTGCAACTACTACAAGTTCGGCTCCCCAACAGTTGAACTATAATACAATATAATACAACTCCTAAAAAAAAACCTTTCTCACAGTGAGTAGCCTGTCGAGGAACAAGCAAGCTCTGGAACATGGCATATCAGGGATGAGTGATCAGCCCTATGCGTGGTATGGGGGCGTAGAAGAAGGAAATGAAATGTAGTGATGAAAAGGATGATAGGAAAATTTGAGGATATCACATTATTCAACTCAGGATTGTCCAGCGATCGAGGAAAACCGCAGAAAAACCTTTGATCAGTTGGTCGGCCCAGAGGGTTTAAAGCCGGGACTTCCCGAATGCGAGTCGCACAAGTTACTGCGATGCCACCTGGTTCCCAGAAAATTCAATATACCTATACATTTTATTAGTCATGTAAATACCTTAAACGTATAGCATTTTAATCAAAATCGTTAGATCCATTTTTCAGAGAACTTTAAATATTTTCTATGTAAAGGGTAGCATTGGGTGAGGAGAATATTCTTAAAAATACTCTTGTCGCATCTTTGGAAAATAGTGAACTTTAAACACCAAGTTTGGTATTTGGTCCAAATTTTCCTTTTTGGATTATGCTGTTCACCCAACCACACGGTTCCCAATGACTTATCGATATAACATGCCGTCAAGAATATTACTTTCTCTACTACGTATAGTAATTCGATACCGAGATTTCACCGGAAATATATTACGTGATCAAAAGTATCCGGACACCTGGCTGAAAATGACGTAATGCAGGAAGTAATATGGTGTTGGCCCACCCTTAGCCTTGATGACAGCGTTCACTCTCGCAGACATACTTTCAATCAGGTGCTGGAAGGTTCCTTGCGGAATGGCAGCCCATTCTTCACGGAGTGCGGAACTGGGGAGAGGTATCGATGTAGGTCGGTGAGGCCTGGCACGAAGTCGGCGTTCCAAAACATCCCAAAGATGTTCTATAGGATTCAAGTCAGGACTCTGTGCAGGCCAGTGCATTACAGGGATGTTATTGTCATGTAACCACTCCGCCACAGCCCGTGCAGTATGAAAGGTGCTCGATCGTGTTGAAAGATGCAATCGCCATCCCCGAATTACTCTTCAACAGTGGGAAGCAAGAAGGTGCTTAAAATATCAATGTAGGTCTGCGCTGTGATCGTGCCACGCAAAACAACAAGGGGTGCAAGACCCCTTCAGGAAAAACACGACCACAACCCTACCACCACCACCACCTCCGAATTTCACACGCTGGCAGATGACGTTCACCGTGCATTCGCCATACCCACACCCTGCCATCGGATCGCCATATTGTGTACCGTGATTCGTCACTCCACACGTTTTGCCACTGTTCAATCGTGTAATGTTGACGCTCCTTACACCAAGCGAGGCGTCGTTTGGCATTTTCCTACGTGATGTGTGGCTTATGAGCAGCCGCTCGATCATGGAATCAAAGGATTCTCACCTCACGCCTAACTGACATAGTACTTGGAGTGGATCCTGATGCAGCTTGGAATTCCTGTGTGATGATCTGGATAGATGTCTGCCTATTACTGTTTACGACCCTCTTCAAATGTCGGCGGTCTCTGTCAGTCAAAGATGAGGTCACCCTGTACGCTTTTGTGGTGTACTTGTCCCTTCACGTTTCCACTTCACTATCACATCAGAAACAGTGGACCTAGGGATGTTTAGGAGTGTGGAAATCTTGCGTACAGACTTCTGACACAAGTGACACCCAATCACCTGACCACGTTCCAAGACCGTGAGTTCCACGGAGCGTCCCATTCTGCTGTTTCACGATGTCTAAAGACTACTGAGGTCGCGGATGAGTACAAGGCAGTAGGTGGCAGCACAATGCACCTAAGATGAAAAACTTATGTTTGTCGGGATGTCCGGATACTTTTGATCACATAGTGTATATGTTTTGTGTGTGTGAACTGCATAACTCAAAAACGAAAAGTCGGATAAGCACCGAACTCGGTATTTAAGTTCAGTATCTTCCAAGGCTGCGACACGAAAATTTTCAATAAAATCCCCCACCCTTTTACATGAAATATTTTATGAACATTTTGATTTTCTAAAAATTGGCTCAAACGATTATGATTAAAGTACCATATAGGTATTAAAGATGTTTACATTACAAATAAAATGTATACCTTGAATTTTCTGTAAATAGTCTAGGAAGTTATCTTCATTCGGAAGAAATTTTGTATAACCTTGTGTAGCAAGTAAACGTTAAGCGATAGACGAAAACGTATCTATCACATAAAAAATGTACATTTCTTTAAAACACACAATTTATGTAAAATAAGTTTTTTGTGGCATAAGCCGTTTCTGAGATACCCGTAATTAAAAGTTCGAATTGTTCAATTGTCATTCTTTTTTAATCCCATCGGTTTTCAGTTGTTTCTCGCAACTGCATGGAAAAGCTGAAATTTTAAGGTCAGCATATAGCGTACAGTTGTTAAACATGTGACTATCGCTATTCCCTATCTATAACGAAATGTGTAATGTAGCTATTTGCGCAAAGGTTTATTTAAATTAAAATGTAGTAAATAGAAAAACAAGCTTTAGTTAGAATAGTTAGTATACCCACTAATGAAGATAGAGTAGGGAAAGTCATGTGAATTTTTGACATAAAAAATTTTAATTTGTAATGTACTCTTTTTATTTTGTGTAAGTTTGGTGAAAAAGTTGAAACATTA
The DNA here is from genome assembly GCA_030765065.1 of Deroplatys truncata. Classification (NCBI taxonomy): domain Eukaryota; kingdom Metazoa; phylum Arthropoda; class Insecta; order Mantodea; family Mantidae; genus Deroplatys; species Deroplatys truncata. Next base: position 19,602,581 of record CM060979.1, read on the forward strand.
CTGATAACACAGCGGTGTGGGGGAGGCTAGGGGAAGTGCAGTACTGAAATGAGCCGCTCTGCTGCGCTCACTATAGTGCGACGATAAAACATGCAATCACTATCACTCTGTTTTATATGAATGCTGCCGGCAATATTGAAAACTGCAAATGCGGCATATGCTTCAGTCGCAAGAAATTCACTCCAGTCATAGAAATTTCTAAGCAGTAAACCAGAAAGAAAAGAAATGAATATGAATCGTTGCTGGACTTAACGTAGTGATGTCACAGGTTACAAATCACCCGCATCCCTCATACAGTCTTTTGGCGTTTGCAGACAGCACTCACCACGCCATGTTTACCTGGCCGTCAGTGACTCATGGTTGCTTCTGTTTACATTCTTTATACTGACATAATGGTTTGAGTGTAGATAACTTGAAACCAGCTGCTTAAGAATTCCCGTGCCTGTCCATTATACCTGTGATTCTGGTAGAATAAATTTAACAGCTTGTTCTGAACTTATGACATACTCACTACAGTGTACTTTTCTAAGCTGTGTGTACTAAAACACGTGAAAATAATCTCACCGCCGAAAAGGAAGTGTGTTATTAATAATGAAGTAGAAGCATATCCATACATTAAAAATACGATTTCCAGTGCACATGTTCGATGCAATAAGTGTTCATCTACTTTCAGTATAAGCCATGGGGGCGAGGGCGATCGGATATAATAGCACGACATATAAGCAGTGAAAAACATAAAATAATGGTAAGCTTAAGTACGTCTTCTAATGTCCCGCCATACGGGGATTTACTGATTGTCTTTTTTGTGCAAAATTACCTGTCAGGAAGGACTTGTCTTTAAAAACCTATATTATTGCTTTTGGAATTTTGCTTGGAAACACATGCATTTTCGAAAATGTTTTCGCTATTATACTTATAGCCTTTGCATTAGGAATACATCTTGCGTCTCCGTCACGAACGAAGGCGGTTGCGCAGTAGCAAGAACTGTGCGACGTCATTAGTTTCCTCGCTGTTTCAAAAATAGTTTCTGTGAATTTACTTCCCGTTTAAAAATGGAATTTGATAATTTTGGGCTACAGATCGAAAATTTAAAACTAAACTAGAGGTGAAACAGTTAAGCACTGAATATGCCAAGGCTATTATGATTCTAACAGCATGTACCAATAGTCGCTGAGGATGAAAAACAACTGAAGCATAGCACGGCGATAAACCACTCAACAGCAATGTGTCGTGATATCGGCGAGAGTATTTCTTCTGCCTAATGTGCCTTTATTTGGAATCGAAGTTGCATTTCAATTGCCACTTTGGTAAAGTGGATAATAACTTGATTATATGTGGAAACCTTTTCTAATGGCACTAGGGGGAGACTCCGGTGGGCGTGGCAAAACACGGCCTATTACTCTGAGTTGCGTCGGTCAGGGAGGAGAAGGGGTAGTTTGTCACGCGGACTCGCCCTCAGCAGCGTCTACGTGCACGCAAAGGTCGCTCGCAGTTCGCCACTACACAGTTGCGAAATGCTCCCACTTATCTAGTGGCTGCTATAGCATGATTTTTTTTATCATCGCATAACACAGGCTCTTTGATGTGCTGAGTGGAGTGTACAACTTAATACGTGGTTTGTTGTGTAACCACCTAGTCACTTTCAAGAGTAGTTATGTATGTTAGAGGTATTGTAATGAGGTAAATGGCAGATAAAATACAAGTTTACAAGAGCTGTAGCAGCCTGTTCATATCGAAACATATTCTTTCGGCTCGTATACTTACGAGGGCGGATTTGTAAGTCAGTTACTTTTTAAAGAAAATATTTTTTTCCAAAAAAAATCAGTTTTATTTCTCAATATAATCTTCTTTCAATTCAATATACGTTGTCCAACGTTTCTCCAATTTTTTTAACTCTTCCAAAAATATGATTTTTCGAAGTCTGCGGTTGTTTCTGCCATGATGTGTTCACTGGACGTGAATTTCTTCCCAGCGAGCCAATTTTTCAGGTTTACGAAGAGGAAGAAGTCGCGCGGAGCCAAATCTGGATAATATGGTAGGTGAGGTAGCAGTTCGTAGCCCAATTCCACAAATTTTGCTATGGCAATGGCTGACGTGTGTGCGGGTGCATTATCCTGGTGAAAGAGAACCTTTTTCTTCACCAAATGGGGTGGTTTCTTTAACAATTCCTTGTGAAACTGATCCAGCATTACGGCATAATATGAACCTGTGATCATTTTACCCTTTTCCAGGTAGTGGATGTCTATCACCCCTTGTAAATTCCAAAAGACAGCTGTCATGATTTTTCCTACCGACGGAATGGTTTTCGCTTTCTTTGGAGCTGGTTCGCCGGAGGAAATCGCTGCTTTAATTGTTGTTTGGTTTCAGGTTGATAGTAGTGGATCCAAGTTTCATCAACCGTGATATAACGCGGCAAAAACTCATTTGGGTTGCGCTGGTACATGTTCAAACCTCCCTGTGAAATAGTCACACGATTCCGCTTGTTCTCAACTGTGAGCAGTCACGGCATCCATCTTGTTGACAGCTTTCTCATACCCAGAAATTCGTGCAGAATGTTATACACCCGTTCACTCGAGATGTTTACGGTCTTGGCTATCTCACGGATTTTCAGTCGGCGGTCTTCCAACAAAATATAGTGAACTTTGTTCACCATTTCTTCTGTTGTGACCCCAACCGGCCGTCCTGTGCGGACGGCATTTCTTTTGCTCAAACAGCCACATCTAAATTCTGTGAACCATGCCATGTGATGGAGCAGAGTCCCCATAATACTTGTTCATCTTTTCTTCCGTTTCCTTCACCGTCTTACCACGCAAAAGGTAGTGCTTATTCAGAACAAGAAATTCATTTTTCTCCATTTTCTACGAAGCAACACACAGCTGCTTATTTTAGACCCTCTCAACAATGTTCTAAGAAACAAATGGCGATTTTCTGCGATTATACCCAGAATAGATGTAAGACTTGGGTGCAAACAAGAAACCTGTGATTAGAACGCTACCTCTCGTCGAAGTCATGGACTTTTCAATCCGCTCTCGTATATGTGTTTATTTGCTGTTAGAACTCTGTATCGAAATGAAGTCCATTTCGATATAGATTTCCGCGGTTGCGCGCTGTCCTACTCAGGACCACTGAAATAGTTATATTTACATACTTTTATCAGTAGATACGTATTGTCAGGTGCTTCATCAATGAAGGTTTTAATTTCATTTCTCGAAAATGTTTTTGCTTTTTTTCCTTTGTACCCTACCGATTTCTGTTTTAACAGGTAATGCAACTGGATATATCAGTTCCGTGTTTTACATTTAGAGTAGTCTTCAATAGCGAATAATCTGTTTAGGGATTTCATTGTTTTTTACATTTCTTCAAAGTAAACTATGAGCACGTTTTCTGACATTGAAGTTACATTTTTTTCTTGCTCGCCAAGCCATGAACTTGTCATACAATTTTTCACACTTTTCTTTGATTTTTCAGGCAGTAAATTCTTGCCTACATTCCTCGCCTCCTCGAGGATATCAGGAGGTGTGGAACTAAATTCCACCTCTTCAAATTCACTAATAAACACTTCTGTCTCCATCTTGCAAAATCAATACCTGCGATTTTAATCGATATCCACTTGTTATCGAAGCACATCTAAAATACATATCGAGAAATTCATTTATCACATTTTTATTTTCTTTCGTATGCATCTAAATATTAAATATTTATTGTATTACTAATGTCGTACAAAAACTATTATATGCAACTCCCATTATAGGATTGTGGCATATTTCTGACGATAGTGGTTTTACTTTCTCTACCACGTAAACGTAAAACGCTGTATTTTCACCGCTTTTAATAAATAACTATTATCTGATCGGAAAAGTTAGAGGGTAGACAAAAACAAGAGATAAATCGAAGAAATCATTTAAATAGGCAACTTACGCAAACCAAACTTTTTTAATTTCTCTACTACGTACGGTAAGTTGGGGAAGTATTGTATTCCATCCAAAAATTTCATATCGAGATTTCACATAATACATGTTTTGAGACCCCTGAATAAAAAAAAGGCTTTTTAGAAAAAGGTGCGTGTGAGTCTGTGAACAGCATAACTCAAAAACGAAAAGTTGGATAATTACCAAAATTGATATTTAGGTTCAGTACGTTCTAAAAATGCGACACGAAAATTTTCAGGAAAATCCCCCCATCCCAGATTATGCTTTACATGTAAGATTTTTGGAAATTTATGATTTTGTAAAAAATGTCTCTAAGGATTTTGATTAAAATACCGTATATTAAAGATATTTACATGACAAATAAAATGTATCTTGAATTTTCTGGGAATAGCCTATGAAGTCCTCTTCATTCAGAAGGAATTTTGTATAACCTTGTATAACTGGTAAATGTTACGCGTAAACGAAAAAGTACTACTCAAAAACACACAATTTATTTCCAATAAGTTTTTTTGTGGCAAAAGCCATTTCTGAAATATCCGTCATTAAAGGTTCGGTTCATTTCTTGGTCATTAAATCTTGTCAACATTCAGTTGTTTCTCGCGGTTGCCTGTCGCTGTTCCCTTGTATCAATAACGAAATGTGCAATGTAGTTATTTCTGCAAAAGTTTATTTGTATTAAAATAAAGTAGACAGAAAAATAAGCTTTAACAAGAATAGTTTGTATACCCACTAATAAACGATAAAGGGTAGAGAAAGTCATGTGAATGTATAAATTAGAATTTTTTCCCTGGCATTACCCATTTATTTTCGTACGTCTTTGTGTACTATCTATATCTACACTTCTGAAAATGAGCAAATCTCCGTCTTTAGCACAAGCCTGTAAACAGAGACATTGTCTTCATAGAGTTTATGGTACAAATTCTTTATTCATAAACAAACAAAAATGAACTGTAATATAGAAGTTATAATACGCGAGAGGTTACTAAAATGCAACTTTTATATTTTTCCACCATTATGAAATAAGTCACTAGAATCTGGTGACGTTCGGATTGTTAGGTTCCATTCATAACCGGCAACTCCTCCGCAAATACGCACCTGTTACATGTGTTGGGAAGGTTAGTTACATTGTATTTGTTAGGATGGCGCCTTGTTTTTATACTCGCACGTGTTCAAACTTTGCACGCCGACCATTTCGTTACCACCTGATACATTAATTAAGTATATTAATTACTATTATATTAGATTAGTTATACAGGGTGGACCATTTAAGTTGAGACTGTACAGTATCTCCAAAACTAAGCGTTGTAGAAAGAAATGTCTTGAATACAAGTTGCTTGATATTATGGGAGGTAGGAAATGCCATTAGTCATGTTTTATTTGGAGGACTTTGTGATGGTCATTTTAGAATTAATTTAAATTGATCCAAAAATGACCATCATAACATCCTCCAAACAAAACACGACTTAGTATTTACTTTCCCCCATAATATTGTGGCAACCCTGTAAGAATATATGCGGTTATGGCAACATTTGTTTGGCGACTCTTTAGGTTGGTAGTACGGACCGGTAATGATGCAATGGGAGTGGGGGTAAACCGGTTGTATTTTGTGGAAGCGTGTAGGATGCTTTCCTCTTCTAATGTAGCCAGCGAGCAGGTAGACGTGTGTGTATGATGACGCATCGTCAAGCAGGAGGTATCATGTATCTTTATTAATTTTGAATATAACTTGCCATCCAAATTCACATCATGTAGTTTATTAATGTAGTTAGATCCTTCCTCCCCCATAATGATTTAGGAATATTTTAGTAATTTTCAGGTGTTTTAGGAACTTTGTTTAGCTCGCCCCGTCGGACGTCGTGTTAGTTTGATATGATTTAAACTCCGGTACCATGCTCTACCCCCCGTGATATGTGAAAATATAAGAGGTTACGACAATATCAAGCAACTTTTATTAAAGTAGTTATATTAATTACGCTAATTATATGAACATTTAATTATTTACTAATAAATTATTATTAGGTTAGGCTATTATTAATTATAAGGTCTTACCTTTGACGTTAACTAGAAATTTGAATTGTTTTTATAATTCTTGGTGTAAGCGTTGACTGTGCGGGGCTTTATTTTTAGAGGAAAAAGAGATCTGCGTTGAACAAACACAAGAAATTTAATTGTTTGGTTAAAGTGCGCCGAAATCGTATAACACACACGTGTTATATAAATTAAGTTCATAACACGGTTCCGGGCTTAATTTAACACGTAAAGTTCATCCAGGTTATAGGTAATTAGCGATTATGGCGGGGAAGGAAGGTAATAACCAAACCTTTGTACCGAAAAAATAAATTGAGTTTTATTTATGGACGCTCTTTAACTACTATGGTCCTTAGCGTCCCATTCTATATTGGGCGTGAAAGACCGGAAATATTGCTCAGAGGTCTCTTATCTTTTACGTACCGTAAATCTACGACACGGGACCACCGGCTTTACTTCCCTTCCTAAGGAAGCCATGCTAAGGATTTTTACGCCCGAAAAAAATCCATCGCCCTCCGCCGGGTTTGAACCCGCGATCTTGGGAACTAGAGGCTAGCATGGTACCACTGAAAATATTACACAGCAGTATAGGTATATGTTACGGGAATGACTCATAATACTAGCAGAAGACCAATATAGTGCGTCTTTTGTGAATAGGTTGTCTGGTGATTTCTCTGGTTATACATCTAGTGACACAAGTTAAAACGTTGACCGCCCTGACACGCGGCAACTTTGTTTTTAGTAACCTGAGTTATGCTGCGTCCCCTATACAAAGAGCTCAGTGTTGTTTTCGCATACTGAGTGTAAGTTTTTGTTATTGCTAGCTTGAAAACATCTCTAGGCAAATACTTATCGTGAGTAGAAGAATTAACTATTTGATTGAACCCTGCACCTGGAAAATGAACAGAGAAATCGCGGGACTGTTACATATCAGATTATTTTAAAGGCAATTAACCTGAGATTCCTAACTATTGCACAACAATAAATAACAAGAGACTGGTTTATCCAACCACTCTGCCTTTACATGGCAAGAGGAATTACTGAAATGTATCTTCAGATTTATAGTACAACGGCTAGAGAATCACGTATGAATGTCCAGCATACAATACCAACGGCCAGCAAGCCCGAAACACCGCATTTTAACGGTGACAGTTACTGGGCGATTGTGTTGCGGGCTTACATCGGTTCTGACTCCTGCATCAACTTTAAAAATACACCCGATATTTAACATCGTGTGACCCAACTTGTTACAAGTAGAATTGTACAGCTGCAAGGACAGAATATATCTGCAGGAGTTGGTTACCATTAGTTTCTGTTAGCAGGATGTGCTATACTGCAGTGTCAACCCAAGAAGTGCCTTAAGAGCTTTAGGGAAGCGTTCATGTTGGACATACTAATGTTTATATTAATATTATAAACAGAGAAAATTATATATATACACGAGGGCTGATCAATAAAGACAAACTGATTTTTTTCACAGATATTTATTACTCCATTTCAATGTTGACATGATCTTTTTCAAAGTAGTCCCCTCCTAACAGAATGCACTTTTTATAGCGTCTCTGCCAGTCCTCGAACACATGGTGCAGGCCATTATTTGTCAGGTCTTTGAGAATCGCCTCACTTTTCTTTAGCACTGCTTCAGTGCTCTCAAATCGAATGCCCCGGAGCTTTGCCTTTAGTAATGGGAATAAAAAGAAATCACAGGGGGTAAGACCGGGGCTTTAAGGCGGATGCGGCACACAGATGATGTTGAATTTAGCCAAAAATTCCTGGACTTGATTTGCGACGTGAGGCCGCGCGTTGTCGTGATGAAGTCGCCACCTATTCCGATTGTGTTCTGGACGTTTCCTTGTAATGTGCTTCCTCAGTGTAGCCAATACTGACGTGTAGTAGCTGCTGTAACAGTAGTGTGAGGGGGGGGAACTGCATGCTGGTAAATCATTCCATTCCGAAACACTAGGCCCGCCTTGCTTAGCACAGAGGACTCGCCCTTCTTTGAAGTCCTTGAACCACCTAAACACCGTTGCACGAGGTAGTGCATCTTCACCGTATGCTTGCTTCAGCTTTTCGAAAGTTTCAAGGCTGTACGATTTAAACGAAAATAAAATTTTATTACGCTGTATTGCTCCTCTCGTGTCACCTCCATTTTGTGGTATGCGAAATTCAAGTAGGGTCAACGATATACAGCATTACTACCAACCTACCGTTACAAGAGTGCTGTCGCTTATGGACATTATACATGAAACCCTGCTCTTTTCAAGTATTCGTGGTAGAGACATAAAACTATCAAGGAAACTACAGAAAAAAATCAGTCTCAGTCTTATTGATATATATATAGGTAGGGCAATTTTAAAAACACTCAACGGATTTACACAATTCTTTCATCATTGAAAGGTCCTATTCCTTTCGACAGACATGGGCTTTCAAACACGTTCTAATTTCAAGTCACAAATTACTAAAACACTAAAAGAGATTTATGAAGCCTATGAACTAGAATGCGAACGTTTTGGAGTTATAAAAGAGCATGCTTGCGATGAAGGTTTTGACTGTTCCTTGAGAATGATATACATTCACGAGGATAGACGTTTCACCACATCGAGTTGGCTTCGTCAAAATCCAAGGTCAGTCCTCTACAACACTATGACAGAACGCTTAGAATTTCGGAAATTGCTCTCAAGATGGGTGCCCAAAAATATTACTGTAAGCACAAGAACTAGCGATCTCCGCTGCACTGACATTTCTCACGCGATATTCACAGGAAGGCGAAGATTTGCTGACACACATCGTTACAGGTGATGAAACATAGGTGTCGTACATCACTCTTGAATCAGAGCAACAATCCATAGAGTGTAGGCACACAACATCCCCATGAAGAAGAAATTCAAACAGACGATATTCACTCGCAAGATCATGTGCACGGTTTTCTGGGACAGACAAGGTGTTTTGCTGCTTGAATTCTTGCCCAGGAATGAGACACTCAACAAGAACGTCTTTGTGAGACAAGAGACACTACGAAAGCTGCGTCTTGCAATACAAAACAATAGGCGTGGAATACTTTCGCGTAGAATCCGTTTGGTTCATGACAATGCCGGACAATACACAGCGAAACAAACTCAAGATCTGATCGCATCACTAAATTTTTAAAATTGATATAGGTCTGGGTCAATTTATAAATTTGAATCCAAATTTTCATTCTGTAATGAGCATAAAAATGACTGAATCCGTTAAGTGTAGCGCGTGTGAACAGCATAACTAAAAACGAAAAGTCGATAAGTACCAAAGTTGGTATTTAGGATCAGTACCTTTTACAGACGCAATACGAAGATTTTCAAGAAAATACTTCCACCCCGAACTACCCTTTACATGCAAACTTTTTGGAACTTTTTGATTTTCTGAAAAAATGGCTAACGATTTTGATTAAAATACCAGGTGTTAAAGATAATTACTTGGCAAATAAAACGTTTATATTGAGTTCTCTGGAAATTGCTTTTTAAGTCCGCTTCATTCGGAAGGAAATTTATATCATCTTGGTAAACGTTAAGCGATAGACGAAAACGTGCCACGCAAAAAATGTAGATCTCTTTAAAACACGTAATTTATTTCAAATGACTATGGTTCGAATTGTTCAAAACTTGTCATTTCATTCTTTTAAAGTTCTGTTGACGGACGTCGCGATGTCACGGAAACAGTGGAATTCTAAGGCCAGCATTTACCGACCAGTTCTTAAACAGATGACTATCCTGTTCTCTTTATATATATATATATATATATATATATATATATATATATATATATATATCTATATATATAGATATATATAACGAATTGTGTAATGTAGCTACTTCTGCATGTCTATTTCGATTAAAATGAGGTAGATAGGAAAATAAACTTTCGTAAGAATAGTTTGTGTACCCATTAATAGGCGATAGAGGGTAGAGAAAGTCGTGTGAATGTAACATCATATTCTTCTTTTTATTATTATTGTCATGGAAGGTAATGATAATGAGGAACAATTCCAGAAAGGAATTTCTAAACAATGCTTCTGGCGACTGAACCACAATAGCAAATGAAAACAAAACAGACCCCTGTAGAAGACAATTTAAATATCGCTGATAAATCAGCCATATGTAAAGTTGTCCTTTCCGTATGAAGTGCTACAGGAACAAACTTTTGCTGAACGACTTTAATACTAAATCAACAGCTACAAGCGAATATGAGAGTTTGTACAGGACGATACTGCGATTAATTCAAACCCTCCGTCTACCACACTACCTTCTGTATGTTTTATTTCTTGGGCGAATGGAAGCGCAATGGTTTTCCACCTTTACTACGCCTAAGGCATTGTGTTAACAGTAACCAACGTACACGGTTAGATCAATAAGCGGCGCTCCATCCCGCATGGCACCGAATCGCGCGCGCGAAACAGCCGTGTATCCGCGCGCGGTCAAGCCGGGTCACGCAAACTATTGCCATATTTTATTTCCCACTCCCGCATACCTGTTCATCCATAAAAATATATTGCGGCACCAAGAGTAGACGTGAAAACACACTCTCAGTTTTTCCGAAAAACTCAAACTGCTACGAGAGGTTGAGGATTTATCTAATGAAACTCGGATAAGATTTCTTAAGTGACCGTGTCCGTGATTCTAAGTTAACGATGCAGAGAGCATAATGTCTTGGTGCGTGTCCCCTGAGTACAGACGTGGGTAAAGAAATATACCGCAATGGGCATTATGTTCCGCTTCGCAAACACAGTAACAAATATATCAGACAGTGATACAAGTGTACTATTCATATGCACCTATTATCTCTTGCGATATCTCGATACAGCTTTTAAGTGAGAGCCGGAGAACGTTCACTTTCGACAATCTCCACATGTACAGACTATGTAGTATTCACTTTATGTGAAATGCAGTCATCTATAACGCAATAAAAACATTAACAGTCGTCATGTGCAACATATTAGACGCATTCTTTTGATACAACCTGTGCGAGCAGTGCAGGCACGCGCCTGTTGTTTACATCTGGACTCACCCTCTCCCCTTCAACATAACCAGACTACACTACAAAGTAAGTTAACCTCAAAAAACGGTCACTCTGATCCACCCCTTACAAATCACCATTGTACCAGCTGTCAGCTCACGCATACTAAAGAATGAACAATCGAATGCGTTGCGGAATACTAAGCAATACTACCAAAAGTGGGAATGAGAAAACAACTTCAAAATCAAGCTAAGCTAAACTCAGAACACAATACTCATTGTTTTTTCAAGAACATTAATTTATTTGGAAATTTACACTATTTGAATACGCACTGATTAAAAACAAAACTTTCCAAGTTGAAGGAAGACGTTGATTTTCGGTTATGGAAAGTGAAGTGTACTAGACTCGGGTGGACGTTGAGGTAGTAGGATTTCGTAGTCTCTCCAGATTGACCAATGACGATATGGATGACACAGCCTAACAATCACTGCATACTAATGGCATTACGGTTCAGTAACAAGCAGACGTTTTATCCTCTAAAATCGCATCCTTGTAAGCACTTTATAACATAAACGATCGTGAGTTCTCAAGATCCTGGGCGTTGCTAAACGTTATTGGTCAGTTTCAAACACGCAGGGCATGAAGTCAAGCAAATAAAGCACATCCTGGTTAATATCTAAGTATATCGTGTTGATGAGAAAGTGTTATAAAATATTTTTTTCAGCAAATCAGACAAAGATTAGCTTTAAAAAATTTAAATAATTTTGTTTTTCAAAATATTCCCCAAATTGAGTTTTATTTATGGACGCTCTTTAACTTCTGTGGTCCTTAGCGTCCCATCCTACATTGGGCGTGAAAGACCGGAAATATTGCTCAAAGGCCTCTTTATCAGACTTGAGGTTCTTTTATGTGCCGTAAATCTACGACACGGGACCACCGGCTTAACTTCCCTTCCGAAGGAAGCCGGAACTAGAGGCTAGCATGGTACCCCTAGACCACGGAGATGACGAAAAGATTCCCCTTTAACATCAATACATTTTTGCATTCGATGAAGCCAGTTCCTTAAAGTAATAATGCCACTCTTCCTTAGGCCTTCAATAATTTATATAATGTTCCACTGCTACATCTGATGGTGAAAAAGTGATCCCAGCATTTTATCTTTAATTTTTGGAAACAAAAAGAAATCACTAGCTGTTAGGTCAGGACTGTATGGTTGAAGGTCCATGGTGCTGACCTTTAAGGCATCCAGATACTCAGTTGTTAGTTTTGTTGTATGCGACGATGTAACACGCTTCCTTTTGGGCGTTTTTCACAAACTTTTTAAAACAAATTGCAGTAAAAAGACATGTCTGTACTAATCGGCAGTAACGGTACGTCTATCTTCTAATGCTATAGTAGCAACATGAACTGTTTAAGAAGAAAAAACTAGCAACCATCTTCTTACCAGTATTGCGAATTCGTCGGACTTTTGTAGGCTTTAGGTTCTGTTCGAAAGACCCATTGAGCCGAGTGACTTTTCTTATCAGGATCACAATAATAAATCCAAGATTCATCAGCAGTAACCATATTCCAAACGAAATTTGAAGTGCCGTCTTGAAATTTTTCCAAGGTTTTTTTTCTGCATCAATCAATAGGTTGTTTTTTTTTATCGGGAATCAGTTTATGTGGAATCAATCCACAACAAAGCTTTCTCTCGTATGACTGTTGAAGTAAAATGTTTTGGATTTGCCTCATATCAATGCCCAATGACACCCGAATAAATTCAGAAGATATCGCAGAATATCTTAAAACACTGCTGGAATAGCGGTAATATTTTCATCAGTAACAGAAACTCAGGCATCCTTAACGAAATTCATCGTTAAGAAAAAACCGATCTCTTTTGATTCGCTGTACCAATTATAAATTGTTGCGTTAGATGGGGCTTCTTCGCCAAATAAGCCGGTCTTCACATTGTTTAGGCGTTAATGACGACTTAAAATAGTAAAAAATCATAGCCCGCAAATGTTCTCTAGACAAATGCATTTTTGGGTCAACACAAAATCTTTAAATGACGTTAATTAACTATTAGATCAAATCGAACAAACTGCGCGGCAATTTACTCGCAAAACGTTACAAAGTAGCTGTCAAATATAAACAAATTGGATTTATTTTTAGAAACATAGCATTCTAAAAATTGTCAGTAACGCCCTCATATAGCAAGGTTGGTGATCAAGTACTAGGTGCATATATATATATATATATATATATATATATATATATATTGTCATTGTGCTAGATAGACGTGTTGCAAGTTGTTGTTCACTTATCTCCTTTACCCAAAACCATACAAGAGCTTTATGTTTACGGCTGCACATAGGCCCCAGATAGCACAACGTACACTGACGTGCCTATTCTCCTAGATAGCAACAATGTTTATCCTTACGTAAAGTTTCGACCTTCAGGTAATCAACCTTCGACTCCATCCAACCGGTTCTTTATGTGACTGGCCTGGAAAACAATTCAGCAACATATCGAACCAATGAACGATGTTATATACCTTTTTCACTATAAGCTGAAAGGAAAAGTAAACAAAACCACGTGACAAGACAGCATCTCATTGGCTATTTGGCAAATTACAACATTTCCCGATTAGCATGTCGTCTCTTCCTCTACAAAAAATAGTTCGGTTCAGATTGTAACATTTTGTGGTTGTTCTCGTGCAGAGAAATTAAAAACACTCATTATTGTAAATGTGTTTGTTCAGATTCACCTATAACTACATGAACCGTTATAGCAGAGGATCTAAGAGACTATGCGCAGGCGCTGCAGTTCGTTTCCGGCTGAGAATCCTCTGCCACTGTGGAAAACAGACGCGGGAAATGGAAAGAAGACAATTGCGTTAAATGCTTTTAACAAATTCTGTGAAAAGTACCCAGCTTAAATCGGTAATGAATGTGGTCAGCCATTGTTTAGCAATAATTAAACCTCTTTATTAGTGATGCAAAATTGTTGCTCGGATAGCTTGGTCACGTTTGTTTTCTGTTGTGGTTTAACCTATAGTGCTAATCGATTTTTTAACTTGTTGACCCATAAAAGGTTAAAGCAAAGGTGGTATACTGATATTAGTCATTAAATGATTGATTTCTAAAGCCTGAAGTTAAGAACAGTTTAATCCAGTGCCTTTAAACACAGAAGCGGAACTGTTCAGGTACAACTTTTACTTGTCTACTCTTAGTATTACTGTGTTAGAAGTTTAGGATGTAAGGCAAAATATAGGAATAAGACATGCAATGTTTAAAAGCAAAATGATTCCCAAGCTGCACAATATACTGTATTCGCATTCTGTCTGAAGCGTCATCCCGTCATCCTCCACGTAGTGCTGCCATGTGCGCGGCGGAGTGATACATTTAAGTTTACTTCTTTCAGCTTATCGTGAAAAAGGTATCAGCGATGTGAAATGAACGCATTATTATATTACTATTCAGTGTTTTCTATTTTCAAGAATTAATGACTAGTTAGAAATGGGAATAGGTAAAAATGAAAGAATAAAACTAAAAGTATGGGTGTTCAAACATATAAATTCTTATTACCATGTTTAGAGACTAAATGGACGCTATCACAGGCATGCGCCCCCTTCCAGATATTTAAAATCGTAATATAAAAGCACTGCAGTCTCCGAGATCTGTATCTTATAGGTTTAGTATACCACATTGTACCTGTTAATAAGCAAGTAAATAAAAATACTATAAAATAGTCGCAAATATTGAGGGATGACAGCGGATTTAATATGTTCTTTTGGAAAATTATCATTTCATACATTGGTTGACAACACTGATTAAACAAGTAGTTAGTACTAGGTGGTTAAAGAGCACCTCCTATAGTTCTAATGAAGTGAGTAGGGCCTCCCCGTAATCTAGAGGTTAGCACACCTGACTGGGTAGGAATCTTGACTGGGGAGTTTAGTCTCTATGTACTCCTGTTTGCCTTTTTATCCTATAAATACTTTAAAAGTTGTTTGCTGATCGTGCTGACCCACGAGATCGATTATTTAGTCAATATGCCCTGTTCACTGATCCAGTTGATATCCCCCTAAATTAAATAAATCCCTAAAAAAAGAGCACGGAATTAAGGCATTACTGACAATCGTGCGTTTCAGCCATTCCTGTTTTAGCAACCTCCCCCCCTCAAAAAATGCACACTCTGCTTACGCCCCTGGACGGTATCTAAACCTTCTGCAAAAAACAAGGAAAACATTTAAAGTTTGTTTGCTGGTAAGGCAACAGTTAGGTCTTGACTCTAAATTCTGACGAAGGAAATCACTTAGAAGAAGTGCATTTCGCCGAAGAGAACACTAGTCTAAAGGCTGCACTGGTGGCACCACGCTACTGGGTTCAAGACTACTTACTCTAAAGCACTCTCGGAGTAACAGTTTGGGATATGCTTATCACTTATTCAGCAGAATTATCCCGAAGCTTCTTCTAGTGGTATATGGAAGCGCTCCTGGGTCAGTATCGTTATTCTCATAGTTCACTCAATTATGAACTTAAACGTGTGCTTCGTGGGAAAGGAATACTAAATCGAGTTCTTTACTCTTTCCTTAATACTGCAGCACATTTCCTATGGATCTTGGTTTGCACTGTGCGGCAGATGTCGCTGGTTCAATCCCTCACCGGCAGGCGTCTCCAAGATGCCCCATGCGCCCACACGATTAAGAACGCTTTATTAGTTTGGTACATTTGTTTGTGATGCATTCGGGCTGTACGATACGTGTGATGCGAACATGTTGGTTGTGCACATATCAGAGTCTGTCCACTCAATTATGTGTGGCGTATCGCAATTGCATAGCGTAACACCTTTTATGGGCTTCATAGGCAAGGGATGTGGAGGGGAGGGAACGGGACGTATCTTACATTAAGGTAGTACAAAATACAATCTACGAGGACAGTCCCAGAAGTACCCGACCTGACGTATATATAGCGGTTGTTTCAAACAAATGACTGTGATAGAAAGTACCAACCTTATAAAGCTTAAGTTTGAAGTTTGATGATCCTACGTCGTTTAGTAATTGTTTGGCAGCAAATTTGTAAACATGGATAAACTGGCCATTGTTATGTGATACAATACTTTCATTTGAAAGGCCTTAGTCCAACTAATACTAAAGCTGAGCTAGATTCTACTCTGGGGGAGTCTGCTCCTTCGTTTACAACAGTAAAAGATTGGGTGGCAGAGTTTAAGCGAGGCCGTACGAGCTGTCAAGACGAACACACAGTGGTCGACCAAATGAGGTGACCACGCCAGAAATTGTGAAGAAAATCCACAAAATGGTATTGGATGACCGTCGACTGAAAGTGCGCGAGCTAGCATACATCGTATGCATTTCAAAAAGTGCTGTACATCGCATACACTAAAAATTTAGACATGAGAAATCTGTGCGCAAGTTGCGAGCCGCGTTTACTCACAATGGACCAAAAGCAGCGTCCTGAGGATGTTTCAGTCGAGTGTTTGCCGATGTTTCGCTGCAATAAAGCCGACTTTTTGCGTCGATTCATAACCATGGATGAAACATGGGTCCATCACTTCACACTTGAGACGAAGGAACAGTCAAAACGGTGGACTGAAAGGAAAAATCGGCCATAAAGAAGGTGAGAAAGTTCCATTTGCAGACAAGGTCATGGCGTCAATGTTTTTGGAATGTGTGTGAAATAATTTTCATTGATTATCTTCAAAAAGGATAAGCAATCAATGGCGAGTATTATGTAAACTTATTGCAGCATTTGAATGATGAAATCAAGCAAAAACGGCCGCATTAGTGGAAAAGAAATGTTTGTTTCATCAAGACAATGCACCAGTTCACGTCCATTATCGCCATGGCCAAAATCAATGAGTTAAAGTTCGAATTGCTTCCTCATGCACCCTATTCGCCAGATTTAACCCCCTCTGATTATTTTCTATTTCCAAAGTTGAAGAAATAGCTTGGTGCTAAAAGATTTGCCAACAGTGGAAAGCTGGAGTCTGCAGTTGATGGTTCTCATTATAAACAAGGTATCGAAGCTATTGAACACCGGTGGGAAAAGTGTATCGAGATGAAAGGAGACTATGTAGAGAAATAAAGATGTTTTTTCCCAAAGTTTTTGTGTTTTCTTTGTTAGGTCGGGTACTTCTGGGACAGCCCACGTACGTACGTACATACATACATACATTCATTCCTCTTACTCAACTAGTTATTCGCAATCAGAAACTTCTAATTTCCCCTTGCCTCACCTGCCCTGTGATTCTCGTGAGTTCCTAAATGAGAGTCGGGAGCAACAGGACTTACTCGCCGACGTCATAGCATTCAGTTGGCTGACAGTACTTTATTCGCATCAGATGCAAGTAACATAGACATATCCGTAAGGATAAGTCTTTCCCATGCATGCGGATAGCACAGCATTTTTGGATAGTGGATTACATTTTTACTTCAGCGTTCCTTTCGACAGCAATGCAGGAGAATGAACCAATAGGCGATGTGGAAACAACGAGATTTATCTGGCATTTCACAAATCTGAGCTGCTTTTCGCTTTCAGTTGGATAAACACGCTTTGTCTAAAATGCTATCTAAGTTCACTAAGACAGAACTTCCATGGAATCCCACAAGATCGACATGTCTCTCACATTTCTTACGCCATCCCAGGTGTTCTCAGATTCCGAGACTAAATTGTAACATCATGATTACAGAGGTTAAGATGAATAATCCATTTTAGTAATGATGAATGTATAGCTTTGAGCAACTAAATATATGGGAGACTGCAAAGGGCTTCTGAGTGCAACATATAAAACGCAAAATAAGCGGGGGGAGGCCTTTAAATAAACAAAACCAAACAAACAAATGGAGATATTCTTTGGGAATGTATGTTACCAAAGTGATATGATCGAATAGCTCGTATGCACGAGGGTTAAGTGTTTCGCAAGTTATTCATGGAAGATACAACTTTAAGGCAAGCAGTTCCAAATAGCAGAGCCATATTAAAATGCGGAGTGGCAAGAAACACACGTTGGAAGATGCGATCGTACGGAAACGTACAAAGATGAGCACACAAACAAAAGAGCATTGTATGCATCTTCAAGCAGCATGCATTATTAGCTACACCCATTCCAGCAAAGAAACTAGTTAGCTTGAACTTTGTACAATCATTTTTACTGTACTGTGATTTTAAGTATTTCAAAAACAATCTAGGTCAGATAAGATCTTTAAAATGTTAACTATACTGCACAGTACATTTACCGTATGCATAGTAATGTTATATTTCAATTGATTGGATTGAGGTTTATCCTCGTGCAAGAACCTACTTACTTTTTACGTGTGTTTCATGCACCAAACGCCTCATTTGCAATATTCTATTTTACTTGTCTTTAGATTGATGTACGGGAGGTTCCGACCCGAAAATAAAGGAATAGATATGCTTAAACATACATTAATAACAGGTAGCCTGAGAGGGTAGTTATAATAGTAGTTCGTCCTTTAGTAAACTACGTTACACTGATATTTCACAATCCACATATTCTAACAACCGATCACCGTTTTATACAAAGAAAAACTTTTAAACATAATCGTTCGCAACTTTTGTATTGACGAAGGAAACAAAACAGAAAGAAAGTTAGTCAGTCTGTCTATTTTCTTGCTTTATTATAGTATATTAACGAGCCGAGTCCAACCCAAACCGAAAACGACTTCTAAAGTCGAGGCTCATACGTTCGGTTCAACGCTTTTCTAATTACATAAGGTACTGTGAGTGCTTACAACACACTTCAACAGTAGTGTGCTGGCCTGGAGCCTTCAGTACAACACAGCTTCCCTAGCGCCTACCCGTAGTGCTATCCCTGTCAGTTGTGATATATTTGAAGAATTAGTGCGATACACTCGGGAAGATCCCTGGCTATGGTAGTGCTGTTTTGGTTATAGGTACAGTATCAGGCTGTCAGATAATAACTATAGTTCTAACCTGTACATCCTCGAATAATGTTGATATACTCTAGGAAACCCTACATAAGAAGAGGCCATACATGTATATGGCACACACGATCTCAATTAGGCGTGGGACCAACAAAGGAAAGCCAACTGATCCTCCCAGTATTCTCCGTTGTCAATTTTGGCTTTTGCGAATGATTGGTATAGAGGCATTCCAATACACTGGAAAGGAAAGAAGACGGAGCAAGTTTACAGGATAAGTTGCAACAGCCGGAAATGTTCACCCCCAAGATTCCTGTCATCCTGTGGTTAGTGTGCAAGACTAGGTTGCCTACTAATTACACGGGCAGTAGTTCTCAGTTTACGCTTAATATGTCTAGGACTCTTTCCAGTACTAACTTCTTGCTCGACAACCAAAGCCTGTTTCTTATAACTTGCCCCGCTGACATGTATGAATTTCCACGCTCCATTTCAATCCCCTTTCCCCTGATTGACTAATGTACACCTTTGAATGGTGCTGTCCTCCGCCGTGGTACCAGCTATCCTCTAGTTCCCGAGATTTAAGTTCAAACCCGACGGAGGGCGAAGGATTTTTTCGGGCGTAAAACTCCTTAGCATGGCTTCATTCGGAAGGGAAGTAAAGCTGGTAGTCATGTGTCGTAGATTTACGGCACGTAAAAGGACCTCAAGCCTGATAAAGACACCTCTGAGCAAACTTTCCAGACTTCCATGCCCAATATAAAACGGGGACGCTAAGGACCCTAGTAGTTAAAGAGCACCCATAAATAAAACTCAATTCTTTTTTTGAATGGCAATGCACAAGCCCTGTGCAGAGCGAGGTCAGGCGATATAAACACTCCGTCATGATAGATGCACGTGCTTTTCTCACCCTGAGAGACACGTTTAAACCAAAGCATCCTCCTCCTATTACTTTCTCTACTACGTATAGTAAGTAGAAGTATTGTAATCCATCCAAAATTTCGATACCGAGATTTCACCGGAAATACATGTTTTGAGACCCCCTGAATCCAAAAAATGGCATTTTTGGAAACATGTCCGTGTGTGTGCGTGCGTGTGTGTGTGTGTCTGTGAACAGCATAACTCAGAAACGAACCGTCGGATGAACACCAAACTTGGTATTTAGGTTCAGTATCTTCCAAGGATGCGACACGAAGGTTTTCAAGAAAATCCCCCCACCTCAGAGTACCCTTTACATGGAAGATTTTTCGAAAATTTTAATTTTCTCAAAAATGGCTCTAACGATTTTGATTAAAATATCATATGTTTAAGATATTTTTATGACAAATAAAATGTATATCTTGAATTTCCTGGGAATGTCTCCAAAAGTATTGTTTATTGTGAACGACTTTTGCATAACTGGTAAACCATAAGAGATAGACAAAATGTTACTACACAAAAAATGTAGATCGCGTTAAAATACACAATTTATGTCATATACATTTTTGTTGTTGAGTGAACCATTTTCGAGATATTGCTTGTTATTCCCTTAAATTTTTCAATACTTATTTTCTAAATGGGAATTCGTTATTCATTTTTTTGTCTTGGATATGCAAAGAGTATTAATTTGTGGCAAACAGAATGGTGCTGCACATAGCAACCAGCTATTAAGAGATATGTATGTGCTTATATTGCCCTTGCAAATACAAAACAAGGGGAACATATTAGGCCTTAAGCGATGGTTAAATATTTTTAGAACCGGTCGCTATGTGTAAAATGTAATTCTCTTTGCATGTCAAAAGATCGTTTCTGCAAATTTTTATCTCGATTAATATGAAATAGATGGAGAATAAGCGTTTGTAAAAATAGTTTGTTCAAGAGTAGAGAAAGTCATGTGAGTGTAACACATCAGATTTTTTTTATAAGAATTAACATGCATTCCAGACGCATTAACCTCTGTTACGTAATACATTTTATTCATACGATTATGAAAATGCAAATCTGACAATTTACTCTCTTCGAATATATTAAGATGATCATGTTAAACAAGGAAT
The DNA here is from genome assembly GCA_030765065.1 of Deroplatys truncata. Lineage (NCBI taxonomy): Eukaryota > Metazoa > Arthropoda > Insecta > Mantodea > Mantidae > Deroplatys > Deroplatys truncata. The sequence continues at coordinate 19,623,460 of CM060979.1, forward strand.
TATTTTGTGTCGTACAGAAACCTATTCCACAATAGCAGCTTATGAGAGGCGACTAGTGCACGTGACAGTTATGTGGAATAAGGTTTAGATAGTACACAATGAAACAAAAGAGTTAAAAAGGAATGTCGGGTGTCATACCATCGATTTCAAAACTCCTCACAACGGTTTACGAATTTGATGAGCTGCCATTAATCAATCAATATATTATAGATCGTATGTTAATTTACTGTTTTATAAATGTGGTACTACAATACTTCATTGTAAAGAAACCTGGGTTGTGAAACACACTTTCCAGAGAATATTCCGAAGATTCGATGAAATTTTAGTCAGCCTGGAAAATTCCTTTATCTCGAGGTTTCCTTTGTGTTTGGCCTGAGGCACCTTAATCTCGATTCAGCCATCTCTTCTGATGTCTATATAATTTCCTCTGCCAGCACGTCCAATTTAAAATTAACTTTTTCTAGAACCATCCTTTGAAAGATGGAAGTGTCAATTTTATCCAGATCCTAGCTTTCTTGAATGCTTTATTAAGAATCTGTACTTTCACTGACGAGTTATATTACGATCTGACAGCGAATCCCGTCAGATATTGAAATCCCTCTAATATCTGTCTCGAAAATTGCTCGTAAAACGCCGGACTGCAGACATTTAAATATGCTTGTATTATTTTGTAAACTCCGATGTCCGAGAAAATAAATTAGCAATAAGAATAGGTATGTATAGGCTGGCTCTCTCGTGCCTATTTTGAATTTTACCGTAAACAGGAAAAGCTAAGAGTAATATAATTTACTGAAGCATCAAAACTGTTTCTATTACCAAAGATACGGTATGTAACATTCCTGGTTTAAACTTTTGAAAGGAGGACATTGTATGAACTGAAACAATGTGTGCCATTCTCAACCTTGTTTCCATAAAGTTGAAGTTGTTATTTTATTGTATTGTTATTTGCCCCACGCTTTGGGAGCCAATTTGAAGTAGGTTGTATTGAAAGAGTTGTATTATATTTCAACTGTTGGGGAGCCGAAGTTGAAGTAGTTGCAACCGCACGTATGGTAAAAAGTTTCCGGTAGCCTTCGTCCCAAATTTAAAAATATTAACTTTGTAATTTTGACTGTTTCTTTAAATATTATATATTTATGCTTGCCTCGGCTGCGTCAGTATTATTGTTACAGACATGAATGTCTTAGCAAGGCGTGATGAGGCTAAGAATGTAGGCTTACACAGATTATAATTTTTACTTCACTACATTTATTAATCCTTGACACAATTTAAATAACACTTCACTGATATAGAGAGCTGTGAGATTATTTATTAATTACGTGCACTTTTTAACACGTAAACTATTTTCGTCTCACACTGAATACGTATTAAACTTCTCGAGGACGCATCTCGCGTCCGGTTAGGAACATTGTCTACAAGCAACGCGTCCAGTTATGAACGCTATCTACAAGCAACTGACTTGATTTCTAGCGCCTAAATTTGTAACTTTCTGTATTTCAAGTCTCTGATTGGTTATTTTATAAACTGTCACAAAATTTATATTATTGCTGCTCCAATAATGACTAGTAGCATTATTACACTTTCTTACTCATTATTTCCTTAAGGTTACCTCATTGTTAGCAACCTCCAACCTATTATTCTCACAGCTCCTACATTATTAAATTACGTAATATATGCGGATTACATTATTACATGTATACAATAATATAAACATATACAATGACTGTAATATACACTTTTTATATCTTGTTACATACACATATTGCTTTAAGGCGGGCTGTTATTATATTTTTTATTATATAATTTGACTAAAATACTGCCTCAAAGTTACGTCGATGAAGTCGGGGACAAGTTAGGAACAAGACAAAACCAGAAGGGAATTTACCCTTTTGTCACCAACAATAATATCCTCCTCAGAACGCGCTTGTCCTTTGGGGTCACGAATGCGATTGTCTTTGCTAGGTGTTTTAAGTTTAATTGTGATTATTTAAATGCCATTTTACTAATGGCAGAAACTACACCTAGAAACTTGGGCCTTTGTTAACAACACAGCTGTTATCTTTTCCGAGACACTCCGTTGTACTTTAATGTCCAAAACTTGGACTTTTTGAGCTTTCAACACATGTTTTAGTAACAAAAACAAATTAAATTGATTTTAGTAAAAATAAAGCTAAAATCCATACCAAAGGCTTGCCAGAGATGCGACCACAATCAAGGCTGCTTATGGGTGCTAGATTATGTTTTTATATTAATCATCTGTACGTATATGCAATTTATTTCTTCACAACATAATTGCAAACAGATAAACCATCCGGGCATGGCTTATAATTAAGGCCCGGATTTTTAGGTTTTAACCTATATTTTTCCTCGCTATTTAATTAATACATTTCAAGATATATATTCGTTTCACACTTCCTGGAGCAGAACATGCGAATTTCATTACACCTAAAAAAAACCTAAACGCATAAAATAACCTAAATAGCTGTTTTTCCTTTTTTCAAAATGAGGAATGTTATTTTCGTATTGAAACTCATTGAAAATTATTTCCACCACTTATAGCCAATAGATAGTTCAAGTTACTACAGTTACGCAGCACATGTGAGTGATGACACCTGGATGCAGCTGATAGAAGGTCAGGAGCAGCGTAACCTGCGTAACGGGATTGCCTCCAATCGTTCATCGAGAGTACTTTGTGGAAGTGAAACGATGCCTAAATCACATTTATTGAAAAAGTGAATTGTTGCAGATCCACACTTCATTTATGTTAGTGACAGACAGTGCTGGCTACATGTTGAAGGCCGGGGAAGAGGAGTTCTATAGTCCTTCCACCCGACCATGCTACATGTTACGTGCTTGGCCCACGGCCTGCACCGCCTTGCGGAGGAGATTAGAAGCCACTTCGATGACGTGAACAGCCTGATATCTTCGGTCAAGGTGGGTTTCTTAAGCCCCAAAACATATACAATTGCTCAAAGGGAAAGTACCAGTAACCCCTCTTCCACGAGCCGATACTACCCGCGGAGGAACTTGGCTATCCGTTGCCATTTACTATGCCGAGCCCTTAAAAGACGTTAAAAATTCGTCAATGAATTGTATGAAACGGAAGCTTCCTGCATTGCCAAGACTAAGAAATCACTCGAGTGCCCCACTCTTGCCGGGTCCCTTGCGTACATTAAGACACATTTTTGTTTTATACCAGAAGCTACAACTTTACTACTGAAAGGTGCTCTATATATCATTGGCAATGTTTCCAGTAAAGAAATACCTGGACCAGAGGAAGTTGTATGTTCTTCGAAGTTGCAGAAGATTCAACGAAATCTTGCTTTTGAAGATATGAAAATCATTAATTCAGTATTGCAGGGGGGAAAATATACAGAAGAACTACCCCTAGAACCTGCTGCACTAGCATCTATGTTCTACGCTCCAATGACGTCATGTTCCGTTGAAAGAACCTTTCCTTCATACAAGAATGTGTTACGTGATAATAGGAAATCGTTTACGCCAGAAAATTTCAGAATGTATGTAACTATCTACTGCAATGCCAAAAAAATAAATCTTACAACTAAGTAACAGAAAAGCAAAATTATTAATACCTGTATTGATCCACGCAGCAAAAAAAAAAAAAAAAAAAAAACTACTTTAATCAAGAAAAACCTAAAAAAACAACCTATTTTAAGCGTATAAGAAACCTAAAATGAAGGCTTACTCCACCTAAAAATGCGGGTCCTACTTATAATCTAGGACAGTAATAATTATGCTCGCTTCTGTGCCCGAGACTTTCATCAACACAATTGATAGTTGAAACTAATATATAGAAATGTTATAAAGAGAAGATTTGTACGCAGTGGCAGCTGCTGCACAAGAGCACGAGAACACACTAACTGTTAACACTTTACAGATTTATTGGTTATTATTTCTTTGAATGCCATTAAACGTAACGTGCATGTGGCCATTTAAAACTCGTATATTCATCCCGCTACTTCTCTAAACTCGAAATGTGGCAACAGGACCGGTAGCACATCTTGACTAGTGCACGTTTTAAGGAGCTTTTGCGCATGCGCGACCGGTATGAAATAATTACCTTATGGGTCAAATATGTAAGGATTGTGTGCACATTTAAAGGCGTGCACGAGGCTCCTATTGCACTGTTTTCGTACTATCACTATAATTTTACGCTAATGCCACTAGATGGCAGCACACTGCGGCACACACCGTAACAGAAGTAGATAAAGTGCACGAGCGCGAAAACTCCCCCCGGGTATTCTAGACCATCCATACTATCAACTACTATTTAATTTAGACATTACTTTCTTCTTGCCTTAAAACGCTGCAACTATTTAATTATGTACACAACAAACAACCCTTTCTTTGGTCAGACAACTTACGCATTATTATTAATAATACTATTGTTGTTGTTGGGAGCGACTGCAGTTGTATCAGTTTGTTCATAATCATAACTACAGGGAGAACCAAAAAAACTACGAACCGCCTGCGCGGTGTTTTCGCGTCCTCGGCGCTCGTTGCCGTCTGCTACTATTATAGAAAGGCGCGGATGAAACCATACATTTTTAAAACTACTTTTAAAAGTTTTACTTACCAACTTTATTAAAGGAGATGCTGAAACTGGCCACCGTCTTTGTCCATACATTTTGGCACCTCTTTAGGAAACTATCTATCACTCGCCAATTTTTTGCGAGTCAATAATTGAAGCCCGTACATATGTGAATACAATTTTGCCCCCCCCTTTTTAGAGAATAAACAACCAGGGAGAACCCCCTGCGATTTCTATCTCTGGGGTAACTTAAAACAAAGTATAAAAGACAAACCCACACACCCTGGAAGAATTAAAACAAAATATCCGACAGGAAATTGCCAGCATTTCTCAACGTGAACTACGGCGAGTGATGGAAGCCTTTAAAAGTAGTTTTAAAAATGTTGTATGGTTTCATTCGCGCCTTTCTCTGATAGCGGCAGACGGCAACGAACGTAGAGGACGCGGACCGGAAAAACACCGCGCAGGCGGTTCGTAGTCTTTTGGCTCTCCCTGTATTATGCAGCAGATGCTATATCACATTTTCATGGCTGACACGAAAATTTTGTGAACACCCAAAATGTACATCACAAGCAGCTACTGTGTGTGAAGGGGGGGGTGTTTAGTCTGGAAAAACACTCAAGAGATTTTGATCATTCTTTCACCATTGATAAGTCCTATTCTTTCTGATGGACATGAGCTAACACTTTCTAATTTCAATTTATAAATTACTAAAAGACTAGAAAGGATTTATAAAGCCTATGTATTAGAATATGAACACACTGGAGTTACAGTCGTCCTCCGTGGTGTAGTGGTTACCAAGCTAGCCACTAGTTCCCGAGGTCGCGGGTTTAAACCCGGCGGAGGGTGATGGAATTTTTTTAGGCGTAAAAACTCTTAGCATGGCTTCCTTCGTAAAGGAAGTAAAGCCGGTGGTCCCGTCATAGATTTACAGCACGTAAAGGAACCTCAAGCCTGAAAGAGGCACCTGAGCAAAATTTCCGGTGTTTCACGTCCAGTATAGAATGGGACGCTAAGAGCGTCCATAAATAAAACTCAATTTAATTTTGGAGTTATAAAAGAGTATGCTTACGAAAAAGAGTCTGGATTTCCGTTGAGAATGTCATGGAATAGAAAATAGTTGTTACTCCACAGAATATGCATGCAAAATCAGACAAATGCCGCCGATATTTCATTCCAAACAGTAAAGTATATAGACGGTCATGATTTAGCCACTATGAAAACAGAAGACGCAGCAAAACAATAGAGAATCTAATCTGCTTAAAACATTCGATACGCATACCAATGCTAAAATATTTTAGTACCCCTCATGTAAGAAAGTTTTGCTTTATTTCCTTTGTACTTATGTTGCAAACAAACTCGTTAGCAGGGCGTGCTAAATAATTGTATAAAGAGAGAAAATTGGTCACTTTAGAAATCAGTGAACCTATATTTTATAGCTAACAACTGAGAAGGTTATTTTTTTTTTCATGGTCGCAGAATATATCTATTCCAAAGTGGTTAACTTGGTGGCCGGGGAGTGCGGGATCTTCATATTCACCAGCTTCACCTCTATTTCGTTGTATACGTTCTGCATCACTGAAAGCTATGTAGTTTTTACGTTATTTAATAAGTATAAGACTAAAAAGAAGTTGCAGCGGTTTAAAATTTTACTTACTGTAATTATCTAAAAAAATCTGATGTGTTACACTCACATGACTTACTCTACTCTTGTACAAACTATTTTTACAAACGCTTATTCTCCATATGCTTCATATTAATCGAGATGTTAATCTTATTGCTAATTTTCTTGTAGATGCAAGGGGAATTGGTAGGCTTTAAGCGATAGTCAAATATTTTAAGAGCTGGTTGCTATGTGGCGCATTCCATTCTCTTTGCATTACCAGCCCCCCCCCCCAAAAAATAACGAATTCCCATTTGAGAAAAACTTTAAGTATTGGAAAATTTAAGGGAATAACAAGCAATATCTCGAAAATGGTTCACCCAACAGAAGAAAAAAAACGTAGGTATATGACATAAATTGTGTATTTTAACGCGATCTACATTTTTTGTGTAGTAAAATTTTGTCTATCTCTTATGGTTTACCAGTTATGCAAAAGTCGTTCACAATGAAGAATACTGTTGGAGACATTCCCAGAAAATTCAAGATATACATTTTATTTGTCACGAAAGTATCTTAAATATATGATATTTTAATCAAAATCGTTAAAGCCATTTTTGAGAAAATTAAAATTTTCGAAAAATGTTCCGTGTAAAGGGTAATCTGGGGTAGGGGATTTTCTTGAAAACCTTCGTGTCGCATCTCTAGAAGATACTGAACCTAAATACCAAGTTTGGTGTTTATCCGACTGTTCGTTTCTGAGTTATGCTGTTAACAGCCAGACAGACACACGGACATGTTTCCAAAAATGCTTTTTTTGGATTCAGGGGGCCTCAAAACATATATTTCCGGTGAAATCTCGGTATGGAATTTTTGGGTGGAATACAATACTTCCCCTACTTACTATACGTAGTAGAGAAAGTAAAAATTACTGGACCATTCCGACCGATGTCCCCCCCCCCAAAAGGGTACTTATAGGCTATGCAACACTTCCAGAACTTGGAGATTAAGAAAGTCGGACGTTACGCTGATGTTTCACATTTTTTTGGTGAATATCAGGGGAATTTCATCCGTTATTAGGAATTGCCGGGGCTGTAGGAAATTATAGTTATAAAAGGTAAAGGGGAAGAATCACCATAATCTTGTACAACAATTTCACAAAGAAACGGTGGAGATAAATGAAATTAATTCGTCATTCGAGTTTAAAGCCAACCGTGTAACGTCGGGTACGGCAGCACTTCATGACATTACTGTTGCAACCTGATGGAAATGCTGGCGCTGGGGGGGGGGGTCCATGTTCCTTTCATTTCTTTTGTTCTTAGCGACAGAGCATGTAACGCTTCCCTGCATTTCCACATATTAGTAGTAGACTCGCGCTCTTGATTCACACATTCTGGCACTGCCATGGGACAAAAATACGACAAATGTCACAAAAAGCTTGGTACTGCATAATATCTCAACCTCACTCACAGGGATCGATTCGGCCAAGAGCAGCAGCAGCAGCGTGCGCCACGCACGAGCTTATAGTTAATTCGGACGAAACTGCTATCTGCAACTATATATGCCTTTTCCGTTCATCAGATGTTTCTTTTAGGTGCAATGCAAAACTACCAGTGGCGGCTGCAGCATAAGAGCACGTGAACACCCCAACTTTTGACACCTAACGGATTCACTGTTTTTTTCTTTGAATGTTATTAGACATAATGTACATACATGCGGTAACATGACATCTATGGCGTCTAAATCTACCGTGCTATTCCTCTAAAATCGATGAAACATGGCAACAGGTTCACTAGCACATCTTGATTTTTTGAACGTTTTAAGTAGCTTCTGCGCATGCACAACTGGTATGGCGTAATTACCTTATGGGGCCAAATACATGTGGGTTGTGCACACTTGAAGAAATACACGAGTGCGCGGAGTTTTTCCCGCGCTCTGTTTCCACTATCACTATAGTTTTACGTCAGTGCCACTAGGTGGTAGCACACTACGGCAGAAGTAGGTAACGTGCACGAGCGCGGAAACTTCTCTCGGCTTCTCTATACCATCCATAACCTCAACTACAATTTAATTTACACATTACTTCGTCCATGTCCTAACATGGTATGCTTAATTATGTACACAACAATAAACATCCACAAAATAACGTTTTCTTTAGTCAGACATGCTGTGCGTTACTCTTATTGTTGTTAGGAGCGACTGCAGTTGTATCAACCTATTCATAATACAACTACATACAGATGATTTCAGGGCTGCACAACATTTTGTGAACACCCAAAATGTACGCACACGAGCCGTTACTGGTTGCTGGTGACAGGTCTATTCGAGATTACTAGAAAGTCCTTTAAAACTGGAGCAGCTTTCCAGCAAAAGTTTAATATTTAGACCGAGAGTACACCATCTACTGTCAAAAGTCCCTGAAATTATAAAAAATTAGGTATAAATAAACATTTTACATTTGTCATTCGAATAAGCGATAAAAAGTTGACGAAATGCAAATAGACTTCTAGAAAAAATTCAGGACTGCTACAACAACATATAATTCTTCATGTAAGCCCTGTGGAAACTCCTCGTCGAAAGTTGACGGAGGAGTTAAGCAGCACAGTGTTAGAAACAGAAAGTAAAGGGACAGGATAATAGAAGCTAAGCTTTAGCAAGAAAGGTTACCTACTGCAATAGTACGCTCCCGAAAGGGACTATATTAGAACATCCAAAACAAATCAGTAGTAAAACTAACATTGGTAACACCGGCAAGCTGTTCCTTAAAACCAAAATATATCTGCTGCTATCACTGTTTGAGACCAGTATTTGACTAAACGTTTTCACTTAGTACTTCCTCTGTTATCATGGGATACGACAATAGTGTTCTGTTTCAGAAATATACAAATGGAACCATACAAACTTTGTAGCATGCTAGCGACTGTGCAGATGTAATTAAATCATTTCTCATGCTAATTGGGAAGGTATATTTAGTCGCGTAAGAATCGGGATCCACACAAGATTTTACTGTAGAAAAAGGCGTGACATTCTCATAATTATGCGATTCCTACTTAAAAGTTGAAGCTTCCTAAGAATAGCTTATATAACAATCCGATGTGCTGCATTCAATGACTTTCTCTACCCTCTATCGTTTATTAGTGGATGTATGAACTATTCTTATGAAAGCTGTTCAATCTATTTCATTTTAATCGAGATAAACATATGCAGAAATAGCTACATTACACACATCATACAAAGGGAACAGCGATAGTCAAATGTTTAAGAACTGGACGCTATACGCTGACCTTAATATTGCGTATTATTTCTATGACATCGCTAGGAAAAACTGAAAATCGACAGCGTTTCAAAAGGATGACAAAGTATTGAACAATTCCAACCATTAATGATATCTTGGAAATAGCTCATACCACAAAAAAAGTTATCTGAAATACACTGTGTGTTTTAAAGAGTTATACTTTTTTGTGTAGTACGTTTTCGTCTATCGCTTAACTTGCCAGTTATACTCGTACAAGGTTCCTTCCGAATGAAGAGGATTTCCCAGAAAATTCGAGATATACGTTTTATTGGTCATGTACAAACCTTTAATGTAAATATTTTAATTAAACTAGTTAAGAGCCATTTTTGAGAAAATAAAACTTTCTGAAAATGTTCCGTGTAAAGGATGGCGGGGTTTCTTGAAAACCTTCGTGTCGCATCTATGGAAGGTACTGAACTTAAATACCAAATTTTTGGTACTTATCCGATTTTTCGTTTTTAAGTTATGCTTTTCAGATGTACCTACACAGACACACGGAACTTTTTCTAAAAATACTTTTTTTTCTATTCAAGGGACCTCAACACGTGTATTTTTGTTCAAATCTCGGTATCGAATTTTTGGGTGGAATGCAATACCTTCTCTGTCTTCTATGTAGGTACGTGGTAGAGAAAGTGAAATTTACTGTCCCTCAATTAACTTTCCAGTAACGTTATCGGCATTTAATCCCATTAATCGTCTTCTTGTAAAAATATTATCTAGTGAGTAGGAACAAAATATCTACGTCTATCCCATACCTCCCCTACTAAAGAGCCAAATTACAGCTCCTCTTTAAAATAACTAATTTAAAATCACTTTTAGAGTGTCTTAAGGCGAAAATGAAGAAACGTTTAAGTTTTCTCCATCTGTACTTGTACAATGACGATTGGATTCGATTGTGAAGCAGAGGGAATTCGCCACCGATCCAGTGAATGCGGATATTGTACCGACGGCCCTTGGGGGGGGCGCTCCGGGAAGGACGGAGGAATGAGGTGAAGGGAGACACCGGGCAGCCGGAACCAGGAGTGGCAGCACAGCAATGACAGTGCCCCTACAGTTTCCAGATATAGACTCTCCGGCAATCGGACAGGCAGACCGGGGACCCCTCCTTATACAGCATCCAACGCCCCCCTCTCAAAGGGGCGGTCCTTATACCCCGGCAGCCAACTTTAGGCCGAGGGATGGAAAAAGCGCACAAAGCAACCTTTTTTTTTCCTGCCCCGCTGCACGGAAATACCATCGCCGACACTTTCAACCCTGAAATAGATCAAAGGTGATGAAGGATGAATGAAAGGATTAATGGAAGGAAATGGAAGTATAGAAAATTCGGGGGATAAAAGAAACCCCTCCAACAGTCGCCTGACTAACCTGGAAAACCTCGAAACAACACCCATGGGTCAGAGTGGGAGGGCGCCGGGAAACGAATCTGGGACCTCTCGGATACGGGCCACAGACGTTACGCCTGAGCCATCCCGCTCTGTACAATGACCCTTATATGTTGATGAAATGTCATTGACATGGCCAGCATATAATTTTAAGACAAATTCTTGTTTTAACGAAGACTTACTTGTGTGTCTGTACTTACTGCATTATGTTGCTCCTACTGTTTACATTCGAAGCAAGGGTGGATAAATTAAACCATTAGTGTTCAAGTTCATACCTATTTGTTCTAATTAGCAGATTCTGTCAATAACACGCATGCAAACGAACCTTTCTCCGAGTGGCAACCCTCTCTCAGCACATTACCACGGCTTTGCTGTTGGAATGTGGCCATACCTGGTTTTCACCTGCTCTACAACATTTCCCCTTCCCGTCTTCCACCCTAATCATACGTTGTCAGTTCTGTCGCCAGAAGTCAAACACAACAGGCATAAGTTGGGGTGCTGTTGTTTCAGTATAGTTACCCTACTGTGGTCTACTATTGAGAATCCGTTGTACCATGTGACTGACACACGGCTTACAATGTATCCATCAAGAGATAGCTATACGTTACACCATGATGACCTATCACCATAAGCGACATTCGTCACCCTGTGACCTTTAGCTCGCCATATATCAAAGGTAATATTTTAAAATTTGAAAGCATGCTGGATAAGTCTTTGGGAAGACCTGAATTAAAACAGATCAAGTCACTTTAAGCTCTTTCTCTTTGATTGGCACATTTTAACATCTTTCAAGTTGAGCATCATAACAGTGTGAAATACAAAAGTAGTATACCTAAATATCCATAACAATCAAATCATGAAGGATTGGGGCACACAAAACTATAAAGCGTAGTCAAGCAGGTTAACACTTCTTTATTATTCACTGAATACAAAAAAAAATACTCGAAGCATTGTGACGCAACGGTTATGGCCTGGGGTTTTCGAGGGGTCGGCGTCAGGCAGTCTGGAATAAACAAAGATAAGTCGCGCTCTGGTCCGGCGTAAACACCAGAAGCGCTATCGGCAGATAAGCAGCATCTTCTGGAAGTTTCTTTCCCACCGCCTCCAGAACGTGTGTCCAGATAGTTCTAAAATGTTCTGTGGAAGATTCCATTAGCTATATAAGCGAGCGTTCTCGCGAGAGGAGTCAATAAGCGAGTTGGTGAGCGCGTTTCTGCTGAGGTATCAAGTGCGGTTCTCCGAGCGAGTTGGTGACGTGCAGTGAGCGTTACTGTGGAGCGAGAGATTGTAGAAGTCTTATGTTCGACTCCACACGAGTGAACCATCCGGAAGAGGAGACTATGTCACGAAGAAAGTCAAGTGACGGGGAAATTGGACTAGTTCACATTAGTGAAGTGATAATGTGAACTAAGATGAAGTCCCAGTGAAAGTTGAACCAGATCAAAACAGTGACAGTGAGAACTGAGTGAAGTGACAGTTGAAAAACTGGACAAATTCACAGTATATCAGAGTTGAGATACTTATTGTAATGAAAGTCATTATTCTATAGGTAGCAGAAAAGGCCATGTGAGCATTTATAAATATAATAAACCCGTGATTATGAAAAAGATTAATTTGCATCCCCCCTTAATGCACAATACCAACCCAATGTAAAACTAAATATGAAACAGAGACATTTAACTGAGTATGATCCTGCTTTAAAGACTAGTTTTCCCCTTTCATCAAGGACATAAAAGCCTGAAATATGCTTTGGCACTTTTAACCTCTTCAGAGTTCTCTGTGGACCTGAAAGTATCTTACTGCTGTCTTTCTAAATTTCCCTCTTCTATGTAAGTTCTGCTTCCTTTAGATATTAATTTTTTCTCATTCTGTCCTTGTCAGGGAATTTGCTGCAGTCCAGCCATACTTTTCAAACTGAATTTACAACTGGTTCATTCCAAATCAAAACATGTTCACATTCCATAAAGGCTTTCAGAATGTTTTGAAGCAGTGATTCTGAAAGCTCTCTCTACTGTGCTTGCATATTACGCTCTGAATATTTACAGACTTTGTAATCACATCATATTGCTGCACTGTATGCATGATCTATTTGTGTACTCAGTATAAAACATAATTACAAAAATATATTTTATAAGCTATACTACTGACATTAAATAACATTTTCAGTCTGTAAAACCTACATGCAGGGAAAGCACTCTATTACAGAATAAACACATTTATTTACAAGTTTCTAATTTATTCTTTTATTGTCTGTTGTTATTTGCTGTTTATACGGTTTTTCTGATTTACATGCCTGATGATGTAATTATACTAATTACTACCTTCTAGTGGTTTAGTTTTGTAATTTACACTTTGTGACAAGTTGAGGTAAATTCTAAGAGAGCCTCTAGTTATTTCATAAACATTTTTCTCTTTATCTGTTTTATTTTGTTAGAAAAAATAATTAGATATACAAACATTTTCACAATAAAAGATTACAGATGCTAAACAAAGCTATAGAAAAGGTTGGTAGAATAGAAAATGTTATTAACATAATGCTGAATTTTGTTTAACAAAATAATAATTAATTTAATAATGGTTCAAAATACTGCATCATTTATATTCTTTTGCTTGTGAATACAGTTTACATGCAAAGAAAAACTACTCCATGCTAAATGTATTCACTTGTCATTTTGATACTAAGGTAAGGTTCCCGGTTTTAAAATTTAACTCTTGATTTATTTATATTTATAACCTAAATTAAAACACTATACTTTTCAGATCAAAGCTCCAATTTTTCCTCTCCACCAGGTACTTACTACCTCTGTTGATGTCCGAGGTCGTGGGTTTAAACCAGGCACAGGGCAATGGATTTTTTTGGATGTAAAAATCCTTAGCATGGCTTCCTTCGGAAGGGAAGTAAAGCTGATGGTACTGTGTCGTAGATTTATGGCACATAAAAGAACCTCAAGCCCGATAAAGAGGCCTCTAAGCAAAATTTCCGGTCTTTCACACCCAATATACCCAATGTAGAATGGGACCATAGCAGTTAAAGAGTGTCCATAAATAAAACTCAAATATAATTTTCTGTTGATGTGAGAATCTTAGAAGATTACTTCTAAAAATAGAAAATTCTAAGAAACCAATAAGAACTGAAGCAGTTTTGGAAGCAGTATACTAGTTTCTTGTGGAATAAGATATAATATTTTATTGAAAGAGTTTCATTAAAATGATGTGCCAAGTTAGAGATTGCATGAGCAGATAATCTTGGCATAGGACATAAAAATATCTTACAAAAACTAATATCCAAATAAAATACAAATGACTTGTCAACATCTTACAGTAAAATTATTCCAGAGATTTGCAATTCTAATTAAGTCTGTGTGGCATACTATGGGAACAAACAAAAAGTGCATAAAGCATTAATATTGTTATTTCTGCAGTTGTTGTTTCTTATTTACTTTGATCTATTAGTCTGACATATTAATACATTATTGGTTCTTCTCTGTACACTTAATGGGACCTTAAGCTGTAGAAAGACATCTTGGAAACAATACTGTTCTCCTTCAGCACTGTTAATTTTCTGATGTTGATAATTAATAAATGCAGAAAAACCAAGCAGTGAAATTAAACTAACATTGACTAATGGATAATAAGCATTCCAAAAAAATCACTTTAATGTTACAATCAAACTAATGGCTAAGTAAACAATTTAGATACTAATTTGAATGTCATAATATATTAAGCTATAGCAAGAGTGGAGATTCATAGAACTTTGGCTAAGGATAAACTTTACAGCATTAACTAAAGTAAGTTTTGTATTATTAAGCATTTTAATTTTTCTTGCATATAACTTATTTCTTTGCATAAGTTTAATTTTATGTGTCTATAAGAGCACATTCCTGTCTTTTCACGAAGCATATTAACAATCTCTCTTATAAAGAGCTATTGGACCAATACATAGTATACTGATATACTGACACTCCTGCATTCATTTGCTGACGTTCTGATGGCAAACCCAATGTTTACGTTTTTGTGCAGCTTACAGTGTTAGCTAATAAAGTTTTGGATAACTGCATACTTTTGGGTCTCCTTGCATATGACTCACTTTTTTGCAAATATTTAATTTTACGCATTTAAAGGAGTACAGTTGTTTTTATGTATTAATCTCTCATACCAAAAGACATTAAAGGGACTAGAAAGTGAGTTGGGCTAAAAAATTTATTTACTTATTTTTTTTTTGCATCTTAAAAAAAAGTAGGAATCTTCCTCTTTAAAATGATATTTATTTATTTTTGAGAACAACTTACATTGTTTTTGGACACGTCAGGATTAGATATGTAGAAACTTTACATTACAGTTTCTTTACAAAAATACTATGTAACAGAATAACAAAATTAAATAATCTATGTACTTTAATTATGTGATTATGGAAAACGTGGCTCATTTAAATAGTCATTTATATGTAAATATTGCCTTTTTAGAAGTAGCTTTCTTAGTTTACCTTTAAAAGATTCTTTATTTGAGTTTTCTATTGAAGTATCTAGTTTGTTATACATTAAGATACCCAGACGGGAAATGCTTGCTGGGCTTTTTGTAAGCCTGTGGCTATCCAAATGTAAGTTATTGAGATTTCTTGTGTTGTAGTTATGATATTCCGAGTTCTTTTGAAATATAGTTATATTATTATCAATGAAGTTTAAGGTTTCAAGTTCATTGAATATGATCTACTTGGTGTTCTTATGGGTACCTTCAGAATTGCCTTTAAAATTCTTTTTTGGATTGTGAGAATATGTGTTGCTTTAGGAGAGGAACCCTTAAAGGGGATGCCATAGCCAATTTGGGACTCAACGCTGCTGTGATACACTATCTTTAGTATTTCTTTGAAGCACACATTAGCCAGTTTATGAACAGCACAACATAATTTGTTCAGTTTGATACTTAATTGTAGTATATGGGTTTCCTATGAGAATTCGTTATCAATCCAGATTCCCAGGAATTTTGTTACGCATTTTTTAACTATGGGAGTTTGATATATATATATAAGTCTAAATTATTGTTTTTTTGGTTGGTTATGGAAATACAGATATATTAAGATATCTGTACATTTAAGACTCTAAATGGTCCATTTAAATATGTCGGCATGCTGGGTCATGCCCACTTGGCTATAGAGCCAAAATTTGCTTTAAATGCAGTTCTCCGTAACTTGAAATTTTTCAAACTTAGGTGCATTTTTCTTCAAAACTACTGAACCTATTTTAATTAAACTTCTACCGTAGTTGCTGGAGCATGTATCTACAAACTTAATCTATTATTATTATTATTATTATTAGAAAAATCCAAAACATAACATTAAAAAAAAAAATTAAATTTTTAAAAAATGTACCAAAGTTCAGGATTTTTGACTTGAATACAGTCAGAAATATTTAAGTAACTTTAGGTTACAAATTAAGAATAGACATTGCTTACTCACCTAAAAAATATTTGAGGAACATACTTGAATATTGTTGAAGTAAAGTAAACCACAAGTATTAGACACACTATATTTTTTTCAAAAACATATTATTAGTTAAGAACTTTTTTGTGGCCATTTAGATAATAATGCAATTGTTTTATAGCACTGCAATTACAATGAATCACTGTACATGCCCAATTTCCTTTTAAGCTGAATAGTAGAAGTTTAGAAATGTTCATCTGAAGTTATGTATTGAAGTAATGAAATCATTAAGAATCAGCACCCAGTCCCTTAAGTTAGCAGAAGACAAGTGATCACTACATCCACATTGAGCTCTGACTATCTTTATAGTTAGCACAGCTCAGCTTCACCCTTTTCTTTCAGAAAAAAACCCATTAAAATGGACTCTAGTAAAGATCTAACAGATGCTCTGGATAGTGTTCAGTAAGCCAAAGATAAACAACAGTAACAACACAAAGAGACATTTGAGACTCAGTTCTACAGAAAATTGGCGGCTCCTGGATGGGGGATATGGTTTTCGCTTACAGAAAATTGTAAATATAAATATGCAATAGATGTTACATACATGATGTTGAAAGTTTTTAAGGTATAAAATGATTCTGAGTGATGGGAAACATTACTTAAAAATCTTATGTGTTACATTCACGTGACCTCTACTCACTCTCCTACAAAATGTTCTCACAAAAGCTTTTTCTTAGTTCAGATAAGTATGGTTTTGTTACATATTTTGTTGTAGTTACAAGGGGGGCTTAAGCAATAGGCAACTTTTTAAAACTCTGTTATCTTTGCAGGACCACAAGAAAGAAAACTAATAGTGATTTAGCAGCTGAAAAAAGTATAAAGTACTTGACATTCAAGCCAATAATAATAACTTGGAAGTGATTAATGTCATAAAAAATTTATTTGGCATAAATGTGTGTTTTAATGAGTCTATATTTTTGTGTATTAAGTTTTTGTCCAACTCTTACAGTTTACATGTTATGCAAAATCCATTCACAGGCTATTAGCAGAAAATTCAAGATATACATTTCATTTGTCATGCAGATATCTTAAATGTATGGTGCTTTAATCAAAATTGTTTGAGCCATTTTTGAGAAAATGGTATTACCAAGCATGGTATTTAACCACTATTTGTTTTTGAGTTATGCGGTTCACAGTTAGACACATGGACCTTTTTCTAAAATTGCTTTAAAAAAATCATTCAGGGGATGTGAATTTCCATTGAAATCTCCACATCAAATTTCTGGATGGATACAACTCTACTTATTATAGATTAGTAGAGAAAGTGCAAGGTGTTTAATAAAAATTAACCTCCTCTTTCTAAACCCTGTTTCTTATAACCTTACCCCACTAACATGTATTCTTCTACGCTCCCTTTCCTTCCCTTTAATGGCCTTAGGTGCACCTTTGAATGGTAATGTACAAGCCCTGTGCAATGCAAGGTCAGGTGATAAAAGTGATATAAACTCTGTCATGATAGATGCATGTGCTTTCATCATCCTGAGAGAAAGATTCAAACTGAAGGGTCTTATCTATTGGTTGATAAGAATTCACATGCATTTCAAATGCAATAACTCTTATTTTATACGGTTATGAAAACGTAAATTTGACAATTCGCCTCGAATATATTAAGATAAATAACCATATTAAATAAGGAACTATTTTATATTGCACAACAACCTATTCCATGAGAGGCAATTAATGCACATGACAGTTAAGAGATACAGGTAAAGTTATATGGAACAGATCTAAACTTGTTTTCCTACAGTAAAATTTTTAAGTGTTGTAACCACCTGCTTTTCCACTGCATACTTTAATCATTTTACTGCATATATCACCTAACTTCAGAAATGTTTGTATACTTTTTCAGAGCCAGAAAGTTACACAACGTTTTCAGCTATAATTGTCATCTAATGCATGCAAGAGAATTGGATAAATCACTGCAAAGAAATTAGGTATGTATGCCCACCTCCATGGTCTGTCCATACCGTAGCTTGATGGGCAGTGAAAGAATATCAGTGTGCACAGTAGGTAAAAGTTAGACATTGAAGATTGAAAGAGTCAATGGAGATTTTGTGCATGCAACATTGTATGCTAAACAAAAATCGGCAACATACAACAGACACCACCAATGCAACATATAAGCAATTATGAAGCTTAGCTACTACAGCACACAGCTGACTCGAGGCAGTAATAGAACTTCAACACCAATATATTCAAAAGCTTCTTAAAGTCCATTTTGTTTTTTGTTTTTTTGGCATAAATGCAAACAGTGAAAATATTGTCATATTTGTCTTAATTTTCATACAAACATATTCTGTTATGATTTATGTTTCCACATCTGGTTTAACCATTTAAAGAATAAAATGTACTATGGTATTTCAAAGGGCCTGAGTTTAAATCTTGTCATCATTGTCGTCTAGTCAGGGATTAGGTATACATGCCTGTTCCTTGCCATTTTATCCTATAATCAGCTATGTTTTCATTTACTGAGAAAATACCCAGCTCTGTTCTGATGTCTTCACTTCTCTTATCATTAACTATAGCCTGCCATCGATCTAAGAAAGTTCATTTCCGCTGCCTGGATGCACTTGCAAACACTTTTTTTTGGGCCAGGTATCATCAGATCCTTTAAGTAGAAAAAGAACTACCGTAACTTTGTAAAACTTTAGAAGTGTATCCTTCCTTACTTTCCCCTTCAGTGTTCTTATAATAGTGCCACACATTATTTGAAAGTTATTCATATCGTAAATAAAATTATAACTTATAATACATTCTAAATAATTAAAATTATTAAGTTGTTCAATAATGCTATTATTTATTATTGCCACTATTCCCTTATTGGGAATTTTCTACGGTATGCAATTAATTTAGTTTTCTATGTAGATACTGCTACATTATAGCCGCTAATCACTTTGTCCAAATTATAAAAAGCTCTTTGTAAGTCATTTTCTGACCCAGCTAACAGGTTGGGGTAATTTCCCTGATAAGTATTTTCCAGAGTTTTTCCTTGTCTTCTAAAGGTAAATATGTTGCTCTTTCTATAATGAACTCTAGGCTCACTAATCCATGTAGAGCAGGCATTCAAAACTAGAAATACAGTCTGTGTGCACCTAAGTCAGAAGTCGCATCTATATCATCTACCTTATTCTGGAACACCACGGCGAGGAGTGTGTCATTCTGGGGATCTCATAGTAAGGTGCAAAGAGACATGCAAACATTTAAATGGACTCTGACAAGCACTAATCTTCGAATGATACTGAATGTAACAAAATCTTTTACCTCTAAATATGATCTCGCACTCTAACATTAATTTTTACTTTCTCTACAATATACCTATTGTTGCATTCTGCTAAAAAATTGCATGACAAGATTTTGTCCAAAATAGAGGTTCTGAGGTCAAGAATTTAAGAAGAAAAAGGTCTGTGTGTGTGAGACTGCCTGTGAACGTCACTCAAAAACAAAATTCAGATAAACTTGACATATAAGTTCCAAAGATGCAAAACAAAAGATTTTCTAGCAAATTCCCACACCCCAAACTACTGTTTACATGGAAAAAAGTCAATATTTTATTTTTTCAAAAATGACTTAACAATTTTGATATTTAAGATATATAGATGAATATATTTATATACTTAAGATATATAGATGAAAAATGAAATGTGTATCTTGGATTTTCTGGGAATAGCCTGTGAAGCCCTCTTCATTCAGAAAGAATTTTGCACACAAAGTTGGAGAAAGTCATGCGAATGTATCACAGATTTTTAACTCTGCTTGCTGGCAGCTACGCAAATGCTTCATTTTTAATTTTATATGTGAACAGCAATTGATGCTTAAAAATATGTGGCGTTTACTGAAATCTCAGCTATTCTAGCTTTCCAATATGCACTTCAGCACTCCTTTCCTGGAATGATAACATACACTGCACTGCATTGTGTAGCTCCTCGAGTTAAAAATAAATGCTGAGTAGTATTTAATAACAAGCCCTTTTCTTCTAAAACAAAAACAGGGGAAATGCTGATTCTATGCTAAAATTAATCAAAGAAAACAATTATTTAAACTTTTATCTTTCTTACCCAATAGACTCCAGCATTCTACAATTCAGTGCTAAATCAATACATGATGTGTGTGTGTTTCTCTGTTAGCTGGGTCCAAAAAGCACAACATAATTATACCAACTTCTTTTAAAAGACTTTCTCTTTAACAGCACATTCTAGGCTAAATTCACTACAAAATTTTATCTTAAGGTATATCTTCCTTATCACCCTCTTAAATACTCCTAAGGTTTTACATACCTATCTTTTACCTTCTTAATTCACACACATCAGTTTCTTTACAGCAGAACAACAAATAAACAAAAGTTACAAATTTGAAGTATTATTGCAGAGTGCAGCATAAAGCTTGGAATATTTGGCTTTAATATTGTTAACTTCTCATGCTTTCTCACTAGCCTATCATTAAGCAAATTTAATATCCTATATGTCACACTTGCATGAAATAAGAGGCAACATTATCACCTCCACTTTGCTTTGTTTTCAAGATATGGTGTTTTCTCTGCACTAATAGAGCTATAAGAATTAAGGTTAAGAATAAAAATATCAGTTCCACATATCCGTGTTTATGTCAATGAATTTGTTCATTAACAAGGCACATTCCGATGTCAACATTTTCAATACACTAATAAGTACTTCATGGAAATGCGAATTTAGATATCACTTAGCCGAAATCTCAGAACATACACTATAAACTTTTGAATGACACTGCTTGTCCACATGGCATCTCGGTTTCATAACTTAAGCTGTTTGTAACATTTCATAAACGCTTTAAACTCCTATGCCTGGAAACTGTGCATGAATGCATATAAAAACGCTAATGAATGTAGCGTCATGTGAAAAAAACAGCATGCCCCATTCGTATACAAGCGAATTTGTACGCTGTCAACACGTACAAACTCTGGAAATAACCAACCAAACCTACTATGCGATTTACGTTACAATGAATGAATGAGTGAGATTAAAACATGCTGCACTAACCGCAATACTGTAAAATATACTCACACGGGTTTATGCCGCAAAAGGTCTCGTTACTCGTGTGCCATTGGCACCCAAGTGACCCAACCTTCCTCTACTGAATCCACAGCATGGAGTTACAAACTTCGGTATTTTGTTAAACAGTATTTAAACAATATATCAACAACGCGCTCCAAATTTTCTTGCGATCTGCAGCTCTGTACCAAATTTACAACCGTCCATTCATTAATACAAAACTGTCATTTTCGCAACAACTTCGAAAGCATCCCTCACAACCCCTCCACATAAACCACAATATTAAGGGTAATCGATGGGAGATCCTACAAGTTCAACGGAAGTGACGTAGTTTGTTGTTTTTGAAGTGCTGACATCTGTGTTTCGTTTCTAGCAACCCAAGCCATGACTTCTCGCGATCAATCCGTAAACATAACCTTATCCGACGAAAGCTAATTTTCAAAATGTAGCAATGATTTGGTATCTGCGTTATAAAATGACGTGCATGTTCTAGTTGGTTAAAAGTTCCATTGTAGCAAATTGGGTTATGGGCCGTTCTCGGTTTAAAACCACATGCTAAAATGTATTTTGCTACGATAACAAATGCATTCAAAATGGAGCAAGCAAAGAATGAAATGACATAATAGAATTACAGGCTTCATGAATTCTGCTATGTTAAATTGAGGTGCTAGGCTTTAGATTTGACTCTGCTACATTGAAATACTTATACTTTAGTTCTTTTAAGCCTCATCTTTATTTTGAATTCAGAGTGTAAAACTATAGCACTTTTGCTGAAATTAAAGAACAATGTACATTCTTAGATCGTTTTTTACTCGTGAAACAGAGTATTTTACGCTTCAAGTTATGTATTTATACCGTGGTTTAAAAAGTAATGTTATGTAGGCCTTTACCTTCGTTTCTAGAGTATCAAAAAGTTTACGCCTAGCTATAAAAAATCTCGATTCAAGTTAAGCCAAATGAGCAAACTGATTTTTGAGTTTTTTATGGGCGAAGAAGGAATATTTATAACTTGTTAATGTGGAGGCCAGTATTGTGCCATTTTTAGGAACGTGGTATAATTAAGTTATTTCAAACTGATTTTGAAAATAAAGGTGAAAAAAAATCTATTAAGTTGACGAGTACATTATTTGCAAGTTAATCGGTAGCTAGTATTATGCTTGGACCTCTACATGGAATTCTCGGGCGGCGAGACCCCCTCGCCCAGTATCTACGGTTTTAATTTACTGAGAAGCCTGCAGTTTCATTTATTTTATTCAATTTGCTAGGATCAAAATTATTATTTTCCAAAGAGATTTATTCCCATCAACATGGAGTTGGAAATGAGCGAGTTGTCTATTTTATTTTTTTCTTATATGTACATTGGTACAGATTTTTAAAACTTATCTAGGTACTTGTATACTTTATTTCATTTTCACGTTTGAACAAAATATTAGACTGCCTCTGTGGTTGGCATTCTGACTTCTCAACCTTGGGTTTGATTTTTGGCCAAATTTAGCTTTAATTACCAGCGATCTTTCTTTATTAAATACAGAGTCACTAGGTACTGTAGTTTAATTCTATGTTATATAATTATATGGCCTGTTGTTATTACTTCACAGAGTTCCAAGAGTTCTATGTCTGACAAAGAAAACACAAGATTTAAGAGAAATATTTTATTTTTCAACATAGTCACCTGGTAAATCAGCACATTGCAGAGGATAGGAAGTGAAACGTGGTGTACTGAAGCCAGTGAGGGTATAACTAGAAAATGATGCCATTACATGATGCTTGTAGCAGAGGCCATTTCACAAAATTTTCATGGAGTTTATTTCCAATTACATTAATAACAAACCATCTTTAATAATACCTCTGTGATCAAAAGAAAATTGCTCTTGTATAACATAAAATGGACTAAAATTTGAGAAAACTAATGTATATTATTTAACCCATTGGGGTTGTATGTATGCTTTTGAGTTTTACCTCAGCTAATAGAAAACATAAAATATATAAAATGTGTATAATATTTTGTGTATCATATACTAGCAATTCATAAAATAACTAAAAAAGAATGGTCTTGTGATACTACTTCCATCAAAAGTAACTGAGTAAAATATAACTAAGTCAAGTTACAAACAGTCCCGAGTGTGTTAATAGAAGTTAATGGGGTTATACAAATGAAACAATTGAAAAAAAAACCAGTATTTAGTTTTAAATATGTATAATATGACATGTAACTGCAGAATTCCTTTCACTATAATCATTAATTTTTGCTATACTAAGATGCCAATGACCTACACTATTCTTAAAATATTTGGCCCCAAAATGTGACATATGTGTATTTTCTATCAACTTCGACCAGTGGTATTGAACAGTGAGCAATACATACACTTATAATGCAGGACGCTGCTTAGATGAATGATTGATAACAAAATTAGTTGCACCTGTACACTGCTCTGTATAATCCGTAAGGCCTTGTTACAACATGCCCACACATGCTGTTTCGAACCCAGTGAGAAGCATTCCTATATTTGAATGGCTGTAGGAAACTGGCAATTTCTGGGAACATTCACATAACGACTTATATCACTGGTGAAATTGACACTATTTCCACAAGCTTGGCCTTGTTATTGATGAAAGTGCCATTGTCTGCAGCTTAAGAAGATTACTAAGGGAGAAGGAATTCCAAACTTGGTGTTCTCATTCTTAAAAAGGAAAAGGGTGTATTTCTTTATAAGCAATTCACTCCCATAAGGAGTTGGATCCCCAGACCAGAGGGCCTAAGTAGTGGTGAATGGAAGGAAGCACTGAAAATGACAGCATTCATTTGTGCAGTTAGGGAACACCGGGCAGGTTTTACGACAGCAACTTGCACCAGTGAGATAGAAACCCTTGTCCTGGGTCCGACCACATGAAAGCATACTTAGAAGTATAAGACACTACCAAGTGCACTCAATGATTGCCGAAGCCCTCAAACTCCAACAGTACCATGCTTACGAGGAAATCCATGGTATCGCAGAGAATGGATCAAATGGAAGGGTCAGCATCATAGTCATTCAACCTGGCTCATGTATAGGATCCTAGTGTCAAATGAGAAACAGACAAAGACCAGTTCAGAGAAATGTGCATTTACAACACAACAGTGTCATACTTCTGCAATAAACATATCATCTTGCTTCAACTGGCATTGTTGGCTAACTAATTGGAGCCATGGGGCGCTATCCTATGCTCTTTTGTATCATTTTGCAGGAAATATAAGTTAAAAAATTTGTTTATTAAAGCAGTGGCCCTCAGTATTATTAAAGGGACACTAGCTATATTGAAAAATCATTTGTATTGTATGTAAACTTATTTCTTCTTATATAAAAATTTGTTTGTTTTAGATAAAGCAATTTCCATAACTATTTCAGATTATAATTAGTGTTTCATATGGTTAAACTTTGCTATAAGTTATTAGTATTGTTTACAATTTCAATTATGTATTTATATCCCTTTGTTGTTTAGTATGCTTTGTTTATGGCAGTCTCCTATTGGGGAAGCTGAATTTGTTAATACATTCAGTATATATAGTTATATAGGTTGGATCATTTAAGTTGAGACTGTACAATATCTCCAAAACTAAGCATTGCAGAAAGAAATGTCTGTAATAAATAAAAGTTGCTTGATTTTATGGGGAAAAGTAAATGCATTAGTCGTGTTTTGTTTTGAAGAAGTTATGATAGTCATAGGGTCAATTTAATTTTTTTAAATGGGAACCTACAATTAGGGTCAAATTAAATTGACCTAAAGTTACCATTACAACATACTCCGAATAAAACACGATTAATGGCATTTACTTTCCCCCATAATATCAAGCAACTTTTATTCAAGACATTTCTTTCTAGAACACTTAGTTTTAGAGATATTGTACAGTCTCAACTTAAATGGTCCACCCTGTATATAATCAATACAATGATGTCACCCAGGCTCACGGATTTTTAAGCATTAAACACAGGATGAAAGGAAATAACGTTGAACTGTTGTTAGATTTCATGCAGGGACATCCACGTAACATACCATCCCCATACAATAGGTAGAGGAAGTATTGTATTCCATCAAAAGCAGATCCAGGATTCCTTTAGGAAGCAGCCAACATATTTTAAAAGATGCCTTATTAATGAGCAAAATGCAGTTAGTAATAGAGTATTTTCATTTCTAAATTTTCAAACTTTACACAAGTGATCCACACTTTGGATGCAAAAATTGATTTAAATTTTGAGAAAATTTATAACCTGATTTATTAAATACCTAATTATGTTTCAAACATATTATTTATGTAGTTTGATTACTCGGTTTTGTTCTAAGTTATTGATCCTCATTATTGGAGCTTAATTTTTATTCAGAGGCTATTTAAAGTAAGGGTAGAGCATATTTGATTTTGCCTATCTGTATTTTGTTCTTCTTTCCTCCTTTCATTTCAAGTTAGTGGATACAGTACACTGCTATGATAAATTCTCTCATCGACTGTGAAAAAACAGATGCTCATTTGGTAAAGTAAATAAAAGGAAAGGAACATTCCTAAGATAAAATAAATACGAAGTAAATAAAATAGGAACAAAATCACAGATTAATAACTGATTTTATCACAAAAAAGCAACACCATAACCTTAAGTATAACAATTGCCATAGTTTCTATAATTAAGGGGGGAGGCTACAGCCCTTTCCTGGATCTGCCTTGTATTCCACTCAAAAAGTGTTGCATGTGTGTATCTGAAAGAGAACACACAACTCAAAAATGAAATTGGATAAATACCAAACTTGGCATTAAGTTCATCTTCCAAAATGCTACAATAATATTTGGAAGAAAACTCCCTCACCCCAAACTACTCTTTACATCAAACAATTTTGTATTACTTTTGATTTTCCCAAAAAAGATCCCAATTAAAATAACACATGTTTAGGATACTTGCATGACTAATAAATAAATATATAAAATATATCTTGAATTTTCTGTGAATGGCCCATGAAGTCCCTATATTTGATTGAATTTTATATAGCAACATGCAAACTTAAATTAGACATAAATTTACTACGAAAAAATGCAGAGCTCTTCAAAGTGCATAATTTGTATGAAATATTTTTTTTTTTTTTGGTAATGTTAACCGTTTTCGTAATATTCCATTTGAAAGTTTAGAACTCTCGCAAGCATCATCTAATAGACATGCTTGAAACTTTGCATTTTTTCCCCTTTCCTTTGTTTACATTACAAGGCCTTGTTACCATGAATACACATCTGAATGCAGTTTCCGCATATTGTAAATCTATGCACTTCATGCTTAATTTGAAATCACTCCTAGGCAAATATATATGTGAAAGGCATAGCACTTTTAATATGAATACTATTGCATATAGCATAATATATGAACTATAATCAGGAGTATCTTCCGGGAAAGAAGGCATAATGTTCTGGAGTTTTCTCATTCAGACATCCAGAGGGGGCTTCAAAACAAAAGTTACACATGGTTATGCAGGCCAAATAATTTTTACTGAGTCACTGATTTAGTTATTTGAAACAAACATACATAGAAGACATCTCATTTGCATATATCATTTTGATCATTAACACAATCTGCCCATATATTTAATGAAAGTATTTCTGTTGAAGTGCAAAAACTTCTCCCAGTGAAATTTGTTACCAGGACATTTTCTGGTCTCCTATTACAAACTATATGATCAACTTACCATCCTAAGAGTAAAAGAGGAGGTTAAAATTAAAAATAAGTAGATGACAAAAAAACTGTCCATTTCTGATAATTGCAGCTGGTTATCTGAAGTTTCTGCAAGATGTATTTCCTTCATAGTGAAAAATTATGGCATTAGTTAATGGCCATCCAACTATGTTTGTCCTAACAGGTGGATTGAGTGCTTTGGTTCTGTTGGACAGATGGATTTGAACCTCAAAATTTTTTCTGGATATTAAAAGAGAGGCTGAAGCTGGACCTCAAAATCCTTCGGCAACATATCTTTTTTAACAGCTTGTAGAAATACAGAACAATTGGGGTTCTTAAAGTGTCATTCAAAACTGCATAAACCAGGAAGAAAGCAAGCCATTCATCACTTGTAACATCTCAGGGCTATAGAGAAGATGAACAAAATGATAATTAGTAGGTGCTCAAAATAGTCTATCAAGAAGCTAAAATGTTTTTAATAAAAGTTGCTTAATTTATTAATGGGAACCAGAATAAAAAAAATTATGCTTCCATTTAAAATTATAAAGTTGCACCCCTGGTGCATCAATTGTATGTTATACCTCTCATGCAAGTTAAATAGTTTCTTTAACCAAAGTTGGTCTACATCAAATACTTTACTGAAGTCTAAGAATATGCCCAACATGTTTATCTTTACTATCTAAAGCTGTTAAGTAATTGTGATCTCAGTTGTTTTATGTCGAATGCCTTGCTTGTAATCAGGACTAATAGTTCATTTATACTACTCAGCAACATTTTTGTTATAATTATATCATGTGTAACTATTTCCATGGAGTATTTATTACTCAGTCCATTTATTATAGTAATTATTTCCTCAAGAGTTACCTACTTCATAAAATTTACATTACTGGCAGAACTATATCCATTGTGTTTTTGTTTGTACCATTTCTTTAATTGCTTCTGTAAAATGAGTTTAAAACATGTGTAGCAACTTCAGTGGTATTGGTAATATTTCTATTGTTATGCTGTAATTCTATGTTATATAATTATATGGCCTGTTGTTATTACTTTACAAAGTTCTAAGAGTTCTAGGTCTGACAAAAAAAACACAAGATTTAAGAGAGATATTTTATTTTTCAACAAGTCACCTGTAAATCAACACATTTAATTCAAGGACTTTCCAAATTTTTAATGCCCGTAAAATAAGATTTTCCAATTGTGCAAAATAAGGCCTGTCTTGGCTTCGACCTCATCATTTGAGTACATCTTCATCCACTCAGCCATTTCTTCAAGGTTGACAACATAATCACTGTGAGCCAAACCTGACAAATATGGCAGGTGTGCAAGCACTCAGAAGTGAAGGTCATATACTTTTGCAGCAACAATCTCAGACATGTGTGAAGGTGCACTATTGTGATGAAAGAGAACTTCCTGTTTTGCAATGTTTAACCTCAACAGTATCCTCCAGTTGGGTCAATAGTGAAGTATAATGAAACCATAGCCATGAGTTTTCCTGCATATTGAACCATTTTTGCTTTCTTTGGTACACTTTCACCTGTTGGCACCCACTGTTTGGACTGCTCTTTCATCTCTGGCATGTAATGATGAATCCAATCTCATTTACCGTTACAAAACACCGGGGAAACTCACTGGAATCAAATTGGGTTTAAACAAGTGTAAACACACCAACTTTTCTCTGGTTTCTAGCCAGGTAAATGGTTGAAACCAACGTTTCGAAGTTGTTCATCGTCTTCAGGATAAACGTCGGTTTCAAACCATTTACCTTACCAGAAACCTGAGAAAGTTTAGTTATTATGCCGTCAGAAAGCTTCACCTCTTAAGTGTAAACACTATTGAGCAATGTTTATTCGAATGCGGTACCCATCGAGCGGAAAGCCTTTTCATATTCAAAACTTAATGTAAAATGTAGTGGACACGCCTCGATATCTTTGCGTCAGCTAAATCGCGTACCTTCAATCGGGGATTACCGAGTGCAATTTTTGTCGTAATCTGGTCGGTTGTAGCAATTTTGAAATGCCCTGAGCACTTATCATCTGGGTCTACAGTCGTACTTACATTCAGCAGCCCATTTTTTTAACCATTAAAAACGAAAGGCTAAGGATCCTTTAATGTCTAATACTTATGTGCGAGGGTGTTCAAAAAGTAATGCAACATAGTTTTTCCCTCGGCCAATAATTTGTGGTTCGGGAATCTGTACATTTGGTGCGACATATCCTTCAGGATTTCTGCGTCATCCATGTATTTTCATTAATTTCGATAGACGGCAGCACTATTACCAGATGCTAACCTCTAGTTCCCGAGGTCGCGGGTTCAAACCCGGCGGAGCGCGATGGATTTTTTTCGGGCGAAAAAATCCTTAGCAAGGCTTCCTCCGGAAGGGAAGTAAAGCCGGTGGTCCCGTTTCATAGATTTACGGCATGTAAAAGAACCTCAAGCTTGATAGAAGCCTCTGAGCAAAATTGCCGGTCTTTCACGCCCAATGTAGAATGGGATGCTAAGGACCACAGCCGTTAAAGAGCGTCCGTAAATAAAACTTTTTTTTACGGTTACCAGCGATCGAAATTGCGTATTAACTGAGGCATGTTCTAAACAAAGAGCAGTGATTGAAGATTTCTTTTGACGGAAAACGATACCTCACAAATATATATTCAGGGGTGCCCATCCCCCCCCCAAAGGCTATGGACGCATTGCTTCCAAAACAATCGTCCTGTCCCCCCCCTCCCACTATTTTTTTTGAAAGTTCAATTTAAAATATTGTTTTTTTTTAATGCGGCTGGAAACCTTCGAAAGGGGTTGTCTTATAGGTGCTGTAGTAGTTATTGTGATACCCGTACACAATAAAAGCTTAAACAAATAATTGGAAAGTTAAAACCAATTCTTAAAAAGTCATTAATATTTACAGCAAAAAATAAAAATATTTGGTATTTAGTGTATTTTATTACTTGGTATTTCAATGTATTCTATTATAGCTATCTAAATAGACCAATATAGCAGTATACTCATAATACCGCTATAGGAACCTAGAACTATATACCTACCTATAGGTAATGATATACTTCTTTCTATACATTTCCAAAAATTATCATTTGATACGCCACATTATACCATACAGTTTGGATGAAATTGTACTTAGCATTACTTTGGGGGGGGGGATACAGCACATGTAGATTAACAAACCTAAAGATACAAACTGAGTTAACAATTACAGTACCTACTCGATTAAAAATTGTAATAAATGTGTTTACGATATATTATCTATGTTAATTTACTTCAATATTTTTGTATTCCCCAAAATTATGAATTCCCCCCTCCCCAAATGTTCCTGATGGTGCAACTTGCACTTTATATTCGAGGCAATCCACAAATCACAATTAAACAACTTACTGCTGAACTTGACATCTATTATGCCAAAGCCAACGTAATTGTTCATCTGTTACGGTATTTAAAGGTTTGTGCCATTTTTCTACTCTAACTGGAAATAGTAATGTGAAGTTATAACAATTTGAAAGAGGAAAACAATTTGGATTAAATTTGTCGGTTTTCGAAATTTGCAAAATTAAATATAATTCAAGAAAGAAGAATGATTCAAATATCGTTAAATATTAAGAATGGAATGATAAAAACTAATAAGAAAAAATAAGTTTTCTTAGATTAAAAAATACAAGATGGTGTAATTCAAGGAAAGTGTTAAAGCAATAGGATTCAAAAATAAATATTGAATTCTTATCAGTAGGAGCTAAAATAAAAGTGTAAATAATGTGTTAATTTATAAAAGCAACACTATTATCTTTATTATTATTGAAGGTGAAAGTAAGATTTTAAAGTGGAAATCTGATATAAGAAATATGAATTCATTTGAAGCAAAACAAAAGACAACTTGAATAAAGTATGGGTCCATAAGCATAAATCAAGATTTACTAGCAAATGAAAAAGTAAAAAAGAAGACCAATGTAGTTAAAGGCGGGTAATAAATGCAACTAAAAAAAAAAAACTATAGTAGTGCTAAAATAAAAGACAATTGAAGTAATTAATGGGAATATCAAATGGATTGATACTGAAAAATAAGTATATAATAAAAATTTAATGAAATGAATCAATTAATATTGTTGGTATAAGACATTAAAGAGATCAAGGTTATCTAAGGACATTGTTAAATGAGAAGAAGATTTTTGCCCATTAGGTTCCTCAAAACCTAACAGAAGACCATAAGGAGTAAAGAAAGGTTATTTGTGCCTAATTGCTTGCTTATATGAGCTTAATGACAACAATTTTTTGCCAAACCTTGTCACAGGTGATGAAATATGGGTGCATCACTTCGAGCTGGAACAAAAGCAATCCAAGAGAGTGCCATGACACCGCATCTTCTCGGAAGAAGTTCAAAACCGCACCCTCAGCTGGTAATGTAATGGGTAGTCTTCTGGACCTGGGACTCATAAGGGGTTACTCTAATGGAAGTACTCCCTCGTGGTCAAGCAATCAACGCCAGAGTCTATTATGCAACTTTTAGGAATTTGAAGAAACCATTCCGCGCGTTCGTCGCCACAAAAATGTGAAATTCTCCTTATCTACGGCAACGCATAGCGCCACACAAGTCTGCAAACTCGAGAGACGAAATTACAAAAGTGATATGGAATTCTTAAAACAGAGACACAATGCCCCAGCTTCTAAACATATAACATGTTTAAAGAATAGAAATTGAGTCGTATTAGATACACAATACATCATGTACCTTTTTAACGAAATATGTTTCGGTAATGTATTTCCGTCAGCTAGATGCTGATTGTTGCTGAATGGAACACGCAGATGCTGCTGTCCTCTGGTGGCATTTCTAGGGATGTTCTCGTGAGGATATCTAAAATATCTATAAATGCTTTTGACATCAAGAGGTTCCTGTTATATACTTTAACAGTTCTGATACTAGGTTTTGTTTCATGATTTTCTTGCCAAAAATGTGCTGCTATTGCTGAGTTTTCTTCTTGTCTGTATTTTATGTTTTTGAGATGATCTTTGATCCGTGTTGCATTTCTTTTTGTTTTACCATTATAGAATTTGTTACATTTGCAGTTTATTTTATGCATGCCTGATTTGTCCTTTTTGGGTACGGTGTCGTTTAGTTGAGAATTCAGAAGGTTCCTAATGGAGTAACTGCTCTTTGGTGTTAATTCCTCTGTTGAATTTATCCTGAGCCACTGGATGGTATGTGAATTTTCTGAGTGACTTTTTCTCTTTGTGCGGAGAAAATAAAATATGTACCATTACAACAAACTTTGCATGAACTTTTGAGGGTCTCTTAAAATACAGGGAGTTAGTCTAACATGCAAAAAAATTATACCAGTAATTAAAATTAATGAATTGCATTTCAAATTATATGCCCCATATGTGACTACCATTTACCTGAACCTCCATCTGCTGGCACTCTCTCCATTTGTCAATAACAGCAGATATCTGTCTTGATCATGTTGGTCCCACATTCGATTACCTATATGTTTTAAATGCTCCGTATCACAAATTTTTGTCTTTAGTAAACTCCTTTAGCAGTGGATTCCACAAAAAATAGACCATAGGATTAAGATCTGTAGAATATGATGGCCATAAATTTGTTTCTATGAAATCAGCAGTTTATCTGTAGGTATTCCACTCTTACTTCATGAAATGATGCAACATTTTGCATAATCTGACTTCTTCTATTCCTGGAAACATTTCTGAGATAGGACATCTTCACATATGATTGTGCACTGAACCTGATTTCCTGTTCCATGAAGAGTAACTTAATTTCTCCTCCGTTTAAAACACCTGCAGAAACCATAACAGAATCTGAGAACATCATCATTTTTCATGCAATTGTATCTTGTGCAATTTGTTTTTCTTTTTGCCCTCTGTCATAAACTTGGTCTTTCAGAGTGTTTTTAGGAACCTCAGTAGCACCCTACACTCATCTATGAACTATATTTTGTGGATTTTGGATTTTCACTCCGCTTAAGTGTCTCACGGCTCCAGCTAATCTTTTCTAGGATGTCAGAACAGTTACATTGTTCCTTCCTACACATTTAAATGACAAACCTAACTTGCTAATGTTTCTGTGTAAGGGTGGAGACAGGCTGTGTAACAAAAGAAATTCCACAAAAGAAAGGCCTTAGGCAAGGATGTAAGTTAAGCCCAGTTTTAATTAATTTATACATAGATGATGTCTTCCTAGAAATTGGAAGGAATAATAACTGTGCACCAGTAATTAACAACATCCAAATCCCAGGACTTCTTTTTGCAGATGACCTAGTGGTAGGATCTATTACAGTAAGTGGTTTAAAACAATCATTACAAGCAATTGATGTATATTGTAAAGAATGGAGGTTAAAAGTAAATCAAGAGAAAACACAGATTGTGGTTTTCAAAAAGGGGGGAAAATTAAGCAAATATGAAAAGTGGAAGGGAGAGAATAAAGATTACAGGGTAGTGCGTGACTGTATCTATTTAGGAGTAAAATAGATGGAGGTAATAAATGGGAGAAACAAAAGAAGTTTGCATTGGCAAAAGGTAAAGGGACGATGGCAGCAATTAGTAGCTGCAAATATAAAGTACCTAATATAGATGTTAAATGGCTGGAAAAAGTTTATGAGATGGTTGTGGAGGCAAAAATGATGTATGGTATAGAAATATGGGGATTAGATAGAGGATGGGAAAATATAGATGTGGCGCACAGGATGTTTTGTAGAGAAATACTAGGGCTACCGAAGTCAATTGTAAGACAGGTAGCACAATTAGAGATGGGCAGGGTGACAACTAAGGGGAAGATAATGGAAAGGGCTTTGAAATTTTGGTACAGAACTTTAAATCTAGGAAAAAGTAGTGTGTTAAGACAATGTATTGAATACCAAGAGAATAGCTTAATGAATGATGGATGGGTAAGTAAATTACGGAACATTTTGGAGAAAAACGGGTTAGGAGATATATGGAGAAGGAGAGAAAATAACCTGAAAAATTTTTGGAAAAAGGTGAGGAAAAGACTGGAAGATATAGAAATACAAATCATGTTCAGTGAGATTGTCGAAAAGAGCTCATTAGTTTATTATAAGCCAATGAAAAATACATGGGGTAGGGAAAAATATATAGACATAGTAAATAAAGAAGAGAGAGAATCTATTGCATGGGTAAGAACCAGAGCATGGAGGCTAAAAGGGCTAAGACAGGGTATTCCTCAGAACCAATGTCCGATATGTGGTGGTAATGAAGACATTGAACACATAGTATTTAAGTGCCAAGGAACAGAAAATTGGAGAAAATAATTTTTTAATAAGAAGTGGTTGAAGGGGGATAGAAATACACTTATGATCGAAATGATATGTAAGGACGCTAGAAGCATTGGACAGTTTTTGTGTAAAGTAAAAAATAAATGGCTTTGGACAGTGGAAAGAGAAAAGTAAGAGGTAGTGTATCTTACTTTGAGTGGAAAACTATAGTGAATATGTGATAGTTAAGTAATCAATAAATGAAAAGTGAAAAACAAGTGGAAATGGGACATGAAAAAAACAGAAAAAAAAAGAGCAAGATAATTTATTGACAAGAAACTGTAAAATGTAAATAAACTGTAGTGATTGTCTACTGAATGAGTGACCAGGGTCAAATCGCAGTACACAATCAAATTTGTAAAACTCTTAGCACAATAAAATACTTCCTGGGTGTATTTGGGGGGGGGGGGGGAATGTATGCCTGACTGAAGAGATACATGTGTTTGGTGTGCTGTCCTACAATGGAGTAAAGCTTTCCACTTCCAATTATTTAGGTGATGCCAGTTTTCATTTTCTTGCTAATCAAACCTTGCACACTTGAGATAGATCATTCTCGCTGGGCATACTTCCTCACAGTTTGATATGAAGCAAAGTATATTCATGCAAAAGCTTAATAAAAATGTTGTTACACAAACCATTATTCCTTATCTGAGAACTCAATGCAAAAGGAAACAAATGAAGCTGACACAAAAAATGACAGAGCCTGCTAAACTAGCAAAACAGCACAATGGTTTATTGAACAAAAATGTATCATTTCATATGGCCTTATATAAAACAAAGAATTTAAATGTAATAAATTGTTATTAGACATGACTATATCAACCTTTCCAATATATTAGAACCAGGAAATTTAACATTCATATAAACTCATTAGCAGACGAGCATATTTAACGGAATATGAGCATTTTAATTTTGCACAAACATTTTGGTCCACTGTGTACACCGATTTAACACCTGTGATTACGTCAATAGAATCAGTTTCCTCAAATTACTGACATGTAAACTAGGCACAGAAGTCTCACCATTACTAAAACACGTTATCACTGGTTTGAGATGTCCATTTTCATTAGCTAAGCACAAAAATATACATTACTGATAACATGTCATGAAATGCCAATGTATACTTCAAATTTCTTCAATGTAAGAAAGAACATGACCTACAATACTCATCAGCCTGAATGTTTGGACATATTTTTATTTATGTTTTCCTCTAATGGAGGTCAAAGTGGGACAACTAATCTTATTTTTCGTTCACTTCTATGACTATATCAATAATATTTCTGCCCCAAATTTTTTTTTAAATACTTTTACAGACAGTATGATTTAAGTAGTAATTGTACAAGCAAAAAGTTCTGTAAAGCATAATTACATTTTCATTTTCTCCGCAATATATATTAAGTAGGGCAAGTATAATATTCCACTCAAAAATTCAGAGTCAAGATTTCACCGGAATACATGCTTTGAGGTCCCCCGAATCAAAAAAAAAAAAAAAATAGAAAAAGGTCCGTGTGTGTGTGTGTGTGTGTGTGTCTGTGAACAATATAACTCAAAAACGTATAAGTACCAAACTTGGTATTTACGTTCAATAACTTCCAAAGATTTTCAAGAAAACCTCCCCTACCCCAGACTATCCTATACATGGAAGATTTTTTGAAAGTTTTGATTTTCTAAAAAATGGCTCTAACAAGTTTGATTAAAATACCATATATTAAAGATATTTACATTACAAATAAAACGTAAATCTTGAATTTTATGGGGATACCTACTTCATTTGGAAGAAATTATGTATAATCTTATATAACTAGTAAATGTTAAGCGATAGGTGAAAATGTACTACACAAAAAATTTATATCTCTTTAAAACACGCAATTTATTTCAAATAGATTTTTTTGTAGTATCAGTCATTTCCAAGATATCCATTATTAACGGTTTGATTTGTTTAATACTTTGTCATTCTTTTTAAGTTCCATTGATTTTCAGTTGTTTCTCGCAATGTCATGGAAACAGTATGGAATTTTAAGGCCAGCATATAGCATCTAGTTCTTAAACATTTGACTATCGCTGTTCCCTTTGTATTTATAATGAAATGTGTAATGTAGCTATTTCTGCAAAGGTTTATTTAGATAAAAATGAAATAGATAGAAAATAAGCTTTAGTAAGAATAGATTGTACGCTCACTAATAAATAATAAGAGTGTAGAGAAAGTCATGTGAATATATCACATCAGATTTTCTCTAACAATATGTTACTGCAGCTAAAAGTAGATAAAATGGTTTCAAATATACAAACATTTACCTGCAAGAGATATATTTTAAGGAAAAATTGATCATAATGATCTGTTACAAAAAATAATTTGACTGGAAAAGGGGTGGGGCAAGGCACAATTCATGTTTGTGTTAAAAAGTTGTAATTGAATGAATATTAAGCAATGTGGAAAGTAATTATAAAACATATTACCATTCAAAATAAAGAGAGTTGAAGGTTATTACACTATTTTCAAGAAATACATCACCCTGTCTCCACAGAATAACCACAATATACAGAAACTACTATGCAACAGAACAAAAGATCCTATCCCCAATGATAAATCAGCTGGTATAAATAAAATTGGTTGTAATGACTGTAACCTGGTATACATAGGAAGAACCAAAAGAAATCTTGAAATAAGACTTAAAGAGCATATGAGATGCATTTACCAAAAACAGCCAGATAAATCAGCAGTAGCACATCATTTCTGGTCTTCAAACCATGATATCACTCCTAACATAAAACTCT
Organism: Deroplatys truncata; assembly: GCA_030765065.1. Taxonomy (NCBI): domain Eukaryota; kingdom Metazoa; phylum Arthropoda; class Insecta; order Mantodea; family Mantidae; genus Deroplatys; species Deroplatys truncata. The sequence goes on from CM060979.1 coordinate 19,660,531, forward strand.
TAAAACCAATCAACAGCAGCAATGAATTGGACATCTGGGAAAAAATACATATCGTCAAACACAGGAATCACCTAATGAACTTCGAACTGCCGCCACCCAACAGCCTTTGGAGGTTCATCAGCCCAGCACCAGAGAACACCACTAGCCACACACCTTCCCCAGACAATGACCAGCAAAATCAGTTGACGACATGATGATGGGAGCAAACCGTCTCCCGAAATGTGTTCAAGTAAGAACATTTTAGTGATGTAGTGTAACAACCTTCAACTCTCTTTATTTTAAATTATGACACATCACTGTTACTAGCTTCTAAATCTTCAAAATTAGTCAATATTACAATTCATTGGTAAAATTAAATACTGTACAAACACAACATAGCAAAACAAAATGGCTCCTATAAAGCTGCAAAATTATATGTGAATTAGGTAAAAATTGGATGTACAGAAATAAATACTATGAAATACAGAGATATAATTTTCTGAAATGTCCAAATGTTTGCAACATTTAATAACTCAGGCCTTAAAGCGACACCGGAAACTTTATACAGCCCCATCTTGTCACTGCTGCACATGTAAGGAACCTGGGCAGGGGCTGAGAGCTTTTTACAGACTTTATATATTACTGGGGGGGGGCCCTGGTCTGGATCTTTCGCCCTCTTCACTACATATGATAGGATCAAAATTAAAAGACACTATCCCATTTAGACCTCCATCAGAGCTATTAAGTTCAATCATCATGTACTTCCACACTTCCAGATATACTAAATACAAAAGTACAAATATACTACTAATTCCTGTAGAATATTAAATAAGAATATATAAAATCGCTAAAAAAAAATTTATTCAATTCCGATAACATAAACCATAATAAACTATGGAAAATAATAAAATATTGTATAAAACACATTAAAGATTAAGAATTAAGGAACTAAAATTGATATACAATTATTTATGTATTAGTATGGGATAAGCATATACAAATGTTTATGTCTTCTAGCTTTCTTCCATTTGTGCTGGCTGATTTTGTTTAGTAGTGGCAACAATGCTTTAGCGACACTGTGCAATGTTGTTTATACCATAGGTTAGTTAAATGCTGGCCTTCCTTCAGAGCAAATGAACTCACCTCCACATCCCTACACAGTAACTATGACAACAGAGCAACTGTGAATGATCAGTTTCACAGTACAATTGCTATGTTTTCAAAGCAAGAATAGAGAAGATGGTTAAAAATTGAATATGCCAGAGGTCACACAACACATCAGTGTCACCAAAGACTGCAAGAGGCTTGCAGTGCTTCTGCATTACTTTACTGAACAGTAGCAAGGTGGATAAGAGCCTTCAGAGAAGGACATAAAGCCATATGAACTGTGTCTGCATTAGTGGAGACAAATTGGAGCTTCACAATTCATTTGCATTGCCTTACCAAATGGTATCCAGATGAGTAAGAACCTTCAGAGAAGGGTGTGTAACTGTGTCAGGCATGCCTCGGCCTGGTCATCCACCAGTATGCGATAAAGACATGGACATCTACGTTAGTAGAGATGGATTAGAACTTCATAATTTACGAGTTAGCCCAAATACAGGAGTGGCATCTGTGTTTCAGATCCTGAAGGACTGGCCGAGAATGAAAAATTGCCTCAAGATAGGTTCCACATGATTCAACTTATGAAATGGCAGCAATGGACACTTCTTGTAGTCACTAGCACAAAGGAGAGGCCTTCTTAAGCTGTATCATTGCAATTGATGAGACTTGGTTCAGATCTGAACCAAAGCTGAAATGCCAATTGAACAACAGTACGGCAGACTTCCACCAATACGAAAGCTATGGCGAATCTTGTCTACAATTGGGATGGTGTAATCTTAAAGCATATCATTTTCCAACAGCAGCACATTAATGCACAGCGCTACTACTTGTTTTTGTAAGATGATCTGCAGAACAGCTCTAAGAAGTAAACTTATGCATAATCCACCCATCATTCTGCATGATAAAGCTTAGGTGCATACAGCAGACCTGTGTCTGATTTGTTCAGTTGCTGGGACTGGGAAGTTCTTTACTACCTCCCATACTCTGATTTTAAGTCCCTGCAATTTCAACCTAAGCCCTAAGATGAAGAGATCACTCTGTTGGATTCGCTTCTGAACAGCTGAAGACGTTCTTCAGGTGAAAGATCATTATTAGGCTGTGCCAACGGTATTCAATGACATCTGTGTCACTGCGAACACATGAATGGCCTGTAAAACTTAGAACTGCTTATGTATGTGATGTATCTAGAAAATAAATAGTTGCCACTACTAAAAACTTAGCCGCAGCAAACTTTATGAGTTTACTTTCTTTGGTAACAATTTCCTTCATTAAAGCTTAGACTTGCTTTAACAGATTATTGCAATGAAAAGTATCACAGTATAAACAAAAAACTTGCACTCTGTTAGCACATAGAACAACTAAACACCTGAATGTAATAAAACTGATGATGCTATATAACATGGAATGAGATGGTGCATTTAATTTACATTATGACTTTTCTATGAGTGACATTTGTTATTTTCTAGCTAAAACAAAAAGTCTTATTAGGTATTGCAAATATTACAATGTAATTGAAAACTTAAAATTATTTTCCAACTTCCTTTGACTTAAAAGAAATATTTGGCTACGCATTCTTATAGGTTTTGCTTATATTCTTTCTTGCACATGCAAACATGGATAGACAAATACACACTAAAAGAGAGAGAAAAGCAAGAAAAGGGGGAGGTGGGGGAACACCTAATTACATTGTTCTTATAAAAACAAGATAAAATAAAATTGTACTATGCTTATCTCTCTCAAGTAGTAAACACACATATACTTTAAAACCAACTTGGATTTTGCAAAATAACTCAAAGCCTGGCACTTTAGGTAAGTTGGGCAAGATATTTTCTCTTCTATTTAAGAGAACTTAATTCTAGTCAAATAAGCAGCACTAAAAGCATTGTAAGGGACCATTCAGAATGTAAATTAAGCATTACATAACATAAAACTTAGACATAAACTTAATGTGATATGCTGTCATTTACATTGACAAATGCAAACGTAGGCTGCAGTCAATTGCAGGAGAGCATTAAACAATTGAGCTGATATGGCAGCCTGCAAAGTGATCACTGACAAAAGAGGTTATGTACATGTACCAAAATGAACAAGAGCTAATTCTCCTGTTAGGGACGTTAAACTCATAAAATAGCACCACCCACCAATTTGTTTTCCTGCTATTTTAACAGATATTCCACCAATTATTTCTGGCCCAAATTACACAAATTCAGTTAGCGAGTCAAAATTTGTTTTTTCAACTGCAGCGCTTATGTCAGACTCCAACTCTCAAAAATAAAGAGTTTATTTTTCCACTATCTTCATGAGCAGTAGACAACCTAAAGTATTGTTTCTAAACAAAAGATTCAGCATTATTTCTTTATTAAATATTGTGTTAACTTGTGAATTTCAGTGTCAGGTACTTATACTTTGACGGCTGAAGTACAAATATTCCATTTACTACTCAAACATTATCATAAAAGGCACAAAGCTAACCTTAAATTATAAAAATTCTACCTTTATTAACAAACATAAGAAAATTTCATACAAAGAAGGATGACTCAGGGCTGTATCTTAGGCATATAATGCTGATGATTACCCACTACAATCTTATGAATATTTTTATGAATTTGATTACTTGTAAACTGTAAGTTATGAAACTATTTTCTGATGACATCAAACCTTTTAACATTTTCACTATTAAAATGAAATAATTAATTAGTTTTTGTAGCTTCCAGCTAGTGCAACATTTGTTTTATTGCTTTCTGCTTCTATAAAAATATTGTTCTATCACAGTTGTGTTTGTGTTGTATATGTTTTCCCACAATAATTACTAGTCCGTCAGGTCTATGCATATGCTTTCATTCTCTGGTTCTTTGTTGTGAAGATTACGATTGTTGTCTTCTGATGAAACCCCACTGCTTTTCCTCTTCAGTGTCTTCGAACCAGTTGCTGCAGAAGATAAAAATAAACCAGAATTAATTAAAAAATGAAATTACCAGCTCATTCTGCTTCTCATAAGATACTAAGGGCCAGCTTCACCAACAACAATAATCTTATTTAACTTAAATAAACAGAGTTAAAACAGCGTTTTGATAAAATAGCTGTTTCACCAACCAGTAATGCATATGCTTTCATTCTCTGATTCTTTGTTGTGAAGATTATGATTGTTGTCTTCTGATGAAGTCTCACTGCTTTTCCTCTTCAGTGTCTTGGAACCAGTTGCTGCAGAATATAAAAATAAACCAGAATTAATTAGAAAATGCAATTACCAGCTCATTCTGCTTTTCATAAGATACTAAGGGCCAGCTTCACCAACAACAATGATCTTATTTAACTTAGATAAAAGGAGTTAAAATAGCTGTTTCACCAACCAGTGTAATGGTTGCCGAGGCCTGGAAACCCGGTTAAAGCCTCACCAGCCATTTTCCACCATTTATGGATCAAAATCTAAGTTAGTGAAGCAGAAAGTAAAATTGTGCTGCAACGAGCATTGAGTTTGATTATGCAGAACGACAGATTTGAAAATTGTGATGAATATTTGCAGAGAGCGAGGCAATTATTATTTCAATGTACCCATATTATGATGTAAGATTTTGTGACATGGTTCCGTCTCTCATAACAACCTGCAGACTGCATTACATGCACTGCTTATGTGGTCGGTGGCCAGTATTTTGGTTTGTAGTCCTGAAATCCAGGTTCAAATTCCGGCTAGCCGGGGTGGATTTATTTTGAATTACAATTTTTCCCTACCCTCCACAGAGTCTGGAAGTATGCATGTGTAAGTTAATATATAAGTGTTTCAAGATAGAAATAATTGAAACCTAACGTTAAATAACCTACAGTCAAGGAGGAGTTTCTCAAGTCAATGCTTGTGATTGAAGTAGATGATGTTTATGCAATTAATTACGTAAATTATTTTATATCTCCACCACGTATGGGAGCCAACTTGAAGAAGTGTTTGTCATTCTGCTTTACGTATATATGTTTACATAAACTTGAACATTGGTATGTTTTGCTTCTCGTAATATATTTAACTTGAAGAAGATGGTATGCTTACGTAATTGTATTTTACGTAATATTTATTTAGTTGCATTTAAGGAGTTCCTAAAACACGCTTTGGGCGTCTGTTTGAATTTGTTGATTACGTAATAGTTACTGTTATTATGCAATATGCTGCTACGTACGAGAAGCTGATTTCAAGATGTGTTTTTGTTATTACACTCCAAGTTTTACACTATAACTTTGTTATTAAAACTGTTTCTATATATTATTTATGTTTGAATTTGCCTCGGCTGCATCAGTCTTATTTTAGAAACATATTTCGCTTATTCAGGGTGCGGTGTAACAAGAATGTATACATCACAGAATTTAACTTTTTTTAAATTCACTTCTTTTATTAATTCTTGCACATTTTTATAAAGCACTACACTTTTTAAGAACTGTGAGAATCTTCAATACTTTCACTTAACGCACATACATATTTTACGATTCACTCGTACAGAACACATCTTACATGTACTCACTACCAAGGCTTGCCAGCAACTGAACAACCTTAAACGGTTAAACCTGTATGCTTCAGTATTTCAAGTCTCTGATTGGCTAATTCTAGTCCAATAGAATATCTGCATTTTACTTAAACTTTTTCCTTGCTATTGATTGGCTAATTTTAAACTGTAACTGAATTTACCTTATCTTTGATATAATCATGACTGGTAACTTTTCAAACACTTTAACTCATTATTGCTACAAGGTTACCTCATTGTTAGCAACTTAAAACTTATTATTCTCACAGCTCTTGCATTATTAAAGTATATAATGTATTCACATAACATTATAAAACATGTTTACAATAAAAATAAGCATTTGCAATGACTGTTACATACAATTTCAAGGTGGGCTGTTATTGAATTTACTTTTATATAAAATACAATTGAAATTATTCAGGTATTAAAATACTGCCTCATGATATAATTAAAAATTATAGGGAGTTCTACAGGTAAAACTTTAAAAAATTGTACTCTATTTTGTAACAAAAAGAGCAAGAGTTAAAATTCTTAGTCAACATGTAAACAGTTAAGGAATAGAAATTTTACTAATAAAGTAAAGATTTGTGCAGTGCAGAACCTAGCCTCTATTTCTCTACTGCATCGTGTACTGTCACTCCCAGTACACGTTCACTGCTTTTTACAGACCACAAATGTTCGTGTATTGTTTCATTCTCAACACATTTTATGGCAAAATAAAATGTAAGCGAACTTTCAGTTTCCTTCTCCTCTCTTACTTTCCACAGCCTACATGTTTATATCACTGTCCTCTGAAACATCCTGTGTGAACGTGGTATTAACTGCATCAATTATTTCACATGTGATAGGCTAATTTCAGGCCCAAAGAAACCATTTTATTCATGTGAGTACAGAGTAGCTTGCAAACTGCAGAGCTTCAAAAGCAGAGCATTTTGCCTGTTTTTCAATCAAACGCAATTTTGATTTTCAACATGCACAGGAATAAACAGCAAGCCGAAGCAGCGGACAGCATTTCTTGCTAGTTATGTATGAGAAATTGCTGGCTCGTATAATCCGCATAAACCAAAGCTATGATTTTTTTACTTGGGTTCGCAAACTCATGGTGAAACGTGCTTCTATGTTTCAGTGATAAAGACAAAATTATCGCTGTTGGTGAAACTGACTCTAAAAAGCAACAAATGTAAATCATATATAAACTGCTATATTAAATACTATGAATTATGAGTAGAGTTGACAGGGTTCTACACATTTTGCTATTAAACTGTAGGTGCTTTTAGGAAGACAGTATATTTTTGGTACTAAAACAGTTAATTTTGGTACCTAAAACAATCTCTAAAATGTTTCCACTATAAAAGTTAAAATAAGTATTGCAAATGTATGAAGAATTATGATTTAGAAGCTAATAACAGTGAAAGAGCATTTAAGGGATTTATATGAACTTGATTTTATAATATTAACTTCACTTACTTGTTTGATGATTAACACATGTTTCAAGGCCAATAGTTCAAGTTCATATAAATTTAAAAAAGAGAGAGTTGAAGGTTGTTACACTACATCACTAAAATGTTCTTACTTGAATGCATTTCGGGAGAACGGTTTGCTGCCATCGTCAGCATGTTTTCATATTGATTTTAGTGATGGAGTGTAACAACCTTCAACTCTCTCTATTTTAAATTATGACATATCACTGTTACTAGCTTCTCAATCTTCAAAATTAATTAATAATTTGGACTTACAAGTCTAATAAGAAGCAAATATTCACCGATATTGTCGCATGCAATAACTAAAGAATATGGAGGTAAGAACAGATATACACAATTTCAATCTAAACTTTGGAATAAAACAGAACATAAAATTATACTTAAAACTAGAAATTAAAAAGAAACACATTTCTGCAGATATAAGATCCTAAATCTTTGCTTAAAACACAAAGTTATGCCAAACTTCATTGGAAAATACGTAAAATTTAATCACAATGTAAAACATCAAACAATAGCAGACAAGAAAGTAATCAAAATTGAAAAGAACAAACAATATGCACATTTACAGGGGTTGGACCTTAGAATCTATGAATTACAGTTATGGTTACCAAAAGTTTTAGGACAATCATTATGGGAAAATTTACGGTCAAATTTCCTTACCACACTTAGCAAGAAAATGAGCGCCAAAACAAAGAAACTAAAAAAGATAAAAAAAAATAATAAATAAAAAAGAGTTGAAAACATGCTGACAATGGGAGCAAACCATTCAAGTAAGAACATTTTACTGATGTAATGTAACAACCTTCAACTCTCTCTACTTTAAATTATGACACACCACTGTTACTAGCTTCTCAATCTTCAAAATTAATTCATATAAATTTGTTATTACAAATGTTATATTAACTAATTTTTACTATCTCCACCATGCATGCATGGGACAACATATCTAAAGAAAATAAGATGTTGGATGAAAACAAAGCTTCATATTTAAGACAGTATCTTCCATGGATGCAACATGAAGATTTTTCATTAAATTCCTCTTACTACTAACTACCCAACATTTTACATCAATGTTTGATAGTGCAGGAAAGGTTTAATCATAAAGAGTCTTGGCTAGGTAAGATAAAGGAAACCTTGATGAAGATAGGTTTTGGGGAGATTTGGAGAGCTAAAGAATTACTACAAATAGATTTCTGGAAGGAAATTAGGACAAGAATAGTTGATATGGAAAAACAAGATTTATTAGCGAGTTTTACTTTTAAGAGCTCACTGAGATTACATAAAGAAATGAAAGTAGTATGGAGCAGGGAACAGCAAGAGTAGGATTTGCATGGGCTAGGGCAGGGATGTGAATTTGAAAGGTTTGAGAAAAGAGACTGATCTGGAGAAATGCCCACTATGCCACCGGAAAGTTAAAGAGTGGCATATAGTTTTAGAGTGTGAAGAAATGAAGTTACTTAGAAAGAGGATAGAGAAGAGAGAATGGTTAAATTTACCAATTTAGAAATTCAAGCTAAAAAGATAGTAAATGTAAAATCTAGGAAAAATATAATAGAAGTAGGGAACTTTTTGGGCAGAGTAAGAACAAAATGGATGAGGAAAATTAGCAAGGAAGAGACAAACGAGTATTAAATTAAATTACAGTAGTGTTTATTTGATATGTTGTAAGTAGGACCCAACAACTCAACAACCTCAAGGTTTGATTTTGTTGTGGTCCAAGGAAAGCAAGGTAGAGTTAAAGTTAGATTACCGATTAAATAAATTTATAATTGTACTTTTAGATTAGGAGGAATGCTGGCTATACCAGTAGTTATGAGGTTAGTTTTCTTTATATATTTTATTGTTATTTTTAGAAACTGGGTTAAGAATAAATTTGTAAAATTGTTGTTGTAAATTTGTACAGTTAATTGGGTTAATAAAATTACTTACTTACTTACTTTACATGAAAAAATTTATAATTATCTTTTTATTTTTTAACAATGGCTGTAACAGTTTTGATTAAAAGTCATACTGGAAATAGCTGATGGGAAAGTGAAGTGAACTCAGAATGACTGAATGAGAAACGCTCTTAATTTCACTAACTTACAAGCTTTAGGACATGTGACGAAGGAACTTGCCTTCATCCTCAGCAATGAGCTGCCTGGATTTTAGGTATATGATGAGAGATTTAGTTCATTGCATATATCCAAGTGCAACTGAGTGAAATGGCTTTGCAGTAACATGCGAAGCTTGCATTTGGGAGGTCCAGGGTTCGATTTCCGTTGGGTCAGCCACTCTTTGACTTTTTTTCCCCCATGGTTTTCCCCAGTATGTAGCGAATGCTACGGTAAATTTATAATGCAGTGAATTTTCCTGTCCCCCATTTCCTGTCATTTCATTTCTTTATTATGTTTCAAGGTTGAAGGATCAGGCGAATGGACAGTGGGCTAGGTGTGTGTTGGAGTTGTTCTGAGAAATTGTCTGCCCTGGTGTTCAGTGTGAGACAGGCCTGAGGGATGGCCACACCAGCATAATGTAATATCTTGAGGCGTAAGGACACCGTCTGTATCTGAGCTATCCCCTGGTTCCTGTTGCCCTCTGTGTCCTTCGCTTCTCCCCTTCCTCCAGGTGGTTTCCAGAAGCCAAATAGGACTTCATGGCACATAAGTGCCAAAATCCTGCTCCACTTCCTGATGACCATATCAAAGTTTACAATTGAATCTTGACACTTCACAATGAGTTATTTCTATTTCAAAGGTTAATTCTATAGGTTTTTGGATGAATTTTAATAATCTTGCTTCCTCCTTGAAATCATGGTTTTGTTGTCAAAAACTCTTCATTTCGATATGCCTCCCAAAGTGCACTAAGTGCTGCCAACATTCAAGTAAATATAAAATACCAATTATTATGTTAACTTTAAATGTTCTCAGGCTACTAGCTAAGTAAGTAAATGGTTTGAAGCCGACATTTCGAAGGTGTTCATCATCATAATCTTCAGGATAAACTGATGAAAGTGAAGTCCAGATCTCCATATTTATAGTGCCAGGGTGAAACTCAAATCTCACTGGTTTGCATGATTTTTCGCCCTTGTAGCAACTTGTGACTGAGGTATGGGCAAAGACCTGGTATGAAACAATTTATAGTACAGTAGAATCTCGTTAGTACATTTTTACAGGGACCTAAGGATTTGGACATCATAGGCGGGAAAACGTGTTAACGAAAATGCAAAATCTGCAATTTAAGAACATAGGTAATAAAAATCTAATAATTACTACGTCTCCATGGGCAATTTAAATCGATTTTGAGTACAATTTCATACTGAATACGATCCGCATTTCCATGTTAAATTCAATATGTTTAAATGGATTTGGATACACAAAGCCTGAGAATAAATAATTCAAGCTTTTATTTTGGTCAACTTGGATTTTTTAGGTTATGAATGTTTTTGAGAAAATAAATTGCGAATTGTGGAAGCGGCAATAGTGGTTTTGCTGTGTGTTTTATTACACACGCGATAACAATTTCTGCTAAAAAAGAAAAAATTATGAGCGTGCATCGTGTTACGAGTACAATAGACGATATCATCTTTGGTGTATACAAGACGATTTGAATACGGAGGTGTTTCCATGCAACAAATTTTGTTCTGGTCCTCTTCTGATCCTATTTTCCAAGAGAAAAGTTTTGTTTTAGTATTTTTCCCTTCTTTAAAAGCAGTTTCAATCAATTTAGGTTTGCTAACAATCGTGTTTAAGGTTGACGGAGGAATGTTTAACTTCCGCACTATATCGACATGTTTTATATTTGGATTGTGATTACATCAAGGATTTTCAGTTTTTCACTGTTGGTTATTTACCTACAACACTTTCTTTTTTTCATTGTAAATGAAAAGTTAAAATACAATCTACGGTTGTTTGGTCATCACTCAACATTAGAAACTATCGTTAGCATTTACCACACCAAGGTAAAGCATTCTCTATCCCGCCCACAGAAATCGTGTCACACAAATATTTAAATGCATGTATGTGATTGGCTGCCGATATCCACCCCGTGACCAAGGATTGACCAAAGTAGCAAATGAGGACGTCAAACTATGAACGTGTTAAACGCCTACTCCCACTGTACCGATCAAGGATTGGCCAAAACAGCGAATGAGGACATCAAAATTCAAACGTAGTAAGCAGGACCGGGAAAATGCACTAAGCAAACATTATTTATTATATTTGGTGATTTGGTACCGGGACTTTTATAATTCAATGTAATACACGGGAAAACGTGTTAATGAGGAACGTGCTAATGAGATTCCACTGTATTTGTGTACATCTGATATTTTGAACTTGAGCATGGACCTGGTAGAAAACTTTTTATAACACACAACATGCTTTTTAATTCAAGTACAGACCTGGCAGAAACATCCATTGCTACTTGGCCGAAAAATCATGCAAACCAATGAGATTTCAGTTTCATGCCGGCAGTATAAATATGGAGATCCGGGCTTCCACTTTCATGAGTTTTCCTGAAGATGTAGATGATGAACAAATAGTCGTCCTCTGTGATCTAGCCAGAAAAAATGCTAGCCTGTAGTTCCCAAGGTCGTGGGTTCAAACCTGGTGGAGGGCATTGGATTATTTCAGTGCAAAAATCCTTAGCATGGCTTCCTTTGGAAGGGAAGTAAAGCTGGTGGTCCAGTGTCGTAGATTTACGGCATGTAAAAGAACCTCAAGCCTGATAAATAGGCCTTTGAGCAAAATTTCTGATCTTTCATGCCCAATATAGAATGGGAAGCTAACAACCATAGTAGTTAAAGAGCATCCATAAATAAAACTCAATTTAATTTACCTTTGAAACATCAATTTCAAACCATTTACTTGCCTGGCTAGAAGCCCGAGAAATGCTGATTTATGTATAACATTTATTCCCAACTAATACTTTTTTGTTCTATATTTGCATTGGTTTTCAATCATATCCTCGGATAAGATGCTGGTTCTTTTATGACATTTTCTTCTTCACACATGTAATGAACTACACAAGTATGTTACTCCAGTGTCATTGCACAAGATTTTTGTTCCAAGAATCAATGCTGAAGTTCACAATAACACAAACACTAGTATCTTAACCTAGTGAGATGTGTTCTGCTTGCAGAAATCTAATTTTATCTATCTGATTTGCAGAATGCTCCTCAATGGCAACTATGATCTTGTGCCATACATCCCATTTTTATACACATCACCCATTAAGGCTTCCCAAAATATGTATGGTAGCATTTGTAGTACAAAAAGATGAGATGGAGCACAATAATTATTTACATTGCATCTACAGGTTACTGAGGAGACAATATTTAATTTACGTTTATGTCAAAAAGGTATTAACCCTATTACTGAAGATGAATTATATGCTACTTTATCATCCTTTAAAAACCGAAAAGCACCGGGAATGGACATAATAAATATGGAACTGCTTAAACAGCACCTCCATTATTTTTACTTTCTCTACTACGTATAGTAAGTAGGGGAAGTATTGTATTCCACCCAAAAATACGATACCGAGATTTCACCAGAAATACATGTTTTGAGACCCCCTGAACCCAAAAAAAGCATTTTTGCAAACATGTCCGTGTATGTGTGTCTGTGAGCAGCATAACTCAGAAACGAACAATCGGATAAACACCAAACTTGGTATTTAGGTTCAATATCTTCCAGAGATGCGACACAAAGGTTTTTAAGAAAATCCCCCCACCCCAGACTACCCTTTACATGGAACATTTTTCGAAAATTTTAATTTTCTCAAAAATGGCTCTAACTATTTTGATTAAAATATCATATGTTTAAGATATTTTCATGACAAATAAAATGTATATCTTGAATTTTCTGGGAATGTCTCAAAAAAGTATTCTTCATTGTGAACGACTTTTGCGTAACTGGCGAACCATAAGAGATAGACAAAATTTTACTGCACAAAAAATGTAGATCGCATTAAAATACACAATTTATGCCATATACATTTTTTTTGCTGAGTGAACCATTTTCAAGATATTGCTTGTTATTCCTTTAAATTTTTCAATACTTATCTTCTCAAACGGGAATTCGTTATTCATTTTTTTTGTCTTGGATATGCAAAGAGTATTAATCTGTGGCAAAGAGAATGGTGCTGCACATAGCAACCAGCTATTAAGAGATATGTCTAAGCTTAAAGGCTACTATATTTCTATATTGCCCTTGCAAATACAAAACAAGGGAAACATAGTACACCTTAAGCGATAGTCAAATATTTTTAGAACTGGTCGCTATGTGTAAAATGTAATTCTCTTTGCATGTCAAAAGATCGTTTCTGCAAATGTTTATCTCGATTAATATGAAATAGATGGAGAATAAGAGTTTGTAAAAATAGTTTGAACAAGAGTAGAGAAAGTCATGTGAGTGTAACACATCAGATTTTTTTTAAACAGATTTCTTGAATTTTTGAACCTTTATTGGTATACTGGACAAGTTCCAGAAGAATGGAATAATCATTTGTTATACCGTTACACAAAAAAGGAGATAGAAGTAACTGTGATAATTATATAGGCATAAATTTCCTTAATAGTGCATATCACATTAAAAAATAGTTTTTAAAAGATTAAGCAAATAACTGAAACCATACTTTCAAAAGAACAATATGACTTTCCCAAAGGCAGATCTACCACTAATTACATATTTATCATAAGCCAGATACTAGAAAAACATAGAGAATACAACATTCCTACATATACTGCTTTTATCAATTACTCTAAAAAGCATCTGAGCATGTAGAGAGAAACCTACTATGGAAAATATTGTTGAAGAGAGGGATACCATTCCATTTGGTTAGAGCTATACAAAGCATGTATACAAATAATAATAATAATAATAATAATAATAATAATAATAATAATAATAATAATAATAATAATAATAATAATAATAATAATAATAATATCATGCCTAATAGTTTTAAATTTAAAGAAATAAATAAAGGAGTAAGACAAGAGTGCTGTTTGTCACCTACTCTTTTTAATATCTATACTGACAAAGCCATACAAGAATGGCAAGATATTTTAAATCGTGACTATACTATAGGCGGAATGATTTTAAATACACTCCTATTTGCTGATGACCAGGAAGTATTTTCTGATACAGAAGGTAACTTTCAGAGGAAATTTTATTTATTAAATAAAATAGGAAAAAAGTATAATTTAGAAATATTGCCACAAAAAAACGAAGGTGATGGCTTTTAGAGGTAAATCACACCTGAGAACAAAAATTGAATTAAATGGCAAAATAACATAACTCTCCAGAATCAATTATTTAGGGTGTACGTTTCCTACACAGTAGAAAATTATATTAATGGTAAGCTCCTTAAGCATAACTGCTTAATAGGGAATATCAAAAGGACACTTTAAGAGGGTACGTAAAGAAACAATTTTAAAATTTTATAAAGTCCTGGGGATTCCAGTCCTGCTATATGGAGCAGAAGTATGAACCCTCACAAGTAAATATAAACACAAGATTGAGGCATCGGAGATGAAATTGCTGCGTCCAATGGCTAGATACACTCTGCTGGATCATCAAAGAAATGAAGGTATAAGGAAAGAATTAGGAATTACAAATATAGTAGAAACAATAGAAAGTAAAAGAGATATCCAACTGGTAGAAGTGTAGGAAGAACAAAAACCGATGGAGAGATCGGATGTAACTCTGTGTAGCCAGAACGGATCTTAAAGTACAATTATTGTGCATCAACATATACCACAATAAAAAGAACAACATTTTAAAACGTTTAGCAGGAATAAAATGGGGTGGAAACATGGACCTCCTTAATAATACATATAAAACATACATAAAACCTAACCTATTGTATGAAGGAGAACTACTAGCAACAGTAAACAAGAGGCTTAAAAGTAAACTAGAAATTTCACAAAATAATTCACTAAGAATAATAACAGGAGCTGTAAAAACAACACCAATTACAGTGCTACAAAGCTTCACAAAAAATATGGCTATAGAATTGGAACATGACTTGAAAGCAATTACTCTAGCACAAAAACTGCAAGTCAATAGAAACAGATACAAGTGGTACCACACAGAAGTTGCTATAAGTAATTTAAAAACTCAAATAAGCTTCAGAACATATATTAATAACTTAAAATACAAGAATATAATTACAACAAATATAATTGCAACAGAGGTAACGAGTCCAATAGAATACATTGATATAGAATATCAGAATGACCTGATATATACAATACACAAACAAAACAATATACCAGATGAAATGAGAACCATACCAATAGCTACGGAAAATGAAAGATACCCAGAAAAAGAATGGCTCTGAATATATACAGATGGATCCCTCATCAATAAAACAAATGCCAGTGCAGGAGTATACTGTAAACATTTTGCACAGTATCTAACATTAGATGAAATGTCAAACCACTATGATGGAGAATTAACAGCTATAAAAGCAGCATTACAGAACATTTTATATAGACCATACATAAAACAAAAAATAGTCATCTTATCAGACTCAAAATCAGCCATAGATGGAATAGTAAATTACAATAATAAAACAACAAAAGTATTAAAGAAATAAGAAGACTAATTAAAGCAGTTGAACCTAGAAATCATGTCACTCTACAATGGATCCCAGCTCATGTTGGATTTTTGGGCAATGAACATGCGGATCAATTAGCAAAGAAAGGTGCAATACAACAAATAAAACCTGTAGGACAAAGAAATAAATAAACAATTAAATAACATTAAACAACATTTCAAAAGACAGCAGAGACTTGATGAAGAAGACACATTAAAGGATAAAGATTATAAGACTATTAAAGATAGAGTTGATATACAAAAAATGCCAAGGAAGACTGCAGTGGCCTTATTTAGGATGGCAACTGGCCACGATTGCCTCGCAGAACATCTCTACAAGATACGATGCCTACCTTCACCCAAGTGCACTCTCTGTGAAGATGTCATCCTGAACAAACATCTCGCCAAATGCAAAGCCCTTAAAAGTGGTAACTTATAGGCTTTATATTGGGAAGTCAGAGGGAAAATGATGCAGATCAATTAATCCCCAGTGCCATTGGTTAACAACAACATATACCACAGAGCAGTTGTGACAGTACTGCTGTCTACCCATTAGGAGAGGCAGATGGCACAGTTAACAGAGTTCTTTACCCACATTCACAGAAGTCAGTCTTGAATTCATCAGATATTACTAATGAATGGAGGAATACATATATTACAGATAAGTGGTTTAAAATGGGCAGAAAAATTGCAATGAAAAGAAGTGTTTATTAAAGACTATAAATCTTACTATTGTGTTAGCTTGCTGTTTCCTTTTCATACCTACAACGAAATGTGTAATGAAAGTTTAAATCAATTAACAAGGAGGAGATAGCAGAATACCTTTGTAAGATCTTTGCATAATTAACAACATACCACTATACAACTTAGGTGTAGCATCTGTACTTTGAATGTGACCAGCAGACATCATAAAATTACATCATATGTTTGTAAATTTGAAGCACCTACCAACAGCATCAATCTTTAAATAATTTTCCTGAGAAATTACAGGAAATTGGGATGGGTTAAGCATTAACTTTATTTTTTTTTATCCTGGAAGAGAATTAAACACTAGTCAGTATAGCATTGAACAGGAGTTTTTGCAAAGAAATGGGGAGACTGGAAAAAATGATTGTCTATATTAACATACTTCCTGCATATTTTTTCCTATTATGTTACTGAGGTAATTGTTTAACAATTTCAACTCATTTATTTGTACTGTAACCTTTTTACAAATTTAATTGCCTTTTCTGATAATTCTGAATGGGAATATTCCTTATGTCAAGCATGTCCCTGCAATCATAAAGGAAAGAGTGCAGCAGATAAACCAGCTTTTAGGATAAACGTTTGCACTCTACTGTGATGAGACACAAATAATACCTTAAGATGAACACCTTAAGCATTTCTTAAACTGCAGCTTCCAAGATCTGCTGTAGAGCTATTCTAGATCTTTTGAAGGAATGCAGTACTTCTGTCTACAAAGGCTAGTCTCTGCTAAGTTTAGTCATTATCACTGTTTACCACACTTAATGTTTTATTCACACTAATTTAATTTTTTTGACAGCATGCTCAGTATACAAATAATTCCTTTGGTTAATGCATCTTATAACACTGCTACATGCAGTACACAACTAAATATTAAACTTCTATTCATTTTTATAAAATATAAAAGAAAATTCTTACTCTGAACATGACAAACTTCAGCTCTTGCTCCAAATTCAATTAACTTGTTCAACCAAATTTTCTGGCACACTGAAAGCCGGTCCTTGGGACCTTTAACTTCCATAAAAAGACACTGAAAGAGAAAAACATGAGGCTTAAGCTCAAGATGTAAAATAACAGTTTATAAGTATAATGGTAATTATATTTAACCAATTGTTTGCTGATGTTGCAAAATTACCAACAAATATTGAACTGAATTGAATATTTATTCTCACCCTTAATAAACTTTCATGAATATACATACACAAAATAATAGAAACATATTTACAATCACAACCTAAATTTATGCTTTAATAGGTCTAAGATCCATCTAAGAGGCTCCCTTGCACACAATCCCAGGGGTATCTGATAATGAAGCCCCACTCTTTACACTATTTTATATACAGAGCGAACCCTCAGCGCTCTGGCCAGGAATTGCACAGCGGTGTTGTGCAACACGTCTGAATGAACTCAAGGCCACGGGCTCTTCCACTTATTGGACATGTGGCAGCGGGCTTCAGTCAGCTGTTATTGCTTCTTGTCGCGAGAGTATTTGTGTGCAATTGAATTATTGGATTATTACAACCCAGAAATTTTAGAATTACTCAAATTTTCGCTTGAACAAAGACTTTTTATGTATGACACATATGTGAAAACCGACTCATGTAGATAGGTGTGTAGACAATTTCATGATAAATTTCCTGGTGTTTGAATGGTCTCCGAATAAATCTTTACGACGTGTAGCACAACAAGTCAGTGTTTCAAAAACCTCAGTACATAGGTCTACGAAATTGTTGAAATTAAAACCATATAGAGTGACTTGTCCATCAATTACAACCGTGTGAGGCTTCCTTGGAAGACATAAAGAATGTTTTTGATGACAGAATAATCTCTAAAGGGTTATGGCCGGCTCAATCGCCGGATCTACTGTGTGTGTGGGGAACTCTCAAAAATAGAGTCTATAGGAATAATCCACGCACCATAGATGATCTTAAAAACAATATAAGAACAGAAATTAGGGAAATTACACAACAAGACTTATGCATGTGAATGGTAATCTCATCAGAAAGTGCCAAGAATGTTTATCTGACGAAGGACACCACTTTCAACACCAACTGTGAAAAAGGTTAGTACTGATAAAATAAAAAGTAATTATGTTTGTTCAATAGGTAATCAATATATCGTAATAATCATCATAAAATCAGTAATGATATGGTATCAGTATCAATAATGAGAATAATAAACAAATACACTGAATATAGCGCACAGAACACGCATCGCGAGTACCAGCCAGAAGGCTGAGGGATCGCTCTGTATAACCTCATTCCATCTCTTCACCCCATCAATTCTAATAAACAATGAAATATTCCTTCTAGCTCCACACACATAATGCACCCTTTCCCATTGTCTCCTCTCAAATCCTTTAAAAACAGTGCTCATGATTGCATCCATGCAAATACTTGAAGTTTTATAGTTGCTTTATTTTTATGATTTTTGCACCACATATGGATGCCAACTTGAAGAAGAATGTTATGTTACGTTAATTTATTAAGCTTCATGCATTGGAAGCCTACTTGAAGTATTGTTCTTGGAGTTACTTTGTTTAAGAAGTTTGCAATACGCTTTGAGTGTCGGTTTGAATTTGTTGATTACGTAATAGTTACTGTTATTACGCAATATGCTGCTACGTATGAGAAGCTGATTTAAAGATGTGTTTTTGTTGTTATACTCCAAGTTTTACACTATAATATTTAACTTTGTTATTAAAACTGCTTCTATATTTATTTATGTTTGAATTTGCCTCGGCTGCATCAGTAATGTTTGTAGAGTCATGTATTTCTTAGGCAGGGTGCGGTACGACAATAATTGTAGACATACACAAATTTTACATTTTTAAACTCACTTCTTTTATTTATCCTTTGCACAATTTATAAAGCACTACACTTATTAAGAACTGTGAGAATCTTTAATACTTTCACTTAGCGCATATACATAATTTACGATTCACACGTAATATTTCTGTAGAGACCACATCCTCCATCTGGTCACTACCAAGGTTTGCCAGCAACTGAACATTATTTCAACCGTTAAACCCGTAAGCTTCGGTATTTCAAGTCTCTGATTGGCTAATTTTAGTCCAATAGAATATCTGCATTTTACTTAAAGCTTTCTCTTTGCTGTTGATTGGCTAATTTCAAACTGTCACAGAAATTACATTATCGTTGCTCTAATCATGACTAGTAACATTCAAACTCTTAAACTATTATTGCCTCAAGGTTACCTCATTATTACCTAATTGTTAGCAATTTAAAACTTATTATACTCACAGCTCTTGCATTATTAGAGTATGTAATGTATTCACATAACATTATTAAAACATGTTTACAATCAAAATAAGCATTTGCAATGACTGTTACATACAATTTAAATAATTATTACATACATATTGTTTCAAGGCGGGCTGTTATTGAATTTACTTATTATATAATACAATTGAAATTATTTAGGTATTACAAATACTGCCTCATCCTTCCCTCACAAACTTAACAATCCACATATTTTTAATTTTTCTACATAATTTTAAAGAACTCTTTTCTCTAAAACTAGCTCAAATCTCTTGCCTATCTATATCTTCAATTCTTTGCCTAACTTCCTTACAAAACTCCATTCTAATTTGATCTCCAAATTTCCATGGTTCCTCCATTACCATTTCTTGTAGAACTTCCAATACTTCATCCATCCAGCTGTTGCCTCTCATTACTTCCATCCATATTTCATACACTGTTTTAAAACATTGTGACCCCCTGATTTCAAAATCAGTGCCAATATTTTAAAATTCTCTGCATTACCATAACCTTCCTAACTTGGCCAATGCCACTCCTTTTGGTGAAGCTTTAGGGAATCCCAACACCTCCCCACAAAACATTCAGCAATTAAATAAATCTATTTTCAACCATCCCTTTGAAGGTCCCCATACTTCTCTTCCATATAACATTCTTGATTCCACTACCACTTCATACAATTTCTCTAACCACTTTACTGGCATATTTGGCATCTTATTCAAACATATTCTAATTGCTCTCATGGCTACCTCATCACCTCACTCCCAAATAATCAAATTCTTTTACACTTCCAATGGGTCCCCATTCAAAATCCATCTCTCATTTCTTTTTAATTTACTTCCTTTTTACTTTTTCTACTACCTGTAATAAGTAGGGGAAGTATTGCATTCCACCCAAAAAATTGATACCAAGATTTCACTGGAAATACTTGTTTTAAGGCCCCCTAAATCCAAAAAAAGCATTTTTAGAAAAAGCTTTGTTCGTGTGTGGTGTGTCTATTTGTCTGTCTGTGAACAGCATAACTCAAAAACGAAAAGTCGGATAAGTACCAAACTTGGTATTTAGGTTCAGCGTCTTTCAAAATGTGACACAAAGATTTTCAAGAAAATCCCCTCCCTCCCAGACTACCCTTTACATGGAACATTGTTTGAAAATTGATTTTCTTAAAAGTGACTAACAATTTTGATTAAAATACCATATGTTTAAGATATTTTTACTGCAAATAAATGTATAGCTTGAATTTTCTGAGAATGTCCTCAAAAGTCCTCTTCATTCTGAATGGCTTTTGCATAACTAATAAATTGTAAGAGATAAACAAAATTTTACTATACAAAAAATGTAGATATGCAATTTTGGTCATGTACATTTTGTTTGTACAGTGAACCGTTTCTGAAATATTCCTTATTATTTGTTTAAATTCTCCAATACTTATATCTTTTCTCAAATGGGAATTTGTTATTAATTTTTACTTTCTCTACTACGTATAGTAAGTAGGGTAAGTATTGTATTCCACCCAAAAATTCGATACCGAGATTTCACCGGAAATACATGTTTTGAGACCCCCTGAATCAAAAAAAAGCATTTTTGGAAACATGTCCTTTGTGTCTGTGTGTCTATGAACAGCATAACTCAGAAACGATCAGTCGGATAAACACCAAAGTTGGTATTTAGGTTCAGTATCTTCCAGAGATGCAACACAAAGGTTTTCAAGAAAATCCCCCCACCCCAGACTACCCTTTACATGGAACATTTTTCGAAAATTTTAATTTTCTCAAAAATGGCTGTAACGATTTTGATTAAAATGTCATATCTTTAAGATATTTTGATGACAAATGAAATGTATATCTCGAATTTTCTGGGAATGTCTCCAAAAGTGTTCTTCATTGTG
Source organism: Deroplatys truncata (assembly GCA_030765065.1). NCBI lineage: Eukaryota > Metazoa > Arthropoda > Insecta > Mantodea > Mantidae > Deroplatys > Deroplatys truncata. The sequence goes on from CM060979.1 coordinate 19,682,089, forward strand.
AACGACTTTTGCATAACTGGTAAACCATAAGAAATAGACAAAATTTTACTACACAAAAAATGTAGATCGCATTAAAATACACAATTTATGTTGTATACATTTTCTTTGTTGAGTGAACAATTTTCGAGATATTGCTTGTTATTCCCTTAAATTTTCCAATACTTTTTCTCAAATGGGAATTCGTTACTCATTTTTTTATGTCCTGGACATACACAGAGAATGGAATGCACCACATAACAACCAGCTCTTAAAACATTTGACTATTGCTTAAAACCTACCATATTCCCCTTGCACCTACAAGAAAATTAGCAATAAGATTAACATCTCGATTAACATGAAGCATATGGAGAATAAGCGTTTGTAAACATAGTTTGTACAAGAGTAGAGAAAGTCATGTAAGTGCAACACATCAGATTTTTTTAAACACATTTTCAACTTCCCAACATTTATTCTTACATTCCACTCTATACAAAATCTACCTATTTTGAAACATGTTCGATTAAATTATTGTTTTACTTCACTGTCTCTAACTTCTGAATAACACTTCAATTCTACCTATTTCGTTTCTTACTTGTTACAGCCCAATTACTGTTATAGAAGCTACCATTAAATCATTGGCAAATAACAAACCTAGTACTTCATTTTTCTTACAATGAGACATTCACCAACAAATGTTAATATTCCTCAAAGGATTTAATTTATGTGCTTTTTCAAGTGCTTAACACTTGGTTATGATGGCTTTTTTCACTGATTACCATTTTGTTAGTTGTGCTGTATGAAAGTGATTAGTATTCTTTCTTTTTTATTTGTCCATAATTCTTTAAATTTAAAAGCCATAAGCTTATTCTATTAGCTATTAACCCTTAAGAAGAAACAATAATGTTTGTTCATTAAATATACTGTAATACACAGATAAACTTTATTTAGGTAAGGTTTCATCAACTGCATTAAAAATTCACATGTTAAATCTGGTATTACATTAATATTACATTTTTCCTGTATTAAATGTTTAAACCAATGTTAAAGCTAGAAAATGGCTGCTGATACTAAACTGCACATGGTGAAAAACAACAGTTACAAGTTCTAACTGGCCTTCATAACAAATAAACAGCTGTAACCTAATTTAAAAGCATTTAAAAAATATATTTTAAAAAGGTCTAAACTTCAAGAGTGATGTTCAGGGAGGTTATGAATGAAGCATGCGATTAGAAAACTGTGCATATATCTTGGCAAAGCTTCACAATAGTGGTTAGATGCCACTCCTGACTTTAAATGTATTTTGCCAACTATTAAAAACACTAAAACTGGGTAAGGGCAGAAGAAAGTGACCTGTGAGAGTTGCAAGTACCACATCTGTTTTATTTCTGTGGTATGGAGTTACTAGCTGTAAGATTTGATCCACTACAGTGAAATTTGAGGTAGATGTGAATAAAAACTAGTATTTGCTTGTACTAGGAAGCTTTTAAGCATTAGTTTGATTCTGTGTGAATAAAATATAAGTAGTAATAGGTTTCTGGAAGCTAGTGTTTACTAGACATACAGACGGTTTCACTAACGATATTCAAAATATGCTAACATTACGTTAAAATGAATATATTCATCTTCTGGACTTTGATACCGTGGTCTATTGGTTTCCATTTTAGAGCTTGGTGTTTCATTCTGAACTGTGGTGGACATCTTCAGAGAAACTGAATGCTCTTCCAGACATTCTTCCTCCCCCTTAACAACTGTAAAGTTTCTAGATGTATAAGTCTATATAACGAAGAAGTGTTTGTTCTTCAACTGTTGTAGTTTATTGTTGTTAAAGTTTTACTGTTGTTAGGCACACGCTTGTGAAGCCAACTTGAAGAAGTTATTTTTTTGGAGTTTATTTATTTAATCAGCTCCATGTATGGACGTCAATTTTGAAGTGGATTGTTTATTACATAATATGCTGCTACGTATGAGAAGCTGATTTGAAGATGTATTTTTGTTGTTACGCTCCAAATTTTAAAATATTATATTAACTTTGTTTTTAAACTGCTTCTATAAATAGTATTTATCTTTATGTTTGCCTCGGCTGCATCAGTATTGTTTTAGAGTCACGTATCTCTTAGACAGGGCATGGTACGACAAGAATGTAGGCTTACACAGATTTTAAGTTTAAATTCACTTCTTTTTATTAATCCCTGGCACAAATTAAATAGCACTACACTGATATTAAGAGATGTGAGATTCTTTAATTTAAAACTTGCACTTTGTTATCATGTATACTTAATTTTCGTTACACACGAATACGTAATATTTCTTTAGAGAACACATCTTCCATCCGGTCACTATCAAGGTCTGCCAGCAACTGAACATATTTCAACTGTCCAAACCCGTAAACTTCTGTATTTCAGGTCTCTGATTGGCTAATCCTAGTCAAATAGAATACCTGCATTTTACTAAAGCTTTTTCTGGCTGTTGATTGGCTAATTTTAAACTGTCACAAAATTTACATTATCGTTGCTCTAATCATGACCAGTAACATTCAAACTCTCAAACTCATTATTGCCTCAAGGTTATCTCATTGTTAGCAACTTTAAACTTATTATTCTCACAGCTCTTGTATTATTAAATTACATAATGCATTCACATAATATTATTAAACATGTTTACAATAATATAAGCATATGCAATGACTGTTACATACATTTTTATAAATTATTATATACATATTGCTTCAAGGCAAAGGTTATTGAATTTACATATTATATATTTTTAAATGAAATTATTCAAGTGTTAAAAAATACTGCCAGATCTTAGCAGCATTCAGTCACATGAATGTAACACATCAGATTTTTTGTTTGTAATCACATCTGCTATCTTATTTTCACGATTTTTATACTCTGCAATTAAATTTGATTGTAACTTTCTGTCTTGCAAATAAACAATTAGTCTTATATCCATTCTTGACAACTTTATTTAACTGCAAATGTATTGTTTTCTATGGCAGACACGCACTGCATATGATATTATTTCTAGTTCTGTTTGGGTGTTCAGAAGGGAACCGTTGGTGTCAAGCAGGTTCAATCATTCTGCAATAACATATAATTGTAAGAAGGATAAATTTACAGATCTGTTAACTAATAAAAGAACAGCAATTTATAAAATAAATTTCTTGCAACCCAGTTTTAATACACTTCATCTTCACCACTCTCTTCCAACACAGATGAGGCAACTGCTAGAATTGGGAGCACGAACGAAGGCGGCTGAGTTTAGGTTGTGCAGTAGTATTGATGAGTCATGTGTTCTGCCAGCATCAGCCAGTCACTGCTCCTTCCCGAGTGCAAGTGTGGCACATTAGCACTGTTTCTTGGCATTGAGCCCATTGAGAGTAGAGTCAAGGTACAGAGCGAGTGAGAATGAAAGAATGAGACAGTGTATTATCTCTGTATCTGCTTATGTGTAGTAGCTTTCACCCCATCCACCTTCATTTGAGTTCCTGACTCTTAACACTGAAAAAGGTCAGCTTGTAATACAAGGGCAGTAATATTAGCAAATTCAGTAAAGGATATGGAGAATATAATGTACCATCAGTACAGTTTCAAAAAATCTGATGTCATTTTCACATCACTTTCTCTACACACTATCATTTACTTTTGTACAGCTTCTACACTATTCTTACAAAAGCAATTTTTTTATTTACTTACTATTAATAGAGATAAATCTTTGCAGAAATAGTTTTACTGCACACTTCATTTGAGATACAAGGGGGAGAGAGGAAACCGAATTGACTTTCAGATGTTTAAAAGCGTGATGCTGTAAACTGACCTTGAAATTTCAAACTCTTTCCAGGACATCATGAGAAAAAACTGGATAGTGACAGAACTTAAAAAAAAATCTGATGTGTTACACTCACATGACTTTCTCTACTCTTGTACAAACTATTTTTACAAACGCTTATTCTCCATATGCTTCATGTTAATCGAGATGTTAATCTTATTGCTAATTTTCTTGCAGGTGCAAGGGGAATATGGTAGTATTTAAGCGATAGTCAAATAAGAGCTGGTTGCTATGTGGTGCATTCCATTCTCTTTGTATGTCCAGGACATAAAAAAATTAATAACGAATTTGGAAAAAAGTATAAGTATTGGAAAATTTAAGGGAATAACAATCAATATCTCGAAAATGGTTCATTCCACGAAAAAAATGTATGACATAAATTGTGTATTTTAATGCGATCTACATTTTTTGTGTAGTAAAATTTTGTCTATCTCTTATGGTTTACCAGTTATGCAAAAGTCGTTCACAATGAAGAATAGTTTTGGAGACATTCCCAGAAAATTTGAGATATACATTTCATTTGTCATGAAAATATCTTAAACATGATATTTTAATCAAAATCGTTAAAGCCATTTTTGAGAAAATTAAAATTTTCGAAAAATGTTCCATGTAAAGAGTAATCTGGGGTGGGGGATTTTCTTGAAAACCTTCGTGTTGCATCTCTGGAAGCTACTGAACCTAAATACCAACTTTGGTGTTTATCCGACTGATCGTTTCTGAGTTATGCTGTTCATAGACACAAAGGACATGTTTCCAAAAATGCTTTTTTTGGATTCAGGGGGTCTCAAAACATATTTCCGGTGAAATCTCAGTATCAAATTTTTGGGTGGAATATAATACTTCCCCCTACTTACTGTACGTAGTAGAGAAAGGAAAAAAGATAAAGTACTGAACTTCAAATCAATAATAATGGAGATCTCGGAAATGGCTGAGGCTACAAAATAAGTTGTTTGAAATACATTCTTGTTTTAAAGAGTTCTACATTTTCTGTGTAGTAAGATTTTGCCTTCTCTTACCGTTTATCAATTATACAAAATTATATGAAAATCTCTCAGAATGAAGAAAATCTCATAGCCTGCTCCCAGAAAATTCAAAATATACATTTTATTAGTGATATAAATATCTTAAATGTATGATATTTTAATCAAACTTGTTAGAGCCATTTCTTAGAAACTAAAAAATATCCAAAATTTCTCCATGTAAAGGGTAGTTCGGGGTGGGAGAATTTTCTTGAAAATCTTTGTGACGGTCTTTGAAAGATACTGAACTTAAATATCAAGTTTGTTGATTAATTTTGAAGATTTAGAAGCTGGTAACAGTGATGTGTCATAATTTAAAATAGAGAGTTGAGGGTTGTTACACTCAGTTGAGAGAAAATGCTGACGATGGGAACAAGCCGTCTCCCGAAACGCATTCAAGTAAGAATATCATAGTGATGTAGTGTAACAACCCTCAACTCTCTATTTTAAATCAAGTTTGTTATTTATCAAACTTTTCATTTTGAGAGTTATGCTGTTACCTCTCTCCCTCCTAAACACACACATGGAGCTTTCTATAAATATGCTGTTCTTGCATTCAGGGGGCCTCAAAACACGTATTTGTGATGAAATCTTAACACTGAATTTTTTGGTTGGAATACCATATTTGCTCTATTTACTGCAAGTATGTAGCAGAGAAAGTAAAAATGGAAGGAATACAGAAAAGGAACCTATTTTGAAAACTCTATCTCAGTTTAATCATAAAAGAGGGCTGAATATAGCTTCATTAACACATTAAAATCTAAATCTGAATAACGTGGAGCAACATAGAGCTAGACACCCCTTTTTCTCACACTGATCTGCAGATGCATTTTAATCAGCACCCTGCTAATTTAAAGGAAAGTAAAATTTCTCTCTATTCCAACCACTGGCTACCAGTAATAAGCTCCTCAAATTACTATGCTTATTTAATGCTCAGTTTCAACTTACTACAGTACAAAATGGCTATCTATTTGTATGTATGCTTTCTTATTAACATATCTCTAGCACCCATGGTACTTTGGATGTTACTAGAAGTATGTGTCAGGCCAAACATCTGAGCCCCTCCTTGGAGTTCTTTGGATTGGGTTGGACTCGGCAGGGCAGTGGTTCCTGAAATCCACGGGAGATTGGGTACATCTTGGTGATGCCCACGCGGGGTTGTGAGACACCTCAATGTCCTCTGGTACCAGGATGTAAGCCCAGGAGACAGTGAGCTAGAATGCTTGTCGACCCTGCCGAGGTTATTTGGTAGTCTTCCCCTTATAGTTGACACATGCGGGGGCATATAAATACCATGCTAGCCTCTAGTTCCCGAGGTCGCGGGTTCAAGCCCGGCGGAGGATGATGGATGTTTTTTGGGTGTAAAAATCTTTAGCATGACTTCCTTCAGCCGTTGGATGCCTCTCCTGGGATTTTGAAGGTGATAGTCCTTTCTTTTCTGTATATGCTTTCTTATTTTACACTAATTCTTTCTTTGTGTATACACAGGCAATTACCGAAGACAGCATAAAATATAGTGATTGTCACTACTTATTAAAAACACACCAATTTAATTTTAACTTAATACTTTAATTATTATGGTTGATAAACTATAATAATTTATTGTTATATAAAATGAATACCTCATTTCTTGCTGGTGCCCAGAGTATTAAATCTGGAAAACCTTTACGGACATCTCTATAATGCTTTACAAATCTTTCCAATATTCTGCTGAGAACTTTGACTCCTATACATTTTATGACATTCTGCAACAAACACAACAAACAATGCATTTAAGTTAATGTAATTAACATAGCACATGACTTTTAGGATGAATAATACTGTGTTCCAGGCAATTGCATAAAAATAATACATTTCACATAAATTATGCTTTGAAAGTTTAATTGCAAAAACGGAACAGATGGATTCAAAACAAAGAAGAAGAAAGTTTAATAATTTTAGTAAGAATCAAGAAAGTAAGCTTTAAATGCAAACAACCTAAAAATAAAAGTAGTATGAATGCATACCTACTCTTTAGATCTTTACTTAGTACGTTTCTTAAACGAATACATGCACTTTCTCTTAAGTGCACTAACCAGGTTTAAAATATACTGGGCTGATTCACTTAATTATTAAGAAATCAGAACAAGCAATCATATTTTATGCTGCTAAATTACTGTAACAGGCATACTTCTCCTTACGAGAACTGTAATCCTAAAGTGCTATACAAAACATCTTGTAAACAAGAACATACAAATTAAATTGTTTAGTTAAAGTGCAAACAAAAAAACATATACAGGGAAAAGCAAAAGAAATAATCTGATGTTACAATCACATTACTTTCTGTACCCACTCACATTAATTTTCATAGTTCTTAAAGAAATGATTCGTAAAAAGCTGGCTTTTTTGTTTACTTCTGATGAATGTTGACCGAAACTGTTTTAATATTCATTTTGTTGCTTCTATTTAAAAGTTTCTTCTTAATTTTTACTTTCTCTACTACATACTAGTAGGTAGAGAAGGTATGTATTCCATAAAAAAAAATTTGATACCGAGATTACATTGGAAATACATGTTTTGAAATTTCCTGAATAAATAAAAAAAGAATTTTCAGAAAAAGGTATGTGCGCATGTGTATGAACAGCATAACTCAAAAACGAAAAGTGGATAAATACTAAACTTGATATTCAAGTTCAGTGTTTTCCAAAGATGCAACATGAAGACTTTTAAGAAAATCATTCTACCCCAAACTATTCTTTATGTGGAACATTTTTTGAAATTTTTGATTTTCTCAAAAATGGCATTATCGATTTTGATTAAAATACCATATATTGAAGATATCTGACAAATAAAATGTATATCTTTCATTTTCTCAGAACAGACTGTGAAGCCCTCTTGCTTTGAAAGGAATTTTGTATTATCTTGTATAAGTGGTCAACGTTAAGCAATACACAAAAACATACTACACAAGAAATGTACACCTCTTTAAAACATACAATTTATTCCAAATACATTTTTTTGTGTCATAATTTTGAAAATATCCATTATTAATGATTTGAACTGTTCCAGTACTTTTGTCATTCTTTTAAAGACCTGTTGATTTTCACTTATCTCTCAGAATTGCATGGAAAGAGCATGGACTTTTAAGATCAGTATATAGCGTTCAGTTCTTAAACTTTTGACTAATGTTGTTCCCTTTGCATCCTAACGAAATGTGTAATGGAGCTATTTCTGCAAAGGTTTATCTCAATTAAAATGAAGTAGAAAAAATAGACTTCTGTAAAAACATCTTGTATACCCCCAATAAACCAAGAGGGTAGAGATAGTCATGCGAATGGAACACTTCAGATTATCTTGTGTCACATTAATTATATTCTTTTTAAGTTATTTCTAGAAATACAAAGCATCAGCTCCAAAATGGAAATCATATCTTCAACATTCCTCTTAACCATAAAGTTGGTAACTTTTGCTTCTCCATTACTATTAATTTTGTCTCTATTATCTTCACAGACTTGGAAAAGTGTAGGTCAACCTTTAAGGCTGGTTCACAACCAACGAGAACAGTAACCAGAACGAGAACGAGAAAGTTGAAATACATGTATTCAAATGGGAATGTTCACAACCGACGGGAAGCTTCCCGGGTCCTGGGAACGGGAAAGAAGAGTTGCCCAACTTTTAACTTTCTCGTTCTCGTTCCGGGCACGGCATATTAAATCCCTATTGTGCATATTAGACTCTTCACTCTAGAGGTTATTCTAAGCGGCCGTGACATGATACAGCCACTAGTGCTCTCTATAGTCGCAAGCTGGAAACATGAAACTGGAAGGAATTAGTAGTGAATGTGCTTCCTAACCTCATCCCGACACCCGCAAATCTAATCAACGTTGGTTCCTCTGGTGAAGGGATCATTTGTAGTTTGTTTATATGCAACTCAAAACTGGCTATTACCTAAAAAACAATGCCAAAAGCTACAAAGAACAGCTAAAACTGGTGGAAATGAAAAAAGAACAATAAACAATTTTGATGCATGCCATTAAATAAAGGAATGAAAGTTTGGCATAAGTAGAGGGATCGGAAATGTAATGAATATGCATTTAGACAATGTTTACTCTATCGAATTTTGATGTTGGCTTGGCTAAATTGGAAGTAGGTGAAAAAATGTCATTGGTCAGTTAAAAACAAATGATATCCCAATGCACAAAATCGACTTTCACTTTGTGATCGATATGCATTCCGTTCTGGTTACCGTTGTGAACCAGAACGGAATGGTGGTTGTGAACCAGCCTTTAGTGTAAGCAACCAGACAATCCGCTAAACTGTTCCAATGGGCTGCAGCTGCATGATAAATTCTGGCGCACTTGACTGTCTGTATGTGCATTTGCAAATTGGTTGTTTCAAAAATATTTAACAATAGTGACTACATGTCAGATTTGGAAACTGTTTTTATTTATTTATTCACTGCTAAGAGTTATTACAAGTGGTATAGCTCAATTCCAGTCGTGGCTCTTCTCCCGAACATACTCAATTTACTTACAAGTCACTTACAATAATAATGGCATAAATCAAACTTAGCAATCGTCATTCTACTTCTGTTTCCCAACTTTGAATTTATCCACTATCTCGCATCCATGTTAACTCTATTTCCAATTTCTCCTTCAAAATTTCTTTTACTTCCTGAAGTGATCAAAATTCTCTCATTTCTTTTACGCCTTACATACAGGGTCTTCATATAAAACCGAGCACTAGCACAGGGTTTTGTGTCTGGGTATCATGACATGCCAACTCCGTTGTACCAGCAATCTGTCTTCGATTCTTAAATCTGTATTCCTGTAAATCTGCACATAAAATATAACAAAATTAACTCTTTATTTAAAGGTGAGTCGGAATTGTTACACTAACATCACTTAAGTTTACTCACTTAACATGTTTCGGGAAACAGTTGTTCCCATCCTCAGAAGTTAATTCGACTGGCCCGTGTTGTTGGTGTTTCCGTTTTTTGGACTGGATCCTGTGGTGGAGAAATGTACTTCCAGAGAGGGTTTGGTGGCGGCAAATCAAAATTCATTAGATGTGTGTTGTGTTTTAGAATGGTGATCTTCTCCCATGCATCTAATTCGGCTGCAAATTTGGCTGGTTTGACTAATGTAATATTGCATTTGATGTTGTGATTAGTGGTCCAAAAATGGTGTGAAACTGCAGATTTGTCCATTTGTTTGTATTTAATACATCTCATGTGCTCTTTAGCCTAGTTTCTAGGTTTCTTTTTGTCTTACCTATGTATACTTTATTGCAATCTGAACAATTAATTTTATAGATTCCAGCTTTTTTGTCTTGTAGAATGGGGTTCTTTTAACTTGTTACAAAGTAATTTCTCTATACGTTGATATTGTAATGAAAAGAAGCTAGAAACAGTGATTTGTATTGAATTTATTTAAAGGTGAGTCGGAATTGTTACACTAACATCACTTAAGTTTACTCACTTAACATGTTTCGAGAAACGGTTGTTCGTTTCCCGAAACATGTTAAGTGAGTAAACTTAAGTGATGTTAGTGTAACAATTCCGACTCACCTTTAAATAATTTCTCTATGTTAAATTTGTTCTGTGGAGCTAGGCTGATGTTATGTTTCATGAAAATCTTCTTAAATTTGTGAAATGTTCCTGGGTGGTATGTGAATTTCTTGAACTTTAGCTCTTTATCTTGCTGGCTGAGATTTGTTGTGTTTCTGATGTGCATCTGTCGTTTGAATTTTGCAATTTTTTTGTCAATAGTTGCTTTGTTGTACCCATTATGTATTGCTGTGTCTACTATATGCTGGTATTCTAACTGGTATTCTTTTTTATTTAAGGGGGTATATACCAGTCTATGTGTTAGGCTGTTTAGTACTGCATGTTTGTGTGTGGTTGGATTGAAACTCTTATTTTTTATGTAATTAGTAGAGTGTGTTGGCTTCCTGTATATGCCAAAGGTTAGGTTCTTTTGTTCTCTGATGATTTTTAGGTCTAAAAATGGTAGCATGCCTTCTTTTTCTATTTCTATGGTGAATTTTATTGATTGGTTCTGTAGGTTTAGTAAGGCTAAGGAGTCTTGTATGAACCTATTAGGGACAACAGCGAAGATGTCGTCAACATATCTGTGCCAAACTTTAAACATGTATGGAAAGGAAGTTGTTATGTGTGTTTCTAAGTAGCTCATAAATAAATCTGCCAAGAAGGGTGAAAGTGGGTTGCCCATGGTTAGACCAGTTGGTTGTTGATAGAACTTCTTATTGAAACTAAAACAATTTTGTGCAATGCATAAATTGGTAAGTTGTATGAGGTCTTCTATTTCTTCTTCAAGTAGGTTAGTCTGCTGTAGCCATTTCTTTAATTGACGCAGGAGTTGATCTGTAGGGACACTTGGAAATAGTGCAGTGACATCAAAGGAAACTAATCTGTCTTCTGGTTCGAGTTCCAGGGATTTTATTTTCTGTATTAAATCTTCTGAATTCATTATGTTTTTGCTATTGAATTTTGGTAGTGAAGAGAATCTCTGTACTAACCATTTTGCCAGTTTGTAGGTAGGAGAATCAATATTGCTGACGATTGGTCTCATCTTATTACCCGGTTTGTGTATTTTAGGTAGAGCATACATTCTTGGTAAAGTGGGGTGGTCTGGTTTTAATCTAGATTTATCAGTGTCTGTTATAGTTTTGCTTTCCTGGATGGTTTGATTGAAGGTTTTTAAATGTGATTTTAATGGGTCTTCTTGAATTTGTATGTAATTTTCTTGTTGCAGCATATTTTCTACTCTGGCAATATAATCATCTTTTTGCAGTACAACTAGTTTATTTCCCTTGTCAGCTTTTGTGTATACTACTGGTTTTGATTTTAATGTTTTTATCACATGTTTGGTTGGGAAATTGTTATGTTTATCTGCTTGTATTTCTTGGAGAACCATTTCACATTCTTTTTTTATAGTGGTTTTACTATTTTCATTTAGGTTGTAAGTAGCAATCTCAATGTCAGCGACTATTTCATCGGTTGTTTTTGTGTAGCCAACACATGTTTTTAGGCCAAGGTTTAATACCGATAATTCCGCTTTGGTGAAAGTTACATTTGAAAGATTAATTACGTCTGTGTATGACGTCGGTTTTTCATTTTTCCATTTTTTCATTTTTTTAGCCTAGAAACTAGGCTAAAGGAGCACATGAGATGTATTAAATACAAACAAATGGACAAATCTGCAGTTTCACACCATTTTTGGATCACTAATCACAACATCAAACCCAATATTACATTAGTCAAACCAGCCAAATTTGCAGCCGAATTAGATGCATGGGAGAAGATCACCATTCTAAAACACAACACAAATCTAATGAATTTTGATTTGCCGCCACCAAATCCTCTCTGGAAGTACATTTCTCCACCACAAGATGCCACCACAGGATCCAGTCCAAAAAACGGAAACACCAACAACACGGGCCAGTCGATTTAACCTCTGAGGATGGGAACAACCGTTTCCCGAAACATGTTAAGTGAGTAAACTTAAGTGATGTTAGTGTAACAATTCCGACTCACCTTTAAATAACTTCAGATTATCTTGTGTCACATTAATTAATTTTTTTAAGTTATTTCTAGAAATACAAAGCATCAGCTCCAAAATGGAAATCATATCTTCAACATTCCTCTTAACCGTAAAGTTGGTAACTTTTGCTTCTCCATTACTATTAATTTTGTCTCTATTATCTTCACAAACTTGGAAAAGTGTAGGTCAACCTTTAAGGCTGGTTCACAACCAATGAGAACGGTAACCAGAACGAGAACGAGAAAGTTGAAATACATGTATTCAAATGGGAATGTTCACAACCGACGGGAAGCTTCCCGGGTCCTGGGAACGGGAAAGAAGAGTTGCCCAACTTTTAACTTTCTCGTTCTGGGCACGGCATATTAAATCCCTATTGTGCATATTAGACTCTTCACTCTAGAGGTTATTCTAAGCGGCCGTGACATGAAACAGCCACTAGTGCTCTCTATAGTCGCAAGCTGGAAACATGAAACTGGAAGGAATTAGTAATGAATGTGCTTCCTAACCTCATCCCGACACCCGCAAATCTAATCAATGTTGGTTCCTCTGGTGAAGGGATCATTTGTAGTTTGTTTATATGCAACTCAAAACTGGCTATTACCTAAAAAACAATGCCAAAAGCTACAAAGAACAGCTAAAACTGGTGGAAATGAAAAAGGAACAATAAACAATTTTGATGCATGCCATTAAATAAAGGAATGAAAGTTTGGCATAAGTAGAGGGATCGGAAATGTAACGAATATGCATTTAGACAATGTTTACTCTATCGAATTTTGATGTTGGCTTGGCTAAATTGGAAGTAGGTGAAAAAATGTCATTGGTCAGTTAAAAACAAATGATATCCCAATGCACAAAATCGACTTTCACTTTGTGATCGATATGCATTCCGTTCTGGTTACCGTTGTGAACCAGAACGGAATGGTGGTTGTGAACCAGCCTTTAGTGTAAGCAACCAGACAATCCGCTAAACTGTTCCAATGGGCTGCAGCTGCATGATAAATTCTGGCGCACTTGACTGTCTGTATGTGCATTTGCAAATTGGTTGTTTCAAAAATATTTAACAATAGTGACTGCATGTCAGATTTGGAAACTGTTTTTATTTATTTATTCACTGCTAAGAGTTATTACAAGTGGTATAGCTCAATTCCAGTCGTGGCTCTTCTCCCGTCCATACTCAATTTACTTACAAGTCACTTACAATAATAATGGCATAAATCAAACTTAGCAATCGTCATTCTACTTCTGTTTCCCAACTTTGAATTTATCCACTATCTCGCATCCATGTTAACTCTATTTCCAATTTCTCCTTCAAAATTTCTTTTACTTCCTGAAGTGATCAAAATTCTCTCATTTCTTTTACGCCTTACATACAGAGTCTTCATATAAAACCGAGCACTAGCACAGGGTTTTGTGTCTGGGTATCATGACATGCCGACCCCGTTGTACCAGCAATCTGTCTTCGATTCTTAAATCTGTATTCCTGTAAATCTGCACATAAAATATAACAAAATTAACTCTTACCTCATTGCAAATGCTGGAAATGAGGGTCAATTAATCCTTCAGTCATCACTGACAGAAATCGCTCACAATAATGCACACTTGCTACAGGATCACCTGGTTTTACATTATGAACACGTGTGCATTTACAAGATTTGAGTTTTAACAATTTTACTGCTGTATGTGCAGAAGCCACTGAAACCCCAACTTGTGCTAACTTTGATAATGATTTTCATGGCAAACGTTCAAGATTTTCACCAATTTCATCTAATATCTCTTTTGTTAACACTTTTAAGTCCTCATATGTGTTTCTTGTTTTGCACTGAACCAGTAGTCTCAAATTTATTCACAAAATCATGAAGAAGCAATTGTGCAGGAAACTTCAGGATGAATTCTTCACAAACACAACAAGCAGATTCGTATTTGAAATAACGTTTACATACAAATGTATGTTCTAAAGATAATTGCCTTCCCACCTTTGCAAATGAAAGTGAGGTACTGACGCTAATGGCTACATTGTAACTGAAGGACAGAAAGCCTGTCGTGAGTGCGGGGTGTGGGTAAGCCAGGCAGCACTGGCTCTGCTGCACAACACTGTGCGAGCTGTCAGGTTTTATACCAAAGACCCAGTATCGACTTCAATCTTCAATTTCTTTCCACAAATTTGTCCACTCTTAACTTCAGTTCATCCATTTGTTTGCTCATCCCTTTTATTTCTTCCCTGTTATTGTTCTTAATTTCTGTTTTAATGCAGTTCATTTTGTTTCTCAGATGATCTTCCTTACCATCTAGACTTCTAAGTATCTCCTCAAGCTGAATTTGTGTCTCTTCTGATCCTGACTCAATGCCTCCAATCATCAGCAGAGATAGTAAAATACATGCCCCAAGAAATACACTCTTGATGTCTTCTTTTCTTTTCAGTTTTCTCCTGCAACCAACGCTGCCAATTCTGGCTCTATACACTTGTGTTGTGATTTGGAAATTAAGAGAATCAAAAGATGTGTCGAACAGGCGTAGATTATCACACCCATGTCTACCCTGCTTTTCAGCAAGTGGTACACTGGCTGCATTATCAGTAACAACAAAACCACTTCCACTCTTCTTCATATTTCTTGATGCTTTTATACTCAGCGCCAATCAAGAAGGTGATTGACAGTTACTGACCACGTGGCGGAAAGTTTTAAATGAATGTGAGGGGATGATGTCACAGCGATCCATAGCAACCATTAGAAGGACCAATTAGAACTAAGACATTTCCATAGCAACGATAGATGCAAATGCCTTGTTGTGATATCGTAACACGTGATTGGCATGACTGCCAGGTGAGTGACCATTGCAGTAAACATGAACTGCAGTCTTATCTTCCGCTGTCACTGCAGTTATAAACAATGTTCTCCTTTTAGGCCCAGCTTGCTTATGTTTATGTATCAGTTTAGAGATTGCCTGCATACTGAAACGTTCTTTTGCATCGTCCTATTAGTATGGTATTTGCCTTGTGTTACGTGTGTTAGTCCATGCATTTGTGCGTGCGTGTGTTGTGTGAGCATTTATAATTGTGTTAACACGTTTAATGGATATTTAATAATGTCCAAAAATAGTGACAAAGATAGCGCAACCAAACGAAAAACTGAGCGCACTCAGGAACTGAATAAAACTGTATTTGGTAAAGATATCCCAATTAAAGGACAGGCACGGGAAATAATCTGCTCTATGAGAGAATATTTTGAACAGGAGAAAATAATTCAGTGGCTTGTTCGCCGCAATGTACCGATGAAGGAGGGACTGAAGAAAAGTGAGCTACTGGAACTTGTGAAAGCAAACAAACCGCGGTTTCCAAATTATATAGTCGATGGCATTGCTGCAGAACATGGTCACAAAATAGTTAGGCTTCCCCCTTATCATTGTCATTTTAACTCGATTGAATTAATTTGGGCCAACATAAAGGGTTATGTTGGGTGAAACAATAAAGGTTTCACTGTGTCGTCAGTAATAAAGCTTACAGAAGAGGCACTAACAGCAGTAAAAGCTGAAAACTAAAAAAAAAAGTGGTGACTCGTACAAAGGGCATAAGTGCAGCTTGGGAAAATGAAGGAGTTTTGGAAGAAACTATAGAACAGCTTGTCATTTCCGTGGGGAATTCTAGCAGCTCTTCAGATGATGATGATGACGATGGTGGCGGTGGCAGCATTGTCTATCAAACGAGCAGCAACAACAGCAGTGATGCAAGTGATTCGGAAATCTGGCATTTTTTTCCATTAGAATAAGCATCAATATTTCACACGTATATCTCTCCTGTTAACGCAGATTTTTACACTGATATATTCTTGCATTTTCTATCCTCTGCACGTAGATTCATTATTTTACAATTGTCTTCGTATACGAATATAAATAACACCCGCTCTACAATGCAGGCGCAACCCAGTCGCCTTCGACACAGTTCTAGCACGCCCTCCACGTAGTTGCGATGAGCGGCAACATTGCCCTTCCCCCTCCTGAAATGGCAATCACCTTCTTGATTGGCGCCAAGTTTAGATACCACTACTACCAGGTATTCTGAGGTATGTGAATTTCCTTAGGTGTCCACTGTATCTACCAAATAAGTATCTTTTTCTGCTGATGTTGTTACAGTTAAGCACTCTAGTGGTTCATTATGGGCATTTGACCATTCAAATTTATTTTAACACTGAAGAGCAGCTACTTTTTTCTACCATGTTAACAGTGTTCAGTAAAGAACCTCCAATTTCTTTTCTATTTGGGAAATTATAACTAGGATACAGTTGCTGCACTAGGTGAAGAAATTGAGTGCATTCCGAGAAGGTTCTCAGTATGCCCGAGCGAGTGTGCCTGGATGAGTGTTACCATTTATTTAATAATATATTTGCCCTTACAACATATTTTAGGTTACCGCTGTTCAAATAGCTGAGGACAAGTGCAGACTATGCCTGTAAGATGACAATCTAGAATCAGTACAACTGTGAGGTACAAATAGACACTGCAGAGGGACAGTAAATAAATAAAATAATGCACTGAGAAGATATATTGTTTGCGTAGGAGTTGTTTATTTCTGCTCCACGTATGGACATCAATTTGAAGAAGATTGTTTGTTGTTGAATTGTTTTCTCCACGCTTTGGGCATCAGTTTGAAGATTGTTACTGCTCCATGCTTGGGAAGCCAATTTGAAGAAGATATATTGTCTTGGAGTTTATTTATTTAATCAGCTCCATGTATGAACGTCAATTTTGAAGTGGATTGTTATGTAATATGCTGCTACGTATGAGAAGCCGATTTTTGAAGAAGTATTTTTGTTGTTACGCTCCAAGTTTAAAAATATTTATTAACTTTGTTATTAAACAGCAGGTAGTATTTATGTTTATGTTTGCCTTGGCTGCTTCAATATTGTTTTAGAGTCACGTATCTCTTAGACAGTCCCGTGGTGCGACAAGAATGTAGGCTTACACAGATTTTAAGTTTTAAATTCACTTCTTTTTATTAATCCTTGGCACAAATTAAATAGCACTACACTGATATTAAGAGCTGTGAGATTCTTTAATTTAAAGCTTGCACTTTGTTATCACGTATACTTAATTTTCGTTACACACGAATACGTAATATTTCTTTAGAGAACACATCTTCCATCCGGTCACTACCAAGGTCTGCCAGCAACTGAACATATTTCAACCATCCAAACCCATAAACTTTTGTATTCCAAGTCTCTGATTGGCTAATCCTAGTCCAATAGAATATCTGCATTTTACTAAAGCTTTTTCTAGCTGTTGAATGGCTAATTTTAAACTGTCACAAAATTTACATTATCATTGCTCTAATCATGACTAGTAACATTTAAACTCTCAAACTCATTATTGCCTCAAGGTTAACTCATAGTTACCTCATTGTTAGCAACATTAAACTTATTATTCTCACAGCTCTTACATTATTAAACTACACAATGCATTCACATAAGATTATTAAACATGTTTACAATACTATAAGCATTTGCAATGACTGTTACATACATTTTTACAAATTATTACATACATATTGCTTCAAGGCGGGCTGTTATTGAATTTATATATATTATATAATACAATTGAAATTATTCAAGTGTTAAAAATACTGCCTCAGCATGTAATCATTTCTCTGTGAACAATTTCACTCCAGAAATGGACAAGGAAAACTAATTATGCAGAAAATAGATGAAATTGGCCAATTAAGTATAATTAATTTGGAGTATGTCAAAACCGAATTACTTTTGTAAACATAAATGAAATAATGTAGCCACTAATGGTGATTAACAGTATTTATTGCACCTAAACGAATATTGCTATTAATATTGGTATTTTATTGGATGTAATATGTTATTCAGATATCCCTGAAGTATTTAGAAACAAAAAGCAAAAATAATCTCAATTTTCAGAAAAGTACTTCGTTTACATAACCTTCATCCCAATATACACTTGTGTTTTCTTTGAACCATTTCTAATACAGTTATTACAACATTTGATCTCAACTTTCCAAATGTGACATGAGATTTTTTTTTCTACATCCAAAACTAGTGGCATACCTTTCCAAAGTACAGCTTCACATTCTTTGGTGCAATATGTATTTAGAATTATTTATTTGGACAATTTTCCTGTTGAAAAATATTTTGTTAACATAACTTAAGCCTTATAATTATTTGTTTGTTTATTTACAGCACATGTAGCCATATTGAAGAATGCAGGGCAGTCAAATTCTCCATCTTGCATCAGTCAAAGCAATGCAACCAACACTCTTTTTTGTCATTAAATTACACTAACTATATAATTATATACATTGTCCCTAAATTGCACTTATTAGCTATGTACACTAAATGCTAACTCATTAACTAAACTACGCCTAGCCTAAACTTTAACTAAACCTAATCACTATACCACGGCTTAGACCTGCCTAATGTCTTCCAATAGTTCATGGAAAGGGTCTGCTGAATGGTTCTTGGTGTCAGCATGCCACAAATACTTACAAATGTGAGCATCTAAGTGTCCTCTGTAACATTGAGGTAAACCGACTGATCTGTCTATGATTGTAAAACAATAAAACCCACGCAAAAGCATGGTTAGAACTTTTCAAAAGTGACCAGTTGTTAATCGCTTCCAGATGATGGTATACAAATTGTTGTGCAGATGTATGGGAATATTTTTCAGAGGTTGGCTATGGTTGCTGCAAATGAAGCACATGTTGGCTTCATTACAATGTGATGATCATGATCTATTTAGCAAGCATCCATTGGTGATCTATTTTGCACATCAGATGTTTTTAATAATATTGTAGTACTTTCTTACCAAAACTACGCTATTTACACTTCACAAAAACTGTATTATATATTCTGCTCTATGTAAATACAAACACACCAGTAAGATCTTTCAAATCCTACTGAATAAGCCTTTAATCAACTTCTGTTTTAAAGAAGTCTTTATTTTATTTTGTATCACTCTTCTTGATTTACGAAGCATTAATTTGTCAGACAGCAAGAAATCCTCATTTGAGGTAATCCAGCAAACTGATTTTCCATTCAAGTGCTGCTGAATGGCAGATATGCTTTTGTGGGACACCATGGATCATCATCAGATCTGTCTAAACATTCTTCCTGCTCTGTACAAGCACAAAAATTTCTTTTTCAGTCAACACCACATGATCTACCAGCATCCAGTGAAGTAGTTATTTTGTTGTATTGTTATTTGCTCCACGCTTTGGGAGCCAATTTGAAGTAAGGTTGTTATATTTCGACTGTTGGGGAGCCAAACTTGAAGTAGTTGCAACCGCACGTATGGCAAAAACTTTCCGGTGGTCTTTGCCCCAAATGTTTAAAAAAATATTAACTTAGTAATTTTGACTGTTTGTTTAAATATTATATATTTATGTGTGCCTCGGCTGCGTTAGTATTTATTTTTAGAGACATGAATGTCTTAGCAGGGAGTGGCGCGACTGAAGAATGTAGGCTTACACAGATTATAATTTTACTTCACTCCTTTTATTAATGCTTCACACGATTTAAATAACACTTCACTGATATAGAGATCTGTGAGATTTTTTTATTAATTATTTGCACTTTTTAACACGTAAACTACTTTTGTCTCACACTGAATACGTATTAAATTTCTCGAGGACGCATCTCGCATCCTGTTAGGAACACTGTCTACAACTAACTGACTACTGAGTTTGTAAATTTTGCTATATTTCAATTTCTGATTGGCTAATCCTACTCCAATAGAATACCTTCATTTAACTAAAGCTTTTTCTGGTTGTTGATTGGCTATTTATAAACTGTCTCAAAATTTACATTATTGTTGCTCCAATAATGACTAGTAGCATTATTAAACTTTCTTACTCATTATTGCCTCAAGGTTACCTCATTGTTAGCAACTTTTAACCTATTATTCTCACAGCTCCTACATTATTAAATTACGTAACACATTCACATAACATTATTACACATGTATACGATAATATAAACATATATAATGACTGTAATATACACTTTTTATATATTGTTACATACACATATTGCTTTAAGGCGGACTGTTATTGAATTTATATATTATATAATTAAACTGAAATCATTTAAGTGTTAAAAATACTGCCTCACCAGTCAACTGCAAACTATTCTTCAATGTTCTCACTGTCCATATTTTAGCACCTGGCTGCAACCTTTAATGCAGGAACCGAGCTAGTATTTCTGCTCCTTTGCATATTCTGACCAAGGGATCGAAGGATTTTGTTTGAAGGGTAAATGGACAGAGAACAATAAAGTACCATAAAAGTGAAAGCTTACTCAGGAGAGGTATCCTTAGCAAATCAGTCAACCAAAACACTTTGAGAGACATACAAATCATTTTGAAATACAAACTACACAATCTGACAAGGGAAGGGGGGCAGTCATGGATTATCATCAAGTAGTTAATCTGCTCATGGATAATCAAGAATCTACTGTATGTTGATGGACATACAGAGGCAGACAAAAGTTTTTATTTTCATAGACATATGACTTAAACTGACAGAAAAATAAATTTGTGAAGTTGAGGTGTTAATCAAGAAGTTCAGAGAAAACGAAAATCCCTGACTTTGGCATTTTATTCTTCCTAGAATTCCCTAGAAATGAAATACGGAGTACCACAAGGGTCCAAACTGGGCCCAATACTAGTTTGCTTTTCATTAATGATTTTACTTTAAATTATCCTTATGCTAAATCTTTTCTCTTTGCTGACGACACAAACATCCTTGTGAGAGCAAATGACAGGAAAATTTGTTAAAATCAATCTACCAAATATCAGATAAAATAGCAAATTATTTTATTGACAATAACCTAATTATAAATACTAGTAAGACTGTTGCAATGGACATTCATACAAAAAGAAATAGTGAATGCCTAGCTCCACAAATTCAACTCTTTAATCAAATCATTCAGAAAGTAGAAACTGCAAAATTTCTCGGTCTTTGGGTTCAAAGTAATTTAAAATGGGAAAACCACATAAATTATATAAACAAGAAGTTAGGTACAGCATACTATATGATAAGAATACTAGCAAGATGTACAAGGAGAGAGACTGTTAAAACAGCTTACTTTGCATACGTTCATTCTCTGCTAAGATACGGTATAATATTTTACGGGGAGTCACCTGCAAGTAAAGCTTGTTTCATAATGCAAAAGAAGATAGTTTAAGCCATGATTGGTGCCAGTTCAAGATCATCATGGAAACCCCTATTTAAAGAACTAGAGATACTTCCCCTCCCCATATTTGAAATAATAATGTTCATCCATAAAACCAATATCAATACCAATTCCCCTTTCATAAAAAAATGAACAAATACACCAGTATAACACAAGACAAATCAGTAATTTACATATCTATCAGCATAATACATCTTTGTGCCAAAAAAGTATATTGCACTCCGGAATAAAGATATACAACAGCCTACCAGAATTTTTGAAAAGAATACAGCAAAAAAGAAATTTCAAACACTTTTTAAAGGCATATCTAATCAACCATTGCTTTTACTCAATCCAAGATTTCCTAACTAATGAAAATAAATAATAAATTTCATATATATATAATCTTTGTATATCATACCTTTAATTTTTATTCTTTGTATTATACATATTTTAGTGATAATTTTTTTAATAACTTTGTAAATACAGTAGAATCTCGTTAGTACGTTTTTGCAGGGACCTAAGGATTTGGACGTCATAGGCGGGAAAACGTGTTAACGAAAATGCAAAATCTGCAATTTAAGAACATAGGTAATAAAAATCTAATAATTACTACATCTCCATGGGCAATTTAAATCGATTTTGAGTACAATTTCATACTGAATACGATCCGCGTTTCCATGTTAAATTCAATATGTTTAAATGGATTTGGATACACAAAGCCTGAGAATAAATAATTCAAGCTTTTATTTTGGTCAACTTGGATTTTTTAGGTTATGAATGTTTTTGAGAAAATAAATTGCGAATTGTGGAAGCGGCAATAGTGGTTTTGCTGTGTGTTTTATTACACACGTGATAACAATTTCTGCTAAAAAAGAAAAAATTATAAGCGTGCATCGTGTTATGAGTACAATAGACGATATCATCTTTGGTGTATACAAGACGATTTGAATACGGAGGTGTTTCCATGCAACAAATTTCGTTCTGGTCCTCTTCTGATCCTATTTTCCAAGAGAAAAGTTTTGTTTTAGTATTTTTCCCTTCTTTAAAAGCAGTTTCAATCAATTTAGGTTTGCTAACAATCGTGTTTAAGGTTGACGGAGGAATGTTTAACTTCCGCACTATATCGACATGTTTTATATTTGGATTGTGATTACATCAAGTATTTTCAGTTTTTCACTGTTGGTTATTTACCTACTACACTTTCTTTTTTTCATTGTAAATGAAAAGTTAAAATACAATCTACGGTTGTTTGGTCATCACTCAACATTAGAAACTATCGTTAGCATTTACCACACCAAGGTAAAGCATTCTCTATCCCGCCCACAGAAATCATGTCACACAAATATTTAAATGCATGTATGTGATTGGCTGCCGATATCCACCCCGTGACCAAAGATTGACCAAAGTAGCAAATGAGGACGTCAAACTACGAACGTGTTAAACGCCTACTCCCACTGTACTGATCAAGGATTGGCGAAAACAGCGAATGAGGACGTCAAACTTCAAACCTACTAAGCGGGACCGGGAAAACGCACTAAGCAAACATTATTTATTATATTTGGTGATTTGGTACCGGGACTTTTATAATTCAACGTAATACACGGGAAAACGTGTTAATGAGGAATGTGCTAACGAGATTCCACTGTACTTTGTTAATTTTAGTTTGACATGTCCAACATTGATTGTACTTTCTGTACCTCACAATTCACTGGATCAATAAATTACTTACTTACAAATGAAAACCTATTTTCATAGCAAAATCAGGTATTTGAAAAAAAAAAAAAAAAAAAAGAAAAAAAAAAAAAAAAAAAAGAAAAAAAAAAAAAGAAAAAGAATTGCTTTATTTAATGAATGAAAAATAATTCTGTAAATATAATGTACAAAAAAGTTGAAAAATCTGTATATTTTTCAAACAACTGTAAAATTATTTGTTCTTTCTATTAAAAATTAAAAGTTTTATCTCCATTAATTTGGCTACTAGAATCTTTAATACTGTATACAAAAGGGTGGTGAAAACGACTTCCTTCCACGAGTCACCAAATATGCAACACGCACTGCATCACTCACAGCATGTGAAAAACAAAGGGACGGCTGCAGAGAGGGAACGGCGCCTGTGAGTCAAAATAACTCGCGAAGCACTTTTTCGCCACCTCTGCTGCTTTTGTCTGCATTTGTATATGTTATGGATTTTAAATGGTTAACAGCATTCGGTAATGTATATGAATTATTCATGCAGTTTAGTAAAGAGAATTGAAATTTTAATTTTGAAAGTCTTGAAAGTTGTTTAAATTAACATAATTATAACCCACTATCATAAAGTTGAAGTCATTAGAATATCTTATCTCAGAAAGCTGATCAGGCAACCTGTGCCTCATCAGTTAATTAAGTATGAAATAGGATTAAAAACTTACCATGACTTGATTAACACTTTTAAAGCGATTCCAATTCACAAGCGAATTCTTTCCTACATGTTCTTTGTAGATTTCTTTCACTATCCACTGAAGCTCTTCAATGCTCCATTCATTTAAGTCATGCAGTCTATTATTTATTGCTTCTTTTCTATTTGCATAAAATTCACCAGAATGCAAATCCAGAGGCGCAATTTGATATGGGCTTTGAAACACATCAGGAACCTCTTTGTGGTAGATAACATCCCAGAACAACAAGGCAAACAGTGTGTGTATGGTAGAACCTTCGCCATGAATTGCTGTAAACAAGAAATGCTAACTGCAAAAAATCATCAACATAAAACAAAATGTGGATAATTTACTTCAAATGCATGTGTACAGAGCGGTCACTAAGTGGGTATACGAGGGTAACTAGATAAGTATTAAGACATGAAACATTGGCTCTTCCCTTGGGAAAGCATTATTGCTGAGTAACTGGTACTGCCCTTGTAGAAGGCAGAGCTCTGTTGTCATTCATTTTCCTGCATTTTACATTTTACGTCTGGAAAGTGTGAATGTCCTTGCAAGTGCAACGGAGATTCAGATGTGATCTTGTACAATTTCAAATGTGGCTTAAATGAAACATAGTCACTTGGGTAATGTTGCTGCCAGCCTCTACCTGCCCTACTGTATGCTGCCAACCCACATACTTAACATATCGCTAAAAATACGTGAGTAGCAGTACTGCCGAATATGAGTGTTGGCAGTAGGTAGTCCATGCCGCTGAGAGGGAGAAGGCACCGGGAAAATTCATTGCTGTTCAAAGTGGCCAACTGGGATGAGTTTACGATTGTGCGGCTTCTTTAACCAAACCGATGCAAAAACAGCCTTTTTTTAGGCTAACATTGCATCATAAAAGAGCAAGTAGACCTGTTTCGACTGACAATTGTTCTTAAAGTTATGATTATTACTTACTTTAATTACGACTTTTACTGCCATATGTATTGACTGTTAGCAACACACCAGCTATTATTTGATAGTGGCATGTTGCCTAAGTGTTACATTCCTTAATTCAATAAAAAATAACCCAATGTAAGATTGAGCAGTATAATTGCAGAATAAATGAGGGCCTCTTCATATTGTGATGAAATAACCTTTTGCTAAGTTATGTACCACATAACCTCGCGCAATACCCCAACAGGTAAATAAATACATTTTGCAATGGAATTACGGTATTTCTAAAGAAATAAACTTAAGGTAATGCATGTACCACGCAAATGCACGATAAGTAATGGGTGTGTTCTACATCGTATGCCCCCTTTTATCTGTGCATTCTTACTTGCACTTTCTACGATCCATTTCATTTCCACTTTCGGTCCTACCTCCCTTCATACGTCATTTCTGTTCCTCAACTCCGACAGACACCTTCCTACCAACCAACACATCCCTCTCGCGCTGTTCAACATTACAAGGTTGGTATGGTTTAGCGACTTGACATAGGACAGGGAGAGCTGGCAGCAACAGTACCGTCACTTGAGCATTTGAGGGGGGTTTTCAGGAATTTTTCTCCATTAGATGCTACTATGTCCTGCCAAAATTGAATAAGCGTTCAACAGTTATTAATGATAAGGAAAACCATGATTACTGTTTGTAGATGATTTAGTGGCAGGTTCCATTTCAGTTGTGGGACTAAGTAAAGCTATTGAAGCAATTGGCAAATACTGTAAAGATTGGGGGTTGAGAATAAACAAAAAGAAATAAACAATCATGATCTTTAAGAAAGGACAAACTAAGAAAGACCGAAAAGTGGTATTGGGAAGGAATGGAGCTGGAAGTAGTGAGGACAATTGACTATCTAGGAGTAAGGCTTAATAGTGCAGGGGATTGGGGAGAACAGAAGCAGTTAAAGAGCGTCCATAAATAAAATTCAATTTTTACTTCCACCCAATCCTCTTTCAGCAAGAGAATTAATGGCTTCATTTTCAACAACTCAGCATTAATCAAGAAATAAACAAAATGGTTTCTATAAAGAACTGCTTGTAGTAAATTATGATAATGATGAATAAACGTAGTTAATGATAGTTTTTAAATTTATGAATTATCTCTTCTCAGTATTTTGTTTATTTTCTTATATTTCTATCTACAGTTACAATAATATCCAGTTAACTTTTGTAATGTTGTTTACTTATGTAACTTGCAATGGTTTACTTGGACATTTTGTATAGGCCTTCTTTATTGTGACAATGACCCTATTTATATTGCTGTTCAATAACTCTTTTCATGATGTATGTATGGAGCAAGTAATTTGAATAATAAATATTTAAGAAGTTTGTCTTTATTGTACAAACTCTTGTGTGTTACATTCACATGACTTTGAGGCAAATTATATGGATGTGTTAATTTCAAAATGATTATTAATGTGATCAATATTAATTATGTTATTATGCTAATTGCATAATGAATTTTGAAATACCGCTGGTTGAGCTGTTAACAAATTTGTTTTACTCCCAGTAGTTCACAACACCATAGCTAACAATCTGTCGCCTAGTGGCAGTAACTGTAACAACGCAAATAAACGAGTTGAAAAACGAAGCCGAAGATGTGATCAATTAGATTACGAAACATGTCCTGCATTGAATTTAATTAATGTTTACAATGTTAAGTGAAGTTTTGCTATAGATATTTATTGTTAAATTATACATATGCATCGTTTTAACTTCAGTGAACATGACCGTCATTAATGCATAAGCTATATGTAAAGGATTCGCATAATGTTTTGTTTAAACATATTCCTGGAGAATCGCTATTAAGCACAGAGAAACAATGGATGAACATAAAGTTAAGTGGGCACTACAGTTTAAACCAAGTAGTTACTCCGCTTTAGATTGGGCACTCCATTTTGATATGTATAAAATCATTCAACAATTGGAGTATCCACTCATGGTCCTAATCAATTTGTACGAGGGCGAATCAAAAAGTAAGTTACACTCGCATGCCACAAGAACACGCGTGTGTCGTGACCATGGCCAATGTGTAGCAAGCTATAGTAACTGCTGACATGTCTGATAGGAAGGGTGGTGTGGTATCTCGTCGTGTTGTGTATGCAGAGCGGGCTAGGCTCAATGGCATATCAACTGGATGTTCACTCCAAACTGGAGGTGCGTGCGACGATTAGATTTCTATGAGCTAAACGGCTCAATTGCATGGATATTCATCATGTAGTCACTGCTGTATATGGTGAGCGTGCAATTTCTTGCCCAGGTATTGTAAAGTGGTGTACACAATTTGAGGCTGGACGCACGCTCTCACTGACGAATATTGCAATGGCAGGCCCGCAACATCCAGTACCGTTGCAAATGTTGAGTGTGGATGTGATCATTAGAGAGAATGGCACATAACACTGCAGGAAATTGCTGCATGCTGAACATTTTGTATGGCAGTCAGTTCTCCATTGTTCACCAGCACCTTGGATTTCGTAAACTGTGTTCCAGATGGGTCCCAAGGCTGCTCACCGATGTTTACAAGGGACGTTTCCAATCGTCACTGGCATTTTTACAACGGCATTCTGTGGAGGGCAACGAGTTTCTGCGGCGAATCATCATAGGGGATGAAACATGGCTCCACCACTTCACCCCCGAAACAAAGAGAACATCGATGGAATGGGTGCACACCACAACGAAAGAAGCCCAAGGTCCAACCTTCAGCAGGAAAGGTGATGGCGACAGTGCTCTTTGACATGGAGCATGTGGTGCACGACAATCAACTCTGCTTCATATTATCAAACGTTGAACAAGTTGCTTAAGGCAATTAAAGAAAAGTGGTGGGGAAAATTGAGCACTGGTGTGATTTTTTGCATGATAATGCAACACCTCACACAGCCTGCCAAACGTCAGAATTGCTGCAGCAATTCAAATGGGAGGTATGGCAACATCCTCTACACAGACTTAGCGCCATGCAGTTACCATGTGTTCAGTAAAATGAAAAAGGATCTCTGTGGACGATTTTGAAACGATGAGGAGGTGAAAGCAGCTGCTTCCAGGTGGTTACATAACAATGGAGGTGATTTCTAGAAAAGTTGGTTGCCCGATCCAATAAATGTTTGCAGTCTCTTGGGGGCTATGTGGAAAAGTGAACTTACATTGTATAGCAGCGTTGCCTATGTATATATGGTTTAATAAATGGCCATAACTTGGAAGTGTAACTTACTTTTTGATTTGCCCTCGTAAGTGGGCACTCGCATTTTTGCTGTTATGTTGGACTTCCCACCTTTGTGCTACCTCCACAGTTCATTTCTTTACTTATTGTAGGAAGGAAAGAAGTAGTAGTAGTTTAACGCTCGTGGCCCTTTGATGATCTCCATTGCCTTTTGTTTTAAAATAATAAAATTTAAATATAACTGCTAATTTTTGTTTTCAATTATTTGAAAGTAAAATTACATTACGCTCTATACGAAATGTTTGTCATACTGGAATAAAATGTATTTGCATGTTTTCAAGGAATGTATGTATGTTAAACAATTATTAAAGCCTCATTTGCAATTTGAAAAATGTTTTATTACAACACTTACTAGTGTGGAAATCCATGAATTATCCTTATTTCATCCCTTCTTATTTGTACTCTTTGACGAATCATAACATTATTTTCTTCCACGCCAACCTCATCACTGTTTTCTGGTTCATCCACTCTATAATCTTCATCCTTAAGATGCTTAGCAAGGTTGTCCAAAATGAAACAACACATGATGAGCTGAGGAACTTTTTCTATGCTTATCCGCATTTTATTCTGCAGTATGGGAAAGCATTGTTTGAGTTGCACAAAATAATTATAACATTTTATTTAAAGGTGAGTCGGAATTGTTACACTAACATCACTTAAGTTTACTCACTTAACATGTTTCGGGAAACCGTTGTTCCCATCCTCAGAAGTTAATTCGACTGGCCCGTGTTGTTGGTGTTTCCGTTTTTTGGACTGGATCCTGTGGTGGAGAAATGTACTTCCAGAGAGGATTTGGTGGCGGCAAATCAAAATTCATTAGATGTGTGTTGTGTTTTGGAATGGTGATCTTCTCCCATGCATCTAATTCTGCTGCAAATTTGGCTGGTTTGACTAATGTAATATTGGGTTTGATGTGATTAGTGATCCAAAAATGGTGTGAAACTGCAGATTTGTCCATTTGTTTGTATTTAATACATCTCATGTGCTCCTAGTTTCTAAGTTTCTTTTTGTCTTACCTATGTATACTTTATTGCAATCTGAACAATTGATTTTATAGATTCCAGCTTTTTTGTCTTGTGGAATGGGGTCTTTTAACTTGTTACAAAGTAATTTCTCTATGTTAAATTTGTTCTGTGGAGCTAGGCTGATGTTATGTTTCATGAAAATCTTCTTAAATTTGTGAAATGTTCCTGGGTGGTATGTGAATTTCTTGAACTTTAGCTTTTTATCTTGCTGGCTGAGATTTGTTGTGTTTCTGATGTGCATCTGTCGTTTGAATTTTGCAATTTTTTTGTCAATAGTTGCTTTGTTGTACCCATTATGTATTGCTGTGTCTACTATATGCTGGTATTCTAACTGGTATTCTTTTTTATTTAAGGGGGTATATACCAGTCTATGTGTTAGGCTGTTTAGTACTGCATGTTTGTGTGTGGTTGGATTGAAACTCTTATTTTTTATGTAATTAGTAGAGTGTGTTGGCTTCCTGTATATGCCAAAGGTTAGGTACTTTTGTTCTCTGATGATTTTTAGGTCTAAAAATGGTAGCATGACTTCTTTTTCTATTTCTATGGTGAATTTTATTGATTGGTTCTGTAGGTTTAGTAAGGCTAAGGAGTCTTGTATGAACCTATTAGGGACAACAGCGAAGATGTCGTCAACATATCTGTGCCAAACTTTAAACATGTATGGAAAGGAAGTTGTTATGTGTGTTTCTAAGTAGCTCATAAATAAATCTGCCAAGAAGGGTGAAAGTGGGTTGCCCATGGTTAGACCAGTTGGTTGTTGATAGAACTTCTTATTGAAACTAAAACAATTTTGTGCAATGCATAAATCAGTAAGTTGTATGAGGTCTTCTATTTCTTCTTCAAGTAGGTTAGTCTGCTGTAGCCATTTCTTTAATTGACGCAGGAGTTGATCTGTAGGGACACTTGGAAATAGTGCAGTGACATCAAAGGAAACTAATCTGTCTTCTGGTTCGAGTTCCAGGGATTTTATCTTCTGTATTAAAAAACCCAATATTACATTAGTCAAACCAGCCAAATTTGCAGCAGAATTAGATGCATGGGAGAAGATCACCATTCTAAAACACAACACACATCTAATGAATTTTGATTTGCCGCCACCAAATCCTCTCTGGAAGTACATTTCTCCACCACAAGATGCCACCACAGGATCCAGTCCAAAAAACGGAAACACCAACAACACGGGCCAGTCGAATTAACTTCTGAGGATGGGAACAACCGTTTCCCGAAACATGTTAAGTGAGTAAACTTAAGTGATGTTAGTGTAACAATTCCGACTCACCTTTAAATAAATTCAATACACATCACTGTTTCTAGCTTCTTTTCATTACAATATCAACGTAATTATAACATGTTCTCTTATTAAACATCGGTTATATGACCTTTGTTCTGAGATGTCAACTCTGAAGGTGATCATTAACAAGGTGTTAATCCATAATCAGTTTCTCCTAATAGAAGAGCACTGGATCTGCTCCATTGTATAATGTTTTATATATCTGAATTTTTTCATATTCTGGAATCGTAAACAGATCCTGGCCAAGAAGCATCTATTCTTGTGAATTCCTCCTCTGCATGCAAGTTAATGCTTGCAAAGTTCTTCCTGTATATATACGAGGACAGTCCAGAAAGTCCCAGACATTTTGGCCTATCGTGGCGATGAGTACGGCTAAAGCCGCCATCTTGGTGTCGGAACGTTCCTACATTCAGTACGCAGTACATCCAGCTGTGGTAGCGTGAGGACTTGCTTTCCTTACTGTGCTCTCTGAGTTGTTAAAATGTGCACTGCAATAGAAAATCCTGCTACTTGTGAAGTGCTGTTGGCTAAAAAGAACAAACCAATTGAAAT
Organism: Deroplatys truncata; assembly: GCA_030765065.1. NCBI lineage: Eukaryota > Metazoa > Arthropoda > Insecta > Mantodea > Mantidae > Deroplatys > Deroplatys truncata. The sequence goes on from CM060979.1 coordinate 19,713,114, forward strand.
TTATCGTCAACTTTGTGATGTTTATGGGTAGGGAGTAATGAGTGAAAGCCAAATCAGGCAATGGTGCATTGATTTTAAAAATGGCCGTACCAATGTTCACGACGAGGATTGCAGTGGTAAGCCTAGCCTTATGACTGATGAACTGTCAATGCAAATCAATGACAAAGTTCATGAAAATCGTTGTTTCACGATTACAGAACTTTCGGAACATTTTCCCCAAATTTCACGGAGTGTGGTGCATCATATTGATGCTTTGATACTGACGCTGAACTGCATGCCGGTGTAAACCAGTGGTTGAAGTTGCAGGCGGCAGATTTCTACAGAGAGGGTATTGAAAAACTTGTGCCACAGTATGATAAATGCCTCAATTTGAATGGCGATTATGCAGAAAAATAGCTTAAGAGTGTGCCTTTCAAATGTAGATAATAAACATTGATATTTGCATTTTGTTAATTGTTTATTTCAAAACGTCTGGGACTTTCTGGATTACCCTTGTATTTGTCACCATGTATAGCTGGTTTCAGTATGGGGATATGTGTACAATCTATGGCTCCTATAGCTGAAGGACAATAATAGTTTTCTTGCGATTTCTCCTTTGCTTATTGTAAATCTTCATATGTGGATGGAAACTTGATCCATATATGGGATTTTTGCAAAATTTTTGTTTGAGACACTTGATACAGTTCTTGACACTGTTGATTAGTAGATACCAATGTCCTCCCCTACACCACTTTGAAACACCGGATCCCCTTTGTAACGTAAAAAATGCCCTCATTTTCTCTTTTCTTAATGTACCACCTCTTGCTCCTTGATTTTCATCCAGGAAATGATTGCTCATTCACTCAACTGGGTTTGTTAAACCTATATAATTTGCAAAAATCCACTTCTTGTGACACTCTACACACTTTGTATACCTTTTTGGGGCAAAAAACCAGCATGGCACTAAGAACATCCATCCTCTACAGGATTGAGTCTGCTATTGAGGTCACCTACATTATTGAGAGTTGGCACTCTATTGGATTATGCACACGAAAATGTGAGTAGCTACTCACAGAATAGGCACTTTCGGATGGAGTAGGCACTCCAAGTTCAGAGTGCACACTCATACTGTTTTGTATTCTGAACCGAGTGCCTATTTTAGAAAGAGGAGTTTTGAGTAGACACTCATTATTATGCATAAGCAATGATGGCAATGTAACAAATTGTACATAGAATAAGAGCTGAAGCTTTCCTGACAGCATGACTAAATTTTCTTGAGCTTGTAGCCAGATAAATGGTTTGAAACCCATGTTTTGAAGGTGAGAATGTAGATACAGAAAATTTTGCTTGACCATTCTGCTGGAGATAGTGTTCAAGGAAAACATATTACTACAGGTTGGAAGAAATCGCAACACCTAGGAACAAATTGTGGCATAAAATAGAATTGTAATACAATAGTATATTAATAAATAGTGTGAATTCATTGCATTGAAAGATATACTCTGAATTGCTAAAAAATATAATAAAAAGTTAGTTAAATTCAAAATTTAATGGAAAATTATTGCTCTCCTGCTGCCACACCCTGTAGATAAGAAGAGAGTCTCATCGCTCAAACATCAAACACAATCGTCCAAATTAAAAACAGCTAAACTTTCTCTATTCACTATGGTTTATTACTTTCTCTACTACGTATAGTAAGTAGGGGAAGTATTGTATTCCACCCAAAAATTTGATACCGACTTTTCACCGGAAATACATGTTTTGAGATCCCCTGAATCCAAAAAAAGCATTTTTGGAAACATGTCCATGTGTGTGTCTGTCTGTCTGTGAACAGCATAACTCAGAAATGAACAGTCGAATAAACACCAAACTTGGTATTTAGGTTCAGTATCTTCCAGAGATGCGACACGAAGGTTTTCAAGAAAATCCCCCCCACCACAGAGTACCCTTTACATGGAAAATTTTTCGAAAATTTTAAATTTCTCAAAAATGGCTCTAACGATTTTGATTAAAATATCATATGTTTAAGATATTTTCATGACAAATAAAATGTATATCTTGAATTTTCTGGGAATGTCTCCAAAAGTATTCTTCATTGTGAACGACTTTTGGTAAACTGGTAAACCATAAGAGATAGACAAAATTTTACTACACAAAAGATGTAGATCGCGTTAAAATACACAATTTATGTCATATACATTTTTGTTGTTGAGTGAACCATTTTCGATTTTTCAATACTTATTTTCTCAAATGGGAATTCGTTATTCATTTTTTTTGTCTTGGATATGCAAAGAGTATTAATCTGTGGGAAAGGGAATGGTGCTGCACCTAGCAACCAGCTATTAAGAGATATGTATGTGCTTAAAGGCTACTGTATTTCTATATTGCCCTTGTAAATATACATTCCCCTTACATCTACAAGAAAATTAGCAATAAGATAGTCTGTAAATGTTTATCTCGATTAACATGAAGTAGATGGAGAATAAGCGTTTGTAAAAATAGTTTGTACAAGAGTAGAGAAAGTCATGTGAGTGTAACACATCAGATTTTTTTTATATTTCTTTTGCAATGTATTGTTACAAAACCTTTATTTTTTTTCTTTTATTTTAGGATAACTGAGATTTACAGAAATGCTTTCATTACACATTTCATAGTAGGCAGAAAGAAGGTACAGGAGATGCTATAGTTAAATATTTTAGAACAGGACGCTATATGCTGGCCTTGAAATTCCATACTTTCCCATAACATTGTGAGAAAAACTGAATGATGACCACTTAAAAAAGTACCAAAGAATTAAAACCAATAATAACAGATCTCTCAGAAATGACTGAAGCCACAAAAAAAGTTATTTGAAATAAATTGTGTGTTTTAAAGAGAGCCACATTTTCTATGTAGAGCATTTTTTACCAATCTTCTGGCAAGTTATAAAAATTCTTTCTGAATGAAAAGGACTTCATAGGATGTATTCAGAAAATTCAACATATACAATTTGTCTTAAATATGTATTATTAAAATCATTATGAGAAAATAAAAAAGTATCAAAATATTTTTTTCATGTAAAGGGTAGTTTGGTGTGGAGGAATTTTCTTGAACATCTTTGTATCACATTTTGGAAGGTACTAAACTTTAAATGCCAATTTTGGTGCTTATCCAACATTTCATTTTTGAGTTAAGCCCCCCTCCCACATGCACACACACACACATGCACTTTTTTCTAAAAATGCCTTTTCTGGATTCATTGGGCCTCAAACATGATTTCCACTGAAGTCTTGACATCAAATTTTTGGGTGGAATGCAATACTTCCTCTTCTTACATGGTTAAGTAAAAACAGATTTTTACAATCATTCATTCACTAAATTCTCCAGGATCAAAAGTAATTTTGTCAGTTACATTAATGTTTGCAGCTGTTGATTTGGTAAAGTAACCACTATTACAATAATTTACATTTGATAAATTTATTAAATGAAAAACCCAGAAATTAAAGGTCTTGTAGTGTAAGTTGCCTTGAAATATATCTAAAATATTTGAATACCTTGAAGGTTTATTGGAATGCTTTAAGTTTATTAATCCAGAGTGTGATAGGTATAAACTCAATAAACGTACCTTCTGGAAAGTCTTTTTTGTAGCGAGAGATAACAAGCTCCTCCACTGAGGAAAATGTGGTCTCTCCTATGTCCATTTCAATGTAGACCTTTTTGTAACCAGGAAGGTTGCTAAAAATAAAAAAACAGCTATGATAGTTTGCAGTTTTATGACAGGTTTTAACATATATTTAAAATTACAAAATAAGAAAAGACATTCTGTTATGGATCTTAGTTATACAACTTCACTGTAAACTACATATATGCAAGAAGAAGTGAAAAAAGTTATGTTTGATGTTAAAGCTGCAGAACTTTGGTTTACTTATTATAAATTCTAGTGTTTTCATGATATACATTTTTGGAATAGTCATTTTAAATAAGTCTTTACTTAACTCTATTCTAAATTACAGCTATTATGTGTTAAGGTAATATTTACAGCATCTGAAAATCAATTTCCAAACATTCATTCTTTTATGTTTCACAAATTAAGAAATGAATTAGTATACACAAAAATCATATGCAGGAAGCAAATCTTTTCTCTACATAGATATATCAAAAGAGGAGTCCTTAAAATTGAAAGTCTCTCTCCCTCTCTTCAGATTGTAATGGAGTATTCTTCGTTACGTATATTTATGTCCATTGATCCATTGGCAAGCCTGTCTATTTTTTTTTTAAGTTTGTCATGTTGACTCAGCAATTACACCACTTCATCTTCAACACTCATTTGCTGTTGCTCTCGGCTTTTTGGCACCTCAGGACCTGCAGGTCTCTATTTAGACACAGGGACTTCATACAGAAGCTCCACGCTGCTCGGCTCTTCCCGTGGGCAGTTGGCTCATGGCCGATGTGAGGTTAAAGAGAGATCAGAACAGTTATTTAGTTATGGCTCATATCAGGACTGTATGGTGGGTGGGGAAGCATTTCCCATTCATATTTGTTAAACGTTCCTCTCACTGGTAGGGCAGTATGTAGTCTTGCATTATCATGCAAAATGAGGACACCAGTTGCAAGCATGTCAGGCCTTCTTTGACGAACTTTCGGGCGCAAAATATTTTGCAGAAACAGCTTGTAGTACACACCTTTTGCAGACATCCCCTGGGGCACTCTAGCTATTGCTCCATGTCATACGAGGGTAATCCCAAAAGTAAGATCTCCAATCTTTTTTAAAATACAAAGAAACTTTTATTGACAACAAATGGTACATAGTTTTGAAGCTTTGACATTTGTCTATTTTTCCACATAATTGCCATTTCGGTCGATGCATTTTTGTAGATGCTGTGGCAGTTTTTGTATGCCCATGACATACCAGTTGCCGCCATGCTCTTGAAAAAGTGATGGACCTCATTTTTCACTTCAACGTCGTCACCGAAGCGCCTTCCAGCCAAATGTTCTTTCAACTTGGGACACAAGTGGTAGTCACTGGGTACTAAGTCCGGACTATAGGGTGAATGGGTGATGGTTTCCCATCCAAACTGTTGCAGAAGATTCATGGTTTGACGGGCGGTGTGGGGGCGAGCATTGTCATGGAGAAGGCCTATACCCTTGCTCAACATTCCTCTTCTACGGTTCTGAATTGCCCGTCTGAGTTTTTTTAATGTCTGACAATACCTGTTGGCATTTATTGTTGTCCCAGGCTCCATAAAGTCGACCAACAGTATCCCCTTTCGATCTCAAAACACAGTTGCCATGACTTTACCGGCAGACTGTGTTCTCTTGAATTTTCGCGGCTTGGGTGAACCGGAATACTGCCACTCATGTGATTGTTGTTTGGTCTCAGGTGTGAAGTGGAAAGCCCAGGTTTCATCACCCGTGACCATTGATTTCAAAAGGTTGTCCTTTTCATCTGCATACCGTTGAAGAAATTGGTGGGAAGTTTCAGCGCGTTGCCTTTTGTGATCTTCTGTCAGCATTCTTGGGACCCATCTTGCGCACACCTTCCGAAATTTCAACTCTTCAATCAAAGTCCGATGAATAGTGCTTCGAGAAATCTCAGGAACAACAATGCAGAGCTCATCGAGAGTGATCCGCCGATCTTGAAGCACGATTTGTTCAACCTTTGCGATTGTTTCGCCAGAAATGGACGGTCTTCCGCTTCTTTCCTCGTCATGAATTTCCGTGCGACCATTTGCAAATTCTCTACACCACTTGCGGACATTTTTGACATCCATACAAGAGTCTCCATACACTTCCATCAACTGTTGATGAATTTCGACAGATTTAACCCCTTTTGCACTCAAAAAGCGAATAACTGCGTGAACTTCGCACCTAACGGTAGTGGCTAACGGGAGCTCCATTATAACTGGCTTCCAAGTCAAGACTGAGGGTGCTAAGGGATGTGCAGTGGTTTCTGAAGAGAGTGGAGGAAGGAAAAAAGCAGTAAGGCCAACATCCACACAGTTTCCCTGCGATCCCAGCGCTTTGGAGACCTTACTTTTGGGATTACCCTCATACACAAAGATCATCAGTTTCACCTTTGATCGTTGGCGGTGGAATTTTTTTGGGCGTGGAAAGTCAGAACTTTTCCTTTATGATGACTGAGACCTCAGTTCTGGCACAAAACCTCACATCCAGGTTTCACCAAGTGCAACAATCCTTTTCAGAAACTGTTCTCCTTCTGGTCGATAAGTTGAAGCAATTCTTCTGCGACCTGCTTACTGCTCTTCACTCAGATCATGCGGAACTCATCTGGCAGCAACTTTTCTCATCTTTAACTTTTTAATAATGATTCTGTAAACTGTAGTGACAGACATTCTGGCCTCATATGCAATTTCCTCACGTTTTTCATCGATCCTCTCTCAACAATAATCTAAGAGGTGTAGTCTGTTGCCTTCTACTTCTTGGGTTGTCCTGACCACTGTGATACCGTGCTACGATCCACTACATTAATCCCACACACCTCTCTCAAAGCATTGTAAATTTCAGTTGGTTCTTTCCATGTAGGAATGCTGGTCACTATGTGTAATATGACCTGACTCGATTTCAGCTTCCATTTTAAAACTGAATTACTCATGACACACCACGCAAACCAGCAAACACATATACAATCTTCAAGCCTAAAGTGCAGGACTTTTGAAATGATCCTCGTATTTATTTTGTAGAACTAATCTGATACTATAGTATTTAAAATATTTTTCAAATTTCTTAAAAGCCCAAGGGTATATTTCCAATCCCTATCCTCTATTTTCTTTAAAGTAGTAATTTGTGCCAACCTCTTTTGTTTCTTATCATGTTTAATTATTTTGGCTTAATCATTTCTTATTATATAACTCAAAATGAAAATAACCTCACAGTTAATAGTGCTTCTGTTTTTAATATTTAAAACTAAATATTTACTTTCTTTCTTTTAAAGGCATACCTACTTTTATCAGTGGTTGCCTTGTAATCCCATTCTCCTTCCATATATTATCATCTAGGCCCCTACATTTCATGGTCTTCTTAGTACTCCCAAGTAAATCAAGGGCATCCTGTTTTCCTGTAACCTTCTGGAAACCAATTTATTATTTTCTTGAGCCATCTATCCATGGGATTCACTGGATGTGACCATACTATTGTAATGATCAAGTTTCTTGGCTATCTACGAGGGTAATCCCAAAAGTAAGGTCTCCAAAGCACTGGGATCACAGGGAAACTGTTTGTGTGGATGTTGGCCATACTGCTTTTTTCCTTCCTCCCCCCACTCTCTTCCGAAACCACCGCACATCCCTTAGCGCCCTCAGTCTTGACTTGGAAGCCAGTTATAATGGAGCTCCCGTTAGCCACTACCACCAGGTGCGAAGTTCGCGCAGTTATTCGCTTTTTGAGTGCAAAAGGGGTTAAACCTGTCGAAATTCATCAACAGTTGATGGAAGTGTATGGAGAGTCTTGTATGGATGTCAAAAATGTTCGCAAGTGGTGTAGAGAATTTGCAAATGGTCGCACGGAAATTCATGACGAGGAAAGATGCGGGAGACCGTCCATTTCTGACAAAACAATCGCAAAGGTTGAACAAATCGTGCTTCAAGATCGGCGGATCACTCTCGATGAGCTCTGCATTGTTGTTCCTGAGATTTCTCGAAGCACTATTCTCATCGGACTTTGATTGAAGAGTTAAAATTTCGGAAGGTGTGCGCAAGATGGGTCCCAAGAATGCTGACAGAAGATCACAAAAGGCAACGCGCTGAAACTTCCCGCCAATTCCTTCAACGCTATGCAGATGAAAAGGACAACCTTTTGGAATCAATGGTCACGGGTGATGAAACCTTGGCTTTCCACTTCACACCTGAAACAAAACAACAATCACGTGAGTGGCGGCATTCCAGTTCACCCAAGCCGCGAAAATTCAAGAGAACACAGTCTGCCAGTAAAGTCACGGCAACTGTGTTTTGGGATCGAAAGGGGATATTGTTGGTCAACTTTATGGATCCTGGGACAACAATAAATGCCGACAGGTATTGTCAGACATTAAAAAAACTCAGACAGGCAATTCAGAACCGTAGAAGAGGAATGTTGAGCAAGGGTATAGGCCTTCTCCATGACAATGCTCGCCCCCACACCGCCCGTCAAACCATGAATCTTCTGCAACAGTTTGGATGGGAAACCATCACCCATCCACCCTATAGTCCGGACTTAGCACCCAGTGACTACCACTTGTTTGCCAAGTTGAAAGAACACTTGGCTGGAAGGCGCTTCGGTGACGACGTTGAAGTGAAAAATGAGGTCCATCACTTTTTCAAGAGCATGGCGGCAAGCTGGTATGACATCGGCATACAAACTGCCACAGCGTCTACAAAAATGCATCGACCGAAATGGCGATAATGTGAAAAATAGACAAATGTTAAAGCTTCAAAACTATGTGCCATTTGTTGTGAATAAAAGTTTCTTTGTATTTTAAAAAAGACTGGAGACCTTACTTTTGGGATTACCCTCGTATAATGTTGTCCTGAGCTTTCATTCTTTCCTTAATCGTCTCATTCCCAAATTTGTCTATTCAGGATATTCATAGGCTTCTTCAAAGGCAATCAATTTCTATGGCTTTAATCTGATCTTTTTGTTAATGCCCATCCTTCTGTGCCATATCCAAGGATGCTTTCAATGCTAGTCTTTAGAATAAGCTTATTAAACTTTTAGTCTGACATCTTGATTTCAAAATATTCCATTCAATATCTTATTGCTGCTTAAGAGATTCTGTTATTTACTTCCATTTCACAATTGTCCGACTTATGTATAACTGAGCCTAAATATTTAAATTGTTCTACTGTTTTAATGTACACATAACTAACATTGGTCTTTTCCTGCTCCCCCTACCATGAAATACTTGCTTTTTTCAACGTTAATTTTGAGTTATTCTTATTATGTATGTCCAATAATCTTATCATAAATTCTGCATCATCACAGTCTTGAGCTATTATCACTTGGTCATCCAGAAATAGGATTGGATGACCTTATATCTGATCGGAATACCCATCGGACTACAAGATGTCTTACAGCTTTCCAATATATACTCCAGATAGATTTTAAATACAGTAGGAGACATTCCACATCCCTACTTCAGACCTTCAGATGTAAGCCATAAACACCTTGAACATGTTTTGGGTACTGTTTGCACCCATCCTCAGCAGAAGTCTACTGGTTCCCAGGGAAAGATTTTGTTGTGGAATTATCCAAAGTGGTGACATCTGTTGGCAACATTATGAACTTTCAGAGGTGGTCTGGTGGCAGCAAAACAAAATTAATTATGAGATCCTTGAAAATACATATGCTAAGGAACAAGGATACTTATAAGAGAGATATCACAATTCATGCACATAATATATATACTGTATAATTGTTCAATACTATGAGGTTTCTGGGTTCATATGTAATGCCAACAAATTACTAGAAAGAACAGCCTACGCTAAAAACATGGTTCTAGGACAACTAGCACTGTCTTTTTCTTTCCCCTCAAGCTGTAAAATCTCCATGCACTGATGGTGAATGGAAACTTATCTTTTTAGACCAGATGTGTATGTAGCTAAAACCAAAATATTTCCACCTTCTGTAAACATAAAACTGAAAATACAATGAAAGTATTCCTGAAGGGCATTTTAAACTAATAGCAGTTATAGTTTAGCCAGTGCCCACTCTTGGCAGTTTTGCTGTTTGGTGTTGCACTGACCAAAAGCAATGGACAAGGAGTTGAGGATTGGATAGGTAACATCCAGTGGAACAGGTATCTCTTCAGGCAATGACACTTGGATCTTCATAGTGCACACCATGTGAGTCACCTTTGAGTTCCACTACAAATATCTCTGAAACAAAGTTAAGAACTGAAAAATTACTTTCACAGGTATGAAGCCATTCACGGGTATGAAGGGGTTCATTAAAGCAGATATAGCCCATTTAAAATGTAATCAAATATAATTTTCAACATAAAGTTATGATTTTTTTTAAATGGAAACCCTGTATTATTTTTACACAATTGATAACATGGAAAATAACATTAAGACTGATTACATAGAAAATTTGAGTTGGAATTGAAACTCTTATCACTTACATGTTTTACAACCTGACTGGTTTCAGGAGCTAATTGCTCCCATCATCGGAAGTGGCTGACTTGTTCCTCATGGTGTTGTCCCATATGTGTCTGTGTGTGGTGGAATCTGGTGTAGTGATGAAACTCTATAGTGGGTTCGGTGGCAGTAATTCAAAATTAATCACATGGTGTTTATGTTTTGTAATTAATAACTTTTCCCAAGTATCCAACTCTACTGTCTGAGTGTTATATTTGGAGTGATGATGTGATTTGTTGTCCAAAAGTGATGTGCAACTGCTGATTTGTCCATTTGTTTGTATTTTGTCTCATATGTTCTTTTAATCTGGTCTCTAAATTTCTTTTTGTTTTACCTATGTATATTTGGTCACATTCTGGGCAATTAATTTGATAGATTCCTGCTTTTTTGTTCGGAGGTATTTTGTCCTTTGATTTGTTGCAGAGTGATTTCTCTATACTTAATCTGCTTCGTGGAGCTAGGTAAATGTGTTGTTGAATTTGTAGTGAGTCCTTGGGTGGAAAGTGAACTTCTTGAAAATCATTTTGCTTTTTTGTTGGGTTAGATTTCTGGTGTCCTTAATGTGTTTCTGTTTCTTGAAAAGTGTTATTTTTTTGTTGATTTGTGTCACGAAGCCATTGTTCATGGCTGTGTTAACCATGTGTTTGTATTCTGTTTCTGTTAGTGGTATGTAAACCAATCTATGGGTCAAACTGTTTAGGACTGCATGTTTGTGTGGTACCGGGTTGAAACTACTGTTTTTATGTAGTTTTCAGAATGTGTAGGTTTCCTGTAGATCCCAAAATTGATCTTGTTCTGATTTCTAATTACTTTCAAATCTAGGAAAGGTAAGTACCTTCATTTTCTGCTTCCATCATAAATTGTATAGACCTGTTCTGTAAATTTAGTAGTTTGAGGGCATCCTGGATGAGCTTGTTGGATACTATTGCAAATATATCGACATATCTGTGCCAGACTTGTAAATTTGTGGAAAGGAGGTGGTTATGTGTGATTCCGATGATGGGAGCAATTAGCTCCTGAAACCGGTCAAGTTATAAAACATGTAAGTGATGTTTAGTGTTTCAATTTTGACTCAAATTTTCTATATAATTTCAAATTCACATCACTGTTACTAGCTTATTCATATTTTATACTAATTAAGAAAAAGTTTGTTGCATTGCAATAGGTTAATTATATCCTGAGAAATTGTAACCTGAAGTTGATGCTCAAGATACAATGAAATGCACATCTGGAGTTTCATCAGCATCGTTGGTCCTCAAGCGTGAACTTCACGTTGCAGTTAATCACCAACTTCATGGCATATTTCAAAGCGATAAAAGCTGTTCTTAATGTTATTTTTGCTGTTATTAATTGTGCTGGAAATAATACAGCGTTTCTAATATTTAAAATGATAATTGTTTGCCTCTTTTGTTGTATCTCATGCACCAACTTCACATTACAATTCTTGGGATGTAATTAACCTATTGAGATGCAACAATGGCATTCTTAATGTTATTTTCCATGTTATCAATTTACAAAATAATAATACATGTTTTCCATTCAAAAAATAACAAGTTTATATTTGAAAATAATTTTCTGTAAGAAGTATATGATGCAATACACAACAAGGAACCATGGATTGGAATGTTTCTTGATTTAACTAAGGCCTTCAACTCAGTAGAATATAGTCTTTTATTGGAAAAAGTATATAGTAGGTATTCGCAGAGTAGCATTAGACTGGATTCAGTCCTATTTGGCAAACAGAGAACAAATGGTAGAAAGGATCCATTTAAACAAAACTAAAAATATCTTAGAAGCAGCTCTCTCACAAAGCAACTAGTCTGCTATGGTGTACCCTAAGGGTCGATTCTTGGTCCACTTTTGTTCCTGGTAAACATTAATGATCTGGCCTCTACTGTGAATGGTGTACATATCACATTATATGCAGATGATACTAGTGTGCTAGTAAAAGGAAAAGATATACAAGAACTAAATGCAAATATTGAAACTGTTAGTACCCAGATCTTAAATTGGTTTCAAAATAATAATCTTGTAATAAACAAAGACAAAATCATTTATTATTCTTTCAGTATTGCCAAAACAAACCTGAAAATGTTTCAAAAATAAAATTTGATAGAAATAATATTAACCTTAACATTTAAGGTTTTGAATTGGTTGACTTAACACTTCCTGCATTAGATTTAATATTAATCTAGTTTAAGAGACGAAATTCTTGGGCATAACTCTAAGGACGGCATGTACCAAGTTGGATTAAACTGCTTTGGAAGTAATGTTTACTAAAGAAGTTCCCACTACGGAAGCAGGTTACTCCGGAAGTAACGTTGAAGAGCTCAATTACAATTTACTCTTTTAGTTATGACTACAGAAGTAAGAGCTCATTACTCCCGGAGGTATTGTTTTGTTTGTGCGATTTACTTGATGTGATCATGTGCGATAGAAAATGTGGAGAAACATCAGCAAAAGTTAAATGTTTGTTGGTAGAGATAAAGAAAATCCATTTAAACAACACGAGTGTAAAAAACATGTTATAAAGATGCTGGAAAGTCGTGATTGACGAGTTTAATAAGCTTAAAATTCAGGACACAATGTTTCTAATCTTCATTTTGCATTGCAGATCACTTGCGTGTTTGATGGAGAAATACCCTTTCTGATTTTGGAAAAGTTCATCATATTCACAGATGAGCACAAAATAGTAACATGGTGCAGACAATTCCACACACAATGTGTGGGAAATTTGAAAAAAATTAAAGAAGAATTGCATTTTATTTTCTGAACAATTGTGTATATTTATATGTGTAGGTATCTTGCTCTTAACCTCAAAAGCACTCTAACAACACAATGAAATACATGACCAGCAGACGCATGGTGAACGTTTATTTATAAGATCGCCTGTAATACTGGGAATACGATGAACTTTACTTAATGTGACATGGAAATGCTGGTAAACTAAAGGTATAATTGGCATGCACTTAATGTAATGGGAATGATTCTTGCTTGATTGTTCTTTTATCACTTCAAGCTAGTGCCGATTGGTTCTAATTAGCATGTGAAATCAAACTTGACATAACGGGAAGGAAAAGTCTGACATTGCCAAACTTTTAAGTTACATCGCGTTAAGTCAATTCCAAATCTCCATTTAATACAGCGTAAGAATGTCATATTACGTTAAATTCATTGTAATGCCGGTTCAAGCATCTGAAATATTCCAGTACAAAACACTCATAGGACGCATAACAATAATTGCAGTTTGGATTATAGAGCTGAATTTGTGTCTGAGTTTTGTTGAAATGTTCTCAAGCAGGTTCGAAAGGCATGTATAACATTCGTTCATAATACTGAAATGTTCATTGAAATTTCTCTCGCTCCGTATAAGTATTATATGGTTCTCGCATACCACTATCACATTCCCATTGTTTTTTTCCGTCGAGATCAATGTAACCTATGTAATCACTGTTTTCTTCATTTAGATCAACGTCATCTAAGTAATCCATGAACACTTCAAAAATATCTTCCTCCAAATATGATACAGTATTCTAGTGCAATCGACAGGTTAGTTACTTCATCCAGGTTGCAAGAGTAAAATTCTAACCTATATTTGTGCCTATTTAACTCCGTAGTAACATACTACATGACGGTGCTCTGACATTTACTTCTGTGGTAATTTAATCTGGGAGTATCTGAAAGGAGTAAAATTCTTCGGAAGTAGTTTACTCTCATATGGAAGTCGCCGAGTGTTGACTTGAATAGTAGTTTACTATGAAAGTAGAGCTTACTCCAGGTTGGTGCATGCCGCCCTAAATGAGAACTGAAAAATGGATTCAATCATATTGAATCCTTAGCAATGAAACTTAGCAAAGTGTGTTTTACCCAGAAGCATATTAGAGAGGTAGTAAACATTCAAATATTACAGCATTTTATTATGCAAACCTTCATTCACTCTTGTGTTATGCTATAATGTTCTGAAGGAACTCCAGTCAAACATAAGCAATATTTACAATTCAAAAAAGAGCCATTTGTCTAATTATGAAAATAAATCGTAGAACAAGCTGCAGGGAATTTTTCAAGAAATTAAAAATATCACCATTATCCTGTGTACATATCTTTGAATGGCTGAATTACGTTAAAGCCAATCTGCACTAGTTCAATACAATATCCCAGGTACTCTCACTTGAACAAGCGTAACAAAAATAATTTACATATACACATAGATCCAAACTTTTTGAAGAAAGCTTTAAACATACTGGATTAATAATTTATAATTAATTACCCCAAGCCTTCAGAGACAATGAAGTCAAAAGCTTTAAGATTCACTGTGAATTTATTATTGTCGCTTTAACAATAAAGTCATAACGCGACTACAATATATTTTGAAACAAATTACAACATTGATTATATAACATTATACAATTTTATTTCTTTTAAAAACTCTACTATGTTGTGATAGATGGTGGATCACTCAAGGCCACAGAGAGGTTAAGAGGAATACCACACTGAAGCCGATGAACATCGTAGATAGGGCACTCTGCAACTATATGCTGAACTGTGAGAATGGAGTGACAGTGTTTGCATGTAGGCTGATGATGTTTTCCAAGAAGATATGAATGTGTAATTACAGTATGTCCGATACGTAGCCTGGTGAGAAGTACCTGGTCACGACGAATTAGATGTTTTATTGGGTAACTGAAACTAGAATTGGAACTTAAGGCGATTAGTTTCCTATTGGATGTGGAACTCCAGTGTAGCTTCCATTTCTTACATATTTCATACTTTAGAAAATTTTGGAAATCGTGATGCAGAACCTTGAGGTTGGCCAGGCTTGGAGAGTGGCATGTTACTTCTTTAACTGCTTCATCAGCTTTTTCATTTCCAGATGGTATCCATGCTATAGCATTGTTTTTATACACTGGAAGAATCTATGGAAAACTGCAGTATGTTGTAAACAGTAATTAAAACACTATGTTTTAATTCAACAATTGATGACTGGATGTTGCAAACATTGTCAAATATTGTAAACATTTTATATAATTGGAAAGGTAGAATCAGACGACTGAAAAATTCAATGCCATAGCCAGGATTTGAACCACGGATCTCCCGGTCTCCGTCCGGTTGCTCTAACCACTGAGCTACCATGGCAACATGCCAGTACACCATTAAATTCTCCAGCTGATTCGCATTTTTCCCGGTAAACCACAAGGAGATCTCAAATTTTATTGAGATGCCACACCCCAATGGCAACTTACATTCTTTGTAAGTACTTTAAGTCCGGGCTTTATAGTTACAACCACTATTAGGTCAATTAATGGAATTAATTGTTCTTTCACACAAGCCGTGTGTTGGAAAGGTAGAATCAGACAACTGAAAAATTCAATGCCATAGCCGGGATTTGAACCACGGATCTCCCGGTCTCCGTCCAGTTGCTCTAACCACTGAGCTACCATGGCAACATGCGAATCAGCTGGAGAATTTAATGGCGTGCTGGCATGTTGCCATGGTAGCTCAGTGGTTAGAGCAACCGGATGGAGACCGGGAGATCCGTGGTTCAAATCCCGGCTATGGCATTGAATTTTTCAGTCGTCTGATTCTACCTTTCCAACCTTGTCCAACACACGGCTTGTGTGAAAGAACAATTAATTCCATTTTATGTAATTGCTGATTTGACAGCTGTAAGTCTGTATCTTATATTCTAAATATTTTATTTGACATGTCCAATATCAATGTATATTGTTTACAAAAGATGAAAATAAATAAAATGAAAGGAAAAATATTTGCTTACATTTTTTAATGTCTTATATCAGATACTTTGAATCTCTCCCCTACCTTCATGCCTGTTAAAGTTATTTATCAATTCGTAATTTTGTTTCAGAGATATTTGCAGTGGACTTGAAAGTGACTAACCCTGTATAACATGTTTCTCATGTCACCATCTCCATTAGTAGTATTTAATTACAGGCAATTAAAGTCAAAATAAAAGTATGGTGCAGAATCATGTACCTGCCCAATGCTTTGGCCTTTATAGTCACTTCTGGTATGTCATCCAGTGGCTGTTTGAGTAGGTCTTTAAGTTTCATTTTAAGATCAGCACAATTTCCTTTTAATACTTTGAGAAGGCGACTGCCCCGGATTGACAGGTTATGCTGTAATTCCTCATTTACTGCATCATCATTCAGTGCTTCTATGACAAGTTCTGCTGCCTGAAAAAATGTAAACAATATTAATAAACAGTATGCATTAATTTTCCAAGGAAAATATGAATGAATGAATTTATTGTACAATTTATTTTTATATAATATATATCTCATGTACCCCTACATCTTATGTACAATTTGTCTGGTGCTTGTCCTCTTGTTGAGCCACTCAGATTGCTTGCCTCCCAGGCTTATCACTCACTGAGCGGCCCTTCTTTCTTTGCCTCTCTTACTTTTGTAGACCATTTTTGCTTTACCTTCCTTAAAAATTTCCCATGCCCTTGATTTTCTTTCTTCTTTCTCTGTTAACATCCTACTATTTTCCTATCCATATTTTCCCATTTCTTTTGTCACACTCTTTCCCTCCAGCTCCTTATTTCCTCTTAAATAAATTGAACCCATTCTCATCTATGCTAAACCTTCTCTTTCTTGCCTATTACAGCAATCAACGTCCCCATCTCTTTTCCGCCCCTTCTTAATCAATTTATTAAAGCTTAATGATTTTTTTATCTTCAAGGTTTCCCCATATCTGTTGTCATTCTATATCTTCCACTCCGTTTCTTACTACTTTCCAAAAGCCGCTTGTATTACTTTCCTCCAGCCCCCATATAGCCCCCATTCTAATTAACTCCATATTTTTTTGGTTTCTTTCCACCAGCTGTTTTTGCTTCTTAGAACCTTTTACTGAGTCATGCATATCTTAAAGATTTCACCTTCTTCCACTGTCATGCATCTAAACCAAAATTTTAAAATTCTTTCTACTATTATACCTTTCCTCCTAGTCTATTAATGCAACCTTGCCTGGTGATGCTCTTGGTGGTCCAATTAATTCTTTACAAAACATTCTACACATTTGGTCAATTTTCTTACTTAATTCTCCTCTCCACCATATTTCCACCACATAGAGCATTTTTGGTTCTACCAATGCCTTGTGCGTGCTCTCCAACTATTTTGTCGACATCTTTATTTGCATATTCTTATTCCTGTCATAGCTGCCTACCCTTTAGCTAACATCTTCCTGCCATGTGCTCCCCATTCCCCGCTATTACTCAACCTTACTCCTAAACAATATAAATAAGTATTTATAACTAATTAAAACAGATTTTTCTTTGTGCTCACACCATACTTGCTAACTTCCTGAAACTGAAATCTGTAAAACTTTCCCTCGTCCAGCAAAATGTAATAATTTTGTGATGACAAGAAATTTTGAATGCGTAAAATGTTCGGTGCAATAAATGTGCAAAAATTACATATAAAATAAATACAAATTACATTTGATAAGAATCCTTGAAGACTTGGTAGTACTGCTTCTTTCGTCACATATGCTAAAATTCTTCCTGATACCATAATAAACATGTATTAAAGCAAAAATACACTACTTCCAAGGCTATACACAAATTCGTAGTCCATATTTTATGCAGTGGAATCTTGTTAGCACGTTCCTCATTAACACGTTTTCCCGTGTATTACGTTGAATTAAAAAAGTCCCGGTACCAAATCACCAAATATAATAAATAATGTTTGCTTAGTGCGTTTTCCCGGTCCCGCTTACTACATTTGAAGTTTGACGTCCTCATTCGCTGTTTTGGCCAATCCTTGATCGGTACAGTGGTAGTAGGCGTTTAACACGTTCATAGTTTGACGTCCTCATTTACTACTTTGGTCAATCCTTGGTCACGGGGTGGAAATCGGCAGCCAATCACATACATGCATTTAAATATTTGTGTGACACGATTTCTGTGGGCGGGATAGAGAATGCTTTACCTTGGCGTGGTAAACGCGGTAAATGCTAACGATAGTTTCTAATGTTGAGTGAATACCAAACAACCGTAGATTGTATTTTAACTTTTCATTTACAATGAAAAAAAGAAAGTGTAGTAGGTAAATAACCAACAGTGAAAAACTGAAAATCCTTGATGTAATCACAATCCAAATATAAAACATGTCGATATAGTGCGGAAGTTAAACATTCCTCCGTCAACCTTAAACACGATTGTTAGCAAACCTAAATTGATTGAAACTGCTTTTAAAGAAGGGAAAAATACTAAAACAAAACTTTTCTCTTGGAAAATAGGATCAGAAGAGGACCGGAACGAAGTTTGTTGCATGGAAACACCTCTGTATTCAAATCGTCTTGTATACACCAAAGATGATATCGTCTATTGTACTCGTAACACGATGCACGCTCATAATTTTTTCTTTTTTAGCAGAAATTGTTATCACGTGTGTAATAAAACACACAGCAAAACCACTATTGCTGCTTCCACAATTCGCAATTTATTTTCTCAAAAACATTCATAACCTAAAAAATCCAAGTTGACCAAAATAAAAGCTTGAATTATTTATTCTCAGGCATTGTGTATCCAAATCCATTTAAACATATTGAATTTAACATGGAAACGCGGATCGTATTCAGTATGAAATTGTACTCAAAATCGATTTAAATTGCCCATGGAGATGTAGTAATTATTAGATTTTTATTACCTATGTTCTTAAATAGCAGATTTTGCATTTTCGTTAACACGTTTTCCCGCCTATGACATCCAAATCCTTCGGTCCCTGCAAAAACGTACTAACAAGATTCTACTGTATTTCTTAAAATGAACTACAAACCAAAATGTGCCATAAAAATGGTAAAACTTATATCCCGCAGCCATATAATGTGAATAAGATAAACAATTTACATGAAGGAGATGACTTTCCAATTCCTATCGTCCATTACTGAATGTTTGTACCCATTTACTGCTGATTGCTAGAGTTCACTTGCAGTGCAGTGAAGGGGGACCATGATTGTGATGAAGGATACACACACAGATAAGCTCTGACCTATCGCGGAAATGTATACCAATTAGTGGCGCATTCAATCTGTAAATTTAATTACAATTGCGGCAGTATTTTTAACACTTAAATGATTTCAGTCTAATTATATAATATACAATATAATAACAGCCTGCCTTAAAGCAATAAGTGTATAAATAACATATAAAATGTATGTAACAGTCATTGTATTATGTTTATATTATTATGTACATGTATAACAATGTTATGTGAATGTATTAGGTAATTTAACAATATAGGAGTTGTGATAATAGAAGCTAAAAGCTGCTAACAATGAGGTAACCTTGAAGCAATAATGAATTGGAAAGTTTAATAATGCTACTAGTAATTCTTGGAACAATAATGTAAATTTTTATAACAGTTTATAAATAGCCAATCAACAACCAAATTGAAAGTTAAATAAAAGTATTCTATTGGAGTAGGATTAGCCAATCAAACTTGAAATAGAAGAATTTACAAATTTAAGCAGTAAAAGCCAGTCGCTAGAAGGCAACATACCTGAGCAGTTCGTTTGCTCGGTATGTGTTCAGTGTGAGACATAAAATTCATTACGGCGAGAATATTATAAAGTTTACATGTTAAAAAGTGCAAGTAATTAATAAATAATCTCACAGCTCTCTATATCAGTGAAGTGTTATTTCATCGTGTCAAGCATTGATAAAAGGAGTGAAGTAAAATTATAATTTGTGTAAGCCTACATTCTTTAGCCGCATCACCCCCTGATAAGAGATACATGTTTCTAGATATTAATACTGACGCAGCCGAGGCAAACCTATATATATATATAATATTTAAAGAAACATTAAAATATAAAGTTGATTCCTAAATGTTGGGGTGAAAGCCACTGGAAAGTAAACTCGGGTCAAAGGCCACCAGAAACTTTGTACCGTATGTGGGGCGAACACTCCAAGAAACTATCTCAAGTTTTTGGCTCCGCAACAGTCAAACTACAATACAACTCTTCTTAAAAAAATAAACCTTCTCACATATAATGCAATAGGATTTTGAGGCAGTATTTTAATACCTGAATAATTTCAATTGTTATTTAAAATAGGTAAATTCAATAACAGCCCGCCTTGAAACAATATGTATGTAATAATTATTTTAATTGTATATAACAGTCATTGCAATTGCTTATTTTTCTTGTAAATATGTTTTATTAATGTTATGTGAATACTTTACATACTCTAATAATGCAAGAACTGTGAGAATAGTAAATTTTAGGTTGCTAACAATGAGTAATAATGAGGTAATTGTGGCAATAATGTGTTTGGAATTTGAAAATGTACTGGTCATGATTAGAACGATGATGACGTAGTTTCAGTGACAGTTTTATAATTAGCCAATCAACAGCAAAGAAAAGTTTGTTAAATACAGAAATTCTATTGGACTAGAATTACCCAATCAGGGACTTGCATTACCGAAGCTTAAGGTTTTGACCGTTGAGTTTATTCAGTTCCTGGCAAGACGTGGCAGTGTGTAGATTGAAAAATGTGTTCTCTACGGGGCATTTAGTAAAAACTGATATACATGTTAAGTAAGTGTATAAGTTTCTCACAGTTCTTTTAAAAGTGTAGTGGTTTATAAATATGTGTAAGAAGTTAAAATAAAAGTAAAAAATTTAAAAGTTTAATTCTGTGACGTCAACAATAATTGTCATTACCACACCCTGCATAAGAATCCTGACTCTAAATTAAGACTGACGTAGCCGAAGCAAATTCAAACAATAATATTACGAAAGCTTTAAATTCAAACCAACGCTCAAAACAACTATTAATACATTAACAAGTCTTCAAGTTTGCGTAAACATTTATTACACAACATTACGTAACAGCAGCTAAACATCTTCAAGTTAGCGCACATACGTGGGGCTAACCCAAAAAGCAGCTAATAATAATACTTGAGCCAACTCCAAAACCAACAAACATTCTTCAAAAATTTGATGTCCCAAACGTGGAGCTAAATACCACCTTCTTCAATTTAATGCTTTGTCATATCGGCAATAAAAATCTGTAACACTTTCAATCTGCCCACAAAGTCGTAAAAATGCTTCCTTTGCTGTAAAGTTGTAAAAAGGCCTCTGCTCCCATACATTTTATAGGCAAACCTTAAAAGTTGGTATGTATAGATACTTATTTACTGCCCAACACTTCTATTGCTGTTTTTTCTTACCTCTTTTCCTTTATGCAGATGTGAATGTAAAAGCAGTGCCAGTGTATCATACCAGCGACCACGATAGCTTGGTAAATAGATGTGCTGGCTTAGTAACTCCCTCAGTGCTATTACAGCATCTTGAAGAGTTGCCTTGTTTTTTCTGAATCCTTCAACAGCTTGAGTAATAGCATAGGCATAAACAGAGCCAGGGGAGTACCTCCTCAGAAACAATGGCAGCTGTTTCATCCTTTCACTAAGCAAAAGGAAAATGAACAAAATAAAATTTCTCTCTTTCTACTGCTATTATAGAAGTGCCATTTTTCAGTAATAGAATGGGTTTTAGTATAACACAGCTGTAGTTTCATTTGCACGAGATACACATTTTTAATGAAAGAACTTCCACATCATGAAGCTGCAATTGCATTAACATGACTTTCGCTACACACTCTTCTACACACTATTCTTACAAAAACTTATTCTTTTATCTACTTCTTGTTAGGGAATAGTAAATATAAACAAATTAAAATTTATGGTATTTAAAAGGGGAAATAAGTTAAAAAAAGAAGAGAAATGGCTTATGGGGGATTTAAAGTTAGAAGTTGTCAAGGAGTTTGATTATTTGGGGTGAGGATGAGCAGTAATGTGAATGGACGGTACATAGCAGGAAGGTTATGGCAGCAATGACAGGAGTAAGGATGTGCAAATACAAATTAGAAATGCCGACTAAATGGATAGAAAGAATGTATGAGGCATTGATAGAAGCAAGAATGCTATATGCAGTTGAATTTTTTTTTTGGGGGGGGTGTATCTGAACTAAGCAACAAAAGAGACCAGAGCTACAGAACGTTCTGTAAAGAATTATTGGGGTTACCAAGATCAGTACCAGGGGAAGCAGCATTAGTGGAATTAGGAAGAACAAGAAGAAAGGGAGTGATACTGGAAAGGATTTTGAAATTTTGGTTTAGATGCCTGAAAAAAGATAAAAGGGAAATTTTAAGGATATGTATGGAAAAACAAAAGAATACAAAAAATAAAAAAGCTGGTGGACAGGGGTAGAAAAAATTATGGCGAAGATAGGAATGGAAGATATTTGGAGAGCAGGAGAAAGAAATAGCAACAGCTTCTGGATAACAGTAAGAAACAGAGTGGAGGACATAGAAAGACAAGAGATTTGCGGAAGCTTAGAGAATAAAAAATCACTAAGGTTCTACAGGTTAGTAAAAAGGAAATGGGGAAGAGAAGGGTATGTGGATTATTGTAATAGAGCGGAAAAAGAAGCATTTGCATGAATGAGAACAGGATCAAAGTGCCTGAGAGGGCTAAGAGGCAGAAAAAGCGGAATTTGTGAACTATGCGGAGGCAGTGAAAGCACAGAGCATTATATGACAGGATGCAAAGAATTAGCGGAACGGAGACAAAAAGTATGGGAGGAAAAATGGAAAAAAAATCTGATGTGTTACACTCACATGACTTTCTCTACTCTTGTACAAACTATTTTTACAAACGCTTATTCTCCATCTACTTCATGTTAATCGAGATAAACATTTGCAGACTCTATCTTATTGCTAATTTTCTTGTAGATGTAAGGGGAATATATATTTACAAGGGCAATATAGAAAAACAGTAGCCTTTAAGCACATACATATCTCTTAATAGCTGGTTGCTAGGTGCAGCACCATTCCCTTTCCCACAGATTAATACTCTTTGCATATCCAAGACAAAAAAAATGAATAACGAATTCTCATTTGAAAAAATAAGTGTTTAAAAATTTAAGGGAATAACAAGCAATATCTCGAAAATGGTTTACTCAACAAAAAAAATGTATGTGACATAAATTGTGTATTTTAACGCGCTCTACATTTTTTGTGTAGTAAAATTTTGTCTATCTCTTATGGTTTACCAGTTATGCAAAGGTCGTTCACAATGAAGAATACTTTTGGAGACATTCCCAGGAAATTCAAGATATACATTTTATTTGTCATAAAAATATCTTAAACATATGATATTTTAATCAAAATTGTTAGAGCCATTTTTGAGAAAATTAAAATTTTCGAAAAATGTTCCATTTAAACGGTACTCTGGGGTGGGGGGATTTTCTTGAAAACCTTCGTGTCATATCTCTAGAAGACACTGAACATAAATACCAAGTTTGGTGTTTATCCGACTGTTCGTTTCTGAGTTATGCTGTTCACAGACAGACACACGGACATGTTTCCAAAAATGCTTTTTTTGTATTCAGGGGATCTCAAAACATGTATTTCCGGTGAAATCTCGGTATCGAATTTTTGGGTGGAATACAATACTTCCCCTACTTACTATACGTAGTAGAGAAAGTAAAAATGGATGGAAAAATAGTAGCAATTAAAATGTTGACAAGAAAAGAAGGAAGGAAACATAAGAATATGGGGGAGTTCTTAAAGAAAGTAAAGGAGAAATGGATTACAAAAGTAAGAGGGATAAGAAAGGTAGAAGGGCAAACAGAGGATGGATCATAGGTGATTAAGGATAGCAAGGGCTGCTCAGCTGAGCCATAAGGCCGGGGTGCCAGGCAAAACGAGAAGTATAGGAAGAACATAGCTGGCAAGAAAATTTGTATATAAGTTAAGTTAGTTTATAAAAGGAATATTGTAAAAAAGGATTGAATATTAAAGATGTACAAATAAAGTTTATTCATTCATTCATCCATCTACATCTTGACAATTGGGATAAACTTTCATCACGCATTTTGTTTTAGATATAAGGATACAGTAGATTAAAGCAAGTTGTTATGATGCCTAGAAATTCATGTTCTTTGCATGATCACGGGAGGAGCTGATCAGTGTAAAAGTGCAGTTAAAAGCATGCTTCCCTTGTAGCTGTGAATTTATGCTGATAAAATTAATGATAAAAATATAAGTTGCACCCATCAAATTTACCGGTACTCAGAAAAATCCGTCCATGAAGAGCATTTTATTTTGAAGTTAGCAATCCAAAGCCAGCTTCCTATATTAGCTGCATGTCAAGATAATGCTTATTTGAACTTATCTTTTAGCAAAAGGTGCTGCTATGAACCAAAGCTTTTAAGTCGACTGTCCAACTGTCCTGCCTGTTTTGTTTATCATGTCACCATGTGATACAAAACATACACCATGTTCAGCTAAGTGATAAGGAAGAAATCTTTTTTATTTATGTTAAGTTTTACCTTCAGTTACACTTGTAAGATCTTTAAAATGACAATAAGGGATACTCGTTGCCCACCTCCCAGTTTTCAAGGCCACAAGTGTAGTGTGTGTCCGGCATGTCCTTCTGGTGTCCGCTTTTTCAGGCCTTGTCCTGCTATCCTCCAGGCATTTGAAAATATATCAAAATATCCAGCATTTTAAAGTTATATGACTAATGGAAGTTAAACCTTCACAAAAATGCATATTCATATTTTTATGAGAAAAGGCAGTTTTAAAAATACCGCTATTTATCATTGCCTGGCTCAAACTCAAGTGTTGAAAGAGTTTTCTCTATAATGAGTATTCAGTGGTCAAACAAAACAAATAGATTGAAGGGAATACTACAGAGTGAGCCAAAAAACTCTGAACCGCCTGCGCGGTGTTTTTCCTGTCCGCGTCCTCAGCGCTCGTTGCCATCTGCCGCTATCGTAGAAAGGCACGGATGAAACCATACAACACTTTTAAAACCACTTTTAAAGGCTGTACTTACCAATTCTATGAAGGGAGATGCTGAAATTGGATACCGTTGTTGTCCATACATTTTTGGCACCTCTTTAGGAAACTATCGTCGTAGTTCACGTTGAGAAATTTCCTGGCAGATATTTTTTTTTAATTCTTCCAGGGTGTGTGGGTTTGTCTTGTACACTTTGTTTTTAATTACCCCGGAGGGGTATTTTATCAACAATATTACCGGCTGCACGGTATTTTTCCACAGGGCGTGTGGAAATATGATAAAAACATGATAACGCACTGCTGCTATAAACAAAGTCACCCTGCTGTGCAGCTTGAAGTGCAGTATTGAGTTGACGGTGATGCGATGTAGTTCAGTTATTACGAGTTATTTATTATTTTGTCCTGTACTTAGTCACAAAGTATATTATGTGCTTTCTACTGCACAGCGTGTATTTATTTATGATTCGTATGTGTTAACTCGGTCAGCTCACCAAGTGAAAGTACGATTTGCAGAAAGATTTCCAGGTGTAAAAGTTCTAGGCCGTACAACAAACCATGAACTTTGCAGTAAATTTCAGGCCACAGGAAGTGTTCAGGCTAAGATCTAAAAGACAGCGTTCGGTTCTTACAGAAGAAACATTAGACGACATCGGTCATGATGGATAGTTTCCTAAAGAGGTGCCAAAAATGTATGGACGATGACGGTAGCCAGTTTCAGCATCTCTTTTCATAAAGTTAGCAAGTAAAACCTTTAAAAGTTGTTTTAAAAATGTTGTATGGTTTCATCCGTGCCTTTCTATGTAAGCGGCAGATGGCAATGAGCGCTGAAAACGCGGACACGAAAAACACCGCGCAGGCGGTTCAGAGTCTTTTGGCTCACCCTGTACTTGTTCAATACAATTTAAAAAAAAAAATATATAGTTTGCTTGTTAATGATGCTGTCAATTGCCAGGATCATATCAACACTGCCGGTGTGCTGGAATTTCATCCCGCAGGAGTTCTTTTACATGTTAGTAAATCCACTGACATAGGGCTGTCACATTTAAGCATACATCAAAATCACACTCACTTCTCCTTAAACGAATTGCATCTAATGAAAAATATCATTCTCAATGAAGAAAAAGAGTATTTGTTAATTAGTTCTCTACTTTTGTGTGTTCTAATTTGAAAATTAAAAGAGAAACACAAAACAAAAATCTGATGTGCTACATTGACATGACTTTCTCTAACCTGTATCATTTATTAGTGGGTACACAAACTATCATTACGAAAGCTTATTTTTCTACCTACTGCATTTTAATCCAAATAAACCTTTACAGAAACAGCTACATTACACTTTTCATTGTATAAAAAGGAAATAACAATAGTCAAATGTTTAAGAACTAGATGCTATATGCTGGCCTTAAAATTCCATACTCAAATTAAATTGAGTTTTATTTATGGATGCTCTTGAAAGACCGATAATTTTGCTCAGAGGCCTTTTTATCAGGCTTGAGGTTCTTTTACGTGCCATAAATCTACAACACGGGACCACTGGCTTTACTTCTCTTCCGAAGGAAGCTATGCTAAGGATTTTTATGCCTGAAAAAATCCATCGCCCTCTGCCGGGTTAGAACCCACGACCTCGGGAACTAGAAGCTAGCATGATAACCACTACACCACATAGCAAGAAATAGCTGAAACTCATAGCGTAAGTATTGAACCATTAATAATGGATATCTCGGAGATGGCTGATGCCACAAAAAAGTTATTTGAAATAAATTGTGTGTTTTAAAGAGATCTACATTTCTTGTGATTTATGTTTTTGCCTATCGCTTAACCTTTACCAGTTATACAAGATTATACCAAATTCATTCCGAATGAAGAGGACTTCAAAGGCCATACCTAGAAAATTCAAGATATACATTATATTTATGATGTAAATATCTTCAATATATGGTATTTTAATCAAAATCATTAAGTCGTTTTTCTAGAAAACAAAAAATTTTTAAAAAATGTTCCATGTAAAGGGTAGTTTGGGTTAAGAGGATTTTCTTGAAAATCTTGTCACATCTTTGGAAGGTACTAAACTTAAATACCAAGTTTGGTGTTGATTCGACTTTGCGTTTTAAGTTATCCTCTTTGTAGACACATGAGCACACAGACACACACATGGACCCTTTTCTAAAAATTTGTTTTACTCACAGGGCCTCAAAACATATATTTCTAGTGAAATTTAGGTATCAAAATTTTGGGAGGAATGCAACACCTTTACCTACTATGTATGTGATAGAGAAAGTAAAAATGGAATAGAAAGATTGTGCTACAGTGGAGGGTAAAGGAGCAAAGTGCTAGGCAGCAGACTTCATTTGGAGACCTGTTTGAGATCTATCACACCCTATGTTCACATTAGGCTACTAAAATCAGTGAGTCAATGCTTCCAGTATCATGTATGCAACATTTCAGAAAATAAGTTATATTGGTTGTTTTTATATCAAGTTTTAAACTCTATAACATACTCACACAGCTGTACAGGGATTTAAATCCTGTTTCTGAGGTAGCCATGAGGGTATTTAATTAGGACGCCAATGGGTTAAGAAAAATCTGATGTGTTACACTCACATGACTTTCTCTACTCTTGTACAAACTATTTTTACAAATGCTTATGCTCCATCTACTTCATGTTAATCGAGATAAACATTTGCAGACTCTTATCTTATTGCTAATTTTCTTGTAGATGTAAGGGGAATATATATTTACAAGGGCAATATAGAAATACAGTAGCCTTTAAGCACATACATATCTCTTAATAGCTGGTTGCTAGGTGCAGCACCATTCTCTTTCCCACAGATTAATACTCTTTGCATATACAACACAAAAAAAAAAATGAATAACGAATTCCCATTCGAGAAAATAAGTATTGAAAAATTTAAGGGAATAACAAATAATATCTCAAAGATGGTTCACTTAACAAAAAAAATGTATATGACATAAATTGTGTATCATTCTGTGTGAAAGTAGGAGTAGGATTGGTGACAAAAGAACTAAATCAAAGGAAGGGGCTACGACAAGGATGTAAATTAAGTCCAGTGTTATTTAATCTGTACATTGATGATATTCTCACTGAGATAGGAAGGAATAATATCAATCCCTGGGTTATTATTCGCTGATGATTTAGTGATAGGATCAGTTTCAACGATTGGTCTGAAGCAGTCCCTACAGCAAATGAATAAATACTGCGATGAGTGGAATTTGAAAGTAAATCAAGAGAAGACTCAAATTATAGTGTTTAAGAAAGGTGCCAAACTGAGCAAGTATGAAAAGTGGAAGAATGGAGAGAAGGAATATAAAGTGGTCAGAGACTGTATATATTTAGGGGTTAAAATGGATGGGGGTGGAAAATGGGAGAAACAGAAGAAACTGGTATTGACAAAGGGGAAAGGGGCAATGGCAGCGATTAGAGGGTGCAAATATAGAATACCAGATATAAATGTTAAATGGCTAGAGAAAATATATAACACAGTAGTTGAAGCAAAAATGTTATATGGTAGTGAAATATGGGGAGTAGAACGAGGCTGGGAAGAGATAGATATGGTACATAGGAGTTTCTGCAGAGAAGTGTTAGGCCTGCCAAATGCTACAGTTAAGGAATTTGCTCTAATTGAAATGCAGAGAGTGGGGGGGGGGAAAGGGGTAATAATGGAGAGAGCTCTTAAATATTGGTACAGACTATTAAATTTAGAAGAGAAGAACTTGTTGAGGCAGTGTTTGGAATTCCAAGAAAGGAGCTTGAAGAAGAATGGGTGGAGTTATAGTATACAGACTAATTTGGAAAATAGTGGTCTAGGGGAAATCTGGAGAAGGAGGGAAAATAATGTTAAGGGTTTCTGGAAAGAAGCTAGGCAGAGGTTTGAAGATATAGAGATACAAAATTTATTTAGCAACATTGGGAACAAAAGTTCCTTGGAATCATATATATATTAATAAAAAATGTATGGGCTAGAGAACAGTATGTGGATAACACAAATAAGGAACAAAGAGAAAGTATTGCCTGGGCACGAGCAGGTGTATGGAGATTAATAGGAATGAGAAATGGGTTCCCACAGAATCAGTGCCCAATATGTGGGGAAAGAGAAGATTTAGAGCATATCGTTTTTGACTGTAAAGGTACACAACATTGGAGAAAGGTAGCTATAAATGGGAAATGGGTAAATCGGGACAGGAAAGTAGCTTTAAGCAAGATTTTTAACAAGGTTAGTAAAAAGGTAGGAGAATACTTGTCCAAAGTTAAAAAGAAATGGTTATGGACAATAAAAAGAGATGTAATTAATTTCATCAAGTGATGTTAAGTTTTGTAATTATATTATTATTATTAGTATATTATTATTATTATTATTATTATTATTATTATTATTATAATATATGATTACTATAAGATTATTATTTTGGTACCATTACTATTATTTTTATTATTATTATCATTTTTTATGTTATAATAAGAGTGTAATATGGGTAGAATATGGCAAGATAACAGCTTGGGCTGATGTATAGCCATATTCTAGGGAAGATTGCTAGCACAAATAAATAAATAAATAAATAAATTGTGTATTTTAACGCGACCTACATGTTTTGTGTAGTAAAATTTTGTCTATCTCTTATGGTTTACCAGTTATGCAAAAGTCGTTCACAATGAAGAATACTTTTGGAGACATTCCCAGGAAATTCAAGATATACATTTTATTTGTCATAAAAATATCCTAAACATATGATATTTTAATCAAAATCGTTAAAGCCATTTTTGAGAAAATTAAAATTTTCGAAAAATGTTCCATGTAAAGGGTAATCTGGGGTGGGGAGATTTTCTTGAAAACCTTCGTGTCGCATCCTTGGAAGATACTGAATCTAAATACCAAGTTTGGTGTTCATCCGACTGTTCATTTCTGAGTTATGCTGTTCACAGACAGACACACACACGGACATGTTTCCAAAAATGCTTTTTTTTGGATTCAGGGGGTCTCAAAACATGTATTTCCGGTGAAATCTCGGTATCGAATTTTTGGGTGGAATACAATACTTCCCCTACTTACTATACGTAGTAGAGAAAGTAAAAATAATTCCAGTAACATTTCAAATCAGTGCATTAATACATGTACACATTTTTTTAAACTACACTTTGAATACAGCACTCATCCCACACTCTTACTGAATTATACACAAAGTTTTTTATACCTTCAGTATAACTCAGAATGAGATAAACCATTTTTATAAATTACCTTCTCTTGGTATCCTGCAACAACACTTTGAAGCATTTCTGTGCTTCTTTGCCAAGCGAGCACACTGCTTCCCAATCCTTGAGTTCTGCACTTGTACACAAGTCATTCAAAAGCTTTTCTGCAGCTTCATGACTGCAAAACAAAAATTAGAAAAATTCCAATGTAACAAAGCAGTACTAAACAGTCAAGTCTTACACTATTTTATATTAAAAGCACTTTGACACAATAAGTACAGTAGAAGCGATTGCAACATGTTTAAAAGAACGTTCGTCTTCATCGTCAATAAGGGTGTATACGGCCTTGAATGTTTAAAATTCCAGTATCAGTTTTGATAAAATTCCAGTGCTGTATTGAGTCATATTGTGGCATAATAATTTCATTGTCATTACCAGACGCACTGTTGTGCTGTATTGTTGCTACCAGACGCGGCATTATTGGGTCTCCTTAGTTATATTTTGTCTTAGCAGTCTCTCCTTTTGGTGCGATCATGCCAAAGGAAGAGATCTGTTTGAAATTGCCTGGTGTGATGTCAGCCCTGTTTGGCTTTTGCTAGACATGGTTGGTGGGAGGAAAAGATAGCATCACTCGAGTGGAAGTGGTCGCTGGGACCAGACGTGTGTGGCCAGTCTACAGTCTATAGCATCTCCCTCCATCCTGTTTCCTTTGTTCATTATGTAGAGAAGCCGAACGTTTTTGTGAATAAATCCAAGGTAATGTGTGTTATGTAATCTTTCAATGTAATATAAAACCCACGCCTTCCCCTTAATTCTATACACCAAGGTCCCAGGCTTTTTGCTGCCAGCGAGTTGTATCCCACCATGTGCATGTTGGAGTGACCTAAATTAATCATTTTCTGGTAACCTTTTCGGCCTTCACCCCAACATGTAACAACATTGCAGTAAAAATGCAACAGTATTCAAATGTGTGTTGTGGCTGGCTTAATATCATTACTGGTTTGTTTCCACAGCCATAATATGAAGTTGCATTTATTACTAGCTGCCATACCCAGCATTGAACAGGTGGCTTTTTAAATCTCTAATGACAATTTAATTAAATTTACTGTCTGTACTCTGTATGAAATTATTTTATAATGATCTAGAAGATTCTTTATGCTGATTTCTCCCCATTACCTCTTAGAACTCTAATTTAAAAAACCCCATGCTAATAATAATAATGGATACTCAAAAAATGGGAATGAAATACAGTAGAGTTCCGGAAATTCAAGCCCCGGTTATTTTAGGATCCGTGTAATTCGAGCTGGTCTTAAGAAAATTAAAATCTCATAAAACTACAGTAAAATCCCATTTTTATACATTGTCCACATGCACGTTTTATGCACTTCTGAAAGTTACATTTTGAACTTTCTTTAAATTTTCCTTGTATAATACAGATAAAACTGTTCCACTTAGGGCTTTTATTCATAATGCACAGAAATAACCTTGGCCTCAGACTGCTAATGCATTTCTATTACAGATGGACAGGTACCCTTAGGTTTCGAGGAGTACGCTTGCTCTTTCTTTGTCGATCCTTCACCAATTGGGACCGCCTGACAATGAGTTGTACAGTGCAAAACATACTTATTGTTACTCCTATTGTTGTCCCTACTCAGCGACAGCGGTCATTAAAATACGCTTAGGTAAAACTACACAGTTTACAACATAGGCTGATTGTTGTTGTATGTAAATGGTTGTGTAGTAACACCTGTACTGTAGTGAGCCCACCTGTGTCACGTTAATTTTAAACTGTTGTACGTATGTACATATGTAACTGTGTGTTTCTTAATATTTTAATTCATGCATTACAATGAATGATAGGAGTAAGAGAAAATTTGTGGTGTTGAATGTGAAACTGGAGGCTTTGAAATGACTAAACAAAGGAGACTGAGCGGGATGGCTCAGGTGGTAAAGTCTGTGGCTCGCATTTGGGAGATCCCGGGTTCAAATCCCATGGGCCGACCAATCTGTCTGAAGTTTTTTCGTGGTTTCCCTCAGTCACCAAGGTAAATACCGGATTGGATATTTAATACCACGACCCAAAGTTCCACCTTAAGTCTAAAGCAATAGTAAAATGAAGAATAGATGGCAATTGCGAATGCTATGCCATCTGTCCACAGACAATATAAGCAGTTAGACTGGGCAGCACCCTAATGCCATCTGCACAACACGAAGCAGATCCGGCTGCCATGTGCAGGGGTCTCTGTGGACACCTGACAAAGCAAGATGGCCTTTCCAGGGATGAAACCTAGAAGGCTAACTGTCCACCTTTCTGTGTAAATGTGTAAAGGCAGCAGTTAGACTGGACGGCATCTGCACGGCATGAAGCAGGTGGTTGCAGGGATGAGACCTAGAAGGCTAACTGTCCGCCTTTCTATATGAGAGCAGCAGTTGGACCAGACGACGCCCTAATGCCATCTACACGGCACGAAGCAGAAGATCTGGCAGCTGTGCGCTGGACTAGCTGTCCATCACACATCATTCTAAGAGTTATCCATTAACAGATCCATTGCGATATAACCAAGGAGTTAAAGTAACGCAATAAATAGAGTAATAATAATAATAACAAAGGAGAAACATTAAAAAAGAACTTGCTGCTGATTATGGGGTCAGTGAAGTGACAGTTGGAGATTGGCATAGAAACAGACAAAATTGAGAAGTTTTCATCTAACAAGTGTTCTATTTCATCACTTGAATGGAAGTCAATGAAGAAATCTGAGTATGAAAAGACGAGTGAAGCTTTGTTCATTTAGTTTACTCAGCAAAGATAAAAGGAAATCCAATTTCAGGGTCTATTCTGCAAGAAAAAGCAGTATTTTTTTAGGAATAAGTTAAAGGAAGGTGAGGATGAGTTTACTAGAAGTTCAGGATGGTTGGATAGGTGGAAGAAGCAATACGGTATAAGGCAGCTTGCAATTTGCACTGAAAAATTTTCTGTGGATTCTCAAACTGTTACAAAATGATGTGAGAAATTAAGAAAAATTATATAAGAAGAAAATCTTACTCCTGATCAACTGTATAATTGTGATGAAACAGGACTAAATTATAAAATGTTTCCTTCTTAAACTCTAACCTCAAAAGAAGAAAA
This sequence comes from Deroplatys truncata, assembly GCA_030765065.1. Classification (NCBI taxonomy): domain Eukaryota; kingdom Metazoa; phylum Arthropoda; class Insecta; order Mantodea; family Mantidae; genus Deroplatys; species Deroplatys truncata. The sequence goes on from CM060979.1 coordinate 19,746,365, forward strand.
GGCTGCCTGCCCCAGGCTACAAAAAAAGTAAAGAGAGGTTAACAGTTCTTGCTGTATTGAATGCAAGTGGAGACCATAAACTGAAGCTACTGGTAATAGGGAAGTTTGCTAAGCCTAGAGCTTTAAAAAATATCACTGCTTCTGCACTGCCTGTTACATATGTCCACCAAAAATCTGCTTGGATGGACAAAAATATTTTTAAGAAGTGGTTTTTCGAAGATTTTGTTCCTGAGACCAAAAGATACTTAAACAAAATAGGCTTGCCTTCCAAAGCAATCATTTGACAATGCTGGTTTGCACCCTGGAAGATCCTATGTTTGAGGAAACACTCACCAAAACAGAAAAAGTGGTGTGGTGTGCATTCAAAGACGTGTGTTCGAAATTCCTGGGAAATTACAGAGCAGATAACCATATTCAAGTTGAGGAAAATCTGTTAAGCATATATGAGCTAATGAGCTGCAATATCTCCCTTAGAATTCATTTCCTGCACTCCCATCTTAACTTCTTTCCACCAAATCTGGGAATGGTCAGCGATGAGCATGAAGAAAGGTTCCACTAGCAAATGTCCCAGATAGAAAGACATTATGCAGGAAAATTGTCTGTTAATATGCTTGTCGACTACTGTTGGTTTCTTGTCTCTGACTGTTCTGGGCCCAACTACAAAAGGAAGTCTTCCAGAAAAACATTCTAAAACTGTAAGTTTTTAAAATAATATTTTTAATAGTTTTTTAAACTCTGACATTTTATCAGTAATTAGCACATTCTTTTCAATAAAATGGGTACTTTTGAACGCTCAGGTAGTAAAATTTTGCCTTTGGAACTACAACCATCAAAAAAACATCAAATTTTTAAGAAAACTATTGAATTTGATTGCCAAAGAAAACAGTACGTGATAGGGGATTTTTTTACATCAAGTTCGAATTTAGGAGACCCAAATTAGTAAAAGTTACCTATTTTCATTTCATTGCATGAAAAAAGTTAAAATTTTGTTGTACAGTGTTAGAGTTTAAAGAGCCCACTGAAGCCAAGGTAGCTAATCCTATCAGTATTTACAGTCTGTTACATTTGATCCAATAAGTTAATTTTGACAATTATCTAAGGTTAACTGTAATGAGGCTTCATTATTATTTCTGAAGACAGAATTTGTATCATCAGCAAATAGTATACTATGTGCAGGTGCATGGTGAAACGGAATATCATTTATGTATAATAAAAATAGTAGTGGACTTAATACTGAACCTTGTGGGACACCACACTTACAAACTTGTGCATCAAATTGCTTGTTTTCAATTACCACCATGTAGGAACTATTTCTGAGATATGCACTGAGGCAGTATTTTAATACCTGAATAATTTCAATTGTATTATATAAGTAAATTCAATAACAGCCCACCCTGAAACAATATGTATGTAATAATTATTTAAAATGTATGTAACAGTCATTGCACATGCTTATTTTTATTATAAACATGTTTTATTAATGTTATGTGAATACATTATATACTTTAATAATGCAAGAGCTGTGAGAATAATAAGCTTTAAGTTGCTAACAATGAGGTAATAATGAGGTAACCTTGTAGCAATAATGAGTTTAAGAGTTTGAAAATTACTAGTCATGATTATAGCAACAATAATGTAATATTCAGTAACAGCTTAAAATTAGCCAATCAACAGCAAAGAAAAGCTTTAAGTAAAATGCAGATATTCTATTGGACTAGAATTAGCCAATCAGAGACTTGAAATACTGAAGCTTACGGGTTTTGATCGTTGAAAGTTGCTCAGTTGCTGGCAAGCCTTGGTAGTGAACAGATGGAAGATGTGTTCTCTACAGAGATATTACGTGTGAATCATAAAATATGTATACGCGCTAAGTGAAAGTATTAAAGATTCTCACAGTTCTTAAAAAGTGTAGTGCTTTATAAACATGTGCAAGGATTAATAAAAGAAGTGAATTTAAAAAGTTAAATTCTGTGATGTCTACATTCTTGTTGCACCACGCCTTGACTAAGATACATGACTCTACAAACATTACTGATGCAGCCGAGGCAAATTCAAACATAAATAATATATAGAAGCGATGTTAATAACAAAGTTAAATATTATAGTGTAAAACACTCCATTATAGTGTAAAACACTCCATTATAGTGTATTACACTCCAGTGTAATAAAAAAACACATCTTGAAATCAGCTTATCATATGTAGCAGCATATTGCGTAATAACAGTAACTATTACGTAATCAACAAATTCAAACCGATGCCCAAAGCGTGTTGCAAACTCCTTAAAGCAACTAAAATTTACGTAAAAAAATAATTTATACATAACCAAATAACTTCTTTAAGTTGGCTCCCATACGTGGGGCAGATAAAAATAAATTATGTAAATATATTACATGAAGAAAAATACACTTCAGCACCAAACAATTTGCTATTCCTCTTATACGTAGCTGCAACAGAATTTAATGCTTTAACATGTGCAAGGTGAAAATCTATAACACTGTGTTCGCCCACAAACCTGTAAAAAGTGCTTCCACTTCTGTACATTTTACAGGCAAACTGTAAACATAGGCAAGTTCGCAGTTAAGGTTTTAGTAAATGTTAATGGATTGCAAGACTTACCCTAGCATTTCATCCCTGCTGGCAAAAACAGGTCTTGTCCTCAGTATATTGTACGATGGGTAAACAATTCTGTTAGATTCCACAAAATGCTTTAGCGTCAGCAATCTTGAGCTCTCTCTGTCAGCAGCGTTGTCTTGATGTGTTATGGAAAACAATGTCAGAAGCCTCTGAATGACTTCTCTGTGTGTGCCACATAGTTTGATGCAATATCCAAGCTGCGCCAACACCCTTGGGTGGGAGGGAAAGAAAAAATAAGAACCAATTACCTATTACAGATTTTATATGTTGCCTTTATACGATTATAATAAATATGCAGTCGTAAACTTTTATGGCCAGGGTCAGAATTATAACTAGTGAATTCTTCCGGGCTAATAAACCGTGGCATGCTGGAGTTTTGACAGTCGCAACTGATTCATTGGCTGGAGCTGCTATGGTATTTATACATGAGCTGCATGCAGGGCATTGGTTCGGCTGGACAGGGTGATGTGGAGAGTGTGGTGGGCGGGGCTTGGCCACTCCAGTGTTGTTGGTTGCTGATTGGCTCACATGCTTTTTGTGTGTTACTGCCTGGTTTTTTATACTCAAGTACTGGAAGCCGGTTGTATTCAGTTTGAAAGCTTCTTCCTTTCTATTTAAGTTATTCAGGTGTTCGTAAATTTCTATTGCTTTCGTTGTAGTCTGGCGTAATAGTACGGCATTGAAGAAAGAATAGTCGTCTCATTATATTGAATGACACTGAACACAGAGATGCTGCCGTCTGGGCCAGCTGGACAAGTCTGCAGTCACAGGACATGCTCTATGGACAGAAGGGGAACATATAATTCAATGGAGAGGCCAAGCCTTGCCCACCACATCACCCAGTCCAGCCAAACCAGTACCGTGAGAGCAGCTCGCATATAAATACCACAGTAGCTCCAGCTAACGAGTCATTGCGACTGAGCCTTCACCCAGAAGATTAAGACTACGCCACTGAAGATGTTCACTGCAGATGTGGACGAAACGTCTGGATTCAAAACTCCAGCAGACAACGGCTTATTAGCGCACAAGAATTCAGTAGCTGTAATTAAACTTATGAACTATACAAGATCAAAGAGTACTGTTTACAGCAAACCATACATAAATTAAAGTAATACATAGATATAAATAATGTACCAAAGCAATTTTTATGTCCTATCTTAAGCCATACAGGGTGGAAAGAGCATGTTCTTTAAACTATGAAAGAGCATGTTCTTTTTACGGTTTTTCCTTAATAAATTTTTTTCCATAAAATTTCTGTTCTTGAGGTAATTACTATTTTATTTTGCACAATATTGCAACACAGCAAATTCAACAGGTTCACTTTACATTCAACAGGTTAATTTTTAATTCGTCAACTTCTGCTGCTATGACAACCAACAAATAAACAGAAAACTACACATGATTGTAACGTAACCTAAATATCATACGGAATATGGAATGAGGAAGTATTTACAATATTATGCAAATTATTAATAGGAGCCCTTATTTATAAAGTAAATAAAAGTTTTAGAAACCCAAGTTACAAGATTATGCTTCCTTTCTTTGTGATTTATAAAACTCTGTGAATAATTAAAGCAAGACAAGAACACAAAATCAATGACAACTTCTTTTTAATGTTTACAGAAATTGTTCAACATGTGCATCCCTCGCCAACTCACATGCCTCACAATGTTTTCTTCAAGTCTGCTGCATGCTATGAAATACGTGTGGGTTGTTTTTATTTCTTCCTCTGCTCAAAGTATTCTTTCTTGCAACGTTTGCACATCAGGCACTTCTGTTATGTATACACGAGTTTTCATATCATCCCAAAGAAAAAAATCTGATGCGTTACACTCACATAACTTTCTCTACTCTTGTACAAACTATTTTTACAAACACTTATTCTCCATCTACTTCATGTTACACGAGATAAACATTTGCAGACTCTATCTTACTGCTAATTTTCTTGTAGATGTAAGGGGAATATACATTTACAACGGCAATATAGAAATACAGCAGCCTTTAAGCACATACATATCTCTTAATAGCTGGTTGCTAGGTGCAGCACCATTCTCTTTCCCACAGATTAATACTCTTTGCATATCCAAGACAAAAAAATGAATAATGAATTCCCATTTGAGAAAAGTATTGAAAAATTTAAGGGAATAACAAGCAATATCTCGAAAATGGTTCACTCAACAAAAAAATGTATGACATAAATTGTGTATTTTAACGCGATCTACATTTTTTGTGGAGTAAAATTTTGTCTATCTCTTATGGTTTACCAGTTATGCAAAAGTTGTTCACAATAAAGAGTACTTTTGGAGACATTCCCAGGAAATTCAAGATATACATTTTATTTGTCATAAAAATATCTTAAACATATGATATTTTAATCAAAATCGTTAGAGCCATTTTTGAGAAAATTAAAATTTTCGAAAAATCTTCCATGTAAAGGGTACTCTGGGGTGGGGGGGTTTTCTTGAAAACCTTCGTGTCGCATCCTTGGAAGATACTGAACCTAAATACCAAGTTTGGTGTTTATCCAACTGTTCATTTCTGAGTTATGCTGTTCACAGACACACACAGTCAGACACACGGACATGTTTCCAAAAATGCTTTTTTTGGATTCAGGGGGTCTCAAAACATGTATTTCTGGTGAAATCTCGGTATCGAAATTTTGGATGGAATACAATACTTCCCCTACTTACTATACGTAGTAGAGAAAGTAAAAATCATTTGGATTTAAATCTGGTGATCTTGGTGGCCATCTTATTGATCCATTCCGATTGATCCAGCATTCTATGTAGGTGTTGCATAGATGGTCACACACTTCTACGTATGTGTTGAGGTGAGCCATCATGTAATAACCATATATCATTTCTTACTTCCAGGGGAACATCCTCTAGCAGAACTGGTAACATTTCTTAAAGAAATGGAGATAGATGTCAAAACCTGAAGAAGAATTTCTGGACTGATTAGCTTCCTATGACTCCTACCCAAACATTTACATAAAATCTGTCTTCTTATTGCATGTGGATTGCCATAAGCCCAGTTGTGTGAATTATGGCAATTAGTTAATCCACTTCTGGTAAACGTTGCTTTATCCATTGGAAAAATTTTAAGGGGACAGTCTCCTCCTTGTTGAAGAAACCATTCAGAAAATGCTACCCTTGGTCCATAATCTGCTTCAGAGAGATACTGGATGCACGGAGTATGATAAGGGCATAGCAATTCTTCTTTTAGTGTTCTCAAAACAGTCCAATGGAATACACTGATAGTGTGAGCTACACCATGGCTGCTGCTTCCAGGATCTTCTTCTACCAAGTGAACGATTTATTCTTCTTGTGCAACATTTCTTTGACCAACTCCTTCAACGTGAGGAGATATGCTTCCTGTATCTAGAACTCTTTGACAGATGAAAACAAATATCCTATGATGTGGCGCTCATCTATTTGGAAATCTTTCTCAATAAATTCTTGCCACAGCTGCTGCATTACAATGTGTTTCACCATAAAGGAGTAGCATTTCAAGATAATCAGCATTAGCACAGTCAGCCACTTTGTAACTGACAATCAGCTGTTTCAAAAACATGCTTTAAGTGAAATAAACAACTGCTGAAGTGTGTTTCTTTTGATGTCATGCTGTGTAGTTTCGTGGCTAATGATGTAGATTCAACTGAGACATATTTTAAAAGCTTATAATAATAGTAAGTGTGAATTGTTTTAATTCAAAATGTATTTAAACATGCAGAAAATATGTATCTTTCAATCTCCTCTAAGAAATGTTTGAAAAAGTATTTGAGTTTCATAAAATCTTAATTTAAAATACAGTTAATATTAAGCAATTTTTGCTTTTCTCTCACAAATATCTTTAAAAACAGCAAAACTGCACTAAGATATCATTCTATTCATTATAAAGAGTCATACTGTTCAAGGATGATCATAAGTCACCTTCCACCTTGTATTATTTAGTGAATGAATACAAGACATGTTGTAGTAGGAATGGTAGAACTTCACTTTTAAATCTGCTTGGTTTGTTTATCTGTTTGACAGAACCCAGTTATTTATTGTATAGTTTTGTTCCTACATTAATTACATTGCATTTATAGGTATCTGTTCTACAATATTGTACACTTGTAAGTCACATTTATTTCTCATATCCCAGTCATGGTATTCACTGTTTTTAACTAAATGTCCCAAATGGAATCTAATTAAACACACAATGTCCAAAATAAATATATAGCTTCATGTACTTAAGTATATTGTTACAGAATAGGAAACTAGCTTTCTCATATCTGCATAAACCTTCCTTCTAACGGCTCCTTTCTTTTCCGTGTGATAAAATTATAAATTCCATAAACAGATATTCTTAGTTAATTTTAATCAAAATTTAAAATAAATAAACAATCTAAAATTTGGAGGAGCAGTTTTTTCTACAAAAAAGGGAGAACTTACCAAATGAAATAAGACGTAGAAGAATTTTGATTTTAAGATCAGAAGAACACAAGAAAGAACTTGGGAAATACATGGTGAAGGCAAGACAAAAATGGTTATGGAAGTTGGACAACACTAATGGGCTCGACAATGAGAATAAGGATGGATGAGCAAAGTATAATATGTCTATCCCATTAGACACCTGGGGTTAAATATAATGGGGTACAGAAGAAAATCAACTACAATTTATTATAAAAATGTATATAAATTGCTATGCTTTTTCTGATGTGTAAATAATAAATTTATTAGTTTTTCAGTTTCCACAGTGAATTGTATAGCTTTGTTCTGTAAACTGAGTAATTTTAGGGAATCCGGGATGAGCTTGTTAGGCACATATAAATGGAGGATATTACCATTGCTAGATTTAAAAGTAATTAGAAAACCAAAACAAAGTTGATATCTACAGGAAGGCCACACATTCTGAAAATTACATAAAAAATCTGTGATACATTCACATGACTTTCTCTCCCTCTAATCTTATTAGTGGATATACAAACTATTCTTACTAAAGCTTATTTTTCAATCTACTGTATTCTAATCCAAATAAATCTTTGCAAAATAGCTACATTATACATTTCATTATAGATATTAACAGAACAGCGATAGTCACATGTTTTGGATGCTATATGCTTGCATTAAAATTCCATACTGTTTTCTTGCAATAGTGAGAAACAACTGAAAATCGATGGGACTTTAAAAGAATGACAAGTACTGAACAATTTTCCTTCAATAATTCCCTGATTCTTTTAATAACGGATAATTCTGAAGCTGCTTATGGAACAAAAAAACCTTATTTTAAGTGAATTGTGTGTTTTAAAGAGATCTACATTTTTTGTGTGGTACATTTTCATCTGTCACTTAACGTTTACCAGCTATACAAGTTTATAGAAAGTTCCTTCCGAATGAAGGGAACTTCAAAGGCTATTCCCAGAAAATTCAAGATATACATTTTATTTGTAATCTAAATATATTTCATATATGGTACTTTAATCAAAATCGTTTGATTTTAGAAAATCAAAATTTTCGAGAAATATTCCATGTAAAGAGTAGTTTGGGGTGGAGGGATTTTCTTGAAAATTTTTGTATCACATCCTTGGAAGATACTGAACTCAAATACCAAGTTTGGTATTTAACCGACTTTTTGTTATGCTGTTCACAGACGCACAGATAAACACAAACACACACAAATATGTTTCCAAAAATGCTTTTTTTTTTTTTTTTACTTTCTCTACTACGTACAGTAAGTAGGGGAACTTGTATTCCACCCAAAAATTCGATACCAAGATTTCACTGGAAATATATGTTTTGAGACCCCCTGAATCCAAAAAAAGCATTTTTGGAAACATGTCTGTGTGTGTGTCTGTGAACAGCATAACTCAGAAACGAACAGTCGGATAAACACCAAACTTGGTATTTAGGTTCAGTATCTTCCAGAGATGCGACACGAAGGTTTTCAAGAAAATCCCCCTCCCCAGATTACCCTTTACATGGAACATCTTTCGAAAATTTTAATTTTCTCAAAAATGGCTGTAACGATTTTGATTAAAATATCATATGTTTAAGATATTTTCATGACAAATGAAATGTATATCTTGAATTTTCTGGGAATGTCTCCAAAAGTATTCTTCATTGTGAACGACTTTTGCATAACTGGTAAACCGTAAGAGATAGACAAAATTTTACTACACAAAAACTGCAGATCGTGTTAAAATACACAATTTATGTCATATACATTTTTTTTTTTTTTTTGTGTTGAGTGAACCATTTTCGAGATATTGCTTGTTATTCCCTTAAATTTTCCAATACTTATACCTTTTCTCAAATGGAAATTCGTTATTTTATTTTTTTTTGTCTTGGACATGCAAAGAGAATGGAATACTCTACATAGCAACCAGCTCTTAAAATATTTGACTATAGCTTAAATGCTACCATATTCCCCTTGCATCTACAAGAAAATTAGCAATAAGATTAACATCTCGATTAACATGTAGCATATGGAGAATAAGCGTTTGTAAAAATAGTTTGTACAAGAGTATAGAAAGTCATGTGAGTGTAACACATTCAGGGAGCCTCAAAACATGTATTTCCAGTGAAATCACAGTATTGAATTTTTGGGTGGCATGCAATATCCTCTCTACTTACTATGTACATGGTAGAGAAATCAAAAACAATTGTTTCAACCCAGTCCCACACAAACATGCAGTCCTAAACAGTTTGATCCACAGATTGGTTTACATACCAATAACAGAAACAGAATGCAAACAAGAATATAAACATACAGTTAACACAGCTATAAACAATGGCTTTACCAAACAAATAATCAACAAAAGATAAGCATAATTCAAGAAACAAAAACACATTAAAGATATCACAGTAACTCAACAAAAATACAAAATGATTTTCAAAAAGTTTGCTTTTCATCCCAAGTACTCACTACAAATTCCACATCTGTCTAGCTCCACAAAAGAGAAATTATTATATTACAATTTTGCTATATTGCATATAGCAATAATTTCTCTAGAGTCTAAAGAAATTATTCTGCAACAAATCAAAGGACCAAAACCTCAGAACAAAAAAGCAGGAATCTATCAAATTAATTGCCCAGAATGTGATCAAATCTACGAGGTATGATCAAAAAGTTTCCAGAATGACATCATAAATACTATACAACAGTTTGTTTTGTTCTAATCTGCATTATCACCCTCAACGCAGTCTCTTTGGGAATTGATACACTTGTCCCAGCGCTTCTGCCACTGTTGGAAGCACCTCTGGAAGTCCTCTTCTTTCAACATATTCAGAGCCTTCTGGGATTCGCGATGGATGACATCAATGTCCTCAAAACAGTGTCCTCGGAGCCGCATTTTAAGTCGCGGAAGTCTGCTGGTGCCAAATCTGGAGAATAGGCGGGATAGGGAACAGTATTCATCCTATTTTTATCAAAAAATTAGCGAACAGAAAAGGCTTTGTGCGTAGGCGCATTGCCATGATGCAGGAACAAGTCACCACTCCTCTATTTCTCTGGCTGTTTGCGTCACACATTCTCCCTTAATCTTTGCAGCACTTGTTTGTAGAACACTTGATTCACTGTTTGACCCTGTGGCACAAATTCCTTATGTACAATGCCTTTAATGTCAAAAAACACAATCATCATAGACTTCACTTTTGATCGAACTTGTCCGGCCTTTTTCGGGCATGAAGATGAAGGACTCTTCCATTGTGACGATTGTTGCCTTGTTTCTGGATCGTACCCATAAATGTTTCATCACCAGTAATAATTTTCTCCATAAGCTGTGGGTCATTTTGTAGCTGTTCTTTAAGATCTGTGCAGGCAATCACACAGCTTCCCTTTTGGTCATTTGAAAGCAGGCGGGGCACGAACTTTGCAGCAATTCTTCTCATGTCCAAATTGTGTTTCAAAATGCTTTGAATACTTCCAAAGGAGAGTCCTAATGAGTCAGAAAGTTCTATTATTGTAATGTGCCTATCATTTAAGACCATTTCCCTTACCTGATTGATATTTTCATCAGTTTTGCTAGAATGATCCGCATCTTTAACTGATGTCACATCACTTTTAAGTTTCGAAAATCACTCAAATGCTTGAGTTTTGCCCATAACTTCCTGCCCAAAAGCTGTTCTTAACATTTCATAGGCTTCTGTTGCAGTTTTACCGAGTTTAAAGCAAAATTAGATGTTCTTTGTTCTTCGTAATCTGACATTTTTGCTACGCAGAAAAATCGCAGCACATGAAAAACATGTGTTCACTTCAGAGCGTCTACTCGTCACTCCATGGTCACAGGAAGTCACGTGACCTCTCATTTTTATCGGGAAGGAATGCTGCATGTACATTCTGGGTAAGAATTAAATAAATCTCAGCGTCAGTATTGTTGTGAAGCCATTCTGGAAACTTTTTAATCACACCTTGTACATAGGTAAAACAAAAAGAAATTTAGAGGCAACTTTAAAAGAGCATATGAGATGCATCAAATACAAACAGATGGATAAATCTGCAGTTGCACACCACTTTTGGACAACAAATCACATCATCACACTAAACATAACACTTCTAAACCCTGCAAAATATGCAACAGTGTTGGATACTTGGAAAAAGATACTAATCACAAAACATAAACACTGTAATGAATCTTGAATTGTCATCACCAAACCCACTATGGAAATTCATCACTCCAGCACCAGATGTCACCACACACACGCCGGACAACAGCTGGGGAATCCATCGGCCGCTTCTAATGATGAGAGCAAGTAGCTCTCAAAGCTGGTCAAGACGAAAAACTGTAATTGATGTCAAGTGTTTGAACTCTTACTCAAATTTTCTATAACTGATTAAACTTTTTTAAAACATATAGTTTTCATTTAAGGCCTCTATTTATATAGGAAATTATGCATAGTGTGTCTCCAAAATTACATGTGAAAGCTTAAGTACATCCTGAAAACAGAAGTAATAAACACCAAACTTGGTATTTAGGTTCAGTATCTTCCAGAGATGCGACACGAAGGTTTTCAAGAAAATCCCCCCACCCCAGATTACCCTTTACATGGAACATTTTTCGAAAATTTTAATTTTCTCAAAAAATGGCTCTAACGATTTTGATTAAAACATAATATGTTTAAGATATTTTCATGACAAATGAAATGTATATCTCGAATTTTCTGGGAATGTCTCCAAAAGTATTCTTCATTGTGAAGGACTTTTGCATAACTGGTAAACCATAAGAGATAGACAAAATTTTACTACACAAAAAATGTAGATCCGTTAATATACACGATTTATGTCATATACATTTTTTTTGTTGAGTGAACCATTTTCGAGATATTGTTGTTATTCTCTTAAATTTTACAATACTTTTTCTCAAATGGGAATTCGTTATTCATTTTTTTATGTCCTGGACATAAAAAGAGAATGGAATGCGCCACATAGCAACCAGCTCTTAAAAGATTTGACTATCGCTTAAATACTACCAATTCCCCTTGCATCTACAAGAAAATTAGCAATAAGATTAACATCTCAATTAACTTGAAGCATATGGACAATAAGCTTTTGTAAAAATAGTTTGTACAAGGGTAGAGAAAGTGATGTGAGTGTAACACATCAGATTTTTTTTTAATTTAATTTATTGAACAAAAGTGAGACACAAGTATATCATTTTACGACATAGTCTCCACAACGTTAAACATATACTCCAGTGAGTAGTAAGTGCATAGATTCCTCTGGAAAAAAAAATCTTGTGGTTGTGTGCACAGCCATTCATGTACTGCCAGGTGCACCTCTTCATTAGAATGAAATCCTCCCTTCACATCTTTGAGTAGTCCAAACATGTGGTAATCATTTGGTCTGGTGAGTAGGGCAGATGTAGAAGAGTATCACATTAAAGGTCAATAGTTGCATGGGCAGTATGAGGCTGGGCAGTCAGCTGTAGTCAGACATCCAAGTCAGTTTGATCTGATTGCAGGCCAAAGATGATTTTTCAACCTATTGAAATATGATGCATTGGTGATGATGGTGTTTCCTCTAGGCATATAGTGTTCCAAAAAGAGTCAGCATAACCTTCCCTGCATCCAGAACTTTTGGGGGTTTGGTGATGAGGAATGGTACCATTCTTTGCTTGCTCTCTTTGTTTCAAGTTGGTGGTAGTGTACCCAGGTTTTGTCTCCAGTAATGATTCTTGCACGGAAGCCATCACCTTTTGCTTCAAAGCGCTGCAAAAATCTTCACAGGCATCATTGCATTGCTCTTTCAGTTCTGCCATGGCACCCACCTTGCAAAACTTAAGCACATTCATGAATAATCTGATGTGCTGAGCCATGACTAATGTTCACATTTACGGCTATTTCATCCACAGTCACACGACAATTTTCCATCACAATGCCTTCAATTGCTGGAGTAGACTCTGGTGTCACAACGGGGTGTGTCTGGCACAGAAGTCGCCGTTCCTGAACTTTCTACTCCACTCTTACACTTGCTGCAGTGATAAACATGCATCACCATAGTTGTCACAGTAATCTGTTCGTGTTATCTTTTTTTTACTTGGCGCCTGTTATTGTTTTACTATTTTGAATTTTGGGTTCTTTGTCCTCCGGCTAGCTATTATTACTCAGTCAAGCAAATATCTCTAAGTAGGGCATGTAAACGGAAAGGAGTTGTTACTAAAAGATAACACTGATAAAATAATTTGTTTTTACACTTTTATTGCCGTCACAATTAATAGTTCACATCTGTAATCTTTATACACGCCTGACGAAACTGTTATATTTCCGAATGTAATTACTGTCGTAATGGTTATCGCGTACTTCAGATTTTGTAACTAACTTTACGGTGCGAGAGATTCTGTAGAATTGCGTAATGTGTACCTCACGAGAGATTCTGTAGAACTGCGTGATGTGTACCTCGTGAATGCTTCCTTAGAACTACGCGATACTTGCTTTTGGCTCAAGAATTTATACTCCCTCACCCCGATATGCCTAAACATTATAATAGAGCTGCTATTGGTTACTAAATCACGCCAACATTAGCGTCTGTTTTGTAAGCCAATCACAATTACTAATACATATGCTCTGGGAAGATATTCCCTCCATTTCTAAAGAAAGGCATGCTACCCTGATGTCATTTGTTTGTCTCTTCTAATTGATAAACAACTCACCCCATCGCTTCATTGTTACCCACTCCTATAGTCAGTTTCAATGAGGCCCTGTAAACTTATTTCCTAACAATGCTTATAGCTAACAAACATCTAAAATCATTGTCATACAATACTGTTAATTTACACTACAATCACTCTGGCATTCACAGTGTTGTGATATATGACAGAACGTTGATCATCATTGATGTATGTCGCAAGTAGGACAGCATTTTGCTTGTCTGCAGTATGCTGCCACCAGTTGGGCATTCTTTAAAGCATTGGTAACAGTACTGGCACCTTACAGGACAATGCTGCGCAGCTTCAAATTTTTACTATTTTTAAGGTTTTCAATTTGACTAGGGAGGATACACTAGGTCAGGGGTTCCCAAACCTTTTAGAAATGCAGCCTGTTAATATACAGATTATTTCTGGTGGTAAATTGAACCAAAATGAGGTTTGTCCCAAAAATTATTAAAATAAATTTTATAGCACAAATGTACAAACTATAATTCTAAAGACGGGTCTCCAATGGCTCAACAATCAACAAAAAACGTTGATTCAACATGTCGGCAGTAAGCCCTGTCCACACTGATTAACATTTAACAAAACTTGTCCAAAGCAACATGTTGACAGTTTGCATGTTGGCCAAATTTCAATCGCACAATTGACTTAACATGTTAACCGAAAGAGATGTGCTTGACACTTTTGGCATGTTGGATGCTTTCCGCTCTCTGTGTATGTGATTGGGCGAACTTTGGAATTTTCCAGACTGTAACCATGGCAACAGAGTACTTCTGATTCCTCCACGCTATTGTGTTCGGTAGTTCTGTGTTGACTCGTTCCATGCTCATATCCTTAATTTGGTTTGCTTCATGTGAAGTTATGGAATGGGCGAAAGAAAAGACACTTTCATTAATAAAATCTTTGTTGAGGCTATCATTATGGAATATTGTAATATATGTAATAAAAAGGATAGACAATTATACCAAACTATGTGCAATTTATTGTTGTTCCAGAGGCAATATCAGAACAAAAAATAACCTCACTTTGCTAGAGAATTGCAAAAAAAGGCTCAAGTCTGGCAGTAATGGCTCCTCTAAAATGTGTGTCCTTTTTGTGAATTATAGGTTAGAAACCTTGCTCAAAACAAAGTTGAAGTCACTTTGACTTATTCTCAAGAAATGTTGAAGTCAAACCTGCCCTGAATTTTAAACTCATTCAGAATATTTTCACTCCTGTGTCGAATAACAAGATAGAGCCTCATTCACCTTCCACTTTTTTTTTCATTATATACAAGCACAAATACAAATAGTGATAGCCAAATCCTCATTATTGGAATCCATTTTGCTTTTAGTTGAGAGATTTTGTTGTCCCAATAAGTCAACTGGTGTGGATGGAATGTTAAAGGTTTGCAGCTACAACAATGAAACATTTTGTTAATTGTTGATATGTTGAACAGTGTGGACTCACGTTAAAAGACTATGGAAACAAAATCAAGAAAATGGAGTGTTTAAGCAAGCCTGTCCGTATATTTGAGGACATAGAATAAAACAAAGAGGTTAAGCCTAATCTCAATTCAGCTGATATGACTACTCTAAAATTCATCTTCCATTTTGTAATTGCTGGTGAAATTATAGTCAGCAGCAAATTGAAACCTTTCAACATTCTTAGAAAATTCTTGAAGCGAGTCTGCTCTCAACTTTCATTTCAGACAAGATGCTATTTACATTGTTTCTGTTGGTTAAAAAAGGGTGCACCCATAACTTTATTCTTTTATTCTTACAGTTCTTCCCCAAGCACACAATGTGACCACAAAGACTAAATCTTGATAATCAGAATCCATGTGATTATTGATGTTAACGAACGGAACATGTTTACACTGTGTCTCACTGTTAATGCAGTCGAGACGGAATGTTGATAGAATTCCAACTACATGTATGACTCAATATGTTTTGCACATGTTCTTAAAGTTGTTTATGTTTAGTGTTGAGGCAGTGGAGACCGGCCTTAAGTTGAATTGTTATTGTTTATAAGGCTTTAAATTTGTAATTTAAATTAAACTTTGACAATATTGTGACATTTGGTTGTGGTAATACATTTATAACATGTGGTTTTGGCAACATTGTTTGGTGTATATTTTAGGTTGGTAGTACAAAACGGAATGATGTAATAGGAGTGGGGGTAAACCAGTTGTATATTGTGGAAGCGTCTAGGACGCTCAGTCTGTCTCTTGTAACGTGACCAGCTAAGAGTGCACATGTATGAGCAGACGCTCTGTCAAGCGGAAGGTAACATGTATCAGTTTTAATTCAATATATATATTGTCCATCTAAATTTCTGTCATGTGAATTCTTAATGTAGTTAGTTCCTTCTTTCCTTCACCACAATGATTTAGGAATATTTTAAAAATTTTCAGGTGTTTAGGAACTTTGTTGAGTTTGCCCCGTCGGACCTCGTGTAGATTGCTATGAGTTAAACTCCGGTACCATGCTCTACCCCCCGTGATATGTGAGAATATAAGAGGTTACGACAATATTAATAAAGTTATTTTATAAATGAAAAGGTAAAGCAATGGAATACACGGAAACAGCATGTGTTACATGAAAGCTAATGATTTATTATTATAGAAATGTACAATTAATTCAAAGTTATAAACTGTATTTTACATTGACTTCATAAAACATAGTTTTAAACTGTCTGTCCTAATAAGAGGGATGTGCTTGTTTACCTTTGACCAGTTCAGGTATCTTAGTGTAATTTCTGATCAAGCAACACAAATTTCTATTTCAATATTGAGATTAGCTCTATATTTAATAGCAACTGCAGAAAAACCACTCTCACAAAGGTAAGAACTGGCAAGCAGAATTAAGGCTCGAAGTGCCTTCTTGCTTATTAATGGATACCTACTCATCTTCAATGCTGCGTCAAATTTCAGAGACAGAGAACTGAAACCTAGATTATTTCATAGATGAGTCTATAAAAATGTCAATGAGCTGTTCTGTTTCCTCATTCATGAAATTCTAAGGTGCCTCAGCATTAATAGGGCCACTTACCCACTGTAATGATTTGATTTCCTCTTTTGGGAGCTATTCTTTGAAATAGACCCCCAATTTTGGTAAGTGGTTGATGAACATACTTTCCAGCTCATATTTTAACATCAAACCGGTTCAAAGGAGGAAATACTGTATAATCACCTTTTATCAAATCCATCAACCATAGCAAAAGCTTTTGTTTTTGAATCCTTTAACTTTACTGAAGAGCTGAAAAATCTTTGCAGTGTTACCCTGTAAGGAGCTGTTCAAAATATTTAATCTTTCAAACAGTGCAGTTAAAAATAGCCAATTTAACTAAGAAATCTTCATCAACAAACACCTACCTAAGGCAAGTAATTGTGTAATACAAAAGTAGCGAGACAGCGGTGGAGCCCTTTGTGACACTTAGGCGCTGCAGTACACACTTTGAAATGTCACGCTGTTTGCATGAGCAAAAGAAAAAATGAATAACAACTTACCATTTGGAAAGTATAACTACTAAACCAATGACAAAAATATCTTGGAAATGGTTAATGCCACAAAAGTTTTTTTTTTTTTTTTTTACACACAGTAAGACATCTCTTACGGTTTACCAGTTACATAAAGTTCTTTCAGAATCAAGAGAACTTCGAAGCCTATTCCCAGAAAATTCAAGATACATATTTTATTCATCATGCAAATATCTTAAACAGATGGTATTTTAATCAAAATTGTTTGAGCCACTTTTGAGAAAATAAAAAATAATGAAAATTTTTCCATGAAAATCATTTTTTGATGTTAATGATATATAAAATTGTGAAATTACTAAGCACACACTCTGTTCTTGCACTGTATGAACTGCATTTGACCAGCAATGGCAGGCAAGCTTTCTGAGGGCCGGTTTCACCAACAGTTGCTAAATTTTAACACAATGTTAAACTGATTTAACACTGAAGTTAACACAAATTCTGTTTCATCAAACAATGTTAACTTTAACAATGTGTTAAAGTTGGTGTTAAGTTAACATCCCCATACCCCTGTGTTAAGGCATTTAACAAATGTTAGAAATTGGAAAATGGCTGCCACAAAACAAGCTTTTGATGCGAGTTTGCTACAATTGACAATTTTTTAATGTCATTCCTAAAAGAAGAGTAGTCGTACACCATAATAAATCTGAAACCCTGCAAAACCCTGCTTTTTAAAGCAATATAGACTGTTCAAGGGATCATAAGCATGGTTTTATGGGAAATACAAGAGGTTAGGATACTACCAACAGAAGCATGCCGTACATAGATTTTATCTACTAACATTTTTCATTTACTTGTGATAATGTTGGTATTTCCAAAACTACTATTTGTGGGTTTATCTGGAAGGTTTCCAAAGCAATTGCTTCAAGAAGCAAACTATTTTTTCGTGTCTGCTTGATTAATCAGCGATAACACGTTTTCGTCCACTTTAGTTTAAATGCAGTGTCCACCACCAGTTTTAAACCGTCTTAAATGCTCTTCGCACCTAACGTTTCTGGTGCAGCACTTTATGTTAGCATAAAATTGCCATAGTTGCTTACTGGACTTAAAGAGAAACGCATTCTTTCCAATTAAACTACTCATGAATTTTGTCCCAAGCTGCAATCTTATCCTTTAATGTAAGACCATCAGCTTTTTCGCACTTGACAATATGTCTAAACTTATTAACCAGATGTTGATTAATGCGTTTCAAATGGGGAAATGTTTGTTTCAGTTGACATTGTGATTCTAACCTCAAACAACTGGGAAAATCACATGGTCATTGCCATGTATGCTACTAACAGAGAGCGCGTGGCAATACATAGACAAAAGTGCATCGAAGTACGTTCAGAAGCAGTGTAGTTCGGCCACCGCCTTCTCGAAAGCTAGTGTTCGCAGTTGTCTTTGACATTAACAAAATGTTAGCTAACAATTTGCTGTAAAAGCTTGATGAAATGCAAAAATTTTAACTTTATGTTATACTTTGTTAGCATAAAATTGCCATAGTTGCTTACTGGACTTAAAGAGAAACGCATTCTTTCCAATTAAACTACTCATGAATTTTGTCCCAAGCTGCAATCTTATCCTTTAATGTAAGACCATCAGCTTTTTCGCACTTGACAATACGTCTAAACTTATTAACCAGATGTTGATTAATGCGTTTCAAATGGGGAAATGTTTGTTTCAGTTGACATTGTGATTCTAACCTCAAACAACTGGGAAAATCACATGGTCATTGCCATGTATGCTACTAACAGAGAGCGCGTGGCAATACATAGACAAAAGTGCATCGAAGTACGTTCAGAAGCAGTGTAGTTCGGCCACCGCCTTCCCGAAAGCTAGTGTTCGCAGTTGTCTTTGACATTAACAAAATGTTAGCTAACAATTTGCTGTAAAAGCTTGATGAAATGCAAAAATTTTAACTTTATGTTATACTTTGAACACCTTGTTAACAAACAAGATGTTAGAGTATTTTTAACATCCGTTGCTGAAACCGGCTCTGAGAGTGTTAACAATGGTTGAGGACTCTCACTACCAACAAAAGCTACTAATTCACAGGCCTAGTTAAATTTTGGGACTTTTAAAATTGTTCCTGTAGGGACAGCATTTGTTAATTTTCATTAATCTTTGCCTTCTCTTTCTTTACTCAGATTTTTTTTAACCATTACAGGTGGACAGCATAATCACTTACGCTGTCCACTAGCCAATTCATTCAAGCACGGACTAATATCATAGTCAGATATTAGAAATAGGCTCTACATCGATGGACTTAAACCAGAGCTTCAAGTAAAAATTAATTTTGGTATAGCACATAAATGCTTTTTCTATACTGTACATAGTGATAAAGAAATTCTATCATGCTTAAGAAGCAACAAGTGCAACTTTAAATAGAAATAATAAAACTCAGACTAGTTATAAACTTCCAGATATAAATCCATAGGCTAGCAAAAAAGAAATGGTTATGATCTTTGTAATTTTTATTGCAGATACAATATTTATTCTTTTTTAATATTTGTGAAATATTTTAGTAGGCCTGGCACTAATTTTTGTAATTTATTATGTGTGTTACTACAATACATTCTCCTTGATGCTTGCTAATTCAATAATGCATTATAAGGCTGTATAATAAAACAACCTGTTGATTCATAAAAGGTTAAGACAGGTAATTTTCACTTTATAGTGTGCCCCTTAAAATTCTAAAATGTCCCTGTTTTTTTGGTACTCCTGTCCCTTATTCCTCTCTTATTAAATTAAACTGGAAGCTTAGCTTATATTATGGAATACATACTTGTCAACTTCCAGAAACTGAAACCTGTAACACGTTCCTTTGTCCAGCAAAACATATATTAATTTTGCAATGACACAAAATTTAAAATGTGTAAAATGTTCAGTGCAATAAATGTACAAGAATTACATGCAAAATAAATGGGAGTTCTATTTTATAAGGAATTTCAGCATGTGTCACATGCAATTTACATGAGGGAGTTGACTTTACAATTCATGTAGCCCAAAGCGAATGACAGCACCCATTTATGGTTGGTTACTAGAGATCATTAGTGATGCAATGAAATTTTAAACCTGCACACTATGCATTTTGTTGCAGCCCAATGAAGGGGGACCATGATTGCGATGAAAGATAGACACACAGATAAACTCTGGCCTATCATAGCACTGTATACCAATTAGTGTGGTACATCCACTCTGTAATCTTAAGTTACAATATAATGCAATAAAATTTAATACTTTGTCATGCTTGTGGTGAAAGTCCATAACACTTTCAATCTGCCTACAAAGGGTAAAGATGCCTTCTTTGGCATTAAGTCATAAAAAGGCTTTTGCTCCCATACATTTTATGGATAAATCATAAAAGTTGGCAAGTATATACTACAACTAAACACACAAAATGTTGCATCCTGTAACAATCCCTGTTCAAAAGCCAAAGCAATTTCTCTGCATATAAGCAACTCTTTGGTGTAGAACCAGCAAACCTGTAAACACATGTCACAATATTTCACAGTGCCTTGCAAGACATGCCTGGATTTTTATGCTCAAAGCATTGTTATGTCTCTTTACTACTTTCTTTTAAAGTTCATATGATTTTTACATCAGACTGCTCCTTCAAACTTAACTGGTACAACAGCATTATACATAAAGCCCTCTTCAACACAAGTAAAACTTACGACTTCCAAAGAATTGAGGTGGTACTGCCCATGCCTACGGACTTTTGATTTTTTCCATATTCTGTCAATGCCTGTATTAATGCTGGTTTATTGGCTGTTACTTTTATTCTGAATGTCCTGCATAGCTCTTTTAGCTCTGGCATTTTTAGTAGATTCAGGATGGCATCAAGGTTTTCATTTGTTAAATCTGTAAAAAAAAAAACAAAATTATGGTTTTTGCACAAACTTGATGTTGAAGGGACAACTATGTTACTATATAAGTGTAAAATAAGAAACTAAATTGTTTTAAATGTGCACAAGCAGTTTAATCATTCTGCTGAAAAAAAATACATTAATTGTATACTATATTAAGCTCAACATTTTCATGTTTTTATTGATTCAGCATATCACAGAAATTGCTATATTTCATTATAAAGTGTCGTAGTTCTCTGGCTCCTGTTATCTTATTTTAAATTTGGGTTCTTTGTCTTCCGGCTAGCTATTACAACTCAGTCGAGCAAATGTCTCTAAGCAGGGCATGTCAACGGAAAGGAGTTGTTGCTAAAAGATAACACTGGTAAAATAATTTGTTTCTACACTTTTATTGCTGTCACACTTAATTAATAATTCACATGTTTAATCTTTATACACGCCTGACTGAAACTGTAATATTTCTTAATGTAACTACAGTCGTTATAGTTGCTGCATACCAATTACTTCGCGTACTTCACATTTTTTAACTAACTGTGTAACATGCACCTCGTGAAAGATTCTTCGCAACTGCGTGACGTGTACCTCGTGACACACTCCTCTGAACTGCACGAAGCTTGCTTATGGCTCGAGAATATATACTCCTTCACCTCGAATTGCCTAAACATTATAATAGAACTGCTACTGGTTACCAAATCGCGCCCACTTTAGCGTCTGTTTTGGTCAGTCAATCACTACTACTAACATATATACTCTAAGGAAAATATTCCCTCCATTTCTAAAAAAAGGCACGCTACCCTGACGTCATTTGTTTGTCTCTTCTTAGTGATAAACAACTCAGCCTCTCGGTTTATTGTTACCCACTTCTATTGTCAGTTTCAGTGAGGCCGTGTAAACTTATTTCCTAACAATGCTTATGGCTAACAAACATCTAAAATCATTGTCATACAATAATGTTAATTTACACTACAATCACTCTGGTATTCACAGCATGTTATGATATAAAATACTGCCTCATAAGCCAACTATATTTTGTATAGTCGCATACTTTTAGGGAATAGGCTTTAGATGCATATACCGGGTGGAAGTTAGTTTACACTCATTATATATCTCATTTTTTTGGAACACATTTTCTAATTTTCATATTTTTCTATGGCCATTTCCTGTTGAGATATTTTAAGTTTTTCGAGAACATAAAACAGAAAAGCAGACTTGCTGGCAACGGAGCAAGGGTTGCTGACCTATCAGAGTGGGGGTGTCACTTTCACTTGCATAACAGTTGGAGGACACCATGTAAACAGGTTTTTCTTTCGTTTTCAGTGGTGTGTGATCTTCCAGTGATGCACTTTGTAACCTAAACTCACAATCTATGGATATTTTTATCAGCTTGTTTAACAGTAAACTTAAATACGGTTTGCAATTGATACTGCTGTAATACAATCCACCAAACTATCTTTCTGACATGTAAACACAAAACAACTACATTGTTAGGTCCTTACAAAGTCTACTAAATGGTACTCTTAAAATGGGGAGCAGAAGCATAAACAATAAACCGCTTCACAGGTATTGTTCAAAATGTCCACATTTGCGCACCTGTAAGCTTCACACCTTCATATCTAATTACATAGTACTCTAACAAAACGTTATTAGAGCATGTTTAGATAAAATACCTGGGATGCACGTAAAATGGATAGAAAGGGTATATGGAGCAGTAGTTGAGGCAAAAATGCTGTATGGTGCAGAGATTTGGGGTATTGAGGAGGGGTGGGAACAGGTAAATAAACTGCATAGGAGCTTTTGTAAAATAATTCTGGGTCTACCAAGAGCCTCACCTAATGAGGTTGCACAAATGGAGTTAGGTAGATTTGGTAGTAAGGCGAAAATTATTGAAAGAATAGTGAAACATTGGTTGAGAATTGAGGAATCAGAGAATAATAATATTTTAAAACAATGTTTGGAGGTTCAGCGCAAGTTAAATAAAGAGGATACTTGGTATAAGCGCCTAGAAGCAATTCTCAATGAAATAGGGTGTGGGGATATTTGGAAATATAGACAATCACGTGAGAAGGGATGTTGGAAAAGAGTTAGATTGAGGATTGAAGATATGGAAAGACAGGAAATAATTGGTAGTTTTAATTCAAAAAGATCATTATATGTATATACAGAGATTAAAAGGACATGGGAAAGAGAAAACTATTTGATGTTTGTAATAAAATAGCAAGAGAGGGCTTTGCATGGGCTAGGTCAGGGGTGGTGAGGTTAAAAGGCATAGGAGAAGGAGAAAATGAAGGCAAATGCCCATTATGTAATAGCAAATTTAACAATTACTGGCATTTAATGTTAGAATGTGAAGGAACAATGAACATGAGGAAAAAATTACAAAGAAATAATTGGTCTAGATTACCAAATGAAATTATAGGTAAAAGGTTGTTAAGAGTTAAATCCTAGGATAGTTTATTTGAAATAGGAAAATATTTAGGTGTAGTGAGAAATAAATGGTTGAAAAAAATTAGAAATAGGGAATAGAAAAAAAAAAAGTAGAATGTTGAATCATACATTAAATAGGACCCAATGACTCAACAACCATGGTGTTGGATGTTTACGGCCCTTAGTAATGCAGCAACTTAGTGAAAAGGATATGTAAAGGGTAATGTGTAGAGATAAAATTATGTATTATAGAACTTATATGAGAATTAATTTATGTAACTAACGAAGTGAAATAAATATCGATCTATCTAGTACTCTAACAAAGACAACCAATTTTTGCACCTTTCCTCTGCAGCAGCTAAATAGTACTCTCCAAGATTTGATGTCAATGATCAAAGTTTTGTAGATCCTGCTTTCCCTGTTGGATGCTGAAGGCATCTTCCATTTTATACTGTTCTAGAGTAGACCAATAGCTTGCCAGTTGTACTTGTTATTTTGCCAAAATATTAATTACTCTTTTGCTGTGTTTATTTGGATTAAGGGGCATATGAAAAACAAAAACTGCTGGTCACATTTTAGATAAAGAAGGGGAGTGAGGAAGTCTATGTTTTGTTTACATCTGGAGGCAGTTCAGATCACATGACCTCTCAATTTGCTTGCACAGCTGTTGAGTTTTACAGCCACATTGTCTGCAGAAAGGTGTTACGAATATCCTTTTAAGTGATTAATTATTTAAAATCCCTGTGTGATGTCATATAGTTACTACCGAAACTGTGTCAGAAACAGGTTACTCTACTCATCTTACAAGTAGCAAACCATTATCTCCATACATTCTCACTGAATTAAACATTTAATTTGGAACAAAAACTGCTATTGTTTTGAAAATGGCTGGCCAAAGAACAAAATGGTATTATACATTTTTGTTTACAATACTGCTATTGTAAGGAATGCAATAAGTTCCCTTCCACCCAGTATAATTTATGAGGTTGAATCTAAGTCTTTGCCCTAATTTTCTTTTTTAGCCAAAATAATAAACATGCAGAGAAACAAAATGCAGCAATTTTTCAAAGTACCTTTGACTATTTTTTCACATAGTCACCATGGTGATTCAGGCATTCTGTGAACCATTAGTTTGGAGTTACTGCTGTTACAGAATTCTAACAATTGATAGAGAAACGACTGTCAGATAGCAATCTTTGCTTACTCAAAGTTCGGCGCTGCTGCTTGGAACTTCAGTGGACCAAACACATGGTAATAACTGGGGGGTGAGATTTGAACTATATAGTGCATGTTCCATTACCTCCCATCTGAATAACTGAAGTAGGCCAGTGGTCCTGTTCTGTTCAGCATATGAGGCCTGGCATTGTCATGAAGGATACTTTTCTGATGGCAGCTCACAGAGAGAAGGGTGTGCCAAAGTAGCCATTAGTGTTGACGTGGCATGAAATCCAGGGCTGTCCTTCGCAATCTCAGAAAGTGACAAGTAGAGCCCAGACATTTACTTTGGTTAAAATAGGCAGGTAAAACGGCACTTCAAATACCAAAAATAGGCATTTATTAAAAGTGAAAACATAGAGTAATCTCTCTTTATTAATGAAAATAGCTATCTAAGATGCTTAATAATCCATTTATCACATAAAGCACTTATCTTACTTTACTTGATTACAAGCAACAGGAAGATGGTTTTTTCAAGCTGTCAACTATTATAATCACTTGGCTGTCAGAACTTTTTCAACATGCAAAGAGAACGTTGTACTTCCACTGAACTGACTGGAATATATTTAAAGCAAGTTATTTTGGTAGGACTCATATCAGTTACTTTTACCTTTCAGGAAATCACAAAATATGTTCTTAAACTTTTTTCTAGGTCCACATTAGCACTCATAACACGTTTACATTTTTCACTAACATTTTTTTCTTTTCTCTTCTGGTACTTGCAATAGTTGATTTATTGCATTTTCAAAGATTGCTGTGGATGACACTAGCTTATCACTTTTTTCTCCAACTTCAAGATTGATTCCAATAGCACACTATAAATGCCAGATCATTGACGAGTTCATTTTACAACTTCTTTATCTTGCGAACTGAAGCCACTTTGTCTTCTGATAGAACATCAAATACCTCACATATCTTATCCAAATTGTTGCTGTAGTATATGGCTGTAGAGTTAGGAGAGGGTACAAAGTTGTTGACACAGTTATTTAACAGAATTAAGGAGAAGAAAGTGATACCGGAGAGCTGGAAAGTGAGCATTATTGCACCATTGTATAAAGGAAAGGGAGATACAAATAATCCAAGCAACTACAGAGGAATTAGTTTATTATCTATATTAGGCAAAATATACACTGGTATATTAGCTAGAAGATTATACGAGTGGGTAGAGAGGGAAGATAAGCTATCAGAATACCAAGCAGGTTTTAGGAGAGGAAAAATAACAATAGATAACATAATGATAATTCAAACCATAGTAAACAAATACTTAAGAAATAAAAGGGGTAGGGTATATATATATATATATATATATATATATATATATATATATATATATATATTTTGCAGACTTCGAGAAGGCTTTTGATACTATAAACAGAGAGGCTTTGGTATATAAATTGAGGAACAAAGGAGTCAGCACTGCATTCATCGAGGGGATACAAAAATTGTATGAAGGAATTAGATTTTGTGTAAAATGTGGAAAAAATAGTACTACTGATTATATACAGCAAAATTTAGGTCTGAGGCAAGGTTGTAAACTCAGTCCAATATTATTTAACTTATTTATAGATGATATTCTAGATAGAATAATGAAAAGTAATAAACACTGTCCAGTTATAGGGAAAAAGGAAATACCAGGGTTATTATTTGCAGATAATCTAGTAGCCGGGGCAGTAATAGTGATAGGGTTGCAACTTGCTATCAATGAAATTGCAAAATTTTGAATGGAATGGGGGCTAAAGGTGAATACAAAAAAGTCCAAGATAATAGTGTTCAAGAAAGGATCAAAATTAAAAAGAGAGGAAAGATGGTATATAAAGGGAGAGCATATAGAGGTGGTAAAAGAATTTGATTACTTGGGGATTAGATTCTCAAGCAACGGGAAATGGGAAGCACAATCTAAATAGAAACAATTAAAATGATGGGGACATTTTTAGGCAACACAAAGGATAAGTGGATAAGGAGCTTAAGAAAGGTACAGCAGAACGGGCATAGTTTGGAAAGTGGAGAGATGGTATAGTAGCTTTATCCCATATATACAGCCTAGGGGCTAAATATGGGGGAGCTAGAAAACTGGTGCACTAGAAATAAGTTTTAGATGTAAGCTTTATTTGTATTATTGTAATAATGATGAAATAAATATTACATTACATATATGGCTGCAGAGATCCAAGTTCCCCATCTGGTGAGAACTGACTGTGGAGGTAAAGCGAGCTCTGGGCCCGCGTTCTTAAAACAAGCATTCAGGAGGTTGATTTTAGGAAGATCTTGGTGTTTGAAACCACCTTATCCACAAGAGGATACAAACTTCTTACTTCTTCAGCCATTCTGTGCAACCCCTGGGCTAGATATGAGAGATAGAGCATTTTTGGGCAGAAAATTTTCATGACTTTAGCTGCCTTTTCCATGTAAGGTGTGCATTCCTTTCATAGATTCTGCTAGAGCTTAATTGAATCATTTGAGGAGATTAAGTTTTCAACTGCTTGAAAACAAATAAATGCATTCATAGGGAACAAGATCCTCAATCAATATTTTTGTGACACAAATGTGTGATTTCATTATTTATTTGTGTAACATTTTTCACTTTCATACACTGAAATCCTTTATGTGCTTTCTAAAAATATGTAAATATTCACAGCAAAAAGCCACAAAGATCCAAAACAGGCAAAAATGGCTTTAAACCTTAAAATAGTCAAAGTAAAAACTGGCCATATTGTCCTTAAATGTATGGAAACACGTCTATCTCTATCTAATTACCTATTATATCCAACTAAGACTAATCTCCTCTTATAGTATGCCCGTTAAAAATGCTTATAAAATAAAAAGGAAAGCGAATAAATTACCTTAGGAGTGAGTTTAGAACGTGATGTGGTCTCTTCTATATCTGGTGCCCACCTGCCCGCCCGTTTTAGGGGATTTACTTATATAGGCAAATCGCATCAGGAAAACAAACGTAGCCATTTTTCTGATAAATCACATGTAAAGTGGGTACTGCCAACCTAAATAATAAGTGAAATGCACTAAATATGCGATGTGCTGTTGTTTCTGCAAACGTGAATCATTCGAGTTTTAGACACGCAGATCCCTCGGCTACGCCCTGTCATTGCTTTGCAGTTGCGGCCGCAACTTGCTACACTCCTCTCCTTGTAAAAAGCATCCCTCAGTTACGCTTTGGGGCTGAGGGCCCTCAATCTCTCGGCTACGCCTTGAGGCTGAGTATCTTACCAGCTTCGGTGGCATTATTCGTATGTTGGCAGCATTACGTTAGAGCAAGCGTATGACAGAGTGACATCTGTTGGACTTATGACACATCATTTTCATCACTGTGGGGCATACACTAAGAGGAGAATGTCGCCAACCAAATAGAAAAGGCTTTTTGCCTAACTTCCGTGCTCTAGTGATGAGTATTAATTTCCTGACTGATGGGGGGAATTCTACAAATGCTGCCATACCATTGTCCACTACTTTGATTCTGGTGTGAAATGTGATAATCACACTTCGTCAGTGACAATGACATTGAGGGAACCTTTCTGTCTCTGTTCAAGGTAAAGCTGGAAATATTGCAGTTAAATCATTCTCTTAACCTGTTTCTTGTAAGCTTACTCTGCATGTAGACGTGCCAAAATGTGTTACTTTGCATCTAGTTTACTCTGATAGGGTAAAGCTGTCTACACTATAAAGAGTGCATTTTCTAACATGTGGAGATCATAAAACCAACAAACATAGCTGCGACTGAATTGTAGCAACATGCAATCATACAAATGAAGTGGCAGAAGCATGAAATTGTAAACTATTATTAAAAAATGGAAAGGTAGAATCAGACTGAAAAATTCAATACCATAGCCAGGATTCCCACCTTGTCTTAGACACAGCTTGTGTAAAACAACAATTAATTATCGTTATTAAATAGGGTTACACAATGCTCGCAATTCCTTCACTGTTGGAGTCTGATTCTGTGATATCAAGTTCGCTATTGGAAGAAGAGCTTTACAATTGTTTTAATTTTTCCTGTTGGTATTTCCCTATACTGTTAACACTTAAAGATATACATTTAGATATGAGCTCCTCAAGCTGTCATATTTGTAGACTTGGATTTCTTTCCTAAAGGACATTAAAAACATGTAACTCGATTTTTTTCTCACCACTATACGAGTTTCCCCTTGCAATGTTTGAGCTCAAAGGTATCCACAGCATTTACATACAAAATATGGAAAGCTCACGCATTCAGTTGTCAATGAATAACAGTCAATATTACTATGCTTAAATGAGGGGTTTATTTGCAGTCAAGTACCAAGCAGTAAACAACCTGTGGTAATCTAATCCTGCTACATGAGCCAAGTTTAAACACGAGAAGTAACCTCCCATACATTTCACAATACTGTGGCATTTACCATATTTACGCAAATCTAATGCACACCTTTTTTGACTAAATGTAGTACTCAAAATCGTCGTGCTCATTAGATTCGAGTGCAAACCCATTCTGTAGAATGCCATAACTTCATTCAAATTTTTCGTTTATTACGTCACAATGGATTGCTGGAGTTAGCATGCATCCGGAAATTTGTAACAAGCTAGCTGCTCATTATCATTGGCCTATTATTGAGCGTTTTTAGTTACGATATGGAGGGCACAGGCAAACAGAGAAGATGTCTTATGATGCCTTTTTAAAGCATAAAGTAATCCTTTATGCTCATAAAAAAATGGTAATAGGCGGGAAGGAAGTTCAGTGTATCAGAGAGCAATGTTCGCTTGTGGCGAAAACAGAAATTGGCATTATTTGTTACTAAAGCTAGTAGAAAGAAATTTACAGGTCCTCACAAAGGAAGACATCCTGAAGTTGAGGAAAAAGTGTTGGAATTTGTGCATGAAAGGAGGAAGAATAGCAACCTGTGACTAGTAACACTATACAAAAAAAGCTAAAGAGGAGGCTGAAATTCTTGTTATTCCAAAACAAAAGTTTAAGGCTAGTCGTGGATGGGTGGAATGTTTCATGCAGCGGACAGCTTTATCTCTAAGATGCCGTACAACGATGTACCAGAAGCTTCCTGCAGATTTTGAGGACAAACTACAAACGTTTCAGCAGTATGTCATTTCACTTCGGAAGAAAAAAATGTTCCATAGGGCAAATAGGCAACGCTGATGAGATGCCAATTTGATTTGATATGCCGTAGAACTACACTATTACTGGGAAGGGGACAAAGGAAGTTGTCATCAAAACAACAGGGTGTGAAAAATAGCATGTAACACTAATTTTGTTCTTTTAACGTGTTACTTAACAATAGGGCACTTTCAATTCTATAACCTGATGGTTTATATATACGATAAATCCATTGTTGTATTAAATAAATTTAAATAAAATACCTATTTTCTGTCATTGATGCGCTTTACATTCGATACAAACCCTTTTTTTCATAATTTTCAAATATTCATAATTTTCAACAATTTCAAAAGTTTCAAATATAGGGTGTGCATTAGATTTGCGTAAATACAGTATATTTATTTATGCTAGCAATCTTCCTTAGAATATGGCTATACATCAGCCTAAGCTGTTACTTTGCCATATTCTAACCATATTATATATACTCTTTAATTATAACATAAAAATGATAATTATAATACTAATATTATAATAATGATAATATAATTACATAACTTAACATCACATGATGCAACTAATTCACATCTCTCTTTATTGTCCATAACCATTTCTTTTTTACTTTGGACAGGTACTCTCCTACCTTTTTACTATCCTTGTTAAAAATCTTGCTTAAAGCTACTTTCCTGCCCAGTTTGAACCATTTTCCATTTATAGCTTCCTTTCTCCAATGCTGTGTACCTTTACAATAAAAAACGATATGTTCTAAATCTTCTCTTTCCCCACATATTGGACACTGGTTCTGTGGGAACCCATTTCTTACTCCTATTAGTCTCCATACACCTGCTTGTACACAGGCTATACTTTCTCTTTGTTCCTTATTTGAGTTATCCACATACTGTTCTCTAGCCCATACATTTTTTATTAATATATATGATTACAAGGAACTTTTCTTCCCAATGTTACTAAATAAATTTTGTATCTCTATATCTTCAAACCTCTGCCTAGCTTCTTTCCAAAAACCCTTAACATTATTTTCCCTCCTTCTCCAAATTTCTCCCAGACCACTATTCTCCAAATTAGTTTGTATACTATAACTCCACCCATTTTTCTTTAAGCTCCTTTCTTGGAATTCCAAACACTGCCTCAACAAGTTCTTCTTTTGTAAATTTAGTAGTCTGTACCAATATTTAAGAGCTCTCTCCATTATTACCCCTTTCCCCCCCACTCTATACATTTCATTTAGAGCAAATTCTTTAACTGTAGGATTTGGCAGGCCTAAAACTTCTCTACAAAAACTCCTATGTACCATATCTATCTCTTCCCAGCCTCGTTCTACTCCCCGTATTTCACTTCCATGTAACATTTTTGCTTCAACTACTGTGTTATATATTTTCTCTAGCCATTTAACATTTATATCTGATATTCTATATTTGCACCCTCTAATTGCTGACATTGCCCCTTTCCCCTTTTCCAATACCAGTTTCTTCTGTTTCTCCCATTTTCCACCCCCATCCATTTTAACCCCTAAATATATACAATCTCTGACCACTTTATATTCCTTCTCTCCATTCTTCCACTTTTCATACTTGCCCAGTTTGGCACCTTTCTTAAACACTATAATTTGAGTCTTCACTTGATTTACTTTCAGATTCCATTCATCACAGTATTTATTCATTTGCTGTAGGGACTGCTTCAGACCAATCGTTGAAACAAATACGGTATATACAAATGGGTCAATGCCTAATTTCATACATATACATGCACTTTTCTTGTGATTCTTCGAATATATGAAGGCAAACTACTGATTTAAACATAGAACCAGTAGTGGCTTGGGAGTGTTCACAAAATTTTCGAGTCAGATAGCTCTGAAAATGTGAAATACCATCTGCTGAATAACAGTTCTGATTATGAACAAATTGATACAACTGCAACCACTACTAACAACGGTAATGTATCCTGCACCTACACCACAGATTTGTTCTGGGCTTGGGAATTCTCAAAGGAATGTTTACAACAGACTTATGCAAGTATAGAGGTATAGATTAAACTGAAGACAGGCACAGTTATACACTATTAACTTATTAAATTTAATATGCAGCCTAGGTTTTTATTACTAATGAAACACTTATACAATGAGTTGTATTCCTGTACTATACGGACCTCTTGGAACAAAATAGGTCTCGAGGTGAATGATGGTTCAGATGTTATTGTTTATCATGCAGAATCATTTAGGATGTTTAAGACTGCATTTCCAAAACCTTATCTCGCATACCTCAACAGTCCACAACACCTCTATGCAATTCAAAAGCAGTCAGCTTCATCATCACAGAGGAGCAAGAGGGAAATGTTTGCACATTGTTTCATGATGCTTAAAGAAAGAAACCCCAAAGCATAACTATTATGCTCCTATATGATATTAACTCTGTAACACATAGATGACAATGTGTTACTAAACTTGATTTACTGTCAAGAAGTCAGTGTTACTACAGCTAAATGTAGTGTTGCAAAACTTTATGCACACACATGTAGCGTCAAACACGTGGCAGGTTGTGTCAGTTCCTCCTTGCTGTTAACAATAGGATCATTCTTATTTGAGATAGAGTGCAGAAAGAGTCCAGAGACTCACTGTTTTTTTAACAGTGTTTAAAGTCCATTCTTATTAAATATGCACCACAGGCAATGGGCACTGATGATACAGGAAATGAAATAATATTTGGGAAAGGAAACATTCCAAGTCTAAGTTTGGTGTACCTCCCTGGCATTTGCCAGTGATGACAGAAAAATCTGCAAAAAAAACCTTGGTCAGGAAGGATGTCTGGGCAGGATTTAAATAACAGACCTTCCATTCTTTGGTCCGTATCTGAACGACCTTGGCTAATCATGTCAGTCTAGACAATGTGTCATTGTAATACCTATGAATTCCTAAATAGTCCTGCAGCTAAAAAAGAAGAAACATGAAGAGCAGAGAAGGATCAGAGAGTTAGTCATCAAAATGGAATACAGAAAGATAAGAGCACTAATTAGTTGTTAAGTTTGTAAAAATGTAAGTATTTTTTGCATAAATAAAGCTAAAGAAAATCTGAATTGGTTTATGTGCAGCACCTGAAGGGTTAAGGAATGTCATAAGATGGAGGAAAAGCTTGTCAAACTTTTGAGTGACATGATTAAACAACAGGAATAGATGCGGCAAAACAAAAAGGAAAAGTGAGACCAAAAAAGGTGAACAGGGGTATGCCACAACTGTGTGCGTGCGTGCGTGTGTGTGTGAAACTTGGGCTGTGCCTGTACATATCTGGGATAGCACAGGTCTGAAATGACAGCAGCTGGCAGATGCCAATATGGGACTGGAATCATCACCAGCTGGGAGAACATGCTGAGGAGCTGTCTTTAAGTGTTACTGGGCTCTAAGAGACTAAGGATCAAGGAGAGAGTGCTGATGACAGCATGAGAGAAAATGGGGAAACCTGTAGCAGATGATGATTAATCCTCAGAGCAAGATTAAGAGAAGAAGTGCAAGAGGGAACATCTGTCTGGAAACCAACTGATCATAAAACAACTCCAGCAACAGGTTGTGATTGCACGCCAAGAGATGGTGTTACAAAAATGACATTTATGTGATGAATTGTGGCCCATAGACCAAGAGCCAGAGTTGTACGTGCAATTGACATGCCAGAGCTTTCACTGTGACAGATTGGCTAAACAAGTACCAATTAGTGTCTTTGGAGTAATTTCACCAAGTGGCCCAAGAATACAAAGAGGCACAAAAATGATGGCGTACTGCCTGTTGGAGAGCCAATCTGCCATAAGAACTACCAAACTGATAAAAGTACTACAGCAGCTTGGGGTGTACAAGATCCCTAGCACACCTCTGCACCTGCTGATGGAATGGTTGGATGTTACATTAAGATCCTCATACAACATCTGAAGATGATTGTGACCAGCTATCAATGTGACTGGGATGTCGGGAGTTGCTTTAGAAAATGACAATACCACCAACTTGACACCAGGAAGCTTGATTTTCGGTAGTGGGATGCACCTACCACACAACCTGATGTTTGGAAGACCACCTTTCGCAGAGTAACCAGCTTGCACGTTTGTTGGGAATCTTGTGGAGCACAAGCAGTACGATGAGGATTCTGTATGACCAAGGAAAAATTAAATTGTTTTATTTATGGATGCTCTTTAACCACTATGTTTCTTAGTGTCCCATTCTATATTGGGCGTGGGATTAAGTTTGTTAATTTCGTTTGCATACCTAATAGGTTTTTAAAGTAATTACACCATATTTCTGGTGCAACAGGAAACAGGAATGGATAACTTATGAGAGGAGAGAGAGGGGTTAGTTAAAGGTTTCTGGAAAGAAGTGATGAACAGAGTAGAAGATATAGAGAAACAAGAATTATTTCAAAGTCTGGAAGGAAAGAAAATGGAACTATATAGACAATTAAAGGTGGACTGGGGAGGGGAGAAGTATGTGGATGTAGGTAATAGGTTAGTGAGAGAAGGGTGGGCCTGGTCTACTGTCCATTCCAAACCAGAGTGCCTTTCACTGAAAACAAACTCGTTGTATTATCTGTGCGAAAGTAGTACGCAATCCCCGCCCCTAATGGCTGCTTCATCCCCTCTCACGTGCTTGTTGAACACTATTTAAATCTATAAAAACACGCCCTACGTGAGAATCATAGTTCAAAATGCAACCTGAAGTAACAATCGATTTTATAAGTATGCGGAAATGAACATTTTACTTACATTAATCACAATCCTCGGGCAAAAGTGCAACACCCAAATCTGAATCCTCCGAAGATGACTCAGCTGCCGTATTGGAATCAGAACTACTCTCCAAAATAATGACAAGCTTATCTACAATTCCATAGCACTGTCGCACACAAAACAAGTTCCCACATTTTATCCTCTTCTATGTTCTGTTATGTCTGGTTATATTCCCTGCTCACTTTGGTTACGCTTCTCACTGAAACGCCTGTAAAATCCGATATTAGTTTCATAATATGCACTAATGCAAGTGTCGGGTATTTTTCTAATAGTGAGTCAAATATATGAAGAGCTGTTTGTTTTTCGCCACTTTTTAACTGTTTCCCGCTTTTGTGTTTGAACAGTTTATTTGCACCACACGCACTTTCCTCTGCCATGTGAACTCAAATACCAACTGACTAAATCACAAGATTTGACCTGGGCTGGGCACACATGTGACTGCATATTATGAATGCCTGTTCCTTATCATATTTCCTGTGTTACGCAAAGTGTTTATTTGGTACTCAGATAGCACCTTTGGGAATTCATTGCTGCATTTCTTGTATATGCAAGAGAATGGCAGTCATGCATGCAGTTGGTATTAACAAGCAAGATACTCTCGGCGTTAGCGCAACAGCAGACGAAAATCATACTTTGTAATCTCTTAACAGTTGGTATATATCCATTACCTTTAGCAATGAGTTCTTATGATAACCGCAATAAAATGTGCAGTTCTACCTTTCCTGCGCTAATATTTCATAATACATGTATTAAGGAACTATTTACTTTGGCGTAATAGTATGTTCTTAGGTTTGTGACAAGCAGGAGCACATGCTTTTGTTTACATCAGAGGGAACTCTGGTTTGGAATGGACAGTAGATTAAGTGCATATAGGCTATGGGGAGATAGAAAGGGAGCGAATTTGAATAGGTGTCCTCTTTGTGGAGAGGCAGATAATGATTTGCATTATATAATTGAATGTGAAGAAACTAAGTTGCGGAAAGATCAATTTTTACCTAAAGAATGGGAGAATGTTAACAAAGAAGTATTAAAAGTTAGGATAATGAAAATACAAAAGGAGAGGGATATAAAAAGAATAGGAGAATATATGGGGAGAGTAAGAGAAAAATGGTTTAGAAAAATAAAGTAATATGAATTTGTTATGACCCACCATGCATAAATAACCACGGTGTTAAAATGCATGATGGACTAAAGAAAGAAAAAATTGCAACACAAAGTAATGTATTAAAAATTGTAAGAATTTTGTATAGCATTATGCAAATAAATATACATAAACATAAAACATATTGGGTGTGGAAAGACCGGAAATTTAGCTTATCAGGCTTGAGGTTCTTTTATATGCCATAAATCTACAACATGGAACCAATGGCTTTATTTCCCTTCCGAAGGAAGCCATGCTAAGGATTTTTATGCCTGAAAAAAATTCATTGCCTTCCACTGGGTTTGAACCCACAACCTTGGGAACTAGGGGCTACCTGGTACCACTAGATCATGGAGGACATGACCAAGGAGCCAACAGCCAGAGTCTCCAGGAGGGCAACTTGGTGTGGTTGTAATGCCCTACCCAGACCAAGAGCAATAATTCTGGCAAGGGCCCTACTGAGTTCTCGAGGGTGTGGACTATTGCATCCAAAAGTTGTCCTGGGGAAATATCTCATTGGCTCATTTGAACTGCTTGGCATTCTACAATAGTGCTGGAGGCATGGCCAGTTTTGAAGGAGTCTTACTGTGTAAAAAATCAATTTACTTTTGTTAGCTTTTCACATTAAAGCTAAAGCTGGCATTGATTATGCAGCAGTAATTGTCTAGGAGCCAAAACCTGATAGGAACTCCTAGAGCTTTCAAAGTGGTCTAGAGTTAAAAAAATGAGAGGGAAAGAGGAGGGGCAGAGAGTGAGAAAGAGAGACTGAAGGGTGAGCACATTAAGTTGGGTGAATGTGGATTATAACCTATACATATTTGAATATTGTCTTTTGGCTGTCACTAACAATAAAAGAATTTCATGTGATGCTCTGTAAAAAGTTGCACAACAATTTAAACTGGATTTACTTACCTGTTCAAAATCCAAAATGTATCATGTTGAAATAGCTTTTTAAAATATTAAATAATACCTACCTGATGTAACAAATCCAGCACACTCCAGCTTCACTAGAGTTTCATGGACAGATGTAATTTCAGCATAATTTATATCAGACTCTCGGTGCCATTTGAACTTACGCCCCAGCATTCGTACGTAAAGCTTTTTTGCTTCTTCTTCCAGTCCCATAAAAGCTTGTACAGTCCCTAATTCATCCCTAAAAAGAATCTTGTTTAGTTCATTGTCCAGAACTTCCAATATTATTTTTACAAAATGGTGGACA
Source organism: Deroplatys truncata (assembly GCA_030765065.1). NCBI lineage: Eukaryota > Metazoa > Arthropoda > Insecta > Mantodea > Mantidae > Deroplatys > Deroplatys truncata. Next base: position 19,783,363 of record CM060979.1, read on the forward strand.
TAGTTTTCAGCATAAAGCACAGAAGCACTTTCTGATCCTTGCTGTTCAGACTCTTCAAAGTTTAAGCTCTTCCTAGCCTTCTGTTTGTTTACTTTAAATTGTTGGAATTTTTTGGAATAAGGAGATTTAAAAACCTTTATTGGAGAATTTTTTCCCAATCTACTTCTGGGACTTCTTTTCTTGCCTGATCCTCCTGCTGCCATCACTAACTCTAAGCCATTTTTGGTGCCACTGCTATTAACAGCAAATTTTTTAGGTTGCTGACTAATTGATTGTGACAATTTGACTGTCTCATTTAACAAGTTCGGAAAAATATTTCCTTTTGTTTGTGATTTCGGTTCCTTTTTCTCATTTCTCTTAAATTTCTTTGTCTGCGAAGTTACAACAGAAGATTTCACAGCAGATCCATTACTATTGTTAATGCAGCCAGCAGATTTATTGCTCAAATCTGTGTTGTTAGATTTTTCTTTTGAAGGTGCTCCACATAACTGATCGCTCTGTGGTTTACTTACACATTCAGGAAGTTTCTCAATAACTGAAAATGTTTCCGCTTGTTTGGGAGTCTCATGCAAAACATTTCCTGAATTATTACCGGGTTGCACAAGCTGCCTTTTCCCATTATATGGAGTGTTAGTGCTTTTGACAGTTAGATTTAAAGGAACTTCGGTGACAGCACTAGGCCTGAAGTACTTAGATGTTTCTACATTTAAAATGTGTACCTTTTGGGGTCCTCCTTTTTGAAGTTCTTTGTTTAAACTCAATCTGTTGCTTATTTTACATGCTTTGTCTTCTGCAACAAATGGTTTTTCTGCTTTCTGGGATTCATCATCATCAGTAAGGTCAACAACAATTATATTTTTGGGCACAGAGGGGGTTACACTGTCCTTGTTAACAAGTTCAACAGAACTGCTATGTTTAGATGTATCCTTATTAACGCACACTGTAACAACAGTATCCCCAGTATCAAGTGTTTCGACATTTATTTTTTTAATGTGTTTGTCTTCACCACTTGTTTGTGTAGCTGATTCAAACTGTAATCTTTCTGATGCAGGGGCAGTCTTACAAATCGGAACTATTTCTTTATTTAGGCACAAATTTGGCATTTTATCAGGTAATTTCTTTGGAGATGATGAGTCAGCAGATGCCTTTAAGCACTTCTTTGGAGATCTTTTATTCTTTAAATCAGGCTGTGATTTAAGTTTCTCAGAAGCAGACTTCCTTTGTCTTGGAGATGTTGACTTAAACCTTTTCCTCTGCATTGCTAACACCTCCTCTTTAATTTGCTTCGCCTTTTCCGGAGATATGATGCTCACATGTACAATACTGTTGCCTGCCTTTTCTGCACTATTTGTTGCAAGATTCATCCTTGCAATTGAAGTTGAGCTCTCTGGAATGGGCATTCTTTTTATAACACAAGTTTCATTTATGACACGCTCTTGCCCATTGAAACTTACTCCAGGATGATTCATTTTGACATTCTTTCAGTTCTTAACACCCTTTGTAACTTTTAAACTTATTCTGCCATTTTTCCAGTAAGTTATATGATGCACAGAAGTTCCATTTTACATACACATTCTTCAAAATCTGTGAAAGAAAAAGAATTAAATGAGTAAACAACTTTCAATTCAGTAAGAACTAATATCAGCTTTAATACCTTCAAAACAAAACATTCTGAAATGATTTTCTTGATTTCACAGTTTTAAGAATCCACTGAAGATGTATGAGGGTGGTCTGAAAAGCTTCCGGCCTCAACACGAAGATGGCAGTACTCATAAATAAAAGCTAGTGAATTTTGTTGTTCATCTGTTGACAGTTACTCACCAAAGTTTCAGCCATTTTGGACGCTCAGTTGTTATGTAACAGTCGTTTGAGTGAGGTGATGTGAGTGTTTTTATGAAAATGGACAAAATCGAGTATCAAGCTGTCATTAAATATTTGTTTTTGAAAGGCAATACGCCTACGCAAATCAAAGATGAGTTGGATTCTGTGTATGGGGACTCTGCACCATCATTTACCACAGTGAAATTTTGGGCAGCTGAATTTAAACGTGGCCGTAAGAGCTTGGGAGACGAACGTTCGGGACGTCCAAAAATGGCAACTACCGACAAAAACATCGCCAAAGTTCACCAAATGGTGCTAGACGACTGCCGAATTAAAGTGAGAGAAATAGCAGAGGCTATGAACATGTCAAAAGAACGTGTTTGCCACATATTAAATCAACATTTAGTCATGAGAAAGCTGTCCGCATGTTGGGTGCCACGTTTGCTCACGTTTGACCAAAAATGTGTTCAAATGAACATTTCCAACACTCTGTTGGCGCAGTTTAGGCGCAATATATCCGAGTTTTGGTGCCAATAAATTACTGTAGATGAAACTTGGATACACCATTATACGCCCGAAACAAAAATACAGTCTAAACAGTGGACTGCAAAGGGGGAACCGACTCCAAAAAAAGCAAAAACTGTTTTCTTGGCTGGGAAAGTGATGGCGACTGTTTTGGGATAGTCATAGAGTTATTTTAATCAATTATCTTCAAAAAGGAAAAACCATTACAGCAGCATACTACGGTCATTACTTGACAAGCTGAAGGCAGAACTTGCGGAAAAACGGACACATTTGAAGAAAAAAAAAATCCTGTTTCACCAAGACAACGCACCATCTCACACCTCAGCGGTTGCAATGGCGAAAATCCACGAATTTGAACTGCTTGACCATCCGCCTTACTCACCAGATCTAGCCCCAAACGACTTCTTTTTGTTCCCTCATCTGAAAATTGTGCTCGAAGAACAGAGATTTTCGTCAAATGAACAGGCATTCACCTTCGTGAACAATTATTTTGCAGAGAAAAACGCAGAGTACTATTTGGGCGGGTAACAGAGATGGGAGCATCGCTGGGAGAAGTGTGTAGAGTTACAACGAGACTATGTTGAAAAATAAAAAAAAAAAAAAAAAAAAAAAAAAAATTCTGAAAAATTGTCTTGTATCTTTATTAGGTCGGAAACTTTTCAGACCACCCTCGTATTTCAGTGAAATTTAGATACTGAAGTTTGATGCAGTAATTTGTATCACAAATTATTTAAATGTAAAGAGTGATTATAGTATGAATATGCATTATTATGTAACATTGATTTGAGATGTTTGTTGATTGTAATTATTATTGAGAAGTAAGTTTATACTGCCTTACTGAAACTGACAATAATAGCGTGCAATAATGCAGCGAGGGGGTGAGCTGTTTATCATTATTGGAAACGAGGAAGTTACGTAATGTTGGCGCGTTTTTCTTAGAATTTGCTGGAACATTTCCCTAGAGCATATGTATTCATAATTTTAATTGGATATAAAAATTGACGCTAATGTTGGCACGTTTTATTAGCCAATTGCAGCTCAGTTATAATCTTTAGGCATATCTGGGTGTAGGAGTATAAAAGCTAGGTTAGAGGTAAAGTCCTTCTGTCCGTCAGTTCATCAAAAATGTTTATACATTACACGTCGTCTTCAGTCTGTCAGTTCATCGAAAATATTTGTATGATACACGTCGCCTTCAGTCCAGCAGAAATATTACACGTCGGCTATCGATTCGCAAGTTACGCGTATAAGAGTTATGAAAAATCTCAAGTATGGTAAAGTTAATTATACAAAAGGTTGAAGTACGTGAATTAAAAGTGATCAGTAAGAAGTTGTTATAACAGTTTCAGTTTGGCGAGTGTCTAGATCAATGTGTAAATGTGATAGTGAATGTGTTCGACAATAAAACTGTAAAACAAATTCTTTCATCAGTGTTATCTTTGGATAAAAGACTCCTTTCCGTTTACACAACTTGTATAAAGAAAAGTGCTCAACCAAAGGATAATAGCTAGCCGGAGGACAGAGAACCAAAATTAAATAAAATAACAGTAGCATTCTTTCAAACAAAAACTGCCGCAAATTGCTAACACCAGATGGAGCTAACAAACCTAACAAATGAATCACGTCACAAGATGGCTTCACCATGTTGAGTAAACACATACACAAATAACATTATAAATTTACCATCGCAAATTGGCTCCCAAATGTGGGGTAACAAATACAAACATATACAAATAATGTTACTTCAAATTGGCTATCACAATGTGGGGCTACAATTAATGTTAAATAAATAACAATAATAACTACTCAAATTGGCTTCCCAAACGTGGGGCATATAAACATGAAGCATCTTCAAACTAACAACATTAAACCACCTTCAAATTGGCAACCAGAACGTGGGGCAGAGTGACCAGGAAAGGAGTGAAATAACCAGGAAGGGGCGAAGGAACCAGGACGTGAAGCGAATGGAGTAGTGAACTGAACTACAAGACGCAGATTCCAGAAACAACTAGAGGAACGACAGACGACGCGGATGAGTGGACACAAAAACATCGAGACAACGCAGATTCATCATAATACAATGCAGAGGCAACATATACATCTAGGAGAGAGGGGCAGGAAGCTGGACATCAAAGCAACATCAACAGACAGCATCACAAAGGTTAGAATATTGTAAATTTTTTTATCCTAAAAAAAACAAATTGTGAGAAATTAAATGTTGCTGAGAAGTGGTAGGATTAAGAAAACTATGTCTACTAATAATACTGAAGAAACAATTATGGAGGGAGATAATGCAACAGTTAGCTGTAATTCAATACAGGTTACAGAAAATAGCTCAAACAATGTAGGATTTGAGGGAGGAAATATTAGTGAAGAAAATGAGAATAGAATAGCAGGAAATGTTAATTTTGATGCTGGAATGATGATGGAAATGCTGAGAAATTTTGGTGAAACATTAAATAAGAGTATTACAGATCAATTAAGGGAAGATTTTGATAGGAGTTTAGAACAAAAACTAACTCAGAATAATGAGAAATCAGAACAAAAACTAACTCAGAACATGGAAAAGAGTAATGAGAAATTAGAAAAGAAAATAGATCAAAACAATGAAGATATGCAAAAGAATAATAGGGAATTGAGAGAAGCTATAAAAAAAGATCATAGGAAATTAATGGAAAATATTGCTAGGAGGAATGAGATATTAGAGCAAAAAGTAGATCAAAGCAGTGAAGAAATTGAAAAGAAAGTTATGAAGCTAGATAGTAGTATGCCAAAAATGAGAGATGAAAATCAGGAAGTAATAGTAAGTGAGATAGGAGAAGTTTCAAAGAAAATGTTAGACATGAGCAGGGAAATAGGTAACAAAAAAAGTGAGGTTAATACTAAAAGTGAACATGTTAATGTAGAATGTACAGAGTTAGGTAGTAGAATGAGTAACATTTCAAGTGAGATAAGAGAGATGAAAGAGGTTATGAATGTAGATGTGAATCAGGCGCAAGTTAATTTCAGAGGGGATATATCAGAAATACAGAAGGAGTCAGTAATGCAAAGAAATAAATTGTACGAAGAAGTTACAGTTTTGCCTGTAAATAATCAAGAGCGAACTTCTGAAATTAACAAATACCAAGCTTTTCAAAATGAAAACTCCAATCCAGTACAATTTATTACAGACTTGTCAGAGTATTCTCAGATTAAAAAGATAGCAGAAGAATTGAAAATAACAGTTGTTATAAGATGTGTTGTTCAGGAAACTTTAGATTGTTTTCAAATGTTATCAGGGGACGAAATTTCATATGAATACAAGAGGTTATTCATGAACAAACTTTTGAAGGTTAGGATACAGCTACGAGTAATGTTTAGCCCCACACAATTTGATCCAGGAGGGTAAATAGCAATGAGATGTAAAGTAAATGCTGGATAGTTAAAGATGACTTGCAGAGAAATGTATTGGATTGTAAGAGGGTTAAATAAATATGTACGTCATGATAATGGAGAAATAAAATTTTGGACATAACTAAATGTTTAAAAGGAAAATAACATTTTTTTTAGTAACTGTAACAGTATTTGAAATTAAGAATGTAAAGATTGAAACTTAGTATGATATTAAAGTAAAAGTACGTAAATATAATTCCAAGAGTATTGTGAATATACAGTACAAAACAACAAAAATGGGGTAAAAATAATAAAAAAAAAACAAAAACAAAAAAACAAATACTTATGTAGCAAACAGAACATGTGAAACAGTGTCTAGATTTAAGAGATGTAAATATATTTGTGTAGAGGGTGAATATTTTAGTAAATATGTATAGTAATTACAAAAATTCTTAAATACACAAATTTTTGTCAACAACTTAAGAAAGTAAGCAATTTTGTAACAGTAATTAAATAATTCAGGGTACAGTATTGGCTATATAAAAAAAAAAATTGTAATGTTAGATTAATGTCTAAACACATTAGACCAGAGCCAATAAGTAGTGGCAAGATAAAGACAAAACATATGTCATGTGTTAAATGCGTGTGAAGTGTTAAGTGAAAGTGATAGCGTGTGTTCCAAGATTTAGGAGACTAAAAACCCAATTATAAAATTTCCAAACAAGTTGTAAATATTTATAATTATGTTTCTAGTGGGGCATATGATGCAGTAATTTGTATCACAAATTATTTAAATGTAAAGAGTGATTATAGTATGAATATGCATTATTATGTGACACTGATTTGAGATGTTTGTTGATTGTAATTATTGTTGGGAAGTAAGTTTATACTGCCTTACTGAAACTGACAATAATAGCGTGCAATAATGCAGCGAGGGGGTGAGCTGTTTATCATTATTGGAAACGAGGAAGTTACGTAATGTTGGCGCGTTTTTCTTAGAATTTGCTGGAACATTTCCCTAGAGCATATGTATTCATAATTTTAATTGGATATAAAAATTGACGCTAATGTTGCACGTTTTATTAGCCAATTGCAGCTCAGTTATAATCTTTAGGCAAATCTGGGTGTAGGAGTATAAAAGCTAGGTTAGAGGTAAAGTCCTTTGTCCGTCAGTTCATCAAAAATCTTTATACATTACACGTCGTCTTCAGTCTGTCAGTTCGTCGAAAATATTTGTATGATACACGTCGCCTTCAGTCCAGCAGAAATATTACACGTCGGCTATCGATTCGCAAGTTACGCGTATAAGAGTTATGAAAAATCTCAAGTATGGTAAAGTTAATTATACAAAAGGTTGAAGTACGTGAATTAAAAGTGATCAGTAAGAAGTTGTTATAACAGTTTCAGTTTGGCGAGTGTCTAGATCAATGTGTAAATGTGATAGTGAATGTGTTCGACAATAAAACTGTAAAACAAATTCTTTCATCAGTGTTATCTTTGGATAAAAGACTCCTTTCCGTTTACACAACTTGTATAAAGAGAAGTGCTCGACCAAAGGATAATAGCTAGCCAGAGGACAGAGAACCAAAATTAAATAAAATAACAGTAGCATTCTTTCAAACAAAAACTAATACTGCCGCAAATTGCTAACACCAGATGGAGCTAACAAACCTAACAAATGAATCACGTCACAAGATGGCTTCACTATGTTGAGTAAACACATACACAAATAACATTATAAATTTACCATCGCAAATTGGCTCCCAAATGTGGGGCTAACAAATACAAACATATACAAATAATGTTACTTCAAATTGGCTATCACAATGTGGGGCTACAATTAATGATAAATAAATAACAATAATAACTACTTCAAGTTTTAGGTCAAAAACAATACTTTTTCTTCTTGATACAGGGTGCAGTAGAATGCACATATTTATAAAACTGCAACTTAATCCAACTGCTGATTTTTATTTGTTTCTTTTATGATACAATAGTAGTTATAAGGATTGTCATTTATGATTTAATGTTTAAATATGAGCCTATGTGTGAGCTCCTTTCCCGAAGGGGGTTCACACATGTTTCTGCTAAGCTAAACTGTTCTCGTGCAGGGAAAACTGTAGACTTAGCTTTGTGGGCAATTCAATCTTTTAGGGATGAAAACTGAAGTCTTCCTCATTCTTCAGGCTCTGGGAGATGGCATCACGTACATTTTAAACCACATATGGTGTACGCACAGTTCTCCCACTGGCTTACAAGTACAGGCAGATGCAGATGATCTAATGTAACTAACCCGGCTGGTAATGGTGCAACCATCCATCACTTTTCCCTGGCGTCCCAATTTGAAGAATTGCCTAAGTATGCATTGTCTACTAACCACACTATCATTATTCTTGAAATAAGTTTCAATGGCATAAGCAATATTTTCAGCAGCCCACATCTCGATTTTGACCACACAAACAAATTGCAGATCATTAACAACAAAACGTAGTGTAATGCACTTACTGCTGATGTACTATGTCCATATACTATGAAAATCAAAATATGCTATTAATGCTGCCACACCCTATACAAGGAGTATAGAAACTAAAAACCAGCTATTTGTTTTGAAAGCTGAATCAGGCTTGAAAAATCTAATGCTGAAACTGAGACTTAACCCATGGATCTTAGGTGGGAGATATATACGAGGGCTGATCAATAAAGACTGAGATTGATTTTTTTCCTGTAGCTTTCTTGAGAGTTTCCTGTCTCTATCATGAATATTTGAAAAGAGCGGGGTTTCATCTATAATGTCCATAGGCGGCAGCACTCTCGTATCGGTAGTAATGCTGTATATTGTTGACCCTAGTTGAAGTTCGCATACCACAAAATGAAGGTGACACAAGAGGAGCAATAAAATTTTGTTTTCGTTTAAATCATACATGCCTCTGAAACTTTGGAAAAGCTGAAGCAAGCATACGATGAAGATGCACTACCTCGTGCAATAGTGTTTAGGTGGTTCAAAGACTTCAAAGTAGAGCGAGTCCTCTGTGCTAAGCAAGGTGGGCCTGGTGCTTCGGCTTCTGCTATGACTGAAGTCAACATCAACACAGCTGCTGTGATTGTTGTTCCCACTCACACCACTGTTACAGCAGCGTACTACACATCAGTATTGGCTACACCGAGGAAGCACATTGCAAGGAAACATCCAGAACTTATCACAACGTGCAGCCTCACGTTGTAAATCAAGTCCAGGAATTTTTGGCTAAATTCAACATTACCTGTGTGCCTCATCTGCCTTATAGCCCCAATCTTGTTCCCTGTGATTTCTTTTTATTCCCATCACTAAAGGCAAAGCTCCGGGGCATTAGATTTGAGAGCAGTGAAGCAGTGCTGAAGAAAAGTGAGACGATTCTCAAAGACCTGACAAAGATGGCCTGTACCATGTGTTCGAGGACTGGCAGAGATGCTATAAAAAGTGCATTCAAGTAGGAGAGGACTACTTTGAAAAAGACCATGTCAACATTGAAATGAAGTAATAAATATCTGTGAAAAAAAATTAGTCTGTCTTTATTGATCAGCCCTCGTAGTTTGAATCCTGGCTGTGGCATGGATTTTTCAAGTTTGGTTCAAATTTCCAACTTAACTGCCTACACACAGCTAGAACAATTGTGTGTGAAAGAACAATCATCAATACAACCATTTGTTTGTTTGGCTGTTTGTATGGTACATTTGAAAGCTCCAAGGTAATCTCATCATGAAATTGCTATATGCAGAATTTGGCAATGGGCAGAGTAGGAAGCTGAGTATTTTCCATATATCAAGTTTCTTTGTATTTCTTGAATGTAAATGTTAGGTATTCTTTTGGATCCTTATCATAAATATAATAATTTGAGATATCCTAAGCATAAGTGCAAAATGAATCGTTCAACACTTAAACATTCATCTTTTAACTCTGTAACCACTCGATCAACTTGGTAGGTTTTCCACAATGAAATAGTTATTTCTTCCTAGCAGTAATAGGTTACAAAGCACTTCCGGGATCTTTTAAATAGACAAGGGATTTTGTTATAACGGCTTACAAAAAGGGGAACTCCAACATTTAAATTTATGATTTAGTTAAGAAACCACTAAACAAGGATAAGCTAGAAATGCTAATTTTTACTTTCTTTACTACGTAGAGTAAGTAGGGGAAGTATTGTATTCCACCCAGAAATTCGATACCGAGATTTCACTGGAAATACATGTTTTGAAACCCCCTGAATCCAAAAAAAAGCATTTTTGGAAACATGTCCATGTGTGTGTCTGTCTGTGAACAGCATAACTCAGAAACGAACAGTCGGATAAACACCAAACTTGGTATTTAGGTTCAGTATCTTCCAGAGATGCGACACAAAGGTTTTCAAGAAAATCCCCCCACCCCAGACTACCCTTTACATGGAACATTTTTCGAAAATTTTAATTTTCTCAAAAATGGCTCTAACGATTTTGATTAAAATATAATATGTTCAAGATATTTTCATGACAAATGAAATGTATATCTCGAATTTTCTGGGAATGTCTCCAAAAGTGTTCTTCATTGTGAACGACTTTTGCATAACTGGTAAACCATAAGAGATAGACAAAATTTTACTACACAAAAAATGTAGATCACGTTAAAATACACAATTTATGTCGTATACATCTTTTTTGTTGAGTGAACCATTTTCGAGATATTGCTTGTTATTCCCTTAAATTTTCCAATACTTATACTTTTTCTCAAATTCGTTATTCATTTTTTTTGTCCTGGTAATGCAAAGAGAATGGAATACTCCACATAGCTACCAGCTCTTAAAATATTTGACTATCGCTTAAAGCCTAGCAATTCCCCTTGCATCTACAAGAAAATTAGCAATAAGATTAACATCTCGATATCTTGACTAACATGAAGCATATGGGGAATAAGCATTTGTAAAAATAGTTTGTACAGAAGTAGAGAAAGTCATGTGAGTGTAACACATTAGATTTTTATTTATTTATTGTTCTGAACAGGCATAAGCCCAATTACAATGCTCATTACAAAAATATAGTAACATACAATCATTTATCTAGTGGTTACATAGGCTGTTTACTGATTTCTTAAATTAATGACTGATAACATGCATGGCACAATGACAACTCCAATGCTGTACTTTTAGTCCAATATATGAATGAATATTTATTTCCAACTTTCTTTGATACAACATTACAAATGAAACTTACAGCTATAAGATTTTAAAAAATCTGATATGTTACACTCACATGACTTTCTCTACTCTTGTACAAACCATTTTTACAAACGCTTATTCTCCATCTACTTCATGTTAATCGAGATAAACATTTGCAGACTCTATCTTATTGCTAATTTTCTTGTAGATGTAAGGGGAATATATATTTACAAGGGCAATATAGAAATATAGTAGCCTTTAAGCACATACATATATCTTAATAGCTGGTTGCTAGGTGCAGCACCATTCCCTTTCCCACAGATTAATACTCTTTGCATATCCAAGACAAAAAAATGAATAACAAATTCCCATTTGAGAAAATAAGTATTGAAAAATTTAAGGGAATAACAAGCAATGTCTCGAAAATGGTTCGCTTAACAAAAAAAAATGTATATGACATAAATTGTGTATTTTAACGCGATCTACATTTTTGTGTAGTAAAATTTTGTCTATCTCTTATGGTTTACCAGTTATGCAAAAGTCGTTCACAATGAAGATTACTTTTGGAGACATTCCCAGAAAATTCAAGATATACATTTTATTTGTCATGAAAATATCTTAAACATGTAATATTTTAATTGAAATCGTTAGAGCCATTTTTGAGAAACTTAAAATTTTTGAAAAGTCTTCCATGTAAAGGGTAATCTGGGGTGGGGGGATTTTCTTGAAAACCTTCGTGTCGCATCTCTGGAAGATACTGAACCTAAATACCAAGTTTGGTGTTTATCTGACTGTTCGTTTATGAGTTATGCTGTTCACAGACACACACATGGACATGTTTCCAAAAATGCTTTTTTTGGATTCAGGGGTCTCAAAACATGTATTTCCAGTGAAATCTCGGTATCGAATTTTTGGGTGGAATACAATACTTCCCCTACTTACTATACGTAGTAGAGAAAGTAAAAATAATGCATCTCTAAAGTAGCTTTTCCATACTTTAACCTCTAGGCTGTATACATATACAGAATAAAGCTGCTATACCATCTCTTCACTTTCTAGGCTGTAACCATTCTGCTGTTCCCTTCTTAGGCTCCTTGTCCACTTATCTCTTACATTTCCTAAAAATGTACCCACCATTTTATTTGTTTCTGCTTTTGGGCTTGCCAACATTTTAATTTGTTTATTTATTTGAATACAGGTCCCAGGAGGCCTTGAGCTCATATCAGGGGCAATCACTTTATAATTATATGGCAGTGATAAGGAATTATATGATATTTAAGGACGGAAGATATAAATAAAATACATAACAAGAACTAAGACTAGCGATAGAGACAATTCAATGAAAACATTCCAAAATTATCATTTAACAGGATAAGAACAAACATACTGCAGACTACAATGTTTACAATAGCATTTTACTTACAATATTCTGTAAGTAGGTACTTTCTTGTCTTATTCTTAAAAAGCGTAAATTTTGTAATTTCCTTAATATTCATTGGGAGTTCATTATAGGCTATGCTCATTAATTGTTATTATTTCTTTGTTTAACTTATCCCATCTCTCCATCTTTTAACCTTTTCACATTTTACTACCCAATGGGAAATACTACCCACTTTGTCACACATAATACATCTCCCCGAGCAATTATTTCCTATCCTTTTTAGAAATATTACTCCTATATGCATCCAAGCAAGACCTATTCTTCTAAACTGATTGCATATACTCACATACTTCTTCCTCCCCCAATTTCTTTTAACTGTTTTATACAAAGTCAATGAACTTTTGTCCTCAAATAGTCCAATATAGTATTTTAGTAGCTTCTCGCCATAGCTTTGCACATGAGGATATTGATTTGCATTGATTCAGTATTAGGTAGAATGAGTTTCATAAGTTACCCTACTCCACCCTGTGAGGGGTTCCTGCTAGTGTCAGGATGTAATGTGTATCTATACCCCTAACGTTGAATCTTTGCACTTGACAGTTCGTGTGGCTACACGTAACGTAGGCTATATTGTGGTTGTGACGTTGCCAGAGTGGTTAGTAAACAACAACAGCTGATTGTTCTTCTTTCTATCGTGTCTAAGCTGCATACAAAAAATGTACGTAAGCAGCGAATGTCATTGAATAACTATTTTGTATTATTATTATTATTATTGTTGATTGAAAATAACTCAGCATAAACATTGCAACATATGTAGAATAAATTAGCACTTTTAACAATATACAAATAAAATAATGCAAATGTGCTTGCTGTAATGAAGAAAAATAAAACAAATTATAAGCTTTTCATCTTTTTTTTTTGCGACTCTACCAACTTAATGGGTAACTGTCAAGTGCAATGTTTCAAGGGCAGGGATATAGAGATGTTACGGATGCCACCTGTGTCTGAGCCTACTGCCCTCTGTGTCCTTCCCTTCCTCCTGCAGGCTTCCAGAAGAACAATAGGGACTGTGCACTTAAGTGCCGACCAAAATGCCCCTCTGCTTCCTGATAACCGTAACCACTATACTCCACTATCACCTACACCAAATAGAGTCAGAACAAAACAGTAGATCCCGTTAAAGCACACAATTGAAGCCAAATACATTTTTCTGTGTCATTAAACATTTCCAAGATATTATTTGTTTTTGGTTTAAATTTTTAAATACCATGCATTCGTAGATCAATCTGGCGTTCTGCAGCAGCATTGGACTGGGTGAGGAGTGGTGCATCTGTTGCCAGAGAGTAACGCTAGCTGCTGCACTTTTAATGTTTTTTCACTGATGAAGCATGATTTTTATCTTCAAGGTCATATTTCTACCCAGAACCATAGATGCTGGGCTACTGAAAATCCCCCATATTATTCATGAAGTTCCCCACCAAGCTGCAAAAGTTGGGGTTTGATGCGCAGTGGGTGCACGTAGAATTATCGGTCCCATATTTTCCGACACAACAGTTGATGTAAATGTAAATTCAATTTTAAATAACTTTTTTCTGCAACTAACAAGAAATGATATATTGTGTGGTTGGTTTCAGCAGGATTCAGCTACAGTGCATACTGCTGCGAATTCTATGCATGAATTGCGAAGTGTGTATGGTGACAGAATAATTAGTTGAGGATTGTGGCCACCTCGTTCCCCTGACCTATCTCAATGTGATTTTTATTTATGGGGAACGTTAAAGAAGTGTACGCATCAAATCCACACACGTTACAAGAATTGAAGGACATCACAAGAGAAATACAGGCAATCAGTCAACGTGAACTTTTGCGAGTAAACCAAATGGTTTTCAGACATAGGGAATGTGTTCGCGTTGAAGGTCAACAGTTTCAACATCTGTTGTGGTGAAGGTAAGCCTAATGCAAGTTAGTACAGTAGTTCGTGTTCCACATTCATGACTTGCCGGTCATTTACGTGTAACTTTAGTTGAAGGCGCGCCAATTCTCACCCAGTCCAAGGCCGCAGTGTAACAGTCTGGCCAATTTACGAACACACTGTACCTATACTATTTTCAATTGGTAAGTTGCTGTTCATTTTTTCTCATGGTCATGTAAAGAGAGTGGAATTTCAAAGCCATCAGATAGCGAACTGCTTTTTGAAAATCTGACTACTGCTTCACCCTACTGTATCCTTATACCCGCAATAAAATGTCTGAACTTGTAATGAAAGTTTATCTCATTTAACAAAAAGCAGAGAGAGGAATAAGCTTTTGTAAGAATAGTTTATGGAAGAATGAGTAGAGAAGTCATGTGAATGTAATACATCTACTTTATGTTAACATTTGCAGAAATAGGTTCATTACACATTTTGTTGTACGTACAAGATGAAAAGGAGAAACCAAATTGACAGTCAGATGTTTAAATGAGAGTTGCTATACACTGTTCTTACAATTCCATATCCTTTCCATGATATTGGATAAACAACTGAATAGTGACAGCTGAAAAAGTTTTATGGTTACGTAATAAATTTTTTACGTAAACTTGAAGATCGTTATTTAGCTCCACGCTTGGGAAGCCAACTTGAAGAAGATGTGTTGTTGCGTATTGTTTAAACTTGAAGGTTATGTTGTGCTGCTTTTGTTTTGTTTGGTTATGTAATTTTAACTGCCCCATGTATGGGAGCCAACTTGAATTTATGTGCTTACGTAATTGTTTTTTACGTAATGTTTATTTAGTTGCATTTAAGGAGTTCCTAGAACACACTTTGGGCATCGGTTTGAATTTGTTGATTACGTAATAGTTACTGTTATTACGCAATATGCTGCTACGTATGAGAAGCTGATTTCAAGATGTGTTTTTTTTTTTTTTTGTTATTACACTCCAAGTTTTACACTATAATATTTAACTTTGTTATTAACACTGCTTCTATATATTATTTATGTTTGAATTTGCCTCAGCTGCATCAGTAATGTTTGTAGAGTCATGTATCTTAGGCAGGGCGCGGTATGACAATGATTGTAGACATTACAGAATTTAAGTTTTTAAATTCACTTCTTTTATTAATTCTTGCACAATTTTATAAAGCACTACACTTTTTAAGAACTGTGAGAATCTTCAATACTTTCACTTAGCACGTATACATATTTTACGATTCACACGTAGAGAACACATCTTACATCTGTTCACTACCAAGGCTTACCAGCAACTGAGCAACTTTCAACAGTTAAAACCCGTAAGCTTCGGTATTTCAAGTCTCTGATTGGCTAATCCTAGTCCAATAGAATATCTGCATTTTACTTAAACTTTTT
Source organism: Deroplatys truncata (assembly GCA_030765065.1). Classification (NCBI taxonomy): domain Eukaryota; kingdom Metazoa; phylum Arthropoda; class Insecta; order Mantodea; family Mantidae; genus Deroplatys; species Deroplatys truncata. The sequence goes on from CM060979.1 coordinate 19,798,971, forward strand.
CCTTGCTATTGATTGGCTAATTTTAAACTGTTACTGAATTTACCTTATCTTTGCTATAATCATGACTGGTAACTTTTCAAACACTCTAACTCATTATTGCTACAAGGTTACCGCATTATTACCTCATTGTTAGCAACTTAAAACTTATTATTCTCACAGCTCTTGCATTATTAAAGTATATAACGTATTCACATAACATTAATAAAACATGTTTATAATAAAAAATAAGCATATGCAATGACTGTTACATACAATTTAAATAATTATTACATACTTATTGTTTCAAGGCGGGCTGTTATTGAATTTACTTATTGTAAAATACAATTGAAATTATTTAGGTATTAAAATACTGCCTCACAGCACTTCTTTGTACGTTTTTGTCTATCTCTTAATGTTTATCAGTTATATAAAATTACACAAAATTCTTTCCGAATGAAGAGGACAGGCTATTTCCAGAAAATTCAAGATATAAATTTTATTCGCAATTAAAATTTCTTAAACATATAGTATTTTAATTAAAATCGTTAAGAGGCATTTTTGAGAAAATAATAAAAACATTTTCCATTTAAAGGGTAGTTTGTGTTGGGGGAGGGGAGATTCTTGGAAATCTTTGTTGCATCTTTGGAAAACACTAAGTATGGCACTTGTTGGACTCTTCATTTAAGTTATGCCGTTCACAGACACACACAGAACCTTTTCCTAAAAATTAATTTTTTGGGTTCAAGAGCCTCAAAACATGTATTTTCAGTGAAATCTTGGTATCAAATTTTTGAGTGAAATACTATAGTTCCCCTGCTTACTGTTAAGCAGTAATACAGAAAATAAAAATCAAGTTGCAAAATTACCTATGCATTAATTATTTAAAATTAACAACATAAAATATGGTAATCTCATAACACATAAAGAAGTCAGGTATCTTCTCAGCATTGTACTCTCTTTGATAAGATGATGTTAAATGTTCTGCATAATTTAAACGTTTCTCGTTTAACCCTTCTTACAAGTAACTTGCAGAAGCTGTGACTACTGAATTTAAAATTGATAATATATTTTTGGGCAGTGACTGATTTATCTGTTTGCTCAGGGAGATTTTTTACTGAGGTCTTCCATTAATTTTCAGCAGATAGGCTGCGGCAATTAATTATGATTCTGGGTGCCCCTATGGATAAATTGCTCTTATGGGGTCCCCGACAGCGATGGAAGTGATGGCCTACATATGTCACTTTGTGTCATTCTCTAGCTCTAACGCAATGCTGGCAACATATGAATAACTAATGCCGCCAAAGCCGGTACGATACTCAGCCTCAAGGCATAGCCGAGGGATTGAGGGCCCTCAGCCTCAAGGCATAGTCGAGGGATCCGCGCGTCTAAAACTCGAATGATTCACGTTTGCAGAAATTCATTATTTCGCGGATTTCACTTCTTATTTAGGTTGGCACTTCCCATTCAGCATCTGTTTTAGCGGGAAGATGGCTAAGTTTGCTGTGTTCATATCGCAATTTTCCTATAAAAGTAAAACACCTAAAAGGGGCAGGCAGGTGAGCACCAGGTATTGGCAAGATCACATCTACTTATTTCCTCACTCTTAAGGTAATTTATTCCATTCCTTCTTGCTTTTTTCAGCATTTTCAACAGGAACCCCATAAGAGCAAAATAGCCGCCCCTACCTCCACTTCCATCCCCTTTTTCCTACAGCTGAGAAGAGCTTTTAGAATGATTTACACCTCATAGAGGCCTTAAAGAAGATAATCCCTTGTTCATGCTAAAAAACCTTTACATTCTTATGACTTTCTCTAAACTCTATTGTTTATTAGTGGGTATACTAGTTATTCTTACAAAAGTTTATTTTTCTATCTACTTCATTTTAATGGAGATAAACTTTTGCAGAAATAGCTGCATTGCACATTTCATTATAGATACAAAAGGGAATAATAGCAACAGTTAAATGATTAAGAACTGGATGGTATATGCTGACCTTAAAATTCCATACTGTTTCCATGACATCACAAGAAACAAGTGAATATTGACAGGACATTAAAACAATGATTGAGTATTGAATAATTTGAACCATTAATAACGAATATCTCGGAAATCGCAAATGCCACAGAAAAGTTTTTTTTTTTTAAATAAATGCATGTGCTATTCCCAGAAAATTCAAGATATAAATTTTATTTGTCATATAAATATCTTTAATATGTGTTATTTTAATCAAAATTCTTAGCAATTTTTGAAAAAATCGAAAGCTTCAAAATCATTTTGATGTAAAGGGTAGTCTGGTTAGGGAGGATTTTCTTGAAAATCTTTGTATCGCACCTTTGGAAAATATTAAACTTAAAAACTAAGTTTGATATTTATCCTACCTTTCATTTTTGAGTAATGATTTTCTTTCTCTCACCCCATCCCTCTCTCTCTCTCATACATGATGATGCACAGACACAGAAACCTTCTTCTAAAATTGTTACTTATTTAGCCTCAAACCATGCATTTCTGTTGCAATCCCAATTTTGAATTTTGTGTGGAATATAATAGCTTCTCTACCAACTATATACCTTAAAAAAAAATTGTTAATGATACTGTCAATTGCCAGGATGATATCAGCACCGCCAGTGTGCCAGAATTTCGTCCTGCAGGAGTTCTTTTACCTGCTAGTAAATCTACTGGCATGGGACTTAAAAACCATTGGTCTGGGCTAAGTTTGAACCCACGATCTTACGATCAGAACTATGTATTTCGTGATGGTTTGTATATTAACTAAACCACGAAAAACAAAGGTATGCTTTACATATAGTAAATAATTTGTTGGCTCTCATGATAGCTTTATGAGGAATTTAATGTTGGTAAGTTGTATCAGTTAAGTAGTCTTCTGAAAACAGCAGTTTCATTTGCATCTCAGTAGTATAAAGAACCTGCTTCTACTGGCTGAAATGTACTGTTATATTTTTAAACTGGCTCCATGTGAAAGACAGCTGAAATTCTGCTGGCTAGTAATACAAGCTTCACCCATAGTTCAAAACCTATTTATTGGAACAAAATAGGTTAGGTTTGTTTACTTCCTTTGTTCATGAGACTATCACCGAGCAGAGATATGGGACTGAGCACGTCATACAGCAATCAACCTTCCTCAATAAGATACATGATAGTAATAGTTTGCCTGGAAACAAAAGCTCAACTCATTCCTTTATTCAAATATTACAATGAAACAAGAGAAGTAAAATATGATTGTTACTGTGTTGTCAGAAACAAACTGCCGACATTATGCTCTAGTTGTGGCCCGCACAGCGATGACGATGATGTCGTATTAAAGAAGCGACATTATGCTCTAGTTGTGGCCCGCACAGCGATGACGATGTCGTATTAAAGAAGTTGCTTTACCGTAACAGTGGTAGATAGTTAACACAAGCTTACATAAAAAAAACCCTAATCTAAGGCTAACCTTCACTGAATTCAGAAACATAAGCTTATATAAAAAGAAGTAATCCCAACCTAAGCCTACGTTTGTTTTGTTTCGTACGCGATTTGCCTATATAAGTAAAACACTGTCGAGGGGCGGGTAGGTGGACACAAGCTATTGAACAGATCACACTTCTAAACAAACTCACAAGGTAAATTATTCACTTTTCTTTGGCTAATTTAAGCTACTTCGACCCCTAAGGCTACATTTGTTTTGTTTCGTACGCGATTCGCCTATATAAGTAAAACACTGTCGAGGGGCGGGTAGGTGGACACAAGCTATTGAACAGATCACATCTACTTCTAAACTCACTTCACAAGGTAAATTATTCGCTTTTCTTTGGCTAATTTAAGCTACTTCGACGGGCCACAACTACAGCAGATTTGCCCAAACTGCCATACTTATCACATGAACTTCTCATGTGTTTAGGCTATGTTTAGCTAACTTTCTTGGGAAACATAAAGCAGAAACATTACCCAGGTGATTTTCAAGTGCCAAATTCTATTGATAGAAGGGAGTTTCATGTTACTGCATGAAAACATGTAATCAAAACAAATATACCACTACACGTGAATTAAATCAATGCCCAAGTGAAAATGGCATTTTCATTTTCTTGAAATTGTTATAATTTGAAGTCCAAAATAACTAACTGGAACACAAAATAAAAGTCAATGGACATATTTATGAATGCAAGCTTTAAAAATCTTTAGTTTTAGTGTTTTGCTTCACTTGATCAAACCGTTTAGCTATTTGTAAGAATACATTTACTCCGACTTAACTTTATGGTCTGTAATCAGTAAAGCATTAAATAAAATTGTCGCAAAATGTTCCAGTATTTCTTACTTGTCATAATTTTTTGGCACAAATTAATCCGTTACCGACTGCTATGTGCAACAGAGCAGGCAATACTTATTTCTCACATCACAGTGCACTTTTTTCATTAAAAAAAGTTCCACTGCATAACCCAGGTTTCCCTCCATAAATCATATTACATTTGTATAAGTTAACCATTACCTGCTTATTTTCGCAGTTAGTTCTCAAGCACCCATTTTGAGTGTAAAATAGTGAGGCACCACAGCACAATCCCTGCAATTATCTTCAAAATTCAAATGATGCATCCCAACCTTGCTTTATTGTAAATAAAGTAAACACACTCTTCTAGCGGAAAACATCAACAGTTGGTCATTCGATTTGTTATCAAACTGTGGGGCAGAATAGCCACAGCCATAGCCAATCAACGCTGTTGTTGCATCCCGAGAGTCTGGTTATGTGTTACTCTTTGGTTTGAAATCACAGTTCAATTTCAGTGATGTAGGTTGCTTTTTCAGCAAAACAGAAATTACTCCTTTAATCTTCATTACCTAATTCATTAGCTGGAATCAATGTGACCATCCCACCTTAAGTGTTTTTGTTCAAACTGATGAATGGACCACGCCCAGCTATAAGAGCAACATGTGGTTGTGGATATCTAAGGTGATACTGCGATTATTATGACTTGAAGGTCGCCCTCGGAGTCTCCAAGTATACAAGGTCAAAACTAGTCTAGGAGCTCGTTGGAGAACCCTTCCTAATAGAAGGCTTGAATTAGAAATTCGACCTGCCCTTCACAAATGCCTGAAGGAAAGTATAGGAAGAAATATACACAGAAGAAAAGGAGGGAGATGTGAGATTTGTATCGATACTCAATTCTAAACACGTCCCGAACTAATATCAATATAATGTTACGCACGTACGCCAGCCGAATACGCTCTCAGAACTATTTCGGAATTTTATGTGATTGGAACACTACTTGAACCATTCTGTCACGGCCATCTACCTTTACATGGAACATTTTTCGAAAATTTTGATTTTCTCAAAAGTAGCTCTAACAATTTTCATTAAAATATCATATGTTTAAGATAGTTTTTATGGCAAAGGAAACGTATATCTTGAATTTTCTGGGAATGTCCCCAAAAGCCCTCTTCTTTATGAATGACTTTCGCATAACTGGTAAACTGTAAGGTGGATAATTTAGTTTATGCCATAATATTGGGTTCTCCGTTTTTGCTACGCACTCGGTTGTGCTTGGGCTTTGCGCACATTATAGTTTCGTTTTCTTTTCGCCCTAATAATTTTTTTTACCCTTATAATTTATCCTCTTTAGTGACTACTAAATTATCTTTCATAGACTAATTGCATTTAATGCCCTCTGCTCAAAATGATATTTTGCAGTTATTACAAACATTTCCCGATGTTTTTCCGGATACTTTGGATACGGTAAAAATTTTCAGTATTCCATTCAATTATTAGATTCTACACCAGTTCATTCACTTATCGCTTTATGCCTCCAAACTTGGAAATATTGCTTATTAAGATTTATATCATTTTACGGGAAGATGCTATCGAGCCTTCCACGAGTTCGTATTCAAGTCCTTGTTTTTTGGTTCCCAAACCAAATGGTGATGATCGGGTCGTTGTCGATTATCGTAAACATAATAAGTATATAGCTATAGACTCAGTGCCGCTCTCTTCAGCGCATTATTTTCGCAAGGCTAAGGTCTTTACGAGCATGGACCTTAATAAACCATACTATCACATTCCGCTGGCGCCATCCTCTCGTCACATAACTGAATTTTCTACTCATTGGAATTTATTTCAATTTACACAGGTTCCTTTTGGAATTTATACGGGCGCGCAAACGTTATGTCTTTTGGATTCATTTTTACATGACTACAAATTTAACGTTGTTTTCCATATTTGGATGATGTGGTTATTTATTCACCTGATTCCCGTTCATATTTACATTTGCGTTTGGTTTTCGCGTGTCTATAAAAGGCGGGTTTAACAGTTTCCCCTTCCATGGTTAAGTTCGTCGTGTCAAATTTCCTTTTTGGGTCACATCATTTCTCCTGATGGTATTTCGATAGATCCGACACGTTAGCTATTCGTCAATATCCAGTGCCTAATTTAAAACGCCTTGCATCGTTTTTGAGTATGGCCACCTTTTTTTCTAAATTTATATCAAACTTTGCTCAGATTGCTGGACCTTTGAACGCTTTGCGTGTCGTAAGGGCGTGTAAGTTTGCTGGACAGATGACGTGCCGTTCTTCAGCTTAAACATGCAATTATGAACCCGCCGGTTTTGGCCATACTTGATTTCGACCAAAAGTTTTTCTGTAGTGGCAGTCCTATTGCAGAGTTCTGAAGGCTCACGACTACCGATTTGTTATGTTTCTCGTTTTTCTTACGGTCGCAGAGTGCCATCTTTCTGTTTACGAATTAGAAACTTTAGCTGTGCTTACTGCTTGTGATCAGTTTCGTCAGTATTTGGAACATCGCCCTTCTCTTTTGGAATGTGATAATCAGACTATCGCTTGGGTTTTATCCCATGCACGGAAATCTGGCAAGCTTGCGCGGTGGACTCTTAAATTTCAAGTAAGTCACATTCGTGGTTCGTATAAGTCGTTGCAGACGCTTTATCGCGCATTTTTCAGAACGTGCTATTACGACTTTGGATACATCCCACTCAGTTTCGGCAGCATCGGCCTTTTCGCGAGAGGGCAGTTTTTATCTCTGTTGTCGATCACCAGGGGCAAGATCCGCTTTTAGGTCCGATTTGGAACAAATGTATGTCATAGGTTACGGTTCCCGGTATTACCTTTAAAAATGATCTACTCCATGTGTATTTGCCACGTTCGCCTCTTTCCAAAAATGTTTTACCGAAACTGTTGGTTCCAGTAATTTTGCAATATTTCCACACTTCACCTTATGGCGCAAATTTAGGTGTTTACAAGACTAAGATGAAAGTGCGGCAATATTTTGTGTGGCGAGGCATGTATAGGAATATCACCTCTTTTGTGAATTCTTGCAAATTCCTAAGCACTCTAAACCGCCCCAAACCACTCAGTTCGAATTTTTACAGCGGCGCCTATGGAACGTTTGTTTATTGATTTTACCGGACCGTTGCCACGTTCCACTAAAGGTAACACTTATTTATTTGTGCCTGTCGATGCCTTTACCACGTTCATCTGGTTGGCTTCCTTTCGCGTTGTCATCGCAATGTAGCGTTTATGTTGGTGTTGACAAACCTTTTTTCGTCGTTTGGTGTGCAGCGGGTTGTGATTTCAGATAATGCTTTTTATTTTCGTGCTTATGCTTTTCGGACAATTCTTTTTGAACGTGGAATTCAATTTGTACATATCTCACCTTACTATCCGTTTCCGTCGCTGGTCGAGTGCGTTAATAGAAATTTGGGCAATTTGGTTATTGCTTTTCATTCTGAATCTCATTTGCAGTGGAATTCTTCGTTCGGTGAGTTCCAATTTGCCTTGAATAAGGCTGTGCATGAGGCTGAACCGCCCTTCCAGTTAATGTTTCATTTCTTACTAAAGTCCGTGAGGTTTAAGTAGTCGTGTCCCTTTTAGACAGAGAAAGAAATACTCACCATCTCGCTCTCACTCTATGGTGACACAGGAAAAGCAGATACACCAGCCAAACACGCATCAGTGGCGTGGTGCCCTTCCTCCTCTCCGACCGTTGTTCACCATTCTCCGATTCACTTTCAGAAACTTCAAACAAATCTTCGTACTCATCTTCCGATTCCGATTCTTCTAGATTTATGACTAATCTGTCCGTAATTTCTTCTACCAGACCGTCTTTCTCCCAGTAAAACTGTTCAGTGTTTTGTACATGCTCACACGCCCTTTTCCAGTTGCCTGGAGTCACTTTTGTAATCGCATTATCAAACAGTGCTTTTACATCACCACTTTTAAATGAATTATTATGTTTGGCAACAAGAGGGAAATCATTTTCATCACCGTCACACTTCCACATCTTATTTCTCGTATGGTTTATATTTACCCAGGTTTCGTCCAGGTACACTATAGGCTTACCAGTAGCCCTCAGTTCCTTCTTCTTAAAAACTGAAATCGTTTAGAAACAATATTCACTCATTCCATTAAAAAGCGCCTTTCTTTCGAATTTTTACTACAACTGAAATGGGGGTTTTTAAGAATTTTTATTAACGACCACGCGCTTCCTTTCAGTACGTCTTTAACTTTTAAAGCCCCGTATATGTCCTGCAAAGTAGGCAGAAAGTCCGTACGATATAACGAGTAGATTGTTCGTTTAATACAACTGCCGTGAATGAGCATTTATGTTTTTTGCGATCTCCTATTCGGGCGCTTCTTGCCTGGAGTTTGCAACCTACCACTACTAGCTTCAACGTTTTTGTGTTCTTTTAAAATTCGTTGGACGGAACGAGCAGAAATACCTGTAACAGCAGCAGTTCTGTCTACTATACTTGTCACTGAAATAGTCGGTTTTTCACATTTCAATGCGTCACATTCATCACTTAAGAAACTGTGTACTTTAACTACCATTTCCCTACCATCTGGTTTTAGAACTTTCCCTCTAAACCCAATTCGAAACAATACGAATAAACCAAAACTACTAGAAAATAATTAAACATTATATCCATATGTTGTAACACTGAAAACATCCTCAAAACAGCAAACCCCCAGCCCATACGCCACTGCAACCTTCAGTCAGCATACAACAGAAGTGGGAGGTTTGTGAGCTTTTACGGGTCTGGAATTTCCACCAATCGCAAAAAGAATTAGTTGCTGTCCCACCCCCTCTGCTAGACAAAGATAACACTCTGTGTGAGACAAGGACAGTAGAAATCCTGCCAAGTTAAACCTCACAGAGTGTAGTGTGTTCCTTGACAAAACAATGACAATTAACTTATCTCCTGAAGTTTCTACGGATGACCAAGTCCGTAAACAGTGGAATTTAGCTCTTTCTTGCTTGCGTAAGGATCATCAGCATCGCGCTTCTCACTATAATCAAGGGTGAATACCTCCGCCTTTTCAAGTTCGCGATCTTGTTCTTTTGCGCTCTAATCCTTTGACCCGAGCCTCTACAAGCTTTGCCAGTAAACTGGCCCATTGGTCCATTTAAATTCTCAGTATAGTTAACCCAGTTTCGTTTCGTATAGAGAAATGCGTCACGGGGCGTGTTACGACTGCACATGCATCTCAACTTAAAGCTGTCGCCCATTAGTTTTCGCTAGATTCCTCGCAACGACGTAGCACTTTTCCTTTTTGTAACACCTCACATTATACTTATTTTTATTTGTTCGATTCCTCACAATGAGTTTGGTAATTTTGTGGTGTGAGGCTACATGGCTTTGTTTGACTCACCTTGAGATGTATTGTGTGTGTATTGCATGTTTTTCTTTGTAACTTTTTGGGGGATATAAATTGGTTAATCCTTTAGTTCGTTATTTGTTTATATTTTTAGTGCGTCTACCAGCTTTGTTTGTTAGTAGCGATATTTTGTTATTGGAGATTTAGTTGGTTTAGTCCGTAGTTTATTTGTGGTTTAATATTGTTATAAATTCAGCTTTCAGTTTTAGTGTTTAAGCTTTATTTCTGTAACATATACATTTTTAATGGCTTTAATATGTTATTCTTGCTTTCTGGGCTTTTTCAGCTATATTTATTGCTCATGCAAATTGTAAATGTTCTTTGCATTTTTTAAATTGGTATTTCTTGAGAATTTTTATTCTTATAAGTCACTTATCTGGATTAGTGGCACTTAGTTTTGCCTTCAGCAGCCACTTTTATATTTTCTATGCCAATTTTGCCTTTTATCTTGTAAATTATGCTTAAGTTTTGCTTTTTTCTGCATTAATGTCTCTCCTGTTCTATCACGTTCTTGCCTATCTCGCTTAGTCATATGCTTGCTTGACTTGTTTATATGGTTTCCCTGCCCGGGAGATGTCCACTACCAGCATTGGAAACGTCAGCTGCGCTTCCTTCTGGGCAGAGGGGAGTTATTGTGTCGTTTCCCCCTTTTCCCTCGTAGTGACACATGTAACCAGCCCACGAACGGCAAAATTCTTCTAGAAAGATGGCGTCATTCATCGTGATCAGTTCAGTAACAGATGAGTGTTCGAGAAGGATGTCGTCATTGATTATGTAGCTTATGGTAGCACGGCATCATGGTCGTCTGGGGCTACGATTGGCTGGCAGCAAATCTCGGGCAGGTTGGGTCTGCAGTATCTTACATGGATGCAGCAGATAGCCTGTCAGAGCTTTGCGCTCTGTTCGTGACGGCGAGATTTTGGCATAATTCGCCAAGGGTAACCTCTTAGACTTTTCTAATTTATTCACGTTCCTGTGGTGAGCTTCAGAATTTAACTTTTATTCTTGGTGTTTCAAAATTAGTATTTTGCGGAGAAGCGTTTATATATTCATTTTTTCGTAAGTTGTACTTCTATTAATTGACTATTTCAAGAAACATTCACGACTTTGTAAAGGAAATTAAATGTAACAAGGTGAAAGAGCATTTTACGATTATTGTATTTTCAATCATATTATTTGGAATTGTAAAAATGTTTAAATGTAAAGCAAGGTGATTTAAGTTTGAATGGAATTGTTAACGAATGCAGAGCTTTTCTACAATAAATTGTTAACATATTTGCAGTGACACTTTTTAAATCCTAGCTCATTCGTAATTATGCACAATTCACATTACTTAGGACTTTATGGGTATTATAAAGCACAACGTAACAAGGGAAATAATGAATGCGGGTTCGAGTGTACAAAAACAAGCTTCACCGGTGCAACTGGGAAAATGTTCAGAAGAAAATTGTTTTGTCCTGAAATTTGATTTAATAACAGAAATTGTTGGAATAAAAATTTGTTTATAAGGGCGCCAGGAAAACACATCACGGGCGCCCTGTTGGACAGGGCTGCCGTGGACGGTATGCATACATTAACAAGTAATAAGGAAGTGACAGTTGAGTCAAATAGTTTCTCATCATGTTGGAATCACGACCAAGTCAATGTGCTTAAAGAAAAATACGACTGGTTAGCCGTTTCTGATCTTGACTGTTTAACTTCTAAAGTGAAAATTTTGATTCAAATTCCGGCGTGTGTTTGCCTTAATACACGGGTGCTACAAAAACCTCACGGGCCTACTACAGAAACCCAGCAACAATCCTTACGAAAGAAAATACTCGAACACAAGAAAATTCGTATTCATTGCACAACAGAAATAAATATATTACTGGTGGTTGAAAAACAAACGTTGGAAAACCTTTTGACAATGGCAATAAATGTAATTTTGACACAATATGCCGCATTTCTCGTACAACACACTATAGTGCAAATCGTCCTCCGTGGTGTAGTGGTTAACATGCTAGGCTCTACTTCACAAGGTCGCGAGTTCAAACCCAGCGGAGCGCGATGGATTTGTTACGGGCGTAAAAATCCTTAGCATGGATACCTTCGGAGGCGAAGTAAAGTTGATGGTCCCGTATCGTAGATTTACGGCACATAAAAGAACCTCAAGCCTGATAAAGAGGTCACTGAGCGAAATTGCCGGTCTTTCATGCTGAGGACCACAGCAGTTAGAACACGTCCATAAATAAAACTCAGTTTAATTCTATATTGCAAAACGAGATAGACCGTGTACATTTAATACATCTTCAAGTTATCAATGCGTTTGATATGGGATGAATTTTGCATAGCAATGTTGTGTGTTGTTCTGACATTATATCGCATATTAGCGAAGAAATGAAACTTAGAATTAGCGTAGGGATGGTATTATAATCGATTAGTCAACTGCGATATATAATAAAGGTGTTTTTAATATTTATATACGTGCACGATGTATATGATAGTAACAAAACTTATAAAGGCAGTAATGACAATGAGATCTATATAATATTTTTAGAATTGGTGAAACTTGCAGATCAAAGAACTGAAGCATATTTAGCGTCCTCTGGAATGTCTCAGGAGAATAGTTTTATTGAAAATTATCTTCGAAATTATATGATTAGCTTCACAAGTGAATATACAAGTGCTTTTTACGGGAAGAAATCTGGAGTAGGGTCACAATTATAAGAAACGTCCCCTAAAATCCTATTGTAGCATTATCTTAATCACCTATTGGAACTTACCGTGAATAATGCGTAACAAACTATTGATGGAAGTGTGAATCATCTATCCATATTTGTCAATAAATTGTGTAACTTTTACAGCGTTCTAAAAAAACTGGAATAAACTTTAAAAGTGTGCTTTTAATTTTAATAAATGCCTATTTTAATAATATTATTTCATATTTACGGTGTTTAAGTGCATTTTTGCTTGCCTATTTAAATAAAAAAATCTGATGTGTTACACTCACATGACTTTCTCTACTCTTGTACAATCTGATTTTACAAACGCTTATTCTCCATATTCTTCATGTTAATCGAGATATCGAGATGTCAATCTTATTGGTAATTTTCTTGTAGATGCAAGGGAAATATGGTAGCTTTTAAGCGATAGTCAAATATTTTAACGCTGGTTGCTATGTGGCGCATTCCATTCTCTTTGCATGTCCAGGACATAAAAAAATTGAATAACGAATTTGAGAAAAAGTATAAGTATTGGAAAATTTAAGGAAATAACAAGCAATATCTCGAAAACGGTTCACTCTACAAAAGAAATGTATATGACATAAGTTGTGTATTTTAACGCGATCTACATTTTTTGTGTAGTAACATTTTGTCTATCTCTTATGGTTTACCAGTTATGCAAAAGTCGTTCACAGTGAAGAATACTTTTGGAGACATTCCCAGAAAATTCAGATATACATTTCATTTCTCATGACATTGTCTTAAACATACGATATTTTCATCAAAATCGTTAGAGCCATTTTTGAGAAAATTAAAATTTTCGAAAAATCTTCCATGTAAAGGGTAGTCTGGGGTGGGGGGATTTTCTTGGAAACCTTCGTGTCGCATCTCTGGAAGATACTGAACCTAAATGCCAAGTTTGGTGTTTATCCGACTGTTCGTTTTTGAGTTATGCTGTTCACAGACACACACACACACACACAGACACACACACGGACATGTTTCCAAAAATGCTTTTTTTGGATTCAGGAGGTCTCAAAACATGTATTTCCGGCGAAATCTCGGTATCGAATTTTTGGGTGGAATGCAATACTTCCCCTACTTACTATACGTAGTAGAGAAAGTAAAAAATCTGATGTGTTACACTCACATGACTTTCTCTACTCTTGTACAATCTATTTTTACAAACGCTTATTCTCCATATGCTTCATGTTAATGGAGATATCGAGATGTCAATCTTATTGATAATTGTCTTGTAGATCCAAGGGGAATATGGTAGGTTTTAAGCGATAGTCAAATATTTTAACGCTGGTTGCTATGTGGCGCATTCCATTCTCTTTGCATGTCCAGGACATAAAAAAATGAATAACGAATTTGAGAAAAAGTATAAGTATTGGAAATTTTAAGGAAATAACAAGCAATATCTCGAAAACGGATCACTCAACAAAAGAAATGTATATGACATAGGTTGTGTATTTTAACGCGATCTACATTTTTTGTGTAGTATAATTTTGTCTATCTCTTATGGTTTACCAGTTATGCAAAAGTCGTTCACAATGAATACTTTTGGAGACATTCCCAGAAAATTCGAGATATACATTTCATTTCTCATGACATTATCTTAAACATATGATATTTTAATCAAAATCGTTAGAGCCATTTTTGAGAAAATTAAAATTTTCGAAAAATCTTCCATGTAAAGGGTAGTCTGGGGTGTGGGGATTTTCTTGAAAACCTTCGTGTTGCATCTCTGGAAGATACTGAACCTAAATACCAAGTTTGGTGCTTATCCGACTGTTCGTTTTTGAGTTATGCTGTTCACAGACACACACACACACACACACACACACACACACACACACACACACACAGACACACACACGGACATGTTTCCAAAAATGCTTTTTTTACTTTCTCTACTACGTATAGTAAGTAGGGGAAGTATTGCATTCCACCCAAAAATTCGATACCGAGATTTCACCGGAAATACATGTTTTGAGACCTCCTGAATCCAAAAAAAGAATTTTTGGAAACATGTCCGTGTGTGTGTCTGTGTGTCTGTGTGTGTGTGTGTCTGTGTGTGTGTGTGTCTGTGTGTGTGTGAACAGCATAACTCAAAAACGAACAGTCGGATAAGCACCAAACTTGGTATTTAGGTTCAGTATCTTCCAGAGATGCGACACGAAGGTTTTCAAGAAAATCCCCCCACCCCAAACTACCCTTTACATGGAAGATTTTTCGAAAATTTTAATTTTCTCAAAAATGGCTCTAACGATTTTGATGAAAATATCATATGTTTAAGATAATGTCATGGGAAATGAAATGTATATCTCGAATTTTCTGGGAATGTCTCCAAAAGTATTCTTTATTGTGAACAACTTTTGCATAACTGGTAAACCATAAGAGATACACAAAATGTTACTACACAAAAAGTGTAGATCGCGTTAAAATACACAACTTATGTCATATACATTTCTTTTGTTGAGTGAACCGTTTTGGAGATATTGCTTGTTATTTCCTTAAATTTTCCAATACTTATACTTTTTCTCAAATTCGTTATTCATTTTTACTTTCTCTACTACGTATAGTAAGTAGGGGAAGTATTGCATTCCACCCAAAAATTCGATACCGAGATTTCACCGGAAATACATGTTTTGAGACCTCCTGAATCCAAAAAAAGCATTTTTGGAAACATGTCCGTGTGTGTGTCTGTGTGTGTGTCTGTGTGTCTGTGTGTGTGTGTGTCTGTGTGTGTGTCTGTGAACAGCATAACTCAAAAACGAACAGTCGGATAAGCACCAAACTTGGTATTTAGGTTCAGTATCTTCCAGAGATGCGACACGAAGGTTTTCAAGAAAATCCCCCCACGCCAGACTACCCTTTACATGGAAGATTTTTCGAAAATTTTAATTTTCTCAAAAATGGCTCTAACGATTTTGATGAAAATATCATATGTTTAAGATAATGTCATGAGAAATGAAATGTATATCTCGAATTTTCTGGGAATGTCTCCAAAAGTATTCTTCATTGTGAACGACTTTTGCATAACTGGTAAACCATAAGAGATAGACAAAATTTTACTACACAAGAAATGTAGATCGCGTTAAAATACACAACTTATGTCATATACATTTCTTTTGTTGAGTGAACCGTTTTCGAGATATTGCTTGTTATTCCCTTAAATTTTCCAATACTTGTACTTTTTCTCACATTCGTTATTCATTTTTTTTATGTCCTGGACATGCAAAGAGAATGGAATGCGCCACATAGCAACCAGCGTTAAAATATTTGACTATCGCTTAAAAGCTACCATATTTCCCTTGCATCTACAAGAAAATTACCAATAAGATTGACATCTCGATATCTCGATTAACATGAACCATATGGAGAATAAGCGTTTGTAAAATTAGATTGTACAAGAGTAGAGAAAGTCATGTGAGTGTAACACATCAGATTTTTTTTATGTCCTGGACATACAAAGAGAATGGAATGCACCACATAGCAACCAGCGTTAAAATATTTGACTATCGCTTAAAAGCTACCATATTCCCCTTGCATCTACAAGAAAATTACCAATAAGATTGACATATCGATATCTCGATTAACATGAAGCATATGGAGAATAGGCGTTTTTTAAAAATAGTGTGTACAAGAGTAGAGAAAGTCATGTGAGTGTAACACATCAGATTTTTTGGATTCAGGAGGTCTCAAAACATGTATTTCCGGCGAAATCTCGGTATCGAATTTTTGGGTGGAATGCAATACTTCTCCTACTTACTATACGTAGTAGAGAAAGTAAAAATGAATAACGAATTTGAGAAAAAGTATAAGTATTGGAAAATTTAAGGAAATAACAAGCAATATCTCGAAAACGGTTCACTCAACAACAAAAATGTATATGATATAAGTTGTGTATTTTAACGCGATCTACATTTTTTGTGTAGTAAAATTTTGTCTATCTCTTATGGTTTACCAGTTAAGCAAAAGTCGTTCATAATGAAGAATACTTTTGGAGACATTCCCAGAAATTTCGAGATATACATTTCATTTCTCATGACATTATCTTAAACATATGATATTTTCATCAAAATCGTTAGAGCCATTTTTGAGAAAATTAAAATTTTCGAAAAATCTTCCATGTAAAGGGTAGTCTGGGGTGGGGGGATTTTCTTGAAAATCTTCGTGTCGCATCTCTGGAAGATACTGAACGTAAATACCAAGTTTGGTGTTTATCCGACTGTTAGTTTTTGAGTTATGCTGTTCACAGACACACACACACACAGACACACACACACACACACGGACATGTTTCCAAAAATGCTTTTTTTGGATTCAGGAGGTCTCAAAACATGTATTTCCGGTGAAATCTCGGTATCGAATTTTTGGGTGGAATGCAATACTTCCCCTACTTACTATACGTAGTAGAGAAAGTAATAAATGCCTGAACTTCCGGACTCTAATGATAATATTACGCAAGGTGAAAGAGAAGCACAAACACTCGCCTCCAGATTTGGATTCAATTTCCAGGATATTTTAAGAGATTTTGTTCAGTACAAGGCAACAGGAAAGAGGGTTGTGAGTGAAAAATTAAAGAAGTGTTTCGCCACTATACACACTATACCAATAAACAGTGCCGATCGTGAACGTGAATTTAGTAAAATGAACATAATTATATTTGATATTCGAAACTGACTTAAAATTAATACATAATCTAATGTTTGTACCTTTAATTGGACCGCCTGTCACCATGTTTAAACCTGAACCTTGTGCAAAGTCATGGTTGCGATAGGGTAGACACAGCGCGGACTGTACAACGTGTCCAAGACGCGAAAGAGAGGAAGAAAATTCGTGTAGGAAACTATGGGACCTCTTGTGAGTTTAAGATAACGTCGTTAATTGTAAGTGTTTTTGGTTAATGCAAACTTATAAGGTATAAAAAATTCTGTTCATATAATTAGTAAAGTAAGTTGCATGATAGGTGGTTAATTATTGTATTTCAATGTTGTTTCTTTACATAGCCTAAATACGTGGTATTTCATTATTGTAGCGTTTACCAACCGATTATTGTTTCTCTTAAAATTGTCACCACCCGTCTGTAATTACTCATAAAGGTTGTATACTGGCACCTCCTCTAATGCCATTTTAGCACTGTTAGGAACAACACCAATTCAGACAGTCGCATTAAATCTAACATAGAATGAAATAATGGAGAAAAAATTAGTAATCCCAAGAGAGTATGTAAAATGGTTAGTAATGTTTTATTGATCTATAGGAAATTATAAAAATAATCTCATCAAATAACGTATAGATGATATACCTAATCCGTTGAAGATACTCCACTAATATCTGTTAGTGATATTACAAATTTAGTGGGTAGTTTAAATTGAAAGAAAATCTGCTCATTTGGTTGAAATAACTTTATATCTGTTTAAAAAGTGAAAATTTTAACTAGCTTGTCCTTTATTGCATTTGATAAATAATGTACTTGAGGAGGGTATAATTTCTAAAAAACTGAATCATTCATAGTAAAACTTTATAAGAAGGGTAAGAATTTTGTTCTCCAAAATTAAAGACAGCTAACCTTATTCCAGTCTTCAGTAAGTTAATTGAAAGGATCGTTTTTGTTCATTTAATAGACATGCACGAATCACTGAACATTATTGAGGATCTCCGGCAAAATTTCAGAGAGGGTCGCAGCGCAGTACAACCTCAGCTTCTGCAGATTCTGTACACACAACATTAGATAAATTGAATAATTTAGTAAGGTTGTAGTTGCATTTTTAAGTTTGTCAAAGGCTTTCGATCGGGTTAATGGCTGAATTTTACTGAAAAAGCTAAAAAAAATTGTGTTAATGGGAATTTATTTACAGTAGTAGTCATATCAGAAATAGAAAATAGTGTACTAGATATTGCATGATGATTGATGGCTTTGTATTAAGAAAGAAAAGATCAGGAAGGTTTATTTTGGGGTCATCGGATGAACTCTAGGTGCGTGTTTATTTAATATATTAATTATTTTATTTTACATTAAAGTAGCTAATTTTTCTAAGTGTGTATACGGATGATGCTCCTGGACTTTGTTGTGTAAAAGATTTTTGCTGAACTAAAAGATAAAGTACAGATTTCATAACGCATGAAGTTAAATTATATTTTGACCAAAACAACCTTGAAATGAACGGACAAAACCCAGTTAATTGCCTTTAGTTTCTGTGGTCAATAGAAACATTTCACAATAAATAATAATGCAATTAGTGCTAAGGCTGATTCTTATAGTAAAAATTTGTAACTTTACTTGGAAGACAAGTTTGCGTGGGGAAGACATATTGCCTACGTGTGTAAAAATTGTCTCACTGTTTATTTTTATTAAAACGACTTGCTAGTTGTCTTGAATCTGGCATATTAATTAAAGGATATGATGGTCTAATTTACCCTTACCTTTCCTATGAGCTACTATTGTCTGCAGTACCTCAAAATTCATACAGATAGGGCAATTATTTAAAAGACATCTTTAAGAATTTTAACAAAACAGAAGCTAGAAAGTTCATTTAAAATTGATTATAAGATGTTTGCTATTTATCCTATTATATCTTGAGAAGTACAGTTTACTGCCCACCGTACAAAATGGATTAGTAAAAAATAAATCAACCATAACGGCCATTTTGAGTGCATAAAAGAGACTGTACACACATTGATTCAAACTATTCTTCAATTAGCGTACTTTTGGATCTAACAAAAGCTTTAGATTGCGTCGATACGATTATTTTAATGGAATAATTAAATAGACTTGGCATTAGGGGTTAGGGTTATAAAGTCATACATGACAAACATGAAATAAATTATTAAATTTACTAATAGTTCATCCGAAGTTACACCCGATCCAGAAAATATAACTCACGAAGTCCCTCTGAGATCTATTCTCGGCCCCTTTTTGTTTGTTCTTTACATGCATGATATAGAAAAATATGTTTCAGATGATATAAAGGATGTCCAATATGCAGGCGACACAACTATTACTATAAGAGGTATAAATAATTTAATGCTAGAAATGCGTCTAAATTATACAGTTAAAATATAGTTGAATACTTCCAAAACTCAAACTTAAATGTGAACTCTACAAAACGTGAAAAGATAACCTTTGGATTTAAAGCCATAAACCATCCACCACAATTGACCACTGAGATTGAGGTAGTAAAGGTATAGACGAAGTCCAATTACTAGGAATTACTCTAGACAATAAATTTCCCACAACTCACAAATTGACAAGATAGTAACCAAAGTTAGTACAAATCTCTGTTCTCGGATGTTTGCGAAGCTCTGTCCCTACCTCTACAGTTAAAGTTACCTATTTTGGGCTTATCCACTCTCTCCTTTCATACGGGATTGAATTATGGGGGAATACATCAAAACAAAGTCTTTAGAAGGCCTTCATATTGCAGAAAAAGGCTATTAGGCATCTTGGGGGAGTTGGGGGTCTAAAGTACAACGAATCCTGTAAAAGCACATTCAGAGCACAACAAATTCTTACATTACCAAGCCTTTTTATTTACAGAAGAATGTTATACTTATATAGGTACAAATTTCCAATGGGAACTATGTCATATATGTGGTACCGTGCTAGCCTCTAGTTCCCAAGGTCGCGGGTTCAAACCCGGCGGAGGGCGATGGATGTTTTCGGGCGTAAAAATCCTTAGCATAGCTTCCTTCGGAAGGGAAGTAAAGCCGGTGGTCCCGTGTCGTAGATTTACGGCACGTAAAAGAACCTCAAGCCTGATAGAGACCTCTGAGCAAAATTACCGATCTTTCACGCCCCGTATAGAATGGGACTCTAAGGACCATAGTAGTTAAAGAGCGTCCATAAATAAAACTCGATTTAATCAATTTAATCACACCCATAATACCTGGGGAAATCTATCACTAAACCTCCCTAGAATCAGATTAGATATATTAGAAAAGGTACCTAGTTATATGGGTGCAAAACTTTACAATGCACTGCCTCAATACATAAAAACTTGTGTAAATTATACTACATTTAAGAACTGCCTTAAAAGCTATTTAGTAAATGAAGCGTTTTATAGCTTGGATAAATATTTAAATCTTACATTCTTATTCTAACTTCCGCATACCTACATGCTAACATAAAATCTGTAAATACTACATTTTGTATTGTAATATTAATTTGTTCATTACTTGTAATTTATTATGTATAATTTTTATATATTCGTGTGTTTTTTATTTTTCATAATTTCTATATATAATTTGTATTAGTTGTATATTAATGTAAAGCACGACACGGTACAATATTGGTGCATAAATTAGCTTGTATATTAGTAATGTATAATGTATGTACGACATGGTTCATTTGTGTATCACACTGTATTGACCAGCAAATTCAAATTCAAAATTTTCTAGTGATAATGTTAAACATATAGATTAAATTTATCCAAAATTCAGAGTACACAATTATAACACGAGATAGAGTATTGACGTTTACAGAGTTGATGAAAACAGTATATAAAATGTATATTTTATTTTAATGCACTTCCAAAACAGCTGAAGGTTAATGGAAATAAATTGAAATATGATTTTTAAAATATTTAATCAATAAATGTGCTTATAGCCATAAATGGTAATAGTTTGTCATCTCTAACTTGCAAGCCAGATTATTTAAAAGGTAAAGATTATTTACAATTTGAAGTAGAATATTTGTTGGTAGTTGGAAGATGCTTCAAGTTTATCTGCCCCACGTATGGGATCCAATTTGTCGCAGTAACTTCGTGTTATCTTATTGCTGAGCGCCTGTTATTGTTTTACTACTTTGAATGTTGGGTTCTTTGTCCTCCGGCTAGCTATTTTTACTACTCAGTCGAGCATATCTCTTGAACAGGGTGTGTAAACGGAAAGGATTTGTTACTGAAAGATAACGCTGATAAAAGAATTTGTTGTTACACTTTTATTGCCGTCACACTTTATTAATTTCACATAATTATTCTTGATACAAACTGAAACTGTTATATTTTCTAATATCACTATAATCACTTATTTGCTGCATATTATTAATTCGCGTATTTCACATTTATAACTAACTTTACAACGCGAGATATTTTGTAGAATTGCGTGACGTATAACGCGTGAACGATTCTCTTAAACTGTGCGACGTATAACCTTTATATGATTCTGTTGGACTGAACGACGTATTACCCGCGAATCCTTCTGTTGGACTGAACGACGTTTTCCTTGTGAATTGTTCTGTTAAACTGCGCGTTAGATTCAGATTCAGATTTATTTATTAAAGAAATGTGGCCTGGTGCCGGTACAAGGGTCCCGGCTTACAGGCAAAAAATTTACATTTTTACATTTGTCTTGTTTCTATGAGATTATTTAAAAGAATAAAAAAAAAAGAAAAACCCATACGGCAACCATCTTTAGGTTGCCGAGGACAGTTTTGTTGTGTATATTGTGGTTTATGTTTCAATTAATTAGAAAACATTTTTTTTCACACATACATGCACACACACACACACATATATATATATATATATATATATATATATATACACACTACCCATATTATTTACACACACGCTCGCGCGCGCGCACACACACACACACACACACACACACACTCCTGGTCATGCGCTGCACGTGTTACCCGTCTCCGGCACGGAATTTATACTCTCTCACCCCAATATGCCTAAACATTATAACAGAGCTGCTATTGGTTAATAAAACGCGCCAACATTAGCGTCTATTTTTATATCCAATCAAAATTACGAACATATATGTTCTAGGGAAAATATTCCTTCCATTTTTACAGAAAAGCGCGTTACTCTGACGTCATTTGCTTGCCTCTTCTAATTAATAAACATCTCACCCCCTCGCTCATTGTTGCCCGCTCCTATTGTCAGTTTCAGTGAGGCCGTGTAAACTTATTTCCTAACAATGCTTATAATTAACAAACATTTCAAATCATTGTCATACAATAATGTTTATTTACACTACAATCACTCTGGCATTTACATTGTTGTGATATAAAATACTGCGTTAAATTTAGGTGTGGATTTATATGGTAAATTGTTAACAATTGTATTCTTCTATTATATTTTAGCTATATGTACGCAATGTAACAATGTCAAATAGATGTTTTATTTTTATTTAGTACCGTTATACTGTAAAGAAAACTGTAATTTAATGAGTGACAGTGTTTATCCATGCTTCAAACAATAAATAAATTTGAATTTGAAGATATGAACCTGTCTGTACTTTTGAAATCGGCAGTTAATATAATATACATTTTTGTTTCCAAAGACAAAGTGATTGTGAAATTTTAGTAAGAATGATAGTGGACTATTCCTTCCCCTATTCCAAAGAACATAAAAGGAAGATAATAAACTTAAGTGATGTTAGTGTAACAATTCCGACTCACCTTTAAATAAAAGATAAATATGCTTCGAAGAACTGCAATACGCCATGTATCCTATAAATAAGGAAAATATAAAGAGGAAACACTTTACTAAGTTTTCCAGCTTTCAGGATTTAAACGAAAATGTGAAAGCTTACTGCGGCTTACTGTAATTAATCTGTACTATTTAGCGTTGTTGATTTTCAGAAACGAAACATTAGTTCATTCTGATTCATATGACTGTCACCATGTTGGGCAAATTTGGTAGCATTTCAGGCGTGAACGCGAATCGAACAATCTGGCACCAGTTTGTAATGTTGGTAGTGATGGTATATGTTGAGTCTGAACTAAGAATGTTGTGTCAAAACTCAAAATAAAAAGAAATTATTTTGCTATATAGCAGTGAAGATGCATTTAGTATGCCCATAAGTGATCATTACGAAACGCCGGACTATTTTGGAGGAGGAGAATCGCTCATATGAGGGGCACATAATGTGCTACTGATTAAAGGAACCTAGCAAACATAGGTAAGCTTAGGCGTTTGTTGTGATCATCGTTTGGAGCATTCTGAAACTTTTGGTTTTACGCTTGTGTTAAATGTAGGTGGAGATATACGCTGTTATAATATATAACTAACCTGTTTTGTTACTTGTGGTGTAATTGAAATTCCTTTCGTACTTCCTATAATCGTGGTGCAAACCGGTAAGGATTGCAAACTGTCATTGTTCGATATAGAAGTCTCCAAGTCTGTATAGAACCGGTTTGTCGGTTTTAAAATATAGAAAATGCATATTAAACTGAGCAGGGTATTACACAGGTAATCCTTACTTCCCAGAAATAAAACAAATATAATGCTTGAACCACTGTTTTCATTTAATTCTTTCTGCTCTCGATATTTTTAATGGTTAGCTTGACAAAATACTCTCTAGCGTGATTTAGAATCGAGAAGGGCTTCTAACTTGCGACAATCTTCTCTACTTGTGGCCCGCACATCTACTCCAGTATCAGCCTCAAGGCGTAGCCGAGAGATTGAGGGCCCTCAGCCTCAAAGCGTAGCCGAGGGATGTTTTTTAGAAGGAGAGGAGTGTAGCAAGTTGCGGCCTAACTGCGAAGCGACGACAGGGCGTAGCCGAGGGATCTGCGCGTCTAAAACTCCAATCATTCACGTTCAGCTACTTCGACGGGCCACAACTAAAACAACTTTGCCCTAACTTGTTCCGTGAGAATGAAACGTTTTGAAATCCAAGGATTTTGAACTATAATTGATTAATAGCTTAAAATTTTGTGTGTGTGTCTAGTAATAGTAAGGGTAAACTTACCTATGTGCTACGGAAAAGCAGTGTCTTCTGCCGCAGAGGATATGATGTCTCCTTCTAACTGCGTGCGGTTTCCAAATGTACAGACTAAATGCTGCCAAATATGAATAACTAACACTGCTAAATGCGAGCGGAGCAGGCGTGCATTTCTTAACAGTGTGAATGATTTACTATTTAAATAAGCTTATGTTAATTACTAACCAGTAGTTACACCAAAGCACGCTGACTGTTCCATGTTTTTCATATAAGCTTAGATTTCTGAATTCATGGAAGGTTAGCCTTAGGTTAAGGGTTTCTTATTCTATATAAGCTTATTGTTAATTACCAACCAGTGGTTATACCAAAGCACACTAATGATGTTCCATGTTTATCATGTAAGCTTAGGTTTCTGATTCACACGATTTTAGGTTAGGTTTAGTTTCTTTTTTACTTTCTCTACTACGTATAGTAAGTAGGGGAAGTATTGCATTCCACCCAAAAATTCGATACCGAGATTTCACCGGAAATATATGTTTTGAGATCTCCTGAATCCAAAAAAACCATTTTTGGAAACATGTCCGTGTGTGTGTGTGTGTGTCTGTGTCTGTGAACAGTATAACTCAAAAACGAACAGTCGGATAAGCACCAAACTTGGTATTTAGATTCAGTATCTTCCAGAGATGCGACACGAAGGTTTTCAAGAAAATCCCCCCACTCCAGACTACCCTTTACATGGAAAATTTTTCGAAAAATTTAATTTTCTCAAAAATGGCTCTAACGATTTTGATGAAAATATCATATGTTTAAGATAATGTCATGAGAAATGAAATGTATATCTCGAATTTTCTGGGAATGTCTCCAAAAGTATTCTTCATTGTGAACGCCTTTTGCATAACTGGTAAACCATAAGAGATAGACAAAATTTTACTACACAAAAATGTAGATCGCGTTAAAATACACAACTTATGTCATATACATTTCTTTTGTTGAGTGAACCGTTTTCGAGATATTGCTTGTTATTTCCTTAAATTTTCCAATACTTATACTTTTTCTCAAATGCGTTATTCATTTTTTTTATGTCCTGGACATGCAAAGAGAATGGAATGCGTCACATAGCAACCAGCATTAAAATATTTGACTATCGCTTAAAAGCTACCATATTTTCCTTGCATCTACAAGAAAATTACCAATAAGATTGACATCTCGATATCTCGATTAACATGAAGCATATGGAGAATAGGCGTTTGTAAAATTAGGTTGTACAAGAGTAGAGAAAGTTATGTGAGTGTAACACATCAGATTTTTTATGTCCTGGACATGCAAAGAGAATGGAATGCGCCACATAGCAACCAGCGATAAAATATTTGACTATCGCTTAAAATCTACCATATTCCCCTTGCATCTACAAGAAAATTACCAATGAGATTGATATCTCGATTAATATGAAGCATATGGAGAATAGGCGTTTGTAAAAATATATTGTACAAGAGTAGAGAAAGTCATGTGAGTGTAACACATCAGATTTTTTTTTATATAAGCTTAGGTTTCTGATTTACTTTTATATATATAACTTTGTTACCAGTGGCTACATCAAAGCAAAGCAAAGCTCGCGTGCATTACTAAGCTTAGGCTTCTGATTCACGGGAGGTTAGGTTTAATTATTTTTTTTTTATATAAGCTTACGTTTCTGAATTCATGGAAGGTTAGCCGTAAGTTAGGTTTTTTCTATGTAAGCTTGCGCTATGTACCACTGTTACAGTAAAGGAACTTCTTTATTTAATGAAATAATATATTAATATAACAAACTTTCACAGAAAGAATACAAAAATTACAATTTTGGTGGATAGTCTTTCTTACTATGAATGCATTGTGTTTTTGTCAGCAGCAACACTAAACGAAGAAAAAGAAGAAATTCAAGTTACAACACATTGCTTATTTAGCGGATTTCACTTTTTATTTGGGTTGGCAGTTCCCATTTTGCATGTGCTTTAGCAACAACATGGCTACGTTTGTTGCGTTTATAATGCAATTTCCCTATAAAAATAAAACACCTAAAAGGGGCAGGCCGGTGGGCACCAGCTATTGAAGAGATCACATCCACTTCTAAACTCACTCCTAAGGTAATGTGTTCACTTTTCTTAGGATTTTATAAGCATTTTCAACAGGGATACACTAAGAGCGGATTTGCCATTATTTTATATGAGCTTATATTAATTGCAGCGGGAAGCAAAAATAAATAAGGATAAGAAGTAAGAAAAATATTGCAAACCTGTGGGTTTTGCTTGTCATTTAAGTTAGCAGTTCCCATCATGCATGTACAGTAGTGACAAGATGGCGGTTTGTTATTACAGTGTAATTGTGCTATAAAAATAAGGTACCTAAAAGTGATGGGTAGGTGGTCACCAGGACTAGAGGAGGCAATATCTACTCCCAATACAACTCCTAAGGTATTTCTAGTGCTTAGGAATTACTTTGTAATACATTTCAAGTACTGTGGCACATAAGGAAGTTAAGCCAATAATAATAATAATAATAATAATAATAATAATAATAATAATAATAATAATGTGGGGAAATCTCAATTGTTTTTGCAGTTCAAGAGAAATATTTGCTCAGCATAATTAGCAATGTTGAATATATGTATATACACTTTCAGGGTATAGTTTTACTGCCATTGGGGGTATATGAGCTGTTTCTTCATATTGGGATTAGCCTGGGAATTGAAGGTTTCGGTAGTGAGGTACTGAAGAATAGCAGAGAGAAAAGTAGTTTGGAAAATGTAAACTTGTCAACTTCTCTCCTGTAACTATTTTATTTTCTTCCTGTTCGTACTTGGTGCACTTATGCATCTTGTAAACTTGAATCAGGATTTGCATAATTCTGTGAGAGATGAACAAGCCAATGTGTTGCTGTAGATGCAATCTGTTATGGCAGATGAGGAAAATGTGCAATTTGCTGCACTAGTACAATATAAAAACCACATAGTGCACATAACTCAGCGTAGATGGTAGCAGCAATTGAATCCGGTTCATCTAAGTAGAGCATTTCGAGATTAACTCTTGTATGGTGCCATCAGATTAAACGGTCACGCTCTTATCGGCTCCTGGTCTCAGGCACGCACCACTTGCCTGCTTAGATTCCAGTTATCTGTATGTGTGTCACATGGGTAGGACCTTCTGACTCACCACGTATGACAAATGAAGGCAGTAGATAATGTTCTTGGTGGTTTTCAGTTGTGTGTTAGTCCAGCCATGGTCCAATTTGCTACAGAACAGAGAGTTTTCATTTGTTGCAACTTTATAAAACACAAATCTCCATCTGTGTCATAAAGCATTTCGGGAACACTTTCCTGGTGTTGATCCGCCTAACAGAAGTACGGTTCATAAAATAGCCAAGAAATTCAAAAGTACGGAATCAGTGTTAGACTGGAAAATAAATCTAAAACGTCTTGTTTTAACAGAGGAAAAGATTCATGATATCAGTGCACAGTTAGAATGTTCACCACAAAAGTCTCTCTCAAAGTTAGTGCAACAAGCAGGAGTCAGCTATAGGTCAGCACAAAAAGTGACAAAACTACTCAAAGTACGGCCTTACAAAACAACAGAGGTGCAAGCCTTGAAGGAGAAGGACCCGCAAGAAGAATACAGTTTTGCATCTGGTTTCTGGAGTCTGCGCTAAGCAGCAACATAAAACCAAATTTGTGTTATTCAGTGATGAGGCATGGTTTCACTTGAATGGACAAGTTAACTCTCAAAATAATCACTACTGGGCAACTCAAAATCCAAAACTCATACATCAAAGTCCACTACATGATCCTATGTCTGGTGTGCTGTGAGTGCAACTAGAATAGTTGGCCCTATTTGTTTTCATAAAACAGTTAATGCTGCATGCTACGAAACCTTAATTTTGGAACAGGTTTTCTCCAACTGACAGATACAGAGCGAATGCACAGGTATTTCAACAAGATGGGGCTACAGCCCATACAACTCACACTTCTTTGAATGCAATTGCTGACGTATTTGGTGACAGCGTGATCAGTGTAGGTATTTGGCCCACTTGATCCCCCAGACCTCACGCCTTGCGATTTTTACTTGTAGGGCAATTTGAAAGACAAAGTGTATTAATCTAATCCCCAAACAGTACAAGAACTGCAAAATAATATACGGCAAGAAATAGCCAATATATCCCAAGAAGAATTACAACTTGTTAATGATAATCTGTTAAGACGCTGCAATGCCTGTCTTCAAGCACAAGGAAAACAGTTACAACATCTTTGAAAAGGTAAGCAATGTAAGGGACATTCAGTATTGTAATTTGTGAAATAATAATGGTTCTAGTTGACCTTGTCCTTTCATCCTATTTGTTTGGATGCATAAGACAGTCCGTGTGGGGGGAATAGCGTCGGGAGGGAAGTCGTGCACAACTGCTTCCCAGGTACCGTTAAAAGTGTATCCGCTTAATCTGATGACCCTGTACAAGCTTTGATTGTGTGCATTTGGAAACGCCTAGTATCTCTTCCAAACAGGTGGCTTTTAGTTTTTTCAAGTTTCTCTAGATGTTTCAGTTTTAGATGAATTTTCCAAACCATATGTGGCAACAGATGAAACCTTCGGCTTGAATATTTTTATGGCTGTTCTGGTCGACAGTTTATTCAGATTCTTAATGTCATTTATGGCATTGATTCTGTCGTTGATTTGGATAGAGAAGATATTACCAATCGTTTGTAATGTGATGCCCATATACTTGAAGCCCAATACATTCTCCAGGGGTCTTTCCTGTATGTGGAACTGAGGTAGTTTTCCATCCTTAATGTTACAGACCATGTTGTCTTCATTTAGGTGTTTATCTTCTCCTATTTCACCAGTAAAACAAAGGTGGCTTGCAATTCCTTGCTGAATCTTGAGGCTAGCACAATATCATTAGCATACATATATATGGTGTTACAGAATTCAACCAACAAACTTTCAGGGGTTACAGAGGGATAGCTTAGGAACACGTTGATATAAGATACCTATGGTCTATGACAACAATTTGAAGTTACATAATGATTTTTCATTTTAATACTCAGACTGATAAATGCAAATAAATAAAGACTTAATATGAATGCAGTACTGATTTCCACTCTGAAATAATTAAATGTCTTTTCCACATGTGGGAAAATAGCCACCATTGTAGTATTTTCAAAGTTATGAGCTTTTCTTTTTCAGAAAAAATGTTCTGTAAGCAAGGGCTAGTGCACCATTGATACACGCATTTTCACATTCAGAATCATATTTATTAGAGAGACAAAGAGCAGTTTCTGCAGTGACAGCTGAATCATTTGCTTGCTTAGCTGTCAATCTGGTGGTGGTGCTGGGTTCAAACTGTGCACGTATGGTTAAACGTGTTTCTTTCCAAACAGATGAATGGCATATGTTTGGAGTGAACCCAATTTTAATTTCTTGTGTTGTTTTCAATATTTAAGTAATGTTGCGACTAATTTACATGGAATGTTTGAGCATAGCATGATCACAATTACTTGCAAGTAGTAGCAACTCTGGGAAATTTTATCAGTGGCATACTGACTCGTAGTTGATTTTGATCTATGGCAAACAACCATGTACTCAAAGACCATAATTGTCCAAATCAAAGTGCTTGCCACACACTACTCTCTGACTTCTGAAGGCTCATCGGTTGAATTCTGTAACACTTTTTCAGGAATGATCTCCATAATATCAGCTGTAGCAATTATAAATATTAATAGACTTTATGTATCCCCTTGCAGTATGTCTGCAGGTTGTTGGATTGGACTAGATTTTGTGATTTCATCATTAATTTGTATGTGGTTTGAAGCCAGTATATTCTGTATGAGAAGTTTCTTGTATGTGCGGTTTGTGGAGAAACTACAACAAAAGAGGGGGTACATATGGAGTGTCTTTTAATCCACTGATGCAATGAGCTACAGAGACTGGCAGGAAGGAGGCTACAAGCTGAGTCACATTGTTTTCACTGTAAGCCGTGTAAAATTAAATTCCATTCACTTGGGCTGTGATTGTGTTTGTAAATGCTGTGGCAAGACTTGCAAAGAATATCATGCCTTGAGCTGTGCATTCAGGCATGAACGTTTAACAGCTTTCTGTAGCAACCATTGATATCATTGTTATAATTTCATTCAAAGTTGCATTCAGGATTGTTGCAAAGGTACTGACTCTCAAATGAATATTCATAGCAGTGCCACTGTTCAGTAATTGCTGGCCTTAAAAAAAAGGCTGTTTTTAAATAAATAAGCAGAAGAAACAAAAGAAGGAAAGAATCAAACAGTCTACCTCATGAACATACTAATATTGCTGGTCTTTGAAAGATCTAGAAATATACAAAAAAGACATATTGGTTCCATTTGACTTCATAGTTCCTATTTACAAGCATCCCAACATAGAAACTGCAAGAATTGTTAAAAAAATAGATCAATACAATAGAAATGGAATCAGCCGAAATAGAAGAATATATCTTGCTAAAAATTGTGTGCATTGAACACATTTTTTCATTTTTAATGGGAAATACTACAGGCAGAAATCAGGTCAAACCACTCTCGCTGTTTTTGGCAGATTTATTTATGAGCTCATTTGAAACACACACAGAAAGGGCATTTCCATGGATCTTTAAGGTTTGGCGACATCTTTGCAGTAATTCCAAACAGACATTAAGAGGACACTATTTTGTCATGTAAATATCTTTCAAATGGTGTTTAATCAAAATCGTTACTCATTTTTTTAGACAATCAGACATTTTGAAAAATATTCCATGTAAAAGTAAGTTTGGGGTGGAGGGATTTTCTTGAAAATCTTTGTGTTGTATCTTTGGAAGATACTGAACCCAAGTTTGGTATTTATCCGACTTTTTATTGTTAGTTATACTGTTCAGACACTCATGCAGACCTTTTCTAAAAATGCTTTTTTTTTTTTTTTTAATTTTATATTATTTAGGTGCCTCAAAACATGTATTTCCGGTGAAATATCGGTATCAAATTTTTAGGTGGAATGCCTATTTTGTACATAGTAGAGAAAGTAAAATGGCAGCTATAATTCAGTATCACATGAACATGCAATAATAAACAGCCTTACACACAGACTAGTAAATGTACCTATGTATCAAGCTGAATTCAACATAGAACTGAAAACCATAATCCACATTGCAGAAGAAAATAGTTAGCAACAAAAGCCTTGTAACAAGAAGATAAAACAAAGAAAGCAAGACAAATAAGCTCCCTCACCACAGAAAAGGATAGTAACAACACATTGGGGAGGTTCACTTACCACTTTAAAGCTTGTAGAAAATTCAAAAAGATCTTTAGAGAACAAAATATCATCTTGGCTCCCAAAACAGATACTCAGTAATCAACATATTAAATTCAAGAACAGAAGATGAGATTCCACCAGAAAATAGATCCAGAGTATACCAAATAAATGTATGGATTGTGAAAAGTTCTCATAGGACAAACCAAAAGAAGGCTAAAAATCAGAACCAAAGAACACTTCAGATATGTTAAATTAAAACAACACAAGTCAGCAGCGTTTCACTTTTGGAATGAGAACCATTATTAGGCCCAAATCAAACTACTACTAAAAAGAATGACAGGCCACAATGAACTCACATCTTATCGAAATTGCACCAGTTGACACCTTAGTTCATCTTTCCACCCCCCAGAGACCAGAGTGTAACTGTAACCAGTAATGACAGTCAGATCCCTTAGGTTGAAAACTGAAGCAACAGCTCCCAAAACTAATCCCTCATAAATTAAATGGTGATACAGTGTTAAAAATCTGGTGTGTTACACTCACATGACTTTCTCTACTCTTGTACAAACTACTTTTACAAAATCTTATTCTCCATCTATTTCATATTAATCAAGATAAACATTTGCAGAAACAATCTTTTGACATGCAAAGAGAATTACATTTTACACATATCGACCAGTTCTAAAAATATTTGACTATCACTTAAGGCGTACTATGTTCCCCTTGTTTTGTATTTGCAACGGCAATATAGAAATACAGTAGCCTTTAAGCATAGACATATCTCTTAATACCTGGTTGCTAGGTGCAGCACCATTCTTTTTGCCACAGATTAATACAAAAAAATGAATAATTAATTCCAATTTGAGAAAATAAGTATTGAAAAATTTAAGGGAATAGCAAGCAATGTCTCGAAAATGGTTCACTCAACAAAAAAAACTGTATATGACATAAATTGTGTATTTTAACGCGATCTACATTTTTTGTGTAATAAAATTTTGTCTATCTCTTATGGAGATATTCCCAGAAAATTCAAGATATACATTTTATTTGTCATGAAAATATCTTAAACATATGATATTTTAATCAAAATTGTTAGAGCCATTTTTGAGAAAATTAAAATTTTCGAAAAATGTCCCATGTAAAGGGTAATCTGTGGTGGGGGATTTTCTTGCAAACCTTCGTGTCGCATCTCTGGAAGATACTGAACCTAAATACCAAGTTTGGTGTTTATCCGACTGTTCGTTTCTGAATTATGCTGTTCACAGACAGACACACACACGAACACGTTTCCAAAAATACTTTTTTTTGGATTCAGGGTGTCCCAAAACACATATTTCCGGTGAAATCTCGGTATCGAATTTTTGGGTGGAATACAATACTTCCCCTACTTACTATACGTAGTAGAGAAAGTAAAAATACTGACTACACAAATATATGAGTATGTTTTGGTTGTCTTGTTCTTCACAGGATAGTAACCATTTTGTCACTTTCCACTGCTTCTGCAGAAAGAATTTTTTTCAACACTAAGACAAATAGATGTATTTGAGAAGCACAAAATCTGAATCATGATTAACTGGACTTGCCTTGTCAGTTCACCTGATATTCATGTGCCTAATGATGTAGGCAAGTTTCTTAGTATCCCAAGAAGACTTGATTTTGTATTATGAATGTGTTTGTGCTTTCAAAATGTTCTATTAAAAATGTTAAATTGATAATCTATTAACACCTGTCAACAGTGTAAAATCCATTTTGTAGGAATGAATATATTTATACACATGCCACACAGGAAGTGGTGATTTTTGCTTCAGAACCCAAAGGTATACTTGTTAATTGTGTGTATATATGAGTGTATTTTGCTTGTTTCATTTGTAAGTGTTCCAAATTTTTGGTTTTATGCAGGTTAGTCCCTTAAGCTCCGAACCCTCCGAATAATATTCTGTATGTGCCCCTGTTGCTGGTAATCTGATGCACAGCAGTAGGTGAACTTTACAATCTTCTGTAATGTCCAATTGCTGTTTTCAAGGACAGAAGAATCCCTTAAGCTTATCGTCCTCTACAGCGCCCTCTGCTCCATCTTTGCCACAGGTGATACATCACATGAATTCACAACCCTCACCTCGTTGTGCCAGCCAGGGTTTGCTTGCTCCTCACAAAGCTGTCCCATTTCCCAGTTCTCTTCCAGAGGTACAACTTGATTCAAAATCCCCACAGTAGAAACAGTACATGTGTTGCTCCCTAAGTGGTAATTGCGAATGCTCATGTAATAGCCAACTGAGAGCACTCCACAAGTTCAGTGACTTTTTATGATCTTTTTTCTACACAGTTGTCTGGCTGATGCACATATCATGCCACGATAATGTAGCAACATTAGCCCACTTTCAGCTTCAGTTTTAGATTTTAGTTAAATTTGAGAAGTTTTGCCTAAGATGACCAAATTTACAAAATAAAAATCCAGGACACATTTGTCATGCTAATGTCTTATCGCTTATGTGAAAAAAGCTATAATGAGACTAATCGTCATTGTGCTAAACAGCAAAATTATAAGATTGGATGATGATTGAAGTTTTTAAAATAAATAACTTCTTATTATGATATGGAAGATGTTTATGAAGACATGATTTCACATATGAAAAACGAGCCAGTTTTTGAGACACTGCACGTCACTTTTAAAAGTACAGATGATGTTTTGGAAGCATGTTGCTTCTATCATTACACCAAGTTTGGATTGCCTTATAGAGGGGATGTTGTGAGTGGCCAACAACAGTGCAATGGGAACATTTTTAGGCAACACAAGGGATAAGTGGATAAGGAGCTTAAGAAAGGTACAGCTGAACGAGCATAGTTTGTAAATTAGAGAGATGGTATAGTAGCTTTATCCCAATATATACAGCCTAGGGGCTAAATATGGGGGAGCTAGAAAACTGGTACACTAGACATAAGTTTTAGATGTAAGCTTTATTTGTATTATTGTAATAATGATGAAATAAATATTACATTACATTACATTACTTAGGAAGAGTCTTTGTTACAAAATTAAGATGGAAAAAACACATTCACAGTATAAATATATAAAACTACCACTATTAAAACTACTAGCATTAGGGAAGTACTATACAAATTTTGAACGTCTTTTACTAGGTATATATTAAACCATCTTTCAATTATTGTGAAGAAATGAAATATTAATAGTGCAAATGTTGAAAAACTTAATATACTGCAAAACCAATTTCTTTGTTTAATAACAGGCTGTAAAACTTATCCCAGTACATGCTCTACAGATGTTAACAAATAATTGAAAATTTAATTTTGACACCAAAAAGCAGCTGTCATACAGTATGTAGAATTAAGTACCTAATATAAATATTAAATGGTTAGAAAAAGTATACGATATGGTGGTTGAGGCAAAAATGCTATATGGGATAGAAGTATGGGGATTAGAAGGAGGATGGGAAGTCATAGATGAGGTACATAGGACATTTTTGCAGAGAATTGCTTGGGCTACCAATTGCAACTATTAAACAGGTAGCACAATTAGAGTTGGGTAGAGTGGCAAGTAAGGGAAAGAAAGTGGAAAAGAAAGGGAAAGTGGCAAGAAAAGGCATTGAAATTCTGGTATAGAATATTGAACTTGGAAGAAAGGAATTTGTTGAAACAGTACCTAATATATCAAGAGAAAAGTCTAAAGAACAAGGGATGGGTAGTCTGCCTCAGAAATATTTGGAAAGTAGTGGGTTAGGGGAAATGTGGAGAAGGAGAGAGAATAATGTGAATAACTTTTGGAAATCGGCAAGAAAAAGATTTGAAGATATAGAAAAACAAAAAATATTTAGTGTGATAGCTGATAAGAGATCATTAGTTTTTTATATACCAATGAAAGATTCATGGGGAAGGGAAAAGTACATAGACGTGACTAATAAGGAGGAACGAGAAGGTATTGTGAAAGCAGGAGTATGGAGGTTAAAAGGTTTAAGGAAGGGCATCCCACAAAATCAGTGTCCTGTATGAGGTGGAAATGAAGATATGGAACATATAATATTTAAATGTCGAGGGACGGAGGTTTGGAGAAAACAGTATGTTAATAAGAAATGGTTCAAGATAGATAGAAATATAGCGGTAGTGGAAATGTTTCAAAAAGATAGTAAGAAGATTGGGCAATGTTTATAAAGTTAAAAATAAATGGGTATGGACAATAAATAGAGTTAAACAACAAAGTATAAATGATGTAATAAATTAGAAATAAGAAATTACTGTGAAATATGAGTATGACTGGCAAAGAGCCAGGGCTGAGTATCAGTCATACTAACCTGTATACAGCTTAGCAAATAAATAAATAAAATAAATGAAGAATTAATAAGATTGCACTAAAATAACTGGGAAAAAAGAAAACCATAAGTGAACCCAAAAAAACACATGTTATTAAAATTCATGCAGTCAGACAGAAATTAAAACTTAAAAATCAAGCCTTTAGCCCTGTTTGACATTGAATATTATGCACTGTTAGCAGAAGAATTAAAAAAAAAAAATCTGAAACTGCTCCCCATTTCTTACAGTAGAAATAATACATTTCAAATATGCTGCAGACAAATGGCTACATGTTTTCACTATGGCTCCAGCATAGCAAATAATGGTGCCTCTGTTGCTGGTGCAGTATGTTCTCTTTTATTTAATTTCTACAAATTTTGATGGTGAAATTTTAGCAATCCTTCCAAGCTTACAAAATCTTCTATATCAAAAAATAAAATGGCATAAAAATCTTCTGTTCCTCTGTCCTAACAATCTAAAAATCGTTGATGTACAGCAATAAACTTTAAGGGCCGGTTTCATCAACACATGCTAAATTTTAACACAATGTTGAACTGATTTAACACTGAAGTTAACACAAATTCTGTTTCATCAAACAATGTTAACCTTAACAATATGTTAGTCGGTGTTAAGCTAACATCCTGATACCACTGTGTTAAGGCATTTAACAAATGTTAGAAATTGGAAAATGGCTGCCGCAAACTAAGCTGTTGATGCAAGTTTTCTACAACTGGCATTTTTTAATGTCATTCCTAATAGAAGAGTAGTCGTATGTCATAATAAATTTGAAACCCTGCAAAAGAAGACATTTTTAAAGCAATATAGACTGTCCAAGGGGTCATGAGCATGGTTTTATGGGAAATACGAGAGATTAGAATACTACCAACAGAAGCATGCATCTTTTTTCTAAGTGTTAATTAGGTACTTAGATTTTATGCTACTAACATTTTTCATTTACTTGTGATAATGTTGGAGTTTCTAAAACTTGTGGTTTATCCGTATGGTTTCAAAGCAATTGCTTCAAGAAGCAGACAGAATTTTTTTCGGATCTGCTTGATTAATCAGTGATAACACCTTTTCGTCCACTTTAGTTTCAATGCAGTGTCCACTGCCAGTTTTAAACCGTCTTAAATGCTCTTCGCACCTAACGTTTCTGGTGCTGCACTTTGTTAGCATAAAATTGCTGTAGTTGCTTCCTGGACTTAAGAGAAACGCGTTCATTCCAATTAAATTACTTGCAGATTTTGTCCCAGGCTGCAATCTTATCCTTTAATGTAAGAACGTCAGCTTTTTTGTACTTGACAATACATCTATACTTATTAACCAGATGATAATTAACGTGTTTCAAACGTGAAACGTTTATTTCAGTTCACATCATGATTCTAACCTCAAACAGCCGGCAACATCACATGGCCATTGTCATGAATGTAAAATAGTTGTCGGCTACTGACACAGAGAGCACGGCGATACGTAGACAAAAGTGCATCGGAGTACGTTCAGAAGCAGTCTAATTCGGCCACCGCCTTCTCAAAGCTAGCGTTCGCAATTATCTTTGACGTTAACAAAATGTTGGCTAACAATTTGCTGTAAAAGCTTGATGAAACGCAAAAGTTTTAAACTTTGAACACCTTGTTAACAAACTAGATGTTAGAGTATTTTTAACATCGGTTGGTGAAACTGGCCCTAAGAGGAATATGCATCACAAGAAAAAGGAAAACAATGGGAAAATCTACATTACCAAGGAAACGCTCAGTGCAATTTTTAGATTATTAATAGGCCATGACTGCTTCAATAAATGTTGCACAGGACAGGATAACAGTATATCCTATAGTCCCTTTCTGTAAATTTAGAGAAGATACAGAGTAAGACCACCTAATTTGATGCCCAGCTGCTCGTCAAAATACTGGAGTGCAAGAGAGTGAATTGCTTCATTGCCAACCACCAAACAATAGAAACCAAGCGACCGATTTTCCAAAAGTTTTTATGCAGAAAGATCGAAATATATAATTGGAAAAGATACAGGGCTTTGGTGTCATCTGTAAAACATTCTGAAATTATGACATAGTGGTCCAAAATGTTTCTTGTATTCTTGAAGTAAACATCAAAAGAAGGAATTGTTGCTTGCGACTGGACTTCATCTTGAAGTATAAAGGAATAACTCTGGGCAAAGTCACACAAAATAAGGCATTCATGTGTATGTAGCCACAATTTAAGTTCATTTTCTAAACTCTGTTTATCACATTGTAATGCATGAATGATGCGACAAAGTATTTAGGAAAGTGACTTGGTTTCATATTTACATTCCCTGATTAGTTTATGGTTTGACCCGGGATTGGGCTCTTTGTAGTTATCGTAGTTCTTGGAGTTCATCCTGAAGGGCTGTCAATATTTGAGTAAACAATATGGTGAGATAGAAATGATATATAGAACGAGTACTAGGTGAGTGTAGGCTGCCAGGTCATGGGGAGCTGCAGTAGAACTGTAGAGTCCTGTGGTTTTGAGATTTATACAAGGTTAGGTTAAAGCTAGTGTGTGCATGTGAACTGGATCCAAATAACGGATGTGATATCAGTAACTGGGGATTTGACACCTCTAACATCGCCATTCTTGTGGATTACACTAATATGGTTGGCTTAGCAGTTTCCTCCGTGTATGCACAGTATTAACAAAATGGAATAATTTGTGGATATATCAGATGGTTGTATTGTTCAAGAAAGTGCCTTGAAATGGGTGGGTGGATTACAAGTATTCACATCCCTTAAAACCACTATTATATGCATCATGTTCCATAAGATACTATTTTTTATCAAATTAATGAGAAGGTAAGTATGGAACTATTGCCAGGAATTAAAATTACAATGGAATGTCAGGAAGTGTATGTGAATTTGTGTCTTGAAATGGCCTGCTACAACCCTACAGCTTCTGAAAACAATTTTAAGTTCACTGACAATGAGGAAACATTGAAATTCCAATAAAGCACCTTTTAACAAAAATTGTCAATAAGACACTGTTTGGTGATATATTGTTTGTGCTGACATTTGCTGAGGGCGAGTAGTGCTGTCTCCTTGTTTCACTATCTAAACTGTAATCGCCAGCAAGAGCATGTGGACCTGCCACCCTTTTAGGACTTAACCATACTGTAGGCATAGGTAACCAGTAATTCTTGTTGGCACTGCTACATTTAGTTGCTACAAGGGAAATGTAAAAACTAGACCAGATGTAGGCACTAAACCGCACCACCACACCTCCTACCAATTATTACTTTGTCTACTGCTTATCTAAGTAAGTAGAAGTATTGCATTCCACCCAAAAAATTTTGGTATTGAAATTTCACTGGAAATACACATTTTGAGGTTCCTGATTTTTTTTTAAAAAAAAAACCATTTTTGGAAAAAAGGTGAGTGTGGTGACTTGAAAACGTAAAGTCAGTCAAATATCAAACTTGGTATTTACAGTGTTTTCCAAAGATGTGACACAAATATTTTCAAGAAAATTCTCCCACCCCACCCCACCCTACCCTATCCATGATGGAGCTGTATTTATCTTTGTTTTTCTTAAAAATAGTTCTAATAATTTTGATTAAAATACCTAATATGTTTAAGATATTTGTATGATAAATAATATGTAAGTCTTGAGTTTTCTGCAAGTAACCTCTGAAGTCCTCTTCGTTCTGAATGACTTTTGTGTGATTCATAAACCATAAAAGAGAGACAAAATCTTACATGAAAAATACAGATTTCTTTAAAATATACAATTTATTTCATATAACTTTTTTGGACATCAGCCATTTCGGAGATATCTGTTATTATTGGTTTAAATTTTCCAATACTTTTGTCATTTTATTCAAAGTGCTGTGTCTATTTGATTGTTTCTCGCAATATCATGGTTTCTTATATCCCTCATGTACCTATAATGAAATGTGTACTGAAACTATTTCTTCAGAGATTTACGTAATTAACATGAAAAATGTAATGTATATTCACATGACTTTCTCTACTCTCTATCGTTTATTAGTGAGTACCTATATAAACTAATCGTACTAAAGCTTATTTTTGTATCTACTACATTTTAATCTAAATAAGCCTTTGCGGAAATAACTACATTACACATTTTGTTATAGATACAAAGAGAACAGCGATAGTCAAATGTTTAACTGGATGCTATATGCTGGCCTTAAAATTCTTTACTGTTTCCATGCAATCGTGAGAAATAACTGAATGTTGACAGGACTTTAAACAATGACCAAGAAATGAACAATTCGAACTTTTGTTGATGATGGTGCATACAGGCTCAAGAGCCCATTGTGCCTCTTATTTTGGCAGTACTCTAGTCCTTCTTATCTCCTCAGGTTCCAAAAAGAAGAACCTTAAGTATACATACCTATGCACAGTGAAGTTTTCTCATTTGCATAATATATGCTGTGAGGTCTCAAAGTCCTTCACACATTTCCTACGTAAAAGACCATTATGTGTAGATGCCTGTGCAGATTATTGTGGCCTGTGAGATACCTCACAACCTCTCTGAGCTTAACTATAGTCAAATTCAGGAGAAACTCGTTCGCGTTCTGGTCAGGCCGTGATATTAGATCATGGGGCTGCTGGTCATTGGTTTGCTTACTCCAGATCTCAAGATGAGCCCTCGCGTAAGCTGGGTGTTCGAACCATTAATGACAGATATCTCAGAAATGCTTATGCACAAAAAAACTTATTTGAAATAAATTGTATGTTTTAAGAGATCTATATTTTTTTTTTGTAATGTGTTTTCATCTTTCGCTTAAAGTTTACCAAGTATACAAGATATACATTTTATTTGTTATGTAAATAACTTTAATATATGGTATTCTAATCAAATCGTTACAGCCATTTTTTAGAAAATCAAAAATTTTGAAAAAATTTCTATGTAAAGGGTAGTTGGTTGTGGGGATTTTCTTGAAAATCTTCATATCACATCCTTGGAAGATACTGATCTTAATACTAAGTTTGGTACTTATCAAACTTTTCATTTTTGAGTTATGCTGTTCACAAACACATACATATACGGGCCTCTTTCTAAAAATGCTCTTTTTTGGGGTTCAGGGTGCCTCAAAACATACATTTCCAGTGAAATCTCGACATCGACCTTTTGGATGGAATACAATATTTCTCCTACTTACTATACGTACTAGAGAAAGTAAAAATCTGTTATAAGAATAGTTTGTATATCAGTATATATATATACAGACTTTATATTGGAAAGTCAGAGGGAAAATGATGCAGATCAATTAATCCCCATTGCCATTGGTGAACAACAACATATTGGTATATAAAAATAAATGTTAGTGGATGGAGAAAGCCATGTGAATGTAATGCATCAGGTTTTTATCAGTTACTTTTTATCCACAAAGAATGTTTTAGTGGTTACATCGGGTGAAGGAAATTATTTTTAAGGGTTGAGGTATGCTTAAACATATTCAAGTTTTGTATGAAGGAAAAAGAGGACAGCTACAGTTACGTAAAATTGGTTAATTTTTGGTTTCTCTAGTAGTAAGTTGAGGAAGTGTTGCATTCCATTGAGAAGATGGTTTGTATTGTAACTTGTTTGCAACACGCTTTGGGATTCAATTTGAGGTAGGTCGTATTGAAGGAGTTGTAACAGATTTCAACTGTTGGGGAACCGAACTTGTAGTAGTTGCAACCACACGTATAGTAAACAGTTTCCGGTAGCCTTCACCCTAAATGTATTTTTACTGTTTCTTTAAATATTATATATTTATGTTTGCCTCGGCTGCGTCAGTATTATTGTTAGAGACATGTTTCTCTTTGCAGAGTTGTGGTGCGACTGAAGAATGTAGGTTTACACAGATTATAATTTTACTTCACTCCTTTTATTACTGCTTGACACAATTTAAATAACACTTCACTGATATAGAGAGCTGTGAGATTCTTTAATTAATTACTTGCACATTTTAACACGTAAAACTTTTCGTCTCACACGAATACGTATTAAATTTCTCGAGGACGTGTTTCGCTTCTGATTAGTAACACTATCTGCTAGCAACTGACTTGAATTCCTACCACCACATTTGTAAATTTCTGTATTTCAAGTCTCTGATTGGCTATTCCTTGTCCAATAGAATACCTTCATTTAACTAAGGCCTTTTCTGGTTGTTGATTGGCTATTTTATAAACTGTCACAAAAAATTACATTATGGTTGCTCCAATAATGACTAGTAGCATTTAAACTTTCAAATTCATTATTGTCTCAAGGTTGCCTCATTGTTAGCAAATTTTAACCTATTATTCTCACAGCTCCTACATTATTAAATTATGCAATACATTCACATAACATTATTACACATGGATACAATAATACAAACATATGCAATGACTGTTACATACACTTTTTATATATTGTTACATACACATATTGCTTTAAGGCGGGCTGTTATTGAATTTATATGTTATATAATTAGACTGAAATTATTTAAGTGTTAAAAATACTGCCTCACCATAAAAAAATTTGATATCAGAATTCCACAGGAAATACATGTTTTGAGGTTCCCTGAATCAAAAAAATATTTTTATAAAAACCTCCTTGTGTGTATGCATGTGTGTACATGAACAGCATAATTCCAAAATAAAAAGTCTGTTAAATAATAAACTTGGTATTTAAGTTAAGTATCTTCCAAGGATGTGACAGGAAGTTTATCTCTGACCCCAAACTACCCTTTACATGGAAATGTTTAATTTATTTTTTATTTTTTCAAGAATGGCTCTAACTATTGTGAATAAAATACCATATGCTGAAGATACTTGCAAGACAAATAAAATATACATCTTGAATTTTATGGGAATAACTTGTGAAGACCTCTTCATTTGGCAGGAATTTTGTTTTACTGGTAAAAAATGAATTGAGTTTTATGTATGGATGCTCTTTAACTGCTGTGGTCCTTAACATCCTATTCTATATTGGGCATGAAAGACCGGTAATTTTGCTCAGAGGTCTCTTTATCAGGCTTGAGGTTCTTTTACGTGCCGTGTAAATCTGTGACACGGTACTACCGAATTTACTTCCCTTCCGAAGGAAACCATGCTAAGGATTTTTATGCGCGAAAAAAATCCATCGCCCTCTGCCAGGTTGAACCCGCGACCTCGGAAACTAGAGGCTAGTATGGTAACCACTACACCACGGAGGACAACAAACTGGTAAAAGGAAAGCCTTACACATACTGTTTAAAACCCACAGTTTATTTCAGATACCTTTTTGCGGCATTAGCCATTTCCACCATATTTATTATTATAATAATTATTATTATTATTATTATTATTATTATTATTATTATTATTTATTATTGGTTTCACCAGGTTTTAAACATCTGACTGTGGATACAGTTTCCTCTATCCCACTTGTAACCACAACGAAATGTGTAATGATACTATTTCTGCAAAGGTTTATCCCAATTAACATGAAGTAGGTAGGAATTAAGTTTTTCTTAAGAATAGTTTTATTTGGAATAGGTGGGGCCAGAGATAATCTGAAAACAAACTGTTAATTTAAATGAATATAAACTCCTAATTTATACAGATATTC
The DNA here is from genome assembly GCA_030765065.1 of Deroplatys truncata. NCBI lineage: Eukaryota > Metazoa > Arthropoda > Insecta > Mantodea > Mantidae > Deroplatys > Deroplatys truncata. Next base: position 19,842,148 of record CM060979.1, read on the forward strand.
CTTTTGCCACTAACAAGAATAAGAAAGAAAAAAAAACCACTCTGGCATATAACGCAATACTATATTTTTTTTTTTCTTCTGATATAGCATGCAAGTTTTTTTTGTTTCAAATTTGTGCTGCACTTGAGAAGCAAAAAGAGTAAAGTCAGTAAACAAAAAAAACCTGATGAAAAACATTCACATATGTCTCTACTTATTAGTGGGTATACAAATTATTCTTACGAAAGTTTATCTTCCTATCTACTTAAGTTTAATTGAGATAAACCTTTCTGGAAATAGCTGCATTACACATTTCATTATAGAGGGCTGATCAACAAAGACAGACTGATTTTTTCCTGTAGCTTCCGTGATAGTTTCGTATCTGTAACATAAATATTTGAAAAGAGCAGGTTTTTATCTATAATGTTGGTAGGCGGTAGCACTCTCGTGTTGGTAGGTTGGTAGTAATGCTCTATTTTGTAGACCCTACGTGCATTTTGCATACCAGACAATGGAGGTGACGCGAGAGGAGCAGTACAGCGCAATCAAATTCTGTTTTCGTTTAAACCATACAGCCACCGAAACTTATGAAAAGCTGAAGCAAGCGTACAGTGAAGATGCACTACCTCGTGCAACAGTGTTTAGGTGGTTCAAGGACTTCAAAGAAGGCCGACTTGTCAGTGTTACGCAAGGTGGGCCTGGTGTTTCGGCTTCTGCTGTGACTGAAGTCAACATCAACACAGCTGCTGTGATTGTCCGAGAGGATCGGCGTATAACATTACGTAACCTCAGTGAAATGTTGAGAATTTCATATGGCAGTGTGTTTACAATTATGCACGATCATCTCCATATGGCCCAAGTTTGTGCTCGTTGGGTGTTGACTCCCGAACAAAAGGCTGTGTGAATGGAGACAAGCCGTGAGGTGCTGCATCTCTTTGCTGATGGAGGGGATGCATTTTTTAAATCAATTATCACTGGTGCATCATTATGATCCTGAAGGAAAACAAGCCAGCACAGTGTGGAAATCGCCAGGTTCTCCAACACCAAAAAAGGCAAAAGTTGTTCCATCTGCAGGGAAAGTGATGGTGATCACATTTTTTGACTGTAATGGAATGATTTACCAGCTTGCAGTTTCCCCTAACACTACTGTTACAGCAGCATACTACATGTCAGTATTGGCTACACTGAGAAAGCAGATTGCAAAGAAACGACCAGAGCTTTCTTGGACTGGGTGGCGACTTCATCATGACAATGCACGGCCTCACGTCGCAAATCAAGCCATGCAGTTTCTGGCTCGATTTCAACATTACCTGCGTACCACATCTACCTTATAGCCCTGATCTTGCATCCTGTGACTTTGTTTTATTCCCATCACTAAAGGCAAAGCTTAGGGGTATTCCATTAGAGAACTCTGAAGCAGTGCTCAAGAAAAGTGAGGCGATTCTCAAGGACCTGACAAAGAATGGTCTGCAGCACATGTTCAAGGACTAGCAGAGACACTATAAAAAGTGCATTGAAGTAGGAGGGGAGTGCTTTGAAAAAGATCATGTAAACATTGAATTGGAGTAATAAACATCTGTGAAAAAAAATAAGTCTCAGTTAATGATCAGCCCTCGTAGATAAAAGGGGCTAGTGATAGTCAAATGTAGATGTGGACACTTGTAACGGTCTTCTTACAAATGTTTGTTTACATAACTTTAACTGCCCCACGTATGGGAGCCAATTTGTAATAGTATTAATGTTTCATAGTTATTAACATTATTATAGCACCACGTTTGGAAGCCAATTTGATGCGGTATTAAGGTTGTGTGACTTCATGCGTTGCCATCTTGTGACGTCATTCGTTGGTTGGTTCGTAGCTCCCTCTGGCGTAGCAATTTGTATTAATTAGTTTCCGAAAGAATCTAAAGTTTTGTATATTGTCCTCCGGCTAGCTGTTTAGGTCGACATTTAACTCTTGCAGGGTGTGAATCGGAAAGGAATCTTTTATCCAGAAATGATACTGATGAAGAAATTGGTTTTATAACTTTTATTGTCGAACACGTTCACAAACACTTTTACATATGGATCTGGATACTCGCCAAACTGAAACTGTTTGTAATAACTTCTTATTTATCACTTTTAACTCGCATACTTCAACTTTATGTAATTTTTTTAAATGTATAATACTTTATAATAATTCTCGTAATTCTGCTGCATGTAACTTGGCGAAATGAATGAACTGAGACCGACGTGTAGAGTACTGAGAATTCTGTTGAACTGGGGGACACTCTACCTCTAACCTACCCTATTTATAGGCCTGCATCAAGATACGCCTAAAGATTATAAATGAACTGCTATTGGCTAATAAAACGCGCCAACATTAGCGTCTATTTTAATATCCAATGAAAACCACTAATACATATTGCTTTAGGAAATGTTCTAGAAGCTTCTACCGAAACCGCGCGAAACATTACGTAACTTCCTGGTTCCCGGTAATGATAAACAACTCACCCCATTGCTGCATTATTGCGCCATTACTGACAGTTTCAGTAAAGCCGTATATTATTAATTACCAATAATAATTATAATTAATAAACCTCTGAAATCAATGTCACATAAAAATACATATTCATATTACTATCATTAATTACATTTAGGTAATTTGTGATACAAATTACCGTATCACACTATACACTGGCCTTAAAATTCCATACTCTTTCCATGACATCCCAAGAGACAGTTGAGAATCAACAAGACTTAAAAAGAATGACTAAGTATTGAACAATTTGAACCATTAATAATGGATACCTCAGAAATGGCTGATGTCTCAAAGTTATTTGAAATAAATTGTGTGTTTTCCTAGAAAATAATATATACATTTTATTTGTCAGTAAATATCTTTAATGTAAGGTTTCTGATCAAGATTGTTAGGGCCATTTTTCAGAAAATCGAAATGTCGAAAAATGTTCCATGTAAATGATTGTTTGGGGTGGGGGAGATTTTCTTGGAAACCTTTGTGCCGCAACTTTGTTAGGTTTATCTGAGATTTCATTTTTTAATTAGCTGTTCACAGACCTTTTTCTAAAAACAGGGACAAAATCACATTTTTGTTGAAATCTCAGTATCACAGTTTTGGATGGTACATTGTGGAGAAAATAAAAATCAATTCATATAAACCAGAAATCTAGATTAATGCAGCCAGATTAACAAGGTTCTTGTGTACAAAATAAATATTGTGGACAGAGAAAGTCCTGTGAATGGAACACATCAGATGTTTTTTAATTTTAATTTTTATAAATGTGCATTCTAAGTATGTTGTCTTAAGTAAAAATTGTATATGAAGTAATATAAGACTAAGCAGCTCAGATATATGCACTTTTATTCCAGAACTGGAAGTGGAAAACGGAGGAATGGCTAGCCCTTCACCCCAGTCATCCCCCATGCCTCCTCCCCAAACCCCTTCCCCTATGGGTCCACCCCAACAATCTCCCTCCCCTATGCCTTCACCTTCAGGTATGGCTCCCCCACCACAGGCACCTTCTCCAATGGGCCCACCACAGCACCATCCCCACAGTCCGACAGGATATAACCAAGGCCCTTCTCCAAATGTAATGCACTTGAACGGACCCTCAGGTCCACCACAGCATGCTATGACTTCAGGCACCCAGACATTCCAGCAACATGCATTGGGTAGCATGGGACACCCTGGAGGACCTGGCCCACAGGTAAGACTTGCTCTAGTTGCTGGGTAGTAATGCTATTTCTACTGTGATTAATGCTAAATGCAGATCACTGCAGTTTAGTTGTGCCATAGCTTATATACAGAGAGTAGCATGCACCATGTTGGAATAAATTACTTCAGAAGTAATGTTTACTAAAGTTCATACTATGGAAGTAGGTTAATATGGGAATAATTTGTTACAGAGAGCTTAACTACAGTATACTCTTGGTTACTATTACGGAAGTAGAGTTCATTGCTCATGGAGTACTTTGCGTTTGTGCGATTTACTTGAATCAATGAGGGATAGGGTTATATGCAATAGTAAAAGGTGCAAAAATGTCAACTAAAGAGATAAATGTTTATTGGTAGAAGTAATGAAAATCCATGTAAAGATGTTGGCTAAGAATAAAATGTTGGAAGGTCATGATGGCAAGTTTAATGCTTCGAGTAATGGGAAATGTACCAAAGATCATCTTAAAATTCCTTGGAAAGACCTGAAAGCAAAAAGCCACGGAAACATAAGAAGAATTTAAAACTGACGGTAGTTCACATATAACATACATGGGTGATCTTTCATGAATAATACTTAAAAAAATGCTACAAGTATTTGTAGGAATAGATTCAGTTTGTCATGATGATGCAGCTTGCTTCAAGGAAATACACATTTCCAATTATGTTAAATGTTGTATTTATAAAACATGCAAATATTATATGTAAGTTGTTTATTAACATCTTTATTGTTCTTAATGGCTGCTGGATGTAATTTGTTCATGCACACACTGTCAGATTTGTATAATGGATATTTAAAATGCAGTTCATTAAACTCTTCTAGTGTTTCCCTAACACTTTAAAGCACTTTCAACTCATTCAGTTTTGCTAAAAATACTGAAAAAAGAAGAGCCCCATAATATTTTTACAAGTGATGTATAGTTGAACCTTTTTTTATACGTTACTCACTTATACAATTTTAGCAGATATATATGTGCTGAAGTTTGTTCATTAATATTTAACTCGATTATACATTTTCTCATTAAATGCATCTTAATGTTTTTGGTCTCCATATACAAAATATATTAATTTACTTACTCTTTTATATGTTATGTTTATGCTGTGTTAAGATATATTATGCATGGTTTCAGTATACTGTATCCTTGTTATTGAAGCACAAAACAGTAGGCATGTTCGGCAAGACATCAATATTTCCTGGAATGCATTATTGCTGTGCACATGTTAACAATACGGTTGGGCGAGGTCATTATTTCTCAAGTTGCATTTGATAATTACGGTGATGAAGAATTAGGCTTAAATAATCAAAGTGTTCCCTCTGGAAATTACTAAATGATTTCTATCATTGCAAAGCCTAAATGATGACAGCATTTCTGTAATTAGTTCATATATTCGATTAGTGTATGATGTACGGAAAAATCAAAGAAAAATTGAAGATTTTTAAAATCAGTGTAACGTACCAGGATTTATTGTTGTTTTGTTTGTAGTATGATAATGTATTGTATTTCTATGTTTCATTTATTGCTTTCTTAAATTAAATAACATGCAATTAGTGTGAGCAGTAATCTAATAAAACACTTTCAGTTATATAAGAAAATTTACTTTTACTTTTTTTCATGTATATGTTGTTTTAGCCATCTCCCTTTGAAAACATAACTGAGGTTATACTGTAGTTGCATTAAATTGCCCGTAAACAACATAACTAGCATACTTCTTGGAGATCCTAGCTTTGCACTGAAGTTGTAGACAGTGTAACAATTTAACTTGTATATACTAGCAAGCACTGTGATAATACCACATTTTATGTGCAACCAGATCTTTTAAGTGTGATTTTCTTTTGTATGTTAAATTGTTGTTGTTTTTTTAGGGTGGGCCACAGGAAAATTTGAATGCACTTCAGAGGGCCATCGACTCAATGGAGGAGAAGGGACTTCAAGAAGATCCACGATATTCACAGCTTCTAGCCCTCCGTGCTCGGCAGGGGAATATGGAGCCACCTCGTTCAGTGCAGGTCTGTCAGTTGTTTTATTAGCTATCAATGTACTTACACAAGTTTCTGACATTGTCAAAATTAAAATATATGCAACAAACAGAAAACATGAAATCAAAATACATGTAATGCATGCCTTTGTTTTATGCCAAGGCTGTGGAGCGTGCAAATGTGTGCTCTGCACATAGTCTAATACACTGCTGGGTTTTCCATTCTGTAACCCTTGCATTACTTACTCACGAGTGAGTACTAACCTTGTTATAAGTGTTGTTGAAAGTTGAAAGTGGTGTCCAACAGCGCAAAGCCATTCTTGACATCGTCTGGTGAAATTACCATTCACACGTATAAGTTCTTCTTGTGTAGTGTTCATAATTTCTGCTTTTACATTGTCCTTAAGTTCGTCTATGGTGTGGGCATTGTTCCTATAAATTTTATTGTTTAGGATTCCTCACAGATAGAAGTCGCACACAGTAAGATCCAGTGAACAAGGTTGGGGGGCATAATCCTTTATAAATTACCCTGTCACAAAAAAAGACTATCTTCCAAGGAGTTACGAGAAGTATGCTTTGGCAGAATCTTGTTGAAATATCCGTATTCTCTCTTATTTTCTGACAACATTTACAAAAATGGTGCAAGAATATCTCTGCGGTACCTATCAGAATTTACGGTATCCATGAAAATTATGGGCCCCATTATCCGTATGCTGTTACAGCATACCATACACCAATTTTGACATGTATAGAACTTCATGAATTTAATAAGGATTCTCCGTGCTCCAATGCCTATTGTTCTTTGAGGAAACATGACCATTTAAATGAATCCATGTCTGATCTCAAAAAATTATTAAACGTGGGTCAACAGTACCGTCACTGATAATTTGTAAAATCCAGTTACATAAAGCGACTCTCTTTCCATCATCACAAGGTTGTAATTCTGCACTATAGTCACACAGTAGGGTTTCAGTTTTAAAAGTTTAGTAGCTGTGTGAACAGAGGTTTGCAAAACACGCACTTGCTGTGCGACACAGCTGAGATACTTCTTAGGTGAGTGTTTGAATGCAGCACCAGTTTTGTGTAACTTTTCCTCTGTTAGAACATGTCGTATTTGTTTCTTTGGTTTAGCTTTTAGTGATCCCGTTTTTCTAAATTAATTGACCAAACATCTCAGTCTCTCTACCCATAATTGGATAAGCAGGAAATTGCTGCTGAAATTGGCTACATACCTGTCTACATGTTTCAATTTTTTGCGTATGTATCGTACATAAAAATATGCTGTTCAAGAATGAATTTGTTGGCAGGCATTTACGTGGACTAATAAGAGAATAACATTCCTAAGGAAATCACACAACATGCATATTGTCGAAACACTTCATAGCACAAAGACAAAGCAACAACTGAGACAGTTCACAGCTTGACATGTCCTGCACCACTTGTGCACATTGGCATAAACCAAAGGCACTGTATTTACAAGTTTTCATATTTATACCAACATATTTCTATTAAAAAGTATTTTAATTTATTTGGCTTTGTTCTATTTAAAGCCTTACTTGTCATCAGTAGTTTGTTATATAAAATATGACCTCGTCTGTAAATTTCTTGGTGGTTAGTGTTGTAGTCATATACATCATTATTCTTCAATGCCAATAGCTTTTGTGTTGTTGCATGGATTTTGTTTGTGGTAGATTAATACCATAAGAATATGCCACAATCATATCTTTTAGTTTTTTTGTGGCTTGCATTTTCTATTTTTGTAGGTTGGCAGTTGAAGCTATTGAAGTCCATTTAAGCAACTTCTTGCTTACTACTTCAGTTCCATACTCATGGCTAACAAGATAGACCAGCTATATACCCCCGCCGCTATAACGTTGCACTTGACAGCTAGCGTTTAAGTTGGTACACTCGCGAAAAAACAGATGAAAAGCTTCAACCGTTTGACTTCCTAAGCCAATCACAAGGCAGCATTCTGGATGGTCGATGACAAAGCGGAACCGGATCTAGAATCGGCTCTGTTGCCGGATGTAACTATTCCCAACCACGTGCTTCAGTTTGTGAATCTCTAGCAGAGCGTCGAGTTGTTATTTGCAAGCTACATATTGTTCATTGTTATTTAGATTTGTGGTTATTGTTTGAGTTTTGTTATTGTTCGTTTATACATTTATTTATTTATATTTATCTATTTTATATATATTTCATTCATATTATTTATTTAAACAAAACTTAAGTGCGACAATGTCGGAAAAACGACGCCGATCGCCGAGTGATGATTCACGAAGTGAAAATCCTTTGCGCCGAGGTGTGCCACTTAATAGTCAGGCATTGGAACTATTAAGGAGAACCCGGTAGTTCTTTGAACAGGAAAAGGAGTACGTGAAGCTTCACGGAAATCTCTCTATTCCTGCTGATAAAGCCGTACAACGAACTGCAGCAGCTCTTGGTTTAAACACGAGAACTGTTGTTCACAAAGGAGTGAAACTACAAGAGAATGAGGACAAAATTCCTGAACCATCTGGAACACAACAGGTATTTCTATCAACTCCAGGGAAGAAAAAAAAGAAGCCTCGTCCAGTCACAAATATTGATGCTTTCCAATTAGACGCCATATGTAGACACATTTATGCCTATTATCATAGAAAAGAGTATCCGACCATACTAAAGCTGCTTATATCGCTTATTTTCAATTAACAATAATAATACGAAATAGTTACTATTCAGTGACGTTCGCTACTTACGTACACTTTTTGTATGTGGCTTAGACACGATAGAAATGAGAACAATCAGCTGTTGTTGTTTACTAGCCACTCTGGCAACGTCGCAACCACGATGTAGCCAACCTTACGCGAAGCCACACGAACTGTCAAGTGCAACGTTATAGCGGCGGGGGTATAGTGCGAACTGAAATCAGCTGATACTTCTAGTTCAGTCATGGCCCAAAGAAGTGAAATTACAGTAGTGTAATGTATCCATATTCTAAACAAACAAATAAATTGCTTGTTATATGCTGGAAAATGCAGTTATATCATGAAGCTATTTAAGTTAGCCACGTTTAAGACTACCATTATTACATAACTCTGAATTTACGCCATAGCCTATCACCTTTTAAATACAATGTGTTTGACAGCAAACATGGAAACTACATCTTAGTTCAGGCATGAGATGCTTTTGTGCAGCTGTGCATGTCGGCTCTCAAGCTTGCCTGACCACCCGTCCAAGTTATTTTTCAAGGATTCGCTTGATCGGCAATATTTAGTTAGCTCCTCTGCATTGCTCCCTCCAGGGGTTCAATTTCGTCAGCTTCTTCGGCATTTGGACTTTACGCTTCCCAGGGGGGAAACGCATTTTCCTCCTTGGTTGCGCACTGTCACCTTGGGCTAACGCTGATGCCGAAGAATGAGACCCCTTCTGCAGTCCTTAGATCCACCTTTTTAGAACTTCAGGCGCAATTCGGGGACTTTCATTTTATCTATCTGATGGGTCTAAGGCTGATGTTGGAGTAGGGTGTGCCTTTATCATTGGTCAACGTAGTTTACCGTGGCAATGTTCGATTTTTACTGCCGAGCTTTTTAGTATTTTCCAGTCTCTCTTATACATCCAGCAGCACGACTTACAGCACTGTGTTGTTTGTTCTGACTCTCTGAGCACCCTTCAGAGTATTAATGCCCTGTACAATTACCACTTACTTGTACAGCGCATATATGATCTCCTCCACTCGCTCAGTGCTTCTGGCATCAGCGTCTCCTTCGTGTGGATTCCAGGTCATGTGGGCATCTCAGGTAACGAGTCTGCCAACGCCGCTGCCAAATCAGCGCTTTTATCACCCAGATGTTTTAACTGTGTTGTTCCCTCCTCAGATTCTTATGTTATTTACGACACCGCATCCTCTCGCTTTGGCGCGGTGAGTGGGCGGCCCTCTGGGGGAACAAGTTGCGGGAGGTGAAACCTTTCCCGTTAATCTGGAGTACCTCTTCTCGTTCTTCCGTCGGAAAGAGGTAATTTTAGCTCGTTTACGAATCAGACATTGCCTTTTTAGTCAGATACCTGCTCAGTGGTGACCCCACACCACTCTGTGATCAGTGTGATGCGCCCTTAACGGTGCATCACATCTTAGCAGAGTGTCAGGTTTTAGCTCCATTGCGTGTTTGTATGTGTCTGCCTGTTGGCATAGCCAACGTTTTGGTGTGCTGTAGAAAGTCTTTTACGTTTTATCAGTGACAGCGGTTTTTGTAAGCGCATTTGATGTGCTGAGCGTCTTTTAGTTTTGTGATTTTATATTGACAGTTTCAATGGGGGGTCTCTTCTTCCCTGGGGACATATGGCGCTCTAGTCCTTTGACTTCTACAGTTCCTGACACGTATTTTAACCTTTTATTGTTTTATCTACCATGTTTTTAGTGTGTTGGTTTCTAGACTCTGAAATGTTGGTTTTTATTGTTTTAGACTAAGCGGGTTTGTGTCCCGTATTTTAGTTTTTCATTTTTAAATTTTATATGTTGTAAGGGCGCTGATGACCTTAGGTGTTTAGCGCCCTTAACCCCAAAATCATCATCATCACTACATCTTAGTAGTGATTGCACAACAGTTAGAATTTCACAGCTTTTATTGTTCTGTTCACTGTACAATTCTACTGCAGACTTATTATATTAAGTTCTTGTATTTAAAAACATCAACTTCATCCAAGAAAAAGGTAAAACCCATTTAATTCAGTCCTCCGTGGTTTAGGGGTGCCATGCTAGCCTCTAATTCCTGAGGTCGCAGGTTCAAACCTGGGGGAGGATGATGAATTTTTTTGGGTGTAAAAATCCTTATCATGGCTTCCTTCAGAAAGGAAATAAAGCCAGTGTTCCCGCGTCTAGATTTACAGCATGTAAAAGAACCTCCAAAATTTCCAGTCTTTCATGCCCAATAGGGTAGAATGGAATGCTAAGGACCTTAGTAGTTTATAGAGCATCCACTTCATTTAATTTTGTCCACTTCATCCAATCAGGTATAGGAGTGATTGCTTTACTATCACAGTTTTCTTCTTCTTTTTTTGTGTTAACTCTTAATATTAGCTTTTGGAACCATGGACACAATGTATTTAATAACAAATGCAGCCAAAATTTTGCATTAACACAATTTGCCTAGTTAACAAGAGTTAGTCATGCCCAGAACTTAGGTACAGGTCATTAACTCAATGTCATTGATGAACAGGAAGTAGCAGTTATCAACACAAGTTAGGAACACATGTGTAATGTGAGGCTAAATGAAAACAAAGAAAATCTAGATCACCCATCTGAGTATCCCAAACTAATGTACCTAACTTTTGCAGATGCTATACACTATAAAATAAAATTGGTACTCTTCTTTGTATTGTCTACAGATCAAAAAAATATGCATGTCATTTACAGTATATAGTAGAACTTTGATTATCTGTTATAATGGAGACGATGGGGTTGGTTTTTAACCGAAAATAATGAATCTATCTGAATTTAAACAGTAGGTTTAGTAAGCAATTAAAAAAAAAATTAATGGGTCCTATATTTTTATGTTAAATGAGTTCTATGTTACATTTTTTGTAGATTTAGAAAAATGACAGTAAAGGTTAGTGTTGTCTGCAGGACAGGGCTGCACAGTAAGAGGTAACACTTTTGTTGCATAAAACCAATACAAGTGCACACACTCGCACCTATTTTTCATCAGTTTTGTAAATACATTGCTAGGTGACAACTGTACTTTTATTTTTAAAATAAAGGGAGTTGAAGGTTGTTACACTACATCATTAAAATGTTCTTATTTGAACGCGTTTCGGGAGACAGTTTGCTCCCATCATCAGCATGTTTTCAACTCAATGAAAAACATGCTGATGGGAGCAACCCGTCTCTCGAAACGCGTTCAAATAAGAACATTTTAGTGATGTAGTGTAACAACCTTCAACTCTCTTTATTTTAAATTATGACACATCACTGTTACTAGCTTCTAAATTTTCAAAATTAATTAACTATACTTACGATCACTACTATTGTCTGATTGCATGAAATGTGATTTGAAACTAAAACTCAAGTAATGCAGCTGAAAGCATCTGAACCACCTCTTGACTAGAGCACATACATGATCATTCTGTATTCAATTTGTAACATTTACCACATTTCTATGGGGAATTGAAATAGGTTTGAGCACACATTCCATATTGAATGTTGCATGGAAACGTGGGCTCAGATAAAATTGAATCTTAAGTTTGATCCTCTTAAAATCTACTGTGCTCATTGTAATGCTCTTTTATTTTTTCTAGTCACTGAAATTCCTAAAAACCTTCTGCTGTGCTATAAATATGGTTCAAGCTGCTAAAATGTGAATATAAAGGTGGCATGGTTCATTTCGAAATTTTATAGCCAAATTTCCTCCTTAAAATGAAAGCATGCCCGCCGTTCATGCTACAACTTTTTGTGAAGGAGCAATAATTCTTTCAGATTGTAATAATAGACGCAACAGTGCCGCTTTTACCATTTTCATATTAATGTCGCATATTCTTTACAAAAACCATAGTGCGCTAACCTCAAAACCTTCGCCTAACACATAGAACAACAAACTAACGCTTATGTTTAACAGGTTCGCCAAACTAAGTCCAGTTTGCATATTTAAATCAATCTCAATACATAGTGAATCTGACAGAAATGCAGATCATATTTAGTTATGAAATGTGCATTCAAATCGTTTTCAATTCCCCATTGAAAGTAGTAATTGTTGTTCTGCTTGCATGGGAAGCAATGCAACACATACTTTTTTTAAGAAAATAAGCTAATTTTTGCTGCATATAGGAAATTTTCATTCCAGCGCGCGCGTGCACACATGCACACAAAAGATAACTGTTAATGAGTTGAACGGATAATCAAGATTCCACTGTGTATGGTAAATGTAAATTTTATGAGGTAGACTGATACTGCATGGTATTTATCTTACATATAAATTTCTAGGGTTTAGTTTTGATGCAGTAATTTGTATCACAAATTACTTAAATGTAAATAATGATTGTAATATGAATATGCATTTTTATGTGACATTGATTTGAGATGTTTATTGATTGTAATTATTGTGGGGAAGTAAGTTTATACTGCCTTACTGAAACTGTCAATAATAGCGCGCAATAATGCAGCGAGGGGGTGAGCTGTTTATCATTATTGGAAACGAGGAAGTTACGTAATGTTGGCGCGTTTTATTAGCCAATTGCAGTTCAGTTATAATCTTTAGGCATATCAGGGAGTGGGAGTATAAATAGAGGCTAGGTTAGAGGTAAAGTCCTTCAGTCGGTCAGTTCATCAAAATTCTTTGTATACTACACGTCGCATTCCCGTCAGTTCGTCGAAAGTATTAGTACGGCATACATCGGATATAGATTCACAAGTTACGCGCAGCAGAATTATGAAAGATCTAAAGTATGGTAAAGTTAATTATACAAAAAGTTGAAGTACGCGAATTAAGAATATTTGTAGTAACATTATTTGTTAATGTTATTTGTATATATTGTTGTTTATTGAGCCCCACATTGGGAGTCAATATTTGCGAGTGGTTTAATGTTATTTATTTAACATTATTGTAGCCCCACGTTGTGGTAGCCAATTTGCGATGGTATTACTTATAATGTTTGTGTATTTATGTTTACTTCACGCGTGGAAGCCATCTTGTGACGTCATTCATTTGTTCGGTTTGTAGCTCCATCTGGTGTTAGCAATTTGCAGCAGTGTTCGTGTTCGTTTGAAAGAACGATATTGTTATCTTAATTAATTTTGGTTTACTGTCCTCGGCTAGCTATTATTTCTCGGTCGAACATATCTCTTGATCAGCGTTGTGTAAACGGAAAGGAATCTTTTATCCAAAAAGAACACTGATGAAGAAATTTGTTTTATACTTTTATTGTCGAACACGTTAACTATCACATTTATACATTGATCTTAACACTCGCCAAACTGAAACTGTTATAACAACTTCTTACTGATAATTCTTTTAATCCACGTACTTCAATCTTTTGTATAATTAACTTTACCATACTCTAGATCTTTCATAATTCTGCTGCGCGTAACTTGTGAATCTATATCCGATGTATGCCGTACTAATACTTTCGACGAACTGACGGGAATGCGACGTGTAGTATACAAAGAATTTTGATGAACTGACCGACTGAAGGACTTTACCTCTAACCTAGCCTCTATTTATACTCCCACTCCCTGATATGCCTAAAGATTATAACTGAACTGCAATTGGCTAATAAAACGCGCCAACATTAGCGTCTATTTTAATATCCAATGAAAATTATGAATACATATGCTCTAGGGAAACTTTCCAGAAGATTCTCAACGAAAAAACGCGCCAACATTACGTAACTTCCTCGTTTCCAATAATGATAAACAGCTCACCCCCTCGCTGCATTATTGCGCGCTATTATTGACAGTTTCAGTAAGGCAGTATAAACTTACTTCCCCATAATAATTACAATCAATAAACATCTCAAATCAATGTCACATAAAAATGCATATTCATATTACAATCATTATTTACATTTAAGTAATTTGTGATACAAATTACTGCATCAGTTTCAATCATCTGTACATTTATGCTTTTCCCTTATACTTCCAAATTTGGCTAAAGGCGTTTCCAGTTTCAAAAACAATAAGCTCAAATTAAACTATGGCAAACACAAAATTTGATGACAAGTGGTTGGCTGTCTGGTCAGTGCAAAGCACAATAAGAAGTGTGTTCCACCTTGCAGTATTGTACGGTTAAGATGTGAATTTACACTGTAAAACCACTACAAATATAATTTGTGCCCATAAAATATACTCGCGCTCCAGAAAAGGAAATAATCTGTCCATGAAGAGCATAAGTTTGCAGTCCAAAAATTAGCTTCCTGCGTTAACTGCCTGCTGAGATAAAAATGTGCTATGAACATATCTTTTAGCAAGGAGTCCTGCTATGGACCAATGCTTCGAAGTCGCCTGTCCAGCTGTCTTTCTACCTCTCTTGTTTAGCCTGTCACCATGTGATACCACTTTCCGCTACACGATAAGGAAGAAACCTTTATTTGAAATTAAGTTTTACCTTCAGTAGGTGTTGTAGCTTATGCGTTAGTTGTAGTAAATTCAGTGAATGCTTGTAGATCAGTTACAGTGATTGTGCTGTTCTATTTTATTGGTTTTTAGCCATAATGTGACTTAATCAGCAATGCACAAGTAGTGAGGGTGAACCAATAATAACCCAAATGGGAAGTGTTATGTTATCAGAGCAGTAATATAATTTACAATGTGTATTCTTTTTCTAAAACCGTTAATTGCAATGCAACTGCTTGCCATAAGGAGTTTGAGGAAAACAAGGGTTTTTGTTACTTACCAAAGTGTGACTTTCAGGTCACTTTCCTTGTTGATTTAGGAATGCATAGCAATTTTGTATTTGCTTGAAACCTACAGTAATTTACACTATAAATTGTTCGTATTCATTTTTTTAATTCCCACTTTTAACATGGCAATGCCCCTTAATTGCTGGCAATATCGCACATCTCTAGTTCTGGCCAGAGCTCAGCTGCCTGCTTTAATTAGTTTATATGAAGAGCAAACTTTTAATTAACATACACAGCAACTTTGTTTATCCAGACTAAGTGGGAGCGGAGGTAATCCAGATTAATGAAAATCCAGATAATCCAGAAACAAACTACTAAATGTATACAAACTTTGATGTACAACAGTGAAATCTGGATCCTGTAAAAACAGAAGAGAAAAAAATTCAAAGCTATCCAGATGAGACGTTTATAATCACTATCAGGATTGCCATGAAAACGAATAAAACATAATCTCACACATTAATTAATTTTGAAGATTGAGAAACTAGTAACAGTGATGTGTCATAATTTAAAATAAAGAGAGTTGGAGGTTGTTACACTACATCACTAAAAGTTTCTTACTTTGAACACGTTTTGGGAGAATGCTTTACTCCCATTGTCAGCATGTTTCCAACTGATTTTGCCAGTTATTGTCTGGGAAATGTGTATGGTTAGTGGTGTTCTCTGGTGCTGGGATGACGAACCTCCAAAGGCTGCTGGATGGTGGTAGTTCGAAATTCATTAGATGATTCCTGTGTTTGACACTATGTGTTTTTTCCCAGATGTCCAATTCATTGCTGCTGTTGATCGGTTTTAAGAGTTTTATGTTTGGAGTGATTTTATGGTTTGAAGACCAGAAATGATGTGCTACTGCTGATTTATCTGTTTGTTTTTGGTAAATGCATCTCATATGCTCTTTAAGTCTTATTTCAAGATGAAGATTTGAGAACAAACTCGCACAGAAAATTATATTAAAAACAATAGCTACAATCCTACATTTCACAAACATGCAGTTTTAAATAGTATTACAAACAGGTTAGTACATATACCATTGGAGGAAGAGGAATACCAGAAAGAATACCAACACATTATCCACATACCCACCATGAATGGATACCAGAATAAAACAATAGATAAGAAGATAAAGTTTGAAAGACAGAAATACATCCAGCAAACGACCACTTTACTCAGACAACAAAAACCACAAGCATATAGAAAGTTCACTTACCACCCTTGGACACATCATAAATTTCAAGGGATTTTCAAGAAATACATCACCACCCTGTCTCCACAGAATAACCACAATATACAGAAACTACTATGCAACAGAACAAAAGACCCTATCCTCCAAGGATAAATCAGCTGGTATATATAAAATAGTTTGTAATGACTGTAACCTGGTATACATAGGAAGAACCAAAAGAAATCTTGAAATAAGACTTAAAGAGCATATGAGATGCATTTACCAAAAACAGATGGATAAATCAGCAGTGGCACATCATTTCTGGTCTTCAAACCATGAAATCACTCAAAATATAAAACTCTTAAAACCGATGAACAGTAGCAATGAATTGGACATCTGGGAAAAAATACATATTGTCAAACACAGGAATCACCTAATGAATTTCGAACTACCACCACCCAACAGATGGAGGTTCATCAACGCAGCACCAGAGAACACACATTCCCCTGACAATAACCGGCAAAATCAGTTGGAAACATGCTGACGATGGGAGCAAAGCATTCTCCCGAAACGCGTTCAAAGTAAGAACTTTTTAGTGATGTAGTGTAACAACCTCCAACTCTCTTGTCATCCTCTGTGGACTAGTGGTACCGTGCTAGCCTCTAGTTCGCAAAGTTGCAGGTTTAAACCTGGCGGAGGGCAATGGAGGGCGTAAAAATCCTTAGCATGGCTTCCTTCGGAAAGGAAGTAAAGCCGGTGGTCCCGTGTCATAGATTTACGGCAGGTAAAAGAACCTCAAGCCTGATAAAGATACCTCTGAGTAAAATTACCGGTCTTTCACGCCCAATATAGAATGGGACGCTGAGGACCATAGTAGTTAAAGAGCGCCCATAAAATAAAACTCAATTTTAATTTACAATTCTCTAAATTTTAATCTCACACAGTTTAGTTTTTTTTTTTGTTCTTTGAAACTGATCATCATACGTATTGGTTAGCTTGAAGCTTGTGACCAACAGTGATTTCTATGCTACCTGCAATGCCAACATTACAACTGTGTACATTCATGATGAAAAAGTAAGCAAAAATCAATCTGGATTAATGAGGACCAGATAAACAAGGTTCTTGATTAGTTATGTGTATTTCACATATAAGTATACAAATGCCCTGCTACAGGGATTTTTAAGTGTTTTTAAGATAGGGCAAGTGTGAAATGATATTAGCTGTTGAGGCAGTATTTTATATCACAACACTGTGAATGCCAGAGTGATTGTAGTGCAAATTAGCATTATTGTATGACAATGATTTGAGATGTTTGTTAGTTATAAGCATTGTTAGGAAATAAGTTTACACGGCCTCACTGAAACTGACAATAGGAGCGGGTAACAATGAAACGATGGGATGAGTTGTTTATCAATTAGATAATACAAACAAATGACGTCAGAGTAGCGTGCCTTTCTTTAGAAATGGAGGGAATATCTTCCCTAGAGCATATGTGTTCATAATTTTAATTGGATAAAAAAATAGACGCTACTGTTGGCGCGCTTTATTAACCAATAGCAGCTCGATTATAATCTTTAGGCATATCGGGGTGAGGAAGTATAAATGCTGAAGCCAGAGATAAGTATCGCACAGTTCAACAGAATCATCCACGGGTTACACCACGCGCAATTCTACAGAATCTCTCGCGTTGTAAACATAGTTATAAAATGTGAAATACGCGAATTAATAATGTGCGGCAAATAAGTGATTATAGTTACATTCGAAAATATAACAGTTTCAGTCAGGCGTGTATCAAAAGTAAATCTGTGAAATTAATGAAGTGTGATGGCAATAAAAGTGTAAAAACAAATTCTTTTATCAGTGTTATCTTTTAGTAACAACTCCTTTCCGTTTACACACCCTGTTTAAGAGATTTGCTCGACTGGGTAATAATAGCTAGCCGGAGGACAAAGAACTCAAAATTCAAAATAGTAAAACAATAACAGGCGCTCATCAAATAAGATAACACGAAAGATACCACGACACTGTATATTCTTAATTCTTATGCTTTAAAGTTTTCTTGTTATTTGGAAGAGGTACTTTAAGTTGAAATACACACTACATATGACAAATATATTTGATAATGTTTCAGGGCTTTGGAGGCCCAGGTGAACCACAGCAGAAACATGCCTTCAGTTCAGCTCAGCTGCAACAACTAAGGGTGCAGATCATGGCCTATCGACTTCTCGCACGCAATCAACCCCTGTCCCAGCAACTGGCAATGGCAGTCCAAGGTAAGCGTCTTGAACCAACACATCCCAGCCAGTGTCCTACTCCACCTTTTCAACAGCAGCAACAAACACAGCAACAACAGCAGCAGCAGCAACAACAGGCTCAACAACAGCAACCTCAGCAGCAAGTTCCTCAGCAGTCACCACAGCAACAACAGCAGCAGTCCCAGCAAATACAGCCACCACCACCATCATCACAACAGCAGCAGCAACAACAGCAGCAGCAGCAACAACAGTCATCACTCCAACAAATACCACAGTCTCCTCAACAGCAGCAGCAACAGCAACAACAAAGAAACAGTCAGCAGCAGTCAGATTCAGGTTAATATACTAATATTATGTAATGGTGAAATTATACTAAGGTAACAACATGTGGCATGCCATATTTCTCATGCTACGTGTGTTATTGTTATGTGATAAGCTGCAATTGCATCCTAATGCATGATGCATGACTTTATTTTTGATCTTGTTTCAATGAAAATGCATTTATGTAGTGTTTGTTGGCTAAAATAAAGGTTTATTACACCAGTACGATTCGACAAACTCGAAGTTTCATTTAAATCTATCTACTACTGTCCTATGCAGAAGAAATACCGAACTGCTATTGATAAATATAGTTTTACAAGGACTTCACTCAAGAAACAAAGATGCTTCATGTTTATCTGCACCACGTATGGGAGCCAATTTGTCGCGGTCACTTCGTGTTATCTTATTTCCGAGTGCCTGTTATTGTTTTACTACTTTGGATGTTGGGTTCATTGTCCTCCGGCTAGCTATTATTATTACTCAGTCAAGCATATCTCTTAATCAGGGTGTGTAAACGGAAAGGAGTTTTTACTAAAAGATAACACTGATAAAAGAATTTGTTTTTACACTTTTATTACCGTCACAGTTTATTCATTTCACATTATCTTTTGATACACGCCAGACTGAAACTGTTATATTTTCTAAGATCACTATAATCACTTATTTGCTGCACATTATTAATTTGCGTATTTCACATTTATAACTAACTTTACGACGCGAGAGATTCTGTAGAATTGCGTAACGTGTACTTTAAGTATGCTTCCGTTGAACTACGCGATGTGTAACCCGCGAACGATTCTGATGAACTACGCGTTACCTCTCTCTGGCACGGAATTTATACTCCCTCACCTGATATGCCTAAAGATTATAACCGAGCTGCTATTGGTTAATAAAACACGCCAACATTAGCGTCTATTTTTATATCCAATCAAAATTATGAACACATATGCTATAGGGAAGAAATTCCCTCATTTTTAAGAAAAGCGCGCTAATCTGACGTCATTTGCTTGTCTCTAATTGATAAACAACTCACCCCCTCGCTCATTGTTACCCGCTCTTATTGTCAGTTTCAGTGAGGCCGTGTAAACTTATTTCCTAACAATGCTTATAATTAACAAACATCTCAAATCAATGTCATACAATAATGCTTATTTACACTACAATCACTCTGGCATTTACATTATTGTGATATAAAATACTGCCACAACAGGAGGCCTTGCATATAAACCCTATCGTTGTTATTATTCTGTTACATAATTCAGCTTGCTCGTGTACGAGGTCTGTTAAAAAAAATTCTGGAACATTCGCAATTTCGCGCCAATGGAGTGTTGGAGGGAAATGTGTTTAGCATCCCTACACATGTCTGTGTTTAATGTGTAACTGCCGGAAGTTTCATTATTCTATGTCTGTTAGTTATTGTTCAGTGCTGTATTGAGTAGAACGTTGTATCGCACAGTTTGCAAATTTTGAGATGGCAGAGTTAGAGGAGCAACGCGTCTGCATTAAATTTTGCATGAAACTCAAGAAAACCTTTACAGAGACTCAAATGATGCAGGAAACCTACAGTGATGAGTGCTTAAGCCGTACTCTGTGTTACGAATGGTTCACATGGTTTAAAAACAGCCAGATGGAAGTTACAAATGACCCTCACTCAGGATGCCCTTTGACGTCTACCAACGATGCTCATGTCAGGAATGTCAACAAAATTGTACATGCCAATTGAAGACTGGCTATCGGGACGTGTTGTGATGCCTGCGAGAAAATGTAAGAAGGAAACGGTCTGAAATGTGGCGAGAATTCATGGCTCTTGCATCATGATAATGTACCCGCACATTCATCCCTGTTGGTGCATGACTATTGCACAAAAAACAATATCACTGTGCTGCCTCATCCTCCGTATTCTCCAGACCTGGCCCTTGCAGATTTTTTTATTTCCAAAGTTGAAAACCCCATTGAAAGGATGAAGATTTGCAAGGATAGACGAGATAAAAGAAAATTTGCAGATAGCGCTTCACACGATCCAGAAAGAGACGTACGAAGACTGCTTCCGGAAGTAGAAACAGCATTGGAAGCGCTGTATCAATTGTGGAGGAGAGTATTTCTAAGGAGACCATGCACAATAAGTATAAGCTAAGCGTAGGAAAATGTTGTGGACAAAATTACGGAATTTTTGGAACAGATCTCGTATGTTCTCAATAACCTATAAATAAACCATAACATTTGGCAAAACACCATGACTTTATACATCAGAAGTGACATGTAGATATATCATAGGAATGTATGAAAGAGGTATTCCTGTACATAATACAGCAAATATCACCCAGAAAGATGTTAAGTTTGTGAAATGTTGACCTTAAATAAGGCTTTACACCTCACCATGTTTGCTTACATTCTCGGAAAACGATAATACACTGCATTGGCACTTGTTCTGCAGTCTAGTGTGCTAGCTCCCTGCACTAATGTCCACATCTTCGGCTATTCGATTGTTGGATCTCATGGACTGGTTGTATTCTGCAATGATGGTGGATGTTTGGTGAACTTATGTATTAGTCTGTTTTCTTTGTTGCCTTGTCTTTGTATTTTCACATAAAAACTTTTTCTGTATTCCGCATGACTACGCACCAATTTTGATAGTCTTAATGTGTAAACATGAGCTGAAAGTTTAATTAATTTTGAAGATTTAGAAGCTATTAACAGTGATGTGTCATAATTTAAAATAAAGAGAGTTGAAGGTTGTTACACTACATCACTAAAATGTTCTTACTTGAATGCGTTTCGGGATACAGTTTGCTCTCATCGTCAGCATGTTTTCAACTACATGCCGAGTTGAAAACATGCTGACGATGGGAGCAAACCGTCTCCTGAAACGCGTTCAAGTAAGAACATTTTAGTGATGTGTAACAACCTTCAACTCTCTTTATTTTAAACTGAAAGTTTATTTGAAGTAACAAGTAATAGAATAATAAGCTTTTGTAAGAATAGTTTGTGGAAGAGTGAGTAGAGAAAATAATGTGAATGCAGCACATTAGATTTTTTCCCCTCTATTTTAACTGTAATTTCCTTGCCTCTCCGAAACATTAAAATTTAAAATACTGGTGGCATTTTCTATTTTATTTCTTTTAACACATTTATTATTCTGTGCTGACACTGAGCAAAATGGCTCTGCAGTAACATGCGAGGCCCACATTTGGGAGGTCTGGGTTTTATTCCCCTTTGACCACATGCTCTGACCTTGGGTTTTCCTGGTTGCTAGGCAAATTCTGGGGGTGGTGTTTTCATCTACCATAATTTCCTTTCCCTCATTTCCTTCTTCATCTTTCAGGCATGGTTTTAGGTTTTGTGTCATGGGGCTGTGCCGATGGATGGCATGCATGGTTGCTCTAAGGAAAGAGTATTCCCTGCGGACAGTACAGGGCTGTCTGGTTCAAAGGGTTGGTTGTTCATCATTCTCTGGGCGGCTCCAATAGTGGGATGGGTCTTAGAGCCAGAAACTATTAGGGACTTCCTTGTGTATCTGTTGCCTGTAGTCTCCTGTGGTTCCTTCACTTCATCCCTTCCTCGGGGGTTGGTAGCCACAATAGATCTCATGTAGCTCGCAGTGTGTAAGGTGTCCTTATCTGTTGTATACCGTATACCATACTCACATATTTTTCCTATGTCAGAGTCCAAGACACTAGTAAAATTTGTCTTACAATTCTCACTCCATTTAAATCTTTTTTATCTCCTCTTGCATGTACTCATATTTTTTAATTAGTTGTTGAGGCCGCAGATTATATACTTCAACATCTATTAATTATTAATTCGAATTAACCTTCTGAGGATGGGAACAACGGTTTCCCGAAACATGTTAAGTGAGTAAACTTAAGTGATGTTAGTGTAACAATTCCGACTCACCTTTAAATAAAACCAAACTTGGTATTTAGGTTCAGTATCTTCCAGAGATGCGACACGGTTTTCAAGAAAATCCTGCCACCCCAGATTACCCTTTACATGGAACATTTTTTGAAAATTTTTATTTTCTCAAAAACGGCTCTAACGATTTTGATTAAAGTATCATATGTTTAAGACATTTTTATGGCAAATAAAATGTATATCTCGAATTTTCTGGGAATGTCTCCAAAAGTATTCTTCATTGTGAACGACTTTTGCATAACTGGTAAACCATAAGAGATAGACAAAATTTTACTACACAGAAAATGTAGATCGCGTTAAAATACACAATTTATGTCATATACATTTTTTTTGTTGAGTGAACCATTTTCGAGATATTGCTTGTTATTCCCTTAAATTTTCCGATACTTATAGTTTTTCTCAAATGGGAATTCGTTATTCATTTTTTTTTTTGGTCTTGGATATGCAAAGAGTATTAATCTGTGGCAAAGAGAATGTTGCTGCACATAGCAACCAGCTAATAAGAGATATGTCTATGCTTAAAGGCTACTGTATTTCTATATTGCCCTTGCAAATACAAAACAAGGGGAACATAGTACACCTTAAGCGATAGTCAAATATTTTTAGAACTGATCACTATGTGTAAAATGTAAAAATGTTTGACATGTATTGTGTGTTTTAACAAGATCTACATTTTTTATTTAGTAAAATTTTGTCTATCTCTTGCGGTTTACTAGTTATGCAAAAGTTATGCACAAAGCCTAAACTACTAAGGTAGAAAGCGCAACGCCTTGTAACATTTAGTTAGTTTAACACATAAACATTTAGCAATAGTTTTTAATGATGGCATAATGTTTTTTTATATCCTGCACATACAAATAGAATGGAATGCGCCACATAGCAACCAGCTCTTAAAACATTTGACTGTCGCTTAAAGCCTACCAATTCTCCTTGCACCTGACAAAAAAATTAGCAATAAGATAGTTTCTGCAAATGTTCATCTTGATTAACGTGAAGTAGATGGAGAATAAGAGTTTGTAAAAATAGTTTGTACAAGAGTAGAGAAAGTCATGTGAGTGTAACACATCAGATTTTTTTTGGTTAGGTTCTTCAACTCCACCAGGGATGATGCAGCATCCTATGCGACCGCCAGGACCACCAGGTGGACAGCCTCCAACACAGTCCCCAATGACAGCTCAAATGGCTCCACCTATGGGTCCAGCTCCTATGCAGCAGCAGCAACAACAACAGCATCAGCAACCAGCGCCACAACAGCCACAGCCACCACATCAGCACCCACAGCAGCAACCACCACAGCATCCAGTGGCTCCCATTCCTGCCGGTCAACCGCCTCGCTTACTGCAACAGCCATCAGCTCAACCAGCAATCCCCACTCCTCCACTTGCTCAGCAGGCACCATTGCCTCCTCCTCCCATTCCGCCTCCTCACCATTCACCAGCCATGTTGACCAGCCAACCTCTTCCTGTGCCAATGGCTAATTGTGCTCCCGGTCCAGTTCCCATTCCACAGATGCCAGGTCAACAACCACCACCTGGAATGGGTCCCATGCCTGGGTCCATGCCAATGCCATTACCGCAGAACAGTGTGATGTCCCCAATGGTACCGACAAGTAGGCCTCCAGCAGCACCACCAGTTCAAGCACCTTGCCCTCCACAGAGTCAGCAGAAGCAAAATCGTGTCACTTCTGTCAGCAAACCTGTTGGAGTAGATCCACTTATGATTCTTCAGGAACGAGAAAACAGGTACCTACTGTTTAAACCTTTCTGTTATACAGTAGAATCTCGTTAGTACGTTTTTGTAGGGATCCAAGGATTTGGACGTCATAGGCAGGAAAACGTGTTAATGAAAATACAAAATCTGCGATTTAAGAACATCGTTATTTAATAAAATCTAATTATTACTATGTCTCCATGGGCAATTGAAATTGATTTTGAGTACAATTTCATACTGAATATGATCCGTGTTTCCATGTTATATTCAATATTGTTCAAATGGATTTGGATACACAAAAGCCCGAGAATAAATAATTCAAGCTTTTATGTTGGTCAACTTGGATTTTTGAGGTTAGTGAATGTTTTTGAGAAAATAAATTGTGAATTATGGAAGTGACAATAGTGGCTTTGCTGCGTGTTTTATTACACATGTGATAATTTCCGCTAAAAAAAAAACAAAATTATGAGCGTGCATTGTGTTACGAGTACGGTAGACGATAGTATCTTTGGCGTATTCAGTACGATTTGAATACAGTAGGTGTTTCCATGCAACAAATTTCGTTCCGATCCCCTTCTGATCCTACTTTCCAAGGGCTAGGTTTTGTTTTAGCATTTTTCCCTTCTTTAAAAGCAGTTTCAATCAATTTAGGTTTGCTAACAATCGTGTTTAAGGTTGACGTAGAAATGTTTAACTTCCTCACTGTATCCACATGTTTCATATTTGGATTGCGATCTACTTATCAAGGATTTTCAGTTTTTCACTGTTGGTTATTTACCACACTTTCTTTTTTTCATTGCAAAGGAAAAGTTAAAATACAATGTATGTATGTTTGGTCAACACTCACAGTAGAAACTATCGTTGGCGTTTACTACGCCAAGGTAAAGCATTCTCTATCCCACAAATCGTGTCACACAAATGCAATACATGCATGTGATTGGCTGCCGGTATACACCCGTGACCAAGGATTGCCCAAAGTGGCAAATGAAGTCGTCAAGTATTTTGTTCTATGTTGCCAATCCTCCTTTTGAGAAGCACGAGTACTAAGTTGTTCATTGTTTTAGTTCAGGTGGTTGGGTTTCTTTCATACATTAGTAGTATACTGTCTATTTCAGTAAATTCACATACCACCCAGGTCTCTGTTGCAAATTTAAAAAAATTACCCTGGCACCTTACAACAAATTTAGCACCAATAATCTCATTAAAACAAGATAATGTGATTCCATACTCCTGGACAAAAAGTCTGGAATCTACCGGATACAGTGTGAAAATTGTGAAAAGGTTTACATTGGAAAAACGAAAAGGAGCATAGGCACCCAATTCAAGGCACACCGATGTTGCATAAAGTTCAAACAGACTGACAATTCAGCAGTTACTTTTCACTTCTGGACTCAAAATCATGAAATAGACACCAATATCCAGTTGCTGGAACGAGCCCCAAAACCCAAAGAGCTTGAAGTTATGGCAGAAGATTTACTTAAAGAAGTTTGAAAATCCCATCATGAACTTTGATTTGCCAGAAGCAGACAACCCTCTATTTAGTTTCATCCATAGGTCACCAGAGGACACCCCAGGCTTTTAACAATATGACTCAAGAATTCATCCGACAGGCAGCTGATGATGTGAGCTCATGCTCACAATACATATTCTCCAAAATAAATAAATAAATAAATGAGTGAAGTTAGTAAGAGTGTTTAGGCTGTCTCCTTTTAACTTTCATCAAGTATATTTTATTAATTGCTTCACTGTGTGCGATTCCTCCACTTTTTGGATGTGAAAAAATAAATATACCTGTTTATTCTGTACTACTTTCATCTGATGATGTATCTAAATCAGCATCCCGTGTCATATGGTCCTCAGACTGTCCATTGCATTTGAAATGCCAGTCTTGAAGTTCTTTGTGATGCTTTCTTGTTTGATGAGATTCCATGCTCTTTTTATCCACTGACATACTTGTTCAATGGAGGGCCACTAAATGTTCCCACCTTTTGCTAGAGGCAGTGAACCAGATGCCATGCAATACCCATACAATCAGTGCAGATAACCTTTAAATGGTTTGTTAATGTATACATCCAGAGGTTGTAGCACTGATGTAAACCCTCCAGGAATTATTGCTGGAACTGTGTTCAGTCAAAATAAGCATTTGTTCTTTTATTGATCACGAAAACTATCCAAAACAAGCATGGCCCTTTTCCGTAGCAGAGCTCCAGGCGTTGATCCCACGTAATTCATTTTCAGCCATTACTTCAGGAGGTCAGCCGACATCCATCTTTTTTTCATGCACCCTTAAAATTATACCAGGTGGAATATCACACTTTGCCATAGGTTTTCTTTTAAAAATAACAAAGGGCAGCAGCTTTTTTCCATCGGCCTAGCATTGCTAGCATCACCGTGCAACGAAGTTTTTCTGTACCCGTTGTTTTAATTAAAAGAGTAGAAGCACCCTTTACATCCACTGGTGTGTTTCTTGGTAAGTCAAAAATACCGGTGTCTCATCCGCATTCTCTATTTATGATAGCAGAAATTCATTTTTGCACCTCGGCTGGATTATGAAGTGGTGAAACTGTATCACTTTGTAGTCATGTGGCAGATGCTGGGCCAGTATCATTCGTCTTGTCAAACTAAGTTTCTTGCGCTGCATAAATTGGGCGACCCACCCCAGGCTAGCTTTGAATTCCACATGTGAAATACCATGCATTTTTCCTGCTTCCCTTGCTTTCAACAGTAACATTTTGTATGTTACCACAATGCCTTCATTTCTTAGTTCCACAACATAATCTAACACTTCTTGGTCAATATCCGGATATTTGCCATGTTTTGGGCCCCGAAAAAATCAACAGGTAATTTGGCACGTTTAAATTTTTTTGTCTGGTCCTCCAGTAACGAATTAATTTGTGTTCTACGCCAAACTCTTCCCGCATGCTTCACTCTTGTTTTTCTCCACAAAATGAACTACTTGAAGTTTAAATTTTGCCTTGTTACTATTATTCTTTCTTCGTATTGCACACTGCTTATGACACTACTTAATGCTTTCAGTACAGGACATGACTGAACTGCTGCCACAAGTTTAAAATAAGCTTGAAACATGATAGGGATGTTCAAAAGTTTTCACAAAAATTGCAATGAAAATTACTTTTGTTTGAAAACCTTCTAATATCATAGGGGGAGGAATTACATGAGAGGGGAAATTTATGCAAGTAAATAGAGTACTAATTATTGCTGTAGCAATGTGGCTTAATCACTCAGAATCAAAACAGAAAAATGTAGGGTCTTAAAGCTGTAGGGTTAACATTGAGCATTTTAAGAAGGGAAATGAGACAATGCAAGAACTCTCTTTCCTCTTACAAGCGTGGTAGACATAATTACTTGAGCATCAGGAGTCAAATTTGGAACACACTTGCTTCACTTGCTACTGTTATTATACGACATGTTTCAGAAGCCTTCATTCCATCTTCAGCTGTAGGTTGACTTACAGCTGAAGATGGAAGTGAAGGCCTCAAACATGTCCTGTATAATAACCTAGTAAGTGAAGCAAGTGTGTCTCAAATTTGATTCCTAATCCTCAAGTAATTAGCTCCAGCTTTACTGTTAAAAAGCTTCTAAATAAATTAACAATGGTAGGCATAGTTTTCAGTACTTGAAGGTGGAACAACAACCGTCAATGTGACAAAACGAAATGTGTGTGGTGGATCTTATTATTCTGTATGGCTACATTATTGTTTGTTTTGGAACCCTTAAAATATTATTTGCATTCTTGAACAACTGTCAAAAAAGTCACAAACAAAATATGTCGCATTGACCTTACTATTGTGTATAGTATATTATTGTTTATTTCTTTTAGAACTCTTAAATACTATTTGAATTCTAGAAGATTCTACAAAATGCTAACTCTTTAATTAAATTAATGATAGAAGCATTTTTTCAATTCTGGGAAATACTGAATGGAAGAACCCCTCTTTTACATTCTGAAAAAAATTTTCCAGTCTTTTAGACATTTTTTATTTCTTTTTTTAACTCTGTGATTTTCCTAGGTTTATATATAATACAGAGCAACCCATTGAACTGTGAACCAGCATGTGGTTTCCTGCCAATGTGTGATATTGGTGCTCATTGTCATCTGTAGCTCACAGATTGGTACTGACGCAACCATAAAACAAATTCTGTAACTATTTTAAAAAGCTTTACTTACCATTTTATGAAAGGAGGTGCTGAAACTGGCCAGTTATTGTTCATACAAGTTTTGACACTCTTTAGGAAGCTATCCATTTGGAATTTGGAATGAGTCATGCCATTCTTTTACATTGACTTAAAACTGGATTTCATTTGTCCTCACCCTTACCAGTTGGGTGCCTCCCAACTCACCTGCTTGAAGAGCATGTGCCACTTCAACAATTTAGTAATTCTTTGTACAGAGATATAAGAAATGCCTATTGTGAAAGATGCGTAAGCAATTTTTGGGGGAGTTCTCCAAATGATGACCAATACCATCTAGTTTTATTTAAGCAAGAACTCTCCACATTTGTGGCAGTATTTTTTAACACTTAAATGATTTCAGTCAAATTATGTTATATAAAATATAATAACAGCCTGCCTTAAAGCAATATGTGTATGTAACAATATATAAAAAGTGTATATTGCAGTCATTGTATATGTTTATATTATTGTATACATGTGTAACAAAGTTATGTGAATGTATTACGTAATTTAATAATATAGGAGCTGTGAGAATAATAGGTTAAAATTGCTAACAATGAGGTAACCTTGAGGCGATAATGAGTAAGAAAGTGTAATAATGCTACTAGTCATTCTTGGAGCAACAACAATGTAATTTTGTGGCAGTTTATAAAATAGCCAATCAACCAGAAAAAAGCTTAAGTTAAATAAAAGTATTCTATTGGATTAAGAATAGCCAATCAGAGACTTGAAATACAGAAATTTACAAATTTTAGCGGTTGAAATCAAGTCAGTTGCTTGTAGACAGTGCTCATAACTGGACTTGTTGGTTGCAGACAGTGTTACTAATCAGACGCGAGATGCATCCTCGAGAAATTTAATACGTATTCGTGTGAGACGAAAATAGTTTGTGTTAAAAAGTGCAAGTAATTAACAAAAGAATCTCACAGCTCTCTATATCAGTGAAGTGTTATTAAAATCGTGTCAAGAATTAATAAAAGAGGAGTGAATTAAAAATTATAGTCTGTGTAAGCCTACATTCTTCAGTCACCACCTCCCTGCTAAGACATTCATGTCTAAAAATAAATACTGACGCAGCCGAGGCAAACATAAATACATAATATTTAAAGAAACGGTCAAATTACAAAGTTAATATTTTTTAAACATTTGGGGCGAAGGCTACCGGAAACTTTTTACCATACGTGTGGTTGTTACTAAGTTCGGCTCCCAACGGTCGAAATACAATACTCCTCCTAAAATTAACGTTTCTCGCAATCCAATAGCTTTCTTAGACTGAACACTACCAATGGTTTGAAATTTATTATAAAGATTGTTGTACAGGCTGGAACTATTGCACCCATGAATGTTTCTGCAAATCATATTTATGAGGTGACTGGGTTAAGATATGAATCGCACAAACACTCACTGTGCAGCAGAAGACTATTCTGAGCCATAATCCACTTTGTAACAAAGTTAATCACTCTTAACAACCGAACTATATTCTAGCACTGTTCAGTCGATGTTGGAGAGCCAGACGCTAGCATGAACTACATTGCACCTTCGGCAGGGAACACATGCCTGCACATCCTGTGGAAAAACAACACAAGTGGGTTAACAGTTCATATTTTAAACTTCTCACAATTTTTGTCTTTTGGTGTATCCAAAAATGCTTTTAAATGGTACAGACTTATAAAGTCATGAATGCGGCTAAGTGCAGTTGATGGGTAATTATTTTTACTTTCTCTACTACGTATAGTAAGTAGGGGAAGTATTGCATTCCACCCAAAAATTCGATACCGAGATTTCACCGGAAATACATGTTTTGAGACCTCCTGAATCCAAAAAAAGCATTTTTGGAAACATGTCCGTGTGTGTGTCTGTGTGTCTGTGTGTGTGTGTGTCTGTGTGTGTGTCTGTGAACAGCATAACTCAAAAACGAACAGTCGGATAAACACCAAACTTGGTATTTAGGTTCAGTATCTTCCAGAGATGCGACACGAAGGTTTTCAAGAAAATCCCCCCACCCCAGACTACCCTTTACATGGAACATTTCTCGAAAATTTTAATTTTCTCAAAAATGGCTCTAACGATTTTGATGAAAATATCATATGTGTAAGATAAAGTCATGAGAAATGAAATGTATATCTCGAATTTTCTGGGAATGTCTCCAAAAGTATTCTTCATTGTGAACGACTTTTGCATAACTGGTAAACCATAAGAGATAGACAAAATTTTACTACACAAAAAATGTAGATCGCGTTGAAATACACAACTTATGTCATATACATTTCTTTTGTTGAGTGAACCGTTTTCGAGATATTGCTTGTTATTTCCTTACATTTTCCAATACTTATACTTTTTCTCAAATTCGTTATTCATTTTTTTATGTCCTAGACATGCAAAGAGAATGGAATGCGCCGCATAGCAACCAGCGTTAAAATATTTGACTATGGCTTAAAAGCTACCATATTCCCCTCGCATCTACAAGAAAATTACCAATAGGATTGACATCTCGATATCTCGATTAAC
Source organism: Deroplatys truncata (assembly GCA_030765065.1). Taxonomy (NCBI): domain Eukaryota; kingdom Metazoa; phylum Arthropoda; class Insecta; order Mantodea; family Mantidae; genus Deroplatys; species Deroplatys truncata. The sequence goes on from CM060979.1 coordinate 19,873,247, forward strand.
ATGAAGCATTTGGAGAATAGACGTTTGTAAAAATAGATTGTACAAGAGTAGAGAAAGTCATGTGAGTGTAACACATCAGATTTTTTAAAATAAAATTTAGATGCAATTTAATTGTTTTGGAATGTATCTGTAATGAAATTATATAATAATTCGCTCCTTCATCTACATTTTTTCTTAGAACCCAGGAAAATATATAGAAGTTCTGCAGTTTATTGAAAAGTGTGTAGTGGTATTTTGACTAAACATAATTTTTTTTGTCTAATAAGGTTTCATTACACTGCTGTGTCTATTCCAAATATATGAGAGCAAATGACTTTTTACAACTTTATGGCAAAAAAGGCATTTTTATGGCTTTGTGGGCAGATTCATAGTGTTAACAGATTTACACCATGGACATGATAAAGCATTAAATTCTGTTGCATTATATTGTATATATTACAGACTAAATGTACCATGCTGATTGGTATACAGTGCTATAATATGCCAGAGCTTATCTGTGCATTTATCCTTCATCACAACCATGGTACCCCCTTCACTGCGCTTCAACAAAATGCATAGTGTGCAGATTTAAAATTAGACTGCAGTAACCAGCAGTAAATGGGCACAAGCATTTGATGGACAATGTACACTGTAAAGTCAACTCCCCTATGTGAATTGTTTATCTTATACACATTCTAGGCTGAGGGATATAAGTTCCCCATTTTTTGTGACAGCTTTTGTTTATATAGTTCATGTTTTTCTTCTTCTGCCTTTCAAGGATTAGGTCTATCGACCTGTTCCAGTCTCAATTCCATCTTTTAACTGGCCTTCCTATGTCCCTCTTTCATATAGGTTTGTATTGTAAGGCTATCTTTGGAATCCTTCTTACTTCCATTCTTTGTAAATGTTCTTTCCATTTAGTTCTTGTTATGAAGCCTAAAATATAGAGTAGAAAACTGTGTATAGCCTTGGTAGAGGTTTTCTTCTCGTTAAGACTTGTTTATGTTAGCTCCACTTCAGGTGGGGTTCCTCAGGGCTCTACTCTTGGACCTCTTCTGTTTTTAGTGTACATAAACGATTTACCATTCAATATACCTCATGGAGAAACTATCCCGTATGCTGCTAATACCAGCTGTATACTTAGGGGAGATACTTGCACAGAATTGCAACAGCAGGCCGATAGTGTTATGATCAAATTGATGCAATGGCTGTCCATAAACATATTTACATTAAACAGCAATAAATCTCTTTGCACGAGTTTTGCAGTATCTAATAGAGGAAACGTAGATACTGAACCAGCAATTACCTATAATAGTAAAATAATTCAACACGTATCGGACACAAAATTCTTAGGAATAACTATCGATAAATTCTTGAACTGGAAACCACACATACAGTGCATTACATCAAAAATTAATAGAGCACACTCCTCTCGGAGTTTCAAATGGGTTTCCGCAAGAGAAGGAGAACGGTAGATAACTTATTCATAATTAAAACTCTGGTGGATAAGTATTTAAAAGAAAAAAGGGGAAAATTATACATGGCATTTGTTGATTTGGAGAAAGCGTATGACCGCATTGATTTAAATTTGTTGTGGCACAAACTTTTGAGGAAGGGAGTAAGCCAACAGATGGTAAATTTATTTAAAGCTCTATATAAGGACAACACATTCTGTGTGAAAGTAGGAGCAGGATTGGTGACAAAAGAAGTAAATCAAAGGAAGGGGCTACGACAAGGATGTAAATTAAGTCCAGTGCTATTTAATCTGTACATTGATGATATCCTCACTGAAATAGGAAGGAATAATAATTGGTTGCCTACGATAAATAAGGTATCAATCCCTGGGTTATTATTCGCTGATGATTTAGTGATAGGATCAATTTCAACGATTGGTCTGAAGCAGTCCCTACAGCAAATGAATAAATACTGCGATGAGTGGAATTTGAAAGTAAATCAAGAGAAGACTCAAATTATAGTGTTTAAGAAAGGTGCCAAACTGAGCAAGTATGAAAAGTGGAAGAATGGAGAGAAGGAATATAAAGTGGTCAGAGACTGTATATATTTAGGGGTTAAAATGGATGGGGGTGGAAAATGGGAGAAACAGAAGAAACTGGTATTGACAAAGGGGAAAGGGGCAATGGCAGCGATTAGAGGGTGCAAATATAGAATACCAGATATAAATGTTAAATGGCTAGAGAAAATATATAACACAGTAGTTGAAGCAAAAATGTTATATGGTAGTGAAATATGGGGAGTAGAACGAGGCTGGGAAGAGATAGATATGGTACATAGGAGTTTCTGCAGAGAAGTGTTAGGCCTGCCAAATGCTACAGTTAAGGAATTTGCTCTAATTGAAATGCAGAGAGTGGGGGGGAAAGGGGTAATAATGGAGAGAGCTCTTAAATATTGGTACAGACTATTAAATTTAGAAGAGAAGAACTTGTTGAGGCAGTGTTTGGAATTCCAAGAAAGGAGCTTGAAGAATGGGTGGAGTTATAGTATACAGACTAATTTGGAAAATAGTGGTCTAGGGGAAATCTGGAGAAGGAGGGAAAATAATGTTAAGGGTTTCTGGAAAGAAGCTAGGCAGAGGTTTGAAGATATAGAGATACAAAATTTATTTAGCAACATTGGGAACAAAAGTTCCTTGGAATCATATATATTAATAAAAAATGTATGGGCTAGAGAACAGTATGTGGATAACACAAATAAGGAACAAAGAGAAAGTATTGCCTGGGCACGAGCAGGTGTATGGAGATTAATAGGAATGAGAAATGGGTTCCCACAGAATCAGTGCCCAATATGTGGGGAAAGAGAAGATTTAGAACATATCGTTTTTGACTGTAAAGGTACACAACATTGGAGAAAGGTAGCTATAAATGGGAAATGGGTAAATCGGGACAGGAAAGTAGCTTTAAGCAGGATTTTTAACAAGGATAGTAAAAAGGTAGGAGAATACTTGTCCAAAGTTAAAAAGAAATGGTTATGGACAATAAAAAGAGATGTAAATTAATTTCATCAAGTGATGTTAAGTTTTGTAATTATATTATTATTATTATTATTATTATTATTATTATTATTATTATTATTATTATTATTATTATTATTATTATTATTATTATTAGTATATTATTATTATTATTATTATTATTATTATTATTATTATATATTATTACTATAAGATTATTATTTTGGTACCATTACTATTATTTTTATTATTATTATCATCATTTTTTATGTTATAATAAGAGTGTAATATGGGTAGAATATGGCAAGATAACAGCTTGGGCTGATGTATAGCCATATTCTAGGGAAGATTGCTAGCACAAATAAATAAATAAATAAATAAATAGAGCACACTACATAATCTCAGTGCTAAAGCATATCTGTAATCCTCATAAAATAAAAATTATATATTTCTTGTGTGTGCAGTCGGTGCTTGCCTATAGGGAAATTCTACTAATGTAAATAAACTATTTATAACTCAAAAGAAAATAATTAGAAACATGTTTAATTTAAAGAGAACTGAACACTGTAGAACACATTTCAAACAAAACAATATACTCACCCTACCCTGTTTGTACATCTTAGAAACAGTTTTCTTTATAAATAACATTCATTACTTCTATTCAAACAGCACCATACGTGAGCATTCCACTAGAAGCAAGAATAATATTCACTTACTAGCCGCCAGAATGACAAAAAAGGTTAACTCTATATTACATACAGGAATCCTGATGTATAATTTAATTACAAAAAAATCTGATGTGTTACACTCACATGACTTTCTCTACTCTTGTACAATCTAATTTTACAAACGCCTATTCTCCATATGCTTCATGTTAATCGAGATATCGAGATGTCAATCTTATTGGTAATTTTCTTGTAGATGCAAGGGAAATATGGTAGCTTTTAAGCGATAGTCAAATATTTTAACGCTGGTTGCTATGTGGCGCATTCCATTCTCTTTGCATGTCCAGGACATAAAAAAAATGAATAACGCATTTGAGAAAAAGTATAAGTATTGGAAAATTTAAGGAAATAACAAGCAATATCTCGAAAACGGTTCACTCAACAAAAGAAATGTATATGACATAAGTTGTGTATTTTAACGCGATCTACATTTTTTGTGTAGTAAAATTTTGTCTATCTCTTATGGTTTACCAGTTATGCAAAAGTCGTTCACAATGAAGAATACTTTTGGAGACATTCCCAGAAAATTCGAGATATACATTTCATTTCTCATGACATTATCTTAAACATATGATATTTTCATCAAAATCGTTAGAGCCATTTTTGAGAAAATTAAAATTTTCGAAAAATCTTCCATGTAAAGGGTAGTCTGGGGTGGGGGGATTTTCTTGAAAACCTTCGTGTCGCATCTCTGGAAGATACTGAACCTAAATACCAAGTTTGGTGCTTATCCGACTGTTCGTTTTTGAGTTATGCTGTTCACAGACACACACACACACACACACACACACACACACACACAGACACACACACGGACATGTTTCCAAAAATGCTTTTTTTGGATTCAGGAGGTCTCAAAACATGTATTTCCGGCGAAATCTCGGTATCGAATTTTTGGGTGGAATGCAATACTTCCCCTACTTACTATACGTAGTAGAGAAAGTAAAAAATTAATGACAAACATCCACCTAGGTTCAGAAAGCAGGTTAAGAGGTTTTTAATTGATCACTGTTTTTATAATATAAGAGTTTTTTGAGTTCTTTTGCTACAGGGTATAGATACACAATAAAGTAACGTTTAACTATCTTTTTATGTATATAGTAACTTATTGAATTGTTTATATTTATGATGTAATTATTTGTAGAAATAGATTATTCTACTGTATTAGACGAAGCCATGAGATTGTAACAAATTTCCAGTCGGTGAATAGACACTATCTATTGTGGTACCAGGAAAAATTTCAGTATCTGTGACAAAAAGAAGCAGTACTACCACCTCTTCAAGGATAAAATAGACTTTCTATTTATTTTATATGTAATTTTGTATATTTACTGCTCTGAATGTTTTACACATTAAATTTGTGTGTTTCAGTTTCAAGAAATTGGTAAATATGAATGTGTCATGGTGGCCTCTGTTTTAGTGTACTGTTGTAGTGACATACAGATTCACTTAGCTGTCCATTTGAACTTCCAGGTTAGGTGCTCCCTCGCAAGAGGAAGTTTTGTCTAATGAGGTGGTTCCAGTTTTTTCCAAAACACATGTCAGAAAATGGTTTCTGCAGTCAGATCCCTGAATTTTAAAAGCAGAGATAGCTTTGTTTTCTTTGTAATCACTAAGAAAAATGAAAGGTAATGAAATATAATTGTTGCAGATTGGCAGCTCGCATTGCACTACGCATTGAACAATTAAGTAATTTGCCTACAACAATGCCAGAAGATCTTCGGGTGCAAGCACAAATAGAACTTCGTGCACTTAGAGTACTTAACTTCCAGAGGCAACTAAGGAGCGAGGTGAGTTTAAAATGATGATTAGCATATACTCCATTTACAGAATTATGTTGGTTATATTTTTAGATTTGGGGATAGCTTATAGTTTCATCATTATTTTAAGCTATAGTGTTATAGAAAATCCCAAGGATGGTTGATTTAAACTAGGGATGGGATCTGGATCTCTTGGTACTCGATGGTACCAAGTATGTCTAATACTTTGAGATAAGCCTTCGATACTTTTTAGATACTTCTAAATTTTTAAGTTTTGCATTATCGAAAGTTTTTGCATTTAACTTCGCTAGACAAATGAAAGGAGTCAAGACGCCATGTTATTGCCTCGCATGTGTCCCCCAAAGAGTTGCAGGACCATAGCTTTTGATAAAACTTGACTGCATTTTCTGTGGGTAAATCAAAGCTACATTCCATAGACTCTTGTCTAAATGGAAACATTGGGGAAAGGAGTAGAGGCAACATGCAGCTTTAACTGAGTTGTGAATAAAACTAATTTAGTTGACAACTAAATTACATTTCTGCAATAGTCAAGCTTGGTGACTTACTCTTAGCCTTTACATTTACATACTCTGGTGACTAAAATCTGTGAATCCGGCAGAAACAAATCAGAACTTAAGATGGGAGATTATTATTATTAATTATTATTATCATCATCAGCAGCAGCAGCCTTGACTAACAATACGGGATATATAACCTATGACATTACCAAGATAAAACAATGCTGCCAATTGGAGAATGTCAAACAGGAACAATTTTGGCATTAGCATACAATGCAAAATTAGTTAAATGCATTTATACACAGAAATCTATTAATAAGAACATAATTCAGTGAAGAAGCTATCGCCTTTACAGTTTTTTTATAAAGCGAGTATCGAGTATTGGTGCTCAAAAATCAGTATCGTTGACTATCAAGAAATATTGGTATCGTCCCATCACTAATTTAAGCCAAATTTAAATCTTTTTTTTCCCCTTCCTTTGTATCTTTAGTTTTTTCTATACCCCCTTTTTTACTTCCTCTACTATGTATAGTAAATAGGGGAAGTATTGTATTCCACCCAAAAATTTAATACCGAGATTTCACCGGAGGCCCTCTGAATCCAAAAAAAGTATTTTTGGAAACATGTCCGTGTGTGTGTCTGTGAACAGCATAACTCAGAAACGAACAGTCGGATAAACACCAATGTTGATGCTCCTTACACCAAGCGAGGTATTGTTTGGCATTTTCCTGCATGATGTGTGGCTTATGAGCAGCCGCTCAACCATGGAATCCAAGGTTTCTCACCTCATGCCTAACTGTCATAGTACTTTGGAGTGGATCCTGATGCAGTTTGGAATTCCTGTGTGATGGTCTGGTTAGATTTCTGCCTATTACTCTTTACGATCCTCTTCAAATATCGGTGGTCTCTGTCAGTCAACAGACGAGGTTGGCCTGTACGCTTTTGTGCTGTACATGTCCCTTCACATTTCCACTTCACTGTCACATCAGAAACAGTGGACCTAGGGATGTTTAGGAGTGTGGAAATCTCACGTACAGACTTCTGACACAAGTGACACCCAATCACCTGACCATGTTCGAAGTCCGTGAGTTTCACGGAGCAGTCCATTCTGCTGTTTCATGATGTCTAATGACTACTGAGGTCGCAGATAATGAGTACCAGGCAGTTGGTGGCAGCACAATACACCTAAGATGAAAAACATATGTTTGTGGGGGTGTCCGGATACTTTTGATCACATAGTGTATTACCTGGACATTTGCAAACAAGCTTTTCTTAACCTTCATGCAGTATCACAGAAACAAGTGTTTTGAATATCAAATCTCCTTGTTAAAGGACAAATTCCAAGGGATAAACGAGGTGAAAATGAGTGCACCACCAAGATTACAGACGTCATGAATGCAATCTATGAACATATCCATTCAATCCCCCTTAGGAAAACCCACTAGACTGGCAAAGAAATAAAATACTTGCACACACGCTTGAATATTAGAACAATGCATGACCTTTGCAGCAGAAATATCCGACGTTAAATGTTAAGTATGAGTTTTATAGAAAGTACTTCTCTGAAAACACTGATTATGCTTTTGACTGCCCACAAATTGATGTTTGCAGCAAATCTGAGGAACTAGGGCACCAAGATAAAAAGACCTCGTATTACTGACAGCTGCAAGAGGGCAGCACAAATTGATCTGGATGTACATACGTGTAGGATAAGAGATTGTATACTTCCTTAAAGCAAGTGGAACAGAATAAAGATAGTTATGTTGCTGGATTGACATTTGACTTAATGCAGAATTTGGCTGTGCCAAACATCCCTGTGCAGGAAACATTTACTACCTTAGACAGCTATGGGTGAACAGCTTCTGCATTTATAACATCAAATCCAGACATTGTATCATGTATCTATATCAGAGGGAAAGATGGGAGGAAATGAGGAATGTTCCTTCTTACATGATTACATTCAGACTTCTCTCCCAGAATATATTTCAGAACTACACCTCTTCTCTGATGGAGCACCAGGGCAAAACAAAAACCACATGCTAATCTGAATGTGCCTTGCATTAACGCAGTTGGGCAAGATGAACAAGATCATTCACAGACTTCCAGAGAGGGGTCATTCTTACCTTCCTTGTGATCGAGTGCTTGGTGTAATGAAGAGAAAAATCTCAAATTGTGACAGGGTTTATACTCCTAAAGAATATGTGGAGCTAATAGTTAATAGTGTGTCAGGAATTACTGTGCAGACAGAAATCATTACGAACTTTGATAAGTGGTGGCCACAGTTTTTCAAGAAAATGTTGGTTCTGCAGAAACAGTGCGTAAGGATCTTCCAAGAAACAAGAAAGAAACATTTGCAATTTCCCAGTATAAAGAATTCATTTACAAAACTGCTAAACCTGGAACAGTAAGGACATGCCCATTCATCAACAGTTGTTTGACACACGCATTCTATTTGATGAAGACGCAATCAAATTTTTGTATGCATTTGGAGCCAGCATATCCACAACTCAAAGTGCCAATTCAGAAGAAGAAAATGGAGGACATACAAAAGCTAGTGAAATATGTTCATGGAGAAAATGCACTTAAGTTTCATGATCTGCTGCAGTGGCCAGTGATTTCTTAAAAAATTCATAATAGATAAAAGAATATAACAGTTATTTGCATTTTATACATGTGTTTCCCCCCCCCCCCAAAATCCTTAATTTCATTACAAATTTTGATATGCCTTTCATTTTGTGTTTGTTTTTATGAAGTATAAATATTGTAGTTGTATTAAAGATGCTAAAATTCAGTATTGTAACTAAAACTACATTTTGAAATTAATAAACATGCGAAACTGTAGTAAACTGCTCGAGTGGAGAAAGGAACTATACCCCCGCCGCTATAACGTTGCACTTGACAGCTAGCGTTTAAGTTGGTACACTCGCGAAAAAACAGATGAAAAGCTTCAACCGTTTGACTTCCTAAGCCAATCACAAGGCAGCATTCCGGATGGTCGATGACAAAGCGGAACCGGATCTAGAATCGGCTCTGTTGCCGGATGTAACTATTCCCAACCATGTGCTTCAGTTTGTGAATCTCTAGCAGAGCGTCGAGTTGTTCTTTGCAAGCTACATATTGTTCATTGTTATTTGTTATTTAGATTTGTGGTTATTGTTTGATAGTTTTGTTATTGTTCGTTTATACATTTATTTATTTATATTTATCTATTTTATATATATTTCATTCATATTATTTATTTAAACAAAACTTAAGTGCGACAATGTCGGAAAAACGACGCCGATCGCCGAGTGATGATTCACGAAGTGAAAATCCTTTGCGCCGAGGTGTGCCACTTAATAGTCAGGCATTGGAACTAGTATGGAGAACCCGGGAGTTCTTTGAACAGGAAAAGGAGTACGTGAAGCTTCACGGAAATCCCTCTATTCCTGCTGATAAAGCCGCACAACGAACTGCAGCAGCTCTTGATTTAAGCACGAGAACTGTTGTTCACAAAGGAGTGAAACTACAAGAGAAAGAGGACAAAATTCCTGAACCATCTGGAACACAACAGGTATTTCTATCAACTCCAGGGAAGAAAAAAAAGAAGCCTCGTCCAGTCACAAATATTGATGCTTTCCAATTAGACGCCATACGTAGACACATTTATGCCTATTATCATAGAAAGGAGTATCCGACCATACCAAAGCTGCTTATATCACTTATTTTCAATTAACAATAATAATACGAAATAGTTATTATTCAGTGACGTTCGCTACTTACGTACACTTTCTGTATGCGGCTTAGACACGATAGAAATGAGAAGAATCAGCTGTTGTTTACTAGCCACTCTGGCAACGTCGCAACCACGATGTAGCCAACCTTACGCGAAGCCACACGAACTGTCAAGTGCAACGTTATAGCGGCGGGGGTATAAGTCATCTTTTTTCAAAATTACTTTTTGCGATATTTACTAAGAATAAAGTGAGTGCATTTATATATATATTAACAAGACTGTAATAAACAGTTCAATAAAATGCCAAACAGGAAATTCTGAAAATAAATATAATGTCCAAACAGTTTTTTGTCTCTCGTGAAAAGCATCGAAAAATGACTTAGTGTCCATTCCAAACCAGAGTTCCCTCTGATGTAAACAGAAGCATGTGCTTCTGCTTGTCACGAACCTAAGAACATACTCTTACGCCAAAGTAAATAGTTCCTTAATACATGTATTGTATTATGAAATATTAGAGCAGGAAAGGTATAGAACTGCACATTTTATTGCGGTTATCATAATAACTAATCGTTAAAGGTAATGGATATATACTAGCTGTTAAGAGATTACAAAATATGATTTTTGTCTGCTATTGCATTAACGCCAAGAGCATCTTGCTTGTTAATACCAACTGTATGCATGACTGCCATTCTCTTGCATATACAAGAAATGCAGCAATGAATTCCCAGAGGTGCTATCTGACTACCATTGAGTACCGAATAAACACTTTGTGTAACACAGGATATATGATAAGCGGACAGTCATTCATAATATGCCAGCACACATATGCTCAGCTCAGGTCAAATCTGTGATTTAGTCAGTTGGTATTTGAGCTTGCATGGCAAAGGAAGGAGTGTGTAGTGCGAATATACTGTTCAAACACAAAAGCGGGAAACAGTTAAAAAGTGGCTAAAAACAAACAATACTTCATATATTCAACTCACTATTACAAAAATACCCAACACTTGCATTAGTGCATATTACGAAACTAATATCGGCTTTGACAGGCGTTTCAGTGAGAAGTGTAACCAAAGCGAGCAGGGAATATAAACAGACATAATAGAGCATAGTGTAGGATAAAATGTGGGAATTGTTTTGTGTGCGACAGTGCTGTGGAATTGTGGATAAGCTTGTCATTATTTTGGAGAGTAGTTCTGATTCCGATATGGCAGTCATCTTCGGAGGATTCGGATTTGGGTGTTGCACTTTTGCCCAAGGATTGTGATTAACGCATACTTATAAAATCGGTTGTTACCTCAGTTTGCATTTTGAACTATGACTCTCAAACAGGGCGCATTTTTATAGATTTAAATAGTGTTCAACAAGCACGTGAGAGGGGAAGAAGCAGCCATTAGGGGCAGGGATTGCGAACTACTTTCGCGCGGATAATACAAAGAGTTTGTTTTCAGTGAAAGGCACTCTAGTTTGGAATTGGACAGTAGTTCGTTTCTCTGCCAACTGATTCAATTATACTACTAAAAAGAAAAGCATGAACAGAGTTGATGACACTAATTTTGAAATATTTATTTTAGATTCTTTCTTGCACAAGAAGAGATACATGCCTGGAGACTGCAGTAAATGTGAAAGCATATAAACGGACTAAGCGACAAGGTCTTCGTGAAGCAAGAGCCACAGAGAAGCTGGAGAAGCAGCAGAAACTAGAAGCAGAAAGGAAACGTAGACAAAAACATCAGGTATAAATCATTTTTTTGGTGCTTTGTAATGCTTAAATAGTTATTTCTTTGGCATCGTACACATTAGACAAAATAAATCTATTCATTATACTTAAAATAATGGGCTGGTTTCTGGTATGTGTCAGCTTAAACTGTTAGCTAAACTCTTAGACCTTGCAGATAACTCAATCCTTTATCTATCATAACTTAATTGAGCCGTCATGTTGCTTTGTAACTGCTTCAGGATTAGTGTAACACATTCTTGCTATTGGATTTACTATTACCAGATATCTATTAAGATATTTTAGTGATTATTTAATTATTCATTGTAGCTTTTGTCTTGTAAAACTTTCTTTTAATTAAATATCATTCTTCTTTAGTGTATATCATAAACCCTGTCCACACTGATTAACATTTAACAAAACTTGTCAAGTGCAACATGTTAACAGTTTGCAAGTTGGCCAAATTTCGATTGCAGAGTTGACTTAACATGTTAATTGAAAGAGTTGTGCTTGACATTTTTAACATGTTGGATGTTTTCCACCTTTAATGGAAAACTTGTTAAGTCAATTTGCTCTCTGTGTATGTGATTGGATGAACTTCGGAAGTATCCAGACTGTAAACATGGCAGTTATTGTGTTCGGTAGTTCCGTGTTGACTCATTCTGTGTTTATATTTTTGATTTGGTTTGCTTCGTGTGAAGTTATGGAATGGACGAAAGAAAAGACACTTTCATTAATAAAATCTTTGTTGAGGTTATCATTATGGAACATTATGATATATGTAATAAAAAGGATGGATAATTATACCAAACTATATGCAATTTATTGTTGTTCCAGAGGCAATATGAGAAAAAGAAAAATAATAACCTCACTTTGCTAGAGAATTGCAAAAAGGGCACAAGTCTGGCAGCTGGAATGGCTGATCTCAAATGTGTGTCCTTTTTGTGAATTATAGGTTAGAAACCTTGCTCAAAACAAAGTTGAAGTCACTTTGACTTGTTCTCAAGAAATTGAAGTCAAACCTGCTCCGAATGTTAAACTCATTCAAAATATCTTCACTCCTGTGTCGATTAACAAGATAGAACCTCATCACCTTCCATTTTTCTTTTTATTACATATCAAGCTCAGATACAAATAGCAATAGTCAAATCCTAATCACTGGAGTCCATTAAGAGGTTTTGTTGTGCCAACAAGTCAACTGATGTGGATAGAATGTTAAACGTTCACAGTTACATGTTGAAGGCATTTAACATGTTGAATGAGACATTTTGTTAATTGTTGAATGTTAACTGTTGATATGTTGAACAGTGTGGACTCACCTATAGAACACAAACTGAGATATGTCCAAAAAACTTCAAAGTGAAAATTATTTATGTTTTTTGCAGTAATTAATGTGTTTCTTGGCTTGTGAATGAATGAATGTATCACATAATATAATAATTTATCCGACAGCCTCTGTAGTCAAATGGTCAGCAGTGTGGCTTCTCAACCGAAAGGTCCCAGGTTCAATTCCTGGCTGTGGTGGGAGAATTTTTATTTAATTAGAACCTTCCCCTATCCTCTGCAGAGTCAGAAGTATGAGTGTATGTGTGTGTGTTTCCTAATGCAAGTCATTAAAAACCAACAGTTAAAAAACCTACAGTCAACTAGTTTACTGTTTCTAAAGACAAAGCCTCCGATTTGACCTCAGAAGTTAAACGGGCTAAACAAATGAAACAATTTAAAATAGAGAGTTGAGAGAAAATGCTGACGATGGGAACAAGCCGTCTCCCGAAACGCGTTCAAGTAAGAATATCATAGTGATGTAGTGTAACAACCCTCAACTCTCTATTTTAAATTATGACACATCACTGTTACAAGCTTCTAAATCTTCAAAAATTGAAATGAAACAATAATTTGTAGTATTACTCTCACCTTACAATGCAACATGCTGTTAATTTATACACATTCATATCATCATTTAGGAAAATCCCAGCTGCTAATAAATCTAAAAATAAATTACAATTTCATTCAGAGAACTTAAAGATTGTGTTCTGCAAATTGTGAATTTAAAATTTTCAACTCATAACTTGCAGGAATATGAGATTTTGTAGCCATAGCAGGTTGGTTTTGCTTCTGTGTAACACATTTAAAGTTCACTTTCATTTAAGCTTTCAAATAGATGCTTGGGGATAAGAAGCACATTTCCTGCAGCTACAGTAGAAACTCGGTATAAAGTACTGTAGAAAATCATAAGATTTATACTTTATTCTGAAAAGTAAGTTATACTGATAAAAAAGGGATTTCATAAATACAAAAATTCATTAGAATCCAATAACTTTTAATTGACAGATTTACCGAATGCAAGAAAAATTAGAACATTATAATGCATAGTTATGTACCTTTAATTCTATCATTGCAGCCCTATTGAAGTTTCTGTATGTACAAATAAATACGCATACACACATATCTACAATCAATGTATTTACACAAAATACTTGAAGTATTGATTTTGGTTTGTCTTAACTTTTTCAACAAGTTCTCTTCCACAAACTGTTCAAGCTCACGAAGTGACTTCAGAATGTTTTCTGGCACCTTGTCAGTTTTATACATATTGTCTTATTTGCTGTATATGCTTCATTGCATCAACGGAAGACACACTGTCAGCTGTAGTTTCAACTTCTTGCTCTGCATTGTCACCACTGTCGTCTTGAAGGGCTGCTACAGTCAAAGATACCAGCATTTCATTCTCTGTAAGGTGATGTGTTCTCTCTGCCTTAGCATCCATAGCGACATACTCTTCTGAGGTTAATGAGGAGGCAGATCCAGTTCCTTTGCAACTTCTTCCCACAACTCGCAAGAGACTTCAATGTTATCTGGTGCTGTAACTGGTTGAAAATTCAGAACGCCAGCTTTTCCCCAACCATTCACAAATGTAGTTGCTTTCACACTCCATCAGGCCCCTGCTATCATCTAGATACCCTGCAGAATTTCGATGTTGGTAGGCACCTTAAGTTTTATGTTGATAAAGCACACGTACCAGATGTTTGCAAAAGTGCACTTTGACATTCTGGATGATTCCCTGGTCTAATGGCTATAACATTGATTAGCAATTAGCAGGTGGGAATTCAAACCTGATATTTTCTAACCTGCAGTCCATTTTATGTGCAGAGTAGTTATCTATGATGAGAATTTTCTTCTTGTCTCTGCCCGTCTCTTTATCCATCTCACGGCCTGTATTACGATCTCCAGTTAAGGTTTGGGGTAAGATTTACCTGAGAGTTACGTACTGCGACTGTATTACAATCTTTGGTTAAGGGCTACCCGGGAGTTATTTTTGGAGGTAAACTAACCACCACCTCAAGTGGTGGATAAAGATGATACCTTGGAGTTAACTCGTATTTCCGAATGAAACATGGCGTACCACCGGCAGAGATTGATTATTGAGAGTGATTCAGAATATATTTTCAAGTTTTTGGAAATGTTATCTATACATTAGAATAGTTCACTCCAACACCCAGTCTTAAATATTACTGTCAGGGCGTAAGGAACTAACCATTGTGCTTGGATTGTTTTTGGAAGGCCAAACATTTTAGGTTAAATGACAAGCAGTGTGGGCAAAGGTAAACGTATTTTGCGTGTTAGTTTGTATTTAGGTTGGTTTTTAAAATTGTCGAATGGCTTTCCACGTTAGTTTTAAGTGATATTCATGAAATGTTTGCGTCAAAAGACTATGGTTTTCGGTTATTAAAGTGATATTCGTAAAACGTTTACGTCAAAACTCTTAACACTATTTTTAACGAAACTTTGAAGTGTGGCATAGTTTTCCAAATAGAATAACCAAGGAACGGTATTAGAAAGATGCAACAAACTTAAGAATATTGTGTTGAACTTAAATGTCAGGCAACATGTGTAAATCCGAATCAACATTAGAACCATCGAAGTTGCTTTTCTATAAATATAATAGCTTTCGCGAACGGAAAAGCTAATAAAAAGGTAATTATAACTATTGTTTACGGTATCCTATTGTAGCTCAGTAATCCAATAACGTACTAGAACCGCATCTTGTATGCTCAATGACATGTATATAAATTACATTTTAGGTTATGTTCATGTCAAAATTCTCTAAAAAAATCTCCAAAACCGTTCACAATCTATAATAGTCTGTCCGCTCGCCTTGTTACTAATGACCAATAATGACGCTATAATGTTGCAGATTACCACGAGATAGCGTTGTATAAACAGTGAAATCACTCACAAAACTATTGCCAAGGAGAAATACATATCTCTTTGGTGTTGCCAACTTCTCGCCCAGCATCATAAACCTTAGGGTTACTAACCATCGGTTGATATGCGTTTGTAATACGCGGCAATGCACCTAACCTTCAGGTAGCGATAACTGATAGGTTACAAACCATGACTTTTAACCGGAGATCATAATACAGGCCGTCAATGAGCCAGTCTGTGAACAGACTTTTTGTCATCCATGCTTTGCTGCTGGCCATATATTTCACAAGCAGAGATGCAACACTTTTAAAACATGATGTAGATTGAGTCACGCTTTTTTAAACTCACCTTCACTAATTAAAAGTTATATAAAACAGGAAACGTTTTCGAGGGCATTTGTCCTCATCGTCAGCGACTGGGTGACTAAGGGTCGCTTTCTCCCGTGTCCTCTTCTTCCTCATCCTGCGAATTCTGACCCTGTTGCCATCTGGTGTTGGGGGCACAAAGTTTTAACACATTGCTTACAGGCGGGATTTCAAAATTAATGACGTTGGTGTTTTTGATGATGTGTATTTTTTCCCAGATGTTCAATTCTATTGATGTGGTGAGGGGTTTTAAAACTTTATACTTTGGCCAATGTTGTGGTTTTCTATCCAAAAATGGTGTGATACAGCGGATTTCTCTATTTGTTTTAGTTTTATGTTTCTTTGGTGTTCCTTAAGTCTGGTTTCCAAGTTTCTTTTAGTTTTTCCTATGTAGTATTTCTCACATTCATCACAACTAATCTGGTAAATTCTGGATTTTAATGTGTTTGGGATGGTATTTTTGAGAGGTGTTCTTCAAGCTGAATTTGTTCTGTGGAGGTAGTCAATTTCACATTCCACCACTCTAACACCTCTCTCAAACACAAATTGGAAATACAAGAAATTCACATACCACCCTTGGGCTTTTAGAAAATTTGAACGAATCTTCAACAAATTTAACATTAGACTAGCTCCACAGAACAAATTCAGGTTGAAGAACTTACTAAACACACCTCTCAAAAATACCATCCCAAACACATTAAAATCCAGAATTTACCAGATTAGTTGTGATGAATGTGAGAAATACTACATAGGAAAAACTAAAAGAAACTTGGAAACCAGACTTAAGGAACACCAAAGAAACATAAAACTAAAACAAATAGAGAAATCCGCTGTATCACACCATTTTTGGATAGAAAACCACAACATTGGCCAAAGTATAAAGTTTTAAAACCCCTCACCACATCAATAGAATTGAACATCTGGGAAAAAATACACATCATCAAAAACACCGTCATTAATTTTGAAATCCCGCCTGTAAGCAATGTGTTAAAACTTTGTGCCCCCAACACCAGATGGCAACAGGGTCAGATTCGCAGGATGAGGAAGAAGAGGACACGGGAGAAAGCGACCCTTAGTCACCCAGTCGCTGACGACGAGGACAAATGCCCTCGAAAACGTTTCCTATTTTATATAAATTTTAATTAGTGAAGGTGAGTGTAAAAAAAACGTGACTCAATCTACATCATGATGAATACTTCACTGTTAATAATGCTTCTGTTTTTAATCTATAACTTTTAAAACAGCTTGGCTTAGCAAAGTGCCCTATTATGCTTCCTTGTACTTGTGGCATTGCAGCAGAATAATGCTGTCAGTCTCTGTTTTGACTGCTTACCACCAATAGAGGTCTCACCCTTGTAAGCCATTGTTTTATTCGTCAGCATTTTATAGAAAAATGCAGTTTCATCTGCATTGAAAATGTCTTCTGGCTTGTAATTTACAATGATGTCCTTTAAATATGTTTCTACATCAACATCTCTTGTTTCTCCACTGATAGTTTTCCCGGAAATGCTGCACCTCTCCCGAAAATGAAAAAGCCAACCAGCACTTGCTTGGAAGTCTTTGATGTCCAATAACATTGCAAACTCCTTTGCTTTTGCTTGGAGCATTGGTCCAGAAACTGTTATACACCTTTGGCCCTTACATTCTTGAACCACATCTCCACTGCCGCTTCCACTTAATGGAAATCACAAACACGAATCTTCTTTCTGTTGGGGCAGAATAATGATCTTTCGTACACCTGGAGTGTTTTCTCTTTGTCACAAAGTATTGTCAAAAGAGTGGTGGATTTGATGTTATGCACAGTGCTACTTTGATCTGCTTCATTCCTTTTTCTACCTTCTTTATCAGCTCAACTTTCTGTTCAATTGAAAACTGCTTCCTTTTCTTTACCCCCATTATGTTGTCAAAATTAACAAACAACTCTTTCGTCAATCAACAAAAATGCAAGATGCAAAATTTAATGAATACGTTAGCCACCAAAAATAAAAAATACAAACTTTAATGATTAGCAAATATGCAAGATGCAGACTTATCTTCCTGCATCTAACAGTGAAAACCATGCGAAAACAAAACTGGAAATGGAAGCTGATTTGGGTTTAACCACACAGCCTGTTTTATAAAGAAGGCTTATGGTTTAACCAATACTGTATCACTGCGCAAAAATATCAGGTTGGCAGCTTAGAAAATGACTACACATTTGTTGGTACTCCTAATAGATTTGCTTGGAGAACAAAGAATTTAACATAGCAGATACTGCGCAGTCCTTTCCGGACAACAGTCTGAAATTGAAGCAAAAATGTACAAATACACTATATGTAATGACATTTATTGTTCAAGAATAGATGAAATAACACTATCAAAGAAAACGTATTTAATAAAACTTGTATGCATAATTTTGAAATGTTCATAATTAACACATAACATAAAAATGAAAGTTCTCTGCATTATATTGTATGGGATTAAAGCGGGGGATTTAAAATCTATATGTAAAAGTGAAATATACGCTATAGTGAGGTGCATTATTTTGAGATTTCACTGCATAACCAATTGAAGATGAAAATTTTCTTTCCCTTACAACATGATGGTGGCAGTTAAATGGCGTGTAGCAGTCAAATTTGATGTCAACTATTGTTTTGTTTATTCAGTAGAAACAGTGTTTAAGTTTTCAAATATGAAGTACCCTTCCATCATGGTGCATTACATTAAGTTATTAATATAGCATTATTACTTTGACTATGTTGGTATATATTTAGCGATTACTTTTTAAATCATGCAATAATTTCAAAAGATGTTCAATTACTCACATGTCTAGATTTGTCTTGATAAGTGGCATGAAAGTTGTGTAATACAAAATAAGTTGCTTGAGGCATGTTCTGAATTTAGTATCTAAATTGCTAATACCAATTGATCTCCATTTAATGGGGATGTTTTATATAATTTCTATATACATTCATTCTTCTTGTAGGAGTTCCTAATATCAGTTCTTCAGCACAGTAAGGACTTTAGAGAGTATCATCGAAGCAACCAAGCAAAAATAGTACGTGTGAACAAAGCTGTCATGAACTACCATGCCAATGCTGAACGAGAACAAAAGAAAGAGCAGGAACGAATAGAAAAAGAACGTATGCGCCGCCTTATGGCAGAAGATGAAGAGGGCTATAGGTAATATATGTATATGATTTTTTTTGCTTTTATGTCCTATATAATACTGTGAATACTGCCAAACTTAAGAAATTGAAGTTGATTTCATACAGCATTACCCTGCATTTATGCTCCCATATACAAAGCTTTTTTTTTCTTTTCTTTTCTTTCTTTCTTTTTTTCTTTTTTTGGGGGGGGGATCACATCATGATCATCCACTAAGGCTACATCATATTCCCATGTACATGCTGGTAGTAACTAAGAGCATGCAATGGGGTTGCTCGGGTTAGTGTAGGAACTCTAGCAAAATTAGGTGGGTTGGGTTCTGCTTGGGCACCCTGGTTATACCCCCGCCGCTATAACGTTGCACTTGACAGCTAGCGTTTAAGTTGGTTCACTCACGAAAAAACAGATGAAAAGCTTCAACCGTTTGACTTCCTAAGCCAATCACAAGGCAGCATTCCGGATGGTCGATGACAAAGCGGAACCGGATCTAGAATCGGCTCTGTTGCCGGATGTAACTATTCCAAACCATGTGCTTCAGTTTGTGAATCTCTAGCAGAGCGTCGAGTTGTTCTTTGCAAGCTACATATTGTTCATTGTTATTTGTTATTTAGATTTGTGGTTATTGTTTGATAGTTTTGTTATTGTTCGTTTATACATTTATTTATTTATATTTATCTATTTTATATATATTTCATTCATATTATTTATTTAAACAAAACTTAAGTGCGACAATGTCGGAAAAACAACGCCGATCGCCGAGTGATGATTCACGAAGTGAAAATCCTTTGCGCCGAGGTGTGCCACTTAATAGTCAGGCATTGGAACTATTATGGAGAACCCGGGAGTTCTTTGAACAGGAAAAGGAGTACGTGAAGCTTCACGGAAATCCCTCTGATAAAGCCATTACAGATGCTGCTGATAAAGCCGTACAACGAACTGCAGCAGCTCTTGATTTAAGCACGAGAACTGTTGTTCACAAAGGAGTGAAACTACAAGAGAAAGAGGACAAAATTCCTGAACCATCTGGAACACAACAGGTATTTCTATCAACTCCAGGGAAGAAAAAAAAGAAGCCTCGTCCAGTCACAAATATTGATGCTTTCCAATTAGACGCCATACGTAGACACATTTATGCCTATTATCATAGAAAGGAGTATCCGACCATACCAAAGCTGCTTATATCGCTTATTTTCAATTAACAATAATAATACGAAATAGTTATTATTCAGTGACGTTCGCTACTTACGTACACTTTTTGTATGCGGCTTAGACACGATAGAAATGAGAACAATCAGCTGTTGTTTACTAGCCACTCTGGCAACGTCGCAACCACGATGTAGCCAACCTTACGCGAAGCCACACGAACTGTCAAGTGCAACGTTATAGCGGCGGGGGTATAGTAGTGTTAGTAATTGTGTGGACATGTGAGCGTGTCATCGTGATACAACATGAATAGCACTCAGTACCATGCAAATGAGATGAAGTGTGTTGGTTATGAGTATTAGTATGGGATTTGTGGAGAATGGTATGTAGTGAACAATGTAAGATGTGGGACAGGGTTTACCGTAGTGTTACCAGATAATCTCCTTTATAATGCATTCACTGTTAGGTTGATCCGCGCTAAAACAAATGCATGTGACCAGTGCACCGAGGTACAACACTGTAGCAATGCGTGCAGGAAAATAGTCCCATGCTAATAATCTAAATTTTAAAATGAATTTATCCTTAAATGATATAATATTCCATACAAATTCCTAAGAGTCTAATTAATGCTAATTTGTACCATTAAACAGAGCTACAAGTCCCAACATGTAACTCATATAAGTACCTGACATCCGGGTATGCGCAGAACATTGTTTGTAGCCAGAAACCAGCAGTTACTGTTAGTATTATGGTTTACGGTAATTTGCTCTTGAGTTTTCGTTGACTTACGCAAAGCATAAGCTGGCAAACCATTGACTAGTGGTGAAAAAACAATAGGGTTGGAAGTTTGTGAGTTATGTGAAAAGTATCTTAATACTTCCCATGAAAGAAGTGGAGAAATTAACTTCTGAGTATCTGTAAACAGTGCTCATGAAGAAAAATCTGAAATGGGAAAGTGGTTACGCCTGGGAAAAACAGAAAGCGTGTGAAATATGTGATTCAAGAATGCAATTCACATAATAATATACAATTTCTTTTTTAAAAATGAGCCGCCAACAGTTGTTGAAGTGCCACTTCCAGAGAGCGAATAAATGTAAGATATCGCATACCTGTTACTTTCTGTTTTTCTTGTTTTTTATAGAATTAACTGTTATTATATGTACAAACATTTATTTTGTTGCAATTATCAACCTTATCACCTTCAATCTTAACAGAATATGCTAGTCACCATTTAAGTTGTCGGACCGTGTTCTTTTTGCATTACATGCCACCTGTACTAATCACATGGTCGTGAAAGTATGACATTTCTGGCGCAAATGGCAGAAGGATATGTTATAATGGTGTACTGGTCAACTGGGTTTTGTTTTGTCGCGGATGAACCTAATAGTAAATACAGTTTAGGTTCTATACAGCACGTGCCGGTGTCAAGGTTGTCATCTTGCTGTCACTGGATATTCAGCGAAAAACATTACTTTCTTTTCTGTATACATCTGCATTGTGGCTTTCATATAATAAACTGTTGCCAATAGTGTCAGGAAAATTTAATGTTCATCTTTCGAAACAAAATAGCTTGGGGCTAGAGGAAGTAATTTCTTCAGATAGCTTTTTTGAAGTGACTGCTCATTGTAGATTTTGAAACTACTGTGCCATCGCCATAAACAATGTGGAATGGTGAAATATCTTAGGGTTAATAGCAACAGTTGTATTGCTATGAGTGTCCCATTTCTATTGGTAGAGTGTTGTGGTCTCCAGTAATTTGAGCATACTACCTGTTTTGATAACCTAAATCAAGTCATAATCTTCATGTCATTCATTTCGTAGAAGTGATTATAGCATGAATAAAATGTGGACCCATATTTTGCATAAAATTAATAAACAATTCCTAGCATGGCAGTCTTAATCTTTTAATGGCGGTTGATAAAACTGAGCATAACACAACCTAAATTTTGACTGGCTTGAGCATTCAACCATTTGGACATATCAGCTTACACCGGGTGGTTCAAGCTGCAAGTCGGTGTTTGTGACGCATGTAATATGATTTGTTACCACCAACACATCCTGAAAATGCATTTCACTGCCTGAAGATTTCAACACTTCTAACAATTCTAGACCAGCTAGTAGCTTGGGCCCGTCAGACACAAGCTGAAACATGTTTAAATGGGTCAAAATTTTAATGATAGTTTCCAAATGTCAAATCCACATACTTTAATAAACTAATATGTTATTTCTGTTCATGCCAAAATGTGTTTCACTGCAATGCAAGCATAGACAATGGTTTTCTAACTTGTTAAATTCATTTTAGAGTAGGTACATTTTTTATAATTGAAAGGTCTGAAGTATAATAGCCAAATGCAGTCTTCTAATCTTGATAATGTATCCTATATCTAGTAAGTAATCTCTTTTTGTTTTTCCTTTCTTTCTTTCCCTGCTTTTAGCATATAAATATATTGATGGCAGATATATGCATTAGCGCCACTGTTGTTGCTTTAAATGTTCTGTTTTTGGCAGGAAACTCATTGATCAAAAGAAAGATAAACGTCTGGCATTCCTGTTATCTCAGACAGATGAATACATTGGAAATCTCACAGAGATGGTAAAGCAGCACAAAATGGAACAGAAACGGAAACAGCAAGAAATGAAAAGGAAAAAGGTAAATGTTCAAAGACAAACACTTATTAAATTACAGTGGAATCTCGTTAGCACGTTCCTCATTAACATGTTTTCCCGTGTATTACGTTGAATTATAAAAGTCCTGGTACCAAATCACCAAATGTAATAAATAGCGTTTGCTTAGTGTGTTTGAAGTTTGACGTCCTCATTCGCTGTTTTGGCCAATCCTTGATCGGTCCAGTGGGAGGCGCTTAACACGTTCAAAGTTTGATGTCCTCATTTGCTACTTTGGTCAGTCCTCGGTCACTGGGTGGATATCGGCAGTCAATCACGTGCATGTATGTAAATATTTGTGTGACACAATTTGTGTGTGCGGGATAGAGAATGCTTTACCTTGGTGTGGTAAACGCTGATAGTTTCTACCATAATAGATTACCATAATAGATTAATTACGATAGTTAATCTGTGGTTTCTACTGTTGAGTGTTGACCAAACATACATAGATTGTATTAACTTTTCATTTGCAATGAAAAAAAAAAAGGAAGTGTAGTAAATAACCAACAGTGAAAAACTGAAATCCTTGAAGTAGATCACAATCCAAATATGAAACATGTGGATGTAGTGCGGATACCCAGAAGTTAAACATTCCTCCGTCAACCTTAAACGCAATTGTTAGCAAACCTAAATTGATTGAAACTGCTTTTAAAGAACGGAAAAATGCTAAAACAAAACTTTCCTCTTAGAAAATAGGATCAGAATGAAATTTGTTGCACGGAAACACCCACTGTATTAAAATCGTATTGAATACGCCAAAGATACATTCGTCTATTGTACTCGTAACACGATGCACGTTTATAACTTTGTTTTCTTTTTTAGCGGAAATTATCACATGTGTAATAAAACACAGCAAAGCCACTGTTGTCGCTTCCATAAACCACAATTTATTTTCTCAAAAACATTCATAACCTCAAAAATCCAAGTTGACCAACATAAAAGCTTGAATTATTTATTCTCAGGCTTTGTGTATCCAAATCCATTTGAACACACATTGAATTTAACATGGAAACACGGATCGTAATCAGTGTGAAATTGTACTCAAACTCGATTTCAGTTGCCCATGGGGACATAGTAATTATTAGATTATTACATAACTATGTTCTTAAATGGCAGATTTTGCATTTTCGTTAACACGTTTTCCCGCCTATGACATCCAAATCCTTAGGTCCTTGCAAAAACATACTAATGAGATTCTACTGTATATAGAAAATTGGAGTCAGAGTTGAACCGATGATGGGAGCAATTAGCTCCCGAAACCGGTCTAGTTGTAAAACATGTAAGTGATGTTAAGTGTTTCAACTCTGACTCAAATGTTCTATATAAATTCAAATTCACATCACTATTACTAGCTTATCCATATTTTATGCTAAACAATTATTGTTTTAACTATAAATATATAGTTTAAAATACAATGCACATGCTGTATAAAGTTGAATCAGACTTATGAAATTCAATGTATTGCCAGGACTCAAACTATGGATCTTCAGCTGTATGTCGACACCTTTACTAAGCTATCATAGTGAGATACCTGTATGTGCATACCCTCTCATCTGATTCAAATTTCCATTTAAATTTAGTGTGTGTGCGCTTCACGCGCATGTTTAGGGTAGTTAAGGTACCTATTATTTGGAGGCTTTTTATTAATCTTTCTTTGGAATTTAATATATTTGCAGTTAATTTATAGTTATAATTATTATTGATTTTCCTCTTAAAGATACACTTAACAGATGCTTTAGGTTGTACTTTATTTTGAATTTTGGTTCCCTTTTTTGCTAAGATGTCTGCTTTCCCATTTTTACTCAATCCACAATGTGCAAGAATCCATTTGAAGACTATGTTCTTTTGTAAATGTTGTATTTGTTTAACTAAACAGTCAATTTCTCTTATTTTTTCAATTTTTGGATCCTGAGTTAATGCTATTGCTTGGATTGCAGCTCTAGTAAAATAACAATGTTTTTGCACTTTTGTAGCCAAACAAGGATACGAGGGTAATCCCAAAAGTAAGGTCTCCAAAGCGCTGGGATCGCAGGGAAACTGTTTGTGTGGATGTTGGCCATACTGCTTTTTTCCTTCCTCCCTCCACTCTCTTCAGAAACCACCGCACATCCCTTAGTGCCCTCAGTCTTGGCTTGGCAGCCAGTTATAATGGAGCTCCCGTTAGCCACTACCGCCAGGTGCGAAGTTCGCGCAGTTATTCGCTTTTTGAGTGCAAAAGGGGTTAAACCTGTCAAAATTCATCTACAGTTGATGGAAGTGTATGGAGAGTCTTGTATGGATGTCAAAAATGTTCGCAAGTGGTGTAGAGAATTTGCAAATGGTCGCACGGAAATTCATGACGAGGAAAGAAGCGGAAGACCGTCCATTTCTGACAAAACAATCGCAAAGGTTGAACAAATCATGCTTCAAGATCGGCGGATCACTCATGAGCTCTGCATTGTTGTTCCTGAGATTTCTCGAAGCACTATTCATCAGACTTTGATTGAAGAGTTGAAATTTCAGAAGGTGTGCGCAAAATGGGTCCCAAGAATGCTGACAGAAGATCACAAAAGGCAATGCACTGAAATTTCCCACCAATTTCTTCAACGCTATGCAGATGAAAAGGACAACCTTTGGGATTCAATAGTCACGGGTGATGAAACCTGGGCTTTCCACTTCACACCTGAGACCAAACAACAATCACGTGAGTGGCGGCATTCTGGTTCACCCAAGCCGCAAAAATTCAAGAGAACACAGTCTGCTGGTAAAGCCATGGCAACTGTGTTTTGGGATCGAAAGTGGATATTGTTGGTCGACTTTATGGATCCTGGGACAACAATAAATGCCGACAGGTATTGTCAGACATTAAAAAAAACTCAAGACGGGCAATTCAGAACTGTAGAAGAGGAATGTTGAGCAAGGGCACAAGCCTTCTCCATGACAATGCTTGCCCCCACACCGCCCGTCAAACCATGAATCTTCTGCAACAGTTTGGATGGGAAACCATCACCCATCCACCCTATAGTCCGGACTTAGCACCCAGTAACTACCACTTGTTTCCCAAGTTGAAAGAACACTTGGCTGGAAGGCGCTTCGGTGACGACGATGAAGTGAAAAATGAGGTCCATCACTTTTTCAAGAGCAAGGCGGCAAGCTGGTATGTCATGGGCATACAAAAACTGCCACAGCGTCTACAAAAATGCATCGAACGAAATGGCGATTATGTGGAAAAATAGACAAATGTTAAAGCTTCAAAACTATGTATCATTTGTTGTCAATAAAACTTTCTTTGTATTTTAAAAAAAATTGGAGACCTTACTTTTGGGATTACCCTCGTATTACAGAGTAATGTAAATTGCGTCAATTTCTCCATCAAAATTGGTAGTGTTTTTTCCAACATTTTTGTAAAAACAGAGGAGCTGACAGCTATCACTTGCTCCAACTCCATTATTATCATCGTTTAAAAATGAGCCATTAGTATATATATATAGGGTGGACCATTTAAGTTCAGACTGTACAATATCTCCAAAACTAAGTGTTGTAGAAAGAAATGTCTTGAATAAACGTTGCTTGGTATTATGGGGGAAATTAATGTGATTAGTTGTGATGGTCAATTGTAGGTTCCCATTTAAAAAAATTAAATTGACCCTAAAATGACATAACATCCTCCAAACGAAACACAACTAATGGCATTTACTTTCCCCATAATGTCAGGTAACTTTTATTCAAGACATTTCTTTCAATGATGCTTAGTTTTGGAGATATTGTACGGTCTAAACTTAAATGGTCCATCCTGTATTTATGCACCCATTCTTCTTCAAGATATTTAATTTGCAGCATGTCTAATGCTATAATTTTTGCAATATTTGGACATATTGTTTGTTTCTTGAATATTTCACAAAAATCTACATTGTATTCCATTTCACAACATTATATTGATCTAATGGGATATGATAAATCTTCCTTTGTAATAAATGTGTGTAGATATTCTTTTAGCTGTTTTACTTCCTGCACATATCCTTTTGGGGTTTATAGGTGTATATTTAAAATCCTGATGTTTGTCCACTTTATTAAAATTTGTAATGTAGAAACACTATTTTTTGCAGCCTTAACTATACTTGGCTGTGAATGTTCATTCTAGCAGTTGAGGTCAGCAATCCTAGAATTCTAATTAGGCTATCAACTTAGGGTAAACCTTGTAGTCACTCCAAGCCATTGAATGTGAAAACCTTGCCTAAACCTGTTTCACTTTTTACTTTCTCTACTACGTATAGTAAGTAGGGGAAGTATTGTATTCCACCCAACAATTCGATACCTAGATTTCACCAGAAATATATGTTTTGAGACCTCCTGAATCCAAAAAAAAAAAGCATTTTTGGAAACGTGTGTGTGTGTGTGTCTGTGAACAGCATAACTCAGAAACGAACAGTCAGATAAACACCAAACTTGGTATTTAGGTTCAGTATCTTCCAGAGATGCGACACGAAGTTTTTCAAGAAAATCCCCCCACCCCAGATTACCCTTTACATGTAACATTTTTCGAAAATTTTAATTTTCTCAAAAATGGCTCTTAATGATTTTGATTAAATATCATATGTTTAAGATATTTTCATGACAAATGAAATGTATATCTCAAATTTTCTGGGAATGTCTCTAAAAGTATTCTTCATTGTGAACGACTTTTGCATAACTGGTAAACCATAAGTGATAGACAAAACTGTACTACACAAAAATTGTAGATCGCGTTAAAATACATAATTTATGTCATATACATCTTTTTTGTTGAGAACCATTTTCGAGATATTGCTTGTTATTCCCTTAAATTTTCCAATACTTATACTTTTTCTCAAATTTGTTATTCAATTTTTTTTTCCTGGTAATGCAAAGAGAATGGAATACTCCACATAGCAACCAGCTCTTAAAATATTTGACTATCGCTTAAAGCCTACCAATTCCCTTTGCACCTACAAGAAAATTAGCAATAAGATTAACATCTCGATTAACATGAAGCATATGGGGAATAAGCGTTTGTAAAAATAGTTTGTACAAGAGTAGAGAAAGTCATGTGAGTGTAACACAGCAGATTTTTTTAAGTTCAAATAAAGTAAACCTACCTTAATGTATCACTCCACTGAGCACATGGCAGCACCACGTGGAGGGATGACGGAAACTAAATACCTGCAAGAGGAAGTTGCTCCAGATAGCATGTGAATACAGCACATTCTCAGCTTGAGGATCATTAGCTTTTAAATGTTTTGTATGTCTTAATCACATATTTTGCCATACATCCTAAACTTCTAACACACAAAATGCTAAAAGTAGACAAATGAAAGTGGTACCTGAATAATTCGGCAGCTCTACCTATCTACAGTGCCTTATTTTCGACTCCTGGCCATCAGCTTGGCGGATGTAGCTGCGTGTGTACAGTGCTTCTAACCAGTTCTCCCTCCACTCCGCGCATCAGTGCATGTGCAACTGTTGCTAGTGTGAGTTTCTGTTTTGTTCTTTGTGGTTAAAGTGTAATAGTCCTATTATAATGCCAAGAAGTGTGTTTACTTTAGAACACTGCATGTTCATGTATGATTCCTATATGCAAATAGTCTTGTAGACAAGTGACATGGCTATTTATAGAGAGATTCCCCAGAATCCGTGTGCCTTACAGAGAGACAGTTCGTAGTCTTGTAAATCGATTTAGAGAAATGGGTTCTGTTCTTGATAAGAAACCCAAAGTAACTTGCTGTGTTCTTACAGAGGAAAAACTTGATGAAATAGGACAACGGTTAGAACATAGCCCAAAAAAATCTCTGAGTAGGTCTCACAAGAAACGGGAGTTTCACAATTCTCGGCTTGGAAAGCCACTAAACTTTTAAACTTGAAACCTTATAAGATAACTGTAGTTCAGGAACTGCAACCATGTGATACTGTGAGTAGAGTAAATTTTTGCAACTGGGTGTCGGGTAAGTTAATGATGGCTCTATGGACCCAAAGTTAATTTTTTCCGCAGACGAAGCATGGCTTTCTTTAAATGGCTATGTATCGACACAAAACAACAGATACTGGAGTGCAAAGAAACCCAATATTGTACACAAAATGTCATTGCATGACCAAAAAATTGGTGTTTGGTGTGCTGTGAATGCGTACCAAATTATAGGGCCTATATTCTTAGAGGATACAGTTAATGGACAGAGGTACAGGGATACAATAATCAAACCATTTCTGAAATATTTGTGTGACATTGAATGCACACAGGCATATTTCCAACAAAACTCTGCTACAGCACATACAGCTGATGTCTCGTTGAAATTAATTGTGGAAAGTTTTGAAGATAGGGTCACCAGTAAGCATCGTACTCCCCAGACCTTATGGTATGCGACTTTTATTTATGGAGGAACTTAAAAAAATAAAGTGTAACAGAACAACCCATGTACACTGGAAGAACTGAAAGACAATGTCAGAAGAGAAATTACTGCAATTTCCAAAGAAGAATTAATACGTGTTAATGGAAATTTTCTTAAAAGGTGTGAGAGATGCATGGCATCTCTTGTGTAATAAAGGTATGTGGTTAGTGTAGGCATGTAAATCTATGCGCTTGAATTACCGGCACCCCATGCGCTTAAGTTCAGGGTGTGTGAATATTCAGCTCGGCAGTCAGCAGCCGCCAGGAGTCAGAAATAAGGTGTATTGCTATTCCACCTGTGATTAAGGATACTGTATTAAACTGCTCTTAACTTTAGGTTTTAGAAATCATTCATTTAATGACTAATATCATGTTTTATTTAAACTTGCATGAGTCAACAAGTTAAAAAAAGATAAGCACTATTGGTTAAAAAACACAACAGCAAACAAACACTACACAATCCAAGCAATAGTTTCTGCATCACTTAACAATGAAGTTCAGTTATTGCTAAACAACAGCTAACCACATTCATTGTTGATAAAACATGGGTACTTTATGCAAAATTTATGAAAAATATTTAACACAATTATCTTTTCCAATGGTTTTCCATGTTAATGTTTCTTCACAGTGGTGGAGGATTTGCAGCCATGACACTCTCATAAGTAATATTTTCTAAACACATGCACCATGTGGCAAGGAATACACTGATGGCTTACCCAGAAATACTCCTGAAAACAAAATGAACTATAGATAATTAATTTTGAAGATTTAGAAGCTAGCAACAGTGATGTGTAATAATTTAAAATAAAGGGAGTTGAAGGTTGTTATACTACATCACTAAAATGTTCTTAAATGACGATGGGAGCAAACCGTCTCCCGAAACGCGTTCAAGAAAGAACATTTTAGTGATGTAGTGTAACAACCTTCAACTCTCTTTATTTTAAATGAACTATAATGCCTGTGTATATCCTCATAAACCCTCTGCTATAATGGTTCAGGTAGTTGTAGGTGAATCTGTTGTTGTTCACCAATGGCATTGGGGATTAATTGATCTGCATCATTTTCCCTCTGGCTTCCCAATATAAAGTCTGTAAGTTATCACTTTTAAGGCCTTTGCATTTGGCGAGATGCTGTTTGTTCAGGATGACATCTTCTTTACAGATGGTGCACTTGGGTGTAGGTAGGCATCGTATCTTGTAGAGGTGTTCTGCGAGACAATCGTGGCCAGTTGCCATCCTAAATAAGGCCACTGCAGTCTTCCTTGGCATTTTTTGTATATCAACTGTATCTTTAATATTCTTATAATCTTTATCTTTTAATTTATCTTCATCAAGTCTCTGCTGTCTTTTGAAATGTTGTTTAATGTTATTTAATTGTTTATTTATTTCTATTTGTCCTACAGGTTTTATTTGTTGTATTGCACCTTTCTTTGCTAATTGATCTGCATGTTCATTGCCCAAAAGTCCGACATGAGCTGGGATCCATTGTAGAGTAACACGATTTCTAGTTTCAACTGCTTTAATTAGGCTTCTTATTTCTTTAATATTATTTACTAATCGGTGAATCTGAATACACACATTTTGTTTCATAATTTGAAGTGTTGCAATAATGTGTTTTTCAAATTTCGTACACAAGAATAGCTACAAAATGTTATGATCTGAACCAAACTTTTTATATAGAGGAAGAGAGGATATGCTAAGAGATATAAATTGTAGTTTACCCCTAGACAATGTAACCTTGTTACATGGTTTTGTTTACAACTCCTTTGAACTTAAAGAAAAACTTAAAGAAAAACCACTTTAGATAGTCATTTCAAGTTGTTGAATAAAATTGTCACCCTACACTGAACATAGAAGATAGGGGTAGCAACAGCTGACCAAGAATGCTACCACCCAAGTTACAAAGCTGTGCTCTGTAGTTATTTGACAAAAATACACTAACTTGAAATAATTTCAGAAAAAGAAGAAGAAGAAGGCAGAACGTGAAGCAGCTGCAGCCTCTGAAGGTGGTGAAGGAGCTGAAGGTGAAAATTCACAACCACCCGACACAAGAGTAACAGTCATGGAGACTATCACAGGTAACCACTTGCATTGCTGAATCTGATACTGATTTGTTAAATGCTATTGGATGGAACTATTCTGTTGCAAATTGTTGTAAACCTAACCTTATTAGTGCTTCTGGTGTGCAAGGGAGCTTTTCGCACACTTCAATTGCTCTTTTGAATGATACATGTGTTAAAATAGTGTCAAAGGCATCTCTTTTCAGGCCCCACCATTAAACTAGCTGCATCACTAGCCACCCCAATAATGCTATCCTTGAAGCCAAGGCAGTGTTCCAAAGCAGCGAATGTATTTTCTGTAGAACAATCTCGCAAATCTAAATTTACTAGTTCCAAGATCTGGGTTTTGACTTCGTCAGTTATTGGAGAAACAAAACTGACCAGAGCACAAAGAAACTTCTGCAATCCAACATCTTTGCTTTCATCAATCACTATCGAAAATGGGGCATTCTTAATGTATTCATTAGGCTTTAAGCTTGAATCTCGCAGACATTTAACACTAATTGTATACTCTAGACTCCATGGAGGAAGGAGAATAATAAAAAACAATCATAACTTTATCTGAACATAAAAATTATGACTGTTGAACGGTTTTTATCTTCTCATTTTGTGATTTTCAGTTGTATGTATGTTTCAAACTCAAATAATCATGGCATATCTGCTGCTTACAGTGAATGCTAATGTCTTTAAGTATAACTTAAAAAATGGATAGAAAAATAGTAGCAATTAAAATGCTAATGAGAAAATGTAGGTAGGTAGGGTAGGGTAGGGTTGAGGTTGGTTGGTTGGGTAGGTTGCTACTTTATTTGTACATTTTTCTACATAATTCTTTTTACAATGTTCCACTTATAAACTAACTTAACATATGTACAAATTTCCTTGCCAGCTATGCTGCTCTTTTTGCCTGGCACCCTGGCCTTCTGGCTCCTCTAAGCATTCCTTACTACCTTTTATCCCTAGTTGCCCATCTTCTCCTTCCTCCGTTTGCCTTTCTACCTTTCTTATCTCTCTTACTTTTCTAATCCATTTCTCTTTTACTTTCCTTAAGAACTCCCCCATATTCTTAATTTGCTTTTCTTCTTAGCATTTAATTGCTACTATTTTCCTACCCATTTTTTCCCATTTTTCTTCCCATACTTCTTGTCTCCATTCTGCTAATTCTTTGCATTCTGTCATATAATGCTCTGTGCTTTCGCTGTCGTCGCATAATTCACAAATTCCATTTTTTTTTACCTCTTAACCCTCTCAAGTACATTGCTCCTGTTCTCATCCATGCAAACGCTTCTTTTCCTGCTCTATTACAATAATCCACGTCCCCTTCTCTTCCCCATTTCCTTTTTTTACTAATCTATAGAACCCTAGTGACTTTTTATTTTCTAAGCTTCCCCAAATCTCTTGTCTTTCTATGTCCTCCATTTTGTTTCTTACTGCTATCCAGAAACCATTGCTATTTCTTTCTCCTGTTCTCCAAATATCTCCCATTCCTATCTTCTCCATAATTTTTTCCATCCCTGTCCACCAGCTATTTTTATTTTTAATACTCTTTTGTTGTTCCATGCATATCTTTAAAATTTCCTCTTTATCTTTTCTCAGGCACCTAAACCAAAATTTTAATATCCTTTCCAGTATCACTCCCTTTCTTCATGTTCTTCCTAATTCCACTAATGCTACTTCCCGTGGTGCTGATCTTGTTAACCCCAATAGCTCTTTACAGAACATTCCGTAGCTCTGGAATGAGAAAAGAAGAAAAGCAAAATAAGAATATGGGGGAGTTCTTAAAGAAAGTAAAAGAGAAATGAATTAGAAAAGTAAGAGAGATAAGAAAAGTAGAAAGGCAAACGGAGGAAGGAGAAGATGGGCAATAGGGAATAAAGATAGCAAGGGATGCGTAGATGAGTCAGAAGGCCAGGGTGCCAGGCAAAAAGAGCAGCATAGCTGGCAAGAAATTTGTACATATGTTAAGTTAGTCTATAAGTAGAACATTGTAAAAAGAATTATGTAGAAAAATGTACAAATAAAGTATCTATCAAGTATAACTTTACTGTATTGAAAAGAAAGTTGGAGGTAAGTGTCACCGTAGTAGCTGCTAGTTGTTTCTCTGTGCATGGCTCTGCTCACTCTCCGTCTATATTGAAACATATATACAAACTGATTGTCATTACAGAGCAGCATATTTTAGACTATTCAGCTTTTGTGTAGAGAACTGTGGGACTACAAAAAAAAAAAAGTACTTGCTTGTGGAATAGTGCCTCAAACATTCATTTCCAAAGTGTTCCCATTGAGAACTCCAGCAATATCTTTTAACCATTATCTTCTCCAAAAGTGTAAATATTAGCCAGAAATGTGTCATTTATAAAAATATCATGTTCTTAGTCTTTGTAATAGCATCTGTTTACTCATCTTGTGTTTTGACGGTTTTCTAGGCAAAACACTTTCCGGAGAGGAGGCACCGCTCTCGAGTCAGTTGCAGGCATGGCTTGATGCACATCCTGGATGGGAGGCATCCCCACAGGAAGAAGGTGATGATGATGACGACGACGATGATGATGATGATGATGGTTCAGATGATGATTCAGGAGAGGATGACGAACAGGATGCATCTGAATGTAAGACTAGTGATGCAATAAAATGTTAATTAGTGGTATCTGGACACTCAAACTTTGCTCATGTGTCACTCATACTTTTTCCATAGTAGTTTGAGTAATTGTCAGATTCATTTTTCCCTGCTGTTAATTAAGTCAAAATCATTAATGGTTGTCAAGAACAGAAGCATAGATAGGTACGAGGGTGGTCTGAAAAGTTTCTGACCTAATAAAGATACAAGACATTTTTTCATAATTTTTTTTTTTTTTTTTTTTTTTTTTTCAACATAGTCTCCTTGTAATTCTACCCACTTCTCTCAGCGATGCTCCCATTTCTGTAACCCGTCCAAATGGTACTCGGTGTTTTTCTCTGCAAAATAATTGTTCACGAAGGTGATTGCCTCTTCATTTGACAAAAATCTCTGTCCTCCGAGCGCAATTTTCAGATGAGGAAACAAAAAGAAGTCGCTTGGGGCTAGATCTGGTGAGTAAGGCAGGTGGTGAAGTAGTTCAAACTGTAATTCATGGATTTTCGCCATTGCAACCACTGAGGCATGAGACTTGATGAAACAGGATTTTCTTTTCCTGCAAATATGGCCTTTTCCCGCAAGTTCTGCCTTCAGCTTGTCAAGTAATGATGCGTAGTATGCTCCTGTAATGGTTTTTCCTTTTTGAAGATAATCAATTAAAATAACTCCATGACTATCCCAAAAAACAGTCGCCATCACTTTCCCAGCCGAAAAAACAGTTTTTGCTTTTTTTGGAGTCGGTTCCCCCTTGGCAGTCCACTGTTTGGACTGTATTTTTGTTTCGAGCGTATAATGGTATATCCAAGTTTCATCTACAGTAATTAATTGGCGCCAAAACTCGGATTTATTGCGCCTAAACTGCGCCAACAGAGCATTGGAAATGTTCATTCGAACACGTTTTTGGTCAAACATGAGCAACGCGCGGACAGCTTTCTCATGTCTAAATGTTGATTTAATATGTGACAAACACATTCTTTTGACATGTTCATAGCCTCTGCTATCTCTCTCACTTTAATTCGGCGGTCATCTAGCACCATTTGGTGAACTTTGGCGATGTTTTCGTTGGTAGTTGCAATTTTTGGACGTTCCAAACGTTCGTCTCCCAAGCTCTTACGGCCACATTTAAATTCAGGTGCCCAAAATTTCACTGTGGTAAATGATGGTGCAGAGTCCCCATACACAGAATCCAACTCATCTTTGATTTGCGTAGGCGTATTGCCTTTCAAAAACAGATATTTAATGACAGCTCGATACTCAATTTTGTCCATTTTCATAAAAACACTCACATCACCTCACTCAAATGACTGTTACATAACTGAGCATCCAAAATGGCTGAAACTTTGGTGAGTAACTGTCAATAGATGAACAACAAAATTCACTGGCTTTTATTTATTAGTGCTGCCATCTTCATTTTGAGGTCGGAAACTTTTCAGACCACCCTGGTATATATAGTTAGATTTCTACATTAAAACTTACTGGAACATAATTAAGAACTACTTCATGCAGTAAAGCATAATCGTAGTCAAATGTTTAAAACTTTACTCAAAATTTAAAAACACACAAATTCTCCACTTAATATCAAAGTTTAAAAAAGACTAGTTTCTAGGAGTATCCTCCCTGTCATCAGTTTCTTGGTCGACTGATGCTCTCGTGCCATGTCAGGTTCTATCTTCTGTGTTAACCGAATGATGCCATCTACAGCAGGTCTCTTTTGTGTTTTGTGATAAAAATATTCTCCCAAGTATCCAGTTCGAAAGGTTTCTCCATGTATTTTATCAATTTAATTCCTGGTTCAAGCTGTGGTCAAATTATCAATGTATTTGAGTTTTAAATTTCTCATAATGTTCAATTCTTTGAAGATTTTTTAAATTTCCAAAAATAGTTTGTGTGAAACATGAACATGGAACAAATTGCTGAATATATAAAACTAGTCAGTTTATGTGTGGAACAGAATAGCTTCATGTTTGACAGTACATTTTACCAACAGACTGCAGGCTTAGCCATGAGTCTGTCACTTTTCTGCTAAATTGTTTGAGTAACTTTGAAATCCAAATAACTAAAGCTTTCCCATATATGTTCCGTTGTTGGTATGGATATGTGATGACATTTTTGTAATTGTTCCAAAAAAAGTTAGTGAAAGATGCATTGAAATTGCTGAATTTACAGGAAACATTAATCAAATTTACTCTTGAAATAGAAACACAAGGGTGCTTACCGTTTTTTGATTTAAAAATTATGTGAAGCCAATTGGCAGTAGAATTCAGGATCTATAAGAAACCAACACATGGAGAATTACATAAAATGCAATCAGTTCAACCCAACACTACATCAATATGCTATTTTTCATAGTTTGGTTCATAGACTGATTAATATCCTATTGACAGAAGTGGAACATGAACACGAATATATACATACACAGCAATTAGCAAAGTTGAACAAGTTTTATCCTAGTTTCAATAAGTTAATTAACAAATATAAAATGAAAAAAATACAAACGGAAATTTAGAAAAATTAGAGGAATCAACACCGAAATACTACAAATTCACATTTCACAAAACACATATATTAGGAATTTACCAAATCATCCCTTGAAAAATAGTACACCAGAAATCAAGTTATCTGAGATTTATAAAATGAATTATCAGGACTGCAAAAATATATACATTGGAAAAAGCAATCTGATGTTTTACACCCACATGACTTTCTCTACCCTTGTACAAACTATTTTTACAAACGCTTATTCTCCATATGCTTCATGTTAATCGAGATATCGAGATGTTAATCTTATTGCTAATTTTCTTGTAGATGCAAGGGGAATTGGTAGGCTTTAAGGGATAGTCAAATATTTTAAGAGCTGGTTGCTATGTGAAGCATTTCATTCTCTTTAAATTACCAGGACATAAAAAAAATGAATAATGAATTCCCATTTGAGAAAAAAGTATAAGTATTGGAAAATTAAGGGAATAACAAGCAATATCTCAAAAATGGTTCACTCAACAAAAAAATGTATATGACAAATTGTGTATTTTAACGCAATCTACATTTTTTGTGTAGTAAAATTTTGTTTAACTCTTAAGGTTTACCAGTTATGCAAAAGTTGTTCACAATGAAGAATGCTTTTGGAGACATTCCCAGAAAATTCGAGATATTTGTCTAGAAAATATCTCAAACATATGCTATTTTAATCAAAATCGTTAGAGCCATTTTTGAGAAAATTACATGTTCCATGTAAATGGTAATCTGAGGTGGGGAGATTTTCTTGAAAACCTTCGTGTTGCATCTCTGGAAGATACTGAACCTAAATACCAAGTTTGGTGCTTATCCGACTGTTCGTTTCTGAGTTATGCTGTTCACAGACACACACATGGACATGTTTCCAAAAATTCTTTTTTTTGGATTCAGGGGGACTCAAAACATGTATTTCTGGTGAAATCTCAGTATCGAATTTTTGGGTGGAATACAATACTTCCCCTACTTACTATACGTAGTAGAGAAAGTAATAAGAGAAATTTGGACACCAGAAAGAGAGAACATATGAGAAATTTAAAATTCAAATTCGTTGATAAATCAGCCATAGCTTATCATTTTTGGATGGAGAATCATAACACTGAACCAGGAATTAAATTGATAAAATACGTAAAGAAACCTTTTGAATTGGATACTGGGAAGAATATTTTTATCACAAAACAAAGGAGACCTTATGAATTTCGAGATTTCCGCTATAGATGGCATCATCCGGTTAACAGATAAGCTAGATGGCAGCACCTCTATCAATAGAACCTGACATGGCACAAGAGCATCACTGATGACAGGGACGATACTTCCAGAAACTAATCTTTTTTGAACTGTGACATGCAAGTGGAGAATTTAATTGTTTTTAAATTTCGACTCAATTTTTAAACATTTTATTACTGGAACATGTTTCGGAGATTGTCTTCAACTTAGGCCTGATCATCAGCCTGAGGTAAGTTTTGGTGTAGTAATCAAAGATTCGATTTGTATATGTAAATGTTAAAAATAAAATAAAAATAAAAAATAAACCTCTGTTTTCCCAAAAGAGAAGAATTCAGTATATTTAGATACTCAGGTTTTCTGAAACTGCCTTCAGAATAACTTATCTAATTAGTACACACTAATTTATATGAAGTGATTATAAATGGTGAAACCTATTAACATATTGAAATTGTGAGTGTATTGATATGACCCTTTATTTTGATATGCTAAGTTTTCATTGAGAACATGTTTTGAAGTTGTTAATCTCCATTGTCAGCTGTATGTCCATTGGCATTTGAAAGAGGGTCCCTTACATTACTCTGTGTTCACTCTT
Organism: Deroplatys truncata; assembly: GCA_030765065.1. Classification (NCBI taxonomy): domain Eukaryota; kingdom Metazoa; phylum Arthropoda; class Insecta; order Mantodea; family Mantidae; genus Deroplatys; species Deroplatys truncata. The sequence goes on from CM060979.1 coordinate 19,911,524, forward strand.
AGGTTGATCCTTGTCAAAACAAACCCCAGGTGACCAGTGCACCTCTATAATGTATCCTTCCGCCATTTGCACTAGAAATACTGTCACACTTTCAGACCATGTGGCCAGTACAAGCGGCACATAGTGCAAAAAAGAACAGAGTCCTTATTTTGACAACCGAAACAGTGACTAGCATATTCTGTTAAGGGGTAAAGATGATAAGATTGATAGTAGCAACAAAATAAAAGTTTGTACATATAATATAATTCTAAAATAAATGAGCGAAAAATAAAGTAACAGATATGCGATAACTTAATTTATTCGCTTTCTGGAAGCAGCACTTTATTAACTGTTGGCGGCTCATTTTAAAAATAGAAATTGTGCACTGTAACGCAAATTGCATTCTTCTCAAAATTACTACATTCTTGCATTGTGTATTTCATATGCTTGCTTTCTTTGTTTCTTTTTTTTTCCCGGGTGTAACCACTTTTCTCGTTTCAGATTTTTCAGCACAAGCACTGTTTATACTTGCACTCGAAACACCTATGAACTCAGAAGTTAATTTCACCATTTCTTTCACGGAAAGTGTTGGATATTTCTCACATAACTTATAATAAAGATTCAACACTATTGTTTTTTCACCATTAATCAATGGTTTGCGCAGCTAATGCTTTAGGTAATTCGACGAAAACACAAGAGCGAATTTACCGTCCTCCACGATACTAAACACAACTGCTGGTTTCTGGCTGTAAACAATATTCTGCACCTACCCAATGTCAGCTGACTCATACGAATTGCATCATGGGACTTGTAACTCTATTTTACGGTATAAATCGTTGTTAAATAAAACTTTAAGGATTTGTATAGAATATTATACTGTTTAAGGATAAATTCATTCTAAAATTCAGAGATTAGCATGGGACTACTTTCCTGCGCACATTGCTACCATATTGCACCATGGTGCACTGACCATGTGGGTTTGTTTTGCTGCGGATCAACCTAAGAGTGAATATAGTTTAGTGTCGGTTATACTGCAATCTAGCTGTCTGTCTAGATGTACAAAACATATTTCACCTATTGCCCCTCTTGAAACAGAGTTGATAATGTGCTAATGTTCTTGATCATGGTCTCAAATGTTTAAACATGAACTATCTTAATCTAAACCATAAAAGTTGCAAATTAATGTGGTTTGTGATTAAAGCTATAATTTATTATGTAACTCACCTGCTTTTGAGAAAATGCTTCTGTTTGTATGCTTTACATTTATAGATTACACTTTACTCTAGCAGCTAATTCTTGGGTTATGTTGGTTATTGTAGCTCAAGCTAACTCATCACAAAATGAAAGTGCTTCTGATGCTGAGAAGGCAAGAGAGATGATTAAGAAAGCAAAAGTTGAAGATGATGAATATAAAACATCAACTGAAGAACAGACTTATTACAGGTGAAATTATTACATTATGTTTAAGTATCATGTAGCTTTTGACCTTAATTTTTGCACGCCAATACTTAAACCTTTTTTCTTTGAGATTTATATTGTTTTTGCAATACATTTTGTTTTACCAACTATGTTGCTAGCTGGCATAACATGCCTCATACATTTATTTTCGGGAATTGGTATCTGACATAAGCACTTCAGTCGGAAAAACATGTGAGAGCAGCAGGTCCATTGCTATGGTAACAGCTACAATGTTGCAAATGTTACCAACATCACATTGCTTGTGTTTACTCTTTGTGATACACTCATGGCTTCAGCTGCAGTTCCTTTGTCTTGTTTTTCCCGTTTAATATTCATCCGAGCGTAATAAAGGCTCAAACCTGAGAAAAGGACACTGCTCTCCATTATTTCTGCTTCCAATCTGCCGTATTAGATGTTTGTGATGCTTTACAGCCAGCGAATTATAAGGTTGTTATTTTGACTAGGGCTCTATATTCATAAACGAACTAAACAATGTGACAGCATGTAGCAGAAGTATGCATTTAATTGATTTGATTTCTGTATATTTCTCTTGCCCTTTAATTTGTTTACTTTTATTGTTTAATTTGTGATTAAAAGAAGTGCAGTTACGATTTCCTATGGCCATTTTTTCATACCTTAATCTGAACCTTTTTTGGCGCTTCAAAGCAAACGCAAGACCAGCTCAAGTGCTGGACTGCAGTATTTTTTCTCCGCTTCTTTATCATTTTAGTATTTTGTAGTATTCTGCAAACCTATTGGTATTGAATTATTGTTTTGTAACTATGATTAAAAACATTACTTCTGGCCGCTGTCTGTGTAGTTTGTTTCATAATTATCACATCTCATGTATGCACATGTCAGGTGAACAGGTTTTGAGCATATTGAATACAACGTGCTATAGTTCACAGTTTGGCTGCTAAACTGTCAGACCCCAACTCTCGAAAATAGAGGTATGGGAACCTAACTCAGATAATTCACTCCCCTTTTCATTTCAAGTAAAGCATTGCATTGTCACATAAATATTACTGCAGTATGGCATTGCGTAATATTTAAAATGTACCTTTTAAACTACATACATAGGTATTATGTGTACATAAACCTTAAAACTGTTTACTATCGGTAACAATTCCACATGAGTTTGTTACCTTACCATGGCAGAAGCCTCTCAAACAGAATAGGCCAGATATTCAGGCCTTTAAACTTATCAAATAAAATATTTGTAATTATATGGGAATGTAGAATTCGAGGTAATGTTTACATATGGTGCAGTGAACAATAACCTGACTTTTTCCCGGAATTTTGTGGTGTCTCGTGTGTCAGCGACAAAACATCTGAATTTGATATGTGGCCAACGTTACTTAAATAGTTTTATAGTGTGTTGGAATAGTTCAAGGTGCCGCCAGTAGAAGCAGACTACTCAGTCAACAAGTTGCACCACGTTGCCAAATACTCCTACTTTTAAATGTGGTTATCTAGTTAACGGTACATTTAATTACAAAAAGGTGTTGGAGGTTTTGTTCATCTACATCCACTCTCCCACCACCACCAGTCCACAGGACTATTTCATTTCCACTCTGTACATATACGGAAACTTAATAAGGTGAAAGTTTTTATCAATATCAACATTTTATTGATTTGCTAATACCATGGTCCTGAAACTTTAAAATCTATTACTGAAAAAAGCCACATTTTTGGAAGTTTTGCCAAAATTACAAAATTGTTGCTATGTTTGACTTTCACTGTAAGTACTTTGTGCAAAAGTAACAGTGGAAAATAATATTATAAATTTTATTATTATTAACTTTACTTAAACTGAAAGACAACATAACTTAACGCTGTGCTTTTCATTTGCAGCATTGCCCATACAATAAATGAAATAGTAACAGAACAAGCTACCATTTTGGTAAATGGTAAACTGAAGGAATATCAGATAAAGGTAAGTGAATTTATTTAAAACTTGATTGAGGGTTTTGAACAGTGATGTAGTATATAAAATAGTAATAAAATGATGTTAGCAGAAAGTATAATTATTCAGATAAGTTCAGTATAGTGCTTCAACTTTAAAAACACATTACTGGACTGTAAACCTTCACATAGAAATAGCTTAGAATGTGGCTCACTTTAAATAATAACACAACTGCTTGCTGCAATCATAGGCAGCATGACAGCATAGTTGTATGTGTTTTGCCATTATTCCAGGTTTTAGTATCAAAATAAAGCTTAGGATATCTTTAGAATGGTTCATTGACGGTGAAGCAGAAAGGTTCAATACAAATTATATTTGACTTGCCTGTTTGAATAAGAATATGAGATATACAGAATTGGTTCAATTTAATGTTAATTTATGTATGTATTATGTTATTTGTATATTTTTAATGTCATCATGATTATATATTATATAGATTATGGGATTGTGAATTTGTTTTATGTTAACCTAAATTTGTATTTAGAAATTGAATTTATTTATTCAGGTAGCAACCATGATCAAGTTTGGTAAAACGTTATATGTAAAGCGAAATTTGTACACAGGTAATATACATGGCCATAGGATAAGCAAACTTGTTTATTCCATAAAAAGTGAAGTAGCAATAGAATAATGAATGTTTCCAAGGAGCAATAAACAGTCTTCTTCGCTTCAGAAGAAAAAAGCATCCCATTAATACTCATACTGAGCAGTTGTGAATTTGGTATCTCGTTAGTACTCATATGGAACATTTGTGTTTCATTATCATAGGAAAGATCACATCTAAATTTATTAGCATAGTTTTAATGTAAAATAATTTTTCAATGAAATAGTATGCAAAGTTATAGGAGAATACAAGGAAGTGTAAAGTGGAAAAATTATTGAAAAAAATAAATAAAAAGAATTTAATTTGTCAAAATTACATTGTACTTCATACTGATAGTATAAACATAAAGAAATCTTTCCTGTGACATGCCCTGAGGATATGTAGAGATCTCATTGCTCAGTTTTCAACTATAAAATGAACTCACAAATTACCCTTCATGTCACTTTTTCCGCTAGAACAGAAAAGAATACAATCTAGACAACTAATGGTTTTATTTCTCTGCATGTTAACATAGCTATAAGAACCTTGAAATGTCTTTCCTCCAAGAGGTATAGACATATGTTGTGCCCCATCTATGTTACGGACTGCTGCTTCCAGAAAGAAACCCTTCATCATTTACATTACTGAGTCTTAGAACCTTAATGCTTGTGCTATTATACTGACAACACCACATTCCCTGTTTTAGTTAAAGGAGAAACTTTGTGTGTCCTTGTTGCTTACAGTAAAACTGTTTCAGGGTGTAAAACTTACAGATAATTGTATGAACTGCTAGGCAGAAACTTTAGAATGATTTAAAGGAATAAGCAAATTGAAGTAAGGTAGAATCAGACGACTGAGAAATTGCATGCCATAGCTGAGATTTGAACCATGAATCTTCTGGTTTCCATCTGGTTGCTGTAACCAACTGAGCTACCATGGCAACATGTCGGTATGACGTTAAATTCCCCAACTGACTAGCATTTTCCCCAGTATACTACCAGGAGATCTCAAATTATTTTGAGTTGACATACCCCAATGGCGACTTACAATGTTGTAAGTACTTTTAATCCCAGGCTTCATAGTTTAACAAACAATTAGGTCAATCAATGGTAATTAATTGTTCTTTCACTCAAGCCATGTGTAGATCAAGGTAGAAAGGTAGAATTTAACAGCCAAGTAGGACCAAACCATCCAAGGAATGCCAGCCAACCACAAAACTGACAATGGGGGAGATGTTCCAAGAAACTAGTCTTAATAAATAGTTGTAAGTGAAGAAAAATGTTGTCGACCCATTTCAACATAAGTTATACCTCTCCTTTATACAGGGTGTAACAAAAATGTACGGCACAAATTGCAGGACACATTACTCACACGTAGACACAGAAATTATGTTATATAAACTGGGGTCTGGAAACACTTTGTTACCATGATACAACTCATTTTCTTTAACTCATTAATCCTGGGAAACACACAAGAATAGAACATACCAGCATACCACATGCAACTCTTTCTCACAGGAGATGTTCAATATGCCCTCTGTGAGCATTGATACATACATCAACTTGCCGTCTTAGTGAATCCCGGATGCGCTGATGTATCCCTGTAGTATTGCATATGGTTTCACAGCTTTCCATAATACAGGCACAGAGAATCTGAACATCTGGTACTGGGGTTCGAAACACAAGAGCTTTCAAATGCCCCCACTAATAAAAGTCCAGTTTATTTAGGTCCGGGGAGCATGGAGGCCAGGCAATTGGTCCACTTCTACTTATCCATCTGTCACCGAATCTTCATTTAGAAGCTGACGGACATTAACACTAAAATGAGGAGGTGCCCCATTGTGTATGAAGTACATGTTTTGTTGCACAGCTAAAGGCATATCTGCTAACAGATCAGGTAGAATATTCTCTATGAAATTATAGTAACTTTGTCCGTTGAGCCTGGTGGAAGAACGTGAGGCCCTACCAAACAGTCACCAATAATACTGGCCCAAACATTGATAGAAAATCTTTGTTGATGACTTGCTTCAACAGTTGTGTGAGGATTGATGTCAGCCCATTGTTATAATTTTACAATCTCATCTCGTTGAAACGATGCCTCATCTGTGAACAGCACCGTTGCACTAAAATTATGGTTGACACTTTATTGCATAAACCATTCATAGAAGCATACCCATGCAAGAAAATCAGCTGCTGATAGTGCCTACACACACTGTAAATGGTATGGATACAGCCAGACCTCTTGTAACACTCATCAGACAGTCATGTTGTCAATGTTCATTGTTGCAGCTACTTGTCTTGTACTGACACTAGGATTGTTGTCAACTGCCTGAAGAATTGCTGCCTCCCGTTATGGTGTCCTCGTCCTTCTAGGCTTACCCTGGTCGTGAGTATTAGGTTATAATTCCCCATGTTCCTTAAGACAACAATCAGTGGCTTCAAATGTTTTCCTATCGGGGCACTTTCATCCTGGAAATCTCTCCCGGTACAAATGTTGAGTGCAAGCACCATTGCCGTCGGCTAATTCATACATCAAATGGCCATCTGTCATCTCTACATTTGTGTACACTGCCATTGCACGAGCCAAGTCTGTGATCAACTCTACTAGTGCGTAGTAACCCATGTGCTTGCCAAGGTCATACTGCTCACTGGAACAGTTATGTTACCTGTAAACAAGCAATGACCTAAGTCGCATGGCAACAGGAACGTGTAAAACAAAACACTGGCAATGCACCTATGATAATGACAATGGAACCGCATGTTCCCAATGATTCTAACGTTCTGTTCGTGTGTGTTTCCCATTATTAAGGAGTTGGAGAAAATGAGTTGTAACATGGAAACAAAGCGTTCCCAGATCCATGTTCATATAACATAATTTCTTCATCTGTGAGGAATGTGTCCTGCAATTTGTGCCGATATTTTTGTTACATCCTGTATACTCTACTTCTGGTTTATTTGCATGATATTAAAAATATGCACTTGTCTACTCGCTATGACAATAAGTGATTGAACATTGGTTTTATTGGCTGTGACATGTAGTTCTTTGAATTGTATAAGAATCAGAAATACTGTATTATTATAAGGTGTTAATCTTTGTTGGGTAGATCTTCATGGCCTCGGAAAGAGCCAGTGCTGAAATCGAGTCATGAAGATTGCAATTTTATAATGACTTAGTACTTGAATAAATACACTTACATTAGCAAAAACAAATTTTTGGACTAAAGGCTCCTTTATAAACATAATATCTTACATGGCTATTGTTACAGGGTTTGGAGTGGCTGGTATCTTTGTTCAACAATAACTTAAACGGGATTTTAGCAGATGAAATGGGCTTAGGCAAGACTATACAAACCATAGCCCTAATTACTTACCTCATGGAAAGGAAGAAAGTCAATGGACCTTTTCTCATCATTGTACCTCTTTCGTACGTATTTCTTAGATTAATAATTTAGTTTAAGAGTGTTTCACTTATCTGATATTGCCGTACTTTCAAACAGTGAAGTATAGAGAAATCTTGAATTGCAACCTATAATGGTACATTGCTGCAACTTAATAATTACATTTTTTAATAATTTCCATTGTATTACTTGGGGTTATATTGTAATGTATGTATATGTATTGTCACGTCGGACACATTATTGCTGTGTATAATATTGTTGAACTAATTATTGTGTTTGTATGTTAATTATTGTCTGGCACAGAAATTCCATTCCCTAGTTGGGGGGTTAAGGCAATTGAGGGAAGAGCTCTGTGTGTGTTCATGTGTGTGTGTTATAGCATATGTCTAGTTGTAGCCAGAGTAGCGGGACACTAATGTAAATCTTTGGAGGGAACGGGTGTATGTGTGATGGGTGTGTGTACATAGGGCATCTCCCCCAGTGTTTTGTGTCCAACCTTTGTGTACCATGTAGAGCACCTTGATTCATAATAAACCTGAGCAAAATGTGAATTCAAATGTAATTATTTAAAAATATTCCACGCCTCGCTTTAGTTTTGTGCAGCAAGTTCTTGGTACCTTTCTGGTTGCCTCTAGCTATGTCCCTCAATGTTTATCCGGGGTAACTAAATTTAATATTTTAGCTGCAAATTTTTGGCCATAACAATATTTGCTTCATCAGAGTTTATTTCAGAGTTGAAAACATGCTGATGGAAGTAAACCGTCTCCCGAAACGCGTTCAAGTAAAAACATTTTAGTGATGTAGTGTAACAACCTTCAACTCTCTTTATTTTAAATTTATTTCACTAGCATGTGTTACATTTAAATACCACAAATAAAAATATGTAATTCAAAAGATAACATGTGTTAATTATAATTAAGAATGTTTTTCTAATGTTGCAACTTATAGAAATCTCAGATTTTGAGCTATGAAGTACATGCTTTTATGGCCCATTTGTATCAAACTCAATCTCAGATCAGAGCAACAGCTTATTTGGGTTCAAGCTCAACAAGGAATTTTCATTCTTTAAATCTAATCTGAAGTAGAATATTTTTTTGTAGTTGGAAGATGCTTCATGTTTATCTGCACAACGTATGGGAGCCAATTTGTCACGGTCACTTCGTGTTATCTATTGCTGGGCGCCTGTTATCGTATTAATAGTTTGAATTTTGGGTTATTTGTCCTCCGGCTAGCTATTATTACTTCTCAGTCGAGCCCTCTTGAACAGGGTGTGTAAACGGAAAGGATTTGTTGCTGAAAGATAACACTTATAAAAGAATTTATTTTTACACTTTTATTACCGTCACAATTAATTAATTTCACATATTGACTCTTGATACACACCCGACTGAAACTGTTATATTTTCTAATATCACTATAATCACTTATTTGCTGCACATTATTAATTCGCGTATTTCACATTTATAACTAACTTTGCGACGCGAGAGATTCTGTAGAATTGCGCGACGTATATGCGTGAACGATTCTCTTAAACTGTGCGACGTATAACCTTTGTATGATTCTGTTGGACTGAACGACGTATTACCCGCAAATCCTTCTGTTGGACTGAACGACGTTTGCCTTGTGAATTATTCTGTCAAACTGCGCGTTACCCGTCTCTGGCACGGAATTTATACTCCCTCACCCCAATATGCCTAAACATTATAACAGAGCTGCTATTGGTTAATAAAACGCGCCAACATTAGCGTCTATTTTTATATCCAATCAAAATTACGAACACTTATGCTCTAGGGAAAATATTCCCTCCATTTCTACAGAAAAGCACGCTACTCTGACGTCATTTGCTTGCCTCTTCTAATTAATAAACAACTCACCCCCTCGCTACATTGTTGCCCACTCTTATTGTCAGTTTCAGTGAGGCCGTGTAAACTTATTTCCTAACAATGCTTATAATTAACAAACATCTCAAATCATTGTCATACAATAATGATTATTTACACTACAATCACTCTGGCATTTACATTGTTGTGATATAAAATACTGCCACAAATCTAAGATTATTTCTCCCTGAACTTGGTTTAGTTTTGAACTAGAGAAATTTCAAGCATCAACCTCTCTTGAGTTCATTGAGTTGCTTGGAACTAGAAATACAATGTGGGCACATAAAATGTACAGATGAAATTATTGTAGCCAAGTGTGTGTCATTTAAACTACAAACATAGCCTACTAATAGCTCATGGCATTTTGTTTTTAATATGTGTTGTTGCAGGACATAAAAGAACAGCATAATATGACCTATGTAACACCTTTCATTGCATTATCTCGTGGATCTCAAATTATTTTAAAGTGGTTTCACTGTAAGTTCAACTGAGTTGTAAACAAAACCACATGACAAGGTAGCACCTCATTGACTGGTTGGGAAACTTTAATTTTTCCTGCCTAGCATGTCGTCTCTTCCTCTACATAAAACGGTTCGGTTTAGATTGTAACATTTTGTAGTTATTCTGGTGCAGAGAATTTTAAAAGCACCCATTATTTTAACACTTCAATTTATGAAACAAAATATGTTCGTTGAGAGTCAACTACAACTAACAGAACTGTTATAGCAGAGGGTTTTTGAGGCTATGCGCAGGCGCTGCTGTTTGGTTCCATCAGTGTAATTCTTGCCACATGGTGCATATGTTGAGAAAATTTTACTTTCGAGAGTGACATCATTGACATGCCTGAGAATCCTCGGCCAGTGTGGAGCAACATAAATGCGGTAAACCATTAAAAAGTGGAGGGAAGATGATTGTGTTAAATGTTTTTTTAATAAATGTTGCTAAAAGTACCTACCTTTAATTAACAATTAATGTGGTTAGCTGTTGTTTAGGAATAATTGTACTTCTTTATTAGTCATGCAGAATTGTTGCTTGGGTTGTTAGCCTTGTGTTTGTTTTCTATTGTATTTTGTAACCTATAGGGCTCATCCTTTTCTTAATTCATTCACTCAAGTTTAAAGGAAAAGTGGTATACTGGTACCAAACATTAGATGAATGATTTCTAAAATCTGAAGTTAAGAGCAGTTTAATCCAGTGCCTTTAATCACAGGTGGAATACAGGTAGAGCTGCAGAACTATTCAGGTACCACTTTCATTTGTGTAATGTTAGTATTGTGTGTTAAAGTTTAGGATGTAAGGCAATGTATAGGAATAAGACATACAAAATGTTTTAAAGCACTAATGGTACCCAAGCTGCATATTCGCATACTATCTGGAACAATTATTTCCTCTCATAGGTACTGGGTTCCTGCCCCATTCTTCCATGTGGTGCTGTTATGTGCTCAGCAGAGTGATAATTAAAACATTGTCCATCACAAATAACATGTACTTTTCTAAGAATGGTATATAACTCACTATGTGTATGAGAAAGTTGCCACTAAAGTAATGGGAGCTATGTATTACAAAATTTATAATACCTGGTGGTTATGATTAAAGTGACAATGTTCAGTGTGTGACAGCACAGACTGTAATGATCGAGGAGTCTGAAACTTTGTAGATATACTAATTAAGATATGCGCTCACAAGTTATTCCAAAAATAATTAGTTCCAAGTCTTGCCACCAGATAGACTATCAATTATTGATGCCAGATTAGACATTCATGTAAAATGTGTTTTTTATACGATTACTAATATAATATTTTAGCTGCAGTATTACTTTTTACACTACTTGAGTAGAGTAGGTACAGAAAATAGTGCATTCCACCCAAAAATTAAATATTTAAGATTTTACTGGAAATTCCTATTTTGAGATCCCACTAAATGCATATGTACTGTCCATTCCAAACCAGAGTTCCCTCTGATGTAAACAGAAGCTCGTGCTTCGGCATGTCACGAACCCAAGAATATACTCTTATGCCAACGTAAATAGTTCCTTAATACATGTATTGTATTATGAAATATTAGCACAGGAAAGGTATAGAAATGCACATTTTATTGCGGTTATCATATGAACTCATCGTTAAAGGTAATGGATATATACTAGCTGTTAACAGATTACAAAATATGATTTTCGCCTGCTATGACGCTAACGCCGAGAGCATCTTGCTTGTTAATACCAACCGACATGCACGACTGCCAATCTCTTACATACACAAGAAATGCAGCAATGAATTCCCAGAGGTGCTATCTGAGTACCGAATAAACACTTTGCATAACACAGGAAATATGATAAGCGAACAGTCATTCATAATACAGTAACACACATATGCTCAGCTCAGGTCAAATCTTGTGATTTAGTCAGTTGGTATTTGAGCTCACATGGCAGAGGAAGGTGCGTGTAGTGCCAATAAACTGTTCAAACACAGAAGCAGGAAACAGTTAAAAAGTGGCGAAAAACAAACATTACTTCATATATTCAACTCACTATTACAAAAATACCCGACACTTGCATTATTGCATATTACGAAACTAATATCAGATTTTACAGGCGTTTCAGTGAGAAGTGTAACGAAAGCAGGGAATATAAACAGACATAATACAACATAGAAGAGGATAAAATGTGGGAACTTGTTTTAAGTGCGACAGTGCTGTGAAATTGGGATAAGCTTGTCATTATTTTGGAGAGTAGTTCTGATTCCGAGTCATCTTCGGAGGATTCGGATTTTGGTGTTGCACTTTTGTCCGAGGATTGTGATTAATGTAAGTAAAGTATTCATGTCCGCATACTTATAAAATCGATTGTTACCTCAGGTTGCATTTTGAACTATGATTCTCAAGCAGGGTGCCTTTTTATAGCTTAAATAGTGTTCAACAAGCACGTGAGAGGGGAACAAACAGCCATTGTGGGCGGGGATTGCGAACTACTTTCACGCGGATAATACAAAGAGTTTGTTTTCAGTGAAAGGCACTCTGGTTTGGAATGGACAGTAGCTGTACTGCAGCCGTTGAAGGAGGCTATGGACAAACATCCACATTTGTTAAAGAAGAAAGTTCTTTTCCACCAAGCCAGTGCCCAGTACACACCTCTTCAGTTGCAGTCACAAAGTTGAATGACTTGTGCTCTGAACTGCTGCCATATTCACCAGATTTGGTTTCCATTTTCCAAATCTGAAGAAATGACTTGCTGGACAGAAATTTACTTCAGACGCGGAGATATGTCACACAAATTATTTTGCACAGTTGTATAAATAATTTTGTGCTAAAGATATTAAGAAGTTACAGTATCATTGGTCCAAGTGCATAGAGTTGAAAGGTGAATCTCAGGCCAAGAACTTTTCAAATAACCTCATATAAATTTATGAGGTTACCATTAATTTTTACCCCAATTGAAATGAACTACAGTGTTACCTTTGCTCATTGATGCACATATCAAAAAAGAAAGCATCATGTCCACCCTACATAGTGTTTGAGCAAGCAAATTTTCTGTGAATTACTTTTGCTATGTTGCAGCACTCTGTCCAACTGGGTCCTGGAATTTGATAAGTGGGCTCCATCAGTGGTTGTAGTGGCATACAAAGGGTCTCCAACAATGAGGAGGCAGATTCAAAGTCAGATGCGATCAACAAAATTCAATGTGCTCCTCACAACGTATGAATACGTCATCAAGGATAAAGGCATGTTAGCTAAGGTACAATGTTTTACATTACTGAATATTAGATTTTCATTATAATAGCCTTCTATGTGTATAAGATTCTTAAAAAGATTTTGTCTGCTTAAGAAGTTTTAGTGTTTTCATCGTGATTGCCCCAGTATTCTGCAGCTGCACATCTGTATGCTCCATGCTAATTTCACAAAACATATAACATTTATAGATGCCAGTTCTTTTTCTTTTATAAAAGTGTTGGAAAAAACACCTCAGATTTTGATGTAGAGGTAGAAGATACACAGTAGAGGCCTGCAGGAGCTGAAATTCTTAGGTTCAGCCTGGTCCTGTCCAGTGTGAACCAAACCCGAGAATAGGTTAGTTATACTGTATCACCCAGCCCTAGCCCATTGCCTAATTTTGTTTTAAATAAATTTGTTGTTGTTGTTATTAATTTATTGAAGTACTAAGACATTACATGTATTGGACTGCCCATTGAAATTGGCCCTGGCCACTCTTCAGTTGGGAAATCCATCTTATATTACAATCTACATTATACATTATGTCATACATTTTTTTATATAGTCATAAGTTATGGTTCTTTACCTCTTTTAACAGTCCATTTCCTATTATTTTTTACTTTTTCTAAATACTGCCCTATTTTCTTACAATTTTAATCTAAAATTTTATTTATGTCATATCTCTTATTCGTTCTTAACCCTAAACTTTTGTTTCTCCAAACCTCAGGGTTAAGCCTCTCCCGTTAGTCTGGGGTGCGTCTTCTCGTTCATGTCGTCTGGAAGAGGTACTTTTAGCTCGTTTACGAATCGGACATTGTCTTTTTAATCATAGATACCTGCTCAGTGGTGACCCCGCACTACTCTGTGAGCAGTGTGATGCGCCCTTAACAGTGCATCACATTTTAACAGAGTGTCAAGTTTTAGCTCCGTTATGCATTCGTGTTGGTCTGCCTGTTGGTCTAGCCAACGTTTTGGCAGACGACACACATGCTGTAGAATGTCTTTTACGTTTTATCAGTGATATTGGTTTTAGCTGACGCATTTGATGCGCTGAACGTCTTTTGACTGTGTGATTTTATATTGTCCTTTTAATGGGGCCTCTACTCCCCAGTGGACATATGGCGCTCATGTCCCTCACATTCTACAGTTCTTGACACGTTTTACTCTTTTATTGACCATGCTTTTATGTGTTGATTTTTGGGATTTGGTGTATTATTGTTGTTGTTGTTGTTGTTGTTGGGTGTTGGTTTTTTTTTTTTTTTTTTTTTTGGTAGCTCTTTGGACATCACTGGTTTGTGTCCCGTTTTTTTTCATTATGTGGTTTTTTACCTGTCTTTTATTTTTTGAACTTTAAATTTTATATTATTATTATTTTATTATTATTATTATTATTATTATTATTATTATTATTATTATTATTATTATTATTATTATTATTATTACTATTACTATTAGCAGTCTGGAGTGCTGCAGCCTACTACCATGCGAAAGGACTCAGGTTCAATTTCCTGTACTGGCATGGGTTCCCCCCCCCCCCCCCCTGCTATAAGGGCGTGATCAAATTCCGGCTGTGGCATTGAATTTTTCAGTTGACTCTATTAAAACCATACCCTAACCAGGTTAAGTCTTTAAAAAGTATAAATAATTTCCTTAGTTGTAAGCTTCATTAATTATCTATCCATTTCAAATCCTTCCAACCTTTTTCCTCATTTTTTTACATTCAGATTTGCACACTATACAGCACCTTACTCCACAAAAGGCACTTCATGGATCTCTTCTTTAATTTGACAGGAGATTTTTATTTCTCTATTGTATGTACCTTTGTCATGCAACATCTTTTTTTAGACAGCATATAATATACGTATAGAACCTTTCACTTCAATCATTTTAATGGACCATTCATTTTCAGTTACACTGGAAGTATATGATAATAGATGAAGGACACAGAATGAAGAACCATCACTGCAAGCTGACACAGGTCCTGAACACACATTATGTGGCAACTCATAGACTGCTTCTCACAGGAACCCCACTTCAGAATAAACTTCCAGAACTTTGGGCTTTGCTGAACTTCCTTCTACCTTCAATTTTCAAATCCTGCAGCACTTTTGAGCAGTGGTTCAATGCTCCCTTTGCCACAACTGGTGAAAAGGTGATTAATAAATTTACTTTGGTTGTGTGTAATGATAGCATTGTTGCTTGGGTGTTTAGCTTATTGGGAAGTGATGTAATCAACCTCATGAGGTCCGTGGGGGAAAATTGATAAGTAGTGGTTCCCGGCCTCAAAAATACTGCATTTAGAGGGTAGGGTGATACAACACGCTGACCATTTGCCATCCCACCACTGCCCTCTGCGTATGTTTTATATATGTTTGAAGGCAGAAAATGCAGAGGTAATTTGGTCAGCCTTGGCCTGTCAAAGGGTGTTTTGCTGAGTGTCTTTCTTCATAAATCACAAATATCTGAAAATTGGGTAGCTTGTACAATCTAACCAAATTGCTTATATTAATGTAAACACTACAATCATCTCAATGTCAAAAGTGCTAAACACCGTAATGTATTAGTAGTGCTAAATTTATGTAGACAGGACTAACACCAATCAGTACAATCACCTCAATGACAGGTGCTAATTATCTTAATGTGTAACCTAGTGCTAAGTAACTGTGCAAAAGGACAAACACCATCAAGTACAATCACCTCAAATGACGAATGTGCTAAATGCTCTATAATGTAGGGTCAACTATGTGTAGTGCACAACTCTGCCCACACCGACTAGCTCAACACCTGAGCAAATTGGAGTCAAGAGCTTTCCCTCTTGCAGGCGGCTTTAGCCCTTCATTGGACACCAGTAGGTTATTTCATTCATTATACCAACTTTTATGGTTTGTCTGCAAAATGTACAGAGTGGAGGCTTTTTTACACTTTAAGACAAAGGAGGCCTTTTTTTTTATAGCTTTCTGGGCATATTCAGGTCTTGCAGATTTTCACCATGGACATGACAGGGCATTAAATTCTATTGCATTATACTGTAACTTAGGATTACAGGCTGAATGTGCCTCGCTAATTGGTATACAGTGCTATGATAGGCCAGAGCTTATCTGTGTGTCTGTCCATCAAGACCATGGTCCCCCTTCACTTGGCTGCAACAAAATGCATAGCATGCAGATTTAAAATTTGATTACATCACTAGTAACCAGCAGTAAATGGGCACAAACATTCAGTAATAATAATACCTCCTTAATAATACATATAAAACATACATAAAACCTAACTAGAGAACTACTAGCAACAGTAAACAAGAGACTTAAAAGTAAACTAGAAATTTCACAAAATAATTCACTAAGAATAATAACAGGAGCTGTAAAAACAACACCAATTACAGTACTACAAAGCTTCACAAAAAACATGGCTATAGAATTGGAGCATGAGTTGAAAGCAATTACTCTAGCACAAAAACTGCAAGTCAATAGAAACAGATACAAGTGGTACCACACAGCAGATACTATAAGTAATTTAGAAACTCAAATAAGCTTCAGAACATATATTAATAACTTAAAATACAAGAATATAATTACAACAAATATGATTGCAACAGAGGTAACGACTCCAATAGAATATATTGATATAGAATATCAGAATGACCTGATATATACAATACACAAACAAAACATATACCAGATGAAATGAGAGCCATAGCAACAGCTATGGAAAATGAAAGATAACCCAGAAAAAGAATGGCTCCGAATATATACAGATGGATCTCTTATCAATAAAAAAATGCCGGTGCAGGAGTATACTGTAAACATTTTGCACAGTATCTAACATTAGATGAAACGTCAAACCACTATGATGGAGAATTAACAGCTATAAAAGCAGCATTACAGAACATTTTATATAGACCATACATAAAACAAAAAATAGTCATCTTATCAGACTTAAAATCAGCCATAGATGGAATAGTACATTACAATAATAAAACAACAAGAAATATTAAAGAAATAAGAAGCCTAATTAAAGCAGTTGAAACTAGAAATCATGTCACTCTACAATGGATCCCAGCTCATGTCAGACTTTTGGGCAATGAACATGTGGATCTATAGGAAAGAAAGATGTAATACAACAAATAAAACCTGTAGGACAAATATAAATAAACAATTAAATAACATTAAACAACATTTCAAAAGACTGTAGAGACTTGATAAAGAAGATAAATTAAAGGATAAAGATTTTAAGAATATTAAAGATAGAGTTGATATACAAAAAATGTCAAGGAAGACTGCAGTGGCCTTATTTAGGATGGCAACTGGCCACGATTGCCTCGCAGAACATCTCTACAAGATACGATGCCTACCTACACCCAAGTGCACTCTCTGTGAAGAAGATGTCATCCTGAAGAAACAGCATCTCGCCAAATGCAAAGCCCTTAAAAGTGATAACTTACAGACTTTATATTGGGAAGCCAGAGGGAAAATGATGCAGATCAATTAATCCCCAGTGCTATTGGTGAACAATAATAACAACAACATTCAGTAATGGATGGCGTTAACTTTAAAAATCAACTCCCTCGTGTAAATTGTTTATTTTATTTGATTTCTATGGCTGCAGGATATGCTTCCCATTTTTTGCAACAGTTTTTGTGTATAGTTCATGTTATGAAGTGTAAAATTTGGAGTAGAAATCTGTGTATAGCATAGGAAGTGGTGTTCTTTGCTCTAGTATATGTTAATTGTAGTATCAGGAAGGATTTCAGCACATGTGACAGAAAGAAGCAATACTACCAGTCTTCAAGGATTCTTATATAAAAATTCTCTTTGTTTTTGTTTATTTATGCACTGAACAATGTAATATAAATGTCATGTCATCGCAAAATTATTATGCTTTGCTGGATGCGGGAAAGCATTATGGGTTTCAATTTCAGAAAGTTGGCAAATATGTTAGTGTTATTTAGAGAGTCAGAGTCATCTGAGAAGATTATAATTTATTCCTTATTTACCAGAAGAATTTAATCAGCCATAGTGTATTTTTTTTAAGCAGCTGTACCACTCCAGTTGGTTTGGCTGACTTCATATTCACTAACTTTTTGAAAACACAGTACAAGTTGTTAGAACAAGTTCAGTAAACTATAAATACAAGTGTTGTTGGTGTTAAGCCCCTTGTACACGATCAAACTGTTTTTTCAATTCAAGAGTTTACAAGAAAAATTATGAAATATTTTTCAATATGTGACAAGACTTGACAATGTCAAAGATGTATATTTACAAGTTGTCTTTTTGCCAAACTGAAACCCTTCAGAACACAATTGATAATTTATCACGCGCAAAGCAATTTAGCATTTGTGTCGGAGTATAACAATTTGCAATGAAATATTGCTCTTTATTAATATTATGTAGTACTTTCATATATTATATCCAATGAAATCACATTACGAGTGTGGAATACAATGAAAATAACACCAATCGACAGGTTAACCACACTATATAACATTGCATTAATGTATACTTAGGTCGGAAAACTGCATGGCAATTATTTCCTCATAATCGCCTTCATCTGTTCCATCTTGTGATAATCTATGGAGCCCTCGACTTACAGACATGGCCAGCTTATGTATAACCTAATCAGTTCGCATACGACATACCTTGGCCTGGTAGCCATTTCTGTTTAATTTTCACTTTCAGCCATGTTGCATATTCCGTGACTCATTGTGAATATTCGCATTTCATTGGCCAAAGCCATCAAATCATTGTGAAATCTATGAGCGTTTAGAGCATGTCCTTATTGCTTTCAAGAGTTTCAAAGACATTAAAAGTATTGGAAGCAATTCGACAGGAAAAGTTGTGAAGTTGCGACAACTCTTGAAAAGTCTTGTAAAGTATTGAATTTGACAAAAATTTTATCGTGTACAAGCGGCTTTAGATCTTACTGATACAGTTACATTAAATATCTGTGGGCATTATATGCTGCATGATTTTAAACTATTAGAAGTAAACACCATCTGATCGGAGTATGAATGTTTCAGATATTTGTGGAGTGTGAAGTATTAGCTAACTTTGTAGATGGTTGCTGTTTACTTACTGGCATTCATTGCCATGTTTTAGGTTGAACTGAATGAAGAAGAAACAATATTGATCATCCGTCGTCTTCACAAAGTCTTGCGTCCTTTCTTATTGCGAAGGCTCAAAAAAGAGGTTGAATCTCAACTCCCAGATAAAGTGGAGTACATTGTAAAATGTGATATGTCAGGACTTCAAAGAGTGCTTTACAGGTAATATTAACAAAATATGTGTTAAGAGCAATAAAACCAGTTGATGTACCTAACATTGATGAGAGTAATTATCATTTGGGCCATATTTGTAGTATAAAAAAAACTGTTTGTTTGTTTGGCAATCTACTCCTCCATGGACTAGTGGTACCGTGCTGGCCTCTAGTTCCCAAGGTCGCGGGTTCAAACCTGGCGGAGGGCAATGGATATTTTTCAGGCGTAAAAATCCTTATCATGGTTTCCTTCAGAAGTGAAGTAAAGCTTGTTGTCCCTTGTCATAGATTTACAGCACGTAAAAGAACCTCAAGCCTGATAGAGAGGCCTCTGAGCAAAATTACCAGTCTTTCATGCCCAATATAGAATGGGATGCTAAGGACCATAGTAGTTAAAAGAGTGTTCATAAATAAAACTCAGTTATTTTATTTAAAGGTGAGTCGGAATTGTTACACTAACATCACTTAAGTTTACTCACTTAACATGTTTCGGGAAAACGGTTGTTCCCATCCTCAGAAGTTAATTCGACTGAATTAACTTCTGAGGATGGGAACAACCATTTTCCCGAAACATGTTAAGTGAGTAAACTTAAGTGATGTTAGTGTAACAATTCCGACTCACCTTTAAATAAATTCAATACACATCACTGTTTCTAGCTTCTTTTCAGTACAATATCAACTCAGTTATTTTATTTATTTGTTAATTCTAGTGATAGATTAACCAAATCCAGCCAAATTTGTTTTTTTTTATAGCAATTTAATTATGGGCCTACATTAACTGTTAACTCATTAGCAAGGGCATATAATCTTGGGGTTTTCCTGCCCTTTTTTAAAATATATTGGACATTGGTAGATGTGTACAGTTTGCTTGCATTATTAGCAAATTTTGGTTAATTGTGTTGATAATATGCAACTCACCCTCCACCTCATGCTCATCTTTTGTACATTTTAAGAGCTTTTACAAACAGGGAAATACTATTACAAATCACCACCACATCAGATGATGATAGCTATCATTATATGATGTAGTGAGGGTGGTTTAAAAGTATTTCTGTTTTTGCAAAAGCGTTTATTCCTGTTGTAAAATAGTTATGACATGGCAAAACCAGTAGATTTTGTGTGACATATAATGTATTTTACATGAGAGTAGTTGAAAGTTTAGGCTGAATATACTGGATGTGGATAGACAATGTACAGAAAATTATAGGTTAGAAAGGTAGTACTAAAATAAGCATTTTGAGGATAGCACCAAGGGGTCGCAGAAGCTTTTTTGCTGCGCTACGTGCTTCAACATTAAATCCACCATATTAGACCTCCCGATTGTGAAACTTGTTCTATATGTGTTAGATGTAAGCAAAATGTACTCTTGTACAGTACTAGTCACTGTCTCTAGGTATGTGTAATGTGAAATGTACTGGATGCTACTGTAATACCATCTTGTTCAGTGTAGTACATGCTAGTTTCTCATTGTGTATCAGTACTAATTAGTTGAGACGGTACGTACACACTTGTAGTGTGTTGTAGTTTATTTTAATGTTTCATAAAGTCATATTTCAATCTTGTTCATGCAATGCTCCTGTTATTATACTGCATCTGCGACCCCGGCTCCTAACCTGAAAATGCTTAGTTTTGAACTGCCTTTGTACTCTACAATTTTCTGCACATTGTTTTTCCACACTCTGTTGAACCGCATATGGGAGCTTAATCTGCATAATACTTAAATATAATAAACTTTGTAAGCAAAACTTTCAATAAAGATGGAGATTGCTCCTAGAACATTTAATGTAAAGAAAAAGTCGTGCAAAGAATTTTGATAAAACACTGGTTTTTATCACATGCTATGTTAGTTATGAACATTGTTTAACATGGAAGATCATAGCTCTTAAAAGTGTATAGATAGTAATTTTTATTTTTGCATTGCAGGCATATGCAAAGCAAGGGTGTATTACTTACGGATGGATCAGAAAAGGGAAAGCAAGGCAAAGGGGGAGCCAAAGCTTTGATGAACACCATTGTACAACTAAGGAAGCTCTGCAATCATCCATTCATGTTTCAGAACATCGAAGAGAAATACTGCGATCATGTTGGGTGCCAAACTGGTGTAGTATCTGGGTAAGTGAAGCTTGTAGGTTTCACAATAATAAATTATTTCTTTACTATTTCAATTTAAAGAAATTTACAGCACCAACATTTGATTCTTCTGAAGTCGATAGGTCTGGAATGAGATACAAGGGCAGTCCAAGAAGTGCCCAACCTGATGTATAGATAGCAGTTGTTGTTTCAAGCAAATGACTGGTAGAAAGTACCACCCTTATAAAGCTTAAGTTTGAAGTTTGATGATGCTCCGTTGTTTAGTAATTGTTTGGCAGCCATTAATAGTGAACTCTCTCAGCGAATTTGTAAACATGGATAAAACTGGCCATCGCTATGTGATACAATATTTTAATTTGAAAGGTCTTAGTCCAACTAATATTAAAGCTGAGCTAGATTCTACTCTGGGGGAGTCTGCTCCTTTGTTTACAACAGTAAAATATTGGATGGCAGAGTTTAAGCGAGGCTGTACGAGCTGCCAAGACGAACATCACAGTGGTCAACCAAATGAGGTGACCACGCCAGAAATTGTGAAGAAAATCCAAAAATGGTATTGGATGACCGTCGACTGAAAGTGCGCGATGTGGCAGACATCGTAAGCATTTCAAAAAGTGCTGTATATCACACACTATGCTGTAAATCGCACACTAACTGCAAATTTAGACAGGAGAAAGCTGTGCGCAAGATGGGTGCCGCATTTACTCACAATGGAACAAAAGCAGCATTGTGAGGATGTTTCAGTCGAGTGTATGGCGATGTTTCGCTGCAATAAAGCCAAGTTTTTGCGTCAATTCATAACCATGGATGAAACATGGGTCCATCACTTCACACCTGAGATGAAGGAACAGTCAAAACAGTGGATTGAAAGGGGAGAATCGGCTCCAAAGAAGACAAAGAGAGTTCCGTCTACAGGCAAGGTCATGGCATCAGTTTTTTGGGATGTGCATGGGATAATTTTCATCAATTATCTTCAAAAAGGAAAAGTAAGCAATGGCGAGTATTATGCAAACTTATTGCAGCGTTTGAGTGATGAAATCATCAAAAACGGCCACATTTAGCAAAAAAGAAAGTTCTGTTTCATCAAGACAATGCACCAGTTCACACATCCATTATCACCGTGGCCAAGATCAATGAGTTAAAGTTTGAATTGCTTCCTCATGCATCCTATCCACCAGACTTAGCTCCCTCTGATTATTTTCTGTTTCCAAAGTTCAAGAAATGGCTTGGTGGTAAAAGATTTGCCAACAATGAAGAGATGGAGTTTGCAGTTGATGGCTATTTTGCAGAACTCTATGGTTCTCAGTACAAACAGGGTATCGAAGCTGTTGAACATCGCTGGGAAAAGTGTATCGAGCTGAAAGGAGACTATGAGAGAAATAAAGGTGTTTTTTCCGAAATTGTTTGTTTTCTTTGTTAGGCTGGGTACTTTTGGGACAGTCCTCGTATATAATGCTTAACTGCTTCACAATCATGGATGGAACCATTTTCAAGAATATTATATACTTCAATTGCACAGCTATAAGAATCCTGTAACCTGAAGAGATCAGTGCCGAAGTCTCATATTTGAAGTTTTCACCATGGTGTCGGGGTAGCGTGTACGCCTCCTATTTTAGAGGTTCCGGGTTCAAATCTTGTTTGGGAATACTATATTTTTTTCTTTCTATTTTCTGCCTGTCTTTTAGTAAGTGAATATCAACTAAGCTAACTGGAATTTAGTCAGTGTGTAAAGAAAGAAAGAAAGAAAAGTCTGTAAAGTTCAGCACACATTTTTAATCAGTTGTAAGGCCAACTTTTCCCACTTATCCATCTTAAAGTTATTGCTTCTATCTCTGTATTTTCTATCATTTCTTAAGAATTGCATGTTAAATTTAATAACATAATAGAGAAACTTGAGTCTGCTTTTGCTTTCTGCCATTGCATGCTGAATTACATTCATGCTGTTCAACAAGAAGGTAGAACAAGTGAAAAACAGACGACATTATGTACATCCGGGTGCGTTCAGTAGGGTTTACCTGCAATGAACCAAAGTGAGCGCCTGCCAGGTAACCACGGTCACTTAAACTGCGGTGAATATTGGTGCACCACTATGTGCTGATTATCCCGGTCAAGTTCTTACCGCGGTAAGCTGAAGGTACCTGAAGGGTTGGTTTAACGAGGTGGTGCACATGGCCATAAGTGTACCTTGCAAAAGGACCCAGCAAGCTTAGCAATTACAGTTTTAGTATGTAAGGTGGAGCTTGTCTTGAAGTCCACTTGAAATGTGGGTTGTCACTTTTTGAAAGAAAAGAAAAAACAATTCTGCTGAAGTATTGTGTGAAAGCATCATTAGATATTTAATTAAATTTCTGCTCAGAATATTTTGTTATTAATCATAATTTAGTTTACAATCAATATTGAAGTAAAGCACAATGTTCATTTATAATGTATCTTATCATTATTGTGAAATTAGAATAGTAATATATTAAAGTTATGCACACAAAAATGCATTAAAATATGGCTAAATTGTTCTGTTCTCATTGTAGGCCTGATCTGTATCGAGCCTCAGGAAAGTTTGAGCTCCTCGATAGAATTCTCCCCAAACTAAAAGCTACAAATCATCGAGTGTTACTCTTCTGTCAGATGACACAGTTGATGACAATCATGGAGGATTATCTCAGCTGGCGTGGATTTAACTATTTACGTTTAGATGGCACTACAAAAGCAGAGGATCGTGGAGAACTGCTTCGAAAATTCAATAGTCCAGACTCTGAATATTTTCTCTTTCTCCTAAGTACAAGAGCAGGAGGTTTAGGACTTAATCTGCAGGCTGCAGATACAGTTATCATATTTGATTCGGATTGGAACCCTCATCAGGTTAGTAATGTTCAGTGACTTATTTGTATGATTTTGTAGCATACTTTAAACCTAGAGTGGACTATTACAAATTTTAAAAGACAAACTTCAGTAGAATTTAATAATTGTTTCATAGAAACCAATCAAGTAAGATACCCACGCTTTTGGCTATAATAACTTAATACATGGGGGTTTACTTGTCTGTGTAACCTTGTATACTTATGGGAGAAAGGTACACTTCGCACCAACTAGCCGCCTTTAGAAGTTTAATGTACATACTGAGGCTTTCATGGCCGGCGTCATAACTAAATGAATTACAACTATCCGGGCTTGTAGGCCGTGGTCTAGAAGGCATCGTAGATACCGACGTTTCGCCAAGTACAGCGCTTGGCATCTTCAGGGTGAAGTGATCCAGTGTCTGCGGTGGTCGGAATCTGTTTAGAAGTTTAATCCACTGGTTGCATAGCATCCCCTTGAGCAAAGAAGAATTTTTAAAAGAACAACAACATATAGAAAAAATAGCAACAACTAATGGATTCAACTCAGATCTGATAAGCAACATGATAAACAAGAAGAAAAAACTCAAGGCAATTTCACATTCCACCACTCTAACACCTCTTTCAAACACAAATTGGAAATACAAATTCACATACCACCCTTGGTCCTAGAAAATTTGAAAGGATCTTCAACAAATGTAACATTAGACTAGCTCCACAGAACAAATTCAGCTTGAAGAACTTACTAAACACACCTCTCAAAAATACCATCCCAAACGCATTAAAATCCAGAATTTACCAGATTAGTTGTGATGAATGTGAGAAATACTACATAGGAAAAACTAAAAGAAACTTGGAAACCAGACTTAAGGAACACCAAAGAAACATAAAACTAAAACAAATAGAGAAATCCGCTGTATCACACCATTTTTGGACAGAAAACCACAACATTGGCCAAAGTATAAAGTTGTTAAAACCCCTCACCACACCAATAGAATTGAACATCTGGGAAAAAATACACATCATCAAAAACAGCAACAACGTCATTAATTTTGAAATCCCGCCTGTAAAAACTTTGTGCCCCCAACACCAGATGGCAACAGGGTCAGAATCTGCAGGATGAGGAAGAAGAGGACACGGGAGAAAGCGACCCTTAGTCACCCAGTCGCTGACGATGAGGACGAATGCCCTCGAAAACGTTTCTGTTTTATATAACTTTTAATTAGTGAAGGTGAGTGTAAAAAAGTGTGACTCAATCTACATCATATCTAACTTCACTGTGCTGAAGAGTAGCAGTAGCCTAGAACTATATTGACGTTGGACATAATTTCCTGTTCAGTCAGAGATGAGGACAACACTTGATAACCGCAATGTTTTACCATGTTCACACAAATTTATTAATCGAGACATAGGTTTACTGTTCTATGAAGCATGGTTGCCAACAGAATGCTTAGTCAGCAGAGGCAGATTAGACATGGTTAGCTGCCCCAAATTACCTACTCGCCATCACTAGAGCCACCTGTTTTCAGTGAAAATTTTTATCATATTTCATTATTTTTTAAAGTCAATTTTGTTATATTTTTTACAATTTTTTTATTGTATTCTGCCAATTATTTTGTTATTTTTTAATTTTGGTTTCCAGGAGTAAAAGGTACAACTTAAGACAAAATTAATGAACAACAGCCAGAGATGGAGTTTGATTCGAAAAATTTCAGAAGCATTTGCTGACACTGCATTCACAATATATGATTTAATACCACCCAGCATTCATTTCAAAGTTATGCAATAAGTAGGAAGATGCCTTTCAATTTGGCTTGCGTGCATGGTGGCCGAGTAGTGAAATGCATGTGTCTTGTAATTGGGACAACCTGGGTTTGAATCCTTCATGTTAATGTTGTTTTATTATTTTAACTTGTTAAATATATGGCAACGCCATATGTTTTCCATGCATAAAGACATTTATCAATTTTGAGACATTTATGTATAAAAACACAAACAAATTACTCTTTTTGTTTTCAAAATAAGTGGCAATTAATAAGTATTTTAAAGTGCATTCCATACTGTTTTCTGTGATTGCATGGAAACAGTATGGAATTTTAAGTCGAGCATTTAGCGTCCAGTTCTTAAACATTTGAGTATTGCTATTCCCTTTGTATCTATAACGAAATGTGTATGTAGCTGTTTCTGCAAAGTTTGTGTTAAAATGAAGTAGAAAGAAAAATAAGCTTAAGTAAGAATAGTATGTATACCCACTAATAAACGATAAAGGGCAGAGAAGGCCATGTGAATGTATCAGCAGATTTTTCCTTTAGGACTGTAATGTTTATTTATTTCTTATATAGTTTGAAAACAAAAAGGAGTGTTTCAGTTTTTATGTGAGTATAAAATCAAATAAGCCTTAGCAATTGGAAATTATAGTATGTGCAATACACATTGTGTTTTTCTGAAGTTATACTTGGGATACGATTTCGGTAGGCTTTATTACTATGTATTTTCTTATAACCACTTGGCTGTCAGTACATATTTGGTGACTTGGGCTCAATATGAAAGGTGACAATAGACTGAAGCTAAAGGCACACATTCCGAGACACCGTTGTGAACCGGTCGTAGAAACGATTTGGACTTAGGCAAGTATATGCTTTGAGAGTGTGTTCATTTTTTTACTTTCTCTACTACCTATAGTAAGTAGGGGAAGTATTGTATTCCACTCAAAAATTCGATACCGAGATTTCACCAGAAATACATGTTTTGAGATCCCCATAATCCAAAAAAAGCATTTTTGGAAACATGTTCGTCTGTGTGTCTGTCTGTGAACAGCATAACTCAGAAACGAAGTCGGATAAACACCAAACTTGATATTTAGGTTCAGTATCTTCCAAGGATGCGACATGAAGGTTTTCAAGAAAATCCCCCCATCCCAGAGTACCCTTTACATGGAAGATTTTTCGAAAATTTTAATTTTCTCAAAAATGGCTCTAACGATTTTGATTAAAATATCGTATGTTTAAGATATTTTTGTGACAAATAAAATGTATATCTTGAATTTCCTGGGAATGTCTCCAAAAGTATTCTTCATTGTGAACGACTTTTGCATAACTGGTAAACCATAAGAGATAGACAAAATTTTACTACACAAAAAATGTAGATCGCGTTAAAATACACAATTTATGTCATGTACATTTTTTTTGTTGAGTGAACCGTTTTCGAGATATTGCTTGTTATTCCCTTAAATTTTTCAATACTTATTTTCTCAAATGGGAATTCCCTATTCATTTTTTTGTCTTGGATATGCAAAGAGTATTAATCTGTGGCAAAGGGAATGGTGCTGCACCTAGCAACCAGCTATTAAGAGATATGTATGTGCTTAAAGGCTACTGTTTTTCTATATTGCCCTTGTAAATATATATTCCCCTTACATCTACAAGAAAATTAGCAATAAGATAGAGTCTGCAAATGTTTATCTCGATTAACATGAAGTAGATGGAGAATAAGCGTTTGTTTGTACAAGAGTAGAGAAAGTCATGTGAGTGTAATGCATCAGATTTTTTTGTCTTAGGGTGTACATGAGTTAAGACACAGTACCATATTGCAGTAAAATATCAAGTTTAATTTTTACAAAATATGTGCAATTACATCAAAATTAAAATTATTTACAATGTAAGAGATGAATCTCAGAAATGTTCTCAATCAGCAAACAAGAGAGATATTAGAAATACAATTAGCTGTATATTAGCAGAGTGAGACCTGTTCTTTTGTCAGACATGACTTAGTAAGCTGAAAATGATCTCTCACTATCCACATTATTGACAAGAACCCATAAAACTTTCACAGCAGCTTCAACAAAATCTTTGTATTCGCAAGAGCTATTTACCAGATCTCTAAACACAATGTACGGCTGTGTACACTGTGATGAAGCTAGTTCTTGCAGAATTGATATTTATTCCATAAGTCAACGAATTTTATTTCCTGCAACACTTTTTGTTATATTGCGTGGGTCAAAAAGCTCACCAACAGAGGTAATCACAATTTTCCCTGGATCAGACTCCATTAATTTTTTCAGTTTTTTCACACATTGTTTGCCCACAGATTTAAACATAGTGGTTAACTGTAACTGAATTTGTTGGAATATTCCTGAAAGTACCCTAAGGTTTTCTTAAAAAAGAATGCATCCTATAATAGTTCAAAACTTTTTATGAAGTTGACCGAGTTTTGAATTTAATATATGTATTAATGGGATTTGGGAGCTTTATAAATTTAAAGGTAAATTACAACATTTTGAACAGCTTGGCAGTGAATGTTTGAATTTCATTTTGTTTCAAGGCTTTGAAGTATTTCATAGCTACACTTTATTCTTCAAAGCTTTGAGCAAACTCTACTTTATGAAAGAGATACTCTTCAATATATTAAACTCTCTTAAACCAAGCGTTCCATCTTGTGATAACGAGAATAGGAAAATGCCTGACTTTGGCAGATTTGACCTCGTACAAATTTGTCAGAAACTTAAGTTAGACATTTTTTTTCTCTTCTGTGTATTCAAAAACATGTGCTTTACTTGCATTCCACAGTCATTCAAGTCATTAAGCTTTGTGACCCATATACAAGCGCAGTTCGATAAGTACCCATGTTTCAAAGTATACCCCCGCCGCTGTAACGTTGCACTTGACAGCTAGCGTTTAAGTTGGTACACTCGCAAAAAAACAGATGAAAAGCTTCAACCGTTTGACTTCCTAAGCCAATCACAAGGCAGCATTCCGGATGGTCGATGACAAAGCGGAACCGGAACTAGAATCGGCTCTGTTGCCGGATGTAACTATTCCCAACCATGTGCTTCAGTTTGTGAATCTCTAGCACGAGCGTCGACTTGTTCTTTGCAAGCTACATATTGTTCATTGTTATTTATATTTGTGGTTATTGTTTGATAGTTTTGTTATTGTTCATTTATACATATTTATTTATATTTATCTATTTTATATATATTTCATTCATATTATTTATTTAAACAAATCTTAAGTGCGACAATGTCTGAAAAACGATGCCGATCGGCGAGTGATGATTCACGAAGTGAAAATCCTTTGCGCCGAGATGTGCCACTTAATAGTCGTGCATTGGAACTATTAAGGAGAACCCGGGAATTCTTTGAACAGGAAAAGGAGTACGTGAAGCTTCATGGCAATCCCTCTATTCCTGCTGATAAAGCCGTGCAACGAACTGCAGCAGCTCTTGGACTAATCACGAGAACTGTTATTCACAAGGCTACGGTGGACGCGGCTTCGTGGAAGAAGAAAGTAGATCATGTGAATAAGCTAATACGAAAAGCACAAGAAATAGACGGAATTATTAGTGACTGTGAAACATTGATGATATACCTTGGTGAAGATGATGATTCCAAGGATGACGACAACGGGGATTTGGATGGAATTGAACCATTGCAGTTTTAAATGCGTGAGTGAAAATAGCTTTGTTATGGCATGCTTATAATTTGTTTTATTTCTCCTTATCATAGCAGGAAATTTGTATTATTTTGTTTCTATATTGTCAAAAGTGCATAATTTATTCTACATATGCTGCAATGTTTATGCAGAGTTATTTTCAATTAACAATAATAATACAAAATAGTTATTATTCATTGACGTTCGCTACTTACGTACACTTTTTGTATGCGGCTTAGACACGATAGAAAGGAGAACAATCAGCTGTTGTTGTTTACTACGTGCTCTGGTAACGTCGCAACCACAATGTAGCCAACCTTAAGCGAAGCCACACGAACTGTCAAGTGCAAAGATACAGCGGCGGAGGTATAGATGGTGTTACCATCATATATTGTCATTTGTTAGATGTCGCCAAAACAAATTTGGAGCTCATTTATAGGTTAGTTTGGATTTTACAAGCATTTCAATTAGTCCATGTTTTTGCAAAAATGGAAAAAGTGCAGCATTGTTCAGTGATTCGCTTTTTACTTTTGAATGGAAAAACTGGTAAGGAGATAATAGTGTAATTGGATGCTGTTTATGGGGACCTTTTGCCATGTATGACAACAGTGTATTGGTTCAATGACTTTAAATGTGGTCAAACATCTGTTTTTGATGAGCGCCAGGATGCCCAACAGATGTGGTTACCGAGGAAAGCATTGAAAAATTCCATGATGATATTCTTGCTGATCATTGAACAAAATTTTGCGAAGTGGTAGAAACCATAAGTTTGTCGACGGGAATAACAATTCGTATTTTGTATGATAAGATGGAGATGAAAAAGTTGTCAGCCTGATGGATGCCATAGTTGCTCTCAGTGGACAAGTGGGTACGGCTTTCAATTTCGAAGCTCTGTTTGGAGCAATTTAAATTAAATCTGAAGGACTTTTTGCATCAAGTTGTCCTGTTGATGAGACCTGAATTCATCATACTCCGGAAACCAAGCAACAATCAAAACCATGGGTTGCTTCTGGCGAATCTGCTCCAAAGAAGGCAAAGATGGTCTCATCAGCCCTTAAAAGTGATGGTTTTTCTGGTTGCAAAGGGTGTCATATTCGCTGATTTCTTAGGAAAAGAAAAAACCATCACTAGACAATACTACAGTGAGTTACTGGACCAATTCGACAACTAGTTGCAGACATGGCCCTATTTGGTGGAGAAGAAAGTGCTGTTTCACCATGACAAAGCACTAGCACATTCATCTGGAGTTATTGCTGCCAAACTGCACAAATTGCATTACGAATTCCTGCCGCACCCCCCATATTTGCTCAACTTGGCTCCCTACGATTTTTTCTTGTTCCCAAACATGAATAAATGGCTCACAGGAACAAAATTTAGATCAAACAAGGTCATCATTGAGACAGAAGTGTATATTGCAAAGCTTGACAATTCCTATTTTTTGGAGGGATTAAAAAAATGGCAGGAATGTTGGGAGAAGTGTATATCCATTAAAGGGGACTATGTTAGAAGTAAATAAGTTGTGTTTGAAAAAAGTGGCATCTTCATTGCTAACATGGGTATTTATTGAACCGCCCTCATATTCCATAATAAATGCAGTTTTATGAGCTCAGCACTGGATATATACTAGCCTTTCTGATACCAAAACTCTTGACAGCATTTATTAACATGCTGAATCAGATGTTACTGACACAACATTATCATACTGAATGCCAAGCTTCTGTAGTACAATGAAAATAGCTTGTGAACATTCAGCAGCACAAGCATTTACAAAAACCTTCAATCCTCCCATAAGCAATTTCTGAACAGTGCTATTTCCATAGGCCAGGAGTTAATTAGGAACAACAAACATGCATTGTCCCTTTCTGTCGGTCATTTCATCACAAGGAATTGCACCTCTTTCATCCACAGCTTCTTACACTCTTTCCTCCTCTCATAATTTGAGGTACCTTCCCTCAGTCTGCCAGTTGTAGGTAAATTTCCAGCACCTTAAAAATATGGGATATAGTATTTACATTGCGAGTGTTTGCGTGCATGCATGTGTGAGCAAGAGAGAGAGAAATAATGCTTTACATAATATGTATGACTGAAAGCTGAATAAATAAAATAATCATGTGGCTGGTTTCTAGTTTGCGTCGTATCATGTTTACTCACACTAATGTTTCGACCTCTTATTGAGGTCGTCTTCAGGTTGCACTGCATGCTACAGATTCTCACATTTTATACTAGAGGACCCAAGAAATCCCACCCACCCATTTCCCCTACCCAATCCCTTGAATTCAATTAATGTTTATCAAGATAAGTAACATTTGGTACAAATATTTATTGTTATATTATATATTTTGAGGCAGTATTTTAATGCCTGAATAAATTTAATTTTTATTATTTATTATAACTAAATTCAATTACAGCCCACCTTGAAAAACAATATGTATATAATACGTATATATTGTAATGAAAAGAAGCTAGAAACAGTGATGTGTATTGAATTTATTTAAAGGTGAGTCGGAATTGTTACACTAACATCACTTAAGTTTACTCACTTAACATGTTTCGGGAAACAGTTGTTCCCATCCTCAGAAGGTTAATTCAACTGGCCCGTGTTGTTGGTGTTTCCGTTTTTTGGACTGGATCCTGTGGTGGCATCTTGTGGTGGAGAAATGTACTTCCAGAGAGGATTTGGTGGTGGCAAATCCTCTCTGGAAGTACATTTCTCCACCACAAGCTGCCACCACAGGATCCAGTCCAAAAAACGGAAACACCAACAACACGGGCCAGTTGAATTAACCTTCTGAGGATGGGAACAACTGTTTCCCGAAACATGTTAAGTGAGTAAACTTAAGTGATGTTAGTGTAACAATTCCGACTCACCTTTAAATAAATGTATATAATACTTATTTTATTGTAAAACATATTTTATTAATGTTATGTAGATGTTTATATACTGTAATAGTGCAAAAAATGTGAGAATGATATGTTTTAGGTTGTTAACAATAAGGTAATAATGTAATTTTGTGACAGTAATGTGTTTAGAGTTTTGAAAAGTACTGGTCATGAAAAGATCGGTAGTGACGTAGTTTCGCTTACAGTTTTGAATTAGCTAATCAACAGTAAAGAAAAGTTTTAGTTTGAATGCTTAAATTCTATTGGGCTAGATTTAGCCAATAAGAGACTAGCAATACCGAAGCTTAAAGCTTTTACTGTTGGAATTAGGCAGTCGCTGACCAGGTTTCATAGCGTGCAGATGTAAAAGTCACGAGCAAGATTTTATAGTAAATACATTAAAAATGTGTAAATTTTCTCACAGTTTCTTTTATAAAGTGCAGTGTTTTATATGTGCAAGTATAAAGAAATAAAAAGAAGTGAAATTTAAAAGTAATTCTGTGATGTCTTTAATTTTTGTCATACCACAGCCTGAACAACACCTTATGTCTCTATAGTTAGACTGAAGCAACCGAGGAAGATTTAAATAATATTACATAAGCTTAATTAATTGAAACCTACGCACAAAGCAACAAAATTAAATA
Organism: Deroplatys truncata; assembly: GCA_030765065.1. NCBI lineage: Eukaryota > Metazoa > Arthropoda > Insecta > Mantodea > Mantidae > Deroplatys > Deroplatys truncata. The sequence continues at coordinate 19,944,613 of CM060979.1, forward strand.
TAAAATCTGCAAATTCTGCGTAAAAATTAATTACGCAACATTGTGTAACATTACGTAACACAAGCATCATCTACCAACTTCAAAGTGTATCTCCATTACATGAGCAGTTTAAATTAAACTAAAACATTATCTCCAAGCATGGGACATCTCTACAAGTTTGAAGAACATAACTTCAATTTGTATTTACTTCACTGTCAATAGCTTCATTTTGTATTTAATCATTAGGCTGTTTGCGTAGGAAAGAATAACAACAATCTGCCAAGAAAGTCTTTACTCATGCATATTTTGCTGCAGCTTTGCCTTTCCACTGATGTTATCATTAGCATTCATTTGTGGAGCTGGTATACGGTTAAACTTACATGAACCTCGGAAGACTTTGTGGGCACAAAGCTGTTAACCATGCAGAATTAAACTCTTTCAGTTTGTTGCTGACTTGAACAAACCCTGATGCATGTTTGAAGCAATTCTAGATAGTGAAACCTAATTTTAATGGTGTCAGGGGGCAAAAGTAACATCCAAAAAGCTTCAATTTTCCCTCACTTAGAAAAAATTAGAACCTCTGAGGTTTGTGTTGGATTGGGTTTAGGAAGTAGATTTTCCATCCCTGTGGAAAGATTTTTGTAGCATCATGAGCCATAGAAAGAAACATTTTGCATTAGTATAACGTAACTGTGAAGCATGTTTTAGGCACTGAATGAACTTGCTGTATTATTAATCAGACAAATTGGCCTTGCAACTTGAGCTTTTTTCTAAATGAAAGAATGCCACATTGCACATACCCCAGGTTGAAAGCCTTGGTTCTCACAATGAGGGATATTATATCACTTTTATGTATAATTTCTGTAAGGAGGAAGAACTGAAAGTTGAGAGAACGGTTAAATTGTTAAATCTCTAATCACAAATTTAAGCTGCACAGCTTCAGAGAATGAAACCTTTTCACTGTCACTATTCTGGAGTTTGCTTTTTCCTTATTTGCTGTATTTTAAATAATCCGAATTGTATGTTGTAGGACTTGCAAGCTCAGGATCGAGCTCACAGAATTGGGCAGCAAAATGAAGTGCGTGTTCTCCGTCTGATGACAGTGAATTCTGTAGAAGAGCGCATTTTGGCAGCAGCTAGGTATAAATTGAATATGGATGAGAAAGTTATACAGGCTGGCATGTTCGATCAGAAATCCACAGGTTCAGAAAGACAGCAGTTTTTGCAGAGTATCCTGCATCAAGATGAAGCAGAAGAGGAGGTGAGGCATATTGTGCTGTTACATTATTCTTTAAAAATACTTTTGTAAGTGCAAAGAAACATGAAAGCATACACATAAGCAGAATAAACTATTATCTAGACTTCATTAAAGAAAAAGACAATAATGCCTCATTTGTGGCCCTCTCGGTCCCCTGACATAAATTCTTGCGACTTTTATCTGTGGAGTAAATTAAAGCATAAGGTATACAAGACAAACTACACACCCTGGAGGAATTAAAACAAAATATTTGCCAGGAAATTGCCAGTATTTCTCAACATGAACTATGGCGAGTGATGGATAGTTTCATAAAGAGGTGCCAAAAATGAATGGACAGCAATGTTGGCCAGCTTCAGCACCTCCTTTCATAATGTTGCTAAGTAAAGCCTTTAAAAATAGTTAATTGTTTACAGTTGTATCAGTGCCACTCTATGATAGCTGCAGACAACAATGGGTACTGCCACTGTGAACCAGAAAAACACTGCACAGCCAGTTCATAGTTCATTGGTTCTCCCTGTATTTCACATATTGAAACCTTATTGCTTAATTTTAAATAATTCCTAGGTACAAATGTATCATGAGTAACATAACAAGGATAGAAGAATTACTTTTTATATGTGTAGTGTAATATAAATGAATATTAAGTGCATTTGTCAGTGGTAGAAAAAGTCATTGAATGTGTCACCAGATTTTTTCATTTATGTCTGGTCTGCCCTTTCACTTAAATGTTTTGATGATAAAATGAAATGCGAATGTTAGACTGGCATATACACAGTTTATACTGAATATTTTTTTTAAAACTTCAGGAAGAAAATGAAGTTCCAGAGGATGATACAGTAAATCGTATGATAGCCCGCAATGAAGGTGAATTGGAATTATTTTCTCGAATGGACTTGGAACGTCGGCGTGAAGAAGCCAAACTTGGACCCAATCGCAAGTCACGATTGATTGAAGAAGGTGAATTACCAGAGTGGCTTGTAAAAGATGATGAAGAGGTAAAGATTTTGTTATAAAAATAACATTCAGCTTCAAATTTTTTTTTAGTATTCACGTGTTTCTTAATTCTTTGGTGCTCTGTTCTCATATTTTACAATGTTCAGGTTGAAAGATGGACTTTCGAGGAGGAAGAAGAAAGTTATCTAGGCCGTGGTTCAAGACAAAGAAAAGAAGTGGACTACAGTGATAGCCTCACTGAAAAAGAATGGCTCAAGGTGTGTTAAGAAGCTTTTAAGTGGTAATATAACTGTAAGTTGTGCTTTTCATGTTTTGTCTGCTATTGATGGTCCTTTTTTGGAAAGCATGAAGTCCTTGAAGCATTTGGACTAATAACTTGAAGGTGGATCACTTGAATCTTAGAAACATGAGATTTAAGCAAGAAACACATAGGCTTACATGCCAGTTATTGCAGTTTGGCCATAAAATTTATGGGAGCAGAGGCCTTTTTATGACTTTCAGTAATGGAGGCATTTTTACAACTTTGTGGGCAGATTTCAAGTGTTGCAGATTTTTCCCAGAGGCATAAAGCATTAAATTCTATTGCATTATATTGTAATTTTCTTATGATAGCAATGTAAGACTTTTCGCTAACTTAAGATTACAGCCGAAATATACCACCTAATTGGTATACACTACTATGATAGACCAGAGCTTACCTATGTGTTTATCCTTCATCATGATCATGGTACCTCTTCACTGAGCTGCAACAAAATGGACTTCATTCTGTGGGATTTAAAATTCTATTACACCATTACTGACTAGTGATAACTAGTGGTAACCGATGAGTGGTAAAGAGCACAAACCTTTAGTAATGAATGACATGAATTATAAAGTCAACTACCTCACATAAGTTATTTATCTTATTCACGATCTGTGGCGCCTGGATATATGTTTCACATAGTTTGTAACAGGTTTTGTTTACAGTTCATGGTATGAAGTACAGACAGATGTTTGAAGTACATACATCTCCTTGAATGTATCCAATAATACAGTCCTTTGTTCTGGAATATGTTGCCAAACTCATAAACTTTTGCTAAGTACAAAATCAACGGCAAGTATAAAACAAATGGCATTTGATGTTATACGTTAGGAAAAAGGAATAGTGCAGCAGCTGTGCTAAAATAATGAGGATATGTTATTTTTATGTGGTGCCTTTGTAATCTTTTAATTTAGCTTCTGATAAAGTTCCTTAAAGATTGCCATAGTAGTTGAAATATTTTCATTACTACATCCTGACAGAAAAAAAGGGGAAAAAGTTCAAGGGAATAGTTCAATGAAGAAAAGCTTTCATTTTGAATGTTACTTTATTTAGTCACTTACGCATGCCTAAGTGCTTCATTCTTTAATGGAAACTTATTAATTGTACATTTGCAAAATGGCTCCTGATTGCAGAGTAGAACACAGTTTTGTCGTTTCTAATAGTGGTGTTGTTAACCTTGAAGTTTCATTTCCAATTATAAGATCACTACAGGCTTGCATTTCCGTGCAGGCAATTGAAATTTGGTTTATAGCTCCAACATTATCTTTGCTGGAAGCAGGGGAGATACATCTCCTTGAATGTATCCAATAACACAGTCCTTTGTTCTGGAATATGTTCCCAAAATCATAAACTTTTGCTAAGTACAAAATCAAAGAAATGGCATGTGATGTTATATGTTAGGAAAAAGGAATGGTGCCGCAGCTGTGCTAAAAGAATGAGGAGGATATGTTATTTTTATGTGGTGCCTTTGTAATCTTTTAATTTAGCTTCTGAAAAAGTTAAGTTAAGTTGTGGGATATAAGTTTTTTTATTATAGTTCATGGTACGAAGCGTAAAGTATGGACTGGAAATTTGTGTATAGCCTAGGAAGTGGTCTTCTTTGCTACCATTTAATACATATTTGTGGTACAAGGAAGAACTGTGAGACAGAAAGCAGTAGTATTACCAGATCTTCAAAGAATCTTATAAAATGAAATTCCCATTTATTTTACATGGAATTTTTGTACACTGCACTGAACATTTTACGCATTTTAAATATGTCATTGCAAAATTATTATGCTTTGCTTGACAAAAGAGAGTTTTATGGGTTTTAGTTTCTAGGAAGTTGCCAAGTATGATGTTAGATGTTAACAGTTTGACAAAACCAGACCAAAGTTACCCATTATTTGCCCTTTCTGTTAAGCAAATACTCGAGGGAAATCTTACCCACAAAAAGTCTCTGCTGATCAGGTATTTGAGCAGTGGACAGACATTTTACCACAATTGTCTCAAAGGGGAAGTATCATTAACTGAATAAAAATCCCAAAAATTTCAGTGATGAAAATCCTGATTAAATACTGGATGTAATTGATAATTCATACTCATCTATATATTCATTCCAAAGTAAATGAACAAGCTATCCATATAATTTTCATTGCCACTAGCATGTATGTGTGTTAAAGATTTAGAACTAATATTCTGAAGTAATTGTGGTATACTTCCAAGCCTCTAGTTTTGGTCCATCTATTGTTAAGGTGTAGGCCTGCATAACTATAGTTTTCATTTTGTAATAAATTACTCTTAAATCATTTGTGAATATGATGCCTGCAGGCAATTGATGAAGCTGGAGAAGATTTTGAAGAGGAAGAAGAGGAGGAGGAAAAGAAGTTAAGAAAGAAGACACGCAAGCGAAGGAAAAAGGGTGAAGAAGATGATGAGGAAGAAGGAACGCAATGCAAGAAACGCAGAAGTGCAGCAGCTACGGCAGCGACAGCAGCAGCAGCAGCTGCTGCGGCTGCAGCTTCCAGTATTGACCCAAGACTAAAGCGGCAAATGAAGAAACTCATGAGTATTGTTATTAAATACACAGACAGGTATGTAGATGCATAAGAATTGTTTGTAATCTCTCTTGATTTTCCTTTATAAACAAGATTTCATGCATTAGTCATGCTAGAAATACAAAGACAAAAATGTAGTTGTATGCGGATATAGACACTAAAAATGGAAATGTAGCATTGTGAAATAATACATACAAGGTGTGATCAAAAAGTTTCCGGAATGACGTTATAAATACTACACAACAGTTTGTTTTGTCTAATCTGCACTGTCGCCCTTGAAGTAGCCTCCTTGGGAGTTGATATACTTGTCCCAGCGCTTCTGCCACTGCTGGAAGCACCTCTGGAAGTCCTCTTCTTTCAACATGTTCAGAACCTTCTGCAGTTCACGCTGGATGACATCAATGTCCTCAAAACGGTGTCCTCGGAGCCGCATTTTAAGTCGTGGGAAAAGAAAAAGGTCCGCTGGTGCCAAATCTGGAGAATAGGCAGGATGGGGAACAGTATTCATCCTATTTTTATCCAAAAATTGGCGAACAGAAAGGACTTTGTGCGCGGGCACATTGTCATGATGCAGGAACCAGTCACCACTCCATTTCTCCGGCCGTTTGCGTCGCACATTCTCCTCTAATCTTTGCAGCACTTGTTTGTAGAACACTTGATTCACTGTTTGATCCTGTGTCACAAATTCCTTATGTGCAATGTCTTTAATGTCAAAAAACACAATCATCGTTGACTTCACTTTGGATCGAACTTGTCTGGCCGTTTTCGGGCGTGGAGATGAAGGACTCTTCCATTGTGAAGATTGTTGCTTCGTTTCTGGATCGTACCCATAAATCCATGTTTCATCACTAGTAATAATCTTCCCCATAAACTGTGTGTCATTTTGTAGCTGTTATTTAAGATCTGTGCAGGCAATCACACGGCTTTCCTTTTGGTCATTTGAAAGCAGGCGGGGCACGAACTTGGCGGCAATTCTTCTCATGTCCAAATTGTCTTTCAAAATGCTTTGAACACTTCCAAAGGAGAGTCCTAATGAGTCAGAAAGTTCTCTTATTGTAATGTGCCTATCATTTAAGACCATTTCCCTCACCTGATTGATATTTTCATCAGTTTTGCTGGGTCGCCCCGAACGATCTGCATCTTTAGCTGATGTCACACTACTTTTAAATTTTGAAAACCACTCAAATGCTTGAGTTTTGCCCATAACTACCTCCCCCACAAAAAGCTGTTCTTAACATTTCATAGGCTTCTGTTGCAGTTTTACCAAGTTTAAAGCAAAATTTGATGTTCGTTCTTTGTTCTTCGTAATCTGACATTTTTGCTATGCGGAAAAATCGTAGCACATGCAAAACACATGTTCACTTCAGAGCGTCTACCTCGTCACTGCATGGTCACAGGAAGTCACGTGACCTCTCATTTTTATCGGGAAGGAATACTGCATGTACAGTCTGGGTAAGAATTAAAGAAATCTCAGCGTCAGCATTGTTGTGCAGCCATTCTGGAAACTTTTTAATCACACCTCGTATATTAAGCAGTGAAACATGAGCTTCACAGCTCAAACCAACAGATGACTGTATAAGTTTAAAAGCTTCCAGTTGCCTCCATTTTTTGTACTTCGTAACCACATTTAATGTCCACATAGTGACAAAATTTAGTGTATTAGCCATATAGCAAATAATACTTAATTTATTCAACATGTGGCTGAGGTGATATTATTTTTAAAGTTGAAAGATTTTCATGACTAGCTATGCTTGTGTTGAAAATTCCACAAGTATAACAAAAATCCCACATTCCACAAGTTGCATACATGATTTTATTTACAAACCACAATAAAAATTCACAGTAAACATTTTTGTAAAATCAAAACCAAAATATATAGTGAGATTTAAGTTTAGGGCCCATATTCAGCATAAAGAATTGAATAGCATGCTTAGGGAGCGTGTACCCACTTCGGAATAAACGTTTACTACAAAAGTCTTTACTATGAAGTAGGTTACAGCAATTTACTCCCAAAGTAATGTTGGAGAGCACAGTTACAATTTACTTACTCTTTTAGTTAAGACTACAGAAGTAAGAGCTCATTACTCCCAGAGTATCACTTTGTTTGCATGATTTACTTGAAGGGATCATGGATAGGAAAGGGGGAGAAAACGTCAGCAAAAGAGATAAATGTTTGTTGGTAGAGACAAAGAAAATCAAATTAAACAATATAGAATGCAAAAAGCATGATGTAAAAATGCTGGAAGAAACATGCCTGGAAATTTGCAACGGATAAGTTTAATGCTTCTAGCGACGGGAAACGTACTGAAGAGCAGGTTAAAATTCTTTGGAAACAATGTTCGTAATGTTCATATTTGCATTGCAGATCACTTACGTGTTGATGGAAAAATACCCTTTCCAATTTTGAAAAAGTTCACTATATTCATGGTATGGGCTCAAAATAGCAACGTGCATTCAGTCAATTGAACCCTCAATGTGTGAGAAACCTGCAAAAGTGAAGAAAAATGTCCTTTTATTTTCCCAACACCCATGTACACCCTTGCTCTTAACCTCAAAAGCACTCTTAACAATGCAAGGAAAGATACAACTAGCAGGCATACGGTGAACGTTTATAAGATCAGTAAAATGTATAAATGAAGCTATTGACAGCAATAAACATCATTTGGAAACCAGAGTAAAAGAACATTTCAGGAATATTAAATACAAACAAACTAATAAATCACCTGTAGCAGAGCATTTTTGGTAATGTAATCATGAAATAAATCCTGAAGTTAAATTATTAAAACATTTAAATGGACACACAGATTTAATGCTGTGGGAGAAAATATTTATTTAAAAGAAATAAGATTGCATAATGAAATTTGAAATTCTGTTAACAAATTTGTTTTACTTCCAGTAGATGGCATTACCTAGCTAACAATCTGTCAGCTAGCGGCAGTAACTGTAACAACGTAAATAAACGAGTCAAAAAATGAAGCTGATGATTAAATCAATAGAGTTTGAAACATGTCCTGCAATTCAGTTAATGTTTATCAAGATAAGTGAAGATTTGTCATAAACAGTTACTGTTTATATTAAATGTTTATAAGATCGTTTGTAAGTATCTGAATATTCCAGTATGAAACACTTGAATTATGCATTACAATTGCAGTGTGGGTGATACAGCTGAATTCATGTCATGGGTTTTGTTGTAAACGCTCTCCAAGCAGATTCAAAAGAAATGTAAAAGATTCTTTATTAATACTGAAGTCCGCCTTGAACACTCACTCACTCACTCTGTATAAGTATCATATGGATTGTGTATTCCCATTGTTTTCTTCGCCGAGATCATCAATGTAATCTAAATAATCCATGAACACGTCAAAACATCTTCCTCCAAATATGATCTGGTATATTTGTTCAATCAACAGTTTAGTTACTCCATCCAGATCGCAAGAGTGAATTCTAACCTATATTTGTGCTCTATTTAATCCTAGAGTAACATCTACATGATGGTGATCTCTGACATTTACTTCTACAGTAATGTACTCTCTGAGTATCTGAAAAGAGTAAAATACTTCAGGAGTAGTTTACTCTCACACGGAATTGCAGAGTGTTACTCAAATAGTAGTTAGCTATGAAAGTAAAGGTTACTCTAGGTTGGTCCATGCCTTCCTCAGTGTGTCTTAAACACGAAATTCAAGTTTAAGATGCTGAATTTGAAAAATATGCACTTGAAACTGTATGGATATGCTGTGTTTTTATTATGGTTGTAAATAAAAGTCTTTAAAGTTTGCAGAATTTCCACTTAATGTTGTTAGTACAAGGTACAAGTACATTGTTCCAATCAGCAGTGTAAAATGCTGTCAGTACCATGCAAATACAAACCAAAAAGAAAAAATGAGGAATGTGCATGTGCAAATTTAATTAATGCAAATAAAGACACCGTTGAGCCAGGCATTTCTTATCAAGTTACACAGAAACAAATAAGGTACTAATTAAGAGCAAAACTGAGTCAATTGATGACAGTTGGCTCCAGTAAAAAAATACGCTATAAAAAAAGATCACAACATAAATCAGGAACGAAAACTATTAAAATACACAACAGGAAAGCAAGAATTGTCAACATGGGAACAGATTTTAAGACCAGAGTCTTCAGTTTCGATATTCCCCAGAGTGACCCATTGTACAAGTTTCTAGAACCACTACAAGAGCAATTACAGATGGAACAGCTACACCGCCCAAGATCAGTTGACATTGGAGGGAACTAGCCTCCGAAACATGTCCTGGGAAATTTAAAAAGTGAATGTTGTTCTGTGTCATTAATCGACTCAGTTTTTATTCTTAATTGATTTCAACAACATTCTCATCCACTTTCACAACCAACCGTTACTCCGGCAAGGGGAGAAGCACGACTCAATGCTGCCAATACATGCATACTAACGTCAGTGAGCAGTAAAACTATAGGGTGTAAGAAGCCAACTGGTTCAGTTCTAGGGACCAAAAGATAAGATGAGTGACGAGTACAAACTAGTTGTTGATACCCATAGCATAGGAGAGCCAAAAAACTACGAACTGGCTGCACAGTATTTTTCCGGTCCGCATTCTCGGCGCTCATTGCCATTTGCCACTATCATACAAAGGCGCGGTTAAAACCATACAACATTTTTTAAACTAATTTTAAAGGCTACCATCGTTGTTCATACATTTTTGGCACCTCTTTAAGAAACTATCCATCACTCGCTGTAGTTCATGTTGAGAAATGCTGGCAATTTCCTGGCGGATATTTTGTTTTAATTCTTCCAGGGTGTGTGGGTTTGTCTTGTACACTTCATTTTAAGTTATCCCAGAGATAGAAATCGCAGAGGGTTAGGTTGGGGGACCAAGGGGGCCACAAATCTCTACTAATCATTCTGTCCTCAAATGCACTTTCAATTGTTCTCATCGAAATATTGGCCGTATAAGCTGTTGCAGAGTCTTGTTGAAAAAAGGCAAAATCACGTTCCCTGGCTGTTAATTCTCTAAAAAAAATGGGGCAAAAATGTATTCACATATGTGTCGCAACTGTTGACTCGAAAAAAAATTGGCCCTATAACTCTTTCTCCGCTCATGGCGTACCATACACCAAATGTTTCATCATGAAGGGGTACTTCATGAACAGTATTACTGGCTGCGCTGTGTTTTTCCTCTGGGCGCGTGGAAACATGATAACACACTGCTGCTATAAATTTTTCAGGAGTAAAAATCCTTAGTATGGCTTCCTTCGGAAGGGAAGTAAAGCCAGTGGTCCCATGTCGATTTATGGTGCGTAAAAGAACCTCAAGCCTGATAAAGAGACCTCTAAGCAAAATTACCCGTCTTTCACGCCTAATATAGAATGGGACGCTAAGGACCATAGTAGTTAAAGAGCGTCCATAAATAAAACTCAATTTAATTTGGTGCTATAAAGAAGGTCAGGGTGTTGACGTGTTTTTGCTATTTATTTTTTTGTCCTGTACTAGTCACAAAGTATATTATGGCTCAGCATATGTTTTCTACTGCACAGCGTGTATTTATTTATGATTCGTATGTGTTAACTCAGTCAGTCGCCAAGTGAAAGTACTATTTGCAGAAAGATTTCCAAGTGTAAAAGTTCCAGGCCGTACAACAATTCATTAACTTTACAATAAATTTCAGGCCACAGGAAGTGTTGAGGCTAAGAAATCTAAAAGATGGCGAAAGAGTTACAGGGTCAATTTTTTTCAAGTCAATAGTTGAAGCCTGTACATACGTGAATACAATTTTGCCCCCTGAAAGTAGTTTTAAAAATGTTGTATGGTTTCATCCGCGCCTTTCTATGATAGGTTTATATTTGATCCACTTTTATACATGTGTTTCTAGCATTTATTTTGCCATTAAAATTCAGCTGAAATATTTCTTTTTGCTGTAAGGGGAGATGGGAGATTAAAAGCCCTATCCCGCCAATTTAAGTCTGTTAAATTCATGACCCATTATTTCAGAAACCAAGATATCAAACTGAAATTTTTACAGCTTGTAGATGCATACCTTTTTAAGTTCACTGATCAACTTCTGTCCAGTACATTTGTAAATTAAGGAAGATGCATTATTTTCTTAATTATACCTTATTTCGATTTTTGTTCTTATTAACCTAAAATTTAATTCAGCTATCTTAAACAGTTTCTGATAAAAAGATTCATTTATACCAGAAAATGTCATTCACAGAAAAAGCTGCTCAAAGCAAAAATGGAGAGTACAAACTTGCATGTACTTACAAAGAAAGAAATCACATAGCTTGAGCAGACAGAAGCTGCCATATTTACAGTAGTACCAATTTGTAGATGAGCTTAAGTTTATCAGTCTACTCCAAAGTGTGTAGGAGTGGTGTAGAATTTACAGAACAGAATGGCAGATGCAATACCATTTTTAAAAATATAAATATCAAATTAAAGAGAGAATTCCAATCAATATGGCTGCACAAAAAAAACCAAAAATGTCAGTTTATGGCAAGTTTTGCCAGTTAGTCTTGCCTTATGCGGAGGGTGGATTGATATTTAGATAATGCAGTCATTCTGATATTCAGTAATGAAAAGTGCATGGAATGCAGTATTCTGTTGAAATTTTGTTTCTGCTATTTAGGCTATAAAGGTATGCATGCTTGTGTGTGTAAGAGAGTGAGAAAGAGGGAGAAGGTAGAACAGCTGTTAATGTCATTTGTGGATATTGTTTAGTTGATTGCTGTGACTGTGGCTTTAAGAAAACTATACTTCCTTGATCGAAAAATGAAAAATATCTTTTTGCTTTGAAAAACTATTCACTTTTTCAGCGATGGACGAGTTTTGAGTGAGCCATTCATGAAACTGCCCTCACGTCGTGAATTACCAGACTATTATGAAATCATTAAAAAGCCTCTGGATATAAAGAAAATTCTGCAGCGTATTGATGAAGGAAAGGTAGGCTTAATGTACACACAGTGGCATGCCGATCCTTCTTAAATATTGTTGCTCTCCTTCAGTAATTGTTGTATTTGTGTAAGCATCAAGTAGTTTCTTGGTAGAACCTACAAACTCAGTAGCAAAACTCATAAATTTTCAAAGATATTATTATCACTCTTCTATTCCACATAAATTTTTTTTGGAAAAGAGAGAAGTGCTTTTTATGGTATTTTGAATCATAAATGTTGTTTAATAGAACACTCTGCATGTATGTAAAGTAATTTTATGGACTGAACCAGTATAAAAAGCAAAAATGTAGGTGCTAGCCCATTGTAATAATTATTGGGGATGTCGCTCTTTTTCTTCCATTTCCTATAAATATTCACTTTCTTCGCTTTATCCACTAAGATACTAGTATCCTAATATTGTGTGTATTAATTATTTTATTATATTTACAAATTCTGCCAAGATATGGTTGCAAACTATAAATCAACCTAAATTAAAAATAATTTACATAGTCAAAATAATTTAATGTAGTGTTTGGTTTTTAACTCATTTGTGCGACCAAAAGGGCCAGAGTTCAAGTACAAACATATTCAAATTCTGCCGACACCTGGTGGTTAATTAAAGCAATTTACACAGTCAAAACAATGTAATACATTAATTCATGTAACCTAACGTGCAAAACTTCAACAGAGATTAAATCAATATCCTTTCTTTAAAACAAGAATAAATGTTTATTGAACTTCATAGTAAATGAATTTTCTTTTCAAAACATTGTTCCCTAACAAAAGAGTCAGAATTTGGCTACCGTATGAAATAACCAAAATGTTTTTCAATTATTGTACTTAGCATAAGTAAAATAAAATTATTTTCTTTTTTAAACTTAAGATTCAAATACCATAAAAAGTCATATAATGTTTGACTGTTGTAAAGAACTGAACATGCTAACACAACTTCTGTGCTCACATGTTAAGTTCTATATAACCGTTTAATATCATAAATAACTACTAACTTTATTGGTTAGAGATAAAAAGGAAAGAAGAAAGGTGATGTTCATTGGCTGATGTTTCTTGCATGTTTGCTTATAATTTTTTTTTTAATATATGTATACTATATTTTTACCAGTTTACACTAATTGATGGCTAATGAGTAGTTATAATTCTTTGTTGGAAATGTAAATGAAGCAAGCAAAGAAACATGATTTTTCATATTTGAATCACACAACGTACATTGTGTATAGTGATTGCAAGTATAAAAACATAAGCAGACTTAAAATCTGAATTGGTGTGATACACATCATGGTATTTTCTTGGAAATTAAAATTAAATACCTGAGAATGTTAACAGTTGGGTCTATCAAGTAAATAATGTATTAACTTTGCTCAGCTCATTTACTCCAATGCAGTCTTTAGTTAATAATTAGCAATTTACACATAAAAGCATTACCTAATCATAGCAGCATGCCTTTTAAACCTGATGTTTACAACTATTTGTAACTTTTGCTGAAGTAGATTTGAAGTAGTTGTTTTTTTAATTTTAACACATTGCTGCTACTGAAGTTTTTCACACTTATTCTGCATAGGAGTGATTGTAAAGTATAATATTACAGTATTTTTACATTTTCAAATACCTACTTTTAGAGTGTAGAAGAAGTATTGCTTTCCATCCAAACTGTTCATGTCAAGATGCCTACAGAAATGCATGTTTTGAGGTCCCTTGAATAATAAAAGAGAGCCTGTTTAGGTAGAGATCCCTGTATGAGAGGGGGAGGGAGAGAGAGAGAGAGAAGTTTTGTTGTGTTACACATTCACATGACTACTTCTGCCCTGTGTCATTTATTAGTACAAACCATTCTTATGAAAACTTACTTTTCTATCTGCTTCATTTTAATCAAGATAAAGTTTTCCAAAATAGCTACATTACACCTTTCGTTATAGATACAACGGGAATAGCGAAAGTCAAATGTTAAAGTACTAGACGCTATATGCTGGTCTTAAAGTTTCATACTCTTCCTATGACATTGCAAGAAAGAGCTGAAAATTGACAGCACTTTAAAAGAATGTCTTAACATTAAACAGTTTGAATCATTAATAACGGATATCTTGGAAATGGTTTATGCCACAAAAAAATTTGTGTTCTGTCTATGGTGTAACATTTACCACTTAACAAGAGTATACAAAATTCCTTTCAAATGAAGTGGACTTCACAGACTATTCCCAGAAAGGTCAAGGTAAGCATTTTATTTGTCATGTAAATATCTTTAATATATGGTATTGTAATAAAAATCATTAGAGCCATTTTTTAGAAAATCAAAAATTTTGAAAAATGTTCCATGTAAAGGATAGTGTGGGATGGGGGGATTTTCTTGAAAATCTTTGTGTAGCATCTTTGGAAGGTACTGATCCTAAATGCCAAAACTGGTATTTATCTGATTTTTCATTTTTGAGGGCTTTTTTAATTCAGGTGTCTCAAAACGTGTATTTCCAGTGAATCTCGATATAGAATTTTTGGATAGAATCCAATATCTTCTCTACCTTCTGTGTATGTGGTAGAAAAAGTAAAAACTAAGATAAATACTAAACGTGGTCCCAAAAATGCGACAAAATTTTAAGAAAACCTCCCAACCCAAACTACCTTTTGTATGGGAAAATTTGCATTATTTTGGATTTTCTCAAAAATATTTCTAACAATTTTTATTAAAATACTGCATTATGTAATATTTTTATGACAAATATAATGTGTATCTTGAATTTTGTCTGAATAGCTCATGAAGTCCTCTTCATTCTCAATGAATTTTAATGATGGGTAAGTGGTAAACCATAAGAGTTAGACAAAAGCTTACTACATAAAAAAAATCTAGATCTCTTTAAAGCACAGAATTTATTTCAAATAACCTTTCTGTAGCAGCCATTTCTAAGATATTTGTTGTTACTGGTTTGAATCTTTCAATACTCTGTCATTTTTTAAAGTGCTGTCACCATTCAGTTATTTCTTGTGAGGTGTAATGAAACTGTTCTGCAAATGTTCATCCTTATTAACTTGAAGTAAGTAGAAAAATTAAGGTTTTGCAAGAATGGTTTGTAGAAGCTATATAATACCAAATGGTAGTGACTAGTCATGTGAATGCAACACATCAGATTTTTACCTAGATGTATCAAATGGCAGAACTCCTGATTTCAGCTTGTCTTCATATTCATTTTTCATTCCTCTTAATGTACTTTCAGTTCTACTACCTGAACAAAGTCAAATGCAGAAACATCCTTTCCTTAGAATTTGTATGCAGAAGCTAGAAACTGTGATGCATTTGGATTAGATTTCTTTTGCGAGTTGGAATTATTTACATGAACATTTTTAGGCTTGTCCGCCTCATCATCAGCATTCTCAAACTAATACAGTATGTTTCTCTGTGGTCTTAGAAGGGGCTGGCTTTGACGTGATTGGTGGTTTGTCTACTGATTGTATGGTGAATTTCCAGCTGGTACTGTGTGGTGGCAAATCAAAATTCAGTACATTGTCATTCTCCTAAATGTCCAACTCTGTTGCGCATCTGGCAGATTTTACAAGATATTGTATCTTATCATCTTAGGCATACGCCACATCATCTCGGTGGCCAGGGGGAGATGTGGCGTATGCCTAAGATGATAAGATACACGACTCTCTGGGCACCGAGATCCGTGACAGCAGTCTGCCTGGGAGTAGGGGAACTAAGTGTTAGGGAGGGGATAGCGTCAGTGACGCCTGAGTTTTTAGCGTTGGTTTAACAGTCAGTCACTAAGTAAGATTCGTGCAGGAAAGATGTGCGACTGCTAAAGCACGATGTCCTCGTCGGTAGACAATGGGAAAAGAATGTAAGTAATTGTACCAGTTGTTATCTCATTAAACCCTTAGCCATCCACTCTTTTGGAGTCTTAATTTGGTAGTGTAGTGTCCTTCCTCTCCTTTAAAGCCAGGTATTATGTTGGAATAGCCATTATTTTCGGTACTTTCTTTAGCTGCGTCCCTCGTCGTAGCCTCGCCATGTGAAGTTTTTGTTTAATTTGCCCGTACCTCTTGCAAGCGAGTAGCTCCCATCTGTTCTTGTGAAGTAATTTAAAGAGAGGCTACGACAATATGTATTTCATTGTTGGTCTCTTCTCTTAAATATACCAGGTGAGTCAGCTGCCCCTAGGTATTCATATCTATGCAACCCGCAGTTTATAGTCTAATGTGAAAACATTGACCCTTTTAGCAAACAAACTGTTATTGCAGCTCTGCCCTTCTATTCGGTACTATACGCAATTAGCATTAATGATTAAAGGCCTGAATGAGAAACAAAGAGCTGTGAAGGCCTTAAAAAAGACGGTGTTTCATGAATATAACGCTTGCAAGGAGATAGAGGAATGTTTTCCAGAAGAGCGGGGTAGACTATGTGGGTTTTGGCCGAGTGGATTAGCTGCCAGAATGTGATGAAGCAAAGGTTAGTTTTGGAGGTTCAAATCTGATACAAACATCAAAGACTTTTGGTTCTTTATTTTTCTCTCTTTGTGTTTATTTTCTGTATTTTAGTGTACTAATTTATTTATTTTTGTTATTGGCTCTCCTGTGAGCCAAAGACATAAGAATTACAATCAGATAATTGTGTATCTGTTTACCCTGAAATCTGCACCGTATTTAGTGTTGTAAACCGTGTTATGTAGTTAGCTTTCATTGTTTTGGGTGCATATCGACGATATTAAATCTAACAATTTTTATTTCACTTCTTCTATCGACAAAGGAGTTGTAAATGTTCACAGTAAACAGAATAATAAATTGTTAAAGAGTTAAAGAAGTTAACAATAACAATTGTTAAATTTTTAAAGAAGTTCATGGGTAAACAGAATAATAAATTGTTAAAAGAGTGTGCATTTCATCAACAAAGTAAATGTTCAAAATGATGACCCCCTACATCAATGCACATTTGTGTACATTGCTGGAGAGACCTTCTTGGATGTTGTATAGCCGTAGATGATTTGGGCTTTGCGGTTCTTCTTCTTTGCGGTGGAAAACATGGCAATTATTCTATTTTGTATACACTTATAATGTTATTTATATCATAATATCAATTATAGGCCCAAAGAAATAAAACAAAAGGTAATAAAAAGTTTGAATTTAACCCGAAGGATTTGAACCCGAAATGAAGTAGCACAATATTAAAGCAACCATGATAATACCATTTGACCAATGCTACCTTGCGAGCTGAGGTTCCTATACGAATTAGTAATCGCAGAACTAGACCCCACCTCGAATCTTCACACACTTTTTGCAGCATCATACAGTGTTTGAGCTCGTTTTGGTAGTTCTAATTCAAACAAATAAACTGCATCGGTAATTACTGTATGATCTGAAATACGCCATAGTTTGTGACATAAGTGAAATTATCTGCCTAATGCTTAGCATTTTTTGACAAGACTGTACAACATTGACTGATGGCATAAATCCAATTGGTCACACTGCGTAGATATGCCATTTTGTTTTCAAATGGTTTTGTCAACCACTGCATGTGATAGGTTGTTCCTTCAGGGGCGTTTTCAAAGGTGTGCATAAACGTATGCTAAATAATAAAAGTTTGTAAAATTGGCTAAAAGTGCTACTGCAGTTCCAAGTGTCAGGATGGGATGTTGTTTGTATCGACATACATAGCGATTGCATTCTGTCCTGTAAAACACTTATGCACTGAGTTATCTATTCCTCCTCTATAAAGTGTTATGCAAATCAGCCATTAGAAGGCATTCAAGAAAGGCATAAGTCAAATAGCACATTGCATAAATTGCAAAATAAATAGACAGGTGACTCACCTGGTATAATTCTGTTGCACATCTGGCAGATTTTATAAGCGATATATTTTGTTGTTGGTCAGCCTGAAGTGGTGAGCAAAGGCATATTTATCTGTGTTTTAGGTGTTCTTTAATATTTTTTTTCTTTCTTCCCCCCCCCCTCCCCCCATATATATTTGTTGCAATTTGCACAGTTTATTCTGTAAATACCGGACTTGTGCTCTGGGATGGAATCTTTAGATTGGTAAATAGTATTTTTTGTAGGCTGAAGTTACTTTGGAAGGCTAATATGATTTTGTAGTCATTAAAATTTTTTTTGAATTTACAATATAGCTTTGGATGGTATACGAATTTCTTGAAGTTGGATTTGTCGTTTGTTTGATTTAGCTTTGTGCTGTCTGTGATCTGTTTCTGTTGTCTGAACTATTTAATCTTTTGTCAGTTAGTTGTGGACTGATACCATTGTTTATATGCAGAGTGGCCATGACATCAAATTCAACGTAACAAAAGTCTCTAATACTACTATCATGCTAGTCTGTATCATGAGGTCATTGAGGTTTACAAACAAAAACAATTTCAATAGAAAACAAGAAACAGCCCGTATTTATAAAGTCTGGATGCTATTGTTAAATAATGCATATATAAAACCTTACCAAATAGAAGAACTCTTTAATAATCAGTACTCTTAACGGCACTAGGGTTGGAGGAGCAGAAACCAATAAGGATCAAGTAAAGTCTGGATCTAATGCTACAGAATTGTATGTATATTACACTAAAACATCACCTGAATCTATCGACAAGCAGCGCAATTAGTTGCATTGAGATTAATGGATCAGCAATCAATAAGAATCAAGAGGTCTGAACTGCTTCACATTAAAAGATGGTAAGCCTCCAAACTATCCTCACTCTGGCCATCACCAGTGAGAAGTCAACAATCCCTTTATGATGCCCAGTGAAGTCATGGGCGAAACAGGTGAATTGAATGTTGTACCATGGCCTACAAGCCCAGAATTTACATTTTATTGTATCAAATTTCCTTCAAACTCATATATATATATATATATATATATATATATATATATATATATATATATATATATATACGAGGGTGGTCTGAAAAGTTTCCGACCTCAACATGAAGAGGGCAGCACTTGTAAATAAAAGCTAGTGAATTTTGTTGTTCATCTGTTGACAGTTACTCACCAACGTTTCAGCCATTTTGGATGCTCAGTTGTTATGTAACAGTCATTTGAGTGAGGTGATGTGAGTGTTTTTATGAAAATGGACAAAATCGAGTATCGAGCTGTCATTAAATATTTGTTGTTGAAAGGCAATACGTCTATGCAAATCAAAGATGAGTTGGATTCTGTGTATGGGGACTCTGCACCAACATTTACCACAGTGAAATTTTGGGCAGCTGAATTTAAACATGGCCGTAAGAACTTTGGAGACGAACATTCGGGACATCCAAAAATTGCAACTACCGACGAAAACACTGCCAAAGTTCACCAAATGGTGCTAGATGACCGCCGAATTAAAGTGAGAGAGATAGCAGAGGCTATGAACATGTCAAAAGAACATGTTTGGTACATATTAAATCAACATTTAGACATGAGAAAGCTGTCTGCGCATTGGGTGCCGCGTTTGCTCACGTTTGACCAAAAACGTGTTTGAATGAACATTTCCAACGCTCTGTTGGCGCAGTTTAGGTGCAATAAATCTGATTAATTACTGTAGATGAAACTTGGATACACCATTATATGCCCAAAACAAAAATACAGTCCAAACAGTGGACTGCAAAGGGGGAACCGGCTCCAAAAAAAGCTAAAACTGTTTTTTCGGCTGGAAAAGTGATGGCAACTGTTTTTTGTGATAGTCGTGGAGTTATTTTAATCGATTATCTTCAAAAAGGAAAAACCATTACAGGAGCATACTACGCATCATTACTTGACAAGCTGAAGGCAGAACTTGCGGAAAAACGGCCACATTTGCAGAAAAAGAAAATCCTGTTTCACCAAGACAACGCACAGTCTCACACCTCAGCGGTTGCAATGGCAAAAATCCACGAATTACGGTTTGAACTGCCTGACCATCCGCCTTACTCACCAGATCTAGACCCAAGCGACTTCTTTTTGTTCCCTCATCTGAAAATTGTGCTTGGAGGACAGAGATTTTCGTCGTCAAATGAAGAGGCAATCACCTTCGTGAACAATTATTTTGCAGAGAAAAATGCCGAGTACTATTTGGACGGGAACATTGCTGGGAGAAGTGTGTAGAGTTACAAGGAGACTTATGTTGAAAAATAAAAAAAAAATCTGAAAAAATGTCTTGTATCTTTATTAGGTCGGAAACTTTTCAGACCAACCTCGTGTATATATATATATATATATATATATATATATATATATATATATATATATATATATATATATAAAATTCCAGCTGTGTATGTACAGCAATTCAACTAAATACTGTAACACAGGCTCTCTATATAAACGGCTTTTAATTCTGCATCAGTTGCAACAAAATTTGAAATATATAGTATAGATAAATGTTCTTCCAGGTTTTGTGCCTAACGATGCATAACATTTCTTCTTTCTGGCTCACCTCATTGGGGGTGGGGGTAGAGCATGTCTGCTTCACTGACACAGTAGCTGAGGTCATTAAGGCATAGACTTGTGAACAGGAGGTGTGTCCTTCAAATCCCACCAGGATCATCCTACCTGATGACTAAGGCTTTTTACAGGTTTTCCTCAGCACTCATAACTGGCAAATGCCAGGGAGGTACCCTAAACTGAAGTCTGGAATGTTCCCTTCCCAAATTTCTTTCCCCGATTATTTCATGTTATGTGTCATCAGTGTCCATTGAATATCGGCTGAGTAATTTATCAGGATAAGGTTTTTCCTTATTCCCTGAAGACAAATGCCATGTATCTGTAGCTTTATTAGCTCTGGGCTCATTTGGGCATAATTTCAGAAATTTTATTCATTCTCCATCCAATATGATCTCGGTGATAACTGGTGAGTTGCAAGTTAGGAAGGGTGGCAATTGATATTTTCGCATTAAGCACACTTTGCACGGCAGATTTTATTCTACAGTATACCAGAAAATGTATGTAAACAAAAAGAACCATATAAATCAAAATATTCTGCATATAATTTCTCCTTTGTTCAGTTTACTGCATGTATTTTTCAGCACATATCCTATTAGTGAAATTCAGAAATAAAATGTGCATAAAAAGCATCTATCAAGGGGAGCGTAAATTAAACTATATTAATAATTACTGTAGCAATGAGCCATTTGGCACTTATATTACTTGGTGCACCCATGGGTTAATGAATATCAGTTAAAATTTCAGCGGAGAACACACGGTTTTCTAACAAATGGATATTTTGTGCTTTGTTTTCATAAAATAAATTATTTACAAATCTTAATCACATGCTTGCACATCAGTAAGTCTGTGTTTCATGAAATTATTTCTTCTAAGTTTTATTTCCTACTTTCTGTAATAATGTTTATTCAAATGTCAGGGTAAGAACATAATTTCTTAAGCGGAAACACACAGAGTTTATTTTTGCTCACTGCTCAAACTGATCTTGTGTGTAAACAATTATATGATGATACCAAGGAATCAACAGCACGCATTGGAAAATGTTCAAGAGTGTAAAAATAAACTGTAGGAAAATTATTATGCATCTACATGCCTCACACAAAAACTAACTTAATGAATGTTGTTATAGATGAAGTCCATTCTCTTCTTCTTTTGCTGAGCAAAATTATTGAAATCAGAGCCTTCTCAATATAACATATGGTTAAAGCATTAAGTCTGTCTGTCTTCATTGTGTTCCTAGCAAACGTTTTTATCCTCTTTAAGAGTTGAAAAACATCACCTGATGTGGTTATGGCAAACGTGCAAATGATGCATTGCTATTTAAACTGCTCATTATGATTCCTTAACTAATTAATTTAACTTTAAATGCACATTTATAGTTTAACAATCTCTATCAAGAGCATACCACTTAACACTAAATTCACTGGTTAAGTTAGATATTTTACACAACATGTTCTTCCAAACCCTGTACGTAACTAACATGTTAATGTGTGAATCACAGTGTAAGCGCTTGCACTGTGATTGTGATGTGCAAACAAAAGCAACCAACATAGGTTGTAGTATTATTTATTTCCTGCTCTGAATCATTTTAACTCTACAGTGTTATACTTTAAATCACACTATAACTTAAGAATTCAATTTAAGATCAATTCATGTATCAGAATTAAATTTTAAACAGGACTGAATACATTTTCTTTCCCCTTATGGTGGTGGCAGTGAAATTGAATGAGACTATATGGAAAAGAACCCATGGTGAAGTGTCTTGGACTCCACCAAGTTACTATTACCTCTCTGCGCCTCGATTATAAAGCATTCCTCTCTGTATCTCACCTCTAGCAGTATCCATCCACAAATGCAAGGTTTCCTGAACTGACTTGACATATTCTGTATAATGAAAATATTCACACTACTCGCTGTATAAGGATTAATGAAACATTTCAAACAAAACAAAATCTATAAATTAAATCAGGGAGTGCAGAAATTAATACCGCAATGACATCTGATGATGTTGCTCCTTTCTTTTGTGTTTATTTACGGGTAGAGGCGTCCTCCATTGCCAGTTGCCACTGTGACCTACCCAATTAAAGGACATTAAACTTTAATTTTAAAAAAAAAAGTTCCATTCCTGCAGTGGCTCATATAAACTGATGCAGTAATTTGTATCACAAATTACTTAAATGTAAATAATGATTGTAATATGAATATGCATTTTTATGTGACATTGATTTGAGATATTTGTTTATTGTAATTATTGTTGAGAAGTAAGTTTTTAATGCCTTACTGAAACTGACAATAATAGCGCGCAATAATGCAGCGAGGGGGTGAGCTGTTTATCATTATTGGAAACGAGGAAGTTGCGTAATGTTGGCGTGTTTTTCCGTTTAGAACCTTCTGGATTATTTCCCTAGAGCATATGTATTCATAATTTTCATTGGATATTAAAATAGACGCTAATGTTGGCGCGTTTTATTAGCCAATTGCAGTTCAGTTATAATCTTTAGGCATATCGGTGTGTATGGGTATAAAAGCCAAGTCAGAGATAGATCGCAGTCAGTTCATCAAAATTCTTTGTACACTACACGTCGCATTCCCGTCAGTTCGTCGAAAATATTTTCTATGATACACGTCGCCTTCAGTCCAGCAGAAATATTACACGTCGGCTATAGATTCACAAGTTACGCATAGCAGAATTATGAATAATCTAAAGTGTTGTAAGGTTAATTATACAAAAAGTTGAAGTACGTGGATTAAAAGTGATCAGTAAGAAGTTATTATAACAGTTTCAGTTTGGCGAGTGTTAAGATCAATGTATAAATGTGATAGTTAACGTGTTCGGCAATAAATGTGTAAAACAAATTTCTTCATCAGTGTTATATTTGGATAAAAGATTCCTTTCTGTTTACACACCCTGATCAAGAGACATGTTCGACCGAGAAATAATAGCTAGCCGGAGGACAGTAAACAAAAATTAAATCAAATAACAGTCGCATTCTTTCGAACACTAACACTGCTGCAAATTGCTAACACCAGATGGAGCTACAAACCGGACAAATGAATGACGTCACAAGATGGCTTCACATGAAGTAAACAAACATTACACAAATAACATTATAAATTTAACACTCACAAAACACATACAAAGTGACATCAATATGAGCTCCACAGCAACAACCACACCTAAAAAGGAACAGTTACCATTAATATTAATGCTATTTAGTTAAAGAGCGAATTAATGGAGATAGTATAGCGCACAAACCCTCACTATTAACATTTTGCTTGATAACATTAACATAACTTGATACATTGATCAAGTTTCCCAGCTAAAGCTAAAAGCCTGTATAAAGAATCAGCAATGTAAGAGAGATGAATAACAAGCCACATATAAT
The DNA here is from genome assembly GCA_030765065.1 of Deroplatys truncata. Classification (NCBI taxonomy): domain Eukaryota; kingdom Metazoa; phylum Arthropoda; class Insecta; order Mantodea; family Mantidae; genus Deroplatys; species Deroplatys truncata. The sequence continues at coordinate 19,968,345 of CM060979.1, forward strand.
TATTCCATAAAATGATATGCCTCTAAGTTGCTTAAGTAACATGAAACATTTAACCAGTGACTTAGCTGCAGCGTTTAAACTGTTTCAGTTCAATGACTTTGATGACCTAGAGCGTGATTTCATGCAACTTTGCAAAAATGCACAGACATACAATGAAGAAGCCTCGCTCATCCACGAAGATTCCATTGTACTTCAGTCAGTATTCACTAACGCTAGACAGCGCTTGGAGCAAGAAGGAGAATCTGATGATGATGACAAGCCAAGGAGTAAGTTCTCAGCAAAACTGTACTTTTCATTAATTTTAAATCGGAAGACATAGTGAAAAGATTAAGTATAATATATAGAAATGGTTGCAAATATACAATTTCACTAAAATAGGTTCAATACCTCAGAACTAGTTTCGAGGAATCACTTCCTCATCGTCGGCTGATTGCAACTGGTTGGCTTTCCTTTGATGGTTATAGATGTCTCGTTGTCCCTCTAGTGGTGGTTCTACAAGTTTCGTAATAAAATTTTTGTCCATAGGGTTGTTGAAATTCATTAACCTTGGACGAAATTTCCAAAGAAATATTTTCTCCCAAATGTTTAATTCCGTAGGTTTTTGTGCCTGCTTGATAAGTGATACTGTGTCCTCAATTTCATGTCCCTGTATCCAAAAATGTGCTGCAACTGCTGATTTTTCTTCTTCCCTGGATTTGATGTTTCGAGAATGTTCCTTAAGCCTCGTTTCTATGTTACGCTTAGTTTGACCAATATAGATTTGTTCACAATCCTCGCAATCTATTCTGTAAATCCCGGGTTTTTTATGAGCTGGCATTTTTTCTTTTTGGTTTGCATTTATAAGGAATTTTATGCTGAATTTATTTTCAGGAATGAGTGCCACATTGATATCATTGAAAATTTTCTTGAATTTGTTATGTGCCCATGGGTGAAATGTGGATAGGTTAATCAAAAAATTCAGGCAACAAAAAATGATAAAAGAAAATACAACCCTCAAACCACACAAACAAAAGCCGACATACAAAAAAGTCACATTTCACCCATGGGCACATAACAAATTCAAGAAAATTTTCAATGATATCAATGTGGCACTCATCCCCGAAAATAAATTCAGCATAAAATTCCTCATAAATGCAAACCAAAAAGAAAAAATGCCAGCTCATAAAAAACCCAGGATTTACAGAATAGATTGCAAGGATTGTGAACAAATCTATATTGGTCAAACTAAGCGTAACATAGAAGCGAGGCTTAAGGAACATTTTCGAAACATCAAATCCAGGGAGGAAGAAAAATCAGCAGTTGCAGCACATTTTTGGATACAGGGACATGAAATTGAGGACACAGTATCACTTATCAAGCAGGCACAAAAACCTACGGAATTAAACATTTGGGAGAAAATATTTCTTTGGAAATTTTGTCCAAGGTTAATGAATTTCGACATCCCTATGGACAAAAATTTGATCACTAAACTAGTAGAACCACCACTAGAGGGACGAGACATCTATAACCATCAGAGGAAAGCCAACCAGTTGCAATCAGCTGACGATGAAGTGATTCCTCAAAACTAGTTCTGAGGTATTGAACCTATTTTAGTGAAATTGTATATTTGCAACCATTTCTATATATTATACTTACTTTTCATTTCATTATTTCTGCTTAGCATTATCTGGTTATGTAATGCATTTTCTCATACTATTGAGCAGGAATCATACTTGCCAACTTTTATGATTTGCCTGTCAAGTGTAAGATGCGGAGGCCTTTTTACACAAATGTGGGTGTTTACAGCTTTGTGGGCAGATTTAAAGTGTTAAAGATTTTCAACACACATGACAGAGCATTAAATTTTACTGTCGTTTGTTGGTGATAATTGAAGACCCCTGTAACTTAAGATTACCGGCGAGCATACCACACTAAGGGTGGTGTGCACCATGTTGGAGTAAATTGCTTCGGAAGTAATGTTTACTAAAGAAGTCCCCACTACAGAAGTAGGTTACTATGGGAGCAATTTACTCCGGAAGTAACTTTGGAGAGCTCAATGTGCGATAGGAAAAGGGTAGAAACGTCAGTGAAAGAGATAAATGTTTGTTGGTAGAGATAAAGAAAATCCATTTAAACAATATGAGTGTAAAAAATGTGTTATATAGATGCTGGAAAGTCGTGATTGACGAGTTTAATAATTTGATCGACAGGAAACATACTGAAGAGCAGCTTAAAATTCTGAAAACAATGTTTCTGATTTCGGAGAAGTTCACCATATTCACGGATGAGCACAAAATAGTAACACGCATGCAGTCAATTCCACATACAATGTGTGGGAAATCTGAAAAAATTAAAGAAGAATTGCCTTTTATTTTCTGAACACTTGTGTATATATGTGTAGGTATCTTGCTCTTAACGTCTAAAGCACTCTAACAACACAATGAAATACATGACCAGCAGATGCGTGGTGAACGTTTATTCATAAGATCACGTGCAATACCGGGATTACGATGAACTTAACTTACATGGAAATGCTGGTAAACTAAAGGTATAATTGGCATGCACTTAACATAATGGGAATGACTCTTGATTGATTGTTCTTTTATTACTTCAAGCTAGTGCTGATTGGCTATAATTACCATGTGAAATCAAACTTGATGTAACGGGAAGGAAAAGTTTGACATTGCCAAACTTTTAAGTTACATTGCATTAAGTCAATTCTAAATATCATTATGTTAAATTCATCGTAATGCCTGCTCAAGCTTCTTAAATATTCCGGTACAAAACACTCGGGACCCATAACAGTAACTGCAGTTTGGATTATAGAATTGAATTTGTGAAATGTTCTCCAAACAGCATCAAAAGGTGTGTATAAGATTCTTTCCTAATACCAAAATGTTCATTGAACTTTCTCTCTCTGTATAAGTATCATATAGTTCTCGCATACCACTATCACATTCCCATTGTTTTTTCCATCGAGAGCATCAATGTAACCTAAGTAATCCATGAACGCGTCAAAAATATCTTCCTCCAAATAAGATACAGTATTCTACATTGATATTGTAATGAAAAGAAGCTAGAAACAGTGATGTGTATTGAATTTATTTAAAGGTGAGTCGGAATTGTAACAGTAATAACAGTATTCTAGTTCAATCGACAGGTTAGTTACTCCATCCAGGTCGCAAGAGTAAATTCTAACCCATATTTGTGCTCGCTCTAATTCTGTAGTAACGTACTACATGATGGTACTCTCAGACATTTACTTCTGCAGTAATTGGATCTGGGAATATCTGAAAGGAGTAAAATTCTTTGGAAGTAGTTAACTGTCGTATGGAAGTTGCCGAGTGTTGACTTGAATAGTAGTTTACTACAAAAGTAGAACTTACTCCAGGTTGGTGCACGCTACCCTAATTGGAATACTGTGCTATGATTGGCCAGATCTGTTCATCATCATGGTCCTCTTCACTGGACTGCAACAAAATGCATAGCATGGGGACTTCGTTTTGTGGGACTTAAAATTTGATTGCACTACTAGTGACCTCTAGCAATAACCAGCAGTAACTGATGAGAGTAAATGGGATGAACATTCAACAATAGATAACATGAATTGTAAAGTCGACTCATTTATCTTATTTGCATTCCATGGCTGCAATATATAAGTTCTCCATTTATTGCTTATAGTTCATGTTAAGAATCATAAAATATGAACTAGAAATTCATTTATGCCTGTTGTTTTAATGAGTTTGTGGTACCAGGAGGGATTTCAGCATATATGACATAAAGAAGCAGTGCCACCAAGTCTTAGTATTCTTATAAAACAGAATTTCCATTTACTTACATATAATTTTTGTACATTCGCTGCACTGAACACTTTATGCATTCTAAATTTTATACCATTGCAAAATTATTACACTTTGCTGGACGAGGTAAAGTTTTACAGGTTTCAATCATAGGAAGTTGGCAAGTATGAGTGTAAGTTTTCAAGTGGTCATATATATTTACTATTCAACTGCCCTGCTGCTAAAAGTACTGGTAATATTTTCTTTCAAGGTGAAGTTGCCGAAGAAGAAATGGCTTCTGATGCAGATTCATCCGTGAAGATGAAAATAAAATTGAAAGGTCGAAAAGTGGAATCGAGAGGCCCTGGCCGCCGCAAGAGAGTGGCTAGAAAGTATGTAAGTGATGATGATGACGATGATGAGCCATTAGCAAGTTAAGAGTATGCTATGTAGGTAAAATCATGGAAACATACATATGACAAAAAATTTTTAAAATGTATGTTGGAGACATGAAAGATAAGTCATACCAATTTTGCACTACTTTCCTGTTAACAGGTGGTTCATTTTACTGTAGATAAATCATATCACATATCTGTCACCTGCTATATAAAATTGACTTAGATATCAGTATTGAAACATTTTGAATATACATATTAATAAAATATAATATTATTTGCAGAAAACAAAGCATAAACTAATGCTAGCTACTGAATTTTAGAACAACATAAGCTGAAGATCACAATGAAGTATACTGCTTTATGTTGGATATGCCCTTTGACTCTGTAGTCTCTTCCAGTTGTAATAAGTCATTTTTAGCTTTTAATTTGTCATACTTGGTTGTAATATTTAAGTGCCTAAAGCAAAAAGAATATAATTTAATGTTAATACCTTGCGTATCTTGCTGTACATTTTATTTCATTAACATTTTACAGTGATGCAAATTATGTAATTGTGTAATATCAAATGTGGAAAATGGTATGCACAAAATAACATCAGAAGTGTTTTACACTGCATCATGAAAGTTGTATAATTTTAATAAATAAACAGATCAGCAAATGAGGCTTCCAAATTTACTAAAGTAGCTTTCATGTATGAAGGCCAATGGCTCTCAATGCACAGTGAAAATAATAACGCCCATTAGAAATTTTCCAGCCAGTCAGATTTAATTATGCTGTTGAGTTTGTGCTATACGAGGGTGGTCTGAAAAGTTTCAGACCTAATAAAGATAAAAGACATTTTTTTCAGATTTTTTTTTTTTTATTTATTTTTCAACATAGTCTCCTTGTAACTCTACACACTTCTCCCAGCAATGCTCCCATCTCTGTAACCCATCCAAATAGTACTCTGCGTTTTTCTCTGCAAAATAATTGTTCACGAAGGTCATTGTCTCTTCATTTGACAAAAATCTCTGTCCTCGAGCGCAATTTTCAGATGAGGGAACAAAAAGAAGTCGCTTGGGGCTAGATCTGGTGAGTAAGGTGGTTAGTCAAGCAGTTCAAACCGTAATTCGTGGATTTTTGCCATTGCAACTGCTGAGGTGTGAGATGATGCGTTGTCTTGGTGAAACAGGATTTTTTTTTTCTGCAAATGTGGCCGTTTTTCCGCAAGTTCTGCCTTCAGCTTGTCAAGTAATGATGCGTAGTATGCTCCTGTAATGGTTTTTCCTTTTTGAAGATAATCGATTAAAATAACTCCATGACTATCCCAAAAAACAGTCGCCATCACTTTCCCAGCCGAAAAAAAACAGTTTTTGCTTTTTTTGGAGCCGGTTCCCCCTTTGCAGTCCACTGTTTGGACTGTATTTTTGTTTCGGACGTATAATGGTGTATCCAAGGTTCATCTACAGTAATTAATCGGCACCAAAACTCGGATTTGTTGCGCCTAAACTGTGCCACCAGAGCGTTGGAAATGTTCATTCAAACATGTTTTTGGTCAAACGTGAGCAAACGCGGCACCCAACATGCGGACAGCTTTCTCATGCCTAAATGTTGATTTAATATGTGACAAACACATTCTTTTGACATGTTCATAGCCTCTGCTATCTCTCTCACTTTAATTCGGCGGTCGTCTAGCACCATTTGGTGAACTTTGGCGATGTTTTCGTTGGTAGTTGCAATTTTTGGACATCCCGAACGTTCATCGTCTCCCAAGCTCTTACGGCCACGTTTAAATTCAGCTGCCCAAAATTTCACTGTGGTAAATGATGGTGCAGAGTCCCCATACACAGAATCCAACTCATCTTTGATTTGCTTAGACGTATTGCCTTTCAAAAACAAATATTTAATGACAGCTCGATACTCGATTTTGTGCATTTTCATAAAAACATTCACATCACCTCACTCAAACGACTTACATAACAACTGAGCGTCCAAAATGGCTGAAACTTTGGTGAGTAACTGTCAACAGATGAACAACGAAATTCACTAGCTTTTATTTACGAGTGCTGCCATATTCATGTTGTGGTCGGAAACTTTTCAGACCACCCTCGTATGGTTGTCTCCATCTTACATGTTTTTAAAGCTATCCTTTTGATGTTCATATTCCCCAAATTTTTGTTATCGGCTTATAATACAAAATATGATGGGAACAGTGTGTCTTAAGAGAGTTAACTGATCAGTAATTGTAATAACTAACTCAAACAGTACATTATGAATTTGCACAGGCGTACTGAAGTCTGAGAGGATGAAAGGGAGGGAGCAATCAGGTATCAGCCTTCCTAAAAGAAAGCCACTATAGTACAAAGCAGAAAAGTATGTTTATAAATAATATCCATTCGCTTACCACTTGGTTTGAGGAGAAAAAGCCTTAATCAGTGTGTTCTTTTGTTGATAAATTCAGAGAATTGGAAAAAAACATAGCCTTATATCATGATTCAGTTGAGTTATGTCCTCCATCAAGCATCACATTTTTCTGCTTTATGCAAACCAAACATTGCTTCTTTTAGTTTTTAGAACAAACTACGACTTTCTCTAACAGAAATCAAAGCTGGTGACAAAGAACAGAGCGCATGAAGCATACAATAATGTTACAGACATTGAAGTAAATTGGCTATAAATTTATTGCCTGAACATAAACAGTTTGCAAATGGTCAATAATATGATGACAGAAAATTCAATATAAATTACTATAAAATGTTATTGGTCAGTGATAATCAGACTTCAGGGTTAAATGAAGAAAGTATCTATGATTTAAAATATCATCTGATCCTTCTGATTCCTAGTCACCTTTATACACCACTTACTTTAATAAGTAAGCATGTTCTGGAGAGCAATCATTTCCATTTTCAACCTAAGTTCTTAGTGTAAGTTGTGTATAAAGGTCAGTAATCAGCTCAAAGTCTTCCCCAAATACCATGTTCCTTTTTTTTTCCCCCTCCTCCCCCCAAACAAATCAGCTCACTCTTACATGTATTTTACTCAGAAATTGGCGATAAAGCTTTGTTCATAGGAATGTTTTTAAATCTGTGGAGAGAGACCATGAAACTGTTCACACATTAAAGTGGAGTAAAATAGGCACAAGAAATGTCATAATAAAAGGCAGCAAACCTTTAAATCATGATGACTGTTGTTTTATTGTATCTATGTCCACTAGTTGTTATCATTTAAGTGTAGTGTGTAACAAATATATAATGTTGATTTTCATAGCAACCTCTCCCTTTCATACTCTTCTGTAATTTGTTTAGTTCTTTGATCTCCTGACATTTCCTAAGATTGCTTTTATATTTTAGCTTGTACTATGTGCAGAACACACTTACTGAATTTACTATGTATTTCCTTCCCAGCCAATTCAGCTGTACTACAGAGGTATGAAAATTATAAGACTCAAATAAGTTTCTTGTTAAAAAGAAGTACACATTCTGTGCTATAATTTTACACAATCCTAGCATTATAAACATACTGTTGTGATCATTAAAATGATGCATAAAACATTTGTGCCATTAAACTTATCTATAATGTAATAAATCTGTCAAAATGAATTTACATAAGAACCTTGCTTTTCCAAACTAGGTGGAACTGAGATAATCTGGAAACAAACTGTTAAATGAATATAAACTTCCAATCCATATAAACAGTTCCTTATTAGTGCTTTGAACTTTCGTGCAACAAAACTACTTTCTTTTGCTTCAATGCCACTTCATTGACACTGAAAACCAGAACAAAAAAGAACAATTTGTACTTCTCCTTAACCCTGCAGGGGCATATCCACTCTGACATTAAGATGTGTGAGAACTTAGCACAAGTACCTGGCCTGCGGATTGAGTGGGAGGGATGAGTTATGACTGGGTGCTTCCTTTTGTTATCTTGTCAATGATTTGCAGTCAGCAGCAGGCTACCATTACTGCAGCTGAAAAAGTATTCTCAGTGCGGAACATTGGTAATGTGATCAGAAAGTTACAGACCAACTCTAAGAGGAAGATCATTGTGCCACTGACTCTGTGAACATCATGCAAGACATTTCCATTGCCGTCAAGTTCTTAAACAAAAGAGAAGGTGAGTGAATCTCCGTCAATCTCTCTCTCTCTCTCTCTAAAAATCTTTGTTAAGTAGAATAAAATCTCATGCACCTTAGTTCTGTGGTTCTATGACACTGATCCCAGTAAGCAGTACTTATTGCTGTTAGCTTGAAACATGCAACCGACGGCTCTCTCATTACCTGCAGTGCCAACATTACAAGCGTGTGTATTCATCAAAGGACATGCATATTTTTGTGGTAAAAAAGTAAGCAAAAAATCAAATCAATTTGGATAATTGGGAAAAATGAGTACCAGATAAACAAGATTCTTGTGTGTGTTTCTTTTTTAAATAAAGAGAGTTGGAGGTTGTTAACACTACATCACTAAAAGGTTCTTACTTTAACTTGTTTCAAAAGAACGGTTTTGATCTCATCGTCAGCATGTTTCCAACTGACTGTAGTGTAGTGTAACAACCTCCAACTCTCTTTATTTTAAATTATGACACATCACTGTTACTAGCTTCTCAATCTTCAAAATTAATTAAGATTCTTGTGTATTCATACTTGATCCCATTGTAATTTCTTCTTACATGCAAAATTGTAAATTCAATAACAATGCGCCGTGATTGCTTCTGATATGGTTTGGCAATGGATACATCGTCGCAATTTATGCATCCAGATATACTATAGTATAACAACTTAGTAAAATACCTCGGTCTACAGACTGCGCAAGTATTCAGGAGGGATAAATCGCCCCCACTCTACTTGTCTTTTGCCTTTAGCTACTCAGTTATCCAATGAGGTGTCTTAAAGAGGAAGTGGGCTGATACACGGGAAATAAGTGTCACGTTCACTGTTGTGAACACAGCAATTTTATAGTGTAGAAAAATTTAATAGAATCTTGTTTACATCGTGATAACTCAAAAACTAAAACAGTTATTCCAGTTGTGTAAGAGGTATGTTAAAGAGTACAGTATCTAGATGGTGGTGATGTGTGATTGGTCTCCCTGTAAAAAAATTAAAGCTGCTAGTTTTCTTTGTTAAACTTCAATTGAAATAATTTGTGTTATGAGCATCAATCAGTGAGGAACTTCTTTCCTTGAAGAGATAGATGGGGGAGTGAAGGCTATGAAATACCCTAAAAAGTGTGAATTAACTTATGGAAGATATCCCATGATAATACCACTTGTATGAAATTCTATCACTAGTTGTATGCAAACATTTGCTTTCACACCCTCTGCACCTTGCTCATTGCGTGGCCTGTCACAGCAATGTACAAACAGCATTTTTGTTGCAATGCTCTTGTGTGTTTAGTCCTGCCTCTACAGTTGGATAGTTACAACAGTGATGTGATTAAATGATAAACGATTTTGTGAGAATAAAATAAAACACAGGTTAGACGAAATTATGGCGTGTGCTGCCTAAGCAGCGACTCTGAGGCATGCCCGCCCTAGACAGTTAGAGAGGGGGAATACATAACCAGATGAGTTACCTCTCACAAGGGGTTTTTTCTCAGTTGCTGAGCTATAGCATTACAGTTTCTATTAATTTAACACTCATTATGGCTATTAATTCAAGTTGCTTACTGTTTTAGTTTGGTAAATAATTTCATTCTTTCCTGAACTATTGAAAGCTACTGAAAATGGTGCAAACTAAAAGTACAAATAAAGATTTCAGATTGATTTAAAAATGTCTTCACGTTTGCCTTTCAACATGATTGGTAACAAGGAACTGCCTACTGCCCATTCCAAACCAGAGTTCCCTCTGATGTAAACAAAAGCACGCGCTTCTGCTTGTCACAAACCTAAGAGTACACTCTTATGCCAACGTAAATAGTTCCTTAAAAACTGTATTGTATCATGAAATATTGGGGCAGAAAAGGAATAGAACTGCACATTATATTGCAGTTATCATAAGAACTCATTGCTAAAGATAATGGATATATGCTAACTGTTAAAAGATTACAAAATATGATTTTCGTCTGCTGTTGCGCTAACGCCGAGAGTATCTTGCTTGTTAATACCAACTGCATGCATGACTGCCACTCTCTTGCATATACGAGAATACAGTAATGAATTCCCAGAGGTGCTATCTGAGTACCGAATAAACACTTTGCGTAACACAGGAAATATGATAAACAAACAGCCATTCATAATACGCAGGCACTGCGCAGCTGCTGAGCTCTTGTGATTTAGTTAGTTGATATTTGAGTTCTCATAGCAGAGGAAAGTGCATGTAGTGCAAATAAACTGTTCAAACACAAAAGCGGGAAACAGTTAAAAAGTGGCCAACTCACTATTATAAAAATACCCAACATTTGCTTCAGTGGATATTACGAAACTAATATGCGATTTTACAGGTGTTTCAGTGAGAAATGTAACCAAAGCACGCAAGGAATATAAACAGACATAATACAAGAGCACAATCAAATGTGGGAACTTGTTTTGTGCGTGACAGTGCTGTGGATAAGCTTATCATTAACTTGGAAAATAGTTCTGATATCAATATGGCAGCTGAGTCATCTTCGGGGGGATTCGTATAAAATTACCTGGGGATTGTGATTAACGTAGGTAAAATGTTCATTTCCGCATGCTTATAAAATCGATTGTTACCTCAGGTTGCATTTTCAACGATGCTTCTCATGCAGGGCACCTTTTTATGGATTGAAACAATGCTCGCTGTAAGTTATTTTACAGTAAGCACGTGAGAGAGGAACAAGCAGCTATTAGGGGTGAGGATTGCGAACTACTTTCGTGCTGATAATACAAAGAGTTTGTTTACAGTGAGAGGCACTCTGGTTTGAAATGGACAATAGGAAAGAATGATATGTGATTACTTAAGTATCTGCAATGTTTATAAATACATTATGTTTTAATGCTTGGATTATATAAAGCCTGCGCAGCTCATTTATAATCTTATGTCACTTGTGAAAATAGCTTGTTTGCTGTTGCTGATGCACTAAACATTTATTTGTGTTGTGAACTAAAGGTTTGTAACATATGAATAATTCAAATCAAATGTGCACATGCCAAACAGCTGTTTATTATTGTGGATATTGCTTTTTATGTATTGACACCTTTGCAATAGCAGTTGTCTTGGTGAAAGTTAATTTTTCCTAAAGAAGCATTCATAATAGAATGTACATACCCCACTTAATTTTCAGATATGGATACTAATACTTAACCCTCTGTTGGTCGCTAGAGGCCTGAGAGACCCCTGGTATTATTTAAATTTTCGAACAAACGCACCTATGGAGTTGCCTGACTAAGACATCTAACATTACACCTTGCTCAATTGTTTGCTGCAGCAACAACTTTATCTGTTTATTTGTTTGGCTGGAAGAATGACTAATCAGCAGTTACGTGTTGCACAGGTCAACCAGACCCTGCGCGCCTGCTCTCGTTACATATTGCTGACAGATTTGTTCCTCATTAGTTGTGCAATATTGCTTCACCATTGCATGGAGCTGTTACTGCTTCGTCATGAACACGAGTAAAAGCTACAGCTTACAAAATCCGAATGATTTGGAAGAAGTACACCGCCTACTTTGCGATTATGCCTTGCCCGTAGACGACAACTTATATGAATCAGATGATTCTGATTCTGAAGATAAACTCAAAATGAGATTTTTAGATTAAAAAAACTGATCATGAAGTGGAAGACGATAAAAGCAGCTTGTGTGATAACATGTATTTTATAGGTAATACTTTTTACTTTCTCTACTATGTATAGTAAGTATGGGAAGTATTGTATTCCACCCAAAAATTCGATACCGAGATTTCACCGGAAATATATGTTTTGAGACCCCCTGAATCCAAAAAAAGCATTTTTGGAAAAATGTCCGTGTGTGTATCTGTGAACAGCATAACTCAGAAACGAACAGTCGGATAAACACCAAACTTGGTATTTAGGTTCAGTCCAGAGATGCGACACGAAGGTTCTCAGGAAAATCCCCCCCACCCCAGGTTACCCTTTACATGAAACATTTTTTGAAAATTTTAATTTTCTCAAAAATGGCTCTTAACGATTTTGATTAAAATATCATATGTTTAAGATATTTTCATGACAAAAATAAAATGTATATCTTGAATTTTCTGGGAATGTCTCCAAAAGTATTCTTCATTGTGAACGACTTTTTCATAACTGGTAAACCATAAGAGATAGACAAAATTTTACTACACAAAAAATGTAGATCGCGTTAAAATACACAATTTATGTTATATACATTTTATTTTTGTTTAGTGAACTATTTTCAAGATATTTTCTTGTTATTCCCTTAAATTTTTCAATACTTATTTTCTCAAATGGGAATTCGTTATTCATTTTTTTTTGTCTTGGATATGCAAAGAGTATTAATCTGTGGCAAAGAGAATGGTGCTGCACATAGCAACCAGCAATTAAGAGATGTGTCAATTCTTAAAGGCTACTGTATTTCTATACTGCCCTTGCAAATACAAAACAAGGGGAACATAGTAAGCCTTAAGCGATAGTCAAATATTTTTTGAACTGGTTGCTATGTGTAAAATGTAATTCTCTTTGCATGTTTATCTCGATTAATATGAAATAGATGGAGAGTAAGAGTTTCTAAAAATAGTTTGTAACATTGTGAGTGTAACACAGATTTTTTTGGATTCAGGAGGCCTCAAAACATGTATTTCCGGTGAAATAGCGGTATCGAATTTTTGGGTGGAATGCAATACTTCCCCTACTTATTATACGTAGTAGAGAAAGTAAAAAAAAAATTAGCAACTCAAAGTAATGTATTAAAAATTGTAAGATTTTTGTATAGCATTATGGAAATAAATAAATAAATACATACATAACTATGGCGGGCGCATGCGAAGCCAACTTCACCAGCTACAGTGCTTAGGGACAGGGAATTACCAATCTAATCTCTATATATCTGTAAAACCAATGTGCAAAATACTTACCACTTTGCTATCAATGAAGTCAAGTCATCAGTCTCTGATTGATATGCATTCCTATTCTCTTTTGTGTTTTGGTTTCTGTTGTCAAGTTATTGTGAACCAGCATTTAGCCTTCTATAGTAAGAAAATCCGTAATTAACCAAAACTTTGTCTGGAGTCTTATAATAACTTTCATACCTCTGTATTTTTCCCACCTATGTGGTCGGCTTAAGTTAAAAACGAGGATCTAAGGTACATAGCCACAGAAAGCATGCAATGTACCAAAATAATGCAGAAATATGGCAACTTCTGCATTCTCATTGCTTCCTCCCCTTTGTAAGATGTGTTGTATTTATTTCAATTTACTTCATTGTCATAAACAGCTGTATTAATGGTGATTATCAAGATATAACAGTTGTAGAATAGCCAGAAGTGTTATTTGGAGCTAAATGTTATCTGTAATCTTATTGTAGACAAATTCATCTGAATGTATGCCAGCAACAGCAGAGGCAAAAACCCATAATTTATATATGTTGTAGAAATGTGCAAGATGGAACTCTTAGTGGCAGTTGATATTTATAACTAGGCTTGTAATCTTGGATATCAGTAATGCAAAGTTGACCACTATGGTATGTGAAGCAGTTCACTCATGCCTACTGGGCTACATACAAGCGCAGTCCATTAAGTAGGCACTGCATTCCATTCTATCAGTCCCCAAGAAAGCCTATTGGTAACTGTTGAGACTTTATGGTAACAAGTTGTACAATAAAGCATTGATTTTTTCAATAATATGACTGAAAATTTTCTGAGAAATATTAAATGATGTAGCTAATATAAACCTGTTTTGACTTATTTCAATATCAGTTCTCATTTGCAATAGAGAATGGGAAATGAGTATGTGTTATAATGATGCAGAACATGCATTTTCTGAATATTCCTGTTAAAAGCCTATAGCAACAAATTATTAACACTCACTATATGACTTTACCGGAGGTTATCTTCTAGCTTAGAAATAAAAGTTTGTACATGTTAACTCATGTTAGGAGATAATGAATGGTACAATAGAGAAACAGTAATTCCTTGTTTAAGTGTTTGCATTTCTTATGGTAGCATTTTTTTCTTTTTATTTTAGAACATGTATGTATATTCATCAAAGCTCTTTCATTTCATTTGCTACTGAGATGGTAAAGTGCTTTCATGTAAGAATATTTGGACAGGTAAAATTGAAGAAAGAGTCAACAGTTGCATAAGTATAGATTCTTAATTGGCGTTTTAAGAAAACATTTTAAATGTTGATTCTCTGGTCTGATGAAAAACTGTAGTTCAATAATTTATTAAGTAGGAACTCGAGTTAAAAGTTAAGTCTGACTCCACTGTTTGTCTGCCTCTTGAATTTATAATTAAATTTTGCATCTTATTTATCATTCACTTAAGATTAAATTCTTGTCTTCAAGGTGGCAGTGGTTATTTTACTTTACTTTAGTTATAATATGTTATGTCAGAGAAACAGAAGGTTAGCTTAACTAAAGTGCTGTGTTCATGATGGTGCATATTTCCTGCTTTGTGTAGCGTAGAATATATTTATATTGTTTTTCTATAAGAACATTCTTTTATATAATGAGTTCAAATTTTATAAACTATAAAATTCTATTGCCAGTATTTGTATTAGAAGTATTACACTGTATGTACACTGTGTATTCAGAGTATGGTATGCATAAAAAAGGTTTCATGCATAGATAAATGTGCTATTATGTATTTGATGCTCATTCCCAAACCCTGGATTAGATTAACAACAAAAATTAACGAAAGCATCTGATGTAGAATTTTTAGATATGAGGGCAATACTGAAAAGCTTTTAGAATGCCAGGATTTCTAAAGCAAATAAATTTTTTTTATATTTGACAGCTACTTTCTAATGTTTTGCGAAGTGATTGCAGTATAGTCTGTTCAATTTGTTCTAATAGTTGGTTAATTATCATTTAAAGATTTATGTTCACCTAAAAATGAATTTGATTGCAGAACATTCCTGGGCTATGATTTTTTATGATTTTAAATCGTCATTAATGCCTAAACAACATGAAGATTGACTTAGAAATGAATTTTGTGAAGAAGCCACACCTAAGGCAACAATTTATAATTGGTAAGGCGAATTCAAATGATATCAATTTTTACTTTCTCTACTACGTATAGTAAGTAGGGGAAGTATTGTATTCCACCCAAAAGTTCGATACCGAGATTTCACCGGAAATATATGTTTTGAGACCACCTGGATCCAAAAAAAAGCATTTTTGGAAACATGTCCATGTGTGTGTCTGTCTGTGAACAGCATAACTCAGAAACGAACAGCCGGATAAACACCAAACTTGGTATTTAGGTTCAGTACCTTCCAGAGATGCGACACAAAGGTTTTCAAGAAAATCCCCCCACCCCAGATTACCCTTTACATGGAACATTTTTCGAAAATTTTAATTTTCTCAAAAATGGCTCTAACGATTTTGATTAAAATATCGTATGTTTAAGATATTTTCATGACAAATGAAATGAATTTTCTGGGAATGTCTCCAAAAGTATTCTTCATTGTGAACGACTTTTGCACAACTGGTAAACCATAAGAGATAGACAAAATTTTACTACAACAAAAATGTAGATCGCATTAAAATACACAATTTATGTCATATACATTTTTTGTTGTTGAGTGAACCATTTTCGAGTTATTGCTTGTTATTCCCTTCAATTTTTCAATTCTTATTTTCTCAAATGGGAATTCGTTATTCATTTTTTGTCTTGGATATGCAAAGAGTATTAATCTGTGGGAAAGGGAATGGTGTTGCACCTAGCAACCAGCTATTAAGAGATATGTATGTGCTTAAAGGCTACTGTATTTCTGAATTGCCCTTGTAAATATATTATCCCCTTACATCTACAAGAAAATTAGCAATAAGATAGACTCTGCAAATGTTTATCTCGATTAAAATGAAGTAGATGGAGAATAAGCGTTTGTAAAAATAGTTTGTACAAGAGTAGAGAAAGTCATGTGAGTGTAACATATCAGATTTTTTTCTTAGTGATGAATTTCATGAAGGATGGCCAAGAACTGCTGTTACTGATGAAAATATTGCCACTGTTCAAGCAATGCTTGAAGAAGATCGACGGACAACTTATGAATTTATTCAGGCGACATTGGGAATTGGTATGAAAACGTAGTAAATATATAATGTGGTTTGAATTTGAATTAGAAAATTTGGCCCATATTGCTACAATAGCACCAGAAACATGAGTGTACCGTTACTGCCAATTGGTACACAAATGTCTGTTTACTGCAAATTTTAAGTTCACGAAAAATGCCCAAAAACAAAAATAATGCTACATTTTGACAACGCATCATCACATACAACAAAACACAACTGAGTATCTGGATACCCTAAAGGTCAGCACCATGGACCGTCCACTATACAGCCCAGACCTAGCACCTAGTAATTTCTTTTTGTTTCCAACAATTAAAGATAAAATGTGTGGAATCACTTTTTCGTCACCAGATGAAGCAGTGGAACATTATAAAAACCTGTTTATGAAGTGCCTCAGGAAGAGTGGGACTATTGCTTTAAGGACTGGCTTCATCGAATGCAAAAATGTATTGATGTTAAAGGAGAATATTTTGAAAAACAATAAATTAATTAAATTTTTTTAAAACTAATCTTATGATTTTATAAATATTTTCATTGTCGCCCTCGTATTTAACCAAATTTTCAAACAGTTCTTTTTGGAGAGAACTAAACCACAGCATGTTGTGGTATATAACTTATAACTGGAGTATAAGCATAGCATATTGATTTAAAGAAACCAGATATGTCTTAATATTAAAACACTGAGTTGGGTTTAAATGCACAAACTTCACTAAAACTACATGTTTCTATACTTGCACAAGATAAACGTGTAGTTTTAATGAAATTTATGTAATTAAACCTGACACACTATTACTACTATTATTATTATTATTATTATTATTATTATTATTATTATTATTATTATTATTATTATTATTATTATTATTCAGCACTTCACTTTAATAAGTTTTGGAAATTTTTGATGCATACCAAGGTACATTATTTGAGCAACTGAACTATAAGAGTTTTGCTATTAACCTGTTTTTAATTGTAAAATCCAGTAGTAGCTCATGAGTAGGGCCCGGATTTTTAGGTTTTAACCTATATTTTTCTTTGTTATTTAATTAACGCATTTCAAGATATATCATTTCACACTTCCTGGAGCAGAAAATGCAAATTTCATTACACCTAAAAAAACCTAAATGAATGGTTGACACCTATAATAACCTAAATAGCTGTTTTTCCTTTTTCGAAATGAATGTTATTTTCGGATTGAAACTCATTGTAAAATTATTTCCACCAGTAGTTAGTTTAAGTTACTACAGTTACGCAGCACATGTGACATGGATGCAGCTAGAAGTTCAGGAGGAGCGTAACCTGCGTAACAGATTGCCTCCAATCGTTCAAAGAGAGTACTAAGTGGATTGCTGCAGATTCACACTTCACTTTTGCTAGTGACAGATGGTCCTGCCTACATGTTGAAGGCCGTGGGGGTTCTACAGTCCTTCCACCCAACCATGCTACATGTTACGTGCTTGCCCATGGCCTGGTCTGCACCGCCTTGCAGATGGGATTAGAAGCCACTTTGATAACGCGAACAGCCTGATATCTTTGGTCATGAAGGTTTTCTTAAAAGCCCCAACACGTATACAATTGTTCAAAGAGAAAGTACTGGCAACCCCTCTTCTACCTGAGCCAATACTTACCTGCTGGGGAACTTGGCTGTCTGCTGCCATTTACTATGCCGAGCACTTAAAAGGCATTAAAAATGTCATCAATGAACTGGATGAAACAGAAGCTTCCTGCATTGACAAGGCTAAGAAATCACTCGAGTGCCCCACTCTTGCCGCTTCCCTTGTGTGTATTAAGACACATTTTTGTTTTATACCAGAAGCTATTCTCCGGTTGTAAAGTACAACTTTGCCACTGAAAGATGTTCTAGATATCATTGGCAATGTTTCCAGTAAAGAAATACCTGGACCAGTGGGAGTTGCATGTTCTTCAAAGTTGCAGAAGATTCAACGAAATCGTGGTTTTGAAGACATGAAAATCATAAATTCAGTATTGCAGGGAGAAAAGTGCACAGGAAAACTACCCCTAGAACCTGCTCCACTGGCATCTATGTTCTACACTCCAATGACATCTTGTTCTGTTGAAGGAACCTTTTCTTCATACAAGAATGTGTTACGTGGAGCAGTTTATGCCAGAAAATTTGGGAATGTTATGTATCTACTGCCATACCAAAAAATAAATCTCACAAATAAGTACCAGAAAAGCAAATTTATTGATGCCTGTATTGATCCGCGAAGCAAAACATAACAAAAAAAAAAAACCTATTTTAATCAAGAAAAACCTTTAAAAAAAAAAAAAATATTTTAAGCATATAAGAAACCTAAAATGAAGATTTATTCCACCTAAAATCCGGGCCCTACTCATAAGTATACATTTTGGGTATTCACCAAATGTTAGTCAAACAGCCCTGAAAATGCATTTGTTGCATAATAGTTATGATTAAGAACAAATTGAAACAAGTGCAGCTGCTCACAATAATAATAATAATAATAATGCATAACTTGTCTGACAAAAGAAAAGGGTTGTTTTTTTTTATGTGTGTTGTTGCGTACATAATTAAGTCGTGTTAAGGCAAGAATGAAGTAATGTGTAAATTAAATTGTAGTTGAGATTATGGATGATATGGAGAAACCAGGAGAAGTTTCTGTGCTTGTGCACGTTATCTACTTCTGCTACATTGACCGTAACTTCTGATGTAGTGGCATTGACGTAAAATTGTAGTTGTACTGGAAAACATTTCCCGCACCAGCGCAGTTCAAGTGTGCATAGCCCATACGTATTTTGAGCCATAAGGTAATTACGTCATACCAGTTTCACATGCGTAGAAGTTCCTTAAAATGTGCACAAGTCAAGGTGTGTTATGGAGCCTGTTGCCAGGTTTCATCAAGTTTAGAGGAGTAGCGTGGTAGACGTAAATGCTGTATATTTTAACTTACCATGTATACGTTACGTTTAATAGCATTCAAAAATCGCCAATAAACCTGCAAGGTGTCAAAAATTAGGGTATTCACATGCTCTTATCAGCAACCGTCATTGGCAGATCCTTAGGGCTGTAATGAAAGAACAATTAACAGGGTGTCCACCTGTATGGAAAACCGGGAATTGTCAGGGGATATGTTAAATTACTGGAAAACAGGAATCCGGGGAAATGTTCTGAAAATTGCTTCCCCATTAAATAAAACATTCATTTTTGCAACTGAAACAAAAATAACATTGAATACATACAGTTTAAAACTACAATCAGTGTCGAATTCCCGTGCATTTTGCATGGGAGAAGTTGGCCATGCCATGTGAGGCATTTACAGTCGCCCTGTTCCCAGTCTTGATTATCGGGGCAGTGCTGTTCACCAGTGAATTGTGCTTTTTAACTCATTGTGGCTTCTCTGCTGTAATACGTTTATAAATAACGCTAGGTAGATACTATTAAGTTTTGCTGTACGTGTACTGATGTGCCAATTATATTTATTTATTTATTTATTTTGCTTAGTTATCAATTCACATTTTATGTAGTTCGTGACTCGAGTGTCTCGTGTCAGGTATTAATTGTTATATAGTTTACTACTTAGACCTATGTCAGTTTTCTTTCAGTATGCCTTGTTTTATTATTAATAAAGTGTTAATACTTTAAAGAAGTATCACACTTTAACATACAGATTTAATTGCGCAGTTCAAAAGGACAGAAATATTTATCATTAGGAGACATTATTGATTTTGTATTTGTATTTTAACCTGGGATCACTCACCTCCACTGTCATCAGCTGTAGATTCCCTTGTTAGATTTCTAACAAACTTTATTTTTATAATTAAATTGATTTGTCTTTACAATTATATTTTCCATTTACCATACAAATCAAATCTAGGCTGCCCAAATCTGTATTTAACAATTACTAAAGTTTTTATGGAGTTTTCGAAACATTTTGAAGCTAATTTTGGTACACCTGAAAAGTGGGATCCGGATTGTTTTGAAAATGCTAAGCACATTAACACTTGTCATTCATTTCTTCATGGTATTTTTGAGTCATCTGTTTAATCAACTATCAAGGGTGCATAATTTGTTTAAATTGAGTGAGCTTTATAACGTGGTTAGCTACTTTTCAATTGTATTATATTTTGATAAATAGATATCTTTATAATGATGTATATAAACATGCTAATCAATATGTTAATGGCATGCTAACCAACATAGCCATTTTCAATCATTCTTTCCGTATTTAAAACGTTTGTAAACTCCATGAAAACGTAGTAAATATATAATGTGGTTTGAATTTGAATTATAAAATTTATTCTAAACAGCTTCAAACAATCCCAATGATTGAGTGACAAGAATAAAACAGCAATACAAGAATACAACTGTGAAAGAAGCATTGCATGTGTACAAAAAGTTTTAGATACATATTCATTGTGATAAATATAAAGGAGATGGAAAACCGAGCTTTTTATATTAATAGCACATATGCTGTAAAACCTCCAAGCTGGCAAAAGGTAAAGAAAGTCACACTGTTCTCATCAGATTTATATTTCTGAGACATACTTTGCCTCTCTACATCTCGAAATATTAAGTGTTGATGACAGTAATTGACGAGAGCGATCACGGGTTCTTGGTTATAAAATTGTATTATTCTTGTGCTGTTTTCAGTTTTTACAGCTAATGGTGTCTTCTAGAGGAAGGAAAGCAGCGTTTAATGAAAGGTGACTACTTGAGAGTTTTACAGCAGGATTGAAACCTGTGATTCAAGACAAATTTTATGCATTCTTTGCTATATGTAAAGCATCGTTTTCTTTGAGCAACATGGGTAAACAGGCTTTAAAAAGCCATATGATGGGAATGAAGCATGCAAGTGCTTTATGCAAATTCAACTTTTATCATCACTTAAAACATTTTTACTTTCTCTACTACGTAGAGTAAGTAAGGGAAGTATTGTATTCCACCCAAAAATTTGATACTGAGATTTCACCGGAAATATATGTTTCAAGGCCCCCTGAATCCAAAAAAAAGCATTTTTGGAAACATGTCCATGTGTGTGTCTGTGAACAGCATAACTCAGAAACGAACAGTCGGATAAACACCAAACTTGGTATTTTGGTTCAGTATCTTCCAGAGATGCAACACAAAGGTTTTCAAGAAAATTCCCCCACCTCAGATTACCCTTTACATGGAACATGTAATTTTCTCAAAAATGGCTCTAACGATTTTGATTAAAATATCACATGTTTGAGATATTTTCATGACAAATGAAATATATATCTCGAATTTTCTGGGAATGTCTCCAAAGTATTCTTCATTGTGAACGACTTTTGCATAACTGAAAAACCATAGAGATAGACAAAATTTTACTGCACAAAAAATGTAGATTGCGTTAAAATACACAATTTATGTCATATACATTTTTTGTGTTGAGTGAACCATTTTCAAGATATTGCTTGTTATTCCCTTAAATTTTCCAATACTTATACTTTTTCTGAAATGGGAATTCATTATTCATTTTTTTTTTGGTCCTGGACATGCAAAGAGAATGGAATACTCCACATAGCAACCAGCTCTTAAAATATTTGACTATCGTTTGCATCTACAAGAAAATTAGCAATAAGATTAACATCTCGATTAACATGCATATGGAGAATAAGCATTTGTAAAAATAGTTTGAACAAGAGTAGAGAAAGTCATGTGAGTGTAACACATCAGTTTTTTTTTAAAAAAAAGAAAGCACAAGTATACAAATGAATTCAACAGAAGATAACCCAGCCATGAACAAAATTGGTGTTACTACTACAAGTGTTGTGGCACACAGTTCCACTACTCTGACTTCAGTTATGGATGACTCACCTCGTAATGAAACCCCACCATTAAAACAGATTGGAGGTGTACAAAGGTGCCTTTCAAGAGAGCAGGCAACGAAAGCAGAGATCATGTGGTGCATGCTTAGTCATATAACATCATTCTTTATGTGCAAGTGAAGCCAAAGTACATTTGTTGTCAATAATGTTTCTAGACTCAGAAATTGCTTTGAAACTTCAACTGTACAGAACAAAAATAGCATACATTATCACTCATGGTTTGGCTCCTTATTTTTATAAACAAGTTCTTGAGATATGCAGTAAGTCACACATTTCCTGCCGGCTTTAATGAGTCATTAAATAAAGTTTCTCAAAAGGGTCAAATGGGCCTTGTACTTAGCTTTTTAAATCTTGAAACAAATGAGGTCTCCACACATTATTTTGATTCTTTGTTTTTCGGACCGTCTACCACCTCAGATTTGCTAGACAGTTTTTTGCAAGCATTGCAAGGACTGAATTTAAACTGTTACAAATTTTTAATGATGGTCTATATGTTAGTAAAAGGTTTCTTCAGGATATAAAATTTTTTCTACGTAATGAGGAAGATTCTCCTTTTTTTAGCTGAATATTGCCCCTTGTGGGCTACATGCTATACACAATGCATATAAAGTTGTGTTAATGGAAACTGGATGCGACATTGCACAGTTTCTTCGTGCTTTTTTTTTTCTTATTTTGCTCTGTTCCTGCAAGTCGTGAAGATTTTACTCTCTATTCAGAGCCATACTTATTTCCTTAGAAATTTTGTGCTATAAGGTGACATAAGAACTCAGTCATTCAGTATGCTGTAGATGTTCTACCAAGTTTATAAAGGGAGAGAAAATTTCTGAGCTGAAAATGTAATGACAAGGTTTGTTAAATCTGAATCATTGCCGTCTTTAGAAGGCAAAGAAAATCTCTCTGCATCAAAAGTTGACAGGGTATGCTGCTAGGGCAGTCCTACGTTGCACTGTTGGACTTAATGATAGAGATATACTAGAAGTTCATACACACTGTCTAAGAGCAATGGAAAGCCTATAAACGCTGGAGCAGTTGTCTTTAGCCTATAAGCTAACTAAAGGGATTTCTTGTTTTGATCGTAATGTAGCCAAACAGCTGCTTCTAACTAGCAAATGGATGACCAAAGCTTTAAATGTATTTTGTTGAAAACAATGGATCTCGGGTCATGATGTGGATCATATACAAAGACAGTTTACTTTTGTGTGTAAAACTGATAATTTTTGAGAATCGGTAAATAATCTTGTCTGCAGAAGGTGAGCGATTAGATCATTTCCGCACTGTTCTTCCAGCAGTAAACTTGAAAACGGAGAAGTTGGCTTCATTTCTGAAAATGATACTTATACTATTCCATGTAAATGCAACACTTGAATGTGAATTTTCTGTAAATAAATTAGAAGAATCTCTAGTAGCCCAAAGAAGGGTACACCAGGTGGCTTGCATTTCAAGTGTGTAGATATCCGTTTATGCATTAAAAGAGTTGCAGAACTCAAGTGGCAATTCCTAGTAAACACAGGTCAATGGGAAACTGACAAATTAGCATGAGCGAGCTTTTTTGTTTTTTTTAATCCGTTTATTGCCTTAGGCAATGTTAACTCATATTCATTTGTCTTTTGGGTTTCTCGTAGTAAACTTTGGGCTTTCATCATTAGATAACACTCATACTTCCAGACTCTGCGGAGGATAGGGAATAATCTTGGCTAGAGAAAAATTCCCACCCCTATTCGGGAATCGAACCCCTCGCAAGGCAGGCAAATGCTCTATCGACTGAGCTGTGAGGCCAGTCGAGCTTTGTTCTACTCCTCTTGCTTATCAGTAGAGCAATCCAAAAGCATAGCAGGGCTTTAGACGTGACCTCCAAAATCATGTTCAGACCCAAGGGTCTGTGAAAAATAAGTTGTCAAGTTTGCTGAAAAAGAAAACCAAGTCAAAATGCGAGGGAAAATCTGTATATCTAGTGCTTGATGAAATGAAGATATAAAGGTGAATATTCTTGTTGCTCCATTGGGTGTTTTGGGCAAGAAACATCGTGTGAAAACCAAAATTTTACAATATTGTAATGCTGATGTTATAGTAAATTTAATACTTGGCACACTAGATCTTACTGGTGTTCACAGGTCGAACTTCATTGTTTTAATATTGGACAGTGCAACATATATTTTTTTCTGCTGGCAGGCAATTTGCTGGAGTTGAACCTCAGCTTTTACATTCTACATGTTGGGTTCATGTGTTGCATCTTTGTGCTGAAGAGGTTAGATTTTCACTCAAAATTACTGATGAATTCATTGTAGCTGTTAAGACTACTTTAGTGAAAACTCCAGCCAGAAGAGGGAATTAATGGACTGCTTAAAGGAATTGGAAGCATTCGATCTACCTCCAGTTCCAGTGATTACTCGGGGCACATGGCTGAAGGCAGGAAAATATCACAGAATGAATTTTAATGCAGTTAAACGTTGGATTGATCTGGAAGATGGTGAAGGCAGTGCTGCTGTAACAAATTTAAAATGACTGGTTGAAAGTGAAACCCTTCAACTCAGAACTGTATCTGAAATCTCAGATGGTATTTGTAAACAAATACAGGTTTTGGAATCAGATAATACTGATGCAACACAGACCTGGCTTATTCTATCAAGTTCTTCGTATGCTTCAAAGTTCTGGTGTAGCATGTAAAACCCTTGAGATATATATGAATGAACGCCATCCTGCAAAAGCTTCTGGAAGGAAGTTCAGAATGTAGATCTTACATTGATGTTCCAGTGGAAGAAATATCAGCATATGCAGCAATGGTACAGGAAGAAAATTTGTCTTCTATTACTGCTTTATGCTTCTGGCAGAAACATTCCTCTTAAGATGCCTACACTAAGTAAGCTAGCAATGAAGGCAATAATGGTTCCTATTATCTGCTTGAGTTGAGAGAAGCTTTTCTAAGCTCAATTGGTTTTAAATTCTAAACGGTCGTATCTGACAGAAGAAAATCTTGAATCTCACTTAAAACTTGCAATTAATCAACCTCAAGAGTGTGTTACAAAGACAGAGAGACACAGATGACTAGATTTTCATCCTTAGCATTGTTCTCTTATTGTAGTGTGTTCTTGTATAACTTCGTATTATTTTTGTAAGACAACTTACATTACTGTCACAAATAAAAATCATTTAAGATACTAAAGGAATTAATTGACCTAATAGTGGTTGAAACTATAAAGCCCGGGACTTAAAGTACTTACAGCATTGTAGGTTGCCATTGTGGTATGTCATCTCAATACAATTTGAGATCTTATGGTCTACTGGGAAAAATGTGAATCAGTTGGGGAATTTAATGTCGTACCGGCAAGTTGCCATGGTAGCTCAGTGGTTAGAGCAACCGGACGGAGACCGGGAGATCCGTGGTTCAAATCCCGGCAATGGTATTGAATTTTTCAGTCGTCTGATTCTACCTTTCTAAGATACTAAAGTTAATTATAGAAAGAAATGTATTATAAAAAATAAAGCATAATGTGGGTTGCTTTACTTATCAGCAAAGGCGATGAGGGAATCGCGTTCATTGAGAAGCACTTCCCAGGCTTGCAATAGAGAGTACAATCCGTGATGATAGACAAAAACATACCCTTGCACTAGATGTACTGTCTGTGATGGTAGACAAAAATAGATCGAAAAGCTCTTAAAATAGTTTCCACAGTCTTACAGGTTTTATTTTCGAGGGAATAAACTAGCTTTTTAGATTTGAGAACTAATTAAAATGTCTTTTATATGACATATCCGTATCCGCCCATAGCTATTTTTTTAATTGTGTTTACACTGTTCTTGTTTGACATTACAGACATGAGAGCACGTAGTGTGTCGCCATTTTTTTGCTTGTTATTAAAAATATCATCTAACGCCACTGTTACGCTGACTTCGCTCATTGAATAGGTATTCGAAATTTTGCCCCTGTTGATTGAATAGGATGTTCCAACCGTCTCCGTCGTCCTTCGTGAGGTAGTGATTACCATGCTAGCATCTAATTCCCGAAAAGTTTCGTATAAATAACACTAAAGTATTTCCAAAACAGTAAAGCGTTTAGTATCGTAACGGAAATAACAGTTTTTGGGGAAAAATGTATGAGTTAACACGTTTTCCTTTCAGCACTCTGGTTCTGTAAGTCACAAACAAAATTGGTCTGTGTTCCATAAACAATCAAGATATGTCCTAAAAGAGGTATTTTAGTTTACTTCAGATAACTTTCTCTACTCATTAGTGTTCATTTTTATATAACTTCTATACACTATTACGAAAGCGTATTTATTTGATTTATTTCATGTTAATAGAGGATATAAACGTTTGCAGAAATAGCTTCATTACACAGGTTGTAAGAGGGGTAGAGGAAACCGAATCGACAATCAGATGTTTAAAAGCGAGTCGCTGTATGTTGACCTTAAAAGGATATACTCTTTCATACCATCGTGAGAAACGCTGAATAGTAACAACACTTAAAAAAAAAGTATTGAAAAATTCGAAGCAGTAATAATAGTGTGTGTATATCTCGGAAATGGCCGATGCCACCAAAAAGGCTATTTGAAATAAGCTGTATGTTTTAAAGAGATCTACAGTTTTTGTGTATATCTAGGATTTACCAGTTATACAAAATTGTACAAAGTTCCTTCCGAATGAAGAGGACTTCAGAGGCCATTCCCAGTTGATTAAATGCAGATACACATTTCATTTATCACGTAAATGTCGGAAATATTAATGAAAAGCAAAATTTTTGAGAAGAAAACTTATTTCGAAAAATTGTTCTTGTAAAGCATAGTTTGGGGTGGGAGATTTTGTTGAAAATCTTTAGTGTCACATCTTCAGAAAATACTGAACTTAAATACCAAGTTTGGTATTTATTCGACATTTCTGTTTTAGAGGAATGCAGTGCCTACTAGGTAGGTATGTAAGAAAACGTAAATACTGACAAATTCTGCGATTTAGTATAATATGTAGGTGTAACGGAAGTTACATGTACTAATATTTTAACCAGTTTTGAGTAACATTGTTACTTTTCGTTAAAGTTGCGAACTCGTACAGAGAATTAATATTTTGAATGTAAGGATGGGCCGAATTCATTACTTTGCCGGAACTATTTTTAGTAGTTGTTCGGGCCTTTAAATGGACTTTCTTTTCTTTTTCCATTTTTCGTCTGCTAAATGGTAATGTACGACATATACGTGTGTGTGGCGCGCGCGCTATAAAAACTGTTTTCTATCCTAATTTATAAACTTGTATTTAATTTCTGTGTTTATAATTTCGTGTTGTGGAAACGCAGGAAGACTGCGAAATACATAAGCAGCAAATATATTATTGGTTGCCCACAAATATATCAATTTTTGGGGGGGGGGGGGTTGCGCGGGCGCGGAGCTTTATTGAAGGCTAAACGACTATGCGGCACCATTATTCTGAATACACTATATGTGCAGAGGTCCCTGGGTGTACTGTGTAACGGGCCTTAAGCTGAATCCTCTTATGATGCGTACAAATATTTGGAGATTTTTCTTGGAAAATTTACTACGTTTCCATGGGGAATTGAAATCGATTTGATCCAATACCATACTGAATACGATCCGCGTTTCCATTTTAAATTCAATACGTACTGAGATCAATTTGAAGAACAAAGAATTCAAGCTTATATGTTGGTCAATTTGGGTTTAGTTGCCGAACCTGTTAAATTATTTTTCTGTGTATTTTAAGCGGGTTTGAGGTAGCGTGCAACGTGTGTTACAACGAGTACAGTAGCAGATTGTATCTTTGGCGTATTCAAAACGATTGATGAGTTTGCTGTTCTGTGTAGTGTGTACGGTAGGTGTGAATGCAACAAATTTCGATCCGATGCAACTTTCTAATAGGAATGGACCCAAGGTTCCGTACAATCCAGATCCGTTTTTCCCCCGCAGTATTTAATATGGAAAGAGTATTCAAATCGATTTCAATTCCCCACGGAAACGTAGTAATTGTGGGTTTTCAAATGTCATCTAGCGAGTGGAATTTTAATGGCGTGTGTTGGTAACCGTGTTATACAATCTGACATTTGAAGCTTGAAGACGCCGGACGAACAATTGTTGAAATGTTTAAATTTTCATTTTGAATTTATGAAGAAACTGGTAAATTACAACTCAGTCTGACGTTAGGTAAGTGTCTCAAACTTATGCGTAGTGGGGTCTGTAAAGTGGTCTTTAATGTGTACATACCATGTAAGTTAAACTGATGTTTTGTATGAGCCTGTATTATTTACATCTTGAGACTGAAGGGGAAAACACATTATTTTTGGGGTACTGATTTCTTCAACAGTAAAGTGTCGTAATTTTTGCCCAGATTGTAAAGACGTTTTAATAACGAACATAACCTGAAAAGTGTCCCAAATGCTTTACCTCAAGTGTAAATGCATTACATATATTTTGTGACAAAATTTTTTTCCCTGCGCTGGGGTCCGTATACGGAAGTAGGCCCCTCTTCCCCCCCCCTCAATCTCTACCATTAAGGTTGTAGAAATGGATGCAAAAATGTGAATAAGTAGCCTCACTTTCGAACTAACCAACCACTCACTGTATTCGTGTTTAAACATACAAGTAATCCTTGTATTTAACACGTAAATGCCAGACTTGCTACATAGCAATCTTTACGAAACAATTCACACAAGTTTTATAGAGGCGATTTACTCATTCTTGTTTTGTTAGATATCGCGGGTAAGTTTCTCTTCCGGGGTCCCCGACAGCGATTGAAGTGGTCTTATATGTCCTACACATGTCACTGTGTCGTTCTCTAGCTCTAACGCAATGCTGACAACATATGAATAGCAAATGCCGCCAAAGCCGGTAAGATACTCAAATTCAAGGCATTGGCCGCAACTGCGAAGCGACGACAGGGCGTAGCCGAAGGATCTGCGCGTCTAAAACTCGAATGATTCACGTTTGCAGAAATTCCTTATTTAGCGGATTTCACTTCTTATTTAGGTTGGCACTTCCCATTCAGCGTCTGTTTTAGCGAGAAGATGGCTACGTTTGTTGTGTTTGTATCGCAATTTTCCTATAAAACACCTAAAAGGGGTGGGCACCAGGTATTGGCGAGATCACATCTACTTATTTCCTCACCCTTAAGGTAATTTATTCCATTCCTTCTTGCTTTTTTCAGCATTTTCAATGGGGACCCCAGAAGAGCAAAATAGCTGATATCGCAATGGATTGTGTTTGTGATATCGAGTGGGCCATAACTGCTGTTGATTTATTTGTATACATATTTGTTACACATTACAAGCTTGCAAGAAAAGACACCGGTATTTTAAAATGAAAACAAATAAAATGCAAATGATAATGTCCTCTCGTAACTCTGGAACTGTGTTTTCTACGGTGGTAAAAAAATAACAGTTGTGATCTAGAAATATACAAAATGTTTCGACAATTTGCTCTTAGTCCTCTTCCTGAGTGAAGAAAATTATGTGTTATATGTCCAACAGTTGTCACTCTATGTCATACGCTAGTTAACAGATGTCACTCTATATCATATGCTAGCTCTAAGGCAATGCTGGCAACATATGAATAACTAATGCCACCAAAGCCTGTAAGATACTCAGCCTCAAGGCGTAGCCGAGAGATTGAGGGCCCTCAGCCTCAAAGCATAGCCGAGGGATGTTTTTTTAGAAGGAGAGGAGTGTAGCAGTTG
This sequence comes from Deroplatys truncata, assembly GCA_030765065.1. Taxonomy (NCBI): domain Eukaryota; kingdom Metazoa; phylum Arthropoda; class Insecta; order Mantodea; family Mantidae; genus Deroplatys; species Deroplatys truncata. The sequence goes on from CM060979.1 coordinate 19,998,141, forward strand.
CATTCCTAAGCTTAGGTTTCTGATTCACGAGCATTTGGGTTAGGTTTACTTTCTTTTTTTTATATATGTATAAGTTTAGGTTAGGTTTACTTTCTTTTTTTTTATATATATATATATATATATATATATATATATATATATATATATATATATATATATAAGCTTAGGTTTCTTATTTACTTTTATATATAACCTTGTTTGAATTAGTTACCAGTGGTCATATCAAAGCACGCGAGCATCGCTAAGCTTACGTTTCTGAATTCACGGAAAGTTAGCCTTAGGTTAGGTTTATTTATGTAAGCTTGCGTTAACTATCTACCATTGTTACAGTAAAGGAACTTCTTTATTTAATGGAAATAACATATTAATATAACAAACTTTCACAAAAAGAATACAAAAATTACATTTTTGGTGCATAGTCTTTCTTAATGAATGCGTTGCGTTTTTGTCAGCGACAACACTAAACGAAGAAGAAGAAATTCTAGTAACAACACATTGCATATTTAGCGGATTTCACCTTTTCATTTAGGTTGGCAGGTCCCACCTTGCATGTGATTTAGGGAAAAAATGGCTATGTTTGTTGTGTTCATAACACGAATTGCCTATAAAAGTAAAACACCTAAAAGGGGCGGGCAGCTGGGCACCAGCTGTTGAAGAGATCACATCCACTTCTAAACTCGCTCTTAAGGTAATTTATTCACATTCCTATTGCTTTTTAACCATTTTCCAGGAAGAGGACTAAGAGCAGATTTGCCAAATGTTTTAATGCACAAGTAATGAACAAAATTAGCCGCAACTCCTTCAGCATTCATTCTCTTGACATTTTGTAAAAACATACAGCTCCTGATAAACTTAAATCATGCAGCATTTTCTAAAAATTCATGTTATGTGCACTCTTTCCAAAAATGTGTATTGTTTAATGTGGACATCAGTCTTGTCTACAAAAGAAAAACTGTCGAGATGCAAGGTATGCTTTTAAATTCCATAGCTTTCTTTCTGCAGAAATTAGTAACAAGTTCAATAATGTGTGCATTTGCATTTTCATCTTTAATGTTAGCTGTTACATTTAGTTTTCCAATTTTTGTACATTAATTTTATGTGCATAAATGTTTAATTATTGGTTTTAGGGCCAGAATTCTAAATGATGGCTGATGATGGGATAAGTCCAAAGGAGCAAACATTGCCCTTTGCTGAAAATAAACCTGAAATAAAGCTTCCCGTTTTAAATCAGGAGAACAGGTGGGTTATTTTTAAGACCGGTTTATGCTACAGACTACTTTAAATAATGTTCTTAGGTTTACTAATGTATAAGGACAAACTGTAATTGGTTGCATTTGCTGGAGGTTATCTCAGAAACTACCTTTTACTTTCTCTAGCATGTACAGAGTAGGTAGAGTAGGTATTACATTCTACCCAAAAATCTGATAATTTCGCCAGGAATACATGTTTTGACGTCTCTGATTCCAAAAAAACATTTAGAAAGAAGTATGTGAGAGAGAGAGCAAGAGCAGGAACATAACTCAAAAGCGAAATGAAATATTAAAGTTGGCCTTTAGGTTCAGTACCTTCCAAAAATCCTACAAGAAGATTTTCAGTAAAAATCCCCCCACCCCAAACTACCCTTTACATGGAAGATTTTTTTGAAATTTTTTATTTTCTAAAAAATGGCTCTAATGATTTTGATTAAAATACCATATATTAAATATATTCACATGGCAAATAAAATGTATATCTTGAATTTTCTGGAAATAGCCTGTGAAGTCCTCTTCATTCAGGAGAAATTTTGTAGAATTTTGTACAACTGTTAATGTATAATAAATGCTAAGTGATAGACGAAAGCGTATTTCACAAAAAAAAAAAAAATGTAGATCTCTTCAAAACACACAATTTATTTCAAATACCTTCTTGTGGCATCAGCCATTCCCAAGATATCCATTATTAATGGTTCGAATTGTTCATTGGTTCATTCTTTTAAAGTCCTGTGATGTCATGAAAAAGGTATGGAATTTTAAGGTCAGCATATAGCATACAGTTCTTAAAATTTTGACTATCGCTGTTCCTCTTGCATTTATAAAGAATATGTGCTGTAGCTGTTTCTGTTAAGGTTTATCATGATTAAAATGAATTAGAAAAATAAACTTTCGTAAGAATAATTAGTATACTCACTAATAAACAAAAGATGGTATAGAAATTTATGTGAATGTAACACATAATTTTACAATTACAATCACATAGATTTTACAATTTGAATACGTGTTTTAATAATGAATAGTTTAAGTCTTTGAGAAATAGGCTAGTATTTCATAAAACCATTTTACTGCTTAAAAATGTAAGATATAATAGATGTGATTGATGTTCACGCAGAATTCTAGTAACCGTAGACTGGCTTGTATGCATTGCATACATTATTACTCTTGTACTTGTGGATGGAGAATTATGGATCCAGTTAAGAACGTCCTCTTCTTACATTTTTTTGGACTCCTGAATGATGCACTTGTTTTCCAAAAGTTCCTGCTTCTCACAGTCATTGATGTATGGTAGTAAAGGTGCTGTGATGAGGCAAATGTCTCCTTGGGTAAAGCTCAGCTTAGTATCTTGCCTTTTTGCATTTCCCCAAGGAGCACCCTAAAATGCATGTCTGCCAATTCTGTGTATGTAAAATGCAACATTTTAAATAGGCTGCAAAGCTTTAAATCTTCCCAGTAAACAGAGCACTTTAGTATGTCCTGGTAGTTAAGATTGCCTACCTACACCTCTTGTAGGAACCACAAATTCACTAATTGCTGTATAATATGCAATGTAATCCCTTACCATTTAAATAACAAAATGTAGGTTTCAGGTGATATAAGCAGTATTAAAAACAGAACACTAGTGATATTCCAATGCCGTGAGGAAACAGGGATGTATTTGACAGAATTTCACCTAACCTGACGTGTCGTTTGAAAAACATTAATTTCCTCTAGATTACAAAAGACGTTTAGGAGTATACATTCACTATAAGAAAATACTCAAATAGAACCTATAAATCAAGCCTTAAAATTATTCGGTGTTATTCACACACACACACACACACACACACACACACACATCAGAATGTACTGTTTATTCCTTAATCATAATAATAATAATAATAAATCCACTCGGGTCAAGTGATTGTAAATAGGATTTACAATCAGATGTAAAACTACATTTAAAAAGATTGTCGTACAGAGAAAAGAAACATTTGTGAACTCATTGGATTAGGAAAACCAAAGAAAAAATCATTCAGAGTTTTTTGTTACCCAACATTTGAGTGACATTTTAAAACAATATTTCAGTTAAAAGTATGACATCTTTCATATTCTGCAATAATATTGAAGCATTTTGTATTATATGCTTTTTTTTTATGTGTTGGATCAAATTGTGTTTTATTCCTAAAACTGATTGGTTTAAATTATCTTAAGACGTTCAAGGATACCCAATGAGGTGAGGTGTTAAAAGTCGTCCTTTTGGAATAAGAATAAAAATAAAATAGAAAAGATATTTGCAATACAAACCGCTGACCATATGCCTTAAATCACTTGACCATCCGAACTTATGATAGTTGCAGCATTGTCTGATCTCATTAACTGTGTAATATTGCGAGCAAGTTTTTTTTTTTTTTTTAACGTAGAGGGTATAATGCATATATCTGCATTCAATCGAAGCCTGTCAGAATCCAACCATGCCATCACACCGCTTGCTTTAGTTGGGCTCTCCCCATCCTTTACCACAGTTTCTATATATTGCAGATCATACATTTTACCAGGATTTGATCCTGCGATCCGTGGTTTTGAGAGGTTAGCTACTCCTATCATGCCTTAGATCGCATAGCCATAAATCTAGATGTCGAAGCCAAGTAGCTTTCAGCTGTTCAGCAGTTAATATGTTTATTTAAAAGTGTTGCACAAGACATAATATCATGTGCATATCGGTGAAAGGGTTAAATTGCCAGCCTTTTCCTAATCATTGATTGCTCTGCAGTTTTTTAAGTTGTTACACTTGTATAGTTTATCAACAATAATGGCTTGCTTTCTGGTTTATGGAATAAATGGGTCTACAATTTTTGGAGAGAAATCAACAGGAAAAGAATGTGAACAAAAGCAGATGCACAATGAAACAGAGGTGAGTATATGTTACAAAAATATGATTTTATGTGATATTGTTTAATTTGGGAGTTCATGAGAAATGTGTTATTTTGGGTAGGAGTAGGCTCAGTTTTATCCGTTGCATTTACTCAGGAGAACAGAGTTCCACAGGACTTGGTACTCAGTGCCACATTTTTTGCTGGTTCCATTAATCCTAGTGTGGAGTGTGTTCCACCTGCTGTTAATCCTTTGTTGTTCATAGATGATTTCACCATTTACTGCAATTCCCGTGGTGTCTTGTACTTGATCCTACTGACTGTTGTTATTTTTATCTCTCCTATTGGTTTATTTAAAATGAAGATTTTACGAAACTTAAATACTTTTTCAAATATTTCTTAGAGGAGATTGAAAGATAAATATTTTCTGCATATTTAAATACATTTTGAATTAAAATAATTCACACTCTATTATTATAAGCTTTCAAAATTTGTCTCAGTTGAATCTATATCATTAGCCACAAGACTACACAACATGACAATGCTGTAAGATAGAAAGAAATGCCTTCAGCTGTTGTTTTTTGCCCTTATGGCTTGTTTTCAAAACAGCAGATTATCAGTTACAAAGTGCCTCACTTTGCTAATGCTGATTATCTTGAAATGCTGCTCATTTATGGTGAAACACATTGTAATGCAGCAGCTGTGGCAAGAATTTATTGAGAAAGATTTCCAAATAGACGAGCACAACATCATAGGATATTTGTTTTCATCTGTCAAAAGAGTTCTAGGTTTATTTATTTCATCACCTAATGGAGCAGCAATGTTAGAGTTGGGAAGAGTAGGTAGCAAGGGCATGGTAGTAGAAAGGATACTTAAATATTGGCATAGATTGAAATCATTGGATGAGCATAATATCTTGAAGCAATTTTTAATAATACAAGAAAAATCCAATGATGGGATGAACTGGGCTCAAGGAATAAGGAGAATTTTACAGGAAATAGGAATGGGTAACTTATGGAGGAGAGAGAGGGGTTAGTTATAGGTTTCTGGAAAGAAGTGAGGAACTGAGTAAAAGATATAGAGAAATAAGAATTATTTCAAAGTCTGGAAGGAAAGAAAAGTTAGGAAGTATATGGACAATTAAAGGTGGACTGGGGAAGGGAGAAGTATGTGGATGTAGGTAATAGGTTAGTGAGAGAAGGGTGGGCTTGGTCTAGATTAAGTGCCCATAGGCTAAGGGGAGATAGGAAGGGAGCAAATTTGGATAGATGTCATCTTTGTGGAGAGGCAGATAATGATTTGCATTATATAATTGAATGTGAAGAAACTAAGTTGCGGAGAGATCAGTTTTTACCTAAAGAATGGGAGAATGTTAACAAAGAAGTATTAAAAGTTAGGATAATGAAAATACAAAAGGAGAGGGATATAAAAAGAATAGGAGAATATATGGGGAGAGTAAGAGGAAAATGGTTTAGAAAAATAAAGCAATATGAATTTGTTATGACCCACCCTGCATAAATAACCACGGTGTTAAAACGCATGATGGATCAAAGAAAGAAAAAATAGCAACTCAAAGTAATGCATTAAAATTTGTAAGATAGAGGAAGCGTATCTCCTCATGTTGAAGGAGTTGGTCAAAGAAATGTTGCACAAGAACAAATCCTTTACTTGGTGGAAGATGATCCTGGAAGCAGCAGCCATGATATAGCTTGCACTGTCAGTTTATCCCATTGGACTGTTTTGGGAACATTAAAAGAAGAATTGCTATGCCCTTATCATCATACTCAGTGCATCCAGTATCTCTCTGAAGCAGAATATATGCTAAGGGTAGCACTTTCCGAATGGTTTCTTCAACAAGGAGGGGACTGTTCCCTTAAAATGTTTGCGATGGATGAAGCAACATTTACCAGAAATGGAGTAAGTAATTACTATAATGCACACACTTGGGCTTACAACATTTCATAGACAAAAGACAAGACAGCTTTCGCATAGATTTTGTGTAAATGTTTGGGCAGGAATCACAGGAAACACATTAATCGATCTGTGGAATTTTCCTCAGGTTTAGACAGCAGCCATCTATCTCCAGTTTTGTCAAAATAGACTACCAGTTCTGCTTGAGGGTGTTCCCCTGTCAGTAAGGACAGCACACCTCTGCACATAAGTAGAGCTGTGTATGGACATTTATGCAATACCTACACTGGATCGCTCAGAGTGGACCAATAATATTGCCACCAAGATCGCCAGATCTAGATGAAATCATTGTTTTTATTTGGGGCGATTTGAAAACTTGCATATACATTACTGAAGTGCCTGATGCGAAGACACTGTAAGAAAGAATACTTCAAGCTGCGGAAAAAATAAAAACAACCCACAGCATACTTTGTAGAGTGCAGCAGAGTTGGAGAAAACATTGCGAAGTATGTGTGTGAGTTGGTGAGGGGTGCTTATTTTGAATAATTTCTCTAAAGATTGAAAAGAAGTTCTCATTGATTTTCTGTTCTTATCTTGCTTTAATTATCCACAGAGTTTTAAAATTCACAAAGAAAGGAAGAATAATGTTGTAATTTGGGTTTCTCAAGCTTTTATTTACCTTTATAAATAAGTACTCCTGTTAATAATTTGCTTAATATTGTAAATGCTTCCTCAGTTCCATATTGTATATGATATTTAGCTTACGTTACAATCATATAACACCATAAGTGTTTATTTGTTGGTTGCCATAGTAGCAGAAGCTGAAGAATTAAAAGTTAACCTGTTGAATTTGCTGTGTTGCAGTAGTGTGCAAAATAAAATAGTAATTATCTCGAGAACAGAAAGCTTTATGGAAAACATTTATTAAGGAAAAATGCCATGCTCTTTTGTAGTTTAAAAGGATGATTATAGGTAATCTTCCGGCTTTACATATATATATATATATATATATATATATATATATTGAATATTTGAAATGTAAATTGAAATGTGAATTGACTAAGTATTTTTCTCTCTTTCAAATTGGCTTATAAGTTATGTCAAATACTTAATCATTTATAAACTGACATAAAAAGAACTGGAAATGCTGAATAAAAGAATTATAATGACACAATAGACAGGGACAAAAGCACTATACACCATTCCATAAAGTAGAAAATACAGTATGTCAGATTAAATGTAGCATGACTCTGGTCAGTTGCAACTCCTGTCTTTACCACCAAAATTATCTTGTAATATAAGTTAAGTAACATCAATTCAGGTTTCTCACAAATCCGTGCAGAATTATCTTTACTAAATAAAACAATCGCCCTATTTTAGAGGCACTATGTTATGTTCTGGTAAACTCAAGTTAGAGTGAAAGGATTGTAATTTAGAGTTTAGAAAAGTTACGTTCACTGAAATTGAACCAAAGCCAAACTGTTCTCATTAAATAATTGAAATGGAATTTAAATTAAAAGGATCTCACCCATGCACAACTTGGGATGTGTTTGTCCAGCATACGATGAAAACATGTCATGTCTCCAGTTGGGGTTGCTTGTTAACCCAATCTTCTTTGGGGGAGAATAAATCTGTTTTTGTGATGACAATTGCCAGACTGGCAATACTTGATGTGATGATGCATGTGAGAGAGCCCCTTTATGCCTGATGTTTATATAGGGACTGGCAAAGCGGTGCCTGCTACTGCCAAAAGCAGTTGCATAGCATATAGAAGGAGACGTGTGCACTCCCCCAAAATTGCCATGGTCCACCGCACTGCTGTGCTTATGATGGAACGAAACCATGCAAGTGCTACTAACTACGTATTACAAAACATCAGCAACTTATGCTTTTGAACACTTCATCTCCTGGAAATCTTTGAGTATTCCCGAGAATATTATTCTGCCTTCGACAAAGTGATCTCCTTTCTTATCTCTTTAGTGGGCAAGAAAAACCTGCATTTTAAATAATGAAATAAAAGTTTAGGCAGAAGACACTTTAAAGGTTCCTCCAAGCAACCTAAATGCAGCCACTTCACTTGAATGACAGTTACTCATCCAGGCATTCCAAAAATATATTATTCCACAAACTGCACAGGATAGCTTTCCAGAGACAACCTTTTCCACACATACTAGAATACCATAAACACTTCTTGATGCATACACAAGATATGACTTGCCCTTCTCAGAGTTAAATGATTTAATTAGTTTTAGAGAAGCAGGGACATTTTCTGTTGATCTGGGATGGAGAAGAGTGGAACACAGCTTTCATGTTATTTATAAGGCAAGTCATACAATTTATCCCGTCCTATAACGTATGAATGTAAACTAAACATTCTTTTCAATTATGTTTCACATATATTTCCAGTCGGAAATATGAATTTCCCTGTCAACAATCTAAATGTTGTCTTCAATTTGTGTCTTTATTGCAAATTTTTTATTTTCATTTAATTTTTACTTTCTCTACTACGTATAGTAAGTAGGGGAAGTATTGTATTCCACCCAAAAATTCGATACCGAGATTTCACCAGAAATATATGTTTTGAGACCCCCTGAATCCAAAAAAAGCATTTTTGGAAACATGTCCGTGTGTGTGTGTGTGTGTGTGTGTGTGTGTGTGTGAACAGCATAACTCAGAAACGAACAGTCGGATAAACACCAAACTTGGTATTTAGGTTCAGTATCTTCCAAGGATGCGACACGAAGGTTTTCAAGAAAATCCCCCCACCCCAGATTATCCTTTACATGGAAGATTTTTCGAAAATTTTAATTTTCTCAAAAATGGCTCTAATGATTTTGATTAAAATATCATATGTTTAAGATATTTTTATGACAAATAAAATGTATATCTTGAATTTCCTGGGAATGTCTCCAAAAGTATTCTTCATTGTGAACGACTTTTGCATAACTGGTAAACCATAAGAGAAAGACAAAATTTTACTACAAAAAAATGTAGATCGCATTAAAATACACAATTTATGTCATATACATTTTTGTTGTTGAGTGAACCATTTTCGAGATATTACTTGTTATTCCCTTAAATTTTTCAATACTTATTTTCTCAAATGGGAATACGTTATTCATTTTTTTTTTGTCTTGGATATGCAAAGAGTATTAATCTGTGGGTAAGGGAATGGTGCTGCACCTAGCAACCAGCTATTAAGAGATATGTATGTGCTTAAAGGCTACTGTATTTCTATATTGCCCTTGTAAATATATATTCCCCTTACATCTACAAGAAAATTAGCAATAGGATAGACTCTGCAAATGTTTATCTCAATTAACATGAAGTAGATGGAGAATAAGCGTTTGTAAAAATAGTTTGTACAAGAGTAGAGAAAGTCATGTGAGTGTAACACATTAGATTTTTTTTATTTAACATTTACTTTCTTAGCATTGTATCACTATAATATCTCTCTCTCTCTCTCTCGCCTCCCCCCCCCCAAAGATGTAAATCATAAACTGTCTGTATGTGTTAAAATGGTATTTGGTTATTTTTATCTCCAATGTTATCTGTAGAAGATTTATTTTAGCTTTGGCAATTTTAAATTTATACTGTGTCGTAATCAAACCTTTTTTCTGCCTCTTTAATTTATTCAATGCAGCGATCATCACATCTTTTTCAGCTCTTAAGTTCGATGAACTTCTACAAGCAGCTCGTTTGCATTGACTGCATTTATAGAGGGAATATTGTTCAAGGTAATTTTGTCCACACAATGCGTGTCTTTTCACCGGAGATTTGCATTTCTTAAATTTGGCTTTGAAAAGTACTTGGGTAAATTAGCAAACTTGTGCGGAACTGCATCTAGCTTTTGTTTCCATATTTATCTTGGTATTTGTATTGTTTCTCCATTTACTACATAGGTATGAACTTTTTTAATCAGTTGGTGATAAAGTGAATGTTCCAACGTAACAGTTATGACTAAGTTTTTTTTGTCTTTTCTAGGGATGACCTTTTCCCATTTTAAGAAAATACTGTATTTGGGTGGTTTAAAGAAATGTCTTGTCCGTGTAGAAGATCAATTGTATAGCAAGACCTGCAGCTGCATGCAAAACATGTGGGCATCTTGCAATTCACTATGCACTGTATTCCACAGTAATAGTTATACAGGTATTTAGCACATAACACAACCTGCACTAAGTAACAGAGATGCAATCTGAAGACAGTAAACTTCATTTAATTGACTTTTATTTATGGACGCTCTTTAACTACTATGATCCTTAGCGTCCCATTCCATATTGGGCATGAAAGATCAGAAATTTTGCTCAGAGGCCGCTTTATTAGGCTTGAGGTTCGTTTTCTTGTCGTAAATCTGCAACATAGGACTACTGGCTTTACTTCCCTTTCAAAGGAAGCCATGCTAAGGATTATTATGCCCAAAAAAATTCATTGCCCTCCACCGGGGTTTGAACCCACAACCTTGGGAACCAGAGGCTAGCGTGGCATCCCTAGACCACGGAGGATGACCAGTAAGCTGACTGACGTTTGTCACAAACATAAGCATTTAGTCGGTTGCGCATTATAATGCAATCAACACATTTACTAATAATGGCTAAACCAGCATACCCACCATTGCAAGTGAATGTGCTGCCACTGTTTCACACGACCACCACTTCCTTCACTTAGCTTACAGCAGCAAACAGGAGTGATCACACTTCTCCTATGTGTTATGATAGTGGTCTAAACACTTGAAGAGTGAATTGAAGTGTGAACTTGCATTACTTCAAGTGACAGTAATTTTATACCGTCACAGGCATTTAGATCAAAGCAGGATATTTATTACATTTTGTGTATCACTCTGCCACTTCTGTAGACCTGAAATGTTATAAGTAAAGATGAGGGGGAGTTTGTTGTCAGGTTGCATGTGCGTAGATGTTATACAGCTGTATGCCCAATGATTCATCCATAGCTTCAGAACCATCACAAGCCAAACTGCACTGCACTACTATAGACATTCTTAAATTATCAAATGTCAAACATCGGCATTGATCACTTTAACAGATTTTGGACTGCAAGAAGCTTCTTTCATTGTCGCAGGACATTAACAGTGCATATGTTGAGTATATTATGCTATCGTCTAATGATTTTGTATTCTTCATCATGTTACAAATTGTTAAATAGCCCTTATTTTTCTGTAGAATGTTATGACATTTATTCTTTATCCTCTGTGTGCAAGTCCTGGAGGTCCTTTCTTGATTTTTTTCTGCCACCTCTTTTATTATTGTTATACCCTTGCATATTTCAACTTCTTTTTGCATTTCTTTTCGATGCACTGCCCTTAGTTGTTTACCTGTATGTCCACCTATGCTCGCTGTCGAGTCAACATGCATTGCTTGTCATGCATAAACCTCTCATCTTTAGTTATAATGGACTTAAAACTATTGAAAAATGTTTTAAGAATCTCTTCTTTTTTGCAGGGCTTCTCTGTTGCTATATGGTCTTGACCTTACTGAAGATGAAGTTCAACAGCTAGAAACAGAGTTTAAAGATTTGGCAAACTTTCGTTCAGTGACAAATGAGGATTTGGAAGACATTGGAATTAAAGATGCTGATAAGAGGGCGGCCTTGTTGGAAAGATTGAAAAGCTATCCAGAACCAAGAGGAAAAGAAAAACGGGAAGTAATGCAACCATTACGGTATGAAATTCTTTAATAACTTCAATGTAAATTAGTGCTCGTTTAAGATTAATTGCATATTTTCTTTTAAGGGAAACTGACTCTAGCCTTATACCCTATATATTTGGGATTCTTATCACTTATTTTCGAATTAGATGTAAAGTAATTTTACCTGAAAAGATACTGCCACGTTATGCCACATGAGCAAACTTGAAAATTGAATTTTGTTCTTTGTCCCTTCCCCTCCCTCTCTTTCTCTGGTATTTTTTTTTAAATGTCATGAGTGCATCAGTTGTAAAGCATTTCATATCCATTTCCTCTTCTTTGGCACAAATAAAATGACAAATCGGCAACATGCCATCCCGGTGCCTTATTTCCTACGTCAGGGCCCTGTTTCACAATGTTTACAATTTACATATTAACAATTTACAAATGACAAGGAAAAGATTACAAATATTAGTAAAGTCTGTTTCACAATAAAAGTTTGAGGAACTTTACAAATCCAGGTAAACTATTTATTTATATTGATAAACGTAAATATCCTGCATGTTCTGTTGTCTTCCCATTTCAAGCATCACCAACCATGCATTACAAAAACCACTAAAGATATACGATGTGTGATCAAAAAGTAATGGGAATTTTTGTTTTTCTTAAAGAATTTTTATTTAATCATCATCAGCATCAACTTTGTCCCCTTCAAAGTAATCCCCCTCAGATACAATACACTTGTGCCAGCGCTTTTTACAATCTTGGAAGCACTTCTGGAACTCACTTTTTGTTATGGTGTTCAGCTCCTTCAGCGTTTCCCTTTTTATCTCATCAATGGTGGCAAAACGTCATCCTTTCATGGTTCTCTTCAGTCTCGGGAATAGAAAGAAGTCGCAGGGGGCCATGTCCAGCGAATATGGTGGCTGAGGCAGCATAACGGTTTTGTTTTCTGCCAAAAAGTCACAAACAAGCATTGAAGTGTGAGCAGGTGCATTATCGTGATGCAATTTCCACGACTGGTTTTGCCACACTTCTGGTCATTTTCTTCGGATTGCTTAATGCAAATGGCACATAATTTCCAGGTAGTATTCCTTATTGACTGTACGACCATAAGGCAGCAACTCCTGATGCACTATCCCATTATAATCGAAGAAAACGGTGAGAAGAACTTCGCATGTAATCAAACTTGTCGAAATTTTATTCAGTCTGGGCTCTTCAGGCAGTTTCCATTGAAGGCTGGTTCACAACCATCCGGTAATGGTAACCAGAACAGAAACGAGAATGGGAAGCAAGAAATTTTGATTCACAACAGCCCGGTAACGAGAACGGGAATGCATATCGATCACAAAGTGAAAGTCGATTTTGCGCATTGGGATTTCATTTGTTTTTAACTGACCAATGACATTTTTTCACCTACTTCCAATTTAGCCAAGCCAACGTCAAAATTTGATAGAGTAAACATCTAAATGCATATTCATTACATTTCCGATCCCTCTACTTATGCCAAACTTTCATTCCTTTATTTAATGGCATACATTAAAATTGTTTATTCTTTTTTCATTTCCACCGGATTTAGCTGTTCTTTGTAGCTTTTGCCATTGTTTTTTTAGGTAATAGCCAGTTTTGAGTTGCATATAAACAAACTACAAATGATCCCTTCACCAGAGGAACCAACGTTGATTAGATTTGCAGGTGTCGGGATGAAAGCACATTTACTACTAATTCCTTCCAGTTTCATGTTTCCAGCTTGCGACTATAGAGAGCACTAGTGGCTGTTTCATGTCACGGCCGCTTAGAATAACCTCTAGAGTGAAGAGTCTAATATGCACAATAGGGATCTAATATGCCATGCCCGAGAACGAGAAAGTTAAAAGTTGGGCAACTCTTCTTCCCGTTCCCGGGGCCCGGGAAGGCTTCCCGTCGGTTGTGGACACTCCCATTTGAATACATGTATTTCAACTTTCCCGTTCTCGTTCTGGTTACTGTTCTCGTTGGTTGTGAACCAGCCTTGAGACGATTGGGCCTTAGTTTCAATGCCATACCCATATACCCGTGTTTTATCACCTGTTATAACTTTCTTTAGAAGTTCTGGATTGTTTTTGACTTTATTCAGCAATTCCTGAGCGCTGTCTACGTGACATTGTTTTTGCTCGAAATTCAATAATTTTGGAACAAACTTTGCTGCTACACGTTTCATGCCGAAAACATCTGAAAAAATTGCTTGGCATAAGCCAAAGGATATGCCGACATCATCAACCTCTCTGATGGTGGTTCAGCAATTTTTCAGAACCATTTTCTTTACTTCTTCCACATTATCATCAGTAATTGATGTGCTAGGGCATCTAGGACTGTCACTGTCTTCTTGGCTCTCTTTGAAACATTTATACTACTGTAAACTATTGTCTTACTCATAATAGATTCGCCAAAAGCCACAGTCAACATTTTCGAATGCATGCTGCACTTTATTCCTTTTTCAAGCAAAATGTAATGCAAATTCTTTGATCTATCTTTTTCGAAAGCAAAAATTTGCCAAGCACTCGAAAACACGTATTACTTTTTCAACTGTCAACAATAAACTAAATATTCAAAACAGCTGAAAATGCAAACATACACCAAGGACATGTGTACCAACAAGATAAAACAAAAGCTTTGAACATCAAAAGATACATTTTTTTGTGTAGTACATTTTTGTTTATTGTTTAATGTTTGCCAGTTATACAAGATTATACAAAATTCCTTCCAATGACGAGGACTTCACAGGCTATTTCCAGAAAATTCAAGATAAGTATCATATTTGTCATGTAAATATCTTTACATTTCTAATTTCGTTTGAGCTGGTGAGATTTTCCTGAATCTTCCATTTTATATTTGTTTATGACCTTAAATGCCATAATGTTGAACCTAAAACAAAAATCCCGCAATCACACTTAGACCAATCAAATCACAGGTCATCAGCATAGCCAATATACTACAATGTGATAATTTGTAATTGCATGTTTTGTAATGCAGCTTTTATAGCTGTTAATTCTCTATCCTAGTGGTTTTACGTTTCATCTAATGTTAGATACTGTGCAAAATGTTTACAGTATACTCCAGCACTGGCATTTTTTTTATTGATGAGGGATCCATCTGTATATATTCGGTGCTAAATTGACTACAACACAGGCATGCTTCCCAAGCCAAAAAAGAATTTAAAAGGATCTTGAAGTGTTGTCATAATTAGTAAAAACAAATGCTGAAATACCTCAACTGAGGTTTAAAAGTAAGGTTTTTACATGAATGAAAGTAAAATACAGAATATTCTTTTTACCTTAAAAAAAACAATTAATCTACCGATAATACAAGTGAAGCAGTTAAACTTCTTGGTGCAATCATAGATAAACAACTTCCTGGAATCCACACACTGACCACATTTGCAGAAAATTGTCACCAGTAGTTTTCTTGTTAGCAAAGTTAAAAAAACGTAGTATCAAAAGTCTTTGCTTGATAGCTTATTTCTCATTCTTTGAGAATATTTTTAGATATGGTTTAATATACTGTGGGGTAGTAACCCAAGGATAGCAGAAATATTGAAAATTTAGAAAAAAAATTAGAATATTGACAAACTGCACAAAACTGAATACTGTAAACCATTATTTGTTACTTTGGGAGTTCCTACAGTAGTAAATTTGTATATTTATGATGTTTTAGTCAATATGAAAGAGAATCTACATAATTATAACACAAGGGGTGTAATACATGAACACCAAACAAGGAATGTAAACAGAACTGCAAAAAAACATTAAATATTATAAAGAAGTGGAATAAAGCTTTTTAATGCACTTCCTCAAGAAATAATGAACTTGAAAATACAAATATTTAAGAACAGATTATATAAATGATTAGTAGAAGATCCTTTTTATCGTTTACAAAATTTTATAAACAAGATAAGAATAAACTGTAAACTTGTATTTGAATAGGTATAATATTTCTAATTTGTTGTTCCTTTTATGTGTTTTGTTATCTTGACAAGTCTATTGTAATTTATGTAATTACTAGTAACGAATGTTTTATTTATTTATTATTATGTTTATTTATTTATTTCCCACCCAATCCAAACAGTTGTGTTCAGTGACCAGTCTTAAACTGGCCACAGCTGATTTGAGTCTTTCTCTTCATACAGTCAGAGAAATGTGAAGAATAATTTGATGAAAAATATTTGAGTATTTTTATCTATTTATTATATTAAGTTCCCTGTCATTTACGTATGTAGACAGAGGAAGTATTGTATAATAGCCAAAGATCCAATATCCATATTTCACTGGAAATAATGTTTTGAAGCCCCTTGAATCCAAGGGAAAAAAAAGCATTTCTAGAAAAAGCTGTCTGTTTGTGAACACATAACTTAAAAACAAAAAGTCTGAGAAGTACCAAACTTCCAAAGCTGGTGGAAGATTCAGGAAAATCTCACCAGCTCAAACAAAATTTTTGATTTTCTAAAACATGGCTATAATGATTTTGATTGATACCATAAATTAAAGATATTTACATGACAAATATGATGCATATCTTGAATTGTCTGGGAATAGCCTGTGAAGACCTTGTCATTGGAAGGAATTTTGTATAA
Source organism: Deroplatys truncata (assembly GCA_030765065.1). NCBI lineage: Eukaryota > Metazoa > Arthropoda > Insecta > Mantodea > Mantidae > Deroplatys > Deroplatys truncata. The sequence continues at coordinate 20,014,402 of CM060979.1, forward strand.
TCTTGTATAGCTGGCAAACATTAAACAATAGACAAAAACGTACTACACAAAAAAATGTATATATCTGTAAAACACAATTTATTTCAAGTAACTTCTTTTGTGTCATCAGCCATTTCCGAGATATCCATTATTAATGGTTCAATTTGTTCATACTTTGTCATTATTTTTAAATCCTGTTGTTTTTCGGTTGTTTCTTGCAATTCATAGAAAGAGTATGGAATTTTAAGGACAACATATATGTCCAATTCTTAAACATTTCACTATCACTATTCCCTTTTTACCCTAACAAAATGTGTAATGCTATTTCTGCAAAGATTTGTTGCAATTAAAATTAGGGTTGGGACCTCGATACTTGGTGGTATTGAAGTATGTCTAATACTTTGAGATAAACCTTCAATACTTTTAAATTTTGCATTATTGAAAGTTTGTGCATTTAACTTTATGCTAGTTATGGCATGAAAGGAATAGAGACTTCCCATTATTGCCTCGCACATGTCCCCAAAGAGTTGCTGGATTGTATATGGATAGAAAATCCTTTAAAATAAAGTTTTCAGCTCAAAATATAGTTACATAAATAGGGAAGCCAAGAAATTATTATTATTATTATTATTATTATTATTATTATTATTATTATTATTATTATTATTATTATTGGCCTTGGCTAACAACTATATATATATATAAACATCTGTGGCATTATCAAGATAAAAAAAATGCTGCCAATTGGAGAATGTCAAACAGGAACAATTTTGGAATTAAGGCTGGTTCACAACCGCCGAGAACGGAAACGAGAATGGGAAGCAATGCACCATGCAAGATATTGGTTCACAACAGCACGGTAACGAGAACGGGAAGCAATGCGCCATGCAAGATATTGGTTCACAACAGTCCAGTAATGAGAACGGGAGTGCATATCAATCACAAAGTGAAAGTCGATGTTGTGCATTGGGATTTCATTTGTTTTTAAATGACCAATGATATTTTTTCACCTACTTCCAATTTAGCCAAGCCAACGTCAAAATTCGATAGAGTAAACATTACCTAAATGTATATCCATTACATTTCCGATCCCTCTACTTGTGCCAAGCTTTCATTCCTTTATTTAATGGCATACATTAAAATTGTTTATTGTTCTTTTTCCATATCCGCCGGTTTTAGCTGTTCTTTGTAGCTTTTGCCATTGTTTTTTAGGTAATAGCCAGTTCTGAGTTGCATATAAACAAACTACGGCAAAGCTACTCTAGTTGTGGCTCGTCGAAGTGGGTTAAATTAGCCAAAGAAAAGCGAATAATTTACCTTGTGAGTGAGTTTAGAAGTAGATGTTGTCTGTTCAATAGCTTGTGCCCACCTACCCGCCCCTCGACGGTGTTCTACTTATATAGGTGAATCGCGTACAAAACAAAACAAACGTAGCCAATTTTTCGTTGAAGCAGAGGTATAGTGGGAACTGCCAACATAAATGAAAATCCACCAGAAATGCGATGCACAGTTGTTATTAGTGTTTTTCTTCTTCTTCGTGTGTTATTCCCGCTGAAGCAGCAAAAGAATATGCACCAAAGTTTGTAACGGTATTACTTACAAATGTTTGTGTATTTATGTTTACTTCACGCGTGGAAGCCATCTTGTGATGTCATTCATTTGTTCGGTTTGTAGCTCCAGCTGGTGTTATCAATTTGCAGCAGTGTTAGTGTTCGTTTGAAAGAACGCTATTGTTATCTTATTAATTTTGGTTTACTGTCCTCCGGCTAGCTATTATTTCTCGGTCGAACATATCTCTTGATCAGGGTGTGTAAACGGAAAGGAATCTTTTATCCAAAGATAACACTGATGAAGAAATTTATTATACACTTTTATTGTCGAAACACAGTCACTATCACATTTACATATTGATCTTGACACTCGCCAAACTGAAACTGTTATAATAACTTCATTACTGATAATTCTTAATTCGCGTACTTCAACTTTTTGTATAATTAACTTTATAATACTTGAGATTTTTCATAACTCTGTTACGCGTAACCTGCAAATACTTTCGACGAACTGACGGGAATGCGACGTGTAGTATACAAAGAATTTTGATGAACTGAACTGACTTTACCTCCAACCTACTGCTTTTATACCCATACACTCCGGTATGCCTAAAGATTATAACTGAAGTGCAATTGGCTAATAAAACGTGCCAACATTAGCGTCTATTTTAATATCCAATAAAAATTATGAATACATATGCTTTAGGGAAACGTTCCAAAATATTCTCAAGGAAAAAACGCGCCAACATTACGTAACTTCCTCGTTTCCAATAATGATAAACAGCTCACCCTCTCGCTGCATTATTGCGCGCTATTATTGTCAGTTTCAGTAAGGCATTAAAAACTTACTTCTCAACAATAATTACAATAAACAAATATCTCAAATCAATGTCACATAAAAATGCATATTCATATTACAATCATTATTTACATTTAAGTAATTTGTGATACAAATTACTGCATCATATGCCCCACTAGAAACATAATTATAAATATTTACAACTTGTTTGGAAATTTTATAATTGGGTTTTTAGTCTGCTAAATCTTGGAACACATGCTATCACTTTCACTTAACAGTTCACACGTATTTAACACACGACATGTTTTTTTTTTTTTTTTTTTTAATATATATATATATCTCGCCACTACTTACTGGCTCTGGTTTAATGTGTTTAGACTTTAATCTGACATTACAAAAATTTTTTTATAGCAAATACTGTACCCTGAATTGTTTAATTACTGTTAAAAAATTGTTTACTTTCTTAAGTTGTTGACAAAAATTTGTGCATTTAAGAATTTTGTAATTATTATACATATTTACCAAAAATATTCACCCTCTACATAAATATATTTACATCTCTTAAATATAGACAATGTTTCACCTTTTCTGTTTGCTACATAAGTATTTGTTTTTTTTTTAAATTATATTTATCCAATTTTTGTTGTTTTGTACTTTATATTCACACTACTCTTGGAATTTTATCTACGTACTTTTACTTTTATATCACATTAAGTTTAAATTTTTACATTTTTAATTTCAAATACTGTTAAAGTTACTAAAAAAAGATGTTAATTTTCCTTCTTCTTCTTCTTCTTCTTCTTTTTTTTTTTTTTTTTTTTTTTTTTTTTTTTTTTTTTTTTTTTTTTTTTTTTTTTTTAACATTTAATTTTCGTCCAGAATTTATTTCTCTTTTCACATGACATATACAAATAATTAACCCTCTTACGTTCCAATACAGTGCTCTGCATTTCATCTTTAACTATCCAGCATTTACTTTACATCTCATTGCTATTTACCCTCCTGGATCAAATTGTCTGTGGCTAAACATTACTCGTAGCCGTATCCTAACCTTCAAAAATTTGTTCATGAATAACCTCTTGTATTCATATGAAATTTCATCCCATGATAACATTTGAAAACAATCTACAGTTTCTTGAACAACACATCCTTTAACAACTGTCATTTTCAATTCTTCTACTATCTCTTTAATTTGAAAGTACTCTGACAAATCTGTCATAAGCTGTACTGGATTGGAGTTTTCAATTTGAAAAGCTTGGTACTTGTTAATTTCAGAAGTTAGCTTTTGATTTTACAGGCAAAACTTTAACTTCTTCATACAATTTATTTCTTTGCATTACTGACTCATTCTGTATTTCTGATATCTCCCCTCTGAAATTAACTTGAGCCTGATTCACGTCTACATTCATAACCTCTTTCATCTCTCTTAGCTCACTTGAAATGCTGCTCATTCTACTACCTGACTCTATACATTCTACATCAACATGTTCATTTTTAGTATTAACCTCACTTTCTTTGTTACCTATTTCCCTGCTCATGCCTAGCATTTTCTTTGAAACTTCACCTATTTCATTTGCTATCATTTCCTGATTTTCATTTCTCATTCTCATCATACTACTATCTAGCTCCATGAATTTCTTTTCAATTTCTTCCCTGTTTTGTTCTAAGCTTTTACCAATATCTTCTCTTAATTCCCTATGACTCTTTTGCATATCTTCCCTCAATTTCTCATTATTCTTTTGCATATCTTCCCTGTTTTGATCTATTTTCTTTTCTAATTTCTCATTCCTTTCCATACTCTGATCTAATTTTTTACCAAAATTTCTCAACATTTCCATAATCATACTAGTATCAGAATTAATATTTCCTGCTGTTTTATTCTCACTTCCTGCACTAACATTTCCTCCCTCCAATACTACATCGTTTGAGCTATTTTCTGTAACCTGTATTGAATTACAGCTAACTGTTACACTATCTCCCTCCATAATTATTTCTTCTGTATTATTAGTGGACATTGTTTTCTTTATCCTACCGCTCCTAAGGTACATTAAAAAAAATTTTTACCCCTTTTTTTTTAGAATAAAAATCACACGTTTCTAACCTTTCTGATGGTATCTGCTGATGTTGCTTTGATGTCCAGCTTTCTGCCCCTCTCTCCTAGATTATATGTCACTTCTGCGTTGTATTACGATGAATCTACGTCGTTTTGGTGTTCCGTATTTGACTTCCCCTGTTGCCTTTTAATCTCGGAATTACGATGTCCAATCATCCGCGTAGTCTGTCGTCCCTTTTGTTGTTTCTGGAATCTGCGTCTTGTAGTTCAGTTCACTTCTCCATTCGCCCCTTCCTGGACATCTCACTTCTTCCTGGTTAATTCTGCCCCTTCCTGGTTATTCTGATCCTTTCCTGGTCATCGTGTTCCTTTCCTGGTCACTCTGCCCCACGTTCTGGGTGCCAATTTGTAACGGTATTAATGTTTTATTTATTTAACATTATTGTAGCCCCACGTTGTGGTAGCCAATTTGTAATGGTATTACTTACAAATGTTTGTGTATTTATGTTTACTTCACGCGTGGAAGCCATCTTGTGATGTCATTCATTTGTTCGGTTTGTAGCTCCATCTGGTGTTATCAATTTGCAGCAGTGTTAGTGTTCGTTTGAAAGAATGCTATTGTTATCTTATTAATTTTGGTTTACTGTCCTCCGGCTAGCTATTATTTCTCGGTCGAACATATCTCTTGATCAGGGTGTGTAAACGGAAAGGAATCTTTTATCCAAAGATAACACTGATGAAGAAATTTATTATACACTTTTATTGTCGAAACACAGTCACTATCACATTTACATATTGATCTTGACACTCGCCAAACTGAAACTGTTATAATAACTTCATTACTGATAATTCTTAATTCGCGTACTTCAACTTTTTGTATAATTAACTTTATAATACTTGAGATTTTTCATAACTCTGTTACGCGTAACCTGCAAATACTTTCGACGAACTGACGGGAATGCGACGTGTAGTATACAAAGAATTTTGATGAACTGAACTGACTTTACCTCCAACCTACTGCTTTTATACCCATACACTCCGATATGCCTAAAGATTATAACTGAAGTGCAATTGGCTAATAAAACGCGCCAACATTAGCGTCTATTTTAATATCCAATAAAAATTATGAATACATATGCTCTAGGGAAACGTTCCAGAATATTCTCAAGGAAAAAACGCGCCAACATTACGTAACTTCCTCATTTCCAATAATGATAAACAGCTCACCCCCTCGCTGCATTATTGCGCGCTATTATTGTCAGTTTCAGTAAGGCATTAAAAACTTACTTCTCAACAATAATTACAATAAACAAATATCTCAAATCAATGTCACATAAAAATGCATATTCATATTACAATCATTATTTACATTTAAGTAATTTGTGATACAAATTACTGCATCAAGTTTTAGGTTTGTAATAGTTTTTGTCAAATTATATTTCATTAAGAGGTTATTTCGATTGTAATAACAGTGTAATAAAGAAGTTGCTTTACCGTAACAGTGGTAGATAGTTAACGCAAGCTTACATAAAAAGAACCCTAACCTAAGGCTAACCTTCCCTGAATTCAGAAACGTAAGCTTATATAAAAAGAAGTAATCCTAACCTACTCTAACCTACCGTGAACCAGAAACATAAAGTTAGGAACGCACGCGAGCGAAGCGAGCGTGCTTTGATGTAACCACTGGTAACTAATTAAAACAAGCTTATAAAAAAAACTAAACCTAACTTAACCTATAAAAGTATATCAGAAGCATAAGCTTGTATTAAAAGAAAAGTAACCTAAACTTCCGTGAATTTAGAAACGTAAGGTTATATAAATAAAAAAAAACGTAACCTAAACGTAATCTTCCGTGAATTCATAAACCTAAGGTTATATAATATCCCTCAGCTACGCTCTGTGGTCGAAGTTGCGGCACTTTGGTGGCATCAATTATTCATATGTTGGCAGTATTGTGTTAGTCAAGCTTGTGACATAGAGTGACATCTGTTGGAAATATACGACATCATCGTCATCGCTGTGCGGGACATAACTAGAGCATAATGTCGCAAACTACAAATGACCCCTTCACCAGAGGAACCAACGCTGATTAGATTTGCGAGTGTCGGGATGAGGTTACGAAGCACATTTCCTACTAATTCCTTCCAATTTCAAGTTTCCAGCTTGCAGCTATAGAGCACTAGTGGCTGTTTCATGTCACGGCCGCCTAGAATAATCTCTAGAGTGAAGAGTATAATATGCACAGTATGGATCTAATATGCCATGCCCGGGAACGAGAACGAAAGTTAAAAGTTGGGCAACTCTTCTTTTCCGTTCCCGGGGCCCTGGAAGGCTTCCCATCGATTGTGAACACTCCCATTTGAATACATGTATTTCAACTTTGTTCTCGTTACCATTGTCATTGGTTGTGAACCAGCCTTTAGTATACAATGCAAAATTGGTTACACAGAAAACTACTAATAAGAACTAATTCAGTGAACATGCTATAGCCTTTGCAGTTGTTTATAAAGTGAGTATCAAGTATCAGTGCTCAAAAATCAGAATCTGTAACGAGTATTGAGAAATAGTGATATCGTCCCATCACTAATTAAAATATAGACAGAAAAATAAGCTTTTGTAAGAATGTTATTATTATGTATATGTAATTAATTGAAATTAATTATAGTTTTTATAGACCTTAGCCTGGTCTTGGCAAGTTTTTAATATAGAGTCAACTGAAAAATTCAATGTCACATCCAGGATTTGAACATGGTTTTCCCACTCTCTGGGAAACAACTTGAGTCAATTGGGGAATTCAATGTCCCACTGGCATGTTGCCACAGTAGCTCAATAGTTACAGCAACCGCACAGAGAGTGGGAGAACCGTGTTCAAATCGCGGCTGTGACATTGAATTTTTCAGTTGACTCTATATTAAAAACTTTGTAAAAATATTTGTATACCCACTAATAAACGATAGAGGGTAGAAAGAGTTATGTGAATGTAACACAGGTTTTGATTTGTATAATTGCTATGTATTGTATGTTGTAGGACTGAAGATTCTTTGAGGATTCTTAAACAGGACAAACTACACTTAGAGGTTTTGCAGTCATTGTTGCTATGTTTGAGAAAAACTAGGGCAGATGCAAAATACATGGAAGGTGGTCTTCTTGACAATGAGTGGAGTGTTGAAGAAGTAATTAAAACCCTTACAAAAATTTCCATAAGAGAAGCAGAACTGTTATGTGATCGGATACAGGAACTCCAAGAAACTTTGCAACAGGTTAGAATTTATTATTTTTCTGTGTGAATGTTAGTGAAAACCTGTTCACTTGGACAATATTATAACTGCTTGATACACTCATCATTTCATTGTACTACTACTTATCTCCCATTCTACTCTTTTATTTTCCCGCTTCTTGTTAGTCTCTGACAGTTCTAAGTTTTGAGTCCTTCTCACGTATCTAATGCCTGTTTTCTTTTGACTTTTTCTACTACATATAGTAAGTAGGGGAAGTATTGCATTCCACCCAAAAATTTGATACTGAGATTACACAAGAAATGCATGTTTTGAGGTGCCCTGAATCCAAAAAAAGAGCATTTTTGTCCATGTCTGTCTGCCTGTGAACAGCATAAAGGCTGGTTCACAACCAACGAGAATGGTAACCAAAACGAGATCAAGAAAGTTGAAATACTTGTATTCAAATGGGAGTGTTCACAACTGATGGAAAGCCTTCCCGGGGTCCGGGAACAGGAAAGAAAAGTTGCCCAACTTTTAACGTTCTCGTTCCCGGGCACGGCATATTAGATCCCTGTTGTGCATATTAGACTCTTCACTCTAGAGGTTATTCTAGGCGTCCATGACATGAAACAGCCACTAGTGCTCTCTATAGCGCAAGCTGGAAAATGAAACTGGAAGAAATTAGTAGTACATGTGCTTCCTAACCTCATCCTGACACCTGCAAATCTGATCAGCGTTCGTTCCTCTGGTGAAGGGTCATTTGTAGTTTGTCTATATGCAACTCAAAACTGGCTATTACCTAAAAAAACAATGGCAAAAGCTACAAAGAACAGCTAAAACCGGTGGAAATGAAAAAAAGAAAAGTAAACCATTTTAATGTATGCCATTAAATGAAGGAATGAAAGCTTGGCATAAGTAGAGGGATTGGAAATGTAATGGATATACATTTAGATAATGTTTACTCTATCAAATTTTGACATTGGCTTGGCTAAATTGGAAGTAGTTGAAAAAATATCATTGGTCAGTTAAAAACAACTGAAATCCCAATGCACAAAATCGACTTTCACTTTGTGATCGATATGCATTCCCGTTCTCCCGGGCTGTTATGAACCAATATCTTGCATGGTGCATTGCTTCCTGTTCTCGTTTCCGTTCTGGTTACCGTTCTCAGGCAGTTGTGAACCAACCTTAACTATAAACCAAAATTCAGATAAATACAAACTTGGTATTTGAGTTTAGTATCTTCTAAGGATGTGACACAAAGCATTTCAAGAAAATCCCCCCTCCCTTACCCCAGACTACCTTTACATAAAACATTTTCCAAAAAGTTTGATTTTCTCAAAAATGGTTCTAACAATTTTGTTTAAAATATCATACGTTGAAGAAATGATATGTATATCTGAATTGTACGTGTATATCTGAACAAATGAACTTTATATCTTGAATTTTCTGGGAATGTCCACAAATTCCTCTTCTTCTGAATGATTTTTGCATAATTGGTAAACTGTAAGAGATAGACAAAATATTACTATACAAAAAAAGGATCTCGTTAAAACACAATTTGTCTTTTTTTGGTCGAGTTAAGCATTTCCGAGATATTCCTTGTCATTTGTTTGAATTAATTTTCCAATACTTATACTTTTTCTCAAATGGGAATTTATTACTTATTACTTTCTCTACTACGTATAGTAAGTAGGGGAAGTATTGTATTCCACCCAAAAATTTGATACCGAGATTTCACAAATACATGTTTTGAGACCCCCTGAATCCAAAAATCTGATGTGTTACACTCACATGACTTTCTCTACTCTTGTACAAACTATTTTTACAAACACTTATTCTCCATATGCTTCATGTTAATGGAGATATCGAGATGTCAATCTTATTGATAATTTTCTTGTAGATGCAAGGGGAATATGGTAGGTTTTAAGCGATAGTCAAATATTTTAACGCTGGTTGCTATGTGGCGCATTCCATTCTCTTTGCATGTCCAGAACATAAAAAAAATGAATAACGAAGTTGAGAAAAAGTATAAGTATTGGAAAATTTAAGGGAATAACAAGCAATATCTCGCAAACGCTTCACTCAACAAAAGAAATGTATATGACATAAATTATGTATTTTAACGCGATCTACATTTTTCGTGTAGTAAAATTTTGTCTATCTCTTATGGTTTACGAGTTATGAAAAAGTCGTTCATAATGAAGAATACTTTTGGAGACATTCCCAGAAAATTCGAGATATACATTTTATTTGCCATGACAATATCTTAAACATATGATATTTTAATCAAAATCGTTAGAGCCGTTTTTGAGAAAATTAAAATTTTCGAAAAATGTTCCATGTAAAGGGTAGTCTGGGGTGGGGGGATTTTCTTGAAAACCTTCGTGTCGCATCTCTGAAAGATACTGAACCTAAATACCAAGTTTGGTGTTTATCCGACTCTTCGTTTTTGAGTTATGCTGTTCACAGACACACAGACAGACACACACACGGACATGTTTCCAAAATTGCTTTTTTTGGATTCAGTGAGTCTCAAAACATGTATTTCCGGTGAAATCTCGGTATCGAAATTTTGGGTGGAATACAATACTTCCCCTACTTACTATACGTAGTAGAGAAAGTAAAAAGAAACATTTTTGGAAACATGTCCGTGTGTGTGTCTGTGAACAGCATAACTCAAAAACGAACAGTCAGATAAACACCAAACTTGGTATTTAGGTTCAGTATCTTCCAAGGATGCGACACGGAAGGTTTTCAAGAAAATCCCCCCACCCCAGAGTACCCTTTACATGGAAGATTTTTCGAAAATTTCAATTTTCTCAAAAATGGCTCTAACGATTTTGATTAAAATATCATATATTTAAGATATTTTTATGACAAATAAAATGTATATCTTGAATTTCCTGGGAATGTCTCCAAAAGTATTCTTTATTGTGAACGACATTTGCATAACTCGTAAACCATAAGAGATAGACAAAAGTTTACTACACACAAAATGTAGATCACGTTAAAATACACAATTTATGTCATATACATTTTTTTTGTTGAGTGAACCATTTTCGAGATATTACTTGTTATTCCATTAAATTTTTCAATACTTACTATCTCAAATGGGAATTCGTTATTCATTTTTTTGTCTTGGATATGCAAAGAGTATTAATCTGTGGGAAAGGGAATGGTGCTGCACCTAGCAACCAGCTATTAAGAGATATGTATGTGCTTAAAGGCTACTGTATTTCCAAATTGCCCTTATAAATATACATTCCCCTTACATCTACAAGAAAATTAGCAATAAGATAGGGGCTGCAAATATTTATTTCGATTAACATGAAGTAGATGGAGAATAAGCGTTTGTAAAAATAGTTTGTACAAGAGTAGAGAAAGTCATGTGAGTGTAACACATCAGATTTTTTTTTCTTTTTTATGTCCTTGACATGCAAAGAGAATGGAATGCTCCACATAGTAACCAGCTCTTAAAACATTTGACTGTCGTTACAGCCTACCATATTCCCCTTGCACCTACAAGTAAATTAGCAATAACATAGCTTCTGCAAACGTTTATTTCCATTAACATTAAGTAGATGGAGAATAAGCGTTTGTAAAAATAGTTTGTACAAGAGTAGAGAAAGTCATGTGAGTGTAACACATCAGATTTTTTTTTTTTATGTCCTGGACATGCAAAGAGAATGGAATGCTCCACATAGTAACTAGCTCTTAAAACATTTGACTTTCGTTACAGTCTACCATATTCCCCTTGCACCTACAAGTAAATTGGCAATAATATAGCTTCTGCAAACATTTATTTCGATTAACATTAAGTAGATGGAGAATAAGCATTTGTTTAAATAGCTTGTACAAGAGTAGAGAAAGTCATGTGAGTGCAACACATCAGCCTTTTTTTTTTATCCATATGCTTGTCTCTCCTCACCAAATTAGCCAAAGCTTTTTATTCATTGTTAAGGCTGGTTGCACCAACAAGCGTTAAAAATACTGTTAACATTTTGTTTGCTAACGTTATGTTAAAGATTTAAGGTAAATAAATTCTCACCTTTAAATAAATTTAAGGTAATGTTAAAACTCTTGTATTTCAATACTTTTACAGTGAATTGTTAACATCTTAAATCCAATGCAGGAAGAACTGAACACAGTGAAATCAATATTAAACATTTAAGGTTTTGAATTGTTTGACTTAACACTTAAAGGTTTCACTTACACATAATTAATGCAGGAACATGTTTTTGTATCACCTTGTCTACATTGTCAACTGCTGTTGACTGGTTTGAATGTCTGGATCAAAGGTAGTTAAAAGTGTATCCTCTGGCAGTGTAAGTTGGAACAATTTTGCATAGGCGTTGACGTTATTAGGAATCTCGAAGTTTAATTTCTCCATTTATGTTGTGGCTAGTAAACCAATATTGGTAGAATCTGAGTTTTTAAGAGCTGTAATTTCCTTTTTATCAATATACATCCTGACTTGAGTAGCGGATAAAGATGGATTGTCGGGCTGTTACATTCCTTGTTGTTTGTTGTACATGTTTGTGTGATAATAAGCATTGATCTAATGTTGCTCCAAGGTATTTGATGTAACTGCTATAAGGTAATTCCTTATTTTTTACTTTTACTGTATTTATTCTTTTGAGTGAACGTTTTGTAGAGCAGGTGTTTTGTGTTTTTCTGTGTTTAGATTTTACTTCTAATGCCTGGCCCAGTTTTCATATAAATCTATGTGATTTTGCAATCTTCTAATGGTTATTGAAGGATCGATATCTGCTGAAAACAAAACTGTATCGTCTGCATACTGGGCAACGTTATTTGAGAACTTATCCTTGCTTTTTGACACTGCCAGCACCATCTCTGTGTCAGGATGAGAACTTTCTGAACTGCCCTTGTAAAAAGTCATCTGGAACTTTAATTGTACAAACCTGTAAATAACTTTGAGATTTTGAATTGCTTATGTTGGATTGGGTTGTGTAAAACATATTCTATAAGAAAAATAATTTCTCTCTTTTGGGAAATTCTTAATGCCATAAAATTTGCAAGAAGTAAATCAGATTTCACAAAATAAGTAAGGGTGTCTATATAAAACTGCCTGAGTACACAAATAGAAAGATACTTCCCCTGTGAGAGGCAACAAAATGGTTTTCTTTTGCTTTTTAAATTAATATTTAGTTCTTATCATTCCTGTTCACTAACTTATTTTCTTGTTTACAGGACAAGCTTAAGGAAAGTAGGAGCTTACAGAACAGATCAATGCAATATCTGTGTTGGACCATGAGCTTTACAGTAATTGCAGTTACAGGAGTATTTTTTTGGAGAAGATATTCATCTGGACTTGACAAGTGAAGTATATTTTTTTTTTGTGTTGGTTTTGATAAATTTGTTGTAACTGCATTTATTAGCTCTGTATTTTTTAAATATTTTGTAGAAATGTTGGATATATTTGTACAATAATTTCCATACGCTCGAGTATTACTTCTTTTGCTTTATGTAATATATACTAGTTTCTTGGATATAAATAAAAATCTATTTAAAAAACCTCTGAAGTATTATTTATGCCTCTATTGGTCACATCATATGCTATTTTCCTGTCTGCAACAAACATATTGTTACAATGTCAGGAGTTACGCTTTGTGGATGGTGCGGCATATCCATGAAACACTAACCGGAACATGATTGGCTCAAGATAAAGAAGATACACTACGTGATCAAAAGTATCCGGGCACCTGGCTGAAAATGACATACAAGTTCGAGTGCCCTCCATCGGTAATGCTGGAAGTCAATATGGTGTTGGCCCACCCTTAGCCTTGACGACAGCGTTCACTCTCGCAGGCATACTTTCAGTCAGGTGCTGGAAGGTCTCTTGGGGAATGGCAGCCCATTCTTCACGGAGTGCGGAACTGAGGAGAGGTATCGATGTAGGTCGGTGAGGCCTGGCACAAAGTCGGCGTTCCAAAACATCTCAAAGGTATTCTATAGGATTCAAGTCAGGACTCTGTGCAGGCCAGTCCATTACAGGGATGTTATTGTCGTGTAACCACTCTGCCACAGCCCGTGCAGTATGGACAGGTGCTTGATCGTTTGGAAAGATGCAGTCCGCATCCCCGAATTGCTCTTCAACAGTGGGAAGCAAGAAGGTGCTTAAAATATCAATGTACGTCTGCGCTGTGATCGTTCCATGCAAAACAACAAGGGGTGCAAGCCCCCTCCAGGAAAAACACGACCACACCATAACACCACCACCTCCGAATTTCACTGTTGGCACTACACATGCTAGCAGATGATGTTCACCAGGCATTCACCATACTCACACCCTGCCATCAGATCACCACATTGTGTACCATGATTCGTCACTCCACACAATGTTTTGCCATTGTTCATTCGTGTAATGTTGGCGCCCCTTACACCAAGCGAGGCGCCGTTTGGCATTTTCCTACGTGATGTGTGGCTTATGAGTAGCCACTCGACCATAGAATCCAAGGTTTCTCACCTCACGCCTAACTGTCATAGTACTTGGAGTGGATCATGATGCAGTTTGGAATTCCTGTATGATGGTCTGAATAGATGTCTGCCCATTACTCTTTATGACCCTCTTCAAATGTCGGCGGTCTCTGTCAGTCAACAGACGATGAGGTCGGCCTGTACGCTTTTGTTCTGCACATGTCCCTTCACGTTTCCACTTCACTATCACATCAGAAACAGTGGACCTAGGGATGTTTAGGAGTGTGGAAATCTCGCGTACAGACTTCTGACACAAGTGACACCCAATCACCTGGCCACGTTCAAAGTCCGTGAGTTCCACGGAGCGTCCCATTCTGCTGTTTCACGATGTCTAATGACTACTGAAGTTGCAGATAATGAGGACCAGGCAGTAGGTGGCAGCACAATGCACCTAAGATGAAAAACGTTCAATGAAAGAACATGTAAACATTGTAACAAATAAAATCAATAAAAAAACATTTTAAAATGTTTAGCAGGAATAAAATGGGGTGGAAACATGGACCTCCTTAATAATACATATAAAACATACATAAAACCTAACCTATTGTATGGAGGAGAACTACTAGCAACAGTAAACAAGAGAGTTAAAATTAAACTACAAATTTCACAAAATAATTCACTAAGAATAATAACAGGAGCTGTAATAACACCAATCACAGTACTACAAAGCTTCACAAAAAACATGGCTATAGAATTGGAACATGAGTTGAAAGCAATTACTCTAGCACAAAAACCGCAAGACAATAGAAACAGATACAAATGGTATCACAAAGCAGATACTATAAGTAATTTAAAAACTGAATGCTGATTAGATTTACAGGTGTCGGGATGAGGTTAGGAAGCACATTTACTACCAATTTCTTCCAGTTTCATGTTTCCAGCTTGCGGCTATAGAGAGCACTAGTGGCTCTTTCATGTCACGGCCGCCTAGAATAATCTCTAGAGTGAAGAGTCTAATATGCCGTACCCGGGAACGAGAACGTTAAAAGTTGGGCAACTCTTCTTTCCCGCTCCCGGGCCCCGGGAAGGCTTCCCATCGGTTCTGAACACTCCCATTTGAATACATGTATTTCAACTTTCTAGTTACCGTTCTTGTTGGTTGTGAACCAGCCTTTATGCTGTTCATAGGCAGACAGACATGGACAAAAATGCTTTGAGTTTAAAACCTGAAATTAAAACAGTTTAATCCAGTACCTTTAACCACAGATTCCGAACTGTTCAGGTACCACTTTTATATGTCTACTCTTAGTATTACGTGTTAGAACTTTAGGATGTAAGGCAAAATATAGCAACAAGACATAAAGTGTTTTTTGTACAGTATCTAACATTAGATGAAACATCAAACCACTATGATGGAGAATTAACAGCTATAAAAGCAGCATTACAGAACATTTTATATAGACCATACATAAAACAGAAAATAGTCATCTTATCAGACTCAAAATCAGCCATAGTTGGAATAGTAAATTACAATAATAAAACAATAAGAAATATTAAAGAAATAAGAAGCCTAATTAAAGCAGTTGAAACTAGAAATCATGTCACTCTACAATGGATCCCAGCTCATGTCGGACTTTTGGGCAATGAACATGTGGATCTATAGGAAAGAAAGATGTAATACAACAAATAAAACCCGTAGGACAAATATAAATAAACAATTAAATAACATTTCAAAAGACTGTAGAGACTTGATAAAGAAGATAAATTAAAGGATAAAGATTATAAGAATATTAAAGATAGAGTTGATATACAAAAAATGTCAAGGAAGACTGCAGTGACATTTAGGATGGCAACTGGCCACAATTGCCTCGCAGAACATCTCTACAAGATACGATACCTACCTACACCCAAGTACACTCTCTATGAAGAAGATGTCATCCTGAACAAACAGCATCTCGCCAAATGCAAAGCCCTTAAAAATGTTAACTTACAGACTTTATATTGGGAAGCCAGAGGGAAAATAATGCAGATCAATTAATCCCCAGTGCCATTGGTGAACAACAACAACAACAGTTCAATATCCTCCAAAGATGTAACACAAAAGATTTTCAAGAAAATTCTCCCACCCCAACTATCCTTTACATGGAACATTTTTCGAAATTTTTTATTTTCTCAAAAATGGCTCTTATGATTTTGATTAAAATGCTGTATATTTAAGACATTCACATGACAAATAAAATGAAAATCTTGAATTTTCTCTAAATAGCCTGACATCCTCTTCATTCAGAAGAAATTTTGTATAACCAGTAAAGATTAAGTGCTATACAAAACATACTACAGACAGTTTATTACAAATAACTTTCTTTTGTCATTTCAGAGATATAAGTGCTGCTGCTACTCAGCAGTGTCATGGAGGAAATATGAAATTTCAAGGTCAGCATATAAGCGACCAGTTTTTAAAACATCTTGACTATTACATCTCTTGTATCCACTGTGTGCCTACAGTCAAATGTGTACTAGAACCATTTCTGCAAATATTTATTTCAATTAACACAAAGAGGACAGAAAAATAAAAATTTTAGAGCAATAGATTGTGGAAGAGAGAGAAAAATAAACGATAGTGAGTGGAGAAAGCCATATGAATTTAACACATCAGACTTTCAGAAAACTGTATGTATGTGTGTGTGTATCTGTCTGCGTGTCTCTGTGAACACCATAATTCTAAAATGAAATATTTGATAAATGCCAGTATTTAAGTTCAGTATCTTCCATTGATATGACAAAATTTTCAAAAAAATCCCTCCACCCCAAACTATCCTTTACTTTGAAAAATTTTTAAATATTTTTTATTTTCTCAAAAGTATTTATAATAATTTTGATTAAAATATCATATGTTTTAAGATATTTAAATGACAAATAAAATGTATATCTTTCTGGGAATAGCCCGTAAAGTCCACTTCATCCGGAAGGAATCCTGTATAACGGGTAAACTGTAACAGATAAACCAGAACTTATTGCACAAAAATGTATTTCTCTTTAAAGCACACAATTTATTTCAAATAACTTTGTGTGTGTGTGTGTTTTTTTTTTTCTTTTTTACCCATTATTATTGGTTTGAATTTTGTAGTAGTTTTAATGTTTATGTTTGTATTTGTTAGCCCCACATTTGGGAGCCAATTTGCGATGGTAAATTTATAATGTTATTTGTGTATGTGTTTACTCAACATGGTGAAGCCATTTTGTGACGTGATTCTTTGTTAGGTTTGTAGCTCCATCTGGTGTTAGCAATTTGCGGTAGTATTAGTGTTCGCTTGAAAGAATGCTACTGTTATTTTATTTAATTTTTGTTCACTGTCCTCCGGCTAGCTATGATCTTTTGGTCAAGCACTTCTCTTTATACAGGTTGTGTAAACGGAAGGGAGTCTCTTATCCAAAGATAACACTGATGAAAGAATTTGTTTTACACTTTTATTGTCGAACACATTTACTATCACATTTACACATTGATCTTGACACTCGCCAAACTGAAACTGTTATAATAACTTCATTACTGATCACTCTTAATTCGTGTACTTCAACTTTTTGTATAATTAACTTTACAACACTTTAGATTTTTCATAATTCTGCTACGCGTAACTTGTGAATCGATAGCCGACGTGTAATATTTCTGCTCGACTGAAGGCGACGTGTATCATACAAATATTTTCAACGAACTGACGGGAATGTGACGTGTAGTGTACAAAGAATTTTGATGAACTGAGGGCGATCTACCTCTGACTTGGCTTTTTATACTCCTACACCCCGATATGCCTAAAGATTATAACTGAACTGCAATTGGCTAATAAAACGCGCCATTATTAGCGTCTATTTTAATATCCAATGAAAATTATGAATACATATGCTCTAGGGAAATGTTCCAGAAGATTCTAAAGAAAAAACGCGCCAACATTACATAACTTCCTCGTCTCCAATAATGATAAACAGCTCACCCCCTCGCTGCATTATTGCACGCTATTATTGTCAGTTTCAGTAAGGCAGTATAAACTTACTTCTCAACAATAATTACAATCAATAAACATCTCAAATCAATGTCACATAAAAATGCATATTCATAGTACAATCATTATTTACTTTTAAGTAATTTGTGATACAAATTACTGCATCAATTTTTCAATTTTTTTAAGTGCTGTCGCTATTCACTTGTTTGTTGTTATATCATAGAAAGAATATATAATTCCTTCAAAATCGGTATACAGGGTGGACCATTTAACTTGAGACTGCACAATATCTCCAAAACTAAGCGTGTACAAAGAAATGTCTTTAATAAAAGTTGTTTGATATTATGGGGAAATTAAATGCCATTAGTCTTGTTTTATTTGGAAGATGTTGTGATGGTCATTTTAGGGCCAATTTAAATTGACCCTAAGTGTAGGCTCCCATTTAAAAATATTAAAATGAGCATCAAAACATCCTCCAAACAAAACACGACTAATGGCATTTACTTTCCCCCATAATATCAAGCAACTTTTATTAAAGACATTTCTTTCTACAACACTCAGTTTTGGAGATATTGTACATCTCAACTGAAATGGTCCACCTTATATAGCGAGCCACTTTAAACATTTGACTATTGATTCAGTTTCTTCTATCCCTCTTTACCTAGAATGAAAAGTGTAATTAAACTATTTCTGCAAATGTTAATCTCGATTAACGCGAAGTAGATAGAAAAAAAAATTATTCTTACGACAGTTTATTTACCTATCTACTTCATTTTAATCGAGATAAACCTTTCCAAAAATAGCTGCATTACATTTTATGTTATAGATAGAGAACAGCAACAGTTAAATGAACTTGATAATATATGGTGGCCTGTAAATTCCATACTGTTTCCATGCAATCATGAGAAACAATGAATATGTCAGGACTTTAAGAGCGTGGTGAGGAAATGAACAATTCAAACCTTTAATAAAGAAATCTCAGAAATGGCTTGTGCTACCAAAAAACGTATTTGAAATAAATTGTGTGTTTTAAAGAGATCTACATTTTTTGTGTACTATGTTTTTGTCTATTGCTTACCATTTACCACTTATACAAGATTATACAAAATTCCTTTCAAATGAAGAGTAAGTATTTCATAGGGTATTCGCAGAAAATTCAAAATATACATTTTATTTATCATGTAAAATCTTTCATTATGGTATTTTAATCAAAATTGTTAAGAGCCATTTTTTAGAATATCAACAATTTTGAAAAATGTTCTATAAAGGGTAGTTTGGGTTGGGGGATTTTCTTGAAAATCCTAATGTCGCATCTTTGGAAGACACTGAACCCAAATACCAAGTTTGGTATTTATCTGATTTTCATTTTTTTATTTATGCTACACAGACACATCACACACACACACACACACAGACATTTTTCTAAAAATGCTTTATCTGGATGTAATATTTGATAACATTTGATGACTAAATCTGATGTGTGCATTCACACAACTTTTCTACTCACTCTTCTATAACCTATTCTTGCAAAAGCTTATTCTATCTACTTCTTGTTAATACAGATAAACCTTCATTACACATTTCGTTGTAGTTATAAAAAGAATACAATGAGAGTTGAGAGAAAATGCTGACAATGGGAACAAGCCGTCTCCCGAAACGCGTTCAAGTAAGAATATCATAGTGATGTAGTGTAACAACCCTCAACTCTCTATTTTAAATTATGACACATCACTGTTACAAGCTTCTAAATCTTCAAAAATTGAGCTTAAACCTATGGTATTTTAATTAAACTTGTTTGAGGCCTTTTTTGAGAAAATAAAAAATAATGAAGCATTTTCCATGTAAAGGATAGTAGCGGGAGGGGGATGTTATTCAAAACCTTCCTGTTGTATTCTTAGAAGATACTGAACTTAAATACCAACTTCATATTTAATGACTTTTTGTATGTTGTTCACAGACACATACATAGACTTTTTCTAAAATGCCTTTTTGGGGTTCAGTGGCCTCAAAACATGCATTTCCAGTGAAATTTCTACATCAGATTTTTAGGTGGAATACAATACTTACTGGTACATAGAGAAAGTAAAAGTGCTGAATGAATACATACTTTGTTAAAAGTTACATACTAATATCAATAGCTTTATAACATAAAAGCTCTTGTGGAATATAAAGGATTCATAATCAACAATGCATGTACTCTGAACTGCCTCTAGTTCCCGAGGTCACGGGTTCAAACCCAGCGGAGGATGATGGATTCTTTTCAGTAAAAATCCTTAGCATGGCTACCTTTGGAAGGGATGTAAAGCTGGTGGTCCCATAGATTTACGGCACGTAAAAGAACCTCAAGCCAGAATAAAGAGGTCTCTGAGCAAAATTCCCGGTCTTTCAGGCCCAATATAGAATGGTTCGCTAAGGACTGTCCATAAATAAAATTCAATTTAATTTGAACCTAAGTACATTTAGCTATTATGACTTTTGGATAATCTAAAATGAGTATTTACACATAAAAATGAAGCTACTGATAGTGAAGCAAACACAAATACATAACAATATATATTTCTCAATTTAAATTTCAGGAAGCTGTTAAGGACGTTTCCTCTCATAAAAAAATCAAAAACGATTATATGTTTAAAAACTTACTTATGCTTGAGCAAATAAAAAATTTACAAAAATGTTTAAAGAACATGCTATAATATTGGTTCTTCAAAATAAATACAACATAAAAAAATTGCTAGGTTTTTCTAAAAAAGATAACATTTCTAAAAATAAAATGTCTGTCATTTATCAATTAAGCTGTTTAGATTGTGACCGGATTTACATTGGAAAGCCCAAACGTCATTTCGAAACCAGGGTAAAAGACCATTTTAGAAATATTAAATACAAACACATTGATAAATCTGTTGCGGCAGATCATTTTTGGACATTTTATTATGAAATAAATCCAGGTGTTAAACTATTAAAACATTTAAATGGACCTTAGATTTAATGTTATGGGAGAAAATATTAGTTTTGAAGAATAAAAATCGCACAATGAATAATTTTGAAATATTGCTAATCAATTGTGTCAACAAAGTTGTTTTACATCTAGCGGATGGCAATAAAACGGCAAACAATCTGTCACCTGGCAACAGTAAGTGTAACAGCGTAAGTTAACAAGGAAGATGAAGCTGAAGATGTAATCAAATGATTGCAAAACTGTCCCATTGAATTTTAATTTATATGTTTTAACAAAGATAAGTGAAGAATTATTATAATATATTTATTGTTATATATAAGGAATATTTACATTTGACTTTAACATGGTACTAAGTTAAATGTATCACTTCTTAGTTTTAGGTTTCAGAAGAGTTGTGTACAAAAACTAAAATATCCAAAATGCAAAGATTACAAATAGTTAAAATGCCTAACTCAATAAATTGTGGTCTGCAAGGAGTTGAATAACATTTTTTACTTTCTCTACTATGTATAGTAAGTAGGGGAAGTATTGTATTCCACCCAAAAATTTGATACCAAGATTTCACCGGAAGTACATGTTTTGAGACCGCCTGAATCCAAAAAAAAAGCATTTTTGGACATCCATATGTGTGTGTGTGAACAGCATAACTCAGAAACAAACAGTCGGATAAACACCAAACTTGGTATTTAGGTTCAGTATCTTCCAGAGATGCGACATGAAGGTTTTCAAGAAAATCCCCCACCCCAGACTGCCCTTTATAAGGAACATTTTGAGAAAATTTTAATAAGATATTTTCATGACAAATGAAATGTATATCTCAAATTTTCTGGGAATGTCTCCAAAAGTATTCTTTATTGTGAACGACTTTTGCTTAACTGGTAAACCATAAGAGATAGACAAAATTTTACTACACTAAATGTAGATTGCGTTAAAATACACAATATATGTCATATACATTTTTTTTGTTGAGTGAACCATTTTCCAGATATTGCTTGTTATTCCCTTAAATTTTCCAATACTTTTTCTCAAATGGGAATTCATTATTCATTTTTACTTTCTCTACTACATATAGTAAGATGGGGAAGTATTGTATTCCACCCAAAAATTCGATACCGAGATTTCACCAAAAATACATGTTTTGAGACCCCCGGAATCCAAAAAAAGGATTTTTGGAAATAAGTCTGTGTGTGTGTCTGTGAACAGCATAACTCAGAAATGAACAGTCGGATAAACACCAAACTTGGTATTTAGGTTCAGTATCTTCCAGAGATGCGACACAAAGGTTTTCAAGAAAATCCCCCCACCCCAGATTACCCTTTACATGGAACATTTTTCGAAAATTTTAATTTTCTCAAAAATGGCTAACGATTTTGATTAAAATATCATATGTTTAAGATATTTTCATGACAAATGAAATGTATATCTCGAATTTTCTGGGAATGTCTCCAAAAGTATTCTTCATTGTGAACGACTTCTGCATAACTGGTAAACCATAAGAGATAGACAAAATTTTACTACACAAAATATGTAGATCGCATTAAAATACACAATTTATGTCATACATTTTTTTCGCTGAGTGAACCATTTTCGAGATATTGCTTGTTATTCCTTTAAATTTTCCAATACTTATACTTTTTCTCAAATTTGTTAATCATATTTTTTGTCCTGGTAATGCAAAGAGAATGGAATGCGCCGCATAGCAACCAGCTCTTAAAATATTTGACTCTCGCTTAAAGCCTAGCAATTCCCCTTGCATCTACAAGAAAATTAGCAATAAGATTAACATCTCGATTAACATGAAGCAAATGGAGAATAAGCGTTTGTAAAAATAGTTTGTACAAGAGTAGAGAAAGTCATGTGAGTGTAACACATATTTTTTTTTACTTGGTCTTATAATGTTCTTTTGCAGAAGAAAGATATAATTCATCTTGTTTATACCTACCTAAAGAATTAAACCATACCTTATGTTAGACTCAAAAAATGCAAATGGAAAATACATACTTCTCACTTATTCAGGAGGAATAAATTCTCTCAAATTTTGTATTAAGAATATTACACTGGACTATCTTTTCTTCAGGTACTCAATGTGAAAAGTCCAAGCTATTAATTGAAACCCCAAAATTTTAAAACCAGCTATATCAACTAATAATTGTTTCAAAGTAAATAGGAGATGCAGTTTTGTCTTTATTTAAGAACATACTATTGGCTCCATTCAGATGCTTTTGTCATGATATCTTCACATTGTTCAATATGTTTAGGTTAGGTCATTTCCACTAATAAAAAAAGTTGTATCATCAGCAAACATTATAGTACAGTAGAAATATTATTATAGTATAACAGCTTAGTAAAATCCCTCCGTCTATAGACTGTGTGAGTATTCAGGAGGGATAAATCGCCCCCACTCTGCTTGTCTTTTGCTATTGCATTATCCAACGAGATGTCTTAACAATGCATTCAAATCAGGGCTGATAATTCTGTCGTCAAAAAGCTCAGTAAACAAATGAAGTGTCTCCTAAGCGGTGTGTGCAGTAGCTGAATCCTGCTGAAAGAATGACTGCTGACATTCAGCATCTGTCAGCTTGAAGAAAGGCTGTAAAATTGTGGCAGTAATTTGTATCACAACAATGTAAATGCCATAGTGATTATAGTGTAAATAAGCATTATTGTATGACATTGATTTGAGATGTTTGTTAATTATAAACATTGTTAGGAAATAAGTTTACATGGTCTCACTGAAACTGACAATAAGAGCGGGCAACAATGAGCGAGGGGGTGAGTTGTTTATCAATTATTAGAGACAAGCAAATGACGTCAGATTGGCGCGCTTTTCTGAGAAATGGAGGGAACATCTTCCCTAAAGCATATGCGTTCATAATTTTGATTGGATATAAATATAGACGCTAATGTTGGCGCGTTTTATTAACCAATAGCAGCTCGGTTATAATCTTTAGGCATATCGGGTGAGGGTGTATAAAAAGCTAAAGCCGAGAAGCGGGTGGCACACAGTCCAACAGAAACATTTGTGCATTACACGTCGCTCAGTCCAGAAGAAACATTCGCGGGTAACACATAGCTCAGTCCAACAAAAGCATTCGTGGGTAACACGTCGCTCAGTTCAACGGAAGCATACATAAAGTACAAGTTACGCAATTCTACAGAATCTCTCGCATTGTAAAGTTAGTTATAAATGTGAAATACGCGAATTAATAATGTGCAGCAAATAAGTGATATTAGAAAATATAACAGTTTCAGTTTGGCGTGTATCAAGAATAATTATGTGAAATGAATAACTTGTGACGGCAATAAAAGTGTAAAAACAAAATTCTTTGATCAGTGTTATCTTTTAGTAACAAGTCCTTTCCGTTTACACACCCTGTTTAAGAGATTTGCTCGACCGAGAAATAATAGCTAGCCGGAGGATAATGAACTCAACATTCAAAGTAGTAAAACAATAACAGGCGCCCAACAATAGATAACACGAAGTGACCGCGACAAATTGGCTCCCATACGTGGTGCATATAAACATGAAGCATCTTTCAACTACAAAAAAATATTCCACTACAAATTGGTTCCCATACGTGGGGCAGATAAACATGAAGCATCCTACAACTACCAACAAATATATACGACTTAAAAATGTGTCTTTGATATTTTACACCATGAATAGTGGTTTCAAAAAGCTTTGATGCACTGTGATTTTTATTTATGAGGAAATTTAAAAAACAAGGCATATCAAATAATCCCCATACAACTGAGGTTCTAAAAGCAAATATCACCAACAAATTGCTGCAATTATGTTTCGAGCTAACGGATGTAAATGGGAATTTCATATGCAGACATCATCGATGTATTGCTGCTGAGAGTCAACATTTTCAGCATTGCTTATAACACAGGTTAGTGTTCCATTGTTATTATTGTTTTCACTAATGCATTCAGTAAACATTTTACGCCCAACGATTCGGTGTCTCGCATAACCTACCGCTCTCTGCTGGCCACTAGTTGTATTAACAACCTTGTATTTCTTATTGGGGCTTATAGTTTCTTTTTTCTTCACCATTTATTTGCTACTCTTAACGTATAAGGTCATATTGCGTCTTTAGCCTTTGTAAGAATTGCCCATTGGCACTGATGTTCACTCGTTAACTATTGGTAATTCTTAGGGTTTTTACTTTGGGTTTTCTGTATAGTTCATTAAATTCACACACACGTACTCACTGTCACTCATGCTTCCAGACACTAGGGAGGATGGGGAATAATACTGGCTAAAGTAAAATTCCTAGCCTCCAGCCAGGAATCGAACCTTGAGGCAGTATTTTATATCATAACATGCTGTGAATGCCAGAGTGATTATACTGTAAATTAATATTATTGTATGTACATGATTTTAGATGTTTGTTAGCCATAAGTATTGTTAGGAAATAAGTTTGCACGGCCTAACTGAAACGACAATAGAAGTGGGTAACAATAAACCGAGGGGGTGAGTTGTTTATCACTAAGAAGAGACAAACAGATGACGTCAGGGTAGCGTGCCTTTTTTAGAAATGGAGGGAATATCTTCCCTAGAGTATAGATGTTAGTAGTAGTGATTGGCTGACCAAAACGGACGCTAAAGTGGGCGCGATTTGGTAACCAATAGCAGCTCTATTATAATGTTTAGGCAATTCGAGGTGCCGTATATATTCACGAGCCATAAGCAAGTGTCGCCAAGTTTTGAAGAATCTCTCACGAGGTGCACATCGCAGAGTTAGTTACAAAAAATTTAAAGTACGCGAAGTAATTAGTGTGCGGCAACTAAATGACTGTAGTTACATTCGTAAATATCACAGTTTCAGTCAGGTGTGTACAAAGATTAAATATGTGAATTATTAATTAAGTGTAGCAGCAATAAAAGTGTAGAAACAAATTTTTGTATCAGTGTTATCTTTTAGCAACAACTCCTTTCCGTTTACACGCCCTGCTTAGAGATACTTGCTCGACTGAGTTATAATAGTTAGCCAGAGGACAATGAACCCAAATTTAAAATAATAAAACAAGAGGCGCGCAGTAAATAAGATAACACAAGCCATTGAGAACTGCGACAATCTGGGACCTCTGGATTTGCAAGCTAGCATTGTAACCACCAGACCACAGAGGCAGTCGCCTCTAGTTTTAAGAGTTCAAACATAAGTCAAAGCAGATTTCTGCATAAGAGATTGAAAATAAAATTAGGAGTAACTTTAGTTGGGTCCTACAATGTAAAAGCTTTAGGTTTGGTCCACTTAGATTAAATGGTGTAGGTTTCTATAAGACACTGCCAACCAGGAGGGCAAATTTGACAATTGACAATTTTTTCATAACTTTAGCAAACAATTAACATCATGATAGGTGTATTTGTGGATTTTGCACTTATAAGGATTATAAAATAATATACTAGTTAGAGAAGAAGATGGCTTAAATTTGAACAACTATGCAAACTAGAGGGGCAAACTCTGCATTCCAGCTAATTTATTTTTTCTACTTCATGTTAATCAAGATAAACCTTTGCAGAAATAGTTACATTACACATTGTGTTGTAGGTGCAAGGAGAAAAAAACTGAATGTTACTCATTTAGAAGCAGGCCACTATGTGCTGACCTTGAAATGCCATACTCTTTCCATGACATTGCAAGAAACAGCTGAATAGCAATAGCACTTTACAAGTAGTATTGAAAAATTCAAACCAATAATAATGAATATCTCTATTTGTTAAGGTTTACCAAATAAAATTAACCAAACCTTCTAGGGCTTCACAAGCTAATCCCGGGGAGGGCAGATTTTCTTGAAAATGTTTGTGTTGCATCTTTGGAAGATCTTGAACTTAAATATCAAGTTTGGTATTCATCTGTCATTTTATTTTTTTAGCTATCCTGATCACAGACACATCCAGTCCTTTTTCTAAACTCTTTTTTTTCTATTCAGAGGGTCTGTAGAGGCATGTGTTCAGGGCTGTATTTAGAGGGGGGGTTTCTAGGATTCAACCCCCACCCCCGAAACTTCTGACAGTTTTATTTATTTAAATTCATAGCAAACCAATATGGGAAAATGTCATTAGATAACAATAGATCTAGTGCTAGTAGCACATTTACAAGAAAAGGGGAAACTTAATATTGACTTACATAGATAAGGTGACCATACATTCCGGTTTTCAAAGCAGTCTCCATGTTTTGTGCTGTAAGGTGGAATATCCTCATTCTGGTGAGGTTTTCTTGTCTATATAATGTCTCCAAGCAATTTTCTTATCCATGTAACGTCTATATACTACGGAGTAGGTGCATGGTAACTGTGTGGGGTACTGTTAAGTTTAGATCATCTAGTGGAAAACCCTCCCTGAAATTTTTTTCTGGGTATGGGCATGCATGTGTTCAGGATTGAATTTTCTGTACCATGGAGACATGGTAGAGAAAGTATTAACCAGTCATATTGTAAGTGTAGTTGTACAGACAATATTATGAGATACCTTTACCTTTTCTTCTTCTTTGCTCCTAATACTCATTAATATATCTTAAATAATTATGAACAAAACAATGGAAGAATGGAGTCAGGAAAGACACTTTGGTTTATGTTCAGTAGAAAAGAAGAAAACGCCCCCCCCTCCTCATTGATGAAGGTAATGTAGAAATGCATGCTGTGTAGACTCGTTAGCTGTGTTAATTTTCTCATGTCATGATAAGATCATATTTCATGCTATCACATAGCATTGACACTTTTATGTGTCAAGATAAACCACTTGATTTTTCTGATAGGTATGGGGGGGGGTGACTGTTACTGAGTGGCTTTTACCAATAGACACAATGCATGTTATTATGATTATCAAGGAGATAATGACAAACATGAGATGAGAGACAAACAATTTCATGTTTACAAAATAAAAATCTTTGTTTCCACCCAGTATTATTTATCATTTTCTCTACCACGTACATAGTAAGTAGAGAAGATATTGCAATTCCATTCAAAATTGATAACAAAACTTCACCAGAAATGCATGTTTTGAGGCCCCCTGAATAAAAAATCTGATGTGTTACACTCACATGACTTTCTCTACTCTTGTACAAACTATTTTTACAAACGCTTAATCTCGATATGCTTCATGTTAATCGAGATATCGAGATGTCAATCTTATTGATAATTTTCTTGTAGATGCAAGGTGAATATGGTAAGTTTTAAGCGATAGTCAAATATTTTAACGCTGGTTGCTATGTGGCGCATTCCATTCTCTTTGCATGTCCAGGACATAAAAAAATGAATAACGAATTTGAGAAAAAGTATAAGTATTGGAAAATTTAAGGTAATAACAAGCAATATCTCGCAAACGGTTCACTCAACAAAAGAAATATATATGACATAAATTGTGTATTTTAACGCGATCTACATTTTTTGTGTAGTAAACTTTTGTCTATCTCTTATGGTTTACCAGTTATGAAAAAGTCGTTCATAATGAAGAACACTTTTGGAGACATTGCCAGAAAATTCGAGATATACATTTTATTTGTCATGACAATATCTTAAACATATGATAGTTTAATCAAAATCGTTAGAGCCGTTTTTGAGAAAATTAAAATTTTCGAAAAATGTTCCATGTAAAGGGTAGTCTGAGGTGGGGGGATTTTCTTGAAAACCTTCGTGTCGCATCTCTGGAAGATACTGAACCTAAATACCAAGTTTGGTGTTTATCCCACTGTTCGTTTCTGAGTTATGCTGTTCACAGACACACAGACAGACACACACACGGACATGTTTCCAAAAATGCTCTTTTTGGATTCAGGGGGTCTCAAAACATATATTTCTGGTGAAATCTCGGTATCGAATTTTTGGATGGAATACAATACTTCCCCTACTTACTATACGTAGTAGAGAAAGTAAAATAAAGTTTAGAAAAAGGTCAGTGTTTGTGTGTGTGTATGCTGTGAGCAGCATAACTCAAAAATAAAAATTCAAACACCAAACTTGGTACTTATGTTCAGTACTTTCCAAAGGTGAAACACAAAGATTTTCATGAAAATATCCCCACCCCAAACTACCCTTTACATGGAAAATTTTTTATTTTCTAAAAAATGGCTCTAATGATTTTGATTAAAATACAATATAAAAGATATTTACATGACAAATAAAACGTATATTTTGAATATTCTGGGAATAGCTTGTGAAGTGCTCTTCATTCGAAAGCAATTTTGTATAACTGGTAAATGTTAAGTGATAGATGAAAATGTACTACACAAAAGATATGGATCTTTTTAAAACACACCATTTATTTAAAATGCTTTTTATGTGGTATCAGTCATTTCTGAGATATCCATTATTAATGGTTTGATTTGTTTAATACTTCGTCATACTTTTTAAGTCCCACCGATTTTTAATGGTTTCTCGCAATATCATTAGAGTATGGAATTTTAAGGCCAGTGTCCAGTTGTTAAACATTTGACTATCGCTATTCTCTTTGTATCTATAACGAAATGTGTAATGTAGCTATTTCTGCAAAGGTTTATCTGCATTAAAATGAAGTAGATACGAAAATAAACTTTTGTAAGAATAATTTGTATATTCACTAATAAACGATAGAGGGTACATGTGAATGTACCACATCAGATTTGTTTACATCCGTTCTACAGATTATTCTTAAGGAAGCTTTCCCCTAGTAGGTAAGAGAAAGTACTTATTCCACCCAAAAATTTGTTGACAAGATTTCAGCAGAAATACATGTTTTGAGGCCTGCAGAATAAAAAAGTTTTAGATAAAGATTCATGTCTGCATCTTTGAACAGCATCTAGGAACACAAAAATGAAATGTCCAATAAATACCAAACTTGGTATTTAAGTTAAGCATCTGCTAAGAATGTGACATGAAGATTTTCAAGAAAATTCCTCCACTCCAAACTACTGTTTATAGATTGCAAAAACATATTCAAAATTTTCTGTTTTTTCAAAAATTGCTCTATGGTTTTTATTAAAATACATGTTTCAGGTATTTACACGACAAATAATATGTATAGCTTAAATCCTTTTGGGGATAGCCTGTGAAGTCATCTTCATTCGGAAGAAATGTTGTATGATTTTGTACAAACATAAGATATCAACAAAAGTATAATACTACACAAAAAATCTGATGTGTTACACTCACATAACTTTCTCTACTCTTGTACAAACTATTTTTACAAACGCTTATTCTCCATATGCTTCATGTTAATTGAGATATCGAAATGTCAATCTTATTGGTAATTTTCTTGTAGATGCAAGGAGAATATGGTAGGTTTTAAGCGATAGTCATATATTTTAACGCTGGTTGTTATTTGGCGCATTCCATTCTCTTTGCATGTCCAGGACATAAAAAAAATGAATAACGAATTTGAGAAAAAGTATAAGGGAATAACAAGCAATATCTCGAAAACGGTTCACTCAGCAAAAGAAATGTATGACATAAATTCTGTATTTTAACGCGATCTACATTTTTTGTGTAGTAAACTTTTGTCTATCTCTTAGGTTTACCAGTTATGCAAAAGTCGTTCACAATGAAGAACACTTTTGGAGACATTCCCAGAAAATTCGAGATATACATTTCATTTCTCATGACAATGTCTTAAACATATGATATTTTAATCAAAATCGTTAGAGCCATTTTTGAGAAAATTAAAATTTTCGAAAAATGTTCCATGTAAAGGGTAGTCTGGGGTGGGGGGATTTTCTTGAAAACCTTCGTGTCGCATCTCTGGAAAATACTGAACCTAAATACCAAGTTTGGTGTTTATCCGACTGTTCGTTTCTGAGTTATGCTGTTCACAGACACACACACAGACATGTTTCCAAAAATGCTTTTTTTGGATTCAGGGGGTCTCAAAACATGTATTTCCGGCTAAATCTTGGTGTCGAATTTTTGGGTGGAATACAATACTTCCCCTACTTACTATACGTAGTAGAGAAAGTAAAAAATCTTATGCGATACATTCACATGACTTTTTCTACCCTCTATCATTTATTAGTGAGCATACAAACTATTCTTACTAAACTTTATTTTTATATCTACAATGTTTATTAATTCAAATAAACCTTTGCAGAAATAGCTACATTACACATTTCATTATAGATACAAAGAGAACAGTGTTAGTCAAATGTTTAAGAACTGGATGCTATATGCTGGCCTTAAAATTCCATACTGTTTCCATGCAATCGCAAGAAACAACTGAATGTTGACAGGGCTTTAAGGAATGACCAAAAAATGAACAATTCGAACCTTTAATAACAGATATCTCAGCAATGGCTTATGCCACAAAAAACTTATTTGAAATAAACTGTGTGTTGTAAAGAGATTTAAATTTTTTGTGCAGTACGCTTTCGTCTATCGCTTAGTGTTTAGCAGTTATACAATCAAAATAGTTAGAGCCATTTTTTAAAAATTAAATTTTCAAAAAATGCTATGTTCCATTTTGTTTTTGTGTTATGCTGTTCACAGACACACAGCCTTTTTCTAAAAAAGGTTTTTTTGGATTCAAGGTGCCACAAAACACGTATTTCCAGTGAAATCTTGGTATCAAATTTTTGTGTGGGATGCAATACCTTCTCTACCTACTAGGTATGTGATAGAGAAAGTAAAAATGTACATCACTTCAAAACATGCACTTTATTTCAAATAACCTTTATTGTAACATCAGCCATTTCTGAGATATCTGCTATTATGGTTTGAATTGTTCAATACTTTGTGATATTTTATATGTTCACTTATTTCTCGCGATGTTATGGAAAGGGTATGGAATTACGGGCATCATATAGTGACTAGCTTTTAAAAATCTATCAATTCGTTTTCCTCTACCTCATTGTATCTACAACGAAATGTGTAATGAAACTATTTCTATAAAGGTTTATCTCATTAACATGAAATACATAGGAGTTTCTCTACTTTTGTGTAAACTTTTACAAATGCTTATTCTCCATCTACTTCATGTTAATCGAGATAAACATTTGCAGAAACTTATCTTATCAGCTAATTTTGAAGATTTAGAAGCTAGTAACAGTGATGTGTCATAATTTAAAATAAAGAGAGTTGAGGGTTGTTACACTACATCACTAAAATATTCTTACTTGAACGCGTTTCGGGAGACGGCTTGTTCCCATCGTCAGCATTTTCTCAACTGATGTTTCCGGTCATTGTCTTGCTATTGTTCCAAAATAACTTTCAGAAGATGCTTTGAAATTATTAAATTTACAAAAAAGAATTATTAAATTCATAATAGAAAAAGAAGAAAATGGCCAATTACCTTACCTAGGCATCAGGATCATCAGAAATAATGCTCACAACAAACTAACATTCGGCATTTACAGAAAACCAACGCACACAGAAAATTATATTAAAAACAATAGCTACAATCCTACAAGCCACAAACATGCTATTTTAAATACTATTACAAACAGGTTAGTACATATACCAATGGTGAAAGAGGAATATCAGAAAGAATACCAACACCTTATCCACATAGCCACTATGAATGGATACCAGAAAAAAACAATACATAAGAAGATAAAAAGGTTTGAAAGACAGAAATACATCCAACAAATGACTACGTTACTCAGACAACAAAAACCACAAGCATATAGAAAATTCACTTATCACCCTTGGACACATCATAAATTTCAAAGAAATACATCACCCTGTCTCCACAGAATAACCACAATATACAGAAACTACTATGCAACAGAACAAAAGATCCCAACGATAAATCAGCTGGTATATATCAAATTGTTTGTAATGACTGTAACCTGGTATACATAGGAAGAACCAAAAGAAATCTGGAAATAAGACTTAAAGAGCATATGAGATGCATTTACCAAAAGCAGCCAGATAAATCAGCAGTAGCACATCATTTCTGGTCTTCAAACCATATCACTCCGAACATAAAACTCTTAAAACCGATCAACAGCAGCAATGAATTGGACATCTGGGAAAAAAATCTGATGTGTTACACTCACATGACTTTCTCTACTCTTGTACAAACTATTTTTACAAACGCTTATTCTCCATATGCTTCATGTTAATGGAGATATCGAGATGTCAATCTTATTGATAATTTTCTTGTAGATGCAAGGGGAATATGGTAGGTTATAAGCGATAGTCAAATATTTTAACGCTGGTTGCTATGTGGCGCATTCCATTCTCTTTGCATGTCCAGGACATAAAAAAAATGAATAACGAATTTGAGAAAAAGTATAAGTATTGGAAAATTTAAGGGAATAACAAGCAATATCTCGCAAACGGTTCACTCAACAAAAGAAATGTATATGACATAAATTGTGTATTTTAATGCGATCTACATTTTTCATGTAGTAAAATTTTGTCTATCTCTTATGGTTTACCAGTTATGAAAAAGTCGTTCGTAATGAAGAATACTTTTGGAGACATTCCCAGAAAATTCGAGATATACATTTTATTTGTCATGACAATATCTTAAACATATGATATTTTAATCAAAATCGTTAGAGCCGTTTTTGAGAAAATTAAAATTTTCGAAAAATGTTCCATGTAAAGGGTAGTCTGGGGTGGGGGGATTTTCTTGAAAACCTTCGTGTCGCATCTCTGAAAGATACTGAACCTAAATACCAAGTTTGGTGTTTATCCGACACTTCGTTTTTGAGTTATGCTGTTCACAGACACACACACGGACATGTTTCCAAAAATGCTTTTTTTGGATTCAGTGAGTCTCAAAACATGTATTTCCGGTGAAATCTCGGTATCGAAATTTTGGGTGGAATACAATACTTCCCCTACTTACTATACGTAGTAGAGAAAGTAAAAATATATATTGTCAAACATAGGAATCACCTAATTAATTTTGAACTGCCGCCACCCAACAGCCTTTGCAGGTTCATCAGCCCAGCACCAGAGAATACCACTAGCCACACACATCCCCCAGACAATGATCGGAAACATCAGTTGAGAACATGCTGACGATGGGAACAAGCCGTCTCCCGAAACGCGTTCAAGTAAGAATATTTTAGTGATGTAGTGTAACAACCCTCAACTCTCTTTATTTTAAATTATCTTATCAGATCTTATTGCTAATTTTCTTGTAGATGTAAGGGGAATATGGTAGGCTTTAAGCGATAGTCAAATCTTTTAAGGGCTGGTTGCTATGTGCCGCATTCCATTCTCTTTGCGTGTCCAGGACATAAAGAAAGCGAATAACGAATTCCCATTTGAGAAAAAATATAGGTATAGGAAAATTCAAACAAATAACAAGGAATTCTCGGAAATGGTCCACTCGACAAAAAAATTGTATATTGTGTGTTTTAATGAGATCTACATTTTTTTGTGTAGTAAAATTTTGTCTATCTCTTGCAGTTTGCTAGTTATGTGAAAGTCATTCAGAATAAAGAGGACTTTTGGGGACATTCACAGAAAATTCAGGATATGCCTTTCATTTGCCATGAAAATATCTTAAACATATGATATTTTAATCAAAATTTCAATCCTAACTAAAGAAATTTATAAACAAATACACACCAGGGTGCAGAAGGGTCGCTGCATCCTAACAGGCAGTTCGAGGAGCTATCTGCTTCCTCTCTTCTTTCTTATAACCTAAAAACAAACCTTCTTCCTGAAACATCATTTCCAAGTTGAAGTACTCATCCTGTGGTTAAACCCTGAGAGGGTGGGCACACAGCAAACACTCACTCGGGCTAAAACTTAGCCTGCCAGCTGCCAGTCGGAGTCGATGACTGAACTACATGAGGGAGACAATTTACAGATGCTTTACAATACT
This sequence comes from Deroplatys truncata, assembly GCA_030765065.1. Taxonomy (NCBI): domain Eukaryota; kingdom Metazoa; phylum Arthropoda; class Insecta; order Mantodea; family Mantidae; genus Deroplatys; species Deroplatys truncata. Next base: position 20,049,155 of record CM060979.1, read on the forward strand.
GTCATTTGCTTCTCTTATAGTGCACATGAGTCGGTGATGCCTCCTCATAATATATTGTCATATTTGCACAATTGTACTCCTCTACCTCTGTTTATCTAGCTTATAGATGGCATCAGTTATATTTTCTTCTTGTGCCATCTATTTTATTGCAGTTGGTTTATTCAGAAGGTAGACTTAGGATATTTTAGTTTCTGTTCCGGAAGTTTTGGTACATAGATGGCATAGTTTCCTTCCTGAATCATTTATAGTATTTATTTTAATGTTTGGCTGGAACTCTGTGTCAAGATATTGAAATATCCAATATTGGTATTTACCTATCAACTGGAATTCTGCAGAAAAAATTACATACTAATCAATATAATCAAAATGTTTTTTATTATTATTTGTTACTGAAATTTGTGATAATTATGAGCTTCCATTTTCAGCAAGAGCGCGTTGCGGTATCTGATACTTTTACCATATACTCTGTGTAAGACGGTTTACTCTTCTGAATCTTTTACCAATTAAGTGGTATAAACATGTTAGATACCGACAGCAACAAGAGCATCAACTAACACCGATTAGATCTTAGCAGTAACCTCGTAAAGAAATGAACCTTGCGAAAGCAAAATTTAATATTAGAACAGTAATGGTGACATTGGTTACCGCTATCAATAAGAACTATTGTTGTAATGTAAACACAACATTACTACAAATAACTGTTTATGAGCGTTGACATTCTGACGACTCCTTGTATCTTGCCCTCGGATTCGTTCACAAGTTTCTGCCTAGGCATTTGGTCAAAACATAAAACCGTTTAACCACATGCGGAAATGAAGATCCCTGTTCGTAGTGCCAAATTATGTACCACAGAACAACGAAACTAATGGAATACTGCGTCATGTCATTATACATTCTTTGGACGGATACGGACCATCCGAGAGGTTTAGTCTTTGCCCTCTCTCTCGCCGTCCTTCATGAAACGCCCACGCAGAGAGCAATGCCATCTTTTGCGCTACGTTCAAACTCGCCGCGAGCATACTTCATGCTGCACATCCAACGTGAGAGACAGCATTCCCGGTTTCTGTCGGCTTCAAGATGGGTCTCTGGAACGTCTACTTGGGCATTCTTATCTCCATCGTGAGCGTTAGTGTAAGTAATTGTTTTGTTTACTTGCTTAATAATGCATTCGACATATTTTACAGATTTTAACCGCCGGTAAACGAAGGCGCGCTTTTCCTTCATTCCTTCATTTTTGAAGATGCTTGCTGCACTAACAGGATGTTATTGTTACTTTCTCTATCACCTACCTATAATAGGTAAACGATTGCGTGACGCATGTTTCGTTATTTCGAAAATGATTCTAATGATTTTGACTAAATCAACACGCCTTTAAGATATTTGCAAGACTGGTAACATTTATATCTTGAATTTCCTGCGAATAGCCTGTGAAGTCTCTTCATTGTGATATGATATTATGTATTTTTGTGTAGCTGGCAGACGAAGAGCGTGTATGTCGAAATACACAATTTATTTCAGTTTGCTTTATCTTTAACCATTTTTGAGATATTTGTTATTATTGGTTTAAATTTGCCACCCCGACACACCCACACACAAAACCTGTATTTCCGGTGAAATCTATATAGAATTTTTGGGTGGAATGCAATATTTCCTCTAGCTTCTAGGTAAATGGTAGAGAAAGTAATATGTATATATAATAGGTTTCTATTTTTTGTACCTAGTAAGTAGAGAAGGCATTGCATTCCACCCTAAAATCTGATACCGAGATTTTACCGCAAATACATATTTTGAGGGGCTCAGAATCCAAATAAAGCGTATTTGGAAACACGTCCGTTGTATATGTCTGTGAACAGCATAACTCGAAAATAAAAGTCGGATAAACACCAAACTTGGTATTTAGGTTCAATATCTTCCAAAGATGCAACACGAAGATTTTCATCAAAATCTCCTACTCAAACTTCCCATTACATGGAACATTTTTCGAAATTTTTTATTTTCTAAAAAATGGCTCTAACGATTTTGATTAAAATACCATATATTAAAGATATTTACAAACTGTATATCTTGAATTTTCGGGGAATAGCCTATGAAATCCTCTTCATTCGGAGGGAATTTTGTATAATCTTGTATTAACAGTATAACTGGTAAATAGTAAGCGATAAACGAAAACGTACTTCACAAAAAAAATTAGATCTCTTTAAAAAAGCACAATTTAAAAATTATTAAAGGTTCAAATTGTCCATTTCTCTGTCATTCTAAGTCCTTTCAACATTCAGTTGTTTCTCGCGGTTGCATGTAAACAGTATGGCATTTTAAGGCCAACATGTAGCGTCCAGTTCTAAACATTTGACTATCGCTGTTCTCTTTGTATCTATAACGAAATGTGTAATGTAGCTATTTCTGTAAAGGTTTATTTGGATTAAAATGTAGTTGATAGAAAAATAAGCTTGAGTAAGAATAATTTGTGTAGCCACTAATAAACGATAGAGAAAGTCATGTGAATTTATGACAAAAAAACTTTTTTTTTTTTTGCTTCCTATTAGAACTTTCGTTTGCTGAAAGTATATAAGGTGCCATATAGATTATTCTATAAGTAGAGCTTTGTATACCAAAGTTCATAACAGTTTGGTCATTCTTGGATGAAAGGGTAGCATAGATACATATGCATACAAACAAACATATATTTTAAAAAATATACTTTTGGCTTCAAGGTTACCCATTATACGCGTTACTATCGATTATTCATCCAAAATAGAAAGGTTACAATTTTATTGTTTTATCCGGCATTGAATTGGTGTATTCTATAAATACAGTGTTGAAAATAATTACAGGGGTGGTTTTTTATAGCTGTAAGTAGTTCTGTAATTTGTGTTTGTATCTAAAGCGTAAGTGTCCAAAGCTTTTTTAAATAGTGGCAATTTATACATAAGGGGTTGAAAAATATGAGTATGGATAGCCTTTTGAAGCTGTGTGGTATCCTATAATTTTCGCCAGGTCGCTTGGTACAGCGCACAAGTTTAGTGTTCTGGTTGACCAAGCAGAATAGTTTTATTTATAAAGGGTTGAAAATAAAGTAAGGGTAGCTTTTAAAATTGTCGAGTACTACATGATTCAAAATAAGGATCAGATGGTTTTTGGAAGCTGTATGTAACCTATGATATTTGCCAACTTCTATTGCATAATTGTGCAATATTTACCATATGGTTTGAAAGTGCAGATTTCTACACAAGGGGTCTAAATGAAAACATGAAAGACAATGGGAAAAGGAATGGAGGTACTCACGTAACATCTAACGTTAAGTTCTGAATGAAGTACTAAATCACGTTTCTGCAATAGCCTGGCTTGGTGACTTCACTCTCAGCCATTACTTTTACCAACTCTGGTGACCAAAATTTGTGAATCCAGCAGAGACAAATCAGAAATTAAAATGTGAGATAATACAGAGCATGGAACTATTTGTTCTTTCCTTCCATCTGCTAGTTTGTGTTTACGTAAGTCAAACTCAGGTCACAAGTACTTAAAGCGTAGCTTACAAGTACTATAATATGAATAGAAAGATTCATTAAAAGAAAGCATTTAGCACAAAATATAGTTAATTACATAAAAAGGGGAGCAAAAAAAATATGATAATTTTTATTATTGCTATTATTATAATTAGCCCTAAATAACAATAGGGGATATATAACGACATTATCAAGATAAAAAATTGCTGCCAATTGGAGAATATCAAACAGGAACAATTTCGGAATTAGCATACAATACAAAATTGATTAAAAGTGTTTATACACAAAAAAAACTACTAATAAGAACATAATTCAGTAAACAAGCTATCGCCTTTACAGTTTTTATGAAGTGAGTATCGACTATCGAGAAATAGTGGCGTCATCCCATCACTAGTATAACTACTTAGAAAAATCCCTCGGTCTATGGACTGCGCGAGTATTCAGGAGGGATAAATCGCCCCCACTCTACTTGTCTTTTGCCTTTGGCTATTAAGTTATCCAATGGGGTGTCTTTAAAGAGGAAGTGGGCTGATGTGCGGGAAACAAGTACCACGTCACTGGTGTGAACACAGCAATTTTATAGTGAAGAAAAATGTAATAGGACCTTGTTTACATCATGATAACTTAAAACTGTATTCCATTTCTGTAAGAGGTATGTTAAAGAGCACGTATTCAAGAAGATGATGATGATGTGTGATTGGTCTCCCTGAAAAAGAAATTAAAGGCGCTAGTTAGATAGATGGGGGAGTGAAGGCTATGCAATACCCTAAAAAGTGTGAATTTTAACTTTTGGAAAATATCCCATGATAATACCGCATGTATGTGAAATGCTATCGCTAGTTATATGCAAACACTTGCTTTTACACCCGCTGCACCTGCTCTTTGTGCGGCCTGTCACAGCACTACTAACTTAGCATTTTCGTTGCAATGCTCTTGTGTCTTTAGTCGTGCCTCTACAGGTGGATAGTTACAACAGTAGTGTGATTAAGTGATAAACGATTTTGTCAAAATAAAATAAAACATGGGCTAGGCAAAATTATGGCGTGTGGTGCTTTAGTAGCGACTCTGAGGCACGCCACCCAAGGCAGTTAGAGAGGGGAAATACATGACCAGGTGAGTTACCTCTCCCAAGGCTTTTTTACTAAGTTGCTGTATTATGGATAAGTCAAATAATGTTGATTTGTATGTTAGGGATTGGGTGTAAGGGTAGCTTATAATTTTGTCGGTATCTAGAATCCAAACTACCTGGTTTTGTCAAAATTATTAACAAAATCGTTAACAACTGCAAGTTTGTCAGATCATAGAACGTCGTCAAAACATAGCACTTAATGACAAGCCATATAAATTGCATTAAATAGGCGCAGTTGTTTGCAGTTTATGAATTTCTGGGCAGTGTAATACAAATTTATGCAATTAAAATACAAAGTAATGGCTCTCCTCTAGCATTTGAAAAAATAAACACAATATTTGTCCGGTGAATAATACCTCTTTCTTCCTCCTCTACTCTGTCTTCATATGAGCATACACAGATGTTTAAACTAGTATCCCTCTTCGCTGATGAGTGTCAGAATGCAATCCTCTAGCATTTATGTTGTACAGAGTGTCTGGAATATGAGGCGACGACTCTGATTAAAGAATAATCTACGAACAGAGACTCGAAACCTATGGCTTATGGTCCTAAGCCAGCGCTCTGACCACTTCACCGCAGGGGCGGCCAGAGTTGACTATAGGGTGGAATTCATAGTCGTCGCTTATGTGAAAAGGAGATGCTTAAGCAATACGTATTTCCTTCTGATAAGGAAACGTTTATTACCATTTGGTATACATAGACAGTACTTATATGCCCAACGCTATGAGCTTTCTATTTCCGAAGCAGATGTGGCAACATGATTCAGCTGTTTCACAGCCACTCGGATGCGCGAAGGAATGTGTAAACGAACATGCAGGTGACTGCATAGCCAGCCGCCATTTCCATATTCGTTGTTGTTTTGTTCGCAACAGCTATTGAGCACGTGGTAGAAGTTTACGAGTTTTAAATGGTGCAATTTATTAATCAGTTAACATTGGTTTAAAATCAAGTAGGTTATAAATTTAGTTAAGGGTTTGTAGTAATAGTTATACAGTTTAGTTAGGTCGACAATATGCTAAAAGGAAAACATTTCAGCGAGCAGGAAAGAAACCAGCTAAAAGAGTGGTGCTGAGAATCGTAGAATGCAGGCAATCGGACGCTGTGTGATGTACAACCTTAGTGGTATTCACTCATGGACTGTTTTAAAACTGAAAACCTGACTGTCTAGCGTGAAGTGTTAGCACTGAGAAGTATTTACAACAATCTGTGCATTGTGTATATGCATGCATGGAAGCAAACCACAAATGCAATTACTACATCATCTAGCAGAAGCAGAAAAATAAAGTAGCCAATAACTTACAATGTTTGGTTTGAACAGGTTTTACACGCGAAATCGCTAAACCCCTGTTTAAGATTTTGATAACCCAACGCATATTTGCGAATTAATGGTAAAGACATGTGACTTGTTAAGTGATCCATTGCACTCGTAGTGATAATGCAAAATAGGCAATTTGATCGAGAAAAGCACTGCAGAAATGTAATTTATTTATTGCAGAAATATTTCCGCATTTTATTTTTAGTATTTTATTAAATGCTTTTGAATAAATGCAGCGGATTCTCGTTTTGTAGGGACCTAAGGGTTTTGGAGAATATAAATGGGAAAACGTCTGAACAGAAAACATATGGATGGTGTTATAATTCTGAAATGCTATGCATTATCTTTTCAAGTAAGCCTGTCTCACTATACGACCTCGTAATCTCTGTTAAGGTTACGTTGTTTAGCAGAAGCATTAGATTGTTACAACAGCGGCTTTGGTAAACCGATATCGCTTCTTAAATTCAGCATCCCCATAAGTTTCAAGTGAATTCTGCAAATCACGCAAATACGTTTATTAATGCGCAGTACAATTTCGTTATGAAGTTCCATATACTCCACGAAATCGCTATTATCGTTAACCTCCGCTGTAAGCAGCTGATGCAAGATGACGTCGGCTCTCCTTATTGTATATAAGCGGAAGTGGAGCTTCCTTATATGAATAAACATTTCCTTATTCGTCTGAAAGAGTAGCGTCTGTGTATTGCAAATCGCTGCTTAAGAATTTCCTTGAAATAAGCGACGACTATAAATTCGACCCAACCCACTCTTGGTACGCAAAGATAAAAATAGAACATTTCAGTGAATCCAATTGTGGCTTTTCCAAATTGCCGAACCACTCTTTCCAGTGGCGTAGCTTGATACTATGTTCTGGGTATACCAGATTTTAAAAATTGGATTTAGAATTTTTTAAATGATGCACAAATTCCCACACATTAGTGTTTCATAAAATAGTGTGAATTCTCATATCAATTCGATTATTATTATTAGTTGTTGTTTTAGTAGTCATTAGCATCACTACTAATTGCTGAAATTGACTGAATATACATATCAAACTAAACTAGATTATAAAAATATAGCGTTAGGTGTAGCTTTACAACACACTGATAAACCATTGTGTGATTGTAAATCATGAAAACATTGTAGGTACTCACTTAGATTTTCTTGTATATAAACTCCAATCGGCTATTTTTATTGCAAGCCTTTCTTTCAATGTTTTTAATATTTGATATTCCTTCAACACCCCATTCCTTTTCCCCGCCAAAAAGCAAACATACGAAGCAACACACTTTGTTATGAATGTAACTGCCAGTTAACCAATTAAATGTACTGTACCAGGATGTTTGAAATGTTCGTTTTTTGGTTCTTTTCCTGGAAGAGAATGCCAAGCTTAGGAATTGCCCTTTTGCCTTTAAGTTCACACATTTTTATCATAAGAGAGTCGAAAACTTAGTTTTTAATAAGTAATCCACTAAATCGATGGAATTGTCCACATTTTTAAAATCATAAATAAAACGCGCACAATGAAAACAATACACAGGTTTACGTAAAATTAACACTTTACTGCATTGCACGGTTGCACGCACATAATGCTGGTTCACCAATAACTGAGGAATGAAATGTTTGTTACACTGCCTTGCCCTACTCTTGTCTCCAACCCCTATTGTCCTGTTTCCGGACCTTGAGAGATCAGGTACACAGAGACTAAGCACTTCATTAAACGTGCTAAATCTCTGCTGCTGCTGCTGCTGCCTTTGCGCCCTTAATGCATAACGAGAGGTCGAAACTTAGTGGGAAAAGCTATATAAATCCACTCTTGATGAGACTTGCACTCGCTCAGCCATCCCAATCTCTACTCGACTTTGCTGCCGCATCATGAGATTTCCAAGCTGCCTAAGTACGCAGTGCTAAAACGTGACACTTAGTAATAGGGGTTGGGGCGTTGGGGTAAGCAGCGATGAAGGTATTAATTCGTTTTTCATCACTTGTTATTTATATGTTTAAAATGTACTTAGTTTCTTCGCAATTTATTTAGATAGACTCAGTCTCAAAGTCTACCCTTACGCTACGCCACTGACTCCTTTGCTTCTGAAATGTAATGTGAAACATGCTGGGGACCCCACTATGGTTCATATTCCACGATAAACTGTAGATCCCCTCTGCGGGTCAACATTGTCGTCGGAGGTAATGGGTTGCGCATTTACTGTGTTTCCATTTAAGAAATGTACTCATCATATTGCCAGGCGGACAGAGGGCAGAAATGTCTAAACATAGAATCTGGTGGTGTTGGCCTTCAGTAACAGTTTTGTGTCTGGGAGAAACAAATCTACAGAGCACAGCTTAGCCGGAATTACTTGACCGATCTTTCTCTTTTGAAAATGCTCCGTTAAACTGCACTGTACCGATTCATGTGCTATAGCTTTGTTAACTTGTTCGAGTCTTTAAAATAGACCAAACCGGAAGTGGTGTGAAGCTAGTCACTAGTCGGTTTATTGCCACTTGCGCCGCAGGAACTTAGAATCACAGAAACGACGAGTTGTGAGGAACGTCTCGTGTTCGGCGTTTTCATTAGAAAGCCCTCGTAGTTTACCTTGAAATAGAATGTTTTACAATCTGAGTTTACCTATTCTGAATCCATAACGCTCAACACAAATGCAAAATCCGCAAGTTCTCTTAGCAAACAAGCTCAATTACATAGCGAAAAGCGGCAGATAGATATTGCTACTGCTGGCGCGTTACTATATTTGGACTAACAGACTACGTTTTGTTCCAGGAAACCAAATTAATTTTATTCCTTTGATATCAACAAGGGCTGTGATAAATTTGCAAGTTTTATATACGAGGGCTGTCCCAGAAGTACCCGACCTAACAAAGAAAACACAAAAAGTTTGGGATATTTCTCTACATAGTTTCCTTTCAGCTTGATACACTTTTCCCAGCGATGTTCAATAGCTTCGATACCCTGTTTACAGTGAGAACCGTCGAGTTCTGCAAAATAGCCATCAACTGCAAGCTCCACTTCTTCAGTGTTGGCAAATCTTTTACCTCCAAGCCATTTCTTCAACTTTGGAAACAGAATAATCACAGAGGGCTAAGTCTGGCGAATAGGATGCATGAGGAAGCAACTCAAACTTTAACTCGTTGATTTTGGCCATGGTGATAATGGATGTGTGAACTGGTGCATTGTCTTATGAAACAGAACTTTCTTTTTCACTAAATGCGGCCGTTTTTGCTTGATTTCATCATTCCAACGCTGCAATAAGTTCGCATAATACTCTCCATTGATTGCTTTATCTTTTTGAAGATAATAAAATTGTCCCACGCACGTCCCCCCCAAAAAAAAAACTGACGGCATGACCTTGCCTGCAGATGGAACTGTCTTCGACCTTCTTTGGAGCCGATTCTCCCCTTTCAATCCACCGTTTTGACTGTTCCTTCGCCTCAGGCGTGAAGTTATGGACCCACGTTTCATCCGCGGTTATAAATCGACGCAAAAACTCTGCTTTATTGCAGCGAAACATCGCCAAACACTCGACTGAAACATCGTCATGACGCTGCTTTTGTTCCATTGTGAGTAAACGCACGGTTTTCTCATGTCCAAATTTTCAGTTAGTGTGCGATGTGCAGCACTTTTTGAAATGCCTACGATGTCTCCTAGCTCGCGCACTTTTAGTCGCTGGTCATCCAGTACCATTTTGTGGATTTTCTTCACAATTTCTGGCGTGGTCACATCATTTGGTCGACCACTGGGATGTTCGTCTTGGCAGCTCGTACGGCCTCGCTTAAACTCTGGCACCCAATATTTTACTGTTGTAAACGAAGGAGCAGACTCCCCCAGAGTAGAATCTAGCTCAGCTTTAATATTAGTTGGACTAAGACCTTTCAAATGAAAGTATTGTATCACATAACGATGGCCGGTTTTATCCGTGTTTACAAATTCGCTGAAAGAGTTCACTATTGATGGCTGCTAAACAATTACTAAACAAAGTCAAACTTCAAACTTAAGCTTTATAAGGTTGGTACTTTCTACCATAGTCATTTGTTTGAAACCGCGACCACTATATATACGTCAGGTCAGGTACTTCTGGGACTGCCCTCGTAGATCATGTTTAGTTCGTCAAGTCCTCTTTGTAAAACAACTACTATGTAAATTGTGTTTAAAAAGAAGTAGAACGGAGTTACACTGATACTCAATACCTCACGTCTTCTCGCAGGAAAATCTTAGTGTCAAACATGAAGTTCACTGCTTCTTATAGTTGAGGTATTTCACAAACTGTGAATTTTTTCATAATAGTCTTAGAATAGAGAGATTCGTGCTCGAAACTGACATCTTAAAGACAGTAGTAGATTTATTGTGATTTCAGCAACCAGTTCACGTTCGTTGGAAAAGTCTGATCACATCCACAAACATTTCGCAACGAGCATGAATCGAATCCTTGAAATCGCAATCAATGGCTTTCTTCCAAGTATGATGTTTAGCCGTCAGCTTCGAATATGAATATCTGCTCTAATGCTACCAGAGAAGCGTTCACTGTTTGTGGCGTATCTCACCTTTATGAAATTATGAAGTTTCGATTGGACACTAAAATCGTCTTGCGATGAGATGTAAGTCATACTGAAGTGGAATATTTGTTGGTAGTTGGAAGATGCTTCATGTTTATCTGCACCACGTATGGAAGCCAATTTGTCGCGGTCACTTCGTGTTATCTTATTTCTGAGCGCCTGTTATTGTTTTACTACTTTGAATGTTGGGTTCATTTTCCTTCGGCTAGCTATTATTTCTCGGTCGAGCAAATCTCTTAAACAGGGTGTGTAAACGGAAAGGTTTTTGTTACTGAAAGATAACACTGATAAAAGAATTTGTTTTTACACTTTTATTGTCGTCACACATTATTCAATTTCACATATTATTCTTAATACACGCCAGACTGAAACTGTTATATTTTCTAATATCACTATAATCACTTATTTACTGCACATTATTAATTCGCGTATTTCACACTTATAACTAACTTTACAACGCGAGAGATTTTGTAAAATTTCGCGACGTATAACCCGCGAACGATTCTGATGAACTAAGCGACGTTTAACTTCTGAATGATTCTGTTGAACTGGACAATACTTGCCTCTGGCTTTAGCTTTTTATACTCCCACGCCCCGATATGCCTAAAGATTATAACCGAGCTGCTATTGGTTAATAAAACGCGCCAACATTAGCGTCTATTTTTATATCCAATCAAAAATTGCGAAAACATATGCTCTAGGGAAGAAATTCCCGCCATTTCTAAGAAAAGCGCGCCAATATGACGTCATTTGCTTGTCTCTAATAATTGATAAACAACTCACCCCCTCGCTCATTGTTGCCCGCTCTTATTGTCAGTTTCAGTGAGGCCGTGTAAACTTATTTCCTAACAATGCTTATAATTAACAAATATCTCAAATCAATGTCACACAATAATGCTTATTTACACTACAATCACTCTGGCATTTACATTATTGTGATACAAATTACTGCCACAATACATGCACTTCCTCCCCGTCTTTGTCTCTCCTTCCTGTTGGGTCGGTTCAAGAGCTTAAAATAAATATGGTATCTATGTTCTTCCAAAGTATTACTCACTTCCTGGGAGTGAACCTGTATAAAAGTCTAATTTTTAGACTACGCATCTGGGACCTGTCCACTAGAGCTGTCTATCTAGCGAGTTTTGGTCATTAATTTGTACCATTCGCGCCTTCGAACACAAATGAGCTCGTGTGTGGGCGAGTGGTATGCCAGACCGAACATTCAGGCAGCAACGTCGTGGCTCTCATTCGGGAGGTTCTGGGTTCGATTCCCGTGGTCGAACTTCCTGACTCATGGGTCTTTTACGGGGTTTTCTCTGATCGCTAGGCGAATGCTAGGAAGGTTGATTACACCCCCCTCCGAATTTACTATCCCTCCATTTCACCTCCAGAGAAGGATGCTGTCTGGAACACTTCGTTCCCCGAAATGGGGCCTTCCAGTGGGATGTGCAGGCCCGCAGCGGGGTAGGGGAGCCTGTTATACCAGCTTCCATCCGGGTAGTTTCAATCTGGAATATGTAAAGAGCCTGCCTTGTCGTGTCTCCTGATCCGACCGCCCTCTGTCTCCTCTCACCTCACTCATCCCTCCCGGGAGACGCCTCGTTAGGTGCTTAGGCACAAAAATCTCCGTAAGTCGAGGTGCTAAGTCCCCCTTCGCTCTTAGTCCCAGTCCTAGGTATACCAGAGTTCGAACGTGTCCCACTCTCGATCCATTCCATATGATATACCGAACGAGTTGGTGTATCATTACCGTTTGAACGCCCAGTGTGACCAGACGCAAGGGGAGTTTGTTAAAGTGAGCAGCCTTAGTTCTCGTGATATACTGGTATGGAGCGGGCGATATTAAGTGAAAAGTTTTCTTAAAGTTAATAATAGCATTAATATAAAGTAACAAATTCATTTGTTTTAAAGGTTGGTAGTAACATTCTTTACTTTAACGAAGTTCTCGAGTTTAAAGAATAATCATTATTTAATTTATTTTATTATATATAATTTGTAATGTTTGTTTAACTAAATGTTAATGCACATGACTCCGAGTATTTTTTTCTTTCCTTTTTTGTTTTTTATCTTTCCTGTCACAGAAATTCTGAATGTAAATAGTACAGTGTGTTCGTTATGTTGCCTGGTCGTGTATGCTCGTATTACACTGTAGGGTTTTCGGTTCTAAAACTGTCGCGTTACTTACTGAGGATGACAGCAACATGCACTATAATGAATGACTATTAACCTTGTTAGCAAGTAGTGTCGATCTGCAGTGAGACATACTTCGCATTCCTCCTGTCTCGAGGTTGTAATTCTTGAATAATTATAGTCACTATGTAGAGTTTCAATTTTAAAAGTGAATAGCGACAGGATTAAAAAAAATACAAAATATTGAGCAATTGAAACCAATATTGTCGGGTATCTCGGAAGTGGTTTATGCCACGAAAACACGTTATTTAAAATAAATTATGTGTTTTAAAGAGATCTAAATTTTTTATCTAATATGTTTTCCTCTGTCTCTTATGGTTTATCAGTTATACAATTTCATTCCAAATGAAGAGGGTTTCACAGGCTGTTCCCATAAAATTCAAGATAAACATTTTATTTGTCATAGTATCTTAAACATATGGTACTTTAACCAAAATCGTTAGAGCCAGTTCTGAGAAAATCCAACATTTCAAAACATCTTCTAAGTAAAGGGTAGTTTGGGTGGGGGTTGTTGAAAAATCGTCGTGCCGTATGCTCTTAGGATTCTGAAATTAAGTACCAAGCTTGATAATTATCGGACTTTTCGTTTTTGAGTTATGTTGTTTTGTTTGTTTGTTTGTTTTTTGTTTTTTTTTTGCCCAGGGCGTCTCAGAACATGTATTTCCGGTGAAATCTTGGCATCGAATTTTTGGGCGGAATACAACACTTCCTCTACTTACTGTAAGATGTAGTAGAGGAAGTAAGGGGTATTATTATGCCTTGTTTGAAGGTAGCAGCAGGGTAATATGCCCACCGTTAAATAACAGTAATGCAAGCACTTCTCGCGTATATCGCACTTGGATATGTAATACGGATATGAATAAAAATTTGCATTACTGAAGATCAGTCACACGTTTCTTATCAGAACAAAGTTGTGTTATTGTCCTTTTTATGCAATCTCGTTCGATAAAGAGCATGTTTGTGTTTCCGGTCAAATTCTAGTAGGAGGAAGATAGCATGTGCTACAAATCACTTGCCTGAGGCGCTAACTTTGTGTAGCTTTCGGATAAGTACACAAAATGATGAATCATACCTCTTTCAGTATTAAGATAAGCAGGTAGGGAAACACTGTACTCTCCATGAATACTAGAGGGCTGCCTGGTCGCCAGCTCCAGCAGTGGAACGGGTCTCCGAACCTGGACTTGTTAAGTACTTCCGCGCGTCTCTGTGGCCTCCTGTGGTTCTCTCACTTCATCCCCTTCCTGGGGTTGTAGCTGCAACAAGGTGTAAGTGGAGAGGTGTCCCCCTCTGCTGTATAACTCTAACCCTAAGGAAACACTGTAACTAAGTTTATACATTTGTGTAGAAATGTTGGAAACCTAAATCTTATGTACTTGCTCAAACACTGTACACCTGAAAAAAGTGCAAGTAAAACTGTTTTAATGAAAGCTTAAACAAATAAGGCAGCAAAACACTCAAGCCTAATGTTATAAAGCAATACCGATCACAAGCCCCAGATTACAGTAGAGCTGCTAGGTTTTCTTCCAAAACAGAAAGGTGGAATTCATCGGGAATTGATGATTTAAATAATTTTATTTAGGTACCTGTAACATTATTACACAAATTCTACAGGATGATTTATGAGGAACTGACACATTTGTTTCTTTAATCGTTTCAAAACGAGTTATGCTAGCGACAACTTATTATACCTGAAATGAGGAATTTTGGGAGAGTATTTACCTCTATAGCAAATGTTGAAAATGTCCTCCATCCTGCATAAGGCGCAACTCAACACGTCGTTCCATGTTACTGGCCACTCGTTGGAGGACTTTGTTGTCAATAGCTTGAATCTCCTGTGTAATGTGCTTCAGATCGTCCAATGTCTGAGGACGTGTGGCATAAAACCCTGTCTTTTAAGTAACCCCATGGAAAGCAGTCCGGCGATGTCAAATCCGGAGATCTCGGTGGCCACAGGTTCTTGGAAATTATCCGGCGTCAAAGAAACTTGCAATTAGTGCCATGGATTCATTTCATGTATGGCATGTAGCGCCGTCCTGCTGAAAATATTCTTGACTCAGCTCTACATCTTCTAGTTGTTCAACTATCTCCATGAAAATCCGTCGGTACTCTGCAGTGTTCACATTGTTTAAAAAAAATTGGTCCCACTATTCTCTGTACGCATATTGCGCACCAAACCCCGATTTTAACCGGGTGCATAGGTGTTTCATGAACAACATGTGGATTTTCGCTGGCCCAATAGCGTGAGTTATTTGAGTTCATGTAGCCGGATAAATGGAACCATGTGATGGACAATATGACAGGATTTTGCACAATGAACGCCTGAAACCAAGGACAATAATTCAGTCGTCTATCCTTATCTGGTTCCTATAACTGATGGACAACCGTAATCCTATACGGCTTTAGGCCTGCACTTTTCACAGCTCTCTGACACATTGAGTAGCTGTACCCTGTCTCCTGCGACGAACGTCTTAATGATTTTTGGGTGACTGATCCAGTCGTGCTCTTACGTCAACAACCGTGGGAAGCCTAGATGAACGAGTTTTGCCTTTTTCACTCACCAGAGATGCAGTTGTTTCCAATTTGTTTACCAGTCCCAGTATTGTGTTTCTTTGGAAAGGATTCCGAACACCAAATTCTCTCTGGTATGCCCTTTAAGTAGCTTTAACTGAATTCGTAATCCAGTATTGCTTTACAAGGAAGAGTCGTTCATTTAATGTGTACTCCATTTTCACGTTGACTAGAACAAAATCTCAAAAACAGCTGCCGACAATAAAACTAACAATTCAAATAAAACATGAACATCCGCGTATCTGGTGATAGGCTATCGAAACTCCAGAACGTTCTGCTTAATTTGGTACTAAAATTGGTGCATTGAGTGAATTTCGAACAAAATAATTAAAGAAAGAAGCGTGTACGTTCTTCATAAATCAGCCTGTATTTGTTAAGGTTACAAACACTAGTACAATACTTTGTTTTTTCATTTGTTAACATTATTTAATTTCATTTAAGTATTTTGAAGCTGAATATTATACTTCCCTCAACTATTGCAATGATCCAGGAATACCTGACAAAATCGTTTGTAACTTCACTACATTGGGAAATAGCAGTAATATAAGCGTAGATCGGTGAAAGCGGAAACCATTAAGTACTGTGTTCCTCTCACGAGAATGTGTCTGTAAGGAATGTGTTGACATCACCAATTCTAGCGTTGTCTGAGAAAGATTACGGCTGTACTTTCAACATATCAACAAGGCTTAAGGCGTCTTAGAAAACATACGCTCTTCTGCTAGTAATGCTGAATTACCAGTTGCTTTTGTTTGCTTTCTCGTCACAGTTTTTAACGTTAGCAATTATTTCTCAGGCAAGAGTGAGTAGAGTTCTTCCTTTCTTACTGGGCATTGTAAATAACTTTATAAATCACTATAAAACACTTACACACTGCTCCAAGTGAAACACGCTGCAATACTAACGTTGCGCGAAGTTTTTAATGTAGATGTTAGATCTGTTTATGACATTGTGAACTGCCACGTGGTACTATCCCCCCCTCACTCCGGAGAGCAGAACACCCGCAGACGTTTTCTCGTAGGAGACCTACAGTACTTCCCAAAGAAGTATCTAGTGGTAATTATTTGTTCTTTCACACAAGCTGTGTGTGGGACAAGGTCGGAAAGGTAGAACCAGACTAAAATTCAATGCCATAGCCGGGATTTCAACCACGGATCTTCCTGGTTCCGTCGGTTGTTCTAACCAAATGAGCTACCTTGGCAACATGCCAGCACGACATTAAATTCTGATTCTACCTTTCCAATCTTGTCCTACACACAGCTTGTGTGAAAGACAATTAAATACCATTGATTGACCTAATAGCTGGTTAAACTATGAAGCCCGGGACTTAAAATACGAGGGCTGCCCCAGAAGTGCCCCACCTAACAAAGAAAACACAACAGTTTTGGGAAAAACCATCTTTATTTCTGTACATAGTCTCCTTTCAGCTCGATACACTTTTCCCTGCGATGTTCAATAGCTTCGATACCCTGTTTATAGTGAGAACCGCCGAATTCTGCAAAATAGCCATCAACTGCAGACTCCACCTCTTCATTGTTAGCAAATCTTTTACCACCAAGCCATTTCTTCAACTTTGGAAACAGAAAATAATCAGAGGGGGCTAAGTGTGGCGAATAGGGTGCATGAGGAAGCAATTCGAACTGTAACTCATTGATTTTGGCCCTGGCGATAATGGATGTGTGAACTGGTGCATTGTCTTGATGAAACAGAACTTTCTTTTTCGCTAAATGCGGCCGTTTTTGCTTGATTTCATCATTCAAACGCTGCAATAAGTTTGCATAATACTCGCCATTGATTGCTTTTCCTTTTTGAAGATAATCAATAAAAATTATAAAAACTGACGCCATGACCTTGCCTGCAGATGAAACTGTCTCCGCCTTCTTTGGAGCCGATTCTCCCCTTTCAATCCACTGTTTTGACTGTTGCTTCGTCCCAGGTGTGAAGTGATGGACCCATGTTTCATCCATGGTTATGAATCGACGCAAAAACTCTACTTTATTGGAAACATCGCCAAACGCTCGACTGAAACACCCTCTCAAGGCTAATTTTGTTCCTTTGTGAGTAAACGCGGCACACATCTTGTGCACGGCTTTCTCGTGTCTAAATTTTCAGTTAGTATGCGATGTACAGCACATTTTGAAATGCCTACGATGTCTGCTAGACGCGCACTTTCATCGACGGTATTCCAATACCGTTTTGTGGATTTTCTTCACAATTTCTGGCGTGGTCACCTCATTTGGTCGACCACTGCGATGTTCGTCTTGGCAGCTCGTACGGCCTCGCTTAAACTCTGGCACTCAATGTTTTACTGTTGTAAACGAAGGAGCAGACTCCCCCAGAGTAGAATCTAGCTCAGCTTTAATATTAGTTGGATTAAGACCTTTCAAATGAAAGTATTGTATCACATAACGATGGTCAGTTTTATCCATGTTTACAAATTCGCTGAGAGAGTTCACTATTAATGGCTGCCAAACAATTACTAAACAACGTAGCATCGTCAAACTTCAAACTTAAGGTATATAGTCATTTGTTTGAAACAACAACCGGAATATACGTCAGGTCGGGTACTTCTGGGACTGCCCTCGCGCTTACGACATTGTAACGCGCCATTGGGATATATAATCTCAAAATGAATTTGAGATCCCCTTGTGGTTTACCGGAAAAAAATATGAATAGGCAGGGGAATGTAATGTCGTGCCGGCATGTTGTCATGGTAGCTCGGTTGGTTAGAGCAACCGGACGGAAACAGGAAGATACGCGGTTCAAATCCCGGCTGTGCCATTAAATTTTTCAGTCTGATTCTACCTTTCCAAAGTGTTGAAGGGTAAATCAGATTAGGAAATTGTATCTATTGCTGTTTAGACGATTTTAAAATAGTTTGTTTATATGAATGACTCTCTCTCTCTCTCTCTCTCTCTCTCTCTCTATATATATATATATATATATATATATATATATATACCACTGTAAAGATACAACGATTAGGAAAGTATAAAATGAAAGCACTTTATTATTAATAATTTTATTATTTTGACGGATATCTAAATCGTCTTTTGTCTCGGAAAAAACAACATTGAAGGCATTAAGTACAATATTATCTAGAGTTTTATACTTGGTTCTTATTTTGTAGTGTTACTTTCTCCACTGCTTAGCTATAGTAAGTAGACATAAGTATTGTATTCCATCCAAAATTTTGATACCGAGAATTTGCTATGAATCGCCTCTGAAATGCTCTTCATTTTGAATGAATTTTGTGTAACTTATAGATAGACAAAAACTTTCTGCTCAAAAAAACAGTCTTGACCTCTTTATAACACCAAATTTATGCCACATAACTTTTTTGTGGCATTACCCATTTCCGAGGTACTCTTTATTATTGGTTTCAAGAGTCAAATACTTTATAATTTATTTAAAGCCACATTTTTCATCCACTCCTTTTCCCTGTACTTCAGTGTCATTTGTTCTGCTTCTCTCAGTGCTTTACTTAATTTAGGGATCTCTATAGCCAGCACCCACTTGTTCAGAAAATCCATGAACAGCTGCACTCTCTGTATCTTGCTGGGTTTCGGGTGGTCTTTGTGTGGGTTCCTGGACATCGTGGCATTGTAGGAAACGAACACGCAACGAAGGCTGTGATTCTACACCCTGATGAATGGGAACGTCCTATGTACTGATTTGGAGGATTTTTTTGAGCAGAAATACATTCTCTCAATGGCATGAGGAGTGGTTTACAACTACCGCCAAACTCCGAGAGGTCAAAGCTACAACACTTCCTTGGCGTCGTTTTTCTCGTCTATCATGTCGCGAGGAGACAGTGCTTGCTCAGCTTGTTATTTTAGTCATAGCCATCTCCCTAAGGGTGAACCCCTGCCTCGCTGTCTCCACTGCAATTTGCCCTGAAGCATTTCCTCACCCACTGTTGTTACTATTCCGCCCTTCGCGAGCGACTTGGACTCTCTCATAATTTAATTACTGTTTTAGGGGATTACTCTGCCTCTATCGCCAAGCTTTTTCGCTATGTTAAATTCAATGGCTTCTTTACAAAATATTATCGTGTAATTTCTGGTGTGTTAATGACTTTCATACTGTGCCCGTGCTGACTTAACCGCTTATGTTTGCTGAAGATTAGTTCTGGTATATATTGATTTGTGAGCTCTTTTGTGTATACGAGGGCTGTCCCAGAAGTACCCGACCTAACAAAAAAACAAAAATTTTGAGAAAAATTCCGATTATAAATCCGTCTTCAAATGCTACGTGTTCAAGACAAGGCAATCCTTATTACTTTCTCTACTACGTATAGTAAGTAGGGGAAGTATTGCATTCCACCACAAAATTCGATACCGAGATTTCACCGGAAATACGTTTTGAGATCCTCTGAATCCAAAAAAAGCATTTTTGGAAACATGTCCGTGTGTGTGTCTGTGTGTGTATGTGTGTGTGTGTGTGTGTGTGTGTGTGTGTGTCTGTGTGTGTGTGTCTGTGAACAGCATAACTCAAAAACGAACAGTCGGATAAACACCAAACTTGGTATTTAGGTTCAGTATCTTCCAGAGATGCGACACGAAGGTTTTCAAGAAAATCCCTCCACCCCAGACTACCCTTTACATGGAACATTTTTCGAAAATTTTAATTTTCTCAAAAATGGCTCTAATGATTTTGATTAAAATATTATATGTTTAAGATAATGTCATGAGAAATGAAATGTATATCTCGAATTTTCTGGGAATGTCTCCAAAAGTATTCTTCATTGTGAACGACTTTTGCATAACTGGTAAACCATAAGAGATAAACAAAATTTTACTACACAAAAAATGTAGATCTCGTTAAAATACACAACTTATGTCATATACATTTCTTTTGTTGAGTGAACCGTTTTCGAGATATTGCTTGTTATTCCCTTAAATTTTCCAATACTTGTACTTTTTCTCAAATTCGTTATTCATTTTTTTATGTCCTGGACTTGCAAAGAGAATGGAATGCGCCGCATAGCAACCAGCGTTAAAATATTTGACCATCGCTTAAAAGTTACCATATTCCCCTTGCATCTACAAGAAAATTAGCAATAAGATTGACATCTCGATATCTCGATTAACATAAAGCATATGGAGAATAGGCGTTTGTAAAAATAGTTTGTACAAGAGTAGAGAAAGTCATGTGAGTGTAACACATCAGATTTTTTAAATTCGAGAGACATTCCTTCAGAGAGCACACATGCCTGCAGTTTATTTTAAACAAGAAGAGAGCTATGACGATTAATGGAGGGGCTTGTTTCCATTTTTACTTTCTCTACTACGTATAGTAAGTAGGGGAAGTATTGTATTCCACCCAAATATTCGATACCGAGATTTCACCGGAAATACACGTTTTGAGACCCCCTGAATCCAAAAAAAGCATTTTTGGAAACATGTCTGTGTGCGTGTCTGTGAACAGCATAACTCAGAAACGAACAATCGGATAAACACCAAACTTGGTATTTAGGTTCAGTATCTTCCAGAGATGCGACACGAAGGTTTTCAAGAAAATCCCCCCACCCCAGATTACCCTTTACATGGAAGATTTTTCGAAAATTTTAATTTTCTCAAAAATGGGTCTAACGATTTTGATTAAAATATCATATGTTTAAGATATTTTTAAGACAAATAAAATGTATATCTTGAATTTCCTGGGAATGTCTCCAAAAGTATTCTTCATTGTGAATGACTTTTGCATAACTGGTAAACCATAAGAGATAGACAAAATTTTACTATACTAAAAATGTAGATCGCGTTAAAATACACAATTTATGTCATATACATTTTTTTTGGAGTGAACCATTTTCGAGATATTGCTTGTTATTCCCTTAAATTTTCCAATACTTTTTATCAAATGGGAATTCGTTATTCATTTTTTTTATGTCCTGGACATATAAAGAGATTGGAATGTGCCACATAGCAACCAGCTCTTAAAATATTTGACTATCGCTTAAAACCTACCAATTCCCCTTGCATCTACAAGAAAATTAACAATAAGATTAACATCTCGATTAACATGAAGCATATGGAGAATAAGCGTTTGTAAAAATAGTTCGTACAAGAGTAGAGAAAGTCATATGAGTGTAACACATTAGATTTCTTTTAGAAAAACAAACATTTCGAAAACTTTTCAATGTAAAGGATAGTATGGGGTGGAGGTTATATGCGTCGCATCTTTGGAAGGCACTGAACCTAAATACCAAGTTTGGTACTTATCCGACTTTTCGTTTTTTAGTTATGCTGTTCACACATACGGACCTTTTTCTAAAAATGCTATTTTTTTATTCAGGTGGCCTCAAAACATGTGTTTCTGGTGAAATATCTGTATTGAATTTTTGTGTATAATACTCTGCTGTGAAATAACCTCGTGTGTGAAATTGGAATACCACAATGGAATTGAGATATGTCAGCTGAGGAAATATCTTATTTTCACTGCTACTCAAAGCACGTGGGAAGGAACATGTAGACATTTTATTTACGGAGTAGTACTTTTAAATACACATTTACCTACCATATCATTCTTAGTCTATACATGAAGTTAAGAGGAGAAAGGTTATCATATAGGCCGCGAGTTTTTAGTTCTGATAAGAAGTTTACCTGATTTGATCCGTGGGAGTGTGTGTGTATTTTATGCCATGCTGTTTGTTTATACAGTTGGAAACTATATAGGAAATCTATGTAGATGAGTATGTTAGAAGTGAAAACTTAATTAGGAAGAAACCTCTGTAGGAGACCCAGGCGTTGGGACCACATTAACACACCCTTGAGTGCATACAGTGTCTCAAAATGATGTATAACACTTTGAAACATTATTTATCAGCAACGAAATGAGACAGAAATACAATGTTTTGTCGCAGTTCTCAGTGGCTTGTGTTATCTTATTTGTTGGGCGCTTATTGTTTAATTATTTTTTTAAATTTGGGTGGTGGTGGAGTGGAGTTTAAGGGCCCGTCGACAGCTAGGTCATTTGGGCCCATTAAATTTGGGTTCTTTGTCCTCCGGCTAGCTATTATAACTCAGTCGAGCAAGTGCCTCTAAGCAGGGTGTGTAAACGGAAAGGAGTTGTTGCTAAAAGATAACACTGATAGAAAAAAAAATCTGAATCTAGACTTTTATTGCCGTCACACTTAATTAATAATTCACATATTTAATCTTTATACACGCCTGACTGAAACTGTGATATTTCCGAATGTAACTACAGTCGTTATAGTTGCCGCGCACAAATTACTTCGCGTACTTTACATTTTTGTAACTAACTCTGCGACGTGCACCTCGTGAGAGATTCTTCAGAACTGTGCGACATTTGCTTGTGGCTCGAGAATATATACTCCTTCACCTCGCATTGCCTAAACATCATAATATAGCTGCTATTGGTTAGCGTCTGTTTTGGTCAGCCAATCACTACTACTAACATATATACTCTAGGGAAGATACTCCCTCCATTTCTAGAAAAAAAAGCACGCTACCCTGACGCCATTTGTTTAGTGATAAACATCTCACCCCTCGGTTTATTGTTACCCACTTCTATTGTCAGTTTCAGTTAGGCCGTGCAAACTTATTTCCTAACAATACTTATGGCTAACAAACAACTAAAATCCTGTACATACAATAATATTAATTTACACTACAATCACTCTGGCATTCACAGCATGTTATGATATAAAATATTGCCTCAGTTTGTTGTGTTGTATTCCTTAAACCTGTATACTGGCGTGCAGAAAGTGTGGCCCATAATGGAACGGATCTGTTATGTTGGTACTGAAAATCTAGCCCACCCCCTACCAGTGAGGCCACCTCTGTTTTTCGAACACAACTCTAGTCATTGGATTGGCAGGGTTCTTTACCTCCCGAAAGTATGGCCGAACTGCTACACTACCGTTTTCTTATTGCCGTTTAGTAGCACAACAACTTAACCTTCGTCTCCATGTCGTTGATGAAAGCTCTCATATATGTACGTCGTAGCTGTCGTTCAGTTTAACCACACATGCAAATAATTCTTCACCCCTCCCTCTAGAAGGCAAAATTATGTTATAATTGGTTTAGCCTTTCCTTGTGTAAAGATTGTTCATTGGTTAGTTTTTATGTCCCTGAAATTATTTTTCGAGCCAGTCACATAGAGAACTAATATCGGTTGCGTGGAGTCAAAAGTTGATTACCTGAAGGTGGAAACCTTATGGAGAGAAAAACACTATGGCGATCTAGGGGAATGGGCCACTGTTTATGCACGTCAGGGTACATGTTCAAAATGTCCCCCTTCTGCTAGAGTACACTCCCAGCAATGACGTAAAACAGAGCGACATACCACCTGGATTGCTGCTAATGGAGTATCATACAGGCATATTGTTCAATCTGAACTCTCAGTTCCTCCAGTGTTTGTGGTTTTGTGGCGTGCACTGTGGTCTATAAAGTTCTCCAAAGGTAAAAGTCTGAGGGAGATGAGGCGGGAACACCGTAGCACTTCCCCTTCTTCCTATCCATCTCTGATTGAATGTGCGATCCAGAAAATTCCTCACATTGATATGAAAGTGAGGTGGAGCCCCGTCTTGTGGGAAGTGAAACACATTTTCATCTTAAAGAGATCATTAAGACGTGGAATTGTGGTATTCAACATTTTCAGGTAACCCCTGACAGTTCCTTCAAAGAAGTACGGTCCAATTATCCCTCTGGAAGACAGACCACCCATACTGCTACTCCTGGAAACTTGACGGCCTTTTCTTGAACGATTTTTGGGTTTTCGTTAGCAAAGTACATAAAATTGTGCCATTAAGTTTAAATGTGGCTTCATCACGCAATTAAGTTTTGATAAACTTCCCTTTCATCACACACCATTCAGTCGCTTATCCGGGTCGTCCTCATTTAATACGTGGACAAGTCCATTTTTGAGCTCGCAAAATTCGACGAATACTGGATTTGTCGCTACCAATCTCACTAAAACATTTCCAGTGACTTCTTTGGGGATTGTACAAAATCTGCATGACTGCATCGACACTCTCGTTTTCGTTGGAACTTCTCTTTCTTCCGCTCCATCCTTTCAACACATCTTGCACCGTTCCATCAACTTCAAACTTGTCTCGAATTCTTGTGATTGTTAACCTTGTAGGAAATAGTGTACGAGGGCTGTCCCAGAAGTACACGGCCTAACAAAGAAAACACAAAAATTTTGGGGAAAAAACATCTTTATTTCTCTACATAGCCTCCTTTCAGCTCGATACACTTTTCCCAGCGATGTTCAATAGCTTCGATACCCTGTTTATAGTGAGAACCGCCGAGTTCTGCAAAATAGCCATCAACTGCAGACTCCACCTCTTCATTGTTGGCAAATCTTTTACCACCAATCCATTTTTTAACCTTGGAAACAGAAAATAATTAGAGGGGGTTAAGTCTGGCGAATAGGGTGCAGGAGAAAGCAATTTCAACTTTAACTCATTGATTTTGGCCATGGCGATAATGGATGTGTGAACTGGTGCATTGTCTTGATGAAACGAAACTTTTTTTTTTCGCTAAATGCGGCCGTTTTTGCTTGATTTCATCGTTCAAACCTGCAATAAGTTCGCATAATACTCACCATTGGTTGCTTTTCCTTTTTGAAGATAATAAATGAAAATTATCTCACGCGCATCCCAAAAACTGATGCCATGACCTTGCCTGCAGATGGAACTGTCTTCGCCTTCTTGGAGCCGATTCTCCCCTTGCAATCCACTGTTTTGACTGTTCCTTCGTTTCAGGTGTGAAGTGGTGGGCCCATGTTTCATCCATGGTACACACGCAAAAACTTGGCTTTATTGTAGCGAAACATCGTCAAACACTCGACTGAAATATTCTCATGGCGCTGCTTTTGTTCCATTGTGAGTAAACGCGGTACCCATCTTGCGCACAACTTTCTCATGTCCAAATTTTCAGTTAGTATGCGATGTACAGCACTTTTTGAAATGCCTACGATATCTACCATCTCGCGCACGTTCAGTCGACGATCATCCAATACCATTTTGTGAATTTTCTTCACAATTTTTGGCGTGGTCACCTCATTTGGTCGACCACTGCTATGTTCGTCTAGGCAGCTCGTACGGCCTCGCTTAAACTCTGCCACCCAATATTTTACTGTTGTAAACGAAGGAGCAGACTCCCCCAGAGTAGAATCTAGCTCAGTTTTAATATTGGTTGGACTAAGACCTTTCAAATGAAAGTATTGTATCACATAACGATGGCCAGTTTTAACCATGTTTACAAATTTGCTGTGAGCGTTCACTATTGATGGCTGCCAAACAATTACTAAACAATGTAGCATTGTCAAGCTTAAAATTTAAGCTTTATAAGGTTGGTACTTTCTACCATAGTCATTTGTTTGAAACAACAACCGCTATCTATACGTCAGGTCGGGTATTTCTGGGAATGTCCTCGTACCAAATTCAATCCTTCAACATCTTTGGACCTCAGTAACATTCTCCACTTTCCAATAATATTTCAGTGCTCACCTACAAATGCACCGCCATGTTTGTTTATAAACACATGAACATGTTTCATTGACTTCTGAATATAAACAACAAAAATTGTATTTCTGTCTTATTTCATTGCTGAAATAGTGTTTCAAAGAGTGTATGCATCAATTTCAGACATTCTGTACATCGAAAACAAAAACACAATTAAAACAAGTATCTGAGAGCTCAAATTGTATCTGCGCACTTTTACTAATTGTCTAGTTTCTGTAACCAAATATGTGAAGGGTCTAGGAAAGGGCTGTCAAACATTTCATTGTGTTTCTTTCCTTCAAATGAACGCGAATCGTCTCAAAATGTTTTAAGAACACAATCAGTACTTGTATTTCATAGTCAGAAAGAGCACTATTGCTGAAATAGGACTTGGTGACGATAAGTGGAAATCTAAGTAGGTAACGGAGCTGCTGAAGTAATGTTGGGAAAGCTAGAATGAGGCTAGCCCGCCTCTACGGTGTGGGGGTAGCGTGTTTGCCTCACATTCAAGAGTTCCGAGTACGAATCTCAGTTTGGGTGAGTTACTCGGATATGTTTTTTTTTTCCCCTGGGCTGTTTCGTCATCCTAAGAAGCCGAATGGCGGGTAATTTTAAGGTCTACGGATCCCGGGCTAATTTAAGCATCATTTCACCATTTCATTTATCATCCGTTATGACCTACCAGGTTAAAGGGCGTTAAACTACAAAACATAAATAAAACGAATGAAGTTGTTTATTTTGTCTCGGCTTCTTGCAGTTGTCCTCCGTAACTCAGTCGTACTCCAATTAGGTTTAATTTTCTACAACTCCACAAGCAAACAAATTGTTATCGGAAGTTTCATCAGTAGTGATTCTGTAATCCTTAAGATAACGTACCTGTGAAATTTGGCAAAAAATATGAACATTTTCATTGTTTTTTTATGTTTATTATACAGGGTGATTTAATAAGAACTGACACATTTAATTCTTTGTTTTGAAGTAGTATTAATGTTACAATGTGTTAACATTATTATAGCACCATGTTTGGAAGCCAATTTGTAACGGTATTAATGTTGTGTGACTCATGTGTTGCCATCTTGTGACGTCACTCCTTTGTCTGGTTCGTAGCTCCCTCTGGCGTGGCAATTTGCATCAGTTTTGAAATAATTCACTTTAAATGTTCTCCGGCTAGCTATTTAGGTAGACATTTAACTCTTGCAGGGTGTGAATCGGAAAGGAATCTTTTATCCAGAAATGATACTGACGAAGAAATTGGTTTTATAACTTTTATTGTCGAACACGTCAGAAACACTTTTACATATTAATCTGGATACTCGCCAAACTGAAACTGTTTGTAATAACTTCTTATTTATCACTTTTAACTCGCATACTTCAACTTTATGTAATTTTTTTAAATGTATAATACTTTATAATAATTCTCGTAATTCTGCTGCGTGTAACTTGGCGAAATAAATGAACTGAGAGACCGACGTGTAGAGTACTGAGAATTCTGTTGAACTGGGGGACACTCTACCTCGAACCTGGCTTATTTATAGGCCTGCATCAAGATACGCCTAAAGATTATAAATGAACTGCTATTGGCTAATAAAACGCGCCAACATTAGCGTCTATTTTAATATCCAATGAAAACCACTAATACATATTGCTTTAGGAAATGTTCTAGAAGCTTCTAAACGAAAAAAACGCGCGAAACATTACGTAACTTCCTGGTTCCCGGTAATGATAAACAACTCACCCCATCGCTGCATTATTGCGTTACTGTTGACAGTTTCAGTAAAGCCGTATATTATTATTTACCAATAATAATTACAATTAATAAACATCAGAAATCAATGTCACATAAAAATACATATTCATATTACTATCATTAATTACATCTGAGTAATTTGTGATACAAATTACCGTATCATATGCCCCACTAGAAACATAATTATAAATATTTATAACTTGTTTAGAAATTTTAAAATTGTGTTTTTAGTCTCCTAAATCTTGGAACACACGCTATCACTTTCACTTAACACTTCACACGCATTTAACACACGACAAGTTTTTCCCCTATCTCGCCACTACTTACTGGCTCTGGTTTAATTAATTTAGATATTAATCTGACATCACAAATTTTTGATAGCAAATACTGTACCCTGAATTATTTAATGACTGTTTCAAAATTGCTTACTTTCTTAAGCTGTTAGCAAAAATTTATACATTTAAGATTTTTTTGTAATTATTATACATATTTACCAAAATATTCACCCTCTACATATATTTACATCTCTTAAATCTAGACAATGTTTCACCTTTTCTGTTTGCTACATAAGTATTTATTTTTTTAATTATTTTTACCCATTTTTGTTATTTTGTACTTTATTTTAACAATGTTCTTGGAATTGTATTTACGTACTTTTACTTTACTATCATATTAAGTTTCAGTTATTACCTTCTTCTTTTCAAATACTGTTACAGTTACTAAAAATTGTTATATTTTTTTTTTAAAATATTTATTTCATTTTATTTTTCTGTTTTTTTTTTTAATTTATTTCTGTTTTCTCATGGCATATATATATTTAGTTAACCCTCTTACGTTCCAATACATTTCTCTGCAAGTCATCTTTAACTATCCAGCATTTACTTTACATCTCATTGCTATTTACCCTCCTGGATCAAATTGTGTGTGGCTAAACATTACTCGTAGCCGTAACCTAACCTTCAAATTTTTATTCATGAATAACCTCTTGTATTCATATGACATTTCGTTCCCTGATAACATTTGAAAACAATCTACAGTTTCTTGAACAATACATCTTTTAACAACTTTCATTTTCAATTCTTCAACTATCTCTTTAATTTGAGAATACTCTGACAAATCTGTACTAAACTGTACTGGACTGGAGTTTTCATTTTGAACATCTTGGTACAATTTCTTTCTTTGCGTTATTGACTCCTTCTGTATTTCTGATATTTCCCCTCTGAAATTAACTTGAGCCTGATTTACATCTACATTCCTAACCTCTTTTATCTCTCTTAACTCACTTGAAATACTACTCATTTGACTTCCTAACTCTGTACATTCTACATTAACCTCACTTTTAGTATTAACCTCACTTTCTTTGTTACCTCTTTCCTTGCTCATGTCTAGCATTTTCTTTGAAATTTCTCCTGTCTCACTTGCTATTACTTCCTTTTCATCACTCATTTCTGGCATACTACTATCTATCTTCGTAACTTTCTTTTCAATTTCTTGCCTGCTTTTATCTACCTTTTGGTCTAATATCTCATTCCTCCTACCAATATCTTCACTCAATTCCCTATGATCTTTGTTTATAGCTTCTCTCATCCTCTGAGTTAATCTTTGTCCTAATTTCTCATAACTCTTTTCCATATCTTCCCTCATTTTCTCATTATTCTTTTGCATATCTTCCCTTAATGTTTTATAAAAATTTTTCATCATTTTCATAATTTCCATTATCATATTAGCATCAAGATTAACATTTCTTGCTGTTCTATTCTCACTTTCTGCACTAACATTTCCTGCTGTTCTATTCTGACTTTGTTTACTAATATTTCCTCCCTCAACTACTACATTGTTTAAGCTATTTTCTGTCACCTGTATTGAATTACAGCTAACTGTTACATTATCTCCCTCCATAATTATTTCTTCTGTATTATTGGTAGCCATTGTTTTTTTAATCCTACCACTCCTCATTAACATTTATTTACCTTTTTTTTTTTTTAAAATTAAGATACTCTAACTTACTGATGCTGTCCGTTGCTGTTACTTTGATGTCCAGCGTTCTGCCCCATTCTCCTAGATTTGTATGTCGCTTCTGCGTTGTGTTGTGATGAATCTACGTCGTCTCGATGTTTTTGTAGTTGAATTCCTTGTTGCCTCGTAATCTCGGAATTACGATGTCCAATCATCCATGTAGTCTGTCGTTCCTTTTGTTTCTGGAATCTGCGTCTTGTAGATCATTTTACTGCTGCTTTCGTTCCACGTCCTGATTATGCTGATCCTTTCCTGGTCACTTCGCCCCACGTTCTGGGTGCCAATTTGATGCGGTATAAATGTTACAATGTGTTAACATTATTATAGCCCCACGTTGGGCGCCAATTTGTAGGAGAACTAATTGTATATGTTTAAAGCACCACGTTGTGGAGCCAATTTGCGACGGTAAATATATGTTTTTACTTCACGCGTTGCCATCTTGTGACGTCACTCCTTGTTGGTTTGTTTAGCTCCATCTGGCGTAGCAATTTGTATCAGTTTTGAAATAATTCACTTTAAATATCCTCCAGCTAGCTCTTTGGGTCGAATATGTTTCTCATGCAGGGTGTGAATCGGAAAGGAATCTTTTGTCCAGAAATTATATTGACGAAGAAATTGGTTTTATAATTTTTATTGTCGAACACGTTCACTAACACTTTTTACATATTAATCTGGATACTCGCCAAACTGAAACTGTTTGTAATAACTTCTTATTTATCACTTTTAACTCGCATACTTCAACTTTATGTAATTTTTTAAATGTATAATACTTTATAATAATTCTCGTAATTCTGCTGCGTGTAACTTGGCGAAATAAATGAACTGAGAGACCGACGTGTAGAGTACTGAGAATTCTGTTGAAATGGGGGACACTCTACCTCGAACCTGGCTTATTTATAGGCCTGCATCAAGATACGCCTAAAGATTATAAATGAACTGCTATTGGCTAATAAAACGCGCCAACATTAGCGTCTATTTTAATATCCAATGAAAACCACTAATACATATTGCTTTAGGAAATGTTCTAGAAGCTTCTAAACGGAAAAAACGCGCGAAACATTACGTAACTTCCTGGTTCCCGGTAATGATAAACAACTCACCCCATCGCTGCATTATTGCGTTATTGTTGACAGTTTCAGTAAAGCCGTATATTATTATTTACCAATAATAATTACAATTAATAAACATCAGAAATCAATGTCACATAAAAATACATATTCATATTACTATCATTAATTACATCTGAGTAATTTGTGATACAAATTACCGTATCAGTTTCAAAACGAGTTACGCTAACGACAAATTATTATATCTGAAATGCAGAGCCATTTTGGGAGATTATTTACCTCTATAGCAAATGTTGAAAATGTCCTCCATCCTGCATAAGGCACAATTCAACACGTCGTTCCATGTTACTGGCCACTCGTTGGAGGACTCTGTTGTCAATAGCTTGAATCTCCTGTGTAATGTTGTGCTTCAGATCGTCCAATGTCTGAGGACGTGTGGCATAAACCCTGTCTTTTAGTAACCCCATAGAAAGAAGTCCGGCGATGTCAAATCCGGAGATCTCGGTGGCCACAGGTTCTTGTAAATTATCCGGTCGTCAAAGAAACTTGCAATTAGTGCCATGGATGCATTTGATGTATGGCATGTAGCGCCGTCCTGCTGAAAATATCCTTGACTCAGCTCTACATTGTTTAGTTGCTCAGCAAACTCCATGAAAATCCGTCGGTATTCTGCAGTGTTCACATTGTTTAAAAAAATTGGTCCCGCTATTCTCTGTGCGGATATTGCGCACCACACTCCGATTTTAACCGGGTGCATAGGTGCTTCATGAATAACATGTGGATTTTCACTGGCGCAATAGCGTGAGTTATTTGAGTTCACATACGGCCTGTATTACGATCTCCGGTTAAGGTTTGGGGTAAGATTTACCTGAGAGTTACGTACTGCGACTGTATTACAATCTTTGGTTAAGAGCTACCCGGGAGTTATTTTTGGAGGTAAACTAACCACCACCTCAAGTGGTGGATAAAGATGATACCTTGGAGTTAACTCGTATTTCCGAATGAAACATGGCGTACCACCGGCAGAGATTGATTATTGAGAGTGATTCAGAATATATTTTCAAGTTTTTGGAAATGTTATCTATACATTAGAATAGTTCACTCCAACACCCAGTCTTAAATATTACTGTCAGGGCGTAAGGAACTAACCATTGTGCTTGGATTGTTTTTGGAAGGCCAAACATTTTAGGTTAAATGACAAGCAGTGTGGGCAAAGGTAAACGTATTTTGCGTGTTAGTTTATATTTAGGTTGGTTTTTAAAATTGTCGAATGGCTTTCCACGTTAGTTTTAAGTGATATTCATGAAATGTTTGCGTCAAAAGACTATGGTTTTCGGTTATTAAAGTGATATTCGTAAAACTTTTACGTCAAAACTCTTAACACTATTTTTAACGAAACTTTGAAGTGTGGCATAGTTTTCCAAATAGAATAACCAAGGAACGGTATTAGAAAGATGCAACAAACTTAAGAATATTGTGTTGAACTTAAATGTCAGGCAACATGTGTAAATCCGAATCAACATTAGAACCATCGATGTTGCTTTTCTATAAATATAATAGCTTTCGCGAACGGAAAAACTAATAAAAAGGTAATTATAACTATTGTTTACGGTATCCTATTGTAGCTCAGTAATCCAATAACGTACTAGAACCGCATCTTGTATGCTCAATGACATGTATATAAATTACATTTTAGGTTATGTTCATGTCAAAATTCTCTAAAAAAATCTCCAAAACCGTTCACAATCTATAATAATCTGTCCGCTCGCCTTGTTACTAATGACCAATAATGACGCTATAATGTTGCAGATTACCACGAGATAGCGTTGTATAAACAGTGAAATCACTCAGAAAACTATTGCCAAGGAGAAATACATATCTCTTTGGTGTTGCCAACTTCTCGCCCAGCATCATAAACCTTAGGGTTACTAACCATCGGTTGATATGCGTTTGTAATACGCGACAATGCACCTAACCTTCAGGTAGCGATAACTGATAGGTTACAAACCATGACTTTTAACCGGAGATCGTAATACAGGCCGATAGACGGATAAATGGAACCATGCTTCATCTGTGAACCATGTGATGGACAATATGGCAGGATTTTGCACAATGAACGCCTGAAACCAACGCAATAATTCAGTCGTCTATCCTTATCTGGTTCCTGTAACTGATGGACAACCGTAATCCTATACGGCTTTAAGCCTACACTTTTCACAGCTCTCTACCGTGGGAAGCCTAGATGAACGAGTTTTGCCTTATTCACTCACCTGAAATCCAGTTGTTTCCAATTTGTTTACCAGTCCCAGTATTGTGTTTCTTTTGGGAGCATTCCGAACACCAAATCCTCTCTGGTATGCCCTTTGAGTAGCTGTAATTGAATTCGTAATCCAGTATTGCTTTACAAGGAAGAGTGGTTCATTTAATGTGTACTCCATTTTCACGTTGACTAGAACAAAATCTCAAAAACAGTTACCGACAATAAAACTAACAATTGCGAATAAAACATGAACATCTGCACATCAAGTGACAGGCAATCGAAACTCCAGAACATTCCGCTTAGTTTGGGCATTGAGTGAATTTCGAACAGAATAATTAAAGAAATAAATGTGTCAGTTCTTCATAAATCACCCTGTATTTATAAACTGTACTTTCATGCTCACAATTTATTTCCTAATATCAACAATTTTAAAGTCACAGATGGGTATTTAATTGGTTCTGTACCAATTAGCACCGGGGTAGCACCGCGTTGAATTTGAAACTCCAATTTTCTCAATTGCTTCTTTTTCAGCGTTTTTCAGTTTTCAAAATGCTCTTTGGACCATAGTTTATAACCTATTAGCTTAAAAATTTCAGGAATTATGGTTTTAAACGTTGTTGTTAAAATATTAAGCATATTAAGAGCTAATATTAATTTTTACTTTCTCTACTACGTATAGTAAGTAGGGGAAGTATTGTATTCCACCCAAAAATTCGATAGCGAGATTTCACCGGAAATACATGTTTTGGGACCCCCTGAATCCAATAAAAGCACTTTTGGAAACATGTCCGTGTGTGTGTCTGTGAACAGCATAACTCAGAAACGAACAGTCGGATAAACACAAAACTTGGTATTTAGGTTCAGTATCTTCCAGAGATGCGACACGAAGGTTTTCAAGAAAATCCCCCCACCCCAGATTACCCTTTACCTGGAACATTTTTCGAAAATTTTAATTTTCTCAAAAATGGCTCTAACGATGGCTCTATAATATGTTTAAGATATTTTCATGACAAATGAAATGTATATCTCGAATTTTCTTCATTGTGTACGACTTTTGCATAACTGGTAAACCATAAGAGATATACAAAATTCTACTACACAAAAAATGTAGATCGCGTTAAAATTCACAATTTATGTCATATACATTTTTTATTGTTGAGTGAACCATTTTCGAGGTATTATTGTTATTCCCTTAAATTTTCCAATACTTATACTTTTTCTCAAATGGGAATTCGTTATTCATTTTTTTTGTCCTGGTAATGCAAAGAGAATGGAATGCCCCACATAGCAACCAGCTCTTAAAATATTTGACTATCACTTAAAGCCTACCATATTCCCCTTGCATCTACAAGAAAATTAGCAATAAGATTAACATCTCAATATCTCGATTAACATGAAGCATATGGAGAATAAGCGTTTGTAAAAATAGTTTGTACAAGAGTAGAGAAAGTCATGTGAGTGTAGCACATCAGATTTTTTTCATTACCCAAACTGAAAAAATTGAAATATTCAATAACATACATACAAAAAGTTTTTTCCTTAAACCAATTAAAAGAAATGGCTGCACAATAATTTCTTAGATCAAAGTAAAAATTTGGCAGCGATACGATAAACCGTAGCGTCTAAGGAGCATTTCATATTGCCATATCAAAAAGTGATTATTTATGAATAAAAATTGATATCTTAATGGTTTGACATAGCTTGTTAACATTTTGCATGCACTACATCCTTTTATGTTCTGAGTATCAAAGCAATAGATAAAATTAGGGGGTTTGGGCGTTTCAAAGATATGTTGCCTTAAAAGGGAAGAATCTAACTTTGATGTCAGGAGTGGGATAAGGGAATGAAAGTTAAAATGGTAAGGTAAATTAGGGAAATATGCTAGAGGAAAGGAAGAAATGAACAAACGAAATGAAAGAAACGAAGAACGAAACAGATGACATGAAGGAAAAGTTAACCGGCTCATTCAAAGGGCGAGTTATATTGAATGAAAGATTCGACTATATCATTATCGAATTTTAAGGAAGTTTGACACCAGTTTTGTTACCTACAACGTCTCAATATGATGAGTGTATAAGGCGTCGCGCTCTTTTTGGCTACATACAAGTGTAAGGTGTATTTTGGGAACGTCAAGGCAACTGTTTTGTTCCGAAAAGAAACGGGAAAATGCGAGGGAGTTGCGGTTTCACCTAGCTGTGTAACGATAGTCTTCAGAAAAAATGTCAACTACATACTACTTGAAGTAATGCTTGGATATAGCGTAAAAATAAAAGTATGTGTTACTTTTACATGAACTTCTCTAGTCACTCTTCTACAGCATACAAAAGCTTATTCTTATACCTGCTTCATATTAATCGAGATGAACATTTGCAGAATTGGTTTTATTGCACATTTCGATGCAGGTATAAGGGAAATACATACGAGGACAGTCCCAGAAGTACCCGACCTGACGTATATATAGCGGTTGTTGTTTCAAACAAATGATGACTATGGTAGAAAGTACCACCCTTATAAAGTTTAAGTTTGAAGTTATACGATGCTACGTTGTTTAGTAATTGTTTGGCAGCCATCAATAGTGAACTCCCTCAGCCAATTTGTAAACATGGATAAAACTGACCATCGTTATGTGATACAATACTTTCATTTGAAAAGTCTTAGTCCAACTAATATTAAAGCTGAGCTAGATTCTACTCTGGGGAAGTCTGCTCCTTCGTTTACAACAGTAAAATATTGGGTGGCAGTGTTTAGGCGAGGTCGTACGAGTTGCCAAGACGAACATCGCAGTGGTCGACCAAATGAGGCGACCACGCCAGAAATTGTGGAGAAAATTCACAACATGGTATTGGATGACCGTCGACTGAAAGTGCGCGAGCTAGCAGACATCGTAGACATTTCAAAAAGTGCTGTATATCGCATACTGATTGAACATTTGGACATGAGAAAGTTGTGCACAAGATGGGTGCCGCGTTTTCTCACAATGGAGCAAAAGCAGCGTCGTGAGGATATTTCAGTCGAGTGTTTGGCGATGTTTCGCTGCAATAAAGCCGAGTTTTTGCGTCGATTCATAACCATGGATGAAACATGGGTCCATAATTTCACACCTGAGACGAAGGAAGAGTTAAAACAGTGGATTGAAAGGGAAGAATCGGCTCCAAAGAAGGCGAAGACAGTTCCATCTGCAGGCAAAGTCATGGCGTCAGTTTTTTGGGATGCGCGTGGGATAACTTTAATTGATTATCTTCAAAAAGGAAAAGCAATCAATGGCGAGTATTACGCAAACTTATTGCAAGTTTGAATGATGAAATCAAGCAAAAACAGCCTCATTTAGCGAAAAAGAAAGTTCTATTTCATCGAGACAATGCCCAGTTCACATATCCATTATCGCCATGGCCAAAATCAATGAGTTAAAGTTTGAATTGCTTCCTCGTGCATCCTATTCGCCAGATTTAGCCCCCTCTGATTATTTTCTGTTTCCAAAGTTGAAGAAATGGCTTGGTGGTAAAAGATTTGCCAATAGTGAAGAGGTGGAGCCTACAGTTGATGGCTATTTTGAGAGCTCGACGGTTCTCAGTATAAACAGGGTATCGAAGCTATTGAACATCGCTGGGAAGAGTATATCGAGCTGAAAGGAGACTATGTAGAGATAAAGATGTTTTTTCATAAAATTTTTGTTTTCTTTGTTAGGTCGGGTACTTCTGGGACAGCCCTCGTAGTTTTAACCGATATTCAAATCCTTTGTTATGTGATGGATTTTAAATTTGGTTATCTTTGCATGACCACGAGGGAAAAAAACGAATAGCGACTTTGCAGTTTAAAAATTCTGATGTATTACACTCACATGACTTTCTCTACTCTTGTACAAACTATTTTTACAAACGCTTATTCTCCATATGGGGCGGCGCCGTGGCCGAGTGGTTAGACCGCTCGCCTCCCACCGAGGCGGCCCGGGTTCAATCCCAGGGACCTGTATGTGGGATTTGTGGTGGACGAAGCGGCGTCTGGGCGGGTTTTCTCCGGGTTCTCCGGTTTCCCCCGCCATTCATTCCACCAACTGCTCCATCATCACCTTTCCTTTCATCCATTTCACCAACATTTCGCTTCATCTACTTCCTTCATCCCATCATCGGGCTGATCACCCACCCTGGATGTTCTGTCTGATCCATGAGTGTCTGCTCCTCGACGGGTCTCTGACCCCAGGCACCCGCCTGTAAGTCCTGGAGGGTAAACAGATAATGAATGAATGAATTATTCTCCATATGCTTCATGTTAATCGAGATATCGAGATGCTAATCTTATTGTTAATTTTCTTGTAGATGCAAGGGGAATTGGTAGGCTTTAAGCGATAGTCAAATATTTTAAGAGCTGGTTGCTATGTGGAGTATTCCATTCTTTGCATTACCACGACAAAAAAATGAATAACGAATTTCCATTTGAGAAACAGTATAAGTATTGGAAAATTTAAAGGAATAACAAGCAGTATCTCGAAAATGATTCACTCAACAACAAAAAATGTATATTACATAAATTGTGTATTTAACGCGATCTACATTTTTGTGCAGTAAAATTTTGTCTATCTCTTATGGTTTACCAGTTATGCAAAAGTCGTTCACAATGAAGAATACTTTTGGAGACATTCCCAGAAAATTCGAGATATACATTTCATTTGTAAAGAAAATATCTTAAACATATGATA
This sequence comes from Deroplatys truncata, assembly GCA_030765065.1. NCBI lineage: Eukaryota > Metazoa > Arthropoda > Insecta > Mantodea > Mantidae > Deroplatys > Deroplatys truncata. The sequence goes on from CM060979.1 coordinate 20,086,680, forward strand.
TTTTAATCAAAATCGATAGAGCCATTTTTGAGAAAATTAAAATTTTCGAAAAGTGTTCCATGTAAAGGGTAATCTGGGGTAGGGGGATTTTCTTGAAAACCTTCGTGTCGCATCTCTGGAAGATAATGAACCTAAATACGAAGTTTGGTTCACAAATACACAGAAAGACAGACACACATACGGCCATGTTTCCTAAAATGCTTTTTTTTTTTTGGATGCAGGGGCCTCAAAACATATATTTCCGGTGAAATCTCGGTATCGAATTTTTGGGTGGAATACAATACTTCTACTTACTATAGGTGTGTAGAAAAGATCAGTGGGGTGGCTTGATGCTGTGTTCTGGGTAAACTAGATTTTAAAAATTGAATTTTGAATTTTTTAAATGATGCGCAATTTCCCATATATTATTCATTCATTCATTCATTATCTGTTTACCCTCCTCTTATGTAGGATTTACACCCCCCAGGACTTACAAGCGGGTGTCTGGGGTCAGAGGCCCGTCGAGGAGCAGACACTCGTGGATCAGACAGAGCATCCAGGATGGGTGATCAGCCCGATGCCTGGTATGGGATGAAGGAAGTAGAAACGAAATGTTGGTGAAATGGATGAAAGGAAAGGTGATGATGGAGTAATTGGTGGAATGAATGGCGGGGGAAACCGGAGAACCCGGAGAAAACCCGCCCAGACGCCGCTTCGTCCACCACAAATCCCACATGCAGGACCCTGGGATTGAACCCGGGCCGCCTCGGTGGGAGAATTTCCCATATATTAGTGTGTCATAAAATAGTGTGAATTCTCTATTACGATTCGATTATTATTATTATTATTATTATTATTATTATTATTATTTGTTCTTTTAACATGACTATTAATTGTAGAAATTGACTGAACATACATTTTAAAATAAACTAGATTGTAAACATATAGCCTTAGGTGTAACTTTACAAAATGCCTACAAACCATTGTATGATTGTAAATCATGAAAACAATGTGGGTACTCACATTTTCTTGTATATAAGTTCCAGCCAGCGAATTTGATTGCGAGCTTTTGTTTCAATGTTTTTAATATTTTATATTCCTTCAACACTCCATTCCTTTTCCCCACCAAAAAGCAAACGTACGAAGCAACCGCTTTGTTATGAATGTAACTGCCAGTTAACCAATTAAATTCACTGTACAAGAATGTTTGAAATGTCCGTTTTTTGGTTCTTTCCGTGGAAGACAATACCAAGCTTAGGAGTTGTCCTTTTGCCTTTAAGACCACACTTTTTCTCATAAGATAGAGTCGAAAACTGAGTTTTTAATTTGTAATCCACTAAATCGATGGAATTGTGCATATTTCTATATTTATAAATAAAACGCGCACAATGAAAACAGTACACAAGTTTACGTAAAATTAACACTTTACTGCATTGCACGGTTGCACGCACATAATGCTGGTTCACCAATAACTGAGGAATGAACTGTTTATGTTACACTGCCTTGCCCTACCCTTGTCTCCAACCCTTATTGTCCTGTTTCCGGAGCTTGGAGAGAGCAGGCACACAGAGACTAAATCCCTCATTAAACGTGTTAAGTCTCTGCTGCTGCCTTTGTGCCCTTAATGCACAACAAAATATAGGCATGTCTTCCTACAACGAGAGGTGAAATTTAGTGGGAAAAGCTATATAAGTCCACTCTTGGTGAGACTTGCACTCGCTCAGCCATCCCAGCTGCTCGACTTTGCTGCCACATCATGAGATTTCCAATCTGCCTAAGTACGCAGCGCTACAATCCGACACCGAGTAGTTGCGGTTGGGGCTTTGGGGTAAGCGGCGGTGAAGGTGATTGTATTAATTACTTATGCTACGCCACTGGTAAAGAAGGTAAAGAAACAATTGCCTGGCGGGTCACTGAGTGCTTATATTAGTTTCTCATTCGTTTCTAATTGACAAATGAAATTATATAGAGCGGCTCCCGCGACACACAACGCAAGCGAAGGTAACGGTAAACGTCAGACCGTAACCTTGTAGCGGTAACATCAAGGAATCCATCTTTAATTCAAGTTCGCAGCATTGACTCTTGAACAGAAATGTAACATTGCAATTATAGTGGCGGCAGATCGCACTAAATGACATTTTTGGACTAAAACTTTTTACTTTCTCTACTACGTATAGTAAGTAGGGGAAGTATTGCATTCCACCCAAAAATTCGATACCGAGATTTCACCGGAAATATATGTTTTGAGAGCCCCTGAATCCAAAAAAAGCATTTTTGGAAACATGTCCGTGTGTGTGTCTGTGTGTGTGTCTGTGTGTGTGTCTGTGTGTGTGTCTGTGTGTGTGTCTGTGAACAGCATAACTCAAAAACGAACAGTCGGATAAACACCAGACTTGGTATTTACGTTCAGTATCTTCCAGAGATGTGACATGAAGATTTTCAAGAAAATCCCCCCACCCCAGACTACCCTTTACATGGAACATTTTTCGAAAATTTTAATTTTCTCAAAAATGGCTCTAACGATTTTGATGAAAATATCATATGTTTAAGATAATGTCATGAGAAATGAAATGTATATCTCGAAGTTTCTGGGAATGTCTCCAAAAGTATTCTTCATTATGAACGACTTTTGCATAACTGGTAAACCATAAGAGATAGACAAAATTTTACTACACAAAAAATGTAGATCGCGTTAAAATACACAACTTATATCATATATATTTTTTTTGTTGAGTGAACCGTTTTCAAGATATTGCTTGTTATTTCCTTAAATTTTCCAATACTTATACTTGTTCTCAAATTCGTTATTCATTTTTTTATGTCCTGGACATGCAAAGAGAATGGAATGCGCCACATAGCAACCAGCGATAAAATATTTGACTATCGCTTAAAAGCTACCATATTCCCCTTGCATCTACAAGAAAATTACAAATAAGATTGACATCTCGATATCTCGATTAATATGAAGCATATGGAGAATAGGCGTTTGTAAAAATAGATTGTACAAGAGTAGAGAAAGTCATGTGAGTGTAACACATCAGATTTTTTTACATCACTTGTTAGCTTTGTTCTTCTACTTTCAAATGATATATCATTTACTTGAATCTGATGTATAGTTTATGTATTTCGGGCGATTTGAAGGGAAACATGTGTACTGCTGCTACACTGAAAGGGGCGTGGCACTTTACACTGTTACAGGCTTTTGTACTGTAATTTTAAAATCTGAATGAAAGAGTTACTTGTATTTTTATTTTCCCTACTACGTATACTAGTAGAAGTACTGCATTCCAACCAAAAATTCGATACCGAGATTTCACCTGGAACACATGTTTTGAGGCCCCCTGAATCCAAATAAAGCACTTTTAGAAAAAGGTCCATGTGTGTCTGTCTGTGAGCAGCAAAAACGAAAAGTCGGATAAATACCAAACTTGGTATTTAGGTTCAGTATCTTTCAAAGATGTGCCACGAACATTTTCAAGAAAATCCCCCCATCCCAGACTACCCTTTACATGGAACTTTCTCGAAAATTTTGTTTTTCTCAAAAATGGCTCTAATGATTTGGATTAAAGTATAATATATTTAGGATATTTTCATGACAAATCAAATGTATATCTTGAATTTTCTGGAAATATTCCCAAAAGTCCTCTTCTTTTTGAATGACTTTTGCATAACTGGTAAACCGTAAGAGATAAATAAAATTTTTCTACACAAAAAATGCAGATCTCGTTAAAACATGCAATTTATGTCATATACTCTTTTTTTTTTTGTGAGTGACCCATTAGCGAGATATTCCTTGTTATTTGTTTGAATTTTCCAATACTTATACTTTTTCTCAAATGGGAATTCGTTATTGGTTTTTTTATGTCCTGGACATACAAAGAGAATGGAATGCAACCAGCTCTTAAAAGATTTGACTGTCGCTTATTCTCCTTGCACCTACAAGAAAATTAGCAATAAAACAGTTTCTGCAAATGCTTATCTCGATTAATATACAGTAGATGGAGAATAAGCGCTTGTAAAAATAGTTTGTACAAGAGTAGGGAAAGTCATGTGAGTGCAACACATCAGAATTTTTCCTGTAATCTTAACCCTGATTTTCCACATCAAACATTTTAATTACATTCTTATACCCTGACATACATAGCTGTTTTGTAAATTTTTGAAACCTATTACTATACTCACTTTTTCAAATAATATTGTATTTTGGGAAAAAGGAGCGTGGCACAGTGGCACTCCTAAGGTATTGCTTACTTACTTAGTCGATTTACCCTCCTCTTATGTAAGGCTTACGCCCCCTAGGACTTACAACCGCGCCTTAGGTCGGAGACCTGTAGTAGAGGCGCAGACGAACATTGAATCAGAGAGAATGAAGAATCCGAGATGGGACATCGGCCTTTAGCCAGGTATAGGAGTGAGGAAGATAATGATATGAAATGAAGGCGAAATGATGAAAGGAAAGGCGATAGTGGAGCAATTGGTGGAATGAATGGCGAGGGAAACCGGAGAACCCCGAGACAAAACCCACCCAGACGCCACTTTGTCTACCACAAATCCTACATGTGGGTCCTGGATTGAACCCAGACCTTGGTGGGAGGCGAGCGGTGTAACCACTCGGCCACGGTGCCACCTCCTAAGGCATTAGGACAAAAGTATTGAAGAATTGGCTCCCAGTTATGGAGCAGGGCAGTTCTAGGTGATTAAACGAGTACAGAGCTACAGTTATATGGTAACATTTAATGCCTCGTTTTCTCAAAACTAAGTTTCTACGTTTTGTGACATTCAGAACAAAAAATAGCGTTCTAAAAATTAAGAAAACCACTATATGTATACCAAATTAATGAGAAGTAAACAAGGAACGTTCTGAAGCAGAATGGTTGAGCTAAAGATTCTGATAAAAATCTGATGTGTTACACTCACATGACTTTCTCTACTCTTGTACAAACTATTTATACAAACGCCTATTCTCCATCTACTTCATGTTATTCCAGATAAACATTTGCAGACTCTATCTTATTGCTAATTTTCTTGTAAATGTAAGGGGAATATATACTTACAAAGGCAATATAGAAATACAGTAGCCTTTAAGCACATACATATTTCTTAATAGCTGGTTGCTAGGTGCAGCACCATTCCCTTTCCCACAGATTAATACTCTTTGCATATCCAAGACAAAAAAATGAATAACGAATTCCCATTTGAGAAAATAAGTATTGAAAAATTTAAGGGAATAACAAGTAAATCTCGAAAATGGTTCACTTAATAAAAACAAATGTATATGACATAAATTGTATATTTTAACGAGATCTACATTTTTTGTGTAGTGACATTTTGTCTATCTCTTATGGTTTACCAGTTATGCAAAACTCGTTCACAATGAAGAATACTTTTGGAGACATTCCCAGAAAATTCAAGATATACGTTTTATTTGTCATGAAAATATCGTAAACATATGATATTTTAATCAAAATCGTTAGAGCCATTTTTGAGAAAATTAAAATTTTCCAAAAATGTTCCATGTAAAGGGTAATCTGGGGTGGGGGGATTTTCTTGAAAACCTTCGTGTCGCATCTCTGGAAGATACTGAACCTAAATACCAAGTTTGGTGTTTATCCGACTGTTCGTTTCTGAGTTATGCTGTTCACAGACAGACAGACACACAGACACACACACGGACATGTTTCCAAAAATGCTTTTTTTTTTGGATTCAGGGGGTCTCAAAACATATATTTCCGGTGAAATCTCGGTATCGAATTTAATTTTTGTGTGGAATACAATACTTTGATAAATTAATAGAAGTTAGGAGTTCTGCATTACAACATTCTGATTATAATTAGAAGCAATTCAGTGAAAGAATCATGAAAACTGATTAAAATTGGCTTTGCTATTAGGTTTACAAGAAATGCCCTTTTTGCATAAAAATATTTTTTTCAATAATGCAAAACTCAACTCAAATTTTAATAGTATATAAAGGTTAGTTTAGGGTGGGGGGATTTTCTTGAAAACCTTCATGTCGCATCTTTGGAAGATACTGAATCTAAATACCAAGTTTAGTGTTTACCCCACTTTTCGTTTTTGTGTTATACTGATATCAGACGCTCAGACACAACGCGGACGTTTTTCTAAAAATCTGATGTGATACATTCAGATGGTTTTCTCTACCTTCTATCGTTTAATAGTGAGTGTACAAACTATTCTTACGAAAGCTTATATGTATAGCGTTTTAATACAAACAAGCTTTTGGAAAATAGTTACATTACACATTTCGTTCTAGATATAAAGAGGCAGCGATAGTCAAATGTTTAACAACTGGACGCTATATGCTGCCCTAAAATTCCATACTGTTTCCATGACATCGCGAGAAACAACTGAATGTTAAAAGGACTTAGAATGACCAAGAAATGAACAATTCGAACCTTTAATAACGGATATCTCAGAAACGGATTATGCCACAATAAACTTATTTTAAATGAATTGTATGTTTTAAAAAGATTACAGTTTTTGGTAGTACGTTTTCGTCTATCGCTTAACGTTTATCGGTTACACAAGATTATACAAAATTCCTTCCGAATGCAGAGGAGGACTTCAAAGGCTATTCTCAGAAAATTCAAGACATACATTTTAGTTGTCATGTAAATATCTTTAATATATGGTATCTTAATCAAAATCGTAGAACCGTTTTTTAAAACATATGAAGTAGTAGGTATTTATTTAGCTCCACGTATGGACGCCAATTTGAAGCAGTTTGTATTGAAGGAATTGTATTATATTTCAACTGTTGGGGAGCCGAACACTTGAAGTAGTTGCAACCGCACGTATGGTACCCGGTAGCCTTTGCCCCAAGTTTTAAAAATATTAACTTTGTGATTTGACTGTTTCTTTAAGTATTATATATTTATGTTTGCCTCGGCTGCGTCAGTATTATTGTTAGAGACACGTTTCTCTTAGCAGGGTTGTGGTGCGACTAAGAATGTAGGCTTACACAGATTATAATTTTTAATTCACTACTTTTATTAATGCTTGATACGATTTAAATAACACTTCACTGATATATAGAGAGAGCTGTGAGATGTTTTTATTAAATACTTGCACTGTTTAATACGTAAACTATTTTCGTCTCACACGAATACGTATTATATTTCTCGAGGACGTGTCTTGCGTCCGGTTAGGAACATTGTTTGCAGGCAACTGAATTGATTTCAACCGCCTAAACTTGTAAATTTCTCTGATTGGCTATTCCTAATCCAATAGGATACCTTCATTTAACTAAAGCTTTTTCTGGTTGTTGTTGGCTATTTTTATAAACTGTCACTAAAATTACATTATTGCTTACAAGAATCACAAGTAACATTTAAACTTACTAATTCATTAATGCCTCAAGGTTACCTCATTGTTAACAACTTTTAACCTATTTCTCACAGCTCCTACATTATTAAATTACGTAATGCATTCACATAACATTATTATACATGTATACAATAATATAAACATATATAATGACTGTAATATACACTTTTTATATATTGTTACATATACATATTGCTTTAAGGCGGGCTGTTATTGAATTTATATATTATATAATTAGACTAAACTCATTTAAGTGTTAAAAATACTGCCTCAAATAATAAAAACTAAGTTAAATACCAAGTTTGGCACTTATCCACTTTTCGATTTTGAGCTATGCTACTCACAGACACATACACGGACATGTTTCCAAAAACGCTTTATTTGGTTTCAGGGGGCCTCAAAACATGTATTTCCGAGGAAATCTCGGTATCGAATTTTTGGATGGAATGCAATACCTTCTCTACCTGTAATATAAATGTAAATATAAGCAAATGGTCAAAAGTACTGTTAGGCGAAAGGAAGTATGAATGTTTCGATACTGTTGATTTGATCAAGTATTCTGAACACTCATGGGGGCTCTTATCAACCGTGTTTATCCGCAACTCATAAATATGCCGTTATCAAAATAATATGCTGTTATCAAAAGATAATGTCTTTCATCAAAGCAATTAAATGTCAATGACGATATTTTGATTATGAACTGTAAGAAATGTGTACTGTCTGTTACTCAGGAGTTTAGCTTTGTCCTTTGATGCAGTAATTTGTATCATAAATTATTTAAATGTAAAGAGTGATTATAGTATGAATATGCATTATTATGTGACATTGATTTGAGATGTTTGTTGATTGTAATTATTGTTGGGAAGTAAGTTTATACTGCCTTACTGAAACTGTCAATAATAGCGTGCAATAATGCAGCAGGGGGTGAGCTTTTTATCATTATTGGAAACGAGGAAGTTACGTAATATTGGCGCGTTTTTCTTTTAGAATCTTCTGGAACATTTCCCTAGAGCATATGTATTCATAATTTTCATTGAATATAAAAATAGACGCTAATGTTGGCGCGTTTTATTAGCCAATTGCAGCTCAGTTATAATCTTTAGGCATATCTGGGTGAAGGAGTATAAAAGGTAGGTTAGAGGTAAAGACCCCGTCAGTTCATCAAAATTCTTTGTACACTACACGTCGCATTCCCGTCAGTTCGTCGAAAATATTTGTATGATACACGTCGCCTTCAGTCCAGCAGAAATATTACACGTCGGCTATCGATTCGCAAGTTACGCGTATAAGAGTTATGAAAAATCTCAAGTATGTTAAAGTTAATTATACAAAAGGTTGAAGTACGTGAATTAAAAGTGATCAGTAAGAAGTTGTTATAACAGTTTCAGTTTGGCGAGTGTCAAGATCAATGTGTAAATGTGATAGTAAATGTGTTGACAATAAAAGTGTAAAACAAATTCTTCATCAGTGTTATCTTTGGATAAAAGATTCCTTTCCGTTTACACAACCTGTATAAAGAGAAGTGCTTGACCAAAAGATCATAGCTAGCCGGAGGACAGTGAACAAAAATTAAATAAAATAACAGTAGCATTCTTTCAAACGAACACTAATACTGCCGCAAATTGCTGACACCAGATGGAGCTAACAAACCGAACAAATGAATCACGTCACAAGATGGCTTCACCACGTTGAGTAAACACATACACAAATAACATTATAAATTTACCATCGCAAATTGGCTCCCAAATGTGGGGCTAACAAATACAAACATATACAATAATGTTAAATAAATAACATTAATAATAACTATTTCAAATTGGCACCACAACGTGGGGCTAATAAACAAACATTAATGTTACTTCACCTTGGGGTTGACGTAAGCGAACCTGAGAGAGCGTTGTGTTATTCTTTCCTATCGCTTTATTGTTTTACACCCTGTTCCAAAGGTACTTATCCTTTCTTTCAGCGACAACAAATATTAGGCGAAGTAACATCAATAGTACATTATTACCGCATCAAAAAAAAATTATGATCATACTTTCAATAAGTGAACTTGTAAAGCCTGTATACATGTAAAACAGTATATTTATGACAATATAAATGTGGAATGTTATTTTACTAACCTGATTAATCCAAAGGGTGTGTAAGATTTGATGCAACGATTCGGAGTCCGAGTCATCGGATGATATTCCTTCTTGCTCATCAGAAGAACTGTCGTTTGCATTTGAAATAATAATCTGATCGATCACATCAGAAACCACACGATCCATGGACAGTAACCATCTTCTAATTTTCTAACATGCCGGTGATATCCTACCCAGTGTTCTGCAGGTACCGCAGAGATTCCTTCGTTGGTTAAATTCAATAAACGAGATAACGAAAATTCGCCAGTAACGTTGCGCTCCCTTATGTAGTGCTTTACTGTCGACCATGCAAGTTCAGTGGGATTAAGATCGCAATTGTAAGGCGGCAGATACAGAGTGGAGTGTCCATGTGCATTGAGGATACGGTCAATCTTAAATACCTTTTCTCTTGGTCTGTTCATTTCTATCAAAGAAAAAAGTTGATGCTTTAGCATGCTTTCTTCACAATGAACTCCATTTTTCTGAAGCCATGACATCATGTTAACTTTAGTGTTGTATTTATTTGGGGGCTTATTCATCTGAATGGCGTGATAAGGAGCATTGGGTGATATAAATAAAAATAAGCTTTTGCTTAACTTCCGTCAGAGGCGATTTAAATATTTGCTGCAATCTAATGTTCATGTACTTATTCATGTTAAGCGTGGCCACATTTAATAAACCTAACAGAGATACAGATTGGAAATAACAGGAATGTAATTAAGATTTGGCAAATGAAATAGAAACTGATATTCACCCGACTTTCAACACATGACGTTTATCCTCTTTTTAAATTCAATCCCTGATTTCCTTAATTGACTGGTAAAGAACTTGTCACTCAGCAAATGATATTCTGAAAATAGATAATTTTGTAGTTGTTTTTGCATCATTATGTTGATACCCTCTGCAACTAGGCGATTAAAATTTATGTAAAATATCACAATAAGTAATTCCAAGATTTTATAAGGCGTTATCATGAATAAAAGCAGTGTGGTATAAATGAAATTAATTTCGTTGAAAGTTAAATTTATGGTCAATTTTATAGGAAATTAATTCTTTAGCTATAATCCGATTTTGGTTTGTGCGAGCTTTCTGTTCTACGTAAGTACATCGCTTTTTATGTTACCAGTGTTCCGGTAATGAGAGCGGATCACTATGACCTCACTCGTATTTTGTATAACGTTATCGTACCCAGGCAAGATGAAAACATATAAGGTATGCTCTTGCAACATGAAAACAGCTATAGAAGCAAACACCTTCAAGAAGAAAGGTTGCATGTGCAGCACACATTTCAATCACAATGGTTGAAGAAAGCAGCTGCTTATGAGACGCTTTGTTCAACTGTTAAAAGCTAATAAAGATATTCTAATGAAGGCGCAGCTACCTGAAAGCAAGCGTAAAAAAAGATTTAGCAATAGCTGCAGTAAAGCAACAATTGGAGGAGGAGTTTAAAATTGCAATCACCGAACTGCAAATACTGAAGAAAAAAAATCTGATGTGTTACACTCACATGACTTTCTCTACTCTTGTACAAACTATTTTTACAAACGTTTATTCTCCATATGCTTCATGTTACTCGAGATATCGAGATGTCAATCTTATTGCTAATTTTCTTGTAGATGCAAGGAAGGGGAACATGGTAGGTTATAAGCGATAGTCAAATCTTTTAAGCGCTGGTTGCTATGTGGCGCATTCTATTCTGTTTGCATATCCAGGACATAAAAAATTGAATAACGAATTTGAGAAAAAGTATAAGTATTGGAAAATTTAGGGAAATAACAAGCAATATCTCGAAAATGGTTCACTCAACTAAAAAAATGTATATGACATAAATTGTATATTTTAACCCGATCTACATTTTTTGTGTAGTAAAATTTTGTCCATCTCTTATGGTTTACCAGTTATGCAAAAGTCGTTCATAATAAAGAATACTTTTGGAGACATTCCCAGGAAATTCAAGATATACATTTTATTTTTCATAAAAATATCTTAAACATATGATATTTTAATCAAAATCGTTAGAGCCATTTTTGAGAAAATTAAAATTTTCGAAAAATCTTCCATGTAAAGGGTACTCTGGGGTGAGGGGATTTTCTTGAAAACATTCGTGTCGCATCCTTGGAAGATACTGAACCTAAATACCAAGTTTGGTGTTTATCCGACTGTTCGTTTCTGAGTTATGCTGTTCACAGACACACACACACAGACAGACACACAGACACACACACGGACATGTTTCCAAAAATGCTTTTTTTGGATTCAGGGGGTCTCAAAACATGTATTTCCGGTGAAATCTCGGTATCGAATTTTTGGGTGGAATACAATACTTCCCCTACTTACTATACGTAGTAGAGAAAGTAATAAGCAACATGAAAACAAGACTAAAGTCCAAAAGTGACTTGAAACGAACTGGCAATAAGGCAGTTGTTTTAAAGGAATGGGAACAGGAGATCCTGGATAGCCTCCAGGCGGAGTCAAACCCATCCATAACAACAATGACAGGTAAGAATCAGAGAAAAACTAAACGCATTATTTTCCCTATTTATTCAATTAATCTAATTACATTCTGTTATAAAAATTAATTTATACATTTTTAATCTTTCTAGGAGGACTTTAGGTTGGCTTTGAAGCAATGGATTCCACCTCGACAGCAGCTAATCTCCAGGAGCCTACTCCAAGTGCTGAAGGTGGGGTGTTAGGTGTTGATGCGGAATCAGAGCGCCTCGTAAATCTACAGGAAAGCGGAAATCACCTGATTCCAATGATGATACAGCAGGATTAAGTAATAATGAACTCAGAGATTAGTTCTACTAAACAGCTGACAGTACTAACACAAAAAGAAGAACAAAACAAAAGTAAAGAAGAAAAAGACAAACTCAAAATTGAAGTTTTAAAGCTTGCAAAAGAAGCATTACTCCTGCAGAAAGAAAAGAGAGAGCGAGAAAGTGAAGATTTGCTTCCCGTTTTTATGAATCTTTAGATGCAATTAGTAATTGTGTTAACTCTTGGTGTAAAGTTATTTAGAAATGTTGAAAACTTATTTTAGGTACTTATTTACAGTTTTTGCAACCTCACACTTGAAAGTAATTAGTTTTTAGGAATTTTGCAGTCTCACATTTTATCAATAATTGTTTCTTGTCTATACGCCCGTTTTCTGTCTCCACTCGTTCTCTCTTATGTATATCCATGTAAATTATTTCTATTCCTCAAGAGCGGTGACAAAAGAGCAGACAGAAGTACAGTGATGAGATTTATTCATACCTTTGTGAAATTTGAGTGATAAATAGAGTGATGGAAGAGCTAACATCAAATTATTCTTGCGATCTCATCCCTTCTCTGCTGTCCTCTCTCCCTAATGCGGATTGCTTCTGGTTCTGCAACAGCCACTACTGGTGCATCGTCTTCATCATCTTGTAGTTCAGGTATGTCAAAGTCCTCTTCTTTTAGATGTTTGGCCATGTTATGCAGAATCATACAGCACACTATTACCGAAGGTATTTTCTGGGTGGGTAATCTTATCTTATTTTGTAAAATCGGGAACCGCTGTTTTAGCTGGCCGAAGCATTGTTCAATGATTACCCTCGCCTTTGTAATGCACCTATTGTATGCTATTTGTTCTGGAGTGGTAGGATTTTGATAAGGAGTCATCAACCATGGTGCAATACCGTAGCCTGAATCCCCTAGCAGCTGTGCATTGGCAGCATTACCGGCCATCGCTGTGTAAGCATCTGAATTTTTCCATATCCGAGAATCGTGCACAGACCCGGGCCATCTGGCAACAATACTCGTAAATCTTTCACTTGCGTTGCATGTAGCCTGCACATTGATGCTGGGAACTCCCTTCCTGTTGATGTACTCGTCGCCATGTACATTTGGTTTCCTTATCAGAATATGAGTGCAATCCACTGCCCCAATTGCATCAGGGAAATTATAACGTTCTGACCACTCCATCTTGGCTTCCTGAAGAGCAGCAGCAGTTGTAGGAAACTGCACCCAATTCCTTGCTCTAGTGTTGATTGCATTAACAACTTCCCAGAAGGTATTTGAGACCGTAGCCTGTGTAACACCGAGATCCTCCGCAACACCACCTTGAAAACCAGGATCTCCTACACACCTTAAAAAAGTCCGCATTTTTTCAGCATTGTTAAGAGCTCCACCTCGTGTTTCATTTGCCTCTGGAAGAAAATGTTGTGCAAGCCAGTGTACATTTTCTCTTTCAAAACGGTATAACTGTTTGTATCTGCTCACATCTGAGTCCCTGCGTCTTGTATACATTTTTATCTTCCGTTCAGGAACCACCATCATGAACTCTGCCATGATACTAAACTGTAGTTGAGCAAGCTGAGGTACCTACGCAGGTACCTCAAGAAATAGCAAGCAAAAGCTTACTAACAGCGAGCAGGACTTTTTTTTATTTATACAAAATCGCGAGCAATAGCTCAACGATCAAGGTCAGCTAGCTTTTGCTCACGAGGAGGTTGAGCAGAAAATTTTTATTTATACGAAACCGAGCAATTGCTTGGAATTAGTGAGAAATGAGCTAATGTTTGCTTTTATTTATACCACCCATTATCTAGAATGATTACAGATTTCTCCGGAAGGTTTGGAAATCAAGCGTTCATTCACCCATCGTTCGAAGTTGACACCGTTCATTTGCCCATGGTAATCACCTGTTACTGATCCTGCCTTGTAAATCAGCAATACTCCAAAAATAAATCCATTCTCGGAGCATGCGTGAACAACAATGAATCTGTTTCCTGCACTACCATCAGTAAGCACCCGTGATCCCATCAGCTTGCCAACATTTCTTGAATGTTAAATTACTGCCCATCCACGTTTCATCCAAATAAACGATATCCCTGCCTTGTCTTCGGTATGCGCTTAGCTCAGCTAAGTATTTGCATCTCCATTCAACAATTCTTGGCTTTTCGATTAAGATTGTTCGCTTACCTCGGCACTTGCGCCATCTAAATCAAAATTTCCGAATCTCTCCTTAATCTCTACCCCCCCAAGGAAATTGTATCTTACTTCTAACTACAGGAAGTAACCTTCTGCATGTCGGAACTATCTTTTTATTGACGTAGAAGTCCATTATTGTCCGCTTAATGGCCTACATGTCGAAATCGTCTATATTTATGTTTCTTTCTGGATTTCGAGGTCTTGTCTTGCCTGGAGTGCGTAAAGGGCTTCCTTCTGTTCTCTTCGCACTTTGTCTTATATTCTTCATTGTTCCCACAGACACACCGCAGTAATTTGCTGTTCTCTCATCCGCTCGCGAAATCGGCAGAATTAGTTGTTTCTGCTCTGCTTCCTTTTTGCATTGCTCGTTTCCATGGTTTATTATTTCGCGAGCCTCGCTATGAATGGTTTTTCCCTTTTTCCGAAAGTTAGCCATTTCACTAATGAATTGTATTATTTCGACACTCGCGATACAACGCGTTTAACACTGTAGCATCCAGTGACACTGCCTGCAGTAAGACTGCACTTGTTGACAATATTTTTGAACTGTTGGTGTTACACTATCTACACCTTACGCAAGAAGCTCCCCAGTCCACTGCACGCTTGCAGTTCAAGGACAAAGTCAATCTCGTGGGTCAGTGACAGTACAGTATATGTTCTTCAATATTATGTTATCTATTTACTCATGTAACAAGACGCACGGAAGATTTTCCTTGAAAACGCACGAAAGTTGCACTAGCCTTCCGTGTGCAAACAATACTCTTATTCATGTTCAGAGCAAGAAAGACTTATCCTGGCCACGCTCTAGGAATCTCAACCTAAGCCAGAAAAGTGGGACTTTTAATTGATTTCAACCACGCGATTTGACGAGAACGAATCAGGAGGGTTCAAAACACTCCAAATCTACTTGAATTTGTAGCTTGCGATTCTCAAGAACCTATCAGAACATTCTGAATAATTTTCGGAGCGCCAAAGTCTTCGCCTATTTAAAGTGTCTGAAAAACCAGCTTCGTCAGATCACCATCCGCAGGCTGCAGAACAGGGCGCTTCGGATAATCTATGATACCGGGTGTAGATTCCCGTCACACATCCTACACACCCACTCCGGTCTCCCATACATCGTGGACGTGGTGCGGGAGAGAACCCGTACCATGTACACGAAACATACCACACCAACCAGCTGGTGCACTCTTTGGGTCGCTATGGCCATAGGGCATGAGACGAAGAAAGAGCTACCGGTTACCGAAGGACGGCTTGGGTCCCCGAGACCAAGGACTGCCAATCCTACCCATCACAAGTTCCACCAAGTTAAGCAATATCGGGCCTGATCACTAGCTGGATGAGTGACCGTCTAGCGGTGACCCGCCCGTCTGCTACCTTGGATATTACTTTCACCATAACCTAAATTCCATCCTGCTTTGCTGCCATGCCGGCCTGCTTGGCTTGACGACCACGTAAGCGGTCGCCAAAGTTAAGTAGTATCGGGCTTGGTCACAACATGGACGCCTGTCCGCCCAGGTGGGATCGCCGAGACCCAGCCAATGGCAGTGCAGAAAGCTAAGCTCCGTCCATAGACAGAAAACAAAAAGCTTGCATAAAACTTTTTCCTATTATATCGCACAGGTATAGGTATTGTGGCGATTTTCGTTCCGCCCAGGTGAACCTGGGCGACCCGCTCCCGATTGCTGGAGCTTCGTCAGTCGCTTGATATCTGCAGTTGTATGACGAACCTACGATTGTTCGTGAAATAATTCCTTGCCAAAAACTATTATGTGAATAAAACATTTCTTGTCCATTCTCTTTAAAGTCATTTCAACATTCAGTTGTTTCCTCGCGATGTCATGAAACAGTATGGAATTTTAAGGCCAGCATATAGCGTCCTGTTCTTAAACATTTGACTATCGCTGTTCCCTTTGTATCTATAACGAAATGTGTAGTGTAGCTGTTTCTGCAAAGATTTATTTGGATTAAAATGTGGTAGATAGAAAAATAAGCTTGAGTAAAAAGAATTTGTGTAACCACTAATAAACGATATAGGGTAGAGAAAGTCACGTGAATGTATCACATCAGATTTTTAAAAAACTGACTATGGTTTTAGCCTACTCTATCCTTCCTATACTCGTACCTACAACGAAATGTGCAATGAAAGCGTCTCTCTATTAACAAGCAGTAGAAGAATAAGCTTTTGTAGGAATAGTTTCTGAAAGAGTGAGTAGGGAAAGTGTTGTGAATTCAACACATCGGATTTTACTACCTATAGTAAGTACAGGATGCATTCGATGACGAGATTTCACCGGAAATACAAAAACATTTTTTTAGAAAAAGGTCTGTGTGTGTTTGCCTGTTTCTGTGAACAGCATAACTCAAAAACGAAAAGTCAGTTAAATACCAAATTTGGCCATTTATGTCGAGTATCTTCCAAAGATGCGACACAGAGACTTTAAAAATTTCCCAAACTATCCTTTTGAGAAAGTTTATTGTTTACGTAATAAATTACGTGAATTATTTTATATCAGCTTGATAAAGGTTATGTTGTGCTGCTTTTTGTTTTGTTTAGTTACATAATTTTAACTGCCCCACGTATGGGAGCCAACTTGAAGTAGTTTGTGCTTACGTAATGTTTTACGTAAAGATGTATTAATGCTTACGTAATTGTATTTTACGTAATATTTATATAGTTGCATTTAAGGAGTTCCTAGAACACGCTTTGAGCGTCGGTTTGAATTTGTTGATTACGTAATAGTTACTGTTATTACGTAATATGCTGCTACGTATGAGAAGTTGATTTCAAGATGTGTTTTTGTTATTACACTCCAAGTTTTACACTATAATATTTAACTTTGTTATTAACACTGCTTCTATATATTATTTATGTTTGAATTTGCCTCGGCTGCGTCAATCTTACTTTAGAAACATGTTTCCCTTATTCAGGGTGCGCTGTAACAAGAATGTAGACATCACAGAATTTAACTTTTTTTTAAATTCACTTCTTTTATTAATTCTGCACATTTTTATAAAGCGCTACACTTTTTAAGAACTGTGAGAATCTTCAATACTTTCACTTAGCGCGTATATATATTTTACCATTCACTTGTAGAGAACACATCTTACATCTGTTCACTACCAAGGTTTGCCAGCAACTGAACATTATTTCTACCGTTAAACCTGTAAGCTTCGGTATTTCAAGTCTCTGATTGGCTAATTCTAGTCCAATAGAATATCTGCATTTTATTTAAACTTTTTCCTTGCTATTGATTGGCTAATTTTAAACTGTTACTGAATTTACCTTATCTTTGATATAATCATGACTGTTAACGTTTCAAACTTTCAAACTCATTATTGCTACAAGGTTACCTCATTATTAGCAACTCAAAACTTATTATTTTCACAGTTTTTGCATTATTAAAGTATATAATATATTCACATAACATTAATAAAACATGTTTACAATAAAAATAAGCATTTTCAATGACTGTTACATACAATTCAAATAATTATTAATACTTATTGTTTCAAGGCGGGCTGTTATTGAATTTAATTTGTCGTAGTACCTGTTCGTGTTATCTTATTTGCTGGCGCCTGTTATTGTTTTACTATTTTGAATTTTGGGTTCTTTGTCCTTCGGCTGGCTATTATTACTCAGTCGAGCAAATATCTCTTGAACAGGGTGTGTGTACGGAAAGGAGTTGTTACTAAAAGATAACACTGATAAAAGAATTTGTTTTTACACTTTTATTGTAACTAACTTTACGACGCGAGAGATTCTGTAGAATTGCGTAACGTGTATTTCGTGAATGCTGCCTGACGTGTAACTCGCGAGAGAGATTTCTTAGAACTGCGCGACGTTTACCTTGTGAATGATTCTGTAGAACTGCGCGATACTTGCCTCTGGCTCAAGATTTTATACTCCCTCACCCCGATATGCCTAAACATTATAACAGAGCTGCTATTTGTTAATAAATCGAACCAACATTAGCATCTATTTCGTCAGCCAATCAAAATTACAAGAACATATGCTCTAGGGAAAATATTCCCTCCATTTCTAAAGAAAGGCACGCTACCCTGACGTCATTTGTTTCTCTCTTCTAATTGATAAACATCTCACCCCATCGCTTCATTGTTACCCACTCCTATTGTCAGTTTCAGTGAGGCCGTGTAAACTTATTTCCTAACAATGCTTATAGTTAACAAACATATAAAATCATTGTCATACAATAATGTTAGTTTACACTACAATCACTCTGGCATTCACAGTGTTGTGATATAAAATACTGCCTCAACTTATTGTAAAATACAATTGAAATTATTTAGGTATTAAAATACTGCCTCACTTTACATGCAAAATGTTTCGTTTTTTCTCAAAATGGCTCTAACGAGTTTGATTAAAATGCCAAATTTTAAGAATCTGTATAAGACAAATAAAATGCATACCTTTCTTGAATGTTGTGGGAATAGCTTGTGAAGACCTCTTCATTTTGACTCTGTGTAACGTAAACCGTAAGAGATAGACAAAATCCTACTTCACAAAAAATACAGTTCTCGTTAAAGCACACAATTTATGTCAGATCATTTTGTGGCGTTAACCATTTCCGAGGTATTTTTGTTAGCGGTTTGAATTTTCAAACACTTACACTTTATTCAATAGGTAAGTCGCTATTCGTGTTTTCTCGTGGTCGTACAAACAGAACGGAATTTCAGTCATCACTTAGTGACTATTGGTTTACCTACTGCATCCTACAACAAAATGTGTAGAGGTGAACTCAAAGTTTATCTAGACAGATTAATAAGCGTTTGTAAGAACGATATGTAGAAGAGTGAGCAAAGAAAGTCATGTGAATGCATGTTGTATTCCGGCAGATACAGTTAACGCTATGCTCATTAGATTAAGCGTCATCTAAATAGATAAGTATTGCTACTACTCTGTATTCACTCTTAGGTTGATTCGCGTCAAAACAAACCCCAGGTGACCAGTGCACCGTTATAATGTATCCTTCCCCCATTCGCACTAGAAATACTGTCACACTTTCAGACCATGTGGCGAGTACTTACACGCGGCACATAGTGCAAAACAGAGTCCTTATTTCAACAACTGAAACGGCGACTAGCATATTCTGTTAAGGGTTAAAGATGATAAGATTGATTAGTTTTTTTTTCCGGGTGTAACCACTTTTCTCGTTTCAGATTTTTCTGCACAAGCACTGTTTATAGTTGTACTCGAAACACGGGTGCACTCAGAAGTTAATTTCACCATTTCTTTTGCGGAAAGTGTTGGATATTTCTCACATAACTTATAATAAAGATTCAACACTATTGTTTTTTCACCGCTAGTCACTGGTTTGCGCGGCTAATGCTTTACGTAACTCGACGAAAACACAAGAGCAAATTCACCGTCCTTCGATACTAAACACAACTGCTGGTTTCTGGCTGTAAACAATATTCCGCGCCTACCCGGATGTCAGGTGACTCATACAAATTGCGTCATTGGACTTGTAGCTCTGTTTTACGGTATAAATCAGCGTTAAATAAAACCTTAGATATTTGTATAGAATATTATACTATTTAAGGATAAATTCATTCTAAAACTCAGAGATTAGCATGAGACTACTTTCCTGCGTGCATTGCTACCGTGTTGCACCACGGTGCACTGACCACGTGGGTTTGTTTTGCCGCGGATCAACCTAAGAGTGAATATAGTGTACCTTTGTTTTAAAGTTGCAGGAGATAACCGAACAAATGTCTCGCTGTTTACAGTGCTCCGCTTCTAGTTCTAACTCGTCACACTCCTTCACAATCGACTACGTGAACGATGTTTTCTTGATGGACGGCGAACCATTCCAGTATGTGTCTGGGTCCTTGCACTATTTCAGAGTGCCAAGAGTCTACTGGAGGGATCGACTGAGAAAACTGCGTGCAGCTGGATTAAACGCTGTGTCCACGTAAGTACCTCAATCACAATCCTAATTGTCTCTCAAATACCAACAGTTCATCTTCCAGCTAATAGTATTATAGGTACAAACAGCACTATAGAAAATCTTCGGTGGATTTTGTATCGTTTTCTGGGGTCTTTTGAGGCGTGTCCTTCACCTCACCTATCGCAGAGCGTGTTGGCTTGATAACACAGCAATAAAGGGGAAAAGAGGGAAGGTTGATGCCTTTGCTATTTCTGGTGTTATTGAAACCAAAGCATGTTTATTGTCTCAGAACCAGTCATGCCGTATACTAGCGAAGTTACTCGTGGACGTATCGTGGGTATGTGGGAGACTGGTCGCACTGTTACAGCAATTGCATAAAAGTGTTTTTATAGTAAATTACTGGATAAAAATATTCCAGGAAAGTGGGGAAGACGGTCTACATACTCGTCAGAAAGTAGGCACTCCCCATTAAACATCCGCAGATGATGATATTCGTTTACTAAACGCAAATTACTCTTTTGTTATAGTTGACTGATCATGTTTAGAAGCTAGAGATAAATATGTATATGGTTTACCTATTATGACATACATTTTATGGCAATAAAATTGGGTTATATTTTTATTTATAATCCTGTTGTACCATTCAAGCTTTAATTTGCACCCCCTGAAAGTCTTCTTACACTACATTTTCTACATTTCGCTAACCTGGGCGCTCATCAAGTTTCCCCTTAGGTTTTAACCCTTTCAAAGGCGTGTCCTGCACTACCCGATAAGGTATGGGCTACCAATCACAATAAGACGTTTGTATGACAAACTGAATGCACTCACTCTACCTCTTTCTCTTTTAGACAATACGATCGAGAGCCTAAACATATATTTTGTTTCTATCCCATTTTGTAACCTTTCTTGTGGTTATCGGTGTAACTGTTTAGTAGAAGTGGCGCACACTTGCACCGTGGCCTAAAGCAACCACTGAAATGGCCATAGCTTCGCAAGGCTTCATATAACGATAAATAATGTGACATAGACGGGAGGTGCAGTACGATTTTCTTTGGCGCTCTTTGTACATTAGCGACTAGTTCAGTGATGCTACGAGCTAAAAGCACAAGATCACATGCCCTTCCATTAATTTTGAACAATAAATACCTTTTTGATCGACCACACTATGATGCGCTTATTACATGTCACGTAACTCAACTGTTATGGTAACCTTAATACACTCGGCGGCGCGCGCAGCTCCCCTATCGCCCATACCTTTTAACGCCTTCAAAGCAGCAGTCCTAACTTCAAGCATTTCACTGGGATCCATTCCCCAGGTATATAAGGAAATATGTGGATTTAAAATCAAAGAAATTATGTTCACTGTAATTTTATATTCTAATAAATTGAGTTTATTCCCTTCGCTTCAATATGTGTTGCTTTCACGTTATCTGCAAAAAAATCAGTAAATACGGCGTGGATTTAACAGCTCTGCCATCCGATTAGCATTTAATTACACACAATTAACAAAACAAAACTTTTTTTAACTTAAAGTTTTGAAATGATAGTGTGTCGACCAAAACAGTTGTATGCAATTGATTATAATGTTACTTGAGAGGCTCGTATAAAATTATGCAACTCGCTACCACTCGTTTCATAAACATACTCGCACCTTAATTACTACCATTATAGTCTTGTTGCATAATAAATATACTATCAAATAATTTGTACATAAATCTCAACTAAGAAAGGATTATAGAACTATATAGACGCAACCCTGTTTCAGCACCTGCATTGTAGTATGCAAAAGAAGCACCGAGCGAGATGGTCCGCGGTAACGTGTGAATCTCGTTTCGATTCCCGGCGACCGCCCACTCTGACCATGGAATTTTCGTAGTTTCCCGGGTCGGTAGGCGGATGTTTGGATGGTTCCTCTTCTACCACAAGTTTCCTATCCCTCCTTTCCTGTACCCATCATCTGTTTCAGGGCTGAAGGATCGATGACGGTGTTCGGCGTGTCGCGGCTGGACGGTGGAGGTGTGCTTTGTGAATGTTTCTCCCTGGCGTCGGTGGACTGCTCACCTATGTTCCGCCTCCGGGTGCTCTTAGAGCAGCAGTGTCCCCTTCTGGGACCCCCAGGGGGTCCGGGGCTTGAGCGGCATCGCATGCGTTCCAACTGAAACTTTAGAGACCCCGTCCATACTTGCGCACGCTATCTCCCGGTTGTGGTCAACCTTCGGATCTCTCCCCTCACCCCTCCGTCGAACCGCTGCCCCGGTTTCGGTGGCTCCTACCATACAAGAGAAGCGTGCTTCTGAGGCAAGTTGGTGCGCATGTATGCCAGGGCACATTCTGCTTGTGTCCTTTTTTTTGGGGGGGGGGATCAAGGTGAAGGTAAGGATGGGTCGAATGGAAGTAGCGGGGTCCCGCTGATGCACCCCCGTTAGTATCGGTAGTGGGTTGCTGCTGCGGTAAGGCAGGAGCAGGTAAAAGCTGGTTCCCAGCCTCCAGACATTGCCGAAGCCCTGACTGGAGGGTGGGGGATAGGAAGGAAAACTTTATTTGTTAATCTCAGGTGTGTGCACATATGTGCTTGGGAGGACATTGGTTCGTGTTCATTAGTGGTGGTTGCTGCTTACTCTGGACCGGTGTCTGGGGTAATATTCCTGTTCGTTACTTCTGATATAGTTCTCGAAGAAGTGGAGGTTTCTTCGCATGCGCTCTCTCCGAGGAGAGGGCGGCGCGGAGTCGTCTGGTGTAGGTGATGATTGACGTGATGTGGAGCCCGATGAGTATTCCTGGGTGTCGATTCGGTCGTGGAGTGACTGGAGTAGCGTGTGCAACTGGCTAAACCTGGAGTCGAAGGCTGTGAGTTGTTGCTGGAGATTCTGGATGTTGGCTTCGATGCTGTCGAGGCGGCGGAGAGGGATTACTGCGTTGTCTTCTGCGGTGGAAGATGAGGTGATGCGGACTGCTTCAGCGACGTCCCTGAGACGGCTGCCTATCGCCAGGACCTCGAAACGGAGGTCCTGGACGGCCTCCTGAAGGTGCTGCTCTGATGTCCGATGGTGCGGTGTGGGCTGTCCCTGTGGAGTTGGTGCTGCCGTGCGCTGGGGAGGTGTCCCAGTGTTTTGGGCTACCTGTGGTGGTGCTGTTTCGGCTGGCGGAGTGGCCCCCGGCGGTCGAGGGTATCTCGGGCACTGTGTCTGTCCCGTGTAGTGCCCGAATCCATTACACGTGGCACAGTACCGGCGTCGTCGGCGAAGATCGTGGTCTCGGCACTCTGATGTGAGGCTGGGAGAGCCGCAGTAGTGGCAGCGAGGTGATGGTGCGCTGCAGAGATGCGCAGAGTGGCCATAGGAGCAGCAGCGGCGACATGGCTGATGGCTTTCTGCTCGGCTAGCCTCGACTAGGAGAACCCGCCCTAACAAGGGCAGGCCCGACCTCAGAGCTGCTTCGCAGTCGACCGTATCTGCCATGGCCAGTCGGACGAGAGATGTCGGGCCCCGGGACGAAGTGATGCGACTGGCCTTCTGGGCTGAAGAGAAATGTTGTCGTGCGGCGGCGAGGATAAATCTGGTTGGCAGGTCCCGGGGTACTCCGCAGACCACTACACTGCTTCTGTTCGGATGCGCTGTGTGAGGGTGTGGCGGTGCAGTTGGTGTCAGTGGAGGTGGCTGCGTCAGCGGTGGTTGTGTTGTGTTGGCTCCTTGAGGATGTGACGTCATCTCGGGTGCTGGTGTTGGCTGTGTTGAGGCGACCGAGGCGAAGGAGGGCCTGGCCGCCGGTGGTGATGCAGAAATGCCGGCAGAGGTCCCTGATGCTGCCGGCATTGGTGTAGCAATCTTGCAGGCGGATGGCGGTAGAGCGGCCTGCATTTTGGCGGTGGCAGCCTTCATCATTGAAGACGGCGAAGCGGCTGGTATTTCGGCGGCAGCTGAGGCAGTAGGCGCCGGTAGAGCGGTCGGCTCGTCGGCGGTGACAGAAACTGGAGAAGTTGCAGTGGTCGGCGGTTCGGCTGTTAGTCCCTCGGAGCGAGCTGAGGTAGCAGCGGAGGAACCTTCATTCGGTTTCCCTTCCGGGCGGCGCTGCTTCTTCCTTCCCATCGCAGGAGAGACGATGTTCACACTTCGGAGTCCGGCGAACGAATGATGTCGTGCTTGTGTCCAGCACAATACTTTGGTTTAAAAGGAGTTGTATGATGGGTAAGGGGGAGGGGAAGGTTCGCGAAGGACACGCAGAATCTGTGGACTTTTCTCGCACATGCGCACTGAGCCTGTCCTCCCTATCGGAGCACCTGTAAGAGGAGCTTCCCTAAGCGATTTGTCGTTTAGCTGTTTGCTCTTTCGCCAATGGCTTATAAGGAATCTAAACTATAAGAAACTATTCCACTATGAAGACATCTCAACTAACGAATCCTTAAATAACATGACGTTTTAAAAACAGCAAGCAGTGAGCGGAGGACAGAATGGACTTCATCTTGCAACGGTCACTACACGATTATACAGTTTTTCTTAGTTATCTGGGCGCGTTGTTGTGAGCTGAATCTCGAGCACATAATTACTGATATTGTAAATATTTAATTACTTACATTAATGTAGGTTCTGTCTGGTAGATGTTTCTCTTGCCTCGGCTTAGCTCTGGTATGTATCACGGTCTGGTATCTCTTCACCAGGGCGTAGTAGCGGAAGGAACTTGTATGAATATATATGATACAAAGTTCAAAATAATGACACAAGTGGGTGGAATTAAACTTCTCATGAATGTTTAAAGTTAACACTCTCACTGATAACACATGAACTATCTATTGGTGAAACTTATACTCTGATAGGCTTGTAGTGCTGTTAACAGGTAAAGTTTCTAAGTTCCGGTGCACCTGTTGTAAACACAGTTTACCTCGAGGAACGTAGATATTGTTACTGTATGTGTTGTGAAATTCACATTATTAACGCAGAATTATAACACTACTTACTCAACACATTACAAAACACGTCTTTACACCTTGATGGTAAACCAGCAACTCGCACGTCTGGGTAAACTATTACCAACTACACCTTACGAAAATATTTTAAATCTGTTTGTTTAGATTTTATTGGTTGCTTCTTGTTCATGTTAAACATTTAAAACTCTACCATTTGCTGCTAGAAATCACATGACATACGTCACAATGTCGTCTGGTGGGTGTTCTATCAACCGTCTAAAGGAAATGTCCAACAATCACCCTCGGCATGATATACACAATAGAAGGAGGCCAAGCTAATGTATACTTCTGTACCTAACATTCCCCCTGCGCTGGACACACTTCACATTTTAAGGCACCATCGTTTTCCACCACAAATGCAATTACTTATACACTATCACTTAAAATAATATTAACAGACGTATGCATAAGGAAATATATTCAGACCTTAATTAATATTGTTAATGTTTATATATTATTAGAGTTGGTTAATTGTTATATTCGTTATTAAACTAATTGACATTAATTAAGGAGCAGAGACCAAATCTATCTTCAGTTTGAAAGTAAATTATATGTTTGTGTTTGAAATGCCACAGTTTTATGTTGCCTTTTTCTGCCTATTTTACGAAATAAATGGTTTTTGTTGCCTTTATTTCATTATTTATTAATTATTAAACATTTCCTTCAGGTACATTTTATTTCAATAACCGTTAGTCCGTGACAATGAAAGTTAGTTCGCCGAATGTATATTATTGTCTTTAAGTTGCAGACAACATAGGCGTCCTTCATTCTGTTCATTATTTTCTTTGCAACAATGAGTGCAGCCGCGCAAATAAATGTATGCATAACAGAACGCGTTTGAATTACCGCTTGTGTTTATTTTAAAAGGCAATAATGAGTATAGGTCTAACTTTGTTTATCTTTCACTTTACATTGCGACGTTGTTGTAGCTAACAGCAAGATGCCGAAATTCCGCGTTTCTTTACGCAGTAAATTACAAAGTTATGTTAGTACTTTTGGATTCTACGTATTTTGTACACACGGTAAAGTACTCACATGCAAAATATGCGAGCAGTCAGTGAACTACGAAAAGAAGTATTTTATATCACAACATATCGGCACAATCAAACACGAAAATGCACTTTCCAAGGCTACTGGCAAGAAGATTTCTTTGCTTCCAACAGTAATTGCAACATCCAGTCGAAAATCCCAGTTTGCATTCCACTTATGTAAAGCTAAATCGGTGTTAAAAGTGCTTACCTTTGAGTCAGGGGAACATGTGAAAATCACTTGGGAAAAGATCTCTGCATACGGAGGATACGAGAAAACTTCCAAGTTGAATCTTGACCCAGGCGGAGCTCAGAAGATTCAACTGGGAAGTTTTCTCGCATCCTCCGTATTCAGAGATCTTTTCCCAAGTGATTTTCACATGTTCCCCTGACTCAAAGGTCATCTTGGAGGTAAGCACTTTAACAGCGTGACGAAGATCAACCAGAAGCGAACAGCTGGTTATGAGCACAGGACCCGACATGGTAAAACACTGGCTTGGAAAAACTTGTATCACGTCCCCAAAAATGCTTGTAAAAACATGTTCACTGTGTAGAAAAGTAACAGAAGGATTGTACAATATGAATAAAATTAATTCAACATGATCAATTGTGTGTAATGTTTTTTTATAAAATAGGGAAACTTACTTATTGGACGCCCCTCGTAATTTTAAACAAAGATAGCATTTTTAACCACACCAACCTGTGATAAGTTTGCTTAGAGTGCTGCATCAGCCTACAAAGTTGCAGTAACTAAACATATCCAATTTCTCTTATATTATAAGAATTCACATGTTCCCGTTCCTCACAGATTTCCACCTGCTGTGATTTTCTAGGAATTCACAGCGACTCAACTGAAACCCGTTCTCTTAACAGTTTCCAACTCTAATAATCAACATTTTTCTGTAGATACGTATCTGCCTGCTCTCTAAGTGGTGGTGTGGTATATGCCTACAGTTAGATAAGTTCTAGAAATGCTTGTAAGTAATCATCTGTCCAAAATACAGTGGCGTAGCTTGATACTGTATTCTGGGTATACTAGACTTTAAAAATTAAATGTAGAAGTTTTTAAATGATGCACAAATTCCCATACATTAGTGTTTCATAAAATAGTGGAACTCTCCATTACGATTCGATTATTATTATTATTATTATTATTATTATTATTATTATTATTATTATTATTATTATTATTATTATTATTATTATTATTATTATTATTATTTGTTATTGTTCTTTTAGCATCACTACTAATTGGCGAAATTGACTGAACATACATTTTAAACTAAACTAGATTATAAAAATATAGCGTTAGGTGTAGCTTTACAAAATGCCTACAAACCATTGTATGATTGTAAATCATTAAAACAATATGGTTACTCACTTACATTTTCTTGTATATAAGTTCCAGTCGGCTATTTTTATTGCAAGCTTTTGTTTCAATGTTTTTAATATTTGATATTCCTTCAACACCCCATTCCTTTTCCCCGCCAAAAAGCAAACATACGAAGCAACACACTTTGTTATGAATGTAACTGCCAGTTAACCAATTAAATTTACTGTGCCAGGATGCTTGAAATGTCCGTTTTTGGTTCTTTTCCTAGAAGACAATGCCAAGCTTAGGAATTGGTCTTTTGCCTTTAAGTTCACACTTTTTCTCATAAGATAGAGACAAAAACTGAATTTTTAATAAGTAATCCACTAAATCGATGGAATTGTCCATATTCCTAAAGTCATAAATAAAAGAGGCACAATGAAAATAATATACAGGTTTACGTAAAATTAACACTTTACTGCATTGCACGGTTGCACGCACATAATGCTGGTTCACCAATAACAATAACCTTGTCTCCAACCCCTATTGTGCTGTTTCCGGACCTTGAGAGAACAGGCACACAGAGACTAAACCCTCATTAAACGTGTTAATTCTCTTCTGCTGTCTTTGTGCCCTTAATGCACAACAAAATATAGGCATGTCTTCCTACAACGAGAGGTGAAAATTTAGTAGGAAAATCTATATAAGTCCACTCTTGGTGAGACTTGCACTCGCTCAACCATCCCAGTCTCTACTCGACTTTGTTGCCGCATCATGAGATTTCCAAGCTGCCTAAGTACGCAGCGCTACAATCTGACAGTAGTAGGGTTTGGGGTAGCAGCGGTGAAGGTGGTTGTATTAATTAGTTTTTCATCGCTTGTTTGAAGCTGTCTTTAGTTATATGTTTAAAAATTTACTTAGTGTCCCGGCAATTTATTTAGGTAGGCTCAGTCTGAAAGTCTACCCTTACGCTACGCAACTGCCAAAATATCAAACGCCCACATTGATATCTGTCGTGGCGAACGGTAAGGTATACGGATGCATACTAAGTTTACACGTTCGCCAAACGTGCAGATATCCCCTCTGTGTAGTGTATAACGGCCTTGACACCGCTTGTCCTCTCAGATTTAAAAATAGCCTTGACGTTTAAACTAATTAAAATAAATATATTTTATCACAGATTTCCCTGTTGATATGTTGCTTACAGCAAGGGTATCAGAGAATATGAAGTTGTATTTCCCCACAGTTACCAATTAGTGTGTTACACTTATGGTCATAACTAGAGCGAGATACAGTATCAAGAAAAGTTTACCAAAATACAGCTGTACACAAATGATTATAGGGGTTTTCAACATACGAGGGCGGATCGAAAAGTAACGCACAATAATTTATTTAAAAAAAAGTTTAATAGTTAAAACAACAAAAGTCACAAATGAACTTACACCTTTTACCTACTTTTCGACATAGTCACCAGTTTCTCCCATCGTGATACCAGTTTCAATATACCCTGTTCGTAGAAGTCCGTTTCCTTGGAGTATAGCCATCTGTGGACTGCTGATTTCACTTCCGCGTCTGTCGCGGTCGGCCAGGAATTTCTTCATGGGACCAAACAGATGGCGCAAGGTCCGGACTGTATGGTGGATGCTGGAAAACCACCCAACCAAATTTGGTGATTTTCTGACGAACAGCAGCAGCAACATGGGGGCGAGCATTGTCATGAAGAATTTTCACATCGTCAGCATTCATGTAGGCTGCAGCAAAGCTTTCATGTAGGCCGCAGCATTCACAGTGGTCCCGTGTTCAACAAAGTCCACCAATACAATACCATACATATCCCAGAACACCGCTTCAAGCACTTCCCTAGCAAGTTGAGTCACTTTGAATGTTTTCTTCACTGGGGAACCAGCATGTTTCCACTCCATACTTGCCTGCTTGGTTTCGGGCGTGTAGTGGTATGCCTAACACTCATCACCAGTGACGATCCCTTTCAGAAAGCCATGCCCTTCTGCGGTGTACCGCGTTAGGTGATCCAAGCTCGTCATCATTCGCTGGCCCTTGTGGTTGTCTGTCAGGTTCTTAGGCATCCAGCGAGCACTAACTTTACGAAATTTCAACGTGTCATGAACAATATCGTACACTGCACCATAGGAAATGTTGAACTGTTGAGATAAGGTTCGCAGTTGCACACGCCGGTCGTTCAAAATTGCCGCCTCTATGCCTCTCACATTCTGCGGTGTTGCAGCTGTTACCGGCCTCCCGAAGCGTGGCGAATCACTAAGGTTCACACGGCCCTCTAGGAAGAATGCACACCACCTGGAGACATTGCTACGGTCCATACAATCATCCCCATACACGCTACGCATGTCCCTGTGAATATCACTCGGTTTATGCCCACAAATATCGAACCACACCTCTCTGCTCTTCACCCGTGGACGACAGTAACATGCGCGTCATCTTTGTTGCGTTTATGCTGCACATGAAACAAAAAAATACCCTCTGTAGTGAAAACTTCAACTATATCATGTGAAATTGCAACATTCCACTCCAATACCAAGACAGAAAAGAATTATTGTGCGTTATTTTTCGATCCGTACTTGTATTTTTTTCTCTGCGGTATACAATACAATTTTGAATTATTATTTAAATTGAAGAGTAAATGTGGCAGTTTGAATTCTACGTACACACATTTTATTTTGTAGATATGGTAACAAAATAAACGGAACATTCTTTTTTAATTTCAGTATATTTTATTATACATTAAATATAATACAATTCTGCAGAAACAGTACAGTAACGTATAAATATATAAGTTATAGGTTATGCAACGGAGGGGGACACCTCGCTACCTACACATATATCGTGGCTATCACCCCTAGGAGGAAGAGATGAAATGAAGGAACCACAGGAGGCTACAGGCGCAAAGACGCGAGGAAGTTCCTAAGAATTCCAGGCTTGAAGACCCGTCCCGCTGTTGGAGCTGCCTAGGGAGGGTGATGAACACGACCCGTCGACCAGGCAGCACTCTTCCATTGTGGCCCTCAAGGGATATATTTTGTGCCTACAACCCCGGGAGGAGGGATGAGGTGAGGGAACCGTAGGAGACACGCGAGTTGCAGAGCGAAGCTGGCGCAACTTGGCAAAGACGCGCAGAGTTCTCTAACAGTTCCAGGCTTGAAATATCCCTCCAGTAGGACCGGGGAAACAGCTCCCAAGCGCAAGCCTCTGTGCCATCTGCCCGACACCAACCGAACCGCAGCCAACCTGAAACATGAAATGGAAATAAAATGAGAGGAAACGGGGGAGAGAGAAGAGCCGTGGTAGAATACACCGCTCCAGCATTCGTCAATGGGAGAACCCATTGTCAGAGTGGACGGCCACCGGGTATTGAACCCGGGACCTCCCGAATGCGAACCTCACACGTTACCGCGGAGCCATCTCGCTCGTTAGTGTCCACGAGGAGTACTCTTTCCTTTGAGCAATCATCCGCGCCATCTGTCCGGCACCGCCACACACCATGAAACCTAGAGGCACACCTGAAACATGAGAAGAATTCGGAATTAAAAGGAAATCGCGGTAGATGAGAAACTACCTCAGCATTTGCCTACCGACCAGGGAAAACCACGAAAAACCCAAGGTCAGAGTGTGCAGTTGACGGGAATCGAACCTCGGGACCTCCCAAATGCGAGTTTCAAACGTTATCGCGGAGCCATCTCGCTGGTAGTAGTACACATGTTTTACTCATGAAGGAGTCTAAAACATACCTGTTTAATAACTTGGTTCAACTGGGTACCTATATGAAATCAAACGAGAGTTGAGTTACGGCTTCTAGGAGTAGTTTCCCTCGTGGATTGGCCAAGTTGAAGCCTCATTTTGGATGTCTGCAGTTAAAATCCTCACCGAGAGGAAATTTATTTCCCACCAAATGTACTATTTAAAAAAGACAACAAAAAAAAACAAACAAACAAACAAAAAAACATGGAAGCTTGCGTGGAAAAAGTCTTTCGTGTCTTGTAATTTGCGAAACACAATTCAGTGGTTACAGCTCAGCGGACACACGAGGCAGTTCCAGAAGTACCCGACCTGACGAATAGATAGCGGTTGTTGTTTCAAACAAATGACTATGGTAGAAAGTACCACCCTTATAAAGCTTACGTTTGAAGTTTGACGATGCTACGTTGTTTAGTAATTGTTTAGCAGCCATTGATAGTGAACGCTCTCAGCAAATTGTAAACACAGATAATACTGATCATCGTTATGTGATACAATACTTTCATTTGAAAGGTCTTAGTCCAACTAATATTAAAGCTGAGCTAGATTCTACTCTGGGGAGTCTGTTCCTTCGTTTACAACAGTAAAATATTGGGTGGCAGAGTTTAAGCGAGGTCGTACGAGCTGCCAAGACGAACATCGCAGTGGTCGACCAAATGAGGTGACCACGCCAGAAATTGTGAAGAAAATCCACAAAATGGTATTGGATGACCGTCGACTGAAAGTGCGCGAGCTAGCAGGCATCATAAACATTTCAAAAAGTGCTATACATTGCATACTGACTGAAAATTTGGACATGAGAAAGCTGTGCGCAAGATGAGTGCTGCGTTTACTCACAATGGAACAAAAGCAGCGTCGTGAGGATGTTTCGGTCAAGTGTTTGGCGATGTTTCGCTGCAATAAAGCCGAGTTTTTACGTCGATTCATAACCATGGATGAAACATGGGTCCATCACTTCACATCTGAGATGAAGGAAGAATCAAAACATTAGATTGAAAGGGGAGAATCAGCTCCAAAGAAGGCGAAAACAGTTCCATCTGCCGGCAAGGTCATGGCGTCAGTTTTTTGGGATGCGCGTGCGATAATTTTCATTGATTATCTTTAAAAAGAAAAACAAACAATGGCAAGTATTATGCAAACTTATTGCAGCGTTTGAATGGCGAAATCAAGCAGGAACGGCCGCATTTAGCGAAAAAGAAAGTTCTGTTCCATTAAGACAATGCACCAGTTGAGACATACATTATCGCCATGACCAAAATCAATTAGTTAAAGTTCAAATTGCTTCCTCATTCCCTATTCGCCAGATTTAGCCCCCTCTGATTATTTTCTGTTTCTAAAGTTTAAGAAATGGATTGGTGATGAAAGATTTACCAACAATGAAGAGGTGGAGTCTGCAGTTTATGGCTCTTTTGTAGAACTCGACGGTTCTCACTATAAACAGGGTATCGAAGCTATTGAACATCGCTGGTAAAAGTGTATCGAGCTGAAAGGAGACTATGTAGAGAAATAAAATGTCTTTTCCCAATTTTTTGTTTTCTTTGTTAGGTTGGGTACTTCTGACGGCCTTTTATAGGCATTAAGGATACACATCAGATTGTAAAGAGCGCGTCGCTGCGAGATTATTCTTAGATCTACTTCTTGTTAATCGAGATAAACTTTCAAGTATCCACACTTATACATTTCGTTGTAGGTTAAGAATAATACAGTAGGCTAAAGCGTTAGTCAAATTTTTAAAAAGCGAATCGCTATGTGAGCTTCCGTGTTATTTGCATGACAACGAGAAAAAACAAAAGTATGGTCCGTTATACAATAAAATAAGAACTACTGAATACTTTGGTTAACTAATTTTTAGTCCATTGATATACCTTAAGTTTTTTTCCGTACAATAAATTAAATTCTCATTCTGATGTAGAATACGTTTTAGTGGTTCCTGCTAATAGAAGTTCGCTGCCAATCCATAAAACAATCATACAGTTTCTGAGATGCATTTTTTCTGTGTAAGATTCCATAGGAAAATGGATTGTGTTATTGGTATTGTTGGTGTCAGGAGGGATTCAATTAGTGGTCCGGAGGCCAGATCTTTATCACAGTATAGCTGAAAGAAAACAATTGTAAATCTGTAAGTTAATATGATGTTAGCCAAAAACAGAAAACTCATTATTTATGTCCTTCAAGAAGCTTTCATGCATCTACTTCAAACCTTCCCTGAGAGATTGACGCAGCCTATTTTTAATACAGGAAAATTTAGCTCCAGGAACAATTACACGTTTCCTGTATGTACTGGAGCGGAAGTCTGTGGTGAGGTTCTAAAACCTTATACTACGATAAGACAAATGTCCGAAAAATGCCGATATCTGGTAGGAAAGTTATGTAAGGTGTGAAGGCTTGGGTAAAAAATAAACTATCGAAAAATATTCAGTATATATATATATACAGGATGAGCCAAAAGACTCCGAACAACATGCGCGGTGTTTTCCCTGTCCGCGTCCTCGGCGCTCGATGCCGTCTGCCGTTATCACAGAAAGGCGCGGATGAAACCATGCAACATTTTTAAAGCTACTTTTAAAGGCTTTACTTACCAACTTTATGAACGGAAATGCTGAAACTGGCCACCGTCGTTGTCCATATATTTTTGGCACCTCTTTAGGAAACTATCCATCATGGAATTTTTGGGAGGAATTTTCCAACCGATGTCGTCTAATGTTTCTTCGGTAAGAACCGGACGCCGTCATTTAGATTTCTTAGCCTGAACAGTTCCTGTGGCCTAAAATTTACTGTAAAGTTCATGGATTGTTATACGGCCTGGAATTTTTACACCTGGAGATCTTTCTGCAAATCGTACTTTCACTTGGCGAGCTGACCGAGTTAACACATACGAATCATAAATAAATACACGCTCTGCAGTAGAAAATATATAAATATACTCTGTGACTAAGTACAGGACAAAATAATAAATAACTCGTAATAACTGAACCACATCACATCACCGTCAACTCAAAACTACACTTCACACTGCACATCAAAACCACAACAGCGTGACTTTGTTTATAGCAGTAGTGCGTTATCATGTTTTATCACATTTCCACACGCCCAGTGGAAAAACACCGCGCAGCCGGTAATATTGTTCATAAAATACACCTCAGGGGTAACTTAAAACATCAAGTGTACAAGACAAACACACACACCCTGGAAGAATTAAAACAAAATATCCGCCATTAAATTTCTCAACGTCAACTACGGCGAGTGATGGATAGTTTCCTAAAGAGGGGCCAAAATGTATGGACAACGACGGTGGGCAGTTTCAGCATCTCCTTTCATAAAGTTGGTAAGTGAAGCCTTTAAAAGTAGTTTTAAAAATGTATGGTTTCATCCGCGCATTTCTATGATAGCGGCAGACGGCTACGAGCGCCGAGGACGCGGACAGCAAAAACACCGTGCAGGCGGTTCGGAGTCCTTTTTATCACTCTGTATATGTAGACATAAATTGTGTGCTTTAACAATATCTGGATTTTGTCTGTATCCTTCGTTTCCAATTATACAAAAGTAATTCCAAATGAAAAGGACATAGCAGGCTATTTCCAGAAAATTCAAGATACTTGCACATTTTATTCGTCATGAAAATATCTTATGCCTCCGGTATAACTTATAAATTTTAACTGCAGTTTTTCGTGCAGTAAGGGTTTATCTATCTCTTATGGTTTACAGGTTATACAGAATTCTAAAACATTCATTCAGAATGAAGAGGACTTCACAACTTATTCACGTAGAATTCAAGAGTAATTAAATCCTTAGATACATAATATTTATTTTTGAAAATTTGAACTGCTGAAGAATTGAATAGGTTTCAGAAACACCGAAAGCTATAAGTTATTAAGAAACTGAATACGTGCGTGTTCTCTTTATCTCGTACAGTGATAAATCAAGGATGTGTCAACAACTTCACTGTTATTTACGGGTAGGTTATCTAAAAACAAGAAGAAAAAAATTCAGCAAATATCTGTTTTTACACTACTCATAAATGTTTATCTTTAAGAGCTGTAGAGATGTCAAGCCTTTGTCAATCAACAAAAAACTATTCCCTTTCTTCTGTTTTCAGCAGTGATATGCGTTATCAGATTATCATTTCTGGTTTTCTTTAACCTTCCTCGTCGAACAACACCCGACATTAGCAATGTCTTCTGCCAGAATTTCTTAATAACAGTGGCGTAGCTTGATACTGTATTCTGGGTATACTAGATTTTAAAAATTTAATTTGGAGATTTTTAAATGATGCACAATTTCCCGTACATTAGTGTTTATAAAATAGTGTGAATTCCTTCTTACGATTCGATTATTATTATTATTATTATTATTATTATTATTATTATTATTATTATTATTATTATTATTATTATTTGTTATTGTTCTTTTAGCATCACTACTAATTGCCGAAATGGACAGAACATACATTTTAAACTAAACTAGATTGTAAAAATACAGCCTTAGGTGTAACTTTACAAAATGCTGACAAACCATTGTATGATTGTAAATCATGAAAACAATGTAGGTACTCATATTTTCTTGTATATAAGTTCCAGTCGGCTATTTTTATTGCAAGCTTTCCTTTCAATGTTTTTAATATTCCTTCAACACTCCATTCCTTTTTCCCGCCAAAAAGCAAACATACGAAGCAACACACTTTGTTATGAATGTAACTGCCAGTTAATCAATTAAATTTACTGTGCCAGGATGTTTGAAATGTCCGTTTTTGGTTCTTTTCCTAGAAGACAATGCCAAGCTTAGGAATTGGTCTTTTGCCTTTAAGTTCACACTTTTTCTCATAAAACAGAGTCGAAAACTGAGTTTTAAATAAGTAATCTACTAAATCGATGGAATTGTCCATATTTCTAAAATCATAAATAAAACACAGGTTTTCGTAAAATTAACACTTTACTGCATTGCACGGTTGCACGCACATAATGCTGGTTCACCAATAACTGAGGAATGAAATGTTTATGTTACACTCCCCTGCCCTACCCTTGTCTCCAATCCCTATTGTCCTGTTTCCTGACTTTGGAGAGAGCAGGCACACAGAGACTAAACACCTCATTAAACGTGTTAAGTCTCTGCTGCTGCCTTTGTACCCTTTTTTTTTACTTTTATTTTTACTTTAGAGGAAGTATTGTATTCCACCCAAAAAATTCGATACCGAGATTTCACCGAAAATATATGTTTTAACCCCTGAATCCAAAAAAAAGCGTTTTTGAAAACATGTCCGTGTATCTGACTGACTGTGTATCTGTCTGTGAACAGCATAACTCAGAAACGAACAGTCGGATAAACACCAAACTTGGTATTTAGGTTCAGTATCTTCCAGAGATGCGACACGAAGTTTTTCAAGAAAATTCCCCACCCCAAATTACCCTTTACATGGAACATTTTTCGAAAGTTTTAATTTTCTCAAAATGGATCTAACAATTTTGATTAAAATATCATATATTTAAGATACTTTCATGACAAATAAAATGTATATCTTGAATTTTCTGGGAATGTCTCCAAAAGTATTCTTCATTGTGAACGACTTTTGCATAACTGGTAAACCATAAGAGATAGACAAAATGTTACTACACAAAAAATGTAGATCGCATTAAAATACACAATTTATATCATATACTTTTTTTGTTGAGTGAACCATTTTCGAGATATTGCTTGTTATTCCCTTAAATTTTTCAATACTTATTTTCTCAAATGGGAATTCGTTATTCATTTTTACTTTCTCTACTACGTATAGTAAGTAGGGGAAGTATTGCATTCCACCCAAAAATTCGATACCGAGATTTCACCGGAAATACATCTTTTGAGACCTCCTGAATCCAAAAAAAGCATTTTTGGAAACATGTCCGTTTGTGTGTGTCTGTGTGTGTGTCTGTGTGTGTCTCTGTGTGTGTGTGTGTGTGTCTGTCTGTGAACAGCATAACTCAAAAACGAACAGTCGGATAAACACCAAACTTGGTATTTAGGTTCAGTATCTTCCAGAGATCCGACACGAAGGTTTTCAAGAAAATCCCCCCACCCCAGATTACCCTTTACATGGAAGATTTTTCGAAAATTTTAATTTTCTCAAAAATGGCTCTAACGATTTTGATGAAAATATCATATGTTTAAGATAATGTCATGAGAAATGAAATGTATATCTCGAATTTTCTGGGAATGTCTTCAAAAGTATTCTTCATTGTGAACGACTTTTGCATAACTGGTAAACCATAAGAGATAGACAAAATGTTACTACACAAAAAATGTAGATCGCATTAAAATACACAATTTATATCATATACTTTTTTTTTGTTGAGTGAACCATTTTCGAGATATTGCTTGTTATTCCCTTAAATTTTTGAATACTTATTTTCTCAAATGGGAATTCGTTATTCATTTTTTTTTGTCTTGGATATGCAAAGAGTATTAATCTGAGGCAAAGGGAATGGTGCTGCACCTAGCAACCAGCTATTAAGAGATATGTATGTGCTTAAAGGGCTACTGTATTTCTATATTGCCCTTGTAAATATATATTCCCCTTACATCTACAAGAAACTTAGCAATAAGATAGAGTCTGCAAATGTTTATCTCGATTAACATGAAGTAGATGGAGAATAAGCCTTTGTAAAAATAGTTTGCACAAGAGTAGAGAAAGTCATGTGAGTGTAACACATCAATTTTTTTTATTTATTTTTAATGGTAGTTTGGGGTGGGAATTTTTTTGTTGTATTTTTTTAATTTTTTTTTAATTTTAAATTTTCGCCATCATGTTTTTTTAATATGTGTTTTGTTTTCTTTTTAGTTTTTTTAATGTCCTTTTTTATATTTTATTTAACAACAGCATTAACTAGTGACCTCAAAACGTGAAATAAAGGGCTGCATTGAGCGGATGAAACCGGACTTTATCAGCTTCCACCGTTCCTGTCTCAAGAAGCCAAACCATTCCATCCTCTTTGCTACATTGTCGACATTACGTTTAAAGATACAGTGTAACGTTCCCGTTACCAACCAAATCACACAGCGCTGGAGGGCCGTATTCTGTAAGCGAAATTCCAAGCGCTGCAGTTCCGCAAGGCATGACGGGGACCACCTGGATATTTGGTTCCTGAGCACCATCCAGATGTCAGCAACCTGCCGACAGAAGGCAATCCGGTGCTCCAAGGTTTCAAGTCCTGAGCAGCCTGCACAATGATTAGATTGTGTTCTTCCATGTCGCCAGAGCTTTTCTGCCGGCGGTATGGTCTCGTTTAAGATTTCATAGGTCATCTCTTGCCAGTCAGTTGGAACATATTTACAGAAGACATTCTGCCAGATAATCGTCCATCTTCGACTATGTTTCCCTTCAATCCTAAGAGTAAAAAGAAACAAAGTTAACAGGCGATATTGGCTCCGGGTACACTCGAACGCGAAGATCTCATCGCTGATATCCAGCATGCGCTGAAGATGATGAACAATGTGCTTGAATCCTGGGAGTACCATATGCGGGTTATGAACTTGTTCCTCCCAAAACTTTTTGTCGATAGAAGAATCATTTCCACACAAGGACCGGACGGCAGTAAGGCCATACATTTCTTTTCGATGTCAACCAATCCACATCCGCCTTTAGAGGGTGGCAAGCGTAGTTGAGGTCTGCTCACTCGATACACCTTACCAGACCATAAAAAGAAACCGATGAGTTGCGCTAGTTTTTGTGCGTCATGTTTCGTGATCGGCATAATCTGTGCTAGGTACCAAAGTTGGCTGAGGCCATAGGTATGTATGTACCAATTGCGCTGCAGTAAATTCAGATTCCGTGTCCTCTCAATCGATAAAAAATATCTTAAGTGGTTGATCCTCTCTCGCCAGTTAAAACAATTGTTTCGTCCATATTTCCCAGGAAGGAAATATCAAGTATCCGTGTAGTAGTAACACGTTGCATTCCCAAGGTATCAATTGGCTCTGGCCAATCACCTATCACCAATAACTCGGATTTTGCTGCATTTGATGCAGTAATTTGTATCACAAATTATTTAAATGTAAAGAATGATTATAGTAAGAATATGCATTTTTATGTGACATTGATTTGAGATGTTTGTTGATTGTAATTATTGTTGAGAAGTAAGTTTATACGGCCTTACTGAAACTGACAATAATAGCGTGCAATAATGCAGCGAGGGGGTGAGCTGTTTATCATTATTAGAGACGAGTAAGTTACGTAATATTGGCGCGTTTTTCTTTAGAATTTGCTGGAACATTTTCCCTAGAGCTTATGTGTTCATAATTTTCATTGGATATAAAAATAGACGCTAATGTTGGCGCGTTTTATTAGCCAATAGCAGCTCAGTTATAATCTTTAGGCATATCGGGGTGTAGGAGTATAAAAAGGGCTAGGTTAGAGGTAAAGTCCTTCAACCCTGTCAGTTCATCGAAAATATTTGTACGTTACACGTCGCCTTCAGTCCAGCAGAAATATTTGTACAGTACACGTCGGCTTCAGTCCATTATACGTCGCATAGTTTATCGATTCGCAGGTTACGCGTAGCAGAGTTATGAAAAATCTCAAGTGTTGCAAAGTTAATTACACAAAAATTTGAAGTACGCGAATTAAGAATGATCAGTAATGAAGTTATTATAACAGTTTCAGTTTGGCGAGTGTCAAGATCAATGTGTAAATGTGATAGTGAATGTGTTCGACAATAAAAGTGTAAAACAAATTCTTTCATCAGTGTTATCTTTGGATAAAAGACTCCGTTCCGTTTACACAACCTGTATAAAGAGATGTGCTCGACCTAAAGGATAATAGCTAGCCGGAGGACAGTGAACCAAAATTAAATAAAATAACAGTAGCATTCTTTCAAACAAACACTAATACTGCCGCAAATTGCTAACACCAGATGGAGCTCACAAACCTAACAAAGAATCACGTCACAAAATGGCTTCACCACGTGGAGTAAACACAAATACAGAAACAACATTAATAATACCGTCGCAAATTGGCTCCCAAACGTGGGGCTTAACAAATAAATAAACATCAAAAAGTTCCATCGCAAATTGGCTACCACAACGTGGGGCTCAATAAATAAATAAATATACAAATAATACAACTTCAAATTGGCTCCCAAACGTGGGTCTCAATAAACAAATTAAATAAATATTACAAGATACCATCACACATTTAATACTGCACCCGACATCCTTTTATAGATCTCCAGCCCACGGCGAAGCGCCGCCATATCTTGGTCATCAGCAGCTACAATGGTCACATCATCAGCATAGGCGTTACTGTAAATTGCTCATGGTACACAGTGACACCACGGAGGGTGTCTTGCAGCATCCGTAACAAGGGGTTTAATGAGAGAGAAAACAGTCCCATTGATAACAGGCATCCTTGACGCACTGAGCGTTTTATGAGTATCGGAATAGAAAGCCAACCGTTCCATAACACTCGAGACTTCGCTGTTCTATAGAGCCCTTTAATAAGGGAAATAATCTGCATAGGGAGATGCGCTGCCTGTAAGCGTTGCCAGAGATATCGATGATGCACCCTGTCAAAAGCCTTTTGGAAATCGAGACTAACCAAAACCGCTAATTGATCTTCTCGTCGGAGATGTAGTAATATATCACGCAATTCTGCTAACGTAACAATAGTATTCCTTTTAGACAGTGGTTGCAGTGTAAGAGTTCTGCATAAGCTCCTTTCATTCTGTTCGCCAACACTTTGACAAAGCTTTTATAATCGGCGTTCAACAAAGTTATTGGGCGGTAGTCGTTCAGTGTGGTAGGCCTAGAGGTCTTCGGAAGTAAAATGATGATACCATCCGCAAAGGTGTCGGTAAAATATGCTGTTTCCCACAGCTCCACAAAAACTTCCATCACTGGTTCTTTAATAATGGGCCAGCAAGTTCTATAAAATTCATACGATAAAGCATCAGGACCCGGTGACGTTTGTTTACTTGCTTGCATAATGGCATCTAGCACTTCCCGTTCAGTAATGGGGCTGACGAGTATATCAGCAGTTGCCTGTGCAATCTCGGTTGCAAACAACTGCTGCTCAGCACACATATCGTCTGAGGTTCCATCCGTTACCTCTTGAAACAATTTCTGGAAATGACCCGCTATAAGTTGAAGTAGAGCTCTTGTGCCCTTAATGCACAACAAAATATAGGCATGTCTTCCTACAACGAGAGGTGAAATTTAGTGGGAAAAGCTATATAAGTC
Source organism: Deroplatys truncata (assembly GCA_030765065.1). Lineage (NCBI taxonomy): Eukaryota > Metazoa > Arthropoda > Insecta > Mantodea > Mantidae > Deroplatys > Deroplatys truncata. Next base: position 20,128,271 of record CM060979.1, read on the forward strand.
CACTCTTATGAGACTTGCACTCGCTCAGCCATCCCAGTCTCTACTCGACTTTGCTGCCGCACCATGAGATTTCCAAGCTGTCTAAGAACGCAGCGCTACAATCTGACAGTAGTAGGGATTGGGGTAAGCAGCGGTGTAGGTGATTGTATTAATTAGTTTTTCATCGCTTGTTTGAGGCTTCTTTATTTATATGTTTAAAAATTTACTTACTTTCTTGGCAATTTATTTAGGTAGACTCTACCCTTACGCTACGCCACTGCTTAATAAGAGCTTGACTGGGCGACATTTGCTCATTTATAAATGAATAGTCAGCAGGGTTACTAGTGATAATTATACTCTTACCAGTAATAATAATAATAATAATAATAATAATAATAATAATAATAATAATAATATTAGGCAGAGGAAAATTACAGATAGATTGCCTAGCATATGCAGACAATCTAGCAATCCTCACTCGTTACATCCTAACAACTCAATAACAGATTGAACTATTAAAAGAAATAAAAAGAAAGAAACCAGAGAAAATCCATCTGCAGGTATCTTTCCAAAAAAGTTAATATCTTTCGTGCAATAAAGAAGCACCAAATTCGTGGAAACCAAATATAGAATAATTAAATGAGTTTCACAATTTAAATACCTTGGTAAAATAATTCAGGAAAATGGAATCGAAACTAAAGTTAATAAAAATAGATGCTAAAAAATGGAAACAGCATATCGGCTTACTCAAAATATCTGTAATAAAAAGTGCATGTCTTAGCATACAAAATTAAGACATTATAGCACTGTAATTAAACCCGAGTGGCTCTACGGAGCAGAAACATTAATTTTGAACCGAAAAGCACACATCGAAAGTATCGTGAGAAAATAATGCAAAACTATAAGAAAAATCTGATGCAATATATTCTATCGTTTATTAGTGGGTATACAAACTATTCTTACTAAAGCTTATTCTTGTGTCTACTGCATGTTAATCCAAATAAACCTTTGCAGAAAGAGCTACATTACAAATTTCGTTATAGATACAAAGAGAACAGCGATAGTCAAATGTTTAACAACTGGACGCTATATGCTGGCCTTAAAATTCCATATTGTTTCCATGACATCGCGAGAAACTGAATGTTAACAGGACTTCAGAGAATGACCAAGAAATGAACAACTCGATCCTTCAATAACGGATATATCGGAAATGGCTTATGCACCAAAATAGTGATTTGAAATAAATTGTGTTTTAAAGAGATCTACATTTTCACTTTCTCTACTACGTATAGTAAGTAAGGGAAGTATTGCATTCCACCCAAAAATTCGATACCGAGATTTCACCGAAAATATATGTTTTGACCCCTGAATCCAAAAAAAGCATTTTTGAAAACATGTCCGTGTGTCTGTCTGACTGTGTATCTGTCTGTGAACAGCATAACTCAGAAAGGAACATTCGGATAAACACCAAACTTGGTATTTAGGTTCAGTATCTTCCAGAGATGCGACACGAAGGTTTTCAAGAAAATCCCCCCACCTCAGATTACCCTTTACATGGAACATTTTTCGAAAGTTTTAATTTTCTCAAAAATGGATCTAACGATTTTGATTAAAATATCATATATTTAAGATACTTTCATGACAAATAAAATGTATATCTCGAATTTTCTGGGAATGTTTCCAAAAGTATTCTTCATTGTGAACGACTTTTGCATAACTGGTAAGCCATAAGAGATAGACAAAATTTTACTACACAAAAATTGTAGATCGAGTTAAAATACACAATTTATGTCATATACATTTTTTGTTGTTGAGTAAACCATTTTCGAGATATTGCTTGTTATTCCTTTAAATTTTCCTATACTTATACTTTTTCTCAAATGGGAATTCGTTATTCATTTTTGTTTGTCCTGGTAATGCAAAGAGAATGGAATACTCCACATAGCATCCAGCTCTTAAAATATTTGACTATCGCTTAAAGCCTACCATATTCCCCTTGCATCTACAAGAAAATTAACAATAAGATTAACAGTCGATATCTCGATTAACATGAAGCATATGGAGAATAAGCGTTTGTAAAAATACTTTGTACAAGAGTAGAGAAAGTCATGTGAGTGTAACACATCAGATTTTTCTTTTCTTGTTAACATTTTAATTGCTACTATTTTTCCATCCATTTTTCCCATTTTCCCTCCCACACTTCTTGTCTCCATTCTGCGCATTTGCGTTTGTAAAATAACCTCGAACAAGTACATGCACGGTAGTGACAAAATGTTTAATTCCTTGAAGTATGGTTTACAGCTAGTGGTATAAGATAAATTAAGCATGATTCTTTTTTTCTTGTAATTTAAATACATTTATTGCCTCGCTACTAGATCCCCATAGAACTATCCCATATCTATGACAAAAGTGAATGAAAATTTGAGTAATACACTATCTTAAGTGTATGCTTACTTATTGACTGGCTGAGCATTTTAATTTGTAAACATATCTGACCAAGTCACTTTACTAATTCATTGACATGAGCCTTCCAGCTTAAGTTCTTATCAACCCAAACTCCAAGAAATCTTGTTTTATCAGGATGTTCTATAGACTCGTCCTCAAATAGTATAGTTGGGCAGTGTAATTTTTACTTTCTCTACTACGTATAGTAAGTAGGGAAAGTATTGTATTCCACCAAAAATTCGATACCTAGATTTCACCGGAAATACATGTTTTGAGACCCCCTGAATCCAAAAAAAGAATTTTTGGAAACATGTCCGTGTGTGTGTCTGTCTGTCTGGGTGTGTGTCTGTGAACAGCATAACTCAGAAATGAACAGTCGGATAAACACCAAACTTGGTATTTAGGTTCAGTATCTTCCAGAGATGCGACACGAAGGTTTTCAAGAAAATCCCCCCACCCCAGACTACCCTTTACATGGAACATTTTTCGAAAATTTTAATTTTCTCAAAAATGGCTCTAACAATTTTGATTAAAATATCATATGTTTAAGTCATTTTCATGACAAATGAAATGTATATCTCGAATTTTCTGGGAATGTCTCCAAAAGTATTCTTCATTCTGAACGACTTTTGCATAACTGGTAAACCATAAGAGATAGACAAACTTTTACTACACAAAAAATGTAGATCGCGTTAAAATACACAATTTATGTCATATACATTTTGTTTGTTGAGTGAACCATTTTCGAGATATTGCTTGTCATTCCCTTAAATTTTCCAATACTTATACTTTTTCTCAAATTCGTTATTCATTTGTTTTGTCCTGGTAATGCAAAGAGAATGGAATACTCCACATAGCAACCAACTCTTAAAATATTTGACTATAGCTTAAAGCCTACCAATTCCCCTTCCATCTACAAGAAAATTAGCAATAAGATTAACATCTCGATTAACATGAAGAATATGCAGAATAAGCGTTTGTAAAAATAGTTTGTACAAGAGTAGAGAAAGTCATGTGAGTGTAACACATCAGATTTTTTTGTTTTAGTTTGTAGAAGAGTGAGTAGACAAATCACGTGAATACAACACATCAGATGTTTTGTTCTAACATATTGCAGATATGTTGAGTGGAGTCAACATGAACCGTCACCTGGAAGATTTGATTTCTCTGGCGATCAGAACCTTGTTCGCTTCATTCGCCTGGCGCAGGAGGAGGATCTACTTGTGCTACTGAGACCTGGTCCCTATATATGTGCAGAGAGAGATATGGTAACAAACTTTAGCAGAGCAATACTTGTTTTCTTTCTTACAAAAATATTAATACATGGTGTTTGTATGTATACTTCACGGGTGTGCTCTTTTTTCTTTGTAAATGATTGCTAATATTTTCACATTCTTCTTTTTCTTCTGATTTACACCTTTTATTCAGCTTCTTTATTTTATGTTGGAAGAGCAATGCAATATATCTAACATAAATATTGAAATTGAATGAATGTTAGGCACGCATATTGCTCCACTTACCAAATTACTGGCAGGACATGTTTCGAGGATCTATTCTCCCCATTTTCGCCTGCTGGTCAACTCATCCGTGATTCCCCAATCTCCTTCTTGCTTTATCTGTAGCGTCATCTGGTGTGAGGTTGGTGAATTTAGAGATTATACTATTGTGTGCTGGAATTTCAAAACTTCATAATTTAATGTTCAAAACTTTTTTGATATATTTTCTTACCCATAAGCTCAGTTCTGTGGGATTATGCAGTGATTTTAGCAGCTTGACTTTCTGTTTTCTATTGTGATTTTCTTCCTAGAAGTGATTGGCTACAGCTGATTTATCTTTCTGTATCTGATATTTCTGAAGTTTTCTTTTAGTCTTGTTCTTGTGTTTCTCTTGCTTTGTGGCAATCACGACAGTCTATTACATAAATGCCTGGTTTCTTTTCTGATCAAACTCTGTTTACATGATCTGAGTTCAGCATGTTGTTTAAGTTGTATTTGTTTGAAAATTTGTATTTAATGGGAAAGAATACATACATCTAAAGTTTCAAAAATCGAATTATGAACTTTGAAATTCCAACACACAATAATTCACCAGCCGTACGTCAGATGAGACTAAGATACCCAAGGAAGAAGAAGATTAGGGAATCACCGGCTAGTAAACCAGCAGCCAAAAATGGGAACAATAGGGTCGCGAAACATATTCTGTGGGATTTAGCTTCTTATTTATTTATTCCATCCATTGAACCAAACTATATATATATATATATATATATATATATATATAAAGTTAGTAGTTACCAGGTTCCCAGGTATTCCTGTATGCTATAGAAACAGTGTTCATGCATGAATGTATTTAATTTTGCGATATTGTTCCGTATCTGTCAATAGGCTAGTGATCGCTATTAAAGCACGCGAGCGAAGCGAGCTTAAGTAACGATGTTTATGATATAAGCTTAGGTTTGTGATTCACGGGATGTTAGGTTAGGTTTAGTTTTTCTATATAAACTTAGGTTAATTAGTATCCAGTGGTTACACCAAAGCACGCTCGCTTTGCCCGCGTGTGTTCCTTAACGTTGGCAGAACCTACCTTAACATATCGCCAGAGTTTGTAGTATAAATGAGGCAACTAGTTGGGCAGGTGGGTGGGGCAAATTCCTTTGTCGAGACATCTGTCTTACCATCCTTTGCTGAATTTTAAATATTTGAAGTGTATAGTTCCAAAAGTCAAGTTGTGCATATTTTATCGAAAATGAGTTACGATCAACTATAGTTTCATTATGCGGAAATGAAATTAAAACGATGGCGTAGCCTTCAAAACCCGCTATTTCTAATACAAACCAAGCATTGAAATAAGGCATTTCCAAAAGTCGACATATGCAGTCCGTTCCAAAGTCAGACATTTGCATTTAATTGTGCACCACGAAAGCATGTAATGTTCCAGGAGCCGACATCTTTTCACATGAAATGTGTGTCGCTTTAAGATACCTTGATATTCCTCTTTCAAAAGTTTGCAATACCACATCTTAATTGTACGCTTATCACTGGAGGGAACCTTAACAATGGAGCATTAGCTCAATGTCATGTTATTATGCTGCATTATCGCCACATCTGCGCTTATCTATCGTTTCTCAAAGTGAGTTGACATGTTATCATGCAATCCCATGTACAGGGCGTGTCACGAGTACAGCCAGGCCATGGGAGGAAGAGTCCATGATACTACTAAGTGGACAAAATACAGAAAACAGATAGAAAGAGAAGTATCATGTTTGAAAGCTATTCAAGAATTTCCGGTTATAATTACTGTATTTTTGTCCTGTTTACTTATGGCTATTACCCTACATGTTTGCTTATGTTTTTATTGTGTTTTTATTAATTGCTGTAGGCACTCAGCGAGAAGCAGTCTCAGAGCTCCAACCCTTCTGCTTTCCAAAACAATGTCTATGTCATATTTTTATAGTGTTTTACAGTGTTCCTAAAAGAAGTCTCAGGATGCATTCATTCTGAAATACACAGCAGCTGATCATCCAAGAAGACAGAAAAGAAGAACTCTGCAGGTAATAAAAAACAAAAAAGTCTCCATAATATTTTGTTAAAAGAGCAGTGAGACATTCAGGGATGAAAGCACTTATTGTCCCTGTGTGGCAACAAACTTTCTTAGGAATCTTCAGGTCTCAAAGAATGGGTAGTGCTTGTATGCAAGTGGCATTTAGAAACTGCGCCACCACCAATAGAAGAAACTGGATGAGATACACGCAAGAACAAATATGAGATAAAAAGGGGGGCTATGAACAATTTCATCGAACAATTAGATAATGTAAGTGAGCTCCATCACTGCAGAGGTCAGGTTAAAGGCCATAAGTGCTTGTGAAGTGAATGAATATCAGTAAACTTGATGCAGTAATTTGTATTACAAATTATTTAAATGTAAAGAGTGATTATAGTATGAATATGCATTATTATGTGACATTAATTTGAGATATTTGTTTATTGTAATTATTGTTGAGAAGTACGTTTTTAATGCCTTACTGAAACTGACAATAATAGCGTGCAATAATGCAGCGAGGGGGTGAGCTGTTTATCATTATTGGAGACGAGGAAGTTACGTAATATTGGCGCGTTTTCCTTTAGAATCTTCTGGAACATTTCCCTAGAGCATATGTATTCATAATTTTCATTGGATATAAAAATAGACGCTAATGTTGGCGCGTTTTATTAGCCAATTGCAGTTCAGTTATAATCTTTAGGCATATCTGGGTGAAGGAATATAAAAAGAGTAGGTTAGAGGTAAAGTCCGTCAGTTCATCAAAATTCTTTGTACATTACACGTCGCCCTCAGTTCATCAAAATTCTTTGTACACTACGCGTCGCATTCCCGTCAGTTCGTTGAAAGTATTTGTACGGCACACTTCGGATATCAATTTGCAGGTTACGCGTAACAGAGTTATGAAAAATCTCAAGTATTATAAAGTTAATTATACAAAAAGTTGAAGTACGCGAATTAAGAATTATCAGTAATGAAGTTATTATAACAGTTTCAGTTTGGCGAGTGTCAAGATCAATGTGTAAATGTGATAGTTAACGTGTTCGACAATAAAAGTGTAAAACAAATTTCTTCATCAGTGTATTCTTTGGATAAAAGATTCCTTTCCGTTTACACAACCTGTATAAAGAGAAGTGCTCGACCCAAAATAAGATAATAGCTAGCCGGAAGACAGTAAACCAAAATTGAATAAAATAACAGTCGCATTCTTTCAAACAAACATTAATACTACCGCAAATTGCTAACACCAGATGGAGCTAACAGACCGAACAAATGAATCACGTCACAAGATGGCTTCAACGCGTGAAGTAAACATAAATACACAAACATTATAAGTAATACCACCGCAAACTCTGGAGAATGTTCGATGGATCGGTTGCACCTGATATTACAGTATAGAAGGCTTATTTCCTACATTATTTTTGTACGAAATACAATATAGGCTTTGGCAGCCCCTCAACTGATGCTTGTCCCACCTGTTTGATGCTGAAAGAGAAACTAAAGCACTCCCAAGACAAATTAGAAGTGATGACTACTCTAAGAGTACATAAGTTAAGAGTCCAAGCTTTCGATGACATTTTGCGAAAAGAGAAGACCCATGAAAAGTCATTCTTAGTTATGCTTGCCAAAAACACTTAGCATTGCCGAAAATTCCTGTTGAGGCAACCTATAATCTCAACAATTTACTTGTACAGTTTCACTGTTTGTGTTGGTGCATCTCATGATCGCCAAAATAAGGACAGCACTTTCATGTATGCTAGATTCATGTCGCCGTAAAGTATCCAATGAAATGGCGTCGGCGCTTTAGGACAGATTGAACAAGCTTGATCTTTCTGCCATAACAAACATTAAGCTAATTGCTGCACAGGCCAAAACAAACAGAGCACAATTATTGGCATGGTTTCCTACTGGAGAATATCGAAGAAGTTCAGTTGGTCTTTCCAGTTGTTGGCCACTCTTTCATCCCACCTGACCGAGTATTCAAAGGAATTGGAAAGCAGACAAAGAAAATCGACACCATTATTAAACCAGAAGACTATTACAGTAATGATATTCAACAACTATGTTTCCCAAAACAAATTAGGTGTGGGCTGTGCAGTTTACGACTGGGAAACAAGCATACAAAGTGTTTTCAAACCACCAAGTGCCTGGCATTTCAAAATGAAATTTTGCAAGAGAACTGTGATAAAAATGTCGAATAATAGAGTGTAGCAAGAGGTGAACGAACTACATGCGACCTGAATGTGTGCAAAGGAATTCTAAAAAGCGGAAACACAATTTCTGCAATGGAAAAAATGACTTCCTATAGATGCCTGCATTATCAAAACAGAAAAATTACGTGATGTTGAGCTATTACTTGGAAAACATTTTGGAGATAACTGGACAGAGACGGAAGCCTTGGAGCTTGTATTATAGGAATACAATAGATCGTGTTTATGAAGAGGAAAATGTGCTTCCAGATCCAGACTGGGTTATCTACGAACCACAGGAAGAGGAATATAATCTGAGCATATCAACATGTGCAACTTGCTGTTAACTGATCAACATAAAAAGAGCCTAAAATGAGAAGACTTAACATATGTTAGCAAATGTTTTTATGTATACAACATTTAGAAATAAAATGAACTTTGTGCACTAAAAAGAGATTAGTGTTACTTTATTAGAAATTCCAAAGCCCGACACTTTCATTGTTGTAGGTTCCAAAAAGCGACATTTGCAATAGTTAGTTCTAAAACACAACATGCCCATATTTAAGGATCTTATAACTCATAAAATAGCTACTTTATTTGATTCACGTTTATGTATTTTATCCTTAGATTTACTTTTAATTGCAATAGAATATTATCTCTATTGATATGAGCACTGTAAACCCTGGAAACAGTTTTTTAATTTTTCTAAGAATGACTCAGGAAGTAGATGTCGACTTTTGAAACTATACACCTCATTTCTTTGCTGTGTGATGAATTACCCCAGAAAATGATGTCATATGAGAGAAGGGAATGAAAGTATGAGTAGTAAAGTGTTTTCAAGCATCTTTCGCTTAAAATATATATTACAGTTTTTGTTACAAAGAAGCTCTTGTTTAGTTATTGTGCTAGAAAATTTATGTGCATGAGCCACTTCAAATGTTTATCTACGTATACCCCCAGAATTTTCTTTTTTATTTCGAACACATTGGTTTATCTCCAAGTTTTACTACTTGGTTGTCCAAGGTATTGGCGGCTCGTGAGTATACGTTTTCGGTATTCACAAAATGTTTGGTTCAGACAGCCTGAACATGCGAAATAGCATCTACTGCATAATGGTTATGATTATGCAAAATTTGATACAACTGCAGCTGCTCCCAATAATAATAATAATAATAATAATAATAATAATAATAATAATAATACATTGACTGACAAAAGAAAGTGTTGTTTTGTGGATTTGTATTGTTTTGTACACAATTAAGTCAGTTTAGAGCAACAACCAAGCAATGTGTAAGCTTTTGCTACTCCGCATTTGCATTCTTTCGCTTGCCAAATATTAATATTACTAATTTATTAGCATTCACCATGTCTTATTTTCTGAAACAGGAAAACGGCATAATTTCTTCTTATAAAATGTACTGTCCCTCCACATAGTCCACACAAAAGTTAATCAGGATAAATCCACTAGATACACGTTAAAAAGGGAAAACTATACTGCATAATGACTGACTCTATCTGCATACACAGAAAATCCATCGTCTGTTTTTCAATCGCGCAAATGTCTTTATCACTCTATGAGTGAAGTCTTTAGTATCATAACATAATATACCATAAATCAGAAATAAGCGTTTCTATACATATGACCATAACATATACTCATATCAGATCTACATTTCGCTTTACAGTGAGTGAATTGGTATAACTGTTCAGTGTGCTAGCTCTAGCGGGATTTATGCCGAATTGAAAAGCGTGCACTTTCGCATGAATGAAACTTCTGCAGTAGTGTGCTACCACCTATACTGTATTCACTCTTAGGTTGATCCGCGTGAAAACAAACCCCAGGTGACCAGAGTACCGCTATAATGTATCCTTCCGCCATTCGCACTAGAAATACTGTCACACTTTCAGACCATCTGGCCAGTACACGCGGCACATAGTGCAAAAAAGAACAGAGTCCTTATTTCGACAACTGAAATGGTGACTAGCATGTTCTGTTAAGGGTTAAAGGTGATAACATTGATAGTTGCAACAAAATAAACGTTTGCACATATACTAATAGTTAATTCTAAAATAAATGAGCGAAAAATAAAGTAAAAGGTATGCGATAACTTAATTTATTCGCTCTCTGGAAGCGGCACTTTATTAACTGCTGGTGGCTCATTTTAAAAAAAGAAATTGTGCACTGTTACGCGAATTGAATTCTTCTCAAAATCACTACATTCTTGCATCGCGTTTTTCCGGGTGTAACCACTTTCCCGTTTCAGATTTTTCTTCATAAGCACTGTTTATACTTGTACTCGAAACACCGGTGAACTCAGAAGTTAATTTCACCATTTCTTTCGCGGAAAGTGTTGGATATTTCTCACATAACTTATAATAAATATTCAACACTATTGTTTTTTCACCACTAGTCAATGGTTTGCGCGGCTAATCCTTTACGTAATTCGACGAAAACACAAGAGCAAATTCACCGTCCTCCATGATACTAAACACGACTGTTGGTTTCTGGCTGTAAATAATATTCTGCGCCTCCCCGGATGTCAGGTGATTCATACAAATTGCATCATGGGACTTGTAGCTCTGGTTTACGGTATAAATCGACGTTAAATAAAACCCTAGGTATTTGTATAGAATATTATACTACTTAAGGATAAATTCATTCTAAAATTCAGAGACTGCACTGACCACGTGGGTTTGTTTTGCCGCGGATCAACCTCAGAGTGAATACAGAGTAGTGGCACTGACGTAAACTTGTTGCTGAGAGGTGGATGGTAAGGGCCATGGCCATGCACGTCTTCAAGTGTGTACGACCCGCATGTATTTTACCCATAAGGTAATTGCATCATACAAGTTGTGTATGCGAGCCCTTAAAAACATGCACAAGTCAAGTTGTGCTCGCGACTGTGTTGCCATATATCATCGAGTGTAGAGGAGTAGCGCGGTAGAATTTAAAAGCCGTAAACTTCAAATTACCACATATACGTTATGTTTAATAGTATTCAAAGAAAAAATAACCAATAAACCCGCAAGGTGTCAAAAGTTAGGCTGTTCACGTGCTCTTACACAGCAGCCGCCACTGGTGCAAGGCCTTATTATTTGCAGTGTAATCAACAGTACTCATACTGTTTTACCTTCGTTAACTACTAGTTTATTATTTCCAAATCATTCCAACAACTTGCTTATTGAATTTGTAAGGTTTGTTTGTAGGCTATCTTTGAGTAATTTGGTAAGTGGAGCAGAATATGTTTAGCATCGATTCGTTTTCCATAATTTAATTATTTGCTTCACTGTGTGCTGGTTCCAATGATTTTAAATCTAACATAAACTAACAGTGGCACATGAGCTGACTAAATAAAAATGAAGAATTAGAATAATGAGAGTGCAGTACACGAATGGGATAAACCTCTGCGACATATAACTGTTTTTGGCTTCAATCTCACTGGGATTTACACAGCTATTATCATGAATATTAACTTGTATTTGTACATTATAAAAAAGAAACAATTCTTTGTAACAAAAGATTGTACTCCTACAGTCACAAAAACTATATAAAGTAGCATGTTAATGCATATTCTTATTGATTATCCATTAGTAACTGTGATTAATTCTCATTCTTATTGGTTATTTATTAGTAACTGTGATTAAATCTCATTCTTATTGGTTATTTATTGGTAACTGTGATTAATTCTCACTCCTATTGGTTACTTAATGGTAACTGTGATTAATTCTCATTCTTATTGGTTATCTATTAATTCTCATTCATGTTGGTTATTTATTAGGACAAATCTGCTCTTAGTGTATCCCTACTGAAAATGCTTATAAAATCCTAAAGAAAGCGAACAAATTACCTTAGGAGTGAGTTCAGAAGTGGATGTGATCTCTCCAATGTCTGGTACCCACCTGCCCGCCCCTAATTTTTTTTTTTGTTTTGGGGAAAACAGGAATAAAGGTTTAAGGAAAAACATATATATATATATAGGTTGTAGAAAGGAAAAAGGAAGAGGAAAAGAAGGATCTTATTCTGTGGTGGCGCTATTTAATGGGGGCATAATTGGCATCGTGATGGCTGGTACCGCCGAAGCAAACCTGCGGTTCGTGGGTAATTACTAAAAATCGGAGAGGTCCAAAGTGGACACACTCCTCAGTGGGAAATAGGTAAAGGTCATGGCCGAGGCCCTGACAGTAACCTAGGAAAACAGTGGTGGCTTAACAGTTGATGATGGTACCGAGCCCGGGCCTGTTACCTCCGGGCATCGGAGTGTGGGTGGTGTAGAGTCGCCGCCCCTATTAGGGTGTTTTACTTGTTTTACTTTTATAGGAAAATCGCATTATGAACACAACAAACGTAGCCATTTTTGCACTAAAGCACATGCAAAATGGGAACTGCCAACCTAAATAAAAAGTGAAATCCGCTAAATATGCGATGTGCTGCGAACGTGAATCATTGGAGTTTTAGATCCCTCGGCTACGCCCTGTCGTATCTTGCTACACTCCTCTCCTAAAAAACATCCCTCGGCTACGCTTTGAAGCTGAGGGCCCTCAATCTCTCGGCTACGCCTTGAGGCTGAGTATCTTACCGGCTTTGGCGGCATTAGTTATTCATATGTTGCCAGCATTGCGTTAGAGCTAGTGTCTGACATAGAGTGACGTTGTTGGACATATAACACATCATTTTCATCGCTGTGGGGGGGGGGGATACACTAAGAGCAGAATGTCGTTTATTAGTAACTGTGATTAATTCTCATTCTTATTGATTATCTATTAGTAACTGTATTTAATTCTCATTCTTATTGGTTATTTATTACTAACTGATTAATTCTCATTGTTATTTGTTATTTATTGGGAACTGTGATTAATTCTCATTCTTACTGGTTATCTATTAATTCATATTCTATTCATTCATATTGGTTATTTATTAGTAACTGTGATTAATACCCATTCTTATTAGTTATCTATTACTAACTGTGATTAATTCTCGTTCTTATTGGTTATCTATTAGTAACTGTGATAAATTGAGTATTTAGAACAATACCAAGAAAATAAACTTGGCATCCTTCTTCATGTACATTCCATATCTTTCAAACAGGGAGGATTTCCACCTTGGCTGCTCACACTGAATCCCGACATGAAGCTCCGCACCAATGATAGTAGTAAGTGTAATGTTAAAAGGAATCTGATGTGTTACATTCACATGACTTTCTCTACCTACTCTTCTACAAACTAATCTTACAAAAGCTGATTCTTTTATCACCCTCCTGTTTATCGAGATAAACTTTCATTACAGATTTACACATTGTAGCTATAAGAAGAATACAGTAGGCTAAGGCAATAGTCAGATTTTTAAAAAAGCGAGTGGCTAAGTGATGGCTCTGAAATTCCATGCTCTTTGCATGACCACAATAAAATCCGAATAGCGACTTATCACTTGAAAAGAGTAGAAGTACTTGAAAGTTCAAACCAATTACAAAGATATCTTAGAAATGGTAAATTCCACAAACATTTTTATTTGACATAAATTTTGTCCTTTAACAAGATCTACATTTTTTATGTAGTAAGATTTTGTCTATATCTTACAGTTTACCAGTTATACAAAAGTCATTCAGAATGAAGAGGACTTCTCAGGCTTTCACAGAAAATTCAAGACATACACTTTATTTCCTATGTAAAATACCTTAAACATGTGGTATTTTAATCAAAATTGTTTGAGCCATTTTTGAGAAAATCAAAATAACAAACATGTTTCCATGTAAAGGGTAGTTTGGGGTAAAGAGATTTTCTTGAAAATGTTTGTGTTGCATCCTTGGAAGATGTTTAACTTAATTACTAAGTTTACAGATTTTTTTTCTAAAAATGCTTTTTTTGGATTCAGAGAGCCTCAAAAGTATATTTCTGGTGAAATCTTGGCATTGGGTGCAATGCAATACTTCCTGTATTTATTATAGGTAAGTAGTAGAGAATGTAATAATTGATAATGACTCGAGAAAGTGATGAGAATGTAACATGTCAGATTTTTATTATTAATCATTAAGCACATTTAACAACTCTTGCCATATTGGCAGCTTTGGCTTTTGAAACAACTGCTTGATGTTTACCTGCTGTGTACTAACATTGGGTTTGTAGTTGCTTAGCTTTGAAACATTCTTTATTCTCTATAATTGCCCAAAGTAACAGCTACAGATGGCATCATCATACATAAAAGAATATAAATGGCTACACCTACAAATAGGCTAATTATAAATGGGACTCATGTTTTAGATGTACCATACAGTTTTGCAAATACACTCTTATAATATACACACATGTATAAAATCTAATTAGTGTTTCTGTCAGCCGTGTATTCCTCCGCTGAGTATATTGCAGCATCTTTCAAGCACTCTTTATTTCTTTGACTTTTCAGGAGTCATCTTTTAAGTTTTTTATATTTTCTGGTAAATGATTGTGGTATATTGCTACATTATTAATTTTAACGGGTCTTTTGTTTAGTGACCCTCTTATTGCCATTTGAACATTATTATTTTACCTCCTGTGTTGTGCCTGCACATTTCATTATTCTTACTTGTTTCCTTTGGAGATATAATGTGTTGTGTGCAGCCAAAAATATACATAAAATTTCATGTTAACAGTTGTGCTTTGCAAAATTTGCGGTGTGGTAAATGAGCACAATTAAAATTAAATTCCTTCTCACCTCCATGATCTAGGTTTAACATGTCGGCCTTCTACCCCAAGTGACCCTAGTTCAAATATAGCCTATTAATGTAAATTTATGTATTATGTATTGGTAATTTGCTTTCAAAGACTAATTTTACAAACATTTAAGTGGCTGTTTTTAAGTTTATTTAAGACACTGATTACAAAATGATAGTATTATATCAATACCACTTTTACAAAGTAGTTGTCCTAAAAGTGATAGAAAAAGATATGGTCAGCCTAACCTAAGAGTAAAAGCCCCAAATTCAAAAATCCGATATGTTCAAACAATCCTAGAGATTTCCTTTGGGGCAATCCATGAAAATGTATGCTCCTCGTCCCACACCTTGAAGTGTAAATCTCCCATACCCAGAGGTGCAAAATTGCAATAAACTTATCCATCTTTACCCTCTAGGGCATTCTTAACTTTTCTCTGTACAGAAATTCCTCAGAACTAAGTGTTGGCAAGTTACTGATTATTATACCAACAAAATCTTGATCTTAATTAATTGATTTATAGTGCCTGGGGGAAATAAATTTGATCAGCTTGTACCACTATTACCATCACTACTACCCTTGCTGCTGCTCTTGCTGCTAAAATGATGATGAAATTTTTTTTCAGGTTATACACAGTATGTGGAGCGCTACCTAGATAGACTGTTTTCAGTGCTTAGCCCACTGCTTTATGGAAATGGAGGCCCAATTATAATGGTCCAGGTGAGTAAAAGATATACATGTAAGGTAAACTTTAAGAGGTATCACTGCTACGTTTCAACAAAAATATATGGAAACTGTGCATATAGACTGGGCCTATACATTTAGGATATAGGATTTACTATAGATGGGGACACCTCACACACTGCAACCTACATGAGATGTATTGCAGCTACCACCATACAGGGGAAACCACAGGAGGCTACAGATCGCTGGTAGACAGGCCATAGAGACACACAGAAGTCCCTCACAGTTCCTGGTTTGAAGACCCATACCACTACTGGAGCTGCCAAAGCCATCTGTTGTTCCTTGGAGCAAGTATCCATGCCATCTGTCTAACACGTCCTATGCCACAAAACCTAGAAGCACACCTTAAACATGAGAAGGGAACAGAATGAAAGGAAATTGTGATATAGATGAGAAACCAGTTTTACCAGGAAAAACCATGAAAAACCCAAGGTCAGAGTGGGCAGTTGATGGGAATTGAATCCAGGTCTGCCTGAATGTGAGGCCTCACATGTTACCGCCATCTTACTTGGTTCTATACTACAATTTTAAGGATAAGATTAAATAACATTTTTAAATTTAATTTATTAAGTTTGTTTACCAATTCTTACTTTTTTAATTATTAATGTTAATCTTTGTAAGTTGACAATGTTTATATCCTCTCACTTGAGCTTTCAACTCAATAAAATCGATTTATTGATTCTTCTTTATAACAATTTACATTTAAAATTATATTTCAAAACATGCAGGTGACTGTATGCAATGACAAGAAGAGGTTTTGGAGTTTGTAACATAGGCAATAATTTTTACGTTATCCTTGTCAGTAAACAAGTCTCAGCTACTTGCTGAAAGGATGACAAAATAATGTGAGACCCTTCAAGAAATGAATAAAATTTAAGCAAAGTGTACAAAAGTGTAGATATAAATTTATGTAGCAAAATAATAAATACAAGACGGCAAAAACGTATTCAGAAATGAGTCTGCCCCTAACCATGCTAAACATGAGAAGAGAATGAAGTTGTAAGACTGAGAACCTACTAGCTGTTATTCTTCCATTATGAGTACATAATGTTTGTAAGATGAATGCTTAAACGTGTTCTATTCTGCTTCCATTTCTAGAGCATGTACAGTTTTCAGTATTAATAAACAGTGTGTTGATTATATAATTATTCTATCAAATAATTATTAGTTATTACGAGGGCTGTTTGATAAAGAATGATCATAATTTAGTTTTTGACAACATACCTTTACTCATCCTCATAATTTTGATGGCCCTTCTCAAAATAATCTCCTTTGGATGCAATGCACTTGTCCCAGCATTTCTGCCAGTCTGCAAAGACATGCTGGAAACCATTTTTTGAAAGGTCCTTCAGAATTGCATCCGCAGCATTCACTACTGGTTCTGGTGATGGAAAATGCCACCCACAAAGGTGTTTCTTCGAGTTAGGGAATAGGCTGTGGGGAGGGCGAGGGATCCACTTGTTATTGATTTTTGCAAGATATTCAATAACAACATTTGCAATTTGTGGCCGTGCATTATTGTGGTGCAACATCCAGCCTGTTTCACAGATATGTGGTGTTTTGTGCTTGACATGAACTTGCAAAGTTTTTAGGATATCCCTGTAGTATTGTCCAGTTATTGATGTGTGTGCAGGTATAACATGCTGATAAACCATTCCATGAATATAAAAAAATGAGATACCATAACTGTACCAGCAGAAGCAACCACTTTTGCTTTTTTTGGGGGTTGGTGATGAAGGAGATTTCCACACTAACTTTACTGCATGCTCTCAGGATCAAAATGATGTAGCCAGGTTTCATCAGCAGTGATTACCTTTGAAAAAAACCTCTGGATTTTCCTGTATATCAAAGCTGCATATTGTTCATTGCATGTCATCTCCATTATTGAGGCAATACTGAACAGTTTGGAACCAGGAGTGCAAACAATGAAACGTATGGTGTGTTTGTTACACATTAAGCTAACAGAATATCATAAGATTAAATTCTAGTGAGAGAAATTATGACCGTAAAAAAATTATGATGATTCTTTATTGAACAGCCCTTGTATAATTTTTACACGGTAATTCCAGTGCTTATCCAACAATCGCATTTGTTAAACATTAATCACTCTTGCAGATGCATGAAAGAACTGCTTTGAAAATTAGGTATGCTAGCAAACTTTAATATTATTCCTGTAAAACATCAGAAACCCAATATGCAGTTTAGTAGTGTGGGGCTGTTTTCATCTTACATCTCTGCTGATTGTCTCACCCACTACGTTTTCTACAAATCATCATCCTATGGGGAGCAGCAGGAAAGAAACAAAGGTTAAGAATACTTAGATTTCAGAAATGAGCAATAAGAATAATTTTAAAAATTCCAGTAAGAAATTCATGCAAAACTAGTTTTAAAAAACTCAGAATCCTCACAGTGCCTTGTTTATATATATATATGCCTTAAGCATATAGTAAGAATGCTAGGGAAGAAAAAAATATAAATATACACAAACGTAACACAAGAACAAAAGTGAACTATTTTAAGAACAGACTAAGAGTCTCGCTAGGTACAAAATGTATTGAAAGCAATGCAAAAGATTTATACAATCATTTACCTCACCAGATTAAAGAAATAAATGTAGAAATGAAGAAATTTGAAGCAATAAAGATTTACCTGATTAACAATGCTTTCTACTCAATTGGTGAATATAAAGCAGCTAACTTCAATAGTAACTAATGTGAATAATACAAATATCTGTATATATAACTGTAAGTTTTAATGCATGTAAAAGGTATAACCTAAAGTAGCAAATGTCGATAGTAGCTAGTCAATATAATATAAAATATTGAGGCAGTATTTTATATCATAACATGCTGTGAATGCCAAAGTGATTGTAGTGTAAATTAATATTATTGTATGTACAGAATTTTACATGTTTGTTAGCCATAAGTATTGTTAGGAAATAAGTTTACACAGCCTCACTGAAACTGACAATAGAAGTGGGTAACAATAAACTGAGGGGGTGAGTTGTTTATCGCTAAGAAGAGACAAACAAATGACGTCAGGGTAGCGTGCCTTTTTTTAGAAATGGAGGGAATATCTTCCCTAGAGTATATATGTTAGTAGTAGTGATTGGTTGACCAAAACAGACGCTAAAGTGGGCACGATTTGGTAACCAATAGCAGCTCTATTATAATGTTTAGGAAATTCGAGGTGAAGGAGTATATATTCTCGAGCCATAAGCAAGCTTCGTGCAGTTTTGAAGAATCATTCACGAGGTGCACGTCGCAGTGTTAGTTACAAAAAATGTGAAGTACACGTAGTAATTGGCGTGTGGCAACTAAAACGACTGTAGTTACATTCGGAATTATCACAGTTTCAGTCAGGCGTGTATAAAGATTAAATATGTGAATTATTAATTAAGTGTGATGGCAATAAAAGTGTAGAAACAAATTATTTTATGAGTGTTATCTTTTAGCAACAACTCCTTTCCGTTTACAAGCCCTGCTTAGAGATACTTGCTCGACTGAGTTGTAATAGCTAGCCAGAGGACAAAGAACCCAAATTTAAAATAATAAAACAAGAGGCGCCTGTAAATAAGATAATACGAGCCAGAGAACTGCGACAATATCTATATATATAACAATTTGTATTACTTAAAATGTATACATAAACAGTTTTTATATTTTGTTCTGACAAAGCCTTGTAAACTTTTGCAAATGGTGAATAAAATCTGAATCTGAAATTTATGAAAGAAGAAAAATGTAGTGTAGTCAATGTAGTATCTCTCCAGTTTACAGGATGATATTTAATATTCCTTTCATAAGGTAATACACCTCCATTAATGGAACTTTCATTTATTAAATATTACCAAAATGTGCACACTAATTTCATGCATTGCCAGCAATTAATGCATAAAATTTCATGCAGATTTGTTAAACAGAAAAGTTATTAACTTTGATTAAATGTTTTTATTTAAATGCACTGCTGTAAGGATTAGTTTGCTTATGTAAACATAATCAGAGTTTGGTCATATAATTCATATATTGCCTATAGCATTGTTTCATGCAAATCTACTAAACCAAAAAAAAGTTATTAATTTTGTTTAAATTCATCCTTCTATTGGGTAGTTGCACTGACATAAACATAACCTTTATAGATAGATAGATAATAGGTTGTTTTTTTTTTGTTTGAGTTATGCTCACCTCCCACATGTCAGCCTAAAAGGCTTATTGTGTAACCCTGACGCAGCCACGCTACGTCCTACAACAATGAAGCACTACCTTTGCCTCACGGTTGCTGCTTTTCTCCTCCTAGATGTCTTTTTTTTTATACTTTGCCATGGCTGCTCGAGCATGAGATCTTAATCAATGGGTATGCGTGGATGTGTACAGAGAAACACGAACGCATTCTTGGAACACTTTTATTTTCACCATTTAAAATAAAACTTAAGGTTTGCCGATCCCTTTTAAATGCATACAATGCTACTGTGTCTTTACCAAGACCGAAGATTATTAACTACAGCTGAACGTTCTACCCTCTTGCATGTTTGCCGCCAATGTTCACAACTCAATGAGAATGTCATCCTGCTTTCACCAAGCGCTCAGGACAGAATGCCTTTACCCACGCTGCACAAGGAAAAGCAATCTACACACTTCCCCTACTCTCCCCTCAAACGCTCGTCACAACTTGGCGTCATGAAGCCTCTAAATGACCTTCACATCCCGGCCAGTGCAACTGCATCCATGAATTCCAAGAGAAACTGGCTTCAGCTATTTTACCCTTTATACCTGTAGCTGGTCCCTAATTAGCTAAACTGTGCCTGTCTGGTCTTTCTGTCGCTTTTACAGTCAACAATTTTCACAATGCTTCTCCTTTTTATACATACACTGATTTTAAATATATTATTACTTATTTTATATCGCTATCCTTCTCAGAATATTATGATAATTATTGCCTTTATAATTCCGGCTTCAACCCCATAGCAAAGGATGCCTTCATTGTTTCCCAAAATCTGTTCCCTGAACAAGTTGCAGTAGCTTGGTTTCAATGTCAGCAACCTTTCCTAGATCTTCTCTGCTTATAGAAAGAGTAAGTCTCTTTCTTGACAGGTATTACTTAGCAGTTGTAGAAACATGACTAAAAGAAGAACAGTTAAAAGTAAAGGATTTTAAATATGTAGGAAGAAAAGGAGAGGTAATAGAAAAGAGGGCGAGGATTTCAGGAGGGCTAGGTTTCTTGCTAAGGAGCACTTTAAGGAAAGAAATAAAAGAAATACGGTCCGAAAGAAAAGAAATATTATGGGTTATAGTGGAGACTAAAAATATAGATGAAAATGCAGTTGTATAAGAATTATATATAACCCACCGGCCTCCTCGCGGTTCCATAACCCGAATCTCCTTAATCAGGTGGTAAAAGATATAGACAGCTTAAAGGAGAAGCTTGCGATTTTAGAGGTAATACTAATGGGAGAGCTTAATATTAGGATAGGGGAAAGTGATGTGAATGATGGAAGTGAATAGATAAGTGATGAAATGGTGTTAAAAAGAGAGAAGTTCAGGCAGAGTAAAGATAAGTTTGTTGATAAAGGATGTGAAAAGTTTATAGATTTCTGTGAATTTAATGCCTTAGAAACTATGAATGGAACATATGGTGAGGATGTCGAAAGTGATTGGTTAAGTGGTGAATAGTGTCGGAAAATGAGTTTAGATATAAATGAACCCAGTAAATACTTAAGTGCAAAAGAACAGAAATTTGGTGAAAAGAGCATATCAGAAAGTAATGGTATAAGAAATGGTTAAGTAAAAATGAATGGGTTTGTATAGTGAATAGAGATAATAAAGTAAGAAATTAAGAATTAAAGGAAGTTGACTAAGGAAAATATTGCAATTTAGAAATATGACCAGTCTTATTTTCTTTTATGTTTTATATTGGATTAGTACAACAATTTAATTAAATTAAAATTAAATATGGTTAGAGTTAAAAAGAACTAGAATTAGTGAAGAGAGAAGAAGAAAATTGACACATAGTATAATAAATTTTGTATGCAGAGTGGGTGTCTACTGAATTAGAGCGGCCAGGGCCAAATTTTCAGTAGGCAACCCTATATATTCTAATTTCTTAGCACTAAATAAATTCATTCATTCATTCATTCTTAACAGGAGTGTGCAATTAAAGAGGATGTGTGAGGCAATTTTCTCTTCCTGTTTGCACATTCTACAGATATCCTTGTAGAGGGCTACTTTACAAAGATGTTTCCTGTAAGTGGTTCTAAAATTAATGCAACTATTTTCCTTATTGCTGTTCTATCCAATCTCAGGAGAGATGAGTGTTGCATGGACCTAATACCAGTTTCCTGGCTTGTCTTTGTCCAGGATAGGTTTGCCACTTGAGGTGGTGCTTTTCCCTAATCCATTGCTTTTACCGAGGTTTTGGCAGTATGTGTACTGATTCCAATCGTGGGTACAGGGCCAATATAGGGTACCTTATGAGGGTGGTCTGAAAAGTTTCCGACCTAATAAAGATAAAGACATTTTTTTAGAATTTTTTTTTTTTTTTTTTATTTTTCAACATAGTCTCCTTGTAACTCTACACACTTCTCCCAGCGATGCTCCCATCTCTGTAACCCGTCCAAATAGTACTCGGTGTTTTTCTCTGCAAAATAATTTTTGACGAAAATCTCTGTCCTCCGAGGGCAATTTTCAGATGAGGGAACAAAAAAAAGTCGCTTGGGGCTAGATCTGGTGAGTAAGGCGGATGGTCAAGCAGTTCAAACCGTATTTCGTGGATTTTCGCCATTGCAACCGCTGAGGTGTGAGACGGTGCGTTGTCTTCGTGAAACAAGATTTTTTTTTTCTGCAAATGTGGCCGTTTTTCCGCAAGTTCTGCCTTCAGCTTGTCAAGTAATGATGTGTAGTATACTCCTGTAATGGTTTTTCCTTTTTGAAGATAATCGATTAAAATAACTCCATGACTATCCCAAAAAACAGTCGCCATCACTTTCCCAGCCGAAAAAACTGTTTTTGCTTTTTTTGGAGCCGGTTCCCCCTTTGCAGTCCACTGTTTGGACTGTATTTTTGATTCAGGCGTATAATGGTGTATCCACGTTTTATCTACAGGAATTAATCGGCGCCAAAACTCGGATTTATTGCGCCTAAACTGCGCCAACAGAGCGTTGGAAATGTTCATTCGAACAAGTTTTTGGTCAAACGTGAGCAAACGCGGCACCCAATGCGCGGACAGCTTTCTCATGTTTAAATGTTGATTTAATATGTGACAAACACGTTCTTTTGACATGTTCATAGCCTCTGCTATCTCTCTCACTTTAATTCGGCGGTCGTCTAACACCATTTGGTGAACTTTGGCGATGTTTTCGTCGGTAGTTGCAATTTTTGGACGTCCCGAACGTTCATCGTCTCCCAAGCTCTTACGGTCACGTTTAAATTCAGCTATCCAAAATTTCACTGTGGTAAATGATGTTGCAGAGTCCCCATACACAGAATTCAACTCATCTTTGATTTGCGTAGGCGTATTGCCTTTCAAAAACAAATATTTAATGACAGCTCGATACTCGATTTTGTCCATTTTCATAAAAACACTCACATCACCTCACTCAAACGACTGTTACATAACAACTGAGCGTCCAAAATGGCTGAAACTTTGGTGAGTACCTGTCAACAGATGAACAACGAAATTCAATAGCTTTTATATACGAGTGCTGCCATCTTCATGTTGAGGTCGGAAACTTTTCAGTCCACCCTCGTACTACCCTTTTTAGCCAATGATCAGATTTTTCATTTCCATAGATGCCCTGATGTTCCGGCACCCACTGCAGTGAAATTTATAGGTATTGTATGAGATTCTGTAAATTTGCCCCTTTTAATGTATTGCAAGGAGTGTTCCAACCACGTAATTTAACCCAACTTTGCACATAAAACATATGCATTACCTGTAATTACACATGAAAGTTGTTGCAACAGATATTATTGACCAATCAATTCTACAAATATCAATCTCTGGTTTAAAGGATCACAATTGCTTGCTACAGGTTGAAAATGAATATGGTAGCTATGCTGCTTGTGATGGAAACTATACAGCTTGGCTCAGAGATGTCTTCAAGCGCTGGGTTGGTGATGCAGCGGTCCTCTTTACCACAGATGGTAATGGTGTGGGATACCTGAGGTGTGGCAAGATTGAAGGTGTTTATGCCACTGTTGATTTTGGAGCAGGTAAAAAAATTTATTTATTTCTGTTGTAAATGAGGTAAGGCAGTGCTGTGGCTGAGTGGTTAGGTCGCTTGCCTCTCGCCTGGGCAGGTTTTCTCTGGATTCTTCAGTTTCCCCCACCATTCATCCCACCAATTGCTCCATCATCACCTTTCATCCATTTCATACTACCTACTTCCTCGCTCTCATACCAGGCATTGAGCTGATCACCCATCCTGGATAGTCTATCTGATCCAAGTGTCTGCTCCTCGACAGGCCTCTGACCCCAGGCACCCATCTGTAAGTCCTACAAAGGGGTGTAAGGAGAGTAAACAGAAAAAGAAGAAAAAGTAAATGAGGTATTAGAGGGCAAAAAGAATTGCCATTTTTATATGCACACAGATAACAAAAACTTGCAAAAATAAAGGTCTGAAAAATGTTTTTACTTTTTCTACTACGAACATACAATAAGTAGAAATGGAGTTTTAATTCATTAACCACCCCAAAGGCTTTAATTTCTCCTGCATATTTTCAACAAAAGTTACACCACTGTCATTCCCGCTCCTTGTTCCCCTCTTTCTAACACTACAATTATATCTGGGTAACTGTCATCCATTGCCTTTTTTTGATATGGAGAATATGGTAGTACAGTGAAGCATATAGTTGTGACACTTTTGTCACAACTGTATGCATTATACAACCATTCAAAATGTTGTCCAACACATGGCTTGTGTGCAAGAACAATTAATTCCATTCAAAATGTTGCTGGTATTAGCCACATTTTTTAAAATTCAGTATTACAATTTTATAGCCAGTCTGTTGCAATCATGTCTAATATAGGTCTGCACATCAATCAAGATTTTATTCATTTTAATCACATTGTTTTATTCACTGTCATAATTTACACCATCAGAACTTTATACTATTTGAGCTCCCAAACTCATATGGACACACATTACGCATTTTATGTTCTTTATTCTGGGTGAATAATAAAATAGATTTAAAAGACAGTTACCTTTATACCTTTCAATATGCAATAAAAGCCTATGTTCTAATCTAAAGTAGTTTCAAAGTGTAGGTTTATTTTGCTGTTCATTGAACAAAGTTATACAATATTTACAAGTGTGTATAATATGATGTATCAGTGAAAACAGTGTGCATTATGCCTTAGAGGCCAAATAATACATATTCCTGCAGACAAATGAAAGTGATAATGGAATAAACATAAACACAGATTGTGGTATTCAAAATGTGGGGGAAAATTAAGCAAATATGAAAAGTGGAAGGGAGAGAATAAAGATTACAGGGTAGTGCGTGACTGTATTTATTTATGAGTAAAAATAGATGGAGGTAATAAATGGAAGAAACAAAAGAAGTTTGCATTGGCAAAAGGTAAAGGGACGATGGCAGCAATTAGTAGCTGCAAATATAGAGTACCTAATATAGATGTTAAATGGCTGGAAAAAGTTTATGAGATGGTTGTGGAGGCAAAAATGATGTATGGTATAGAAATATGGGGATTAGATAGAGGATGGGAAAGTATAGATAAGGTGCACAGGATGTTTTGTAGAGAAATACTAGGGTTACCAAGGCAATTGTAAGACAGGTAGCACAATTAGAGATGGGCAGGGTGCCAACTAAGGGGAAGATAATGGAAAGAGCTTTGAAAATTTGGTTCAGAACTTTAAATCTAGGAAAAAGTAATGTGTTAAGACAATGTATTGAATACCAAGAGAAGAGCTTAATGAATGATGGATGGGTAAGTAATTTATGGAACATTTTGGAGAAAAATGGGTTAGGAGACATGTGGAGAAGGAGAGAAAATAACTTGAAAATTTTTTGGAAAAAGGCGAGGAAAAGACTGGAAGATATAGAAATACAAATCATGTTCAGTGAGATTGCCAAAAAGAGCTCATTAGTTTGTTATAGGCCAATGAAAAATATATGGGGTAGGGAAAAATATATAGACACAGTAAATAAAGAAGAGAGAATCTATTGCATGGGTAAGAACCAGAGCATGGAGGCTAAGAGGGTTAAGACAGGGTATTTCTCAGAACCAATGACCGATATGTGGTGCTAATGAAGACATTGAACACATAGTATTTAAGTGCCAAGGAACAGAAAATTGGAGAAAAGAATTTTTAATAAGAAGTGGTTGAAGGGGGATAGAAATATGTTTATGATCGAAATGATGTGTAAGTTCTTAATAGTGAAGCAACAATTCTTCACAATAGGTAATCTCCAGAAAAATCTTATTAATAGCAAGCCAATTTCTAGCAACTTACAATTCAGGATTTTAGTAGCAATTCACACTTAAACTTGCATTAACACTGACTGATAAATTAAGAATCCTTTTGTCTCCTCTGAAGACTTAATGACCGAATGCATGTGTACGCTTTGGAAAAAGAACCAGCAAGAAGTGTGCCTAGAAACCAACCTTCTGTTTGCTTTCTTGTCAGGTGACACCACATCTTCCTTTTCATTCTGTGCATTCTCATAACACAATATTTCACTTGTTCAAACAAAGTAAGGGAGTATCAGATTTACTTACTTACTTAGTTGGCTTACCCTTGCTTATGTAGGACTTACACCGCGCCTAGAGTCAGAGGTTTGTTGAGGAGCAGATGGACATGGAATCAGAGATGAAGAACCGTAATGGGGGATCGGCACATAGCCAGGTATGAGAGTGAGGAAGATAATGATATGAAATAAAGACAAAATGGTTGAAAGGAAAGGTGATGATGGAGCAATTGGTGGAATGAATGCAGGGGAAACCAGAGAACCTGGAGAAAACATGCACAGATGCACATTCACCAAAAGCCCCAAATACGAGTCCCTGGGATCATACAATGTCAGATTTCCAAGCCATAAATAATCATTAATCTAATGAACATGCAGGATAGCATTACTGACTACATTGTTATCCCCATAATTATTAATACTAATACAAATAATAATAACTTTATTGAATGTAGACTTGCAGATTATAGTTTTAAAGCATGGTCAGCATCTATAACAACATAAGAAAATAATGATTAAATAATTACACAACATTCATAAGAAATTCACTCACATATTAACTATTACAAACAGTTTAGAGCATTGTCATAGCTAGGTAGGTGTTTTGGTGGTTGGAGCCCTTGCTAAAAAAAATGTAAAAATTAATTGCAAAAATAGCTTTATTAAAATAAAAGCATGTTTCTAGGTTGGCGGGAATGAGATATTTCCTAATTGTATAACTGAAAGCATTATATTTACACTGCATGTCTTGGGCAATATCGAAGGTGACAACAAGAGAAACTGTACTTAAGTGGCGCTGGTACAACCATGTTAAGATATAGGGACATGTTTTCATTCCGGTGCTAAATTTGAGTGCAATATCTCTCAGTTTAGAACATAACAGTAACCCTATTTTGTAGTGAAATAAAATGGCCTGCAGTGGTAATATAAAATACTTCACGGTGATCTTTAGCACTTATGTCACATTTGCAGCTTAGTATATGCAAAACATCCTATCCTAACTTTAATTTCAATTGTTGACCTTAATCTGTGTATATAAAACCTTTTATTTAAATACTTCAACTCAGGATTAATTCATATTTATCATTAGAATTGATAAAATTGTTTAAAAATTAGATCCCCATACATAACCCCCTCCTTAATGTATTTCTGGTTATTCTACTGGTTTAGAGAAATTACTATCGAAATACGCTATGTGATCAAAAGTATCCAGACATCCCCACAAACATACGTTTTCATCTTAGGTGCATTGTGCTGCCACCTACTGCCTGGTACTCATTATCCGCAACCTCAGTAGTCATTAGACATCGTGAAACAGCAGAATGGGATGCTCCAAGGAACTCACGGACTTAGAACGTGGTCTGCTGATTGGGTGTCACTTGTGTCAGAAGTCTGCATGCGAGATGTTCACACCCCTAAACATCCTAGGTCCACTGTTTCTGATGTGATAGTGAAGTGGAAACATGAAGGGACATGTACAGCACAAAAGCGTACAGGCCAACCTCATCTGTTGAGTGACAGAGACCGTCGACATTTGAAGAGGGTCATAAAGAGTAATAGGCAGACATCTATCCAGATCATCACACAGGAATTCCAAACTGCATCAGGATGCACTCCAAGTACTATTACAGCTAGGTGTGAGGTGAGAAACTTGGATTCCATGGTGGAGCGGCTGCTCATAAGCCACATATCATGCAGGAAAATGTGAAACGATGCCTTGCTTGGTGTAAGGAGCGTCAACATTACACGATTGAACAGTGGTAAAACGTTGTGTGGAGTGACGAATCATGGTACACAATGTGGCGATCCGATGGCAGGGTGTGGGTATGGCGAATGCCCGGTGAATGTCATCTGGTGGTGTTATGGTGTGGTCGTGTTTCTCCTGGAAGGTCTTGCACCCCTTGTTGTTTTGCATGGCACAATCACAGCGCAGACCTACATTGATATTTTAAGTATCTTCTTGCTTCCATATTGAAGAGCAATTCGGGGATGGCGATTGCATCTTTCAACATGATCGAGCACCTGTCCATACTGCACGGGCTGTGGCAGAGCGGTTACACGACAATAACATCCCTGTAATGGATTGGCCTCCACAGAGTTCTGACTTGAATCCTATACAACACCTTTGGGATGTTTTGGAATACTTTGTGCCAGGCCTCACCGACCTACATCGATACCTCTCCTCAGTTCTGCACTTCGTGAAGAATGGCCTGCCATTCCCCAAGAAACTTTCCAGCACCTGATTGAAGGTATGCCTGCTAGAGTGAACGCTGTCATCAAGGCTAAGGGTGGGCCAACACCATATTGACTTCCAGCATTACCGATGGAGGGTGCCACGAACTTGTACGTCATTTTCAGCCAGGTGTCCAGATACTTTTGATTATGTAGTGCACAAACATTGAAAGAGCACCTTTACATTGCAGTACAAATAATACAACAAAGTTACGTATATATAAATTTTCAATCACAGAATAAAGCACAAATATAATTATAGTTTGCTTAATTTGTACAAGCATTTATCAGTCAGGTATCTTTTAGTAGTTATTTAATTTAATAACAATTTAATATAGTAACAGTTTAATATAATAATGTGCTAATTTAATATAAGAAAGAACTTTATATCCGCAAAATTAGAACCTTGTTTAAAGTTGAGTTACTTTCCATATTTCAATATAATAGATTTTTAGACAGCATGGTCTAAAAGTAGAACTTTTAACATAGCTCACATGAACTAAAAGCTTCACATCATTGCACTAGTGCGATAAAATGTTTATACCACTCCATTGTGACCAACTTTGGTTTCAAGGCCAATCACATGGCAATTACCTTTTGTATTTGCACATGTTTAATTAATTTGACTTGGTCTGATTAGCGTTTTACTTTTCATTATGTCTTTTTGCATGCCTAATTTCTCATGTTGGTCAACTATCTGTTCACAATACAAATTGTCATACTTCAACTTATCACAATTTGTTGTGAGTTAGCCTATACCTTATATTGCCAACCTTATGCTTTCTTTGATCTAAAACTGTTGTTGTTGTTGTTGTTCACCAAAGGCACTGGGGATTAATTGATCTGCTCATTTTCCCTCTGGCTTCCCAATATAAAGTCTGTGAATTATCACTTTTAAGGCCTTTGCATTTGGCGAGATGTTGTTTGTTCAGGATGACATCTTGTTCATAGAGAGTGCACTTGGGTGTAGGTAGACATCCTATCTTGTAGAGATGTTCTGCGAGTCAATCGTGGCCAGTTGCCATCCTAAATAAGGCTACTGCAGTCTTCCTTGGCATTTTTTGTATGTCAACTCTATCTTTAATATTCTTATAATCTTTATCTTTTAATTTAATCTTCTTCATCAAGTCTCTGATGTCTTTTGAAATCTTGTTTAATGTTATTCAATTGTTTATTTATTTCTATTTGTCCTACAGGTTTTATTTGTTGTATTGCACTTTTTTTTGCTTATTGATCTGCATGTTCATTGCCCAAAAGTCTGACATGAGCTGGAATCCATTGTAGAGTGACATGATTTCTAGTTTCAACTGCTTTAATTAGGCTTCTTATTTCTTTAATATTTCTTGTTGTTTTATTATTGTAATTTACTATTCCATCTATGGCTGATTTTGAGTCTGATAAGATGACTATTTTTTGTTTTATGTATGGTCTATATAAAATGTTCTGTAATGCTGCTTTTATAGCTGTTAATTCTCCATCATAGTGGTTTGACGTTTCATCTAATGTTAGATACTGTGCAAAGTGTTTACAGTATACTCCTGCACCGGCATTTTTTTTATTGATGAGGGATCCATCTGTATATATTCGGAGCCATTCTTTTTCTGGGTATCTTTCATTTTCCATAGCTATTCCTATGGCTCTCATTTCATCTGGTATATTGTTTTGTTTGTGTATTATATATATCAGGTCATTCTGATATTGTATATCAATGTATTCTATTGGACTCGTTACCTCTGTTGCAATTATATTCGTTGTAATTATATTCTTCTATTTTAAGTTATTAATATATGTTCTAAAGCTTATTTGAGTTTTTAAATTACTTATAGTATCTGCTGTGTGGTACAAATTGTATCTGTTTCTATCTATCTTTAAAAAAGTATCTATCTCTAAAATTTGATTCTTTTCTCTAGTATAAGCTACATAAAGATTAAATGGCGGCAATTATAAAATAAGAAGAAACTGAAATAGAAGAGCCAGGTGAAATTACAGAAGCAACAGGTAGAATAACACTAGAACTACTTGCCCAAAAAATCCAGAAATCAATATGTATAACATTTAATTCCTTCATTGGCTGCTGTAAGGCAAAGCATGTTAAAAATAATTTCACTGAGAATGACTGCTAGTAAAACAACAAAACATCAAAACATCTGACATACACGTGAGTTGATCACATTCTAAACATGATTTCTCTTAATTTCAGGAACCAATATAATATTATTTTATTGATATTTTACAAATTCGAGAGCTGTCTAAAAAATAGTATATGCCACACCCGTTAAAAGTGGCTTTATTTTGTTTTCAAACATTTGTACTCACAAAATAAAACTCTGGTTTTAACACTTGTGTTATAATCTACTATTATAAGGGCTACAGTAGTCATAACCTTTGCTCTTTCCTAAGGACTTAGTAACTACAACCTCTTTGAGCTTAAGTTCTTATATGGAGGAAATGGTTTTCTAGCATCAGTCTTCTTATGTATGGGAGCTATGTGGTAAGTATTGGAAACCGAAACAGCATACCCAAGGACCTTTAGATTGTTTCCACTGCCAACATATTAATGCTGAAATTTACCACTAACATGAGATTATGAATGCCAGAATTCAACAATCCTTTATTTTATAACAGACAAAAATTACATTAAACACGAAAAGCAGAACATTACTTCATTTTTTGTTTCAAAACAAATGTATGCACAGAATTACAAGCTTTTAAAGGTATTTTCAATGCAAGATTATGTAATTACCAGACCTCTAAACAACATTTGCTCCTTTTCCTTTTGCTTTGCTTGCATGGAATTTTTTATATTCTGGTTTCATGGGACAGAAAACTTCAAATTCGCCAACATTTTAGGAATTCATATATATTTTAGAAAAATAAAATAATACTTTGTAATGGGAATGAAGAAGAGAATGCTTAAATCGAGCATTACTTAGAGTTTCTTACAATACCTAATCAATTTCAATACTACCAGTACTCTTCTTCATAACTAGAGTTATCTTAATTTACTGTTTTATAAAGTAATTGTTTTTTCTTTAATTTCTTTCATAAAGGTGCAAATGTTACAAGCTCATTTGAAGCGCAGCGTGCTTATGAACCTCATGGTCCTCTTGTCAACTCTGAGTTCTACCCAGGCTGGCTAACACATTGGGGAGAGAGTTTTCAGAGAGTGGCCACAGCGCCTATTGTACGAACCCTGGATGAAATGCTTGCACGGGGTGCATCTGTAAATTTCTACATGTTTTTTGGAGGCACAAATTTTGATTTCCTTGCAGGTACGTGCACAGAAATTTTGATTGTTAGTTTAGTAAGTATTTAAACACATAGCTCTGGTTGCAGTAAAATATCACATTATATATTTAACGTAAAAAACTTATTTGCTTTCTTTCATAATCACTTTCACAGCTGTCATTCACCTCGAACTTTGTAACGTATATATTTTGTAAGTAGCCATATGTTCATATTTTGACATTTAAATGGAATTTTTAAGTTCGTGAGAGAAGATAAAGGAGGAAGAGAGAGAGAGGAGAGGGAAAAAGAGAGCAGACAGATAGGCGGCAGCACTCTTGTATTGGTAGGTTGGTAGTAATGCTCTATTTTGTAGACCCTACATGCATTTCGCATACCAGACAATGGAGGTGATGCATTTTTTAAATCGATTATCACCGATGATGAGTCATGGCTGCATCATTATGATCCTGAAGGAAAACAAGCCAGCACAGTGCGGAAATCGCCAGGTTCTCCAACACCAAAAAAGGAAAAAGTTGTTCCATCTGCAGGGAAAGTGATGGTGATCACATGTTTTGACTGTAATGGAATGATTTACCAGCATGCAGTTCCCCCTCACACTACTGTTACAGCAGCATACTACACGTCAGTATTGGCTACACTGAGGAAGCACATTGCAACGAAACGACCAGAGCTTTCTCGGACTGGGTGGCGACTTCATCATGACAATGCACAGCCTCACGTTGCAAATCAAGTCATGTAGTTTCTGGCTCGATTCAACATTACCTGTGTACCACATCCACCTTATAGCCACGATCATGCACCCTGTGACTTTTTTTTATTCCCATCACTAAAGGCAAAGCTTAGGGGTATTCGATTTGAGAACTCTGAAGCAGTGCTCAAGAAAAGTGAGGTGATTCTTAAGGACCTGACAAAGAATGGTCTGCAGCACGTGTTCAAGGACTGGCTGAGACGTTATAAAAAGTGCATTGAAGTAGGAGGGGACTACTTTGGAAAAGATCATGTAAACATTGAATTGGAGTAATAAACATCTGGGAAAAAAAATCAGTCTCAGTCTTTGTTGATCAGCCCTCGTACATTCTCACAAAAGAGATGTTAAGATGGCTAAATTTTCAAACTTGAGCTGTTTGTTAACTAATGTAAGAAACTAATGTTGTAAAATATATTTCTTCTATTTCTTCAAGACATTAATATCCTCTGAAAGTGGAAGCAATAAGCTTAATTGCCTTCAGGAATTTTTGTCTTTAGTTTAGCATCCAAAGAAGAAATGTCCAAAAATAATTATACACAGCATATGCATCCAGTGAATGCATACATGGCCTAGGCATGCCCATACCCAGAAAAATATCTCGGGGGGTGGTTTTCCACAAGTAGATCTAAACTTAACAGTACCCCACACAGTTACCATGTATCTACTCCGTAGTATATAGACATTACATGGATAAGAAAATTGCTTGGAGACATTATATAGACAAGAAAAACTCACCAGAATGAAGATATTCCACCTTACAGCACAAAACATGGAGACTGCTTCAAAATCCGGGATGTATGGTCACCTTACCTATGTAAGGCGATGATATTAAGTTTCCCTTTTTCTTGTAAATGTGCTACTAGCAATAGACTTACTGTTATTTAACAACATTTTCCCTTATTGGTTTGCTATGAATTTAAATAAATAAAACTGTCAGAAGTTTCGTGGGGGGTTTGAACCCTAGAAACCCCCCCTCTAAATACGGCCCTGGGCCTGGGCCTATCTTTTCAGAGAATACCTAAATACAGAAACATACAAGAATGATATTGCAATTCTGTCAGTTTTTCCTTGCATGTTATGCTTCAATCAACAAAACTCAAATCATGCTCTGGACACTCACTTACCTGTCAAACACAGGACCTGCATCTTGCCTCTTCTCTCTTCCAATCAAGTTGCCAATTCATATCATAATTATGGGAGCATATGATAATTTAAACATTTGTACGATGTGCAATAGTACCTATTGCAAACAACATGCAAATCAGTTGGGGAATTTGGTGTCATACTGGATGTTGCCTTTGTAGCTCAGTGGTTAGAGCAACCAGATGGAAACCGGGAGATCCATGGATCAAATCTTGGCGATAGCATTGAATTTTTCAGTCAAGCTTGTCCAACACACAGCTTGTGTGGAAGAACAATTAATTCCAATAGTACCTATGTTGTACAATGCCCTCTAAACACACAATATCACTGTCATGTTTGTGAAAACAGCAAAATGAAATGAATGTGACAACACTACCTTCTTCCTCATGTTGATTTTACATTATCGAATGACACTACCAAACCTATCTGAATTTTTGCCCTCATGGTCTGTCTTAATCCCTCCAAAACATCCATCACATATCCCACAAAATCTTCTTCCCCTTTTTACTTTCTCTACTACGTATAGTAAGTAGGGGAAGTATTGCATTCCACCCAAAAATTCGATACCGAGATTTCACCGGAAATACATGTTTTGAGACCTCCTGAATCCAAAAAAAGAATTTTTGGAAACATGTCCGTGTGTGTGTGTGTGTGTGTGTGTGTGTGTGTGTCTGTGTGTGTGTGTGTGTGTCTGTGTGTGTGTGTGTGTGTGTCTGTGAACAGCATAACTCCAAAACGAACAGTCGGATAAACACCAAACTTGGTATTTAGGTTCAGCATCTTCCAGAGATGCGACACGAAGGTTTTCAAGAAAATCCCTCCACCCCAGACTACCCTTTACATGGAACATTTTTCGAAAATTTTAATTTTCTCAAAAATGGCTCTAACGATTTTGATTAAAATATCGTATGTTTAAGATAATGTCATGAGAAATGAAATGTATATCTCCAATTTTCTGGGAATGTCTCCAAAAGTATTATTCATTGTGAACGACTTTTGCATAACTGGTAAACCATAAGAGATAGACAAAATTTTTCTACACAAAAAATGTAGATCGCGTTAAAATACACAACTTATGTCATATACATTTCTTTTGTTGAGTGAACCGTTTTCGAGATATTGCTTGTTATTTCCTTAAATTTTCCAATACTTATACTTTTTCTCAAATTCGTTATTCATTTTTACTTTCTCTACTACGTATAGTAAGTAGGGGAAGTATTGTATTCCGCCCAAAATTTCGATACCGAGATTTCACCGGAAATACATGTTTTGAGACCCCCTGAATCCAAAAAAAGAATTTTTGGAAACATGTCCGTGTGTGTGTGTGTGTGTGTGTGTGTGTGTCTGTGTGTGTGTGTGTGTGTGTGTGTGTGTGTGTGTGTGTGTGTGTGTGTGTGTGAACAGCATAACTCCAAAACGAACAGTCGGATA
This sequence comes from Deroplatys truncata, assembly GCA_030765065.1. NCBI lineage: Eukaryota > Metazoa > Arthropoda > Insecta > Mantodea > Mantidae > Deroplatys > Deroplatys truncata. Next base: position 20,163,352 of record CM060979.1, read on the forward strand.
AACACCAAACTTGGTATTTAGGTTCAGCATCTTCCAGAGATGCGACACGAAGGTTTTCAAGAAAATCCCTCCACCCCAGACTACCCTTTACATGGAACATTTTTCGAAAATTTTAATTTTCTCAAAAATGGCTCTAACGAGTTTGATTAAAATATCGTATGTTTAAGATAATGTCATGAGAAATGAAATGTATATCTCCAATTTTCTGGGAATGTCTCCAAAAGTATTATTCATTGTGAACGATTTTTGCATAACTGGTAAACCATAAGAGATAGACAAAATTTTTCTACACAAAAAATGTAGATCGCGTTAAAATACACAACTTATGTCATATACATTTCTTTTGTTGAGTGAACCGTTTTCGAGATATTGCTTGTTATTTCCTTAAATTTTCCAATACTTATACTTTTTCTCAAATTCGTTATTCATTTTTACTTTCTCTACTACGTATAGTAAGTAGGGGAAGTATTGTATTCCGCCCAAAATTTCGATACCGAGATTTCACCGGAAATACATGTTTTGAGACCCCCTGAATCCAAAAAAAGCATTTTTGGAAACGTCCGTGTGTGTGTCTGTGTGTCTGTGAACAGCATAACTCAGAAACGAACAGTCGGATAAACACCAAACTTGGTATTTGGGTTCAGTATCTTCCAAGGATGTGACACGAAAGTTTTCAAGAAAATCCCCCCACCCCAGAGTACCCTTTACATGGAAGATTTTTCGAAAATTTTAATTTTCTCAAAAATGGCTCTAACGATTTTGATTAAAATATCATATGTTTAAGATGTTTTTATGGCAAATAAAATGTATATCTTGAATTTTCTGGGAATGTCTCCAAAAGTATTCTTTAATGTGAACGACTTTTGCATAACTCGTAAACCATAAGAGATAGACAAAATGTTACTACACAAACAATGTAGATCGCGTTAAAATACACAATTTATGTCATATACATTTTTTTTGTTGAGTGAACCATTTTCGAGATATTGCTTGTTATTCCCTTAAATTTTCCAATACTTATACTTTTTCTCAAATTCGTTATTCATTTTTTTATGTCCTGGACATGCAAAGAGAATGGAATGCGCCACATAGCAACCAGCGTTAAAATTTTTGACTATCGCTTAAAAGCTACCATATTTCCCTTGCATCTACAAGAAAATTATCAATAAGATTGACATCTCGATATCTCCATTAACATGAAGCATATGGAGAATAAGCGTTTGTAAAAATAGTTTGTAGAAGAGTAGAGAAAGTCATGTGAGTGTAACACATCAGATTTTTTCTCTCATTGTCAGTGTGCCCCAGAGTTGTTAAACCCAGTGCTGTCCAGAAAAATTATGATCAGTGGAGTAAACTCAGAAAAAACTGACATTCCCTGCAAAATAAAGAACATAGCTTTTGAGTGCTATTAAACACATATGCAACCTTGATGGAAATAATGATTTGAAGGAACTAATGAAATTTGTACTGACAGTGATTCCATTGCCCCATAGCGATGCTTCTGTGGCCAGAAAAAGTTTCTTTCTAATTGATTTGATTTCATTTACTATCAACCATGGGGATTACAATAATTCATGGTATCGTCAAGTGTGCAAAAGTGAAAACATATATAAGTACAGTGAATACACATACATAGGTTAAATACATAAAGGTAATACATTAATTCATAATTAATAAGATACATAATTATTTTCAAGATGCTAAAGTGCTTAAAATAATAATATAATAAATCAACATAGTTCCAGGAATTCAGTTGCTGAGTAAAAACTTTGCTCTAATAGTAACTTTTTTATTTCACATTTAAATTTACCCTCTTAAGTGGTAAGTTTCACAACATGTGGTAATTTATTATACAGTTTGATTCCAATATACAGGGTTATTCAAAACGAAGGAACAGACTTTAAATATTTATTTCTAATGAACGACAATAGATGGCAACACATCACTGAATAGAGAAAAGTTCAAAATTTTATTTTATGTGTTCAAAATGAGCACCATTTGTTGTGCGAGGATGAGCAGTACTTTTCTGTTTGCATGCGCAACCATCTTCTATGAACTTATTGTATCAATTGTAAATTTTTTATGATGAGGCAGGTCGTTGTTAAAATGCACACTGCAATGAAACATTGGATTCACTCTTTGCATAATGCAGCACACAAAACAACTTTTCCTGCGACATCGCAATTTTCTCATAAACAAATACAGCACTGCTGTAGGCACTGAATGGCACTAATAGGTGGGGCTTAAAACTTTGAACTTTCCTCTATTCAATGATGTCTTGTATGTGTTGCTATCTATTGTCGTTGATTAGAAATAAATACGTAAAATCTGTTCCTTCTTTTTGAATAACTCTGTATTTAATGCTTTTACTGAATAATGTAGTGTGATAATGTGTTGTGTGATGTTACGCTTAGATGATGTCTGCTTCTGGTGTTGTAGCTGTGTTTATCAAGATTAACTTCGAAATAATCTAGTTGTTTTCTAACATATAATAAAACTTCTAATATAAAGGGTGGACCATTTAAGTTGAGACTGTACAATATCTCCAAAACTGAGCGTTGTAGAAAGAAATGTCTTTAATAAAAGTTACTTCATATTATGGGGGAAAGTAAATGTCATTACTTGTGTTTTGTTTGGAGGATGTTATGATGGTCATTTTAGGGTCAATTTAATTTTTTTAAAATTGGAACCTAAAATTAGGGTCAATTTAAATTGACCCTAACATGACCATCACAACGTCCTCCAAACAGAACAAGACTGATGACATTTATTTTCCTCCATAATATCAAGTAACTTTTATTCAAGACATTTCTTTCTACAACGCTCAGTTTTGGAGATATTGTACAGTCTCAACTTAAATGGTCCACCCTGTATATGAGAAGTAACTTTTCAAAATACGATAAGTCCCCAAATACAGGAGAAGCCAAAAACTAATATTTAGTAAAAGTTTTATAATGATTTATAATTTAAGTGTGGGAGTTGATTAAGGATTCTGAGCATAAAAAAATAGGATAAGTAGAAAAAAATCTCACTCTTTAATTAAAGACACAGTTGCTAATTGAATTTTGAAAATCTGTGTACCTGTTTCACTTTGTACCAACGAAAAGGACAACTTGTGTTTTAAATAAATTTATACGGAAATAGTGCAAGAATTTATTCTTTAATTTTGATTTTTAGCCAAATAATTGATACAATGAAATGGTAATTCAGAACCAATTATTTAAGCAATACCAAAATCACTCACTTGTAGTAATGGATAAATACTGTCCCTTTGAAAAATGTTCTAACTTTATTTAAGCATCAAAATTGTAATTAAAGAAGACACTTCCAAATATTATTTAAAGAATACAGTAAAAATTGTTACCTTCTTTAACTACACATCTTTTTCTTCAATTTAAGAAAAAAATTACAAATAAAAATATATGTATTAAGAAATACAATCAACATCATTAATAATTTAGCAAGTTCTTTTCACACCTTATATTATGATTAATAACAAGATCAAAATTAATATGTTCCTGAACAATCTGCAAAGTTTGTTTTGACTTATATTCATTCATTATGTAAAAAATCTGATGTGTTACACTCACATGACTTTCTCTACTCTTCTACAAACTATTTTTACAAATGCTTATTCTCCATATGCTTCATGTTAATCGAAATGTCAATCTTATTGCTACTTTTCTTGTAGATGCAAGGGGAATATGGTAGGTTATAAGTGATAGTCAAATCTTTTAAGCGCTGGTTGCTATGTGGCGCATTCCATTCTCTTTGCAAGTCCAGGACATAAAAAAAATGAATAACGAATTTGAGAAAAAGTATAAGTATTGAAAAATTTAAGGGAATAACAAGCAATATCTCAAAAATGGTTCACTCAACAACAAAAATGTATGACATAAATTGTGTATTTTAATGCGATCTACATGTTTTGTGTAGTAAAATTTTTGTTTATCTCTTATGGTTTACCAGTTATGCAAAAGTCGTTCACAATGAAGAATACTTTTGGAGATATTCCCAGAAAATAGAAGATATGCATTTCATTTGTCATGAAAATATCTTAAACATATGATATTTTAATCAAAATCGTTAGAGCCATTTTTGAGAAAATTAAAATGTTCCATGTAAAGGGTAATCTGGGGTGGGGGAATTTTCTTGAAAACCTTCGTGTCGCATCTCTGGAAGATACTGAACCTAAATACCATGTTTGGTGTTTATCCGACTGTTCATTTCTGAGTTATGCTGTTCACAGACACACAGACAGACACACACACGGACATGTTTCTAAAAATGCTTTTTTTTTATTCAGGGGGTCTCAAAACATGTATTTCCTGTGAAATCTCGGTTTTAAAATAAAGGCAGGTATTAGAAAATCAAATGATATGACATGATAAATATCATAGTTAAAAATAGTTTCACAGCTGTTATCATCATATTTTATTCAAAATGTTGAAATTTGAATGGATATTATGCCTCTTATTGCTTCAGAGCAGTTATATCCAGGTCCTTCCTCCAAGCAGTCACTCTTCATCCTCAGCTTGCAACATTGTTAGCTTACAGCATCTTCTATCATCTTGATCAACATACAAATTCAGGGTTTCATCCTTCTTCGAGCTATCACCAAAGCATTGTTTTAGAAGAGTGAGAAGTCTCTCTCTCTCTCTTTTTCTGATTTTATAGTCTGTATCAAAGTGTTAGCATTTGGGTTATTAATTCCTTTTGCTGCTTCCTAGATCTAGAAGAATGGGTCCCTATATGTACACCTTCTTTCTTGTTCACTGTTTACATGAACTGCAGGCTAGTGTAAAAACACAACAAATATGCCATATACGGCAATACTTTGGCTGCAAAAATAACTGGTATACAACCAAAACCATTATTGTGAAGGTTTGAAATGTTTGCTTTCTCAGTTTACCATATTTTTACTTTCTCTACTACGTATAGTAAGTAGGGGAAGTATTGTATTCCACCCAAAAATTCGATACCGAGATTTCACCGGAAATATATGTTTTGAAACCCCCTGAATCCAAACAAAGCATTTTTGGAAACGTCTGTGTGTGTGTGCATGTGTGCGTGCGTGCGTGTGTGAGAACAGCATAACTCAGAAACGAACAGTCGGATAAACACCAAACTTGGTATTGAGGTTCAGTATCTTCCAGAGATGCAACAGAAAGGTTTTCAAGAAAATCCCCCCATCCCAGATTACCCTTTACATGGAACATTTTAATTTTCTCAAAAATGGCTCTAACGATTTTGATTAAAATATCATAGGTTTATGATATTTTCATGACAAATGAAATGTATATCTCGAATTTTCTGGGAATGTCTCCAAAAGTACTCTTCATTGTGAACGACTTTTGCATAACTGGTAAACCATAAGAGATACACAAAATTTGACTGCACAAAAAATGTAGATCACGTTAAAATACACAATTTGTCATATACTTTTTTTAGTTGAGTGAACCATTTTTGAGATATTGCTTGTTATTCCCTTAAATTTTCCAATACTTATACTTTTTCTCAAATGGGAATTCGTTATTCATTTTTTTTGTCCTGGACATACAAAGAGAATGGAATGCGCCACATAGCAACCAGCTCTTAAAATATTTGACTATCGCTTATAGGCTACCAATTCCCCTTGCATCTACAAGAAAATTAGCAATAATCTCTCGATATCTCGATTAACATGAAGCATATGGAGAATAAGCATTTGTAAAAATAGTTTGTACAAGAGTAGAGAAAGTCATGCGAGTGTAACACATCAGATTTTTTTATTAGACTTTGGGTACAACATACATTAGCGATTGCAACAAATTGGACCTATTGTGGTTTGAACCAATTTCGATGCTGGACTGATTGCGTTTTGAATCAAAGCCCAAAATTTGTATTTGATTTAAAAGGCTAAAAATTGTGTTTTGAATCAAAGCAATACCATAGCTTAATGTAGCGCATCTTTTGAAGTAGAAATCCGCTTCAAACTAATTTATGTCTGCATGTGGACTTATCACATTTTGAAACGTCACTCCTCATATATAAACATGGAAATAGATATATTCTGAGTATCTTGAAAGCATTTGTACAATAATCCTTTTATTTTAGGCCTAATATTAATCTATCAGCTCATTTTTGTAGTTTAAAGATTGAATTTCCCTTGTAAGAATTTCCCCAAAATGTTTTACCAAATCTCAGCAGAGTATTGAAACATTCAAAGTACAGGTTCCACAAAGTGTTTAGATTTACAATTTTATTAGTTGACTTAAGCATAAAACACACTTGTCTGAATCTAGATGCCAACCTTTCAACATGTATGCTCCATTTTAAATGTTCGTCAATACATAAATCCAAGAATTTTGTGTTTGGTTTATACTGCATTTACTCATCAGCCATCTGTATTTCTGGTTTATACTCATTAAGTCATTATAAATTATACTATGGCATAAGTGGGTTTAATAAAACACTAAACTATCTAGTGCAGTGGAATATACTGCACTAGATACAGTAAATGAACCCATTCTGTCATTCCGTTTACGAAAGAATGTGGTGGGTATGAAAGCTTCCAAATCACTGAGAAAAAGTTAAACTCTGTGCCAACTAATTTATATGTAAGTATTAGGAGTGGAATTTGGGACACATTCACTTCATTTACTCTGTAATTATACAGGACATGTTTCAAAAGCTTTTGCTTCCATCATCAGCTCTAGGTTGACAAGTAAGTTCACAGGATATTCACAGAAAATTCAAGATACACATTTTAAATTTGCGAAAAAATGAGTTGGGATTGAACACTTAGATTACTTACATTTATTTGTCTTGACCGGTTACAAGAACTACTTGCTCTTGTTGACAGAAGAGAGTGACTGGTTCATGATGATGTAGTCCAATATACAGTTGTTGGTGGAGAAATGTACTTCCATGGTGGATTTGGTGGCAGCAAATCAAAATTCATTAAGTAACCAATTCTGTTTTGTATTTGATAGGCTTTAAGAGTGTTACATTGAGGTTAGCTGTCCAAAAATGGTGTGAAAATGCAGATTTATTAGTAAAATATGTTATGACGACTTCAGGCTTACAATTAATGTAAACATTTTTATTTCATGATTTTCAGTCTGTATTTGTAAATAAGAGCAAGGAAACCTTATTCAAATTTTGGTAATTGTACATCTGACAGGTAAACAGAAAGAAAGAAACACATAAACATGAAGAAAGATGCTTGCATGAAACCATGGTCAGAAATATCTTACTGCTATTGAATGTATCTCCAATTCTCTTTAAAAGATACAATCTATTCAGAGTATTGCTGCATATTGAATTAATCATTACAAAGGATACTAGTGTAGCTGTTGTATTAATTGATTTTAGGTGCAAACTATGGCAACAATTACCAACCTCAGATCACTTCTTATGATTACGATGCTCCACTTACTGAAGCAGGTGATCCAACCGCTAAGTATTTCGCTATCAAAGATGTTATTGCCAAGGTAAAGTAAAACATGTTCATAAAAGTTAAACCGATTTTCACTTCTGCTTGGTATGAAACTTCTCAAAATAAAAATTAACAAAAAGGATAAGCAGATAGTCCCTCAATTATTCAAAGTTAAACATTTTAAATTAAAAATTTTTAAAATATGAGTTGGAAATTGAAATACTTTTATGTGGACCGCATAATGAACTTTGATTCCCTCCCTCCAGATCAGCTAAGCAAATTCATCACCCCATCAAATACTGCTATTCAAGGAAAGCTCCTTCCATTTTGCCTAATTGTCAGTTAGGATGAGAGCAAATGCTGTTGAAACAAGTAAATGAAGCGCAAAAATGTTTCAGTTTCCGACTCATTATATTCGAAACATTTTTAAATTTATGACTCACTTCACCTTATGTAATGTCTGTCTTGATTACACAATATTTTAGTTTGAAACAAATTTATTTTTTCAGCCCATTTAATGAATTCATTATTGCTTGAAATTATTTGAAATTCAAGCATTTCATGGATATGAACTAGAGATAAGATAGACTAATGTTGTTGATTATAATTTATAGACATTTCAGGTAATAATTGCTATTTTATTTATTTATTTATTTATTTATTTATTTATTTATTTATTTATTTATTCATCCATTGAATCAAACTACATTGATATAGTACATGTCAAATTTTTAGTATACAAATATTCATTCACACACACATATAATATCTCTGTCTCTCTCTCTCACTCCCTCTCCACACACATACAATTTTACATGATAGCAATTTCAATTGCATCTAACATACATATGATAATAATCACATACACACATATATATACAGGGAGAGCCAAAAAACTACGAACCGGCTGCACAGTGTTTTTCCTGTCCGCGTTCTCAGTGCTCGTTGCCTTCTGCCACCATCATAGAAAGGTGCGGATGAAACCATACAACATTACTTACCAACTTTATGAAAGGAGATGTTGAAAATGGCCACTGTCGTTGTTCATACATTTTTGCTACCTCTTCAGGAAACTATCCATCACTCACCGTAGTTCACATTGAGAAATGCTGGCTATTTCCTGGCGGATATTTTGTTTTAATTCTTCCAGTGTGTATGGGTTTGTCTTGTACACATTGTTTTAAGTTACCCTAGAGATAGAAATCGCAGGGGGTTAGGTCGGGGGACCGAGGGGGCCACACATCTCTACTAATAATTCTGTCCTCAAACACACTTTCATAAAGTTGTTAAGTAAAGCCTTTAAAAGTAGTTTTAAAAATGTATGGTTTCATCCGCACCTTTCTATGATAGCGGCAGATGGCAACGAGCACCGAGGACGCGGACAGGAAAAACACAGTGCAGCCGGTTCGTAGTCTTTTGCCTCTCCCTGTATTATATATATATAAAGTGGACCATTTAAGTTAAGACTGTACAATATCTCCAAAACTAAGCATTGTAGAAAGAAATGTCTTGAATAAAAGTTGCTTGATACTATGGGGGAAAGTAAATGCCATTAGTCGTGTTTTATTTGGAGGATGTTGTGATGGTCATTTTAAGGTCAATTTAAATTGATCCTAATTTTAGGTTCCTATTTAAAAAAATTAATGTGTGAATTGCATTAATTGTGAATCACAGCACAGCGTGCACTGTGATTATGTGACTCGCAAACAAAAGTGACCAACGTAGATTGTAGTACAAAGGGTACAAGTATTATCTATTTTCTGCTCTGAATTGTCTTAACTCTATAATGCTATACTTTAAATTGCAGTACAAGTTAAGAATTTAATTAAACTTTATATCAATTTATATAACAGAATTACATTTTAGACAGGACTGATTACATTTTTTTTTTCATATGGTGGCACCAGTGAAATTGAATGGCTTCACATGGAAAAGCCTGTGTAGAGAAAGAACCAATAGCGAAGCACTTGAGATTCTAGATAGTATTACTGTTCTGCACCCCTTGCCTGTAATCAAAGCATTCCCCTCCATTTGTCTCACCTCTAGCAGTATCCACAAATGTGAAGATTCCCAGACAGACTTGATGTAGTCCAAAATACATTCCATTAATGAAAATATTCACACTTGTCACTGTATAAGCGCTGCAAAAACATTTCAAACAAAACAAAATCTATAAACTAAATTGGGGAGTGCAGAAATTAATACTGCAATAACATCTGATGTTATCCTTCCTTTCCTGTGATTATTTTTTATTTATGGGGGGGGGGTGCCACCCTAGAGCCCTCCATCGCCAGCTGCCACTGATAGGTAGGACTTAATGTACTGTATTATGTACCTTCTTTTGTACTTCACCTTTACTTGACAATGCCATGGATTAATGTAATTTTAATTGGCAGATAAATAAACAAAACTAAATATTTTTTTTCTTTTAACTTACAGTACTTGCCAATGCCAACTATCCCTGAACCTTCAGTTGCTCTAAAAGGTAACTATGGAAGGGTTGTCTTAGAACCTGTGGCATCAATTTTGGACAGTGATGTTAGAAGGGCTTTGGCAAAATTACCAGTCAACAGTCTTTTCCCACTGACTTTTGAACAGCTGGGCCAGCGTTATGGATTTGTACTATATGAGACACGTTTGCAGCACAGAGCAAGAGATTCGGCTTTGCTTAGCGTTCCATCCCTCAGTGATAGAGCCATTGTCTTGGTAGATGGAGTAAGTAAACAGAACGTTTAAATAGATTTTTTTTCCTGGTTTTACTGTTTAGTGACATTTATTAAGCTTTTTTGGGATAGTATTGCCAGATTTTATAAAAAGAATTATATATTGCTTTGAATAATAAGAGAAGCTTTATATTTTCACAGGTTTCAAGAGGTATTCTGAGTCGCATGACTAAAGTTACTTCCATGCATCTTGAAGTTCAGCAAGGGCAGAATATTCAAATTCTTGTAGAAAATCAAGGTCGGATCAACTATGGTTCTAAGATAAATGATTTCAAGGTACATAAAAAATACTGATCTTCAAATATGTAATTATTTGTAATGTAATAAATAAATGTATTCACTAGTGATGGGTGAACTCAAGTATGCAATTCTTAAAATTTTCTCAACATGTTCTCAAACACACATGCTATTTAAATACTCTGCATTTTCCTGAGTTGATATTTGCCCTGATGTGAAATCATTCTTGGGGTCATGTTGGGCACCAGTAGTGGAAAAATGTTTGTTTGGTATTTATGCAATTAAATTAGGAAGTAATACAGCTTTTATCCTCGACCATGCCAAAATGTAGTATTTATACGACTTCAGCAGTACTTTATTGGGCCTCATTAAAGTACATCTGTTCATTAAAGTATTGGTATTCGACAAATCAGAAGTGGCCATGTAACATTGTGAAAGCGCAAGTATTGATTATTCTGTGTAGTACGTCTCACAACGCTAGCAACTTTGTTTGACACAGGTGCTACAAGGTCATTGTATTGTAACCATAGATAAAGGAATAACGATTCAAACCAGAAACGAATACTTATGAAACCTTTAAGTTAGATACATAGTCGAGCATAAACAGTCGTATGAAACTTGACTATAATGGTGATTAAAGCGCTCATATGATTAATTATTAACTGAGCGAGTGAAGCAAAGCTCGGTTAATAATAATACTAGCATTTTAATTACTACCATTATAGTCCCGTTGCATAATATACTATTTTATGTTATCTGTTTTTACTTTCTCTATACTACTTACCTATAGCAAGTAGAAGAAGTGTTGTATTCCACCCAAAAATTTGATTTCAGCAAGAATATACATTTTGAGGGTCCCTGAATAAATAATAAAAAAAAAAAGAGAGCATTTTTAAAAAAAAATTTATGCGATACATTCACATGATTTTTTCTAGACTGTATCTTTATTAGTGAGTATATAAACTATTCTTACTAAAGGTTATTATTCTATCTCCTTCATTTTAATCCAAATAAACCTTTGCAGAAACAACTACATTACACATTTCGTTATAGATACAAAGAGAACAGCGATAGTCAAATGTTCAAGAACTGGATGACACATGCTGGCCTTAAAATTTCATATGGTTTCCATGCAACTGCGAAAAACAATTGAATGTTGACAGCACATAAGAGATTACCAGAAATAAACAAATCGAACCTTTAATAATGGATGTCTTAGATGTGGCTTATGCCTCAAAAAAACTTATTTCAAATAAATTGTGTGTTTTAAAGATATCAATTTTTTGTATAAAATGTTTTCATCCATCACTTAATATTTATCAATTATGCAAGATTATAGAAAATTTCTTCCGAATGAAGTGGACTTCACAAGCTATTCCCAGAAAATTCAAGATACCTATACATTTTATTTGTCATGTATATATCTTTAATACATGGTATTTTAATAAAAATCATTAAAGGTATTGTTTAGAAATTCAAAAATTTTGAAAAATGTTCCATGTAAAGGGTAATTTGGCTTGGGGGGATTTTCATGAAAATCTTTGTGTCACATCTTTGGAAGGTACTGAACCTAAATACCAAATTTGGTACTTATCCATCTTTTCGTTTTTGAGTTATGCATTTCACAGACACACACACACAAACACACACACACACACAAACAACATGGACCTTTTTCTAAGAATGCTTTTTTTTATTCAGTGGGCCTTAAAACATGTATTTCCGGTGAAGTCTCAGTATCAAATTTTTGGGTGAAATGCAGCCTACTATGTATGTGATAGAGAAAGTAATATCTGAATGTATCTTCTTACTGTCTGTCTGTCTGTCTGCGTACAGCATAGCTCAAAAACCAAGTCACTTATATAACAAAAATAGCTCTTAGTAATTTTGATTAAAATGTCACAATTTTAATATATTGACATGAGAAGTAAAATGCATCCCTGCTCCTCACTAGAATACAGTAGGTAAGTTACTAATGGGCTTCAAATACAAGCGTATTGAAGGCCTTATTTTAATAGGGCTACAATCCCAATGTTGTTAATTTTGAAACAGGCACTTCAAAAGAGGAGGTATATATATATTTATATATATATATATATATATATGTATATATTTCCCTTTCCCATTTATATGCCACCATTAACATCTTAGGTCATATTGGCAGCTTTTACTTTTGGAGCAATTGCTCATAGCAATAGTGCTCACTTGAAGACTGTTTGAGTTAATCTTTGGGTTGTCTTTGTTACTTTCTCTACTATGTATGGTAAGTAGGGGAAGTATTGTATTCCACCCAAAAATTTGATGTCGAGATTTCACCAGAAATATATGTTCTGAGACCCCCTACAAAAAAAAAAAAAACTTTTAGAAAAAAGTCTGTATGTGTCTGTGAACAGCTTAATTCAAAAACAAAAGGTCGGATAAATACCTACTATTTAAGTTCAGTATCTTTCAAAGATGTGATACGATTTTCAAGAAAATCTCCCCACCCTAAACTACCCTTTACATGAAACATTTTTTGAAACTTTTCATTTGTTAAAACATGGCTCTAAGGATTTTGATTAAAATACCACATTTTAAAGATATTTACATCAAAAATAAAATTTATATCTTGAATTTTCTGGAAAAAGCCTATGAAGACCTCTTCATTCGGAAGGAATCTTGTATAACTGGTAATTGTTAATGATAGACGAAAACATATTACATAAAAAATGTAGATCTCTTTAAAACACACAATTTATTTCAAACAACTTTTTTTTTACCATAAGCCATTTCTGAGATATCCATTATCCAGGTTCGAATTGTTCATTACTGTAATTTTTTTAAAGTCCAGTCAACATTCAGTTGTTTCTCATGATTGCATGGAAACAGTATGGAATTTTAAGATCAGTACATACGTTCAGTTCTTAAACATTTGACTGTCACTATTTCCTTTGTATCTATAATGAAATGTGTAATGTAGCTATTTCTGCAAGGGTTTATTTGGATTAAAATGAAGTAGATAGAAAAATAAGCTTTAGTAAGAATGGTTTGTATATCGACTAATAAATTATAGAGGGTAGAGAAAGTCATGTGAATGTATCACATCAGAAATTTTTTTTTTTTAGCACGCACTCAGACCCTCTCATATTTCCAGACTCCAGACCACAAAGGCAGCCATGTATATATTGTTGTTCACCAATGGGCACTGAGGATTAATTGATCTGCATCATTTTCCCTCTGGCTTCCCAATATAAAGTCTGTAAGTTATCACTTTTAAGGCCTTTGCATTTGGTGAGATGCTGTTTGTTCAGGATGACATCTTCTTCACAGAGAGTGCACTTGGGTGTAGGTAGGCATCGTATCTTGTAGAGGTGTTCTGCGAGGCAATCGTGGCCAGTTGTTATCCTAAATAAGGCCACTGCAGTCTTCCTTGGCATTTTTTGTATATCAACTATATCTTTAATGGTCTTATAATCTTTATCCTTTAATTTATCTTCATCAAGTCTCTGTTGTCTTTTGAAATGTTGTTTAATGTTATTTAATTGTTTATTTATTTATATTTGTCCTACAGGTTTTATTTGTTGTATTGCACCTTTCTTTGCTAATTGATCTGCATGTTCATTGCCCAAAAGTGCTGGGATCCATTGTAGAGTGACATGATTTCTAGGTTCAACTGCTTTAATTAGGCTTCTTATTTCTTTAATATTTCTTGTTATTTTATTATTGTAATTTACTATTCCATCTATGGCTGATTATGAGTCTGATAAGATGACTATTGTTTGTTTTATGTATGGTCTATATAAAATGTTGTGTAATGCTGCTTTTATAGCTGTTAATTCTCCATCATAGTGGTTTGACGTTTCATCTAATGTTAGATACTGTGCAAAATGTTTACAGTATACTCCTGCACCGGCATTTGTTTTATTGATGAGGGATCCATCTGTATATATTCGGAGCCATTCTTTTTCTGGGTATCTTTCATTTTCCGTAGCTATTGCTATGGCTCTCATTTCATCTGGTATATTGTTTTGTTTGTGTATTATATATATCAGGTCATTCTGATATTGTATATCAATATGTATATCTTGTATATGTGAATATTCTGTGGACTTGCCTTTATTTGAGTGAATTTTGTGCAACAATGAAATCTTAAAACATAAACAAAAGCTCACTCGAGAAATATAGAGCTCATTGAAATTTATGTCAAACAAATGAATAGTTTTCTAAATATTCCATTTTGCAATTTTAGAACTTTGCTATGCATCACCTAATGGACATGCTTGCAAGTTTGTGACTCTTGCTTTTGCCCACTTTCTTTTCTTTCCATCGCTGCAGCTTGTTACGAAGAATAAAAGTTTGATTGCTGTTTTCTCATGTTCAAATGTTCTTGATTAATTTTAAACAATTCCTAAGTAAAATTATATGGTGAGTAATGCATGAACTGAATTGAATTTATATTCACATCCCAATTTACATAGATTTTTATACAAAATTTGTTCTTATATACCTAGCTTACACGTTGGACAGATGGGTTATTCTCTATGTGCTGCTTCAGCTTGTATGGTACCCAGGCCTTTTATCTTAGTTCTTATATTTCTTACTTTCCTGTCCCATATTTCTTTTGTTTTCCTTAAAATTTCCCACATATTTCTGATTCTCCATTCCTCTTTCCTTGTTAACATTTTTATGGCTACAATTTTACTATCCAATTTTACCCACCTTTTGCCTCCATAGCATTGATTCTGTACATTCTGTCAGGTAATATATTGTTTTCCCTTCTGCTGCACAATTCATTGATACCTCTTTCTCTGTCTCTTACCCCTCTTAAGAATGGTGGTTAATGTAACAAGGCTAGAAGCATCACTTTTTATATAGATAGTATAATATTAAATGAATATGTGAATTTGTCATTGGTAGGGAAAGTTATGTGAGTGCCTCATCACATCAGTCCTCCCCCCCCCTCCCTGGTGCTGCATTTAATATTTGCCAGAAAACAAAATCTTCCGTCAGATTATGCAAAGAAGAAATTACATTACTGGCCTAACACCCTAATCATTTTATAAAAATTTGTGGAAGAGGGTAAATATAGCATTATGTTAGTAACCATTTCTTCATGATCTCTCTAGGATTTTCATGAAGAATTTGAATTTATTGTTGGTCAATACTGTGTGACACACAATTCAACTATGTCATACATAAATTATACATTGTTAATATACAAGTTTGTATATTTCAAGTTTGTAATTTAGGTATCATAGATTGGACCTTGTCATACATTACATTAATATATAAACAAACACAGATAATAAATTATACTAAGTAGATACAATGTACACCTGTGGACAAAAAAATAGTAATGTGTTGAATGTCAAATTTTTCTAAGTTCTGCATGGCTCAGCACCTTGTTTACACCGTACGCAATGCAGTTGTTAGCCACTACAGCAAGTTGTTATAAGGCATTATTAAACATGTTACTTTCCATGAGTCTTCTCTGTAGAGCTGTGGCAAAGTGTAAGGGTACTTTTGTGGTTAAGACCGCAGGTTCACTTCTCGTATGTAGCAAACACTTTTTCTTCTTCTTTAATAATGTTTAATCAACACATATTGACTACTTATTTTCAATACACTGCATTTCATACATGGCATATGGTAAAGTTCATAATAGAATAGTTATTCTGATGCAGAATTCATGGCTTCACAATTTCATCATGGTCACATATCTATATATCTTGTTGGATATCAATGTACGGTCTAGGTGTGTTTGACAGTTTGACGATATGCTGAACAGTGTAATACACGGTGATACTTGAAAATATTTTGATTCCCTCTGTGAGGATAAGGTATCCTGATGGAATTGTTGAATTCGTACAAGATTCTGGGCACAAATTCAAGAAACCTGGTATGTTGTAGCTTCTCGTCCACGTTACTACAGGGATTTAATTTAATTTGAGGGCAGTTATATGTGCTCAGGTTTCAGACACCTGTTACTAATTTGGTTTATTTTTTATGTGTTTTAGAAGATAATAGTTTATTTGCATTTATTTCTTTAGTTATTTAAAATGAGTGTTTTAGTAGAATTGTGTTTTTGTGTGCATAGATATGCCTAAAACTTAAAATGCTAAAGTTATATTAATACAATATTATGTTCTACACATCCAGTCATAAAATTGGCAATATAAAAAATAACAATAACTAATGTGAGATTTGAACGAGGAGCTTAAGAACGCAAGCAGTACCTTCTTAACCTCTTGCCAACGAAACATTTTTCTGTGCTCTGCTTTCAGTAGTTTATAAGTGTCACCACCAAGAATCACCATTATAAGGTGACCATTGTGCTCACAGGACAGAGACCATTCTACAGTTCCTGCATGTGCATTGTGAACACAGCTATTATGAAGGTACACAAAGCCCTCCGATTGTCACATGGAATCTGGTGATGCCTCATTTTTTTTTCCATGGGTGTACACACTTAAAATGTTAGATATACAGTACATTTATGCATTTGGTTAATGCAGTGTATAAACACAAACTGTGTCATATATTAAACTAAAATGTAGTCTAAATGATTTTGATTATGCATTATGGCAAAACCAAACAATCATGAATATATACAAATTATACTAATAAATTACAAGTCACGTACAAATTGAAATTACAATGTAAATTGTAGTATTTACAGATTGATGTTACCATATAGGTATGTACAAGTTAAATTAAGTATGTAATATATAAGTATTCATCCATGCTATAAAAAGCTGCATTTATGAAGTATTCTTTAAGACAGTTCTTAAATTTGTTATAATTTACACAGGTTTTTATGTGTTGAGACAGTGCATTGTAAAGATTTGCTCCATATAATTAGGCACCTTTTCTGATAAATGTAATCTGATTCTAGAGAAGTTTGGTGATAGGTTCCCCCTTGTATTATGGGTGTGGATATCTGACATAGTTTTCATTGGAAATTTGTATCTCAAGAAGTATAAAATTGTTCTTTAAATAAAAGGTTGAGACAGGTTTCATCAAAAGCTTGTGATAAGCCTATGTTTTGCATGTTATGATGAAATGTACCTGAAGGGATACTAAAACACACTTGTGTTATATAGTGCTTAAATGCATTGCATGTTTGAAAAGAAATATTCCTGTTAATGCCTCACTTATGCAAAACACAAATTATCAACAATTAGATATCTTATGCTTCATTTATTAAGTGAATTAAGAATAAAGCCTTTCTTAATTTTTCTGCATCTAATTATTCCTAAAACCATGTTTCCATTTCAGGGACTTGTCTCCAATGCCACATTAGATGGTGAAGTGCTTAGGGATTGGACAATAACTGGTTTTCCTTTGAGAAACATTTCAAAAATAAGGAATATTGCAGCAAGGTCTAACTTTAGCTCTACAAGTCCTGCATTTTATCGTGGTAACTTTAGCATTACAGAGGAATTAAGAGACACCTTTCTAAATTCCTCTGGATGGAGTAAGGTAAGCATTTCAGAGCTTCGTACATTATTGTTATAACTAAGAATACTTAATAAACTTTCTTGCCTACTGAGTCAGACTAGTGTTTTCATGTATTTGAGAAACAAATGACAAAACTGACAAGTATTGAACTTTCATTTTATGGCAGGAATCACAAATGCTAGCATACATACCATTCCATTATACTGGGTGTGGAAATACAATGTGCAGAAAATTGTAGAGTAGAGAGACAGTACCAAAATAAGCATTTTGAGGTTAGGAACAAGGGGTTGCAGAAGCTTTTTTATTGCACTACATGCATCGGCATTAAATGAGAGTATCCGATTGTGTAACCTATTTGAGGCATGTTAGATGTAAATAAAACACACTCTTGTACAGTATTAGTCTACTGTTTCTATGTGTGTCTGATGTGAAGCCTACTGGATGATATGGTAATACCATCTTGTTCAATACAATATGCGCTAGTTTCTCATTGTGTACCAGTTCTCATTAGTTGAGACAGAACGTACACACTTGTGGTGTGAGTTACATTTCATTTGGTGTTTCTTAAGTCAGATTTCAATTATGTTCATGCAGTGCTCCTGTTATTATACTGTATCTGCAACTCCAAGCTCCTAACCTCAAATTGCTTAATTTGATACTGTCTTTCTACACTACAATTTTCTGTACATTGTTTTTCTGCAACCTGTATAATCATGAAATTAAAATGAAGTCATTATTAACAGTGGAGTTATATAAGTATTAACACAGTTTATTAAAAACACATGAACTCCACATACTTGGTACCATAAATACCAATATGGCTGAACAACAAAATGCTGTGATGGTTAATGAATCCTTGCTCAATCCATCCTGAAATATCCGATAACTTCTAGACAAACAGCTGCAAATAATGACATTTTAGGTCTAGATAAGTGCATCGTAAATCTATGATTCTGGAGAGACTCATCAAAATATTGGACTATGAAGTGAAGTGTCTGTTAACAGTAAAAGCAGTGGAAAATGAGGAACTGAAAAATATCCAAATCCTGAAAAATGCTGAGACCTACCAAATAAGGAAGTTTGAAATATGTGTTATCTTTCGTCCGTACATGCTGATGGGCATCGTCGGTGATTTGAAAACATTACCAGCTACCAGTGATAAGGGAATCTCACTGTGGAACGTTAAGGATGCCAAAACCCAAGCTTACATCCCTAGAAGTGTGGAAAGAGAAGTTAAACAAAATCTGCTCACCTGTACCACCTCAGCTGCTATGTTTGAAGAGATCAAGAAAGTTGACAAGAAGGATAATAGTCAACAAATACATAAACTTCTCACTGAGTTCTACAGTTATAAATATGATGAGTTAAAGAGTGTGCTAAGTAACGTCATTGCCTTGCAAAATCTGTCTCATTATTTAAATCAACTTGATGAAAGAATAGCAGCAAATGGATTGATAACCATAATGAATATTTTGCCAGAAAATTTCAAGCATTCTGGAAGAGCTTGGGTTTCAACCCCACTTCATCAAAGGTCAATTGAAAACCTGAAAGCAAGACTGCTAATTGAAGAAGACAGAATAAAATCACCAAAAAGAATGCTCTGAAAGTTACCTTTAAAGCTAATGGAAACAAAACCTCTGGAAGATAGGTTACCTACTATAATTGTGGTGAATTTGGTCATCCTGAAAGACTGTGTGAAAAATCCAAAGGATGGAAACAAAATAAATATGATAAAAAATCTGAAAAATTGAAATGTGCAAAGTCTAGAAAATTCAATCAAGCTAAAAAAAGAGTATTATGCAGGTAAAGAATTTCCTCCCTGTTCTCATTATGAGAAGACAAATCATGCAACTGAGAAGTGCTACTTCAAAAAAGAAAGAAGAAAACAAGAAGGGGCCTAAACCAAGGGCTGCTTGGTTGGCTGAATGCTCTGTTGTGACACAAAACAAACTTGACAAAAAATTAATTGCAGAGAGTGGGTGTTCAAATCATATGATCAAAAACTCAAGACTGTTGAAGAACCCGAAGAAATGCTTATAGAAACTGCAAAAGAAAATGAGATGTTGAGTTCAAACGTCAAAGGTGAAATTGAAACTCAAAATGTGGTCCTAAATGATATGTCACATGTTTCAGGTCTGTCTAGAAATCTATTTGTCTGCCAGTGTTGTAACTATAAAGCAAGTTATACTGTTTTCAGGAGATTAAGTGAAAATATTCAACTATGGTGCAATCATCATAACAGAAGATCCGGTTATTGAAGGGAAGAAAACCAAAAATGGATTGTTTGAAATTGATTTTAGAAATCATAGTAAAGCCTTGCTTGCACAGAAACAGAAAGAAGATTTAATACAGTGGCATAGAAAATTGGATCATATGAACTTCCAAACAATGAAAAAGATTTCAAAAATGTGTTCTGGAGTACCTGAATTGTATAGCTCTGGTAACTTAATAAGTAAAGTGTGTGTCCATGCAAAACAAGTGAGAAAACAATATACAGAACTCAAGATCCTATAGAAATTGTGCATACTCACATATGTGGGAAAATAACTCTGCCCACTAATGATGGCAAGAACTATAGATGACTACACTTATTTTTTGGAACATAAAAGCATGGCAGAAGAGAATCTGAAGTATTTCATCAATGAAAATGAAGCTAACTTCAGTGTCAGAACAAAGAAGATCAAAATGTGGTAATATAGGTGAATATACAAGAAATTTGCTCAAAAATTGGTGCAGATCAAGAGGCACTATGGTGGATTATACAATTCCTGATACCCCTCAATGTAATGGAGAAGCAGAGAGGTTAAATTTGACTTTGTTGAACAAAACGAGAACCTTGTTGTTTGGCAGCAAACTTAATGCAAAAGTGTGGGGATTTGTTGCTGAAACTGCAGTGTATTTGAGTGATCTTCAACCACAGACAAAGAAGTCACTCCTGCAGAGAGATGGTATAAAAGAAAATCAGACAGCTTGAACTGTGTTTGGATCAGTGACATATGGAAAGAAACTTGGACATTTGAATAAGATTGTCAGTAAAAGCAAGAAAGGTATATTCATTGGATACATCTTGAATTACTATCGCATATTAGATCCTGAAACAGAAAAGGTTTTTGCTGCAAGAGATGTGATACTTGCTGAACTGAAGAATCTGGTGACTACTGAAGATCTTCAATCGAGTGATGTTCCTTTGATAATAACATCTGAAAATGAAGATCAATATGAAGAGATTTAAAAGAAATGAAAACAGAAACAACGAAGAAGAAACACATGAAGAAAATGATGATATTAAGAAAGTGAATCTTCAAGTGATCAATATGAAGATGAAAGGAATGAGGAAAATATACCAAATCAAAAAAGAAGACAAAGAAGATTGCCAAGACACTTTGATAATTGTGTGATACTTAAGAAATATGTGCCAAATCACTCTATAATGCTCACAGAAGAAGAGGTGAAAATCAGCTATATAGACTGCATGAAGAGTGATGATAAAACAAAATGAACTCAAGCAATAAATTAAGAAAAATGATCCCCTATTAAATATTATGTATGGGAATATGTTGACAAAAGACAAGCAGCTGGAAATGAAATAATCACCAGCTGCTGGTTTTTTGGAGTGAAAGACAATGGAAAACACAAGGCAAGACTAGTAGCCCGAAGGTTTCAACAAAAGAAAAATTATCTGGATTTTGAAGATACTTACAGTTTAATTGCCCAGGGAACTACTTAGAGATAAATGACCTTTAATGTGAAGACACCATTTCTGAACAGTGATCTGGGGGATACTGAAATTTATGAAGTTGCCTGAAGGTTACAAGAAGCCTGTATGTCTTGAGACAAGCTCTTCAAAAATGGTTTCAGAAGCTAATAGGATTTCTCAAAACTCAAGGATTGATTCAACTAGAGACTGACCAGTGTGACTTTAGAAGTGAAGACAAAATTTTTGTAGATTTTCAGGCGGATGATGGCATGGTCTTAGGAGAAGATAAAAACAGAATCAAGAAACTTATGACAGAACTGAAGTAAAAATTTGAAGCAACTCTGGAAGAAAATCCAACAACATATCTTGGCATGCACATTACCAGAGTTAAAAGTGGAATCACCCTGAATCAAGAAAAGTATGCAAAACAGGTGGTTGAAAGGTTTAGCATGTCCAGTTCCAAGAAGATGAATACTCCTATTGCCATTCAAGGCAAAAATATCGACAACTCAAGGAAAGCCTGGAAATATTCATATAATGAAGCAATTGGGAGACTATTGTATTTGACCTGCAAAATAAGACCAGATATGGCTTATGCTGTGAATTATGAAAGCCGAGCACTAAATGATCCTACCAGCCAAGATGTTGACAACTTGAAGAGAACACTGAGATACCCAAATGGGACACAGGGAGTGCAATTCACTTTTCAAAAAAAGAAAAATCCATACCTTGAAGCTTTTTCAGACTCTTATTTCACTGGAGATGTCACAGGAAGGAAGAGTGCCACAGGGTATGTTATTCTGCATGGTGATACATCAATACTGTGGTGTTCACAAAAGCACAAGCAGTCACCAAAGCCAAATACATAGCTGCAGCCCAGTGTGTGAAGGAGCTGAAAACAATGCTGAAGGAGGTGACGGACACCAGACAGAACGTCACACTCAATATTGACAATCGGTCAGCAATAAAATTTATCAAATCAGGACAGATGAACCAGAAACAGCAAACATACAAAAGTGAGATATTGCTTCATTGCAGATTAATTCAAGAAAGGATGGCTGAATCTGTAGTCTGTACAGCAGTCAATAAATGCCCAACAGATGACCAGCTGGCAGATATGTTTACAAAACCCCTGGGAGCCAACAAGTTGTTCAAGTATTTCAAAGGAAGATTGATGAAATGAGTATATGTAATCCTTTGTGGCATTAACTAGCTCTCTACTTATAAAAATAAAATAATAATAGTAATAATAATACAAAATAATACTTTTATAGAAAACAGTTTCTTTTCTGATACATTCTGAAATTTGTTGATTTCTTTTTCTTTTTACTTTCTCTACTACGTATAGTAAGTAGGGGAAGTATTGCATTCCACCCAAAAATTCGATACCGAGATTTCACCGGAAATACATGTTTTGAGACTCACTGAAACCAAAAAAAGCATTTTTGGAAACATGTCCGTGTGTGTGTCTGTCTGTGTGTCTGTGTGTCTGTGTGTCTGTCTGTGTGTCTGTGTGTCTGTGAGTCTGTGAACAGCATAACTCAGAAACGAACAGTCGTATAAACACCAAACTTGGTATTTAGGTTCAGTATCTTCCAGAGATGCGACACGAAGGTTTTCAAGAAAATCCCCCCACCCCAGACTACCCTTTACATGGAACATTTTTCGAAAATTTTAATTTTCTCAAAAATGGCTCTAACGATTTTGATGAAAACATCATATGTTTAAGATAAAGTTATGAGAAATGAAATGTATATCTCGAATTTTCTGGGAATGTCTCCAAAAGTATTCTTCATTGTGAACGACTTTTGCATAACTGGTAAACCATAAGAGATAGACAAAATTTTACTACACAAAAAATGTAGATCGCGTTAAAATACACAATTTATGTCATATACAGTTTTTTTGCTGAGTGAACCGTTTTCGAGATATTGCTTGTTATTTTCTTAAATTTTCCAATACTTATACTTTTTCTCAAATTCGTTATTCATTTTTTTATGTCCTGGACAAGCAAAGAGAATGGAATGCGCCACATAGCAACCAGCGATAAAATATTTGACTATCGCTTAAAAGCTACCATATTCCCCTTGCATCTACAAGAAAATTACAAATAAGATTGACATCTCGATATCTCGATTAATATGAAGCATATGGAGAATAGGCGTTTGTAAAAATAGATTTACAAGAGTAGAGAAAGTCATGTGAGTGTAACACATCAGATTTTTTTATTATTCATCACATTGTTAAGGGAGCATGTTGCTATATTCAGATCTTTGTAACAATCTTCCTCATGTTGGTAATACTGTGAATATAATATGTGCTTTGTGCATAATACATGTCAACTGTTGGTCCCATTGCGTACGAAAATAAATGTAGGAGAAATATGGCTGAACAACAAAATGCTGTGTTGATTAATGAATCCTTGTTCATTTCATTCTGAAATATCTGATAACATGTAGTAAAATAGCTGTAAATAACAACAGTCTTGAGTAAGGATTTTTTCCGAACTTACAAAGCCAGATTATTAGGTAATATTAAGTTCTAAACAAAAATACAGTAATAACGTAGATAGGTATCAGAATCGCTAGTGGGAAAGTGAAAATATTATAAGTACAAAACAAAAAGCTCCAGTAGTAGATGTCCATTTAAGATCTTTCACCAATTTTAACTTTTCTGAGGTTGTTAGCAGCAGAGTCATGAACTATTGGGAAAATAAAAATTACCTCCAACATTCTACCTATTAGGAATCTATGTCTAACACTATAATGCCTTTCATTAGATATTTTAGAAATGCTATTAATTTACGGCTTTTTATTTGCAAAAACAGCAATTTCATGTGTGAAATCATGTACATTACGTACTCAACAATATTTGAGACTAAAAGCATATGACATAACTTTAGAGTGACATTTCTCTGCCATTTCTTGTACTTTCTTGGAAGCATTTGGTGCATTATCAGTGCATTTGTTTGTGTTTTACTAATGTTACAAGCAAAGGAAATAGAAGTTTATTTACTTTGACTCTTCGTACATAAGGTTGATAAAAAACTGTGAAATCCACAATGGATAAAGCACAGTGCTTATAACAAAACACATCACATTCAGACATAAAAGTAAACACTTTTTTTATTTTAATGTAAAACTTAGTGAAATACAAATTATATGGTCTTCCAAATGACCTGAAAATATACAATAAAGTAGCATACTGCTTTTAACTTCAAATAAAATCTTAAGTTTTTCAGAAATGTTGGTTACCCAGATGTCTTATGTGTATGCGTGAGTGTGTGTGCGCGCGTGCATGCATGTACACAAGAGGCAGATCCAGGATTCCTTTAGGAGGGCCTAACATATTTTTAAACGCACCTTACCAATGAGCAAAAACCAATCAGTGATGCAGCATTTTCATTTTTTAATTTTCAAACAACATATAAGTGATCCACAGATTATTCTTTGGGCGCTGAGGTTGAAATATTCACCCAATCAAATATAAAAACAATAGTGAACATACTGAGACTTTGTCCAGTTTTTCAACTGTCACTGTTATCAATTCTCACTGTCATTGTTTCATTTTTATCTGGCAATGTTTATAGTTTTTATCTAGTTCAATTTCACTGGGAATTCACTTCACTAAGAAGAATTAGTTCAATTTTCCATCACTTCAGTTCCTTCGTGACGTAGCCTCTTAACGTTGGACGGTTCACTTCACTTGGGAGTCGAACACAAGACCTCTACAATCTCTCGCTCTGCAGTAGCACTCGCTGCAGGTCACAACAGTGGTCACCAACTCGCTCGGAGAACTGCACTTGATGTTGCACCAGAAACTCAGTCGCTAACTCGCTCGTACACTGACTCAACAACTCTCTCGTACTCTCACACTGACCCGACTATTTTGGGGGGGGGGAGGATAGGAATAAACTTATAAGGAAAACCAAGAATAAATAGGTATTTGGAAAGAAAAAGGAAGAGGAAGAGAAAGGATTTGTTACTGTTTTGGCGCTATTTATTTGGGGCATATTGTCGAGTACCTCACATTTATTTAATTATTATTTAACTACAGAGGAGGGCAACTCGCTTGTGAGAGGGATCATTAATCAAACAAAGGAAACTTTAATTTAAGAGGCAACGACGAGGGCGCAGCTAAAGTTATCTCAAAAATATTCTTACACTAACATAATTCCTGGCTGAAGGGAGAGGCAAGGATTCTATTCTACCATAATAAAAGTTGGAAGGAAGGATGACAAATAGATTTATTATAACGAATGCTTACCTTACCCCAATGTGTCTGCCGGGCGAGGACGCCATATCGTAGGGCAGCTATCCGTTCACCTGACGCGAAGACTCGTCACAGACTACTGAGAAAACCCCTCTAACTTGGCGTCACTAACGCCATCCCCACCAATGAGACTGTTTCCCCTCAATCGCCCCTCCTCAGATAAACTGCCAACCTTCGACTTGGGTAACCAGAGGACGTATTACTATTACTATAATCTGTGCACATGCCACAATATTTGGTGTCATTGTGGCTGGTACCGCCGTAGAAAACCTACGGCTCGTGGGTAAATACTAGTGCTGGCGGAGTCATCCGCAGTGGGGACTGCCGTTGTCGAAGCCCTGACAGGGACCTATAATAGTGGTGTCGTAACAGGTTATTGAGGCTCTACCCGGGCCTGTTACCTCCGGGCGTTGGTCTTGGCAGTTGTGTATCCAGAGAATTCTGGACGTGTTGTCGAGTGTGGTGATGCGGTGTTTCTCTTGGAGGTGACGTAATATAGGGCTGGAGAGTCCTAATCACTCTCTTTGCATGCCCTGCGATCCTATCATGTAGGTAGTCGTTTCCCAGTCGAAAGGTGGTGCGGCTGGTTTGATCCACTTTGTCAATGGTGTTCTCGTGCTGTGTTTGGCGTCTGTGATGGAGGTGAAGTGTGTTGTGAACTGCTCCTGTAGAGCGGTGAGACGGCTGGCCAAGTCCAGCAACTCGGCGTGAAGATCTTGAATCGCTTCAAGGATGCTGTTGTTGCTGGCTGTATTCTGCTCAAGTAGACTGTTGGTATTTGCCAATTGGTGTTCCAGCTGAGAGGTGGCGATCTGTGGAGGTGGTGTGTAGTTCTGCGGTGTTGTGGAGATGCGGTCGTTCGGCGATGGTCTACGTGGGTAGAGTGGGTAGACGGCCTGGTCGGTGAAGTGCCTCTTGCCCCCGCAGAGGCGCAGAAGCGGCGGCGGTGTGTTAGGTCTTGTGTTCTGCAGTCGGCGGTGGTTAATTGCAGCGGGGGGCGGCGTCACATGGCGGCAGCGGCGGCATGGTGTTGGGCACACACTGCGGCTGGCCTCGAGCAACAGGGTTTGCCCTAATATCCCCTCATCCAGGAAAATGAGCCTGGCCAGCGGAGTTGGACCTTTGACGTTCCTGATTCTGATCGCCTTGGTCGTATACGGCCAAAAGCGCTGCGCTGCGCTGCGTTGAGTACAAGTGTGTCGGGGAATTAACCATGCACTCCCCGGACAACTGCGGAGAAGCGTGCAGGCACGCGGTTCAGCGGTGTGTGGCTGGCTGCGCTCTCTGGTGAGTTGGCGCTGGGCGCTTTGGCAGGCGGCGACGAAGGGGCGGAAAGCTGTTCTTCAATTTCGGCTGCGATGGTAACTTCCTCACGAGGAGGAAGCTTGGTGGCTGCGGCTGTCTTCTTCTTTCCCATGTTGCCTGTAGGAGAGCTCGAAGCGAAAACTGCGCGAGAGCGCTCGCTTATATAGCCAGTGGAATATTTCCACAAGGTTCTCGAACATTCTAGAACTATTTCGACACACTTTCTGGAGGAAAGGGAGAAAAAAAATCTTCCAGAAAGTTCTAGTTATCTCCCGATAGCACGCCCGATGTTTACGCTGTAGGGCGCAGTTATCTTGTTTACTCCGATCGCCGGGCGTCGACCTCCTGATAACCTTGCTCCATAGCCACTGCGTCACAATATAGAGAATAAAATGGGAAACAGAACTCTAAATAAGAATAGAAATAAACAAAGTATGCTAAGCAAATTGTAATAGAAAGGGAACTTATTAATAAAAGAGAGTAAACATTAAATTCTATAAGCAGCAAGTATTGTGAAGAAGGAAATTATATTATGTATTAAGTTTGAAGCGATATTAAATAGGGGACCGCAGGAAGGCTTACAGATATTCATTGACAAAAGATTGCCAACTAAGAGGAATGTACAAGCGCGATGCATGGTACAATAAGAGGAAAAATCAGGCGTCTAAAAATCAGACAAACGCAGAGAAAATATAATCAGGCGAGGATGATGCGGTAATTGCACACGCAAGAAGCATAGACTTTCTAAAATAGGACAACCAACAAACCTGTGCTAGAATTTACCACTGGGTCAATAAAATCAATCAAAAACCACGTGACTAGACTCGAGGAAACTAGAAAATGGGCATGAAATATACATTTATTTAGGGCAGCAGCTCAGTTTCGAATGATGGTAACATCGGCTGTCAAGACGGGTCATAACTTCGTGTCTTAGCGTTAACGGGCAACAGAAACCAGAGTATGAATTTGTGAAAAAGTAAGCGGTGGACTTCCTCGCTGGTTAAATTAAATATAGGGGAACCGGTTAGGATGTGGGGATCAAAGTTGTAAGGGTTTGAAGCACAGAAAATAGAAATAACTTCAATAATGTCTGTTTGATCGTGGGACGTAGCTAACTTAAATCTTGCGTGATTGAGTCAAGGGAAAATTGTTTTAGTGTGGAGCAACATAAAGGGGCAGTGCTGGAGGAACGAGAGGTACTCACTTATTTTCTCTCCACATCTCCTGAGAGAAGAATCTCTCCTTTCCTGGAAATTACCAATCCTGCCGGAGCTAGCCAACAAACAACACCTTCTATTTTAACCCTCTCACTAAAGCAAACCAACAAGAATCCCACAGCAATGCAAAGATTAATTTATACTTTGGGAAGATCTATAAAACGATGTGTTAAATAAAGAGGCTTTTAAATATAACACAAGGCGTATTTTTAAAGTAAGTAGTGATATATTTTTTAAAAATTAACAGAACATTATTTTCCAAATACTTTATTATCATTAATTATCTTACACTACTTCTCCACATAGTCACCGCCGTTATTCAGGCACCTGTCATAATGGGAAACGAGTTTTCGTATGCCTTCGTCAAAGAATGATGCAGCCTGTAATGAAAGCCAAGTCTACATTCTTTGTTTCACATCATCATATTGAAATGTTTTCCACCAAGGAATTTCTTCAGATGACGAAACAGATGAAAACCTTGGTGCCAAATCCGGACTGTAGGGAGGGTGGTCGAATTATTCCCAACCAAATGATGCGATCAGATCTTGAGTTTGTTTGGCTGTGTGTTGCCGTGCATGAACCAAAAGAATTCCACGCCTTTTGTTCTGTATTGCACGACGTAGCTTTCGTGGTGTCTCACAATAAACGTCTTTGTTGATTGTCGCATTCCTGGGTAAGAGTTCAACCAGCAAAACACCTTCTCCGTCCCAGAAAACCGTGCACATGGTCTTGCGAGTGAATATTGTCCAAATTCTTCTTCACAGCGAATGTTCTGTGCCTCCACTCCATGGAGAGCTTAATTCTTATTCAGAAGTTATTTAACAGCAAATGTAAAGCATGTTTGATTCACTTTTTGAGTTAGTGGAATATTTTTTGAGATATAGTCCAACGCTAAGATAAGTAACTCAGTTATTGTAAACGAAAAAGTGCTCATTTGGTTTAAATAAATAAAAGAAATAAAAGTTGGTTTTGGTTTTATCAATGCAAAGCAACACCATAACCTTAAGTAAAAACCTGTCATTGTGTTTTCTATAATTATTGCTGGGGAAGGGTTATAGACCCTCTTAGCTCCCTCCTAGGTCTGCCTATGTATGCACATCTATGTATGTATATAAGAGGTACAATGCTGCAAACTTTGTAATAAGGATAATAATCTTTATAATTTATGCCTACAGGGTGTAGCATTTGTAAACGGCCATAACTTAGGACGATATTGGCCTTCAGTTGGACCTCAGATGACCCTGTATGTGCCTGGTAGTTATCTGAAGCCGCATCCAGAGCTGAACGAGCTAGTAGTGTTTGAACTGGAGCAAGCCTCACCATCGTTAGAAATGAACTTTGTGCCTTATCCTTTACTTGACTTTGAAGCACAACCTAGGGTCAGTGGAGTGTGAACGTTGTGAACACCTTGTTTGTTTTAAACACATTGATATTAGGAATAAGTAATATTTACAAGCATTTCTGATTGTACACAAAAGATGCTGATGTTATTAACATTTTCAGAGCTGTTGGCTGTGATGACCGAAAAGAAACAAAGTTACATCATTTGTATTTGAGCTTTAAGTAACCTATTCAGGGACATCTTATTTTCCTTTCATATTGGCCATATTATACTTAGATGTGGTAAGTATTTGCACGACAAAGGAATAAGCTTTCAATCGTAATGACGATCAAATTGAGTAGGTATTTTTCCTGCATTTAAACAAAAACTTGTAAATGCCAGTTCAATACTCTTGCTTAGTATGTGTTTTGAGTACTTATAAAGATAGTAAAGTTTTTAATGTATGAAAAGTTATGAGAAACTACATGTACCAAAATCATAAATAAAATTATACCTACACCACTTTCCTCTCAAATTCCAGTATTTCTTCCGCTACTATAGACGTAGAGGAAGTATTGTATTCCACTCAACCATTCAATACCAAATTTTTTACCAGAAATACACGTTTTGAGACTCCCTAAATAAAAAAATCTGATGTGTTACACTCACATGACTTACTCTACTCTTGTACAAACTACTTTTACAAAATCTTATTCTCCATCTATTTCATATTAATCGAGATAAACATTTGCAGAAACAATCTTTTGACATGCAAAGAGAATTACATTTTACACATAGCGACCAGTTCTAAAAATATTTGACTATCGCTTAAGGCGTACTATGTTCCCCTTGTTTTGTATTTGCAAAGGCAATATAGAAATACAGTAGCCTTTAAGCATAGACATATCTCTTAATAGCTGGTTGCTAGGTGCAGCACCATTACCTTTGCCACAGATTAATGCTCTTTGCATATCCAAGACAAAAAAATCTGATGTGTTACACTCACATGACTTTCTCTACTCTTGTACAATCTATTTTTACAAACTCCTATTCTCCATATGCTTCATATTAGTCGAGATATCGAGAGTCAATCTTATTGGTAATTTTCTTGTAGATGCAAGGGGAATATAATAGGTTTTAAGCGATAGTCAAATATTTTAACGATGGTTGCTATGCGGCGCATTCCATTCTCTTTGCATGTCCAGGATATAAAAAAAATCTGATGTGTTACACTCACATGACTTTCTCTACTCTTGCACAATCTATTTTTACAAACGCCTATTCTCCATATGCTTCATGTTACTCGAGATATCGAGATGTCAATCTTATTGGTAATTTTCTTGTAGATGCAAGGGGAATATGGTAGGTTATAAGCGATAGTCAAATATTTTAACGCTGGTTGCTATGTGGCGCATTTCATTCTCTTTGCATGTCCAGGACAAAAAAAATGAATAGCGAATTTGAGAAAAAGTATAAGTATTGAAATATTTAAGGAAATAAGAAGCAATATCTCGAAAACGGTTCACTCAACAAAAGAAATGTATATGACATAAGTTGTGTATTTTAACGCGATCTACATTTTTTGTGTAGTAAAATTCTGTCTATCTCTTACGGTTTACCAGTTATGCAAAAGTCGTTCACAATGAAGAATACTTTTGGAGACATTCCCAGAAAATTCGAGATATACATTTCATTTCTCAAGACATTATCTTAAACATATGATATTTTCATCAAAATCGTTAGAGCCATTTTTGAGAAAATTAAAATTTTCGAAAAATGTTCCATGTAAAGGGTAGTCTGGGGTGGGGGGATTTTCTTGAAAACCTTCGTGTCGCATCTCTGGAAGATACTGAACCTAAATACCAAGTTTGGTGTTTATCCGACTGTTCGTTTTTGAGTTATGCTGTTCACAGACACACACACAGACACACACACACAGACACACACACACACAGACACACACACGGACATGTTTCCAAAAATGCTTTTTTTGGATTCAGTGGGTCTCAAAACATATATTTCCGGTGAAATCTCGGTATCGAATTTTTGGGTGGAATGCAATACTTCCCCTACTTACTATACGTAGTAGAGAAAGTAAAAAATGAATAACGAATTTGAGAAAAAGTATAAGTATTGGAAAATTTAAGGAAATAACTAGCAATATCTCCAAAACGGTTCACTCAACAAAAGAAATGTATATGACATAAGTTGTGTATTTTAACGCGATCTACACTTTTTGTGTAGTAACATTTTGTGTATCTCTTATGGTTTACCAGTTATGCAAAAGTTGTTCACAATAAAGAATACTTTTGGAGACATTCCCAGAAAATTCGAGATATACATTTCATTTCCCATGACATTAACTTAAACATATGATATTTTCATCAAAATCGTTAGAGCCATTTTTGAGAAAATTAAAATTTTCGAAAAATCTTCCATGTAAAGGGTAGTTTGGGGTGGGGGGATTTTCTTGAAAACCTTCGTGTCGCATCTCTGGAAGATACTGAACCTAAATACCAAGTTTGGTGCTTATCCGACTGTTCGTTTTTGAGTTATGCTGTTCACACACACACAGACACACACACAGACACACACACACACAGACACACACACGGACATGTTTCCAAAAATGCTTTTTTTGGATTCAGGAGGTCTCAAAACATGTATTTCCGGTGAAATCTCGGTATCGAATTTTTGGGTGGAATGCAATACTTCCCCTACTTACTATACGTAGTAGAGAAAGTAAAAATGAATAACGAATTCCCATTTGAGAAAATATTGAAAAATTTAAGGGAATAACAAGCAATATCTCGAAAATGGTTCCCTCAACAAAAAAATGTATATGACATAAATTGTTTATTTTAACGCGATCTACATTTTTTGTGTAGTAACATTTTGTCTATCTCTTATGGTTTACCAGTTATGCAAAAGTCGTTCACAATGAAGAATACATTTGGAGACATTCCCAGAAAATTCAAGATATACATTTTATTTGTCATGAAAATATCTTAAATATATGATATTTTAATCAAAATCGTTAGAGCCATTTTTGAGAAAATTAAAATGTTCCATGTAAAGAGTAATCTGGGGTGGGGGGATTTTCTTGAAAACTTTCGTGTCGCATCTCTGGAAGATACTGAACCTAAATACCAAGTTTGGTGTTCGTTTCTGAGTTATGCTGTTCACAGACACACTCATACAGACATGTTTACAAAAATGCTTTTTTACTTTCTCTACTACGTATAGTAAGTAGGGGAAGTATTGTATTCCACCCAAAAATTCGATACCGAGATTTTACCGGAAATACATGTTTTGAGACCCCCTGAATCCAAAAAAAGCATTTTTGGAAACATATCCGTGTGTGTGTGTGTGTGTGTGTGTGTGTGTGTGTGTGTGTCTGTGTGTGCGTCTGTGTGTCTGTGAACAGCATAACTCAGAAACGAACAGTCGGATAAACACCAAACTTGGTATTTAGGTTCAATATCTTCCAGAGACGCGACACGAAGGTTTTCAAGAAAATCCCCCCACCACGGACTACCCTTTACATGGAACATTTTTCGAAAATTTTAATTTTCTCAAAAATGGCTCTAACGATTTTGATTAAAATATCATATGTTTAAGACATTGTCATTAGAAATGAAATGTATATCTCGAATTTTCTGGGAATGTCTCCAAAAGTGCTCTTCATTGTGAACGACTTTTGCATAACTGGTAAACCATAAGAAATAGACATAATTTTACTACACAAAAAATGTAGATCGCGTTAAAATACACAATTTATGTCATATACATTTTTGTTGTTGAGTGAACCGTTTTCGAGATATTCCTTGTTATTCCCTTAAATTTTCCAATACTTATACTTTTTCTCAAATTCGTTATTCATTTTTTTTATGTCCTGGACTTGCAAAGAGAATGGAATGCGCCACATAGCAACCAGCGCTTAAAATATTTGACTATCGCTTAAAACCTACCATATTCCCCTTGCATCTACAAGAAAATTAGCAATAAGATTAACATCTCGATATCTCGATTAACATGAAGCATATGGGGAATAAGCGTTTGTAAAAATAGTTTGTACAAGAGTAGAGAAAGTCATGTGAGTGTAACACATCAGATTTGTTTGGATTCAGGGGGTCTCAAAACATGTATTTCCTGTGAAATCTCGGTATCGAATTTTTAGGTGGACTACAATACTTCCCCTACTTACTATACGTAGTAGAGAAAGTAAAAAATTAGAGAAAGGTCCGTATATATGTGTGTGTGTCTGTGAACAGCATAACTCAAAAACGAAAAGTTGGTTAAATACCAAACTTGGTATTTAAGTTCAGCGTCTTTCAAGGATGTGACATTAAGATTTTCAAGAAAAATCGCCCCACCCCTTTGCACGGAACAATTTTCGTTAATTTTTACTAGCCAAAATTGGCTCTTAAGTATTTCGATTAAAATACCACATGTTTAAGATATTTTCTTGTCAATTGAAATGTATGTCTTGAAATTTCTGTGGCCTGTAGCCTCTTGTGGTTCCGTTTCTTCATCCCTTTCTCCTGGTGTGGGGGGTAGTAGGTCGCAGCGCCCAAGGTGTTCCCCTCCGTTGTGTACCGTATACATATCTATTTGGTGTTAAACGTTTACAGAAGTGCTTTTATTAGACAAGAACAACGCTGAAACAATTAGGATTATTCAGATGGAGCTCAGCACCGCATGTAGGCCACTGTAGGCCTTTTTGAATTGCGTCATCTCTGGGAGGAAGGGATGAAGGAGAGACCCGACTAGATCCGGACAACGGTGCGCGTTACCAATCCGTAACGGAATCCCTAACGATTTCAGAATGACACCAGTCCCAATATCGGCGCGAGTCTGCCTGCACCATCTACAACCCGGGGTTCTGGAAACGGGCCTCCCCCAGGAAGGGGCACCAACCGGCCACCCAAGCGCCATGAAGAAATCTTTACACAGAGCAAACTGTACCGACCCGACACAACGCACCAATCGTCTGGTCCTACAACTCTGAAACGTGAAAGGAAATGATGGACAGATAGGAAAATCGTGGTAGAAGAGGAACTTCCACAGTATTCGCCTACCGACCTGGAAAAACCATGAAAAAACCCAAGGTTAGAGTGGCCGGTCCGACAGGAATCGAATCCGGGACCTCCAGAATGCCAGCCTTACACGTAGCCATCTCGCTCAATTGGCTCAAGCAATAGTCAAATCTTTTACAGATTTTGTTTTGTAAGGTGTTGTTTAGGTATACCTTGCTGTTTACCACATAAACAAAAGTATGGAAAGTTCGCTCAGAATGAAGAGGTCTTCAAGCTATTCAACATACCTACACATTTTTGTTATCATGCAAGTATCTTAAGCATACGGTATTTTAATGAAAATAAATAATAAAACCCTTCCATGTAAAGGGCAGTTTGGGGTGGGGGGATTTTCTTAAAAAGTATTGTGTCACATATTTTTAAGACGCTGAATACAAAGTTTGGTATTTAACCGACTTTTCGTTTTCATTACTTCCTCTACTTAGTACAGGTAAGCAGCAGAGAAAGTAAGAAAGGAGTGGCGAACTTTCAAGCATGTCCGCTAGAGCTACATATGACAAAGATGAAAACTTGCAACATGGAATATTTCGAGAATGGCTAATGCTAGCCAAGTTTCTGTCTATCTCTTATGGTTTCCTAGTTATACATAATTCAATAAAATAAAGGGACTTTACAAGAATTTTATTTCTGATATTAATATGTCAAACATATGAGATTTCATTTTCTTTTTTAAATTTAAACGTCCTTTAACCTGGTAGGTCATATCGGATGATGAAGTGGGTGAAATGATGTTCAAATGAGCCCGAGGCCCATGGAGCTTAAAGTTACACGACAAGGGTAAATCCCGGAAGAAATCTTATTTGTGTAACACCACAACCAAGATTCGAACTCGGCACCTCTTGTATGTGAGGCGGACACACTACCCCTACACCAGAGGAAATTAAATTAAATTGAGTTTTATTTATGGATGCTCTTAACGTCCCGTTCTATGTTGGGCGTGAAAGACCGGTAATTTTGCTCACAGGCCTCTTATCAAGCTTGAGGATCCTTTAGTGCCGTAAATCTACGACACGGGATCACCGGCTTTACTTAACTTCCGAAGGAAGCTATGGTAAGGATTTTTACGCCCGAAAAAAATCATCGGCCTCCGCCGTGTTTGAACCCACGACCTCGGGAACGAGAGGTTAGCATGGTAGCCACTACACCGGAGACGAACGCAGTCAAAACTGTTAGTCATTTTTACGAAAATAAAAAAGTAACGGCATTTTTTCTCCACGTAAAGAGTAGTTTGGGGTAACGAGATGGTTCCGCGGTAACATGCGGGGGTGGCATTAGGAATTCCCGGGTTCGATTCCCTATGGGCGCCCGTTCTGACCATGTTTTTTTTTGTAGTATTCCCTGGTTGACAAAGGCGAATGCTGGAGTAGTGTATTCTACCACGGTTCTCCTCTCTCCCCGATTTCCTCCCACTTCATGTTTCAGCTTGACTCTGGGGCTGTGGTTTGATCGGTGTCGGTGCTTGCGCTTTGGAAATGTTTTTCCGGTCCCACTGTAGATGACACCTCAGAGCGGCCCTCCCGTGGCAGGGTGGTTCAGCCTGGAACTTGCGCCGGCTTCGCTCTGCAACCCGTGTGTCCTCTGCAGTTCCCTCGGGGGTCGCAGTGCTACGTGCCCTCCGTTCACTAGTCCAGTCCAATAGCTAATATTTGGATGCAATTTGCATTGAGATAACATACCCCAATGGCGAACTTACAATTAATTTGAGATTAATTAATTAATTGAGGTTAATTATTTAAAAAAACAATACAATTTGAGATGTCGTTGTGGTTTACCGGGAAAAATGCGTATCAGCTGGAGAATTTGGTGTCGTGCCGGCATGTTGCCATGGTAGCTCAGTGGTTAGAGCAACCGGACGGAGATCGGGAGATCCGTGGTTTAAATCCCAGCTATGGCATTGAATTTTTCAGTCGTCTGATTCTTTCTACCTTTCTAACCTTATCCAACGCACGGTTTGTGTGGAAGAACAATTAATTCCATGGTATATTATGTTATGATGCTAAAGACTTCAACAATTCTCGCGACTGAAAAACAGACGATGGATTTTCTTTATAAATAGATATTGTTAGCTATGATGCAGTGTAGTTTTCCCTATTTAACGTGTACCTATAGAGCAGTGTAACGTGTATTTATCCTGATTAACTTTTGTGTGGACTATGTGGAAGGACAGTATATTTTATAAGAAGAAATTGTGCCGTTTTCCTTCTTCAAAAAACGAGACTTGATGAGTGATAAATTAGTAATATTAATATTTGGCTCACGAAAGAATGCAAATGTGGAGTAGCAAAAGCTTACACATTGCTTGGTTGTTGCTCTAAACTGACTTCATTGTGTACAAAGCAATAAAAATCCACAAAACAACACTTTCTTTTGAGGCATTATTTTTAATACTTGAATAATTTCAGTCTAATTATATAATATATAAATTCAATAACAGCCCGCCTTGAAGCAACATGTGTATGTAATAATTTGTAAAATGTATGTAACAGTCATTGCATATGCTTATATTATTGTATCCATGTGTAATAGTGTTATGTGAATATATTACGTAATTTAATAATGTAGGAGCTGTGAGAATAATAAGTTTAAAGTTGCTAACAATGAGGTAACCTTGAGGCAATTATGAATTTGAAAGTTTAAATGCTACTAGTCATTATTGGAGCAACAATAATGTAAATTTTGAGACAGTTTAAAAATAGCCAATCAACAACCAGAAAAAAGCTTTAGTTAAATGAAGGTATTCTATTGGAGTAGAATTAGGCAATCAGAGACTTGAAGTACAGAAATTTATAAGTGCGGACAGTGATAGTAACCGAATGCAAGACACAACCTCGAGAGATTTAATACGTATTCGTGTGAGACGAAAAATAAGTTTACGTGTTAAAAATTGCAAGTAATTAATTAAAGAATCTCACAGCGCTCTATATCGGTAAAGTGTTATTTAAATCGTATCAAGTATTAATAAAAGGGGTGAAGTAAAATTATAATCTGTGTAAGTCTACATTCTTAGTCTTACCACAACCCTGCCTAAGAGAAACGTGTCTCTAACAATAATACTAACGCAGCCGAGGCAAACATAAATATATAATATTTAAAGAAACAGTAAATTACAAAGTTTATATTTTTAAATTTGGGGCGAAGGCTGCCGGAAACTGTTTACCATACGTACGGTTGCAACTTCTACAACTTCGGCTCCCCAACAGTTGAAATATAATACAACTCCTTCAATACAAACTACTTTAAATTGACACCCAAAGCGTGGTGCAAACAACGTAAAGACAATATCTTTCTCAAGTTTAAAGATATAATAACCTTCTTCAAATAGGCTTTCCATACATGGTGGAAATAACGAAACAATTGATACTTCACTTTTGTCAAACAACTATAATAATAATAATAATAATAATTATTATTATTATTATTATTATTGTTGTTGTTGTGAGCGGTTGCAGTGTATCAATTTGTTCATACTCCTAATCATTATGCATTAGATACCATTTTCATTTTCGGACTGTCAGCATCTTAACATTTTGTGAACTCCCAGAATATAGACTTACGAGCCGCCACTGAGGATAACACAACCACGGGTTGGCCGCGAATGATGACCCAGCGCCACACGGATCGGAGAGGAAAAACAGTTTACACAAGTACTGACACGGCTCCCACTAGGAGACCACGGTTAGTGTTGCCAACCGTAGCAAAATTTGAGCCTTCGGGAGACACTGCGACGAAAAAGTGGGAAAATGTAGCGAGGTTTGCAAACTTTAATTTTTAAAAAATTAATTTATGTTTATTACTGAAATACATATGTAAAAAGTTTCAATTACATTCCACAGAACTAATTTTGACATTTTAATTATTGCCAATTATATAGCTAATGAGTGATAAAGAATAAAGGCAAAAGGTACGTACTGCGGAGGGGCCCCCGAAACCGGGGCAGAGCACCGCACGCAGCCCATTGTGCTTCCAGCGTGATCCCTGGGAGGGAGAGATAAGGGGAGAGACGCGAAGGGCGACCAGATTCGGATGTCGACGGGCGCAAGAATGGACGGGGTCCTTAACGTTTCCAGATAGAACGCATCCGACGCTGCCTACAAGCCACCAACCTCCAGGAACCCCCGGAGCGGAGCCCCACGTGAGGAGATACCTAACTGAATGGTACCCAGCGACGCCAGGGAAGAAACATTTACTGAGTTCAAGCCACCGCCGAACTCCATAGCCTGGTCCTACAACCCTGAAACAGATGACAAGGAAGATGATGGGTACAGGAAATGAGAGTCGGTAGAAGATGAACCACCCCAGCATTCGCCTGGCGACCCGGGGAAACCATGAAAAACTCATAGGCCAGAGTTAGCGGTCGCCCGGACCTCCCGAATGCGGGTCACAGACATAACCGCCTGAACCATCCCGCTCGGTAGTGATAAAGGGTACTCCACCCCTACGGGATATCTACTAGGACGTGGTAGACAATGTAAAAATGCAGGATATAATTCACCTTGATCATTCGCCAGTTTCTGTTTTCTTTTGGGAAGGTCATTATCTATCGTCTATTGGCTGGCTTAGAAATCTACAAATAAGTAACTGTTAAACGCTTACGTAACAGGCCCAAATGTACTGCGCACGCGTGTGCTTTCAGACGTAAACCCTCTATTCTAGCGGAGAAATTCGCTTTCAAGTGCAGTTTTTTGATGTTGTAAACGTCGTCACCGCGGTCATACACAGGTAGGTAGGGCAGACTGGCAGGTGGGTAGTTAAGTAGGTGTGTAGGCAAGTAAATAAACTATGTTACGCAAAATGAAAACACGCTGAAACTGCTCTAAAGCTTGAATGCGTGCTGTTATCGTTAAAATACTCCATTGGGAATTCTCAACCTTTCCCAGTGACGGTTTAATTCAGGATGTTCGATATACCTATAAACAACTGCGCGGGATGGCTCGGGCGGTAACGTCTGTGCCCCGCATTCGGGAGGACGTGGGTCCTGCGGCTGACGTTCCTGACCCATGGGGTTTTCATCCCCATCCCCCGAATTTCCTATCCCTCCATTTCACCTACATTTTCATTTCACTTCACCTTTCATCTCCTTAGTCTGTTTCAGGGTTCAAAGTGTCGGCGAGAGGTCTCGGCGTGTGCATGGCAGGGGAAAGGATGCTCTGTGGAAAACTTTGTCCCCCGGAATGAGGGGCCCTCCAGTGGAATGTGTAAGCCTGCAGTGGTGGAGGGGAGCCGGCTGCAACAGCTGCCATCTGGGGGTTTCAATCTGAAGAAGATAGGGACGCTGACTTCTGCCCTATCGTGCCTCCTGGTCCGGCCGCTCTCTGTCTCCTCCCTCCTGCAGGCACCCCGTCAGGGGCCTGGGCACAAAATATCTTGTAGATCGAGGTGCCTACTCCTCCTACTCCTACCTATAAACAAATCTGCCACGGTAAAGCTTGATTTTTTTTATCTTAAGGGCAAGCAACTCGACTTCGTTTGTTATTTCCAACTCTTCCTCGTTCTCATATGACCCCTTTATTGCCTCCCTATCACAATATGCTACATGTGAAAATATACAACCTACTGATTGCCCTTTATAATTCATTCAGCTACCAAATTTAAATTCATTTGTCTGACCTTTGCATTAAAGTCACTGCAGTCACATTTATAGATTAAAAAAATCCGATATGATACA
This sequence comes from Deroplatys truncata, assembly GCA_030765065.1. Taxonomy (NCBI): domain Eukaryota; kingdom Metazoa; phylum Arthropoda; class Insecta; order Mantodea; family Mantidae; genus Deroplatys; species Deroplatys truncata. Next base: position 20,203,748 of record CM060979.1, read on the forward strand.
TCCACATGACTTTCTCTACCCTCTATCTTTATTAACTATTCTTACTAAAGCTTATTTTTCTACCTACTACATTTTAATCCAAACAAATAGCCACATTACACATTTCGTTATAGATACAAAGAGAACAGCGATTGTCAAATGTTTAACAACTGGACGCTATATGCTGGCCATGACATCATGAGAAGCAGCTGAATGTTAACAGAACCTTTAGAGAATGATCAAGTAATGAATAACAAACCATTAATAACGGATATCTCAGAAATGGTTTATGCCATAAATTAATCAGAGGCCCCTTAAGGTTCTTTTACGTGCCGCAAATCTACGACACGGGACCACCGGCTTTACTTCCCTTCCGAAGGAAGCCATGCTAAGGATTTTTACGCCTGAAAAAATCCATTGCCCTCCGCCGGGTTTGAACCCGCGACCTTGGGAACTAGAGGCTAGCACGGTACCACTAGTCCACGGAGGACGACTATACCTATATGCCACAAAAAACAGTTCTACATTTTTACTTTCTCTACTACGTATAGTAAATAGGGGAAGTATTGTATTCCACCCAAAAATTCGATACCGAGATTTCACCGGAAATATATGTTTTGAGGCCCCCTGAATCCCAAAATAGCATTTTTGGAAACATGTCCCTGTGTGTGTGTGTGTGTGTGTGTGTGTGTGTGTGTGTGTGTGTGAACAGCATAACTCAGAAACGAACAATCGGATAAAAAACCAAACTTGGTATTTAGGTCCAGTATCTTCCAGAGATGCGACACGAAGGTTTTCAAGAAAATCCTCCCACCCCAGATTACCCTTTACATGGAACATTTTTCGACAATTTTAATTTTCTCAAAAATGGCTCTAACGATTTTGATTAAAATATCATAGGTTTAAGATATTTTGATGATAAATAAAATGTATATCTTCAATTTTCTGGGAATGTCTCTAAAGGTATTCTTCATTGTGAACGACTTTTGCATAACTGGTAAACCATAAGAGATAGACAAAATTATACTACACAAAAAATTTAGATCGCTTTAAAATACACAATTTATATCATATACATTTTTTTTTGTTGAGTGAACCATTTTCGAGATACTGCTTGTTATTATCTTAAATTTTTCAATACTTATTTTCTCAAATGGGAATTCGTTATTCATTTTTTTGTCTTGGATATGCAAAGAGTATTAATCTGTGGGAAAGGGAATGGTGCTGCACCTAGCAACCAGCTATTAAGAGATATGTATGTGCTTAAAGGCTACTGTATTTCTATATTGCCCTTGTAAATATATATTCCCCTTACATCTACAAGAAAATTGGCAATAAGATAGAGTCTGCAAATGTTTATCTCGATTAACATGAAGTAGCTGGAGAATAAGCGTTTGTAAAAGTAGTTTGTACAAGAGTAGAGAAAGTCATGTGAGTGTAACACATCAGATTTTTGGAAACATGTCCCTGTGTGTGTGTGTGTGTGTGTGTGTGTGTGTGTGAACAGCATAACTCAGAAACGAACAGTCGGATAAACACCAAACTTGGTATTTAGGTTCAGTATCTTCCAGAGATGCGACACAAAGGTTTTCAAGAAAATCCTCCCACCCCAGATTACCCTTTACATGGAACAGTTTTCGAAAATTTTAATTTTCTCAAAAATGGCTCTAACGATTTTGATTAAAATATCATATATTTAAGATACCTTCATGACAAATGAACTGTATATCTTAAATTTTCTGGGAATGTCTCCAAAAGTATTCTTCATTTTGAACGACTTTTGCATAACTGGCAAACCATAAGAGATAGACAAAATTTTACTACACAAAAAATGTAGATCGCAATAAAACACACAATTTATGTCATATACATTTTTTTTGAGTGAACCATTTTTGAGATATTGCTTGTTATTCCCTTAAATTTTCCAATCCTTATACTTTTGCTCAAATGGGAATTCGTTGTTCATTTTTTTTGTCCTGGCAATGCAAAGAGACTGGAATACTCGACATAGCAACCAGCTCTTAAAATATTTGACTATCGCTTAAAGCCTAGCAATTCCCCTTGCAACAAGAAATTAGCAATAAGATTAACATCTCGATATCTCGATTAACATGAAGCATATGGAGAATAAGCGTTTGTAAAAATGGTTTGTACAAGAGTAGAGAAAGTCATGTGAGTGCAACACATCAGATTTTTTTGTGTAGTACATTTTCGTCTCGCGCTTAACGTTTACCAGTTATAAAAGATTATACAAAACTCCTTCCGAATGAAGACTTCGCAGGCTATTCCCAGAAAATTCAAGATATAAGCTTTATTTGTCATGTAAACATTTTAATATGTTGTATTTTAATAAAAATAGTAGACTTTTTTTTAGAAAATCAAAATTTTCGAAAAATGCTACATGTAAATGGTAGTTTGGAGTGGGGGATTTTCTTGGAAAGTATGTCGCATTCTTGGAAGATACTGAAGTTAAATACCAAGTTTGGTGTTGAGCCGACTTCGTTTTTGAGTTATGCTGTTCACAGACACACACACAAAGACAGCATTTCCGGTGTAGTCTCGTTTCGAAATTTTGGGTGGAATGCAATGACTTCTCTACCTACTATGTACATGGTAAAGAAAGTAAAAATGCTATTTTTGGATTCAGGGACCTCAAAACATGTATTTCCCTTTAAATCGGAGTATCGAATTTTTGGATGGAATGCAATGCAAAGAAAAGAAAATCTTCAGTGGATTTTGTATCGTTTTCTGGGGTCTTTTGAGGCGTGTCCTTCACCTCACCTATCGCAGAGCATGGTGCTTGATAACACAGCAATAAAGGGGAAAAGAGGGGAGGTTGATGCCTTTGCTTTTTCTGGTGTTATTGAAACCAAAACTGTTTATTGTCTCAGAACCAGTCATGCTGTATACTAGCGAAATTACGTGGACGTATCGTGGGTATGTGGGAGGCTGGTCGCACTGTTACAGCAGTTGCAACGGCAGTGCATAAAAGTGTCTTTATAGTAAATTACTTGATAACAATATTCCAGGAAAGTGGGGAAGAAGGTCTACATACTCGTCAGAAAGCGGACACATCCGCAGATTATGATATTCGTACACTAAATGCAAATTGCTATTTTGTTATAATTGACTCATCATGTTTAGAAACTAGAGATAAATGTATATATGGTTTACTGAATATGGCATACATATTATGGCAATAAAATTGGGTTATATTTTTGTCTATAATCGTGTTGTATTCCTATGATCAGCAATATGTTAGTAAAGGTATATTAACCAATTATAGTTTGAATTAGAAGGAAAACATGCTACTTTATTTATTATATAGTTATGTTTGCTTCTATGCAGCAACAAGCATTGATACCACTGTGAGAATACAGTTCTGTTTAGTTTTTCTTATAAAGTGCTGCCTTGCTATGTATTTAATTAATACCATTCAAGTTTTAATTTGCACCCCCTGAAATACCTTCTCACACTACACATTCTACATTTCGCTAACTGGGCGCTCATCAAGTTTTCCCTTAGCTTTCAACTCTTTCAAAGGCGTGTCCTGCACTACTCGATAAGGTATGGGTTACCAATCACGATAAGAGGTGTGTATGACAAACCGAATGCACTAATTCTACCTCTTTCTCTTTTAACCAATACGATCGAGAACGTAAGCATGTATTTAGTTTCTACGCCGTTTTGTAACGTTCTATGGTTACTGGTGTAACTATTTAGCAGAAGGAGTGGCGCACACTTGCACCGTGGCCTAAAGCAACCAATGAAATAGCCATGGCTTCGCAAGGCCACGTACAACGATATGTAATGTGACATAGACGCGAGGTGCAGTGAGCTTTACTTTGGCGCTCTTTGTACGTGGTAGAGAAAGTAAACATGTTTTTTTATTCAGTGGGCCTCAAAACATGTATTTCTGGTGAAATCTCGGTATCGACTCTTTGGGTGGAATGCAATGCCTTCTCTACCTACTGTGTACGTGGTAGAGAAAGTAAAAAAACTTTTTTTTTATCCAGGGGCCTCAAAACATGTATTTCTGGTGAAATATCGGTATCGAATCTTTGGGGGAATGCAATACCTTCTCTATCTCTTACGGTTTACCAGTTTTGCGAGAGTCATTCAGAATGAATATTACTTTTGGAGACATTCCCAGAAAATTCAAGATATACATTTCATTTGCCATGAAAATATCTTAAACATATGGTATTTTAATCCAAATCGTTAGAGACATTTTTTAAAAAATAAAACTTTTCGAAAGATGTTCCACGTAAAGGCTAGTTTGGGGTGGGGAGATTTTATTAAAAATCTTCGTGCCGCATCCTTGGAAGGTACTAAACTCAAATACCAATTTTGGTATTTATTCTACTTTTCGTTTTTGAGTTATGCTGTTCAGAGACAGACACACACATGGACATGTTTCCAAAAATGCTTTATTTGGATTCAGGGCACATCAAAACACGTATTTCCGGTGTAATCTTGGTATCGAATTTTTGGGTGGAATGCAGTAGTTCCCCTACTTGCTATAGGTAGTAGAGAAAGTAAAAACGCTTCGGTCAATCAACTCCAACAATTATTAACGCAGTTCTAGCTGGCTTACCCTACGTTGCACGTTTAGTCTTTTAAACTCGGATGAGTTAATTACAAGGGCTGGATAAAAAGTAATGAGAACTATTTTTATTCTCTGAAATGGTTTTATTGACAGAGGTACTTATAGTTACACACCTTCAATATAATCGCCCCCGTTATTTATGACCTCTTGCCAAATGTTTGGAAGGCGTCGTATACCTCTACGCGTCTATTTCTGTTGATGTCCCGTATTGACAGCCCTATAGCATGGATAATGTCATCTCTGGTGTACCGGATCCCTCGCAGTGGTTCTTTCACTTTGGCAAAGAGATTGTAACCACAGGAACTCATGTTGGGTGAGTACAGTGCATGTTCCAGAATCTCCCATTGCCAGCGCTGCAAGAGGTTCTGGACAGCAGCAGCAGCAGTGTGGCATCTTGCATTGTCATGCAGAATGATGCTAGTGCTAGTCAGTTGGCCAATCAAAGCCGTACTACACTGATAGTATTTCATGGTGGTGCACTTGTTTTTAATTTGTATCAATGCAGTGAGTGAGATAACGTAGGCTATGACTACAATAATAGCAACTGAAAATGCCGCGCTTTGAAAGTCAAAATATTGGTGATATAAATGTAGCTGTAGATAATTTAACGCCAGAAAATATAAAGAACAAAAGTATTGTGTGGAACCAATTTTCAATTCTGTTTTAGAGATCGCACGCATTTGTTTCCTTTTGACAAACATGCATCATAATCTACACTAACAAACATGGTTGGCGCTAAACTAGGTAAGTTCATAAGTTTTTCGAGTGATTATCTAGCCGAGTAGCACTCGTGCTACTAGTTTTACATGGCAATTTAATTTCGTTTCAAACTCATGCATCTTTTCATACTATAATTACTTCTCGACCTTCGGTCTCCAAATAATTATCATGAAAAGAAGCATTCGTTAACCTCAATTAAATTGTCGCAAAATATCAGCACTAGCGCTACTGTTTGTAGTATTTCATCGTAATGCACTTGTTTTTAATTTATAGGAATGCAACACGCAGGCCGGGGTTACAATAATTACAATTCAAACATGGTGCGCTTTGTTAGTCAAAGTATTGTTAATGTAAGAGCAATTTAGACAAGTTAGCCCCTGAAAATACGAAGAAGAACAAGAGTATGGTGTGGAGCCAATTTTCGGAATTCTGTGCAGAGAGAAATTATAAAATTGACGGCTCAGTTAGTGACGAAGAGATTGCTTCTATTCTGCAGGATTGGGTTCCACTAAACTATGTAAGTTCATAATAAATACAATTTTCGTGTTATTATCAAGTGAGTAGCTTGTACTACTAGTTTTCCATGGTAATTTAATTTGGTTTCAAGCTCATGCATCTTCCCATTAGATAATTATTTCGAGACCTACGGTCCCGAAATAATATTAATGAAAAGAAGCATAAGTTAACCTCAATCAAATTGTTAAAATTAAATTGAGTTTTATTTATGGACGCTCTTTAACTGCTGTGGTCCTTAGCGTCCCATTCTATATTGGGCGTGAAAGACCGGTAATTTTGCTCAGAGGCCACTTTATCAGGCTTGAGGTTCTTTTACCTGCCGTAAATCTACGACACGGGACCACCAGTTTTACTTCCCTTCCATGCTAAGGATTTTTACGCCCGAAAAATTCCATCGCCCTCCGCCGGGAACTAGAGGCTAGCATGGTAACCACTACACCACGGAGGACGACAATCAAATTGTTGGAAAATATTAGCACTTGTGCTACTACTGTTGATAATAATCACATACCGTATCCTAGAGATGTTAGAAATGTTGTAAGAACCAAAAGGAAACATCAGGCGAGAAATTCACGCAATTTCGGACATTGAACTCTCAAATGTGAATGAAAATTTCCTGAAAAAAGGCCAGAAATGTGTGGATAGAGAAGGACATTTCCAACATCTCTTATGATAAAGTTTGTGCTTATTTTATTACTCATTGTAATTGTAATTGCAACTATGAGAAGGTGAGGCGGTTGCGGGTATATTATAACTGGAGTCCGAGCTGCGGCGGCCGGCGCGCAGAAGTCGTGCGGTAGCTACAGTGTAAAGGAAAAACACTGTATTAATATACATTGTTTGCATTGAAATATCCCTGGTATTTGTCTTATTTTACATGCAACTTCTGTGGAGTAATAGCAAGGTATTCTCAACGAAAAGTCAAAGGCTTTTTCGCAAGTATGTTTTTTTTTTAATAAATCCAGTGTGTTCATATTGCAGTATAGGTATAGATTTTGTAAATGGTTTTTAATGTTTTAGTAATTTATTTAATTGAAATTATTACATTATAATTTTGAAATTATCAAAATCGGTTGCGTGGTTTTTGAGATTACCCTACATATATGCAATTTTTTGTTTCCTCTACCACGTACATGGTAGGTAGAGAAGGTATTGCATTCCATCCAAAAATTCGATACCAATATTTCCCCGGAAATACACGTTTTGAAGCCCCCTGAATCCAAAAAAAAAGCATTTTTAGAAAACGATCCATGTTTGTGTCTGTCAACAGTAAACTCAAAATCGAAAAATCGGATCAACACCAAATTTGGTACTGAAGTTCTGTACCTTCCAAAAACGCGACACGAAGATTTTCAAGAAAATCTCTCCACTCTAAATTTGCCCTTTACATGGAACATTTTTCTAAATTTTTTATTTTTTCTAAAAATGACCCCAAACGATTTTGATTAAAATATCATATATTAAAGATATTTGCATGAAAAATAAAATGTATATCTTGAATTTTCTGGGAATAGCCTTTGAAGTCCTCTTCATTTGGAAGGAAGGTTTGTATAACTGATAAACTTTAAGCGATAGACGAAAAAGTGCTACGCTAGAAAAGCAGATCTCTTTAAGACACACAGTAACTTTTTTTGCAGCATCAGCCATTTCCGAGAATCCGTTATTAATGGCTCGAATTGTTCAATACTTAGTCATTCATTTAGTCCTTTATTTTCAATTGTTTACTCGCGATGTCATGGAAAGAATATGAAATTTTAAGGGCAGCATATAGCGTCCAGTTTTTAAGCTGTTAACTATCGCTATTTCCTTTGTATCTATAACGAAATCTGTAATGTAGCTGTTTCCGGTAAGATTTATCTCGATTAAAATGAAGTAGATAGGAAAATAAACTTTCGTGCGAATAATTTGTATACACCCACTAATAAGTATTAGAGGGTAGAGAAAGTAATGTGAATGTAACATCAGATTTTTCTCTATTAATATAGATTGTTGTACGTTCAGTTTGTTTGCCAGCTCGTCTGCGTATCAACGGCTCTTGAATCCCAAACATTAGTATCCGTAACATAAAGGATTCATGTGATGTTATCAGTCACTGCTCTGGTTGCGATCGATGTGCGTTTAATACTAGATGCGACTCCCAAAACAGCTGAGCAGCGGCTGTCGGTTGCTAACCTCTCCTCCCGCCCCTACTCTTCTCATTCTACGAGCGCAAAGGTGAATGACTGAAATGTCAAAGTTGTGTGACGTCAGCATGGGAGTACCACCGCCCCCTACATCTACCAGCGCGCCAATTTTAGATCCACAAACACCGTGACAACAGCATCATAACAATCCATCTTGCTACAGAACAGTTGCACTGATAGAATCTGTAGATATGGCATAGGTGCATGGATTTAGAAAAGCATTCTCACTATTTCCTTATTTCCACAGCGAAGCGAGAAGTGAAAAATATTTTGTAAGATTTCTGTCGGTGTGACGTAATGGCCTACGCCACCAACTCTCTTCGTGCACGCTCGGGAGAGCTCGGTTCCGTTCCTTGCAAGTTTGTGTCGGCCTGCCGAACAGCGGGCAGTGATCCTGCATGCCTCTGCCCGTCCGTCGTGTTATGTTGGTGGGAATGAGTTGCAAGAAACGTTTTTTGTAGTGCATTTTTCCATGCTTTCATTCATTGTGTCGAGTGTAGTGGAGTTTTTCTTTAAAGTGTGTGACAACTGAAGACTCGTTGTAGTGACAGTGATGGTGGATTTGGCTGTCATAATCGCGATTCGCCTGTCAGGGTAAGTGTTTTACTCCATGCCACCCTAGAAACATCGTCATCGGTCGAACGATAGTGTGTTGTTTTGGTGTCAATGACCTTGGTGCCGAGGTGAACTCAGAGCGGCGCTTTGGCCTTCCTTTGCTCACAATAGTAAATTTCGTTTACATAGCTGAATTTGCAACTATTGCGGCGTTAACGTTGTTTGTCCTACATTTTCTTGTTTATAAGCGCACGATGTGAATGTTGTCATAGTAACAACAAACAGAGATGTGTCTCTGAAAAGGGGGCGTGGATATTTTAAGATATTTATGTAAGGCTGTGTAAGTAACAGTAAAATGTTTGAAAGAAATAGTTGTTCGCTACCAACCGAGATTAGCTTTTCCGGTTTGTTAGTATGAGTATTTTGCTGTGGCAGCGTCATTATGTAATACATTACCAAACTTTGCAATTATTTCTCATTTTGCTGACCGTTTTCTCCACAGAAACTTAAGAGAGTTCACAACTCTTGTTTATAAGTTTAGGAGGTAAGTTTTGAATTTTATCAGCAACGCTTTCGAGGACTTCAAAGTCCTCGAAACCCAAAATAGTCGATTATTACGATTCAGTCAGCTTGATTTTAGATCGCAGCAGTGATCTGCGACTCTTTTATAGAATTATTATTATTATTATTATTATTATTATTATTATTATTATTATTATTATTATTATTATTATTATTATTATTGTTATTATTACCTAAAGTTATTTTTACTTTCTCTACTACGTAAAATAAGTAGGGGAAGTATTGTATTCCACCCAAACATTCGATACCGAGATTTCACCGGAAATACATGTTTTGAGACCCCCTGAATCCTAAAAAAGCATTTTTGGAAACATGTCCGTGTGTGTGTGTCTGTGAAAAGCATAACTCAGAAACGAACAGTCGGATAAATACCAAACTTGGTATTTAGGATCAGTATCTTCCAGAGATGCGACACGAAGGTTTTCAAGAAAATCCCCCACGCCAGATTACCCTTTACATAGAACATTTTTCGGAAATTTTAATTTTCTCAAAAATGGCTCTAACGATTTTGATTAAAATATCGTATATTTAAGATATTTTCATGAGAAATAAAATTTATATCCTGAATTTACTGGGAATGTCTCCAAAAGTGTTCTTCATTGTGAACGACTTTTGCATAACTGGTAAACCATAAGAGAGACAAACTTTTACTACACAAAAAATATAGATCGCGTTAAAATACACAATTTATGTCATATACTTTTTTTTGTTGAGTCAACCATTTTCGAGATATTGCTTGTTATTCCCTCAAATTTTCCAATACTTATACTTTTTCTCAAATGGGAATTCGTTATTCAATTTGTTTAATGTCCTGTACATACAAAGAGAAGGAATGCGCCACATAGCAACCAGCTATTAAAAGATTTGACTATAGCTTAAAATCTACCGTATTCCCCTTGCACCTACAAGAAAATTAGCAATAAGATTAACATCTCTATTAACATGAAGCATATGGAGAATAAGCGTTTGTAAAAAACGTTTGTACAAGAGTAGAGAAAGTCATGTGAGTGTAACACATCAGATTTTTTAAATTTATTTATACTTATTTCTAGGAAAGCTGTGTGTATTTTCTTGCAAAAAATTGATGATGATGGGTGTTTTGCAGAGTTTTTCATCATATGATTTAAGTTTTCAGTGTTTATTAACTTTACAAGTAATGCACTGGAAATTTGTAAAGCCAGTCTTGTAAGAAATCAGATCTTTCAGGAAACTACTTTAAGAGGTATTATGAAATAAAACCACTAACACACATATATTAACAGTTACAGTTTAGAGTTTGTTTATTATTCTTTACACCAATTTTGGCTTTCAGGTGTAACAAAAATATCTACTTACTAAAATCAAGACAGCATAATATACAAAAAGTTTAAAAAGAAAGGATAAATTAGTACTGAATAAAATACGATCAGTTTGAACCAGTTATGTAACAAATCAAATTAAAATCTTCTTAAGTATATTATGTAGTATATTATACATGGATTTTAAGTATTCAACAGTTCATGCATGTGCTTTTTCGAAATGTTATCATTAAAAGTATTCTCAGTATTTATTCCTTGACAGTATGTGTTGTATTGTAGAGAAATGCACAAACACATATTTCTTACTTTAGAGGTAACATAATACCATACATGTTATATTATAATTTATGATATGCCTTTGTGGCCCTGGCAGTTATACTACATAGATTCCAAACCCAGAGGTAGCGGGTTTAATTTCCGGCTGGAAGGTAGGACTTCTTTAGCCGGAATAATTCTCTGTGATCCCTAGAGAGGGAGGGAGGGGGAGAGAGTGTATGTGAGTGTGTGCCATCTAATGTTTCAGAGAACAAAACTTTAAATCTGCTGTTACATTTACATTACTTTCTCTACCCTCTCATTTATTATTTGGTATACAAATTATTCTTACGAAAGTTCATTTTTCTATCTACTACATTTTAATCGAGATTTAACATTTACAGAAATAGCTACATTACACATTTCGTTATAGATACAAAGAGAACAGCGACAGTCAAATGTTTAACAACTGGACGCTGTATGCTGACCTTAAAATTCGGTATATACCTTACTCTTTCCATGACATCGCGTGAAACAACTGAAAAAGACAGGACTTTAAAAGAATGGTTAAGTATTGAACAATTCGAAAATTAATAACGTATATCTTCGAAATGCTTATGACACAAAAAAACTTATTTGAAATAAATTATGTGTTTTAAAGAAATCTACATGTTTTTATGTAGTGTGTTTTAGTGTATCGCTTAACGTTTACCAGTTATACAAGATTATACAAAATTCCTTCCGAATGAACAGGACTTCGCAGGCCATTCCCAGAAAATTTAAGATATACAATTTTACTTTCTCTACTACGTTTAGTAAGTAGGGGAAGTATTGTATTCCATCCAAAAATTCGATACCGAGAAATATATGTTTTGAGACCCCCTGAATCAAAAAAAAGCATTTTTGGAAACATGTCCGTGTGTGTGTGTGTGTGTGTGTCTGTGAACAGCATAATTCAGAAACGAACAGTCGGATAAACACCAAACTTGGTATTTAGGTTCAGTATCTTCCAGAGATGCTACACGAAGGTTTTCAAGAAAATCCCCCACCCCAGATTACCCTTTACATGGAAGGTTTTTCGAAAACTTTAATTTTCTTAAAAATGGCTCTAACGATTTTGATTAAAATATCATATGTTTAAAATATTTTTATGACAAATGAAATGTATATCTCGCATTTTTTGGGAATGTCTCCAAAAGTATTCTTCATTGTGAACGACTTTTGCATAACTGGTAAACCATAAGAGATAGACAAAATATTACTACACAAAAAATGTAGATCGCCTTAAAATACACAATTTATGTCATATACATTTTTTTGTTAAGTGATCCATTTTCGAGATATTGTTTGTTATTCCCTTAAATTTTTCAATACTTATACTTTTTCTCAAATTCGCTATTTATTTTTTTTTTTTTGTCCTGGTAATGCAAAGAGAATGAAATACTCCACATAGCAACCAGCTCTTAAAACATTTGACTATCGCTTAAAGCCTACCAATTCCCCTTGCACCTACAAGAAAATTAGCAATAAGATTAACATCTCGATATCTCGATTAACATGAAGCATTTGGAGAATAAGCGTTTGTAAAAATAGTTTGTACAAGAGTAGAGAAAGTCATGTGAGTGTAACACATCAGATTTTTTCAGTTTTAACGTCCTTTAACCTGGTAGGACGTTTTGAGAATTGTATAGGATATCTTAGTTTTTAATTTTAGAACCACATAATATATCAACATCCAGTAAAATATGGAATTTGTAAAAGGAAATTCAGCCCTCAAAACAGCTTCAAAAATAGAACTGTGGAAAACGTAATTTAAAGTTTGCATTGCAGTTAATTAGAATAGAGCATCCTTTTCAAGAGACATTTCTTGAGGTTCCAAGTACCTTAGGGCCTTGAAACTCCAGTAATAGATAAAATATGGTTGATACACCCGATCCGTGTTTGCAAAACGGGTGGATTTTTCTCGAAAATTGATAATTTTCACCTATTCCCCCCTCCCATAATTATTATCCCACATATGCCGTGTGTAGGCTAAAGTTGGAAAGGTAGAATCAGACTGAAAAACGCAATGCTGTAGCTTGGATTTGAACCACGGATCTTCGGCTTACCGTGCTGCTTCTCTAACCGTCTGAATTAGCATGACAAAATTCTGCCACCACACTAAATTCTATTCGGTAAGACGAAGATCTGTGGTTCAAATCCAAGCTATGGCATTAAATTTTTCAATCTGAATGTATCTATTTTGTTTACTTTTTTATTTTAATCAGATATTTTACAGAAAGTAAATCAGTACAACTCAAAAAGGTCACTAGATATCCAAATATGCTTGTGAATGTTTATCCCATCGTAGTATAACAATTAATAAAACGAATCTGAAAAATGTCCTGCATTAGGATTCAGGACACTTTATTTTGAGACCGGCTATTATAAACATAAAGTAAATCACTTTATAACATCCTTTAAAACTTATATTTAAAAGGTGTATTTAATGCTTTTTAAAATTACATTTTTATTTCACAACCTTCTTCGTCGATAGGGAAGGGGAAGTGTTGCATTCGACCAAAGTATTTGACGTCCCCATGTTTTGAGAAGCATTTAAGAAAAAGATCCGTGCGCTCAGTCGGTCATTTATTATGTACGTCTGCCTGCCTATTTATGAAGAGAGTACGATGAAAAGTCGGATAATACCAAACTTCACAACCTGAGTCAGACACATAGAGGATGCCAGGCGTAGGTTTTAAGAAAATCCCCTTACTTCAAACTACCCTCTACATATACTATTCATCGTTAAGTTTGCGGCAAACGTTCTTGGTGTCATGAATTATGCCCATTATGGTGGTACATGGCATATAGAATAATAATTGTGGAACATGCATTTAGGCATCTGCCCAGCGACAGTCCTGATATAGGTTAACTGGTAATTAAATACGCACAAACATGTATTAACACTCCTGTCCACATCCGCGGTGTACGGCTGGCGTGCCTGCATAAACTCAAGAGGTACTGAGTTCGAATCTCGGTTAGGGTGAATTGCCTGGATAAGATTTCCTCTGGGGTTTCCCTCAGAAAGACGAATATCGGTTAACTTTAAGGACCCCGGGCTCATTTGAGCATCATTCATTCATTGCCTGATATGTCCTTGCCGATTAAAGGACGTTAAAACCCTATAAAAACAAATAACACTCCAGATTTTGGACATATTGACAAATCTTCTCTATCAAAGAATTTCTGGAGACCAGCCGCGATTCAAAATCTGGACCCTTAGAATAGCAGGCAGGTGCTGTACCAACTGATGAGGCCAGTCCATAGTAAATTCTTTGTTATTTTGATTTTCTCAAAAATGGTTTTAATAAGTTTGACTAAAATATCAAAATCAAAAATTGAATATATACCTTGAAATTTTAATTCTGTGAAGTCGTCTTTATTCATACTGAGAAACTATAAGAGATAGACAAGCGCTTACTACAGGAAAAATGTAATCTCGTTAAAATCTGCAATTTATATAGAAGACTTGTGAGTTAGCTGTCTGCGAGTTATTCGCTATTGTTGGTTTGAGATTGTATTTGTAAACAATACACTTTCAAGTGTTTTTTGCTTCTCAAGAGGTCGCGGAATGTTAAGCACAGCGTATGTAAAGTTCATTTTAAACATTTGCCTAACCTATGCTTTAGTCTGAATAATCATGAAAGTCGCGTGATTTAACGCATCTTTTTTATTGGTCAATGCTTAACGTCTCTTGTAAATTCCGGTTTCCAGAAACGGTGAGTAAAATTAAATAGAACGATGTTCAAATGGGCCTTTAACCATCGATTTGAGTTACTTGACATTTATTTTATGAGGATAAGGAAAAACCCCGAAGAAAGAAAGAAGGGGGGAAGAAAGAAACCTTATCCATGCATTTTACCCTAAATGAGAATCGAACCCGGCCCTCCGGGACAGAAGGTACACACGCTACCCTCACGATAAAAAACATGTATTGGTAGTACTGCAATAGTGCTTTATTAAAATTAATATGCTACATTCATGAGATTCTCTCCTCACTCTTTTACAAACTGTTCTTACAAAAGCTTATTTTTCTACCTACTTCTTGCTAACTGAGATAAACTTTCGTTACATATTTCATTGTAGATATGATAAGGATACGTAGGGCTCCTTGTATGACTACGAGAAACCGAATGCCGACTTACTGTTTGAAAAATAGTATAAGAATTTGAAAATTCAAACCAGTAAAAAAAATATCTCGGAAATGCATAATGTCACACAAACTTTTGACGTGGATTGTGTGCTTTAAGGAGATCTACGTTTTTTTCTTTTTCTTTTCTTTTTTTTGGCAACTTTTGTGGTAAACTCTTGCAGTTTACCAATTATACAAAAGTCATTCAGAATAAAGAGGACTTCACAGGCTATTCGCAGAAAATTCAAGATGGTGTAAATTTCATTTGCAATTCAAACACCCTGAACAAATGATATTTTAATAAAAACCGTTTAAGCCACTTTTGAGAAAATAAAAAAAATTCTGATGTGATACATTCACATGACTTCTCTATCCTATCGTTTATTAGTGAGGTATACAAACTATTCTTATTAAAGCATATTTTTATATCTACTATTTAATCTAAATAAACCTTTGCAGAAATAGCTACATTACACATTTCGTTATAGATACAAAGGGAACAGCGATAGTCAAATGTTTAACAACTGGACGCTATATGCTGGCCTTAAAATTCCATACTGTTTCCATGACATCGCGAGAAACAACTGAATGTTGACAGGACTTTAAGAGAATGACCAAGAAATGAATAATTCTAACCATTAATATCGGATATCTCAGAAATGCCTCATGTCACAAAAAAAACTTATTTGAAATAAATTGTGCGTTTTAAAGAGATATAATTTTTTTGTGTAGTACGTTTTCGTCTATTGCTTAACGTGTACCAGTTATGAAGATTGTACAAAATCCCTTCCAAATGAAAATTCAAGATATACATTTTATTTGTCTTGTAAATATCTTTAATATATGATATTTTAATTAAAATCGTTAGAGCCGTTTTTAGAAAATCAAAATTTGCGAAAAACGTTTCATGTAAAATGTATTGGGGATGGGAGATTTTCTTGAAAAACCTCCGTATCGCATCCTTGGAAGATACTGGGCTTAAATACCAAGTTTGGTACTTATCCGACTTTTCGTTTTTGAGTTATGCTGTTTACACACACACAGACGGACTTTTTCTGAAAATGCTTCTTTTTTGTGTTCAGGGGGCCTCAAAACATATATTTCCAGTGAAATCTCGACATCGAACTTTTAGATGGAATGCAATACTTTCCCTACTTACTATACGTAGTAGAGAGATTAATCATGAAAAACTTTCCATGTAAAGGGTAGTTTACGTAGGGGGAGTTTCTTGAAAATATTTGTGTCTCAGTCTTGGAAGATCTACCGATATTTTGCATTTTAGCTATGTTGTTCAATATACACACACATGTACCTTTTTGTAAAAACGATTTTTTTATTCGGGGAGTCTCAAAACGTGTATTTCTGGTGAAATCTCGTTATCGAATGTTTGGGCGGAATACAATACTTCCTTTACGTACTGTAGGTACTTAAGTAGTGGAGAAAGTAAAAGAAACCATATCCATGCAGTTTACCCTAAATGAGATTCAAACCCGGCCCTCCGGAACAGAATACAGACACTCTACCCTCACACCATGCAGGGCTCTTTTCTCTTTAAAAGTTTCGAGTTTTTAACAGTTGATAGTTTTTCGAGCAGTTCTTATTAGAGGATGCATCTTTCCAAAATGTTTCGTACATTGGAAATGGTGTTGCAGATTTGTGTTGAGACAGTAGTTTGTATTATATATTTTATAATTACATTGTTTAAGGAATAGTCTTATCCAATAAATGCCTATTCTTTTACCTTTTATACGAAACATTTTACGAATCACGTATTTAGAACACATGTTTGGTGAAGGTGAAAATATTTTGCTTCATCATGTGATGTTCCACGATAGTGTGAATACAGCCGGATTCTTATGTGATTATATATTCTATTCTTTTACATGTGGACACACTGAAACAGAAAATGTTTACAATTGAAGCGTGGATACTGTTATACTCAAGTTTCGTTTACATAGTTTGCACAGTCTTACATAAAAGTAAATGCTTTGCCGTGTCTTTCGTCAATTATTTATCATATTTCTTTATTATTATTATTTCCCGAGGTCGCGGGTTCAAACCGGACGAAGGGCGATGGATTTTTTCGGGTGTAAAAGTCTTTAGCATGGCTTCCTTCGGAAGGGAAGTAAAGCCGGTGGTCCTTTGTCGTAGATTTACGCACGTAAAAGAACCTCGAGCCTGATAAAGAGGCTCTGAGCAAAATTTCCGGTCTTTCACGCCTAATATAGAATGGGACGCTAAGAACCACAGTAGTTAAAGACCGTCCATAAATAAAACTCAATTTGATTTCTTCTTTCTATGCTTGCCTATTTTTTTTCTCACTTTAGAAATGCTAATAATTAATAGTTAAAGTTAAGGTTGATTATTATTGACATACATTTGCGAAAGTTTCAACCATTGCTTAATAGATATTACAGGGTGATTAATGAAGAACTGACACATTTCTTTCTTTAATTATCCTGTTCGAAATTCACACAATGCCCCAATTTTAGCACCAAGTTAAGCGGAATGTTCTGGAGTTTCGATTGCCTGTCACTAGATGCGCAGATGTTAACGTTTTATTGTCGGCAACTGTTTTTGAGATTTTGTTCTAGTCAGCGTGAAAATGGAGTACACATTAAATGAACGACTCATCCTTGTAAAGCAATACTGGATTACGGATTCAATTACAGCTACTCAATAGGGCATACCAGAGAGAATTTGATGTTCGGAATCCTCCCCAAAGAAACACAATACTGGGACTGGTAAACAAATTGGAAACAACTGCATCTCTGTTGAGTGAAAAAGGCAAAACTCGTTCATCTAGACATCCCACGGTTGTTGTTGACGTAAGAGCACGACTGTATCAGTCACCCAAAAAATCATTCAGACGTTTGTCGCAGGAGGCAGGTTACAGCTACTCAATGTGTCAGTTACAGGAACCAGATAAGGATAGACGACTGAATTACTGTCGTTGGTTTCAGGCGTTCATTGTAAAAAATCCTGCCATATTGTCCATCACATGGTTCACAGATGAAGCATGGTTCCAACTCACATATGCACCTGGTTAAAATCGGATTTTGGTGCGCAATATCCGCACAGAGAATAGTGGAACCAACTTTTTTTAAAACAATGTCAACACAGCTGAGCAACTAGACGATGTATAGCTGAGTCAAGGATATTTTCATCAGGATCCATGGCACTAATTGCAAGTTTCTTTGACGACCGGATAATTTCCAAGAATCTGTGGCCACCGAGATCTCCGGATTTGACATCGCCGGACTTCTTTCTATGAGGTTCCTTAAAAGATAGGGTTTATGCCACACGTCCCCAGACATTGAACGATCTGAAGCACAACATTACACAGGAGATTCAAGCTATTGACAACAGAGTCCTCCAACGAGTGGCCAGTAACATGGAACGACGTGTTGAGTTGTGCCTTATGCAGGATGGAGGACATTTTCAACATTTGCTATAAAGGTAAATAATATCCCAAAATTCCTCTGCATTTCAGGTATAATAAGTTGTCGCTAGCATAACTCGTTTTGAAACAATTAAAGAAATAAATGTGTCAGTTTTTCATAAATCATCCTGTACACGCATTGGCGTCAGTAATGGCAATAAAAGAGGTTCCTGCGCAACGCCAATTAGATGCGCTCAACTCTTCTGTAAATATCTAGCAGAGAGATGTTATGACAGTGAAATCTAGATTTCTTTCAAATGTTGTTTACATATTTCATGTTTATGATGCTGCATAGCAATTAGATGGGATTTTATTGATTCTGGATTCAAACCATACAAAACATAAATGAGTGATACTTCTGTTGTTATAAAACACTACGTAAATATTAAGGATGTATATATACAGAGTGGACCACTTAAGACTGTAAAATATCTCCAAAACTGAGCTTTGTAGAAAGAAATGTCTTTAATAAAAGTTGCTTGTTATTATGAGGGAAAGTAAGGGCTATATTCGTGTTTTATTTGGAGGACATTGTGATGGCCATTTTAGGGTCAATTTGTTTCTTTTTATGGGAACCTACCCTTTTTATGTTGTTTTCTCGCTCACAAAAAACTAAACAACATTTGTATACAGCGCTTTGCAGTTGTTCTTACACCAACATAAATAATAACGAAATTCCGAATGACTGTGTACGAAGTGCGCAATGAATGGTTGGACCATCCATTGATGGTCATTGGAGGGTCAAATTACGTTTCGTAATTGGAAACCAGCATTTTTACTTTCTCTACTACGTATAGTAAGTAGGGGAAGTATTGTATTCCACCCAAAAATTCGATACCGAGATTTCACCGGAAATACATGTTTTGAGACCCCCTGAATCCAAAAAAGCATTTTTGGAAACATGTCCGTGTGTGTGTGTGTGTGTGTCTGAACAGCATAACTCAGAAACGAACAGTCGGATAAACACCAAACTTGACATTTAGGTTCAGTATCTTCCAGAGATGCGACACGAAGGTTTTCAAGAAAATCCTCCCACCCCAGATTACCTTTTACATGGAACATTTTTCGAAAATTTTAATTTTCTCAAAAATGGCTCTAACGATTTTGATTAAAATATCATATGTTTAAGATATTTTCATGACAAATGAAATGTATATCTGAATTTTCTGTGAATGTCTCCGAAAGTATTCTTCATTGTGAACGACTATTGCATAACTGGTAAACCATAAGAGATAGACAAAATTTTACTACACAAAAAATGTAGATCGCGTTAAAATACACAACTTATGTCATATACATTTTTTGTTGAGTGAACCATTTTCGAGATATTGCTTGTTATTCCCTTAAATTTTCTAATACTTATACTTTTTCTCAAATTCGTTATTCAATTTTTTTTGTCCTGGTAATGTAAAGAAAATGTAATACTCCACATAGCAACCACTTCTTAAAATATTTGACTATCGCTTAAAGCCTACCAATTCCCCTTGCATCTACAAGAAAATTAGCAATAAGATTAACATCTCGATATTTCGATTAACATGAAGCATATGGAGAATAATCGTTTGTAAAAATAGTTTGTACAAGAGTAGAGAAAGTCATGTGAATGTAACACATCAGATTTTATAGTTTGTTTCCTTATTCCTCATCACAAAAAGAGCTTTCTATAAACCATTTTCTAATGAGAAAACAACATACAAAATGTAAGTTCCCATTTAAAAAAATTAAATTGGCCTTAAAATGACTATCACAACTCCTCCAAACAAAACACGACTAATAGCATTTACTTTCGCCCATAATATCAAGCAACTTTTATTAAAGACATTGTTTTCTACAACGCTGAGTTTTGGAGATATTGTACAGCCCCAAATTAAATGTTCCACCTGTATGTATACTGGGATCCACTCCAAGTAATTTTTCCTTTCCCCTACTATACTTCAATGATATTATATCATTGAATTGACGGGAAATAAATCTATTGTTTGGTTTTCCAATGAGCACAAATAGCATTACATGCGAAAGCTTTCAGTTAATAGTTTGCTTATTGCGCGCGCGCGTTAATGTGTGTGTGCGCGAGTGCCTGTGAGAGAGAGAGCGAGAGCGAGAGCGAGAGAGAAGTTCTTTAAAGCTCTCGTTTGCATCAATGGAATAAAACAATTTGTTGCTATGTATCTTACTACAGGGTTGGAAAGGTAGAATCAGACGACTGAAAAATTCAATGCCATAGTCGGGATTTGAACCACGGATCTCCCGGTCCCCGTCCGGTTGCTCTAACCACTGAGCTACAATGGCAATTTGCTCTAACCACTGAGCAACCATTAATTGACCTAATAGTGGTCGAAACTATTAAGCCCGGGACATAAAGTACTTACAACATTGTGGTATGTCATCTCAAAAGAATTTGAGATCTCCTTGTGGTCTACCGGGAAAAATGCGAATCAGTTGGAGAATTTAATTTCGTACCCGCATGTTGCCATGGTGGCTCAGTGGTTAGAGCAATCGGACGTAGACCGGGAGATCCGTGGTTCAAACCCCGGCTATGGCAATGCATTTTTCAATCGTCTGATTCTACCTTTCCAACCTTGTCCAACACACGTCTTGTGTGAAAGAACAATTAATTCCATATCTTACTACAGTTCAAAGCAGGAGAAACTATGCAGTTTTCGTTTCATTTACTTCCAAAAGACAATGGACTAAAACACAATTGGTGCATAGTAATTTGTGAACTAACAGCAATTGGTCTTATTTTTCTCCAATCAAGAAAGAATTAATAGGAATTAATAGTTCAATTCTTCACTTAGTTCAATACACGACTTTCAATGCATGCACATTTGTATTGCTGTATATTGCGTTAGAACGAGGAGCTGTGAGTAAAGGTTAAACGTTTTGACGTCTAAATGTCACTTAATATTGCGTCCATTAATCATCCCTCCATCGGAATTTTTTAATATCTACGTTGATAATGCTAAAACAACGCGGATATAGTCAGATTTCTTCAATAATTTACATATAATTCATTATTAAACCTGCAATGTTTACAAGCTGCTTTAACTTACCAATATGTCACTTAATGTCGGTCCTATTTTACATCACAGTACAAAGAACTTTCGAAGATGTTTTGTGTTAATACATTAGTAATCCTAAAGCAACACATATAGGTATACTCGTGGTTTCTTTCTGTGAATCCTAATGTAGCTAAAACGGTCACAGACTATGTGTCTTTTCCAAAGAGGTTAACTTGCTTGCCTGAGAGTGTGGAATTTTGTTTCCTTGTATATGTTGACGGTTTCTGCAATATGTAAAATTATGTAGATTTTATGTTAATAAATAACTATGGGACCAGGATGTCTACCACTCAGTGGTTGACGAGGTCTACGCTTACCTCAGACTCCCAGGGGAAAGCCATTCCTTACGTGGGTTTTTTCCATTAGGCCAATATCTGAAAGTTTTAAAGAGGCCCTCCTCCTGCTTTCGCAGGGACAGAAGTGAATACGCCACGCTTGCGGAAGACTACCGAACAACCTTGGTGGGAGCGACGGTGTCTAGTCACCGTATACTAGGCCGGTGGTCGTAGATTTACGGCACGTAAAAGAACCTCAAGCCTGCTAGAGGCATCTAAGCAAAATTACGCCCAATATAGAATGGGACGCTAGGGACCATAGTAGTTAAAGAGCGTCCATAAATTAAAAAATCTGATGTGTTACACACACATGACTTTCTCTACTCGTGTTCAAACTATTTTTACAAACGCTTATTCTCCATATGCTTCATGTTAATCGAGATGTTAATCTTATTGCTAATTTTCTTGTAGATGCAAGGGGAATTCGCATGTTTTAAGCGATAGTCAAATATTTGAAGAGATGGTTGCTATGTGGAGTATTCCATTCTCTTTGCATTACCAGGACAAAAAAAAAAATGAATAACGAATTTCCATTTGAGAAAAAGTATAAGTATTGGAAAATTTAAGGGAATAACAAGCAATATCTCGAAAATGGTTCACTAAACAAAAAAAATGTATATGACATAAATTGTGTATTTTAACGCGATCTACATTTTTTGTGAAGTAAAATTTGTCTATCTCTTATGGTTTACCAGTTATGCAAAAGTCGTTCACAATGAAGAATACTTTTGGAGACATTCCCAGAAAATTCGAGATATACATTTCATTTGTCATGAAAATATCTTAAACATATGATATTTTAATCAAATCGTTAGAGCCGTTTTTGAAAAAATTAAAAATTTCGAAAAATGTACCATGTGCACGGTATCTGGGGTGGGGGGATTTTCTTGAAAACCTTCGTGTCGCATCCCTGGAAGATACTTAACCTAAATACCAAGTTTGGTGTTTATCCGACTGTTCGTTTCCGAGTTATGCTGTTCAGAGAAACACACACTGATATGTTTCCAAAAATGCTTTTTTTGGATTCAGGGGGGCTCAAAACATGTATTTCCGCTGAAATCTCGGTATCGAATTTTTGGTGGAATACAATACTTCCCCTACTTACTATACGTAGTAGAGAAAGTAAAAAATGTAATTAGTAAAAGTGCTCCGAGGCTGCTACCTCTTGGAAAGAACACTAGTGTTCACCGCACGGACAGTTGTATAAAGACAACCATGGTCAGAGTTCCATTATCACTAAAGTAATACGATAGGATTTTTGTAATAACTTAACATTTAGATATTTAATTATGGTCGAATAGAAACCTCGTTTCATAAACATGCTCGCAACTTAATTGCTACCATAGGCTCGGTACATAATATCAACTATACTACAAGGTGATTTACGAAGAATTGACACACTTATTTCTTTAATTGTTTGAAAACGAGTTATGCTAGCGACAACTATTATACCTGAAATGCAGAGGAATTTGGGAGATTGTTTACCTCTATAGCAAATGTTGAAAATGTCCTCCATCCTGCATAAGGCACAACTCCACACGTCGTTCCATGTTACTGGCCACTTGTTTGTTCTTCGGACTGCATCCATCCATTGTTCTCTAGGTTTCTTCCTCGTCCTCTGTTTCCTTCAGCTTGCCATTCTGGCATCATTCTTACTATTCTATCGTTTCCCATTCTTTTCATATGGCCGAACCGTTTTAAACTTCTCCCTTCTGTTATTTCCAATACATCCTTTTTACACCCATTATTTCCCGAAATTTTTAATTTCTAATTTTATCCCTTCTTGAGATACCAGAAGCCCTCCGCCAAAAATCCATCTGTGTTGTCAGTAATTTTCTTTATTGTTGCCTATTCATTGCCTCCACTTTTCTGTTCCATAGAGTAATATGCTTTGTACCACTGAATTATAAAAGAGGTTTTTAGTTTTATTTAAAATGTTTCTGCTCCATAATATCGAGCTCAACATTCCATTCTTTTTCTTCCTTCACTTATTCTTTTGTTTCTATTTCTGGTCCACTAGTTACATCTGCTTCTATGATTGCCCCCAAATACTTCAATTTATTGACCATTCTAATTTCATCACAGATAACCACTAATTTTTCACCCGAGTTGACTGTTGATGATAAATATTCTCTCTTGTTAAAGTTAATATTAAGTCCACACATTTTATATTCTTCAATTAATTTCCTCATCATGTATGAAACGTCCTCAGTATATTATGTTATTATTATTATTATTTGGTGGTCTGCAAAAAGTAGGTAATTGATGAAGGGTATAATTTTGGTTCATTAGAATTCCCATCGTATTGCATTTTTTGGACCATTGGAGCAAACAAGCATCTATGTATATTTTAAAGATATACAACCTCAGTATTATCACCAATGGACACTATTCCAAAATAAAATAGTTGCCAAGGAGTTAAAAGTCATTGTATTCCTTAGTATTTATAATATTAAAACTAAAAGATTTTCGACAGTGTTTTCGAAAGGTAAGTTGACTCTAATACCGTGCACTTCTCTTAAACCCCTTGTACGCGATAAAATTTTTGTAAAATTCAGTACTTTACAAGACCTTTCAAGAGTTGTTACAACTTTACAACTTTTCTTGTCAAATTGCTTCCAATATTTTTAACTCTTGGAAAGCCTTGAAAGCAAATAAGGACATGCTCTAAACGATCAAAGATTTGACAATGTTTTGATGGCTTTAGCCAAGGAAATGCGAGTATTTACAGTGCATCACGAAATCTGCAATATGGCGGAAAGCAAAAAGTAAACAAAAATGGCTACCCGGCCAAGGTATGTTGTAAGCGAACTGACTAGGTTATATATAAGCTGGTCATGTCCGTATGTCTAGGACTCTGGGTTACCACAAGATGAAGCAGATGAAGGCATATGAACAAGTTGAAGAAGCTGTTTTGTTGTATTATTATTTTTTTGCAACACGTATGGAAGCCAATTTGAATAAGGTGTTTTGTTGTATTGAAGGAGTTGTTTTATATTTCAACTGTTGGGGAGCCGAACTTGTAGTAGTTGTAACCGCGCGTTGTAACAGTTTGCGGTAGCCTTCGCCCCAAAATTTACTTTCAGGTGGCCTTTGCCCCAAGTTTAAAAAATAGTAACTTTGTAATTAAACTGTTTCTTTAAATATTTAATATTTATGTTTGCCTCGGCTGCGTCAGTATTTTTTAGGAACACGTTTCTCTTAGCAGGACGTGATGCGACAAGAATGTAGGCTTACACAGATTATAATTTTACTTCACTCCTTTTATTAATACTTGATACGATTTAAATAACACTTCACTGATATAGAGAGCTGTGAGATTCTTTAATTAATTAGTTATACTTTTTAACACGTAAACTTATTTTTCGTCTCACACGAATACGTATTAAATCTCTCGAGAATGTGTCTTGCATCCGGTTACTATCATGGTCTGCAGGCAACTGAATTGATTTTAACCGTCTAAACCTGTAAATTTCTGTATTTCAAGTCTCTGATTGGCTAATCCTAGTCCAATAGAATACCTTCATTTAACTAAAGCTTTTTCTGGTTGTTGATTGGCTATTTTTTTTAAACTGTCTCAAAATTTACATTATTGCTGCTCTAATAATGACTAGTAGCATTTAAACTTCCTTACTCATTATTGCCTCAAGGTTACGTCATTGTTAGCAACTTTAAACCTATTTTTCTCACAGCTCCTAAAATATTAAATTGCGCAATGCATTCATATAACATTATTGAACATGTTTACAATAATATAAGCATATACAATGACTGTTACATACATTTTGCAAATTATTACATACACACATTGCTTCAAGGCGGGCTGTTATTGAATTTACATATTATATAATTAGACTGAAATTATTTAAGTGTTAAAAATATGCCTCAAAGTAATTGCCAGGCAGATTTCCGAACTAAGTATACATTAATGCAATGTTATATAGTGTGGTTAACCTGTCAGTTGGTGTTATTTCCATTGTATTCCATAATCGTAATGTGATTTCATTGGATATAATACGTGAAAGTGCTACATAATATTGGTAAAGAACAATATTTCATTGCAAATTGTTATACCGTGACGCAAGTAGTAAATTGCTTTGTGCGTGATAAATTATTTATTAATGTGTTCTGAAGGGTTTCAGTTTGAGAAAAGACAACTTGTAAATACGCATTTATAATATTGTCAAGTCTTGTCCAATCTTGTCACATATTGAAATATGTTTGACAATTTTTCTTGTAAACTCTTGAATTGAAAAAAAGTTTGATCGTGTACAAGGGGCTTTATCCTCCTAAACTTCAGTGAGCCTACATAAATAATATGAAAAGTCGCAGTGACGTGGAGATGACGTGGTTGCCTGCCAGCTCGCACTCGATTTCTCCGTCCTCGCGGTGGATCCTCAACCTGAAAAAGCGAATGCCAGAGAGTATTTGGGTGCCAGGGACTTCAGGTTCATCTACAATTGCATAACGTTAGTTATCCTTCCGCCCAATGCTCGTTGCAATGGTAAAAATATTCCTGTTTCTTGTGTTGCCTAAAAATACAAATATCCTGCCGGCAAGAGTTTTGGAATTTCTATTTACATTTATTTTAGAGTAGGTATATGAACTGCTGTCAAAGAAAGAATAAAGGAGTTAGGAGTAGGACCTCCAGTAACTGAAGCACAGCATCGCAAGTAGGCTACAGTAGGCCCTGTTTGCTTCCAACTGAGGAAGCTCTGAGAGGAAGGGGAAGGGGAAACCAAGGGCGAGGATGTGCACTAGCAAAGACGGGGTCCTTAACGATTCCATCACAGTGCCATTTCGGACTCCGGAAAGCTCTACCTAACCCCCGCGTCTACCAGTGGACGCTCCCAGGAAGGGGGCCTCAGCAGTTCTACCAACGCCAGGGAGAAATCTTTCCAGAGCGCAAATTCCGCCCGCCCTGGCGCAACACACCAACCTCTGTCGCCTGATCCTGCAACCCTGAAAGATGAAAGGGAATGATGGGGATAGGGTATTCGTAATAGAAGAGGGACCACCCCAGCATTCGCTTACCGACCCATGATGAGAGTGACTGGCCCTACAGAAATCGAACCCGAGACCTTGCAGATACAATGGGGATAGAGGAACAGATTCGACAGTTACGTGTTTAAAATCGGAACACTGTATGCTGGCCTTAAAATTCCATAGTCTTTCCGCTATATCGCGAGAAGTAACTGAATAGCGACAGCACTTTTTAAAAGTGACAAAATGTAATTAAAACTTCAAACCAATAATAACGGTTATCTGGAATGCCTGATGCCCCTCCCCCAAATTGTTTGAAATAAGTTGTGTGTTTTAAAATGATCTACATTTTTTGTGTTGCAAGTTTCGTGTATCTCTTATGGTTTAGCAGTTATACAAAATCATGCACAGGCTATTTCCAGAAAAAGCAAAATAAATATATGTATCGTATTTTAATAAAAATCATTAGTCGTTTTTGGGAAAATAAAAAATATCGAAAATTTTTCCATGTAAAGCTTAGTTTTGGGTGGGGGATGTATTCTTGAAGATCTTCACGAACTTAAATACCAATCACTGATCGTTATCATTCGCCATAACATTAGCTCGTCTTTAGAATTCCCTTCCGGAAGACTGCCAGAAGGTTATACAGCTCAAGAGGAAAATCAGGGCACACATTTATGGTCTAACCTAATATGCTGCTATATTATACTGTTAAATACCTTGCAACATTCATTTGTTATTGCTATTATTTTATGTACTAGAAACTAATATTCAAATTGAAATATTAAACCAATTAGAGTAATTGTTTTTGTCTACGTGAATATTGCGTTTAAAAGCATTTTGGTTATGATTCTTTTTTCTTTTATTCATTTTAATATCTTGAAGGACCTTTTATGTTCATGTTTTTATTATATTGTATTGTATTGTCTGGTAGAGTGGACGAGAAGGAAAGAATCCCCCCACCACAGATTACCCTTTACGTGGAACATTTTTCGACAATTTTAATTTTCTCAAAAATTGCTATAACGGTTTTGATTATAATATGATATGTTTAAGATATTTTCATGACAAATGAGATGTATATCTCGAATTTTCTGGGAATATCTCCAAAAGTATTCTTCATTGTTAACCACTTTTGCATAACTGGTAAACCATAAGAGATAGACAAAATTTTACTACACAAAAAATGTAGACCGCGTTAAAACACACAGTTTATTTCATATACATTTTTTGTTGTTGAGTGAACCATTTTCGAAATATTGCTTGTTATTCCCTTAAATTTTCCAAGACTTATACTTTTTCCCAAATGGGAATTCGTTATTCAGTTTTTTGTCTTGTATATGCAAAGAGTATTAATCTGTGGCAAAGGGAATGGTGCTGCACCTAGCAACCAGCTATTAAGATATATGTCGATGCTTAAGGCTACTGTATTTCTAAATTGCCCTTGCAAATACAAAACAAGGGGAAATTAGTAGGCCTTAAGCGATAGTCAAATATTTTTTATACTGAGAAATAAACGAACTTCTATGATTTTGTGAATCTTTTATCGGCTTTTGCTTCAAAGGAATGCTGATTTGAACCAATTTCGTAAGATTGTTTCATTTTATTAATTCATATCTCATTGTTCGTTATGGTAGATTTTAAATGTTCCTATTTTAGTTTATATTTTTTGTTTCCACGGTTTAAGGGCTGTTTCATTTTATTCATATATTATTTGTTATAGTACCATTTTCAGGTGTTTCTG
This sequence comes from Deroplatys truncata, assembly GCA_030765065.1. NCBI lineage: Eukaryota > Metazoa > Arthropoda > Insecta > Mantodea > Mantidae > Deroplatys > Deroplatys truncata. The sequence continues at coordinate 20,232,185 of CM060979.1, forward strand.
TTCTTTGTTTACTGGTTTTGCGTTTAAAGACTTTTCATAATGCCTAGTAAGAAACCAACTAGTTTTAATTTTATTGTTTAGAAGTTGTTTTCCGTGAAAGCAGCCAAAGTGATTATTGGTACCTTGAGCCAAAATAACGACATATTTGATGAGGTTAGAAACACACAGTGCACAAGCAACTCGGTGATGGCGTTATGTTTTTCAACTGTAATAAATATTGATGCTTGGAGTTCCGAAGTAATTGATAAAATTCTTCATTTAGGCAATGATTTGCACTTAAAATCAATTTCAAATTGTGATGGTGTTATGCTATATCCGCCTTATTTGTGCGCTGATGAGGTTTGGCTGCAGGATATTCTAATTGATGATGTAAAAGTAATCTGCAATGCAGTGACAAATAATTTTGCATTGCAAGGGATCATACGGAGGGATTTAGGCAGTGTGTTAAAAACATTTCTCCAACGCTATCACTACGGTGTGTTTACTACACAGTTAAAATCTATAGCTCTTATTTTTATTGTCCTGGTAATGCAAAGAGAATGAAATGCTCCACATATCAACCAGCTCTAAAATATTTGACTATCGCTTAAAGCCTACCATATTCCCCTTGCACCTACAAGAAAGTTAGCAATAAGATAGTTTCTGCAAATGTTTATCTCGATTAACATGAAGTAGATGGAGAATAAGCGTTTGTATAAATAGTTTGTTCAAGAGTAGAGAATGTCGTGTGAGTGCAACACATTTTAGTTTTTTAATTTAGAGGCACCTTAATGCATTTATTCCTATTGAAATATCGACATAGAACTTTTGGGTGGAATGCAATAGTATTCCTACCTGCTAGGTAGGGATAAAGTAATAATATACACAGTTCCTTTAAACTCTCTGAATAACATGTGTTCTCTGTTGATACTGTCTTTATTTACTTGTTACGTATTTTACTGTTGCAATAGTTAGCAAGGATGACAGTGATAATCAGAAGTTGGAGGCATAGTTTGTTCTTGGGAAAGCATTGTGCTCCCCAGGCATTACTTTCACCGAGTCCAGTTCTGCTGCTCAGGTTAACATTCCAGGAAACTGAAAGTCCTGTCAGTGGCGGTTTCTTGGAGCTTAACCACGTGTCGGATCTCAAGAAACTTATTGATTGTACGTTTATATCATGTGAGATGTCCATTTCCATAATGAAATATGAAGTATGCAAATGATAAATGCCGCACTATGAACTTTACCTGCTTCTGATGCTATCTCGTGCGCCAGCTACTCTAGTGGTAGAGCTATGAGTACTTTCTCAGGGTATGCGCGAGTATAATATGAAGGACGACACTACACTATATTCACTCATTGGTTGATCCGCGGCAAAACAAACCCACGTGGTCAGTACACCGTGGTGCAACACGGTAGCAATGCGCCCAGGATAGTAGTCCCATGCTAATCTATGAATTTTAGAATGAATTTATCCTTAAATGGTATAATATTCTATACAAATACCTAAGGTTTTATTTAACGCTGATTTATACCATAAAACAGAGCCACAAGTCCCATGACGCAATTCGTATGAGTCACCTGACATCCAGGTAGCGCAGAATATTGTTTACAGCCAGAAACCAGCAGTTGTGTTTAGTGTCATGGAGGACGGTGAATTTGCTCTTATGTTTTCGTCGAATTACGTAAAGCATTAGCCGCGCAAACCATTGACTAGTGGTGAAAAAACAATAGTGTTGAATCTTTATTATAAGTTATGTGAGAAATATCCAACACTTTCCGCGAAAGAAATGGTGAAATTAACTTCTGAGTTCATCGGTGTTTCGAGTGCAAGTATAAACAGTGCTTGTGCAGAAAAATCTGAAACGAGAAAAGTGGTTACACCCGGAAAAAAAGAAAGCATAAGGAATACGCGATGCAAGTGATTTTAAGAAGAATGCAATTCGTGTAACAGTGCACAATTTCTTTTTTTAAAATGAGCCGCCAACAGTTAATAAAGTGCTACTTCCAGAGAGCGAATAAATTAAGTTATCGCATACCTGTTACTTTATTTTTCGCTCATTTATTTTAGAATTAGCTATTATTATATGTGCAAACGTTTGTTTTATCAATGATATCACCTTTAACCCTTAACAGAATATGCTAGTCACCTTTTCAGTTGTCAAAATAAGGACTCTGTTCCTTTTTGCACTACGTGCCGCTTGTACTCGCCACATGGTCTGAAAGTGTGACAGTATTTCTAGTGCGAATGGCGGAAGGATACATTATAGCGGTGCACTGGTCACCTGGGGTTTGTTTTGACGCGGATCAACCTAAGAGTGAATACAGAGTAGTTAAATTGAGTGAGAAATTGAATGTGATCTAATGCTTCAGCTCTTGAAGCGACCGATTGAAGATAAAGGCTGAAACTGGTTATGAATCGAAGCACTCGAAACTATAGCAATTCAATTGTTATACCTGCTAACTTCTGCAGTATAAATTTTAGAGTTTGAAATAATTGTTTCCGCAATAAAAGAAACTAGAGGCGTAATTTTCCGTGAGTGGCTAAAATGCTTACGGTAAAAGCCCCTCGCAATACCCGCTAAATTTCAAGCACGTCCTGGAGTTACACAAAATCACACGAGTAAGCCACAAGTATCCATAGTGACGAATGTATGCACGAACCAATGTCTTTGATTAGATTGCACGAACATTTATTAATTTTAGGCCCCGTCTATATCTCACTACCCCTACCAACGTCCCCTCTCGCGCTGGACAATACTTAAAAATCTCTATCTTGTTACTATCGGTTACCTCTCTGATTCTGAGAATTTTACTACCCTTCTCTTTTCCAGAAGTTAGTATGGAGCTGTGAGAATAATAGGTTAAAAGTTGCTAACAATGAGGTAACAATGAGGTAGCCTTGAGGCAATAATGAATTTGAAAGTTTAATGCTACTAGTCATTATTGCAGCAAAAATAACGTAATTTTTGTGACAGTTTATAAATATCCAATCAACAACCAGAAAAAACTTTAATTAAATAAAAGTATTCTATTGGATTAGGAATAGCCAATCAGAGACTTTAAATACAGAAATTAACAAATTTAAGCGATAGAAATCAAGTCAGTTTCATGTAGACAGCGCTCATATCTGGACGCGTTGGTTGTAGACAGTATTCTAACCGGACGCGAGAAGCGTCCTCAGGAAGTTTAATACATATTCAGTGTGAGACAAAAATAGTTTATATGTTAAAAAGTGCAAGTAATTAATAAAAGAATCTCACAGCTCTCTATATCAGTGAAGTGTTATTTAAATCGTGTCAAGAATTAATAAATAGGAGTGAACTAAAAATTATAATCTGTGTAAGCCTGCATTCTTCAGTCGCATCACGCCTTGCAAAGAAATCCATGTCTCTAACAATAATACTGACGCAGCCGAGGCAAACATAAATTTATAATATTTAAAGCAACAGTCAAAAATTACAAAGTTAATATTTTTAAATTTGGGACGAAGGATACCGGGTACCATACGTGCGGTTGCAACTACTTCAAGTTCTGCTCCCCAACAGTTGAAATATAATACAACTCCTACTTCAAATTGGTTTTCCATACGTGAAGCAACCATGTACTTCAAACTTTTATACTAACGCGTTCGCTATTTCGGTTGTCGCTAATGACTTTGCTTAACATGACTCGCAAATGGCCTTTTCCTTGAACAAATCTTTTCAACTCAAGTTTATTACATTACACCTTGATTAAACATACGGAAATTATTTATTGCAATCTTACTATTATTTCTTTATTTAATTAGTTATATCTTCCTGTCAATAATTACGGTATCACAAAGAAACACATTAGAAAATTCTCTTATGAATATTCAAAATATTATTCTTCACCATTTACGCACTGCTTTAATCTAATTTTGACATTCAAGCACATTTTACTACCGAATTCTTTATTTGAATCAGTTTCTTGACATACCTTCCTAATGAACTAAATCAACAGTAGGTACACGATCTGGCAAAAGCCTTTGTCATTCAGTTGATTTTTTTCGTCCCATTGACTTATCTGGAAATTCTTCGACTGAAAAGTATCGCACAATTCATGCTTATTAAGCAGTAGACCCATCCTCTTCATAATTGTGTTGCCCACTCATAATATACTACATGTAATAGTTGTATACCTGCTTTTGCCCACCTCTATTGTGCTTCTCTCACTTGCTTGCGTAAAGATAATATTAGTCCGTTTCATACATTTTGTACAAATCGCATCCTTCTAACATTTATTTTAACTGTTAAAGCTACTTAGATTTAACGAGCTGCTGTCCTGTTTGGGAACTCTGCTCGAAAAAGCTGATGGGAAATAGGCAGTTTTAAGGCACTGTTTCAAACTGTCTTATGCAAGATAGTATCTCTATCTTATTTGGAGTTAGTCATCTTAACAAAATGAGTGACTAATATATACAGAGTGAGTCACCAAAAATTACCACTGCAGATATCTGTGAAACAGAAATACGAATTGGAAAGCAACTTTCAGAGGTATAAAGGTAGGGGAAGGTCCTGTGAACACTACACGTCAAGTGCTAGAAGAAATTTGGGACGCCCATGGAAAGGCTGGAAGGGGCAGATTTGAATTCTAGAGAAGGAACGGGCTTTGTGATCTAATCCTGAAAGTTTATGATGATGATCATATGGTGATGATATCCTAAATCGGAGGTAATAAGATTGCCTTCGTTTGCCGAATCGTCAAATATACAACAGCATGACACCATATATTTAGCAGCACATAAAACGAGTTAGTCATAGAGGGAGACACTGGGAGACCAAATGTAGTCGCAGATCACAATTTCACCTCCGCTGTCCTTCATGTCTGAGTCACTAAAAGGAGTAGGGAACACCATAATACCAAATGTGTTAGAATCTGCAGTTCTCCATCTTCCATCTGTTTGATACCAGACTGACCTCTTCCTCGAACTATCCATGTCTGCTTAGGTAATAATTTCTTATTACCTAATTATACAAAAAAATTAAATTGAGTTTCATTTATGGACGATCTTTAACTGCTGTGGCCTTTAGCGTCCCATTCTATATTGGGCGTGAAAGACCGGTAATTTAGCCCAGAGGCCTCTTTATCAGGCTTCCTTTTACGTGCCGTAAATCTACGACACGGGACCACCGGCTTTACTTTCCTTCCGAAGGAAGCCATACTAAGGACATTTACGCCCGAAAAAAACGCCGGGTTTGAACCCGCGACCTCGGGAATTAGAGACTAGTATGATAACCACTACACCACGGAGAACGATACTCGGGCACAGGCAAACGTCTCCAGATATTTACATCCTGACGCCGCATGACCCCCAAGGGCTGCTTATCCCTCAGCTCTGAGGGCCCGTCACACACCGAACGTCAGAGCAAATAGTTAGTTCTTCAAAGTAAATTCTACCGTCACACGCCTCGTCCACCGTCCACTCACCTGGTCTTTCGACCCTGAGACATGAAAATGAAATGTCAGTTAATTTCATGGCATATCCACCCCAGAATTCGCCTAACAACGAAGAAAAACCGCGAAAAAACAAGGTCAGAGTGGCCGGCACAACGGAAATCGAACTCAGGACCTCAGAATGTTAGCCTCAGGCGTTACCATCAAGCCATCTCGCTCGGTCTGCCATCCATTATTTCATTCCCTGACAATCTTCCTTTATCAGTTTCAGCTATAATGTATTATTACGTATGATTAGTGTCATTGTGAAAATCGCTACTAAAACGTGAAGTTTCTGATATGCTTATACTAACTTGCAGAAAGTATTCGTTTGCACTTTAAACAATTCTAGCATCCAAATTAATGGAGGGAAAAATCTAATATTTTTGGACATAAAGGTCAAATAGTAATAAGGTTTACCTGTTTTTGTCAGTTTTCAGATCGTTCATTTTATCAGTTATATAAAATTTTGAAATATATGCCAAAATTGCATTTTTTTTGTACGCGGTGCGTTTTTTTATGCATATATCCACACACTTTCATCGACATGTGACTTAAACTCGTGGAGAAATAAATTCGTGAGGTCGTAAAAAGTGAACCGAAAATAAGGAACTAAGGCAGAAACATTAACAATTCCCAAATTTGACATATTCCTCCGTCAAATAAAATCCTATTTTCATCGCAAAGTCAAGTAATACACAAAAAAGTTGTATAATAAATAATATATAATTAAAAAATACATAACTGAATAGCTGTGTAGGAGTCCCTTTCTCGAATTCATTTTAGCAATTAACTGATACATTGCGTGTAAGAAGATGAACTGCGTTTCATTTAGTGGGAAATGCTCAGCGGTATACATAGATTCTTTGAAGAAGTCGAATGTGGCGATTGGAGCATTCATTGGAGACTTCAGTATTCATAGGAAACAGAACGGGATGGCTCAAACGATAACGCATACGGGGGATCCCAGGTTGAATACCCTGTGACCGCCACTCTGACCCGTGGGTTTTCTCGGGTCGTCAGGCGAGTGCTGGAGTTGTTTTCTGTCCCTCCATTTCGTTCCATTAATCATTTCATTCATCCTTCACCCTATTTGATCTCTTATAGGGTTGTAAGTATTGGTGATGGTATTTAGGTGCAGCATGGCAAGGAAAAAGGATGCTCTCTGTGCAATTTCTTCGTCCCTCGGACTTCGGCTTGTTGCCGAGGTACGAGTATAAGGATCGCCCCCTGGGGGCGTTGAATCCTATGTGGGGCGGGGTCCCCGGTCTGCTTGTCCGACTGCCGGGGCCTCTATATCTGGAAACTGTAGGGAACCTGTCATTGCTGTGCCGTCACTACTGGTTCCGGCCGACCGGTGTCTCCCTTTAGCTCATTCCTCCTTATCGATGGCGCCGCCTCATGGGGCGTTGGTACAATATCCGAATTCACAGCATCAGTGCCCTATCCCCTCCGATTCGCAATCCAATCCAATCCAAATTTCTAGGGAACAAAAAGTTGTATCTCGCGAATGTTAAGTCTGCAAAACTCATTACACATTATCTCAGGAACTATTTAAGATGTCAGACTGAAATTTTTACAGGATATAGATGCATGCATTCTAAGCTCACTGATCTGCTTTTATACAGTAAGTTTTGACTTTCTCTACTACGTATAACTAGTAGGGGAAGTATTGAATTCCATACAAAAATTCGAGACCCTCCTGAATTCCCCAAAAAGTATTTTCAGAAAAGGTCTGTGTGTCTGAATGGTGTGTATGTGTGTGTGTGTGTGTGTGTTGGTGTGTGTGTGAACAGCATAACTCAAACACGAAAAGTCGGATAAAAACCAAACTTCGTATTTAAGTTGAATATATTCCAAAGATGCGACACGAAGATTTTCAGGAATATTCCTCCACCTCAGTTACCCTTTACATGAAACATTTTTCGAAAGTTTTTATTTTTTTAAAATGGCTGTTAACGATTTTGATTAAAACACCATATGTAAGATATTTACATGAGAAATAGAATGTATATCTTGAATTTTCTGGAAATAGCGTGAGAAGTTCTCTTCATCGGAAAGAGTTTTGTAGAACTGGTAAAGGTTAAGCGATAAAAGAAAATGCAATACACAAAAAATGGAGATCTCCTTAAAACACATAATTTATTTCAAATAACTTTTTTTGTGCCATAAGGCATTTCCAAGATGTCCTTATTAATGTTTCGACTTTCTTCAAGGCCAGCATATAGCGTCCAGTTGTTAAACATTTGACTATCACTGTTCCCTTTGTATCTATAACGAAATGTGTAATGTAGCTATTTCTGCAAATGTTTATCATAATTAAAATGAAGTAGATAGAAAAAAATCTTTCGTAAAAATAGTTTCTGTACCCTCTAATAAACAATGATAGAGGGTAGAGAAAGTCATGTAAATGTATCACATCAGATTTTTTTTTAAAAAATTTTCGCCCTTAAATTTGAAATCGGAGGCAATGTATCAGGTTTTCTGAATCATTGTTTTCTTCTTTTGTGAATAAATATTTTTGTTTTAGTATGATGTAGGCGGCACCGTAGTTGACCTAAAGGAAGGTGAATTCCTCACAATAACGACCTCCCTGCATGTGTTGATAGTTTGCGCTCTCAGGAAAATGTCGCGAAGCCTTAATTAAAACAAGTGGCGTAACCTTTTTACTTCATTTCATTTCAGCTGTTAGCACTTTTTTCTTCACTACTGGCAAGCAAGAACAGTGCCGCATTATCACAATAAGTGTATTTCAAAATGTAATTTTCTTGTTCGCACTGTATTTTCAGTTCTGCGTGTCTGGATTCTCCCTGTGACCTTAGCAGTGTTCGTGGTGGTATCAGTGATAGCAGAACTGTGAATCACTGGTATATGCTGGTTTTAATATAAGTTAACTCAAGATGATGATGTTGATGATAATGGCGACTAGGACGATGCCTACCTCATTCAAATGTTAGTCATTTGGCACGCTGCGCTTCTTTAACTGCATATATAGCAGAAATCAGAATGAATGAAATTGAAAACAAAACCCTATGTGCAACATTCACATTACTTTCTCTATGCATTATTGTTTATTTATAAATCGCCTCCGTAGTAAGTAGAGGAAGTATTGCATTCCACGCATAAATTCGATGGCTCAGACGATAACGTCTGTCCCACATTCGGGAGATTCCGGGTTCATACCCCCACGGGCCGACCGATCTGACCTAAGGTTTGTTTTTCGCGATTTTTCCTCGGCCGCTAGGCGAATGTTGGTTTGGATAATTAGACCCGCGAATTTTCCTATCATCCCTTTCCGTCTTTTTTTTTAAGTTCTATTTATACCCCGCCTTTAACTGCAATAGTTCTTATCGGAGGCATTTCCGTTAGAACATATAAGCAATGGTGTTAACTCGTATTCGCATGTCACTGAGTTACTGGAAAACTTTGGGTTTTTTTTCTTCATTAGATCACACTCTCATTCATACTTGCAGACTCTGGGGAAGATAGGGAATATTCTTGGTTAGAGAAAAATTCCCAGGTGCTCTACCGACTGAGCTACGGGGCCAGCCAATTCCTTCTTCTTCACCACCGTACCAGGCATTGGGCTCATCATCTATCCTGGGTCGTCCTCCGCGGTGTAGTGGTTACCATCCAAGCTTCTAGTTCCCGAGGTCGTGGGTTCAAACTCGGGGGAGGGCGATGGATTTCTTTTTAGGGCGTAAAAGTCCTTAGCATGGCTTCCTTCGGAAGGGAAGTAAAGTCGGTGGTCCCCTGTCGTAGATTTACGCCACGTTAAAGAACCTCAAGCCTGATAAAGAAACCTCTGAGCAAAATTACCGGTTTTTCACGCCCAATATAGAATGGGACACTAAGAATCACAGTAGTTAAAGAGCATCCATAAATAAAACTCAATTTAATTTTTTAACACACCCTAGATGTGCTATGTTCCAGAGTTTGGTTGCTCCTCGACAGGCTACTGCCTCAAGTCATTGGCTTTGTAAGTCCTAGAAGGAGGAGGGTAATCAGTTAAAGAAGAAGATATTGCCGGAAATACGCGTTTTGAGATTCCTGTATAAAAGTAGAGTTTTAGAAAAAGTGCCATGCGCGCGCGCATGTGTGTGTCTGCATAATTCAAAAACGAAAAGTACGATAAATTCCAAATTTGTTGTGCAAGTTCAGTGTATTCCAAGGATATGACATGCAGATTTTCAACAAAATTCCCCATCCCAAATTACCCTTAAACATAGAATATTTCCAAGTTTTTTATTATTTCAAAAAGACTAACGATTTTGATTAAAACACCACATGTTTAATATATTTACATAACAAATAAACTGTATATCTTTATTTTTCTGCGAATAGTCTATGAAGTTCCTTCATTCTGAATGATTAGTAAAATGGGTAACCGCAAGCGTTACACAAAAGCTTACTACACCAAAAATGTAAACAGGGTGTGACACACACACACGCGCGCGCGCAAATGCACGTCACACATCACACTCGTGGAAATGCGCGTTTTTCTAGAAATGCTTTTTTTATTCATTCAGGGTGCCACAAACCATGTGTTTTGGGTGAAATCTGGACATCGAACGCTCGGTTGGAACACAGCACTTCCCCTATTTACCGTAAGTACTTTGCAGAGAAAGTAAAACGAATGAAGTATTTGACAATTCAAAGCAATAATAAAGAATACCACCGAAATGGTTAATGTCCTCCATAAGAATTTATTTGACATGAATTGCGTGTTTTAACGAAATCTACACTTTCTGTGCAGTAAGTTTTTGTCTATCCCTTATGATTTACAAGTTACACAAAATTTCATTCAGAATGAAGAGGACTTCACAGGCTCTTCCCAGAAAATTCAGTATTACATTTTGTTTTTCATGCATGTGTCTTAAACATATGGTACTTTGATCAAAATCGTTAAAGCCACTTTTGGAAACAGAAAATAAGAAAAGTTTACCATATAAAGGATGGTTTGAGGTGAGGCGATTTTCTTGAAAATCTTCGTGATGCATCGTTTGGAATAACAAAGCTTAAATACAGTTTAATATTTGTACAATTTTTTCATTTTGAGTTATGCTGTTAACAGATACATACGCGCCTGCGGACTTTTAGAAAAAAAAAGTGCTTTCTTTGGATTCAGGGGGTCTCAAAACGTGTATTTGCGGCATAAAAATTTTGGGTGGAATGCAATACTTCCTGTGTTTACTATAATAAGTACCGAGCGGGATGGCTCAGTCGGCAACGTCAGTGGTCCGCATTCGGGAGGTTCCGGGTTCGGTTCCCGGTGGCCACCCATTCTGACCATGGGGTTTTGCGATTTCTGCTTTCCCTTCTTTCCTGTAATTTCATCTTCTCTCTTTCATTTTTGAGGCCGTGTCTCCGAGTTCCGTAGCACGTCCGATGATAGACATGGTCGCTACTCTTTGGGGATTTCTCCCCGCCAACGTCAGGTCTCGTCGCCCTCTCACGGGACTCTTCGCGCTTACTGGCGAGAAGGGGTGTTTCGTGCTGGAAATGATGAGACTCACGTGTGCCTGCGAACCTGCGGCCTCCTTCACTTCATCCCTGCCTCCTAACCATAATAGATCTAGTTGGTCGCAGTGGCGGTATACACCTGAACTGAAATTGAATTGAGTTTTATTTGTGGACGCACTTTAACTACTATGGTCCTTAGCGTCCCATTCTATTTTGGGCGTGAAAGACCGGTAATTTTGCTCAGAGGCCTCTTTATCAGGCTTGAGGTTCTTTTACGTGCCGTAAATCTACGACACGGGACCACCGGCTTTACTTCCCTTCCGAAGGAAGCCATGCTAAGGGTTTTTACGCCCGAAAAAATCCATCGCCCTCCGCCTGGCTAGCATGGTAACCACTACATCACGGAGGACGACAAAGGTATACACCTCATACTGTAGTAAATGATAAAGTAAAAACAAACAAAAACATTGTAAATTACTTTCACTTTTATCAATGAAGAATTGTAGAAAAAACTAGAGAGGGCAGGAAGACAAAAGTGTAAGTCTTCTAAGCGATCGCGTCTATCTGCTTTTGATACATATTTACGATAGTGTGATTTTACTTTCAAGTGAAATTTGTACATGCAAGCAAGCTCTTCAATCGCACAGTTTGCAAATATCGCCTGCAAGTCCTCTACCCGGCACACAGGTATGCTGGAGAAGTTGCCGCCACCTCCCGGCTGTTTGCAGTTTTTTCCAAGTTTGTTGGAGAGCATTCAAGAAGCAAGCAGTTTGATCCAGAACGTGAATGCGGCCGATAAACTTTATGATCAAGTATTGAGTTTTCTCTCCTACTGCTCACATACTAATTGTTATATATTGATAGCGATGTAAAATGATGAAGAGCGTGATAGAAGATGTGCCCCACGCTAGGGAAGCCAACTTGAAGTAGATATTGTCTTTACGTTGTGTATTTATTTATTTCCACACTTGGGAAACCAATTTAAGAAAGATTTTTGTTGTGATGGAGTTTAAGTTTGCACCACGCTTTGGGCATCAATTTGAAGTTGCTGTTTACGTAATATGCGACTACGTATGAAAAGCCGATTTTTGAAGATGTATTTTTGTTGTTACGCTCCAAGTTTAAAAAAAATAATATTAACTTTGTTATTATACTGCTTCTTTAACTATTATTTATGTTTATGCCTCGGCTGCGTCAGTCTTACTTTAGAGACACTTTCTCTTAATCAGGGTGTGGTGCGACAAGAATGTAGGCTTACACAGATTTTAAGTTTAAAATCACTTCTTTTTATTAATCCTTGGCGCAAATTAAATAACACTACACTGACATAGAGTTGTGAGATTCTTTAATACTTGCACTTTGTTAACGCGTATACTTATTTTACGATTCACACGAATACGTAATATTTCTTTAGAGAACACATCTTCCATCCGGTCACTACCAAGGTTTGTCAGCAACTGAACATATTTAAACCGTCCAAACCCGTAAACTTCTGTATTTCAAGTCTCTGATTGGCTAATCCTAGTCCAATAGAATACCTGCATTTTACTAAAGCTTTTTCTGGCTGTTGATTTGCTAATTTTTAAATTGTCACAGAATTTACGTTATCATTGCTCTAATAATGACTAGTAGTATTCAAACTCTCAAACTCATTATTGCCTCAATGTTACCTCATTGTTAGCAACCGTAAACTTATTATTCTCACAGCTCTTGCACTATTAAATTACGTAATGCATTCACATAACATTATTAAACATGTTTACAATAATATAAGCATTTGCAATGACTGTTACATACATTTTTTACAAATTATTATATACATATTGCTTCAAGGCGGGCTGTTGTTGAATTTACATATTATATAATTTAATTCAAATTATTCAAGTGTTAAAAATACTGCCTCAAGCGTAAACTTTGGACGAAAGGTATCGGGCAATAAGCAACTTGATAACGCCCCCATTTGAAAAACCTATTAAAATACCAACCTCAGTTTCCTCCAAGAAAGAAACAATTTACTTCATCGGATAATATTTTTACTTTCTCCATTACTTACCTATAGTAAGTACCATTGCGTTCCACCTAATAATTCATTACTAAGATTTCACCGGAAATACATGTTTTGAGGCCCCAAAATATCCAAATAAAGCATTTTTGGAAACATGTCTGTCTGTGTGTCTATGTCTTCTCTGTGTGTCCAGGTCTATGAACAGCATAACTCAAAAACGAAAAGTTATATAACTACAAAACTTGGAATTTAGGTTCAGTATCTTCCGAAGTTGCGACACAAGATCTTCAACAAAATTCCCCCACCCCAAACTACCCTTTACATTGAACATTTTTGGAAATGTTTGATTTTTAAAAAACATTGTTATCGATTTTGATTAAAATACCATATATGACAAATAAAATTTATATTTTGAATTTTCGTGGAATAGCCTATGAAGTTCTTGTCATTCGAAAGAAATTTTGTGTAATCTTGTATAACTGGTAAACATTAAGCTATAAACGAAAACGTGCTACGTAGATGTAGAGCTCTTTAAAACACACAATTTATATAAAGTTGGTTTTTTTTGTTTGTTTTTGGCATAACCTTTCTCAGATATCCGTTATTAACAGTTTGAATTGTTCATTACTTGGTCATTCTCTTAAATCCTTTCAACATTCAGTTGTTTCTCGCGATGTCATGGAAACAGTATGGAATTTTAAGGCCAGCATATAGCGTCCAGTTGTTAAACATTTGACTATCGCTGTTCTCTTTGTATCTATAACCAAATGTGTAATGTAGTATTTCTGTAAAGATTTATTTGGATTAAAACGTAGAAAATAGAAAAACAAGCTTAATAAGAATAGTTTGTATATCCACTAATAAAGGCCAGAGGGCAGGGAAAGTCTGAATACATCACATAGTTTTAGAAGAAGGGTCCTGTGCCCGTGTGTCTGTACAGCATAACGTAAAAACGAAAATCTGGTTAAATGCTACACTTGGTATTTAAGTTCAGCATTCTCCATGGAAGCGCTGAATGGAGAAAATCAACTGATATGCATACTGTAATTATAATGTTTAAAAAGCTTCTGTGACTATTAGTTCCTATCCTCAACATTGCCGTTTTTGGTACTGCTTTTCTACTCTAAAATTTTCTGCGCTTAAAACTCAAAAAGTCATGTGCAACTGAACTATCGTGCCAAAGTAGCTAATAATTAATTAGTTTGTTAATTCAGTTTAGTTAAAACTAATAATTATATTCCAAACTAACAAAAATTTATCTATTATTGCTTTAATCTGCATATTTCAGGCTTCGTGAAATCCGGAGCACAGAATAGTTTAAGTTAATCGACTGCAAAAGACTCTAATAATAATAATAATAATAATAATAATAATAATAATAATAATAATAACAACGGGCGGGATAGCTCATGCGGCAACGTCTGTTTCCCCATTTGAGAGGTCCCGGGATCGTTCCCCGGCGACCGCCTCTCTGATCCACGGATTTTTTTTCGGGGTCACCAGGCGAATGCTGGTGTGTTTCTTTCAGTTCTGAATTTCTTATCCCTCCATTTCGTTCCATTTTTCATTTCATTCATCCTTCATCCCGTTGGTCTCTTTCAGGGTCGGAAATGTCGGATGGTGTTTCGGTGGAGCGTGGCAGGGGAAAAGGATGCTCTTTGTAACTCTCCCCGTCCCTCAGCTTTCGGCTGATCGCCTTGATGGGGAAACTAAGAACTAAGTTCTGGAAATTTAGGGATCCCCTCATTGCTGTGCCGTCGCTCCTGGTTCCGACCACCTGGTGTCTTCTCCCGCCTCATCCTCCCTCCCGGGGAAGCCTCCTCATGGAGCGTAGGTACAATATCCACTCTGGATCGGGGCAGAGTCCCCTCCTTAACAGAAGATATAATAATAATAATAATAATAATAATAATAATAATAATAATAATAATAATAATAATTCTACGAAAGCACCTGAAATGTAATGCTCTGTGCGCATTTACCTTATTCTTATACAAGTTCTTATAAACACTCATACCTACAAGAAGCAAGTATATACATTTTAGCTTATAACAAAAGTAATTTAAACTACAAAGAGAAGCATCTTCGATCAAATACGTATTCATACAAGTACCCAAAGGTAAATAAAATTTTGAGCGGCGTTAGTATTTTTAAACGTTCCGTATTTTGGGGGGTCCAGACGTATCTTTATCAGTTTCTAAAAATAGTACGGGTATTTTTTGGGGGAGGAGTGTGGACAACCACTTGCACTTCAAAATACGTAAGTGCAAATCTTACCACTACAACCATAAGTGACATAATCGTCAAATAAATATATGAGTAATTAAAGGTAATTAGCTATTTATGTTCATTTTCGATGTTTTGTGTTTTTTGAGGAAAGTTATTAGCTTAAGTTTCGTTGATTTTTACTTTCTCTACTACGTATAGTAAGTAGGGGAAGTATTGCATTCCACCCAAAAATTCGATACCGAGATTTCACCGGAAATACATGTTTTGAGACCTCCTGAATCCAAAAAAAGCATTTTTGGAAACATGTCCGTGTGTGTGTCTGTGTGTGTGTCTGTGTGTCTGTGTGTGTGTCTGTGTGTGTGTGTGTCTGTGAACAGCATAACTCAAAAACGAACAGTCGGATAAACACCAAACTTGGTATTTAGGTTCAGTATCTTCCAGAGATGCGACACGAAGGTTTTCAAGAAAATCCCCCCACCCCAGACTACCCTTTACATGGAACATTTTTCGAAAATTTTAATTTTCTCAAAAATGGCTCTAACGATTTTGTTTAAAATATCATATGTTTAAGATAATGTCATGAGAAATGAAATGTATATCTCGAATTTTCTGGGAATGTCTCCAAAAGTATTCTTCATTGTGAACGACTTTTGCATAACTGGTAAACCATAAGAGATAGACAAAATTTTACTACACAAAAAATGTAGATCTCGTTAAAATACGCAACTTATGTTATATACATTTCTTTTGTTGAGTGAACCGTTTTCGAGATATTGCTTGTTATTCCCTTAAATTTTCCAATACTTATACTTTTTCTCAAATTCGTTATTCATTTTTTTATGTCCTGGACATGCAAAGCGAATGGAATGCGCCACATAGCAACCAGCGATAAAATATTTGACTATCGCTTAAAAGCTACCATATTCCCCTTGCATCTACAGGAAAATTGCAATAAGATTGACATCTCGATATCTCGATTAATATGAAGCATATGGAGAATAAGCGTTTGTAAAAATAGTTTGTACAAGAGTAGAGAAAGTCATGTGAGTGTAACACATCAGATTTTTTAAAATGGGTTGTCATTCTTTAAGATTACTGAATATAAATTAAATATTACATATCCAATTTAATTACAAATTATACAATCTATACCTTAATGTTTTCGTCTTGAAGAGCTAAATTGTAAATAATGATTGTTAATGTGATTAAGATAAATGTGAAAAATAAAACTTCTGTAAAATCCTGAATTGATAAGATTTTCACTTTTTAAAGAATGTAATTTGACAAGCCTTTCTTTGATCCAGCCTTTTATCAATTTTATGCTCACATTTTCGCGCGTCACCAGTGCAAGTAGTATGCTGCCTTACAAAATGAAATTTTGAAATTAAATTCATGTAATTTATGGTTTATTATTTCAGTTTACTTGTAATAACACTAGATCAATTCCAGCCATAATGTTGTTAAAAACATTTGATTCTTGTATACCAGACACGCGTGCAAATTACGTGTGCTATCAGGTAATAACTGACGGAGGGAGCTGGGATGAGAAAAGCATTTCGCTTCTCTGCCGGTCGGTCGGGCGGTCGGTCGGTCGTTCGTTGCGCTAGATTTGTAAACACGACCGGAGCGAGTTCGTTGACCGCTCGCAGCGAGAATATTCCTGCTTCGGGTATCTTCGGGAATAAAGAGCAAGACGAGCCAATTCAAAAAGGAAAAGTAGGTGGAGAGGTGGGGAGGAGGGTCGATGATATACAAGAACTTTTCTTTAAGAGAGTGAAATTTCAATTCATGTGATTGAAACAGAGGAGATGTAGAATCCTTTCCTCGCGAGAGAAAGTGAGAGAGGTCTTATAACAGGGATGTGAGAGACGTTTCTCAGGGCTGTCCAGTTACGCACTATAGCGTTCATTAAACAGAAAGGACATATTCTGGATGTGTAAAGCGTCAACGACAGCACGTAACTCCACAACCTTTCAGTCCACCATCTGCTCATCTTACGTGTTCTTAATGTGAAGTTGACACAAATTCCTGAAGACAACTATGTTTGTCCCTGGAGTAGGCTGGCTTTGAGAACTTTAAAATAATACACAACTAGATGCGAGGTAATCGCCGAATAGCTAACATGAGCTTGACTCTCAACCATTAATCTATGTTTATTTTCTCCACGCCTTGCCCATGATAAGGTATTACAACATTCTACCCAAAATATCTAATGTATTACATTCACACGACTTTCTCTAACACATTATTACTTTCTCTACTACGTATAGTACCTATAAGTAGGGGAAGTATTGTATTCCACCCAAAAATTCGATACCGAGATTTCACCGGAAATACATGTTTTGAGGACCCCTGAATCCAAAAAAACAGCATTTTTGGAAACATGTCCGTGTGTGTGTGTCTGTGAACAGCATAACTCAGAAACGAACAGTCGGATAAACACCAAACTTGGTATTTAGGTTCAGTATCTTCCAGAGATGCGACACGAAGGTTTTCAAGAAAATCTTCCCACCCCAGATTACCCTTTACATGGAAGATTTTTCGAAAATTTTAATTTTCTCAAAAATGGCTCTAATGATTTTGATTAAAATATCATATGTTTAAGATATTTTTATGACAAATGAAATGTATATCTCGAATTTTCTGGGAATGTCTCCAAAAGTATTCTTCGTTGTGAACGACTTTTGCATAACTGGTAAACCATAAGAGATAGACAAAATTTTACTGCACAAAAAATGTAGATCGCATTAAAATACACAATTTATGTCATATACATTTTTTTGTTGAGTGAACCATTTTCGAGATATTGCTTGTTATTCCCTTAAATTTTCCGATACTTATACTTTTTCGCAAATGGAAATTCGTTATTCTTTTTTTTTTGTCCTGGTAATGCAAAGAGAATGGAATACTCCACATAGCAACCAGCTCTTAAAATATTTAACTATAGCTTAAAGCCTACCAATTCCCCTTGCATCTACAAGAAAATTAGCAATAAGATTAACATCTCGATATCTCGATTAACATGCTGTATATGGAGAATAATCGTTTGTAAAAATAGTTTGTACAAGAGTAGAGAAAGTCATGTGAGTGTAACACATCCGATTTTGTTTTGTTTTAGTTTTTTGAGTTATGCTGTTCGCAGACACATACACACGAACGTTTTTTCTAGAAATACTTTTTCCTGATTTATTCAGGGAGCCTGAAAATATATTTCTAGTTAAATCTCGATATAAATTTTTGGATGGAATGTAATATCTTCTCTACCTGTGCACGTAGTAGAGAAATAAATAAGTGGAAATAGACTATGAAGAAATGGTTAATAATATTTAGTCATTAAGTTTGCATGACTTGTATTCGTGTTTGAATGAGTGGTCAGGACCAGATTTCAGTAGACTAACAGATGTAGTTTTTTCTTAGCACTTTACCAAACAAATAAAATATTTGAAGCAGAAAATTGGCCACTTGAGCTACAAAAGCGATTTCAAGTAACATCAACCTGGCAATCCTGACAGGAGGAAGAAGAAGATCAATTACTTATACATTTATTTATATATGAATTTATAGATTATAGGAGTGTTATTGATCATGATGTGTGTATAATAGGGAGCCATCGGATTTGTATGCAAATGTATATTTGGTTTGCTTTTACTTGTGATATGTTTCATTTCTTCTGTGTTTGTGTATAAAGTTTTATAGTGCGTATAATTGCATTTCATTGTTGCTATATATTTTATCTTTTTTGTATTATCGAGGTGACAATACACGCATTTTTATTAAACTTTTAATTTTAAAGTTAATATTTAAACACAGTGACAAAATAACCAAGTCCGTACTAAAACTTGAGAGTGCACCTTTAATGCATGTAGGAACCTTAAGTGGTAAGTTGTACAGTGTTTTAGAGAGAAATGTTGACACTAAAGTTTTGCGTTCTGTGGATAAATATCTTCAAGGTAAAAACGTAGTGCTGCTTCTTGAAGAAATATCCTCAGAGTTAGTGTTTTCAATAACATCTGTAGACGAAGAAAGACACAAACTTGTGTTAGCCGATAAATACCATAAACTTACATCTGAGCATTTGGAAAATAATGATCATTGTATACAGCAAATCAAATCACAATGACTAGAATGATGTCTAAGAAAGAATGTATACTGGCGTGCATAAAATGTGGCTCATAATGAAACGGAGCTGTTTATGTTGGTACAAAATCTAGCGCCACCCCTACCAGCATGACTGGCTCTGTTTTTCGAGCATAATTCTAGCCACTGAATTGGCAGGGTAAAAGTTAAAGGTAAAGACCCCTTCTGATTCTACAAGTCACCCCCGGGAGGGAGGGGTTAGGGGAGAGACCCGAAGGTCGACCAGATTCGGATGACGACGGGCGCACGCAGAGACGGGTTCCCTTATTTTTCCAGATTGAACGTATCCGTCACCTGGTCCTGGCCACAAGCCACCGAACACCAGCAGTCCCCCCGGGGGGGGCGGTGCCCACTCGGAGGAGAGACTAACTCAGCAGTCCCCGCAAGGAATAAACCTCCATAGAACGCACATCCACCGTCTCCTGGTCCTACAACCCTGAAACAGGTGACAAGGAAGATGATGGATACGAAATGAGGGACAGAAGTCGTAGTAGAAGATGAACCATCCCAGCATTCGCCTATCGACCCGGGGAAACCATTCCACTTGAGCCTCCCGCTCGGTGACTGGCAGGGCATTTACTTCCCCCAAAGTAAACGTTATATTTTCATGGTACATTACCGTTTTCTTATTGCCGTTTAGTAGCGGCAACAACTTTAAGCTCCGTCTCCATGTCGCTGATGGAAAGTCTCATATACGTAAATGTCCAGTTTAACCACTCATGCATGTAATTCTTCAACCCTTCCTCTAGAAGGCCGAAATATTAATTGGTTGAGCCTTTTCCTGTGTTCCAGTCGTACTCTTTCATAGAGGTGGTGGCATCCGATCCACCCCTTCATTCCACATCGTTCATTGCTCAGTCCCTGTGTTGCTTTTCAGACCAGTCGTATAGAGAACTGATAGCGGCTGAGTGGAGCCAAAAGTTGGTTGCATGAAGGTGTAAACCTTGAGGAGGGAAAAACACTATAGCGATCTAGGGAAATGGCCCACTTTTTATGCACAACAGTGTACATTGTAAATATCAAAAAGTTAACAATTTTAGTGCATGTTTAGTGCATATTTTCGAAATTATAGAGCAGATTTTAAAGATTTTGACAGCATAAATGCATGCACATTGTAGACTTTCTTAGCGCATACAAATCCCATGTCTAATACTAAGAGCTTAGTGACAGGCGCGATATGTTATTCGAACCACTGCTTTCAGGAGAAGACAACTGACAGATTGGTGAAAACACGCCCATCTCGGGCTCCATACCAGAATCTAAGCGGAAGTTGTGCTCAAAGAGCAGCCCCACGCCCCTTTCTCATTTTTAAACTTTGAACGTTTCACATGGCCACCCAAGGTCTTCTGGATGGAGTACGAAGAGAAGCGAATTGGTAATGTCTTCAGAATCAGGAATCATTTTGCGTCTAGGCTACGTGACATTTACTTTTAGAGCATGAGGAAAAACTCGGAAAAGGTCTATCAAGCCAATTTGTTTCAAACGTGGATAGCACTAAAGATTTTGTTACGCTAGATATCTGCTGGATAACCCAGCTTTAGGCGTTGCTCCAACAACCTATGCTTTTGCATTCTCTCTGCCCAGAACTCATGTAATTCAGAGTTTCTCTTATCTTACTTCACGAATCTTGGGAATCCGAGACTTTCAGATTATAATTGCAGATCTGAAGCGATTGAGAGTGATAAATGGAAAATTAGGTAGACTTGTATGTGCATTAGCTTCGTTGCTTGCCTTACAAGACACTTAATGAAGGCAGCAAAAACTGTTAATATGACCGGGGGACTTAGTATTTATTTCTCTATCAAGTACACAGTAGGTAAAGCAAGTATTGCATGCCACCCAAATTTCAATTCCGAGATTTCACCAGAAATACACATTTGAGACTTCCTGAATTAAAAAATCTGATGTGTTACACTCACATGACTTTCTCTACTCTTGTACAAACTATTTTTACAAACGCTTATTCTCCATCTACTTCATGTTAATCGAGATAAACATTTGCAGACTATCTTATTGCTAATTTTCTTGTAGATGTAAGGGGAATGTATATTTACAAGGGCAATTTGGAAATACAGTAGCCTTTAAGCACATACATATCTCTTAATAGCTGGTTGGGTGTAGCACCATTCTCTTTCTCACAGATTAATACTCTTTGCTTATCTAAGACAAAAAAAATGAATAACGAATTCCCATTTTAGAAAATAAGTATTGAAAAATTTAAGGGAATAACAAGTAATATCTCGAAAATGGTTCACTCAACAAAAAAATGTATATGACATAAATTGTGTATTTTAACGCGATCTACATTTTTTGTGTAGTAAAATTTTGTCTATCTCTTATGGTTTACCAGTTATGCAAAAGTCGTTCACAATGAAGAATACTTTTGGAGACATTCCCAGGAAATTCAAGATATACATTTTATTTGTCATAAAGATATCTTAAACATATATTTTAATCAAAATCGTTAGAGCCATTTTTGAGAAAATTAAAATTTTCGAAAAATCTTCCATGTAAAGGGTAATCTGGGGTGGGGAGATTTTCTTGAAAACCTTCGTGTCGCATCTCTGGAAGATATTGAAGCTAAATACCAAGTTTGGTGTTTATCCGACTTTTCGTTTCTGAGTTATGCTGTTCACAGACAGACACACAGACACACACACGGACATGTTTCCAAAAATGCTTTTTTTTGGATTCTGGGGGTCTCAAAACATGTATTTCCGGTGAAATCTCGGTATCGAATTTTTGAGTGGAGTACAATACTTCCCCTACTTACTATACGTAGTAGAGAAAGTAAAAATTCAATGCAACAGTCGGGAGTTTAACGCGGATCCGTGTGTTTGCTCAGCTACCATGGCAACACGCCGGTATGAGGAATTAATTGTTCTTCCACACTAGCCATGTGTATAGGACAAGGTTGGTAAGGTAGAATCAGACGACTGAGAAATTCTATGCCCTAGCCGGGATTTGAACCACGGATCTCCTGGTTTCCGTCCGGTCGCTCTAATCACTGAGTTACATTGGCAACATGCCAGTAGGACATTAAATTCTCCAACTGACTCGCATCTTTCCCAGTAAACCACAAGTAGATCTCAAATTGTTTTGAGATGACATACATGGCTTATGTGGAAGAATAATTAATTAATTGACCTAATAGAGGCTAAACTATGAAGCCCGGGACTTAAAGTACTTACAACATTGTAAGTCGCCATTCGGGTATGTCATCTCAATACAATTTGAGATCTCCTTGTGGTTTACCGAGAAGAATGTCAGCTGAAGAATTTAATGTCCCACCGGCATGTTCCCATGATAGCTCAGTGGTTAGAGCAAGCGGACCAAAACCTGGAGATCCATGGTTCAAATCCCGACTATGGCACTGAATTTTTCAGTCGTCTGATGCTACCTTTCCACACCGTGACATTACTCGTATACTAACTTGACCTTATAGTTGGTTTAAATTATCTATGTGCGCGGGAATAAGTACTTATGAACAATTGTAAGTTGCCATTGGCGTTTATCTCTGAAGTGAGACGCTTGGTGGTCTACGGGGGAAAAACTCAATTGTTTTGGCGAATTGAATGAATGAATCGGAGACAGTAGCGGATCTGCATTTAGATAATATTTACTCTATAGAATTTTGACATTGGCAAACCCGCATTATGATGGTTGAATTGGAAGTAGGCGAAAAAAATTTCTGATGTGTTACACTCACGTGACTTTCTCTAATCTTGTACAAACTATTTTTACAAACATTTATTCTCCATATGCTTCATCTTAATCGAGACATCCAGATGTTAGTCTCTTGCTAATTTTCTTGTAGATGCAAGGGGAATATGCTAGGCTTTAAGCGATAGTCAAATGTTTTAAGAGCTGGTTGCTATGTGGAGTATTACATTCTCTTGGCATTACCAGCACAAAAAAAAGAATAACGAATTTCCATTTGAGAAAAAGTATAAGTATTGTAAAATTTAAGGGAATAACAAGCAATATCTCGAAAATGGTTCACTCAACAACAAAAATTTATTCGACATAAATTGTGTATTTTAACGCGATCTACATCTTTTGTGTAGTAAAATGTTGTCTATCGCTTATGGTTTACCAGTTATGCAAAAGTCGTTCACAATGAAGAATACTTTTGGAGACATTCCCAGAAAATTCAAGATATACATTTTATTTGTCATGAAAGTATGTTAAATATATGATATTTTAATCAAAATCCTTAGAGCCATTTTTGAGAAAATTAAAATTTTCGAAAGAAGTTCCATGTAAAGGGTAATCAGGGGTGGGGGATTTTCTTGAAAACCTTCGTGTCGCATCTCTGGAAGATACTGAACCTATACCAAGTTTGGTGTTTATCCGACTGTTCGTTTCTGAGTTATGCTGTTCACAGACACACACACGGACATGTTTCCAAAAAAATTGGATTCAGGAGCCCTCAAAACGTGTATTTCCGGTGAATTTCCGGTATCGAATTTTTGGGTGGAATACAATACTTCCCCTATGACTATACGTAGTAGAGAAAGTAATTATTAGCCAGTTATAAACAAATGAAATCCAGTGCTCAAAATCGATTTCCACTTTGTGATCGATATGGTCATTGATATGCATTCCCGTTCTCGTTTCCGTTTTGGTTACCGTATTGTGAACCAGATTTAAGTGAGGAGAGAGACTCGCCATTAGCGAGGAACCACAAGCAACAGGACGGCGAGATGTTGGACGTAGAAAGCGTTGGGCTGATGGTTTGTGAAGCAGGAACGGGCAATTGCCTAATCCTTGGAGTGATGAGGACAATGAGATTGAAACAGTAATAAAAAATTAAGTTACCAACCCAGTCTTTGAGAACGGCAGGAAGGTTCCGGAACTGTTAATCACATCTGAACCAAAGAGAAAGTATCAGCGTAATACTTACATGGAATTCCCAGACCTCTCCAGTTGATATCCGCCACTGACTTCCAAGGAAACCGAGAGAAAGGAGAATGCGGAATTCCGAAGTGTTTATTTTGCTTCACTTGAAATAGAAGTGCAGCCGGTCTATACGTGCAACATTAGTTTCAGTAATGCGCAGATAATAGGTCAACTGCGCAGAATCAAGACTGTATGACCTGAGGAGCATATCTCTGTTCAGCTAATTTTTATATAATATATAATTTTTATATAGTAAGTAAAGCAAGTATTGCATTCCACCTAAAACTTCAGTACCGAGATTTCACTGTAAATACATGTTTTGAGCTCCCTGAATAAAAACTGTTTTAGAAAAAGGTCCGTATGTGTGTGTGTGTGTGTGTGTGTGAGAGAGAGAGAGAGAGAGAGAGAGAGAGAACAGCACAATTCATGAACGAAACGGATATATACCAAACTTGTGAAGCTGTCGCTTACTTCACCTGCTTTTGATGTTGTTAACATGTAGCTCGTTCTGTTATCTTGTGCACCAGCTACTCCAGTGGTAGAGTTATGAGTAATTTCTCGGGTATGCGGGGTGTAATGTGAAGTTAAATTGAATGAGAAATTGAATGTGATCTAATACTTGGGCTTTTCAAACGAGTTACCGACCGTTTGAAGATGAAGAACGAAACTGATTATAATCAGTTAAATTTATAACAATTGAATTATTATACCTACTAACTTCTGCAGTATCTATTTTACGGTTTGAAATAACTTTCCGCAATACAAGAAACTAGTAGCGTAACTTGCTGTGAGTCGCTAAAATGATGTTCGGTAAGATCCATGGCGATGGCCGCGAAATCTTACTCCCACAACCGCGTCACTAAGCGTTTGAAATATCACACGAGCAGTAAGTACCGGTGACGGTACCAGAGTAAGTCTCTGATTTAAATTGCGGGAACATTTATTAATTTTAGCTCCGCCTACTTTATTGCTCCCCACCAACGTTATTTCATGCCCGGGCTAATACTTAAAACATCCTACGTGTGTCTCTGTTACCTTGTTACTAGACTAATTCTGAGAATTTCATCTCCACTTTTCTCTTTTGCAGAATTTGCCTACGTGACTGTGCAACGTACGGAACTTATAACCTAACTGCGTTCCAGCAACCTTTAACGCTGTGTTCGATCCTCCGCCTGATACTAATGACTTTCGTTAACCTGACTTCCTAATTACCTTCGTCTTTCCAGACAAATCTTTAAACCCACGCTTAAAGATTTATTTATTACATTATATATTGATTTAAAATACAGAAATTATTTTTTACAATTATTTCTTTATCTTACTATCATTTCTTTAATTATTTATATCTCCTGGCAATAGTTACGGTATCACTTGGTATTTAATTTCAGGATGCGTCAAGAGATTTTCAGAAAATTCCCCACCCCAAACTATTCTTCATATGGAAAAATCTTTTGATTTTTTTTAATTTTCTCAAAAATTACTAACGGTTTTGATTAAAATACCGTTAAGATATTTGCATGACAGATATAGTGTATATCTTGAATTTACACTCGAACAGCGTTAGAAGACCTATTTCATTATACAATTTGTATAACTTGTAAACCTTAAGAGATAGACAAACACATACAGCCCATCTCTGTGGTGTGGGGGTAGCATGTCTGCCTTACACTCAAAAGGTCCCGAGTTACTTGTATAAGGGTTTTTGCAGGGTTTTCCCTTATCCTGAAAAGACAAATGTCGGATAATTCTAAGGGTTGGCGTGGTAACGTGAGCGACTCGCATTCGGGAGTACCCGGGTTCAATTCCCGGCGACCATCCACTCTGATCCATGGGTCTTTTAGGGTTTTCCCGGGTACTCAAGCGAATGCTGAAGTGGTTTCTTTCAGCCTCCGAATTTTCTGTCCCTCCATTTCGTTCCATGCATTATTTCATTCATCCTTCACCACGTTAGGTCTGTTTCAGGGTTGGAAGTGTCGACGATGGTATTTCGGTACGGCGTGGCAGAGAAAAAGGATGCTCTCTGTGGAACTTTCTCCGTCCCTCTACTTGCGGCTGGTTGCCGTGGTAAAGGAACCACCCCTTCGAAACAGAGTGTTGGATCCTCTATGTGGGGTGGGGAGGCCCGGTCTGCCTGTCCGACTGTAGGCGCGTCTCAGTTTGGAAACTGTAGGAACCCTATCATTGCTATGCCATCACTCCTGGTTCCGGCCGCCCCGTGTCTCCTCTCACCTCCTCCCTCCCGGGGGCACACCCTTGTGGGGCATAAGTACAATATCCTCCCTGAAGTAGTGGTCAGTCCCTCACGATCATCAGAGAAAAACCTAAGGTTTAAGGACTCTGGGCTCATTCGAGCATAATCTTAACCACTTGGTTCATGACCTATCTGTTTAATGGACGTTAAATAAAAAATCTTACAACACAAAATTGATGTAAAAACATTTGTATGGTATTAACCATTTCTGAGACATTCTTTACTATTGGTTTGAACTGTAAAGTGCTTATGGTTGTTTTTTCAACAGCTAAGTCGCTATTATTATTTTTATTTTTGTTGTTCTCGTCATCATGCAAAGAGAACGGAATTTCAAAGCCATCACATAGTATCCCGCTCTTAAAAGATTTCACCGCTTAGAACCTACTGTACTCTCCTTGTACGAGAATGTGAAATAGAAACATTTCTGAAAAGTTTATCTCAATTAACTTGAAGCAGCTAGAAGAATACGCTGTTGTAAGAATATTTTAGAAGAGTGGATAGAGAGTCATGTGAATGTGACACGTCAGTTTTATTCACATATATAGTATACGTTTGTAAATTCTTGTTTTTTCTTTTCTTCCCTTCTTTTGTCTGCAACTTGCACAATTAAATTCAATTAAATCAGATTAGGTTAGATAGTTGACAGGGAGATGAACAGGATGAACATATCCCTACCTCCCCCCACTGAAACCTTAGGTTTATTGTACGGTTTTCTCCCTGTTTTTCTAATCATCACCTCCCTAAACACTAACAAGTCTCAGGAGCCCATTGATTAGGTTTTTATTAGCGACTATCCTATTTGGATCAATAGTTCCAAATTGATTGTATCTATTCACTTCCAATGCGTCACACTGGAATATTAAGTGCGAGGCCGTTTCCTCCACTACGCCATACATCCTTCTGAAAGACCCATTATCCCATGACCAGTCAGTCCCGCCATGAGCCTCAACTGCTTCCTGCTTAATTTAAGGACTACAGTACTTCTTCTAAGACATGGTTGTTGCATCATTAACTTTCCATATCTTTGTTTTTGGATAAGCTTCCAGTATTCTATATGCTGTATTTGAATCCAGTCTAATAGATTTATCTTTACCATTAATTTGGTCATACCCAAGACAAGTTCTGGTCCTAAACATGGGGTTCTGCGGTCTTATTTTAGCCAGCCTGTCTACATGTTCATTTCCAATTACCCCATGTGGCCAGGGACCCACGCTAGAGTAAGTCTATTGCATTCCCCTAGCCTTTCAGGGTTTCTCGATATTCTCTAACCATCTTTGAGCTCGTGAAAGATGCTGTTAGTGACCGCGGTGCCGCCTGGCTGTCTGAGTGTGTCCAGATACTACAATTCTTGTAGCATCTGTCGTCGTTCTCCGCCACACAAGCCCTGATGGCATATAATTCTGCCTGGAATACCGTAGTCGAAACTCCCAAGGGACACCACTTCTCCAGCTTGGGCTGTCTTCCATGTATACCAGCTCCACCAAATCCAACACTGAAGTACACTTTTGATTCACTTATGCGAGAGAAAGAATGAACGCTGAAGAGAGGGGCGGAGAGATGGGGCATTTATTTGCTGTATATGCGATTATCTATATTTCAGTCGGGTCGCTGATTCGCCTGGGGCCTAGGCTTTTTGGAAAGCGATGCTGCTGTATCATGAGCACATTAAACACGCCTAGGGCTAAACATAAATAAACATTCCATAACAATTCAGGAATGACGTCAGAGACGATGGTAAAATTGTCCAGAGCACGGTACCGAATATGGTTGGTCATTTTTTTACAGCTAATGCCATTTGCTACACAAAAAGCCAAAATGTTTTTGTGCAGCGAATAAAATGGTTCTCTAAGCATTGCTTCAATGCAGAACTATTTTTACTTTCTCTACTACTTGCCTATAGTAAGCAGAGGAAGTATTGTATCCACCCAAAAATTCTATATCAAGATTTCGCCGGAAATGCATGTATTTTCAAAATGCATTTTTAGAAAAAAGTCCGTGTTTGAGCTCAGCGTCTTCCAAAGATGCGACACGTGATGCAGTAATTTGTATCATAAATTACTTAAATGTAAATAATGATTGTAATATGAATATGCATTTTTATGTGACATTGATTTCAGATGTTTATTAATTGTAATTATTATTGGGAAATAAGTTTATACGGCTTTACTGAAACTGTCAATAATAGCGCAATAATGCAGCGAGGGGGGTGAGCTGTTTATCATTATTGGGAACGAGGAAGTTACGTAATGTTCGCGCGTTTTTTCCGTTGAGAACCTTCTAGAATGTTTCCCTAAAAGCAATATGTATTCGTGGTTTTCATTGGATATTAAAATAGACGCTAATGTTGGCGCGTTTTATTAGCCAATAGTAATTCATTTATAATCTTTAGGCGTATCTTGATGCAGGCGTATAAATAGGCCAAGTTAGAGGTAAAGTCAGTCAGTCCTTCATTTCGCCGAAAGCATTCATATACTACACGTCGTCTTCAGTCAGTCAGTTCGTCAAGTTACGCGCAGCAGAATTATGAAAGATCTAAAGTATGGTAAAGTAAAATATACAAAAGATTGAAGTACGTGAGTTAAAAGTGATAAGTAAGAAGTTATTATAACAGTTTCAGTTTGGCGAGTATCTAAATCAATATGTAAAAGTGATAGTGAACGTGTTCGACAATAAAAATTATAAATACAAATTTCTTCATCAGTGTAATTACTTTGAATAAAAGATTCCTTTCCGTTTCACAACCTGTATTGAGACACATGTTCGACCCCAGGCCAACAGGATAATAGCTAGCCGGAGGACATTTTGAAATGAATTATTTCAAAAAGCTGATACTAGGAAACGCAAATTGCTAACGCCAGATGGAGCTACAAACCAAACAAATGAATGACGTCACAAGATGGCTCCACTCACATGAAGTAAACACAATATAAGATCTCCAAGTTCTAATAACTTACGTAAAAGCACATTACGTAAGCAAAAATACTATTACAAATTGGCACCCAGAACGTGGGGCACGATAACCAGGAAAGGAACACGATAACCAGGAAAGGAACACGATGACCAGGCAAGGATCAGAATAATCAGGAAGGGGCAGAATTAACCAGGAAGAAGTGAGATGACCAGGAAGGGGCGAATGCAGCAGTGAAATGATCTACAAGACGCAGATTCAAGAAACAACTAGAGGAGCGACAAACGACGCTGATAAGTGGACACAAAAACATCGAGACAACGTAGATTCATCATAATACAACGCAGAAGCGACATACAAACCTAGGAGAAAGGGGCAGAAAGCTGGACATCAAAGCTACATCAGCAGATAGCATCAGAAAGGTTAGAAAAATGTTATGTTAATTCTAAAAAAAAAAAAAAGGGTAAACAAATTTAAATGTCCCTTAGGAGCGGTAGGATAAAGAAAACAATGGCTACTAATAATACAGAAGAAATAATATTTGAGGGAGGAAATATTAGTGCAGAAAGTGAGAATAGAACAGCAGGAAATGTAAATTTTGATGCTAGTATGATGATAGAAATTATGGAAATGCTGAGAAATATGAATGAGTATATGGAAAAGAATCATAGGGAATTCAGGGAATATATGAAAAGGAGTCATAGGAAATCAATTGAAAATATTGGTAGGAGTAATGAGATAATAGATCAAAAAGTGGATCAAAGCAGGGAAGAAACTGAAAAGAAAGTTATGGAGCTAGATAGTAGTATGCCAGAAATGAGTGATGAAAAGGAAATAACAGCAAGTGAGATAGGAGAAGTTTCAAAGAAAATGTTAGACATGAGCAGGGAAATAGTTAACAAAGAAAGTGAGGTTAATGCTAAAAGTAAACATGTTGATTTAGAATGTATAGAGTCAGGTAGTAGAATGAGTAACATTGCAAGTAAGATAAGAGAGATGAAAGAGGTTATGAATGTAGATGTGAATCAGGCGCAAGTTAATTTCAGAGGGGGGATATCAGAAATACAGGAGTCAGTAATGCAAAGAAATAAATTGTACCAAAATGTTCAAATTGAAAACTCCAGTCCAGTACAGTTTAGTACAGATTTGTCAGAGTATTCTCAAATTATAGAGATAGTAGAAGAATTGAAAATGACAGTTGTTAAAAGATGTGTTGTTCAAGAAACTGTAGATTGTTTTCAAATATTATCAAGGAACGAAATTTCATATGAATACAAGAGGTTATTCATGAACAAAAATTTGAAGGTTAGGATACGGCTACGAGTAATGTTTAGCCACACACAATTTGATCCAGGAGGATAAATAGCAATGAGATGTAAAGTAAATGCTGGATAGTTAAAGATGACTTGCAGGGAAATGTATTGGAACGTAAGAGGGTTAACTAAATATATATATATATGTCATGAGAAAAGAGAAATAAATTATAAAAAAAAATTAGTAATTGTAACAGTATTTGAAATTAAGAAAGTAAAGATTGAAACTTAATATGATATTAAATTAAAAGTACATAAATACAATTCCAAGAGTATTGTTAAAATAAATTACAAAACAAAAATGGGGTAAAAATAATTGAAACAAATACTTATGTAGCAAACAGAAAATGTGAAACAGTACTTAGATTTAAGAGATTTAAATATATGTAAAGGGTGAATATTTTGGTAAATATGTGTAACAATTACAAAAATCTTAAATGTATAAATTTTTGTCAACAACTTAAGAAAGTAAACAATTTGGTAACAGTAATTAAATAATTCAGGGTACAGTATTTGCTATAAAAAAATTGTAATGTTAGATTAATGTCTAAACAAATTAAACCAGAGCCAGTAAGTAGTGGCAAGATAAAAAAAAAACAACAACATATGTCGTGTGTTAAATACGTGTGCAGTGTTAAGTGAAAGTGATAGCGTGTGTTCCAAGATTTAGGAGACTAAAAACACAATTATAAAATTTCCAAACAAGTTGTAAATATTTATAATTATGTTTCTAGTGGGGCATATGATGCAGTAATTTGTATCACAAATTACTTAAATGTAAATAATGATTGTAATATGAATATGCATTTTTATGTGACATTGATTTCAGATGTTTATTAATTGTAATTATTATTGGGAAATAAGTTTATACGGCTTTACTGAAACTGTCAATAATAGCGCAATAATGCAGCGAGGGGGGTGAGCTGTTTATCATTATTGGGAACAAGGAAGTTACGTAATGTTCCGGCGTTTTTTCCGTTGAGAAGCTTCTAGAATGTTTCCCTAAAAGCAATATGTATTCGTGGTTTTCATTGGATATTAAAATAGACGCTAATGTTGGCGCGTTTTATTAGCCAATAGTAATTCATTTATAATCTTTAGGCGTATCTTGATGCAGGCGTATAAATAGGCCAAGTTAGAGGTAAAGTCAGTCAGTCCTTCATTTCGCCGAAAGCATTCATATACTACACGTCGTCTTCAGTCAGTCAGTTCGTCAAGTTACGCGCAGCAGAATTATGAAAGATCTAAAGTATGGTAAAGTAAAATATACAAAAGATTGAAGTACGTGAGTTAAAAGTGATAAGTAAGAAGTTATTATAACAGTTTCAGTTTGGCGAGTATCTAAATCAATATGTAAAAGTGATAGTGAACGTGTTCGACAATAAAAATTATAAATACAAATTTCTTCATCAGTGTAATTACTTTGAATAAAAGATTCCTTTCCGTTTCACAACCTGTATTGAGACACATGTTCGACCCCAGGCCAACAGGATAATAGCTAGCCGGAGGACATTTTGAAATGAATTATTTAAAAAAGCTGATACTAGGAAACGCAAATTGCTAA
Source organism: Deroplatys truncata (assembly GCA_030765065.1). NCBI lineage: Eukaryota > Metazoa > Arthropoda > Insecta > Mantodea > Mantidae > Deroplatys > Deroplatys truncata. Next base: position 20,264,393 of record CM060979.1, read on the forward strand.
CGCCAGATGGAGCTACAAACCAAACAAATGAATGACGTCATAAGATGGCTTCAACACTGATGTAAACAAACATTGTAAGTAATACCGTTACACACGAAGATTTTGAAGAAACTCTCCCACCCCAAACACCCTTTACATTCAACATTTTTCGATTTTTTTTTTATTTTATCCAAAATATTTGTAACGATTTTGATTAAAATACCCTATATTTAAAGGCAGCTCAACTTTACAACATGTGACGCGAGATTTCTTCTACATCCAACGTCTGTGGCATATTTTTTCGAAGTACAGCTTCACATTCTTTGGTGTAATATGTATTTAAAATCGTTTATTTGGATGATTTCTTGTTAGAAAACGCTTTTTAACATACGTTAAGCCTTATAATTATTTATTTACTTACTGCGCACGCAGCCATATAGAAGAATGCAGGGCAGCCAAATTCTCCATGTTGTATCACTCAAAGTAATGCAGCCCAAACTCTAAATTATACTAACTATTGTTATACACTGGGGTGAGGCCAAAAGGTTTGCAGCTAAAATATTGAATTTAGTTACCCCGGCATACACATTGGGGGACGTAACTCAGTGGCACACGAGAGATACCAGAAATCTGCTGCACAAAACTAAGCGGGAGTGGGATATTTAGAACATTTAAAAATACATAAATTCACAGTTACCTGATTTATTATAATTAACAAGGTGCCCCACATTATACACAAAAGGTTACAGAAGAACACATCCATCACGCATACGCAACCATTCCCTTTGAAGACCTATATTATACTCTGGCTACAAGTGAAGCCAGGCCACACACAAATAGGCTATTCCCTCGACTTGCCTTCACCCCCACCCCAACTAGGAAGATGGAATTGCCGCGCCGGACAATTAGCTCAACAATATTATACACAGCAATTATGTTTCCGATGCGACAATACACACACACACACATACGCTACAGTATATAATTATACACATTGCTCCTAAATTATGCTCACTAGCTGTGTTCATTGAACATTAACTTGCTAATTTAACTACGCCTAGCTTATACTTTAATAAACCTAATCACTACACCACAGGTTAGACCTGTCTAATGTCTCCCATTAGTTCCTGGAAAAGGTCTGCTGAACGGTTCTTGCTGTCAGGATGCCACTGACAAACGTGAGCATCTAGGTGTTCTCTTTATCATTGAGGTAAACCGACAGATGCGTCTTATTAATCGGACGTGGCCATTTCTGAAAGTTTTATTATTTGCAAGAATACCTCCAAGAACATACAAACTTTGCTTCTCACACTACAATAAATTCTACTTCACTGCATGACCATGATTGTAAAGTATAAAACCCGAGAGACCATGGTCAGAGCGGTGATCGGCTGCTAATCGCTTCCAGATTATTGTGCGCATGTATGGGACTCCTTTTCAGAGGTTCGCTGCGGTTGTTAGAAATGAAGCACATCTTGGCCACTATGCGAGAAGCAATAAAACTAAACTGTATTCACTCTTAGGTTGATCCGCGGCAAAACAAACCCACGTGGTCAGTGCACCGTGGTGCAACACGATAGCAATGCGCCCAGGAAAATAGTTCCATGCTAATCTCTGAATTTTAGAATGAATTTATCCTTAAGTAGTATAATATTTTATACAAATACCTAAGGTTTTATTTAGCGCTGATTTATACCGTAAAACAGTGCTACAAGTCCCATGATGCAATTCGTATGAGTCACCTGACATCCGGGTAGGCGCAGAATATTGTTTACAGCCAGAAACTAGCAGTTGTGTTCAGTATCATGGCGGACGGTGAATTTGCTCTTGCGTTTTCGTCGAATTACGTAAAGCATTAGCCGCGCAAACCATTGACTAGTGGTGAAAACACAATAGTGTTGAATCTTTATTATAAGTTATGTGAGAAATATCCAACACTTTCCGCGAAAGAAATGGTGAAATTAACTTCTGAGTTCATCGGTGTTTCAAGTGCAAGTATAAACAGTGCTTGTGCAGAAAAATCTGAAACGAGAAAAGTGGTTACACCCGGATAAAAAGAAAGCATATGAAATACGCGATGCAAGAATGTAGTGATTTTAAGAAGAATGCAATTCGCGTAACAGTGGACAATTTCTTTTTAAAATGAGCCGCCAACAGTTAATAAAGTGCCGCTTCCAGAGAGCGAATAAATTAGTTTATCGCATACCTGTTACTTTATTTTAGAATTAACTTTTATTATATGTGCAAACGTTTATTTTGTTGCAACTATCAATCTTATCACCTTTAACCCTTAAAAGAATATGCTAGTCGCCGTTTCAGTTGTCGAAATAAGGACTCTGTTCTTTTTTGCACTACGTGCCGCTTGTACTCGCTACATGGTCTGAATGTGTGACAGTATTTCTAGTGCGAATGGCGGAAGAATACATTCTAGCGGTGCACTGGTCACCTGAGGTTTGTTTTCACGCGGATCAACATAAGAGTGAATACAGAGTAATAGTCATCGGTCGTTTGTCTGCATGCGCATTGGAGAATCTTCGGACTTAGAACCTTTCTCGCGTGTCTCTCGCGACACATGTTCGAAAGCATCTATTTTCTGGGAATAGCCTGTGAAGTCCTCTTCATTAGGAAGGAATTTTGTATAATCCTGTATACAAATGATAGATGAAAATGTACTACAGAAAAAATGTAGATCTCTTTAAAACACACAATTTAGTTCAAACAATTCTTTTTAAACAGCATGTCCTAAAAGTTGAACTTCTAACACAGAGCACACGAGCTAAAAGCTTTAGATTATCGATAACATTCGGTGTGACCAACTTTGGTTTCAAGTCCAATCACATGGCAATTACCCTTTGTATTTGCACATGTTTAATACTCGACTGGTTTGATTAGGTTTTATTTTTCATTACGTCTTCTTACGTGATTAATTTCTCATGGTGCCATACAAATCGCCATACTTCAATTTATCGCAATTCGTTGTAGAGTTAACCTACACGTCATATTGAAGCTTTCTTTGATCTAAACGTTACTCTTTTATCTAAACTACATAAATATTCAGTGGCTGAAATTAAGAATTCAGAAGACACTGAAATGGAAGTGAAATTACAGAAGCAGCAGAAAGAATGACACTAGAACTACTTGCCCAAAAAATCCAGAAAGCAATATGATATAGCATTTAATCGCTTCATTGCCTGGCGAAAGGCAAAACATGTTGAAAATAATTTCACTGAAAATGACTGCTAGTGAATCAACAAAACGTCTGACATCCCGCTTTTTAACGTCATTTCTCTTGTTTCAAGAACCGCGTTCTAAACGTGATCTCTGTTAGTTTCAGGAATCAATATAATATTATTGATATTTTAGGAATTCGAGCGCTGTCTAAAAAATCTGATGTGTTACACTCACATGACTTTCTCTACTCTTGTACAAACTATTTATACAAACGCTTATTCTCCATCTACTTCATGTTAATCGAGATAAACATTTGCATAGTCTATCTTATTGCTTATTTTCTTGTAGATGTAAGGGGAATATATATTTACAAGGGCAATATAGAAATACAGTAGCCTTTAAGCATATACATATCTCTTAATAGCTGGTTGCTAGGTGCAGCACCATTCCCTTTGCCACAGATTAATACTCTTTGCATATCCAAGACAAAAAAATGAATAACGAATTCCCATTTGAGAAAATAAGTACTGAAAATTTTGAGGGAATAACAAGTAATATCTCGAAAATGGTTCACTCAACAAAAAAAATGTATATGACATAAATTGTGTATTTCAACGCGATCTACATTTTTTGTGCAGTAAAATTTTGTCTATCTCTTATGGTTTACCAGTTATGCAAAAGTCGTCCACAATGAAGAATACTTTTGGAGACATTCCCAGAAAATTCGAGATATACATTTCATTTCTCATGACATTATCTTAAGCATATGATATTTTCATCAAAATCGTTAGAGCCATTTTTGAGAAAATTAAAATTTTCGAAAAATGTTCCATGTAAAGGGTAGTCTGGGGTGGGGGAATTTTCTTGAAAACCTTCGTGTCGCATCTCTGGAAGATACTGAACCTAAATACCAAGTTTGGTGTTTATCCGACTGTTCGTTTTTGAGTTATGCTGTTCACAGACACACACACACACACAGACACAGACACACACACACACACATCCACACACACGGACATGTTTCCAAAAATGCTTTTTTTGGATTCAGGAGTTCTCAAAACATGTATTTCCGGTGAAATCTCGGTATCGAATTTTTGGGTGGAATGCAATACTTCCCCTACTTACTATACGTAGTAGAGAAAGTAAAAAAATCTGATGTGTTACACTCACATGACTTTCTCTACTCTTGTACACACTATTATTACAAACGCCTATTCTCCATATGCTTCATGTTAATCGAGATATCGAGATGTCAATCTTATTGGTAATTTTCTTGTAGATGCAAGGGAAATATGGTAGCTTTTAAGCGATAGTCAAATATTTTAACGCTGGTTGCTATGTGGCGCATTCCATTCTCTTTGCATGTCCAGGACATAAAAAAAATGAATAACGAATTTGAGAAAAAGTATAAGTATTGGAAAATTTAAGGAAATAACCAGCAATATCTCGAAAACGGTTCACTCAACAAAAAAACGTTATATGATATAAGTTGTGTATTTTAACGCGATCTACATTTTTTGTGTAGTAAAATTTTGTCTATCTCTTATGGTTTACCAGTTATGCAAAAGTCGTTCATAATGAAGAATACTTTTGGAGACATTCCCAGAAATTTCGAGATATACATTTCATTTCTCATGACATTATCTTAAACATATGATATTTTTATCAAAATCGTTAGAGCCATTTTTGAGAAAATTAAAATTTTCGAAAAATCTTCCATGTAAAGGGTAGTCTGGGGTGGGGGGATTTTCTTGAAAATCTTCGTGTCTCATCTCTGGAAGATACTGAACGTAAATACCAAGTTTGGTGTTTATCCGACTGTTCGTTTTTGAGTTATGCTGTTCACAGACACACACACACACAGACACACACACACACACACACACACACAGACACACACACGGACATGTTTCCAAAAATGCTTTTTTTGGATTCAGGAGGTCTCAAAACATGTATTTCCGGTGAAATCTCGGTATCGAATTTTTGGGTGGAATGCAATACTTCCCCTACTTACTATACGTAGTAGAGAAAGTAATAGTATATGCAACACGTGTTAAAACTGTTTTTTTTCTGGTAGGCTTACTGAAATACTCATACTCCCAAAATAAAACCCTACTTTTACCCCTTGTATATTAATCTACTATTTTGTGGCATCAGTCATTTCCGACCTATGCATCAATAATGGTTTCAGTTGTTCAAAACCTTTGTAATGTTTAAAGTACTGTCGCTATTCCCTTGTTTACGCGATGTCATGGAAAGAGTATGGAACTTCAATGCCATAGCAAGCCGCTTTTAAACACCTGACCATCGATTCGGTTTCCTCTATTCTACTTTACGTCTCTTTAACTACGTAGACATATCGCTACGGATCTGTTAGGAGATAACCTCGTGTATCGGTGTGTGACGAACAGTTAACCTTCTAGGTCTCATTTCTGTACCATACCATCTTGCTTCGCCACATGTCCACAAAGTCCTTAGTGCTAGGCAACTGTATCTCTGCTTCTACACGTGCCGAGCAGATCTTAGGGTGCCGTCCAGTCTATCTGCTTTCACTATCTCTGGATAGTGAGGCAGTATTTTTAACACTAAAATGATTTCAGTCAAATTATATAATATAAAATGTAATAACAGCCCGCCTTAAAGCAATATGTGTATAAAATAACATATACACATTATGTAACAGTCATTGTATTAATGTTTATATTATTCTGTACATGTTTAATAATGTTATGTGAATGTATTACGTAATTTAATAATGTAGGAGGTGTGAGAATAATAGGTTAAAAGTTGCTAATAATGAGGTAACAATGAGTTAATATTTTTAAACATTGGGGCGAAGGCCAACGTGTACCATACGTGGTTACAACTACTTCAAGATCGGCTCCCCGACAGTCGAAATACAATACAACACCTATTTAAAATTGGCTTTCCATGCATGAAGCAAAAGCCTACTTCAATAGATGGCAGAGTATTCGCTATTAGCATACATTTTTATGTTTACTGTCGTTTTAGACTTTAGGTCGTGGTTTTAAACATCCAATCCGGATTTACCTTGGCAATTGAGGGAAACACTAATAAAACTCCAGTCAGACTGGTCGGCCCACGGGATTTGAACTTGGAATCTCCCGAATGCGGGCCATAGATGTTAGTTACCGCTTGGACTCCTACTTGGTTCTATTCCTTTTGTACATATAAGGAAATGTGCAATAAAACTATCTGCAAATGTTTATTTCGATAAAAATGAAGGGAATAGAAACAAAAATTTACTGCGTCACATTCACATAACTTTCTCTATCCTCTATCATTTATTAGCATGTGCACGAATAATTCTTACGAAAGTTTATTTTTCTATCCACTTCATTATAATCCAGATAAACCTTTATAGAAATAGCTACATTACACATTTCGTTATAGATACAAAGAGAACAGCGATAGTCAAATGTTTAACAACTGGACGCTATATGCTGGCCTTAAAATTCCATACTGTTTCAATGACATCGCGAGAAACAACTGAATATCAAAGGGAGTTAAAAAGAATGATAAAATTGAATAAATCGAAGCATTAATAACGAATATCTCGGAAATGGATGATGCCACAAAAAAGTTATTTTAAATAAATTGCGTGTTTTAAAAAGATCTATCTGCATTTTTTGTGTAGTGCGTTTTCGTCTATCTCTTGACGTTTGCCAGTTATATAATATTATGCAAAATGTCTTCCGAGTAAAGAGGTCTTCATAGATATTCCCAGAAAATTCAAGATATACATTTTGTCATGTAAATATCTTTAATATATGGTGTTTTAATAAAAATAGACTTATTTAGAAAATCAAGCATTTCGAAAAATCTTCCATGTAATGCGAATGGGTGATTATCTTGGAAATGTTCGTGTCGTATCTTTGGAAGCTACTGAACCTAAAATAAAGTTTGTATTTATCTGACTTTTCGTTTTTGAATTACGCTGTTCAGACCCACACACACACACACACACACACACACACACACACACACACACACACACACACGCCGTTTTCTAAAGCTATTTTTACTTTCTCTACTACGTATAGTAAGTAGGGGAAGTATTGTATTCCACCCAAAAATTCGATACCGAGATTTCACCGGAAATACATGTTTTGAGACCCCCTGAATCCAAAAAAGCATTTTTGGAAACATGTGCGTGTGTGTGTCTGTGAACAGCATAACTCAGAAACGAACAGTCGGATAAACACCAAACTTGGTATTTAGGTTCAGTATCTTCCAGAGATGCGACACGAAGGTTTTCAAGAAAATTCCCCACCCCAGATTACCCTTTAAATGGAACATTTTTCGAAAATTTTAATTTTCTCAAAAATGGTTCTAACGATTTTGATTAAAATATCATATGTTAAAGATATTTTCATGACAAATAAAATGTATATCTTGAATTTTCTGAGAATGTCTCCAAAAGTATTCTTTATTGTGAACGACTTTTGGATAACTGGTAAACCATAAGAGATAGACAAAATTTTACTACACAAAAAATGTAGATCGCGTTAAAATACACAATTTATGTCATATACATTTTTTTTGTGTTGGGTGAACCATTTTCGAGATATTCCTTGTTATTCCCTTAAATTTTTCAATACTTATATTCTCAAATGGGAATTCGTTATTCATTTTTTTTATCTTGGATATGCAAAGAATATTAATCTGTGGCAAAGAGAATGTTGCTGCGCATAGCAACCAGCTATTAAGAATATGCCTATGCTTATATTGCCCTTGCAATTACAAAACAAGGGGAGCATAGTACGCCTTAAGCGATAGTCAAATATTTTTAGAACTGGTCGCTATGTGTAATATGTAATTCTGTTTGCATGTCAAAAGATCGTTTCTGCAAATGTTTATCTCGATTAATATGAAATAGATGGAGAATAAGAGTTTGTAAATATAGTTTTACAAGAGTAGCGAAAGTCATGCGAGTGTAACACATCAGATTTCTTAAAGTTGTGCTGGTTTAAGTCTTATACAACTCACATATAGTTTCAATATAAATTATAAAATATCTCAGGACGCAGCTAACACACCCAGTTTTGTTTGAAATAAAACAGTTTCTCTAATCATTACGTGCGTTAAGCTTGAATGTTATGGAGCAGTGGACTGGTAACGAATTTATTTATCTGCGTGAGCCGTGAAAAGGGACTGTGCAACCCATTAAAATCAGATCTCAATTAAATGCTGTGGCCTGAATGGCGTATTAATGGACGATATTATATAAAGGCTTAAGCTGATTTATTAGAAAGGGCTATTATTCCAACCAGAGCAAGATAAAATTCCTGCATTGTTCATGTTGAAGGTGCAAGCGACACCCACTACACGAGCCGAGGTGTATTGTTTCGCTGTGCTGCATCGGAAGTTTTATTTGCTATTGCTGCGTAAATACCAAATATCCTATGTCACTGCTGTAGTGATTTTTACTTTCTCGCCATGTATGTATGTCGGCAGGGGAAGTACTGTAATCCACCCAAAATTCGATGTCGAGATGGGGCGTCCAATAAGTAAGTTTCCCTATTTTAGAGAAAACATTACACACAATTGATCATGTTGAATTAATTTTGTTTATATTGTATAATCCTTCTGTTACTTTTCTACATAGTCAACATGTTATTTTGGGGACGTAACACAAGTTTTTCCAAGGCAGTGTTGTAACAGGTCGGGTCGTGTACTTGCAACCAGCTGTTTGCTGATTTGACTTCATCATTGGTGTTAAAAGTGCTTACCTTTGAGTTGGAGGAACATGTGAAAATCACTTGGGGCAAGCTCCGGTGAATACGGAGGATACGAGAAAACTTCCAAGTTGAATCTTGACCCAGGCGGTGCTCAGAAGATTCAACTGGGACGTTTTCTCGCATCCTCCATATTCACCAGATATTTTCCCGAGTGATTTTCACATGTTCCCCTGGCTCAAAGTCATCATAGAGGTAAGCACTCTAACGCCGTGACGAAGATCAATCAGAAGTGAACAGCTGGTATGTATATATATATATATATATGTAGACTATGTGATCAAAAGTATTCGGACACCGCACAAACATACGTTTTTTTAACTTAGGTGCATTGTGGTGCCACCTACTGCCTGGTACTCATTATCCGCGACCTTAGTAGCCATTAGACATCGTGAAACAGCAAAATGGGACACTCCATGGAACTCACGGACTTCGAACGTGGTAGCTGATTGGGTATCACTTGTGTCAGAAGTCTGTACGCGAGACTTCCACACTCCTAAACATCCCTAGGTCCACTGTTTCTGATGTAATAGTGCAGCGGAAACGTGAAGGGACATGTACAGCACAAAAGCGTACAGGCCCAACCTCGTCTGTTGACTGACAGAGACCGCCGACATTTGAAGAGGGTCGTAGAGTAATAGGCAGACATCTATCCAGGCCATCACACAGGAATTCCAAACTGCATCAGGATCCACTCCAAGTACTATGACAGTTAGGCGTGAGATAAGAAACCTTCGATTCCATGGTCGAGCGGCTGCTCATAAGCCACACATCACGCAGGAAAATGCCAAGCGACGCCTCGCTTGGTGTAAGGAGCGTCAACATTACACGATTGAACAGTGGCAAAACGTTGTGTGGAGTGACGAATCACGGTACACAATGTGGCTCTCCGATGGCAGGGTGCGGGTATGGCGAATGCCCGGTGAACGTCATCTGTCAGCGTGTGTAGTGCCAACAGTGAAATTCGGAGGTGGTGGTGTTATGGTGTGGTCGTGTTTTTTTCTGGAGGGGGCTTGCACCCCTTTTGGTTTTGCGTGGCACGATCACAGCGCAGACCTACATTGATATTTTAGGCACCTTCTTGCTTCCCACTGTTGAAGAGCAATTCGGGGATGGCGATTGCATCTTTCAACACGATCGAGCACCTGTTCATACTGCATGGGCTGTGGCGGAGTGGTTACACGACAATAACATCCCTGTAATGGACTGGTCTGTACAGAGTCCGGACTTGAATCCTATAGAACACCTTTGGGATGTTTTGGAACGCCGACTTCGTGCCAGGTCTCACCGACCTACATCGATACCTCTCATCAGTTCCGCACTCCGTGAAGAATGGGCTGCCATTCCCCAAGAAACCTTCCAGCACCTGATTGAAAGTATGCCTGCGAGAGTGAACGCTGTCATCAAGGCTAAGGGTGAGCCAACACCATATTAACTTCCAGCATTACCGATAGAGGGCGCCACGAACTTGTACGTCATTTTCAGCCAGATGTCCGGATACTTTTGATCACGTAGTGTATGTGTGTGTGTGTTTCTTTCTTCCTTAGGTCCCCTGAACCCAAAGAAAGCAATTTTAGAAAAAGGTCCATGCGTTTGTGTGTGAAAGCCTAACCCAAAAACCAAAATTCGACTAAATATCGAACTTAGTATTTAACTTCAGGGTGTTTCAAGGATGTGACACGAAGATTTTCAAGAAAACCCCATCCAACCTCAACTACCGTTTACAAACATTTTTCGAATTTTTTTATTTCCTAAAAAGTGGCTCTATCGAATTTTATTAAATGCCATATATCTCGGAATAGCCTGTGAAGTCTCTTTATTCGGTTGGAATTTTTCATAATCATATGTAACTGGTAAGCGTCAAGTGATAGACGAAAACGTACTGCAGTAAAAATATAGATCTCTTTAGAACCACAATTTATTTCAAATAACGTTTTTGTGACATCAGCCATTTCCGAGATATCCGTTATAAATGGTTCAAATTTTTCAATATTTAACCATTCTATTCAAGTCCTGTCGAGTTTCAGTTGTTTCTCGCGATGTCATGCTAACTACGGCATTTTAAAGTAGCGCGTAACGTCCAGTTGTTAAATGTTTGACTATCGCTGTTCTCTTTGTATCTATAACGAAATGTGTAAAGCAGCAAAGGTTTATTTGGATTAAAATGAAGTAGATAGAAAAATAAGCTTTCGTAGGAATAGTTTGTATAGCCACTAATAAACGATGAAGGCAAAGAAAGTCTTGTGAATGTAACACATAAGATTTTTTTAGGCTGTGAGAATATCATGACTTATGTATCATAACGATTCTCTCGTTCTATTTTTTAATTTTTAGAATATATACATATAATACATTTTAACTGTTAACCTTTGCAGAAATAGGTTCCACATTTCGTTGTGGGTACAAGGGGAATACAGAAAAAATGAACCGAGAGTAAGATGTCACTAAATGCTGGCCTATAAATTCCGTACTATTTCCATGACCTCGCGAGAAACAACTGAACAGTGACAGCACCTTAAATGACACATAAAAGTTGTTTGATATAAATTTTGTGTTTTAAAGGGTTAAAGGGAATATTGTCCCCAAATTTATACTTACAATTAAAACTTTTGTCTTCTTTACACATCTTCTTAACTCATGTGGAGAGCTTCAAGCATGTTTCGGATGCCAGTAACTCCCGATTCTTCTTCTGTGACGTCCTCAGGTTTTTGTTCATATTGGCAAATGTTTCTGTGGCTGTTGTTTTCACCGATTGTTCGATGCTCTCAGTTTTTTCTGTAACTTTTATATTTACTTTTATGTCATAGTTTTTTGCAAGGTTCAAGAATTGATAGGCGATCACCCAACACTGGTAAGTGGTCGTTCTTGAGCTTTTCGTGACTCGCGCAAAGTGTGTAATATGAATAACATATAATTTTCGAAATAATTTTTCAGTTTAATATTAGAATTACTGGATAGAAAGTTATTTTCACGATTGTTAAATCACATAGAAGGTAGATAGAAAAATAAACTTTTCTATGAATATTTTGTTCGATAGCCATGAAAATACATTATGATGGGTAGGGAAGGTCAATCTTTAGCTGAAATGAAACCATAATAAATTAACATCCCTAAGGCACTAGATACTTGCCAATGTAGAAGCAAATTATCTTAAGCGGATCTCACAACATTTATGGCGGGACGCAGCACAACTCAAGTTATTAAAAAACAAAGAAGGCTGATGCCAAATGACAACCTGTTTATCACAGACGCACTATTTCGGTCTTATGCCAGTATTACGAGTCACTGCCATATCATAAAACTTTCTCTAATATTCTTTTTTTTCGTTGCAAAGGTTTGGTCACCACCTTCCTTCTCCGTCATAATCGCTGATTACTTATAACCTGGATACACCTTAAGTGTTAAATTAAGCCCAGAACCCTGCTATGGACTTAATTTATATAGGGTCTTTCAACATGAGTGTCCTATCTTTAACATGTGATAGCTACCATGGAACGTTACAGCATTCAGCAACGCGTAGAAACTGTGAAAATTTATTATTAAAATGGATCATCTGTTCGCCAAACCTTCCGTGTATTGCGTGAGGTTTACGGTGTGCATGATCGTCCCTGGGAGAGAACGATTCGGCATTTGATCGATACATTTGAAAGAAGCGGTTCTGTCAGCGATCAAAGAACACCTGTACGTAATCGACGTAAGCGCTCCAACGAAAACACAGGCGCCGTTCGTGAGAATGTACGCAAGAATGGAAACAAATCAATTGCTCGTCGAGCACAAGAATTGGGGCTTTCGCCGACCACAACTTGACGAATTCTGCATCTGGACTTGAAGTTTCACGCTTACAAAATGGTGTTAACTCAATAACTAGAGCCCAACGATCATAGGTTGCGCCGCGAATTCGCTGACTGGGCTATGGAGCAATTGGAAGCTGACCCGGATTTTTGTTGAAAAATCATCTTCAGCGACGAAGCCCACTTTTGGATTGGATGATTGTGTTAACAAAAAAAAATTGCCACTATTGGAGCAATCACAATCCAATGCAGATTCAAGAACGACCACTTCATCCCCAAAAGGTTACTGTATGGTGTGATTTTGGTATGGTGGAATCATTGGTCCATATGTTTTCCAAAATGAAGATGGAGAAACTCTGTCAATGGAGAAAGATACCGGGCTCTTATAAGGGACTATTTTTGGACTCAATTGGATGGTATGAATCTCAGAAATATCTGGTTCCAGCAAGATGGTGCGATATGTCATACTGCTCTCGAAACAATCGATCTTTTGAAGGAGAAGTTCAGATGTTTCATTATTTCCCGTGATGGTGATGTTAACTGGCCACCGAGGTCATGTGATTTAACGCCGTTGGATTACTTCTTGCGGGGTTATGTTAAATCTCGAGTTTATGTCAACAAGCCAGAAACAGTAAATAATCTTATGAATAACATCACGCGTGTTATTCGTGAAGTTGGACCTAATTTACGTTCTTCTGCCATTGAAAATTGGGCCAACCAACGAAGTCGCAGCAGTCCCTTGACTGAAGTTTTCTTCCACACGTAATGACATTAATTATGTTCCAAAATAAAAAATAAATAAACCTCTATCATTTATAGAACGTGTTTTATTTAAGTTCAAAGCTAGGACACTTGTTGAAAGACCCTATATAACATGCGTAGGTAATTAAACGCTTCAGATTACTATACTGTAATAGTATGAAGAACAACTTAGAGTTACGTTTTAGTGTGAATTCGGCGTACTTAGCTAAACCAAGAGTTAAATTTCTTGTTTTTTTTCTACGTAGATTTCTTGTTGTAAAAATAAAACCTCACGCAAACAGACAACGCTTACACAAAAACAATTTAGACTTCTAGTTGACTGCAAAGGTAAGATCCAATAATTAATAACAACCTAATAATAAAGCCTAGGATGTAGGATGGAATTACCCGAGGGGGACACCTCGCCTCTGCGAACAACTAGATCTATTGTGACTACACCCCTTGGCAGGTAGGGATGAAGTGAAGGAGCCGCAAGAGGTCGCAGGCAGACGGGATCACAGAGATGCACGGAAGACCCTAACATTTCCAGTACGAAACACCCGCTCTCGCCAGCAGAGGGGAAGAGTCCCGCGAGAGGGCGACGAAGTGATCCTTGCAGGTAGGCCAATGCCCTCTGTCATTGGCGGGGAGAAATCTTTCCAAAGAGCATCAACCATCACCAACACCAGACGCACTACGGAACCCGGAGACACTGCCTGAAAAATGAAATGACAGGAAATGAGGGAAAGGAGAAATCGTGGTAGAATACACCAGCCCAGCATTCGCCTAGGCGACCTGAGGAAAACCACGATAAACCCCATGGTCAGTGTGGGTGGCCTTTGGGATTCGAACTCGGAACCTTCCGAATGCGGACCATAGACGGTGCCGCCTGAGCCATCCCGATCGGTTAATCTAACCTAATAATAATTGTAATTAAATGCCCTTATAATTAGCCTAGGTAATATATCTATAACTATTTTAATATAAATAGTAATATAATAATGTATTATACGATGAATATAATATAATTAATACTAATTAGTGAGTCAGTTGGTGACTAAATGGTTGACGTGCAAAGTTGCGATTATTAAAGCAAGGCAGCATCGTAACAGATATAATATAACTAACCTTACCAATACAGTGTAACAGATTTACGGAGGGTTGCTGGCTATGAATGGAACCTAACTCTCATAATGGTGGGGAGATATCAAAATTACACGTTAGTAATCTCTCCTATATTGTAACCGTTTTTACTTTCTCTACTACGTATAGTAAGTACAAGTATTGCATTCCACTCAATACTTCCATACCAAGATTTCACCGGAAATACATGTTTTGAGGCTCCCTGAATCCAACCAAATAAAGCATTTTTGGAAACATGTCCGTGTGTATGTGTCTGTCTGTCTGTGAACAGCATAACTCAAAAACGCAAAGTCGGATCAACACCAAACTTGGTATTTGAGTTTACTATCTTCCAAGGATACGACACGAAGATTTTCAAAAAACTTCCATCACCCCAGACTGCGCTTTACATAGAACATTTTTCGAAATTTTTTATTTTCTCAAAAATGGCTCTATTTTGATTAAAATATCATATGTTTAAGATATTTTATGGCATATGAAATGTATATCTTTTAAGTTTCTGGGAATGTCTCCAAAAGTCCTCTTCGTTCTGAATGACTTTCGCATAAGTGGTAAACCGTAAGAGATACACAAAATTTTACTACACAAAAAATGTAGATTTCGTTAAAACGCACAATTTGTCATATAGATTTCTTTTTTGTCCAGTGAACCATTTCCGAGACATTCTTTGTTATTTGTTTGAATTTTCCAATACTTATACTTTTTCTCAAATGGAATTCGTTATTCGTTTTCTTGTCCTGGACATACATAGTCCTGGACTATCGCTTAAAGCCTACCAATTCCCCTTGCATCTACAAGAAAATTAGCAATAAGATTAACATCTCGATATCTCGATTAACATGAAGTAGACGGAGAATAAGCGTTTGTAAAAATAGTTTGTATAGGAGTAGAGAAAGTCATGTGAGTGCAACAAACAATTTTTTTTTAAATATAAAACCAATCTGAATGATATAATGGGTATAGTCGAAAACTATTAGCCTAAACACAAACACATTTGATTAGAAAAATTTGAAAGACTTTATCGTTAAATTACCACGACGAGATGCCTGATATAACCAAACTCGTCTTAATTTCCTGATTTATAAATCTGGTAATTAGCATACAATCTGCATAGAACAGGTTCTGCAGCATATTAATTAACTTTGTGTAGTTAGCATAATGATGACCTTCAGGTGTGTTCCAATAAAACTGCAACGAAATTAATTGTTACTGATGAAGGATGCATCTAAGAAGAGACTGCTTAACCATTATAACCTGGCACACATACCCTTAAAATCCTATAATATAGGATACATGGACCTTTATCTTAAAATGTTTTGGATTCAGAGAGCCAGCCTCAGTGGAATCTTGGTATCGAATTTTTGCGTGAAATGCAATTATAATTACGCCATATACGCCTTTTGGACAAGGACCTCTTTCAAGAGTGGATTTTGCAGTCCCGGTTAGCTATTCCAGGAAATATCAACCTAGGTTATTGTCCTGCTGGCTATATCCACGGTTTTTTTTTTCAATTCGTTGCCTACTTGCTGCCCAAGGTCCTCCTCCGCAGTTCGTCTGTATCGCGGACGTTCCTCTGACCAATCCTGGGATTCCAAGAAGTCACTCTGTGTGTCCATCTAATAGGGCGCTGTCTCATAACGTGTCCTGCCCATCTCCATTTTTAGGTAGCTTGCTGTGGTCGCAGCGTCCTTTAATCGTCTTTGTTTCCTGGTTCTACCCAAGATTTTGCTTTCCATTTTCCTTTGGCAGATACCTGTAGCGTTTTGACTGCGCGCTACTTCGTTGTGTTAATCTTACCTCGCAGTCGTTTTCGTCTCTGCGTCGTAGGTGAAGTCTTCAGGACTCGTAATCGCCGATATAGTCAGGAAGCACTTCTCGTCGATCTCAGGGTCAACTGTCGGCGAATCGGCCTGAAATTACCTGCAATTGTTGTCAGGGTAGGATGAGGGAGTGGTGACACCAGGAGATTGTCTTGAAAGAAACACTGTTTTCACTTTTCTCACTCTTATGCTAGAAATCCTGCAAGTTTCATTGATATTCTCTAACACACGTGATTCTTTTTAGCACAGTCTTCCCACTGTTGTATCTTAGAACACTAAAGTTTGCTTCGGCTAGTTATTTAATATCTCGGTGCTCGATCACCGTCCTTTAGATTCGCGCGAACTTGAAATAATGTTAGCGTCCTTTTCTGATCCGGAGTGCTACGTGTTACCTCAACGAAGAATCATGACCAACTGCCCTAAAGCTACGCTCGCATTCACACATAACGACTGCTCGCCTTCAAATTTTATACATGTCACTGCGCCGTCCTGTGTTTCCATTGGTTCTCGCGCTTATTCTCTACGTTTATTGGTTCCCTGGTTGAAAATTCCAAGCCTAACTGTAAGAAATGTCCGTTGCCTCATACCGTCTGTTTACCCTTAAAACTTGCCTCATTCCCACGAAGTACAAAAGAAGGTTTCGATTTTTATGGTCCCACGCTCGGAAAATATATGGACAGTCTGAAACGAAGCTACTGTTATTTTGCCTAAATCTTGCAGTCTTTCTTAGGCAATTACGCCTTTATTTATTTAACAATATTATTGAAACTTAAAACATATTTACAGATTCTGAAGGGCTTTCGACTGATACAGGTTTTAATCCTATGGCTTTAAAATTATGAAAATTTATCAAATTGAATGTTAATTAATTATTAATAATTTCTAAACTATAATTATTACAGAGTTCCTTTTTATGTATTCTTAATCAGGCGGAAATATCGCTACATATCTAACGTTGCCTCTGTTTGTTTAGCTCACGTTTATGAGCCATACATTAGAGCTGGTAAAATACACATGTTCATTATTTGACCTTTCATATTCATATTGTAGAACTTGTCCAGGAGTATAAATTTTAGAAACCAGAATTTAGACCATGCTGCTGCGAAACGTCATGTAATTTGTCCATCGTGTTCTTAAACGAAATGGTTTGACCCAAGTATACAGTGGAATATTTAGTGTAAATCTGATGTGTTACATTCAGAAGAATTATTTCTCTACCCTCTATCGCTTATTAATGGCTACACAAAATATTCTTACGAAAGCTTATTTTTCTATCTATTTTTAATGAGAAAAACCTTTCCAAAATGGTTACATTACACATCTCGTTATAGATATAAAGGGAACAGTGATAGTCAAATGTTTAATAACTGGACACTATATGCTGGCCTTGAAGTTCCACGCTCATTCCATGAATCACGAGACACAATTGAATATCGACAGGGTTTTAAAATGACGAATTATTGAAAAATTAATAACGGATATCTTGGAAATGGCTTATGCCATAAAGAAATTTATTTCGAATAAACCGTATGTTTTAAAGAGATCTAAATTTTTTTTGCAGTAAGTTTTCGTCTATCGCTTAACGTTTAGCGGTTATACAAAATTCCTTCTGAGTGAAGAGGACTTCCCAGAGAATTTAAGGTATATGTTTTATGTGTCATGTAAATAAATTAAATATGTGGTGTATTAATGAGAATTGTTTGAGCCATTTTTGAGAAAACCAAAATTTTCGAAAAAGCTTCCTTGTAACGAATGGTTTTGTTGTGGAGATTTGATTGGATTGGCTACGGAAGGGACTCGGAACTCATCCACATAGGGGATATTGTACCTACGCCCACAAGGGGGCATTTCCGAGAGGAAGGATGAGGCGAGAGTAACCAGGAGTGACGGCAGAGGAATGGCAGGGTTCCTAAGTTTTCAGATAGAGACTCCCCGGCAGACGGGCAGGCAGACTGGGGATCATATCCAGCACAGAGAAGATCCAACACCCCTCAAGGGGTTTGGGATATTCTTGGGAGCCAGCCGAAAGCCGAGAGACGGAGAGAGTCACAAAGAGCATCCTTTTCTCCTGCCACACTGCACCGAAACACCATCGTCGACACTTCGAACCCTGAAAGAGACCGAAAGATGAAGGAAATGAGAATAAAGATGAAATGGAGGGGCAGGAAATTCGGGAGATGTGAAAATACTTCCCAGCATTCGTTTGGCGACCCGGGAAAACCCCCGAAAAGAAACCCATGGGTCAGGAAGGGGGAATCGAACCCACGATCACCTGAATGCGGGCTATAGACGAAACCACCTGAGCCATCCCGCTCGGTTTGGAGTGGGGGGGATTTTCTTGAAAATCGTGCCGCATCTTTGTAAGATACTGAAGTTATATACGAAGTTTGATATTTATCCGACTTTTCACAGACACAAACACAAACCGATGTTTTTCTAAAAACGCTTTTTTTTTAATTCTGGAGTTCTCCAAACATGCAGCTATTTCCGGTGAAATCTCGGTATCAAATTTTTGGGTGGAGTACAATACCTTCTCTACCTACTATGTACGTGGTAGAGAAGGTAAACAGCTATGTTTATCACGTAAGAAGGAGGTGGTGAAGGGATTTCGATAAAGTTTGAGTGAATCAGGACCGTGATTGGTTGGAAAAGAACATTCTTTCAAGCATGATTCGTCATTGTCTCCCATTTGGAGCCATGAGTGAAATATGAATATATACGGTTATAGTCTAAACATTGTCTCCATAAAGATTGTAATATACAGTTGCAGTGATAGTGTTCTAAGCCACAGCAAGGCTTCGAAAAGAGTGGGTATAATTGCTTAAAAAGCAAAAATAAGAGAAAATTATTTATCTAAGAGTTCAAATTAGTAGTAAGTAACAGCCGGAAACAAGTGACAACAATTTTAAATGCAAAAATCTGCTACATCTCTACCGCTATTTAAACATAAGGCAATCTTCTCTGTAACAGCGTCGAGTGTTTTGGGCAACATGTACTAGAGTCTAGCTGTTAGCGAAGTGAACAAAGCTGCATTCTTCTCCCATGATGCCCGTGCGGCATCTGAGGTCATTTACACCGGAATACTCGGTTCGACCCCCAGCAGTACGCTCAGCGTAGTCAACGCTCTGCTAAATGTTGTTTCATGTATGTATAAGCTACAAGCTGGGAACTAACTTGCTCAGATTGCAGTGTTTTCGCGATTGACACTTGTACAGCATAGAGAAATCGTATGTTGTACAGAGCTCATACGTGGGCCTAGGGAGGGGCTGAGAGGGACTATAGCCCCCTAAAAGAAAATCTGATGTGTTACATTCACATAACTTTCTCTACCTAATGTCGTTTATTACTTTCTCTACCGCGTACATAGGTAGTAAGCAGAGACGGTATTGCATTCCACCCAAAATTCGATACCGAAATTTCATCGAAAATACATGCTTTGAGGCACCCTAAAACCTAAAAATAGAATTTTAGAAAAAAGGTTAGTTTGTGTGTGTCTGTTAGCATCATAACTCAAAAACGAAAAGTCCGATAAATACCAAACCTGATATTTAGGTTCACTACCACTCAAAGATGCGACACGAGGATTTTCAAGAAAACTTCCCACTCGAAACTAGCCGTTACATGGAACATTTGTCGAAACAATTTTGATTGAAACATCACATGTTAAAGATATTTTCATGACAAATAAAATTTATATCTTGAATTTTCTGGGAATAGCCTTGAAGCCCTCTTCATTCGGAAGGAATTTTGTATAATATTGTATAACTGGTAAGCGTTAAGTGATATACGAAAACGTACTACACAGAAAATGCAAAGCTATTACAACACACAGTTCATTTCAAATAACTTTTTTGTGCCATGAGGCATTTCAGAGATATCCGTTATTAATGATTCGAATTATTCAATACTTAACCATTCGTTTAAAGTCGTGCTGATTTTCACTTGTTTCTCGCGATGTCATGGAAACAGCAGGTATGGCATTTTAAGGCTAGCGTATAGCGTTCAGTTCTACATTTGTCTATCGTTGTTCCTTTTGTATCTGTAACAGAATGTGTAATGTAGCTACTTGGATACGTTTATCTCGATTAAAATTCAGTAGATAGGTAAATAAACTTTCGTAAGAATAGTTTGTGTACTCACTAGTAAGCGATAGAGGGCAGAGAAAGTCATGTAAGTGTAACACCTCAGATTTTTTGTGTAGTAAGCTTTTCTCTATCTCTTAGGGATTAGCATTATGCAGAAGACATTCAGAATAAAGACTTCACAGGCTGTTCCCAGAAGATATAATCATTTTACTTTTCTTGCAAATATCTTTAAATATTCTTGAGAAAATCAAAAATAAAGAAATCTTTTTGCATATCAAGGGTTGTTTAAATATTCTAGTTGCATTTTTGGAAGACAACTCGAGTACCAAGTAAGTGTCACTGATCTGTTGAAATATCTTTCTGAGAGGACCGTGGTACACAACGCAGGGTCGTGTACGATAGTTTGCGACACAATCAAGCCATGAAGTGATGCGTTCAGTTTTGATGCGCACTAATTGTCCGTTACGGCAGAGCGAGTCTCTGTTAGGTGGCAGCCAATTACGGGAAGCCTGCTCTTCCTTTATGCTATTGAAGATTTTCATTTTCATTAATTCAACTTCCACGTTGACGAAAATTGAGGGACAAATAGGGATAACTAAAACTTGCCTTAGGGACCACATTTATATACGACGATGTCCAATAAGTAAGTTTCCCTATTGTATAAAAAACATTACACACAATTGATCATGTTGAATATACTTTATTTATATTGTACAATCCTTTTGTTACTTTTCTACATAGTCAACATGTTTTTCCAAGCATTTTTGGGGATGTGACACAAGTTTTTCCAAGCCAGTGTTGTAACAGGTCGGGTCCTGTGCTCGCAACCAACTGTTCACTTCTGATTCATCTTCGTCACGGTGTTAAAGTGCTTATCTCCATGATAACCTTTGAGTCAGGGGAACATGTGAAAATCACTTGGGAAAAGATCTGGTGAATATGGAGGATGCGAGAAAACTTCCCAGTTGAATCTTCTGAGCTCCGCCTGAGTCAACATTTAGCAAGTTTTAGTCAGCATATATTGAAGAACTATTTCCGAAGTTTCACTCTTGATAACTTAAAAATTGCATCGCAAGGAGCATTTTAAATGCTGAAAAACGCACCACAAAATTTGCTCATAAAAACTGTCCTGAAAATCCCTAATGTATTCTTACTTTCTCTACTACGTATAGTAAGTAGGGGAAGTATTGTATTCCACCCAAAATTTCGATACCGAGATTTCACCGGAAATACATGTTTTGAGACCCCTTGAATCCAAAAAAGCATTTTTGGAAAAATGTCCGTGTGTGTGTCTGTGTGTCTGTCTGTGTGTCTGTCTGTGTGTGTGTCTGTGAACAGCATAACTCAGAAACGAACAGTCGGATAAACACCAAACTTGGTATTTAGGTTCAGTATCTTCCAAGGATGCGACACGAAGGTTTTCAAAAAATCCCCCCACCCCAGAGTACCCTTTACATGGAAGATTTTTCGAAAATTTTAATTTTCTCAAAAATGGCTCTAACGATTTTGATTAAAATATCACAGGTTTAATATATTGTCATGACAAATAAAACGTATATCTTGAATTTTCTGGGAACGTCTCCAAAAGTGTTCTTCATTGTGAACGACATTTGCATAACCGGTAAACCATAAGAGATAGAGAAAATTTTACTACACAAAAAATATAGATCGCGTTAAAATACACAATTCATGTCATATACATTTTTTTTTGTTGAGTGAACCATTTTCGAGATATTGCTTGTTATTCTCTTATATTTTTCAATACTTATTTTCTTAAATGGGAATTCGTTATTCATTTTTTTGTCTTTGATATGCAAAGAGTATTAATCTGTGGCAAAGGGAGTGGTGCTGCACCTAGCAACCAGCTATTAAGAGATATGTATGTGCTTAAAGGCTACTGTATTTCCAAATTGCCCTTTAAATATATTATCCCCTTACATCTACAAGAAAATTAGCAATAAGATAGAGTCTGCAAATGTTTATCTCGATTAACATGAAGTAGATGGAGAATAAGCGTTTGTAAAAATAGTTTGTACAAGAGTAGAGAAAGTCATGTGAGTGTAACACATCAGATTTTTACTTTCCCTACCACGTACATAGTAGGTAGAGAAGATATTGCATTCCACCCAAAAATTCGATACCAAGATTTCACCGAAAATACATGTTTTGAGGTCCCTTGAATGAAAAAAAACATTTTTAGAAAAAGGTATGCGAGTGCGTGTATCTGTGAACAGCATAACTCAAAAACCGAAAGTCAGATAAATACCAAACTTGATATTTAGGTTCAGTACCTTCCAAAGAGGACACGAAGATTTTCAAAAAAATCCCCATACCAAAAACTACCATTTGCGTGGTATTTGTTTGGAAATTGTTTATTTTCTAAAAAAATGGCTAACGATTTTGATAAAAGTAGGTACCGTATATTAAAGATATTTGCATGACAAATAAAATGTATATCTTGTAATTTTTTGGGAAGGAATTCATTCGGAGGGAATTTTGTATAATCTTGTATAACTGGTAAACTTAAGCGATAGACGAAGATGTACTACACAAAAAATGTAGATCTCTTTAAAATACATAATTTATTTCAAATAACTTTATTGTGGCAACAGCCATTTCAGAGATATTCGTTATTAATGGTTGCAATTGTTCAGTACTTAGCCATTCTTTTAAAGTCCTGTCGACATTCAATTGTTTCTCGCGATTGCATGGCAACACTTGACGTTACAGCCGACGCCGTCCTATGGCTTCAGGTCTCAGAAGAAATCCGAGTGGTTACGATGCGCAGTCTTCCTCCGTCGGGCCCGTTGCATTAACATTAATTTCAGTGAACCACTGTACTTAAACTTATAAAGACTGAAACTGAATGTATATAACTGAATACACATTCATAAGTTGAAGCTCATAGTAAGATATGCGTACGATTATTTACTTGTGTCAACAAATCGCTGCAAAAGAGAGAGAGAGAGAGAGAGAGAGGCGGCAATAAGTGGTAATGCAAGCTTTAATTTTGTAAACAGTCTAATTTAAGGGACTTTATATACTGCATAATTTAAATCGGCTATGTAAATTTTTTTTCATTATTTATGTAGTTAGGTATTATGCACAGTACTTGCTATCATAGTTTTACCAAAGTTTCTTAGGAAGCGTAAAACAAGTAAATGTACCTTCATGGCGTGTTCTCGTGACGCTGGCCCCAAGCGAAGCAAAATGGCACGCTGGTCCATCTCTCCCTGACATTCGGGAGAGTTGGACCAGGTTATCACGGGAGAGTTGGACCATATTACTTTCTCTACTACGTATAGTAAGTAGGGGAAGTATTGCATTCCACCCAAAAATTCGATACCGAGATTTCACCGGAAATACATGTTTTGAGACCTCCTGAATCCAAAAAAAGCATTTTTGGAAACATGTCCGTGTGTGTGTCTGTGTGTGTGTGTGTGTGTGTGTGTGTGTGTGTCTGTGTGTGTGTGTGTGTGTGTCTGTGAACAGCATAACTCAAAAACTAACAGTCGAATAAACACCAAACTTGGTATTTACGTTCAGTATCTTCCAGAGATGCGACACGAAGATTTTCAAGAAAATCCCCCCACCCCAGACTACCCTTTACATGGAACATTTTTCGAAAATTTTAATTTTCTCAAAAATGGCTCTAACGATTTTGATGAAAATATCATATGTTTAAGATAATGTCATGAGAAATGAAATGTATATCTCGAAATTTCTGGGAATGTCTCCAAAAGTATTCTTCATTATGAACGACTTTTGCATAACTGGTAAACCATAAGAGATAGACAAAATTTTACTACACAAAAAATGTAGATCGCGTTAAAATACACAACTTATATCATATACATTTTTTTGTTGAGTGAACCGTTTTCGAGATATTGCTTGTTATTTCCTTAAATTTTCCAATATTTATACTTTTTCTCAAATTCGTTATTCATTTTTTTATGTCCTGGACATGCAAAGAGAATGGAATGTGCCACATAGCAACCAGCGATAAAATATTTGACTATCGCTTAAAAGCTACCATATTCCCCTTGCATCTACAAGAAAATTACAAATAAGATTGACATCTCGATATCTCGATTAATATGAAGCATATGGAGAATAGGCGTTTGTAAAAATAGATTGTACAAGAGTAGGGAAAGTTATGTGAGTGTAACACATCAGATTTTTTTTATAACTTTAGTGTTTATGTAATCCTTTTTTGGTAAAACATTAGTGGTCATAGTGATATATATGAAGACAAATTTGTCTACATATTGACTAATCATATATATATATATGTGTGTGTGTGTGTGTGTGTATGGATAAATCGTTTATAAAAGGAGAAATAGATATAGCTGCCTTATTTATTATTATTATCATCATCATCATCATCAGAGGAATTCCAACTACCTACAAACGGAAACAGGGTTCTACAATAGGATGTTGGAGTGTAGACCATTTACAGAAGGCTGAGGATGCAGTAAAAAAGCAACTTATGAGAATCAACGAACTGCTAGATATTTCAATATCCTAAAACCACCCTGAACGAAATATTAAAAAGCAACGATTTTTCAAAGAGACGACTTGGCCCATCATCTGTGCTAGGGCAAGAAAATGAAAGAAAAATGGTACTTCAGATAAAGAAATTACAAGAACATGGTTTTACTCCGTCACGAGTTTTCCCGTTGGCTTCAGAACTGCACCAAATACGGCATAAAGTGTGACATGTGGGAGGAGAGAGTCTCAAATCTAAAAAGCATACTCCAAAATGAACTCGGTAAAACAACAAATGCTTGTTCTACGTGATAAATGATTTACAATATACCAATAAGTACTAATTACGAATGTATTATTTAATCCTCCTTCTATTTTATGCAGGTCCATCTCTCCCATATACCATGGTCCATCTAACCCGAGTGCTATGGGTTAGATGCACCATTTGTGTAATTTCTTTGTTCATAATTCACAAATCTATTTAAACGTCTTTTGCATGTATACAGCTATATATGGTTTATTAATGCCACCATTATCACAACGTATTATCACGTTAACCACTCTTATTAAAAATAAAAGAAATATGGTCTAAAATGGGGGTCTCTCCCGGAATTACCCAATATTTACAAAAATAAAAATTCACACACACACACACACACACACACACACACACACACACATTCCTCTCTTAAGTCATAATTTTTCTCTTGATTTGATAATTATTCACAACTAGTTTCTGTTGCTCTCTCTCTCTGTCTCTCTCTCTCTCTCTCTCTCTCTCTCTCTCTCTTGCAGCAAAGAAACTGAGACCTACAGTACCTGAGAGTGACTGTTTAACTGAAATTATGGATGTATATTCAGTTATATACATACAGTTTGTCTTTATAAGTTTGAGTACTATGGTTCACTGAAATTAATATCAAGGCTATGGGCCTGTCAATCGTAATCATTCGGTTCTCTTCGGAGACCCGAAGCTATAGGACGGCGTCGGTTTGTAACGTCAAGTAGAGGAA
The DNA here is from genome assembly GCA_030765065.1 of Deroplatys truncata. Taxonomy (NCBI): domain Eukaryota; kingdom Metazoa; phylum Arthropoda; class Insecta; order Mantodea; family Mantidae; genus Deroplatys; species Deroplatys truncata. The sequence continues at coordinate 20,290,383 of CM060979.1, forward strand.
CAGTATGGAATTTTAAGGTTAGCATATACGCTCCCAATAAGCGATAGAGGATAGAGAAAGTCATGTGAATGTAAAACATAAGATTTAATATTAAATCGTGTACATTTTTACACGAAATACGCAATTTAGAAATTAATTAATATACGAGTTATGCAGCAAATATGCAGCAAATTTTGCAAATCTACTTCTAGAAATTTTGAAAAAACGTGTGAAGTACCAGAAAAAGCCTCGAATGCGATACCACGCCCTCTGATTAAGATTACGTAAATCGTAACGTAACTCCCTCATTTTTACTCCGATAACAAAAATATTTACATGAAAACCTTCCTAGAGAATCGGACATAGTAATTACGAAGCCTAAATTATAGCTCTTTTTTTTTATCATTTTTGACTACCCTTAAGCTTCTCTGTATTCCAGCATGAAGCAATCTAGAAAACTGAAACTGCACCCCTTGCTCGATAACAATAATCTGATCGTTGCCGCGAATACCAAGCAATAGTGCCGGGCAGGGTCATTGCCTCGATCGACATCAGAGAAAGTTGAAAAGATAACCGGGCCAATGTTCTCTGGCGCTTCCCACCCACGTCAGCGGCGGATTGAGTCAAGTTTACGGCTGCCTAAAATAAAGCATTGTGACCCCGATTTTACTCTTCTCCCGTCCAGTTTATTTTTAGACATGTTCGCAAATTTGCTACCACATACCTTTTCGTTCATTCGCATTTGTTGCTTCAGATTTACAAGCAAAACACTGAGGTGTTGTTAAAGTAAAATTATGTGAAAGTGTGATTTTTACTTTCCCTACAACCTATCTAGTTGGTAGAGAACTTATTATTTTATTATTATTATTATTATTATTATTATTATTATTATTATTATTATTATTATTATTACCATTCAGCATACAAAGCAATAGGTTTCGTCGGCAAGCCATTAGTTAAACACACCTATGTTCAAGTATTCTTGAGCAGTGTAAAAATTAAGGTAAATACCGGATTGGATATTTAACACCACGACCCAAAGTTCCAGCTTAAGTCTAAAACAATAGTAAAATGAAAAATAAGTGGCAATAGCGAATGCTATGTCATCTATCCGCAGACAATGTAAGCAGTTGGACTGGACGACACCCTAACGCCATCTGCACAGCAGAAGCAGAAGATCCGGCTGCCATGCGCTGACGGTCTCTGTGTGCACGTGACGAAGCAAGACGGCATTTTTCAGGGATGAGACCTAGAAGCCTAACTGTTCGCCTTTCTGTGTGAGAGCGGCGGTTGGATTGGACGGCACCCTAACGCCATTCTGCACGGTATGAAGCAGGTGGTTACAGGGATGAGACCTAGAAGGCTAATTGTCCCCCTTTTTGTGTGAGGGCGGCGGTTAGACTGGACGGCACCCTAATGCCATCTGCACGGCATGAAGCAGGTGGTTACAGGGATGAGACCTAGAAGGCTAATTGTCCGCCTTTTTGTGTGAGGGCGGCGGTTAGACTGGACGGCACCCTAATGCCATTTGCACGGCATGAAGCAGGTGGTTACAGGGATGAGACCTAGAAGGCTAACGTCTGCCTTTATATGGGAGCGGCGGTTGGACTGGACGGCACACTAATGCCATCTGCACGGCATGAAGCGGTTGGTTACAGGGTTGAGACCTAGAAGGCTAATTGTCCGCCTTTTTGTGTGAGGGCGGCGGTTAGACTGGACGGCACCCTAATGCCATCTGCACGGCATGAAGCGGGTGGTTACAGGGATGAGACCTAGTAGGCTAACCTCTGCCTTTATATGGGAGCGGCGGTTGGACTGGACGGCACACTAATGCCATCTGCACGGCATGAAGCTGTTGGTTACAGGGAGACCTAGAAGACTAACTGTCCATCTAAGAGTTATCCACCAACAGATCCGTCGCGATTTGACCAAGGAGTTAAAGCGACGTAAAATAAGATAGAGCGAAAAAAATTATTGTATAATTTCTTCTACAATTTGATTTAAATTAATATATCACTGTACCCTTACATCTTATATACAATTTGTCTGGTGCTTGTTTTCTAATTGAACCACTCAATGCCTGGCTCCCAGGCCTTATCGCTCACTGAGCGGCCCTTGCCTCTCTTACTTTTCTAGACCATTTTCCTTTACCTTCCTTAAAAATTCTCCCATGCCCTTGATTTTCTTCCCTGTCAACATCTTTATAGCTACTATTTTTCCATCCGTATTTTTCCATTTCTTCTCCCAAACCTTTTCCCTCCAGCTCCTTATTTCCTTACATTCTGTCACATAGTGTTCTGTACTTTCTCTTCCTCCACACAACTCGCATATCCCTCTTCCGCTGCCTCTCATCCCTCTTAAATACATTGATCCTGTTCTCATCCACCTTCCCTTTCTTGTCTATTACAGCAATCAATGTACCTCTTCCCCACTCCTCCTTTATCAATTTATAAAAGCTTAATGAACTTTTATCTTCAAGGCTTCCCTATATCTCTTGCCGTTCTATATCTTCCACTTTGTTCTATATCTTTAAGATTTCACCTTCCTCCATTTTCATACATCTAAACCAAAATTTTAAAATTCTTTCTACTATTATACCTTTCTTCCTCGCTCTTCCTAGTTCTACTAATGCAACCTCGCCTGGTGCTGCTCTTGGTAGTCCAATTAATTCTTTACAAAACATTCTATACATTTGATCAATTTTCTTACTTAGTTCTTCTCCCCCCCATATTTCCATCGCCTAGAGCAGCGGTGGCGAAAACGTGACTCGCGAGTCATTTTGACTCGCAGGCGCAAGTTCCCTCTCTGCAACCGTCCGTTTGATTTTCACATGCTGCTGAGTGATGCAGTGCGTGTTGCATATTTGGGTCGTTTTCGCCACCCTTGGCCTAGAGTATTTTAGATTCTACCAATGCCTCGTACATTCTCTCCAACCATTTTGTCGACAACTCTAATTTATATTTGCATATTCTTATTCCTGTCATAGCTGCCTACACTTTAGCTAACACCTTCCTGCCATGTGCTCCCCATTCCCCGCTATTACTCAACCTTACTCCTAAATAGTCATATTCTTTGACTACCTCCAGTTCTTGACCACCTGGAAACCATTTTTCTTCTTTCCTTAGTTTATTTCCTTATCTAAACACTATCACTTTGGATTTATTTATATTTAAATTAATTCCCCGTTTTTCTAAAATTCTTGAACTTCATTTATTGCTGACATCGATATGGCTCCTAGCATAAAGTCGTCTGCGTATAATATACCTGGAATCTCCTTATCTCTTATTAGTGTACAATGCTGATTTATTATTTTTACTCATTCTAATATATCATCTATGAATAGGTTAAATGATATTGGACTCAGCTTACATCCCTGTCTTAATCCTATTTTTTGTTGAATCGTCTCTGTGGTACTGCTTTTTTCACCGTGCATACAGAACTTTACATCTTTATATATTTTCTTGATTTTCTTATAAGCTTGTTACTAGCTCCCTTTTCCGTTAGTTTATATTCCAGAGCTTCTCTGTTTATTTTATCAAAAGCTTTTTAAAAGTCAGCAAAAAACATATATACGCTTCCTCTTTTCCTATTCAAATATTTATCTAGTATAGTCTTTATTATAAATGTGTCATCTACAGTCTGTCTTCCTTTCCTAAAACCTGCCTGGAATTCTCTTATGTTTTTTTTCAGTTTCTGCCCATTCCCTTAGTCTGTCAGCCAAAATAAGTAGGTACATGCTTTGAAGCCTCCTAAATAAAAAATAGCATTTTTATAAAAAGGTACAGTTGTGTGTCTGTGTTAGAATGGGCGGTGTCCAGGTGCGGCAGACACGAAAATTGATCTGAGAAACATGTACCATTGCGGCCCGGACATTTTACACCGGCAAGATCTGTGAATCGTTTCATTCACACCTGAATGGATTATTCCACTCACCCAAATATTTTCCTTTTTACTGACGTTTTGAAAGACATCGAAACAAAACGTACATAAAGCTTAAAAGTCAGCAAGCAACCAAGAGTAAGAAAATCGATGATAAGAACATTTTTTAAGAACTCAAATGATATCACTGCAACAAAACTCCATCACAGGACTTCAATCCGTAAAGGCAATTTCCTTCAAATTCTTACCAGTGTGAAAATCAAGAGACATACCTTGAACAGACGGAAGGCATAGCTTCACAAATAACATTTTAACCAAACTGTAACGGTCATGTTCTCAAATTGTTGCAGGCATTCCAAGTCTGTAAAATGGGAAGGAAAATGGTTGAATTAGGCCGCATTTGGACGATCATATGTAAATATTCTGGGTCCGCATTTGAGCTATCATACAAAAATTCTGGGGCCGCATCTGGACGTTCACCTAAAAACTATTAAGCCGCGCTTGGACTAGAGATAAGTTTTTGGGCCGCAAATGGACATATCCAGTGTGAACAGCTTAGCTCAAAAACGAAAACTCGAATAAACACCAAACTTGATATCTGAGTTCAGTATCTTAAAAGGATGCTTACACGAAGATTTTTCGTCGTCCTCCCTCCGTGGTGTAGTAGTTAACATGCTAGCCTCTAGTTCCCGAGACCGCGGGATCAAACCCGGCGGAGGGCGATGGATTTTTTTTCGGGCGTAAAAATCCTTAGCACGGCTTCCTTCGGAAGGGAAGTAAAGCCGGTGGTCCCGTGTCGTAGATTTACGGCACGTAAAAGAATCTCAAGCCTGATAAAGAGGCCTCTGAGCAAAATTGCTGTCTTTCACGCCCAATATAGAATGGGACGCTAAGGACCACAGCAGTTAAAGAGCGTCCATAAATAAAACCCAATTTTTAATTTCGAAGATTTTCAAGAAAATTCCCCCATCCCAAACTAAGCTTTAATGGGAAATTATTCGAATTTTTTTTATTTTCTCAAAAATGACTAACGATTTTCATTAAAATCCATATTTTTAATATATTTACATGGCAAATAAAGCGTATATCTTAAATTTTCTGGAAATAGTCTGTGAAGTCCTGTTTATTAGGAAGAAATTTTACATAAAAATGTAGATCTCTTTAAAACATAGTTTTTGTCAAATAAGTTTCGAGATATCCGTTATTATTTTTTCAGCTTTTCAATACATTATAACTTTTTTGAAGTGCTATCGTTATTCACTTGTTTTTGTGGAATTTCAATTCCAACATACAGCGACACGCTGTTGAACACGTGACTTTTGATTCGGTTTCCTCTATTCCCCTTGTACCTATAGGGAAATATGTAATGAAACTATTTCTGCAAAGTTTTATTTGGATTAACATGAAGTGGATAGAAACATAATCTTTGAAAGAATAGTTTGTATAGGTATATGAAAACAAGCGATGGTGGGTAGAGAAAGTCATGGAAATGTAACACATACAGTCGAAAATTTGCATCAGTTACATGCAGGAGAGAAAATACACGGCACTTTCTAATGAGTAGTGATAAAAGACAATCTACGGTGCGGCGGCCCATAAGGGCCAAGGTCGGCCAGCGGACAGGTCAGTCGTCCCTGACGGCTGTTGAGGTAACCAGTGGTCCAGGAGTCGAGTCTCTCACTCGTTACTCTTACGCCAGTTACAACGGTATTTGAAATGCATCTTGTATTAAACTTGTGTGTTGCCAAATTTCTGGGAAATGAGTTACGGTGTTATTTATTACTTTCTCTACTACGTGTAGTATGTAGGGGAAGTATTGCATTCCACCCAAAAATTCGATACCGAGATTTCACCGGAAATATATGTTTTGAGACCCCCTGAATCCAAAAAAAGCATTTTTAGAAAAAGGTCCGTGTACGTGTCTGTGAACAGCATAACTAAAGACGAAAAGTCGGATAAATACCAAACTTGGTATGTAGGTTCAGAATCTTTCAAACATGCGACATGAAGATTTTCAAGAAAGTCCCCCAACCCAGACTACGCTTTACATGGAACAATTTTCTAAAATATTGATTATCTCAAAAATGGCTCTAATGATTTTGATTAAAATATCATATGTTTAAGATATTTTCATGACAATTAAAATGTATATCTTGAATTTTCTGGGAATTTCCCAAAACTCCTCTTCATTCTGATGAATTTTGTAAATCATAAGAGATAGATATTTTACTACATACAAAAAAAATCTGATGTGTTACACTCACATGACTTTCTCTACTCTTGTACAATCTATTTTTACAAACGCCTATTCTCCATATGCTTCATGTTAATCGAGATATCGAGATGTCAATCTTATTGATAATTTTCTTGTAGATGCAAGGGGAATATGGTAGCTTTTAAGCGATAGTCAAATATTTTAACGCTGGTTGTTATGCGGCGCATTCCATTCTCTTTGCATGTCCAGGACATAAAAAAATGAATAACGAATTTGAGAAAAAGTATAAGTATTGGAAAATTTAAGGAAATAACAAGCAATATCTCGAAAACGGTTCACTCAACAAAAGAAATGCATATGACATAAATTGTGTATTTTAACGCGATCTACATTTTTTGTGTAGTAAAATTTTGTCTATCTCTTATGGTTTACCATTTATGAAAAAGTCGTTCATTATGAAGAATACTTTTGGAGACATTCCCAGAAAATTCGAGATATACATTTTATTTGTCATGACAATATCTTAAACATATGATATTTTAATCAAAATCGTTAGAGCCGTTTTTGAGAAAATTAAAATTTTCGAAAAATGTTCCATGTAAAGGGTAGTCTGGGGTGGGGGGATTTTCTTGAAAACCTTCGTGTCGCATCTCTGGAAGATACTGAACCTAAATACCAAGTTTGGTGTTTATCCGACTGTTCCTTTTTGAGTTATGCTGTTCACAGACACACACACACACAGACACACAGACACACACACACACACACACACACACACACAGACACACACACGGACATGTTTCCAAAAATGCTTTTTTTGGATTCAGGAGGTCTCAAAACATGTATTTCCGGTGAAATCTCGGTATCGAATTTTTGGGTGGAATGCAATACTTCCCCTACTTACTATACGTAGTAGAGAAAGTAAAAAATGTAGATCTCGTTAAAACACACAATTTATGTCACATACATTTTGTATTTGTGTGTGGAGTGAAAACCATTTCCGAGATATTCCTTGTTATTTGTTTGAATTTTCCAATATTTATACTTTTTCTGAAATGGGAATTCGTTATTCGTTTTATTATGTCCTGGACATACAAAGAGAATGGAATGCTCCACATAGCAACCAGCTCTTAAAACATTTGACTATCGCTTAAAGCCTCCCACGTTCCCCTTGCACCTACAAGAAAATTAGCAATAAGATAGTTTCTGCAAATGTCTATCTCGAATAACATGAAGCATATGGAGAATAAGCGTTTTTAAAAATAGTTTGTACAAGAGTAGAGAAAGTCATGTGAATGTAATACATAGGATTTTCTTTTTCTTTGTTTCAGTTATTTAGCTTTTTCTATGGTATCGGGAGCTTTGACTTGAAAAACAGCTGATGGTGTTTTTACTTTCTCTGCTACGTAGGTAGGGGAAGCATGTATTCTGTTTCTCCCAAAAGTTCAATACCGAGATTTCACCGGAAATATATGTTTTAATGCCCCCCTGAATGCCCCCCCAAAAAACATTTTTAGAAAAAGGTACGCGCGGGCGCGTGTTTGTGAACAACATAACTCAAAAATGAAAATTCGGATAAAACTTGGTATTTAATTTCAGTACCTCCAAAAGGTACGACATAAAAATTACACTACCCTTTACATGGTACATTTTTCGAGAATTTTGATTTTCTCAAAAATGGCTAACGATTTTGATTAAAATACCATATATTAAAGATATTTACATGGCAAATAGAATGTATATCTTGAATTTTCTGGGAACAGCCTGCAAAGTCCACTTCATTGGGAAAAAAGCTATATAATTTTATATAACTGGTAAACGTTAAGTGATAAACGAAAACGTAGTACACAAAAAATGTAGATCTCCTTAAAACACTCAATTTATTTCAAATAAGTTCTTTTTGTGCCATAAGCCATTTCTGAGATATTCGTCATTAGAAGTTCGAATTGTTCATTTCTTGGTCATTCTCTTAAAAGTCCTGTCAACATTCAGTTGTTTCTCGCGATTGCATGGAAACGTGGAATTTTAAGGCGAGTTCTAAACATTTGACTATCGCTGTTCCCTTTGTATCTATAACGAGATGTGTAATGTAGCTATTTCTGCAAAGATTTATTTGTATTAAAATGTAGTAGATAGAAAAATAAGCTTTTGTAAGAATAATTTGTTAACCCCTAATAAAGTATAGAGGTTAGAGAAAGCCATGTGAATGTATCACATCAGAATTTTTTCTTACAGAAATTCTGAATCAAATTGTGCTTGTATGATATTTATTTTGATGAGGTGTTCAATAGAACGTGACAAAATGGCATTTGTGTAACGTAATACAGTAAAAGAAGTTTTGATCGTAACAGTAGATTCGAAGAAACGAGCGAATCTCATTATGTACCATATGAAATGAACGAGTAAAACGCATGTGCTTCACAGCTCTAGTAAGGTCCTTATTCCGTTCAACATGACTAGGGAGTCCCGTGGTTTTCCCAAGCCGCACTGGTGATAATTGGGTTGGTTTATAATGCCTAGGACTACCAATATCCACGAGCGGCAAAAAGGCCAATGACGTCCCGAGCTAAAGGGCACAATTAAAATATAAAATTTTAGACGCAAACCAATGCTTCAGCAGTTGTATACAGCGAAGCGCACTTCTGAGACAATTTGGTGTGTGTCTCTAGCAGAATGCTACGACAGACAAAAGTTGCAAAGGGCATGCAGAATCTGGGACTTTGTTAGCTTATGCGCACGGGTTTGTCCTCCCTATCGGTGCTCCTGAAAGAGGAGCTTCCCTAAGCAATTTGTCGTGAGGTCAACGTTATTACTGGAAACGACACTTTGCCTCGGTTCACCACGAGGTTCATTGGTACTGGAGTAGAATAGAATAGAATATTTATTTGTACTGAACATCATACAAAGAATTTTAATTACATTTCAGTCTTAAAAACCCCTTACGTTCTAGTACAAATTTTGGTCTAGTATTCCTTCTATTTTAAGGGTTACTTATGACTGGCTCCCTGGCCTTATGGCAGTTAGCCATTTTTAACAAATATACCTATCCCTCTAGCGGCTCTACCTTTGTCACGTATCTTGCTTGCATTTTTTTCTTATACCCATAAAGTCTTTTAGTTGTATTGTCTTCTTCCCTTCCAGTCATATCTCTGCCTCTCCTATAATAACCGTTGCGCTTATCCCCTTTATATTTCTCCACTGTTTGCCTTACATTTTAATCTTTCCACGACTTATGTTTCTCCAGCTTCTTTCAATATCTTGTTTCTTTTGGACTCACCACCCTTTCTCCTCTTATTTATAACTCGTTGCACCCCTCCACGGAACTGTTTTTAAGCCTTTTCTTTTTGCCCAATCTTTCACTTACTTTGAATCCCTCACTTGTAAAACTTCCCTGCCCATAATTTGACCTGATTTTGCCCCACTGGCACCTTTCATGAACTCGGAACATGCTTCGTTGCTCTCCCACTTCTTCCATCCTGGTCTTGGTACTGCCATAATTTGCAACTTTTCCCCTACTGCCTCTTCTGTTCTACTTCTACCACGTTCTCTGCTGCCTCTCCTTCCCCTCCCATGACTGTTGACAATTCTGTAACAATGAACGCTCCAATACCACCGGAGGCCCTCCCTCTTTAGCTTTTCCTTTTACCATGATCCCCTATATAGTCATATCCTACCACATCTATGTTCTCACTTTTATTCCACAAGTTTCCACCATTACTATTATTTTACCTAACTTTATCACTTCAAATACTTCGCCATTTATCACTTTCGATTTTGGGCCTTCCACATCAAATGACACCACCTTCAAATCTAGTCCGTATCTTGAATTCCTTCTTCTATCTCTGAATTTTTCTAACTTCGCCCTATATCTAGTTTTCCTCTCCTGCACCACCGGATCGTCTTTCTCCTCCTCTAATTCCAAGATACTTCCTTCTGGGATACTGGAGTATACTGTGCTTACTGTATTTACTATTACGTAAGAGCAGTCAGTCCATCGACAGCTCGTTCTCCGATGCAGCACAAACAGGTTGCATTTTCCTTTCACAGTGCCGTACCTTTGAACCCATGACCTCTGTGACGTCAGTATAGGCCAACATAATATACGTCCACTGTGTCGTCCTTGGTCCTTCCCATCAGCTGTTTGCTCTTTCCGCCAAAGGCTTACGAAAAATGAAACTACAAGAAAATCTTCCACTAAAAAGGCACCTCAACTAACGTGTCCTTAAATAACATTAGGTTTTAAAAAGAGTCGGCATCATCATAAGAGTGAACTTGAATGTTTAGTGAGAGGAGGACCTTCATCTGTAAAATAGTTAGCTTAGTGTTTATTGCATTGTTTAACGTTACATTTTACGATTGTTTTAATACACTTTAAAGCCCCCCCTCCAAAAAAAAGAACACTGACGTTGTTTAAACATGCTGCTTCTTATATTTATTTATTGCTGAACATTCTTCCTGAACAAGTCCACGCAGCGAAACTGTTAACAAAGATCTGAAATGCATGACAATCTTAAGTGAAGTTGAATTATTTATTTTTGTAAACGTGTAGTGAATATTTTACGCCAAATACAAATTGAATATCGGCTTATAAAATTACTTCGAAAAGAATGAAAGTGTTTCTTTATTATGGAGGGGTTGCAGTGCAGCGTAATAAATTCATGCACGTGGATTGTACCGAGGCTCAGGCGGGTGGTCATTCGGGTGGTCCAGGGTTCAGACCCCCGGGGCCGACCAACCTGGCCTAAGATTTTTTCGCGGTTTTCCTCAGTTGCTGAGCGAATATTGGGTTGGATAATTTGATCCGCAAATTTTCGTATACTCCCTTTCATCACTACATTTCATTTCCTTCTTTCTCACCGCCATTTCAGACACTGGGCTGATCACCCATCCTGGATATGCTACGATCCAGAGTTTGCATGCTCCTCGACAGCCATTGGCTTGTCATTGGGTTGATCACCCACCCTGGATATGCTATGATCCAGAGTTTGCTTGCTCCTCGACAGCCATTGGCTTGTCATTGGGTTGATCACCCACCCTGGATATGCTATGATCCAGAGTTTGCATGCTCCTCGACAGCCATTGGCTTGTCATTGGGTTGATCACCCATCCTGGATATGCTATGATCCAGAGTTTGCATGCTCCTCGACAGCCATTGGCTTGTCATTGGGTTGATCACCCACCCTGGATATGCTATGATCCAGAGTTTGCTTGCTCCTCGACAGCCATTGGCTTGTCATTGGGCTAATCACCCATCCTGGATATGCTATGATCCAGAGTTTGCTTGCTCCTCGACAGCCATTGGCTTGTCATTGGGCTAATCACCCATCCTGGATATGCTATGATCTAGAGTTTGCTTGCTCCTCGACAGCCATTGGCTTGTCATTGGGCTAATCACCCATCCTGGATATACTATGATCCAGAGTTTGCTTGCTCCTCGACAACCATTGGCTTGTCATTGGGCTAATCACCCATCCTGGATATGCTATGATTCAGAGTTTGCTTTCTCCTCGACAGCCATTGGCTTGTCATTGGGCTAATCACCCATCCTGGATATGCTATGATCTAGAGTTTGCTTGCTCCTCGACAGCCATTGGCTTGTCATTGGGCTAATCACCCATCCTGGATATGCTATGATCCAGAGTTTGCTTGCTCCTCGACAGCCATTGGCTTGTCATTGGGCTAATCACCCATCCTGGATATGCTATTATCTAGAGTTTGCTTGCTCCTCGACAGCCATTGGCTTGTCATTGGGTTGATCACCCATCCTGGATATGCTATGATCTAGAGTTTGCTTGCTCCTCGACAGCCATTGGCTTGTCATTGGGTTGATCACCCATCCTGGATATGCTATGATCTAGAGTTTGCTTGCTCCTCATCAGGCTACTGACCCCAGGCATTGTCTTATCATTGGGCTAATCAACCATCCTGGATATGCTATGATCCAGAGTTTGTTACTCCTCGACAGGCTACTGACCCCAGCCATTGGCTTGTCATTGGGCTAATCACCCATCCTGGATATGCTATCATCCACAGTTTGCTTGCCCCTCGACAGACTACTGACACAAGGCATTGGCTTGTCATTGGGCTGATCACCCATCCTGGATATGCTATGATCCAGAGTTTGCTTGCTCTTCGACAGGCTACTGACCCAAGGCATTGGCTTGATCACCCATCCTGGATATGCTGTGATCCACAGTTTGCTTGCTCCTCGACAGACTACTGACACAAGGCATTGGCTTGTCTTTGGGCTGATCACCCATCCTGGATATGCTATGATCCACAGTTTGCTTGCTCCTCGACAGGCTACTGACCCAAGGCATTGGCTTGATCACCCATCCTGGATATGCTGTGATCCACAGTTTGCTTGCTCCTCGACAGGCTACTGACCCAAGGCATTGGCTTGATCACCCATCCTGGATATGCTGTGATCCACAGTTTGCTTGCTCCTCGACAGGCTACTGACCCAAGGCATTGGCTTGATCACCCATCCTGCGTATGCTATGGTCCAGAGTTTGCTTGCTGCTGGAGAGACTACTGACCCAAGGCATTGGCTTGTCATTGGGTTGATCACCCATCCTGCGGATGCTATGATCCAGAGTTTGCTTGCTGCTCGACAGGCTACTGACCCAAGACATTGGCTTATCATTGGGCTAATCACCCAACCGGGATGTGCTATGATCCAGAGCTTGCTTGCTGCTCGACAAGCTACTGACCCAAGACATTAGCTTGTCAATGGGCTGATCACCCATCCGGGTTATGCTATGATCCAGAGTTTGCTTGCTCCTCGACAGGCTACTGACCCAAGGCATTGGCTTGATCACCCATCCTGGATATGCTGTGATCCACAGTTTGCTTGCTCCTCGACAGGCTACTGACCCAAGGCATTGGCTTGATCACCCATCCTGGATATGCTGTGATCCACAGTTTGCTTGCTCCTCGACAGGCTACTGACCCAAGGCATTGGCTTGATCACCCATCCTGCGTATGCTATGGTCCAGAGTTTGCTTGCTGCTGGAGAGACTACTGACCCAAGGCATTGGCTTGTCATTGGGTTGATCACCCATCCTGCGGATGCTATGATCCAGAGTTTGCTTGCTGCTCGACAGGCTACTGACCCAAGTCATTGGCTTATCATTGGGCTAATCACCCAACCGGGATGTGCTATGATCCAGAGCTTGCTTGCTGCTCGACAGGCTACTGACCCAAGACATTAGCTTGTCAATGGGCTGATCACCCATCCGGGTTATGCTATGATCCAGAGTTTGCTTGCTACTCGACAGGCTACTGACCCAAGGCATTGGCTTGATCACCCATCCTGCGTAAGCTATGGTCCAGAGTTTGCTTACTGCTCAAGAGACTACTGACACAAGACATTCGCTTGTCATTGGGCTAATCACCCATCCTGGATATGCTATGATCCAGAGTTTGCTTGCTGCTCGACAGGCTACTGACCCAAGGCATTGGCTTGGTATTGGGTTGATCACCCATCCTGCGTATGCTATAATCCAGAGTTTGCTTGCTGCTCGACAGACTACTGATCCAAGGCATTGGCTTGTCATTGGGTTGATCACCCATCCTGCGTATGCTATGATCCAAAGTTTGCTTGCTGCTGGACAGGCTACTGACCCAAGTCATTGGCTTATCATTGGACTGTAAACCCTTCCTTGATATGCTATGATGCAGAGTCGACAGGCTACTGACCCAAGGCATTGGCTTGTCATTGGCCTGATTACCAATCCTGGATACGCTATGATCCAGAGTTTGCTTGCTCCTCGACGAGCTACTGACACAAGGCACTGGCTTGTCATTGGCCTGATTACCCATCCTGGATACGCTATGATCCAGCGTTTGCTTGCCCCTCGACAGGCTACTGATCCAAGGCATTAGCTTGTAAGTCCTACAAGAGGAGGTTAATCCGTTAAAGATGAAGAAAAATAGGGGTTCTATGGAATGTTATTTTTATAAGCTCTGCCCTACCAACTGAAGAAAACTATTCAGGGCCATCTGCCATTAAGATTCGAGGTCCGGGCAAACGCCTAAAGACAGGGTGTAGGGACACAACGGATGAGAACACCTCGCGCAATGCGACCTACGGGAGATCCGTTGAGTCTACCACTCCCCAGCAGAAAGAAATGGCGTGAAGGAACCATAGGAGGCTACAGGCCACAGAGTCGCGCGGAAGTTCCTAACAGTTCCTAGCTCGAACACCCGTCTCAGTACTGCAGCTGCCCAGTGGCAGCCCTCAAATGTCTTCGGCGAATAGTCTTTCCTTGAAGCAAGCATCTGAGCCTTCTGTCCGGCACCGTCATGCACCACGAAACCTAGAAGTTCACCTGAAACATGAGAAGCAAATGTAATGAAAGGGAAATGAGGGAACGGAAATCGTGTGAGAAGAGAAACCATCTCAGAATTCGCTTACCGATCAGGGAAAACCACGAAAATCGCTAGTTCAGAGTGGGCATATGCTGTCTTTGCATTTGAAAATGTGTATTAGCATCGCAGTTTATAATACTGAATGTTGTAATAAGTACCAGCTTTCCCTGGTAAGTAAGTCATGTACGTAATCCCATATTACTTTTGCAGTTAGTAGTAAGTACAAAACACATCTGCTGGGATCTGCATGCAAATGTACCAGATGAATGAAAGTCTACGGTATCTCTTGGCTGGAATGTTAACGTTGACCAACCCAAAGAGAGGAGTGGAGATGAGTTAGATGAGGTGTTACGCAACTGGTGACGGTCACTACGCAAGCAAGCGGTTTACAACCAGTTTAATCCAAAGTGCGATTACTGAACGTAAATAACTGTGTTAAATAACTGCATTCGAGGCCTGTGCCTTTGTTTCCGCATGTGGAACATTCCATTACAAATCGTCCGAAATAAAAGGAAAATCGACCTTGAATTTTTGTTTTAAACGAAACGAAACTTTTGTATTTGTATTCAAGCCCTATACACTGCTTATGCAAACTCGTCAAATTTAGAACATCATAACGTCGCAATTAAGATGGTTCAAACTTATCGTATCTTCCTGAAATTTCCAGCTTCAAGCTTGTTATAGTTTAAACCTTTAAATCTAATTATTTAAATCGAGCTTTATTTTCATTTCCTAAACTTGAATCTCATACTGATAGATAAGTAAACATGTTCTTATTACTTTCTCTACTACGTATACTAAGTAGGGGAAGTATTGTATTCCACCAAAAATTCGATACCGAGATTTCACCGGAAATACATGTTTTGAGACCCCCTGAATCCAAAAAAAGCATTTTTGGAAACATGTCCGTTTGTGTGTGTATGTGTGTGTCTGTGAACAGCATAACTCAGAAACGAACAGTCGGATAAACACCAAACTTGGTATTTAGGTTCAGTATCTTCCAGAGATGCGACACGAAGGTTTTCAAGAAAATCCCCCACCCCTGATTACCCTTTACATGGAACTTTTTTCGAAAATTTTAATTTTCTCAAAAATGGCTCTAAGGATTTTGATTAAAATATCATATATTTAACATACTTTCATGACAAATAAAATGTATATCTTGAATTTTCTGGGAATGTCTCCAAAAGTATTCTTCATTGTGAACGACTTTTGCATAACTGGTAAACCATAAGCGATAGACAACATTTTACTACACAAAAGATGTAGATCGCGTTAAAATACACAATTTATGTCGAATACATTTTTTTTTGAGGGAACCATTTTCGAGATATTGCTTGTTATTCCCTTAAATTTTCCAATACTTATACTTTTTCTCAAATGGGAATTTTTTTGTGTGTGTCCTGGTAATGCAAAAAGAATGGAATGCTCCATATAGCAACCAGCTCTTAAAATATTTGACTATCGCTTAAAGCCTACTAATTCCCCTTGCATCTACAAGAAAATTAGCAATAAGATTGACATCTCGATATCTCGATTAACATGAAGCATATGGACAACAAGCGTTTGTAGAAATAGTTTTACAAGAGTAGAGAAAGTCATGTGAGTGTAAATCAGAAATTTTTTCTTCTTGTCTTTCAGTGAATATCGGCTAAGCTAGCTGGAATTTAATCAGAGTGGAAAGAAAGAACAAAATCTATAGTAGTTCAAAATGTTTTTCTAACCAATTGTAAGTCCAGCTTTTCCCACGTGTCCATCTTAAAGTTATTACTTCAATCTCTGTACTTTCTATCTTTTCTTAAGAACTGATGTTAAATTTAATAACGTAATAGAAAAACTTGGGTCTGCTTTTGCTTTCCTCCACTGCACGCTGAACTACATGCATGCGCTTCAGCAAAGAGGTAGATCAAGTGAAAAACAGACATTATGTACATCCGCGTGCGTTCAGTAGAGTTTACCTGCAATGAACGGTGCGCTAACCAAGATGAGCGCCTGCCAGGTAACCACGGTCACCTAAACTGCAGTGAACATAGGTTCACCGCTGTGTGATGATTATCCCGGTCAAATTCTTAAGGTCCCTGAAGGGTTTGTTTAACGCGGATGGTGCACACGGCTATAAGTCGAAATCGTTTCCGCGGCCGGTTCACAATAGTGTCACGAGACGGATGCCTTTAGCTTCGTTCCATTGTCACTTTTCATATTGAGTCCCAACTACTGAATATGTGCTGACAGCCGAGCGGTTATAAGCAGGTACGTAGCAATGAGGCCTACCGAGATTCGCATCCCGAGCAAAATTTATTTGTTTGCAGAAAAAACGCAATGTTTATTACGCATTCGATAATATAATTTCCAGTTGCAAAGGCTTATTTGATTTCAGGGTATTTATACTCCCACATAAAGACTGAAAAACTCAATATTCTAATTTTCCTTTTCAAAATAAATGAGAAATAAGCAAATATTATAGTCGTAAATGAAAACGTAAATGCAAATATAAACAAACTTAATATCGGGTGTGCGAACCCTCTGCTTCTATTACTGCTCTCGTTCTACGGGGCATGGATATATGCATAGGCAAATTTTCACGAGAGGATACTCCTTCCCAAACATCCTGTATTTTATTCCACAAAACCTCCTTTGTCTCGCTTTGTCTTGCAGCCCAATTTAATTCCAAAACTTGCTTCACCTCTGCCGACACATTTTCAATAGGTTTCAAATCTGGTGAGCAAAGAAGCCATTCAATCATTGTGCTATCTTGGCTTTGCGAGAGCTAGTTTGAAACCTGCTGACTTGTGTGGACGGATGATTATCCTGTTGGAATTCAACCATTTCATCGTGATGTCTTTATAATGCTGGGTATTTAACATACCATTAAGCTGCCACAACACACCTAGATAATCTCATGACATCTAACCCTAACACGACACAGATACGCGACCTTGGGATACATTTGTGCCTGTGCCACGTATTTGACGTAAGTTTCCCTGTGGGGCGGAAGCCAATTACTTTATCCCCATTTGAAGATAAAAATATCACGTCGTATGTGAATAACCGCATTCCAGCTATGGTTGACATTTTTGTTCTTCAAGTGCGAGGCGACATGACCTGTGATCCTGTGTAAGATGCTGCTTCCTAGCTGCCGATCGAGCAAAGAGCCCTGCTGTAGTCAAACGATGCAAGACTGTGCGGTTCAACCGAGGGAAATTGTCACAGTAATCTGTTCGTGTTATCTTATTTGCTGAGCGCCTGTTATTGTTTTACTATTTTGAATTTTGGGTTCTTTGTCCTCCGGCTAGCTATTATTACTCAGTCGAGCACATATCTCTAAGCAGGGCGTGTAAACGGAAAGGAGTTGTTACTAAAAGATAAAAATGATAAAAGAATTTATTTTCACACTTTTATTGCCGTCACACTTAATTAATAGTTCACATCTTTAATCTTGATACACGCCTGACTGAAACTGTTATTTTCCGAACGTAATTACTGTCGTAATAGTTGTCGCGTACTTCACAGTCTGTAACTAACTTTACGACTCGAGAGATTCTTCCAAACTGTTATTATGTGCACTTCGAGATAGATTCTTCAAGACTGCGCGACGTGTACCTCGCGAATGATTCATTAAAACTGCGTAATGTATACCTCGCGAGAGACTGCTGAGAACTGCGCGATGTATACCTCGTGAATGATTCTTTTGAACTGCACGATACTTGCTTTTGGCTCAAAAATTTATACTCCCTCACCCCGATATGCCTAAACATTATAATAGAGCTGCTATTGGTTACTAAATCGCGCCAACATTAGTGTCTGTTTTGTCAGCCAATCATAATTACTAAAACATATGCTCTAGGGAAGATATTCCCTCCATTTCTAAAGAAAGGCACGCCATCCTGACGTTATTTGTTTGTCTCTTCTAAGTGATAAACAACTCACCCCATCGCTTCATTGTTACCCACTCCTATTATCAGTTTCAGTGAGGCCGTGTAAACTTATTTCCTAACAATGCTTATAGCTAACAAACATTTAAAATCCTGTACGTACAATAATGTTAATTTATACTACAATCACTCTGGCAGTGTTGTGATATAAAATACTGCCTCAAAATGCAAAATTACATCTAATTATAGACACATGCTGGAAGGAATTGCTGTCTGCCTCTTTTAGAAGTGTAGTGCCTTGCTGAGGAGTGGACAAACATTTTCGACTCGAACGAGGTCGACGACGTGCAATCTCTCCCTTGGATAACCGCACCCACCTCGTATCCTTAGATATGGGGGCTGGAAGAGTGCTTGCAGCCTGATACACAGAGTATCCAGCAACGTTCACTAGCGTAAGGAGAGAGCTTCTTGTAGTTTCGCTTTGTGTGTTCGCTCAGCCATAGCAATAATCAGTATGATTGCTAACATATCATGCCGAACTCCAAGGCCATGGGGTGCGCGCGCATGAGCACACCAGCGCCATTCATAACTGAAGAAGGAGACACAGAGTTTGCACATCCAGTATTAAGTGAATTAAATATTTTATTTAGTTTTTCACTTTAGAATTCTTACTTATATGGCATTTATTTTGAAAACGAAAAGAGTAACTTGTTTGTGTATTTATGCATGAATGCCTTAAACGTAATAGATGTTTTATGCATGGGAAACATAGTACATTGCCATATATTTAAAAAAATAAATTGTAAATAATAAAAATCTGATGTGTTACACTCACATGACTTTCTCTACTCTTGTACAAATTATTTTTACAAACGCTTATACCCCATATACTTCATGTTAGTCGAGATATCGAGATGTTAATCATATTGCTAATTTTCTTGTAGATGCAAGGGGAATATGCTAGGCTTTAAGCTATAGTCAAATATTTTAAGAGCTGGTTGCTATGTGGAGTATTCCATTCTCTTTGCATTACCAGGACAAAAAGAAATGAATAACGAATTTGAGAAAAAGTATAAGTATTGGAAAATTAAAGGGAATAACAAGCAATATCTCGAAAATGGTTCATCCAACAACAAAAAAATGTATATAGCATAAATTGTGTATTTTAACGCGATCTACATTTTTTGTGTAGTAAAATTTTGTCTATCTCTTATGGTTTACCAGTTATGCAAAAGTCGTTCACAATGAAGAATACTTTTGGAGACATTCCCAGAAAATTCAAGATATACATTTCATTTGTCATGAAAATATCTTAAACATATGATATTTTAATGAGAATCGTTAGAGCCATTTTTGAAAAAATTAAAATTTTCGAAAAATATTCCATTTAAAGGGTAATCTGGGGTGGTGGATTTTCTTGAAAACCTTCGTGTCGCATCTCTGGAGGATACTGAACCTAAATACCAAGTTTGGTGTTTATCCGACTGTTCGTTTCTGAGTTATGCTGTTCACAGACATACACGGACATGTTTCCAAAAATGCTTTTTTTGGATTCAGGGAGTCTCAAAACATGTATTTCCGGTGAAATCTCGGTATCGAATTTTTGAGTGGAATACAATACTTCCCCTACTTACAATACGTAGTAGGGAAAGTAAACATGCATACGCCAATGATTCGAACCCAGGCTGTTCCAATTACAAGATATGTGCGTGTCACCGCTCAGCTACCATGCACACAGCTAAATTGAAAGATATCTTCCTACTTATCGCATAGCTTTGAAATGAACGCCGGGTGATATTAAATGGTGTATTGTGAACGCCGCGTCAGCGAATGCTTCCGACATTTTCTCTGGCTGTCGCTCATTTATTTTGTCTTAGGCTGTGCCTAGTGGGAGATAGTGTTGCATTCCTCCCAAAAGTTCCATATGAATATTTCACCTGAAATACACGATTTGAGGCCTCCTAATTAAAAAAAAAAGTATTTTTAAAAAAGGTCTGTGTGTGTGTGTGCGCGCGCGCGCTTCCTGTTAGCAGCATAACTTAAAATGAAAAGTTGGCTCAACACCAAACTTAGTATTTAAGTTCAGTATCTTACAAAGAGGAGACACAAAGACTTTCAAGAAAATCCCTTTACATGGTACATTTTTCGAATTTTTTTTATTTTCCAAAAGTGGATCTAAGGATTTTGATTAAAATACCAAATATTTTTACAAGGCGTATCCAGAAAGTAAGTTTTCCCTATTTTTTTTAAATAAAGAAAACATAGTTGCATGAAAAACTTTATTGGAAACAGGTACAGCAATGTTTGAGCTACTTTTCGACATAGTCACCACAAGAATTGAGACACTTGTCATATCATGAGATCAACTTTTGTATTCCTGTGTCGTAGAAGTCTGCCGCCTGTGAATGGAACCAGCGTGTGGCAGTCGTCTTCATCTCTTCGTCGTTATCAAAACACTGACCGGAGGACAGGAATTTCTTGAGGTGCAAGAAAAGATGGAAATGTTGGGAGCAAGATCAAGACTGTATGGTGGATAATCACACAGCTCCCAGCCGAACTCCTGCACAACAGTTGCCGTGCGCCGAGCCGTATGTGGACGAGAATGTCATGGAGCAGCACACCACCTGCAGCAAGCATTCCATACCTCCGCAGTGTTTCACAGCAATGGTCAGCGTTCAGTGTTTCACCTCTGGGCAGGAAGTCAATGAGCAGAATACCCTTCCTGATCCAGAACACCGTGCACATCACTTTCTGCACGGACACAGTCTGTTTGGATTCCGTCTTGACCGGAGATCCACTGTGACGCCAATGCATTGACTGCTGCTTGGTTTCCGGTGTAAAGTGCGAAACCCACGTCTCATCGCCCGTGACGATCCTGCCATGGAACTCGTCGCCGTTGTCATGATACCACTGCAGAAATGTCAGTGCTGCTCCTAAGCGTTTCGTTTTGTGCTCGGGTGTCAAGTTTTTCGGCACCCACCTGGCACACAATTTCCTGAACAGCAGGTGCTTAGTGACAATTTATGCAACAAGGAACGCGATATCTGCGAAAAATGGATGCGCTGCCGCAACAGCTCAACAAGGTCATCATTGATGAGGAAGGGTCGCCCACTGGACACTTTGACGACCTTCGGAAAACTGCCTACACCAGCGACGCACCATCTGTTTGCTCATGAAGTTCGGCCCGTAGAACTGACAGAGCTGACGATCGGTGCTATGTTTGGTGCAGTAAGGAACTTTATTACTGACCGAACCTTGTAGGCGGCGGGAGAACGAATAAGAGCCGCCATTTCGACCATTGCTGCCGAGCTACTGGCACCAAGCGGGACCTGTACGGCCGGCATATGAATGATACGTCATAGATCTGTTACGCATGCGCAATTTCCCGGCTAAATACTTTATTTTAAAGGAAGCAAAATCGGGAAGCTTACTTTCTGGATGCGCCTCGTGTAAATAAAATGTATATCTTGTATTTTCTGGGAATAGCCTGTAAAGTCCTCTTCATTGGGAAGGAATTTTGTATAATCTTGTATAACTGGTAAACGTCAAGCGATAGACGAAAACGTAAGTAGTAGGAAAATAAGAGAGCTGGCCCACTTAATTTATGCATGGAATGTCTATTCATATGCAAATGAGCTCCCTCCCCCATTTTCCCCTTCCACCCCCACCTCCTAGGTAGTTCTACTTGCAGCTGCGGTCGTAAATCTTGTTGAGTACAATGGAAGCTTGACAGTTAAGCAATTAAGGATGTCAATCAACTATCAAAACGAACAAAGGGGTCATAAATTTAAGGTTCTGTAACAAAGGCGAGATGTTTTTCCTACCCATTCCACATCAGGCAACTTCTGCACTGTTGCAGTTACCCACTCCACTCCTATTGTTTGTCGAACACGTGGCATACTCATTCCACTAGCTTTTAACAAAAGAACAATGCTTACCCTTCAGCTGTCAAAATGAACAAAGCCCATGATGAATTAGGGTTGTGACAAAGAGAACCTAAGTCAGTTAACAGAGAAACAAGTTCTATTGTCCGGTGCAAGCATTTATTTCTCATTCCACTACTCCCATAACAAAGCCGGTTCCCTTTCCATTGTGGAAGAGATTCTAATGTGTGTGCCTTTCTATTGTCCCGGGCAAACCTTCTTTAGAAAGACCATCTGGCATACTCATTCCACAACCCTATAACAAAGCCGGTCCCTTTCCAATGTGTAAGAGATTCTATTGTGTGCCTTTCTATTGTCCTGGGCAAGACTAGTTTAGAAAGACAACTGCGGCGTTTCCCATTCCACTGCTCCATAACAAAGCCTGACCCTTTCCATTGTTCGAGCACCTGCTAGCTTAACAAAAGAATCTGAAGGTTGCCTTATGCTCATCCTGTCCTTGTTTGCGTGAAAGAGAGAGAAGTCTGTTTACCAACTCTGCGTAACAACGTCAGAGTCGGCCATCATGATTTTGCCTGAGGGACCGTTCTCTCCGATGTGTTACGAGATCCTACGAATATATCCGAGCATAGTTAACAAGCATTCTGCTTGGCCCATTTCAGGCAGGGACTCTGAAAAAGCGCCTAATATACATTTCATTACATGCATTAAACCTCTGTGTGGATATCCATAGATCGGTGCTCGATTCTTACCGTAATCAAAAGTTTATTGCTAATGCAAAATTAATGATTGATATTATTATATCATTACCTTAATTAATAAAAGCGCGTTCAGAGAATTGTAGCTCGACTCCTACCAAGTGAAACTCTAACACGTAATAACTATTAAACTATGCAAGGTCAGATTAAAAAAATGTATTTATCAAATATAATTTAATTTTTTGTATATCATTACCCTAATTAATGAAAGGGTGTTCAGAGGGTTCTAGCTCGAATCTTACGCAGCGACACTCTAATGCTTAATAAATATTAAACTATGCAAGGTCAGATTAAAATGCATTTAACAAATATAATTTAATTCTTATATATCATTACAATAATTAATAAAAAGGGTGTTCAGAGGGTCCTAGATCGAATCTGCGAAACTCTAATGCGCAATAACTATTAAACTATGCACGGCCAGATTAAGACGTATTTAACAAATATAATTTAATTTTATATATCATTACAATAATTAATTAAAGGTTGTTCAGGGGGTCCTAGATCGAATCTGCGAAACTCTAATGCGCAATAACTATTAAACTATGCACGGTCAGATTAAAACGTGTTTAACAAATATAATTTAATTTATACAACATTACAATGTTTAACGAGCTGTATTGTTAGGAACCCAGAGGCCCCTAGTTTGTATCTTACCCTGCGAAACGTTATAATAACTATTAAAATATTGAAGCAGGGGACGGTCGGATTAAAATTGCATTTAGCAAATATAATTATTTATATTAAACCCTGATGCATACTTAGATATCCCGAAGCCTAGACAACATTCTTTCTTTTTCTCCTCTCTTTCTCTTTCTATCTATCTCTTTCTTTCTCCACGACTTGTACACATTCAGGCGTTCGCATATACACGAGCACTTGTACACACATTAGCAAACATACACTGGTGCACGCATGCAAGCACATACACACACGCACATACATACAACAGTACACACACATACATACACCAGTACACACACGCATTCACGCACCTCATGCGTATACATACATACACCAGTGCTCTTACACTCACACATACATATACATAGACACACACGAATACACACACATAGACGCACACACACACTCACGTACATACATACATACACCGTTACACTTGCACATACGAACACGACCACACACACCCACGTGCAAGCACATATGCCTGTTCACTTACACCCAACAGCACCAACCCACACACGCACACACCAACTCACGCGCATGTCCTGAATGAAAAGAGACAAAATGATGCAATAAAAACTAATTATAGCTCGGGGTGCGACGCGTCATTTACGATTTGCTCGAAACCGGTCTGGATGCATGGGTTCGAATCCTAGGGGTGATTACAAATTCATCTTCTAATAACTCCAAAACTAATTAAAATAAAAACAGTAAATAAGCTTTATTACTTTTATGCCATTAGCTCGTTTCTTGTGCATGTATATTAGAGTACCAGGTGTCACGGGTTCGACCCCTAATTTTAAAATCTCAATTATCTCAGAAACTAACAGGGATAGAGTAACCGCCCAAAGCACGATTGTTAGCTCCTATGATGGGTAATTAATGCCTTATATAATTTCCAATCAGTTGTCCCTAGTTGGAATCCTGATTTTTCAGTGACTTCCTTAATTTTCCAGTGTACACTAGAATATATCACTTAGATCAATGTTGCAACTGCATACAGGTCTTTTAAACACATCAAACAAATAATTTTGTTTCTGTCGTTCTGAGTTCGAATACCGATTCAATGAAGTTTACTTATAAATTTAATAACGTAGTAAATAATTAAGACAAAGGCACCAAATAAACCTATTACGTTTTTGTCATCAGATAATATCTTGCGGGTGTATATTCGGGTACCTGACGTCCAGGGTTCGATCCTTAAGTTTAAATCTCAATTATCGCAGAAACTAGCAGAGACAGAGCCGTGGACGAAAGCATGTTTGATAGCTCATGCAATGAACAATTAATGCTGTATATAATTTCCAATCAGTTGCCCCTAGTTCGAATCCCGATCTTTCAATGACTTCACTGATTTTCCTCTGTACTCTAGAATACATAGCTTAGATTGATGCTTTAACTGCATGCAGCTTTGTGTAACACATTATGGATGTACTCTGTGTGAGAGAGAGCGAGAGAGGGAGAGAGAGCGAGAGGAAGTGAAACAAGTAGGGGTAGAAGTGCCGAGAGCCTCCGCGCATGCGCAGCAAGAGATGATGTCATTGGCTGCAATAATCACGTGAGTGTAAGCATCACAGCCATGATGACGTGCCGGCATCGCCTGGAGGGGGTTTAGATCCCTACATAAACAGATATCTGCCCATGTTAGAACTGTTGTGTACTTATTAACTTTACATTCAAGTTTTAAAGAGCTTTAAAAGCAACGTGAGCTGCAGGCCGTCTACACATTCAGCACATATCAAAACGTGACAATGCAAGGTGAGTTTTACATAACTATACAAAATCACTGTTGGCTTTTACAATACATTTAATTTTGTTTAAACGTTACAGTACATGAAAGACGATTCGTTGCAAAGAGCATCATATTTTCTAATCTGTGCTTTACATTCACATGGATTTCACTGCATCCTCTTCTCCAGTTCACATGATTTTCGCCACACATTCATCTTACATAAACATTCATACGATTTTCCTCCTCATTCTTTGTTTCACTATACACTCACATGATTTCCTCTACTCATTCTTTGTTCCCCTACAGGTTCATGCTCTGTTAACATTCACATGACTTTCTCTGCACATTCTTTGCTTCCATTAACATTCACACGATTTCCGCTACACATTCTTCTTACATAAACATTCATACGATTTTCCCCCACTCATTCTTTGTTTCACTATGCATTCATCGGTTCTCTGCTGGCTCATCTTCAATGAACATTCACATGATTTTCTGTACTTATTCTTTGTTTCTCTACACATTCATACGATTTTTGCTGCACACTCTTCTATTAATATTCACACGATTTTCTGTACTTATTCTTTGTTTCTCTACACATTCATAGGCTTACTTACAAAACATACACACCCTAGTTCTAATATAAAGAAGTGTATAACTCGTTTTTCAACTTGAATAATGTAGTGAAAATAATAATTCATGACAATGTCTGTTACAGATTGTTTAGCTGATAGACTTAACAAGATGGTTGAAGAGCGTAGTTTCCTACCGACTCGTCGAGTTCATGATCTCGAAATAGGTTTTAACTATGAGATAAAGTCCTTAAAGAGAGTTCAAACAAGATATGGTACCAGGAACGTATCTTCGCTGGAGGATTGTCAAGTGTTCTTGCCAGAGCGCTATAATTCGTTAACCGATCAAGAGATTGCAGAAATACCTGGGAACGTATACCTCCAGTATAACGGTATGGCAGAGATGGGGAAATTTAAGACATGTAAATTGTCTTTTTTACATGCAAAGAAGGTGCGTAGAAGTGTCAAACTTAAGTATTGAATGTGCTCCCATTTCACAATGAAAAATTCATAAATAAAACAACTGACTCATTGATATTACATATAAAGATACAAAAGATGCATATTATAGAATTTTATAAAAAATTTACGAAATCACAATATCACATGATTTGAGTTTAATTATATCTAGCGCATTGAAATAACTCTAAATATCCGAATGTTTATACAAATCTTTGTGCTTCATTTTACATGCGCCATATGCTTCATTTTACATGTATCATAACAAAAAAAGTAATTCTTTTCAGGTTGCCTTTACTTGCCCAAGATAGTTTTCTAAGACTTTCATTGTGCAATGTTTCAGGGTGTGCAATAAGAGGAAGAAGAAGAGGATTAGCCTGCTGCTATGCAAAGGATGCTGACGCTATTGGAGGGTGGAATAAGCACCATCGCACCTACAAGAAACATTTCGGCGAGAAACGGGTGCTGAGACATCTACATCACCGAAACACATTAAGACAGGATCCTTATATAACATTACAGGGTATACGATGAAAAAATACGGCCAATTTTGTATACAATTCAATGCATAGCTGAGAGTTAGCTCGAACGAGTCTCCCTATATTCACTGAAATTAAGCATTGTGAGCAATAATTTAAGTGACTGTGAAAATACTTTAAGTAATGGTGAAATTTGTATCCTAAAAGACTTGAGCCCTGTATACATTAACAGCATTAAGACTGTTTGCCACGCTGGAATACAAATTATGAAAATAAAGACTTTCATTTAAATAATAAGGAAATTTGCATAACCTGCTGTTACAAGTGTAATACATATACAGAAACAATGAGTCGGACGAGAAAGTGATGGAAATATAAGATAAATAATAACAATAAAAGAATTAAGGTATGCTTTTACATAGTGTTTTTATTCATTAAAAATCCTTGCATTCCTAATGAAAAATAAATCATTACAATGATTAGTTTAAGTTATGTCACAATGATCAAAAAGAGAACCGTCTTTAGATGCATTACTCGATCTTAAGTCAGAGCACCAGAAAATGACAAATCACGGCTTCTCCATTTTAGATGTAGTGTCACTATTCAGGTAAATTCCTGTAACACAGCAGGTTGAGTATGCAGATCCGTGGTCCTAAATGGGTGAAACAGAGTCTTATCCAGCTTAACAGTCTTGAGGATCTCAGCATCAGAAAGTCGAATCACAAGCCTTCTCCACTCGATGAGTGCTGGTTTAACAACAGCATTCTCTTCACCCTGAGATGGTGTAAAGTATATAAATGTTCAACTTGACAAGGGATTCTAAACTCGTTCTTAGAGTCCAGAGTTGATGTATTATATGGTGACAACACATGTTCCTCCTCTTAGCGATCTTGTCGTCGAATCTAGGTGTCATTGAGGTGTCGGTAACATTGAAGATGTCCCATGATTATAGGATTCTGAAGCCCAATAACTGTAGGAACTGCTGATTGCGTGATGTTAACCTGATGGGCGTCAAGGGCAGAGCATGATGTGTGCGTCGAATCATTCCATTATTATATCCTCGACGTCGTTGACTTCTTCTAAAATCTATAGGCATTATGCTTATATCCTTGTTTCTAAAGGCAATGATATTGCTGTTATGCTCCCCCTTTTTGCTCTATGAAGCGGATGTTTATGAACAACAGGTAAAATTTGATTTGATGGTTCCTGTGAAATACGGTATCCAGCCGTAACAGATGGTGTGTCCACTTTTACTATAGAGGAAGGAGACTCATGCAATACTGCGCTAAATTCGTATGATGCTCAACCTAAATATATTCACTAGGAAATCAGATTCAGACAGCTGATTAGATGGAATAACTTTGTCACTGAAGGGCCACAGAACGTTCCTATAGAACAATCACTGGAAAAAATCAAGAGTGAGAGGACATTTTAATGACATTTTTATTATTATTATTATTATTATTATTATTATTATTCACTGATCTAATAAAGAAGACATTCGCATCCTAATATGAGGAATCTTTCTAACTCTTTCATGGTTTCAAGGTTCTGCAGATGCTAATCACGCTATAAAACCACCCAGCTTTAAATTCTGAATAATGTCGCTAATCACGTCGGAAAAGTCATTTTTATCTGGTGTATGAAGCATCAAGAGTACCCTTAGCATGTTTACCAAATCACTAGGATCGGTGTAGCGGTATAGCATCTCGTCTGTATTCGCTTTGGATATATCTTCTAATCTATGTGCGTTGACACTAGTATGCTTGCTTTCATTGGTGTGTTTATTCAGAGCTTGCTCATTCAAAGAAACTGCTCTCATCTGCTGTTTCATCAGTGGTAGCTCTTGATGTTATTACAGGATCACTTGAACTGGTTCCAAGTACGGTACATCTTGAATCCCGCTCTTCGGAACTTGAGAAGATTTCAGGATCTCGTTTGGGTGTTGTAGTCAATGCACAGCTGGTCATCGCTTTATAGCATCTTCTCCTATGTTGCTTAAGCCTTGAAATTGTCCTGTTTTTTTAAAGTTCAATTACATATGCAGCACTTAACAAAGCGATTACTCCCCCCTTGGGAAACATACGAAAAATCAAGATTCTCGTAAATTGACTGTAACTGTCCGTCTTTGTGAGTGTTCATGCTCAAGCAGTATATATAAACTAGTCAATGTATACTGTAGATGTTGAATTCGTATACGATAACACGAGACTGAGCTATTTTTCAACATTTATGTATTTATATATGTACTCAGGATTTGATGCATATAAACAGCCATGTCCGAATTAGACAAAGCAAAATATTGTAGCATTCGCACATAATAGTTGTAATTCCGTTAATTATAACTATCTCATTAAGCACAAGCAGATTCAAGTAGCTAGAAATGGATACATAGAGGTAAGAGTACAAGTTTTCTTGATAGCACAGAGAATGCGAGAGTTGAGTGAGATACTGTCTTTTTCCCTTTGCTGGTCACCTTTTTTCCCCTTTGCTGGTCACCTTTTTCCCTTTGCTGGTCACATTTTTTCCCTTTGCTGGTCACCTTTTCCCCTTTGCAGGTCACATTTTTCCCTTTGCTGGTCCCATTTTTCCCTTTACTGGTCACCTTTTTCCCTTTGCTGGTCACATTTTTCCCTTTGCTGGTCACCTTTTTCCCTTTGCTGGTCAACTTTTTCCCTTTGCTGGTCACATTTTTCCCTTTGCTGGTCACCTTTTTCCCTTTGCTGGTCACATTTTTCCCTTTGCTGGTCAACTTTTTCCCTTTACTGGTCACCTTTTTCCCTTTTCTGGTCACCTTTTTCCCTTTGCTGGTCACATTTTTCCCTTTGCTGGTCACCTTTTTCCCTTTGCTGGTCACGTTTTTCCCTTTGCTGGTCACCTTTTTCCCTTTGCTGGTCACCTTTTTCCCTTTGTTGGTCACGTTTTTCCCTTTGCTGGTCACGTTTTTGCCTTTGCTGGTCACCTTTTTCCCTTTGCTGGTCACATTTTCCCTTTGCTGGTCACCCTTTTACCTTTGCTGGTCCCTTTTTCCCTTTGTTGGTCACGTTTTTCCCTTTGCTGGTCACGTTTTTCCCTTTGCTGGTCACCTTTTTCCCTTTGCTGGTCACGTTTTTCCCTTTGCTGGTCACGTTTTTCCCTTTGCTGGTCACCTTTTTCCCTTTGCTGGTCACATTTTTCCCTTTGCTGGCCACCTTTTTTCCCTTTGCTGGTCACGTTTTTCCCTTTGCTGGTCACGTTTTTCCCTTTGCTGGTAACATTTTTCCCTTTGCTGGTCACCTTTTCCCTGAATGGGTTACGTGATGGGCACGTCAAAAACATTGACATGAAACAGTTTTCCACTAAGTTCACGTCTAAAGTAGCTTTCAAAGTCTAACATATGAATAGGCTGTGAGCATTCTTGTTTCATCCGCTCTAGTTTGACAGCTAAAATAAAATAAATCGCTCTTAATGTATATACGCTAATGAGAAAGTATAAAACAACTATCCCGAATAAAATCGATTAGTATAACGTGAGAGCTAAGGTGGTTGAGCTCGCAAGAGGTTTCGGTTTAATTAACTCTCTCACTAGCCTGCAACCGTTGAAGTACATATACCTGGTTACATATACTGAGGAACTGGGGTAAAGCTAGAGAAAAATTAAAGAGAGGAGACCCTGGAATCATTCCGTTAGACGAATCGTGTAATCTTAGCGACATTGCCTACGCTGAGCTTAAGGTCTCTGCTTCGAGAAACATTGCTGACAAGATCTGGCTGAAACGACTTGGAAAAGCGTGCAAACATCTGATGTTACATTAGGTGAAAACGTTGGCAGCGTGACTAGTAACAGCAATTATGAAGGGAAAGGTAGCTCCGGGTGCAGGAACCACGAAGAAGAAACGAAGAGGATTTCTACCTCTCATACCAATTATTGCAGCTCTAGGCGCTGCTGCTGGAGGGGCAGCCCAAATTGCCTCAGCAGTAAATAAGAAAAAGGCAACAGATAAACAACTTGCCGAAATGATGAGGCATAAGAGAGAAATTGAGAGAAAGGTATCTGTTTAAGGCGGGTCCAAAAAAGAGACGAGGAGGATTTCTACCGCTCATACCAATTATTGCAGCACTAGGAGCCGCCGCTGGAGGTGCATCACAAATTGCTACAGCTGTAAATAAGAAAAAAGCTGCAGATAAACAACTTGCTGAAATGATGAGATGTAACAGAGAAATTGAAGCAATAGGGAGAGGTTTTCCAGTGAACAAGAATAAAGGGAAGAAACACCGAAACCAAGAGGAGACAGAGCCTGAAAGGGAATTCAAAAAACTCAGGCAGAGGGCTATACTTGTCCCGGAAAAAGCATTGAGTAACATAGACCTTGACTTGTATGCCCTACGTTTAAGGATTCCTCATATTAGGATGCAAATGTCTTCTTTATTAGATCAGTGAATAATAATAATAATAATAATAAAAATGTCATTAAAATGTCCTTTCACTCTTGATTTTTTCCAGTGATTGTTCTATAGGAGCGTTCTGTGGCCCTTCAGTGACAAAGTTATTCCATCTAATCAGCTGTCTGAATCTGATTTCCTAGTGAATATATTTAGGTTGAGCATCATACGAATTTAGCGCAGTATTGCATGAGTCTCCTTCCTCTATAGTAAAAGTGGACACACCATCTGTTACGGCTGGATACCGTATTTCACAGGAACCATCAAATCAAATTTTACCTGTTGTTCATAAACATCCGCTTCATAGAGCAAAAAGGGGGAGCATAACAGCAATATCATTGCCTTTAGAAACAAGGATATAAGCATAATGCCTATAGATTTTAGAAGAAGTCAACGACGTCGAGGATATAATAATGGAATGATTCGACGCACACATCATGCTCTGCCCTTGACGCCCATCAGGTTAACATCACGCAATCAGCAGTTCCTACAGTTATTGGGCTTCAGAATCCTATAATCATGGGACATCTTCAATGTTACCGACACCTCAATGACACCTAGATTCGACGACAAGATCGCTAAGAGGAGGAACATGTGTTGTCACCATATAATACATCAACTCTGGACTCTAAGAACGAGTTTAGAATCCCTTGTCAAGTTGAACATTTATATACTTTACACCATCTCAGGGTGAAGAGAATGCTGTTGTTAAACCAGCACTCATCGAGTGGAGAAGGCTTGTGATTCGACTTTCTGATGCTGAGATCCTCAAGACTGTTAAGCTGGATAAGACTCTGTTTCACCCATTTAGGACCACGGATCTGCATACTCAACCTGCTGTGTTACAGGAATTTACCTGAATAGTGACACTACATCTAAAATGGAGAAGCCGTGATTTGTCATTTTTTGGTGCTCTGACTTAAGATCGAGTAATGCATCTAAAGACGGTTCTCTTTTTGATCATTGTGACATAACTTAAACTAATCATTGTAATGATTTATTTTTCATTAGGAATGCAAGGATTTTTAATGAATAAAAACACTATGTAAAAGCATACCTTAATTCTTTTATTGTTATTATTTATCTTATATTCCATCACTTTCTCGTCCGACTCATTGTTTCTGTATATGTATTACACTTGTAACTGCAGGTTATGCAAATTTCCTTATTATTTAAATGAAAGTCTTTATTTTCATAATTTGTATTCCAGCGTGGCAAACAGTCTTAATGCTGTTAATGTATACAGGGCTCAAGTCTTTTAGGATACAAATTTCACCATTACTTAAAGTATTTTCACAGTCACTTAAATTATTGCTCACAATGCTTAATTTCAGTGAATATAGGGAGACTCGTTCGAGCTAACTCTCAGCTATGCATTGAATTGTATACAAAATTGGCCGTATTTTTTCATCGTATACCCTGTAATGTTATATAAGGATCCTGTCTTAATGTGTTTCGGTGATGTAGATGTCTCAGCACCCGTTTCTCGCCGAAATGTTTCTTGTAGGTGCCGATGGTGTTTATTCCACCCTCCAATAGCGTCAGCATCCTTTGCATAGCAGCAGGCTAATCCTCTTCTTCTTCCTCTTATTGCACACCCTGAAACATTGCACAATGAAAGTCTTAGAAAAAACTATCTTGGGCAAGTAAAGGCAACCTGAAAATAATTACATTTTTTGTTATGATACATGTAAAATGAAGCATATGGCGCATGTAAAATGAAGCACAAAGATTTAAATAAACATTCGGATATTTAGAGTTATTTCAATGCGCTAGATATAATTAAACTCAAATCATGTGATATTGTGATTTCGTAAATTTTTTATAAAATTCTATAATATGCATCTTTTGTATCTTTATATGTAATATCAATGAGTCAGTTGTTTTATTTATGAATTTTTCATTGTGAAATGGGAGAACATTCAATACTTAAGTTTGACACTTCTACGCACCTTCTTTGCATGTAAAAAAGACAATTTACATGTCTTAAATTTCCCCATCTCTGCCATACCGTTATACTGGAGGTATACGTTCCCAGGTATTTCTGCAATCTCTTGATCGGTTAACGAATTATAGCGCTCTGGCAAGAACACTTGACAATCCTCCAGCGAAGATACGATCCTGGTACCATATCTTGTTTGAACTCTCTTTAAGGACTTTATCTCATAGTTAAAACCTATTTCGAGATCATGAACTCGACGAGTCGGTAGGAAACTACGCTCTTCAACCATCTTGTTAAGTCTATCAGCTAAACAATCTGTAACAGACATTGTCATGAATTATTATTTTCACTACATTATTCGAGTTGAAAAACGAGTTATACACTTCTTTATATTAGAACTAGGGTGTGTATGTTTTGTAAGTAAGCCTATGAATGTGTAGAGAAACAAAGAATAAGTACAGAAAATCGTGTGAATATTAATAGAAGAGTGTGCAGCAAAAATCGTATGAATGTGTAGAGAAACAAAGAATAAGTACAGAAAATCATGTGAATGTTCATTGAAGATGAGCCAGCAGAGAACCGATGAATGCATAGTGAAACAAAGAATGAGTGGGGGAAAATCGTATGAATGTTTATGTAAGACGAATGTGTAGCGAAGATCGTGTGAATGTTAATGGAAGCAAGGAATGTGCAGAGAAAGTCATGTGAATGTTAACAGAGCATGAACCTGTAGGGGAACAAAGAATGAGTAGAGAAAATCATGTGAGTGTATAGTGAAACAAAGAATGAGGAGGAAAATCGTATGAATGTTTATGTAAGAAGAATGTGTGGCGAAAATCATGTGAACTGGAGAAGAGGATGCAGTGAAATCCATGTGAATGTAAAGCACAGATTAGAAAATATGATGCTCTTTGCAACGAATCGTCTTTCATGTACTGTAACGTTTAAACAAAATTAAATGTATTGTAAAAGCCAACAGTGATTTTGTATAGTTATGTAAAACTCACCTTGCATTGTCACGTTTTGATATGTGCTGAATGTGTAGACGGCCTGCAGCTCACGTTGCTTTTAAAGCTCTTTAAAACTTGAATGTAAAGTTAATAAGTACACAACAGTTCTAACATGGGCAGATGTCTGTTTATATAGGGATCTAAACCCCCTCCAGGCGATGCCGGCACGTCATCATGGCTGTGATGCTTACACTCACGTGATTATTGCAGCCAATGACATCATCTCTTGCTGCGCATGCGCGGAGGCTCTCGGCACTTCTACCCCTACTTGTTTCACTTCCTCTCGCTCTCTCTCCCTCTCTCGCTCTCTCTCACACAGAGTACATCCATAATGTGTTACACAAAGCTGCATGCAGTTAAAGCATCAATCTAAGCTATGTATTCTAGAGTACAGAGGAAAATCAGTGAAGTCATTGAAAGATCGGGATTCGAACTAGGGGCAACTGATTGGAAATTATATACAGCATTAATTGTTCATTGCATGAGCTATCAAACATGCTTTCGTCCACGGCTCTGTCTCTGCTAGTTTCTGCGATAATTGAGATTTAAACTTAAGGATCGAACCCTGGACGTCAGGTACCCGAATATACACCCGCAAGATATTATCTGATGACAAAAACGTAATAGGTTTATTTGGTGCCTTTGTCTTAATTATTTACTATGTTATTAAATTTATAAGTAAACTTCATTGAATCGGTATTCGAACTCAGAACGACAGAAACAAAATTATTTGTTTGATGTGTTTAAAAGACCTGTATGCAATTGCAACATTGATCTAAGTGATATATTCTAGTGTACACTGGAAAATTAAGGAAGTCACTGAAAAATCAGGATTCGAACTAGGGACAACTGATTGGAAATTATATAAGGCATTAATTACCCATCATAGGAGCTAACAATCGTGCTCTGGGCGGTTACTCTATCCCTGTTAGTTTCTGAGATAATTGAGATTTTAAAATTAGGGGTCGAACCCGTGACACCTGGTACTCTAATATACATGCACAAGAAACGAGCTAATGGCATAAAAGTAATAAAGCTTATTTACTGTTTTTATTTTAATTGGTTTTGGAGTTATTAGAAGATGAATTTGTAATCACTCCTAGGATTGTAACCCATGCATCCAGACCAGTTTCGAGCAAATCGTAAATGACGCGTCGCACCCCGAGCTATAATTAGTTTTTATTGCATCATTTTGTCTCTTTTCATTCAGGACATGCGCGTGAGTTGGTGTGTGCGTGTGTGGGTTGGTGCTGTTGGGTGTAAGTGAACAGGCATATGTGCTTGCACGTGTGTGTGTGTGGTCGTGTTCGTATGTGCAAGTGTAACGGTGTATGTATGTATGTACGTGAGTGTGTGTGCGTGTATGTGTGTGTGTATTCGTGTGTGTCTATGTATATGTATGTGTGAGTGTAAGAGCACTGGTGTATGTATGTATACGCATGAGGTGCGTGAATGCGTGTGTGCACTGGTGTATGTATGTGTGTGTGTACTGTTGTATGTATGTGCGTGTGTGTATGTGCTTGCATGCGTGCACCAGTGTATGTTTGCTGATGTGTGTACAAGTGCTCGTGTATATGCGAACGCCTGAATGTGTACAAGTCGTGGAGAAAGAAAGAGATAGATAGAAATAAAAAGAGAGGAGAAGAAGAAAGAATGTTGTCTAGGCTTCGGGATATCTAAGTATGCATCAGGGTTTAATATAAATAATTATATTTGCTAAATGCAATTTTAATCCGACCGTCCCCTGCTTCAATATTTTAATAGTTATTATAACGTTTCGCAGGGTAAGATTCAAACTAGGGGCCTCTGGGTTCCTAACAATACAGCTCGTTAAACATTGTAATGTTGTATAAATTAAATTATATTTGTTAAACACGTTTTAATCTGACCGTGCATAGTTAAATAGTTATTGCGCATTAGAGTTTCGCAGATTCGATCTAGGACCCCATGAACAACCTTTTATTAATTATTGTAATGATATATAAAAATTAAATTATATTTGTTAAATACGTCTTAATCTGGCCGTGCATAGTTTAATAGTTATTGCGCATTAGAGTTTCGCAGATTCGATCTAGGACCCTCTGAACACACTTTTTATTAATTATTGTAATGATATATAAAAATTAAATTATATTTGTTAAATGCATTTTAATCTGACCTTGCATAGTTTAATATTTATTAAGCATTAGAGTTTCGCTGCGTAAGATTCGAGCTAGAACCCTCTGAACACCCTTTCATTAATTAGGGTAATGATATATAAAAAATTAAATTATATTTGATAAATACATTTTTTTAATCTGACCTTGCATAGTTTAATAGTTATTACGCGTTAGAGTTTCACTTGGTAAGAGTCGAGCTATAATCCTCTGAACGCGCTTTTATTAATTAAGGTAATGATATAATAATATCAATCATTAATTTCGCATTAGCAATAAACTTTTGATTACAGTAAGAATCGAGCACCGATCTATGGATATCCACACAGAGGTTTAATGCATGTAATGAAATGTATATTAGGCGCTTTTTCAGAGTCCCTGCCTGAAATGGGCCAAGCAGAATGCTTGTTAACTATGCTCGGATATATTCGTAGGATCTCGTAAAACATCGGAGAGAACAGTCCCTCAGGCAAAATCATGATGGCCGACTCTGACGTTGTTATGCAGAGTTGGTAAACAGACTTCTCTCTCTTTCACGCAAACAAGGACAGGATGAGCATAAGGCAACCTTCAGATTCTTTTGTTAAGCTAGCAGGTGCTCGAACAATGGAAAGGGTCAGGCTTTGTTATGGAGCAGTGGAATGGGAAACGCCGCAGTTTTCTTTCTAAACTAGTCTTGCCCAGGACAATAGAAAGGCACACAATAGAATCTCTTACACAATGGAAAGGGACCGGCTTTGTTATAGGGTTGTGGGATGAGTATTCCAGATGGTCTAAAGAAGGCTTGCCCGGGACAATAGAAAGGCACACACAATAGAATCTCTTCCACAATGGAAAGGGAACCGGCTTTGTTATGGGGCAGTGGAATGAGAAATAAATGCTTGCACCGGACAATAGAACTTGTTTCTCTGTTAACTGACTTAGGTTCTCTTTGTCACAACCCTAATTCATCATGGGCTTTGTTCATTTTGTCAGCTGAAGGGTAAGCATTGTTCTTTTGTTAAAAGCTAGTGGAATGAGTATGCCACGTGTTCGACAAACAATAGGAGTGGAGTGGGTAACTGCAACAGTGCAGAAGTGGCCTGATGTGGAATGGGTAGGAAAAACATCTCGCCTTTGTTACAGAACCTTAAATTTATGACCCCTTTGTTCGTTTTGACAGTTGATTGACAGCCTTAATTGCTTAACTGTCAAGCTTCCATTGTACTCAACAAGATTTACGACCGCAGCTGCATGTAAAACTACCTAGGAGGTGGGGTGGAAGGGGGAAAATGGGGGAGGGAGCTCATGTGCATATGAATAGACATTGCATGCATAAATTAAGTGGGCCAGCTCTCTTATTTTCCTACTACTAACGTACTATACGAAAAATGTAAATCTCGTTAAAGCACGCAATTTATTTCAAGTTACCTTTTTGTGGCATAAGCTATTTCTGGGATATCCATTATTAATGGTTCGAATTGTTCATTTCTTGGTCATTCTCTTAAAGTCCTGTCACATTCAGTTGTTTCTCGCGATTCCATGGAAACAGCATGGCATTTTAAAGCCAACATATAGCGTCCAGTTATTAAACATCTGTTAATCGCTGTTTTTTACTCTCTCTACTATGTATAGTAAGTAGGGGAAGTATTGTATTCCACCCAAAAATTCGATATCGAGATTTCACCGGAAATACACGTTTTGAGACCCCCTGAATCCAAAAAAGGCATTTTTGGAAACATGTCCGTGTGTGTGTCTGTGTATGTGTGTGTGTGTGTGTGTGTGTGTGTGTGTTTGTGTGTGTGTGTCTGTGAACAGCATAACTCAGAAACGAACAGTCGGATAAACACCAAACTTGGTATTTAGGTTCAGTATCTTCCAGAGATGCGACACGAAGGTTTTCAAGAAAATCCCTCCACTCCAGACTACCCTTTAGATGCAACATTTTTCGAAAATTTTAATTTTCTCAAAAATGGCTCTAACGATTTTGATTAAAATATCATATGTTTAAGATATTTTCATGGCAAATGAAATGTATATCTCGAATTTTCTGGGAATGTCTCCAAAAGTATTCTTCATTGTGAACGACTTTTACATAACTGGTAAACCATAAGAGATAGACAAAATGTTACTACACAAAAAATGTAGATCGCGTTACAATACATAATTTATATCATATACATTTTTGTTGTTGAGTGAACCATTTTGGAGATATTGCTTGTTATTCCCTTAACTTTTTCAATACTTATTTTCTTAAATGGGAATTCGTTATTCATTTTTACTTTCTCTACTACGTACAGTAAGTATGGTAAGTATTGTATTCCACCCAAAAATTCGATACCGATGTTTCACCGGAAATACATGGTTTGAGACCCCCTGAATCCAAAAAAAGCATTTTTGGAAACATGTCCGTGTGTGTGTGCGTGTGTGTGTGTCTGTGAACAGCATAACTCAGAAACGAACAGTCGGATAAACACCAAACTTCGTATTTAGGTTCAGTATCTTTCAGAGATGCGATACGAAGGTTTTCAAGAAAATCCTCCCACCCCAGATTACCCTTTACATGGAACATTTTTCGAAAATTTTAATTTTCTCAAAAATGGCTCTAATGATTTGATTAAAATATCATATGTTTAAGTTATTATCATGCCAAATGAAACGTATATCTTGAATTTTCTGGGAATGTCTCCAAAAGTATTCTCCATTGTGAATGACTTTTGCATAACTGGTAAACCATAGACAAAATTTTACTACACAAAAAATGTAGATCGCGTTAAAATACACAATTTATGTCATATACTTTTTGTTTTGTTGAGTGAACCATTTTCGAGATATTGCTTGTTATTCCCTTAAATTTTTCAAATACTTATTTTCTAAAATGGGAATTCGTTATTCATTTTTTTGTCTTGGATATGCAAAGAGTATTAATCTGTGGCAAAGGGAATGGTGCTACACATAGCAACCAGCTATTAAGAGATATGTCTATGCTTAAAGGATACTGCATTTGTATATTGCCCTTGCAATTACAAAACAAGGGGAGCATAGTAGGCCTTAAGCGATAATTGTAATTCTCTTTGCATGTCAAAAGATCGTTACTGCAAATATGTATCTCGATTAATATGAAATAGATGGAGAATAAGAGTTAGTAAAAATAGTTTGTACAAGAGTAGAGAAAGTCATGTGAGTATAACACATCAGATTTTTTTTTAGTTCCATTTATACTCCGCCTTTAACTACAATGGTTTTATCAGTGCGGACTTTTCTTTGGGACATACTATTGCTTATAGGCAATGATGTTAACTCGTATTTGCGTGTCGTTGAATTTCTGGTAAACTTTGGGTTTTAATCATTAGATCACATACACATGCGTACTCTCATTCATACTTCCAAACTCTGGGGAGGATAGGGAATAATTTTGGCTAGAGAAAACTCCCAGCCGGGAATCGAACCCGACACCTCTCGCACAGTAGGCAGGTGCTCTAACGACTGAGCTACGAGGGCAGCCTCTGTGCTATTTGTATCTATAACGAAATGTGTAATGTAGCTGTCTCTGTAAAGGTTTATCTCGATTAAATCGAAGTAGATAGAAAAACAACTTTTAATAAGAATGGTGTGTATAATACCCAATAATAAACGATAGAGATTAGAGAAATTCATGTGAATGTATTCACATCAGATTTTTTTTAACCTACAGACCAGATCTAGGGTTTCGTTTGAATGTTGTGTAGGTCCACCAAGAAATAGAATTCGCATAGTGCTTGAACAGCTGTTTTGATTCTGAGCAGATAAGAATCCGTTGAGTTTGTTTGCAGAAGAATGTGATTTGCAGAAGCATTTAATGCACAGCAAGAGCTCCCGCAATGGCTAATGCGCTTACCAACCTGGTCTTGGGTTCTTAGTGGTCTTCCTAACTGAATGACATAACAGTCCTTAAAATCTGGAATGTTATGCGCTTTATCTAATTAGCTGAAAAGTACAGTAATCCTATTGTCACATAATTACATGTACTTCACATCCAGCCTTGACCTTGCTGTCTGTTTCAACTACTCGTCTTCGCAATAACAGCGAGGTAGGATGCATTTTTCTTCGTCGTAATGGATAATTTGCTACATCATAATCACTCATACCTAAAGAGGATAAATGCAAATTATTTTGAAGTCATGAAAAGGCAAATAAAGCCAGGCTTGTAGTTATCAAGCAAGGAATAGTACTTAGAAATTCTCAAAAGTATTGACAAATATGTGTTATCTGAATTAAACAATCTGATGTGATAATTTACATGACTTTCTCTACCCTCTATCGCTTATTAGTGGGTATACAAATTATTCTTTAGAAAGTTTATTTTCAGTTTAATCGAGACAAACCTTTCCGAAAACAGCTGCATTACACATTTCTTGATAGATACAAAGGGAGTAGCGATAATCAAATGTTTAAGAAATGGATGCTCTGCATGCAATTGCGATAAACTTCTGAACATTGAAAGCACTTTGAAAAGAACGACAAAGTATTGAACAATTCGAACCATTAATAACGTATATCTCTGAAATGGCTGATGCCAACAAAAATTTATTTTAAAATAAATTGTGTGTTTTAAGATCTACATTTTTTGTGTAGTGCGTTTTCGTCTATTCGTTTAACGTTTACCAGTTATACAAGATTATACAAAATTCCTTCCGAATGAAGAGGACTTCACGAGCTAATCGCAGAAAATTCAAGATATACATCTTATTTTTAATGTAAATATCGTTAATATATGGTATTTTAATAAAAATCGTTAGAGCCATTTTTGAGAAAATAAATTTCGAAAAATGTTCCATGTAAAGAGTAGTTTGAGGTGAGGGGGATTTTCTAAAATCTTCATCTCTCATCATCGCATCATGGTACTGAACTTAAATAGCAAATTTGGTATTTATCCTACTTTTCGTATGCTGTTCACAGATACACAGACAGACACCACAGACCTTTTTCTGAAGTGCTTTTTTGGATTCGGGGGGCCTCAAAACATGTATTTCCGGTGAAATATCGTATCGAAGTTTTGGGTGGAATGCAGTAACTTCTCTACCCACTAGGTACGTAGTAGAGAAAGTAAAAAAAGAAGTGTGTGTCTGTGAACAGCATAAGTCAAAAGCAAAAACTCGAATAAATACCTAACTTCATATTTAAGTTCAGTATCTTCCAAAGATGCAACACAAAGATTTTCAAGAAAACCCTTCCACCCCAAACTACTGTTTATATTAAAAACGTTTCGTAATTTTCTATTCTATAAAAATGGCTAATGATTAATTAAAATGGCATTTATTTAAGATTTACAGATGATAAAATGTGTGTCTTGAATTTTCTGGACTGTGAAGTCCTCTTCATTCGAAAGAAATTTTGTATAACTGGTAAACCATAAGTGACACACAAAAACCTACTGCACAAAAACTGTAGACCTTTTTACATCACACATTTTGGTTCAAACAACTTTTTGTAGCATCAACCATAACCGATATTGTTTTGAATTTTTAATAGGTAGTTTTGTAAGTTTTTAAAAGTGCTATTCAGCCATTTCTAGCGATCCCATAAAAAGAGTATAGAATTTTAAGGCCGATATATAACCCTCGCTTTGAAACATCTGACTATCGATTCAGTATCCTTGTGCCTCTTGTACCTATAACGAAATGTTTAATGAAACTATTTATGCAAACGTTTATCTATCTCTATTAACATGAAGTAGATATTTCAGTAAGTTTTCGTAAGAATAGTTTGTGTGCGAATTTTAAATCCGGGTATAGGATCGGTGCCCACTCAGCACCTTGAGGAAAGTGAGGAGCTGCGATAGGCAGCGGTCCCGAGCCAACTTTCCGGTTGGGAGATGCATGATGCTACCCACATCACTTCCCTGTATCGGCTGGATGATAGCCCACCTCTGCCGAGCGTAATTGGGCGTGAGGCTGGCAGTCGGCTTGGCAGGCCAGGACCGTCGCGGGCTGTAGCGCCACAGTATTTGTTTTCTTTTACTTTTAATATTTGCCTGAGAAGCGCGCTGCTCTTGCGTACTACAACGCAGATGCTGAAACAGGGCTTGCGTCTAAAATTCTTGTGTGTGTGTGTGTGTGTGTGTGTGTGTGTGTGTGTGTGCGCGCGCGCGCGCGCGCGCGTGCGAAGTTGACAATTGTTGAAGAAATGATTTAAAGGTATTTATGATTGAAAATTAAAGGGAGGGACTTGACCTTGCGCCCTTTAGCTTAAGCCACTACTGTTATATCTGCGATTCTTATTTAAGTTCGAATTTCCGAGATGCAAACTGTGATAGCAGAAGAAAACGGTTAGAATTCAGTTTCTCTCCCTCTCTCTCCCTTCCCCTCTCTCTCACTCGCTCACTAATTCCGTTTTGGAGGTGTCAGAAGTTTTGAACATGAGCACTGTAGCGTATGTTTCTTCACGGGAGACCCCAAAGCCTGGTCAGAACATCGCATACCTGCAAGAGAATATACAAGAGTTTCTAAACCTCCATTAAGTACACGTGTGTTACACGGAATATAAAGGGAGGGTCTAACAGGCACAAAATCTCACAAGCCGCCCGACCTGTTGCTAAGAATGACTCAAGTACAGCTACGCTGGCATGTGATACGAATCTTAAAGCTGCGCTTTTATCTTGTTTCAACCACGTAGGTACGCGTACATAGTAGGCAGACCTTTGCAGACAAAGTTACATTACACATTTCATTGTAGACGCAAGGGGGATCGAGGAAACCGAAGTTGTAGTCAAATGTTTAAAAGCGGGTCCATATAAGCTGGCCTTGAAATTCCATTCTCTTTCCATGATATCTCGAGAAACAACTGAATAGCTATAATGTGAAACAAGTGAATAGTGACATAGTGTTGAAAAAGTCAGCCCAATAAGAACGTATATCTCGGAAATGCTGATGCCACAAAAAATGTATTTAAAATGTATTTAGTGCTTTAAAGAGATCTAAATTTTTTTTATGTAGTAAGTTTTTGCTTCTTTTATGGTTAGTCATTATAAAAAAAAACTGATGCGATATATTCACATGACTTTCTCTACCCTCTATCTTTTATTAGTGGATATACAAGCCCTCCTTACTAAAGCTTATTTTTCTACCTACATACTTCATTTTAATCCCAATAAACCTTTGCAGAACTAGTTACATCACGTATGTTATAGATACAAAGAGAACAGCGATAGTAAAATGTTTAAGAACTAGACGCTCTACGCTGGTCTTAAAATTCCATACTGTTTCCATGCAGTCACAGGAAACAACTGAATGTTGAAAGGACTTTAAAGAATGACCAAGTAATGAACAATTCGGACCATTAATAACGGTTATCTCAGAAATGGCTGATGCCACATAAAAGTTTATTTGGAATAAATTGTGTGTTTTAAAAAGAGATCTACCTTTTTTGTGTAGTACGTTTTCGTCTATCGCTTAAAGTTTACCAGTTATACAGCATTATACAAAATTCCTTCCGAATAAGGACTTCCTAGGCTATTCAAGATTGAGGCAGTATTTTTAATACTTGAATAATTTCAATTAAATTATATTATATATAATTTCAATAATAGCCCGGCTTGAAGTAATATGTATGTAATAATTTTTAAAATGTATGTAACAGTCATTGCATATGCTTATATTATTGTAAACATGTTTTAATAATAGTATATGAATGCATTATGTAATTTAATAATGTAAGAGCTGTGAGAATAATAAGTTTAAAGTTGCTAACAATCAGGTAACCTTGAGGCAATAATAAGTTTAAAAGTTTGAATGCTACTAGTCATGATTAGGGCAGCAATAATGTAAATTTTGTGACAGTTTAAAATTAGCCAATCAACAGCCAGAAAAAGTTTTAATTAAATGCAGGTATTCTATTGGACTAGGATTAGCGAATCAGAGACTTGAAATACAAAACGTTAAAAGTTTTGACGGTTGAAATATGTTCAGTTGCTGGCAGACCTTGGTAGTGACCGGATGGAAGATGTGTTTTCTAAAGAAATATTACGTATTCGTGGGTAACGAAAATTAAGTATACGTGATAACAAAGTGCAAGTTTTAAATTAAAGAATCTCACAGCTCTT
Organism: Deroplatys truncata; assembly: GCA_030765065.1. Classification (NCBI taxonomy): domain Eukaryota; kingdom Metazoa; phylum Arthropoda; class Insecta; order Mantodea; family Mantidae; genus Deroplatys; species Deroplatys truncata. Next base: position 20,334,855 of record CM060979.1, read on the forward strand.
AATATCAGTGTAGTGCTCTTTGATTTGTGCCAAGGATTAATAAAAAGAAGTGAATTTAAAACTTAAAATCTCTGTATGCTTATATTCTTGTCGTACCCTAATTAAGAGAAGCCTGTTTCTAAAGTAAGACTGACGCAGCCGAGGCAAACATAAACATAAATATTATCTATTGAAGCAGTTTAATAACAAAGTTAAATAATTTTTTAAAAAAACCTAGAGCGTAACAACAAAAACACATCTTAAAAATCGGCTTCTCGTACGTAACAGTATATTACGTAACAAACAATCTTCTTCAAATTGTCATTCACACATGGAGCTGATTAAATAAATAAACTCCAAGAACAATAACTTCTTCAAGTTGACGTCCATACGTGGGGCACATCCTACTTTAAGTTGGCATCCATACGAGGGACAGTTAAACCAAAGCAACTATTCTACTTCAAGATATATGTTTTATTTGTCACGTAAATATCTTTAATATATAGTATTTTAATAAAAATTGTTAGAGCCATCTTTTAAAAAATAAAAAAATATCTTAGGGTTTTCTTCAGTAATGGTTCCAATTTTATTGTTCACTACTTGTCATTGTCTTAAAATTGCATCAATTTTCATTTGTTTCCCGCGATGTCATGGAAACAGTATGGAATTTTAAGGCAGCATATAGCGTCCAGTTCTTAAACATTTGACTATCGCTGTTCCCTTTATATCGATAACGAAATGAGTAATGTAGCTGTTTCTGCAAAGGTTTATCTCGATTAAAGTGAACTAGATAGGAAAATAAATTTTGAAGAATAATTTGTATACCCACTAATAAACAATAGAGGGTAGAGAAGTCATGTTCCTATAACACATCAGATTTTGTATGAATAGCACTCTGCAATTACTATATACTTTTAATGGTAACCCCTATTAAGCTTTTAAGTAATTTCTCTCTTGAAAACGTTTTACACGCCCATGCTGGTTTTAATTATTATTGAGTCTTTTATGTAAATAAGTGCAATCTTTTTAGTTCGGTACTGTGTTTTCGCCCACGTGGGAAGTAGAAAGCAATAAAGCATCATATTAATGACAAAGCGATGGTTAAAACTAAAATGATCGGTTTCCCAGTCGTAAACCAATAGTTTTTGTAGTTGACCATTTACCGTACACTTTATCGCTAAGTAGCCACTATTTTATTATTACACGAAACGATGGAATTGCTGACATTAGGAATCAGACACGTTGTCAACATAGGCTCATTGGCCCAGAACGCGAAATATTAATTACAATACTAAGAGTAACATCACATTAATAAATAATATAGATAGCCGGCAATAACAAGAATAATGAAATTATGATAGCAAAGTCTTGATAAAAGGTCTAATTACAAAAAAGTATAATACGCCCTTAAGCTACTAAAAAACACACAGTATGAAAACAGGCCATTATAGGCACTAGAAAATTAGTAAATTTTACTCCAGTAGGCACGAAACATACAGCGCCTACTATTCTAAACAAAGGAACAAAATAGGCAAATAGGCAAATTGCCAAGCTCTACTCATTAAGATGTTTTAGTACGGGGGTCATTCAATAAGTAAGTTTCGCTATTTTATAAAAAAAACATTACACACAGTTGATCATGTTGAATTAATTTTATTTATATTGTACAATCCTTCTGTTACTTTTCTACGTAGTCAACAAATTTTTCAAGCATTTTTGGGGACGTGACACAAGTTTTTCCTAGCCAGTGTTGTACCAGGTCGGGTCCTGTGCTCGTAACCAGCTGTTCACTTTTGATTGATCTTCGTCAACTTCCCAGTTGAATCTTCTGAGCCCCCCTGGGTCAAAATTCAACTTCTCGTATCCTCCGTATTCAGCGGAGCTTGCCCCAAGTGATTTTCACATGTTCCCCTGACTCAAAGGTAAGCACTTTTAACACTGATGATGAAGTCAAATAAGTGAACAGAGCACAGGACCCGACCTGGTACAACACTAGCTTGGAAAAACTTGTGTCACGTCCCCAGAATTGCTTGGAAAACATGTTGACTATGTAGAAAAGTAACAGAAGATTTGTACAATATAAATAAAATTAATTCAACATGATCAACTGTGTGTAATGCGTTTTATAAAATAGGGAAACTTACTTATTGAACGCCCCTCGTAATTTCTTTGATCAAGCGCATGTAACGGAAAAATGGTTTGAAAGGGGGCGGGGGAGGAGTAGAAAGTGAGAAAGAAACAAAGGGAAAGTATAAAGAAAATGCATTTCTTTCCGTTGCAGCTTCAGATCGTTAATAAATTCCTAGAACTAAAAAGATTATATCTCGTTATGATGGCTTTTTGCATCCTGAGCAGCTAAAATCGTTACGATCTACAAACCTCTAAACGAATGCAATAAAGATAATTTGTAGACCAGCGATAGAATGATCACCAATATATCTTATCCTCGACAAAGGGTCGGAAACTTTCAGTCACGACTTAACCGTGTAGCGAGTGACCAACTTTTTATTCCCATAATTTTGCTCATTTTCATGAGCAATCGAATCTGATCACGTTTCCCTCAAGCGATTTGTAGGCAGATATGCAAATGATTTAGTGTGCATTATTGTATTATCCGGTTTAACACGATGCTATTCATAAGAAGTGCGGATGCTATAATATCAGTATAGGGGGTGGATTGATAAATCAGTGACTTTTTAAAGAAAATAACAATTGTTTTTCTTCTAAAAAATCAACTTTATTTCTCAACATAGTCTCTTTTCACTTCAATACACGTTGTCCAACGTTTTAACCCTTCCAAAAAACATGATTTTTCGAAGTCTGCAAAATATGAGGCTGTTTCTGCCATGATGTGTTCACCTGACATGAATTTCTTTCCAGTGACCCAATTTTTCAGGTTTGCGAAGAGGAAGAAGTCGCTCGGAGCCAAATTTGGAGAATATGGTGGGTGAGGTAGCAGTTCGTAGCCCAATTCCACAAATTTTGCGATGGCAATGGCTGACTTGTGTGCGGGTGCTTTATCCTGGTGAAAGAGAACCTTTTTCTTCACCATATGGGGCCGTTTCTTTAATAATTCCTTGTGAAACTGATCCAGCATTGCGACATAATATGAATCTGTGATCGTTTCATCCTTTTCCAGGTAGTGGATGTCTATCACCCCTTGTGAATCCCAAAAGACAGCTCCCATGATTTTTCCTGCCGACGGAATGGTTTTCGCTTTCTTTGGAGTAGGTTCGGCAAAGGAAATCCATTGCTTTGATTGTTTGGTTTCAGGTTGATAGTATTGGACCCAAGTTTCATCAACCGTGATATAACGCCGCAAAAACTCATTTGGGTTGCGCTGGAACATGTTCAAACATCCCTGTGAAATGGTCGCACGATTCCGCTTGTTCTCAACTGTGAGCAGTAGTGGCACCCATCTTGCTGACAGTTTCTCATGCCCAAAACTGTCGTCCTCCGTGGACTAGTGGTACCGTGCTAGCCTCTAGTTCCCAAGGTCAAGGTTTAAACCCGGCGGAGTTTGGATTTTTTCGGGAAGTCAAGCCTTCGGAAGGGAAGTAAAGCCGGTGGTCCCGTGTCGTAGATTTATGGCACGAAAAAAAACCCTCAAGTTCTGATAAAGAGGCCTCTGAGCAAAATTACCGGTCTTTCACGCCCAATATGGATGGGACGCTAAGGACCATAGTAATTAAAGAGCGTCCATAAATAAAATTAAAAAAAAACTTCGTGCAGAATGTTATACACCCATTCACTCGAGATGTTTACGGTCTTGTCTATCTCATGAATTTTCACTCGGCGGTGTTCCAACACAATATCGTAAACTTTGTTCACCAGTTCTTCTGTTGTGACACCAACCGGCCGTCCTGTGGACACGGCATCTCTTGTGCTCGAACGGCCACATCGAAATTCTGTGAACCATGCCATGTGATGGAGCAGAGTCCTCATAATACTTGTTCAGCTTTCCTTCCGTTTCCTTCACCGTCTTACCACGCAAAAAGTAGTGCTTTAACAAAACACGAAATTCACTTTTCCCTATTTTCTACGAAGAAACACACCTGCTTATTTTAGACGCTCTCAACAATATTCTAAGAAACAAATGACGAATTTCTGCGATTATACACAGAATAGATGTAAGACTTGGGTGCAAACAAGAAACCTGCGATTAGAGCGCTATCTCTCGCCAAAATAATGGACTTATCAATCCGCTCTTGTAAATGCAAAAATTAAACTTCTGAAAATTATCACACAGGTGCGTGTGGGGTAATTTCAAAAACCTTTCAACCGATTTTGATAATTCTTTCATAATTGGAAAGCGCAATACCTTCTGATAACGTGGTCTACAAAACACCTTTTAATTTCATTTCATAAATTACTAAAAAATTAAAATCTCATGTGTTACATTCACATAACTTTCTCTGCCCTTTATCGCTTATTAGTGGGTATACAAATTACTCTTACGACAGTTTATTGTCCTGTCTACTTCAGTTTAATCCAGATAAAACTTTGCAGAAATAGTTGCATTACATATTTCGTTATGCAGACAAAGGGAACAGCGATAGTAAAATGTTTAACAACTTGGCACTATATGCTGGCCTTAAAATTCCATACTCTTTCCATATAATCGTGAGAAACAACTGAAAGTTGACAGGACTTCAGAAGAATGCCTAAGTATTTATAACGGATATCTCGGAAATGGCGTATGCCACAAAAAGTTATTTGAAATACATTGTGTATTTTAAAGAAATATACATTTTGTGTGTAGTACGCTTTCGTCTTTAACGTTTACCAGTTATACAAGTTTATACAAAATTGCTTCTGAATGAAGAGGACTTCACAGGATATTCCCAGAAAATTCGAGATATACATTTTATTTGTCATGTAAATATCTTTAATATGGTATTTTAATCAAAATACTTAATCATCTTTTAAAAAATAAAAAAATTGAAGAATGCTACATCTAAAGAGTAGTGTGGGGTGGGGGGTTTTCTTGGAAATCTTCGTGTCGCATATTTGAAGATACTGAACGTATTTATTAATTGTTTATGAAAACACAGGACTATGGAAAAGCATACTTGACAATAACAATTTAAAATAAATCTTGGTATTTATCCGACTTTTCGTTTTTGAGTTATGCTCTTGTAAGAGATACTCACACACACACACACACACACACACACACACACACACACAATTTTTTTAAAAATGATGCATCTTTTGGATTCAGGGAGTCTCAAAACACGTATTTGCGGTGAAATCTCAGTATCGAATTTTTGGATGGAATGCAATAACTATGTATGTGGTAGAGCAAGTAAACCAGTATTTTTACAAAGCCCTTGTACTTGAATACGAACATATTGGAATTATAAAAGAACATGTTTGCCAAGAAGGCTTTGACCTTCAGTTAAGAATACCATGGAGTAGAAAATAGTCGTTACTGCACAGAAAATGCAAGTAAAGTAAGACAAATTTCACTCCAAATAAGATACGTACAGATGGTCAAGTTTTAACAACTAAGAAAGCGCAAAACAAAGGAGAATCGAATCTGCTTATAACTTTACACTACACGTGCGATACCAAATACTAAAATATTTCAATAACGTTCATGTAAAAAGGGTTTGCTTTATTTACATTTTACTTATGTTGCAATCAAGTTTGTTAGCAGGGCTTGTTAAATAATTGTATAAAGAGGGAAAGTTCTGTCCAGCTAACGTTAGAAATAAGTCAAGGATATTTTATAATTAACTTCTTCTTTCTTGTTAACCCTCCTCGTAAATTAAATTGAATTGAGTTTTTTTTATGGACTCACTTTAACTACTATGGTCCTTAGCGTCCTATTCTATATTGGGCGTAAAAGACCAGAAATTGTACTCAGAGGCTTCTTTATCAGTTTGAGGTTCTTTTACGTGCCGTAAATCTACGACAAGGGACCACCGGCTTTACTTCCCTTCCGAAGGAAGCCATACTAAGGATTTTTACGCCCGAAAAAATCCATCACCCTCCGCCGGGTTTGAACCTGCGACCTCCGGAACCATCCTCGTATGTAGGACTTACACCTCCACCAGGACTTTCAAGCGGGTACCTGGGGCCATTGGGTCATCCTCCGTGGACTAATGGTACCGTGCTAGCCTCTAGTTCAAATTCGGGAATATAATATTATTGGTATTTTATAAATTCGAGTGCTGTCTAAAAAATCTGATGTGTTACACTCACATGACCTTCTGTACTCTTGTACAAACTATTTTTACAAACTCTTATTCTCCAACTATTTCATATTAATCGAGATAAACATTTGCAGAAACGATCTTTTGACATGCAAAGAGAATTACATTTTACACATAGCGATCAGTTCTAAAACTATTTGACTATCGCTTAAGGCCTACTATGTTCCCCTTGTTTTGTATTTACAGCGGCAATATAAAAATACAGTAGCCTTTAAGCATAGACATATCTCTTAATAGCTGGTTGCTAGGTGCAGCACCATTCTCTTTGCCACAGATTAATACTTTTGCATATCCAAGACAAAACAAATGAATAACGAATTCCCATTTGAGAAAAATAAGTATTGAAGAATTTAAGAGAATAACAAGCAATATCTCGAAAATGGTTCACTCAACAAAAAAATCTGAATTGTTACACTCATATGACTTTCTCTACTCTTGTACAAACTATTTTTACAAACGCTTATTCTCCATCTACTTCATGTTAATCGAGATAAACATTTGCAGACTCTATCTTATTGCTAATTTTCTTGTAGATGTAAGGGGAATGTATATTTACAAGGGCAATATAGAAAAACAGTAGCCTTTAAGCACATACATATCTCTTAATAACTGGTTGCTAGGTGCAGCACCATTCCCTTTGCCACAGATTAATATTCTTTGCATATCCAAGACAAAAAAATGAATAACGAATTCCCATTTGAGAAAATAAGTATTGAAAAATTTAAGGGAATAACAAGCAATATCTCGAAAATGGTTCACTCAACAAAAAAAATGTATATGACATAAATTGTGTATTTTAACGCGATCTACATTTTTTGTGCAGTAAAATTTTGTCTATCTCTTATGGTTTACCAGTTATGCAAAAGTCGTTCACAATGAAGAATACTTTTGGAGACATTCCCAGAAAATTCAAGATATACATTTTATTTGTCATAAAAATATCTTAAACATATGATATTTTAATCAAAATCGTTAGAGCAATTTTTGAGAAAATTAAAATTTTCGAAAAATCTTCCATGTAAAGGGTAATCTGGGGTGGGGGATTTTCTTGAAAACCTTCGTGTCGCATCTCTGGAAGATACTGAACTTGAATACCAAGTTTGGTGTTTATCCATCTGTTGGTTTCTGAGTTATGCTGTTCAAGACAGACACACACACACACACACACACACACACACACACACACACACACACACGGACATGTTTGCAAAAATGCTTTTTTGGATTCAGGGGATCTCAAAACATGTATTTCCGGTGAAATCTCGGTATCGAATTTTTGGGTGGAATACAATACTTCCCCTACTTACTATACGTAGTAGAGAAAGTAAAAATAATATATGACACAGTGGTTTTATTTTGTCTATGACCTTCGTTTCGCAAATATTCCAACTTGCAAAATAAAACCCTACTTTTACCCCTTGTATCATAAACTACTACATATTATGCGCATTGAATTCCGTTCAGTTCAGAACTGAAATTAAGCTTCCCAGTAGCCTGAGAGTAACAATGTAATCATGTTTCTCCTCTGTAGTGTCTGAAGTGGAGCAGAGTGCAGGTCTATTGGGGGAGGGGAAGTTCTGATCCAAGGACACTTCCACTACACATCGTGTCATCAGTGCTCACGTGCTGCAGCAAGGCCAGGTAGATTGCGCCAGTCATGGACTAATTATGCTTTAGTAAGTTAAAATTATTTGTAATGCTTTCAGTGGTGGCTTGCGCTAAAGGGAATGTGCCCTCTCTTTGTTTTGAACCGCAAATACCTTTAAACAATTTCTGCATAAATTGTCAATTCAAAAAATAAAAGAAATTAAAAGAAATTAAAAAATTACAGTTTTAGAAGCAAACCCTGAATATTTCAGCACCTGCGTTGTACTACTAGTATACAAGAAAAGCGCGCTTGTTGTGTGTATGTGCGCCAGATCACGTTCTCCTTCTGTCCAGGCTTAGCAGAGGAGAAATGCTGTGATTTAAAAGAAGTTGTTATGATGGGTAAGGAAATGACAGGAATGTCGCAGGGATGGTTCACGAAGATGTGGACTTACCTTGCACATGTGCTGCGAGCCTGTCCTCCCTATTGGAGCACCTACAAGAGGAGCTTCCCTGAACGATTTGTCGGGGGGTCAATGTTTTACGAGGGCTCTCCCAGAAGTACCCGACCTAACAAAGAAAACCAAAAATTTCTCTACATAGTTTCCTTTCAGCTCGATACACTTTTCCCAGCGGTGTTCAATAGCTTCGATACCTGTTTATAGTGAGAGCGGTCGAGTTCTGCAAAATAGCCGTCAACCTCAGACTCCAGCTCTTGACTGTTGTAAATATTTTACCAGCAAGCCATTTCTTCAACTTTGGAAACATAAAATAATCAGAGGGGGCTAAATCTGGCGAATGGGGTGCATGAGGAAGCAATTCGAACTTTAAGTCATTGATTTTGGCCATGGCGATAATGGATGTGTAAAATGGTGCATTGTCTTGATGAAACAGAACTTTCTTTTTCGCTAAATGCGGCCGTGTTTGCTTGATTTCAACATTCAAACGGTGCAATAAGTTTGCATAATACTCGCCATTGATTGCTTTTCCTTTTTGAAGATAATCAATGAAAATTATTCCACACACATGCCAAAACAACTAACACCATGACCTTGCCTGCAGATGGAACTGTCTTCGCCCTTTTTTTGGAGCCGATTCTCCCCTTTCAGTCCACTGTTTTGACTGTTCCTTCGTCTCAGTGTGAAATGATGGACCCGTGTTTCATCCATGGTTATGAATCGACGCAAAAACGCGACTATATTGCAGCAAAACATTGTCAAACACTCGACTGAAACATCCTCACGACGCTGCTTTTGTTCCATTGTGAGTAAACATGGCACCTATTCTGCGCACAGCTTTCTCATGTCTAAATTTTCAGTTGGTATGCAATGTATAGCACTTTGTGAGATGCCTACGATGTCTGCTAGCTCGCGCACCTTTCAGTCGACGGTCATCCAATACCATTTTGTGGATTTTCTTCACAATTTCTGGCGTGGTCACCTCATTTGGTCGACAACTGTGATGTTCGTCTTGGCAGCTCGTACGGCCTCGTTTAAACTCTGCCACCCAATATTTTACTGTTGTAAACGAAGGAGCAGCCTCCCCCAGAGTAGAATCTAGCTCAGCTTTAATATTAGTTGGACTAAGGCCTTTCAAATGAAAGTATTGTATCACATAACGATGACCAGTTTTATCTATTCTTACAAATTTTCTGAGAGAGTTCACTATTAATGGCTGCCAAACAATTACTAAACAACGTAGCATCTTCAAACTCAAGCTTTATAAGGGTTATACTTTCTACCATAGTCATTTGTTTGAAACAGCAACCGCTATATATAGGTCAGGTCGGGTACTTCTAGGACTGCCCTCGTACTTCGCATCAGCTGTCTGGTCTTTCGCACCAATGGTTTATGAGGAATCTGAACCGTAAAGAACTCTTCCTCTATAAACGCAACCCAACTGATGTATCCTTAAATAACTTTACGTTTTAAAAACAGCCAACATTGTCATAAAAGTAAACTTGAATGTTTAGTGAGAGAATGGACTTCATCTATAAACAGAAAGATTAGTGTTTATTGCATCATCTAACGTTGTATTTTACTACTGATTTTAATACACTATAAAGGCTCTCCCCCAAAAATAAAGTGACGTCGCGGATAGTAATACGTATTGTTTAAATATGCTGCTTCATCCTATGTATTTATATTTATTGCTGAAAATTCTTGCATACAGTTTTTGAACAACTGCAGGCAGCGAAATTATCAACTAAGATCTGAAAGAAGAAGCTTAAGTGAAGGTGAATTATTTCTTTTAGTGAACGTTAAGTGTGTAGAGAATATTTTACTTTTTTACTACACGCTCTCTAAAACAGCTGCACGTCGGGACTGTTAACAGTCGGAAAATGGTATTTCAGCGGTATAATAAACAAAATCCAGATGGGAGTGGCCAGTCATACCCACTTTAATAGGATTTTAAACAAAATACTTAGACCATCGTGAGGAACCCTTCAGTGTGTTTGATTTTTCATGTAAAAAAATCAGTATCACTTGCACCAGTCTTTAAATGCAATATATTCCTCCTGATACTGCTACTGCCGAGATTTTGCTCCTACTCAATGTTTCTGGCTCGGGTTGAAATTTTCTCGGCATTTTCACTCATATTTTCCGTCGCAAGCTTGTTGTTTAGAAACGTGCACTCAGAATAAGCATACCATCTACATCACCATCTCGTATTGTTATGTTCAACGTTTCCTAGGAGGCGTTGGTGCGGTTCATAGCGTAAGGATTCAGACGCCTGTGAGAATATGTCAACAAATGACTGACTATGCCTTTTATATTTATACAGTGCTTATTTTACATTTATTTATTTTATTTAATATAATTTAGAGAGCTTTTGCTAAAAACTACTGTATGCACCACGTACGCAAGCTTTAGCAGACTCATCCAGTATTTATATCCATCTTATCCTGAAATATGTAAAGTAATTCGCCCGCTAAAACCTTATTTTGAGTACTTGATACAGGAATAGATATGATATTTTCCCGAGAAGTGAAAGTTTTTTCTGGCCAATATTTTTACAATGCAATGCAGGATTTTATGCAATGCTATTTTTATAAGCTGCTCCCACCAACTAAAATTGCACAAGCTGGGAGTAACAAACTAAAGACAGAACATTTGATTAATCATTATTGCTTCACCTGCATGTAAAGTCTGGATTACTGCACTACGACAAGGAAGCATTGCATGACTTTGCCGAAGTGTCCGTTAATTCCAATTGCTTGGTTAGGTTAAGCTACTGTTGCGTGATGTGAACGCGCGCGTGAAAACCCACGGTCGTTAATTGGTTGCTATTATAGCGATAGTGAGTTTCTGGCGTCTGGGAACCGAAATAATTAGTCTGCTTACTAGACAAAAAACAAGAGGAATTCGTGAATATGGAGAGCAAGTAGTGAAATTAATATACAATTTCCTAAATATTCCGCTAAACACATGCACCTGTACACTGTCATTGTTAAATTATAATTACAATCTTGACGGTTTAACCTAGGAGATGGATTCACAATAACGGCATTCGGAAGGTCCCGGGTTCGATTCCCGTCGAACTCCCACTCTGACCTTGGGTTTCTTAAGTTTTTCCCTGGTCAGTAGGCGAATGTTTTGGTGGTTTTTCATCTACCACGATTTCTTTCATTCCGAGTCCTTATCATCTTTCAGGTGTACTTCTAGGTTTCGTGGCGTAAGGTGGTGCCAGACAGAAGGCACGGAAAGAGTACTCCTCGTGGACAGCAGAGGGCCCTCGCCCTCTCTAGGCAGCTTGACCAGTGGGACGGGTGTTCGAACCTGGAGCTGTTAGGAACCTCCGCGCGTCCTTGTGGCCTACCTGTAATCTCCTGAGGTTCCTTCACTTCAGCCCTTCCACCTGGCGTAGTAGCCACAACAGATCGTTGTATGTCGTGAGGTGTCCCTCTCTGTTGTATAATCCTAACCGTAAACCTAATGGGCCGATTTCGCCAACCGATGTTACATTTAAACATAACCTTAAATTAAGCTAATATTGAAGACAACGTAAATTCTTTTCATCGAAAAATGTTAGTTTTATCACTGTGTTAAACTGCATGTTAAGGCGTTTAACAAATGTTAGAATTTGGAAAATAGCTGTCGCAAACAAAGCTGTTGACTTGGAGTTGTGTTTAGATAAAATTCGATACCGAGATTTCACCGGAAATACATGTTTTGAGACCCCCTGAATCCAAAAAGGCATTTTTGGAAACATCTCCGTGTGTGTGTCTGTCTGTGAACAGTTTAACTCAGAAACAAACAGTCGGATAAACACCAAACTTGGTATTTAGGTTCAGTATCTTCCAGAGATGCGACGCAAAGGTTTACAAGAAAATACCCCCACCCCATATTAACCTTTACATGGAACATTTTTCGAAATTTTTAATTCTCTCAAAAATGGCTCTAACGATTTTGATTAAAATATCATATGTTTAAGATATTTTCATAACAAATGAAATGTATATCTCGAATTTTCTGGGAATGTCTCCAAAAGTATTCTTCATTATGAACGACTTTTGCATAACTGGTAAACCATAAGAGATTGGCAAATTTTTACTACACAAAAATGTAGATCGCGTTAAAATACACAATTTATGTCATACACATTTTTTTGTTGAGTCAACCATTTTCGAGATATTGCTTGTTATTCCCTTAAATTTTCCAATACTTATACTTTTTCTCAAATGCGTTATTCATTTTTTTTATGTCCTGGACATGCAAAGAGAATGGAATGCGCCACATAGCAACCAGCGTTAAAATATTTGACTATCGCTTAAAAGCTACCATATTTCCCTTGCATCTACAAGAAAATTAGCAATAAGATTGACATCTCGATATCTCGATTAACATGAAGCATATGGAGAATAAGCGTTTGTTGAAATAGTTTGTACAAGAGTAGAGAAAGTCATGTGAGTGTAACACATCAGAATTTTTTTGAATGCTTTTCCTAAGCGAAGAAGTAAGCTGTATATATGAAAGAAATTTGAAAAGCTGCAGAAGGAGGACTTTTTAAAGCGATAAAGACTGTAGAAAGCGGTCGTGTTCATTGATTGTAGAGGAAATACGAGGGAGGTTAGAATACTACCAACAAAAACACGTCTCTTTCTTCTATGCTATAAGTGTTAATTACTCTGAGATTTTATACTACCGACACTTTTCGTTTAATGGTAGGTGAGGGTGTTGGAATTTCCAAAGTGTGGAGGTTTGTCCGGAAGGTTTCTGAAACAATTGCTTCAAGAAGCGAACATAGGCCTTTGGGGGGGAGGAGGGATCCAAGCCATGCTGACCTAACTTACTGTCCTCTCAGCAGCTAACCTGTCCTGTATTCATCTGACCTAGCCTAACTCCAAGCGTTGCTAACTTAACCTAAACTACTTGGTCATTTTTGTTCAGCATCTTCCAAGGTTGGGTACGAAGATTTTCAAAGGGTTTCCTCCACCTGGAACTTTCCTATACAATGCAAATTTTTGTTATTTTGGTTTTCTCAAAAATAGCTCTAACGATTTTGATTAAAATACTATATGTTTAAGATAATGTCATGAGAAATGAAATGTATATCTCCAAATTTCTGGGAATGTCTCCAAAAGTATTCTTCATTATGAACGACTTTTGCATAACTGGTAAACCATAAGAGATAGACAAAATTTTACTACACAAAAAATGTAGATCGCGTTAAAATACACAATTTATGTCATACAAATTTGTCTTGTTGAGTGAACCGTTTTCGAGATATTGCTTGTTATTCCCTTAAATTTTCCAATACTTATACTTTCTCTCAAATTCGTTATTCATTTTTTTATGTCCTGGACATGCAAAGAGAATGGAATGCGTCACATAGCAACCAGCGATAAAATATTTGACTATCGCTTAAAAGCTACCATATTCCCCTTTGCATCTACAAGAAAATTGCAATAAGATTGACATCTCGATATCTCAATTAATATGAAGCATATGGAGAATAGGTGTTTGTAAAGATAGATTGTACAAGAGTAGACAAAGTCATGTGAGTGTAACACATCGGATTTTTACTTTCTCTACTACGTATAGTAAGTAGGGGAAGTATTGCATTCCACCCAAAAATTCGATACCGAGATTTCACCGGAAATACATGTTTTGAGACCTCCTGAATCCAAAAAAAGCATTTTTGGAAACATGTCCGTGTGTGTGTCTGTGTGTGTGTGTGTGTTTGTGTGTGTGTGTGTCTGTGAACAGCATAACTCAAAAACGAACAGTCGGATAAGCACCAAACTTGGTATTTAGGTTCAGTATCTTCCAGAGATGGGACACGAAGGTTTTCAAGAAAATCCCCCCACCCCAGACTACCCTTTACATGGAAGATTTTTCGAAAAGTTTAATTTTCTCAAAAATGGCTCTAACGATTTTGATGAAAATATCATATGTTTAACATAATGTTATGAGAAATGAAATGTATATCTCGAATTTTCTGGGAGTGTCTCCAAAAGTATTCTTCATTGTGAACGACTTTTGCATAACTGGTAAACCATGAGAGATAGACAAAATTTTACTACACAAAAAATGTAGATCGCGTTAAAATACACAACTTATGTCATATACATTTCTTTTGTTGAGTGAACCGTTTTCGAGATATTGCTTGTTATTTCCTTAAATTTTCCAATACTTATACTTTTTCTCAAATGCGTTATTCATTTTTTTTATGTCCTGGACATGCAAAGAGAATGGAATGCGCCACATAGCAACCAGCGTTAAAATATTTGACTATCGCTTAAAAGCTACCATATTTCCCTTGCATCTACAAGAAAATTAGCAATAAGATTGACATCTCGATATCTCGATTAACATGAAGCATATGGAGAATAAGCGTTTGTTGAAATAGTTTGTACAAGAGTAGAGAAAGTCATGTGAGTGTAACACATCAGAATTTTTTTGAATGCTTTTCCTAAGCGAAGAAGTAAGCTGTATATATGAAAGAAATTTGAAAAGCTGCAGAAGGAGGACTTTTTAAAGCGATAAAGACTGTAGAAAGCGGTCGTGTTCATTGATTGTAGAGGAAATACGAGGGAGGTTAGAATACTACCAACAAAAACACGTCTCTTTCTTCTATGCTATAAGTGTTAATTACTCTGAGATTTTATACTACCGACACTTTTCGTTTAATGGTAGGTGAGGGTGTTGGAATTTCCAAAGTGTGGAGGTTTGTCCGGAAGGTTTCTGAAACAATTGCTTCAAGAAGCGAACATAGGCCTTTGGGGGGGAGGAGGGATCCAAGCCATGCTGACCTAACTTACTGTCCTCTCAGCAGCTAACCTGTCCTGTATTCATCTGACCTAGCCTAACTCCAAGCGTTGCTAACTTAACCTAAACTACTTGGTCATTTTTGTTCAGCATCTTCCAAGGTTGGGTACGAAGATTTTCAAAGGGTTTCCTCCACCTGGAACTTTCCTATACAATGCAAATTTTTGTTATTTTGGTTTTCTCAAAAATAGCTCTAACGATTTTGATGAAAATATCATATGTTTAAGATAATGTCATGAGAAATGAAATGTATATCTCCAAATTTCTGGGAATGTCTCCAAAAGTATTCTTCATTATGAACGACTTTTGCATAACTGGTAAACCATAAGAGATAGACAAAATTTTACTACACAAAAAATGTAGATCGCGTTAAAATACACAATTTATGTCATACAAATTTGTCTTGTTGAGTGAACCGTTTTCGAGATATTGCTTGTTATTCCCTTAAATTTTCCAATACTTATACTTTCTCTCAAATTCGTTATTCATTTTTTTATGTCCTGGACATGCAAAGAGAATGGAATGCGTCACATAGCAACCAGCGATAAAATATTTGACTATCGCTTAAAAGCTACCATATTCCCCTTTGCATCTACAAGAAAATTGCAATAAGATTGACATCTCGATATCTCAATTAATATGAAGCATATGGAGAATAGGTGTTTGTAAAGATAGATTGTACAAGAGTAGACAAAGTCATGTGAGTGTAACACATCGGATTTTTACTTTCTCTACTACGTATAGTAAGTAGGGGAAGTATTGCATTCCACCCAAAAATTCGATACCGAGATTTCACCGGAAATACATGTTTTGAGACCTCCTGAATCCAAAAAAAGCATTTTTGGAAACATGTCCGTGTGTGTGTCTGTGTGTGTGTGTGTGTTTGTGTGTGTGTGTGTCTGTGAACAGCATAACTCAAAAACGAACAGTCGGATAAGCACCAAACTTGGTATTTAGGTTCAGTATCTTCCAGAGATGGGACACGAAGGTTTTCAAGAAAATCCCCCCACCCCAGACTACCCTTTACATGGAAGATTTTTCGAAAAGTTTAATTTTCTCAAAAATGGCTCTAACGATTTTGATGAAAATATCATATGTTTAACATAATGTTATGAGAAATGAAATGTATATCTCGAATTTTCTGGGAGTGTCTCCAAAAGTATTCTTCATTGTGAACGACTTTTGCATAACTGGTAAACCATGAGAGATAGACAAAATTTTACTACACAAAAAATGTAGATCGCGTTAAAATACACAACTTATGTCATATACATTTCTTTTGTTGAGTGAACCGTTTTCGAGATATTGCTTGTTATTTCCTTAAATTTTCCAATACTTATACTTTTTCTCAAATGCGTTATTCATTTTTTTTATGTCCTGGACATGCAAAGAGAATGGAATGCGCCACATAGCAACCAGCGTTAAAATATTTGACTATCGCTTAAAAGCTACCATATTTCCCTTGCATCTACAAGAAAATTAGCAATAAGATTGACATCTCGATATCTCGATTAACATGAAGCATATGGAGAATAAGCGTTTGTTGAAATAGTTTGTACAAGAGTAGAGAAAGTCATGTGAGTGTAACACATCAGAATTTTTTTGAATGCTTTTCCTAAGCGAAGAAGTAAGCTGTATATATGAAAGAAATTTGAAAAGCTGCAGAAGGAGGACTTTTTAAAGCGATAAAGACTGTAGAAAGCGGTCGTGTTCATTGATTGTAGAGGAAATACGAGGGAGGTTAGAATACTACCAACAAAAACACGTCTCTTTCTTCTATGCTATAAGTGTTAATTACTCTGAGATTTTATACTACCGACACTTTTCGTTTAATGGTAGGTGAGGGTGTTGGAATTTCCAAAGTGTGGAGGTTTGTCCGGAAGGTTTCTGAAACAATTGCTTCAAGAAGCGAACATAGGCCTTTGGGGGGGAGGAGGGATCCAAGCCATGCTGACCTAACTTACTGTCCTCTCAGCAGCTAACCTGTCCTGTATTCATCTGACCTAGCCTAACTCCAAGCGTTGCTAACTTAACCTAAACTACTTGGTCATTTTTGTTCAGCATCTTCCAAGGTTGGGTACGAAGATTTTCAAAGGGTTTCCTCCACCTGGAACTTTCCTATACAATGCAAATTTTTGTTATTTTGGTTTTCTCAAAAATAGCTCTAACGATTTTGATGAAAATATCATATGTTTAAGATAATGTCATGAGAAATGAAATGTATATCTCCAAATTTCTGGGAATGTCTCCAAAAGTATTCTTCATTATGAACGACTTTTGCATAACTGGTAAACCATAAGAGATAGACAAAATTTTACTACACAAAAAATGTAGATCGCGTTAAAATACACAATTTATGTCATACAAATTTGTCTTGTTGAGTGAACCGTTTTCGAGATATTGCTTGTTATTCCCTTAAATTTTCCAATACTTATACTTTCTCTCAAATTCGTTATTCATTTTTTTATGTCCTGGACATGCAAAGAGAATGGAATGCGTCACATAGCAACCAGCGATAAAATATTTGACTATCGCTTAAAAGCTACCATATTCCCCTTTGCATCTACAAGAAAATTGCAATAAGATTGACATCTCGATATCTCAATTAATATGAAGCATATGGAGAATAGGTGTTTGTAAAGATAGATTGTACAAGAGTAGACAAAGTCATGTGAGTGTAACACATCGGATTTTTACTTTCTCTACTACGTATAGTAAGTAGGGGAAGTATTGCATTCCACCCAAAAATTCGATACCGAGATTTCACCGGAAATACATGTTTTGAGACCTCCTGAATCCAAAAAAAGCATTTTTGGAAACATGTCCGTGTGTGTGTCTGTGTGTGTGTGTGTGTGTGTGTGTTTGTGTGTGTGTGTGTGTCTGTGAACAGCATAACTCAAAAACGAACAGTCGGATAAGCACCAAACTTGGTATTTAGGTTCAGTATCTTCCAGAGATGGGACACGAAGGTTTTCAAGAAAATCCCCCCACCCCAGACTACCCTTTACATGGAAGATTTTTCGAAAAGTTTAATTTTCTCAAAAATGGCTCTAACGATTTTGATGAAAATATCATATGTTTAACATAATGTTATGAGAAATGAAATGTATATCTCGAATTTTCTGGGAGTGTCTCCAAAAGTATTCTTCATTGTGAACGACTTTTGCATAACTGGTAAACCATGAGAGATAGACAAAATTTTACTACACAAAAAATGTAGATCGCGTTAAAATACACAACTTATGTCATATACATTTCTTTTGTTGAGTGAACCGTTTTCGAGATATTGCTTGTTATTTCCTTAAATTTTCCAATACTTATACTTTTTCTCAAATGCGTTATTCATTTTTTTTATGTCCTGGACATGCAAAGAGAATGGAATGCGCCACATAGCAACCAGCGTTAAAATATTTGACTATCGCTTAAAAGCTACCATATTTCCCTTGCATCTACAAGAAAATTAGCAATAAGATTGACATCTCGATATCTCGATTAACATGAAGCATATGGAGAATAAGCGTTTGTTGAAATAGTTTGTACAAGAGTAGAGAAAGTCATGTGAGTGTAACACATCAGAATTTTTTTGAATGCTTTTCCTAAGCGAAGAAGTAAGCTGTATATATGACAGAAATTTGAAAAGCTGCAAAAGGAGGACTTTTTAAAGCGATAAAGACTGTAGAAAGCGGTCGTGTTCATTGATTGTAGAGGAAATACGAGGGAGGTTAGAATACTACCAACAAAAACACGTCTCTTTCTTCTATGCTATAAGTGTTAATTACTCTGAGATTTTATACTACCGACACTTTTCGTTTAATGGTAGGTGAGGGTGTTGGAATTTCCAAAGTGTGGAGGTTTGTCCGGAAGGTTTCTGAAACAATTGCTTCAAGAAGCGAACATAGGCCTTTGGGGGGGAGGAGGGATCCAAGCCATGCTGACCTAACTTACTGTCCTCTCAGCAGCTAACCTGTCCTGTATTCATCTGACCTAGCCTAACTCCAAGCGTTGCTAACTTAACCTAAACTACTTGGTCATTTTTGTTCAGCATCTTCCAAGGTTGGGTACGAAGATTTTCAAAGGGTTTCCTCCACCTGGAACTTTCCTATACAATGCAAATTTTTGTTATTTTGGTTTTCTCAAAAATAGCTCTAACGATTTTGATTAAAATACTATATGTTTTAAGATGTTTTCATCACAAAATATATACCCCGAATTTTCTGGGAATAGCCTGTGAAGTCTTCTTCATTCTGAATGAATTTTGTATCGTTGGTAAACCGTAAGAGACACAGTGTATGTCAAACATAAATTTTTGTGTCCTTAACGATTTCCGAGATACCTTTGTTATTAGTTTCAAGTTTTAAATACGTTTATCAAGTGGTAAGTCGTTTTTTTTTTTTTTACTTTATCAAAAAAGAGGCATGTTTAGAAAAAGGTGTGTTGTGTGTCCGTGAACAGCATAACTCAAAAACGAAAAGTCGGATGAATACAAACCTTTATATTTAGGTTTAGTACCTAGCAAAAATGCGACACGAATATCTTCCCACCCCAAACTACCCTTTACAAGGAACATTTAACAGAGTTTTTTATTTTCTAAAAAAATGGCTTCAAAGATTTTGATTAAAATACCACATATTAAAGATATTTAGCTGACAAATAAAATGTATGTCTTGAATTTCTCTTCATTCGGAAGGAATTTGTACAATCTTGTATAACTGGTAACGTTTAAGCGATAGACGAAAACGTACTGCACAAAAAATGTAGATCTCTTTAAAATACAAAACTTATTTCAAATAAGTATTTTGGTGGCTTAAGCCGTTTCTGAGATAACCGTTATTAAAGGTTCGAATTGTTCTCGTTCTTTTAAAGTCCTTTCAGCATTTAGTTGTTTCTCGCGATGTCATGGAAACAGCATGGAATTTTAAGGCCAGCATATAGCGTCCAGTTGTTAAACATTTGACTATCGCTGTTCTCTTTGTATCTATAATGAAATGTGTAATGTAGCTGTTTCTACAAAGGCTTATTTGGATTAAAATACAGTAGATAGAAAAATAAGCTTTAGTTTGTATAGGTACTAATAAGTGATAGAAGGTAGAGAAAATTATGTGAGCGTATCACATCAAAACATTTTTTCCCCTTTCTTTTTCCCTTTGGTCATACAAAGAGCACGACAAATGTGTAAATGTATAATGAAAGTTTATCTCGATCAACAAGAAGAGACAGAAGAATGAGCTTTTGTTGGGATAAGAGTAGAGGAGTTGCGGGTTGAGGAAGGAGCAGCTGTTGCAGCTTTGGCTGCGTTCTGTGTAGTTTCCACATAGTGGTTTCCCAACAACTGTTGCGGTCGACACTCATGGCCAGGGCCACTATGCGCCCTTGTTGTGACTTTGACTTACTTCTGAGTTTCGGCTAATGTAGGTGACCCACATTGTGAGACCCATCATCTGACCCCGACAGAGAAGCTGGAATGGAAAGTCGGCCCCCTCCTACCACTTGACCTAGTCTCGCAGCCCATGTCACACAATGCGAAATACTTACCTGCTCATTTCGTTTTTACTTTCCGTTTACGTAAGCTAACAGCGAAAACGAGAAACGGAGGCCAGTCAAGAGTTGAGAGAATAAAAATATATCCACTTTAATAGAAACGAAGGAGGGACAGAACATTTCGTGGTGTCACACAGCTAATAACTGTTTGTTCATCACAAAATAAGAGTGAGAATGAAAGTTAGCTCAAGTGAAGAAAGTAAACGCCTCGATGTGTGGGCCACATGCACCATCTTCACAAGTGTAGTAAACGTGCTTTTCTTTACGGGCTATGAATTCTATGTCACAAATACTAAATTATTTTCTAAAAAAATAATATATTTAATTTTCTAGGATGTGAAATAACATTAGAACACTAAAAAATAAAATTATAAAAGATTCAATGATAAAATTGTATAAAGCAATGAGCATCCCCACAGTAACTTATGGGTCTGAAACGTGGACAGTGACAGCAGAAAATAAAAGAAGGATAAATGAAATTTCTCAGACCTATAGCAGGATACACAAGACCGGATAAAAAGCCAAACAACGAAATAAGGCTAAAGTTAAAAATGGAAGAGTGAAATAAACTGATAATAGAATATAGAACTGACTGGAAACAACGCTTAGAAAGAATGTCATTAAATACGATACCCCGAGGAACATATAACTACAGACCCCAAGGATACAGAAACCCAGGACGACCAAAAAAGAGATGGACACGACAAGATTTTGAAGCCGGAACAGGCTAATCGGCCTAAAACCATGAACTAGAAGAAAAAATAATATCATTTATTACATTCACATGATTTTTATACCCTTTTTCGTTTATCAGTGGGTAAAAAATTATTCTTATGAAAGGGATTAATTGTTCTTCCACACAAGCCGTGTGTTGGACAAGGTTGGAAAGGTAGAATCAGACGACTGAAAAATTCAATGCCATAGCCGGGATTTCAACCACCGATCTCCCTGTACCAAAATTTCGGATAAACACCACACTTGGTATTTAAGTTCAGTACCTTCCAAAGATGCGACGCGAAGATTTACAAGAAAATCCCCACACCCCAAATTAACTCTACATGCAGCATTTTTAGAAATTTTTAATTTTTTTAAAAAATGGCTCTAAGATTTTTATTAAAATACAACATATTAATGACATTAGCATGGCATATAAAATGTATATCTTGAAATTTCTGGGAATAGCGTGCCAAGTCCTCTTCTTTCGAAAGAAACTTTATATAATTTTGTATAACGGGTAAACCATAACAAACAGACTAAAACATACTTGAGAAAAAATGTATACTTCTTTAAAACACACAATTCATTTCAAATAACTTTTTCTATGTCATCCACCATTTCCGAGGTAATGTTATTATTGGTTTCAATTTTTCAGCACTTTGTAGTTAATTAGTAAATAGGACACATCAAAACAAGACGATATTTGGACAGAGGCGTAGTCAGGGTTTTTTTGTGGGGATAGAGCCCCTCTTGCTAAAACAAAATCTGATGGTGTTATACTCACATGACTTTCTCTACTCTTGTGCAAACTATTTTTACAAACGCTTATTCTCCATATGCTTCATGTTAATCGAGATGTTAATCTTATTGCTAATTTTCATGTAGATGCAAAGGGAATTGCTAGCCTTTAAGCGATAGTCAAATATTTTAAGAACTGGTTGCTATGTGGAGTATTCCATTCTCTTTGCATTACCAGGACAAAAAAAATTCTGGATTTCTCTACTCTTGTACAAACTATTTTTACAAACGCTTATTCTCCATCTACTTCATGTTAATCGAGATAAACATTTGCAGACTATATCTTATTGCTAATTTTCTTGTAGATGTAGGGAATATATATTTACAAGGGCAATATAGAAATACAGTAGCCTTTAAGCACATACATATCTCTTAATAGCTGGTTGCTAGGTGCAGCACCATTCCCTTTGCCGCAGATTAATATTCTTTGCATATCCAAGACAAAAAAATGAATAACGAATTCCCATTTGAGAAAATAAGTATCGAAAAAATTAAGGGAATAACAAGCAATATCTCGAAAATGGTTCACTCAACAAAAAAATGTATATGATATAAATTGTGTATTTTAATGCGATCTACATTTTTTGTGCAGTAAAATTTTGTCTACCTCTTATGGTTTACCAGTTATGCAAAAGTCGTTCACAATGAAGAATACTTTTGGAGACATTCCCAGGAAATTCAAGATATACATTTTATATGTCATAAAAATATCTTAAACATATGATATTTTAATCAAAATCGTTAGAGCCATTTTTGAGAAAATTAAAATTTTCGAAAAATCTTCCATGTAAAGGGTAATTTGGGGTGGAGGATTTTCTTGAAAACCTTCGTGTCGCATCCTTGGAAGATGGTGAACCTAAATACCAAGTTTGGTGTTTATCCGACTGTTCGTTTCTGAGTTATGCTGTTCACAGACACACAGACACACACACGGACATGTTTCCAAAAATCCTTTTTTTGGATTCAGGGGGTCTCAAAACAGGTATTTCCGGTGAAATCTCGGTATCAAATTTTTGGGTGGAATACAATACTTCCTCTACTTACTATACGTAGTAGAGAAAGTAAAAATGAATGACGAATTTGAGAAAAAGTATTAAGTATTGGAAAATTTAAGGGAATAACAAGCAATATCTCGAAAATAGTTCACCTAACAAAAAAAATGTATATGACATAAATTGTGTATTTTAACGCGATCTACATTTTTGTGTAGTAAAATTTTGTCTATCTCTTATGGTTTACCAGTTATGTAAAAGTCGTTCACAATGAAGAATACTTTTGGAGACATTCCCAGAAAATTCGAGATATACATTTCATTTGTCATGAAAATATCTTAAACATATAGTATTTTAATCAAAATTGTTAGAGCCATTTTTGAGAAAATTAAAATAGTCGAAAAATGTTCCATGTAAAGGGTAATCTGGGGTGGGGGGATTTTCTTGAAAACCTTCGTGTTGCATCTCTGGAAGATACTGAACCTATTTACCAAGTTTGGTGTTTATCCGACTGTTCGTTTCTGGGTTATGCTGTTCACAGACACACACACAGACCACACACGGACATGTTTCCAAAAATGCTCAAAAGGGTCTCAAAACATGTATTTCCAGTGAAATGTCGGTATCGAATTTTTGGGTGGAATACAATACTTCCCCTACTTACTATGCGTAGTAGAGAAAGTAAAAATGTAAAAGTTAATAGCAAAAATGCCTTCGTTAAAATAGTAGCACCTTTCTAGGTTGGCGGTCTGAGATACTTCCTAAACGTGTCATTGGTGGCACTATACTTACGGCGCTTGTCTATGACCAAAGGTGACAGCAACTGAAACTGTACTTTAGATGGCGCTGGTGCAACCATGTTAAGATATCAGGGGCATGTTTTCATTCCAGTGTTAAATTTGAGTGGTTTCAAAATCAGTGCCATGTTTAGAACATAACTAGAAACCCTATTTTGTAGTGAAATAAAATGTCCTGCAGCGGTAATATAAAATACTTCACAGTGGCCATTAATTCTCATGTCACAACACATTTGCCGCTTAGAATACACAAAACATCCTATCATAATTTTAATTTCAATTGCTGCACCTTAATCTGTAAATATAAAATCGATTTATTTATATATTTCAGCTCAGAATTAATTCATATTTATCATTTAAATTGATATGAATTGTTTAAAAAACGGACCCCTGTAATACACGCTCCAAACAATTTTCTGGCTACGCTACTGTATTTGAAAGTGAATCATGGATGAATAAAATGCAATCGGCAGAAGTGAGATTTCTCCGTAGAGTTAAAGGCTATACCAGACCAGACTAGACAAGACACGAGATGAAGATATCCGAGAAGAGTTAGGAGTATATAAGAACTGGAAGAATATAGGCAAAGTGAGGACAGCCAAAGAATACCATTCATTCATTCATTCATTATCTGTTTATCCTCCTCTTATGTAGGACTTACACCCCCCAGGACTTACAAGCAGGTGCCTGGGGTCAGAGGCCCGTCGAGGAGCAGACACTCATGGATCAGACAGAACATCCAGGATGGGTGATCAGCCCGATGGGATGGGATCAAGGAAGTAGATGAAACGAAATGTTGGTGAAATGGATGAAAGGAAAGGTGATGATGGAGCAGTTGGTGGAATGAATGGTGGAGAACCCGGAGAGAAAACCCGCCTAGACGCCGCTTCGTCCTCCACAAATCCCACATGCAGGTCCCTGGGATTGAGTCCGGGCCGCCTCGGTGGGAGGCAAGCGGTCTAACCACTCGGCCACGGCGCCGCCCCAAAGAATACCAGCGAATGATAAATATGTATCAGCCAAAGATAAGGAAGTTTTGGGGATGATTGAATAGACATCGTTGGGGAAGACAGAACAGTCGTATCTAGCTGCCCAATCCATGTAGTGAAAAAGAAGAGGATTAGATTTTCACTTTCTCTATAGGTGAAGAAGGTATTGCATTCCACCCAAAAATTCGATATCGAGATTTCACCGCAAAATACACGTTTTGAACTCCTTGAATAGAAAAAAGAGATTTAGAAAATGTACGTGTGCGTGTGTGTCTGTGAACAGCATAACTCAAAAACGAAAAGTCGGACAAGTACCAAACTTGGTATTCAAGTTCAGTATCTGCCAAGAATGCAACACGAAGATTTTGAAAAAAATTCCCCCATCTCCACCTACCCTTTATATGGAACATTTTTCGAAAACTTTGATTTTCTAAAAAATGGCTCAAGCGATTTTGATTAAAATACCATATATTATGAGGCAGTATTTTTAACACTTAATGATTTCAGTCAAATTATATAATATAAAATTCAATAACAGCCCGCCTTAAAGCAAAATGCGTATAATATAATACATAAAATGCATGTAACAGTCGTATTTAAGTTTATTGTATATGTACTTGTTCAATAATGTTATGTGACTGTATTACGTAATTTAATAATGTAGGAGCTGTGAGAATAATATGTTAAAAGTTGCTAACAATGAGGTAATGATGAGATAGCCTTGAGGCAATAATGAATTAGAAAGTTTAATAATGCTACTGGTAATTCTTGGAAACAATAATGTAATTTTTGAGACAGTTTATTAAATAGCCAATCAACAACCAGAAAAAAGCTGAAGTTAAATGAAACTATTCTATTGGAGTAGGATTAGCCAATCAGAAACTGAAATAGGGCAAATTGTACAAATTCAGAAGTCAGTTGCAAGCAGACAGCGTTCCTAACCGGACGCGAGACGCGTCCTCGAGAAGTTTAATACGTATTCAGTGTGAGACAAAAATAGTTTACGGGTTATAAAGTGCAAGTAATTAATAAATAATCTCACAGCTCTCTATATCAGTGAAGTATTATTTAAATCGTGTCAAGGATTAATAAATGTAGTGAAGTAAAAATTATAATCTGTGTAAGCCTATATTCTTCAGCGCACCACACTTTGTTAAGAAATTCATCTCTCTAAAAATAAATACTGACGCAGCCGAGGCAAACATAAATATATATAATATTTATAAAAAAACATTAAAATACAAAGTTGACTCTTAAACATTGGGGCGAAGTCTACCGGAAACCTTTTACCATACGTGCGGTTGCAACAACTTCAAGTTCGGCTCCCCAACAGTCGAAATACAATACAACAACTTACTTCAATTAAAGATATTTAAATGCAAAATAAAAAGTATATCTTGAATTTTCCGGTATTAGCCTGTGAAGTCTTCAGTCGGAAGCAATTTTGTATAATCTTTTGTAACTGGTAAACGTTAAGCGATAGACGAAAATGTACTATACAGAAATGTAGATCTTTTTAAAACATGCAACTTATTTCAGGTAAGGTTTTTTGTGGCATAAGCCATCTCTGAGATATCAATTATTAATGGTTCGAATTGTTCCTTACTTGATCATTCTGGCGATTGTAAGAAACTGTGGAATTTTAAGGTAGTGTATAGCGTCCAGTTCTTAAACATTTGACTATTTGGATTAAAATGCAGTGGATAGAAAAGAACCTTTAATAAGAATAGTTTGTGTACCCA
Organism: Deroplatys truncata; assembly: GCA_030765065.1. Classification (NCBI taxonomy): domain Eukaryota; kingdom Metazoa; phylum Arthropoda; class Insecta; order Mantodea; family Mantidae; genus Deroplatys; species Deroplatys truncata. The sequence goes on from CM060979.1 coordinate 20,361,486, forward strand.
CTAATAAAGAATGGGGTAGAGAAAGTCATGTGAATGTATCACATCAGTTTTTTTATACTGTTACATTGTACTTTATCATAAAATTCAATGGTTAATTGCTAATTTGTTAAGCTGGTGTATTGTTACACATCTTAATTATTATTAATTGAATTTAATACGATTAAAAATCGCTAAAATAGCTTGTAATTAATGACTATAAATAAAGCAATTATAAAAAGAAAACGTTTTCATGTTTATGCAGGTATTGTTTTACGCGGTACATATCCTGTTTGTTCCGCTCTGCAATCACATTTAACAGAGCCAGTAGAGTTTCCGAAAAACTTGAGAGGCAATAATTTAAGCGCGCCGTCTCAAACCGCGCGGAAAGCAACAAGGTCGACGAGCCTATGATGGTTAGCACCACGTGGTCGCTCGGTTTTTAAATGTTAAAATACCAGATATAATAGCAGGTAGGCTTATACATTTGGAAGTTTGCTTTATAACACAAAGTAATTATTCAATAAAATAAAAAAAAATCGGAATAATTTTGTAATACACCTTTGAGATATGTCTATATACACATTTGACATATGAAGTATTATTAATTATTTGTAAATCTCATAACGTAGGGAATACTTTTCATCTTATATTAAAAACGTTGGTTTTAATATTCAGCACAAGAAATTTGTTTCTTATAGAAATAAGCGAAAAAAGAGTAAAACAAATTTTGACACATAGGGTGTATGTCTCACCCCACTCAACGTCCACTGCAATATCTATTTTTCCAAAAGTTTGAAACCAAATTATTGCTACTTGTGGTATGTAAAGATATATTTGGGTGTTCGGTATTAATTCTGTTGAAGTCATTTTATTAGTTATTTCCATTCTGGCCGTTTATGTCAACTATGAAGATCTTGCAGTGCTTGTGTAATTTTCAAAAGGAGCATACTGCGTTCATTTGTTACTTTATTTGTAGGTATCTGTTTCTGAATTATTAAATGCTGTGAAAAAGTTAATGAATTATAATTGCAGCTGTTTCTAATACACCTTATTCTCTAAGTTTCCCCATAAATAAAAATCACAAGACGTCAAATTTTTTGAAAGCACTATTGGCAATGCAAGATATCGAATAGACATTTTACAGGCTTTCTTTGAACAACTGACAGACGCTGAATGCCAGCAGTCATTCTTTCAGCAGGATTCAGCTACTGCACACATCGCCTACGAAACACTTGATTTGGTTACCGAGATTTTTGAGAACAGAATTAACTGTATTGGGCTGTGACCCGCTCGTAGCTCTGATTTGACGCCTTCTTATTTTTATTTACGGGGAAACCTAAAGAATAAGGTGTTTCAGAATAATTCGCTAACATTTGGGGATCAAAAAGCAAATATCACACAACAAATTGCTGCAATTACGTCTCAGCAGCTAATGGAAGTGAATGGAAATTTGATACGCAGATGTCATCGATGTATTGCTGCTGAAGACATTTTCAACAACGCTTGTAACACAGGTTAGCGTTCAATTATTATTATTTTCAGTAATGCGTTCAGTAAACATTTTACCCCCGACGATTTGGTGTCTGCTCGCGTAATCTGCCGCGCTCTGCCGGCCACTAGTTGTAACAACCACCCTGTGTATTTTGGGACTACAAATGAGTAGCTACTCAAGCGCATGTTTCATGTTGTTTATGTTAAATTCCATTGTCACAACTACAATGTACATTTTGTACAGTAAAGTTTTCAAGGAATAAAAATAAATAGACGCAGACTTTATATACCTTAAATGTAACAGCTTTGCCATCTTCTTCACCAGCTAGAAGAAACCCGAACGCGGATATATTAATGCAATGACTCCATGCCGAACATCCCACGTATCTCTCGCACTTACTGATCCTGAATCATGCAGATTGCGCAGTCTTAAGGTCGACGACTGGATTTCATTGAGCGCCGAAGGTAAAGTGATCCGAGGCCTCTTGGTTGCCATATTAGTCTGACATTTGTGGTGGGTAGTCAGTCAGGCACCTGTTACAAGGTCTCTATACGTAGTTAGATATGTGTGTCAAGTTTTAGGGAGCAAACCTGGACCAGTTTTCATGCGGAACAGATATTTCTCACGTCAGCATCACGCCAAAGCACGATTCTGTTGAAACACGCTTCGGTATCACAATTCTTTTGTAGGCTCTTCGTGGGGTTTTACAGTCTCCTAATTGAGATAATCTCTCTTCACACCTAGGATGATGCTTACGCCATAGTGCATCAGAGGCACTGCTTATAGAATGCTCGGACTTCTTTGCATTCTAATATTGGTTCACTCATTGTTTGATTTTATATATGTATGATATTTCAAATCAATGCCGTGGAATGACAAAAATCTGAGTATATGATGTACTGTCTGTCTGTGAACAGCATAACTCAGAAACGAACAGTCGGATAAACACCAAACTTGGTATTTAGGTTCAGTTATCTTCCAGAGATGCGACACGAAGGTTTTCAAGAAAATTCCCCCACCCCAGATTACCCTTTACATGGAACATTTTTCGAAATTTTTAATTTTCTCAAAAATGGCTCTAACGATTTTGATTAAAATATCATATGTTTAAGATATTTTCATGACAAATAAAATGTATATCTTGAATTTTCTGGGAATGTCTCCAAAAGTGTTCTTCATTGTGAACGACTTTTGCATAACTGGTAAACCATAAGAGATAGACAACTTTGCTTGTTATTCCCTTAAACTTTTCAATACTTATTTTCTCAAATGGGAATTCGTTATTCATTTTTTTTGTCTTGGATATGCAAATATATTAATCTGTGGCAAAGAGAATGGTGCTGCACCTAGCAACCAGCTATTAAGAGATATGTCTATGCTTAAAGGCTACTGTATTTCTATATTGCCCTTGCAAATACAAAACAAGGGGAACATAGGTACGCCTTAAGCGATAGTCAAATATTTTTAGAACTGGTCGCTATGTGTATAATGCAATTCTCTTTGCATGTCAAAAGATTGTTTCTGCAAATGTTTATCTCGATTAATATGGAATAGATGGAGAATAAAAGTTTGTAAAAATAGTTTGTACAAGAGTAGAGAAAGTCATGTGAGTGTAACACATCAGATTTTTTCGTGTATATATATTTTATCATTGCACTCCCATCACTTGTATTTTAAATATATTTTTAAAAAGTGTACTGCGTCTGTAGTTTTGTACTGTAAATTCTACACAACCACAAAGGAGAAAATTCTGATGTTACATTCACATTACTTTCTCTACCCTCTATCGCTTATTAGTGGCTATACAAATTATTCTTACTATAGCTTATTTTTCTATTTACTTCATTTTAACATAAACCCTTCAGAAACAGCTACATTACACATTTCGTTGTAGATACAAAGAGAACAGCGATAGTCAAATATTTAACAACTGGACGCTATATGCTGGCCTTAAAATTCCATACTGTTTCCATGACATCGCGAGAAACAAGTGAATGTTGACATGACTTGAAAAGAATGACAAAAGCATGGAACAATTCGTACAATTAATAACGAATATCTCGGAAATAGCTAACGTCCCAAAAAAGTTTATTTGAAATAAATTGTGTTTTAAAGAGATCTACATTTTTTGGGTAGTACGTTTTCGTCTGTCGCTCAACCTTTCCTTCCGAAAAAAGAGGACTTCGCCAGCCATTCCCAGAAAATCCAGGATGTGCGTTTTATTTGTCATGTAAATATCTTCAATTGTGGTATTTTAATCAAAATTGTTAGAGACGTTCTTTCAGAAAATAAAAAAATTCGAAAAATCTTCCTTGTAAAGGGAGTTTAGTGTGGGGGGATTTTCTTTAAAGCCTTCTTGTCGCTTCTTCAGAAGGTACTGAACTTAAATACCAAGTTTAGTATTTATCCGATATTTTTTGTTCAGTTATGCTGTTCACAGACACACACTGCGGACATTTTTCTAAAAATGGTTTTTTGGGGGATTCAAAGGCCTCGAAACATGTATTTCCGATTGAAATCTTGATATCGCATTTTTGGGTGGAATACAATGATTTCTCTGCTTACTATGTACGTGGTAGAGAAAGTAAGAATCATAACTTTGGAGCTTTGGAGTAGAGTGGTCAACTTTAGCCCGTCTTTTAGGGGAAGATTTGCTTTACAAATTGGTATTACTGTTTGGTATGACAGCATCTACGAGTATGTGCTCAAAACATGTGGTATCTCTCTTTGCAACTATATGCGAGATTGTTTTCTCAATGTTTTCTTTGAACAGCTTCTCCTGTGAATGACATTTTCTTTTATAAATGACATGCTTTCTCATAAACTATTAAATATAGCTAAATTAAATTCTAGTGTGATGCAAAGCTCTAAGTGCTGTTATGGATCTATTTTGGTGTTTAATAACATGGTTGGTTATTGAAAACAATTGCTGATAAAGTTTAATTTTTAATTACATAATATTAGTTAACAAAAAAGTATTTAATAAAAGAGCAGTGAACTTAGAAAATATGCATCTTCCTCCTGTAACAATTTCAGTCTGATATTTTAATAGTTCTAAGACTTTAGAAAATTTAACATAGGACCTTTAATCTCCCCTTAAAGTGAATTATAAGATTTATGTTTATCACGATGCTGAAGATTGTTACCTGAGAATCCATTTAACTAAGTGTATGGAGCAGATTTATTATTATAAAACCGTGTTGTTAAGGGGACAAGGTACTCTGAAATGGTCAAAAAATACATTTTTTTGTTTTAGGCACCAATAAAACCTTTATTATTTCCAGTTTCAGAGAATATATGCTTCGGGGGGATTAAGAGGTTTTCAAAACATTTAAACGCCATTTAAATGCTAGTCTGCATTCCTTTAAAGCTGTCATGCCACGCCACTTTTTAGAACATTTTTGTATCTTTCAACAACGAGCGACTATACCATGCCCAGCGAGCAGTTCAGCAATTAACAAAAGAGGCCAGGACCAAGAGAAGGCCATCAGAAAAGCTGAAGCAATTCAGGAATGAAGGCACAGATGATTATGATCCTGGAATGTACTGAAGTGTCTCAGAATTTTAATGTACAAACTTTAAATTCGGTTTTCTCAAAACAACATTTTTGGATACTTATGTACCTTTTTCTCAGAAAGTATGAGAGGTAGAGAGCTGAAATTTTCAGCACATGTATAAAACACACAGTTAAACCTTCTGAACCATAATCATAATTTTGTAATGTATATTAGTGATATTAAGAGGGCAAGAATGTTGAAATTTTCCACATTTTTACTTTGCAATAACTTTTTTTTCAATTTCTAGTGAACTGATATACGTAACTAAATAATTGAGGTTCAGAAGATAGCTGATTATACTACGAACAAGCATTCAAAAATGTGATTCTGTAATGCAAGTAGTATCAGAGAGAAAACTATATGAATTCACATGTTTTAAGAATAAATTTTATAATTTTTCTGCTAAATGAAATAATTTTACGGACTCAACTACATAAGTTATCAATGCAAACAACCATTTGAAATAATTTTCATGATGTATACAGTAATTTATAAAAATGTCAGGAAAAACCATTGAGAACTTTAAGAGCAGTGGTAATTTAACACATTTAAGGTGTAATTTCCATGTGTTCAGACTACCTTGTCCCCTTAAAGCGTGCTGCAGATTTGAACATACACCAAAGTATTTTGTATAGGAAATATTTTATTGAAATCAACGGTATAAGCAACTTTTTAGAGTTGAGGAGAAAGCAAAGACTGCCTCTGCAGTCTAGAGGTCAGCACATGTACTTCTAAACCCATACGTCCCGGGCTTGAATCCTGGTAGGGGTGGGTGACTATTCTTTAATTTTAATTATTTCCTATTCTCCTCGGGTTTTGGGAAATATGTGTATCAAAGCTAAAAGGAATAAACCTAATGTTAAAACTCAAAGTAAGCGAGTAAGCACTCCAAACTGCCGATATGACCAGAATTATTCTTCAAGGCGGCTATAAAAAGGAAGAGAGTGTGAGGAACAGGGGGATATGAAGGATAGAGAAAAATAAAAACAAGCAAATTCTTCCACGCAAGTTTCTTCCAAGTAAGAAACTGCAATATTTAGTAACTTAACTGCAATATTCTTAATTAAACAATTAAAGGCTGCCTTTGTAATTAAAAAAAATCAGATTGTTGAACTCATATGGGGTGCTGAGCGCCAATTTTGCGGCACGGGATTTACAGGAATGGTCCCTGGTTCGATGCTAGCCCAGGGATTTGCATGGATCTTGGGTTAGTGGTTAATACGACAGATTAATTTTCCTGCCCGTTTATTTCCCGTCACCGTTTTAACATTTGACTCTTGGTATTACCTCGCCACACACACACACACACACACACACACACACACACACACACACACACACACACACACACACTTCTTTACTGCTGTGCTTCATACCATCGCCCCTATCCACAGGCACTCACACTTGTTTTCAGAACAACCTCCAAGGAAAAGCCACGAAGAAGTGTCTACTAAACTCTCCAGTTCCTATATTTCAAATTTCCTATCTCCCCATTTCACTATCACCTGGTTTCTACCTATTTCTTATTGGATGCCTGGGGGGTGATAAGAGCATTGACCTTTTTCCATACATCTGCTTTTCAGGCGACCTAACGGTACACTAACAACAATTGAGGGAAAAACCAACCCCGTTTCTGGCCTGCTGCTGACACTTGTCTTTTCAGCACATATTCACATTTACAGTAACACTTGCTTCCCCGTCTTATTTAATAATACTGTTCCTACTGTGCTCCATATTTATTTTCCCTATGGCTATAACTTTATATTTAACTACTCAGAAAGTACTGCTTCAAAGTATATAAGAAGAATGCAGTATGCTATGGCAATAGTCAGATTTTTATAAAGCGGATCGTAATGTAATGGCTTTGAAATTCCATGCACTTTGCATGACCACGAGAAAAACAATAGCGACTTACACTGCTGGTCAAAAGTTTCCGGACACCTAGTCAAAGTAATGTAATTCAGCGTGTACTTGAACTGTTATTTATTTCACGCAAGTACAAGCAACCTAAAAATCACTCTTAGAATGCAATATTATTATTGTTATTATTATTATTATTATTATTATTATTATTATTTAACCTGGACCCATCCCATCGTAATGCACAGGCGAGATAGAGCACCCAGCGGGTCTAGCCACACTCCACCAACAGCATATTTCTGGCCGTGACATAAAGGCTTCTTAACGGCAGAGAGCAGTTCGACTCCTACCAAATCACTTGCAGTGTTCAGGAAGTACAGAGAAAGCCAAAAAACTACGACCCGGCTGCGCGATGTTTTTCCTGTCCGCGTCCTCGGCGCTCGTTGCCGTCTGCCGCTATCATAGAAAGGCACGGATGAAACCATACAACATTTTTAAAACTACTTTTAAAGGCTTTACTTACCAACTTTATGAAAGGAGATGCTGAAACTGGCCACCGTCGTTGTCCATACATTTTTGGCAGCTCTTTAGGAAACTATCCATCACTCGCCATAGTTCACGTTGAGAAATGCTGGCAATTTCCCGGCGGATATTTTGTCTTAATGCTTCCAGGGTGTGTGAGTTTGTCTTGTACACTTTGTTTTAAGTTAACCCAGAGTTAGAAATCGCAGGGGGTTAGGTCGGGGGACCAAGGGGGCCACAAATCTCTACTAATAATTCTGTCGTCAAACACGCTTTCATAAAGTTGTTAAGTAAAGCCTTTAAAAGTAGTTTTAAAATGTTGTGTGGTTTCATCCGCGCCTTTCTATGATAGCGGCAGACGGCAACCAGCGCCGAGGAGGCGGACAGGAAAAACACCGCGCAGCCGGTTCGTAGTCTTTTGGCTCTCCCTATAATATACGAGTGCATGGCTGAGAAAGAGCAAAATCAGTCCGCGAAAGTCGTCAGTTATAATGAAATTTAAAAATCTGCTGCTATTAGCATATAACCATGTAATTACAAATTTCGTTGTGGGAAAATCAAGTGCTAAAGTTACAGAAAAAAAAATCAACACGTAACTCTGCCATTTGGGTGTTAAAATTACAGAACAAAAATACAACGTAATAGCTACAGCACCTTTAACAAATTACAAAGTATTAAAAATTCAAACAAATAATAACGCTTATCTCGAAAATAGCTCATGCCAGAAGGGCGTAACTTAGTCATTTATTTCTTAGAATAAATAAACCGTTGGAACGAAATGAAAGTAATGATAATTATTATATTAAAGTTTAATGAGACAATAAAACATGTCAAGATTTTTGCTTCTTTATGTTTACTACTGTATTAGTTTCTTTAAATTACCTCTGTATTACACTTACTACACTGAGTGTCCAGAAACTTTTAGCCGGCAGTGCACCTCTTGAAAAACGTATAAGTATTTGAATATTCAAACCAAAAACAAAAAATATCTCAGAAATGATTAACGCCAAAGATTTTTATTTGACATAAATTGGTTGTTTTGACAAGAACTACTTTTTACTTTCTCTACTACGTATAGTAAGTAGGGGAAGTACTGTATTCCACCCAAAATTTCGATACCGAGATTTCACCGGAAATACATGTTTTGAGACCTCCTGAATCCAAAAAAAGCATTTTTGGAAACATGTCCGTGTGTGTGTCTGTGTGTGTGTGTCTGTGTGTGTGTGTCTGTGAACAGCATAACTCAGAAACGAACAGTCGGATAAACACCAAAGTTGGTATTTAGGTTCAGTATCTTCCAAGGATGCGACACGAAGGGTTTCAAGAAAATCCCCCCACCCCAGATTACCCTATACATGGAAGATTTTTCGAAAATTTTAATTTTCTCAAAATTGTCTCTAACGATTTTGATTAAAATATCATAAGTTTAAGATATTTTTATGACAAATAAAATGTATATCATGAATTTCCTGGGAATGTCTCCAAAAGTATTCTTTATTGTGAACGACTTTTGCATAACTGGTAAACCATAAGAGTTAGACAAAATTTTACTACACAAAAAATGTAGATCGCGTTAAAATACACAATTTATGTCATATACATTTTTTTGTTGAGTGAACCATTTTCGAGATATTGCTTTTTATTCCCTTAATTTTTACTTTCTCTACTACGTACAGTAAGTAGGGGAAGTATTGCATTCCACCCAAAAATTCGATACCGAGATTTCACCGGAAATACATGTTTTGAGACCTCCTGAATCCAAAAAAAAGCATTTTTGGAAACATGTCCGTGTGTGTGTCTGTGTGTGTGTGTGTGTGTGTGTGTCTGTGTGTCTGTGTGTGTGTGTGTGTCTGTGAACAGCATAACTCAAAAACGAACAGTCGGATAAGCACCAAACTTGGTATTTAGGTTCAGTATCTTCCAGAGATGCGACACGAAGGTTTTCAAGAAAAGCCCCAACCCCAGACTACCCTTTACATGGAAGATTTTTCGAAAATTTTAATTTTCTCAAAAATGGCTCTAACGATTTTGATGAAAATATCATATGTTTAGGGTAATGTCATGAGAAATGAAATGTATATCTCGAATTTTCTGGGAATGTCTCCAAAAGTATTCTTCATTGTGAACGACTTTTGGATAACTGGTAAACCATAAGAGATACACAAAATTTTACTACACAAAAAATGTAGATCGCGTTAAAATACACAACTTATGTCATATACATTTCTTTTGTTGAGTGAACCGTTTTCGAGATATTGCTTGTTATTTCCTTAAATTTTCCAATACTTATACTTTTTCTCAAATGCGTTATTCATTTTTTTTATGTCCTGGACATGCAAAGAGAATGGAATGCGTCACATAGCAACCAGCGTTAAAATATTTGACTATCGCTTAAAAGCTACCATATTTTCCTTGCATCTACAAGAAAATTACCAATAAGATTGACATCTCGATATCTCGATTAACATGAAGCATATGGAGAATAGGCGTTTGTAAAATTAGGTTGTACAAGAGTAGAGAAAGTTATGTGAGTGTAACACATCAGATTTTTTCAATAATTTTCTCAAATGGGAATTCGTTATTCATTTTTTTGTCTTGGATATGCAAAGAGTATTAATCTGTGGGAAAGGGAATGGTGCTGCACCTAGCAACCAGCTATTAAGAGATATGTATGTGCTTAAAGGCTACTGTATTTCGATACTGCCCTTGTAAATATATATTCCCCTTAGATCTACAAGAAAATTAGCAATAAGATAGAGTCTGCAAATGTTTATCTCGATTAACATATAGCATATGGAGAATACGCGTTTGTATAAATAGTTTGTACAAGAGTAGAGAAAGTCATGTGAGTGTAACACATCAGATTTTTTTAGTACGTTTCTGTCTCTCTTTTAGTTTACCACTTACACAAAATTCCTTCCGAATGAAGAGGACTTTATAGACTACTCCCAGAAAATTCAAGATACACATTTTATTTGTCATGTAAATATCTTTAATATATGGTATTTTTAATAAAAACCATTACAGCCATATTTGAGAAAATAAAAACCAATATCTGTTTGCGTTACATTCACATGACTTCCTCTGCCTCTTATCGTTTATTAGCGGGTATACAAACTATTCTTGCGAAACTTTATTTTCCTATCTACCTACTTCATTTTAATCGATATAAACTTTTGCAGAAATAGCTACATTACACGTTTTGTTATAGATACAAGGAGAACAGCGACAGTCAAATGTTTAACAACTGGACGCTATATGCTGGCCTTAAAATTCCATACTGTTTCCATGACATCGCGAGAAACAACTGAATGTTGACGGGACTTGAAAAGAATGACAAAGTATTCAACGATTTGAACAATTATAACGGATATCTCGGAAATGGCTTGTTCCACAAAAAAACTTGTTTACCTTCTTTTATTTGTCTTGTAAATATCTTTAATGTATGGCATTTTAATAAAAATCGTTAGAGTCTTTTAGAGAAAATAAAAAATTTCGTAAAATATTCTATGCAAATGGTAATTAGAGGTGCGGGATTTTCTTTGAAATCTTCGTGGTGCATCTTTAGAAGGTGCTGAATTTAAATACCAAGTTTAGTACTCATCCGATTTTTCGCTTTTGAGCTATGCTGTTCACAGAGACACACGGACATATACAAGGACACACAGACCGAGCTTTTTTTAAAAATTATTTCTTTTACTAAGGGGACATTAAAACATGCATTTCCGGTGAAATCACGGTATCGAATTTTTGGGTGGAATGCAGCAGTTCTGTACTCACTAGGCACGTGGTAGAGAAAGTAATAATGAGACATTTTATGTAAAGAATAATTTGGGATAGGTCACATCCTTGGAAGATGCTGAACTTAAATACTATAGGGGTATGGGTATACAGCGGAGGGACTTAGGGAGATCTATTGTGGCTTCCACCCCGCAAGAGGAAGGGATGAAGAGGAGGAATCCCAGGAGGCTACTGGTCGCAGTCATACAGGCCACAGAGACGCGCGGAAGTCCGTAACAGTTCCCAGTATTGGAGCTGCCAAAGGAGGGCGATGAAGACCCGTCAACCAAGTAGCCCTCTAATGTCCACTGGAAATACCCTTTCCTTAGAGCAAGCCTACGACCAGGGAAAACCACGAATACACCAAGGTGAGAGCGGGCAGTCGACTGGAATCGAACCCGGGACACGAAGCTCACACGTTACTGCGGAGCCATCTTGTTCGATAATTTAAATTACCAAATGTGGTATTTAACCTAGTTTTCGTTCTAAAGTTACGCCGTTTACACACACGAGCTTTTTCTATAAAAAAAAGTCTTTTTTTTTTATTTCGGGAGCCTCAAAACGTTAATTTTGTTGAGATCTAGGCAAATATTTGGGTGGAACGCAATTCTTCATTTATTTACTATAGGTAAGTAGTGCAGATGGTAAAATTATTGTAATAGAATTATATATATATATATATATATATATATATATACAGGGTTATTAAAAAAGAAGGAACAGACCTTAAATATTTATTTTATTTCTAATGAACCGCAATAGATGACGACACAGCGATACATCACTGAATAGAGAAAAGTTCAAAATGAGCACCATTTGTTATGCGAGGACGACCAGTGCTCTTACGTTTGAATACGCAACCATCTCCTACGAATTTATTGTATCAATTGTAAATTTTTTATGACGAGGCGGCTCGTTGTTGAACTTAAAAAGAAATGCACGCTGCAATGAAACAATGGATTTACTGTTTGCATAATGCAGCACACAAAACGGCTTTTCCTGTGCCGTCGCCATTTTCTCGTAAACAAACACAGCGCCGATGTAGGCACTGAATGGAACTAATAGGTGGGGGTTAAAACTTTGAACTTTCCTCTATTCAAGGATGTGTCGTATGTGTGACTATCTATTGTCATTCATTAAAAATTAATATTTAAAATTTGTTCTTTCTTTTTGAGTAACCCTGTATATATATAACGATTATCATCATGTAATTTACAGCTTCTGTATCGCTAGAAAAATGAGTATATATTATATCTAACTCATTGCAGAATCAGTAAGGAAAACATAGCTCATCTTGTAAATCTGTGACAAGATCCTGATGATGAAACAGTAATTGTGTCGTGCAACCAAAGAATCTGTACTTTGTCTTATCTTATACGATGCAGATTTCCGTCATTGCTCTAGACACACCTTGGCTTACCGTGCTACGTGTATCATTTTAGAGCCAATTCATTATGCCTGCACCCTTTACCAAGGAATACAGTCTCATAACAGACGTGGTTTCAAATTCTTCTGGTTTTCTATAAACATTTTCTCAGAAGCAATACATCTCCTGTAAGCCAAAGCCTCACAGGAGCATATAATGTGCCGGGATGTTTCAGTTTCTTGGACAGTCTGCAGTCTATGCTCGAGAGGGAAAGGAATCCCATGATGCCAAACATTTGGTTAGAGTTTTAGCGGAAGAAAGTAGCGCATACAAACCGCACGGCTGATTTTCATACGATGCAGTGAAAGTGCATCTTGCACTTCCGGATATAGTCGTGTTCTGCATGCAGTCTGTCTGCCACGCTGCATCGTCCTTAAGGAAAGGCGATGTTGCGGAAAAACGGAAAGGGAAGTACGTGCTACTACACACTATTGCTCTTTTTTATTGTAAACATCAGCTTTTTCTGGCAGGGCGTGTGCAACTTTCGGAACTGTTGAAGCCATGAATAAAATTGCATAGTACAGGGGCCACAAAAGCTTCCATGTTGTTGATAATATTATTATTAGGTATTATTATTATTATTTATATGCAGAATTACAATATTTACACATCTTTCTGTTCCTGAAGTTTTTCTCCCCCTTTCTTTACCACGTACATATTAACTAAAAGATCTGATGTGTTACACTCACATGACTTTCTCTACTCTTGTACAAACTATTTTTACAAACGCTTATTCTCCATCTACTTCATCTTAATCGAGATAAACATTTGCAGACTCTATCTTATTGCTAATTTTCTTGTAGATGTAAGGGGAATATATATTTACATGGGCAATATAGAAAAACAGTAGCCTTTAAGCACATACATATCTCTTAATAGCTGGTTGCTAGGTGCAGCACCATTCCCTTTGCCACAGATTAATACTCTTTGCATATCCAAGACAAAAAAATGAATAACGAATTCCCATTTGAGAAAATAAGTATTGAAAAATTTAAGGGAATAACAAGCAATATCTCGAAAATGGTTCACTCAACAACAAAAAATGTACATGACATAAATTGTGTATTTTAACGCCATCTACATTTTTTGTGTAGTAAAATTTTGTCTATCTCTTATGGTTTACCAGTTATGCAAAAGTCGTTCACAATGAAGAATACTTTTGGAGACATTCCCAGAAAATTCAAGATATACATTTTATTTGTCATGAAAATATCTTAAACATATGATATTTTAATCAAAATCGTTAGAGCCATTTTTGAGAAATTTAAAATTTTCGAAAAATCTTCCATGTAAAGGGTACTTTGGGGTAGGGGGATTTTCTTGAAAACCTTTGTGTCGCATCTCTGGAAGATACTGAACCTAAATACCAAGTTTGGTGTTTATCCGACTGTTCGTTTCTGAGTTATGCTGTTCACAGACACAGACACACACACGGACATGCTTCCAAAAATGCTTTTTTTGGATTCAGGGGATCTCAAAGCATGTATTTCCGATGAAATATCGGTATCGAATTTTTGGGGTGGAATACAATACTTCCCCTACTTACTATACGTAGTAGAGAAAGTAAAAAGGAAAAGTCGGTTACACGCTAAATTTGGTATTTAAGCTCAGTATCTTCTAAAGATGCGACATAAAGATGTTCAAGAAAATCCCCCTAATTCTAACTGCCCTTTACACGGAACTTTTTTAAAATTTTTATATTTTCTAAAAAATAGTTCTAACGATTTTGATTAAAATACATATTGCTACATGCTGGGTATGTGGTCTAAAAGTTCACATGAAAATTAAATCATTTTCTAATACCCAACACGCACATTGAGGGGACGTATACTTGCTTGGCTGCGGAGGACCGAAACGTGGTGTGGAGGTTAAGGGGAAGGCATGGGTTTGCCCTACTGTACAAAATCCATAACACAAATCTACTCACACATTCCATGATTTATGTCCCAACCTTTTGGGTTCCTACATTATTAAAAATGGAAGGTGGGAGGAGATATCCACCGATCAAAAGCCGGGCTTACACACGCGGTCCGTTCCTCACGGAATCCTGAGACAAACGCTATTCCCCACTACTTCTGACTAGCAAGGCTACCAGCCAAGAGCGACGTAAACAACAATGTGTCTGGTAATGACAATGTAGAACACTAATGTAACCCCCCAAATTATTAATATGCCATAATATATTAAAATATTTATATAATAAATAAAATGTATATATTGAATTCTCTGGGAGTAGCCTATGTAGTTCTCTTCATTCGAAGGAATTTGGTATAATCTTGTGTAATTGGTAAACGTTAAGCGATAGGCGAAAACGTACTAAACAAAACATGTAGATCTCTTTAAAGGACAAGTTTATTTCAAATAACTTTTTGTGGCATAAGCCATTTCCGAGACATCGCTATTAATGGTTCGAATTATTCAATAGTTTATCATTCTTTTCAAGTCCTGTCTATATTAGTTGTTTCACGCGATGTCATGGAAACAGTATGGAATTTCAAGGCCAGCATATAGCGTCCAGTTGTTAAACATTTGACTATCGCTGTTCCCTTTGTATCTATAACGAAATGTGTAATGTAGCTATTTCTGCAAAATACTGGATTAAAATGAAGTATACAGAAAAATAAGCTTTAGTAAAAATAATTTGTGTGCCCACTAATAAACGATGGAGGGTAAAGAAAAGTTATGTGTATATAACACTTTTTTTACTTTCTCTACTACGTATAGTAAGTAGGGGAAGTATTGTATTCCACCCAAAAATTCGATACCGAGATTTCACCGGAAATACATGTTTTGAGACCCCCTGAATCCAAAAAAAGTATTTTTGGAAACATGTCCGTGTGTGTGTGTGTGTCTGTGTGTGTGTGTGTGTGTGTGTGTGTGTCTGTGTCTGTGAACAGCATAACTCAGAAACGAAAAGTCAGATAAACACCAAACTTGGTATTTAGGTTCAGTATCTTCCAAGGATGCGACATGTAGGTTTTCAAGAAAATCCCCCACCTCAGATTACCCTTTACATGGAACATTTTTCGAAAATTTTAATTTTCTCAAAAATGGCTCTAACGATTTTAATTAAAATATCATATGTTTAAGATATTTTTATGACAAATAAATTGTATATCTTGCATTTTCTGGGAATGTCTACAAAAGTGTTCTGCATTGTGAACGACTTTTGCATAACTGGTAAACCATAAGAGATAGACAACATTTTACTGCACAAAAAATGTAGCTCGCGTTAAAATACACAATTTATGTCATATACATTTTTTTTGTTGAGTGAACCATTTTCGAGATATTGCTTGTTATTCCCTTAAATTTTTCAATACTTATTTTCTAAATGGGAATTCGTTATTTATTTTTTTGTCTTGGATATACAAAGAGTATTAATTTGTGGCAAACAGAATGGTGCTGCACATAGCAACCAGCTATTAATAGATATGTCTGTGCTTATATTGCCCTTGCAAATACAAAACAAGGGGAACATATTAGGCCTTAAGCGATGGTTAAATATTTTTAGAACTGGTCGCTATGTGTAAAATGCAATTCTCTTTGCATGTGAAAAGATCGTTTCTGCAAATGTTTATCTCGATTAATATGAAATAGATGGAGAATAAGCGTTTGTAAAAATAGTTTGTACAAGAGTAGAGAAAGTCATTTGAGTGTAACACATCAGATTTTTTTTCCTTTCTTCTCCGCTCATCCTTTCATTCCATTAAGCTTCCTTGAGTTCAGTTTTTGTGCTTTCATCCCCGTCGTTATTTTCTGCATCCAGGTATTTCTGGGGCTATCCCTTGCTATTCTGCGTGTTCTTCTGATGTGTCCATAGCAGTTTAGTTCCTTATGTCTTACATATTCTACCATAGAACTGTTAACTTTCATTTCTCCCTTAGTAAGTGTTCCTAATTTTTACTTTTTCTAGGTAAGAGGTAGTATTGTATTCCAACCAAAACTCCGATGTCGAGATTTCACTGGAAATACACGTTTTGAGGTCTGCTATATTAATAAAAACGTTTTTATAAAAAACTCTGTGTGTGTGTGTGTCTGTGAATAGCATAACGCAAAATCGAAAAGTCGGCTAAATATTAAACTCGGTATTTAAGTTCAGTATCTTCCAAGGATGCGACACGAAGTTTTTCAAGAAAATCTACCCACCCCATACTACCCTTCACATGGAAAAATTTTCGTTATTTTTTATTTTCTCATCAATAGCTCTAACGAATGACTTTTAATTTCCTTCTGTGTGAATATCATCGGGAAGACATAGAAAACGCACAACACTGCAAAAATATTCATGTTTGTATAAAAACAAAGCTCCAATGAAGAATGCCCACTGTGTAATTATCAGAGAGTGTTTGTTTTTAGTTTCTTTGGCGATTTCACCGTCTTTTGTTAATTTTACGTTATTTTTCGGTTGATAGATCATTTTGTCTTTCAGAGTCTGAAAGAGCCGTATATATTCTGTAGGATATTTACAAATCTTTCTACATAGTTTGTGTGGCATTTCGCAAAATTGTAACATTTGCAGCTCCTAAAGGTGTCTCTCTCTCTCTGTCTCTCTCTCTGTCTCTCTCTCTCTCTCTCTCTCACACACACACACACACACACACACACACACACACACACAAAAGGGTTGTTCGTAACTAAAACCAAACTCATTAGTTACGGATGCACTTATTATTAATATAAAGGCAAGAGATTTCATCAATTTTATGATAGATGCTGTGCATTTTTGTTTTGGAGGGGGGGCTTTCTTCTCTTAGGAAGTTTTGTATTTTTAGTTTCATTTTGATTGACTTCTGCATTTGTTTTGTTTAGGAAGTTAAGGTTTTGCATCTTTGTTGGCTTAGCTTGCAAATTCAAAAGTTCTTATCGACCTCCCCACTTCTCTCTCTCTCTCTCTCTCTCTCTCTCTCTCTGAACTCACGGTGCTTTTGGTCAGTAACGAAAGAAATTCAGTGTCTGTTGTGTAAAGGTCTGGTTGAGGAATATTTTCCAAATGGTATTGTTACCTTCTCTACCACATTTCAGATGGTAGAGAAAGTATTGCATTCCATCCAAAAAGTTGGATATCGAGATTTCACCGAAAATAAATGCTTTGAGACCCCCTAAATCCGAGAAAAAATTAGAAAAAGCCCATGTGTGTGTCTGCGAACACCGTAACTCAAGAACTAAAACTCGTATAAATAGCAAAGTTGGCATTTAAGTGTAGAATCTTCCAAGAAATCTCCCCAATCCAATCTGTCTATATGGAGCAGTTTTCGAAATTATTGATTTTCTCAAAAGTTACCCTGGGATGTTGATTAAAATGTCATATGTTTAACATTAATTACACGACAAATAAGGTGTATAACTTGTATTTTTCTGAGAATACCTATGAAGCCCTCATCATTCGGAAGGAATTTTTATAATCTTGTATAACTGGTAAACGTTAGGATAAAAACTGTGGATCGCATTAAAACATACAATTTATTTCAAATACGTTTTTACTTTATCTACTACGTATAGTAAGTAGGGGAAGTATTGTATTCCACCCAAAAATTCGATACCAAGATTTCACCGGAAATACATGTTTTGAAACCCCCTGAATCCAAAAAAAGGCATTTTTGGAAACATGTCCGTATGTGTGTCTGTGAACAGCATAACTCAGAAACGAACAGCCGGATGAACACCAAACTTGGTATTTAGGTTCAGTATCTTCCAGAGATGCGACACGAAGGTTTTCAAGAAAATCCCCCCACCCCAGATTACCCTTTACATGCAACATTTTTCGAAAATTTTAATTTTCTCAAAAATGGCTCCAAAGATTTTGATTAAAATATCATATGTTTAAGATATTTTCATGACAAATGAAATGTATATCTCGAATTTTCTGGGAATGTCTCCAAAAGTATTCTTCATTGTGAACGACTTTTGCATAACTGGTAAACCATGAGAGATAGACAAAATTTTACTACACAAAAAATGTAGATCGCGTTAAAATACACAATTTATGCCATATACATTTTTGTTGTTGAGTGAACCATTCTCGAGATATTGCTTGTTATTCCCTTAAATTTTCCAATACTTATACTTTTTCTCAAATTCGTTATTCATTTGTTTTGTCCTGGTAATGCAAAGAGAATGGAATACTCCCCATTGCAACCAGCACTTAAAACATTTGACTATCGCTTAAAGGCTAGCAATTCTCCTTGCATCTACAAGAAAATTAGCAATAAGATTAACATCTCGATATCTCGATTAACATGAAGCATATGGAGAATAAGCGTTTGTAAAAATAGTTTGTACAAGAGTAGAGAAACTCATGTGAGTGTAACACATCAGATTTTTTATATGATATCAGTACCTACAAGCAATGTGTAATCAAACTGTTTCTGTAAACGTTATCTCGATTAACATGAAGTGGATGGCAAAGTAGGCTTTCGTAAGAATAGTTTATGGAAGCTATATAAAAATAAACGAAACGGGTAGAGAAAGTCTCGTTAATGTAACACATCAGATTTTTAGTTTTCTCTACAGCATTGTGTGGGTTCTTGTTGATCTTTGGTTGGCCGATTGTCTCTGTTTCGAGTCTTAGTGGTAGTTTCATTGTTTTCTGTTTGTTCATTGCTAGGAATAGCTCGTTATCCAGTTGTGAACGGGTGTGGTCAAGGGTTTGTTGCATCTGATCGTGACTAGATGTATGTTGCAGGTAGAAAGCTCTTGATTTTGCATTGCTTTGCGAGATGGTCTTCTTGCTTACAGAATTAAGGGAAGTTCCCAGGTTATTCGCAGAAAATTACACGTTTTATTTGTTATGCAAATATCTTAAACATACGTTATTTTAATCAAAATCGTTTAGAGCCATTTTTAAGAAAATCAAAAATAAGAACCATTTTTCCATGTAAAGAGTACTTTGGAGTTGAGGTTTTCTTGAAAATCTTCCTGTCGTATCTTTGGAAGGCACTGAGTTTAAATATTAAATTTGGTCTTTAACCAACTGTTTGTTTTTGAGTTATGCTGTTCATAGACACACGAACCTTTTTGTAAAATGATTTTTTTTTTATTCAGAAGACTCAAAATGTGTATTTCCAGTACCATATCCATATGAATACTTCCTCTACTTGCTATAAAATAATGCACTACCGCAATGAACCTTAGTGTTCTATAAATAGCTATGGTTCGTATGTAATAATATGAAATCGTATTTGTACACCCGTGGACAAAAAATGAGTCATCCCCAGGTTCCACGTGACGATCGGAGGGCTTCATAAATCTGTGTTCACAACGCACACGCAGAAACTTCAGAATGTTCTGTGCCTATGAGCGCAGTGGTTACCATAAACGATGTTTGTCGGCAGTGATGCTTATAAACTACTGAAAACAGAGCACAGAACAACGTTTCGTTAGCGCGGAGGTTAAGAAGGCATTGCTTGCGCTCATAAGCTCCTGGGTTCGAATGTCGCATTAGTTAATGATATTTTTTATGTAGTTAATTTTATGACTGGATGTGTAGAACGTAATATTGCATTAATACAACTTTGTCATTTAAGTTTTATGTATATCTATGCACACAAAACACAATTCTACTAAAACACTCGTTTTAAATAACTAAAGAAATAAATACAAATAAACTATTATCTTCTAAAATTAAAACACATGAGAGTAAAAAAAATGAATATCGGGTGTTTGAGACGTTAGCACGCATTCTGTCCTCAATTTTCGGGTTATAGGTATTTTGTCCTTCGCGCATCTGCAGGGAAATTAGAGCGCAGATTCCTTTTCACCTCAGCTCACACATTTTCAGTAGGGTTCAAATATGGTGAACAGACAGGCCAGTCATCACTCTGATATCCTGCCTCTCTGAGAACCAGTTTGAAACCTTTCGGCGTATGTGGACTAATTCAGCAATTCCATCAGGATATCTCATCCTCACAGAGAGAATCAAAATATTCTCAAGTATTACCGTGTATTGCGCACTGTTCAGCGTATCGTCAAACTGCCACAACTTACCTAGACCGTCCTTAGATATCCATCAAGATCAGACATCATATTCATACCATGATGAAATTGTGAAGCCATGTATCTTGCATCGTAATAAGTATTCTATTATGAGCTTTACCAAATGCCTTATTTGAAATGCAGTGTGTCGAAAATAAGTAGTCACTAATTATTAAATATTATTAACAGAAGAAAAACAAAAGTGTTTGTTACATGCGAAAAGCGAACCTGCGGTCCTAACCACTGAAGTGTCCTATGCTTTGCCACAGCGCTATAAAGAAGACACGTGGAAGGTAGTAGGTTTAATAATGCCATACAACGACTTGCTGCAGCGGCTACACAGCTGTATTGCGTATGGTGTAAATAAGGCGCTTTGCCGTGAGGACTTGCAAAAATTTGGCGTTCAAGATGACTTTTTTCTCCACGGGTGTATGTATTATGTAGTTATGTAACATTGGCTGACTTGTTTCATGTTCCAAGTTCTTCTGTACAGGCCCGTACCCAGAAAAAAATTTCGGGGGGAGGGGTTTCTATAACCAGATCTAAACTTAACAGTACCCTACAGTTACCATGTACCTACTCGGTGGTATATAAATATTATGTGGACAATAAAATTGCTTGGAGACATTATGTAGACAGGAAAAGCTCACCAGGATGAAGATATCCCACCTTGCTACACAAAACACCTAGAATGTTTCGAAAACAGGGACGTACGGTCATGTAAGGGGACAATAGTAAGTTTCCCTTTTCCTTCTAAATGTGCTACTAGCAGTAGACCTACTGTTATCGAACCAAATTTTCCCATATTGGTTTGATATGAATTTAAATAAATAAAACTGTCAAAAGTTTCGGGAGGGGGGTTTGAACCTTAAACCCCCCTCTAAATACGGCCCTGCTTCTGTACATGAACCCAAGGAACACTATCTATCTATCTATCTATCTATCTATCTATCTATCTATATATGTATCTATCTATCTGTCTATCCATCTATCTATCCTATCTATTCCATCTTCTCTAATCTACCTAATATGTATCTCTCTAATATATCTATTTATCTATCTGTTTGTCTATTCTATATTATCTATCTATTCTATTTAATATATCTATCTTATCTATGACTGTCTCTCTGTCTATCCTACGTATTCTATCTGCTCTAATCTATCTATATATCTATCTATTCCATCTTCTCTAATCTACCTAATATGTATCTCTCTAATATATCTATCTATGTATCTATCTGTTTGTCTATTCTATATTACCTATCTATTCTATTTAATATATCTATCTTATCTATGACTGTCTCTCTGTCTATCCTACGTATTCTATCTGCTCTAATCTATCTATATATCTATCTATTCTATCTGCTCTAATCTATCTATATATCTATCTATTCTATCTTCTATAATCTACCTAATATGTATCTCTCTAATATATCTATCTAATCTATCTATTCTATTTAATACATCTTATCTATGACTGTCTCTCTGTCTATCCTATCTACTCTATCTTCTCTAATCTACCTAATATGTATCTCTTTAATATATCTATTTATCTGTCTGTTTGTCTATCCTATCTTATCTATCTATTCTATTTAATGTATCTATCTTATTTATGTCTGTCTCTCTGTCTATTCTATCTATTCTATCTGCTCTAATCTACCTATTTATCTATCTATCTATATCTATATATAACCTATCTGTAAGTAATAGAGAAAGTAAATATGCCAACATTTTCAACCACGAATCCCCTTAAAGATGTGCTGAGCAGAAGACTAAGAGCACTCAATAAAAATTCCACGTACACCACATCACTTTCGCTTGGACAAAAGTGAGAAAAGTGAGAGTTTGACAACAGATCGGCTGTTATCACGGTGAAGTGCCACTTTGTTAATCTGCTGCTATTTTGGCATTATGTGGAGGCTTCATCCAGCTAATGCTCTGTAATTATGAGCCACAGAAGAGACATCACGTGAAAGTAGTTTTCCCTCTCCTACAGCGATGGTGAAAGTTGCAAGATGCGGTCTGTCTGCATGCAACTTTGTTTCTCACTTTTTCACGGTTTACACGTTGGACATCCGGGAAATTGTTTCTGCAACTAATTGTGTCCTTGATAATGTTAAAATATTGGTGATGAGCAACAAAATGATTGTGCTTTTTGTTTATTTATGGTTGCATGTCCCCAGGATTGTTGATGTTCAAAATAATTCGATGACAATGATTTTGACAACCAAGGTTCGCATTTTGATGATCTAAAATGTTTGAAAAAATGAACTATGAAATGACTAAAATGTTTAAAAAATGGCATAACCACAAAAATTACCTAAAACTTATATTTATTTAACTTATTAAAATTAATGCACAGAACAGAGGCGTAAGTAGGGAGGTGTTTTGAGGGTTGGAACCGTCTTGCCAAAAACAATTAAAAATGAATAGTAAAAATAGCTTCGTTAAAACAATAGTATATTTCTAGATTGGCGGGGACGAGATGCTTCCTAATCGTATCACTGTTAGCGCTATATTTGCACCGCCTTGGACAATATCACCAAAGGTGGCTTCAGATGGCGCTGGTACAACCATATTAACATATCGGGGGCATGTTTTCGTTCCGGTGCTAAATTTGAGTGGTTCCCAAATGAGTACAATAGCTCCCAGTTTAGAACATAACTAGAAGCCCTATTTTGTAGTGAAATAAAGTGGTCTGCAGCGGTAATAAAAAATACTTCACAGTGGTCATTAATTCTCCTGTCACAACACATTTGCAGCTTAGAATACACAAAACATTCTATCCTAATTTTAATTCCAATTGCTGCATCTTAATAGGTGAATATAAAATAGATTTATTTAAATACTTCAACTCAAGATTAATTTATAGTTGTCTCTGAATTGATACAAATTGCTTAAAAAGTGGATTCCTATACATAACTGCATCCCTCAATATGTTTTGGCCATGCCACCGTCACAGACACATAAATTAATTTATGTACTTATGGGTGTAAGTGTAGAAAAACGGTGTGAAAATCATGACATAATCAAAAATCAATAAAAAAATATATTTGTTCCATGTTCTTGTTTGCAGAATCTATAAAGAAAGTCCAGAGAATTTTTTTTGAAGCACGTGTTACAAAACTAATGGTTTTGATTAAACTACCAAAGGTTTAAAATGTTTACATGATAAATAAAATGCTATGTTGAATGTGATAAGTTAACTTTTCTTCGTCTTTATATTTAAGCCTGAAAAAACATTTTTAAAATTCAGCCTAAATCCGAACCCCGGTCCGGACCTAGTCCCGAGGGGTTGGCCAGCGCCCTTGCAGACCTCTAACGTATAAGGCGGGGATTCACAATGCGAACGTGAGCTTTTGATTGCGTTGCGCGTCAGCCACCACAAATGTTGCCAAGTCTGACATCCTATTTGCAAAACAAATATGAAGATAAAATAAATAACATAAAAGTATATTTATAAAATATAGATACACGTGTAAAAAAAATCTGATGCGTTTCACTCACATGACTTTCTCTACTCTTGTACAAACTATTTTTACAAACTCTTATGCTCCATCTATTTCATATTAATCGAGATAAACATTTTCAGAAACGATCTTTTGACATGCAAAGAGAATTACATTTTACACATAGCGACCAGTTCTAAAAATATTTGACTATCGCTTAAGGCCTACTATGTTCCCCTTGTTTTGTATTTGCAAGGGCAATATAGAAATACAGTAGCCTTTAAGCATAGACATATCTCTTAATAGCTGGTTGCTAGGTGCAGCACCATTCTCTTTGCCACAGATTAATACTCTTTGCATATCCAAGACAAAAAAAAAATGAATAACGAATTCCCATTTGAGAAAATAAGTATTGAAAAATTTAAGGGAATAACAAGCAATACCTCGAAAATGGTTCACTCAACAACAAAAATGTTTATGACATAAATTATGTATTTTAACGCGATCTACATTTTTTTTGTGTAGTAAAATTTTGTCTATCTCTTATGGTTTACTAGTTGTGCAGAAGTCGTTCACAATGAAGAATACTTTTGGAGACATTCCCAGAAAATTCGAGATATACATTTTATTTGTCATGAAAGTATCTTAAAGATATGATACGTTAATCAAAATCGTTAGAGCCATTTTTGAGAAAATTAAAATTGTCGACTAATGTTCCATGTAAAGGGTAATCTGGGGTGGGGGGATTTTCTTTAAAACCTTCGTGTCGCATCTCTAGAAGATACTGAACCTAAATACCAAGTTTGGTGTTTATCCGACTGTTCGTTTCTGAGTTACGCTGTTCACAGACACACAACCCCCCCCCACACACACACGCGCGCGCGCGCGCGCGCGGACATGTTTCCAAAAATGCTTTTTTTTATTCAGGGGGTCTCAAAACATATATTTCCGGTGAAATCTCGGTATCGATTTTTTGGGTGGAATACAATACTTCCCCTACTTACTATACGTAGTAGAGAAAGTAACAATTACTGGTAGCATAAGTTGCAAACATCCCAGTAAAGGCTGGTTCACAACCAACGAGAACGGTAACCAGAACGAGAACGAGAAAGTTGAAATACATGTATTCACACCGACGGGAAGCCTTCCCGGGCCCCGGGAACGGGAAAGAAGAGTTGCCCAACTTTTAATTTTCTCGTTCTCGTTCCCGGGCACAGCATATTAGATACCTATTGTGCATATTAGACTCTTCACTCTAGAGGTTGTTTTAGGCGGCGTGACATGAAATAGCCGCTAGTGTTCTCTATAGTCGTAAGCCGGAAACATGAAACTGGAAGGAATTAGTAGTAAATGTGCTTCCTAACCTCAGCTCGACACCCACAAATCTAAACAGCGTTGGTTCCTCTGGTGAAGGGATCATTTGTAGTTTGTTTATATGCAACACAAAACTGGCTATTACCTAAAAAACAATGGCAAAAGCTACAAAGAACAAAACCGGTGGAAATGAAAAAAGAACAATAAACAATTTTAATGTATGCCATTAAATAAAGGAATGAAAGCTTGGCATAACTAGAGGGATCGGAAATGTAATGGATATACATTTAGATAATGTTTACTCTATCGAATTTTGACGTTGGCTTGGCTAAATTGGAAGTAGGTGAAAAAATATCATTGGTCAGTTAAAAACAAATGAAATCCCAATGCGCAAAATCGACTTTCACTTTGTGATCGATATGCATTCCCGTTCTCGTTACCGGGCTGTTGTGAACCAATATCTTGCATGGTGCCTTGCTTCCCGTTCTCGTTTCTGTTCTGGTTACCGTTCTCGGGCGGTTGTGAACCAGCCTTAATAAGCGATAGAAGGTAAAGAAAGTCATGTGAATGTAACACATCAGAGTTTTTCTTTACGACCCATCGTAAAATTGCACTCGAAACAAGCCTTACTGAGTTAAGAAGATAAACTGAGCGAATGCACAGCTCTCTTTCTGGCCTCGAACAAATGTGTAGTATACGTAGCAAAGCCGAATATTAATGGGGAATGAGCCAGGTAGTAACAAATGCAATCCTATTTTTATTTAATGAAATAAAAGGATAATCCTCATAAATTTAAGATGCTAAATGCATAAAAATGCATACTCTTTACAGGATATTAATTCAATTTGGACTACATAGTTTCAAATTAGTCCAAACTAGGACCTAAAAGAAAACTAACAATAAGATAGTTTCTGCAAATGTTTATCTCGATTAACATGGAGTAGATGGAGAATAAGCGTTTGTAAAAATAGTTTGTACAAGAGTAGAGAAAGTCATGTGAGTGTAACACATCAGAATTTTTAATATAGCACATTTAGATTAACGCACTTAAAGATACAAACTGAATTAACAATTACAACAATCAATTAAATATTGTAATGAATGTGTTCATATTACCTACGTTAATTTACCTCAATATTTTGTATTCCTTCAAAATTTTAATTTCCCCCCGTAAATTGTTCCCGACGGCGCAATTTGTGCCTCAACTTCCCCTGTGGGCGGTCCTGCTTGTAAAACAGACAAATACGCAGCATAATTTGCAAACTAATGAAATGTTATGCTTATTAACATAACAGGCAATATATGAGTTGTATTGTAGTTCAACTGTTGGGGAGCCGAACTTGAAGTAGTTGTAACCGCACGTATGGTACCCGGTAGCCTTCGTCCCAAAATTTAAACATATTAACTTTGTAATTTGACTGTTTATTTAAATATTATATATTTATGTTTGCCTCGGCTGCGTCAGTATTATTGTAGATACATGGATTTCTTAGCAGGGTGTGGTGCGACTGAAGAATGTAGACTTACACAGATTATAACTTTACTTCACTCCTTTTATTAATGCTTGACACGATTTAAATAACACTTCACTGATATAGAGAGAGAGCTGTGAGATTTTTTTTATTAATTACTTGCACTTTTTAACACGTAAACTATTTTTGTCTCACACTGAATACGTATTAAATCTCTCGAGGACGCATCTCGCGTCCGGTTAGTAACACTGTCTACAAGCAACGCGTCCAGTTATGAGCACTGTCTACAAGCAACTGACTTGATTTCTAGCACCTAAAGTTGTAAATTTCTGTATTTCAA
The DNA here is from genome assembly GCA_030765065.1 of Deroplatys truncata. Lineage (NCBI taxonomy): Eukaryota > Metazoa > Arthropoda > Insecta > Mantodea > Mantidae > Deroplatys > Deroplatys truncata. Next base: position 20,388,651 of record CM060979.1, read on the forward strand.
GTCTCTGATTGACCAATCGTAGTCCAATAGAATACTTTTATTTAACTTAAGCTTTTTTTCTGGTTGTTGATTGGCTATTTTATAAACTGTCAAAAAAATTACATCATTGTTGCTCCAAGAATGACTAGTTACATTATTACACTTTCTTACTCATTATTGCCTCAAGGTTACCTCATTGTTAGCAACTTTTAACCAATTATTCTCACAGCTCCTACATTATTAAATTACGTAATACATTCACATAACATTATTACACATGTATACAATAATATAAACATATATAAAGACTGTAATTTACACGTTTTATATATTGTTACTTACACATATTGCTTTAAGGCCGGCTGTTATTGAATTTATATATTATACAATTTGACTGAAATCATTTAAGTGTTAAAAATACTGCCTCAATATGCAACATAAAATATTGCTTGGCAATTTAGTAATTAGGTTACACACCAAGAGAGCATACTTCCTTATATCAGGGGGAAAAATGTGCATTTGCATTTAAATTCTGTCCCTAATTATATTCTGCATGCGTTTATCACGATGGTTCTGAATTTCATGGCAAAAAGATGCTGTCGTAAAGTACAACAGAACTGCAGCTCACTCCAGTCACTTATTTTGTGACACATAAAACATTCGTTCAATTGCGGAAGCAGAAAAACGTGGAAGCTTTTGGATTCTATTGTCACGCATTCTTTAGAAATATTTGAAACAAACATCTCATCAGCACACAAGCATTACTTGCATTCGCCATTGAATGAAAGGTTTCCATGCGCCCTGGCATTGCTTGACTGTGGCAGGCATACACGTTTCTACGTGACATCCATACTATATCCGTTTCATTTGGTGCAGTATTACCCAAACATGGGAATCATATTTACATGCGTTGGCTTGTTTTGAAGGTCGCGTTTTCTTAATGTGACCTCTCTCAACATCCATTACCAGTCAGGCATTGCGTTGGCTTTTTTACTCACGTACAGTTCGTTTACTTTACCTCGTGCCTGCTTGTATAGCCTAAGTTTCGTGTGTATGTAAATAATGTGGAGGTCATTCTCTTCGATGTGCAGCCCATTAATAACACTAATGTTGTCTGATGCAAAACTATTATGCATAACAACCTCAGTTATGCGTTTTCAAAGGGAGACGAATAAAATACATAAATATCAAAACGTAAGACTTGAGTTTTCTTATAAAACTCAAAGTGCTTTATGACAAATTATTACGACTTTATTTCACATCCACCCCCGAAAATTTAGTTTGCGATTTGGCCGGTAGCAGGCACTTTGTGTCTGGTGTTCATACGGGAGAACCTCCAACATTTGAACGAAAAATACAGCTAGCCTTACGCGAATGGCTGATTTAGGCCCGTAAGCCGCAAAGCGTAGCCCAGGGTTGAGAGCCCTAAGCCGCAAAGCATAGCCAAGGGATGTTTTTATAAATAGAAGAGTGGAGCCTTGCGGCCAATGACAGGGCGTAGCCGCAGGATCTGCAGTGGCGGCTTGTGATTTGCATTTACATATTGCTTGTTATTCCCTTAAATTTGCCAATACTTTTTCTCAAATGGAAATTCGCTATTCATTTTTATGTCCTGGACATGCAAAGAGAATGCAATGCGCCACATAGCAACCAGCTCTTAAAATATTTGACTATCGCTTAAAGCCTACCAATTCCCCTTGCTCCTACAAGAAAATTAGCAATAAGATTAACATCTCGATTAACATGAAGTATATGGAGAATAAGCGTTTGTAAAAATAGTTTGTACAAGAGTAGACAAAGTCATGTGAGTGTATAACATCAGATTTATTTTCTTAGGGGTGAATTTCGTGAAGGACGCGCAAGAACTGCCGTTACTGATGAAAATATTGCAGCTGTTCGAGCAATGCTTGAAGAAGATCGACGGACATCTTATGAATTTATTCGGGCGATATTGGGCGTTGGCATGAGTCAAATCCAAAACATCGTACATCAACAGTTAGACATGACAGAATTTTGTTGTCGATGGATTCCGCATAAACTGGCTCCCGATAAGAAAAAAAAAAAAACAATGCATTGATTGGTGCAGAAAAACTCTGAAAAAATTCCAAGACGGCATTTCCTTACTGGCGAGATGAATCTTGGATTTATTGTTATGATCCTGAAAGAAAGGTCAATCGGCTCACTGGGTCTTTCGAACAGAACCCAAGCATGCAAAAGTCCGACGAATTCACAGTGCCGGTAAGATGGTTGCTAGTGTTTTTTTCTTTCTAAAGCTGGCCATATTGCTACTGTAGCATTAGAAGATAGACGAACCGTTACTGCTGATTGGTACCCAAATGTCTGTTTACAGCAAATTTGTGAAAAATTCGTGGAAAACACCCAAAAGGAAAAATAATGTTAGTCACGGCAATGTATTGTCGCATACAGCAAAACTAACAATTGAGTATTTGGATATCCTAAAGGTCAGCATCATGCACCCTCCACCATACAGCCCTGACTTAGCACATTGCGATTTCTTTTTGTTTCCAAAAATTAAAGATAAAATGTGTGGAATCACTTTTTCGTCATCAGATGAAGCAGTGGAACATTATAAAAACCTGGTTTCTGAAGTGCCTCATTCCTTTAAGGCATCATTGCTTTAAGGACTGATTTCATCGAATGCAAAAATGTATTCATGTTAAAGGGGAGTATTTTGAAAAACAATAAAATCATTTAAATTTTTTAAAACTAATCCTAGTTTGATTTTTTTTTTTAATTTTCAGTGTCAGCTTTGTATATGCCAGCTTTGTGTATTAGTATTTAAAAAGCAAGGTAGTATTTTTCGCAAAATTACGATATCTGCATCGTGTGCGAACAACTTATTAATTAGTATAATACATAAAAGCAAAATAAAATGTTTTTTCTTCAAGATCGCTAAAGAATATCTGTATGAAGTTCAAAACACTTTTATAATTGTGGTAGCGCTGCATATGACAAAATTTTGAAATTATTTAGACTAAAAATGCAAGATTTAAAAATTTAAGTGTGGGATTCATAAGGAGGAAAAGTTGTGTGCCTCATGTGTTAAACTGTTAATTAAGGATACAATATGCAGATTTAGAACTATATTACAAAGTATCCATTTTCGAATAAAACATCTAAGAAATCCTTTAACATCTATGTAAGGCTTAGCTTAGGCTTCAAACGTGCTATATTACTATAAGAATCAAAGAGTAGAACGCTGGCACGAAATTCCTCCACGAACTCAGACGAAAATTATAAATTCGATACAGAAAGTTTAAGATTGCTGGTGGCATGTTTAATTGGCACGTTTTGTCAAGTTTTTCGGCGGTGAAGAATTGGTAAGAAACTGCATTATTCCGGTTGCTATAAAGTAAGATTCCAAAAGATAAGTTTATCCAGGCGTACCGTGGAAAGAAAAGCAAAATGCTTCTGATGTGTTACACTCACATGACTTTTTCCACACACTCTTGTACAAACCCTTCTTACAAACGCTTATTCTTCTTTCTACTTCTGTTAATAGAGACAGACATTTTCAGAAATTGTCTTATTGCATATTACCTTGTAGGGACAAGGGGAATACAGTAGGCTTTGAGAGAGGGAGAGAGAGAGAGAGAGTGAGAAAGAGAAAGGAATAAGGAGTTTCCATTTGAGAAAAGGATAAGGATCTGAAAATTTAAACCAATAACAAGGAGTATTGAAGGAGGTGGGTATTTAGCCTCACGCTTGGGAAGCCAATTTGAAGATGATAAATACCCCATGTATGGGAGCCAACTTGAAGAAGTTATTGTCTTTAGGAGTTTGTTGTTTGAGTTTTGCACCACGCTTTTGGCGTTAATTTGAAGTGGATTGTTTGTTACGTAATATGTGGCTACGTATTAGAAGCCGATTTGAAGATGTATTTTTGTTGTTACGCTCCAAGTTTAAAAAATATATTTTAATTTTGTTATTAAACTGCTTCTATAGATATTATTTATGTTTATGTTGGCCTCAGCTGCGTCAGTATTACTTTAGAGACACGTTTCTCTTAATCAGGGCGTGGTGCAACAAGAATGTAGGCTTACACAGATTTTAAGTTTAAATTCACTTCTTTTTATTAATTCTTGACACAAATTAAATAGCACTACACTGATATCAAGAGCTATGAGATTCTTTTATTTAATACTTGCACTTTGTTAATGCGTATACATAATTTTCGTTTCACACGAATACGTAATATTTCTTTAGAGAACACATCTTCCATTCGGTCACTACCAAGGTCTGCAGGCAACTGAACATATTTCAACAGTTCAAACCCGTAAACTTCTGTATTTCAAGTCTCTGATTGGCTAATACTAGCCCAATAGAATACCTGCATTTTACTAAAGCTTTTTCTGGCTGTTGATTGGCTAATTTTAAACTGTCACAAAATTTACATTATTGCTGCCCTAAATATGACTAGTAGGATTTAAACTCTTAAACTCAGTATTGCCTCAAGGTTACCTCATTGTTACCTCATTGTTAGCAACGTTAAACTTATTATTCTCACAGCTCTTACATTATTAAAGTCGTAATGTATTCACATAACATTATTAAACATGTTTACAATAATATAAGCATTTGCAATGACTGTTACATACATTTTTATAAATTATTACATACACATATTGCTTCAAGGCAGGCTGTTATTGAAATTACATATTATATAATTTAATTGAAATTATTCAAGTGTTAAAAATACTTCCTCAGTATTTCGGAAATGGTTAACTCCACAACATATATATTTGACATAAATTGTTACTTTAACAAGATCTACATTTGTTATGTACTAAGATTTTGTCTATCTCTTACGTTTATCAATTATGCAAAAGTCATTTTGCATGAACACGACTTCAGAGGCTATTTCCATAAAATACATGTCATTTGTCATGAAAATATCTTAAACAAATCCTATTTTAATCAAAATGCTTAGAGCCATTTTTGAGCAAATGAAAGATAAATAAACATTTTCTACGTAAAGGGTAGTTTGAGGTGGGGATATTTCTTGAAAATCTTCGTGTTGCATCCTTGGAAGGTTGAAGCAGGCATTAAGATCGAAAATAACTTGTAAGCCCTAATAAAAAATATTGGTATAACAGAAATCCCATGGAATGGATAGTGAAATTTGATGCATTGTATATGAAATTATTAATGTATTATTGTTTTAAAATACCGTTTGTGTCATCAACTTTGCCTTGACCTTGAGCATTTATATATGTTAAATTATTAATTAGAATTGTGTTTATTGCTGTACTGGGAGATAAAAATGAGTAACGTTGAAAATACGTTAAATAAAGTGATCCAAAGAGATCCACTTCACAATAAAATATCTGATGTGTTACACTCACATGACTTTCTCTACTGTTGTACAAACTATGTTTACAAACGCTTATTCTCCATATGCTTCATGTTAATCGAGATGTTAATCTTATTGCTAATTTTCTTGTAGATGCAAGGGGAATATGGTAGGATTTAAGCGACAGTCAAATATTTTAAGAACTGGTTGCTATGTGGCGGATTCCATTCTCTTTGTATGTCCAGGACATAAAAAAATTCTGATGTGTTACACTCACATGACTTTCTCTACTCTTGTACAAACTATTTTAACAAACTCTTATCCTCCATCTATTTCATATTAATCGAGATAAACATTTGCAGAAACGATCTTTTGACATGCAAAGAGAATTACATTTTACACATAACGACCAGTTCTAAAAATATTTGACTATCGCTTAAGGCGTACAATGTTCCCGTTGTTTTGTATTTGCAAGGGCAATATAGAAATACAGTAGCCTTTAAGCATATGCATATATCTTAATAGCTGGTTGCTAGGTGCAGCACCATTCCCTTTGCCACAGATTAATGCTCTTTGCATATGAAACACAAAAAAATATGTGTTACATTCACATGACTTTCTCTACTCTTGTACAAACTATTTTTACAAACGCTTATTCTCCATCTTCTTCATGTTAATCGAGATAAACATTTGCAGACTATCTTATTGCTAATTTTCTTGTAGATGTAAGGGGAATATATATTTACAAGGGCAATATAGATATACAGTAGCATTTAAGCACATACATATCTCTTAATAGCTGGTTGCTAGGTGCAGCACCATTCCCTTTGCCACAGATAACACTCTTTGCATATCCAAGACAAAATAATCTGATGTGTAACACTCACATGACTTTCTCTACTCTTGTACAAACTATTTTTACAAACGCTTATTCTCCATATGCTTCATGTAAATCGAAATATCGAGATGTCAATCTTATTGCTAATTTTCTTGTAGATGCAAGGGGAATATGGTAGGTTTTAAGCGATAGTCAAATATTTTAAGCGCTGGTTGCTATGTGGCGCATTTCAATCTCTTTGCATGTCCAGGACATAAAAAAATGAATGACGAATTTGAGAAAAATTATAAGTATTGGAAAATTTAAGGGAATAACAAGCAATATCTCGAAAATGGTTCACTCAACAACAACAACAATGTATATGACATAAATTCTGTATTTTAACGCGATCTACATTTTTTGTGTAGTAAAATTTTGTCTATCTCTTATGGTTTACCAGTTATGCAAAAGTCGTTCACAATGAAGAATACTTTTGGAGACATTCCCAGAAAATTCAAGATATACATTTTATTTTTCATGAAAATATCTTAAACATATGATATTTTAATCAAAATCGTTAGTCATTTTTGAGAAAATTAAAATTTTCGAAAAATGTTCCATGTAAAGGGTAATCTGGGGTGGGGGATTTTCTTGAAAACCTTCGTGTCGCATCTCTGGACGATACTGAACCTAAATACCAAGTTTGGTGTTTATCTGACTGTTCGTTTCTGAGTTATGCTGTTCACAGACAGACACACACACGGACATGTTTCCAAAAATGCTTTTTTTGGAATCATGGGGTCTCAAAACATGTATTTCCAGTGAAATCTCGGTATCGATTTTTGGGTGGAATACAATACTTCCCCTACTTACTATACGTAGTAGAGAAAGTAAAAAATCTGATGTGTTACACTTACATGACTTTCTCTACTCTTGTACAAACTATTTTTACAAACGCTTATTCTCCATATGCTTCATGTTAATTGAGATATCGAGATGTCAATCTTATTGGTAATTTTGATGTAGATGCAAGGGGAATATGCTAGGTTTAAAGCGATAGTCAAATATTTTAACGCTGGTTGCTATGTGGCGCATTCCATTCTCTTTGCATGTCCAGGACATAAAAAAAACGAATAACGAATTTGAGAAAAAGTATAAGTATTGGAAAATTTAAGGGAATAACAAGCAATATCTCGAAAACGGTTCACTCAACAAAAGAAATGTGTATGACATAAATTGTGTATTTTAACGCGATCTACATTTTTTGTGTAGTAAAATTTTGTCTATCTCTTATGGTTTACGAGTTATGCAAAAGTCGTTCACAATGAATACTTTTGGTGACATTCCCAGAAAATTCTAGATATACATTTCATTTCTCATGACAATATCTTAAACATATAATATTTTAATCAAAATCGTTAGAGCCATTTTTGAGAAAATTAAAATTTTCGAAAAATGTTCCATGTAAAGGGTAGTCTGGAGTGGGGGGATTTTCTTGAAAACCTTCGTGTCGCATCTCTGGAAGATACTGAACCTAAATACCAAGTTTGGTGTTTATACGACTCTTCGTTTCTGAGTTATGCTGTTCACAGACACACAGACACACGGACACACAGACACACAGACAGACACACAGACAGACACACACACGGACATGTTTCCAAAAATGCTTTTTTTGGATTCAGTGAGTCTCAAAACATGTATTTCCGGTGAAATCTCGGTATCGAATTTTTGGGTGGAATGCAATACTTCCCCTACTTACTATACGTAGTAGAGAAAGTAAAAATGAATAACGAATTCCCATTTGGGAAAATATGTATTGAAAATTTAAGGGAATAACAAGCAATATCTCGAAAATGGTTGACTCAACAAAAAAATGTATATTATTTTAATTGTGTATTTTAACGCGATCTACATTTTTTGTATAGTAAAATTTTGTCTATATCTTATGGTTTGCCAGTTATGCAAAAGTCGTTCACAATGAAGAATACTTTAGGAGACATTCCCAGAAAATGCAAGGTATACATTTTATTTGTCATGAAAATATCTTAAACATATGATATTTTAATCAAAATCGTTAGAGCCGTTTTTGAGAAAATTAAAATTTTCGAAAAATGTTCCATGTAAAGGGTAATCTGGGGTGGGGGAATTTTCTTGAAAACCTTTGTGTTGCATCTCTGGAAGATACTGAACCTAAATACCAAATTTGGTGTTTATCCGACTGTTCGTTTCTGAGTTATACTGTTCACAGACACACAGACAGCTGATATAGCTCAAATTATCCGATAATTTCCAAAGGCTTCTTTTTTCCCTCTTTCATGGGAAATAATATGAGAAATTATACGAAATCCTGGTATAATTAAAATATAAACTTCAGGATGACCAAAAAATCAAAATAAATGTTGATAAAGAATTGGATCTCCTCCCCGACACACACACAGATACACACACGGATATGTTTCCAAAAATGCTTTTTTTGGATTAAGGGGGTCTCAAAACATATATTTGCGGTGAAATCTCGGTATCGAATTTTTGGGTGGAATACAATACTTCCCCTACTTACTATACGTAGTAGAGAAAGTAAAAAATACTGTGATAGTACAAATTATGTAACAGAAAGTAAGAATTCAAGTAGTAGTATTACGTATGTTTTATATATATATATATATATATATATATATTAATTTAAATGTGTTATTCTTATGTTATTTATTCCATGCAATAATTCCAAACTATGTGAATTTGTTTTACGATCCATAGCAATAGTTTAAATAAATAAGATTCACTGAGAAAAGGAGATACTTACAGGGAAAGAGGAAGAAGTGTACAAATCCAGTACGAGAACTATCAAATATTTCCAACGAGAAGTGACAAAGAGTTGATTATTGTAATAAAATGAACGTCTACAAGTAATTAAAGCATATATGAAAGTAAATCTTTGATATAATTGTCATTATTCGTCGTTAAAGCACATTGAGAAATAGAATAAAATACGTTATAGTGGAAGTACACTTATTGGATTTATTATTCATATAATAAATATCTTAGCTTCAACATACGGAAAACCTGAGATAAGACTCAATATTGCCACGACTTAGACCTAGTAGATTTGATGTTTTTAAATATATCTTAAAATATAACGGACATAAAGAAATATTCAAATATTTTTGCTACGCGTTGCACACATGCCCACAACAATATTACTGAATAAAAATGATCCGCCTGGAAGTCAGTTCTACCACTCTAGACACAAATTTGCCATACCAAGTTTGTGAGAGGCGCGGTAAATTCAAATCGAGCATTTCACAGTACACACCATCTGTATCTCTAATAAAACAGGAGATTGACTCACCTCTTCAGTGACGAGAATCCTTACATCCAGGTCCATTTTAGTCTCGACTAGTTTCTTAAACCAGGCTCTTCACATGAGTCCTAAAAGGTTCATCGGCGTTTTATCTGTTGATCGAACTGCCCATAGAATAGGACCATCAAGACCAATCCATCTTTAACCAAATTGTGTATAAGGTACTTTGCATTGGCTGCAAAGTTTGTCGGCACCACATGAGCGTGCAAACGATCTGCGGTACTTTGTTTAGGAACTGTGAGAGGACGCGCTGAAGAAACGTTTTGTAGGTAACTCCGTCCAATCTGTTGGGAAGTACATTAGACTCAACCACAAAATCACTTACAATACTAACCCTTAAAACATTTCCAAATTGAATTGGATTTAAATCATGAAAAAATGTATGCTTACAATTTCTGTGGCTTAAGCTATCGCAACTAACGCTGTTGTTTATGAAATTTATATCCATATAGCAGTTGTCAAAACAGATAAGTTCCGCAAATTCATTTCTTGTTATGTACTCTTTGTCAAGGGTGATATTGCAATCATTACTTCTACTTCTGTCACGTTGGATTGAAAGTAAATATCCCCCATCTCAAATTGGACACAGGAATCCATGTTAATCTCCCCAGCTCTAGATGAAAACTATGTGTTTCCAGTGTTGAAAGTAAGACTCAGATACCCCAACGCCACTGCGCCACCCTGCAATGTCTTCGGGCATTATACGGGCAAGCGCAGCGAGTTCAGTATCCGCGCAGCCGCAACCTAAACTCGGAGCTCTCAGCAGTCACTCAGCAACCGCCAGCTCCGAACCGGACGATCATTGGAACCTCCTTACTGAAAAAACTGTTCCTGACACCAAACCGACCAACCATTGCGGGATGCAGTCCAGAACCTACATGCTGAGGTTCTGAACATCAGCACCCGCTTGGGCAACCTGCAGGAAACGATAGTCAAGATCATCATCACCGTTCAGAAACATGGCTACGTCTTCTGCACATCACTGAGCCTAGGTCCAGGACCATCAAGCCATCATCTCTGCAGCCACTTCCGGTATGCGAGACTTAAGTTCCATCCTCCAACAGCAGCTGGATTCGACCACCACTTGCTACGGTCCTTGGATGAAGTCTTTAGCCAGCTCCTACATCGCCTACATAATTCTCCTCAGAACTCTGCCAGAATCCGATCGGTAGTCACATCGCTGGAATTTAATGACCTTCAACCACCTCAAGCCCAACAGAACTCGCAGATGGATTGTTTAATAAAGACCTCACCTTCCTAAGCCACTTCATTCTCCGGCTCCTTGTCAGAGCTTCGGTCATTGGCATCTTATCTCACTGAGCGATAGCACTTGTTTGAGCGTGCCAATAACGAGGGTTCTCAGGCGGAACCCCACACGCATCCTGTACACCCTTCATAAAACTCACACCGTCACCAACAAAAAAGTCACTGTTTAAATGCTGGATAATTTAAATTAATGTTAAGGGATTGATAATATCAAAATGATTGAAGTAAGTTTTAGTGTACGTTTTTCCAGTATTAAGCTTTTGACAAATCATAGCTTCAAAGGAAATAATTACGGTTTGTTTTTTCCTCTTTTCAGATATCGTGTTTAGCTTGCCTGGTGTCCAGTCCCTGTTGCACCGTTCCAGGAGTCTTTGGGGGTAAGTATTACGTGAACTGTAAAACATTTGGTCGTGCTGAGGTCGCCTTGTGACCTAACCAATAAGCCATGGTGCCCTTATCCTTTCTTCTATTTTAATAGGTTTTGTTTTGTAAATACACGCATCTAGTTTTTATTATTATCTGTGTTTACTTTCTCTACAATGCACCAACGAAGTAGAGAAGATGCTGTATTCCACCCAAAAATTCGATATCGAATTCACCGGAAATACGTGTTTTCAGTCCCCTAGAATCTAAATCTCCCCCAAAAAGAAAAAAAAATTACAGAAAGGTTCGTGCGTGTCTGTGTGTCTGTGAACAGCATAACTCAAGACGAAATGTCGGATAAATACAAAATTTGTATTTAAGTTCAGTATGTTCCAAAAATACGATACGAAGATTTTCAAGGCAACCCCTCACCCCAACTACCCTTTACAAGGAACATTTTTCGAAAATTTGATTTTCTAAAAAAATGGCTGTACCGATTTTGATTAAAATACCATATATTAAAGATATTGTGACAAATAGGATGTATATCTTGAATTTACTGGGAATAGCCTATGAAGTCTTCTTCATTCGGAAGGAATTTTGCATAATCTTGTATAACAGCCTAAACATCAAGCGATAGACGAAAACTTAGTACACAAAAGTTCAACTTTTTTGTAGCACAAGCCATTGCTGAGATATCCGTTGTTAATGGTTCCAATTCTTCTTTACTTGGTCGATTCCTTTCAACATTCAGTTGTTTCTCGCGATGTCACGGAAACAGTTGGAATTTTAAGGCCAGCGTATAGCGTCCAGTTGTTAAACATTTGACTATCGCTGTTCCCTTTGTATCTATAACGAAATGTGTAATGTAGCTATTTTTGCAAAGGTTTATTTGGATTAAAATGTAGTAGATGGAAAAATAAGCTTAGTTTGTTACCCAATACGATAGAGGGTAGAGAAAGTTATGTGAGTGTGCCACATCAGACTTTTTATTTGTTATTCTCTGTACATGAATTATCCATTTTGTTTTGCATTCTTTTGCTTTATCATTCAGGTTATATATTCCTAATTCCTTTCTTATTTCTTCATTTGTTTTATGGGTGATTTTTCTATATCCTGCAATTATTCCCCTTGGGAATTTCACTTAAGTTACTGGAATCTCTGATTTGAAAATAAATAAAGTAAGATTAAGAGGTTTTTGGAGCGTGTTTTCTCCCATGCGCAACGTAACCATGTAATAATCGTGTCTGGTGTCATCTTGTTATGGTGAGATGATGCCAGTAATTTTGATGGAAAGTACTTTCACTTTCTCTTAAACATGTATATAGCTATAACAACAGCAGTAAGCGGCGCAGTAATGGGAAGAAAACAAGGGTCTGTATAGGGTTCGCTGACTCCTCGACTCATTACACGATCTCTCCAAGCAGTTGGTAAGCCTGACTGCCGTGACCGGAAGGCCTGCATTGCGTGCCCAACAGTTGCGGTCCAAAACTGAACAATATACAAAAAGGAATATATTTAGGTGTTGCAAAAATAGGTCAACTTGCGATGGAAGCAAAACTATTTGGTCTTCCTAAGAATAATTTCAGGTGTAGTGAGAAACGTAGATTTATTCACAAGCTTTGGCATATTCTATAGCGACATTCATTACCATATATTAGGTAGGAGAAGTACTTATATTCCAATCAGAAATTCTGTGTCGAAATTTCACAGAAATACCTGTTTTGAGGCCTGTTCAATTAAACAAAAAATCTGATGTGATACATTAGTGAGTACACAAACTAATCTTACTAAGCCTCATTTTTCTATCTACTACATTTTAATCCAAATAAACCTTTGCAGAAATAGCTATATTACACATTTCGTTACAGATACAAAGAGAACAGCGACAGTCAAATGTTTAAGAACTGGACGCTATATGCTGGCCTTAAAATTCCATACTGTTTCCATGACATCGCGAGAAACAAGTGAATGTTGAAAGGACTTCGACCAAGTAAAGAAGAATTCGAACTATTAACAACGGATATCTCCGCAATGGCTTGTGCCACAAAAAAGTTATTTGACATAAATTGAGCGTTTTAAAGAGATCTACAACTTTTGTATAGTAAGTTTTCGTCTATCGCTTGATGTTTAGGCAGTTATACAAGATTATACAAAATTCCTTCCGAATGAAGAAGACTATTCCCAGAAAATTCAAGATATACCTCTTATTTTTCATGTAATTATATTAAAATAAGGTATTTTAATCAAAATCATTAGAGCAATTTTTTAGGAAATAAAAAAATTTCGAGAAAAAAAATGTGTAATGTAAAGGATAGGTTGAGGTGGGGAATATTGCTGAAAATATTCGTGTCGGATCTTTGGAAGGTACTGGACATAAGTGACAAATTAGGTGTTTATCCGACTTTTCTTTCAGTGTTACGCTGTTCCCAGAGACTCGCACGAACCTTTTTCTAAAAACGCTTTTCTCGGATTCAGGAGGCCTCAAAACATGGGTTTCCGGTGAAATCTCGGTATTCAGTTTTTGGGTGGAATGCGATACCTTCTCTACCTACTAAGTAACATGGTAGAGAAAGTAATTATCACGTTGCTGTATGAATTATAAACCAAGAGGGGAGAGAAATACAGGAATGAACAACACATGTAGGTAGAAGTGCCATAAGGTGTCATTCACAATGAAAATTAAGCATTAACATAAGGACGTAAACCTTAACACTGTATGTTGTTATTCACAGTCATTGATAATGAATTTTATTTTCGTGTAAGTATTGTTTCTATTCTTCACTATCGTCGAATAAACAGTATGCACTTACGTGAAATGTATGGGCATTATCTTCTTCTTTAACGGATTACCCTTCTCTTTGTAGCACTTACACCCTCAATGAATAACAAGCCATTGTCTTAAGTCAGTAGCCTGTCCCCGCATTCGAGGTCCTGTATTCGATTCCCGGTGACCGACCACTCTGACCCATGGGTTTTTTTCGGAGTTTTCCCGGGTCGTCAGATGAATACTGGAGTGGCTTCTTTTATCTCTCGAATTTCCTGTCCCTGCATTTCGTTCCATTAATCATTTCATTCAAGTTTGTTTTATGTGTCGGCGATGGTGTTTAGGTGCAGCGTAGCAGGAAAAAGAGTCCTCTCTATGAACTTTCTCCGTTCCTTGGCCTTGGGATGGTTGCCGAAGTACATGGATAGCCCCTTGGGGGGTTGTTGGACCCTGTGTGGCGTAGGGTCCTCAGTCCGCCTGTCTAGCTGCCGGGGCGTTTCAATCTGGAACTGTAGGAACCCGCTTCACAACCCAATCTAATCCAGTAGTCTGTTGAGGAACAAGCAAACTCTGGATCATAGCATATCCAGGATGGGTGATCAGCCCAATGACAAGCTAATGTCTTGTGTCAGTAGTCTGTCGAGGAACAAGCAAACTCTGGATCATAGCATATCCAGGATGGGTGATCAGTCCAATGACAAGTCAATGCCTTGTGTCAGTAGCCTATCGAGGAGCAAGCAAACTCTGGATCATAGCATATCCAGGATGGGTGATTAGCCCAATGACAAGCCAATGTCTTGTGTCAGTAGTCTGTCGAGGAGCAAGAAAACTCTGGATCATAGCATATCCAGGATGAGTGATCAGCCCAATGACAAGCCAATGTCTTGTGTCAGTAGTCTGTCGAGGAGCAAGAAAACTCTGGATCATAGCATATCCAGGATGAGTGATCAGCCCAATGACAAGCCAATGTCTTGTGTCAGTAGACTGTCGAGGAACAAGCAAACTCTGGATCATAACATATCCAGGATGGGTGATCAGCCCAATGACAAGCCAATACCTTGTGTCAGTAGTCTGTCGAGGAACAAGCAAACTCTGGATTATAACATATCCAGGATGGGTGATCAGCCCAATGACAAGTCAATGCCTTGTGTCAGTAGTCTGTCGAGGAGCAAGCAAACTCTGGATCATAACATATCCAGGATGGGTGATCAGCCCAATGACAAGTCAATGTCTTGTGTCAGTAGTCTGTCGAGGAACAAGCAAACTCTGGATCATAACATATCCAGGATGGGTGATCAGCCCAATGACAAGTCAATGTCTTGTGTCAGTAGTCTGTCGAGGAACAAGCAAACTCTGGATCATAACATATCCAGGATGGGTGATCAGCCCAATGACAAGCCAATACCTTGTGTCAGTAGTCTGTCGAGGAACAAGCAAACTCTGGATCATAACATATCCAGGATGGGTGATCAGCCCAACGCCTGATATTGCGGTGAACAAGAAGGAAATGAAGTGTAGTGATGAAAGGGATGATAGGAAAATTCGCTGATCAAATTTTCCAACCAACATTCCGAAAACCGCAAATAAACCTTCGGTCAGGTTGGTCGACTCCGGCGGTTTGAACCCGGGAACTCCTACCGCCTGAGCCATCCCACTCGATTTTGGAGAATCACGGAAGTAGACCTTTATGTTGTATTTCAATCTCATCTTCGTTCTCCAGTGATGCACTTATCACACTTATATCGCAGTATACTACAGGGAGAGCCAGAAGACTACGAACCGGCTACGCGGTGTTTTTCCTGTCCGCGTCCTTCGGAGCTCGTTGCCATCTGCCAGTATCATAGAGAGGCGCGGATGAAACCATATAACATTTTAAAAACTACTTTTAAAGGTTTGGCTTAACAAGTTTATGAAAATGTGTTTGAGGACAGAATTATTAGCAGAAATTTGTGGCCCCCTCGGTCCCGCGACCTAACCCCCTGCGATTTCCTCTGGGGTAACTTAAAACAAAGTGTATAAGACAAACTCACACACCCTGGAAGAATTAAAAAAAAAATATCCGCCAGGAATTTGCCAGCATTTCACAACGTGAACTACGGCGATTGATGGATAGTTTCCTAAAGAGGTGCCAAAAATGTATGGACCACGACGGTGGCCAGTTTCAGCATCTACTTCCATAAAGTTGGTAAGCAAAGCCTTTAAAAGTAGTTTTAAAAATGTATGGTTTCATCCACACCTTTCTATGATAGCGGCAGACGGCAACGAGTGCCGAGGACGCGGACCGCGCAGCTGGTTCGTAGTTTTTGACTCTCTCTGTATTACAGCATAGCGTTAACGACCATTGAATGTTATTCAGAGGGAAAAAAAGTATTTTAAGATCGCTGACCTGGGTACTTTTTAACACTCAATCGGTAGTTTCTTTAATTTCTTGCAAACTTTAGTCACTGTAGCTTATTTTTAGAACAAAATATGCAGCTATCACAAACCAACATTTTTGTACACACTGTACCTACTACATAAAAAAAATCTAATCTGATGTGTAACACTCACAAGCCTTTCTCTAGTCACCCATCTACAAACTACTGCTACAAAATCTTCTTCTACTTTTTGTTAATCGAGATACACTTTCATTACACATTTCGTTATAGGAATAAGAAGGATACAATAGGCTAAAGCAATTGTCAGAATCTTGAAAAGCGGATCGCTATGATTCCAGTTCCAGTTCCCTGCATGTCCAGGAGAAAAAAAACAAATAGTGAATTACCACTTGAAAATGTTTACGTTGATATTCAAACTAATAACAGCGACTATCTCGGAAATGGTTAAGGCCACAAAAATGTTGATTTGACATAAATTGTATGCCTTAAAGTAATCTACTTTTTTTGTTTGTTAGATATATTTTAATCAAAATCGCCAGAGCAGTTTTTGAGAAATAAAGCATAACGAAGCATTCTCCATGTAATTGGTAGTTCACGTTAGAGGGGATTTTCTTGAAAATCTTCGTGTCGTATTCTTGGAAGATACTACTGGACTTAAATATCAAGTTTGGTGTTTAACCGACTTTTCAATTTTCTGAATTATGCTGTTCACAGAGAAGACACAAACCTTTTTCTAAAATGATTTTTAAGTTACAGAGAGCCTCAAAAATGTATTTCCGATGAAATCTCGATATAGGATTTTTAAGTGGAATACAATACTCTCTCTAATTAATATAAGTACCTAGAAGAGAACGTAAAAGTGTTCTTCGAAATACTAATATTGTCGTAACCTCTTTATAAATTCAGCTCAATGGGGGGTAGAGCAATAGGCATCAGGATCTAACATATAACAAATTACACGAGGTCCGACGGGGCGAGATAATAGAAGTCCCTAATACACCTGAAAATTCCTAAAACGTGTCTACATCTTGAAGGAAGAAGGATCAAATAGCTACTGAAAATCACATGCCAGAACTTTAGATTGACAAAAATGTATTGGATATAAATGGATACAAAATATTACCTGTTTGCCATCGGCGACGAGTCGATCATGTTGTGGCCATTCTACACGGGTGCTCCCTTGCAAGAGGGAGAAGCAACTGACGCTACCTCCTAACAAACCGGTTTCCCCCACTATTCTGACATCATCCAATCTCTGTTACCAACCCACACACTAGTACATACATTTCCAACCACCAAACAAACATTACCCTAACCAAATGTCACATCATGATACAACTGGAAACTGAACCCCGTTGATGTTTTATCTGGGTACTTCATTTTTAAACTAGCCATAACTAAGACAGGTGTTTGTTTCATGTTTTTTCCTTCTCTCCTAAGCATTACTGGTTATTATCTGTACTGTGTATAGTTAGGGGAAGTATTATATTGCACCCAAAAGTTCGGTGTCGAGCTTTCACCGGAAATAAATGTTTTGAGGCCTTTCCGAACCCAAAAAAATGAATTTTTAGAAAAAAGGTTCGTGTATCTGTGAACTGTATAATTCAAAAACTAAAAGTCGGTTTAAACACCAAACTTTATATAAGTTCAGCACCTTCCAAGGATGCGACACGAAGATTTTCATAGAAAGTGTCCCCACTCCAAACTATTCTTTACATAGAAATATTTTTCGAAAACTTGGATTTTCTCAAAAATAATTAAACTGCCGTATGTTAAAGATATTTACATGAGAAACAAAATGTATACATTGAATTTTCTGGAAATAGTTTTTGAAGCCCGCTTATTAGAAAGGAAAAAACACAATTTATTTCAAACAACTTTCTTTGTGACATGAGCAATTTCCGAGATATCCGTTATTAATGGCTCAAATTGTTCACTAATTTGTCATTTTAAAGGCTGTCGACATTCAGTTGTTTCTCACAATGTCATGGAAACAGTATGGAATTTTAAGGGCAGCATATAGCGCCCAGTTCTTAAACATTTGACTATCGCTGTTCCCTTTGTTTCTGTAATGTTTAATTTGCAAAGGTTTATCTCAATTAAAATAAAGTGGATATGCAAATAAACTTTCGTACGTACACACTAATAAATGATAGAGGGTAGAGAATGTTATTAAATGTAGCACAACAGATATATATTTTCTTTTTTTCTAGCCGTAACGTTTTAATACTGGATTATTGCTCCAAGGAGTATCATCATACAAGTTCGTTTGGTAATTCAAACAAATAAATGAATGTTTTAGTGTTTTCTGAAGTACCCACGAAGTGTGTGAAAAACGTGTGGTTTAATTAGGATGGTCCCTTTTCTATTTCAAGTGATGTCTTTGCGTGTGAGTAAAAAGATTCGGCATTAAAATGTGAAAGTGGTTCCTGTTGAAGGTCCGCGGCGGTCCTTGACGCTTGCCCTTGTTTTGGTTTTGGTCCTCCCCTCCTTGAGTAATGGAACTGTATCACTTTCTCTGGTACAGAACAGTGGGTAGATTTGATTGCGATTACGACGTTAACTTTTTGAGAAGGCCATTTGAGCACTGTCCTTGGGTGCGACAGTGATCAGAGTTCCATTCCAGACGGAACGTTGTTCCCACGGTATTGTAAGATTCGCAGATATTTTAAACCCTATGACATCACTGCTTCCTGGCTTATTGCCCTACTGAACAAGAGCGATGATGATGATGATGCGGAGTGAAAGTTATTACAGCTTACGCTGGAGAACAACGGAATTGCGACGACATGCGGTAAAGAGAGAGTAAGAAACAAGCTAGAAATGAGAGAAACAAAGAAAGTGAAAATGGGAGTGACAGAAAGAGAGAAGGAAAAAAAGAAAAACTAAAGAAAGATAGAGAGAAAAATAAATAAAAAAGAAAGATATAGAGAGAGAAACTGAATATAAGGAGAGAGAGAAAGAAAGGGAGAAGGAAAGCGAAAGTGAAGAAAAATAGACAAATAGAAAAAGGGAGAAGAAAAGAGAGATAGAAAAACAAATAAAGGCAAAAAAACTAAGTGAAAAATGATAGACAGAAAGAAAGAGAGAAAGAAAGAAAACCAAAAAGAGAAAGATAAGAAAGAGGGAAAAGAAGAAAGAAAGAAGAACAGGCAGAAGACAGAGATAGACAACAAAGAGAAAGGCAGAAGGAAAGAGAGATAGAGAGAAAGAAATACAGAGAAACATATTAAATAAAAACGAGAGGAATAAGAAAGTGAAAACCAGAAAGACAGAAATAAACAGAGAAGGAAAGAAAGCCAAGTAGAGGGAAAGAGAGGAAAGAGAAAAGGTAGGAACGAGAGATTGAACAGACAATAGAGAGAAAGGAAAAAGGAGAGCCAGAGAAAGGGAGAAAAAGAGACAAACAAAGGAAAGAGAGAGTACGAAAGAAAGCCAAAAAGACAGAAGGAAATAAAGAAAACTAGTCTCGAGGCCACCAGCGCATGTTAGAAGTAGTGGCAGCAATACTGCAAACTCTTGACAACCGAAGTTAAAATATTCTCTTAACATCTTGTTTGCTAACATTGTGTTAAAATGCAACTGAAGTTAGCTGAAGCTTTCAGATCAAAGCCAAAGTCTAGAACAGTTACTTTACAGCTGGGATTAAACTTCTAAGCTTATGTCGCCCAAACTGCGGCCACAAGCATATTTGAACAGCCACGTGATTCAATTTGGCGTGTCACACACACACAAACACACACAACAACCCATAAATAATCATTCTAAAACTGCGTATTTAGCACGGTAATAGTTTGATCGAAAGAAGGCGACTCTCATGACAGCAAACAATTATCGTCCTCCTTCCTCTTCTTTAACGGATTACCCTCTTCTTTATGGGACTTGCAAGCCAATGCCTTGTGTCAGTAGTCTGTCGAGGAGCAAACAAACTCTGGATCATAGCATATCCAGGATGGGTGATGAGCCCAATGTCTGATATGGCGGTGAACAAGAAGGAAATGAAATTTAGCGATGAAAAAGATGATAGGAAAATGCGCGGATCGAAGTATCCTTTCCAACATTCGTCTAACGGCCGAAGAAAAACTGCAAAAAAACTTTCGATCAGATTGATCAGTCCCGGAGATTTGAATCTGGGATCTCCCGAATGCAGTCCACAGACGTTACCGCCGAGGCATCCCGTTCGGTATCGTCCTTGATACTCGTACTAATTCACAAGACTATTTTTAATTTATCTATTACTAATCTATAACCCTAGAGGAAGTATCTTTTTCCACCCAAAAATTCGATACGTTGATTTCACCATAAATACACGTTTTGAAGTTCCCTGAATAAATAAAAAATATTTTTTGGAGAAACGTCCGCGAGTATGTGTGTGTGAACAGCGGAACTAAAAAACGAAAAGTCGGTTAAATACCAAAACTGGTACTATACTTCAGCGACTTACAAGGACACGAAGCTTTTCAAAAATGTCCTCCCGCGCCAAACAACCCTTTACATGGAAATTTTTGTTATCCTTTACTTTCTCAAAAATGATTCTAAGGAGTTTTATTAAAATATCATTGATGTGTTATTTTATGGTTCATGACAGCCTTCACCGAGCGGGATGGATCAGGCACCAACGTCGTTGCCCGCATTAGGAGGTCCCGGGTTTGATTCCCGGTGGCCACCCACTCTGATCATAGGGTTTTTTCGTGGTTTTCCTCTGGTCGCCTAGGCGAATACTGTGCTGGTGTATTCTACTACGATTTCTCCTTTCCCTTATTTCCTGTCATTTCATTTTTTCAGGAAGTGTCTTCGGGTTTCTTGGTCCGGCTAGTGTCGGACAGATAGCATGATTGCTGCACTTTGTAAAGGATTTCTCCCCGCAAGACGCCAGGGTGCGCTGGCCCGCTTGCTGCGACACCTTCGTCGCCCTCTCGCGGGGTTCTTCGCCTCTGCTGGTGAAAGCGGGTGTTTTCCAACTGGAAATATTGGGGGACTTCCGTGCGTCTCTTTGGACGGTTCTACCTGCGGTCCTCAGACCTGCCTCTCGGGGTGTAGTTACAATAGATGTAGTTGGTCGCAGTGGCGAGATGTTCGCTCTACCTCTACCTCTGAGACAACTTTTGTTCTTCTCCACTATTATTTCCCTTCTATTCCTGTCATATAAAACACAATAATAATAATAATAATAATAATAATAATAATAATAATAATAACAATAGCTTAGGTATAGGTTATACAACGGATGGGGACAACTTGCGCACTACGACCTATAGGATCTATTGTGGTTACGATCCCCCAAGAGGAAGGGACGAAGTGAAGGAACCACAGAAGGTTACAGCCGAAGCCAGATAGTTTCACAGAGGCGAGGAAGTTCTAAACAATTCCAGGCTCGAAGAACCGTCCCACTGGAGCTGCCTATAGAAGGCGATGAACGACCCGTCGACCAAGCAGCCCTCTACTGCAGCCAAGCAGTTGCCCACGGGGAAATGATGACAAACCGCCTCAACATTCGCCTACCGACCAAGAAAAACCATAAAAAAACCAAGGTCAGAGTGGACGGTCGACAGGAATCAAATCCGGAACCTCCATAATACGAGCCTCCACGTTACCGCGGAGTCATCTCGCTCGGTAATAATAATGAAAATCTGATGTGATACATTCACATTACTTTTTCTACCCTCTCTCGTTTATTAGTGAGTATACAAGTTGTTATTACTAAAGCTTATTTTCATATCTACTAATAACAAAAAAAAAAACAGTGATAGTCAAATGTTTAAGAACTGGACGCTATATGCTGACCTTAAAATTCTGCACCGTTTCCATGACATCGCGAGAAACAACTGAATGTTGGAAGGACTTTAATGACCAAAAATGAACAATTCGAACTATTAATAACGGATATCTCAGAAATGGCTTATGCCACAAAAAGCTTATTTGAAATAAATTGTGTGTTTCAAAGAGATTTACATTTTTGTGTAGTATACGTTTTCGTGTATCGCTTAACGTTTACTAGCTATATAAGCTTATACAAAATGCTTTCCGAATGAAGAAGACTTTAAGACTGTTCTCAGAAAATCCAAGATATAAATTTTATTTATTATGTAAATATCTTTAATAATGTTATTTTAATAAAAATCGTTAGAGCCGTTTTTTAGAAAATTAAAATATTCGAAAAACGTTCTATGTAAAGGTTAGTTGAGGTGAGGGGTTTTTGTGGAAAATCTTCGTGTCACATTCTTGGAAGACACTGAACTGAAATACCAAGTTCGGTACTTATCCAACTTTTTGTTTTTGAGCTATGTTGTTCACAGGCACACAGCACACGGGCCTTTTTCTCAAAATGCTTTTTTGGATTCAGGTGGTCTCAAAACGATATTTCCGGTGAAATCTCGGTATCGAATTTTTGAGTGCAATGCAACACCTTCTATACCTATGTATGCGGTACAGAAAGTAATAATAATAATAATAATAATAATAATAATAATAATAATAATAATAATAATAATGTTAAATTCCGTGTCATTGAAGATAACTAAAGAGTTTCTTATCTTTCTATGTTTAAATTTTTTTTAAAAAAAAGTAAGTAAATCTGCCTTGTAGCTAATTATGCAAGCGTACTCACTTGCGCACCCTACCAATGCTTTTTGAAATTGCAAATAGAGTGAATGACAGTTTACAAACAATAATTTGTCCTGAAGGGGATGGAGCTCGTGCACTCTGAACTTCAAGCATGCACGTTTCCTGAACCAACAGCTCACACAGAAAACAATAATTAATATTTGGCACAGCGGACAATACGATGGCCGCAAGAGCGCTAATGACAGACGAGCGAGAATAACGTATTAAACACGGAAGCCTGGGAATCGAGGAACAGAATGCGGAGTTAATGACATTCGACGCACCTGTGTGACCATTTGGATATTAATATCTCTGACCTAGCCAATGACCGATAAGGGCGACTTTTGAGCTCTGCCCGGAAGTAAACCTTCTTATCTGGCATTACCATTACCACGGTTTCAAATCACAATGTCATGTCTTACGTGACGTCACCCATACGGAAAATATACTGTCCACCAAAAGAACTTGTTTTCTGGTCAGTGATGACTAATCCATTTTCTCGAAGATGCTACTGCGCTAGAAAGATAATCACACAATTAACATCGCACATGGGAACTTCCAGCTTAGAATACATTACAGTAAGTATGAATGGATCAAAGAAATAATACCTAATGTGTAACAAAAATCTGATTTATTCCTTCACATGACTTCCTCTATGTAACGTCGCTTATCTTTATATAGGTACTACAAACTGTTCCTACAGAACTGTTTCATGTTAGTCGAAACACTTAAACCTCTGCAGAAATAGTTGATGTTGTTGTTCACCAATGGCACTGGGGATTAATTGTTCTGCATCATTTTCCCTCTGGCTTCCCAATATAAAGTCTGTAAGTTATCACTTTTAAGAACTTTGCATTTGGCGAGATGTTGTTTGTTCAGGATGACATCTTGTTCAAAGAGAGTGCACTTGGGTGTAGGTAGGCACTGTATCTTATAGAGATGTTCCGCAAGGCAATCGTGGTCAGTTGCCATCGTAAATAAGGCCACTGCAGTCTTCCTTGGCATTTTTTGTATATCGACTCTATCTTTAATATTCTTATAATGTTTATCTTTTAATTTATCTTCTTCATCAAGTCTGCTGTCTTTTGAAATGTTGTTTAATGTTATTTAATTGTTTATTTATTTCTATTTGACCTACAGGTTTTTGTTTGTTTGTATTGCACCTTTCTTTGCTAATTGATCCGCATGTTCATTGCCCAAAAGTCCGACATGAGCTGGGATCCATTGTAGAGTGACATGATTTCTAGTTTCAACTGCTTATTTCTTTAATATTTCTTGTTGTTTTATTATTGTAATTGCTATTCCATTTATGGCTGATTTTGAGTCTGATAGGATGAACTATTTTTTGTTTTATGTATGGTCTATATAAAATGTTCTGTAATGCTGCTTTTATAGCTGTTAATTCTCCGTCATAGTGGTTTGACGTTTCATCTAATATGAGATACTGTGCAAAATGTTTACAGTATACTCCTGCACCGGCGTGTTTTCTTATTGATGAGGGATCCATCTGTATATATTATCTGGGTATCTTTCATTTTCCGTAGCTATTGCTATGGTTCTCATTTCATCTGGTATATTGTTTTGTTTGTGTATTGTATATATCAGGTCATTCTGATATTGTATATCAATATATTCTATTGGACTCGTTACCTCTGTTGCAATTGTATTTGTTATAATTATATTCTTGTATTTTAAGTTATTAATACATGTTCTGCAGAACTAGTTTCATTAAACACTTCGTTGAAAGTACAAGGAGATTACACAAAGCACAATCGATAACCATATGTTTCTATATGCTGGCCTTGAAGTTCCACACTCTTTCCATGACATCGCGGGAAACAACTGAATAGCGACACCACCTTTAAGAAAGTCACAAACGTGAAAAATTCAAACCAGTAATAACGAATATCTTCGGAAATGGCTGATGCCACAGAAAGTTATTTCAAATAAATTGTGTTTTAAAGAGCCCTACATTTTTTTTTTGTAATATCTTTTTGAGTATATCTTATGGCCAACCCGATAAACGAAAGTACAGGGAGAGCCAAAAATCTACGAACCTCCTGCGCGGTGTTTTTCCTGTCCGCGTCCTCGGCGCTCGTTGCCGTCTGTCACTATCATAGAAAGGCGTGGATGAAACCATACATTTTAAAAACTACTTTTAAAGGCTTTACTTAACAAATTTATGAAAGGAGATGCTGAAACTGGCCACCGTCGTTGTCCATACATTTTTGGCACCTCTTTAGGAAACTATACATCACTCGCCAATTTTTTTCGAGTCAACGGTTGAAGCCCGTTCATATGTGAACACAATTTTGCCCCCTTTTTTAGAGAATTAACAGCCAGGAAATTTGATTTTGCCTTTTTTCAAGACTCTGCAACAGGAATAGATGTAGATACACGAGTTTATTTTACAGGAGCAACTATAATTATTGCTGTTCCTATTTAAGGCATTTATATGGTAAATAAAACGTATATTTTAAAATGCCTGGGAATAGTCTGTGAAGAGTTCTTCGTTCTGATGAAATTTCGTATAGTTTTTGTGTAACGGATAAACCACAGGAGATAGAAGAAAACATACCACACAGAAAAGTAGATCTCTTTAAATCACACAATTGATTTTAATTAACTTGTTTTATGGGATTAACCATTTCAGAGATATATGTCGTTTACTGGTTTCAATATTTAAACATGTTTGTCATTTTTACTTTCTGTACCCGTGCATAGTAGATAGCGAAGGTAATTCCACCCTAAAACCCGATACCGAGATTTCATCGGAAATACATGTTTTGAGGCACCTTGAATATAATTGTTTTTTTTTTTTAGAAAAAGGTCTGTGTATGTGTGTGTCTTTCTGTCTGTGAACAGCATAACTCAAAAACGGGAAGTCGGGTAAATACCAAACTTCGTATTTTGGTTCAGATACGACACGAAGGTTTTCAATAAAATACTCCCAACTCAAACCACCCCTTGCATGCAACATTATTCGATTTTTTTTAAATGCCTGTAACGATTTTGATTAAAAGTCCATATATCAACATATCTACCTGACAAAGTGTGTATCTTGAATTTTCTGGGAATGCATTTTGCATCATCTTAAATAACTGGTAAACGTTAAGCGATAGACCAAAACGTACTACAAAAAATGTAGATTTCTTTAAAGCACACAATTTATTTCAAATAACTATTTTGTGGCATAAGCCGTTTGCGAGATATCCGTTATTAATGGTTCGAATTGTTCAGTACTTGCCCGTTCTTTTGAAGTCCTGTTAATTTTCAATAGTGATAAGTTTAATAAAATTATTAAGTGCTGTAAAATATTTAAAGTATATTAAGAAAATTGAAAGGTTATAAATTATATGTTTTGAGGAAAATGTATTGAAAGTAGTAGTTTAAAAATAACAGCAGATACAATTTTGAATTTTATTGAAATTATGGATAGGGATATATAGAATAAATAATATTATACATAACACTTAGAATTTGGTATAATATTAAAATAAATTGTTATCATTAGTTGAAAATTAATATTTATATTAAGTGTAGTTTGGGTTCTGGTTACCAGTACCTTAACCATTGGATATCAGTGGTTAGAATATACTTTAATTTTGAATAGAGACTTGTCCTTATTTTGTTTAGTTTAAAAATTGGGAATAGTGGGACACTAGTTATTTTATGTTGCCGGTTACCAGTAACAGTAGTTTGAATATATAATTTTGATCTTAATTTTAACTGTAATGATTATAGTTTTGATTTAATTATTACTTTTAGCTTACTTATTGTATCTATTTTGTTATTTTCTACTTTTATTCATTAGAATATAAGCAAAATCTATACAAAAATAATGTATAAATTGAAATCAATATTTAAATAAATAAAACATTTGGAATACACGTCCTGATGTAGGAAACAAGGTACCAGGTGGCGTATTGCATATTTTATTTTTTTAGTTACTTGCGATATCATGGAAAGAATATGAAATTTTAAGACCAGCATTATAGCGTCTAGTTCTAAAGCATTTGTCTATCGCTGGCCCCTACGTATCCTAATAAAATATGTAATGCAGCTATTTCTACAAAGGCTTATCTCGATTAAAATGAAGTAGAGAGAAAAATAAACTTTTATAAGAATAGTTTTTAGAAAGTATATAAAAATAATCTGATGTGTTACACTCACATGACTTTCTCTACTCTTGTACAATCTATTTTTACAAACGCCTATTCTCCATATGCTTCATATTAATCGAGATATCGAGATGTCAATCTTATTTGTAATTTTCTTGTAGATGCAAGGGGAATATGGTAGCATTTAAGCGATAGTCAAATATTTTATTGCTGGTTGCTATGTGGCACATTCCATTCTCTTTGCATGTCCAGGACATAAAAAAATGAATAACGAATTTGAGAAAAAGTACAAGTATTGGAAAATTTAAGGAAATAACAAGCAATATCTCGAAAACGGTTCACTCAACAAAAAAAATGTATATGATATTAAGTTGTGTATTTTAACGCGATCTACATTTTTTGTGTAGTAAAATTTTGTCTATCTCTTATGGTTTACCAGTTATGCAAAAGTCGTTCATAATGAAGAATACTTTTGGAGACATTCCCAGAAATTTCGAGATATACATTTCATTTCTCATGACATTATCTTAAACATATGATATTTTAATCAAAATGGTTAGAGCCATTTTTGAGAAAATTGAAATTTTCGAAAAATGTTCCATGTAAAGGGTAGTCTGGGGTGGGGGGATTTTCTTGAAAACCTTCGTGTCGCATCTCTGGAGGATACTGAACCTAAATACCAAGTTTGGTTTTTATCCGACTGTTCGTTTTTGAGTTATGCTGTTCACAGACACACACACACACACACAGACACACAGACACACACACACACACACACACACGGACATGTTTCCAAAAATGCTTTTTTTGGATTCAGGAGGTCTCAAAACATGTATTTCCGGTGAAATCTCGGTATCGAATTTTTGGGTGGAATGCAATACTTCCCCTACTTACTATACGTAGTAGAGAAAGTAATAAATTATAATGAGCAGGGAAATTTTTATTACTTGATGTCCTTACACTTTTAAATGAGAGTATTTCAGAAGCAGTCAGTTTTGCTCTGGGCTAGAAGCTAGGACAGATTTAATGAATTAGCTGTCTGGTAATTTTTGCAACGAGCAAAGCAGAGTTGTTAGCAGTGCGAAAACAATGGTTGTCTGTAGGTATTAGAGATGGGACAGCCTGTTTGATCCAATTTGCATAGCTACCGTTATGGAACACGTAACTGGATTGCAAGACATTAGCGAGCAATACAAGATAATGAGGACTAATAGGGCTTCCCTTCGACCTGTTGACCATGACCGTCCTCCAACAGGGAGCACGTCAGCACCAGCAGATCTTCATAATGACCCCAACTATGTCCCAGTCTCATACATTGGTGCTGATATTGCCATTCAGCAACTTGATAATTGTATATCGTAAAATTACAACGTATTGTATTTTACGACACAAATAGGGTCCAACAGACTTTTTACGAGGGCTATGCTGAAAAGTTTTAGAATAACATGTTTCTAAAAACAAATAAATTTGTTAGCAAAATATTTGATGGCTACTTTCCAATGTTTTGCGAGTTGATTGCAGTGTAGTTTGTTCGATTTTCTGTAATAGTTTCTTAGTTATCATTTATAGATTTTCTCTTCACCCAAAAATAAATTTGATTAGAAAACATTTCCGGGCTATGATTTTTTACGATTTTAAATCGTCATTAACGCCTATGTGAAATTCGGCCTTAGAAATGCATTTGGAGAAGGAGCCCTATCTATAGTTGGTACAGCGAATTCAAAAGAGTTCGGATTTTTCTTAGTGATGAATTTCGTGAAGGACACCCAAGAATTGCTGTTGCCGATGTTCAAGCAATGCTTGGAGAAGATCGACGGAAATCTTATGAATTTATTCGGGCGACATTGGGCATTGGTATGAGTCAAATCCAAAACATTTTGCACCAACAGTTAGACATGAGAGAACTTTGTTGTCGGTGGATACTACATGAACTGACTCCCGATAAAAAAAAACAACGCATTGATTGGTGGAGAAAAACTCTGGAAAACTTCCAAGGCGGCACTTCAAAATTGGTTTGGAATATGCTTACTAGTGAGGAATCTTGAATTTATTGTTATGATCCTGAAAAGAGAAGTCAATCGGCTCATTGAGTTTTTTCGGGGGTTTCCCGGGTCGTTAGGCGAATTATAGGAAGGATCACTACATTCCCCGAATTTTCTGTCTCTCATTTCACCTCCATTCTCATTTCACTTCACCTTTCATGGGCTTGGTTTCTTTCTGTGTTGCAAGTGTCGGCAGGAGGTCTCGGCGCGTGCATGGTAGGGGATGATCTGAGTGATCCTTCGTCCCTCGGAATGGGGGCGTTCTCCTGGTCTCCAGAGAATTGTAAGCCCACACGGTGGAGGGAATCCGTTGCACCAGTCTAAACTTACAAAAGTCTGACGAATTCGCAGTGCTGGAAAGAAGATGTTTGCTACGATTTTGTTTTCCAAAACGGGCCATATTGCTACTGTAGCATTAGAAGATAGACGTACCGTTACTGCCGATGGGTACACAAATGTCAGTTTATCGCAAATTTTTGAAAACGTTAGTGAAAAACGTCCAAAAGGAAAAATGTTACTCATGACAACGCATATACAGCAAAACCAATAACTGACTATCTGGATGCCCTAAAGGTCAGCCCCATAGACCCTCCACCATACAGCCCTGACCTAGCACTTTGTGATTTATTTTTGTTTCCAAAAATTAAAGATAAAATGCGTGGAATCACTTACGTCATCAGATGAAACAGTGGAACGTTATAAAAACTTGGTTTCTGAATTAGCTCAGGAAAAGTGGTGTCATTGATTTAAGGACTGTTTTCATGTAATACAAAAATGTACTGATGTTAAATGGGAGTATTTTGAAAAACATAAAATCATTTAAATTTTTAAAAATTAATCCTTGTTTGACTTTCCAAATGTGTTCAGTGTCGCCCTCGTATAAGAACTACTTACCTATAGTAAGTAGGAGAAGTATTGCATTCCACCCAAGAGTTGATATCGGGATTTCCTGGAAATACAGGTTTTGAGATCCATGAATAATAAAAAAAATCTGATGTCTTGCATTCACATGATTTCTTTTGAGGCAGTATTTTATATCATAACATGCTGTGAAAGCCAAAGTGATTGTAGTGTAATTTAATATTATTGTATGTACAGAATTTTAGATGTTTGTTAGCCATAAGTATTGTTAGGAAATAGGTTTACACGGCCTCACTGAAACTGACAATAGAAGTGGGTAACAATAAACCGAGGGGATGAGTTGTTTATCACTAAGAAGAGACAAACAAATGACGTCAGGGTAGCGTGCCTTTTTTTTAGAAATGGAGGGAATATCTTCCCTAGAGCACATATGTTAGTAGTAGTGATTGGCAGACAAACAGACGCTAAAGTTGGCGCGATTTGGTAACCAATAGCAGTTGTATTATAATGTTTAGGCAATTCGAGGTGAAGGAGTATATATTCTCGAGCCATAAGCAAGTGTCGCGCAGTTCTGAAGAATCTTTCACGAGGTACACGTCACGCAGTTCTAAGGAATCTCTCACGAGGTGTACGTCGCAGAATTAGTTACAAAAATGTACGCGAAGTAATTGGTGCGCGGCAACTATACGGCTGTAGTTACATTCGTAAATATCACAGTTTCAGTCAGGCGTGTATAAAGATTAAAAATGTGAATAATTAATCACGTGTGACGGCAATAAAAGTGTAGAAACAATTTTTTTTATGAGTGTTATCTTTTAGCAACAACTCCTTTCCGTTTACACGCTCTGCTTAGAGATACTTGTTCGACTGAGTTATAATAGCTAGCCGGAGGATAAAGAACCCCAAATTTAAAATAATAAAACAAGAGGCGCTCAACAAATAAGATAACACGAGCCAAAGAACTGCGACACTTTTCTCACTTTTTGCACACTGTTCTTGCAAAGGTTTATTCCTTTATCTACTCCTTGTTAATACAGATATTCATTATTCATTTATTCATTTGGTTGTAGATATAAAAAGAATACAATAAGCTAAAGCGATAGTCAAACCCTTTCAAAGCTGGTCGCTCTGTGATGACTTTGAAATTCTGTTCCATGCACATGAACACGAAAATGAAAGAAAATAAGAAGAAAGAAAGAAAAAGGAATAGCGATTTGCAGTTGAAGAAAGTATAAAGTATCTAATATTCAAACCAATAACAAAGAATATTTCTGAAATGCATAATGACAAACATTTTTGTTTGACATAAATTATGTGCTTCATGAGATCTACATTTTTGTGCAGCAAGATTTTGTCTATCTCTTACGGTTTGTTAGTTGTACAAAAGTCATTCAGAATAAAGAGGACTTTACAGTCTATTCCCAGAAAATTCAAGGGAGGTATGCGTTTTTGCATGAAACTAGCTTAAACATGTGCTATTTTAACCAAAATCATTAGAGCCATTTTTGGGAAAGCAAAAAACAACTAAAAATCTTCCACTTAAAGCGCAGTTTGGATTGGGGGCATTTTCTAAAAATTTTCGTGTCGCAGAGTCCGATATATACGTAACTTGGTATTTAAGTTCGACTTCCAAGGAAGCAACGCGAAGAATTAAAAAAAAAATCTCTCCTCCTCAAACTACTCTTTATAAGGAAGAAATTTCGTTATTTTTTATTTTCTCAAAAATGGTTGTAACGATTTCGATTAAAATACCATATGTTTAATATATTTGCATGACAAATAAAACGTATATCTTTGAATTTTTTGGGAATAGCCTGTGAAGTCCTCTGCATTCTAAATGACTTTTGTAGCACTAACAAACCGTAAGAGATAGACAAAATCTTGCTGCACAAAAATGTAGATCTCGTCGAAGCCCACAGTTTATGTCAACCAAAAATGTTTATCATTAAACATTTAGAGACATTCTTTGTTATACGAGGCGCGTTCTTAAAGTAAGTACCGTTTTAATATGTTGCCGCTGCAGCGCTGCGGTCGCGATTTTGAGCATGCGCGATCACTTTTTCCATTCATTATTAAGTGTGGACAATCGTCACTTTGTGCTTTCCTGTTGTTAGAGTGTTTTCGGATTAACAGGTAGTAGACAGAAGAATAATCTTATGTAAGAATACATTTAGAAGAGTGAACAGAGAAAGCAATGCGAATGCAATGCATCATATTCGCTTTTTATAAGTTGCTGTAGGTTTGAATGATGTGTCTAGTCGGGTGAGTCGCATTGCATCCCTGGTTTTAAGTAGGATAGTACTAATCTAGTTAGTAATCTAGAAGCGTGACCGAGCGGGATGCCTCAGGCGGTAACGTCTGTGGCTCTCATCGGGAGGTCGTGGATTCGATTCCCGCGGCCGATCTTCCGGATCCATGGGTTTTTTTCGGGGGGTTTCCCGGGTCGCTAGGTGAATGCTCGGAAGGATCACTACACCCCCGAATTTCCTGTCTCTCATTTCACCTCCATTCTCATTTCGCTTTACCTATCATCTGCTTGGTCTGTGTAAGTGTTGTAACGGAAGGTATCGGCGCGTGCATGGCAGGGGATAATCTTGAGTGATCCTTCGTACCTCCGAATGGGGGCGTTCTCCGGGTTCCAGGCCTCCAGGGGATGTGTAAGCCCACACGGTGGAGGGGAATCCGTTGCACCAGATGCCATTCGGGGAGTTTAAATCTGTAAACGGTAAGGACCCTGCCCTCTGTCTCATCTCACCACATCCTTTCCTCCCCGGAGGCGCCCGTCAAATGCCTATGCACAAAAAATCTGCGTAGGTCGAGGTCCTAAGACCTCTTCCGCTCCTAGTCCTATCCTATCCCTTTCTATCTAGAACAGTAAAATTCGAATAAGGATATGAGAGGAATTTAAAATGTAAAATCGAGATAGTTGCATGACAAATAAAATGTAAGTACATCTTCAATTTTCTGTGAATAGGCTTTCAAAAATGTTCCGTGCAAAGGGTAGTTTGGGTGGGTGGATTTTTTTGAAAATCTTGGTGTCGCATCTTTGGAAAATAACGAACCTAAATACCAAGTTTGGTATTTATTCGAGATTTCGTTTTTGAGTTAGGTGTTCACAGACGCACACAGGGACCTTTTTCTGAAAATACCTTACTGGGTTCAGGGGCCTCAAAAGATGCATTTTCGGTGAAATCTTAAAATCGAATTTTTGGGTGAAATGCAAAAGCGCTGTTGGAAAATACTGAACAGCACAGTTTGTAATGATTTCTCGTGAATGCAGCTGAGTGAATTCCAAGCTGCCACATTCGGACTGCGTGGACGTTATTTATGGAGAAAATCTCAGTTGCGAAGAAATAATAGCAGTTTCAGCAACCTAACTATAACCTTGTTTATTCTCAGTAACCAACTAAGAAAACCACACAGAAGATAAAACAGAAGTAAAGCCAAAATAAACGTGCAAAGGAAGGGGAGAAAAAGAGGTGGTACTTCGTCTGAAGTGATGCTGCTGTTACTGTTATCAATGTCAGTAGGTTATATAAGACAGACCTGGCGCAGTTTTTTGCGTTTATATGGGAAAGGATAGGGAAAACGAGGGTAGATGCTAGGCTAGGAGAGCATCCAAGGAGTAAAAATGCGTTTATATGGGCGAGATAGGGAATACCAGGGCTGATGCTAGGCTAGACAGTGGTAGGAGGGGGAGTGCGCTTTATATGAGAAAGATAGGGAATACGAGGGGAGGTGCTAGGCTAGACAGAGGCTGAGTAGAGTATAGTTTATATGAGAGGTATAGGAAAACGAGGGGAGGTGTTAGGCTAGACAGAGGCTGAGTAATGTATGGTTTATATGAGTGGCATAGGAAAACGAGGAGAGGAGTTAGACTAGGCAGAGATCAAGAAGTAGAGTATGGTTTATATGAAAGGTATAGGAAAACGAGAGAGGCGTTAGGCTAGACAGAGTTGAAGGGTAGAGCATGTCTTGTATATGAGAGGGGTAGGGAACAGGAGCAGGGGTGTTAGGCTAGACAGAGGTCAAGAAGTAGAGTAGGGTTTATATGAAAGGTATAGGAAAACGAGGAGGGGTGTTAAGCTAGACAGAGTTGAAGGGCAGAGCACGTCTTGTATATGAGAGGGGTAGGGAACAGGAGCAGGGGTGTTAGGCTAGACAGAGGTCAAGAAGTAGAGTATGGTTTATATGAAAGGTATAGGAAAACGAGGAGGGGTGTTAGGCTAGACAGAGTTGAAGGGCAGAGTATGTCCTTTATATGAGAGAGGTTAGGAACAGGAGGAGGGGGGTTAGGTTAGGAGAATTGAGTATGTGTTTATAAGGAGAGACGAGAAAACGGAGAGAGATCCTATGCTAGGATAGACAGGTGTTAAAGTTAGGTTGGATAGGAAACCAAGGAGTGATACTCAGCTAGAGGGGGAGGCAGGAGGAATGCGCCTTATGAGAGGTAGGGGATACTGGGAGAAATGCTAGGGAAGACAGAGACTGAAGGTATGTAGGGTGTTTTTCCAGAAGGGAAGAGTAAGAATTTCAGAGGTATTTAGAGCACAATATAACTATTTTAGAACACACTTAGAAGCTTTTTAGGCACATGCTTAGATAACTTTGCAGGTATTCTGATGATGTTTTAATGCGGTAGAATAGCCATTTGACATCCTCTTACTGGCTTTAAAATATTTTTAGCCATAGATACAGATACGTGTTTTAGGGTATTGGTGTAAGCATTTTAGCCAGTGTACTAGGAATTGTGGAGCATTTTAGAGTTCATTTAGAGACATTTTAAGCACAGGTAAAGATATTTTTTTGATATGAACAAGGCTTTCAGGACATTCTGGTATGAGGCAGGGAAATTTTAGATGTTTCAGCAGCATTTAGGGAACTGGAGCAGGTAGATTCAGGGTATTCATATAGGCTTCAGAATATTTCGAGGTGTTTTATGATGCTTTTAAGGTATTTTGACAATTTTCAATACGTTTTCAAAGCTCGTGCTAGAAGTGTTTGGGGCTCTTTAAAGGTATTTTAGGTTATGGATGGGGCATAGGCGCAGACCATTAAGAGTTCCTGAAGAGACTTTTGGAAAGTGTAGTGGCTGTTTTATAGGCTTTTGGAAAGAGTAGCGGGTGTTTTATCGGCTTTTGGAAAGTGCAGTGGCTATTTTATCGGCTTTTGGAAAGTGTAGTGGCTGTTTTATAGGCTTTGGAAAGAGTAGCGGCTGTTTTATAGGCTTTTGAATAAGTGTAATGGCTGTTTTGTCGGCTTTGGATAAGTGTAGTGACTGTTTAGTGGCTTTTGGTAAATGTAGTGGCTGTTTTTATGAGGGCTTTTGGGAAATGGTTTTCAGGCATTCTCTCTTGTTTATAGAGTTTTTCTCTTGTATTACACAGGTCTTATGATCTATAACCATTTCTAACGTTTTTACAGTCATATCGGATCCTTTTATAGTCTTCTCAATATTCTAATGCTACCATGTATGAAAGTATGTAGAGATGCCTTTTATAACCCGACCTTAAGCTCTGATAGTGATATTATTGTTTTTATTCAGCTTTTCTGTTTTTGTATGGTTAATTGTTGGCTAGGTGTATCGTCTTTACCAGTTAATTGATGCTTTATTAGATAAGGATTGTAAGGGTAGGTGCCTCTCCCCTTTTATCTAGGCTTGAGACTAGCACTAGGATTTGCTCCTAATGGCAGGGTTACCGCCTCCCTTCAACATTCTTATTTTTTATTTATTCTTAGGTGTCTGCTAGATGTATACACAGTACATGGCAAACTTCCACTTTTTAAAGTTGTAGACTCACGAGAAAATTATCATCTAAGGATTAGATTCTCTTAGGCACTGCTTGTAATGCTGTA
Organism: Deroplatys truncata; assembly: GCA_030765065.1. Classification (NCBI taxonomy): domain Eukaryota; kingdom Metazoa; phylum Arthropoda; class Insecta; order Mantodea; family Mantidae; genus Deroplatys; species Deroplatys truncata. Next base: position 20,424,382 of record CM060979.1, read on the forward strand.
ATGGCCATATGCATATGTCGTTATTCCATCCTCAGCAACGACTCTTTTATCGTCGTATGGAGTCAATGCAATTTTATTCACTTGCACTGTGGTAACAGCATGTTTTCGTGACAGGATCAGATTCATGGGTGTCCTTATTATTTCTCTGGCTTTAAGACAGTCTGTATAACTGTCGAATGTGATATGCTGCTTAATAGCGCCACGTTTTATACCTTTAATCTTTTTTATGATTGAGCCGTGGATATCTAGCGCATACATCTTAGGTCGCAGTCCGACAAAGCGTTGGATGATTTTACCATTAGCCTCATCTTTAAATTTTCCAAGCACTTTCTTGTTTAGAGCTGAATAGCATATATGGTTTGTAGGATAATCAGCCGTATCCAGATGCTCAAGAAAACGTAGCTTGTCCTTGTACACATCTTCAGTTGTAACTTGATGGATGAATGAATCAGTGTCCATATACATCAGCTTCAGGTTTTCAACTCCATAATGCGGTAACAACACATCATAATGATAGTGATACATTAATGTCTTGGAGATGTCCAACACACTCATTCCAATGTATATAGGCTTGTTGAAGACGATCTGTCGGGAGGCCATATGCACAGCAGCTAGATTGGTAGCATATATTGTTCGATCGATAAACGTAGGCTTTGCAATTAACTTTTCCAGAGTCTTCTCGTTTGCCACCAACCGTATATCCACACGATTACGAAGGTTCTCCATTGTTTTTCCAAACATAGCATTGTTGAACAGTTTGTAGAGATCCTTCTCAAAATCATTTGCAGCCTTTTGTCGTAGTCTATTGTTAAATTCCACATACGGTTTTAACCACTGTGACTGTCGGAATTGTAGCACACGATGGATTTTTGTTAGTCGTAGTCCATGACTAAGAGCTTGCTTCAAAGTCATGTAATGCACTACATACTTCTTTCGTAATCCAAGGTGAGGAATTAACTTCTTTGTAGTAGACTCCTTTGGTTTCAGACACTCAGGCAGGAATGGTAAATCATTATGCAGATCATGGAGTTCAGCAGGATACTCGATGTCAACTTCTAATATGTATCCATGAGGATCATCTTCTTCTAGTCTTTGTAAGTTTATTTCTTCAGGTGAAACCCACTGAAATCCACCAAAAGGAAGGGCGTGACACATTGCCCACCCATATTGGTTATTAGCGTCCTCATATGTGATGAATTGGGTTGGTCTCGACGGATCAAACTTTTCCATGTAAGTGTTATTAGCCTCTGCATACCGATGGGACACTTGGCATAAACCTCCTCTTATGCCGGATTCCACCATGAGTAGTTGGTCATAATCCTGTAACAGTTCCAGTTCGATTCCAGTATACAGTAACATGGCGTCCCATGTAAGTCCTGGAGAGGTGAAATAATGTGCTGGATCAACTTTGTGCGTTTTGAGAGTTTGCTCTCTGAATGTCTCAAAGACATCAGCTAGAAGAAGAACATCAGATATTAAGTAGAGGTCGCTGTATTCACCCAGGTTTCTCACATTGAACAGTCTCCATACATTTGTAGCATGTTCGTAGTCAGCATCACTAATTTCTTCTTCATTCAGTTTATTGTAGAAGCAATTCTTAGGAGGCAGACAGGTTTCGTTCAAGACGTTCCATGAAGTGACGTAATCATAGGGAAATACACCCTTACGTGTCATCAACTTCATCTTGTCTTCTCCGAAGTACTTCAATGTCTCAGGATACGATGTTAGATTTTTTACCAGCTTATCCAAGCTTGTACTCAGGAACCGAAAACTATCTACAAAACGGAGCTTTATATCTCCTACATACTTGGAGAATGAGATATAGCTTTCTTCAGAGCTAGGAATTACCTCCACACGGTCACTTGTACATCCCAACTCCTTAACAATGAAGTGTGAGTCATACCCACTGAGGTTGTGCATGAAGACTGGAATATATTTAGGCGTTTTACAGGCTAAATTGCATTCATTATGAAGACTTCCCCGATATTCACCACTGATGTGATCATGATCGCGTACTTTATAGTTCTCTTCAGTAAAGGGTTTTCCACACAAGTAGCATACTATAGAAGACTCAAAATCCTTTTGCTGTTGATCTGTAAGTTTCAGGGGCATGACAGATTTGTATATATTATTAATCTCCTTTGCAAGGAATGACAGGTATTCCATAAACTTCTGAGCAGCATCATAACCACGATATACATAGGGTTGCTTAGGAAGACCTGTTTCCAGATGTTCAACGCTGGTTGATGGTTTAACGTAAACACAGAAGCTCATTGCTGTATGCTCTTGATAAGGGGTTGTATAAGAAGTTTCAGGACTGGGTACGCATGTATGACATGGAGCGAGAATGCTTTCAAAGTCTGCATAGATGACGTAAGGTAGTTTCAACATCCTTTCAAAATTTTTAAACTGTACAATTGATTTCTCCTTTGTAGGCATAACTACCCTTGCAACACCATGCTGATTACAGATGGATGCATGTTCTTGCAGCTTTTCCAGTCCACTTCGTCCATACTGATTGTCAAAGTGAGTAAAGCACCGCTTACAGGTATATATCACTCCTTCATGCTTAGTTTTCTGACGTCGAACGAGCTTCTCAAAATTCTTGATATATACATAGTGATGTTTTCCACTACTGTCACTCAATAGTAGGAGGTCACGATGGTCAGGTAGCTCAGTGTCAGCAACCTTTATCGGATACACTTCATGCTTCTCATCCAGACCGAAAACGTTGATAGACATCCTATTAAGCTTCTCAAATTTAGGTATTTGAGAAAGTGGAGTAGGATAGGAAACGCAGCTGAAGTCGTACTTATCTTGAAGCTGTTTGTATTTACTCACACGCTGTGCATCCTTCTCAATGAATTTGGCTAGTACAGAATATATGAAGCATAGCTCATCAGTTAAATTCTGAATGTTAATGCAGGCTTTCCTTGCTTCAATAGATGGCGGTAGTGCTATGTAGCTGCTTCCTCGTAAGGGTTTGTACTTGTTAATACGAAGGCGCACCCCTTCCACAGCAAGCAGAGCCCAGCTGCTTCCCTTTAATTGTGACTCCTCCATTTCAGTAACCAACTTCTTCATTTTCGTTTCCAGCATAGAGTCCAGATCCGTTTCTAAGAAAGCAGCTTGATTCCGTGTTTTAAATGTTTTGTCACAGGTTTCTCCGATACTGTTTACAAATCGGCACTCAACCAGCAGATTAATTTTCACACTCTTGTGAATACCAAGCTCTTTATGCACTGCCTGGATTATTCGTTGTTTGGCCTCATGCAGGTACATATTCAAGTCCTTAGATGAATCGCATCGTATAAAATACGATTTCAATCGTCCTTCGAACGCTGTCTCGTATTCTTTCATGTCACAGTCCTCCATTGTGGATAATATGTGATGTTTGGTAGGCTCCAATCTGCTTTTCTTCTGAGGACTGCTTATTTCACATACGTCTTCGTGCCGCTGTCCCTTGTAACCATCATTAAAGGTTACATTACAATGTTTACATTTGAAGAGCTTCTTGCAGTTCATCTCGTGTCTTCTCTTGTCATAACTTCGGAGGAATTCCTTTCTACATTTAATACAAGCGTATCCAGTAGCGCTTGGAATAATATCCTTATACGCTGAGTTATTCATCTTTATTCTTGATGCAATAACGTATTAATCCTTCTTCAAGGGAAATGTAGACCTTTTTGCCTTGATAACACTTTAGAAAGCTGATTATTCTTGGAGAGAACACGATGTTAACACCGCAAGACTAATTAGCGCAATGAAGTCCAGTGTCCGCGGTCACCCTATTTATAGAGGTAGCACGAACCTTTTAGATCAATTATATACTGAATTTAAATAATAAAACGATGATTAAGCGTCTAAACTCTTATATCTCAATACGTTACACAGGTATTCGGACGTTTCCGTAGGTGTTCGAACATGTTCGTGTGTTTGGAGAGGTGCTCGAATGTGTTGTGTATGTCTGCGTATGTATCTGTGTGTGTGTGTGTGTATGTGTTTTGAACTGTCTCGGGGTGTGCGTGTCTGTGTGTGTGCGTGTGTGTGTGGGCGTGTGTGTCTGTGTGTATGAGTCTGTGTGTTTATGTCTGTGTATGTGTGTGTGTGTCTGTGTGTCTGTGTGTGTGTATGTCTATGTGCGTCTGTGTGTATGTTTATGCGTGTGTGTTTTGAACTGTCTCGGGCTGTGTATGTATGCGTGTGTGTGTGTATGTCCGTGGGTGTGTGTCTGCGTGTGTGTGTGTGTGTATGAGTCTGTGTGTTTATGTCTGTGTATGTGTGTGTGTGTGCGGGTGGGGGGTGCTGATCAAGAAGAAGAAAGGAATAAAGTAGAAAGGAAGAAGGAAAGAGAGAAAGAAGAAAAAAAAGAAAGAAAATTAAGAATTTTAATTCAGACCTAAGGATACTTAAGTATACTTATAAATATATATGGGTTAAACACTTTTTATTCCAGCCGTATATGTCTCCTAGTTTAATATTTATGAACCATTAAATTTTTATAAAGATTCGAACAAGGACCATAGGTTACCTAAGTACATATCACGGTTTAACACAGATAATGAATTACATCTAATAAATACATTTTTGATCCGTCCATACAACTCCCTTAGTTTAATAGCTATTGATCATTAAATATTTTGCTCTAAGATAATAGTAAAAAATTAATCCTTAAATAGCTTGATTACAATTATTTTCTAATGATACCTGAAAAGTCTTTCACTAAGCCTCTTAGTGCTATAAACTTATTCTGATTTTACCATATTTGCCTAAGTCTTTTAACTCATTAAGAATTAACCATTTAGGTTTTACCGATTCGAGGTCGGATATGAACTTCGGACTCCTAAATAGTTGTTCAGAGAATCTATCCACTGCTATCAATTTAATGTAATTTGTTCGAAGAGTCTAGCTGCCCTACTTCGGGAATAATGAAACATCAAAGTTTAAAACTCTGGCGAGACTTGAACTCAGGTCCCTAGAGATATCTTTCCGTAACTAATCAATAATACAGAACTATGTGAATCCTTGTTGATGCTAAAAGGGCATAAAGTCAGTAGTTGGTGTTTGTATGTGAAGTATCAATTCTTGGTAGCGATATTTATTTGTAGTTCTAGTTATTAAAATTATTTTGTTGGTAAATATCGTCGTTTTTAGAACGCTTCGGAGAAATGTACGCTGGACCTTTTAACAAGACATGGGGAGAAACCGCTAAATTGTATACAGAAGGGGAGACAGAGTATCGATCTCCCTCCCAGGCAAAAACATGCGGGGCTGTATAGTCTGTGCTCCAAAAATTGGTATACAGAATTTCTAATCCATGTATGCCACTAACAGAAGGTTTAGCGTTCTTATCAGGGAATTTAAGTAAAGAGTGACGCTTGTTAACCTTTAAAGCTAAATATTCCAATATTTTTTCATCGCTTGTGATTCCACTCTGCAAAATTTCTCATTGTAATAAAGAGGTGTGCTTTAGTTAGCGAACATCGTATACTAGCCATTCTACGATATCTTTCAGAACCCTCCTGTTGCATTTTTTCAATGCTTGTGATTTCTCACCGTAATAAACCATGTTATCGACCCGTTCAAAGCAACAAGTCCCGGTAGGATGGTGAAAATTAAACCTTTTGATTTTAACTTGCATTTTTTATTTGATGTATATGATTAGAATTAACGCTGCGTACTTTATAGCGGATGAATCATGTCTCATAGCTGACTGGAAATGCAGACATTATTTTGATTACCTTCTCCCACCCAAAGGCTTAATTCAGTTAACCACCGCACATCAACTGGATAGTTGGCGGAACCTGTGGCGGTAAAAGTGGCGGTGAAGGAAATTTATTTAGAAGTAGTGGCAGCACTGGCTTATTAGTAACATGTGACAAGCTGTTTTCATTTGGCAATTGTTAACACGAAAACCTTAAAATGACGTATGAACATAAAATTGTCCACAGTAAAGCGCATGTTTCGTTTACAGAAGTGGTGGCAACTTGATCGAAGTTATAAGGATGTAATGCCCGCTTTCTCAGCCACCATGCAGGTAAGCTATCTGCAAATTAAATCGAAGATTCGAAATGACAGATTCTGTAGTTGATTTACCATGTAGTGGTCGCTCAAAAGCTGTAACTGAAAAAGAAAAATCTTCAGGTAGCTGCACAGACAGTCATTCAATCATCCCGGAAATCATCAAGAAGAGCTACAAAGGAACTACAATTTTCTGACAGAAGTGTAAGTAGAACATTAAAAACGTTACATATAAAGCCTTGCAAGCCATCATTGCTACGCGCCCTAAACGAGGATCACCCTTATCGACTACGTGAATTCTGTGAGTGGTAACTTTTACAAAACAATTTTGTGTCCGATGAAGCATGTTTTAAGTTAAAATATTGGGCTTCCGAAAATCCACGAGTTGTAATTAAGGAAGAACTGAATGTCACTGGAGTTACGGTTTGGGCAGATATGTATCTACAACGAAGGAGTAATAGGTCCTTATTTTTTGAACGACTGCGAAAAGGTTACCTTCGAATGTTAAGAAATGAAGTTATGGTAGAATTAGATAGTAGGGCGTGTTTGAAGCAGTACTACGAAACGCCTAATTTGGTAGCAAGATGGTGCCTCGCCGCACCATGGATTAAACATCTCTCTCCACCTGTTTATCCTCCCCTTATGTAGGACTCACCCCCCCTAGGAATTACAATCCAATGCCTGCAATCAGACTCTTTGGATCTGGGAGAGTAAACAACCAGGGTGGGTGATCAGCCCCGACGCCCGGTAATGCAAGCGAGCAAGTAGATGATAGATGGAAGTGAGCGAGATGAATGATAGGAAAGGTGAGGATGGAGCACCGGTGGAATGAAACGGCGGGGGAAACCGGTGAATCCCGAGAAAACCCACCCACACGCCGCTTTGTCCACCACAATTCCCACATGCGGAACCCTGGGATTGAACCTGCGCCACCTTGGTGAGAAGCGAGCCGTCTAACCACTCGGCCACGGCGCTGACACTATAGATTAAACGTCCCTGCATTTAATGTCCTTTTTGAAGAGTGGATGGGAAGGCGGGGTAAAATCGATTGGCCATCGAGATCACCCGACCTCACGCCATGTGATTTTTCGATGTGGAGAATTTTGAAAAGATTACAGTGCAACCCATCTAAACCTACAACATTTACGGATTTTATTGAACAGGAATTTGAAAATGATTTTAGTAATATCGTGAAATTCTGTGACGATATCAGCAATCAGTGTTCAAACATGTCATAAATCCTTAGATAACAAGGGAGACCACTTTGAACAATTTCTGTTGTCGCTTTTGTAAAATTGTTGTAAGCTACAGAAAATCAAATTGGTTAATGAGTTATGCAACACCTGTATATAACGGATATAAGTGAATTTGTGGTTGGTAGAGAAAGTGGCGCGTATGTATTGTAGTGTCCGGACGCAATACACGCATTACTCATCTCATGTGAATGTGAGGTAACAACATTGTTTCCTCACGCGACACTTAGGTGGGCGGCCAGCGCCTACTTTAAGGTGAGTCATTGAACTCTCCGTTGAAGAGCTGCAACCAAGGAAACCAGATCAATCGTCAGTGGGCAAGTGGGGGAGGGAGCGAGAACGGGGGTTAGAAGAGAAGGGCGATAATTTCGATGGCAGTGCGAGGTCATCAACCCCGCAAGAGAGCGGGAGGGTTGCCAGGGTGGGGCGCACATTGAGGTAGGTCGGGAGGACCCAGGTCGTTCAACCTTTCGACCTTGGAGGTCATCTCGGAGCGACAACCAGAAGCAAATTAATGCAGCATCCCCGATGTTACGTAATGGTGCATGATGAGACAAGGAGGAAATTCTGTTCTCATATTACGTTTGTTTTGCCTACAGCAGGTTCATCAGCTACCAGATTCCTCTGCCAGGATTAATGCGACGCTAAGCGTGGATTTGTCTGGAATATTTCATAGACACGTACAGATATTTATTACTTTCCCTACTACCTATAGTAAGTAGGGCAGTATTGTAGGTATTGCATCCAAAAATTCTATACCGAATTTCACCGGAATTTGGTTTGGAGACCGCCTGGATAAATAAATGAAGCATCTTTAGAAAAAGGTCTGTGTGTGTGTGTGTGTGTGTGTGTGTGTTAACAGCGTAACTCAAAAACAAAACCTCGAACAAATACCAAACTTGGTATTTAAAGCTCAGTAACTTCCAAAGATGCAGCTACCCACATGGAACAATTTTCAAAATTTTCTAAAAAATGACTCTTACGATTCTCATAAAAATACCATATATTAAAGATATTTACATGAAAAATAAAATATATATGTTGAATTTTCAAGGATGAAGTAGGTATTGGACCATGTAGTTTATTAGCCACACGCTTGGAAAGCCAAACTTGAAGTAGCTATTGTCTTTAGGAGTTTGTTTTTTTAGCTCCACGTATGGACGTCAACTTGAAGAAGATATTGTCTTTACGTTGGAGTTGTTTATTTATTTATTTCCACACTTGGAAAAACCAATTTGAGAAAGTGTTCTGTTGTTGATGTTTTCACCACGCTTTGGGCGTTAATTTGAAGAAGTGTTTTGTTACGTAATATGCTGCTACGTATGTAAAGCTGATTTTAAGATGTATTTTTGTTGTTACGCTCCAAGTTTAAAAAATATGTTTTTAAACGTTGTTATTAAACTGCCTCTATAGATATTATTTATGTTTGTTTTTGCCTCGGCTGCGTCAATATTGTTTTAGAGACACGTTTCGCTTAGGCAGGGTGTGGTGCGACAAGAATATAGACTTACACAGATTTTAAGTTTAAATTCACTTCTTTTTATTAATCTTTCACACAAATTAAATAGCACTACAATAATATCAAGAGCTGTGAGATTCTTTTAACTTAATACTTGCACTTTGTTAACGCGTTTACTTAATTTTCGTTTCATACGAATACGTAATATTTCTTTAGAGAACACATCTTCCATCCGGTTACTACCAAGGTCTGCAGGCAACTGAACATATTTCAACCATCCAAACCCTTAAACTTCTGTATTTAAAGTCTCCGATTGGCTAATCCTAGTCCAATAGAATATCTGCATTTAATTAAAGCTTTTTCTGGCTGTTGATTGGATATTTTTAAACTGTCACAAAATTTATATTATTGGTGTTCTAATCATGACTAGTAGCATTTAAACTCTCAAACTCATTATTGCCTCAAAGTTACCTCATTGTTACCTCATTGTCAGCAACTTTAAACTTATTATTCTCACAGCTCTTGCATTATTAAATTACACAATGCATACGCATACGATTATTGAACATGTTTACAATAATATAATCATATGCAATGACTGTTACATACATTTTAAAAATTATTACATACACATATTGCTTCAAGGCGGGCTGTTATTGAATTTACATATTATATAATTTAATTGAAATTATTCAAGTGTTAAAAATACTGCCTCAAGGAATAGCCTGTGAAGTCATTAGGAAGGAATTCTACATGATTTTGTATAACTGGTAAACCTTAACCAATAGACGAGAATGAACTACACAAAAAGTGTAGAGTTCTTTAAAATACTCAATGTATTTCAAATAACTTTTTGTGGCATAAGCCATTTCCGAGATATCTATTATAAATGGTTTGAATGGTTGAATATTAGTCCGGTCGACATTCAGTTGTTTCTCGCAGTTACATGAAAAGAGTGTGGAATTTTAAGTTCAAGTATAGCGTTCAATTCTTACACATTTGACTATCGCTATTATCTTCACTCACAACGAAATGTGCAATGTCGCTATTTCTGCAAAGGTTTGTCTCGATTAGAATGAAGTAGAATAAAAAATAAGTTTTCGTACGAATCGTTGTATACTTATTATTAAATGATAGGGCAGAGAAAGTCATACGAATGTAACACAGATGTTTTTACTGGGTGGTAGCAAATCAAAAGTTATGTAGGTACACGGTTGCCAGATTCTTTTAATGAAATGCAGGAATACTTGTGGGTCTATAATATGTAGGACATTGCACAAAAACGTAGGGCATGTCGAATGTCGGAAAATTAAACTCCAAACCTAAATTATTACTCAAACATATACATGTGTATATAGAGTAAATAGGTCTTACATTTTATGAGATATTCTATAATAAAAACAGCAACAGCAGCTGTCACAGAGGAACATACTTTACTGAAAACATCTGACTTTGGTATATAATCATGACATTCTACATAACTTAAATGCTTAAAGGTTATATTTTAGAACAATAACTTTGACTAAGTCAATCAATAACCTGTTTCTTTCTTGTGTCTATTGAACTGATATCAGTGAGAAAGAAATACTCTCAACATTAGCACTGTGTGCAGAGATAGCAAAGTAAATTCCACTATTTTCATTAAATACTTTTCTAAACCTTCTCGAGTTGCTTATCAACTTGAAACATTCGACAAAATGTAGCACACTGCAGAATTGTTTTCTTCAAAAATTCCCCCCGGAGACCGGACATAAGGGTAGGATACGTTCGGAATTTTCTTGACCGTCTGGTAACACTATGTAGATGTAAAATCGTGTTTTGGGGTACTTGGACGTGATACAAGCAGTTTTTATTTCGCCTGTTTTGTCTTTTTAAGATGTAACTGATAATTTGAATTATAAATGTCAAATTTTAACCTTTTAAAATTCAATTCACTTTTTAAATTTATTTTGAATTTTTGTATTAGAGTATGGACACCACTTGCGCAACCTTTAGGTAAGAATGTGAGGCAGTATTTTTAACACTTAAATGATTTCAGTCTAATTATATAATATATAAAACATAATAAGAGTCCGCCTTAAAGCAATATGTGTGTGAAACAATATATAAAAAGTGTATATTACAGTCATTGTATATGTTTATATTATTGTATACATGTGTAACAATGTTATGTGAATGCATTACGTAATTTAATAATGTAGGAGCTGTGAGAATAATAGGTTAAAAGTTGCTAACACTGAAGTAACCTTGAGGCAATAATGAGTAAGAATGTTTAATAATGCTACTAATCATTATTGGAGCAACAATAATGTAAATTTTGTGACAGTTTATAAAATAGCCAATCAACAACCAGAAAAAGCTTTAGTTAAATGAAGGTATTCTAATGGATTAAGAATAGCCAATCAGAGACTTGAAATACAGAAATTTATAAATTTTAGGCGGTAGAAATCAAGTCAGTTGCTTGTAGACAGCGTTCATAACTGGACGCGTTGTTTGCAGACAGTGTTACTAAACAGACGCGAGATGCGTCGTCGAGAAATTTTATACGTATTCGTGTGAGACGAAAATAGTTTACGTGTTAAAAAGCGCAAGTAATTAATAAAAGAATCTCACAGCTCTCTATATCAGTGAAGTGTTATTTGAATTGTGTCAAGAATTAATAAAAAGGAGTGAATTAAAAATTATAATCTGTGTAAGCCTACATTCTTCAGCCGCACTACGCCCTGCTAAGACATCCATGTATCTAACAAAAATACTGACGCAGCCGAGGCAAACATAAATAAATAATATTTAAAGAAACAGTCAAATTACAAAGTTAATATTTTTTAAACATTTGGGGCAAAGGCCACCGGAAAGTACATTTGGGGCGAAGGCTACCGGAAACTTTTTACCATACGTGCGGTTGCAACTACTTCTAGTTCGGCTCTCCAACAGTTGAACAACAAAGATAACTATTCTACTTCAAATGTGACCATTTTATAATGTTTGCCACTTGCTAAGGGTTCAGCATCTCTCTTTGAAAGTGGGTTGCCCAGTATCAGGAAGTAGTGCAGGGAAAACATTTTGACGAACAGAAATGGTCAGTTACTGTACTGCTTTGCAGGTGCATCTGTGAACCCCCACATGACAGAGACAAAGAATTTTCCTCTCCCTTCCGTTCGTTCTCCCCAGTCCTTGTATATATGCACAACACCTGCATTCCCTGGTTACCTTTTCCTCTTCCAGTAAAGCATTCGACACCAACCTTTGCATACCAATCGTACTGTTTATCTGACTTCATCCCGGCTTTCTCAGCTCTATCTGCTACTCAACAGGCGTATAATGACGTGCATAAAAAAGTGGTCCATAATGGAACGCATCTGTTTATGTTGGGGATGCTAAATTTAGCCCCACACTCTGCCAGTATGAACCTCCTCTGTTGTTCGATCATAATTCTAGCCTCTGGACTGGCAGGGTACTTTACGTCATCCTAAATATGGTCGAACTTCCTAAGATTAGCACTACATACTACAGAGCGAGCCAAAAAACTACGAACCGGCTTCGCAGTGTTTTTCCTGTCCGCCTCCTAGGCGCTCGTTGCCGTCTGCCGCTATCATAGAAAGGCGCGGATGAAACCATACAACATTTTAAATCTAGTTTTAAAGATTCTACTTACCAACTTTATGAAAGGAGATGCTGAAACTGGCCACCGTCGTTATCCATACATTTTTGGCACCTCTTTAGGAAACTATCCATCACTCGCCATAGTTCACGTTGAGAAATGCTGGCCATTTCCTGGCGGATATTTTGTTTTAATTCTTCCAGGGTGTGTGGGTTTGTCTTGTATACTTTGTTTTAAGTTACCCAAGAGACAGAAATCGCAGGGGGTTAGGTCGGGGATGGAGGGGGTCACAAATCTCTACTAATAATTCTGTCCTCAAACACACAATCATAAAGTTGTTAAGTAAAGCCTTTAAAAGTAGTTTTAAAAATGTAACCGAGCGGGATGGCTCAGGCGGTAAAGTCTGTGGCCTGCATTCGGGAGGTCCCGGGTTCAAATCCCTCTGACTGAGGTTTTTTCGTGGTTTTCCTCAGTCGCCAAGGTAAATACCGGATTGGATATTCAATACCACGACCCAAAGTTCCATCTTAAGTCTAAAACAATAGTAAAATGAAAAATAAATGGTAATAGTGAATGCTATGCCTCTATCTACAGACAATGTAAGCAGTTACGGCACCCTAATGCCATCTGCACGTCATGAAGCTGGGGTTACAGGGATGAGACCCTGAAGGCTAACTGTCCGCCTTTCTGTGTGAGGGCGGCGGTTAGACTGGACGGCACCCTAATGCCATCTGCACAGCATGAAGCGAGGGTTACAGGGATGAGACCTAGAAGGCTAACTGTCCATCACATATCGTTCTAAGAGATATCCACTAACAGATCCGTCGCAATATGACCAAGGAATTAATGCGACGTAAAATAAAATGGAATAAAAAATGTTGTATGGTTTCATCCGCGTCTTTCTATGATAGCGGCAGACGCCAACGAGCGCCGAGGACGCCGACAGGAGAAACCCCGCGCAGCCGGTTCCTAGTCTTTTGGCTCTCTCTGTAGTTGTCCATGTTTTCACTCTTGGAGTTCCGTTAAGGCATTGCTTCGTCGAATTTTGGCACAGAAATGGTATAAAGTGTATAATATTGCATTATATATTACAGTATAACATATAATAAAAACGTAGAAATGAAGAGGAAGGTTAAGAATTTCTATTTTTTTTTCTTTTTTAACAATTAAATCTTGTATTTTCATTCTACCCCAGCGTTTTCTTATTGCCGTTCAACGGTAGCAACTTAACCTTCGTCTCCATGTCGCTGATGAAAGCTCTCATATAATTAATTTTGTAGCTGTCGTCCAGTTTAACGACACATGTAAATAATTCGGCGGCGCCGTGGCCGAGTGGTTAGACCGCTCTCCTCTCACTGAGGGTTCGATCCCTAGGACTCGCATGCGGAGTCTGAGCGGGCTTTCTTCCCACCAACTGCTCCATTATCACCTTTCCTTTCAACCATTTCATACCATCTACTTCCTCGCTCTCATACCAGGCATCGGGCTGATCACCCATGCTGGATATTCTATCTGATCCAGAGTGTCTGCTCCTCGACAGGCCATCAGGTACCCGCTTGTAATTCTACATACGAGGAGGGTAAACAGAGAACGAAAAAGAGAGTAATGCTTCACCTCTTCGCTTAGAAGGTCGATTTTTATTTGTTCCATTTATACCCCGCTTTAACTGTTATGGCCTTTTACGTACCTTTGGAACACATTGGCAATGGTGTTAACTCGCATACACTTGTCGTTGGCTTTCTTTGGGTTTTGTACATTAGATCGCTCACACATTCATATTCCAGACACCGGGGGCGGGGGAGAGATTGGAATAATCTTGGCTAGCGAAAAATTCCCAGTCCCAGTCGGGAATCGAACCCAGGACACCTCGCTTAGCAGGCAGGTGCTCTATCGACTGAGCTACGAAGCCAGTCAAGGCCGAATTATGTTGTATTGGTTTAGCCTGTATACCAGTCGTAGCAAACACTTTCAAAGAGGCGGTAACCAAACCACCCCTTCATTTCACATCGATTGTTACATCGTTCATTGGTTCGATTTGTTCCCTGAATTGTTTTTCAAGTCATTCACATAGAGAACTGATATCGGCTTGGTGAAAATGGTTCGTTACCTAAAGGTGGAGGAAACCTTACGGAGGGAAAAACACTAATGGGATCTAAGGGAATGGGCCACCTTTTATGCACGGAATGTACTTCTCTTGGACTTGATTCCTGTCTATTGCTATACCGTTCCCTCATTGGACGTTCCCTAGCTATCCTGAGGCGGAACACGTAAATGTAATGTGGTTCAAAGCTCGCTACCAATGCTCCCTGGTTTGTGAAAAGGAACAAGGCTTTCTCTGTATACGACAGTTCACTCGCCAAAAAGCCTACAGGAGGTTCCCGGAGCTGTGGAGTGCCATTTAAGGAACCGAGCGAGATGAGTCCGCGATAACGTGTGAGGTTCGCATTCGGGAGGCCCTGGGTTGGATTCCGTCGACAGCTAATTCTGACCTTATGTTTTTCGTGGTTTTCCCTGGTCGGTAGGTGAATACTGGGGTAGTTTCTCATCTTTCAGGTGTGTTAGGTTTCATATATATATATATATATATATATATATATATATATAGAGAGAGAGAGAGAGAGAGAGAGAGAGAGAACACATTCTTGCCTGTAAAGTTTAACATCACGAGTGAGTAATAAATAAACGTGTGAAGTAAGATAAATCGTAATTTTCATTTCAATGTGTCAGTGCTAGTTAACTTGAGAATTTGACTCTCTCTCTCTCTCTCTCTCTCTCTCTCTCTCTCACACACACACACACACACACACACACTTACATTCGCGCGCGCACCTTTCTTAAAATGTGTTCTTTTATGGATCAAGGCCTCAAAACATATATTTGCGGTGAAATCTCGATATCGAATTTTTGGGTGAAATGCAATACTTATTTTTCCTGCTTATTATGGTAGAGAAAGCTAAAATTCAGTGCTTTTTACCGAAAATAATAATCTAGCAGTGTATAATAATAATCATCGTGATGCTTTCCGAAGCATCGGACTTTACCCCCACATAGAAATGCACACTCTCCGCTCCAATTCAAAACCCTACTGCATCGCATCGCTGCTGGCTTACACCTGTTTTCCTATTCCAAAACTCTCATCTCATGCGTCTGTTCCTGGATGCGCGCGCCGCCCCAGGTCGGGTCATTCGCCTAGCTTGCCGCTGAAGCGACCTTGGGGGGACGTAGTAAAGATGCGTAGTGGGGCGTGTATAGATCAGGTCATTCACCTAGTTTCTATCTACATCACCTTGCATGACGCCAGGCAATCTCGTGTTTGGCTTTCGGAAGGAATGCAGATTACAACATAAACAATTCTCTTGTTTGAAGTAGTGAGGAAGGACGCTTTTAGTAGTAACTGCACGTGTCTACGGCAACTTCCATTGACAAACTATACTACTTTAAGGGGGATAGGGGCGTAGATGAAACAAATAGTTTGTTAGTTTCTAAAGTTTTTAAAATAATGTAACGAAATTTGACATTAGCATTTGAATCACGATTATTCATTAATGTTGATAGTTTGAAAATGTTTCTTGTATGGTAAGATCATAAACAAGGAAGAAAATGAAAAACGTTAAAATCAAAATTTTGTTTTTGTACCTTTTCTGAGCATTCAACCAGTCAATTGTATTACTCGCGCAAAACTTCTGGAATCGTGACCTTGATTGCCAACCCAGCTGCCGAGCCTAGGAATGGTTTATGTTTAGCTTTATCAACGAAAGCGATATAATACCTTTGCTTACTCACAGTGCGTAACACATACAGTCTGCATAGAAAGTGTCTGCATCTGGTTGTAATTTTAAAGAGAGCTGCAGTATCTGAATAGTACTTATTTTATATTTGTTATATTTATAACCATGGCTCCTATGTTTTCAAAGTTAAGTGGTATGGTGTTACATAGTCAAAGTAGGGAAATAATTGCAAATGTCATCGACTTCATGAAGCAAGAAGCAGAGATGAAGGAAGAAATTATATCCGAGTTCCACAAAAGCCTTAAGAGAATGAAAGAAAGAGTAGTCAAAGCAACTGGTGTTTCACCGAGTTCCGTTTCCAGAGTTCTCAAAGATAAGAGAAAAAAAAACATATGGATGAAAGAGTACCATTTGACACAACTGGGAAGAAACATAAGGTCCCTAAACGTATTACAGAAATAGACGATTTCGAATGCGTCATTCGGCGCACGATTCACAATTCCTATGTGGAAGAAAAAACTGTGCTAACAATAAGCAGATTGCTCATCCAGCTGAAAGACAGCAGAAACTTTCAAGGTGGTGCTACAAATTTCAGAAAAATTATTAAAGATTTAGGGTTCAAATGGAAGAAACCGAAATCAAATAGAAGAGTTCTAACAGAAAAGCAAAATAAATAAATAAAATAAAAAAGTAATAATAAAATAAAAAAAATAAAAATAAAAAGTAAATGTTGCCATGATAGCTTAGTCGGTTAGAGCAACGGCACGGAAAGCCTAAGATCCGTGGTTCAAATCCCGGGTATGGCATTGAATTTTTCAGTCTTATTCTACCTTTCCAAATGACTATAATTTTATATGTACTTATATCAGTGTGTACTTATATCAGCATCAATTTTCAAGGTGGTGCTACAAATTTCAGAAAAATACTATAATGTATGAAGATGAGTCATACATACACAGCAGTCATACAGCATCTAAAAGTTGGAGTGACGATAGCGAATTAGGTTTGCAGGCACCTGTTGCCAAAGGGCAAATACTTATTATCGTTCGTGCTGTTGGAAAGTTCGGCTTCGTTCCAAATGCCCTTCTTTTACAAGTCGCAACAAACAACAGGAGATTTTCATCAAGAAATGAATACAGAAAATTACATGAAGTGAATCAACGCCATGTTGATACCTAATATGCCTGCTGGGTCTGTTCTGGTCATCGACAATGCTTCACAATGCGTCAACACTCAAATTGACAAACCACCTACCTCCACTTCCTTGAAAGAAGAAATGAGAGCTTGGTTACTTAGACATAATAAAGCTTTAGATGAAAGCATGAGTAAAACAAAGCTATATAACTTAATTAAAGCCAACAAACAGCTTCAGAAGTCATACATACTTGACCAGATAGTAATACAACATCGCCATAATGTACTTAGACTGTCATCGTATCGCCCAGATCTAAACCCAATCGAATTAATCTGGGCTGATATCAAAAAATATGTGGAGCAGTTATAACGCCAGCAATTTGCTGAAATTGGAAGGCCAGAATGGGAAAATGTATGGCGACATGCTGAATAAATTAAGAATCATTATTCCGAAAAATACGGAATTGCAGAAAATCAAATAGAAATAATTCTCATCCAGGATAATGGTGCAGAAAGTAGTGACAGCAGTGATGACGGCAATAATGTGAGTGATTCCGCAGAAGAGGAAGGGTTGTTAGATGTGGAAGAATTGGAGGCAATGATTGACAGCGTTTTTAATATTAAGCGCTTTCTACAGCGTGGATTTTAATATACTGTATATAACTAAGTTTATCAGCGCAACACAGTGCATAACCGTTGTGGATATTTGACGATGACTGTCCCACGCACTCTTGCAGCATGAGACGACCGGTCACCACCTGATCTGGTAAGCAACTCGCATCATAGCTCTCATTAAGATTTTCACGTGTCTAGAACTGTTGCGCCGATTATAACAACGTTCCTTATGCAGTGATGATAAATCGTGCAGCAAAATGTATAAAGTTACGGTTTAAAAAACTTTAGGTTCATTGTATGCGTAATCATAAATACTGCAGATATGGCCGGAGCTTATCGCGTGGAAGCCGACCTACCGACTGGCCGGTTGAAGAGATAAGTAGACGGAGGAGCGCTGTCATCCAACGTAAACACCAGAGCGCTATCGAGAGATAACCAGATACTTCTGGAAGTTTCTCCCCGTGAACATTCCAGGAACCAGGCATTTGTATATAAGCGTGCGTGCTTGCGAGTCAGTCAGTCATTTAGTAAGTGTGTTTCTAATGTGACATAAAGTGCTGGTAATTCAGTGCATTCTACGAGCGAGGTTGTGAAGACAATTGTGACGTACAGTGAGTGCTGCGATGAGAGAGGCCTTTGACGTCCCTGCGAGTGAAAAGGAAAGAAGAAGAGGCAGCTCCGCGCGTTTCATTACGTCGCGAGGAAAGGTGAAGTGACATGAAAGCTGAAGAATCGTATTAATGAAGTGACAGTGAAACTAAACAAAGTCAAAAGTTTATTATTTTCAGAATATCTAAAATATCTGCGGCATGGGATTGTTTATTGTACACTTTTTAGGTGATACTACCAAGTTTCACTGCTAAAACCAGTCTCAGAGAAAAAGGACATTAAAAATGTCATTTTCTAGAAAACAATGCAGGAGATTTATTTATTTTTAAATGTGATAACTGATATAAATTCACGTGAAGAAGCATTCACCAATAGAAAGCAAGTAGCGCAATACAAAAGGTACCTTTAGTCTTAGCCTGCAAGTATTTGCACCAAGAAATGCCACCAGTCCGTGCTGTGACAGGTTCAATCACTGTTTTTATTTTGCTCTAACGGTATATTATATGGAGTAGATGGCAAGAGCTACGCATTTCGTTGTATTTTTCGTTCTACATCATAATTATTATTTTAATACCTGAATTTCGCACATCCAAGGTGTTAATTGTATTATATTGTCATGACTATAGATTAATTTAGTAAGTTCCCTAACCTTTCCATACTTAAAGCCGTGGCAACGGGAGTCGAAACTCGCTAAGCATGCGACACTAAATATTGCAGCAGAGGAATAACGCAGCCCTAAAAGAAGAAGGTATTTAAATGTTAACAAATGATAATTATATTAATTAAATATGTTACCTTAACCTTACATGTTGTTCACAAAGAAGTCATCATCCAAAATCGATCCTTGCAACGAGGCAGGTGCAAAGAGCACAACAAACTGTTCCTCTTATTATGAAGGCTTGCTAGCTAAAGAGAGCGAAACAAGTGATCCTAATTATTTTACAATTATTCATCCCCACCACTATTACCTATCGAAGCATCGCTCAAGCCACTCGAAAGTCCTGAATGGTTCTAGAAGACTTGCAATGCTGCCAATATTGAGTTTAGCCCTCCGGAATAGAAATAGCTTTACCAACTTATTCCGGGAGGGCCGACTCAATGACAGGCACACCAACCTAAATCTACATGTGCTCGCCACATCTTCCCAGGAATCGCACAATTGACCACCTCGTCAACAAATGTATTAGAAATTGAGTTAACAAACATAAAAATATAGTAAATATAACTCTACATACTAACAAAGGTGTCAAGAATAATAAAATTAGCTAGTGTGGAAACTTGTGGCATATAGATTGCCAACGGAACAAAGAAAGTGAAACACAATTAGTACAAAATCAGTAAATATGTATATAAACGTCTATGGTACCGCTCGTCACCTGTTTAACTTTACATTTTTCACAACAAATTAAAATGTCTGTCTCAATTAGGATAGTTAAGCATTGAAAACTAAAACATTAAAAATTAAACAATAAAATTGACCTATAGGTCAAGAGTTCCTGCCATCACGAATGCCATGTGTTCCATTAGGAAACCCCTGCATCTTATTAGCATTACCGGGTAATAACACGAGGGTTATTCTTTAACATTTTGTTCTTAACTTTCTCTACCAAGTACTACAGAGAGAGCCAAAAAAGTATGAATCGGCTGCGCGGTGTTTTTCCTGTCCGGCTCCTTCGCACTCGTTGCCGTCTGCCGCTATCGGAGAAAGGCGCGGATGAAACCATACAGCATTTTTAAAACTATTTTTAAAGGTTTTACTTACCAACTTTATGAAAGGAGATGCTGAAACTGGCCACCGTCGTTGTCCATACATTTTTGGCACCTCTTTGGGAAACTATCCATCACTCGCCGTAGTTCAAGTTGAGAAATGCTGGCAATTTCCTGGCGGATATTTTGTTTTAATTCTTCCACGGTGTGTGGGTTTCTCTTGTACACTTTGTTTTAAGTTACTCCTGATATAGAAATCGCAGGGGGTTAGGAGGAGGCCACAAATCTCTGCTAATAATTCTGTCCTCAAACATACTTTCAATTGTTCTCCTCGAAACATTGGCCTATGAACTGTTGCAGAGTCTTGTTGAAAAAAGGCAAAATCACGCTCTGTCTGTTAATTCTCTAAAAAAAAAAGGTAGCAAAATTGTATTCACGTATGTACATGAAGTTTATTCTATCTTATAATTATTCTATCAGGAATGTTCTATCTCTGGGTAACTTAAAACATAAAGTGTACAAGAAACCCACACAGCCTGGAAGAATTAAAACAAAATATCCGCCAGGAAATTTCTCAACGTGAACTACGGCGAGTGATGGATAGTTTCCTAAAGAGATGCCAAAAATGTATGGACAACGACGATGGCCAGTTTCAGCATCTCCTTTCATAAAGTTGGTAAGTAAAGCCTTTAAAAGTATGGTATCATCCGCGCATTTCTATGATAGCGGCAGACGGCAACGAGCGCCGAGGACGCAGACAGGAAAAACACCGCGCAGCCGGTTCGTAGTTTTTTGGCTCTCCCTGTATATGCCAAAGGGACCAGGTGTATTAACCTCTAGCGTCAGAGCGCTGCACTCGCTTGGTATCTGCGAAATACTAGTAGCTCCCCGTAATATGTAACACGAGGAACACAAATGGAGCACTCGAGCTGGGTGTATGAAAGGTTAGGTGATGATTAATTATGCACAACTGTAACTACACAAGTACACAATAGGTAAACAGTAATCTTAATGTTGATAAATGCATTTCATACCTACGTAATTATTTTTTCCACGCGGCGAATTATTACCAATAATTTCTACCCAAAAATTTCACATTTCTGAAACTAGCAAAACCATATCTATACCCGGCGCCGCCACCAATCTTGTCCCGACTGTAGGTTAATTAGCAAATTCCCTAAACTTTTCCAAACTTAAAGTCATAACAATGAGGAGCGAAACTCGCTAAGCATGCGAAACTAAGTATTGCAACAGAGAAATACCGAAATCTGTAAAGAAGCCCTAAAAGAAGAAAATGTTTAAATTTTAACAAATGACAGTTTTATTAACAAAAGATGTCACCTTAACCTTGCGTGTTGTTCACAAAGAAGTCATCATCCAAAACTGATCCTTGCAACGAGGCAGGTGCAAAGAACACAACACACGTTCCTCTCATTATGAAAGCTTGCTAGCTAAAGAGCGAAACAACTGGTCCCAATTAGTTTATAATTAATCAACCCCACCCTGTTGAAGCATCACTGAAGCCACTGGAAAGTTCTGAATGATTCTAGAAGACTGCTGCCAACAATGAGTTGAGACTTCCGGAATAGAAACAGCTTTACCAACTTATTCCGGGAGGTCCGACTCAGTGACAGGCATACCAACCTGAATCTGGATATGCTCGCCACAATATATACTAATGTATATATTTATTTACTCTCAGAAAGCAGTACCATATTTATAATTCGATTAGAAATGGTAACACTCAGTGACCGATTTCGATGTAGCTGACTGATATAAGTACATAGTGATGGAAAGCTTGCAAGCCCTTTGATACGAATCGAACCACTTTTTGCCTCTTTTTCACGGTCGGAAATTTCCTATTGGTGGAACATGGCTAGATCCTCGCTTTTGTACCTCGCCTGTGGCTTAGAATGGAGTGGGCCAAGGTTAGATAATCGGTGGTAGATGGCGGGGTAGGTAGAAACACCCGATAAGAGACCTGTTTTGTAACATCTTCCAAACATACTATACTCACTTTTCTAAATTACAGGTCGTCCAATAAGTAAGTTTCCCTATTTTATAAAAAAACATCACACACAACTGATCATGTTGAATTAATTTTATTTATATTGTACAATCCTTCTGTTACTTTTCTACATAGTCAACATGTTTTTCCAAGCATTTTTGGGGACGCGACACAAGTTTTTCCAAGCCAGTGTTGTACCAGGTCGGGTCCTGTGCTCACAACCAGCTGTTCACTGATTTGACTTCCTCATCGGTGCTAAAAGTGCTTACCTTTGAGTTGGAGGAACATGTGAAAATCACTTGGGGCAAGCTCCGGTGAATACGGAGGGTGCGAGAAAACCTCCAAGTTGAACCTTGACCCAGGCGGTGCTAAGAAGATTCCACTGGGAAGTTTTCTTGCATCCTCTATATTCACCAGATCTTTTCCCAAGTGATTTTCCCCTGACTCTAAGGTCATCTTGGAGGTAAGCACTGTAACACAGTGACGAAGTTCAATCAAAAGTGAACAGCTGGTTACGAGCACAGGACCGGACCTGGTAGAACACTGGTTTGGAAAAACTTGTGTCACGTCCCAAAACTGCTTGGAAAAACTTGTTTACTATGTATAAAAGTAACAGAAGGATTGTACAATATAAATACAATTAATCCAACATGATTAATTGTGTATAATGTTTTCCATAAAATAGGGAAACTTACTTTTTGGACACCCCTCGTATTATTGCATTCTAAACAGTAATTTTTGGATTCACTTGTAATAAACCACTTATATTAGTTAAAGGTATTTACAATTTTAGTGGAATAAATAGCTATATAAACACACACAAACAAACAAAAAAAAACACAGTTGGTGTCTGATTTGAAAAGGGAACTTGACCTAGTTCCATTGCCAAGGGGTTTAATTATTTAAATGGACTTAGATGTGGAAAACAACGAAATTCCTTAGGAACATGTTTTCAAATGTATTATCTATCAAATAAGGACTAGAAACAATTTATTTTTGTCACAATTTGCTTACATATCCCCATAAGCTACTTGACAACGCTGCAAGGCACACACCTGAAGACCAGGATTCGTTATGAGCAAGGGACTAGGAATTTCACTTGTCTTCTCTCGCAGTTCTTGACGGGCTGAGAACGAAAAATATGAAATGTAATATTTTACAGCATTAATCGTCCACTAAGGTAGGCAAAACTCGAGATGCATATTCGTATTTTATGCGTATATACTTCATAATATATCCCCAAAATGTTTAGTTTTGAATAAAGCTCCATACGTAAAATTTCCTTTAGGACTTTAAATTCTAATTTGTTAGGCTTTTGCCAATATTTATGAAGTATTCACATAATAAAATGTTTTAATCTTAATTAAAATTTCTATATGGCGGCATTTGTATTTCTCTTTAATTTTAAGTGTGTTTTTAGAAACATAAAGTTGTTTCGTTTGAAACTTTTGCATGCCTCCCAATTATGCATGAGTATTGATCAACCTTAAGTGTAACATTCTTTCTACAGTGCGGACCATTTCAAACCTGCCAGCGTTCTAGCGGACCGTACGGATCCCGTTTGCTGTGGTTAGGGTAGTTGGATGTGGTGGATTTTCTTGAAAATCTTCGTGTCGCATCCTTGGAAGATACTGAACTATAATACCAAGTTTGTATTCACTCAAGTTTTCGTGTTTTTGAATTATCTTGTTCAGACACACACATATGGACCTTTGTTCTGATTAAGGAGGTTCAAAACATGTATTTCCGGTGAAGTCTGGATATCGAATTTTTGGGTGAATGCAATACTTTCTCTGCCTACTGGGCACTAACTAAACGAGGTGACTCTGCAGTATTTTGCGAGGTTCGCATTCAGGAAGTCCTGGGTTCGATTCCTGGGCTACTCTGACCATGCGTTTTTCGTGGTTATTATGAGCGGTCGTTTTTAAACAAGTTTGTGACTGAAAATGTGGGTGAAACTCCCGAGCAAATTTCAACCGGAGCCAGAAATATTGAATCGAAGCTGCTGCCCGCAAAATGTCGGCAGCAGTATGGGAAGGAATATATAAGATGTTTAAAAAATGGAGGGCAAAATTTCAGGTATGCATTTCCCTATATGTAGACAATAAAAAAGGTTCATTACAATATTTGTCCGGAAATGCTTGGTTACTGAGTTATGGCCTTCAAAACAGTGACATTCACTGGAATGTATAGGGTCTTTCAACGAGTGTGCTACCATTGAACTTAAATAAAACACTCTATAAATGATACAGGTTTATTTCTCTTTTTATATTGGAACATAATTATTGTCATTACGTGTGGAAGAGAACATCAGTTAAGTGACCGCCGCGACTTCGTTGGGTTGCGGATATACGGTTGACCCAATTTTCAATGACAGAAGAACGTAAATTAGGTCCAGCTTCACGAATAACACGCGTGATGTTATTCATAAGATCATTTACTGTATCTGGCTTGTTGACATAAACTCGAGATTTAACATAACCCCACAAGAAGTAATCCAACGGCGTTAAATCACATGACCTCGGGAGCCAGTTAACATCACCACCACGGGAAATGATGAAACCGCTGGACTTCTCCTTCAAAGGATCGATTGTTTCGGCAGCAGTATGAAATGTGGCACCATCTTGCTGGAACCAGATGTTTCTGAGATCCATACCATCCAATTGAGGCCAAAAATAGTCCCTTATAAGAGCCCGGTATCTTTCTCCATTGACAGAGCTTCTCCATCTTCATCTTGGAAAGAATATGGACCAATGATTCCACCATACCAAAACCCACACTACACAGTATCCTTTGGAGGATGAAGTGATCGTTCTTGAATCTGCATTGGATTGTGATTGCTCCAAATAGCGGCAATTTCGTTTGTTAACACAACCATCCGTCCAAAAGTGGGCTTCGTCGCTGAAGATGATTTTTCTACAATAATCTGGGTCAGCTTCCAATTGCTCCATAGCCCAGTCGGCGAATACACGGCACAACCCATGGTCGTTGGGATTTAGTTATTGAGTTAACACCATTTTTTAAGTGTGAAACTTCAAGTCGAGATGCAGAATTCGCCAAGCTGTGGTCGACGAAAGCCCCAATTCTTGCGCTCGACGAGCAATTGATTTGTTTCTGTTCTGCGTACACTCTCACGAACGGCGCAGATGTTTTCGTTGGAGCGCTTACCTCGATTACGTACATGCGTTCTTTGATCGCTGACAGAACCACTTCTTTCAAATTTATCGATCAAACGCCGAATCGTTCTCTCGCAGGGACGATTATGCACACCATAAACTTCACGCAATACACGGAAGGTTTGGCGAACAGATGATCCATTTTGATAATAAATTTTCACAATTTCTACGCGTTGCTGAATGCTGTAACGTTCCATGGCTATTTGTCAATAACAACTGTAATCACATGAAAAAAAATGACTGCTGTAACTCAACAACAACGGCAGCTATCACGTGTTAAAGATACGACCTCCTGTTGAAAGACCCTTTATTTCTTACCGCAGGTAAATTTCTTTACAGAAAATGTTCAAAGTAGCCACCTCCTGCTTGAATACAGACCTCACATCGACATCTTATGGCCGTGCGAACACGACCCCAAGTTCCAGGAGTATTGCCTATTTCCTCATAGTCTGCCACAATTCGTTTCTGAAGGGATTTTGTGTCAGGCACCGGAAACGAATCACCAACGCTTTTAAATGGCACTAGAAGTAGAAGTCGATAGGGTTCAAATTAGGTGAACGATGTGGCCAAGAAGTTGGGCCTCCTCTACCTATCCCTCGACCAGAAAACCTTCGATCCAAATACCGGCGAGCGGTACGACTGAAGTGTGCAGGAGCACCATCATGCAAGAAATGAGCTTGTTGACGAATGCTCAGCGGAGTGTCTTCACACACACATGAGGTATAATGTTTTCCAGGAAGTTTGAGTACGCCTGCTCCGTAAGTCTTGTTTACAAATACATGGAGTCCAACTAACCGATCACCAATGAAACCGGCCCACAGTTGAGAATGAACCGCACTTGGTGATGAGATAGAACAATTACATGTGGGTTTTCATGTGCCCATACTTGCTGATTGTGGAAATTTGTAATGCCATCTCGTGAGAACTGTGCTTCGTCTGTAAATAATACTAAGGCAGGAAAGTTCGGATATGTAGCACACTGCTGCACGAATATCAATCGAGCAGGGTAATCTGCTGGTGACAGGGCCTGTACACGTTGCAAATGATAAGGCTACAACAGTCTCCAGACAGTCTCGTATGAGGAACATTCACTTGCTACGCTAACCTTCGTGTACTGGTAGAAGGAGTGGTGTAAACAGAATACCGAATCTTCTCCTCTACATCTGGAGTTATAGATCTTGGTCGTCCCCTCTCCAAACCAGGAGATGTAAACTTCTATGAGCGCACAGATGGTAATGGCGACGTTCAAATATCTTCCGATGTGGAAGATTCGCTGTGGGTACCTCTCTCTGTGTACAAACTGTACATATCGCTCAGTCAAACGCCAAACATAACACCCAATGTACCCTTCGCCTCGGAATGAACTGTCAGAGCGTTCTTTTATCTGCGGGAAGAAAAACGACCCGGTGATTATCACTGCTTTGAAGGCCATAACTCAGAAAACAAGCATTTCCGGACATACATTGTAATTCAGTTTTTTTATTATCTACATATGGCGAATGTGTACCTGAATTTATGTCCTCTATTTTTAAAACATCCTCTGTGTGTGTGTGTGTGTGTGTGTGTGTGGGGGGGGGGGTGTTAGCGCGAACTATTCTTTCTTTCTTGTGAAGTTAAATATTTCCGAAATATTCCTTGTTATTAGTTTGAATTTTCAAATACTTATACTTCTTTCAAGTATGGAGTAATTCGTTTTTTCTCTGTTCATGCAAAGAGCATGGCACTTTAAAGGCATCGCATAGCAACCAGTTAGCCGATTTTGGTATAGCTGTATAATAGGCGCAACAGTTCTAGACATGTGAAAATCTTAATGACAGCTATGGAGCGAGTTACTTAACAGATCAGATGTCTGCCGGTCGTCTGCATGCTGCAGCAGTGCGTGGGACAGTCGTTGTCAAATATCCGCACACCGGTTATGCACTGCACTGCCCTGATAAACTTATAGTTATATACAGTATATTTAAATCCATCGCTGTAAAAAGCGCTTAATATAACACACTGTCAAACATCTGGTAGGTAGGTGGTTTGTAAATTTGAGTATTAATGGTAAGAAGGATTGTCGCTAACCAGCATATTAGCTATCAACATGGTGTTGATTCGCTTCATGTAATTTTCTGTATTCATTTCTTGATGAAAATCTCCTGTTTTGTGTTGCAACTTGTAAAAAAAGGGCATTTGGAACGAAGCCGATCTTTCCAACAGCATGAACGATATATAAGTATTTGCTCTTTGGAAACAGGTACCTGCAAACCTAATTCGCTATTGTCACTCCAACTTTTAATTGTTGTATGACTGAGTATGCATGACTCATCTTCATACACTATAGTTCGATCCTCGAACTTGTACCTCTGAGTAAGTTACTCTTCCAGCTGAGATCGTATGTCGTGCTTTTCTATTGGAACTCTTCTATTTTATTTTCTTCCACTTGAACCCTAAATCTTTATAATTTTTATGAGATTGGTAGTACCACCTTGAAAATTTATGATTGATGAGCAATCTGCTTATTGTTGGCACAGTTTTTTCTTCCACATAGAAATTGTGCATCGTGCGCTGAATGACGCATTTGTCGAAATCGTCTATTTCTGTAACAGGTTTACGGACCTTATGTTTCTTCCTAGGTGTCAAATGGTACTCTTTCATCCATATGTTTTTTTTTCTTATCTTTGAGAACTCTGTAAACGAAACTCGGTGAAACACCAGTTACTTTGGCTACTCTTTCTTTCACTCTCCTAAGGCTTTTGTGGAACTCGGGAGACATATATTTTCTTCCTTCATCTCTGCTTCTTGCTTCATGAAGTCGAGGACATTTGCAATTATTTCCCTGCTTTGACTATGTAAATACCTTACCACTTAACTTTGAAAACGTAGGAGTCAGGTTATAAATATCACAAATATAAAATGAGCACTATTTAGGTACTGCTCTCTTTGAAATTACAACCAGATGCGGACACTTTCTATGCAGACTGTATGTGTTACGCGCTGTGAGTAAGCAAAGGTATTATATCCCTTTCGTTGATTAAGCTTGAGGCAGTATTTTTAACACTTAAATGATTTCAGTCTAATTATATCATATATAAATTCAATAACAGCCCACCTTAAAGCAATATGTATATGTAACAATATATAAAAAGTTTATTACAGTCATTGTATATGTTTATATTATTGTATACATGTGTAATAATGTTACGTGAATGTATTACTAATTTAATAATGTAGGAGCTGTGAGAATAATAGGTTAAAAGTTGCTAACAATGAGGTAACCTTGAGGCAATAATGAGTAAGAATGTTTAATAATGTAACTAGTCATTCTTGGAGCAACAATAATGTAATTTTTGTGACAGTTTATAAAATAGCCAATCAACAACCAGAAAAAAGCTTAAAAGGTATTCTATTGGACTAGGAATAGCCAATCAGAGACTTGAAATACAAAAATTTTAAATTTTAGGCGGTAGAAATCAAGTCAGTTGTTTGTAGACAGCGCTCTTAACAGGACGCGTTGCTTGTAGACAGTGTTCCTAACCGGACGCGAGATGTGTCCTCGAGAAATTTAATACGTATTCGTGTGAGACAAAAATAGTTTACGTGTTAAAAAGGTGCAAGTAATTAATAAAATAATCTCACAGCTCTCTATCAGTGAAGTGTTATTTAAATTGTGTCAAGAATTAATGAAAAGGAGTGAATTAAGAATTATAATCTGTGTAAGCTATCGTATCCTACAACGAAATGCGTAAATGCTAATTGAAAGTTTGTCTGAATTAACGAGAAAATAAGCTTTTGTGAGATTAGCTTGAATAGTGAATAGAGTGTTTATCTCATTTTCTTATTGGAAATCAGTGGCAGATGTTTTCCTTCCATGTTAGTACCTAAACTTTAATGGTGTTTAAGAAGCAGAAGTCTGTAAAGGATGTTCATCTGTAACAGTCTAATGCAAAAGGTTTACTACGAATGCACATCATTCTGATTAAAACTGCGTTCATATTGTCTCCATTATCATACCATATAAAGCATTTAACAGAGTTTTAAAGGTCATTCAAAAGGCAATAGATTATCTCGTTCTAATTACTAAGCTTCGCTTTCTTGATATCTCTTCTGTAAAAGATTCCAGCGTTTAATATCCGAGCAGACAACTTAAGTGCTGTTTCTTTCTTTCTTCGTGTTCGGGGTGGACAAAGCGAGAAATGTAATATCTTTTGTGTCCTTTTCAGAAGCTGTGCTGACAAGAACGGGAGTAAAGTCATTCCTCCGAAATTACGGCATGGTTCAGTGGACATTTAAGAATATATGTAGATGTAATTGAAACGGGTCTGAATATCGGGCATACCGAAGGGAATAATATCTGTGCTTGCCCCTTGTGTGTGTGTGTGTGTGTGTGTGTGTGTGTGTGTGTGTGTGTGTGTGTGTGTGTGTGTGTGAGGGAGTCGTTTGGGACATTATAGAGGTGCAGTGAATCCAATAAGAGAGAAAGGGCAACATAATAAATCTTGAACGTGTGTTTTACTGGTTGTCTTTCTCTGAGTTGAGTTATAAATATCGTATTTTTACTCTTTAACCCTGTTATACCAATGCACAAATTACAGCGAAAAATTTGGTGTTACATTCACGTGACACTATCTACTCTCTTACCGACTTATAGCAAGTAGGCAAAGTATTGCATTCCACCCAAAAATTCGATGTTAAGATTTCACCGGAAATACTGTTTTAGGCCCCCTCAACCTTAAAAAAGGGGCATTTTTACTTTCTATACCGCGTACAGAAAGGTAGAGAAGAAGATATTGAATTCACCTAAAAATTCAATACCGAGATTTCATTGTAAATACGTGTTTTTACTTGACTTGAATTTAAACAAAAAAAAGCATTTTTAGAAAAAGGTGCGCGCGCGTGTGTGAACAGTATAACTCAAAAACGAAAAGTCGGTTAAATATCAAACTTGATATTTAGGTTCAGTATCTTTCAAAGGTGGAACGCGAAAATTTCTAAGAAAATCCCGCACACCCCAAACTACCCTTTACGAGGAACATTTTTCCAAATTTTTAATTTTCTAAAAAGTCTCACGATGTTGATTAAAATGATAAATAAAATGTATAAATATCTTGAATTTTCTGAGAATAGTCTGTGAAGTCCTCTTCATTCGGAAGGAATTTCGTATAATCTTGTATATCTGGTAAACGTTAAGCAATAGTTGAAAACGTACTACACAAAAAATACACATCTCTTTAAAATACACAATTTATTTAAAATAACTTTTTTTGGCATTAGTCATTTCCGAGATATCCGTTATTAATGGTTCGCATTGTTCAATATTTAGCCGTTCCGTTATAAGTCCTGTCGATATCCAATTGTTTCTCGCGAAACAGTATGGAATTTTAAGGCCGGCATATAGCGTCCAGTTCTTAAACATTTCACAATCGCTATTCCCTTTGCATCTATAAATGTGTTACGCTATTTCTGGAAAGGTTTATCTCAATAAAATCAAGTCGACAGGAAAAACGTTAGGTATGAGCTGTAATAAATGATAGAGGGTAGAGAAAGTCATGTGAATGTAACCCATACTTTTTTATGTATAGCGCCAAGTATTTTGATTAAAATACCCTAATTTTGGATATTTACATGAGAAATAAAATATAGGTATATCTGTAAATATCCTGTATAGTCCTCTTCATTCGGAAATAATTTTGTATAACTGGTAAACCATAAGAGATAGACAAAAAGTTACTACTCAGAAAATCTAGATTCGTTTAAAACACACAGTTTATTTTAAATTACTTTAGCCATTTCCGAGATACACGCTGTTATTGGTTTGGCTTTTCCAATGCGTTTGTCAATGGAAATGTGATCAGTCACTTGTTTTCCCCGGTGTCATGAAAAGAGTATGGAAATTGTAAGACGCTCTTTGACTATCGCTTCGGTTCACTATCCTCCTTTTATGTACAACGATAAGTGCAGTGAAACTATTTCGGCAACATTTTAGTTCTACTGTCTTCAAGTACATACAAGAGTAATAATAGTCTTTAAAAGCTATATAAAAATAAACGATAGTGAGTAGAGAAAGTCCTACACATCAGAGGTGGCGCCGCGGTATTGTATTAGACTCACGTTCGGGAGGTCCCGGATTCGATCCCCGGCGATTGCCCACTCATGGGTTTTTCGTGGTTTCTTTGGATCAGTAGACGAATGCTGGGGTGGTTCCACTTCTACCTCGATTTTCCTGTCCATCATCTCCATTATTGTCATCTGTTTCAGAGCTTGTAGGAGCAGACGACGGTGTTCGGCGGTTGACTGCTGGGTAGTGGATGTGTACTTTGTAGAGATTTCTTCCCTGGCGTCGGTCGGAGCTGCCCAATGGGGCCTCACTAGGGGCGGTGTCGGATTAGTTCGAACTGGATAAGTTAGAGAGCCCGTCCCTGCTTGCGCCCATCGTCATCCGGTTCTGGTCGCTCTGTGGGTCTTTCTCCTTATCCCTCCCAGGGGTCACGTTAGAAGCACAAAGGGGCACATGGTCTACATGCCATGCTCTACCCCGTTTGTGGGGGCTCCTCCGTATATCTGTACCGTTATCAATTTCAGACTTATGAACCTAAACTTAAAATGTTCCATTGTGATAGTAAAAAGAAAGAAAGAAATAAAGAAACAAAAAAAAAAAAAAAGCTATTGAGATTCGCGCAGCGAAAGCACCCAACTAGAAAGAGCACGGAGCATTTTGCATCTAGAAATTTGTCCATAAGCAGTCTCTAATTCCTTTATATTCCCGGCGGAGGGCGATGGATTTTTTCGGGCGTAAAAATCCTTAGCACGGCTTTCTTCGGAAGGGAAGTAAAGCCGGTGGTCCCGTGTCGTAGATTTACGGCACGTAAAAGAACCTCAAGCCTGATAAAGGGGCCTCTGAGCAAATTTATCGGTCTTTCACGCCAAATATAGAATGGGACGCTAAGGACCACAGCATTTAAAGAGCGTCCATAAATAAAAACTCAATTTCAATTTCCTTTATATTCCATTCCTTCATAGTTAGCATTTCTTTATAGCCCTGGAATTTCTAATTAAATCTACAAAAGAAAACAAAATGTTTTTAATGTTGTATTTTAACGAGCACTTTTATATCCTTGCATGTGGCAGCAGGGGCAATGATAAAATCGCTTTACATTCGAGTAGAAGGCCATAAAACGATTTACAAGGGTGAAAGCCATCAAATGCAGAATCTCCGTGGCAGGAAGAAGGGTCATTCACCTGTTTCTTGAGGTGTTATAGGATAAGAAGCTGCTCTATCTTCTTCACAGCTCAGGCTATGAGATAAACTCAAAATACACGTGGTGCTGTATAAGTAAATTACAAAATGACACTCTTTTTCGTGCTCGTTTTTATGAAATAAACTTTTTGGTGTTAAGTAGAGAAATTCTACCCAAAAAATTCGATACCGTAATTTCACCAGAAATACACCTTAGACACACTCTGAATCCAAAAGAGGAGTTTGAACGAAGGTCAGTGTGTGTGTGTGTGTGTGTGAAAAGCATAACTCAAAAACGAAGTCTCGGATAAATATCAAACATGGCATTTATGTTCAGTATGCTTCACGATACAGGAAGATTTTTCAAGAAAATCTCCCACCCCAAACTATCCTTTACATGGAAAATTTCGTTAGCTTTTATTTTTTAAAAAATGGCTCTTGACGATTTTGATTAAAATACCACGTGTTTAAGATATCTTGCATTTTCTGGAATCGCTCATTAAGTCCTCTTCATTCTGAATGACTTTTGTATAATTGATAAACCTTAAGAGATACAAGCACAAGAATTACTACACAAAAACTGTAGATTTAGTAAAACCTTTTTTTGGGGGGGAGGGGGAGCGTTCGCCATTTCCGAGATATTCTTTGTTATTGATTTGAATTTTCAAATATTTACTACTTTTCTCAAGTTTTCTATCACTTTAGCCTACTGTATCTTTCATATAGCCACATTGAAATGTTTAATAAAAGTTTGTCTCGATTAACAAAAACTAAAACCTAGCGAAATGGCTGTGACGTGTGAGACTCGCATTAAGAAGGCCCCGGGTTCGATTCCCGCTGTCTGCTCACTATGAGCTTGGGTTTTTCGTGGTTTTGTCTGGTCGGTAGACGATTGCTGGGGTGATTTCTCATCTAGCACGCTTTTCTTTCCATCATTTCCCTTTCATTTCAAGTGTGCTTCTAGCTTTCGTGGCGTATGGTGGTGTCGGACAGATGGCGCGGATGCTTGCTCAAAGGTAGCCGTACTCCCCATGGACACTAGAGGGCTGCTTGGTTGACAGGTCGTTCATCGCCCTCTCTAGGCATCTCCATCAGTGGGACAGGTCTTCGAGCCTGGAACTGTTAGGAACTTCCGCGCGTCTCTGTGGCCTGTCTGCCTGCGGTGTGTAGCCTCATTGGGTTCCTTTTCTTCATCCCTTCCACTGGGAGGTAGTAGCCGCAATGGATCTATGTAGGTCTAAGTGTGCGAGGTGTCACCTTCCTTGTATAACCTATAACAAAAAGTGATAGAAGAATAAGTTTTGTAGGAATAGATTGTAGAAGAGTGAGTAGAGAAATGTCCTGCGAATGTAACACATAGGTTTTTTTTTTTTTACTTTCTCTACTACGTATAGTAAGTAGGGGAAGTATTGTATTCCACCCAAAAATTCGATATCGAGATTTCACCGGAAATATATGTTTTGAAGCTCCTTGAATCCAAAAAAAGCA
Organism: Deroplatys truncata; assembly: GCA_030765065.1. Classification (NCBI taxonomy): domain Eukaryota; kingdom Metazoa; phylum Arthropoda; class Insecta; order Mantodea; family Mantidae; genus Deroplatys; species Deroplatys truncata. The sequence continues at coordinate 20,458,400 of CM060979.1, forward strand.
TTTTTGGAAACATGACCGTGTGTGTGTGTGTGTGTGTGTATGTGAACAGCATAACTCAGAAACGAACTGTCGGATAAACACCAAACTTGATATTTAGGTTCAGTATCTTCCAAGGATGCGACACGAAGGTTTTCAAGAAAATCCCCCCACCCCAGATTACCCTTTACATGGAACATTTTTCGAAAATTTTAATTTTCTCAAACATGGCTCTAACGATTTTGATTACAATATCAAATGTTTACGTTATTTTCATGACAACATGTGTATCTTGAATTTTCTGGGAATGTCTCCAAAAGTATTCTTCATTGTGAACGACTTTTGCATAACTGGTAAACCATAAGAGATAGACAAAATTCTACTAGACACAAATGTAGAATGCGTTAAACTACACAATTTATGTTATATACATTTTTTTTTTTAGTGAACCATTTTCGAGATATTGCTTGTTATTCCCTTAAAATTTTCAATACTTATTTTCTCAAATGGGAATTCGTTATTCATTTTTTTGTCTTGGATATGCAAAGAGTATTAATCCGTGGCAAAGAGAATGGTGCTGCACCTAGCAACCAGCTATTAAGAGATATGTCTATGCTTAAAGGCTACTGTATTTCTATATTGCCTTGCAAATACAAAACAAGGGGAACATAGTACGCCTTAAGCGATAGTCAAATATTTTTAGAACTGGTCGCTATGTGTAAAATGTAATTCTCTTTGCATGTCAAAAGATTGTTTCTGCAAATGTTTATCTCGATTAATATGAAATAGATGGAGAATAAGAGTTTGTGGAAATAGTTTGAACAAGAGTAGAGAAAGTCATGTGAGTGTAACATCAGATTTTTTTGTAACAATCTGTATAAAAGGTAAGATCCAAATGTTGATGAATTGGGATCTAAGTAATGTTCTGGTCATGTTACGCCACTCCTGATCACTTTTTGCATATAAGTTTTTACCCAGCATTTTCGCGTTCTACATGTATATATACCTACAGTCACTTTTAGTTACACCACAGCACTGTGAGAACATCTGAGAAGTCCACTTAACAGAGAAAGTGAGTGCTGTGCAGACTGGTTTCTATCGTCTTTCTGCATAATGTTTCAGGTCACCACTTGGTTTTCTTCATTCCAACACAACACTTTAGAGCAATAAGTGTGATTTTAAGGTGAAAAAGCTATCGAAGCAGAGAGACTCGGGTACCGAAAGTTACTGATATTACTAAGAGTACTTTGTGGTTTAGTTCGGTTTTCACTGCCACTTCACTTTTCCTCGGCTTAGCGGCGTAATGAACATGCACAAAGCAGCCTCTTCTCCCTTTCGCTTCACTCGGTGAGGCGTCGAACACAATACATCTCTAAACTCTCGCAGTAGCAACATTTACAACTGTGGTCACAATCTCATTCGTAGAACAGCACTTTGTCGCATCAGAAACGTGAGCACGATCGCTTATATACAACTGCGAGAGATTCTGGAAGCTTCGAGAGGAGGGGGAAGAGGATTCTCCAGAAGAATCCTGTTCTCTCTCGATAGTTAAATTAAAATTAAATTGGGTTATATACGCTCTTTAACTGATATGGTTCTTAGCGTCCCATTCTAGATTGGGCGTGAAAGACCAGAAAATTTTCTCATATGCCTCTTTATCAGGCTTGTGGTTCTTTTGCGTGCCCTAAATCTACCACACGGGACCACCAACTTTTCTTCCCTTCCGAAGGAATCCATGCTAAGGATTTTTACGCCCTAAAAACCCATCGCCCTCCGCCGGGCTTGAACCTGCGACCTCGGGAACTACGGCAACTCTTTTGGAATTTAAGTTGGGGGAGAGCGTTTCTCATACCCTTATCTTTTCAAGCGGCCAGTCGGTCGCTCGGCGCCTTCTATGCCATAATCGAGACCCATAGCTGCATATTCAGAGTGAGATAAACGAATGCCAATGTTGCTACAGAATTAGGGCTTAGAAGCGGAAAACTTGAGCAGCGGACAAGGCCAGTAAGCCTCCAGAAGGAGTGATGTGGCGATAGAGTACGAAGGTCGGCCAGATCTGATGGATGCAGGAGCAGCAAAGGGAGTCCCTAACGTTTCCAAATTGAGCATCCCGAGTCGCCCCTTCGATGTCCCTCCTATCCGCACGTACAGGTTCAGACAGAAGGTTCCGAGCTAGAAAAGAAACAGTTGTTTCCTCAAAGCACATCCCCGCATGCTTAGTACATCAACGTCTATATAACGGAAGCTAACCGGATGCACCTAGTTAAAAAAAATTATATACCTCCCGTCATTCTGTGCTTTAGAGGCAGCCACGTTACAGAGGCAGTTATTTCTTTTTAAGCACGCAGCTATAACAGGTGTTGATTACATGAAGCGCATGCGCCATTATAATGGACTTAAAACTACTATACATTCACGATGAGGACTGAGGATGCCCCAGAAGAAAACGTTGAAAACCAGGCGACATGGCAGGAATACACTGCAGGTACTTAATGCTAAATTCAGTTTCAGAACGTTGATTGAACTATATATCGATACATGCTGGGTAGAGGCCTAAAAGTTCACATGAAAAATTAAATTAATTTCTAGTACCCAGCAGGTACATTGAGGAGACGTATACTGACTTGGTTACGGAGGACCGAAATGTGGTATGGAGGTTAAAGGAAGGCCTGGGTTTTTACTGCACAAAATTCATGACACAAATCCACTCATGCATTCCTAGATTTATTTCCCAAACGTTTGGGTTTCCTACATTATTAAAAATGGAAGGTGGGAGGAGATATCCACCGATCCAAAGCGCGGCTTACACACGCGGTCCGTTCCTCACGGAATCCTAACTGAGAGAGACGCTATCCCCCACTACTCGTGGCTAGCAAAGCTACCAGCCAAGAGTGACGTAAACAACAATGTAGAACAATAATGTAACCCCCCAAATTATTAATACGCCACTGTAGTAGAAGGAGCCCTTTTTTATAACAAATTTCTTATCGAAATTCCTAAAGTACTATTTGCAGACCTGCTTTTCGTGAGAATCTTGTGATTTCTCATAATTTATACTACTGCAGTGTAATTGTGGTATTTCACAGATTAAGCGGTTTGCCATTTTCCATTATCTGCTTTCTCCAACGTGGAAGCTGTCTCCAGCTCTGTAGGTAATTGCGTATGCCAACAGGATTGTTCGCTCATCTCGCAGTGCTTGGCTAATCGTATACTTTATTATGTGCTATAAAATGTAGGAGTATTGTTCGCTTCACGTGCTTTCTTCTTATTTGCCTGTCTGGCATGTAGTCCTTAAATTTTATCTACAGTTTCGGTTTCAGGGATTTCCAGTCTTAAACTTGACTGCGAATTTTCCTTAGAAATAATAGATATCATGAAGTTACCTTTATTTTCGCATTTGTTGATTTTCTATCTCACTTTTAATAAATTTTATCTCCCGTAGTAGACGTCTCTTGGATGTGTACTGAAAAATCTGATGTGTTACATTCACATGACCATCTCTACCCCCTATATCTTATTAGTGAGCATACAAATTATTGTTACAAAAGTTTATCTTCCTATATACTTCATTTTAATCCAAATAAACGTTTCCGGAAATAGCTGCATTACACATTTGTTATAGACACAAAGGGAACAGTGATAGTCAAATGTTTAAGAATTGAACGTTATATGCTGACCTTTAAACTCTTTCCATAATATCGCAAGAAACAACTGAAAATAGACAGGGCTTTGAATAGAATGGCTAAGTATTAAACAATTTGAACCATTAATAACGGATACCGGAAATGGCTGATGCCACAAAAGCCTTAAAGAGATCTACATTTCTTGTGTAGCATATTTTCGTCTATCGCTTTACGTTTACCAGTTGTATAACATTATACAGGGTATAAAGGATACTTCAAAGGATATTCCAAGAAAATTCAAGATATACATTTTATTTGCCATGGAAATACCTTTAATATATGGTATTTTAATCAAAATCGTTAGAGCCATTATTTATAAAATGAAAGATTTCGAAAAATCTTCTACGTAAAATGTAGTTTGGTATGGGGGAATTTTCTAAAAAAGCCTCGTGTCGAATCTTTGGAAGATGCTAAATCTAAATAAAAAGTTTGGTGCTTAACCGACTTTTCGTTTTTGTATATAGCTGTTCACAGACACACCCATAGAAGTTTTTCTAAACATGCTTTTTTTGGATTCAGGATGCCCCAAAGCATGTATTTCCGATGAAATCTCGGTATCGAATTTTTGGGTGGAATGCAATACCTTCTCTACTTACTAAGTATGTACGTAATAGAGAACGTAAAAACTCGGCGTGTTTCACTAAGGCTGTCTGGCAGCAGGCAGTGATGGCAGTGAGAGAGAGAGAGAGAGAGAGAGGGGGAGAGGGAGAGAGTGAATAAAATCGAATGGAAAATAACCATGACTGTTTCACTCATAGCACGAAATTGGAGGTAATGACCAATCATGTTTGAAAGATTGTTATTTTTCAACCAATCACGCTTCTGATTCACTCAAACTTCATCGAAATCTCTCTAGCCCCTCTTCCTTCCGTGATAAACGTCGCTTCTCCTTTTATAATATTCTGAACAAGTCAGGGATATTTTTTTTTGTGGGGGGGGGCTCCATTTGTATGCGGACTTTAACTTCTCAGGTCGTATCAGTGGCTTTTTACCTTAGAAACAATTGTTCATCGGCAATTATGTTCACCTGCTTTACAGTAATGTTAATATTTGGGTTAGTATTACTTTTGGTTATTACATTAAAATTACTCACACATTCACACTCTTACTCATACTTCCAGATTCTAGGGAAGATGTGGAATAATCCTGGCTAAAGAAAAACTTCCGCCCTCCAGCCGGGAATCGAACATGGGACCTCCAGATTTGTACGTTAGCATGCCAACCACAGAAGCACTCAGTATTATCTTTATTATTATTATTATTATTATTATTATTATTATTATTATTATTATTTATGGACGCTCTTTAACTACTATGGTCCTTAGCCTCCCATTCTATATTGGGCTTGAAAGACCAGTAATTTTGCTCAGAGGCCTCTTTATCAGGCTTAAGGTTCTTTTACGTGCCGTAAATCTTATGCATATTTTAGCCATGCTAAGGATTTTTACGCCCAGAAAAAGATCCATCACCCTCCGCCGGGTTTGAACCCGCGACCTTGGAAACTGCTGGCTAGTACAGTACCACTAGCCCACGGAGTACTTGTACTGCTAATAAATGAAGGTCACCATTCCAACATTGTACACAAGTTAAGACACAATATGCCAACTATTTCGTCACATTACAAACAATTCCTACATAACTGCGTGTTTATTAATTGATATTTTAAATAATGTTTGTTGCAATAAAGAAACCCATAGCCTATAATGCTGGTTATTGCATCCTTACAACAATATTGCGTGCCTAAATCTAATTTCCCGCGCCAGATGGCAGTAAACATGGTTGAATAATCAAGTTACACTGCTCAAACAAACGAAGTGCGATCACGTGATTCTGATTTCTGCTCAAACACGTTTACATTGCAGGTAAACATAAATATTTTATGATTGTATGTATGGTTTTTTGGGTAAATAACTATATTTTATTCGTGAAATAATCCTAGGAAATGCTTCTCTTTGATTTTCAAATCCTCTCGTCACTTCGTGATTCGCGAATTTATAGATGATATTGAAACCACCAGTGGAATTACATATGATAATGTTTTATGCAATATGATAACAAATTGAAAATGAAATCGTGTGTGTTTTGCTATTTTGTTACTATCGAAAGCTCAAATAGAACGGAAATAGGTATTGTTATTAATAGCTAACTGAACTGAGAAATTGCGGAAACGTTAATACAGATGGGTGTTTTGTCTTCTGCCTATCAGTTACAGGGATTTCGCTGGTTCCGAGTGTGAAAAAGAAAGAAAAACCATCTTGGAACAGGTTATTTGCGATATTACTGCGTCAGATTTGTGTTTCTCGCTAGAATTCACATTTTTACTTTCTCTACTACAGGAAGTATTGCATTCCACCCAGGAATTCGATACGAGATTTTAGTGCAAGTACACGTTTTGAGACACCCTGAATTAAAAAAAGAATAGAAAACGTTCTGTCTGTGCGGATGGGTATGTAGGTGTGTGTGTCTGTCTGTCTATTTGAACAGCATAACTTCGAAAAGTTGTTGAAACCCAAACTTGATATTTGAGTTCACGTCTTCCAAGAATGCGACACAAAGATTTTCAGTAAAATCCATTCAATCTAAACTGTTCTTTAAACGAAAAAAAAATCTTTTTTCCCCACCTCAAGAATGACTGTAATGTGTGGCAGTATTTTAGGCACACAAAGACATTAAATAAACAATACCTTACACCACAGGCCTCAGTAATAATTTATAAGTGACAATTATTTACATGTTAATTATTAGTTCTTGCATTTTATTATTTATGTTCAAGTAACACTGTTTATATATGGTTTAAGATTTATGTGAATGTATATTGTATCCAAGTGAATGTCGAATTAGCTGTTGAATAAGCCAAGAAGGGAAGAATTCATGTCGGTAGCCAAACAAAACCCATCAAATTTTATAGCTTTGTCGGGACCAAAAACCAATCTGATGTGTTACACTCACATGACTTTCTCTACTCTGTACAAACTATTTTTACAAACTCTTTTTCTCCATATGCTTCATGTTAATCGAGATATCAAGATGTTAATCTTATTGCTAATTTTCTTGTAGATGCAAGGGGAATTGCTAGGTTTTAAGCGATAGTCAAATATTTTAAGAGCTGGTTGCTATGTGGAGTATTCCATTTTCTTTGCATTGCCAGGACAAAAGAAAATTGAATAACGAATTTGAGAAAAGGTATAAGTATTGGAAAATTTAAGGGAATAACAAGCAATATCTCGAAAATGGTTCACTCAACAAAAAAATGTATATGACATAAAATGTGTATTTTAACGCGATCTACAGTTTTTGTGTAGTAAAATTTTTTCTATCTCTTATGGTTTACCAGTTATGCAAAAGTCGTTCACAATGAAGAATACTTTTGGAGACATTCCCAGAAAATTTGAGATGTACATTTCATTTGTCATAAAAATATCTTAAACATATGATATTTTAATCAAAATCGTTAGAGCCATTTTTGAGAAAATTAAAATTTTCGAAAAATGTTCCATGTAAAGGGTAATCTGGGGTGGGGGGATTTTCTTGAAAATCTTCGTGTCGCATCTCTGGAAGATACTGAACCTAAATACCAAGTTTGGTGTTTATCCGATGTTCCTTTCTGAGTTATGCTGTTCACAGTCACACTCACAGACACGTTTCCAAAAATGCTTTTTTTTGGATTCAGAGGATCTCAAAACATGTATTTTCGGTGAAATCTCGGTATCGAATTTTTGGGTGGAATGCAATACTTCCCCTACTTACTATACGTAGTAGAGAAAGTAAAAAAATAGAAGGAATGAGGAAACGAATACCCTTCGGTAAACTGTAGGGATGTCATGTGATATTTGAAAGAGCTAATAGGATGGTAAGGAGGTAGATTCGAATTATTAAAGTTAGCCAATCAAATGCGTGTATGAGTAAACTTTTAAATCTTGAATGTGAGATAGAGAAGCCACGCTAAGACTTCTCGACCGAATAAAATCAGTAAGAGCAGAGATAAGGATGAAAGCGGATCGTAGTGTGGTGTATTCGCTAAATATGCGTAGGTAATCACCGATAATTGGGCAGTAAGACTGAGTTAATCAGCACAAAGTGTGAGAGGGCGACAATGGGTGCCGACGTATCTAGTTTTTACTAACGTGTAAATTTTCAGAAAAGTTTAATGACAGTACTTAAGACTATTTCCGAAGCGACTCCTGAATAAATGCAATGGCCTAGCAAAAGCTTTCTCTAATACACGAATATTACTCAAAGGACAACTACATATTAAAGGCATTAACGGAAACATTACTTTGCGGCTGAGTTATAATTTCACGAGTTGTACTTATAATTCATTCCTTTCACGCTCCACTACCTGCAAGAGATAGGCATTAGCAAGCCGGAACAATAACAATAATTTCTAATCTTCATCTCTTGTTGTCTGTTTATAAGTATTATACACAGTGGCGCCAACATTAATTATGTAGACACAAGTGAATATCGGCGCAAATGACTTTGATTAAAAAACACCAAATGTTTAATCTATTTGCATAACAAATAAAATGTATATCTTGAATTTTCTGGGAGTAGACTCTGAAGCCCTCTTCATTCGGTAAAAATGTTCTATAATTTTGCATAACTGGTAAACCATATACACAAAAACTTTCTGCACAGAAAATGTAGTTATCTTTAAAGCACACATTTTATTTCAAATAAACGTTTTGTGGCATCAGTCATTTTCGAGATATCCGTTATTATATTGGCTTGAATTTGTGGCAGTAATTTGTATCACAATAATGTAAATGCCAGAGTGATTGTAGTGTAAATAAGCATTATTGTATGACATTGATTTGAGATGTTTGTTAATTATAAGCATTGTTAGGAAATAAGTTTACACGGCCTCACTGAAACTGACAATAAGAGCGGGCAACAATGAGCGAGGGGGTGAGTTGAATATTAATTAGAAGAGACAAACAAATGACGTCATATTGGCGCGCTTTTCTTTAGAAATGGAGGGAATATCTTCCTTAGAGCATATGTTTTCGTAATTTTTGATTGGATATAAAAATAGACGCTAATGTTGGCGCGTTTTATTAACCAATAGCAGTTCTGTTATAATCTTTAGGCATATTAGGGTGTGGGAGTATAAAGAGCTAAAGCCAGAGGCAAGTATTGCCCAGTTCAACAAAATCATCCACGCGTTACACGTCCCTGAGTCCAACGGAATCATTCAGAAGTTAAACGTCGCTTAGTTCATCAGAATCGTTTGCGAGTTACACGTCGCAATTCTACAGAATCTCTCGCATCTTAAAGTTTGTTATAAATGTGAAACACGCGAATTAATAAAGTGCGGCAAATAAGTGATTATAATAACATTAGAAAATATAACAGTTTCAGTTTGGCGTGTATTATGAGTCAATATGTGAACTTAATTAATTGTGACAGTAATAAAAGTGTAAAACCAAATTCTTTTATCAGTGTTATCTTTGAGTAACGAATCCTTTCCGTTTACACACCTGTTCAAGAGATTTGCTCGACCGAGAAATAATAGCTAGCCGGAGGACAATGAACCCAACATTCAAAGTATTAATACAATAACAGGCGCCCAGCAATAACATAACACGAAGTGACTGCTACAAATTGGCTTCCATACGTAGGGCATATAAACATGAAGCATCCTACAACTAACAACAAATATCCACTTCAAATTGTTCAATACTATTTAACTTTTTTAAAGTGATGACGCTATTCCGTTATTCTCTCGTGGTGTCATTGAAAGGGCATTTAGCGACTAGCTTCTAAATATCTGGGTATTATGACCACGCGCACGAATCTACCTGCGGGCCGCCGGAAAGCGCCTCCTGGCGCGTCATCCGGGTGGAGCCCTCTACCACTTTCAGAACAATAGCCACGCATTTGTGTCGCTTCCCCGCAGTTATTACTGCTCCAGGAGATTCCTTTCAGCCGCTTCCAGTAGTTTCCCCTTCTAGAACATTCCGCTTTTTATGCGGGGCCTTATTAAGGGGACTGCACTAGCGAGGAAGTTACGAAATTAAGTGCTGTCAAAAAGTTGAAGATTTGTACAGTTAAAAGTGGATAGTGCCGAATGAAATTCAGTTGTTAGTTGTGACTCAGCAAACCAGTTGTGATTCGATTCAACGGATCAGTTGTGTTCTGTTCTGAGTGTGTGTCAAATGTGTAAAGTTTGTGCTACGCTGAGCACCTAAGTGGCAAATAAAGTGTATTCAGCAGCAACTGGTGTTCTATGATTCGGCTTCTTCTATCCCTCGTGTACCTTACACGAACTGTGCAATGAAATTATTTCTGCAAAGAATTAATTACCTTGATTAACATGAAGTAGATAGAAAAATAAGCTTTCGTAAGAATGGTTTGTAAAAGCTGCACATAAATGAACGATAGTGGGCAGAGAAAGCCATGTGAATGTAACACGAGCATTTTTCAACTTCATCTTGGATAAATGCATTAACACAGCAGCAATAGGTTTGAGAGCAAACCGCAGAGCGCTGAGCTGAAAGTTCTGTACACAGAAGTAGATGGTAAAGCAAGTTTTAACTGTAGAAGGGCGATTACCTCGGTGTTGTTAACTAATAAGCTAGCATCCTAGTTTCGTAATTTTGTTCGGTTATTTCAGTTCGCTTGTTTTACTTTCTGACAATCGTTCCTTGGCCACATCTGTCTCAATATTTAACGAAGACAACAGCTGAACTTCTTGCAGTCTTTCGCTTTTGCTCGGATGTTGCCGGTGAATAACCTCATGCAGTGGCGTGCACTTGCTTGTCGTGGTAGAGCCTTAAACATATGTTATACAGCGGAGGGGGACACCTAACGCACTGCGACCTACGTATATCTATTATAGGGAGTAGGAGTAGAAGTAGGCACAGAAGGGGGTGGGGGCTTACCACCTCGATCTATAAGATCTTTTGTGCCTGAGAGGGAGGGATGAAGTGAGAGGAGACAGAGGGCGGCCGGACCAGGAGGCATGACAGGGCAGAGGGCACGGTCCCTACCTTTTGCAGATTGAAATTTCCCGCTCCCCACCTGCAGGGCATGCACATCCCACTGGGGGCCCCACGACTGCGATTCCGCCACCATTCCGGGGAACGAAGGGCTACATAGAGCATCCATTTCCGCTGCCGTGCAACGCCGAGACTACCGCCGACACTTTCAACCCTGAAACAGACCAAGCAGATGAAAGATGAAGTGAAATGAAATGGTGTGGCAGGAAATTCGGGGGATGTAATGAACCTTCCCACCTTTCGCCTAGGAAACCCCCGAAAAAGACCAATGGTTCAGGAAGTTCGACCGAGGGAAATCGAGCCCACGACCTCCCGAATGCGGGCTATAGACGTTACCGCCTGAGACATCCCGCTGGATATGTGTATTATGGCTCCCCCCCCCCCGGAAGAAGCAATGAAGTGAAAGAAGCAGAGGGTACAGGGCGCAGGCATTCAGGTCACAGAGACGCGCGGAAGTTCCATTACAGTTCCAGGCTCTCACTGCTTCAACTGCCTAGAGATTGGATTTAGAGAACCTCAAAATGTAGTTCCAGTGAAGTCTCGATAAGGAATTTTTCGGTGTAATGCAATACTGTCTCTTCCTACTATAGGTAAGCTGTAAAGAAAATAACAAGACAAGGAAGAAAGAAAACAGTTGAAATCAATTACAAGAAGAAGAAGAGGAAGAAACTCATAAAAATGGAATTAAATAATGAGGTTTGTAGATATATTGACAAACTTAAGAGTCCTTATTTAACAAAGCTATTGCCGTAATTTCAGATGTAAAACATGTCGAAGAAGACACTTTGAAATATGGAGTTGCCCATGGTTGTAACAGTAAGCCAGGGAATTTTGAGACCGTCAGAATGATGTATTGCTTGAGAGAGAACATGATAAACGTACATAACTTGTAAAAATTCCCGTTTAGGAGGCGGCAAAGCTGGCAGGCAAGCTTCTGGGCGCGGTGCGAGATTGCTTTCTTAGGTCATTCCCCTTTCTCGCGCAGAGCAAAACAAATGCTGGCTGCTTCTCTTATCACTCGCCCGGCGCCTTACGACAGACTACAGTTCAGCTGTCAACCGTTAAAGGAGACATTTCGATCACGTGATAACACTATTTCGTGTATTCTTTGTTTTTAGAACATTCACTGATAGCACATTTTGTGATAAAAATAGAACCCTAAAAGCCTCTTTAAAAGAGATTTGAAGTTCTTTTCTTCTATAAGAAGAGTTATACTTTTTTCGAAATGCAATTTTTTCAAGGTGTATTTTACGGTCCATGCTTCAAATAATTGCTTGAGCGATTTACTGGTGAACTTACATTTTTACTTTCTCTACTACGTATAGTAAGTAGGGGAAGTATTGTATCCTACTAAAAAAATCGATACCGAAATTTCACCGGAAATACATGTTTTGAGACCCCCTGAATCCAAAAAAAAAGCCTTTTTGGAAACGTGTCCGTGTGTGTGTGAACAGCATAACTCAGAAACGAACAATCGGATAAAGACCAAACTTGGTATTTACGTTCAGTATCTTCCAGAGATGCGACAAGAAGGTTTTCAAGGAAATCCTCCTACCCCAGATTACCCTTTACATGGAACATTTTTCGAAAATTTTAATTTTCTCAAAAATGGCTCTAACGATTTTGATTAAAGTATCATATATTTAAGATATTTTCATGACAAACAAAACGTATATCTTGAATTTTCTGGGAATGCCTCCAAAAGTATTCTTCATTGTGAACGACTTTTGCATAACTGGTAAACCATAAGAGATAGACAAAATTTTACTACACAATGTAGATCGCGTTAAAATACACAACTTATGTCATATACATTTATTTTGTTGAATGAACCATTTTCGAGATATTGCTTGTTATTCCCTTAAATTTTTCAATACTTATTTTCTCAAATGAGAATTCGTTATTAATTTTTTTTTGTCTTGGATATGCAAAGAGTATTAATCTGTGGCAAAGAGAATGGTGCTGCACATAGCAACCAGCTATTAACAGATATGTCTATGTTTAAAGGCTGCTGTATTTCTATATTGCCCTTGTAAATACAAAACAAGGGGAACATAGTACGCCTTAAGGGATAGTCAAATATTTTTAGAACTGGTCGCTATGTGTAAAATGTAATTCTCTTTGCATGTCAAAAGATCGTTTCTGCAAATGTTTATCTCGATTAATAGGAAATAGATGGAGAATAAGGTTTGTAAAAATAGTTTGCACAAGAGTAGAGAAAGTCATGTGAGTGTAACACATTGGATTTTTTTATCAAAAAGTGTAATAATTAAATAATTCGTAGTAAAAGAATAGGATAGTAATGTTTTCAAACTGAATGAATTATGGCTTTCATTGAAACGGGTTGGTTTTCAATGTGACTAAATACAGACAATAACAGCAAAGGATTTTTAATTGTTATGTTTAATACTTTAACGTTCTTTCAACCTGATAGGTCATATCGGACGATGATAGAATGAAATGGGTGAAGTGATGCTCAAATGAGCCCGGGGTCCATAGAGTTTAAGTCACCCGACATTCGTCTTCTGAGGATTAGGGAAAAGCCCAGAAAAAACCTTATCCGGATAATTCACCCTAACCGAGGTTCGAACTCGGAACACCTTGAACGTGAGGCAGACATCCAATACCCCCACCACAGAAGCGTGTTGCAAAGGATTTATGAAAGTGCATTTCTAGTGTTTCTTTCTTTTCTTTTCTTTTTTTTTTTTACCTTCTCTTCTACTTACCTTAAGCAGAGGATGTATTCGCAGGAAATATGTGTTTCTGGGCAAACGTCTCCGCGTGTGAGTGAACAATGTAACTCCGAAATTTCAAGAAAATTCCTCACCACAAACTGTTTTTTTTCATAGAAAAAATATCGTTAATGTTTTATTTTCTCAAAAATACCTGTAAAGACTTGACTAAAATACCACACGTTTAAGATATTTACATGACAAAATCTATCTTGAGTTTTCTAGGAATAGCCTGTGAAGTCCTCTTTATTCTGATTCCTGCATAACTGATAAACCGCAAGGGACAGACAAAATCTTACTACACAAAAAAGCTGATGTGATACATTCACATGGCTTTCTCCATTCCCTATCGTTTATTACTGAGTATGCAAACTATTCTTACTAAAGCTTATTTTTCTGTCTAGTACATTTTAATCCAATTAAACCTTGGCAGAAATAGCTACATTACACATTTCGTTATAGATACAAAGGGAATAGCGACAGTCAAATATAGGGTAGTTATATTATATTCGAACCCACTCGCGGCCTCTCTCTACTGCGCGAGACAGCCGGCAGTCGCCGGGGAAATTACGTCGGCAGAGGCGGACTAAAATCCTTACCTTATCATAGATGCTGGAAATGTTGACCTTCTGCTCTCAAACAGGCAGCATATCTCGTGTAAATATTCTCGCTCACTCTCCGAAGCTCAGCAGCAGGAATTCTTGTGATTTCTTGCACAATGTTTTTTCTAAGTTCCCATCTTCCAGGCGGGAATCGAACCCAGGACCCTTCGCTGCTCCACCGACTGAGCGAGGTCAGCCTATAACTTTGTTGTTTAGTACTATTTTGGCCCTTCAGTTGCCTTTGCCTTCCAATGCATCACCTTAATTTCTCAATTCTAATATTATAATTGATCTGCGCCGTGGGCTAGAGCGTGGAGCTCTCGTTCCCGGCTACGGGATGCGCCCGTGTTCGACCCCGCCCGTGGGGGTGCGGATTTTAAGTCCCGAGTATTTTCTCTGGAGATCCATCTCCTACTTCCAAGCAGCTGTATCGTCATTTTCTATTGAGACGCTCCTCTACTCCGACTATAGAGGACAAATATCCTAACATACAGTGGAAGAATATCTGGAGGGTTTTTCGATACACCGAGATTTCGACGGACTGGAAGGCCTCCGCCTACAAGATCCTAAATGCCATAATACCCGCAGCAGAAAAGCAATATCAACATAACATTTGCAATTCACCATATTGTACCCGTTGCCACAATATTGATACCCTTCATCACCGGTTCACAGCCTGTATTCCCGACACTTGGCAATGGATCAAACATAAAATTCGTGCATTACTATGACGTAGAACCCCAATGTCATTCATAGAGCTATATTACAGCTCGATATCATGTGTTTGCCCAAATATGGCTTGTCATGGGGTATCTCCATTACATGCTGCAGGCTCCCACTCCAAGTGTACGAGGTCTCGAGACTTTTCTGACAGACCACCGGACCCGACTAAAACGGAAAAAACGAGACACACTGCTGTTAATCGGCCCCAACTTAGATGTTCTCTCTGTTTAAGAAGGGGCATTTGTAAAGAAGAATTTTAAATTTAACATTTAATTTCTTTGCGATTAAGTGTTCCTCATAAGCAGGAAACGGTGAAAGTGTAGTGCAGTGAACTTCAGAAACTTTGAATCAGTGTTTTGACACACATACACAATCAAACACCAGCTATCAACCAACAAAACAGACTTTTGGAAATTTATATGCATTCAGAAGAGAAAATTAACACTGAAAGAAACACGGCATTGTCAAAATAATATAAGAATTATTGTATTTACTTTGTGTGTTAAGTGTTATCAATTTTTTTCTCAAATATTTGTATAAATAAATAAATAAATAAAAAAGTATAGGACCGGTGCCAAACTCATCGTGAGGAAAGTGAGAGCTACGACTGTCAGCGATCCTGGCTTAGTGAGCTAACTTTCCGGCTGGGGATACGTGATGCTGGTCACATCGGTTGGATGTGCGTAAGTCGGCGTGAAGACGGCAGTCGGGTTGGCAGTCCCAGGACCTTCGCAGACTGTAACCTCTGGATTTATTTTAATATTCTATTTCGTTAGCAACGTTTTCTTGCAGGTTTTTGCTACTAGGACCTGTTTGTCTGCAAAAAAGATAGCATTAATGAATTTACTATTTCCTAAGCGGAAAATTTCGAGTAAACTATTCTTCCATTCCCGTAATTATTATTATTATTATTATTATTATTATTATTATTATTATTATTATTATTATTATTAATAATAATAATACTGCTACTAGTACCACCATGCAACCTCGATCCGTCACTGCTTGTAGGTCAATCGCCTCTAAAACAAAAGCAATAATGCCCTGTAGGTATCTTAAGGCAGTCGGCTTGATCGTAAAGTTGTATTTATAACGGGTGGTTCTCTCCGTACAGCTGCGGGGAAATGACCTGTTATATCTTTATGCTTCCGCTGTCATTCACGAGCAAACGTCTGACACGGAACATCACTTCCTAAGCATGATTTAATATATGACAAAGCTCAAAAATCAAAAAACGGAAACAATAAAATCAATGCCAACCTAACCCCTTCCAATATTTAATCATGATGAAAGTACTTACTAATCCCGCCTTCCTGGTATAGTAATGTCTGATTTTTAACCTATAGTCCAGAGTTTGAATTGCCGTTGGGATACTTGCTTGAATAAGGACCTTTCCGAGTTTTCCTTCATCTATGACAAATGTTTAATAACTTTTAATACATTGGACCCGGAGTCATCTAAGCATCATTCAATCTCTTCCTTTCATCGCCACTGCAGACCTGAGCTGTGATACCGTAATTATTGACCGGAAGATATAAATAATTAAATAAAGAAATAATAATTGCAATAAATAATTTCCGTGTATTAAATCAATGCATAATGTAATAAGCCTCAATTGAAAGATTTGCACGGAAAGAAAAAGGCAATTAGTGAGTTATGTTAATGAAATACATTAGTATAAAGGTTCCTGGAGTAAGAGATAAGCTCAGTACGTTTGAAAAGTCATAGGCAGAAATTCTGTAAATCAGAAAGGGAATGAAATTCTGAGATTCGAGGAGGTATGCATTCTAACAGCTTCACATACGCATACGTAGAGTTTTAAGATTGGTCCGCGTGTGAAGGAGCATTGGTAGGGGTAGCGATATGTGGGCGGAGCTTAAGCTAAGAAAAGAGCACGCATTCTAAATCAGAGAAACATTCGTGACATATTCGTGACTCTCGTGTAAAATTTTTTACTTTCTCTACCACGTACATAGTAGGTAGAGAAGGTATTTTATTCCACCCAAAAATTCGATACCGAGATTTCACCGGAAATGCATGTTTTGGGGCCCCTGAATGCAAACAAGCATTTTCAGAAAAAGGTTCGGGTGTGTGTGAGTGTGTGTGCGTGTCTGTCTGTCTTTAAACAGCATAACCCAAAAACGAAAAGTCGATTAAGTACGAAACTTGGTATTTAAGTTCAATATCTTCCAGGGATGCGACACAGAGATTTTGGAGAAAATCCCCAACCGCAAACTCCCCTTTACATGGAAAATGTTTCGAGCGTTTTGATTTTCTGAAAAATGGATCCAACGATTTATTAAAATACTATAAGTATAAGGCATTTCCGTGACAAGCAAAATGGTTATCTTGAATTTTCTAAAATAGCCTCTGAAGTCCTTTTTATCCTGGATTAACTGGTAAACCATAAAGAGATAGACAAAAGCTTACTACAGAAAAATCTAGAACTCGTTAAAGCATACAGTTTATGTCAAATGCAGTATTTTTTCTTTTCTTTCTTCTTCTTTTTTTGGAGTTAACCATTTCCGAGATATTCTTTGTTATTGGTTTGAATTTTCCAATACTTATTCTTTTCTCACATGGGAAATCATACTTGTTTCTTTCTTTTTCCTCCTTATCTTGCAAAGAGAACGGAATTTCAAAGCCATTATATAGCACCCGCTCTTAAAAGACTTGACTATCACTTAAATCCTACTGTATTCCCTTTGTACCTACAATAAAACCGTTTTTACAAATGTTTATCTCGATTAACATGAAGTAGATGGAAGAAAAAGCTTTTTTAAGAATATTTTGTTGTAGAATGGGTAAAAAAGTAATGTGAATGTACTAAATACGATATTTTTAAAATATAAGCATTCTGCCTACAATAATAAAGCATATAGGAGGGCATAAGTAGGTGTAGAGTTGTATAATTGGTACATTTGGTGAATTGATATGAGTAATTTTGATGTTTATGGCTTACTTATCTCAGTAAGTTTCCCAGCCTTGCTCAGTGGCTAGGAATTTGACTAAAGACCAACGAATCTGGGGCGTTGTTGAAGGTAAGGTAGTAACAAGAAGACCGTGTACTGTTGGACAACGAGAAGAAGGCGAGCGGGGCCTGAGGGGCGAAAGGGGTTCTGTAACTGTTTATCTGCTCACGTACTGTCGATTGTTTACTACGTTTACTACGAAATGTAGTTATGTGTGCAAATGAACCACCCATGCTGCCAGATCTTCTCAGACTTGGATCTTGCACGACCGCTGCTGGACTTCTAGCCATGGGTGAGTAATGCTTGACAACACTGTGTATTTTATAACCTCCTAAAATGCTTATCGTATCCACAAGGCGAGCGTAAATTTGATACGGACGCAGGAAAGTGTTGATGTTACACATTCCTCTCGCTTGCCTTCTTCTCGTGGTCTATCAGTACTGTTGATGAAGTGATTTAGTTCCTAAGAGAGGCGTGCCAAGAAATTGATGCAAATAAAGAACTGTGCTTGAGTGTCATATGCAGACAACAACAACAGCGTGTAAATGCCGAAGGTCAGCAATTTGAATACTTAAGATAGTCGTCTTCTGTGTTAGTGTTTCATCATAAAGTTGTACTACAGAAATTAAAGTAGATTTATATATAAAATTAAGAGGAAAATCCAATTAATAAGTCTATGCAAAAATCTGACGTGATACATTCACATAACTTTCTTCACCCACTATCTTTTATTAGTGGGTATTAAATTATTCTAACTCAAGCTTATTCTTCTATTTAGTACATTTTAAACGAGATAAACCGTTGCAGAAATAGTTACATTAAACATATCGTTATCCTACAAAGGGAACAGCGATAGTCAAATGTTTAAGAACTGCACGCTATATGCTGCCTTAAAATTCCATACTGTTTCCATGACATCGCGAGAAACAACTGAATGAATGTTGACTGGACTTTAAGAGAATGACCAAGATATGAACATAATGCGAACCTTTAATAACGAATATCTCAGAAACAGCTCATACCACAAAAAACTTATTTTAAATAAATTGTGTGTTTTAAAGAGTTTTACATTTTTTGTGTAGCACGTTTTCGTCTGTTGCTTAAGTTTACCAGTTATACAAGATTGTACAAAATTTCTTCCGAATGAAGTGGACTTCAAGGGCTGTTCCCAGAAAATTCAAGATATACATTTTATTTTGCATGTAAATGTCTTTAATATATGGTATTTTAATCAAAATCGTTAAAGCCATTTTTAGAAAATCAAAATTTTCGAAAAAATCTTCCATGTAAAAGGTAGGCGGGGTAGGGGGACTTTCTTAAAAATTTTCGTGTCGCATTTGGAAGGTACTGAACTTAAATACCAAGTTTGGTGTTGATTCGACTTTTCGTTCTTTAATTATGCTGTTTCCAGACACACAGACAAAAACTCACACCCATGCGGACATGATTAAAAAAATGGTTTATTTGGATTCAGGTGCCTCAAAACATGCATTTCCGGTGAAATTTCGGTATCGAATTTTTGGGTGCAATGCAATATTTCCCTTACTTACTGTACGTAATAGAGAAAGTAAAAACTAAAAACTTAATTTGTTTTTAAGAAGGCAATTTTGGCCTTTTAGTCTCCCCTTAAGTTACCAAGCGAGATGGCTCCGCAGTAACGTGTGAGGCTCGATTTCCGGGGATCCCGGATTCGATTCCCATCGACAGCCCATTCTGACCTTAGGTTTTTGGTGGTTTTCCCTGGTCGGAAGGCGAATGCTGGGATGATTTCTCATCTACCGCGATTTCTTTTCTATCATTTCCCTTTCATCTGTTTCCTTCTCGTGTTTCAGGTGTGCTTCTAAGATTTGTGGTGTATGGCAGTGCCGGAAAGAGTATTCCCCGTGGACTGCTTGATTGAGAGTCGTTCATTGCCATCACTAGGCAGCTCAGTAGTGAGACGGGTATTCGAACTGATAGGAACATATGCGTGTTTCTGTGATCTGTAGCCTCCTGTGGTTTACTTTATCCCTTTCTCCTGGGGGTGATATCCGCTAGGGATGGGCAGAAAGTAACGTAACGGTTACATTGTAACGATGACTTTAATATAACGATTACCAAAGTGACGAATACAAAGTAACTAGTTACCCAATAACGGTTGCCAAAGTAACGAAGACCAGTTATCACGTTAACAGTTACTGAAGAAACAAGTTACCGAGCCTGGATGACATTATTCATTGCATGTGCACGGCATTTGTATCGCTTATCGGGAACTGGTTACCTCAATATTCGTTTACAACTTGTATCATCCTCGCACGGAGTTGCAAATACATATTTGTTTATTACGGAGCATTGCTTATCCATTCGAATACAGGTCACAGGCCACAGATCTTTATCCGGAAACTACGCTGGGAGATGGACCAATGGATTCCTTTGTCCATGGATCTCCCGCATTTACAGAGACTCTTTAAGTACCGAATGTAGGAAGGATGTGATTAAAACTTTATATATATACGCTGGTGTGCAAAACCTAAGGACGAAAGTAATCTTAGCATGCTGTGACACTGCCAAGTAACATAGCTCGATGAAACTTGAATCATACATAGAGGGAACTGCAGTAGGCAACTAAACGACATATGCACTGAGATGAACAGAAATGCCACTTTTAATCATAGACCATAAGCTACACTAAAGTCAATACGACATATAATGGCTCCCTAGAGTTACAGAAACAGATACATGGTGCTTAAAAGGGTGTGTATGATCACCACGGACAGCAATGCATGCTCTGCATCGTGCTCCCATGCTGGCCACAAGGTTGGTAAGCAGTTCTTGTGGTAGGGCGTTTTATTCCTCCGCCAGCGCTGTTGACAACTGTTGTATGGTCGTTGGTGCATGTGGATATGCTGCAATGCGTCTCCCCAAAGCATCCCACACGTGTTCGATGGGATTTAAATCGGGGGAACGGGCAGGCCAGTCCATTCGTCGAATATCCTCTCGTTCCAAGAGATCCTCCACCTGCGCTGTTCGATACGGTCGCGCATTGTCATCCAGTCAAGGCCGACTGCACCCATGAAAAGACGCACATGGGGAAGGAGTACAATATCACAATAACGTTGACCAGTGAGCGTACCGTGTTCAAAGATTTGGAGGTCGGTGCGTCCATGCAACTTTATGCCTCCCCAAACCATAACACACGGACCATCAAAACGATCATGTTCAAGGATGTTCCTGAGTTCATTATGTGTTTCCACCTCTCGCCAGATGAGGGTACTCGAGAATCACTACTTAGACTGAATCTGCTCTCATCCGAGAAGAGTACGCGACCCCATTCCTCGTTGGTCCAATTTTGATGCTCTTGGGATCATCGCAAACGGTGCCACCAATGTGCGGATGTCAATGGAACACAACGCACTGGCCGTCGGGCAAAGAGACCACAGTGTAGTCTCCGTGTATCGTGAGATCGTGCCTAGCTGTCCTGTTAAATGTGGTTGCAATTGCTCCCGCTGTTTGGCGTGGATCCCTTCTTGCCTGTTGCACAATGTAGCGGTCATCTGCTGCTGTAGTTGAGCGTGGTCGACCACCACCTCTCCTTGGAACAGCAGTGCTTGTGGTTTGGAAGGTTCATCATGCACGTGAAACAATGCTATGAGCATTTCCAAACTCCTGAGCAACACTCGTCACACTTCGCCCTTCTTCCAGTTTCCCGATGATTCTTCCCCGTGTGAAGTCATCCAAATGGTGTCTACGGGACATGTTGCAATGAAGAACACCGTAACAGCAACACACCGTCTTGCCCTGTTTCGTCAACTGCCCCGTGTTGCGGGACCAGACCCATTTGGCACTATAGGCTCGCTACACTCACGCCATGTGACGTCCAGGTTTCTGTGTACGTGTGAGAGACCGCTGGCAACATGCTCCCGCACCTTCATCTACTTCCACCAAGTAGTTCATTTGTTATGTTACTTTACCCATCTCGTCCTTAGGTTTTGCACACCAGCGTATAATACTATTTTTGAGCAGTATTTAAGAACCATAGCAAAATTTTGTGTTTAAGATTATACTATTTCTGTGTATATTATTAAACTGTAATGTAAGAAATATAAATAAATAAAGCGGGAAAATATCACATGCCACAGATGACAGGTCGGTCAGTACTTTAATGCGTTAAGATGTTTATTCACATACGATTATAGGAGCACGAGTTTTTATACATCGCGAGTAGATGGTAAGAATAAATAATTAATGCTGTTTAATATCGAAATATACGCGGGCTGCTAAGCTCAAATAACGACATCGTTCATATTGAAACGTAGTTGCATATAATCGTTATTGGTAACCGTTATATGTAACCATTAAAAGCACTGTAACTGCGACAGTTGTAATCGTTACTCGAAAATATCTGTCACATGCAATAGATTTCACGTAGGTACACAGTGCCATTGTATAACCTTTACCTAATCTCCATTTAAGTTCATTTCAATTAACAAGTCACAAGTGGAACAAAATTAAAAGATGTTTTAGAGAAATTTGGTGATCGTTGTCCATCGTGTTAGACAGCTGCATTACAGAATGTAAGGAAATCATCTAGACGACGCACACATGTTACATAAGCTTAAATACAGCGGCCTCAAAGGCGTCATAACTGCATCACTAATTACGTTTTCGCGGTCATTTCTTCCTCCAAGACATTACTTTCAATTAAAGGTGAAAGTGCTAACTGCTTTTACTTTCTTAGCGCAGACTGCGTGTGGTAACAATACAGAAAATGGAAAAGCCGCCGTTGGAGAGACGTTGCATGTAGCATAAGTAGCAGCGGCATTGCTGGTCAGGCGTGTCCTCAGGAAGTTCAACTTTCTCCGCTCAGAAAGCGATGCGGAGCTGCTACACAGTTGCCACCCTTCGGGGAAGGAAAGTTACAACCTAAGAGATTTCTGCTACTGTGCGTACGCTATGGCTGTCAAGAACGCTAACTCAGGGAGGAGGGCGGGCCTCAAACCCATCTGATAGCATAAACCGTAATATCGTAGCACTGCAGTGTCATTTTTGTTTTTCCTAACTCTTTTTCACTTACGGGTTTAGTGTACCACGTTGTAACTATTAATGAATAGGCAAATAAAAATGCTGAGATTGTCTCTGACCTCCAAACCAGAGTTCGGGTTCGATTCCCGGCTGGAGGATGGGACTTTTTTTTAGCCAGGATTATTCCCATCCTCCCTAGAGTCTGGAAGTATGAATGCCAATGTGAATGTGTGTATAATTTAATGTAATAACCAAAAGTACCACCCCAAAGAGATTAACACCACAGTACGAGCTAACATCATTGCTGATGAGCAATTGTTTGAAGTAGTAATCTTTACGTTATTTATTAGCCCCACGTTTTGGGGCGTCAATTTGAAGTAGGTTTTATTTCTGGAGGAGTTGTATTGTAGCCTTCACCCTAAATGTACTTTCAGGTGGCCTTTGCCCCAAATGTTTAAAAAATATTAACTTTGTAATGTTTACTGTTTCTTTAAATATTATATAGTTATGTTTGCCTAGGCACGATTTAAATAGCACTTCACTGATATAGAGAGCTGTGAGATTTTTTTTATTAATTACTTGCACTTTTTAACACGTAAACTATTTTTCGTGTCACACTGAATACGTATTAAATTTCTCGAGGACGCGTTTCGCGTCCGATTAGGAACACTGTCTACAACCAACTGACGTCTGAATTTGTAAATTTTTCTATATTTCAGTTTCTAATTGGATAATCCTACTCCAATAGAATACCTTCATTTAACTAAAACTTTTCCTGGTTGTTGATTGGCTATTTATAAACTGTCTCAAAATTTACATTATTGTTGCTCCAATAATGACTAGTAGTATTATTAAACTTTCTAATTCATTATTGCCTCAAGGTTACCTCATTGTTAGCAACATTTAATCTATTATTCTCACAGCTCGTACATTATTACAAATGTATACAATAATATAAATATATACAATGACTAATATACACTTTTTATATATTGTTACATACACATATTGCTTTAAGGCGGGCTGTTATTGAATTTATATATTATATAATTAGATTGAAATAATTTAAGTGTTAAAAATACTGCCTCATGTTCCAAAGGCAAAGCCGCCGATATGACCTTAAACCTCCTGTAATGATCAAACTTGTTTTTCAATTCAAGAGTTTACAAGATTTTACAAGAAAAATTGTCAAATGTGTTTTAATATTTGACAAGATTGAACAAGAGTTGACAATGTCATAAACATGCATTTACAAGTTGTCTTTTTGCCAAACTGAACCCCTTCAGAACACATTGACAATAATTTATCATGTGCAATTAGTGGTGGTGTTGAGGTACAGGTTTACCATTATTGGAGGATTAGCCAACAGTTTCACCATCTTTGGGGGAGGAGCTAGCAATTTTGCCATTTTAGGAGTAGTTTAATGTGGTTTGGGAGGGATAGTGAATGGAGTTATGGTGACGTTAGATGCATGGGGATGTGAATTTGTTATCGTTATTAATAGGAGGGGAATTTTGAGTTTATGTAGGTTGGAGGTGGAGTTGGTGTTTGAATAAAATGGAGGATGTGAGGGAAGTGAAATGTTGTGGGGTAAAGTGAGTAGATATTTAGTGATAGAGGAAAGAAGAAAGAAGGTTTAGTGTTTGGTTAAAAGAGGTAAAGGTTTAATATATAGTGATAAAATGTAAAAATTTATATATAAAAAAATTAAAAGGGAGATAATAGAAAATTAATATTGAAATTAAATAAAATGTTATAAGCCAAATAAATAAACAAATAAACACATATGCATAAATAAAGATATACATGAATTAAATAAAATATTGAATTACTATAAATTAAATAATTACTATGAGAACAATGGAATATTATAAATAGATAATTTTAACTTTAAAACAATTTCTAATTAAGGAAAATTTTAAATACAATATAAGTATAAGTAGTGTTGTCCGTGTTGTCATATTATGTGGCAGCTTTATAGTTATATTAGCAATTTGATTTATTTTTACTTCATTGTGCAAAAAGTAATAGACGACGTGTCCAATGATGTGGAAATCGAAAAGGCTTGGAAAAGTGGATGTGACCAGTTAATACAGAAGAAATAAAAACAGAGGTATTAGTTGGCATACATGTAGGACTTCATTCTACAAAATTTTAAAAGAAAAAGGTGTAGATATTAATAGGAAGAATGTGTTGCCGTTTTTCGTTCCAAGAAACAGTAAACTGATGAGTCCAGGAAGCTCGATGTTGAGTCTATAATGAAGTTAAATGATGGAATTGATTGGAAAGGTAGAATCAGATGACTGAAAAATTCAATGCCATAGCCGGAATTTGAACCGCGGATCTCCCGGTCTCCGTCCGGTTGCTCTAACCACTGAGCTACCATGGCAACATGCCAGCACGCCATTTAATTCTCCAGCCGACTCGCATTTTTTCCGGTAAACCACAAGGAGATCTCAAATTGTATCGAGATGTCATACCACAATGACGACTTACATTCTTTGTAAGCACTTAAGTCCCGGGCTTTTAGTTTCAACCACTATTAGGTCTCCATTGGGGTATGACATCTCAATACAATTTGAGATCTCCTTGTGGTTTACCGGGAAAAATGCGAGTCAGCTGGAGAATTTAATGGCCTACCGGCATGTTGCCATGGTAGCTCAGTGGTTAGAGCATCCGGACGGAGACCGGGAGATCTGTGGTTCAAATCCCGGCTATGACATTGAATTTTTCAGTCATCTGATTCTATCTTTCCAACCCTGTCCAACACACGGCTTGTGTGAAAGAACAATTAATTCCAACGATGGAATTGTTGTTGGAACTTTCAAAAAGTTGGTGTTTGTATTGTTTTACTTCTCGTACTAGTGCTTTTAGTCATTTCTTTCAGCATCGAGATTTCTTTTGTTTTCATAGCAACCGCATTGCAACCGAGCGGGATGGGTAAGGCGACAACGTCTTTGGCCCCATTAGGGAGGTCCTGGATTCGATCCCCGGCGACTGCCCGCTCTGACCCATAGGCTTTTTCGGGTGCTTTCCCGGGTCGTCATGCGAATGCTGAAGTGGTTCCGTTCAGCCCCCGATTTTCCTGTCCCTCCATTTCGTTCCATTCACTATTTCATTCATCCTTCATCCCGCTGGTCTCTTGCAGGGTCGGAAGTGTCGGCTGTGGTCTTTCGGTGCAGCGTGGCAGGGAAAACGGATGCTCTTTGTACCTCTCTCCTTCCCTCGGCTTTCGTCTGGTTGCCGGTTTATGAATCTTTTTGAGGGGCGTTGGGACCCCTTTGTGTGGGAAGGGGTCCCCGGCATGCCTGTCCTTCAGCCGGAGTGTCTACTAATGGAGTCTTAGGGATCCTCTCATTGCTGTACCGTTGCTCATGAATCCGGCTGCCCGGTGTCTCCTCTCGCCTCATCCTTCCTTCTGGGAACGCGTAGGTACAATATTCCCTATGGATCAGTGCCGAGTCCCCTCCGTTCAGAAGATAAACCACATTGTATTTGGGAGAGTAAATTGCGATCCATAGCAACAATATTGGTAGTTAGCTGCATCATGCAAAAAAGAATGGTAAATATTGGGGGATGTCAGGGATTTAATCCGTAGTAGAGAAAGTAGGGGAAGTATTGTATTCCTCCCAAAAATTCGATACCGAGATTTCACCGGAAATACATGTTTTGAGACCCTCTGAAACCAAAAAGGCATTTTTGGAAACATGTCCGTGTGTGTGTGTGTGTGTGTGTGTGTGTGTGTGTGTGTGTGTGTGTGAACAGCATAACCCAGAAACGAACTGTCGGATAAACACCAAACTTGGTATTTAGGTTCAGTATCTTCCAGAGATGCGACATGAAGGTTTTCAAGAAAATCCCCCCACCCCAGATTACCCTTTACATGGAACATTTTTCGAAAATTTTAATTTTCTCAAAAATGGCTCTAACGATTTTGATTAAAATATCATATGTTTAAGATATTTTCATGACAAATAGAATGTATATCTTGAATTTGCTGGGAATGTTTCCAAAAGTATTCTTCATTGTGAACGACTTTTGCATAACTGGTAAACCATAGATAGACAAAATTTTACTACACAAAAAAATGTAGATCGCGTTAAAATATACAATTTATGTCATATACATTTTTTGTTGTTGAGTGAACCATTTTCAAGATATTGCTTGTTATTCCCTTAAATTTTTCAATACTTATTCTCTCAAATGGAAATTCGTTATTCATTTTTTTGTCTTGGATATGCAAAGAGTATTAATCTGTGGCAAAGAGAATGGTGCTGCAACTAGCAACCAGCTATTAAGAGATATGTATGTGCTTAAAGGCTACTGTATTTCTATATTGCCCTTGCAAATACAAAACAAGGAGAACATAGTAGGCCTTAAGCGATAGTCAAATATTTTTAGAACTGGTCGCTATGTGTAAAATGTAATTCTCTTTGCATGTCAAAAGATCGTTTCTGCAAATGTTTATCTCGATTAATATGAAAAGATGGAGAATAAGAGTTTGTAAAAATAGTTTGTACAAGAGTAGAGAAAGTCATGTAAGTGTAATACATCAGATTTTTTTTGTTATCATTCCATATGTTAACATTGATCAAACAGCTCGTTTCTGTTTACTATCTGCTCAAGTTTAGTCCCGGATTGTAACTAGATGGTTACACAGTATCTCTTGTAGTTGTAGTGAAGTAGTGAGTGGGTCTACCTTAGTCTAGTGGTTCACACACCTGACTGGGTGCTGAGATGTTTAGTTTCTATGTACTCCTGTCTTATTTTTGGTCCTATAAATACTTAAAAATATGTGGGTTGTTCATGCTGACCTGTCATATCCTATGTTTAGTCAATATACTCTGTTCAGTGATCCAGTTGAACTCCCCTTAACATGGATAAACCCATAAAAGTGACCACAGAGTGAAGGTATGGTTGACTTCGTGTGTGTTCATATATCCCCCCCCCCAAATAAAAAGAACTCGCCCTCTGCGTACGTCCCTGCTTCAACCCACAGTATTTCCAAAGGAGCCACTGCATCTACAGAGTCATCCGGTCATCCATATTATTGTGTCTCCGCAGCTGAGGCAGGGCCCCGCTCGGTCGATAAGCTACCGCATCCCGTCTGCCGGCTAATACAAGCTCCCGTTATTCAGCAAGGTAGAGTGACTGTCTAATAAATTCAAATGCATTTTAAAAGTCATGTACTCGTCTATGGCAGTAAAGGAGATGCTTGTCCTCGCTTCCATCTGCATTTTCTTATGAAATTACCTGTTAGTTTTCTTTGAGAAATTGAATTGATATCTTGACATATTGATATATCAAGTTCATCTAAAGTGTGCAGATTCGTTTTATACACTTGGATTCGATTGTGAAATGGAGGAGATTGGACACCGATCCAGGGAGGAAGATATTGTACCGACGCCCCACAAGGGGCCCCCCTGGTAGGGAGGTATGTGGTAAAGGGAGACACCGGGCGGAGAAAGTTCCTTGTTCCCTGCCACGCTGCACCGAAACACCATCGCCGACATTTCCAACCCTGAAATAGATCAAACGGGGTGAAGGATGAGTGAAATGATTAATGGAACGAAATGCAGGGACAGGAAATTCGGGGGATGAAGGAAACCACTCCAGCATTCGCCTGACGTCACGGGAAAACCCTCGAAAAAATACCCATGTGTCAAAGTGTGGTCGTCGGGGATCGAACCCGGTACCTCCTGAATGCGAACCAAAGACGTTATCGCCTAAGCCATTCCCCTCGCTTTTTATGTACTATCCCAGAGATAGCAGTAGCCTCAAATAATCTCGTGACGGCACGAGCGGATTCTGTAAGGACATAGGAGTCATCAATAAACACTATGTAGTCAACGTTTGTTTGTATTGATTCGTATTCGTATTAAGAGTTGAAATATATTCTTGAATGTTATGAATTATGATACATACGTAACGTTTAGGATGATCTCACGGTCGCCCTGAGTTGGTATTGGCAGGCTTCACTCACCACTTGAGGTCCGCTACACCTTTTACGCAAATTTTCTGATCATAACGAACGAGTGAGGCGTTCTTTACGTTCTGACGGAGCGGGATGGCTCAGGCGGTTACGTCTGTGGCCCGCATTCGGGAGCTCGTGGGTTCGATACCCGTAGTAGACCTTCCTGACCCATGGGTTATTTTAGGGGGTTTCTCCTGGACGCCAAGTATCATTACATCTCCGGAATTTCCTGTCCCTCTATATCATCTCTATTCTCATTTCACTTCACCCTTCATCTGCTTGGTTTCTTTCAGGGTTGCACGTGTCGGCGGGAGGTCTCTGTGCGTGCATGGGAGGGGTAAAAGGATGCTCTAAGGAAACCTTCGTCCTCCGGACACGAGCGGTCTCCGGGTCCCGGACCCCCGAGGGGATGTGTAAGCCAAAGTGGGGTAGAGGGCCCGACTGCAGCCAGCACCCGGAGAGTACAAATATGTGAATGGCAGGGACCTTGCCCTCTGTCTGTCGTGCCTCCTGGTCCGGCCGCCCTCTGTCTACTCTCACCTTATCCTCCCTCCCGGGGGCGCCCCGTCAGGGGTATAGGCACAAAAGTTCTGATTAGGCCGAGGTGCTAGGTCACCCTCCGGACCTAGTCCTATCCTATCCTTTACTTTATGAATGGATGTCTGGATCTTCAAAACCAAGGAAGGTGCACATGAATAAAGGTGAACAGGATATGTAGATCCATGGGCTAATGTAGAAACATGAACATGATGAGTAGTGCCATGATTCGTACACAAAATACATGTTCCATTTTATATGTTTAAGGTATGTGGAAATTATATACCTTGTAAAAAACACTTACACAGACAATTTGAACAGTGTTTGATACTGCATATACATGTATATTCCAGGGGAATATGCACACTTTAAATGTTCAATGCAAAATGCTACTAGTACGTAATAAACTCTCTGCAATCAATATGTATATGAATATCTGATTTGTTACATTCACATGATTTTCTCCACCACCTATCACTTATTAGTGGGTATACGAATTCTTTCTATCGTTACTTTCTTTCTCGGTTTATCCTTCCCGTTTAGAGCAGTTACACCACCCCCAAGACTTACAAGCCAATGTCTGGTGCCAGACGCCTCTCGAGGAGCATACAGACTTTTGGATCAGATAGAAGAACCAGGATGGGTGATCAGCCCAAAGCCTGGTATGAGAGCGAGGAAGGAGATGATATGAAATGACGGTGAAGTGAATGAAAGGAAATGTGATGATGCAGTTGGTGGAATGAATGGCGGGGGAAACCGGAGAACCCGCAGAAAACCCGCCCAGATGCACTTCCTCCACCACAAATCCCACATACGATTCCCTGGGATCGAACCCGGGCCTTGGCGCCGCCTACAAATTATTCTTACGAAAGTTTCTCTGTCGATAGGAGTTCAAAAGGTAGACGAAAGTATTGAACAAATCGAACTATTTATAACGGTTATCTCGGAAATGGCTTATGCCACAGAAAAAGGTATTTGAAATAAGTTGTTTATTTTAAACAGATCTTAGTTTTCGTTTATCGCTTAATGTTTGCAAGTTATACACGATTATACAAAGTTCTTTCCGAATAAAGAGGACTTCACAGGCTATTCCCACAAAATTGGAGATATACATTTTGTCTTGCAATATTTTTTCTATAATCAAAATCGTTAGAGCCATTTTTGAGAAAATTAAAAATTTCGAAAAATGTTTCATGTAAAGGGTAGTTCGGTGTGGGGATATTTTCTTGAAAATCTTCATGTCGCTTTCTTGGAAGTTACCAAGAATACCAAGTTTGGTATTTGTCCAACTTTTCGTTTTTGAATTATGATGTTCACAGACACCCAGATACACACACACATGGAAGTCCTAAATTATTTGGATTAAAGGACCTCAAAACATGTATTTCCGGTGAAAATTCGTACCAAAGTTTTGGATGCAATGCAATACCTTCTCTACCTATGTAATGTACGTGGCAGAGATAGTAAAAATGGATGTATGTGTGTACAGGTATGTTCCAGAATAACTCTGGAACGCCTGGAGCAACTTCAGCGAAACTCGGCATACAAATGACTCACAATCTGGAAAACAATACTGTGGGGTTGGGAAGAGGTGACATATAGAAATAATATATATATATATATCAGTGTCGAATCCATAGTATTCAGGTTCGTTGAGATGAATAGTGGCACTCCCGATCTCATTTAAGTCCAAGTTCAACCTCCATCAGCATCCGGTCGTCCTTCGTGGTGTAGTGGTTACCATGCTAGCCTCTAGTTCCCGAGGTCGCGGGTTCAAACCCGGCGGAGGGCGATGGATAAAGAGGCCTCTGAGCAAAATTACCGGTCTTTCATGCCTAATATAGAATGGGAGCTAATGACCACAGCATTAAAGAAAGTCCATAAATAAAACTCAATTTAATTTAATCAGCATCGAGGTGAGAAGGGGGCACAAAATACAAAATGATCAATATTAGTATCGAATCCATATTTTCAGGATTGCTGAGATGAACAGTTTTCCTCGTAACCAGTTGAACCCAGCCTAATTTTGTACTAAATCCCGAAGCCGGACGACCCTATGGTCTCACTGCGGCTCGCTACGGTCGTGCGAGGTACAAGAGACCGTACTCGTATTGGTAAGAAATTACCCACAAAATAAATAACTTATTGGACTTTTGTTCATTTGTTTTTGCATATTATGATGCATAATTTTTTTACATGTGTTATGGATATTTGCATTTATGTTTTACTTATTTGATTATTTATTCAAATCCGAGCTATAATGATGAGGCTAGGGTACTTGTGACGTTAAGCTCTTAAAAATCTCTTCATTTTAATACATTCAACACTGAGCAATGGTTCTTTTACAGCTGAAGTAGCGAGCTTGGGCTTGTTGTCAACATTGTGCTATTTCAGTGCAGAGCGCACGCCGCAGAAACAATCGAAATAGCAACAGCGCGCGGGCTGAGTCGCTCTGCTGCTTATGAAGAGACCACGTGGGGTATGTAATGCGCTCACGCGACGTGCAGTTTAGTCTGCTAATGTAAGGGAAATAAGGAAGAACAGAACAATACGATCGTGTGTTTTCTACGTCTTCTCGATGATATTTACACGGAAGGAACTTCTGAATTCCAACACACGAATTCGTTTTCAAGGAAACGCATATCTACCAACATAAATTTGATGACTGTATCAAGATGTAAAATATAGTCCAATTTCTCACGCCTCTTCAATATCTGCGTCTTCATAATCCAAGTCTCCGACTACAAATTGTTCTTGAAATATTGAATCAGAGGTTTCTGGAAACAAGTAAGGAACAGAATGGAGGATATAGGGAAACAAGAATTATTTCAAAGTCTTAGAGATAGGAAAAGTTTAATCTATATAGTCAAATGAAGCTGGACTGGGGCAGTATGTAGGGAGAGAAGATTGGCATGCACTAGATTAGGAGTGCATAGGCTAAGAGGAGATAGCAAGGGAATGAACTTAGATATATGCCCTTTAAGTGGGGCGGGGCAGATAATGACTTGCATTATATAGTAGAATGTGGAGGGGAAAAAATGGGAGAATATTAACACAGAAATTCTAAAAATTAAGATAATGAACATAAAGAAGAAAGGCTGCTTCATAGGGAGAGAAAGAAAAAAATGGTACAGAAAAACAACATGATCTAAGGTCCATTATATATAAATAACCACGGAGTTAAATTCCATGAGGCACTAAGGGATAAAATTACCAAATCAAAATAATATAAACGAAAAATTGTAAAACTTAATATACAGATTAGGGAAATTAAATAAATACAAATACTGAATCTCTGTTAACGTCCATATTATTAGCTTCAAACAACCCGCTTTGAATCACGGTATCAACTAACAAACTATTGACTCAAAGCCTCCTAAAATATTGTATCTTACTAAACCTCGTAATAGTTATGGCTGTTGGATGGATTGAGAACACAGAAGCTGTCATAGTACCAATTCGTAGAGCGGAACTTCCCCTAAAAATGGTGTAAGGTTTACCTCTCTACACCGAAGTTTGTAGGAGTTATGATTTTTACTTTCTCTACAACGTACACAGTGGGCACAAAAGGTATTGCATTCCACCCAAAAATTCAATACCGAGATTTCACCGGAAAAAATTGTTTAAGCACCCCTGAATAAAAAAAAGGTATTTTTAGAAAAAAGTCCGTGTGTGTGTGTGTGTGTGTGTGTGTGTGTGTGTGTGTGTGTGTGTGTCCGCGTGTGTCCGCGTACCTCCTCCGAGTGGAGGAGAAAATGATTTAATCACTAACCCCAGCCCCGATTGGAGTCGGAACTGGGAGTGTGGGACTCACAAATGAATCGGCATACCCACTAAAAACTCCTCCACCGGAGTAAGAAAGGAGGTTTGCAGCGGTACCGCCTAAAGCACCTGCGCATTCCATGGTGACGGTATGACTGGGCCACAGTGTGGTCACCAGGGGGAGTAAGGAATTATTGCCGGAGACAGACTTGACCAGGGTCCAGTCTGCCCCCGCAGCGAAGTAAAGGAGAAAATTGTAGGGATTGCAGGTGCTATTGTGAAGGATTAGTGGCGCTTGGATTTTCGGTTAGGATGATCTGGATAGGAAGAGGATTGTGAGGGGTGCGGCATCACATAGGATTCGATGAAGTTCCGAATTAGGGTGTAGCTTTCTTGTAGGTGGTTGTAGTGGTCGGTGAGTTCCTTGTAGTTCTGTCTGATGGAGTCGTTGGTGTTGGTTTGTAGCTCTCGAATCCCCGCAACTGAAGCGCTAAGGGCGCCTAGTCGCGTGGACCGGTCGTCGCTGCCGTCGGTGTAGGGTTCGACGAGATGGCACTCGATTCGTTCCAGCTTACGCTGGGCAGACGCGAGAACACCATCTTCGTCCTGTAGCTTGAAGATCTTATTCGTGAGTGCAGTGATCACCCTGGCTGAAGTTCGCTGCTTGCCCTCCACAGCCGAAAGGCGTGTGAAGGTTGTGCGACGTAGCTCAGGCAGCTGTGAGGAGAGGTCCTTGTGTGTGTCTAATTCCCCACACCAAACTACCCTTTATATGTAACAGTTTTGAAAAATGGCGCTGTCGATTTTTAATAAAATACCATATGTTAAAAGTGTTTACATGAGAAATAAAATGTATATCTTTAATTTTCTGTGATTAGCCTGTGAAGTCCTCTTCATTCCAAAGAAATTTTATATAATCTTGCATAACTGGTAAACGTTAAGTGATATAAGGTTAAGTACTCCACAAAAAGTGTAGATCTCTCTAAAACACACAATTTATTTCATAAAACTTTTTTTTTTTTTTTTGCTGCATCAACTTTTCGCGAGATATCCATTACGGAGCATTGTTAACGTCTATGGCAACAATATCAAACGAGCACAATTGCTCCGCGCTGAAACATGTGGGACCGAATGAAAGTTCAACAGTATGAGTGTATCACTGTGTTTGCTCAGTTGTGTGCTCTTGTTCTACTGCATCAAATGGCGTCAAAAATAGAACCTTTCTGATAAGGGTACATTATGGCCCCTTCCGATGCAAAATACTTGTATTCTAAGGTTATTAAGCATGCAAGAGCTGTGCTTTTACCAGATCAAAGAAAGTGATCACGTGTGCGCTCAACAAAAAAGGCCACATCAGGACTTATTCCAAAGAGCAAGAAACAGGGAAACCCACACCGGTCACCAGTCGCACCCCGGAGATAGCTTGGAAGGTGAAGGCCCATACTTCTGGACCAAATCCTGCAACTCAGAGGGTCATTGCACTGTAATTAGGGATCTCTATTACTACTGTGAACATAAGAGCCGGGGATATAAGCTGTTGCCTAAACACATCGCAGAACGTGCCACTAACAGCAGAAAAGCTGTATGAACGATACCTACCTGGTGAAAAGTGGAGGTTTGTTGGCTTTTTAGATGAGGTATGTGTTTATCTAACTGACTGCAACAAACCCTGGGCTATATAATACCGACCAAGCGGAGAAAAAAAAATTGATCTGTTACACTCACATGACTTTCTCTACTTTTGTACAAACTATTTATACAAACGCTTATTCTCCATCTACTTCATGTTAATCGAGATAAACATTTGCAGACTCTATCTTATTGCTAATTTTCTTGTAGATGTAAGGGGAATATATATTTACAAGGGCAATTTGGAAATACAGTAGCCTTTAAGCACATACATATCTCTTAATAGCTGGTTGCTAGGTGCAGCACCATTCCCTTTCTCACAGATTAATACTCTTTGCATATCCAAGACAAAAAAAATGAATAACGAATTCCCATTTGAGAAAATAAGTATTGAAAAATTTAAGGGAATAACAAGCAATATCTCGAAAATGGTTCACTCAACAAAAACAAAAATGTATATGAGATAAATTGTGTATTTTAACGCGATCTACATTTTTACTTTCTCTACTACGTATAGTAAGTAGGGGAAGTATTGTATTCCACCCAAAATTTCGATACCGAGATTTCACCGGAAATACATGTTTTGAGACTCACTGAATCCAAAAAAAGCATTTTTGGAAACATGTCCGTGTGTGTGTCTGTCTGTGTGTCTGTGTGTCTGTCTGTGTGTCTGTGAACAGCATAACTCAAAAACGAAGAGTCGGATAAACACCAAACTTGGTATTTAGGTTCAGTATCTTTCAGAGATGCGACACGAAGGTTTTCAAGAAAATCCCCCCACCCCATCCCCAATGGTTTCATGGTAATAGCAAGGTGCAGTTGCAATGGTAAATTAACCATTCGCCGTAAAAATGTGAAAATCAATTCGGCATATTATCAGACTAACGTCCTGATACCAATTTTCCATACACAAATCCCTGCTCTCTGCGGTGTAGATGCAGATAAAGTCTGCTTGCATGAGGATAAGGATAAGGCTTCAACCTACAAATTTTTGGAGAATATAAAGAAATGGGAATACATTCCATATCTTTCATCTACATCCGCGTTAAGTCATCTGATGCATCACTGATGGAGTTTTGTGCATTTGGGTTACTGAAAACAGCCTTGGAAGTAGACGGCCGCGAACTTTGAAGTCTCTGGAAACCTGCCAGGAGGAATGGAATAAACTGGACATCCCTGTATTTCGTAGCAGTTTGCTCCAGTGGAAGCTGTGCTGCAGATTGACAGCTCAAGCCAAAGGCTGCGAGATAGAACGTCACTGCTGGTGGAGGTGTGGTTTTTCATAAGGTAAGGGGGTCTTAAGTTTGTTACCATAGATTGCCAACAACCCTCTGTATTAATGGTTCGAATTGATCAGTTCTTTTAATGTCCTGTGGACATTCAGTTGTTTCTCGCGATGTCATGGAAACAGTATGGAATTTTAAGGCCAGCATACAGCGTCCAGTTGTTAAACATTTGACTATCGCTATTCCTTTGTATTGATAACGAAATGTGTGATGTAGCTATTTCTGCAGAGGTTTATTTGGATTAAAATGAAGTAGAAAGGAAAATTAACTATCGTATCAATAAGTTGCATGTCCACTAATAAACGATAGAGGGTTAAGAAAGTAATGGAAACACATCAGATTTTTTTTTTTCTTTTCTGTGAAGTGGTGCAAAATTCACAGTATAAAATGGCAGATGTAGTACCATTGATAAAAATGTATTTACAATATAAGTGTTATGCCCACAGTGATAAAATATATACCAAATTAAAGAGAAAATTCCAATTTATAAGGCTGCACAAAAAAAACTTAGCATTACATTTCCATCCCTCCACACTGCACCTCCAACAAACTTCGTGAATATATTATCGTCACACTTCGGGTGGGTTGGTGTCTGTGAAAGCACGTGATTGCGCAACAGAGAATGTTGTTACGAGAAAGCTATGCGAGTATTCTGCTAGTGCTTGTATAAGTGTTCCAATCAGCGTAGGCGATAACTGTCTCTGCAATGCCTCAATGCATTTCGTAATCTTTATGATGTACCGTGAGGATGCTACTGTGGGAATTGGATTGGCACCGATCCAAGAATGAGGATATGGGGCGCCCCTCTGAGGAAGGGATGAAATGAAGAGAGACGCCGGGTGGCCTGAACCAGGAATGACGGTACAGCAATGACAGGGCCCTTACACTTTCAGATTCCCGCCCCAGATAGGGTCCAACGTCCTTGTACCCCAGCACCAGCCGAAGGCCGAGGGACGGAGAAAGTTCAAAAAGGGCATCCTTTTCTCTTGCCACGGTGCACCGAAATTCCATCACCGACACTTCCAACCCTGAAATGGACTAAACGGGGTGAAGGATGAATGATGTGATTAAGGAACGGAATGGAGGGGCAGGAAATTCGGGAGTTGAAAGAAACCCCTCCAACCCATGGGTCAGAGTGAGCGGTCGCCGGGAATCGAACCTGGGACCTCCCGAATACGGGCCACAGGCGTTACCGCCTGAGCCATCCCTCTCGGTTTCTGTGGGAATGCATCAACTTAAAATAATATGTTTCACACAGTCACACGACTTTCTCTACTCACTCTTCTACAAACTACTATTAATTTTCATGATACATTTACACATTTCATTGCAGGCATAAGAACACCGTAGCTAAAGCAATAGTCAGATTTTAAAAAAGCGGGTCATGAGAAAAGACGAATAGTGAGTTATACCACTTGAAAATGTATAAATAAGTATTTAATGTTTGAAACCAGTGTCAAAGAATATCTCGGAAGCTGTTAACGACACCACACATTTTTTAGACGTAAATTTAACCAGACCTTTTTTGTGTAGTAAGATTTGCCTATCTCTTAAGTTTACCAATTATACAAAAGTTATTTAGAGCAAGAAGGGCTTCACAGGCTATTGCCTGAAAATTCAAGATATCAATTTTATTTGCCATGTAAATATCTTTCATATATGGTATTTTAATCTAAATTGTTAGAGCCATTTTTTAGAAAATTAGTTTCGAAAAATGTTCTGTGTAAAGAATAGTTTGGGATAGGGCATTTTGCTGAAAATCTTTGTGTCGTATCTTTGGAAGGTACTAACGCAAATACCAAGTTTGATATTTGTCCGACTTTTCGTTTTTGAGTTATGCTCTTCACAGACACACACACGGACATATTTATAAAAATCTGATGTGTTACACTCACATGACTTTCTTGTACAAACTATTTCTACAAACGCTTATTCTCCATATGCTTCATGTTAATCGAGATATCGAGATGTTAATCTTATTGCTAATTTTCTTGTAGATGCAAGGGGAATTGGTAGGCTTTAAGCGATAGTCAAATATTTTAAGAGCGGTTGCTATATGGTTCTCTTTGCATTACCAGGACAAAAAAAATGAATAACGAATTTCCATTTGAAAAGTATAAGTATTGGAAAATTTAAGGGAATAACAAGCAATATCTCGGAAATGGTTCACTCAACCCGACAAAAATGTATATGACATAAATTGGGTATTTTAACGCGATCTACATTTTTTGTGTAGTAAAATATTGTCTATCTCTTTGGTTTACGAATTATGCAAAAGTCGTTCACAGTGAAGAGTACTTTTGGAGACATTCCCAGAAAATTCAAGATGTACATTTCATTTGTCATGAAAGTATCTTAAATATATGATCTTTTAATCAAAATCCTTAGAGCCATTTTTGAGAAAATTAAAATTTTCGAAAAATGTTCCATGTAAAGGGTAATCTGGGGTGGGGGGATTTTCTTGAAAACCTTCGTGTCGCTTCTCTGGAAGGTACTGAACCTAAATACCAAGTTTGGTGTTTATCCGACTGTTCGTTTCTGAGTTATGCTGTTCACAGACACACACACAGACAGACACACACACACAGACAGACACACACACACAGACACACAACCGGACATGTTTCCAAAAATGCTTTTTTTTTGGATGCAGGGGGTCTCAAAACATGTATTTCCGGTGAAATCACGGTATCGAATTTTTGGGTGGAATACAATACTTCCCCTACTTTACGTAGTAGAGAAAGTAAAAAATGATTTATTTGGATTCGGGGGGTCTCAAAATGTGTATTTCCGATGAAATCTCGGTATCTAATTTTTAATCTATACATTCTCTTACGATACTATGGGTAGGTAACAGGAAAAGTAAAAATTCGCTTTCTTCCTTTCATTTTACTGACTTTCAAATATAAAATTATAAACTAAGGACATAAATCATAATACTATTGGCGTTTGTTGTCGGTTTCGTACAGCGTTTGAAGAAAGAACTGCTGAAGCCGGTTACTCTGCCAGTCTTTTGCAGTTGTTTCTGTTTAAGGGAACACAAATGGCGAAAATTGCCCCCAAAATTACATTTTTAGGTTTTGTACAGTCTTATAAATTGGATTATATACCTTTACCCAGGTAGTGGATGTCTATCATCTCTTTGAATCCCAAAAGACAGCTGCCATGATTTTTCCTGCCGACGAAATGGTTTTCGCTTTCTTTGGAGCAGGTTCTCCGAAGGAATCAACTGCTTTGATTGTTGTTTGGTTTCAGGTTGATAGTAATGGATCCAAGTTTCATCAACCGTGATATAACGCCGCAAAAACTCATTTGGGTTGCACTGGTACATGTTCAAAAATTCCTGTGAAATGGTCACACGTTTCCGCTTGTTCTCAACTGTGAGCAGTGCGGCACCCATCTTGCTGACAGCTTTCTCATACCCAAAAATTCGTGCAGAATGTTATACACCCGTTCACTCGAGAAGTTTACGGTCTTGGCTAGCTCACGGATTTTCACTCGGCGGTCTTGCAGCACAATATCGTGAACTTTGTTCACCATTTCTTCTGTTGTGACCTCAACCGGCCGTCCTGTGCGCACGGCATCTCTTGTGCTCGAACGGTCACATCGAAATTCTGTGAACCATGCCATGTGATGGAGCAGAGTCCCCATAATACTTGTTCAGCTTTCCTTCCATTTCCTTCACCGTCTTACCACGCAAAAAGTAGTGCTTTATCAGAACACGAAATTCACTTTTCTCCATTTTCTACAAGCAACACACATCTGGTTATTTTAGACCTCTCAACAATGTTCTAAGAAACAAATGACTACGAATTTCCGCGATTATACCCAGAATATATGTAAGACTTGGGTGCAAACAAGAAATCTGTGATTAGAACGCTATCTCTAGTCAAAGTCATGAACTTATCAATCCGTGGTGTTTGTCTTCTCTATTTTTTATTTTCATCAGCTTTAAATATGAATGACATTTGCTTGTATTAATGACCCGTTGCTTTAGAAAGAGTAGGTAATAAAGACAACTACGAGTAAATTTTAGGATGGGAAAAGAAGCTCTGGTTGTTGTTGCGGATCTATTTTGGTTTTAATAACTTGATTATTTGTTTAAAGATAATTGCTGATAAATTTAAAATCAGAAGTTGAATGTAATTAAGAAAATAATCCTATCTTCCTTAATAAATAAACCCATTGGATGAAAGTAGGTAGGTAAAGTAAACCTAGAAGGCACGAATTTACAGTGTAAGAATCTTACAGGAGGGGTGCACCTCGCGCACTGAGATCTACATAGATCTATTGTGGCTAACACCGCCAGGAGAAAGGGATGAAGTGCAGGAACCGCAGGAGGCTAAAGGCCGCAGAGACGCGCAAAAGTCCCTAATAGTTCCGGTCTCGAGGATTCGTTCCACTACTGGAGCTGCCTAGAGAGGGCGATAAACGTCCCGTCGATCAGCAGCCCTCTAGTGTTCTCGGGGAGTACTCTTTCCTGTGAGCAAGCATCCGCGTCCGGCACCGCCATACGCCACGAAACCTAGAAGCACGCCTGAAATATGAGAAGGAAACGAAACGAAAAGGAAATGATATCATGGTGGTTGAGAACCACCCCAGCATTTACTTGTCGACCAGGAAAAACCACGAAAAACCCAAGTGGGGGAATCGAACCCGGGACCTCCAGAACGCGAGGCTCACACGTTACCACGGAGCCATCTCGCTCGTCTATATTCTTAATTAGTTTCTGAGATAATGAATAATGAAATTAACAAATTTAACATTGGCGGTTATGACATTTGGCCACGGCAAAAAAAATTAATTTATCCATACACCTTCCATCCATAGCTCTGTATAGCTTAAAGACAGAATAGCTTTAAATATCCGATAACAAAATAACAATTTTTAGAACAGTTTTAAAACGGTCCCGTATAAATCGCATGGTTTTACTGAATAAATAACTGAAATAACGTGTGCCTTAAACAGTACGCGCTCACACAGATACCGATTTCGTTATGTACGTCTGTCTGATTAGTAAACATCCTAGAATGTTGCAATTAATTGTTTTTCCACACAAACAGTGTAGTGCCATCGCCAGGGTTTGTGAACCACTCGTTTTCCGTCTGGTAAGAGCAACCGGTGGTTCAAATCCCGGCGATGGCATTGAATTCTTCAGTCGCTGATTCCACCTTTCCATCGTACAAAGTTGTTGAAATGTCGCTAACACTGGCAACAAATTTCAAGGACCTCGGAATTACAGGGACGATTCTAGGTAAACCGCTTGTTGTGATATCTGTGAGAAGGAAAACAACAGTAAGTAAGGTCAGTAACGAACGGAAGGTAACTTAGGAAGAAATAAAACAAGTTATTTATTAATTACTCTGTTGATGCGATCGGGAGGCCACCATATCTTCGCTCTTGGTCCTTGCCAAAGCACCTGTTGTACCTACTTCCGTCATGTAATGGGGGAGTTGCAGTGCAGCATAACAAACATTTTTGGGTGTATAACAATTTTCTCTCACCACAACCGAGCGACGTGGCGCCGCGGTAACGTGTGAGACTCGCATTATGGAGATCTCGGGTTCGATCCCTGGCGACAGTCCGCTCTGGCTCAGGGTTTTTTCTGGTTTCCCCGGGTCGGTAGGTGAATGCTTGGGGTGGTTCATCTTCTACCACGACTTTCTTGTACCCATCATCTTCCTTGTCACCTGTTTCAGGGTTGTAGGAACAGACGACGGTGTTCGACGGGTTACGTCTGGATGGTGCCTGTGCGTTCTGTAGAGGTTTCTTGCTGTCGTTGCGGGACTACTCAGTTAAGTCTCGCCAGGGTTTCGGTGACTTGTGGGTGGATCCAGGCGGCGAATGCGTTCGATCTGGAAACGTTTGGGACCCATGCCTGCGTCCGTCGTCATCCGAATCCTTCGGATCTCTCCCGTCATCCCTCCCTTCCAGGGACCACGGTAGAAGCAAAAAGGTCCGTTGCGGCGTTATGCCCAGGTTGCTGGGGTCCCTCCTTTCATCCGTACCTTTACCTCACCACATATATACCTAGTTGCACGGCTGCTGACGAATATCCTCATTGTTTCATTACTTGCGCGAGAGACTTCACTCTTGTTTCTTCCTAACATATATCTGAAGCATATTAACCTTCTGTTCCGGTGAGCTTCATAGCTTTAGCTCCGAGTCTTTTACTCTCTCCATGGCTCTTCACCACAGTAAAGGTAAGGTACGGACGAACGGAAGGCCCGCCTCCAAAACCGGGACAGAGCACCGCGCACAGGCTAGCCGGCCTCTTGTGCTTCTACCGTGACCGCCGGGAGGGAGAGACCCGAAGGGCGACCAGATCCGAATGACGACGGTCTCGTGCACAGACGGGATCCCTAACGTTTCCAGATGAAAGCCTCCAACGCCGCCCGAGCCCACTCTATTGGGCCCCTAGCCTCCGGGGGTTCTCCTGTCCGAAAGCACCCAGAGGACGTGCTCCAGCTGAGCAGTCCGTGGACGACGTCAGGATGAAACTTTCACAGAGCACACAGCCACAACTCTCCGAATACCGTCCTACAACCCTGAAACAGATAACAAGGAGGATGATAGGGGCAGGAGAATCGTGGTAGAAGATGAACCCACTCCAGCAGCATTCACCTGCCGACCCGGGGAAACCACCATAAACCCATGGCCCAGAGTGGGCGGTCGCCGGAGATCGAACCCGGGACCGCCCGAATGCGAGTCGCGCACGTTACCGCAGCGCCATCTCGCTCGGTTCTCCAGTGCAGTAGTAACAAACACCTAAGTATTTTCTTGGGACTACAACCTCTAAGTCTTCTGCACTTTAGCTTGTAAGATTGACTTTGGAAGTTTCTTGTCACTTTTCCGTTCTTTCTGAAAAAGACCTAGGACGGGTCAAGCTGTTTTAGATTTTAAACATGCCGTTTTTATTCAAAGCTTCATTATTAAAACAACCGGAATCAAAGGTTCTACTGCCCGAGTTAGTTCGCCAAAGCATGCCATATTTAATTATATTAATGCACAGCTTTAAAAATCACAGACATACTAACAAATCTATCACAAACACTCTCATACTCGAAACAAAGGCAATAGTGTGTAATGGGCGATATACACGCGCCATTATTGCACGGAGATATTTGACTAAAAGCGTGTCTACCCCTGGCCAATCAAAGATTAGCACCAAACTTAAGAAAGAAGTGGTGTAAAGAGAGAAAGCACAGCAGCATCCTGAGTGGTGCTGAAGGTAAACATGTGGCAGATTGTCTATCCAAGAGGTGTTAGAAACCGTTTTGTAGCTTTGCTTTATCAGAAGTACAGAGTGATTTATGAAGAACTGACACATTTATTTCTTTAATTGTTTCAAAACTAGTTATGCTAGTGACAACTTATTATACCTGAAATGCAGAGGAGTTTTGGGAGATTATTTACCTCTATAGCAAATGTTGAAAATATCCCCCATCCTGCATAAGGCACAACTCAACATGTTCCGTGTTACTGGCCACTCGTTGGAGGACTCTGTTGTCAATAGCTTGAATCTCCTGTGTAATGTTGTGCTTCAGATCGTCTAATGTCTGGTGACACGTGGCATAAACCCTGTCTTTTAAGTAACCCCATAGAAAGATGTCCGGCGATGTCAAATCCGGAGATCTCGGTGGCCACAGGTTCTTGGAAATTATCCTGTCGTCAAAGAAACTTGCAATCAGTGCCATGGATGCATTTAATGTATGGCATGTAGCGCCGTCCTGCTGAAAATATCCTTGACTCAGCTCTGCATCGTCTAGCTGCTGAGCAAACTCCGTGAAAATCCGTTGGTACTCTGCAGTGCTCATATTGTTTTAAAAAAAATTGGTCCCACTATTCTCTGTGCGGATATTGCGCACCAAACTCCAATTTTAACCGGGTGCATAGGTGCTTCATGAATAACATGTGGATTTTCGCTGGCCCAATAGCGTGAGTTATTTGAGTTCACATAGCCAGATAAATGGAACCATGCTTCATCTGTGAACCATGTGATGGACAATATGACAGGATTTTGCACAATGAACGCCTGAAACCAACGACAATAATTCAGTCGTCTATCCTTATCTGGTCCCTGTAACTGATGGACAACCGTAATCCTTTATAGCTTTAGGC
Organism: Deroplatys truncata; assembly: GCA_030765065.1. Taxonomy (NCBI): domain Eukaryota; kingdom Metazoa; phylum Arthropoda; class Insecta; order Mantodea; family Mantidae; genus Deroplatys; species Deroplatys truncata. Next base: position 20,502,399 of record CM060979.1, read on the forward strand.
CTGCACTTTTCACAGCTCTCTGACACATTGAGTAGCTGTACCCTGCCTCCTGCGACAAACGTCTTAATGATTTTTTTTTGTGACTGATCCAGTCGTGCTCTTACGTCAACAACCGTGGTAAGCCTAGATGAACGAGTTTTGCCTTTTTACTCACCAGAGATCCAGTTGTTTCCAGTTTGTTTACCAGTCCTAGTATTGTGTTTCTTTGGGGAGGATTCCGAACACTAAATTCTCTTTGGTATGTCCTTTGAGTAGCTGTAATTGAATTCGTAATCCAGTATTGCTTTAGAAGGAAGAGTCGTTTATTTAATGTGTACTTCATTTTCACGTTGACTAGAACAAAATCTCAAAAACAGTTGAAGACATTAAAACTAACAATTACGAATAAAACATGAATATGTGCGCATCTATTGACAAGCAATCGAAACTCCAGCTCCAAATTCTGCTTAATTTGGTGTTAAAATTGGGGCATTGGGTGAATTTCGAACAGAATAATTAAAGAAAGAAATGTAGCAGTTCTTCATAAATCACCCTGTATAATAGACACATAAGGTACTGTCTATCCAAGAGGATAGCGTTGTGCAAGACAGCAAATATCTCTTTTTCAATATATACGAAATAATTACACATAGTTATTTATGGTAAATAGTATACACTATTATATTTAGTGACGTAGTCTAAGAAGTAAAGCGAGCTAAAACAAACTTTCTCTCAATATTTAGGATAGACAATGCCTAACTTGTCTCTCTAGACGCTCACAGAGTGCATGAGGCAATTGAAGCTCTAGAAATTACACAACTATTTCTATCATCGCAAAGCTGAAATGATGACAGAATTTCTGTGATTAGTGCATACAGTCGACTAGTGTATATTCATTCATTCATTCATTAGCTGTTTACCCTCCTCTTATGTAGGACTTACACCCCCCAGGACTTACAAGCGGGTGCCTGGGGTCAGAGGCCCGTCAAGGAGCAGACACTCATGGATCAGATAGAACATCCAGGATGGGTGATCAGCCCGATGCCTGGTATGGGATGAAGGAAGTAGATGAAATGAAATGTTGGTGAAATGGATGAAAGGAAAGGTGATGATGGAGCAGTTGGTGGAATGAATGGCGGGGGAAACCGGAGAACCCGGAGAAAACCCGCCCAGACGCCGCTTCGTCCACCACAAATCCCACATGCAGGTCCCTGGGATTGAACCCGGGCCGCCTCGGTGGGAGGCGAGCGGTCTAACCACTCGGCCACGGCGCCGCCCGACTAGTGTATAACTGTATGGAAAAATCAGAGAAGCAAAGAAAAATTCATAATCCCTTTAAATCATCGAAAAGCACCAATACTCTGAATCACTTTTTTTAGTTTTAAATATAATGTAATTCTTGGTATGCATTTAAGTACACTAAACAGGATATTACGTTTACTATTTACGTACTTGTTTCATTTATTGCTTCCTATATTAAATAATACACAATCATCTTGAATAAAAATCGTATATGATATATTCATATGATTTTCTCTACCTTCTAAGTAGGGTATAAATGATGGTTCACGGCCAGTTAATTTATGCATGGCTATTCATATGCAAATGAGCTCCCCCACCTCCTCCCTCCCCCACCTCCTCCCTCCCCCTCCCCCCCGCTGTGCCTTGGTAGTTTTAGCTGCACCTGCGGTCGTAAATCATGTTGAGTACAATGGAGGCTTGACAGTTAGGTAATTAAGGTTGTCAATCAACTGTCAAAACGAACAAAGGGGTCCTAAATTTAAGGTTCTGTAACAAAGGCGAGATGTTTTTCCTACCCATTCCACATCCGGCCACTTCTGCACCTGGTCAGTTACCCGCCCCCCACTTCCATTGTGTGTGTCGAACACGTGGCATACTCGTTCCACTAGCTTTTAACAAAAGAACAATGCTTGCCCTTCAGCTGTCAAAATGAACAAAGCCCATGATGAATTAGGGTTGTAACAAAGCCTGACCCTTTCCATTGTGTAAGAGATTCTATTGTGTGTGCCTTTCTATTGTCCGATGCAAGCATTCTTTAGAAAGACCACCTGGAAACCCAATAACAAAGCCTGACCCTTTCCATTGTGTAAGAGATTCTATTGTCCTTGGCAAGGCTAGTTTAGAAAGACACCTGCAGCGTTCCCATTGTTTGGCCACCTGCTAGTTTAACAAAAGAATTCGAGGGCTGCTTTATACTCGTCCTCTCCTTGTTTGTGTGAAAGAGAGAGAAACTTGTTTACCAACTCTGCGTGACGTCATAGTCGGCCATCATGATTTTGCCTGAGGGAGCTCTCTCCGATGTTTTACGACCTCCTACGAATATACCCGAGCATAGTTAACAAGCATTCTGTTTCAGCCAACGACTCCGAAAAAGCGTCTAATATACATTTCATTACGTGCATTAAACCTCTGAGTGATATCCATAGATCGGTGTTCGATTCTTACTGTAATCAAAAGTTTATTGCTAATGAGAAATTAATGATTGATATTATTATAATATTACCCTAATTAATAAAAAGGCGTTCAGAGAATTCTAGCTCGGGTCTTACCAAGTGAAACTCTAACGCGTAATAACTATTAAACTATGCAAGGTCAGATTAAAAAAATGTATTTATCAATTATAATTTAATTTTTTAAATATCATTACCCTAATTAATGAAAGGGTGTTCAGAGGGTTCTAGTTCGAATCTTACCCAACGAAACTCTAATGCTTAATAAATATTAAACTATGCAAGGTCAGATTTAAAAATGTATTTATCAAATATAATTTTTTTATACATCATTACCCTGATTAATGAAAGACCGTTCAGAGGACCCTAGTTCGAATCTTACGCAGCGAAACTCTAATGCTTAATAAATATTAAACTATGTAAGGTCACCTCATGCGTATACATACATACACCAGTGCTCTTACACTCACACATTCACGCACCTCATGCGTACACATACATACACCAGTGCTCTTACACTCACGCATACATATACATGGACACACACACACGTGCAAACACATATGCCTGTTCACTTACACCCAACAGCAGCAACCCACACTCGCACACACCAACTCACGCGCATGTCCTGAATGAAAAGAGACAAAATGATGCAATAAAAACTAATTATAGCTCGGGATGCAAGGCTCCATTTACGATTGCTCGAAACCGGTCTTCTAATAACTCCAAAACTAATTAAAATAAACTTTATTACTTTTATGCCATTAGCTCGTTTCTTGTGCATGTATATTAGAGTCCGGGTGTCATGGGTTCGATCCTTAACTTTAAAATCTCAATTATCTCAGAAACTAGCAGGGATTAAGGTGCGGACCAAAGCACGATTTTTAGTTCCTACGATGAACAATTAATGCTTTATATAATTTCCAATCAGTGTCCCTAGCTCGAATCCCGATCTTTCAGTGACTTCCTTAATTTTCCACTGTGTTCTAGAATATATCACTTAGATCAATGTTGCAACTGTATACAGGTCTTTTAAACACATCAAACTAATATTATAAATAATTTTGTTTCTGGCGTTCTGAGTTCGAATACCGATTCAATGAAGTTTACTTATAAATTTAATAACAGTAAATAATTAAGACAAAGGTACCAAATAAACCTATTACGTTTATGTCATCAGATAATATCTTGCGGGTGTATATTAGGGTACCTGACGTCCAGGGTTCGATCCTTAAGTTTAAATCTCAATTATCGCAGAAACTAGCAGAGATAGAGTTGTAGATGAAAGCATGTTTGATAGCTCATACAATGAACAATTAATGCTGTATATAAGTTTCAATCAGTTGCCCCTAGTTCGAACCCCGATCTTTCAATGACTTCACTGATTTTCCTCTGTACTCTAGAATACATCACTTAGATTGATGCTTTAACTGCATGCAGCTGTGTGAGAGAGAGCGAGAGAGGGAGAGGAAGTGAAACAAGCAGGGATAGAAGTGCTGAGGGCCTCTGCGCATGCGTAGCAAGAGATGATGCCATTGGCTGCAATAATCACGTGACGTGTAAGCATCACAGCCATGATGACGTGCAGGCATCGCCTGGAGGGGGTTTAGATCCCTATATAAACAGACATCTGTCCCATGTTAGAACTGTTGTGTACTTATTAACTTTACATTCAAGTTTTAAAGAGCTTTAAAAGCAACGTGAGCTACAGGCCGTCTACACATTCAGCACATATCAAAACGGGGCAATGCAAGGTGAGTTTTAAATAACTATACAAAATCACTGTTGGCTTTTACAATACATTTAATTTTATTTAAACGTTACAGTAAATGAAAGACGATTCGTTACAAAGAGCATCATATTTTCTAATCTGTGCTTTACATTAACATGGATTTCACTGCATACTCTTCTTCAGTTCACATGATTTTCGCCACACATTCTTCTTACATAAACATTCATACGACTTTCCCCTCATTCTTTGTTTCACTATACACTCACATGATTTCCTCTACTCATTCTTTGTTCCACCTACAGGTTCATGCTCTGTTAACATTCACAATCCTTGCTTCCATTAACATTCACATGATTTTCGCCACACCTTCTTCTTACATAAACATTCATACGACTTTACCCTCATTCTTTGTTTCACTATACACTCACATGATTTCCTCTACTCATTCTTTGTCCCCCTGCAGGTTCATGCTTTGTTAACATTCACACGACGTTCTCAGCTCATTTCTCTATTGACATTCACATGATCTTCTCAACACATTCTTCTTACTTAAACATTCATACGATTTTCCCCCTCATTCTTTGTTTCACTATACATTCGCACACGATTTCCTCTACTCATTCTTTGGTTCTCTGCTGGCTCATCTTCAATGAACATTCACATGATTTCTGTACTTATTCTTTATTTCTCTACACCCTCATAGGCTTACTTACAAAACATACACACCCTAGTTCTTCAACTTGAATAATGTAGTGAAAATAATAATTCATGACAATGACTGTTACAGATTGTTTAGCTGATAGACTTAACAAGATGGTGGAAGAGCGTAGTTTCCTACCGACTCGCCGAGTTCAAGATCTCGAAATAGGTCTTAACTATGAGATAAAGTCCTTAAAGAGAGTTCAAACAAGATATGGTACCAGGATCGTATCTTCGCTGGAGGATTGTCAAGTGTTCTTGCCAGAGCGCTATAATTCGTTAACCGATCAAGAGATTGCAGAAATACCTGGGAGCGTATACCTACAGTATAATGGCATGGCAGAGAAGGGGAAATTTAAGACATGTAAATTGTCTTTTTTACATGCAAAGAAGGTGCGTAGAAGTGTCAAACTTAAGTATTGAATGTTCTCCCATTTCACAATGAAAAATTCATAAATAAAACAACTGACTCATTGATATTACATATAAAGATACAAAAGATGCATATTATAGAATTTTATAAAAAATTAACGAAATTACAATATCACATGCTTGAGTTTAATTATATCTAGCGCATTGAAATAACTCTAAATATCCGAATGTTTATACAAATCTTTGTGCTTCTTTTTACATGTGCCATATGCTTCATTTTACATTTATCATAACAAAAAATGTAATTCTTTCCAGGTTGCCTTTACTTGACCAAGATAGTTTTCTAAGACTTTCATTGTGCAATGTTTCAGGGTGTGCAATAAGAGGAAGAAGAAGAAGAGGAATAGCCTGCTGGCATGCAAAGGATGCTGACGCTATGGGAGGGTAGAATACCTACAAGAAACATTTCGGCAAGAAACGGGTGCTGAGACATCTACATCACCGAAACACATTAAGACAGGATCCTTATATAACATTACAGGGTATACAATGAAAAACTACGGTCAATTTTGTATACAATTCAATGCATGGCTGAGAGTTAGCTCGAACTAGTCTCCCTATATTCACTGAAATTAAGCATTGTGAGCAATAATTTAAGTGACTGTGAAAATACTTTAAGTAATGGTGAAATTTGTATCCTAAAAGACTTGAGCCCTGTATACATTAACAGCATTAAGGCTGTTTGCCACGCTGGAATACAAATTATGAAAATAAAAAGACTTTCATTTAAATAATAAGGAAATTTGCATAACCTGCTGTTACAAGTGTAATGACATATACAGAAACAATGAGTCGGACGAGAAAGTGATGGAAATGTAAGATAAATAATAACAATAAAAGAATTAAGGTATGCTTTTACATAGTGTTTTTATTCATTAAAAATCCTTGTATTCCTAATGAAAAATAAATCATTACAATGATTAGTTTAAGTTATATCACAATGATCAAAAAGAGAACCGTCTTTAGATGCATTACTCGATCTTAAGTCAGAGCACCAAAAAATGACAAATCACGGCTTCTCCATTTTAGATGTGGTGTCACTATTCAGGTAAATTCATGTAACACAACAGGTTGAGTATGCAGATCTGTGGTCCTAAATGGGTGAAACAGAGTCTTGTCCAGCTTAACAGTCTTGAGATCTCACCATCAGGAAGTCGAATCACAAGCCTTCTCCACTCGCTGAGCACAGGTTTAACAACAGCATTCTCTTCACCCTGAGACGATGTAAAGTATATAAATGTTCAACTTGACAAGGGATTCTAAACTGGTTGTTAGAGTCCAGAACTGATGTATTATATGGTAAAAACACATGTTCCTCTTCTTAGCGATCTTGTCGTCGAATCTCGGTGTCATTGAAGATGCCCATGATTATAGGATTCTGAAGCCCAAAAACTGTAGGAACTGCTGATTGCGTGATGTTAACCTGATGGGCGTCAAGGGCAGAGCATGATGTGTGCGTCGAATCATTCCATTATTATATCCTCGACGTCGTTGACTTCTTCTAAAAACTATAGGCATTATGCTTATATCCTTGTTTCTAAAGGCAATGATATTGCTGTTAGGCTCCCCTGTTTGCTCTATGAAGCGGGTGTTTATGAACAACAGGTAAAATTTGATTTGATGGTTCCTGTGAAATACGTTATCCAGCCGTAACAGATGGGAAAACTGGTAGATGGAGTGTCCACTTTTACTATAGAGGAAGGAGACTGATGCAATACTGCGCTAAATTCGTATGATGCTCAACTTAAATATATTCACTAGGAAATCAGATTCAGATAGCTGATTAGATGGAATAACTTTGTCACTGAAGGGTCGCAGAACGTTCCTATAGAACAATCACTGGAAAAAATCAAGAGTGAAAGGACATTTTAATTATTATTATTATTATTCACTGATCTAATAAAGAAGACATTCGCATCCTAATATGACGAATCTTTCTAACTCTTTCATGGTTTTGCAAATGCTAATCACGCTATAAAACCACCCAGCTTTAAATCCTGAATAATGTCGTTAATCGCATCGGAAAAGTCATTTTTATCTGGTGTATGAAGCATCATGAGTACCCTTAGCATGTTTACCAAATCATTAGGATCGGTGTAGCGGTATAGCATCTCCTCTGTATTCGCTTTGGATATATCTTCTAATCTAGGTGATTTGACACTAGTATGCTTGCTTTCATTGGTGTGCTTATTCAGAGCTTGCTCATTCAAAGAAACTGCTGTCATTGCTTCATCAGTGGTAGCTCTTGACGTTATTACAGGGTCGCTTGAACTGGTTCCAAGTACGGTACATCTTGAATCCCGCTCTTCGGGACTTGAGAAGATTTCAGGATCTCGTTTGGGTGTTGTAGTCAATGCACAGCTGGTCATTGCTTTACAGCATCTTCTCCTATGTTGTTTAAGCCTTGAAATTGTCCTGTTCTTTAAAGTTCTATTACATATGCAGCACTTAACAAAGCGATTACTCCCCCCTTGGGAAACATACGAAAAATCAAGATTCTCGTAAATTGACTGTAATTGACCGTCTTTGTGAGTGTTCATGCTCAAGCAGTATATATAAACTAGTCAATGTATACTGTAGATGTTGAATTCGTATACGATAACACGAGACTGAGCTATTTTTTAACATTTATGTATTTATATATGTACTCAGGTTTTGATGCATATAAACAGCCATGCCGAATTAGACTAAGCAAAATATTGTAGCATTCGCACATAATAGTTGTAATTTCGTTAATTATAACTATCTCATTAAGCACAAGCAGATTCAAGTAGCTAGAAATGGATTCATAGAGGTAAGAGTACAAGTTTTCTTGATAGTTAGCACAGAGAATGCGAGAGTTGAGGGAGATACTGGTCATTTTCCATTTGCAGGTCACCTTTTTTCCCTTTGCTGGCCACCTTTTTCCCTTTGCTGGTCACATTTTCCCCTTTGCTGGTCACCTTTTTCCCTTTGCTGGTCACATTTTCCCCTTTGCTGGTCACCTTTTTCCCTTTGCAGGTCACGTTTTTCCCTCTTCTGGTCCCATTTTTCCCTTTACTGATCACCTTTTTCCCTTTGCTGGTCACATTTTTCCCTTTGCTAGTCACAATTTTTCCCTTTGCTGGTAACATTTTTTCCCTTTGCTGGTCACTTTTTCCCTTTGCAGGTGGCATTTCTCCCTTTGCTGGTCACGTTTTTCCCTTTGCTGGTCACGTTTTTTCCATTGTTGGTCACCTTTTTTCCTTTGCTGATCACATTTTTCCCTTTCCTGGTCACCTTTTTCCCTTTGCTGGTCACCTTTTTCCCTTTTGCTGGTCACGTTTTTTCCCTTTGCTGGTCACCTTTTTCCCTTTGCTGATCACATTTTTCCCTTTCCTGGTCACCTTTTTCCCTTTGCTGGTCACCTTTTTCCCTTTTGCTGGTCACCTTTTTCCCTTTGCTGGTCACCTTTTTCCCTTTGCTGGTCACGTTTTTCCCTTTGCTGGTCACCTTTTTCCCTTTGCTGGTCACCTTTTTCCCTTTGCTGGTCACCTTTTTCCCTTTGCTGGTCACCTTTTTCCCTTTGCTGGTCACCTTTTTCCCTTTGCTGGTCACCTTTTTCCCTTTCCAGGTCACCTTTTTCCCTTTCCTGGTCACCTTTTTCCCTTTGCTGGTCACCTTTTTCCCTTTGCTGGTCACCTTTTTCCCTTTTCTGGTCACCTTTTTCCCTTTGCTGGTCACCTTTTTCCCTTTGCTGGTCACCTTTTTCCCTTTCCTGGTCACTTTTTTCCCTTTGCTGATCACATTTTTCCCTTTGCTGGTCACCTTTTTCTCTTTGCTGGTCACCTTTTTCCCTTTCCTGGTCACCTTTTTCCCTTTGCTGGTCACCTTTTTCCCTTTCCTGGTCACCTTTTTCCCTTTCCTGGTCACCTTTTTCCCTTTGCTGGTCACCTTTTTCCCTTTGCTGGTCACCTTTTTCCCTTTGCTGGTCACCTTTTTCCCTTTCCTGGTCACCTTTTTCCCTTTGCTGGTCACCTTTTTCCCTTTTGCTGGTCACCTTTTTCCCTTTGCTGGTCACCTTTTTCCCTTTCCTGGTCACCTTTTTCCCTTTGCTGGTCACATTTCTCCTTTTCCTGGTCACCTTTTTCCCTTTGCTGGTCACCTTTTTCCCTCTGCTGGTCACCTTTTTCCCTTTGCTGGACACCTTTTTCCCTTTCCTGGTCACCTTTTTCCCTTTCCTGGTCACCTTTTTCCCTTTCCTGGTCACCTTTTTCCCTTTCCTGGTCACCTTTTTCCCTTTGCTGGTCACCTTTTTCCCTTTGCTGGTCACCTTTTTCCCTTTGCTGGTCACCTTTTTCCCTTTCCTGGTCACCTTTTTCCCCTTGCTGGTCACCTTTTTCCCTTTCCTGGTCACCTTTTTCCCTTTGCTGGTCACCTTTTTCCCTTTGCTGGTCACCTTTTTCCCTTTCCTGGTCACCTTTTTCCCTTTGCTGGTCACGTTTTCCCTTTGCTGGTCACGTTTTTCCCTTTGCTGGTCACCTTTTTCCCTTTGCTGGTCACCTTTTCCCTGAATGGGTTACATGATGGGAAAGTATATAACGTTGACATGAAACAGTTTTCCACTAAGTTCACATCTAAAGTCGCTTTCAAAGTCTAACATATGAATAGGCTGTGAGCATTCTTGTTTCATCCTCTCTAGCTTGACAGCTAAAGTAAAATAAATCGCTCTTAATGTATATACGCTAATGAGAAAGTATAAAAGAACTATCCTGAATAAAAATCGATTAGTATAACGTGACAGCTAAGGTGGTTAAGCCCGCAAGAGGTTTCGGTTTAATTAACTCTCTCACTAGCCTGCAATCAGTGAAGTACATTTACCTGGTTACATAGGCTGAGGAACTGTGGTAAAGCTAGAGAAAAATTAAAGAGAGGAGACCCTGGAATCATTCCGTTAGACGATTCGTGTAATCTTAGCGGCATTGCCAACGCTCAGCATAAGGTCTCTGCTTCGAGAAACATTGCCGCCAAGATCTGACTGAAACGACTTGGAAAAGCGTGCAATCTGATGTTACATTAGGTGAAAAAGTTGGCAGCGTGACTAGTAACATCAATTATGAAGGGAAAGGTAGCTCCAGGTGCAGTAACCATGAAGAAGAAACGAGGAGGATTTCTACCTCTCATACCAATTATTGCAGCTCTAGGCGCTGCTGCTGGAGGTGCAGCCCAAATTGCCTCAGCAGTAAATAAGAAAAAGGCAGCAGATAAACAACTTGCCGAAATGATGAGGCATAAGAGAGAAATTGAGAGAAAGGTATCTGTTGGCGGAGGGTCCAAAAAGAAGAAACGAGGAGGATTTCTACCACTCATACCAATTATTGCAGCACTAAGAGCCGCCGCTGGAGGTGCATCACAAATTGCTACAGCTGTAAATACGAAAAAAGCTGCAGATAAACAACTTGCTGAAATGATGAGACGTAACAGAGAAATTGAAGCAAGAGGGAGAGGTTTTCGAGTGAAGAAGAATAAGGGAAGAAACACAGAAACGAAGAGGAGACAGAGCCTGAAAGGGAATTCAAAAAACTCCGGCAGAGGACTATACTTGTCCCGGAAAAACATTGAGTAACATAGACCTTGACTTGTATGCCCGACGTTTAAAGATTCCTCATATTAGGATGCGAATGTCTTCTTTATTAGATCAGTGAATAATAATAATAATAATAATAATTAAAATGTCCTTTCACTCTTGATTTTTTCCAGTGATTGTTCTATAGGAACGTTCTGCGACCCTTCAGTGACAAAGTTATTCCATCTAATCAGCTGTCTGAATCTGATTTCCTAGTGAATATATTTAAGTTGAGCATCATACGAATTTAGCGCAGTATTGCATCAGTCTCCTTCCTCTATAGTAAAAGTGGACACTCCATCTACCAGTTTTCCCATCTGTTACGGCTGGATAACGTATTTCACAGGAACCATCAAATCAAATTTTACCTGTTGTTCATAAACACCCGCTTCATAGAGCAAACAGGGGAGCCTAACAGCAATATCATTGCCTTTAGAAACAAGGATATAAGCATAATGCCTATAGTTTTTAGAAGAAGTCAACGACGTCGAGGATATAATAATGGAATGATTCGACGCACACATCATGCTCTGCCCTTGACGCCCATCAGGTTAACATCACGCAATCAGCAGTTCCTACAGTTTTTGGGCTTCAGAATCCTATAATCATGGGCATCTTCAATGACACCGAGATTCGACGACAAGATCGCTAAGAAGAGGAACATGTGTTTTTACCATATAATACATCAGTTCTGGACTCTAACAACCAGTTTAGAATCCCTTGTCAAGTTGAACATTTATATACTTTACATCGTCTCAGGGTGAAGAGAATGCTGTTGTTAAACCTGTGCTCAGCGAGTGGAGAAGGCTTGTGATTCGACTTCCTGATGGTGAGATCTCAAGACTGTTAAGCTGGACAAGACTCTGTTTCACCCATTTAGGACCACAGATCTGCATACTCAACCTGTTGTGTTACATGAATTTACCTGAATAGTGACACCACATCTAAAATGGAGAAGCCGTGATTTGTCATTTTTTGGTGCTCTGACTTAAGATCGAGTAATGCATCTAAAGACGGTTCTCGTTTTGATCATTGTGATATAACTTAAACTAATCATTGTAATGATTTATTTTTCATTAGGAATACAAGGATTTTTAATGAATAAAAACACTATGTAAAAGCATACCTTAATTCTTTTATTGTTATTATTTATCTTACATTTCCATCACTTTCTCGTCCGACTCATTGTTTCTGTATATGTCATTACACTTGTAACAGCAGGTTATGCAAATTTCCTTATTATTTAAATGAAAGTCTTTTTATTTTCATAATTTGTATTCCAGCGTGGCAAACAGCCTTAATGCTGTTAATGTATACAGGGCTCAAGTCTTTTAGGATACAAATTTCACCATTACTTAAAGTATTTTCACAGTCACTTAAATTATTGCTCACAATGCTTAATTTCAGTGAATATAGGGAGACTAGTTCGAGCTAACTCTCAGCCATGCATTGAATTGTATACAAAATTGACCGTAGTTTTTCATTGTATACCCTGTAATGTTATATAAGGATCCTGTCTTAATGTGTTTCGGTGATGTAGATGTCTCAGCACCCGTTTCTTGCCGAAATGTTTCTTGTAGGTATTCTACCCTCCCATAGCGTCAGCATCCTTTGCATGCCAGCAGGCTATTCCTCTTCTTCTTCTTCCTCTTATTGCACACCCTGAAACATTGCACAATGAAAGTCTTAGAAAACTATCTTGGTCAAGTAAAGGCAACCTGGAAAGAATTACATTTTTTGTTATGATAAATGTAAAATGAAGCATATGGCACATGTAAAAAGAAGCACAAAGATTTGTATAAACATTCGGATATTTAGAGTTATTTCAATGCGCTAGATATAATTAAACTCAAGCATGTGATATTGTAATTTCGTTAATTTTTTATAAAATTCTATAATATGCATCTTTTGTATCTTTATATGTAATATCAATGAGTCAGTTGTTTTATTTATGAATTTTTCATTGTGAAATGGGAGAACATTCAATACTTAAGTTTGACACTTCTACGCACCTTCTTTGCATGTAAAAAAGACAATTTACATGTCTTAAATTTCCCCTTCTCTGCCATGCCATTATACTGTAGGTATACGCTCCCAGGTATTTCTGCAATCTCTTGATCGGTTAACGAATTATAGCGCTCTGGCAAGAACACTTGACAATCCTCCAGCGAAGATACGATCCTGGTACCATATCTTGTTTGAACTCTCTTTAAGGACTTTATCTCATAGTTAAGACCTATTTCGAGATCTTGAACTCGGCGAGTCGGTAGGAAACTACGCTCTTCCACCATCTTGTTAAGTCTATCAGCTAAACAATCTGTAACAGTCATTGTCATGAATTATTATTTTCACTACATTATTCAAGTTGAAGAACTAGGGTGTGTATGTTTTGTAAGTAAGCCTATGAGGGTGTAGAGAAATAAAGAATAAGTACAGAAATCATGTGAATGTTCATTGAAGATGAGCCAGCAGAGAACCAAAGAATGAGTAGAGGAAATCGTGTGCGAATGTATAGTGAAACAAAGAATGAGGGGGAAAATCGTATGAATGTTTAAGTAAGAAGAATGTGTTGAGAAGATCATGTGAATGTCAATAGAGAAATGAGCTGAGAACGTCGTGTGAATGTTAACAAAGCATGAACCTGCAGGGGGACAAAGAATGAGTAGAGGAAATCATGTGAGTGTATAGTGAAACAAAGAATGAGGGTAAAGTCGTATGAATGTTTATGTAAGAAGAAGGTGTGGCGAAAATCATGTGAATGTTAATGGAAGCAAGGAATGTGAATGTTAACAGAGCATGAACCTGTAGGTGGAACAAAGAATGAGTAGAGGAAATCATGTGAGTGTATAGTGAAACAAAGAATGAGGGGAAAGTCGTATGAATGTTTATGTAAGAAGAATGTGTGGCGAAAATCATGTGAACTGAAGAAGAGTATGCAGTGAAATCCATGTTAATGTAAAGCACAGATTAGAAAATATGATGCTCTTTGTAACGAATCGTCTTTCATTTACTGTAACGTTTAAATAAAATTAAATGTATTGTAAAAGCCAACAGTGATTTTGTATAGTTATTTAAAACTCACCTTGCATTGCCCCGTTTTGATATGTGCTGAATGTGTAGACGGCCTGTAGCTCACGTTGCTTTTAAAGCTCTTTAAAACTTGAATGTAAAGTTAATAAGTACACAACAGTTCTAACATGGGACAGATGTCTGTTTATATAGGGATCTAAACCCCCTCCAGGCGATGCCTGCACGTCATCATGGCTGTGATGCTTACACGTCACGTGATTATTGCAGCCAATGGCATCATCTCTTGCTACGCATGCGCAGAGGCCCTCAGCACTTCTATCCCTGCTTGTTTCACTTCCTCTCCCTCTCTCGCTCTCTCTCACACAGCTGCATGCAGTTAAAGCATCAATCTAAGTGATGTATTCTAGAGTACAGAGGAAAATCAGTGAAGTCATTGAAAGATCGGGGTTCGAACTAGGGGCAACTGATTGAAACTTATATACAGCATTAATTGTTCATTGTATGAGCTATCAAACATGCTTTCATCTACAACTCTATCTCTGCTAGTTTCTGCGATAATTGAGATTTAAACTTAAGGATCGAACCCTGGACGTCAGGTACCCTAATATACACCCGCAAGATATTATCTGATGACATAAACGTAATAGGTTTATTTGGTACCTTTGTCTTAATTATTTACTGTTATTAAATTTATAAGTAAACTTCATTGAATCGGTATTCGAACTCAGAACGCCAGAAACAAAATTATTTATAATATTAGTTTGATGTGTTTAAAAGACCTGTATACAGTTGCAACATTGATCTAAGTGATATATTCTAGAACACAGTGGAAAATTAAGGAAGTCACTGAAAGATCGGGATTCGAGCTAGGGACACTGATTGGAAATTATATAAAGCATTAATTGTTCATCGTAGGAACTAAAAATCGTGCTTTGGTCCGCACCTTAATCCCTGCTAGTTTCTGAGATAATTGAGATTTTAAAGTTAAGGATCGAACCCATGACACCCGGACTCTAATATACATGCACAAGAAACGAGCTAATGGCATAAAAGTAATAAAGTTTATTTTAATTAGTTTTGGAGTTATTAGAAGACCGGTTTCGAGCAATCGTAAATGGAGCCTTGCATCCCGAGCTATAATTAGTTTTTATTGCATCATTTTGTCTCTTTTCATTCAGGACATGCGCGTGAGTTGGTGTGTGCGTGTGTGGGTTGCTGCTGTTGGGTGTAAGTGAACAGGCATATGTGTTTGCACGTGTGTGTGTCCATGTATATGTATGCGTGAGTGTAAGAGCACTGGTGTATGTATGTGTACGCATGAGGTGCGTGAATGTGTGAGTGTAAGAGCACTGGTGTATGTATGTATACGCATGAGGTCGTGAATGCGTGTGTGTACTGGTGTATGTGTGTGTGTGTACTGTTGTATGTATGTGCATGTGTGTGTATGTGCTGGTGTATGTGCTTGCGTGGGTGCGTGTGTGCGTGTGTGTACTTACATGTATGTGTATGCGTGTGTGTACTGGTGCATGTGTGTGCATGTGTGTGTGTGTGTGTTCATGTATATGTATGTGTGTAAGAGCACTTGTGTATGTATGTATACGCATGAGTTGTGTGAATGCGTGTATGTGCGTGTGTGTGTGTGTACTATTGTATGTATGTGAGTGTGTGTGTGTGCGTGTGTGTGCATGCGTGCACCAGTGTATGTTTGCTGATGTGTGTACAAGCGCTCGTGTATATGCGAACGCCTAAATGTGTACAAGTCGTGGAGAAAGAAAGAGATAGATAGAAAGAAAAAGAGAGGAGATGAAGAAAGAATGTTGGCTAGGCATCGAGATATCTAAGTATGCATCAGGGTTTAATATAAATAATTATATTTGCTAATTGCAATTTTAATCCGACCGCCCGCTGCTTCAATAAGTTAATAGTTATTATAGCGTTTCACAGGGTTGGATTCGAACTAGGGGGGCCTCTGGTTCCTAACAATACAGCTCGTTAAACATTGTAATGTTGTATAAATTAAATTATATTTGTTAAACACGTTTTAATCTGACCACCCAATACTCACATAGTTTAATATTTATTAAGCATTAGAGTTTCGCAGATTCGATCTAGAACCCTCTGAACATCGTTTCATTAATTAAATTATATTTGTTAAATACATTTTAATCTAGCCGTGCATAGTTTAATAGTTATTGGGCATTGGAGTTTCGCAGATTCGATCTAGGACCCTCTGAACACCCTTTTTATTAATTATTGTAATGATATATAAAAATTAAATTATATTTGTTAAATACATTTTATTCTGACCTTACATAGTTTAATATTTATTAAGCATTAGAGTTTCGCTGCGTAAGATTCGAACTAGGGTCCTCTGAACGGTCTTTCATTAATCAGGGTAATGATGTATAAAAAAATTATATTTGATAAATACATTTTTAAATCTGACCTTGCATAGTTTAATATTTATTAAGCATTAGAGTTTCGTTGGGTAAGACTCGAACTAGAACCCTCTGAACACCCTTTCATTAATTAGGGTAATGATATATAAAAAATTAAATTATAATTGATAAATACATTTTTTTAATCTGACCTTGCATAGTTTAATAGTTATTACGCGTTAGAGTTTCACTTGGTAAGACTCGAGCTAGAATTCTCTGAACGCCTTTTTATTAATTAGGGTAATATTATAATAATATCAATCATTAATTTCTCATTAGCAATAAACTTTTGATTACAGTAAGAATCGAACACCGATCTATGGATATCACTCAGAGGTTTAATGCACGTAATGAAATGTATATTAGACGCTTTTTCGGAGTCGTTGGCTGAAACAGAATGCTTGTTAACTATGCTCGGGTATATTCGTAGGAGGTCGTAAAACATCGGAGAGAGCTCCCTCAGGCAAAATCATGATGGCCGACTATGACGTCACGCAGAGTTGGTAAACAAGTTTCTCTCTCTTTCACACAAACAAGGAGAGGACGAGTATAAAGCAGCCCTCGAATTCATTTGTTAAACTAGCAGGTGGCCAAACAATGGGAACGCTGCAGGTGTCTTTCTAAACTAGCCTTGCCAAGAACAATAGAAAGGCACACACAATAGAATCTCTTACACAATGGAAAGGGTCAGGCTTTGTTATGGAGCAGGTGTCTTTCTAAAGTATGACGTCACGCAGAGTTGGTAAACAAGTTTCTCTCTCTTTCACACAAACAAGGACAGGACGAGTATAAAGCAACCCTCGAATTCTTTTGTTAAACTAGCAGGTGGCCAAACAATGGGAACGCTGCAGGTGTCTTTCTAAACTAGCCTTGCCAAGGACAATAGAATCTCTTACACAATGGAAAGGGTCAGGCTTTGTTATTGGGTTGCCAGGTGGTCTTTCTAAAGAATGCTTGCATCGGACAATAGAAAGGCACACACAATAGAATCTCTTACACAATGGAAAGGGTCAGGCTTTGTTACAACCCTAATTCATCATGGGCTTTGTTCATTTTGACAGCTGAAGGGCAAGCATTGTTCTTTTGTTAAAAGCTAGTGGAACGAGTATGCCACGTGTTCGACACACACAATGGAAGTGGGGGCGGGTAACTGACCAGGTGCAGAAGTGGCCGGATGTGGAATGGGTAGGAAAAACATCTCGCCTTTGTTACAGAACCTTAAATTTATGACCCCTTTGTTCGTTTTGACAGTTGATTGACAACCTTAATTACCTAACTGTCAAGCCTCCATTGTACTCAACATGATTTACGACCGCAGGTGCAGCTAAAACTACCAAGGCACAGCGGGGGGGAGGGGGAGGGAGGAGGTAGGGGAGGGAGGAGGTGGGGGAGCTCATTTGCATATGAATAGCCATGCATAAATTAACTGGCCGTGAACCATCATTTATACCCTACTCTTCTATCGTTTATTAATGGACACACAAATTATTGTTACTAAAGCTTATTTTTCTATATACTGCATTTTAATCCAACTAAACCTTTGCAGAAATAGCCACATTACACAATGTGTTATAGGTACAAAGAGAATAGCGTAATCAAATGCTTCAGAACAGGGCGCTATATGCTGGCCTTAAAATTCCATACTATTTCCATGACATACCGAGAAACATGAAAGGTCTTTAAGAGAATGACCAAGAAATGAACAATTCGAACCTTTAATAACGTTATATCTCAGAAATGGCTTATACCACAAAAGAACTTATTTTGAATAAATTGTGTGTTTTAAAGAGATCGACCTTTTTGTGTAGTATTTTTCGTCTGTAGCTTAACATTTACCAGCTATACAAGATTATACAAAATTCCTTCCGAATGAAGAGGACTTTACAGGCTATTCCCCGAAAATTCAAGATATACATTTTACTTGTCATGTAAATATCTATTATATTGCATGTCTGGAACAATAACTATACATGTCAGTATTTGAAGGATTAAATATATTTATTTCAACTCCACAAACATGACAATATGTGGTTAAAAAACACTATCGTCAAAAAATAATATTTACAACGCTTCTGTACGCTCTTGGGTCTCTCCTCTTTGTCTCTTATGCATCATCATCGTGTGATACTTATTTAAGGAATATACGTTAACATTTACGAAATGTACATCGTTGCATATATAAATTGTCCCGGGTCGAAGTCATATTTAAAAAAACTGATGTGTTACACTCACATGACTTTCTCTACTCTTGTACAAACTATTCTTCAAACCCTTATTCTCCATATGTTTCATGTTAATCGAGATGTTAATCTTATTGCTAATTTTCTTGTAGGAGCAAGGCGAATATGGTAGGCTTTAAGCGATAGTCAAATATTTTAACGCTGGTTGCTATGTGGCGCATTCCTTTCTTTTTGCATGTCCAGGACATAAAAAAATGAATAATGAATTTCCATTTGAGAAAAAGTATAAGTATTGGAAAATTTAAGGGAATAACAAGCAATATCTCCAAAATGGTTCACTCAACAAGACAAATTTGTATGACACAAATTGTGTATTTTAACGCGATCTACATTTTTTGTGTAGTAAAATTTTGTCTATCTCTTATGGTTTACCAGTTATGCAAAAGTCGTGCACAATGAAGAAAACTTTTGGAGACATTCCCAGAAAATTCGAGATGTACATTTCATTTGTCATGAAAATATCTTAAACATATGATATTTTAATCAAAATCGTTAGAGCCATTTTTGAGAAAATTAAAATTGTCGAAAAACCTTCCATGTAAAGGGTAATCTGGGGTGGGGAATTTTCTTGAAAACCTTCGTGTCGCATCTCTGGAAGATACTGAACCTAAATACCAAGTTTGGTGTTTATCCGACTGTTCGTTTTGGAGTTATGCTGTTCACAGACACACAGACACACACACGGACATGTTTCCAAAAATGCTTTTTTTTTGGATTCAGGGGGTCTCAAAACATATATTTCAGGTGAAATCTCGGTATCGAATTTTTAGGTGGAATACAGTACTTCCCCTACTTACTATAGGTAGTAGAGAAAGTAATTATAATAATGGTTATAGAAAGTGAAGTTACCTTTCTACTTTCTGTACCACCTACATAGTAGGTAGAGTATGTATTGCATTCCAACCAAAAAATTGATAACGAGATTTTACCGAAATACATGTTTTGAGGCCCCTGAATAAATAAAAAAAAGTATTTTAAAAAATCCCCGTGTGTGTGTGTGTGTTTATCCTTGAACAGCATAACTCAAAAACGAAAAGTCGGATAAACACCAAACTTGGTATTTAGTTTAGTACCTTCTAAAGATGCGACACGAAGATTTTCAAGAAAATCTCCCCACCCCAAACTACCCTTTACATAAATATGTTTCAATTTTTTTTTATTTTCCACACTTGACAACAACGATTTTCATTAAAGGCATTTACATGACAAATAAAATGCTTATCTTCGGTTTTCTGAGAATAGCCTTTAGTGAATTTTAGAATTTGGTGTAATCTTGTATAACTAGTACTAGAAGTTAAGACGAAAACGTACTACACAGGAAATGTAGATCTCTTTAAAAGACACAATTTATTTCAAATAACTATTTTTTGTGGCATCAGCCATTTCCGAAATATCCGTTATTAATGGTTCGAATTGTTTAATACTTAGCGATTCTTTTAAGGTTCTGTCGATTTTCAGTTGTTTCTCGCGAATGCATGGAAAGAGCGAGACCAGCATATAGAGTGCCCAGTTTTTAACATTTGACTATGTCTATTTCCTTTGCATTTATAACAAAAGTTCTAATGTAGCTACTTTTGCGAAGGTTTATCTGGATTAAAATGAAATAGACAGGAAAATAAGCTTTCATAAGAATGGTTTTTATACCGATTAATTAGTGATACAAGGTAGAGAAAGCCATATGAATGTAACGCATCAGATTATTTTAGTTTCTGAATACAAAAATACTAAAATGTGAAGTGCTGAAAACGCATTTTCTGTGAAGTTACGTTCTGAGTCGACTGGTAAACTCATTATGACGCGGAGAGTGCCGTGATAAGCGGATCCGTCCTAAGGCAAGCAATAACAATGGGATACACTCTCGGCTCGGGCCGAGCGGGATCGTTCACCTATTTGCGCCATGCGCGTGCGCGAACCGCGCCGGGTGACTCAATGCTGACCGTACAGGTTCTTCACCCCGGCACATACACACATGGGCAGGCTTTGAAGTAACGGGACTTGCCGGTCCAAACCGAGCCTGCCAACTTCGTAATGAGAAGCTGCCGAAATAATTGTTTGGGGGCGAAGGTGTCTCCCTGCCTCTGTACTAATTCACTAACCGCAGCGTAACGCGATCCCACTGCCGAGGTTTTTGTTTGTATAACTTTGTAAGCCACGGGTTTACAGCCTCACCGAATACATAACTATCACTGAGTAAACATTCCCTTCCCATGCTCTCTCTCTCTCTCTCTCTCTCTCTCTCTCTCTCTCTCTCTCTCTCTCTCTCTGATTTTAAAGGTGGTCAAATAGAGTAGAAACATTTGTTCTTAAAACATTTGAAGATGTGAATTATCCTATTAATTTAAAACCTCCAGGGGAGGGGGAGTGATGTGCTACATTTACATTACTTTCTCTGCCTATCATTTATCTACTCATAGTTTGTACAAAATAACGAAATCATGTTTTTCTACCTACTTCATTTAATCTGTGAAGAAATAGTTTAATTTCGCATTTCGTTGCAAGTACAAGGGAGACAGAGGAAACCGGATCAAAAGTCACATGTTTAAAAACCGGATCGCTAAATTCTGGCCTTGAAATGCCTTACTCTTCGCATGACATTGCGAGAACCCAATGAAGAACATCAGCGTGTTTAAAAATTACATAAGTATTGAAAATTTAAACCACTAGGAACTGATATCTCGGAAATGGCTTGCCATAAAAGAAAATCTGATGTGTTACACTCACATGACTTTCTCTACTCTTGTACAAAGTATTTCTACAAACGCTTATTCTCCATATGCTTCATGTTAATCGAGATGTTAATCTTATTGCTAATTTTCTTGTGGATGCATGGGGAATTGGTAGGATTTAAGCGATAGTCAAATATTTTAAGAGCTGGTTGCTATGTGCAGTATTCCATTCTCTTTGCATTACCAGGACAAAAAAAAATGGATAACGCATTTGGGAAAAAGTATAAGTATTGGAAAATTTAAGGGAATAACAAGCAAAAAAATGTATATGACATAAATTGTGTGTATTTTAACGCAATCTACATTTTTTGTGTAGTTAAAGTTTGTCTATCTCTTATGGTTTACCAGTTATGCAAAAGTCGTTCACAATGAAGAATACTTTTGGAGATTCCCAGAAAATTCAAGATATACATTTTATTTGTCATGAAAATATCTTAAACATATAATATTTTAATCAAAATCGTTAGAGCCATTTTTGAGAACATTAAAATTGTCGAAAAATGTTCCATGTAAAGGGTAATCTGGGGTGGGGGGACTTTCTTGAAAACCTTCGTGTCACATCTCTGGAAGATACTGAACCTAGATATCAAGTTTGGTGTTTATCCGATTGTTCGTTTCTGACTTATGCTGTTCACAGACACACGCACACACACGGACATGTTTCCAAAAATGCGTTTTTGGATTTAGGGGGTCTCAAAACATGTATTTCCGGTGAAATCTCGGTATCGAATTTTTGGGTGGAATACAATACTTCCCCTACGTAGTAGAGAAAGTAAAAAGTTATTTGAAATAAATCGCGTGTTTTGAAAGAGATTACATTGTTTGTGTAGTGGTTTCTGTCTTTATGTTTTAACGTTTACCAGTTATACAAAGTTCCTCCCCAGTGAAGCTATTCCCAGAAAAATCAAAATATGCATTTCATTTGTAAGGGAAACATCTTAAATACCTGGTATTTTAATAAAACCCTTTAGAGCCATTTAACCGACTTTTCGTTATACGTTGTGCTGTACACACACACACACACACACACACACACACACACACACACACACACCATCGTACTTTATCTAAAAAAAACCTTTTTTTTCAGGAGACTTCAAAACTTTTTTTTAAAGTTTTATTTAGGGTCGTTTTAACCTTCCTAGGTTTTATCAGCACTTTTACATTATTGGATTACAGTATAATACTTATACATTATGTATACATACACGTTACAATTTGGTTAAAAGTATTGATGGATATTAATTAATTTAAGAAAAATAATTACTTTCTGGATGAAAGTTGCATCCTGGAGTGCTGCAGAAATATTTCTGGGTATACCAACCTGACTACGTTGATTTTCAAATTTTGGACATGTTAGTATAATATGTACTACTGTTAATGCTGTTCCTCAAAACTTGTATTTCCACTGAAATCGGTATATCGAATTTTTTTGGATGGAATGCAATACTTCCTCTATTTACTAGAGATAAACAGTAGTAGAGAATATAACCATCTTTTTTCTATCTACTACATTTTAATACAAGTAAACCTTTGTAGTGAGGCAGTATTTTTAACACTTAAGTGATTTCAGTGTAATTATATAATATATAAATTCAATAACAGCCGGCGTTAAAGCAATATGTGTATGTAATAATTTGTAAAATGTATGTAACAGTCATTGTAAATGTTTATATTATTGTATACATGTAATAATGTTATGTGAATGTATTACGTAATTTAATAATGTAGGAGCTGTGAGAATAATAGGTTAAAAGTTGCTAACAATGAGGTAACAATGAGGCAATAATGAGTAAGAAAGTGTAATAATACTACTTGTGATTCTTGGAAGCAATAATGTAATTTTTGTGACAGTTTCTAAAATAGCCAATCAACAACCAGAAAAAGCTTTAGTTAAAAAAAGTATTCTATTGGATTAGGAATAGCCAATCAGAGGCTTGAAATACAGAAATTTACAAATTTAGGCGGAAGAAATCAAGTCACTTGATTGTAAGCAGTGTTCTTAACCGGATGCGAGATGTGTCCTCGAGAATTTTAATAAGTATTCGTGTGAGACGAAAATAGTTTTACGTGTTAAAAAGTGTGAGTAATTAATAAAAAAAACTCACAGCTCTCTATATCAGTGAAGTGTTATTTAAATCGTGTCAAGCATTAATAAAAGGAGTGAAGTAAAATTATAATCTGTGTAAGCCTACATTCTTCAGTCGCACCACAACCCTGCAAAGAGAAACATGTCTCTAACAATAATATTGACGCCGAGGCAAACATAAATATATAATATTTAAAGAAGCAGTCAAATTACAAAGTTAATATTTTTAAACATTTGGGGCAAAGGACACCGGAAAGTACATTTGGGGCGAAGGCTACCGGAAACTTTACCATACGTGCGTTTGCAACTATTTCAAGTTCGGCTCCCCAACACTTGAACTACAATACAACTCCTACTTCAAATTAGTTTTCCATACGTGGGGCAGAAACTACGTTTCTTCAGTAAAAACAGCTACATTACACATTTCGTTACAGATACAAAGAGAACAGCGATAGTCATACGTTTAATAACTGGACGCTATATGCTGGTCTTAAAATTCCATACTGTTTCCACAGAATCGCGAGAAACAAATGAATATCGACAGGACTTATATGAAGCAAAAATTGAAATAAATTGTGTGTTTAAAAGAAACTTAACTTTAACACTTAAACAAGATTATACAAAAGTCATTCAGAACGAAGAAGACTTTACAGGTGTTCCCAGAAAATTGCAGAAACACATTTTGTTTGCTACGTAAATATCTTAAACATATGGTATTTTAATCAAATCGTTTGAGCCATTTTTTGAGAAAATTAAAAATAACAAAAATTCCATTTAAAGGTTTGTTTCTTGAAAATCCTCGTATTGCGTCCTTGAAAGATGAACTTAAATACCAAGTTTGGTATTTAACCAACTTTTCGTTTTAGGGATATCCTGCTCACAGATAAAACACACGTTCACAGAACGTTTTCTAAAAATATTTTTTGAATGAAGGGACAACGTGTATTTCAGTGAAACCTTCATATAGAATTTTTGGGTGGAATGCAATATTTTCTCTGCTTACAATAGTTACGCAGTAGAGAAAGTAAAAAGTGACTCCAGCAATTTTGGCTATTTTGTCACTCCCCTTTCTTTGGACTATAATTAAAGGGGGCGTAGCCTAACTCAGGTTGCTAAACACAAAGACGGCTGATGACGCATGTCACGGTGGTCAACGTTCTAACTTGAGTCAGTAGATTTATAACCAGGGAAATTACCAGACAGCCTTTTTACAAACGACACAGTATTGCGGCCTTCTGCTAGTATTATGAGTCATTGTCATATACATACTGTTCTGTAATATTTATACTTCGGTGCAAAGGTTTTGTTATCACCTTCTTTCTCCGCCATAATCTTGACTACCTCTAACCTGGCTGCACGTTATGTATTGAATGCACTGAATCGTGTCATGGACTTCATTTATACAGCATGCATATGCTATTAGAGTTGCAAGTTACTCTACTGTATATGAAGAACAACTTATAGTTACGTTTTAATACGATTTCGCCGTACTTACATAAACCAAACAATTGAATTTCTTGGTTTTTGCTTTACATATACACTACGTGATCAAAAGTATCCAGACACCTGGCTGAAAATGACGTACAAGTTCGTGGCGCCCTCCATCGGTAATGCTGGAAGTCAATATGGTGTTGGCCCACCCTTAGCCTTGATGACAGCGTTCACTCTTGCAGGCATACTTTCAATCAGGTGCTGGAAGGTTTCTTGGGCCATGGCAGCCCATTCTTCACGGAGTGCGGAACTGAGAGGTATCGATGTAGGTCGGTGAGGCCTGGCACGAAGTCGGAGTTCTAAAACATCCCAAAGGTGTTCCATAGGACTCAAGTAAGAACTCTGTGCAGGCCAGTGCATTACAGGGATGTTATTGTCGTGTAACCACTCCGCCACAGCCCTTGTAGTATAAACAGGTGCTCGATCGTGTTGAAAGATGCAATCTCCATCCCCGAATTGCTCTTCAACAGTGGGAAGCAAGAAGGTGCTTAAAATATCATGTAGGTCTGCGCTGTGATCGTGCCACGCAAAACAAGGGGTGCAAAACCCCCTCCAGAAAACAACGACCACACCATAACACCACCACCTCCGAATTTCACTGTTGGCACTACACACGCTGGCAGATGACTTTCACCGGGCATTCGCCATACCTACTGTCTGTGACTCAGGAGTTTAGCTTTGTCCTTGAGGTTGACGTAAACGAACCTGAGAGAGGGTTGTGTTATTCTTTCCTATCACTTTATTGCTTACACCCTGTTCCAAAGGTACTTATCCTTTCTTTCCGCGACAACAAATATTAGGCGAAGTAACATCAATATTACATTATTACCGCATCAAACAAAACAATTATGATCATAATTTCAATAAGTGAACTTGTAAAGCATGTATACATGTAAAACAGTATATTTACGACACTATACATGTGGAATATTATTTTACTAACCTCATTAATCCAAAGGGTATGCAAGATCGATGCAGATGATTCGGAGTCCGAGTCATCGGATGATATCCCTTCTTGCTCATCAGAAGAACTGTCGTTTGCATTTGAAATAATAATCTGATCGATCACATCAGAAACCACACGATCCATGGACAGTAACCATCTTCTAATTTTCTAACATGCCGGTGATATCCTACCCTGTGTTCTGCAGGTACCGCAGAGATTCCTTCGTTGGTTAAACTCAATAAACGAAATAACGAAAATTCCCCAGTAACGTTGCGCTCCCTTATGAAGTGCTTTACTGTCGCCCATGCAACCTCAATGGGATTAAGATCGCAATTGTAAGGCGGCAGATACAGAGTGGAGTGTCCATGTGCATTAAGGATGCGGTCAATCTTAAATAACTTTTCTCTTGGTCAATGAGTGTTTCCTACACTACCATCAGTAAGCACCCCTGTGATCCCATCAGCTTGCCAACATTTCTTGAATGTTAAATTATTGTCCATCCACATTTCATCCAAATAAACGATATCCCTGCCTTGACTTCGGTATTCCCCTAGCTCAGCCAAGTATTTGCATCTCCATTCAACAAGTCTTGGCTTTTCGATTAAGATTGTTCGCTTTCCTCGGCACTTGCGCCATATAAATCCCAATTTCCGAATAACTCTCCTTAACTCTCCCCCCAAGGAAATTGTATCTTACTTCTAACTACAGGAGTAACTTTCTGCATGTCGGAACTATCTTTTTATTGACGTAGAAGTCCATTATTGTCCGCTTAATGAGCACATGTCGAAATCGCCTATATTTATATTTCGTTCTGGATTTGGAGGTCTTATCTTGCCTGCAGTGCGTAAAGGGCTTCCTTCTGTTCTCTTCGCAATTTCTTGTCTTATATTCTTAATTGTTCCCACAGACACACCGCACTAATTGCCTGTTCCCTCATCCCTCGCGAAATCGGTAGAATTAGTTGTTTCTGCTCTGCTTCCTTTTTGCATTGCTTGTTTACATGGTTTATTATTTCGCGAGCCTCGCTATGAA
The DNA here is from genome assembly GCA_030765065.1 of Deroplatys truncata. Classification (NCBI taxonomy): domain Eukaryota; kingdom Metazoa; phylum Arthropoda; class Insecta; order Mantodea; family Mantidae; genus Deroplatys; species Deroplatys truncata. The sequence continues at coordinate 20,529,288 of CM060979.1, forward strand.
TGGTTTTTCCCTTTTTCCGAAAATTAGCCATTTCACTAATGGATTATATTAATTTGACACTCGCAATACAACGCGTTTTAACACTGTAGCATCCTCTGACACTGCCTGCAGTAAGACTGCACTTGTTGAGAATATTTTTGAACTGTTGGTGTTGCACTATCTACACCTTACGCAAGAAGCTCCCAGTCCACTGCACGCTTGCAGTTCAAGGACAAAGTCAATCTCCTGAGTCACTGACAGTACATCCTGCCATCGGATCACCACATTGTGTACCGTGATTCGTCACTCACACAACGTTTTGCCACTGTTCAGTCCTGTAATGTTGACGCTCCTTACACCAAGCGAGGCGTCATTTGGCATTTTCCTGCGTGATGTGTGGCTTATGAGCAGTCGCTCGACCATGGAATCCAAGGTTTCTCACCTCACGCCCAACTGTCATAGTACTTGGAGTGGAATCTGATGCAGTTTGGAATTCCTGTGTGAGGGTCTGGATAGATGTCCTATTCCTCTACGACCCTCTTCAAATGTCGGCGGTCTCTTTCAGTCAACAGACGAGGTCGGCCTGTACGCTTTTGTGCTGTACATGTCCCTTCACGTTTCCACTTCACTATCACATCAGAAACAGTGGACCTAGGGATGTTTAGGAGTGTGGAAGTCTCGCGTACGGACTTCTGACACAAGTGACACCCAATCACCTGACCACGTTCGAAGTCCGTGAGTTCCACGGAGCGTCCCATTCTGCTGTTTCACTGTCTAATGACTACTGAGGTCGCGGATAATGATTACCTGGCAGTAGGTGGCAGCACAATGCACCTAAGATGAAAAACGTATGTTTGTGGGGGTGTCCGGATACTTTTGTTCACATAGTGTATCTTCCTTCTCTAAAAATAAAACCCCACACAAACTGACAACGCTTACAAAAAAAATATATCTGCTTTTGCATTTACATGACTATCTCTACTCTTGTACAAGCTATTTTTACAAACGCTTGTTCTCTATCTACTTCATTAATCGAGATAAACATTTGCAGATTTTATTGCTATTTTTCTTGTAGATGCAAGGGGAATATGGTAGGCTTTAAGCGATAGTCAAATATTTTAAGAGCTGGTTGCTATATGGAGTATTCCATTCTCTTTGTATGTACAGGACAAAAAAACTAATAACGAATTACCATTTGGGAAAAAGTATAAGTATTGGAAAATTCAAACAAATAACAAGGAATATCTCGGAAATGATTCACTGGACAAAAAAGAAAATGTATATGAAATAAATGGTGTGTTTTAACGAGATATACATTTTTTGTATAGTAACATTTTGTCTATCTCTTACGGTTTACCAGTTATGCGAAAGTCATTCAGAATGAAGAGGACTTTTGGGGAAATTCCCAGGAAATTCAAGATATGCATTTTATTTCCTACGAAGTTATCTTAGACGTATATTTTAAACAAAATCATTAGTTATTTTTGAGAAAATTAATATTTTCGAAAAATGTTCTATGTAAAGGTAGTGTGTGGTGTGGGAATTTTCTTGAAAATCTTCGTGTTGCATCCTTGGAAGATACTAAACTCAAATGCCAAGTTTGGTATTTATCCGACTTTTCGGTTCTGAGGTATGCTGTTCACAGACAGACACACACACACACACACACACACACACACACACACACACACACACACACACACACACGGACATGTTTCCAAAAATGCTTTATTTAGTTTCAGTGCACCTCAAAACATGTATCTCGGTATAGAAATTTTTGGGTGGAATGCAATACTTCCCCTACATACTATACGTAGTACGGAAAGTAAAAATTGCAGAAACAATTCAAATTTCTAGTTAACTGTAAAGGTAAGGCGTAATAATAACCTAATAGTCTAATAAATATAACTAATGTAATATAAATAGTGCTGTAATTAATACAATAATAGTTAATGTAATTAATGTTGTAATCAGTGCGTCGATATGTGACTAAATGGTCGGCGTGTAAAGTTTGACCCCTGCAAATATAAAAGCAGGGCACCAGCGTAACAGATGCAATAGAACTACCTTCCCAATACATGTACCAGGTGCGTATTTGCGGAGAAGTTGCCGGTTGTGAATGGAAGCTAACAATTGAAGAAGGAGTATTGAAGTTCCACTGTTGGGGAGCCAAAACTTGAAGTAGTTGCAACCACGTACGATACAAAGTTTCCGGTGGCCCTCGCCCCCACATTTAAAAATTCAACTTTGTAATTTTAATGTTTATTTAAATATTATATATGTATGCCTCGGCTTGCGTCAGTAGTACTTTTCAGAAACACGTATCTCTTAGCAGAACGTCTAAGGAATGAAGGCTTACACAAATTATAATGGTATTTAACTTCGTTTTATTAATCTTTCACACGATTAAATAACACTTCACTGATATATCCTACTGTAGAGCTGTGAGATTATTGTTACTTGTACTATTTAACACTTAAACTTTATATTATTCACGCCGTAATGAATTTTTTATATCTCACAGTGAATACGTACCGAGCGAACGAACTGCTCAGGTACGCTAGCTTCTAGCGTCTGGCGTTTACCGCTTAAATTTGTAAATTTCTCTATTTCAAGTCTCTGATTGGCTAATCCTAGTCCAATGGAATACTTTTATTTAACTTAAGCTTTTTCTAGTTGTTGATTGGGTATTTATTAAAAATGTTTTAAATATTACATTATTGTTCAAAGAATTATTAGTAGCATTATTAAACTTTCGAATTTATTGTTGTCTCAAGGTTACCTCATTGTTAGCAACTTTCGACTTCTATTCTCACAGCTCCTACATTGTTAAATTATGTAATACATTCGCATAACATTATTATACATGTAGATAATAATGGTGGAAAATTTCATAGCTGCACTTTAGTAACCTCCCATATACTGTGACCTCTATAAATCGTTTCTTCGGGCTGAAGTCCATTTAAGGTCGAAAGATTAATATCTGAAAATTTAAACGAACTTTATATTAGTCATCCAGTATGCCTGGTGGTGGTTGTTTGGCAGTACCAACGTTTGCACACGAGTGTTTAGATAACGTTAACAAAGAGCGGAACTTAGGAAACGAAATAAAGTTAAAGCCCTTTTATGACGTTATCAACCTAACGCTTGTTTGCTCATTGTGCTTTATCACAGGTTTGGCTCGTTCAACGGTCTTTGTGCGAGGTTAACAGTTTCATCATTCATTTGGTATTCCTTACATGACTCAAATTGTAGTTTGTCCGATAGGTTGCACATTTCAAGTTTTGGCATTGTACTTAGGGGTCACTCTGAAAGTTTAGAGAATGGGAAACAATGAGTTGTGGTCGCCCTAGCTCTAGACTGAAGTTCAGATAGTAACGTGTGCCAGGCTGGGTGTGCTCCAACAATGTGCATGCAGATGTTGCAGCGACGGGACTGGAAAAGAATGACAAAGTATTAAACAATCGAAGCACCGCACGCAGGCCAGTCGCTTCATTATGCTTCCAACGTGAGCCGTGGGTGGGAGGGATGCGGGGAGAGGCCCGAAGGGCGATCAGATCCGGATGCCGACGGACGGGATCGTAACGTTTCCAGATAGAACGCATCCGACGCCACCCGGTCCCTGAGCTGTACCGCAGGGACACCTGGGAAGAAAGCTTTACAGAGCGCAAGCCAATTTTTCAAAGTGCTGTCGATATTCAGTTGTTTCTCTCGTTATCATGGAAGACGTATGGAATCCCTAGATCAGCATATACAGACCCGGTTTTTAAACGTGTGATTTATAAACATCTCGATTATAATGAAGTAGATGTGTAAGAAAAATAAGCTTTTATAAGGACAGTTTGAACAAGTTAGTATATATTTAACAGAAAAGTATTGGAAGTGCTAGTCATATGCCTGGAATGCCTCCAGAGATTATGTATCAGCTTTTGCACTACAATATGCTTAAAACGGAAGTGGCCAGCAACAAATGTTCAGCATAAAGTATAGTAGAGGGGAACAGATACGGGAGGATGTCATCTGCATCGCGAGGCGCCTGTGATATCAGTTGCCTCCAATACCGGAGTCGTGTTAACACGCCAAATCGCTTAAGACCTTCCTCTGCGATGGATTCCTCTTGAAGCAATCCGAATTCCTGAGCAACGCGGAGTGCTTTCTTTAGAAGCGAACCAGAGATATCTTAGCTGTTTCCTGGATAACGTATCTCAACTATAGAGTAGGGCAATGGCCAGCAAAGGTTAGGATTTTAAGTATAGAAAGTTTTCAGAATAATTATACTACCTCTGATGTCGCGTCATCTTTTGGTTTTTGCATCATAGACATTGCTAATGTGTACATAAATTCTGATCATGGGTCACAGGGTATGAAAATACATATTTGTTAGTGAAGTTTTGGTTATTTATGCGATTTTTTCGATTTTACTTCTTTATTTTGTCATTTTCTTGTCCTTTGTGTCTCTGGTAATTTCTTACATTTACATTCAGTATATAAATATTTTCATAGGGACTATTTTTTAAATAGATAGTTCACTATTAAACTGAGAAATAAGAGTAATTTATTTTTGAAAAAAGAAAGCATTCCTATTTCATGGTTAGCTTGGGAGGGGTTACAAGTGTGTGGAGGGGAGCAGGTATAATTAGAGTTATGAATTCCTCTCCCAAACTAGGGACGAGACAGATCAGTTTTCCCTTTTTCGCGTTAACGAGTGCGCACAATCAGGTTGCCATTGTCATGAGCTATGAAGTGCTCTTCATTCGCTATGAATTTTGTATAATTGGAGATTTCAAAGAGTTAGTGTTATAGTTTTGTAAGACGTGCTTCAAAAACAATTTTCTTAATTCTCTTTTTAGATTTTTCAAGCAAGAACAAGGAACAAATACAGTGCTTTTCCTTCGCCGCGCTACTCGCGCGCCGGCCGCCGCAGCTCGGACTCCCGCCGAAACAATCTATTTTGCATTCGCTACATGAATTAAAAATCTGATGTGTTACATTCACATGACTTTCTCTACTCTTGTACAAACTATTTTTACAAACGCTTATTCTCCATCTACCATGTTAATCGAGATAAACATTTGCAGACTCTATCTTATTGCTAATTTTCTTATAGATGTAACGGGAATATATATTTACAAGGGCAGTATCGAAATACAGTAGCCTTTAAGCATAGACATATCTCTTAATAGCTGGTTGCTAGGTGCAGCACCATTCCCTTTCCCACAGATTAATACTATTTGCATATCCAAGACAAAAAATGAATAACGAGTTCCCATTTGAGAAAATAAGTATTGAAAAATTTAAGGGAATAACAAGCAATATCTCGAAAAAGTTCACTCAACAAAAAAAATGCATATGACATAAATTGTGTATTTTAACGCGAGCTACATTTTTTGTGTGGTAAAATTTTGTCTATCTCTTATGGTTTACCAGTTATGCAAAAGTCGTTCACAATGAAGAATACTTTTGGAGACATTCCCAGAAAATTCGAGATATACATTTTATTTGTCATGAAAATATCTTAAACATATGATATTTTAATCAAAATCCTTAGAGCCGTTTTTGAGAAAATTAAAATTTTCGAAAAATCTTCCATGTAAAGGGTAATCTGGGGTGGGGGATTTTCTTGAAAACCTTCGTGTCGCATCTCTGGAAGATACTAAACCTAAATACCAAGTTTGGTGTTTATCCGACTGTTTGTTTCCGAGTTATGCTGTTCACAGACACACACGCGGACGTTTCCAAAAATGCCTTTTTTAGATTTAGGGGGTCTCAAAACATATATTTCCGTTGAAATCTCGGTATCGAATTTTTGGGTGGAATACAATACTTTCCCTACTTACTATACGTAGTAGAGAAAGTAATAATTTTTGCCTTAGATGGGGCTTCTTCCCCAAATGCATTTCTAAGCCGATCTTCACATTGTTTAGGCTTGACGATTTAAAATCGTAAAAAAATCATAGCCCGGAAAACAATTCGGCAAACTACACGGCAATCAACTCGCAAAACATTAGAAAGTAGCTTCAAATATAAACAAATTTGATTTGTTTTTAGAGATATGACATTCTAAAAATTGTCAGTATCGACCACATATTGCAAACCAGTACTCAGTAAGAGAAGAAAGTAAAGCAAATGGCGGTCAACTACTCTCAACTCAAGTATCTAATGCGGAAGATGGAATACAAGCTCAGCGTGCACATAGACACAAAAATATGAGGAACGCCAGCATAATATTTTTCTCATAAAACACGCCTGAAGCGCAATTCACCTTCCACAAAACAAAACAAACAAATAATTTTCTTGACACTTCCCTAAACCTATTGCAAAACGCGTTTGTGACTACCTCCGTAAAGCATATGGTGCGCTTGCATACATCTGTGGTGTAGTGTCACATTCACACGACTTTCTCTACTTGCTATATAGATAAACTTTCATTACACATTTCGTTGTTGGTATAAGAAGAATATTATACCGATTGGAATGACTCAGTTGGGAACATCTGTGACCCGCATTTGGGAGGTACCGGGTTCAAATCCCGTGAGCCGACCATCTACTGTTTTTTTTTTCGTGGTTCCCCTCAGTCGCCAAAGTAAATACCCGATTGGATATTTAATACTACAACCCACAGTTCCACCTTAAGTCTAAAACAATAGTAAAAATGAAAATACAGGGAAATAGCGAATGCTCTGCCATCTACCTACAGATAATGAAAGCAAGTAGACTGAACGGCACCCTAATGCCATCTGCCCGGCACGAATATGTTAAGACACATCCACATGACTTTCTCTATCCTCTATCCTTCTTACTAAAGTTTATTATTATATGTACTACAATTTAATCCAAATGAACCTTTGCAAAAATAGCTACATTACACATTTCATTACAAACACAAGGAGTATAGCGATAGTCAGATGTTTAAGAACCGGACGCTATATGCTGGCCTAAAAATTCCACACTGTTTCCATGACATCACTAGAAACAAACGAAACTCAATGGGACATCAGAAGAATGACAAGTATTGAAAAATTAATACCTTTTATAACGGATATTTCAGAAACGGCTTATGCCACAAAAAAGCTTTTTAAAAGTAAATTGTGTATTTTACTGTTTTCTGTGTGGTGCGTTTTCGTCTATGCATAACGTTTAACAGTTATACAAGTTTATACAAAATTCCTTCCGAATGAAAAGATCTTCACTGGCTATTCCCAGAAAATTCAAGACATACATTTTTATTTATCATGTGAATATTTTTCATTTATGGTATTTTAATCAAAATCGTTAGATCCATTTTTTAGAAACTTTAAATGTTCGAAAAATGTTCCATATAAAGGGCAGTTGGGGGTGGGGATATTTTCTTCAAAATTTTCGTGTCGCATCCTTGGAAGATACTAAACTCAAACACGAAGTTTGGTGTTTATCCGACTTTTCATAACTTTCTGAGTTATGTTGTTTACAGACAGACACGGAAACGATTCCAAAAATGCTATATTTGGATTTAGAGCGCCTCAAAACATATACACTATGTGATTAAAAGTATCCGGACACCCCCACAAACATGCGTTTTTCATCTTAGGTGCATTGTGCTGCCACCTACTGTCTGGTACTCATTATCCACGACCTCAGTAGTCATTAGACATCGTAAACAGCAGAATGGGACGCTCCGTGAAACTCACGGACTTCGAACGTGGTCAGGTGATTGGGTGTCACTTGTGTCAGAAGTCTGTACGCGAGATTTCCACACTCCTAAACATCCCTAGGCCCACTGTTTCTGACGCGATAGTGAAGTGGAAACGTGAAGGGACATGTACAGCACAAAACCGTACAGGCCGACCTCGTCTGTTGACTGACAGAGACCGTCGACATTTGAAGAGGGTCTTAAAGAGTAATAAGCAGACATCTATCCAGACCATTACACAGGAATTCCAAACTGCATCAGGATCCACTCCAAGTACTATGACAGTTAGGTGTGAGGTGAGAAACCTTGTGATTCCATGGTCGAGCGGCTGCTCATAAGCCACACATCACGCAGGAAAATGCCAAACGACGCCTCGCTTGGTGTAAGGAGCGTCAACATTACACGATTGAACAATGGCAAAACGTTGATTGGAGTGACGAATCACGGTACACAATGTGGCGATCCGATGGCAGGGTGTGGGTATGGCGAATGCCCGGTGAACGTCATCTGCCAGCGTGTGTAGTGCCAACAGTGAAATTTGGAGGTGGTGGGTTATGGTGTGGTCGTGTTTTTTCTGGAGGGGGCTTGCACCCCTTGTTGTTTTGCGTGGCACGATCACAGCGCAGACCTACATTGATATTTTAAGCACCTTCTTGCTTACCACTGTTGAAGAGCAATTCGGGGATGGCGATTGCATCTTTCAACACGATCGAGTACCTGTTCATACTGCACGGGCTGTGGCGGAGTGGTTACACGACTTGAATCCTATAGAACACCTTTGGGATGTTTTGGAACGCCGACTTCGTGCCAAGCCTCACCGACCTACATCGATACCTCTCCTCAGTTCCGCACTCCGTGAAGAATGGGCTGCCATTCCCCAAGAAACCTTCCAGCACCTGATTGAAAGCATGCCTGCGAGAGTGAACGCTGTCATCAACGCTAAGGGTGGGCCAACACCATATTGACTTCCACCATTACCGATGGAGGGCGCCACGAACTTGTACGTCATTTTCAGCCAGGTGTCCGGATTCTTTTGATCACGTAGTCTCGTATCTCCAGTGAAATTTCGGTATGCAACGCAATACTTCCGCTCCTTACTATATGTAATAGAGAAAGTAAAAAAAAAAGCATTTTTAGAAAAATCTGATGTAATACATTCACATGATTTTGTCTACTCAGATTTGTACAAACTATTCTTACAAACGTTTTTTCTTCTATGTTAATCGAGATAAACATTTGCAGAAGTTGTCTTGTTGCATATTTCCTTGTACGTACAACGAGATTAGGTGTATACAGCAGCCTTTAAGCGATAGTCAAATATTTTAGGAGCGGGTCGCTATATGGCTTGGTGTTGCATGATCAAGAGGGTAAAATAAAATAAAATAAAACGGATAACGACTTCCCATTTGAGAAAAGTATTTTAAAATGGAAAACTAATAACAAGGAATATCTCGGAAATGATCAACGGCACAAAAAAATCTATATTTATACATAAATTCTGTGCTTTAGTGAGATCTACAGTTTTTTGTGTAGTAAGATATTTTCTATCTCGTACAGTTATGCAAAAATCATTCAGAATAAAGACGACTTCAGATGCTATTCTCAGAATATTCAAGATATACCTTTCATTTGTGATGAAAATATCTTAGGTACGTGGTATTTTAATAAAAATCGTTAATGCCATTTTTGAGAAAATCAAAATTTTCGAAACATTTTCCACTTAAAAGGGTGGGGGATTTTCTTGAAAATCTTTGTATCGCATCCTCGGAAGTAGCTAAACGTATATACCAAGTGTGTATATTAACCGACTTTTCGTTTTTGTGTTATGCTGTTCACAGACACACATACGCGGACCTTTTTAAAAAAAAAATTGGGGAGTTTCAGGGGGCCCGAAAACATGTATTTGCGGTGAAATCTGACATGGAATTTTAGGTTGGAATACAATACTTATCGTAGTGAAAGTAAAAAACGAATAGCGACTTGGTCATTTAAAATGTACCTATGAAGTATTTGACAATTCAAACCAATAATAAACGATATCTCGGAAATGGTTAATGCCACGTATTGTGAAAACTCTTGCGTTTCATCGAATTGTGGACATCAAAGAAAACTTCGATCCACAGCTTTCGAAAAGGGGTGACCGAAGTACGCGACTTCTGAATGCGCTGTTGTCTACTAGTTACGTTCTTAGACAATAATCACTGCCATGTGATACCGAGCGAGGTGACACCGCTTACTCTGACCCGTGGATTTTTCAGTTTTCCTGGCTCTGCAGACGAATGCTGGGGTGGTTTCTTCATTACCATGATTTCCTTTCCATCATTTCGCTTTCATTTCGTTTCCTTCTTATATTTCAGCTGTGCTTCTGGATTTCGTGACGTATGTCGGTGCTGGACAGGCGGTGCGGGTGCATGATCATTGGAAAAGGTACCCCCCGTGGGTGCCAAAGGGTTGTTTGGAGGTGGGTTGTTCATCGCCCTCTCTCGGCGGCTCCAGCAGTGGGACGGGTCTTCGAGCTTGGAAATGTTAGGGACTTCCGCGCGTCCCTGTGACCTGTCTGCCTGTAGCCAACTGTGGTTCCTTCATTTCATGCTGGGGATGGTTACCGCAATAGATCTATGTAGGTCGCAGTGCGCGAAGTGTCCCCCTCCATTCAATCATCTATACCTATTGCCATGTGGTTTTCCTGGTAGTTTGAGTTTAGAGTCATGATGTCAACTTGATTTTTCACTTTCGAAAAGGCGTTAATTATAGAATTGGTTACTAAGTAAAGAAGAAATACCGGAAAAAAACAGAAGGAAGGAAATTAAAAAAAAATGGATTTAAAGGAAAAGAACCTAACTTGGGAGAAAATCCGCTAGAGATTTAACTGCAATGCAGGCATATCTACAGGCGCAGTAAGTAACTGCGGCAACTTCATGTCAACATAAAACTCAGCACCAAAAACAGGGCAAGCGGGAAGAGCGTTTAGAACATTTAAAACTGATGGAAAGTGCGTTATCAGAGATCAAGTAGAGCCCAACAAAGTTACTTTTCGCTTCTTAAAGCAATTGCTTTGAAAGTCTTCCGGATAAATCCATAAACTTAGCTTTGAAAATACCAACGCTATCACACACCATTACCTAAATGAAAAGTGCCAGTAGCGTAAAAATGTTGCATAGGAGAAAGAGGTATGTTTCTGTTGGCAGTATTCTAACCTCTCTCATATGAAGGCGATGCAGTTTAACTGATTTTATTGTTTTTAAAAATATTCCCGTTTAACGTCAATATACATTTTTGCCTTCGATGAAACCAGTCCTTAAAGCAATGATGCCAGTCTTCCTGAGGCACTTCAGAAACCCTGTTTTTATAATGCTCCACTGCCTCATCTGATGACGAAAATGTGATCTTTAATTTATGAAAACAAAAAGAAATTAAAAGGTGCTAGGTCAAGGCTGTATGGTGGAGGTTCCATGGTGCTAACCTGTAGGGCATCCAGATACTCAGATGTTATTTTTGTTGTATGCGAAGATACGTTGTCGTGATGTTACATTTATTTTTCGTTTTAGGCATTTTTCACAAACTTTTTAAAAACATTGCGTTAAACAGACATTTGTGTACCAATCGGCAGTAACGGTACGTCTAACTTCTAATACTATAGTACCAATATGGCCCGTTTTAGAAAGAAAACCAGGACCCATGTTTTTACCAGCACTGCGAATTCCTCGGACTTTTGTAGACTTAGGTTCTGTTCGGAAAACGCATTGAACCGATTGACTTTTCTTTTCAGGATCATAACAATAAATACAAGATTCATCTCCAGTAACGATATTCCAAACCAAATTTGAACTGCCAACTTGGAATGTTTCCAGAGCTTTTCTGCACCAATCAGTGCGTTATTGCTTTTGATCGGGAGTCAATTTATGTGAAATCTATCGACAACAAAGCTTTCTCAAGCCTAACTGCTGATGTAAAAGGTTTTAAATTTGACTCATACCAATGTATTAAACGTTTTAGTTGACTCGCACTCGTATATGGCACAAAAATAATTTATAGTCCAGCATCCTTATGAGTCTTAGAATTTATTTTCAATGTCGCCGGAATAAATTCATAAGATGTTCGCCGATCTTCTGCAAGCATTGCTCGAACATCGGCAATATTTTCATCAGTAACAGCAGTTCTTGGGCGCCCTTCACGAAATTCATCATTAAAACAAAACTCTCTTGAACTCTTTTGAACTCGCTGCATCCATTATAAATTATTGCCTTATATTTGGTTTCTTCGCCAAATGGATTTCTAAGCCGTTCTTTGCATTGTTTAGGCGTAAATAACGATTTAAAATCATAAAAAACAATGGGCCGGAAGTGTTCTCTAGTCAAGTTTATTTTTGGGCGAACACACTGAAGAATTAGTTACGTTGATATCATGACTGTAAACACGAACTATCAGGGAAATCACATGGGAATAGGTATAGGTGATTCACTGGAGGAGGACACTACGCGCACTGCGACCTACACAGATCTATTGCGGTTACCACCCGCAGGAGGAAGGAATGAAGCTGAAGGAACCACAGGAAGCCACAGGTTGCAGGCAGACAGGTCACAGAGACGCGCGGAAGTCCCTAACATTTCCAAGCTCGAAGACTCGATCCACCGCTGGAGCCGCCGAGAGAGTGCGATGAACAACCCATGATAATTAGCAAACTATTAGAGAAAATCGAACAAACTACACTGCAATCAGCTGTCAAATATTGCATTTGTTTTTAGAAACATATTTTCTAAAAGTTTTCAGTATCGCACTCGTACTTCCTTTACAACTCTGTTCGCGACTTCTTTGGACAGTCTGTGTCAATTTAAAAATTCCTGTTCTTACAGGTTTTCAAATTCATTATGATGCATGGTTCTTCTTCGCTTAGAAACTGCATTTAAAACCTCCAAATACAGCAACTCCGCATTGTCAACAATTTGGCTTGCGGCAGCCGTTTTCCAACCTCTAACACTTGTTAAACGCCTTTTAGGTTATAGGTTGTTCAACGGAGGGAGAACCTCGACACCACGACCTACAGAGATCTATTGTGCCTACCGCCCCAGGAGGAAGGGATGAAGTGAAGCAACCACACCGGAGGCTACAGACCGTAGGCAGACAGGCGTGGAAGTTTTTTTTTTTTTTTTAAATTTTTAGTCGCTTTAACATATTAATCATATCGCGACTTTACAACTTTTAAAATAAATATTTAACAATAAAACAATGAGGTTATTTAACATTTGAACCATTACAATGAACTAGTATAAAATTGTGACACTATAATTAATCAAACTGATTGAACATTATATACTTTTATATACATTTATGCTTTTAAAAAAATTCAACTATCTTAGGGTACAGCAAATAGTTGAGTGCTGTTTGTAAATAATTGGGTATCACACCTTAAAAATGAGAGGGAAACGGAAATCGTGCTAGAGAAGAAACCACCACAGCATTCGCCTGTCGACCACAGAGAAACAAAACACCATGCGTCAGAGCGGACGGTCGCCGGGACCACCCTTAACAGAGGTGTACGGCGATGTTAATACCAAGTTTAACACAGCGTTACAAAGACTTAAATTGAGTTTTATTTATGGACGCCCTTTAACTGCTATGGTCATTTTGCTCATAGGCCTCTATCAGGCTTGAGGTTCTTTTGCGTGCCGTAAACCTACCACACGGGAGCACCGACTTTACTTCACTTCCATGCTAAGGATTTTTACACCCGAAAAAAGATCCATCGCCCTCCGCTGGGTTTGAACCGGCGACCTCGGGAACCGGAGGCTAGCATATTACCACAAAGTTACAGCTAACATTGTTCGAGGAAACAGAATTTACGTTAACTTCAATGTTAAATCACTTTAACACTGTGTTGAAATCTAACAGCGATTGGTGAAATGTTGGAACTGTTAGACACTTCCGCGCGTCTCTGTGGCCCATCTGCCTGCGTCTATAGCCTCCTGTGGTTCCTTCACTTCATCCCTTCACATAAAGAATGGCGTTGCTCATTAATCTCATTTTATAATTAAACACAACAACAACGTTACTAAACGTTCCTCGAATATGTTTTTATTGGAATTGTTAAATGCTATTGCCTAAGAAAATATTTTCATCTTCACAATTACTTTAAAACAGGCAATAGGCCTGTGAAATTGGGTGAAAATCTGGAAATAATACAAAAATTGCATATTAACACACTGTGCAGCCTTTTAATTGCTCTTGAAGACAATACTATTTCAGTTTTAAGCTTCATTTTCCTGAAAACATATCTTCTCATCTTTTTTATTACTTAAAATGCTCCACTTGTCAAAATTATTGACGATTAACTTCTAATTTTGAGCAAAACTTCATTGACGATTACTTTAAAAACTCACAGCCGTTTTTAAAATTGTATAATTATGTTATACATTATCATCATCATCATCCTCATCAGCCTTCAATGCACCTTCGGTTCGGTCTTCCTGGATTTCTTCGGCCTATTGGATTGGATTGTGAAGTGGAGGGGATTCGGCAGCGATCCAGGAATGAGGATATTGTACCCACGAAGGGGCGCCCCTGGGAGGGAGGGAGGAAGGGACGAGGTAAGGGATACACTGGGCGGCCGAAATCAGGAATGACGGCACAGCAATGACAGGGTGCCTACAGTTTCCAGATTGAGACTGACAGTCGGACTAGCAGACCGGGGACCTCGCCCCACGTAGGGTCCAATGCGCCCCAGTGGTTGGCCCTTATGTCCCGGAAAACAACCGAAGACTGAGGGACGGATAAAGATCACAGAGGACATTCTTTTTCCCTACCACGCTGCACCGAAACACCATCGCCAACACTGCCAACCCTGAAACAAATCAGATGGTGTGAACTAGGAATGAAATAATCAATGGAACAAATGGAGAGACAGGAAACTCTAGGGATGAAAGAAACCACACAGTATTCGCTTGACGACCCGGGAAAACACTGGAAAAAACCCACAGTGGACGTTCGCCGGGAATCAAACCCAGGACCATATACCGTCTGAGTCATCCCGCTCGATTTTTTCGGCCTATAGTCATTATAACAGCTGCATTTGAATTATAAAAAACTCCAACATGGGCTTCTGTATAATGGCCTGTTAAAGGCAAAATAAAATTGTGAATAAGCAGTAACCTTTTGACACGTTGATAGGTCAAGGATTGTGCATTTTAGTATTTTCACCGATGGGTTTTCTTCTTAAACGGATTGCCCTCTCTTTGCAGGACCTACAAGCCAATACCTTGTGTCGGTAGTCTGTCGAGGAGCAAGTAAACTCTGGATCATAGCATATTCAGGATGGTGATAGCCCAGTGCCTGGTATGGCCATAAAGAAGATGGAAATGAAATGTAGTGACGAAAGTGATGATAGGAAAAATTCGCGGATCAAATTATCCAGCATTCACTTAGCCACCGAGGAAAACTGCAAGGAAGCCTTCGGTCAGGTTGGTCGGCCCCGGGGGTTTAAACAACGACCTCCCGAATTATCGCGGCGCCACGTCGCTCGGTTGGGTTTTCTTAAGTAAATGATTTAAAAAGAGCTCAGTGTAGCAGCCATGTAGAATAAAACTTTGAGTAATGTTGCTCCAGAGGTCGAGTGCCGCGCAACGTCAGACAGGCTACCCTGTAGAAAAAAAAACGCTAAAATTTCGCGAATGTGTGGCATTTCGCTTTTTAAATGCCCCACGGTTGCTTAAGTACTTCCGATTATGTATTCTGTCGGGATTTATTGAATTGGTTATGTAACCTGGCGTGAATTTGCCATGGACAACTTACGAATCGTTGCAGAGAATGAGATCTTAAATAAATACGCTGTCCTAATGGAAAATTGGGACATAGAACAGCTTGCAGAAGAGCTAGCAACTCCAGAGATAGCAACCTTGAGAGGCAGTTCGGTACTTCTGAGGAGCTCTTCAACTCATACTTGCATGAGTTCATGTACAGGAACAGCTGTCCCATTTGGAGAGTGTTTCAGAATTTTCTTGTGACACTCTCCGAGAATTATCCTGCGACATAACATCTCTGCTCCTTTTTGGTTCGTCTTCTCCCTCAGAACTTCCTTTTCATCTTTCTTTTCTTCCAAAATTTTATATTTCTTCATTGTCTTATTGCATCGATGCAAAACAGCCTTTATTAAGGCTAACAATTGCACCGTGAAAGAGTAGATATGTCCTTGGACATAATTATAGTAGCATTCATTATTATTTAGTTGTATTACATTTGCTTATTGCGTCGCGCTAATTATTTAGTTGTATTACATTTGCTTATTGCGTCGCGGTAATTATTTAGTTATGTTACATTTGCTTACTGTTGCACGGTGAAGAAGGTTAATTTCATGGTGTTGTTGTATTGTATTTCGACTGTTGGGGAGCCGAACTTGAAGTAGTTGCAACCGCACGTATAGTACCCGGTAGCCTTCGCCCCAAGTTTAAAAACATTAACTTTGTATTTTTACTGTTTCTTTAAATATTATATATTTATGTTTGCCTCGGCTGCGTCAGTATTATTGTTAGAGACATGAATATCTTTGCAGGGAGTATTGCGACTAAGAATGTAGGCTTGCACAGATTATAATTTTTACTTCACTACATTTATTAATCCTTGACACGATTTAAATAACACTTCACTGATATAGAGAGCTGTGAGATTATTTGTTAATTACTTACACTTTGTTTTAAACACGTAAATTATTTTCGTCTCACACTGAATACGTATTAAACTTCTCGAGGACGCGTTTCGCGTCCAGTTAGCAACGCTGTCTACTAGCAACTGATTTCTGAATTTGTACAATTTGCCCTATTTCAGTTTCTGATTGGCTAATCCTACTCCAATAGAATACTTTCATTTAAATTAAGTTTTTTCTGGTTGTTGATTCGCTATTTATAAACTGGCTCAAAAATTTACATTATTGTTGCTCCAATAATTACAAGTAGCATTATTAGACTTTCTTACTCATTATTGCCTCAAGGTTACCTCATTGTTAGCAACCTTTAACCTATTATTCTCACAGCTCCTACATTATTAAATTACGTAATACATTCACATAACATTATTGAACATGTACATAATAATATAAACATTAATACAATGACTGTTACATGCATTTTATATGTTATTTATACACATATTGCTTTAAGGCGAGCTGTTATTATATTTTATATTATATAATTTGACTGAAATCATTTAAGTGTTAAAAACACTGCCTCAACGGCAATCATTCAGTTGAAACATTAAATTGAGTTTTATTTAACTGCTGTGGTCCTTAGCGCCCCATTCTATATCGGGCGTGAAAGACCGGAAATTTTGCTCAGAGGTCTGTTTATCAGGCTTGAGGTTCTTTACATTTATTTAGTAGTGCACGAGCGCCAATGGTCATTACTAAACGCCACGCATTAGACAATAACAACAGTATATTTTACTGCTTCGCGGTTATTATTAAATTTTATTGCATTTGTTCACTATTTCGCGTTTTTCTATTATGACAGCGTATAACAATACAAAACTATTTCCGTTTAACAGTTGGTACCTGACATTGCGCATTTACATCGTCTGCCATGACACGTCGACCTCTGGAGCAACATTACCAAACTTTGTTGGATCATGCCAATGACTAACTCGCATTAAACGTCTGATCATCTCTTAAGAAGAGTTCGGACACCACGTTATCTTTAGCGTGCAGATGTCAATGTCACCGAGTTCGCTCTCCAACCCTCACCTTGCTCCAGTGACCCTTGACCCGATCGTGATCGAGATGCTTGCTCCACTTTCCCAGCGCTTGGCCCCATTTGTACTACACCAAACTTTCTATGCTCCTCTCTCCCCCTCCCTCGCGCCATTTGTCTGCTCCACCCACTATATTCCAACAGTTTGCACGAATGCGGATATGCGAATCTGAAACAGGAACAAACAACGGCACAGCTTCACAAAAACCGCTCCTCCCTCACTCTTCCATAAATCAATGTTGCTAAGGCTTACTATTTTCTATCTGCTCCTTGTTAATCGAGATGAACCTTCATTACATGTTTCATTGTAGGTACCTATAAAAAGGCTAATGCGATACTCAGTCGGAATTTTATTTTCTCTACTGAAAATAGGGGAAGTACTTCATTCCACCCAAAAATTCTTTATCCACATTTCAACGGAAATACACGTTTCGAGACTCCCTGAATAAAAAACAAACAGCATTTATAGAAAAAGGTCCGCGTGTCTGTGAACAGCATACTCAAAACAAAAATGAAAAAGTCAGTTAAACACCGTACTTGGTACTCAAATTCAATATGTTCCAAGGATGTGACACGAAGATTTTCAAGAAAATACCCCACCACAAACTACCGTTTACATGGAAATTAGCTTCGTTATTTTTTATTGTCTCAAGAATGACTAACGATTTTGATTAAAACAACATATGTTTAAGACATTTACATGACAAAAATAATTATATATTTAATTTTCTGGCAATAGCCTCTGAATGTCTTTAGTATAATTGGTAAACCGTACGTTCGGCCCTTTTTGTTTGCAACGTGACCCCTAGGAGGGAAGGATGAGGAGAGAGACCCGAAGGACGACCAGATCCGGATGTCGACGGGTGCAAGCATGGCGGGGTCCCTAACGACGCCGCACGGTCCCTGCCCACAAGCCGAGCCCCACGCTGTGGAGAGACCTAACTGAGCGGTACCGCAGCGACACCTTTACAGAGCGGAAGCCACCGCCCAGCCGCAACTTGCCGAACACCGTCGCCTGGTTCTACAACCCTGAAACAATGACAAGGAAGATTATGGCTACAGCAAATGAGAGGAAGGAGAGTCGTGGTAGAAAATGAACCACCCCAACATTCGTCACCCGCGAAACCACGAAAAAACCCATGGTCCAGTGTGGGCGGTTGCTGGGGATCGATCCCGGGACCTCTGGAATGCGGGCCACCGACGACACCGCCTGAGCCATCCCGCTCGGTTATTGGTAAACCGTGAGAGATAAACAAAATATCAGTACACGAAGATGTAGATCTCATTAAAGCACACGATTTATTTTAAAGTATTTTGTGGCTGGTCCCGTAGCTCAGTCGGTAGAGCAACTTCCTGTTGTGTGAGAGGTCCTGGGTTCGATTCCCGGCTGTGGTTGGGAGTTTTTCTCCACACAAGATTATTCCCTATCCTCCCTAGAGTCTGGAAAAATGAACGAGAGTGTGAATGTGTGTGACCTAATGTAGAAAAACCAGAAATCCAATGACAACTGTATACGAGTTGCCGAAGTGCTATATGTTCCAAAGGCCGCTGATATGACCATTGCAGTTAAAGGCTACATAAATGCAGCAATAAAAAATAAAAAATTGCGGCATTAACTATTTCTGACATATTATTTCGTATTGGTTTGAATTTTCAAATCCTTTATACTTTTCTCAACTGCTTTTGTCTTTCTTTCTTTATTTATTTCTTTCTTTCTTTCTTTCTTCTCTTCCTTCCTTTTCGTGTTCATGCAAAGAGAACAGAATTTCCTAACCATAACATAGCGACCGGCTATGGAAAGATTTGGCTATCGTTTTAGCTTACTGTATTCTTCCACAAATAAACGTATAAAGAAGTGGGTAGAAGAATAAGAAGAGTGAGTAGAGAAAGTCGTGTGAATGCAACACATCAGATTTTTAAATGGCGGATCGTTATGTGATGGCTTTAAAATTCCATGACCACGAGAAAAAACGAATAACGACTTACCACTTGAGAAAAAGTACAGTGCGATCCGTATAAACCTGAACTACTTTAATGGACCATAATTTCCCTCTGAAAGCTCGTAGAAGTGTGAAATTTGTTTTGATGATGTAAATGGCTCTGGGAGTATCAGTACCACTGCCATTTGTTGACTATGTTGTTTTATTTCGATGGCAAGTATGGGCATTGTTGGTATTGTTGACAGTCTTTAGTTTGCAGTCGTAACAGAAACATGCAATACTGGCTTCGAGAGTGTGTGTTCATTGTGAAAGCGTATTGGAAGACAAATTAATTGATAACACAACGGGAATTTCGAAGAAAATTCAATATGCGCGATGTTCCAACAAAGGCAACAATTTTATCGCTAGTAAGAAAGCTGGAAACAACTGGTGTACTCGCCAGTGAGAATGGAAAACATAGACTATCATTGAGTGCAGAGTCTGTTGATAATAATTAATGTTCGAGGACGCTTAGTGAACTCTCCAAAGAAATCATTGCGTCGATCGAGTCAGGAGACAGGCTGTTCAAATGGCACTTGTCAAAGAGCTGCGAAGAAATCGAGATTGCGACCATATAGAGCGCGTATGGTGCAGCAATTGAAAGAAGCACATCATGAAGAATGAATGTGTTATTTTCGATGGGTTCAGGGTTTTCCAGACATTCTCTCCATAACGTGGTTTACAGATGAGGCATGGTTTCATATGTCAGGTTACATCAACACAAAACAGCAGATACTGGGCTGTTGTACACCCCCATATCATCACACCACTGCATGATGAAAAGGTTGGGGTGTGGTGCGGTTTGTCAGCTTCCAGGATTGTTGGCCCCATCTTCTTTGATACGATTGTAGATACTGCAATTTGTGGCAGTATTTTATATCACAACAATGTAAATGCCAGAGTGATTATAGTGTAAATTAACATTATTGTATGACAATGATTTGAGATGTTTGTTAATTATAAGCATCGTTAGGAAATAAGTTTACACGGCCTCACTGAAACTGACAATAGGAGCGGATAATAATGAAACGAGGGGGTGAGTTGTTTATCAATTAGAAGAGACAAACAAATGACGTCAGATTAGCGCGCTTTTCTTAGAAATGGAGGGAATATCTTCCCTAGAGCATTTGTGTTCGTAATTTTAATTAGATATAAAAATAGACGCTAATGTTGGCGCGCTTTATTAACCAATAGCAGCTCCGTTATACTGTTTAGGCATATCGGGGTGATGGAGTATAAAAAGCTAAAGCCAGAGACGGGTAACGTTCGGTCCAACAGAAGCACTCGCGGGTAATACGTCGCGCAGTTCAACAGAATCATACAAAGGTTATACGTCGCACAGTTCAACAGAAGTATTCACGGGTTACACATCGCACAGTTTAAGAGAATCATTCACAGATTATACGTCGTGCAGTTTTACAGAATCTCTCGCGTCGTAAAGTTAGTTATAAATGTGAAATACGCGAATTAATAATGTGCAGCAAATATATAATTATAGTGACATTAGAAAATATAACAGTTTCAGTCGGGCGTGTATCAAGAGTAATTATGTGAAATGAATAAAGTGTGACGGCAATAAAAGTGTAAAAACAAAATTCTTTTTTCAGTGTTATCTTTCAGTAAAAACTCCTTTCCGTTTACACACCCTGTTTAAGAGATATGCTCGACTGAGAAATAATAGCTAGCCGGAGGACAAAGAACCCAAAATTCGAACTAGTAATACAATAACAGGCGCTCAGCAAAAAGATAACACGAAGTGACCGCGACAAATTTATGGGCTACTTCAATGCATTTGTGGAGCAGCTGGATGATATCGAATTGAAAGAAGGCTATTTCCAGCAAGATGGAGCAACGTGTCATACATCTAACTCCTCCAAGCAACTTGTAACCAGTTTCTTTGATAATCGAATAATCTCAAAAGGCCTGTGGCCCCACAGATCACCTGACCTAACCTCGCCGGACTTTTTTTAATGGGGGATACCTTAAAAATAGTGTATAAGAATAGACCCCTGACAATTGCTGAACTCCGTGAATCCATTAGTAACGAAATAAGTAACATTGGCGAGGATATCCTTCGTAGAACATCACAGAATATGCTGAAACGAGTGCAGATATGCATGGATGCCTGTGGAGGACACTTCCAACATTTGCTCTGAGGAACAATGAACAATGTAATCTCCCAATTGTGTATTACCTATATTCTCCCAAAGTTGCATATGTGTCCTATTATTGGTTCAAGAGTTACGGCCCATTAAAGTGGTTCAGGTTTATATGGATCACACTATATAATAGAATTCAAATCGGCTGCCTCTGCGTTCGTGTGGTCAGCACTTGGCTTCTTAACCCAGAGGTCATGGTTTCGACTACCGGCTGGAGCGGGAAAATGCTTTCTTTCAACGGAATCATTCCCTATCCTCCACAGATTCTGAAAGTGTGAATGTGGAAGTGTTGGTATGTTTAATAGTTAAAAACTAACGTTAAGAAACACTACGCGGTACCGTAGAACAATAACATCAGTTGTTCCTCAGGTCAGAGCCTCCGATATGAACATGCAAGTCAAATGAGGCTATACAAACGAAAAAAAAATCTCGGAAATGGTTAATGCAACAATAAATTTATTAAAAAAACAACAACATGTGTTTTAATAAATATTGCTTTTTTCTGTAGTAAGGTTTTGTCCATCTCTTATGGTTTACCAGTTATACAAAAGTCATTCAGAATGAAGAGGTCTTAATAGGTTATTCCCAGAAAATTCAACGTATACATTTTATTTGCCATGTAAATATCTTTAATATATGGTACTTTAATCAAAATCGTTAAACAAATTTTTGAGAAAATTAAAAAATAAAGTTTTTTGTCGTGTAAAGGGTAATTTGGGATGCCAGGGGGGATTTTCTTGAAAATTTTCGTGTCGCATTCTTGCAAGACGCTGAACTTTGTCGCAGTTCTCATGGCTCGTGTTATCTTATTTACTGGGCGCCTCTTGTTTTATTATTTTAAATTTGGGTTCATTGTCCTCCGGCTAGCTATTAAAACTCAGTCGAGCAAGTGTCTCTAAGCAGGGCGTGTAACGGAAAGGAGTTGTTGCTAAAAGATAACACTGATAAAATAATTTGTTTCTACACTTTTATTGCCGTCACAATTAATAATTCACATATTCAACCTTTATACACGCCTGACTGAAACTGTGATATTTCCGAATATAACCACAGTCGTTTAGTTGCCGCGCACCAATTACTTCACCTACTTTACATTTTTGTAACTAATTCTGCGACGCGCACCTCGTGAGAGATTCTTCAGAACTGTGCGACACTTGCTTATGGCTCGAGAATATATACTCCTTCACCTCGAATTGCCTAAACATTATAATATAGTTGCTATTGGTTGCCAAATCGCGCCCACTTTAGCGTCTGTGTTGGTCAGCCAATCACTACTACTAACATATATGCCCTAGGGAAGATATTCCCTCCATTTCTAAAAAAGGCACGCTACCCTGACGTCATTTTGTTTATCTCTTCTTAGTGATAAACAACTCACCCCCTCGGTTTATTGTTACCCACTTCTATTATCAGTTTCAGTGAGGCCGTGCAAACTTATTTCCTAACAATACTTATAGCTAACAAACATCTAAAATCCTGTACATACAATAATATTAATTTACACTACAATCACTTTGGCATTCACAGCATGTTATGATATAAAATATTGCCTCAACTTAAATATCAAGTTTGGTATTTAACCAACTTTTTGTTTTTAAGAAATCTGTTCACAGATACACAGACCTTTTTCTAAAAATCTGATGTGTTACACTCGCATGACTTTCTCTACCATCTACCGCTTATTAGGTATACAAATTATTATTACGAAAGTTTGTTTTCCTATGTTCTTCGTTTTAATCGAGATAATCCTTTCCGGAAATATGTACACCCCCTCAAGGGAGTATTCGTTTGCACTTTAAAAAAGTTTAGCAGTCAAATTAAAGGAGGAAAAAAATATATTTCTTTAATATAAAGATTAAATGCTAATACACTTTACGTGTTTAGGCGGTTTTTCAGATCGTTTATTTTATCAGTTTTATACATTTTTGAAAAACATGCCAAAATTGCAACTCTTTTGTACCTGGTGTTTTCAAAACTATCTTAGATGCATCCAGTAGAGCAATTTGTTTTGTGTATTACTAGAATTTGCGGTAAAAACAGGACTGTATTTGACGGAGGAATAAAATGTCAACTCTTTGACTTAATTCCTCATTTTAGGCTCACTTTATACGACTTCACGAATTTATTTCTCCACCTGTTTAAGTCACATGTCGATGAAAGAGTGTGGATGAATGCACAAAAAAAATGGTCTACCCATTTGCTGAAATGAATTGCATTTTTAAGAAGACCCTTTTTTTATGTGCTGCGTTTTCGTCTATTGCTTAACGTTTATGATTTATACAAGTTTATATAAAATTCCTTCAGAATGAAGGGGACTTCACAAGTTATTCCCAGAAAATTTAAGATATACGTTTTATTTGTCATCTAAATATGTTTAATGTATGGTACGTTAGAGACATTTTTTAGAAAATAAAAAATGTTGAAATATGTTCAATGAAAAGAGTAATTTGGGATTTGGAATTTTCTTGAAAATCTTTGTGTCGCAACTTTAGAAGGTACTGAAGCTAAATACGAAGTTTGGTATTTATCCGACCTTCCGTCTTAGAGCTATTCACAGACACGGACCTTTTCCTAAAAATGCTTCTTCTTTTGGTATCAGGAAGCCTCAAAACGTGTATTTACGGTGAAACCTCGACATCGAATTTTTGGGTGGAATACAATACTTTACTACTTACTGAAGATGCTGGTAGAGAAAGTAACAAGAATACGACGTTCTACGCTCCCAGAACGGTTAACTTATCAAGAGTGTATAATATGCTTAAACAATATGACAATACACTGTCTCGTTGCGGATGGATCCTTGTTCCAAATCTGCATGGTTCGCGTGTGTACTGTTTAAATATAGAAACAGCAGAAGGTCGTTTTCTCGCCTTGCAACTTGTTATAATCCGATAGCTTTTCTGTTCAAGTGATGTTTGTAAATAGTTTGAAGGTCGTTCCTACAGCGCTGTAATCCAGATTTGGCTTCGGAAGGGAGCAGTGGGAAGTAGACGCACAGGAAGTGTAGCAGGTCCATAAAGTGCAGCGGCAGTTGCATTCAAGGTCACGCATGGGCATTATCTGCCCTCTTTCTCTCTCGCACATGGCAGCTGTCAGGACAAAATGTCACACTGGTGGGTCGCACGGGACGGGACGGAAGGGCTTCCGCCACGTGCTGATGGTTACCTGCGCGCGCACTCCACGCCCTACTGCTGCATCATCAGACGCTGTTTCAATTCGCGATCGCTTGCTTCAAAATCGTCCCACGAACATAAACCTTTCTCGCTTTGTTGGGTGTTTAAATAAGCTTTTGAATGGTTTTATTTCGATAAATCCTTCTTTTTAAAAAATTCAGTTTCTAGCCCTCAAAGTTCATTCCTTTTTACTTTTCTCTGCCACGTACCTAGTAGGTAGAGGAAGAAGGTATTGTTTTCCAGCATAACTCAAAAACGCGTGTGTGTAACAGGAAGATTCTCAAGAAAATCCCCCATCCCAAACTACTCTTTACATGCAAACTTGTTTCGAAATTGTTTATTTTTGAAAGAATGGCTCGAGCGATTTTGATTAAAATACCATACATTAAAAATATTTGCATGAAAAATAAAATATATATCTTGAAGTTGCTGGGAATAGCCTGTGAAACTCTTTTCATCTCGTACAGTTGGTAAGCGAAAGTACAGTTGGTACTACTCAAAAATGCAGATCTCATTAAAACACACAATTTATTACAAATTACTTTTTTGAGGCATCAGCCATTTCCGAGATATTCGTTATTAATGGTTCCAATTGTTCAATGCTTAGCAATTCTTTTAAAGTCCTGTAGATTTTCAATTGTTTCTGGCGACTGCATGGAAAGAGTATAGAATTTTGTTCTTAAACATTTGACTATCCCTGTTCTCTTCATATCTATGACGAAATGTGTAATGTAGGTATTTCTGCACATATTTACCTCATTAAAATGTAGTAGATAGAAAAATAAGCTTTCGTAAGAATAGTTTTTATGCCCATTAATAAATGATACAGTGTAGGGAAAGTCATGTGAATGTAACACATCAGATTTTTTTAATCCGCAATTTACACAATGGAGTGGCCGTGTTACATATTGTACATGTTACTTGTCTCGTTTACACTTGCTGATATAATTGGCGCAACAGTTCTAGACATGTGAAAATCTTAATGACAGCTATGGAGCGAGTTACTTACCAGATCAGAAGGTGGCCGGTCGTCTGCATGCTGCAGGAGTGCGTGGGACAGTCATTGTCAAATATCCGCACACCGGTTATGCACTGCACTGATAAACTTAGTTATATACAGTATATTTAAATCCACCGCTGTAAAAAGCGCTTAATATAGCACACTGTCAATCATCTGGTAGGTAGGTGGTTTGTAAGTTTAGGTGTTAATGGTAAGAAGGATTGTGGATAACCAACATATTAGCTATCAACATGGTGTTGATTCACTTCATGTAATTTTATGTATTCATTTCTTGATAAAAAATCTCCTGTTTTGTGTTGCGACTTCTAAAAGAAGGGTATTTGGAACGAAGCCGATCTTTCCAACAGCATGAACGATATATAAATATTTGCCCTTTGGCAACAGGTGCCTGCAAACCTAATTCGCTATTGTCACTCCAACTTTTAATTGCTTTATAACTGCTGAGTATGCATGACTCATCTTCATACACTGTAGTTCGACCCTCGAATTTGTACCTCTGAGTAAGTTACTCTTCCAGCTGAGATCGTATGTCGTGCTTTTCTATTGGAACTCTTCTATTTTATTTTCTTCCACTTGAACCCTAAATATTTATAGTTTTTCTGAGATTTGTAGTACCACCATGAAAATTTATGATTGATGAGCAATCTGCTTATTGTTGGCACAGTTTTTTCTTCCGCATAGAAATTGTGAATCGTGCGCTGAATGACGCGTTTGTCGAAATCGTCTATTTCTGTAACAGGTTTAGGGACCTTATGTTTCTTCCTAGGTGTGTCAAATGGTACTCTTTCATCCATATGTTTTTTCTTATCTTGGAGAACTCTTTCTTTCACTCTCCTAAGGCTTTTGTGGAACTCGGGTGAAATATATTTTCTTCCTTCATCTCTGCTTCTTGCTTCATGAAGTCGAGGACATTTGCAATTATTTCCCTGCTTTGACTATATAAAGCTACCACTTAACTTTGAAAACGTAGGAGTCAGGTTATAACTATCGCAAATATAAAATAAGCACTATTTAGGTACTTTTGAAACTACAACCAGATGCGGACACTTTCTATGCGGACTGTAATTGTTACGCACTGTGAGTAAGCAAAGGTATTATATCGCTTTCGTTGATTACGCTAAACATAAACCATTCCTAGGCTCGGCAGCTGGGGTGGCAATCAGGGTCACGATTCCAGAAGTTTTGCGCCAGCTATAAGCATGCTTGCTGTGCTGAATGTTGACATGGCGGCTGTTGGCTTTCTGCGAATGCAGAGCAGGACACCGACACGATCAGCCTAGGTTGTTAAGGCAACGAACTCGTGAACGGTAGGTCTACTGTTCAAATCCCGTCATAGCTGGCAAGTGCGCTAGAGGAATCCTGAATTTAGGCTTGGAATGTTTCCTTCCCATATTTCCTTTCCCAATTATCATTTATTTCATTAATCATCAGTATGGGTCACCATAGGTCACAAAATGGAGGTTTTATTTTACTTTTTTGGGAGGCCGTTTTCGGATTTTTCTCTTTTTTTCTGATAGGTCCTTTATAGGTCTAAACACCTTTTTTGTAACTTCACCTTCTTTCGATTACATTTTTACTGCTCTTTTTCAATTAGACAGCAATCATTTAAACAGATTAACATCGCAATCTACAAAATGTGAGTGAAAGAGGAAACGTTTTATTCTTGAAGTTTTTCTCACTGTATGTTTAATACCACCAGAATCTTTAAAAACGAGGGCGGATCGAAAAGTAACGCACAAAATTTTTTTACAAAAACGTTTAATAGTTAAAACAACAACAAAAATCACAAATGAGCTTACACCTTTTACCTACTTTTCGACATAGTCACCAAGTTTCTCAACACATTTCTCCCATCATGTTAGCAGTGTCCGTTTCCTTGGAGTATAGCCGTCTGCGGACTACTGATTTCACTTCCGCATCTGTCGCAAAGCGTTGGCAGGCCAGGAATTTCTTCATGGGACCACACAGATGAAAGTCCGACGATGCAAGGTCCGGACTGTATGGTGGGTGCTGGAGTGATTTTCTGAAGAACAGCAGCAGCAACATGGGGGCGAGCATTGTCATGAAGAATATCGTACACTGCACCATAGGAAATGTTGAACTGTTGCGATAAGGTTCGCAGTTGCACACGCCGGTCGTTCAAAATTGCCGCCTCAGTGCCTCTGACATTCTGCGGGGTTGCAGCTGTTACCGGCCTCCCGGAGCGTGACTAAGGTTCACACGCCCTCAAGGAAGGTCCATGCAACCATCCCTATATACGCCACGCATGTCCCTGTGAATATCATTCGGTTTATGCCCTTTGGCCCACAAATATCGAACCACATCTCTCTGCTCTTCACACGTGGACGACAGTAACATGCGTTCCATCTTTGTTGCGTAGTTCACGCTTCTCTCGCTAGAGCTGCACATGAAACAAAAAATACCCTCTGTAGTGAAAACTTCAAACTATATCTGTGTGAAATTGCAACTTTCCAGCTGCAATACCAAGGCAAAATATATATATATATATATATATATATATATATATATATATATATATATATTATGCGTTACTTTTCGATCCGCCCTCGTACTTATAAAGCAAAAATGTTTAAACTCTATTTTAAAGAATAACAGTTTGTTGTTACGTGATAAATTAAGTGCATCAATGTCTCCTGCAATATGTATGTGCATCAAGGGTCCATTAATAAAACAATTTGCGGAAAATGTCAGACATTCCCTTTTAGCAATGGCTAATGTACTGCTGATGTCTGATGTCAAGCCTTATATTCACTATTTAAATATGTAATTAAAATTTGAATCAATTGTTAAACATTTCATCAATTTGCATCACATGTTTACATTATTTTTTCCAGTAGGTTATTTTTAGCCATTTTGAAGGTCTTCAACTTCCGAGCCCTATATCAGCCTCTACCGGGCATTAAACACTGCTAAAAGGAAAAGAAAATTAAAAAAAAATGAATAGGACATTTCACCGCTGAAGGTGGTCTCAAAACGCGCTGAAAATTGCAATAGAGTGAAAAATATCCTCGCGGCCGAGTTGGCACTCCACGGTCGCTAGTTTCGCGAAGTAGATACGCATGAAATAGTGTAGGTAGATTATGATACAAGTGTTTAAAGTAGGATTGCGAGACATTCCTATTCCCAAAATAAACCCCTTTTAACATGTGTGGCATAAACTATTTTTTGTTTTTGACAGCGCTCTAAGTCGTAAAATATAAATAAAATAATATTACCTGTATTGATTCCTGAAACTAAGAGAAATCACGTTTAGAACGAGATTAACTCACGTGTATAGCGAGATGACAGATGTTTTGTTGATTCACTAGCAGTCATTTTCAGTGAAATTATTTTCAACATGCTTTGCCTTACACCAGGCAATGAAGCGATTAAATGCTATATCATGTTGCTTTCTGGATTTTTGGGTAAGTACTTCTAGCGTTATTCTTGCTTCTGCAATTTCACCTGGCTCTTCCATTTCAGTTTCTTCTGAATTCATAATTTCCACCATTTAACCTTCATGTAGGTTATAGTAGATAAAATAAAGCATAATGCTGTCAGTATAACTTATAGGTCAACTCTACAACGAATTGCGATAAATTTGAGTATGACGATTTATATTGTGAACAGATAATGTGACCATGTAGCAGGAAAACGTTCTTCCTCTGCTGCAGTGACCTGGTCTCCGACTACCTCTGCTCAGCGGCTGATGATTTCTCCGTTCCTAATAAACTACCTATCTAATTTCACAGGTCTCAGGGTTTTCGTAGGTGAGGCAAATTAAAATACACTGCATTTCCCTTAAAACTGTGCTTTATTATCAAGTAAATACTTATGGACGGCTAGCTTTTCCCATTGTAACAATTCCCACCATAATAATAAATTAGGAGCCTAGTCTAACTGCACACGCTTCCCCACCCATATGCACATACGTGCATCCGTCGCCCAGAGAGTATCACTGTGTGTCGACGAGATTCTATAAGAGAGTGAAAATATGGGGCGTTCTTCCCCTTTTTATACCCAAACTTAGTAACGCTCACCTTTGCGCCTCAAAATGTAACGACATTTCTAATTGGTCCTCAGACCGCGTTACCTTATTATGTATGAAAATATTCTGCTCCAAAGTTTTTCGCACACGCGTCCCAATGACGCACACAGAAGCAGATTCAATATCTCTGTCTCTTTCCTTTCTATATCTTGTCTCTTTCTATTTCTCCTTACTGTTTCCAGTTCCTTGCTCATTAGCTTGATGAAAGGTGGGCTCTACCTAGAATTATCTTTTACCTGGAATTAGCTAGCTTGCCCGTCCCTTGCATATCTAAGTTACAATCTGCTTTTTACATTTCTTGGTTGCTAAATATTCTAACATCTTTCTTGGTGAATTATATTATTATGTACAATTCTTGTTTTATATATATATATATATATATATATATGTGTGTGTGTGTGTGTGTGTGTGGTATATCCCCTTTCAAGCGCCATGAGAAATTAATCATGTAAAAGGACATAATGAAAAGTAAAACCTACTCAAACCAAGTCGAATTATTAAACATATGCAAATACAAAGCATGTAATTGGACTTGAAACCAAAGTTGGTCACAGTAGAGTGGTATAAAAACTGTATCGCACTGGTGTGATAATGTAAAGATTTTAGCTCGTGTGCACTATGTTAAAAGTTCTACTTTTTGGTCATGCTGTCTAAAAGTGTTAATTATGGATTATTAAGAGAAAACGTACCATCCAAAATACATAATAACGTTTTTCCTTCCCCTCCGTAACACACTGACGTCGCAAGAGGAAAAACTACCTGACTATTGCAAATTATTTGGTTGCATTTCCAAGCCAGTGGTGTGTTTGTTCCGTGGGAGGCAGGCTAGGTTGCGTCAGGACGTCCAAGGTCCTCCTGGTGACAGCATATGCCATAACTTTGTCCTTCGCCATCATGATCACATGCAGGCCGTCTGCTGTCTTTGTTCTGCGGGCTGCAACTGCCGCGTCTTCAGTAAAACAGAAGCAGTCCGATTTGGTTATATTCGTATGAGTTGCTTATATGGAGTTTATAAAAGTGTATTTGGATTCATTTAAGCTGAGATTAAAAGCCATATCCTGTGCTAAATTCAGATCCATTACCTCGAAGTATTGAAGATCTCAGACTGAAATTTTTCAAGGATATAGAGACATGCCTTCTAAGTTTCCTGATGTATACTTTTATCCAACAAGTTTGTTTATTAAGTAAGATAGTATTATTTGTGTAATTATATCACATATTTATTAAAATAAACCAGCAACTGCCTTTTAAAAATAACCAACTAGGTAACTAATACCAAAGCAGACCCACAAAGGCGATTAGAGACTGTTTTTATTATTCTAAAATTTAATTTGGCTACCTCCAATGCATAGTTTCTGAGAAAAGGTTCATTTATGTCAGAAAATATCATTCACAGAAATAGCTGTTCAAAATAAAAATGTAGAAAACAATCTCACGTATATTGGCAAAGAAAGAAACCACAAGGCTGCCATATTTTACAGTAGTACCAGTTTGTAGAGCGAAATTCTCAAAAAAGATGAGCTGAAGTTTACCTCGACTCCAAAGTGTGTAGGAAGTATGATTTGTTGTTGCTTTTCTTTTCTTCTGTGGAGTGGTGCAGAATTCATAGTGTAAAATAACAGATGCAATGCCATTTGTAAAAGAATATTTAAAAATATAAGTATTGTGCCAACAATTATAAAATATTTATAAAATTAAAGAGTAAAATTCAATTTATAAAACTGTACAAAAACAAAAAGCGTCCCCTTTTTTGCAATTTCTATCATTTGGTTTGCCTTTAAGTTGATGTCCATTAGCAAGCACTTATTAATAAGGCAATGATGCTTTATGTGTTAACACCAATCTACAACCTTAAATAATTATAGCCTCTACCTTCCCATAATTTTTTATTCCAGTACATTCACATTTAGTTTCTAAAACAATTTCGTTAGTTGTTCCTTTAAAATGCCTATACAAAATATAGTTGCTATTTCAAAATCTAATTAAGAACTTAGATCTTTTCTGATTTCGTTTATGTGATCAAAAATTAGACTCTAAGAAAGAACGTTTTATAATAATAATTAATGAGTGATAGGACGACACTACTATCTCTCGATACTCTACACTGGTTCTGATTTTTAAGCACCGTTAGGGTGATTAAAAACAAACTGTATAGCGATAGCTTGTTCATTGTATTATACCTATCTTTCTTAGTATAAACACATGTGATCAAGTTTGTATTGTATGCTAATTCCATAATTCTTCCTTTTTACGTTCTGCAATTGGCAGGAATTTTTTTTTATTTTGATAATGCCACAAGTTATATACCCCCTATTGTTATTCAAGACTGCTAATAATAATAATAATAATAATAATAATAATAATAATAATAATAATAATAATGATTCCCTTGCTTTTCTTTTTATGTAACTATATTTTGTGCTGAAAACTTTATTTTTAAGGATTTTCTGTCCATAGAAAAACAAAATACTAGAAATTCTTCTTTATTCTGCAACCTTGAAAATATAAACAAATACATATGTTTTACATGAAACTCAAACAAGTAAAAATAACAAATATTTCCATGCGTTGTATCTACTCGCGTCTTAAGTTCCGATTTGTTTCGGCTGTGTTCTCAGATTTTGGTCACCGGGGTAGGTAAATGTAATGAGTGAGCGTGAGTCAACAAGCCAGACTATTGCGGAAACGTGATTTAGTACGTCAGCTATATCAACTTCATTCGCAGCTCAGTTAACGCTGCTGAGTACCTCCACTCCTTCCCCCATTGTTTTGCATGTTTTTATTTAGATACAAGTACTTATAGAATGTTGCATTGGTTTACCCACAGGAAACGCAGTCAAGGTCTATCAAACACTACAGTCCAGCAACTCTTTCTGAACACGTGTAAGGCAAAATCGTGAAGTGCCTCATTCCTTATCTAGCATAAAGTCAAACGCAACAACTTTCAATAATGCAATATTAAACATTTAAAAGTATCGAAGGTTTATCTCAAAGTTTTAGACACATTTCGATACCATCGATGGTATGGAGGTGCCATCCCAATACTGCTACTACTGCTACTACTACTGCTTCTACTACTACTACTACTACTACTACTAATAATAATAATAATATAAATAATAGTATACTCCTAACTTAAGTTCAAAACTCGGTATCTAGGAGACTTTACATATTCACCTATATGGGCGTGTTTCCAAAACGATTTCTTCTAAGTTCAGAGATCAAAAGGTTTATTTCCGATGAAAACTTGATATAAATTTTTGTGTTGCACACAGTACTCCCACTACCTAGTCAAATAAGTACCAGCCATTCGTATAGGTTCAATAAACACAAAACAAACCTAATCTAGTGTTAAACGAAAAGCTAATAAGATTTAAAAACTATATATCCAGCAGCTGGAGCAAACAACACGAATTAAATAAATTCAAAAGGCAGTAGCTATCCTCTTTGTATCTATAACGAAATGTGTGATGCAGCTATTTCCGGAAAGGTTTATCTTTATTAAAATGAAGTAGATAGGAAAATAAGTTTTCGTAAAAATAATAATTAGTATAGCCACTAATTAACAATAGAGGTTAGGGAAAGTCATATGAATGTAACACATCAGATTTTTTATTGTATGTCTTGAATTTACTTTTAAAAATATTCAATATTTCTTTTTTAAAAAATGCAGGATTTTACATAACATATTGGAAGTAACTTTAAAAAATAGTTTCAGTATGTTTTAATTCCACAAACATTTTAGACTTGTAGCTACAGTAGTTTTTTAGATAGCGCACCCAAAGCTTTAAAAATCTGTTGTGTTACACTCACATGACTTTCTCTACTCTTGTACAAACCATTTTTACAAACGCTTATTCTCCATATGCTTCATGTTAATCGAGATGTTAATCTTATTGCTAATTTTCTTGTAGATGCAAGGGGAATATGGTAGGTTTTAAGCGATAGTCAAATATTTTAAGAGCTGGTTGCTATGTGGAGTATTCCATTCTATTTGTATTACCAGGACAAAAAAAATAACGAATTCCCATTTCAGAAAAAGTGTAAGTAATGGAAAATTTAAGGGAATAACAAGCAATATCTCGAAAGGGTTCGCTCAACAAAAAAAAATGTATATGACATAAATTGTGTATTTTAACGCGATCTACATTTTTTGTGTAGTAAACTTTTGTCTATCTCTTATGGTTTACCAGTTATGCAAAAGTCGTTCACAATGAAGAATACTTTTGGAGACATTCCCAGAAAATTCGAGTTATACATTTCATTTGTCATGAAAATATCTTAAACATATGATATTTTAATCAAAATCGTTAGAGCCATTTTTGAGAAAATTAAAGTTTTCGAAAAATGTTCCATGTAAAGGGTAATGTGGGGTAGGGGGATTTTCTTGAAAACCTTCGTGTCGCATCTCTGGAAGATACTGAACCTAAATACCAAGTTTGGTGTTTATCGGACTGT
Organism: Deroplatys truncata; assembly: GCA_030765065.1. Taxonomy (NCBI): domain Eukaryota; kingdom Metazoa; phylum Arthropoda; class Insecta; order Mantodea; family Mantidae; genus Deroplatys; species Deroplatys truncata. The sequence continues at coordinate 20,563,505 of CM060979.1, forward strand.
TCGATTCTGAGTTATGCTGTTCACAGACACACACACACACACACACGGACATGTTTCCAAAAATACTTTTTACTTTCTCTACTACGTATAGTAAGTAGGGGAAGTATTGCATTCCACCCGAAAATTCGATACCGAGATTTCACCGGAAATACATGTTTTGAGACCTCCTGAATCCAAAAAAAGCATTTTTGGAAACATGTCCGTGTGTGTGTCTGTCTGTCTGTGTGTCTGTGAACAGCATAACTCAAAAACTAACAGTCGGATAAACACCAAACTTGGTATTTACGTTCAGTATCTTCCAGAGATGCGACACGAAGATTTTCAAGAAAATCCCCCCACCCCAGAGTACCCTTTACATGGAACATTTTTCGAAAATTTTAATTTTCTCAAAAATGGCTCTAACGATTTTGATGAAAATATCATATGTTTAAGATAATGTCATGAGAAATGAAATGTATATCTCGAATTTTCTGGGAATGTCTCCAAACGTATTCTTCATTGTGAACGACTTTTGCATAACTGGTAAACCATAAGAGATAGACAAAATTTTACTACACAAAGAATGTAGATCGCGTTAAAATACACAACTTATGTCATATACATTTCTTTTGTTGAGTGAACCGTTTTCGAGATATTGCTTGTTATTTCCTTAAATTTTCCAATACTTATACTTTTTCTCAAATTCGTTATTCATTTTTTTTATGTCCTGGGCATGCAAAGAGAATGGAATGCGCCACATATCAACCAGCGTTAAAATATTTGACTATCGCTTAAAAGCTACCATGTTTCCCTTGCATCTACAAGAAAATTACCAATAAGATTGACATCTCGATATCTCGATTAACATGAAGCATATGGAGAATAGGCGTTTGTAAAATAGTGTGTACAAGAGTAGAGAAAGTCATGTGAGTGTAACACATCAGATTTTTTTTTATTCAGGAGCCCTCAAACGTGTATTTTCGGTGAAATCTCGGTATCGAATTTTTGTGTGGAATACAATACTTCCCCTACTTACTATACGTAGTAGTAGGCCTATAAAACACGGCACAGGAAAATAAATATTATTATTAGATTTTACAAACGTCAGGGAACTCATTTTGTGAACTTCCTCCGCAGAATAACTTTCTGACCGCCCTTAAAATTATTTACGGTTCAAAATTAAAGAGAGGGTACATGCCCTTGTGTCCCAGGCGCGCGCCGCTGGTTGAAGCACAGTGGATGCAAATGCAGGTCATCGCGGAGTTGTTACGCGCATCCAGAAAGTCCGAGTGTAACAGTAAAATAAATATACGGACGGCTTGGCACGAGTCTCCGGAAAAATAGAATGCAGATGAGGACGCTGCTCCTCTAGTGCAGATGCTGGATATGATGACATCACTGTCTAAAGTAAGTAAGCCAATGCCGGCTTAGTGGTCGACCTCTTGGCTTGCTTGGTCGGACCTTGGTTTTCCGATCAGCAGCCTTCATGCCGCCGCTCTCTCCACATACACGAAAACCCTGGAGCACCAGCTGCGGGCAATCAGCCATCCGAGCGCTATGAAACACATATTTACATACCAAGGCCTTTCGGATTAAACTAATTTATCTTTAGAGAATTAGTTTAAACTGATCTTCAGTTGGTCCGTTTACTCTAAGAGCCAACAACTGTAAGAATAGTATTTAAACAAACTGTGCGCTTTAAAGCGATCAACATTTCTTGTGTAGCAACTTTTTTGTGTATGTCTCTTATGATTTATCGGTCATACAGGGTGAGCCAAAAAACTACGAACCGGCTCCGCGGTATTTTTCAGGTCCGCGTCCTCGGCGCTCGTTGCCGTCTGCCTCTATCATAGAAAGGAGCGGATGAAACCATACATTTTTAAAACTACTTTTAAAGGCTTTACTTACCAACTTTATGAAAGGAGATGCTGAAACTGGCCACCGTCGTTGTCCATACATATTTGGCACCTCTTTAGTAAACTATCCACCACTCGCCGTAGTTCACGTTGAGAAATGCTGGCAATTTCCTGGTGGATATTTTGTTTTAATTCTTCCAGGGTGTGTGGGTTTGTCTTGTATACTTTGTTTTGAGTTACCCTAGAGATAGAAATCGCAGGGGGTTAGGTCGGGGGACCGAGGGGGCCACAAATCACTACTAACAATTCTGTCCTCAAACACACTTTCAATTGCTCTCATCGAAATATGGGCCATAAAAGCTGTTGCACAGTCTTGTTGAAAAAATGCAAAATCACGCTACCTGGCTGTTAATCTCTAAAAAAGGGGATTTACGGGCTTCAACTGTTAATTCGAAAAAAAAATGGCGTTTTATTGTTATTGGCTTGTTATTCATGTCGAGAGCAAGCATTAATAATTTCGTCGTCTCTGAATTTAAATACAATGTTAGAGAAGAGAAATTTAAAATACTGCTGCCTTCTAAGTCGTATGGAATTGAAATAAAAAAGTTAAGAGATAATTCTCGTGTTAAAGAATTATAGATGTTATTTGATTTGTGATTAATAAATAATTGTGAATGTTTTTATTTGAAGCGTCGATATAAATAATTAATTTGCATTTTTTATAAAAATAGCAGCATATAAGCTATCGAAAACTTAAATCTGTTCCTGCTATAAAGTATTGAATGGTTAGTGTAATCTTTATCCACGAAGGACCTGAACATCTACATATATCAATATTACAAAGAGAGAAAATTGTATGTAATGTGGGTGTGTGTGTGTGTTTTGGGTAATCTCAAAAACTATTCAACCGATTTTGATAATTCTTTCACATTTGAAACGCCCTTTCCTTATGGTGAACCTTCTAATTGCAATTCATAAATTACAAAAAAATCGAAAACAGATTTACACAGCCCACGTGCTAGACTTATAAAAGAACATGCTTGTGAGGAAGGTATTTTTGCCTTCCATCTCAAAGGAAGAATCTTTGAGATTGGCATGGGGTAGAAAACAGTCGTTTTCACTCCACAGAAAATGCATATAAAATAAGACAAATGCTACGGATATTTCATTCCAAGGAATATGTATGTAAGTGGTCAGGATTGAGCAACTAACACACACAAAAACAAAAGATAATCGAATATGCTTATAAAGATACGTTACCCTCAAGTAAGAAAGTTGTTGCTTATTTCCTTTGTATGTTATAATCGAGGTAGTTGGCAGGACATGTTAAATAATTGTTTAAAGAGAGAAAATTGTGTACAGCTAACATTAGAAATAATTACTTTATAATTAGTTAATTATAATTAACTATGAAGTAGAATATTTGTTGGTAGTTGGAAGATCTTTCATGTTTATCTGCCCCACGTTTGGGAGCCAATTTGTCGCGGTAACTTCGTGTTAACTTTTGTTGAGCGCCTGTTATTGTTTACTAGTTTGAATTTGGGTTCTTTGTCCTCCGGCTAGCTATTATTACTACTCAGTCGAGCATATCTCTTGAACAGGGTGTGTAAACGGAAAGGATTTGTTACTGAAAGATAACACTTATAAAAGAATTTGTTTTTACACTTTTATTACCGTCGCAATTAATTAATTTCACATATTGACTCTTGATACACGCCAGACTGAAACTGTTATATTTTCTAATATCACTATAATCACTTAATGCTGCACATTATTAATTCGCGTATTTATAACTAGCTTTACGACGCGAGAGATTCTGTAGAATTGCGCGACGTATAACCCGTGAACGATTCTCTTAAACTGTGCGACGTATAACCTTTGTATGATTCTGTTGGACTGAAAGACGTATTACCCGCGAATCCTTCTGTTGGACTGAGCGACGTTTGCCTTGTGAATTATTCTGTCAAACTGCGCGTTACCCGTCTCTGGCTTTAGCTTTTTATACTCCCTCACCCCGATATGCCTAAACATTATAACAGAGCTGCTATTGGTTAATAAAACGCACCAACATTAGCGTCTATTTTTATATCCAATCAAAATTACGAACACATATGCTCTAGGGAAGATGTTCCCTCCATTTCTAAAGAAACGCGCGCTACTCTGACGTCATTTGTTTGTCTCTAATAATTGATAAACAACTCACCCCCTCGCTCATTGTTACCCGCTCCTATTGTCAGTTTCAGTGAGGCCGTGTAAACTTATTTCCTAACAATGCTTATAATTAACAAACATCTCAAATCAATGTCATACAATAATGCTTATTTACACTACAATCACTCTGGCATTTACATTGTTGTGATATAAAATACTGCCACAACTACATAGAGTATTATTACTTCCTCTACCACTACATGGTAGTTATAGGTAGTATTGCATCCCACCCAAATACTCGATATCGATATTTCAACGGAAATACATGTTTTGAGGCCCCCTGAATCCAAATAAAACCTTTTTGGTAACATGCCCGCGCGCGCGTCTGTGTGTGTGAACAGCATAAACCAAAAGCGAAAAGTCGGACAAATACCTTTATATTTAGGTTCAGTTCCTTCCAAAGATGCGACACGGAAATTTTCAAGAAAATCCTCCACCCCAACTATCCTTTACATGGAAGATTTTTAATTTTTTTTTTCTAAAACATAGCTCTAACGATTTTATTCGGAAGGAATTTTGTATAATCATGTATAACTGGTAAATGTTAAGCAATAGACGAAAATGTACAAAAAAATATCTTTAAGTCAAAGTTTATTTCTGTTAAGTTTTTTTATAGCATACCCATTTCTGAGATATCCGTTATTAAAGGTTCTAATTGTTCATTTCTTGGTCATTCTTTTAAGTCCTGTCAACATTCAGCTGTTTCTCGCGACTGCATGGAAACAGTATGGAATTTTAAGCCCAGCGTATAGCGTATGTAGCAGACAGAAAAATCCGATGTGTTACACTCACATGACTTTCTCTACTCTTGTGCAAATTATTTTTACAAACCCTTATTCTCCATATGATTCATGTTAATCGAGATGTTAATCTTAGTGCTAATTTTCTTGTAGATGCAAGGGGAATTGCTAGGCTTTAAGCGATAGTCAAATATTTTAAGAGCTGGTTGCTATGTGGAGTATTCCATTCTCTTTGCATCACCACGACAAAAAAAAATTCCCATTTGAGAAAAAGTATAAGCATTGGAAAATTTAAGGGAATAACAAGTAATATCTCGAAAATGGTTCACTCAAAAAAATTATATGACATAAATTGTGTATTTTAACGCGATCTACATTTTTTGTGTAGCAAAATTTTGTCTATCTCTTATGGTTTACCAGTTATGCAAAAGTCGTTCACAATGAAGAATACTTTTGGAGATATTCCCAGAAAATTCAAGATATACATTTCATTTGTCATGAAAATATCTTAAACATATGATATTATAATCAAAATCGTTAGAGCCATTTTTCAGAAAATTAAAATTTTCGAAAAATGTCCCATGTAAAGGGTAATCTGGAGTGGGGGAATTTTGTTGAATACCTTCGTGTCGCATCTCTAGAAGATACTGAACCTAAATACCAAGTTTGGCGTTTATCCGACTATTCGTTTCTGAATAAACAGACACACAGACACACATGGACAGGGGGATTCAGGGGGCCTCAAAACATATATTTCCTGTGAAATCTTGGTATCGAATTTTTGGGTGGAATACAATACTTCCCCTGCTTACTCTACGTAGTAGAGAAAGTAAAACTGAGCGTTAGTAAGAATAATTTGTATATATTCACTAATAAATGATAGGGGTAGGGAAAGTCATGTGAATGCATCACATCAGAATTTTTTCTGGATAGTCGCAGACAATGCGTGTTTCCAAAGAGGTTAACTTGGTGGCCTGAGAGTAGCCAATCTTCATATTCGCCAGCTTCACCTCTATTTAGTTGTATATGTTAAGGATCTATGTTTTAGGTGAAAATTATATTGTCTTTATGTTATTAAACAGCTATGGGATCAAAAAAAAGTACTAAGGTTTAAAGTTTCACCTACTGTGAATATCTGAAAAATTACTTGACCATTCCGACCGATGATTGTTCTACTGTCAAAGGGTATTTACACACCATCCAACATTTTCAGAACCTGAAAGACTGTCGAGGGTGAGGATAGGTTAAGAAAGTCGGACGTTCCGACGATGTTTCATATCCTTTTGCGTGAATCAGGGGATTTTTCATACGTTATTAGGAATAGACATTTTAGAGTACAGTAGAGGATTCAGCATAAGAACTGGGGGAGGTAAATTAAATTAATTAATCAATCAATTCGTCACTGAAGTTTCAAAAGCTAACCGTGCAACATAGGGCACCAGCTAGTTGTAAATAAAAAAAAAAAAATCTTTAATCTAATACATTCACAACACTCAAATGTTTAAGAACTGGACGCTATACGCTGGCCTTAAAAGTCCATACTGTTTCCATGACATCGCGAGAAACAACTGAGTGTTGAAAGGGCTTTAAGAGAGTGACCAAGAAATGAACAATTCGAACCTTTAATTACCAAGGTAATCTCAGAAATGGCTTATACCACAAAAAATTGTAATATATTGAGTATGCTAAAGAGATGCACTTTTTTTTTAGTTTGTTTTCGTCTATCGTTTAACGTTCAGCAGTTATACAAGATTATATAAAATCCCTTCCAAGTGAAGAGGATCTGGTAGGCTATTCCCAGAGGATTCAAGATATACATTTTATTTTTCATCTAAATATCTTTCAGATACGGTATTTTAAACAAAATCACTATAGCCATTTTTTTTAGAAAATAAAAAATTTCGAAAAATGTTCCAAGTTTGGTAATTATCCCAGTCTTCGTTTTTGAGTTATGCTGCTCAGACAGACACAGACATATTAAGTTTCCCTTTTTCTTGTAAATGTGCTACTAGCAATAGACCTACTGTTATCTAACGACATTTTCCCATATTAATTTGCTATGAATTTAATTAAATATAACTATCGGAAGTTTCGGGGGGGTTGAAACCTAACCCCCCTCCTCTAAATACGGCCCTGCGTGGTAGAAAAAGTAATAAAACATTATCTACAGTAATAGTTTCGCTTTCATAAAATATATTTCAACTAAGCATTTTTCTACTGAGACTAATCGACCTGAGACACTATTCTCATCGTTGATCCACCATATGAGTGGTATATCATTTAACTCCTTCAAATTGGCGTACATCAACGTGAGGTCATACTACTAATTTAAAACTTATTATTATTACTGCAGTGTCCATTGCGCTCTGGTTCTCCGTGAAGAAGGAAACGACGAAAGCTATTTTAGAGCAACCTCACCTTGAAATGAAAGGTCAATTCTTATTCGAATATAAATTATCTCGGATGCATAATTATTAATAATGATCCGTCTTGCCTCGTCCAAAAGCTGCTTGGACTTGGAGTTTCCCGTTTTCCTTGTTTTCCTTAAGTGATAAAGGTGAATTTGTGAGTTACCTAGTGCAGTGGTGTAGACACTGACCCGCTTGTAACTTCCGCGCATGCCCTTGGCGGCCGGGTATAGCTGTAACTTTACATGGCGCCATATATGTGGGTCATGATCACACATCTGCTCCAGCACCATCATGAGCTGCGGGAAAATAAAAACAATACGTGGTCAAGGGCACTCCCTCTCTCCTCCATCATGCTACAACAGTTGACAATGCACAGAGCTCATAGTCCCTTATCTGAAATACTTGTTGTACAAGCTGAACTACCGGTGTTAATATAACATTTCAATGACTACCTCTATGGTTGGTTAGCATGCTAGACTACAAAACTGGAGGTCCCAGATTCGGTTCCCGGTTGGAGGGCGGAATTTTTTTTAGCCAGGATCATTTTCTGTTCTTCCTAGAGTCTGAAAGTAAGAATGTGAATTTAAAGACAACCCAAAGATTAAGACCATAGTAAAACGTGTGAACGTATTTGCCGATGAGCAATTGTTACAAACGCAAAGCCGCCAATATTGCATTAGATGTTAAAGTCGCCATATAAATGGGGGAAATAATCTGATGCGTTACACTCTTATAACTTTCTCTACCCTCTATCGCTTTATTATTCTTACGAAAGTTTATTTTTCTGTCTACTTCATTTTGATTGAGATAAATCTTTGCAGAAAAAGCTATACCTATTTCATATTTCGTTTCGGTACAAAGAGAACAGCGGTAGTCAAATGTTTAGGAACTGGACGCGATATGCTAGCCTTAAAATTCCATACCTTTTCCATGACATCGCGAGAAACAACTACAAATCGGCGTGATGAAAAAAAAAAAAAAAAAAAAAAACCATTGAACAAATGGAAACATTAATAAAGGATATCTCGGAAATGGCTGATGCCACAAAAAAGTTATTTAAAATGAATTGGGTGTTTTTAAGAAGTGTACATTTTTTGTAAGTAAATTTTCTCTATCTCTTAACAGTTACATGTTATATAAAATGATACAAAATTCCTTCCGAATGAGAAGGGTTCACAGGCTATTCCCAGAAAGTTCAAGATATATATTTTATTTGTCATGTAAATACCTTTAATATATGGTATTTTAATCAAAACCGTTAGAGCAAAATCAAAAGTATCGAAAAATATTCCATTAAAGGGTGATTTGGGTAAAGGAGATTTTCTTGAAAATCTTCGTGTCGCATCGTTGCAAGGTACTGAACCTAAATCCCAATTTTGGTAATTATCCGACTTTATTATTCTGTTATGCTGTTCATAAACTACACAGGGACGCGTGCGAGCATGCACTTTTCTAAAAGGGGCTTCAAAACATGTATTTCCGGTGAAATCTCGCTATCGAATTTTTGGGTGGAATGTAACACCTTCTCTACCTACTATGTACGTAATAGAGAAAATAAAAAATAATCAGAATTTTCTGTGTGAATCTAGGGAGTCAGATTCTGAGGTTAATATCTCTCCTTCTTGTCTTGTCTTTTTTCTGGAGGGATAATCTGAACACTAGGGAGACGAATTTTATGCTCTTAAGAATACCTTTAATAGTATGTATATATGCATTGAAAACTTCGATAATACTCATATAAAAAGTACCATTGCGAACCTGTGGGAACATTTTCGGAATGGAATTTTTAAAACTATTAACGGTTGAATGTTTGGAAATGTTTTCCTTTGTGTAAATTAGTAGGACATACGTTTTTATAAATATTAAGAAATAGTAAGTAAACAAGAAAATTTAAGCTAAAATTAATGTTACTTATAACTATAAGTATAATCACTACACTTGAAATCACTTCCGATAAATCCTTAATAGCCAACTTCATGCCGTAAGGAAACGGCTACGACCAGATAAGGCGAAGATTCACCGATGTGACCTAACCTATTGATTGCGTTGCATGTGAGCTACCATTAATGTTGACGAGTTTCAAGACTGATTCAATAGCACATGTTATTTGGAAATGACTATCGTGTTTGTAAATCAAATATGAAGCTAAAATAAATAAAATTAAAAAAAATGCAAACAAGCATAAGCCGCATAATTTGCAAACTGTTGAAATATTATGCCTATTAACAAAACAGGCAATTATATGAAACATAAAATATTGTTTAAATTGTTGGAAATTTAGTAATTATAGTTCAGCAGTTTAGGAAAAAAAGCCCTTGGGAGGGGTAACTCACCTGGTCATGTATTCCCCCTCTCTAACTGCTTTGGGGTGGCATGCTCCTCCTACTATGACTTTGTGTCGCTGCTTAAGCACCACGCTTCGTAATTTCGTCTAGCTCGTGTATTATTCTATTTTATTGTATTCTCACAAAATGGTTTTATCAGTTAATCACACCTCTTCTGTAACGATCCAACTGTAGAGGTAGGACTAAAGACACAAGAGCATTGCAACAAAAATGCTATGTTTGTAGATTGGCCACGCAAAGAGCAAGGCGCAGCGGGTGTGAAAACAAATGTTTGCATATAACTAGCGATAGCATTTCACATACATGCGGTATAATCATCGAATATCTTCCAAAAGTTAATTCACACTTTTTAGGATATTTCATAGCCATCACTCCCCCATCTATCTCTTCAAGGAAAACAGTTACTTGCTGATTGATTTTCATAATATAAATTATTTCAATTGAAGTTTTACAAAGAAAACTAGCAGCTTTAATTTCTTTCTTACAGGGAGAGCAATCACATATCATCATCATCATCATCATCATCATCTCCAAACTATGCTCTTTAACATACCTCTTACAGAATTGGAATAAGGATTTTAGTTTTTGAGTTATCACGATGTAAATAAGATACTGTTAAATTTTTTGCACTATAAAATTGCTGTGTTCACAGCAGTGTTTCCGTGTATCAGCCCACTTCCTCTTAAAGACACCTCATTGGATAAAGGCAAAAAACAAGCAGAGTGGGTACAATTTATACCTCCTGAATACTCGCGCAGTACGTAGAACGAGGGATTTTACTGAGTTGTTATACTATAACTGCCAAGTGAGAATACCTTCTGACGGCAGAGAAGAAGTGTGCATTTGCATTAAAATCCTCTCTTCCTACTATCCCATTCTCAACTATGGCCGGTTAAGTATAATGGTTCTAAATGACTGTCACAAGTCCACATACACGCTATTCGAAAAGTGATTTACAACCTGTGGGGGGGATGAACTAGCAAATTTAGATTCGATTGCCAATCCAGGAATGTGTAGTGGAAACTTCGCTAATAACGACTGGAATCAACAACAAGAAAAGTTAAAGGAGCATGATTTAGAAGAAGAAAAGTTTTAATGAAATTTGTGAGAACAGTGTGCAAGGGGTATTTTTACTGTCTCTACTACGTATAGTAAGTAGGGGAAGTATTGTATTCCACCCAAAAATTCGATACCGAGATTTAACTGGAAATACAAGTTTTGAGAACCCCTGAATCCATAAAAAGGATTTTTGGAAACATGTCCGTGTGTGTGTCTGTGTGTGTGCTGTGTGTCTGTGAACAGAATAACTCAGAAATGAAAAGTCGGATAAACACCAAACTTGGTATTTAGGTTCAGTATCTTCCAGAGATGCGACACAAAGGTTTTCAAGAAAATCCCCCCACCCCAGATTACCCAGTACATGGAACATTTTTCGAAAATTTTAATTTTCTCAAAAATGGCTCCATCGATTTTGATTAAAATAACATATGTTTCAGATATTTTCATAACAAATGAAATGTATATCTCGAATTTTCTGTGAATGTCTCCAAAAGTATTCTTCATTGTGAACGACTTTTGCATAAGAGGTAAACCATAAGAGATAGACAAAAGTTTACTACACAAAAAATGTAGATCGCGTTAAAATACACAATTTATGTCATATACATTTTTTTGTTGAGTGAACCGTTTTCGAGATATTGCTTGTTATTCCCTTAAATTTTTCAATAGTATGCTTTTTCTCAAATGGAAATTCGTTATTCATTCATTTCTTCTTTTTTTTCCTTTCTTTTTTTGGTCCTGGTAATGCAAAGAGAATGGAATGCGCCACATAGCAACCAGCTCTTAAAACATTTGACTGTCGCTTAAAGACTACCAATTCCCCTTGCATCTAAAAGAAAATTACCAATAAGATTAACATCTCGATTAACATGTAACATATGGAGAATAAGCGTTTTTAAAAATAGTTTGAACAAGAGTAGAGAAAGTCATGTGAGTGTAACACATCAGATTTTTTCTGTTATAATGATATATTCCTTCTCCAAATACGTTGTTGTCCTCCGTGCTGTAGTGGTTACCATGCTAGCCTCTAGGTACCGAGGTCGTGGGTTCAAACCCGGCGGAGGGCGATGGATTTTTATTCAGGCGTAAAAATCCTTAGCATGGCTTCCTTCGGAAGGGAAATAAAGTCGGTGGTCCCGGCACGCAAAAGAACCTCAAGCCTGATAAAGAGGCCTCTAAGCAAAATTTCCTCTTTCACGCCCAATATAGAATGGGACGCTAAGGACCACAGCAGTTAAAGAGCGTCCATAAATAAAATGCAATTTAATTTAATTTTTTTCTAAATGGGTTGTGGATTTTGATTTGTCCCAGTGAATAAAGTGAACATGTCAAACGAAATGTATGTATAGTTTTGTGATTTTAGAGAAAGGGGTAACCTTGAGTGCCATTACTCAAGCTCATAGCTTTTATTATGACGTGTGGAGTATAAAAATAAATACTAAAGTCAAAGGAATGCTATTGTAGGCACCACGCCGATATTGCGGAAGGTCAACTCAAGGCATATATATTCGTGTTAACCTTGTTGAGGCTTATCTTGATGCACCACACAACGGTTTACAGTGGGGAGGGAGAGATTACTCGACTGTGACACGTCAGGCACAGAACCTCAATTTCATCATTAAACCCTTCCGCAGCATGAACGATTCCTTACATTAAGTAACTTATTTGCGGCCCAACGTTGCACGGAAGGGCCATTTCGGTTATTTCATTTACTCCTCCCATTCTTTATGAAATTACTGTATAGTGCTCTAGGAGATTTTTATGGTGAATAATCGCCATTTACCGCTCATACAGCACTGGAAATATTTATTGCATCAGCCATGGTTATTTATACATTTGATCTTTATGGCAATTTTACATTGGAGTAATACGAAAGATTCATATGCCCTGCATTTGAAATTAAAAGTTTATTTTTGAAAATGGGAATATTTGATGATTTATGTGAATTTGTGTTATAAAGTGTTATTAGCACTAAAACAGAGAAAAAGCTATGAATGTTAATACTTACAGAAATCTTAAAGAAACTGAATAGTTATCCAAACAGAATTGGAGCTTGTGGGTGGTTTGTTTAAGTAATACAGTTGAATAATTTTTTGCACTTAAACCCCTTGAATTAGTGCTTTGTGTTGGCTTCACGAGCTATTATTACCGCTGCACTTCTGGGCATTGAAAGTGTCAAATTTTTCACTTAGTCCGGTAATATCTCATTCAACTACGCCCTGTATTGCTTCAACTAGTTCCTTCCTGCTTTTGGTTTTTCTGGCTCACTGCATTGCCAATGAACGTCCAGCAATTCTCAATAGGGTTGAGATCCTGGCCATTTGAGGGTGGAAATTCCCTGAGATTCAAAAAATCTTTTAACCTATGGAACAAAATTGTCAAATTTTGTTGAAACTAAAAAGAGAAGAAAAAGAAATTTAAGAATGGAAATAAATATAATTCTTGAAAGTAATGTTCTAACCGTCCTAGCTCTGTGGAATGGTGCGGAATCATCCTGGAAGATGCAATTTTCTGCTGATGCAAAGTGTTCTACAACGTTGGCAACGAAAACCTCTTATAAAAGCCTTTTGTATGCATCTGCAGTTACTGTTCCTTCTAAAAGGTGCAGTGCACCCACTCCTTGGCTAGATATGCAACCCCAAACCATCACTTTCTCTGCAAAATGTAATTTTTGTTCCATACATTCTGGTAGAAATGCTTCAGCCTTCTTAATACGGACGAATATTTTTCCATCGTGTCCTCGATTCATTGGAAAAGATGACCTTACTACATATTTTTTCAGTCCATTGGATGGATATGTTCCTGATCCCATTCCAGGCGCTTTCTTCATTTTTGATGTCAAAAGGGGCTTCTTTCGAGGCCTTCTAGCAAAATTAAATTGAGTTTTATTTATTGACGCTCTGTAACTGCTGTGGTCCTTACCATCCCATTCTATATTGGGCGTGAAAAATTGGTAACTTTGCTTAGAGGCCTCTTTATCAGGCTTGAGGTTCTTTTACGTGCCGTAAAGTGCTGTCGTTATTCAGTTGTTTTTCGCAATGTCATGGAAAGTATAAGTAATTTTAACACTGTCATATAGTGTCCAGTTCTAAAACATTTGACTATCGCTATTCCCTTTGTACCTACAATTAAATGTGTAAGTGAACTATTTATTCAAATGTTTATTTTAATCATCCTGAAGTAGAATTCTATGTAAAAATTTTATAAAGTAATGTCAGTGCCAAAATTACTGTATGGGAGAAAAACAGAAGGAGACTCGAAGTAAATGAAATTAAGTTTTTAAGAGCAGCGTCAGGATATAAGAGAACAGATCTAAAAGGAATGAAGATATAAGAAATGAATTAGATATATAGAACCTGAATGAAAAAATTAAAGAGTATAAAACTAAGTGGATAAATCATCTTCAAAGAATGAATGCAGACTACCATTCCATTTTAAAAACTATAAACCAATAGGGAAAAGAAATATTGGAAGACCAATAAAAGGTGGCACGAACAAAATATGTAGATTGATACAGACAGAAATGGCTAATGCATTAAGAAAGAAGAAGAAGAGAAGCTTAATAAGCTTTTGTAAGAATATTTTGTAGACGCTATTTAGAAATAAACGTTAGTGGGTAGAGAAAGTAATATGAATGTAATAATTTTCATGAGAGAAAGTATAAAGCATTAATAAAGAGAGATAATGAAGAGAGTGCGATGGCCTCACGGGACCACCGGCTTTACTTCCCTTCTGAAGGAAGCCATGCTAAGGATTTTTACGCCCGAAAAAAATCTACCGCCCTCCGCTGGGTTTGAACCCGCGACCTGGAGGCTAGCATGGTAATCACTATACCATGGGGGACGACGCCTTTAAGCAGGTTATCCTATCTCTGAAAGCCTGTTTCTAATGGTTCTAGGGTAAACCACCACAACAGAAGCTTCTTCCCACTCTCTTTTCATTTCCACAGAAGTCATACGTCGATTTCTCAGTCAAACTCCTGTCGTTAACAACAGTAGAATTTTCTCTGCCTCATCCTTTCCAGAATTCCAATTTTCTCAAATGTAGTCAACAATCTTGATACAGTAAACTGGTTAAAACCTGTCTTTGATGCTAAGTGTTTTGTAGAAAAGCCCTCGGAAGCTAAATGTAACTATCACACCTTTTTTACGAGTTAATTAAATTCCTCTGCCCTGTTCGACCATAACCTACAAGCAGTGTTGCCAACTTAGCTATTTAATGGCTAAATCTAGCATTTTTACAGTAGCGTTTAGCCATATAAAACCGTAAAAGGCTTATGGTCTGAAATCTAGCCTATTTAACAAACACCATAGCCAAAATCTAGCCTAAATAGTATAATTTCATTTGCACTTTAGCTATGCAAAAGGAATAAATGGTTAGGATGAATCCCCAGTTGTATTATGTTCCTATGAAATATCTAACAAACCCTAAGATTTTTAAACACAAACTGTATGACTACTTAATAGAAAATCCTATTTATGATTTAAGTGAATTCTTTGAAAATCATATTGACTAAATAGGCTAATTAGTAAAATATATAAAAAACTATATATATATATATATATATATTGTGTAAATGATGAGATAAAGTAATCAACTATTGTAAATGTGGAACTGACTTTGTCTATTGTTGTACAAGCTCATTATCATGAGTCATGACATCTCATCAAAATGTGTACTAATCATAAGGTCGACTTTCTGGAGTATGCGCCCAAAATGTATGATTTTTTGACGCATAGAATTGGTCATTTTTACTTATTGTACCTAAAGGATTTCAGTAAACTACATACTTCAATATCAGTTAAATTTAACGTACGGTGTTGGTGCTTAGCAAAAACATACCTTATTCCATTTCAATTTTATATTAAATAAATTATTGTTTTACAATACCTATTTAAATATTATGGAAATATATAATCAATTTAGAATGTCTTTATGGAGTTTAACTTCTGCAAACAAATTATGGGTAGTTTTAGACGCCAATTATATCTAGCCATTTTTTTGTTAAATAATGCCTTTTTAAAGATACCATCTAGCCATTATTTCCGAGGAAGTGTTGGCAACACTGCCTACAAACCCGACGAACATGTCATTTTACTATTATAAAGAAGTGAATAACATTGCAACAATGGTATCATGTTTGAGTGCTGCGACACTGCAACAAAGCAAAATCACAACAGTACAAAGCAACAATGGGAACGAGTGAGCAACAGTGAATAGCGATGACGTTCACATGGAAACAGAATACAAATGTATAAATTTGGTGGGGGGATGCAATAAATATTTCCAGTACTGTAGTTGTAATAATTTTGTACAGCCCCGGCTATTCCTAATAACCAGGGCCCGGATTTTGATGACGTAAAAATATCTAAAAAAATGCTCAATAAAATGATCTAAAAATGACTAAAATGTATGTCTTCATTTCAGAGTATGGGAGTGCTTCTTAACCAATTCTTACTTCTGTAACGTTAGAACTGAAATTAAAAATTAATATAAATTTAAACTCGCAAATTTGTGTGTTCTAGGAAGAACGTATAAAAAAATGTTTACCTTAATCAGAATTATTGCGGTAGGTAAACAGCAGCATGCGCAGGTACTCGAAAATTAGGGAACGCCTGTTGTCGGAAAGCACATTTTTGTACTGTGAGAAACTTCTTTCCACATCCGCTGATACAACTGGAGCATACTTGAAACACACTAAATCACTGGCAGTGAGATCTACTACAATGCAGGAAATATCAAATGATTCACCGGTTAGCACTTGAGAAATGCGACACAAAGTTTGGTAGCCAGAGTTTTTATCAAGAACACGAACTTCTTCCAACTTCTGCCCCTACACTTTTCAAATCAGATGAAATTTGAGGCAGTATTTTATATCACAACATTGTAAATGCCAGAGTGATTGTAGTGTAAATTAGCATTATTGTGTGACAATGATTTGAGATGTTTGTTAATTATAAGCATTGTTAGAAAATAAGTTTACACGGCCTCACTGAAACTGGCAATAGAGCGGGTAACAATGTAGCGAGGGGGTGAGTTGTTTATCAATTAGAAGAGACAAACAAATGACGTCAGAGTAGTGCGTTTTTCTTTAGAAATGGAGGGAATATCTTCCCTAGAGCATATGTGTTCGTAATTTTGATTGGATAAAAAAAATAGACGTTAATGTTGGCGCGTTTATTAACCAATAGCAGCTCTGTTTTAATGTTTAGGCATGTCGGGGCGAGGGAGTATAAATTCCGAGCCAGAGACGGGTAACGCGCAGTTTTACAGAAGAATTCACAAGGCAAACGTCGCGCTGTTTTACAGAATAATTCACAAGGCAAACGTCGCGCAGTTCAACAGAATCATTCACGGATTACACGTCGCGCAGTTCTACAGAATCTCTCGCGTCGTAAAGTTAGTTAAAAGATGTGAAATACGCGAATTAATAATGTGCGGCAAATAAGTGATAATAGTTACATTCGAAAATACAACAGTTTCAGTCGGGCGTGTATCAAGAGTAATTATGTGAAGTGAATAAAGAGTGATGGCAATAAAAGTGTAAAAATAAATTCTTTTATCAGTGTTATCTTTTAGTAGCAACTCCTTTCCGTTTACACACCCTGTTTAAGAGATTTGCTCGACTGGGTAATAATAGCTAGCCGGAGGACAAAGAACTCAAAATTCAAAATAGTAAAACAATAACAGGAAATAACAGCAAATAAGATAACATGAAAGTTACCGCAACAAATTTTATTAACACGACACATTTACTACGCATTATTTTAATAATCTGTCCAGCCTCCATTCTTATCCAATGCCTGGTTTAGCTGCCTAGACACTGAATTACTCGTGGCCCTTGGGAACGTCATGAAACGTGGAAACATTTACATTTAGAGCCAGAGTTATTTCAGCACAAACGTACACAAGTGATTCAGTGTCTATGCGCCTGAATCAGGTGATGCACAAGAAGGGAGATTTTATAGATTATTAAAATAATGTCCAGTAAATGTGTCCTCTTGTTGTAGTGGGAAAGCGTTGTGCATCATTTGTAGCTGGAAAACGTTCCTCTGGTTGCTGCCCTCTGCTGCAGTGTTCTTATCTCCGGCTATTGTTGCTCGTCGGCTGCTGTATTCTCATTCCTAATCAATTACCTATCTAACTAATTTCACGGGTCTCACGGTTTTCGTAGGTGAGGCAAATTAAAATACACTGCATTTCCATTAAAATGGTTTATTATCAAATAAATCTTATGGGCGGCTAGCTTTTCCCGTTATAACAATTGCCACCATAATAATAAATTAGGAGCCTTAACTAACTGCACATGCTTCCCACCCCAGTGCACACACGTGCATTTGTCGTCCAGAGAGTATCACTGTGTCGACGAGATTCTATAAGAGAGAGAAAATCTGGGGCTTTCTTCCCCTTTTTATACCTAAGCCTAGTGACGCTTACCTCCGCGCCTCAAAATGTAACATCTCTAATTGGTCCTCAGAACACGTTGCCTTATTATGTATGAGAATATTCTGCTCCAAAAGATTTCGCATACGCGTCCGGAAGCAGATTCAATATTTCTGTCTCTTTCCTTTCTCTATCTGTCTCTTTCTATTTCTCCTTACTGCTACCACTTCCCTGCTCATTACCTTGGTGAAAGGTGGGCTCTACCTAGAATTATTGTTTACCTGGAATTAGCTAGCTCGCCTGTCTCTTACTTATCCAAGTTACAATCTGCTTTTGTACAATTCTTGGTTGTTAAATATTCTAACATATTTCTTAGTGAATTATATATATATATATATATATATATATATATATATATTTGTGTGTGTGGTATGTCCCCTTTTATAGTGTAGTAAAAAGTGTAATTTACTTCAGTTTTGCATTCGATTGTGAAGTGGATGGTTTGTTAGCCCCACGTTTGGGTTACAATTTGTAGTAGAATATTTGTTACCAGTTGGAAGATGCTTCATGTTTATCTGCACAACGTATGGAAGGCAATTTGTCGCGGTCACTTCGTGTTATCTTTTGCTGGGCGCCTGTTATTGTATTACTACTTTGAATGTTGGGTTCATTGTCCTCCGGCTAGCTATTATTATTATTCAGTCGAGCACATCTCTTGAACAAGGTGTGTAAACTGTAGTAACATTATTGTAGCCCCATGTTGTGGTAGCCAATTTGTAACGGTATTACTTATAAAGTTTGTTACTTGTGATGTTTGCGTATACTGTGTTTACTTCATGTGAAGCCATCTTGTGACGTCATTCATTTGTTCGGTTTGTAGCTCCATCTGGTGTTAGCAATTTGCGGCAGTATTAGTTTTTGTTTGAAAGAATTTTAATTTTTTATTTAATTCTGTTTCACTGTCCTCCGGCTAGCTATTATTTCTCGGTCGAACATATCTCTTGGTCAGGGTTGTGTAAACGGAAAGGAATCTTTTATCCAAAAAGAACACTGATGAAGAAATTTGTTTATAATTTTATTGTCGAACACGTTCACTCTCACTTTTACACATTGATCTAGATACTCGCCAAACTGAAACTGTTATAATACCTTCATTACTGATAATTCTTAATTTGCGTACTTCAACTTTTTGTATAATTAACCTTACAACACTTTAGATTATTCATAATTCTGCTGCGCGTAACTTGTGAATCGATACCCGACGTTTGCCGTACAAATACTTTCGACGAACTGACTGACTGAAGACGACGTGTAGTGTACACAGATTTTTGATGAACTGGACGACTGAAGGCGACGTGTAATGTATTGAGATTTTCGATGAACTGCCCGCGATCTACCTCTGACTTGGCTTTTTTATACACCCACTCCCCGATATGCCTAAAGATTATAACTGAGTTACTATTGGCTAATAAAACGCGCCAACATTAGCGTCTATTTTAATATCCAATGAAAATTATGAATACATATGCTCTAGGTAAATATTCCAGAAGGTTCTAAACGGAAAAACGCGCCAACATTACGTAACTTCCTCGTTTCCAATAATGATAAACAGCTCACCCCCCCTCGCTGCATTATTACGCTATTATTGACAGTTTCAGTAAGGTCGTATAAACTTACTTTCCAACAATATTTATAATCAATAAACATCTGAAATCAATGTCACATAAAAATGCATATTCATATTACAATCATTATTTACATTTAAGTAATTTGTGATACAAATTATCAAAACGGAAAGGATTTGTTACTCAAAGATAACACTGATAAAAGAATTTGTTTTTACACTTTTATTACCGTCATAATTAATTAAGTTCACATATTGACTCTTGATACATGCCAGACTGAAACTGTTATATTTTCTAATATCACTATAATCACTTATTTACTGCACATTATTAATTCGCGTGTTTCACATTTATAACAAACTTTAAGACGCGAGAGATTCTGTAGAATTGCGACGTGTAACTCGCGAATGATTCTGATGAACTAAGCGACGTTTAACTACTGAATGATTCTGTTGGACTCAGCGACGTGTAACGCACGGATGATTTTGTTGAGCTGGGCAATACTTGGCTCTGGCTTTAGCTTTTTTATACTCCCACACCCTAATATGCCTAAAGATTATAACCGAGCTGCTATTGGTTAATAAAACGCGCCAACATTAGCGTCTATTTTTATATCCAATCAAAATTACGAACACAAATGCTCTAGGGAAAATATTCCCGCTATTTCTAAGAAAAGCGCGCCAATCTGAAGTCATTTGTTTGTCTCTTCTAATTAATATTCAACTCACCCCCTCGCTCATTGTTATCCGCTCTTATTGTCAGTTTCAGTGAGGTTGTGTAAACTTATTTCCTAACAATGGATATAATTAACAAACATCTCAAATCAATGTCATACAATAATGCTTATTTACACTACAATCACTCTGGCATTTACATTATTGTGATACAAATTACTGCCACAATTGCCATTAAAATACTTCTTCATGGAGAAATTGTGCAAACAAGCGTTTTATTTGGTTGTATATTTAAATTGGATATATAATTCCAATAATGTCTAGTAAATGTGTCCTCTTTGAGTGTAAAAGGTAAAATGTATTTCACCTTTAGATTATGTTGCCATTAAACATATTGTTTCTTGGAGATATGGTGCCAAACAGGGTTTTATTTTAGGTATATTTAAACATTGTTATATAAGTGATGATGAGTAAAGCTATTACTTAAAGTTATATATTCGTATGTGAATAACTGGAATTGTACACGTAAAAATGCATGCGCGAAAAGGTAAACAAATACGCACGCCTCCTCCTTGCTATACACAATCCACCTGTGAAGGCCAGTAGAATGCCTCCCAAAGCTGCGGCGACGGCATAAATGGAAGCGAGTAATTCTGTGTGTAAACGAAATAGCTCAAGGCATGAAATGATATGTCGAGTATGGCAGGATTATATGATTACTTATCATTTTGAACAAGTTTTTTATGATCCTCATGGAAAACAAGTCCAGTGCAAGTGAGGACGGAAGGAAGGAGACGGTCTTGAAATGGTAACTTCCGCGTTTAAGCAGTATTCTCGCTAGCCATACGTTGTGCTAGTTTTATTTCAGATCTTTCTTCCAGTTTACCTTGAAAAATCAATCCTCATCTTTGTGATTTATTGCTAGTGAGATATGAAATTTGTTGTTGAAGCGTAAAGTGGACCCTCGCATTGGTAGATACGGACTTTCACCGTGAGGCCGTGATGCATCGTCCGGGTCATAAAATTTGAGAACTTCTCCAGTCTTGTCACGGTCTCGTGAACTTGGACTACCGTGACCCATTTCTGAGGTTGATCACGACCCAACTTCGCTGATTTTAGAAACCAGTTATCGTGAGACTTGAATGAAAACACAAGTACACGGACTTAAGCGAACCAATCGGCGAAGATTGGCAAAAAATGATCAAAAATTACACTTTAGGCTTTTCACTTCCTCTACTACGTGCTTGCTGCAGTAAGTAGGGGAAGTACCTACCTATTGTATTTCACCCAAAATTTCGATGTCGATATTTCAAGGGAAATGTGTGAACAGCAAAACTCCAAAACGAAAATCATTAAATGAGAAACTTGGTACTAAATTTTGAAAGAAAAAATCCTCTCACGCCATACTACCCTTGCATGGAAAAGTGTCGAAATGTTAGACTTTCTCAAAACGATTTTGATTAAAATACCATCTGTCTAAACTATTTTCATGACAAATAAATCGTCCATCCTGAAAGTTCACTTTATTCTGAATAACTTTTGTATATTGTATATATAAAGGTTCTTTCAACAAGAGTGTCCTATCTTTAACATGTGATAGCTGCCGTTGTTATAGAGTTACAGCAGTCATTTTTTTCATGTGGTTACAGTTGTTATTGAGAAATAGCCATGTAACGTTACAGCATTCAGCAACGCGTAGAAATTGTGAAAATTTATTATCAAAATGGATCATCTGTTCGCCAAACCTTCCGTGTATTGCGTGAAGTTTACGGTGTGCATAATCGTCCCTGCGAGAGAACGAATCAGCGTTTGTTCGATAAATTTGAAAGAAGTGGTTCTGTCAGCGATCAAAGAAGCCTGTACGTAATCGACGTAAGCGCTCCAACGAAAACATAGGCGCCGTTCCTGAGAACGGAAACAAATCAATTACTCGTCGAGCGCAAGAATTGGGGCTTTCGCCGATCACAACTTGGCGAATTCTGCATCTCGACTTGAATTTTCACGCTTACAAAATG
Source organism: Deroplatys truncata (assembly GCA_030765065.1). Taxonomy (NCBI): domain Eukaryota; kingdom Metazoa; phylum Arthropoda; class Insecta; order Mantodea; family Mantidae; genus Deroplatys; species Deroplatys truncata. The sequence goes on from CM060979.1 coordinate 20,585,803, forward strand.
GTGTTAACTGAAGAACTAGAGCCCAACGACCATAGGTTGCGCCGCGTATTCGCTGACTGGACTATGGAACAATTGGAAGCTGACCGGATTTTTGTCGAAAAATCATCTTCAGCGACGAAGCCCACTTTTGGATGGAGGTTGTGTTAACAAACGAAATTGCCGCTATTGGAGCAATCACAATCCAATGCAGATTCAAGAAAGAATACTTCATCCCCAAAAGGTTACTGTGTGGTGTGGATTTTGGTATGGTGGAATCATTGGTCCATATTTTTTCCAAGATGAATATGGGGAAGCTCTAACTGTCAATGGAGAAAGATACCGGGCTCTTATAACGGACTATTTTTGGCCTCAATTGGATGGTATGAATTTCAGAAACATCTGGTTCCAGCAAGATGGTGCCACATGCCATACTGCTCTCCAAACAGTCGATCTTTTGAAGGAGAAGTTCAGAGGTTTCATTATTTCCCGTGGTGGTGATGTTAACTGGCCCCCGAGGTCATGTGATTTAACGCCTTTGGATTACTTCTTGTGGGGTTATGTTAAATCTCGAGTTTATTCAAAAAGCCAGAAACAGTAAATGATCTGATGAATAACATGACGCGTGTTATTCGTGAAGTTGGACTTAATTTACGTTCTTCTGTCATTGAAAATTGGGTCAACCGTATACGCGCAACCCAACGAAGTCGCGGCGGTCACTTAACTGATGTTCTCTTCCACACGTAATGATATTAATTATATTCCAAAAAATAAACCGTCTATGATTTATAGAACGTGTTTTATTTAAGTTCAAAGATAGGATACTCTTGTTGAAAGATCCTATACATAAACCATCTGAGATAGACAAAACCTTACTTAAAAAAAAAGGGTACGTCTAGTGGAAACACACAATCTATGTCAGATAAATTTGCTTGTGGGGTTAACATTCCCAGATATTCTTTATTATTGTTTTGAATTTTCATACACTTTTTATTTTCCATACCACGTACATAGTAGGTAGAGAAGGTACTGCTTCCTACCCAAAAATTCGATATCGAGACTTCACCGAAATACATGTTTTAAGCTCCCTGAATCAAGAAAATAATCATTTTACGTTCTCTACCACATACTTAGGTAGAGAAGGTATCACCACTCAAGTATTCGATACCGAGGTTTCACCGCAAAATACATGTTTTGAAACCCCTGAATATAAAGCATTTTTAGAGAAAGGTCCGTATGTGAACAGGTAACTCAAAAACGAAAACTCAGGTTCCGTACTTTCTAAAGATGCAACACGAAGATCACACTTATCCTTTACATGGAACATGTTTCGAAAATTTTAGCTTTCTAAAAAATTTCTCTAATGATTTGGATTAAAATACCATCTATTAAAGATATTTACGTGACAAATAAAGTGCATATCTTGAAATTTCCGGGAATAGCCTTTGAAGTCCTCTTCATTCGGGAGGAATTTTATAGAATCAGTAAACTTAAAGCGATAGACGAAAACGTACTACTCACAAAATGTAGATCTCTTTAAAAGCACACAATTTATATCAAATAAATGTTAGAGTGGCATAAGCCATTTCTAAGATATCCGTTATTAAATGTTCGAATTGTTCATTCTCTCCACATTCAGTTATTTCTCTGGATAGGACGGAAACATCATCATCATCATCATCATTATTCAAGGATCAGACTATTATTAGTCTGTTCCGGCTCCATTTAAGTTAAACATCTAGTCGATCCATCGCTTGCTAGGTGGCCACGAATTCGTTTGCCATTTGGTTTATATTTTAAAATATTCAGAGATAAACAATATGGAATTTAAAGACCAGTGTACAGCGTCCAATTGTTAAATATTTTATTACCGCGGTTTTCTATTCTGTATATATAACGAAATGTATGATATAGCTACCTCTGCAAAGGTTTGTTTGGATTAAAATGTTGTAGATAAAATAATAAGGTTTAAGTAGAATAGTTTCGTAGAGAAAATCATGTGAATCTATCACACTGTATTTTGGGAGTTTATAATTGTTCTTGTTGTTGATGTTAAATGTAGGGGAGAGTTTTACCAATCCCCTGTTCTTGAAAATAGTATAAAGCGCAAACGCAAGGCAGGGTGCGAGGAAATGAAAGTGACGAATGGACTAGTAGGAAAACTTGTCGGGTTCTGGTCAAACAAATGCCTGTAAAATATACTGTTATCCATTTTAAAAGAAAGGACCACAATTTCTCTCTTGACAGTTTTATAGTCTCTCTATCTTTATTGTTTATGGCAGCATAATATGTTTAATATTATTAAACGCCTTAAAACTGTAGTGGAAAAGAGTATTCAATCTAATGCATTTACTACTATTGCTATCTCTTAAAGCTTTTGTCAACTATAACCAGCAAACGAATAGCAAGGACGTTAAACAGCTACCAGAAAGTATTATTGCTCGGTACAGACATGTTGTATTCCTACTTGTTACCTTTAAAGTGCAGGTGTGGGATTTGTAACGATACGAGTATATCACATTTGAAACATTTTTTAATTGTCTGTTTGTATCGCATTTACTTCTGTATTTATTGCTTTTCTTTTATATGTTTAATGTACTTAATTATGCATGTTTGTATGTTTCGTTTGTTACTGAAAACATTGTTTCTTTTATTTGGCGATCGACGTTTTATCGTAACTCCTTTAAATAATTATTCTATATAGAAAACTTGAATAACTCCTGTTTACTTTCCCTACTACCTAGGTAAAGTAAATAGAGGAAGTATTGCACTCCTGCACTCCACCCAAAAACTCGATAGCGAGGTCTCACTGGAAATATATGTTTTGAAGTCCCCTGAATCAATAAAAGGTATTTTTAAAAACAATGTGTGTGTGTGTGTGTCTGCGCGCGCGCATGTGCGTGTGAGCGCGAGCACGAGTGTGTCTATATCCGTGTATAGCATCTCTCAAACGGAAAGTCAGTTAAACACCAAACCTTGTATTTAAATACTACGCAATGAAGGTAGCACATAATTTCTGTGAAATAATTTTTTGTATAACTATTTCCAAAATATTCTTTGTAATTGTAATAGCTTTTCTAAGTGGTAAGTCGCTATTCGCTTGTTTCTTGTAGCTATGCAAAGAGCATGGAAATTCGAAGCCATCGCATTTAACAATCTGACTATCGCCGTATCCTTCTTATGCCTACAACGAAATGTAAAGGAAGAAAATATTCAATGTCATGGCCGGAATTTGAACACGGATCTGTCGGTTTCCGTCCGGATGCTCTAACCAACTGAGCTACCATGGCAACATGCCGGCACGACATTAAATTCCCCAACTGACTCGCATTTTTCCCGGTTAACTCTAAGGAGATCTTCAACTCATTTTGAGATGACATGCCCCAATGACGTCTTACAATCTGTAACAGCCTAGCCCCGTAGCTCAGTCGGTAGAGACTTGCCTGTTGTGCGAGGGCTGGGGTTAGATTCCTGGCTGGGTCATGGGAATTTTTCTCTAGCCAAGATTAATCCCTGTTCTCCCCAGAGTCTGGAAGTACAAATGAGTGTGTGGTCCGGGGGCGGCTTCTTAATATGGTAGCACGTTTGCGCTACAACCAAAGTCCTGGCTCTCCCTTTAATGTAAATAACGTATACGATTCATACATTTCGGTTATCATTCTGACATGATCTTGTGTAGTGGACTTTGGCAATCGTTGTATTGTTTGCAGGTGCCAAGTAGTGCACTCCCGGCTGCAACCCACATTGGTGTAATGGTGAAGTATAGGGAATGACGAACCAAGGGAGCGCAGAGGTGAATGGGGGGAAGTGCGGGGCATAAGCTGCATGTTGTCGGTTAACCTAGTAGTCAGAGAGCATAGAATAGGATTACATTACTTTTCGTTTCGTCCCATACACAGAGCCATTTATTGAATTCACAGTAAATGTTTATCTCACTTCCGGTCTTCTATCTATTGAACATCTCTGATAATTACGTTGTCTGCATGTTTTGTGGTTTGTGCCGTGTTTTGTGTATCGGGTATAAATTTATGAATCAAAGTGGTTTATTTAACTAAATACAGGTAAACGCTGCTATAAGGAGAAACAATGAATTCCGTTCAGTCTCTTTTAACGCAACCGTTTTCAACGCTAAACTTGGAGGAAAAGAATGAAATTAAACGCATTGGCAGGGCCACACCATACCTAAAAATCACTCAGGTGGTTCAAACAAAAACTAGAAGTTTTAACAGGAATTTTAACAGCGATGTATATGAAAAATATGATTGGATAAGTGGTTGTGATATTAAAAACGCCCTGTTTTGCTTTCCTTGCATTTTGTTTGGCGGTGAAGGTACATGAACAAAGCATGGCGTGAATGATTTGCAACATCTTCATGGCCGCGCCAAAAAACATGTAGCGTCAAAGTTGCACATAAAAATACTGTCAGTCTTGTTATGTTTGGCAATGTAAATATAGCAAAACAGATGGACAGTGCATATCGGAGAGCAATCAAAGAACACAACCAGAAAGTGGCTCAGAATAGATATGTTTTAAACATTATTATTGACTGCATTAGGTTTTGTGGGGCCTTTGAGTTGGCTCTTCGAGGACATGATGAGTCAGACTTCAAGTAACCCTGGTATTTTTCATGGACTGATAAATTTCAGTGCAGAGCTAGACTGTGTTCTGAAAAACCATTTGGAAAATGCAACAATGTTTAAGGGAACGTCAAAAATGATTCAAAATGAGATTTTGCAATGCATACTTGAAGTCTGTCATGAGGCGATATCGAAAGAAATAAAAGACTCGCCATTTTTATCTGTTATAGCAGATGAAACCAGCGACGTAGCATCCAAGTATCAAATGGTAATTGTCTATAGATATCTGGTAAACCATAAGCCAGTGGAAAGGTACTGGGGTTTTGCGAATCCTATAGGGCACAAAGCAGATAACTTAGCTGCATGCGTATTGCCAGAACTTGATCGACATCTGCTAGGCTGTGAACATAAATTGATTGCTCAAACATACGATGGGGCTAATGTTATGTCTGGGTCGAAAAGTGGCGTTCAATCCATCATAAAACAGAAGTACAGCTCTGCAGAATACATTCATTGCCATGCGCATCAGTTAAACTTAATTATGTTAAATGCAGCATCAGCAAATAGTAGTGTACGAATTTTCTTTATAAATCTTCAAGGACTTTATGCTTTTTTCTCTAACTCTCCTCAGAGAACATCAGTTTTAGAAGAAGTAGTGCAGAAACGGCTGCCAAGATCAGTGCAAACGAGATGGAACTTTTAATCTAGATCTGTCAACACAGTTTTCGAATACAGGGAGGAGTTAATAGAATGTATGAAAATCATAAGGATAGGCGAAAGAATCACCAATTCAAGTTCTGTTCTTCAAGCATCTGGTTTTATTGGAATTTTAAGTGATGCAGATTTCATATTTTGGTTGTCCTTCTTCCATAAAATTATGCCACATGTCGATATTTTCTACAACCAACTTCAGAGGAGCGACTGTACTCCTGTAATGGTCCAGGATAGACTTAATTATTTTGAGGTGGAAATTCTCAAAATTAGAATCACCATAGGTTCCACTGTGGTTGATGAGAATGTAACGAAGAAAAGAAAAATTATGGAACACACTGAAAGAAAACGAGAGGCCATTGAAGTATGTGATGTAATCATTATTGAAATGAAAGACAGGTTCAGATTTGTTGCTCATATGGGAGCAGCAGTTCTCTTTCGGCCTGACAGATTTTCAGAATATAACACTTCGTTCCCGGAACAATGTAAAGAGGTAACTCAAAAACGAAAACTCTTGGTATTTAGGTTCCGTACTTTCTAAAGATGTCACACAAAGGTTTTCAAGATAATTCCTCCACCTCAACCAATCCTGTAAATAGAACATTTGTTGTTATTTTCTAAAATATTGCTTTAACGTTTTGGATTAAAATACCATGTATTAAAGATATTTACGTGACAAATAAACGTTGATCCTTTATTAGTTTTGTTTCCAATTAATAATATAAATTCCTCTCTTGAACTTTCAGGGAATAGCCTTTGAAGTCCTTTCGTTCGGAAGGGGCTTTGTATAATCAGTAAACTTTAAGCGATAGACGAAAACGTACTACACACAAAACGTAGATCTCTTTAAAACACATAATTTACATCAAATAAATCTTTTAGTGGCATAAGCCATTTCTGAGATATCGTTATTTAAAGCTAGAATTGTTCATTCTCTCAAATTCTCATTCTCAGAGGTAAACAATATGGAATTTAAAGGCTATTGTACACTGTACAGCGTCCAGTTCTTAAATATTTGATTATCGCGGTTTTCTATTCTGTATCTATAAGGAAATGTATGATGTAGTTACTTCTGCAAAGATTTGTTTGGATTAAAATGTAGTAGATAGAAAAATAAGGGCTAAGGTCGAATCGTTTCGAAGAGAGTCATGTGAATCTATCACACCCTATTTTTAAATTTATAATTGCTGTAGTTAAATGTAGGGGAGAGTTTTACCAATCCCCTGTTCTTGAAAATGGTATTAATCACAAGAAGGCGGTTGTGTGCGAGGAATTAAAAGTGACGAATGCAGAAGTAGGCAATCTTGTCGGCTTCTGGTCAAACAAATGCCTGTAAAATCTGCTCTTATTCATTTTAAAAGAAAGGACTACAATTTTTCTCTTGACAGTTTTATAGTCTCTCTAACTTTATTGTTTATGGCAGCATAATATGTTTAATATTATTAAACGCCTTAAAATTGAAGTGGAAAAGAGTATTCAATCTAATGCATTTACTACTATCGCTATCTCTTAACGCTTTTGTCAACTATAACCAGCGATACGAATAGCACGGACGTTAAAAAACCGCCAGAAAGTATTATTGCTATTATTGCTCGGTACAGACATGTTGTATTCCTACTTGTTACCTTTAAAGTGCAGGTGTGGGATTTGTAACGATACGAGTATATCAGATCTAAAACATTTCTTGTCTGTTTGTGTCACATTTACTTCTGTATTTATTGCTTTTCTTTGATATGTTTAATGCACTTAATTATGCGTGTTTGTATGTTTCGTTTGTTACTGAAAACATTGTTTCTTTTATTTGGCGATCGACGTTTTATCGTAACTCCTTTAAATAATTATTCTATATAGAAAACTTGAATAACTCCTGTTTACTTTCTCTACTACCAACTAGGTAAAGTAAATAGAGGAAGTATTGCACTCCACCCAAAAACTCGATACCGAGGTCTCACTGGAAATACATGTTTTGAAGTCCCCTAAATCAATAAAAGGGATTTTAAGAACAATGTGTGTGTGTGCGTGTGAACGCGCGCCTGGTGGTGTCTTGTCCATGTATAGTATCTTTCAAAAATGTAGGTATTTTAAAACACACAATTTATTTAAAATAACTTCTTTATGGCATCAGCCGTTTCCAAGATATCCGTTATTAATGCGTCGAATTGTTCAATACTTAGCCATTCCTTTAAAGTCCTGTCAACATTCAGTTGTTTTTCGCTATGTTATGGAAACTATGGAATTTTGAGACCGTGTAGCGTCCGGATTTTAGCATTTGACTATCACTGTTCTCTTTGTATCTATAACGAAATGTGTAATGTAGTTACAAAGCTTGATCTCGATTAAAATTAAATAGATAGACAAATATGTTTTAAGAATAGTTTGTGTACCTACCAATAAACGATAGAGGGAGAGAAAGTCATGCAAAATTAATACATCAGATATTTAGAAAAAGGTTCATGTGTGACTGAACAGCATAAATCAAAAACGAAAAGTCGGATAAATGCCAAACTTGGTGTTTAGGTTTGGTACCTTCCGAAGATACGACACGAAGATTTTCCAAAAAATTCCCTACTCCAAACTTTGCTTAACGTGGAAGGTTTTCGACATTTTTGATTTTCTGAAAAGAATGGGTCTAAAGATATTGATTAAAATATCATATATTAAAGATATTTACATGAAAAGTAAAACTTATATCTTCAATTTTCTGAGAATAGCTTGTGAAGTTGAAGTGGTATATATTTGTAGTTGGTTGGAAGATGCTTCATGTTTATCTGCACCACGTATGGGAGCCAATTTGTCGCGGTCACTTCGTGTTATCTTATTTCTGAGCGCCTGTTATTGTTTTACTACTTTGAATGTTGGGTTCATTGTCCTCCGGCTAGCTATTATTTCTCGGTCGAGCACATCTCTTGAACAGGGTGTGTAAACGGAAAGGAGTTTTTACTAAAAGATAACACTCATAAAAGAATTTGTTTTTACATTTTTATTGCCGTCACACTTCTTTAATTTCACATATTATTCTTAATACACGCCCGACTGAAACTGTTATGTTTTCTAATATCACTATAATCACTTATTTACTGCACATTATTAATTCGCGTATTTCACATTTATAACTAACTTTACAACGCGAGAGATTTTGTAGAATTGCGACGTGTAACTCGCGAACGATTCTGATGAACTGAGCGACGTTTAACTTCTGAATGATTCTGTTGGACTCCGCGACGTGTAACGCGTGGATGATTCTGTTGAACTGGACAATACTTGCCTCTGGCTTTAGCTTTTTATACTCCCACACCCTAATATGCCTAAAGATTATAACTGAGCTGCTATTGGTTAATAAAACGCGCCAACATTAGCGTCTATTTTTATATCCAATCAAAATTACGAAGAAATATGTTCTAGGGAAGAAATTCCCGCTATTTCTACGGAAAAGCGCGCCAATCTGACGTCATTTGCTTGTCTCTAATAATTGATAAACAACTCACCCCTTCGCTCATTGTTACCCGCTCTTATTGTCAGTTTCAGTGAGGCCGTGTAAACTTATTTCCTAACAATGCTTATAATTAACAAACATCTCAAATCAATGTCATACAATAATGATTATTTACACTACAATCACTCTGGCATTTACATTATTGTGATACAAATTACTGCCACAAAGTCCTCCTCATTCGGAAGGAACTTTGTATAATCTCGTATAACTTAAACCTTACGAGAGATGAATTTTGAATTATCCTACTAGTTTGGGAGAAAACAAAGTGTTAAATACCAGACATAAACATTTTCTTAAAAATTTATACAACATAAATATTGTTGTTTAATAACATCTCAACTAAGTATGCTAACAAAAACTCATCTAACTTTTTATGCTGTTATTCATAAGGAGGTATACAAAATGTCATGCATTTAATTCGAAATTTCGCCGAAAATATATTTTGAGCCCCCCCCCCAATTAACGCATTTTTAGAAAGAGGTCCGTGTGTCTGTTGGGAATGCTGGCGCGCGCCTGTGTGTCTGTGAAAAAGCATAACTCAATAACGAAAAGTCGGACAAGTACTAAACTAGGTGTTTAAGTTCAGTATCTTCCAAGGATGCGACACAAAGATTTTCACGAAAATACCCCCACCCCAACTACCCTTTACCTGGAACATTTCCAAAAAAACTGGCTCTAAGGATTTTGATTAAAATGCCATAGATTAAAGATATTTACATAACAAATAAAATGTATGTCTTGAATTTTCTGGGAATAGCCTTTGAAGTCCTCTTCATTCGGAAGGAATTTTGTACAATAAGTAAACTTTAAGCGAAAGACGAAAACGTACTACACAAAAAAAGTAGATCTCTTTAAAACACACAATTTATACCAAATACATTTTTTAGTGGCATAAGCTATTTCTGAGAATCCGTTATTAAAGGTTCAAATTGTTCATTCTCTCAAAATTCAGTTATTTCTCTCGATAGGACGGAATCATCATCATTATTCAAGGATCAGACTATTATTAGTCTGTTCCGGCTCCATTTAAGTTAAACATCTGGTCCATCCATCGCTTGCTAGGTGGCCACGAATTCCTTTGCCTTTTGGTTTATATTTTAAAATATGCAGAGGTAAACAATATGGAATTTAAAGGCCAGTGTACAGCGTCCAATACTTAAATATTTGATTATCGCGGTTTTCTATTCTGTATCTATAAGGAAATGTATGATGTAGTTACTTCTGCAAAGATTTGTTTGGATTAAAATGTTGTAGATAGAAAAATAAGGGCTAAGGTCGAATCGTTTCGAAGAGAGTCATGTGAATCTATCACACCGTATTTTTAAATTTATAATTGTTGTAGTTAAATGTAGGGGAGAGTTTTACCAATCCCCTGTTCTTGAAAATGGTATTAATCACAAGAAGGCGGTTGTGTGCGAGGAATTAAAAGTGACGAATGCAGAAGTAGGCAATCTTGTCGGCTTCTGGTCAAACAAATGCCTGTAAAATCTGCTCTTATTCATTTTAAAAGAAAGGACTACAATTTTTCTCTTGACAGTTTTATAGTCTCTCTAACTTTATTGTTTATGGCAGCATAATATGTTTAATATTATTAAACGCCTTAAAATTGAAGTGGAAAAGAGTATTCAATCTAATGCATTTACTACTATCGCTATCTCTTAACGCTTTTGTCAACTATAACCAGCGATACGAATAGCACGGACGTTAAACAGTTGCCAGAAGGTATTATTGCTATTATTGCTCGGTACAGACATGTTGTATTCCTACTTGTTACCTTTAAAGTGCAGGTGTGGGATTTGTAACGATATATCACATCTGAAACGTTTCTTAATTGTCTGTTTGTATCGCATTTACTTCTGTATTTATTGCTTTTCTTTTATATGTTTAATGTACTTAATTTGCATGTTTGTATGTTTCGTTTGTTACTGAAAACATTGTTTCTTTTATTTGGCGATCGACGTTTTATCGTAACTCCTTTAAATAATTATTCTATATAGAAAACTTGAATAACTCCTGTTTACTTTCTCTACTACCTAGGTAAAGTAAATAGATGAAGTATTGCACTCCACCCAAAAACTCGATACCGAGGTCTCACTGGAAATATATGTTTTGAAGTCCCCTGAATCAATAAAAGGCATTTTTGAAAACAACGTGTGTGCGCGCGCGCGTGCATGTGCGTGAAAACGCGCGCTCGGGAGTGTCCATGTCCATGTATAGCATCTTTCAAAAACGGAAAGTCAGTTAAACACTAAACTTTATATTTAAGTTCTGCGCAAAGAAGGTAGTTCTGTCTCAAAGCACATAATTTGTGTCATATAATTTTATTTATTTATTTTTACGTTAACTAAATCCGAGACTATATGCTGAACTTAAAATTCCATACTATTTCCATGACATCGTGAGAAACAGCTGTAAATCAACAGGACTTTAAATAAATGGCTGAGTATTGAACTATTTGAGCCATTAATAGCGGATATCTCGGAAATGGCTGTTGCCGCAAAAAGCTTATTTGAAATAAATTGTCTGTTTTAAAGATATCCACATTTCTTGTGTGGTACGTTTTCATCTATCACTTAACGTTTACCAGTTATACAAGATTATACAAAATTCCTTCTGAATGAAGAGGACTTCACAGGCTATTCGCAGGAAATTTAAGATAGGCATTTTATTTGTCATGTAAGTATGTTTAATGTGTGGTATTTTAATCAGAATCGTTAGAACCATTTTTTAGAAAGTCAAAAATTTCGAAAATTCTTCCTTCTAAGGGGTAGTTTGGGGTGGGCTGGTTTTCTTGAAAATCTTCGTGTCGCACCTTTGGAAGATACTGAATTAAATACCAAGTTTGGTATTTATCCGATTTTTCGTTTTTGAGTTATGCTGTTCACTGACACACCGACAGACAGATACACACACGGACATGTTTCCAAAAAGGACCTTTGTCTAAAATACTTTTTACTTTCTCTACTACGTATAGTAAGTAGGGGAAGTATTGCATTCCACCCAAAAATTCCATACCGAGATTTCACCGGAAATACATGTTTTGAGACCTCCTGAATCCAAAAAAAGCATTTTTGGAAACATGTCCGTGTGTGTGTCTGTGTGTGTGTGTGTGTCTGTGTGTGTGTGTGTCTGTGTGTGTGTGTGTGTGTGTGTCTGTGTGTGTCTGTGAACAGCATAACTCAAAAACGAACAGTCGGATAAGCACCAAACTTGGTATTTAGGTTCAGTATCTTCCAGAGATGCGACACGAAGGTTTTCAAGAAAATCCCCCCACCCCTGACTACCCTTTACAAGGAACATTTTTCGAAAATTTTAATTTTCTCAAAAATGGCTCTAACGATTTTGATGAAAATATCATATGTTTAAGATAATGTCATGAGAAATGAAATGTATATCTCGAATTTTCTGGGAATGTCTCCAAAAGTATTCTTCATTGTGAGCGACTTTTGCATAACTGGTAAACCATAAGAGATAGACAAAATGTTACTCCACGAAAAATGTAGATCGCGTTAAAATACACAATTTATGTCATATACATTTCTTTTGTTGAGTGAACCGTTTTCGAGATATTGCTTATTATTTCCTTAAATTTTCCAATACTTATACTTTTTCTCAAATTCGTTATTCATTGTTTTTTATGTCCTGGACATGCAAAGAGAATGGAATGCGCCACATAGCAACCAGCGTTAAAATATTTGACTATCGCTTAAAAGCTACCATATTTCCCTTGCATCTACAAGAAAATTACCAATAAGATTGACATCTCGATATCTCGATTAACATGAAGCATATGGAGAATAGGCGTTTGTAAAAATAGATTGTACAAGATTAGAGAAAGTCATGTGAGTGTAACACATCAGATTTTTTTATGTCCTGGACATGCAAAGAGAATGAAATGCGCCACATAGCAACCAGCGTTAAAATATTTGACTATCGCTTATAACCTACCATATTCCCTTGCATCTACAAGAAAATTACCAATAAGATTGACATCTCGATATCTCGATTAACATGAAGCATATGGAGAATAGGCGTTTGTAAAAATAGATTGTACAAGAGTAGAGAAAGTCATGTGAGTGTAACACATCAGATTTTTACTTTCTCTACTACGTATAGTAAGTAGGGGAAGTATTGCATTCCACCCAAAAATTCGATACCGAGATTTCACCGGAAATACATGTTTTGAGAACCACTGAATCCAAAAAAAGCATTTTTGGAAACATGTCCGTGTGTGTGTCTGTCTGTGTGTCTGTGTGTCTGTCTGTGTGTCTGTGTGTCTGTGTGTCTGTGTGTCTGTGAACAGCATAACTCAAAAACGAACAGTCGGATAAACACCAAACTTGGTATTTAGGTTCAGTATCTTCCAGAGATGCGACACGAAGGTTTTCAAGAAAATCCCCCCACCCCAGACTACCCTTTACATGGAAAATTTTTCGAAAATTTTAATTTTCTCAAAAACGGCTCTAACGATTTTGATTAAAATATCATATGTTTAAGATATTGTCATGACAAATAAAATGTATATCTCGAATTTTCTGGGAATGTCTCCAAAAATATTCTTCATTGTGAACGACTTTTGCATAACTGGTAAACCATAAGAGATAGACAAAATTTTACTACACAAAAAATGTAGATCGCGTTAAAATACACAACTTATGTCATATACGTTTCTTTTGTTGAGTGAACCGTTTTCGAGATATTGCTTGTTATTTCCTTAAATTTTCCAATACTTATACTTTTTCTCAAATTCGTTATTCATTTTTTTATGTCCTGAACATGCAAAGAGAATGGAATTCGCCACATAGCAACTAGCGTTAAAATATTTGACTATCGCTTAAAAGCTACCATATTCCCCTTGCATCTACAAGAAAATTACCAATAAGATTGACATCTCGATATCTCGATTAACATGAAGCATATGGAGAATAGGCGTTTGTAAAATTAGATTGTACAAGAGTAGAGAAAGTTATGTGAGTGTAACACATCAGATTTTTTTACTTTCTCTACTACGTATAGTAAGTAGGGGAAGTATTGCATTCCACCCAAAAATTCGATACCGAGAATTCACCGGAAATACATGTTTTGAGACCTCCTAAAGCCAAAAAAAGCATTTTTGGAAACATGTCCGTGTGTGTGTCTGTGTGTGTGTGTGTCTGTGTATGTGTGTGTGTCTGTGAACAGCATAACTCAAAAACGAACAGTCGGATAAACACCAAACTTGGTATTTAGGTTCAGTATCTTCCAGAGATGCGACACGAAGATTTTCAAGAAAATCCCCCCACCCCAGACCACCCTTTACATGAAACATTTTTCGAAAATTTTAATTTTCTCAAAAATGGCTCTAACGATTTTGATGAAAATATCATATGTTTAAGATAATGTCATGAGAAATGAAATGTATATCTCGAAATTTCTGGGAATGTCTCCAAAAGTATTCTTCATTATGAACGACTTTTGCATAACTGGTAAACCATAAGAGATAGACAAAAGTTTACTACACAAAAAATGTAGATCGCGTTAAAATACACAACTTATTTTATATACATTTTTTTTGTTGAGTGAACCGTTTTCGAGATATTGCTTGTTATTTCCTTAAATTTTCCAATACTTACACTTTTTCTCAAATTCGTTATTCATTTTTACTTTCTCTACTACGTATAGTAAGTAGGGGAAGTATTGCATTCCACCCAAAAATACCATACCGAGATTTCACCGGAAATACATGTTTTGAGAATCACTGAATCCAAAAAAAAGCATTTTTGGAAACATGTCCGTGTGTGTGTGTCTGTCTGTGTGTCTGTGTGTCTGTCTGTGTGTCTGTGTGTCTGTCTGTGTGTCTGTGTGTCTGTGTGTCTGTGAACAGCATAACTCAAAAACGAACAGTCGGATAAACACCAAACTTGGTATTTAGGTTCAGTATCTTCCAGAGATGCGACACGAAGGTTTTCAAGAAAATCCCCCCACCCCAGACTACCCTTTACATGGAACATTTTTCGAAAATTTTAATTTTCTCAAAAACGGCTCTAACGATTTTGATTAAAATATCATATGTTTAAGATATTGTCATGACAAATAAAATGTTTATCTCGAATTTTCTGGGAATGTCTCCAAAAATATTCTTCATTGTGAACGACTTTTGCATAACTGGTAAACCATAAGAGATAGTCAAAATTTTACTACACAAAAAAATGTAGATCGCGTTAAAATACACAACTTATGTCATATACGTTTCTTTTGTTGAGTGAATCGTTTTCGAGATATTGCTTGTTATTTCCTTAAATTTTCCAATACTTATACTTTTTCTCAAATTCGTTATTCATTTTTTTTATGTCCTGAACATGCAAAGACAATGGAATTCGCCACATAGCAACCAGCGTTAAAATATATGACTATCGCTTAAAAGCTACCATATTCCCCTTGCATCTACAAGAAAATTACAAATAAGATTGACATCTCGATATCTCGATTATTATGAAGCATATGGAGAATAGGCGTTTGTAAAAATAGATTGTACAAGAGTAGGGAAAGTCATGTGAGTGTAACACATCAGATTTTTTTTTTGTATTTAGGGGGCATAAAACATATATTTTCTTCTTTATTCATTATGTACGTGGTAGAGAAAGCAAACATCTTGAGTATCGCTTTAGCCTACTGTATCCTTATACTTACAACGAAATGTTGATAAAAGTTTATTTCGATTAACAAGGTGTAGATATAGGAATAAGCTTTCGAGAGAATAGTTTGTAGAAGAGTGGTTTTTTAAAGTGATGCCACTACTCAGTTGTTTCTCGCGATGACATGGAAAGAGTATGGAATTTCAACGCTATAATATGGCGGCCCGCTTTTAAACATTTGACCATCACTTCGGTTTGTGTTATTAAATATCTGCTTCAGCCTGTTTATTATTCCTGGTGAAAACATTTCTGCAAACATTTCTCTCGATTAACAGGAGGTAGGCAGAAGAAAAACTTGTTTTAAGAATAAGGGTAGAAAAGTAGGTAGAGGAAGTTATGTGAATGTAACACATCAGGTTTTTATTATGTATTTCCATAAACTGATGCTCCTCGTACATCAAATCCTTGAGAACTTGGAAGAATAGCTCCTTTCCCCTAAACAGTTGTTATTCCTCTAACATACGATTTTATTTTTGTTTTCAGGTAAGTGAGCTGTAACTTGATTAACGTTGCCAATGATGTAAGGTAAGCCTGTTGGAGTGAATGTAAGTCGGCTCATATTAAATATTCAACCGCAATATCAACAGTTTTTGTGATATAATGCACAAGCATTGACGCAGTATTTTATATCACAACACTGAATGCCAGAGTGATTGTAGTGTAAATTAGCATTATTGTATGGCAATGATTTGAGATGTTTGTTAATTATAAGCATTGTTAGGAAATAAGTTTACACGACCTCACTGAAACTGACAATAAGAGCGGGTAACAATGAGCGAGGGGGTGAGTTGTTTATTAATTAGAAGAGGCAAGCAAATGACGTCAGATTATCGCGCTTTTCTGTAGAAATGGAGGGAATATTTTCCCTAGAGCATATGTGTTCGTAATTTTGATTGGATATAAAAATAGACGATAATGTTGGCGCGTTTTATTAACCAATAGCAGCTCGGTTATAATCTTTAGGCATATTGGGGTGAGGAAGTATAAATTCCATGCCAGAGACGGGTAACTCGCAGTTTGACAGAATAATTCACGAGGTAAACGTCGCTCAGTCCAACAGAAGGATTCGCGGGTAATATGTCGTTCAGTCCAACAGAATCATACAAAGGTTAAACGTCGCGCAATTCTACAAAATCTCTCGCGTTGGAAAGTTAGTTATAAATGTGAAAAACGCGAATTAATAATGTGCAGTAAATAAGTGATTATAGTGATATTAGAAAATATAACAGTTTCAGTCTGGCGTGTATCAAGACTCAATAGGTGAAATTAATTAATTGTGACGGCAATAAAAGTGTAACAACAAATTCTTTTATAAGTATTATCTTTCAGCAACAAATCTTTTCCGTTTACACACCCTGTTTAAGAGATATGCTCGACTGAGTAGTAATAATAGCTAGCCGGAGGACAAAGAACCCAACATTCAAAATAGTAAAACAATAACAGGCGCCCAGCAATAAGATAACACGAAGTGACTGCGACAAATTGGTTCCCATACGTGGGGCAGATAAACATGAAGCATTTTCCAACTACCAACAAATATCATACTTCAGCATGTAACATGACACAGGTTTATTCCTTTGTCATTTTACATGCTTGTGTATGAAATTTCACCTTTGAGATTAACAAACCTTATCCACAGAACGGACACAAAGCAGCGACTGGAGCACAACTGATTAAGATAACCTTGAACGCGTCATGCACCGCAATTGTATATCGGAAAAATATTGAGGTCACTGCAGTACAGCGTTCTAGCTTACAGTCGGTTTGTGGCTCACCTTAAAACGACCGCACTGTAGCAGGGTGCCTGACGTTGCACGACTCTCTTTAAATTGGAATGACGAATTAAGTCATTTTATTTTAAAGCTCCTTGTATTTTTGTAAAATTCAATGCTTTACAAGACTTTCCAGACTGTCTCTGTGGTTTTGTCGTTAGCATGTCCGGAGGTTCTGTGTTCGATTCCCAGCTGGAGGGTAGGAAGTTTTCTTTAACCAGGATTACTTGTTATCCTCCCTAGAGTCTGGAAGTATGAATGAGTGCGTGAATTTAATGTAATAACCAAAAGTAATACCAATCCAAAGATTTAATACCACGTAAGCGAGTAAACATCATTGATTATGAATGATGAGCAGTTGTTCCAAAGATAAAAAAAAAACTGTAGATATGACCATAGATGTTAAAGGCGGCATATAAGTGGAATAATAATAATAATAATAATAATAATAATAATAATAATAATAATAATAATAATAATAATAATAATACTGTCCAAGAGTTGTCAAGGCTTTACAACTTTTCTTCAAATTGCGTCCAAAACTTTGAAAAACCTGAAAGCAAATAAGGGCATGTTCCAAACGGTCAAAGATATGACAACTGTTTGATGGCTTTGGCCAATGAAATGTATGTATTTACAGTGCGTCACGAAATCTGCAACATGACTGGAAGCGAAAAGTAAACAAAAAACGGCTACCTGAGCAAGGGATGTCGTATGTGACCTGATTAGGTTATAAGCAGACGGGGGTTTTAGTAAGTAAACAATGCAACCCTGTTACAGCACGGAATATAGGTGACGTCAGGTATTGTGACTGACATACACCTCCCCCACTCCAACAGACGGTTTCGTTGCGACTGTTCCATTTATTCGCTGCATAATATTCACCAGTGGAGAACTTTGTCAATATGCCAAAAGCAAAGAAGATTTATACATCCAAATTAGCATCATTTGTGGCAGAGTGTAGGAGGGATAGATGCGGAAACTATCAGGTGTAACATAGAGCTCAAAAGACGTTTAAACATCATGTAAACAACTCTAATTCAAGGAAACACGAGGAACGTGTGGCATTATTAGAAAGGAACAGTGAGGAAAATGGACCTTCAACCTCCTCAGCCGCAAACTACGGATCAGAATGTTTCGAGGATCTCTGTCACACACTAATAAGAGGGGATATTGCTTTTAAAAATGCTTGTTTCATAAACTAAGTGCACACTATCAATAGCTAAAGATCTTTCTTATTATATATCGTTTATTGTCGCTTCAACTTTAAAGTCATATCGCGATTACTTTAGAATACAGAACATGATTACAATGAAAATACAATATTTTAAACAGTAATGGTACATACAACATTAAATTCTCTAGATAGGTGTGCTACCATTGTTATACATTTTTGACACTTTCATAAAGTTTAAAGCTCTTTGTTATGCTGAATTTAGGGCGTCTGGTAGGCTGTTGGGGATGTCACATCTTTCTCTGTGTTGCACATAGTGACGGCAGGCTGTGACGAGATGATGAACTGTGAGGTTGGATCTGCAAGAGGTCGCACACAGGAGGAAGGTCACGGTTGAGGAGAGTTTGTGCGTCATAGAAGTATGTCCAGTACGTAGTCGAGTTAATACAACTTGGTCTTGGCGGTTGAAATGACTCGGAAATGTAACTTGTTTCTACATGTGACTTTCTATGTTTGTCTCCATTGATTAATTCAAGTCTTTTTGATAAAGTTGTCGAAGTGCGTGTGTGGGATCTTGATGTCCTGAGGAGGATGTTTGGTGGTTTCTTTGGCTGCCTGATCAGCTGATTTATTTCCCATAATTCGGACAGGCGAATGATGCTGATTTACCTGAGATTAGTATTTGATTGTACAGTTTCTGGACTTCTTTAGCAACATTTTGGGGGATTGAGGTTTGTTGAAGGGATGTTAAAGCACTCAACGAGTCGGAGAATATTATGTAATTATGTAGGTCAGTGGTGTAGCCTGATTATCAGACTCGGGTATGTAATTCAACGTATATTGTAAAATTCGTTAAAATGTGACCCAAACTAAACAGAATTGTCCATATCAGCATATTCCATCTCAGCTAGACAATATGTGGTGTAAACAAGATGTTCATTATACAATTTAAAATTATTACCTAGTAAATTCATTAACGCCTGCTTGGTACACTGGAAGATAGTTTAATAACATAATTTAGGATCATGATGTTATCTTATGTTATTATGTTTATTTGAACAATAAAAGTTAATAATACAGACAGCATGATTCAAGAGAAAATCTCTTTTTCTGTCAGACCTTACATGTGTAAAGCAAATAAACCTCTCCAACATTTCCGTCAACAGTTATGTATCGTAAAACGGCAGAGTTGCTGTTTACTACTTATGTCAGGAGTTTCATCTAATATCAGTGAAACAAACAAGGTAACAGAAATTTCCTTAATTTCACACGTCATGAGGCAATCACACTTGAAATTAAGTCATTTTCAATATCAGGTGAAGTTGCACGAAAAAGTCGGTTTTCCAATGTTCCTTCAGAGAGGTATCATATACTGGTAATGCATTTAAATACTCGACATAGTTACCACTGTTTAAAGATGCTTCTTTCTTATTGTGACCACGAAGAACAAGTGATTGTTTTCCTAAAAAGCGTACGGCCTGTACAAAGTGAGAAAGTAAACCTCTATTCTTTTTCACTTCATTGTTACGCTGTTCAACTGAGAGCTTATACTGACTATTCAATGAAAATCGTGTTCTGCGAGTTTTCCCCAAGATTGATTGCAAGAATAGCCTGTGTTTTTTTGGTTGCCTTATAAATGTTATTTATCTTCATTACCGCTGTAATTCCAGATACACTTTTCTTTTAAAAACAAAGAAAAGACGACCAACAAAACAATCTGTTTAAGGCTTTACAACCGCACTGCCATGACTCACTTTCATAAACTTTGATGTTGAAATGCCTTATACATTATTACTTTCTCTACTACGTATAGTAAGTAGGGGAAGTATTGCATTCCACCCAAAAATTCGATACCGAGATTTCACCGGAAATATATGTTTTGAGACCCCCTGAATCCAAAAAGAGCATTTTTGGAAACATGTCCGTGTGTGTGTGTGTGTGTCTGTGTGTCTGTGAACAGCATAACTCAGAAACGAACAGTGGGATAAACACCAAACTTGGTATTTAGGTTCAGTATCTTCCAGAGATGCGACACGAAGGTTTTCAAGAAAATCCCCCCACCCCAGACTACCCTTTACATGGAACATTTTTCGAAAATTTTAATTTTCTCAAAAACGGCTCTAACGATTTTGATTAAACTATCATATGTTTAAGATGTTGTCATGACAAATAAAATGTATATCTCGAATTTTCTGGGAATGTCTCCAAAAGTATTCTTCATTATGAACGACTTTTTCATAACTGGTAAACCATAAGAGATAGACAAAAGTTTACTACACGAAAAATGTAGATCGCGTTAAAATACACAATTTATGTCATATACATTTCTTTTGTTGAGTGAACCGTTTGCAAGATATTGCTTGTTATTACCTTAAAATTTCCAATACTTATACTTTTTCTCAAATTCGTTATTCATTTTTTTATGTCCTGGACATGCAAAGAGAATGGAATGCGCCACATAGCAACCAGCGTTAAAATATTTGACTATCGCTTAAAACTTACCATATTTCCCTTGCATCTACAAGAAAATTATCAATAAGATTGACATCTCGATATCTCGATTAACATGAAGCATATGGAGATTAAGCGTTTGTAAAAATAGTTTGTACAAGAGTAGAGAAAGTCATGTGAGTGTAACACATCAGATTTTTTTAATGTTAGTTGTAATACTGAGTGCGGGCTTTGGAGGACCTGTTTTAATTACATCTTCCTTTTCAGAGAAATTTAATGACTGAAAGTTTCTTAGCTTGAGTTTGCCTATCACACAACAGTTTGTTTCCATTTTCGCTGTCACAACCGCACTGAAAGAATGTATTGTTTGCTATTGTAGCTGTTATACGCCTCGTGACCTCTTGGATGTACACTGCCTATGTACATACCTTCCTCCTAGAATCCGCGCAAATCTTCACCTACATTTGTTTTGGTAGTGAGTAACCAAGTGTCCAAAGCAAGCTCAAATTTTCACAATTGAAGAAACACTCATACAAGAAACAAAAAACTCGCGACTTACTCTCTATTCACGTTTATAAGCGCAATAGTATGAGCATGATTTTTAACACGAGATGTACTCCAACTCAGTACATACCATGGGTCAAGCACACAACACCAATTTCCTTCAGCTGACGGCAGGTGTCGTTGACCAGAGCTTTGAATCAATGCAGACTGCGTTCAAGTTATCGCAGCATGGCGCGAATTCAAATCATAATATTTAAAAAACCTTGATTTTTAATGGCATTAGAGCGATTGTGTACCACAAAATTATAATGAACGCCAATTTTGCCCCAGTTTGAGGAAAATTATAGGGTATGTAATACATCTCTCACATTCATTGACGCTACGCCCCTGATATAGGTTATCTTTTTACTTTCTCTACTACGTATAGTAAGTAGGGGAAGTATTTCATTCCACCCAAAAATTCGATACCGAGATTTCACCGGAAATACATGTTTTGAGACCTCCTGAATCCAAAAAAAGCATTTTCGGAAACATGTCCGTGTGTGTGTCTGTGTGTGTGTGTGTGGCTGTGTGTGTGTGTGTCTGTGAACAGCATAACTCAAAAACTAACAGTCGGATAAACACCAAACTTGGTATTTACGTTCAGTATCTTCCAGAGATGCGACACGAAGATTTTCAAGAAAATCCCCCCACCCCAGAGTACCCTTTACATGGAACATTTTTCGAAAATTTTAATTTTCTCAAAAATGGCTCTAACGATTTTGATGAAAATATTATATGTTTAAGATAATGTTATGAGAAATGAAATGTATATCTCGAAATTTCTGGGAATGTCTCCAAAAGTATTCTTCATTATGAACGACTTTTGCATAACTGGTAAACCATAAGAGATAGACAAAATTTTACTACACAAAAAATGTAGATCGCGTTAAAATACACAACTTATATCATATACATTTGTTTTGTTGAGTGAACCGTTTTCGAGATATTGCTTGTTATTTCCTTAAATTTTCCAATACTTATACTTTTTCTCAAATTCGTTATTCATTTTTTTATGTCCTGGACATGCAGAGAATGGAATGCGCCACATAGCAACCAGCGATAAAATATTTGACTATCGCTTAAAAGCTACCATATACCCCTTGCATCTACAAGAAAATTACCAATAAGATTGACATCTCGATATCTCGATTAATATGAAGCATATGGAGAATAGGCGTTTGTAAAAATAGATTGTACAAGAGTAGAGAAAGTCATGTGAGTGTAACACATCAGATTTTTTTATGTTCTGGACATGCAAAGAGAATGGAATGCGCCACATAGCAACCAGCGTTAAAATATTTGACTGTCGCTTAAAACCTACCATATTCCCCTTGCATCTACAAGAAAATTATCAATAAGATTGACATCTCGATATCTCGATTAACATGAAGCATATGGAGAATAGGCGTTTGTAAAATTAGATTGTACAAGAGTAGAGAAAGTCATGTGAGTGTAACACATCAGATTTTTTAAGCATATATCCCAATGAGACTTGTTGCGAACAATTCACAAGAATAGTCAGAAAGATAGTTGGGAAGACTATATTGTGCGGTGTAATTAGGGAATACCGCTGCACATCCATTATGACCATCAAGTCTGGATCCATCAGTGAAGATATAAGTGTGTGTTGAACTAATATTCCTTAATCCTGATTTATCTGCTTTTGAAACAGGCTTCAGTTACTGTGCATCATATTTTAATACAGAGAACACTACAATACGTCACCGAGAATACATTAACATACACTACGACTTTCTGTAGACTGTATAACGTAGAATATTATTTACTATTGCATAATTTAAACAGAAAATTTAATTTGTGTTATAGGAATTAGAGGGTTATGAGAAAAATAGTATGGATTTTATTAATAAGAACATAATTCAGGCGTTTGTATTTCATTTCACCACATAGCAACAATCAAGGCCATCATAATGTTTCACTCAATTTATCAGTGTACATTTTATGGAATATTAAAATATTTATAATTTTCTGAAGGAATACTAAAGGTCTATTTTTTGCGCGTGCTGGTGGAGCGAGCGATTCCGTTTCCCACGGATCAAAAGTTCGTCAATCCAACCAATCAAACTCCTCTATCTCCATCTCAGACTTCCCTTTGTCTGACGGTTCCTATTCTGCTCAACTCCCCAAGCCCCCAATCATCATATGTGTCAGAAAGTTTCTTTATTTTCGACAATTCTTACTATATATTTAAAGATGTTCGTTTTGCTTCATTTACTGCTCCGTTTATGTTCTGGTGATTCAATTTTTACTGTCTCTACTATGTACGTAGTAGGTAAAGGAATTATTGCATTCCACCCAAAAACTGCATGTCCAGATTTAACCGAAAATGTATATTTTGATGTTCTGTGAATTAACAAGTATTTTTAGGAAAAAAAAAATGTTCCATGTGTGTGTGTTTGTGTGTGTCTGACAACAGGTAACTCAGAAACGAAAAGTCGTATAAATACCAAATTTGGTGTTTAAATTCAGTATCTTGCAAGAAAATCCCCCACCCCAAACTATCCTTTCCTGTAAACATTTTCAAAATTATCGAGACAATATACCTAGTCTAGCCATAAGTTCTGTTAAAACCTTTTACAGTGGCAACAATGTATTATACTGGTTTTTTAACACCTGGCACAATACCTATCAAAAGGTTGTAACAGAACATGTGGCCAGACTGCGTATTCTTCGATCATCTTTAAGAACAATTATTTCAAGACTGTACAAAATTATAGAGAAATCGACAGCGTTGAACTCCAATTATATGCAGAGCTAGGACAAAATATCCTTTGGCTTACAATGTGCGCACGCAGCGACTTTGTATCGACAGTGCAGTGAGGAGATTGCCACAGGTAACCTGGACTGTAAACAGAAGCATCACAGGGGTAGAACAGAACATAAACACAGAGAGCAACTATACCATACCAGTAGCGCAAGCGAACTACTGACTGTCTACTTTGCAGCCCTGGGTCCCTGTTTTCAGTACATCACGTGTACTAGGTAGGGTGGTAGTTATGTTGATTCCTCGCTCAATGGCTACTTCTCCTAGCTCTAGTTATATGAGATCACAGACACTTTTGGAAATTATTCGTTTACCGTATAAAAAACATGTATTACAATTCAAGGTTTCTTTGAATAATGAAACATATGGCCAAAATAAATTAAAATAGAAAATGTGCCTGAAATAAATATATTTTGTCAAACGACAGCTGTACTATTGAGTTTTTATTCTCTCAAATCTGGCTCTAATATATTTATTTACTTGGAAAATGGAAAATAACATGATTATCTTAAATTTTCTTGGAATATCCCGTGAAGTCCTCTTCATTCCGAAGGAATTTTGCATAATTCTGCATAACTGATTGACCACAAGAAATAGACAAAACGTATGCTCATAAGACTCCAGAAACTTATTCAAATGATTCAGGTCCAGTAAGACATTATATCAATAAACCTAATTTATCCCCAAACTGTAGCTACTCATCTTTATAGTAAGCACAATGAGGATTAGATATCTGTAATGGGATATTCTCTGAAGACATCGAAATCGTTACGCGTTCGAAAGTGCTTTATTTATTTGCGTTCATCATAAACAACAACCGGATTCCAGAGTATACCAAGAAAGTAGAAACTCATGCTCCAGAATCATTGTAATAATTGAAAATGGCATTTAGGTTTTACAATCTGTGCATAGAAAATATTCGAAACGTGTATAGGGTATACGATGGAGGCGGACGCTTCACGTACGTCAGATCTGTTGCGGCTACCACCCTCCAGGAGGAAGGGATGAAGTAAAGGAAACACAGAAGGTTAGAGGCCGCAGGTAGACTGGCTACAGAGACGCGCGGAAGTCCCTAACAGCTCCTGGCTCGAAGAACCTCCCGCTACTGGAGCTTCCTAGAGAGGGCGGTGAACGACCCGTCAATCAAACAGCCCTCTAGTGTTCTCGAGGAATACTCTTTCCTTGAAGCAAACACCCGCGCCAAGTGTCCGGCACCGCCATACGCCACAAAACCTAGAAGCACACCTGAAACATGAGAAGGAATCGGAATGAAAGGGACATGTTGGAAAGGAAGTCGTGGTAGATGAGAAACTAGCCCAGCATTCACTTACCGGCCAGGGAAAACCACAAAAACCCAAGGGCACAGTGGGCGGTCGTCGGGAGTCGAACCCAGGACCTCCCGAATGCGAGTCTCGCACGTTACCGGGAGCCGTATCGTTCGGTAGAAATAATGCTTACACAAAATAAAATTAACAATTTACTAATAGCTGTTGAACATGGCGGATTATCCACACTTGGTTATTGTCCTAAGAACATCACTAGCTTGCAGGTCATGTTTAATTGCTACTTGAATTAAGTCTTAAGGAAATATTAACAGATAAAAGGTAAGTAAACATCCAGATAATATTTAAATGATAAAATTCCACTATTAAATATAATTATATTCCACGTCCGCAATAATAAACATATCAAAATTTAGAGGATTTAACATAGTTCATACACATACATTACGTGATCAAAAGTATCCGGACAGCTGGCTGAAAATGACAGCGCTCACTCTCGCAGGCATACTTTCAGTCAGGTGCTGGAAGGTTTCTTGGGGAATGGCAGCCCATTCTTCACGGAGTGCGGAACTGAGGAGAGGTATCGATGTAGGTCGGTTAGGCCTGGCACGAAGTCGGCGTTCCAAAACATCCCAAAGGTGTTCTATAGGATTCAAGTCAGGACTCTGTGCAGGCCAGTCCATTACAGGGATGTTATTGTCGTATAACCACTCCGCCACAGCCCGTGCAGTATGAACAGGTGCTCGATCGTGTTGAAAGATGCAATCGCCATCCCCGAAATGCTGTTTGAAGCAAGAAGGTGCTTAAAATATCAATGTAGGTGATCGTGCGCTGTGATCGTGCCACGCAAAACAACAAGGGGTGCAAGCCCCCTCCAGGAAAAATACGCCCACACCATAACACCACCACCTCCGAATTTCACTGTTGGCATTACACACGCTGGCAGATGACGTTCACCGGGCATTCGCCATACCCACACTCTGCCATCGGATCGCCACATTGTGTACCCTGATTCGTCACTCCACACAACGTTTTGCCACTGTTCAGTCGTGTAATCTTGACGCTCCTTACACCAAGCGAGGCGTCGTTTGGCATTTTCCTGCGTGGTGTGTGGCTTATGAGCAGTCGCTCGACCATGGAATCCAAGGTTTCTCACCTCACGCCTAACTGTCATAGTACTTGGAGTGGATCCTGATGCAGTTTGGAATTCCTGTGTGATGGTCTGGATAGATGTCTGCCTATTACTCTTTACGACCCTCTTCAAATGTCGGCGGTCTCTGTCAGTCAACAGACGACGAGGTCGGCCTGTACGCTTTTGTGCTGTACGTGTCCCTTCACGTTTCCACTTCACCATCACATCAGAAACAGTGGACCTAGGGATGTTTAGGAGTGTGGAAATCTCGCGTACAGACTTCTGACACAAGTGACATCCAATCATCTGACCACGTTCGAAGTCCGTGAGTTCCACGGAGCGTCCCATTCTCCTGTTTCACGATGTCTAATGACTACTGAGGTCGCGGATAATGAGTTCCAGGCAGTAGGTGGCAGCACAATGCACATAAGATGAAAAACGTATGTTTGTGGGGGTGTCCGGATACGCAAGTAGGTTAGGTTACCAGCAATGAAGCAGAAATTCAAATTTGGCAACATGGACGGGAAGTGTATCATAGAAACTTATCTTGAAAAAAAGAAGCATTTCTGCAAACATTTATGTCGATCATTGTAAAGCAAGAAGAATGGGCGGGTTTTCTCCGCCATTCATTCCACCAATTGCTCCATCAGCACCTTTTCTTTCATTCATCTCACCGTCATTTCATATCATCCCCTTTATCGCTTCCTGGCTGCTCTCTCTGATCCATAGTCTACGCTCCCGGATAGGCGTCTGATCCCCAGCACCCGTTTGTAAGTCCTGGGAGGTGTAAGCGCTAACAACGGTGAGGGCAAACAGAGAGAGAAGGAGATAGAAGAGTATCCTTTTCTAAGAATAGTGTGTAGAAGAGGGGTTGGAGAAGGGCATGTAAATGTAACATTTTAGATGGATATTTCCGTTGATAAGAATTTGTATAGCCCAATTTTTAATACGTTTATCTGCGTCCCTTCATACCAACAGGTCATGTGGAATAAAACAGTTTATTCAAATGTCCAAGCAAGAAACGACATAGACAAGAGGTTGTATAACAAAGGAAAGTGACTGATGGAAAATAATCGTAGCAGTCACTATAGAATCTCATGTAACAAGGCATCACAACATTCCATTCTCTGTAGCTTGTAGTTGCAAAAATTTCTGTTTGCTTTGTTTTGCTCTGCAAGATTCAGCAAAAGTTGCAGCTTTTGTGATTTAACCTTCAGACTTCCCCCACGTGCTCATTCTAGGAATATCCGTTAAGCATAAAGCATGTCGTCGTATAATCTAATAGGGTTTCTGCGAAAACCTGCGCGCTTGTCTTTATCGGGTTTGGAAAAACACACACACACACACACACACATCCAACCAATCTCAGTTGGATCACAAGCCTTCTGAAATTTATCGGTTTATTTTGGAGTAAAATACAGAAATAAATCGTTAATCAGGCGAAAATTTAAAAATTTATTCCGATATTTGTATTCAGTGCATTATTCAAAATCTCTACCCACTATCCTTTTACTTTTATATAGCTTCTACACACTATTCTTGCAAAAGAAATACACGTTTTAAGACCCCTTGAATCCAAATAAAGCATTTTTTGAAACATGCTGTGTGTGTGTGCATCTGAGAATGCCATAACACAAAAACGAAAATTCAGATGAATACCAAACTTGGTATTTAGGTTCGATATCTTCCAAAGTAGGGACACAAGAATTTTCAACAAAATCTTCCACCTCAAACTACCCTTTACCTGGAACCTTTTTTCTAAAAAAAATGGCTCTAACGATTTTATTAAAAATACCATATATGAAAGATATTTACATGACAAATAAAATGTTTATCTTGAATTTTCGCGGAATAGACTGCGAAGTCCTCTTCATTCGGAAGGAATTTTGTATAATCTTGTATAACTGGTAAACGTTAAGCGATAGACGAAAGCGTACCAACACACACACACACACACACACACACACACACACACACACACACACACACACACACAAAATAAATGTAGATCTCTTTAAAACACACAATTTATTCCAAATAACTTTTTTGTGACATGAACCATTTCCGAGATATCCGTTATTAATGGTTCGCATATTCAATACTTTCATTCTTTTTAAGTCCAGTCAACATTCAGTTCTTACTCGCAATGTCATGGAAACAGTATGGAATTTTAAGGCCAGCATATAGCGTCCAGTTGTTAAACATTTGACTATCGCTGTTCTCTTTGTATCTATAACGAAATGTGTAATGTAGCAATTTCTGTAAAGGTTTATTTGGATTAAAATGTGGTAAATAGAAAAATAAGCTTGAGTAAGAGTAATTTGTATATCCATTAATAAACGATAGAGGGCTAGAAAATGTCATGTGAATATATCACATCAGACTTTTTTTTCTACCTACTTCATGCTAATCGAAATAAACGCTTGCAGAAATCCTTCTGTTACATATTTCCTTGTCGGTACAAGAGGATACAGGAAACAAAAGCAATAGTATCAAATGTTCAAAAGCGAATCGCTAAATGCTGGCTTTGAAAGTACATACCCTTTCCGTGACATCGTGAGAGACAACTGAATAGCGAGAACATTTTAAGCAATGACCTAAGTATTTAAAATTTCGAACCTATAGTAAACAGATATATCGGAAACGCTGCTGCCACAAAAGGCAGCATATTTTCGTGTAGAATGTTTTTGTTATCTCTTATTATTTACCAGTTATACAAAATTATAATAAATTGCTTCCTAAATTATAATAAATCAATACGACTTCAAAGACTACTTCCAAAAATTCAGATATGCATATTATTTAACATGTACATATCTTAAATATATGACATTTTAAACTAAATCGACAGACATGTTTGAGAAAATACAAAATTGCGAAAACTTTTCCATGTAAAGAGTAGTTTGGGATGGGAAGTTTCTTGAACATTTTCGTGTCACATCCTTGAAAGATTCTGAACTTAGATACCAGGTTTAGTATTTAACCGACTTTTCGTTTTTGAGATATTCTGTTCACGCACAAACGGACACACTCTTTTTTAAAATCATTTTTGGGGGTTCAGAGGGTCTCAAAACATATATTTCTGGTGAAATCTCAACATCGAATTTTTGGGTGGAATACAATGCTTCCCCTGCTTACTATACGTGCTAATGGAAGTAAAAACGAGTATGAGGCGAACGGTGGCCGTCAGGCCGTAGCGAGCCGCAGTAAATCGACAGGGTCCTCTACTTTTGCGATTTACCCGAGGTTGAGTGTAGGTTTGTGTGTGTGTGTGTGTGTGTGTGTGTGTGTGTGTGTGTGTGTGTGTGTGTGCGCGCGCGCGCGCGCGCACATTGGATTCAAACAGAGTGAACTTCAGATATTTGATTGAATCTTACGTTTAATTATGCATAGAGATGAATTTTTAACGAGTGCATTTATAAGAAGTACAAGACATCGCTATTTTCGCGGATTACGCTAATATGGTTTGGGTTGGCTGCTTCTTCTGCGCATGCGCAGCAGTAACAAAATGGAGCACTTTGTTTACTTTTCGCGATGATTTTGGTATAAAAAATTTTCTTTAAAAAGGGAGGTTGGATGGCTTACAGCTTTTCTAATGTTCAATCTCCTCCTGAAGCTACTATTATGTTATTTTCGTTTCTAAAGTCGCCACTTTTCACCGTCTTTACTACGCATCAGGTAAGTATGGCATTCTTACCGCGGTTTTTAGCACATCTACAAAGTTGTCCGAATTCTCCGAGGTATTTATCAAACATACACATTGTAGGGGAAACACAACAGTGATTAATTTGTTTCTGTACCGTAAGTGCACTGTGTTTCCGTCGTCGTGGTGTGATCTGCATAACAAATGTCGAAGTCCTAATAAATAATGCAGTCGTACACAAGGACATCACAGCTGGCGGTGTTTTCACACATGCCAAGTCAGTCAGCACGTTG
This sequence comes from Deroplatys truncata, assembly GCA_030765065.1. Classification (NCBI taxonomy): domain Eukaryota; kingdom Metazoa; phylum Arthropoda; class Insecta; order Mantodea; family Mantidae; genus Deroplatys; species Deroplatys truncata. The sequence goes on from CM060979.1 coordinate 20,616,313, forward strand.
TTTTAATTATGTCGCTGCCGTGAAATATTGTTCCGCACGTGTGTGTATGCTCATAGTTTTGCATATCTATTTACTCACCTGGATGCGCGCTGTATTTTAACCCCTATATATACATTCGCCTTGTCTTGTCTATTAGAAGACTTAGGAAAGCATCCCCTAAAGATTGATAGCAATCTTGAAATTAGAAGGATATTGGAAAAAAAAAAAGACTTAAAGAGTTATTGCCATGAAGACAGGAATAAATATGAAAGAGACACGCAAAACGATCTCAGGATTATGTCGCTGTGATCTTTGTATGCGATTTGCGTGCAGACGGAAAGTAGAAACGAAATGAAGTCGTAATTGCACGCCATTGGGAAATGACTTTAAATCTCGAGTTCGAATCTAGGCTGGGGCAGGGAATTTCTCTTGGATAGCTAAGGCATCTTTATTGGTGTCAAGTCAATAAAGTTATCGCACAAATACTTAGCTCATAGATGCATGCATCTTTAAGATATAAGTTTTAGTATTGCAGAAGGCAATCCATATCTTATCGGGTACTGCATATGATGCCATTGCAAACCACTGTTCAGCAATGAAAGGCTATTAACAGATATAAATTTATATGTATCCAGTGTTTTATTTACGTAACACGCAACATAATGCACTTCATATTCTGAGATTTGCCATTATCCAGCTCGGCATAATTATCAAATTTACGTACCAAATGTCAGACCGAAAAAAAAAGTATATGTTCAGTTATTTATCTCCAGAGGCACACAATGTAGTTTTAACAGATTTGATTGTGGTTTAAGGCGGCGCCGTGGCCGAGTGGTTAGACCGCTCGCCTCCCACCGAGGCGGACCGGGTTCAATCCCAGGGACCTGCATGTGGGATTTGTGGTGGACGAAGCGGCGTCTGGGCGGGTTTTCTCCGGGTTCTCCGGTTTCCCCCGCCATTCATTCCACCAACATTCCACATCATCACCTTTCCTTTCATCCATTTCACCAACATTTCACTTCATCCTGATCACCCATCCTGGATGTTCTGTCTGATCCATGAGTGTCTGCTCCTCGACGGGCCTCTGACCCCAGGCACCCGCCTGTAAGTCCTGGGGGGTGTAAGTCCTACATAAGAGGAGGGTAAACAGATAATGAATGAATGAAATTGATTGTGGTTTAAGACGTTGGTTGACTGACAGTCCTTTTTATAAAATTGAGGAATATTATACTAAAATATTATCTATATGTTTTTAAACAACTTCTGTACGCACATTTTAAACTAGCGTTGTTTTAATTATTTTGTGTATTAATATATTATTATTATTAGTAGTAGCATGTTTGAGTTCACGAAATATACTGAATATACTGAAATATAAAGGCTACAAAAAAAAAAAAAACGAAAAGAAAGAAAAAAGAAACAAAAATTGAAATAAATTGATTCTGACTAACTCAACAACTGGTTTCGCGCACTTTAGCCAGAAAATTGATCATGTTTTGACAGTTCCTCTGGTAAGCCAGTAGATCCCAACATGCCATTCTCCTTCTAGCAGGACTTAAGAATCTTTCTGTGAATTTAATATTTCGCTGCTTCCCACACGATTTACATCAGGCCAAAATATGTACCCAGTCTTCATCCAAACGACAGAATGGGCAGATTCTGCTGCCAGAACTGTCAGTTATTTTCTGTGCCCTTCGAATTTGTCTTTAATCAGAATCATTCCCTATTCCCCACAGTCTGAAAGTAGGAATATGGGAGTGAATGTGGGTGTATTTAATTGTTAAAAATTAATAAAACCAACGTTAAGGAACCCTACCGTAAAGGTCTGCATGGGTTCGGGCTTAATTTGCAAATATTTGTCGGGCTGAGGCTTGAAAATAAATACGAAAATTCAACATATACATTTTACTTATCATGTAAATATCTTTAAACACATGGTACTTATTTTAATAAGAATCATTAATGCTATTTTTGAGGCAAAAAGGTAATGAAACCTTTTCCATGTAAAGGAAAAGTAAATGTATTACATCTTTTGGCCCGGGATGTTGAGATGCCCTGTATAGCACAATTATTGCAGTATGTCCATATCCATCGTAGTAGTAATATTATTAATAATAAAAAATGCTCGCTTTGGCCAATTGCAAATAACGTTACAACAGCAAACTCACACTTAGTCGTCTTCCGAGGTTTAGTGATACCATGCTAGCCTCTAATTCCCGGGTTCGCGGGTTCAAACCCGGCGGAGGGCGATGGATTTTTTCGGGCGTAAAAAATCTTAGCATGGCCGGTGGTCCCATGTTGTAGATCTACGGCACGTAAACGAGGTCTCTGAGTAAAATTTCCGGTTTTTCACGCTCAGTATAGAATGGGATGCTAAGAACCACAGTAGTTAAAGAGAGTCCATAAATAAAACTAAAAAAAAAAAAGTTAACTTATATGGTCATATTAGGGGCTTTGACTTAAGAAATAACTCCGACTGCAGGTTGCTTAGCATTGAGTTTTACTGAATCAAATAAAAGTGTTTTAGCAAAAGATGGTGTGCGTCTGCGAATAATGTAACTCAAAAACGAAAATCCCTCACCCCAAAAACCCTAATGTGGAAAAAGTTTTCGAAATCCATGATTTTCACAAACATTTCTGCAAAGATTTTGATTAAAATATTATTAATTTAATTTTTATAACTGGTAAACGTTAAGGGATAGACGAAAACGCACTACACAAGAAATATAATCCTTTTAGAACACACAATTTACTTGCAATAAGCTTTTTCTGCCAACAGCCATTACCGAGATATCCATTATTATCGGTGTGAAATTTTCAATACTGTCGTTTTTTAAAGTGCTGGTGCTATTCAATCGTTTCTCGCGATGTCATGGAAAGAGTATGAAATGTCAAGGCTAGAATATAATGACCCGCTTTTAAACATCTCACCATCGATTCGTTTTCCTCTATTCTCCTTGTACTTACAACGAAATGTGTAACAAAACTGATTCTGCAAAGGTTTGTCTCGATTAACATGAAGTACATAGAAAATTAAGAATAGTTTGCAGAAGCTGTATAAAAATAAGCGAGAGTGGGTAGAGAAAATCCTGTGAATGTAACATAAGATGTTTTAAAAATCATTTTTACCATGAAATACACTCACATTCACTTCCAAATGCATACTTCAGACTCTGCGGGCGGTAGGAAAAGTTTCTAACTAAATAAATATTCCCCCGCCTCAGGCGGTAATTGAACCCGGGACCTGTGGATTGATAGATCAAAGCGCTGGCCACTCGATCAAGCTATTGTTTTGTGTGTTATGAGCAGTGCCTTAGCAGAAAGTTTCTGAAAACAAAAGAGCGGCTGTTTCTTTATTGCTGACCTCATGCGCCACGTAATTGCAATGGCATCGCCAAGTCCTTGCAGCCCATTCGAGAGTATACATAGCTAGGTTGCGGCGAAGGCGCGTTTGTTCAATGCCGCCGCGAGTAACAAATGCCTTTCAACAGGAGCATGTGGTCCGATCCTCAACACTATAAACAAAACCACGTGACAAGACAGCACCTCATTGACTGGTGGGTTAACTACAACCTCCCCGCTTAGCATGTCATCTTCCTGTACAAAAAGCAGTTCGGTTCACATCGTAACATTTTGTGGTTATTCTCGTGCAAAGAAATTTAAGAAACTCATTATTGTAACAGTTCAATTTGTGAAACTAAATGTGTTTGTTCAGATTCACCTATAACTACATGAACCGTTACAGCAGAGGGTTTAAGAGGCAATGCGCAGGCGCTGCAGTTCGTTTCCGGCTGAGAACCTTCTGCCGCTGTGGAAAATATAAACGTAGGAAATGGAAGGAAGACAGTTGTGTTAAATGCTTTTAACAAATTCTGTGAAAAGTACCCCACCTTTAATCGACAATGAATATGGTTGGCCATTGTTTAAAAATAATTGAACTTCTTTGTTAGTGATGCAGAATTGTTGCTTGGATAGCTTGGGCCACGTTTGTTTTCTGTTGTGTTTTAACCTATAGTGCTAATCGTTATTTAACTCGTTGACTCATAAAAGCTTAAAGCAAAGGTGGTATACTGATATTAGTCATTAAATTAATGATTTCTAAAGCCTGAAGTTTAATCCAGTACCTTTAATCACAGATGCTGAACTGTTCAGGTACAACTTTTATTTGTCTACTCTTAGTATTATGTGTTATAAGTTTAGGATGTAAGGCAAAATATGGGAATAAGACATACAATGTTTAAAAGCAAAATGATTCCCAAGCTGCACAATATACTGCATTCGTGTTCTGTCTGAAGCAATTTCCTCCTTAGTTCCCGTCATCCTCTACGTGGTGCTGCCATGTGCTCGGCAAAGTGATACATTCAAGTTTTGTTTACTTCTCCTTTCAGCTTATAGTAAAAAGGTATAGCTATATTTCTAGATTTGCTAAGCTCCCGGCTGCCCGTGTTCAATCCCAGGGTCCCGTATGTGGCATTTGTGAGGGACGAAGCGGCGCCCCACTTTCCCACGTCACTCATTCCACCAACTGCTCCATCATCACCTTTCCCTTCACCCATTTCGCTTTCATTTCATATCATCTACTTCCCACTCTCACATCTGGCTACGGGCCGATCCCCCTTTCCGGGTTCTCCATTCTCTGATTCCATGTGCATCTGCTCCTCGACAGGTCTCTGAACCTAGGCACGGTTGTAAGTCCTAGGGGATGTAAGCGTTTCACATGGGGAGTATAAGCTAAGTAAGCTAAGCTTATGAAACTTCCTTTCTGTTACCTCGGTAATATTGACCTTATAGTAATAACATAAAAAGATATGTGTTACACTCACATGACTTTCTCTACTCTTGTACAAACTATTTTTACAAACGCTAATTCTCCATATGCTTCATGTTAATCGAGATATCGAGATGTCAATCTTATTGCTAATTTTCTTGTAGATGCAAGGGGAATTGGGAGGCTTTAAGCGATAGTCAAATATTTTAAGAGCTGGTTGCTCTGTGGAGTATTCCATTGTCTTTGCATTACCAGGACAAAAGAAAAAAAAATTGAATAACGAATTTGAGAAAAAGTATAAGTATTGGAAAATTTAAGGGAATAACAAGCAATATCTCGAAAATGGTTCACTCAACAAAAAAAATGTATATGACATAAATTGTGTATTTTAACGCGATCTACATTTTTGTGTAGTAAAATTTTGTCTATCTCTTATGATTTACCAGTTATGCAAAAGTCGTTCACAATGAAGAACACTTTTGGAGACATTCCCAGAAAATTCGAGATGTACATTTCATTTGTCATAAAAATATCTTAAACATATGATATTTTAATCAAAACCGTTAGAGCCATTTTTGAGAAAATTAAAATTTTCGAAAAATGTTACATGTAAAGGGTAATCTGGGGTGGGAGGATTTTCTTGAAAACCATTTCTGGAAGATACTGAACCTAAATATCAAGTTTGGTGTTTATCCGACTGTTCGTTTCTGAATTATGCTGTTCACAGATACACACACACACACACAGACATGCTTCCTAAAATGCTTTTTTTGGATTCAGGGTGTCTCAAAACATATATTTGCGGTGAAATCTCGGTATCGAATTTTTGGGTGGAATACAATACTTCCCCTACTTACTATAAGTAGTAGAGAAAGAAAACAAAATAGATATTAAAGCACGTCGTATGTGTTGCATTCATATGGCTTTCTCTACTCATTCTTTTATAAACTATTCTTACAAAAGATTACTCTTCTGTCTACTTATTTTTAATGGAGATAGAACTCTATTACGCATTTATAAATTTCGTTGTAGGTATAAGGTTACTGTGGTCCAAAACGATATTCAATTTGTTTTTACTCCTGGGACCTCAAAACAGAAAATCTCGGTATCGAATTTTTGGGTGGAATGCAATTTTAAAGTTCTTATACTTTTTATTTTCTCCACTACGTACTTATAGTAAGTAGAACCGAGCGGGATGGCTCAGGCGGTATCGTCTGTGGCCCGCCTTCGGGAGGTCGAGGGTTCGTTTCCCGCGACCGACCTTCCCGACCTATAGTTTTTTTCGGGGATTCCCCAGGTCGCCAGGCTAATGCTGGGAAGGATCGTTACTTCCCCCGAGTTTTCTGTCCCTCCATTTCGCTTCCAATCTCATTTCACTTCACCTTTCATCTACTTGGTCTCTCTTTCAGGTTTGCAAGTATCGGCGGGAGGTCTCGGCGTGTGCATGGCAGGGTAAAAGGATGCTCTGAGTAAACCTTCGTCTCCCAGAATGGGGGCGGTCTCCAGGTCACAGGACTCCCTAGGGAATGTGTAAGCCCACTGGGGGAGCTGCCTGCACCAGTTGCTATCCGAGGAGTTTAAATTTGTAAATGGTAGGGACCCTGCCCTCTGCCTGTCGTGCACCCTGGTCCAGGCGCCGTCTGTCTCCTCTCACCTCATTTCTGGCCCCCGGGGGCGCCCCACGAGGGTGTTAGGTACAAAAGATTTGCTTAGGTGAGTGGTAAGACTCTCTCCGCTTCTAGTCCTTCCTATCCTATAGTAAGTAGAGATAGTATTGTATTCCACCCAAAAATAGATATGGAGATTTCCTTGAAACCAAAAAAGTACTCCTGGAGAAAGGTCCATATGTGAATGTATCTGTGTGCGTGCGTGTTGAACTGTGAACAGCATAACTCAAAATCGAAAAGTTGGTTAAATACCAAACTTGGTATTTAATTTCAGGATTCTGAGGATGCGACACGAAGATTTTGGAGAAAATACTCGCACGCCAAACACTATCTTTACATGGAACGTTTTTTGAAATTTTTATTTTCACAAAATGACTAACAATTTTGATTAAAATGTCATATGTTTAAGATATTTTAATGAGAAATGAAATCAATATCTTGAATTTTCTGGGGACAGCCTCTGAGGCTCGATTCATTTTGAATGAATTTCACATAACTGGTAAATTAGAAGAGATGGATAAAACTTTACTACCAAAAACAAACAAACTAGGTCTCGTTAAAGCACCCACTTTATGTCAAAATGTTTGTGGAGTTAAACTTTTCCGAAATGTTCCTTGTTATTGGCTTGAATTTTCAAATAATTACACTTTCCTCAAATGGGAAGTCGTTATTTGTTACTTTCTCTAACACGTACATAATAGGTAGAGAAGTTACTGCACTTCACCCAAAAATTCGACACCGAGATTTCACCGGAAATACCTACATGTCTTGAGGCCCTTGAATAAAATAAAAGCATGTTTACAAAAAGGTCCGTGTGTGTATGAGTGTCTGTGAACAGCATAACTCAAATCGAAAAGTCGGATGAATACCACACTTGTTTTTTTGGGTTTAGTACCTTCGAAAGATGCGACACGAAGATTTTTAGGAAAATCCCCCCACGCCAACTACCCTTTACATGGAACACTTATCGAAAATTTGTTCTTTTTTAAAAATTTGATTAAAGCATTATATGCTAAAGATATAGCTTGTGAGGTCCTCTTCATTCGAAGGAATTTTGTATAATTTTGTGTAACTGGTAAACGTTGTCGCGGTATCGTTCGTGTTATCTTATTTGCTGAGCGACTGTTATTGTTTTACTATTTTGAATTTTGGGTTCTTTGTTCTCCGGCTAGCTATTATTACCCAGTCGAGCAAATCTCTTGAACAGGGTGTGTAAACGGAAAGGAGTTGTTACTAAAAGATAACACTGATAAAAGAATTTGTTTTTACACTTTTATTGCCGTCACATTTCATTAATTTCACAGATTTACTTTTGATACATGCCTGACTGAAACTGTTATATTTTCGAATGTAACTATAATCACTTATTTGCCACACATTATTAATTCGCGTATTTCACATCTTTTAACTAACTTTACGACGCGAGAGATTTTGTAGAATTGCGCGACGTTTAACGCGTGAATGATTCTGATGAACTGGGCGACGTATAACTTCTGAATGATTCTGTAGAACTGCACGACGTATAACCAGCGAATGATTCTGTTGGACTGAACGTTACCCGTCTCTGGCTTTAGCTTTTTATACTCCCTCACCCTGATATGCCTAAACATTATAACAGAGCTGCTATTGGTTAATAAAACGCGCCAACATTAGCGTCTATTTTTTTATCCAATCAAAATTATGAACACATATGCTCTAGGGAAGATATTCCCTCCATTTCTAAAGAAAGGCACGCTACTCTGACGTCATTTGTTTGTCTCATCTAATTAATAAACAACTCACCCCCCTCGCTCATTGTTACCCGTTCCTATTGTCAGTTTCAGTGAGGCCGTGTAAACTTATTTCCTAACAATGCTTATAATTAACAAACATCTCAAATCATTGCCATACAATAATGCTAATTTACACTACAATCACTCTGGCATTCACAATGTTGTGATATAAAATACTGCCACAACGTTAAGCGATAGACGAAGACATACCATGCAAAAATGTAGATCTCTTTAAAACATTCAATTTACTTACAATAAGTTTTTCTGTGGCATAAGCCGTTTCCGAGATATCCGTTATTAAAGGTTCGAATTGTTCAATACTTTTCATTTTTAGTCCCATCGATTTTCAGTTGTTTCTCGCGATGTCATGGAAACAGTATGGAATTTTAAGGCCAGCATATAGCGTCCAGTTGTTAAACATCTGACTATCGCTGTTCTCTTTGTATCTATAACGAAATGTGTAATGTAGCTATTTCTGCAAAGGTTTATTTGGATTAAAATGTGGTGGATAGAAATATAAGCTTTAGTAAGAATAGTTTGTGTACCCACTAATAAAGTTACAGGATAGAGAAAGTCATGGGAATATATCAAGTCAGATTTTTTTTTTCTCTCGTGACCATGCAAAAATTTCAAAGCCATCATCTAGCGACACGTCCTTTAAAAATCCGACTATCGCTTTACCTACTGCATCGTACATCGAAATATATAAATGTGAACCGAAAGTGTTACTGGGCTAACAGGAAGTGGCATAAGAATAGATGAGTAGAGTACGCCCGTCCCATCTGCGTCGCGACGTCTCTGGACAGCGTCTTGTAGGTGGCGATGCTACTCTGCTTGGCTCTGGTCGACGATGCTTATGTGTAAGTGTATTAGAATAGCTCATTTAGTGTAAATATTGTTTAATAGGCCGCGGCTAGCGCTTTATGGCTAGGCACTTACTCTTTATCAGGGTTTGGAACGCAGAAAGATGATTAAATATCTAAATAATAACACACACGTTTCACTTGAACACTATTTGAATATATTACAACTTTAGTATGTCACTGTTATTACATAACACTTATTACAGCTTTAACAAACTTGCACTGTTAGCCAGAATATTTGCGTGTATTTCTACGAGATTATAACTTTTTACAGTTTCTCGTTATTTAAAAGAAAATACGAAAGTGCTTGCTTAAAGCCCTGTCCACACTGGTTAACATTTAACAAAAATTGTCAAGTGCAACATGTTATCAGTTTGCATGTTGGCCAAATTTCGATGGCAGAATTGACTTAACATGTTAACCGAAAGAGTTGTGCTTGACATTTTTAACATGTTGGATGTTTTCCGCTTTTTAATGGAAAACTTGTTAAGTCAATTTGCTCTCTGTGTATGTGATTGGGTGAACTTCAGAAGTTTCCAAACTGTAACCATGGCAACGGATTGCTTCTGATTCCTTCAAGCTATTGTGTTTGGTAGTTGCGTGTTGACTCGTTCTGTGGTTGTAACCTTGATTTGGTTTACTTCATGTGAAGTTATGGAATGGACGAAGGATAAAACACTTTCATTTATAAAATCTTTGTTAACGCTGTCATCATGGAACATTGTAATAAAAAGGATGGATAATTATTACCAAGATGTGTGCAATTTATTGTTGTTCCAGAGGCAATATCAAAAAGAAAAATAGCTTCACTTTGTTAGAGAATTGCAAAAAAAGGCTCAAGTCTGACAGCTGGAATGGCTGCTGTTAAATATGTGTCCTTTTTATGAATTATAGGTTAGAAACCTTGCTCAAAGCTAAGTTGAAGTCACTTTGACTGTTCTCAAGAAATTGAAGTCAAACCTGCTCCGAATTTTAACCTCATTAAAAATATTTTCACTCCCCTGCCGATTAACAGATAGAGCCTCATGACCTTCTACTTTTCTTTTTGTTACTTACCAAGCACAGATACAAATAGCAATGGTCAAATCCTCATCTCTGGAGTTCATTTTACTTTTCGTTGAGAGATTTTGTTGTCCCAACAAGTTAACTGGCGTGGATGGAATGTTAAAGGTTCACAGTTATAACATGTTGAAGGCATTTAACATATTGAATGAAACATTTTGTTAATTGTTGAATGTTAACTGTTGATATGTTGAACAGTGTGGACTCACGTTAATGTACGGTCAATGTCACGTGTATTAATATTTTTATTCTTCAAGCTCTATGTCTATAATATTTCCGGCACTCTAACTTATACATCGCGGAGTAAGCTTCCTAGCCGGACCATCCACCAACTGTGAGGGTAGATTGATTTGTAACATTTTAGCGTCGCTTCCTTCCGTGTTGGCTACAACAATGTATGAAGTTTATTGACGTAGCTTGATTGCTAACTAGCCTATCACGTCATATGTACAAGTGAATGTTTAAAAAGGGAATGTTATCTTGAATTTAACTTTTATAAAATATCCTTTAAGCTCTTGGCCCTTGTCATTGGCTTACATTGTTTTAACAAACTTTCGTTTGCAATTTCTCAGTTATAAAACTTACAGTAAAGAAGCTTTTAGCTGCAAGCATGAAATTCTACTGGATTTGAGTAAATTTTATTACAACACGTATTTTGGTACCCTGTAACCCGTTTGAAGTTATTAACATTAATAGTAAAATGAAACATATCAGTACAATTACATTCATTACAGCTGGAAATTAATTAAATTATTTAGTAGGGAATACGGTCTCAAGAGAAAGTAATTTTTGGAAACATGTCCGTGTGTGTCTGTGAGTCTGTCTGTGTGTGTGTCTGTGTGTGTCTGTGAACAGCATAACTCAGAAACGAACAGTCGGATAAACACCAAACTTGGTATTTAGGTTCAGTATCTTCCAGAGATGCGACACGAAGGTTTTCAAGAAAATCCCCCCACCCCAGAGTACCCTATACATGGAAGATTTTTCGAAAATTTTAATTTTTTCAAAAATGGCTCTAACGATTTTGATTAAAATATCATATGTTTATAATATTTGTATGACAAATAAAATGTATATCTTGAATTTTCTGGGAATGTCTCCAAAAGTATTCTTCATTGTGAACGACTTTTGCATAACTCGTAAACCATAAGAGATAGACAAAATTTTACTACACAAACAATGTAGATAGCGTTAAAATACACAATTTATGTCATATACATTTTTTTTGTTGAGTGAACCATTTTCGAGATATTGCTTGTTATTCCCTTAAATTTTTCAATACTTATTTTTTTGTCTTGGATATGCAAAGAGTATTAATCTGTGGCAAAGGGAATGGTGCTGCACCTAGCAACCAGCTATTAAGAGATATGTATGTGCTTAAAGGCTACTGTATTTTCAAATTGCGCTTGTAAATATATATTCCCCTTACATCTACAAGAAAATTAGCAATAAGATAGACTCTGCAAATGTTTATCTCGATTAACATGAAGTAGATGGAGAATAAGCGTTTGTATAAGAGTAGAGAAAGTCTTGTGAGTGTAACACGTCAGATTTTTTTCAAGTGGTTAGTCGTCATTTTTTTTGTCGTGGTCATGCAAGGAGCAGGATATTTCAAAGCCATCATATAATGACCCGCTTTATAAAAATGTTTCATTAATTGCAATGTTAGCTGGATTCTCAATGACAGTATTCCGGTCTTCCTTCACCTGTTTGTCTTGCTGAGGAAGGATCATTGAAACGTTGTAAAAGCAAGCTCCAATGGCGGTTTTATATTCATTGTGGCCATTTAAATAGGTGTGTGCAAATTAGAGTCTGCACGGGCTCGGGGCGGGTTCGGGCTTAATTTGAAGAGTTTGTCTAACACGACCTGGCTTGGGATTGAAAATAAAGACGAAGAAAAATCAATTTATAAGTTCAACCTAGCATTTTATTTATCGTGTGACGTAAACGTATGGTATTTTAATCAAAATCATTAGCGCCATTTTTTGAGAAAATCAAAAATAACGAAAGGTTTTATATCTAAAGTGCAGTGGAATATTTGTTTGGTAGTTGGAAGATGCTTCATGTTTATATACACCACGTATGGAAGCCAATTTGTCGCGGTCACTTCGTGTTATCTATTACTGAGCGTCTGTTATTGTTTTACTACTTTGAATGTTGGGTTCATTGTCCTCCGGCTAGCTATTATTTCTCGGTCGAGCATATCTCTTGATCAAGGTGTGTGAACGGAAAGGATTTGTTACTGAAAGATAACACTGATAAAAGAATTTGTTTTTACACTTTTATTGTCGTCACACATTATTCAATTTCACATATTGATTCTTGATACACGCCAGACTGAAACTGTTATGTTTTCTAATGTTATTATAATCACTTATTTGCCGTACTTTATTAATTCGCGTGTTTCACATTTATAACTAACTTTACGACGCGAGAGATTTTGTAGAATTGCGCGACGATTCTCTTAAACTTTGTGACGTATAACCCACGAATACTTATGTTGAACTGAACGACGTATTACACGCGAATGCTTCTGTTGGACTGCGTGCCACCCGCTTCTCGGCTTTAGCTTTTTATACTCCCACACCCGATATGCCTAAAGATTATAACAGAGCTGCTATTGGTTAATAATACGCGCCAACATTAGCGTCTATTTTTATAGCCAATCAAAAATTACGAAAACATATGCTCTAGGGAAGAAATTCCCTCCATTTCTAAGAAAAGCGCGCCAATCTGACGTCATTTGTTTGTCTCTTCTAATTAATATTCAACTCACCCCCTCGCTCAGTGTTATCCGCTCCTATTGTCAGTTTCAGTGAGGCCGTGTAAACTTATTTCCTAACAATGCTTATAGCTAACAAACATCTCAAATCAATGTCATACAATAATGCTTATTTACACTCCAATCTCTCTGGCATTTACATTATTGTGATACAAATTACTGCCACAAAAGGGAGAGTAAAGACGAAGAAATTAATTAATCCGATTTTTTGATCCGCGATTTTGAGGTGCCTGCAATAGCGCTATTGTCGCAGCATGCACACATCCATTGCAGCAGTAATAATAAATCAATGTTCGCTTCGGTCGTTTGCGAATAACGTCACAACAGCACGGCAGCTGCAAACTCCGCCTCCCTTCGCCCACCCACAACCAGGACAACCTGGGCAGAGTGCAGTAACAGGGACGGCATGTAGTCAATAAGGCAGTACACCGTTTACTACACGCGGATTCCAGGACCTGAGCCGGCACTATTTCTTTAAAGTGACTCCTCGATTGTTTCCAAGGAACTGAGTGCATTTCTTACCAGCTCCCCCGCTCCCAGCAAAGGTAAACATTTTCATGTCGGTACCGGAAATCGAACCCGAGTCCTTCGCACCGCATGGTGCTTCATGGAGTAATAATAAATTTAATTTAAACAATAAAATTAGACAATGAGGCCCGGGCCGGGTGTTACAGTATAAGTAGCTTATTCTCGGGCTCGATTCTAACCAGGCCTAAGAATTTCGGACCTTGCAGACCTCTATAACGGATCCGTTGTAAGAAACACACTTTTTGTATTACTCCGCGCCCACGAGCACAAGCGTTAGTGACAGACGACAGTGTCACCTTCGCGCTGTGTCATGCCATATTACATTCTAAACAAATTGCATGCACAAGCGTAACTTACCAATAAGTTTTGTTTGAATAAGTCAGTTTTTTCTATTAAAACGAATACTGAGAAATACATCAAGAACAACGTGAATGCACTCAAACGAACACGCGATTTAACGCACCTTTTTACTTACATTAGTCAGATTCACAACCGTCATCTTTCTATTTTCCCTCGGGTATTTACGCCTCCAAAGCGGAATATCATCCCTATTACAATGATATTAACATTGTTTCACTTCACAAACGAAAACCTCATTTCTAACAGCAATGTATGGAAGCTCGTTCGCTTAATCAGGGTCACTGTTGACAGCACCTTACACTTTGTTTATTGTCTGTGGCTCATTTAAAAAGAAAGAAAAAAAAACTTATGCACTTTAGAACGAATTGACACTTAACGAACTCGTCTACTTGTCTCAAAACTGTTTTAGATCTCTTCCTCTTTTTGCACGGTGTTTTAACACCACTCCTTTTAGTTCTTTGTGAACATGAACAACACCAACTTTTGACACGCCGGTGTGTTCTGTCGTTATTTTGACCAATTCGTTCATTAGAATATCCGGATTATGCTCCTTTAACTTATGAAACACACTTAGAACAATCTGTTTCTGAGCACGTTTTAATAGTTTACCTTTAAGGTGCTTTTTATAACCGTGAACACTCATTTTTGCCACTACCGAATGTTTAATTCTTGTGGGCAGATATATTTGCATTTCCAAACAGCTGTAAAAATACAGGGAATTGTAATGCTACAATTAAACGTTTCGATTAGTGCATTTTACAAGCAATAACATTAAGAAAAGATGGATCTATTTTCTCTCCTTAAGTTGAGTGCTTCGCTCTCGAACCAATGAGAGCATTCACTGCGGTCACGTGCGTGGAGCTGTTTCTCGGCATTGCTCATAGAAATGTTTCTTACGACGGAAGGAGAATAGTACAAATAGCGCGTGAAATTTAAGTCTGAATGTTACATTCACATGACTTTCTCTGCCCTCTGTCTTTATTAGTGGGTATACAAATTATTCTTACGAAGGCTTATTTTTTCTATCTACTTCATTATAATCGAGATAAACCTTTATACAAAGAGAATAGTGATAGTCAAATGTTTAAGAACTGGACGCTATATACTGATCTTAAAATTCCATACTGTTTCCATGGCATCGCGAGAAACAACTCAATGTTGTCTGGACTTAAAAGGAATGAAATTATTGAAGAATGCGATCCATTAATAAGCATATCTCGGAAATGGCTTATGCCACATAAAATTTATTTGAAATAAACTGTGTTTTAAAGGGATCTACATTTTTGTCAGCACATTTTCGTCTATCGCTCAACGTTTACCAGTTATACAGGATTATGTATAATTCCTTCCGAATGAAGAGAACTTCACAGCCTATTTTCAGAAAATTCAAGATACACATTTTATTTGTCATGTAAATATCTTTAATATATGGCATTTTAATCGAAATCGTTTGAGCATTTTTTAGAATATAAAATTTTTTTGAAAAATCTTCTATGCAAAGGATAGTTTGGGATGGGGGATTTTCTTGAAGACATTCATGTCGCATCTCTGAACGACATTGACCTTAAATACTAAGTTTAGTATTTATCCGACTTTTCGTTTTTGAACTATGATGTTCACTTATACACACAGAACACATGCACGAACCTTTTTCTAAAAATGCTTTTTCCTTTTTATTTATTCAGGGGCCTCAAAACATGTATTTCCGGTGCAATATCGATAACGAATTTGTGGGTGGAATGCAATATCTTCTCTACTTATTATGTTTGTGGTAGAGAAAGTATTTTGTTATAGCTTGTTTTGTTACGTTTTTACCTATTTAGAATGTTCGCCATGACGCAGTTTTGTTCACTTCCCTTCAGATTTTCAGTATATGTTCTTTGAAAGTTGGCGAAGATTTCAATAGAGCCTCTTCTTGATACCGAATAAGGTTTTACCTTTAGGTTTTAACAAATTTAATCAGTATGGAGATTACATATACAGGCGGAATTGGACCATCCGCCATAACCAGAACTGGCGCATCGCTTTAAAATCTGGAAGTGGGGTCAAATAGGGTACCACTAGATAGAGCCCTTCAAAACAAACAACTTTCGATGGAAAAGTTTTTATTAATTCATACTTTTTCAAACAGAAAAGCATACTTAAAACAGCACACTTGCACGCCAGATACGAGGGCTGATCAACAAAGACTGAGACTGATTTTTTTTCACAGATGTTTATTACTCCAATTCAATATTTACATGATCTTTTTCAAAGTAGTCCCCTCCTACTTTAATGCACTTTTTACAGCGTCTCTGCCAGTCCTTGAACACGTGCTGCAGACCATTCTTTGTCAGGTCCTTGAGAATCGCCTCACTTTTCTTGAGCACTGCTTCAGAGTTCTCAAATCGAATACCCCTAAGCTTTGCCCTTAGCGATGGGAATAAAAAAGTCACAGGGTGCAAGATCGGGGCTATAAGGTGGATGTGGTACACAGGTAATATTGAATCGAGCCAGAAACTGCATGACTTGATTTGCGACGTGAGGCCGTGCATTGTCAAGATGAAGTCGCCACCCAGTCCGAGAAAGCTCTGGTCGTTTCTTTGCAATGTGCTTCCTCAGTGTAGCCAATACTGACGTGTAGTATCCTGCTGTAACAGTAGTGTGAGGGGGAACTGAATGCTGGTAAATCATTCCATTACAGTCAAAAAATGTGATCACCATCACTTTCCCTGCAGATGGAACAACTTTTGCCTTTTTTGGTGTTGGAGAACCTGGCGATTTCCACACTGTGCTGGCTTGTTTTCCTTCAGGATCATAATGATGCAGCCATGACTCATCACCGGTGATAATCGAAATAAAAAATGCATCACCTCCATTGTCTGGTATGCGAAATGCACGTAGGGTCTACAAAATAGAGAATTACTACCAACCTACCAATACGAGAGTGCTGCCGCCTACCAACATTATACATAAAAACCCGCTCTTTTCAAATATTTATGTTACAGATACGAAACTATCACGGAAGCTACAGGAAAAAATCAGTCTCAGTCTTTGTTGATCTGCCCTCGTATATATGCAGACATTAAGATTAATGCTGGCAAAGGAAACTCAGATGTCCTTGCAGAATTCAAAGACAAATCCCAAGAAAGGAAATATTAAAGTGAAACGTTTGTCTATATGAAAAACGAACTGAACGTTCGCTCTGAAGAGTCAAGTTTTAGAATTGGAATACATTGCTGAAAGAGAAAACAAAAGATACCTGGAGAGTGTAGGATGAATTATTGTCGTTATGTACTCAGTGTTGACATTCATGTGCCTCCTACTGGGATTGAAAACAAATGACTGTTCCTATGGCCTTGTCGTTGCAAGCAGTGTAATAATGTGTTGCGTTTTGCCACACAGAAGCATTACCTTTCAGCGGGATTTCTCAAAGTGAGATATAAGCTCTTAGGGGCTCCATCAAGCCAACGATTCTGCTTGCTATTGGCGACTCTTCTTACAAGACTACCCTGGCACTATCCTCCCATTGTTAGACCAATGGCGACTCGAGAAAAGGACTCAAGCCCACATATCCTTCTTTTGATTTTGAGCTATAAGCACCTTTAAATAATTTCTGCATTAATTGTCAACTTAAAAAAATCTTATGTGTTACACTCACATGACTTTCTCTACTCTTTTACAAACTATTTTTACAAAATCTTATTCTCCATCTATTTCATATTAATCGAGATAAACATTTGCAGAAACGATCTTTTGACATGCAAAGAGAATTACATTTTACACATAGCGAACAGTTCTAAAAATATTTGACTATCGCTTAAGGCCTACTATGTTCCCCTTGTTTTGTAATTGCAAGGGCAATATAGAAATACAGTAGCGTTTAAGCATCGACATATATCTTAATAGCTTGTTGCTAGGTGCAGCATCATTCTCTTTGCCACAAATTAATACTCTTTGCATATCCAAGACAAAAAAAATGAATAATGAATTCCTATTTGAGAAAATAAGTATCGAACAATTTTAGGGAATAACAAGCAATATCTCGAAAATGGTTCACTCAACAAAAAAAAATGTATATGACATAAATTGTGTATTTTAACGCGATCTACAGTTTTTGTGTAGTAAACTTTTGTCTATCTCTTATGATTTACCAGTTATGCAAAAGTCGTTCACAATGAAGAATACTTTTGGAGACATTCCCAGAAAATTCAAGATATACATTTTATTTGTCATGAAAATATCTTAAACATATGATAGAGCCATTTTTGAGAAAATTAAAATTTTCGAAAAATATTCCATGTAAAGGGTAATCTGGGGTGGGGGGATTTTCTTGAAAACCTTCGTTCGCATGTCTGGAAGATACTGAACCTAAATACCAAGTTTGGTGTTTATCCGACTGTTCGTTTCTGAGTTATGCTGTTCACAGACAGACACACACACACACACACACACACACACACACACACACACACACACACACACACACACACACACACACACACACGGGCATGTTTCCAAAAATGCTTTATATGCATTCAGTGCACCTCAAAACATATATTTCCGGTGAAATCTCGGTATTGAATTTTTGGGTGGAATACAATACTTCCCCTACTTACTATACGTAGTAGAGAAAGTAAAAAGGTTATAGAATTTTAAAAGCAACCCCCAGAATGTTTCAGCATCTGCATTGTAGTATACAAGAGAAACGCGCTTGTGTGTGTGTGTGTGTGTGTGTGTGTGTGTGTGTGTGTGTGTGTGTGTGTGCGCCAGGGCCAGTGTTGCCAACCCTAGTAGCCAAACTTTCAGTAGAAAGTGTTTGAAAATTTCTGGAGATTTCAATAGGCACATTAAAAATGATATTATAGCAAAGACTGGCTTCTTGACTCAGTTGTTAGATCACTTTCCTGATGTTCCAGGGTGCTGGGTTGATTTCTGGGCCCGGGATCGAGATTTAGTTTATTTATTTTTATAAAGAAGGCTCTTAGGTATGTCCAGAGTCTGGCGTATGGCTGTGGATGTGCTTGTGTTGCGTGCGTGTTCCGTTATTTAATAACCAATTAATCTAATATTAATAATTATCAAGACTGCCAATGGGCCTGAATGTTGTATAACATAAATGTGATCTCAGATTTATAAAGCAGGAATTTCGTTATTGGATTTACGAATTGCCCGAATTAAAATATCAGGAGAATTGCTTGCTTTCGCTAAATAAGTCAGTAGATTAGTAGATAAATGGAGAACTCAGAAGTTCTACTGAAAAATCAGTAGGGTTGGCAACATTGGCCAGGGTACTTCGTGTGTCCAGGCTTAGCAGGGCAGATTGCTTTGGTTTAAAAGGAGTTGTTACGATGGGAAAGGGGATGGCAGCAGTGTCGCAGGGAGGATTCACTCAGGGAACGCGGAATCTGTAGTTTCCTCGCACATGCGCACGTAGCCTGTCCTCCCTATCGGAGCACCTGCAAGAGGAGCTTCCCAAAGTGATTTGTCATGAGGTCAATGTTATTACTTCCCATCAGCTGTTTGCTCTTTCGCGCCAATTGCTTATGAAGAATCTAAACTATAAGAAACTCTTCCACTATAAAGGCAACTCAACCAACGTATCCTTAAATAAATTACGTTTTAAAAAGAGCCAGAACTATCATAAGAGAAACTTGAATGTCAGTAAGAGGAGGATTACAGAATAGACTTCATCTATGAATAGAAAGCTTGATATTTGTTGCATACTTTAGCATTACATTTTACTGTTGTGCGTCCTAAGTATTTTTTTATTACCGGCATTAATTCTTACATGTAGCTTATGAACAAGAGTACGTAGTGAAACCAACGGGAGAGCCAAGAAACTACGAACCGACTGCGCAGCGATTATCCACTGGGCGTGTGGAAACATGATAACGCACTGCTGTTATAAACAATGTCATGGTGTTGACGTGGTTTTGCTCTGCAGTGTGATGCGCAGTATTGAGTGATGTGATGTAGTTCAGTAATTATGAGTTATTTATTGTTTTATCTTGTGCTTAGTCATAAAGTATATTATAGCTCAGTATATGTTTTCTACTGCACAGCGTGTATTTATATATGATTCGTATGTGTTAACTCGGTCAGCTCGCCAAGTGAAAATACTATTTGCAGAAAGATTTCCAGGTGTAAAAGTTCCAGGCCGTAAGCTCCATGAACTTTACAATAAATTTCAGGCCACAGGAAGTGTTCAGGCTAGGAAATCTCGAAGACACATTAGACGGCATAGGTCATCGTTTGGAGAATTCCTTCCAAAAATCACTTAGGGTCTTTCACAACAGTCATTTCTTCTGGGTCTGCGCGAAGAACTACCAATTTGCTGAAGTTAAAACCATATAAAATAACTGTGGCACATGCTATTCAAGCAGGCGATCCTGTACTTAGGCGCACATTTTGTGGAGTCTCAATAGTCTACACAATGACGAAATAAACCCATATTTTTCACGGACGAGGCTTGGTTCCACCTTAATGGATATGTATGTGTGTGTATAAAATAATCATTATTGGAGCTCTGACAAACTCAATATTGTTCATGAAGTACCCCTTCATGACGAAAAACGTTGCGTATGGTGCGCCATGAGCGAAGAAAGAGTTATAAGGTCATTTTTTTTCGAGTCAACAGCTGACACCTATACATACATGAATACAACTTTGCCCCCCTTTTTTAGAGAATTAACAGACAGGGAGCGTGATTTTGCCTTTTTTTTTAACAAGACTCTGCAACAGCTCATACGGCCAATATTTCGATGAGAACAATTGAAAGTGTGTTTGGGAACAGAATTATTAGTAGAGATTTGTGGCCCCCTCGGTCCCCCGACCTAACTCCTTGCGATTTCTATCTCTGGGGTAACATAAAACATAAAGTGTACAAGACAAACCCACAACCTGGAAGAATTAAAACAAAATATCCGCCTTTTCTCAACGTGAACTACGGCGAGTGATGGATAGTTTCCTAAAGAGGTGCCAAAAATGTATGGACCACGATGGTGGCCAGTTTCAGCATCTCCTTTCATAGAGTTGGTAAGTAAAGCCTTTGAAAGTAGTTTTAAAAATGTTGTATGGTTTCGTCCGCGCCTTTCTATGACAGTGGCAGACGGCAACGAGCGCTGAGGATGCGGACAGGAAAACCACCGCGCAGCCGGTTCTAGATTTTTGGCTCTCTCTGTATTACCTAACAAAGATTTGAAAAGCATTTAAGTGAAGCTGAATTATTTATTGTAGTAAACATGTAGTACATAGTGAATATTTTACATCACATAAAGTTTGAATACGGCACATAAAATTACGTTTGCCTATATTTCTTTTTGAAGTGCAGTGTAATCAATTCATGTTCGTGATTCTGTGTGATGTTAGCCCCATCAACTAAAACTTGCACGAGCTGTCACTGTGTTAGACAGAAACATTACACGTGTATACGTATTGGATCTAAGTTTAAGGACATTATAGAGGTACGCATGTTACAGTTTAGCCCAGTGACTGTTGTACGTTAATATGTAAACCACGTGGGCAATTCAAGGAAAATATGCAGGTTGACCTAACGTTGTCCACAAATGTAGGGGCGTATTCCTGACACCAAAACACAAAATATTGAAATGAACATGAGTAAAAAATCCTTTGTTGGGGAGTTCAGAAAGGATTTCCTTGTAGTGATCCCTGATTATGTAATTCATCTCAAACTTGCATTTTTACCCAATTTTTACTTTTTCTACTGCTTACCTATAATTCGTTCAGATTTTTTGAGACAGTGGATAGAGGGAGGTAAAAACCAGTAGCACGCGGTTCGACTTTTTGGGCGGCTTCTGTGCTAGCTACCGTACCGACCACGGGAATTCCTTATCTCCCCCTTCCACTGTCTCAAAAGACTCTGAACAAACAATAGGTAGGGGAAGTATTGTATTTCACTCAAAAATTCGATACCGAGATTTCATCGAAAATACACGTTTTGAAACACCCTGAATACAAAAAAGAAAAGTGCTTTTAGAAATATATATATATATCCGCGCGCGCGCGCGCGCGCGCGTGTGTGTGTGTGTGTGTGTGTGTGTGTGTGTGTGTGTGTGTGTGTGTGTGATGCTTCTGTCAACAGTTTAACTCAAAAACGAAAAGTCTGATAAATACTAAACTGGGTATTTAAGTTCAGCATCTTTCAAGGATTCGACACGAGGATTTCCCCCAGATTACTCTTTAGAAGTAAAATTTTCGAAAATATTGTGTTTCTCAAAAATGGCTCTAACAATTATGATTAAAATACCATATCTTTAAGATACTTACATGACAAATGGAATGCATGTCTTGAATTTTCTGAGAATAGCCTGTTAAGTACTCTTCATTCTGAATGACTTTTGCATAATTGGTAAGAGATAGACAAAATATTGCACTACAAAAAAATGTAGATCTCTTTAAAGCATACAATTTATCACCTTTTTTGGCGTTAATCATTTCCCAGATATTCTTTGTTATTAGTTTGAATTTTCAGATACTTTTACTTTTTGCCAGTGGCAAGTCGCTAGTCGTTTTTCTCGTGGTCACGCAAAGAGGACGGAATTTCAAAGCTTTTTAAAAACCTGACTCTTCTCTTTACCTTCTGTTTCCTTATACCTAATACAAAATGTCTAAATGTTAAACGAAAATTTATCTCGATTAACAAGAAGTAGATAGGGGCGGCGCCGTGGCCGAGTGGTTAAACCGCTCGCCCCTCACAATGGCGACCTCCCAGGGAACCGCATGTGGGATTTGTGCGGCGTTTGGGCGGGTTTTCTACCACCACATGGTCGCTAGTCCGCCCATGAGGGAATACCGAGACCCAGCCAATGGTAGTGCACAAAGCTAAACCCCGCCCATGACAGATTGACAAACATCAAAAGCTTGTGAATATTCTTTTAACCTCCTTTATCGCACAGGTAAAGCCGCGCACGCGGCTAGGTACTGTGGCGATTATATTCCGCCCAGGTAAACCTGGGCGACCTGTTCTCGATTGCTGGATTGCTGGATTGCTACAGGTTCTTCAGTTTCCCCCGCCATTCGTTCCACCAATTACTCCATCGTCACCTTTCATTCATCTCGCCGTCATTTTATATCATCTCCTTCCTAGCTCTGATACCAGGCTGATCACCCACCCTGGCTGTCCTCTCTGATCCACAGTCTATGACCATACATACGTCTGACCCCAGGCACCCGCTTGTGAGTCCTGGGGAGCGTAAGCCCTAACAACGGGGAGGGTAAACAGAAGAACAAGAAGAAGTAGATAAAAGAGCAAGCTTTTGTAAAAATAGTTTTTAGAATAGAGAAAGTCATGTGTATGCACCACATCAGATTTTTTCTTTACTTTTGGTCATGATATTTGTTTTATTTCCACATTAGTGAGAGAACAGTATGTTTCTAGGTACGAATCTTTGATGAAACCCTACGAGTTCCTTCTTTTGATCGTGACCGGAACTGCTAGTAAGAGCATACCTGCCCACCTCCGTGGAGTGCGGGTAGCTTGTCTGTCCCACATTCAAGAGATCGCGAGTTCAAATCTCAGTTAGGGTGAGTTACGTGTATAAGATTTTAACCGGGTTTTCCCTTATTCTGAGAAGACGAATGTAGGGTAACTCTAAGCTCTAGGAACCCCGGACCCTTTGAGCATCATTTCTTTCATTCATCGTCCGATATGGCCTAAGCGGTTATAGGACGTTAAACTTAGAGAAGAGAGAGAGAGAGAGAGACAGAGACAGACCATTACTACTCAGGAATCCGGATTCAATTTCCTATTCTTTCTTAGTCCTTGTATTGACTTTTCTTAATTTAAGTTTTTCGGCGAGGTGAAATACTTAATATCATACCTGTAGCTAGATCTTTTGAGGTCGTCACTCGCAGTATTGTGGGAACCTTCTGTGGTAACTTTGATTAAGAAACACACTTTTGTATTACTCCGCGCATATGCATTCGTTGTGCGATACTGCTTAATTTCAGTAAACTTGTTGGTTCTTATTTCCAAATAACAGTGAAATATAGAACGTTGCAATAAAAGCATTAAACGTATCCATTAGCGCATTTTGAAAGTAATAACTTAAGACAAGATAGGATCTATTTTCTTCTCACAGACTGAATGTTGCAGTCAGAGGCCAATGAGAGCATTTACTGCGGCCACGTGCTTGGGGCCGCCTCTCACCTTTGTTTACTTCAAGTGCGTTTCTTATTTCGGTATTGCTGGCTTACACGACATTGCACGTTTAGCTTTTTAGAGTGGTACCTATGTCTAATTAATTAATATTATTTATTCCCCCCAATCTTTATGAAATTATTGTACGATCTAGATGAAAAACGGATGAAAAATCCCCCGATATTCACACGAAAGGATGTGAAACACCGGGGGAAAATCTGGCTTCCTTAACCTCCCCCGACAGCCTTCCAGCATTCTGGAAATAGTCACTAATCATCGGCCGGAATGATCGTGTAACTTTTTAAATAATTAGGTGAAATTTTAAACCCCTGTAACTTATCTTTGGTCCCATAGTTATTTAACAACATAAAAAGTTACAGGTTTTCACATAATACAGAAACCCTTAATATATATAACGAAACAGACGTGAAGCTGGTGAAATGAAGATTCCGCATTCCCAGGCCACCAAGTTAACCACATTGGAAAAAACACATAGTCTGCGACCATCGAGAAAAATAATCTTTTCAGTTGTTAATAATGAAATATCAGTTCACTGATTTCTAATATTGGCAATTATTTAAGCATGCTCTGCTAACGAACTTGATTACAATAGTGTGCAAGGAAATAAAACAGAATTTTCATACATAAGGGAACTTAAAAGTATTTTGACATTGATATCACGTGCGTAGCCTTATAAGCAGATTCGATTCTCTTTTGTTTTGCTGCGTCCTCTGTTTTCTTAGTTGCTAAATCGTGACCATCTCTATATATGGTTTGGAATGAAATATCGGCAACATTTGTCTTATTTTACATGCGTTTTCTGTGGAGTAACAACAACTTTTTCTACTCCATGGCAATATCAACTAATAGTCAAAGCCTTATTCGCTAGTATGTTGTTTTGCAACTGCATTGCGTTCGTATTCTGGTACATAGCCTTTGTAAATCCTTTTTAATGATTTATGGATTTAAATTAGGTGTTTTATAGCCCATGTTTGTCAAAAGGGATGGAGTGATGAAAGAATTATCAATAATGTTTTTGTTAAAAATATTCCAGTATGATTTTTTTTTTTACGAAAACCTGCAATGATATTAAAATAATTACAGAACCTGAGGCAATATTTTATATCACAACACTGTGAATGCCAGAGTGATTGAAGTGTAAATTAATATTATTGTATGACAATGATTTTAGATGTTTGTTAGCCATAAGTATTGTTAGGAAATAGGTTTACACGGCCTCACTGAAACTGACAATAGAAGTGGGTAACAATAAACCGAGGGGGTGAGTTGTTTATCACTAAGAAGAGACAAACAAATGACGTCAAGGTAGCGTGTCTGTTTTAGAAATGGAGGGAATATCTTCCCTAGAGTATATATGTTAGTAGTATGATTGACTGATCAAAACAGACGCTAAAGTGGGCGCGATTTGGTAACCAATAACAGCTCTATTATAATGTTTAGGCAATTTGAGGTGAAGGAGTATATATTCTCGAGCCATAAGCAAGTATCACACAGTTCGGAAGAGTGTTTCACGAGGTGCACGTCGCACAGTTTTGAAGAATCTCTCACGAGGTGCACGTCGCAAAGTTAGTCACAAAATGTAAAGTACGCGAAGTAATTGGTGCGTGGCAACAAACGACTGTAGTTACATTCAGAAATATCGCAGTTTCAGTCAGGCGTGTATAAAAATTAAATATGTGAATTATTAATAAAGTGTGACGGCAATAAAAGTGTAGAAACAAATTATTTTATCAGTGTTATCTTTTAGCAACAACTCCTTTCCGTTTACACGCCCTGCTTAGAGACATTTGCTCGACTGAGTTGTAATAGCTAGCCGGAGGACAAAGAACCCAAATTCAAAATAATAAAACAAGAGGCGCTCAACAAATAAGATAACACGAGCCAGAGAACTGCGACAAAATTTAAAGCTAAATTTGTCCTACTATTTTTAGTTTGAGAAGCGGTAGATTTCGATTAAGTGTGGAATGAAGTATAACAGCTCTCAGAAGCTCTTTTAAATGAGGATGAATAGAGAAAGTCGTATGATACCTGTTGCACAACACATTTTTGTTTCTAATCGTCCTAAAGTATCGCCCACTTTACATTACGAATGCAACATCTAGTACTAAATTAGACACCTGAAGGGTTTTAGTTGGGGCAATGAATGAAAGTGTCTGAAGTAACTCTATACCGATAAGTGCAATTGAAAGCTATTCCAGTGTGGCAACAGATGAAAACTTTTGGAAGAACGAGAGTGAATGAGCAGGAGAGAGAACTTGCACTTGAAGGAGAGAATGAGGCCAAGGGAGGGGAAAGGTGGCCTCCACATCCCCCCACTCCCGTGACAGTGGCAGTAGTCACTCAGTCAGTCAGCCTTGCGGCTGGCTATTGCACGCGAAAGTCAACTTGGGTTTGCCTTACTCGTACATGGTTAAGCGCGCGGACCGGCAGTGTTGTGAATGTCCAGGAAGTACATCCCATGTGACAAGAGTGTGTGTGCAGTGAGTGACACCCATTGTGTGCTGTGTTGATCAAATTATTGGTGATAAATCAGTGCTGTGCTGTGCGCTTAACATTTTTGTTGGATTGCCTGCCTTTGGTGCCTTTCAGTGCTTGGATTTTATGGATTATCATGTTGGATGGCGTCCATTGAAAAGGTAATAGTTTTATGATTTAAACGCTTTGTTAGTGATCTAATTGACCATTAAATATGGCAATAACATCCATTGAAAATGGGGATTCCCGTTTGTTTGTTTTAATACGTTTGTCCACTACTACTGCCATGAAGACTATCGTTTGTTATATCGTTCCGAGCAACTTAAATACTGGATTTAATTCATTATTGCTACAAACTGTTTATTGCATTTCTGAAACTTGTACTCGTCGTATAGAAAAGACTTTTTAGGGACCTATGAGGGCATTCACTGCACTCTGAGCATCCATTAGAACGTTACCGTACACATTTCAATTTGCACTTACTATCTGCCATGCATTACAGTTTATTTTATATCCATTGTCACCAAGACATGCAGCATTAGTGTCACAATATTCCCATCCAGCAATTATAAAACTACACAATTAAAATACTTACTCTGATTTACGTTTTAGTAGTGGATAAAGCATTGTATGCCACGCTAGATTAAAATATATTCAAGATATCGTGCAAATTATCACCCTCGGAAAGCCTCCGGCGTTTAATTCTTCACTCAGTATGCTAAAGAAAATCTACATACATATTTTGCGTTTCATAAATTTGTATTAGTAGATACTGGAGAAGTTTGGGCTTTCATTTATATGTTTTATTTAAATTTTAGAAAAGGAAATGCAGTGAGTGACAAACGGCTTGTAATGAATATTTACGCCTTTTTTGTACCATCGTTGAACACGTAAGCATCGGTGCATAAGTCATTGACAATGTTTTTCTCACATTACGATCACATTACGATAGTCTGTCTCGTCTTAATGAAGAGAGGTAACGTAGGCGTTTATTGAAGGTCGTTGGTAATGGTGGCATTGAACGATTACTGAGTGATGCTGTATTGTTGCAACTTCAGAAAGGAGGGAGAGACTTATTAAAAATTGCAGGTACCGCTATTATTTCTCATACCTCTGTTATTTATATTAATTATGGCAAAGTTGTTTTAGTTGTGGCCCGTCGAAGTAGCTGAACGTGAATGATTGGAGTTTTAGACGCGCAGATCCCTCGGCTACGCCCTGTCGTCGCTTCGCAGTTGCGGCCTATCGGCCGCAACTTGCTACACTCCTCTCCTTCTAAAAAACATCCCTCGGCTACGCTTTGAGGCTGAGGGCCCTCAATCTCTCGGCTACGCCTTGAGGCTGATACTGGAGTAGATGTGCGGGCCACAAGTAGAGAAGATTGTCGTTAATTATTTATAACTTATCTTTGTTTTATATGGGATGCTGTATTAAAAGTGAAACTGGCCACATTTATGACGTTAGGAGATAGAGAATGGTATTAGTATTTAAACGGACGCAATGCTGCACTGCATACCTTTGTGTAACGCAGCACCCCACATGGTGTAAGGAATGCCCCGCACGGTCACTATTGTGCAGCAGTTAAATGGTTACCGTTAACATTCTATGTAGTATATAACACCGACAGCATTATCTGATGTTTATCTCGCTGCAGCAGAGATGACCCGAGCCAGTGTTGCCGGCTCTGGATGCTAACACAAGCACATCGTTTACAAACTTGTCTAGTGAATAGTTGCGAACTTTGGAGACTGTGACTTCGTTAACAATACAGGTATTAGAAAGGAAAATCCTGCGTTTGTTCATAACACCTGTTACTCTCTTAATGTAGCTCCATTCTGCAAGTTTATAAAACAGTTTGGAACTTTTTCAATGCCATTACGGTTTTCCCAATTTCACGTTTATTTTCGCGAATTGCTTATGAAAACTTGAGTGGCTTTTGCTATTTATAACAATTCACACGTATTCAGTCGTTAAATTGAGCTTCATTGATTAATTTTGGTTAGATTTCAAACTTTTCTATAGTATTTGCGATTTCTTAAGCGTATTATACAGGTTTGCAAGAGGTTAAACAAAATTGAATACTACATTTAGAAATTAGCATTTCTGTATCTGAAACCAATTCAGTTCAGCGCCTGTGTGTCAGTTTGAATCAATTACGGTAGACTCTCGAAGAAATATTGTCGAAATGAAATGTTCACAATTGCTTAGAAATTTGTCGCAGCCATTCGCAGTTGTTTCTGACTCGTAAACTAAAGAAACGAAGAATATAGCTAAAGAACATAGAAGGCTTAATATTGGTATGCAATAAACTCGTTAAGCAATAATTTTTGTTTTATTAATAAAGTTTATCAAAGTTTCATTCAGCTACGCCATCAGGCAAGTGTCGAGAATATCAAACTCATTCGTGGTATTACTTATGACCTCGGTGCATACGTCAGTGCATTTGTGACTAATTCAATCTGACTTCACGACCGTATTTAGCCGCATAATTTTCGAAAATGAGATGGCCGCACCTGATGCTCAGATATCTGTGTGTAAATGCATCTTGACTTTCACTTGTTCATAGTTGCAAGCAAAATGAAATAATAGAGTAGGCTCACTATGTTTTGTGAAATTATATTACTGAAATGTTCTTAGCAAATACCATGAACGTATAGTACCAGCGACGTATGCGCCAGACGTTCAATATTGACCAATCCAATTCACAGTTTGAACCAATCACGTTAGACTCTTTTCAGTAATATCAGTGGTGATTGTTTTCTGGTATTTAATTGAGGTTAACGAATGCCCTTGTTAACCGAGCCTAAGTTTGAAAGCTCAATTAAATTACTTAAGAAAAGCTATAAACAAGAAGAGGATTCGGTAAGATAATAACAATGCGAGAACGATGGCTTTTTTTTGTATTTTTAGTATAATCACTGAAGTGTTTCGTCTCGTATTGCGCGTTAGAGCTGCATCCCCTGTTTTATATTTTGAATTCGCAGGTCACCAAATGTTGCCATTGTTACAATTTTAGCAAACGCCAATAGTGAACAGGAAAATGCATGAGCATAGGCTTCCTAGATCCCTAATCGAATCGGAGCAGAGTTTAAAGAAATAAAAAAATGAATGTAGGAGATAAAGATTTTATTGCTGCACTCCCACGACTTTTTACACTCGCTCTTCTACATACTATTCTTATAAAAACTTATTCTAATATCTACCTGCGTTAATCGGGATAAACTTTCAATTCACGTTAACACATGTCGTTGTACGATACAGTAAGTAAAGCAAGTTAGATTTTTAAAGAACGTGTCGCTATTTAATGGCTTTGAAATTCCATGTTTTTGCATGACCACGAGAAAAAAAAAAACTTAAGTCATTTAAGAATGAAGAGGACTTCAGAGGTTATTTCCAGAAAATTCAAAATATACATTTCATTTGTCATGAAAATATCAACATAATATTATCTAAATCGTTAGAGCCATTTTTCAGAAAATAAGAATTTTCGAAAAATTTTCCATATAAAGGGTAGTTTGAGGTTGAGAGGTTTTGTTTGTTGAAAATCTTCGTGTCGCATCCTTGGAAGAGAACTTAAATATCAAGTTTCCGAGTTAGTGTTCACACACACACACACACACACACACACACACACACACACACACACACACACACACACACACACACACACACCCCTTGTTCTAAAATGCTTTGTGATTAAGGGGCCTCAAAACGTGTATTTTCGTGAAATCTCTGTATCGAATTGTTATTTGAATGGAAAGCAATACTTCCTCTGCTTATTATGTATAAGTAATAGAGAGAAGGTAAAAAGAGGTATCTAATGTAGGATCTTACTTTCCTGGCGTCTAATATTATAATTTACTAATACGATTAGGAATACCTAATATCTGTATCAAAATTTTCTAATAATAATAATAATAATAATAATAATAATAATAATAATAATTACGACTTCACGAATTTATATCTCCACCAGTTTAAATCAATGTCGATGAAAGTGTGTGGATGTATGCATAAAAAATGCTCTACCCAATGCATGAAAGATAATTTTGGAAACACCACGTACAAAAAAAAAAAATGCAATTTTGGCATATGTTTAAAAAATGTATAAAACGGATAAAATGAAGGATCTGAAAAACCACCCAAACACGTAATCTTTATGTTAAAAAACAATTAGATTTTTCTCTCCATTAATTTGGCTACTAGAATTTTTTAAAGTGCAGATGAATATTTCTTGAGGGGGTATGTATGTTTCACAGTAAACATAGACGATTTAAGCTTGTAAATTTTTTCTCGCGAATTTCTCGTTTTGTCGCGAAAATATTTATTTGCGTGATAAACAGGAACTTTTGGCGTATTTTAAAGATTAATTAACAAAACTTGTGTCTCCCAAAGTTAATGTAATGCTAGATATATAACACCCCTGTTGACGCAAGCAGCTTCACTAGCATGACTCCACATATTTCAACATAAAAGGATGCAGCTTTAAACTGAACTATAGGAAATTAACTTTTCTCAAATGTTATTAACTCAGCTTTCATTCACCTGGATAATTCAAACAGCGATATTTAATATTCAGGCAGCGTTTGTATCAGAAAATTACTGGCTAATCAATAATGCAATTTAAGAATAATTTTCAGACTCGGGAAAAGCTAGTAGCTAATCTTGTAAAGTCACGGAATAAGTTAAATGTGATACTATTTATGACAAAGCAACAATTTGACAGTAAAGCGGTTGAAATGCCCCAAAACGTTCCTTATGAGCGTAGACATGTTTATCGAGAAACAAGACTGTTTCCTTGCAAAATATGTTGACAATATAAAGGCAATCAAAGCACTCTATTTTCTTTTCGAGTTACCAATACTAATTGCAAAATCTGACATCAGTCTCGATTTGTTAAAGAATATGTTCAATGAACCATCCGAAATTCAGAGTGAAAGTGATGTTCTTTTATGTTATACTGAAATCTGTGACCGAAATTTAAATGATGTACTTCATTCCGTGTTGACTAAAGGCAACCAGCTTCGTGGATTCTGAAGAAATCTATTGAATCTTTATGGTTACCAGTATCACGTGTGGACAGTGAAATATTCTTTTCGCATTGTAATTTAGCAGTTACTGACAATATATTTTCAATGAAACCTGAAAACATTGTAACCTGTATGTTGCAATTCGGCGACATGGAATAAATAGTTGTGGTAAATAATATTTAATTTAATATTTCTTAGTATCCACATTAACACCCCTTCAAAAATAATCTGCACCTCTGTTAAATCTCGCATAAACTACTGGTCGTATTAATAATTCAATCTGTATTGATACTAAGAGTATTTAACGTGCAATCGTATTGTATTGTGCAAGATAAATTAACTGTTTTGCATTCAAGTGAATTTCAAAAGCGGTCATTATACGAACCATTCATGTATTTTGTTTTCTTTTTGGTGAAATTATCGCGAAATTTTGTATTGTTAACACAAAAGTGTGAATATTTAAAAATGAAATGCGAATTTTTAAAAATATGCATAAGTGATTCATATTTGGTGAATGTCTCATATTACCACTAAATAAGTGATTACAAATCAGTTTACGAGAACGCTAACATACTCAAAAAATAAATAAACTTTTAATACACAATGTTTGTTTTTGGATTTACGAATCGTGTTAATATTAAATAGGTATTAATTTATGGGATGAATGCATTTATACGTAGAGTGAATGCAAAATATAGCCACAATAACAAATAAATAACAAATTAGGAACATAAATATTGTGGTAATCCCTCTGCGGTCAAAGAAGTCATAAATGCAGAATCTTTTTAAAATAGTAATTGCGGTTATTAGCAGCATTTTTTTTACGTTAAATCACTGAGATATACTCCCATCGTGGTCATCTGAATATTGCAGCGTAAATATCAAAACGGAACTATTTGTAATCAACAGGGCGTGGATTTTTATGACCTAAAAGTGTTTAAAAAATGACTTACAAAATTATTCTAAAATTATAAAAAAGAATTGATTCTAAAACTTGAGATTTATTTAATTTATTAAAATATGTGCACAGGAAGTTATAAAGAAAATTAAAAAAAAAATGTTTTTGAAACAGGTTTGATCTTACAAAACTGTAGCATTAACTCTTTTCAGTTCTCAGATTATACAAAATTCACAGCGAACGAAGAGGACTTTACAGCCTATGGCATGACACAAGGGCAAGTTCAATAGCAACCTGACTATACGCATTCATTAACGCAAAAAAGGGAAAACTGAGTTGTCTAATCCTTAGTTTGGGACATGAATTCATAACTGCAAACACCTGCTCCCCTGATAATAACCACCCCTTCATCCACAAGCAATTCTTTCCAGACTAACTATTAAATGTAAATTCGATATTTTTTTTTCTAAAAATTTACAAAGTTACTCTTATTTGTTAGTTAAATTGTGTTATTTCTGATTGTTGAAACTTGTTCCCTATGTAAAATAACTAAAGGGCAAGAAAATGACAAAATAATGCCCTAAAATTAGAAAATGGCATAAAATGAGCTAATAAATATGCATTTTCATAATCTGGAAAACATGAGAAGGATTTATGTTCACGTTGGGAATGCGTATGATGCAAAGAATCCGGGCGCCGATAATGAACGTAGAAGCGTGTCGTGAACTTGTCCGGAACAAGACAGAATTCCTAAATTGAATGTGTGAGGTGTGACATAGATTTGTGAGACTGGATGCTTGTAGGATGCAACAAGTTGCCGGCGAGCGTCGCAACAGTGTGTTGAACCTGGGTACCACAAACTCCCGCCCGCCTGGGTCGCGGAGTTTGTTCACCCGAGAGCGAGCGAGCGAGGGTTGCACTGCCGGAGTTGCCAGCTTTTCGGAATACTACTGCTCTCTCTGACTGCACATAGCAAGTAAAATAAGGTTTCAGTGACTCAGGTTTGCTAGTTTAAAGAACGTCAAAACACGCCATCTTAAAAGTATTTTCGAACAATACAGATAAAGAGAAAGGAATGTGTACTTTCTATTATTAAAGGTAAAACCGCCTTCCCTATGTCGCCCATGTTATTTTTACAGATTTCTGGTACTGCATTAGAGCTATGTTCATGAAATTTATACAGGTGGTTTTTCAAGGTTTCATGTATAATAGTAATATTCTTTTAATATTTAATTAAAAAATAAAATATTCAAGATTATTTTTACTATTCTCTACTACGTATAGTAAGTAGGGGAAGTAATGTATTCCACCCAAAAATTCGATATAGAGATTTCACCGGAAATGCATGTTTTCAGGCCCCCTGAATAAAAAACTGGCATTTTTAGAAAAAGGTCCGTGCGTGCGCGTGTCTGTCTGTAAACAACATAACTAAAAAACGAGATTTTTCAAGAAAAATCCCCTATCCCAGACTACCCTTTAAATGGAAGATTTTTCGAAATTTTTTATTTTCTAAAAAAATGCCTCTAACGATTTTGATTAAAATGCTGCATATTAAAAATGTTTGCATGGAAGATAAAATGTATATCTTGAATTTTCTGGGAATAGCCTGTGAAGTCCTCTTCTTTTGGAAGAAATTTTGTATGATCTTATATAACGTTAAGTGAAAGAGTAAAACGTACTATACAATCTCTTTAAAACACACAATTTCTTTTAAATAACATTTTTCTGTGCCATCACCCATTTCTGAGATATCCGTTATTAATAGTTCGAATAGTTAAAAAACGTCATCCAGTCGATATTCAGTTGTACCTCGCGATGTCATGGAAACAGTATGTAATTTTAAGGCCAGCATATAGCGTCCAGTTCTTAAACATTTGACTATCGCTGTTCTATTTGAATCTATAACGAAATGTGTAATGTAACTATTTTCGGAAAGGTTAATCTGGATTAAAATGGAAGGAGATAGGAAAATAAGCTTTCGAAGGAATGATTTGTATATCCACTAATAAGCGATAGAAGGTAGAAAAAGTCATGTGAATATAACACATCAGTTTTTTTAAAATAGACTGTTTAGAATTAATCAAATTTCATTCATAGTTTCACTTACTAGGTGATATAAGCAGTAAAATGTTTCGAGCTTGTAGGTTCATTTGTTTACAGTCGAACCTCATTTATACGTTATACACTCCTACGTTTGTTTTTTGAGATATACGTTAAATTTTTAGGCACCGAACTTTGTCCATTAATATTTAGCTCAACGATAAGTTTTCTAATTAATACGCCACATGTTGCTGATACGAAATATATTAATTTACTTGTTTACGTGTTATGTTTGTGCTATGTTAAGATATATTCTGTATACTGTATCCTTGCTGTCGCAGCACAAAGCAGTAGGCATGTTGGGAGAGGCATCAATATTTTCGTTTGTTTCATTTATTGCTTATATTAAATAATACATAATTAGTTTGAGTAATTTAATAAAAAGTTTAGATTTCATAACAGAGCTCGCTTTTACGTTTTCTCATTTGTACATTATTTTAGATGTCTCCCTTTGAAAACGTATTACTGAGGTTATTACTGGTAATTTGTTACTAAATGTCAAAGAGTTAAACTGAAGAAAAAACAGGTTTACGGATTTTATTACATTTTACCATACATTTATTAATGGGAAATGCATGCATATTTGCACCTAATAATGAAATTTGTCATTATTTCCAGAACTTTGAAACCCAGGACATTGAAAGTTAGCATAGTAATTTAAAACATATGTACTTCTTTTGTGTGTTTTTATCCAGTATTTTTTGATTACCAAGCTTCATGTTTGTAATTTCCATATTTCAAATTTTTAAAAAATTAGTACCTGTTTCTAAACATCTACAAAAGCATTAAATTTAAAACTTTGCATGTATGGAGTAACAATTCCCTGCAGTTAGTTACGAGGGTCGTCCAAAAAGTAAGTTTCGCTATTTTATAAAAAAAAAAAAAAACATTACACACATTGATCATGTTGAATTAATTTTATTTATATTGTACAATCCTTCTGTTACTCTTCTACATAGTCAACATGTTTTTCCAAGCATTTTTGGGCACATGACACAAGTTTTTCCAAGCCAGTGTTGTACCAGGTCGGGTCCGGTGCTAAAAGTGCTTACTTTTGAGTTGGAGGAACATGTGAAAATCGCTTGGGGCAAGCTCCGGTGAATACGGAGGATACGAGAAAACTTCCAAGTTGAATCTTGACCCAGGCGGAGCTCAGAAGATTCAACTGGAAAGTTTTCTCGCATCCTCCATATTCACCAGATCTTTTCTCAAATGATTTTCACATGTTCCCCTGACTCAAAGGTCAAGGTAAGCACTTAATCACCGTGACGAAGATTAATCAGAAGTGAAAAGCTGGTAACGAGTACAGGATCCGACTTCTGGTTCACTTCTGATTGATCTTCGTCACGGTGTTAAAGTGCTTACCTCAGGAAATTGCACAGTACGCCCCACACGAGGAAGGAATGAGGTGAAGGGAGACATCGGGCGGTTGGAACCAAGAGCGACGGCACAGCAATATCAGGGTCCCTAAAGTTTCCAGATCTAAACGCCCGTCAGACGGGCAGGCAGACTCCACATGGGCCCAATGCTCCCGCCGGGGGCGGTTCTTATACCCCGGCAACCAGCCGACCGAAACTCCATCGCCGACACTTCCAACCCTGAAACAGACCGTACAGGGTAAAGGATGAATGAAATAATTAATGGAATGAAATGGAGGTACATGAAATTCGGGGATGTAAGGATCCTTCCCAGCATTCGCTTGCGATCCGGGGGAAACCCCCGAAAAAACCCATGGGTCAGGGAGGTCAGCCACGGGAATCGAACCCACGACCTCCCGAATGCGGGCCACAGATGCAACCGCTTGAGCCATTCCACTTGGTATACAACAAAAAATAAGGTAAAAAAAAGAACACACGCGCACACAGGGAATTTCAAAACCATCACGTAGTTTCCCTGATTATCGTTTAAGCCCACTATATTCGTGAATAAACTTTTGTAATAATAGCTTGTAGAAGAATGGGTAGAGAAAGTTATGTAAATGTAACACAATTCGATATTCTTTCGACAGGCAATCAAACTAAATCAGCAACATGTCGGTTTAAATTTACCGTCTCAATAAGGAGAAGCAACGCATTGCTGCATTAGTCGCATGTCTTATGTTTCACAGCTTTAAGAAAGTTGACTCGTTTTGCTTGCAACTCCACAAGTTTGTTCTGAAGGGACACTTATACTGCATCACGTGTGACAGTTCACCGAAACGTTACAGCGCTGTGGCTACGCCGTGAAGTTATGAAGCACGCAGTACAGTAGTGTTGTTCTCTCGGCTCTAGTAACTCCCATCCTGGTTATTTTAAATACTAAAGATGCAGCTAACTGAACCCGTCACTGAAGCAGCGCAGTTAAGAAATATCTTGTGTGTTGTATTCACACTACTTTCCCTACTCACTCTTCTATTCTTACCAAACCTTATCCAGATACACTTTCTTTACACATTTACACATTCGTTATAGGCATGAAGAATACAGTGATAATCACATGTTTTACTTTTAGTATTGCTTACTTATAGTAAGTAGAGTAAGTATTGCATTCCACCCAAAAATTCGATGTTGAAATTTTACCAGAAAGACTTGTTTTGAGGGCCCCCTGAACCCGAAAAGGACATTTTTAGGAAAAGGTCCGCGCGTGTGTATGAACACACGCTTTAACTCAAAAACGAAACATTCGATAAATACGAAAAGTGGATTTAAGTATCTTCCACAGATGGGATACAAAGATACGCAACAAAGTTTCACCACCTCAAACTACCCTGTTTATGGAACATTTTCGAAAATTTCTTAACGATTTTCCTTAAACTACCATATGTATGTTTACATGACAAATAAAATGTATGTATTGAATTTTCTGGGAGTTGCCTGTGAAGTTCTCTTCATTCTGAATGACTGTAGTGTATGTGATAAAACGTAACAGATGACAAAATCTTCTGCACCAAAGATGTAGATCTCGCTAAAGCACACCAGTCATGTCAATATGTACATATTTTTGTGACATTAACCATTTCCGAGATATTTTTACTTTCCCTACTACGTATAGTAAGTAGGGAAGTATTGTATTCCACCCAAAAATTCGATACCGAGATTTCACCGGAAATATATGTTTTGAGACATTTTTGGAAACATGTCCGTGTGTGTGTGTGTGTGTGTGTCTGTGAACAGCATAACTCAGAAACGAACAGTCGGATAAACACCAAACTTGGTATTTAGGTTCAGAGATGCGACACGAAGGTTTTCAAGAAAATTCCCCTACCTCAGATTACCCTTTACATGGAACCATTTTCAAAAATTTTAATTTTCTCAAAAATGGCTCTAACGATTTTGATTAAAATATCATATGTTTAAGATATTTTCATGACAGATAAATTGTATATCTCGAATTTTCTGGGAATGTCTCCAAAAGTATTCTTCATTGTGAACGACTTTTGCATAACTAGTAAACCATAAGAGATAGACAAAATTTTACTACACAAAAAAATGTAGATCGCGTTAAAATACACAATTTATGTCATATACATTTTTTTTGTTCAGAACCATTTTCGAGATATTGCTTGTTATTCCCTTAAATTTTTCAATATTTATTTTCTCAAATGGGAATTCGTTATTCATTTTTTGTCTTGGATATGCAAAGAGTATTAATCTGTGGCATCTTAGAATGGTGATGCACATAGCAACCATCTATTAAGGGATATGGCTATGCTTAAAGACTACTGTATTTCTATATTGCCCTTGCGAATACAAAACAAGGGGAACATAGTACGTCTTAAACGATAGTCAAATATTTTTAGAACTGGTCGCTATTTGTAAAATGTAATTCTCTTTGCATGTCAAAAGATCGGTTTTGCAAATGTTTATCTCGATTAATATGAAATAGATGGAGAATAAGAGTTTGTAAAAATAGTTTGTACATGAGTAGAGAAAGTCATGTGAGTGTAACACATCAGATTTTTTATTTTAGGTTTGAATTGTCAAATACTTTTTCAGTTTCAAAATCGTTACTCGTTTTTTTCTCAGTTGTCATGTAAACAGAGTGGAATTTCTAAGTCATTCCAAAGCAACCCGTTCTTAAAAGACTTGACTATCGCTCAAGCCTACTGCATTCCCATAATCCCCATGTACCTGCATGGAAATTTGTAATAAAACCATTTCTGCAAAGGTTTATCTCGATTAGCATGAAGGATCTAGAAGAATAAGCTTTTGTTACAATAGTTTGTGTATAGAAAGTCATATGATGGCTTTGAAATTACACGCTCCACGCATGACCACGGGGAAAAACGAATAGCGACTTACCATTGCAAAAAGTATAAGCAATTTAAGATTCAAACCAATGTAAAAGAGTATCTCGGAAATGGTTAACGCCACAAAATTGTGATGGATATAAATTCTATGATTTAATGAGATCCACATTTATCTATTACAGTTTAGCAATTAGGCTCACACAAAGGACTTTTTGTAAAAATTATTTTTATTTTCTCTACTACGTATAGCAAGTGGGGGATTTCACCGGAAATGCATGTTTTGAGGTAACCTGAATCCAAATAAAGCATTTTTGAAAACGTATAAGGTGTGTGTCTTGAACAGCATAACTCAAACACGAAAAGTCGGATAAACGCCATACTTGGTATTTGAATTTAGTATCTTCTAAGGATGCGATTTCAAGAAAATCCCCCATGCCAGCCTACCCTTTACATGGAACTTTGATTTTTTAAAAAATGACTCTAACGATTTTGATTAGAATATCATATGTTTAAGGCATTTTTATGGCAAATGAAATGTATATCTTGAATTTTCTGGGAATGTCCCCAAAAGTCCTCTTCATTCTGAATGACTCGCATAACTAGTGAATCGTAAGATATACACAAAATTTTACTACACAAAAAATGTAGATCTCGATAAAACACAATTATGTCATATACATTTTTTTGGGAGTGACCATTTCCGAGATATTCCTTGTTATTTGTTTGAATTTTCCAATGTGTATACTTTTTCTCAAAGGGAATTGGTTATTTGTTTTTTTTTTTTTAGTTCTGAACATACAAAGAGAATGGAGTGCTCCACATTGCAACCAGCTCTTAAAGCATTTGACTGTCGCTTAAGCCTACCATATTCCCCTTGCACCTACAAGAAAATTAGCAATAAGATAGTTTCTGCAAACGTTTATCTCGATTAACATGAAGTAGACGGAGAATAAGCGTTTGTAAAAATAGCTTGTACAAAAGTAGAGAAAGTCATGTGAGTCCAACATATCAGTTGGAAGTGTATTTCCAGTGAAATGTTGGTATCGAATTTTTGGGTGGAATGTAATAATTCCTCTACTCATAGGTATTTAGTAGAGGAAGTAACAAATGGTATAAAATACACAAACATTTTTTTCAAGTAACTGGTAGTGATTATTTCGTAAATAGCAAATTTTAAAGACGCATAAGTTGGGTTACTATGGAAACCATGCTGGCATGTTAGGACCGTAATAAGGTCATAAATATCCATCGCGGTGATGTAGGTATTACGTGTTAAATACAAACCGCTAAACGACCCTGGGACCAACATAGCCTTCTTCTAGTTATATTTACCGCTAGAGGACACAGAGTTCCGCAGAGTATTTATCGGACAGCGTAGTGCCGGTCCCAGTGGCCGCACT
This sequence comes from Deroplatys truncata, assembly GCA_030765065.1. Lineage (NCBI taxonomy): Eukaryota > Metazoa > Arthropoda > Insecta > Mantodea > Mantidae > Deroplatys > Deroplatys truncata. The sequence continues at coordinate 20,656,387 of CM060979.1, forward strand.
CTCTAAGGTGCTTAGCTTTGGTGATTTTATTATTTTTTTCCTGAGTTTTTATTTAAGTACGCTCTTTAACTCCTGTGGTCCTTAGCGTCCCATTCTATACTGGGCGTGAAAGACCGGAAATTTTTCTGAGACCTTTTTATCAGGCTTGAGGTTGTTTTATGTGCCGTAAATCTACGACACCGGACCACCGGCTTTACTTCCCTTCCGAAGGGAGCCATGCTAAGGATTTTTACGCCCGAAAAAACTCCATCGCCCTCAGCCGGGTTGGTGCTCTGGGGATCGCGAAAGCGCGCGCATGTCTGCTGTCTTGTCTGTAGAAAAACAAAAGAAAACAAGCTGATATTTCACTTTCACGTGGCTTTCTCTACCCATTCTTGTACAAACTATTCTTACCAAATATTTTCCTTCTATCTTCATGTTAATCGAGATAAACGTTTGCAGAAATAATGATGTTAAACATTTCTTTGTAGGTGATAAGGGACTTGCATGACCATGAGAGAACCAATGCCAATTTAGCAGCGGTGAAAACTATAAAGTATTTGACAATTCAAAGCAATAATAAAGAATGTCTCCGAGATGATTAATCCCACAAAATGTATTATACATAAATTGTGTGTTTATAACGTGAGGCAGTATTTTTAACACTTAAATGATTTCAGTCAAATTATATAATATAAAATATAATAACAACCCGCCTTAAAGCAATACGTGTATAATATAATATATAAAATGTATGTAACGGTCATTGCATTAATGTTTATATTATTGTGTACATGTTTAATAATGCTATGTGAATATATTGCGTAATTTAATAATGTAGGAGCTGTGAGAATAATAGGTTAAAAGTTCCTAACAATGAGGTGACCTTGAGGCAATAATAAAGTTTAAATGCTACTAGTAATTCTTGGAGCAACAATAATGTAAGTTTTGAGAATAAAATAACAAACCAACAACCAGAAAAAAAAAGTTAAATAAAAGTATTCTATTGGAGATCAATCAGAATCTGAAATAGGGCAAAATTTACAAATTAAGAAGTGTTGCTTATAGACAGCGTTCCTAACCGAACGCGAGACGCATCCTCGAGAAGTTTAATACGTATCCAGTGTGAGACAAAAATAGTTTATTTGTTAAAAAGTGCAAGTAATTAATAAATAATCTCACAGCTCTCTCCCTATATCAGTGAAGTGTTATTTAAATCGTGTCAAGGATTAATAAATGGAGTTAAGTAAAAATTATAATCTGTGTAAGCTTACATTCTTCAGCCGCACCACAATTTGTTAAGAAATTCACGTCTCTAAAAATCAATACTGACGCAGCCGAGGCAAACATAAATATATATAATATTTAAAGAAATATTAAAAAATACAAAGTTAATATTTTTAAACTTGGGGCCAAGGCTACCGGAAACGTTTTACCATACGTGCGGTTGCAACTCCAACAGTCGAAATATAATACACCTTCTTCAAATTGGCTTTCCATACGTGAAGCTAAAAACATTTCTTCAAACGAGATCCACTTTCTTGTGTGTGTGTGTGTGTGTGTGTGTGTGTGTGTGTGTGTGTGTGTGTGTGTGTGTGTAATAAGTTTTTTACGTATTTCTTACTGTTTAAAAGTTATACAAAATTAATTAATTTATCGTGACCGAGCGGGATGGCTCAGGCGGTAAAGTCTGTGGCCCGCATTCGGGAGGTCCCGGGTTCAAATCTGAGGTTTCTTCGTGCATTTGCTTTCTCCCATAATATCAAGCAACTTTTATTGAAGACGTGAAGATGTTTCTTTCTACAACACTTATTTTCGGAGATACTGTACAGTGTCAATTTAAATGTTTCACTCTGTATAACTGAAATGTCTTCATTAAATCATTAATGCAAAACGCAACGTTACAATGTGCACATGGATAAGATTCTATGTCAGTTTATTGAATTGAATTACAACCCGCAACCTTGTATCGCGTAGTTTATATAACGGAATATCGGCAGAAATAAATGCAGCGCAGTTCTTCATTAAACGTTTGATTTGATGGAGGTGACTCTTGCTGGAGCAGTTCATCCTCACATTTTGCTATACAACGTTTGTATGTTTCTGTGTTGACATGTCTTCGCACATTACTCGATCCACTATGAGCAGAAGCAATTGTGCTATTGCACGGTTTGTGATAAAGGTTTATTAACAATAGAGAAAACATTTTCCCCATACTCGAATATATATATATATATATATATATATATTTTGCAACATTATGGACTTTCGTACGCTTTCCTTTGGCACATTGTCTACGTGAACACTTGCGGCAATACACTTAACTCAGCTGTACAGGTAACCCTCTTTTGTAAACAGTCGACTGCAGGACGCCTCTAAACAAACGTAACGACTCCGATGTCGCAGCCCCACTGGTTAACATGAAGTAGAAAGAAAGGAAAAAAAACCTTCTTAAGGATCATTTCTAGAAGCAATATTAAAATAAACGATAGTAGGTACCGAAAGTCATTAATATAATACATAATATTTTTTATTCTATTTTTGATTACGAAAGTGGACTTGGTTAAAATGCATTTTGCAACTTTCTGTTATCTGTGTACACATAGGCAATTACGTATAGTAAGTAGGGGAAGTATTGTATTCCACCCAAAAATTCGACTGCGGGATTTCACGAAATACATGTTTTGAGGCGCCCTGAATCCAAATAAAGCATTTTTTGAAACATGCCCATGTGTATGTCTGTGAACAGCATAACTCAAAAACGAAAAGTCGGATAAATACCAAATTTGGTATTTAGGTTCAATATCTTCCAAGGTGCGACACGAAGATTTTCAAGAAAATCCCCCCGCCCCTAACTAGCCTTCACGTGGAACATTTTTCGAAATTTTTCATTTTCCAAACAAATTGCTGTAACGATTTTGATTAAAATACCATATATTAAAGATATATACATGACAACTAAAATGTTTATCTTGAATTGTCGGAGAATGGCCTATGAAGTCCTCTTCATTCGGAGGGATTTTGTATAATCTTGTATAATTGATAAATCTTAAGCGACAGACGAAAACATACTACGCAAAAAATGTAGATCTCTTTAGAACACACAATTTATTTAAAATAAGTATTTTTTTGTAGCGTAAGCCGTTTCTGAGATATCCTCTATTAAAGATTCGAATTGTTCATTTCTTGGTCATTCTCTTAAAGTCCTTTCAACAGTCAGTTGTTTCTCGCGATTGCATGGAAACTATGGAATTTTAAGGCCAGCATATACCGTTTAGCTCAAACATTTTACTATCACTGTTCTCTTTGTATCCTAGGAAATGTGTAAGGTAGCTATTACTTTCTCTACTACGTATAGTAAGTAGGGGAAGTATTGTATTCCACCCAAAAATTCGATACCGAGATTTCACCGGAAATACATGTTTTGAGACCCCCTGAATCCAAACAAAAGCATTTTTGGAAACATGTCCGTGTGTGTGTCTGTCTGTGAACAGCATAACTCAAAAACGAACAGTCGGATAAACACCAAACTTGGTATTAGGTTCAGTATCTTCCAAGGATGCGACACGAAGGTTTTCAAGAAAATCCCCCCACCCCAGAGTACCCTTTACATGGAAGATTTTTCGAAAATTTTAATTTTCTCAAAAATGGCTAACGATTTTGATTAAAAAATCATATGTTTAAGATATTTGTATGACAAATAAAATGTATATCTTGAATTTTCTGGGAATGTCTCCAAAAGTATTCTTCATTGTGAACGACTTTTGCATAACTGGTAAACCATAAGAGATAGACAAAATTTTACTACACAAAAAATGTAGATTGTACTTATTTTCTCAAATGGGAATTCGTTATTCATTTTTTTGTCTTGTATATGCAAAGAATATTAATCTGTGCCAAAGGGAATGGTGCTGCACCTAGCAACCAGCTATTAAGAGAGGCTACTGTATTTCTATATTGCCCTTGTAAATATATTATCCCCTTACATCTACAAGAAAATTAGCAATAAGATAGACTCTGCTAATGTTTATCTCGATTAACATGAAGTAGATGGAGAATAAGCTTTGTAAAAATAGTTTGTACAAGAGTAGAGAAAGTCATGTGAGTGTAACACATCAGATTTTTTTTACAAAGGTTTATTGGGATTAAAATGAAGTAGATAGAAAAATAAGCTTTCGTAAGAATAATTTGTATACTTATTAATGAACAATAGAGGGTAGAGAAAGTTATCTGAATGTAATACATCAGATTTTTTAACGTCAACCGAGTTTGAAAGAGTTTGCACGAGGACTAATATCAGTGTTCGCGTCAACGTTTATCTGTAAATATGTAAAATCAAAATATATCCGTCTACTATTACTGTTGAACATTTAGAGTCCGTTTTGATGATAGCACAAAATTAGAACAATGTATGTCTGCAGCACAGAAAAGTCGGTTTCATTCTTCTCGTTGAATATGAACTGCTGTTAACGTAAAAGTACTTCGTGTAACAAGCGTTTATATACAGAGAGAGCCAAAAAACTACGAACCGGTTGCACGGTGTTCCTGTCTGCGTCCGCGTCCTCGTCGCTCGTTGCCGTCTGCAGCTATCATAGAAAGGCGCGGATGAAACCATACAACACTTTTAAAACTACTTTTAAAGGCTTTGCTTACCAACTTTATGAAAGGAGATGCTGAAACTGGCCACCGTCGTTGTCCATACATTTTTGGCACCTCTTATGGACGACGGTGCCAGTTTCAGCATCTCCTTTCATAAAGTTGGTAAGTAAAGCCTTTAAAAGTAGTTTTAAAAATGTTGTATGGTTTCATCCGCGCCTTTCTGTGATAGCGGCAGACGGCAACGAGCGCCGAGGACGCGGACAGGAAAAACAACTCGTAGCCGCTTCGTAGTTTTTTGGCTCACCCTGTATATTGCCTATGAGTTACTTTGTCATGGGACAATGATAGGATTAATGAAAGAATGATAGAATTTAATTACGTCGGTTATTAATATGTAAGTTATATTTTAGTTCAATAAAACACCATGTTTGAAAACTAATGTGATCTGTGCGCCTCGTGTCCGTGGATTTATCGCTCCTATCTTAAACTTACGTGGCTTCGCCAGCGATTCATTCTCTTGCGGTTAAAATGGAATCTGTTATGGAAGGTTAGCAACCCCTGCTCTAACCAAAGAAGTTTGAATTTCCAAATAAGCCTAATAGTTCCACTTGCGTAAGCGATGTACTGAATAATGAAATTATATTGAGTGCACTCTTGAATTTAGAAAATACTTGCAATAAAACAAGGATGAGATCTACCAAAGCTTTTACAAGTTTATGAACCACAAGATTCATGTATTTTTAAATAATTCAGGAAGAGAAAAACACACACACGGTCAGATTCACAGAACTTATCGATAACTCCTTCCAAGCACTTTCTGAGAACAGAGTAAAAGGGGGAGAAAAAAACCAAGCTAGTTGGCTTCGTGGTAACGTGTGAGGCTTGCATTCGGGAGATCCCATGTTTGATTCCCGTCGACCACCCATTCAGACTTTGGGGTTTTCGTGTTTTTCCCTGGTCGGTAGGCGAATGCTGGGGTGGTTTCTCAACTATCACAATTACCTTTCCATAATGTCCCTTTCATTTCGTTTTCTACTCATCTTTCAGGTGTGCTTATAGGTTTCATGGTGTATGGCGATGCCGAACAGATGGCGCAGATGGACATTAGAGGGCTGCTTGATCGACGATTCGTTCATCATCCTCTCTAGGCAGCTCCAGCAGTGGACGGGTCTTCGAGCCTGGAATCGTTAGGGACTTCCGCGCGTCTCTGCGATGCGTCTGTTTGCGGCCTGTAGCCTCATGCGGTTCCTTTACTTCATCCCTTCCTCCTAGAAAATGGTAGCCGTAGTGGGCGTATGTAGGTCTTAAGTGTGCGAGGTGTGTCCGTCCGTTGTATAACCTGTATAAGGGAGAGAAAACAGCGCCTGAATTGTAAATTTGCCACTGAACCGGCAATGAACAGAAAGCAAATAAATAAACATAAGTTCGAGCTATTATAAGACGTCAGTGTTTCTGTTCTGAATATACTTCAGCTGATACCTAGCAATGGCACTGGCGAGTCTTCCAGCCATTGCTGAAGACAAGGATGGGCAACTTTTGTATTTCAACGTTTTATCTGTGGGTAAAGATCCGGCCGTGTTCATTGCAAAACACCATTTTGTGGTGGCAATGTGTCCTTTTGCGACCGATTTCCTGCTTCCTGTACTTTTGATAGCATTTCCTTGGCCTCTTAGCCAGTAGTAATGTGGCAACCTTGATGAATACAGGCTCAACTTGAGCTGTCAGAAACGCCAACAGTTCTGTTTTTCTTGTAAAATTTCTTGAGTTTGCATATGTGTTGTGTTCTTGAACGGATAAGAATCCAGGACGTGAAGTAACTATCAGATAAGACGGGCGCATGGCTCAGCGTGAAGAGAAGTCCCGGGTGTAAATGATAAAATATATTATTCATAAATTGGAACCTATAATTATGGTTGTTAATATTCATCCAATATGATTAATTGATGAAAATGATAAATTTTTTCCTAAAGAAATTTGATTAAGACCCCCTTCGATTCCCGTTGGATTTAGGGTTTTTTTTCGTGTTTTTCCCCCCAGATCGAGATGGACCGTCTGCCCGAACCTGTAGTCCGAAGTTTTATCCGGAGCTCGAGGTCCCCTTTCTAGAGACCAGGGAACGTGTCAAAAGCATTCCCTCCATGAATTTTTCCACTAGGTCAATACCAAACTTGGTTCTAAGCTCAGCATTTTTCAAGGTTGCCACACGAAGATTTTCAAGAAAATCCCCCCACCCAAACTATCCTTTACATAGAAAATTGTTCAGTATTTTTTATTTTCTCAAAAATGGCTAACAGATACTGTGTGTTTTAAGATGTTTGCATGACAATTAAATTTATATCTTAAATTTTCTGAATGACTTATGATTGCTAAAGCTAAGAGAGAGGCAAAATCTTACTACACAATAAATGTAGATCTCGTTAAAGCACTCAATTTATCTCAAATATCTGTTTTTGTGTCATTAACCATTTCCGAGATATTCTTTGTTATTTATTTTTTTAGTTCCATTTAACTGCATTGGTCATTATTGCCTATTGGCAATGGTGTTATCTTGTGTTCTCTTGCCGTTGGGTTTCTTGAATTTTGAGTTTTAATCATTATATCACTCAGACATTCACACTCTCATTTATACTTCCAGACTCTGGGGAGGATAAGGAATAATTTTGACTAGAGAAAAATTCCCACCCCCAGCCGGAAATCGAACCCGGGATCCCTAGCACAAAAGGCAGGTGCTTACTGACTGAGCTACGGGACCAGTTAATGATTTGAATTTCCAAATATTTAGGTATACGTTCTTTCAAGTAGTAAGTTGCTATTCGTTGTTTTACTTTCTCTACCACGTAGTACATGGTAGGTAGAGAACGTATTGCATTCCACCCAAAAGTTCGATACCGATATTTCGCGAGAAATACATGTGTACGTGTGTGTGTGTGTGTGAGAGAGAGAGAGAGAAAAGTATTACTCAAAAAGTAAAAGTCGGATAAATACCAAACTTGGTATTTAAATTCAGTATCTTCAGGATGCGACACGAAGATTTTCAAGAAAATTCCTCACGCCAAGTATGCTTCTTATGTAACATTTTTCGAAATTTTTTATTTTCTAAAAAATTACTAACGATTTTGATTAAAATACCATATATGAAACATAATTACATGAGAAATAAAATGTATATCTTGAATTTTCTGGGAATAGCCTGTATAGTGTTCATTCGAAAGGAGTTTTGTACAGTCTTGTATAACTGGTAAACGATAAGGATAGACGAAAACTTACTACACAAAAATTGTAGTCTCTTTAAAACACACCATTTATTCCAAATAACTTTTTTTGTGGCCTAAGCCATTTCTGAGAAATTCGTTATTAATGGTTCGAATTGTTCCAACACTTAGCCATTCTTTTTGGGTCCCGTCGACATTCACTTGTATCTCGCGATGTCATGGAAACAGTATGGAATTTTGTCAGCATATAGCGTCCAGTTCATAAACATTTGACTGTCGCTGTTCTCTTCGTATCTATGACGAAATGTGTAATGTAGATATTTCTGCAAAGGTTTATCTCGAAATGCAGTGATAGAAAAATAAGCTTTCGTAAGAGTAATTTGTATAGCCACTAATAAACTATAGAGGGTAGAGAAAATCATGTGAATGTCACACATCAGAGTTTTCTCGTGATCATGCAAAATTCATGGAATTTCAAAGCGTGCTATCGCTTTAGCCTGCTGTATCCTTACTTACGAACTACGTTTTCACTGCCGATGGTTGACCCTGGTGTAAAATATTTAAGTTACCTTTCTGTATTTATCCATTATCCTTGGGGCACGATTAAATCGTGTTGCACCAATGGATTAGTGAATTTACTTGTTTTCTCTCATGAGTAAGTTGCGCAACCGCTTGAAACGAGGTGAAATATAGCAGGTATATTTCATTGTATCAGTTTTATGTGAAATAAATATCTTTTGAAGAGGTTGAAGCTGCCACGAGCACTTCTGGGGAAATAGCCAGCAACATAAACACCGCCTCACTAGCAGACCCCCTGTTTCTACGACGCAGGTTGACGTCATGCCGTTTTGTCTTTTAGTCTGCTACTTCCTTTCATGCACGTGACCGAGCGACCACCTGTGCAAAAGTTCGTTTTTTGTTTATACTCCCCATAAACCCAAATAGCCACTGTAAGTGGAAAACAACCGGGCTTATATGATTCGCTTAGCTAAATCACATCAATGTGTTTACTTTCTCTATTACGTATGATAAGTTGGGGAAGTATTGTATTCCACCCAAAAAAGCGATGTCGAAGTTTCATCGGAAATATGTTTTGAGGCCCCTCAACCCTCCCAAAAAAGCATTTTTAGAAACAGGTCCGTGTGTGTGTGTTGCTGTCTCTGAACAGCATAACTCAAAAACAATAAATACCAAATTTGGTATTTAGTTTCAGTACTTTCCAAAGATGCGAGCGAAGATTTTCAAGAAAATCCCCCCCACTCCAAACTACCTAAAGTTTTTGTTTTCTAAAAAAATGGCTGTAACGATTTTGATTAAAATACATGTATTAAAGACAGTTATAAGACAAATAAAATGCATATCTTTAATTTTCTGAGAATAGCCTGTGAAATCTTCAATCGGAACGGATTTTGTATAATCTTGTATAACTGGTAAACTTTAAGCAACAGACGAAAACGTACTGCATAAAAATGTAATCTCTTTAAAACAAACAATTTATTTCAAATAGTTTTTGATATGGCATCAGCCATTTCAGAGGTGTCCATTATTAATGGTTCGAATTGAAAGTCCTGTCGACATTTAGTTGTTTCTCGCGAGTGCATGGGCACAGTGTGGAATTTTAAGGCCAGCATATAGCGTCCAGTTGTTAAACATTTGACTATCGCTGTTCACTTTGTATCTATAACGAAATGTGTAATGTAGGTATTTCCAGAAAGGTATACCTCGATTAAAATAAAGTAGACAGGGAATAAGCTTTTGCAAGAATAATTTGTATACCTACTAATAAGCGATAGAGGGCAGAGAAAGTCAGGTGAATGTAACACATTATGATTTTTTACCTGGAGCTACTTGCTCCTAGGTATACATTTAACCAAAAGTACGTGAATATGATATTCATAACCACAAATTTGTAGGTTTACATTACTCCGAAAGAAGTTTTCAAACACAGTTAAATCATAATTTTATTTGTGGGAGGCCTGGGTACAGTGGCGGCTCGCACCAAAGGACACAAGAACACTGGCCTCCTCCTTTAATTTTGAACCATAATACCTTTAAACATTGCCAATTCAAAGCAAGATTATAGAACATTTAGACGCAAACTCTAAATGGTTCAACACCTGTATAGAAGAGAAGGGCGCTTCTCAGACGACTTGGTGTGTGTATATTGTTACATGTTGGGGTGAAGGCCAAAAAGGTTTCCAGAAAATGATTAATTTAGATCACCCCAACACGCACATTGGGGCTTTATATTACATTGAAAGATTATATAACACACATTACCTGGTATGTATTCACAAAAACGTTTGGCTTCTCTACATTGTTAACAAAGGAAACAGAATGGAGGGATATGTCCCAGACCGTAGACCGGCCACACACTACTGGTTCCAACGACCACTTACTCTGGAGTGACGCTATTTTGCCCCACTAACCGTGCCTAGCCAAAGTCAGACAGGGCTGGCGTCATATCAGACAATTTCAAACATCTCTCCCTTTGGCGTGGCCCCGCCCCAAAAGGAAAGACGTCAAGCCGAAATATAACCAAGGAGACCCGATAATGCTATATCTGGTAGCAACAATACTGTACAACAGTGCATCTGGTAATGACAATAAAATTAATATACCACGATATGTTCCAGACCACGTTCACCTGGTGTCCAGGCTTAGCAGGGCAGAATGCTTTGGTTTAAAAGGGGTTATAATGGACAAGGGGATGATAGGGGTGTCGCAGGGAGGCTTCACGAAGGTCACTCTTATAAACTCTTCCACTATAAACGCAACTAATGTATCCACTATAAACTAATGTATCCTTAAATAACATTACTTTTTAAAAAGAGCCAGCGTTGTCATAAGAGTAAATTTGAATGCTTTGTGAGAGGAGGATCGCAGAATGGACTTCATCTGTAAATAGTGAGGTTAGTGTTGAATGCATTCTTTAACGTTGCGTTTTACTATTGCTTTTAATGCCTTAAAAGCATTAAAAAAAACAACAAAAAACAGTGACGTCGTGGACATTAATGCTGTTTAAATATGCATGAAGCTTGCGACTGGCATTCGGTAGGTTCCCGGATTCGATTCCTGGCGACAATCCACTCTGATCCATTGGGTTTTTCTGGGTTGTCAGACGAATGCTGGTGAGGTTTCTTTCAGCCCCCGAATTTTCTGTCCCTTCATTTCGTTCCGTTCATCATTTCGTGCATCCTTCACCCCGTTGGGTCTGCTTCAGGGTTGAAAGTCCCGGCGATTGTTATTTTTGTGCGGCGCTGCAGGGAAAAAGGATGATCTCTGTGGAACTTTATTCGTCCCTCGGGTTTCGGCTGGTTGCCGGGGTAAACGGAACCCCCTTCGGAGCAGGCTGTTGCACCTTGTGTGTGCGGCGAGGGTCCCAGTCTGCCTGTGGGGCATTTCAGTAGGAACCCCGTCACTCCTGGTTCCGGCGCCGGTGTCTCCTCTCACCTTCTCCTCCCTCCCGGTGGCGCCCTCTTGTGGGGAATAGGTACAATATCGTTACTGGATCGGTGCCGAGTCCCCTCTGATCATAAAAAGGAGAGAAAAAAATTGTGTTACACTCACACGACTTTCTCTACTCTTGTACAAACTATTTATACAAACGCTTATTCTTCATATGCTTCATGCTAATCGAGATGTTAATCTTATTGCTAATTTTCTTGTAGATGCAAGGGGAATTGGTAGGTTTTAAGCGATAGTCAAATATTTTATGAGCTGGTTGCTGTGTGGAATATTCCATTCTCTGTGCATTACCTGGACAAAAAAAATGAATAACGAATTTGAGAAAAAGTATAAGTATTGGAAAATTTAAGGGAATAACAAGCAATATCTCGAAAATGGTTCACTCAAAAAAAATGTATATGACAAATTGTGTATTTTAACGCGATCAAATTCAAGATATACATTTTATTTGTCATGAAAATATCTTAAACATATGTTATTTTACTCAAAATCGTTAGTCACTTTTCAGAAAATAAATAATAAAAATGTTCCATTGTCGCATCCTTTGAACAAGCTGAACTTAAAGCCTTATTTTGGTATTTAACTGACTTTTCGTTTTTTAGTTATGCTGTTCACAAACACACACACACACACAATCAATTTTTACTTTCTCTACTACGTATAGTAAGGAGGGGAAGTATTGTATTCCACCCAAAAATTCGATACCGAGATTTCACCGGGAATACATGTTTTGAGGCCCCCTGAATCCAAAAAAAAAGCATTTTTGGAAACATGTCCGTGTGTGTGTGTGTTTGTGTGTCTGTGAACAGCATAACTCAGAAACGAACAGTCGGATAAACACCAAACTTGGTATTTAGGTTCAGTATCTTCCAGAGATGCGACACGAAGGTTTTCAAGAAACTCCCCCCACCCCAGATTACCCTTAATATGGAACATTTTTCGAAAATTGTAATTTTCTCAAAAACTGCTCTAACGATTTTGATTAAAATATCATATGTTTAAGATATTTTCATGACAAATGAAATGTATATCTCGAATTTTCTGGGAATGTCTCCAAAAGTATTCTTCATTGTGAACGACTTTTGCATAACTGCTAAACCATAAGAGATAGACAAAATTTTACTACACAAAAAATGTAGATCGCATTAAAATACACAATTTATGTCATATACATTTTTGTTGTTGAGTGATCCATTTTCGAGATTTTGCTTGTTATTCCCTTAAATTTTCCAGTACTTATACTATTTCTCAAATTCGGTATTCATTTTTACTTTCTCTACTACGTATAGTAAGTAGGGGAAGTATTGCATTCCACCCAAAAATTCGATACCGAGATTTCACCGGAAATACATGTTTTGAGACCTCCTGAATCCAAAAAAAGCATTTTTGGAAACATGTCCGTGTGTGTGTCTGTGTGTCTGTGTGTGTGTGTGTCTGTGTGTGTGTGAACAGCATAACTCAAAAACGAACAGTCGGATAAACACCAAACTTGGTATTTAGGTTCAGTATCTTCCAGAGATGCGACACGAAGGTTTTCAAGAAAATCCCCCCACCCCAGACTACCCTTTACATGGAACATTTTTCGAAAATTTTAATTTTCTCAAAAATGGCTCTAACGATTTTGTTTAAAATATCATATGTTTAAGATAATGCCATGAGAAATGAAATGTATATCTCGAATTTTCTGGGAATGTCTCCAAAAGTATTCTTCATTGTGAACGACTTTTGCATAACTGGTAAACCATAAGAGATAGACAAAATTTTACTACACAAAAAATGTTGATCTCGTTAAAATACACAACTTATGTTATATACATTTCTTTTGTTGAGTGAACCGTTTTCGAGATATTGCTTGTTATTCCCTTAAATTTTCCAATACTTATACTTTTTCTCAAATTCGTTATTCATTTTTTTATGTCCTGGACTTGCAAAGAGAATGGAATTCGACACATAGCAACCAGCGTTAAAATATTTGACCATCGCTTAAAAGCTACCATATTCCCCTTGCATCTACAAGAAAATTAGCAATAAGATTGACATCTCGATATCTCGATTAACATAAAGCATATGGAGAATAGGCGTTTGTAAAAATAGATTGTACAAGAGTAGAGAAAGTCATGTGAGTGTAACACATCAGATTTTTTTTTGTCTGTTAATGCAAAGAGAATGGAATACTCCATATAGCAACCAGCTCTTAAAACATTTGACTATCCCTTAAAGCCTACCATATTCCCCTTGCATCTACAAGAAAATTAGCAATAAGATTAACATCTCGATATCTCGACTAACATGAAGCATATGGAGAATTAGCGTTTGTAAAAATAGTTTGTACAAGAGTAGAGAAAGTCATGTAAGTGTAACACATCAGATTTTTTTTTATTTTATTCGGTGATTCTCTAAGCGTGTATTTCCTGTGAAATATCTGTATCGTATTTTGGGTGGAGTGCAAATACTTCCTTCACTTACTGTAGATAAGCAGTAAAGGAAGGAAAAATACTTGTTGTTTTGAAATCGAGTTATTTAGAGAGTTTGTTGAGATTAAAGTCATCATAACTTGTGCCCATGATTAGAGAAAATGTTTATTCATGAGTTTGGAAAGCAGCTTAGTGGGTATTTGAAAAGTTCGAAGACCCCATGAGTGACATTAAGAAGGAAACTACGAGAGCCAAAACTGGTGCACCTGCAGGTGCCTCTAGGCAAGATCACGTTCTGGTTTTCCCTACAGCATCACAGAAACTCTCTCTACTTTCACTGCCATCCATATGTCGCCCGTTAATCAAGCAACAGACCTGCTCTGCGATCTTGGATTTCTAGTTCCATCACTATAGTAATACAAAGCTTATCAATGACACTAAATGTGAAAGTAACACTAAATGGAATTAATTTGAAGACTGCCGCTGTGGTCAAGTGGGCAGCGATGTTTTCTTTAAGCACTACCAGTATGATCGTGGAAGAGTGAGTGAATCTGTGTTACATTCACATGACTATCACTTATTAGTGGGTATACAAATTACTCTTGCGAAAGTTTATTTTCCTACCTACTTCATTTTAATCAAACAGCTACATTACACACTTGTTATAGATACAAAGAGAACAGCGACAGTCAAATGTTTATGAACTGGACGCTTCTCGCAGTTCTCAATGGCTTGTGTTATCTTATTTGTTGGGCCCCTCTTGTTTTATTATTTTAAATTTGGGGTTCTTTGTCCTCCAGCGAGCTATTATAACTCAGTCGAGCACGTGTCTCTAAGCAGGGTGTGTAAACGGAAAGGAGTTGTTGCTAAAAGATAACACTGATAAAAATCTGAATCTACACTTTTATCGCCGTCACGCTTAATTAATAATTCACATATTTAATCTTAATACATGCCTGACTGAAACTGTGATATTTCCGAATGTAACTACAGTCAGTTTAGTTGCCGCGCACCAATTACTTCGCGTACTTTACATTTTTGTAACTAACTCTGCGACGTGTACCTCGCGAGAGATTCTTCAGAACTGTGCGACACTTGCTTATGGCTCGAGAATATATACTCCTTCACCTCGAAGTGCTTAAACATTATAATAGAGCTGCTATTGGTTACCAAATTGCGCCCACTTTAGCGTCTGTGTTGGTCAGCCAATCACTACTACTAACATATATGCCCTAGGGAAGATATTCCCTCCATTTCTAAAAAAGGCACGCTACCCTGACGTCATTTTGTTTATCTCTTCTTAGTGATAAACAACTCACCCCCTCGGTTTATTGTTACCCACTTCTATTATCAGTTTCAGTGAGGCCGTGCAAACTTATTTCCTAACAATACTTATAGCTAACAAACATCTAAAATCCTGTACATACAATAATATTAATTTACGCTACAATCACTCTGGCATTCACCGCATGTTATGATATAAAATATTGCCTCTCGCTATATGCTGGCCTTAAAATTCCATGCAATCGCGAGAAACAACTAAATGGCGAGAGCACAAAAAACAAAAGAGAAAAACATTGAAAATTTCGAACTCATAATAACGGATCTCAACAGAAGTGGATTATGATGCTATAGAAAAAGTTTGAAATAAATTGTGCGTTTTAAAGAGATCTACCTTTTTTCTTTCTTTTCTTTTGTGCGTGTAGGAAAGCTGGGTAGCGCAGTGGTTTCGTTCCTGGCTCTCGTTCTGAGGGTACAGGGTTGGATTCCCGCCTCTAGGGAGTTGGCCGTATCCACGCCTTCACTTCTGATTTGCTTATGTGGAGTATCCCCAAGGCCCAACGTGGTCCGGAACCCACCGTAAAAGTTGTAGGTCCTCATGTTCTCCCTACCATCGGAAGTAACGGACTGGGTGCCTCTACCTCAAAATGGTCCAGTCATCACTTGGCGGAATGAGGTAACCCCGAAGGTCGTAGGCCATAGTATAGGGAGCGTTAGAAACGACGACAGTTTATGTGTAAGAAGTGTTTGCACATGATTTACCCGTCATACGAAATTATATAAAATGTCTTCCGATATAATTACTTTCTCTACGAAGTTCCCATTCTAAAACCAAGGGAAGGCGTCGAGTCATAACCCCCCCGCCCCCCGTACGTACATAGTAGGTGGAGAAGGTATTGCATTCCACCTAACAATTCGGCATTTGTATTTCACCGGAAATGCGTGCTTTGAGGCCCCCTGAATGAAAAAAACAGTATTTTTAGAAAAAGGTCCGTGTGTTGTGTGGGATAAATACCAAACTTGGATTTATGTTCAGTACCTTCCAAAGATGCCACACGAAGATTTTCAAGAAAATCCTCCCACCCCAATCTACCCTTTACATGGAAGATTTCTCGAATTTTATTATTTTCTAGAAAATGGCTCTTAACGATTTTTATTAAAATACCATATATTAATATTTATATGATAAATAAAAGATGTATTTTGAATTTTCCGGTAATAACCTTTGAAGTTCTCTTCAGTCCGAAGGAATTTTGTACAACTGGTAAACGTTAAGCCATAGACGAGAACGTACTACACAAAAAATGTAGATCTCTTTAAAACACTTGGTTTTTTTTATTTTTTATG
The DNA here is from genome assembly GCA_030765065.1 of Deroplatys truncata. Taxonomy (NCBI): domain Eukaryota; kingdom Metazoa; phylum Arthropoda; class Insecta; order Mantodea; family Mantidae; genus Deroplatys; species Deroplatys truncata. The sequence goes on from CM060979.1 coordinate 20,672,687, forward strand.
GCACCGGCCATTTCCGAGAATTATAAATGGTTCGAATTTTTCAATACTTGGTCATTCTTTTAAACTCCGGTCAACATTCAGTTGTTTCTCGCGATGTCATGGAAACAGTATGGAATTTTAAGGCCAGCATATAGCGTCCAGTTGTTAAACATTTGACTATCGCTGTTCTCTTTGTATCTATAACGAAATGTGTAATGTAGCTGTTTCTGCAAAGGTTTATTTGGATTAAAATGTAGTAGATAGAAGAATGAGCTTTAGTAAGACTAGTTTGTATACCCACTAATAAACGATAGAAGGTGGAGACAAGTGATGTGAATGTATCACAACAGATTATTTTTTTTTTGCATGTAAATATCTTAATCATTTAGTATTTTAAAGAAAAGCCAGTTTTAAAAATACAAAATTTTGAAAAAAATGTTCAATGTAAAGGGTAGTTTGGGGTGAAGGGATCGTGTCGCATCCATGAAAGGTACTTAACTTTAAATACCAATTTGGGATTTATAATGTATGTGATCTACGTCGAATTAAAGGGCCATATCTGTAAACTAGATCATATAACAGTTCAACAAATTAGAATTGGAAACGTATTAGAAAGGAGTGAAAGCTAAAGTGGCTGTTGCCTTGGGCATACGATTAATAAGGCGCTCATCACAGGAAGTCTGGAAGGAAATGGAAGTGGTCATGTAACGAATATGATGAAGCGGTGATGCACGTATAATCTTACTGAACCATTATGTTTGTTAAAGACCAGGGACGCAACGATTTGTGTAAATCACTTTGTTGGCACAGTTTTCTCTTTTAGCTGTGGAATCCTGGGAGAAGCATATAATGTTATCCTTTTGGAAAATAGTGTCACTGTTTCAATAGCTCTAGTTTGGGTGGCGGCGCTGTACTTCCGAAGAATTATGTCTCTGAAGAGCTAATATTTTAAATGTCATGTCAAGCATGACACCGCGACCCTTTTGAGGTGCGGTTTAGGACCTTACTGTTTTAAATGAATTAATGCACAGCGGTTCCAGGGAGGCAGTGTCCAATAGTTGCAGCCACGGTGGTGGCGTTACTATCTCATAGTTTGCAAGCCCTGCATGGACACAGCAGTGTTGCGTACTGATGTTAGCCACGAGCCACCAAATTCTGAATTGAAAGTCGCCAGATGAAATTATAAACAATTTCTCTATTGTCTACTTACCTATAGTGAGTAGATGAAGTAGAAATTGTATTCCACACAAAAAGATGATAACCGGATTTCACCGGGGCAGGTAACTGCGGAGGGGGACTTGGCGCTTCGACCTACAAAGTCTTTTGTGCTTGAGCCCCTGACGGGATGCCCCCGGGAGGGAAGTGTGAGGTGAGAGAGGGCGGCCGGACCAGGAAACACGACACAAGACAGAGGGCAGGGTTATACCATATACAGATTGAAACTCCCCGGATGGCACCTGGTGCAACCGGCTCCCATGCCCCCTTGTGGGCCCGAGATTCACAGACCGCCTTCATTCCGGGGGACAAACGTTTATATAGAGCATCTTTTTCCCCTGCCATTCAATGCCGAGACTCCCGCCGACACTTTCAAACCTGAAGCAGACCAAGCAGATGAAAGGTGAAGTGAAATGAGAATGGAGGTGAAAAGGGGGTACAGGAAATTCGGGGAATGTAATGAACATTCCCAGCATTCGCTTAGCGAATTGGGTAAACTCCCGAAAAAAACCCATGGGGTCAGGAAGGTCGGCCGCGGGAATCGAATCCACGACCGCCCGAATACGGGACACACAAGCCATTCCACTCGGTCAGATTTCATCGGAAATACATGTTTTAAGACTCCGTGAATTCCAGCAAATAAATAGCATGTTTAGGAAAGGGTGTGTGTGTTTCTGTGTTTGTAAGCAGCATAATTCAAAAATTCGGTTAAATACCAAACTTAGTATTTAAATTTAGCATCTCCCAAGGATGCAACACGAAGATTTTGAAGTAAATCTCACCCAAACTGCCCTTTACATGGAAAATTGTTCGTGCTTTTTCATTTTCTCAAAAGTGCTCTAACGGTTTTGACTACAATACCACATGTTTAAGCTATTTTTATGTCAAATGAAACGTATATCTGAATTTTCTGGAAATAACCTGTGAAGTACTCTTCATTCTGAGTCATAACTGGATAGACAATATCTCACTACACAAAATTTACATCTCATTACAGCACACAATTTATATCAAATACATTTTTTTTGTGGAGTTAACCATTTCCAATATATTACTTGTTATTGGTTTGAATTTTCAAATATTTATATTTTTCTCTTGTAGGAAGTCGTTATTCGTGTTTTTCTGCTGATCATGCAAAGAAAGTGCTATTTCAAAGCCATCGCAATAGCGACCAGTTCTTTAAATATTTGACTATCGCTTAAGCCTACTGTATTCCCCTATTCCCCTTTGTACCTGCAAGGAAACATGTAATAAAACCATTTCTGCGTATGTTTATCTCGATTAATACGAATTAGATAGAAGAATAAGTTTTTATAAGAATAGTTTATTGAAGAATGGGGTGAGAAAGTCATGTGAATGTAACACAAGGTTTTTTTATTGCAATGCTTAACGCCCATTCTTACGACTGTAATTATGGAAAATTGTAGAAAAATCTTACGTGTTGCAATCACTAACTATTCTTACAATGGTCTTTTCTTCTATCTACTCCTTGTTAATCTAGTTAAACTTTCGGCACACATTTCGTTGTAGGATATGGCTAAAGCGATGGTCAGATTCTTAAAAAGCGGATCGCTATGTGTTGGTTTAAATTCCATTCTCTTTGCATGACCACGAGAAAAACGAATAGCAACTTACCACTTTAAAAAATATACAAGTATTCCACAAGTTGAAACCAACAACAAAGAATATCTCGGAAATGGTTGACGCCACTACAGATTTGACAAGAATTGTGTGCTTTAACGAGATCTGCAATTTTTTTTGTATAGTAAGAGTTTCTTATTTCTTACGGTTTTACCAGTTATAAAAAATAATTCGGAATAAAGGGTGCTTTACAGGCTATTTGCAGAAAAATACAAGATGTAAACTTTGTCATGCAACTATCTAACATGTGGTATTTTAATCAAGATCTTTAGAGCCGTTTGGGGGGGGGATAAAAAATGACTAAAGAGTTTCCACGTAAAAGGAGTTTAGGGTGAGAGATTTTCATGAAAATCTACATGTCCATCTTTGGAAGATGCTGAACTTATCTTACTTTTTGTTTTTAGTTACGCTGTACGCAGACACTAGAGAGGGCATTTCTTTTGAAATACTTTGTTTTTTTTTACTTTCTCTACTACGTATAGTAAGTAGGGGAAGTATTGTATTCCACCCAAAAATTCGATACCGAGATTTCACCGGAAATACACCTTTTGAGGCCTCCTGAATCCAAAAAAAGTATTTTTGGAAACATGTCCGTGTGTGTGTCTGTGAACAGCATAACTCAGAAACGAACAGTCGGATAAACACCAAACTTGATATTTAGGTTCAGTATCTTCCAGAGATGCGACACGAATGTTTTCAAGAAAATCCCCCCACCCCAGATTACCCTTTACATGGAACATTTTTCGAAACTTTTAATTTTCTCAAAAATGGCTCTAACGTTTTGATTAAAATATCATATATTTAAGATACTTTCATGACAAATAAAATGTATATCTTGAATTTTCTGGGAATAACTCCAAAAGTGTTCTTCATTGTGAGCGACGTTTGCATAACTGGTAAACCATAAGAGATAGACAAAATTTTACTACACAAAAAATGTAGATCGCGTTAAAATACACAATTTATGTCATATACAATTTTGTTGTTGTTGAGTGAATCATTTTCAAGATATTGCTTGTTTTTCCCTTAAATTTTCCAATACTTATACTTTTTCTGAAATGGGAATTCGTTATTCATTTTTTTTGTCCTAGACATGCAAAGAGAATGGAATACTCCACAGAGCAACCAGCTCTTAAAATATTTGACTATCGCTTAAAGCCTACCAATTCCCCTTGCATCTGCAAGAAAATTAGATTAACATCTCGATTAACATGAAGCATATGGAGAATAAGCTTTTGTAAAAATAGTTTGTACAAGAGTAGAGAAAGTCATGCGAGTGTAACACATCAGATTTTTTATTTTTAAATCCATGGAGGCCCAAAACATGTGTTTCCGACGAAATGTCGGCACCGAATTGTTGATTGAAATCTAATACTTCTTCTACTGCCTATAGGTAAGAGGTAGAGAAAATGAAAATGATAATTATTGTCTTCTGGAGTTAACGGATTTTTCCTTTTAACTCCTTGTGGCGTTTCAGAGTGGCACGTTGAAGCTGGCTCATTTCCTATAAAGGCTGAGTTTACTTAAAAATGATGCAATTCACACAAAGAGAACAGTGAACTTACCATCTTAGGATTGTACAGTCCAAGATGGAAGAGTTTTGAAGCTAGCCGCGACTATCACAGACTTTCCCGTCATATTTAACCTTGTTCATTCACTTTGAAGTGTGTGTACACATATGAGAAGTGACCTTCGCCTATAGCTCGCTCGCGGTGGGCGTGGAGACTAGAGTTGGCCAGTTGAGGTTGTTGAAGTGGACGACCTCATATCCAGGGTCACGTGAGACTGATCGTGTATGTTTACCAGCGCGAACAAAAATGTTAACTCTCGACTAGGCCTAACGCCTGCTATACGATCAGACAAAAATGAACGCGATATTCCAAGGTCATGGGAGCCGTTCTTGACCTATTGCCACCGATTGATTACTTATTATCTTTCAGAGAAACAGTAACCATTCTCATATTGGTTTGGTACTGACGTGTGTTAACCGCAGTAGCCTAAGATGGTGCATTTCTGAACTTGCCATTTGACATATGTTGGTATATAACGTACAAATTATAGGAATGTTCTCCTGCTACCTAAAGCCAAAGTTTTTATATTCCTACGGTGCCAGTTGCAGTGGCATAGCGACAGGGTAGACAGTATGTACCCTATATTTTGAACAATTTTTGGTTTTTAGACTTCTGTCACATTTAAATATAATTAGTGTATTTTATTGTACATGACTCCCGCAAAGCCGCCCCTAATGCGTCTACTCTTTCTTCTCACCTCGCACTGATTGAGTGCCCGCGAGAGCACTCGCTTATATAGGCAGTGAAATCTTCCACAGAAGGTTCTCGAACCTCCTAGAACTATTTCGACACACTTTCTAGAGGAGGAGGGGAGACAAAGTTTCCAGAAAGTTCTAGTTATCTCCCGATGGCTCGCACGGTGTTTACACTGGCAAGCGGCGTTATCGTTGTTCACTCGGACCGCTCGGCGCCGACCTCCCGATAACCTTAGGCCTTAGCCGCTGCGTCACAGTATTCTTCCGCGCCGCGTTTTTTTCCCCTTTCCCTGGTTGGCTAATGTACACTTCGAATGGTGACGAACTGGCCGTGGCTAGGCAATAAAAGCGATATAAACACACTGCCGTGATAGATGCACGTATTTACGTCATCCTGAGAGGCAGGTTTAAACCGAAGGATCCTCACATCTATTTGTTGATAAGAATTTACATGCATTCGAGATATATTAATTACTAATGTTGCTGCCAGCCTCTCCCTGTCCTACGTCACAACCTTGTAACGTTGAAAAACGCGAGAGGGATGGGTTGGTTGGTAGGAAAGTGAGGCTGTCGGAGTTCCATAGAGGAACGGAAGTGATGTATGAAGGGAGATGGTGCTTGCGGAAAAAACCGGAAGTGGAACTGAAACAATTTGTAGAAAATTCAAATAAGAATGCGCAGATGAAAGGGGGCATACTATGTGGAACACACCCATTACTTATCGTGCATTTGCATGGTACATGCATTACCTTAAGTTTATTTCATTAGAAATGTCGCAATACCGTTATGAAATGTATTTGTTTACCTATAGGGGAATTGCGCGAGGTTATGTGGTACATAAGTTAGCCAAAGGTTATTTCATCACAATATGAAGAGGCCCTGATTTATTCTGCGATTGTACTGCTCAGTCTTACATTGGGTAAATTATTACTTTCTCTACTACGTATAGTAAGTAGGGGAAGTATTGTATTCCACCCAAAAATTCGATACCGAGATTTCACCGGAAATACATGTTTTGAGACCCCCTGAATCCAAAAAAAAAACATTTTTGGAAACATGTCCGTGTGTGTGTCTGTGTGTGTGTCTGTGAACAGCATAACTCAGAAAGAAACAGTCGGATAAACACCAAACTTGGTATTTAGGTTCAGTATCTTCCAAGGATGCGACACAAAGGTTTTCAAGAAAATCCCCTCACCCCAGAGTACCCTTTACATGGAAGATTTTTCGAAAATTTTAATTTTCTCAAAAATGGCTCTAACGATTTTGATTAAAATATCACATGTTTAAGATATTTTATGACAAAATGTATATCTTGAATTTCCTGGGATTGTCTCCAAAAGTATTCTTCATTGTGAACGACTTTTGCATAACTCGTAAACCATAAGAAGGACAAAATTTTACTACACAAAAAATGTAGATCGCGTTAAAATACACAATTTATGTTATATACATTTTTGTTGTTGAGTGAACCATTTTCGAGATATTACTTGTTATTACCTTAAAGTTATCAATACTTATTTTCTAAATGGGAATTCGTTATTCATTTTTTGTCTTGGATATGCAAAGAGTATTAATCTGTGTCAAAGGGAATGGTGCTGCACCTAGCAACCAGCTATTAAGAGATATGTATGTGCTTAAAGGTTACTGTATTTCTATATTGCCCTTGTAAATATATATTCCCCTTACATCTACAAGAAAATTAGCAATAAGATAGAGTCTGCAAATGTTTATCTCGATTGACATGAAGTAGATGGAGAATAAGCGTTTGTAAAAATAGTTTGTACAAGAGTAGAGAAAGTCATGTGAGTGTAACACATCAGATTTTATTTTTGATTGAATTAAGGAATGCAATGCATAGACAACATGCCACTATCAAATAATAGCTGGTGTGTTGCTAACAGTTAAATACATATTGTAGTAAAAGTCGTAATTAAAGTAAATAATAATCGTCACTTTAAGAGTAATTGTCAGTCTAACCAGGTCTGCTAGCTCTTTTATGAGCAAATGTTAGCCTTAAAAAAAAGGCTATTTTTGCATAGGTTTGGTGAAAGATACCGCACAATCGTAAACTCCCAAGTTGCACATTTTGAACAGCTATGACTTTTCCTGCGGTGTAGACTCCGTTAGTCTGACATCAGAGCTAGCCGTTGCCATGGAGATCGCCATCTTGCTTTCCAAACAACATTCATGCCTACAGCTAATAATATTTAGTATAATTGCGCTGTAATATATTAGTTTCAATTACTGTGGGCAGAGGTAAGGTGTTTCGAATAGCTGAAGCAGGGCCAAGAGCGTTTCTCTCGCATTGGTTGTGTGTTTTGTTGCTGACTGCAAACACTATAGTGAACTCCAGTCTAAAACCTCCCTAGACGAGTCCCCCCCTTTTTTTAATAAGCTGATAATTCAACCTGACTTAAGTTTTTATACCTCCAATAGAATTTAATTACACCACATTTACTTACAGCTACAATTATTTCTATTCAGTAATTAGGTTTTTAAGCAAGTGTGCATTGCTGAACTTACATTTCAGTTATTGAGGTTAAGTTAGGTGTGCTTTAGTAATAGTATAACGAAAGCAATCGCTTGTGAAGAACCACCTGGCTTCACAGATACTCTCTTTATACTTTGTTACATTATGTACCACCCTTGATTGTATTACATTACACTTTTATACTTTATTATGTCATCTAACACCCTTGGTTGTGTTCATTACAGCTTGGGGAATCAATACATGTGCACGCAAGACAGCTATTTTTATTGTTTTCTCCGAAATTTGGCATTTACTCTGAGGCAGTATTTTTAACACTTGAATAATTTCAATTAAATTATATAATATTTAATTTCAACAACAGCACGCCTTGAAGCAGTATGTATGCAATAATTTGTAAAAATGTATGTAACAGTCATTGCATATGCTTATGTTATTGTAAACATGTTCAATAATGTTATGTAAATGCATTACGCAATTTAATAATGTAAGAGCTGTGAGAATAATAAGTTTAAAGTTGCTAACAATGAGGTAACCTTGAGGCAAGAATGAGTTTGAGAGTTTAAATGTTACTAGTCATGATTAGAGCAACGATAATTTAAATTTTGTGACAGTTTAAAAATAGCCAATCAACAGACAGAAAAAGCTTTAGTAAAATGCAGGTATTCTATTGGACTAGGATTAGCTAATCAGAGACTTGAAATACAGAAAGGTAAAAGTTTATACGGTTGAAATCTATTCAGTTGCCTGCAGACCTTGGTATTGACCGGATGGAAGATGTGTTCTCTAGAGAAATATTATGTATTCGTGTGAAACGAAAATTAAGTATACGCGTAACAAAGTGCAAGTATTAAATTAAAATAATCTCACAGCTCTTAATATCAGTGCAGTGCTATTTAATTTGTGTCAAGGATTAATAAAAAGAAGTGAATTAAAACTTAAAAATCTGTGTAAACCTACATTCTTGTCGCACCACGCCCTGATTAAGAAAAACATGTCTCTAAAGTAATATTGACGCAGCCGAGGCAAACATAAACATAAATAGTTAAAGAAGCTGTTTAATAACGAAGTTAATATTTTTTTTAAACTTGGAGCGTAACAACAAAAATACATCTTCAAATCAGCTTCTCATACGTAACAGCTTATTACGTAACAAACAATCTTCTTCAAATTGACGCCCAAAGCGTGGTGCAAACTTCAACAACAGTAACACTACTTCAAATTGACGTCCATACGTAAAGAGAAATAAATAAACAACGTAAAGACAATATCTTCTTCAACTCTACAAAACAATAGCTCAAATTGTTATGTCTTTAATATGTTTGAATACGTTAAGCGAAATTCCTCAACGGGCCTATGGACATTATCCCAAACATATGCAACTGTGAGGTTAGTTCGATATGGGCTCTACGCTTTTCACTCAGTTTCACAAGCATGTTATAGCGTAATGCCACTTAAGGCGGCTATATTTACCACTATAATTATTTAATAGCTATTAACACTAATAATAACCTCTACACGGTATAAGTATAACTGTATTCCTAGCAATGGTATTTATCTAGGATTGATAAATAATTAATGTAGACTTTTCAAAATAACATTCTCCCAAAGCAGTAGACAAAATATACACAAATTGCATAGCAACCAGTTGTTTGGAAAGAAATATAGCCTCCTAGCAACGACTGACGTCATCACTAATGGAGTCTATTCTCCCTCTTGGCGGAATGGATTATCTACTGCCAACAACACTCATATTCTGCAGTACATATTTTTAGCGATTTGTTATGTACGTATGTTGGCAGCTTACGGTGACGTATGATAGGGAGAGGCTGGCAGCAACATTACCATATTAACTCTGTTACTTAATATATTTAATTCATACGGTTATGAAAATGTAAATTTGACGGTTATCCTCGAATATATTAGGGTACATGATCATGTTAAACAGAGAGCTACTTTGTATCGCATAACAACCTATTCCACGACAGCAGCCAATGAGAGGTGACAAGTGCACGTGGCGTTAAGGGATACGAGGCAAAGTTAAATGGAAGAGACTTGAGAATGCATTAATGTGCTAGACAGTGTGTATCCGGGTGAAGTTTGTATTTTGTCCTTCCATTCAAGGAAATACTTAGATTCACAGGACGCTCGGATGTGAAGCGGAAATGCCATTCATTCCATCTTGCTGAATAATTGGTATACGTAATAATGAACGAGCAGTCCACATTTCCTCAAGTGCGGTGGTAATCAGTGCCAAGTTTGTAGCAATAGAGAGATAGCCGACGGCATTAGTGTTGATTTATGAGTTCATATTCTTAACAAGGACACGACGGTTTTTCAAATCTAGTGAAAAATAGAGTAGCATTTACAAGTTGTTTTAGTTTATTAAAGTATAATTGTGTTATGCTCTGGTTTTACTTTCTCCGCCGCATACCTAGCAAGTAGAGAGAGCTCCGTGTGCTTGTCAACAGCATAACTCAAAAAACGAAAAGTCGTTGAAATACCAAACTTTGTAATTAAGTTCAGTCTTCCCAAGGATGCGACACGATTTTCAGCTACTCAAGAAGGTATTCGTCTGCATTTTAAAGAATACCAGCAGTAAAATAAATGAAAGGAAAAAATGTATTTTTTTTACATAAAGATCCAATGGTAATAGTTTACGCGTATTGGCGGTTTTTCAGATAATTAATTTTAACAGCTTTACAAATTTTTGAAAAATACGCCAAAATTGAAACTCTTTAGTACGTAGTGTTTTCAAAATTATCTTACATGCCTTGAGTAGAGCAATTTCTTTGTGTATTACTTGATTTTGTGGTGAAAATAGGATTTTTCTTGACAGACCAATAAAATGTCAACGTTGGGAATTTTCAACTTCTTTGTCTTAATACCTCATTTTCGGTTCACTTTTTACGACTTTACGAATTTATTTCTCCACCAGTTTGTCACATTTCGATGAAAGTGTGTGTATGTGTGCACAAAAAAATGATCTACCCAATGTATGAATGGTAATTTTGAAAACACCACGCACAAAAAAGCTGCAATTTTGACATAGCATATAATTGATGAAATGAACGATCTGAAAAACTGTAAACTGTATTACCATTTGATCTTTATGACAAAAAAAAAAAAAAAGAAGAAGAAGAGATTTTTCCCTCCATTAATTTGGCTGCTGGAATTTTTTAAAGTGCAGACGAATACTTTCTTGAGTTACTGTGAATACCCCTACCCAAAACTACCCTTTAATGGAACATTTTTCGTTATTTTTGATTTTCTGAAAAATGGCTTTAACGATTTTGAATAAAATATCATATGTTTAAGATATTTTCATGACAAATAAAATGTATATCTTGAATTTTCTGGGAATGTCTCCAAAAGTATTCTTCATTGTGAACGACTTTTGCATAACTGGTAAACCATAAGAGATAGACAAAATTTTACTACACAAAAAATATAAATCGCGTTAAAATACACAATTTATGTCGTATACATTTTTACTTTCTCTACTACGTATAATAAGTAGGGGAAGTATTGTATTCCACCCAAAATTTCGATACCGAGATTTCACCGGAAATACATGTTTTGAGACCCCTTGAATCCAAAAAAAGCATTTTTGGAAACATGTCCGTGTGTGTGTCTGTGTGTGTGTGTGTGTGTGTGTGTGTGTGTGTGTGTGTGTGTGTCTGTGTCTGTGAACAGCATAACTCAGAAACGAACAGTCGGATAAACACCAAACTTGGTATTTGGGTTCAATATCTTCCAAGGATGCGACACGAAGGTTTTCAAGAAAATCCCCCCACCCCAGATTACCCTTTACATGGAAGATTTTTCGAAAATTCTAATTTTCTCAAAAATGGCTCTAACGATTTTGATTAAAATATATGTTTAAGATATTTTCATGACAAATAAAATGTATATCTTGAATTTTCTGGGAATGTCTCCAAAAGTATTCTTCATTGTGAACGACTTTTGCATAACTGGTAAACCATAAGAGATAGACAAAATTTTACTACACAAAAAAATGTAGATCGCGTTAAAATACTCAATTTATGTCATACATTTTTTTGTTGTTGAGTGAACCATTTTCGAGATATTGCTTGTTATTCCCTTAAATTTTTCAATACTTATTTTCTCAAATGGAAATTCGTTATTCATTTTTTTTTGTTTTGGATATGCAAAGAGTATTAATCTGTGACAAAGGTAATGGTGCTGCACATAGCAACCAGCTATTAGGAGCCTTAAGCAATAGTCAAATATTTTTAGTACTGGTCGCTATGTGTAAAATGTAATTCTCTTTGCTTGTCAAAAGATCGTTTCTACAAATGTTTATCTGGATTAATATCAAATAGTTTTACAAGAGTAGAGTAAGTCATGTGAGTGTAACACATCAGATTTTTTGGTGGGGTTAACCATTTCTGATATATTCCTAATTGAATTTTTAAATATATTCCCCCCCCCTCTTTTTTTCCAAGTGGTAAGTCGATATTCGATTTTTCTCGTGATCGCTTTCCTACTGTGTTCTTCTTATAGCTACAACGAAATGTGTGAATTTGTAATGAAGGTTTGATCTTAACTAACAAGGAGTAGACAGAAGAAAAAGCTCCCTCCATTTGTGTTTGAGGCCGAGTGTCTGGAAGACCGCTTAGTGCTGTAATATAAGCACAACTTTATTGTGACCACTTTCTTGTTTACATTGGTTTTAAGTAGCACACAGAATTAGCACCAACAGTTAACGGCGCCATTCGAGTCGCACTCACTTACCTTAAGAGCACAGTCACGTTTGGCCTTGAGAATAAACGATTAACTTTTTGCCTTGTTTTTCGTTTATGTCTGGTTTATCGGTCCTGGGGTTCGGACCAAGGACTCCTACTGCAAGAGCAAGATGAGAGTGGGTTGCTATTGCTCTCTACCTTGTTTTATTTTCAACTTGTTCTTACTGACTCTTGTTATGTGCACAATAATTAATTAATATACTTATCTGTACATCTTCTGGCGAGAACGAGAAGATAAAAGAAGAATCCTAATTAATTTTTGAACTATTATTTTAGATTCTGCGCAGTCAAAGAGTTGGGCTGCACCTAGAATTCTGCAAGAAACTCTTTACTCCTCTACCACCTACTTGGTAGGCAGGGAACCATTGCATTCCACCAAAAATTGGATGTCGAGATTTCACCAGAAATACATATTTTAAGGCTTCCCGAGAAGAAAGAAAGAAAGAAAAAACTTTTAAGCAAAAGGCCCACGCGCGAGCTTATGTATCTTTGCCTGTGTACAGCATAACTCCAAAATTAAAAGTCAGGTAAATACCGAACAGGAAAATCTCCCACCCCAAACTACCCTTTAAATGAAAATATTTTCAATATTGTTTTTCTTTTAAATTGTAGCGATTTTGATTAAAATACCACACATTCAAGGTATTTACCTAACAAATAAAACGTATACCTTGAATTTTCTGAGAATAGCTTATGAAGTCCTTTTCATGTATATTTCACAAAAACTTTACCTCTCTTTAAAGCACACAAATTTATTTGAGATAGCTTTTCTTGTGGCATCGGCCATATCCCTTAATGTTGGTTTGAGCTTTTGGAAACTTTGTAGTTTTTTAAAAGTATTTTCTCTATTCGCATGTTTTTCGCAATGTCACGGAAAGAGTATGGAATTTCAATGCCAGGATATAGCGAGCCGCTTTTAAACATCTGACCGTCCTCTGTTTACCTCTGTCCCTCTTTTACCTACAACGAAATGAAACTATTTCTGCAAATGTTTATTTCGATTAGTAGTAGTTGTAGATATATAAAAATAAACGACATAGGGTAGAGAAACTCACGTGAATGCAACTAATGCAATATTTTTGTATAGCATGCACATTTAACTGCGCAGTATGCCACACTGGCTTTAGAATTCAGCCATGTATTGAGGGGCAAGGTAGACAAAAGTCATTTCTAAATGGAGATAGGTTAGTGGGATGTCGGTTTCGCCATGATCCATCTTACATGTCATTGTGGTGGTTGTGGGCAACCTCTATCCATATCAGGAGCTCATAGACTAAACTTCTCCTTATATATGCACATTCACACAGGATTACTCAAAAAGAAGGAACATATTTTAAATATTTATTTCTAATGAACGACAATAGATGGCGACACATGCGATACATCACTGAATAGAGGAAAGTTCAAAATTTTATTCTGTGTGTTCAAAATGAGCACCATTTGTTATGCGAGGACGACCAGTGCTTTTCCATTTGCATAGGCATCCATCTTCTACGAATTTATTGTGTCAGTTGTAAATTTTTATGACAAGGCGAAACTTACAACGAAATGCACGCTGCAATGAAACTTTTCTCGTAAACAAATCCAGCGCCTCTGTAGGCACAAAATGAAACTAATAGGTGAGTCTTGAAACTTTGAACTTTCCTCTATTCATTGATGTGTCGTATGTTTCGGTATCTATTGTCGTTCATTAAAAGTGAATATTTAAAATCTGTTCATTCTTTTTGAATAACCCTGTATATTCTTATACACACATGTATTATATTCATTCTCTTCGGTATTAACGGGAAGGATAGGTAGGACTAGAAGCGGTGGGGGTCTTAGCAACTCGACCTACGCACATCTTTTGTACCTAGACCCTTGATGAGGCGCCCCTGGGAGGGAGGCAGGGATGATGTGAGAAGAGACAGAGGGCGGCCGGACTAGGAGGTGCGACAGGTAGAGAGGGCAGGGTCCCTGCCACTTAAAGATTTGAACTCCTCGGGCGGTAGCTGGTGCAGCCGGCTTCCCTACCCCCTGTGGGCTTACACATTCCCTGGGGGGCCCGGACCTGGAGACTGCTCGTAGTCCGGGGGACGAAGGTTTGCTCAGAGTATCCTTTTCCCCTGCCGTGCACACGCCGAGACCTCCAACCGACACTTGCAACCCTGAAAGAAACCAAGCAGATGAAAAGGTGAAGTGAAATGAGAATGGAGATGAAATGGAGGGACAGGAAATTCGGCGGATGGCGACCCGGGAAGCCCCCGAAAAAACCCATGGGTCAGGAAGCTCTGTCCGGGAATCGAACCCACGACCTCCCAAATGCGGGCTACAGACATTACCACCTGAGCCGTGGCGTACTTCAATATTTGGGGCTCCTATGCTGTTCTATAAGCGTGACAGCTTTACATTCCACTTCAAGAATTGAATGTGCCCAGCTTAAGGAAATGCTCTGTTAGCGCGTACGCCGCGTAGCAATGCCTGAGATATCGACCTATGAGATCGTTTATCTTATCATATGCTTGCAAGGTTGCGATTTTATCAGATAGAAGGTCAACCCGTTACTGAACCGTAGTATCAGTATGCAGTGATTAAAAGAGCAACGTCATCCAATTGTGATTTTTGATCAATGCACATTTTAAACGTGTCTTTATTGCGTTCTGCTGAGTGTTTCGAATTTTTTACATCTTATGTCTGTATAAAGAAGTATGGGCATGTATGTTAAGTTCATTCCTGGACTATGTGTTTTAAAACGCAATTTTACGTTATTTTACAAAATATCTTCTTACATTGCAATGTTTAGAAATGTACTTCTAAATCAATAATTTTTGTTCAATTAAAGCTTCGGCTATGCAAAAAAAAAAAAAAATGATAAAAATAAATAAATAAAATAAAATAACGTGAGTGAGCTTGGTGGCGTAACATATATGCCTTATTAATAATTGTTAGCCCGCCCTCGTAGCCGTGGTCGTTGGAGTGTATAGCTCCGGCGCTCTGCCAAGCTGAGGGTCACGGGTTCGAGTCCCGCCAAGGGATGGGTGTTTGTGTGTCTGTGTTGTGTAATTCCGATAATAAGCGTTAACGAGAAACAGTAAATACAGTGTCATAAACTGGATAAAACAAGGGAACTTTTAAACAAAAAAAATTGCATAACAAATTTTAATTAGTATATGTTGGGAAACTTATTTCCCAAATGTCACTTGGATAGCTTAAAAACTGCATCGTACGGAGCATTTTATATGATGAAAAATATCTAAAATTTTACAACCAAGAAAAACGCACCGGTGAATTTAGTCATAAAAACTGACCTAACATTACACTTATATTTTTTTTTATTAAATACGAACGTTTTTACTTAAAATACATTATTCAGAAACCAATTAACGTATACAGAGGTGGACCAAAATATTCCTCTTCACTTTAAAAAAATTCTAGCAGCGAAATTAATGGGGATACAATTATCTTTTTTAATACACAGAAAAAATGGTATTACATCTTACATGAAAATGATATAATTTTTCGTCAAGAAATTTGATTAAGACCTCCAATAGCATCAATAAATGCACATATTATAATTATAATTTGAATGAAATACTTGTTGCGGTTTTCAAAATCTTTCATTTTATTAGATTTCTAATGTTTTGAAAGTAGCACCGATTTTTCAACCCTTTAATTCTGTGGTGTGCACTTTACGTGCACTTAGTAGTGCAGTTTTTTTGTGTATACTACCTGATATTTTCGTCGACGTATGATTTAAACTGGCGGATAAATAAATTTGTGAAGTCGTAAAACTGGAGGCGCCAATGAGGAAGTTAAGCAATGAGGCAGTATTTTTAACACTTGAATAATTTCAAGCCCGCCTTGAAGCAATATGTATTTAATAATTTATAAAAATGTATGTAACAGTCATTGCATATGCTTATGTTATTGTAAACATGTTTAATAATGTTATGTGAATGCATTATGTAATTTAATAATGTAAGAGCTGTGAGAATAATAAGTTTAACGTTGCTAAAAATGAGGTAACCTTGAGGCAATAATGAGTTTGAGAGTTTGAATGCTACTAGTAATGATTAGGGCAGCAATAATGTAAATTTTGTGACAGTTTAAAAATTAGCCAATCAACAGCCAGAAAAAGCTTTAGTAAAATGCAGGTATTCTATTGGACTAGGATTAGCCAATCAGAGACTTGAAATGCAGAAGTTTACGGGTTTGGACGGTTGAAATATGTTCAGTTGCTGGCAGACCATGATAGTAGATGTGTTCTCTAGAGAAATATTACGTATTCGTGTGAAACGAAAATTATGTATACGCGTTAATAAAGTGCAAGTATTAAATAAGAGAATCTCACAGCTCTTGATATCAGTGAAGTGCTATTTAATTTGTAAGCCTACATTCTTGTCGCACCACGCACTGATTAAGAGAAACGTGTCTCTAAAACAATACTGACGCAGCCGAGGCAAACATAAATATAAATACTATCTATAGAAGCAGTTTAATAACAAAGTTAATATAATATTTCTTAAACTTGGAGTGTAACAACAAAAATACATCTTCAAATTGACATCCATACGTGGAGCTAAATAAAATAAACAACTCCAACGTAAAGAATTATTCTACTCCAAGTTGGCACCCATACGTGGGACAGTTAAACTAAAGAACAATACAATTTTCAGGAAAAGCATTGAAAAGCCCTGTCTTTGACATTTTATTCCTCCTACAAATAAAAACCTATTTTCACGGTAAAATATGGTATCGCACAAAGAACATCGCTGTATTTAATGCATGAAAAATAATTCTATATGTTCCAAACAATTGCAAAACGAATAATTTGCAAGATACTGAAAGGCGCCAAAACAGATAAACTGTAATGCTATTGGTTATTTCTCTCTATTAAAGATGAGAATTTTATCTCCATTAATTTGGGTACTAACATTTTTAAAACTGGATACGAAAATTTTCGTCCACTTCTGTATGAAGCTATTTTGCAATTTTTTCTGAGAAAGCCTCAAATGCGCAACCACGCTCTTCGCTCAAGGTTATTTAAATCGTCACATAACTCTCCAAAAAGAAAAATGTTTACACGAATACCTTCCTAGAGAATCGGATATGGTAATAAGTTAAAAAGTCTAAGTTGTAATTTTTGTCATCTTTTACCAATGTTCATTGCTTGATCCCTTTAACTATTTTCTCATTCCTATTGGTAGCAGTCGATTGTTCATTCATTTAGTCTACCGTGATCTGACACAATGGTGCTTTGAGTTTAAACAACATAAGCAAGAAAGTAATTGTTATTTATATAATCTGTTCCACTTTATTCCTGGAAGATAAATATAAATTCGAGGTTAGGAGTTTCATCAGATAAATCCGTAACGTCTTGTGGGACTACATATGGTAAACAGACTTCGCATTAAGTTTGAAGTTGTGGAAGACAAAGATGTATGTATCCTGCATGCAAGTGCATAATTCTATCTACTCTTGTCATGCATGAGATTCGTACAGATCATGCGTCACCTCGCTTTCTCCCCGCTCAGAAAGAAATGACCCTGAAGCTGACCTCGTCTCATCGAAGTTAGGAAAGCTACCTATTTGCGGATTTGCAACAACTGCAACACTCTGTTCGTTAATACGCTCCGCATTTCGCGTACTCTTGTCTTCGCAAAACTGCGTATTCCTTGGAGTGCTGCAATTCAGAAACAAAATATTAACCTCATCCTAATGCCCATTAGTGGTTGTTTCTAGCTTATTTATTTATTGAAACACTAACAACAAAAATCTGATGTGTTACACTCACATGACTTTCTCTACTCTTGTACAAACTATTTTTACAAACGCTTATTCTCCATATGCTTCATGTTAATCGATATGTTAATCTTATTGCTAATTTTCTTGTAGATGCAAGGGGAATTGGTAGGCTTTAAGCGATAGTCAAATATTTTAAGAGCTGGTTGCTATATGGCGCATTCCATTCTCTCTGCATGTCCAGGACATAAAAAATGAATAACGAATTTGAGAAAAAGTATAAGTATTGGAAAATTTAAGGGAATAACAAGCAATATCTCGAAAATGGTTCACTCAACAACAAAAATGTATATGACATATATTGTGTATTTTAACGCGATCTACATTTTTTGTGTGGTAACATTTTGTCTATCTCTTATGGTTTACCAGTTATGCAAAAGTCGTTCACAGTGAAGAATACTTTTGGGGACATTCCCAGAAAATTCGAGATATACATTTCATTTGTCATGAAAGTATCTTAAAATATGATATTTTAATCAAAATCGTTAGAGACATTTTTGAGAAAATTAAAATTTTCGAAAAATTTTCCATGTAAAGGGTAATCTGGGGTGGCGGGATTTTCTTGAAAACCTTGGTGTCGCATCTCTGGAAGATACTGAAACTAAATACCAAGTTTGGTGTTTATCTGAGTTATGCTGTAAACAGACACACACACACGGACATGTTTCCAAAAATTCTTTTTTTGGATTCAGCGGGTCTCAAAATATATATTTCCGGTGAAATCTCGGTATCGAATTTTTGGGTGGAATACAGTACTTCCCCTACTTACTATATGTAGTAGAGAAAGTAATAATACCGTGTATTTACTTGCTTTCAAGGACAGAGTAAACCAAACAAATAATAAACGAACTCTGTCCAGCAGAAACATTAATAAAATTGTTCTAGTATATAAAGTGTATTTGGGGTGGGAGGGTTTTCTTGAAAATCTTCGTGACACATCCTTTGAAGATGCTGAACTAATACTATACGCTGTTTCTTATAACCTTTACCCGCCGACATGCATTGACATGAGCCGCGCAGCCGGTTCGTAGTTTTTTGGCTCTCTCTGTAGATAGAAGAATAAGATTTTGTTTCTAAGTTTGATTTCGAAGCTGTTGGAAAGTAATGGGTGTTTTGCAGAGAGAGAGAAATAATTTCTGTTCTCAAAAGCTTTTGCAGCCATATTATATCTGCGGAGTATACGAAATGTAACCTTCGAGGTAAGCATTGAGTAGCAAGGTCAACAGATGATGTGCACACCGCTCATCACGCACGTGTGCTATCAGGATATCCCTTTTGGGGCGATTAACCTAGCAACGATTTTATCCAAGATCTTCCATATTACTTTCTCTAATACGTATAGTAAATAGGTGAAGTACTGCATTCGATACCGAGATTTCACCGGAAATACATGTTTTCAGGCGCCCTGAATCCAAATAAAGCATTTTTACTTTCTCTACTATGTATAGTAAGTAGGGGAAGTATTGTATTCCACCCAAAAATTCCATACTGAGATTTCACCAGAAATACATGTTTTGAGACCCCCTGAATCCAAAAACAGCATTTTTGGAAACATGTTCGTGTGTGTGTGTGAACAGCACAACTCAGAAACGAACAGTCGGATAAACACCAAACTTGGTATTTAGGTTCAGTATCTTCCAGAGATGCGACACGAAGGTTTTCAAGAAAATCCCCCCACCCCAGAGTACCCTTTACATGGAAGATTTTTCGAAAATTTTAATTTTCCCAAAAATGGCTCTAACGATTTTGATTAAAATATCATATGTTTAAGATATTTTTATGACAAATCAAATGTATATCTTGAATTTTCTGGGAATGTCTCCAAAAGTATTCTTCATTGTGAACGACTTTTGTATAACTGGTAAACCATAAGAGATAGACAAAAGTTTACTACACAAAAAATGTAGATCGCGTTAAAATACACAATTTATGTCAGATACATTTTTTTTGTTGAGTGAACCATTTTCGAGATATTGCTTGTTATTCCCTTAAACTTTTCAATAATTTTTTCAAATGGGAATTCGTTATTCATTTTTCTGTCTTGGATATGCAAAGAGTATTAATCTGTGGCAAAGGGAATGGTGCTGCACCTAGCAACCAGCTATTAAGAGATATGTATGTGCTTAAAGGCTACTGTATTTCTATATTGCCCTTGTAAATATATATTCCCCTTACATCTACAAGGAAATTAGCAGCAAGATACAGTCTGCAAATGTTTATCTCGATTAACATGAAGTAGATGGAGAATAAGCGTTTGTAAAAATAGTTTGTACAAGAGTAGAGAAAGTCATGTGAGTGTAACACATCAGATTTTTTTAAAACATGTCTGTGTGTGCGTCTGTCTGTGTACGGCAACATTCAAAAGCGAAAAGTCGAATAAATACCAAACTTGGTATTTAAGTCCAGCATCTTCCAAGGATGCGACACGAAGATTTTCAACAAAATCCCCCCACCCCAACTACCGTTTACATGGAACATTCTTCGAAAATTTTGTTTTTCTCAAAAATGGCTGTAAGGATTTTGATTAAATTACCATATATGAAAAGTATTTACATAAAAATAAAATGTATGTCTTTAACTTTCTGGGAATTGCCTAGGGAGTAATCTTCGTTCAGAAGGAATTTTGTATAATGTTGTATAATTTGTAAACGTTAAGCTATAGACGAAAAGGTACCACACAAAATATGTAGATCTGTTTAAAATACACGATTTACTTAAAATAAGTTTTTCGTGGCATAAGTCGATTCTGAGATGTCCATTATTACATGTTAAAATTGTTCAATATTTGTCATTTTCTTAAAGTCCCATCGATTTTCAGGTGTTTCTCACGATTGCATGGAAACTGTATGGGATTTTAAGGCAGGATATAGCGTCCAGTTCTTAACATTTGACTATCGCTGTTCTTTTTGTATTTATAACGAAATATGTAATGTAGTAACTAGCTATTTTTGCAAAGGTTTATTTGGATTAAATGTAGCAGATAAAAAAGTAAAGCTGTAGTAAAAAGATAGAGAAAGCCATGTGAAGCATCAAATAGATATTTTGTGTGTACTACCTGATATTTTCATCGATGTATGATTTAAACTGGCGGAGAAATAAATTTATGAACTGATAAAATTTGAGGCGTTAATGAGGAAGTTACGGAAAATCGTTGAAAATCCCTGACGTTGACATTTTATTCTTCCTACGAATGAAAATCTGTTTTCACCACAAAATCAGGTATCGCACAGGAAACATCGCTCTATTTAATGCGTGAAAAACAATTCTGTAAACACCACGTACAAAAAAGGTTGAAAAATCTGTATATTTTTCAAACCATTCTAAAACTAATAATATGCAAGATACTGAAAACTGCCAAAAAAGTAAACTGTAATACTATTTTTTTTCCTGTTTATTAAAAATGAGAATTTTATCTCCATTAATTTGGCTACTAGAAGGTTTAAAACTGTATACGAACAGTTTTGTCCGCCTTGTAAAGAATGAATGCCTTCTAGGTTCACTGATCTACTTTTATACATTAATGATGTCTATAAAGGAAGACCTACCGTCTTTTTATTAACATTTGTTAGCAATTATTGTTTTTAGTAAATAACCATCCATGTTATTAACACCAGCATAGATCTACAACGTTACTTAGATGTTATGTTTATCGTCCTAAAAATTTACTTTACCTACATTCAGTAGTTTCTGAGATAACTGAGTCATTTATACTAGAACATGTCATCACAGAAAAAGCTGTTCAAAGCTAAAACGCAGAAAACAAGCTCGCATATTATTTCCAAAGACACCACACGACTTGAGCACACACAAGTTGTCACACTAAACAGTAGTTCCAATTTGTAGAGCAAATTTTACTCTTAAAAGATGAGTTAAGATTAACTCTATATTCCAAAGTGTGTTACTAGTAGTTATGTTTTTGTTTTCTTGTGAAGTTGTGCGTACTACAAAATGGCAGGTGCGGTACAATTTTAAAAATACATTTCAACTGTTGTGCCTACAATGACAAAATCTACGAGGCCAGTCCCAGAAGTACCCGACCTGACGTATATATAGCGGTTGTTTCAAACAAATGACTGCGGTAAAAAGTACCAACCTTATAAAGCTTAAGTTTGAAGTTTGACGATGTTATGTCGTTTAGTAATTGTTTGGCAGCCATCAATAGTGAACATTCTCAGCAAATTTGTAAACATGGATAAAACTGGCCATCGTTATGTGATACAATACTTTCATTTGAAAGGTCTTAGTCCAACTAATATTAAAGCTGAGTTAGATTCCACTCTGGGGGAGTCTGCTCCTTCGTTTACAACAGTAAAATACTGGGTACCAGAGTTTAAGCGAGGCCGTACGAGCTGTCAAGACG
Source organism: Deroplatys truncata (assembly GCA_030765065.1). Lineage (NCBI taxonomy): Eukaryota > Metazoa > Arthropoda > Insecta > Mantodea > Mantidae > Deroplatys > Deroplatys truncata. Next base: position 20,695,186 of record CM060979.1, read on the forward strand.
AACATCGCAGTGGTCGACCAAATGAAGTGACCACGCCAGAAATTGTGAAGAAAATCCACAAAATGGTATTGGATGACCGTCGACTGAAAGTGCGCGAGCTAGCAGACATCATACGCATTTCAAAAAGTGCTGTACATCGCATACTGACTGAAAATTTGGACATGAGAAAGCTGTGCACAAGATGTGTGCCGCGTTTACTCACAATGGAACAAAAACAGCGTCGTGAGGATGTTTCAATCGAGTGTTTGGCGATGTTTCATTGCAATAAAGCCGAGTTTTTGCGTCGATTCATAACCATGGATGAAACATGGGTCCATCACTTCACACCTGAGACGAAGGAACAGCCAAAACAGTGGATTGAAAGGGGAGAATCGGCTCCAAAGAAGGAAAAGACAGTTCCATCTGCAGGCAAAGAAATGTCGTCAGATGTTTGGGATGGCGTGGGATAATTTTTATTGAATATGTTTAAAAAGGAAACGCAATCAATGGCGAGTATTAAGCAAACTTATTGCAGCGTTTGAATGATGAAATCAAGCAAAAAACGGCCGCATTTAGCGAAAAAGAAAATTCTGTTTCATCAAGACAATGCACCAGTTCACACATGCATTATCGCGATGGCCAAATTCAATAAGTTAAAGTTCGAATTGCTTCCTCCTGCACCCTATACGCTAGATTTAGCCCCCCTCTGATTATTTTCTGTTTCCAAAGTTGAAGAAATGGGTTGGTGGTAAAAGATTTGCCAACAATGAAGAGGTGGAGTTTGCAGTTGATGGCTATTTTGCAGAACTCGACGGTTCTCACTATAAACAGGGTATCGAAGCTATTGAACATCGCTGTGAAAAGTGTTTCGAGCTGAAAGGAGAGCTGTGTCGAGAGATAAAGATGTTTTTTTCCCAAAATTGTTTGCGTTTTCTTTGTTAGGTGGGGTACTTCTGGGACAGCCCTCGTATATCAAATAAAAAGACGTAATTCCAATTTATAAGGCTGCACAAAAAACTAAAGGTATAATATTTTGGAAGTTTTCGCCGTTTAAGAGACACTGGGACTAAAGTTCTCAGTTTATTAATTTTAAACTTAATCACTTGAAAATTGGCTCACTTAATGTGGGTAAATAGTGAAATGACTGTGCACAAGCTCAAAGATGTAGCTTGGCGAAAAACATCGCTACATTTCATTTCCTCCTCCCCCATACCAAACTTTGGGCTGATCCCCATCCTGGATATGCTATGATACAGGGTTTGCTTGCTCCTCGACAGACTGCTGACACAAGATATTGGCTTGTAAGTCCTTGGGGGCGTAAGTCCTACAAAGAGGAGGGTAATCGCTTCAAGAAGAAGAAATACAGATTTTTCCAAAACCGCCTAAGCATTCAAATTTGTAAGAAAAGTATAATAGTGACATTTTAAACACTTTAGCATAGTGAAAATAAATGTAAGGATTTTATTGAAGTTGATGATTTTAGTTGTAAAGAAATACAGTTTTGTTTTTGTGAAGTTATTGGTGTTAACATTTTCCTTGTTTTTCAGTATAAATCAATTAATAAAACAATCATAAAATGCACGCTTGAATCTTTAGACAGCACATTTTACATTGTGTGTGCAAATTTGCTTACAAATCAGAGCAAAACTGAAGCGTAAGGAATAAATTTCATGCGCAAAAAATTTTAAACTGACAAAAAACACACACAGAAAGAGTACAGTCGGGTTAAAAGGGAGCTCACGGGTGATTTAAACATGTCGCTGGGCTTTTACAAATGGTGGATCGTGAAAAATGTTTGGCCAGAATGATTAACAGCTGCCTGTAGAATATTTATATGATATAATTCTTCTTTCCCTAACTCCTTCGTGCTGTTAAGCGTGGAGTGCTAGCCTCAGTCCATTTCTTCCACTCTACTTGGTCTCTTACCGTTCTTTTTATTTCATTCATAGTTTTACCCCTTTCTCTACCCTATTTTTCAATATATTCCTGATATGGTTTCTTCCCGTTGGTCTTCCACCTTCCGGTCTTGCTTCCACATATTGTCTGGTCTTCCTATCCTCTGACTAATATAATTAAAAAATCAAACATTTAGTTATTTTGACCTATAACTCGGTACCAGTGTCCCTCAAGGCTCCCCGTATTTTCACCAAGAGGGTGTTCAACTTTTAACGAGGCAGTATAGGAGTTTGAAATATTTCCTGTAACTGTGTCAATATCAGCAGAAAATGTGGTAGAGGCGAAAGAAATAATGGTATCAGATGAGATATTTTGAATGAACTCCGACTTGGGGATAAAATTGCCTTGCAAAACACTAGAAGAAAGCAAGGAATGACTTGTGCCGCAATACACCTCCATAGCTTATAAAAACAAGTGACTTGTGTGGAGTTGTTTAGTTTTAGCTCTTGCACGTGGCATAAACACTCTCCAATTGCTGGAAATATGTGCAAACTGCTCCGTTTATTTTCAAACCTAAACGCTGCGTCAGCAATTACGCACACCTCTTGTGTCAGCATTGAGAATTCTTCAAACTGTCTTTCAACATAAGTCTGAAGCTCTGGCGAAATCTCAAGACAGTTGCTGTGGTAGACGCTGATACAGGGCTTAACAGCTCAAAGCCCTGTTCGCTTCTAAATCTGAAAGGTTTCACACGGGAGTGCCTTTCAGTCAGTGTACGGTCACATCGATGCCTTATTCACCAATTGAAACTATATATAGTTTTGACGGATAGGATTTTCTCCTATATTTTTTCTTTCTCTACTACGTACAGTAAGTAGGGGAAGTATTGTATTCCACCCAAAAATTCGATACCGAGATTTCACCGGAAATATATGTTTTGAGACCCACTGAATCCAAAAAAAAAGCCTTTTTGGAAACATGTCCAAGTCTGTGTCTGTGTGTCTGTGAACAGCATAACTCAGAAACGAACAGTCGGATAAACACCAAACTTGGTATATTTGACTATCGCTTAAAGCCTACCAATTCCCCTTGCACCTACAAGAAAATTAGCAATAAAATTAACATCTCGATATCTCGATTAACATGAAGCATATGGGGAATAAGCGTTTGTAAAAATAGTTTGTACAAGAGTAGAGAAAGTCATGTGAGAGTAACACATCAGATTTTTTATTCCTATAATCTCTAGTCTAACCAGGTCAGTTGGCGCCGCGATAACTCATGGACTCGCATTCGGGACGTCCGAGATTCAAAACCCCGGTGATCACCCAACCTGACCGGAGGTTTTTTCGCCGTTGCAACGTGAATCCTGGGCTGGATAATTTGATCTGTGAATTTTCCTATCATCCCAAACAATATATATGCAATGTTCCAGGGTTTGGTTGCTCCTCGATAGGCTACTGACACAAGACATTGGCTTGTCATTGGGCTGATCACACATCCTGGATATGCCATGATCCAGAGTTTGCTTGATCCTCGACAGACTACTGACACAAGGTATTGGCTTATCATTGGGCTGATCACACATCCTGGATATGCCATGATCCAGAGTTTGCTTGATCCTCGACAGGCTACTGACACAAGGTATTGACTTGTCATTGGGCTGATCATCCATCCTGGATATGCTATGTTCCAGAGTTTCCTTGATCCTCGACACAGGCTACTAACACAAGGCATTGACTTGTCATTGGGCTGATCACCCATCCTGGATATGCTATGATCCAGAGTTTGCTTGCTCCTCGACAGGCTACTGACACAAGGCATTGGTTTGTTATTGCACTGATCAACGATCCTGGATATGCTATGATCCAGAGTTTGCTTGCTCCTCGACAGACTGCTGACACAAGGCATTGGTTTGTTATTGGACTGATCAACCATCCTGGATATCCTATGATCCAAAGTATGCTTGCTCCTCGACAGACTACTGACACAAGGCATTGGTTTGTTATTGGACTGATCACCCATCCTGGATATGCTATGATCCAGAGTTTGCTTGCTCCTCGACAGACTACTGACACAAGGCATTGGTTTGTCATTGGGCTAATCACCCATCCTGGATATGCTATGATCCAGAGTTTGCTTGTTTCTCGACAGACTACTGACACAAGGCATTGGCTTGTCATTGGGCTGATCACCCATCCTGGATATGCTATAATCCAGAGTTTGCTTGCTCCTCGACAGACTACTGACACAAGGCATTGACTTCCATCCTGGATATGTTATGATCCAGAGTTTGCTTGCTGCTCGATAAGCTGCTGACACAAGGCATTGGCTTGTCATTGGACTGATCACCCATCCTGGATATGCTATGATCCAGAGTTTGCTTGCTCCTCGACAGGCTACTGACACAAGACATTGGCTTATAAGTGCTTGGGATGTAAGTCCGACAACGAGGACGGTAATTGTTAAAGAAGAAGAAGATTTTGTTTGTCTCTTACGGCTTACCAACTATACAAAAGTCATTCAGAATTACGAGGACTTTATGGACTATTAAAAGAAAATGCAATATAGGTATACATTTTATTTGTCATGAAAGCATCTTAAGCAAATGGTATTTTAACCAAAATGGCTAGAGTGTTCTATGCAAAAGGAAGTTTGGGGTGGGGAGATTTTTTTTAAAAAAAATCTTGTGTCGCGATCTTGGAAGATGCTGAACTTAAATACCAAGTTTGGCATTTAACCGTCTTTTCGATTTGAGTTAAGCTGTTCGCATACTCACGCACGACAAGACCTTTCTCTAACTCAAAAGGTGTATTTTCAGTGAATTTCGGTATCGAAATTTTGGGTAGAATACAATACTTACTTCGTACTTACTATTGTAAGCAGTAAATAAAGTAATAGGCGCATATAATTTTTACTTTCTCTACTATGTACAGTCAGTAGGGAAAGTATTTCATTCCAGCCAAAAATTCGATACAGGGATTTCACCGGAAATAAATGTTTTAAGGTGCCCTGAATCCAAAAAAAGCACTTTTAGAAAAACATCCGTGTGTATGTCTGTGAGTGTTCTGAACAGCATAACCCAAAATCTAAAAGTCGGATAAATACCAAACTTGGTATTGAGGTTCAGTATCTTTCAAAGATACGACACGAAGATTTGCAAGGAAATTCCCCCACCCCAGATTACTCTTCGCACGGAACATTTTTCGAAAATTCTGATTTTCTCAAAAAGGCTCTAACGATTTTGATGAAAATATGATAGATATTTTCAGGACAAATAAAATGTATATCGTGAATTTTCTGGGAATATTCCCAAAAGTCTTTATTCTAATGGCTTTTGCAAAACTGGTTAACCGTAAGAGATAGACAAAATTTTACTGCACAAAAAATGTAGATATCGTTAAAACACACAATATATGTCGCTATATTCTTTTTGGGGAGTGAACTATTTTCGAGATAATCCTCGTACTTACGTATAGTAAGTAGGAAAAGTACCGCATTCCATCCAAAAATTCGATATCGAGATTTCACGAAAATACGTGTGTGTGTGTGTGTGTGTGTGTGTGTGTGTGTGTGTGTGTGTGTGTGTGTGAGCAGCATAGCTCAAAATGGAAAACTGATAAATACCAAATATGGTATTTAGGTTCAGTATCTTTCAAAGATGCGACACAAAGATTTTCAAGAAAGTCTCCCCACACCAAACTACCTTTTACATGAAACATTTTTCGAAATTTTTTATTTTCTCAAAAATGTCTAACGATTTTGATTAAAATATCACATGTTAAAGATATTTTCATGACAAATGAAATGTATATCTCGAATTTTCTGGAAATGTCCCCAAAAGTCCTCTTTATTCTGAAAGACTTTTGCATAACTGGAAAACCGTAAGCGGTAGACAAAATTTTACTACACAAAAACTGTAGATCTCGTTAAAACACACAATTTATGTTATACACTTTTTTTTTTGTCGATGAACCATTTCCGAGATATTCCTTGTTAATTGTTTCAATTTTCCAATACTTATACTTTTCCTCAAAAGGGATTTTGTTATTCTTTTGTTTGTTTTTTTTTATGCCCTGGACATAAAGAGAACGCAATGCTCCACATAGCAACCAGCCCTTAAAAGATTTGACTATAGCTTAAAGCCTACCATATTCCCCTTGCATTTACAAGAAAATTAGCAATTTATCTCTATTAACTTGAAGTAAATGGAGAATAAGCGTTTTTAAAAATAGTTTGTACAAGAGAAGAGAAAGTCATGTAAGCATGACATCAGATTTTTTTCTTTTTACAACCAGAGTAAAAATACGCCTTCCGGAACCGCTGTAACATTATGACCGGCAATATCTCTTGAATTTTCCGGGAAAACGTTATAAATAAAATCTGAGTGATTGCAAGTGTTAGGCTAAAAGTAATATTCTTAATTTACTATAGTCGTATTGACGTGGAGTATGAGCAAACAGATTCGTGTTTTGCTGTCATGACTACGCTTAAATAAACTAATGGAAGTTCATTGCGTATCAAGAGCTGCATGACTAATGTACTGAATGGCAACAGTGTATCATAAAAATGCATTAAAATTCTAATTTCGCTAATTACACGTGGCCGCCTACTGCGAAATGTTTGCCTCGTTGACATGGAATGGCGACTTCAGGTCCACGTTTGCATTTCATGAACCACTCATGCTATGTTATAGCTGAGCAATGAACACTATTGGAACTAAAACAGCATTATACACACGGCCCTGAAGCCACAGTGTTGATAAGTGTTGAACTATAATAATAATAATAATAATAATAATAATAATAATAATAATAATAATAATAATAATAAAAAAAAAAAGATAGGACTTACTCTATCGCTTATTAATAGTCATACAAACTGTTCTTAATAAAGCTTATTTTACTACGCACTTCGAGATAATTCTTTGCAGAAATAGCGACATTACAAATTTCTTTATAAATATAAAGGGAACAGTGATAGTGAAATGTTTTAGAACTGGACGCTACATGCTGACCTTAAAATTCCATACCCTTTGCATAATATCACGAGAAACAACTGAAAACCGACAGAACTTGAAAAGAATGACAAAGTATTGAACAATTCGAACCATTATATCGGATATCTCAGAAATGGCTTATGCCAGAAAAAAGGTTATTTGAATTAAATTGTGTGTTTTAAAGAGATGTAAATTGTATGTAGTTTGTTTTTGTTTATCGCATAACGTTTATTAGTTATACAAGATCATACAAAATTCCTTCCGAATGAAGAAGACTACAAGGATATTCCAAGAAAATTTAAGATATATGTTTTATTTGTCATGTAAGTATCTTAAACATATGGTATTTTAATCAAAATCATTGCAGGCATTTTTGAGAAAATAAAAGATTTCGAAAAAATGTTTCATGCAAAAGGTAGTTTGGGGTGGGGGGATTTCCTTGAAATTCTTCGTGTCTCATCTTTGGAAGATAGTGATTTTAAATACCAAGTTTCGTATTTATCCAACCTTTCGTTTTTGAGCTATGCTTGAGTGATTTAAACATGTCGCTGGGCTTTTAAAAACAGCGGATTGTGATTCTCACGTGTCTGTAGAAAATTTATATGATATAATAGAAAAACGAAAAGTTGGTCACTTTCATCTAAAAACTCAGTCCCAGCGTCCCTTAAACCAAAGCATTCTGCCCTGCTAACCCTAGACACACGAAGAATGTTCCCTGGTACATATACACCAAGTTGTCTGCAAGCGAGTACAATGCAGGTGCTGAAACATTCAGGGTTTGCTTCTCAAATTCTATAATCTTATTTTGAGTTGACAATGTATAGGTCTCGCCAGGGATATTGGCATAAGACCTTCAGGACTAGCCCATTCAGCCAGCCCTCTGATGTTTCAATACCTCCCTTGCAAGTAGCACGTGATTCCTTCTGTCCAGTTGTGGTCCAGTTCCTTCCACCGTATACAACTCCCGTCTCAACTTGCACCATTCGAGCTGCAGCCCCGTATGTGCCATACATCTATACGTTAAATGACTCGCATCGTAGCTTTCCATTAAAATGTTCACATGCCAAAATCCGTGGCGCGACCTATATGCAGAAATTATTTTTAAAGATATTTATTTTATGGTTCAAAATTGAAGCGGGAGCCGCCACTGCTCTCATGGTCCTTCAAATGAGAAACATTTAATATATAATGTAGAATTGTATCAGAGCCGAACGCCCATAATAAATAGGAAATAGCTTGTATTGCATGCCAGTGTTATCTCTTATGCAGGCCTTGTGTTCATATTTCAACTGCTGTTTTATCTCGCGAAAGCAGGCAAGATTTATCGCCTCTCTTTGTTTTTTTGTCCTTTATAGAAAGATTGCCACAAATTCGCTGGATGCTCGTGACATTTGTTTATCTTATGCGTCATGGCCTTGTCAGACCGTATTGGTATCAAGGACAGGCGCGTTGAGCCTGCTATATCTGGCGCCATTTGTAGCGAAATAACCGCTTCATCTTGGTTCTTTATGACCGCAGCTTGCGAACGTTCAAGTTTAGCCTCAGTTAATCCGCACCTCTGATAATTATGTGTCGTTAAATCCGAGAAGGCCGATGCTATTTTGTGTTTTCTGGTATAGGGCAATCACTTCAGTAATTCTAGACATCGCTTTTTGGCCTGGTGCACAATTGAAAGTCCGTGAGTAAGCACATTTCCCTTTCTGGTATTTAAATCTCTAGTACTTTTATATGTTTAAATCCTTAAGATTATTCGTTTGTAGCTGCGGAAAGTGAACAATTATAGCAACATGTCCATCCACAATTTCGTTTCACAATGGTTAGCAGACCTGCAATGACCTCTGCAGTACAGCAGTCATGTTGAATAGTGTTGTTTTTTTGTAGTTCCATTTATACCTCGCCTTTAACTACATTGGTCTTATCGGCGGCCTTTCCTTTGGAACTTATTGCCTAGTGGCGATGGTGTTAACTCGTGTAACGAGTTGTCGTTGGGTTTCTTGCACTTTTGGCTTTTAATCATTAGATCATACACACAGTCACACTTTCACATGTTTCGACTCTGGGAAGGATAGGGAATAATGTTTGCTAGAGAAAGATTCCCATCCCCCACCCGGGAATCGAACCCGGGACTCCTCGCACAGCAGGCAGTTGCTCTACCGACTGAGCTATAGGGCCAGACTTGAATGGTGTTGCGGCCTATAGAGCTTGCACCTCTTTCACGAATATTTTGTACCATCTTTCATATTGTGGCTCTTGTTGAAGAATCCACGCCGCCGTGGACGTCATTTTATCGATGGCTCATTATTAAACACAACATATTTTCTAAAAATACCCTATTTTGGATTCAGGGTGTCTCAAAACGTGTATTTCCGATGGAAACCCGTATCGAATTTTTGCGTGAAATACAATTCTTGCTCTATTTACTATAAAAATATAAACAGCAGAAATGAAGTTGGTACGCTCAGTAGTAGGCATTCGGTCAAACTAAAAGTGGACGGTCTCTTGAGTAGTTAATTTTTTAAAAGTTCCTTCGAGTGAGCGCGGCGTTCACAACCGTCAACCCCTGTACGTCGCTTTGGCTAACCCGATAATACCCACTTGAGCAGTGCTTAAGCTATGCAAGCAGCTCGTCGTCCTCCGTGGTGTAGTGGTTACCACGCTAGCCTCTAGTTCTCGAGTTCGCGAGTTCAAACCCGGCGGAGCGATGGATTTTTTCGGGCGTAAAAATCCTTAGCATGGCTTTTTTCAGAAGGGAAGTAAAGCCGGTGGTCCTGTGTCGTAGATTTACGGCACGTAACAGAACGTCAAGCCTGATAAAGAGGCCTCTGAGCAAAATTTCCTGTCTTTCACGCCCAATATAGAACGGGACGCTAAGGACCACAGCGTCCATAAATAAAACTCAATTTCAATTTTGCAAGCAGCTCGATTTCGATTCTCTGTAGTAGATTGCTGATGTATTACAACTAGTTTTACTGTAATATATTTAAAGGATATTGTTTGTGTTACTTAATTTTATTTAAAAATATAATTATACCATAGTGGTGAAATTTGTGCTTATAAAATTAAGTTGATCGATAAATTAACAGCATGATTGCCATCTGCCGGTGTGACAGACTACTAAATAGACGCCACATACATAAAAAAATGAACAAATTCTATTATATTTATACTCGTGTATTTAAAATGAAAGCGGAAAAAAGTTGAGTACCTCCAGAGATTTGATCTTGCAACCTCAGAAACAGTAAGCCACTCTCTATAGTACCGCCGTTTTATCTCCGGCTCTGACATTTAGCGCGACCGAGAGAGGTAGTGTTGCCAATTCTTACCCTACTCTGAACACGTGTGTATATACCTGTGCCATCTCTTCGTAAAATGCAAACAATGAACTAGTTGCCTATGTTAGAGTATTTAAAGTATGGAGATAGCATTTACAGGAAAGGGTAATGCAGTAAATCGCATGCGCACAGAAAACAAACTTCATCTGGACTAAACCAAACGGCTACTGACGACACGTGCTTCACTTAAAAGAAAATCGGCAACACAGCCCAAACTGCAGTGTACGTAACGGAGAGGGAGCCTGTAATTGGTCCTAGCAGACAACTTCCACCCTTTGCTGTGCGAGTCAACTCAGCACTGCAAACCTTGCCGGATCTTTTATTCTTTTCTTTCGTGTTGTGGTTTATGTTCAGCAAAGCTCTAAGCAACAACAGTAGACTATATTTATTACAGACTTAAATGAAATCAAATTACAGTCCCCATTTATCTGTTGAAGCGAATCAGAATAGCTTCCTTTAGCATGGAGATGCACAGCGCTAGTATTGCTAAAGGTGGCCATTCTAATATATATCTGTCTCTTTCTTTACCCTCATGAAACGTCGGGCCGGAGATACAGCGGCGTAGGTGTACGACTGGACTAAGAGTGCCGCAGTAAGCGTGCCATTGTAACGAGTTTTAGTCATACTAACCTCAGAACCATAAATCAATAAGGTGTGTTTTGGTTACAAATATTCAGTGTTAAAACATCTGCCTGTTTGAAATCTGGTATATGGGTTATTTTCTCGGAAGACGTGATTATAGTCTGTTGTGTTCCCCATTATAACTACTACAAGAATATATGCAGACATGTAAACAAAGCCTGATTGTCACGGAAGTAGGCGATTCGAGCTTCGTCTCTCTTAGACGCCGGCCAGTTTTAATTGACCGAGTGAGGATACAGGTGGTTATATAAAAAGCACAATGAAGAAAATAAGAACAGAATTAAACATCTTCCAGTAATTAAAACTTAAATGGCTTAATCACATTAAAAGAATGTAAGACAACAGATTACCATATATAGTACTACACTATAAACCTAAAGGCAAAAGAAATATTGGCCGAACATTATAAAGATAGAGATGGCCGTTCCTTTGATGTGAAAACAGGCCAAGGACCTAAAGAAGTAATAGTAGTAGTAGAATAATAATAAGAAGAAATGACAAAGATTTTTGCCTCATAAACATAAATCCGCACTCTGGAATTCCAGCTGGAAGGGCAATTCTTCTTTAATTACGGTTAAAATATTACTTTTCCTCCCTAGAGTCTGAAGATATGAATGAAAGTGTTTGGGACCATTCACAATGAAACTTGCGCATAACTTAAGCATACAAGCTTGTTTCATGTCATCTTAATGCACGTGTTCACATTGACTGACGACGTATAATGTAAACATGAAGTTTGCAAACTCCAAGCTTTTCATGTTTATGTCTACGTCAAACACAACAAACTAGCCAATCAGAGAGCGATTCTCATCACATGATTATTCTGCCACTCACATCAGACTCATGTGTTGACTCTTTTGACTGCCTTTCTGTGTAAGATCACGGGCCAGGAATAACTAGGATGCTCGTATCTAGCAAAGTAGCAACAAAACGAATTGTGATGATACAGTGCTTTGATGTCCTTAAACCGGGTAGTAGCACTTCTTCATTTTTGTACATGTGTATTGACGTGCATAAAATGTGGTCCATAATGGAACGGAGCTATTTATGTTGGTACTAACAAAATCCAGCCCCACTCCCACCAGTGTGACCACCTCTGTTTTTCGAGCATAATTCTAGCGTACTTTACCCCCCTCAAAGTATGGCCGAACTGTCGAAAGGCAATATTACAGCCTACACCTTATAGTTTCATTACACTACCGTTTTCTTATTGCCAAATTTAGTAGTGACAACAACTTTAACCTCTGTCTCCATGTCGCTGATGAAAGCTCTCATATATGTAAACAATTCTTCACCCCTTACTCTAGAAGGCCGAATTATTTGTAATTGGTTTAGCTTTTCCTTGTGTATCAGTCTTTTCACATAGATGATAAACATTGTCATTGGTTAGTTTTCATGTCCCTAAATTGCTTTTTAGGTCAATCACATTGAGAACTGATACCGGCTGGGTGAAGTCGAAAGTTGGTTACCTGAAGCTGGAAAGCTTACGGAGGAAAATACACTATAGCGATCTAGGGGAATGGCCACTTTTTATGCGGTGTACATAACCTCTTCTGTCGCGTGTACTGTCGGTGTTCGCTGCGCAGGCCGCCATATTAGCTCAGCTGTTTCGCGCTCTTTTGGGATTGGCTGCCGTTTGTTTCCGTTTGTGCTCAAGCGTAACTTCGTTATATTAATACTTAATTTTAATTATGAATGCCTCCAAAGGATGTGTGATTCAAGAATAAAATCCACAGAAATAAAACCTGACAATAGTACCGAATACAAAACAAATGAAGAGCTGTTACCCTAGTGAGAGCCATTGAGAAATAAGGGAAGGGGAGATCCGCGCGATTACTTCGATGAAATAACTTGGAAAATTATATTATCTGATTAAAACTCGCTCCCACACAGACTGCTCAAGGAAATAGGGACTTCACCTTGCAAGGTGTCAGGAAAACTGTTTCAAGTGGATTTAGTTTAACTTATCGATATCTCTCGCTGCTATCACAGTGAAGGTCGTGGGACGATAAAGTTGCAGCGGACATAATCCAAGGCCCGTTTCTTTCCTCTTTCTGCCTTCATATCAGCGATACCAACTTAGCTCTTTATTTGTCTAAATCTAACCTCTTTGAAGAGACATTTAACCACTAGTTTGGCATTTCCAAACATTTTACATGATAACTGAATAAATTTTAGGTATATTTTAAAACATTGAACCATGTTATTTTCTTATTATATTAGAACCATTAATATATGAAGAGAAGTTCATTATTGGCGTCTGTGCAGAGCAGTGGGGACATGGAGGTTCCAAAGTAAAGACTTTTTTTCGACGACAATGTTTTTTTTATCCATTTACCGCTCATGCTAATATTCAGTATCTTACAAAGATGCGACACGAAGATTTTCAAGAAAATCTCACCACCCCAGACTACTCTTTACATGGAACATTTTTCAAAAGCTGTGATTTTCTCAAAAATGGCTCTAAAGCGTTTTATTAAAACATCATATGTTTAAGATATTTTATGGCAAATGAAATGTATATCATCAATTTGCTGGCAATGTCCCCAAAAGTCCTCTTTATTCTGAATAACTTTGCATAACTGCAAAACCATAAGCGATAGACAACATTTTACTACACAAAAAAATGTAGATCTCGTCAAAACACACAATAGTGTTCACTATGGTCAGCTGTAACATAGCATGAGTTGTTCATGAAATGCAAACTGTGGACCTGAAGTCGCCATTCCATCTCAACGAGGCAAACATTTCGCAGTAGCGGCCACGTGTAATTAGCGAAATTAGAATTTTAATGTATTTTTATGATACACCGTTGCCATTCACTATATTAGCCATGCAGCTCTCGATACGGAATGAACTTCCATTAGTTTATTTAAGCGTGGTCATGACAGCAAACACAAATCTGTTAGCTCTTTACTCCATCCTATTTAATAAAATGTATTTAATCCTCCAGCTATTGACATGTATATTTATTGTTGCAGACATGCAATTTAATCACATTTGAAAGATGAATTTTACTATTTAAATCTTACTGTCTTTACTTCCATTTATTTCTTAACATTTACTTAGGATTTAATGCAGCATTTAAATATGACTCTTTCGGCGCAAGCTGCCATGTCACCTTCAGTTTTTGACTGGTTTGGCCACTACCAAAAGTGACTAATCGATCGCCAGTTCGGAGAGGCTAGGTCGACCTTGATACTGCTTTTGAACAGCTGACAGTAATTAATTTTATTTTCTCCTAAATATTTCTATTATTCACTATCGTTGAATAAATGCAATGCAATGCCCATGCGTTACGCGCTTTGCAGAAACTCTACTTCGTCTCGTATTTACAGCCTTCTTCCTCGTTCTGCATAGATGCACTTGTCATGTATATTATTTTTACTCAGTTGCAGCCTACAGAGATTTGCAAATCTTGATAGACTTTGTGTTAATAGCCCAAACTATGTTCCCTTTCTCTTTAATTTGTTTTCTATAACAACCATGCTACTCGTGAGCATTTAGTGATGAAAAGATGGAACATTATTTCTGAATAAAGAAATTCCTTTGGCAGGCCAGGAAAGTAATTTTACAAGATTGAACATTTTCTCTCATCTCTCTTATTAATGCAAAACCTGATTTGCAGCTACATAATGACTGTTATAAACTGTTTCTGGCCTTTCTGACAGTCACTTTTAGCCACCAAGAGTTAACAACGCCGTTTTCACATAATTAGCTTTAATTTTCATTGTTTCTTCACTTGCACAATTAGGATGCACTGCTTAACTTCATTCTGATTATCCCTTGTAGCATGAGTTTAACATAATGCAACATTTAACGTAAAAACCTTTTTCATATCGCTTTCTCATCTATTCTGAGGAATTTGAACATTCCACACAAAAGTATCGTTTCATTACGTTACCAGTGCATTTTCTACAAGCAAATTCTGCACACTGATAATATTTTATTACCATTACACTTCGTTATTTGACAGTGGCTTTTCTCGTCGGTAATTCGAGGTGTTCTTATCTCTTCTTTAAAGCAATCTTCCAAACTGATGTATGCTACATTTCTGTTGTGTGCAGTATATTTCAGCCCGCCTCCGTGTTGTAGCGTGTCTACCTCACATTCAAGAGGTCCCGAGTTCGAACCCCAGTAAGGTTTTTACCGGAGTTTTCCCTCATCCTGAGAATATGAATATCGGATAACTTTAAGCTCTATGGACCCCCAGCTCATTTGAGCGTACTTTCACCCATTTTCATTCATGCAGAATGAAATAATGTAAGAACAAACAGCTCCAGGCACGTGTAATAGTTGGCCACGATATGAGTGCGTGCGGTGGGAAAAACAACTAAACAGTCTCGCAACAAGAGGGGGACATCGGAAGGACAGCCAGTAAAGAAAACGTCCACAGTTCCTGGTTGTATTTAACTAGCGAGACTGAGGCCTGTACTGTTTTCATTGTGTAACTGTGCATTTCCCTATCGCCTTGTCTGATCCCTAGCATTGATGACGTTCGCATTGTCAAAAACAGCGGCCTCTCCTTCAAGCGCAGTGTTATCATGACCGACTGGTGACAATGCAACAATGTGCTTCACCAAACACACATTATCTGAGGGAAGTACTTAATTCCACATTCTGAGATAAGTAGTAAAGTTTCCAGTTCCTAGCTCTTTTCAAAAAGGGAGCAGCAAGCATTGCAAGTTTTAAATGGGCTAAAATGATCCCAACGCTGCTTCTATTGTTTAACGTTGCTGATTCTTTCAGTTAGCTAATCTAGCGGATTTTGTTCCTTGTGAATATGCGTAAGTCGTAGTATGCATTTTCAATCCAACATTCAGATAAATGCGCAAACCGTTCTATAATTTTAAATGTTGCATTTATCTGCAGGCCCTTACTAATATTGCTAGTAAGCGAATCCTCTGCACGGCAGTTTTTCTTCCCAGAAAACGCTGTAGGAATTTAACTTGTCATAATAGCTCGGCATTTGCCTGTTTAATCCTTTGTTTAGAATCGTAGGCAAAGACTCTGAGACAGCGAGAGGACCAGGAACCTAACTGCACAAATCTAAAGTAGGCGTGAGATATTCATAACAAAATACACTTAAATTCACATTTAACACATTACTTGTGGTTTATTAAAATTGATATGGTGCCACTACATCATACACAAAAGATTATAGGACAAACATTAGAGGGAGATGTTCCACACTCACACGAGATACACACCCTACATCCACTCGGCCTGAAGACACACACTCGACTCTCTCTACTAGTGACGCCACCAAAACAAAAAAGCTAGTCCCTCTACTTGCCCTCACACCCCTGACTAGGAGGTGGGGAGGGAAATGCCGCGCCGGACATGAATTCAAACTCACAAACGAAGTTATTAGTTCAACAATGTCATGCTACAAAGCAATAATATGTCCGACGCGACAATGCACACACAAACGCTACAACATGTATGTATATATAAATGATTTATGCTTACTGGATAAAATATACTGATTTTGTAGCGCTCATAATTGTCTGTTTTCATGTTGTGTGCCTTTTCATAGCTTAAAGGCCTATTAGATATGTATTTTTTAAATAAACACTTTTATTAATGTTTTTATCTACTGTAATTTCATTATTTTTGTTCCGGCAGTTATTTATTAATGTGATGCTAACCTTAGTGTTGTAATTAATATTTCGCACAGCCGTTGTTGACAACGTGCCTGAAGAAGTTTTAATACCGACGTTCCTTTCCTACGTCAGCGACATCGTTTCGTGTGGCTACTTAGCGCAATAAAGTGTACGGTAAATGTGCAGCTACAAAAAACTATTGGTTTACGACTGAGAATTCGATCATTTTAGTATTAACTCGTCGCTTTGCTCAATACGATTGCACTTATTTCATTGCAAACACAACAGTAACCTGTTTAATAATAATACATAACAGACTCAATAATAATTACAAACCATCGTGGGAGTGAAAACGTACTGAAGAGAGAAATTACTTTAAAGTTTATAACAGGGTTTGCCATAAAAATTACATAGTACCCGAAGAGTGCAGATTTAAAGAAGCAGTACGTACAGTTGAGGCAGTATTTTTAACACTTAATGATTTCAGTCTAATTATATAATATATAAATTCAATAACCTTAAAGCAATATGTGTATGTAACAAGATATAAAAAGTGTATATTACAGTTATTGTATATGTTTATATTATTGTATACATGTTCAATAATGTTATGTTAATGTATTACGTAATTTAATAATGTAGGAGCTGTGAGAATAATAGGTTAAAAGTTGCTAACAATGAGGTAACTTTGAGGCAATAATGAGTAAGAAAGTTTAATAATTCTACTAGTCATTATTGGAGCAACAATAATGTAAATTTTGAGACAGTTTACAAAATAGACAATCAACAACCAAAAAAAAGGCTTAACTTAAATAAAAGTATTCTATTGGATTAGGAATAGCCAATCAGAGACTTGAAATACAGAAATTTACAAATTTAGGCGGTAGAAATTAAGTCAGTTGCTTGTAGACAGCGCTCATAACTGGATGCGTTGGTTATAGACAGTTTTCCTAACCGGATGCGAGATGTGTCCTCGAGAAGTTTAATATGTATTTTGTGTGAGACAAAAATAGTTATGTTAAAAAGTGCAAGTAACTAATAAAAAATCTCACAGCTGTCTCTCTATATCAGTGAAGTGTTATTTAAATTGTGTCAAACATTAATAAAAGCATTGAAGTAAAATTATAATGTGTAAGCCTACATTCTTCAGTCGCACTATTCCCTGCCAAGACCTTCATGTCTCTAAAAATAAATACTGACGCAGCCAAGGCAAACATAAATATATAATATTTAAAGAAACAGTCAAAATTACAAAGTAAATATTTTTAAATTTGGGGCGAAGGCTACCGGGTATCATATGTGCGGTTGCAACTACTTCAAGTTCGGCTCCCCAACAGTTGAACTACAATACAACTCCTACTTCAAATTGGCTTTCCATACATGAAGCAACAATCTACTTCACGGTTTGCACTTCATTAAGAGGATAGTGGAATTTAGTAAATTTAATATATGGCTGTTTGATATCATATACTGTTCTGTTATTTCAAAATGTGTTTTTAAGTGGTGATTATGCCTACTTCAATGTTTATCATTATTGATAATGCCTATTTTGAACTTGTAGTGCGTATTTGAAGTTTTTAAAGCGTCTATTGCCGAGCTCTGGAGGTTTATTGTTTCCACGGAAGAGGGGAAAAAGCAGTATCATAATTTACTACGTCATTTGGAAATGGTGGAAGCATTATCGTGGCCGTAAAGCATCCATAACGATCCTGTGTACAAGCTCGCCTCACTTTGCTAGGAAACCTCTCTTGAGGCTATCCGAGTCACGGACGAGAGCTATTGTCTATCCTCGTTTAAATAGCTTTTAAAAGTTGCTAGGAGATTTATATGACACGAGCGTAGAGGTAATCAAATTCTAGTTGTGTGTGTGTGGGACTGTGCGAGTGAGTTGGTCAGCCTTGCAATGTGGCCCTGAGCCTCAATGCAAGCCAGTTGTCTGCACATTCCGACCTTCCTTCTACTGTTACTTGCCGATCATCCCAAACGCCACTGTTACTTTCATTTGTACGATCTTCTTCTCTAACTTATTACCCTTCTCGTTGTCGGACTTACAAGCCAAAGCCATGGTTCAACAGCCTGTCGAGGAGCAAGCAAACTCTGGATCTCAGCGTATCCAGGAGAGAGATCAGCCCCAACGTCTGGTTTGGCGGTGAAGGGAATGAAATGTAGCGGTTAAAGGGATGATAGGAAAATCCACGGATCAAATTATACTATCTAGGATTCGCCTAGCGACCGAAGAAAATAGCGAAAAATATATTCGGTCAAATTGGTCGACTCCGGGGGTTTGAACCCAGGACCTCCCCGAATGCGGACCACAGACGTTACCGCTTGAGCCATTCCGCTCGGTCACATTATACGGTCAACACTCTAAATTGACATGTGTGACATTCAAACTACAAAAAAAAGAACAAATCTCAAATCTGATAAGCTTCCCTTAATTATTACTAGACATCGGATTTGTATAAAGTGCTATTTAGTTAACCTTTTTCTATCCTTGGTAATTAATTGTCCTTCCACACAAGCCGTGTGTTGGACAAGGTTAGAATCAGGCTGAAAAATGCAATGCCATAGCCGAGATTTGAACCACGGATCTTCCAGTTTGCGTCCGGTTGCTCTAATCAACTGAACTACGATGGCAACGTGCCGGTAGACATTAAATTGATTGACCTAATAGTTGGTTAAACTAGAAGTCCGGGGTTTAAAGCACTTACGATATTGTAAGTCGTCATTGGAGTAGATACGTCATCTCAAAATAATCTGAGACCTTGAGGTTTACCGGGAAAAATGCGAGTCAGCTGGGAAATTTAATGTCGTACCTTTGACATATTAATTTATCGGTTTGGAGGAGGTTTCATACTCATACAATTTAATTTTATAACCACAACTTTCTCCCTTGTTGTAATTATATGTGTAAGTAAAATTAAGCGACACAAGCAATGCTATTTAACTATATTACAGTAAAACGAGTTGTTAAATACAAAAGATAACAATCTACTACGGAGAATCAAAGTCGAATAGCTTAACCACGGCTCCACCCCAAGCACGGTGTGGAGGTAGCCCAAATCAATGCCTTATATTATAGAGTTAGCCAAAGCGGCGCACAAAAGTTGACGATTGTGAATCGTGCGCTCACTCGGACGCACTGAAAAAAAATCTGATGTGTTACACTCACATGACTTTCTCTACTCTTCTACAATCTAATTTTACAAACGCTTATTCTCCATATGCTTCATGTTAATCGAGATATCGAGATGTCAATCTTATTGGTAATTTTCTTGTAGATGCAAGGGAAATATGGTAGCTTTTAAGCGATAGTCAAATATTTTAACGCTGGTTGCTATGTGGCGCACTCCATTCTCTTTGCATGTCCAGGACATAAAAAAATGAATAACGAATTTGAGAAAAAGTATAAGTATTGTAAAATTTAAGGAAATAACAAGCAATATCTCGAAAACGGTTCACTCAACAAAAGAAATGTATATAACATAAGTTGTGTATTTTAACGCGATCTACATTTTTTGTGTAGTAAAATTTTGTCTATCTCTTATGGTTTACCTGTTATGCAAAAGTCGCTCACAATGAAGAATACTTTTGGAGACATTCCCAGAAAATTCAAGATATACATTTCATTTCTCATGACATTATCTTAAACATATGACATTTTCATCAAAATCGTTAGAGCCATTTTTGAGAGAATTAAAATTTTCGAAAAATCTTCCATGTAAAGGGTAGTCTGGGGTGGGGGGATTTTCTTGAAAACCTTCATGTCGCATCTCTGGAAGATACTGAGCCTAAATACCAAGTTTGGTGCTTATCCGATTGTTCGTTTTTGAGTTATGCTGTTCACAGACACACACACACACACACACACAGACACACACACACACAGACACACACACGGACATGTTTCCAAAAATGCTTTTTTTGGATTCAGGAGGTCTCAAAACATGTATTTCCGGTGAAATCTCGGTATCGAATTTTTGGGTGGAATGCAATACTTCCCCTACTTACTATACGTAGTAGAGAAAGTAAAAAGAGTCAAGAGGGGATTCAGGAATCCTTTAGGGAGGGGCTAACATATTTTGTAAGACACCTTACCATTGAGCAAAATGTACGCAGCGGTAGAGCATTTTAATTTCTGAATTTTTAAACTTCATGTAAAACTTAAAAGTTTTACTGTAAGTTATTGATTCTCATTGTAATGATACTTTAATTCTTATTCAGAAGTTATTTAATAGTAAATGTGAAGCGTAGTTGATTCGGCCTATCTGTTTCTTTTCGATTTACTGGAATATATTTTGAGATATAGCCCACCATTATGATAAATTCACTCACTGACTGAACGAATCAATGCTCGTCTGGTTTAAGTAAATAAAATAGAATGGAATGTGTATTGGAGGGGATTCGGCACCGATCAGTGAATTACGATATCGTACCTATGCCCCTGGAGGGAGGGGTGAAATGAGAGGAGACACCGGACAGCCGGAACCAGGAGTAACGGCACAGCAATGATAGGTTCCCTACAGTTTCCAGATCAAAACCCCCGGCAGTCGGGCAGGCAGACCACGTACCCCGCCCCACACAGAGGGTCCAACGCCCGATCCCTAAGGGCGGTCCTTATAACCAGGCAACTAGCCGAAAGCCGAGGGACGGAGAACGTTCCACAGAGAGCATCCTTTTCTCCTGCCACGCCGCACCGAAACACCATCGCGGACACTTCCAACCCTGAAACAGACCTAACGGGGTGAAAGATGAGTGAAATTATTAATGGAACGATATGGAGGGACAGAAACTTCGGAGGATGAGAGAAACCACTGCAGTATTCACCTGACGACCTGGGATAATCCCCGAAAAAACTGGGAATCGAACCCAGAACGTCCCGAATACGAGTCGCACGCGTTACCGCGGCGCCATCTCGCTCGATAAATAATATAGGAATAAACATGTTGATTTTGACTTCACTAAAGCAATATCATTTGTATATTTTTTTATAACTAAGGAGAAACTATAGCCCCTAGTAACCCCTCATTGAGTCCGCCTATGTAGAGAGCTGTTTTCAACTACACTACAGGGTGTCCACAGAAACACTCCGTGATTAAAAACTAGTGTCATTGTATAAAGAACATTCCAATGATCTTCAAGGGGATCAGTAATTAATATTGCTGATGGAAACAACAGATGTCAACACAAAAAGAAAAAAAATAATCTGATGTGTTACATTCGCATCATTTTCTCTACCATCTGTCGTTTATTAATGGATATAGAGATTATTCTTAGGAAACTTTATTTCTTTTTCTACCATGTACATGTAGGTAGAGAAGATGTGGCATTCCACCCGAAAATTCGATATCGAGATTTCACCGGTATACATGTCTTCCCCGATTAAATAAATAAATAAATAAATAAATAAATAAATAAATAAATAAATAAATAAATAAGCATTTATAGAAAAAGGTTTGTAGTGTGTGAACAGCATCACTCAAAAACGAAATAAGGGATAAACACCAAGCTTGGTATTTAATTTCAGTACCTTCCAAAGATGTGACGTAGGTTTTCAAGAAAATCCCCCACCCCAAACTACCTTTCACATTGAAAACTTTTGGAAATTTTCTTTTCTCAAAAATGCCTGTGGCGATTTTGATCAAAATATCACACATGTAATATACATGCGTGACAAATAGAACGTACATCTTGAATTTTGTTGGAACAGTCCTCTTCATTCGTAAGGATTTTTGTATAATCTTGTATAACTGGTAAACGTTTAGCAATAGACGAAAACGTACTACACAAAAAATGCAAAACTACTTAAAACAAACAGTTTAATTCAAAATTAAATTAAATTTAGTTTTATTTATGGATGCCCTTTAACTGCTGTAGTCCTTAGTGTTCCATTCTGTATTGGGGGTGAAAGACCGGTAATTTTGCTCAGAGCCCTGTTTATCGGGTTTGAGGTTCTATTACGTGCCGTAAATCTACGACACGGGAACACCGGCTTTATTTCCCTTCCGAAGGAAGCCATGCTAAGGATTTTTACGCCCGAAAAAATCCATCATCCTCCGCCGGGTTTGAACCCGCGACCTCGGGAAGTAGAGGCTAGCATGGTAACCACTACACCACGAAGGACGACAGTTTATTCCAAATAACTTGTTTTGTGGCATAAGCCATTCCGAGATATCCGTTATTAATGGTTCGAATTGTGCAATACTTAGCCATTCTTTTGAAGCCCTGTCAATATTCAGTTTGTCGCGATGTCATGGAAACAGTATGGAATTTTAAGGCAGCATATAGCGTCCAGTTGTTAAACATTTGACTATCGCTGTTCTCTTTGTATCTATAACGAAACGTGTAATGTAGTTATTTCTGCAAATGTTTATTTAGATTGAAATGAAGTAGAAAGAAAAAATAAGCTTTAATGAGTATAGTGTTACACCCACTAGTAAACGATAGAGGTAGGAAAAGTCATGTGAATGTAACATCAATTTTCTTTCTCGTGGTGATGCAAACAGCACGGCATTTTTAAGTCATCACATAAAAATCGCTTTGACCTTCTTATACGTAAAACGAATCTGTAGGTAAATGTGTAGTTTGTAGAAGATTCTGTAAAGAAAGTAACGTGAAAGTAACGCGTTATTTTTTATTTTATTTATTTATTTTACTGTTCAGCTTAACTTGTTTATAACTGAAAATCCACAAAGTTTAAAACCGGTGCCAAAGAGAGTCAAGGAGAACAAACACGTCATTTTCTAAATGTACTTGGAGGTTTTTATGTTCACCGTTTACTCGCATGGTGCAACGCAATGTACTGAAGTGCTATTACCTTTTGTTTCGCTTCACTTTTGTTTACCATAGTTTGAACGTAGTTGAAAGTGCAGAAGTTTCTAAAAGTGTTGCAGTTATTTGTAGCTTCTCTGGTTTATGGTTAAGATAAGCTTCTTGCTTTGGTACTCCGTCAGCACCTTTGATGGAAAATTACCGCGTAGAAGGTAGACCTTCACAGTCTTTTTACTGAATTCGATTCATTCACTTTATACTTTTGAGAGATTTGTCTAACATAAGGAATGTCTTCATCTGTAACATTCGTCCAAGCTCCAATACACAATGGCCTAGTTCGCGAATCTAATGTGTTGCATTCATATGACTTTCTCTACCCATTCATCAACAAACTGATAAACTTTCAATACCCATTTACAAATTTTGTTGTAGGATACTGTAGGCTAAAGCGATAGTCAGAACGGATCGCTATGTGATGGCTTTGAAATTCCCTTCTCTTTGCATGGCCACGAGAGAAAAAAAACGAATAGCGACTTAACAGTTGAAAGAAGTATAACTATTTGGCAATTCAGGTCAATAACAAGGAATATCTTGGAAATGGTTAATGTCGCGAACATTTTTATTTACATACACTATGTGTTTTAACGAGATTTACATTTTTGTGCCGTAAGTTTCAGTCTAGGCGGCGCCGTGGCAGTGGTTAGACCGCTCGCCTCTCACCAAGGCGGACCGGGTTGGTTCCCACGGACCCGCATGTGGGATTTGTGGTGGACAAAGCGGCGCCTGGGCGGTTTTTTTCCGGTTTCTTCCGCCATTCATTCCACCAACTGTTCCCCATCTTCACCTTTCCTATAATCTATTTCATTGTCATTTCATCTCACCTGTTTCCTCGCTCTCATACAAGGTATCGGGCTGATCGCCCATCCTGGATATTCTATCTGATGCAGAGTGTCTGCTCCTCGACAGGCCTCTGACCCCAAGCACTCGCTTTTAAGTCCTGGAGGTGTAGGTCCTACCTACGAGGAGGAAGCTCCAGTCTGTCTCTTACTTTTTACCAGTTACACAAAAGGCATTCAGAATATACAGGACGTCACGGGCTGTTCCCAGAAAATTTAAGATACATAAAATCCCCGCTTAATCGAACTACGCTTAACAGAAACCCGGTTAACCGAAACTGCGAAGAAGGGAAATGAAAGAAAGAATGAAGTAAAAAATACGAGATGCCCAAAATCGCTCGTTGCTGCAACAATTGGCTCTTTTGCCCCAACCATAAATTCCAATACAGATACATACCTGGCATTGCGTGCATTTAATCCTCATCCCCCCTTCCCAAAAATATTGTACCGTGATAGCAAGTGTTAACTGCTTGCACACTCATTCACTGTTTTACTGTTGGTGTTGGTCACAGTGGTCATTTGAGTTTAAGATGTCAGGGAAAACAAAACATGTTGTAATAAGCATCGAACAGAAACTTGAAGCCTTTATCGACAGAGTGACAGGGGACGAAATATTCAAACCACTAGATTTAAGAAAGACTAGACATTCACATTCAAATCCTAACGGGAAATAATGAATCACGGCATTACCAGTAGCGCAAAACTTTTTGTTTTTAGGTTGGGAATAAAACAGTGAATGAACACGACGGACATAATGCTTATCAAACGGTGGCGTGATATTAAACGTCGCGAGAAGAGAGTCCAGAAAACGTTGCCGATTTTATGAAAATAGCTAGTCTTTGTAAATACTCCAATGCATTAATACTGTATACAGTGGCAGTTGTTTTTGTTAAGCGTTATTTGAATGCAACTATTTTCTTCCTTTCGCTGCTTAAAAACGACACCTTCGATTATCCGGAAAAAAGTGTTATTCGAAACTGCTCTGTCCCCCCCTTTGGTTGGGATAAGCGGGGTTTGATGTATACATTTCGTCTTAAACGTATAGTATTTTAATCACAATCGTTAAGAACCATTTTTGAGAAAATAAATAACAAAGAATTTTCCGTGTAAAGGGTGGTTTGGGGTGGAAGGGTTTTCTTGAAAATCTTCGTGTCACTTCTTTGGAAGATTATGAACTTAGATTCCAAGTTTGGTGTTTATTCGATATTTTTTTTTGAATTATGCTGTTCTGTCTCTTACATACGGACTTTTTCTAAAAGTGTTTTCTTTTTACTTTCTCTACTATGTATAGTAAGTAGGGGAAGTATTGTATTCCACCCAAATATTCTATACGAGATTTCACCGGAAATACATGTTTTGAGACTCCCTGAATCCAAAAAAAAAAATTTGGAAACATGTCCGTGTGTGTGTGTGTGTGTGTGTGTGTGTGTGTGTCTGTGAACAGCATGACTCAGAAACGAACAGTCGGATAAACACCAAACTTGGTATTTAGGTTCAATATCTTCCAGAGATGCGACATGGAGGTTTTAAAGAAAATCCCCCACCCCAGACTACCCTTTACATGGAACATTTTTCGAAAATTTTAATTTTCTCAAAAATCGCTCTAACGATTTTGATTAAAATATCATATGTTTAAGATATTGTCATGCTAAATGAATTGTATATCTCGAATTTTCTGGGAATGTCTCCTAAAGTATTCTTCATTGTGAACGACTTTTGCATAACTGGTAAACCACAAGAGATAGACAAAATTTTACTACACAAAAAATGTAGATTACGTTAAAATACACAGTTTATGTCATATACATTTCTTTTGTTGAGTGAACCGTTTTCGAGATATTGCTTGTTATTCCCTTAAATTTTCCGATACTTGTACTTTTTCTCAAATTCGTTATTCATTTTTTTATGTGCTGGACATGCAAAGAGAATGGAATGCACCACATAGCAACCAGCTCTTAAAACATTTGACTATCGCTTAAAACCTACCATATTCCCCTTGCATCTACAAGAATTAGCAAGACAACATTTAGATTGACACCTCGATATCTCGATTAACATGAAGCATATGGAGAATAAGGTTTGTAAAATAGTTCGTACAAGAGTAGAGAAAGTCATGTGAGTGTAAAACATCAGATTTTTTTAATTCAATTTCCTTGAAATCTCGATATCGAATTTTCGTGTGAAATACATTACTTCCCCTACTTAATAGGTACGTGGTAGAGAAAGTAAAAGTGTCCGTATTTCCTATATGGAAGCAATTAGAAATTTCTGGAATGTCGGAGTCATGACCTTCAGTAAAGGGGGCGACGAGGCTTAGCTCTGGTTACTAAAAAACAAAAATGGTTGATGCCAGGACGGTGAACGTTCTAACTGCTCTGCAATATTCTTTTCTTCGATGCAAAGTTAAATTAACCCCTGAACCGTGCTATGGGCTTAATTTATATAACGTGGGTATGTTATTAAATGTTGCAAATTACTGTACTGTAATACTATTAACAACTTATAGTTACGTTTTAATATGATTTCGGCGTAGATACTTGAACCAAACAATTGCATTTCTTGTTTTCCTTTACACAGATCTTCTTCCTGTAAAACTAGAACAACATACAAACACACAACGCTTACACCAAAAATAAAAAAAAATTCTAGTTATGTGCAAAGGTAAAGCCTAATAATTAATAATAACCTAACCTAATAAAATTAATAATTAAATGTTCGTATAAATAGTCTAATTAGTATAACTATAGCTACCCTAATATAAAGAGTAATATAATAATTGACATTATAATCAATGCGTCAGTTGGTGACTAAATGATCAGCGTACAAAGTTTTGAACACCTGCAAATATAAAAACAGGCCGCCGACGTAATGGACACAATATGACTAATCATTCCAATACATGTAACAGGTGCATATTTGCGAAGGAGTTGCCGGTTATGAATGGAACCTAACACCCGAATATCACCAGATTCTGGTGACTTATCCCATAATGGTGCAAAAGTGTCAAAGTTGCCCGTTAGTAACCTCTATAAACGTTTACAATACAAGCCGCATTAAGGCAGTCCCAGAAGTGCCCGACCTGACGTATATATCTATAGCGGTTGTTGTTTCAAACAAATGACTATGGTAAAAAGTACCCCCTTATAAAGCTAAGTTTGAAGTTTGACAATGCTACATTGTTTAGTAATTGTTTGGCAGCCATTAATACTGAACTCTCTCAGCGAATTTGTAAACATGGATAAAACTGACCATCGTTATGTGATACAATACTTTCATTTGAAAGGTCTTAGTCCAACTAATATTAAAGCTGAGCTAGATTCTACTCTGGGGGAATCTGCTCCTTCGTTTACAGCAGTAAAATATTAGGTGACAGAGTTTAAGCGAGGCCGGATGAGTTGCCAAGACGAACATAGCAGTGGTCGACCAAATGAGGTGACCACGCCAGAAATTGCGAAGAAAATGCACAAAATGGTATTGGATGACCATCGACTGTAAGTGTGCAAGTTAGCAGACATCGTAGGCATTTCAAAAAGTGCTGTACATCGCATACTAACTGAAAATTTGGACATGAGAAATCTGTGCGCAAGATGGGTGCCGCAGTTTACTCACAATAGAACAAAAACAATGTCGTGAGGATGTTTCAGTTGAGTGTTTGGTGACGTTTCGCTGCAATAAAGCCGAGTTTTTGCGTCGATTCGTAACGATGGATGAAACATGGGCCTATCACTTCACAACTGAGACGAAAGAATAGTCAAAACAGTGGATTGAAATGGGAGAATCGGCTCCAAAGAAGGCGAAGACAGTTCCGTTTGCAGGCAAGGTCATGACGTCAGTTTTTTGGGATGCGCGTGGGATAATTTTCATTGATTATCTTCAAAAAGGAAAAGCAATCAATGGCGAGTTTTATGCAAACTTATTGCAGCGTTTGAATGATGAAATAAAGCAAAAAACGGCCGCGTTTAGCGAAAAAGAAAGTTCTGTTTCATCAAGACAATGCACCAGTTCACACATCCATTATCGCCATGGTCAAAATCAATGAGTTAAAGTTCGAATTGCTTCCTCATGCACCATATTCTCCAGACTTACCCCCTCTGATTATTTTCTGTTTCCAAAGTTGAAGAAATGGCTTGGTGGTAAAAGATTTGCCAACAGTGAAGAGGTGGAGTTTGCAGTTGATGGCTATTTTGCAGAACTCGACAGTTCTCACTATAAACAGGGTATCGAAGCTATTGAACGTCGTTGGGAAAAGTGTATCGAGCTGAAAGGAGACTATGTAGAGAAATAAAGATGTTTTTCCCTAAATGTTTGTTTTCTTTGTTAGGTCGGATACTTCTGAGACAGCCCTCGTACCACACAAACTCGTAGCAATGCTCTCTTGACATGATATGGACCAGGATTCATTTCAGTGAGTTACCGTTACTGCTACAAGTGTTAAACAAGAAGTGCTAATTTTGACAGTTAATCAATCTTAACGCATGGAAGTTTATAGCTTAGAGCTGTGAGTACCGTTAGAATCTGCTGACTGAAAAAAGCCTGAAACGCGTTGCTGAAGATGCTCTTTGCAGTGTGGCTGTAAATGTCTGAATGTCATTTATTTCCTGAATGATTGAACGGAATTTTGAATGTATTCACGATTCCTAAATCTCGGTAAAGGTGAATTTGTTTGGATTTTCTTTTCTGAATTTCCTAATGCATTCCTTTCAGTATTACACATTTACTCACTCGTTTTAGCTAGGTATAAGAAGGATGCAGTAGGTTAAAGCGACAGTCAGATTTTTAAAGAGCGTGTCAGAAAAAGCGAGAAAAAATAAGTAGCGACTTACAACGTGGAAAAAATACACGTATTTGAAAATTCATGCCAATAGCAAAGAAACCGAGCGGGATGGCTCAGGCGGTAACATCTGTGGACACGTGACGAAGCAAGATGGTATGGTACAGGGATGAGACCTAGAAGGGTAACTGTCCGCCACACACCGGGCCACGAGGTTGCGATGTGACTACTTAGTTGAAGCAACGTAAAATAAACACAGGGAGAGAGAGAGAGAGAGAGAGAGAGAGAGAGAGAAAATGGAAGTGGTTAATGCCATAACATTTTTTATTTGACATAAATCGTGTGGTTTAACGAGATCTACTTTTTTGTATAGCAAGATTACCAGGATGGCTTAGACGGTAACGTCTGTGGCCGTATTCGGGAGGTCCCGGGTTCAAGTAATCGGGGCTGACCAATCTGACCGAAGGCTTTCCTCGTCCGTGATCCCTTTCATCACTACACTTAATTTCCTTCTTGTTCACCGTCATACCAGGCATTGGGCTGATCACCCATGCTGGATATGCTATGATCAGAGCTGCTTGTTCCTCGACAGACTACTGACTCAAGGTGTTGGTTGTTATTGATCTGCTGTGATCAGAGTTTGCTTGCTCCTCGACAGAAGACTACTGGCCCAAGGCGTTGGCTTGTCATTGGGCTGATCACCCATCCTGGATATGCTATGATCCAGAGTTTATTTGCTCCTTGACAGGCTACTGTCACAAGGTATTGACTTCCATCCTGGATATGTTAAGATCCAGAGATTGCTTGCTCCTCGACAGACTATTGACACGGTATTGGCTTGTCATTGGCTGATTACCCATCCTGGATATGTTATAATCCAGAGTTTGCTTGCTCCTCGACAGGCTACTGACACAAGACATTGGCTTGTCATTGGGCTGATCACCCATCCTGGATATGCTATGATCCAGAGTTTATTTGCTCCTTGACAGGCTACTGTCACAAGGTATTGACTTCCATCCTGGATATGTTAAGATCCAGAGATTGCTTGCTCCTCGACAGACTACTGACACGGTATTGGCTTGTCATTGGCTGATTACCCATCCTGGATATGTTATAATCCAGAGTTTGCTTGCTCCTCGACAGACTGCTGACGCAAGGTATTGGCTTGTCATTGGGCTGATCACCCATCCTGGATATGTTATGATCCAGAGTTTGCTTGCTCCTCGACAGACTACTGACACGGTATTGGCTTGTCATTGGCTGATTACCCATCCTGGATATGTTATAATCCAGAGTTTGCTTGCTCCTCGACAGACTGCTGACGCAAGGTATTGGCTTGTCATTGGGCTGATCACCCATCCTGGATATGTTATGATCAAGAGATTGCTTGCTCCTCGACAGACTACTGACCGAATGTATTGACTTCCATTCTGGATATACTGTTATCCAAAGTTTGTTTGCTCCTTTACAGGCTACTGACCCAAGGTATTGACTCCCTCCTGGATATGCTATGATCCCGAGTTTGTTTGATCATTGACAAGCTACTGAGCAAGGTATTGACTTCCATCCTGGATATGTTATGATCCAGAGTTTGTTTGCTCCCTGACAGGCTACTGACCAAGGTATTGACTTCCATCCTGGATATGCTATGATCCCGAGTTTGTTTGATCATTGACAGGCTACTGACCCAAGGTATTGACTTCCATCTGGATATGTTATGATCCAGAGTTTGCTTGCTCCTCGACAGACTATTGACCCAAGGTATTGGCTTGTCATTGGGCTGATCACCCATCTGGATATGCTATGATCAGAGTTTGCTTGCTGCTCGATAAGCTACTGACCCAAGACATTGGCTTGTAAGTCCTACAAAGAGGGTAATCTGTTAAAGAAGAAGCATAGTAAGGTTTTGTGTATCTCTTACGGTTTACCAATTATACAAAAGTCATTCTGAATAAAGAGGACTTCATAGGCTATTCGCAGGTAATTCAAAATATACACTTAATTTGTCGTGGGTATGTTCTAAAGTTTTCTTGAATATCTTCGGGTCGTATTCTTGGAAAACGCTGAACTTAAAATTGCCATTTGCCATTTAAGTGGTTTTTCGGTTTCGAGTTACGCTGTTTACAGATACAAACACAAACGTTTTTCTAAAAATGCTTTTTAGATTCAGGGGAACTCGAGAGTGTGTTTCCAGCGAAATCTCAGTATCAAATTTTCGGTGGTATGCTTCCTTTACTTACTAAAGAGGCGTAGAAGAGAAAGTAATAAAAGGAGAAAAAGATATATATTTACATTTCTTTTACTGGCCTCGGAGCTTAGTCGGTAGAGCACCTGCCTGCTGTGCGAGAGGTCCCGGGTTCAATTCCCAGCCAAGATTATTCCCTGTCCTCCCCAGAGTTTGGAAGTATGAATATGTGTGTGATCTAATGAATAAAAAACCCAGTTTACAGGAAATCCAACAAGCGAATACGAGTTAACACCATTACGTACAGGCAATCCAAAACAAAGACCGCCGATAAGACGATTGTAGCTAAAAGTGGGGTATAAACGGAACTTGAATATATGTACCGGGTGAATTTTCTCGCCTGCGGATTGAAAAGTTATGCAGCCCCGGCGTTGTACAGCCTATGCCGTAAACACTGTGCACTGCATCGCATCGTACCAATTTCTGCCGAAATGACTGCTTTGCACCGCTGTGCGTGCAGTGACGCACTCGTAGTGCAACAGTGTGCATGTTGGCCTCCAGTGGCGAAGGTCCCGTTCAAATACCTACTTTTGCCGGCCTCGTAGCCGTGGTCGCTAGAGTGTTTAGCTTCGCGGGTTCGAGTCCCGCCATGGGCATCGGTGTTTGTGTGTGTTGAATAATTGCGTTAATAAGCGGTAAAGAAACAATAAAAAACACAGTAATAATAAACTGGGTAAAACAAGGAAACTTAAAAAAAATATATATACCCACTTAAAGGTACGTTTCTATGTGTAGTACATTTAACAAGAACTGATAGTTTGGTATGGAAGTGTGTCTCACTTAATTAGTTTAACTATGTGAATTTCATTAAAACATAACTTGTTACTTGTTAGAATATGCTTTAATGAACATCATAAATAAATGCAAGAAATGAATAAATAAAAAGAAAACTCATTTATTTGGAGGCGTGATTTGAACCTCCGACCTTCACCATGACTTTCCAACATATTAACCATTGCGCTACTAGAGCACATTAACAACGTGCACCGTTGCCCTAATAAGCGGCTGGTGAATGCGGTGGCAGCTCCTGCATTTCGTATTCGTCTGTAACATGCAGAGTTGGCTAGTTACCAATCCGCAGGATGAGAAGACTCACGCGATATATACATTACTTCTTGATGTGTGTAGCTAAGACCCAAATTAACGATAAAATAATGATCATGCGCCCCTTATCGCATCGTGTCCTTAGAGGTAGAAAAAGTCGTATCCGGATAAAATTCGAACCCGGTACTTTAGGATTTGCAACCCGGATATTGCAATGCTTTCTTTGGCAATGTTATTAAGGTATTCAACATAGAATACTTCTCTCAGGTTGCAAAAACCTCTTGATTACGTTTAGCTCTTTTATTTCTTTTTAGTTGAAGCAGGCCATGCGTTCCTAGATGGGCCAATTTACTTTTGGACACCAGAGAACAATGAACGCAGCAACAAGAGCGTTGCCCCGCCAACACATTAAAGTGCCACGCTTAGTACCTTTACTGCAGAATACATTACTGCAGCTGTCACGTCACGTGTGTAATCTGTTGCTTCTCTGCGATTCCTTTACCATCTACCTAGTACCTATTGTATTCCTCCCTAAAATTCGATACAGAGGTTTCACCTGGAATACATATTTTGAGATCCTTGAATAAAAAGCATGAGTGAACAGTATAACTCAAAAACAAAATGTCAGATAAACACCAAACTTGGAAGATACTTATCCAGCATCTTCCAAACATGCAACATGATTTTCAAAAAACATCCTCACACCCTAACTACAATTTCCATGAAATACATTGGATTTTCTCAATTGCCTAAAACGTTTTTTATTAAAATAAATCATCTTTAAAATATTTACATGACAAATAAAAATATCTTTAATTGTCTGAAAATAGTTGGAAGTCCTATTTATTTGGAAGCAATTCTGTATGGGTTTTATGGATAAAAACTTGCTACACGAAAAATGTAGATCTTTTTAAAACACACAATTCATTTCATATAACTTTTTGTGGTATTAGCCATTTCCAAGATACCTATCCATTTTTATTGCTCTGAATTTTTCAATCCTTTGTCATTTTTTAAAGTGTTGTTGGTATTGAGTGGTTTCACGCAATCTCAAGGCCAAAACGTACCAACCCGCTTTTAAAAAGCTGATTCTTGATTCGATTCCCTCTAACCCTCTTGTATCTGCAACGGAATGTGTAATGAAACTATTTCTGCAAATTTTTGTCTCAATTAACTTGTAGCAAACAGACGAATAAGCTCTTCCAAGAATAGTTTACAGAAGCGATATAAAAACAAACGATAGTGGGTAGAGAAAGGCAAATAATACATCAGACATTTTTTTAGTTGTGCTGCAGAGGCACACAGGTAGTCCGGTGAAATATGAAATATCGACGTGGAATTTTTGGGTAGCGTAGTAATTCGGAGATGAGACCACTGCAGCTGCAAAGGCGTAGACGGGGTGGGGGTTGAAGATTCCCATGGTAAAAATTGTAAAAATTGTAAAAATTAGTAGCAAAAATAGCTCCGATAAAATAAATAGTACCTTTATAGATTGGCGGGACGAGATACTTCCAAATCGTATCACTGGTAGCGCTATACGAGGGCGGATTGATAAGTCAGTGCCTTTATAAAGAAAATAACAATTTTTTCCAAATAATCAGTTTTATTTCTCAACATTCAATTAATTAAATGCACGCTGTCCAACATTTCTCCAATTATTTTAACCCTGCCAAAAAACAGATTTTTCGAAGTTTGCAAAATATGAGGCTATTTCTGCCATGATATATTCACTGGACGTGAATTTTTTCCCAGCGAGCCCTTTTTCAGGCCTGCGAAGAGGAAGAAGTCGCTCGGAGTCAAATCTGGAGAATATGGATGGGGTAGCAGTTCGTAGCCCAATTCCACAAATTTTGCGATGGCAATGGCTGACTTGTATGTGGGTGCATTATCCTGGTGAAAGAGAACACTTTTCTTTACCAAATGGGGTCGTTTCTTTAACAATTCCTTGTGAAACTGATCCAACATTGCGGCATAATATAAACCTGTGAGTTCTTTTACCGATTTCCAGGTAGTGCATGTGTATCACCTCTTGTGAATCCCAAAAGACAGCTTCCATGATTTTTCCTGCCGACGGAATAGTTTTCACTTTCTTTGGAGCAGGTTCCAAGTTTCAGCAACCAAGATATAACGCCGCAAAAACTCATTTAGGTTGCGCTGCAACATGTTCAAACATCCTTGTGGTCACACGATTCCGCTTGTTCTCAACCGTGAGCAGTCGCAGCACCCATCTTGCTGACAGCTTTCTCATACCAAAAATTCGTGCAGAATGTTATACACCCGTTCACTCGAGATGTTTACGGTCTTGGCTATCTCACGGATTTTCACTCGGCGGTGTTCCAGCACAATTTCGTGAACTTTGTTCACCATTTCTTCTGTTGTGACCTCAACCGGCCATCCTATGCGCATGGCATCTCTTGTGCTGGAACGGTCACATCGAAATTCTGTGAACCATGATATGTGATGGAGCAGAGTCCCCATAATACTTGTTCAGCTTTTCTTCCGTTTCCTTCACCGTCTTACCACGCAAAAAGTAGTGCTTTTTCAGAACACGAAATTCACTTTTCTCCATTTTCTACGAAGCAACCGACATCTGGTTATTTTAGACGCTCTCAACAAAGTTCTGAGAAACAAATGATGACGAATTTCTGCTATTATACCCAGAATAGACGTAAGACTTGGGTGCAAACAAGAAACCTGTGATTAGAACGCTATCTCTTGTCAAAGTCATGGACTCGTCAATCCGCCCTCGTATTTATGTCGCATGTCTATGACCAAAGGTAACAGCAACAGAAACTGTACATGTTGAGATAAATTTGAGTGTTTTCCAAATTAGTACCATATCTCCCAGCTTAGAACATAACTAGAAACACTATTTTGTAGTGAAATAAAGTGGCCTGCAGTGGTAATATAAAATACTTCACAATGTTCATTAATTCTCATGTCACAACACATTTACCGCTTAGAACACACAATACATCCTATCCTAATTGTTAATTTCAATTGCTGCACCGTAATCTGGAATATAAAATCGATTTATTTAAATATTTCAACTCAGAATTAATTCATATTTATCATTTGAATTGATACAAATTGTTTAAAAAAATGGGCCCCTATACATAAACCTCTCCCTTAATAATTTTCTGGCCAGCTGTACCCGTGGTTCAAATTAAAGACAAGCTGCGCAATTGAGAATCTAATACAGGGCGTCTACTAATACTGGGTATACGGAAATTATACTGGAATTTGTGATTTACATACTGGAAAAATTGGATGAAACATCTATATAACATTGATATTTGAAGCAGTATTTCATTGCTTATAATGTAATTTAGATTCTGAGCGAGGCTAACTGCGGATTTCCGTGAATTCGGAAAGGGTAAGTCAAGCTCTTGGACACCCTTGGCGAGGTCATCACCCGCTACACAAAAGAGAGCCAAGCCCTGTATAGCGTCTACTGACTGGGTTCGAGCCTAAATGTAAACCCCGTAGCACGTGGGTAAAAGTTTGTATATATTTGAGAGAAACGTGAAGCTCGTTCTCTAGTATTTTGTTGACTTCGGCGAGTATACATATATCCATCGACGCTCCCACAAGCACGTGTTCGAGATGTGAGCATAAGTTAAAGATACTAATATTCCGGGAGCATTTAAATATTTTATATATCGCCGTGATAATTGGGAGCGAGTTTTCTTTTTATTTAGTGAACGGGAAAATAAGTTTACGCCACTGTTCCCGTAAAGCTCTCAGTTAGCCTTTGCTCCGAGAACATTCTTGCCTGTAAAGTGAATCATGAATAAACTGTGAATCAACGTAAATCGTACTCTTCATTCCAACATGGTAACCCTAGTTACCCTGCAGATAAGAGCTACTCATTGGGCATTTGAGCAAGACAGCCTCATATTTCAGATCAAGTTTTCAGGTGAATGGTTCTTGGAGGATCTTGTTAATCAAATAAGTATTTTTTAACTGATATTGTTTTGCATGATGTCTATTGTTTTATAAGTTTCCATCTCATGTAAAAATGACTCAAACTTTTTGGACAAGCTGTTACCCCCAACGTTTTTACTTGCTATACATCATTCCAGAGTTTTGAAGGTTGTTGCGGTGGAGGGCGTAGGACTGGCTAAGATAGGAAATACAAAATCTGCTGATAATTTCATTCCCATTTTTGTGAATATTGTCGTGACCTCTTTATTAACTAGCTCAATGGGGGGTAGAGCGATGAGGTTACCGAGAATCTTAAAAGTTAATAATTCATATTTACGAGGTCAGACGGGGGACGCAGCTGAGAGAAATTATAAAAATCTGATGTGTTACACTCACATGACTTTCTCTACTCTTGTACAACCTAATTTTACAAACGCCTATTCTCCATATGCTTCATGTTAATCGAGATATCGAGATGTCAATCTTATTGATAATTTTCTTGTAGATGCAAGGGAAATATGGTAGCTTTTAAGCGATAGTCAAATATTTTAACGCTGGTTGCTATGTGGAGCATTCCATTCTCTTTGCATGTCAGGACATAAAAAAAATGAATAACGCATTTGAGAAAAAGTATAAGTATTGGAAAATTTAAGGAAATAACAAGCAATATCTCGCAAACGGTTCACTCAACAAAAGAAATGTATATGACATAAGTTGTGTATTTTAACGCGATCTACATTTTTTGTGTAGTAAAATTTTGTCTATCTCTTATGGTTTACCAGTTATGCAAAAGTCGTTCGCAATGAAGAATACTTTTGGAGACATTCCCAAAAAATTCGAGATATACATTTCATTTCTCATGACATTATCTTAAACATATGATATTTTCATCAAAATCGTTAGAGCCATTTTTGAGAAAATTAAAATTTTCGAAAAATGTTCCATGTAAAGGGTAGTCTGGGGTGGGGGGATTTTCTTGAAAATCTTCGTGTCGCATCTCTGGAAGATACTGAACGTAAATACCAAGTTTGGTGTTTATCCGACTGTTAGTTTTTGAGTTATGCTGTTCACAGACACACACACACACACACACAGACACACACACGGACATGTTTCCAAAAATGCTTTTTTTGGATTCAGGAGGTCTCAAAACATGTATTTCCGGTGAAATCTCGGTATCGAATTTTTGGGTGGAATGCAATACTTCCCCTACTTACTATACGTAGTAGAGAAAGTAAAAATATTAGAAAGTTCCTAACAGAAACATTAACCCATGGTGTGGATGAGGGAAGGGATCTATCTACTATAATAATCCATGACTAAAATAACTGGATGGCAAGTGGGTTTATTAATAAAAGGGGATACATTACCTCCTTGCTTCCATGTCTGTCGGTGAGGACGCCATACTGTTTGTAGGGTAGCGCGCACACACACGTCTTGCCTTGAACAGTAACTAGCCTCGACTCTGACTGACCCTCACGCTCAACTCGGCGTGGTAACGCTATGCTAACTCGCTTATCCCCTCCACTCTTGCGCAATACCCGATCCGGGCAGCCAGGTCACATACGCAACAATGCTCGTACGTCACATCATCAGTGAATGTTTTGTGCATTATTATGACTAGCATGGGAGTTTTATGAAATTACAGTCTTAAGAGGTAATGGGGAGAAATCAACATAATAACATTCTAGATCATTGTACGTATATTTCATAAACATTGCAGGGAGTAAATTTAAATAAATCGTCATTCAAGATTTAGAAAGCCACCTGTTCAACATGGGTATGGCGGCTAGTAATAAACACAGCTTCGTATTCTGGCTGTGGAAACAAATGAAACTGTAAAGACGTTAAGCTAGTCACAACACGCAACTGAATACAAGGATCATTCATAAAGTTTTGCAACCAGCCTATCCATTGTTGGACAATAATGGTTACAAAAATGTGGCTAATATGGCTGGCAACAATTGACCTTAAGCTATCAAAACATGCATAAGTGCGAGTTTAAAGTTTAATATTCATAGTCGTACAGTCTGTTGAGTTCAGTCCTGTGTTAAGAGCTGGATATTTCTAAACAGAACATTGAATTCTACATTTTCACATGTTACAAGCTAGGGGATCGACAAGGACTTGTTAGCTGTTTATGGTGATCAAATGTGCTCATTTGATATCATTACAAGATGGATTCGACCATTCAAGGGAGGGCGAGAGACTTAGAAAAACAACCCTCGCTCTGGCCGGCCCCGGGAACATGTGAACGAAAGAACAATTCAAAGAGTGAGGAACTTGAAGGAAAATCTATATACTACTGTTGAAATGCTAAGTATGGAGGTCGGTATCATGTTGGCCAGCATTGACTGTATAATCTATGAACATTAAAAGCTGCGAAAAATCTGCAAAATGGGTTCCGCATTCTCTAACGAAAAAAAGAAGAAGAGGAAAATGGAATGTGCAAAGAGACTGCAGAGCATGTTTTCACCTAATGACCCTAAACATTTGACAGATGGATGCACTGGTGATGAAAGTTGGTTTTATTATTATACCATACCAAATAACGCTCAGAATTGTGTCTGGGTAAATGAGAATGATCCAAAGATTTTCGTTCTCGGAAGCGAATGTTCACCGTGATCTTCAACTATGATGCACCATTAGTGGTTGACTGCATGCCAGAATGGAGAATACTATTGCTCTATGTTTTGAAATCTTTATTTGAAGAGCTGAGGCGGCGGCGCTGAAAGACAGTAACTTCATGGCACTTGCAAAACTTTTACTGGAAATATACTAGAATTTTGAACCCTCAAGACAGTAGACACCCTGAAATAAGGAATTTTTCGTAGATAGTTTTCGATGGGTACCTCGTAATCTCTTCCGTGGCAAACATAAATGTATTGCAACATTACCAACACTACATAAAGTGAACCCGTAGATAATTATAAATGAGCGAGGTGAGGTAATCCACAGGAGCAGCGCTGCCATATTTTATTCTCTTAGTTTCGTAGTGACTTGACCAGAGTGTTACGATCCATTGTTCTGGTGGATGAGCGGTCAAGTACTGGTCTCGATGCGACTATCAACTGTCTATCATGAACATAATCTCTATAAGATGCACCTTGCAACACACGTTATGCCCACAAAATAAATAGAAACCTGATGTGTTGCATTCACATGCCTTTCTCTGCTCACTTTTTTTACAACTACTCTTACAAACCTTATTGTTAATCGGGACTGCACACGATATAGTATAACAATACAAGGTTAGTCAGATTGTTAAAAAGCGCATCGCTATGCGATGGCTTTGAAACTCCATGCTTCTTGCATGACCACGAGAAAAAATGAATAGCTACTTACTCTTGTAAAAGATATCAGTATCAGCTCAGTCGCTAGAGCACCTGCTGGAGGCTGAACATTTTACTGTTGCTAAGATTTTTCCCTATCCTCCCCAACGTCTGCAAGTATGAATGAGAATGTGAAGGTGTGTATGTGATCTAACGTGAAAAACCCAGAGTTTACCAGAAATCCAACGACCAGCGAATACGAATTAATGCCGTTGTCTATAAGCAAGATGTTCCAAACGAAATGCTGCCGATAAAACCCTTGTAGTAACAGGCGGGATATAAAGGATAACAAAGAATATATCAGGAAACGATTAACGTCACAAATATTTTTAGTTGACGTAAACTACGTGGTTTAACGAGATCTACATTTTTGTGCAGTAAGACTTTATGTTATCTCTTACGGTTTACCAGTTATACAAAAGTAATTTCGAATGAAGAGGACTTGACAGACTATTCCCCCCCCAAAAAAAAAACTCAATATGTACATTTTATTTGTTATGCAAATATATTAAACATATGGCATTTTAACCAAAATCGTCAGAGCCATTTTTGAGAAAGTCAAAAGCATCGAAACATTTTTCCATGTAAAGGGTAGTTAGGGGTGAGGGGATTTTCTAGAAAATCTTCGTGTCACATGTTTGGAAGATGAACATAAATACCAAGTTTTTTGGGTTATGCTGTTTACAGATACATAGAGCCTCAAAACATGTGCTTCAGGTGGAATTTCGATATGGAATTTTTGGATGAAATATAATACTTCCTCTACTTATCATAGGTAACCAGCAGAGAAAGTAAAATGAACACAGAACTCGGTATACTGAAAGTTTGCTTTGCTTGCAATAGCACTTTCAAAATGCTTTTGCTGGAACAATTAACTTAAGGGCTCCTGTTTTATAGTTTCGGCGACCAATTACTACTTATCTATACTCCTCTATTTAGCAACTAGAGTCGAGACCAAGTGGTCGTATTCCAGAAGATTTTACCACCCATGTTTATGTAACTCCTTTCCTGTTTTCATCCTCGCATTACTTTAAATGTAGAATTGGGCAATTTAGTTAGATTCTGGATCCCAAATGACCAGTGGTCCGTTGGACAGAGGAGAACAACACAAATATGTATGGCTGCGCGGGATCACTTTCCATGCCTTGATCCGACAGTGGAATAACAAACGTACCTAATTTTTCAGTGTGTCTAGACCATATTCGAGGTTAACTCGGATCGCAGCAGATGAAGGGATGGGATGTTCGCGTGGGATGCCTTAGAAGTGTTGTTGTGCTACCACCACCAACAGCACCACCATCCCCACTACAGCCACTTTAATTAGCATTCCATCCGGACCACGCTTTCTGTATTTTTATTTCCAGCAACTCTGGAATACCAACTTAACGCGGAGAAACAATTTTTTATGAACTCTCTGAACTGTTCCATTGCTTGAAGAAAACATTTATTTTACGAGGTTTTAAACGTGTTACATTTTGCAATGAGACTATTGTATAAGAGAAATACTCCGAATGTTCATTGAACTTCTGACGTTTGGGGATTACACCTTCTTTCAGTCATGTCTAGCTTTACATTGGACCTTTTTTCTCTCTCTATTTTACGTCGCTTTAACTACGTGGTCATATTGCGACAGATCTGTTAGATTACTCGTGGCTCGGTGTGTGGCGGACAGTTAGTTTTCCAGGTCTCGTCCTGTACAATACTATCTTACTTCGTCACGAGTCCACAGAGGCAAGTGTACCTCTGTTTCTACACGTGACGGTAAATGGTAGCTTTGAAACGTATCCACAGAGACCTTAGTGCTAGGCAACTGTATCTCTGCTTCTGCAGTGACGAGTAGATGGCAGATGGCAGCTTCGACATGTGTTCACAGAGTCCATAGTGCTAGCCAACTGTATCTCTGCTTCTGTATGTAACGGGTAGATGGGGCTTCGACACGTGTCAACAGAGACCTTAGAGCTGGGCAACTGTATCTCTGCTTCTGTGACAGGCAAATGCCAGCTTCGACGCATGTCCACGGAGATCTTAATGCTGGGCAACTGTATCTCTGCTTCTGTGACGGCCAGATGCCAGCTTCGACACGTCTACAGAGACTTTAGTGCTAGGCAACTGTATCTCTGCTTCTGTACGTGACGGACAGATGTCAGCTTCGACACGTGTCCACAGAGACCTCAATGCTAGGCAACTATATCTGCTTCTGTGATGGGCAGGTGTCTGCTTCGTCACGTGACCACCGAGAGCTTAATGCTAGGCAACTGTATCCGTGCTTCTACACGTGCTAGGCAGATGACATTACCTGTAATCTACCTGATTTCATTATCTGTGGATAGATAGCAGAGCATTCGTCATTACCATCTATTTAAACTTTTACTGTTATTTTAGACTTGAGGTTGTGGTATAAAATACCGAATCCGTATTTACCTTGGCGACTGACAGTAACTACGAAAAAAAAAACCAGTCAGATTGTTCCGGATTTGAATCCCTGAACTTCCGAATGCAGGCCACAGACATTACCGCCTAAGCCATCCTGCTCAGTACATTGGATTTCATTGGCATTGTAAATAGTCCATATTCATGTCACGTCTGAGGTTCTGAAGAGCACGCCCTTGTCACATCTTCAGCGATACTGCTCTTGTTCCCGAGGTTGCGGTTTCAAACAGCGCGGCGGAGGGCGATGGATTTTTTTGGGCGTAAAAATTCTTAGCATGGCTTCCTTGGGAAGGGAAGTTAAGCTGGTGATCCCGTGTCGTAGATTTACGGCACGTAAAAGAACCTCAAGTCTGATAAAGAGGCCTCTGAACAAAACTTGAATGGGACGCTAAGGAGCATAGTGATAGCGTCCATAAATAGGGTCAGGATTGCGAAACGGAGGGGATGAGTTACCGATCTAGGAATTAGTGTATTGTGCCGAACCCTACGAGGGGGCGCCCACCGGGAAGATGGGCTGAGGTGAAGGGAGACACCGGGCGGCGGAACCAGGAATGAAACACAGCAATGACAGGCTTGCTACAGTTTCCAGATGTACAAGCCCCGGTAGTCGGACAGCAGACCGGGGACTCCGCCCCACATAGAGTCAAACGCTCTTACCGGGGGCGGTTCTTATACTCCGGCAACCAGACGAAGGCCGAGGGACGGAGAAAGTCCAAAGAGAGCATCCTTTTCCCCTGCCACGCTGCACCGAAACTCCATCGCCGACACTTTCAGCCCTGAAAGAGAGCAAACTGGGTGAAGGATGAATGAAATGATTAATGGAACGACATAGAGGTAATTCGGGGGAGGGGAGAGAAACCACTTCAATATTCATCTGACGACCCGGAAAAGCCCATGGGTCAGAGTGGGCGGTCGCCAGGGATCGATCCTCCCGAATGCGGGCCACAGGCCTGAGGCATCCCGCTAGGTGTCCATAAATAAAACTCAATTTAATTTTGTCAGCAATACTGAAGTATTGCAGTGCTGCATGATATTCTATAATCTATATACTGGAGTTCTGCACGGGCCGAAATTCTTAGGACCGCCCGGCGCGGTCAGAACAGGTTATGTACCACTCAGCCCGGACCCGACTGTCTAATATTGTTTTAAATAACATTATTTAGCAGTTATTTAATTATTATTAGCAGTATTCTCCGATGCGCTGCTGCCTGAGGTGCGAAGGGATGCGGGCTCGATTACCGGTACCGGCATGGGGATGTTTTCCCTCTTGGGATGATGGGAAGCATGTTGAGGGCATACTGCCTTATTGACACGACACCCCTGTTACTGCACTCTGTCCAGGTGGTCCTGGGTGTGGGCGGACGGGGAGAGACGGAGTCCGTAGCTGCCGAGCTGTTGTAACGTTATCCGCAATTGACCAATGCCGGCGTATTATTACTACTATTACTATCGCGCGCGCGCGCGCGTGTTGCAATACTTGTGCTGTTACAGGCCTCTCAATATTACGGATCAAAATATGTGATTTTGTTAATTAATTTTGTTCGTCTTCATTTTCAAGCCCAAGCTCAAATTA
The DNA here is from genome assembly GCA_030765065.1 of Deroplatys truncata. Classification (NCBI taxonomy): domain Eukaryota; kingdom Metazoa; phylum Arthropoda; class Insecta; order Mantodea; family Mantidae; genus Deroplatys; species Deroplatys truncata. Next base: position 20,738,626 of record CM060979.1, read on the forward strand.
AGCCCGTGCAGATCTCTACCATACGTGCAGCTGTGGTGCAAGTTCACTGCTCTGTCAACGCGACGAACACGTTCTTCACTCGGATTACGTTACCCTGTCATTGTGAAGGTGAACGGTTTGCTGTCATTTAACGAATATGCTGCGCATATAACAAGTAACCTGACTTGGGAAGCGTTCTCATTAACCACCTAACGTTTCATCAGCATACTCCGTGATTCGGAGAACAGCTGTTTCATATCTTGTCGACATCACTGTCACAGATTATAGATAACAGTGTGATGAATTGACGACATTAACTCTCCTCTGATTAAACTTACCTCTCCTGCAACTGCAGACGTGGAAAGCTGTAGGAGCTCTACTTCTTGAGAAATACACGGTCTGGAATGCAACCTGGAGTTCAGCCTGCACTTGAGCCTAAGCCACAACTGAGCCTTCAATCATCTTCTACGTACTTCCGTGTTAATCGAGGTAAACGTTTGCAGAAATAGTTAAAGTACACATTTCCTTGAACGTAAAAGAGGATAGAGGAAACCGAATTGATCGTCGGATATTTAAAAGCGGGCTTGAGATTGCATACTCTTTCCATTACAGAAACAACTGAATTGCGATAGAAATTTAAAAAAAATTATAAAGTATTTGAAAAATTCAAACCAGTAATAACGAATATCTCGAAAATAGCTCATACCCAGAAGGTTATTTCAAATAAATTGTGTGTTTTAAAAATATCTACATTTTTTTTGTAGTACCTACGTTTTTGTCTCTTAACCAGTTTAACAAAACTAGACAAAATTCCTTCCAAGTGAAGAGGACTTCACAAGCTATTCCGAGAAACATCAAGATATACATTATGTTATGTAAATATGTTAAATATATTCTATCTTAATCAAAATCGTGTCATTTTTGAGAAAGTAAAAAAATTCGACAAATGTTCCATGTAAATGGTAAATTGATGTGGGGGAACTTTCTTAAAAATCTTCGTGGAGTATACTGAACTTAAATACCACGTTGAGACTTACCGAATATTTCGTTTTTGAGTTCTGCTGTACACACACGCGCGCTCGTACCTTTTATAAAAATCTGATGTGTTGCACTCACGTGACTTTCTGTAATCTTGTACAAACTATTTTTACAAACGCTTATTTTCCATCTACTTCATGTTAATCGAGATAAACATTTGCAGAAACAAATTGCTAATTTTCTTGTAGATGCAAGGGGAATTGGTAGGCTTTAAGTGATAGTCAAATGTTTTAAGAGCTGGTTGCTATGTGGAGTATTCCATTCTCTTTGTATGTCCAGAACATAAAAATACAAATAACGAATTCCCATTTGGGAAAAAGTATAAGTATTGGAAAATTGAAACAAATAACAAGGAATATCTCGGAAATGGCTCACTCGTGGGAAAAAAGTGTATATGACATTATTGTGTGTTTTAACGAGATCTACACTTTTTTGTGTAGTAAAAGTTTGTCTCTCTACGGTTTTCATGCAAAAGTCATTCAGAATAAAGAAAGCTTTTGGAGACATTCCCAGAAAATTCATGATGTACATTTCATCTGCTATAAAAATATGTGAAACAATATGATATTTTAATAAAAATCGTTAGTCATTTTTGATAAAATCAAAACTTTTGAAGAATATTCCATGTAAAGGGTATTCTGCGGTGGGGGATTTTCTTGAAAATCTTCGTTTTGCATCTGTGAAAGATACTGAACCTAGATACCAAGTTTGGTATTCATGCGACTTTTCGTTTTTGAGTTATGCTGTTCACAAACGCACACACACGGACCTATTTTTAAAAACAAATTGTTTATTCAGGGAGCCTCAAAACGTTTATTTGCTGTTAAATCTTGTTATCAAATTTTTGGAATGCAATACATCTTCCTACGTGCTTATTATAGGTAAGCAGTAGAGAAAGTAAAAATCCAGCGAAGTGTCTGCCATAAACAGAACAATTTTTCGACACATGATGTCATGCCCAGAAGTCAGTTGTTAAATCAATGCAGTTGGCGCTTCCTAATAGTGTTCTATTTGCCTTGAAGTTGTAGAGCGCTACTCGTGGCTTATCTAGATATTGTAAACTTCCTAAAAGAAAAGCAGCATCGCAGCTGAATCGAATTCGAACTGCACTACGAGTAGCTTTAGAAAAATTTCCACTTTACTGTATTTCATCGTATTATCCTCTGCAACCGAGATGGCTCCGCGATAACGTGATCTTGGGTTTTTCGTGGTTTTATCTGGTCGTTGGGCAAATGCTGGGATGGTGTTTCGTCTACCAAGATTTCATTTCTTTCTCATCTTTCATGTGCGCTTCTGTGTTTTACGGCGCATGACAATGCCAGAAAGAGTATTCCCCGTAGACACTAGAGGGCTGCTTGATTGACGGGTCGTTCATCGCCCTCTCTAGGCAGCTCCAGTGGCGGTACTGGTCTTAGAGCCAGGACTGTTAGGGACTAGCGTGCGTCTCTGTGACCTCTCTGCCTGCGGTTCCTTCGCTTCTTCCCATCCTCCTGGGGGATGGTAGCTGCAATAAATCTCTCGAAGGCGTGAAGTTGTATACGCTCTACCATCCTGTACAAATTCGTGTCGCTAGTTGGCAACAGCTTGTAACTGGACAACTATTTTGGTGTAGGAGAACCAAAACATCAACAGCGTAGCGAGAAATTTTTTTAACAACTTAGAATTGCACTACTCCACAGTCACCGTGAAACCGTTTTTGTATGCCTTCACTAAGATGAGAGCCAAGTCTGCAGTTCTTGTTTTACAACATCATCGTCGTTGAAATGTTTTCCACCAAGGAATTTCTTCAAATGAAACAGATGAAAATTGGTTGGTGCCAAATCCGGAATTGCACCCCGGATTGTAGGAAGGGTGGTCTAATTGTTCCCAACCAAACAATGCGATCAAATGTAAAATTTGTTTGGCTGTGTGTGGCCGGGCATTGTCACTGGCGATGTATGTTTGTTGGCGTAATATTTCTCACATTCAATAAACGAATCACAGTCGGCGGGTAGTTCGATTGTTTTGAGCGCTCTAACAACAGGAAAACACAAAGCGACGATCGCTCACAGCTGCGTCTAACTTCTTAATGAATGGAGGAAGTGATTGCGCATGCTCAAAATCGCGACTGCAGCGCTATGGAGGCAAAATATTAAAACGGTACTTACTTTAAAAACGCTTCTCGTATATAAAATGGTTCTGGATACATTTACGTTAGGAATAGCTTGGGTTTAATATTTTCAAAGAATTCAGTAGTGAAGAAAGGATTCTACCAAAGGATCGTTGACACTTTCCGAAGTAAATACAAAATGTTTTGAGAAAAATTAAAGAACTGGAAATATCAGTTGATCTCGGTTTATTTAAAATTTGTATTAAAGGTTTGCGGTTTATTTGTTGGCCAAATAAACTCCATAATAAACTCAGTTCCTTCTATTTTTATAAGAAAACAAAACGGCATCATAAAGGAATTCTTATGCGGGGGATATTAAGAATTCGGAAGGACGCATTGCGGCGTTTCGGAAGGGTGTGGTAGTCAATTGTAATTAACTGCAAACGTGTCAAGGTCGTCGCTTAGCATCAAGTGGTGAAGTAATGTTGTGCCTACAGTCAAAACCGCCCGAAAACGTTTACGCATTTGCATATAATAGAAAGGTTAGCCTTAGGTTTAGGTCTCTTACTGAGGCTCCATTAGCTGCCTAATTTATTGGCATTGTGCTTTGTTTAAATCTTTTATTGGTTTCTTATTATTTTCTTTACTGCTTACCTATACGATATGCAGGAAATATTGCGTTCCACCAAAAATTCGATATCGAGATTTCACTGGAAATACATGTTTTGAAGTCCTATGAACAAAAAATTACAAAACATATTATTGTTACATTCACATGGCTTTCTCTACCCTCTATCGTTTATTAGTGGATACACAAATTATTCCTACGAAAGCTTATTTATCTATCTACCTCATTTTAATCGAGATAAACCTTTGCAGAAATAGCTAAATTACACGTTTGGTTACAGATACAAAGGGAACAGTGATTGTCAAATGTTTAAGAACTGGACGCTATAGCCTGGTCTTAAAATCCCATACTGTTCCCATAAGATCGCGAGAAACAACTGAAAATCGACATGACTATAAAAGAATGATCAGGTATTGCACAATTCGCACCATAACTAAAGGATGTTTCGAAAAGACCAATGCCACAAAAAAGTTATTTGAAATAAATTGTGGTTTTAAACAGATCTACACTAGTACGTTTTCGTCTATCGCTTAACGTTTACCAGAGCGCCCATAAATAGAACGCAATTTAATTTAATTTTTAGCGTTTACCAGTTTTACAAGATTATACAAAATTCCTTCCGAATGTAGAGGACTTCACAGGTTATTCCCAGAAAATTCAAGATATACATTTTATTTGTCATGTAAATATCTTTAATATATTTTAATCAAAATTGTTAGAGCAATTTTTTTATAAAATCAAAAACTTTCAAAAATGTTTCATCTAAGGGTAGTTTATGATGGGAGGATTTCCTTGAAAAATCTTCGTGTCGCATCTTTTGAAGGTACTAAAAGTTTGGTATTTATCCGACTTTTCGTTTTTGACTTAGGCTGTTCACAGACACACGTGGTATTTGGTTCTAAATGTGCTTTATTTGGGCTCCGGGTGCCATAAAACATGTATTTTCGGTGAAATCTCGATATCGAATTTTTGAGTGGAATGCAATACTTTCTCAACGTACTATGTGTGTGGTAGAAAAAGTAAAAAGGTACGCGCGCGCGTGTGCCTGTCCACGTGTCTTTGAACAGCATAACTCAAAAACGAAAAGTCGGTTAAATACCAAGCTTGGTAGGTATTTAAGTTCAGCGCTTCAAAGAATGCCACAACAAGATTTTCAAGAAAAATTCCCCCCTCCCATCCAAACTACCATTCACTCATGCCGTTACTGACACTCGATGGCATTCCCCTCTTTTCTCCCTCCAACTTCTGTTTTAGGAGTGGTCGGACTTAACGGCTAATAGAATAGAAGCTCCTTGACAAACCAAAGTACAAAATAGAGGATGGGTTAAACCTCGTGTCTCCTTCAGTGCCAATCCTGCTTTATATGGAACTTTTCCATTATTTTTTATTTTCTTAAAAATGGCTCTAATCTAATGATTAGGATACAATATGTTAAAGATATTGTGACCGCGCGCGGTGCGAGCGTCTCCCGGCTCGCCTACCTGGCCGCGGATGGAGATAATGACCAGTTCTCTTCAGAACAAAAGCGCATTATGTACGACTTCACCACTCCAGAGGATTTGGGGCCGTTTCGAGTAGGTTCCTCTTCTAGAAATTTCTGCTTTGTATGCGGGGCCTATATAAGGGACTGTTCTTGCCCGGACGGTGGCGTTCTGCTAGTGAAGAAGTTACGAAGTTAAGTGCAGTCAAGAAGTCGAAGAGTTTCCACAAATAAAAATGGACAGTGCTGAGTGCAGTTCAGCTGTGAGTTGTGACTTGCTGCAGTTCATTTGTGATTCGGTTCGACGGATCAGTTGTGTTCTGTTCTGAGTGCGTCAAAACTGTCTCAAGTGTAAAGTTTGTGCTACACTGAACACCTAAGTGACCCAGGGTGTTTAGCAGCAACTGATGTTTGACAAAATATATATCTTGACTTGTCTGAGAATTCCTCTTCATTCTGGTGACTTTTGTACAATTAGTAAACCAGATAGACAAAGTCTTACTGTACAAAAATGCAGATCTTGTTAAAACAACAGTTTGTAGAAAATACAAAAGTTTGTGGCGTTAACCATTTCCGAGATATTCTTTGTTATTGGTTTGACACGCTCTGTAAAAATGTGACTATCGCTTTAGCTACTGCATCTTCCTTATATCTGAAAGGAAATGTGTAATAAAAGTTAATCTCGGTATAAAAGTAGTAGACAGAAGAATGCTTTTGCAAGCATAGTTTCTAGAATAGTGACTAGAGAAAGTCATGTGAATGCAACACACAACATTTTTTTATAGAATACAGAACAATACTGTATCCTTGGTATACCCACTTGGTGCACTTTTTGTGAAGAGCAGTGACCTAAAAAGCTTTCCCGTTGTATTGCAAGGCTAGAATATATATATATATATATATATATATATATATATATATATATATATACTGATTTTCAAGTTGCAGTCGCAGAGTGTTGGAAGAAACCTTGTTCCGCTCCTTGGCAGATCATTGTTCTGTAACTAATATCTGTTGGTGATTGTTTGTCCTTCTTAACTTCCTCAGGGTGCCTGCCGTTCACTAGCACTTGAGTCGTTTAGTTAAACTTACTTATCTGGCAGAAGTATTTATCGGATGCAGCATGTAACAGACAAATGCGGCAAGGAAATTACGAGTGAGCCAAAAGACTCCGAACGGCTGCACGGTGTTTTTCCTGTCCGCGTCCTCGGCGCTCGTTGCTCTGTGCCGCTATCATAGAAAGGCGCGGATGAAACCATACAACATTTTAAAAACTACTTTTAAAGCCTTTACTTACAAACTTTACGAAAGGAGATGCTCAATCTGGTCACAGTCGTCCATACATTTTTGGCAGGAGGTTTGAGGTATGCAGCAGGATAAGCATTTACATTTGTGCAAGTTTTCACGCTTCTCCGAGTTCTCGTTTTCATACATGGTTCTAGCTGAGCTGATAGCTTAGGTCCTTGACTTGTTTTCAAATACGGAAGTCAGAGGAGCTTAGTGAGCCATTTGCACGAATATGAACGCTAATAACTGCCCTGTGTCATTAGTTCTGCCGATAAAGGCGATGTATGTGAAAATCCAAAAATCCACAGGGAAGGTATTGCATTCCACCCAAAACTTCGATACCGAGATTTCACCGAAATACATGTTTTGAGGCCTCCTGAATTAAAAAAAGAGCATTTTTAGAAAAAAAATCAGATGTGTTACACTCACATGACTTTCTCTACTCCTGTACAAACTATTTTTACAAACGCTTGTTCTCCATATGCTTCATGTTAATCGAGATATCGAGATGTTAATCTTATTGCTAATATTCTTGTAGATGCAAGGGGAATGGGTAGGCTTTAAGCGATAGTCAAATATTTTAAGAGCTGGTTGCTATGTGGAGTATTCCATTTTCTTTGCATTACCAGGACAAAAAAAAAATGAATAACGAATTCCCATTTGAGAAAAAGTATAAGTAATGGAAAATTTAAGGGAATAACAAGCAATATCTCGAAAATGGTTCACTCAAAAAAAAGTGTAATGACGTAAATTGTGTATTTTAACGCGATCTACATTTTTTGTGTACTAAAATTTTGTCTATCTCTTATGGTTTACCAGTTATGCAAAAGTCGTTCACAATGGAGAATACTTTTGGAGACATTCCCAGAAAATTCAAGATATACATTTCATTTGTCATGAAAATATCTTAAACATATGATATTTTAATCAAAATTGTTAGAGATATTTTTGAGAAAATTAAAATTTTCTAAAAATGTTCCATGTAAAGGGTAATATGGAGTGGGAGTATTTTCTTGAAAACCTTCGTGTTGCATCTCTGGAAGATACTGAACCTAAATACCAAGTTTGGTGTTTATCCGACTGATCGTTTCTGAGTTATGCTGTTCACAGACACACACACACACACACACACACGGACATGTTTCCAAAAATGCTTTTTTTTTGGATTCAGGGGGTCTCAAAACATGTATTTCCGGTGAAATCTCGGTATCGAATTTTTGGGTGGAATACAATACTTCCCCTACTTACTATACGTAGTAGAGAAAGTAAAAAGGTGTATACGTGGTACCTGTAATCAGCATAATTAAAAAACGAATATTCGGATAAATATCAAACCGTCTTCCAAAGATGCGACAGAAAACTTGTCAAGAACATCCCCAAACCACAAACTAACCTTTGTATGGAAAAATTTTCTGAACTTTTTATTTTATAAAAAATGACTCTAACGATTTGGATTAAAATGCCATGTATTATAGATATTTACATGACAACTATAAGGTATATCTTGAATATTCTGTGAATAGCTTGTGAAGTCCTTTTAGTTCGGAAACAATTTTGTGGATATAATTTTTTTTTAACTGGTAAACGCCAAAACGTACTACACAAAAAATATCTGAGATCTTTACTTCATTTTAATCCAAATAAACTTTCACAGAAATAGCTACATTACACATCTCGTTATGGATACAAAGAGAACAGCGATAGTCAAATGTTTAACAACTGAACGCTATATGCTGGCCTTAAAATTCCATACTGTTTCCATGACATCGCGAGAAACAACTGAATGTTGAAATGAATTTCAAGAGAATTATTAAGAAATGAACCATTGAACCTTTAATAATGGATACATCAGAAACGGCTCATGCCCCCCCCCCAAAAAACAACTATTTTAAATAAATGTGTGTTTTAAACAGATCTACTTTTTTTTTGTGAAGTAGGTTTTCTTCTATTGCTTAGCGTTTAGCAGTTGCACAAGATTATACAAAATTGCTTCCGAATGAAGAGGACTTCACAGACTACTCCAAGAAAATTCAAGATATACAATTTATTTGTAATGTAAACACCTTTCTATACGGTATTTTAATAAAATTCGTTAACCCATTTTTTTCGAAAATAAATTTCGAAATATCTTCCATGTGAAGGGTAGACTGGGGTTTTTCTTGAAAATCTTCGTGCCGTATCTTTATAAGGCACTGAACCTAAATTACCTAGTTTGGTATATATCCGACTTTTCCTTTTTGAGTTACGCTCTTCACAGATCGACAGACACATACAGGCGCGCGCCCGGACCTTTTCTAAAAATGCTCTTTTTTAATTTAGGGGCCTCAAAACATGAATTTTCAGTGAAATCTGAGTATTGAATTTTTTGCTTGGAATACAACACTTCCCGTACTTAGCACGTAGCTGAAAAAGTAAACAAAATAAAGGAATCGAGAAAAATGGGGTTTAAAGTTTAACACGGTGTTTTCCTAAATGGTACACGACCACTTAAAGCCATTTTTGGCTTTAAAATTGTAGCTATTAAAAACGAATTGGTTGTATGAAAGTACAAATTGTAAGAAGTATAAAAAAATAATTAAAAACTCGAGAATTTTCACTTTTTAAAGCAATTTTTACAGCTTGAGCGCAGCATAGCAAGCATAAAATTGTTGAAATTGTTGTACGTCGTAAAAGCTTAACGAGTGAGAGAAAAGTAACTGACCTATAAAGAGATTATTTTAAGTTAAAAGACCAAGGCTAATTCATGTCCAATAAGAAAAATTTCTCTCAATTTGCATTAAGAACACGTTTGCCAAAGTGGTACTAATTGCATCCACGGTTGTAATGTATTCCTCATTTTGAGATAATGTCGGGTACGGGATAGGAAGTAACTTTCATTTTCCCTACAGTGTACGCTTCCAAGTGGCAATTAATGAGCTAAAATAGCAGCTAAGTGGCTTTTCTTTTTTACAATATATAAGTGCTATTCACTTGTTGATGGCCGATCTGCTTCCGCGTGTCCTGAGTGAAACCGGCACGCAACATTGGGGATTCCACGATTCTCATATTATTTTATTTCATCTTTTGGGAGCGTTGTACATTGTTACTGGACATGTCATCATATATAAAATATTTACCACAGTTATAAACAATGGTTTAAATTAGTGATGGAACGATAGCACTATATCTCGATACTCACTTTATAAGACACCACAAAGGCGATAGCGTCTTTACTGAATGACTTCTTATTAATGGTTTTCTGCGTATAAACGTCTGTAACCAGTTTTGTATTGTATGCTAATTCCGAAACTATTCCTGTTTATCATTCTCCAATTGGCAGCATTTTTTACTTTCTCTACTGCGTATAGTAACTAGGGGAAGTATTGTATTCCACCCAAAAATTCGATACCGAGATTTCACCGGAAATACATGTTTTGAGACCCCCTGAATAAAAAAAAGCATTTTTGGAAACATGTCCGTGTGTCTGTCTGTGTGTCTGTCTGTGAACAGCATAATTCAGAAACGAACAGTCGGATAAACACCAAACTTGGTATTTAGGTTCAGTATCTTCCGAGGATGCGACACGAAGGTTTTCAAGAAAATCCCCCCACCCCATAGTACCCTTTACATGGAAGATTTTTCGAAAATTTTAATTTTCTCAAAAATGGCTCTAACGATTTTGATTAAAATATCATATGTTTAAGATATTTTTATGGCAAATAAAATGTATATCTGGAATTTCCTGGGAATGTCTCCAAAAGTATTCTTTATTGTGTACGACTTTTGCATAACTGGTAAACCATAAGAGATAGATAAAATTTTACTACACAAAAAATGTAGATCGCGTTAAAATACACAACTTATGTCATACTTTTTTTTTTGTTGAGTGAACCATTTTAGAGATATTACTTGTTATTCCCTTAAAGTTTTCAATACTTATTTTCTCAAATGGGAATTCGTTATTCATTTTTTTTTTGTTTTGGATATGCAAAGAATATTAATCTGTGGCAAAGGGAATGGTGCTGCACCTAGCAACCACCTAATAAGAGATATGTATGTGCTTAAAGGCTACTGTATTTCTGTATTGCCCCTGTAAATATATATTCCCCTTACATCTACAAGAAAATTAGCAATAAGATAGAGTCTGCAAATGTTTATCTCGATTAACATGAAGTAGATGGAGAATAAGCGTTTGTAAAAAAAGTTTGTACAAGAGTAGAGAAAGTCATGTGAGTGTAACACATCAGATTTTTTTATGTTGATAATGCTAGATGTTATATATCCTTATTGTTAGTCAAGGATGACGATGACGACAGTAATAATAATAATAATAATAATAATAATAATAATAATAATAATAATAATTTCTTTGTTTCCCCTTTTATATAACTATATTTTGTCCTGGAAACTTTCTTTTAAAGGGTATTTATTCTAACTATAGAAAAAAAACATTACATGTATTTTTTTCACCCGGTAATTAGTAATTAGCCATATAACATAGTAAATTTTGGATTAAGCACCTCTACTATCCATCCACATACAGAGAGAGCCAAAAGACTACGAACCGGCTGCGCGGTGTTTTTCCTGTCCGCGTCCTCAGCTCTCGTTGCCGTCTGCCGCTATCATAAAGGGTGCGGATGAAACCATATAACATTTTTAAAACTATTTTTAAAGGCTTTACTTAACAACTTTATGAAAACTGTGTTTGAGGACAGAATTATTAGTAGAGATTTGTGGCCCCCTCGGTCCCCCGACCTAACCCCCTGCGATTTCTATCTCTGGGGCAACTTAAAAACAAAGTATACAAGACAAACCACACACCCTGGAAGATTTAAAATAAAATATCCGCCAGGAAATTGCCAGCATTTCTCAACGTGAACTACGGCCAGTGATGGATAGTTTCCTAAAAAGGTGCCAAAAATGTATGGACAACGACGGTGGCCAGTTTTAGCATCCCCTTTCATTAAGTTGGTATGTAAAGCCTTTAAAAGTGTTTTTTTAAAATGTTGTATGGTTACATCCGCGCCTTTCTATGATAGCGGCAGACGGCAACGAGCGCCGAGGACGCGGACAGGAAAAACACCGCGTAGCGGGCTCTTAGTATGCATTAGCATATAAATGTTTAATACAAAGGTTTGACTTGCATAAACACAAATTAGCAGATGGAAGGAAACGTCGTAAGTTTTTATTAGTTTCTGCTGAATTCACAGACTTTTTGTCACCGGAGCAGGTAAATGTAACAGCGAGAGTGAGTCACCAAGCCAGGCTATTGCAGAAACGTGAGTTAGCTACATAAGCATCATTCACAACTCTGTTAACGCTGCATGTTACATGGCTACCTCTCCTTTTGCTTTCATTTTGACACAAGAGTCTATGGAATGTTGCATTGATTCAGTCACTTGATTCAGAGTACTTCCACACGCTATGCCCTGAAAATTCAAGATATACATCTCACTGTCATGAAAATGCCTTTAACTTATGGTTTTTAATCAACATCGCCAGAGTGATTTTTAAGAAAATCAGGACCCTCGAAACATGTATTTCCGGTACAATCTCTGTTTACCCTCCTCGTTACGAGGACTTAAAACCCCCCTCCAGACTTATAAGCGTGTGCCTGGAATCAGACATACTAATTGGATCGGATAGAACAGCCAGGATGGGTGATCAGTCCGAGGCCTGGTATGAGAACAAGGAAGGCAATGATATGAAATAACGGTGAAATGGATGAAAAGAGGTGATGATGGAGCAGTTGGTGGAATGAACGGAGGGGGAAGCCGGAGAGCCGGGAGAAAACTAGCCCAGACGCCGTTTCATCCACCACATTTTCACATACGGTTAGTGGGATTGAACCCGGGCCGCCTTGGTGAGAGGCGAGCGGTCTAACCACTCGGCCACGGCGCCGCCCAGTGAAACCTCGATATGTAACTTTTGGATGGAATATACCTTCTCTAGCTATTAGGTATGTGGTAGATGCAGTACAAACGAAATACCGACTTACCACTTGAAAATGTAAGTATTTGAAAATTCAAACCCTAACAGAGAATATCTCGGAAATGCTTAAGGCCACAAAAATATATTATTTTATATAAATTGTGTAATTTAATGAGTTCTACATTTTTACTTTCTCTACTACGTATAGTAAGTAGAGGAAGTATTGTATTCCACCCAAAAATTCGATACCGGGATTTCACCGGAAATATATGTTTTGTGACCCCCTGAATAAAAAAAAACATTTTTGGTAACATGTCCGTGTGTGTGTGTGTGTGTGTGTGTGTGTGTGTGTGTGTGAAAACATAACTCAAAAACGAACAGTTGGATAAATACCAAGAAAATCCCCCTACCCCAGATTACCCTTTACATGGAAATTTTAATTTTCTCAAAAATGGCTCTAACGATTTTGATTAAAATAGAGCATGTTTAAGATATTTTCATAACAAATAAAATGTATATCTTGAATTTTCTGGAAATGTCTCCAAAAGTATTCTTCATTGTGAACGACTTTTGCATAACTGGTAAACCATAAGAGATAGACAAGAGTTTACTACACAAAAAATGTAGATCGCGTTAAAATACACAATTTATGCCATATACATTTTTGTTGTTGAGTGAACCTTTTTCGAGATATTGCTTGTTATTCCCTTAAATTTTCCAATACTTATACTTTTTCTCAAATCCGTTATTCATTTTTTTTGTCCTGGTAATGCAAAGAGAATGAAATACCCCACATAGCAACCAGCTCTTAAAAGATTTGACTATCGCTTAAAGCCTACCATATTCCCCTTGCATCTACAAGAAAATTAGCAATAAGATTGACATCTCGATTAACATGAAGCATATGGAGAATAAGCGTTTGTAAAAATAGTTTGTACAAGAGCAGAGAAAGTCATGTGAGTGTAATACATCAGATTTTTTTGTCTAGTAAGATTTTCTCTGCCTCTTTAAGATTTACTAATTATTACAAAAGCCATTCAGAATGAAGAGGACTTCACAGGCTATCAACAGAAATTCAAGATACATATTTCATTTGTCATGCAAATATCTTAAAACAAATGGTATTTTAGTCGAAATCGTTAGAGCCATTTTTAGAAAATAAGAAGTAGCGAACATTTTCCCATGCAAAGGGTAGTTTGGGGTGGGGAATTTTCCTGACGTGTCGCATCCTTGAAAGACGTCCAACTTAAATATACAAATCCCTGCGCGCGAATCTATATCTAAAACTGCTTTTTTATTCAAGGGACTTCAAAGTGTGTATTTCCAGTGAAATCTCGGTATCGAATTTTTAGGTGGAATACAATACTTCCTCTACTTACTATAGGTAGGTAGTGGAGGAAGTAAAAACGCTATAAAAACCTGGCAATACTCCATGTGCCTTTGGAAACATCGCTATAAATTAAACATTACCTTTACTCTTATTTGCGAAACTATTTTGGTGTGATATATTGTTTGTTAAAAAGATAAAGAAAAAAATCACGATTTTAATGTATTGTGCTGTACAAGACGCCTGGTTATTGTTCCATTTACTGTCGCAGAGACACAGCGAAAAGGCTGATGGTACACAAATGGAAATAAATAAATTATCGCTGTCCTTCAAGCAATGGACATGTCTGGCACGTTTAACTCCGTTTCTAGAAGGTCTTTCAAAACACGCATACGCATTTCAGCTCCTCCGTATAAGGCAACGTGCAAAAACAACATAAAACCACTGTATTCCAATACTTTCCTGAAATTGCCACAAGACCGAGAGTTACTAGGTTAGTTGTCCTCTTTTTTCTTTAGTATCAAGGAATAACCTGCTTTGTTATGTTATCACAGATAATTCTACGGGAGAAGACGATTTTGCTGATAGATTCGCGAGTGTGTAGCATGTGTGTGTATGTGTGAACAACATAACTCTAAAACGAAGTCGAATAAATACCAAACTTCACATTTATTTATAGCACTTTGCAAGGGTACAACACAAAGTTACCTCCAAAACTATGCTTCACATGGATTTCTATTCGATATGTTTTGATTTCCTCAAAAATGCCTCTTAACGATTTTGATGAAAATACCTTATATGTTTAATTTATTTACTTAACAAATAAAATACATTTTCTGAGAATAACTTGTGAAGTCCTCTTTATTCGGGATGAATTTTATATAATTGGTAAATTGTCAACGATAGACAAAAATTGCTACAGAGAAAATGTAGATGTCCTTAAAATACGCAGTATTTTTTGTAGCATTAGCCATTTCCGAGAAGTCCGTTTTTATTAGTTTGAATTTTTCAATATTTTGTCACGTTTTTAAAGTGCCTTCGTTATTCAGATGTTTCTGGCGATGTCTTGGATAGAGTATGGAAGTTCCAGCCGAGGATATAGCTACCTGCGCTTAAACGTTTGAGTATCGCTTTGGTTTCCTCTACCCTCCATGTACCCTCAGTTTAAAATTGGTCGGCTCGAATCGGGTTATTCCTTGAGGGCTCGGGACAGGAGGCTTCTTGTAGTAGTTATAATGGGGAACACAACTATAATCACAAAGGTCTTCAAGATTTCAAACATGCAGATGTTTCAAAGTGTTTCAACACTATTTTGGAATCAAAATACACTTTATTGATTTAAGGTTCTCTAGTGGAGTATGACTAAAGTTCGTAACAATGCCACGTTTACTGCAGCACCCTTAGCTTAGTGGTAGAGAGCTAGCTTGCTGTTCCTAAGGTTGCAAGTAACAGGTTTTCTTCATTTTTGTGTATGCGGCGTTAGTAGTCCGTCATACCGGTAGATGGTAACCATGACATTAATTTATCGATCGGGAGGAAGTTTCATACACAGTAAATTTAATTTTATAACTACAAATTTCACTATTACTGTAATTATATTTATAATTAAAATGAACTAACTCAAGCAATATTACTTACTATATTACAACAAAACGAGTTGTAAAACATAAGATAACAATCCAGTACGAAGAATCGAACTCGTGCTGCTTACGAGAAGTTAAGTAGCTTAGCCACTGCTCCATGTTAACACTGTGTGGAGGTAGCCCTCCAAAATCAGGGCCTTGTGGCTTGTATTATAGTTAGCCAAAGCGGCGCACAGAAATTAACGGTTCACCGCGCGTCACTCGAAGGGACTTTGGCCGAGTGTACCTACAGAGAAGTATGGAATGAAACTATTTCTGTTAAGGTTATCTCGATTAACATGAAGTAGAAGAGAAAATCATGTGAATGTATCACAATATTTTTCAACATAATCCCTTTTTTTTCATTTTTTCTTCGAAGCTTTATTTAATATATGCATATGCAAAATAGTTTTTTTCCAAGATAATATGGCCAATATTATAATGTCCCCCGTCTTCAGATGGAATGCAGACAGCGTGAGAAAATTCCGAAACGTTCTTTGAACGCTCGTTCGTGCACTTAAGCAACAATAATAATGAAAAGAAACTTTCTTTGTTCCTGAGTTGTCCTCTAAAATACTAAATATTTTGAAGAAAAGAATCAAGCTGTACACCGTTGTGTAGTTTTGTTTATCTCTGCACGCTCACGAAATATGACACGTTAGCATTTTTGAGGCCATCGCCCTTCTCGTCGGGGCTCGTTTGTTTTCAGCCTGTACGTCCACTGTTTCGTTTCTTTCTTGCAAACTTTCTGACGTGATCAGGTTGTGAAGTTTATCTAAGCTTTCCATGGATATTTAACGTGCTTGGTGCAAATGTTGTAATTTCAGATACTCGTGTTCAAGATCAAGGGGGATTCAGGATTCTTTTAAGGAGGGGCTGACTTATTTTGAAGATACTTTATAAATGTGAACAATAATAAAGTATTGTAGCAAATGAGAACATCAGTTGCTGCAAAATACACTATTTTATCTCCTGAGTATTGGAGTGGACTGGGCATTGCTCCAGTGAGGATATTTATTGTACCTATGTCCCACAAGGTGGAGCCCCAGGAGGTTGGAGAGGCACTGTGCGGTCGGAACCAGAAGTGACGGCACAGCAATGATAGGGTCCCTACAGTTTCCAGATTGAGATTCCTCGACAGTCGGACAAGCAGGCCCCACAGAGAGATCCAAACACCCCGCTCCGAAGGGGCGGTCTTTTTACCCCCGGCAACCAGTCGAAAGCCAACGCTGAAACACACCTAACGGGATGAAGGATGAATGGAACGAAATGGAGGGACAGGATATTCGGGGGCTGAAAGAAATCACTCCAGCATTCGCCCGACGACGCGGGAAAACTCCCGAGAAACCCATGTTTCAGTGCGGGCGGTCGCCAGGAATCGATCCCGGGACCTCCCGAATGCGAGTCGCACGCGTTACCGCGGCCCACCTCGCTCGGTCACTTTATCACTTAGTGCTCAGCGTAGCTCAAACTATACAAGGTGTCCCAACCGCGCCGTATTTGACCTTTAGTGCGTTAAGAGTTGCAGAACTTGACGGGGCAATTCCAAGTTCTCTCAGGTCAGTGGCGAACTGACGCATTAAGGACCCAAAAACCCACCATCACCACCACCACAGCAGTTCTCAGAAACGTCCATATGGATACATGGAGACGGCTGGAACATCCTATCAACAGCAGGGGCAAAATTTCGAACATCCATTGAATGAGCGAAGTCAGCATAACAGTACCGTTAGATTCTAATGATAATAATAGAAACAATAACATTTATAATAAAAAGCGAAAAAATGGTTGTGAAACACTGCGTGCTTTCATGTTTGTTACTTGTAGTCCGCAATGTTAGACAAGAACAGCGTAAACACAATTATAAAAATAACTATGTCCTGATAGGTCAAATAAAGATAATTTAATTATTTTTCAATCTACAAAGTAAGTTTATTCCCTCGAAAATAAAGTCTGTGTAACTGAAGTGGAAAATATTTTAAGACCTTTTGGGTCTATTTTGTCTATCATCACGGGCAATACACTCTAGTGCAAGCAAGCCTGGGAAGTGCCTCTCAATGACCGCGATCTGTTCATCGTCTTTCCTGATAAGCAAGAGGAGTAATTTTTTCTTTAGCTAAGATTATTCCCTATCCTCCACAGAGGCTAGAAGTATGAATGAAGTGTGAATGTGTGTGTGATCTAATGAGTAAAGCCCAAAGTTTACTAGAAACCCAAAGACAAGCGAATACGAGTTAACAACATTGCCTAAAGGCAATATTAGATATGTTCTATAGGCAAGGCCGCCGATAAAACCATTGCAGTTACGGCGGGGTATAAATGGAACTTAACGTGAGCGAGCTTCGTATTTTTTAATTCGCCACTGACCTGCGTTTACATGGAATTGCCCCGTTGAGTTCTGCAACTCTTTTAACACACGAAGGGATAACTACACACTTGAAATATGGCGCGGTTGGGCCAACTGGTACACTTTTGACACACACTCAGAACAGAACACAACTGATCTGTGTAATCAAATCACAACTGAACTGCACGCGGTACTGTCCGCTTTTTTAACTGTTCAAACTCCTCGACTTCTTGACTGCTCTTAACTTCGTAGCTTCTTAACTTACCGAACAGAACTTCCCTCGCTAGGCAGAGCATCCCCTTATATAGTCCCGCATAATACAAAGCGGAATGTTCTAGAAGCGGAAGCTACTGGAAACGGCTAAAAGGAATCTTCTGGATCAGTAAAAATTTCGGAGAAGCGGCACATAATGGGTTCGTTGAGCGCCTATAGTTCTGAAGGTCGGCCGTGGGCCCCACGCAGGTGTCGGGCCGGGATGCGCTTACCGGCGGCTCGCAGGTAAATTCGCGCGCGCGGTCACACTATTTAGCCTTTCTAGATTTTCAAACATATAAGTGATCCATGGGTTATCCTTTCGATGTAAACAATTATTGTTAATTTTGAAAATACTTTTAAAATATTTATTAACTAAACGTGCATTTTAAGAGAAGACAGAATTGCGGAAATTGCCAAAACAAAATTGTGCAGTATTATTAATTTAAATTTCCTCTTTAATGTGATAATCTGTCATTGTAGGCACAATAATTATATTTTAAATATATTTTTATAATTCGCCATTTTGTACTATGAATTCGGAACCATTTCACAGAAAAAATCAGCTGTCACACACTTTGGAGCAGAGAGGTAAACTTGAGCCCGTATTTTAGGGGATGTTATGCATTAAAGATTCGTACCGCTGTTAAATATGGCAGCTTGTGTGTGCTATGCAAGTTTGTTTTCTCTATTTTTTTCGTTGAAAGCTTTTTCTGTGGATGACAGTTTTTGGTATAAATGATCCGTTTTCTCAGAAGCTATTAAAGATAGCTAAATTATATTTTAGGATGATAAAAACAACCTCCTAAATGCTATTGTGGATCTATTTTGGTTTCAATAAGATGATTGGTTATTTATTTAAAAGAAATAACTGGTGATAAATTTGAATCAAAATATCGTAAAATTCAGAAAAAAATTCTATTATAAACAAAATTATTAGATAAAGTTAGATCAGTGAACTTAGGAGGCATTCATCTACAATGTGGTTTCTTAAATAGTTTCCGAAATAATGGGGTATGACTTAACAGATTTAGCATTGGTGGGATAGGACTTTAAAGTCTCCCCTTAAATAATCATTTCTGTGTTTCTCTTTTGGTACACCCTTTGTTTCGAGGCAAATGTACACAAATGTATACTGCGATTCTTCCTCGATTATGAGGCAGTGGCGGCTGGTGTGCTTTTATTTGTTGGGGCACAACTTATAAAAATCTGATAATACATTCACATGACTTTCTCTACCCTCTATGGTTTATTGGTGGAAATACAAACTATTCTTACTAAAGCGTATTTGTCTATCTACTACATTTTATCCAAATAAGCCTGTGCAGAAATAGCTTCATTACACATTTCGTTACAGATACAAAGAGAACAGCGATAGTCAAATGTTTAACAACTGGACGCTATATACTGGCCTTTAAATTCCGTACTGTTCCCATGACATCGCGACAAACAACTGAATGTTGAAGGGACTTTAAAAGCATGACCAATAAATGAACAATTCGAACCTTTTAATAACGAATATTTCAGAAATGACTTATGCCACAAAAAAGTATTGAAAATGAATTGTATATTTGAAAGAGATCTACATTTTTGTGTAGTACGTTTTCGTCTATCGTATTTTAATCAAAATCGTTAGCCATTATTTAGAAAATAAAGAATTTCGAAAGATGTTTCATGTAAAGGGTAATTTGGTACGAAGGGATTTTCTTGACAATTTTTGTGTCGCATCTTTGGAACGTACTGAACCTAAATACTAAGTTTGGTATTTATCCGACGTTTTGTTTCTGAGTTATGCTGTTTACAGACGCACACGCGGACGTTTTTTCTAAAAAAAATGCTGTTAGAGGCCTCAAAACATGCATTTCCGTTGAAATCCCGGTATAAAAGTTTTGGGTGTAATGCAATACCTTCTCTACCTACTATGTACGTGGTAGAGAAGGTAAAAATGGCATTGCATAGAATCCACGATCATGAATTATCACTTTGCATTGCAAAAAATAGTGCACTTCGGAAAAAAAGACTCTCGCTTCTCGAAAATATAGTCTAAAGTAATTCTATGTACCGGTGTTCAAACCAAGGGAAACAATCCACCCTCGTTTCAGATCTTTGTTAATAGTTTCGCTGCATGCTCTTGTTCAGAAACTAACTTCCTTAGTCGGCTTACACTCCCTAGGACTTAAACCCGTGCCTAAGGTCAGAGGCCTGTTGAGGATCAGACGAACTTGAATCAGAGAATGAAGAACCCGGAACGGGTAGCCAGGTATGAGAGTGAGGAGAAGGATGATATGAAATGAAAGCGAAATGTATGAAAGAGAAGGCGATAATGGAGCAATTGGTGGATTGGATGGTGGGGGAAATCGAAGAACCCGGAGTAAACCACATAGAGGCCGCTTCGTCCACCACAGATCCCACACGCGAGTCCCTGGGATCGAACGCGGGCCGCCTTGGTGGGAGGCGAGCGGTCTAACCACTCGGTCACGGCGCCGCCCTTTCAGAAACTACATGTAAGGATTAATGTCAGCAATAAATACAAACACTTAGGCTTATTTAAACAAAATAACGGTGCGCGACGTCACTTTTGGGAGCGGCTGGCTTGGGATAAAGGTATTAGAAACAATAGTAAAATGCTATGTTAAAGGATGCATAAACACTAACTTCCATTCTGCGATCCTCCTCTCACTAAACATTCAAGTTTACTCTTATGATAACGCTGGCTGTTTTTAAAACGTAATTTTATTTAAGGATAAGTGGAGTTGCCTTTATAGTGGAAGGGTGTCTTATAGTTTAGATTCTTCATAAGCCATTGGCTCGAAAGAGCCAACAGCTGATGGGAAGTAATAACGTTGAGTTCACGATAAATCGCTCAGGGAAGCTCCTCTTGCAGGTGCTCCGATAGGGAGGACTGGCTGTGAGCATGCGCGAGGTACATCCACAGATTCTGAGTGTCCTTCCAGGAACCCTCCCTGCAACACCTCTGTCATCCCTTTTCCCGTCGTAACAACTTTTAAACCAAAGTATTCTGTCCTGCTAAGTCTGGACACACGTAAAATGCACCCTGGCACACATACACACACCAAGGTGCCTGAAAAGCGCGCTTCTCTTGTAAACAGGTGCTGAAACATTCGGGATTTGCGTCTAAAAATTCTGTAATCTTGCTCTGAGTTGACAATTTTTGCAGAAACTATTGTCTGTTCAGAGCTTTTTGAGCCAGTGGAGGGAAAGGTAACAACCGCTGGCACGCGACCAGTTTCGCTTCGTGTGGCTGTTCTTTGTTCTAGCTCTGTGTCGACCGCCGAATTTATCTCCCCCTTCCAACTGGCTCAAAAGACTCGGAACAGACAATATTTAATGATGGTTAAAAATGGGCACTTGACCTTGTGACCTTTAGCGCGAGCCGCCACTGTTATGACTGAATGAGCTTCCTTTATTTCTTTTGTTTTTCTTAAAATAGGGCCGGTGAGTGCATCCTCACAAATATGAAAGAAAAACAGAAAACTTATGATCTCGTTGTTAGTGTTCCACACAATCAGATTTTTAATAGTACTTCCCTACTGGGAGTCGTCACATTACATTAAAACGATGACTCCAATGCAGCGTTGTGTGGGATAAGAGCGAAGGCCTGTTGCAATTTGTGGTGTAATATGTATAGCAGACCTTGGAACGTGCTAGCAGTTTTGTTGGAGGTCATTCACAGGGTGAGGGAGTAGTGGTCCGTCCGCCGGCAAGGTCGCACATGATTCCTTCAGCTGTGGTTACGTGCTTCCCCCAATGCCATTCGCGTGTATAACACAAAACAGTATAGGCCCCCTAAAAACTGCTGAAAAACAATAAAACATATTTTTATACGATGAAGATTATAGTTGTGGACAGACCATAGATAGTTCTATAGATCTATTTGTATGCGAATGTTCGTCGTTACTTCTTTAGCCGGGGTAATGCCGAACATTGTTGGTATTTTTGCTTTCTCAACCACATCATAGGCAGAGAAGGTATTTCATTCCATCCAACAATTCGACACCAAGATTTCAGCGGAAATGCATGTTTTGAGGCACCTGAATGTAAAAAAGCATTTTTGGAAAAGTTCCCTGCGTCTATGAACAGCATTGCTCAAAAAAGAAAAGTCGAATCCACAGGTAACTTGGTATTAAAGTTCGGTACCTTTCAAAGGTGCTACACGAAAATTTTAAAGAAAATCCCCCACCCCAAACCACTCTTTACATGGAACATTTTTCGAATTTTTTTTATTTTCTAAAAAATGATTAACAATTTTGGTTAAAATACCATATATTAAATATATTTACATAACAAATGAATACATATCTCGAATAGTCTGTGAAGTCCTCTTCATTCGGAAGGAATTTTGTATAATCTTGTATAACTGGTAAACGTTGATAGACGGAAATGTACTACACAGAAAGTGTATATTTCTTTACAACAAACAATTTATTTCAAATAGCTTTTTTTGTGGCATCAGCCATTTCCGAGATATCCGTTATTAATGGATGGATTTCTTTGATACTTTGTCATTCTTTTCAAGTCCCGTCGATTTTCAGTTGTTTCTCGCGATGTCATGGAAACCGTATGGAATTTTAAGGCCAGCATTAGCGTGCAGTTCTTAAACATTTGACTGTCGCTGTTCCCTTTCTATCTGTAGCGAAATGTGTAATGTAGCTATGTCTGCAAAGGTTTATCTAATTAAAATGAAGTAGATAGAACAATAAACTTTTGTAAGAATATTTGTATAAGTCCTGTCGCTATTTGGTTTCCTCCTACAATGAAATGTGTAACGAGTACGCTAAGGATAAACTTAGACAATAGACCTGTTGAAATGTTATTCTGATGGATGCATACCTGAGGGAAAAATGTTACACACCTTGTTGGCTTTTCCTTGATAGTCTTAATATTTTGCACGATGAGCACAAGTGTTCGGGTTTACCTCGGTCTCCACTACGATACAATTAATGTTCATCCTGAGCTTTCTAAGCATAGCCTGTGAAGTCTCAAAGAATAAAGGGGTGATTAAACCTTGCAAAAAAGGTAGATCTGGTTCAAATTTGCAATAATATCTATCAAATAAGTGCTCCGTGACTATTTCCTAAGTATACCCCTTTGTTTGTGTAAATGTTCAAATATTTCGAAATGATACGAGGGCGACACTGAACATTTTTAGAAAATAATAAAAAACAAATCTGATGTGTTACACTCACATGCCTTTCTCTACTCTTGTACAAACTACTTTTACAAACTCTTATTCTCCATCTATTTCATATTAATCGAGATAAACATTTGCAGAAACGATTTTTTGACATGCAAAGAGAGTTACATTTTACACATAGCGACCAGTTCTAAAAATATTTGACTCGCTTAAGGCGTACTATGTTCCCCTTGTTTTGTATTTGCAAGGGCAATATAGAAATACTTTTAAGCATAGACATTACTCTGAATAGCTGGTCGCTATGTGCAGCACCATTCTCTTTGCCACAGATTAATGCTCTTTGCATATCAAGACAAAAAAAATGAATAACGAATTCCCATTTGAGAAAATAAGTATTGAAAAATTTAAGGCAATAACAAGCATGTAAAGGGTAATCTGGGGTGGGGGGATTTTCTTGAAAACCTTCGTGTCGCATCTCTGGAAGATACTGAACCTAAATACCAAGTTTGGTGTTTATCCGACTGTTCGTTTCTGAGTTATGCTGTTGACAGACACACACACACACACACACACACACACACACACACACACACACACGCGGACATGTTTCCAAAAATGCTTTTTTTCGATTCAGGGGGTCTCAAAACATATATTTCCGGTGAAATCTCGGTATCGATTTTTTGTGTGGAATACAATACTTCCCCTACTTACTATAAGTAAAAAACAAGGTGCTAGATCAGGGCTGTATGTTGGAGGGTCCACGGTTCTGACCTTTAGGGCTTCCAGATTCTCAGTAGTTAGTTTTGTTCTATGCGACGATGCGTTGTAATGATGTAACATTTTTCATTTTGGGCGTTTTTCACGAAATGTTTTAAAAAAAAATTGCGGTAAACGCACATTTGTGTACCAATCGGAAGTTTGTCTTCTAATGCTATAGTAGCAATATGGCCCGTTTTAGAAAAAAAAAGTAGTAACAGTGTTCTTTCCAGCACTGCGAATTCGTCGAACTTTTTTAGGCTTAGGTTCTGTTCGAAAAACCCATTAAGCCGATCGACGTTTCTTTTCGGGATCATAACAACAAATCTAAAATTCATCACCAACAACGATATTCCAAACCAAATTTGAAGTGCCGCCTTGGAAGTTTTCCAGAGTTTTTCTGCACCAATCAATGTGTTGTGGATTTGTTTTTTTTATCGCGATTCAGTTTATGTGGAATCCATCGACAACAAAGTTTTCTCACATCTAACTGTTGATGTAAAATGTTTTGGATTTGACTCATACCAATGCCCAATGTCGCCCGAATAAATTCATAAGATGTCCGTCGATCTTCTTCAAACATTGCTCGAACAGCGGCAATGTTTTCTTGGGCGTCGTTCACGAAATTCATCACTAAGAAAAAAATTGACATGTTTTGAATTCGCTGTACTAATTATAAATTGTTGCCTTAGATGGGCCTTCTTCGCCAAATGCATTTGTAAGCCGATCTTCACTTTGTTTAGGCGTTAATGATGATTTAAAATAATAAAACATCATAGCCCGCAAATGCTCTCTAGTTCAAATTCATTTGTGGGTGAACACAGAATCTTTAAATAATGATAATTAAGAAAAAATTGAAGCAAATCGAATAAACTACACGGCAATCAACTCGCAAAACATTAGAAAGTAGCTGTCAAATACAAATTTCATTTGTTTTTAGAAACATAGCATGGTATCGCCCTCGTAAGTGTGAAGATTATTGTTCTTGAAGTTTACTTTGTTTAAGAAGTTTGCAACACGCTTTTGGGCGTCGGTTTGAAGTAGTTGATTACGTAATAGTTACTGTTGTTACGCAATATGCTGCTACGTACGAGAAGCTGATTTAAAGATGTGTTTTTGTTGTTACACTCCAAGTTTTACACTATAATATTTAACTTTGTTATTAACACTGCTTCTATATATTATTTATGTTTGAATTTTGCCTCGGCTGCGAAAGTAATGTTTGTAGAGTCATGTATCTCTTAGTCAGGGTGCGGTATGACAATAATTGTAGACATACACAGAATTTAAGTTTTAAAATTCACTTCTTTTATTAATCCTTGCACATTTTTAATAAAAGCACTACACTTTTTAAGAGCTGTGAGATTCTTTAATACTTTCACTTAGCTAACGCGTAGACATATTTTACGGTTTACACGTAATATTTCTGTAGAGAACACATCTTCCATCTGATCACTACCAAGGTTTGCCAGCAACTGAACATGCAACCGTTAAACCCGTAAGCTTCGGTATTTCAAGTCTCTGATTGGCTAATTCTAGTCCAATAGAATATCTGCATTTTACTTAAAGCTGTTGATTGGCTAATTTTAAACTGTTACTGAATTTATATTATCGTTGCTCTAATCATGACTAGTAATATTCAAACTCTCTAACTCATCATTGCCTCATTGTTAGCAACTTAAAACTTATTATTCTCACAGCTCTTGCATTATTAAAGTATGTAATGTATTCACATAACATTATTAAATATGTTTACAATAATAATAAGCATATGCAATGACTGTTACATACAATTTAAATAATTATTACATAGTTGAATTTACTTATTATAAAAATGCAATTGAAATTATTTAGGTATTAAAATACTGCCTCAAGTGGCGATGTTTATGATGAAAAAGCTAATATATTTGTGTAAGCATAATTAACTGCATTATCTATCTAACGATATTTTTCTTTTCTTTTTCAGCTCCTTGCAGTTTAGCTCGGAGGTTCTTCACGTAAGTAGCAACATATAAGCACAAAGTGTAATTCACTGACAAATAGACAATGCAGTCTGCGACCAATATGTTTATCTGGGTATGGGTACCTAATTTGACATGCCGTTATCTCATTGTTCGTGAACGGAACATTACTATCCATAGAAGTCTACAGCGTGGCTTTGAAGCATCGTGGGTAGTAAGTGCTTACGTTTGTTGCACAAGGTGTTTCCAACTGTCGCGAAATTTGAGCCTTCGGGAGACATTGCGGTGAAAACCGAAAAAGTGCGAAAGTGTAGCTACTTTCGTCAATTTTAATTTTAAAAAATACATTTATGATTATAACTAAAATAAACATAAAAGGCTTCAATTATCCTACAAAATTAATTTAGCCATTTTAACTATTGGCAATTTTTGTAATGAGTGATAAAGGGCACTCCACTCTTAAGAAAAACCGGGAGTACCGCGGAGAATTGTCGAAAGAAGCGAGAAAACAGTTGTTTTCAGATAAGTGGTTGAAAGAAGATTTTTTTTTTTCGAAATGGTTATAACTAGTTAAAGAAGACGGTGCAAAAGCAAAATGCAGAGCATGTAAAGTTCTTTTGGGAACAAAAAGAAGTCCTCTTTTGAAACATTGTGAAAGTCAGAAACACATACTAAAAAGCTACTGACAGCACAAAATTTTCTCAGGCAAATAGTAAATTAATAATTTACATTTTACTAAGAAATGTAGAATGATTAAATTAATTTTAACTTACTTATTCACGTAATCAAAAGATAAATTACCGCCTCTAAAATAGGTCTAAATTACCAGCAAAGAGATTATAATTTTTTCTGACATGTAATGATATGATATAGTATTTTGTAGCGGAATTTTGTTCGACCTGTAGCGAGATTCAATGTTTTTGGTTGGCAACACATATATATGCCGAGAGAAGGGAGGGGATCCCTTGCACCCCAACCCAACGCGGACCTTTTGTGCTTACCACCCCTCCAGGAGGAACGGATGAGGTGAAACAACCGCAGGAGGCCGACAGAGACGAGCAGAGTGTCTAACGATTCCAAGCGTGAGGACCCGGTCACACCGGCGGACTGGTCAAAGACGGCTTCCCTCTGGCGGATCAGGGGAGAATTCGACCCACTGAGGCGGCTCAGAGAAGGCTGCCATCTGGCAAGAAGAACTTGCCAATGAGCAAGCATCCGCCACATTTGCCCGACACTGACCGAAACTGCTCAGCTTGCCTGGGGGAAGCGAAATGATAGAAATGAAGTAAAGGAAATTCGTGGTAGAAGAAAAGCGTGTTTACACCAGGGTCATTTCTTGGGCTGGATTGAGTATAATAGCACAGTCCCCAAAAGTAGGCAGCATAAGTTTGGGAATATTCTAAGAAAATAATTGTTTGTATTTCATGTTGTAGCCTTCCAAACTGTATCATAAGTTAAAGCAGTTGTGATGGATCGTGCTGAAAGCTTATGAAGCAAATTGTTTACCGTTATTTAACTCGCGAGGTAATGAATAGCATGTTTGTTCACCAGCCGAAGGGAAGTGTTGACTGTTGGAGAAGCACATAGTCACACGAACGTGTGTGATCTAGGCAGTGTGAGAGAATGAAGTAGCTTACTTCAGCACTTCAGGCCAAGAGTTGTTGCAAGGTCAGTGACTAAGCCACCAGAGAACTTTCCATGTCGCAACAAACCATTGTTTTCTTAACGCCCATTCACTCTTTTCTAATATGCTACGTCTGCAATAATCAAAACATAACACGGGCGCAATGTATCTTCAATACTTGCCCGTCCCGTCCATTGTGGATCTCATTTATGGGGACCGATCGGTGAAAATGATCAAAAATTATAATTTAGGCTTACTAACTTATGAAGTCCGATATTTTAGGAACTTTTTTCGTATCAGAGTGAAAATACGGCAGTTACATAACAATTTAAATAATCCTTAGTGGAGGTTGTGGTAGCGCATTGATGCTTTTTCCAATGTGTTTAATTTTTTCCGCAAAATTTCTAGAAATGTTTTTGTAAAATTTTATACACATATATTAACAAATTTCTCAATTATGGATTTTAAGTAAAAATATGCAGTGTTTTATGTATATCTACAGAATTTCAAGGCATATTTTTCAATGTTTTTTTCCGTTGTAATATTTTAGACTTAATTTTTAAGTTATCAGAGTCAAGCTTTGGAAGCACTTTTCCCAAAATATGCTAACTAAAACTTGTTAGGTATTGTGAGCAAAGGCCCACCGGGCTAGGATCAAAACCCAAGCCCCCCTCCCTAAGCCCAGGGCTGGCGCCAACCGCTCTCCAACCGTGGGTTTTTCCCATGAGCCAATACCTTATTTCTTAAAAAGGCTCCCCCCGCTTACGCGAGGATGGAAGTGGATACGCCACTTACGCGCGTCATCCCGAAAAGGGCGACTACCAAAAACCTCGGTAGGGCCACAGCAACCTAGCATGTCGTCTACCAACTTTCGCTCGGAGAGCATCGGGGCGTCTCACAACCCCGCCTGGGCGGAAAACCAGTCAGGCGTATTCAATCTCTCATGAGTATCGGGAACCCTGCCCCGCCGAGCCCAACCCAATCCGAACAACTCCCTATCGGAAGGGGCTGGAATGTTCGGCCCGGCGTATTTCTAGTAACGTCAGAAGTACCACGAGTGTTCAAGGTACGCAGCGCCCGCAACACGGCAGCTGAAGGGGTCGGACCCCCCCTTACGGGATGCTAGGTATTAGTGTGAGGCAAGTTATTTTCTGCCCCACGTATGGAAGCCAATTTGAAGAAGTTATTGTCTTTACGTTATTTGCAGCACGCTTTGGGCGTCAATTTGATGAAGGTTAATTTTATGGTGGAGTTGTATTGTAGTTCAACTGTTGGGGAACCGAACTTGGAAGTAGTTGCAATCGCACGTATGGTACCCGGTAGCCTTCGTCCCAGAAATTTAAAAATATTAACTTTGTAATTTGACTGTTTCTTTTAAATATATATTTATTGTTAGAGACATGTTTCTCTTTGCAGGGTTGTGGTGCGACTGAAGAATGTAAGCTTACACAGATTTTAAGTTTTTCTTCACTCCTTTTATTAATGCTTGACACGATTTAAATAACACTTCACTGATATTGAGAGCTGTAAGATTCTTTTACTAAATACTTGCACTTTTTAACACGTAAACTATTTTCTCACACAAAATACGTATTAAATGTCTCGAGGACACATCTCGCGTCCGATTAGAAACACTGTCTACAAGCAACTGACTTGATTTCTACCGCCTAAATTTGTAAATTTCTGTATCTCAAGTCTCTGATTGGCTAATCCTAGTCCAATAGAACACCTTCATTTAACTAAAGCTTTTTGTGGTTGTTGATTCGCTATTTTATAAACTGTCACAAAAATTACATTATTGTTGCTCCAAGAATGACTAGTAGCATTATTACACTTTCTTACTCATTATAGCCTCAAGGTTACCTCATTGTTAGCAACTTTTAACCTATTATTCTCACAACTCCTACATTATTAAATTACGTAATACATTCAGATAACATTTATAATGAATGTAATATACACTTTTTATATATCGTTACATACACATATTGCTTTAAGGCGGGCTGTTATTGAATTTATATTATATAATTTGACTAAATTCATTTAAGTGTTAAAAATACTGCCTCAATGTGTTACCCCAAGAAGGTCACCGAAATTACATACGTGTATATTTGTTTTTATAAAATAGCTTGAATTTATGTTTTAAAATACGTAATTCTGAACGAATTAACATATAGTACCAAACGTTGCAGCCACACACTTATCAAATATAACATGTAAAAAAATTAAAAACCTCAGTGGAGTACTTGGGCCATTGAAAAGAATTTGAATATTTTTGCTGCATGTTGTAAGTAGCACCTTCGCTTAATTTGAAATAACTGCTAAACAAAAACGTATCGTGTGTAAAGTAACTTTCATATGAAATGGATTTGTTGTTGACAGTGAAGAATATATCACATATGATTTTTGCACTACCTTTTGATAGGGGACTTGACTATAGTAGTGATGGAGTTTGGTAGTAATTGACCTTAACACCTAAGGGTTTGTTGTATTCTCCTATCCCTATTATTTTAGTTAAATAGTCCTGTCCCTGTAATTAGGGATAATAGTTTATTAACTAAGCTTTCTATAGGAAAACTATTTGGCTTTATCAGACCCAAAAGTTCATATCTTTTGCTACCCAGTATTGTATGTAGATGTTTCCGTGATCTACAATGTCCCGGCAAGAGCCCGGTTTATTTCAGACCTATTGAGATTAGGTACATCTTCAGTGAATGAGAATATACTGCTCATCTCTTGTTGTGCTTACATCCCTCTGGACCCATTACAATTGATGGTTATGATTAATCCACTCGCAATGGTTCTTCGAACAGAGTTTAAGGGTATCCCAAAAACTGGTTCAGGTCCAGTAAATGTTCGAGCAGATCCTTTTCAACCCAGAATATCTGCTTTTTCATTGTCCAAAATTCCTTTATGTCCAGGCACCCTCCAAGATTAACCAATTGCATAAGGTTTATTAGGCAGTTCCAGACTATCTTAGATGTTACCTGATAACTTGCAGGTGCTTTTAGCGCAGCCTGTCAGACAAAATCCAAATGTTGCTTTCTGATGCTTCTGATAGGTTGCAGCTTCTCTCAAATCAGTTTTCGGCATTTAAATGCAAGTTTCTTTCAAAGAAATATTAAAAACGTGTTGCTAAATGTTTAGCGCAAGTTAATTACTAAAATAATACAAAGTTGTTCAGTACAAGTTGTATTTTAAAATCAAGAGTAACAACAGTTAAACACTTATGGGTCTAAGAAATAATGCTTTATAATTTACATATTTTGTGAATATTCGAAATGTAATAATATCCGGATGAGAAACGGAGACATGGACTGATTTTTTTTATTACTTTGTTTATTATTTTCAAAGTTACAGCACAGAGTTAACTGGGATATTGTATATCCCAAACAGAAACAGTGGGATCAAATATGTTCGACGCCGACTTGATATACTAGAACTATGCCGCGGACTATCACATTTCAAACGTAACTTAACTCGTTCTTGGAGACGTGGTCAGTAAAAAAACATTTTTGGCGAGTTACATTCACATGACGTTTTATACCAGCTATTCTTTCAAAAGCTTATTCTTCTATCAAATGATATAAACATCGACAGAAATGGTTTTATTACACGCTTAAGTGTGCCAAATTTAAAGGAACCAGAAGGTTTAAGGTTTTCCCTATCTTAGTAACGTTAACTGTACGTACACTTTTCTCTTAAACCAGAGATACTGCATAGCTCTTTGTGTATGTATTTTGAATAAAGTGTGCTAGAATATTTGGGATTTCGCTCCAAATAATTGGGTTTTAGGTTTGAAAAATGTACTATTTTTAGGCGAATTTAATTTGTAAATATTTTTACAAAAACATTTCTTACACACACTCATTCCAGTAAAATTTGTAGCACCAATACTAATAGGCATATAGTTCAAATTTGGTTGCATTGGGGTGGATGGTTTCTGAGAAAAGTGTACCTATGTTAACATTACCAACATAGGGAAAAACTTCACGTCCTGGTTTCCTCAAAAGGGGGCGCTATGTGATGGTTTTATTTATTTTATTTTCTTGATTTTTTCTTTCTATGTCACGGACCAATAAGCAGTCAGGATGTCTTATTTCTATTAAATTCACACACATACACGCGAGCGGTTCCCGAGGTCGCGGGTTCAAACCCGGCGGAGGCGATGAATTTTTTTCGGGCGTAAAAATCCTTATCATGGCTTCCTTTGGAATAGAAGTAAAGTCGGTGGTCCCGTGTCGTAGATTTACGGCACGTAAAAGAACCTCAAGCCTGATACAGACGCCTCTGAGCAAAATTGCCGGGCTTTCACCCCAATATAGAATGGAACGCTAAAAACTGATTGTAGTTAAAGAGCGTCCATAAATAAAACTCAGTTAATTATTACGGTTTACCAGTTCACTGAGAATGAGGTCTACCGAGCGGGATGGCTCAGGCGGTAACGCATTTGGGGGGTCCCACTCTGACCCATGGTTTTTTCCGGGGGTTTTCCGGGGTCAGGAGTGGTTTCTTTCATCCCTCGAATTTCCTGTTCCTCCATTTCGTTCGCCCTTCACTCCGTTTGATCTCTTCTAGGGTTGGAAGTGTCGGTGATGGTGTTTCGGTGCAGCAGGGAACAAGGAAGTTTCTCGGTTCCTCGACCTTTGGCTAGTTGCCGGGGCATAAGGACCGCCCCTTAGGGGAAGGGGTCCCCGGTCTGGCTGTCCAACTGCCGGGGCGTCTCCATCTGAAAACTAGGGACCCTGCCATTGCTGTGCCATCACTCCTGGCTCCGGCCGCTCGCGTCTCCCTCCCCGCCAGGAGTGCCCCCTCACGGGGCGTCGGTACAATATCCTTCATTCTTGGATAGGTGCCGAATTCCTTCCGCTTCACAATCCAGTACAATCCATTGCAAAGAACTTCGCAGGCTATTCCCAGAAAATTCAAAACGTATATTTTATTTTTCAGTAAAATATCTTAAACATATGGTATTGTTAATCACTTTGCCACTTTTGAGAAAATCAAAATGCTCGAAGAAAATTCCATCTAAAGACTAGTTTGTGCTGGGGGATTTTCTTGAGCATCGTCGTGGTCCATCCTTGCAAGTTGCTGAATATAATAACATTTAACCGACTTTTCGTTTTTGAGTTATGCTGTTCACGCACACACACAAATACGTGCGCGCGCTCATTTTTCTACAAATGTTTTTTTTTTTAATTAAGGGGTCTCAAAACTGTATTTCCAGTGAAATCTCTGTATCGAATTTTTTTGGGTGGAATACAATACTTCCTGTACTCGCGATTAGTAATCAGTAGAGAAAGTAATTTGTTTATTACTCCACTACAAATGTTATGTTGTGTTGCAAGGAATCTTCCAAGTCGTGATGATGCGTGTTACATTTTTATAAAATATTTAATATCTCGGACACCGAGCGAGTTGGCTCTGCGATAAGGTGTGAAGCCTGCATTCGGGAGGTCTCGGGTTGGGATTTTCGTGGATGACGCGGATACTTGTTCAAAGGAAAGAATACTCCTCGGGACACTAGAGGGCTGCTTGGTTTAACGGGTCGTTCATCGCCCTCTCTGGGCAGCTCCAGCAGTGGGACGGGTCTTCGAGGCTGGAAATGTTAGGGACTTCCGGAGTCTCTGTGGCCTGTAGCATCCTCTGATTCCTTCACTTCACCCGTACCCCCTGGGGGTTGGTAGCCACAATAGATCTACCTAACACAGATCTAACAAAGAAAACACAAACATTTTGAAAAAAAATATCTTCATTTCTCTACATAGTCTCCTTTCAGCTCGATACACTTTTCCCAGCGATGTTCAATAGCTTCGATACTCTGTTTATAGTGAGTTCTGCAAAATAGCCATCAACTGCAAACTCCACCTCTTCATTTTTGGCAAATCTTTTATCACCAAGCCATTTCTTCAGCTTTAGAAGCAGAAAATAATCAGAGACTGGAGAATAGGGTGCACGAGGAAGCAGTTCGAACTTTAACTCATTGATTTTGGCCATGGCGATAATGGATGTGTAAACTGGTGCATTGTCTTGATAGAACAAAACTTTCTTTTTCGCTAAATGCGGCCGTTTTTGCTTGATTTCATCATTCAAACGCTGCAATAAATTTGTGTAATACTCGCCATTAATTGCTTTTCCTTTTTGAAGATAATTAATGAAAATTATCCCACGCGCATAACCCCCCCCCCAAAAAAAAAAAACTGACGCCATGACCTTGTCTGCAGATGGAACTGTCTTCGCCTTCTTTGGAGCCGATTCTCCCCTTTCAATCCACTGTTTTGACTGTTCCTGTGTCACACGTGTGAAGTGATGGACCCATGTTTCATCCATGGTTATGAATCGACGCAAAAACTCGGCTTTATTGCAGCGAAACATCGCCAAACACTGGACTGATATATCCTCACGACGCTGCTTTTGTTCCATTGTGAGTAAACGCGGCCCCATCTTGCACACAGCTTTCTCATGTCTAAATTTTCAATTAGTATGCGATGAGCACTTTTTGAAATGCCTACGATGTCTGCTAGCTCGCGCACTTTCAGTCGACGGTCTTCGAATATCATTTTGTGGATTTTCTTCACAATTTCTGGCGTGGTCACCTCATTTGGTCGACCACTGCGATGTTCGTCTTGGCAGCTCGTACGGCATCGCTTAAACTCTGCCACCCAATATTTTACTGTTGTAAACGAAGGAGCACACTCCCCCAGAGTAGAATCTAGCTCAGCTTTAATATTAGTTGGACTAAGACCTTTCAAATGAAAGTATTGTATCACATAACGATGACCAGTTTTATTCATGTTTACAAATTCGCTGAGAATGTTCACTATTGACGGCTGCCAAACAATTACTAAACAACGTAGCATCGTCAAACTTAAGCTTTATAAGGTTTGTACTTTCTACCATAGTCATTTGTTTGAAACAACAACCGCTATCTATACGTCAGGTCGGGTACTTCTGGGACTGCCCTCGTATGTAGGCCGCAGTGCGCGAGCTGTTCCCCTGTTGTATAATCTAAAATGTCTCGTTTGATAATTGCCGTATCAAAAAATTCACACCTTTATCACAGCAAACATATTTTAAAATAGGTTAACTTGTAAATTACAAAAGTTGCTAAATTTGGTCTCAGTGCGCCGTAAAATCAAGAGTTTTACAATTTTATCATTTTTGGGCCAAAACCTCGGTCCCCTTGTTCCTTAAGTGACTAGAACAGTACTTATCGACTGTTTTCACAAATGTACATTGAATCTTTAGCAACATTTCTATTTCAACACTTACCATCACGGACGAGTTGTTGTAAGAGATTATTGGGACATGAATTTGCAGCGTGTTTACTAATTAATGTGTAAAGTAGGGGTTATTTATATGTTTGTTAACGCATTCTCTTCAGGTTGCAAAACAGCTTTGTCAGCGTTATTTCTTTCAGAATACCAAGAAGTAATCAATTCTGGTGCGAACGTGTCGTAAATTACACAAACAACGGCTTTTAGCGCAGGAGCAGAAAAAATGCACCTAACCGCTATTTTCAAACAGATTATATCCTGTAAACTTACTGTGGTTACCAAAACGGGAAATTATGAGCAACAGTAACCAAATGACGAAATAAAAATCTGATGTGTTACATTCACATGACTTTCTCCACCCTCTATCGTTTATTAGTGGATATACAAACTGTTCTTAATAAACCGTATTTGTCTATCTACTACATTTTTATCCACACAAACCTTTGCAGAAACAGCTACATTACACATTTTGTTATAGATACAAAGAGAACAGCGATAGTCAAATGTTTAACAACTGGACGCTATATGCTAGCCTTAAAATTCCATACTGTTTCCATGACATCGCGAGAAACAACTGAGTGTTGAAAGGACTTTAAAAGAATGACCAAGAAATGAACAATTCGAACCATTAATAACGAATATCTCAGAAATGATTTATGTCATAAAAAGCGTATTGAAAATAGATTGTGCGTTTTAAAGAGCTGTACATCGTTTTCGCCTATCACAACGTTTATTAGTTATAGAAGATTGTATAGAATTCCTTCCGAATGAAAAGGACTTCAAATACTCTTCCCAGAAAATCCAAGATATACATTTTATTTGTGATGTTAATATCTTTAGTGTATAGCATTTTAATCAAAATTGTTAGAGCCATTTTTAGAACACTAACATTTTCGAAAAATGTTCCATTTAAAGGGTTGTTCGGGTGGGGGTATTGTCTTGAAAATCTTCCTTTCGCACCTTGGAAGGTGCTAACTTATACACCAAGTTTCCAAAAACGCTTTGAATTCAGGGGCCACAAAACATGTATTTCCGGTGAAATCTGGGTATTGAATTTTTGGGTGGAATGCAATACCTTCTCTACCTTCTATGTACGTGGTAGAGAAAATAAAAGGTGCTGCGCAGCGTAATTTCAATAATATTTTTAAACTATTTAGAATTAACGTACCATTTAGATCACCCCTTGAATAACCCGTCGTCCTCCGTGGTGTAGTGGTTACCATGCTAGCCTCTAGTTCCCGAGGTTGTGGGCTCAAACACGGCGGAGGGCGATGCCCTCTTTCGGGCGTAAAAATCCTTAGCATGGCTTCCTTCGGAAGGGAAGTGAAGCCGATGGTCCCGTCGTAGATTTACGGTACGTAAAAGAACCTCAAGTCTGATAAAGAGGCCTCTGAGCAAAATCACCGGTCTTTCTCGCCCAATATAGAATGGGACGCTAAGGACCACAGCAGTTAAAGAGCGTCCATAAATAAAACTCAATTTAATTTTAATGGAACATTTTTCAAAATTTTTGATTTTCTAACAATGCCTCTAAAGATTTCGTTTAAAATACCCTATATGAAAGATATTTACACGAAAAATAAAATGATAATCTCGAATTTTCGGGGAATAGCTTATGAATTCGTCTTCATTTCTTTTCAGCGTTAAGTGACAGACGAAAATGTACTACAGAAAAAATGCAGGTCTCTTTAAGACACACAGTTTACTTAAAATTACTTTTTTGTGGCATAAGCAGTTTCTGACATGTCCGTTATTAAAGGTTCGAATTGTTCATTTCTTGGCCATTCTTTTAAAGTCCTTTCAGCATTCAGTTGTTTGTCGCGATGTCATGGAAACAGTATGGAATTTTAAGGCCAGCATACAGCGTCCAGTTGTTAAACATTTGACTATCGCTGTTCACTTTGTATCTATAACGAAATGTGTAATGTAACTATTTCTGCAAAGGTTTATTACCGAGCGGGATGGCTCAGGCGGTGGCCCGCATTCGGGAGGTCCCGGGTTCAAATCCCGTGGGCCGACCAATCTGAGGTTTTTCGTGGTTTTCCTCAGGCGCCAAGGTAAATACCGGATTGGATATTTAATACCACGACCCAAAGTTCCATCTTAAGTGTAAAAACAATAGTAAAATGAAAAATAAGTGGTAATAGCTAATGCTATGGACGGCACCCTAATGCCATCTGCACAGCATGAAGCAGGTGGTTACAGGGATGAGACCTAGAAGGCTAACTGTCCGCCTTTGTGTGAGGGTGGCGGTTGGACTGGACGGCACCGTAATGCCATCTGCACAGCATGAAGCAGGTGGTTACACGGATGAGACCTAGAAGACTAACTGTCCATCACATATCGTTCTAAGAGATATCCACCAACAGATCCGTTGCGATATGATCAAGGAGTTAAAGCGACGTAAAATAAAAAAAGCTTGAGTAAGAATAATTTGTCTAATAAACGATAGAGGGTAGAGAAAGTCATGTGAATGTAACACACAATAATTTTTTTAGGTTATTAATGATAGACGTAAAAAAGGTTTTATAACTTCGACTAGAAGTATCTATATGTTTCACAATAAAGGTAGACGATTTAAACCTGTAATTTTTTCGCGAACTTTTACGAATTTCTCGCGAAAGTCTTTATTTGCGCGATAAACACGAACATTGGCATATTTTATAAATTAATTACAAAACTTACATGTTGACGATATTAAGGTAATCAAAGCACTGGATTTTCTTTTTGAGTCATCTGATATAAATCACGATGTGGTAAAGATGTGGTAAGCACCCTCTTAATTTCAGAGTGAAAATAATGTGTAACTTTATGTTATATTCAATTGTGCAACTATGTCCGAAATTTATATCAAGATAGTAATGAAACTGGTGTATTGCATTACTGTGTTGACATTTAAAGCTAATGGTAACCAGTTTCGTAGATTTTGTGAAATATCTGTTCAAGCTTTATGACTAGCATCAAATGCGGACGGTGAAAGTTCTTTTCGCTCTATAATTTAGTAGTTACTGAAGATATCTTCAATGGACTGAAAACATTGCAAAATATCCTTTCAAAATAACTTGCATCTCTGTTAAACCTCGCATAAACTACCGATGATATTAATAATTCAGTTTTACGGATAATACAACAATTTTGTGTTCTATAGGATAAATTATTTTTTTTGTCTAAATGAACGTCAAAGTTGGTTATTATTCTACGAACCACGCATATATTATGCGTTTATCTGTCGCGAAATTTTGTTGCAGTATTAACACGAAATTGCAAAAATTTAAAAATTAACGGGAATTCTTAAAACAATTATCACCAATAAAACCCGCCTCTGAGAATTACATTGCACCCAAAAATTCTATATGAGATTTCACCGAAAATACACGTTTAGAAACTCCCTGAATCAAGAAAAGGATTTCTAGAAAAACGTCCTTGTGTGTAATGTCTAAGAACAGCATGATTTAAAATCCCATATATTTAAGATACAGGGTGATTTATTAAGAACTGACACATTTATTTCTTTAATTTTTTCAAAACGAACTATGCTAGCGACAACTTATTATACCTGAAATGAGGAATTTTGGGAGATTATTTACCTCTATAGCAAATGTTGAAAATATCCTCCATCCTGCATAAGGCACAATTCAACATGTCGTTCCATGTTACGGCCACTCGTTGGAGGACTCTGTTGTCATTAGCATGAATCTCCTGTGTAGATAATGTGCTTCAGATCGTACATTGTCTGGGGACGTGTGGCATAAACCCTGTCTTTTAAGTAACCCCATAGAAAGAAGTCCGGCGATGTCAAATCCGGAGATCTCGGTGGCCACAGGTTCTTGGAAATTATCCTGTCGTCAAAGAAACTTGCAATTAGTGCCATGGATTCATTTGATGTATGGCATGTAGCGCCGTCCTGCTGAAAATATTCTTGACTCAGCTCTACATCGTCTAGTTGCTCAGCAAACTCCATGAAAATCCGCCGGTACTCTGCAGTGTTCACATTGTTTTAAAAAAAAATTGGTCCCACTATTCTCTGTGCGGATATTGCGCACCAAACTCCGATTTTAACGTGGTACATAGGTGCTTCATGAATAACATGTGGATTTTGCTGCCCAATAGCGTGAGTTATTTGAGTTCACATAGCCGGATAAATGGAACCATGTGATGGACAATATGGCAGGATTTTGCACAAACAACGACAATAATTCAGTCGTCTATCCTTATCTAGTTCCTGTAACTGATGGACAACCTATATGACTTTAGGCCTGCACTTTTCACAGCTCTCTGACACATTGAGTAGCTGTATCCTGTCTTCTGCGACGAACGTCTTAATGATTTTTTTGGGTGACTGATCCAGTCGTGCTCTTACTAAACTACAACCGTGGGAAGCCTAGATGAACGAGTTTTGCCTTTTTCACTCACCAGAGATCCAGTTGTTTCCAATTTGTTTACCAGCCCCAGTATTGTGTTTCTTTGGGTAGGATTCCGAACATCAAATTCTCTCTGGTATGCCCTTTGAGTAGCTGTAATTGAATTCGTAATCCAGTATTGCTTTACAAGGAAGAGTCGTTCATTTAATGCGTACTCCGTTGAATAGAAAAAAATCTCAAAAACATTGCCGACAACAAAACTAACAATTACGAATAAAACATGAACATCTGCACATCTAGTGACAGGCAATCGAACTCTCTGCTTAATTCAGAACATTCTACTTAATTTGGTGCTAAAATTGGGGCATTGAGTGAATTTCGAACAGAATAATTAAAGAAAGAAATGTGTGAGTTCTTCATAAATGATCCTGTGGAATGGGATGCTAAGAATCATAGTGGTTAGTGTGTCCATAAATAAAACTCAATTTAATTTTCTTATTTTTTGAACAAATGCAGAGAGATACAGGAATGTCATACTCACACATTTTTGAACAGCTGACCGACTTTGAACGTCAGTCTGGACTTTGCTACCGCGCATACAGCTGATGAGTCATTAAATTTCATTCAGGACATTTTTGAAGATAGGGTAATTGGTATATAATTGTGGCCCTCACGATACCCTAATTTAACTGTATGTGATTTTTATGTATAGGGGAACTTGAAAAAAAATCTGATGTGTTATACTCACATGACTTTCTCTACTCTTGTACAAACGCTTATTCCCCATATGCTTCATATTAATCGAGATGTTAATCTTATTGCTAATTTTCTTGTAGATGTATGGGGAATTGGTAGGATTTAAGCGATAGTCAAATATTTTAAGAGCAGGTTGCTACGTGGCGCATTCCATTCTCTTTGTATGTCCAGGAGAAAAAAAATGAATAACGAAGTTGAGAAGTATGAAGTATTGGAAAATTTAAGGGAATAACAAGCAATATCTCGAAAATGGTTCACTCAACAAAAATAATGTATATGGCATAAATTGTGTATTTTAACGCGATCTACATGTTTTGTGTAGTAAAATTTTGTCTATCTCTTATGGCGTTTCTGAGTTATGCTGTTCACAGACACACACAGGACATGTTTCCAAAAATGCTTTTTTTGGATTCAGGGGGCCTCAAAACACGTATTTCCGGTGAAATCTCGGTATCAAATTTTTGGGTGGAATACAATACTTCCCCTACTTACTATACGTAGTGGAGGAAGTAATAAGGGTGTGGAACAAACCCCATACATTGGAAGAACTAAAAGAAAGTGTTAGGCTGGAAATTCATTCAATTTCGGATATAGAATTGCTCAAGGGAATGAAAATTTCCTGAGAAGATGCCAGAAATATGCATATAGAGAAAGACAACGTTTCCAGCAGCTCTTATGACTCTGTTACGGCGGGAGTCCGAGCTGTGGCAGCCTACGCGCGTTGCCGCACTGTACTGCACTACAGTTCACAGTTGAGAAGAATCGTACTCTAGGATGAGGGACCAGGGAAGTTTGTCTGCTCGGTTTGACTCGGGGAGCTCTGATCTATTTGGTTGACAACCCATGAGTGAGTGTATGCATTTGCAGAAAGAGGGCATAGCTAGTATTTGCGTAGTCCATTACTGTTACTGGGATGTTTGTAATCTGCGAACTGTATCTGATATCCTGAGGGAAAATCCCCGAATCATAACCACAGATGCTTAACTGAACCAGGATTTGAAGCCGAGACTGCAGCATGAGAATCAAGAAGTTACAGCTGCATAATTTTGTCAGTTGTTTAATGACGTACAGCTTGCGAAGCGAGTGGTATTTTAATGAGAATAATATGTGGAGCATTGTCCGACCTTGGACTTAATACTTCGTCATGCTTCAAACACGAAGATGTGACTCACTACCAGCGGATCAGAATTGCAGCAATGTATTAGTTCTGCATTAATGTAGCCGATGTTGCTGCTGATCAGAAAAGCAGTCGTTAGAAATGCTGTAATGAGAGAATAACATTTTTACACCAGTGTATGGATATCTATCAAATAAAGTAAGACTGCCTCTCTAGTGCAGTGATCAGCGTTCTAGCTTCTCAACCAAGAGGTCTCGGGTTCGATTCCTGGCTGGGGCAGGGAATTAATCTTTAACAACAATCATCCCTTATCTCCCACAGGGCCTGTAAGTATGAATACGGGAGTGAATGTGTGTGTTTCATAGTTAAAACTCATAAACGTTCAGTGAACAATAACACCAGCTGTTTATCAAGTCAAGCCTCCTATATGAACAAAGAAGCTAAAGGAGGCTACACAAATGGAACAATAAAACAAATATATATTGTCAATATACTGAATGTAGTGTTAGGTGAAATTGCTTCATGATGACACACGCCTTGATTTCCCTTCCATTTTAAGTGGCGCATAATACATGGTATGAAAAGTATAGGAACTTCAAGGTCAGCATGTAGCGTCCGGCTTTTAAACATCAGACTATCGACTCGGTTTCCGACCATTTCAGCTGCCGTGTTGCGGGCGCTGCGGATCCTGAGCACTCGTGGTACTTCTGACGTTGCTAGAAGTACTTTGGGCCAAACATCCGAGCCCCAACCGTGAGGATGTTTAGATTGGGTTGGACTCCGCAGGGCAGTGGTTCTTGATACTCATGGGAGATTGGGTACGTCTGAGCGGTTTTCCGCCCAGGTGAGTTGTGAGACGCCTCAAGGTCCTCCGGTACTGCCTTGGAGAGCCGCTAGTGGGCTGTCAGCCCCACCGAGAATGTTCGGTAGTGTCTTTGGGGTTGACGCGCGTATCCCCTTCCACAATGTAAGGGTGGGGCGGTTTAAATATTCAAGTGCCGGCCTACAGGAAAACCCTTCGGAGGTGGGAGAGCCACTTGGATGGCACCCTCCTCCCTGCGTCTTACTGTACCTACAACGAAATGTGTAATGAAAGTATTTCTCCAAATGTTTTTCTGGATTAAACTGAAGCTGATAGAAAAATAAGCTTTCGTAAGAATATTTTGTAGAAAGTATATAAACAATGGTGGAGAAACCATGTGAATGTAACACATCAGATTTTTAGAAAAAGGTCCGCGTGTGTGTGTATGAACAGCATAACTCAAACATGAAAAATCCCGCAAATACCAAACTTGATATTTAAGTTCAGTATCTTAAGGATGAGAGAAGAAAATTATCCAGAAAATCTCCTCCAGCCTAAACTACCCTTTACATGGAAATGTTTTCGTTATTTTTCTCAAAAATAGCCTAACGATTTTAAATAAAATGCAATATATTAAGGTCACCTATTTATATTAAAGTAAACTGTATATTTTGAATTTTTTGGGAATAGCCTGTGGAGTCCTCTTCATTCGGCATGTCTTTTGTATAATTGGTGGCCAGAAGAGATAGACAAAAATCTACTGCACAAAAAATGTAAGCCCTTCACCATACTGGGGGTTAACGTTTATGCCTCACATTCAGGTCAGAGTTCGAATCTTGGTTAGGGTGAGTTATCCGGGGTTTATCCTGGAAAGTAGAATGTCGGGTAACTTTAAGCTCTATGGGCCCCGGGCTCATTTGACCACCATTTCACCAACGTAGGTCATTCATTGTTCGATATGACCTACTGGTTAAAGGATATTAAACTATTTTTAAAAATATGAAGTGTTACATTCACATGACTTTCTCTACCCTCTATTATTTATTAGTGAATATACAAATTGTTCTTACGAAAGCTAATATTTCTATCTACTTCATTTTAATCTAAACAAAGCTTTGTAACAATAGCTAAGTTACACATTTCGTTATAGATCAAAAGAGAACAGTGACAGTCAAATGTTTAAGAAGTGGACGCTATATGCTGGCCTTAAAATTATTTTTTACTTTCTCTACTACGTATAGCAAGTAGGGGAAGTATTGTATTCCACCCAAAAATTCGATACCGAGATTTCACCGGAAATACATGTTTTGAGACCCCCTGAATCCAAAAAAGCATTTTTGGAAACATGTCCGTGTGTCCGTTTGTAAACAGCATAACTCAGAAACGAACAGTCGGATAAACACCAAACTTGGTATTTAGGTTCAGTATCTTCCAGAGATGCGACACGAAGGTTTTCAAGAAAATCCCCCCACCCCGGATTACCCTTTACATGGAAGATTTTTCGAAAATTTTAATTTTCTCAAAATGGCTCTAACGATTTTGA
Source organism: Deroplatys truncata (assembly GCA_030765065.1). Classification (NCBI taxonomy): domain Eukaryota; kingdom Metazoa; phylum Arthropoda; class Insecta; order Mantodea; family Mantidae; genus Deroplatys; species Deroplatys truncata. The sequence continues at coordinate 20,781,937 of CM060979.1, forward strand.
TTAAAATATCATATGTTTAAGATATTTTTATGACAAATGAAATGTATATCTCGAATTTTCTGGGAATGTCTCCAAAAGTATTCTTCATTGTGAACGACTTTTGCATAACTGGTAAACCATAAGAGATAGACAAAAGTTTACTACACAAAAAATGTAGATTGCGTTAAAATACACAATTTATGGCATATACATTTTTTTTTGTTGAGGGAACCATTTTCGACATATTGCTTGTTATTCCCTTAAATTTTTCAATACTTTTCTCAAATGGGAATTCGTTATTCATTTTTTTGTCTTGGATATGCAAAGAGCATTAATCTGTGGCAAAGGGAATGGTGCTGCACCTAGCAACCAGCTATTAAGAGATATGTATGTGCTTAAAGGCTACTGTTTTTCTATATTGCCCTTGTAAATATATATTCCCCTTACATCTACAAGAAAATTAGCAATAAGATAGAGTCTGCAAATGTTTATCTCGATTAACATGAAGTAGATGGAGAATAAGCGTTTGTAAAAATAGTTTGTACAAGAGTAGAGAAAGTCACGTGAGTGTAACACATCAGATTTTGTTTTCATGCAATCGCGAGAAACAATTGAAAATCGATGGGGCTTGAAAAGAATGGCAAAATTATTGAACAATATGAACCATTAATAACGAATATTTTGAAAATGGCTCATGTCACAAAACGCAAGTTATTTGAAGAAAAAAAACGTGTTTGAAAGAGATCTACATTTCCTGTGTAAGTACGTTTTTATTTACCAGTTATACAAGATTATACAATTCCTTCCGAATGAAGAGGACTTCACTTGTTATTTCCAGAAAATTCAGGACATACAGTTTGTAATGTAAATATCTTTAATATATAAAAATCGTTAGCCATTTTAGAGAAAATAAATTTCGCAAAATATTCTTGAAAATCTTCGAGTCGCATCTTTGGAAGATATTGAAGTGAAATACCATGTTTGGTATTTATCAAATTTTTCGTTTTTGAGTAATGCTGTTCAAGGACACACACATGTAGACGTTTTTCTAAAAACCTTTTCTTTTATATTCAGGGAACCAGAAAACATGTATTTCCACTGGAATCTCGATATCAAATTATTGGGTGGAATTGAGGCAATATTTTTAACACTTAAATGATATCAGTCTAATTATATAATATAAAATATAATAACAGCCCGGCTTAACGCAATATGTGTATAATAATATATAAAGTGTATGTAACAGACATTGTATTATGTTTATATTATTATGTACATTGTTATGTGAACGTATTACGTAGTTTAACAATGTAGGAGCTGTGAGAATAGAAGCAAGCTGCCTTCCGTAGCAAACAGAATTATAAAGTAGATGCCGAAAGTTGCTATCAATGAGGTAACCCTGAGACAACAATAAATTAGAAAGTTTAAAAAGGCTACTACTAATTCTTGGAACAATAATGTAATATTTAAAACAGTTTATAAATAGGCAATCAAAAACTAGAAAAAGCTTAAGTTAAATAAAAGTATTCTATTGGAGTAGGCTTAGCCAATCAGAGACTTGAAATAGAGGAAATGTACAGATTCAGGCGAGAGACGCTACAAGGAAGCGTAACCAAGCAGTTCGGTATGGTATGTGTTTAGTGTGAGATATGAAATTTTATTGGGGCGAGAATAATATAAAGTTTACGCGTTAAAAAGTACAATTAACAATAATCTCACAGCTCTATAGTAGGATACATCGGTGAAGTGTTATTTAATCGTGTGAAGGATTAATAAAAAAATGTACAATACGATTATAATTTGTGTAAGCCTTCATTCTTTAGCCCCACCAGCCCTGCTAAGAGATACGTGCTTTACAAATTACTACTGATGAAGCCGAGGCATACATACATAAGTAAAATAAATAAAATAACATAAAAATAAAAGTGAAATTTTAAACGTGGGGCGAAGGCCACCGGAAAGTGTGTATTGTGCGTGGGGCGAACACTCCAAGAAGCAATCTCCCGCAAGTTTGGCATCCATTACGTGTGTGGTCCAAAACAGCTTCAAGTTTGGCGTCCCACACGTGGGGCAGAAACTACTTCAAAATGCAATACCTTCACTACTTACTAGTATGTGGTTGAGAAATTAAAAAATTGGAGCTCTCGTTAGAATACACAACTTATGTTAATTTTTTTGTGGCATTAACCATTTCCGAGATATTCTTTGTAATTACTTTCAATTCTCAAATACTTTATACTTTTTTTTGTTTGTTTAAGTGCTTTCGTCGTTGTTCGTTTTTCCTCGTTATCATGCAAAGAGAACGGAATTTCAAAGCCATCACATGGCCACCCGCTTTTAAAACATTTGGCTAACGCTTAAGCCTGCTGTATTCCCCTTGTACCTAAACGAAGTTTGTGAGGGGTACTAAGTAATAGAATAATTATGAGCCTGAGGGAGAAAGTGGCGATAAGAGTATTAGGATAACAATGCTGATTTAGGAAAATGAATGTTTACTTTCTTTAGGAAAGCTGTCTCGCTTAGTAACAATACAGAGTATGTTTAAAAACTGGTCATTATACTTGTGTTAGAGTTGCAAGATCTCGTGGGAAAACAAGGCGTGTCCCCTTCCTTCAATTTGCATCATCAGATTAGGAAGGGATCCATGCAGAGTAATGTTAAAACAAGCTCGGGCACAATGGACTTTTGTCAATTACTGTTGGAAGGATGTGTGTGCGAGTACGTAATGGGCATTAAACGCAAGGAGAAATCTGCGCTGAGAACGACAGCAGGGGCACTTTCACTACGTGTTGCTGCGAAGTCAGTGAAAGTTTTAGGAAAATGGGATCATCACTATATACCTACCTTCTGTTTTGCAGGTTTGGTAGCTTCTCAACACCGGAATATCAGGATTATTAGGTTTCGTTCAAACTCGCTTTCATTTTAAAGGCCACTTGTGAGTTTTGTGTTACTCATTGGCAATTAATTTCTAATAATTATCACTCCAGAGATTACGAGGTTATCGTAAGCTCGAGTGGGATTTATTAAGACTCTTCTACGAATAAAATGTAACATTATTTAAATAAAAATCTGTTGTGGTACATTCACATGCCTTTCTCTACCCTCTAACAAACTATTCATACTACAGCTTATTTTTATATCTACCTCGTTTTAATCCAAATAAACCTTTGCAGAAATAGCTACATTACACATTTCGTTATAGATACAAAGAGAACAGCGATAGTCAAATGTTTAACAACTGGACGCTATATGCTGGCCTTAAAATTCCATACTGTTTCCATGAAATCGCGAGAAATAAGTGAATGTGGACCGGAAGTGAACAATTCAAACCATTAATAACCAGTTATACAAGTTTCAAGATCAGTAACTTATGCAATTGTTATTGACAAAACTCCAATACAAAGAAATGGTGCAAGATGGATTGGCGGCAGAGTTCTATGGTGACGGTATCCAAAAGCTGGTACCACTACTGAACAGGTGTGTGGACATTAATGGTGACTATGTAGAAAAATAAAATAATGCTATAAGAAAAAGGGCCTTACTTAAAAAAAGGACTCACGTATTTTAATCAAAATAACCATTTAATAAAAATAATTTTTTTCGAAAAAAATGTTCCATATAAAGCGTAATTGTGGGTGGGGGGATTTCTTGAAACTCTTCGTGTGGCATCCTTGGAATATTCATTCATTATCTGTTTACCCTCCTCTTATGTAGGACTTAACACCCCCCAGGACTTACAAGCGGGTGCCTGGGGTCAGAGGCCCGTCGAGGAGCAGACTCTCATGGATCAGACAGAGCATCCAGGATGGGTGATTAGCCCAATGCCTGGTATGGGATGAAGAAAGGAGATGAAACGAAATGTTGGTGAAATGGATGAAAGGAAAGGTGATGATGGAGCAGTTGGTGGAATGAATGGCGGGGGAAACCGGAGACGGCGCCGCCATCCTTGGAATATACTGAACTTAAATACCACATTTGGTATTTATCCGACTTTTCGTTTTTCAGTTATGCCGTTCACACGCACGAACCTTTTTCTAAAAATCGCGTGACTTTCTCTACTCTTGTACAAACTATTTTTACAAACGCTTATTCTCCATATGCTTCATGTTTATCGAGATGTTAATCTTATTGCTAATTTTCTTGTAGATGCAAGGGGAATATGGTAGGCTTTAAGCAATAGTCAAATATGTTAAGAGCTGGTTGCTATGTGGAGTATTCCATTCTCTTTGCATTACCAGGACAAAAAAAAATTATTAATTCCTATTTGTGAAAAAGTATAAGTATCGGAAAATTTATGGGAATAACAAGCAATATCTCGAAAATGGCTCACTCAACAACAAAAAATGTATGTGACATAAATTGTGTATTTTAACGCGATCTACATTTTTTGTGTAGTAAAGTTTTGTCTATCTCTTATGGTTTACCAGTTATGCAAAAGTCATTCACAACGAAGAATACTTTTGAAGACATTCCCAGAAAATTCGAGATATACAATTCATTTGCCATAAAAATGTCTGAAACTTATAGTATTTTATTCAAAATCGTTAGCCATTTTTGAGAAAATTAAAATTTTCGAAAAATGTTCCATGTAAAGGGTAATCTGGGGTGGGAGGATTTTCTTTAAAACCTTTGTGTCGCATCTCTAGAAGATGCTGAACCTAAATACCAAGTTTGGTGTTTATCCGACTGTTCGTTTCTGAGTTATGCTGTTCACACACACGGACATGTTTCCAAAAATGCTTTTTTTGGATTCAGGGTATCTCAAAACATGTATTTCCGGTGAAATCTCGGTATCGAATTTTTGGGTGGAATACAATACTTCCCCTACTTACTATACGTAGTAGAGAAAGTAAAAATATGAATTCCTATTTGAGAAAAAGTATAAGTATCGGACAATTTATGGGAATAACAAGCAATATCTCGAAAATGACTCGCTCAAAAAAAATGTATTTGACATAAATTGTGTATTTTAACGTGATCTACATTTTTTGTGTAGTAAAATTTTGTGTATCGCTTATGGTTTACCAGTTATGCAAAAGTCATTCACAATGAAGAATACTTTTGGAGACATTCCCAGAAATCTCGAGATATACAATTCATTTGCCATAAAAATGTCTGAAACTTATTGTATTTTATTCAAAACCGATGGAGCCATTTTTAAGAAAATTAAAATTTTCGAAAAATGTCCCATGTAAAGGGTAATCTGGGGTGGGGGATTTTCTTGAAAACCGTTGTGTCGAATCTCTAGAAGATGCTGAACCTAAATACCAAGTTTGGTGTTTATCCGACTGTTCGTTTCCGAGTTATGCTGTTCACAGGCGCGCGCGCGCACACACACACACGCGCGCGGACATGTTTCCAAAAATGCTTTTTTTGGATTCAGGGGGCCTCAAAACATATATTTTCGGTGAAATATCGGTATCGAATTTTTGGGTGGAATACAATACTTTCCCTACTTGCTATACATGGTAGAGAAAGTAAAAATGTTTTTTTTTTTATTCACGTATATTTCCGGTGAAATCTCCGTATAGAATTTTTGGGTGCAATACAATATACCAGCGGTTCCCAAACTGTGGGTCGCGACCCTCAAGAGGGCCGCGGAATACTACCTGGGATGGTCGCAGTGGATATTTGGAATTATTAATAAATCATTTTTATTGTTAATTATTATTTTAACAATGGGGAAAATGGAATTTAGTCGCCTATTACGTATTACATTTAAACTGAATCATGTTTTGTATTTAAGAAGCATATTAATACTACAATTTCACAGTAAATGCACATGTACAATTTTATTTAAACCATTAATTATTACACTGCACATTAAGGATGATAAGTATGAGCCTGTTTGCTATTAATTAATCGTTCAATGTCTGGCTGTATATTAGTCACACACATTATCTATTCCTAGATTTACTCTTGAAGTTCATCATTGACGAAAATCCAGTTTCGCAGAGATATGAGGTGAATAAGCACATTTAGTGTGGCAGACACCAGGGTATCCTGTTCTTCTTGCTGGCCAGAACTGATACACATCTACCTTCTGGAACTTTGGTCTGAAGAAAGCTCAATTAATTTATCCTTTAATTTCAAAACTTGCAAATTAATGATTAAACAGCGAAGTGAATGGAGGGGTCGCCAATAATTTCATTATCGAAAAGGGGGACGTGTGCGCAAGAAGTTTAGGAACCGTTGCAACATACAATACTTCCCCTACTTACGATACGTAGTAGAGAAAGTAATAATTATTTGTTACTTGTATTGTTTAAAATGAAATCACCATTGTGTCAGCTGTCAGATTACAGCATACTAACCAGCGCTATGAAAAGGGGTGGTGAGAAAAAGTATGTAGTAGGTAGAGAAGGTACTGCATTCCGCAAAAAATTCGATACCGAGATTTCAGCACAATACGTTTGGAGGCCCCTGGAATAAAAAAGCATTTTTAGAAAAAGGTTCGTGTGTGTGTCTGTCTAAGTATTTAAGTTCAGAATCTTCCAAGGATGTGACACAAAGATACCTCCATCTCCAACTACGTTTACATGCAACATTTTTCTAAATTTTTTATTTTCTCAAAAATGACTTAACGGTTTTGATTAAAATACCATACATTAAAAATATTTATATGGCAAACAAAATGTATGTCTTGAATTTTCTGGGAATAGACTATATAGTCCCGTTCATTCTGAAGGAATTTTGTAGAATCTTGTATACACACACACCCACCTATTTTTCTACAAATGCTTGGCCTCTCTATATCAAATTTTGGATGAAGCAGTGGAGAAAGTAAAAATTTTATATAAGAACACTCAGCATTCCGAAATGAATTACTACCACATTTTTTATTCCTCTCTTGATTTTGCAACAGTACTGAAAATAAATAATATCAGGGTTTGTATCTGTTTTCATAAATGCATAATGTGAACACAAAAAATAAATTACCATTCACAAGGAATGTCACTAAACAGAAAAGATAGTCTCTATGGCCTTAAACTATAAGTGAAGCAGGTCTACTCTTGAAGCTGTAGGAATGAATAACTTAAGATGCTGATAATTTATTGCCAGAAATAAAATGCACTCTCATATAATTTAAAGCACTTGCTATAAATTTCTGGCAACATTTTAAACTTAAGTTTCTTTTTTCTTTTAAATTAACATTTAAAGCTTTGATATATCAAAGAGGCAATGTGTCATTTTTGTTGAAAGTTATATTTTCACTTAGGTGCCAAGTACCTTGTAAGCATTCAAACCAGCATGGGTAGATGATGTGAGTGCATACCCCAAAGGGGGCATGTGTCATTGTCACATATGGGATGTCATTACATGTTTAAAAGTGTCCAATTCTTTTCAAGCAATTAAAATGAAAATCCACAATTTCCATAACATTTAAACAGGCAGCAGATGAACTGCTAAACTTAGTCAATAAGGATAGAAGGTGAAAAACCTGGAGTACTAAGTATTGCGAAAACTTTCAATGAACTGGAGCCATGTAAATGAATAAACTTTTTTTTTTACTCTATTTTACTTTTTGTAGCTTTAACTCCATGGTCATATCGCGTTGGTGGATAACTCTTAGAACGATATGTGATGGATAGTTAGCCTTCCAGGTCTCATCCCTGTAACCACCCGCTCCGTCATGTGTCAGAGACATAGCTACTGAATCTTCTGCTTCATCCAGTCCAACCGCCGTTCCCATATAAAGCAGACATTAGCCTTTTAGGTCTCATCCCTATTGTCTCAGAGAGATGAAGGGAATAATAATAATATTTAATCGTAATTTAACTATTACAAAGTAACAGACATCATCGTTATCACATTCTAAAACACTAGATCATCTGGATTTGTCTCTTCACACCTCTTAATAATATAAATTGTTTTAGTTTTTAACCAGTGTTTAAGTACTTTAGTAGGTCTATTTGAGATCACATTACTTGCATTTTTATTAAACCACTTAATTCCCATATGTTTAAAGCTATTCTGAATTTTACTCAGTCTGACAAAAGCAAGATCTAAATTATGTTTATTTCTTGTTTCGTATTGTGGACATCTGATCTAGAATTAAAAGTATGTTTAACATACTCCAGTACCTGTAATATAAAAAGACTAGTCAACGTCATAATATTTAAATGAAGTGTGGTTTACAAGATTCTGTGCTTTTTTACTTTCTCTACTATGTATAGTAAGTAGGGGAAGTATTGTATTCCACCCAAAAATTTGATACCGAGATTTCACCGGAAATATATATTTTGAGACCCCCTGAATCCAAAAAAAGCATTTTTGGAAACATGTCCGTGTGTGTGTGAACAGCATAACTCAGAAACGAACATTCAGATAAACACCAAACTTGGTATTTAGGTTCAGTATCTTCCAGAGATGTGACACGAAGGTTATCAAGAAAATCCCCCCACCCCAGATTACCCTTTACATGGAACACTTTTCAAAAATGGCTCTAACGATTTTTATTAAAATATCATATGTTTTAATATATTTTCATGACAAATGAAATGTATATCTCTAATTTTCTGGGAATGTCTGCAAAAGTATTCTTCATTGTGAACGACTTTTGCACAACTGGTAAACCATAAGAGATAGACAAAATTTTACTACACAAAAATTGTAGATCGCGTTAAAATACACAATTTATGTCATATACATTTTTTTTTTTTTTATTGAGTGAAGCATTTTCGAGATATTGCTTGTTATTCCCTTAAATTTTCCAATACTTTTTCTCAAATGGGAATTCGTCATTCTTTTTTTTTTTTTTACGTACTGGACATGCAAAGAGACTGGAATGCGCCACTAGCAACCAGCTCTTAAAAGATTTGACTGTCGCTTAAACTCTACCACATTCCCCTTGCACCTAGAAGAAAATTAACAGTAAGATTAACATGAAGCATATGGAGAATAATCGTTTTTAAAAATAGTTTGTACAAGAGTAGAGAAAGTCATGTGAGTGTAACACATCAGATTTTTATACCCTTTATTACTCTTATGACCTTTTCTTTGGCAGAGGAAAACCTGTTTAGCACAAGTAGAGTTACTCCATATCAGACCATATTGTAAATGAGTATGAAACAAGGCATAATATGCCTTAAGTATCAGGTCAATATTGGTTGTATGTAATTTTAACTTCCTTATTAAATATGTGTACACGCAGCTAGCTTTTGTATGAGTGCCCAATTTAACCTTTTTGTAAGTAAATCCATAGTGATTTTACATGCTTGTCATTACTATTTAAACTAAAAACAATATTCTATGTTTTTGCTATGTTAATATTAATTTGTTGATTTTGAACCAAACTTCGGACTAACACATACTGGTTTAGCTGTTCTATCATATCAATTTTATATTTGATGTTAGAATAATTGAATCATCCGCATATACAAGGCAGATAACAAGGCAAGTCATTCATGTATATTATAAACAAAAGTGGAAGTGTTGATGACAACAGGATCAAGTAAGAAAAGAAAGGGGGGGGCAGACTTGGCTATGGTAGATACATGTCAGGTAAAACAAGAATTTTACTATAAATTTGTATGTAGCAGAGTTTACTGTTTTCCAGTACAAATTTTAATAAGCCGAGCATTTTTGTAAAGTAATCTGTCTATATTCGAAGACTTTACATTACTTTAAATAACATTGTTACAAAAAATGACAAAATTTATTTATAATGTTGTCATAAAGGTAGTTGGTTTACTTGGTTTAGATAATGTAAAAATAAAAATAGTACACCTCCATTGAAGTATCCATGTACACTTGGCACCTAGACCTAAGCCAGTTTCATGGTTTCAATGTTCCCTTGATTCATTGCTATGTTGACTAAACACATTTATGTAAGGCACTGATCAAGCAAGAATATCCAACAAAGCAAAACAAAACCATCTATTTCAGTGTTTTCTTAGAAATTATGGCCAGTATGTATGACATTGTTACAGGAGATAACACATGGAACTTATAAGCTCCTTTCACAATTTATTTTTAATGCTATCATAAAGATGGTTGGTTTATACAGTCTTTCTCGAATAACTCTGTTTCTTGTTTTTCGCACTTAACCTCTGTGGTATTTCAAGGCTTTATTTATGCTGTCCTTTTACTCATAGGTCATCCACTTACACTAGATAATTCGAACATTAGCTAATATGACGACTTTTACGTTTGCTTATAATATCTTTATCAGTTGCTCTCAAGTCTTTTGCTAGAAAAACAATAAAATATACATGTTGAATCTATAATTATATTGATGCAAAGGCCTATAGAATAAACTTAATAATAGTGGTTGGACAGTTAATGACACCTTCCTCTCGTTGTGTGTGTTCCAGTTGCTTTCATCCCAACGTCCAGTCCCAAAAAGCACTTCTTCTTAGATATTGTAAAAATATAAACGGTACACCTCATTGCAGTATCTAGCACTTACACCTAAGCCACAAGGTTCATGTTAGCACCAGCGGCTATAACAGAGGCTCAAGTTGTTATAAGAAGCAATCACTCAAAGATCAATGGCTTCAATTGTCTTTCCCTTTTTTTCTTGCGAGTATTCACATTATTTCTTACTATGTTGAAATTCCATTCATATTGTTTCTGACTAAACACACTTATATAAGGCAACAGTTTAATCTTATGTAAGGCACTGATCAAAAATATCCAACAAAGCTTTAAAAAAAACCCTGCATTTATTTCATTGTTTTCTTAGAAATTATGACCAGTATATATGACATTTTTGTAACTAGTTTGTTTCATTAGCTAAGAACCGAAACCAACACAACATGTTCTCCTCTTATCAGCAGTTGGTTAACATGTCGTTCACAAACCTCGTATTGCTTCCCAGCAGTTTCTTTTACTACAACGCTAGGCGGCCTTGGTACTTTTTTCCACAATTTGCAAGGAGTTTCTGATTCTCCTGTTACAAACAAAACAAACACAAACAATATTAACATTATTGTTGGCTTGCAATAATAATTAGTAAGGACATACAATGTTTAAACATTCACAGTGATCATGCACATTTTATTCTGATCTGATTCAACACTGAAACAATTTCTGTGTATTCCACAAAGCACTGCTTCTCTCATGAATGGGAATATTGACATGTTCTTAATATCCAACCAAATATAATTCTATTGTACAGAGAGAGCCAAAAAACTACGAACCGGCTGCGCGGTGTATTTCCTGTCCGCGTCCTCGGCGCACGTTGCCGTCTGCCGCTATCATAGAAAGGCGCGGATGAAACCATACAACATTTTTAAAACTACTTTTGAAGGCTTTAATTACCAACTTTATGAAAGGAGATGCTGAAACTGGCCACCGTCGTTGTCCATACATTTTTAGCACCTCTTTAGGAAACTATCCATCACTCGCCGTAGTACACGTTGAGAAATGCTGGCAATTTCCTGGCGGTTATTTTGTTTTAATTCTTCCAGGTTGTGTGGGTTTGTCTTGTACACCTTGTTTTAAGTTACCCCAGAGATAGAAATCGCAGGGGATTAGGTCGGCGAACCGAGGGGTCCACAAATCTCCACTAATAATTCTGTCCTCAAACACACTTTCATAAAGTTGTTAAGTAAAGTCTTTAAAAGTAATTTAAAAATGTTGTATGGTTTCATCCGCGCCGAGAATGCGGACAGGAAAAACACCGCGCAGCCGGTTCGTAGTCTTTTGGCTCTCCTGTATTAGCAGAATGAAAACAAACTGATCAAACTTCATCTTTATATAAGTTACAGTTGCATTTTCTGTTGCACATTTAGACACTTCCCTCCACAATGAAAATTAGACAAAAACATAGGTAATGCAAGCATAGAAGCCTACGTCCACATTGGCTGCGTTAACATAAACATGACCGCAAACATAGAAGTGTCATGTTTATGTCTACGCCAAATATAAGAAACTAGCCAATCAGAGAGGGATTCAGATCACGTGCGCATTGTGCCATCTCTCACTACGAGGGGTCGTTAAAGGGGTGAACCTCCCCTAAAAGGGGGAAGGTGGCCCTTTGACTTTAGCCATTCCGGGCTTAGGCCCTTGCTGGCTTAAGGAAATTGGAGGAAGTATGGTGGTTGAGGGTGGCAATTGGTTTTGGGGATTTTTTTTTTGTGTTGAATGAAGGGTGAAGTAAATCTCACATCACATTTTCCGTCGCCATGTGTTGACTCGCTGTCTTTCTGTGTAAAATCACGGGCCAGAAATCACTGGGATACCTATAAAACTCGCAGCAAAACAAATTGTGTTGGTAGGTAGTGCTTTATTGTCCTTTAAAGTTTAAACGATTGCCTAACTCTTCTTCATTATTTACATGTACACGCTATCTAACTAGAAATGGCCCATTTAGAGCAGTTACAAGTCCCTTCGAGCGAGCGCGTCGCTTTGGCTAACATTATGATTAAGCCCCGGATTCTTAGGTTCTGACCTATTTTATTCCTGACCTCCTACACTCCAAACTTCGGTTTATTTTAATGTTTTAGTTACCAACGAGTAATATACTTCAATTTTATAGAGCCTAAATTGACCTAATTTTACGTTAGGACCTAATAAAACCTATTTTTCGTGATAGAACCTAAAAGTGCCTAATTCGGTTATTTAAGCAAATAAGAGTAGCTTTATGAATATAAAAGTATTTTTAAAACGAAGGGAGACCGTTCGAATAAGGAAACTATTAAATAATTAGATTATGAAATCTTGCGCAATACCTTACAATAATAAACTTTAATTAAACCGTCCGCCACAATAATAAAGTAATTAAAACGTTCGCCGCCTTCAGTTATCATTTTCTAGCTATAGTCGAAAGAGGTGGTCAGTGGCACGCGGCATTTCTGAAACGTGTGATGTTTACATACCGCAACAATAGGTGAAAACAGAGGCAAACATTTTAATAGAGCTGTTGAGTAGTATGCATTATTGCTTCTTCCGTTATAGCAAGTTTCTAACACATTTTTGAATTTGGTACTTTCAAATACATAATAAAGTTACAGTTAATTTAAAGTTAGTGTTTTAAACGAAGTGCCCAGTGATTTGCATGAATATATATCCCAAGGATCCTATAAATTCCTAAATTCAGCATATAAGATCCTAATACACTGATACATAGAACCTAATTTTAACTTTTTAGAACCTAAAAATCCGGAGCTTAATTATGATATAAGTCACAAGCTATTGATTCGGGTTACGGCCACACCGTGGTCTACGGGTACCATGCTGGGCTCTATTTCCTGAGGTCGCGAGTCAAACCAGGCGGAGGGCGAAGGATTTTTTTTGGGGCCTAAAAATCCTTAGCATGGTTTCCTTCGGAAGGGAAGTAAAGCCGCTGTGTAGATTTACGGCACGTAAAAGAACCTATGAGTAAAATTTCCGGTCTTTCAAGCCCAGTATAGAATGGGACGCTAAGAGTAGTCAAAGAGTGTCCATAAATAAAACCCAGTTTAATTTTAACCGTGCCTGGCGTGGAGCAGTGGTTTAAAAGCTATTTAACTTTTACGCAAGTAGCTCGAGTTCAATTCTCCGTAGTGGATTGTTATCTTCTATTTTTTATAACTCGTTTTACTGTAATATAGTAAATAATATTGCTTGTATTATTTCATTTTACTTACAAAAATGGTGATATTTGTGCTTATAAACTTAGACCAATTAAAAAAATTGTCATGGTTGTCATCTACCGGCATGAGACTACCAAATAAACGCCACATACGTAAAACATAAATTAAGAAAACCTGTCATATTCATGTTCGTGTATTTAAAATGAAAGAGCGGGAAGTTGAGTAGCTCCACGGAGATTTGAGCTTGCAACCTTCAAGAACAGTAAGGTAACTCTCTACCACTGGGCTAAGAGTACTGCAGTACGACATTCTAACGAGCTTTAGTCATACTCCGCTTGAGCACACCATAAATCAATAAAGTGTGTTTTGATTGCAAATATTCAGCGTTGAAAAACACTGAAACATCTTCCTGAAATCTCGTACTATATGACTTATTTTCTCGGAAGATATCTATGATTATTTTTGTGTTCCCCATCATAACTACTACAAGAATATACGCAGTCGTATGAACAAGCTTGACCGTCCCGAGCGCTCACGGAAGTACACGATTCGAGCTCCGTCTCTCAGGCGCCGGCCAGTTTTAAATTACCCGAGTGTACATTCCTTTTTAGTCGTGTGTACTGTCGGTGGTCACTTCGCAGGTCGCCATGTTAGCTCAGCTGTTTCACGTTCTCTTGCGACTGCCTGCTGTTTATGTTTCAGTTTGCCGTCGTAAATCCTCCATAATATGTCAAAATACAACGGTCATTCTGAAAATAGGGAAGTTCCTTACAGCCAGTCCTGGTTCATAATATTTAATGTGTAGATCTCGCCCTCTGTCACAACCCGTTACATTCACCACGTAATAAGGTCTGCTGTACCAACGGCCCATTTCGCTGTCTGTATCTTATTCAACGTAACGGACGAGTGGCCGGCTGAAACGAAACGTGCGCTTCTTTACTTTCTGAATGACTCTCGCTTAACTTCTTGGGGGAAAAATTGCTCCTCTCATGTGTGCAATAATCCTTAAGTACCTCATTATTTCGCGGCCTGCCACTACGCAGCAAAGTAGGTAGTTAATTCGTATGTGTAAGATCAACAAATGATCGCCGATTTGGCATTCTGTATAAAGCTAGAATAAGTAAGCCGCTTATGAAATGTCGAGAGTCTCTTGCAGTGTGCATTGGGCTGTAAAATCTGAAGCTTCAAAGAGTGAAAAGAAAATGATAGATACTTTATTGGAGGACAAAATCGAAAGTAATACAGATAGCGAAACAGCACCAGTGACCGTGAAATATGCTCCACTTGGGAATTCACTGCAACACATTTTGGCAGTTTATCTGATTACCCTACACCAAACTAATCTATTAGGGAATTTAGGTACAGCGAGGACGGCGTGTCATCTGCTGCTGTAGCAGATGTTGCTCGACAGAGATTTCGGAGTTCAAAGTCGAATGCTAAGTGCGGATATATATGTACACATCCTAAAAATCGGTAACCAAGCTGTACGGAGGACACCGGCCCCATTTTCACAATAAATTCATGGCCCGATATCTGATACGTTGCATTCTGATAGTGGTATACTTCTGTTATATTTATTTGTTGAGCCCCACGTTTGGGAGCCAATTTGCGACGGTATTATTTATAATGTTTGTGTATTTGTGTTTACTTCACGTGGTGAAGCCATTTTGTGACGTGATTCTTTGTTAGGTTTGTTAGCTCCATCTGGTGTTAGCAATTTGCGGCAGTATTAGTGTTTGTTTAAAAGAATGCTACTGTTATTTTATTTAATTTTGGTTCTCTGTCCTCCGGCTAGCTATGATCTTTTTGGTCGAGCACTTCTCTTTATACAGGTTGTGTAAACGGAAAGGAGTCTTTTATCCAAAGATAACACTGATGAAGGAATTTGTTTTACACTTTTATTGTCGAACACATTCACTATCACATTTACACATTGATCTTGACACTCGCCAAACTGAAACTGTTATAATAACTTATTTACTGATCATTCTTAATTCGAGTACTTCAACTTTCTGTGTAATTAACTTTACAACACTTGAGATTTTTCATAACTCTGCTGGACTGAAGGCGACGTGTAACGTACAAATATTTTCGATGAACTGACGGACTGAAGACGACGTGTAGCATACAAATATTTTCGGTGAACTGACGGACTGAAGGACTTTACCTCTAACCTAGCCCTTTTTATACTCCTACACCCCGATATGCCTAAAGATTATAACTGAGCTGCAATTGGCTAATAAAACGCGCCAACATTAGCGTCTATTTTTATATCCAATGAAAATTATGAATACATATGCTCTAGGTATAATGTTCCAGCAAATTCTAAAGGAAAAACGCGCCAACATTACGTAACTTCCTCGTCTCTAATAATGATAAACAGCTCACCCCCTCGCTGCATTATTGCACGCTATTATTGTCAGTTTCAGTAAGGCAGTATAAACTTACTTCCCAACAATAATTACAATCAACAAACATCTCAAACCAATGTCACATAATAACGCATATTCATACTATAATCACTCTTTACATTTAAATAATTTGTGATACAAATTACTGCATCAATTCACACGACTTTCTCTACTCACTCATACAAAATATTCTTATTCTATCTATTCCTTGTTAATCCGGATAAACTTTCAGTTAACATTTACACATTTTGTTGACGATACGGTAGGTAAAGCGATAGATTTTTTTAAAGAGCGTGTCGGGTAACCACTTTTGTTTACTTTTCCCTTTCCGCCATGTTGCAGATTTCGTGACGCACTGTAAATATTCGCATTTAATTGGTCAAAGCCATCAAATCATTGTCAAACCATGATCGTTTAGAGCATGTCCTTATTTGCTTTCAAAATTTTCAAAGGGTTTAAAAGTATTTGAAGCAATTTGACAGGAAAAGTTGTGACAACCCTTGAAAGGTCTTGTAAAATATTGAATTTGACTAAAATTTGATCGTGTACAAAGGGGCTTTAAAAACGAAAACCACATGTCCGGTGGGTAAGTACTGACTTCGCTTGCACATGTTTCAATACTATAATCACAAAATTCATCTAAATTTTGATCTTAAGGCTTGACGGACATCAAGTCATGCTGACTATTGACTTTGGTCAGTGTGTAGTTTGTTACTGGTAAGAGTGAAATAAGAAAGTGATTGTATGAATTGCCATTTCTTGACGAGTTTATTGGAAACTGTAACTTGACAAATGTATTTTATGATCAAGGACGTAATGTCTAGGTGTTTGACAATGTTATAATTTTAACCAAACCTGTATTAAGGTTGTTCATAATGTTTCACCAACCTTGTAGGAACTAACAACTCTATTCTCGCAGATTTCTACCTGCTATGATTTTGTAGGAATTTAAAAGCGACCCAAAATCGAAACTTCCTTTCCTTTATCGTCCAGAAATCTAAAAGCTAACTACGTACATTGCATCCGAGCAGGGATATACGTGACCTCTATCCAAACAGCTTCCGGGTGAAAACACTCGAGATTTCCTGTTGACACATTTAAACATCACCAACCCAAGTTCACAGCCACGGAAGTGTTTGCTGCACGATTGCGGACATTTCCGTCAGCACGCAGGACTCAGGTGCGAATTCAAGACGATAGTCCATCCGGTCGAGGTTAACCGCCATGACTTGGCCCTGACCTACTCTATTCCCTTCCTCCAGCTTCCCAAAATGACCTTGTGTGACTATGACAAAGCAGTGGCTAGCATTACCCGTAGTACTTCCTGCTGCGCTGCTCCTCTCGCGCCCGGCGGTAGGCAGACAAGCGAGCATCAACGATTTTTACTCTCCCGGCCACATAACTATATGGTGAGTAGAGGGAATGTTGTATTCCACTCAAAAATTCGATGCTGAGACTTCACTGGAAGTGCACGTTTTGGGATCCCCTTTACTCCAAAAGAGCAATTCTAGAAAAAGCTGGTTAAATACCAAAGCTTTTGTTTATGTTCAGGGATGCGACACGAAGATCTCCCACCTCAAACTATCCTTTACTTGGAACAATCTTCGTTAATTTTTATCGCTCAAAAACGACTCTTTTAACGATTTATATCTTGAATGTTGTGGAAATATCCTGTGAATCTCGGTTTATTTAAACGAGTTTTGTATTATACGGGAGTCTCAAAAGATGCACAAAACTTACTACAGGAAAAATGTAAAGCCAATTAAACAACATGTGTTCAGTATTTTTTCCCGTAATCTCGGCCGTTATATATAATGGAAAGTTTAACACCTTTCCTAAGCGTCATCTAAGGTAGTGAAAGTAAAAATAAGTTTTAAAAGAATAGTTTGTAGAAGAGATATAAAAATAAATCGTGGTTATCAGGAAGCGCAGCAGGATTTTGGCACTTAAGCGTACATTCGCCTATTATGCTTCTGGGAACCTCCAGGAGGAAGGGATGAAGTGAAGGTCGCAGAGGGCTACTAGATCCAGCGCGGCGGGAAAACCCACCAAACAAAACTATCGTCATACGCCTTACCTGCGGCTTATTCGCCTGATCCTTCGAAATGAAACGACAGCAAAATTCGCAGCATTATATAATCCACACCAGCATTCCCTATCAACTAAGAAAACTAACAGAACAAGGTCAAATTGGCCGACCCAACGAGTATCGAACCGGGACTTCCCGAATGCGAGACTCATACGTTACCGCAGGGCCATCTCACTCGGTAAAACAAATGATACTGGGTAGGAAAATTCAATTCATGGAATTGAAACATAAGAATTTCTTTAGGGGGGGCTATTAAGGGATATATTTCAGTTCTCTTCAACCTCTATTTACGCGGTCAAAATATTTAATCATATAAACAAAATTTTGTAATGAGCTCATTACTCCACTTTAGTTTTTAAACGCCGCCTTCTGGAACTCCACTTTACTACGGCGAAAATGCATACCTTTCCGGAAGTGCCACAAGAAGAACAGAAGTATAGTCATAATTGTTGCACTACACAAGAAAGAAAAGGGAGACAAAAAGACGGAGGGGGAAAAAAAAGCTACACGCGCGTCTCTGAAAAGCTCAAGGTGCAAAGTGTGTTTACTTGCAACTACTAGTTACAAAGATTGAAGATATGGCATCAAGGTCAAGGTGAGAGGAGAAAAAGAGAGAGCTGCCGCCCCATCATAAATGGGACAGCAGCTTTCAGGGTGCAGTATTATTTGCTAAAGTAGGGACAGAAATTTATGCTCTAGTTCCCTTCATGCATTGTGTAAACTATATGAATTATTTAACTCGCCAAACTTCAATACTGAAGAGTTAGGATATACAAGCATCACGCCACTGAATTGAATGACGTGAAGTTTCAATTGGGGATGATTGCGAACCTGCAGGGATATTTTCGGAATTGCATTTTTAAAACTATATTAACGGTTAAGTTAAACTGAATTTAATATTACGTATAAGTACAACCACGACACTTGAGCTCAATTTCGAGAACTGCTTAACAGCCACCTTCATACCGTGAGGGAACGGCCACGACCGGATAAGACGGGGATTCACCGACGTGACGTGAGCTATTGATTGCGTTGCGTGGAGCTACTGTATTAGGAGTTTAGCTAAGACCTTGTGGTTGACGTAAGCGAACCTGAGGCAGCGCGGTATTGTTTGATCTCGCTCTATTGTTTTACACCCTGTTCCAAAGGTATTTATCCTTTCTTTCCCGGGACAAATGTTACGCGAAGTAGCATCAGTAATACATTATATCACCTCATTAAACAAAACAATTATGGTAATATTTTCAATAAGTAAACCTGTAAAACCTGCATACATGCAAAACAATATAATTATGACCACACGTATGTGAAACTGTACTTGTTGACAATACTTCTGAACTGCTGGTGTTACGCTATTTGCATCGTAGGCAAGAAGCTGCCTAGTCCACTGCACGCTTGCAGTTCAAGGACAAAGCCATTCTCCTGAGTCAACCACAGTTCCATAGGTGTTGCCAAGTTTCAAGAATGACTCAATGGCACGTATTCTTCGGAAATATCGCATTTTTAAATCAAATGTAAAGATAAAATATACACGTAAAACAAACAAATCGTATGTAGCATAAAATACTGTTTAAATTGTTGGACATTTAGTAACTAACTCGCATGCTAGCCTCTGGTTCCCGAGGTCGCGGGTGCAAACCAGGCGGAGGGCGATGTTTTTTTTTGGGGGGGGGGCATAAAAATACTTTCGGAAGGGAAGTAAAGTCGGTGGTCCCGTGTCGTAAATACGACACGTAAAAGAATCTCAAGCCTGAAAAAGAGGCCTCTCAGCAAAATTTCCGGTCTTTCATGCACAATATAGAATGGGACGCTATGAACCATAGTAGTTAAAGAGGGTCCATAAATAAAAACTCTTTTATTCTTCTGTCTGCGTTTTGTTAATTGATATAAACCGACATTACATATTTACATGCTTCGTTGTAGATGTAAGAAGGAATACAGTAGGCTAAAGCGATAGTCAGAATTTTAGTGAGTGATGGCTTTGAAATTCCATGCTGTTTGCATGACCACGAGATAAAAACGAATAGCGAGTTATCACTTGAAAAAAAATTCAAACCAATAAAATATCTCGGGAATGGTTAACGACAATCAGATAATTTAACGTAATGATACTGTTCTGTGTTACATATTATTATTTTTCGCCTTTAAATAAACGCATTGTTAAAGACTTATCCGCAGAAGTTAAGATTTTTAGTTAGGGACTATTTTCTCAAAAATGGTTTCAGATAAATGAAACTTTCCATCTAAAAATTGATAAAATCTGAATTATATAACTATGTCTCATACTTTCTCTACTAAATAGACTTCTTCAAAAAATTCGACACCGATATTTCATTAGAAATACCGTTTTGAGTGCCCTGAATAAGGAAGCCTTCTAAATAAAGAATTTGTGTGTGTGTGAGTGAGTGAGTGAGTGAGTGAGACTGAACAGCATAATTTAAAAACGAAAAGTGGTTAAATACCAAACTTGGTATATAATTTCAGTATCTACCAAAGATGCGACACTAAGATTTTCATCCCAAACTACTCTCGTATATTTTGATTTTCTCAAAAATGACTATTCGATTTCTGAAGTCCTTATTCATTCGCTAGAAATGAGGATAGAAGATTGACAAAAACGTACTACACAAAAAAATGTAGGTCTCTTTAAAATTCACAATTTATTTCAAATAACTTTTATGTGCCCATTTCAGAGATATTTGTTATTGCTTTGAATTTTTTAATGCTGATGTCATTTTCTGAAGTGTTGCCACCATTCAGTTGTTTCTTACGATGTCATAGAAAGAATATGCAGTTTCAAGGCCAGTATATAGCGAACGTTTTGAAAAATTTGACTGTCCCTTCGGTTTCCTGTACTTACAATATGTATTTAAAAGTATTTCTGTGAACGTTTGTCTGATTTATATGAAGTAGAGAAAAAATAATGTGCAAAAATGCTTTGTACAAGCTGCAAAAAAACAAACGATAGACGACAGTGGTTAAGACTCTCGCCGCAGCCGGGAATCGAACCCGGGTCCTGGGTTGAGAAGTCGTCTGTTTACTTCGCGGCCCCATGGCGCTAACTTAACATGCGCAGAGAAGCAAAACAATATGTGAAAATAAAGGACAATTTAAAATGATAGCAACACCTGGAGCAGGGCGTTTACCCAGGATGGCGTGCACGTTTATATAATAGGTGAATAAGATTGACATGGCACGTAAGGCGCTGCAGCAGAGCGGAGGAATGACGCAGTTGAAAGTTTTGGTGGAGGAGGAGGAGAGGGGGGAACGGAAGGTCGGGCAGTCACCCAGGAAGTGCTTGCTTTGTGGCACAACAGTAGCGTGGGGCTTGTTGGACGGGATTCGAACCCGGAATATGCTTGTCTAATGAGGTGAAAGTGACGACCGAAGGAAGGATAAACGCGTGATTCATGATCTTACGGACAATCTTCCATCATAATGTATTACACTATCAGCACAATACTTGCAAATGGAAGTACGCTCACATCAGAGAGTCGTGCATTTATTTCGGCTTGGATGCTGATGCGGTTTTTTCCCCAGCAATCTTGGACCATGCAAATAGCAAATCATTTCTGTGCAGTTTTCTCTGTTATACACACACTTTACTAATATTACTGTTCGAAATGGGATAAAATACAATGGAACACGTGAAATATTTTGCTTACCAAAGCTGTTAGCTGATTTGATTGTAATGAAATGACAGTGAACAAAATAGTAAATTTCAGGGTATCTAGTAGACTGAAAAGCACTTAATGATTAAAAAAAGAAACAAAAATTGTTATAATTTCAGTCAATCGCTCAGTACCTGTGTATGATTTGGGAAATCTGAAAACCATATGTAGTTTGGTGCTGCGCATTCTATATTTTGTTCCTCGTCTTCATCATCCCAATCCATAGTACATGGGGTATAAAAGAAATGTTTACACGATCCACATGTCTGCATTAAGTTTAGCATTACTAGTATAACCTCTGCATCCACTGAAAGAAGATTCTCGACGCTCAAGTATAGACTTGTCTATAAAGACAGACACAGAAACGATCACTGGGAGTTTAGAAAGTTTTGGTTTTCCCTCAGTAGTCCTCCTCTATGTACTCTCTTATGATTCACTCCAACTTTTTATTTGCATACTCTTGAGATATCTGATTATATCATCTTCCCATCTATTTTCAAGTCTGTTTCTTGTTCTAGAATCGAGAGGTTTCCATTTAAATATTCTTTTAGTTCTCTCATCTGACATATATAATATTATATTGCATATTATACAGGGTGATTTATGAAGAACTGATACATTTATTTCTTTAATTGTTTCAAAACGAGTTATGCTAGCGACAACTTATTATACCTGAAATGCAGAGGAATTTTGGGAGATTATTTACCTCTATAGCAAATGTTGGAAATGTCCTCCATCCTGCATAAGGCACAGCTCAATACGTCGTTCCATGTTATTGGCCACTCGTTGGAGGACTATGTTGTCAATAGCTTGAATCTCCTGTGTAATGTTGTGCTTCAGATCGTCCAATGTCTGGGGACGTGTGGCATAAACCCTGTCTTTTAAGTAACCCCATAGAAAGAAGTCCGGCGATGTCAAATCCGAAGATCTCGGTGGCTACAGGTTCTTGGAAATTATCCGGTCGTCAAAGAAGCTTGCAATTAGTGCCATGGATTCATTTGATGTATGGCATGTAGCGCCGTCCTGCTGAAAATATCTCTACATCGTCTAGTTGCTCAGCAAACTCCATGAAAATCCGTCGGTACTCTGCAGTGTCCACATTGTTTAAAAAAATGGTTCCACTATTCTCTGTGCGGATATTGCGCACCAAACTCAGATTTTAACTGGATGCATAGGTGCTTCATGAATAACGTGGATTTTCGCTGGCCCAATAGCGTGAGTTATTTGAGTTCACATAGCCGAATTGCTTCATCTGTGAACCATATGATGGACAATATGGCAGGATATTGCACCATGAACGTCTGAAACCAATGACAATAATTCAGTCGTCTATCCTTATCTGGTTCCTGTAACTGATGGACAACCGTAATCCTATACGGCTTTAGACTTGCACTTTTCACAGCTCTCTGACATTGAGTAGCTGTATCCTGTCTCCTGCGACGAACGTCTTAATGATTTTTTGGGTGACTGATCCAGTCAACAACCGTGGGAAGCCTAGATGAACGAGTTTTGTCTTTTTCACTCACCAGTGATCCAGTTGTTTCCAATTTGTTAACCAGTCCTAGTTTTGTGTATTTTGGGGAGGATTCCGAACACCAAATTCTCTCTGGTATGCCCTTTGAGTAGCTGTAATTGAATTCGTAATCCAGTATTGCTTTACAAGGAAGAGTCGTTCATTTAATAGAACAAAATCTCAAAAACATTGCCGACAACAAAACTAACAATTACGAATAAAACATGAACATCTGCACATCTAGTGACAGGCAATCGAACTCTGCTTAATTCAGAACATTCTACTTAATTTGGTACTAAAATTGGGGCATTGAGTGAATTTCGAACAGAATAATTAAAGAAAGAAATGTGTCAGTTCTTCATAAATCACCCTGTAAATTATATGCCCGAACCATAATACTAAGTCTCTGCGCCTTTTATAAACCTTATGATTTTTGTTTCTTTATTTTGTTATCTGGATTCTCCATTATCCGCTTCTCTTTAACTGCCTCATAAATTCTTCTCAGAATCTTTCTCTCAAAAATTAAAAGCTTTTGTATTAGAGATTCTTGAAGCACACAATTGTGATATAAATTTTTAGGTTATTATTTATTTTATAATTGTGTCAAATTCTTAATTTTGCACTATGCAAACTAATTGATTATAAAGTAAAATTATTTTTTTTTTGCTTAGTCAAATTTGCAGTACTTAACGCGTTTACAAATTGAATCTTCTGCTTTCCATTTGTAAACATTGGCCTTGCAGAATAATTAGCTGTCAGGTCATTAGCAGCAGGAAGATTTCTATTATCCTGGCCTTAAGAGTCTACAGATGTTAATGCCGGCTTCCGGTTGCTGTGTTACATTAAAGAACGAGTTTTACAGCCTACCCAAACTAACTTCTCCACCAAGAAATGGAAAATTCCAAGACCCCGGATGAAAATAGGCACAGCGTCGCAGGACTACGAGTAGCGTTTATGACGTCAGGTTTTCATTGTTTTGTGAAACCGAAATACCGCTGTGTGGCCAACAAAATGAGGCTTTTGTTTCTTTCCTACACAATTGTTATTAAATTTGCAGCGCTTCATGGTTTGTGTGTGTGTGTGTGTCACTGCCACTATATTTACTTCACATTTTTACTTTCTCTACCACATACATAGTAGGCAGAGAGCTATTGCATTCGACCTAAAAATGCGATACCGAAATTTCACTGGGAATACATCTTTTGAGGTCCCCTGAATCCAAATAAAGCATTTTTAGATCTGTGTGTGTGTGTGTGTGTGTGTGTGTGTGTGTGAGGGAGCGAACTAAAACGGACAATCCTTACACCCCAAACTACCCTTTACGTAGAAGATTTTTCGAAATTTTTGATTTTCTAAAAAATTGCTTTAAGGATTTTGATTAAAATACCACATATTATCAAAGATTTTACATGACAAATAAAACGTATATCTTGAATAGCCTGCGACGTCCTCTTCATTCGTCAGAAATCTTGTATAACTGGTAAATGTCAAACGTACTACACAAAAAACGTACTTCTCTTTAAAACACACAGTTTATTTAAATAACTTTTTTTCTTCTGACATTAGTCATTTCCAAGATATCCGTTATTAATGGTTCGAATTGTTCAATACTTGATCATTCTCTTTAAGTCCTGTTAACATTCAGTTGTTACTCGCGATGTCATGGAAACAGCGTGCAATTTTAAGGCCAGCATATAGCGTCCAGTTGTTAAACATTTGACTATCGCTGTTCTCTTTGTATCTATAACGAAATGTGTAATGTAACTATTTCTGTAAATGTTTATTTGGATTAAAATGAAGTGATATAAACAAACTTTCGTAAGAATAATTTGTACACCCACTAGTAAACTATAGAGGGTAGAGAAAGTCATGTGAACTAACGTTGCTCTTCCTATTTCTAAATAATAATACAGTGCTGATAGAGTAAAACAGCACGCTTAAATAAAATAGGAGACTTAAGTGTTATAACTGCCTCTATGGGCTAGTCGATAGTGTTTCGAGTTTAAACCCAGAGGTCCCGGGTTCGATTTCCGGCAGGGGTAGGATTTTTTTTTTTCAATTAGTATCATTTCCTATACTCTTCAAATCTGGAGAGCATGGATTTGAGAGTGCATCTGAGCGTGTTTCACTGTAACATTTATAAACGCCAACGGTAACCTACAAATCAAGCACTTCACATGATGATAGAAGATTTAGGGGGACTATACAAAGTAACAAAAGGCCTACTATGGCCCTGCGTAATATTACTATGTGTTTCCGATGTTCGTCACTGTTCATTCATTGGTGATAGCACTTCTGCTATCCATTACTACTTAATGTTTATCTGGAAGTAAGCTCCCCCCCCAAAAAGAAGTTACTATGGCATGACATGACTCTACACGACATCCTTCATCTTTCCACAACGCGCTCGAAGCAAGAAGATCGGATGTATACACGTGTTAGCCAACTTCTTGAAACTGAAACCGATGCCCTCGTCCAGCAAAACTTAATAATTCTGCGATGACATGACTGTCGCATGCTGAAATTCTCACAGAGAACACAACTTCATATCATGATCTGTAAGGAAAAAATGGGAGCCCATTTATATGGGAGAGTTGACTTTACAGTGCACGTCGTCCATTACTGAATATTTGCGCCTTTCAATCAAATTTTTAATGCACGTTAAGCATTTTGTTGCAGCCAGTGAAGATCGTGATGAAAGATAAGCTCTGGCTTGTCATAGAACTGTATACCAGTTTAGTGTTATACATTCAGTTACAATATAATGCAACAGTAACACTTTGAATGTGAGCCCAAAGCCGTAAAAACGCCCCGCTCTCGTACATTTTACGGCAAACCGTAAAAGCTGGCGATTATGGATGCTAATTGTGCGCAAATATTACCTACCTAGCGCCGTCGCTTTCCTTTTCTTCTTGCGAGTCCATACTTCATGGACGTCCTCGAGAGCCATGTTCCAGTGCTTGTCGAAGGCCACCACGAAGGCGATGCAGTAGCCCCGCAGACCACTCATGTGCCGCGTGTTTACCTGTAAACCCATAAACCAAACACACAGTTGATCAAGGCCCAGTAGAGGATATCCGCGTGCAGGCCTTGCTGCCATACCAATGAGGAAGTCAAACAGAAACAGATCAGAGAAAGTTTTGCATCTAGGAAACTGGATGTTTGGCATTTGAGAGGCAGTGAAACGGAGGTTCCCATTCTCATGACAGCCAGGTGATTAGGTGTTGCCAGAATTTTACACTAAGCAACTGTGTAAAACGAAATTCATCATGAGCATCTCTGTGCTGTACTTAATCTTTCAGTAATGGATTTGTTTGACCTTACCCGTCAACTAATTATAACACTAGTCTGCATTTTCAAACTTTTTGTCAGATGATTTCTTAAAAGTAGGTGTTCTTGAATCAAGTTCTTATGCTGATTACAGAAATAACTTCCGTTTTTTTTACCTTCTCTACTACGTATAGTAGGGAAGTATTGTATTCCACCCAAAATACCGTTTTGAGACCCCCTGAATAAAAAAAAGCATTTTTGGAAACATGTACAGTCGGATAAACACCAAACTTGGTATTTAGGTTCAGTATCTTCAAGAGATGCGACACGAAGGTTTTCAAGAACATTCCCCCACCCCAGATTACCCTTTACATGGAACATTTTTCGAAAATTTTAATTTTATCAAAAATGGCTCTAACGATTTTGATCAAAATATCACATGTTTAAGATATTTTCATGACAAATGAAATGTATATCTCGAATTTTCTGTGCTTGTTATTTCCTTAAATTTTCCAATACTTATACTTTTTCTCAAATTCTTTATTTATTTTTTTTGTCCTGGTAATGCAAAGAGAATGGAATACTCCATATAGCAACCAGCTCTTAAAATATTGACTACCGCTTAAAGCCTACCAATTCCCCTTGCATCTACAAGAAAATTAGCAATAAGATTAACATGAAGCATATGGAGAATAAGCGTTTGTAAAAATAGTTTTACAAGAGTGGAGAAAGTCATGTGAGTGTAACACATCAGATTTTTTCTATCACGTCAGGCTTTTACACAAAATAAGTAATGTTTTGACAATTTTACTAATGAGCGTAGAAAAGTATTCAAATACCATTTCACACAAGGTAAGTCTTTATTCAAGAAACATTTTCAGATCCTTGAAGATGACTGTCCCTCCTCAACATCCAACAGTAGTCGGTCATCATAGTTTCATTCCATCTCCCCTGGCACCTCCTCTCCATTTCCTTAATATCTTGATTAAAACGTTCACCCTGCTCTTCACTACAATGTCCCAGATTTTCTGGAAAGTAGTTGATATGTGAATGGAGAAAATGTACCTTTACACTCATGTTACAACCCATCTTCTTGAAATTTTCCAACACTGTTTCGACAATGGCCTTGTAATTAGGATCTTTGTTATTGCCTAAGAAGTTTTCAGTAACTGATCGGAAGGTGGTCCATGCTTCTATTTCTCTCTCATTCATTGTCTTCTCAAAATCTTCATCCCTAATGAATTTCTTTATTTGAAGACCAACAAAAATTCCAGCCTTTAATTTGTCTTGTGTAATGAAGGGAAATTTCTTGGAAAGTTACTTGAAGCAGGGTCCATCCTGTGGTAGAGTCCTTACAAATTGCTTCATCAAGCCCAATTTTATGTGTAGTGGCGGAGGCAATATCTTTATATCTCTATATTTTTGAAGTGAAATCGTGAAAAAAAACTACGTGATAGAAAAAAACTAAAAGCACTTCTGAAATCAGCATAAAAAGTGAGTCAGAATCACTTATTAGTTTTCAGTCATCCGATATCATGCAGACTAGTGTAATTAGAGTGGTGTTACGCAATTTACGTTTTCCGAGATGTTTACCGTTTCTACTACTAGAGGAAGTGTGGTATTCGAATTCAAGTAAAGCAATTTTAGAAAAAGATTCGCGTATGTGCGTGTCTATGAACAGCATAAATAAAAAAACCAAAAAGTCGGATAAAAAACAAACTTGATATTTAAGCTCAGTATCTTCCAAAGATGCTACAAAATATTTCCAAGAAAGTCCCCCATCTCCAACTACCCTTTACATGGAACATTTTTCGAATTTTTTTAATTTTCTCAAAAATGGCTAACGATTTTTTATTAAAACACCATATATTAAAGATATTTACATGACAATATATATATATATATTGTAGGATCTGCACAAAAAATGTAGATCCTACAATTTGTTTCAAATAGCGATTTTTGTGGGATCAGCTATTTCCGAGATTTCCATTATTAATGTTCGAATTGTTCAATACTTAGCCATTCTTTTAAACCCCTGTCGATTTTCAATTGTTTCTCGCGATGTCATGGAAACAGTATGGAATTTTAAGGCCAATACATAGCGTCCAGATCTTAAACATTTGACTATCGCTGTTCCCATCTATAACGAAATGTGTAATGCAGATATTTCCGGAAAGGTTATCTCGATTAAAACACAGTATATAGGAAAATAAAGTTTCGTAAGAATAATTTGTATACCCACTAATAAGCGATAAAGGTAGAGAAAGTCATGTGAATGTAACACATGATATGTTCTAAATTATATTTTGGTGATATTTAACGACCTAATACTTTATAGGCTTTAAATATCGCCGTTGCAAGGAATTTAGGCATGCGATATCAGTTAGGTGCATCATTACGCCTATTTCAACAAAATTAATTCGTGGTATTAACTTACGATCAGGCATAGGAATTTCTAAGCATTAAAGCCAGGAAGAAAGGAAATGAAGCTGAACTATTATTGGAGTTTAAGCAGGGACGTCGCAGGATCAAACCTCCTCCCATCCCTCATACAGTCTGTTGAAGTTTCAGACAACACTCACCAGATCACATTTACCTGCCCGTCAGCGACTCATGGACGCTCTTTTTCTCTCAATTGTTTGTATTCACATATGGTTTGAGTGTAGATAACTTAAAACTAACAGCTTAAGAATTCCTGGGCTTTTTGTTACATAAAGTGTAATTCGTTTGAATTAGGATGTAGATAGCCCCCCACCACACACACACACACACACACACACACACACACACACACACACACACACACTTTTGTGTTTTTGGTTTAGTCACTAGAGCTCAAAACGTGCGCACTCCAGTGATACATTACAGTTTTGGTCGAATGCAATACCTTATTCCATTTAGGTAAGTAGTAAAGTGACTAACAAACACTTACTTCATAGAGTGATTAAAAAGCAATTTGTTATCTTTTATATGTTAACGTGACAGGATTACAAAATGATGTGTGGAGGTCAACATTATACGTATTTGGGGCAGCGTTCCCTTGAAAGACGGAAGGCAGGCGGAAACAAGGCGATAGAATATCAAAACACTTGATCCGAGCAGCAAAGGCCACCGCTATCCGAGGTAGCGACCTTGTTGTGGCCATGCAGCCTCTGCTGGACCCATCGCCAAGCTTTCTCCTTCGTCTTGCATGCGATTTCACTCCACTTGACCTACTACTTGCTCATCGCTCAACACTTTCCATTTTCGGCGTATTCACGACTCGCGGGGAGGACCAATTCAATTTTGAAATCCACGTTCTTAGTGGAGTATAGCAACGTTTCGATAACCTTCGAGTTTGCACTCAGTCAAGCCATCTTTTAGAAAACAAAAATTTTCGAAAAATGTTCGATGTAAAGGTCAGTTGCAGTGGGGGGATTTTCTTGCAAATCTTCCTGTCATATCTTTGGAAGGTGCTTAACCTAAATGCCAAATTTCTTATTTATCCTACTTTTCGTTTTCGAGTTATGTAAAAAAGTTATCTATCTTTTCTAAAAAGGCTTGTTCTTTTGGATTCAGGGACCTCAAAACATGTATTTCCAGAGAAATCACGGTATAGAATTTTGGGTGGAATGCAAAACCTTCTCTATCTACCATGTATGTGGTAGAGAAAGTAAAAATCTAGAGATAGATGTAAATATTTAGGAAAAAGACGTGCTCAATATCAGAGGATAACCAAAAAGGAATTATTTCAGCGATTCTAGGAAAACGACTTTCTAGTAAGACAGTTGAGGTATATGGTTCATAGGAAGTAAGGAGCAAAGCAGAAAACTAAATTGACAACTTATCACTAGACTGAATTTGACTTCAATAAGGAAGATTTCGATGGAAATAGAAGAAATCTTAATTTTCAAATGAAGCTGAAGATAGTCTTACTAATTTCTTTACACAAAGTCAGAGTGGGGTACCATTTCGTTTTTAGAGAAAAGTAAAACAGCCCATGTGACTCATGAAGGTTATAAATTCAACGTTTAAAAATTATGTTTTTGAAATTTAATACACAATTGACACACCATACCATTAGCATGATACAAATTTTCACCATGTCTCCAGTAGTTTTCAAAGTATTGTTTTAATGGTAAACCAAAATATTCCATACCATGCAAACATTAAAATCTTAGTAATATAAATATATTTTTAACTCTAACGAATATTAAAAAAAAAATTCTGATGTGTTACACTCTCATGAGTTTCTCTACTCTTGTACAAACGCTTATTCTCCATCTACTTCATGTTAATCGAGATAAACATTTGCAGACTATCTTATTGCTAATTTTCTTGTAGATGTAAGGGGAATATATATTTACAAGGGCAATTTGGAAATACAGTAGCCTTTAAGCACATACATATCTCTTAATAGCTGGTTGCTAGGTGCAGCACCATTCCCTTTCCCACAGATTATAACTCTTTGTATATCCAAGATAAAAAAATGAATAACAAATTCCCATTTGAGAAAATAAGTATTGAAAAATTAAAGGGAATAACAAGCAATATCTCGAAAATGGTTCACTCAACAAAAAGAATGTATATGACATAAATTGTGTATTTTAACGCAATCTACATTTTTTGTGTAGTAAAATGTCTATCTCTTATGGTTTACCAGTTATGCAAAAGTCGTTCACAATGAAGAATACTTTTTTGGAGACATTCCCAGAAAATTCAAGATATACATTTTATTTGTCATGAAAAATCTTAAACATATGATATTTTATCAAAATCGTTAGAGCCATTTTTGAGAAAATTAAAATTTTCGAAAAATCTTCCATGTAAAGGGTAATCCGGGGTGGGGGGATTTTCTTGAAAACCTTCGTGTCGCATCTCTGGAAGATACTGAACCTAAATACCAAGTTTGGTGATTATCCGACTGTTTGTTTCTGAGTTATGCTGTTCACAGACACACACACACACACACACACACACACACACACACACACACACGTTTCCAAAAATACTTTTTTACTTTCTCTACTACGTATAGTAAGTAGGGGAAGTATTGCATTCCACCCAAAAACTCGATACCGAGATTTCACCGGAAATACATGTTTTGAGACCCACTGAATCCAAAAAAATCTGATGTGTTACACTCACATGACTTTCTCTACTCTTGTACAAACTATTTTTACAAACGCTTATTCTCCATATGCTTCATGTTAATGGAGATATCGAGATGTCAATCTTATTGATAATTTTCTTGTAGATGCAAGGGGAATATGGTAGCTTTTAAGCGATAGTCAAATATTTTAACGCTGGTTGCTATGTGGCGCATTCCATTCTCTTTGCATGTCCAGGACATAAAAACAATGAATAACGAATTTGAGAAAAAGTATAAGTATTGGAAAATTTAAGGGAATAACAAGCAATATCTCGCAAACGGTTCACTCAACAAAAGAAATGTATATGACATAAATTGTGTATTTTAACGCGATCTACATTTTTCGTGTAGTAAAATTTTGTCTTATCTCTTATGGTTTACCAGTTATGAAAAAGTCGTTCATAACGAAGAATACTTTTGGAGACATTCCCAGAAAATTCGAGATATACATTTTATTTGTCATGACAATATCTTAAACATATGATATTTTAATCAAAATCGTTAGAGCCGTTTTTGAGAAAATTAAAATTTTCGAAAAATGTTCCATGTAAAGGGTAGTCTGGGGTGGGGGGATTTTCTTGAAAACCTTCGTGTCGCATCTCTGAAAGATACTGAACCTAAATACCAAGTTTGGTGTTTATCCGGCTCTTCGTTTTTGAGTTATGCTGTTCACAGACACACAGACATGTTTCCAAAAATGCTTTTTTTGGATTCACTGAGTCTCAAAACATGTATTTCCGGTGAAATCTCGGTATCGAAATTTTGGGTGGAATACAATACTTCCCCTACTTACTATACGTAGTAGAGAAAGTAATTAGATACCGAGATTTCACCGGAAATAATACTTTGAGAATCCCCTGAAACCAAAAAAGAGCACTTTTGAAAAAGCTCCGTGTGTAGTATTACTCAAAAACAAAAAGTCGGATAAGTATCAAACTTGGTATTTAAGTTCAGTATCTTTAAAGGATGCGACGTGAAGATTTTCAAGAAATTCCCCCAACTAGCCTTTACATAGAACATTTTTCGAAAATTTTGATTTTCTATTTAAGGGGACAAGGTACCCTGAAATGATCCAAAATCACATTTTTTGTTTTAAGCATTAATAGAATCTCTATTACTTCCAGTTTCAGAAAATATATACTTTAGGGGGGTTAAGAGGTTTAAATACCATTCTGCATTCCTTTAAAGCTGTCGTGCAACATTTTTAGAACATTTTTATATCTTTCAACAACGAACAAATATATCATACACAGCGGGCAGTTCAGAGATCAAGAAAAGAGGCCAGGACCAAGAGAATGCAATCAGAACAGTTGAATCCAGGAATGAAGGTGCAGATGATTATGATCCTGGAATGTACTGTAGTGTGTCAGAATTTTAATGTTCAAACTTTAAATTCAGTTTTCTCAAAGCGACATTTTTGGATACTTATGTACCTTTTTCTCACAAAGTATGAGAGGTAGATAGCTGAAATTTTCAGTACATGTATACAACACATACTTAAACTTTCTGAACCACAATCATAATTTTATAATGTATATTAGCTATATTAAGAAAGCAACAACGTTGCAAATTTACCTCAGTTTTACTTTTTTGACTTTGCTAATATTTTTATTTTGAATTTCTATTGAACTGATACACATAACTAAGTAATTGAGGTTCAGAAGATAGCTGATTATACTAAGAACAAGATGCAAAAGTGTGATTCTGTATTGCAAGTAGTATCAGAGAAAAAGGTACATCAATTCATATGTTTTAAGAGTACATTTAATTATTTTTCTGCTGAATGAAAAAAAACAAAACATTATGCACTCAACTGCATAAGCTATCAATACAACCAACCACTTGAAATAATTTTCTTGATTTATAGAATAATTCATAAAATGTTCAGGAAAAACCATTGAGAACTTTAAGAACAGTGGTAATTTAACACACTTAAGGTGTAATTTCCGTGTGTTCAGACTACCTTGTCCTCTTAAATGGGGGATATAAACTGCCAGAAACATATAAATTATTTTTTGTAAAAAAGGATTTAAGACACTTTCGGAATAAGCTCTTCAAATTTGGGAAGCTTAGGATACCTCCCCGAAATTTGTTAGTAATGAGGGAACCTGGAAAAAAGCCACAACCAGGTAGGATTTGAACCGTGAATCTTCCGTCAACGAATCCGTGCTACCCGTGTCTGTGAGGATTCTTCTCAACCTTAGGCAGAGGAGCTTACTTGACCGCATTTTGTTTGCAATTACTCAGGATCACTAGGCCCTGCTAGTGAAACCGTACCCTAGCTCCTTAGCTACAAAACATCTGTTTTTGGCATTAAGTTGAATCCTCTTGTTCATTTTAGATCCAAGCGCCTTACCAGATGCAAACTGATACTCCAGAAATAACATGGCATCCCACAATGTCAAAATGAAGTGATTTTATTCGCCTTCCCACTAGAGAGAGTGGAAAAAAGCAATGAAGAGATTGTATAGGCGACCAAAAATTTGCTTAAATTTTATCTAGCAATTTCTCCTAGAGAAAATATTTAATTCATGATGCTCTTAATTCAAGAGCATGTATAGCCTTATACATAAGAAAAGTTAACAGAACTTCTAAGGCCTACAGAAATAGTAGCTCGGGATATTTTAAATGAGAGGTAGCGTGTGTAATTGGAGGGTCTTTGGAGGATTCAGAAACCCTCGCATCTCGACCATGAGAAATCTTTTGTGCTGTCCCTTACATCCAGTACTTATGCCCACGGCGGGATTCGAACCCGCGACCCTTTGCGTCACAGAATGCCGAAGTCAAACACTCCAGCGACCGCGGCTGATGAGCAATAAAATTGTTCCAAAAGTTAAAAAGCCGCCGATATGACCTAAGATGTTAAAGATGGCATAGATTGAAAAGAAAAATTCTGATGTGTTACATTCACATAACTTTCTCTACCCTTATCGTTTATTAGTGGGTATACAAATTATTGTTACCAAAGTTTATTACTTTCTCTATTAAGTATAGTAAGCAAGGGAAGTATTGCATTCCATACAAAAATTCGATACCGAGATTTCACCGGAAATACATGTTTTGAGGTGTTCTGAATCCAAATAAAGCATTTTTGGAAACATGTCCGCGTGTGTGTGTCTTGAATAGCATAACTCAAAAACGAAAAGTGGGATAAATACCAAACTTGGTATGAGTTTAGTATCTTCCAAAGATGCGACACAAAAATTTTCAAGAAAATACCTCCCCACCCCAGACTACCCTTTACATGGAACATTTTTCGAAAAATTTCATTTTCTCAAAAAATGGCTAACGATTTTGATTAAAATGCCATATGTTTAAGGTATTTTCATGGCAAATGAAATGTATATCTGAATTTTCTGGGAATGTCCCCAAAAGCACATTTCATTCTGAATGACTTTAGCATAACCGGTAAACCGCAAGAGATAGACAAAATTTTACTACATAAAAAATGTAGGATCTCTTAAAACAGAGAATTTAGGTCATATAAATGTTTTTTTCTTTCAGTGAACCATTTTAATTAATTCAAGAGGAGGTCAGTGTGTCAATGTCGTCTAGGAGCAGGAGGGATATATAGTATTTACAAAGATCATTTCATAAAAATCAATAATTTTTTTCTAACTTTCTTCTCGCAACGCATGCGAACAGCTATATCACGCCACCGTTTGATAAGCATTATATCTGTTGGTGTGGATTCACTGTTTTGTTTTACAAATCGCAAGACAGTTAGGGGAAAAAAAAAGTTTTGGGTTTATTGATAGTGCCGTAATTCAATACTTTTCATTAAGATTTGAATACGAATTTGTTGTCTCTCCTTTACAACTTGTAATGTTTTGAATCCTTCGTCCGCTGTCACTAACGGCTTCGAGTTTCTGTTCAATGCATATTACAACACGCTTTCTTTTCGCTGATATCTACAGACATAAACCACCCTGACCAACACCAACAGTGAAATAACATTAACTGCATAATGTTTCTTGGAATGTGAGCTAGGGGGTGAGGATTAACTGCACACGTGCTTAGTGTATTGGAATTAAGGGCTGGGCCAAAAGAACATTGCCAATTGTCGCAGCAACGTTGTCAGCGTGAATTTGTGCCCCTCGTATATTTTGTTTTCGTTCATTCTCTCTCTGTTTTTTCACCTTTAGTCCTCCGCATTTCGGTTAAGCGCAGTTTTATTGTAAATGCGACGGAGTAGTGGATTATGGTGTTGGATGCAGGACCTGTGCAACTGGTGCGGGGGATTGCGAGAACCTCCTCAAGTCCTAGATCGGTATGCAGGGTCTGCTGCTCCAGTAACCAGGCCTAAATAAGTCATGTAATTATTTCAGTAGTCACATTGCAGAAAAAACAAAAATTGATTCCATTTTCCTAAGACTAGTAAACGGACAAGTGTGGCAACCACGAGCTTAGGCCTGAGTCGTGACGTTTTTATCGTATTCCATTACGTCATCAGAGAGGGGATGATGGTATAGTGCAAGCAATAATAAAACCATACGGCGATTCTCTTATTAAACGCAAGGTTAGGGAATACTGTCTTTAGTTTTAACTCACCTTGAGGCGTACCCTGCGCTCCATGCAGTCCCGCAACACAGAAAGAGGTCCTTTAGCATCAGTCATGCGGGTCAGCACATTCCTATCTAACCTGGCCGGTCGCGGCTTTCGGACTGGCTCTGAAAACACATCACAAAAACAAATTATAAACATTCTGCTCTTGCAGTAGAAACCATGTGAGCATACGTGCCATTGAAGTAGCTTAATATTACGGAAGCAACGACTAACAATGAAACGTTATCATACGCTGACGTTTAGGGAAGATATGCAGGATATTTCATAAGTAAGGAATACTGCAAATAAAATTAACTTTTTTTATATATATATATACATGCTGGGGCATCTTTATCTCATTTATTTGCATGAACAGTTTCATTTGTTTCGCATAAAAGATTGGGTTTCCAGAGAACAGTGTAATTGTTGGCTTGTTTTAACAAATTTTCTCCACAATTTACTCAACTACTATAACAAATGACATTCACATTATTAAATAAAGTGTTCAAAATGTTCCCATAGCAACCAAATCTTTCGTACGAGACCAATAAAATTGTTCATGCACTTAAAATAAGTACCTTTCAGGGGGAAAAAATGAAAAAAAGGTGTTGCCATTTAAGATTTTGTCGATGATGTCATTCCTGTACCATGTGGCTGAACATTTTGTAAACTTTTCCTTTCAACATATTAAATCTGACGTGTCAGAGCATTTATTATAAAAAAGGAGTTAATTTTAGTTTATTTGAATTATTCCTTATAAAAGAACCTGCATGCAGTTTTCGTGTACCTATTTGCAACTCTTCACTCGAACCATCGCCATGCGAACTTCATTAGCATGTGTGCGTCATCTAATATACCTTAATAATTCTCATTTGGTTTGGGGTTTCTTTCTTTGGTTAGACTTTTATTTAATATTGCAGTGGAATTACTATTATTATCATTCCGTAAAAAGTAATAAAAAGAAAGTTGCCTTTTGTTGGTATTTCCGAACAAAATGCAACACTGTAACGATCTGGAATAAAGCAGCAAAAATAAACCGCACGGGCCCGATGTAACGTAAAACAGAAATTACACTGGAGAATATAAAGAACGAAGAAGAGTGAAGAACAGTCACCAATACAGAGGAGAAGAAAATAAGAAAGCGAGCGACTAGCAGCTCTAAATGAGACAGTGACTGTGTGTATAGAACTCCACTTATATTGTGTGAAATTCAGGCTAGAAACCAATTTATTTCACGCTTCTGAGCGTGTTCTGTTACTGATTATAGCTTTCTCTACCACGTGCATACTAGGTGGGTAGAGAAGGTATTGCGTTTCACTCAAAAATTACATATCAAGATTTAGCCGGAAATACATGTTTTGAAGGCCCCTGGTTAACAAAAAATTAGAAAAAGGTCGGTGTGTGTGTCCGTGAACAGCAAACTCAAAAACGAACGAAATGTCGAATAAATACCAAATCTGTCATTTAGGTTTAGCACCTTCCGAAGAAACGACACCTTACACTTACTACCCTGTACATTTTTTGGAATTTTTGATTTAAGATATTTACATGACAAAATGTGTAACTTGAATTTTCTAGGAAATAGCCTGTGAAGTCGTCTTCATTCGGAAGGAAATTTATATAATCCTGCGCATAACTGGTAAACGTGCCACACAAAAAATGTAGATCTCATTAAACTACTTTATTTGCGCCATCAGCCATATCCGTTATTAATCGTTCGTAGTGTTCAATACTTTCTCATTCTTTTCAAGTCATTTAGATATTAAGTTGTTTCTCGCAATTGCACGCCAACGGCGTGGGATTTAAAGGCAGCGTATAGCGACCAGTTCTTAAAACATTTGAGTATCGCAAGTCCCTTTGTAATGCAGCTATTTCTGCAAAGGTTTATCTCCACTATAATGAAGTAGACAGAAAAATAAATATTCGTAAGAACAGTTTGCAATATTGTAATAAACGCAATATCCGAAATTTTAGCAATTGTAAACCAGCATATTGAATGACCATTAATAGCAAATTTAGTCAATTTTAGTTCTTAGTTTGGCTGTATTTAATGTCAGATGCTGCACCGTCTGCTCAGCAGACCCATCAAAATATGAATATGCATTTTTATGTGACATTGATTTGAGATGTTTGTTGATTGTAATTATTGTCGAGAAGTAAGTTTGTACTGCCTTACTGAAACTGACAATAATAGCCTGCAATAATGCAGCGAGGGGGTGAGCTGTTTATCATTATTAGAGACGAGGAATTTACGTAATGTTGGCGCGTTTTTCTGTAGAATTTGCTGGAACATCTTCCCTAGAGCATATGTGTTTATAATTTTCATTGGATATTAAAATAGACGCTAATGTTGGCGCGTTTTATTAGCCAATTGCAGCTCAGTTATAATCTTTAGGCATATCGGGGTGTAGGAGTATAAAAAGGGCTAGGTTAGAGATAGACCCCGCCAGTTCGTCAAAAATATTTGTATGATACACGTCGCCTTCAGTCCGTCAGTTCAGCAGAGTACACGTCGGCTATCGATTCACAAGTTACGCGTAGCAGAGTTATGAAAAATCTAAAGTGTTGTAAAGTTAATTATACAAAAAGTTGAAGTACGCGAATGATCAGTAAATAAGTTGTTATAACAGTTTCAGTTTGGCGAGTGTCTAGATCAATGTGTAAATGTGATAGTGACTGTGTTCGACAATAAAAGTGTAAAACAAATTCCTTCATCAGTGTTATCTTTGGATAAAAGACTCCTTTCCGTTTACACAACCTGTATAAAGAGATGTGCTCGACCAAAAAGATCATAGCTAGCCGGAGGACAGTAAACCAAAATTAAATAAAAAAACATTAACATTCTTTCAAACGAACACTAATACTACCGCAAATTGCTAACACCAGATGGAGCTACAAACCTAACAAAGAATCACGTCACAAAATGGCTTCACCACGCGGAGTAAACACACATACACAAACATTATAAGTAATACCGTCGCAAATTGGCTCCCAAACGTGGGGCTACAATTAATGTTAAATAAATAAATAACATTAATAATAACAC
Organism: Deroplatys truncata; assembly: GCA_030765065.1. Taxonomy (NCBI): domain Eukaryota; kingdom Metazoa; phylum Arthropoda; class Insecta; order Mantodea; family Mantidae; genus Deroplatys; species Deroplatys truncata. The sequence goes on from CM060979.1 coordinate 20,821,112, forward strand.
TTCACTTTTAATAGGCACTCCGTGTTAAATAGCAACACAAACACAATACACTATTTTAGAGTATTGGTGCTTTAAAAAGATAGTCAATTTTTCTTTACTTCTTTGAGTTTCCCACATACGCACTAATCACAGAAATTCTGTCGTCATTTAAGTTTTGCGATGATAAAAATCGCTGTGTAATTTCTAGAGCTTGAATTGCCTCGTGCAACTTTCATTATTTAGATCTATTGAGCTGAAGTTACAACCAGTCCTGGAATACATACAACATTATCAGAACTGAAGACAAACACCTGCATATAATGGAGCCAGGACGCATTCCCAAAGGTGTAATAAAGTACATTCCTAGGAAAAATATATCACCCTGCCGTACCGAGAAGAGATGAAGGGGGAAATTTCTTAGTGAGATCATAACAGACCTAATGGCCTAACACTTGGATGGATGAAGAAGAAGATAAATGAGTAAGTAAATTAATATATTTCGTACATGGGGACCAGAAAAATGTGACGTATTAATGAGAAGACGCATAACTGAGCTAAATATTAATGGACAAAGTTCGGTACCTAAAAAATTAAGGTATAGGTGGTGTCTTTTAAGTAATGTGGTTTTTAAGCAAAACTTTATTTGGAACGTTTTCTGACAAGAAGTTAAAACTACTCTTCAAAGTAGAGATCATCAGATTCTATGGTCTCTAGCCATCTTTCAGCGAGGTTTATTATCCCGCGACGGTACCGATGTCTGATTTTTGATGCGAAGAATTCGGTGAGACCCACTTCCACAGCTTGAATGTTTTCGAAATTTCTTCCATGCAAGAAATGGGACTATGGGTCGAAAGAAATGGTAATACGAAAGAGCAAGATCAGGGCTGTATGCTAGGTGTGGTAGCAGTTCCTGAATCTTTGTCATGGTTATGTGCAGTATGGGGTGTTGCATTGTCCTGCTGCAAGAGAACTAAGATCCGTATTGACTGCACGCCCGTTTGGAACAAACTACCAGTGAATCGCTCCTTCAGAATTCCACTAGACACACAGCGTTGCTTTGGGGCTGAAATGATTTTTTTTAACGATGACTTTCGCCGGTTGACGGGGACTGAGCCACTGTTTCGAGCCGTCAGGGTTGCGATAATAGACCCATGTCACATGTGACAATTCTCCTGATAAATCTATCATCCATGGGATTACCGATACACTGACAATAGATACGTCGAGTCTGTTGAGGTGTCAATTAATGAGGTACAGATCTACAGCTTCTGTTTGATTTTCAAAGTTTCTTAATCGGCGATGTATGATAGTTTTTGATGGACTAAGAATACTTTCTTGAGGACTTTCTTCCAAAACTCTGCTTGTATTCTCAATATCCCATAATATAGGCCTTCCAGAACGTGGTAAATCTTTAGTGTTTTAATCTCAAACTTCGTAAACTTCCATTTTGTGAACGTGTATTAACAACTGACGACTGACACATTGTCGCAATACTAGCCATGGCATCCTATAAGTAGCTTTGGTGAACCATCGAAAACCAATTCTATCTTATGAAACACCAAACTTAAAAACCGACATTACTTATGACACAACCTAATATATCTGCGAAAAAACGTAGAAGTGAGATTTAACTGTAGTTTGTACTTAATTTTGATTCAAACAACCGATAATTATTTTAAATGTTCAGTATAGATGTAAATATATAATTGTAATAATGAGTCAAGTGTGCTTTATTTCAAAGGCTAGTCTAACAGGATAGGGAGGCTATTTTCAATTAACTGACTCGACCTATTCGTATTCCCGAATTCGGACTCGAGAAATATGGTCACCGTAGCCATAGGGCACGGCCTCCTTAAACAGTGTAAGATGCTGTCACATTCACTTCTTGGGTTCTTGCACCGCATTTCTGTCTTCGTTTACATTCGAGCACAGATGGCAAGCGACTGAACACTTCAGTTTTCGGAAGCAAGCGGCAGTTTCCAGCAGAAAAGCCGGTATGTAATAGTGCATTACGGGCTGAAAGCGATAGTTATAAAAGAAAGCAGAAGTAATCAGCGAAAGTAATAAAACATAAATACAAGGAGAAAACTGTTGGAACCAACGAGAAAGTGACTAGCTCCAACTTTCACTGCGATACTTCGTACCCTCCTCCGCCTCCTACCGCAGCTAACTGCCGAGAAAGGAAAATACTTCTCACCGTATTCAAGTAGCCCACATCATCGCTATCTGCACCTATGCGTCCTTCTGCAGAAGAGGAACATAGATGATGGGCATTGCGAGTATAAGAATTTGCTATTTCCTGTAATATTGGGCATCAACGGAAATTATTTCTGCGGAAGTAATGACTTAGTTGACAAAACAGTAATTTGTTTTTTGTTTTGAACAATTCCATGGAAGCATGTGTACTTCGACTGCTTACCTATATAGTAAGTGAGAAAGAATTGCATTGCACCCAAAACTTCGATATTGAGATTTCGCCCAAAATCTTTTGAGGCTCCCTGAATGAATAAGTAAATAAAAACGCAAAATGTTCGTGTGTTAAATACCATTAAATCAGGTTCATCTCTTCCAATGATGTGACGCGAAGATTTTCAAGGAACCCCCCCACACACCAAACTAGTCTTTACATATAAAATCTTGGTTATCTTAAAACTGGCTCTAAAATTTTGATGAAAATACCATATGTACAACTTGAATTTCTGCAAAAAGCGTGTGAACTCTTCATTGTGAATGACTTTTGTATAATCGGTAATTGATGCTTGGATTTGTTTAGTAAAAACACCAAATGTGTTGCTTTCACGTGAATTTCTCTACTCACTCTTGTACAAACCATTCTTACAAAACTTGTTTTTTCCATCTACTTCTTGTTGATCGAAATAAACGTTCAACACACATTTACACGTTTCGTTGTAGGTATAAGAATACAGTAGGCTAAAGCGAGTCAGATTTTTAACAAAACGAATGGGCATGTGATGGCTTTGGAATTCCATTCTCTTTGCATGGAATAGCAACTTAAAACTAATAGCGACTTATGTTTTGAAAAACTTATAAGTATTTGAAAATTCAAACCAATAACAAATAATATCTCGGAAATGGCTAACGGCACAAATATTTTTATCTATCTTTAATTGTGTGTGCAGTAAGATTTTGTCTATCTCTTACGGTTTACCAGTTATACAAGATCATTCAGAATGAAGAGATCTTCACAGGCTATTCGCAGAAAATTCAAGATATACATTATATTTTCCATGCAAATATCTTAAACAAGTGGTATTTTAATAAAACTCGTAAGGGCCATTATTCAGAAAATAATAAATAATGGGAATTTTGCCATGAAAAGGGTAGTTGGGGCGGGGGATTTTCTTGAAAATCTTGTGTCGCATCTTTGGAAGATACTGAACATAAATATCAGGTTTGGTATTTATCGGATTCCTCGTTCCTGAGTTATTTTGTTCACACTCAAGGGCCTTTTTCTAAAATGCTTTATTTTGGGGCCTCAAAACATGTATTTCCGGTGTAAGTATGTAGGAGAGAGAGTAAAAATAACAAGTTGTGTTTACAAAAGAGCGAATTTTCGCGTGTTGAGCGAGGATATCGCAAGAGGGATGCTAGTGGTGCAATGGAACTGTGCGCCACATAGTACAAGTGCAGGCAGCAAGGTGAATGACCAGCACAGTGTTCTGCGAGTTGAGCCCACGCGACTCACTCGCTTGCCCGGCCTGCTGAGGTGAATGACCATTGCAATGACCGGCCCTGGTGGAAATGTGCACTCCATTGCCGATATCTCTCGTACCAATGTTTATCTTATTGCGGCTCCATTTAATGTGTTTACGGTGCCAACTGAAGATGTTTGTGGAATTTCCCTCTCGACCGCAATGTACTGCGAAAATCCAGAGGGAAGCAAATTGCGCCTAAACCGCTCATAACGAAAATGAGATCTTGAAACTAAAAATTCTGTGTTACATTCACATGACTTTCTCTACCCTCTATTAACGGATGTAAAACCTACTCTTACAAAATATTATTTTTCTATCTACTTCATTTAATCCTTTGCAGAAGTGGCTATATTACACATTTCGTTATAGATACAGAGAGAATGGCGACAGTCAAATGTTTAAGAACTGGACTCTATACACGGGCATACTGTTTCCATGCAACCGCAAGAAACAACTGAATGTCGACAGTACTTTAAAAGAATGGCAAAGAATTGAACAATTCAAACTATTAATAACGGATGTCTCGGAAATGGCTAATTCCCCCACAAAAAGTATTTGAAAATAAATTGTGTGGTACGTTTTCGTCTATTGCTTAACTTTTACCAGTTAAACAAGATTATACAATTCCTTCCGGATGAAGGCTACTCCTAGAAAATTCAAGATATACATTTTATTTGGCATGTAAATAATTTTAATGTATGTGATTTTAATTAAATTGTTAGAGGTATTTTTAAAGATTCCCCATGTAAAAAGTAGTTTGGGTTGGGGATCTCTTTTTAAGATCTTTGTGTCGCATTTCTGGAAGATACTAAACTTAAATACCAAGTATGGTATTTATTAGCATTTCGTTTTTGATTTATGCTGTTCACAAATACATACAGGACATTTTTTTAAAAATGCCTATTGTGGGGGGATTCAGGGGGACGGTATTACCGGTGAAATTTCGACATCGAATTTTTAGGACATTACTTCCTCTGCTCTAAAGCTCCCTGTACACGATCAAATTCAATACTTTACAAGACTTTTCAAGAGTTGTCACAACTTCACAACTTTTCTTGTCAAATTGCTTCCAATACTTTGAAAGTCTTGAAAGCAAATAAGACATGCTCTAAACGATCAAAGATTTGACAATGTTTTGATGGCTTTGCCAATGAAAATTTACAGTGCGTCCGGAAATCTGCAACATGGCTACCCGGCCAAGGTATGTCGTATGCAAAGTGATTAGGTTATACATAAGCTGGCCAGGTCTGTACGTCGAGGGCTCCGTGGATTACCACAACAAGATGAAGCAGATGAAGAAATAATTGCCAGGCAGATTTCCGAACTAAGTATACATTAATGCAATGTTATATAGTGTGGTTAACCTATCGGTTGGTGTTATTTCCATTGTATTCAATAATTGTAATGTGATTTCATTGGATATAATACGTGAAAGTGCTACATAATATTAGTTAGTATTCGCGTTATGACTTTTAAGGTTAAAGCGACAATAATACATTAATAAAACAATTTGATGTGTTACACTCACATGACTTTCTCTACTCTTGTACAAACTATTTATACAAATGCTTATTCTCCATCTACTTCATGTTAATGGAGATAAACATTTGCAGACTCCTTTTTATTGCTAATTTTCTTGTAGATGTAAGGGAATATATATTTACAAGGGCAATGTAGAAAAACAGTAGTCTTTAAGCACACACATATCTCTTAATAGCTGGTTGCTAGGTGCAGCACCATTCCCTTTGCCACAGATTATAACTCTTTGCATATCCAAGACAAAAAAATGAATAACGAATTCCCATTTGAGAAAATAAGTACTGAAAAATTTTAAGGGCATAACAAGCAATATCTCGAAAATGGTTCACTCAACAACAAAAAATGTATATGACATAAATTGTGTATTTTAATGCGATCTACATTTTTTGTGTAGTAAAATTTTGTCTATCTCTTATGGTTTACCAGTTATGCAAAAGTCGTTCACAATGAAGAATACTTTTGGAGACATTCCCAGAAAATTCAAGATATACATTTTATTTGTCATGAAAATATCTTAAACCTATTATATTTTAATCAAAATCGTTAGAGCCATTTTTGAGAAAATTAAACTTTCCGAAAAATCTTCCATGTAAAGGGTAATCTGGGGTGGGGGATTTTTCTTGAAAACCTTCGTGTCGCATCTCTGGAAGATACTGAACCTAAATACCAAGTTTGGTGTTTATCCGACTGTTCGTTTCTGAGTTATGCTGTTCACAGACACACACACACGGACATGTTTCCAAAAATGGTTTTTTTGGGGATTCAGTGGGTCTCAAAACATATATTTCCGGTGAAATCTCGGTATCGAATTTTTGGGTGGAATACAATACTTTCTCTACTTACTATACGTAGTAGAGAAAGTAAAAATATTAGTAAAGTAAAATATTTCATTGCAAATTGTTATACCGTGGCGCAAATGGTAAATTGCTTTGCGAGTGATAAATTATCAATGTGTTCTGAAGCCTTTCAGTTTGGCAAAGAGACAACTTGTAAATACACATTTATGACATTGTCAAGTCTTGTCCAATCTTGTCACATATTGAAAACTGAACTCTTGAACTGAAAAAAGACGTTTGATCGTATACAATCAGCTTTAGACGTAGAAGAGAAATAATTAACGGAAATGTAGCAGAAACGATTTGTTTAGGTATATTTGTCAACTGATATATTTGTAGACGTTCGTATGCTTTGTATATAGCAACTTCCAGTCAAGAGAGCAGAATTTAGCTATAAATTTGATCAGTGCACCGAAGTAAACTTCCAGCTGGAGAATTTATAGATACAGCGGTGAAGAAAGCAGAAACGCGCTGTATAATATTTTATTAATTAACGAGCGATCAAGAAGCAAATTGCGTTTAGCGGGTTGCTTGATACAAATTGGTGGTTTACGATCAGTGATGCCAATGCTAGGATATTTAACAGCGCGAAGTTTAACCTTGACATTTAGGCATTAGCAGACTGTTCATACTCGCATTCCCGACTGCCTGTGATGACCTATATTCAACCAGGAAACGCAGATGAAGTGCTTCTACACATTGCAGTACATACATATGCTGTTTAACTTCTAACAAGCACTAATATAGGCTTCCCTATTTGTGACATTCAACCCTGGAACTGAATTTAGATTGTTGAGATTCAAAGGATTCTCCAGTTGAAATACTAGCACTAGTTGCCTGCAGTGTTAAGGGGACAAGGTAGTCTGAACACATGAAAATTGCACCTTAAGTGTGTTAAATTACCACTGCTCTTAAAGTTCTCATTGGCTTTTCCTGAAATTTTTATGAATTATTCCATAAATCATGACAATTATTTCATTCAGCAGAAAAAAATAATAAAATTTAGTCTTAAAACATGTGAATTAATGTACCTTTTTCTTTCATACTACTTGCAATACAGAATCACATTTTTGCATGCTTGTTCTTAGTATAATCAGCTATCTCCTGAACCTCAATTATTTAGTTATGTACATCAGTTCATTAGAAAGTAAAAAAAGAAAAAATGTGGAAAATTTGTAATGTTGTTCCCTTAATATCACTAATATATATTATAATATTGTAATTGTGGTTCAGAAAGTTTATCTATATGTTGTATACATGTACTGAAAATTATAGCTCTCTACCTCTCATACTCTCTGAGAAAAAGCCACATAAGTATCCCAAAAAGTTGTTTTGAGAAAACTGGATTTAAAGGTGATCATTAAAATTCTGAAAAACTTCAGTACATTCCAGGGTCATAATGATCTGCACTTTCATTCCTGGATTGCTTCAGCTTTTCTGATTGCCTACTCTTGGTCCTGGCCTCTTTTGTTAATTGCGTGAACTGCTCGCTGGGCATGATATTGTCGTTCATTGTTGAAAGATACAAAAATGTTCTAAAAAGGGCATTGTATGACAGCTTTAAAGGACTGCAAATTAACATTTAAATGTCTTAAATCCCCCAAAGGTGTATACTTTCTGAAACTGGAAATGATAGAGATTTTATTAGTGCATAAAACAAAAAATGGGATTTTTGACCATTTCAGAGTAACTTGTCCCCTTAATTAATTGATATGTCGCAAATACAGCATTAAAACTTTTCATTAAGAAAGTTGTGGAAATAAAGCACAACATCCACAGCTTCCAAATACAGAAAATTCCCCATTTAAAGCAAACAGCTACGCTGTCGTCCATTATACGCTTTGCTTTACTTCGGGCAAACGAGAGCTCGAATTGAACGTAACAAAAATGGTTTTCTAATTTTTGCTTTCTCTATTACCTATAATAAGTAAGAGGAAGTATTGCATTCCACCCAAAGATTCCAAGTCGAGATTTCATCGGAAATACATGTTTTGGGGCCCTGAATTCATAAAAAAGATACTTTGATATTTAAGTTCAGCATCTTCCAAGGATGCGGCATGGAAGATTTTTCAAGAAAATTCTCCCACCACAAACTACCCTTTACGTGAAAGATTTCTCGAAAATTTTAATTTTCTCAAAAATAGCTTTAACGATTCTGAGTCATGTTTAAAATTTTCCACGGAGCGGGATGACTCAGGCTAACGTCTGTGGCCCGCATTTGGGCGGTCGCGGGTTCAATATCATCCCTTTCACCACTACATCTCATTTCCTTCTTCATCGCCATACCAAGGCATTGGGCTGATCACCCATGCTGGATATGCTATGATCCAAAGTTTGCTTGCTCCTCGACAGGTATTGGCTTGTCATTGGGCTGATCACCCATTCTGGATATGCTATGATCCAGAGTTTGCTTGCTCCTCGACAGACTACTGACACAAGGTATTGTCTTGTCATTGGACTGATCACCCATTCTGGATATGCTATGATCCAGAGTTTGCTTGCTCCTCGACAGACTACTGACACAAGGTATTGTCTTGTCATTGGACTGATCACCCATTCTGGATATGCTATGATCCAGAGTTTGCTTGCTCCTCTACAGGCTACTGACACAAGTATTGTCTTGTCATTGGACTGATCACCCATTCTGGATATGCTATGATCCAGAGTTTGCTTGCTCCTCTACAGGCTACTGACACAAGGCATTGGCTTGTCATTGGGCTGATCACCCATCCTGGATATGCTATGATCCAGATTTTGCTTGCTCCTCGACAGGTTACTGACACAAAGTATTGGGCTGTTCACCCATCCTGGATATGCTATGATCCAGATTTTGCTTGTTCCTCGACAGACTACTGACACAAGGCATTGGCTTGTCATTGGGCTGTTCACCCATCCTGGATATGCAATGATCCAGAGTTTGCTTGCTCCTCGACAGGCTACTGACACAGGGCATTGGCTTGTCATTGGGCTGATCACCCATCCTGGATATGCTATGATCCGAGTTTGCTTGCTCCTTGACAGACTACTGACACAAGGACATTGGCTTGTCATTGGGCTGTTCACCCATCCTGGATATGCTATGATCCAGAGTTTGCTTGCTCCTTGACAGACTACTGACACAAGGACCTTGGCTTGTCATTGGGCTGATCACCCATCCTGGATATGCTATGATCCAGATTTTGCTTGCTCCTTGACAGACTACTGACACAAGGACCTTAGCTTGTCATTGGGCTGATCACCCATCCTGGATATACTATGATCCAGAGTTTGCTTGCTCCTTGACAGGCTACTGACACAAGGACATTGGCTTGTCATTGGGCTGTTCACCCATCCTGGATATGCTATGATCCAGAGTTTGCTTGCTCCTTGACAGACTACTGACACAAGGACCTTGGCTTGTCATTGGGCTGATCACCCATCCTGGATATACTATGATCCAGAGTTTGCTTGCTCCTTGACAGGCTACGGACACAAGGACATTGGCTTGTCAACCCATCCTGGATATGGAATGATCCAGAGTTTGCTTGCTCCTTGACAGACTACTGACACAAGGACATTGGCTTGTCATTGGGCTGATCACCCATCCTGGATATGCCATGATCCAGAGTTTGCTTGCTCCTCGAAAGGTTACTGACCCAAGGCATTGGCTTGTCATTGGCCTGATCACCCATCCTGGATATGCTATAATCCAGAGTTTGCTTGCTCCTCGACATGCTAATGACCCAAGGCTTGTAAGTCCTTCGGGGGTATAAGTCTTATAAAGAGGAGGGTAATTCGTTAAAGAAGAAGCAGTTTAAGATTTTCCATAAAAAATTGAAATGTATTTCTTTAACTTTCTGGGAATAACCTGTGACGTCCTCTTAATTCTGTATGACTTTTGTACAATTGGTAATCTTAAGATCCTTGTTACTGGTTTGAATTTTCAAATATTTACTCATTTCTCAACTGTTAATGGTCATCATGCAAAGGGCATGAAATTTCAAAGCCATTCACACGCTCTTTAAAAAAAATCTGACAATCGCTTCACCTACGACGAAATGTGTAAGTGTGAATTGAAAGTTTATCTGGATTAACAATAGGTACACAAAAATCTTGTGTGATACGTTCCTATGATATTTTTTCTACCCTCTATCTTTATTAGTGGGTATGCAAACTGTTCTTACTAAAGCATATTTTTGCATTTACTACGTTTAATGTAAACAAACCTTTGCAGAAATAGCTCCATTACACATTTCGTTATAGATACAAAGGGAACAGCGATAGTCAAATGTTTAACAACTGGACGCTATATGCTGGTCTTAAAATTCCATACTGTTTCCATGCAATCGCGAGAAACACCTGAAAATCGATGGGACTTAAAAAGACAAGTATCGAACAACTCGAACCTTTAATAACGAATATATCAGAAACGGCCTGTGCCACAAAAAAAGCTTATTTTAATTAAATTGTGTGTTTTAAAGAGAGCTACATTTTTTTTGTGTAGTACGTTTTCGTCTATCGCTTACTAGTTATACAAGATTATACAAAATTCCTTCCGAAAGAAGAACTTTCAAGGCGAAAATAAAAATTTTCGAAAAGTGTTCCATGTAAATGGTAGTTGGGGTTGGGGTATTTTCTTGAAAATCTTCGTGTCGCATCCTTGGAAGGTACTGAACTCAAATACCAAGTTTGGTACTAATCCTACAATTTGTTTTTGAGTTATGCTGCTCACAGACACATGGCAGGCACTTGAAAGAACCAATCCCTAAGTACACAAAAATAAACGAGAATTGCAGTAGTGTTACGGCAATTAAAGTAGACGTCCGCGCCATGTACAGACCTGCAGAACGACCTCTGTGTATTACTGAAAGAGATTGTATATGGTCAGCATTCCGAGACCACCTCCCCGGTGTCCGTGACCAGGAGCCGCTACTACTTGGTCCCATGCCCAGCTACAGACGTCTCGTGACAAGTTGCCATTCTGTATTCAGCCATTATGGGAAACTAAGAAATTTGTTTCTGATGTTACATTCACATTCCTCTTGTACAAAAACTTATTGTTAATATAAATAAACTTTCATTAGACATTTCTTGTAAGTTGAAGAAGAATAGTATACGCTAAAGCGAGTCAGACTTTTATAAAAGGGGATCGCTATGTAATGCTTTGAAATTACATGCTCTTGTATGGCCCTAAAAAAATGTATGTATTTGGAAATTCAAACCAATAACAAAGAATATCTCGGAAACAGACAAGGCCACAAAAACTTGTATTTGACACAAATTGTGTGCTTTAACGAGATCATTTCTTGTGTAGTAAGGCTTTGTGTATTTCTTATACGAAAGCCATTCAGAATGAAGAGCACCTCATGCTATTAGCAGAAAATTCAAGATATGCATTTTGTCAACATATGGTGGTATTTTAATCAAAATTGTCGTCCTCCGTGGTTACCATGCTAGCCTCTAGTTCCCGAGGTCGCGGGTTCAAACCCAGCGTAGGGGGATGGATGTTTTCGGGCGTAAAAATCCTTAGCATGGTTCCTTTGGAAGAGAAGTAAAGCCGGTGGTCCCGTGTCGTAGATTTACGGCACGTAAAAGAACCTCAAGCCTGGTAAAGAGGCCTCTGAGCGAAATTACAGGTATTTCACACCCAGTATAGGGTGGGACGCTAAGGACCATAGCAGTTAAAGAGCGTCCATAAACAAAACTCAATTTTTTTAATCAAAATCATTAAGAGCCATTCTTGAGAAAATTAAAAATGACGAAATATTTTCTGTGTAAAGGATAGTTTGAGGTCGTCGTATCCTTGGAAGATGCTGCACTTTAAGTACCAAGTTTGGTTTTTAACAGAATTTTCGGTTTTCTTTTTACTTTTTTTAATTATCTGTTCACGCCGGATCTTTTCCCACACATGTTTCTTTTTTGTTCAGAGAATCTCAAAAGTGTATTTCGTGAAATGTTGGTGTAGAATTTTTGGGTGGAATGCAATACTTCCTCTATAGGTACAAGAGAGAAAGTGAAAAAGTGGCCGCTACATGGAATTTTCATTACTTTCTTGTTAAACTGCACAGGAGATTCCTCAGCGGTGAATAATAAATGCAGGCCAACCATAAATGTTTGAATGGGTCTAAAGTAATAAGCAAACGGAACACATGCCTATAATGTATCACATGAACGCGTTTAGGCCACTATTGGAAACACAAATTGCTCTGCAAGTTGTGTGGCGTAATGGATGACAAATGGAGAACAAGACAAATTACCACGCCCACTGAGAATGAATGGGTGGATGAAACGGCGAACAATGTCGGGGTAATGTGGTTGGAGTTCTCTTTGCCGTCCAGTGAGAAGTTTCAGCTGATGGGGAAAGCTGCAACAGGTGGAATAACAACTTTTTCCCGTTGCTATGGCTGACAGTTTGCAACAAACTTATAGGCTGAGAGCGCGATTAAAGCTGAGTATCACGAGCCTGGGTTAAATGTTTAATTGCAGGCCTACCTGTCAATTTCCTGAAATTGAAACCTCTCCAAAACTTTCCCTCGTCCAGCAAAGAGTAACAATCGTGCGATGACATGAAATTTACAATGGTTAAAAATGTTCACGGCAGTAAATGTACACAAATTCCATGCACTGTACATTGGAATTTCGTTTTATAATAATCCTTTAAGACCTGAGTACTGCGTGTTTCTGTCACACATGCTGAAATTCTTTCTGGTGCCACAGATAAATATTAAAGGGCAGTACAGCACACTACTTCCTAGGCTATACGCAAATTTCTAGTCGACATTTTACGCTTCATACCTTGAACTATAACCAAAACCTGTCAGAAAATATATGGAACATATCCTGCAGCCATAGAACGCGAATAAGATAAATAATTTACGAGAGAGAGCTGACTTTACTATCGACGTAATCCATTACTGAAATGATCGCACCCATTTCCTGCTCATTGGTTGCCGCTGGTTATCACTAGAGGTCAATAGTGATGCAATCAAATTTTATATCCCACAAAACAAGTTACGCGCGTTGCAGCCCAGTGAAGGGAGGGCACCATGAAGGATAGAGCATAGATAAGCTCTGAACTATCATAGCATTGTATATTATTAGTTTGTACATTCGTACGTCAGTCGTCAAAAAGGCATCCCTGCCATAAATCGTAAAAATCTTCTTCCCGTACATTTTACGGGCAAAACAAGTTGGTATGTGCATGCATCTACGCTTTTACAATTGATGTCAAACTTAACTCGTCAAATCTCAGTCAGAAACGGAATCCCTCCAATCCGACTTTTACAGTGATTTGGTGAGCGTGGTAATAATCGCATCCCATTCAGAGATAATTTCTTTGGCATAATTTCTACGCCAAAATGTTGTTGCCCATCTTGTTCCCAGCACGTATAGGCCAAAGCTTTTTACTTTCTCTACCACGCGCATAACAGGTAGAGGAGGTAGTGCATTCCACCCTGAAATTTCACCGGAAATATGTGTTTTGAGGCCCCCTGAATAAAACAATCACTTTTAGAAAAAGGTCCCTGCGTGCTCGCCTGTGAACATTACAACTCAGAAACGACAAGTCGGATAAATACCAAACTTGGTATTTAGGTTCAGTATCTTCCAAAGATGCGACACGAAGATTTTCAAGAAAATCCCCCCACCCCCAGCCAACCTCTGCATGGAACATTTTGTAAAAAATGGCTCTAACGATTTTGATTAAAATACCATGTATTAAAGATATTTACATGACCAATAAAATGTATGTCTTGAACTTTCTGAGAATAGCCTGTGAAGTCCTCTTCATTCGGAATGAATCTTGTATAACTGGTAAACTTTAAGCGAAGATAAAAACGTACACTATAAAAAATGTAGATCTCTTTAAAACACACAATTTATTTCAATAAGATTTCCTGTGGCATAAGCCATTTCTAAGATATCCGTTATTGAAGGTTCCAACTGCTCAGTATATTCTTTTAGAGTCTCGTCGATTTTCAGTTGTTTCTCGCGATTGTATGGAAACAGTATGGAATTTAAGGTCGACATATAGCACCCAGTTCTGAAATATTTGAGTATCACTGTCCTCTTTGTATTTATAACGAAATGTTATAGCTATATAGCTATTTTTGCAACGGTTTATTTGTAGTAGATAGAAAAATAAGCTTTAGTTAAAATAGTTTGTATACCCACTAATAAAGATAGAGGGTAGAGAAAGTCATGTGAATGTATCAGACTTTTTTTTTTGTTATAATCCTCTGTCCCTCACACACACGCGCGCGGGCCTTTATATGCAGGATTGCCCACAAAGTGTTACAGGTGAATATCTCTTAAACGAATAGACAAAACCAAATGCCAAGAATTCCAAATCTTATAGGAGCAAGGGGCCTTTCGAATTGTGATATGGAAAATATTTCCATGGGGTCCCTTATGGAGCACAAGCTCAGAATTTTAAATGAAACCATGATAAATTTGTTTTTATTCTGGTTCCCCTCAATAAACTAAGCAACTTTTATTAAAACGTTTTTTTTTTCTAAAATGAATTGTTAAGCTGTTATAGGATGTCTTCATTTAAATTGTTACACCTCATGAACTCTGAGAGGAAACAAAGTATCATGGTTTCAAAGCCACCTGAACTCCTAAAATACAACACTGGATGTAGTTAGTCATGTTGATTATTTACTGTAGCGCTTCAAAATTAAAAGATAGCCTTTTATGTGGAGGTAGGCATGATTTTAGTGCTAGGTGAGTGCAGGATAAATTATCGAACTGCATCGGCAGTGTTCAATGAGAGATAAGGGATGCAAATGCCAAATATGAAATTGAAGCGACTGGAAACGCAACTACTTAAGTATGGAAGTGTAAAGAACAAGATTCGCTTGAAGGTGAAATCGCAAGTAAATGATGAGAATATTATCAATATTCTTGTTGTTGTAGAAGTAAATCCACAAATAAGTCAACGTGAATTGTCCAAAGACAGTGGGATTAGCCGCAGTTCAGTACAGCGGATGCTAAAGAAGCAGAAATACAATACCATCCTTATCATGTATGTTTGTATCAAGAGCTCACACAAAGGGATTTTCAGCTTCGAGTTGTATTTTGTGAGTGGTTAGCAATGCTATTGCAGAGAATAGCTCATTCTCAAATACTGAACATGTTAATAAGCATAATATGCATCTGAAAACCCTAAATGGATGAGAACTGCGCCTTTTCTTCAACATAAAAATATTTGCTAAATATTGCTAAATATTTGGTGTCTAATTCTTGATAATCTGTTATCTGCCTTTACTTCTTTAAAGGCACAATTACTGGTGAATCATATAGCCATTTTCTGAACCATGAATTACCTCCCTTATTGGAAAAGTGTCCTTCATTGTGAGAAGAGAAATGTGGTATCAGCAGGTGGTGCACCACTACACGTCAACTGCTAAACGAGAAATTTGGTG
The DNA here is from genome assembly GCA_030765065.1 of Deroplatys truncata. Classification (NCBI taxonomy): domain Eukaryota; kingdom Metazoa; phylum Arthropoda; class Insecta; order Mantodea; family Mantidae; genus Deroplatys; species Deroplatys truncata. The sequence goes on from CM060979.1 coordinate 20,836,586, forward strand.
ATAGGTGGATTGGGCGTGCTGGACCTATGCTTGGTCTTCTCGTTCACCCGACATAACACCCTTAAACTACTTTTTATGGGGATACATAAAACAGAAAGTCATGTTTAAATCACCTTCAACCAAATTCGAATACGTGAAGCTTGTCACCATGTTAACCCTTTTAAGTTTGTAAACAGTTAGAGAAAATCTTTCCAAAACAATTGCCAGTGTTTAGGTGTTAATGGAGGCTACTTTGAACATTTAATAAAGTAATTTAAAGTAACCACCAGGGTATTTATTGACTTACCTACTCGTTTAGTACTATTTTCTACTGTTGCATACTTCAGTGAAAACACGCTTTAAGAGCTCAACAATTCATTTTAGGAAGGAAGGAAGGAAGAGTTTTAAAAAAAAGTTGCTTAGCTTATTGAGGGGAACCAGAATATAAAAGATTATCATGGTTTCATTTAAAATTCTGAGGTTGTGCTCCAAGTGTCCCCATGAAAATATATTCCATATCACAGTTTGGAAGGCCCCTTGCTCCTATATTTGGAATTTTTGGCATTTGGTTTTTTTTCTATTTAAGAGATATTCACCTGTAACACTTTGTGTGGGCCACCCTACATGTGTGTTTCAGGTGACCTCAATCTTGTATTCGCGGAGAAATTCGATATAGAATATTTGGGGAATACAGTACTACTTTTGCCAGCGAAAGCATGTTAAGCGCTGTTTATAGTACTTTTTTCAGTGAATTAAAACAGCTGTTCATACTCGAAAGTATTGTGTTTTGAATATGTTACTAATTGGGGCCATCAATATATCGCATTGACATTACAGCTCATAGGAAATATGCAATCTACGTAGCACCAGCGAAAAGGTAAAAAGTGAATGGAAATCAGGTACCGCGGCGGCTAGAGGCACAGTAATCGTGTGTGACCCTTCGTATTTAAAATTAAGTTTAAGATCCTTTTAGATGGCATTGGAATTTGCAAGCATTAAAGCCAGGACGGAAGGAAATAAGGCTGAACTGTCGCTGGGCTATAAGCAGGGTGGTCGGAGATAAACCATCTCGCAGCCCTTGCAGACAACACTGGGACCGGTTTCTACTTGCCTGTCAGTGACCCTTGGTCCCCGTTTATCTACACTCAAACCATTATCACCATGGGATTGTTTGTGGCACAATGGTTTGAGTGTAGATAACTTAAAGCCAACTGCTTATTAGCGTTACAGAAAATACTTAAAATACGAAATCTGGATGGCTCAGGCGGTAATGTCTGTGGCCTGTATTCGAGAGGTCCCGGGTTTCAAATCCATGGACCGACCAATCTGACTGTTTTTTTTCCCTTTCTTCGTGGCTTCGCTCAGCAGCCAAGTAAATACCAGTGTATATTTAATACCACGACCCAAAGTTCACCTAAAGTCCCCTCCCCCCAAAAAGGAAAACAAAAAAAGATACGAATGCTCTGCCGGGCACATACAGAAGCAAAGGTACAGTTGCATAGCAGTAAGGTCTCTGTGGTCACTTGTCGATAGCTGCCATCTGCCCGTCATGTATAGAAGCAGAGGTACAGTTGCCTAGCACTAAGGCCTCTGTGGACACTTTACGAAGCGAGATGTGATACAGAGATGAGACCTAGACGGCTAACTCTTCGGTACACACCGATCCAAGAGGTATCTCCTAACAAATCCGTTGCGATATAACCACGTAAAATACTAGAAAAATACAAAATGGATCCGACATTACTCAGTCTATCATACGCTATTAAAAAAAATCTGATGTGTTACACTCACATGACTTTCTCTACTCTTGTACAAAGTATTTTTACAAACGCATATTCTCCATCTAGTTCATGTTAATCCAGATAAACATCTGCAGACCCTATCTTATTGCTAATTTTCTTGTAGATGTAGGGGAAAATATGTTTACAAGGGCAATATAGAAAAACAGTAGCCTTTAAGCACATACATATCTGTTAATAGCTGGTTGCTAGGTGCCGCACCATTCCCTTTGCCACAGATTATAACTCTTTGCATATCCAAGACAAAAAAAATGAATAACGAATTTGAGAAAAAGTATAAGTATTGGAAAATTTAAGGAAATAACAAGCAATATCTCGAAAACGGTTCACTCAACAAAAGAAATGTATATGACATAAGTTGTGTATTTTAACGCGATCTACATTTTTTGTGTAGTAAAATTTTGTCTATCTCTTACGGTTTACCAGTTATGCAAAAGTCGTTCACAATGAAGGATAATTTTGGAGACATTCCCAGAAAATTCGAGATATACATTTCATTTCTCATGACATTATCTTAAACATATGATATTTTAATCAAAATCGTTAGAGCCATTTTTGAGAAAATTAAAATTTTCGAAAAATGTTCCATGTAAAGGGTAGTCTGGGGTGGGGGGATTTTCTTGAAAACCTTCGTGTCGCATCTCTGGAAGATACTGAACCTAAATACCAGGTTTGGTGTTTATCCGACTGTTCGTTTTTGAGTTATGCTGTTCACAGACACACACACAGACACACACACACACAGACACACACACACACAGACACACACACGGACATGTTTCCAAAAATGCTTTTTTTGGATTCAGGGAGTCTCAAAACATGTATTTCCGGTGAAATCTCGGTATCGAATTTTTGGGTGGAATGCAATACTTCCCCTACTTACTATACGTAGTAGAGAAAGTAAAAAGTTTGTAGGCGACAGAGAAATAATGATCTCGCATTATAGGTACCTTATTCATTTTTTATTCAGAAAGAAAACTTTCAGCTTTCCCAAAAGTAGGGGCTGCCAAACAGACAAACTTAATACTTTTACAAATTATTGTATAAAAACAAGAATAGCACAAGATAAAACATGATTATTACTGAAATAAATTTCAATTATGAGTAAAAGAAAACAGCAGAACATCGATTGACTGTTAGCACTATTTGTCTTGGAACCTTTCAAGTTATATTGCAGTTCTAAAATCATTTATTAGAGCTTAGTAACTTTTAACGATAGTATCAACGTGAAGATACACTAACGTAGTCTCTGATGATTTTTTCATTTATCTTTAGAATTGATGTCGCAGTTCCATTACTTCGCAGCTCAGGGACCATTTAATGATGTCAATGATTCTTTAGGAGTTTAAAAGCTCAAGTGTTAAGTTTATAGGTTAACAAAGATGTAATGTAAGCTACTCGAACTTCGTTTCATATCGTGAAGGAGGAATTTTAATTGTTAGTTACGTTATAATGCTGTTTTGTATTTAGAAAATTGAACCAGCATTTAATAACATTTAAGGAAAAAAATATTGCTTTTTTAGACAACATGGTCTAAAAGTAGAACTTCTAACACAGTGCACAAGAGCTAAGTTTTAAATTATCGCACTAGCGACAAACTTTGATTTCAAGTCCAATTCACATGACAATTATCCTTTGTATTTTAATAACTCGACTTGATTTGATTAGGTTTTACTTTTCATTATGCCTTTTTACACGATTAATTTCTCATGGCGCTCGCAGTATCTGTTCACAATACAAATGGTCATACTTCAATTTATGGCAATTCGTTGTAGAGTTAACCTATACTTACATTGGCAGCCTTCTGCTTTCTTTGATCTAAAATGTTATTCTCTTATCTAGTATAACCTTCATAAAGATTCAATGGCGGAAATTATGAATTCAGAAGAAACTGAAATGGAAGAGCCAGGTGAAATTACAGAAGCAGCAGAAAGAATAACCCTAGAAGCACTTACCCCAATAAAATCTAGAAAGCAATTTGATATACCATTTAATCGTTTCATTGGCTGGTGTAAGGCAAAACATGCTGAAAATAATTTCACTGAAAATGACTGCTAGTGAATCAAACAAAACATTTGACATCTCGCTTTTTTAACGTCATTCCTCTGGTTTTAAGAACGCGTGATCTCTGTTAGTTTCAGGGATCAATATATCATTGGTATTTTACAAATTCGAGCCCTATCTAAAAACTAGTATATGCCACACGTGTTGAAAGTGGTTTCGTTTTGCTCGGCCTACAGCCTTCGTTTCGCAAACATCCCTACCCGCAAAATAAAACCCTATTTTTACCCCTTGTATCATAAGCTACTGTTTCCTGTAAGGCTTATTATTTTGTCCTTATAATGTAATATAATGAACTTCCAAACTATTATGCTTTATAGACATGTAGTAGTAATTATAACCTGGGTATACGTATATCTATTCTGCTCTTAGAATCAACTGTACGTGTTATAGTCGAATCTGAACTTCCGATAAAACTCTGTTGTTGTTTTGTAATGTGAGCAAACATGGATTGACCCTAGTTTGACACGCAATACAATGGCAATTAAACTGGAAAATGCAGTTAACTGATAAAGCGAAAGTGAGTAAAGAAAGCGCTGCGCGAAAGTTTTAACGGAAACTAGCTTGGTGTGCCATCTGATGGCTGCAGAGAACAGCTCTGGATGACCTCAGTATGGCTTCAACACCGCGTAACCTTCATTTGCTTTAGTTTCTGCGCTCTAGTAGAAATAAAATGAAGACATTTTCAGCAATAAAAATGTTATAAGTTACTAATAATTTACACCTAATTGGGATTACCACTTTGTCCCTTATTAGATTTCACCAGAAATACATATTTTGAGGCTTTCTGAACAAATAAATTTAAAAAGTGATATTTTAGGAAAAAAAAAAGTGTGTGCTCGCATGCGAGTCTATGATCAGTAAACACGATAATTCCATGGGCTGTCAAGCTACAATACAGCATGATCAAGTGAAAAATACATTAAAATATTCATATCAGTTTTGTTCCCAATTCACTTCCCCTTTTTGCACAGTTAACAAGTAACAACATTTATTTTTTTACTTTCTCTACTACGTATAGTAAGTAGGGGAAGTATTGTATTCCACCCAAAAATTCGATACCGAAAATTTCACCGGAAATACATGTTTTGAAACACGCTGAATCCAAAAAAAAAAAAGCATTTTTGGAAACATGTCAGTGTGTGTGCCTGTGAACAGCATAATTCAGAAACGAACAGTCGGATAAACATTAAACTTGGTATTTACATTCAGTATTTTCCAGAGATGCGACACGAAGGTTTTCAAGAAAATCTCCCCATTCCAGATTACCCTTTACATGGAACATTTCTCGAACATTTTAATTTTCTCAAAAATAGCTCTAATGATTTTGATTAAAATATCATATGTTTAAGATATTTTCATGATAAATGAAATGTATATCTCGAATTTTCTGGGAATGTCCCCAAAAGTATTCTTCATTGTGAACGACTTTTGCATAACTTGTAATGTAGATCGCGTTAAAATACACAATTTATGTCATACACATTTTTTTTTGTTGAGTGAACCATTTTTGAGATATTGCTTGTTATTCCCTTAAATTTTCCAATACTTATACTTTTTCTCAAATTCGTTATTCATTTTTTTTGTCCTGGTAATGCAAAGAAAATGGAGTACTCCACATAGCAACCAGCTCTTAAAATATTTGACTATTGCTTAAAGCCTACCAATACCCCTTGCATCTACAAGAAAATTAGCAATAAGATTAACAACTCGATATCTCAATTAACATGAAGCATATGGAGAATAAGCGTTTGTAAAAATAGTTTGTACAACAGTAGAGAAAGTCATGTGAGTGTAACACATCAGATTTTTTTTATGTAAGGTTTCTGTGCTTATCAGTCAAAATGTTTTTGTAGGCAGAAAATGACCTCACTGCATCACAAGAAGTTATAGGTCCAAATTTGTGACGGTGTCATATCAAGTTCTTCCTTCCTTCATGCTTTCACCACAAAATCGTACATTCTTCACTGAACAAAACAATCCGTAATCTGGATTCCTGTCTATGACGCTGTCCAGTTTGTTCTTTGCATCTACTCCCACTTTCCCCTGGGCATGAACTTAAAACAATTGACATTGAGTCTACCAATGGCAGACACATGGCTTCCAATTTTGTTATTGTAGAGAGCAATTTAGAGAAGTTTTATCTTAATGTAAATTAAATCTTGGTGCAATTTTTGCATCTCTGATACATACAGCATCATCTGGCGAGAAACCATTTATACCTAAAACGAAAGAAGTATTTACTCTAGAAATTACACATCGAGGTATTAATTTTATTGCAATTAACTATGTATCAATTTTGTTTCATACTGATTTAATAGCATCAAAATTGTCAGAGTAAAGCATCATCGCAGCTTCCAACTAAGTACCTCATCTACCTGAGGGGGTAACGGTAACTCAGGTAGACCCTCTTTGTAAGCAGCTTTATATGCAGGGGCTTTTGAAAACACCTGTATAAAATAAAATATCAAAATGGCTAATTTATTTTTACAGCTTTGGGACCATTAAAACTGATATAAACCTAGATTTTAGACACACTTTTATAGTTGATATTAAATTATTAACATTGTCGTAATTAGTGCATATTGCTTTTGCAACACAATGGAGTACATGAGCAAGACATGTAATGAATTATTTAAAATGTTATCAATTACAATATCTGATTCAAACTTACGCAATCCATCATCAAAGAAACTAGCAACTGCGATTATTTGTTTTTTGCAGGACTTTGCAGCACACTAGATGGGGTTGATCAGCCCATCCTCAGTTAATTTTCCTACAATTAGGTTAGCGATAGCGCTCCATAGGATCAGTTGTTTCGTTTACAGACGTTCTAATGTTTAAAGTTCCAAAGTCCTCGCAAATTTTATGCAATAACTGGTTAGCAAAACAACAAGTATTTTTATGTGTGTGAAAATAGTTTTCATTTATTTTTACAAATACATTATGTAGGCCCACCTGATTATAAGATTTTGAAACATAAATTTACCTCATGTATATTTCTCCAAAAAAACCCTTAGTAGTTGGGTTTCCAAGTTTCATAAGTGATATGTTTCCTCATACAAAAGTATGAGGGGCACTATTTATATTTTGAGCCTTGGCAACCCTGAAAGTTGTAGGTACCATCTGACGTATACAATGGAAAATTTGACATTTTTGACCATAATCTACTTCAAATATTTTGTCAATAGGGCGTCATTTGTTTTGTTTACACTAACTTCAAAATTGTGTGTCAACAAAAACATGGAATATTAAACTAATAATGAAAGATCATCATGCGACATATTATGAGATTGAGGCATCTCTAGGCATTAGTTCCACCAGCATATATAAAATATTGCATTATTATTTAGCCGTGAAAAAAGTTTGCTCTTAGGTCCCACATAATTTGATGCAATCTCAAAAAGATGCTCGTGTCGATTGGTGTACAAAAATGCTCAAGAAATACAATGGCAGTGCCTCAAAAGACGTATATAAGATTGTAACAGGTGACGAATCATGGATGTATGCATATGAGCCGAAATGTAAACAACAGTCGACTGTATGGGTGTTTCAAAGATGAAGCAAATCCAACAAAAGTTGTTCGCACTCGAAGCACTTCGAAGTAAATGGTGCCTGCTTTTTCAGCAAAACTGGCTATGTGGCAACAGTGCCTTAAAGGAACGTAAAACAGTCAATGCCAAATGGTACACAACCATTTGTTTGCCGGAAGTCTTCGGTGAAGTAAGGAAAACCAACAAGAACCGTAGGATCGTTCATCAAGACAATGCGAGCGCACACACACACACATCTCGTCTAACAACAGAGTATTTGAAGGCTCAAAAAATCGAATTAATGGGTCATTCCATACAGCCGTGATTTGGCACCCAATGACTTCTTTTTGTTCCCGAACATGAAGAATAAATTGCGTGGACAACTATTATCGTTGGCAGAAAAAGCCGTTGATGCCTTCAAAAACCATGTTTTGGAGATGTCTCAAGAAGACTGGAATAAATGCTTTGACAAATGGTTCAAACGGGTGCAAAAGTGTATTGATCATAAAGGAGATTTTGAAAAACAATAAAGTAGGTTTCAATCGAAATTATTTTGTTTTAATTATTAGGCTCAAAATATAAATAGTACCCCTCGTATTGTACAAATCCATGTAAAAATTATTTTGCAGTGCCTTAGGTGCGGGAGTAGTAATAAATGACTGGATTTTCTGTGTTGCAGATTCTTTATTTTTCACATTCTTGCAATATGTGATGCAGATGCGACATGCTGTTCGACTTGGAAATTTTTAGTACATTTTATCTGAAATTATGAAAGAAGTTCTGGTTATATGGATATGGTTTTTAAAAAAAACTAGCATTCTTATTTAATTATTTGAAATAAATTTTGTAATGTTTCACAAAGAACAAGTTCCATAGAAAATAGCTTCGGAAAAATAATAGCAGGGACAAAGATCATGAGAGGACCATCCATTTGATGCAGCCATTTCACCCGATCAGTCATTCAGCATCCTGAAGATGGGAGAAATGAATGCTCCCAAAACCTTGATGTATAAACATCGCCTCATCTGGCTTGAAGCCCAAGAATGTCAAGAATATAAAACTCTTTTTCACCTTCCTCAAAAAATGGATGTTTTTGTTTATTTAACATCCCTTTCAACAACTTGGTCAGTAGAGAGAATGAAATGGGGGCAAGAAGTTGATATGAGCCCGGATCCATTGAGACAGTTTCTGGTAATTATTGTCTTTGGTTCAAATATAAACAGCAGATTGACAGTTTTATAGTGAAGAGGGTCTTTTTTTTAACCTCCAATGGGACATGAAATCAAAACCAATCTGAATAGCAAAATGGTGTTATTGACAAATGTTAGCTACACCTATAAGCTACTTTTCAACATTATTACCATGAAGGTTCAAACATTTGTTGTACTTATGCACCAGCTTTCCAATATCCTCTGCAAAAGCAGTTGCCATGATGTAAATTAAAAATAGAGTTGAATTAAACTCCCTTCAAAAAAGAAATAAAATGAAATTATATTTATTCTCTTGAGCCAGGTCTGGTGTGCTTTAGCTGATTGGAGTGGAAATGCTGTCTCCCCCAACCATTTTTGCATCTGCAAGAAGTCGTCCTCCGTGGTGTAGTGTCCCTAGTGTCCTCTAGTTCCCGAGGTCGCAGGTTCAAACCCGGTGGAGACCGATGGATTTTTTCGGGCGTAAAAATCCTTAGGAAGGGAAATAAAGCTAGTGGTCCAATGTCGTAGATTTACAGCACGTAAAAGAACCTCAAGCCTGATAAAGAGCCCTCTGAGCAAAATTACCGGTCTTTCACGCCCAATATAGAATGGGACGCTAAGGATCACAGCAGTTAAAGAGCGTCCATAAATAAAACTCAATTTAATTTATCTGCAGGAACGACAGAAGTCACTCAGTGCTAGGCCTGGGCTGTAGGGAGGGTATTCACTTTCATTCCTGACCACCTTCATAATAAAAGTCTGTTTGGATGTCTCAATTTCTTGCACCATGTTATCACACATAGTTCAGGGTCATTCTGAGGTGGATTTCTGCTGTAGTGGACATCTTTATGTGCCCATAGCCAGGCTTTAACTGACCAGATGGCCTTGGTAAGACGACAGCCAATCACTGGGTGTGATGCCCCAACTCCTACTGGGGCATCTGATGATACCATCAGAGGTTGAAAAAACTAGTCCACATAATTTAAAGCATACATCTATATTAAGAGGTATCACAAGCAAATAAAGCTTAGATTTTACAGATTTCTCTAAACTTTAGCCTTTCAAACATTATGTTTCCTAGCATCTTGCCTATGTGCTCTATTATTAACTCAAATGCCTCAAATAATATTAGTACTTTTTTGGGGGTGGTGGACAACAGCAATACTGTAAACATTAACTAGCGCAATTTCAAAACAGGATTTTCTTTTCAGACCTCTGCTTCTGTAATTTGTTGCTATATGCAACTAACACATTTTTAAACACATTTATGGATAGAAATTATACAGAGAGAGCCAAAAAACTACGAACCGGCTGTGCAGTATATTTCCTGTCTGCACCCTCGGTGCCCGTTGCCGTCTGCCGCTATCATAGAAAGGTGTGGATGAAACCATACAATATTTTTAAAACTACTTTTAAAGGCTTTACTTACCAACTTTATGAAAAGAGATGCTATAACTGGCCACCGTCGTTGTCCATGCATTTCTGGCACCTCTTTAGGAAACTATCTATCACTTGCCATAGTTCACGTTGCTGGCAATTTCATGGCGGATATTTTGTTTTAATTCTTCCAGGGTGTGTGGGTTTGTCTTGTACACTTTGTTTTAAGTTACTCTAGAGGTAGAAATCACAGGGGGTTTGGTTAGGGGAACAAGGGGAGGCCACAAATCTCTACTAATAATTCTGTCCTCAAACACACATTCAGTTGTTCTCATTGAAATATTGGCTGTATAAGCTGTTACAGAGTCTTGTCGAAAAAAGGCAAAATCACGCTCCCTGTCTCTTAATTCTCTAAAAATGGGGACAGAATTGTATTCACATATGCATGGGCATCAACTGTTGACTCCCCATAACTCTTTCTCTGCTCATGGCGCACCATACACCAATTTTTTCGTCATGAAGCGGTACTTCATGAACAATATTACCAGCTGTGCCTTGTTTTTCCACTGGGTTTGTGGAAACATGATAACGCACTGTGCGACAGTATTATTTGTGTATGTTTGAGTATTTGTGTTTACTCCATGTCCTGAAGCCATCTTGTGACGTGATTCATTTGTTAGGTTTGTAAGCTCCATCTGGTGTTAGCAATTTGCGGCAGTGTTAGTGTTCGTTTGAAAGAATGCTACTTTTATTTTATTTAATTTTTGTTCACTGTCCTCCGGCTAGCTATGATCTTTTGGTCGAGCATTTCTCTTTATACAGGTTGTGTAAATGGAAAGGAGTCTCTTATCCAAAGATAACACTGATGAAAGAATTTGTTTTACACTTTTATTGTCGAACACATTCACTATCACATTTACACATTGATCTTGACACTCGCCAAACTGAAACTGTTAGAATAACTTCATTACTGATAATTCTTAATTCGCGTACTTCAACTTTTTGTATAATTAACTTTACAACACTTGAGATTTTTCATAACTCTGCTACGCGTAACCTGCAAATTGATAGCCGACCGTACAAATATTTCTGCTGGACTGAAGGCGACGTGTAACGTACAAATGTTTTCGACGAACTGACGGACTGAAGAACTTTACCTCTAACCTAGCCCTATTTATACTCCTACACCCCGATATGCCTAAAGATTATAACTGAGCTGCTATTGGCTAATAAAACGCACCAACATTAGCGTCTATTTTTATATCCAATGAAAATTATGAATACTTCTCAACAATAATTACAATCAACAAACATCTCAAATCAATGTCACATAAAAATGCATATTCACACTATAATCATTCTTTACATTTAAATAATTTGTGATACAAATTACTGCATCAACTGCTGCTATAAACAAGGTCACGGCTGTTGACGTGGTTTTGCTCTGCAGTGTGAAGTGCAGTATTGAGTTGACGTGATGTTATGTAGTTCAGTTATTACGAGTTATTTATTATTTTATCCTGTATATTATGACTCAGTATTGTTTTCTACTGCACAGTGTGTATTTATTTATGATTCATATATGTGTTAGCTCAGTCAGCTCACTGGGTGAAAGTATGATTTGCAGAAGATTTCCAGGTGTAGAAGTTCCAGGCTGTACAACAATTCATGAACTTTACAATAAATTTCAGGCCTCAGGAAGTGTTCAGGCTAAGAAATCTAAAAGACAGCAAGAGAATTATAGGGGCAATTTTTTTTGAGTCAATACTTGAAGCCCGTGCATCTGTGAATACAATTTTGCCCCGTTTTTAGAGAATTAACAGACAGGGAGTGTGATTTTGCATTTTTTCAAGAAGACTCTGCAACAGCTTATACAGCCAATATTTCAATGAGAACAATTGATAGTGTGTTTGAGGACAGAATTATTAGTAGAGATTTGTGGCCCCCTCGGTCCCCCGACCTAACCCCCTGCAATTTCTCTCTGGGGTAACTTAAAACAAAGTGTACAAGACAAACCCACACAACCTGGAAGAATTAAAACAAAATATACGCCAGGAAATTGCCTGCATTTTTCAATGTGAACTACGGCGAGTGATGGATAGTTTCCTAAAGTGGTGCCAAAAATGTATGGACAACGACGGTGGCCAGTTTCAGCATCTCCTTTCATAAAGTTGCTAAGTAAAACCTTTTAAAGTAGTTTTAAAAATGTTGTATGGTTTTATCTGTGCCTTTCTATGATAACGGCAGACAGCGAGCGCCGAGGACACAGACAGGAAAAGCACCGCACAGCCGGTTCGTAGTTTTTTGGCTCTCTCTGTAGAACAGTGAAGTAAGAGTTAATGAACTGAAATGAGGTACACTATCTATCATTGCTGTATTTTTCAAATTTACAAACGTGTAGTAATGTATTTATAATTCAAGCTTATTTCAGTTAATCTTTTCTTTCTTTCCTTAGGGAGCATACATATGCTGCTTTAGGTAATCTTAAGCTTGAAGTTCTATCCTTTTACACAAAAATGCTTGGTTAACTGCTGGATGATGTGTAATTCAAGCCATCGTTAAATCAAAGAGATACCGGGGTGGTGCAGATCCTCAAATGTTATATATTGCCTGCACAGACAAAAGTAGCCATATAATAATAGAGTAAACACAGAGGCAAAGTGTTAAAAAGTACTCAAATTCATAGAAGATGTTAAAAATAGCCCCCCCTCCCTGCAGCATTCCAGGATGCACCACTTTCTAACCAAAGTCTTTATTGCTCTCTATCTGGAAATCTGTCCCTGAAAATTTTGCGAGCTTCTTCCTTAATTAAACTGTTTTTACATACGTTTCCACAATTTCCACTTTTTCTTGTATTGAGTAGGTAATTTTGTGAACAGGCATGTATAATTTGATGAAATATGCTGACATAAAAATAGCAACAATCGACTAGGGATGGATAGTTCATTTGCATAAAGTTGTTCACTGTTGTATTGTTTACTCATTTCAATATGATAATGCAACTTCAAGCTATCACATTCGCATTCAAATGAGAGGTGGGCTGCTTCTACCTGTGCCACTGTACACAATGGCTTTAATTATTTTGTCTCTTCTTTTAGCTACAATTTGACTATTCCTAGTCTTCAACTTCTGAATTTGCTTTTCCCATCCATGGATATTTCAGCCCTTTTATCTTTCTGTTTTCCATTGCCCATATCTCAACTTTGAACAGTTATTACACATAATATTAGTGGGACTTAAAAGTTGTACATTCTACAGAGTATAGCCAATTGTTAGTTACCTTGATGGGGAAGAAACCTCCTCCTTGGTACCTCTGATGAGCCGTATGAGGTAGATGCTCCACCTGCATCATCCTATTAAAAAAAAAAAATATTGCATGTTATGAAAGTCAATTTTTAAGTGTCCATTACATTTATAAATTCTTATGGCACATTCAAATGGACACTATACTGGGTGTCCCAGAGCACCCGTATCAGCTATTTTTCTCTAAAACTACAAGATACTTGTTCGCAAAAACAATTTGATAACCAAAACCTATGCAAAGAATCGATTGGTGGTATTTCTGTTTTCCGGAACAAACTGGAAATAGGGGTACCTGTGGCCAACTTTGAAATGGAACAACTTTTAACAAAACTTTTTTTTCTTCTATCTTCTAATGCTTAATCACAAATAAACAAGACTTCCTCGTCAATATTTTGCGCCAGTTGCTTGATGGTGTTTCCTCTGGCTGTATGGTTACCGATGTGGCTTCGACAGAATGGCTGTCTGGCTCACTTTTCACTTAGGACTTGGCAAATTCTTGACCATTTGTTTTCTGGACAGTGGATTGGTCGAGGAGGACCAGTACATTGGCCAGCCTGATCTCCTGACTTAACACCAAACGACTTCTTCTTATGGGGGAGAATTAAAGACATTCTGGACAGTGGATTGGTCGAGGAGGACCAGTACATTGGCCAGCCTGATCTCCTGACTTAACACCAAACGACTTCTTCTTATGGGGAAGAATTAAAGACATTGTCTATCAGGCGCATCCTACAACTAGACAAGATATAAAACAAATGCTTAAGAAGAAGCTTAAGCTTAAATGACAGAAAAAGTGTAAACAAGTATATCTTCTAAGAAATGCTGTACGTATCGATGGTAGTGATTGTGAACACTTATTCTAAATGTCCACAATGCTGTGATATACTCCTCACATCATTGATGGCACGGAGAAGTTCATCACTGCTGAGGACGCACAAGCTGCTTGAATTCTTTCTTTTATATCTTGTGTAGGATGCACCTGGTAGACAATGTCTTTAATTCTCCCCCATAAGAAGAATCGTTTTGTGTTAAGTCAGGAGATCAGGCTGGCTAATGTACTGGTCCCCCTCAACCAATCCACTGTCCAGGAAACAACTGGTCAAGAATTAGCCAAGCCCTAAGTGAAATGATACCTTAAACAACCCATGTTCTCATTTAAAATTTCAAAGTTGACCACGAGTACTACTACTTTTGTTTTTTTTCTGGAAAATGGAAATACCACCAATCGATTCTTTACATGGGTTTTGTTTACCAAATTGTTATGCGAACAACATGTATCTTACAGTTTGAGAAAAACTGATTTGGGTGCTCTAGTAAAAGTGTTCGATTCCTCTAGAATAATGAATGAATAAGACTTAATGATAAATTAACTGCTTAGGACACTAGCAGTGTTTGTGAAGTCTCCCATCATTGTGTCAAAGGTAACTTGGATGATATAATAGGATCATTGAATCATGATTACAAGATGAACCACATTATAAAAGGAACAAAAGAAGCATTTCATTTATATGGGCAACTGATGGAATGCAGCACCTACCAATTACTCATAAAAAAAAAGCAATAGGTTTTTGCCGTTTTCTATTGAATACAATAACTGTTGGCTTAAATGCTTTAAATATGCATTTTCCTGTGACTACACGGGAGCATATAATCAGATGTTTAAAGTCAGGTTGCAATATGCAGCATGGTAATTACATACTCTTTGCATAACCAAATGAGAAACAAAGGAATAGTTACTTAAGCCTTTAAAAAATGCATCACTTAAAAAACATAAAGAAATTCAAACAGCAGCAAATATCTCAGAAATGGTTAAACTACAAGTACTTTTATTTGATCTGATTTTTTTTCTGTAAGTTTTTGTCTATGTCTTACAGTTTCGCAGTTATAGAAAATTAAGTTCACTCAGTATGAAGAAAATTTTATAGGCTACTTACAAAAAATTGCAGTACATGTACGTCTTAAGTCATATCAGTATCACAAATATAGGAAATTTTAATCGAAACCGTTCAGACATGTATGTATGTATGTATGTATGTATTTATTTATTCTGCAATTGGGTACTTCCCGGTGGCAGAATTAAACCGTACAAAATTTACATCACCATGACTAGCTTACAATAATAATAATAATAATAATAATAAACAAGACTAACAATACAAAATGATTAATTTTAAATATTAACAAAGCTTTTAAAATCCCTAATTACTGAACCATTTATAATTTACTTAACTATTCACAATTACTTAACTATTCACCATTTACTTCACTAGACATGTTTTAGTTAAAAAGAATTTCTATATAAAGTGTGTTTTGGGGCGAGGGAAGTTTTGTGAACTTGCACTCCTCTCCCTCCCTTTGTTCTAAAGTAATGTATTTCCCGTGAAATTGTAATATCAAAATCCTGGGTGGAATGCAATGCACATTTCCTCTATCTCAGGTAAAGAGTAGTGAAAATAATATTCTTAGAGAGCCTGCTATAATAAAAATTAAGCTAGAAACTCTTCACTGCCAGAGTTCAAGCTATAAAAGAAAACATAAAATATAATTTAAATATTTCAAATTCCACATAAGGTAAATATTGGAAACTGTGGTACTGTTAATAAATTATTATGCTGAAATTCAACAAGGAGCAAACATTGCAAAAACATCTTTCAACTTTGAAATGGAGTATGAAACACATGGAGTTTTATGAACCTGTATTATGAATAAAAATGTTTGCATTGTAGATGATCTTTGGCAAATAAATTTAACTTTAGAGTTCCATTTATAATACCCAGGAAGTTAAAACATAAGATAGTATACAGGCAATCTTTCCACCTGGATTAACAGAGGTATTAATAATTCCTCATCTATATTGCAGAATCACTGTAATAGTTTGGTATTGATTTTTCATAGTACATATTTGCCATTTTGTACGTCAAAGCAATAAAACTCACTGAAGAAAATACAACTGAACCTTCCATTTCAGCACATTCAATAACTAATTTTCATAATAGGGAGAGGAGCAGGGTTACCTGAAAAACTGATGCTTAACAAAATAAAATTTACCCTGGGCATTTCCGAGAACCTTTGGGCACTATTGTTCTGTATCCGTCAATAAGTCTGCCATGTTGGATAACATTCGATATACGAGTCCAGGCCAGAGACACTATTAAGGGCCCTAAGGTGCAAGGCGTAGCCTAACGTTGAAGGCCCTAAGTTGCAAAGCATAGCCGAGGGATGTTTTTGGAAGTAGAGGAGTGGAGAAGTTGCAGCCTTTGATGACAAAGCGTGGCCATAGATTCTGCCCATCTAAAACTAGAATGATCTATGCTCACATATCGAATCCTGCTACTAAGTCAACTCCTCATTACTTCCAGATTCCTCTACATGTCGAATTTAATCCATTCCGTAAGTATTACGCATATTATAGCCTTATTGACGTATATGGAATTTTGTGCACAACGAATTACTTCTTTTACTTGTGCATAATAATTTAACTTAGCAGTTGCTTTAATCACAAACTATAGCACATATGGAACTGAGCTGATTTGAGGTTAGATTGTATAGCTTATTGGTTTTAGAATATGATTATGGGGTTGTTACTAAAAAGACAGGGTGTGATACACCCAAGCTGAGCCTGTATCTGTTTCTATATTTGTTGTTGATATCCTTACCATAAATGAGGGATAAAACAGTTGGCCTTCAGGGAATTTGGCTCAATTATTATCATTAATATTATACAAATAGGCACAAAAAGCATGGCAGAATATTTTAGGTTATGAGCTTCTGCATTTTTGAGGTTATGCGAACATGAAGCACAGTTTTATATTTTCAGTTACCTACCTACCTCAAAAATATACATAAATTTAAGAAAAACAGGCACCTATTAGCATATTTATCGACGTCCAGTAGCACAATATGCAAACAATTTGTGGTTTATGTGAATTCAAATATACCTTTATCTTTTGAGTATCTTCTCGGGGATGATAAGTAGAAAAATATTTCCAAACGTTGTCAAATACACGAGCATTAGGTTTAGGAAGACGCACATTTGTTGAATACAGTGCTTTCAAAGGATCAAAATTTTCTGAAGTAACACTCAAATCGTCGTCGTCTGACTCGGACTCCATCTTTATACATACAAACAGTTTCGCAGAGCAGAGCGAACCGTATTAAAAACAAACAGTGTTACCAACAGGAAAAGACTGAGCACAGAAGGGTGACGCACTTCCGGGTTGTTATTCGCGGTTGATATGAATGGAACTTAATGTCGAATAATAAATATCCCTTAATATTTCGTTGCAGAAGATATGTATATGAAAATATATGTGCCCAGCAGATTTCGATATTTGAAGCGAGTTCAGGCTTCACACATTTTGCTGAAGAAATTCGGATTTTTCCTATGCTCACAATTACTTTGGGTAAATATTCACCTTTTAATAAATAACAGTTGTGCTGTACATGTCATACGCGCATAAGGTGATACTATGAGCGTGACGAGTATGCCTTGTATATTTGGCACTTGTTTAAGCTCATATTGTTTTTGGGGGAGTTTGCAAGTGGACCTCAATTGCTTGCTGCCACCTTTGTTACATGTATCTTCTTAAAATCTAACATGGCTTTTAACATTTCTACTTAGTAATATTGACATACATGAGAAATATTTTTTTTTTATTTATTCTCTTTAATAATGTTAACTGTGCTCAGATATTACAACCAAACATTAGCAGTGCATGAAATGTTCTTGCTATGTATGCCCCTTATTTAATTTGCTCTTAACTGTGCATTTAACATTTGCTTAATAATAGCTTACTCAGAATGCTTTACAAACTTAATAAATTCCTTTAATATAAATATTATTTTCATAAATGATTAAATAGACCCACAGAGAGTATATCTGTTTCTTAACTAATTCTGTATTTTTGTTCTTTTTTGCAGGGAGTCCAATAGAGCCATTGTTCATGTTTTGGATCAAGTTTTTGAAACACCGTGATATTGCAAGGTAAAAGTACTTTCTGTTTAGTTTGTCTTCTTTTTTATTATTATTTAAGTATTCAGTTACCTTGACACAGTGACTTTTTACTTTCTCTGGCATCTGCATATATTATTATTATTATTATTTAATCTCCGAGTGCTGTGAACCCTATTTTACCATGAGGCATGTTAGGATTGTGGTTGATGCAAAATATACATTGTCACCAATAAAAATAAATACATAAACAATAAAGTAAATAAACCTGAAGAGAAATGGAAAGATAAAAATATGATATATACGATTCTTAACACTAGCTTACAAATGTTTAAAATACAGAATAATTTGGTGAGCCTAATAATATAAATATTTCAAAACAGTAAAATCAAGTTATAAACATTTAAATATGTAATTAATAAAACTTGAAAACTGAAGAGAGCAGAATTTTTTATAGAATAAGAAACATAATGCTTTCTCAAAAGCTGAACAATTGAACAGAATGTGTTCCACAGTCTGAATGTTTTCAGAGCAGAAGCATTGTGAGACGTTAAGTGTTGGTGTTGGAATTTTGAATGTTTCAAAGTAGATGTTGGATTTACCATGACCTGGAACCATTGAACAAAATAAAAGTTTTCTGTTATATATTTGCATCTCAACCTGCTATATACATTTGGAAAAAGCAAGTCTGAATAATAATCCATTTTTGCTTCCTAACCATAGATCACTCCAGCATGTCATCATTTAGGGTTCTTTTGACAACAGAAATTGGGCATTTAGTATAGCTCTCTAACAAGTTGGAATTACAAGCTTGTTTGGTCAACTGATCCACTCTTTCATTCCCTTTTATGGCAGAATGTCCTCACACCCCACTCGAAACGTGATTGTTGTAGTTCAATGTGTTCTCTCTCACACTTATTGCTAACTTGTTTAAATTATATTTGTCTTTTATGGAGTTGAGCTTCAGAGTGCTCGAGAGTCACTGAGGAAAAGAGCTTACATATTTTTGTTCATGCACCACTCGACTGCTTTCAATATTGCAAGCAGCTCAGTGTGAAACACGGAACAGCATTCCTTTAGTTTTATTTTCATAGTGTGAATTTCATCTTTAACCTCATAGACCACAAAGGCGCAGCACACCTCTGCATATGGTAGGTAGAGGAAATATTGTACATATTCCACCTAAAAATTTGATATTGATATTTCAACCATTTCAATACATTGACAGCATTTTTAGAAAAAGGTGCATGCATGCATGTGTGAACAGCATAACTCAAAAAATCTGATGTGTTACACTCACATGACTTTCTCTACTCTTGTACTATCTATTTTTACAAACGCCTATTCTCCATATGCTTCATGTTAATCGAGATATCGAGATGTCAATCTTATTGGTAATTTTCTTGTAGACGCACGGGGAATTGGTAGGCTTTAAGCGATAGTCAAATATTTTAAGAGCTGGTTGCTATGTGGAGTATTCAATTCTCTTTGCATTACCAGGACAAAAAAAAAAAAAAAAAAAAAAATCTGATGTGTTACACTCACATGCCTTTCTCTACTGTTGTACAAACTATTTTTACAAACTCTTATTCTCCATCTATTTCGTATTAATCGAGATAAACCTTTGCAGAAACGATCTTTTGATATGCAAACAGAATTACATTTTACACATAGTGACCAGTTCTAAAAATATTTGACTATCGCTTAAGGCGTACTATGTTCCCCTTGTTTTGTATTAGCAAGGGCAATATGGAAATACAGTAGAATTTAAGCATCAACATATGTCTTAATAGCTGGTTGCTAGGTGCAGCACCATTCTCTTTGCCACAGATTAATACTCTTTACATATCCAAGACAAAAAAATGAATAATGAATTCCCATTTGAGAAAATAAGTATTGAAAAATTTAAGGGAATAACAAGCAATATGTCGAAAATGGTTCACTCAACAAAAAAAATGTATATGACATAAATTGTGTATTTTAATGCGATCTACATTTTTTGTGTAGCAAAATTTTGTCTATCTCTTATGGTTTACCAGTTATATAAAAGTCGTTCACAATGAAGAATACTTTTGGAGACATTCCCAGAAAATTCAAGATATACATTTTATTTGTCATGAAAGTATCTTAAACATGTGATATTTTAATCAAAATCGTTAGTCATTTTTGAGAAAATTAAAATGTTCGAAAAATGTTCCATGTAAAGGGTAATCTGGGGGGATTTTCTTGAAAACCTTTGTGTCGCATCTCTGGAAGATACTGAACCTAAATACCAAGTTTGGTGTTTATCTGACTGTTCGTTTCTGAGTTATGCTGTTCACAGACAGACAGACACACACACACATGGACATGTTTCCAAAAATGCTTTTTTTGGATTCAGGGGGTCTCAAAACAAATTTCTGTGAAATCTCGGTATTGAATTTTTACGTAGTAGAGAAAGTAAAAAAAGAAAAGCTGATTAAGTCAGCTACTCCTGTGCTAAAATTTACAAGAAAATCCTCCCACCCCAAACGCCCATTTTGAGTTTCTCAAGATGGCTATAGATCTCAATTAAAATATAAAAATATGTGAGATGTTTGTATAAGGAAATAAAATGTATGTCTTGAATTTCCTCATTCTGATTGACTAATTAGCTGTAAAGAATAGACAAAAACTTAATTCACAATACGTAAAAAATGAAGGTCTCATTTAAAACATAATTTGTGTGATACTTTTTTGGGGTTTAACTTTTTTTTAATTTAGATGTTTGTTTTTAATATTTTGAATTTTCAAATACTTTGTACTTTTTGAGGTGCTAACATCATCATTTGTTTGTTCCTTGTGGTCATGCAAATAGTGAGGTTCCAAAGCGAGCACATAGTGGTAGGTTTTTTAAACATTTGACTATCATTTCAGCCTCCTGTATCCCATTGTACCGGTAACAAAATGTATAATGAATATATTTCTATAAATATTCATCTCGATTAACATGAAGTACTTGAAAAATAACCTTATGTGGGATTGGTTTGTAGAAGAATGAATATAGAAAGTCATGTAAACATAACACATAAGATTTTTATGTTTAATAATGATACTTTGTACATAAATATTCACATTTCAATTACAGTAATAGGCAGTCAAGGCAACAAATGGCCATTGATAGCACTGAATATGTTAGCTATGTAATCTGAGAAGGAGAAAGATTCAAAAGTTGCATATAAATTAAATTAACATAATTTGTAAGCACTCAATAAAATCACAAACCAAAATAACCATGATGCATTCTTATTATTATTATTGAATTTTGAATTAATGACTTGTCATTATTTTAATGTTTATTTTAAAATGTTCAGGAAACTGTATCAGCTAATAAACAGTTTTCTGTATGCATAACAAATTCAAGAGAAACAAACTATTTTACTGATTTTAAAATTTTATTGGGAGTTTATCTAATGATTTGTTTATTTCCTGAATGCAGCAGTTTAATAAATAAAGTTGTTGATATAGTACAGGTACCGTACATGAATAAAGTTTTTCTATGAAAAGTAAACAGCACAATACAACAAAAGTACATTGTAAAACACTCTCGTTTGTCAATACATTTAATCATTTTTCTTCAATTGATTTAGCTACCATAAATAAAAGGCTTCTAACAACCTTTTTATCCTGACCTCAGTACATGCGTAGAAGCATCTTGTTAATGTTCATAACTGTTCCGTTTTTCTTTTACGTTCTCTACTACTTTATAGTACATAAGTTGGAGCAGTATTGTACTCCATCCAAAAATTTGATACCAAGTTTTCTCCGGAAATATGTTTTGAGATTCCCTTAATCCAAAAGAATTGCTTTCAGAAAAATTGCATGCATGCACATGTGTGTGCGCACGCATTCAAAAATGAAAAGTCTGTTAGACACAAAACTTGGTATTTAAGTTTAACATCTTCCAAGGATGTGACACAAATATTTTCGAGAAAATTCCTCTTCCCAAAACTACTCTTTGCATGGAAAATTTATGATTTTTATTAAAGTACCATATGTTTTAAGATAGTTGCATGATAATGTATACCATGAATTTTCTGAGAACAGCCTATGAAGTCCTCTTCATTATGAATGACTTCTTAAACCATAAAAGATACACAAAATCTTAATGTACAAAAATGCAATGTGTTGCATTCACATGACTTTGTCTACCCTCTATAGCTTATTAGTGAGCATAAAAAATTATTCTTATGAAAGTTTATTTTCCTATCTACTTCACTTTAATCGAGATAAACCTTTCTGGAAATAGCTGCATTACACATATCATTACAAAAGCAATAAAAATAGTCAAATATTTTAGACTATATGCTGGCCCTGGAAAAATCCATACTCTTTCCATGAGGCTGTGAGAAAGAATTGAAAATCGACAGGACTTCAAAATCATGGCTAAGTATTCAACAATTCAAACCATTAATGTTGGATATCTCGGAAATGGCTTATGCCACAAAAAATTTATTTGAAATAAATTGTGTGTTTTAAAGTGACCTACATTTTTTGTGTAGTCCATTTTTGTTTATTGCTTAACGTTTACCAGTTGTACAAGATTATACAAAATTGTTTCTGAATGGAGAGGGCTTCACAGGCTATTCAAAGAAATTCAAGATATACCTTTTTATTTGTCAGGTAAATATCTTTAATATATGGTAATTTTAATAAAAATTGTTAGAGCCAGTTTTAGAAAATCAAAAATTTTGAAAAATCTTTCATGTACAGGGTGGGGGAATTTTCATGAAAATATTTGTGTTGCATCTTTGGAAGGTACTGAACTTAAATACCAGATTTGGTATTTGTTTGACTTTCTGTTTTTGAGTTACAGTGTTCAAACACACACACACACACTCGGACCTCTTTCTAAAAATGCCCTTTTTTATACATACAGGGAGTCTTAAAACATGTATTTCCAGCTAGATCTCGGTATGGAGTTTTGGGTGGAATACAATATTTCCCCTTACAATGTATACATAACATAGAAAGTAAAAAAATTTATTTCTTGTTAAAGAACACAATTTATATCATTCAACCATTTCCAAGATATGCTTTATTAATGGTTGTAATTTTCAAATATACTTTCATGAGGTGGTAACTTCTTATTTGCTTTTTCTCGTGGTGTTGCAAAGAGTATGGAATTTCAAAGTCACTATACAGCGATCCACTTTTTAAAAATCTGACTATCATTTTAGTTTACTGTATGTTTCATATACCTATAATGAAATGTGTAGTGACATTTATTTTGATTAACAAGAAGTAGACAGAAGAATAAGCTTTTGTAAGAAAGAAACACATCAGATTTTCCACATTGCAACTCCCTATTCGTAACACAAAATTGGATTCTAAGAATAATAGGAGGAGGTAATCCACGATTTACTTGCCGACCATTATTTAAAAAATTTAAAATCTTACCTCTCCCATGTATCTTCATTTATGAAATTCTAAAATTTACAAAATTAAATCTGACGATTGAAAATGGCTATTATACCTTCAAGACACAATCCATAGCCATAATACCAGACAGAGAATGGATATCCACATCCAGAGAAGTCGCACAAGCACTCGTAAAAATAGTGTAATAAACTTAGGAATAATTTTTTTCAATAAATTATCCTTATCTAATTAAACCAACTGCAAAACTGCAGTATTTAAAAAGGGAAGTTATGGCATACTTGCTTCATCACTGCTTCTATTCTGTTAACGAATTTATGGACAACCCTTAATAATCTGTAAAATTGTATATATCATAGTTTTTACTTGTGCAGTCTCTGTAAATAATTATATGTTTTGTTTAATACTGACTTATCTTATATCATGGTACCTGTGTACAATGTATGATTTACAAGATGAATAAACTATCTATATATGAAATTAAACTTATGTTAGGTTTTGTCTTTGACTCTGCCAGCTTTATGTAATAGGTCTGTGGCCAGACATTAGCTTGTAACAAATAATAATGTGTTTGTGAACTGTTTCAGGTCGTTGTTGAAGAGTGAGAGAGGTAGCATTAGGTAGAAGACTGAGCATTACCCGGCAGCACGCTGGCAGACACCCAGTTGGTTGTCAGCAGGCCGCCTCCGCCGCCGCAGTCCTCTGCAGGAGCCGGCCAGCCACCACCTTTCAGTTGCAGCAGTATGCCTTTCATAGATGACGACTTGCTGTGGTGCCCTGATAACGACGGCAAGATGGTTGATCTGTCACAGTGCCTGGCAAGTGCCCAAACAAAAACTACTCCTGTAAATTTCCCATTTTTTTTTTTTCAATTTAGGCGCAAGATGACACACAAAGTTCCAGGCTGAAAGCAAAATGCTGTTTGCAGTATTAGAGATTCAAAACAATATGTGATTATAATGTTGGTGATCAAACACCTCTTTTATGAGATAACAACAATATATTTTATTTGTAATCTTGTTTTGAATTCATTGTTCAATCTAATATTTGGAACTTTCAGCCTAGAATTTTAAGCTAAGATTCGCAAAAGTTGTTTGACTGACAAATTAAAAAATGACTAACTATAAAGCCAAGGAAACAAATAGTGTAAAAGTGATTTCACAATTGCTTAAAGTGTTGAAAACTTAAAACTTACAAGATTTGATCAAATTGATCAAGTAAATTCACATTTACTTTAATACATTTTTCACAACCTTGTTTTATATAAATAACCAAATGTTTACACAAATCTTTGTTAGTATTTAGCACCTCACTTTCTTCTTGGATTATTCTTCTCAGATGTTCCAAATTTGTAGGTCTTTGAGCAAAAATATTATTTTTCAAAATTCCTCACACTAAAAGTCTAATGTTGTTAGATGGCATGGCTCTAGCTGCCAATTAGTTTTACCACACCTTCCATACTCATGAAATTACTGTCGAGATATTCCCTAATGCTAAACTGTAAAGAGGTGGAAGGATATCTTGTTGCGAAATTAAGTTTGTATAATTCTCAAACAAAGGAAGATATTATAGCTCTTCTTGTAACATTTCCAGATACAAATTACCAGTTGAGGGCCATCAAAACAAGTAATGCAGTCAAGCTACTTTTGGTGCATATGAAAACTAACCCACATATTTGATTGCAAATAAAGCAGTAATAAATAGTAAAATACACAATGCTGGTTATCTGAAATATAAGATGAATACTCAATATTTAAGTAATTCATAGTTTTGTGGCATAAGACATATCCTTCACTATTTTTTCCATCATTTTTACACATGTTGTCCATCATCTTGTATCTGTCTGTTTAGCATTTCATCTAGTGCATTTTCTCCTTTTATAGCGCTGCTTTACTTCTTATGTATTTTGTTCATTGCATATGCACAGAATCATGTTTACTCACTTCACTATAATGTGAGTATTTTTCAGTACGCTTAAAGCACTTAGTTAAAGTCCTTTCTTCAAGGGTCTGCAAAAAATGATTCATTTGAAAAAGTACACACTAATATGCGGTTATCATAAACACTAGAACAGTATCACTTCAGTATTATTATTATAAATTTCTTTCTTTTTTTTTTACAAGTTGCTATTTAAAATACTGTTGAAGAAATATTAAAGCAAGTATATGTTTAAATAAGGAAACTGATGCAAATTTCAGATTGTATAAAAGCTATTTTGAAAGCAATTTTGCTAAACTTCTGTGCTGTTCAAATTAATGAACAAGACCGTCATGTATTTTTAAATTATTTTTTATTTTAGTTATTTTTTTTCCTCCTGGAAAAAAGCATGTGTATCTGAAAATGTGTTAATACAAAAGCACTATGAACCAACAGTAACATCTTACTGTTACTTTCTGTACTACGTATAGTAAGTAAGGGAAGAATTCAGTGTAGAGGTTCCATTGAAAATAAATGTTTTGGGCCTTCCTGAACTTCCCCCCCCCCCAAAAAAAAAAAATTAGAAAAAGGTCTGTATGTCGTAAACAGCATAACACAAAAACGAAAAGTTGGTTTAGTAATAAACTTGGTGTTTAAGTTCAACATCTTCCAGGGATGCAACACAAAGATTTTCAAGAAAATCCCTCAATCCCAAACTAGCCTTTACAGGGAACATTTTTCGAAAATTTTGATTTTCTCAAAAATGGCTCTAAAAGTTTGATTAAACTACAATATGTTTTAAGATATTTTCATAACAAATTAAGTGCATATCTTGACTTTTCTAGAAATAGCCTCTGAAGTCCTCTTCATTCTGAATGATTTTTGCATAAGTGATAAACCATAAGAGATAGATAAAAAATGCAGATCCCGTTAAAGCACACAATTTATATCAAATGCAATTTTTTTGTGGAGTTAATCATTTCCAAAATATTCCTTGTTATTGGTTTGAATTTTCAAGTAGTTATACTTTTCTCAAATGGGAAGTCATCGTTTGTTTGTTTGTTTGTTTTCCTCTCTCTCTCTCTCTCTCTCTCTCTCTCTCTCTCTCTCTCTCTCTCTCTCTCTCTCTCTCTCTCTCTCTCGGTAATGCAAAGAGAACGGAATTTCAAAACTATCACAAAGCAACCTGTCTTAAAAGGCTATTGCTTACAGCCTACAGCTTTTCCCTAATCCCCTATTACATACTTACAAGATAGTAATAAGACAAAATCTGCAAAATTTTATCTCGATTAACATGATATAGAAGAATAAGTGTTTGTAAGAATAGTTTGTGCAAGAGTGAGTAGAGAAAGTCACGTGAGTGCAACACATCAGAGTGTTTAAAATTTATTTTGTCTTTATTTTAGGCTTATTTTCACAATAAGGTAAAGTATTACAATTCAGTGAGCAGAGATACCCTTAATAGATAGATAGATAATTTATTGTACTTTTTCCTACATACTTCTTTTTACAATATTCAACTTATAAACTAACTTAATCTATGTCCCAATTTCTTTACCAGCTATACTACTCTTTTTGCCTGGCACCCTGGCCTTCTGTCTCCTCTAAACTTTCCTTACTACCTTTTATCCATATTTGCCCATCTTCTCCTTCCTCCATTTGCCTTTCTACCTTTCTTATCTCTCTTACTTTTCTACTCCATTTCTCTTTTACTTTCTTTAAGAACTCCCCCATATTCCTAATTTGCTTTTCTTCTTTTCTCGTTAGCATTTTTATTGCTACTATTTTCTTATCCATTTTTTCCCATTTTTTTCCCCATACTTCTTGTCTCCATTCTGCTAATTCTTTACATTCTGACATATAATGCTCTGTGCTTTCGCTATCGTCGCATAATTCACAAATTCCATTTTTTTCCCCCTTAACCCTCTCAAATACATTGCTCCTGTTCTCATCCATGCAAACGCTTCTTTTCCTGCTCTATCACAATAATCTACATACCCTTCTCTTCCCCATTTCCTTTTTACTAATCTATAAAACCCTAGTGACTTTTTATTTTCTAAGCTTCCCCAAATCTCTTGTCTTTCTATATCCTCCACTCTGTTTCTTACTGCTATCCAAAAACCATCGCTATTTCTTTCTCCTATTCTCCATATATCTCCCATTCCTATCTTCTCCATAATTTTTTCTACCCCTGTCCACCAGCTATTTTTATTTTTCATACTCTTTTGTTGTTCCATGCATATCTTTAAAATTTCCTCTTTATCTTTTCTCAAGCACCTAAACCAAAATTTTAATATCCTTTCCAGTATCAGTCCCTTTCTTCTTGTTCTTCCTAATTCCACTAATGCTACCTCCCCTGGTGCTGATCTTGTCAGCCCCAATATCTCTTTACAGAACATTCCATAGCTCTGGTCTATTTTCCTACTTAATTCAGATCCTCCCCAAATTTCTACTGCATATAACATTCTTGCTTCCACCAATGTTTCATACATTCTCTTTAACCACCTAGTTGGCATTTCCAATTTATATTTGCACATCCTTACTCCTGTCATTTCTGCCTTTCCTTTAGCTACAACCTTCCTGCTATGCGCCCCCCATTCACCATTACTGCTCAACCTCACCCCCAAATAATCCATCTCCTTGACAACTTCTAATTTTAAACCCCCCATCTGCCATTTCTCTTCTCTTTTTAGTTTATTTCCTCTTTTAAATACCATAACTTTTGATTTATTTATATTTACTTTTATTCCCCATTCTTCGCAATATTCTTGTATTCTGTTGACTGCTTTCTGTAACCCAATTACCGTTATAGCCCCAACCATAAGATCATCCGCATATAGTAAACCTGGTATCTCTGTATTTGCTATTATGGGGCAGTGCAAATTGTTTTCTTTCACTCTTTCTAATATGTCATCTATGAATATATTAAATAGTATAGGACTCATACCCTTAATAAATACACAGAGCTATAGCATTCAAAAAGACCAGTATAATGGAAGATAAATGACAGCTCTTTTTCAAAAATAGTAATACAGTTTGCTAATTGAGATAGCGTTGGTTTTCTCAACTTGACAGCATTGGTGCCATTGATAAGGAAGCAAATTTAATACAGCTCCTCTAACTGTAACAGTTCATAGTTACTTAAATTCATTATTTGAAGGGAGGGTTGGGGAGGGGGTGCTGGTTGTTTTTAGTTAGCAACTCAACTACATCCAGAGCATTGTGGTTTGCTTTCTTTTCCATAAGCCACTATCTAGAGGTCACTGTGATTGCTTTATTTTCTGCAAACCATTAGACCTCTTTCAATTTACAGAGCATTATGGTTTCAAGTTAGGCTAACCAGTCAACTATGACCTCATTCTTGCTCTATTAGTGTGCAGGAAATCATGGCTAATTGTTGATTAATTTGTCATAATTGTGTGATTCTGCATGTTTGCTCAGCTTTTTCTCAGCAACAATCCTGAGAGCTTATTTATGGGTGAATTGGTTATTAAACAATCAATAATACACACCAGACACTAGGCATACTGAGAAGCCTTCTTGTTAAAAGAAAGATTTCTCAAGCCCAGCCAGGAATTGAACCTGGAAACCCTTGCACAGCAAGCTGGTACTCTACCGACTGAACTACAGGAGCATTTTTTTTAATTATTTTATTGCTATTGCTGCAGGAATTTTTAAAAGCAAGTGTTTGTTCTGTAAAACCCTCCCAGTGATGTTAAGCCAAATAAGTTGTTCACAATATTCAACCAAATTGCAGCAGTTTAAAATCCTTGTAAAACAATTAACAGTTATGATTAGCAGGCATATTCTGGTAATTCAGTACACAACCTATGGACCTCAGTTTACTGTTTTTCAGGATACTGGGAACCTCCGAAACCTTGCTTGTGCATAATTATGCAAAAAGAATAATGCTTGTTGGATTAAAGCAATTCATCACGTTTGTTTGGTCAATAAAGTGACTGGTTTATTTCCTATCTGAAATGTTACAAAATTAGTAATGGTTTAAACTAGTGATGGGACAATACCACTATTGTATATACTGAGGCTTTCATGGCCAACGTCATGAGTAATAACTGAATTACTACTATCCGGGCTTGTAGGCTGTGGTTTAGAAGGCATCGTGGATACCAACGTTTCGCCAAGTACAGCGCTTTGCATCTTCAGGGTGAAGTGATTCATTGTCTGTGGTGGTCAGAGACTGAATGTTCTCTTCTAGACCATGGCCTACAAGTCCAGATAGTAGTAATTCAGTTATTGGTCAATGCCACTATTTCTTGATACTCAATACCAATACTGATTTTTGAGCCGATACTCAATACTCTATAAAAAAGTCTGATGTGTTACACTCACATGACTTTCTCTACTCTTGTACAAACTATTTTTACAAACGCTTATTCTCCATCTACTTCATGTTAATCTAGATAAACATTTGCAGACTCTATCTTATTGCTAATTTTCTTGTAGATGTAAGGGGAATATATATTTACAAGGGCAATATAGAAATACAGTAGCCTATAAGCACATACATATCCCTTAATAGCTGGTTGCTAGGTGCAGCACCATTCCCTTTGCCACAGATTAATACTCTTTGCATATCCGAGACAAAAAAAAATAAATAACGAATTCCCATTTGAGAAAAGTTTTGAAAAATTTAAGGCAATAACAAGCAATATCTCGAAAATGGTTCACTCAACAAAAAAAATGTGTATGACATAAATTGTGTATTTTAATGCGATCTACATTTTTTGTGTAGTAAAATTTTGTCTATCTCTTATGGTTTACCAGTTATGCAAAAGTCGTTCACAATGAAGAATACTTTTGGAGACATTCCCAGAAAATTCAAGATATACATTTTATTTGTCATGAAAATATCTTAAACATATGATATTTTAATCAAAATCGTTAGAGCCATTTTTAGAAAATTAAAATTTTCGAAAAATGTTCCATATAAAGGGTACTCTGGGGTGGGGGGATTTCCTTGGAAACCTTCGTGTCGCATCTCTGGAAGATACTGAGCCCAAATACCAAGTTTGGTGTTTATCCGACTGTTCGTTTCTGAGTTATGCTGTACACGCATGCACGCACGGAGATGTTTCCAAAAAAGCTTTTTTTGGATTCAGGGGGTCTCAAAACATGTATTTCTGGTGAAATCTCGGTATTGAATTTTTGGGTGGAATACAATACTTCCCCTACTTACTATACGTAATAGAGAAAGTAAAAAACTGTAAAGAGATAGCTTGTTCACTGAATTATGTTCTTATTAGTAGTTTTATCTATATAAATACATGTAGCCAATTTTGTATTGTATGCTAATTCTGAAATTGTTCCTGTTTGATGTTCTCTAATTGGCAGCAATTTTTTTTATCTTGTTAATGCAACAGGTTATTTATATATATATATATCCCCTACTGTTAGTCTAAGATGATGATAATATAATAATAATAATAATAATAATAATAATAATAATAATAATAATTAATAATATTAATAATTTACTACTCTTTTTATATAACTTTATTTTGTGCTGAAAACTTTCTTTTAAAGGATTTTCTATCCATAGAAAAACAAATACTACCAATTCTTCTTTATTCTGCAATCTTGAACATATAAACTAATGTATATTTTATACGAAACTCAAACAACTACATGTAATATGTGTATTGCACCAATTTACCACTTTTCACAGCTACCACATAACATATGTATTTTTTCTTTTGGTAATAAATAATTAATCATACATCACTCGGAATCATAGTAAGTTTGTGGATTAAGCCTCTCTAATACCCACCCTCATACATTAGCATATATGTATATGTTTAATACAAAGGTTTGACTTGCATAAACATATCAGGTGGAAGGAAAGAAAAATATTTTCATGCATTGTATTATTTCACGTCTTAAGTTCTGACTTTTTTTCTGCTGGATACACAGTGAGTCACCAAGCCAGGCTATTGCAGAAACGTGATTAGTGGGTCAGCTAAATCAGCTTCATTCACAACTCAGTTAATGCTGGGGACATGTACGAGGAAATAACGTGAAGTTTCAACTCCTTTCATTCCTTATCTAGCATAAAATTAAATGCAACAACTTTCAGTAATGCAAAACTTAAAATGTATCAAAGGTTTACCTCAAAGTATTAGATATACTTTGATACCACCAAGTATTGAGGTCCCATCCCGAGTTTAAAGCTTGAACTAACCTGTATGAGATGATAATCATACATCTTTGTAGTATGATGAGCTTGAACATGTTGTTACAGGAGGCAGCTGGAGGTGGACAGCAACAGCCACAGCAGGAGGCAGGCGGAGGTGGCATGGTGGCAGGTGGAGGCCTTGGAGAGCTCTCTCAATCAGATCTCACAGGTTTTGTGTCAACCCTTGGAGAGGGAGATGAGGAGGACCTGTTCAAACAGCTTAGTGACACCACATTTGAATTGGACAACTTCTTCTCAGATTTCGAAGAAAAGGTAACATGTAGACCAATGAAAACTTTTTAAGTTTCATAGTTTAAGAGATATGGTAGTATCTAGAAAGCATTTTAAGTCAGGGCAACAAGCCCATTAATCTCAAGGTAACTTTAAGTAATTCCTGCAATATTATTTAAACTTCTCTAGAATGCCTTTTAAGTCAGAGTTGGAAGCAAGCCCATGATAGAGTAAAATCTGATGTTTTAAATTCATATGGCTTTCTCTACCCTCTATCACTTCTTAGTGGGTATACAAATTACTCTTATGAAAGTTTATTTTCCTATCTATTTCATTTTAATTGAGATAAACTTTTCCAGAAATAGCTACATTACACATTTAATTACAAATACAAAAGGAATAGCAATAATCAAATGTTTTAGAACTGGATGCTATGAGCCAGCCTTAAAATTCCGTATCTTTCCATGGTGAAACAGCTGAAAATCGACAGGACTTTGAAAGAATGGCTAAGTATTGAACAATTTGAACCATTAATAACGGATCTCAGAAAATGGCTAATGCCACAAAAAAAGATATTTCAAACAAATTGTTGTTTTAAAGAGATCTGCATTTTTTGTACAGTACATTTTCTCTCAACGTTTACCAGTTATACAAGATTATACAAAATTCCTTTCGAATTAAAAGGACTATACAGCCTATTCGCAGACAGTTCAATATATACTTTTTATTTGTTATGTAAATATCTTTAATATTTGATATTTTAATAAAATGCATTAGTAATTTTCGATAAAATGAAAAATTTCAAAAATGTTCCATGTAAAGGCTAGTTTGGAGTGGAGGGATTTTCTTGAAAATCTTTCTATTGCATCTGGAAGGTAATGAACTTAAATACCAAGCTTGTATTTTTCTGACTTTTCATTTTCAAATTATGCTGCTCTCTCTCTCTCTCTCTCTCTTTCTCTCTCTCACACACACACACACACACACACACACACACACACACACACGCACACGCACACTTTGCACGCGCACACACTCTCGCTCACTCAATCTGACCTTTTTCTAAAAGTTGTTTCTGCCTTCAAGGATCCTCAAAACATGTATTTCCAGTAAAATCTCAATATCAAATTTTTTGGGTGGAATGCAACACCTTCTCTACCTACTAGGTACGTGCTAGAGAAAGTAAATGTTATTGGTGTCACCAATACACTAATAATTTGCTGTTGTGTGTATTGGGACCAATAAATATAGGCAAGCAATCTCAGAAAAAGAATATTTAAGTGAGACAAGTAAGATCTATAGCATGTATTTTAGATTTTATATTATACTAGAGTATAAGCAATATATACCTATTACTTGAGCATTGGGAGTCGAATTTGGAACAGGCTATCTGAATACATAAAAAATATTGATTCACAACAAAAAGTTTAAAAGAATGTTATTAATTTCTTAAAAGATCACAGCTTTTATACCGTAGATGGATTTCTAAACCTGTAATTATTGTAACTTTTCACCCGATGTAAATAATGTATATTGTGTTTGACGTATCCCACAAAATGTAGATGTTTTAATGGATGAATAAAAAATGAAATGAAATGAAATGAACATGTTTCACTTATTCTGTTATTATACACGATGTGTTTCACAAGCCTTCACTTTCATCTTCAGCTGTAAGTCCACTTAAAGCTGAAGATGGAAGCAAAGTCTTCTGAAATATATCCTGTACAATAACAGACTAAGTGAAGCAAGTTCACTCTTCACTCTTAAAATTCACTCTTAATGCCCAAATAATCAACCTTAACTGCACTGTTAAAAAACTTTTAAATTAACTAATACACCTTGATGAGAAATAAATAAGAGGGCAGTCCCAGAAGTACCCGACCTGACATATATATAGCGGTTGTTGTTTCAAACAAATGACTATGGTAGAAAGTACCACCCTTATAAAGCTTAAGTTTGAAGTTTGATGATGCTACGTTGTTTAGTAATTGTTTGGCAGCCATTAATAGTGAACTCACTTTCATTTGAGCGGTCTTAGTCCAACTAATATTAAAGCTGAGCTAGATTCTACTCTGGGGGAGTCTGCTCCTTCGTTTACAACAATAAAATATTGGGTGGCAGAGTTTAAGCAAAGCCATACGAGCTGCCAACACAAACATCGCAGTGGTCAACCAAATGAGGTGACCACAACAAAAATTGTGAAGAAAATCCACAAAATGGTATTGGATGACCGTCAACTGAAAGTGTGCAAGCTAGCAGACATCATAGGCATTTCAAAAAGTGCTGTACATTGCACACTAATTGAAAATTTAGACATGAGAAAGCTGTGTGCAAGATTGGTGCCACATTTACTCAAAATGGAACAAAAGCAACATTGTGAGGATGTTTTAGTTGAGTGTTTGGTGATGTTTAGCTGCAATAAAGCCGAGTTTTTACGTTGATTCATAACCATGGATGAAACATGGGTCCACCACTTCACACCCGAGATGAAGAAACAGTCAAAACAGTGGATTGAAAGGGGAGAATCGGTTGCAAAGAAGGTGAAGACAGTTCTATCTGCAGGCAAGATCATGGAGTCAATTTTTTGGGATGCACGTGGGATAATTTTCATTGATTATCTTCAAAAAGGAAAAGCAATCAATGGCAAGTATTATGCAAACTTATTGCAGCGTTTGAATGACGAAATCAAGCAAAAACGGTCGCATTTAGCGAAAAAGAAAGTTCTGTTTCATCAAGACAATGCACCAG
The DNA here is from genome assembly GCA_030765065.1 of Deroplatys truncata. Lineage (NCBI taxonomy): Eukaryota > Metazoa > Arthropoda > Insecta > Mantodea > Mantidae > Deroplatys > Deroplatys truncata. Next base: position 20,871,265 of record CM060979.1, read on the forward strand.
TTCACACATCCATTATCACCATGACCAAAATCAACGAGTTCAAGTTTGAATTGCTTCCTCATGCACCTTATTTGCCAGATTTAGCCCTCTCTGATTATTTTCTGTTTCCAACTTTGAAGAAATGGCTTGGTGGTAAAAGATTTGCCAATAATGAAGAGCTGGAGTCTGCAGTTGATGGCTATTTTGCAGAACTTGATGGTTCTCAGTATAAACAGAGTATAAAAGCTATTGGACATCGCTGGAAAAAGTATATCGAGCTGAAAGGAGACTATGTACAGAAATAAAGATTATTTTTACTTTCTCTACTACGTACAGTAAGTAGGGGAAGTATTGTATTCCACCCAAAAATTTGATACCAAGATTTCACCGGAAATACATGTTTTGAGACCCCCTGAATCCAAAAAAAGCGTTTTTGGAAACATGTCCGTGTGTGTGTGTCTGTCTGTGAACAGCATAACTCAGAAACAAACAGTCGGATAAACACCAAACTTGGTATTTAGGTTCAGTATCTTCCAGAGATGCGACACGAAGGTTTTCAAGAAAATCCCCCCACCCCAGATTACCATTTACATGGAAGATTTTTCGAAAAGTTTAATTTTCTCAAAAATGGCTCTAACGATTTTGATTAAAATATCATATGTTTAAGATATTTTCATGACAAATAAAATGTATATCTTGAATTTTCTGGGAATGTCTCCAAAAGTATTCTTCATTGTGAACGACTTTTGCATAACTGGTAAACCATAAGAGATAGACAAAATTGTACTACACGAAAAATGTAGATTGCGTTAAAATACACAATTTATGTCATATACATTTTTTTTTGTTGAGTGAACCATTTTCAAGATATTGCTTGTTATTCCCTTAAATTTTTCAATACTTATTTTCTCAAATGGGAATTCCTTATTCATCTTTTTGTCTTGGATATGCAAAGAGTTATAATCTGTGGCAAAGTGAATGGTGCTGCACCTAGGAACCAGCTATTAAGAGATATGTATGTGCTTAAAGGCTACTGTTTTTCTAATTGCCCTCTATTTTCCCCTTACATCTACAAGAAAATTAGCAATAAGATAGAGTCTGCAAACGTTTATCTCGATTAACATGAAGTAGTTGGAGAATAAGAATTTGTAAAAATAGTTTGTACAAGAGTAGAGAAAGTCATGTGAGTGTAACACATCAGATTTTTTTCAACATTTTTATGTTTCCTTTGTTAGGCCGGGTATTTCTGGGACAGCCCTCGTATATATCTAGCTATAATAATTAAAGTAGCAATGAAACTGAAAATCTGTTTACTGATTCCATATAGATATATCAGCACAGATTTTAAAAATAACACATAGCATAGGACTTGTAAAATAACCAAAATTCATCAATTTGAGGTACAGGATGAATATTTTTTATAATGGGGATGGATTGTGAAGGTTTAAACAGGATTCAGAGAAATGCGCAATAAAATGTTAATTTTTCCCATCATAGTCTTGAAAAAAGCTGACAGTTGAAAGGCATTTATTTACCCATCAGTTAATGTTTTTTTGTGTACACATTCAAATCAAGTGAATGGTCCAGTATAGCATTGCCTGTCAACATGCAAATGAATAACTGTAGAAAAATAGGTTCAGCATCGCTCTGTTTATAAATTGAATTGGCTTGATTTAAATTACTGGAAATTTTGTATTTTTAGAATAATTAACAAGAGGATCTCCTCAAAGATGTCAGAAGCATTTGTGGGAGCAAACTCTTAGGAAATGATGAGATACATTATGTTCTCTCCCAGCAGCCCTAGCACAACAGAAAAAAACCTGATGTTTTACATTCACATGGCTTTCTATACCCATATCATTTATTCTTATATAGCTTCTACAGACTATTCTTATGCAAGCTTATTTTTCTGTCGAGATAACATTTCCAGGAATAGTTTCATTATAGATTTAGGCACAAGAGGGATAGAGGAAATTGAACTGATAGTCAGTTGTTTAAAAACAGCTCGCTATGGCTTTAAAATCGCTTACTCTTTCCATGAAATGCCAAAATTAAGTGAATAGTGACAGAATTTTAAAAAGCTCACAAAGTGTGAACAATTCAAACCAATATTAACGGGTATCTCAGAAATGGCTGATGCCACGAAAAAAAAAGTTATTTGAAATAAATTGTGTTTTTTTAAAGAGATGTACTTTTTTGTGTAGTAATTTTAGCATTTACAGTTATACAAAATTCATTCTGAATGAAGTGGACTTCATAGGCTATTCCCCAGGAAATTCAAGATATAAGTTTTATTTGCCATGTAAATATCCTAAATGGTATTTTAATCAAAATCAATATAACAATTTGTGAGAAAATAAAAAAAATTCTAAAAATGTTCCATGTAAAGGGTAGTTTTGGATGGGCGATTTTCTTGAAAATTTTTGTGTCACATCTTTGGAAGATACTGAACTTAAATGCCACATTTGGTAGTTAGCTGACTTTTCATTTTAGAGTTATTTGTTCACAAACACACATACAGACCTTTTTAATAAAAATGCTTGTTTTTAGATTCAGAAGGCCTTATTTCCGGTGAAATCTCAATATCAAATTTATGGGTGAAATACAGTATCTACTAGAAACATGATAGAGAAAGTAACAATTAAAATTTTGCATTTTGGGGACAAGCAAGATGTTAAATAACGATATTATTTAATGTCAAAATATGAAAATACATTGCAAATGAGATGATGCCTATCTTGGTGATTTGTTCTCTAAAGTCAGGCGGAATATAAATATATATCAGTAAAACATAATGTAGTAATGAAAAGAAGCTAGAAACAGTGATGTGTATTGAATTTATTTAAAGGTGAGTCGGAATTGTAACACTAACATCACTTAAGTTTACTCACTTAACATGTTTCGGGAAACCGTTGTTCCCATCCTCAGAAGGTTAATTCGACTGTCGCAATTCAGTCGAATTAACCTTCTGAGGATGGGAACAACGGTTTCCCGAAACATGTTAAGTGAGTAAACTTAAGTGATGTTAGTGTTACAATTCCGACTCACCTTTAAATAAAAAAAAAAGTAAAACATAAGATACAACTAGACATTTTTTTTCTGTGCTCTAGCTCTTTGACAGGAAGAGAAACTAAAAGCTAGCCTCAACCAAGATCCACATGAAAGAATCCTTATACATGTGTGTGATTATTTCAGATGCTCTTTCACGTGAAACCTTAGCAGCATGATCTGAAATAATGCCTTGACAAGGCTTCCATGTTGCCTTAAAGTAGCTACTGCTAGAGCATATACAATTGTGTTTTTAACCTCTTGATGCCTAAAGTTGTGAATTCAAATCACACTAATTTAACTTTATTTGGAAATCTATATATATGCCTTTGTGCCTATGTCCTTTTGGCTAGAAAAAAGGAACATCTCAGGAATCTTAAGTAAGAACAGGAAGAAAAATCTGCAGTAGCAGTTCACTTTTGGCTAGAAAACCATGGGATTGGTCTGGAACCAGTACTTTTAAAAATTGTTTCAAATGAAAAACAACTAACAGTCTGAGAGAACATATTCATTTTGAAAAGGAAAGATATAGTCTTCAATTTTGAGTTACCACCAAGCAATATTCTCAGCAGGAAATTACTTGAAAAGCCACTAGAGGATGGCAATAGCACAGTAATCTCCAACAAAAGGACACCATGCTCCAGCAGTCTGCATCTCGTTGATGAGGGGAGCAATTGATCTCTCGAAACATGTCCCATTTTATATAAAAGTAAGTGGTGTAGCATCAGTAAACCAACTCACAATAGTGTTATCAAAATGCTCTGCATTACTTTGGCTAACATCACATCTTGTGAGGTAGTTATTGCTTCTTTACTGATCCACAAGCACTTAAAATTGATGTTGCACATGCTGTAATTATTCCAGGCAAGCCTGAGAAATTATTTAAATGGACAAAATATGCATATGCAGTTCTTTAGAAATGTGGGATTTCAGAATCTTTGTTTTGAAAACAACGTCACCTACATAATATTTAGCATTAATATAGTGCAACCTCCAGCCAAGTAGTCCAAGGGAATGCTGGATGCCATTTCCATGAATTTGAGGATCCTGGGTGGAGCTTTTAAACACATATTTTTGATGTTTGATATAAATCGATGTACATTATTATAACAAAAACATATTCCTTCAGTTTTACTTTACAGTCCACAAGAAAGGCATGTTAAGCAAATAATATTTGGGTACAGTGTCTTCAGATCTATTCCAACTTTCATCATAAAAGAGGCAGTATCCATCATCAACAACAATGTATTTGCATGCACAAATTTTAATTACTCTAATTTCAGTTTCAACACCAAAACTTGTTATAGAACATGTTACTGTTGTCTCCATCATCAACCTAGATCACTGCTGCACTTTCTCCTGTGGCTTGTAGATGGCGTTTCCTTGCCAGACATACTGCGTAGGAAGAATTGCGCTACCACCTCCCAGGAGAAAGGGTTAAAACTATCGTGGCTTGGAACACTCCTGTTCATAAACAAGATGCTTATTCAGGTTTCCCAGTGACCTGAAAGGTCAGGGAAAGTCAGGAAATTGCTAAATGGTCAGGGAAAGTAAGGGGAGTATTTTAAAAAAATTGATTTGTTACACTCACATGACTTTCTCTACTCTTGTACAAACTATTTTTACAAAGGCTTGTTCTCCATATACTTCATGTTAATCGAGATGTTAATCTTATTGCTAATTTTCTTGTAGATCCAAGGGGAATACGGTAGACTTTAAACAACAGTCAAATATTGTAAGAGCTGGTTGCTATGAGCAGTATTACATTCTCTTTGCATGTCCAGGGCATAAAAAAAAAGAATAACGAATTCCCATTTAAGAAAAAGTATAAGTATTGGAAAATTTAAGGGCATAACAAGCAATATCTCGAAAATGGTTCACTCAACAAAAAAATGTATATGACATAAATTGTGTATTTTAACGTGATCTACATTTTTTGTGTAGTAAAATTTTGTCTATCTCTTATGGTTTACCAGTTATGCAAAAGTCGTTCACAATGAAGAATACTTTTGGAGACATTCCCAGAAAATTTGAGATATACATTTTATTTGTCATGAAAATATCTCAAACATATGATATTTTAATCAAAATCGTTAGAGCCATTTTTGAGAAAATTAAAATTTTCGAAAAATGTTCCATATAAAGGGTAATCTGGGGTGGGGGATTTTCTTGAAAACCTTCGTGTCGCATCTCTGGAAGATACTGAACCTAAATACCTAGTTTGGTGTTTATCTGACTGTTCGTTTCTAAGTTATGCTGTTCACACACACGGACATGTTTCCAAAAATGCTTTTTTTTTGATTCAGGGGGTCTCAAAACATATATTTCCGGTGAAATCTCGGTGTCGAATTTTTGGGTGGAATACAATACTTCCCTTAATTACTATATGTAGTAGAGAAAGTAAAAATTGGCGTGTCTGGGAAAGTCAGGGAATTGAAAATGGTCAGGGAAAGTAAGGGGAGTATTTTAAAAAATTGCCGTGTGTCAGGGAAATTGCTGCAAAATTATTGTATGTCTAATATTTCATACTGATGAGAAACTAGATAATAAGGAGGATTACAACATTTTTTTGCTCTTTAAAAATCCCCTCCCAACTTTCAAGTGATGAGTTTCAAATAAAATGCAGGGGAACTGATATGTACATATATAAATGCTTTCACACATGCTACTGAGATAACGTTGTTCACCTTTTTGTGACTGCAGTTTCAGATTGATTTACTCATTTATAAGACTTTGATGCCCCCCCCCCCACCCAAAAAAAAAAAAAATCTGATGTGTTACACTCACATGACTTTCTCTACTCTGTACAATCTAATTTTACAAACGCTTATTCTCCATATGCTTCATGTTAATCGAGATATCGAGATGTCAATCTTATTGGTAATTTTCTTGTAGATGCAAGGGAAATATGGTAGCTTTTAAGCGATAGTCAAATATTTTAACGCTGGTTGCTATGTGGCACATTCCATTCTCTTTGCATGTCCAGGACATAAAAAAATGAATAACGAATTTGAGAAAAAGTATAAGTATTGTAAAATTTAAGGAAATAACACGCAATATCTCGAAAACGGTTCACTCAACAAAAAAAATGTATATGACATAAGTTGTGTATTTTAACGCGATCTACATTTTTTGTGTAGTAAAATTTTGTCTATCTCTTATGGTTTACCTGTTATGCAAAAGTCGTTCACAATGAAGAATACTTTTGGAGACATTCCCAGAAAATTCGAGATATACATTTCATTTCTCATGACATTATCTTAAACATATGATATTTTCATCAAAATCGTTAGAGCCATTTTTGAGAAAATTAAAATTTTTGAAAACTGTTCCATGTAAAGGGTAGTCTGGGTTGGGGGGATTTTTTTGAAAACCTTCGTGTCGCATCTCTGGAAGATACTGAACCTAAATACCAAGTTTGGTGCTTATCCGACTGTTCGTTTTTGAGTTATGCTGTTCACAGACACACACACACACACACACAGACACACACACGGACATGTTTCCAAAAATGCTTTTTTTGGATTCAGGAGGTCTCAAAACATGTATTTCCGGTGAAATCTCGGTATCGAATTTTGGGTGGAATGCAATACTTCCCCTACTTACTATGCGTAGTAGAGAAAGTAAAAAACTTTCAGCTTTCAGTGGTTGGATTCATACCTTAATCCAGAGTTTGTAGAATGTCTTACTTATGTACTGGTCAATCAATTTGAAGCTTATGTAAAGTTTAACTGGTAATATGGGTAGGTGTGGAAGAGGCTGTTAAAAATTGCGTAAATACAAAATTATGGTCAGTTAAATACAGTATTTTGGTCAAGGAAAAGTCAGGGAAGTTAGGTTCACATTTTCACTGGGAACGCTGTTATTGTTGAACACATGCTGCATACAGGATGTTTTGTCGATATTTATCAATAAGGGTCACATCCAAAGTGACCAACTCCTGGCGCTTCATTGTCACAAGTTTCATAACGAAAAAACTCCCCAGAAAGTCGCTAGAATTTAAGCATGGTTTGTGATTCCATCCTATTTTCAAATTCCTTGTTCATGTTTTAAGATTTTGATACCCTTAAAACACATGTCCTGGTCAGTGACACAGATCAACATGGAAAATTGTTTGACATTTTTTTATTTTCTGAAAAATCGCTCTTCCAATTTGATTAAAACATATATGTAAAATATTTACATATAAGTAAAATGTAAATCTTGAAAGTTCTAGGAACAGCCTGTGAAGTCCTCTACATACACAAAATATTTTTGTATAGTTTCGTTTAACTGGTAAATCTTTAGCTAGACAAAAACATACTACACAAAAAATGTAGAACTGCTTAAAACACCAATTTATTTCAAAAGACCTTTTTCGTGGTCAACCATTTCCGAAATATCTGTTATTATTGATTTGAATTGTTCAGTACTGTATCATTTTTTTAAAGCAGTATGGAATTTTAAGGCCAGCGTATAGTAGCCCACTTTTAATCATTTGACTATCAATTTGGTTTTCCCTATACCAATTGTGCCTACAACGAAATGCATAATGAAGCTATTTCTGCAAAGATTTATCTCAAGTAAAATGTAGTATATAGAAAAATAAGTTTTCGTTTGAATAATTTGTAGAAGTTATATAAAAATAAATGATAGTGGGTGGGGAAAGTCATGTGAATGTAATATGTCAGATTGTTTTTAATTGGAATGCTGCTGCACCTTATACCTGATCCTTATTCGATGGAAAATGATTTCCAGATTCCTTCACAAGTGAATATGTTTCTGAAGTTAAGAATGTTAGCTTTAGACATAGGAAAATATTAAATAGGTGCAGTGTATGACATTCACAGTCAACATGACAGGGAAAGCAGCCAGATTGATATTACTGTAGGTACTCAAAGATAGGTGTATCCCTTTAACTTTGTGCTAATTCCCCGTTTTGGGACTAAACATCCAGACTCTGTTGATAACATTGTGAGAGTTTAGAAGCAGTAAGAACTCAGAACTAAATACTTGGTATTTTTTGACCCAGGTGGTTGTGAACTTGCAGGAGGAAAACAACAATGTGGTGTCACCAAGCAATGGAACAGGTGGCGGTGGTGGTGGCGGCGGCGGTGGTGGAGGAGGAGAAGGGATGGACATTGTGACAAGCAGTACAGCAAAGACCATTACCACAACAACTCTTCAAGACATGCGAGCTGCTGCTATTGCTGCTGCCGCTGCCAAAAAGTTCACAATAGCAGCAGCTAATCCGCTTCTTGCAGGTGACTACTTGAAATGCTTCATGTTATGTGCGGGTGAGTGTGTGAGTGTGTGAGAGGAACTCTTATTAGCTATAAATGTGATTATCTTTGCTTCTGACGCTAATCTTAGAAACACTAGACTCATAATGACGGAGTGGCAGGTCCAGAACACGAAGGTTCCTAAGTAAAAAGTGACAAAATAGGAATACAAATAGTTTTGTCATAAATACATTGCTAAATAAATTAACTAAAACCACATAAATTATGGAAAATAAATCAATGCCATGGCGGAATTATTTAAGGTGTCTTTGCATCGAAGGAAGATGTCAACGGATCTTTAATTGTAAGATATTTTGGAAATTAAAGTAGATTCGTGGAAAATAATAATGTTAAGCAATGAGCGATGAGATCTCTAATATCCTCAGGGCATGTTACAAGGAAGATTTATCTTCTTTGATATATTATCAAAAATAAAATGAATTCAGCTTTCCGTAAGCTAAATTTTTTCTTATTTATTTTCCTTTCTTTTACAGTTCACATGTTTCTTTGCCTTTTGAAACCTCTCTTAGCATTTTACAATTTAATATTAAGACCAAGTTTTAATGCCGATAAATATTACTACTACAATTAATGTCCTGATGGGATGCACAATGAGTACTAATGAGGTACTGAGCTTGCTACTGAAAAGAAGAAAGCTATTTGTAGTTCCAGGGCAACATTCATTATGCTAAACCTTCACTTTTCATGGAATAAACAAATTTGTTTATTCCATGGCCATATGTACTGCCCTTGCACAGATTTTTTCACGTATAAGTTTTTAACCAAAGTTTGCCATGGTTGCTACTACAGGGAGAGCCAAAAAATTACAAACCGGCTGCGCAGTGGTTTCCTATCCGCATCCTCGGCGCTCGTTGCTGTCTGCTGCGATCCTAGAAAGATGCGGATGAAACCATACAACATTTTTAAAACTACTTTTAAAGGCTTTACTTACCAACTTTATGAAAGGAGATGCTGAAACTGGCCACCGTCGTTGTCCATACATTTTTGGCACCTCTTTAGGAAACTATCCATCACTCACCTTAGTTTACATTAAGAAATGCTGGCAATTTCCGGGCAGATATTGTGTTTTATTTCTTCAGGGTGTGTGAGTTTGTCTTGTACACTTTGTTTTAAGTTACCCCAGAGATAGAAATAGCAGGGGTTAGGTCGGGGGACTGAGGGGGCCACAAATCTCTACTAATAATTCCGTCCTCAAATACACTTTCATAAAGTTGGTAAGTAAAACTGTTAAAAGTAGTTTTAAAAATGTATGTTTTCATCTGCACCTTTCTATGATAGCAGCAGACGGCAACGAACGCCAAGGACGTGGACAGGAAAAACACCACGCAGCCGGTTCATAGTCTTTTAGCTCTCCCTGTATAAGTGTAACATAAAATGAAACCAGTTGTGTATTTTCCATATATTAACTTAAACAGGCAAGTTAAATATGTTTTATGTTTGATTTTTATTGATCCTTTCTGCTTCAATGCTAAGCACTAATATTGTTCTATTTACCAAATTACTGGCAGGATATGTTTTGAATACCTATTGTCCCCACACTCAATTGCTGGTGACTAATCAGTGATTCCCCATTCTTCTTCCCTGGGAATCTGTAGTGTCATCTGTGTGGGATTAATGAATTTAGAGATTAAACTATCGTCTGCTGGAATTTCAAAGTTCATAATTTGATCAAAACTTTTGGGATGTTCTTTCCATGAGCTGAGTTCTAAGGGATTAAGTTTGTTGATTTGTTTCATTAACTCTGTGTTACGATTAGTTTAAATCCCTTGACAGGATAAAGTTGTTGTTGTTCACCAATGGCATTGGGGATTAATTGATCCGCATCATTTTCCCTCTGGCTTCCCAATATAAAGCTTCCCAGAAAAGAACATAAGATCTGGGAAGCATTACAAAAAGCTACAAACAACAATGGAGAATACAATTGTAACCCTAGAACAGTGGACTAATAACAACAATATGGAAATAAATACAGGAAAAACTCAATATCAACTATTCACAATGGAGCATAAAACAGAAAATATATGCCTGCAAATCAACAACAAAAAACTACAAGAAGCAACTACAACAACGTATCTAGGGATAGAATTAGATAAAAAACTATCAATGAAAGAACATGTAAACAATGTAATGAATAAAATCAACAAAAAGAACATTTTAAAACGTTTAGCAGGAATAAAATGGGGTGAAAACATGGACCTCCTTAATAATACATATAAAACATACATAAAACCCAACCTATTGTATGGAGGAGAACTACTAGCAACAGTAAACAAGAGACTTAAAAGTATACTATAAATTTCACAAAATAATTCACTAAGAATAATAACAGGAGCTGTAAAAACAACACCAATTACAGTGCTACAAAGCTTCACAAAAAACATGGCTATAGAATTGGAACATGAGTTGAAAGGAATTACTCTAGCACAAAAACTGCAAGTCAGTAGAAACAGATACAAGTGGTACCACACAGCAGATACTATAAGTAATTTAAAAACTCAAATAAGCTTCAGAACATATATTAATAACTTAAAATACAAGAATATAATTATAACAAATATAATTGCAACAGAGGTAACGAGTCCAATAGAATACATTGATATATAATATCGGAATGACCTCATATATACAATACACAAACAAAACAATATACCAGATGAAATGAGAGCCATAGCAATAGCTACGGAAAATGAAAGATACCCAGAAAAAGAATGGCTCCGAATATATAAGATGGATGCCTCATCAATAAAAAAAATGCCAGTGCAGGAGTATACTGTAAACATTTTGCACAGTATCTAACATTAGATGAAACGTCAAACCACTATGATGGAGAATTAATGGTTATAAAAGCAGCATTACAGAACATTTTATTTAGACCATACATAAAACAAAAAATAGTCATCTTACCAGACTCAAAATCAGCCATAGATGGAATAGCAATTACAATAATAAAACAACAAGAAATATTAAAGAAATAAGAAGCCTAATTAAAGCAGTTGAAACTAGAAATCATGTCACTCTATAATGGATCCCAGCTCATGTTGGACTTTTGGGCAATAAACATGCAGATCAATTAGCAAAGAAAGGTGCAATACAACAAATAAAACCTGTAGGACAAATAGAAATAAATAAACAATTAAATAACATTAAACAACATTTCAAAAGACAGCAGAGACTTGATGAAGAAGATAAATTAAAAGATAAAGATTATAAGAATATTAAAGATAGGGTTGATATACAAAAAATGCCAAGGAAGACTGCAGTGGCCTTATTTAGGATGGCAACTGGCCACGATTGCCTCGCGGAACGTCTCTACAAGATACGATGCCTACCTACACCCAAGTGCACTCTCTGTGAAGAAGATGTCATCCTGAACAAACAACATCTCGCCAAATGCAAAGGCCTTAAAAGTGACAGGATAAAGTAAAAGTATCAAATTTTCATATTGTACATGTCCAACTGTATTGGTTTTGTAGAGCTTTAACTTTCTGTATAAATTTACAAACAAAAACCAATCCTTTAGACCTATTTGATGTTGAACACTACCTAAAATTAGCAGAAGAATTTAAAAAACCTGAAACCTTCCATATGTTTTGAAACAAATGCCTCTAGAAATAATAAATTTAAAATATGCTGCTAATGTATGGCTGCATGTCTATCTATACTGATGGATTCAGCTTGCCAAATAATGGTGGACTGGTGCAGTATGGTCACTCTTTTATTTTCATGGAGATTTAATTCAAATTCTACAAATTTTAATGGTGAAATTTTAGCAATTCTTCTCAATTTGCAAAAACTTATACATCAAATGGACAAATTTAAGAGAGTTGCAATATTATCTGACTCTAAAGCAGCTATAATATCTATAGCATCTGATACAGCAGCCAAAGGCCTAAATGTGCTAGAATGCCAAGACCTAAAACTATTAATTTAAATAAAAGAGTAGTGCTTCAATAGGTACCAGCACTCTGTGAAACACAAGGTAATGAAATTATATCAAAATCATCTGGTCCACCGTATTATTACTCTATCAAAAGAATAATTACACCAGCGTACAATAAAAAAAATAAAGCAGAATATGTATCAGAAACAAAAGGAAAATCTACATAACAACATGACTAGAATTACTACACTACCAAGAAAATCCTCCGTGGTAGTTTTTAGATTATTAACAGGCCATGATTGCTTCAACAAACATCTACACAGGATTGGAATAACAGAATCTCCTATTTACACTTTCTGTGAACTTGAAGATATGCAGAGAAACCACCTACACCATCGCACAGCTTTCAATCAACATACCAACCTCTCATCAAAATACTGGAGTGCAAGAGAGCATGGCTTCATTGCCCACTGCCCAACATTACCAACTAACTTTCTGTATAAAACCATGTTGGGTGTCTGAGCTTCTAGGAGTGTCTGAATAGGCTCTCCAATAACAGTAACAGTGCCTGTAATAATGTGTAATGCTTGATTTTAGACGCTCTCTTTTTTATCTTTATCTCTCGCTTATCCAGCCTCATAGTAATCGGGCCCACATTTGGTTCAGTGCTGAACATCAACAAAGTATCATTCATCATTTGGTGTTTTTAGTAATGTTTTAACATCCATTCTTACTGTATATGGCACCACAAATGGTGGACACTGATGATGCATGAAATGAAATAATTGGGAAAGGAAATGTTCCAGGGCCTAAGTTTTAGGGTAACACCTTGGTATTTGCCAGTTATGAGGACTGAGAAAACCCTGGAGAAAACCTCAGTCAGAGAGGATGGTCCTGGCAGGATTTGAATCACAGACCTCCTGTTTATGAGTGCCTTAGCAACCTCAGCTGATTTGATGATACCTGATACACTTTATCACGCAACCACTTTACAACCAATATATCAGTACTGCATGTATCTGGTTGTTGCATGGAAGATATCTGCTGGAGAAAACATAGCCAAGCATTGATGCAGAGTTGGTGCCATTACTGAGCAACAGCTATGAGCCACTCAATTTGGAATCATCAATTGCTGACACTTTGCATATTGACATGTTCCACAAGCATCCTGGAGGAGAAATTGATGAAGAAGATGTTGCTGAGTGGGGAAAACTATGTGGTAGACCAAACTTTAACAGATGAAGAACTAACCAAAACCGTGGAGGAAAGTAATGATGAAAGTGATGAAGAAGAGGACATACAAAGAGAGCACATGAAGATTCCTCACACTGCTGGTGCTGAAGTTGCATCTCTCCGACAATTAAAACTTCGGGACATGTTTCATATTGAGTGATACTACTGTACATGTACACACTCCAGGACTAAGTTTTCTATGAAAATGAATGTAGCTTTGGAGTATAGTCCCTAAGTGTTTAAACTAAATTTCAGACACTCTCAATAATCTGGCACCCATATGTGCAAGGAATAGCTGGATTAGCAAGAGTCTAGTGTAATTGTTCCACTACTGTACTGAGAATATGTGTGGTATTCAATACTTGTCTAGAACTCCCCCATTTATTTCCAGCTAGTCTTTTCAAGAAGTCTTCTGCTTGGTTACTGTCAGTATAGGATGTTTCCAGGTTAACTTGTTATCAAATGTTACTCCTCTATGTTTATAAGCAGGCATAGGGATCCTTAAGCAGTTTTCTTCAAGTTATCTACACACAAACAAAGAACTTAAACAACAGCAGCCAAGGGTTACTGACACACAGTTAAACACGGGTCTAGAGAGTGCTGTCTGCAAATGCCAAAAGACTGTATGAGGGATGGGGAGTGGTTTGTTACCTCTGACATCCCTGCCTATTCTCCAATGGCAGTTCAGCCTTATTTTCTTCTGTCCTGTCAATGTAATTCTGTGCCTATTTGTGAGCTTGGGTTTGGGTAATTGCTACTTTGTCTAATAGAAATGATGTTGGTGTCTTATGAGATAAAGAGAATATTTGATAGTTTGTTTTGTCTGTATAATTTTCTCTGCACCAGCTGGATAATTTGCAAAGGGTATTATTCATTTGCGAGCTGAGGCGGTGGTGATATTTTCTTTTCAATTATGTCCAAATTACTAGATTGTTTGTGAAAAAGGCATAGTTGCTATTGTGTGATTCCTTTAACCAAGTCAATTCTCAAAAGTAGTATTGTTAATGCATATTAACCTGCTATAATATTCACAACATCAGAAAAGGCTATAACATGGATCATGGATTTGTAGTACTTCAGCATGTTGCATCATTGTTGTGTCTAACATGTCCATTGATAAGTGTACAGTTCAATAAACCTAGACTTTTACGTATTGGCATTAGTGCCAAAGTTAGACTCTTAAGTTAATTTATTTATCCTTGATGATTATCCAGTGCAAGGACTAGTGATGGGACGATACCACTGTTTTTCAATACTCAATACCGATATTGATTTTTTAGCACCGATACTTGATACTCACTTTATAAAAAAAATCTGATGTGTTACACTCACATGACTTTCTCTACTCTTGTACAAACTATTTTTACAAATTCTTATTCTCCATCTATTTCATATTAATCGAGATAAACATTTGCAGAAACGATCTTTTGACATGCAAAGAGAATTACATTTTACACATAGCGACCAGTTCTAAAAATATTTGACTATCGCTTAAGGTGTACTATGTTCCCCTTGTTTTGTATTTGCAAGGGCAATATAGAAATACAGTAGCCTTTAAGCACATACATATCTCTTAATAGCTGGTTGCTAGGTGCAGCACTATTCTCTTTGCCACAGATTAATACTCTTTGCATGTCCAAGACAAAAACATGAATAACGAATTCCCATTTGAGAAAATAAGTATTGAAAAATTTAAGGGAATAGCAAGCAAATCTCGAAAATGGTTCACTCAACAAAAAAAGTATATGACATAAATTGTGTATTTTAACGCGATCTACATTTTTTGTGTAGTAAAATTTTGTCTATCTCTTATGGTTTACCAGTTATGCAAAAGTCATTCACAATGAAGAATACTTTTGGAGACATTCCCAGAAAATTCAAGATATACATTTTATATGTCATGAAAATATCCTAAACATATGATATTTTAATCAAAATCATTAGAGCCATTTTTGAGAAAATTAAAATTTTCGAAAAATGTTCCATGTAAAGGGTAATCTGGGGTAGGGGGGTTTTCTTGAAAACCTTTGTGTCGAATCTCTGGAAGATAATGAACCTAAATACCAAGTTTGGTCTTTATCCGACTGTTCGTTTCTGAGTTATGCTGTTTACAGACACACAGACAGACACACACATGAATATGTTTCCAAAAATGCTTTTTTTTTTTATTCAGAGGGTCTCAAAACATATATTTCCGGTGAAATCTCGGTATCAAATTTTTGGGTAGAATACAATACTTCCCCTACTTACTATACGTAGTAGAGAAAGTAAAAAATGTAAAGGCGATAGTTTGTTCACTGAATTATGTTCTTCTTAGAAGTTTTCTGTGTATAAACGCATGTAACCAACTTTGTATTGTATGCTAATTCAGAAATTATACCTGTTTGACGTTCTCCAATTGGCAGCAATTTTTTACTTTCTCTACTACGTATAGTAAGTAGGGGAAGTATTGCATTCCACCCAAAAATTCGATACCGAGATTTCACCGGAAATACATGTTTTGAGACTCACTGAATCCAAAAAAAGCATTTTTGGAAACATGTCCGTGTGTGTGTCTGTCTGTGTGTCTGTGTGTCTGTGAACAGCATAACTCAGAAACAAACAGTCGTATAAACACCAAACTTGGTATTTAGCTTCAGTATCTTCCAGAGATGCAACACGAAGGTTTTCAAGAAAATCCCCCCACCCCAGACTACCCTTTACATGGAACATTTTTCGAAAATTTTAATTTTCTCAAAAATGGCTCTAACGATTTTGATTAAAATATTATATGTTTAAGATATTGTCATGAGAAATGAAATGTATATCTCGAATTTTCTGGGAATGTCTCCAAACGTATTCTTCATTGTGAACGACTTTTGCATAACTGGTAAACCATAAGAGATAGACAAAATTTTACTACACAAAAAATGTAGATCGCGTTAAAATACACAACTTATGTCATATACATTTCTTTTGTTGAGTGAACCGTTTTCGAGATATTGCTTATTATTTCCTTAAATTTTCCAATACTTATACTTTTTCTCAAATTCGTTATTCGTTTTTTTATGTCCTGGACATGTAAAGAGAATGGAATGTGCCACATAGCAACCAGCGTTAAAATATTTGACTATCGCTTTAAACCTAGCATATTCCCCTTGCATTTACATGAAAATTACCAATAAGATTGACATCTCGATTAACATGAAGCATATGGAGAATAAGCGTTTGTAAAAATAGTTTGTACAAGAGTAGAGAAAGCCATGTGAGTGTAACACATCAGATTTTTTATTTTGATAATGCCACAGGTTATATATCCTTATTGTTAGTCCAGGCTGCTAATAATAATAATAATAATAATAATAATAATAATAATAATAATAATAATAATAATAATAATAATAATAATAATAATAATAATTTCTTTGCTTCCCTTTCTATGTAACTAAATTTTGTGCTGAAAACCTCTATTAAGGGATTTTCTATTCATATTATGGAAATTATAGTTGCTATACCTGTAACTACTCTTGTGGCCCAAGTTAGACTTGCATAAACACAAACTAACAGATGGAATAAAAGAACTAGCATTTTCAGGCGCTGTATTATCTCTTGTCTTAAGTTCTGATTTGTTTCTGCTGGATTTACAGATTTTGGTTGCTGGAATAGGTAAATGTGATGAATGAGAGTGAGTCACTCAGCCAGAAACGTGTCTTCTTCTTCTTTTTAAATTTATGGATGCTTTTTAACTGCTATGGTCCTTAGCGCCATTTTATACTGGGAGTAAAAGACCAGTAATTTTGCTCAGAGGTCTCTTTATTAGGCTTGAGGTTCTTTTACGTGCCGTAAATCTACGACACGGGACCACCGACTTTACTTCCCTTCCGAAGGAAGCCATGCTAAGGATTTTTACGCCTGAAAAGAATCTATCGCCCTCCGCCAGGTTTGAACCTGCAACCTCGGGAACTAGAGGCTAGCACGACTACACCACGAAGGACAACTGGATGCTTCATGAATACCCCTACTCCTTCCCCCATTGTTTTGCATGTTTTCATTTAGATATCTATGGAGTGTTGCATTCATTCAATGCAGTCAAGGTCTATTTAGAACTGTAATTTAGACAGCAACTCTTTGGGGCACAAGTAAGGCAATAACATGAAGTCTTTCATTCCTTATACAGGATAAAGTTAAAAGCAAAAACTTTTGATAATGCAAAACTTAAAATTCAAAAGTATCAAAGGTTTACCTCAAAGTATTAGACATAATTCAATACCACCAAGTATCGAGATTATTGAGTTATCGACAGTATCAAGGTGCCATTCCTAGAAAGGACCAAAGTATGTTCCTGTCAATCTGTAAGTAGCAGTTCTTCTTTGACTTCCAGCACAGAATCTAACAAATCTTTTACATTTCACCATCTAGCCTAAAATACGCTATTAGTGTTTCATGCCATCTTGTATATGAAGAGCCAAGTTAGTACTAGGAAATGGCAAGAAACTAGCAAAATAACCTACATCTCAACTCCTTCTGGAGTCAAGAGAAACTGTGTGTTGCAGATGCAATGCCATTGGTCAAATTAATGTCCTGTCTTCCGCATTAGACTGAAAATGGCATTACTGTTAAAACCAGTTAGAGTGAAGTTATAGTCATAGAACTTGATCCAAACAGTTTTATTTTTGTCATTTTTGCTTCAAAGATGTTCTGCTCTTTGTAATACAGCTGTTTAATTAGCTGAATTGCAGTATAGAGATAAACATTGCTTATATGATATGATATATATCTTTATTGAGTGTTGAGCTAATACAATACATTTGGGCATGATCAGCATCGAGCCCTGGCTCCTATTGCCGATCATACCCAAGCTTCCGCATTTACAACAGTGATGAGTTAGCTTCATATCGCTAACAGTTTCTCATTTAAAGTCACTATACTGCTTAGTGTTCTTCTCCCATTCCCATCTCCTTCCCTTGCTTCCTCCGATCGTCTTTGAATCTCCACTACCACCGGGAAATGGCAACTATTAGATGCAAATTTAATACCTTAAACGATGCTTATTGTGTACCCCATGCTGATCGGCCATAACAACACTTGCTTGTTCATATTAAGAAATGTAACTCTCCCTCCTAGCCCTCTCCGTGTTTACCGTCCTTTATATCTAAATCATTTACTTCACGATTTCATATAAATCTATCACTTGCTTATCAATACACTTGTCTTTACTTTGTCTAATTTGTTCCCTTCTAGATCATGTTTCATTTCCACAACATATTCATTCTATAATCACTCTCCCTCCCTATCCATTATTATTGCTTCCATATTCCCATACTTCTCTCAGAGCCTGTGCTATTTCTATATGTATGGCACACTTTCCTACTCCATAAATCTATTCCTGTTGGCTCCCTTGACGGTCCTGCTTTGTTTCTGTCCAGAACCCGTAAACTTCCATTGGGTGTCAACACAATGCTTTCTTCTTCCACCATTTCGCCACTCTGAAACCATGCCTCTGGCCTGCCCACGACCATATCACGTGGCGATTGAACTTCCTCCCTCCTTGATGATATAATTTTCCTGGCTTTGCCAGCTGTTGCCCTTACGTCACTCTGATCTGACGTTTTCACTACGTCATCTCCCAATCTTCTCTCTGACACAACCATCTTCTTCCTGCCAAGATGTAGCAGTGCTTCCATGTATCCATCCTTCTCCTTCGATTTCCAATTGCTCTTTGGACTTCCTTCCGATCTGCATTCCTTCTCTCTGGTCTCGGATGTATTTAGCTGAATCATTTCCTGCCCCTGCAATCTGCTGCTCCTTGTGTCACTTTGCATCCAGCCACCATGCGCCCATCGACCCACAACCGTAAGTTCTTTTTGATGGCCCTTTCTATGGAGCTTTCTTCTTGACATCGCACAGGGACCACTCGGTTGGATATTTGCCTCTGGGTGCTTTTGCGCAAGTGTTCCTTCAGAGTATCCCTGGAGGCAATGGGTGGGCTCAGGCTGCATTAGAGGCATTCAATCTGGAAACATTAGGGACCCAATCCGTGCTTGCACCCGTTGTCATCTGGATCTGGTCGCCCTTTGGGTATCTCCCCCCATCCCTCCCTCCCTCCCTCCCTCCCTCCCTCCCTCCCTCCCTCCCAGGGATCATGGTAGAAGCACAAGAGGCCAGATGGCCTGTGTGCGGTGCTCTGCCCTGGTTTTGGGAGCCCCCTTCCATTTGTCAGTAACTTTACCTTACCTTCCTAAACTGTATTCACTAAGTGCAGCTGAATTCCTAATTAGCTATAAGTAATTATTAAGTGCTCTGATTTTTCTTTTCTACTGACCAATTTTATTTCAGCAACCTTGCTAGGAATTTTCATAAATTCCTTAATTGTCCACACTCTTTAAATGTTTCTACTACTGTTCTTCAGTAGTTGATTGTTAAGATTAGTGATGCTTTAGCTGTGAAACTCAAAATGAACAAATTAAATACTATGTGAAATAAGTATTATTTCCCCTTTCCTTTCTAAAATACTTTCATCTTGAAAACATATTTGTGGGAAAAAAAAATTGGATAAAATTTTGTTTGTTGAGGTGGGACAATGGCATTAATTATTTTAATTTAGTGGAGATTGATTATGTCATTTTAAGGTTAACGTTTTCTTCATTTAGATTGTGATCTACACTCTAAACAAACAACTTAAATAATTAAACCTTAGTACTGTAAATTATCTAACAAAATTAGAAAGGCCACTCTGTGGTGTGGGGGTGGCACATCTGCCTCACATTGAAGAGGTCTGGAGTTTGAAACTTGGAAGGTTTTTTCTAGGGTTTCTTTTACCCTGGAAAGACAAATGTTGGGTAACTAAGCTCTAGGCACCCCGGGATCATTTGAGTATCATTTTAACCATTTCATTCATTTCACTGTCCAATATGATCTACCCAGTTAAAAGACATTAAACTTAAAAAGAAAATTATTACATTATAATACTGTGGAAGATTCAAATTCTATCATGTTCATTCATGCTGTTATCTGTCAGTCTTTCTTCACATATGTTTTAAAGAAATACATGTTTTTGCTTTAACTGCTGGAGGCTTCAGATGAACTCAGTACTTATTCAAATAAACAGAGGAGATGAGAAAAATTAAAGAGGTTTTCATCATGGTTTACATATAGCTCAAATATTATTAGTGTAAACGTCTCATTCACCTAATTCTTGAAAATATGCCTATATAACATAAACAGTTAATTATTGTAGTTAGAACATTATTAAATACAAGAAAATATTATGCAGTCTTAGTGCTTAGCACACATTGCTTTTAGTCTTGTAAGAAATTTTAATTGATTGGTACATTTTTGGATAAATATTTTGAAAAGTTACAAAGCTGCACTTTATTGTTAAACGTTTACTAATTTTTCTGTGTCAGCAGTGTTTGTATAGATGTGACTTTAGGAATTTATTGATATAATAGCCTAGGTACATTAATATAACAATTGCTGGTCAACCATTAAGGTTCTGATCAAGGAATGAGTAAAAATTTTGGAAAATTATCCCTATATAATAATTATGTTAATTAATATAATTAATACAAAGGTCGTTTTATTGTTGCTACTGCATTCAAATATTAAATGTCTAAAAAACCTAAATGTGTCAACAAAGAGTATATTTCATTTTAAAATATACTAATTAATGAAAGAAGTAATAATTTACCAGGTTTACCCTAATAATTTGACCACATCTGTACAATGTGCAAGCAAGATTTGAAGGCAGGAATTTCTTACATACAATGAATGTTGTATATTGAAGCAGAAAGATTGGTTTAAAACTGTACTTGACTTACCTATGTACATATAAGCTTAGGATGTGGAATTTATTTGTTATAGTGTTGTATGTATTTATGTATTGTATTATTTATATATCTTTGGTATTATCAGCATGATTATTATATTTATCATTATTATGGGATTATGAATTTTTTGCTTGTTAGCATGTATAAGTATCCAGAAGTTAAACTCATTTCTTAAAATAACAGTCATGAACTCATGACCAACTTTAACTAAACTCATAAATGAGGAAAATTTGTATAAATTACTCAAGATGACCATGGAATAAACAAACTTATTATTTATACAAAGAAATAATAAGAAAACAAAAGGTATTGCCAAGGAACAATAAATAACATTCTTCTCGTAGTAAAAAGAATCGTTATCCCATAGGCATTCATAGTTTACAGATCACCATTCCAACAGCACCAAGATTGTGTAGACCTACTCATACATTGTAATAGTCATGGATATCTACGTTTAAAAAAGTCGGCAGTAAATATAATAAATTCAAAATAATTGTAACCAATGAAGAAATATATTTAATAAAATGAAGTTTATGTTGGGAAAGAATTAGTTATTCAAATTAATTTAAAATAAGGAATCCTACCTGTTACAACATCCTGTAGATAAACTTAAAGATCTCATCACTCAATTAACTAAGCATTTTATAAAATTCCTCTACAATATTTTTCTGTATTCATCATAGCTATTTTATATTGATATTATTATGGTTCTGTATTTTATTATATCTCTTATTCTGTGTTATTTGGCAAACTCAAATGGCATAAGATTACTAAATAAATAAATTCTTGATAGAAATTTAAGTCATACTCAGGTTTGTGATAGTTTAGAAATGTACGTAGACAAACATGATCTGCTGATAAAAGAAAAACTGCACTAAAATCGGCTGAATCTGATGAAATAATAATAATTTATGTTATTTCTTGTTTATGAAACCAGCTGATCTTTAAATGACCTTGGTAATCTCTGTAAATAAAAAACACTAATGTCATTATTATTTTCCTTTCAAATGAAGCAACTTTTATTCATAGTTTTTCTTCAGGCACGTTCTTTACAAAATAAGCAGCTGGGAAGTTTAGAAAAAGTGATAATGTTTAGTTTGCACATGCTCTCTTATAATTTAAAACTACCAAATCAGTTTTATTTTTCTGAAAAAATATGATTTTTGTTATGAGCTTTTGCCACATCATTGATGTGTTCACTGTTTTGAAGCTTTAATTAGTACCTCTTTGGTATTTCCTTACATTAAAGTAGACATAAAGTTGCAAAATGCTAGGGTTTTATTGATTTTTATTCACTGCTTGTGTTCTACAGAAAAATTGGCAGCACCTCCACCACTCACATCCTCAACAGCAACTCCCAGCACTATCTCCATAGCAGGAGCAACACCATTCAAAACCACCATCAAGATGGAGTGCCTCGACAGCACCAGTACTGGCAAAGGTAGGATCAGTTATTGACACCTGCTACTAATGTTTAAGTTTCTCTAGTCCACACAACCAACTATAGTACTACAAAGCAAGTGAAAACAGATTGAACATCAAGTTTTTAGTTATGAAATGCAGTAGGCAGGCTCTAAATTGACATGATCCATTTTAAAACATTTCCGAATATGTAGCAGCTTGCTTCAGAACTGTCCTTTGCTTTTTCAGAACAATTATTGATAAGCAGGAATACTTACATCATACAGTTCATGGGTAAAGAAAATAAGTTACAAGGGGCCAAGCTTGGACCTTTTGGAGGTTACAACACAGACTCAGTATTTTTTTGAGACATATTAGTAGCAGTGTAAAGGAGTTTAAAATGATATGCCACAGCTGCTGTCTATCAGTAGAGTAACAATGAGAACTCGTAATTCATCTGGGGTTGATAGTCTAGGTAGAAAAGTGCTTAATTTAAGTTGATTTAATGAAATCAAAATTATGATTGTAGATAATGTTTACTTTTTTGTTCACAATGATCAACTCCTTCACTGGACAAAGATTATAACAATGTTGCATATTTATCAATATGTTATTGTAGGAGCACATTTAAGTTGTCAAGAGTTTATATGCTGCTATTTTTATAAAAATACAAATTATTTATTAATAACAAATCAATTAACTTCCATTATTCCTTAATACAACAAGTTATTCTTTAACTTCTCTAATTCTATTATATATATTGTAGAAAGCAGCAATATTCTATAAGTTTTTGTTTTTAAATATAAACAACAAAATTATTAATGTTATCTCTCAACAAGAATAAATGAGCTTGTGTATTAAATGTTATAAAATATATTTAAATACAGCCAAATCCCTGTATATGCGCACACAAAGTTTTGTAAGTACGAGTCCTTGTACCAATACATTCTTATTTATTTATTTATTTATTTTCAATCGTATAATATACAGAGTAAAACAGTGTTATTGTAGATCATGCCAAATGTTAATTACAGTAATTAAGTAATACTAATAATAAAAATAATATATACAAGGTAATAGTAGCTACCATAATTAAGTACAATGCTAATGGTAAAAATAAATTATATATACAGAATACTTATTACTCATACAAATTATAATTATTAACACACAAGAATAACAAGACCTATAGGATATAGATGCAACTAAGTTAGCATATTAAAGAAAATTTGTGCTGTTATTTAAAAACTCTTGCGAATTATAAAAGCAGTGCATTAATAAATGCTTTTTGATTGCCTTTTTAAAATGATTTATATAATATATTCTCTTTAAATCTGTTGACAGTGAGTTAAAGAATTTAGAACCTGCATGGATGATATTTTTATTTCCAAAAGTACCCCTGTATGAATTCATAAAAAAGTCATTTTGATTTTGCGTAAAATGTCTGTGCACATCTTTAATTGAGGGGTTTCACTAGACTTTTTAGCGTACATAATAACATAATTTATATATACAAAATAGTGGTAGAATTTTAAACTGTTTAAAGTACGGTCTACAAGATTCACAACTATTTATTCTGGCTAGAACTCTTACTGCTCTTTTCTGTAGTAGAAAGATCTGCATGAAGTATGTTTTTGTTAAAGATCCCCATAAAATTGCCCCATTTTTTCAATGTGAGTGAAATAACGCAAAGTACACTTACAAACCATTTGTAGAGGTAACATGTTGATGAGTTGATGTAGCAGAAATATGGTCTTATTAAGTTTAGAATAAATTACAGTAATATGATTTTGACATGAAAGATTATCGTCAATATGAATGCCTAAAACCTTTGCATTTTGAACTCTGGATATTGTTTGACTATTATAAAGCAGTTTTAGACCTTCACTGCTGTGATTATTTCTATTTGGTACAAATAGTAAATAGTTTGTCTTACTGGCATTTGGACTGAGATTGTGGGTGTAAACTGCTTCTGTTAGAACATTCCATAATAATATATAACAAATTTTTATGATTTTACAATCTAAATAAATCGGAGTATCTCAGCTTGAAGAAGTTGGTTTGTTACGTTATTTGCACCACGCTTTGGGCATCAATTTGAAGTAAAATTGTTCTTTACGGTGTTTGCTGCTACGTATGAAAACTCAGTTTGAAGATGATGTATTATATTTCAACTGTTGGGGAGGCGAACTTGTAGTAGTTGCAACCGCACGTATTGTAAACAGTTTCCAGTAGTAGCCTTCACCCCAAATGTACTTTCAGGTCGCCTTTGCCCCAAGTTTAAAATAATAGCTTTATAATTTGACTGTTTCCTTTAAACATTTAATATTTATGTTTGCCTCAGCTGCGTCCGTATTTGTTAGAGACATGGAAGTCTTGGCAGGGTTGTGGTGCAACTGAAAAATGTAGGTTTACGCAGATTTTAAGTTTTAATTCACTCCTTTTTTATTAATCCTTGACATAAATTAAATAGCACTTCACTGATATCGAGAGTTGTGAGATTCTTTTATTTAATACTTGCACTTTTTAACACGTATACTATTTTCGTCTCACACGAATACATAATTAATTTCTCGAGGACACATCTCACATCCGGTTACTATCACTGTCTGCAGGCAACTGAACTGATTTTAAGCGCCTAAACTTTGTAAATTTATGTATTTCAAGTCTCTGATTGGCTAATCCTAGTCCAATAGAATACCTTCATTTAACTAAAGCTTTTTCTGGTTGTTGATTGGCTATTTTATAAACTGTCACTAAAATTACATTATTGTTACTCCAAGAATCACAAGTACTACTGTTAAACTTTCTTACTCATTATTGCCTCAAGGTTACCTCATTGTTAGCAACTTTTAACTTATTATTCTCACAGCTCCTACATTATTAAATTACGTAATACATTCACATAACATTATTGAACATGTATACAATAATATAAGCATATGCAATGACTGTTACCTACATTTTACAAATTATTACATACATATTGCTTCAAGGTGGGCTGTTATTGAATTTATATATAATATAATTTGACTGAAATCATTTAAGTGTTAAAAATACTGCCTCAAGCTGAATTCTAGCTATTCATATGTTTTAATAATAACATTGAGGCAAGTACTATTAAAACATGATTGTTACATGATTGAAGCTACGTCTGGTGTATACAAATAGATTTACGTTTGTTTCCACATGTCAATTTAACTTTGAGCCCCATCCAGGATTTACAATTTAGTTTCCTCCATAGCCACAAAGAAATATGTGATACTTGAAGATTATCACCTTCAGTTATCTCCTTCAGATATTACATATTAACTTAAAACATTGGCTATAAGAGGCAGTCTTTGATACATAATAAGATTGAAAATTTAAGGTTCAAAATTAGTGGCTTAGTTTGTAAATAATCTAACATAATAATTGCTGCCTCAAGTATTGAAAATGTGGGACTGCGTTGTTGTACTGCAGGCTCCAACAGGATAGATTCAGCTCCAGGTATTTCTGTCAGTTGTGTTCATCAGTCTTGTAAACTTTTACTTGACAGAGAGTATAAAGATGGACGATGCTTTGAATTGTTAGAGAATGACTGAGATGGAAATTACATCACATCATGTCTCTTCCAAGTGCAATTTAACCATATTGCGGTGACCTTTCTTATACTTCATGTTATTATCTTAAGAAATGTTCATTTGCTACTTACGTGACACCACAAAAACAGTGTCCAGCAGAAAATGTGTAAATTTTCACATATAAGTACAAACTTAGCTGCTTTAAATGTAATAAAGAGTGCAGTGGAATAGACACATAAATGCTTCAGGAAAAGTATAACTTAGGCAAAACTAGCATTGTAGGTAGGGGCTTGTAGAAGGCCCTCGGGGGGTTGAAGATACTCAAAACTGTAATATCAAAGCACGACAGTCTCATTTTTCTTTTCTATAACCTTTTTACTTAGGGAATTAGTAAACCACACTGTGCCTGTTAAATAAACAGGTAAATAAAAATACTATATACATTAAAAGTGTTAAATATTGGGGTATGATGGAATTCTTCTGTTTTTTTGGAAAGTTATCAAACCATATGTTGGTTGTCAGTATTGATTAAACAGCTAGCTCCGCTAATTTTATTATCTGTACATATTTAGTCACAGGTAGTTATTACTAGATGGTTACAAAGCGCCTCTATAGTGAAGTGAAGGTGGAACTTCTGAGTGGGTCCCCCCTTACCCTAGCAATTAATTAACAACCTAACTGATTGACTTAAGTTAATTCTTCAAAATATTTGTATGAGTTAACCTCACCTGTGTATGAGTCCTCGCTAGGGAGTCTATGTACACCTGTTACACTTCTCAAGCTATTCACAGAAAATTCAAGATATGCATTTAATTTGTCATGTATATATCTGTAATATAGGTATGGTATTTTAATCAAAATCGTTAGAACCATTTTTTAGAATATAAAAAATATCGAAAAATGTTCCATGTAAAGGGTAGTTTTGGGTGGGGGGATTTTCTTGAAACTCTTCGTGTTGCATTTTTGGAAGGTACTGAGCTTAAATACCAAGTTTGGTATTTATCCGACTTTTCGTTTTTGAGTTGTGCTGTTCACAGACGCGCGCGCACACACACACCCTGACCTTTTTTTTATTCAGGGTCCTCAAAACGTGTATATTCGGTGAAATCTCGGTGGCGAATTCTTAGGTGCAATACATCTTCTCTACCTAATGCATGTGGTAGAGACAGTAAAAAAATCTAGGTTGTGCGCACAGCCCAACGTCATTTCC
The DNA here is from genome assembly GCA_030765065.1 of Deroplatys truncata. Classification (NCBI taxonomy): domain Eukaryota; kingdom Metazoa; phylum Arthropoda; class Insecta; order Mantodea; family Mantidae; genus Deroplatys; species Deroplatys truncata. Next base: position 20,898,669 of record CM060979.1, read on the forward strand.
CTGAGAAGCGATGTGAGGAACATAGCTTGAAGCAAATCCGTTTCTGAAAACACCTAGAACTGGGAGAGAGTCAATATCCTAGAACACTTAAATTGGGTGTATCTGAAGGGAATAAGGAGCATGGTCTAGTTTCCGAAACTCTCTCTCTCTCAGTGCTTGATTGTAGACGAGCAGCGATTAGCGGTGTAGGTACACTTGAGCTGCTGCAAATGCAGTTAAAACAGTTCCAAGCCCGGCTTGTTGCTATAACACGCTGTACTTCGTGTATTTTAAGTTGATTAGTGTTAAAGAAATGTAGTTAGTTGCTGCGAAAGTGAAAACTTGGGTCAGAGAAATGGAATTTTCATTTCTACGTCGCCTCCTTAATTGCCGAGCCGGTGCAACGAAAGCGAACGGTGACATAATTTTGTCAAGGTGTAATCTAATTCCAAGCAATCTCGCTCCGGAGCGCAGAAAACATTTTATAAGATAAGCTGTTTACTACACGTAACTCTTATTTGGAGATTTATTGCGGTGTATACCGGTCCACGTCGAGGAATACATTATTGTCCAGATTACATTCCCTGGTTTTGATGACGACATTCCATCAATATGAAGCTGCAACATTTTCTTTTTATATTAAGTTAGCTTTCAATTCTCTTTTGCATCTCCAATATTCCGCTTTCTTTGGACATAAGGTTAAACAAGGCTGAAACATTAAAGGTAATGATGGGGACATTAAATTCGTGGTAGGAGAGGAACCACCCCGTATTCGCCTAATCACCTAGGGAAACCACGTAAAAGGCATTTTTGGTGAAATTTCGATTTCTAATTTTTGGATCGAATGCGCCACCTTCATTATCTCAATGGAGAAAATACAAAGTGCGTAATGAAATCCACCTATCGTACAACTCTAGAACTAATATAACGCATATAAAAGCGACGTAGTGACGCACAATCTCATAAACTATTCGTATTTGATGGTTTCTGAACTTGTTGCACCCAGTTATAAACATGCCCTTTAATAGTTTGCTTTCTGATTGTGGTTACATAGCGCTAAATAGCCTAAAATACTTGACACGGTTGTTAAAGCGTAACGCTTTGATTGCTAATTAACATCGTGAAGATGTCAAGGGCTGCTCTGATACGATAGTTCAGTTCGCCACGTGCAACTGCACATGCATACGTTGCTGTAAGCTGTTTGACTAAATTTGTAAATATATTTTTAGTCTAAATTCCTCGTGTGCAAGCAATTTCATCATTTAAGCGATCCAGCTGCGCAGCTAAAGACCAGAAGTAGCAGATACATCAGAGGTTTGGAGTGAAAAGTCAGTTTTACCTCTCCGGAATCGTTAGGGACCCCATCCTTGCTTGCGCCCATTGTGGATATGGTCACCCTTCGGGTCTCCCCTTCCTCCAGGGGCCATGTAAGCCACAAAGGGCCTATTGGTGGCCTACATGCAGTGGCCGCCTCCCCTCCGTCAGTCTATCCGACTATGCTTTCATTATAGTCACGGGAGCTTTAACATTTTCATTACTGCAAGCGACATTACACTGAATGCGCCATCGGTGTGCGTTATATTTATCATAGGTCATTTCCAAATCGTCGATAAATTCGCGAGTCACGAAGTGACATGTTGAGCAGTCTGTGGAATTCTTATGAAATATTAATGGGTAGAGAAGGTTATGTGACTGCTACACCACAGATTTTTGCTGCTGTTGATTACGGATTCAGAAACGGTGACATTTTTAGCATTTCCTCATTGTGGATTCTGACACGTGGCGTCGTTTTCTTTTGTTTCCTCCCGTTCCAAATGTGTTGTTCGTGTTTGTTTTCTCTGCGGCGCCGGACGTATTGTTTGTAGATTCTGTTCATTGCACTTCCTCTGCCCACTGCAAGGAGCTCGGCTTCAAGCCTCAGCCAATACAGTTCTTTACAGCCAAATAAGAACTGAAAATGTTCCAATCATTATTACTCTCCCCAAAGATATATTACCTTTTACTCACGCTTTAATTTTATTACCGATTTTCTAGTATCACATGACATGTACAGTATACATAGGAGAGGGGGACAGGGCGAGGGGGTGCGATTGTAATGGTCAGGGTTTACTGAAAAGCAATATTTTGTTAACAAAATCATACATGTTTTGGGAATGGAACCATTAAATGATTTTAATGCGGAATTCATGCTTAAAGACTGACCTTTTTGTATATCACTTTGGGGACATTCCAGCATGACAAAGAATTCAGTCGTCATTACCAAGATGCAATACATTCATATGACTTTCTGTACTCACTGTCATTTATAACTTCTACAAACTATTCTTATGAAAGCTTATTTTTCTTTCTGCTTCATTTTAATGGACATAAACCGTTCTAGAAATAGTTTTAATCACACATTTTGTTGGGATACAAGAGGGTTTGAGAAAACTGAATCTATATCAGATGTTTAAAAGTAGGTCGCTATATGCTGGGCTTGAAATTATATACTCTTTCCGTGATGTTCCAAGAGACAACTGAATAGCGACAGCACTTGAAAGAAATGATAAAGTATTGGAAAATTGCAACGAATAACTGATATCTGGGAAATGGCTGATGCCACAAAAAAGTATTTGAAATGAAATGTGCGTTTCTGCATTTTTTGTGTAGTAAGTTTTTGTCTGTATCTTATGGTTTACCAGTTACACAAAATCGTACAAAATTCCTTCGGGATGAACTTGACTTCACAGGCTATTCCCAGAATATTTAACAGAAATATTTTATTTGTCATGCAAATACGTTAAACATCTTAGTCAAAATCGTTAGAGGAGTTTTTGGGAAAAGTTTGGGGTAAGGGGATTCTCTTGAAAATCTTGTGTCGCATCCTTGGATGTGAGTGAACTTAAATACCAAGTTTGGTATTTATCGCAGATTTCGTTTTTTAGTTATGCTTCATACACGGACGGACGAAAGTAACTCGACACTTATACAGGATGAACCAAGCCAAAATATTTATTTGACGTTGATTTTGTCAATTAACCATAATCGAAAGTGGGGTCAGTGGTGTATTACTTTAAAATTCCAAGTTGGAGTGGGCGTTCAAATAGGCTACCATTAGATAGAACTCTTTAATAACAAACAGCAGCTTTCACAGGAAAAGATTTTATTGAATCATACTGTTTCAAGGAGAAGAGCATTTGTGTCTGTTGCTAGTAGTGTCCAGTTGCTTGTCCCGCCCAAAACCATCACTATCAACTTTTATACTTATTTCATTAGTCACAAAATAATTTCCTCGATTGTCGTTGTTTCATGCAAGGCCATCTGAGCTTCCTTTGCCAACATTAATGTTCTTGTAACATATGCAAATATGAATGGCATATCTGGGATTCGGGTATACTGTCTTTTTATTACTTTCTCTACTACGTACAGTAAGTAGGGGAGGTATTGTATTCCACTCAAAAATTCGATACCGAGATTTCACCGCAAATACATGTTTTGAGACACCCTGAATCCAAAAAAAAGCATTTCTGGAAACATGTCCGTGTGTGTGTGTGTGTGTGTGTGTGTGTGTCTGTCTGTCTGTCTGTCTGTGTGTCTGTCTGTGAACAGCATAACTCAGAAACGAACATTCGGATAAACACCAAACTTGGTATTTAGGTTCAGTATCTTCCAGAGATGCGACACGAAGGTTTTCAAGAAAATCCCCCCACCCCAGATTACCCTTTACATGGAACATTTTTCAAAAAGTTTAATTTTCTCAAAAATGGCTTTAACGATTTTGATTAAAATATCATATGTTTAAGATATTTTCATGACAAATAAAATGTATATCTTGAATTTTCTGGGAATATCTCCAAAAGTATTCTCCATTGTGAACGACTTTTGCATAACTGGTAAACCATAAGAGATAGACAAAATTTTACTACACAAAAATGTAGATCGCGTTAAAATACACAATTTATGTCATATACATTTTTTTTGTTGAGTGAACCATTTTCGAGATATTGCTTGTCATTCCCTTAAATTTTTCAATACTTATTTTCTAAAATGGGAATTCGTTATTCATTTTTTTTTTGTCTTGGATATGCAAAGAGTATTAATCTGTGGGAAAGGGAATGGTGCTGCACCTAGCAACCAGCTATTAAGAGATATGTATGTGCTTAAAGGCTACTGTATTTCTGTATTGCCCTTGTAAATATATATTCCCCTTACATCTACAAGAAAATTAGCAATATGATAGAGTCTGCAAATGTTTATCTCGATTAACATGAAGTAGACGGAGAATAAGCGTTTGTATAAATAGTTTGTACAAAAGTAGAGAAAGTCATGTGAGTGTAACACATCAGATTTTATGATTTTCTCCTTGTAATAGCATGAACTAACATAAACGTTTCCTACAACAGTTGCTTGTTTTGAAGACCTCTATTTGACCCCCCAATCGCATATTTTAAAGTGATACGCAGTGACTTTACTTCCGGTTATGGCTGATGGATGAAATCAAGCTCAAGTGAAAGTTCACGTGTGCTTTAGTTAGATATATTGAAATTTCTAATGCCATGTTTTAAGTAATAAATGATTGCTACGGGTGGTCAGGTTCACCTGTATAACCCTAAGAGCTAACAGTTACAACCAGCGTTTTTCTTTTGTAGTAAGGAAAGTATTGCATCGCACCCAAAAATTCGATACCGAGATTTCACTGAAAATACATGTTTAGAGGTTCCTAAATCCAAACAAAGCATTTCTGGAAACATGTCCGAGTGTCTGTCTATGAACAGCATAACTCAAATCTAAAATTCGGATAAGCGCCAAACTCGATATTTAAGTTCATCTTCCAGGATGTGACACTAAGATTTTCAAGAATATCCCCCCCACCGCCAACTACCCTTTACGTGGAACATTTTTCGAAAATTTTGATTTTCTAAAAAGTGGTTCTAACGGTTTTGATTAAAATACCATATATTAAAGATATTTACATGGCAAATAAAATGTATATCTAGAATTTTCTAAGAATAGCCTAGGAAGTCCTCTTCATTCGGAAGGAATTTTGTACAATCTTGTATAACCGGTAAACGTTAAGGGACAGACGCAACGTACTACACAAAAATGTAGATCTTTTTAAAACACAATTTATTTCAAATAAGTTTTTGTGGCATAAGCTATTTTTATATATCCGTTACTAATGGTTCGAATTGTTCATTTCTTGGCCATTTCTTTAAAGCCCTGTCAACATTCAGTTGTTTCTCGCGATGTCATGCAAACAGTATGGAATTTTAAGGCCAGCATATAGCGTCCAGTTGTTAAACATTTGACTATCGCTGTTCTCTTTGTATCTATAACGAAATGTGTAATGTAGCTATTTCTGTAAAGGTTTATCTGGTTTAAAACGTAATAGATAGAAACGTAAGCTTCAGTAAGAATATTACCAACTAATAAAGATAGAGGGTATAGAAAGTCATGTGAATGTGTCACATATTTTTTATGGTAATTTATTTACATTAAATGTCATAATCTGGTGCAGCTAGAATGACACTAATAGACTTTGATATGATCGGTCCTGATAAAAAACGCTTAACCGGCAGCATTTGTTTAAAAAGATTCCCTGCTGGGACTCGTTTGTGTATTGGTTGGCGAGCTGCCGAACTTTCGCTGGACGTCTAGCGAAGAGGCAGAGTCTAACAAGTTCTATCGCTGGACTACAGATGGCGGACAGTGGGACATTTTTAGATAGCTTTATAGCAGTCTAGGTAACGTTATGAATTATCGACGCGATTTTCTACAATTAACGCATAATTATGATCTTCCCACGTTTGTTGCTTATTAATCCCATTTCTTCCCCATATACTTAACATCCAACTTCATATCGGTGACTTTAACATTGGAAGAATTTCTTATTGGCAATGATATTTACTTACAGTTTGTGATATTCCTTGCTTTTTACTTTCTCTACTGCTTACCTATAGTAAGCAAAGGAAATATTGTATGCCACCCAAAAATTCGGTACCAAGATTTCATTGGAATTACGCATGTTGAGGTCCCCTAAATAATAATAACAACAATAATGACGATAATAATAATAATAATAATAATAATAATAATAATAATAATAATAAATGAAGTCTCCGTGCGTGTGTGTAAGTATGTGTGTCTGAACAGCACAAGTCAAAAACGAATAGTCGGTTAAATATCAAATTTGAATACGTAGATTTTCAAGAAAACCTCCCACCCCGAACTCACTTTATATAGAAAATCCGTCGCCATTTTATTTTCCACCGATTTTGAACAATACCATCTGTTTTATGATATTTGCATGGTACAATTTATGTCATGACTTTTTTGTGGCATTAACCATTTCTGAGGTATGCTTTGTTATTGGTTTGAATTTTCAAATACTTATAGTTTCCACAAGTGATAGTCGCCATTCTTTCTCACTCCCCCCTCCTCCCTCTCTCTCTCTCTCTCTCTCTCTGTATCGTGGTCATACAAAGAGAACGGAATTTCATAACCGCCACATAGCGATCCACTTGGTCTACTGTGTTCCTCTGCAGATGGAAGAGCAAGGTTTTGTAAGATTATCTTGTAGAAGAATGGGTATAGAGGATAATGTGAATGTAACACAGACACCCTTTTTGTGTGACTTAAGGTTTTCTTTTAGGCATTAAAGTCATACACTGGAAAGATGATGAATATTTTGGCTAAAGAAACATTTCCACCCTCCATCGGGAAATCAAACAGGTTAACTTTCAATTTGGAGCCCAGCAAGCTAACCACTAGACGACAAAAGCTGTGTTATTTGTTAGTTTGATTAAGCATTTGAACACTTGGCGACTGCGCACTAGTGGTGTGCTTGTTTACCTGTCAAATGCTGCTCCTCTGTTGAAACATGGTGTAAGTTGGAGTGATTATGAATTTGGAAAGAGAAAACAAAAAGGATGTATAGATTTATTTGGCTATCGAAATTAATACAATGGAATATTTCAAAAGGAAAAAGAATGAATAGAAGTCTAGAAAATCAAAATCAAGAATTGTTTGTTAAAACTAGGAAAAAGAAGTTCTCTCTCATAAAACTACAGCATTGTTTTCATCAAGGAGAAATTTTAGGAACAAAAAATAAAGCATCAATACTTAAAGGCGATTTAATTATCCAAGGTTAAAGTGAAAATTTTTATATAAAATGATAGGCTCATTTGAGACAAACGAAACAAAAGCCATTGTTAATAAAAAAATCTGTTACACTCACATGACTTTCTCTACTCTTGTACAAATTATTTTTACAAACGCTTATTCTCCATATGCTTCATGTTAATCGAGATATCGAGATGTTAATATTTTTGCTAATTTTCTTGTAGATGCAAGGGGAATTGGTAGGCTTTAAGCCATAGTAACATATTTTAAGAGCTGGTTGCTATGTGGAGTATTCCATTCTCTTTGCATTACCAGGACCAAAAAAAAATTATATATATATATGAATAACGAATTTCCATTTGAGAAAAAGTATAAGTATTGGAAAATTTAAGGGAATAACAAGCAATATCTCGAAAATGGTTCACTCAACAAAAAACTGTATATGACATAAATTGTGTACTTTCAACGCGATCTACATTTTTTGTGCAGTAAAATTTTGTCTATCTCTTATGGTTTACCAGTTATGCAAAAGTCGTTCACAATGAAGAATACTTTTGGAGACATTCCCAGAAAATTCGAGATATACATTTCATTTGTCATGAAAATATCATAAACATATTTATTTTATTTGATATTTTAATCAAAATCGTTAGAGCTATTTTTGAGAAAATTAGAATTTTCGAAAAATGTTCCATGTAAAGTGTAATCTGGGGTGGGGAGATTTTCTTGAAAACCTTCGTGTCGCATCTCTGGAAGATACTGAACCTAAATACTAAGTTTGGTGTTTATCCGACTGTTCGTTTCTGAGTTATGCTGTTCACAGACTTACACCCGGACATGCTTCCAAAAATGCTTTTTTTGGATTCAGGGGGTCTCAAAACATGCATTTCCGGAGAACTCTGGGTATCGAATTTTTGGGTGGAATACAATACTTCCCCTACTTACTATACGTAGTAGAGAAAGTAAAAGAAGATAGAATGTGTTCATAAGAAAAAATAAAACCTAGATTTATAAGAAGATGAAGAAGGGTAAAATGAATGAAGGGGAAAATGTTGAAATGGTGTAAGTTAATTAAAGTGTAATAAAATTTATGGGTATTAGATAATTAAATAGAAGAATAATTTAATATACGGAACAATAAAATACGGTTGAGTTAGTTGTTAAAGAGATTCTAGTTACCTAAGGTTGGCATTAATTCAGAGGAGAAAGAAAGAAAAGCTGGTGGATAGTCAGACGCCAAATCAATCAGTGCTATTGTCTTTAACAGTTATATTAACTGCAATAGACAAAGTCAGTAAATACATTAAAATTAATTATGCACAGTGTAAACCAATCCTTATACAAAATTTAAACATTCACATAATATAAGATTGCTATAAATTAAATATCAATAACAGAAATAACAGATTAATTAAGAAGGATAAATTCATTGATAGAATAAAATAGGTTACTCACGAGTAAGACTGCAATCTTGTAGTAAACATTTTATCTGTAATGCAATTACAGCTTGAGGTGGCTTATTAAAATATTTAATGCCAATATAAAGGTAACTTTGTGAAGTTTTATTAAACCTATGTTGAGGAATTTTAATCATTTGGCAATTTCGAGTATTATGATTGTGAATATGGATCTTATGTCATATCTATATTATTTTGTTTCATAAATAGCAGTACAGTATATTTTTAAATTTATAACTATAAAAATTTTGTAAAATATGGTTTATAATGAATTCTACCAGATATGTTAGCCATAATTCTAATAGATTTCTTTGCAGAATTAAAATACCTTGTATATAAGAACTATTGCCTCAAAGTAACATTCTATAACTAATTTCTTTCTGAAAATATATAAAATATGAGATACCTACATCATAATCCAAGTTAACTAAATTCCTCAAAGATACAACCGTGACAATTTTCTACATAGAAATTTAATACCTATGTGATTCCCCAAGTAAAAATTTATCAATAGAAATATGTAAGGGCTTTACACCAGTACAAACTATGGCACAGCTACATTTTTAAGAGTAAAAAGTTATATTTGGCGTTTTAGAATCATAAACAAAAAACCTGTCCGCCCGAAACCATTACTATACGTGCGTATTATTATTTTGTATCCCAGTTCGAGACACTCTCTATTGTCATGACCATGAATAAAAGTAGTATCATCAGCAAGTAATATTGCGTTAGTTCTGTGTTACACGGTAAATCACGAATCATAATAAGAAAAAGCAATGGGCCTAGGACGTACCCCTGAGGACCACCACATATGACTGTTGCCACATCATCACCAATCTGAACAGCTTGTTTGCGATTAGACAAATAACGCGAGAGAAGTTTGTGTGGGTGTTCCACTAACACTGTAATGTAAGTCTACACAATCAGAGGCCTTGCTTAAGTCAAATGGAACAACAAAGTATTCCAAAGGTGTGTATAAAACAACAACTATCATTATATGACAGGTTTGAGTACGATGTCTGGTCATAGAAGAATCCTAGGTATCGTTTCCCTTCGAACTTTCTGTTATTAACGCCCTTTCCAGAATAAAAGATAAATGCTCCTCCATTCTTAAAGAAGTGATCTATACTACTAAGCTTGTTTGTGAACCTTGATGTTTTTAGCATATAATAGCGAACCAGGAAAATCAGTAGAACCAGAGGACAAGTTCCTTCAGATTGGTAAGAGGTAAACTATTAGACAGTAAAGACACTAAAACTTGCTCTAACCTTCAACAAGCTCGCCATTTCTTGTTCTTAGTTTTCCCAGATTAGGTTGTTTATTATTATTATTATTATTATTATTATTGCAAATACATACGTGCGAGAATTACACACTGCCCCCATAATTACCTATGTGGACTGGACACGCAAGAAATGGGGAATTCAGTCATTTGGCTGTTGACTAAGGCGCATCCAATAGTCTGTAAACACAGAAAGCTGTGCTTCAGGTCATGCAAATTATATATTCATGTACTTACTATGCCCTAACTACACCTTCCAAAGATGCGACATGAAGATTTTCATGAAAATCTCCCCACCCCAAACTACCCTTTACATGGAAAAATTTTCGAAAACTTTTATTTTCTCAAAAATATCTCTAACGTTTTGATGAATATACCATATGTTCAAAATATTTTCATGACAAATATCCTGAATGTTTTGGGAATAGCCAGCCAAGTTGGTTTCATTCGGAAAGAATTTTATATAAACTTGTATAACTGGTGAACGTTAAGCGGTGGACGAAAACGTACTACACAAAAAATTAGGTCTTTAAAACATAATTTATTTCAAATAACTTTTTGTGGCATTAGCCATTTCCGAGATACCTTTATTAATGGTTCGAATTGTTCGATACTTAGTCATTCTTTTAACGTCCTGTCGATATTCAACTGTTTCTCGCAATTGTACGCAAAGAACATGGAATTTTAAGGCCAGTGCATAGCGTGCATTTATAAAACATTTGACTAACGTAATTTCCTTTGTATTTATAATGAAGTGTGTAATGTAGCTAAGCTGGCCTTGTAGCACCTGCCTGTTGTGCAAAGTGTCCCGGGTTCGGTTCTCGGCTGTCATGAGAATGTTTCTCTGGTCTAAGATAATTCGCTATCTTCGCCAGAGTCTGGAATATGAATGAGACTGTGAATGTGTGTGATCTAATCTATAAAACCCAAAGAAAAACCGAAATTCGATGACAACTTATACGAATTAACGCCATTGCCGATAGAAATTGAAATTGAGTTTTATTTATGGACGCTTTTAACTGCTGTGGTCCTTAGCATCCCATTCTATATTGTGCGTGAAAGATCGGCAATTTTTGCTCAGAGGCCTCTTTATCAGGCTTGAGGTTATTTTACGTGACGTAAATCTACGACACGGGACCACCGACTTTACTTTCCTTCCGAAGAAAGCCATGCTAAGGGTTTTTACGCCCCAAAAAAATCCATCGCCCTCCGCCGGGTTTGAACGCTCGACCTCGGCACTACACCACGGATGACATGTTCCAAATAAAATAAAAAAAAGCTGCCGACCATTGCAGTTAAAGGCGGGTTATAAATGGAACAATAAAACATGTAGCTATTTATTTCTGGAAAGGTTTATATCGATTAAAATTAAGTAAGAATAATTCGTGCACTCACTAATGAGCGATAGAGGGTAGAGAAAGTCATGTAAATATAACACTCCAGATTTTTAAACTAACACGTATTACAAAATGGATATATCCATTTATGGAACTGAAAAATATAATTTCAGCTTGTATATGGGCTTTTAATAAATCTGGTGTGTTACACTCACATGACTTTCTCTACTCTTGTACAAACTATTTTTACAAACGCTTATTCTCCATATGCTTCATTTTAATCGAGATAAACATTTGCAGAGTCTATCTTATTGCTAATTTTCTTGTAGATGTAAGGGGAATATATATTTACAAGGGCAATATAGAAATACACTAGCCTTTAAGCACATACATATCTCTTAATAGCTGGTTGCTAGGTGCAGCACCATTCTCTTTCCCACAGATTAATACTCTTTGCATATCCAAGACAAAAAAATGAATAACGAATTCCCATTTGAGAAAATAAGTATTGAAAAATTTAAGGAAATAACAAGCAATATCTCGAAAATGGTTCACTCAACAAGAAAAAATGTATATGACATAAATTGTGTATTTTAACGCGATCTACATTTTTTGTGCAGTACAATTTTGTCTATCTCTTATGGTTTACCAGTTATGCAAAAGTCGTTCACAATAAAGAATACTTTTGGAGACATTCCCAGGAAATTCAAGATATACATTTTATTTGTCATAAAAATATCTTAAACATATGATATTTTAATCAAAATCGTTAGCCATTTTTGAGAAAATTAAAATTTTCGAAAACTTTTCCATGTAAAGGGTACTCTGGGGTGGGGGAATTTTCTTGAAAACCTTCGTGTCGCATCCTTGGAAGATACTGAAACCAAATACCAAGTTTGGTGTTTATCCGACTGTTCGTTTCTGAGTTATGCTGTTCACAGACAGACACACACACGGACATGTTTATAAAATGCTTTTTTTGGATTCAGGGTGTCTCAAAACATGTATTTCCGGTGAAATCTCGGTATCGAAATTTTGGGTGGAATACAATACTTCCCCTACTTACTATACGTAGTAGAGAAAGTAAAAAGCGAAAATGCTAGGATTATTGCTTGCGAAATAAAACCTAAATGACCGTAGTCGTTTCCCTCTCATTGATATAAAGCTTTACATTGCATGGAGCTTTTGTTCAATTCCATCTCCCCCCCCCCCTTTTACACATTCGTTCTCGTTTCTCTGACCTAAGTTCCCCCCCCCTTTTACACATTCGTTCTCGTTTCTCTGACCTAAGTTTTTCTGCGTGGCTCCCCTGTCTAAGCTAGTATCTGTGAAGGACGAAAATCAAACATCTGCCTCATAAGTTTACCTGGGAGAAGAGTTGATAAACCACTGCCCCAATTGTACAAAACATGTTCACCGAGACGACACTAATGTTTTGCTCCAGTTATGTGCCGCCCATTTCTGCATCATCGGTTTAACCAAGCTGTTCTATACTCTCTACACGAAACGCGTGCCACTAATTGCGGGTTTTTGTTTTCACGGCTTCTGGAGCACACGTAAAATCGATGACTCTCGATTGCCAGGCAGTATGCATAATTTCGCTACCTGTTTCACTATGTAGGGCTGCTATTAAATAACTATGGGACCAAAGAGAAACTACAAAGGTTGATAATATGATTATATACTGTTATTATCTAAAACAAATCCGATGTGTTACATTCACATGAATTTCTCTACCCTCTATAGCTTATTAGTTGGTATAGAATTGATTCTTACGGAAGTTTAATTTTCTATCTACTTCATTTTAATCGAGATAACCATTCTGAAAATATCTGCAGTGCACATTTCGTTATATATACAAAGGGATAAGCGATAGTCAAGTGTTTAAGAACTGGACGCTATATGCTGGTCTTAAAATACCATACTCTTTCAAGGGCATCGCGAGAAACAACTGAAAATCAACAGGACCTTAAAAGAATTACTAAGTATTGAACAATTCGAACCATTAAAAACGGATATCTCGGAAATGGCTGATGCTACAAAAAAACTATTTGAAAAAAGAAGTTTGTTTTAAAGAGATCTACATTTTTTGTGCAGTACGTTTTCGTCTATCGTTTAACGTTTACCAGTTATACAAGATTATATAAATTTACCTCCGAATGAGGACTTAGTAAGCTATTCCCAGAAAATTCAAGATATACATTTTATTGGTAACATAAATATCTTTAATATATGACATTTTAAACAAAATCGTTAGAGGCAGTTTTTAGAAAATAAAAAATTTCTTTTTGAGTTATGTTATTCTCTCTCTCTCTCTCTCTCTCTCTCTCACACACACACACATACACGGACGGACGGACGGATGTTTTTCTAAACATGTTTTTTTTTTTTGATTCGAGGCTTTAAAACATGTATTTCCGGTGAAATCTTGGTATCGATTTTTTGGGTGGAGTGCAATACTTCCCCTACATACTACACATAGTAGAGAAAGTAAAAATTACTGGATCATTCCGACCGATGATTGTTCCACCGCCATTAGGTACTTATAGGCGATGCAGCATTTCCAAAACTTGGAAGACTCTTGGAGGGAGGTTAAGGAAGTCAGATGTTCCGCCGATTTTGCGGAATTCTTTTGCGTGAATATTACGGGATTTTTCATCCGTTATTTGGAATAGACAGGACTAGAAGGGGTGAAGGGGAGGATCCACCATAAGTCTTCTAGGTCATTGTACAATAATTTGATAAAGAAAGGGGAGACGTAAATTAAATGAATTAAATGTCATTCGAGTTTAAAAAGGTAACCTGCAATCTCGGCAGACACACAGTATTAAATAAATTAGGTGAAAGTGAACACCCTTGTCGAATTGAGGGTCAATATGTATACATATTTTCCCATAATACCGACTCCTAACAGTTATATAATAACCATAGCATATGTGCCGAAATAAAGCCAAACGAAACCCCTTTCGCAGTTAATGCACCTGTGAGGCGAAGACGACGAAAGAAAATTGGTGTAGAGTTCCGGTTTGTATGTTTGCTCTTCCGGTGGCTAAGTATAGTATGGCCAGTTGTTTCGTGACAATGTTGGCAATGCTCTGACGTCAGTTGCGGCCGCTATATTTACCCGGGCGGGCATAACGTCGCTCGCTGCACTAAGGCCTGGTTAGCCTTGGGAGAGTTGCCAAGCAACGCGAGTTCGACGGCCAGTCGCGCTTGTTTTTTGTGGCTCGATTCGCGAATCTCCGCCGTCTCCTCCCTTCCCTAGCTCATTTCCTTTTCCTCGACCATTGTTTGCTCTGCAACAACTCCCTCGTTCCCTCATTTGTGCGTATCTGTATTGATGGCTAGTTTCTGTATCACGTAACTAACAGACAGAGAAAGTATTGCATTCCACCCAGAAATTCGATATCGAGATTTCACCGGAAGTACTTTTTAGGCACCCTGAATAAATAAATAAAACAGCATGTTAAGAAAAAGCTCCGAGTGTTTGTGTGTCTGTCCCTGAGGCTCTGTCATAGCGGTTCGCTGCGTGATGGCTTTGACTAATAGCGATTTACCACCTGAAAAATGTACACATTTAGTATTTGAAAATGCAAACCAATAACAAAGAATATCCCGGAAATGGTTAATGCTACTAAAAATAATTTGACATAAATTGTGTGCTTTAATGAGATCTGTGTTTTATTGTGTGGTAAGGTTTTGCCCGTCGCTTATATTTTACTAAATTATGTAAAATTCCTTCCGAATGAAGAGGACTTCATAGGCTATTCCCAAAAAATTCAAGACATACATTTTACTTGTCATGCAAATATCTTAAGGGGCAAGGTAGTCTGAACACATGGAAATTACAACTTAAGTGTGTTAAATTCTACTGCTCTTAAAGTTCTCAATTGTTTTTCCTGAAATTTTTATGAATTATCCTATAAATCTTGATAATTATTTCAAGTGGTTGTTTGCATTGATAGCTTATGTAGTTGAGTCCATAAAAATCATTTCATTCGGCAGAAAAATAATAAAATTTATTCTTAAAACATGTGAATTCATGTACATTTTTCTGTGACACTACGTGCAATACAGAATCACACTTTTGCATGCTTCTGAACCTCAGTTATTTGGTTATGTATATCAGTTCACCAGAAATTGAAAAGAAATTATTTGCAAAGTCAAAAAAAGTAAAAATGTGGAAACATTTGCAATGTTGTTGCTTATAATATACATTATAAAATTATTATAACTATGCGTTGTATACATGTACTGAAAATTTCAGCTCTCTACCTCTCATACTTTCTGAGAAAAAGGTACATAAGTATCCAAAAATGTTGTTTTGAGGAAATTGGATTTAAAGCTTGAACATTCCTGGATTACTTCAGCTTTTCTGATTGCCTTCTCTTGGTCCTGATCTCTTTTGTTAATTGCTGAACTGCTCGCTGAGCATGATATAGTCGTTCCTTGTTGAAAGATACAAAAATGTTCTAAACAGGGGCGTTGCATGACAGCTTTAAATGAATGCAGACTAGCATTTAAATGTCTTAAAAACCTCTTAACCCCCAAAAAGTATATATTTTCTGAAACTGGAAATAATAGAGATTTTATTAGTGCTTAAAACAAAAATATGTGATTTTTGACCATTTCAGAGTACCTTGTCCTCTTAAACATATGATATTTTTATAAAAATCGTTATAATCATTTTTGAGAAAATGGAAAGTAACCAAAAATGCTCCATGTAAAGGGAGTTTGGAGAGCGGGCTTCCTTGGTGTTGCATCCTTGTAAACGTATATACCAAGTTTGGTATTTAACGACCTTTTCGCTTTTGAGTTATGCTCGGTGCGGGACACTAACGCACCGTGACATTTCCGCGCCAAATCATCCTTTCTTAATTAGTTTGGGCGAAAACAGGTTTAGGTAGCGTCACTTTAAATGCATTTTCCCCTCTTTCCCTTCCACAAGAAAATTTAAAGAGTAATGTATACGTACAGTACAAGAAACAATTTTTCTAGCAGTATTCGTTTTTGATAAAACACGGAGTTGTGTAGAAGACATCTGTCTGGAATAAAAATATAATTACTGAAATTTTGCTTTTTTGTGTGTTTTATAATCTTATTATCGTTGAACACGGTATGAACCATGAATATGGAGCCGTTTAAATTATCTACACATTGTAAAATAGTATTCTAATTCTTTCTGAGAGAAGGGCTTAAAATAGGCACCAAATAGATGGATGCAAATTGTCTTTTTAATGAATGAGTATTTGCGAAAACCCAGGTTTGAAGCATAATTTTTCCGACACGTTTTATTCTTGATTACTCTGCAATTGAACTCATAATTTGGGAATTATATAGATATTGCATTAACGTTCGTATTTATATTTTGTGTGTAGAGCTTAGCTAATGTGTAACAATCATTTGTATTATTTTACACCTAGATCATTGTCAGTTGTGCTTACTACAGAGAGAGAGCCAAAAAACTACGAACCGGCTTCGCGGTGTTGTTCCTGTCTGCGTCCTCGGCGCTCGTTGCTGTGTGCCGCTATCATAGAAAGGTACGGATGAAACCATGCAACATTTTTAAAACTACTTTTAAAGGATTTACCTACCAACTTTATGAAAGGAGATGTTGAAACCGGCCACCGTCGTTGTCCATACATTTCTGGCACCTCTTTAGGAAACTATCATCACTCGCCGTAGTTCACGTTAAGAAATACTGGCGATTTCCTGGCGGATATTGTTTTAATTCTTCCAGGGTGTGTGGGTTTGTCTTGTACACTTTGTTTTAAGTTACCCCAGGGATAGAAATCGCAGGGGGTTAGGTCGGGGGACCGAGGGGAGCACAAATCTCTATTAATAATTCTGTCCTCAAACGCACTTTCAATTGTTCTCATCGAAATATTGGCCGTATGAGCTGTTGCAGAGTCTTGTTGAAAAAAGGCAAAATCACGCTCCCTGTCTGTTAATTCTCTAAAATCAGAGGGCAAAATTGTATTCACTTATGCACGGGTTTCAACTATTGACTCGAAAAAAATTGGACCTGCGATTTCTATCTCTGGAGTAACTTAAAACAAAGTGTACAAGACAAACCCACACCCTGGAAGAATTCAAACAAAATATCCGCCAGGAAATTGCCAGCATTTGTCAACGTGAACTACGGAGAGTGACGGATAGTTTGCTAAAGAGGTGCCAGAAATGTATGAACATCTCCTTTCATGAAGTTGGTAAGTAAAGCCTTTAAAAGTAGTTTTAAAAATGGTGTATGGTTTCATCCGCTCCTTTCTGTGATAGCGGCAGACGGCAACGAACGCAGGACGCGGACAGGAAAAACACCACGCAGACGGTTCGTAGTTTTCTGGCTCTCTCTGTATAATCAACAGCATAACTCTGATATAAATAGGGATTAGCTTTGTGCCTTAGTATATTAATCTATTTTCTCTTTGTTTTATTATTTATCAGCAGTAAATGTATTATTATCATTATTATTGCAGTTACTATTAATGTTATTACATATTATTTGTATTATTGCATATTACTGCATTATATATTATTAATATTAATTATCAATTCATTTTAATAGGACATGTAATATGAGATAATAAATGACAAAAGTCAGCGGGTCTATACCGATAAGCCTAAGCAGAATTCAAACACGGAACCAGAGCGTGGGGATTAAAAGCATTATACTACTCGTATATCATCTAATAATATAATAATAATAATTAATAAATGTGTGGTTATTTAAGGATGATGCGGTTCTGCATCTTGTCATGAGTTCATTAGGATAAAAAAACACAGTTACGAATTTTGAGCTATTTTTATTAAATTCAGTTAATCTTGGCAAAATATAAATATATAGTGTGAAATATATTTAAATGACTTGAAGCTAGGAAAAACAGTTATATAAGGAAAATTGTGTATTTTAATGAGCTCCATGTTTTTTTTTTTTTTTTTTTTTTCTGAAACGTATCTCTTCCTGTCTCTTATGCCTTCCATTTTCTAATATTCCCTGAGTGTAAAGCGGAACTCAGTGAATTTCCAGAAAATCATGATATACATTTTATTTCTAATGTTGTCACAACCATTTGTCATTTTAATCAAAATCGTTTGAGCAATTTTGGAGAAAATAAAAATTAACGAAAATTCTTTCATGTAAAGCGTAGTTTGTGCAGGACTTTATATAAAGTTTGGCATTTATCTGACTTTTCATTTTTGAGCTATTCTGTTCGCACACAAAAACACGCATCTTTTTCTAATTTTTTTCTGGATTCAGGGTTCTCAAAATGCATATTTTCTGTGAAACTCCGTATCCAATTTTTGGAATACAGTATTTGCTGTACTCTAGGCGCAGAGAAAGTAAAGTAAATAATTCGAGTGGAGCGTCGTTGTTTATTAGTGATTTCATAAACATTTTAAAGAGACTCTTAGCCGACTTAAAAGCTGTTTCCAAGGAACACCGCGTCTAGGTAGTGTCTAGCCATTCCCCATGATTTTTACTTTCTCTACTACTTTCCAAAAAAGCATTTTTGGAAACATGTCCGTGTGTGTGTCTGTGTGTCTGTCTGTGTGTGTGTCTGTGTGTCTGTGAACAGCATAACTCAGAAACGAACAGTCGGATAAACACCAAGCTTGGTATTTAGGTTCAGTATCTTCCAAGGATGCGACACGAAGGTTTTCAAGAAAATCCCCCCACCCCAGAGTACCCTTTACATGGAAGATTTTTCGAAACTTTTAATTTTCTCAAAAATGGCTCTAACGATTTTGATTAAAATATCATATGTTTAAGATATTTTTATGACAAATAAAATGTATATCTTGAATTTTCTGGGAATGTCTCCAAAAGTATTCTTTATTGTGAACGACTTTTGCATAACTGGTAAACCATAAGAGATAGACAAAATTTTACTACACAAAAAATGTAGATCGCGTTAACATACACAATTTATGTCATATACATTTTTTTTGTTGAGTGAGCCATTTTCGAGATATTGCTTGTTATTCCCTTAAATTTTCCAATACTTATACTTTTTCTCAAATTCGTTATTCAATTTTTTATGTCCTGGATATGCAAACAGAATAGAATGCGCCACATAGCAACCAGCGCTTAAAAGATTTGACTATCGCTTATAACCTACCATGTTCCCCTTGCATCTACAAGAAAATTAGCAATAAGATTGACATCTCGATATCTCGAGTAACATGAAGCATATGGAGAATAAACGTTTGTAAAAATAGTTTGTACAAGAGTAGAGAAAGTCATGTGAGTGTAACACATCAGAATTTTTTTATCTTGTATATGCAAAGAGTTATAATCTGTGGCAAAGGGAATGGTGCTGCACCTAGCAACCAACTATTAAGAGATATGTATGTGCTTAAAGGCTAGTGTTTTTCTATATTGCCCTTGTAAATATATTTTCCCCTTACATCTACAAGAAAATTAGCAATAAGATAGAGTCTGCAAATGTTTATCTCGATTAACATGAAGTAGATAGAATAAGCGTTTGTAAAAATAGTTTGTACAAGAGTAGAGAAAGTCATGTGAGTGTAACACATCGGATTTTTTTTTTTTTTTTTTTTTTTTTGAAATCTGTTCCTTGCAGTTTTCATTTCTCTCATTTATACGTCGGTAGTGGATTACGTTTTCCTTTCGTTTTTTACCCATTCGATATCTATGACCATTGAAAATCAATAATAACCTACTCTTGGTAATTTCTGTTATCTCTATAGTGGTTTTGTAAAAAACTGGCTAACAAGTATATGCACGCAGAGCTACAAGGATGACCATCAGAATTACTCATTAGGCGGTAGTGAATGCCACAACCAGGTACCAACCAGGCGAAGTGGGGATGTTGAGCGGTGGTATACAGCTCACCATTTCTCGGAAACTTAGTGTTAATAGCACCCGAGCGGAAATGTCACGGGGTAGATCTGTCATGTAATCCTTGTGATACATACACACCTGGAATTTGTGCCAAAATATTTGTATTTATTCAGTGGACTTCAAAACATGAATTCCCAATGAAATCTCGGTATCGAATTTTTGGGTGGAATGCTATACTTTGTTCGTTATGGGTAAGTAGTAAAGAAAGAAGAACGTTGAATGGCAATTTGATATAGTTATAGCGCGACGAAATCACTCGTTTAATAGCCTTTCTTTAACACGTTCACCTTTGAATCCCCCAGGTCGAGTATAAGGCACCGAATTGATGTTGCATCATAAACTACTGAGGCATGCTACAATTTCACATCAAGGCACTTCCTAATTGATTCGTTTTGCTTTTTGTATATCCTTCACGAAGCCATGAAAATAAGATAGGTATTCTTTAGAGGTCATGTCTACCCAGCCATGACAAGTTCAATGTCTACATGATTGAAGCCGTTTTTGTATGAGCTGCCATAAAAAATGAGAGATCACGTAGGTTTAACTTCGCGATCCTAAAGAACGGTAGGAGTTCCACAATATTCTGCGTGTCCTTACAAGTAACCGGCCAGATCGGAACTTTGCTCTTAATATTTGTGCCCTAATCGAACACCAGTTACGTATGTGTAGGTATAGGAGGGGTACATCTCGTGCGCTGCGACCTGCACAGATCTACCACCTTCCAGGAGGAAGGGATAAGTAAAAGAACTACAGGGGGGTACAGGCCACAGAGACGCGCGAGGTCCTAACATTTCCAAGCTCGCAGACACATCCCACTGCTGGAGCCACCGAGAGGGGGCGAAGAACGACCCACCAATTAAGCAGCCCTCCTGTGTCCGTGGGGGAGTATTCTTTCCATTGAGCATGCATCCACGCCGTCTATCCGGCATTGCCACACGCCACGAAACGTAGGAGTAAACCTGAAATATGAGAAGGAATTTTAATTAAAGGGAAATGATGGGAAGGTATAACTTTACGACAAAGGAGGCATTTATACGGCTTTGTGGGCAGATTCAAAGTGTCACAGATCAAAGCACTAAATTCTGTTGCTTTATATTGTCACTTAAGATTACAGACTGAATGTACCGCGCCAATTGGTATACAGTGCTATGATAGGGCAAAGGTTATGCTTCATCACGATGCCCCTTCTACAAAATGCATAATGACCTTTAGTAACTAGCAGTAAAAGGGCGCGGACATTCAGCAATGGACGATGTGAATTGCAACGTCAATTCCCTCGTGTACATCGTTTATCTTATTCTATGGCTGTGGGATATAGTTTCCCATTTTTGTGACAGGAAGAATTTCAGCATGTGTGACGGAAACAGTACTATCAGTTCTTCAAGGATTCTCATAAAGCTTAATTCTCATTTGTTTTACATGTAATTTTTGTACATTTACTGGAATGAACCGTTTACGCCATCTAAATTTCATGCCATAGCAAAATTATTACGCTTTGTTGGACGAGGGAAAAGTTTTATAGGTTGCAATTTCAGAAAGTTGGCAAGTGGTCTGCGCGTATAGCCTCACATTCTGTCATCTTCAATTTGATATTTTGTAAAGAGGTTTTAGCACAACAGCTGTTTTTATGCATATACCTATCTACTATGTATTTATCAATAGAATCTAGATATCAATATATTGAATACATAAGCAGTAAAGTACGAGGGCTGTCCCAGAAGTACCCGACCTAACAAAGAAAACTACAAAAGTTTGGGAAAAAAACATCTTATTTCTCTACATATGCTCCTTTCAGCTCCATACATTTTTAGCAGCGCTGTTCAATAGCTTC
The DNA here is from genome assembly GCA_030765065.1 of Deroplatys truncata. Taxonomy (NCBI): domain Eukaryota; kingdom Metazoa; phylum Arthropoda; class Insecta; order Mantodea; family Mantidae; genus Deroplatys; species Deroplatys truncata. Next base: position 20,920,522 of record CM060979.1, read on the forward strand.
AATACCCTGTTTATAGTGAGCACCTTCGAGTTCTGCAAAATAGCCATCAACTGCAAACTCTACCTCTTCATTGGTGGTAAATCTTTTACCACCAAGCCATTTCTAGAGATTTGGAAACAGAAAATAATCAGAGGAGCTAAATCTGGCGAATAGGGTGCATGAGGAAGCAATTCGAACTTTGACTCATTGATTTTGGCCATGGCGATGATGGTGTGTGAACTGGTGCATTGTCTTGATGAAACGGAACTTTCTTTTTCGCTAAATACGACCTTTTTTGCTTGATTTCATCATTTAAACGCTGCAATAAGTTTACATAATACTCGCCATTGATTGCTTTTCTTTGTTGAAGATAATAAATGAAAATTATCCCACGCACATCCCAGAAAACTGACGCCATGACCTTGCCTGCAGATGGAACTGTCTTCGTCTTCTTTGCAGCCGATTCTCCCCTTTCAATCCACTGTTTTGACTGTCCCTTCGTCTCAGGTGTGAAGTGATGGACCCATGTTTCATCCATGGTTATGAATCGACGCAAAAGCTCGGCTTTATTGCAGCGAAACATCGCTTAACACTCGACTGAATCATCCTCACGACGCTGCTTTTGTTCCATTGTGAGTAAACACCCATCTTACGTATAGCTCTCTCATGTCTAAATATGCGATGTACAGCACTTTCTGAAACGCCTGCGATGTCTGCTACCTCGCGCACTTCAGTAGACGATCATCCAGTATCATTTTGTGGATTTTCTTCACAATTTCTGGCGTGGTCACCTCATTTGGTCGACCACTGCCATGTTTGTCTTGGCAGCTCGTACCGCCTCGCTTAAATTCTGCCACCCCAATATCAACGAAGGAATAGACTCCCACAAAGTAGAATCTAGCTCAGCTTTAATATTAGTTGGACTAAGACCTTTCAAATGAAAGTATTGTATCACATAACGATGGCCAGTTTTATCCATGTTTACAAATTTCTGAGAGCGTGCATAAGTGATGGCTGCCAAACAATTACTAAACAATGTAGCATCGTGAAACTTCAAATTTATGCTTTATAAGGCTGGTACTTTCTATCACAGTCATTTGTTTGAAAAAACAACTATCTATACGTCAGATCGGGTACTTCTTTGACTGCCCTCATATATTTTGCTTGTGACCGCTTATAGATTTTGTTTTAAATATAGGAACAGTATTAAAGTCTTTGTATTGAAAGCAATAAACTACAAAATATAAGGAACATAATTGCGAGAAAATTAGTTGAAAATTTATTTCGTGTATAACTGCGTGCCGGTGTAATTTAAATGTACATTTAGGATCCTTAAACGAGTTTGCAACTCAAAGTATTTTAATATTTACATAAATCAGGGTGTGAGGATTCAGAATACCCAATAAATAAGAAATTAACGTTTTGCCCATTAAACATCCCCTAGGATAGGATAGGAACTAGCTATCAAGGGGCCACCTGGCACCTCGACCCCCAATGGAGGGGACCGCAGGAGACGCACTGTTTCCAAATCGACAGAGACGTGCAGAGTTGCCTAACAGTTCTGACTTACCACTCGGCCACGGGGGAGGGGGAAAGTCGCCCCTCTAAAGCAGAGGTGGCGAAAACGTGACTTGCAGGCGCAGTTCCCCTCTGCAACCGTCCCGTTTGTTTTTCACATGCTTCTGACTGATGCAGTGCGTGTTGCATATTTGGTGACTCGCGGAAGGATGTCGTTTTCGCCACCCTTGCTCTAGAGCAGCCATGGCGAAACAGTGCTTCGCGAGTCAATTTGCGCTTCAGTTGACTCGCGCACTACCCCTTCGTAGCTTCTCCCGCCCCTCCACCTCCTACTCATGTCAGCGTGGTCAGTACTACGTCAAACAGTGGCGGCTAGCAATGCCGCTTGCAAAGCAACGTTCGAAGAGCAGAACATTTCATGGAATGGGAGCAGAAGTTTTTCGTTGAGGATGGTGGCAATGCAAAATGTTTTATATGTTCCAAAGCGGAGTAATGCAATTCAACATGAAACGCCATTACAATGCTTATCATTCCGAATATGCCAAGTTACAAGGCAAGTTGGGTCTGTAATTATTATTAAACATTTTATTTAATGAGACTTCAATTCTTATTTAAACTACAAGTCACACTGCTAATTTTCCATATGTTCACAGGACGCGAAAGAACGCAAGAAATTTTGAAATTGATAAAAAACAATGGACTTAAACCAACTACAAAGACTAAAACTATGGCAGAGAAAAGAAATCACGCTAGTTATATTGTTACCCGGGAAATTGCAAAGGCCTTAAGGCATTTCAGGAAGGAGAATTTATTAAAACATGTTTAATAAAAATTGCTGGGTTTTTATGTCCTAAATTTCGAGTGTTGGCATATTTTCCCACAAACCATTGCAAAGAAAGTTGAAGTGCTTTCTGCCGACGTAATAAGGCAGATGGATTTGAAAATGGCTGACTTTGTGAAGTTTTCTCTTGCACTGGACGAGAGTACAGATGTAACTGACACCTCAATTTGCCATTTTCATTCGAGGTGTTGATAAGGAACCTAATGTTGAAGAGTATTTGCCCGATTTAGTCCTACTAAAAGGCAGTGCTACTGGCGAGGAGATATTTAAAGCTCTAAAAATTAGTATTGAAAGATATTGTTTGCAGTGGTCAAAATTAGTATCAGACGGAGCAAAGGCCATGGTTGGGGAAAAAGGGGATTGATTGACAGGTTAAAACATTTTTTGTGATAAAGGTATTTCGAGCAATTTTTTGCCATTGTCTGTTGCATCAAGAAGCACTTTGTGCCAAGTCGGTTACACTACAATAGTGATGGATTGTGTTGTGAACAAAATAAAAGGAAGTGCTTTGAAACACCGACAGTTTCGAAATATGTATACTTAAAAATATGGGAGAATCATTTAAGATATTAAGTATTTGTGTGATATTAGATGGCTTAGCAGAGGTACAATGTTACGTCGGTTCTTCGACCTCAGAGTTGCATTCCCCGGATTCATGAAAGAAAAGGCAATTTATTTTAGCTTTACATTTACATTATTCTGATATGCTTTAAGGTCATTTTATTGTAATTTTATTGTTTCCTTTTATTTTAGGGAATGGAAATTTAGGAACCAAATAACGAGGTCTGTGTCTGCGACTTAGCTTTCTTATGCGATATATGTACGCACTTAAACTGAATACTACATTTCAACGACGCAATCAAAATATTGTTGATAAGTATAGTTCAGTGCAGACGTTCGTAAACACACTTTCACTCTGGGTAGATCACTTGAAAGAGGGGCAGGTGTACTATTTTCCATGTTTAAATCTCCTTTCAAATTTCTCCTCAGATAAATTCAGTACTTACATTAGTATTCTCTTCACACCTGTCTATCCATTAAACATAGACTAAGAAAGGCCAGAATCAATCTGCAAGAGGAGCTGATTCATTTAGTCTGACGAAATCATGAAAGTCAGATGCAAGGATTTAATAGGAGTGGAATGTTTTAAAATCTTATGCAACAATAAATATCCGAAGCTTCGATCATATTCAATTTCCATGGACGCAATGCTTTGTACAACGTACGTCTATAAATATTTTCCATGATTAAATTAGTAAAAAGCAAACGCAGATCCCGACAGACGAACGAAAATCTTCATGACCAGTTACGTCTAGCTGTAAACAACATAATTCCCGATTTCGAATCTCTCATTGTAAACGACATCGGAGAAGCTTAATTTACTTTAAATACAGAGTACAGGACGCCACTGAATCAGTTCGTTCTTTACCACTACCCCGCTCGCCTTCCAAATTCTCCCCATTCCATAGCTTTGTTATCCAGGTTGCATCAAGGTGCTTCGGGGCAGGCTTATAGTCTCGCCATGCCTGCTCTAGAGGGACCGGGGAAGCACGACGCTGCAATGGAGGCTCGACAGGCTTCCCTTTAGCAGGACCGAGAAGAAGTTCCATATTGCAAGCCTCTGCGGCATTTGCCCGACACCGACAGAACCACAGCCCGGAGTCAATCCAAAACATGGAAGAGAGATGAAATGAGAGGAAATGGCGGGGGGAAGAAATCCGTGGTGGAGTATACCATTACAACATTGGCTTGTCAACCAGGGAAAACCACGAAAAACGCATGTTCAGAGTGGACGGCCGCCGGGAATCGAACCCGGGACCTCCTCACACGTTATCGCGGAGCCATCTCGTTCGGTAAGCCTCCCCTATCTCCTAGGACTAGTTAGTAAGATAACCTTCGAGTTTTTCAGAATAACTGGGAAATCCGCTGTGCTCGCAGAATTCAGCTCAGCTGATAAGTTTGTGGTTCGAATTACTACTGCAGTACTTAATTTTAAATCAAATTAGCCGTTTCTAAAATAAATATTAAATATTGGAATTTGATTCTTTCTACAAGGTATGATTATCCGTGTTCTGGACATTTTTACTTTCTCTACCACGTATACTCGCTTCCATTCCAGCAATCCAGCAATCGAGAACAGGTCGCCCAGGTTCACCTGGGCGGATTGTGATCGCCACAGTACCTAGCCGCGTACGCGGCTTTACCTGTGCGATAAAGAAGGTTAAAAGAATATACACAAGCTTTTGATTTTTGTCATTCTGTCATGGGCGGGGTTTAGCTTTCTGCACCACCATTGGCTGGGTCTCGGTGTTCCCTCATGGGCGGACTAGCGACCATGTGGTGACCAAGCCCAATGCTGCTTAACTTGGGCGATCGCTTGTGTGGTCGTCAAGTTAAGCAGGCCGGCATGGCAGCAAAGCAAGATGGGAATGCTAGGTAATGGGATGGGGGTACTCAAGTTGGCAGCAGGCGGGTTGCTGCTAGATGGTCACTCATCCAGCCAGCGACCGGGTCCAATGCTGCTTAACTTGGGGAAGTTTGTGGAATGAGGGATTGGCAGACCTCAGCCTCGGGGGCCCAGGCCGTCCTTCGGCAACCGGTAGCTCTTCCTCCGCCGTGGCGCCTTGTGGTCGTAGCGGCACAAAGAGTTCACCAGCTGGTTGGTGTGGTAAGTGAGTTTCGTGTACATGGTACGGGTTCTCTCCCGCACCACGTCCACGATGTATGGGAGACCGGAATGGGTGTGTAGGATGTGTGACGGGAATCTACGCCCGGTATCATAGATCATCCGAAGCGCCCTGTTCTGGACGGTTTGTAGCCTGCGGATGGTGGTCGCTGCCGCCGATCCCCAGACCTCGCAGCCGTACAGAATCAGGGGCGGGATAATCGCCTGATATAGGCGTAGTTTGAGGCGTATGGGCATTGTGGAGCGGAATACAGGGTACAGCTGCCTGAGCGCGGAGTGGCCGAGGCCGACCTTTGCCCTGACATGTGGCGCGAAAGTGAGGCCGCGGAAGAGCGTGATTCCGAGGTATTTGGCTGAGGTAACCCGGGGGATTCTCCTCCGCCGCAATCTCAGAGGCCGCTCGGGCCGCCACCGACGGACCTTCGCCAGGAGAAGCGCAGAGCTCAAAGTTATACAAGGTGATTTATGAAGAACTGACACATTTAATTTCTTTAATTGTTTCAAAACGAGTTGTGCTAGGGACGGCTCATTTATACCTGAAATGTAGAGGAATTTTCCGAGATTATTTACCTCTATAGCAAATGTTGAAAATGTCCTCCATCCTGCATAAGTCACAACTCAACACGTCGTTCCATGTTACTGGCCACTCGTTGGAGGACACTGTTGTCAATAGCTTGAATCTCCTGTGTAATGTTCTGCTTCAGATCGCCCAATGTCTGGGGACGTGTGGCATAAACCCTGTCTTTTAGGTAACCCCATAGAAAGAAGTCCGGAGATCTCGGTGGCCACAGGTTCTTGGAAATTATTCGGTCGTCAAAGAAACTTGTAATTAGTGCCATGGATTCAGCTTGTAGCGCCGTCCTGCTGAAAATATCCTTGACTCAGCTCTACAGTGTTTAGTTGCTCAGCAAACTCCATGAAAATCCGTCGGTAGTCTGCAGTGTTCACATTTTTTTTTCAGAAAAAAAATGGTCCTACTATTCTCTGTGCGGATTTTGTGCACCAAACTCCGATTTTAACCGGTGCATAGGTGCTTCATGTGGATTTTCGCTGGCCCAATAGCGTGAGTTATTTGAGTTTACGTAGCCGGATAAATGGAACCATGCTTCATCTGTTAACCATGTGATGGACAATATGGCAGGATTTTGCACAATGAACACCTGAAACCAACGAGAATAATTCAGTCGTCTAACCTTATCTGATTCCTGTCCGTAATTCTATACGGCTTTAGGCCTGCACTTTTCACAGCTCTCTGACACATTGAGTAGCTGTACCCTGTCTCCTGCGACAAACACCTTGATGATTTTTCGGGTGACTAATCCAGTCGTGCTCTTACATCAACAACAACCGTGGGAAGCCTAGATGAACGAGTTTTGCCTTTTTCACTCACCAGAGATCCAGTTGTTTCCAATTTGTTTATCAGTCCCAGTATTGTATTTCTTTGGCGAGGCTTCGGAACACCAATTCTCTGTGGTATTCTCTTTGAGTAGCTGTAATTGAATTCGAATTACAGTACTGCTTTACAAGGAGGAGTCGTTCATTTAATGTGTACTCAATTTTCACGTTGACTAGAATAAAATCTTAAAAACAGTTGCCGACGATAAAACTAAGAATTACGAATAAAACATGAACATCTGTGCATCTAGTGACAGACAATCGAAACTGCAGAACATTCTGCTTAATTTGGTGCTAAAATTGGGGCATTGAGTGAATTTCGAACAGGATAATTAAAGAAAGAAATGTGTTAATTCTTCATAAATCATCCTGTAAATTCATATGTGAATAATCTAGAATTGTGAGCTAAAACAGGACGTCACTACATGGGAGGAAAGGTAAACAGATACACGGCCCTCCTCCTTGCCAGTAGAATACCTCCCAAAGCTGCGGGGACGGCATAAATGGAAACGAGTGTACCCAGTAGGTAGAGAAGGTGTTGCACTCCACCCAAATATTCGATATGGATTTCACGGAAAATATATGTTTTGAGGCTCCCTAAATACAAGAAAAACGTTTTTAGAAAAAGATGTCTGTGAACAGTATAACACAAAAACGAAATGTCGGATAAATACCAAACGTATTTAAGTTCAGCATCTTCCAAGGACGCGAAACAAATTACCTCCCTTTTAAATAAACATTTGTTTATTATCTCAAAATGGTTCTAGCGAGCTTAATTAAAATATCACACATTTAAGACATTTGTGTGACAAAATGTACATCTTGAATTTTCTGTGGAGTCCTCTTTATTCGGAAGGAATTTTGTATAATTCTGTTGTGGCAGTATTTTATATCACAACAATGTAAATGCCAGAGTGATTGTAGTGTAAATTAGCATTACTGTATGACAATGATTTGGGATGTTTGTTAATTATAAGCATTGTTAGGAAATAAGTTTACACGGCCTCACTGAAACTGACAATAAGAGCGGGCAACAATGAGCGAGGGGGTGAGTTGTTTATTAATTAGAAGAGGCAAGCAAATGACGTCAGATTAGCGCGCTTTTCTGTAGAAATGGAGGGAATATCTTCCCTAGAGCATAAGTGTTCGTAATTTTGATTGGATATAAATATAGACGCTAATGTTGGCGCGTTTTATTAACCAATAGCAGCTCGGTTATAATCTTTAGGCATATCGGGTGAGGGAGTATAAATTCCGTGCCAGAGACGGGTAACGCGCAGTTTGACAGAATAATTCACAAGGCAAACGTCGCTCAGTTCATCAGAATCATTCACGCGTTAAACGTCGCGCAGTTCTACAAAATCTCTCGCGTCGTAAAGTTAGTTAAAAGATGTGAAATACGCGAATAAATAATGTGCGGCAAATAAGTGATTATAGTTACATTCTAAAATATAACAGTTTCAGTCGGGCGTGTATCAAGAGTCAACATGTGAAATTAATTAATTAATTGTGACGGTAATAAAAGTGTAAAAACAAATTCTTTTATAAGTGTTATCTTTCAGTAACAAATCCTTTCCGTTTACACACCCTGTTTAAGAGATATGCTCGACTGAGAAAAAAAAATAGCTAGCCGGAGGACAATGAACCCAAAATGCAAAATAGTGAAACAATAACAGGCGCTCAACAATAGATAACACGAAGTGGTCGCGACAAATTGGCTCACATACGTGGTGCAGATAAACATGAAGCATCTTCCAACTACCAACAAATATTCTACTTCACTGTTTAACTGATAAACCTTAAGAAATAGACCAAAACGTACTACCTACACAAAATATATAGAACTCTTTTAAAGACACAATAATTTACTTGATAATCTGTTATTTTCGAGATATCCGGCATTAATGGTTCAATTCTTTGTCATTCTTTTAAAATCCTGTTGACATTCACTTGTTTCTCGCGATGTCATGGAAACAGTATGGAATTTTAGGGCAGCGTATAGCGTCCAGTTGTTAAACATTTGACTATCGCTGTTCTCTTTGTATCTATAACGAAATGCAAAGGGTTGTTTCGATTAAAATGTAGTAGATAGGGAAATAAGCTTTCTTAAAAATAGTTGTTATATCCATTAATAAATGATAGATGGTAGAGAAAGTCATGGGAATGTAACATCAGCTTTTTATAAAACGTGATGTGCTCATGTGTCACAAAGTTAAGATAATCACAAACGTCCCATGTAATTTGTACAAGAATGAACAAGTAGTGACGTATGTATAGGAGAAAATAGCATAACATGATACGGGTTTATTGTCAAGGACATTCCGTGTCAACCCTCCTGCTCGTTTGCTTGCACGGTTTGGCATGACTCAAGAGAACAGAATGAGGTGTTTTCTTTCTTGTCTTTTCCTAGAACGAACCTTAATCTTTAAATAAGTTGGCGTGTTAGTGTTGGGTATAGCACCTTTTTGTGACGTGATTATTTCAGATTTAGTTTTTGTGGTATAGGCAGGCGGGCCTTCGTCCGGATGCCATACCTCTTACGTGTACTTACCTGGTTAGTGACGTTACGCAATGAGGATAATGTTGTGGGAGTATCTCTCCCTCTCTCTGAACCTTAGCAACAGGTTATGCTGTATACAATCGTCCCTCATTTGTTCTCTTCGAAATCTTTTCCCCTTCCTTTCTCTCCTCTCCACTTGCCCTTTTCTGCTCTACCTCTTCTTTCATTTCCCCTTTGCTGCTCTCCTCTCTTTATTTCGGTAATTAACATTTTCTTTGGTTTTTCCCGGTTGCTGGCCATTAGGCAAGCGACCTTTCCGCTGTCCTTGAAGAACCTGCTGATATGCATAGTTATAAATGTGCAAAAAAAGGTTACTGCAATGCTCGGTTTAGTTAACAACTTCCTGTCTTTTTCTAGATGCTCGCAAATAGAAAGACGTTTTGTGCTGTAGCAACTACCAAAGATGCGTACACACGTTTTAATTCAGACACTTGTCTAACCGGGGTCGAAACTCCTGCTCTAAAGCCCAGGCAAGCCGCCAGACGATTGTCACTCCTCGCTTGGGTCTTTCCATTAGGACAATGCTTTATTTTCCAACACCCTCCCCTGCATTCATGAGACCGAAAATTCTCATTTACACAAGTGCGACACGATCTGAAAGTACATACATGGGGTTACATGGAAACATTGCTACTTTATCGCGTCTCACGCGTAAAAGTCAGTACAGGTTAAATGGGTTGCACTGTTGTCACATGTACACTCGCAGTTTGGCGCCCAATTACGATCGGTCTGCCAATTTAATGTCATCTTATGAACGATATATCACATAGTGAAATATCTGCACGCTATTTAAGGTAATTCTAAAACATTTAATTTTCACCTGCACTTTAATTTCCTCTTCGTATTTTTAGTACTTCGAAATACGATTTTACAGGCATAAAAATATATATTATCAAAAAAATGGAGATATAAAATGATAAAAGCTATAATTTGGTAGCATATAATCAGTAATCACTACTTACCCTTGACAAAATCACATACAAGTGGGTGGAATGTTTTCAAACAGCAAATGATGAAGTATGCGCCACACTCCGCTTTGCGCTATTTTATTATACTGCGTTAACCTTGCCTGTTTTTTTGTTTCCCCCATCCTTTTTGCATTCTTTTTGATGGGTCCGTAGAGGTCCTTTCATTCGTTCCTTTTTACTTTCTTTACTACGTATAGTAAGTAGGGAAGTATTGTATTCCACCCAAAAATTCGATACCGAGATTTCACCGGAAATATATGTTTTGAGACCCCCTGAATCCTAAAAAGCATTTTTGGAAACATGTCCGTGTGTGTGTGAACAGCATAACTCGGAAACGATCAGTCGGATAAACACCAAACTTGGTATTTAGGTTCAGTATCTTCCAGAGATGCGACACGAAGGTTTTCAAGAAAATTCCCCCACCCCAGATTACCCTTTACATGGAAGATTTTTCGAAAACTTTTAATTTTCTCAAAAATGGCTCTTAGCGATTTTGATTAAATATCATGTTTAAGATATTTTCATGACAAATGAAATGTATATCTTGAATTTTCTGGGAATGTCTCCAAAAGTGTTCTTCATTGTGAACGACTTTTGCATAACTGGTCAACCATAAGAGATAGACAAAATTTTACAACACAAAAAATGTAGATCACGTTAAAATACACAATTTATGTCATACATTTTTGTTGTTGAGTGAACCATTTTCGAGATATTGCTTGTTATTCCATTAAATTTTCCAATACTTATACTTTTTCTCAAATGGAATTCGTTATTCCTTTTTTTATGTCCTGAACATACAAAGAGAATGGAATGCGCCACATAGCAACCAGCTCTTAAAGGATTTGACTATCGCTTAAGTAGTACCATATTCCCCTTGCACCTACAAGAAAATTAGCAATAAGATTAACATCTCGATTAACATGAAGCATATGGAGAGTAAGCGTTTGTAAAAATAGTTTGTACAAGAGTAGAGAAAGTCATGTGAGTATAACATCAGATTTTTTATCCTATACACTACTGTTTCCGAACACACGGGTAGCCTAGGCTGTTTCTTTTACTGCCTTACATACACTCATTTTACTTGAATAATAATCTAACACATTCATTATTACCCTTCTTATTTTACCAACACTGCGTCTCTTCCTAGCTTCTCCCTTCATAACTATAAATATTTACGTAAAGTGTTGAATAAATAACCTACATAAAACTTCACACTATAAAAGTACCCGCTTCCTTACAACTCATGTTAACTTTTACTGATTTCAACGTTGCGCCTGGCCTGTTAGCTGAATAGATGGATGACTTTTGTTCGTCATGCACAATGAATGCAAGAAGTTGCAGGATTGCGGTTTCTTTTAAAAACTGCCTGCAACTTTCCTGAACATTTTCTCTCGCTTGATGTCATGTGCAAACCCAACAACAAAAACGTTTCTCGCTGGCTGACCTTTCTGTTACATAGGCATAGAATTTTCCGAAAGTATTTAATTTAAAAAATTATAACGCCCATCTTATCAGAGGTAGAGATTTCAAACTGGTCGGGTATCAGCACACTAGTTTAATCTAGTTAAGAAAAAATATTGTTGCGTTCTACCCTTTAGTTTATTAGTTATTGCATGATAAGCATTGAAGCAGCAAATATGGGTGTTTTATTGAAAAATTCGTGTGCCCACAGAAATCCATAAAGGCTCTAAAAGTGATATAATCTGATAGAGAAAAATATTGTGCATAGGATAAGGTGTTCAAAACTGAAATTTATAAGAAATGAATATTTACAGCATGTTATTACTTATTAGCAACTTTGCGACAGCGCGAGAGTAGAAATGAACGAAGCTATGACAACATGTATGTGTTAGATAAAGACAGATATCCATCCCATTTACCTCCATACTGTCTTTCAAGGTTGAAACAAGACTGATATATGCGATGCGACAGTCGCACAACATTCTGTGTCGCGCGAACTAAAAAAAAATATCTGATGTGTTACACTCACATGACTTTCTCTACTCTTGTACAAATTATTTATACAAACGCTTATTCTCCATCTACTTCATGTTAATCGAGATAAACATTTGCAGACTCTATCTTATTGCTATTTTTCTTGTAGATGCAAGGGGAATATATATTTACAAGAGCGATATAGAAATACAGTAGCCTTTAAGCACATACATATCTCTTAATAGCTGGTTGCTAGGTGCAGCACCATTCCCTTTCCCACAGATTAATACTCTTTGCATATACAAGACAAAAAAATGAATAACGAACTCCCATTTGAGAAAATTAAGTATTGAAAAATTTAAGGGAATAACAAGTAATATCTCGAAAATGGTTCACTCAACAAAAAAATGTATATGACATAAATTGTGTATTTTAACGCGATCTACATTTTTTGTGTAGTAAAATTTTGTCTATCTCTTATGGTTTACCAGTTATGCAAAAGTCGTTCACAATAAAGAATACTTTTGGAGACATTCCCAGGAAATTCAAGATATACATTTTATTTGTCATAAAAATATCTTAAACATATGATATTTTAATCAAAATCGTTAGCCATTTTTGAGAAAATTAAAATTTTCGAAAAATGTTCCATGTAAAGGGTAATCTGGGGTGGGAGGATTTTCTCGAAAACCTTCGTGTCGCATTTCAGGAAGATACTGCACCTAAATACCAAGTGTGGTGTTTATCCGACTGTTCGTTTCTGAGTTATGCTGTTCACAGACAGACGCACACACGGACATGTTTCCAAAAATGTTTTTTTTTTTTGGAATCAGGGGGTCTCAAAACATATATTTCCGGTGAAATCTCGGTATCGAATTTTTGGGTGGAATACAATACTTCCCCTACTTACTGTACGTAGTAGAGAAAGTAAAAAGTAGCATTATCTTTCAGTTCGCACGACACATGCTACAGTCGCATGGTCTCAATATACATGGGTGTATATGGCTCTGTTATATCCAGGTCGCGTTGCCGCATTGTGAGCGAAACAGACCATTTGGAAACCCAGAGCTGTAATTTTTATTTCAGCGTGGTCGTCGTCCCCCGTGGTGTAGTGGTTACCATGCCAACCTCTAGTTCCCGAGGTCGCGGGCGATGGATTTTTTCGGTCGTAAAAATCCTTAGAATGGCTTCCTTCGGAAGGGAAGTAAAGCCGGTGGTCCCGTGTCGTAGATTTACGGCACGTAAAAGAACCTCAAGCCTGATAAAGAGGCCTCTGAGCAAAATTACCGCTCTCTCACGTCCAATATAGAATGGGACGCTAAGGAGCACAGCAGATAAAGAGCGTCCATAAATAAAACTCAATTTCATTTAATTTTCTGTGTGGTTTGTGCTTTCACATGTTGCGAGAGTGATCTGATTTTTGTCGTTCAGACTTCTATCAAGTATGGACACAGGACATTTTATAGAAGAAGTTTGTGTCAACTTGGGATGCTGCGTCACAAAGATCGTGACAAATTTTCCAGGTTTCTAAAGGACTGTACACGGAACCTTGTACTGTTTATCGTATGTACACTGCGACATCGTTTTGGTCTTTTAAGTTTGTAGCAATAATACAACATACAGGGACCCATACTAGCTGTCGATCCTAACATTACAAAGTGCGACACGTCCCATGCATAAATAGACCACAAAAAGTTATGCCGAGTCGCTTCATTCTTTGTCGTACGACACGAAATCGCTTGCATAAATGAGACCTTAATGCGTGCCAACATCGATGGGGTGGAAGAGTTTAGCTCGTTGTCTATCCACTTTCTAGGTTATTATCGGAGAGCCCTGGAGTGCCTCGCAACCCCGTCCAAGCATCTTTCCCCAGACAACATCGGTGTCGGGACCAACCGTATCCTAACAGCTCCCCAATGTACTTTAACACGAGAGCTGGAGTTCAGCACCACCGCAGCTGAAGGGCTCGGAACCCCTCTCCTACAGGATTAATTCAGATACATTAATGAGACAATAGCAGATGAGGAGATTGGTAGGAATTAAGGATATAATAGATTAGGGGGAGGGGCGAGAACGGGATTTGGAACTCTCTCTCCCTCTCTGGTAGGCTGTGCATTTTCCACTTTCTCTACTACGTATAGTAAGTAGGGGAAGTATTGTATTCCAACCAAAAATTCGATACCGAGATTTCACCGGAAATAACATATTTTGAGACCCGTGTCTGTGTGTAGATAGTTCAAAAACGAAAAATCGGATAAATAGCAAATTTGGTATTCAGGTTCAAAATCTTTCGAGATGCGACACGAAGATTTTCAAGAAAATCCCCTACCCAGACTAACCTTTACATGGAACATTTTGATTAAAATATCATATCTTTAGGATATTTTTATGAAAAAGAAATGCATATCTTGAATTTTCTTGAAATGTCCCCGAAAGTCCTCTTCATTCTGAATGGCTTTTGTATAATTGGTAAATGTAAGAGATAGAGAAAAAAAATTTTACACAAAAAATGTAGATCTCGTTGAAACGCACAATCTATGCTATACACTTTTTTGTCGAGTGAACCATTTCCGAGATATTCCTTGTTATTTGTTTGAATTTTCCAATACTTATACTTTTTCTCAAATGGGAATTCGTTATTTATTCGTTTTTTTATGTCCTGGACCTACAAAGAGAATGGAATGCTCCACATAACAACCAGCTCTTAAAACATTTGACTATCGCTTAAAGCCTACCATATTCCCCTTGCACCTACAAGAAAATTAGCAATAAGATAGTTTCTGCAAATGCTTATCTCGATTAACATAAAGTACATGGAGAATAAGCGTTTGTAAAAATAGTTTGTACAAGAGTAGAAAAAGTCATGTGAGTGTAACATATCAGATTTTTTTTCCATGCTGTTAGCTGGTGTCATCGAGTTACATATTTAGTGATTCGGCGATCGGAGGTAATCCCAGGGATGAAATCGTTAAACGTTTCTTTAAGACAAATAAAGCTCCTTGATTTAAGCTTGCTTATGTTAGAAGAGCAGGAATATGAAGAAATGAAAAACATCCAAAGATCGCTGAGAGCAACAAGTTGAATGAGATGTATTATACGTATAATAGTTTTTACATCATACAGAAGCTTACAGCGCTACTGTACATTTACACTGCAACCGTTCGTTTTCAACCAATATCTAAATGCATCTACTTGTATTCCCGAAGACTTTTAGCTGCAAACCCGCTGTATGCTGATTTGACTGTCTTTGTGCCTACGACGAAATGTTTAATGACACTATCACTGCAAATGTTTATCTCGATTAGCATTAAGTAGATAGAACGATAAGTCTTTGCCAGAAGAGTTTGTAGAAGATACAGGATGATTTATGAAGAAATGACACATTTCTTTCTTTAATTATTGTGTTCGAAATTCACTCAATGCCCCAATTTTAGCACCAAATTAAGCAGAATGTTCTGGAGTTTCGATTGCCTGTCACTAGATGCGCAGATGTTCATATTTTATTCGTAATTGTTAGTTTTTTTTGTCGACAACTGTTTTTGAGATTTTGTTCTAGTCAACGTGAAAATGGAGCACACATTAAATGAACGACTATTCCTTGTAAAGCAATACTGGATTACGAATTCAATTACAGCTACTCAGATGGCATACCAGAGAGAACTTGGTGTTCGGAATCCTCCCCAAAGAAACACAATACTAGCACTGGTAAACAAATTGGAAACAACTGGATCTCTGGGGAGTGAAAAAGGCAAAACTCGTTCATCTAAGCTTCCCACGGTTGCAGTTTACGTAAGAGCACGACTGGATGAGTCACGCACAAAATCATTAAGAAGTTTGTCGCAGGAGACAGGGTACAGCTACTCAATGTGTCAGAGAGCTGTGAAAAGTGCAGGCCTAAAGCCATATAGGATTACGGTTGTCCATCAGTTACAGGAACCAGATAAGGATAGACGGCTGAGTTACTGTCGTTGGTTTCAGGCGTTCATTGTACAAAATGCTGCCATATTGTCCATCACATGGTTCAATTTATCTGGCTATGTGAACTCAAATAACTCACACTATGGGACCAGCGAAAATCCACATGTTATTCATGAAGCACCTATGCACCCGGTTAAAATCGGAGTTTGGTGCACAATATCCGCACAGAGAATGTGGGACCATTTTTTTAAACAACGTGAAACTGCAGAGTACCGACGGATTTTCATGGAGTTTGCTGAGCAGCTAGACGATGTAGAGACGAGTCAAGGATATTTTCAGCAGGACGGCACTACATGCCATATATCAAATAAATCCATGGCACTAATTGCAAGTTTCTTTGACGACCGGATAATTTCCAAGAACCTGTGGCCACCGAGATCTCCGGATTTGACATCGCCGGACTTCTTTCTATGGGGTTACTTAAAAGACAGGGTTTATGCCACACGTCCCCGGACATTGGACGATCTGAAGCACAACAGTACACAGGAGATTCAAGCTATTGACAACAGAGGCCTCCAACGAGTGGCCAGTAACATGGAATGACGTATTGAGTTGTGCCTTATGCAGGATAGAGGACATTTTCAGTATTTCCTATAGAGATAAATAATCTCCTAAAATTCCTCTGCATTTCAGGTATAGTAACTTGTCGCTAGCATAACTCGTTTTGAAAAATTAAAGAAATAAATGTGTCAGTTCTTCATAAATCATTGTGTACATACAAATAAACGATGGTGGCTAGAATAGGTAATGTGAGTGCAACACATAAGATTTTAAAGTTTATTTAACAACACTATCAAATGCCAGGATTAAATCATCGCCGGTGTGCCTTAATTTTATCCCGCAGCAGGAAATCTACCATGAGGCTGTTGCATTGCCATCGTTCTGGGCGGAAATCGAACCCGCAACCTTAGGCGCAGAAAGCTAGCGCTCAACCTACTTTGCCACTTACGCTGACATCAATGTATTGGCTTTGCAAACTCTGATCTATAACTACTTCAAGGAAACGAAGCACTTTCTAAGCGCCTTATTGCAAAGCTTCTGGGAGAACTTGGGCTCAGGGTGGTGAGAGGCCCGTAATTTCCAAGATGTGCCCGATACGCGCGCCCTAAGTTTGCTCTTATGATCTCCTCTTACACTATCTGATGTGTTAAATTTCCATGGCTTTCTCTACGCACTATTCTACGTATAAAAGGCTTACTCTTCTAGCTGTTCCATGATAATCGAATTTGAAGAAATTGTTTTATTACATATTTCATTGCAGGTACAAGGGCAATACAAGGCTCTAAGCCATAGTCAGATCTTTTAGAAGCGGGTAGCTATGTGATGACTTTGAAACTCCGTTCTCTTTGTATAGTCACGAGAAGAAAACGAATAGGGAATTAGCAGTTGTAAAAAGTAAACAATATATCGGAATTGGTTACGCCAAAAAATATAATTTGACTTCTTTTGCCATCTCTCAAGGTTTACCAATTATAACAAAAATCATTCAGAATGGAGAGGACTTCACAGGTTATTCGCAGAAAACTTCAGATGTGCATTTTATTTGTGATGCACATAGCTTAGACGTATGTTATTTCAATCAAAATCGTTAAGAGGAATTTTCGGGAAAATAAAAAATAAACGAAAAGCTTTCCACGTAAATGATAGTTTCAAATAGAGGAATTTTCTTCAAAATCTTAGTGTCACATCCTTGGGAGAGTCAGTCAAATACCAAGTTTGGTATTTAACTGACTTTTCATTTTTGAGTTATGCTGTTCACATACAGACACTGGACCCTCTTCTGAACATCTGATGTGATACATTCACATGACTTTCTCTACCCTCTATCTTTATTAGTGTTTATACAAAGTATTCTCACTAAAGCTTATTTTAGCTACATTACACATTTCGTTATAAATACAAAGAGAACAGCGATAGTCAAATGTTTAACAACTGGACGCTATATGCTGGCCTTAAAATTCCATACTGTTTCCATGACATCGCGAGAAACAACTAAATGTTGATACGACTTTTAAGAGTGACCAAGAAATGAACAATTCGAACCTTTAATAACAAAAATCTCAGAAATGGCTATTGCCACAAAAAACTTATCTGAAATAGTTGTGTGTTCTAAAGAGATCTACATTTTTTGTGTAGTATGTTTTCGTTTATCGCTTAACATTTACAAAATTCCTTCCGGATGAAGAGAACTTTATAAGCTATTACCATACAATTTAAGATGTACATTTTATTTGTCATGTAAATGTCTTTCATAGATGGTATTTTAATCTAAATCGTTAACCATTTTTCAGAAAATCAAAATGTTTCAAAAATATTCTACCTAAAGGGTAATTGGGGGTGAGAGGATTTTCTTGAAAATCTTTGTGTTGCTTCCTGGAAGATGTTGAACTTAAATACCAAGTTTGTATATCGAGATATCCCCTTCTTTCTATACGTCTTAGTAGAGAAAGCAAAAATCAGATAAATACCAAAGTTGGTATTTAAGTTCAGTATATTTCAAGGATGGGACAGGAATATTCTTGAGAAAAGTCCCCCATGTAAAGTTATTTACATGCCAAATAAAATGTATATCTTGAATTCTCTGGGAATAGCTTTTGAAGTCCTCCCCATTCGGAAGGAAACTTATATAATCCTGCATAATTGATAAACGTTCAGTGATAGATAGAAACGTACTACACAAAAAATGTTGATCTCTTTAAAACATGCAATTTATTTGAAATAGCTTTTTTTGTGGCATCAGCAAATTCCAGGTATCCGTTATTAATGGTTGGAAATGTTCAATATTTGGCATTCTTTCCTCCTGTCGATTTTCAACTGTTTATCGCGATGCCATGGAAACATTATGAAAGTTTAAGGCCAGCGTATAGAGCCCAATTCTAAAACATTTGACTAGCACTGCACCTTTGTATCTATAACGAAATGTGTAATGCAGCTATCTCTGTAAAGGTTTATCTCGGTTAAAATGAAATAGGTAAAAAAAAAACTCTTGCACATTTTGGAGTAGAAATGGAAACTTAAACCCATATTTTAGGGAAATGTTTGCTCTAACAATTGGTATGACTGTTAAGTATGACAGTTTCTGTGTTTTCTGTGGTTTGTTTCTTTCTTTACAAATATATGTGAGTTTGTTTTCTCCATTTTTGCTTTGAACAGCTTTATCTGTGAATAACATTTTATGATATAAAGGGCCCGTTTTGTAAGAAACCGCTGAAATTGATAAATTAAAGGTTCGAATGATACAAAAAAACCTCCAAGGGTTACTTAGGTGTTAATAATAGTTTGGGTATTTATCCCAACGATACATGGTGTTAAAAACACACATGAACTGCATATGCAGGGCCTGAAAGACCCTGTAGTTATGCTAAAGTGTTCTTAAGTTATACTAAAAGAATCTGGTGGGCTTGAGTAATATTTTATTATTTTTTTAAAGAAGTCTAACAGTTTATTTTTACTTTCTCTACTACGTATAGTAAGTAGGGGAAGTATTGTATTCCACCCAAAAATTCGATACCGAGATTTCACCGGAAATACATGTTTTGATACCCCCTGAATCCAAAAAAAGCATTTTTGGAAACATGTCCGTGTGTATGTCTGTCTGTGAACAGCATAACTCAGAAACGAACAGTTGGATAAACACCAAACTTGGTATTTAGGTTCAGTATCTTCTAGAGATGCGACACGAAGGTTTTCAAGAAAATCCCCCCACCCCAGATTACCCTTTACATGGAAGATTTTTCGAAAATTTTAATTTTCTCAAAAATGGCTCTAACGATTTTTATTAAAATATCATATGTTTAAGATATTTTCATGACAAATAAAATGTATATCTTTAATTTTCTGGGAATGTCTCCAAAAGCATTCTTCATTGTGAACGACTTTTGCATAACTGGTAAACCATAAGAGATAGACAAATAGATAGATGTTACTACACAATTTATGTCATATACATTTTTTTTGTTGAGTGAACCATTTTCGAGATATTGCTTATTATTCCCTTAAAATTTTCAATACTTATTTTCTCAAATGGGAATTCGTTATTCATTTTTTTTTGTCTTTGATATGCAAAGAGTATTAATTTGTGGCAAAGGGAATGGTGCTGCACCTAGCAACCAGCTATTAAGAGATATGTATGTGCTTAAAGGCTACTGTATTTCTATATTGCCCTTGTAAATATATTTTCCCCTTACATCTACAAGAAAATTAGCAATAAGATAGAGTCTGCAAATGTTTATCTCGATTAGCATGAAGTAGATGGAGAATAAGCGTTTGTAAAAATAGTTTGTACAAGAGTAGAGAAAGTCATGTGAGTGTAACACATCAGATTTTTATCAGTTACAATCACATACAGCATATGCAAATAATTATATTAATGTACTTATAAGTTGCAGTTCTACATGTTATAAGTGTTATTAAGTTCTATTCCTTGAATTACAGCATCCTTATTGTTCACAGCAATAGGAATAATAAGCTATATTTTGACAAATAATTACACATTTTTCATAAAACCTTGCAATTTTTTTAGTTTACAACATTTGACAAACAAGAAGCACAAAGAATGGCACTATGTTCTTTACAAATGTTTTTACACTTCATACATATCATGATGCTTTTCCTATGTTTGTTATATGGACATAATTTGCAGCTTTTTCCCTTTCCTGATACGCTAATTGGTTCATCGATGAGACATCTTTTTGCACACCACATCTGTGCATGGCATCAGCTATTTTCCTTGGGAGATTAGGGATCTGAATTCGAAGCTCCATTAGTGGTCTTACCATTTCCTGTATAAATCTCTTAGGAACAAACGCCGTCTATTAGTTCTTCCACTATGGTATGTCGAATGCTGGGCAGAAAATAAAAGTTCACTGTTCAATGCTGCGACGTCCATCATATTCCTCCATAATGCAGATGGCCATTTCCTCGTTTGTCCTCTTGCAGGTGTAATATCAAATCTCCTGGTAATAACTACTGATTTTTTTCTTTTTGCGAACATAACTCCCTATTGCGAATCACCTCTAAAGGCAAATGACGAGGAATGCACTGCTCTTGAGGCGGACGATTTTATCAAATTGGGGATTTCTGGTCTATTTTGTTTGATTATCCCCACCACTTAACTTCTTCTTAACCATCTCTTCTGCCAGCTGAATACTGAAGAAGATGTCAACAGTAATATTTATAGATGATCCTACTATGCTTTTACTAAGACCTTTCACCAAATTCAATCCCAGATTTTTCTGAGTAGGTTCATGAGGCTTCCTTCCCATGTACACAATTCCGTCTAAAGCATATGCAGATGTAGCATCACATAACCAAAATATCTTTATGCCATACTTGGCGGGTTTAGAGGGCATATACTAAAAGCCGTATCTTCCACGGAATGAAAGTTACTGTTCGTCAACTGTGAGCGAATCATTAGGGATCATTCTGTTTCCACACTTTTCAAGAAACAGTTCCCATACATAGCGAACAGCTGCAAGATCGAGCTTCACGGGTGCGCCTGTCATCGAATCTTATTGTTCTCCTTATGTCCTCGAATCTATTTACTGACATTGTGGCTTTATATGTAGGATTTGCTTTTAAAGGCAGTATTTTATATCACAACATGCTGTGAATGCCAGTGTGATTATAGTGTAAATCCGTATTATTACATATATACATACTTTTAGATGTTGTTAACTATAAGGACATGTTAGGAAATGGGTTTGCACTGCCTAACTGAAACTGACAATAGAAGTTGGGTAACAGTAAACCGAGGGGTGAGTTGTTTGTCACCAAGAAGAGAAAGCCGAAATTGAGGTCGCAGGGTAGCGTGTCTTTTTTCAGAAATGGAGGGAATATCTTCTCTAGAGTAGATATGTCAGTAGTAGTGATTGGCTGACCAAAAGAGACGCTAAGGTTGGCGCAATATGGTAACCAATAGGAATTATATTAGAATGTTTAGGCAATTCGAGATGAAAGAGAAATATTCTCGAGCCATAAGGAAGTGTCGCACAGTTTTGAAGAATCTCTCACAAGGTACACGTCGCAGAGTTAGTTATAAATGTAAAGTACGCGAAGTAATTGGTGCGCGGCAACTAAAAGGATTGTAGTTACATTTAAAAATACAACAGTTTGTCAGGCTGTAGAAAAATTAAATATATCAATTATTAACTAAGCGTGACGGCAATAAAAGTCAACGATTCAGATGTTCTAAATCAGTGTTATCTTTTAGCAACAACTCCTTTCCGTTTACACACCCTGCTTAGAGATACGCGTTCGGCTAAATTACAATAGCTAGCTGAAGGACAAAGAACCTAAATTTATAAATAGTTTAACAATAAGCGCCCGACAAATAAAGATAAAAGTCACTGAGATACTGCGACACTTTTCATCCAAGAATAATTCTCTTACAGGAGCATACCAACTCCTCTCAACACCAGCAAGCAGCAAAAGACCAATAAAAACCTCCATTTCAATACTTAAATGGTTTTTCCATGTTTTGCCATGTGAAGCAGCCACTCTTCTGCCTTCCATATTTGTGAAGTTGATGACTTCATCCAATATTTCCTTGGAGATAAAATAGTTCCAGGCATCAGGTTTACAGGTTTTCAATCCACGAGCTGGACCGAGTGGTATTGTGAATACACGTACCAGAAGCTGCAGGAGGATCTAAATTCCAAATGGTTCCATTGCGACTAAAGTATGTGCTGGCATTTCTGAGTTGCTGATGTGGGACTTCATTTTCAGACTCTATCAGAAGGACTGTAATCTTCCAGAACATTCATATCAGCAGGTTCAAAGTTTGATTCTTCGCCATTTCTATCTTCAAAAATACTTCCTTCTTCGCATGAATCAGCTTCTTCAAACCAGTGAGCGACAACGCTTTCAAAATTAGCTGCAGTTGCACGTACTGACTTGTTTTTCTTGATGAAGCCATAAAAAAAAAAAACCTGTCACTCGAACAACAGCAGATGCAAAACTAAACAGGTCATGATGTTACCGCATTGGGGCAACAAACTAACTAAACTAATGTGACAGTGACAATAGCAGCACAGAACAACAATACTATGCAGCAATAAAGTTCAATAAATGAAGGTAATTTCTATTATTTTTGCACCACCACCATCGTTGTAGTTGAAATTCAATAACTGCCCCCAAACAAATGTAGAAGCCAATATGGAATAGGAAACGTGTATAACTGTAAGGGGGCTTCTAAAGCCTTGCATATGCATTAATGGTGTTTCGGCAAATATTTGAGTTATGCAAAAAACCTGAAAAACAATTTAGCTCAGAGTTGATAAGAGGAATGCCAAATGGTAAACCATGCTAGTTCCCAAGGTCGCGGGTTCAAACCGAACGGAGGGCGATGGAGCTTTTCGGGCGTAAAAATCCTTAAATGGCTTCCTTCGGAGGGAAGTAAAGCCGGTGGTCTCGTTTCGTAGATTTACGGCACGTAAAAGAACCTCAAGCCTGATAAAGAGGCCTCTGAGCAAAATTTCTTTCATGTCCAATATACGAGGATCGTCCAATGAGTGAGTTTCCCTATTTTATAAAAAAAAAAAACATTACACACAATTGATCATGTTGAATTAATTTTATTTATATTCTACAATCCATCTGTTACTTTTATATATAGTCAACATGTTTTTCCAAGCATTTTTGGGGACGTGACACAAGTTTTTTCAAGTCAGTGTTGTACCAGGTCGGGTCCTGTGCGCGCAACCAGCTGTTCACGATTTGACTTCATCATGGATGTTAAAAGTGCTTACTTTTGAGTTGGAGGAACATGTGAAAATCACTTGGGACAAGCTCTGGTGAATACGGAGGATACGAGAAAACCTCCAAGTTGAATCTTGACTCAGGCGGAGCTCTGAAGATTCAACTGGGAAGTTTTCTCGCATACTCCTTATTCACCAGATCTTTTCCCAAGTGATTTTCACATGTTCCCCTGGCTCAAAGCTTATCTTGGAGGTAAGTACTTTAACACCGTGACGAAAGATGAATCAGAAGTGAACCAGAAGTCGGGTCCTGTGCTGGTAACCAGCTGTCTCTCGTAGAATAGGACGCTAAGGACCACAGCAGTTAAAGAGCGTCCATAAATAAAACTCAATTTCATTTAATTTCCAAAGGGTAAAGGGAAGATACTGGAAACGAGTTTGAAATCGAATCAAGAATTACAAGAATATTTAAAAAGTAAGACCTTCAAGGGCCTTCTAGGGTTAAAGAAATAATTGCTGATATATTTTAATCAAAAGATGGTGTAATTAATAAACAAACTTATTGTATAAAAGTAGACCAGTGAACTTTGAAAGCATTTATCTACATCTTGTAAACGTTTCAGTGTGATATCTGAAATAGTTTTCTCAGGTAATGGGCTATGCATTTAGAAGATTTAACGTCGACGGTATAGGACTTTTAATTCTCACCTTAAACAAAGTGGATGTGCAAAGAACACTAAGTTTATTGTCCCTTCTCGGAAATGCGTTGTTTCTTTATAGTTCTTCGAATACAAGCAGAGACACACAAACAACACTCTCACTCTCTGGCTCATTGTTATTCTGCTTATTAGCATGTTCTAGGAATCACCCAAAAAAAAAAAAAAAAACTTCCTGGTGAACTTAATTTTTGGGCGCGGTTTGAGGACGGGGGAATTTCTGGATTCATCTTTAAGACATAAACGATATGAGCAGGTGGGCGTTTTTCTGTAAAGCGTTACGTAATGAAGATTTGTCGGTTCCGTTTCCGGATTTCACTATAACCGCAACATATGGATAGAGCCGGGCGTCCTTGGCTTTGTCGCGAAGCGAAAGTCATGATGGCGTGACCCACTTTCGTGTTTGACCCCAATTGAGGAGTGTTTTAAGAATGCTCCATGCTAACCAGAATCGGTGACGTGAACTTCTACAAGAAATGCTCAGCTCAAAGGACGTACGAATTACATGTAAAATGTTTTTGTTATGCACATGTTGTTCCAAACCACTTTGAAACGTTTTTCCTATTTAAATGGCTCTCACAACCTATGTTTAGTGGTTGGAACTTTTTTGAATACCCGATTTAGCTGGGCACCTCCCTGTTCTTAATGTGGTTTTTCAACCACCGGTTATAGGGTATGCAACAGAGGGATCACCTCGCGCACTGGGACTCATGGGAGATCTATTGCTGCTAGGAGAAATGAATGAAGTGAATTCCCCAGGCCGCAGAGGCGTGCGGAAGTCCCCAAGAGTTCCTGGCTCGAAGACCCGTCCCACTACTGGAGCTGCCCAGAGAGGGCGATGAACGACCCGTCAACCAAGCAGCCCTCAAGTGTCCACGGGGAGTACTCTTTCCTTGAGCAAGCATCTGTACCATCCGTGCGGCACCGCCTCACACCACGAAACCTAGAAGCACTCCTGAAAGACGAAAAGGCAATGGAATGAAAGGCAAATAATGGAAAGGAAATCGTGGTATATGAGAAACCACGCCAACATTCGCCTACCAACAAGGGAAAACTACGAAAAACCCAAGGTCAAAGTGGGCGGTCGACGGGAATCGAACCCCCGGACCAACCGAATGCTAGCCTCACACGTTATCTATAGCTATCATTAGAATAAAGGATGCGTGGAGGGCCCCGCTTCCGATTTTTTCATTTACGGATTTGGTAACCCTGTATATGAAACTATAACGCCAAAAATTGTGTTATATACATTTCACACATAAGTATGTATATATTAAAGTATTCATTTTACTCAAGTTTTTAAGAACCTGATGAACAATATTTGCGAAAGGAAATGTTTGTGGATATTAGTGACAAAACTCTATAGTCAGGAATGATTACAGATATAAGCAATAAACAAGTGTTAAGCAACGCTTTATATCCGTATTGAGATGACTGACCTGCACTGGCTCTCTGAATGGTTGCCATAGTTGTAAAAGGATTACCACCCCTCTTCAATTAATGCTATTAGGATAGTTCAGTTTAAGAAAAAATAAACGTTCAGAATAGTACTACAGTGACGCGGGAGTTTTCATTCCCAGATTTTATTTGCCTAAATATGATTGGAGCGGTGTAAAGAAGTTTTCAGTGGAATTTAACTTTTAAGGAGTTAAATCTCGACCCCCCCAGGATTCCAAAACCGTAATAGCAGTTATAATAATAATAATAATAATAATAATAATAATAGCAGTGTAGTCTACTTTTTTGTTTTCTGTAACTCATACTGACAGGTTTAATATACTTCATTGTACTTTTAATAAACAAGTAAATAAGAATAACTATATACATTAAAACAGTGGTAAATATTGAGTGACAGGAAATGTATCATACCATACTGTTATACACCGGGGTGAGGCCAAAAGGTTTTGCAGCTAAAATATTAAATTTAGTTACCCGGGCATAAACATTGGGGAGCTTAGCTGCAGAGGCAAACGAGAGGACTAGGAACTTGCTGCACAAATTTAAAGCAGGCGTGGGATATACATAACATAATACACTTAAATTCACATTAACACATGACCTGTGGTTTATTAAACAATTGACATGGTGCCACTACATTGTTCACAACAGATTACAGAACAAACATTGGAGGGAGATGCTCCACACACACACGGAAACACGCATTCTACACACAACCACTTGCCCTGAAGAGACACACAAGACTGACGCCACGCTACTGACTTGGAGGTGGGGGAAGAAATGCTACGCCGGACGGAATTCAAACTCCCAATCAAAATGATTATACACAACAAATGTCATGCTACACAGCAATAATGTGTCCGACGCGACAATGCACACACATACACGCTGCAATACGTTGGTTGGCAACATTGATTAAACGGCTCATTCTGCCATTTTGCTACCCTCACATGTTTAGTTACAGGTAGTTAGTTTTAGATGGTTACAGAGCACCTCCTGTAACTGTAGTGGAGTGAATGTGGAACTTCTGAACGGGTCTCCTCTAATTGCTAACCATGTGACATGAGACCACCTCATTGGCTGGTGGGCAAGAGAGAGAATTTATTAACAAATTCAGCTTCCCCCATTGGAGGCTTCCATAAACAAAGCATATTAAACAACAAAACGATATGAATGCATAATTGAAATTGTAAACAATATAAATCTGTTGATAAAGTTGCAACTAATAAAACATTATCTGAAAATAATTATAATCTGCAAATGTGTATGGAAATTTCCCCTATCTAAAGCAAATCTGTATACGAGGTTAATCAGTTTACACATGGTTTTACAATATAGCTAGTGGCCTTTTAAGAACACTAAGGGCCACTAGTTTAATAAATGAGTTCTTTAATTTATATTTTCTGCAAAACGTTACAAAAATGCACGGGATAGTGCTCCTGGCTAAAATTAGTAACAATATCAACGTCAATTGAAGCAAGATGATATTTATTGCAGAAGTATGGCACTGTTGGCTCGTAAATGCTACACTTTTCTTTGTGAACTGCAGCCGGCTGGTTCCCATCTGACGGTAGGATCTATGATGGTTCCGGAACATGAGCCAGGTTGTCGATTCCTCTGTTTGATCCATTCTCTGCAATACCGTGGACTTCCTCGTAAATCCGGTACTTTGCAGTTTGAGAGCTTCGGCAACCATTGAATGCACTGATGATGTCTTACATTTCTGAGCATGCTTCCATGTGGACAGGACCCAAGGACACGTGCAAGTGTTTCCATCTCACTGGGACCTGCCTGGTATTGCTCTAACTGGACAAACGTTTGCTGCCATTTTCAGAGCTTCCTTCCACTCGCCACTACTTAGATCCTCTGGTCTGTGGATCCAACTATTTACAGGGGCGAACTGCTTATAATGAACTACACCGTTTCCTTATTGAGGCTGAGAGCACGAAGTTTTGAATTCTTTCTCCCTTAGTAGTCTTCTTAAGCTACGAACAGTGGCACTTTCATCATGACAAGGCCAAGCTTGTGAAAACAAGTGTCAATTTTTGTTATTTTCCCGCTTAGCCTGTCGTCTTTTCCTCTACATAAAACAGTGCGGTTCAGATCGAGACATTTTGTGGTTATTCTTGCGCAGAGAAATTAAAAATGCCCATTATTGTAATAGTCCAATTTATGAAACGAAATATATTTGTTCAGATTCACTACAACTAGATGGACCGTTATAGCAGAGGGTTGGTCTATGCGCAGGCGCTGCAGTTCGTTTCTGGATAAGCCGCCAGTGTGTTCTTTGCCACGTGTTGAGAAAATAATCTTTCGAGAGTGTCATGGCTGAGAATCGTCTACCATTGGGAAACATAAACGCAGAAAAAATGGAAAGAAGACAAATTTTTAAAGTGTTTTTAACAAATTCTGTAAAAAGTACCCAACTTTAATCAACAATAAATAGGGTTGGCTGTTGTTTAGCAATATTTGAACTTCTTTGTTAGTGATGCAGAATTGTTGCGGGGATTGCTTGAGTCGTGTTTGTTTTCTGTTGTGTTTTCTAGTGCTCATCATTTTCTTACCTCGTCTATTAAAATGTTAAAGCAAAAGTGATATACTGATATTAGTCACTAAACGTATAATTTCTAAAACCTGAAGTAAAGAACAGTTTATTACACTGGCATTAATCACAGATGCCGAACTGTTCAGAAACCACTTTCATTTGTCTATTCTTAGCATTAAGTATTGGAAGTTTAGGATGTAAGGCAAAATAAGGCTTGCAGTGTTTAAAAGATGATGATCCCCAAGCTGCGCAATGTACGGTATTCGCATTCTGTCAAGCAATTTCCTCCCGTGGGTACTCCCTCCACGTGGTGCTGCCATGAGCTCGGCGGAGTCTACATTAAGTTTTGTTTACTCCTACTTTAAACTTAGAGTGAAAAAAGTATGAGTCTTATTTGGAGATTTTGGTCTCTAGCCTCTGTCGTTTGTCTTTTGGTCCTATAAATACCTAAAAAATTGTTTCTTCATGCTGATCCATTAAATCCATTATTTAGTCAATATACCCTGTTCAGTGATGTTTTTCATATCCCATTTACTTCGATAAATATCTAAAAGTGACCATGGAATGAAGGTATGACTGACATGTGCATTTTAACCCCGCCCCCAAATTCCATCTCTTTAGCCCCCTCCCCACAAATGCACTCTCTGCATACCCCTTGCTTTTAAGTACGAGACAAGGTAAACCTGTGGAAAAGTAGTTTTTGTGAACGGATCGTACACTACAATACCCAATTGTTTACAAAGCAGTTAATAGTCATTATTAATTGCTGTTACTCTATTTATGTGTGTATTTGTTTGTTTAACGCCTGTTCCTACCGCTTAAAGCACCACAGGCGAGGGATCTGCTTTGTAAATGACCCTAATAAAATAGGTTTACAAATAACATCTGAAATCAAACTCTTGAGCACTGTAATGATTGTGGCTTATTTTGAGAGAATGTTGTTGAATCCTCAATACGTGGCATCTTAAGGGAGAAGGCTATTTAAAAAAAATCTGATGTGTTACACTCACGTGACTTTCTCTACTCTTGTACAAACTATTTTTACAAACGCTTATTCTCTATCTACTTCATGTTAATCGAAATAAACATTTGCAGACTCTGTCTTATTGCTAATTTTCTTGTAGATGTAAGGGGAATATATATATTTGCAAGGGCAATATAGGAAAACAGTAGCCTTTAAGCACATACATATCTCTTAATAGCTGGATGCTAGGTGCAGCACCATTCCCTTTGCCACAGATTAATACTCTTTGCATATACAAGACAATAAAATGAATAACGAATTCCCATTTGAGAAAATTAGTATTGAAAAATTTAAGGGAATAACAAGTAATATCTCGAAAATGGTTCACTCAACAAAAAAAATGTATATGACATAAATTGTGTATTTTAACGCGATCTACATCTTTTGTGTAGTAAAATTTTGTCTATTTCTTATGGTTTACCAGTTATGCAAAAGTCGTTCACAATGAAGAATACTTTTGGAGACATTCCCAGAAAATTCGAGATATAGATTTCATTTCTCATGACAATATCTTAAAACATATGACATTTTAATCAAAATCGTTAGAGCCATTTTTGAGAATATTAAAATTTTCAAAAAATGTTCCATGTAAAGGGTACTCTGGGGTGGGGAGATTTTCTTGAAAACCTTCGTGTGGCATCTCTGGAAGATACTGAACCTAAATACCAAGTTTGGTGTTTATCCGACTGTTTGTTTCTGAGTTATGCTGTTTACAGACAGACACACACACGGACATGTTTCCAAAAATGCTTTTTTTGGATTCAGGGGGTCTCAAAACATGTATTTCCGGTGAAATCTCGGTATCGAATTTTTGGGTGGAATGCAATACTTCCCCTACTTACTATACGTAGTAGAGAAAGTAAAAAGTTCGTGTGTGTGTGTGTGTGTGTGTGTGTGTGTGTGTGTGTGTGTGTGTGTGTGTGAGTGAGAGAGTAGCATTCCTCAAACACGAAAAGTCGGGTAAGTACCGTACTTAGTATTTAGGATCAGTACGTTCTAAAGATGCGACACGAAGACTTAAAAAAAAACCATCCCCAACTACCCTTTGCATGGATCATTTTTCGAAAATTTTGATTTTTTAAAAAATTGCTCTAACGATTTTGATTAAAATGTCATATATTAACGATATTTGCATAAATATAAAATGTATATCTTGAATTTTCTGGGAATAGCCTTTGAAGTCCTCTTCATTCGGAAGGAATTTTGTACAATCTTTTATAACTGGTAAACGTTAAGCGATAGACGAAGATGTACCGCACAAAAAATATAGATCTCTTTAAAACATACAATATACTTAAAATATCCGTTTCTGAGGATATCCGTTATTAAAATTTCTAATGGTTCAATGTTTGTCATTCTTTTAAAATCTCGTCGAGTTGTTAAACATTTGACTATCGCTGTTCTCTTTGTATCTATAACGTAATGTGTAATGTAGCAATTTCTGCAAAGGTTTATTTGGCTTAAATGTAGTAGATAGAATCATAAGCTGGAGTAAGAATAGTTTGGATACCCACTAATAAAGATAGAGGGCAGAGAAGGTCATGTGAATGTGTCACGTCAGATTTGTTTGAGAGCGATACCAGATCAGAGATCTACCATTTCCATGTAGTTGCCCTCACTTTTTCTGCAATTTTCCCGTCCTACTACAAGCTTCTGTATTCCGCGAGAATAAAAGTTATTGATCAGCTGTAGGTAACAGCTGAGCTTAAGCAAGGGGTCATTGCTGTGAAGTTTCCACACGATAATCTGATGGTGCAAGACATGGACTGTACGGGGAGATTTCAGGTTCTGAGTGGTAGTAGCTTTTGGTGTAGTAATTGTCGAAGGGGATGAGTATACTTGGGCAGAAGGGCACGTTGACGACTATGGCAGGCCTCAGTATACGAGGGACACTATTTATATTTTGAGCCTTGCAACCCTGAATGTTGTAGGTGCCATCTGACGTTTCCAATGGAAAGTTTGACATTTTTGACGATAATCTACTTCAAACATTTTGTCAATAGAGCGTCATTTGTTTTGTTTACACTAAGTTGAATATTGTGTGTCAACAAAAACATGCAATTAACTCGTGAAAATGTACGTGCAATGATTTATTACGACTTTCCACGTGAATTAACAAGACAAGAGTGCATCGATCAACTAACTTCCACATTTGGTGACGAAGCTCCATCCTTTGCCACTGTGAAACGCTGGTATAACGAATTTAATCGTGGCCGCCGTTCGCTCAATGATAAAGTTCGTGAAGGTCGCACAAAATCATTTGTTGTGCCAGAAAACATTGATGCTGTGCAAAAAATAATAATGAAAGATCGTCATGCGACATATTGTGAGATTGAGGTATCCCTAGGTATTAGTTCCACCAGCATATATAAAATATTGCATGATTATTTGGCCGCGTCGATCGGTGAAAAAAAAATGCTCAAGAAATACAATGGCGGTGCCTCAAAAGACGTATATAAGATTGTAACAGTGACGAATCATAGATCTATGCTTATGAGCCGGAATGTAAACAGCAGTCGACTGTATGGGTGTTTCAAGATGAAGCAAATCCAACAAAAGTTGTTCGCACTCGAAGCACCTCGAAGCAAATGGTCGCTTGCTTTTTCAGCAAAACTGGCAATGTGGCAACAGTGCTTTAGAGGAACGTAAAACGGTCAATGCCGAATGGTGCACAACCATTTGTTTGCCGGAAGTCTCTCGGGTGAAGTAAGGAAAACCAACAAGAGCCGTAGGATCGTTCTTCATCAAGACATTGCGAACACACACACACACATCTCGTCTAACAACAGAGTATTTGAAGGCTCAAAAAATCGAATTGATGGGTCATCCACCATACAGTCCTGACTTGGCACACAATGACTTCTTTTTGTTCCCGAATATCAAGAATAAATAGCGTGGACAACGATTTTCGTTGGCAGTAGAAGCCGTTGATGCCTTCAAAAACCATGTTTTGGAGGTGTCTCAAGAAGACTGGAATAAATGCTTTGACAAATGGTTCAAACAGATGCAAAAGTGTATTGATCATAAAGGAGAATATTTTTAAAAAAAAATAAAGCAGTTTTCAATCAGAAATTACTTTGTTTTAATTATTAGGCTCAAAATATAAATAGTGTCCCTCGTACCGCTGTGCTTTACAGAGTTAACTGACACGGACATTTTCAAGAAATTCTTCCCACCGCAACTACGCCTTACATGGACGACAGTTTTCTTCTCCAACCCCCGTTCCCTTTCAAAACGTCCTTAAACACTTTTTATTAAAATATCACGTGCTTAAGATATTTGTATATCTTTAATTTTTCTGGGAATAAGCCCGTGAAGTCGTCTTCGTTCTGGATGAATATTGTATAACTTGTAAACAATAACAGATAGACGAAATATAGATCTCGTTTAAAGGCACCATTTATGTCTATTTTTGTGGCATTAACCGTTTCCTAGATATTCTGTACCATTGGTCGGAATTGTCAACACTTCATACCTTTTTAAATGCTAGGCTAGTATGCCGTTTTTTCTCCTAATCATGCAAAGGGAACGGAATTTCAAATTCAACACATAGCGACCAGCTCTTAAAATATCTGACTATCGCTTTAGCTTATTGTATTCCCATATTCTCTTTGAGCCTACAAAGAAATATGTAGTACAGTAGAACCCTGGGAAACCGAACTCTGCAAATGCGAAATTTCGGATAATAGGAATAGAATTCACCATAGAGGGAAAACATTAAAACTTCAGTTGCAATGTGAAGAAAGGACTCAATCATAGTGCTGTAGTTAAAAATTATATTTTAAGCTAGTATTTAGCGTAATAGAATCCAAATATAGCACAGTAGGTCTGCATTGTTAATTAAATTCTAGCACCATATACAGTAGCTGAAATAGAAGTGAAGTATAAAATGAAAATGACAAACACTGAACCGTAAGCAATTTTGTACAGTATCTATTGTAGGCCTATTCATTACAGAAAGCCGTAAGACAAATCGTAGCGTAATATTGTAACAGTGCTGTATACAAACTGCTTTATTACATGTTTTTCGGAACATTCGAGCATTTCCGTGTCCGAACAGACCACAGTCCCAATTAATTCGGTTTTTCCGAGGTTCTTCTGTAAAACAATTTCTTCAAATGTTTATCTCGATTAACATGAAGAATATAGAAGAATAGTTTGTTGAATAATGGGTAAAAGAAGTCATGTGAATGTAATACACAAGATGTTTAGATATAGAATCATGATTTTCTATCATAGTTTTAGTTTTTTAATTTTTTTATGGGCGATTTTGTAAATGCTGTGGTCCTTAGCGTCTCATTCTATATTGGGCGTGAAAGACCAGTAATTTTGCTCAGAGGCCTCTTTATGAGGCTTGAGTTTCTTTTACGTGCCGTAAATCTACGACAA
Organism: Deroplatys truncata; assembly: GCA_030765065.1. Taxonomy (NCBI): domain Eukaryota; kingdom Metazoa; phylum Arthropoda; class Insecta; order Mantodea; family Mantidae; genus Deroplatys; species Deroplatys truncata. The sequence goes on from CM060979.1 coordinate 20,954,214, forward strand.
TGTACATAGGAACATACTATGGCAAATAATGGAAAACAAAGGCATACCAAAACATTTGATAACAATAATCAGGAATTTATATATGGATAATTCAATAATGATCAATTCCGGTCAAAAAGTCAAAAGAATACAGCAACAATAAATAAAGGTGTCAGACAAGGGTGTCCATTGTTACCCACGTTATTTAATTTATATATAGATGACATTGTCAGGAAATGGCAGAATAGCTTAAATACAAATTTTAAGATAAATAATATTATTTTAGTTGTAATGTTATTTGCAGACAATATGGTCTTAATAACTGGCTCAGAATTAAAGCTCTATATCAATTAAACAAAATAAGCCAAAATTACAAAATAAAAATGTCACCACCAAAATTAAAACATTGGCTTTTAGAGGACTGGAAACACTAAGAGCAAAAATTGTAATACAAGACAAAATATTAGAACAAATAAACCTTTAATTATTTAGGCTATAACGTTTCATACTTAAAAATCTGATGTGTTACACTCATACGACTTTCTCTACTCTTGTACAAACTATTTTTACAAACGCTTATTCTCCATCTACTTCATGTTAATCGAGATAAACATTTGCAGACTCTATCTTATTACTAATTTTCTTGTAGATGTAAGGGGGAATATATATTTTACAAGGGCAATATAGAAATACAGTAGCATTTAAGCATATACATATCTCTTAATAGCTGGTTGCTAGGTGCAGTACCATTCCCTTTGCCACAGATTAATACTCTTTGCATATCAAAGACATGAAAATGAATAACGCATTCCCATTTAAGAAAATAAGTATTGAAAAATTTAAGAGAATAACAAGCAATATCTCGAAAATGGTTCACTCAACAACAAAAAATGTATATTACATAAATTGTGTATTTTAACGCGATCTACATTTTGTGTGTAGTAAAATTTTCTCTATCTCTTATGGTTTACCGGTTATGCAAAAGTTGTTCACAATGAAGAACACTTTTGGAGACATTCTCAGAAATTTCAAGGTATACGTTTTATTTGTCATAAAAATATCTTAAACACATAATATTTTAATCAAAATCGTTAGAGCCGTTTTTGAGAAAATTAAAATTTTCGAAAAATCATCCATGTAAAGGGTAATCTGGGGTGGGGGGATTTTCTTGAAAACCTTCGTGTCGCATCCCTGAAAGATACTGAACCCAAATACCAAGTTTGATGTTTATCCGACTGTTCGTTTCTGAGTTATGCTGTTCACAGACAGACAGACACACATACACACACACACGGACATGTTTCCAAAAATGCTTTTTTTTGGATTCAGGGGATCTCAAAACATGTATTTCCGGTGAAATCACGGTATCGAATTTTTGGGTGGAATACAATACTTCCCCTACTTACTATACGTAGTAGAGAAAGTAAAGATGATGCCATAATAAATAAAATTAATAAATTCAACCAAATATGCGCACCATCAAACGAAATTTAAAAAATACTAAGAAAGAGACAGAAATAAAATTTCATGAAGTGATGGCTGTTCCAGTGTTAACTTTGGGCCCAAATGTTGGACAATGACCAAACAAATGGAAAGAAAGATGGAAGCAGCAGAAATGCGTTTTTAAAGACATGTAGCAGGTTATACATTAAAAGACAGAAGGAGAAGTAAAGAGATACGTAAATAATTAAGAATTTTCAAATTAATAGAAAGAATTAAAGAAAATCAAAACAACTAAAAGCAATATGTGGAGAGGACGGATGATAACCGCTATACAATCGTCCTCCGTGGACTAGTGGTACCGTGCTAGCCTCTAGTTCCCAAAGTCGCGGGTTCAAGCCCGGCGGAGGGCGATGGATTTTTTCGGGCGTAAAAATCCTTAGCATGGCTTCCTTCGGAAGGGAAGTAAAGCCGGTGGTGCCATGTCGTAGATTTACGGCACGTAAAAGAACCTCAAGCCTGATAAAGAGGCCTCTGAGCAAAATTACTGGTCTTTCACGCCCAATATAGAATGGGACGCTAAGGACCACAGCAGTTAAAGAGCATCCATAAATAAATCTCCATTTAATTTAATTTACTACTATACGAAGCTGGTTTTAAGATATACACCAAAAGCCAAAGAGACATCGGCAGACCTAAAAGAAGATGGACGGAACAGTTTAAATGATGAGACCGGAACAAGCCAAAGGGCTTAAACCATGAAATATGATGAAATCTACGATACGAGACCACCGGCGTTATTTCACTTCCGAAGGAGGCCATGCTAAGGATTTTTACGCCCGAAAAAATCCATCGCCCTCCGCCGGATTTGAACCCGCGATCTTGGGAATTAGATGCTAGCATGGTAACCACCACACCACGGAGGACGACATTTTTTATCACAGCTTTCACAATTTGGGATATAAATTTTGAGGCCAGGAACGGGTTTTGGGAGTTGGAATCCCCCTTGCTAAAAAGCGTAAAAATGAATAGCAAAAATAGCTTTGTTAAAATAATAGCATGTTTCTAGGTTGGCACGAACAAGGATATTTCCTAATCGTATTACTGGTAGCGTCACATTTACGCCGCATGTCTTGACAATATCGCTAAAGGTGACATCAACAGGAACTGAACTTCAGGTCGCGTGGGTAAAACCATGTTAAGATATGGGGACATGTTTTCGTTCCGGTGCTAAATTTGAGTGCAGGTTAGAACACAACTAGAGACGCTATGTTGTAGTCAAATAAAATGTCCTGCAGTGGTAATATAAAATACTTCACAGTGTCATTAATTCTCTTGTCACAACACATTTGCCGCTTAGAACACGCAAAACATCCTATCCTAATTTTAATTTTAATTGCCGCATCTTAATATGTGAATATAAAATCTATTTATTTAAATGTTTCAACTGGATTAATTTACATTTATCATTTGAATTGATACAAATTGTTTAAAAAATGGACCCCTATACAGGGTGAATCACCTAAAACTTGCACCGCAAATATTTCGGAAATGGAAAGTGCTATTGATTTGCAGTTTTCACAGCATTGATTGGTAGTCAGGGGCTCGTACATTTAGCCTATAAACAGATTTTAATAATACTGAGAATGTGTATTTTTTGAGCAAACATACAATTTTTAGATGGAACAATGCCTAGTTACATCAAAAGAATAAAGGCAGGGTAAAATTAGAATGTCAGTGGCGTTTGTTGCAAGATTGTAGTGCAAGTAGTTTACAAGAAATCTTATTTTGTAACTTTTACGCAACCTGTGGTAGCACAAGTTAAAGAAAAACAAAGAGAATTACAATACTTATGTGGATTCTTACAAGTAAAGAGAACATAGCCCTTCAAAGGTTGTGTTCAAAATGACCACCGGCAGCTTCAACACACGCTTCCAGTCTGCTATGGAAAGACTGCTGCACACGTTCTAGCATTTCAGCGGAAATTTCAGAGCAGGGCAGCAGTAATACGTCGTTTCATATCGTCTGGTGTAGTTGGTACATCCTTGTAGACAGTGTCTTTCAGCTTCCCCCACAGAAAAAAGTCTAAAGGGGCCAGATCCGGTGAACGGGCCGGCCAAGGTACAGGTCCTCTTCGTCCAATCCAGCGATTTGGAAACAATCCGTTAAGACAAGCTGTAGTACTTCGTGCACTATGGACTGGACAGCCATCATGTTGGTACCACAGGTTCCTCCTGTCTGCAAAGAAACGTCTTCTAGCATCTGTAGCAGATGGTCTGTCAGGAGGCTGCGATACTTGTGCGAGTTCATTGTTGCTTCTGTGAACAAAGGCCTATGAGCTGATGGTTCGCTATCTCAAACCACACGTTTAAACTCCATGGGCGCTGACGTTTCACCTGACGAAGCCAACGGGGATTGTCAACAGACCAATAGTGCATGTTTCTGCGGTTTACATGGCCATGATTTGTAAATTTTACCTCATCACTAAACAAGATACATGATGAATCTAGAGTATCATGTCTTAATGCCCATGTACAAAGGTTAACACGATTCTCAAAATCGTTTCAATGCAACTCTTGATGGAGGTAGATGTGATAGGGATGGAACCTATGACGATGGAGAATGCCTGACTTATGCCACTTCCACGTGCGATTGTGCGGGAACTAATTTGCGGATCTACTGCAACGGTAGCCAAAACATTAATTTCTGCCTCTTCTCCAGTCACTTGTTTGTTTCTGTTATGTTTTCTAGGTGTTACAGTACCACTTTCACGTAATTAGTTGAAGAGGTTGATAAACAATTGCCAAGATGGTTGACGTCTATTGGGATACGTTTCCGCATACACCGTACAGGAACGAACTGCATTCTTCCTACACTCTCCATAGACCATGAGCATTTTTCTGCATTAGTAAACCCCATCTGCCACTTACGACTTACTGCTTTAACTGTCACAAACTACGACCAGAAAGTCGCAATGCAATCAATGAACAGAAAAAAACAATGCAAACAAGCATAACAACATCGTACCTAGCAACTAAGCAGGTTGAATGGGACAAACATGTCGGGGTGGAAACTTTTCAAAATACGATTTCTCGTAAATCACTTGCACTAGAAACCTGCAACAAAGACCATTGACATTCTAATTTACCCTACCTTTATTCTGTTGACGTAACTAAACATTGTTCCGTTTAAAAAATTTTATGCTTGCTCAAAAAATACACTTTCTCAGAGTTATTAAAATCTGTTTATAGGCTAAATGTACGAGCCCCTGACTACCAATCAATGCTGTGAAAACTGTACATCAATAGCACTTTCCATTTCCGAAATATTTGCGGTGCAAGTTTTAGGTGATTCACCCTGTACATAATCCCTCTTAATACTTTTCTGGCTACGCTACTGTCCCATCGCATGTGGCGAACGCTTCCTATCGCGGTACTAATATTTCTCAAAGGTTACATAAGGGCCTCCACTTTTTCAGTCAGTAATATCAGTAAGATGTGTCTGAAGCAAGAGAGGTCCATTGTGTAACTCCTTGGTTACTTTTACTTTCTAGTGACTGACTTAGCTGTGGATGCTGAATATTTAACAGTTGGATCACAAGGTTGTTCAGTCAGCAACAGTGTGACATGATGGCGAATCTGATTGCAAAGTGTTGAAGGTCGGCTCCTTGCAAAAGCGGGACTTGCGGATGCGACGCTGCTGACAGGATGCCGAAATGCTATGCTATCCGAATCTTTAAATATTTGTAATGTGACGAAAACAAAATGCTGGATGCTGTCCAAAGTGTAATGCCATTAACTTCGCTGCTTGCCACAGAATACTTAAGTAATACGACAGAGGAAAATGTGTTGTCATATCACAGTAAGGAATATGGCTTTGAATGAAAGTAATTAATTACAAACTAGATCTACTGCATACAAACAGCAACACTTTGTTACATTTGGAAAAGCAGTATTGTGAAGATATCTGGGTCGATATATATTTTCTAACTTGAGTTAAAGGGTTAAAATATTCGATCTAATAAGCAGACAATTGTGCTCCTTACGTGCGTGTGAGACTCGCATTCGGGAGGGACCGGCCATTCTGATCATAGTTTTTTTCGTGGTTTTCCTGGGTCGGTAGGCGGATGCTGGGATAGTTTCATTTCACCAGTTTCATCTATATTTTTCAGAGTTGTAGGACCAGGCGTCGGCGGCTTGTGCGTTGCGGCAGGGCGGTGGAATTTGCGCTATGGAAAGATTTCTCCCTGGTACATGGCGCGACTGCTGGGGCTCTCTTCCTTCTTGGGAGTTTCTCGTCTACTCCCGGGACCCCCAGGTTGCAGGTGACTAAGGCAGGACTAGACGGCGTCAGATTTGTGTCATATTGGAATCGTTAGGGACTCCGTCCTTGCTAGGACACCCGTCGTGCGGATCTGGACGTCCTTCGGGTCTCCCCTTCATCCCTTCCTCCCAAGGGTCACTTTGAAAGCATAAACTCGACGTATGTACGCTGCTGTCCTCCAGTTACTGAATGCCTGTTCTTCTTCCTCCTCCTCCCTATTGGGTCACCCTCGTCGTAAAAATTCAGACATTCGTCTCCCAGTAGCTTTGTCGCAGATACCAAGTTTTTACATGGACTCCCCGGCCATGTGGGCATTGCAAAGTCCGCCTGACATTTGTCGGTGTTTTCCACAGCGACTGTGCCTTACAGAGAGGTCCAGCGGTACTTCCGACGTAATATGTTGTTGGCCTGGCAAGAATCATGGGAGGCGTTGGGTTGCACACAACTGCGGTCTATTAGGGACACCGTCCAACCCTGGCCCACTTCTTGCCGGGAATCACGGCGATCGGAAGTTATTCTGACGCCTGGGTCATACCCGTGCCACTCATGGACAGTGACCCGGCCCCTGTTTGTCGACATGCGACGTGCGCTTCTCCGTCTCACATATCTTACTTGCTTGTCCGTGAGCGCCGGTCCTTTGGCCTAGGTCCTACCCTGCGTTTTGTTATCTTTCGTTTTTAAACTTCTAGGCCTGTGCCTGTAGAGTATTTTAGCTTCCTTTTTACATTTTTAACCTATGGTTTTTAGGTTTTTATGTCTTTAAGTTTTGAGTTCGGGCCAAGGCATTTGCTTCCGTCTAGTGAGGTTCAACTAGTGCGAGTATTTCTCCTTAGGGCTTAGTATTTCATCTGTTTTCACATGCAATTTCCATTGTAATTATTAAAATCTGATTCTAATGTTTCTATTCGTCGTTTACGTTGTAGCTAAATGATGTCTCAGTACCGTACTTCAGCTATGATTTAGATACAGTTCTGTGTTGTAATTACTTTCCCAACCAAAAATTCGATATCGGGATTTCATCAAAAATACTTGTTTTGAGGCCATCTGAATAAATAAAAAAAAAAATCAGAAGAAAACGCCTGTGTGCTTGTTTGTGTGTCTCTGTGAACAGCATATTTCAATAACGAAAAATCAGATAAATAGAAAGTTGTTATATGAGTTGAGTATCTTCCAAGGACGCGTCAGGAATATTTTTAAGAAAATCCTCCCTAATCTATTCTTTAAATAGAAAATGTTTCATCATTTTTTATCTTTCGAAAAGTAATCTAATGATTATGATTAAAATTCCGTATGTTTAAGATGTTTATACCACATATAATATATCTTGAGTTTTCTAAAATTGGTCATCTTCATTCTGAATAAATTGTATACATGTGCATCAATGATATACCGTAAGGGATAGACAAGATCTTACTATAAAAATCTGATGTGTTACACTCACATGACTTTCTCTACTCTTGTACAAACTATTTTTACAAACGCTTATTCTCCATCTACTTCATGTTAATGGAGATAAACATTTGCAGACTCTATCTTATTGCTAATTTTCTTATAGATGTAAGGGGAATATATATTTACAAGGGCAATACAGAAATACAGTAGCGTTTAAGCACATACATATCTCTTAATAGCTGGTTGCTAGGTGCAGCACCATTCCCTTTGCCACAGATTAATACTCTTTGTATATCCAAGACTCAACAAAAAAATGTATATGACCTAAATTGTGTATTTTAACGCGATCTACATTTTTTGTGTAGTAAAAGTTTGTCTATCTCTTATGGTTTACCAGTTATGCAAAAGTCGTTCACAATGAAGAATACTTTTGGAGACATTCCCAGAAAATTCAAGATATACATTTTATTTGTCATGAAAATATCTTAAACATATGGTATTTTAATCAAAATCGTCAGAGCCATTTTTGAGGAAATTAAACTTTTCGAAAAATGTTCCATGTAAAGGGTACTCTGGGGTGGGTGGATTTTTTTGAAAACCTTCTTGTCGCATCTCTGTAAGATACTGAACCTAAATACCAAGTTTGGTGTTTATCCGACTGTTCGTTTCTGAGTTATGCTGTTCACAGACACACACACGGACATGTTTCCAAAAATGCTTTTTTTGTTTTTTTTTATTTAGGCGGTCTCAAAACATATATTTCCGGTGAAATCTCGGTATCGAATTATTGGGTGGAATACAATACTTCCCCTACTTACTATACGTAGTAGAGAAAGTAAAAATGGTCATTATCGCTGCTATATCGCAATATTGTAAGTGGATGGAAAATTTTGGAAATGAACAGCGAATTTATATTAGACACTGTGTTCGCATTCGCTGTCAGTAAGTAATTGCCTTTACTGGGTTCATATTTGAGTGTGCGTGTAAAACTTAATACAAACTAATACAGGAGGAAAAGATTACTGTATTTATTCGAGTAGACATTTAAATCTTAAAATGCAAAGTATTGCCTTTGAAAATTGTTGAAAATTGTTTCTGAATGCTATTAAATTTTCATAGGGAGGGAGGAATATGGGGAAAATTCTTCGAGTATCTAATAATAGGGTACTCCAAAGGAAAATGTCAATAGTTAATATGGTAATTAACTATCTCAACTGTGTTGTTTTATTTCAATCAGTTTTATGTTTTTCACGTAGTACCAACTGCCAAAATATAAACCTTATAGGGAGTATTGTAGAGACTTTGTTCATGCAGTAGTCAGCATAAGAAAAACATAGATCGCCTCTATGGTGTAGGGGTACCGGTCTGCCTCACATTCAAGTGGTCCCGAGTTCGAATCTCGGTTAGGGTGAGTTATCCGAATAAGGTTTTTTCCGGGTTTTCCCTTATCCTGAAAAGACAAATGTCGGTAAATGTCATTCATGTTGGATTGATCTAGCCGGTTAAAGAACGCTAACATTTTTTTTAAAAAAAAGAACGTCGCTGTTATTTGTTGTTCAACAACATGTAATGTACCCAAAACATGTCTTTGCATAGTTTAATTAAAATTGTTATTAACAAGAAAATCTCAAACCAGTTCACTACAGTACCCTAAGCCTTTTATTTTATTCGAAATCTTTGTTCTTTGTTTTTGTTCCATTTATATGACGCCTTTAACATCTTAGGTCATATCACCGGCTTTTACCTTTGGAACAATAATTTGTTCATTGTCAGTTCATTCATACCCTCTTTCATACTTCCAGACTCTAGGGAGGATTGTAAATGATCCTGGCTAATGAAACATTTGCTCCAGCTGGGAATCGAACCCGGGACCTGTGGATTTGGAGGCTAAGGTGCTAAACACCAGACCACAGAAGCAGTCTTATTCGAAATTTGTTGTCGTCGTACGTGGTGTAGTGGTTACCATGCTAACCTCTAGTTTCCGAGGTCGCGGGTTCATACCCGGCGGAGGACGATGGATTTTTTCGGGTGTAAAAATCCTTAGCATGGCCTGATAAAGAGGCCTCTCAGGAAAATGTCCGGTCTTTCACGCCCAATATATAATTGTGCGCTAAGGACCGTAGTAGTTAAAGAGCGTCCATAAATAAAACTCAATTTTAATTTAATTTCGAAACTTGTTGAGGGATCGAAGGCATAAAATTTGGCATTACAGAAGCCAGAGTTTGAAAGATCTAATTTCCATCTATGGTTTGGCCTGGAATTTTCAACGGGCATCCAAGCGGGTTCTCCGGACGCTTCTTTTGTTCGTGTCAATCATTCCTTCAGTTTCTTCTGATTCTTCCTGAAAGTGGTAGTAAGCGACGGAGTAAATTAATGGCTATAATATTCTCGTATTTAATAGAATAATTTATCAAAGGGTTGATTATCTTGAGGGGAATTCGAATCATTTGCACGTCAGAAAAGAAGAAAAGCCCTCCCTCAGTACTGAGTAGGGTGAGGCATCTCTTCCCTTCACAGAATGCTCTCGCTGCGTCCTGGAGGAGAAAGTTGTAATGTAGCGAGGAGGGAAGTGACGTCAGATGGGTAATACTTCCCTTCCGGTGGTCCTTGACCGGGTGATCCACATCGGTTACCACATCGTGATCTTCTGGATGTTGAAGTGAAAGTTTATGTGTGTGTGAGTGTGTTCGCGGGCGTGCATTTTGGGGCGAGGTCGTCAGGCCTGCGTTTGGCCCTTGCGTCATGGTCTTTATCGTCATCAGCAAAAACATAATATACCTATCTATAGGAAAAATGCATTTTTCCGGCCAGAACACACGGCATAAGAAAATGTCTGATGTGTTGCATTCACAGGACTTTCTCTACTCATTTTTCTAAAATATTCTTAACAAAAGCTTTTTTTTTCATTTACTTCTTAACAGAGATAAACCTTCATTGCAATTTACACATTTCGCTATAGGTATAAGAAGGATACAGTAGGTAAAGCGATGGTCAGCTTTTTAAAGAGGGTGTCGCTACGTAATGGCTTTGAAATTACATTCTCTTTGCATGACTACGAGAAAAAACGAGCAGCTAAGTATTTGAAAATTCAAACCAGTAACAAAAATATACACCTCGGGAATGGTTAGCCCCATAAAAAATATGTAATTGACATAAATTGTGGGCATTAACGAGATCTACATTTTTTGTGCAGTAAGATTTCTTTCTAACTCTTACGGTTTACTATGAAAAAGTCGGTCAGAATGAAGAGGTCTCCAGGCTGTTCGCAGAAAATTAAAGATGTACATTTTATTTGTCATGCAGATATTTTTAACACATACCTATGGGTTGTAATCAAAATCGTTCGAGCAATTTTTGAGAAAGTAAAAACTTGGGAAGCATCCATGTAAAAAAAGGGTAGTTTAGTGTGGGAGGATTTTCTTGAAAATCTTCGTGTTCCAGCTTTGCAAGATTCTGAACTTAAATGCCAAGTTTGGTTGATATTTCATTCACCCACTTTTATTACTTTCTCTACTACGTATAAGTAAGTAGGAGAAGTATTGCATTCCATACAAAAATTCGATACCGAGATTTCACCGGAAATATATGTTTGAAACCCCCTGAATCAAAAAAAAAAAAAAAAAAAAAAGCATTTTTGGAAACATGTCCCTGTGTGTGTCTGTGAACAGCATAACTCAGAAACGAACAGTCGGATAAACACCAAACTTGGTATTTAGGTTCAGTATCTTCCAGAGATGCGACACGAAGGTTTACAAGAAAATCCCCCACCCCAGATTACACTTTACATGGAACATTTTTCGAAAATTTTAATTTTCTCAAAAATGGCTCTAACGATTTTGAATAAAATACCATAAGTTTAAGACATTTTATGCCAAATGAATTGTATATCTCAAATTTTCTGGGAATGTCTGCAAAAGTATTCTTCATTGTGAACGACGTTTGCATAACTGGTAAACCATAAGATATAGACAAAATTTTACTACACAAAAAATGTAAATCGCGTTAAAATAAACAATTTATGTCATATACATTTTTTTCTTTGGATGAATCATTTTCGAGGTATTGCTTGTTATTCCCTTAATCTTTCCAATACTTATACTTTTTCTCAAATGGGAATTCGTTATTAATTATTTTTTATCCTGTTAATGCAAAGAGAATGGAATACTCCACCTAGCAACCAGCTCTTAAAATATTTGACTATCGCTTAAAGCCTACCAATTCCCCTTGCATCTACAAGAAAATTAGCAATAAGATTAACATCTCGAATAACATGATGCATATGGAGAATAAGCGTTTGTAAAAATAGTTTGTACAAGAGTAGAGAAAGTCATGTGAGTGTAAACATAAGATATTTTAAGTACTGCTGCTCGCGCGCGCGCACACGCACACTTTTTTTTTACTTTCTCTACCACGTACATAGTAGGTAGAGAAGGTATTGCTTTCCACCCAAAAATTCGATACCGAGATTCCACTGGAAATACATGCTTTGAGGCCTGAATAAAAAAAAAACATTTTTATAAAAAGGCTTTTGTGTGTCTGTGTGTCTATCTGTATGTGAGGAGCACACATTAAAAACAAAAAGTCGGATAAATACCAAACTTAGTATTTAGGTCCAGTACTTTCTAAAGATGCGACACGAAGATTTTCAAGAAACTCCCCCATTCCAAGGTACCCTTTACATGGGAGATTTTTCGAAATTTTTGTTTTTCTAAAAAATGCTCTAACGATTTTTATTAAAACACCACATATTAATAATATTTACATGACAAACAAAATGTATATCTCAATTTTCTGGGAGTAATCTGGGAGGAATTTTGTATAATCCTGTATAACTAGTAAACGTTAAACGATAGACGAAAACGTACCACATAATAAATGCAGATCTCTTTAAAACACCAATTTATTTCAAATATTTTTTGTGGCATCCATTTGCGAGGTATACGTTATTAATGGTTCGAATTGTTCAATACTTGGTCATTCTTTAAAGTCCTGTCAACATTCAGTTGTTTCTCGCGATGTCATGGAAACAGTATGGAATTTTAAGGCAGTATATAGCGGCCAGTTCTTAAACATTTGACTATCACCGTTCTCTTTGTATCTATAACGTGTACTGTAGCTATTTCTGCAAAGGTTTATTTGGATTAAAATTATGTAGGTAGAAATATAAGGTTTAGAAAGAATGGTTTGTGTACCCACTGATAAGCGATAGATGGTAGAGAAAGTCATGTGAATGTAACCAGATTTTTTTCTCGGGAGACCTTAAATCATGTATTTCGTGTGAAATCTCGGTATGGAATTTTTGGATGGAATGCAATACTTTCCTATATTTGCTAGAGGTAAAGTAGCAGAGAAAGTAAAAATAGATACGTAGTTTTAACCATGAAGGGGAGGAACTGGAAGGGGGAAGCACATCAGACGATGGCCCGAGTCAATACTTTCAGAATCTGATCATCCTACGCTACTCTGGACAAATCTGAACTTTGGCTTTCAGGGCAGGTAAATCTTAAATCTAGTCACATACTGAAGATTAGAAGAGATGGTTGTATTTTCATACCCCAGCAGTATTGGTGCCCACTTATTTTATAACTCAGAGGACTCGAGTTTGTATCACAATTGGGGTGCATTTCTTTCTTAAGATTTCTTTCGGGGTTTTCCCTTTAATGCGTCACTCAGATCGGTTAAACCCATCGGTTTATAGATTCAACTTAGCCATGGTTAACGGAATCGAGTTTTATGTTTGCGTTATAAGGGCACTTTCATAAGAATGTGATATGATACCATTAATCTTAGCTCAATGAAACATGTTGATAGATATACTGTACGTATTCATTAAATCGAATTTTAATAGACTCAATCAACCGGAAGTTCCTAAGTAAGTAATTTGAACGATGGCCAAAATGGAAAATAGTTTTGAAAGTATATTTGTGGTATTTGTGTTTGTGTGTAAGAGAGAGAGGGAGAGGGGGGAGGAAAAGACAAACAAATGGACAGAGAGAGACAGACTATATTATACTCTTATTTCTACTTTCTCTGCTAATTATGGTAAGTAGGAAAGTATTGCATTCCACCCAAAAACTCAATACCGAGATTTCACCGGAAATACAGTTTTTTGGCTCCCTATATCCAAATAAAGCCTTTTTGGAAACATGTCCATCTGTGTGTGTGTGTGTGTGTGTGTGTGTGTGTGTGTGTGTGTGTCAACAGCATATCTCAAAAACGAAAAGTCAGATAAACACAAACTTGGGTATTTAGGTTCAATATCTTCCAAAGATGCGACACGAAGATTGCCAAGTAAGTCCCCCACCCCAAACAACCCTTTGCTTGGAACATTTTTCAAAATGTTTGATTTTCTAAAAAAAATGGCTCTTAACGATTTTGATTAAAATACCATATATTAAAGATATTTACATGACAAATAAAATGCATATTTTGAATTTTCGAGGAATAACCTATAAAGTCCTCTTCATTCGAGGGAATTTTGTATAATCTTATGTAACTGGTAAACGTTAGGGGATAGACGAAAATGTACTACACAAAAAGTGTAATCTTTTTAAAACATACAATTTATTTAAAATAGGTTTTTTGTGGCATAAGCCGTTTAAGAGATACCGTTATTAAAATGTTCAAATTCTTTATTTCTAGGTCATTCTCTTACAGTTCTGTCAACATTCAGTTGTTTCTACGGTAGCATGCAAACAGTATGGAATTTTAAGGCCAGCATATAGCGTCCAGTTGTTAAACATTTGACTATCGCTGTTCTCTTTGTATCTATAACAAAATGTGCAATGTAGCTGTTTCTGCAAAGGCTTACTTGGATTAAAATGTAGTAGATAGAAAAATAAGTTTTGGTAAGAATAATTTGCGTACCCACTAATAAACGACAGAGGGTAGAGAAAGAAATGTAAATGTATCACAACAGAATTTTAAAATGTTTAAACTCTTGTAGACATCTCAGAGTTTACAGAATTGTCTGTGTTCTATGCACATGACTTTCTCTGCCCATTATGTCTTATTTTATATAGCTCGTTTTATTTTATTTTATTTGTTTTTTTTCTTTCAATTTATATGCATCCTGTAACATCTAATGTCATATCGGTGGCTTTGCCTTTGAACAATTGCACCTCGATGATCAAATGTTTAAAATCAGGTCGCTATATGCTGGCCTTGAAATTCCGTACTCCTTCCATGCAATTGCGAGAAACAAAGGAAAATCGACAGCACTTTTAAAAAGGACGAAGTATTCAACAATTCGAACCGTTAATAACGTATGCCATATAAAACGATATTTGAAATAAATGATAAGTTTTAAAGAGATCTGCATTTTTTTCTGCAGGGCGTTTTTGTCTATCGCTTAACGTTTACCAGTTAGGCAATATTATACAAAATTTCTTTTGAATCAAGTGGTATCTCACTTGAAATCGTTAGCCATTTTTTAGAAAATAAAACATTTTGAAAAATGTTTCATGTAAGGGATAGTTGCAATGGGGGATTTTGTTGAAAATCCTCATGACTTTATCTTTGTAAGATACTAAACTTAAATAACACTTAAGTTTGGTATTTATGCGACTTTTTGTTTTTGAGTTATTCTGTTCATAGACACAAATGCACAGAAAGACGTTTTTCTAAAAATGCTTTTGTTTGTTCAAGGGGACCTCAAAACGGTATTTCCGGTGAAATCTCGACATCGAATTTTTGGGTGGAGTATAATATTTCTCCTTCTTACTATAGGTAGTAGAGAAAGTAACTAGACAGTGAGAGCTAAAAATGCTTAGAAATGATTAAATATTGAAAATGACTAAAATTGGCTGTCATTATTTAAAGTGGGTGGAAATGCCTTTAGCGACTTTCTGCCCAATTTAGTGGTTAACTGCCTCTTCAAAAATACTAGATATAGCCATATAAGGGCTAAGTTGGCATCGCTGAGTGCAACACCTAAGAAGCCAGGGATTTAACAGCGACAAATATTTGTACACTCGCTGTATGCATTCGTTGCTTTTTTATTACTATTTCTCTCGTGTGTTTGTTTTTTAATTTCCCAATACTTCATTCCCTGTATTCAGCAGCATTCATATGGACAACAGAATTGCAGGGCGTTAATGGATATTTCCCACGCTATATCTTTAAATTTAAAATTGAAATATCCCAAATTTCCAAATGCATACGTTCCAATTTATTGCATATGTATATCGAATATTACTTAAAAGTCAATACATGTTTAAAAAGTTGAATAAATAACCGACATAGTGATGCGGCATTGTCAAATAAAATAATAAACAAATCCGAATGCGCGAGGATGGAATATTCAAAACCTATACCAGTTGAAACGGCATTTTGCATGAATCAAAATTTATGAGCTTTGCGTTTCACAGAGAAATAGAGCAACCTGTTTGAGGCAAACCATTAGGCTACTGATGGGCGAGAAATGCATGCGAATCCTGGGCTCTGGAACGGAAAAATCTGATGACTTTCTCTACTCTTGTACAAACTATTTTTACAAACACTTAGTGTCCATATGCTTCATGTTAATCGAGATGTTAATCTTATTGCTAATTTTCTTGTAGGTGCAAGGGGAATGCGGTAGACTTTAAGCGACAGCTCAAATACTTTAAGAGCTACTTGCTATGTGCAGTATTCCATTCTCTTTGCATGTCCAGGACATAAACAAAATGAATAACGAATTCCCATTTGAGAAAAAGTAAATATTGGAAAATTTAAGGGAATAACGAGCAATATCTCGAAAATGGTTCACTCAACAATAAAATGTATATGACATAAATTTTGTATTTTAACGCGTTCTACATTTTTTGTGTAGTAAAATTTTGTCTATCTCTTATGGTTTACCAGTTATGCAAAAGTCGTTCACAATGAAGAATACTTTTGGAGACATTCCCAGAAAATTCGAGATATACATTTCATTTTTCATGAAAATATCTTAAACATATGATACTTTAATCAAAATCGTTAGAGCCAGTTTTGAGAAAATAAAAATTTTCGAAAAATGTTCCATGTAAGGGGTAATCTTGGGTGGGGGATTTTCTTGAAAATCTTCGTGTCGCATCTCTGGAAGATACTGAACCTAAATACCAAGTTTGGTGTTTATCCGACTGTTCGTTTCTGAGTTATGCTGTTCACAGACACACACACACGGACATGTTTCCAAAAATGCTTTTTTTTGATTCAGGGGGTCCCAAAACAGGTATTTCCGGTGAAATCGAATTTTTGGGTGGAATACAATACTTCCCCTACTTACTATACGTATTAGAGAAAGTAAAAAGAGACACGTTGCAGGGGGCTTTGAGTACTTCAGTTAGACGTGAAATGTGACGACACATTTTCTTAAAATTCTTATATATTAAATTTCACTTCCATAGATACAGCAGTTGGCCAAAAAAAGTCGCAAATTATATTACAAGTCTCTCCGTACTTTTAGCCTTAGTTACACTTCGTATAGGTTCATGGGGGATAGAGGAGACCGAATCGATAGATGCTTTAAAAGCGGGTCGCTATATGCTGGCCGAAAAGTTGCATATGTTTCCACGATATTGCGAGAAACAACCGAATAGCGACAGCGCTTTAAAAATTTCTAAACGTTGAAACATTTATACCATAATAAGGGATATCTAGGGAATGGCTTATTGTGTGTTTTAAAGAGATCTTCATTTTATGTGTGTAGTAAGGTTTTGTTTATATCTTGTGGTTTACCAGTTATACAAAATTCCTTCCGAATGATTACATAGGCTATTCCCACACATTTCAAAAGTCCTGCGTATTTTCTGCTGCACCTAAATGGAAATGTTTTTTCCAAAAACTTTCGACACGTCAAACAGTATATTTTAAAACACACTTTTTTTATCCCATAGAAACAAGCCATTCCTAATATCACTGTTGTGTAAGTTGTGAGGTTATCGGAAACATTTTTAAATGACATCCGATGTTTTTTTGTTTTCTCTACTGTGCATAGTAAGAAGGGGAAGTATTGCATTCCACCCACAATTTCGATACCGAGATTTTACCGGAAATGCGTGTTTTGAGGTGTCCTGCATCCAAATAAGGCATTTTTGGAAACGTGTGCGTGTGTGTGTGTGTGTCTGAACAGCATACCTCAAATCGGATAAATACCAAACTTAGTATTTGAGTTTTAGTATCATCAAAGGATGCAATAGGACAATTTTTATTTTCTCAAAAATGTCTCTAACGATTTTGATTAAAATACCATATGTTTAAGATATTTTTATGGTAAACGAAATGTATCTTGAATTTTCTAGAAATGTCCCCAAAAATCCTCTTCATTGAATGACTTTTCCACAACTGGTAAATCGTAAGAGATAGACAAAATTTTACTACACAAAAAAGCAGATCTCGCTAAAACATACAATTTATATCACATACATGTTTTTGTCGAGTGAACCGTTTCCCAGAAATTCCTTGTTATTTGTTTGAATTTTCCAATACTTATACTTTTTCTCAAATGGGAATTCGTTTAAAAATGTTTCCGATGACGTCACAACTTGCACAACAGTGATATTAGGAATGGTTTATTTCTGTGAAAGAGTGTCTTTTATAATATACTGTTTGACGTGTCCAAGCGTTTTTTGAAAAACATTTCCATTTAGCTGTAGAGAAAATATGCGGAACTTTTGAAATACACTGTATATTTTATTTACTTGTAAACATCTTACATACACGGTATTTTAATCAGAATCGTTGGAGAAAACCAAAAATATTTAAAAAAATTATTTCCATGTAAACGGTGCCGAGATTCTCTTGAAAATCTTCGTGTCGCATCTTTGGAAGTTACTGTACTTAGGTACCCAGTTTGGTATATTTCCCAAATTTTGTTTTAGAGTTGTAGTGTTTCAGTCAGACACAACACATGCACGAAACTTTATAAAAAATGATATTTCTTTGGATTCAGGGAAGCCTCCAAACATGTGTTTCCGGTGAAATCTGGTTATAATGTTTGGGTGGAATGCAGTACTTCCTCTACCTACTAGATGCGTGGTAGAGAAAGTAATAACAACATAGCAGAGAGTGAATGGTGTGGTTCACGCTGTTCCCCAGAGATGTCAAACGTTTTCGGCAATCCTTGTAAAGAACCTGGCCATAATACCTTCTTCTGGAAACCTTGAGTGATCATTAGTAAGGTCGTCCATCACTTTTAGCGGAGTGTTATTTTTAAATGTACTTTAAGAGGGATTTTAGTATGTTTACCAGTCGGCAGACTTTGAAGGACTTTTTTTTTAGCCGCATTTCCCGTCGGGAAGAAAGCGACAGCAAATATTACTGCATTCACAGCTTCCGGCTGCAGCTGCTTCTTGCAGCGTGTTGTGCTTAAGCTAGGTTAATGCTGAAACAGTGATATGTGACCTAAGGTCAACCCGCGTATCTTCGTAAGGAAGAGCACGCATACCTCTTCCCCTGTGACGTTTTCATGAAGAGGTTGTACACTCGCTTCCATTTGTGCTGTCACCGCAGCTTTAGGAGGCATTCTATTCATTGACCTGCACAGGTCTTTTCCCAAGTGTTTTTCACATGTCTCTTCAACTCAAACGTAATCACTTTAACATCATGACGAAGATCAATCAGAAGTGTACAGCTGGTTACGAGCACAGGGCCCGACTTCTGGTTCACTTTTGATTGATCTTCGTCGCGGTGTTAAAGTGCTTACCTCCATGATGATCTTGAGTCAGGGGAACATGTGAAAATCACTTGGGAAAAGATCTGGTGAATATGGAGGATGCGAGAAAACTTCCCAGTTGAATCTTCTGAGCTCCGCCTGGTCAAGATTCAACTTGGAAGTTTTCTCGTATCCTCCATATTCACCGGAGCTTGCCCCAAGTGATTTTCACATGTTCCCCTGACTCAAAGAGAAGCATTTTTAACACCGATGATGAAGTCAAATCAGTGAACAGCTGGTTGCGAGCACAGGACCCGACGTGGTACAACACTTGCTTGGAAAAACTTGTGTCACGTCTCCAAAAATGCTTGGAAAAACATGTTGACTATGAAGAAAAGTAACAAGGATTGTACAACATAAATAAAATTAATTCAACATGATCAATTGTGTGTAAATTTTTTTATAAAATAGGGAAACTTACTATTTGGATGACCCTCGTATCTTTAGCAAAGAGGAGATGTGTATCTGTATACCTTTTCGCGCATGCAGTGGTGTACTGCTTTTCGTGCACAATTCTAGATTATTCGCATATGAGTACATAACTTTAAGCAATAGCTTTACTTGTCACAACTTATAATAACTATGTTTAAATATATAATTTAATAAAACAGTGTTTTGCTGTATATCTCCACGAAGAAGTATTTTTAATGGCAATATAAAGTAAAACTGAAGTAAAGTATACTTTTTGCTCTTAAAGATGACACGATTACTCGACATTATTTTAATAACTTGTTCCAAACTTCATTCTTATCCAATACCTGATTTAACCGCCCAGGCACTGTATCACTTGTACTCTGTGAGAGCATTGCCATGAAATTTGCGTTTAGAGCCAGAGTTCTTCCAGCAGCTAAGTGATTCAGTGCCCAAATGGCTAAATCGGGTATTGGACAGATTATTAAAATAATGTCTAGTAAATCTGTCGTATTTGAGAGTAAAAAGTATAATGTATTTCAGTTTTACATCATGTTGCCAAATATTTTTTGGACAGCATGGTCTAAAGCAGATCTTCTAACACAGTGCACACCAGCTAAAAGCTTTAAATTATCGCACGTCATTGTGATTCTTTAGTTTCAAGTTCAATCACATGGCGATCGCCCTTTGTATTTGCACATGTTTATTAACTCGACTTGGTTTGATTAGATTTTACTTTTCATTGTATTTTTACATGATTAATTTCTCATGGCGGTCGCATTATCTGTTCACAGTGAAAATCGTCATACTTCAGTTTATTGCAATTCGTTGTAGAGTTAACCTTTACGGCAGCTCTCTGATTTTTTTCATCTAAAACGTTATTCTTTTGTCTACTATAACCTACATAAAGATTCAATGGCGGAAATTATGAATCCAGAAGAAACTGAAACGGAAGATCCAGGTGAAATTACATAAGCAGCAGAAAGAATGACACTAGAACTACTTGCCCAAAAAATCCAGAAAGCAATATGATATAGCATTTAATCGCTTCATTGCCTGGTGTTAGGCAGAACATGCTGAAAATAATTTCACTGAAAATGACTGCTAGCGAATCAACAAGACATCGAAACATCTCGCTTTTTTAACGCCATTTCTCTTGTTTTAAGAATTTCGTTCTAAGCGTGATGTGTAAAGCTATTGCTCAAAATTATATATTCATGTGTGAATAATGTAAAATTGCACTAATAACTAGACGCCACTGCATGCACGAAAAGGTAACAGATAGGTGTGCACCTCCTACTTGCTATACATACTCCACCTGTGAAGGCTGTAGAATGCCTCCGGAAGCTGCGGTGACGGCATAAATGGAAGCGAGTGTTCTACGACATTCTCCATATAATGAAACACACCTTGTACCTACCTACAGTGGAACATATGTCTGGTAACTGAAGAACGAATGTAGTAGTTTCCTTTGAGGTGTCTACAGATTTGCGTTGTTCTAATGAACTTGCCTGGGGGAATGACGGAAGCCTTCATGCCTATTAGTAATCAACGTTGCACTGCTGACGTCACAGTTAACCGCTACAAGAGATTTGTGTAAGATAAGAGATTTTACTGGTAAATTACAAGTCCTATCCCGCCAATGTTAAATCTGCTTAGTTCAGAAACTATATAAGATATCAGACTGTACTTTTACAGGATGTAGATGAAAGCGTTCACTAATCCACTTTTGTACAATAAGTTTGTGTAATAAGGAAGATTAAATGATTAGTTTCTTAATTATGCTATCTTTTGATTAAAATTTATTTTAAATTTTTAGTTTCTCTACTACGTATAGTAAGTAGGGGAAGTATTGTATTCCACTCAAAAATTCGATACCGAGATTTCACCGGAAATACATGTTTTGAGATCCCTGAATCCAAAAAACGCATTTTTGGAAACATGTCCGTGTGTGTGTGTCTGTCTGTCTGTGAACAGCATAACTCAGAAACGAACAGTCGGATAAACACCAAACTTGGTATTTAGGCTCAGTATCTTCCAGAGATGCGACACGAAGGTTTTCAAGAAAATCCCCCCACCCCAGATTACCCTTCACATGGAACATTTTTCGAAAATTTTAATTTTCTCAAAAATGGCTCCAACGATTTTGATTAAAATATCATATGTTTAAGATATTTTCATGAGAAATAAAATGTATATCTTGAATTTTCTGGGAATGTCTCCAAAAGTATTCTTCATTGTGAACGACTTTTGCATAACTGGTAAACCATAAGAGATAGACAAAATTTTACTACACAAAAAATGTAGATCGCGTTAAAATACACAATTTATGTCATATACATTTTTTTGTTGAGTGAACCATTTTCGAGATATTGCTTGTTATTCCCTTAAATTTTTCAATACTTATTTTCTCAAATGGGAATTCGTTATTCATTTTTACTTTCTCTACTACGTATAGTAAGTAGGGGAAGTATTGCATTCCACCCAAAAATTCGATACCGAGATTTTACCGGAAATACATGTTTTGAGACCTCCTGAATCCAAAAAAAGCATTTTTGGAAACATGTCCGTGTGTATGTCTGTGTGTGTGTCTGTGTGTCTCTGTGTGTGTGTGTGTGTGTCTGTGAACAGCATAACTCAAAAACGAACAGTCGGATAAACACCAAACTTGGTATTTAGGTTCAGTATCTTCCAGAGATGCGACACGAAGCTTTTCAAGAAAATCCCCCCACCCCAGACTACCCTTTACATGGAACATTTTTCGAAAATTTTAATTTTCTCAAAAATGGCTCTAACGATTTTGATGAAAATATCATATGTTTAAGATAATGTCATGAGAAATGAAATGTATATCTCGAATTTTCTGGGAATGTCTCCAAACGTATTCTTCATTGTGAACGACTTTTGCATAACTGGTAAACCATAAGAGATAGACAAAATTTTACTACACAAAAAATGTAGATCGCGTTAAAATACACAACTTATGTCATATACATATCTTTTGTTGAGTGAACCGTTTTTGAGATATTGCGTGTTATTTCCTTAAATTTTCCATTACTTATACTTTTTCTCAAATTCGTTATTCATTTTTTACTTTCTCTACTACGTATAGTAAGTAGGGGAAGTATTGCATTCCACCCAAAAATTCGATACCGAGATTTCACCGGAAATACATGTTTTGAGACCTCCTGAATCCGAAAAAAGCATTTTTGGAAACATGTCCGTGTGTGTGTCTGTGTGTGTGTGTCTGTGTCTGTGTGTGTGTGTGTGTGTGTGTGTGTGTGTGTGTGTCTGTGAACAGCATAACTCAAAAACGAACAGTCGGATAAACACCAAACTTGGTATTTAGGTTCAGTATCTTCCAAGGATGCGACACGAAGGTTTTCAAGAAAATCCCCCCACCCCAGACTACCCTTTACATGGAACATTTTTCGAAAATTTTAATTTTCTCAAAAATGGCTCTAACGATTTTGATGAAAATATCATATGTTTAAGATAATGTCATGAGAAATGAAATGTATATCTCGAATTTTCTGGGAATGTCTCCAAAAGTATTGTTCATTGTGACCGACTTTTGCATAACTGGTAAACCATAAGAGATAGACAAAATTTTACTACACAAAAAATGTAGATCGCGTTAAAATACACAACTTATGTCATATACATTTCTTTTGTTGATTGAACCGTTTTCGAGATATTGCTTATTATTTCCTTAAATTTTCCAATACTTTTACTTTTTCTCAAATTCGTTATTCATTTTTTTTATGTCCTGGACATGCAAAGAGAATGGAATGCGCCACTTAGCAACCAGCGTTAAAATATTTAACTATCGCTTAAAAGCTACCATATTCCCCCTTGCATCTACAAGAAAATTAGCAATAAGATTAACATCTCGATATCTCGATTAACATGAAGCATATGGAGAATAAGCGTTTTTAAAAATAGTTTGTACAAGAGTAGAGAAAGTCATGTGAGTGTAACACATCAGATTTTTTTGTCTTGGATATGCAAAAAGTATTAATCTGTGGCAAAGGGAATGGTGCTGCACCTAGCAACCAGCTATTAAGAGATATGTATGTGCTTAAAGGCTCCTGTATTTCTATATTGCCCTTGTAAATACATATTCCCCTTACATCTACAAGAAAATTAGCAATAAGATAGAGTTTGCAAATGTTTATCTCGATTAACATGAAGTAGATGGAGAATAAGCGTTTGTATAAGTAGTTTGTACAAGAGTAGAGAAAGTCATGTGAGTATAACACATCAGATTTTTTTAATAACAAACTATGACAACACCAAAGTACATCCACAAGACTACTTAGAACCTTTGGTTTATCATCCTAAAATTTAATTTAGCTTTCTTCGATATTTTCTGCGAAAACGGGTAATTTATACCAGGAAATTAATTCGAAAAATGAGTGTTCAGAGCACAACTGGAGAAAAGAAACACGCATACATTTGCATAAAAACAAACCAGTTGAGCTTTCACAATTAAATGTACAATCTATAGAGCTAAAGTTTAATCCTGTGTTCCAAAGTGTGTTTGAGATATTTGCTCTACAATTAAAATCTACATCTTGAATTTTCTGGGAAAAGCCTGCGAAGTCCTTTTGATTATGAATGGATGTTGTATATCTTGTAAATCGCAAGAAATAGACAATAACTTACTGCAACCGTACCCAAGAGAAAATCTCTTAAAACATATAATTTACGTCTAGTGGATTTTTTGTGGCATTAACCATTTCAGATGTATTATTGGTATGAATTGTCAAATACGTCCCTTTTTATTTTCTCTGCCACGTAGGTACATAGTAGGTAGAGAAGGTATTGCATACCATCCAAAAATTCTATACCGAGATTTCACCCGAAATACATGTTTTGAGGCATCCTGAATAAAAAAGAGAGCATTTTTAGAAAAAGGTCCTTGTTTATGTGTCTGTGAACACCATAACTAAAAAATGAAAAGTCGCATAAATACCAACTTGGTATTTAGGTACAGTATGTTCCAAAGGTGCGACACCAAGATTTTCAAGAAAATTGCCCCACTCCAAACTACTATTTACATGGAGCATTTTTCAAACTTTTTTTATTTTCTAAAACTGGCCCTAACGATTTTTATTAAAATCCATATATTAAAATATTTAATGGCCAATAAAATGTATATTTTGAATTTTTTGGGAATAGCCTGTGAAGTCCTTTTCATTAGGAAGGAAATTTTCTTTAAGTCCCTCGATTTTCAGTTGTTTCTGGCGGTCATGGAAACAGTATGGAATTTTAAGGCCAGCGTATAGCGTCCAGTTCTTAAAACACCTGACTGTCGCTGTTCCCTTTGTATCTATAACGAAATGTTTAACGCAGCTATTTCTGCAAAGGTTTATCGTGAATAAAACGAAGTAAATAGAAAAATAAACTTTCGTAAGAATAATTTGTATACCCACTAATAAACGATAGGATAGAGAAAGTTATATGTATGTAGCATATCAATTTTTTTTAAACTGCTAATTCGCTTTCTTTATTTTCTCGTGGTCATGCAAAGAGCCTTGGAATTTCAAAGCCGTCGCATAGCGACCCGCTTGAGCCTAATGTATCCTCCTTGCACCTACAACGAAATGTGCAATAAAATATTTCTGCAAATGTTTATGTCGATTAACATGAAGCAGATAGAAGAATAAGCTTTTGCAAGGATATTGCATAGAAGAGCGGGTAGAGAAAGTGATGTGCATGTGTTTGGATTCAGAATGTTGTGATCTTATACTGATTTATTTTACTGAAAATGAGTGTTTATATTTTATTATTGTGCTAACACTTATAACGATTTACACAATTTATTATAAATTATTCTTTATAAATGCAGCTCATAATAAAATTTCGAGTAAATTCTAAATCATACTTGGCTTTATTTGTGATAAACCCGTTGAAAATGAAGTAAAGACGTAAATATCTAAAATATTTATTCTCAAGAGTAAGGTTTTAGATCAACCTTGGCTTTGAAGAGAAATGGGATATTACGGGATATAGTGGCAGCTCTACACTGTACATGAGTGTATCTACATAACTACCGGTATACGGGGTGTGCAAAAGTAGGCATACAGTTATACGTGTAATATTATGGGTGTGCAACACAGTGAATGAAGAGTTCGATTTCCAGCACTATGGGGCTCCTGCTCACTAAGTATGTATTGTGTGACACTTATTAGCCGAAGAATTTCCAAACAAGTGATTGGAAGATGGGCATCAACTGAATGACCAACAAGATCTCCGAATCTTACTCCTAAGGATTTCTTTTTAGGGATGTTCTAAAAGATGAGAATTTTGCAACAAGAGCACCCACTGTTGATGACATAATTCACTTTATTAGGAAGGCATGACATGGCATTGATGGGTAAAAATAAAAGAGCTGAGTAGTAAAATGCACTTGAGTGCCAAAGCTAGGCTATAGCAGTGTGTAAGTGCTCAAGAACAACAGTTTTAACATTCACAAGAGAATATTATGACTGTCCAGTTTTTATCTGGACAAAGTGACAACTTTTTAAATGTTTTCATTATCACTTCACTTCCTTCATGGTGCAGCAGCGTAATAAAATACGCACGACGTATTCCGGACGAACACAGGGCTTCTCCAATATCTCACGGAAGCAGCAGTCGCTGCACGTCATGGCAGTAGTCACAAACTCGTTAGGAGAGCAGCACTTATCTTCGCACCTGAAACGCACTCAGCAGCTTACCCCTCTCATGAGAGCGCTCGCTTATACAGCCAATGGAATCTTACACAGAACATTCTAGAATTTTCTGGGCACACGTTCTGGAGGCGGAGGAAAGTAAACTCCCAGAAGATTATCTGCCGATAGCCTTCTGGTGTTAATGCTGGGCGAGAGCGCAACTTATGTTTGTTTAATTACAACTGTCTGGCGCCGGTCTCCCGATAACCTTGGACCATAGCTGCTGCGTCACAGTATTCTAATGTTATTCGTAAATCTAGATGATTATATTAGGGTATCTTTGCATAATTCATATTTCATTACCGTATAGCTCCCTAGTGTTTTTTTTATTTTTTTATTTAGGATGCTCTTTAACTACTGTGGTCCTTAGCGTCCCATTCTATATTGGGCGTGAATGACCGGTAATTTTGCTCAGAGGCCCCTTTATCAGGCTTGAGTTCTTTTACGTGCCGTAAATCAACGACACGGGACCACCGGCTTTACTTCCCTTCCGAAGGAAGCCATGCTAAGGATTTTTACGCCCGAAAAAAAATCCATCGCCCTGCTCCGGGTTTGAACCCGCGACCTTGGGAACTAGAGGGAACATGGTAACCACTACACTAGCTCCCTAGTGAACACCTATTTTTGTCCATCTCCGTATAAGAATAATGCGCAGAATATAGGTGCTAAACTTTAAATTATAGTTATTTTATGAAACGTTTTGTGTTTCTGTTCTATCCCACAACAGTTCGTACTGGACTTATGTCAGTTGCACGAAAAATAAAAATGTGCAGCAATCAAACACCTGTTTTGTTTTTGTGCCTTTCTCTATAATGCTCACAATTACTCAGCAATGGGAAATAAAACACATTAGAAAACTTGAATAATACTGTACCTTTCAAAGTTAAGAACACAGAGTAATTTCTACTAAATCATCACATCCATTACACTCGAAGGGAATGTTTATTCCCATTGGTGTAAAATCAGTATGAAGCAGTGGCGGCTCTTGCATAAGAGTAACAAGAGCATGTGAACGTCCTAACTTTTGACACCTTGCAGATTTATTAGTTTTTTTTTCTCTTTGAATGCTATTAAAGGTAACGTATATGGAGTAATTTAAAATATACGGTGTTTAAATCTACCGCACTAGTCCTCTAAACTCGATGAAACATGGCAACACGGTCGCTAGCACATCGTGATTTGTGCACGTTTTAACGCACTCCCGCGCATGTGCAAGTTGTATGACGTAATTACCTTATGGGGCCAGATACATACGGGTCGTGCGCACATGAAGAAGTGCAGATGCGCGCGAAGCTTTTCCCACACCCTGTTTCCACACAGTCACACACTAGCTTTACATTAATGCCACTAGATGGTAGCACACTACGGCAGAAGTAGGTAATGTGCACGAGTGCGGAAACTTCCTCTAGTTTCTCCATACTATCCGTAATCTGGACTACAATTTAATTTACACATTACTTTGTTCTTGTCCTACTTGGTGTATTTAATTATGTATACAACAACAAACATCATCTCCCCAAAAATTTCTTTCGTCAGACAAGTTGAATGCATTATTGTTGTTGGGAGCGGCTACAGTTGTATCAGTTTGTTCTTAATCATAACTATTATGCAGCAGATGCTATTCCACATATTCAGGGCTGTGAGTACCCAAAATGTATACCTACCTACTCACGAGCCGCTGCTGGTAAGAAACATGTTAGAATCCAGTCACTTTTGTTTGTATGTGATGTGCAGTGCAGCGTGTTGTCGACCAATTAATGTTCTTTGGCAACCGCACAAAAACTCAGCCATTGCTGAATTACCGTATTAGCCACACCCTAAACGAAAACTTCAGCTCCAGAAAATTAGTCTCCAGGCTGAAGTACCGTTTTCACCTCAATGTATAATTGTTTTCCACGATCGCAGCTAAATGTCGGTTTCTAGGTTACCAAAAAGGGAGAGAAATATTAACAACTCTAATTCTGCACGTTTTACAGTGGTTTAACCTTAATGGTTAATATACTAATTACCTTGTAAACAAGATCTTAACATAGAATATTGTGCACATATAGTAGAATACTTGTTTCCTTCCCTATTTCCGTAAAATAAACCAAGACATTTTCTGAATATATTTGTACATTCTTCAATAAACACAATTTTTAAAACGAGTGTACGCTACTTCGTATAATCTTCTAGCTTTTTCGGTAACAAACCACTAACTACCTCACTAGCAATACACGTTATATCTTTTGATTCTTCAAAATTATGTATTTTGCATTTAAATTCACATTTGCTTCGAAGGTCTACCTGGGCAAGACTCCTCCTAACAAGCAAGGGTCAGCGCCATCCGAGCGGCTCTCCAACCGTGGGGGTTTCTCATGAGGACAATACCTTGTTTCCTAGAAAGCCCCCCCCCCGTTTTCGCGGGATTGGAAGTGGATACGCCACTTACGCGCGTCACCCTAGAAAGGGTGACTACCGAAAACCTCGGTAGGGACGACAGCAATCTAGCATGCCGTCTACCAGTTCTCACTCATGGTTGGTGCCGGAGAACATCGAGGCATCTCACAACCCTGCCTGGGCGGAAAACCAGCCAGACGTACCCAATCACCCATGGGTATCGGGAACCACTGCCCCGCCGAGTCCAACCCAATCCGAATGTTCGGCCCAGCGTACTTCTAGTGACGTCAGAAGTACCACGAGTGTTTAGGGTCCGTAGCTCTCGCACTACGGCAGCTGAAGGGGTCGGAACCCCCCCCCTCTTACGGAGCATTTAAATTCACAATGTAAATAATGCAATCTATATAAACAACAACGTTGCTACGCATATCCTTTCAAACATTCCAAAGCACCTCAGTGAAATAGTTCCAGCGAAATTCAATAAGAATGAATAAAATGCCACAGTGTAGCTAAAAATAGTATATACACGACGGGATCGAAGTAGATTTTCCCCTCAGTACATTCATAGCCGTTGGGCTCTAGTTATCTCCCTTAATGTATGATATACTATTATGGTGCGTGTTTTCTTGTCATGTTTACATTTTGCTCTGATGGTTCATAGGAGATTTCTTCTTGCTTTGTTTACTTCTCATATTTTGGACTTACAACCCCAGGACTTACAAGCGGGTGCCAGTGGTCAGAGTCCTGTCGAGGAGCAGACACTTTGGATCAGATAGACTATCCAGGATGGGTAATCAGTCCGATGCTTGGTATGAGAGCGTGGAAGGAGATGATATAAAATGATGGTGAAATTGATGAAAGGAAAGATGGTGATGGTGCAGCAGTAGGCGGAATGAATGTCGGGGGAAACCCGCCCAGACGCCGCTTTGTCCACCACAAATCACACAAACACGGGGCCGCCTTGGTGAGAGGCGAGCGGTCTAACCACTCGGTCACCGCGTCACCCCATACGGAGTCTTGCACAGAAATTCTATGATTGAGTCAAGTGACACCTGCCTGGAGGTTCATCATTTAACATTTCCTTACGCTTCTTATCCAATTTTTTACTTTCTTTACCACGTACCTAGTAGATAACTCTACCTGTATAGAAAATAATGTTGCATGCCATCCAAAAATTCGATGCCGAGATTTCACCGAAAATAAATGTTTCGAGGCCCCTTAAAACAAAACAAAACATCATTTTTAGAAAAAGGTACGCGCTTGTGTGTTACTATGAAATCATGACTCAGAAACGACATGTCGGATAAATACCAAACTTCGTATTTAAGTTCACATCTTCCAAAGATGCTACACGAATATTTTCAAGAAGATCTCCCACCCCAAACTACCCTTTACACGGCATATTATTTTTAAATGGACTTAACAATTTTTATTAAAATGCCACAAATTTAGGATATTTACATGACAAAGGAAATCTACATCTTGAATTTTCTGCAAGTAGCCTGGCGAAGTCCTATTCCGAAGAAATTTTGTATAATGTTGAACATGTGACTATCGATTCAGTTTCCTGTATCCTCCTTGTACCTACAACGAAATATGTACTGAAACTATTTCAGGAAATGTTTATCTCCATTAAAATGAAGAAGATAGGAAATAAGCTTTCTTAAGAATAGTTTGCAGAAGTTATATAGAAATAGACGATAGTGTGTAGAGAAAGTCGTGTGAATGTGATACATAATAATTTTTACTTTCTCTACTACGTATAGTAAGTAGGGGAAGTATTGTATTCCACCCAAAAATTCGATACCGAGATTTCACAGGAAATACATGTTTTGAGACCCCTGGATCCAAAAAAAGCATTTTTGGAAACATGTCCGTGTGTGTGTGTCTATAAACAGCATAACTAAGAAACGAACAGTCGGATAAACACCAAACTTGGTATTTTGGTTCAGTATCTTCCAGAGATGCGACACGAAGGTTTTCAAGGAAATCCCCCTACCCCAGATTACCCTTTACGTGGAACTTTTTCGAAAATTTTAATTTTCTCAAAAATGGCTCTAACGATTTTGATTACAGTACCATAAGTTTAAGATATTTTCATAGAAAATAAAATGTATTATCTCGAATTTTCTGGGAATGTCTCCAAAAGTATTCATTTTGAACGACTTTTGCATAACTGGAAAACCATAAGAGATAGACAAAATTTTACTACACAAAAAATGTAGATCGCGTTAAAATACACAATTTATGTCAAATACATTTTTTGTTGTTGAGTGAATCATTTTCGAGATATTGCTTGTTATTCCCTTAAATTTTTCAATACTTGTCTTAAGCGATAGTCAAATATTTTTAGAACTGGTCGCTATGTGTAAAATGTAATTCTTTTTGCATGTCAAAAGATAGTTTCTGCAAATGTTTATCTCGATTAATATGAAATAGATGGAGAATAAGATTTTGTAAAAATAGTTTGTACAAGAGTAGAGAAAGTCATGTGAGTGTAACACATCAATTTTTTTTCGCTTAACATTTGGTTGATAGTGAACATGTTGATTTCTGATCTATAATTGTGAACTGTTTTTGTTATTCTCATTTCCTCAGATTGTAATTATTTTTGTAAGTACGGAAGAAGACAGAAAAGAAGATAGCAACACAGCTGTTGAAGGCAGTGAAAGTTCGGTCGGATTAGCTCGACGATAGATGAACCTTCATGTGTCTGACGGACACATGTGCAGGGGTTGACTGGGGCGTTCGGGAGCAGGATGTTTGCCCATTAGCAGAGTTTCAGGGGACGTGTTGAAAACCTCAGCAGAGGGATGTCATCATTTATCCTCAGGTGCTGTGGGATAAGGAGCCTCATTCTCGTTTTTTATCAGCTCCTTCAGCAGTCGGGGATATAGCGATTTAATCTGGCCGGTACTACTGAGAAAATGCATCACTACTACCGTACTTTCGTGTGTTTAACACGACTGTAGCATATCAGATATTTTTGTTTCTGAAAAGTATATCAGACATACGACATGACGAAGCGTGACCTGCAAATGGTGTAAACGTTATGAGACTCACTGAATCCCCACCCCATAAAGTCGCCCTCCGTGGTCTAAGGGCACCAGGCTAGCCTCTGGTTCCCAAGGTCGCGGGTTCAAACCCGGAGGAGGGCGATTGTTTTTTTCGGGCGTAAAAATCTTTAGTCCGGCTCCTTTCGGAATATAAGTAAAGCTGGTGGTCCCGTATCGTAGATTTACGGCACGTAAAAGAAGCTGAAGCCTGATAAAGAGGCCTCTGAGCAAAATTTCCGATCTTTTACGTCCAATATAGAAGGGACGTTAAGACCATAGTAGTTAAAGAGCGTCCATAAAAAAACGTCGATTTAATTTTAATTTCCCCTCCATAAAAATAATTTTTAGGACAAGGTACGTGGGTGGTTTTGCCCGTCTATTTGCGAACAACATAACCCAAAAACGAAAAGTTGATTAAACACCAAACTTCGTATTTAATTTCATCTTCCAACGATGTGACACGAAGAACTTCAAGAAAATATCCCCTCCCCCACT
Source organism: Deroplatys truncata (assembly GCA_030765065.1). Classification (NCBI taxonomy): domain Eukaryota; kingdom Metazoa; phylum Arthropoda; class Insecta; order Mantodea; family Mantidae; genus Deroplatys; species Deroplatys truncata. The sequence continues at coordinate 20,986,085 of CM060979.1, forward strand.
CCAAACTATCCTTTACACGAAAACCTTTTTAAAAATGTAGATTTTCTCAAAATCGGCTTAAATGACTTTGATGAAAATACTTAAAATACCGTATGTTTAAGATATTTGACTGAGAAATAGGACGTATCTTGATTTTGTGAAGGAAATTTGCATAATTTGGATCTCGTTAAAACACACAATATATGTCCTTTTTTGATAAGTTAACCATTTCCGAGATATTCTTTGTTATTCCTTGTTACTTTTCTCAAATGGGGAGTCATTGTTTTTGGTTTTTTCCCCCTCGTGGTCAGGCATTTCAAAGCCATCACATAGCAACAAAACAATCTGACTCGTTTTTTACCTACTTTACCGTACAGCTAAGTGTGTAAATGTAAATGAAGGTTTACCTGCATTCAGAAGAAGTAGTTAGAATAAAACTCTTTTGTAAGAATAGTATGTAGAAGAATGAGTAGAGAAAGTCCAGTATCACGAAGCATAAATGTACCAAACTGCTATACTGCAATATATTTATATAACGTAGCGACCTACAAATGAAGTAAACTTTGTACTAGCCGCAACTTTGTACAGGGCACATACAAGATTAGGTAACGGAGGATATTTGCAATGAATCGCGTCTACTGAGAGGAGGTTGATCAAAAGTTTCTCATGCATATTAGAGCACATACAAGAGTAGAGAAAGTCATGTGAGTGTAACACATCAGATTTTTTTATTTTCTCAAAAATCCTCTAATGATTTTGATTCAAATATCGTGCACTAAGCATGACAAATACATTGTGTGTGATAGATATAACATAGACAAAAACTTAATGCACAAAAAACGCATCTTTATTCACAAAAATATCTTCAAAACGCATAAATTATTTAAAATAAGTTTTTTTGTGGCATCAACCTTTTCGGTATCCGTTATTATCATTTTGATTTATTTTCAATACTTTTGTCATTGTTTTAAAAGTATCTACTGTCGCTGTTCAATTGTTTCTCGCGATGTCGTGGAAATAGTATGAAAGTTTAATATGGTGTCCCGCTTTTAAACATCTGACTATCGATTCGGTGTTCTACAACGAAATGTGTAATGACACAATTTCTGAAAAGGTTTCGATTAACATGAAGCAGAGAAAAAACTGTGTTACATTCACTTGACTTTATCCGGGATCATTTATTAATGGGTATAAATATATTCTTACGGAAGCTTATTTTTATATCTACTTCATTTTAATCGAGACAAATCTTTGCGGAAATAGCTGCATTACACATTTCGTTATAAATGGAATAGCGATAAGGAAATGTTTGAGAAATGTACGCTATTCGCGAGAAACAACTGAATGTCGACAGGACTTTAAAAGATCGGCTTAGTATTGAACAATCTCAATCATTAATAACGGATACCTCGGAAATGGCTGATGCCACAAAAAACATTGAAATAAATTGTGTGGCTTAAAGAGATCTACATTTTGTGTGTAATACGTTTTCGTCCGTCGCTTAACGTTTATTAGTTATACAAGATTGTACAAAATTATTTTCGGATGAAAAGGACTTTACACCCTATTCTCAGAAAATTCAAGATATGCATTTTATTCGTCAATATAAATATCTTTGACCTATGGTATTTTAATCAACATCGTTCGTTCCATTTCGCAGAAAATCGAAACTTTCGAAAACTTTTCAATATAAAGGGTAGTGTGAGGTGGGCGAATTTTCGTGAAAATCTTCATGTCGCATCTTTGGAACATACTGAACTTACATGCCAAGTTTGTTATTTATCCGACTTTTTTAATTATGCTTTTCTCTCTCATACACACATTTTTTTAATTATTTCTATTCAGGGGCCCTCAAAACATGCATTTCCAGTGATATCTCGGTATCGAATTTTTGGGTGGAATGTAGGACCTTCTCTACCTACTATGTACGTGGTAGAGAAAGTAATAAACGACTAGTGGGTAGAGACAGTCATGTAAATGTAGCATTCGGGAGGTCCCGGATTCGATCCCCGGCGACCGCTCACTCTGACCCATGGGTTTTTTTTTTCGGGGGGGATATCGTCAGGCGAATGCTGGAGCGGTTTGTTTCACCCCCCCGAATTTCCTGTACCTCCATTTCATTCTATCAATCATTTCATTTATCTTTCACCCCGTTTAGTCTATTTCAGAGTTGGAAGGTCAGCGATGGAGTTTCGGTGCAGCGTGGCGGGGGAAAAGGATGCTCTCTGCGAACTTTCTCCGTCCCTCGGCTTACGGCTGGTTGGCGGGGTATAAGGACCCTCTCGAGGGGGATCTTGGACCCTTGTTGGGCGTGGTTCCCTGTCTGACAGCTGGGGCGTCTATATCTGGAAAGTGTAGAGACCCTGTCATTGCTGTGCCGTCACTCCTGGTTCCGACCGCCCGGTGTCTCGCTTCACTTCATCCCTTCCTCCCGGGGGCATCCCCTCATGCGGCGTTGTTACAATATCCTCATTCCTGGATCGGAGTCGAATCCCCTCTGTTTCACATTTCAATCCAAGGAAATGTAATACATCAGATTTTGTTTGTTTAGTAACTGACTTAATTTACGCAAGACAGCAATTAATATTATAGGATTTATTATTATACTTGTTATTGTTGTTGCAATTTGCATGTTTTCCTTTATTAATGCCATTTTCTATTTAAAATGGACACAGTTTCAACGTTAACGACTCCATATGAAGCAAATGTCTGGTCTGAGCTCTTCAGTGCAGTTTATGATAGTGCTGTCATGAATGTGCTGAAGGTTTTTATTAGTTTCTTTGCACGCTTTACCTGACTGTACATTCATTTGATGCAAATGCCGTGTTACCACCTGTTGGTTCTCCATTGTTTCGCCAGACTGTGGACATATTCTACATTCATAACCCTTAATGTATTATTATTGTTGTTATGTAAATGAGCCCGTTAAAATAATATAATGATGCTATGGTTCTAGCATTCGCAAAGCTTGCACATAAATGAATATCAAAGCGTATCTGTGTAGAGCTGACCTACCTTAATGCATAAAGTACACGGCTCGTCTCACTGCGCTTTCAACGCTTGGGGGTGTTTTTTTTTCAGCACTTGGCTCTGATGTACCAGCATATCCCTTACAAACCAAATGAACCTTGCACACTGTAGGCGTGTCTCCGGCGTTATTTAAAATGGATTGCGTTCATAACGTCGCCCTATATTTACTGAAAGGAAATTCTATTGCTTGATACCACGTATCTCCACCCAAACATAGACAAATATATCGTTTATTGCTGGAACACTTACCAACGTCACAAAAAACAATAATTTATAAATTTAAATTATAATAGTAGATTATGATACAAGGGGCAAAATAAAACCACTTTTAACACGTCTGGCATATATAGTTTTTAGACAGCGCTCGAATTTGTGAAATACCAAATAATATTATATTGATTCCTGAAACTAACAGATATCACGTTTAGAACGCGGTTCTTGAAACAAGAGAAATTATTTAAGAAAACGAGATGTCAGATGTTCTGATTTTTTTTTTATTCGTTAGCAGTCATTTTCAATGACATTACTTTCAACATGTTTTGCCTTACACCAGCCAATGAAACGATTAAATTCTGTATCGTATTGCTTTCAAGATTTGTGGGTAAGTACTTCTAGTGTTATACTCTCTGCTGCTTCTGTAATTTCACCTGGGTCTTCCATTTCAGTTTCTTCTGAATTCATAATTTCCGCCATTTAATCTTTATGTAGTTTATAGTAGTTAAAAGAACGTTTTAGATAAAAGAGAGCAGAAGGCTGCCAATATAAGGCATATGCTAACTCTACAACGAATTGCGATAAATTGAAGCACGACGTTTTGTATTGTGAACAGATAATGCGAGCGCCGTGATTAATCACGTAAAAATCTGATGTGTTACACTCACACGACTTTCTCTACTCTTGTACAAACTATTTGTACAAACGCTTATTCTCCATATACTTCATGTTAATCGAGATGTTAATCTTATTGCTAATTTTCTTGTAGATGCAAGGGGAATTGGTAGGTTTTAAGCGATAGTCAAATATTTTAAAAGCTGGTTGCTATGTGGCGCATTCCATTCTCTTTGCATGTCCAGGACATAAAAAAAATGAATAACGAATTTGAGAAAATAAGTATTGGAAAATTTAAGGGAAATAACAAGCAATATCTCGAAAACGGTTCACTCAACAAAAAAATGTATATGACATAAATTGTGTATTTTAACGCGATCTGCAATTTTTGTGTAGTAAAATTTTGTCTATCTCTTATGGTTTACCAGTTATGCAAAAGTCGTTCACAATGAAGAATACTTTTGGAGACATTCCCAGAAAATTCGAGATATACATTTCATTTGTCATGACAATATCTTAAACATATGATATTTTAATTAAAATCGTTAGAGCCATTTTTGAGAAAATTAAAATTTTCGAAAAATGTTCCATGTAACGGGTAATCTGCGGTGGGGGTATTTTCTTGAAAACCTTCGTGTCGCATCTCTGGAAGATACTGAACCTAAATACCAAGTTTGGTGTTTATCCGACTGTTCGTTTCTGAGTTATGCTGTTCACAGACACACACACATACGGACATGTTTCCAAAAAGGCTCTTTTTTATTCAGGGGGTCCTCAAAACATGTATTTCCGGTGAAATCTCGGTATCGAATTTTTGGGTGTAACACAATACTTCCCCTACTTACTATACGTAGTAGAGAAAGTAAAAATACGTACTGAAAAGTAAAACCTAATCAAAGCAAGTCGTGTTATTAAACATGTGCAAATAGAAAGGGTAATTGCCATGTGATTGGACTTGAAACCAAAGTTGGTCACAATGAAGAATATCGCACTAGTTAGAAGTTCTACTTTTAAGCCATGCTGTCCAAAATAAATAATTTTCCTTGTAAAGAGGGTTGGACGTCGAAATTGCCTTGATTGTAGATCTAAGTGTATTTAGTGGAAGAGTACTAAGATGAGGTGAAATACAATTGAGAATTGCCATTGATAAGTATTCAAAACTCTTTTGTGTAATACTACATTTATTACTCTCTCTACCGCGTACCTGGTAGATAAAGAAGGCGTTGTATTCCACCCAAATTTGATGATATTTCGTTGGAAATACATGTTTTGAGACCCTCGAATCCAAATAAAGCATTTTGTTAAATGCCCTATGGTGTGTGTGTGTGTGTGTGTGTGTGTGTGTGTCGGATAAATACCAAACTTGGTATATAGGTTCAGTACCTTCCAAAGATGCGACATGAAGATTTGTAAGAAAATCCCCCCACTCTAAACTACCCTTTACATTGAACATTTTTCGAATTTTTATATTTTCTAAAAAAATGGCTAACGATTTTGATTAAAATATCATATATTAAAGATGCTTACATGACAAATAAAATGTATATCTTGAATTTTCTGGGAATAGTCTAGGAAGTCCTCTTCAATCGGAAGAAATTTTGTATAATCTTTTATAAATGGTAAACCTGAGCGATAGACGAAAACGTACTACACAAAGATGTAGATCTCTTTAAAACACACAATTTATTTCAAATAACGTTTGTGGCCCAAGCCATTTCTGAGAAACTCGTTATTAATGGTTCGAATTGCTCATTACTTGGTCACTCTTTTAGTCCTGTCAACATTCAGTTGTTTCTCGCGATGTCATGGAAACAGTATGGAATTTTAAGGCCAGCATATAGCGTCCAGTTGTTAAACATTTGACTATCGCTGTTCTCTTTGTATCTATAACGAAATGTGTAATGTAGCTATTCTGCAAAGGTTTATTTGGATTGAAACGAAGTAGATAGTAAGCTTTAGTAAGAATGGTTTGTATAGTCACTAATAAACGATAGAGGGTAGAGAAAGTCATGTGAATGTATCACATCAGATTTTTCTTTATTTAAAGTAGGCTACTCAAGACAAATAAGGACAGTGAAATTAATATACCAAGTTTAATAAAACGTGGTCGAATATGAGACCTGAATGGTACACCACATAGAATTCTCATTGCTGTCTTTTGTAATAAAAACAACTTAAACACTGAAGTATCGCTACCCCAGAGAACTGTTCCATGATTAAGATTTGAGCGTAATATACGTTCAATAAGGATTCCATGTTAGATTTTCTTTAAGAATTTTCAGACTAAAAAAGCCATTTACTAATGTTAGTAGATATAGAATCAGTATGACTTTGCCAACCAAAGCCAGATTCAACAAGAATGCCCAAACTTTTTGCTGATCTATTAAAATCAAATGTAATGCGATTAAGAGTAACATGTAATTCAACTGTTTCGTTGATATATAAGCTAAGCTTATCAGTACAGCGCCACTGTTTTATTTTGAGGTGTAAGTTATAACTTCTCCCTCAAGAAAGCTAAGGTTTTTCTTCCATGTTAGATAGCTATATCATCAGCAAAGAGATAAGTATAAGGACATAGGTTCCTTAATACAGGAGGAAAATGATTTATATAAATAAAACATATAATTGATCCTAAAACTGATCCCTGGGGAACCCCATAGTTCATACTTGAGTAACTACTCGTATACTGAACATACTCGTAGTAGGAGTGAACTGGTTTATCTTCTTGAACTATTTTTTTTAAGATCACAAGGCTTTTACTTACTTCTCGTATTTGTTAACTGCCAAATGTTTGTAAGCTTAATCCAGCAATGAAGAACGAACCGCAGTTTCTTTTATGCTGTAAAATGTTTTTTCGACATTGGTGTATTTTGATCCATTTCCTACTCATGCTGCCATGATGGAAAGTTAAATTCCTGCATTCAGTGCTGGTAACCTAACCAATCTGCGTGTTTTTTTTTTATATTTCACTGCATGTATGTGCATGAACTATATTAAATTCTCTAACTTTTGATGTATTTATTATTGCCGACCTGGAATATAATCGTATTTGATAGCTGAGTTTTACGATTTAAATATTTCCATGGCTCTCTAATTCGTGCAGTAGCTAGGTATTGCTACATGTTGGGTGAAGGCCAAAAGGGTTACCAGAAAATGATTAACTTAGATCACCACAACACGCGCATGGGGGGGGGGATGGAACTCGCTGGCAGCAAAAAAGTCCGGAACCTTGGTGTGTAGATTTAAGGGGAAGGCGTGGGTTTTATGTTACACTGAAGAATTACATAACACACATTACCTTCACATACGTGGGGTTTATTCACAAACGTTTGGCGACTCTACATAATCAACAAAGGAAACAGGATGGAGGGAGATGCCACGAAAACGTAGACCGGCCACACACGCGTCTAATTCCAACGGAGTAACACTATCTTACCCCCACCATTCGTGTCTAGCCGAAGCCAGACAGGGCTGAGGTCATAACAGACAATTTCAAACAGATATTTTCCTTTGGCGTGGTCCGCGCCGAAAGGAAAGACCGTTAAACCAAAATATAACTAAAGAGACACAATAATACTACGGCTGGTAGCAACAATACAGCACAACAGTGCGTCTGGTAGTGACAATAAAATTAATAATACACCACATAATGAGCTGCAATTTATTGCTTTTTAAAAGGTCAATAAGCAGACGTGGATAATCGATGTTGGTGACCTTGATACTGGAACCACCATGTTCAACAGCTGTAATTATTAATTTTATTTTCACGTAAACACTATTTCTATTATTCACTATCATCGAACAAAATAATATAATTAACTCTTCTTCGTTCTCCAATGATACACTTACCGCACATGTATCGTAATATACCATTTGTCTATACCACGTCGAGATTTATTTATATCCAGGCTAAAAGCCGTACAGAAACTGAGCTTAATGTTTCGTTACCTAGCTGTTTTGCAGAATACATACCGATTTACCAGCATGCATAAGAACATCACCTAGCACTAATATAAAAATACAAACTATCGAACAATGTTTGTGTTCTATCCAGTTGCTCTTAATTATTTTAAATTTCTCGAATCTCTGCTCAAAGAAGAATTTTACAATAGAAATGCTCGTTTAGGGTTCTTAACTTCATTGTTCTGAACTCATCGTAGAATAAAAACACGTTTAACATTCAGATGGTTATATTATCGTGTAATGAAGGCATGTCTACATATATATCTTAAAAGTGTCTCCTCCGATGGCACCCCAGGTGTAATTCTTAATTGATTTAAAGGGACGGATCGATGAGAATTGCACAAAAACTGTAAAACATTCAGTTTTGGGTTATTTAACTTATCAAGTCCGATTCTTTACGAGATTTACTGTCTAAATTTGTTTGCTACCCGAATGAAATTGTGCAAGTTATGAGATGATTTAAAACAACCCTTATGACAGGGTATGACTGCATTGGTAGTTTTCATGAAATTTCTCACATAAAAAGCATATTCACAAGTGTTGTTGCAAAGTTTGGTGCATATGTTGTAATCACTTTATATATTAAACACTGTAAGTATAAATATATTGTATTTCATGAACAAATACATAATCAAATTTCAGACCGGTTAATATTTGCTAATTTTCGAGTGTGCTTCAGCATATAAAGTGCTCCTTACGATGCAATTTTGAAGTTATCGACGTGAAATTTTGGAAATAGTTTTCCCATTGCATGCATACTAAAGCGTGTTTATGCAGCTTAGTTTAAGACAATTAATGTGTTATACTCCAAGCTAATCAATGTTTTGTAAACACATTTTTTTTGCAGACATTGTAATTGATAATTGAACAAAAATTATTTTTAAGGATATGATCAATTTTAAAAGATTATTTTTAGCAAACTTATGTTCCACTCTCAATAAGGAAAGTAGGTCTGAAATTTGGTTTAAGAATTATGAAAACTGCACCGTAAGAATCTTCAATTTGTTTTTAAAAATACATAATTCAGAAACGACTTAACAGTTATGCATCAAACTTCGAGAAAACGCTTCTTTATGCACAGGGTATACGGTATACAACGGAGGGGACACTTCGCGTGTGCGGCTAGCCAGAAGGAAAGGATTAGGTGAAGGAATCACAAGAGGCTACAGGCCACAGAGGCGCAGAACATTCCAGGCTCGAAGACCCATCCCACTACTGGAGCTGCCCAAAGAAGGCGATGAACGACTCGTTCAACCAAGCAGCCCTCTAGTATCCTGGGGAATACTCTTTCCTTTGAGGAAACATCAGTAACATCTGTAAGGCACCGCCATACGCCACAGAAGTACACCTGAAACGGAATAAAAGGGAAATGAGGGAATGGAAGTCGTGGTGGTTGAGAAACCGCCCCAGCATTCGCCTACCGACTAGGGAAAACCACGAAGAACTCGAGGGACTTCCCGACTGCGAGCCTCGCATGTTACCACTATGTCGTTTCTTTGTACATACTTATGACGTGATAAATATTTACTTTAGGTTTTGGATAACTCATAGATACGGGATGAAACTATTTTATAGAAATCACAAGCAGCAGTGCACACAGTAGCAATGCCATTTTTGACAAGGAAGTTGCAGTCTAAGAGTAGCACAAACACCAGAAGAGAGGGCTATCTCAGTAGCGGTTAAACTGCTACCTACGTGTGGTGGAATGTTGGCGACAAGTGCAGCTGCAGAAGGGATGACAACTAATGGAGTCATCTTGCAAGTAGGAGGTCGGAGGGAAGGGTAAGGATGTCTTGCTTCCTGCGTCCGTGTCAGGCGGCGCGGAACCCCCGATAAATCAACTGAAAGTGTGGCCCAGTGCATCAGACCCAACATGAGGACGATGATCGGATTTAAACTGGAGGTGGAAGAGCTACGTGAAAATTACCAATTAGCAACCTTTGTTTTTTGACACAAAAACTTTATTGATGGTGGAATATAGGAAAAATGCAACAGAATTTCAACATGTCAGGTCATATTGGCGGCTTTGTCTCTAGAACAATTGCTCATAGGCAATGGTTTCACATCTTTGGGTTTTCTATTTAAACATTAGTTTCACAAACATTTACACTCTCACTCATACTTCCAAACAGGAAATAACCTTAGCTAAAGAAAAATGTTACATCCTTCAACTGGGAATCGAACCTGGGACTACCATATTTTTAGCTAGCATGCTAACCACCAATGGCAGTCAATGGAATGTTATAACGATTAAGTTATGTCGTTTCGTGTTCTATGAGCGCAGAGATATGAATAATGGTACATTATCATACAAGGGGTTTTATTTGCGAGTAGGAATGTTTGTGAAATGAAGGCTTTAGGCCGGGTTTTCAAATCCTACGAGAAAAATAAAACAATTTTTGACATGTGTGGTACACTATTTTTACTTTCTCTACTACGTATAGTAAGTAGGGGAAGTATTGTATTCCACCCAAAAATTCGATACCGAGATTTCACCGGAAATACATGTTTTGAGACCCCCTGAATAAAAAAAGTATTTTTGGAAACGTGTGTGTGTGTCTGTGAACAGCATAACTCAGTATCGAACAGTCGGATAAACACCAAAATTGGTATTTAGGTTCAGTATCTTCCAGAGATGCGACACGAAGGTTTTCAAGAAAATCCCCCATCCCAGATTACCCTTTACATGGAACATTTTTCGAAAATTTTAATTTTCTCAAAAATGGCTCTAAAGATTTTGATTAAAATATCATATGTTTTAAGATATTTTCATGACAAATGAAATGTATATCTTGAATTTTCTGGGAATGCCTCCAAAAGTATTCTTCATTGTGAACGACTTTTGCATAACTGGTAAACCATAAGAGATAGATAAAATGTTACTGCACAAAAAATGTAGATCGCGTTAAAATATACAATTTATGTCATATACATTTTTTTTGTTGAGTGAACTATTTTCGAGATATTAATTGTTATTCCCTTAAATTTTCCAATACTTATACTTTTTCTCAAATTCGTTATTCATTTTTTTTGTCCTGGTAATGCAAAGAGAATGGAATACTTCACATAGCAACCAGCTCTTAAAATATTTGACTATCGCTTAAAGCCTAGCAATTCTCCTTGCATCTACAAGAAAATAAGCAATAAGATTAACACCTCGATTAACATGAAACATATGGAGAATAAGCGTTTGTAAAAATAGTTTGAACTAGAGTAGAGAAAGTCATGTGAGTGGAACACATCAGATTTTTTTAGACAGCGCTCGAATTTGTAAAATATTCATAATATTATATCGATTCCTGAAAGTAACAGATCGCGCTTAGAACGCCGTTCTTGAAACAAGAGAAAGACGGTAAAAAAGCGAGATGTCAGATGTCTTGTTGATTCAATAGCTGGCAGTTTCAGTGAAATTATTTTCAACATGTTTTGCCTTACTCCAACCAATGAAGTGATTAAATGCTATATCATATTGCTTTCTGGATTTTTGGGTAGGTAGTTCTAGTGTTATTCTTTCTGCTGCTTCTGTAATTTCACCTGGCTCTTCCGTTTCAGTTTATTTTAAATTAATAATTTCCGTCATTTAATCTTTATATAGGTGATAACGGATAAAAGAATAACGTTTTACATCAAACAAAGCAGAATATAACGTATAGGTTAACTCTACAGAAAATTGCGATAAATTGAAGTATGACGATTTATATTGTGAACAGAGACTGCGAGTGCCATGAGAAATTAGTGAAGTAAAACGACATAATGAAAAGTAAAACCTAATGAAACCAAGTCGAGTCATTAAACATGTGATTGGACTTGAAACCAAAGTTGGTCACAATGAAGATTAGCGCAGTAGTGCGATAGTTAAAGCTTTTAGCTCATGTGCACTGTGTTAGAAGTTCTACTTTTAGGTCATGTTGTCTAAAAAGAAAGTTAAATGAAATTATTCTAAATGAATTCTGTATATGTGGTTAATCATAAGGGATAGACAACAACTGACTGCACGAATATAATAGATATCGTTAAAGCGGGAAAGAAGAGTTTGTGAACATTTTACTTAAATTGTTCTTTCTTTTATTTTTCGTTGAAAAATTTAAAATTAAACCACTGTTTATTTTGAGCAACAAGTTTACTTACTTTTACAAACCAAATTAATCAATGCAATAAATTTTATAAATAATCCAAGGAATTTAAAGTTTCTTTAAATGAAAAAAATGAAAAAGTGAAATGCCTGATTTAAAAAGATTATCTTGATAGGATAAATTATGTAATTTATTAATTTTACTAATAATTTTACATTTAACAGAATTAAACTGTATCAAAAGTTTTTAATAATATTTTATTTGATAATAAAGATGCGGATTTATGAAAGGATATATAAAACTGTATTATATTAAATGTAATTAATAAAATTGAGAAGAATAAAAAAGTGTTAATTAATTTAAGGGTATTATTTGAGGTATAAAAATGTGTTAATTATTAATAATTTCAGTTTGAATACTAATGTTATGATTTTAACTAACTTCTTATGTTGATGTGTTTTTTCCCCCGTTAACTGGTCCGAGATATTCTTTGTTATTGGTTTGAATTTTCAAATACTTATACTTTTCTCAAGTGAAAATCGTTGTTCTTCTCTCTCTCTCTCTCTCTCTCTCTCTCTCTCTCTCTCTCTGGATCATGCAAAAATAATGGAATCTCAAACCATCATAGTGATCTGCTCTTAAAACATTTGACTATCACTTTAGCTTACTGTATACTTTTTATACCTACGACAAAATGTGTAATGGAATTTATTTCGATTTAAAGAAGTAGACAGAAGAATAGGCTTTTGTAAGAATAGCCTGTAGCGAGTGAGTAGAGGTAGTCACGTGGATGAACATTACGTTTTTATGTTACAGCCAAGGAACCTAAAATTATGACAGAAGGGAACTTTTGAGCTTTGGTGAAGTAACGGTACACAGAGTGGGAGTATTACCTAGACCTATAAGAAACACGCGGATTTCAAACAAAAATCACACAAGTCGGTCTAATGCTGCGGAAACCGGGTGCGATGGCGGGCAGTTGCCTCTGTGGCCCGCATTCTGGAGGTCGTAGGGTCGATTCCCGCGGCCGACCTTCCTGACCCATGGGATTTTTCGGGATTTCCCCGGGTCACTAGGCGAATACTGGGAAAGTTCATTGTCTCCCCTGAATTTCTCTCTCCCTCATTTCCTCTCATTTGATCTTCCTCTTTCAAGTTATAGGTTCACTCCAGGCCTGTGTCGGACGACTGTGGACAGATGGCTTGTGTGTTGGAACCTCTTCTCGGCCCCGTCAGACGGAGGCCGCTCGAGTCTCCGCTGCTGGTCGAGCTTTCCCCGGTCTCCGCTGGAGGGGAGCTTATGAGCCACCCTGTAGTGGCTTGGGAGGGCTGTCTTGAGCGCTCTCCGGCTGGTTTGTCCAGTCTGTAACTCTTAGGGACCTCTGCGCATCTCTATCGCCTGCGTCGGCCGGTCCTAAAGGCCATACGTTCATCTCATCCGTTCCTCCCGGGGGGGGGGTTATGCACAAAAGATACCTGTGTGGGCCCAGGTACTAGGTATCCCCTCTGTAGCGTAATCCTAATGCTGCGGAAGAAAGCAGGAACTGCTGTTTCGAAACATATATTCAGCCAAGAGTATATCGATATTCTTGGTGGGTGATTAGCTGTTAACCTTTCTCTCTCAGGACGAGCTTTTAAAATTTCTATATTCTGTGTAGAAGTTTATCAGGTCAAGAGGTGAATTCAGTATACTTGCTAATGAGTTGAATTTGTTAACCTCTTTAAGGTAGCACTTAATGAAGTTAATTTAGTAACATGCTAATGATTTGCGTTTTGTTCTATCGCGTGGCATATCCTCTGTTTTATTCACGTGCCTTCTGAATGGTAGGTACACGAATGTGTAGGTGGTTATGCAGTAATAATTAAGCACAAAAGTGAAGTATCGCTCGTCTTATCAGAAATTAAATTTATTTGCCAAATGTACTCTGAAAAGATTCTTAGAAATTATTTTGCCGTTTCTGGGATTGCAGCTTGAGCAAAATATTCAGTGTATACATCAAGAGAATGTCTCACTTTATGCTCATTTTCATAGTTGCAGTGGTTCATATCCTGTGATCAAATCAGAAATGAACTATTAAAACTATTTATTCATGTGGCAGTGCTAAGGTCATTTGGCCTTCTCTTCCGCTCAACCACCAGAAAAATCCTTATTACAGCATCCTGGATACAGAGATTGTGCATGTAAATTATATTCAGAGGAACACTAAACAGAAATAACACAAATATTAGAAATAAAAACTTAAGTTAATTGAAAATATATAGAAGTTAAGTTGAAGGTAATAAATATCCTAATATATGTATACATATATACAGAGAGAGTCAAAAAACTACGAACCGGCTGCGGGTGTTTTTCCTGTTAGCGTCCTCGGCGCTCGTTGCTGTGTGCCGCTATCATAGAAAGGCGCGGATGAAACCATACAACATTTTTAAAACTACTTTTAAAGGCTTTACTTACCAACTTTATGAAAGGAGATGCTGAAACTGGCCACCGTCGTTGTCCATACATTTTTGGCACCACTATCCATCACTCGCCGTAGTTCACGTTGAGAAGTTTCCTGGCGGATATTTTGTTTTAATTCTTCCAGGGTGTGTGGGTTTGTCTTGTACACTTTGTTTTAAGTTACGCCAGAGATAGAAATTGCAGGGGGTTAGGTCGGGGGACCAAGGGGGCCACAAATCTCTACTAATAATTCTGTCCTCAAACGCACTTTCAATTTTTCTCATCGAAATATTGGCCGTATGAGCTGTTGCAGAGTCTTGTTGAAAAAAGGCAAAATCACGCTTCTTGTCTGTTAATTCTCTAAAAGGGGGTGAGGCAAAATTGTATTCACGTATGTACGGGCTTCAACTGTTGACCCGAAAAAAATTGTTGATGCCAGTTTTAGCATTTCCTTTGATAAAGTTGGTAAGTAAAGAGTTTAAAAGTAGTTTTAAAAATGTTGTATGGTTTCATCTGCGCCTTTCTATGATAGCGGCAGACGGCCACGAGCGCTTAGGACGCGGACAGGAAAAACACAGTGCAGCCAGTTCGTAGTTTTTTGACTCTTCCTGTACATACATACATGTGTGTATACAACTATGTTTACAATGAAAATGAGGAGATTGCTTCCAAATTAACAATTATTTTTAGATACACAACGTGCAACCTATAGATAAGGTTATACAACGGAGGGGGACACCTCGTGCACTGCGAGTTATATGGATGTATTGTGGCTAGCACCCCCAGGAGTAAGAGATGAAGGGAAAAATCCAAAGAAGACTACAGGTCGCAGAGACGCACGTAAGGTCTCAACAGTTCCAAGCTCTAAGACCTGCCACACTGCTGGAGCTGCCTATAGAGGGCGATGAACAACTCATTGACCAAGCAGCCCTCTGGTGTCTACGGGGAATACTCTTTCTTTTGAGAAAGTATCCGCGCTATCTGCCCGGTTTCGCCATAACGCCACGAAACCTAGAAGTACACTGAAAGATAAAGAAACGCAATGAAAGGGAAATGATGGAAATGAAGTCGTGGTAGATGAGAAACCACCGCAGTATTCGCCTACCGATCAGGGAAACCCACGAAATACGCAAGGTTAGAGTGGGCGGTCCACGCTAATCGAATTCGGGACCTCTTGAATATGAGCTTCACATGTTACTGCGGAGCATCTCGCTCGGTAGTATGCATACTTACGACGGAATGTATTTGAAGTTTTGACAACCCCTGACAGCCTGTGGTAATAATTCCAGAGCCTAGCAACCTTCACGGTGAACAGTGATGATCAGACATAGGAGCACCTAAAGCATTAAACCCAGGCCAAAAGGAAATAAAGTTGAGCTATTACTAGTAGACTTTAGGTACTGACGTCACAGGTTACAAACAACTCCCAGCCCAGCTTTCATCAAACCGTGTTTACCTGCCGTCAGTTACCCTCGACCGCTGTTGTTTACACTATTTGTATTGACATGTGGTTTGAGTGCGGATTACCTGAAGCCAACCGCTTGATGACGAGTATAGAGATGTTCGGTGAAGTGCTATTGCAAGTGTGTGACAATACTCCGAACGCGTGTGAAGGTTGTGAGATGACAAGATGTTAGTGAGGTATGTTGCAAGAATTTTTATTTCGGATGATAAGGCAATAGTAAAATGATCGCAGTTACTTTCGCCGTTGGTAGGACAAGGAAATTGGATACTGTGATATAAGTGTGGCAGATACATAATTACAGAATCGAGAAATAGTTTGAAAAGACGAGACGATTTCGAATCCTTTCTATTTCCGAAATTCTCTTAGGCATTTCACACCTATGTATTGCACACTATTGAATGAACTGTTAATAAACACACTTCTAATGAAATTAATTGTTCTTCCACACAAGCCGTGTGTTGGACAAGGTTGGAAAGGCAGAATCTGCCATAGCCAGGATTTGAACCACGGATCTTCCGGTCTCCGTCCGGTTGCTCTAACCACTGAGCTACCATGGCAACATCCCGGTATGACATTAAATTCCCCAACTGATTCGCATTTTTCAGGGTAAACCACAAGGAGATCTCAAATTGTATTGAGATGACATATCCCAATGGCGACTTAGAATGCTGTAAGTACTTTAAATGCCGCCCTTCATAGTTTCAACCACTATTAGGTCAATTAATGGAACTGCAAAATTCAATGCCATAGCCGGGATTTGCTCAGTGGTTAGAGCAACCGAACGAAGACCGGGAGATCCGTGGTTCAAATCCCGGCTATGGCATTGAAATTTTCAGTCGTCTGATTCTACCTTTCAACACTTCTAATGAACTTACCCACCATCACCTCGGCAACGCAGTGCTGCCAGTTCAACAGCTATAACTAATACTATGGCTTAGTAAGATATAATTTAGGAGCCTTTGAGTCAATTGTTTGATGGTTAATGCCAGGACTCAAAGCGGGCTGACGGTAATAGAGATTCAGTAGAAGAATTTGAAGTCGAAGACTTGGACTATGAAGACGCAGAGATTGAAGAGGCATGGAAAATTGGATTTTACTACTTTACTTCCCGCCTTAGTGTATGTTCATTACAGCTACCAAATTTAACGTGCTAGACATCGGTTTCCTTGGAAACGAATTCATGTGTTGGAATTCTAAATATCCTTCTGTGTGAATATCGCCGGCAAGACGTAAAAACACACGATCGTGCGAAACTGTTATTCCTTGAGCACCTGCTTTTGAAAATAGCATGAAACAATCCAGGTTGATTGCATAGGTTCCTTTGTTGCCTTTTCACACTCTCGTTTACCTCATTCTTTTCGTCTGATCTTGAGTTTTGCACTGTTTGGATAAACTGATCGCCCAGTGAATACCTGTTGGGATGCCAGTAACATAACCATTAAAGCTTTGGAGCGTTCTCTCCAAAGTTTTATTACGCACACACATACAGAGTGTTACAAAAGCGAGGTATAATTTCAGGTATACATTCCCCGTATATAGACAATAAGAACACATGTTGTAATGGACTTTGTTATTGTTCAATTATGGGGAACGCATATCTGAATTAATACCCTCTATTTTTGAAACAGTCTGTGTATGTATATACACTACGTTATCAAAAGTATCCGGGCACCTGGCTGAAAATGACGTACAAGTTCGTGGTGCCCTTCATCGGTAATGCTGGAAGTCAATATGGTTGGCCCACCCTTAGCCTTGATGACAGCGTTCACTCTCGCAGACATACTTTCAATCAGGTGCTGGAAGGTTTCTTGGGGAGTGGTAGCCCATTCTTCACGGAGTGCGAAACTGAGGAGCGGTATCGATGTAGGTCGGTGAGGCCTGGCACGAAGTCGGCGTTCCAAAATATCCCAAAGGTGTTCTATAGGATTTACGTCAGGACTCTGTGCAGGCCAGTCCATTGCAGGAATGTTATTGTCGTGTATCCACTCCGCCAGAGCCCGTGCAGCATGAACAGGTGCTCGATCGTGTTGAAAGATGCAATCGCCAACCCCGAATTGATCTTCAACAGTGGGAATAAGAAGGTGCTTAAAATTTCAATGTAGGTCTTCGCTGTGATCGTGCCACGCAAAACAACAAGGGGTGCAAGCCCCCTCCAGTAAAAACACGACCACACCATAACACCACCACCTCCGAATTTCACTGTTGGCACTACACACGCTGGCAGATGACGTTCACCGGGCATTCGCCATACGCACACCCTGCCATCGGATCGCCACCTTATGTACCGTGATTCGTCACTCCACACAACGTTTTGCCACCGTTCAATCGTGTAATGTTGACGCTCCTTACACCAAGCGAGGCGTCGTTTGACATTTTCCTGGGTGATGTGTGGCTTATGAGCAGCCGCTCGACCATGGAATCCAAGGTTTCTCACCTCACGCCTAACTGTCATAGTACTTGGAGTGGATCGTGATGCAGTTTGGAATTCCTGTGTGATGGTCTGGATAGATGTCTGCCTATTACTCTTTACGACCCTCTTCAAATGTCGGCGGTCTCTGTCAGTCAACAGACGAGGTCGGGCTGTACGCTTTTGTGCTGTACATGTCCCTTCACGTTTCCACTTGACTATCACATTAGAAACAGTGGACCTAGGGATGTTTAGGAGTGTGGAAATCTCGCGTACAGACTTCTGATACAAGTGACACCCAATCACCTGACCACGTTCAAAGTCCGTGAGTTCCACGGAGCGTCCCATTCTGCTGTTTCACAATGTCTAATGACTACTGAGGTCGCGGATAATGAGTACCAGGGAGTAGGTGGCAGCACAATGCACCTAAAATGAAAAACGTATGTTTGTGGGGGTGTCCGGATACTTCTGATCACATAGTGTATATATGTGAGTGGTGTGCGTGTATATGTCGGGCTCACCAGCAAAATGTATACTAAATTTTAGAAGAAAATTAATTTGAATATAGACATGTGTTCCGTTTGCGTTTCGCAAAACACATCAGAACTATGTTAGGTATTGGACTTCGCCAATCATTTTGGAGCATTAGAACCGCCAGTATCTTTTAATGCATATATCCGTTATATTTCTCATTGCATAGTTCTATAACTGTATAATGTTTTCGCTCCACTAAAGCAGAGAGTTTAAGACGGATAGGACCCTATGACGGACTTATGTAAGTAAAGCCGCGCAAGCGTGACCGTTGTGTCCTCTACCCCCTTAAATACCTCATGCGTGCAGTACACTTGGTAGATGTTATTTACAGAGTTCCTGGTCGCGAATGCGCAATTTTCGCTGCTTCATCGCCCTTCGGTAAGTTCCAGGGATCTCGCGAGACTGAGTAGTACCATTCCTTCCAAACCTCTCCATGGATCTAACCTGTGTCCCCTGCAGCTTGATACCGCAATTATTGACGGGAATATATACATAATTAAATAAAGAAATGATAGTAAAAATAGAGAAATAATTGCAATAAATAATTTCCGTGTATTAAATCAATGTATAATGCAACAAGCGTGAGTTGAAATGTTTGTCCGGAAATACGAAGGTAATTAGGAAGTGAAGTAGAATATTAATTGTTGGTAGTTGGAAGATGCTTCATGTTTATCTGCATAACGTATGGGAGCCAATTTGTCGCGGTAACTTCGTGTTATCTTATTGCTGAGCGCCTGTTATTGTATACTAGTTTGAATTTTGGGTTCTTTGTCTTCCGGCTAGCTATTATTACTACTCAGTCGAGCATATCTCTTGAACAGGGTGTGTAAACGGAAAGGATTTATTACTGAAAGATAACACTTATAAAAGAATTTGTTTTTACACTTTTATTACCGTCACAATTAATTAATTTCACATACTGACTCTTGATACACGCCAAACTGAAACTGTTATATTTTCTAATATCACTATAATCACTTATTTACTGCACATTATTAATTCGCGTATTTCACATTTATAACAAACTTTACTACGCGAGAGATTCTGTAGAATTGCGCGAAGTATAATGCTTGAACGATTCTCTTAAACTGTGCGACGTATAACCTTTGTATGATTCTGTTGGACTGAACGACGTTTACCTCGTGAATTATTCTGTCAAACTGCGTGTTACCCGTCTCTGGCACGGAATTTATACTCCCTCACCCCAATATGCCTAAACATTATAAACGAGCTGCTATTGGTTAATAAAACGCGCCAACATTAGCGTCTATATTTATATCCAATCAAAATTACGAACACATATGCTCTAGGGAAAATATTCCCTCCATTTCTGCAGAAAAGCGCGCTAATCTGACGTCATTTGCTTGCCTCTTCTAATTAATAAACAACTCACCCCCTCGCTCATTGTTACCCGCTCCTATTGTCAGTTTCAGTGAGGCCGTGTAAACTTATTTCTTAACAATGCTTATAATAAACAAACATCTCAAATCAATGTCATACAATAATGCTTATTTACACTACAATCACTCTGGCATTTACATTGTTGTGATATAAAATACTGCCACAGAAGTCATTAGTATCAGCCGAAGTAGCGAATGCATTAGCTTAAAGTCTCTGGGAATCCAGTGTAGAGTTAAATTTAGTACGTTTGTAGGCACGTAGATGATTCTGGAAAAGAGAAGTGAATTGTATTTCTGATATTTCAGCCAAGCCCCATGATAGTAAAGTAACAGAGGCGCACGTAGGATATTGGATTTGACTTGTGCATATATTACTCTCTCTGGTACCGTTTCCGATACCTACTGCTCGTGTGTTATTTAAAGCGCCCAGTGACTCGCTTGTGTGAGCAAGATTTCGCGGCTATTGCTACAGGTCTCGCTGATAAGCATTTTAGCGACTCACGGCAGGTTACGCTACCAGTATCTTTTATTGCGGAAACAGTTATTTAAACCGTAACTGTGATACTGCAGACGTTAGCAGGTATATTAATTCGAGTGCTACGATTCATAATCAGTTTCATTCTTTGTCTTCAAACGGTCAGCAGCTTGCTCCAGTAGCTCAAGTATTAGCTCACAATAAACTTCTCAGTCAATTTAAATTGGTGCCAGACTTTGCGACGGTTTCATGTTTTAATGTTGTTTTTACGTAAATTATTATAACTTGAAGATCTTATATTGTGCTGCTTTTGTTTTGTTTGGTTACATAATTTTAACTGCCCCACGTATGGGAGCCAATTTGATGCTGTATTAATGTTATATTATTTAACATTATTGTAGCCCCACATTGATGCGGTATTGCTTATAATGTTTGTTTACATCACGTGTTGAAGCCATCTTGTGACGTCATTCATTTGTTTGGTTTGTAGCTCCATCTAGTGTTAGCAATTTGCGGCAGTATTAGCTTTTGTTTGATTTCATTTCAAATGTCCTCCGGCTAGCTATTATCCTGTTGGCTTGGGCACGTATCTCTATACAGGTTGTGTAAACGGAAAGGAATCTTTCATCCAAAAATTACACTGATGAAGAAATTTGTTTTACACATTTATTGTCGAACACGTTAACTATCACATTTATACATTGATCTTAACACTCGCCAAACTGAAACTGTTATAATAACTTCTTACTGATAATTCTTTTAATCCACGTACTTCAATCTTTTATATAATTAACCTTACAATACTTTAGATCTTTCATAATTCTGCTGCGCGTAACTTGTGAATCTATATCCGATGTATGACGAACTGACTGACTGAAGACGACGTGTAGTGTACACAGATTTTTGATGAACTGACAACTGAAGACGACGTGTAGTGTATGAATGCTTTCGGCGAACTGAAGGACTGACTGACTTTACCTCCAACCTACCCTATTTATACGCCTTCATCCAGATACGCCTAAAGATTATAACTGAACTACTATTGGCTAATAAAACGCGCCAACATTAGCGTCTATTTTAATATCCAATTAAAATTATGAATACATATGCTTTAGGGAGGAAACATTCCAGAAGTTTCTACCGAAAACGCGCCAACATTACGTAACTTCCTCGTTTCCAATAATGATAAACAGCTCACCCCCCCTCTCTGCATTATTGCGCTATTATTGACAGTTTCAGTAAGGCCGTATAAACTTATTTCCCAATAATAATTACAATTAATAAACATCTGAAATCAATGTCACATAAAAATGCATATTCATATTACAATCATTATTTACATTTAAGTAATTTGTGATACAAATTACTGCATCAACTTTAACAATACACCCACGCATACCCTGAGAAAAGGATCTCATAGCTTAACACTACAGCAGCTGGCGCACGAGACAACAAAATCAACAACGAAGCAGGTAAAGTAATCGGCATCAAAGTGACGACCTTTTTCTTCTTCAAGCTCTGCCTCAACGGAGGGGGGACACTCGCTTACTGCGACCTACTAGATCCATTGCGCCTACCACCTCCCATGAGGAAGGGATGAAGTGAATAAACCACAGGAGGCTACAGACAGACTGTCCACAAGGACGCATGGAAGTTTCCTAACAATTGCTGGCTCGAACACCCGACCCACACTACTACTGCTGCCCAGAGAGGGTGATGAACGAACTTCCGCGCCATCTGTCCGACACCACGAAGGCTAGAAACACTTTTGAAACAAGAGAAGGAAAAATAATGAAAGATTAAAGGAAATCGTGGTAGTATTCGCCTACCGACCAGGGAAAACCAGGACAAACCCTAGGTCAAAGTGGGTGGTCGATGGGAGTCGAATGCGAGCTTCATACGTTACCACGGGGCCAACTTGCTCGGTATTCACAGAAGTGAAAAAACAATAGAGATGGCTGCCAAGGTTATTGAATAACAGCGTTCAGTTTTACCTAAATAACACATACTTTTCGTCAAATTTCGGTTTCCCCTAACATCGGATGTTGGGAAACACTGACTTTGGTTTTGGCCAATGCTACATCCGTCAACATAAAGCTCATCTTTGTTCCACGGAAAACGAACAGGGGCCGAGGAGAAAAGAGGAGGAGAAGCGAAGCATATAAATTATGATTGTTTGTGTTTTGTTTTCACGCATTGTTAATGTTCCGTTCCGGCTCTGAGCTCGCCTGCCGGAAGTCGCGGCTTCTCACACACAACCCGTCCGTCGCATTGTCCATGCTTACAACTCGACAGCAATGTGGAAGCGCAAGAGAAGGCAATGTTTGTATTACTTTTTGCTTACTCTTTGCTTCCTTTATCTCGCTTCACTGGCCACTATGTAGTGTATTCGCTGTCTCCAAACCTCTCATTATTTTATGTTAGTATTATAGTTGTTAACCATATTCCTTCCATTTTGCATTATTTTATTTATCTGCTTTATACATACTTAACCTGGAAAGATGTGGCAAATTAACGCACCAATTTCTACTACAGACAGAAACTTGGTATTTGAAGTATTTTTACTTTCTCTACTACGTATAGTAAGTAGGGGAAGTATTGTATACCACCCAAAAATTCAATACCGAGATTTCACCGGAAATATATGTTTTGAAACCCCCTGAAACCTGTGTGTGTGTGTGTGTGTGTGTGTGTGTGTCTGTCTGTCTGTCTATGAACAGCATAACTCAGAAACGAACAGTCGGATAAACACCAAACTTGGTATTTAGGTTCAGTATCTTCCAGAGATGCGACACGAAGGTTTTCAAGAAAATCCCCCCACCCCAAATTACCCCTTACATGGCACATTTTTCGAAAATTTTAATTTTCTAAAAAATGGCTGTAACGATTTTGATTAAAATATCATATGTTTAAGATATTTTCATGACAAATGAAATGTATATCTCGAATTTCCTGGGAATGTCTCCAAAAGTATTCTTCATTGTGAACGACTTTTGCATAACCGGTAAACCATAAGAGATAGACAAAATCTTACTACACAAAAAACGTAGATCGCGTTAAAATACACAATTTATGTTCTAGATATTGCTTGTTATTCCCTTAAATTTACCAAAACTTATACTTTTTCTTAAATGGGAAATCGTTATTCATTTTTTTTGACCTGGTAATGCAAAGAGACTGGAGTACTGCACATAGTTACTAGCTCTTAAAATATTTGACTATCGCTTAAAGCCTACCAATTCCCCTTGCATCTACAAGAAAATTAGCAATAAGATTAACATAAAGCATTTGGAGAATAAGCGCTTGTAAAAATAGTTTCTACAAGATCAGATTTTTTTTAGTTCCATTTATACCCCGTCCCTACGTTGGTTTTATCGGCAGCCTTTCCTTTGTAACTTGGCAATGCTGTTAACTCTTGGTTGGATTTCTTGCACGTTTTGTTTTTTAATCATTAGATCATATACACATTCTCATTCATACTTCTAGTCCCAGGGGAGGATAAGGAATGGCCTTGGCCAGAGAAAAATTCCCACCCCCAGCCGGTAATCGAACCCGGGACCCCTCGCACAGTAGGCAGTTGCTTTACTGACTGAGCTACTGGGCCAGCTTTGAAGTATTAACTCTTCGTGTGGGAGGGGAAAATATGTTTTCTTACATTTATGAACATATACTTTTGAAAGTCATACCGCAAGTAACACACCAAATCATGTATACACATTTTCATGATAATATCTCCAGTAGTTTTCAGGTTATTTAATTGTTAATTAATTACTTTTTCCCAAGGTCGCAGCTAAATGTCGGTTTCTAGGTTACCAAAAACGGAGGGAAATATTAACAACTCTTGTTTTACACGATTTAACCTTAATGAATAATATACTAATTAGCTTATAAACAAGATGTTAACATAGAATATTGTGAACATATCGTAGAAGACTTGTATTCCTTCCGTGTTTCATGAAATAAACCAACAAGACATTTCCTGGGTACATTTCTTCATTCTTCAGTAAACACCATTTTTAAACGAGTGTATGCTCCTTCGTAATGTTCTGGACTTTTGCTTTCTCTACTACTTATAGTAAGTAGGAGAAGCATTGCATTCCGCCCAAAAATGCGTTACCGGAAATACATGTTTTGATTCCCCCTGAACCCAAATAAAGCATTTTTGGAAACATGTCCGTGAGTTTGTTTGTGTGCCTGTCTGTGAACAGCATAACTCAAAAACGAAAAATCGGATAAATACCAAACTTGGTATTTGAGTTTAGTATCCTCCAAGGCTGCGACACGAAGGTTTTCAAGAAAATCCCTCCACTCACAACTATCCTTTGCATGGAACATTTTTCGAAAATTTTGATTTTCTAAAAAACGTCTTACGATTTTGATTAAAATGCCTATATGAAACATATTTACATGACAAATAAAATGTATATATTGAACTTTCTGGGAATAGCTTATGAAATCCTCTTCATTCGGAAGGGGTTTTGAATACTCTTGTATAACTGGTAAGCCTTAAGTGATAGACGAAAACGTAGCATACGAAAAGTGTAGAGCTCTTTAAAATACATAATTTACTTGAAATAATCTTTTTGTGACATAAGCCGTTTCTGAGATACCCATTATTAAAGGTTCGAATTGCTCAATACTTATTCTTTTATAGTCCCATCGATTTTCAGTTGTTTCTCGCGATTGAATGGGAACAGTATGGAATTTTAAGACCAGCATATAGCGTCCGGTTGTTAAACATTTGACTGTCGCTGTTCTCTTTGTATCTATAACGAAATGTGCAATGTAGCTATTTTTGCAAAGGTTTATTTGGATTAAATGTAGTGAGTAGAAAAATAAACTTTAATAAAAATAATTTGTGTACCCACCAATAAAGATGAAGGGTAGAGAAAGTTATGTGAATGTATCACATCAGAATTTTACTTTCTCTACTACGTATAGTAAGTAGGGGAAGTATTGTATTCCACCCGAGATTTCACCGGAAATACATGTTTTGAGACCCCCTGACTCCAAAAAAAGCATTTTTGGAATCATGTCCGTGTGTGTGTGTATGTGTCTGTGAACAGCATAACTCAGAAACGAACAGTTGGATAAACACCAAACTTGGTATTTAGTTTGAGTATCTTCCAGAGATGCGACACGAAGGTTTTCAAGAAAACCCCCCACCCCAGATTACCCTTTACATGGAACATTTTTCGAAAATTTTAATTTTCTCAAAAACGGCTCTAACGATTTTGATTAAAATATCATATGTTTAAGATATTTTCATGACAAATGAAATGTATGTCTCGAATTTTCTGGGAATGTCTCCAAAAGTGTTCTTCATTGTGAACGACTTTTGCATAACTAGTAAACCATAAGATATAGACAAAATTTTACTACACAAAAAATGTAGATTGCTTTAAAATACACAGTTTATGTCATATACATTTTTTGTTGTTGAGTGAACCATTTTCGAGATATTGCTTGTTATTCCCTTAAATTTTCCAATACTTATACTTTTTATCAAATTCGTTATTCATTTTTTTTGTCCTGTTAATGCAAAGACAATGGAATACTCCACATAGCAACTAGCTCTTAAAATATTTGACTATCGCTTAAAGCCTACCAATTCCCCTTGCATCTACAAGAAAATTAGCAATAAGATTAACATGTCGATATCTCGATTAACATGAAGCATATGGAGAATAAGCGTTTGTAAAAATAGTTTGTACAAGAGTAGAAAAAGTCATGTGAGTGTAACACATCAGATTTTTTTATGTCCTGGACATGCAAAGAGCGCTCAAAATATTTGACTATCGCTTAAAGCCTGCCAATTCCCCTTGCATCTACAAGAAAATTAGCAGTAAGATTAACATCTCGATTAACATGAAGCATATGGAGAATAAGCGTTTGTAAAAATAGTTTGTACAAGAGTAGAGAAAGTCATGTGAGTGTAACACATCAGATTTTTTCGGTAACAAATCACTTAGCTACCTCACTAGAAGCACTTGTTATATATTTTGGTTCTTGAAAATTATCCATTTTGCATTTAAATTCAGAATGTAAACAATGCAATGGATATAAACGACGACGACGACGACGTTGATGACGTTGCTATGCATATCCTTTCAATCATTATAAGCCCCTTATCCCTTGTCAATAAGTGTGCCTCATTGAAATAGTTCCAGCGAAATTCAATAAAAATAAATAAAATGCGAAAATATAGTATGTATACCACGGGATCAAAACATTTTTCTCTCACTTAATGTATAATATACTATTAATGGTAAACAAAAATATGATGGCAAGTTAAAATGTTACTAGTATAAACATCTATTTCGAATCTAACAAATATTTAAGTTAAAATGCTGGAAACAAATTTTTATTGATGTTTTAGTTTTTGAAAAAAATTTATAAACTCATGAGAAACAGCATTTTTCACTAATTTTAACGTACTAAATAGATGCTCTAATTAATATTCTTTAAATGATAATCGATTCTAAAGAAAAATCACTCCCAACATTTTTATACTCATAGATTTTGGTCGTTTCTCTACAAAATACGAAGGAAAGTGAACAAAAATTGCATCCTGTGGAATACTTTGAACACATAAAAATATAGAAAAAAAACAGAAACTAGAAAAACAGCTCTGAAGCTCTAAAAGGCTATCTGGCTCTCTTGCGCAGGCACCCATGTAAAATTATTTCTAATCATCAGTAATAGACACCAAATACAGATTGTGAAACTGGATGATTCATTCTTAATAATAGGCCTATAAACCCCCAAAATTGACTTTTTGAAGCATTTCGTTCAATTTTCTCTTGTGTACCGTTAAAATAACTATAGTTAGAACCTTCATGCATCGTTCGTCCCTATGTCATCAATTCATCATCAATCATATTAAATCATTGAGCGTGACATTAACATGCGTTTTTATATTCACGAATCTTTGATTCTGTATACAAAACGTAAATAGAGAGGGTGTTGAGCAAACAGAAACAGGAAATTATATAAAATAGGCCAGCGGAGACATAGCCCTGCAGTGTGTGTGTGTGTGTGTGTGTGTGTGTGTGTGTGTGTGTGTGTGTGTGTGTGTGTGTGTGTTTATCCCTTCACCTTCCCTACCACTCTTCTCTTTCACACACACTTTACTAAAAGTTCTTTTTTTATTCAGGGGGCTTCAAAACAGTATTTCCCGTGAAATCTCGTTATCGAATTTTTTGGTGGAATACAATACTTGCTCTACCTATTTAGGTAAATGAATAAATGACCAGAGAACGGAGGAGACGCTTCGCACCTCGACCTAAAGCGTATCTTTTGTACTTTACCACCCTCAGGAGGAACGGATGAGGTGAAGGAACGCGTAGGAGGCTGTAGGTCGCAGGGAGGCCGCCTGACAGAGGCGCGTAGAGGTCCCTAACGATTCCAAGCTTGATGGCCCGGTCACATCGGCTTCCCTCTGGTGGAACCGAAGAGAATTCGACCCACCTGAGGCGGCTCAGGGAAGTCTTGTCATCTGGCAGGGTCGACAAGAACTTTCCAACGAGTGAGCATCAGCGCCACCTCTCCGACGCTTCACAGCCCCTAAGCTTATATGAAACATGAAAAGCGAAATGTTTGGAAATGAGGGAAAGGAAATTCATGGTAGAAAATAAACCAATCCAGCATTCGCCTTGCCAACCATGGAAACCTACGAAAAACCCATGGTCAGAGTGACCGGCCCCGGGAATCGAACCCAGTACCTTCTGAATGCGAGCTTGGCACGTTACCGCGGATTCATCTCGCTCGGTTGCTTAGGTACATGGTAGAGAAAGTAAAAAATCCTTAGCCGAATTAAATTGCATTGACGTAATTACCGGAAAGTGGAACCGCTGACGCAGAAGGCTAGGATAGGAACTTGCACTCGCTTTTATTCACAAGAAGAAGCAGAGAGGAAAACCAAAGAAATCTAAATTCAGAGTTTTGCAACCGAACATCGGGGTCATGGCGAACTGTCAGTTGGCAAATCTGCACGCTGTGCTCGTTTGTATGCCATGAACTTGTAAGAAAGATTAACCTGCTCATATTGACACATTGAGCATGCCAATAATATAAGTGTGAACCGATTAGGTAGGTAGCGTCTGCTGGTCAGAATTTAATTAATGATAGCACGGCTTAGAAAGTGCGCTCGATATCAATCGATTATGTTAACGCCATCCACTTTGTACTGAAGCATTGGCACCACATGATACACCTCTGCAGTTCAGCATCTTCCACAAATGTAACGAAAATCAACCCGGTCAACATTTAAATGTACCTGTGGACTGTAAGGGCAATGTTAAATCTGCCGAGTTCATGACGCACTATCTCAGAAACAATTCAACATATCAGATTGAAATGTTTACAGGATGTGGCTGCATGCCTTCTAAGTTCTTTGATATACTTCTATACAATAAATCTATTTATTAAGGAAGGCAATATTGTTTTTTACTTTCTCTACTACGTATAGTAAGTAGGGGAAGTATTGTATTCCACCCAAAAATTCGATACCGAGATTTTACCGGAAATATATGTTTTGAGGCCCCCTGAAACAAAAAAAAAGCATTTTTGGAAACTTGTCGGTGTGTGTGTCTGTGAACAGCATAACTCAGAAACGAACAGTCGGATAAACACCAAACTTGGTATTTAGGTTCAGTATCTTCCAGAGATGCGACACGAAGGTTTTCAAGGAAATTCCTCCACCCCAGATTACCCTTTACATGGAACATTTTTCGAAAATTATAATTTTCTCAAAAATGGCTCTAACGATTTTGATTAAAATATCATATGTTTAAGATATTTTCATGACAAATGAAATGTATGTCTTGAATTTTCTGGGAATGTCTCCAAAAGTATTCTTCATTGTGAACGACTTTTGCATAACTGGTAAACCATAAGAGATAGACAAAACCTTACTACACAAAAAATGTAGATCGCGTTAAGATACACAATTTATGTCATATACATTTTTGTTGTTAAGTGAACCATTTTCGAGATATTGCTTGTTATTTGTTTGAATTTTTCAATACTTAGTTTTTCTCAAATGGAAATTCGTTATTCACTTTTTTATGTCCTGGTAATGCAAAGAGAATGGAATGCTCCACATAGCAACCAGCTCTTAAAACATTTGACTATCGCTTAAAGCCTAGCAATTCCCCTTGCATCTACAAGAAAATTAGCAATAAGATTATCATGAAGCATATGGAGAACAAGCGTTTGTAAAAATAGTTTGTACAAGATTAGAGAAAGTCATGTGAGTGTAACACATCAGACTTTTTAATTATGTCATCTTTGATTAAATAATTAAAAAAAAATAACCACCCAGGTTACTAACACCAAAGTAAATCTATTAACAGCATTTAGAGGTTTTTTTTAGCATAAACTTCAGTAGTTTCTCAGAAAACGGATCATTTGTACCAGAAAATGTCATTCACAGAAAAAGCTGCTCAAAACAAGAATAGAGACAATGTACCTATTCGTGTATATTTACAAAGAAAGAAACCACGTGGACTGTGCACACAGAAGCTGACATACTTAACAGGCTGCCAATTGTGGAGAAAAACTTCTCCTAAATGATGGGCTAAAGTTTAGCACTCTACTCCAAAGTGTATAGGAGCTATGATTCACTTCTGATTGATCTTCGTCACGGTGTTAAAGTGCTTACTTCCATGATGACCTTTGAGTCAGGGGAACAGTGAAAAATCACTTAGGAAAATATCTGGTGAATATGGAGGATGCGAGAAAACTTCCCAGATGAATCTTCTGAGCTCCGCCTGGGTCAAGATTCAACTTGGAAGTTTTGTCGTAACCTCCGTATTCACCGGAGCTTGCCCCAAGTGATTTTCACATGTTCCTCCAACTCTAATGTGTGTAATGTTTTTTATAAAATAGGGAAACTTATTTATTAGACGCCCCTCGTATCTCGGTATGGAAATTCTGGGTGGAATGCAATACTTCCTCTACCTTCTAGGTACGTGACAGAGAAAAGAAACAAAACTGTTTTCAAAATGAGAATGCAGTAGCATGCAATTGTTTCATTCTCAGTTGATGTGGAACACACACGCAGCTCTCGTGGCGCATGAAATTTGTCCCATGGAATTACTCAAGCAGCAGTGTCAGGAAATAAAAGCGCGAACATTGTTGTTGCTGGTAAAGCAAATAAGAGATGGAGAGGAATGATGTTTTCTCTGGGCAGAGAACAGATGTTTTTGTGACGCCGTGGGTCGGTTTTTTGCGCAAGACTCGAGTGCATGTAGTGATTCACTGTTCCCAGTATTTCCGCTGGTTCAGAAGTGAAACTGGCCGGGTCAAGGACAGACAGACAGACGAACGGCGGGACTGAAAACAAGAGCTGGACGAAACGAGGCCATCTCTGCCACCCCTTCGGGCTTAATCCATTTCTGTCGACATTTTCTTTTTTTCTATTTGGTTTCCAACTTATTGCATATACGAGGTTGCCCGAATGGCGTTTTAAACCTCGACTGATTATTAAATTAATTTAATATACTTCCCCCGTATCTTTTATGAAATTATTGCGCAATGATACAGAAGATTTTATTGTTAAATATCCCCTCTACTACTTATAATAACTTATGTCGCACAGCGCCAAAATATTCCTAATAAATGATGAAAAATCTTCTGGTATTCACAGAAATGTATGTGAAACGTGAAATGTTGTATAGCCCATAAGTATCTTTTGGAGGTATAGCAACTACTGGAATAGTGAAGTAATTTTTACTTTCTCTACCACGTACATAGTAGGTAGATACGGTATTGCATTCTGTCCAAAAATTCTATACCAAAGATTTCACCAAAAATACCTGTTTTGAGGTCCTGAATAAAATACGCATTTTTAGAAAAATGTGTGTGAGCGCGCGCGTATGTGTGGTGGGTGGATGTGAACAGAATAACCCAAAAACGAAATGTTGGATGAATAGGTTCAGTACCTTCCAAAGATACGTCACGAAGGGTTTCTAGAAAATCTCCCCACTCCAAACTACCCTTTATATAGAACTTTATCCGAAATTTTTTATTTTATAAAATACTGCTCCAACGCTTTGGATTAAAATACCGTATGTTTAAGATGTTTTCATGACAAATGAAATGTATATCTTGAATTATCTAGGAATAGCCTCTGAAGTCTCCTTCATTCTGAAAGACTTTTGCATAACTGGTAAAACTTAGGAGATAGACAAAATCTTACTACGCAACAAATGACGTTCTCGTTAAAACACACAATTTATGTCAAACACATTTGGTGGGGGGGGGCCTCAACCATTTTCGAGATATTCCTTGTTATTGGTTTAGATTATAAGATACTTATACTTTTCTCAAATGAGAACTCGTTATTCGTTCTCTCTCCCTCTCGGCTATACAAATATAACGGAATTTCAAAATAGCGAACCGCTCGTAAAAGATTTAACTATCGTTTAAAGCCTACTATTCTCCAAATTTGTTGTACCTACGAGGAAATATGCATAATGAGACAAATTCTGCAAATGTTGTCTGGATTAACACGTAAATAGATAGAAGAATATGCGTTTGTAAAAATACTTATACAAAAGTGAGTAGGGAAAGTCATGTGAGTGCAACACAATATTTTTTACTTTCTCTACTACGCATTGTAAGTAGGGGTAGTGTTGCATTCCACTCAAAAATTTTATACCGATATTTCAACGGAAATCTATGTTTTGAGGTGCCCTAAATCCAAATAAAGCATTTTTGGAAACATGTCCCTGTGTGTGTGTGTCTGTCTGTGAACAGCATAACTAAAAAACGAAAAGTTGGATAACCACCGAACTTAGTATTTGAGTTTAGTATCTTCCAAGGATGCGACACGAAGATTTTCAAGAAAATACTCCCACCCACAACTACCCTTTATAGGGAACATGTTTCGAAAATTGTGATTTTCTAAAAAATGGTTCTAACGATTTTGATTAAGTTACCATACTCGTATGTGAAAGGTATTTACTGACAAAGTTTATGTCTCTAATTTTCTGGGAATAGCCTGTGAAGTCCTCTTCATTAGGAAGGAATTTTGTATAATCTTGTATAACTGGTGAACGTTAGGATAGACGAAAAGGTACAACTCAAAAATATAGATCTCCTTAAAACACACAATTTACATCCAATAAGTTTTTTTGTGGCATAAGCCATTTCTGAGATATACGTTATTAAAGGTTCGAATTGTTCAGTACTTGTCATTCTTTTGAAGTCCCATCGATTTTCAGTTCTTTCTCGCGATTGCGTGGAAACAGTATGGAATTTTAAGGCCAGCAAACATTTGACTATCGCTGTTCTCTTTGTATTTATAACGAAATGTGTAATGTAGCTGTTTGTGCAAAGGTTGGATTGAATGTAGTAGATAGAACAATAAGCTTGTATACGCATTAATAAGGATAGAGGGTAGAGAAAGTCATGTGAATGTATCACATCAGAATTCTTTTTAGATAATCCACGCAAGGCCTTTCAGCCAGTCTACGTTCTCGTTGTTGCCTTATTCACCATACAGAATCGAAATTAATCGACAGTTTTAAAGCATCGTGCTTAGGAAGTAATAATTGACAGTTGTTCTCCTACATTCATTTTTTTTTATTCCTATAATCTCTGCATCGATTGGGCTAGTGATCTAGAAAGCTATTCTCATGCATTTTTCTGTTTATTATTGGCGATTGATGGATAAAAATAATTGTAATTGCATTGTAATTTTAACTTATTGGATCCAACTCTTGCTTATAATGTTTCTTGTTTAATTTAATTGGTTTTTCAAACTCATGTTGTTAAAATAATTATCCAATGACAAACATTCGTTAACCTGAATTAATTTACAGACAAACTATCAGCACTCGTGGTATTACTGAAGATAATTTTAAACGTGTACCTTGTCTTGGTTCCATAATTATTAAATAACATAAAGGCTACATAGCTTTCGCATAATGCAGAAATTTTTTTACAACAAAAGTGCGACCTACCTGATGAATATTGTGACGCAGCCGCTACGGCCCAAAGATATCGGGCGGTTGGCGCCGAGCGGTCCGAGTAAACAACGATAACGCCACTTGCCAGCGTAAACACCGAGCGCGCTATCGGGAGATATTTAGAACCTGTTGGAAGCTTTATCCCTCCCTCTCCTCCAGAAAGAGTGTAGAAATAGTTCTAGAAAGTTCGAGAGTCTTTGGAAGATCCCACTGCCTATATAAGCGAGCGCTCTCGCGGGCAGTGAATCAGTGCCAGTCGAGGCAGTCGCACGTCGAGTGCGACAGAGTGGAGTGAGTGCGAAGTCTTAGTGCGTGTTGAGTCTCGAGGTGAGGAGTGGTGACAGTAGAGTGAGTCCTGTCGGTCAGTTGGTGGGTGAATGAGAAGTGACATTGGTGAAGTGAGCTCGCAGTGAAGCTGAACTAAAAAAGAACTTAGAACATGGTATTGAAAACTGAGAGAGAACAGTGGCAGTTGAAAAACTAGACAGTCACAACACTAAGAGTGTTCACTCTAATGGCACCAAGTTAAACGCTTTGGAAGTGGTATAGTCCACACCATTCAGAACAATATTCTTCTCTGTTAATAAATATCGGTTGAATAGTGTCTGGTGTTACATTGAACATAATTATATCAGATTATTTAGCATACGCTGATAATGAACTCAATTACAACATACAGAGGAAATACAACAAAACTTTCTTGCATAGGGTTATTAAAGGATTTTGGCATAAGTATCGTTTCGTTATAAGCAGATCCAGCGATCTTTTGTTTAGTAATTTTCCGTGGAGTAATATCTATTTTCTACTCCTTGGATTCTCAACGAAAAGTCTCAAATATGTTCTATTATAATCAATTTGTTCGTATTCTGTTTCATAGGGTTTGTAAACCATTTTTAGCCTTTAAGTAATCTATTAATTGAAATTAGAAGCCCACATAGAAGCACTTTTTATAGCCTTTGTCTGCCAGAAAGAAAATTCTTCATTATTGTGAAAGATCCATCAAAACCGGTTGAATTGTTTCCGAGATCACCTTACGTACAGTCAAGTGCACGGAATCGTGCCGATATAATGCACAGTATTTTATGTTGGTAAGGAAATAAATCGCCTCTGCCACGCCCAGTCCCTTCTAGCGCTCCTGACCTGAAATTGGCCTGTTCCATAGGCTAATGTTTGAGTGCCAGACTTTTGAAATCAAACC
Source organism: Deroplatys truncata (assembly GCA_030765065.1). Taxonomy (NCBI): domain Eukaryota; kingdom Metazoa; phylum Arthropoda; class Insecta; order Mantodea; family Mantidae; genus Deroplatys; species Deroplatys truncata. The sequence continues at coordinate 21,020,853 of CM060979.1, forward strand.
AATACGATACAGACTCATCCAGGGGCTAGTGTTTTTGGGCTACGGGAAGGGAAGTAAAGCCGGTGGTCCCGTGTCGTAAATTTACGGCACGTATAAGAACCTCAAGCCTGATAAAAGAGGCCTCTGAGCAAAATTTGAGGTCTTTCACGCCCAATATAGAATGGGACGCTAAGAACCATAGTTAAAGAGCGTCCATAAATAAAAAACTCAATTCATTTTTTAGAGGCTGGTGTGGACCGTCGTTGCGAAGCATGCCTTCCAGCCATTCAGGTGAAATGTTTCCGTACTCCTTTCGACGCTCACCTGAGTTTTGTTCATAGGCTACTGTGTGTGTGTGTCGGGCTTGAATTCAAACCAATGAGAGATTGGTTCACTAAGGGCTGGTGTGAAACACAAGGAGTTCCACATAGGGTAATTTCTGCCAACATTAAATAAAGAAAATCACAATAGGGAAGTAGAACCATTGGCACTTATCCGTGTACTCGACTGTACACACACCCACACACACATATTCAGTCTTTATGTTACTATACATTGCAAAACATAAAAGTAGAATTCGTTTGAATTCTGTATACTTATACCCGTTATTTTAGCGGAATGGCTTAGGCGTTTGAACCCTAGGGACCGACCAATCCGACGGAAGGTTCTTTCGTGGTTTTCCTCGGTCGCTAGGCGAATGCTGGGTTGGTGAATTTGATCCGCGAATTTTCCTGTCATCCCTTTCATCACTACACTTCACATTTCTCTTCACCGTCATACCAGGCATTGGGTTGATTCACCCGTCCTGCATGTGCAATGACCCAGAGTTTGCTTGCTCCTCGACGGTCTGCTGACCCAAGGTATTGACTTGTAAATCCTTGGGGGATAAGTCCTAAACTATATTCACTCTTAGGTTGATCCGCGGCAAAACAAACCCACGTGGTCAGTGCACCGTGGTGCAACACGGTAGCAATGCGCACAGGAAAGTAGTCCCATGCTAATCTCTGAATTTTAGAATGAATTTATCCTTAAATAGTATAATATTCTATACAAATACCTAAGGTTTTATTTAACGCTGATTTATACCGTAAAACAGAGCTACAAGTCTCATGACGCAATTCGTATGAGTCACCTGACATCCGGGTAGCGCAGAATATTGTTTACAGCCAGAAACCAGCAGTTGTGTTTAGTATCATGGCGGACGGTGAATTTGCTCTTGTGTTTTCGTCGAATTACGTAAAGCATTAGCATTGGCTAGTGGTGAATTATAAGTTATGTGAGAAATATTCAACACTTTCCGCGAAAGAAATGGTGAAATTAACTTCTGAGTTCACCGGTGTTTCGAGTACAAGTATAAACAGTGCTTGTGCAGAAAAATCTGAAACGGGAAAAGTGGCTACACCCGAAAAAAAAGAAAGCATATGAAATACGCGATGCAAGAATGTAGTGATTTTAAGAAGAATGCAATTCGCGTAACAGTTCTTTTTAAAATGAGCCGCCAACAGTTAATAAAGTGCCGCTTCCAGAGAGCGAATAAATTAGGTTATCGCATACCTGTTACTTTATTTTTCGCTCATTTATTTTAGAATTAACTATTATTATATGTGCAAAGTTTATTTTGTTGCAACTATCAATCTTATCACCTTTAACCCTTAACAGAATATGCTAGTCACCGTTTCAGTTGTCGAAATAAGGACTCTGTTCTTTTTTTGCACTACGTGCCGCTTGTACTCGCCACATGGTCTGAAAGTGTGACAGTATTTCTAGTGCGAATGGAGGAAGGATACATTATAGTGGTGCACTGGTCACCTGGGGATCAACCTAAGAGTGAATACAGAGTAGAAGGAGGAACGTAATCTGTTAAAGAAGAAGAAGCACTCTTCCTTACGCGGATTTCTCGTTACTTGTCTTGTTAGCTCAGCTAGATTGCTCAAGCGTTAGTTCATTGCCTAGCATTCGGCAAGGTCTTAGTTCGGATCCGGAGGACCAACAAGAGGAAGACGTAGAATATACAGGATCGTGCGAAACATCGTTAACCAGGCTAGACCTTATTCTTCTATCCTCCAAATTATAGAACGACATTTGAGAGAGACACCCACAGGCACATAACTCGAACACGTATTTGGTGCGACAAATTGAAAATGTGTTGCCATGGCATGAAAAGGTTACAGACAGTTGACAACAAACCAGCCTCACCGCAACTTATTAGTAGACACCCCGGCTTGTATTTCAGATTTATTTCTTCGTTGTTCCGCCGCCTTGACTCTTTGACATGCGGCGGAATGTTTATGAAGACACGAGAGTTATAGCGCGCACATGGTTTGCAAGCCCACAGCAGAGCAGGGGTGTGCTCCGCACCTGCTGGAGTAAGGGGTAGCAACGTGATATCAAAGATAATTACACACAAGCTCTTTTCAACCAATATATCCTCTCATCGATGCCTTATTCACCAATAAGAATCGAACTTAATCGGTAGTTTTAAAGTATGTTGCTAAAAAACTAAGAACTTGCAGTTTTTTCTCCTATTCATTTTTATTCCTATAATCTCTGCTTCGATTCGATTAGGGATCTATTCGTCGTTTCTTATAAGCTTGTCCCGCTGAGATTCATCATTCCGCGCTCCCTTTCCTCCCCCTTTTCCTTGATTGGCGAATATATACCTTTGAATGGCGATGTACAAGCCCTGTAAGGTCAGGCGATCAAACATTCTGTCATGATAGATGCACTTGCTTTCAACATTCTGAGAGGCAAGTGTAAACCGAAGGATCCTCCTGCCTATTTTTGATAAGAATGTACATGCATTAACTCTGTCACGTAGTATATTTGATTCATACGGTTATGAAAACGTACTTGCTTTCAACATTCTGAGAGGCAAGTGTAAACCGAAGGATCCTCCTGCCTATTTTTGATAAGAATGTACATGCATTAACTCTGTCACGTAGTATATTTGATTCATACGGTTATGAAAACGTACTTGCTTTCAACATTCTGAGAGGCAGGTGTAAACCGAAGGATCCTCCTGCCTATTTGATAAGAATTTACATGCATTAACTCTGTCACGTAGTATATTTGATTCATACGGTTATGAAAACGTACTTGCTTTCAACATTCTGAGAGGCAGGTGTAAACCGAAGGATCCTCCTGCCTATTTTATAAGAATTTACATGCATTAACTCTGTCACGTAGTATATTTGATTCATACGGTTATGAAAACGTAAATTTAACAATCATCTTCGAATATATTAAGATAAACTAACATTAAATAAGGAACTATTTTGTATCGCACAACAACCTATCTCACGACAGCAGCTAACGAGAGGTGACTTGTGTACGTGTTACGAGACACGGGGCAAGGATATATGGAATAGGGATTCGAAATATAAAAAGCATAATACGAAAAGAAATAAAACTGGTGTGGAATCAGGTAATCCACTTATGTGATTATCAGGGCCCAGATTTTGATGACGTAAAAGTGACAAAGTGGCTAAAATTTAAAAAATGACATAAGTATTACAAAAAATACCTAATGAATGACTGAAATTTATTTAATTAAAATTAATGTACCTAAGATTATAAATTAATTTTAACATGAATATAACCGCTATACAGTAGGAAAAGTAGGTATTAAAATTATTAAAAATATATTTTGACACACACAAGGACTAGCACAATAGCAATCTGACTGTACGCACTTATTAAAGCGAGAAAGGGAAAACTGACCTGTCCCATCTCTAGTGTGGAACATGAATTCATAACTTTAATGTTACCTGCTCCTCTGCAAGCAACCCTTCCCATTAACCATTTCTAACCATTAAATAGGAATATTTTCCCCCAAGAATGCCAATAAAGAATGTACAAAGTTTCTCTTATTTCTCGGTTGGATAGTGATACTAATGCGTGAAAAGTTATTCTTATGTAATGTCAATAATATAAAATCTTCTTTACTTATACTCAATGTAAATCCAAGAAAATTACTAAATGAAGATGCAAAGAGTAAGAAAACGACGTAAAATGAAAAGAAAAATCTCTAATATATTCACATGATGTTCTCTACCCTCTATCTTTATTACTGAGTATACAAACTATTCTTACTAAAGCTTATTTTCCTATCCACTACATTTTAGTGCAAATAAACCGTTGCAGAAATAGCTACATTACACATTTCGTTATAGATACAAAGAGAACAGCGATAGTCAAATGTTTAACAACTGGACGCTATATGCTGGCCTTAAAATTCCATACTGTTTCCATGCAACCGCGAGAAACACCTAAAACTCGATGGAATAGTAAGAGAATGACAAGTATTGAACAATTCCAACATTTAATAATGGATATCTCTGAAACGGCGTATGCCACAAAAAATATTTTAAGTAAATTGTGTGTTTTAAAGATCTACAGTTTTTGTATGGTACGTATTCGCCTATCGCTTAATGTTTACCAGTTATATAAGATGATACAAAATTCCTTCCGAATGAAGTGGACTTCACAGGCTATTCCCTGAAAATTCAAGATATACATTTTATTTGTCATGTAAATATGTTAATATGATGTTTTAATTAAAAATTGTTTGAGCCACTTTTTAAAAAAAATCAAAATTTTAGAAAATTGTTGTATATAAAGGGTAGTTAGGTGGGGGAATTTTCTTGGAAATTTTCTTGTCGCATCTTTGGAAGGTAATGAGCCTAAATACCAAGTATGGTATTTATCCGACTTTTCGTTTCACACACACAGACGGATCTATTTCTAAAAATGCTTTTTTTTTATTTCAGGGTTCAAAACATGTATTTACGGTGAAATCTCGGTGTCGAATTTTTGGGTGAAATGCAGTACCTTCTCTATGTACATGGTAGAGAAAATAAAATTGCCATAATAGCATAAAATGACCAGAAAAACCTAATAAATATGAATTTTCATAATCTGGGACCCATGATGAGGATTTACGTACATGTTAGCAATGTCTATGATGCAACATTTAAAATGACATGTCATCAGAATCCGGGTCCTGGTGATTATACTATTGCTTGTAATTTTTCTTAGGTAATTCACTTGAGTTTTGAAACTTATGATTGTCTTTGGATAATTATTTCTCGGCCTTAGATCTCGAAATAGTTAAATGAAATGAATACAAGCATTCATTAACCTCAGTTAAATAACGAAAAACTAGCAGCACTCGTGGTTTTACTGAAGAATAAGTTCGTCAAATTAGTCACTAGCGGTTAAAGTTATAATAAAAGTAACACAGAACCTTCCTAGGGTTTCTTGTAGAGCTTCTAGCTCACCGCTGAGCTCTACGGAAGAACCGCTGGTGTTTACTACGAGAGTGAAAGTGGCATTTTCCTAGAAATAGTCCCAAAATAATCTAGGAACAAATGGAGTGAGTCAGTAGTGCGGGTCATGATCTTTGTCGTAATTTATGTGTGGTGACTCAGGTGCAGCGCAGCGGCCTGTCACACAATTTAACCACATAACAGTTGTAGATGACAAGTTAGACCGTTGTAATAAACAAAAACCTCGGCTGCAGCTGTTGGCGCTGAGCCCAGCCTGCCTTTCACCGAAACCACCAAGCGAATTGATTCCAGCAACAAACTGACAAAAAATAACAGTTCATCGGGACCACTCATGAGGACTCCTCACTGACTGCCCTCTGCGCGGTGCACAAGTGATACACAGTACGAGTGGGTAACTGCCTGACAATCGCCAGTAGCAATCTAAGGACAAACTTTGAGGAGAGGTGTATCTAATTTCGGGTATTGCTAATTAAAATGAAATGCATAGTAAACCACAATAATAATATCTTTGATTGCAAAACAGTTAGGTCATAGACCATGATTCAATGAAAAGGTACATCAGTGAACGTTTTTATATAACACAAATTACATCGGACTTTCTCGGGTGTCCATTTGAGCTGTCAACTGCTTGAAACTGGTTAATGACTAGTTGAGATAGTCCGAACAAGTTCATTTAAATGCCCATTGCTTAAAACACGTGGATGCTAATGAATTTAAGCGTTGAATATGTAGCGGTTCCCTTGGTAGGACCCCACTACGTTGATGATGATGGATGCTGTATTACGTACCTGTAGGTCGTCTTGATGCCCGTACTCTTGTGATGTATCACGACGTTCTCGTAGACTGGAATCTGATGATCGTGTATCTGTATTATTGTATGTGTGTTAGTAGGTATAGTGTAATTATTATTTTATAATTGTGCCATGGCTGCTGTGTTTGTGTCGGAGAGCACTTTTGTATTGTCAGGGTTGAGTATGCAGAATGTTAAAATATTTTACACACACGTATTCTGTTAATTATTACACTTGTATTTTGGATGAACCACACAAGACATTCACAATTCACTATTACCTTTGTTATGTTAACATATGTATAACTGGTAGACTTTAAATACGTAGTTTTAGCGTGACGAGCTTATACACTACCTTCCTGCTCGAACACTGACAAGCTTCTGTTAGCGTTCCTTCCAACCGTTTTATTAACGTACGTATTTGAATTATAGGCATTTATTAATGTACCCGATTGTTGCTACTGTCCAATAACATCCAATAACAGTTTATAGACTTCCATTGTCTTAATAATGAATCCAAAGTTCGTTATATGCTTACGTACATACTACTGCATTTCTCGTAATTTTATATTACTGGTTATATAGCTAACAATGGCCTTTCCCCCTCATATTATATTTTATGTTATAACGTTATATACTTGTTCTCTACCATGTGTACATTATGAATATATGTGTTTTAACATCCTCTTTAATTATTATACTACAATATTAGTGAAGAAAATACATAACACGTAATACTAAAACAAAAAATATTAAAGAAAGGAATTATTGTGTTGATGCTGAGAAGCTGTGAATTAGATACCTTATCACATTAATGCGTTATCGTATTAGTTTGTCCGTGGCTAGTACTGTATGTTGCTTCAAATACAGTTACTCATAGGCTGTCTCAAAATAAGAGATATGTGAGTCTCTTAACAGATCCTTTAACTATTTACGTTTGTTCAGTTACTTGTTGCAAAAACTGAGTGGTTGATGCGTTCTTGTTTAAACCGTTTTAGTCCTTCGTCCTCTCTAATCTCCAGTACTTCAGCTGTACTACAGCTGCAGAATCAACCACAATTGGCTTGAAACAGGTCACCATTTTTCATTACGCCAACAAGAAAGATCAAACGAAGGTTTAAGTACTCAAATATCACTAAAATCGTTATTCGTTTCTTCTGTTGCTTCTTAAGTTTCGGAAAGTTCCAATATTTTTTCAGGGAAGTGAAATGCGCTCAAGTCTTTTTGAAAGAGTCTTACTGAGCCTGAACACAGTCTGCGCCAGATCTGAAATAAGCTTATTTTGACCTTGTAATGAAAGATTTAGTGATTGCAAATGTTGAACAATATCTGTGTTAAGGGAAATATTAGACTCATTCTTTAAGGAATGCTTTGATAGTTTATAGTATTGGGAAAAAGCCATTAAGAAGATTATATACAGAACGTCACCTTGCTGAGCATTACCACGATACATCATTTGGCCACGCATCTTTGTCGATTTCTTGTGTGAAAGGTTTGAGCTGTTGATGCTTTTTGGCACTTGATACTATTAACCTGGTCACTGTCTTGTGACCGAAAATACATCGATTGCTGAAACACATACATTCTGATTATACACGTGATGGGTGTTGTAGGATGACTTGAGAATGAGGTAGGAAAATGGATGGTAATTAATTGTTCTTTCAAACATGCCGTGTGTAGGCTAAGGTTGGAAGGGTAGAATCAGCCTGAAAAATCCAATACCATAGTCGGAATTTGAACCCGGATCTTCGGCTTTCCGTGCCTTTGTTCCAACTAATTGAGCTACCATGGCAACCTACTGGCCAGGGTGCAACGGCTGGTGTGATGTGCTATCAGAAGTAGGATTATTTTCGGGTTGTTATTGCTAATTTTGAAATCGAAGCATATTTTGGAGAATTACACAGAAACCTAAATTTTGCTGCTGGTGGTTGGATTCGCTTTGCGATTATTTCCTTCCGACGCTTCAAGAGCCTCACCAACTTGGCACGAGAAGATGCACTTAGAACTTATGACGAATGCAATTTCATTGCCCATTCTAAAACATCGAAGAAAGTGCAAGCTTCATATTCCCTAAAATCACTGAAAATTAGAAGAAAATGTTACTTCGATTATAATTAACTTCTGTATCACTAGTGATATATCAGTTACATCCTGTACGAAGGCAATAATGGGTGGAGAAAGAGCCGTATGGACTTTACCAGCGTTTTTATGGAACTAAGCTATCTTGCACTCTGTGTAGTGTCATGCAAGACACTACACCCTTGTATATTTGATTGCATTACCGTAAAAAGTCAGAAGAAATATGCCCTGGTATTTGGTAACGCGAATCAATGTTTAGAAACAACGAATGCTGTCACATAAAATGGCTAATGGAAGATAAGTTTGAAAATTTATCAGAAGTAGTCCGAAGAAACAAAGGCAGTATTACACACGAAGGCTTTAATAACCTTGAGGGCTTGCTGGAGATGATAATATAAGCCAACCCAATTTGCAACAGCATCTCTGCACGCAGGAATGTACATCACTTTCTCTCTCGACGCCGGCAGTGCGAGTGACGTGGGCGGGCGCCGCCGCCGCCGCACAGAATCGATATCCGCTTCTCTCTCTCGTTCCTTCATACTTGACACAGAGATGTCGCGTTTCTTCCGTCGGGAATTGTCTCTTGACCCGCAAACAGGATGTGCTTGGTTGTAGACACTGATCTCTGGTGTCCGTTACTCAGGTTCCTCACTTGCCCTATTCATGCATGGTCATTTTGCTACACTGGCTGTACACTGACGTGTATAAAAAGTGATCCATAAGTGAAAGGAGTTGCTTGTGTTGGTGCTGATAAAATCTAGCCCCACCCTCTACCAGCCACTGGATTCTAGCCACTGAATTGGCGGGGTACTTTACCTCCCCCAAACTACGGCCGAAGGGTAACATTACAAGTTAAACTTTATATTTTCATGTTACACTACCGTTTTCTTATTGTTCTTTAGCAGCGGCAACAACTTAGCCTTCGTCTCCATGTCGCTGTATGTAAATGTCGGTAGCTGTCGTTCAGTTAACCGTACATGCTAAGAATTCTCCACCCCTTCCTTTAGAAGGCCGAATTATTTGTAATTGGTTTAGCCTTTCCCTTGTACCAATCGTAGTGAAACTCTTTTCATAAAGGTGGCATCCGAACCACCCCTTCATGCCACGCAGATTATAAATATCGCTCATTGGTTAGTTGTATCTATGTCCCTGCATTGTTTTTCAGGCCAGTGACACAGACAAGTGAGATTGGCTGGGTGGCGTTAAATGTTGCTTACCTGAAGGTGGAAACCATAAAACACTATGGCAATCTAGGAGATTGGGCCACTTTTTATGCATACATAGTAGCTAGAGACGTATTCCATTCCACCCAAAAATTTGATAACGAGACTTCACCAGAAATATGTTATGAGGACACCTAAATAAAACAACATTTTTAGAAAAAGGTCCTGTGTCTGTGAACAGCATAGCTCAAAAACGAAAAATATACTACACAAAAAAATTAGATTTCTTTAAAACGCAATTTATTCCAAATAACATTTGGATATCCGTTATTAATGGTTCGAGTTGATTAATACTCTTGTCATTCTTTTTAAGTGCTGTTGACATTCAGTTGTTTCTCACGATGTCATTGGAATAGTATGGAATTTTAAAGCCAGCGTATAGCGACCAGTTCTAAAACATTTGACGATCGCTGTTCCCTTTGTATCTATAACGAAACGTGTAATGTAGCGTTTCTGCAAAGGTTTATTTGGATTAAAATGAAAATAAATAGGAAAATAAGTTTTCGTAAGAATAGTTTGTACAGGGTGATTTATGAAGAACTGATTCTTTTTTTTCTTTAATTGCTTCAAAACGAGTAATGCTAGCGACAACTTGTTATACTTGAAATGCAGAGGAATTTTCGGAGATTATTTACCTCTATAGCAAATGTTGAAAATGTCCTCCATCCTGCATAAGGTACAATTCTACACTCGTTCCATGTTGCTGGCCACTCGGAGGACTCTGTTGTCATTGAGCTTGAATCTCCTGTGTAATGTTGTGCTTCAGATCGTGCAATGCCTGGGGACGTGTGGCATAAACCCTGTCTTTTAAGTAACCCCATAGAAAGAAGTCCGGCGATGCTCTACATCGTCTAGTTGCTCAGCAAACTCCATGAAAATCCGTCGGTACTCTGCAGTGTTCACATTGTTTTCAAAACAAATTGGTCCCACTATTCTCTGTGTGCATATTGCGCACCAAACTCCGATTTTAACTGGTGCATAGGTGCATAGCCGGATAAATGGAACCATACTTCATCTGTGAACCTTGTGATGGACAATATGGCAGGATTTTGCACGATGAACGCCTGAAACCAAGGACAATAATTCAGTCGTCTATCCTTATCTGGTTCCTGTAACTGATTCTATACGGCTTTAGGCCTACACTTTCCACAGCTCTCTGACACATTGAGTAGCTGTACCCTGTCCCCTATAACAAACACAGGGTGACTGATTCAGTCGTGCTCTTACGTGAACAACCGTGGGAAGCCTAGATGAACGAGTTTTGCCTTTTTCTTTCACCAGAGATCCAGTTGTTTCCAATTTGTTTACCAGTCCCTATTGCGTTTCTTTGGGGAGGATTCCGAAGACCAAATTTTTTCGGCATGCCCTTTGAGTAGCTGTAATTGAGTTCGTAATCCAGGATTGCTTTACAAGAAAGAGTCGTTCATTTAATGTGTACTCCATTTTCACGTTGACACGAATAAAACATGAATATCTGCGCATCTAGTGACAGGCAATCGAAACTCCAGAACATTCTGCTTAATGTGGTGCTAAAATTGGGGCATTGAGTGAATTTCGAACAGAATAATTAAAGAAAGAAATGCCTCAGTTCTTCATAAATAATCTGTATAACCACTAATAAACAATAGAGGTTGAGAAAGTAACGTGAATTTATCGCATTAGATATTGTTATCAATTGGGTGCAAAAAGGCTTCATCAGCGCTTACCTTCTTGTCTTCCAGTGCATGCCATTGCTTGATAAACTTGAGCTATCGTCTTCGGAAGCTACTCAAGAGTTTTTGGAAACGTAAATGTTCCATCGACAGTTTGGGACCTACTTGTAACACGCTGTGTTCGCAGCACAAGATGAATTTCGCGGCAAGGAATGTGCAAACACCCGAGCTGCAGCAAACGTTCCCACACACGTCGCTTAGTTCCCTGACCTAACACACACATCAGGACACGTGAGCGGGATTCCCATCGTTGATCAAGTGTGTGCATCATCCCAACTTGAACGCCTGATCAATCTACGATCCGTTTGAATGCCGTCCAACCCCTACTTCCTATGACATCATCTTGGAAATACTTTCCTTCTCAGATCAAGTCACGCTGTCTCGCGCCATCTTCTGCTGCATCTTGTACCTAGTTCAGCTTGCCTTTTGGGGAACCAAACTAGCCACGAAATAAGCAACTAAAATTGAGGGGGAAAATCTATTGTGTTGCATTCACAAGACTTTCTCTACCCACTGTCGTTTATTTTTACCTAACTTCTGCAAACTATTCTTAAAGCTTATTTTTCCATCTACTTCGTGTTAATCGAAATAAACATTTGCAGAAATAGTTTCATTACACATTTCGCTGAAGTTGCAAGAAGAATAGACTAAACTGAATCGATAGTCAGATGTTGCTTAGCAGCTCACTATATGCTGACGTGGATATTCCATCGCGAGAAACAATCGAATAGCAACAGTACTTTAAAAGAATGACAGATGATGCCACAAAAAAGTTATTTGACATATCGTAAAACTACTCAACTATCGTCCCCATTCTCAGGCGGTAACTGTGGCTCGTACTCGGGAGGCCCTGGGTTCGATCCCCGGCGACCGCCCGATCTTACCCATGGGTTTTTTCGGGGGTCGTTAGATAAATGCTGGAGTGGTTTCTTTCATCCCCCAAATTTCCTGTACTCCATTTCGTCCCATTAATCATTAAATTCACCCTTCACTCCGTTTCGCCTATTTCAGGATTTAAAGTGTCGGCGATAGTGTTTCGGTACTGCGTGGCAGGGGGAAAGGATGCTCTGTATACTTTCTCCGTCCGTCGGCCTTCGGCTGTTTGCCGGGATTTAAGGACCGCCCCTAGAGGGATGTTGAACCCTGTGTGGGGCGGGGTCCCATCTGCCTGTCCGACTGCCGGAGCTTCTATATCCGAAACTGAAGGGACCCTGCCGTCACTCCTGGTTCCCGCTGCCCGGTGTCTCCCTTCACTTCATCCCTCTCGGTACAATGTCCGGATTCACTGGATCGGTGCCCAATCCCCTTCGCTTCAAATCCAATACAATGCTCCTCATTTCTGAATTTCTTACTTACAGCTGCCTAATTGAAGTAGGATATTTTTCAACAGCCTTCTGTTTGTGTTTCTAGACATGCGGGTTGTTAGTTTTAGTCTTTAGTTATAAAGATTGCAAGGTAGGCATTTTAAAATATATTTGCTTTACTAAACCACTGCTGAAGTATAGTTGAAAGACTTTATTGCAAGTACATAAATCGAACAAAGTACACGGTAATCAACTCGCAAAACATTAGAAAGCTGTCAAATATAAACAAATTTCATTTGTTTTTAGAAACATGGCATTCTAAAAATGTTGAGTATCGTCCTCGTAGCACGATGCGTCGGTAAAGATTTATGGAACTACAGTGCTAGGAAAGATCAGATTACCGTAAATACCAGAACACTGCTACTTCTGGTGATGCGCACTAGCATTAGCACTTGGGCGACCAGTACTGTCGCAAGTTTTTGGCTTCTTGCAGAACTTGACGGCGAACTTCCTTTAAATACTTCACATTGTATTTTCAGTTCAAAACCGAAATCGTTCGGAGTAGGAAATAGTGCAGCAGTGAAAAATCGAAGCTCATTGGGAATTATTGATGACTGCAAACGAACACATCGCTCCATCAATACTAGGGGTTTGTAAAGTAGCGGCAACATAACTAAACTTATTTAACTTGCTTCTGCAATTCAACACCCAATCTGCAGCATCATTTCTAGGTTTTTATTTTCTCTACTGCTTACCTATAGTGCGTAGAGGAAGCATTGCATTCCCCCTCCCCAAAAATCTGATCAGTTAACTTCACACGTCTTTCGCTTCCCTCTATTACTTATTAGAGGGTATACAAATTATTCTTGCGAAAGTTTATTTTCGTATGTACTTCATTTTAATCGAGATAAATCTTTCCGAAAATACCTACATTACACATTTCGTTATAAATACAAAGGGAATAACGATAGTCAAATGTTTTAAGAACTGGATGACATACACTGGCCTTAAAATTCCATAGTCTTTCCATAACATCGCGAGAAACAGCTTAAAATCTACAGGACATTAAAAATGGCTAAGTGTTGAACAACTCGAACCATTAATAACGGATATCTCGGAAAAAATGGCTGACAAAAAAGTTATTTGAAATAAGTTGTAAGTTTTAAAGATATCTACTTTTTTGTTTAGTAAATTTTCGTCTGTCGCTTAACGTTTACCAGTTATACAAGATTATACAAAATACCTTCCGAATGAAGAGGACTTAACAGGTTACTCCCATAAAATTCAAAATACACATTTTATATGATATGTAATTATCTTTAATAAGTGGTATCTTAATTAAAATCGTTAGAGCCGAAAATCAAACATTTCGGAAAATACTCCATGTAAATTGTAGTTGAGGTGAGGAATTTTCTTGAAAGGTTTAGTATTGCATCTTTAGAAAATATTGAACTTAAATACCAAGTTTGGTATTTATCCGACTTTTCGTTTTTTGAATTCACGATACACGCGCGCGCGGGCGGATTTTTTCCTAAAATGACGTTTTTGGGGGGGTTTAGGGGCCTCAAAATATATATTTCCGGTGAAATCTCGACGTAGAATTTTTCGGTGGAATGCAATAATTTCTCTACAATGTAAGTAAAGAAGGTAAAACGAAACGTCGGTTAGATACCGGACTTGGTATTTAAGCTTAGTGTCTTCCGAGGTTGCGACATTATTATTTTCAAGAAAATCTTCCCATTCCAAGGTACCTTTATTTTTTTATTTTCTCAAAAGTGGTTCTAACGATTTTGATTAAAATGTTGTATGCTTAGGATATTTGAATGACAGACAAAATGTATATCTTGAATTTTCTGGGAATAGCCTTTGAAGTCCTCTTCATTCTGAATGACTTTTGTGTAACTGGTAAACCATAAGATATAGACAAAATCTTGCTGCACAAAAAATAAATGCAGATCTCGTTAAGCTCACTTATTTATGCCAATTCAAGTGGTAAGTCGCTATTCGTTTTTCCTCGTTGTAATGCAAAGAGCTTGTAATTTCAAAAGCCGTGGCATAGCGATCCGCTTTTTAAAAATCTATAGCATTCTTCTTATACCTACAACGAAAGGTGTAGATGTGTAATGTAAGTTTTTCTATATGAACAAGAACTTGATGGACATTTTGGGAAGACTGGACAAGTCTTGTGAATGCAACAGATTTTTTTTTAAATCGCTAGTGTTCTAATAAGTGCAGAGATTGCAATTTAGATTTAAGAATATCCACTTTGCAATGGAATGTTATGTCACCACTAAGGACAGAATACCATTGTACAGTAGCTGCTAGTAAGGGCTATTCGGCCTAATTGTAATTGCAAATTTCTTTATAGATAATCTTCTTCTGAAAGCACTTGTGTGTGGTTATCAGGGCGCAGGTTTTGATGATCTAATTGAAAAATGACCTATAAAGTGACTCTAAAATTTTAAAACGATAATTACAGAAAATTACTTAAGACAGAATTGTTTAACTTATGAAAATTAGTGAATAGAAAGTTGTACATTAATTTTTACATGGATTTTACTGCTATATACTAGAATAAGTAGGCTTAAGAATTATGATGAGATAATGTAGAAAATTAATTCAAAATGTGTTTATACCATGTTGAATCTGAAACGAAAATTAAGAACATTGTTGTTGAAACAGGTCTTACAAAACTGTAGCATTAACTCTTTTGAGTTCTCAGATTAACAATGCAACCTGACTTTACACACTCATTGAGGCGAAAAAGGGAAAACTGACCCGACTCATCCCTAGTTTGGGACATGAATTCACAACCGTTTCCCTGACAATCAATAGCCACCCACAAGAAACGCTTTGAGGTTTTTGTTTTCCAAGAATGCGAGTAAAGGGTGTACAAAGTTACTATTATTTCTTAGTTGAATAATGAAATAGCTGATGTTTGAAAAGTTATCCTAATGTAAAATATCAGTGATGTAAAACTCTTTATATACTCAATGTAAAGAACAAAATGACTCAATAATGACCTAACATCGAAAACTATGCCCTAACATAGAAAATGGCGTAAACTGGCAAAAATGACGTAATACATATGCGTTTTCATAATCTGGGAGCCAGAAAAAGGATTTCTGAACATGTTAGCAACGTGTACAACGCAACAATAAAAAGATGGTATGTCAGAATCCGGGCCCTGGTGATTATAATTACATCTCTCAGGACCGGTTTGACAGTTTAAGGTTAAGCCGAAGCTTTAGTAAGCTACAGATGCTGCTTAAGTTTTGCGAGTTTCACAGTAGAGCAACGAGGTTTGGCTTTACTGAGCTGAACAACTCCACGGCCTGCTCGGCACAAAGCAGAAGATCCGGTTGCTATGCGCTAGGGTCTCTGTGGACACGTCGAAGCGGGTGGTTACAAGGATGAGACCTAGAAGGCTAACTCTCCGCCTTTCCACATGGGGGCGGCGATTGGACTGGACGGCACCCTAATGCCGTCTGCACGGCACGGGGCAGGGGATCCAGTTGCTATGCATTAGGGTCTCTGTGGACATGACTAGGCGGTTGGTTACAGGGATAAGACCTAGAAGGCTAACTGTCCGCCACACCTCGAACTAAGGGTTATCCACTAACAGATCCGTCGCGATACGACCCTGTAGTTAAAGCGACGTAAAATAAATAGAATAATAATAATTCCAGGAAACAGTAAAGTTGGTAACCCTTGCGCATGCGCATCGAGTAAATTCCCATCGTTTGTTTTTGGCGACGCTATTAAATAAGCTTTTGTAGGTTTCCCGACAGCATAAAGTTAAAATGACCGAAAAATCAGAGTCAAAACGTAGAAATTTACTTCTCAGGAAGTCAGCATTCTCCTAGAAATTGTGAAGCAGCACAAGCATGCAACAGAGCGCAAGCAGTCGGGCAAATTACTATGGCGTAAGAGAAACCAACGTGGGGAACGATTGCGATAGGAAGAGTGGATTAAAGTGGTATGAAACAATTTTGATAGCTCTGCATGCTGTAAGCTTTGAGATGCCGGAAAAATCTCCAGCTGCAATTGGCTGATTCCACTTGCATATTACCTCAATGTCAAGAGAAGTATTGTTTCTGATCAGAGGGCTTTGTTATTGCACTATAAGATGTGGCGAAAATGTATACAATAAAAGTTTGAAGTATACTTTAAAATTAAGGACAAGCAAATGAAGTTTTGCTTCTTACCAGTCGAATTTATGTTTAATTGTATCAATAATTTCTGGTACTATCATTGCTGACTCGAGAATTCTCGGTCATTCCGTACGTGAAAATGGTTCGAACGCATTCTAAACGTTCAGATCGTCTTCTGTTGTGCATATGGTTTAAAATAATTTGCATTTCCTCATCACTAATATCGCCTTCTTCAGAAAACACTGTGACTCCTTAGTTTAAACCACAGCTCAGTATGTTTAAGCCAAGCTCTGCGTATCGCTTGAACTGCGTACTGTAAAAACTCCATTGTAACTTAAGCCTCCTTAAGCCCGACTCGAAGCATCAGCTTAATGTGTGAAACCGGGCCTTAGGCGTAAGGATCTAGAAATGATCGCCAGGAAAAACCGGTCGCGTAAAGAATAGTCACGTTTTCCTGTTTTATCGTCTGTACTTGTTTGTTAATATGCCTTACTGCTAATGCATGTGACATGTGGCTAATACCCAACATTTACATGCTGTTTTGTATTTCTCATTACGAAAATACATATGGGGACTGATGTTTCTGTTTTTGTAACATAAAATGCTAAATGTTAATTTATAATTGAAACCTTACAGAACATAGGTAATTACACTTTTCCAGTTAAACATCTGCATGGAAAGTTGACTGCTTTTGAAATCTCTTATAAGCACCATCCTTGCGTATATTATTGGAAAAACGGGAGAAAGTTCACAAAAATAACGCTGTGGTGGAGTTTTATAGACGCGGCGAAGCAGGTGAAGGTTGTTTGCGTTTTTCCACCCGAAGGGTGAAAAATTCACAAGCGAGGTAGAAAGGAAATGCGAGAAAGAGAGAAAAAGAGGCCACGTAACGACCTTGTGCTGCAGCGCATGCGTGGGCAATAACAGACAGTGTTTGTCGTATCCATGGTGACGCACCGCGCCGCGACGCTGGGGTTCGGGGCGAGAGGAGGAAATGCCAAGGATGGACACTGACCCGCGACCTCTCGAGTCTGCGCATAACGCGGTGGCCTTGTGCCCCGCCTTGCCCCGCTCTCCGAGCCATTCAATCCATGAACCTCACAATACACCTCGAATTGATGCACAAGTTATCGATATACGCGTGGGCTCCGTGTGGTCACGTCACAGTCAAATTATTTATATTCAGCTGCAGCTGTAGCTGTCTCAAGAACACTCTGGTCACAAAAATATTTTAAAAAAATTGACATTTTTCGGTGTAGTAAGATTTTTTCTATCTCTTACGGTTTACCAGTTATTCAGAATAATTTAGGAGGAGGACTTAACAAGGCATTGCCAGAAAATTCAACATGCACATTTTATTTATAATGCAAATATCTTAAACATATGACATTTGAGAGTAATTTGTGCCCCACTGTTGGAGAGCCAAACTTGAGAGCAATTACAGCTCCCACGTATGGGAGCCAAACTTGAAGGGGTTAAATTGTTGCTTGTTGCGGTTACACCACGTATTGCGGGAGATATGTTTCTAGGAGTGTTCGCCCCACGTACGGTACAAACTTTCCGGTGGCCCTTGCCCCCTCGTTTAAGAATCAACTTTTTATTGTTATGTTTATTTAAATATTATATATATAATATTTATAATATATATACACCTCGGCTGCTCATTAGTAATTTGTAGAATATGTATCACTCTGCAGGACTGGTACGGCTAAAGAATGAAGGCTTACACAAATTATAATTGTATTCCACTCTCTTTATTAATACATCTCACGATTAAATAACACTTCACTAATATATCCTACTCTAGAGCTGCGAGATTATTGTTAATTGCACTTTTTACAGGTAAACTTTATATTATTCTCACCATAATTAATTTTTTATGTCTCACACTGAACACGTACCATACCGAACTGCTTGGTTACGCTTCCTTGTAGCGTCTCCCGCTTGAATTTGCACATTTCCTCTATTTCAAGTCTCTGATTGGCTAAGCCTACTCCAATAGAATACTTTTATTTAACTTTCAGCTCTTCTAGTTTTTGATTGACTGTTTTAAATATTACATTATTATTGTTCCAAGAATTATTAATAGCCTTATTAAACTTTCTAATTGTTGTCTCAATGTTACCTCATTGTTAGCAACTTTCGGCTTCTGCTTTATAATTCTGTTTGGTACGAAAAGCAGCTTGCTTCTATTCTCACAGCTCCTACATTGTTAAACTACGTAATACATTCACATAACATTATTATACATGTACATAATAATATAAACATAATACAATGATTGTAATATACATTTTATATATTATATTTTACACATATTGCTTTAAGGCGGGCTGTTATTAAATTTTTATATTATATAATTAGACTGATATCATTTAAGTGTTAAAAAGACTGCCTCACATTTTAATCAAAACTCTTACAGGTCATCCTTGAGAAAATATAAAGTGACGGAACATTCCCTTGTGAAGGGTAGTTTGAGGTGGGGGTGTTTTCTTGAAAACGTTCATGCCGCATCCATAGAAGCTGCTGAACTTAAATACTAAGTTTGGTAGTTACCCAATATTTCGTTTTTGAGTTATGCTGTTCAGAGACACACACGCGGACCTTTTTACTCTCACTACTTAGTAAGAAGGGGAAGTATTGCATTCCCCCAAAATATTCGATATCGAGATTTCACCGGAAATACATATTTTGAAGCTCCCTGAATCCAAAATCATTTTTAGAAACAGGTCTTTGTGTGTGTGTATGTGTGTGTGCGTGCGTGTTTCTGTCTGTCTGTCTCTCTGTGTCTGTGTGGAAAAGTCGGATAAACACCAAACGTGTTATATAGGTTCAATACCTTCCAACAATACGACACGAAGATTATCAAGAAAGATTTTTCGAAATTTTTTATTTTAAAAATGGCTCTAACGATTTTGATTAAAACACCATGTGTTTAAGACATTTACATTACAAATAAAATGAGTATCTTGAATTTTCTGGGAATAGCCTTTGAAGTCCACTTCATTTTAAAGAAATTTTGTATAAACTTCTGTACCTGGTAAATGTTAAGTATCTAATATACGAAAAGTACTACACAAAGAAAGTAGATTTCTTTAAAACACACAGTTTACTTCCAATACGTTTTTCTGTGCCAAAAGCCATTTCTGGGATATCCATTATTAATGGTTTGAATTGTTCATTTCTTGGCCATTCTGTTAAATCCTTGCCGACATCAGTTGTTTCTCGTGACTGCAATAAAAGAGTGGCATTTTAAGGCCAGCATATAGCGTCCAGCTCTTAAACATTTGACTATCGCTGTTCTCTTTGTATCTGTAACGAAATGTGTAATGTAGCTATTTCTGTAATGGCTTATTTGGATTAAAATGTAGTAGACAGAAACATAAGCTTTGGTAAAAATAATTTGTATACCCACTAATAGACGATAAAGGGTAGAGAAAGCATATCAAAGTATCTCATCAGATTTTTCTAAAAACGGTTTTCTTTTTACTTTCTCCACTACGTATAGTAAGTAGGGGAAGCATTGTATTCCACCCAAAAATTCGATACCGAGATTTCACCGGAAATATATGTTTTGAGACCCACTGAATCAAAAAAAAAACATTTTTGAAAACATGTCCGTGTGTGTGTCTGTGAACAGCATAACTCAGAAACGAACAGTCGGATAAACACCAAACTTGGTATTTAGGTTCGGTATCTTCCAGAGATGCGACACGAAGGTTTTCAAGAAAATCCCCCCCACCCCAGATTACCCTTTATATGGAAGATTTTTCGAAAAGTTTAATTTTCTCAAAAATGGCTCTAACGATTTTGATTAAAATATCATATGTTTAAGATATTTTCATGACAAATAAAATGTATATCTTGAATTTTCTGGGAATGTCTCCAAAAGTATTCTTCATTGTGAACGACTTTTGCATAACTGGTAAATCATAAGAGATAGACAAAATTTTACTACACAAAAAATGTAGATCGCGTTAAAATACACAATTTATGTCATATACATTTTTTTTTTGTTGAGTGAACCATTTTCGAGATATTCCTTGTTATTCCCTTAAATTTTTCAATACTTATTTTCTCAAATGGGAATTCGTTATTCATTTTTTTGGCTTGGATATACAAAGAGTATTAATCTGTGGCAAAAGGAATGGTTGCTGCACCTAGCAACCAGCTATTAAGAGATATGCATGTGCATAAAGGCTACTGTATTTCTATATTGCTCTTGTAAGTATATATTCCCCTTACATCTATAAGAAACTTAGCAATAAGATAGAGGCTGCAAATGTTTATCTCGATTAACATGAAGTAGATGGAGAATAAGCGTTTTAAAAATAGTTTGTACAAGAATAGAGAAAGTCATGTGACTGTAACACATCAGATTTTTTATCCGCGAAGTCGCAAAAAGTTTATTTCCTGTGAAATCTCGGTATTTAATTTTCCTCTACTTAGTACAAAACTCTGATGTGATGCATTACATGACTTTCTCTACCCTCTATCTTTATTAGAGGGTATACAAACTATTCTTACTAATGCTTAATTTTCTATCTACTACATTTAATACAAATAAACATTTGCAAAAATAACTACTTTACATTTCGTTATAAATACAAAGAGAATAGCCATAGTCAAATGATTCGTATACGCTGGCCTTAACATTTCATTCTGTTTCCCTGCAATCTCGAGAAAGAACTGAAAATCGTTGCGACTTTAAAAGAATCAAGTATTGAAGAATTCGAACCTTTAATAACGGATATCTCAGAAACGGCTTATGCCACACAGAAAACTTACTTTAAATGAAGTGTGTGCTTTAAAGAGATCCACATTTTTTGTGTGGTACGTCTTCGTCTATTGCTTAACGTTTACCAGTTATACAAGATTATACAAAATTCCTTCTGAATGAAGAGGACTTCCTAGGTTATTCGTGCAAAATTCCAGATATACGTTTTATTTGTCATGTAAATGTGTTTTTATACGGAATTTTGGGTGGGGAGATTTTTTTGAAAGTCTTCATGTCGCATCCTTGGAAGATACTAAACTAAATACCAAGTTTGGTATTTATCCGACTTTTCGTTTTTGAGTTATGCTATTCACAGACAAACACATACGGACATGTTTCCAGAAATGCTTTATTTGGATTCAGGGTGTCTCAAAACATGTATTTCCGGTGAAATCTCGGTATAGAATTTTTGGGTGGAATACAATACTTCCCCTAATTACTATACGTATTAGAGAAGTAAAAATAAGCAAGTATTGAAAAAATCAATGAATATCTCGGAAGTGGCTGAAAAAAGGTTACAAATAACAAAAAACTTATTTGAAATAAATTGTGTTTTAAAGAGATCTACATTTTTTGTGTAGTAAGATTTTGTCTATTGCTTATGGTTTACCAGTTATGCAAAATTCCTTGCGAATGAACCTCTCAGGCTATTCGCAGAAACTCCAAGATGTACACTTTATCTGTCATGTAAACATCTTAAATAATAGTATATAATATTTTAATCAAAGTCGTTAGTCATTTTTGAGAGAACAAAACCTAAACATTTTCCAAGTAAGGCTAACGTTGAGATTTCTTACAGTCACATCTTTGGAAGGTAGTGAACTTAAATACCAAGATACGTATTTTTTTAACATTTCGTTTTTGATTTGGGTTGTTCACAAACACACGGACCATTTTCTAAAGCTGTTGTTTTTTTATTTAGGAAACCTTACAACATGTTTTTCCGGATATATCGAATTTTTGGGGTGGAATGCTACTAGGTACTTGGGAGAGAAATTAAAAGAAGTCCAAAGTGGAATTCTAGAATATGGCTGATAAATTACGCACCAATATTAAAGAATTTCAAATGAATACCCACAATAACAACTAGCTAAATCAAAAGGGTAACTTTTGGGGGGAATTTTCTTGAAAGTCTTTGTGTCGCATCGTGAAGGATGCCATGAAAGATGGTATGCAAAATACCACGTTGAATATTTATCCAAAATTTCGTTTTGGATTTATGCTATTCACAGGTACACGCGCGCGCGGAGTTTTTTTCTAAAGTGACCTATGATCTATTAGTATTATTATTATTATTATTATTATTATTATTATTATTATTATTATTATTCAGGAAGCCTCTCAACGCATATTTACGATGAAATCTCGGTATCTAATTTTTGGGTGCATTGCAATACTTATAGGTAAATATTAGGGAAACTAAAAATGACAAAGTGTTGAAAAATTCCAACCAAAAACAACCGACACCTAGGAATGAAATGCCACAAGCAAGTTATTTGAGGGCCGTCTCTCTGGTGTGGGGGTAGCGTGTCTGGTTGCATTCAGGAGCTCCCGAGTTAGGGTCACTTATCCGAATAAGTTTTCCTCTGGGGTTTTCCTTTATCCTGAGAAGACATCTTTAAGCTCTGTGGACTCCGGATTCATTTGAGTATGATTTCATTCATTTCATTGAAATAAATTATTTGTTTTAAAGAAATTTGCAACTTAGGATTGTATTGAATTATGAAGCGGAGGGGATTCGGCATCGATCCAGAAATGAGGATATTGTCCCGACGCCCCACGAGGAGGCGCCTCCGGGAGGGAGGGATGAGGTGAAGGGAGTCACCGGGAAACCGGAACCAGGAGTGACAGCACAGCAATGACAGGGCCCCAACAGTTTCCAGATGGAGACGCTTCGACTGTCGGACAGGCAGATCGGGGACCCCATCCCACACAGGGTCCAGCGCTTCCAAGGGGCGGTACTTATACCCCGGCAATCAGCTGAAGGTGAGGGACGGAGAAAGTTCAAAGAGATCATCCTTTTCCCCCGCCACGCTGCACCGAAACACCATCGCCCAACGCTCCCAACCCTGAAACAGATCAAACGGGGTGAAGGATGAATGAAATGAAGACGTGAAAAAAAATCACCTCACCATTCATCTGACGACCCAGGAAAACCCCCGAAGGAACCCATGGGTCAGAGTGGTCGGACGTCAGGGGTCGAATCCAGGACCTCCCGAATGCGGGCACAGACGTTACCGCCTGAGCCATCTGTATCTTTTGTTTAGCTCATCCCTTACGGCTGACCGATTTTACAAAATTCCTTTGGTATGAAGTGAGCTTCACAGGCATTTTATTTGTCAAGCAGAGGCAGTTGAGAACAATTGTGCATGCAAGGGGTAGTTTGGGGTGGGCTGATTTCTTCGAGTCGCACCCTTGGAAGGTACTCCAACTTAAATACCAAGTTTGATATTTATCCAACATTTCGTTTTTGAGTTATATTACTCAAACCTGGAGATGTTTCTATAAAAGCTATGGTTTGGGTTTAGGAGACCTCAAAACACGTATTTCGGGTCTATATCAAATTTTTTGAGTGGAATACACATGGTAGAGCAAGTAAGAGGAAACGAAAGTGGGTAAGATAGTTTGGCTGATAAATTACACACCAATATTAAGGAAGCTGACACGAAACCTGACAATAGCTATTAGCTAAAACAATAACGTTCCGAAATAGCTTTTCCTGAAAAGGGTATTTAAATGTATACATGTCGAAATGGTTTGTTGCCCGTTACTAGAATGCAGGGAAATTTGAATTCCGCCAACAGCGCCCACTGTCCCGTGATTTTGCGTTTAACTCGGCGTATGTGCGGATATTTAAAAGCGATTTAACGCGTTGTATATTCATCAAGTACATCGTTGATTAAAACACAGCCATATATGTATTTTACTACATTGAAATTCTTGTCTATCAATGTCGGTGCCGCTCGCAACCATTAGCATAATTTTGCATGAGAAACGTTGAAACTGTTTACTGCGTGGTATTAATTAATGGCAATTTCAGTGATAATAGAAGTGTGGTGATTTACAAAAACCGTTATAAATAATCATGAACGAATGTAACGCTGTTTTGTGCTTCATCGTTTTTGTTGGATTGTCGATTTAGACTCCTTTATATACGGTTCCAGTCTCTTTAAACGTTGGGAAAGGTAGGTATTAGCTGATTACTTCACTAGTGATTATGTGCAAGAGATAGCCACATGGCTGAGTACAGCTCAGGCGCTTTGCATATTTTATCCGCGTTGACTAAATAAATCCATGGTCATATCGCCATGGTAATGCATTAATATACAGTGCTTTTCCTTCACACTGTGGCCACCACACGGCAACTCACGCGCCGGCCGCTGCAGCTCGGAATCCCGTCGAAACAATTATAATATTCCCGCAACTGTCTCACGTTCTTATGTTTACAGTTGCAATTACAATGATAATAGGCACATACCTTATCATAAGAGATGTGTGGTTCCACTCAAACACATTAAGAGTTTTACATGTCTCTTTGTTTTCTAGAGGGTCCAAAACTCGCAGATATACAAATTATATGTAGACATTTAACGGGACTAACCTGTGAAGTTTGCCAATGCTGTATATCTCTTAAGCAATCCGATATTTTTTTAGCAAACTTCAAAATGTTTAGATCAATTCCCCTTAAGGGAAAAAATATTTTTGCGTTTTTAATTACCGAAAGTAAAATCTGCTTGCGGTACAGTTTTCAAAATTTTGGAACCAATTTATTTTGTGTTCCAAATATATCTGTCTACTGGTTATCAGGAAGCGGAGAATATTGGTTTCTGGAAACCACCAGGAGGAAAGGAGTGAAACAAACGACACAGAAGGTAACAAGTCACGGGGCCTCTGACGTCTTCAGATAATGCACCCTGACGCCGGCGGTACTTCCCTAGCAGAGGTCTCTCTGAAGGGCCGTCACACACCGAACGCCAGAGCAGGCAGTAAAGCAAAACTAATTAAACCCTCTTCCGCTTTCTCGCCTGCTCGTTCTAACATGAGATGTGATAAGGAAATGAGGGTCAGGAAAATTCCCGGCATGATGTTATAATTCACCCCGCTTTATATAGTAGTATTCTCCGCGCGGAAGATTGGTGGTATTGAAACACCTGTGGACATCTCTGGTAGTGCAGCGCGAATAATGAATGACAGTCATTATCTGTACGTTGCTGATGAAACATCTTGTGCAGTGTTCAGAACTCTTAGCCAATTTGCAACCCTCAAAAACACGTGGTACGAAGAACGTTTATGTGCTTATTGCATTCTGCATGTAAAGGTCGAACCAGCATTGTTATGGTTTACATGCTTGCATTTGAATGAACAAATGCTATTCTACAACGTTTTAGAAACATAGAAATGAAAGAAAGAGAATGCTTCCAGAGTCGTTATTCGTACCCCGAACCTTCACCGTGAGAATCCACAGCCTGGTAATCGTTGTCAGCAGAGCGCATTAACCCATCTTAGTCTTATCGGACGACCAGGGAAATGCTACGGGTCGCTTGAGAGCACCTGCCATCGTCTCTAAAATGCAACGTGCTTGCCAACTTTAACGGTTTCCACGTAAAGTGTACGGGAGCGGAGTTCTTTACGATAAGGCAAAGGGGGCGTTTTTACGGCTTTGAAGGCAGATTCACAGTGTTGAAGATTTTCACAAAGCATCAAACTCTGTTGCATTATATTGTAACTTAAGATTATAAACTGAATGTACCGCGCTAATTGGTATAGGTTATATCTACACGCACTGCGACCTACATCTATTGACTACCAACCCCAGGAGGAATGGATGAAATGAAAAGACTACAGGCAGACAGCCCACAGAGACACACGGAAGACCCGTGACTCAAAATTAAATTGAGTTTTATTTATGGACGCTCTTTAGCTGCCGTAAATCTACGACACGGGACCACCGGCTTTACTTCCCTTCCTAAGGAAACCATACTAAGGGTTTCTACGTCCGAAGAAATCCATCGCCCTCTGCCAGATTTGAACCCGCGACCTCGGGAACCACTACACCACGGAGGAAGACAGTTTCAGGTTCGAAGACCCGTCTCTCTGGTGCTACCTAGAGAGGATGATGAACAACTCATCGACCAAACAGCCCTCTAGTGCCCACGGGGAATACTCTTTCCTTTGAGCAACCATCCGCGCCAACTGTCCGGCACCGCCATACACCACGAAACCTAGCACACCTGTAAGATGAAAAGGAAACGAAATAAAAGGGAAATGATGGAAAGGAAATCGTGGTAGGTGAGAAACCACGCAAACATACGCCTACCAACCAGAAAAAACCACGAAATCCCCCAAGATCAGAGTGAGCTCTCGACGGGAATCGAACCCAGGATCTCCAATTCCGAGCCTTACACGTTACCGCTCGGTGCGCTAATTGGTATATAGTGCTATGATAGGCCAGGGCTTATCTGTATGTCTATCTCTCGTCACGATCTTTACTGGGCTGCAACAAAATGCGTAGCGTGCGGATTTAAAATTTGATTGCACCACTAGTGACTGATGAACAGTAAATGGGCGCGAACATTCAGTAATAGAACACGATAATTAGAAAGTCAACTTTGTCATGTAAAATGTGTATAACTTATTCGTGTTCTATGGCTGCGATATATAAGTTTCCCTTTTTTATGACAGTTTTTGTTTATAGGCTTGAAGCGTAAAATATGGGCTAGAAATATATACATATCCTAGGAAGAGGTGTTCTTTGCTTTAATACGTGTTTATTGTGGCACCAGGAAGAATTTCAGCAAGTGTAAAAGAAAGAAGCAGTACTACCAGGTCTTCAAGGATTCTTATAAAACGGAATTCCCATTTTATTTTACATGTAATGCTTGTACATTTACTGCGCTGATCATTTTACACACTCTAAATTTCATGTGATCGAAAATGATTACGCTTTGCTGGACGAGGGGATGGTTCACGGGGTTCAGTTTCAGGAAGTTGGCAAGCATGATACCTACCAATCCGCAGTTTAATTCTCTTGATCGGTGAGCACGTGCATGAGCAGAATCTAAAAGTTACACATGCGTAAATAACTCACATTAGTGGAATAGATATTGATTTCATGTCAATGTAATCAAATCAGTAATAATTTAATAAACAAGGCTTTCGAAACCGATCATACATAAACGTGGCCATTAGCTGTATTAGATATCACGTAAATAGAGCTAGTGGCAGAGAAGACAGCGGTTCAAAATAGTGTTTTCTAATGCGGAACAAAATTATAGTGACTGCCTCCGTTGTCGAGTGGTCAACGAGCTGATTTCTCATCCGGAGGTTAGGGTTCGATTCCCGGCTGGTGAGTGGGTTATTCCTTCCCTTCTATAGAGTCTGGATGTGAGAGTGAACGTGCGTTAAAAAACAATAAAAACTTACTGTAACCTAACCTAATAATTCAAAGAGTAAAAACAACATCGAACAACAATGAAACCGAGCACGGTCCTAGTTTCACAACAAAATAAAATGCAGTGCATATGGGACGATACATGCTACAAATGCAAATTATTTCATATGTCTTTTAAAAGGACAGTAATGCATTAAATTTTTATTTTAGGGATTAAAGGACTTTACTTTTCATATTTTCTACAGAACAGGGTAATAGAATTGTAAATACATTGAAAAGACTCTAGAAGAGGAAGAAGAAGGTGTATGTTCTGCACAGTTCTTAGATGTTGCCCAAGGCGTCGATAATAGTCGTGCAATTAATAACTAATTATGTCATTAGTCGTGGCATAATAGTCATTTCATCACGTGGTACATTGACAACATCTTTAATTATTGATAAATAAACAGAGAAGAAGATGTGAGGTGGGCACCGGGAAACCAAAGTGGGACAGCAGTCAGCGCTACGTAAGCAACTGGATTGCAACCCTCGGCCATACTCTACCTTATTAATTTGGCTTTCAAGAACGCTGCGAAAATGAAAGCTTAGACGCTTAGCAACACCTGAAGTAAAGCATAAAATAATTGGAATTTTAAAAATTCATATTCGAGGCCAGCGTTGCTTGGAATGAAGCTTTCATCACTCGCGAGAGTAAGCGATTCTTTTCGCATGTATAAAGTGGAGATGCTAAATCAGGATATCTTGATTCTTATAAAGTTGGCGTACAATATCATCGGTGTGATAATGCATGGTAATAAGAGTTTGTCAGAATTGAATATTACATTCACATGCATTCGAATGACAAACCGAGTGAGGTGTGCGACTCGCATTCGGGCATTCGCCCACTTTGACCCATGGTTTTTCGTGGCTTCTCCGGGGTTGGCAGGGGAGTGCTGTGGTGGCTTCTTCTCTACCACGATTTCTTTCCCTTCATTTCCCTTTTTCCGTTTCCTTCTCATGTTTCAGAAGGGGAGGGGGGTTCCGACCTCTTCAGCTGCCGTGGTGCGGGCGCTGCGTACCCTGAGCACTCGACGGGCCGAACATTCCAACCCCTCCCGGAAGAGGCTGTTCGGATTGGGTTGGACTCGGCGGGGCAGTGGTTCCCGATACCCATGGGAGATTGGGTACGCTTGGCTGGTTTATCCAGGCGGGGTTGGAGACGCCCCGATGATCTCCGTCACCAACTGGTGACGGCATGCTAGATTGCTGTCGGCCCTACCAAGGCTACTATTGGTAATCGCCCCTGTGGGGATGACGCGTGTAAGTGGCGTAATATCCACTTCCATCCTCGCGTAAGCGAAGTGACCTTTTTAGACTCTAGGTATTGACCTCATGGGAAACCCCACGGTGTAAACCCTAGGTTTTTGAAGGGGGGCTTGGGCTATGCTCTTGCCTGGTAGACCTCGCACGACCTGTGCTTCTAGGTTTCGTGGCTTATGGCGGTGCCGGAGGACAGATGGCGCGGATAATACGTGCTCAATGGACACCGGCAGTGGAGCGAGTCTGCGAGCTTGGAATGTTAGGGACTTCCGTGCGTCTCTGTGACCTGTTCTGCCTACGTTGAATCTCCTATACCTACACATTTAGAAGACAAATCTCGTTTAGATTCTGAAGAACCACAGGGTTTACTCGAACGTAATAGAAAATGTACGACAATAACACAACACGAAAAAAAGCCCATGCGTTGCATTCAATTGACTTTCTGCACTCGCTCTTCTACAAATTAATTCCACAAAAGCTTGTTCTTCTATCTACTTCTTGTTAATCGAGATACACTTTCACTAGACACATCGTTGTAGGTATGAACACAGTACGCTAAAGCGTCAGATTTTTAAAAACCGAATCTCTATGTGATGCTCCTTGCTGGACCACGAGAAAAAATGAATAGCGACCTAACACTTGAAAAACATGCGATGTTGCATTCACATGACTTTATCTACTCTTCTACAAACTATTTTGACAAAAGTTTACCCTTTTGTTTACTACTTGTTAATCGAGATTTACACATTTCGTTGTAGGTATAAGAAGATATAAGCTAAAGCGATAATACGATTTTTAAAAATCTGATCGTTATGGGATGGCTTCGAAATGCTATTCTCTTTGCATGACCTGGAGAATAAAACGAGTGGCGAATTCCCACTGGAAAAGAATAACAAAAAATATCTTCGAAATGGTTAACGCCACGAACATTTTTATTTGACATAAGTTTAGGCTTTAACATTTGTGTGCGACTAGCAAGAATTTATTTCTTAAGGTTTACTAAAGTCATTCAGAATAAAGAGCACTTTACAGGCCCTTCCTATAAAATTAGAGATGTACATTTTATCTATCATGCAAATACCTTGATGAAAATCGTTTGGGCTATTTTTGAGAAAATAATGGAAAATGCTCCATGTATAGAGAAGTTTGGAATTTATTGGAAAACCTTCATGTCACATCCTAGGTAGACGCTGATGCAGTAATTTGTATCACAAATTATTTAAATGTAAAGAATGAATATGCATTTTTGTGTGACATTGATTTGAGATGTTTGTTGATTGTAATTATTGTTGGGAAGTAAGTTTATACTGCCTTACTGAAACTGACAATAATAGCGTGTAATAATGCAGCGAGGGGGTGAGCTGTTTATCATTATTGGAAACGAGAAGTTACGTAATGTTGGCGCGTTTTCCTTTAGAATCTTCTGGAACATTTCCCTAGAACATATGTATTCATAATTTTCATTGGATATAAAAATAGACGCTAATGTTGGCGCGTTTTATTAGCCAATTGCAGCTCAGTTATAATCTTTAGGCATATCGGTGTGTAGGTGTATAAAAGGTAGGTTAGAGGTAAAGACCCCGTCAGTTCGTCGAAAATATTTGTACGCACACGTCGGATATCAATTTGCAGCTTACGCGTAACAGAGTTATGAAAAATCTTAAATGTTGTAAAGTTAATTATACAAAAAGTTGAAGTACGCGAATTAAGAATTATCAGTAATGAAGTTATTATAACAGTTTCAGTTTGGCGAGTGTCAAGATCAATGTGTAAATGTGATAGTGAATGTGTTCGACAATAAAAGTGTAAAACAAATTCTTTCATCAGTGTTATCTTTGGATAAGAGACTCCCTTCCGTTTACACAACCTGTATAAAGAGAAGTGCTTGACCAAAAGATCATAGCTAGCCGGAGGACAGTGAACAAAAATTAAATAAAATAACAGTAGCATTCTTTCAAACAAACACTAATACTGCCGCAAATTGCTAACACCAGATGGAGCTACAAACCTAACAAAGAATCACGTCACAAGATGGCTTCACCACGTTGAGTAAACACATACACAAATAACATTATAAATTTACCATCGCAAATTGGCTACCACAACGTGGGGCTACAAAAATGTTAAATACAAACAATAAGTAATACCACCGCAACGCCGAACTTAATTTTTTTGAATTTACGGAGCCTCAAATCTCGGTATCGAAGTTTTGGGTGGTAAAAAAGCGGTTATATGAAACATCTCATGCTTCAGCTCGGCGCCATGATTGGCCGATGAATGAAACGTAGAAACATTAAAATGTCTGCCAAGAAACAACGTGTCGGTATGTCTCTTTGGCAGACGTCGTTGTACTGATTGATTAACTAAGCATCAGCAGTCGTTTGAATGAGTGTTGAACCTTGTCCAACTTGATAATTGTTCACTCTAATAAAAATGTTATTGCCGAAGAAAATGTGTCTTTTCTCAGTTATTCCTATAATTCTTACTTAAGTTTTCGCTGTGAAAGAACGCTTAACACTGTTAATCAAGCATTCGCGTTTGAAACCTTGAAACATCATCTCTTCATGTAATTTATAAGACAATAGTATATTATGCAACAAGACTGTAATAGTAGTAATTAAGACGCAAGTGTGTTTATGAAACGAGTGGTAACGGATTCCATAATTTTCATACTAGCGTCCTAATTACCATTATAATCAAGTTGCATACGACTGTTTTTGGTCGACCACACTATAATTTGAAAACATTTTGCCTTCATAATTGTGTGTAATTAAATACTGATCGGATGGCAGCACTGAAGGTAGGACCTTGAGTGTTTTTGCGAGCATTGCAACAGTTGGCAGCACTGTTGAGTCCACGCCGTATTTATTGATTTTTTTGCAGATAACGTGAAAGCAAAACATATTAAAGCAAAGGAAATGAATTCCATTTATTATAATATTAAAATTACAATGAACAGAATTTATTTTGTTTTAAATGCATTTGGACTGCTGCTCTGAAGGTGTTAAAAGGTATAGGCGATAGGGGAGATGCATGCGCCGCCGAGTATGATCATAATGAGTTGCTGAAGTATTATGGATTCCATAAAAGTTTAGTTACGTCACATGTATTCATCGTATTATAGTGCGGTCGATCAAAAAGGATCTTAGGTGTTACATTCACATGATTTTCTCCATCCATTGTAGTTTTATTTTTATACAGCGTCTACAAACTATTCTTACAAAAGCTTACTTTACTATCGTCTTCTTGTTAATCACCATAAGCATTTGCATAAATACTTCATTACACGCCATTTCGTTATAGGTACGCAGTGAACAGCGAGTCAAATGTTTTAAGGAGGGGTATAGGTGAGAATGCATGGTTACAAAGAATTGACAATAACTCCTAAAGTCTTTAATATACTGTAATTACTTTGGTTTTAAATTACTTGGTACAGCATTTGAAAAATAATTAATTCAGTAATCTTGAAAGTTTGAAACGATTTCCTGGAATACTAAGGTCACCATTGCAAAAATAAAGTAATTTAAGTCTTTTTTTTCGTGTACCTTTTCTAAAAATCCAAAAAGCAATTCCAATAAAACCTTGTGCTCAAGTTCCTTATGTAGTGATGATAAATCCTGTGCAGCTAAATTTTGATTAAGGTATAAAGTTTTTTTAATGAAAATTTTTCAGTTTTGCTTTGAAAAAAAACTCCCTTAATTTACTGGTATGTATAATCATAAATAATATTATTTTCAAAATGTCAAAAAACTGCTGCACAAGACTTTTAGAAGATAATTCCAAGTTTCACAGCTCTGATGTGAGTGGTTTCAGAGAAAAGGTACACTGTTTATGGGAAAATGTAATTTTTTTAGAAAACAGCGTAGAAGATTTATTTTGCTCTAGAGTTTTATATTTCTTTATCTCCACTAGCTAATGCTGGCCATATCCATAGTCTGCATCCTCCTGCTGCTGTTTTCTCTTCATTTGCTTCCTCTGTTTAGCTGTCATTTGCGAATTATCTACTGCTTACGAAAGCTTATTTTTCTGTTTACTTCATTTTAATCGAGATGATATACAGGGTGGACCATTTAAGTTCAGACTGTACAATATCTCCAAAACTAAGCGTTGTAGAAAAGAAATGTCTTTAATAAAAGTTGCTTTATATTATGAGGAAAAGTAAATGCTATTAGTATTTTTTTGGAGGACGTTATGGTGGTCATTTTAGGGTCAATTTAATTTTTTAATGGGAACCTACAATTACGGTCAACCCTAAAATGAGCATCACAACATCCTCCAAATAAGATACGACTAATGACATTTACTTTCCCCCATAATATCAAGCAACTTTTATTCAAGACATTTATTTCTACAACGCTTAGTTTTGAAGATAGTGTACAGTCTCAACTTAAATGGTCCACCCTGTATATATAATAGGCAACAAGTGCCATCACATGGAGCTTTTTCCATGACTTGTAGCAAACAATGGACACTTTTAGTTTATTTGAAGTTAAACGTGTTGTCAGTCTACTGCCATTAGAATGAAATTAAGTTAAAATGAAAATTTAGCTCAAAAAATAACATGTTTACAAAACAGGTCTCACACTAGGTTCTTGTACCTGCCCCGTTGTCGTCCAGGCACGCCATACCACCGATTATTTAACCTGGGCCCTCCCCGTCCAAACGCACAGACGAGATAAAGCACTCAGGAGGCCTAGCCACACTCCACCGATAGCATACTTCCACTCGTGAAATAGAGGCTATCTGATGGCAGAGTGAGGTTCAGCTCCTACCAAAATCAAATCAAATCGACGGCTGGCAGGCTGAGGGCAGCCCGAAGAAGTGTTATATAGTGTACCTACCCTTGCTAGGGTTTAACCACTGGTAGGTAGGAAAGGGTTTTGCAGGATGGCGGTTGAGACTGAGGTTGTGGGAGTAATAGGAGGTAGCATTGAGCTCCTCGACGACTGCAGGTCAGGGTGCAACGGCCCTAGTGCGCCACTGGTGGATGATATTATCGAAATTGTTTGGGTTAAATTTTGAATTTACCAAGCAACTCATGGTAGGACTATAAGGAGTTCAGCTTTTGTTGCTGGTTGGAGTACTCCTTTGTTAAGGGGGGTGCCCTCAAGCCTTGCGGGGAACTCGGTGACGCCTGAAGATAGTAAGTGGAATGTCCAAAAATGGCCCGTGAGAATCATCTTATTTCTGTGATATAAAATTTTGCGCCAAGATATTGTGCTACTCCAAAAGTGAAAAGATATACTTAGGTAATTGTAAAAGGCTTGAATAGGTTATCTGAGTGAAAAAGAAAGTGATTTTAACAAGGTTTAAATCACATCTTTGTGAACATGACATCGAATGCAATGTCGTTTATAACATAGTTATTTGTTATTGTTTTTGAAAAATTCCTTCACAAAAAACAACCCTAAATGTTTAAATAAAATTATCACGCCATAAGCAAGAAATTATATTTTACAGAACTTTCGCGTACATCCTCCCTTATATACTGACCTTGAAATTCCGTAGTTTCTCCCATGGCATCACGGGAAACAACTGAATAGCGACAGCACCTTAAAATGATACAAATATTGAAAAATTCAAACCAGTAACAACGGTTTTCTCGGAAATTTCTGATGCCACAAAAATGGGTTTTTGAAATAAATCGTGTTTTAAAGATGTCTGCATTTTCTGTAGTAAGCTTTTGTTCATCTGTTATGGTTTACCAATAATTCAAAATTATTTCATAATGAAGAGGAGTTTACAAATTATTCGCAGGAAAATTTGTCATGTAAATGTCTTACTGAGGTAGTGTAATAAAATCCCTTGGGGTCAATTTTGAGAAAATAAAAAAGAAGAGAAGTTTCCAGGTAAAGGGTAGCTTGGGGTGGTCGGATTTTCTTGAAAATGGAGGTGTTTCATATTTGAAAGACGGTAAAGAAATACCAATGGTTGTATTTAACCGACTTTCCGTTTCTGAGTTTCGCTGTTCGCAGTTTTGGATTCAGGGAACCGTTGAAATCTTGGTATCGAATATCCCCTCCCCACTCCTCTGCAGCTTCTGTTTGAGCGTTGTCTTTAAGTATCTTACTGTTTAAGTAATCAAGCATTTAGCATAGGTACAGGAGACCGCTTTAATGAAAAACGGAGAACAAAGAAGTTAGATATTTAAAGCGTTTGGTTGTTTGTTGCTTGCAGTCTGCTTAAAGGACAGAGCAAATTACTAGAAGTTTTCACTGTGGAGAAGTTGAAGGGCACCCGTACTTGCCAATGCTTGTTTCTGCACGCCACTACAGCCAAACGAATAATGAATTTCATGCATTATTAATGGTAGTGGAAAGCATTTCTTCATTGCGTTTTCTGTCGTTTAAATTGTGACACTAGTGTTCAAAAAGTCCCTATCATTTAAAGCTTTTGTCCTGGATCCTTGCGACTTGAGAAAGCGTTTATATTCACACATGTGGATTATTGAATTACCGGAGAATACAGTATGTACCTTTACATGCATACAGATACATATTTTAATAGTATATTACGCAATGAGACTATAATGGTAGTAATTAAAACGCGAGTATTATTATTAACCGAGCGAGCGAAGCGTATTATCAAACGAGCGTTTTAATCACCATTATAGTCAAGTTTCATACGACTGTTTATGCTCGACCATGTATCTAAATTAAAGGTTTCATAAGTATTCGTTTCTGGTTTGAGTGATGTGTTACAATCGTTATTCCTTTATCTATGGTTACAATACAATGACCTTGTAGTACCTGTGTCAAACAAAGTTGCTAGCGTTGTGAGACGTGCTACGCAGAATAATCGATACTTGCGCTTTCACAATGTTACATGGCCACTTCTGATTGGTCGAAAACCAATACTTTAATGAACAGGTGTACTTTAATGAGGCCCATTACAGTACTGCTACCAGTCGTATAAATGCTATATTTTGGCATGGTCGAGCATAAAAGGAATTTCGCGACTTGGAACTCCTTACAATCGATGAAACTAAGGGTCAGAATATTGTGGTGGCTATATTTTAAGCCTGCAGCGCTGTCAATGACTTTCTCTACTACCACGCACCTACTAGGTAGAGAAAGTCCTGCGTTACACTAAAACATTCGATATCCATATTTCACGGGAGATGCATGTTTTGTGGTCCCCTGAATAAGAAAACGTTTTTCGAAAACTGCGTATGTAACTGTCTGTTTGTCAACAGCTTAACTAAAAAAAATCTGATGTGCTACACTCACATGACTTTCTCTACTCTTGTACAAACTATTTTTACAAAGGCTTATTCTCCATATGCTTCATGTTAATCGAGATATCAATCTTATTGCTAATTTTCTTGTAGATGCAAGGGGAACATGGTAGGTTATAAGCGATAGTCAAATCTTTTAAGCGCTGGTTGCTATGTGGCGCATTCCAATCTCTTTGCATGTCCAGGACATAAACAAAATGAATAACGAATTTGAGAAAAAGTATAAGTATTGGAAAATTTAAGGGAATAACAAGCAATATCTCGAAAATGGTTCACTCAACTAAAAAAATGTATATGACATAAATTGTGTATTTTAACGCGATCTACATTTTTTGTGTAGTAACATTTTGTCTATCTCTTATGGTTTACCAGTTATGCAAAAGTCGTTCACAATAAAGAATACTTTTGGAGATATTCCCAGGAAATTCAAGATATACATTTTATTTGTCATAAAAATATCTTAAGCATATGATATTTTAATCAAAATCGTTAGAGCCATTTTTGAGAAAATTAAATTTTCGAAAAATGTTCCATGTAAAGGGTAATCTGTGGTGGGGGGGTTTTCTTGAAAACCCTCGTGTCGCATCTCTGGAAGATACTGAACCTAAATACCAAGTTTGGTGTTCATCCGACTGTTCGTTTCTGAGTTATGCTGTTCACACACACGGACATGTTTCTAAAAATGCTTTTTTTGGATTCAGGGAGTCTCAAAACATATATTTCCGGTGAAATCTCGGTATCGAATTTTTGGGTGGAATACAATACTTCCCCTACTTACTATACGTAATAGAGAAAGTAAAAAAGTCGGATAAATATCAAATTTGACATTTAAATTTAATATCTTTCGAACTTGTGACACGAAGATTCAAACAAAAGGGGGGGATACACAGCATCCCCTCTCCCAATGTCCTTTGCATGGAAAAGTTCTCGTTAATATTTTCTCAAAAATGTCTCCAACGATTTTGATTACATTAGCATATGGTAGGATATTTACATGACAAATAAAATATATGTCTAGAATTTTCTTGAAATAACCTGTGAAGTCTTCTTCATTCGGAAGGAGTTTTGTATAATTCTGTGTAAATGGTAAGCCATAAGAGATAGACAAATGGTTACTTCATAAAAAATGTAGATCTGTATAAAAACACACAATTTATTTCAAATAACTTTTTTTTTTACTTTCACTACTACGCATAGTAATTCAATATCGAGATTTCATCGGAAATACATGTTTTGAGGCCCCTGAAACCAAAAAAACGCACTTTTAGAAAAAGGTCCGTGTGTGTCTGTGAACAGCATAACTCGAAAACGAAAAATCGGATAAGTACCAAACTTGGAATTTAGGTTCAATGTCTTTCAAAGTCGCGACACGAACGTTTTCAAGAAAATCCCCCCATCCCAATTACTCTTTACATGGAACATTTTTCGAATTTTTTTATTTTTCTCAGAAATGCCTCTAAATGATTTTGATTAAAATATCATATATTTAAGATGTTTTCATGACAAATACAATTTATATCTTGAATTACCTGAAAATGTCCCCAAAACTCCTCTTCTTTCTTAATGGCTTTTGTTTAACTGGTAAACCGTAAGAGATAGACACAGTTCTTCTACACAAAAAATGTAGACCTCATTAAAACACACAATAATCTATGTCATATACATTTTTTCTTACTTTCTTTCTTTTTGGTCGAGTGAACCATACCCGAGATATTCTTTTTACTTTCTCTACTGCGTATGTAAGTAGGGGAAGTATTGTATTCCACCCAAAAATTCGATACCGAGATTTCACCGGAAATACATGTTTTGAGACTCCCTGAATAAAAAAAAAGCATTTTTGGAAACGTGTGTGTGTGTGTGTGTGTGTGTGTGTGTGTGTGTGTGTGTGAACAGCATAACTCAGTAACGAACAGTCCGTTAAAACTTGGTATTTAGGTTCAGTATCTTCCAGAGATGCGACACGAAGGTTTTCAAGAAAATCCCCCACCCCAGAGTACCCTTTACATGGAACATTTTTCGAAAATTTTAATTTTCTCTAAAATGCCTCTAAATATTTTTAATTAAAATATCATATGTTTAAGGTATTTTCATGACAAATGAAATGCATATCTCGAATTTTTTGGGAATGTCTCCAAAAGTGTTCTTCATTCTGAACGACTTTTGCATAACTGGTAAACCATAAGAGATAGACAAAATTTTACTGCACAAAAAATGTAGATCGCGTTAAAATACACAATTTATGTCATATACATTTCTTTTGTTGAGTGAACCGTTTTCGAGTTATTGCTTGTTATTCCCTTAAATTTTCCAATACTTGTCTTTTTCTCAAATTCGTTATTCATTTTTTTTGTCCTGGACATGCAAAGAGAATGAAATGCGCCACATAGCAACCAGCGTTAAAAGATTTGACTATCGCTTAAAGCCTAGCAATTCCCCTTGCATCTACAAGAAAATTAGCAATAAGAGTCTGCAAATGTTTATCTCGATTAACATGAAGTAGATGGATAATAAGCGTTTGTAAAAATACTTTGTAAAAGCGTAGAGAAATTCATGTGAGTGTAACATATCAGAAATTGTTTTTGGCATCAGAGATATCTGTAGTTATTGTTTTGAATGTTTCAATACCTTTGTCATTTCTTTAAGTGCTGTCAATCTTTAGTTATTTCTCGCGACGTCTTTGAAAGATTATGGAATTTCAAGGTCAGCATATAGCGACCCGCTTTTAAACAACAGACACTCCACCTCGTAGGTACCTAAACGAAATGGTTAATGAAACTATTGCTGCAAAGGATTTGTAGAAGCTATATAAAACAAACGATAGTGGGTGGAAAACGACATATGGATGTAACAATGCACATTTTTAAAAACAATTTTGTTGTTGAAGTAGCTGCATATGATAAAATGTATGTGAAATAACTTGACCTTTGCTCCAAAACAAAGCAGCAATATTATAGGTACGTTACGATTTAACTGTTTCGTCTGGCGCGTTAAAGTCACGTTCTGTAAACACTGTAGCCCAAATGTCCTCGCCAAAGTAAAATGTGAAAGAAAACAAGCAAGCAGGTTTAGGCATCAAACACGTGTTATGGTTGCGCTGTGGAGGGCCACCAGTACATTGCTACATTGTGCAACGCCCTGAAATGCAGGAGCTGATGCTAATGAAGGGCAGAGTCTCGCTTCTCGAATCCATTTCTTTTAGACCTTGTTGCTGTGTCATTTGTTAAATTATTTAGCCTTTAAAGCTTGCGCCAAACACTGTTGCCATATGTAATGGAAAACGTCCAGTATCTTTAATCTCAGATGGAACTGTAGACCAGAGAGCTGCCGAAATGTTCAGGCACCTAACACTTTTATTTGTCTACTCTTAGTATTGTGTGTTAGAAGCTTAGGATTAAAACCTATCAAATCTTTAAAAGCGTTGTGATCCCCAAGCTGCGGAATGTGCTGTATACGCACGATGTCTGGAGCAATTTCCTTATGCGGGTAGGTACCCAGTCCCCGTCATACCTCCAGTAATTTCCTTATGCGGGTAGGTACCCAGCTCCCGTCATCGCTCCAGCAATTTCCTTATGCGGGTAAGTACCCAGCTCCCGTCATCGCTCCAGCAATTTCCTTATGCGGGTAGGTACCCAGTTCCCGTCATCACTCCAGCAATTTCCTTATGCGGGTAGGTACCCAGTTCCCGTCATCACTCCAGCAATTTCCTTATGCGGGTAGGTACCCAGTTCCCGTCATCGCTCCGGCAATTTCCTTATGCGGGTAGGTACCCAGTTCCCGTCATCGCTCCAGCAATTTCCTTATGCGGGTAGGTACCCAGGTCCCGTCATCGCTCTAGCAATTTCCTTATGCGAGTAGGTACCCAGTTTCCGTCATCGCTCCAGCAATTTCCTTACGCCAGTAGGTACCCAGTTCCCGTCATCGCTCCAGTAATGTCCTTACGCCAGTAGGTACCCAGTTTTCGTCATTCCTCCAGCAATTTCCTTACGCCAGTAGGTACCCAGTTCCCGTCATTCCTCCAGCAATTTCCTTACGCCAGTAGGTACCCAGTTCCCGTCATCCCTCCAGCAATTTCCTTACGCCAGTAGGTACCCAGTTCCCGTCATTCCTCCAGCAATTTCCTTACGCCAGTAGGTACCCAGTTTTCGTCATCCCTCCACGTGATGCTGCTATGTGCTTAGCGGAGTGATAGATTAAGGTTTTTTTTACTTCTACTTTGAACTTAGAGTGAAACAAACGAACGAAGTAGCGCCGCGGTAACGTGTGCCACTCGATTCGGCCACCGCCCACTCTGACCCGTGGGTTTTTCGTGGTTTGCCCGGGTCGCTAGACAAATGCTGGGTTGGTTCATCTTCTGCCACGACTTTCCTGTCCCTCATTTCCTGTATCCATCATCTTCCTTGTTATCTGGGTTGTAGGACCGTCGACGGTGTTCGGCGGGTTGTGACTGGGCGGTGGCTGTGCGCGGGTCGTTGCGGGTCTGCTAAGTTATGTCTCGCCTCCGAGTGGGGCCCCACGCATAGTACATGGTGTTACGAAGGCGATACTGGAAATGTTTGGAACGGTATGTTTCTAAAAAGAAATGGATTTTTTTTATTTGACAGCTATTTTCTAATGTTTTGCGAGTTGATTGCCGTGTACTTTGTTTGATTTGCTGTAATAGTTTGTTAATTATCATCATCTAAAAGTTTTGTGTTCACCCAAAAATGAATTTGGCTCGAGAACATTTTCGGGCTATGAGTTACTTACGATCACAAACAGTCATTAACGCTTAAACATTGTGAAGATCGGCTTTGGAATGCATCTGGTGAAGAAGCCCCATCTAAGGTAACAATTTATAATTGGTACAGCGAATTCAAAAGAGATTAGTTTTTTTCTTAGCAATGATTTTCGTGAAGAACTGCTATTACTGATAGTATTGCCGCTGTTCAAGCAATGCTTGAAGATCGACAGACATCTATGAATTTATTCGGGCGACATTGGACATTGATATGAGTCAAATCCAAAACATTTTATATCAACAGTTAGACGTGGCAAAACTTTGTTGTCGATGAATCTCACATAAACTGGCTCACGATCAAAAATAGGGCATTGATTGGTGCAGAAAATCTCTGGAAACATTCCAAGGCGGTACTTCAAATTTGATTTGGAATATGGTTACTGGTGACGAATCTTCGATTTATTGTTATGATCCTGAAAAGAAAAGTCAATCGGCTCGGTGGGTCTTTCGAACAGAACCTAAGCCTAAAAACTCCGACGGATTCGCAATGCTGGCAAAAAGATGGTTACTAATTGTTATTTTTTAAACGGGCCATATTGCGACTGTAGCATTAGAAGATAGACTGCCAATTGGTACACGAATGTATGATTACAACAAATTTTTAAAGAAGCTCGAGAAAAACGCTCAAAAGGACAAATGTTTCATCATAACTAGCATCGTCGCATACTAAAACTAACAACTGAGTATTTGGAGGCCCAAAAGTCTGCATCATAGACGCTTCACCAAACAGCCCTGACCTAGCAC
This sequence comes from Deroplatys truncata, assembly GCA_030765065.1. Taxonomy (NCBI): domain Eukaryota; kingdom Metazoa; phylum Arthropoda; class Insecta; order Mantodea; family Mantidae; genus Deroplatys; species Deroplatys truncata. Next base: position 21,062,607 of record CM060979.1, read on the forward strand.
CTTATGATTTCTCTTTGTTTCCAGACATTAAAGCTAAAATGCGTGGAATCACTTTTTCATTGCAAATGAAGCAGTGGAACATTATAAAAACCTGTTAAAAAATTTGTTTCTGAAGTGCCTCAGAAAGAGTGGCATCATTGCTTTAAGGACTGGTTTCATCGAATGCAAAGTTCTATGATGGTAATGGGGAATATTTTGAAAAACAATAAAATCACTTAGATATTTTTAAGACTAATCCTCGTTTGATTGTCTAGACATTTTCAGTGTGGCCCTCGTAGATATAAATAAGTTAAACACACAAAAAAGAAGCACGTAGCAGAAACAGTAAAAAGGCAGGTGGTGTATCATAAAGCCTTGAAGTGTTGTGGTCCCAATGTTACGTATACGGCAGGAATTTGTTATGCTGCTCACAGCTGTTACTAGACCACACGATTGATCAGAACGGGCGTTTCTTAGAGCGGGTATTCCCCGAAACGCCACAGTTAAGTACTTGTATAGGTTATTCCCCTCGGAACACAAGGTTAAGACTGTATCCAACCCCTCTCGGGGAAGGCTAAATTAATGTCGTTCTTGCGTCCGAAAATAGGCACTTTCAAGGATAGTCGACAATTTGTTTACCTTTTGCGCTATTTATTACTTTCTCTACGTCTCTACTACGTAGAGAAAGTAGGGGAAGTATGCATTCCACCCAAAAATTCGATACCGAGATTTCACCGGAAATACATGTTTTGAGACCCCTTGAATCCAAAAAAAGCATTTCTGGAAACATGTCGGTGTGTGTGTCTGTGAACAGCATAACTCAGAAACGAACAGTCGGATAAACACCAAACTTGGTATTTAGGTTCAGAATCTTCCAGAGATGCGACACGAAGGTTTTCAAGAAAATCCCCCACCCCAGATTACCCTTTACATGGAACATTTTTCAAAAATTTTAATTTTCTCAAAAATGGCTAACGATTTTGATTAAAATATCATATGTTTAAGATATTTTCATGACAAATGAAATGTATATCTCGAATTTTCTGGGAATGTCTTCAAAAGTATTCTTCATTGTGAACGACTTTTGCATAACTGGTAAACCATAAGAGATAGACAAAATTTTACTATACAAAAAATGTAAATCGCGTTAAAATACACAATTTATGTCCTATACATTTTTTTGTTGAGTGAACCATTTTCGAGATATTGCTTGTTATTCCCTTAAATTTCCCAATACCTATACTTTTTCTCAAATTCGTTATTCATTTTTTTGTCCTGGACATGCAAACAGAATGGAATGCGCCACATAGCAGCCAGCGCTTAAAACATTTGACTATCGCTTTAAACCTACCAATTCCCCTTGCATCTACAAGAAAATTAGCAATAAGATTAACATCTCGATTAACATGAAGCATATGGAGAATAAGTGTTTCTAAAACTAGTTTGTACAAGAGTAGAGAAAGTCATGTGAGTGTAACACATCAGAAATTTTTTTGCTTTCTTCGCCCATCAATCTATATACGATCGAAAGGTTGAATATCGGGTTTTCACCAGTAAATGATGTTTGAAATCTCCCGAGTCAAAAAGGATTCTTATAGAAAAGCGTATCAGCACACAGTTTATGCATGTGCATTAATAGTAGAATCCAACAATGAAAAATATATTAAATGACAAATTTGCTATTTAAGATAGTATCTTCCATACATGCAGGACGAAGAATTTCCATGGCAAAATCTTGAAGTTTTTTTCTAAAATGTCGGTTTTAGGTTTATATTTTTGCAGATTTTTACTATCTCTTCCACGTACCTAGTAGGTAAAGGAAGTACTGCATTCCATCCAAAAATTCGATACAGAGATGTGACTGGAAGCACATGTTTTGAGGCCCCTGAAGCAAAAAAATATAATTTTTAGAAAAAGTTCCGTGTGTGTTGTGCGCGCGCGCGAACAACATAACTCGAAAACGAAATGTCGGATAAATATCAAACTTGGTGTTTAGGTTCAGTGTCTTCCAAAGATGCGACACGAAGACTTTAAAGAAAATCCCCCCACCCCAAACTACCCTTTACATGGAAACATTTTTTCGTTATTTTTTTTATTAAAATAGCATAATTTTAAGCTATTTTCATTGTAAATAAAATGTACATCTTAAATTTTCTGTGAATAGTCTGTGAAGTCCTTTATTCTAAATGGCTTTTGTGTAATTAGTAAAACGTAAGAGATAAACAAAACCTCACTACAGAATTTATGTCAAGTAAAATTTGTTGTGACTTTTACCATATCCGATATATTCTTTGTTATGGTTTGAATTTGCAAATACTTACACTTTTTTCAAGCATTAAGTCGCTACTCGTTTTTTCTGGTCACCAAAAGTGTATTTCAAAAGCCATCACATCACGATCGACTTTTTAAATACCTGGCTCTCACTTTAGCCTACTGTATCCTTATGCTCGTACCTACAATGAAATTTGTAAATACAATTTTTCTCAACAAGAAGTGAAAGCCTTTAATATTAAAACTGCTATGTCAGCTGATCCGAGCATATAACGAAAATGTGAATAAGGTCAGTATTGCTGCCTTGTTTTTCATCAGAAAGCAAACGGATATAAACATTTCTCCACATGAAGATTAGGTACACGTGAAAACAGCTAATTACTGACTTGGGAATATTACTCATGTGCTGAAACAAGCAATTTTAATCTGTGGTTCTTGCCCGTTACAGAGGTATGATACGTTTGATCAATATTCCTATCTGTTCCCAGTAGCTTACGTATGTTTATTTGTATATGTGTAATACAGGAAAGCTCATATTGCTACTTTTCCCAGGAAACACAGTCAAGTGTTTTCTCCATGTGCTGTGATTCCCCGTATTCCAAAGCAAGATGACATTTAATAGCGTGGTTAATGGAGACGAGCCCAGGGATTCCTGGCCTACTATCTGCAATTTTCTCATTGGGAGCTAGTTGAGTGGGGAGCAGGGGGGCACATAATCTATGTCAAGGTGGAATGACAATCTCGCGTATGACCCCAATTTTTGCTTCCAACTGGAGATCGACTGGAGTCGAGCCAAGTGGTCAGGCCGGATGACATCACCTGCCTCACGGCTAGAGTGCGTTATGGAAAACACTGCTGAAAAATCCATTCATATGACCCAAGCTTTTTTCCTCAAGATTTTCGCTGATCCCCTAAATTAACTTGCCATTCTATTAGAGAAAAAAAAATACGTGAGCGATACTGAAAGTTTTTAGAATGCTATGTTTTTAAAAACAAATGAAATTGCTTTATATTTGACAGCTACTTTCTAATGTTTTGCGAGTTGATTGCTGTGTAGTTTGTTCGATTTTCTCTAATATTTTGTTAATTATCATCATTTAAAAATTCTGTGTTCATCCAAAAATGAATTTGACTACAGAACATTTCCAGCTATGATTTTTTACGATTTTAAATCGCCACTAACGCCTAGACAATGTGAAGATCGGCTTAGAAATTCATTTGGCGAAGAAGCCCCATCTAGGACAACGATTTATAATTGGTACAGCAAATTCAAAAGAGGTCGGTTAATTCTTAGTGATGAACTTCGTGAAGGACACCCAAGAAGGGCTGATATTGAAGAAAATATTCCGCTGCTCGAGCAATCCTTGAAGAAGTTCGACGGACATTTGTTCGGGCAACATTGGGCATTGGTATGAGTCAAATCCAAAATATTTGACATCAGTAGTTAGACTTGAAAAAACTTTGTTGTCGATGGATTCCACATAAACTGGCTCCTGATCAAAAACAACCACCATGTATTGGTATAGAAAAACTCTGGAAACATTCCAATGCGGCACTTCAAATTTGGTTTGGAATATCGTTACTGCTGATGAATCTTGGATTTATTATTATGATCCTGATAAGAAAAGTCAATCGGCTCAATGGGTCTTTCGAACAGAATTTAAGCCTACAAAAGTCCGACGGATTCTCAATGCTGGTAAGGAGATGGTCACTAGTTGCTTTTTTTTCCTTCTAAAACGGGCCATATTGCGACTATAGCATTAGAAGATAGACGTACTGTTACTGCCGATTGCTACACAAATGTCTGTTTACAGCAAAATTTTGAAACATTTCATGAAAAACGCCCAAAAAGAAAAATAACGTTACATCATGAAGACGCATCGTCGCATGAAGCAAAACTGAAAACTGTGTATCTGGATGACCTAAAGGTCATCACCATGGACTCTCCACCATACAGTTCTGACCTAGCGCCTTATGATTTCTTCTTGTTTCCAAAGGTAAAGATAAAATGCGGGGAATTACTTTTTCGCCATTAGATGAAGCAGTGGGAACATTATAAAAAGCTGGCTTGTGAAGTGCATCAGGAAGAGCGACATCATTGCTTTAAGACTGGTTTCATCGAATGCAAAAGGGTATTTATGTTAAAGGAGAATATTTTGAAAAACAATAACATCATTTAAACTTTTTAAAACTAATCCTTGTTGGATTTTCTAAGAAATTTCAGTGTTGCCTGGTTAGTTAGGTAATTTATATTAAAACATAATTTATTTTTGCGGCAGCTAGAGGAACATGGGAGGTAGTATTGATTCAGTTCAGAGGTAGCGATCGTATTGTATTCCACCCAAAAAATTCGATATAGAGATTTCAACGGAAATACATATTTTGAGGCCCTTTGAATACAAAAAAAGATTAGAAAAAGGTCCCTGCATTTGTGTGTGTCTGTGAACAGCATAACTCCAAAGCGAAAATAAATACCAAACTTGGTATTTAAGTTCAGTATCTTCCGAAGATGCGACACGAAGATATTCAGGAAAATTCCCCCACTGCAACTATCCTTTACATGAAACATTTTTCGAAATTTTTATATTCTCAAAAATGTCTCCGATTTTTCTTAAAATAACATACATCAAAGATACTTGCAATATGAATAAAAGGTATATATTTCATTTTCTGGGAATAACCTCTGAACTCGTCTTCATTCAGAAGGAATTTTGCATTATCTTGTATAACCGGTAAACGTTAAAGATAGACGAAAACGTATATGTAGATCTTTTTTTAAAAAAAATACAATTTATTTGAAATTTTGTGGAATGAGCTATTACCAAGATATCCGTTATTAATGGTTTAAATTGTTCAATTCTTTTAAAGTCCTTTCGACATTCAGTTTGCATCGAATATTTTATCTTATAGTAGTCACTGGAAGTGCTCGACAGTTTTGTTTTCCTGATGTGCATATACCTCAAAATAGTAATTGGTGGAATAACTCTGAATTTCAATACTGTTTCATTTTTCCTGTATAAAATGCAGCATATATTTTACAAACTTTGTAGCGGTTCCTCCTTTGTAGGACCCTACTGCGTTGATGATGATGGATGCTGTATTACGCACCTGTAGGTCGTTTTGATGCCCGTACTCTTGTGTTGTACCTCGGCGATCTCGTAGACTGGAATCTGATGATCGCATATCTGTATGTTTCTGTGTGTTAGAATGTTGTAGTTATTATTTTATAATTCTGCCACGGCTGCTGTATTGGTGTAGGAGAGCAGTTGTGTCTTGCCAGGGTTGGGTATGGAGAAGGTTAAAATATTTTGCACTGACGTATTCTGTTAATTATTACACTTGTATTTTACATAAACCACATATGATATTCACAATTCAGTATCGCCTTTGTCATGCTAAAATATGTATAACTGGTAGACTTTAAATACGTAGTTTTAGCGTTTATTTTGAGACTTGCTTATACACGGCCTTCCTGCTCGAACACTGACAAGCTTCTGTTAGCGTTCCCTTCAACCGTTTTCTTAACGTACGTATTTGAATTATAGGCACGTATTACTGCAGCTGTTTGGTGCTACTATCCAATAACAGTTTGTTACACGCACACACACACACACACACACACACTCATTGTCTTAATTATGAATCCAAATTTCGTTACATGGTTACGTAGATACTACTGCATTTCTCCTAATTTTATATTACTGGTTATATAGCTAACAATGGCCTTTCCCCCTCATTATATATTTTATATATTATAACGTTATATACTTGTTCTCTACCATGTGTACATTATGAATATATGTGTTTTAACACCCTCTTTAATTATTATATTACAATATTAGCAAAGAAAATACATAACACGTAAAACTTAGAACAAAATATTAAAGAAAGAAATTATGAATGTGTTGATGCTGAGAAGCTGTGAATTAGATATCTTATTATATTAATGAGTTATTGTATTAGTTTGTCCGTGGCTAGTACTGTATGTTGCTCAAATTGAACCTTTAACTGACCAAAGAAAATTAAGAAACAACAGCCTCCTTAGAATGTCCCAAAACCTAACGGAATGAAAATCCTTAAGCGGAGATAATGCCTGCCGGCGCAAGCGAAGAGACCATTTAATATATGAATTTTCATGGAAGAACATTAAGGGATCACAAATATTTTCCAGGAAATTGTGCTTGTGGTACACCTCTGCTTTTAATCCCTATGAACTTTCTATTCTCGGTCCACTTGAAGAAGGAATAAATTGGGGGTATTCATAATGGTACGTATTCAGCGGCAAACGTATTTGAGAGTAGTTCTGAGGAATACTTCAGTGCTGCTTAATGAAGTTCTGGCAAATGAAACTACATAACATGTGAAAACTCTGTCAAAATGATTACAACCTTTTTGTGAACCAGAACGCTCAAAATTCGTTATAGCCAGATCCTCAGAGAGCAAGGAAGGATTAAAAGGCCTCAGTTTGTACTCTTTAGTGACCGTCTTTCAATTCCAGTGACAAAGCCTTATTATTATAGAGCTCACTGCGCATCTAAGCAGTGGCGGTTGTAGAGCTCACTGTGCACATAAGCAGTGGCGGTTGCTCTGTAGGAGCACGTGAATACCTCAACTTTTGACACTTTGCAAATATATTTATTTTTCTTTTCTTTGAATGCTATTACACGTAACGTATGCGTGGTAATTTAAAATCTACGACGTTTAAATCTACCGCGCTACTCCTCTAAACTCGATGAAATGTGGCAATAGGGTCGGTAGCACTTCTTAACTTGTTTTAAGGAGCTTTTGGGCATGCGCAACTGGAATGACGTAATTCCTTATGGGTCAAATACAGGTGAGCCAAAAAACTACGAACCGGCTGCGCGGTGTTTTTCCTGTCCGTGTTCTCGGCGCTCGTTGCCGTCTGCCGCTATCATAGAAAGGCTCGGATGAAACCATACAACATTTTTAAAACTACTTTTAAAGGCTTTACTTACCAACTTTATGAAAGGAGATGCTGAAACTGGCCACCGTCGTTGTCCATACATTTTTGGCACCTTTTTAGGAAACTATCCATCACTACCCATGATCCGGTGGTCAATGTCTTATGGTTTAGCAGTTATACGAGATTATCCAAAATTCTTTCAAACAGACTTCAGAGATTATGTGCAGCATATTCAGTAGTTAACTTTTATTAGTCATGCGAATATCATCTTATATACATGCGGTATTTTAGTCAAGTACGTTACAGCATTTTTAAGTAAATAAAAATAAAGACAAAATCCTCATAAAGAGTCAGGGTTGTGGGATTATCCTGAAAAATCTTTGTGTCGCGTCTTTGGAAGATACCGAGTTTGGTACTTCAAAAACACACACTTGGATCTTTTTCTAATTTTCTTATATTCAGGAAGCCCCAAAAGGCGTATTTCCGGTGAAATCTCGATAACGAATTTTTGGGTGGAATGCAACGATTCCTCTACTTTCTGCGGTACAGAAAGTAGAAAGGCTTGTTCAGGGGCATCTTAATGTGCTCTCTGAATGGATTTCGATAACTGGGCAGTATGTGGGCGGGGCTGGACCTGATTCTGACTATTTATAGTGCAAGAGGTCTGGGTCAATGCTTCCCTCAGTCGATATTCACCGCAGTCTATTTCCAGTGCCCCTTTACACGAAACATCAATCATTAAATCACCATGCAAGCACCCTGAGGAGAAGAGCCTGCTTAATGGCCACTCTGCAAGCCCAACACAGGAAGTGGAAAATGCTTCTGCTTCCACGCTGATTTATCATTTCAAAATAGCGTTTTCAGAGACTGCACACAAATAAATTCACACCCTTTATTTTTAGCCTTGCCCTCGGCGCATAAAGCAAACCTTACAGTATGTACTGCATTGCTCCAGGTGCATAATGTCCACTTAGTCGTGACGTTTCAAAGCGTGGGCGAACCTGGCGGTCGCCTCGGGCATTATGGGGCCTTCAGATGAGGAGACTAATGCTTAAGTAATAACAGTTATTAAAAGTGACCGCTAAGCACCAGTAGTGATGCTATTTTTACTTATTCTACTATGTACTTAACACGAAGTTGGGGAAGTATTGTATTCCACAAAAAATGTCGATGTCGAGATTTCATGGAAATACATATTTTGAGACCCTCTAGATCCAATAAAAAGCCTTTTTTTTTTGGAAAAGGTTCGTGTGCTTGTTTGTCTGTCTCTGTACTATTTGTGTGTGTCTGTGAACAGTGAAATTAAAAAAAAATAAGAAGTACCCGATAAATACCAAACTTGGTATTTAAGTTCTGTATATCTTCCAAAGATGCAACACGAAGACTTTCAAGGAAATCCCCCAGCCAAAACTACCCTTTACATGGGAAATGTTTCGTTATTTTTTCTCAAAATGACTCAAGATTTTGATTAAAATACCTATATTAAGATATTTGCATGACAAATATTGAATTTTCTAGGAATAGGCTGTGAAGTCCTCTTCATTCTGAATGAAATTTGTCTAATTGGTAAAGTGTATGAGAGAGACAAAATCTTATCGCACAAGGCATGTAGATCAGGGCGCCAGGATAGCGCAGTGGTTTGATCATGTGAAGTAATCCCAAGGTCCAATGTGGATCGGAATCCACGGTAAAAGCAGTAGGTCCTTTAATTCCACCGCCTCCTCGTCATCACCCTACCGTAGTGGGTAACAGGTTTCGCCCGCTGGGTGCCTCCACCTCAGAAATGGGTCCAGTTCATCACTTGGTGGAATGAGGTATCCCCCGAAGGTCATGGGCTATATTGGGAGCGTTAGAAACGACGACGACAAATGTAATCTCATTAAAACACATAACTTATGCCAAATTTAAGTTTTTGTGGCGTTAACCATTTCAGAGATATTTTTTGTTGTGGGTTTCAATGTTGAAATACATATACTTTTCTCAAAAGGAAAATCGATATTTCAGTTTTTTCCCGTGACCACGCAAAGAGAACGAAATTTCAAGGCCATCACATAGCGACCCGTTCTTTAAAACATTTGACTATCACTTACGCCTGTTTTATTTCCCTAATCCCCTTCTACCTACAAACAAATATGCAATAAAACCATTACTGCGAATCTTTATTTCGATTAACATGAAGCAGATAGAAGAATAGCTTTTGTAGTAATGCTTTGTTGAAGTATGGATAGAGAAAGTCATGTGAATGTAAAACATCAGATAATTTTTTTTTGTATTAATAGCAATTTTGCCGTAGGCTAATATAATTCTTGAGTCTTCTTGATTCTTAGCTTTACATAAACTTTTAGAGGCTTTTTAGGAATAAGAACTACAAACTGGCAATATAACTTATTTTCCTAGAACTTCGGTAAAACAGCTGTAGAGAAAGTCTTTCTCTATCCTCTACAGCTTGAGATGAACATTCAAATGTTTAAAAACTGGTCGCTATACACTGGCCTTAAAATTACATACTCTGAAGGTTCGCAGTACTTCAACAACTGAAATGACAAAACACTGAAAAATTGAAGCCAATAACAACTGATATCTCGGAAATGGCTGATGCCACAAAAAAGTGAAATGAATTGTGTGCTTTAAAGAGATCTGCATTTTTTAAATAAATGTTTGTCTCTTACGGTTTTACCAGTTATACAACATTATACATTTTATTTGCCATGAAAGTACCTTAAATAGAGATGTTTTAAACAAAATGATTAGAGCTATTTTTGAGAATATAAAAGCAATTCGAAAAATTTTCCATGTAAAGTGTAGTTTGGTGTGTGGGGGGGGGGCGATCTTCATGAAAATCATGGTGTGGCAACTTAAAAAAATATTGAACTTAAATACGAAGTTTGATGTTTATCCTACATTTCGTTTTTTATTTATGCTATTCAGACACACTCACATATGTGTACACGTTTTTGTATAGGGGACATCAATGCATGTACTTCTGTTAAAATCTCGACATCATTTTTTTTTTTTTTTTTTTTTTGCTGAAATGCAGTATCTACTTGCTCTGCTTACTAGGTACATGGTAGAAAAGGTAAAAATCGTTGTAGGGATACGAAATGTCCAATAAACGAAGTTTGTGCGCAAAAAAGAGCACACAATATAGATCATCACATTGGTCCAGTTGCAGACTGATAAGATATGCGCGTTTTAGGATTGTATACGTGTATAATTCCAAAGTAGAAAATCTGGGAAAACATTTGGCCTAAGCGAAAGATATTTGCTAATGAAGATTAGAAAAAAAGCAAAACTTTGAATCACTACAAATAATAGTATATTATGCAATGGTAATAATTACGTCTTAATTACTATTACACTCAGGTTGCACAGGACTGTTTTGGTCGACCGCACTATAATTTCCAAACTTTGAGTTTTTGGACAAAACGATCTTACTTTGTTAATTGTGTGTAATTAAATGCTGATCTGATGGCAGGACCTTGAGCGTGTTTGCGAGTAGTGCAACAGATGCAGCACTGTTGAGTCCACGCAATATTTATTGATTTTTTGCAGGTAACGTGAAAGCGACACACACTGAAGCAAAGGAACTGAACTCAATTTAGTAAAATATTAAAATTACAATGAGCAGAATTTATTTTATTTTAAATACACACATTTCGTTGTTTATCTGGGAATGTTATATGTTTAGATTTTCCTCACTCCATGAACTGCACACAGTATTTTTCATGCTGCTTCCTTGATTTTTGCGGCAATAAATTGTTGTAAACATTCAAAGCCTGTGCCTCAGTTTCCGGCGGTGTTAGATTTTGTAAATCAGTGTCGCTTTCAAAACTCGCGCCTGCCATTTCTGCCAACTTGGACTGCTGCTTTGAAGGTGTTAAAATGTATGGGAGAGCTGCGCGCGCGCCGAGTAACATCATCATGATTCGCTCAAGTATAATGGATACCATAACAGTTGACTTGCGTCACATGTTATCAGCGTATTATAGTGAGGTCAACCAAAATCGTTGTTTAAGATCAATAAAACTGGAACGTCTTCAAATATTTTGAACTTTATCATATTATTATTATTATTATTATTATTATTATTATTTTAACATTGATGAAGTGAATGGTATCTAACGCAGATTTTCTTTGTTTCAGGTGAGTGACCAAAATACTGTAATATCCATACCAAAAGTAAGTTGAATTTATTTTAAAGATATTAGAGTGAATACCTGTCGTCCTCTGGTCCCCGAGGTCGAGAGTTCAAACCCAACGGAGGGGGATAGCTTTTTAAGCGTAAAAATGCTTTGGAAGGTAAGTAAAGCCTTTGGTCGCATGTAATGCTTATTTACACGTAGAAGAACCTCATACCTTGAAAGAGAATATCATTTCACGCCTGAAGCGTCCTGCTTCTCTCTCGTGGTGCTATCTATAGTCGGTGAGATAATTACCTGTTACCATGCGCGTCTATTGGCGGAATCAGTGACTGCAGGTTGTCACCTGATTACAGAAAGTACCGCAAGAAAACTTAAGTTAAATAACAATACTAACTAGTCAAGAAATGTTATGTTTATAAGCTCCGTATGTAAAATTTCTTAGAAAAGTCAAAGCGAGACATTTTTTGACTCATTACGCTACGTTTTGGGGAAAGTAACTCAGACGTTATATAGCCTGTTTTTTAAATGAGGTGGAATGTATGTTACACTTTAACTTTGGTAGCAATGGGTCCAGCCATTTTGAGCAAAAAGGGTACCATAAACACGCACATATAAATATAAAAAGTTTAAAAATGCAAGTTTTAGTTTCAGAGTGGATCATTATCTTACTTATGGTAAATTGAAAACTACTAGCAAACTTTTGGTTACAATTTTTATTGTAAATTATCTAAGAGTGGTACGTGTTTAATTTATTAAAATTAGAGTACAAAAAGTTACAAATTAATTTATATATGGATATAACGGCTAGATACAAGCAGGAAAAGTAGATATAAAAATCTCCCAACAATTCCATGTCGAGATTTCACCGGAAATGCATCTTTTTAAGCCCCCTTGAGTAAAAAAAAATACTTTTTAGAGAGCTCGTGTGTGTGTTGTCTGCCTGTCTGTGAACAGCATGACTCAAAAACGAAAAGTCGGATAAATACCAAACTTGGTATTTAGGTTGAATTCCTTCCAAAGACGCGACACGAGGATTTTCAAGAAAATCTCCCACCCCAGACTGCCCTTTACTTCGACATTTTTCGAATTTTTTTTATTTTCTATAATATGCCTAACGATTTTGATTAAAATACCATATATTAAAGGTATTTACATGACAAATAAATATGTATCTTGAATTTTCTGGGTATAGCCTGTGAAGTCCTCTTCACTAGGAAGAAATTTTGTATAATCTTGTATAACTGTAAGCGTTAAGCGATAGACGAAAATTCACTAAACAAAACATGTAGTCCTCTTTAAAACACACAATTTATTTCAAATAAATTTTTTGTAGCAGCAGCCATTTCCGAAATATCTGTTTATTCATGGTTCGAATTGTTCAATACTTAGCCATTCTTTTCAAGCCCTGTCGATTTTCAGTTGTTTCTCGCGATGTCATGGAAAGAGCTTAGAATTTTAAGGCCAAAACATAGCGTTCAGTTCTTAAACATTTGACTGTCGCTGTTCCCTTTGTATCTAAAAGATATGTGTAATGTAGCTATTTCTGCAAAGGTTTGTTTGGATTAAAATGAAGTAGATAGAAAAGAAAAATAAGCTTTAATAAAAATGGATTGTATACTCACTAAGAAACGACAGTGTAGAAGGTCATGTGAATGTATCACATCATATTTTTACTTTCTCTACTACGTATAGTAAGTAGGGGAAGTATTGCATTCCACCCAAAAATTCGATACCGAGATTTCACCGGAAATACACGTTTTGAGACCTCCTGAATCCAAAAAAAGCATTTTTGGAAACATGTCTGTGTGTGTGTGTGTCTGTGTGTGTGTGTGTCTGTGTGTGTGTGTGTGTGTGTGTGTGTGTGTGTGTGTGTGTGTGTGTCTGTGTGTCTGTGAACAGCATAACTCAAAAACGAACAATCGGATAAGCACCAAACTTGGTATTTAGGTTTAGTATCTTCCAGAGATGCGACACGAAGGTTTTCAAGAAAATCCCCCCACCCCAGACTACCCTTTACATGGAAGATTTTTCGAAAATTTTAATTTTCTCGAAAATGGCTCTAACGATTTTGATGAAAATATCATATGTTTAGGGTAATGTCATGACAAATGAAATGTATATCTCGAATTTTCTGGGAATGTCTCCAAAAGTATTCTTCATTGTGAACGACTTTTGCATAACTGGTAAACCATAAGAGATAGACAAAATTTTACTACACAAAAAATGTAGATCGCGTTAAAATACACAATTTATGTCATATACATTTTTTTGTTGAGTGAACCATTTGCGAGATATTGCTTGTTATTTCCTTAAATTTTCCAATACTTATACTTTTTCTCAAATTCGTTATTCATTTTTTTTATGTCCTGGACATGCAAAGAGAATGGAATGCGCCACATAGCAACCAGCATTAAAATATTTGACTATCGCTTAAAAGCTACCATATTTCCCTTGCATCTACAAGAAAATTACCAATAAGATTGATATCTCGATATCTCGATTAACATGAAGCATATGGAGAATAGGCGTTTGTAAAATTAGGTTGTACAAGAGTAGAGAAAGTTATGTGAGTGTAACACATCAGATTTTTTTTGTCGTCATGCAAAGAGGATGGAATTTCAAACTCATACTATATAGTACATGGAAATGAGTTGAAAGTTTACCTGTATTGACAGAAAGTAGCTACAATAATAAGGTTTTTCAAGAATAGTTTTTATAAGTTGAGAATGTCATGTGAAGGCAAAACACCAGGTATTTTTTCCCAAGAACGGCGAGTAAAGGAAGCACAAAATTACTCCTAGCTTTCAATTGAATTTTTAATGTTTTAAGTTATTACTTTCTCTACTACGTATAGTAAGTAGGGGAAGTATTGTATTCCACCCAAAAATTCGATACCGAGATTTCACCGGAAATACATGTTTTGAGACCCCTGAATGCAAAAAAAGAGAATTTTTGAAAACATGTCCGTGTGTGTGTGTATGTGTGTGTGTATGTGTGTGTCTGTGAACAGCATAACTCAGAAACGTACAGTCGCATAAACACCAAACTTGGTATTTAGGTTCAGTATCTTCCAGAGATGCGACATGAAGGTTTTCAAGAAAATCCCCCCACCCTTGATTACCCTTTACATGGAACATTTTTCGAAAATTTTAATTTTCTCAAAAATGGCTCTAACGATTTTGATTAAAATATCATATGTTTAAGATATTTTCATGACGAATAAAATGTATATCTTGAATTTTCTGGGAATGTCTCCAAAAGTATTCTTCATTGTGAACGACTTTTGTATAACTGGTAAACCATAAGATATAGATAAAATTTTACTACACAAAAAATATAGATCGCGTTAAAATACACAATTTATGTCATATACATTTTTTTTGTTGAGTGAACCATTTTCGAGATATTGCTTGTTATTCCCTTAAATTGTCCAATACTTTTTCTCAAATTGGACTTCGTTATTCATTTTTTTATGTCCTGGACATACAAAGAGAATGGAATGCGCCATATAGCAACCAGCTCTTAAAATATTTGTATCGCTTATAACCTACTATTCCCCTTGCACCTTCAAGAAAATTAGCAATAAGATTAACATCTCGATTAACATGAAGCATATGGAGAATAAGCGTTTGTAAAAATAGTTTGTACAAGAGTAGAGAAAGTCATGTGAGTGTAACACATCAGATTTTTTTATATAAACTGTTAGTAATATAAAACTCTTTATGTACTCCATGTAAATTCAGTACTAAATAAAGACACAAAGTTCAAAAAGTTACAAAATAAGGGCGTAAAATTAGAAAATAGCATAAAATGACCAAAAAATGTCCCAGTAAATGTGCATTTTTCATAACTGGGACCCATAATGAGGATTTACGTACACGTTAGCAATGCCTAGGATGCATGTCAACAATGTCATGAAACTCAGGGCCCTGAATATCACTGTCCTGTTTCATCAGTCGACATCTTCAGCAGCTTATCGAGTACGAAAGATGGCGAGTGTTTAGCGTCGATTTCAGCCATTTCTGCTGCAGTTTATTCAATTGTGCGACTGAGTTAAGTTCATATAGAAGTGTTAATGACGAAGAGGAGAGGGAGCACCGTTACCAGTGGAACAAGCAGTCAGATCACGAAGCAGCAGTAACTGTGCAGAGCCCCACGTGCGCCTCATGCTAACACACCGGATGCGAGTGAGATTCACCCGCCTGGTACACTGACTCTTAACATTTCACCTTCACTTCTTTGTTACAAGCATGGCTTTTTAATGAGCACCACTCCCTTACCGCCGTAGAGAAGACACCAAATACTAACAATAGCACATTTCACACTTGTGCTTCAACTATTTATATCTAGTGCAACCTACGCCCTTTAACCGTTTGCCCGAGGGCCATTTAACCCTTCATTGCGCGAATTATTTTGCTACATATGTCGCTCTTCCTTAATTCCTAAACCGGTTTGTGTATCCCTGTCACAGACACTTAAATGTAAGCCATTCGAATAGCCTGATCAAATGTGCCTGTGGTAAAGGATGGGGAGGACCCAAGTAAAACAACCGGTGTGGTGGTACGCGTGGGCGATGACGGGGTTACACTAAACAAAAATTTTATCAAGTTGTGACTGCAGTTGCATGGATTTTGCTTTTTGTTCTAAAACCTACTACAATAATGTAGGAATAAATTAATGTATTTATTTATAAAATAGCTACAAATACTTATATTTTATTGTCGAAACACCAGTATAATACGAAAATAAAAAAATTGTGTTACATTCACATTACTTTGCCAACCCTCTATCGTTTATTAGTGGATGTAAATTATTGTTTAGAAATTTTATTTTTCTGTCTTCTTTATTTCAGTCGAGATAAACATTTGCCGAAATAGCTAATAAACAGATTGGTTATCAAAGGGAACAGCGATAGTCAAATGTTTAAGAACCGGACGCTATATGCTGGCTTTAAAATTCCATACTGATGAAGTACTGAACAAATCGAATCATTAATAACGGATATCTCGGAAATGGCTTATGGCAAAAGCAGTTATTTGAAGTAAACTGTGTGTTTTAAAGGTAACTACATTTTTTTGTGTAGTACGTTTTTGTCTACCGCTTAACGTCTGCTAGTTATACAAGATTTTACAAAATTCCTTCAGAATGAAGAGCACTTCACAGCTATTCCCAGAAAATTCAAGCTATACACATTTTTTTCTTGTAAATATGGTTAATAAATTCCATTTTGAAGAAGGTCTTTTGTTGTATTGTTATTTTCCCTACGCTCTGGGAGCCAATTTGAAGAAGGTTTGTATTGTAGTTCAAGTGTTGGGGAGCGGAACTCCGCACGAATGGTAAAAAGTTTCCGGTAGCTTTCGTCCCAAAAATGTTTAAAAAAATATTAACTTTGTAATTTTGACGCTTCTTTAAATATTATATATTTATGTTTGCCTCGGCTGCGTCAGTATTATTTTTAGAGACATGAATTTCTTAACAGGGCGTGATGCGGCTGAAGAATGTAGGCTTACACAGATTATAATTTTATTTCACTCCTGTTATTAATGCTTGACACGATTTAAATAACACTGCACTGATATAGGGAGAGAGCTGTGAGATTTTTTTATTAATTATTTGCACTTTTTAACACGTAAACTATTTTTGTCTCACACGAATACGTATTAAATTTCTCGAGGACGCATCTCGCGCCCGATTAGGAACACTGTCTACAACCAACGCGTCCACTTATGAGAGCTGTCTACTTGATTTCTACCGCCTAAATTTGTAAATTTCTGTATTTCAATTTCTGATTGGCTAATCCTAGTCAACAGAATACCTTCATTTAACTAAAGCTTTTTCTGGTTGTTGATTGGCTATTTTATGAACTGTCTCAAAATTTACATTATTGTTGCTCCAATAATGACTAGTAGCATTATTAAACTTTCTTACTCATTATTGCCTCAAGGTTACCTCATTGTTAGCAACTTTTAACCTATTATTCTCACAGCTCCTACATTATTAAATTACGTAATACATTCATATAACATTATTACATGTATACAACAATATAAACATATACAATGACTGTAATATACACTTTTTATATATTGTTACATACACATATTGTTTTAAGGCGGGCTGTTATTGTATTTTATATTACATAATTTGTCTGAAATCATTTAAGTGTTAAAAATACTGCCTCAATTTTAATCAAAATCGTTAGTGATATTGTTTAGAACATGAAAAATTTCGCAAAATGTTCCGTGTAAAGTGTAATTTGGGGTGAAGGGATTTTCGTGAAAATCTTCTGTCGCATCCTTGGACATTGGTATTTATGCGACTTATGTTTTTGAGTTGGCTGTTCACTGATACACAGACAGGCAAGCAACACACGCACCTTTTTCTAAAAGGTTTCCCCCCTTATTATCCTGTGAAATCTCGATATCGAATTTTTTGGTGCAATGCAATTCTACCTTCTTTACCTACTATATACGTGGTAGAGAAAGTTAAGAAAAACTAAAATATTTTAGATATGTTCTAAAAATAGGCCCTGTGCATATTCGCTCAGACCCATTTTACATTGGATCTCTTATATACGTCCAGATCGGGAAAGAAGTTAATGGATGGATTTTTAACCTAATAATGAAAGTACCCATAAAGCAATCCATAGGTGACATTTTGTCTAAAGATGATCCAAAACTCCATTTTCAGATTTTTTGTATTTTATTCTGCTTGTATTTTGTGGTTTCATATTCTGCTTTCAACGTTCCAATAGCTCTGATATTTATGAAGCAATTCAGAAATTTAAAAGTTGGTGCGCATATAGTTTGGTTGATACTCCAATTTTCAATTATCGTCCTTCGTGGTCTAGGGGTACCCTTCTAGTTGCCGAGGTCGCGGGTTCAAATTTCGGGCGTAAAAATCCTTAGCTTGGCTTCCTTCGGAAGGGAAGTAAAGCCGGTGGTCCCGTGTCGTAGATTTACGGCACGTAAAATATAAAGAGACCTCTGAGCAAAATTTCCTGTCTTTCACACCGAATGGGAAGAATCTGACGCTAAGAATCATGGTAGTCCATAAATAAAACTCAATTGAATTTTTAAATGTCTTCTCCAAATTATTTTTTCTACAACTTACAATGTTCAAATTACTCCACGTGATGGATATTTCAACCATCAACATTGGAGCAGAACTATTTAACAGAGAAACTGAATTTGGCTTATTGCACAAGTGATGTTATATGTAATACTTAGTGCAGAAAGTAAGGAATAGCGTGGCACCAGTATTTGAGAATTTCTTGCAGTCATTTCCCTATAATCCCAAATTAATTCTTTTTATTATGCTTTAGAGGTGCAGAAATTAAATTATGGGCCACAAATCATCGCGAGGAGCATTTTGAAGTAGTACAAAATTAGAACCATAACACATAGTAAATAACTCGTTTCTTAGTAATGGTTTAGATTAGAGGTTCCGAATTTGGTATTTTATTTGTAACGCACATACAATTATCAGGTAGAATTTGAAATTGATACGTGAAGAATTGAGCATTTAAGTATTTTCACTGATGGGGTTGCCTTAATCCACATTTTTACAGTTGGGGTACTGGAATATTGTTTTAAAATAATAAATTTCTTTTTTGGATTTTCTCCAGAATGTTTAATATTCTGACTTTATGTTTGTAGTTACCAAATTTCAGTTCTTCATTAAACAAAGTCATGTACATTTTTCTAAAAATCTACAGAAGCAATTAGCTTCAAAATTTAAAAATGTGTTATCTATGTATTAGTGTAACATTTCTCTGCAGTTATATGTTTTAATTGGGCTTCATATTAGTTTTTAAAAAGTATATCATATTTGAAGAAAAAGTTAAAACACTCATTTTCGAAAGTTTTGATCTTACAAAATTCGTGAAAAATGACAGTAAAATGATGTTGCAGGGAATTAAACGTATTAATACTTCAAAGTTGCGTGCGAAGTTTCAGGTTTGTACTTCCAGATTTTTCTGACAAAAAGGTACACAACAGTATTGAAAGATGTAGGTTTCGAAGAACATAGTTTAGAAGTAGTTTACTTTTCTAACATATCTGGCCACATAACATGTACTCAGTGCAGTCTTCATACCCGTAGTCAGTATTTGAGGTGGTTAGGGGTTAAACTACGCATTACAGTGTTTTTTGTTGTTTTTCTTTCTTCGTAATTTTATAGAAGTGACTTCAATTTAGCAGGTTCAATCATTGTTTTTATTCTGTTCCAGCGATTTTATTCTATGAAATATGTGGTAGGATTACACCTTTCTGCATCATAATGATTATATTAATACCCGAAAGCCGCAGCACAATTTTAATTGAATGGCAACTCTCACGGACCGTTTTCATTACACAGTTTGCATACACCTCCCCAAGGCATGCTTATGTTTCCTCTTTCATACATTCCACCATTGTTTTATCGTCATGATAAAAATGTTACCGATTCGCCCATAGCAGTGTACCTCACCAAACTGAGCTACTTGAGCTGCCGTATTGTTGCTGGCGGATAACTTCACCGTAAGGGCAGCCAACAAAAGATAATTAATTTTCAGCTGCTATATCACCATTACTCTTATACTAGAGATGACAAAGCGGCTTGCTGTGAATTCCTACTAAATCACAGCAGGTAGAAATCTGTGATGAATGGAGGTATGTGAATTGCTATAATATCAGAGCAATGGGGTATGTTAGTTCCTACAAGGTTGTAGGTTGGTGAGGCATTCTGAACAATCTTAATACAGGTCGGTGCGGTAAAAAAGTTGTTGTTTGATTAAAATTATAACGTTATCAAATAGTTAAGGCGAGTTAAATCCTTTGGTTAAAACTGTTTAATATATATATATATATATATATATATATATATGTCAAGTGACAATTTTCCTTGGCATCTTCATCAAGAAATGACAATTCAAATAAACACTTTCCTATTTCACTCTCATCAGTAACAAATATTTACGGGATAAAGTCGCTACACACTGATCACAGTCAATAGTCTGTTTATATTGAAGGAGGAAAGGGCGAGTCCAGATGTAAACAATGGGCGCGTGTCCGCAGTGGTCGTACAGGTTGTATCAAAGGAATGCGTATACTATGCTGTGCATGACGACCGTTACTGTTTTTATTCCGTTATAGAACGCTGCATTTTACGTATAGGTATATAAAGTTAATATTACATAGTCTGTGCACTGCAGTGGACAATAATGTAGGTACCTGCGGAACGTTCTCCGTCTCGCTTAAACAAAAGCTATATCGTGAGAAACTCCTTTCGACGTCACAAGAGGTAATAGCTGCATGGAATAATACACTTATATCACTGTTGATATATTTCTTACTCTGTTTGCGTAGCGAAACATCATGCCTACTGTAGTATAGTTCTTAAAATTTAAACTGAATTTTATTTATGGACGCTCTTTTAACTACTATGGTCCTAAGCGTCCCATTCTATATTGAGCGTGAAAAACCAGAAATTGTGCTCACAGGCCTCTTTATCAGACTTGAGGTTCTTTTACATGCCATGAATCTACGACACGGGACCACTGGCTTTACTTCCCTTCCGAAAGAAGCCACGCTAAGCTTTTTACACCCGAAAAAATCCATCGTCCTCCGCCGGGTTTGAACCGCGACCTCGGAACTAAAGGCTAGCATGGTACTCCTAGACCATGGAGGACAACGGGTATATTTCTTTACCCACCGTGTGTACCCGGGTACTTTTCAGGTGCCAAGACATTATGCTTTCTGCATCGGTAACTTGAAATCACGGACCAAGTCTTCTTACTCGAGGTCGCGGGTTCAAACCTGGCGGAGGTCGATGGATTTTTTCGGGCGTAAAAATCCTAGCATGGGAAATCAAGCCGGTGAACCCGTGTCGTAGTTTTAGGGCACGTAAAAGAACCTCAAGCCTGATGAAGAGGCCTCTGAGCAAAATTACCGGTCTTTCACGCCCAATATAGAATGAGACGCTAAGGACCACGGCAGTTAAAGAGCGTCCAGAAATAAAACTCAATTTTACGTCACTCTAATTCGCCCTCTAGTGATTATATTGCTGACACATATGCAAGCCAAGAAAGTACTTTCCCACCAGACATGCGGCTTTCCTTTTTTTAATATTGCCTGTGAATGCCGACTTTTATAACATGTTTAGAGGATTTGTAAAACTACGCAGTCCAGCACATTTCATTTAGGAAAAAGAAGACTATGAAGAAAGACAATTTTGTACAAGGAGCGATGAATGAATATTCACTTGGACACATCACAATATTTGATTACGTTAAGAAAGTGACCTAAAGAAACAAAATATCGAGAACTTGAAATATTTATTTTAAAAAATTATTTGACTCAGGACTTAATTCCTAGTTGTTTGACAGTGTAATTTTAAAAATGAAGAAAGATAAGGTGTTGAACCCCGCCGGTCTGTATCACGCTTGCTCATTGCCAAGTCTGTGGTAAGCGGGAGGGAAATTCTTACAAACCACAACCTTGTAGGAATTCACAAAACTCAAGCAAACCTACGTTTCACCCTCTCGGTCACCCTGTTGATCACGTGCACACTCGCGGTGTAATGAGGCGTCGATTAAATTTGCTCTTAGTCCCAGTCAAATGCTTCCGAGTACTGACAGGAAAACTGAATGAGACGTGATTGGACATTATTATAGATACAGACTATAAAACATATTTTGGGGACATTAATAGCATTGTTTATTGAAGTGAAAATAAATAGTGTAACAATATGGTTAAGAGTTTGGGAGTTTGTAAACTAAAAATAAATATCATAAATGAAATGCTGAAAATTGAAAGGGGATATACCACATATATATTCACATAGACATAAATCAATATTAAACAAGAATTGTACATAAGAATATAATTCACCAAGAAATAAGTTAGAATATTTAACAACCAAGAATTGTACAAAAGCAGATTGTAACTTAGATACGTAAGGGACGGGCGAGCTAGCTAATTCCAGGTAAAAGATAATTCTAGGTAGAGCCCACCTTTCACCAAGCTAATGAGCAGGAACTGTAAGCAATAAGGAGAAATAGAAGGATACTGATATAGAAAGGAAAGAGACAGAGATACTAAATCTGATTCCGTACGCATCACTGGGACGCGTATGCGAAATCTTTTGGAGCAGAATATTCTCATACATAATAAGGTAACGCGGTCCGAGACCAATTAGAAATGTATTTACATTTTGAGGTGCACAGGTAAGCGTCACTGGGCTTAGGTATTAAACGGGAAAGAAAGCCCCAGATTTTCTCTCTCTTATAGAATCTCGTCGACACACAGTGATACAGATGCACGTGTGTGCATATGGGTGGGAAGCGTGTGCAGTTAGATCAGGCTCCTAATTATTATTATTATTATTATTATTATTATTATTATTATTATTATTATGGTGGGAATTGTTACAATGGGAAAAGCTAGTCGCCCATAAGATTTATTTGATAATAAACCACATTTTTAAGGGAAATGCAGTGTATTTTAATTTGCCTCACCTACGAAAATCCTGAGACCAGTGAAATTAGATAGGTAATTATTAGGAATGGAAAAAACAGCAGTCGCTGAGCAACAATAGCCGGAGATAAGAACACTGCAGCAGAGGGCATCAACCAGAGGAACAACGTTTTCCTGCTACAAAATGTAGAATCCGACAAAAAGTCATATCCGGAATTTGGACCACGGATCTTCGGCTTCCCGTGCCACTGCTACCATGGCAACATGCCGGTACAACATCCAATTCCCCAACTGACACATTTTTACCGGTAAACCACAAGGTGTTCTCGAATGTACTTTAAGTCGCAGGCTTCATAGTTAACCACTATTAGGAGTTAGGGGTAGTCAGACTCAGGGTCTCCAGTAACTGGAGCACAGCATCACGCGTAGGACATAGTGGAGCCTTTGTGCTCCCAATGTGACCGCTGAGAGAAAGGGATGAAGGGGAGACCCGAAAGGCGACTAGAGCCGGACGACGATGTGCGCTAGCAAGGACGGGGCTCCTAACGATTCCAGAATTACAGCAATTTTGAAGTCCGCTAGTCTTGCCTATGCCACCCGCAACTTGGTGGTCCCGGGAATAGACGAGACAGCTCCCAGCGTAAATTCCATCGTCCTGCGGCAACACACCAACCACCTTCGCCTGGTCCTTCAACCCCGAAATACATGAAAGGAATTGATGAGGACATAAAATTCGTGTTAGAAGAGGAAACCAGAGGAAAGGAAAAAGGGAAAAAATCCAGGGTCAGAGTGGCCAGCTCGACGAGTAGAACCCGGGAATGCGAGCCATCTCGTTCGGTTATACCGCTATTAGTCCGTCACTGTCAGTAAGTAAAATACTGTATGTGGCAACTGAGAAGTTTACCCGCGGTGGTATTCCGGCCTTCCGCAACATGGGACACAACTGACATCACAGGCGCTCGGGGATAAAATTGAGTAACTACTTCTGTTCTTAGCGTCCCATCTCTCTATCAGGCTTGAAGTTCTTTTACGTGCCGTAAATCTACGACACGGGACCACCGGCTTTACTTCCCTTCCGAAGGAAGCCATGCTAAGGATTTTTACGCCCGAAACAATCCTCCGCCAAGTTTGAACCCGCGACTTCGGGAGCTTGAGACTAGCATGGTACCCTCAGACCCCGGAGGACGACTGCACTCAGAGGTGTTTACTCCCTCCTTCCGGTATGCATGTCTGGTGTTTTGACCACCACGCATAAGGACAGACTTGATGTTGTTTATAAACCTAAAACAAAATCATAAGTAAACAGAAACATTATTAGATAAATGAAATAAATTTGGTATTCGCAGCAGACTGCAATTGCAAAGAATAATTACAAATAAATGAATAATTATGTTGCAAAATTCGGCTGCATTGTCTGTTAATACTACTTAGCATTTAGCCCACACTTGATTATTTTTTCACCTGTCCTCCCTTTCACTTTCTGCTGTTTTTTGTTCAGTGTTTGTGAACATGTCATTACAATGCTAAGGCTTCCTGTTCTGTAGGGACATGGCCTCGGTATAAATTCGCCCGTTTGCCTCGTGGCGTTACAGCGGGTATTCTTTATGCTGGTACTCACACTTGCTCACATCGCTGTGCATGCATCACTTATCACTTCTCTTTGTATTGAAAGTTAGCTTAAAGGTAATAAAATACGAGCTATTGCTTTCTCTAACACGTACCTAATGGGTAGAGGAAGTATTGTATTCCAACTAAAAATTCCATATCAAGATTTTCCCGTAAATAAATGTTTTAAGGCCCCTTGACCCCAAAAAGTAAGGAAAACTACGAACCGGCTACGCGGTGTTTTTCCTGTACGCGTCCTCGGCGCTCGTTGCCGTCTGCCGCTATCGTAGAAAGGCGCGGATGAAACCATACAACATTTTTAAAACTACTTTTAAAAGCTTTACTTACCAAATTCATGAAAGCAGATGCTGAAACTGGCCACCGTCGTTGTACATACATTTTTGGCACCTCTTTAGGAAACTATCCATCACTCGCCGTAGTTCACGTTGAGAAATGCTGGCAATTTCCTGGCGGATATTTTGTTTTAATTCTTCCAGAGTGTGTGGGTTTGTCTTGTACACTTTGTTTTAAGTTACCCCAGAGATAGAAATCGCAGGGGGTTAGGTCGGGGGACCAAGTGGACCACAAATATCTACTAATAATTCTGTCCTCAAACCACTTTCATAAAGTTGTTAAGTAAAGCTTTTAAAAGTGGTTTTAAAAATGTTGTATGGTTTCATCCGCGCCTTTCTGTGATAGCGGTAGACGGCAACGAGCGCCTAGGACATTGGCAGGAAAAACACCGCGCAGCCGGTTCGTAGTCTTTTATCTCACCCTGTACCTTCCATATGGGTGACACCAAGATTTTCAAAAAAATCTCTCCTTCTCCAAACTATCCTTTGCATGGAAAATGTTACTTTTTATTTTCTCGAAAATACATGATAAATAAAGTGTATATCATGAATTTTCTGGGAATAGCCAGTGAACTATTATTTTTCTATTTTTTAGTGAATCTTCGATTCCGTTTCCTTTACCCGCCTTGTACCTACAACGAAATGTATAATGAAACTATTTCTGCAAATGTTTATATGAATTGTTAGGAAGGAAATATAGAAATAAGCTGTTGCAAGAATAATGTGTAGTAGCTCGTATATAAAACTAAACGTTAATGAATAGAGAAACTGTTACACTTCAGATATTTTTGTAATACGTTCTAATTTTGCTTAGCTGCCTGTACCTATTTATAATTTAGTACATAAAATTAATTGTTCATAGAAAATAAAAACTAACAACAAGTGATAAGCATTTCTTGTCTATATGCTAAACAATATATATTTAACTGCAGAATTTATGGAGGCAAAAATAAATGCAGCCAGTATATATGATTTTCTAAATAAATACCTATCGGAAATATTGTTAGTAAGTGCAATAAGTGCAACACGGGGTGTGAGAAACGAAGATCTTTTATGTCATCGTTTCTAGAAATCCCTATTTCAGAGGAGGAATTGATAAAATGTGAATATTCTTTCTAAAGATAACGGTATTACAGCCATAGACATAGAATTAGAAAGCGACACCGAGCGGGATGGCTCAGGTGGTAAGGTCTGTGCCCCGCATTCGGGAGGTCGCGGGTGCAAATACCGTGGGCCGTTTTTTTTCGGGGGTTTCCTCAGTCGCCAAGGTAAATACCAGATTGGATGTTTAATACCACGACCCGAAGTTCCACCTTAGGCCTAAAACAACAGTAAAAATGAAAACGGATGCTAAACTCTGTCATCTGTCCACAGATAATGAAGTGGCTAGACTGGATGGCACGCTAATGCCATCTGCCCGCCGCTTGTAGAAGCAGAGGTACAGTTGCGTGGCGTTTAGGCCTCTTTCGACACGAGTAGAAGCAGAAGTATAGTTGCCTAGCACTGAGGCTTCTGTGGACATGAGTAGAAGTAGAAGTACAGTTGCCTAGCACTAAGGTCCCTGTTGACACGAGTAGAAGCAGATGTACAGTTGTCTGACACTAAGGCCCCTGTCAAACACGAGTAGAAGCAGATGTACAGTTGTCTGACACTAAGGCCCCTGTCAAACACGAGTAGAAGCAGAAGTACAGTTGCCTGGCACTAAGGCCCTGTCGACACGAATAGAAGCGGAAGTAAAGTTGCCTGGCACTAAGGCCCCTGTTGACACAAGTAGAAGTACAGTTGCCTGGCATTGAGGCCTCAGTGGACACGAATAGAAGCAAAGGTACAGTTGCCTGGCATTGAGGCCTCTGTGGACACGAGTAGAAGCAGATGTAGAGTTGCCTGGCACTAAGGCCTCAGTGAACACGAGTAAAAGCAGAGGTACAGTTGTCTGGCGCTAAGGCTCCGTCGACACGAGTAAAAGCAGATGTAGAGTTGCCTGGCACTAAGGCCTCAGTGGACACGAATAGAAGCAAAGGTACAGTTGCCTGGCGCTAAGGCTCCGTCGACACGAGTAGAAGCAGAAGTACAGTTGCCTGGCACAAAGGCCTCAGTGGACACGAGTAAAAGCAGAGGTACAGTTGTCTGGCGCTAAGGCTCCGTCGACACGAGTAGAAGCAGAAGTACAGTTGCCTGGCACTGAGGCCTCTGTGGACACAAGCAGAAGCAGATGTACAATTGTCTGGCACTACGCCCTTGTCGACACGAGTAAAAGCAGAATTACAGTTGCCTGGCACTGAGGCCTCTGTGGACACAAGCAGAAGCAGATGTACAGTTGTCTGGCACTAAGGCCCCTGTCGACACGAGTAAAAGCAGAGATACAGTTGCCTGGCACTGAGGCCTCTGTGGACACAAGCAGAAGCAGATGTACAGTTGTCTGGCACTACGCCCTTGTCGACACGAGTAGAAGCAGAAGTACAGTTGCCTGGCACTGAGGCCTCTGTGGACACAAGCAGAAGCAGATGTACAATTGTCTGGCACTACGCCCTTGTCGACACGAGTAGAAGCAGAAGTACAGTTGTCTGGCACTACGCCCTTGTCGACACGAGTAGAAGCAGAAGTACAGTTGCCTGGCACTGAGGCCTCTGTGGACACAAGCAGAAGCAGATGTACAATTGTCTGGCACTACGCCCTTGTCGACACGAGAAGAAGCAGAAGTACAGTTGCCTGGCACTGAGGCCTCTGTGGACACAAGCAGAAGCAGATGTACAGTTGTCTGGCACTACGCCCTTGTCGACACGAGTAGAAGCAGAAGTACAGTTGCCTGGCACTGAGGCCTCTGTGGACACAAGCAGAAGCAGATGTACAGTTGTCTGACACTAAGGCCCCTGTCAAACACGAGTAGAAGCAGAAGTACAGTTGCCTGGCACTAAGGCCCTGTCGACACGAATAGAAGCGGAAGTAAAGTTGCCTGGCATTGAGGCCTCAGTGGACACGAGTAGAAGCAGATGTACAGTTGTCTGACACTAAGGCCCCTGTCAAACACGAGTAGAAGCAGATGTACAGTTGTCTGACACTAAGGCCCCTGTCAAACACGAGTAGAAGCAGATGTACAGTTGTCTGACACTAAGGCCCCTGTCAAACACGAGTAGAAGCAGAAGTACAGTTGCCTGGCACTAAGGCCCTGTCGACACGAATAGAAGCGGAAGTAAAGTTGCCTGGCACTAAGGCCCCTGTTGACACAAGTAGAAGTACAGTTGCCTGGCATTGAGGCCTCAGTGGACACGAATAGAAGCAAAGGTACAGTTGCCTGGCATTGAGGCCTCTGTGGACACGAGTAGAAGCAGATGTAGAGTTGCCTGGCACTAAGGCCTCAGTGGACACGAGTAAAAGCAGAGGTACAGTTGTCTGGCGCTAAGGCTCCGTCGACACGAGTAAAAGCAGATGTAGAGTTGCCTGGCACTAAGGCCTCAGTGGACACGAATAGAAGCAATGGTACAGTTGCCTGGCGCTAAGGCTCCGTCGACACGAGTAGAAGCAGAAGTACAGTTGCCTGGCACTAAGGCTCCGTCGACACGAGTAAAAGCAGATGTAGAGTTGCCTGGCACTAAGGCCTCAGTGGACACGAGTAAAAGCAGAGGTACAGTTGTCTGGCGCTAAGGCTCCGTCGACACGAGTAGAAGCAGAAGTACAGTTGCCTGGCACTGAGGCCTCTGTGGACACAAGCAGAAGCAGATGTACAATTGTCTGGCACTACGCCCTTGTCGACACGAGTAAAAGCAGAATTACAGTTGCCTGGCACTGAGGCCTCTGTGGACACAAGCAGAAGCAGATGTACAGTTGTCTGGCACTAAGGCCCCTGTCGACACGAGTAAAAGCAGAGATACAGTTGCCTGGCACTGAGGCCTCTGTGGACACAAGCAGAAGCAGATGTACAGTTGTCTGGCACTACGCCCTTGTCGACACGAGTAGAAGCAGAAGTACAGTTGCCTGGCACTGAGGCCTCTGTGGACACAAGCAGAAGCAGATGTACAATTGTCTGGCACTACGCCCTTGTCGACACGAGTAGAAGCAGAAGTACAGTTGTCTGGCACTACGCCCTTGTCGACACGAGTAGAAGCAGAAGCACAGTTGCCTGGCACTGAGGCCTCTGTGGACACAAGCAGAAGCAGATGTACAATTGTCTGGCACTACGCCCTTGTCGACACGAGAAGAAGCAGAAGTACAGTTGCCTGGCACTGAGGCCTCTGTGGACACAAGCAGAAGCAGATGTACAGTTGTCTGGCACTACGCCCTTGTCGACACGAGTAGAAGCAGAAGTACAGTTGCCTGGCACTGAGGCCTCTGTGGACACAAGCAGAAGCAGATGTACAGTTGTCTGGCACTAAGGCCTTTGTGGACACGTGACGAAACAAGATGGTATTGCACAGTGATGAGATAGAAGGGTAACTGTCCGCCACATACCGAGCCACAAGATATCTCCTAACAGAATCGTCGCGATATGACCACGTAGTTAAAGCGACGTACAATAAATAAGAGGTGAAGAAAAAAGGTGATAATGTCTGATAGTTATCCAAATGAAACTAGTTTGAAACGGCCCTTAAAGCCACCATCACCCTCAGTTTAGCAAAACTGTCAGACAGCAGAATTGTACGAAGACGAACACTGTAGTTTGCATCATCTGCCTGTAACCGTTTTTGTGTATCTCCATTATGGCATCGCGTTGAACTGCACTTGACCGCTGCACAGAAGGAATGAACCAAGAATCTTAAGCACGCGCTTTCTCCGGATGTAACCTCGAGTTAAACGCAGAGAAAGACATTTGAAAAAGGCGTTCCAGCAAAAAAAAAAAAAAAAAGAATTTGTGTCCTTTGCAGACACTGTTTAATGAGTAAAACATATTTGTTTTACTTAGAAGTCATGCTTTGGTAACATCCGCGGAAACCGTACGATGTCCTTCAGAAAGGAAGAGCTTCATTCTCCGAAATAGCGCGTTTCTCTGCGCGATTTTCACCGTTATGTTTTGTTAGGTAATCCTTACTCGTTATGCCCCGCGGATGTCCTCTCGGAAGTGAGGATAGTTTAAAATGCCTCCTGTAATCCTTAGCGACTGCTTTGCCTTTTCCTTCGTGAAGAAATAAACAATTTAGTAAACAGATGTTTCCTCAGTTTGTGCATTTCTGAAGCAGTACATTCTTATCACACATTAAGAGTTTCAGAAATATAGGAGGAGGTGTAAGAGTTTCAAGCAGAACATTATCAAGTTATTGAAACTCAAGCATTGCGCTCATAAAAGTAGTTTGATAGCGTTAAGTGAAGCTTTTTCAGGCGGACGAACTTTCAGGGGTTACAGAGGGATGTTATAAAACACCTTGATATAGGGATACCTACAGTCCGTGACTATATAATGATTTTTAATTTGAATATTTATTCATACTGATAAATGCAAGTAAATACAGACTTTATACGAATGAGGTACTGATTTCTACTCTAAAATAGTTAATTTCTGTTCCTCAAGTGCGAAAATACTACCGCTGCGGTATTTTCAAAGTTGCGAGATTTGCTTTCTCTGGAAAATCTTTCCGTCAGCAAGGACCAGA
The DNA here is from genome assembly GCA_030765065.1 of Deroplatys truncata. Classification (NCBI taxonomy): domain Eukaryota; kingdom Metazoa; phylum Arthropoda; class Insecta; order Mantodea; family Mantidae; genus Deroplatys; species Deroplatys truncata. Next base: position 21,092,919 of record CM060979.1, read on the forward strand.
ACACCACTCCTCCACACCTGGAGAACCCTACGTATGAGGGAAAAACAGTTAGCTGTAGTAATAGCAAGTCATTAGCGTGTTCAGCTGCCAATTTGGTTGTGCAGGGTTCAAACTCCATACAAGCGGTTAAACATGTTTTTGTTTCCAAACAGATGAATGGCGTAGTGCTCAAGACCTATACCGCTAGTGTTGTTTACTTGCGGCCAACAGAGCAACCGTTCCTTTTGTGTATAGCGAGTACTACTTGAATTTGCAGGTCGATTTTTCCAACCTGACAGGACAGAAATGCAGAGGAGGAGAAGGTAGTTTAGGGTGGGGGAGAACGACTGGCAACATTCCCCTTGCGTGGCTCGGAACGCGTGATGTCACCTTATCTCACGTTGGTACGCGCCTGCTACAACTGACCCATCACCCCTCCCAGAAGGTAAATGGACTTGTCCAACTACTGTGCATACAGATAAACATGTCTAGACGAAAAAATCGTACAGCGCCACCACTCTAACACTATTCCTAAATGTCCCGAGTAATACGTTTAGAGTGAACCCACCTTTAATTTCTCGCGTTTCTTTCAAACTTTAAAGAGGTATTTACATGGAATGTTTGAACATAGCATGGCCCCGATTATCTGCAAGTAGCAGCAACTCAGGCAAGTCTTATCAGTGGCGTCCTGACGCGTTGTTGATTTTGATATATTGCAAACAACCATGAACTCAAGACCATCAAAGTGCTCGCCAAAGTCAGTAACCCCTGAAAGTTTGTCGGTTGAATTCTGCATAAGCTGTGATCACATTTTGGCATTAACTATCAAGAATACGTTTTGAGAGACCTGGTTGCCGAGGATGTTCAGTGCATTAGTCTGTTTTTGAAGAGCTCTGTGAGAATACTTGGGGGCGGGGGACGTTATAGATGCCCCATTACTATACATTTGGCAAGTATTACACTGTGGGCTGATTGTACATGTTCTTTGTCTGCTAGCTTATGTCCGGTAGCCAGTTGGTCGGCCGGTTGCTTGCTTGGGTTGGGGCGGTCGACCAAGGCTAGCGGCTGCATTCCTGCCCCGTGTCAACGTCTTTGTCCAGGGTCGCGCTCCTTGCCTCCTGCCGACACCTTCCTTACCTTCATTTTGGCGACACATTTGTATAACTTTTATTTTCCAAGAATTAGCAGACTACTTCAATTTGGCTTGTGGGATTTACAGTCCTGATTCTCCATTTTTCTTTGAATTTAGATCATTTCTGACCAAGTTAGACAACACTCGAGTATTCCGAGTCACGCAACAACGGCATTTCAAAATGTTCTTGGATATCATTAGAGCGAAAGCTGTTCATAATTATTGATTCTATAAATAGGTAGATTTGTTTACCTAGAATAAATATAACATAAGTCCTAAATAAAAAATGTAAAGCGCTAATTCTGCAAACTTACCTATAACATTATGATCGTATTTCATTATAGCATTTTTCTTCCTTTTTTTTCTGTCTGTCTTTCTTTAACAAATCTACAACTGCGCTCGGGTAGACTACTGATGTGGCTGGAAATACTTGTTCATATGATAATTAATTGTTCTTTTACACAAGCTGGGTGCATGTTAAAGTTGGAAAGTAGAATCAGACGAAAAAGTGAATGCCATGCCCGGATTTGAACCACGGATATTCGGCCTACTACAATTAAGCTGCCACGGCAACATGCCGGCACATCAAATTCCCCAATTGAATCACATTTTTTCGTGTAAAGTGCAAGACGTTCTGAAATTAATTTTGCGATAACATACCCCAATGGTAACTTAAGTCCCAGTCTTTATAGTTAACCCCTACTAGGTCAAACAGCCATAACTAATTGCTCTTTCACACAAGAGCAATTAATTTCTGTAGGCTGAAATTGCAAAGGTAGAATCAGACTGAAAAATTCAATGCTATAGACGAGATTTGCAACATAAATCTTCGGCTTATCGTGTGCTGCTGCTCTATCAAACTGAGCTACCGTAGCAACTTGCTATATTAAATTCCTCAATTGGCTCACATTTTTTCCGTTGAACCACAGACTTCTAAAATTAATTTTGAGGTGACATACCCCCATTGGCGACTTGTAAGTACTTTTAAGTCCCGGAATACATGAATTTGATAGGTTCAGCATGAATTTCAAGGTCAGTACTTGTAAGCGTGCTTGTGTAGGCCGTTTCCAATGCGATGTTGACAGTTGCAAATACTAATTTTGTAATTCATTTCTAGGGCTATACCTTTATCATATCCATATCAGGGACACCTTTATCTTTCATTACATAAAAATCAGTAATTTTCAACATTCATTTTTATCATAGCGTTTTATGATTTGTAATATCTGTTGAAAATTTTATTTTATCTACCACGTACCTACTAGAGAAAGCATTGCATTCCACCGCAAGGATTCCGTACCGAGATTTCACCGGAAACAAATGTTTTGGGGCCTCCTGAATAAATACATGTTTAAAAAATTGGAAAAACGTCCATGTTTATGTGTGTCTGTGAGCAACATAAGTAAACAAACGAAATATCAGATGAATGCCAAACTTTGTATTTAAGTTCATCACTTCTAAGGATGCGACATGAAAAATTTCAAGAAAATCCTGCTCCCCAACAAATTTTGTATGGGGAAAAAAGTTCGATATTTTTATTTTCTCAAAAATGGCTAATGAATTTGATTACAGTAGCATGTATAGAAGATATTTACATAACAAATATAATGTAGTTCTTGAATTTTCTGAGAATAGCCCGTTAAGTTCTCTTTTTTATAACTTTGGATAACTGCTAAGTGTTAAGAGATAAACAAAAATGCACTACAATAAAAGTATACCTTTCAAGTATTTTCAATACTCTTTTTTAGCATAGGGAGTTTTCGAGATAAGGAAGTTTTCAATACTTTATGTGTTGTCGCTATTCGGTTGTTTCTCGCGATATCGTAGAAAGAGTATGGAATATCAAGTCCAGGATACAGCCACTCGATTTTAAACATGTGACTATCGATTCGATTTCCTGTACCCTCTATACCTACAGCGAATGTGTAATGAAGCTATTTCTGCAAAGGTTTATCTCGATTAACATGATGTATATAGAAAAATAGACTTTCGTAAAAATAGGTCGTAGAAGCTATATAAAAGTAAACGATATTGGATAGAGAAAGTTATGCGAATGTAGGTAACACATAAACAAATTGGCGGAGACATATTGTTACTATTTGGGGCCAAGTTTGAGCTAAGTTGCACTTTACAGCACTCTGGTTCGATTCACTTATTATCTCTAACGTTCCCATATATGGCCTATGACCTTCCGGGTTTACCTCATTGCACCAAGCGAAGACAGAACCCATTTCCGAGGTGGAGGCACCCTTTATTCGGATCTATAATCGCAATATCATACACGTAAATAACCTCAGTTGAGCACCTTGGAGGATGCAACACTGCAACACAAGTTTGTCGGAGAAGTTGTATACGCTTCCACGACCGAGCCAGCATACCATAGTGCTACTGCCTAACAAAGCTCACCATACCCTTTAACACATTAATATAGTTAAAACTGTAACATACAATTAAAATACAGTTATTTTTCATAGATGTATGAATCATGCCTTAGTCAAACTGATATCCGCTGATTTAAGTACAACTAAACTCTTGGTTTTCGAAAGAGCTCCTATATAGTTGAGACGTAGTGCCAATAACGTTAGTAAAATGTTGACAATATTGCGTTCTTTGATTAATTACATTAAGGACCATCTCATAAATTAAAACCACTGTCAGACGGAGCGGGCTTTACGTCCATGCCGTGAACTACAGAAGAAGATAATTAATTAAACACAATTAGCGTAATTTGAAACGGTTTTAAATGCACACATATATTTTTACATCACTTAAGAATCACATTTTCTTCAAAAACAAAAAAGAGAATCTGCAAAAATACTTCTTTTTCAAAAATGATTTCTTTACTGCTAACCTTTTACAAGAATGTCTTAATTCTTAATGCAGTGCATTGGAGTATTGTTCTTGATTTACAGTTTGGATAAGGTCATTAATATTTTAATTGTGTTTTACTTTATCTACGCACATAATAAGCAGAAAAAGTATTGCATTCCACCCAAAAATTCGATACCGAGACTTCACCGGAAATGTATCTTTTGCGGTAGCTTGAATCCAAAGAATAATTCAATTTTAGAAAAGGACCGTGTGTGTGTTTTTCTTTTTTGTGAGAAGCGTAACTCAAAAACGAAAAGTCCGATAAATACCAAACTATGTATTTAAGCTCAGTATTTTCTAAAGATGGTACACGAAGATTTCTAAGAAAATCTATCCACCCCAAACTACCCTTTACTTAAAACATTTTTCGAATTCTTTTATTTTCTAAAAACTCTCTAACGATTTTCATTAAAATACTATACATTAAATATATGTATATGACAAATAAAATATATTACTTCTATTTACTAGGAATAGCGTGAAGTCCTCTTCATTAGGAAGGAATTTTGTGTAATCTTGTATAGCTTGTAAACTTTAAGCGATAGACGAAAACGTACTACACAAAAAAATGTAGATCTCTTTAAAACACATTTATTTCAAATAATTTTTGTGGCATCAGCCATTTCTGATATATCCGTTATTAATAGTTCGATTTATTCAATACAGGGTTATTCAAAAAGAAGGAACAGACTAAATATTTATTTCTAATGAACGACAATAGATGGCGACACATTCGATACATCTCTGAATAGAGAAAAGTTCAAAATTTATTTTATGTGTACAAAATGAGCGAGGACGACCAGTGCTTTTCCGTTTGCATACGCAACCATCTTCCACGAATTTATTGTATCAATCGTACATTTCTTATGACGAGGCGGCTCTTTGTTGAGCTTACAACGAAATTCACGCCGCAATGAAACAATGGATTCACTCTTTGCATAATGCAGCATACAAAATGACTTTTGCTGTGGCGTCGCCATTTTCTCGTAAACAAACACAGCGTCGCTGTAGGCACTGAATGGAACTAATAGGTGGGGCTTAATACTTTGAACTTTTCTCTATTCAGTGATGTGTCGTATTGTGTCGCTATCCGTTGTCGTTCATTAAAAATGAATATTTAAAATTTGTTCCTTCTTTTTGAATACCCCTGCACTTGTCATTCTTTTTAAATTCCGTCGATTTTCACTTATTGCATGGAAATAGTATGCAACTTTAAGGCCAGCTGAGTAGCAACATGTTTTTTTTATTATTTATTTATTTTTTAACATTTGGCTATAGCTGTTCACTTTAAATTCTAACAAAATGTATAATGTAGCTATTTCTGCAAAGGTTCATGTCGATTAAAATGAAGTCGATAGATAAACTTTCGTAAGAATAATTTGTATACCCACTAATAAACAGTATAAAGTAGAGAAACTCATGTGAATGTTATACATAAGAATTTTTTGTTATGAAAGTGTGGGTCTGTTTTTGGAAGCTTTTTATTTAGAGCAAATATATAACGCGTTTAATGTACAGCAATTCAGTTTTATTACTAAAAGGCTCCAGTTAGCTGGTATATTAAAAATGAAAATAGTGTCGTAAGTGGAACAATAATAACCAAAAATATATATATATATATATGTTTTTTTTAATTTTTTCGTTTAGCCTCGAAAATTTAAAGTAAATTACAAGTGTAAAAAATTGCAATGTTTTATTACAGTTTTGAATGAACATCACCAGCCGCCACTGTTTTCCTAGAATTGCTTATTAGCAAAAATACGTACTTTTTTTTGGCTTTTTGTAGTTTTTAAGACTTTTGCGGTCATTTAATATTCCGATGTAGAGCACTAAGATCTACATATTATGAATTTCAAACCTAGTTTGTCTCAACATTTATGCTGTATTAATTTACGGCATTTGAAATGTCCCGATAATTATGTTTCCTTCACATTTTGGGCAAAGCTTCATTTTACGTGTCCTAAAACACTCATGTACCTATGTTGGATTTAATATCTGTTATTAAATTTTTCCTGAATTATGTTAAAAAAACAATACTATATGTGTAAATGTTTTCCATTTTCTTTCTAATGCGTAACCTGTTTAGAACTTCCAACACCGAGTGATTTTCTTTGTAAATGTCATTCAATTACAAATTAAATGAGTAATATAATAGGATAAAGCTTTTTGGACATATCTAAGCTGTATTGTAAATAAAATTAGTAATCTGTCAGAAGTACATTTATTTTAGTCGTTAAAACTTGAGTGCACTGCTTTTATGTTAAATTCCCATTTTGTTAATCAAAAGTTAATGCTTACTAGTTGAAAACTGTTGGTTCTAAGGGTTACCTTAATAAGAAATGCGTAAATATAATATAATTAAAAAAATTGTTTTATCTGTTTCATTTGTGTAGCTCCTTTTAACGTATATCGGGGGCTTGACTTGCTAGTTTGGTAGTGTTCAAGCACCTCCCTTACTATATGCGGCACCACAGGAAGTGGACAATAATGATACATGTAATTAAATGATAATTGGGAAAGTAAATTTGGGAAGAAAACGTTCCAGATCTAATTTAGTGTACCTTCCAGCGTTTGCCAGTTACGAGGAGTGAGGAAAACCTGGAGGGATTTGAACTGCGGACCGTCAGCTGCCTAACCTGTGCTTTAACGAGTCCGGTCACCCGTTTTTGTGGCTTTGACTAAGTCCTACTCGTGGTGTTTTTATTTGCTAAACTTCAGAGATTTTTTTTAACGTTTATTTGTTCATTAACTTTTACATTGAACACGCATCCATTCCCGCATTCATACTACCATACCCTACGAAGGACAGGGAATGATTCTAGATAAAGAAAAATGCCCCGTCCCAACCGGGAATCAAATCCGGGATCTCTGGGTTGAGAAGCAACAAAGTTGATACTCGATCACCGAGGCAGCCGAGAAAATATTGTTGGAAATAAATATGTGAAAGCACCGTAACCATAAATGAATAATCTAAATAGATTTATGTAGTATGCTCATAACGTTTATGAATCTTTCTACTTACTAAAACATTCCTTCCAGCCTATTATTATTGTTATTACTTTTATTGTTATTGTTATTACTATTATTGTTGTTTGTTGTCACTTTGGTATGTTTCCCGCCAACTAAAAGCCAGAGTCTTGCTATGACCTGCATGAGATATCTTGGCATAGCTTTGACTAGCGAGGAGCATTTAGCGGGTAGAGGTAATTCCAAATTTGTGGGATGGCGTTGCGTCATCCACCGTTGCCATGGTTACGGAGCGCGCTAATGTGACAATCCCTGTGCATCCACTAGAACCAGGTCAACACTGACCTCTGACGTCATCTCTGTCTCTACGACAGAAGGTTTACGATGTTCTGTTGTCAAGGAAGCGGTAATATATTTACGTTACACAGTTGTCTAGCTAACTTGCTCATCGGTCAGAAATGGGCCAGGAAAAATCATGGCTCAATTAAAAGGAATAACTGACATGCGAGAGGGAGAGACTAAAACAGTTTGCCATGCTGGCCTGTTTCCACCAACTCCGTTAGCAATGAAACTTCGATGAAATAAAACGCTTGGAAAAATGGAAGATACCTCTGAAAGGAAATACAACTGCTTTGCTCTGATTAAAGGATTGCTTTGTTTGCAAGTAATTCAAGCCTGAATCTGAAAACGGCTACATCATCGGGGGAGTATAGCTTTCGATCTAATAGTTCGGTTTAGAGGTTTACCGAAGTGCACGCTTTGAGATACTCCGAATAGAAAAAGAAAAAAGAAGGGGAAAAAAGCGGGTCCGTGCGCGCGCGCCCATTTGTTATTCTATAAACATTTGTTATTCTACCCATTAACTATAAGTCAGACAAATACCAAGTTTGATATTTTAAGTCAGGGTTGCAATATTTGTTTTTAGTTTTTCAAAAAGTGGTTGAAACGATTTAAGAGGACACGGGTAGCCGAGGTCGTTAAGTCAAGTACGCGAGTGAACGAGAGGGCTACTATATAAACCCTGCCAAGCCCGTCCTCCCGCACGGTTCTTTTTTTTAGTCCATATAACTGGCAGATGCCGGAGAGATACCCTAAACTTCGTCCTGGAACGCCTCCTTCCCAGTCATGATTTAATTTCATGAATCATCACTGTCCACCGCCTGTGGTGCAGGAAGAACGGGAGTTAAAGATTACTTAAAAAGAAGTTTTAAACTACCTTTTTACCTTCTCTACTACGTATAGGAAGTACTGCATTCCACCCAAAAATTGGATACCGATATTTCATCGGAAATACGTGTTTTGAGGTGCCCTGAATCCAAATACAGCATTTTTGCTAACATGTCTGTGTGTTTGACTCTGAACAGCATAACTAAAACGAAAAGTCGGATAGATACCAAACTTGGTATTTGAGTTTAGTATCTTCCATGGATGCGAAACGAAGATTTTTAAGAAAATCCCCCATCCCAGATTACCCTTTACATGGAAAATTTTTCGATTTTTTTTTTTTTTTTTTTTTTACTTTCTCAAAAATGGCTCTAACGATTTTAATTAAAATATCATATGTTTAAGATATTTTCATGACATGAAGTGTAAATCTTGAATTTTCTGGGAATGTCCCCAAAAGCTCTCTTCATTCTGAATGACTTTTGCATAACTGGTAAGCTGGAAGAGATGCACAGAATTTTACTGCACAAAAAATATAGATCTCGTTATAACACACTATTTATGTTACATACATTTTTTTTTTAATCCAGTGAATCATTTCCGAGATATTCCTTGTTATTTGTTTGAATTTTCCAGTACTTATACTTTTTCTCAAATGGGTATTCGTTATTCGTGTTTTTATGTCCTGGACATGCAAAGAGAATGGTATGCTCCACATAGCAACCAGCTCTTAAAACATTTGACTATGGTTTGCACCCTTGCACCTACAAGAAAATTAGCAATTAGATAGTTTCTGTAAATGTTCATGTCGATTAAGATGAAGTAGATGGAGAATAAGCGTTTGTAAAAATAGTTTGCACAAGAGTAGGAAAAGTCCTGTGATTACAACACATTAAATTTTTCGTAGCAGTGACCATTTACACAACGCTCACTATTGTCGGTTTGAACTTTTCAATTACATTTTGCAGTACTCGGTTTTTATACTCGGAATTTGTGCAAAAAGTAAGTAATATTAAAACTAACATTTATCTGCCTGAATTTTAAGCAGTTGATTGTTATCTCAGCCTCCCGTATACTTCTGATTACTTACAAAAAATGCGTATTCAAATTATTCCAGAGAATATTTATCGCGATATTAATAAAATAAAACCGAGCGGGATGGCTCAGACGTTACCGTCTGAGATCCGCAACCGGGAGGTCCCGGTTTCAAACCTCCGAGGTCGACCAATCTGACTGAAGATTTTTTCGAGGTTTTCCTCGGTCGCTAGGCGAATAATTGGATGATTTGATCGGCGAATTTTCCTATCATCACTACACTTCATTTCCTTCTTGTTCACCACCATATCAGTCATTGGACTGATCGCCCATCCTGGATATGCTATGATCTAGAGTTTGCTTGCTCCTCGACAGACTACTGACACAAGGTATTGACGTCTAAGTCCTACAAAGAGGAGGTTAATACGAAAAACAACAAATACACATAAAAATAACCTTTTATGTGAATAATTTGTGGAATGGATATGAAAATAAACTATGATTTGTGATTGTTACGTACTATATTATTATTATTTCGTGTGTTTCTCAAAAATGTGTTGTTGCAAGTACATTATTTTCCACTAATATCTAGTTCTCTGCAAACTGGAAAATTTGTTCATCCTTAAAGTATCACCCAGTATCCAGAATCTCTGCCTCTGCAATTTCATTAGTTGTGTACCAGCTGACTCCATTGTAGTGCCACGGCAGGATGACACCTTACGGAATGGAAAATGAAGTGACTCTTTAAAAGTGGCAATCGGTGTCGCGGTTGTTTTGTTCTTACCGCCCACCGGGAAGTGAAAGCGAAACATCCCGGTTTGGATGGTGGTGATAATCCCTTGTCACGTGAGGGAGCAAGCTCACGCACCTGTCAGATAGTTGACAGGGAACATGGTCACGACTTGGGGACAGTTTATCACGTCAGTTTATGCCTAAAGCACGACCGTCTTTGATCGATAGTAATCTACAGATATCGCTTAATCAGTCCACTCGAAGGTGACAAACATAAATACTGCAACCAGCCTCAATTATCACATGATTCTTTAGTTTTTGTAAACTGAGGATAAAAAGATAAAGAAATCCAGTGGCATGGAGACAGGGTAGACAGTGTCTACCCTAAATTGTGAGACAAAACTTTGGTTTAGCTGATTGTGGTTTGTAGATTTTCCGTCACATTTAAATAGAATTACTGTCTTTTAATAACTTATCTATAACACTAGTCTGCATGGTATCGGATGACTGAAAACTAATAAGTGATTCTGACTCGCTTTTTATGCTGATTTCAGAACTGCTTCTAGTTTTTTTCTATCACGTACAGTTTTTTCACAATTTCATGCGATATAAAGATATTGCTTCCCCCACTAGACATAAAATTGGACTTGATGAAGCAATTTGTAAGGGCTCTACCACAGGATGGACCCTGCTTCAAGTACCTTTCCAAGAAATTTCCCTTCATTACACAAGACAAATTAAAGGCTGGAATTTTTGTTGGTCCTCAAATAAAGAAATTGATGAAGGATGAAGATTTTGAGAAGACAATGAATGAGAGAGAAATAGAAGCATGGACCGCCTTCCGATCAGTTACTGAAAACTTCTTAGGCAATAACAAAGATTCTAATTACAAGGCCATTGTCGAAACAATGTTGGAGAATTTCAAGAAGATGGGTTGTAATATGAGTGTAAAGATGCATTTTCTGCATTCACATATCGGCTACTTTCCAGAAAATCTGGGACATTATAGTGAAGAGCAGGGAACGTTTTCACCAATATGTTAAGGAAATGGAGAGGAGGTACCAGAGGAGATGGAATGAAACTATGATAGCCTGCTACGTTGGATGTTGAGGAGAGAGTCATCCTCAAGGATCTGCAAGGAAGTCAAAGAAGAGAAAGTTTGAAAAAAAAATAAATGAAACACTTTGGCTTCTTGTTTTGTTAAAATGTAATCATGAAATAAATTAGGGGAGTTCTTGAGACTATTCTTAAAATGTTTCTTGAATAAAAACTTACCTTGTGTGAAATGGCATTTGAATACTTTTCTACGCTCATTAGTAAAATTGTCAAAACATTACTTATTTTGTGTAAAAAACTGACGTGATAGAAAAAAAAACGGAAATTATTTCTGGAATTAGCATAAAAACTTGATTCAAGAACACCTACTTTTAAGAAATCATCTGACAAAAGGTTTGAAAATGCAGACTAGTGTAATTCTTATATTTTGAAAAGGAGATATTTCACTCTCTTGCACAGCGCTTTCCCTCTCGGATAGATATTTTCCTTATATGTTCACTCTGTCACTGCATCGACAAAATATGTGGATGCACTGCTACTGTCAGCTTCGTTCCGTAGCACCTCTTGGGTAGACACATTGTAATATGTCCAGCTTCAGCAGAGCTTAGGATAAAGGTCGGCTCGGGCCGGGTTCTGGCTTGATTTGAAAAATGTTTGACGCGCTTGGGCTTGAAAGTAAATACCATGCTCAACATATGCATTTTGTTTGTCATGTAAATATTTTAAACGTGTGGTATTTCAATCAAAAGCTTTAGTGCCATTTTTATAAAATCAAAAATAACGAAAACCTGTCTATGTAAAGGGCAAATGGGCACGGGAAAAAAATCGATCACATTTTTTGGCCCGCGATCTTAAGGTGCTTGGAATAGCACAAACATCTCACAGCATGCACATATCCATAGCTGTAGTAATACTAAATGAATGCTTGCTTCGCCCAATTGCGAATAACGTTGCTTCAGCACGACGGCTACAGAATCCGACTCCCTCCGTCCACCCACACCCAGGACATGGTGGTCAGAGTGCAGTAATAGGGGCGCCATGTGGCCAACAGCGCAGTATGCTATTGACTTGCCGTTTACTTCATGCAGATTCCGGGATCTCAGCCGCCACTATTTCTGCAAAGTGGCTCCTCAGTTGGTCCCAAGTATAATCGGCGCAACAGTTCTAGACACGTGAAAATCTTAATGAGAGCTATGATGCGAGTTGTTTACCAGATCAGGTGGTGACCGGTCGACGGCATGCTGCAGGAGTGCGTGGGACAGTCATCGTCAAATATCCACAACGGTTATGCACTGCGTTGCGCTGATAAACTTAGTTATATACAGTATATTAAAATCCATGCTATAAAAAGCGCTTAATATAAAAAACGCTGTCAATCATTGCCTCCAATTCTTCCACATCTAACAACCCTTCCTCTTCTGCGGAATCACTCACATTATTGCCGTCATCACTGCTGTCACTACTTTCTGCACCATTATCCTGGATGAGAATTATTTCTATTTGATTTTCTGCAATTCCGTATTTTTCGGAATAATGATTCTTAATTTATTCAACATGTCGACATACATTTTCCCATTCTGGCCTTCCAATTTCAGCAAATTGCTGGCGTTATAGCTGCTCCACATATTTTAATTTAAAAGTGATATTTCTGCATGCCACCCATTTTTTGACATCAGCCCAGATTAATTCGATTGGGTTTGGATCTGGGCGATACGATGACAGTCTAAGTACATTATGGCGATGTTGTATTACTATCTGGTCAAGTATGTATGACTTCTGAAGCTGTTTGTTGGCTTTAATTAAGTTTTATAGCTTTGTTTTACTCATGCTTTCATCTAAAGCTTTATTATGTCTAAGTAACCAAACTCTCATTTCTTCTTTCAAGGAAGTTGAGGTAGGTGGTTTGTCAATTTGAGTGTTGACCCATTGTGAAGCATTGTCGATGACCAGAACAGACCCAGCAGGCATATTAGGTATCAACATGGCGTTGATTCACTTCATGTAATTTTCTGTATTCATTTCTTGATGAAAATCTCCTGTTGTTTGTTGCGACTTGTAAAAGAAGGGCATTTGGAACGAAGCCGATCTTTCCAACAGCACGAACGATAATAAGTATTTGCCCTTTGGGAACAGGTGCCTGCAAACCTAATTCGCTATCGTCACTCCAACTTTTAGCTGCTGTATGACTGCTGTGTATGTATGACTCATCTTCATTCATTATAGTATTTTTCTGAAATTTGTAGCACGACCTTGAAAATTGATGCTGATATAACTACACACTGATATAAGTACATATAAAATTAGTCATTTGGAAAGGTAGAATCAGACTGAAAAATTCAATGCCATAGCCGGGATTTGAACCACGGATCTTAGGTTTTCCGTGCCGTTGCTCTAACCGACTAAGCTATCATGGCTACATTTACTTTTTATTTTTATTTTTTTATTTTATTATTTTTTTATTTATTTATTTTGCTTTTCTGTTAGAACTCTTCTATTTGATTTCGGTTTCTTCCATTTGAACCCTAAATCTTTAATAATTTTTCTGAGATTTGTAGCACCACCTTGAAAGTTTCTGCTGTCTTTCAGCTGGATGAGCAATCTGCTTATTGTTAGCACAGTTTTTTCTTCCACATAGGAATTGTGAATCGTGCGCCGAATGACGCATTCGAAATCGTCTATTTCTGTAATACGTTTAGCAACCTTATGTTTCTTCCCAGTTGTGTCAAATGGTACTCTTTCATCCATATGTTTTTTTTCTCTTATCTTTGAGAACTCTGGAAATGGAACTCGGTGAAACACCAGTTGCTTTGACTACTCTTTCTTTCGCTCTCTTAAGGCTTTTGTGGAACTCGGATATAATTTCTTCCTTCATCTCTGCTTCTTGCTTCATGAAGTCGATGACATTTGCAATTATTTCCCTACTTTGACTATGTAACACCTTACCACTTAACTTTGAAAACATAGGAGCCATGGTTATAAATATAACAAATATAAAGTAAGTACTATTTATATACTGCTCTCTTTAAAATTACAACCAGATGCAGACACTTTCTATGCAGACTGCGTGTTACGCACTGTGAGTAAGCAAAGGTATTATATCGCTTTCGTTGATAAAGCTAAACATAAACCATTCCTAGGCTCGGCAGCTGGGATGGCAATCAAGGTCACTATTCCAGAAGTTTTGCGCGAGTAATACCTTAGTGCATGCGTTACCAGGTCTTCCAGCAGGGGAAAACATCTCCATGCCGGTACTTGAGATCTAACCGCAGTCAGCAGCGCTTCGTGGACTGATAATAATAAATAATAATAACTGCAAAATAATTTTAGTTAAAACAAAATTAGATAATTGGTCCCGGGCCAAGTGGTACAGTATAACCTATTCTCGGGTTCGGGCCGGGCCGTGCCTAGGAATTTCGGCCCTTATAGATCTCTGGTTCAGAATGCTACTGCACATGCTCTCTTTACCCCACTCCTCATGTTCGGTGCCAGTCTTTGGGTAGACATGTCTATAGTCGACATCTCCATGCAATAATGGCGTTTAAAACCTAAAATACCTACCCATCCTTGATTTTTCTCAGAAAGACGAAAAGTGACAAGAAGATTCCAAGGTAATTAATACATAAAATACAGATGGCTTAGAAGTTATAGTCCTAGGAAATGTTACTACTGCGGTGAAGAGTCATGAAGAGTCAATGAAAGACTGAAGCTAAAAGTATGAAGCAAAATGTCGTATTTAAAATGCGAGTATACTTTATATGTTAGGAAGAAACAGGATTAGTCATTGTTTGTCTGAAACTTCTCTCTCTCTCGGCAAGCAATGAGACAGTGAAAGTGTGACTTGCTGATCCAGAAGATTCGTCAGCAGCAGCACAATTAGGTATGCATGTGTTATGAGAAAATCTCTACCCAAAATTTTTGTTATGTACGACGGCTGTCTCAGAAGTACCCGACCTAACAAAGAAAACAAACATTTTGGGAAAAAAACATCTTTATTTCTCTACATAGTCTCCTTTCAGCTCGATACACCTTTCCCAGCGGCGTTCAATAGCTTCGATACCCTGTTTATAGTGAGAACCGTCGAATTCTGCAGAATAGCAATGAACTGCAAACTGCACCTCTTGATTGTTAGCAAATCTATTACCACCAAGCCATTTCTTCAACTTTGGAAACAGAAAATAATTAGAGGGGGCTAAGTCTGGCGAATAGGGTGCATGAGGAAGCAACTCGAACTTTAACTCGTTGATTTTGACCATGGCGATAATGGATGTGTGAACTGGTGCATTGTCTTGATGAAACAGAACTTTCTTTTTCGCTAATTGCGACCGTTTTTGCCTAATTTCATCATTCAAACGCTGCATTATGTTTGCATAATACTCGCCGTTGATTGCTTTTCCTTTTTTAAGATAATCAATGAAAATTATCCCACGCGCATCCCAAAAAACTGACGCCATGGTCTTGCCTGCGGATGGAACTGTCTTCGCCTTCTTTGGAGCCGATTCTCCCCTTTCAATCCACTGTTTTGACTGTTCCTTCGTCTCAGGTGTGAAGTGATGGACTCATGTTTCATCCATGGTTATGAATCGACGAAAAAACTCGGCTTTATTGCAGCGAAACATCGCCAAACACTCGACTGAAACATTCTCATGACCTTGCTTTTGTTCCATTGTGAGTAAACGCGGCACCCATCTTGCGCACAGCTTTCTCGTGTCTAAATTTTCAGTTAGTGTGCGATGAAAACTTTTTGAAATGCCTGCGATGTCTGCTAGCTCGCGCACTTTCAGTCGACGGTCATGCAATACCATTTTGTGGATTTTCTTCACAATTTCTGGCGTGGTCACCTCATTTGGTCGACCACTGCGATGTTCGTCTTGGCAGCTCGTACGGCCTCGCTTAAACTCTGCCACCCAATATTTTACTGTTGTAAACGAAGGAGCAGAGTCCCCCAGAGTAGAATCAGCTTTAATATTAGTTGGACTAAGACCTTACAAATAAAAGTATTCTATCACATAACATTGGCCAGTTTTATCCATGTTTACAAATTCGCTGAGAGCGTTCACGATTGATGGCTGCCAAACAATTACTAAACAACGTAGCACCGTCAAACTTCAAACTTAAGCTTTATAAGATTGGTACTTTCTACCATAATCATTTGTTTAAAAAACAACCGCTATATATACGTCAGGTCGGGTACTTCTGGGACTGTCCTCGTAGCTCTCCTACCAAGTGTTATATATTCTTTCAGTCAGCTACTAAGAGAAAAACTCACTTTCCTAATTTCGTAACTTTTCTTACTATCTTCAATATTCCCGGGCCTATTCTTGAAAGTTTGAACGTCATTAAAAGTCTTCCTGATAAACAAAATGACAAAATAATAGTAACATTTTAATTGTTATGCATTCAACATTATCAAATCTTCGTATCGCATTCTTGGAAGACGTCAGAACACAACAGAGGCGGACACCTCCCGCACTGCGACTTACGGGAGTTCTATTACGGCTACAAACCCCCAGGAGGAAGAGGTGAAATGAAGGAAACACAGTAGGCTATAGGTCGCAGGCAGACGAGTTCACACAGACGCGCGGAGTCCCTAACAGTTCCTGGCTCGAAGACCCGTCCCACTACTGGAACGGCCCAGAGAGGACGATGAACGATCCGTTGAACCAAGCAGCCTTCTAGTGTTCACGGGGAATACTCTTTCCTTTGATCAAGCAGTTGACACCGCCATACGCCACAAAACCTAGAAGCACACCTGCAACATGAGAGGGAAACGGAATGAAAGGGAAATGTTATAAAGGAATTCGTGTTAGATGTTAAACGACCCTACCCTCCGTCTACGGACCAGGAAAACCACAAAAAAACTCAGTTCAGAGTGGACGGTCAACGAAATCAAACCCGAGACTTCCCCAATACGAGCCTCACACGTTACCGCGGAGGCAACTCGCTCAGATATATAGGTAGGTAGTAGATAAAGTAAAATCTGTTTTTGAACAATCAAATATATACACTTTTTGTGCAGTCTATATAAAACGCTTGTGCAGCTTTAGTTGTTTTTAACTACTGTTTCAAATATTACAAGAAGAAAAGAGAAATGGAATTGTGCGGTCATCAACCGTGACATTGAAATGGAAAGGTCATGCTGCACGCTGTGTTCCCCGACGACGACTTTTTTCTCACAAAGTTAATCGTTTGTCGTAAGGAACTATCCATTAGTGCGTGGAGTCAGTGACCAGCTGGCGGTTGACAAATGATAACCTGAAAGGACAAACGTCATTACCTCTATCCGCTTTAGCCTCCAACAGTACGCTAACATTGTTGCCGAACAGTAGTTAACCACCTTATTGCATGATACTTTCTCTCTTACAAAAAAAAAAATTAAACTTTAGATAATCTATACTAATATTATAACGAGAGAAAGTTTGTGTGTGTTTGTGTATGTAGGGTAATCTCAAAAACCACTAAACCGATTTTGATAATTCTTTCACCATTGAAAAGCCCAATTTGTTCTGATGGACAGGGGCTATAAAACACCTAATTTCATTTCGTAAATTACTAAAATATTAAAAAGGATTTACAAAGCCCTTGTACTTGAATACGAACAAATTGCAGTAATAAAAGAGCATTATCACTAACCTTGACTTTTAATTGAGAAAGCCATGAAGTAGAAAGACTCTGATGCGTTACATTCATATGACTTTCTCTACTCTCTATCGTTTATTAGTGGGAATACAACCTATTCTTACTAAAGCTTATTGCTTCCTCTACCACGTACATAGTAGGTAGAGAAGAGCATTTCATTTCCACCCAAAAATTCGATAACAGATTTCACCGGAATTATATGTTTTGAAGCCCCATGAATCCAAATAAAGCATTTTTTGGAAACATGTCCGTGTGTGTATGTGAACAGTATAACTCATAAGGAAAATTCGGATAAACTTCGTATTTAAATGCATTATGTTCCAAGGATGCGACACGAAGACTTTCAAAAAAATTCCCCCTCTCTAAACCACCCTTTATATGGAACATTTTTCGAAGTTGTTTATTTTCTAAAAAATGGCTCTAACGAGTTTGTTTGAAATCATACATGTTAAAGATATTTACATGAAAAATAAAATGTATATGTTGAATTTTCTAGAATTAGCCGGTGAAGTCCTCTTCATTCGGAAGGAATTTTGTATAAACTTGTGTAACTGGTAAACATTAAGCGATAAGCGAAAACATACTATACAAAAAATTTAGATCTCTTTAGAAGACACAATTTATTTCATATAGGTTTTTTGTGTCTTAAGCCGTTTCTGAGATATCCGTTATTAAAGGTTCGAATTGTTCATTTCTTGGTCATTCCATTAATGTCCTTTCAACATTCAGTTGTTTCTCGCTATGTCATGTAAACGGTATGGTATTTTCTTTGTATCTATAATGAAATGTGTAATGTAGCTATTCCTGCAAAGGTTTATTTGGATTAAAATGAAGTAGATAGGAAGATAATCTTGAGGAGGAATAATTTGTATATCCACTAATAAATTTAGAGGATAGAGAAAGTCGTGTGAAGGTATCACATCAGATTTTTTTGTAGTACGTTTTCGTGTATCGCTTAACGTTTACCAGTTATGCAATATTATATAAATTTCCTTTCGAATGAATAGGACTTAATAGGCTATTTATTCCCAGCAAATTCAATATATATTGTTTGTCATGTAAATATCTTTAATCTGTAGTATTTTAATCAAAACCGTTTGTCATTTTTTAGAAAATAAACATTTCGAAAAATGTTACATGTAAAGGATAGTTTGGGATGGGAGGATTTTCTTTAAAATCTTCGTGTCGCACCTCTTGAAAGTAGTGAATCTAAATACCAAGCTTGGGATTTATACGACTTTTCGTTTTTGAGTCATGCTGTTTTCAGACACACACATTGTCCTTTTTCTAAAAATGCTTTTTCTTTATTTTACTTTCTCTACTACGTATAGTAAGTAGGGGAAGTATTGTATTCCAACCGGAAATTCGATACCGAGATTTCACCGGAAATACATGTTTTGAGACCCCCGAATCCAAAAAAAAAGCATTTTTTGAAACGTGTGTGTGTGTGTGTGTCTGTGAACAGCATAACTCAGAAACGAACAGTCGGATAAACTCCAAACTTGGTATTTAGGTCCAGTATCTTCCAGAGATATGACACGTAGGTATTCAAGAAAATCCCTCCACCCCAGATTACCCTTTACATGGAACATTTTCGAAGTTTTTCTCAAATTCGTTATTCATTTTTTTTTGTCCTGGTAATGCAAAGAGAATGGAATACTCCACATAGCAACCAGCTCTTAAAATATTTGACTATCGCTTAAAACCTACAAATTCCCCTTGCATCTACAAGAAAATTACCAATAAGATTAACATCTCGATTAACATGAAGCATATGGAGAATAAGCGTTTGTAAAAATAGTTTGTACAAGAGTAGAGAAAGTCATGTGAGTGTAACACATCAGATTTTTTTAATTCAGGGGTCCCCAAAACATGTATTTCCGGTGAAATGCCGGTATCGAATTTTTGGTTGGAATGCAATTAGCTTTTTCTACCTATGTATGTGGTCTAGAAAGTAAAAGTAGTTGTTACTCCCCAGAATATAAATATTCCTTGCAATAAAATGTAAACAAAAGCCGGTTACGTTTATTGCAAAGAGTACTTGTAGTTGGCATGATATAACACTTCAACAAGCAGAAGGCAGAGTTTCAAAAGCGACAATCGATCCTCTTTCTGTAATTGCCATTGAGTTTGTGACGAAACAGTGTCAGAACTTCTGAATAACCTTTATTCAAATTCTATAGACGTATGCACTGAAGCTTCTGGATGTCAAAACATAATTATAATTCTCATGTAAGAAAGTTTTGCTTTATTCCCTTTGTATTTATGTTGCAATCAAGCTAAATAACTGTATAAAGAGAGAAAACTGCAAACAGAACCAATATTTTATAATAACCGAGAGATTATTTTTCTCGAGGTCTTTGTTTCCTGGCCTAGGAGTGCGAAATCTTATTTCGTTGTATATGTTAGGGTGTTCTGCATAATGTGAAAATGGTGTAGCTTTTATGTTATTAAATAACTATGGAAGGAAAAGGAAGGTATAGAGGTGTAAAACATAACCTGCTATAAGTATTATGTAGAAAATTACTCGACTCTTCCACCGCCAAAGAGTATTTCTGTGCGAACTTGGAAGACTGTCAGGTAGAGGTTAAGGAAGTCAGCCGTTCCGCCGATGTTTAACATCCTTTTGCGTGAATATCGGGGGATATTTTCATCCATTATTAGGATTAGCTGGGTTTGTACGAAATTAAGGGACAAGGTACTCTGAAATGGTCAAAAATCACATTTTTAGTTTTAGGCACTATAAAATCTGTATTATTTCCAGTTTCAGAAAATATATACTTTTTGGGTTTAAGAGGTTTTTAAGACACTTAAATATCATAAAAATGTGAGTCTGCATTTCTTTCAAGCTGTCATGCAACGCCCCTTTTTAGAACATGTCTGTATCTTTCAACAATGAACGGCTATATCATGCCCAGCGAACAGTTCAGCAATAAACAAAGAGGCCAGGACCAAGAGAGGAGAATCAGAAAAGCTGAAGCAATTCAAGAATGAAGGTGCAGATGATTATGACGCTGGAATGTACTGAAGTGTGTCAGAATTTTAATGTTCAAACCTTAAATTCAGTTTTGGATACCAATGTAGCTTTTTCTCAGAAAGTATGAGTGGTAGAGAGCTGAAATTTTCAGTACATGTATACAACACATAGTTAAACTTTCTGAACCACAATCATCATTTTATAATGTATATTAGTGAGATTAAGAAAGCAACAACATTGCAAATTTTCCACATTTTTACTTTTTTAATTTTTCAATTTTTTTTTTCAATTTCTAGTGAACTGATATACATAACTAAATAATTGAGGTTCAGAAGATAGCTGATTATACTAAGAACAAGCATGCAAAAGTGTGATTTTTCTGCTGAATGAAATAATTTTTACGGACACAACTACATAAGCTATCAATGCAAACAACCCCTTGAAATAATGGTCATGATTTATAGAATAATTCATAAAAAGTTTAGGAGAAACCATTGAGAACTTTAAGAGCAGTGCTAATTTAACACACTTAAGGTGTAATTTCCATGTGTTCAGACTACCTTGTCGCTTAAGATAGCAAGGGGTAAAGGGGAGGATTCACTATAAAAACCTTCTAGATCATTGTACAATAATTTCACATAGAACGAGGAAGGGAAGTGAAATTAATTCGTCCCTGGAATTTAAGAAGCTAACCGTGCAACGTCGGGTAAGCCAATAATCTAAATAGTAAATTTCAATGTTTCTGCATCCCCTTACTAAACTCAAAACTTAATGACAAAACAAATTACGAGCGAGATGACTCCGCGGAAACCTGTGAGGCACGCATCTGGGAGGTTCCGGATTGGGCCCACCACCTTCACCTTGGTTGTTTCGTAGCTTTCGCGATCGGTCAGCGAATGCTGGGACGGTTCCTTTTCTAAACGAATTTCCTGTCCATCATTTCCTTCCATCTGATTCACTGCATATGTTTCAGGACCAAGCGACGGCGATTCGTGCGTGGCGACGGGACGGTGGAGTTTGTGCCGCGTAAACGTTTTCTCCCTAGCGCTTGCATGAACGGCGGGTGCCCCTTCTTTAGGGAAGGGGCTCGTTCCCGGGATCCGGGAGCGTCTTATTTTACAGACAAATCCAATATAAAGATAGTAAATAAATAATTTTCTAAGTCAGAGGTGACCCACCTATTTTGAGTTTGGGCCACTAAATTGGTAGATTATTTTTTACGGAAATCTAACTATTTTGAATCTAAAATAAAGCATTATTTATGTATTAGTAAAGTATTAAGGTCACTTATTATTTTAAATTATCATAAAAGGAAACACACTGAATTATAATAGAAATACTCATTACGCTATTTGAAAAGTATATTCCAATGAATTTTTAAGAGCTGTAATGTCAAAGTGGCTTGCGTTTCATTTACCAATGTCTCCATATTAGGTGTAATTTTTGATGTGCACAGAACAAGTAGGTGTATTAGCAAGATGTGCATCTGCGACAGTTATACGTAATTTATTCTTAATAACATTCCTGACAGAAAAGGTTTGCTCTGTGGGTTCAAATTGCACACGAGCCTTAGAACAAATTGTGAGTTTCACGAAACCAGTCTGAAGGAACAATTTCCAAAATTCAGGCAAATTATGAGAAGTGAGTGATCCACTTCTTAAATTTAAAGTCCTGAGTGGTTTTGGATTTCTATATTCCCATTTGCAAGGATGGGGAATATTTATGAATCACAGATTCTGACTCACAAAATAGATATATAAATAAATCTATGTTATTCTTTCCAGATTCGAAAGCAGAAGAATTTGTAATGATAAAATAGGTTCACATCGGATCTTGAGCCATTCAAAATGTCTTGAGAGCCTAATTTGGCCCGTGCGCTTAGGGTTGGCCACCCCTGTTCTAAGTGTATCAGTGAAAGGATAACAAACTAGAAGGAACGAATGGCATCGCGCTCCCGCATCATGCACTTGCACCCCGCTGTAAATACCATGGAGCTTTATATCAGTCAAATGATAACCAGTTTGGATATGTGCTGGTATTTCTAAGAGCTTTTAAGTTCGTTTTGAATGTCAGTATCAGCAAGGGCATGTTTCAGGTAACTTAAGCTCATGCTGCTTGCCTGCTTATTCTTTATCGCATTTTACAAACACATCCGGAAAATACACGATAATGCTTTCCGTGTCAAGCCCTTTTATTAACTACACAGTACTACCTCTGTTCCTTTACTCTTTCCCTTTCTTCTGTTCGTGATATCATTACACTTTGGTGTTATATTTACTTGGATCTGTTGATACTTCGTGCAGTATTTTGCGCGTTCCTAATTTACAAAACGC
Source organism: Deroplatys truncata (assembly GCA_030765065.1). NCBI lineage: Eukaryota > Metazoa > Arthropoda > Insecta > Mantodea > Mantidae > Deroplatys > Deroplatys truncata. The sequence goes on from CM060979.1 coordinate 21,115,801, forward strand.
AAGAAAATTGTGTACTGGCTTGGAAATAAAGATACCGTTTGTTGAAAATATCATACAAAAGAAGTTAGTGCTTTGCGAGAGCTCGTTGGTAGGATGAGGGTGATTATTAAGTATTTACTATTAATAATAATAGCTATAGGTTATACCATTGAAGGGAACATTTTGCACATTTTGCAGCCATTGCGGCTACCACCCTCCAGGGGGAAGGGACGCGCGGATTCAGGCTCGAAGATCCCTCCCATTGCTGGTTACCTTGAGAGGGCGATGAACGACCCATCCACCAAGCAGCCCTCTTAGTTTCCATCGAAAGTACTCTTTTCTTTGAGCAAGCATTTGCCCCATCTGTCCGGAACCGCCATACGCCACGAACCCTAGAAGCATACCTGAAAAATGAGAAGAAAACGGAATGAAGGGAAAATAATGCAAATAAAATCGATTAGTGAGAAGCCACCCCAGCATTCTTCTACTGACCAGGGAAAGCCCAAGGTCAGAGTGGGCGGTCGACGGGAATCGAACCCGGGACCTCCCGAATGTGAGCCTCATACGTTACCGCGGCGGCATCTCACTTGGTTATTAATAATTAATACTCTTGTCTTCGGGTTTCTTAGCACAAAGCATTCATCAAACACGCTTGTACAAAACTTTGTAGTGTCACAAATTATACAAAATGCTGAAAAACCTGTTGTAGAGTTCCGCTTACATTTTCTTGCGTTTAATATTTCTACTTGCTCTTCCGGTACCTGGTAGGCAAAAGAAGTATTGTAGGTATTCCACCCAAAAATTCGATGTCGATATTTCACTACAAATGTAGGGCCCCGAATCCAGCAAAAAGATTTTTTTTCTCGGAAAAGTGTGTGTATGTGTCTGTGAACAGCATAACTCATAAACGAAAAGCCGGTTAAGTACCAAATAAATTCAGTATATTCCAAGATGTAACACGAAGATTTTCAAGAAACACTAACGTTTTATTAAAACGCCATATGTTTAAGATATTTACTTGACAAATAAAATGTATATCTTGAATTTTCTGGAAGTAGCCCTTGAAGTCCTGTTCATTCGGAAGAAGCTTTATATAACTGGTAAACGTTGAGATCGACAAAAAAGTACTACAGAAAAAACACGGATCTCTATAAAACAACAATTATTTCAAATAACTTTGCTTTGCCTTCAGGGATTTTAGATATCCGTTGTTATTATAGCTTTGATTTTTTATTACTTGTGTCATTTTTTAAACCGTTGTCGCTATTCAGTTGTTTGCCGTGATATCATGGAAACAGTGTGGATTTTCAAGGCCTATAGCTACTCACTTTTAAACATCTGACTTTTTTGTTTCTTTATTAATCAATTGCTTAACACGACTAACTGCTATACAAATTCGACATATACTAAGAAATAAATCAAATATCCTCTAAAGAATACAAATTAACGGAGATGCTCATATGCGAGTGCCCAAATCGAACACAAGTCAATGACAAGAGAAAATAAGGTAAAAGTACCACACTATAATATCCTTAAGGTAAGATATCCTGTGACAAGCGCGGCTTCAGTCGAGGTGTGCAGCCCCAGGTATTCGACGAAGGTGAGCATAGAAGTTGTGCATTCCGGATGTACCATGGAGCGTTCACAGATACGAGGGGCACTATTTATATTTTGAGCCTAATAATTAACACAAAGTAATTTGTGATTGAAAACTGCTTTATTGTTTTCCAAAATATTCTTCTTTATGATCAATACACTTTTGCATCCGTTTGAACCATTTGTCAAAGCATTTATTCCAGTCTTCTTGAGACACCTCCAAAACATGGTTTTTGAAGACATCAACGGCTTCTTCTGCCAACGAAAATCGTTGTCCACGCAATTTATTCTTGATGTTCGGGAACAAAACGAAGTCATTGGGTGCCAAATCAGGACTGTATGGCGGATGACCTATCTGTTCGATTTTTTGAGCCTTCAAATACTGTGTTGTTAGACGAGATGTGTGTGCGCTCGCATTGTCTTGATGAAGAACAATCCTACGGTTCTTGTTGGTTTTCCTTACTTCACCGAAGACTTCCGGCAAACAAATGGTTGTGTACCATTCGGCACTGACCATTTTACGTTCCTCTAAAGGCACTGTTGCCACATGCCAGTTTTGCTGAAATAGCCGGCGACCATTTGCTTCGAAGTGCTTCGAGTGCGAACAACTTTTGTTGGATTTGTTTCATCTTGAAACACCCATACAGTCGACTGCTATTTACGTTCCGAATCATACCCATAGATCCATGATTTGTCACCTTTTACAATCTCATACACGTCTTTTGAGGCACCGCCATTGTATTTCTTGAGCATTTTTGTACACCAATCGACACGAGCATCTTTTTGAGATTGCGTCAAATTATGTGGGATCCAACGAGAGCAAACCTTTTTCACGGCTAAATAATCATGCAATATTTTATATATGCTGGTGGAACTAATGCCTAGGGTTGCCTCAATCTCACAATATCTCGCATGACGATCTTTCATTATTAGTTTTTGCACAGCATCAATGTTTTCTGGCACAACAACTGATTTTGGACGACCTTCACGAACTTCATCATTGAGCGAACGGTGGCCACGATTAAATTCGTTATACCAGCGTTTCACAGTGGCAAAGGATGGAGCTTCGTCGCCAAATGTGGAAGTTAGTTGGTCGATGCACTCTTGTCTTGATAATCCACGTCGAAAGTCGTAATAAATCATTGCACGAACATTTTCACGAGTTAATTCCATGTTTTTGTTGACACACAATTTTCAAGTTAGTGTAAACAAAACAAATGACGCTCTATTGACAAAATGTTTGAAGTAGATTATGGTCAAAAATGTCAAACTTTCCATTGGAAACGTCAGATGGCACCTACAACATTCAGGGTTGCAAAGGCTCAAAATATAAATAGTGCCCCTCGTATACATAAAACCTTGTTCTGGAACACCTGGAGCCGTTCGAGCTCAGTAGAAGCACAACTCCATATAGGAATGGCATACAGGAGGAGTGGTCGCAGAATGCTGTTGTTTAGCAGCAGAGCAGTCAACCCGTAGCGAGGATTTTCGGTTTAGAATCGGACAAAGCTTATGGAGACGAGAATATGCCTGAGTGAGTTTAGTGTTGATGTGGGTGTGCCATGTTAACCGACGATCAAGGTGAACGTCAAAATATTTTACTGCTCGATCAGAAGGCAACCATGGCACCTCCGTGTCGTAGAGTCGAATATTTGTGGAGTATGAGGTCTACGAATGTGAAGAGCTTTGCCTGACACTTACAGGGATTGAGACCAATGCGCGGAGCGAATATTGTAGAGTTGCAGATGCAGTATGAGTGGAACAATGAGCAGTAAAGGCAACTGTTTCGTCAGCTAACAGTACAGTACTTGCTGTAGGTAGTCCCGCATATCCGCAGTATTTATATACAGAATAGGTGCAAGAATGCTACCCTTAGGCACACTAGATAGTGTTTTATGGGTTGTTGATCGTGTCTCTCCAAGACGTATAGAAGATTGGCGGCCATGTTAAAATAATAAATAACTAAATAAATCCTTGCTTTGCACAATATCTCCACGAAAAAATATTTTATGACAAATAATGTAAAACTGAAATGTATTATACTTTTTACTCTCAAAGAGGACAATTACTAGACATTATTGGAATCATATAGGGTCTTTCAACAAAAGTGTCCTATCTTTGAACTTAAATAAAACACGTTCTATAAATGATAGAGGTTTATTTTTTTTATTTTGGGACGTAATGTCATTACGTGTGGAAGAGAACATCAGTTAAGTGATCGCCGCGACTTCGTTGGGTTGCGCTGTTGACCCAATTTTCAATGCCAGAAAAACGTAAATTAGATCCAATTTCACGAATAACACGCGTGATGTTATTCATAAGATTATTTACTGTTTCTGGCTTGTTGACATAAACTCGAGATTTAACATAACCCCACAAGAAGTAATCCAACGGCGTTAAATCACATGACCTCGGGGGCCAGTTAACATCACCACCACGGGAAATGATGAAACTTCTGAACCTCTCCTTCAAAAGATCGATTGTTTCGAGAACAGTATGACATGTGGCACCATCTTGCTGGAAGCAGATGTTTCTGAGATCCATACCATCCAATTGAGGCCAAAAATAGTCCCTTATAAGAGCTCGGTATCTTTCCCCCATTGACAGCGCTTTTCCATCTTCATCTTGGAAAAAATATGGACCAATGATTCCACCATACAAAAATCCACACCACAGTAACCTTTTGGGGATGAAGTGGTCGTTCTTGAATCTGCATTGAATTTTGATTGCTCCAATAGCGGCAATTTTGTTTGTTAACACAACCATCCATCCAAAAGTGGCCTTCGTCGCTGAAGATGCTTTTTCGACAAACATCCGGGTCAGCTTGCAATTGCTCCATAGCCCAGTCAGCGAATACACGGCGCAACCTATGGTCGTTGGGCTTTAATTCTTGATTTAACACCATTTTGTAAGCGTGAAACTTCAAGTCCAGATGCAGAATTCGCCAAGTTGTGGTCAACGAAAGCCCCAATTCTTGCGCTCGACGAGCAATTGATTTGTTTCTCGCGTACACTCTCAGGAACGGCGCCTATGTTTTCGTTGGAGCGCTTACGTCGATTACGTACAGGCGTTCTTTTATTGCTGACAGAACCACTTTCAAGTTTATCGATCAAACTCCGAATCGTTCTCTCGCAGGGACGATCATGCACACCGTAAACTTCGCGCAATACACGGAAGGTTTAGCGAGCAGTTGGTCCATTTTGATAATAAATTTTCACAATTTCTACGCGTTGCTGAATGCTGTAACGTTCCATGGCTATTTGTCAATAACAACTGTAACCACATGAAAAAAAAAATGACTGCTGTAGCTCAATAACAACGGCAGCTATCACATGTTAAAGATAGGGCACTCTTGAAAAACCCTTTATATCTAATCTAAACATACAACGTAATAAAGGCTGATTTGCATCATTTCTCCATGAAAAAGTATTTTTATTGAAATGTAATGTAAAACTGAAGTAAATTATACGTTTTACTCTCAAAGAGGACACATTAATTAGACATTTTAATAATCTGTCCAGTCTCTGTTCTTGTCCAATACCTGATTTAGCCTCCTAGGCACGTAATCGCTTAGGTACTGAAAGAACTCTTGACTCTAAATGCCCATATTCCCACATTCTATGATGGTGTTCCCAGAGGGCGACGAGTGATTCAGTGCCTAGGTGGTATTGGACAAGAATGAAGATTAGAAATGATGTCTAGTAAATGTATCCTATTTGAGAGTAAAAAGTATGTATTTTAGTTGCATTAAAATACTTTTTCATGGAGAAATAATGCAAATCAGGGTTATTTGGTTGTTTATTTAAACATGGTTATTGTATGTAAATGACGATGAGTAAAGCCCATGGTCAAAGTTTATATATTCATATGAGAATAACCTAGAACTGTGCAGTAAAAAAGGACGCCACTGGTTGCGCGATACACGCTCCTCCTCCTTGCTATATATGCCTGCGAAGGCCAGTAGAATGCCTCTAGAAGCTGTGTAAAAATAAGCAGTAGTGGGTACTCATTGAATATAACAAATAAGGTTTTCTATTGAAATCCTCTGAGTATGTCTCAATTCCATGTTCATTCTGAAACCGTCATAGAGAAATATTGTTATTCCTTTCACTATTGCTGTTTTCGTCGTTCAAAAATGATGTCTGTGTAAGTTTGTCTCTTCATATTCTTTTCCTCTCCTCATAATAACTCTCTGACATGACTCAACAAGTTGTAGGCGAAGGTACGGACGAAAGGAGGGGCCTCCCGCAGCCGGGGCAGAGCAATGCAACGGCTCTTTTTGCTTCTATCGTGACCTGGGAGGGATGAGGGGAGAGACCCTAAGGATGGCCAGATTCGGGTACGGCGGGCGCAAGCATGAACGGGGTTCCCGTTTCCTGTTCGAATGCATCCGACGCCACTCGGTCCCACCCCCTGGTGTGATCCACTCGGAGGCTGGTCCTAACTGAGCAGTCCCGCAACGTCAGGGAAGAAACCTCTGCAACGCGCACATCCACCGCCCAGCCGCAACTCGCCGACCACCGTCGTCTGGTCCTACCACCCTGAAACAGATGACAATGAACGGGATGATGGGTATAGGAAGTAAGGGACGGTAAAGTGATGCTGGAAGAGGAACTACCCCAGCATGCGCCTACCGACCCGGGGGTAACCACGAAAAGCCCATGGGTCAGAGTGGGTAGTCGCGGGGAACGAACCCGAGACCCCCGAATGCGAGTCATACACGTTACCGCGGCGCCACCTCGCTCGGTTCGGAATGTAAATAGTATTCGAATCAAAGTTGTTAAAGGGAACGCCTGTACTGTCGTGAAAGTCCTGAATACGTGACTCTCTGACACCTTCATATATCATTACACAAATGTTAATGTTAATTGTTTGGTTAGTTGAGGGGCTATAATGAACCGCTCCCGAGAAACGAAAGCAGTTTGGAAGCAACACACTCGAGCATAAATGGCGGTCTAACGTGCAGGGGTAGTCTCTGTAGGTGCTGCTGTAATTTATCAGCAAGAAAAATCACCATCATGATGCGACACCTTTATTCATAGGATGTTTCGAAGCCATAGTATAACTTTTGTCTTTGTATGTTTTGTACTTTGTGCATGAATTTTGTAATCTGTATTAATATTATAAGGTAGCGCCGTGGTCGAGTAGTTAAACCGCTCGCCTCTCACCAAGGCGGCCCGGGTTCGAGCATTGGGACCCGCATGTGTGAGTTGTGTTGGATACAGCGGCGTCTGGGTGAGTTTTCTCCGGGTTCTCCGGTTTCCCCCGCCAATCATTCATTCCACCAATTGCTCCATCACCTTTCCTTTTACACATTTCACCGTCCTTTCATATCATCTACTTCATTGCTCTCATACCAGGCATCGGGCTGATCACCCATCCTGAATAGTCTGTCTGATCCAAAGTGTCTGCTCCTCCACAAGGCTCTGACCCCAGGCACCCGCTTATAGGTCCTACTTACTGAGACGGTAAACAGAGAAAGAAGAAGCAGAAGTATTAATATTATAAAGAGAGAAAAATGTATTTATGTAGGGTAATCTCAAAAACCGCTCAACCTATTTTGATAATTCTATCACCATTGAGAAGCCCTATTCTTTCTGACGGACATGAGCTGTAAAATACCTGATTTTTAGTTCATAAGTTACTAAAATACTAAACATTATTACCGAGCCTTTGTAGAGCATGCGATGGAGGAGAAAATAGCTGCACTCCACAGAGAATGACTTAAAAACAAAATGCGGTTACATTTTATTCCCAGCAATATACCCCTTACGTAAGAGAGAATCTTATGTTGTAATCAAATTCGTTAACAAGATGAAGCCGGAATTATAAAGGCAATATTTATCATATTATTCTGAGGATAGCGATATAAAATAAGTAATAATATATTTAAAATCAGTGTATGTATAAAAAGGAGAAGCATTGTGAAAATTGTTGACTGTAAAAGCGACAGAAAGACCAGACAGGCACAGTTTTGTTAATTAGGGACCAGCCTCAGGTAGAAAGGGTAAATACCATTAAAGCAAGTTTTTCCTGGTAACAGCCGAGGACAGCTGCACTTAGCCTGGTGAAGGTCACTCTAGGCTTCAGGACGCCGAGTTGTGACGAGCGTTTGAGGGGAGAGTAGGGGGAAGTGAGTAGCTTGCTTTTCCTTGTGCAGCGTGGGTAAAGGCAGTCTGTCCTGAGCGATTGGTGAGAACGGGACGACATTCTCGTCGAGTTGTGAACATTGGCGGCGAACATGCAAGAGGGTAGAACGTTCAGCTGTTGTTAATAATCTTCGGTCTTGGTAAAGACACAGTAGCATCGTATGCATTTAAAAGTGATCGCCAAACCTTAAGTTTTATTTTAAATTGTGAAAATAAAAGTGTTCCAAGAAAGCGTTCGTGTTTCTCTGTACACATCCACGCATACCCATTGATTAAGATCTCATGCTCGAGCAGCCGTGACAAAGTATAAAAGAACCAACTAGGAGGGAAAAGCAGCAACCGTGAGGCAAAGGTATTGCTTCATTGTTGGAGGACGTAGCGTGGCTTTGTCAAAGACGTGCTAAATAATTGTATAAAGAGAGAAAATTGCTAACATTATATAAGAGTAAACCTTTATTTTATATTAATATTATTAAGATTACTTATCTCTATGATTGTAGACTGTCTTTTCCAAAGAAGTTAACTTGGTGGTCTGGGAGTTAGGGATCTTCATGTTCACCATCTTCACCTTTATTTCGTTGTGTTTCTCCATCATGTGAGAACTACTTGGCTTTCATGCTTTTAAATTATCATATTGTTATATACTGGGATGAGGCCAAAAGGTTTGCAGCTAGATTTTAAATGTTAGTTACCCCAGCATATACATTGGGAGGCATAGCTGCAGAGGTAGCAAGAAGACCAGAATCTTAAACTACGCATTCCAGAGCAGGCGCGAGATAGTGATAACAAAATACACAGAACTTCACATTAATCACATTACTTGTGGTTTATTCAATATAAACACGGTGCCCCTGCATCACACACAAAAGATAAAAAGGAAGAAATGAGGGGAGATGCTACACACACGAAGCTACTTTCAAACAATTCACATACAACCTTTCAGACCCACATTCGATCTAAAAGTGACTTTCAACACACAACACACAAAGGAATAAAGCTCACTTTCCCCACTCTCCACCGCTAGCTAGGATCACCCGCTAGACCTGGCGAGTCGCCACGCAGACGAACTTCAAAACCCAAAGCCGAAAGAATTGCCCCAACAATGCTGTCGCCAACGACGCAATAATGTGTCTGGCGTGACAATACACACACACATACACGCTACATCATATCGCGTTAAAAATCTATTATTACCAGAGATAATGTGTAAAGATTTAAAATTTTATCTACTACAATTATCTAAACAATTACTCGGCCATTCCGATCGAGGATTCTTCCACCGCCAAGGGGGGGGGGATACTTATAGGCTATATAGCATTTCCAGAACTTGTGGGATTGTCGGTGGGGGAGCCAGATTAAGGAAGTGAGGCTTCCTCCGATGTTTCGCATTCTTTTTCGTGAAATCACGGGATTTTTCATACCTTATTAGTAATAGCAGGTGTTGTACGAAATTACAAAACAGGTAAATGGGGAAGATTAACCAGAAATATTCCCTAGATCGTTACACAATAATTTCATAAAGAACGGTGGGAGGTAAACGAAATGAATTAAATTGTAATTCGAATTTATACAGCTAACCTACAACGTCGTGTAGGCCAGCTAGTTAAATAATATTTTGGATACGTTAAGATATTTGAAGATAAATAAGTTTGTTTTATTGCTTCTTATAATTTCCAAGGATGTAGCTATTGTTATGGCTTTTTGTTAACACTTAATGTATTATATTCCAATTATTCTGATTGATGCACCAAGATAGTTGCTTCATTGTAGTTATTTTACAGTCACAGGCCCATCAGGGAGTGGCTAAAAGCGTTTATGGGCTAATTATAGAAACAAAACATGCAAATGGTGTTGCTTAGGTAAAGTCAAAATCGACACCATTATTTTTATTTTATACTTAAACAAATGACATTATTTGTTCACAGTCAGTGAGTGAATGTGAGTGGTGGTGACTTATATCTCAAAAGATGTTCCAGTAACTCGGAAAGAAAGAGATAGGTTGAATCAGATATGCATTACATTTACTATTAAATAATTTCTGAATAAGAATTAAAGTCTAAAACAATGAGGATCAATAACATACTGTAAAATTGAGTAATCAACCTACTTAAATATTATGTTTAATTGCCATCTTTATTTAGTAAATCATTTCATAAGCTTTTTTTCAAATTTAAATTAGTATTTGAATCCAGGGGATAATTCGTGGATCACTTAAATGATGTTTGAAAATTTCGAAATGAAAATGCTCTATTACTGACTGCATTTTGCTCATTGGTAGGTATCCGTAAAAATATGTTAGCCTCTCTCTAAAGGAATCCCGGATCCGCTCCTGTATGCAGTTGGGATGTACCGTTCAAAGCCCATAGGTGAAATATCTAAATCTTGCAGTTTTTACCTAAATGTTTTCGAAATTTTGTCCTATGCTGCTCTATTACAATTATTATAAGTGTGTTTTAAATTTAATACAGATATATCCCATAGTTTTTAGAGAAAGAAGTTATGTTTATTTTATTGTACTAATTAATCGGGTGTTTTGCACGATTATAAATCGTAATTTTTTAAAAATAAAAATGCTGGCACGTTATTAAAAGACTTATATACAAAACTGGCGTATAGCATTTCTTTCACTCTTGTGGTTGTAAAAAAAAAGAAGTTTTAAATGTTTAAATAAAATTGTTGTAACAATTTATCTTCAGAGGTTGAATTATGTTATATTTTTAGCAATTTAAAGGTGTAAACAAACCAGTATGGCTGTTTTTTTAACCCATCCGAAGAAATTTTGAACAAAATTGGTTTCAGATACGTCGTGTGGAACATCTTTAATTCACAAAAGTGTAGTAAAAGTCAAAGTCAAGGAAAAGGCATTAGACCGTAGGCTGTTGGCCATCTAAATGGTCAGTGCTGAATCTTCAAAGCTCTCTGAGGGCAAAACTTATTATGTAATTGAAGCTAAAAGGTCAAGGATTTTTTTGACATAAAAACTAATTCTTAGATCTTTTTTTAAATGTTGGCCAAATTTCAGCAATGGATAACCTTAAATGAGTCCGTGGCTAAAACATGTGAGCACCCTAGTCTAACTCATTGGTCGAGAATCACAAAGTAATGTTTGCCTAGCTGGAAGTTGAAGCCAGATCGACGCCACGCCAAGCCACGTTGTGTTCCGGAAGAGGCCCCGCCGCTCCCCTGCCCCCGTCGTCCTGTTTGTTCGGCCGTTGTTCGAACCAAGGCCATCAGGTGGAGCTTCGACCTCTTCAAGGATAGGCGAAGACAGTGCAGCAGCAGTAACAACTCCTAACTTATCTTCACGATGCAAATGATGATACCGCAAACCCTCCTCAACATTTCATGTCTTCCAACTCGTAGGCATTGTCTGCTGCCGGCGACGTTTTCTTTGTTCCATCTCAATCGGTAAATTGTTCCATAGTCGCATGCATGGAGTTCGTTACCTCTCTCACGTAAGAAAAGGAAAACTTGAAACAATAACGCTCTCGGCAGGACGTGGTATAGCCTATAACGTAGTCCACACATAACGGAGACTCCAGCCGTTTAACACAACCTTTTCATCCATTTCCGAAATCATTACATGCATTTGAACAAAGACTTAAATAAATTTTCAATTTGGAGAAAAAGAGTGCATTCGTGGTTTCAAAAGTGCTTTACCTGCAGTATGCTAGATTATGTATGTCGTAGGCTTCTGCTGAAATCCTTCGTTTTGCGAAGATCCTAGGCATTCCATAGAAAGCCGGCGTAGTATAATTTCATTCTATATAGCTACCATCTGACGGGGCTTCTAAAAACCAGCAGAGAACGAAAGGCTAGGTTAGAGAGTTGCACTATATGCCTAACAAGCTCCGTCACTTCATGAAGAACCTCGGCAGAACGTGTAGGTACTTTCGCATGTTTTCAATACACCCATAATCTGCCTAGGATTTTCGCGAAATGATGGGTTCCAGCTAAAGCCTGCAATATATAGTATAACACTGACACCTCATCGCAGAAACAGCTAGCAGGTAATTCCAACTTCTTGCGGTGAAAATACGTGATCTAGAGATTACATGGAGAAGGAGGGTGGTGGTGTGCAAGGGTACCTCTGTGAACAATATAGCAAACATGGAAGAGGATAGCAGTGTATGTATGTATGTATGTATGATTACGTTTGTGTATATACATACACTGATATATATATATCCAATCTGACTACCGGTGTCACGCCCACTTAACGCTCGGCAGAGATGGGCGATCTTCCAACCGATACGGGAAGGTGATATGGCCAGCATCTTGCATCCCCCAGGCGGAAAGTTGCCTCACAAGGCTTATAACAGCTCTTCATTTCCCTCATGATGCTGAGTGGGCACCGGTCCTATAGCCCCCCGTAAAGGGGGTTCCGACCACTTCAGTTGCCGTGGTGCGGACGCTGCGTACCCTGAGCACTCGTGGTAGGTACTTCTGACGTTACTAGAAGTACGCGGGCCGAACATTCGAGCCCCTCCCGAAACGGAGTTCGGATTGGGTTGGACTCGGCGGGCAGTGGTTCCCGATACTCATGGGGGAGATTGGGTACGCCTGGCTGGTTTATCCGCCCAGGCGGGGTTGTGAGATGCCCCGATGTTCTCCGGCACCAACCATGAGAGAGAGAGAGCTGGTAGACGGTACCTAGATATACCGTCGGCCCCACCGAGGTTGTTCGGTAGTCTTCCCCAATAGGCTTTCCCTATTGGCCTGGCGCACGTAAGTGGCGTATCCACTTCTGTCACTGTCTGGAAGGGATGAGGGAAGGACGGTGTCCTAACTCAACCTCGACCACGCAGGGGGATTGCGAGGGCGTGGATTCTTGAGTGTTCAGAACCGGTCTCGTGTTTACAGGTCCTATAGCGAGGACCTAAAATCCGCACCCCCACGGATAGGATCGAACCCGGGCGCATTTTGTGACCGAGAACCAGAGCGTGGTTCCATATGTGTCCATTGCGGCGCAGGATACATATGGTTTGTCTGCACTGATCCTTGTAATTTTTTTAAATTTATTTTATTTCATTGAAATCTTTGATTTAAACTTTAAAAAGATGAAAGACGAGAAATGTGAGAGAACTAAGAGACAAATAGGTGCTGTTTACCCCATTTCAGCATTCTTCTTATGCTCATGTCGTTATTACTTTCCCTGTAGAAGATAAGTAGGGCAAGCATTGCATTCCACCAAAAAATTCATATCGAGATTTCACGGAAATACACATCTTGAGGGCCCCCGAATAATAAAATAGCATTTTTAGAAAATGGTTCGTGTATGTCTGTGAACAACATGACTCAAAAACGAACTTGGTATTTAAGTTCAGTATCTTTCAAGGAAGTGACACGGAAGATTCGCAAGAAAATCCCCCATCCCAAAGTACTCTTTAGATGGAAAGTGTTTGGTTATTTTTTGATTTTCGCAAATATGCCTCTAAGGGTTTGGATTAAAACAGCATAAGGTACTTGCATAACAAATAAAATGTATCTATGTCTTCAATTTTCTGGGAAGAGCCTGTGAAGCCCTCTTCGTTCTGAAGGACATTTGTGTAATTAGTAAACCGTAAGAAATTAAAATTATATTGAGTTTTATTTATGGGCGCTCTTTAACTGCTGTGGTCCTTACCGTCCATTCTATATTAGGCGTGTATGATCGGAATGCTCAGGGACGTCCTCATCAGGCTTGAGGTTCTTTCACGTGCCGTAAATCTACAACACGGGACCACCGGCTTTACTTCCCTTCGAAGGAAGCCATGCTAAGGATTTTTACGCTTGAAAAAAATATATCGTTCTCCGCCGGATTTGAACCCGCGACCTCGGGAACTAGAGGCTAGCATGGTAACCACTACACCACGGAGGACGATTAAACCGTAAGATGCACACAAAATCTTACTACACAAAAAATGTAGATCGTTAAAGGACACAATTTGTGTGACTTTTTTGGCATTAACCACTTCCGAGACATTCGCTGTTGTTTGAATCTTTCAAATACTCATAGGTTTTTCAAGTGGTACGGCGCTATTCTTTTTTTTTTCGTGGTTGTGCAAAGAATGGAATTTCAAGGATTTTTAAAAATATGAGCATCGCTTTAGCCTACTGGATCGTTCTTATACCTACAACCAAATCTGCAAATGTGTAATGAAAATTTATATCGATTAAGAGGAAGCAGACGGAACAATACACTTGTGCAAGAGTAGTTAAGGTTGTTTTGCGTGAGGCTTTGTCACATTATTGTAAGAAGTAATTACAATGCATACACTATCCACGTTTACGCAACGACTCGCCGTGTAAGACGACGTTAGAAACAATCTTAGTGTTGTTACTGTGACGTCAGGCTCTAACAACAAACCGGAAAGAGTGGCCAATTTCTCATTTCCTTTCTCTTGTCCAGAGGCAAACTGTTCAAGGCCGTCATCACGTTACACCTTGTCAGGCCAGTTTACTCATCACCGATAGATAGTGTCGGGGAAAAAAACTTGCCAGCGTCCTGCTTCTGTGTGCGCCTTTGTGCTGTTGCTTTTCAAGACATCAACATTAACACTATTCCTTAAAATAACTTTTTTCGACAATAGTGTTTTGTGATCGACTGTCATGGTGGAAAGTTGAATTTGCTGCATTCAGTGCTTTTAACCTAACCTGCCTGCGTGTTTAGTTTATTTTACTGCACGTATATGTATGAGCTATATTAACACTTTCTAGTTTTTTATGTATTTATTGTTGCACATGGAATGACAGATATAATCACATTTGTTGAATTTTTTAATTTGACCATTTAAATCTTCCTCGGGTGTTTACTTTCTTTTTATTTGTTAATGATTACTTAAGATTTAATTCATGCAGCAGCTAAATATAAGCTGCAAGTTATTGAATTGTTTTAAGCTCAACAACCAGGATAATGGATTGCCAGTCTGCCACCAAGGTTAATGTTCATGACCTTGCTACTGTAACCACCACCATATTCAACGTGTTAGTAATTAGTTTTATTTTCGCTTAAGTATTATTTCTATTGTTCATATCGCCGAAAAAATAATAAGCAATACGCATACGTTAAGTGCATTGGGGGAATCTCGGAAATACAAAATACTGAATCCCGTCTCGTATTTTGAAGCTCTTCCTCGTGGCTTGTATCGCAATGTACCATTAACAAACACGAAACAAAGCTGCAACTCTCAGAAGCGCTGGAAGAGAGTGACTTTTGCGTGGGCAGCGAAAGCGTCGCTGATTGCGGGTTAAGAATCGATAGTGTAACAGATGTTTCTTCAACAATTTATAAAACAAGTGCGCTTGAAGTGAAATAAATAAAAGACTGAACGTGGCTTACATAGTATCGGATTATACATGAGGTAATTGAATTAAGGTTCCACTTTTAAGCTGTTGAAACTTGCACGCATTTTCCTCCCAGCTTCTCTCCCACTCCCCTCATTATATTCTTTATTCACAGCTGTGGAGGAAAAGAGTTTGTTTTAACTTAAAGTCTGTAAATTGAGATAATCAGAGTTGATGGTATTATAAAGTCTGTTTTATGTTAACTGCTATTAGTTTTAGATTTAAAGCAAAACGTGTGAATGGTCTGCAGAGAGAGAGAGAGAAAATAGTACATGTTCCATTCACACAGCTTTCTCTACTCAATCTTCTACAAACTATTCTTTCAAAAACTTATTTTTCTATCTAGTTCTTGTTAATCCAAATAAACTTTTCAATTCACAATTACACATTTCGTTGTAGAATACAGCAGGTAAAGCGATACTCAGAGTTTTAAAGAGCGAGTCACTAGGTGATGGCTTTGAAATTCCATGCTCTTTGAATGACCACGAGAATAAAAGAATAGCGAACTGATAAATGTAATTATTTGAAAATTCATACGAACAACAAGGAATATCCGGTTTGACTTAATTTGGTGCTTTAACGAGATCCAACTTTTTGTGTAGTAAGATTTCGTGTATCTCTTCCGGTTTTCCAGTTGTACAAAAGCCATTAAAAATGAAGAGGAACTTCACAGGCTATCTTCAGAAAATTAAAAGTATGCATTTCATTTGTCATGCAGATACCTTGAACATATGGCATTTTAATCATAATCGTTGTAGCCATTTTTGAGAAAAAATAACGAACTTTTTTTCATGTAAAGGATAAATTGGGGTGAGGAATTTTCTTGAAAATCGTCTTGTCGCATCCTTTGAAGACGCTGAACTTAAATGTCAAGTTTGGTATATAACAGACTTTTCGTTTTTGAGTTATACTGTTCGCAGACCGTCTCTCCCCGACACGGACCTTTTTCTAAGAATACTTTAAATCGTGGTATCTCAAAACATGTATTTCCAGTGAAATCTCGACATCGAATTTTTGGGTGAAATGCAATACTTCCTCTAACTACTAGTACGTGGTAGAGAAAATACAAAATGTGTATGTAAGAATTTAATATAAATTAATTCAAAATAGTAATCAAATCATAATAAAGCAGCTCTTTATCTCTATGGAACATCGAAACGCAAAGGACTGGAGTTTCATTAATTAAATTACAGTGTATAATATTCCGTTTACAAATAGATAGTATGCATGGCTCTGTTTAAATAGAGCAGCCGCAAAGGAAATGTAAATAAAAGGTATGAGTTTATAAGTTTGCAATCCAAATAAACCGGAGCACTTGGTTTAAACTAGAAATATGAGATGTTCACAGTTGCAGCTAAAACTCTCTTTATTCTCAAAAAATTCAATGCGCTGTGAAGAAGCAGGCAACGAAGAACAGCAGCACCGAAATAGCCGGTCCCTGTGATTATACCTGCTAATGCGTTTCGCTTTGGTGCTTCGTGGTATGGGGAACAGCGGGTTAGAATCCCACCACCATCTTGTATTCATACGTATATTCATATGTATATCCATTGTACATATTGGTGTAGTGGTTACCTTGCTAGCCTCTAATTCCCGAAATGGCGGGTTCAAACCGGCGGAGAGCGATGATTTTTTTCGGGCGTAAAAATCCTTAGCATGGCTTCCTTCGGAAGGGAAGTAAAGCCGGTGGTCCCGTGTCGTAGATTTATGGCACGTAAAACAACCTCAAGCGTGATAAAGAGGCCTCTGAGCAAAATTACCGGTCTTTCACGCCCAATATAGAATGGGACGCTAAGGACCACAGCAGTTAAAGAGCGTCCATAAATAAAACTCAATTTAATTGTACATAGTTAAACGGAACAAAATGGATAAAAATAATTTGAAAACTCGGGTTAAGCACGAGGAAACAATCAAAAGGAAAGCACAATTATATACCTCCTTGTTGTGAAATAAATATTACCATGGACAGCCTGGAACCTGATTTCATCACTCCTAGAGGTTCAAAATTATGTTCTTTGCCGGTTATTGCTATTGTTATCCTAAACTTCTGATGGCATGCACTAGTCATTGTAGTGCATACGTAAACATTTCGTTTTTTATCTTTATATAACCAAATGCCCAAAATAAATTAAATCGTGGATTTTTAATTCCATGATCTAAGCGTTCCTTAAAATTCATAAATATTTTGTAATTCTAGTAATGCCAGTTACTACTTAAGCCCTCAACACTTCATGGTTTCTAACATGTCCATTCGAGGAAATATTAAAGGTATTGTTTTTAAGCGATCCAACTTCACTAAGTTTGGTTGAACTGGAGTTTGCATAACGCTGGTTTTAATTGTATTTGCAATTCATATGGTATTTGAGTAGTTGTTTCAAATGATTTTGAAGCGCCAAGCCATTCACTTCGTATAATTGTATTTTCATAGGAGGGAGGTAACATTATAATAAATCTTAAGAACTAGAAGGCGGCCTGGGTTCAATCCTAGGGACCCGCATGTGGGGTTTGTGGTGGACAAAGCGGCGTCTGGGCGTGTTTTCTCTGGGTTCTCCGGTTTCCCCCGCCATTCATTCCACCAACTGCTCCATCGTCACCTTTCCTATCATCCATTTCGCCGTCATTTCGTCTCATCTACTTTCTTCATCCCATACCAGGCATCGGGCTGATCACCCATCCTGGTCATTCTGTCTGCTCCATGAGAGTGTCTGCTCCTCGACGCACCTCTGACCCCAGGCACCCGCCTGTAAGTCCTGGGGTGTGTAAGTCCTACATAAGATGAGGTTAAACAGCGAATGAATGAATGAATGAACTAGAAACTAGACTAATGAGAGAGCGGGGCATTTGTTACGCTAAACCACTATGTTAGAGAATCAAGAGAGACATTGTGTAGGAAATATTATATTGTTGATGAAACATGTGGAAATGATAGTGGTGCAGTGGCAAAGGAGTGATGATGATGATAATGTTTCAACATGTGATAGAAAGACATCTCTTGTTTAAGAATGTGCATATCAGCGATAGCTGTTGTCAGAATGTCTAGATTAAACTTAATATACAGGATGTACACAAATTATTATAGGGGTTTAAACTTACATTTATTTTCTGCGGTATACAGTGTAATTTTGAATCATAACCTAAATTGAAAAGCTGTAGAAGTTACCATAACGCAATTACGTGTTTAATATTGTCTCATTTGTGAGGCATACATCCAGCCGTTGGTCCATTTCTTGCCACAATGACGTTAACATGTCTGGTGCAATAATCCTCCGTCTCAAAGCATGCAGGTAGCATGTTTTCTTAACGCCTTGCTCACTGTCATTGTTGGAATTGCTAGTCTTGGACTTATCCGCCGCACAGATGCGACTGCGCGCGAAAGCCGTACTGACTCTACACATTCTCATCTGACACACGCGGTCATCTGGTGCTCTTTCCTTTACGCAGACACCCTGTCATTTGGATCTGGTTAGTACCACCTACGGATGTTGTTACCAGAAGGGGCTTTAAGACCAAATCTTCACCTATATTCCTACTGAATTATGTTTCGCCAATTCCAAGACAAAAACCTTTTTGCACGCGAGTTGCGATGTCTTATTTATTTCGTTATCATGGCTATAAAAAATCTGCGCGTGTAGAATTCATACTTCCTCACTTACTCTTCAGTTTAAGTTATGATTCAAAGTTGTATTGTATGCCGCAGATAAAATATATGTTTAAAACCCCTGTAATCGTTTGTGTAGTTTTAAACTGACTCTCTACTACATGCTGTAGTTTTAAAATTTAGTTTATAAGCAGGCAAAGTAATGCCTGCCATTATATCTGAAATATAATCTATTTTATCCAGTCTTATCGTTATAAATAGGTTGTTACTGTATTGAATATCGTGCACAACTGGCTCATTATGGCATGCGTGTCAATAATAGCAATGACATAATTCCGGTATTACAAGTTGCCGTGGTTTATAGACAGAAGATGAATGGGCAACAACGGTACAAAAACCTCTGTACATTATTAAATATAGAATAATTAAGATCTGAATTTATAATTACTTACCATGTGCTGATAATAGGCTACATCACAGTCAGTAACACCAGCTCACTTCTCTTCCAGGAAAGAAATGCATACAAGTGGCTGTATTGCTTATCGGTTCAACACGCCAGGCAATAGCAAATGAAATGCAGGGACAGAATCTAATGTATCTTTTGCAGGTGATGACTTACGCCAGCATGGATGCCAACTTATTTCATGATTTATTTTCTACAATTTAAAATGCTAAGATTGCATAAAATGTTGTGTCCAACTCGTGGATAATCTTAATACAAGATTCATGAAGAGTATCATATTTACTAATGCCATAACCATCAACATTATCCACTTATTGCATAAATTACAACACTGTAGATAAAAGCTTCTTCATATGATAACTGTCGTTTACCGTATTTACGTGTTATTTCTAAATCTGAGCACCGCTACAGCGCATTCAGTAGTGTCCTGGTGGCAGAGAATGGCTTCAAATTTGAAATGTGAACTACTGGTCAAGCTGTGCATTAAATAATTCAAAAGCATGCTCTTGCGTAACAGTATACGAGCGATGATGAAAATGCAAGGGTATAGATCTCTGCGAATGTCAAGGTTAAGAGTAGTTCAAACACAAAGAGCAACTTGTATACAAACTAAGATTAGAAGCAGCCCGATCGGCTCGGCAACTTCTCCGACGCAGCTGTTGAGCGGAAGGTATAACTAGCGGGCTGTTACCATTTTTTTTTGTCGTAAGGTATTTCCTGTAATGCGTTAATACTACACCTCGGGAAGTCCTCAACTTGCCCTTTCTATTTTTAATATTCATGCATGTACTTAAAATCTTCATGGCCACTTCTGACAATCAATAAGAGTTCATTGTTACGGAAACTGGATTCCCTAAGACCTGTACCCAACAACGCAGTGGATTTTCTTTTTTGTCAAGGATGCCGGTTTATTAGAAATACAATTTTCTAATACGAGGACAGTCCCAGAAGTATCCGTCCTGATGCATAGATAGTGGTTGTTGTTTCAAACAAATTGTCATGGAGGAAAGTACCACCCTTATAAAGCTTAAGTTTGAAGTTTGACGATGCTACGTTGTTTAGCAGCCATTAATAGTGAAGTCTCCCAGCGAATTTGTAAACATGGATAAAACTGGTCATCATTATGTGAAACAATACCTTCATTCGAAAGGTCTTGGTCCAACTGATACTAAAGCTGAGCTAGATTTTACTCTGGGAGAGCCTGCTCCTTCGTTTACAACAGTAAAATATTGGGTGGCAGAGTTTAAGCGAAGCCGTACGAGCTGCCAAGACGAACATCACAGTGATTGACCAAATGAAGTGACCACGCCAGAAATTGTGAAGAAAATCCATAAAATGGTATTGGATGACTATCGACTGAAAGTGCGCCATCGTAGTCATTTCAAAAAGTGCTGTACATCGCACACTAACTGAAAATTTAGTCATGAGAAAGCTGTGCGCAAGATGGGTGCGGCGTTTACTCACAAAAGCAGTGTCGTGAGGATGTTTCAGTCGAGTGTTTGGCGATGCTTCGCTGCATTAAAGCCGAGTTTTTGCGTCGATTCATAACCATGGATGAAACATTGGTCCATCACTTTACACCTGAGACGAAGGAACAGTCAAAACAGTTTATTGAAAGGGGAGAATCGGCTCCAAAGAAGGCGAAGACAGTTCCATTTGCAGGCAAGGTCATGGCGTCAGTTTTTTGGGATACGCGTGGAATAATTTTCATTATCTTCAAAAAGGAAAAGCAATCAGTGGCGAGTATTATGCAAACTTGTAGCAGCGTTTGAATGATGAAATCAAGCAAAAAATGGCCGCATTTAGCCAAAAAGAAAGTTCTGTTTCATCACGGCAATGCACTGGTTCACAGATACATTATTGCCATGGTCAAAATCAATGAGTTAAAGTTCGAATTGCTTCCTCGTGCATCCTATTCGCCAGACTTAGCCCCTTCTGATTATTTTCTGTTTCCAAAGTTGAAGAAATGGCTTGGTGCTAAAAGATTTGCCGACATTGAAGAGGTGGAGTTTGCAGTTGATGGCTATTTTGCAGAGCTCGACGGTTCTCAGTATAAACAGGGTATCGAAGCTATTGAACATCGCTTGCAAAAGTGTATCGAGCTGAAAGGAGACTATGTAGAGGAATAAAGATGTTTTTTCCCAAAATTTTTGGTTTTCTTTGTTAGGTCGGGTACTTCTGGGACAACCCTAGTATATCTTAAACTTAATGCACTTGGCGTTGTTAAAAGTGCAGTTTTGTTACGTTACATCATAGACTGAAACGAAAATAGAGTCCGAATTTTTGGGTCCTCTTAGCCTTCGTTTTATTTTTTCTGTACCTTTAAAATAGGGGTTTTCAGGTTTTCTTTGTGGATCATCGTTACTGACACGCATAATTTCCTGTTTTATTTATTTTAGACTACACGGCCATGATTTAGGCTTTTGTATGCTGAAAAGTGTTTTTAATAAATGTGAACAATAGTTTTTTTTCTTATTTTTGTAGCACTTATTAATAAGCTTATTACACAAAAGTACGCCTTATCAATAACTATCACAAAACACGCCATATATTTCATTTCTTTTGTTTGTATTTGTTAACAATGCAGACAACTAAAAACATGTAACAAATAATTGTCTACCATGAAGGATTCCTTATAATCACTTTTCTGTTTTTCTTATTTTTGTAAGATTTATTTAAAGCTATATATTTCACAAAAGTTTACCCTATCGAAAACTACTCATAAGAAAACATGCACATAAAATATCATGTTACTCCTTTTTTATGGCAACATTTTCTGGCATGAACACCTCCTAATAGCAGGCAGCACGTTCTTTTATAAAGGTTTTCTCCGTAGAACATAACGTCATTGGAGCGTAGGTCATAGATGCTAATGCTGCAGGTTCTAGGGTTAATTTCCTGTAGATATCTTTTTCTCCCTGCAGCACTGAACAGATCAGCATCCTGTCTTCAAAGCCAGGATTACGTTTAATAATTCTCTGCAGCTTCGATGAGCATCCAACTCCCACTATTCTCGGTACTTCTTTCCTGGAAATATTGTCAATAATATCTAAAGCCCCTTTGAGTGACAAGGTCGCTTTATCCAGACATGGAATAGCATCTAGCATATATTAATAATGCGCCTTGATACATACAAGGAAAGCAACAATAGTGGGAGCCTCGGATAAATACGTATTTATCATCTGTTGAATTGAAAACAGCGATTTAGGATATTTTAGTGCGTAACCCATTATTTGGGCATTCTAAGTCTTGTGAAATTCATATATTTATCACAGAAAGTATAAAAACTCATTAAAGTGGTTCATTAAATGGCAAAGAAAAAAAATAGCTTGAAACCTAAGAATCCGGGCACTAGGATTACCCACGGTTTGCTGATAACCAATATTAAAGCACAGATAAAGCCGAAATCGGGATTGCATATACTTAACTATTGCCTGTTTTAAACAACCAAAAGCTCCAAAGTATGGGAAAAGACTCCTAAAATAACCATAACTAATAAACAGGCCTAGAGATTTCAAAGCTTTGAAACCAGGACGAACGGAAATGAAGTTAAACCTATTACTGGACTTTACGCAGTGACGTCGCAGGTTACAAACCATAGTACGGTCTGTTGGCGCTTGCAGACAACACTCCAGATCGTGTTTACCTGCCCGTCAATGACTCATGATCGCTGTTGTTTACATTCTTTGTATTGACATAATTGTCTGAGTGGAAATAACTTGAAGCCAACTGTTTAAGAACTCCTATGCCTACTAATAAGAAATCAGAATGTGGAAAACGAAACAGTTGTTTTCCAGGATATTACTACGAAACGTTTCTTTATAATAATGGAGGTAGTGGCAAAACGATAACTAGGGCTAGGATTTTCATGCTGGAGCATATATATGTTTTTGTAATACTGATATGTTCCTTATATATATAAATGCTTTTATGAGAACATTAATCGAATTATACTAATCTTATTATATATGCATATATGGAAATTTCTTTCTAATTGGGCATATTTTAATAATATAACCATAATCTTAATATAAACATATTCGTCATATTTTCATTCCTTCTAGAAGTAAAGAACTTTTCTCGTGCAATTTCTTTCTTCTGTGTTAATTTGGGTTGTTAAATTTCTCAGAATTACACATCGCGTTTTGTTTCCTGGAAAAGGGTAAACATCCCCTTCCTCCCGTATTTCGTTCGAGTTCATAATATGCACCTTAGCCTTACGTAACACTAAGTTTCTGTAGCCTATTGTTACACAACAAGCAGGTAGCTATTAAGCCTGCCCTTTATAATTTGGACACCGGACTGCAGACAAGTGACTCATTGTGTTCTTTAATCTTGTTAGGTCGGAAGTATGTGTAGCATAGTTCAGAAAAGATGCTTAAAGCGATGCAAAGTATTTGAGTAAAATTACAACAGTTGTGTCTCAGTGTGGTAAATTAAATTAAATTGTGGTTTATTTATGGACGCTCTTTAATTACCATGGTTGTTAGCGTCCCATTCTATATTGGGCGTGAAACACCAGAAATTTTGCTCAGAGGTCTCTTTATCAGGCTTGAGGTTCTTTTACGTGCCGTAAATCTACGACACGGGACCACCGGCTTTACTTACCTTCCGAAGGAAGCCATGCTACGGATTTTTATGCCCGAAAAAATTCATCGCCCTCTGCCGGATTTGAAGCCGCGACCTCGGTGTGGTAAAGTATTTTTGATTGATGGTAAAATACTGTTTTGTAAACAGTGTTTAAAAGAACTGAAAGGTATCGTATTTTGTGTTCCATTTCAGTGATTTTGATGGGTGAAAAGTTTTCCCTTAACCATTTAGAATTAGATTCACGTGATGATAGTCCATTTTAAATATGCTCCTCTTGTGTCAGCTGAGTTAGAAACAAATTTTTGAAATACAAGGCTTTATTAGTTGAAAATATTTAATATTGTGTATTTAAAACTTTGCACAATGTATTCATTGTATATTCCAGTTCAGGGCTCATAAACTGAAGTCAAAAGGAACATCTAAAAAAAATCAGTATACATGTTAACCATGTCCGATAATTTTAATAAAATAAGCATACTGCAATATCAAATTCCATAGTTTAGCTTGCTTCTCATGTGCTTTTAATTCTTAAGTAAATAGCTGTCATAAACTCACTAATTTATTGTACAATGAAAGTTTACCGATTATAAAATTGTTAGGACATAATGTTTGTGATACTGTGCATATTTTTGTAAATTTTTGGTCATAACATCATTTTTTATTTTTCATATTATTGCGATACGTAGGTTATAAAAGTCCTAACACTAATGGTAACATTCAAGACAATCTGTGCAATATGAAATGCCACCAATTTCAAGTCCTTTTGCTTCATAATTACTGCCTTTAACAACTAACGTTTTGTCGTATGTAACGTAGAATACTTCAGAGATAGGAATGCCATTATAGGAGAATAAGGAGTATATAATTTGTATTGCATTTTGAGATTTTTACTTAACGTTGGAAACTACCAGTACGTTGGTTATATGCAGCTGACACAGTACCAAGATCTTGTGGTCAAATATTTGAAACATTCGACTTATCTAGAAATGAAACAAAGGGGCTTTTACACGCTCCAAATACTACCAGTGTAACAAAGAGCACATTTATTCTTTTGATTTCCATTATAAAAACTTGTTGCTGGGGATGTTTTGTCTTCGTATAAGTCTCCGTCCTTCGGGTTTGTGCTGGCTGGCTAATAAATCATTAAAATAGCGAGTACTTTGTGGTATCTCCCACATACCGTGAAGTCTAACGTGCAGTTCACGCCTTTTCTTCATTGCATCTATCATCCACTTGCTGATGTTTATTTATTGCGGCTTGTATATACACATTTAAAAGGCTTAATCCTGTCCTGTGTAATCCAAATGGGGATCCTTGAGAACCTTAGTTATAGAGGTTACAGTACACGAGAGGTTACTAAAGTGCAACTTCGACATTTTTCCACCATTATGGGATAAGTCACCAGAATCTGGTGATATTCGGGTTGTTAGGTTCCATTCATAACCGGCAACTCCTGCACAAATACGCACCTGTTTTATGTATTGGGAAGGTTAGTTATATTGTATCTGTTATGTTGGCGTCCTGTTTTTATATTCGCAGATGTTCAAACTTTGCACGCACCGAATGACGCACTGATTATAATATTAATTATACAGACAGAGCCAAAAAACTGCGAACCGGCTGCGCGTTGTTTTTCCCGTCCGCATCCTCGGCGCTTGTTGCCGTCTGCCGCTGAGCGTGATTTTGCCCTTTTTTCAACAAGACTCTGCAACAGCTCATACGACCAATATTTCGATGAGAACATTTGAAAGCGTGTTTGAGGACAGAATTATTAGTAGAGATATGTGGACCCCTCGGTCCCCCGACCTAACCCCCTGCCATTTCCATCTCTGGTGTAACTTAAAACATAAAGTGTACAAGACAAACCCACACACCTTGGAAGAATTAAAACAAAATATCGGCCAGCAAATTTCTCAACGTGAACTACGGCGAATGATGGATAGTTTCCTAAAGAGGTGCCAAAAATGTATAGGCAACGACGGTGGCCAGTTTCAGCATCTCCTTTCATAAAGTTGGTAAGCAAAGTCTTTAAAAGTAGTAACATTGTATGGTTTCATCCGTGCCTTTCTATGATAACGGCAGACGACAACTAGTGCCGAGGACGCGGACAGGAAAAACACCGCGCACCCGGTTCGTAGTTTTTTGCCTCTCTCTGTATTATATATTATAAGTATCTATTACTATTTGTATTAGTTATAGTTATGTTAATTAGCTAATTATACGAACATTTAATTATTATTAGGTTAGGTTATTAGGCTATTTGATTATTAATTCTTAATTACTAGGTCTTACCTTTACAGTGAACAAGAAATTTGAATTGGTTTTCCAATCTTTTGTCTAAGCGTTGTCTGTTTGAGCAGGGTGTAATTTTTAGAAGAAGAAGAAGATCTGTGTAAAAGAAAACCAAGAAATTTAATTGTTTTAATTCAGTACCCTAAATCATATTAAAACATAACTATAAGTTGTTCTACATACTATTACAGTGTTTTCCAACATTTAATAATTAAATTAAGTACTTAGCACAGTCCAGGCCTAATTCACTTAAGGTGCATCCAGGTTACAGGTAATCAGCGATTATGACGGAGAAGGAAGGGATGATCAAACCTTTGCACCGAAGAAAAGAATATTAGAGAGAATTGTATGTGATATGACAGTGACTCGAATACTAGCAGAAGACCGAAATAATGTGTCTGTGGTGAATAGGTTGTCTGGTAATCTCTCTGGTTACCTTTATATCTAGTGACTCAAGTTAGAACATTGGCCGCTCTGCATGCGGCATCGGCCATCTTTGCGTTTTAGTAACCTGAGTTACGCTGCGTCCCCTGTACGGAATTCTACTGAAACACAACACGCTTTTGACTTGTTTTAAAAGCGTATATGTTCTGGCTTGTCTACATAAAAATTCCAAAGCTGTACGTCGTTCGAATTAAGTTATTAAAATCTAATTTAAAGTCCGTGTTTTATTCACAGCCGAGTCTTTCCCAGTTAAGTAGCCAAATGTTTCCGAATCGTTTGTTAGCTAAAAGTAAAATACATACCATCAAATATATCGTAATGGACTGTAACTCGATGAGAGGGGGGATAAATCAGCTGTTTTGTTATTGTCAGTAGAGGTGAAATACAACCACAATGAAATCCTGTGTAGTAGTTGTAACGGTATTCTTGTCTTCATAGTTCATAAAATATACGTAACTTTCGTGGTGTAATGGTTAAGATAGGAGACTGTTGCGCGTTTGGGTTTCGATACCACCCTACAAATTATCATTTTTTCCCTTCCTGGTTAGTCTTTAATAGTTATGCATATTCTCATTCATCTGCTATTTTGTTGACGATTATAACATTAATACGCTTTCTATTTTAAATTTATTGCCATGAAGTGAGAATGCGCTCAGGTATTTCAAGAGTGCCCGAACATTAGCTAACATATAATACATTGTTTAATGTTAGTATACAATGAAGTGTTACCGCTAAAAGTAAATAAAGCATTGGGGAATGTCATAGATTCACAAAACATTCTACATACTTCACAGACTTTTGCTGAAAACATGCGAGAGAACACGTTCTGCCGCGGTTCTTCAACAAATGACGGAGCTTGTTAGGCATATAGTGTAATTCCAATCTAACCTTTCGCTATCTGCCGCCTTTTAGAGCCCCGTTATATGGTGTATAGAATAAAGTTACACTGCTTTTCATGATCTAAAAATATGAAATTGAGTTTTTATTTATGGACGCTCTTTAACTGCTGCAGTCCTTAGCGTCTCATTCTATACTGGGCGTGAAAGACCGGAAACTTTTGCTCACAAGCCTCTTTGTCAGGCTTGAAGTTCTTTTACGTGCCGTAAATCTAGGAGAGGAACCAGCTTTACTTCCCTTCCAAAAGAAGCCAAATATTTACGCCAAAAAAAAATATTGAACCGCAACTTCAAACCCTTCTTCCCCCATGATCTGCGTAGAATAATCGCGAAATGACGGATTTCAGCAAAAGCCTATGGCGTACACGCAACGCAGCCGCAAAAGCCCCACACGGGTAGGTAAACTTGCAAAATATAAAATATCTACACGCGTTACACTTGTAAAATACATTTAGGTTCACCAATACCTTTTATACTTGGGTTCGACTGGAGGTGAATGACATTTATGGACTATTTAGATATTTATCAAGGTTTTGCGAATTATTCACGCTGGCTATCTAGTTATTTGGTGACCATTCGCTTCAGTAATTATAATTCGTATTATTTCTCATGTTTAATTACGTTTTAGTCGATTTCCGTAGAGGTGCCTGAAATATGTGTTAATAACACGTTTTATTTTCGAAGCAGACTAGGCAAATCGGAGTGAACATCTAATGAAATTTGCTGTGTGTGTGTGTGTGTGTATTATATGCATGCTCTCTAGTGGGTATCCTGGAAAAAGACAAAGATCAATTGCGCCGCATATTTTAAACCCAAATTAAGTAGACTGAAAATACGATTTTGGAAGAGTTTTAGGGGAGAAATGTGTGAACGAAAATTGTTGCAGTACTGCAATATTTCACTGAAACTTTACCGCCGTGTGCAACTATTAATATACATACTACAAGTGACGTATTACTATTACACGAGTGTATTTATTTAAACTATATTCTCGTGTACATAGGTGCTATTTTTATTTCGAGAATTACGGGATTCATCTTTTTTACTCTTCACAGCTCTGAAAGGTGCTTTCGCAGCAGGACTGTGATACCCACGTGAAACAGTATGGGACTATAAGAGTTCAAGCAAAGAAAATAAATTTCAAGCGAAAGTATACGGAAATTTGCTTAGTCAGGCTGTTTCGCTTATACAGTGTCAGCTAATAAAGGTAAAAGAAAGCGATATTAATAACTTTTGGTTATGAGCCCCTGCGGGAGAGAAAGAGAGGGAGAGAGAATAGCTAATTTTATCATACTCAGGCACACAGTTTACTTCAGCTTGGAAAAATTTACACTGCAACAGCGAATGTTTCGTAAATGACGAAGATAATTATGTGAAAGCTCTACGTTTTACCCGCAGTAACCTTTTACGTTCTGTGCTTCCAAATGTTAGTATCAGGAGTTCACCGATTAGTTATAAAATATTCAAGATATGCGTTTTACTCGTCAATCCGACTCATAATTAAGGCATTTTAACTAAATTTGACAAAGCTGTTTTGGAGACGATAAAAAGTAAGGGATGATTTTCAGGGGTGGGGCAATTTTATGACAGTTTTCCTCTTGTAACGTTTAACGACATCCAGTTTAAGTACGATTTTTGCTAATTGTCTAACTTTTAGTTTTCGATAGATGCTCTTAAACACACACAGTCTCTCACTCCCTCCTTCCCTCCCACTTCAAAAACTAACGAAGTATTAAAAATATAAAACCAATAATAATGGATGTCTCGGAAATGGCTGAAGTCGCAAAAAATAATTTCTGTGTTTAAGAGAGATCTACGTTTTCTGTGTAGTAAATTTTTGTTCTATCTCTTATGGTTTACCAGTTGTACAGAATTGTATATAATTTTTTTTCGGATGAAGAAGACTTCACAGGTTATTCCCAAAAAATTCAGATATACAATTTGTTATACATTTTGCAGACAATAAAAAGTAAGGAATTGCTTACATTCCAATGATTTTCAGGGGTGGGCCAATTTTATGACAGTTTTCCTCTTGTATCGTTAAACGACATCCAGTTTAAGTACGATTTTTGCTATTTGTCTAACTTTTGGTTTTCGATTGATGCTCTTAAACACACAGTCTCTCTCTCTCTCTCTCTCTCTCTCTCTCTCTCTCTCTCTATCTATCTATCTATCTCACTCCCTCCCTCTCACTTAAAAAAATGACGAAGTATTAAAAAGTTAAAACCAATAATAATGGATATCTTGGAAATGGCTGAAGTCGCAAAAAATAATTTCTCTGTTTAAGAGAGATCTACGTTTTCTGTGTGGTAAATTTTTGTCTATCTCCTATGGTTTACCAGTTATACAAAATTATACATTTTTTTCGGATGAAGAGGTCTTTACAGGTTATTCCCAAAAAATTAAGATATAAAATTTGTCACGCAAATAACTTAATCAAAGTCGTTGGAGCCATTTTTGAAAAAAAATAAAAATATTGAAAAAGAATGCATGTATGTAGTACTTGGGGTACGGGAGTTTCTTGAAAAATTTCATGTCACATCCTTGGAAGATACTGAACTAAGATATAAAGTTTATTATTATTATTATTATTATTATTATTATTATTATTATTATTATTATTTATTCATTCATTCATGGACCCTCAAAACTTTTATTTCCGGTGAAATCTCGTTATCGAAATAGTATAGTACTTCCTCCACTTACTAGGGGTTAGCAGTAGAGGAATTAAGAATGTAGAAATAAAAGGAAAGGAAAAAAACAAAGAAATGCAGAGTTCATTGCTGGAGTATTCCAACCTGCAATAACATTTTCATTCAAATCTCTATTATGTAGTTAGTAGGTACCTAACATTTATAAATTTCAAAATAAATATTCCGTCGTAACATTCCCGTAATCAACATTATAAGAACTACAGTCAGAATACCAGTGACTTTCGATGAAGGAATGTTCGAAACATGGGTAAATTCTCTAAACTACGGTGTTTTTCTTTCACATTGTGGTCACCGCACGGCGGCTCGCGCGCAGGCCGCCGCAGCTCGGACTCTCCCCGAAACGTTATAATATCCCCGGAACGTCCTCACGTTCTCATATTTAGTTACAATGATCATAAGCACATACCTTATCATAAGAGATGTTGGGAATGTCCCTTCTCTATCCGCATATTTGCATCTTGTTAGGAGATTTTTATTCACACTGGAGAGTTTAGTATCCGAAATTGAGTGAATTTTTCGCTTGATTTTTTTTTAGTCTACCAATGTATGGGGTTTGTTTGAAAGAGGTCCAGTACGTGCGTGTCTGTCTGTGTGTCTATCAACAGCATTACTCAAAAACGAAAAGTTGGTTAAATAACAAACCTTGTATTCCTTCCAAGGATGCGACAGGAAGATTTTGAAGAATATATCCCCAACCAAACTATTTTCAAAAATGTTACCGATTTTTAAACTACTATATGTTTAAGATGTTTGCATGACAAAATGTATCTATTGAATGTTCTGTGAAAATGGGCTGTGAAGTTCTTTTCATTTTGAATGACTTTGGAGTAATTTGTGAACCGTAAGACACAGAGAAAGTCTTAGAAAAAAAAAATGTATATCTCCTTAAAACACAGACTTTCTGTCAAGTCAAATGTTTGTGGGGTAACCATTTCCGAAATATTCTTCGTTATTGGTTTTCAAATAATTATGCTTTGTTTCAAGTGGTTAATCGCTATTCGTTTCTCACTCTCTGGTGGTCATGCAAAGAGCAGGTGTGTAATTTCAAAGCCATCAAATAGCGATCCGCTTTTTAAAAACCTGACTATCGCTTTAGCCTTCTGTATACTTCTTACAAATGTATAAATAAAGTTTATCTCGATTAATAAAAAAGTGGATACTTGAATAAAACATTTGTAGAAGAGTAAGTAGAAAAGTCATGTGATTGCAAGACATAAGTTATTTTTACTTTTGGAACCAACTAGTGTTCAAGTGATCTCGTGAATCCAGGAGGATTAATAAACTTCTGTACAAAATACAAGTTGCGAAACGCTTGCTTGTAAGATAGTGTTGTTCGTTTTGGCACACTGAGTGGCGTTTATGTTAACAGGAGATTGTAACTACATCATTGTTCGTTCAGCAGATTGGTAGCAGTCAGCTCGTGACGTCACTGAGCCTTTACCATGATATTCTCAACGTCAACACGACTACCTCGCCACTGGGCTAATCTGTGCTCCACTACAGATGGGTTTTACTTCGTTTTGAGGGATAGCAGTATAAACAAATTCCCTGATATATTTACAAAACTACGAGTAGTAATATTATTAGAGATTATTATGGAAGACAGAGGGGGGGGGGAGTGTGGCGTCCGTTTTAATATCTCAGGTCTACATGCAGTAGGCATGCAATCATGATTGACGAGAGCTCAAAAGAGCTGGTACCAAAGGAAATTTGGGGGAACAGGAACCTTATCCAGCTAATTTATCGTAAATGAGATTCAAACACCGACCCCTTGGATTTCTAGTTATGCTCGCTGTCTATTTAGATGTGCTGCAGAGAAAAAGAAATGTAATATAACCATACACTTTTCATTTATAACAGCTTAAAAGAATGAGAATATTTTATTTATTTGTTTATGCCGTTAGTTATGCAAATATCTTAAACATATAGTATTTCAATAAAAATCGTTAAAGCCATTTCTGAGAAAACAAAAGCTAGTGAAAGTTTTTTCATATAGAGGGTAGTTTGGACAGGGGGGAATTTAAAATATTTTCATCCTTGGAAAGCGCTGAACTTAAATACTAAGTTTGGGAATTAACAGACTTAAAAAAAAACATTTTTGGATTCAGGGGCATCAAAGAGTGTTTTCCGGGGGAATTTCGACATCGGATTTTTGGGTGGAATGCAATACCTTCTCTACCTACTAGTACGTGATAAATTTCTTTTGCTTTTTATTTTGTTGGTAGTGTAACGCCCATACTTACTGCTTACGACACCACAGACTGTGGACACTGATAATACGTGAAATGATTATTGGGAAGGAAGCGAGGGTCATCCCCGGCATTTGCCAGTTATGAGGACTGAGGAAATCCTGGTAAACTCCTCAGCCAGGGAGTGGACTACCTGGCATAATTTGAACCCTTCGTCCTCCGTGGTGTAGGAGTACCATATTAGCCCCCATTTCCGAGGATGCGGGTTCAAACCCGGCGGAGGGCAATGAATTTTTTCGGGGGTAAAAATCCTTAGCATGGCTTCCTTCGGAAGGGAAGTAAAGCCGGTGGTCCCGTGTTGTAAAAGAACCTCAAGCCTGATAAAGAGGCCTCTGAGCAAAGTTACAGGTCTTTCACGCCCAGTATAGAATGGGACACTAAGAGCTATAGGAGTCAAAGAGCGTCCATAATTAAAAACTCAACTACCGTTATTTGAACCGTTTACTAGTCCGTACCTTTAACGCCTAGGCTGACAATGTCGGGGGTACGTGGTAGAGAAAGTAAAGATGGAAACAAGAGACAAGTAAATATAATGAGAAGATGGAACAAATGGATAAAAGCGAATATGGAAAGAAGTTGCAAATACGGCAGAAGCATAAGAAAAACATAAAATAACAAATGTTAAGGGAGACATAAAAGGAAGAAAGAAAACTATGTTGCCATTGTATTGTAAATGATGCGGTTTGTAATGAAGATGGTTAGTGGCATATTAAGGTATTTCAGAATTTTAAAAAAGGTTCATCTGTCTGCCTTTGAAAGGATACAGGTTTTTGTTCTGAAATATTTAGATAAGAGTCAGATAGGGGAAGAGCCTAGCTTCATTGTGT
This sequence comes from Deroplatys truncata, assembly GCA_030765065.1. Taxonomy (NCBI): domain Eukaryota; kingdom Metazoa; phylum Arthropoda; class Insecta; order Mantodea; family Mantidae; genus Deroplatys; species Deroplatys truncata. The sequence goes on from CM060979.1 coordinate 21,148,924, forward strand.
TCCGTTCCCATGGTTTCACCTGTGTCACGAGGCACACACAATGACCACGTTCATTATCCTTCCCAGATACAGTGGCATCGTCCAAATGACCGTTGTTAGGAAAAGTAACAAAAATTCACCCCGCGGTCCACAAAACTGGTTTTCATTTCTTTGACTCATATTTAGCAGGTTCAAGGATGGGAAATTACATAAGGAGAAGCTAATGCACTCTCATTTGTTACTCATAAACCGCCAGGAAGGGACATGTGACAATGCTGTGAGAATTCTGAGAGTGAAGGCACAAACAGGCTGCTGCTTGTTCTTGTTTTCATTGTGCTGTACCACTGTGCAAGTCCAGTTCTAGCAGCTTCTATGTTGCTCTTGTATCATACATGTTTTTGTTACATGCTTTGGTAAACAGAGAATGACTAGCATGGGTGAACTTTGTTGTACATACCTTTAATACAAAATATTAGATTTCTTAACTGCGGCACGCATAAGGTAATTCTAATAATATTAGGAAATTCTGCTTTACTCCACATTTACATGCCCTCTATAACTTGAAGGGGTTATATTGTTGCTGCCGTTACACCACGTTTAGGCACCAATTTGAAGCTGCTTTTAGACCACGCACGTAATGGAAGCCAATTTGCGGGAGATTGTTTTTAGGAGTGTTCGCCCCACGTACGTTACAAACTTTCCGGTGGCCCTCGCCCCACGTTTACTTTTCCGGTGGCCTTCGCCCCACGTTTAAAATTTAACTTTTATTTTAATGATTCTTTATTTATATATTATATATGCATGTATACCTCAGGTGCGTCATTAGTAATGTGTAAAGCACGTATCTCTTAGCAGGGCTGGTACGGCTAAAGAACAAGGCTTACACAGATTATAGTTTGTATTGTACTTTTTTTTATTAATCCTTCACACGATTAAATAACATATCACTGATGTATCCTACTATAGAGCTGTGAGATTATTGTTATTTGCACTTTTAACAGGTAAACTTTATATTATTCTCACCGCAATAAAATGTCATGCCTCACACTGAACCCGTACCGAACTGCTCGGGTACGCAATCTTGTAGCGTCTACCGCTTGAATTTGTACATTTACTCTATTTCAAGTGTCTGATTGGCTAAGCCTACTCCAATAGAGTATCTTTATTTAACTTTAAGATTTTCTAGTTTTTAATTGGCTATTTATAAACTGTTTTAAATATTACATTATTATTGTTCCAAGAACTGTTAGTAGCCTTTTTAAACTTTCTAATTTATTGTCTCAAGGTTACCTCATTGTTAGCAACTTTAGGCTTCTACTTTGTAATTCTGTTTGCTACGAAAGCAGCTTGCTTCTATTCTCACAGATCCTACATTGTTAAACTACATAATACATTCACATAACATTTTTATACATGTACACAATAAAAATAAACATCATACAGTGACTGTAACATACACTTTATCTGTTATACACATATTGCTTTAAGGCGGGCTGTTATTAAACAATATCGTTCAAATAAATCATTCTTCAATTAATTTCAGTAACTTGTATAGTAATTAGTCCTGTTCCGTGGCGCAGTGGGCAAGAGCGTGGTTCCCACGTGGGCGTGAGGCCGGCAGTCGGTTGGGTAGACTCTAGCGCCACGGAATTATTATGGCTATGTACAGTAATTGTATAAAAATTAAATTAAACTGAGTTTTATTTATGGACGCTGTTTAACTGCTATGGTCCTTAACGTCCCATTCTATATTGGGCGTGAAAAACCGGAAACTTTGCTCAGAAGCCTCTTTATCAGGCTTGAGGTTCTTTTACGTGCCGTAAATCTACGACACGGGACCACCGGCTTTACTTCCCTTCCGAAGGAAGCCATGCTAAGGATTTTTACGCCCGAAAAGAGGCTAGCATGGTGCCACTAGATCACGGAGGACGACATAGTTAGCAGCAAGCTACTTAGCTTATGTAGCTCAGAAAAATTGTTTGTAATTTTATTGTGGTGCCTTTTCGACTTTTTTCTCTAAGATTTATAGCCGGATGTTGTTAACTTTACTAGATGTGTTCATATTACTAATTTTTTTTCCTGCCAGATTACCTCTGGGTATAAGAAAATGTGTTTATTTAAGCTTTTCTGTTAACTCTGCACTACGTCTAATGAATTCCATAGAACGGGGGCACTCGAGGCTTGAAATGTACGTAGGTAGCTCTTCCTGGAACACATGAAAGTGCTCCAAAACAAAGGAAAAGAAAACTGATCCAAGAGAACTGCACGTTCCAGTAGATAAGTGAAACCATGAAATATTTTTAAAGCTTATACATAAATATTACTGATGTTACCATAAGGACCTAGATGGTTGATTTTTTATAGGGGAGGCCTTTTTTAGTTCCCCTAGTAGGTAGTAGAGAAAGTATTGCATTCCATCCGAAAATTTGATACCGAGATTTCACCGGAAATGCATGTTTTGAGACCCCCGAATTTAAAAGAGCATTTATAGAAACAGGTGTGTGTGTGTGTGTGTGTGTGTGTGTGTGTGTGTGTGTGTGTGTGTGAACAGCATAGCTCAAAAACGAAAAGTCGGATAAATACCAAAGTTGGTGTTTAAGTTCAATACCTTCCTAAGATGTGACACGAAGATTTTCAGAAAAATTCCCACATCTCAAACTATCCTTTACATGACAACTGGTTCGTTATCTTTGATTTTTCTGCAAATAGCCTGTGAAGGAAATAGCCTTCATTCGGAAGGAATTTTGTATAATTTTGTATAGCGTGTAAACCATAAGAGGTAGACAAAAAATAGGTCTCTTTAAAGCACACACTTTAGTTCAAATAACCTTTTTGTGGCTTCTGAACATTTCCGCGACACTCTTTGTTATTAATTTAAATTTTACAATATTTTATCATTTTTGAAGCGCTGTCGCCATTCAGTTGTTACTCGTGGTGCTATGGAAAGAGTACGAAATTTCTAGGCCACCATACAGCGGCCTGCTTTTAAACATTTGACTAGGGATTCGGTTTCCTCAATCACCCTTGTACCTGCAACGAACTATGTAATGCAATTATTTCTGCAAACATTTATCTCGATAACATCAAGAGCTTTTATAAGAATATCCCGTGAAACATAAAAATGAAGGAATATGGGTAGAGAAAGGCATGTGAATGTAACACATGAATTTATAACCATGTTAAAAGGTGCTTGGTCACTTCCTCTACTTAACTCTCTGACTGCAGTGCAGTACCATATCGGATGTTTAATCTGTGGTAGGTCGACCATAACGAATTCCGGTCTCACGCCCACACTTGATTTTAAATAATATAAGAAAGAAAGTAATTATTATTTATATAGTATAATCGTTTTATTCGTAGAATAGCGTTGATAAATCCAATTCGAGGTTACTAGTTTCATCAGATAAATTGTCTCGTGCTTCGCATTCGGAAACCTATCGATGAACTCGTAAGCTCCCGTGGGATTAAGATTACCTATGATTTCTCGCTCGTTAAAGGGACTCATTTAACTCGACGCACTTCTCTTTGCACATTTTTGCATCTATCGGGATACCACGATGTAAATAGTAACTTAATTTCTATGGAGATACCATGACAATACTAACTTAATTTTTAGGAAGATACCATGACATTACTAATTTAATTTCTATAGAGATACCATGACATTACTAATTTAATTTCTATGGAGATACCATAACATTACTAATTTAATTTCTATGGAGATACCGTGGCAATACTAATTTAATTTCTATGGAGATACCATGGCAATACTAATTTAATTTCTATGGAGATATCATGGCAATACTAATTTAATTTCTATGGAGATACCGTGGCAATACTAATTTAATTTCTATGGAGATACCGTGGCAATACTAACTTAATTTTTAAGAAGATACCATGACAATACTAACTTAATTTCTAAGGAGATACCGTGGCAATACTAACTTAATTTTTAAGAAGATACCATGACATTACTAATTTAATTTCTAAGGAGGTACCATGACAATACTAACTTAATTTTAGGCAGATACCATGACATTACTAATTTAATTTCTAAGGAGATACCATGACAATACTAACTTAATTTTTAAGAAGATACCATGACATTACTAACTTAATTTCTAAGGAGATACCATGACAATACTAACTTAATTTTTAGGGAGATACCATGATAATACCAACGTAATTTTAGGGAAATATGACAATACCACCACCAGTTAGGGCAGATATGCGGATACATTAAGCTGTGGGACTGAAATTTCTGAGTGAAATCGCAAAAATTCACAGCTGTAAGATATTCCTAAGGGAAACTTTCGCAGAAAACAATTCTGCTGAAAACGGCTAAGAAAAATGAAATTCACCTTGCAGCTAGAGGGCCGTTGCTTCACATCGATAATAGCCGGTTTTCGTTGGCGCACTTCCCCCTAGCACAGCAGGGAAAGCATACTTCCGCTCCCATTGTTAAGTACCCGACGGAATAAATTGTTTTCCTTGGGTACAGACAGCTCTCTGCTCTGCGTTTGTCTCCGAGGGCAACCAACATGACCAGCTGTAGATTTTTTTTGTTTTGGTATAGATGATTTCCGAAGAATTAAGTGTAGTAAATAACCAAACATCAGCAAAGAATGGTACGCTGCTGTTTTTTACATTATCTATTTTTGTAACCTCTGTTTCTCTCTCTCTCCTACTTTCTCTACTATTTGTCTATAGTAAGTAGAGGGAATACCTATTCCATTCCACCCAAAATTCGATACGAGATTTCACAGTAAACACACGTTTTGAGGTCCTCTGATTAAAAACTATTTAGAAAAGGGACCATTCGTGAGTCTGCGCGCGCTCCTCTCATGCGAAATGTCGCATAAATATAACACTTGATATTTAACTTAAGAATCTGCTAGGAATCCAACATAAAGATTTTCAATAAAATACCCTACCACAAAGTGGGTTTACATGAACAATTTTTCGCCATTTGTTATCTTCTCAAAATGGCTGCAGCGATTTTGATTAGAATACGATTTGTTTAGGATATTTGCATGGCATGTAAAATGTGTATCTCTAATTTTCTGCGAATACCCCGTGAAGACCTCTTCATTCTGCATGCATATATTGTAAATGTTTAGAGATAGACAAAGACTCGCTCAACAAAAGATGTAGATCTCGCTAAAATACTTAGTTTATTTCAAATGAAACTTTTGTGGCATTAACCTTTCACGAGATATTCTGTGTTTAATGGTTTGCATTTACCTTTTTCTTGTCAATACAAAGAGCACGAAGTCAGTGACTCGCTTTTAAAAGATTTGACTATCACTTCAACCTACTGTATCCCTTTTGTACCTATAACTAAATGTGCAATGAAAGCATTTGTGAAAATGTTTACCTTGGTTAAAAGAAGTAGCTACTGAGGCAGTATTTTATATCACAACACTGTGAATGCCAGAGTGATTGTAGTGTAAATTAACATTATTGTATGACAATGATTTTAGATATTTGTTAGCTATAAGCATTGTTAGGAAATAAGTTTACACGGCCTCATTGAAACTGACAATAGGAGTGGGTAACAATGAACCGATGGGGTGAGTTGTTTATCACTTAGAAGAGACAAACAAATGACGTCAGGGTAGCGTACCTTTCTTTAGAAATGGAGAGAATATCTTCCCTAGAGTATATGTGTTAGTAATTATGATTGGCTGACAAAACAGACGCTAATGTTGGCGCGATTTGGTAACCAATAGCAGTTCTATTATAATGTTTAGGCATTTCGAGGTGAAGGAGTATATATTCTCGAGCCATAAGCATGTTTCACGCAGTTCTACAGAATCATTCACGAGGTACACATCACGCAGTTCTCAGCAATCTCTCGCGAGGAACACATCACGCAGTTCTATGGAATCATTCACGAGGTACACGTCGCGCAGTCTTGAATCTCTCGTGAGGTGAATGTCATATAGTTTGGAAGACTCTCGCGTCGTTAAGTTAGTTACAAAATGTGAAGTACGCGTCAACTAATACGACAGTAATTACATTCGGAAATATAACAGTTTCAGTCAGGCGTGTATCAAGATTAAAGATGTGAAATTAATTAAGTGTGACGGCAATAAAAGTGTAAAAACAAATTCTTTCATCAGTGTTATCTTTTAGTAACAACTCCTTTCCGTTTACACGCCCTGCTCAGAGATATTTGCTCGACTGAGTAATAATAGCTACCCGGGGGACAAAGAACCTAAATTTAAATATAATAAAACAATAACAGGCACCCAGCAAATAAGTTAACACGAGCCGATTACTGCGACACTACAAGACTAAACTTTTGTAAGAAGAGTGGCTAGAGAGGTCATGTAATGTAGTATATTATTATTATTATTATTATCATTATTTTCCTTGTGGTTTATTAAAAAAGAAACAGGCCGTTAAATAACAAAGGATATACTAAAGTAAAACACTTAACAATCCAAATTATTACAAAGGGCTTTTAATACCTTAGTTATTAATAAATAATCGTAAACGTTATCTCTCCCTCCCTCCCTCTCTTTCGTGCAGGTAAACCCTTAGCCAACTGCATCGCTCAGGCCTAAAGGAAAGACAGAGGAACACGTGACAAAGCACGATAGTCTTTATAATATTTTTAAGACAAAACTATTGTTGTTGTAGTGAGCCCCATATTTTAAAAAGCATTTTGTTAAAAGTTAGTAAATTATAGAGTTGGAGAAGAGGTGACACTTAGAGGCAATTACATTTTGACTCGTTGTGCTGTTGCTTTCAGGTCCAGCACCCCCTACTAGGTGGTGTCATGCACGTTGTGTATGTCATTCAGTGCACCATAATATATCATTGACCCGGCAAACGGTCGCTATAGAGGAAAAAAACTGTATTTTTATCATCCATCTTAACCTACATTTTCAAGTATTTCAATGTGCATAATAATTCTGCCATTGTACCATTATATATTTCAAAGAAATTTCGATCGTCAGTAACAGTATTTTAAGAGCAGATCTTATTTAAACAAATGTTTACAGACATAATTATTGAAATAGCTTTTGGTGTAGTTAACGTTAAGAAAGAAAGCGAAAGGCAGAAATAACTAAACTTTATAAAACTTCCTTCCAGAAAGTTTTAATGTTGGGGTTCAGTGTAAGTAACGAAAAGCAAATAGTTTTTATGTAACTTCTTTCTTGGAGTATTTCAAAATATACACTACACGATCTATGTGTGCTTTTCCACGATGACAAAGCGAATGATACATTTAAAAGCTGTTACGTTTATTTCTGAGATCCGAAATAGACATTTAGGTAAAACCTGCACCTTATGAACATAATAATATAATTAAAAATATATATATTGGTTCAAACTTCATGGCGGTATTTATTGGTTTATGTATATCTCCTTAGTAGGCCAGAAGAGTTATTTATTGGATAAAGACAGTTGACTTATATATCCAGGATGGGGAAAAATAATGTGCAGAAAATTGTAGAGTAGAAAGGCAACATCAAACTAAGCATTTTGAGGTCATGAACACGGGGTCGCAGTATATCTAACAGCAGCGCTGCGTGAACATAATTGAAACCTGCCTTTATGACACATCAAAATGAAATGTAACTCACACGACAAGTGTGTACATACTGTCTCAACCAATGAGTACTGGTACACAGTGAGAAGAAACTAGGGCGTACTGTACTGTATTACCGTACCATCACATCAGACACATCTAGTGACGATGACTAGTATTGTACTAGTCGGCCACCCTATGAATGCGTGCGGTGTACACAGGAACTAAAAGTTACGGAACAAGCGCGAGAGACACCGGAAGGGTAGTCAGGTAAAGTTGATCCCTAGCCTTGATGACGTTAGGCAGTGTCAACAAAAACACTGACGCCCTCCTCCAAGCGCATTCATAACATGTCCGACTAGTGCAAGGGTGTGCTTTGTTTACATCTGACACGCCACAAACAGCTTTCTCAATTGGAGATTCTGATTTAATATTCACGCATGAGGCACAGTAAAAACGCTTTTGGTCCCTATTATCAAAGTGCTTATTTTGATAGTATCTCCCTACTCCACAATTTTCTGCACACTGGTTTTTCGCACGCAGCATAGTAAGAATAGAAAAACAAGCACAATAGCTGAAAACAGAAAATAAAGAAACAAGCAGTAAACTGGATTGGGTCATGACATTCAAGTTTCGAGGAATAAATACTACCGCTCAGTTGGTAGTGTTGGCGAGATTTCGATAGCAGGTGCGTTACGGAAGTTCGATTTCGTTACACGTACACGAAGCAGAAGTAGGTGTATTGTAAGAGAAAGGAAAAACCTTGCCTGTTTCGTGATATTTCAAGCGGGAGCACTGTGTCATTATACGTGATCCGATCGCTGGCACTATGGCACCTTTCTTCATCTGTTTACTTATAAGACACAGAGTTAAGAGAATGACTGCTGTTTTAGTCAAGTCTTGTGTGACTCTTCTCCCGGGCTAAATCACCAAGGAATACACAGCTGCATGCGGTGTTCGTATTCTTGGCGAAGCGCGATGAGTCTCCACATGTGGAAGGAACTGTACTTACTCGCGCTCGCTCGCTCGAGTGATCACGGCGTGACCCGGTCTGGTACCTGCTCGACTTCCTGCGGCAGCACCGACCCGGAACCTGCGATCGTTGTAGCGAAACGGGCCACATGCTGACCATCCAAGGTGCTACAAAATGGATTAAAGCTGCTCCTTTGATTGTTGTTTTATACAGCGCTTCCAGATATCCTCGCAACCAACGATGAATCGTCATTCGGCGCAGAGTAATAGTACTGGAAGGATTTGACATACAAGAACGTGAACTCACTTCTACTCTAGGATGACAGGCACTCTTCAAAAGCTTAAGAAAAGTATAGTTTCCTATGCTGCAACACATTAGCGAGCGGGGGTTTTATTAAATTAATTCAAATAAGAAATAATGGCATTTTGTTATCTCTTTTGGAGAAGGTCAGTGTCATTGAGGCATTATTATAGCCTGAGTGGCTGTTCTCTGTCTAGTAACACAACCAGTAATATTTGTTGAAACAGTCTACAAGAGCGATAATTTCACAGTTCAGCATGAAATTAAACTTCAACAACTTTACACCGATAGAGGGCCGTTATTGGTTGAAACTGAAACAATTTATGAATGCAACTCATCAAGACTGTATATTGCATTAAGTTATACACAAATTACATGTATAATACGCTGGGTACGGAAAAAAAATGTGCAGGAAATTATAGGGTAGAAAGTCGGTACCAAAATAAGCATTTTGAGGTCCCCGATTGTGAAACCTGTTGTGCAGTACTAGTCACTGTCACTAGGTGTGTTTGATGTGATGTTAACGTAATACAGCACAGTACGCGCTAGTTTCTCATTGTGTGGCGGTACTCGGTAGTTGGGACAGTATGTACACGCTTGTCGTGTGTGTGTGTGTGTGTGTGTGTGTGTGTGTGTGTGTGTGTGTGTGTGTGTGTGTGATTGACTCTTCTAGTTCCCTTGTGTTTACAAAATATGGCTACAAAACCAGGTAATATGTATTGCTCTATATTTTGCTGAGTTGATTAAATTCATTTTTACTAGCAAGCTTAAAACAAAAAAATTCGTGTAAACAGCTCTTAGTTTAAATTTAAATATATTTCACCACAAGTTTAGTACCATCGCAGCTGGGATTCGAATCTAGGCGTCATTTGACAATGAAATTCTAGCACTTATTCACAAGACCAAAGATGGCCTACATCCATTAATTTTTGTATTAAAGAACGCTGTAAAATATTATGATTTAAAACAGCTGTTCAAAGGAAAATTGCTGGTTTTAAATAAATATAACCATAAATTCGATCAAAAACTGCAGTGGAATGTCATAAATTGGTACATTTTAAATATAAAGGCTGTGACACCGGTTTTAATCACAGTAATGATACGTAACCAGAACTAAAATAGACACCAAATAGAATCCAGGCGGTCTGTAGCACAGTAGAAAGTATTAAAATTCAGCTTAACGTTTAAAAAGGTTTAAAATTCAGGAAAAAAGCAATAATTTAATTTTATAAAATCCACTGGCTTTTCTCGAGACTGTAAATGTGTCAGTGCCTAATTAACAAAGATGTACATTAAGATAAAACACTTATCTGCAATAAAACTTAAATTGATATCCCAAAGCAGCATTCGATTACTGACCGAAAGCAAGAAAGGGGATTGAAACCAGAATAATATAAGTGTGTCTCATCCATGAAGCAGAGAGAAGAGAAACAGAACAATAGAACGTAAGTGCTGAATATTAAAGTTTCCCTACAGCATATTTTTAATGGATATTGCGTAATAGTGTTGGGCGCATTTTAAAAGAGTTTAATGAAAATACGTGCACGTGAACTCTGCAGGTTTTATACCCATTTCATATGCTCATAGTCTGTCTCAGAATTGCCAAGTAGGAAAAAAACAGCAATAGGTTTGGTTGAAGCTCTCAAGAGTACGGTGACAATGAACAGCGGTCTACGGTATGCAGAGCGAGCAAAACCAGCTTGAGCTGCAAAAAGAACAGTGGACTTAATTAATACAGTGTGGGACATGTTGCCTGCACAACAGGAAGTTCGATGTTGATTACTAACCATACATCACCAACGTAGCCAAATTTGCATATCTTTGTTGGCGATCGTAAACGTGGGCTGCGAAGTCAATATTGGTGTTTAATTTTCTCTTCAAACCAGCTCCAGTTTAGAGTGTGAACTGCTACGGCGTCATTCTGGGGTACAGAAGCAGTCTTAATTAGTACTTACTACCCTCTAGACCGAGCCAGGTGGGTTCGACTCCTGTCGACCGCCCACTCTTACCATGTTTTTCGTGTTTTTCCTTGGCCGATAGGCGAATGTTGGGGTGGTTTTTCATCTGCCACGATTGACAGATGACGCGGATGCTTGCTCGAAGGAAAGAATATTTCCCGTGGTCGCCAGAGGGCTGCCTGGTTGAACGGGTCGTTCAGCGCTCTCTCTGTGCAGCTCCAGTAATAGAACGAATCTTCGAACCAGGAACAGTTAGGGATTTCCGCGCGCCACCATGACCTGAGCCTCCTGTGGCTCATTCACTTCATGCCTTCCTCCTGGCGGTGGTAGCAGCAATACACCTCATGTAGGTCGCAGTGCGCGATGTGTCCCTCTGCGTTGTATACTCTATACTACCTTTTAGAGACGCGCTACACGCTTCTGTTATATTGCAAAAATGTTTGTAGTAGTATAAACGTGTCTCTCCTTATTATACCTAGCCACCCTAAAACACGTTTTGTATAATTAATGACCGTCCAGTCTGAGTATTTTTAACTGGCAAATGCGGGGAGGTACCCTAAACTTAGGGCTTCCCAAATTATCATTTCATTGCACATACCATCAGTGTCCGCCGCCGGTATTACCGTATGTGCTAAACACTACACGCTGCTGTGCATAAGGTTAAACAATGAGACACTTAATAAGCAGTGTGCACTCTGAGCATTTCTTCACAGATTCACAGAGCACTTGGTGATCATCGTGCACCAACTACGTACGAGGACTGTCCCAGAAGTACCCGACCTAACAAAGAAAACACAAAGTTTTGGGGAAAAACATCTTTATTTCTCTACATAGTCTCCTTTCAGCTCGATACACTTTTCCCAGCGGCGTTCAATAGCTTCGATACCCTGTTTATAGTGAAAACCGTCGAGTTCTGCAAACTCCACTTCTTCATTGTTGGCAAATCTTTTACCACCAAGGCATTTCTTCAACTTTGGAAACAGAAAATAATCAGAGGGGTCTAAGTCTGGCGAATAAGGTGTCTGAGGAAGTAATTTGAACTTTAACTCATTGATTTTGGCCATGGCGATAATGGATGTGTGAACTGGTACATTGTCTTGATGAAACAAAACTGTCTTTTTCGCTAAATGCGGCTGTTTTTGCTTGATTTCATCATCTAAACGCTGCAATAAGTTTGCATAATACTCGTCATTGATTGCGTTTCCTTTTTGAAGATAATCAATGCAAATTATCCCACGCGCATCCCAAAAAATTGACCCCATGACCTTGCTTGCAAATGGAGCCGTCTTTGCCTTCTTTGGAGGTGATTCTACCCTGTTCCTTCGTCTCAGGTGTGAAGTGATGGACCTATGTTTCATCCGTGGTTATGAATCGATGCGAAAACTCGGCTTTATTGCAGCGAAACTTCGCCAAACGCTCGACTGAAACATTCTCACGATGCTGTTGTTCCATTGTGAGTAAACGCGGCACCCATTTTGTGCACAGCTTTCTCATGCCCAAATTTTCAGTCAGTATGCGATGTACAGCACTTTTTGAAATGCCTATGATGTCTGCTAACTTTCAGTCGACGGTCATCCAACACAATTTTGTGGATTTTCCTCACAATTTCTGGCGTGACCACCTCATTTGGTCGACCAACTGCAATGTTCGTCTTGGCAGCTCCAATGGCCTCGCTTAAACTCTGGCACCCAATATTGTACTGTTGCAAACGAAGGAGCAGAGTCCCCCAGAGTAGAATCTAGCTCAGCTTTAATATTAGTTGGACTAAGACCTTTCAAATGAAAGTATTGTATCACATAACGATGGCCAATTTTATCCATATTTACAAATTCCCTGTGAGAGTTCAGTATTGATGGCTGTCAAACAATTACTAAACAACATAGTATCGTCAAACTTCAAACTTAAGCTTTATAAGGTTGGTACTTTCTACTATAGTCATTTGTTTGAAACAGCAATCGCTATCTATACGTCAGGTCGGATACTTCTGGGACTGCCCTCGTAAATCGCTGCATTATTTAGTTGTGGTGTTATAATTACGAACACCAAAACATAACCATTTTACCAATATTGCCGACTTCTCTTAATGACACTAAAGGATTGTTCTCAATCTAATATTTTGGTGTTATAAAAATCCGGAGACGGTTAAAATAGGTAAGTAAAAACTATATATAGATTTTTGTGAATATTATGAAAATAATTAGTATATGCTGTAAGGAAATACGGATTTTTATCTACAAAATGATATTTGGTACAATATTCTGAAATAAAGGGTTTCGGAGCTATGCGCGACGAAATGAATTAATACGATACATTTATCGTTCAATAGCGTGACAGCCGTTGGGATTTAGGTGCGTGCTAATATTTGGTGAATATGCTTTTCTTAGCACCCCTTATTAATAGGAAAATTTACAACGCAAACAAAAGATACGAGGTGTTTTTGCCGTTCGATTTCACATGGAATGTCCCTATAGGTTTTCTTTATGAAGGTTCACACACACATTTACCCTCTCACTGATACTTTCGGACTCTACCAAGGTTGGGGAATAATTCTGGCTAAAGAAAAGCTTCCATTTTCCAGCTTGGGACATCTGTATTAGGAAGCAGGCATGCCTAACCACCAGAACACGTAGGCAGTCTCATCATTTAGTTGTTTCTCGCGATGTTATGCAAAGAACATGGAATTTCTGGGCTAGCATATAGCGATCCTGTGTTAAACATCTGACTATCGATTCGGTTCTTTTACCCCTTTGTATCGTACAGTGAAAATTGTAATGAAACTATTTCTGCAAACGTTTATCTCGAATAACATAGACAAATAAGGTTTGTAGAAACTATATAGATAAAATATAGGATGGTGGGCAGAGAGAGTAATGTGAATGTAACACATCAGATTTTATTTTATTTTTTTAAAAATTTGTATATGGGCTGTGGTCTTATTCAGTAAGGATAATTGGCCAGTTTCTAATGAATTCTTGAAGCATTTCGTAGACACCATAGCAGGTAATTATTTCCTTCTGTACGATAATCCCCAAAACAAATTGCACAACGTTCGATGTAAAGCGGTAGGTATCGCAATGGGAGCCACATCGATACTGGTCAGATAGGTCTTTGTTTTCTGTATGAGGAGAGACTGGCCTTGACTGGGTCATTCCTACTTCCCGCCTTGTTCACTGCACCCCTTTTCCCTCCGCCAGACCAGTCCTACAGCACGGGAAAATTTCCGTCTCAATAAATTCTTTTGCTTTCTTATCCTCCTCAGCTTGCATCTTCAGGAAACGTCTGGCTCGACCATGTAGTCTGTGTAACTGAAAGGAAATGCGTTCACTTTGAAGCGTTTTCTCACGGGCTTTGTGTTTCTAGTGTCGGCGGTCAATCATGGTATTGATTAACCGGGATTCTCATTGCACCTCTGCTCTGCTCCTGCTTAGTTCTAATCCAGATTCTCACTTAACACCCGTAAACTAATATTGTCGAATTAAATACAAATAATCAAGGCCTATGGCATCGCTAACGTGTACATAAATCCGTATCATTGCCATAAACTATTGTTATGAATTTATGTCTCAAACTAGGGATGAGACAAGCCAGTTTTCGCTTTTTGCGTTAACGAGTGCGTACAGTCAGGTTACTCGTGTCTTAGGTTGTGAAGTCCTCTTCATTTGCTATGCATATAATCTCAGAACTCAAAAGGGTTACATAGATGATAGATATATAACTTTATTTGTACATTTTTTATCCTTTTTACAATATTCCACTTATAAACTAACTTAACTTATGTACAAATTTCCTTGCCAGCTATGCTGCTCATTTTGCCTGGCACCCTGGTCTTCTAGCTCATCTGAGCATCCCTTGCTACCCTTAATCCTCATCGCCCATCCTCTTCCTCCTCCATTTGTCCTACCTTTCTTATCTCTCTTACTTTTCTAATCCATTTCTCTTTTGCTTTATTTAAGAACTCCCCCATATTCTTATTTTTCTTTATTCTTAACATTTTAATTGCTACTATTTTTCCATCCATTTTTCCCCCCATACTTCTTGTCTCCATTCTGCTAATTCTTTGCATTCTGTCATATAATGCTCTGTGCTTTCACTACCTCCGTATTAATTCGCAAATTCCGTTTTTTCTGCCTCTTAGCCCTCTCAGATACATTGATCCTGTTCTCATCCATGCAAACGCTTCCTTTTCTGCTCTATTGCAATAATCCACATACCCTTCTCTTCCCCATTTCCTTTTTACTAGCCTATGGAACCCTAGTGATTTTTTATTCTCTAAGCTTCCCCAAATTTCTTGTCTTTCTATGTCCTCCACTCTGTTTCTTACTGTTATCCAGAAGCCGTTGCTATTTCTTTCTCCTGTTCTCCAAATATATCCCATTTCTATCTTCTCCATAATTTTTTCTACCCCTGTCCACCCGCTATTTTTACTTTCTCTACTACGTATAGTAAGTAGGGGAAGTATTGCATTCGATACCGAGATTTCACCGGAAATACATGTTTTGAGACACCCTGAATCCAAAAAAAAGCATTTTTGGAAACATGTCCGTGTGTGTGTCTGTGAACAGCATAACTCAGAAACGAACAGTCGGATAAACACCAAACTTGGTATTTAGGTTCAGTATCTTACAAGGATGCGACACGAAGGTTTTCAAGAAAATCCCCCACCCCAGACTACCTTTTACATGGAACATTTTTCGAAAATTTTAATTTTCTCAAAAATGGCTCTAACGATTTTGATGAAATTATCATATGTTTAAGATAATGTCATGAGAAATGAAATGTATATCTCGAATTTTCTGGGAATGTCTCCAAAAGTATTCTTCATTGTGAACGCCTTTTGCATAACTGGTAAACCATAAGAGATAGACAAAATTTTACTACACAAAAATGTAGATCGCGTTAAAATACACAATTTATGTCATATACATTTTTGTTGTTGAGTGAACCATTTTCGAGATATTGCTTGTTATTGCCTTAAATTTTCCAATACTTATACTTTTTCTCAAATTCGTTATTCATTTTTTTCGTCCTGGTAATACAAAGAGAATGGAATACTCCACATAGCAACCAGCTCTTAAACGCAATAAGATTGACATCTCGATTAAGATGAAGCATATGGAGAATAAGCGTTTGTAAAAATAGGTTGTACAAGAGTAGAGAAACTCATGTGAGTGTAACACATCAGATTTTTATTTTTCGTACTCTTTTGTTGTTCCATGCATATCTTTAAAATTTCCCCTTCATCTTTTCTCAGGCATCTAAACCAAAATTTCAATATCCTTTCCAGGTTCACTCCCTTTCTTCTCACACAAAAGAATTAATGCTACCGTTTTCAGATTCTCAAACAAGAACATGGAAGGTATGTATATATATATATATTTAATTAATTTTTAAATTATCTCTTCATTAATCTTATACCTATTTTTCTCCTTGTCTAACAGATATACCCATATATAAATTAACTTCTAACTCCGTGCACTAATTTAAATAAATTAAATCACGAACAATGTATCAAAATCCGGTATGTCACATTAGCTTTGACTTTCTCTACCCAGTGAGTTATTTTTATATAGCCTGTACAAACTAGCCCTGCGAAAGCTTATTGCTTTGTCTACTACGTATAGTAAGAGGGGAAGTATTGCATTCCACCCAAAAGTTCGATTCCGAGATTTCATCGGAAAATACATGTTTTGAGGCGCCCTGAATCCAAATAAAGCATTTCTGAAAACATGTCCGTATTGTGTGTGTCTGCCTGTAAACAGCATAACTCAAAAACGAAAAGTCGGATAAATACCAAGCTTGGTATTTGTGTTAAGTATCTTGCAAGGATGCGATAAGAAAATTTTGATTTTCTAAAAAATGGCTCTAACGATTTTGATTAAAACGCTGTATATAATAGTAATTTAGGATACAAATATCGTAACGTATCATATTACAATATGAGATAGGAAGATTGACAAACGAGGCCGCAGCCCGAGTTTTATAACCAATCGAGTGTTATAATATGTAGTTACGATATGTGTATCCTACAACGTTTTAACTGCTTAGTTGCGCAATATCGATTTTGACTTTCTCTACTACGTATAGTAAGTAGGGGAAGTATTGTATTCCAACCAAAAATTCTATACCGAGATTTCACCGGAAATATGTTTTGAGACCCCCTGAATCGAAAAAAAGCATTTTTGGAAACATGTCCGTGTGTGTGTGTGTGTGTGTGTGTGTGTCTGTGAACAGCATAACTCGGAAAGGAACAGTTGGATAAACACCAAACTCGGTATTTAGGTTCAGTATCTTCCAGAGATGCGACACGAAGGTTTTCAAGAAAATCCCCCACCCCAGATTACCCTTGGAACATTTTTCGAAAATTTTAATTTTCTCAAAAATGGCTCTTAAGATTTTGATTAAAATATCATATGTTTAAGATATTTTCATGACAAATGAAATGTATATCTCGAATTTTTTGGGAATGTCTCCAAAAGTATTGTTCATTGTGAACGACTTTTGCATAACTGGTAAACCATAAGAGATAGATAAAGTTTTACTACACAAAAAATGTAGATCGCGTTAAAATACACAATTTATGTCATATACATTTTTTTTGTTGAGTGAACCATTTTCGAGATATTGCTTGTTATTCCCTTAAATTTTCCAATACTTTACGTTTTCTCAAATGGGAATTCGTTATTCGTTTATTGTGTGTACTGGACATACAAAGAGAATGGAGTGCTCCACATAGCAACCAGCTCTTAAAAGATTTGACTATCGCTTAAAGCCTACCATATTCCCCTTGCACCTACAAGAAAATTAGCAATAAGATGGTTTCTACAAATGTTTAACTCGATTAACATGAATAGATGGAGAATAAGCGTTCATAAAAATAGTTTGTACAAGAGTAGAGAAAGTCATGTGAGTTTAACACATCAGAATTTTTTTTATTTACTGTGGTAAATTACATTTTTATTTCAGATGTATTAAGAATCACTGAAACAGTACACTACATTGACATGTGTGTGTAGTGGGCCATGCACGATTTGATAGACGATTTGTTTGTTAGGTTTTTATTTAAAACGGAATACGCAACCAGTTTTGTGATAAGAGTTACATTACGAAAATCGTTGCGTAATAGAAGCTTCATTACGAAACTAGTTGCGTAATGAGGCACCATTATGAAACTTGTTAGGCGATGAATAGGTTTACAGAGGATTTTTTTATATGTATTGTAAAATCCATATTACGTAACTAAAGGAGATAAAAGATATTTACAGGACAAATAAAATGTACATCTTGAATTTACTTGGAATATCCTGGAAAGTTCTCTTCATTCGGAAGGAATTTTGTATAATCTTGTTTAACTGATAAATGTTAAGGGATAGACGAAAACGTGCTACACAAAAATGTAGATCTCTTTAAAACAATTTACTTAAAATAATTTTTTGTGGCCTAAGCCGTTTTTGAGATATCCCTTATTAAAGGTTTGAATTGTTTGTTCAATACTCGTCATTCTTTTAAAGTCCCATCGTTTCTCAGTTGTTTTTCGAGAAACAGTATGCCATTTTAAGGCCTGTTCTTAAACATTTGACTGTTGCTGTTCTCTTTGTATCTATAAGGAATGTGTAATGTAACTATTTTTGCAAAGGTTTATTTGTATTAAATGTAGTAGATAGAAAAATAAGATTTAGTAAGAATGATTTGTGTATCCACTAATAAAGATAGAGGATAGAGAAAGTCATGTGAATGTATCACATCAGCCCGTTTTTTTTTTTTTTCTGTCCACTTCATGTTAATTGAGATAAACCTTTGCAGAAATGCTTTCATTGCACATTTCGTTGTAACTGCACGGTGGATGGAGGAAACAGAATCGATATTCAGATGTTACTCTTTCCATGAAATCGTGAGAAACAACTGAATAGCGATGACACGTTAAAAAATTAGTTTTGTAAAAGCTCAAACAAATAATAACGGATATCTCGAAAATGGCTGACGCCACAAAAAGTTATTTGAAATAGATTGTGTATTATAAAGAACAGACGTTTTTATGTATCTCTCTTGACTTGCCCATTACACAAAATTGCTTCCCAATAAAGGAAGACTTTACAGGCCATTAGCGGAAAATTCAATATATGCATTTTATTTGTAATATAAATATGGTATTTTAATAAATATCCTTAGTCATTTTTGAGGAAATAAAAAGTGTCAAAAATGTTTCCTTGTAAAGGGTAGTTTGGAGTGGCGGAATTTCCTTGAAAATCTTCTTGTCGCATTTTTGAAAGATACTCGACTTAACAAGTTTGGAAGTAATCCGAGTTTTCGTTTTTGATACAGGTACACACAGTCATATGTATCTTTTTTCTAAGAACGCTTTTTGGCTTCAGGAGCCTCAAAACATGTATTTCTGGGAAATTTTGATATGGAATTTTTGGGGGAATGCAAAAAAAAATCCGATGTGTTACACTCACATGACTTTCTCTACTCTTGTACAAACTATTTTTACAAACGCTTATTCTCCATATGCTTCATGTTAATCGAGATGTTAATCTTATTGCTAATTTTCTTGTAGATGGAAGGGGAATTGGTAGGCTTTAAGCGATAGTCAAATGTTTTAAGAGGTGCTATGTGGAGTATCCCATTCTCTTTGCATTACCAGGAGAGAAAAAAATGAATAAGGAATTCCCATTTGAGAAAAAGTATAAGTATTGGAAAATTTAAGGGAATAACAAGCAATATCTCGAAAATGGTTCATCCAACAACAAAAATGTATATAACATAAATTGTGTATTTTAACGCGATCTACATTTTTTGTGTAGTAAAACTTTGTCTATCTCTTATGGTTTACCAGTTATGCAAAAGTCGTTCACAATGAAGAATACTTTTGGAGACATTCTCAGAAAATTCGAGATATACATTTCATTTGTCATGAAAATATCTTAAGCATATGATATTTTAATCAAAATCGTTAGAACCATTTTCGAAAAATGTTCCATGTAAAGGGTAATCTGGGGTGGGGTTGGATTTTCTTGAAAAGCTTCGTGTCGCATCTCTGGAAGATACTGAACCTAAATACCAAGTTTGGTGTTTATCCAACTGTTCGTTTCTGAGTTATGCTGTTCACAGACACACACACGGACATGTTTCCAAAAATGCTTTTTTTGGATTCAGGGGGTCTGAAAACATGTATTTCCCGGGAAATCTCGGTATAGAATTTTTGGGTGGAATACAATACTTCCCCTACTTACTATACGTAGTAGAGAAAGTACAAAGAGAGAGACAGTTGGAGAAATGAATGTCGTGGCAACATGTTGCCTTGGCAACTCGATGGTTATAGCAGCGGCTCGGTAATTTAAAAGATCCGTGATTCAAAACCCGGCTGTGGTATTGAACTGCTGTCTAATTAAGTAGCTAGGTACATTTCCGTATAGAAGGAGTTGTGTAACATTGCGCTCTAAAAAGTTTGCGTTTTCAGTGTTGGTTTCCAGGCTGAATACTTTCTCAAAATTCAAATAATGGGGGATGCTTCGGTTACTTGCCACATACACAAGTATGACTAAATTTCTCATGTGTTGATGCAGCGCGTGTATTTCCTGTCATACCCGTGTGTCACGCACGGGAAATCTTAAGGCAAAATAAACATTACAGGATAACTATATTCGGCAAGAACATACGTTAACACTATCTTGAACCGATAGCCATATTAAGGCTAGCATTTACAAGCAATGAGCATGTAACAAGGCATGTAATGGTAAACAATAATAACAAGCTTGAGAGGATTCACAATGTTAAACAATGCAACTTCAGTGCGTCCAATCACTGGCGAGGACTGTGTTGAGCTTTACTTACTAGTTATACAAAAGTTGACGAAGTTCCTTCCGAATAAAGAGGACTGTTCTCAGAAAATACAAGATATACCATTTTATTTGCCATGTCTCTATCTTAAGGGACACGGATTGAGCTTTTAGGTGAAAATGACAAGATTTTGAATTATATCCTATATATATTTGATAGACATTTGTGAGTCGTTTTGGCCAAACATTCTTAATGATCCGCCATTTTTAGCAGCCCAACAAGTTTAAATCACTGGTGCGCTCCCTTTTAACCCCTCTGGACGTACCCTTTCTGTATTTTTTTTTCTTTCTTTCTTCTTTTTGCGCATGGAAATTATATCTAACGCTTCAGTTTTGCTTGATTTGTATGAAAATTTTCATACATAATCTAAAATGTGCTATCTAATCATTCAAACATGCATTTTATGATTGCTTAAGTGATTGGCTTACGGAAAATTAAGTTATACTGCAAAACAAGGAAACTTTTAACAAATGCTTCATAAAAACAAAAACATTTCTCTACAATAATAACATCAACATCAATCAAAGCCTTAAATTTATTTTCACTGTACTAAGTATTAGAAACTGTCACTATCATACTTCCCTGACAAAATTTGAATGCGCAAGACAGTTTTAGAGAATTCATATTTTTTTCGCTAATTAAAAATATTTGACTGTATTATCTGAGACACTCTTTGAGCTAGAGCTTTGTGCTTGTACACAATCATTTCTTTATTTACTCATGTTAAATGTGCCAATTTTCAAGTAAATAGCTTTAAAATAGTATGGTATTTTAATGACAGTGTCGTCCTCCGTGGTGTAGTGGTTACTATGCTAGCCTCTAGTACCCTACGTCGAGGGTTCAAGGATTTTTTTCGGGCGTAAAAATCCTTAGCATGGCTTCCTTCGGAAGGGAAGTAAAGCCGGTGGTCCCGTGTCGTAGATTTACAGCATGTAAAAGAACCTCAAGCTTGATAAAGAGGCCTCTGAGCAAAATTACCGGTCTTTCACGCCCAATATAGAATGGGACGCTAAGGACCACAGTAGTTAAGGAGCGTACATAAATAAAACTCAATTTAATTTAATTTTTACTTTCTCTACTACGTATAGTAAGTAGGGGAAGTATTGTATTCCATCCAAAAATTCGATACCGAGATTTCACCGGAAATACATGTTTTGAGATCCCCTGAATCCAAAAAAAAGCATTTTTGGAAACATGTCCGTTTGTGTGTCTGTCTGTGAACAGCATAACTCAGAAACGAACAGTCGGATAAACACCAAACTTGGTATTTAGGTTCAGTATCTTCCAGGGATGCGACACGACGGTTTTCAAGAAAATCCCCCCACCCCAGGATACCCTTTACATGGAAGATTTTTCGAAAATTTTAATTTTCGCAAAAACGGCTCTAACGATTTTGTTTAAAATATCATATGTTTAAGATATTTTCATGACAAATAAAACGTATATCTTGAATTTTCTGGGAATGTCTCCAAAAGTGTTCTTCATTGTGAACGACTTTTGCATAACCGGTAAACCATAAGAGATAGAGAAAAGTTTACTACACAAAAAATGTACATCGCGTTAAAATATACAATATGTCATATACATTTTTTTTTTTTGTTGAGTGAACCATTTTCGAGATATTGCTTGTTATTCTCTTAAATTTTTCAATACTTATTTTCTCAAATGGGAATCCGTTTTTCATTTTTTTGTCTTTGATATGCAAAGAGTATTAATCTGTGGCAAAGGGAATGGTGCTGCACCTAGCAACCAGCTATTAAGAGATATGTATGTGCTTAAAGGCTACTGTATTTCTATATTGCCCTTGTAAATATATATTCCCCTTACATCTACAAGAAAATTAGCAATAAGATAGAGTCTGCAAATGTTTATCTCGATTAACATGAAGTAGATGGGGAATAAGCGTTTATAAAAATAGTTTGTACAAGAGTAGAGAAAGTCATGTGAGTGTAACACATCAGATTTTTTAATCAAAAACGTTAGTCGTATTGAAAAATAAAAGCTAACGAAAAGTTTCCATGTTGGTTTGGGGTAGGGGGATTTTGTTTTGTCTTCGTGTTGCATCTTGGCAAGATATTGTACTTAAATTAAATTGAGTTTTATTTATGGACGCTCTTTAACTGCTGTGGTCCTTAGCGTCCCATTCTATATTGGGCGTGAAAGACCGGTAATTTTGCTCAGAGGCCTCTTCATCAGGCTTGAGGTTCTTTTACGTGCAGTAAATATACGACACGGGACCACCGGCTTTGCTTCCCTTCCGAAGGAAGCTATGCTAAGGATTTTTATGCCCGAAAAAAATACATCGGCCTCCGCCGGGTTTGACCCCGCGATCCTGGGAACTAGAGGGTAGCATGGTAACCACTACACCACGGAGGACGACATATTGTACTTAGATTCCAAATTTGGTATATATCTTACGTTTCGTTTTTAAGTTATGCTGTTCACAAACAGTACCTTTTTCTAATTTTTTTTTTAATTCAGGGGGTTCTGAAAACGTGTTTCCATTGAAATCTTGACATCAAATTTTTGGGGTGGAATGCAATACTTCCTCAACGTGGTAGAAAACGTAAAAGTATGTTGTTGCCTCACTTATGAGAATTGTGTTTTAGTTATTTAAGCAAGGCGTAAATAGAGATTACATTCAAGAACAGCATAAAGTGATCCGTTTTGGGAAGCCAGAACACTCATGGACCCAATATACTTTATTACTTATAGGGTAATATCACATTTGTTTAGTGTCCGCAATCTCTTTGTAGTTATTATTTGGGCAAAGTGACAACACAATGTACTCTATATTGAAATAAATTAATTTTGTGAGATCGATGACGTTTTTGTTTTCGACCATAGTGTTTTTTGATTCACTTCTCGTTCATGGCGTCATGGTTGAAGATAAATTTCCTTCAAGCAGTGTTGGTAACCTAACGTATCTGAGTGTTTTGTCTATATTACTGCACGTATTTGCATGAACTATATTAAATCTTCTAACTTTTGACATATTTATTACTGCAAACATGGCATGTAATCGTATTTGATAGTTGGATTTTACCACTTAAATCTTACCTGAGCTTTTACTTCCTTTTTATTTGTGAATACATACTTGTTCCTCTTAAACGGATTACCCTCCTGTTTGTAGCACTTACAAACCAATGTCTTGTGTCAGTAGTCTCTCAAGGAGCAAGCAAACTCTGGATCATAGCATATCCAGGATGGGTGATCAGCCCAATGTCTGATATGGCGGTGAACAAGAAGGAAATGAAATGTAGTGACGAATAAATTTGTGAAACAAATTATCCAACTCAGCATTCACCTAGCGACCAAGCAAAAACATCTTCGGTCAAATTAGCCTGTCCCTGGGTTTCAACCTGGGACCTCCCGAATGGGGGGCCAAAGACGTTACGGTCTCAGCCATCCCTTTACGGGGTTAATATATACTTAATTCATGAAGCATGTATGAGTATAAGCTGCAAGTTATTGATTTTTTTAAGGTCAACAATCAAGCGTGGATAATAGATCGCCAGTTTGCCACCATGGTGACCTTGCTACTGAAACCACCATGTTCAACAGTTGGTAGTAATTCATTTTATCTTCCCCTAAGTACTATTTCTATTATTCACTGTCGTCAAAAAAAAAAGATAGTGTGTAGGTAATAGCGTTAAATGCATTGGAGAATCTCGGAAGTAGAAAGTGCTCGAATTCGTCTCATATTTTCAAACTCTTTTTGTTCTCCAATGATGTACTCACCGAAATAGCGATTGTTGAACGTTTGCTCTAAATTCATACACTTTCTGCATTTTGTAGCCAGCTACTGCATGCTACACTACATGTTACAAACGAAATCGTTAAATCACAGATTTATAGTCGTGAGGTAGGCCTAAGCTTTTGAGCAACAGGAGTGTCGAGAAGAAGATATTGTCAATAAAGCTTCACTGCGTACCCTGCAAGCTTTACGTCAGGAGATAGCATACAGTTTGTGAGTAGTTTCCCCTCGCAGCAGTGGTGTGTTTATTATATTATTGGAGGGGGGGCGGTTAAAGTGATTAACCTCCATACAATTAAAAATTTGGAACAATTGCAAATTACACACAGGCAAAATACTCTGATATATACACACAATTGCCAAAGAGTTACCTATTACTTTTAAACAAGTATAGGTTATACAACGCAGGAGGACACCCCGCGCGCTGCGATTTACATAGATTCATTGTGGCTAACACCCCCAGGAAGAAGGGATGAAGTGAAGGAATCACAGGAAGCTACAGGCCACAGTCGCGCGGAAGACCCCAACAGTTCCAGGCTCGAAAACGCGTTCCACTGCTGGAGTGCCTAGAGGGCGATGAACGACCCGTCGACCAAGCAGCCCTGTATGACCAAATGGGTCTTTTCCTTGAGCAAGCAATGAAGCCTAGAAGTAAACCTGAAAGATAAGGAAACGGGATGAATGGGAAATGATAGAAAGGAAGTTATGAGAATCCACCCTAGCATTCGCATATCGACCAGGGAAAAACCCAAGGTCAGAGTGGTCGGTCGACAGGAATCGAACCCGAAACCTCTGAATACGTCTCACATGTTACCGCGGAGCCATTTCCCTTTGTTTCAAACAAGTAAACTCTTTGGATTCTGAGATAATCTCTTATTTTCTGTGAGTATACTGATTCTTACAAAGTGGATTTTACAAAATTGTTCAGAAGTGTTAATATATTTTAAAATGAAAATTTTAGAAACAGTTTGAAAGTAGAAACATGTTGATAATACAAAATCAAGTCTTGTTGGACCATAAACAAACTTCATCATCAGACACATGAATATCACTGTGAACTGCCAGCAAAGCACGTATGTGCTTTTTAAGCATGTTTTTACTGTCTTAGAGTAGAAAAAGGTTATTTCTGCAGAAACGGTGGAAGCTGTTAATACCTTGAAAACAACACAGGGAACCAAAGAAGTCACATCTTTGAACCTTTCCATGTTGTCATATTGTCTTAAAAAAATTCCCATTGAAAGAATAAAGATTTCCTATCTAAAGAAGTACTTCATCTGGGACTGAGTTTAGCTAAAATGTTTGCGATGGTCCTTTCTTATCAAATCACTTTCATTACTGCTGTACAAGAAATAAAAAGTTTCAAGGGATTCACGGCCTCACCCTCCCAAACCAAATACGCCCCTTGCCTCGCAGTTCTTTCCTTAACCAATTCGATTTAATGTCTGTTCCCTTTGTCGTATTTGCTGTGTGATAGGTGTAGACGTAAGCATGTGTTTTTAGCTCATCACGTGTTTTCGCCTTTCGACGAGGTATAATATATACATATTGCAGCAGGCAACTGTTATTGTTATCAGTCAATTTCCTTAACAGATGAGCGACGACCCTGACATTGCTTGCCAGAGTTCCATGATTAGCCTTATCTGTTTGTGTTTTTTCCTTCTGCCATATACATGGCAAGGGCAAACATTTTGCAGTGGCGGATAAAACTGATCATGTCAAAAATGAAACACGTACATTGAGTAAGACGAGATTATCCTTCCTGCTTTCTATGCCCGGTTTACTGCCATAGCGAGCAGATCCGGCCAGCGGACTATTCGCTTTTTACCTTCTGAACTGCGTACTTACAGTAACTACAGAGTGAGCCAAAAAACTACGAACCGCCTGCGCGGTGTTTTTCCTGTCCGCATTCTCGGTGCTTGTTGCCGTCTGCTGCTATCATAGAAAGGTGCGGCTGAAACCATACATCATTTTTAAAGGCTTTACTTACCAACTTTATGAAAGGAGATGCTGAAACTGTCCACCGTCGTTGTCCATACGTTTTTGGCACCTCTTTAGGAAACTATCCATCATGGAATTTTTGGGGGGAATTTTCCAAACGATGACCGATGTCGTCTAATGTTTCGTCGGTAAGAACCGAACGCTGTGTTTTAGATTTCTTAGCCTGAACACTTCCTGTGGCCTGAAATTTACTATAAAGTCCATGGATTGTTGTACGGCGTGGAACTTTTACACCTAGAAATCTTTCTGCAAATCGTACTTTCACTTGACGAGCTGACCGAGTTAACACATACGAATCATAAATAAATACACGTTGTGCAGTAGAAAGCATATACTGAGACATAATATACTTTGTGACTAAGTACAGGACAAAATAATAAATAACTCGTAATAACTGAACCACATCACATCACCGTCAACTCAAAACTGCACTTCACACTGCACAGCAAAGTCACAACAGCGTGACTTTGTTTATAGCAGCAGTGCGTTATCATGTTTTATCATATTTCCACACGCCCAGTGGAAAAACACCGCGCAGTCGGTAATATTGTTCATAAAATAGCCCTCCGTGGTAACTTAAAACATAAAGTGTACAAGACAAATCCACACACCCTGGCAGAATTAAAACAAAATATCCGCCAGGAAATTTCTCTACGTGAACTACGACGAGTGATGGGTAGTTTCCTAAAGAGGTCCCAAAATGTATGGACAACGACGGTGGCCAGTTTCAGCATCTCCTTTTGTAAAGTTGGTAAGTAAAGCCTTTAAAAGTAGTTTTAAAAACGTTGTATGGTTTCATCCGGGCCTTTCTATGATAGCAGCAGACGGCAACGAGCGCCGAGGACGCGGACAAGAAAAATACCGCGCAGGCGGTTCGGAGTTTTTTGGCTCACTCTGTAGAAGAGGTACTGTATTTCACCCAAAGGTTCGATATAGATATTTCAATACATACATGTTTTGAACCCCTCTGAATCCAAAAAAGCGCACGCACGTGTGTGTCTGTGAACAGCATTAGCAAAACGAAGACGCGAATAAATACCAAACTCAGGACATAAGTTCAGTATTTACAAGAAAATTCCCCCATCCCAAACTACTCTTTACATGGAAAAATGTTTGATATTTTTTTATTTTCTCAAACATGCGTAACGATTTCGATTAAAATACCACATATTGAAGATATTTGCTTGACATAAAAATTTTATAGCTTAAATTTTCTGGATATAGCCTATGAAGTCTTCTTCATTCGGAAGGGATTTTGTGATATGAGTTTATTTCAAATAACTTTTTGTGGTGTCGGTAATTTCCAAGATATCCGTTGATATTGGTTTGAATTTTTCATTTCTTTTGCCATTTGCTTAAAGTCCTGAGCTATTTGGCTGTCGATTATGTTTCCTCTACCCTTTTTGTACAAACAGCGCCAAAGAAAATCTCACTGCACCTCGCGTATGTCACATTATTTATTGTTGTACGTGGACTTGCGTAGCCATGGCCATTTCATTGGTTGCTTTAGACTATGGTGCAAGGGTGCGCTACTCCTGCTAAATAGTTACACCAATAACCACAAGAAACGTTACAAAATGGCGTATAAACGAAATATATGTTTACGCTCTCGATCGTATTGGCTAAGAGAGAGAGAGAGAGTGAGTGCATTCAGTTTGTCATACAGACCTCTTATCGTAATTGGTAGCCCATAACTTATCGGGTAGTGCAGGACACGCCTTTGAAAGGGTTAAAAGCTAAGGGGAAAACTTGATGAGCGCCCAGGTTAGCGAAATGTAGAATGTGTAGTGTGAGAAGATTTTCAGGGGGTGCAAATTAAAGCTTGAATGGTATTCATTAAATACATATCAACGCAGCACTTTATTCTCACAGTGATATCAATGCTTGTTGCTGCATAGAAGCAAACGTAACTAAATAATAAATAAATAAAGCAGCATGTTTTCCCTCTAATTAAAACTATAATTGGTTAATATACCTTTACTAACATATTGCTGATCATAGGAATACAACAAGATTATAGACAGAAATATAACCCAATGTTATTGCTATAATATGTATGGTATATACCATATTCGGTAAACCATATACATATTTATCTCTAGTTTCTGCACATGATCAGTGAATTATAACAAAATAGCCATTTGCGTTTAGTAAACAAATATCATCTGCGGATGTTTTACGGGGAGTGGCCACTTTCTGACGAGTATGTAGACCGTCTTCCCCACTTTCCTGGAATATTTTAAACTAGAAATTTACTATAAAAACACTTATGCACTGCCGTTGCAATTGCTGTAACAGTGCGACCAGCCTCCCACATACCCACGATACGTCCACGAGTAATTTTGCTAGTATATGGCATG
The DNA here is from genome assembly GCA_030765065.1 of Deroplatys truncata. Classification (NCBI taxonomy): domain Eukaryota; kingdom Metazoa; phylum Arthropoda; class Insecta; order Mantodea; family Mantidae; genus Deroplatys; species Deroplatys truncata. Next base: position 21,177,629 of record CM060979.1, read on the forward strand.
ACTGGTTCTGAGATAATAAACATGTTTTGGTTTTAATAATACCAGAAATAGCAAAGGCATCAACCTCCCCTCTTTTCCCGCTTATTGATGTGTTGAAGTCACCACGCTCTGTGATAGGTAAGGTGAAGGACACGCCTCAAAAGACCCCAGAAATACAAAATCCCCCGAAGATTTTTTTTGGCGCTGTGTGTACGTACAACCCAAGCCTGATAAAAGAGGCCCCTGAGCAAACTTTCTGGTCTTTCACGCGCATACAGAATAGGACGCTAAGTACCATAGTAGCTAAAGAGTAAAATAAAGATTTAAAAATAAAACTCAGTTTAATTTTTGCACCTACATCGAAACGTGTAGATAATGAAATTATTTCTGCAAATGTTTAGCTCGATCAAGAAGCAGAGAAAAAATGACCTTTCGCAAGAACATTGTATAGAAGCTGTATAGAAATAAACGAAACTGGACAGAGAAAGACACGGAACTAATTCAGTGTTTTTATCGTATAGTATACAGCAGAGAATATTGTGTTGGACACTAGTTAAGAAAACCAGGACTAGTTGCTTTTTTAACTTTTCAGTGCGTTCCGTTTCTCTATCGTTTTTCGCTATTTTTATTACTTTCTCTACTACGTATAGTAAGCAGGGGAAGTATTGTATTCCACCCAAAAATTCGATACCGCGATTTCACCGGAAATACATGTTTTGAGACCCCCTGAATCATCCAAAAAAAGCATTTTTGGAAACATGTCCGTGTGTGTGTTTGTCTCTGAACAGCATAACTCAGAAACGAATAGTCGGATAAACACCAAACTTGGTATTTAGGTTCAGTATCTTTCAAGGATGCGACACGAAGGTTTTCAAGAACCCCCCCACCCCAGAGTACCCTTTACATGGAAGATTTTTCGAAAATTTTAATTTTCTCAAAAATGGCTCTAACGATTTTGATTAAAATATCATATGTTTAAGATATTTTTATGACAAATAAAATGTATATCTTGAATTTCCTGGGAATGTCTCCAAAAGTATTCTTTATTGTGAACGACTTTTGTATAACTCGTAAACCATAAGAGATAGACAAAATTTTACTACACAAAAAATGTAGATCGCGTTAAAATACGCAATTTATGTCATATACATTTTTTTTGTTGAGTGAACCATTTTCGAGATATTACTTGTTATTCCCTTAAATTTTTCAATACTTATTTTCTCAAATGAGAATTCGTTATTCATTTTTTTGTCTTGGATATGCAAGGAGTATTAATCTGTGGCAAAGGGAATGGTGCTGCAGCTAGCAACCAGGTATTAAGAGATATGTATGTGGTTAAAGGCTACTGTATTTCTATATTGCCTTTGTAAATATATATTCCCCTTACATCTACTAGAAAATTAGGAATAAGATAAGAGTCTGCAAATGTTTATCTCGATTAACATGAAGTAGATGGAGAATAAGCGTTTGTATAAATAGTTTGTACAGGAGTAGAGAAAGTCATGTGAGTGTAACACAGATGTTTTATGTCTTGGACATGCAAAGAGAATGGAATGCGCCACATAGTAACCAGCTCTTAAAACATTTGACTATCGCTTAAAGCCTACCAATTCCCCTTGCATCTACAAGAGAATAAGCGTTTGTAAACAGTAGAGAATGTCATGTGAGTGTAACACATCAGATTTTTCCATTAACTGGTTTATTTGCTTGAAGTTCTTGTTTACATTACCGCTGTATTCTACGCTTTTCTAGGCTTTGAATCCTTTATATTCTAAAAGTGTTATTATTAAGAAGCGACCGACTGATTTATAAGCATGTTAAGTAGATGTGCGAGTAATATAAGAGAAGTAAAATACGATTAAATTTAGAGCGATTTAAAAGAAATTTTGAAATATCTATATTCTCTGAGTTGCTTTCGTTTTTCTCTTACAACTGTCTCCTTTTTGCTTCGCGTTTATTTCATCATAAATACAATTGCTATTAATTTGTCCCTGCATAAAAATCACTCGTGTAAAAGAAGAGGAAAATGTGGTGGTACAAAGGCACACAAGCATTTCTGACAATGTAGCACACGTGCTTGAGATAAAATTTAAAATGCCTCATGTTATGTGCATCTTATCGCGACCATTAAAACTTTCAGAGCATGCAGAATACAGATAAAGCTTCGCTCACGTAAGACTTCCGGCTCGTTTTATTACTATTAAATATTATGTGGCTTTTAAAATAGAGACATTCCAATAATGTAGTTTTCTGCTTTCTCTGCCACCCGCTCGTAACGATTTGTATGTTGATTTTTCACGACAAAACAAATGTATATCTTGAATTTTCTGAGAATAACCCTTGAAGTCCACTTCATTCTGAATAATTTTTGTATCAAATGGTAAACCTAAGAGATAGCAAAATCTTGCTGCACAAAAAAATGATAGATCTCGTTAAAGCACACAATTTGTCAGATAATTTTTGTGGTGTTGGCCATTTCTGGAATATTCTTTGTTACTGGTTTGAGTTTTCAAATATCTGAACTTTTCTTAAGTGGAAAGTCGCTATTCGTTTTATTTTTCATGTTCATACAAAAAGCACTAAATCTCAAGGCCATCACATAGCTATCCGCTTTTTATTTTCTCTACCATGTACCTAGCTAGTAGGTAGAGAAGGTATTGCGACCACCCAAAAAATTTAATATCGAATTTCACCAAAAATACATGGTTTGAGGCACCTTGAATCCAAAAATAGCATTTTTATTTTCTCTACCAAGTACATAGTAGGTAAAGAAGGTAATGCATTCCACCCAAAAATTCGATACCAAGAGCACCAGAAAACAATTTTTGAGGCCCCCTGAATCCAAATAACGTATTTTGGAAACGTGTGTGTGTGTGTCTGTGAACAACATAATCCAAAGATGAAAAGTCAGATAAATACCAAATACCATCCCAACTACCCTTTACATGGAACTTTTTCGAAAATTTTGATTTTCTAAAAAATGGCTCTAACGACTTTGATTAAAATACCATATATTAAAATTATTTACATGACAAATAAATTGTTTATCTGGAATTTTCTGGGAATAGCCTGTGAAGTCCTCTTCATTCAGAAAGAATTACGTATAATGTATAACTTGTAAACGTTTAGCGATAGATAAAAACGTACTGCACAAAAAATGTAGATCTCTTTAAAACACACAATTTATTTCAAATAAGTTCTCTGTGGCATAAGTTATTTCTGAGATATTTATTATTAATGGTTTGAATTGTTCATTACTTGGTAATTCTTTTCAAGTTATGTCAACATTCAGTTTTTTTCTCGCGATGTCATGGAAACAGTATGTAATTTTAAGGCCAGCATATAGCGTCCAGTTCTTTATCATTTGACTATCGCTGTTCTCTTTGTATCTATAACGAAATACGTGATGTGGCTATTTGTATAAAAGGTTTATTTAGATTAAACGTAGTAGATAGAAAAATAAGCTTTTGTAAGAATTTATATACCCACAAACAGCGGTTAGAGAAAGTCATTTAAATCTGTCATATCAGAATTTTTTTAAGATTGTAACTATCACTTTAGCTCATTGTATTCTTGTTATACCTAGAACGAAACGTATAATAAAGTTTATCTTGGTTGCCAAGAAGTTCTTGCATAGAAGAATAAGCTTTTGGAAAATATAGTTTGTAGACGAGTGAGTAGAGGAAGTCATGGGAATGTTCCATGTCAGATTTTTTATTTTCTCTAAGCAGTCATTTTCCTTTATGGTCCACCCCTGTCTTACAAAGGACCGCTAAAATGTAAATTTAATTCTTTCGGAGGTTTTATACGTTTTCGGGATGACATATTCTTTGATTTCGGTATACAAAAGTTTGCAGATTTTAATGTAAAAACAATCTGCTTGTATAACAGATAAAGACTAACCTTGGTTAACCGAAATAATGAAAACTCGGGATTTCTAATTAGCAAATTTTGAAAGATATAAAAAAAATTTATTGCATTAAAATTACAAAAACCTAAAAAAAAAAAAAACCATGTAAAACTCAATTAAATACAATTAAAAATTAAAATGTTGGTGTAATCAAATAAAGATTGCTTAAGTAGTATTCACAATATTCCAATTTATTTAGAATCAGTTTATCATTTTGTTTCAGAAATTCAGAACTTGTATAGCAATCAAACAGTGACTTGTTGAAATTAATGTAATGTTTAGCAGTATCTGTGTGGTTAAATAACCAAGTTAACAACCCACGAGTTTTATTCTGGGGAAGTGCTTATAAGCAGAAACATATGGTTTGATAAGTGTAAAATAAAGCATTTAAAATTATTTTACCCATTTCCACAACTGTGTGTACGCGCGCCCGTGTGGTTATTCGTGTGAGAATTTGATGGAGTTGGGTGTTGCTTCCTTCTCATTATAAATGCGCGTTTAGTTTGTTTTTACTTGCGATATTTAACTAGCATATTCTTCTGTGTTTGTATGTAAGATTTTATATTGCACATAACTGCATATTTCATTATTATTTCGTATCCAGCATATAATACACGTCTTTTTAAAATTTAATTCTAAGATTAATATTTAAACACATTAGTAACAAAAGAATAATACGTTAATATTAGTTCTCAATGAGGTTCAGAGTAAACTTGATAGTGAAGAAAATTAAGTGACAAATTGTACAGTGTTTTTATAGAGAAATCCTGACAAAGTTTTGTGTTCTGTGTATAAATGCCTTCAAGGTGAAAACACAGTGCTTGCTGAAGAAATTTCCCAAAGGTCTGTAAACTATAACATCTGTAGATGTGAAAGATCCTTCTGAGCATAAGTACATACTTGCGTTAACTGAAAAATGTCATAAACTTATACAGAGAGAACCAAAAAAACTGAGATGCTGAAACTGGCCACGTCGTGGTCCATACATTTTTGTGCACCTCTTTAGGAAACTATCCATCACTCGCCGTAGTTCAGGTAGAGAATACTGGCAATTTCCTGGCGCATATTTTGTTTTAATTCTTCTTGTTTTAAGTTACCCCAGAGATAGAAAACGCAGGGTGTTAGGTCGGGGGACCGAGGGGGCCACAAATCTCCGCTAATAATTCTGTCCTCAAACACATTTTCATAAAGTTGGTAAGTAAAGCCTTTAAAACTAGTTTTAAAAATCTGATGTGTTACACTCACATGACTTTCTCTACTCTTGTACAATCTATTTTTACAAACGCCTATTCTCCATATGCTTCATGTTAATCGAGATATCGAGATGTCAATCTTATTGGTAATTTTCTTGTAGATGCAAGGGGAATATGGTAGGTTATAAGCGATAGTCAAATATTTTAACGCTGGTTGCTATGTGGCGCATTTCATTCTCTTTGCATGTCCAGGGCATAAAAAAAATGAATAACGAATTTGAGAAAAAGTACAAGTATTGAAATATTTAAGGAAATAACAAGCAATATCTCGAAAACGGTTCACTCAACAAAAGAAATGTATATGACATAAGTTCTGTATTTTAACGCGATCTACATTTTTTGTGTAGTAAAATTCTGTCTATCTCTTACGGTTTACCAGTTATGCAAAAGTCGTTCACAATGAAGAATACTTTTGGAGACATTCCCAGAAAATTCGAGATATACATTTCATTTCCCATGACATTATCTTAAACATATGATATTTTCATCAAAATCGTTAGAGCCATTTTTGAGAAAATTAAAATTTTCGAAAAATGTTCCATGTAAAGGGTAGTCTGGGGTGGGGGGATTTTCTTGAAAACCTTCGTGTCGCATCTCTGGAAGATACTGAACCTAAATACCAAGTTTGGTGTTTATCCGACTGTTCGTTTTTGAGTTATGCTGTTCACAGACACACACACACACACACACAGACACACACACACACACACACAGACACACACACAGACACACACACGGACATGTTTCCAAAAATGCTTTTTTTGGATTCAGTGGGTCTCAAAACATATATTTCCGGTGAAATCTCGGTATCGAATTTTTGGGTGGAATGCAATACTTCCCCTACTTACTATACGTAGTAGAGAAAGTAAAAATGTTGTATGGTTTCATCCGCGCATTTCTATGATAGCGGCAGACGGCAACGATCGCCGAGGACGCGGACAGGAAAAACACCGCGCTGCCGGTTCGTAGTCCTTTGGCTCCCCCTGTACCTGAGCATTTTGAGTCATTGTGTACCATAAATCAAATAATAACGACCGGAATGATGCCTAAGTAAGAATGTACACTGTGAGTACTAAAATATATAAGCTTGAAGTTAATTTTAGCGCATAAGTGCATTTTTGAAAACTATAGAGCATATTTTAAAGATTTTGACGACATAAATACATGCATCTTTTAGATATATTAAGACGTAGTACAAATCCATTTTCTAATGAGTTCTTTTCTTAGTATTCTTAAATGTCCTCTTTTAATCGCTGTAGTTGTTTGCCCTTCAGTATAGTTCTGACTGAGCCTCCAAGAGCCCTTCTTGGATTTATACCAACTGTTCTGTGGTGAGAATTTCCACTCTTATTCAGACTAAGTTTGAATGTTGCATATATTTCTTTCTTTTCTCGTTCCGCGTCTCTTGTTTCTGTTTTTTTTTTCAAGATATTCCCATCTCAATTTCCAAAATTTGTACATGGGGGAAATCCATTTGAGATGCATATCTGTCTTTCATAATAGTTCAATTAGTTGATGTGATATACTTGTTCCAGTTTCATCGTAAACATCCTGGTAATATTGGAAGTGGTCATTGAACTTCTGTTGTCTAAATGCCCAAGGTTTTTGTACCGATATGCTGCAAATGGGTTGCTGTTAATTGGTATCTAACTACTGAGCATCTTTTTATCCATGTTACTTTCTATTATAAAGGCTCCGCAATGCCTAGAATATTGTGACGGAACGGCTGTCCCAAGGTTATAGGAAGGTCGGCGCCAGGCTGTCATAGATAAACAAAGATAAGTCGCGCTCTCGGCTTCCTCCAGAACTTGTGCCCAGATAGTTCTAGAATGTTCTGTGGAAGATTCCATTGGCGAGAGTCGGTCATTGAGTTGGTGAGCGCGTTTCTATTGTGACATCAAGTGCGGTTCTCCGAGCGAGTTGGTGACGACTACTGTGACGTGCAGCGAATGCTACTGCGGAGCGACAGATTGTAAAAGTCTTGTGTTCGACTCCCCAGCAAGTGAATCGTTTGGAAGAAGGGGCTACGTCACGAAGAAAGTGAAGTGGCGGGGAAAAAATGGACTAGTTCACATAAGTGAAGTGACACTGTGCACCAAGTGAAGTCCCAGTGTAAGTTGAACCAGATCAAAACGGCGACAGTGAGAACTGAGGGAAGTGACAGTTGAAAAACCGGACAAAGTCACAATATCAAGAGATATGCCCTGTCTCAGTTCACATTGTTTCTTTGGAAAACGGAGTAGGTTTCGTCATATTTCCAGGGCTACTGTCCAGGAACACATAATGATTTAATGAAGCCGTCCGGGATAGCATTCAAAATGTTACGAATTTTTTATGAATTTTACGCAAAAACATCTTTAGATTATTCCGGTTTGTTGCATCTCTCTATATCTCGTAATTTAATAGAATTTACTGTCAGAAGTTGGTGTAGATAATGTGCATATTTAAAGAAGACACTGGCAGAATGACCAATTGGTAATCAAATACAAGGATCAAGTAGGTACTGAAGAAAGTAGAAGCTACGAGTACCTAGGAACCAGAATAAGCACGCTGGAAAAATAGAAGAGGAAGCAATAAATGTCTACTACGGAATAAGTAATACAATAGCAGGAAAGAAGGAGGTTAGCAACAAGACGAAAATGCAAATATCTCAATCAATAATGGTTTCGACAGTACATATGGAACAGAAACTTACCCATGCAGGATAAACTTAGGAACAGAATGACAGCAGTCGAAATAAAATACTTGAGAAGAATGGTGGGAAAGACAAGAAAAGATAGGATCAGGGACGAACAAATCAGGGAAGAGGTAAAACAAGAAAAACCGCTAATAAAATATATTGAAGGAAGACAATTTAAACAGTTTGGACACGTTTTAGGAAGCCAGAAGAAAGGCAAAGTAAAGTAAATAATGGAAATGAGAGCAGAAGGAAGGAGTAAGGGACGACCGAGGATAAACTGGGAAGAGAGAATGCCAAGAATCGGAAGAATGAGGGGAAACGATCGGTGAAATGAAGAAAATGTGTGGAGACCGGATTGCTTGGAGGGTTTGGACAGAACAAAGTGAACCCAACACTTAAACGACATCAAGGGACGGAGAAGTTGGTGTCATACACACAACATACTGCAACTTGCAGCTGAGTTCAGAGTGGAAAGAATAACTAACATGTTTATACCAGAGTCAGTGGTCACATACTTGGGATTTGCTGTCGGTATACAGAGTATATTATACACCAGATTCTGTTGGTGTTCACAGTTCGTGCACAGCCCATTCGTCACTTTAATATTTCTTCTAGTAGTTGTTTATGGATGTATTCAAGCCTGTAAGTGACATAGCTCCACAGTTTGTTTGTTTGTTGTTCTTTCATTTGTTTAAGAGTTCTGTCTGGATTAGCTTATTGCTCACCATCTTCTGATTCGTCATCACATGTCTTTAGCATTTCGACTTTTATTTCACGCTACACAGCTTCTGCATTAGGCCATTCAAAAACTACTCAGAATCAGGGGCATAGTAGGGGCGCTCAGGAGGCTCGTTTTATACTTACAGGTGTAGCACACCACTTTGTACCTGTTAAAAACCAAGCAAATAAAAATACTGTGTGCATTAAAACAGTAGTAGCTATTGAGGGATAACGGGGGATTTAATCCGGTATTTTGGAAAGTTATCATTCCATATGATGGTTGGCAATATTGATTAAACGGCTCTCTCCACTCATTTTACTTCCGCACATAATTTGTCACAGGTAGTTTTAGATGGTTACAGAGTACTTCCTGTAGTTGCAAAAGTGAGTCGGCCCCTGCATAACCTAATACAGGGAAAGCCCAAAAACAACAAACCGCCAGCGCGTTGTTTTTCCTGCCCGCGTCCTCGGCGCTCGTTGCCGTCTGCCTCTATCATACAAAGGCGCGGATGAAACCATGCAACATTTTTAAAACTACTTTTAAAGACTTTACTTATCAACTTTATGAAAGAAGCTACTGAAACTGGCCACCGTCGTTGTCCGTACATTTTTGGCACCTGTTTAGGAAACTATCCATCACTCGCCAATTTTTTTCGAGTCAACAATTTAAGCCCGTACATATAGGGTAGTTAAATTATATTGAACCCACTCGCAGCCTCTCTCTACTGCGCGAGACAGCCGGCAGTCGCCGGGGAAATTACGCCGGCAGAGGCGGACTAAAATTCTTACCTTATAATAGATGCTGGAAATGTTGACCTGCTTTCAAACAGGCAGTATATCTCGTGCAAATATTCTCGCTCACTCTCCGAAGCTCAGCAGCAGGAATTCTTGTGATTTCTTGCACAATGTTTTCTCTAAGTTCCTGTAGTGTGCGAAGATTGGAACGATACACTTTGTCTTTTAAAGAACTTCATAAATAAAAATCACAACTCGTTAGGTCAGGAGAACGAGGGGGCCAAAAATCAACACTAATTATTGTGTCATCAAACACCTCTCTTATTTCATGTAATGATTCGGCAGCCGTATGTGCTGTTGCAGAATCTTGCTGGAACCAACCGTACGATTTCTCTTCTTCTGTCAAGCGATTTGCAAAACGGCCTCAGAATTAATCTCTGATATCGCCCTGCATTCATTGTTTCATCAAAGAATATGGGCCGTATTATTCTTCTAGCACTTATCGCACACCACACTCCAATTTTATGATCATAATGAGGCGTTTCATTCAGTAGCAGAGGTTCTTCTGAAGCCCAGTATCGATTGTTGTGAATATTCATACGTCCACTTAGATGAAACCAAGATTCATCAGTGAAAAAAAAAAGTTGTGGGCCAATGAAACCCCTTTCTATGGATTGGAAAAACCAGTTACAATAATTCACACGTTTAGCGGGATCATTTGGCTTTAACGCTTGCACTCGTGTGTAGCGATAGGGCTTCAGTTTCAACAGACGTGTAGCATTTCTCGCAGAAGATCGAGATACACCTGTTTGCTGCGCTAGTTTTTCAGCGATTATCGAGGCGAACGCTCCAAAGCGGCACCAATCACAAGAATTCCTGCTGCTGAGCTTCGGAGAGTGAGCGAGAATGTTTACAATGCTGCCTGTTTGAGAGCAAAAAGTCAACATTTCCAGCATCTATTATAAGGTAAGGATTTTAGTCCGTCTCTGCCGACGTAATTTCCCCGGCGACTGCCGGCTGCCTCGCGCAGTAGAGAGAGGCCGCGAATGGGTTCGAATATAATTTAACTACCCTATATGTGAATACAATTTTGTCCCCCCCCTTTTTTAGAGAATTAACAGCCAGAGAGCGTGATTTTGCCTTTTTTCAACAAGACTCTGCAACAGCTTATACGCCCAATATTTCGACGAGAAAAATTGAAAGTGTGTTTGAGGACAGAATTATTAGTACAGATTTCTGGCCCCCTCGGTCCCCCCCCGACCTAACCCCCTGTGATTTCTATCTCTGGGGTAACTTAAAACAAAGTGTACAAGACAAGCCCACACACTCTGAAAGAATTAAAATAAAATATCAGCCAGGAAATTGCCAGCATTTCTCAATGTGAACTACGGCGAATGATGGATAGTTTCCTAAAGAGGTGCCAAAAAGTATGGACAACTACGGTGACCAGTTTCAGCATCTCCTTTCATAAAGTTGGTAAGTAAAGCCTTTACAAGTAGTTTTAAAAATGTTGTATGGTTTCATCCGCGCCTTTCTGTGATAGCGGTAGACGGCAGCGAGCGCTGAGGACGCGGACAAGAAAAACACCGCGCAGCCAGTTCATAGTTTTTTGGCCCACTCTGTATTTAGCACAATTCAGTCATGGTTGAGGAGTTTAGTTTTTATTTACTCTTGTATTTTGGATCTATAGGTACTTAAAAGTGCTTATTGGTCCTTTATTTGTTCAGTATGCGCTGTTCAGTAATTCAATTGATATCCTTTCTCTAAAAGTGAGGACGGAGTGAAGGTGTGATTGCCTTCGTCTCTCTGTCATTTCTGTTTCAGCATCCCTGCCCCAAATGCACTTTCCAGGCACGCCCCTGCTCAGCTGCAATTTGCTAGGTATTGCTTCCTGCATTGCCTTCTTTCATTTGCAGGCACAGGAGCTTGTTTTGTCAGAGTTCTGTTCGCTGAAAAACAAGCAACAGCTGCTGTATGACATTCGCTCAAGACCGCAGCGGAAAGTGAAGTTTCTTGAGATGCAAGATACTTTTAGTCTGATGCTTGTGGAAAAAACATGAAAGAAGGGAATATAATTTTTTCTTCAATTTCTTCATCAAACTCATTTTTACTTCAAAACTCAGTTCCATGGAAATCTTTGGAGCATACTACGGATGTTTTGGACGGTGTAAAATCTTCTCTGGCGAATCTCTTCACCCATGCAGCTGTGACTCTGCAGTAACTTTCCGTTTGTAAAATATGAAACACATCCTTTCTATACGTTCTCTACTGCGCGCGCACACACCTATATTTGCCAAAGGAAACGTTTTCGATCCCTGGTTCGAGCGAAATAGTTCCGCGTAACGTGTGAGGCTCTAATTCGGGAGGTTCCGGGTTCAAGTCCCACCGGGCCGACCACTCGGACCATTTTTTTTCGTCATTTCTCCCGATCAGAAGGCGAATGCTGGGGTGGTTCCTTTTCTACCACGAATTTCCTGCCCCCTCATTTCGTTTCCCCTGTCATGTCTCAGGTGGTCTTCGAGGCTGTGCAGTATCGGTCGGTGTCGGATAGATGGCGCAGATACTTATTCATTGGAAAGTTCTTCTGACCCTGCCTGATGGTAGTTTCCTTTTGAGCCGACTCCGCCGGAGGGAAGCCTTCTCTAAGCAGACCGATGGTGTGTTCAGTTCATCAAACGTGGAATCGTTAGGGACTTCTGCGCGTCTCGTCACTCGTCTGCTTGTGAGCTATAGTCTCCTTCCTCCTGGAGGGTGGTAGCCACAAAGATCTGCTTAGGATCGAGGTGAGCGAGGTGTCCCTCTCCGTTACTTTGTCATGATCATAGTCCTATTGTGAAAGTTGTACATTTTTTCTAGAACTGGTATAAGCAGTGGAAAACTGCCCTAAATGCTTAAGATAAGGAAAATTCAAGGAAATGTCGTAGTGGTTACCATGTTAGCCTCTGGTTCCCGAGGTCGCGGGTTCAAACCCGACGGAGGGCAATGGATTTTTTCGGGCGCAAAAATCCTTAGCATGGCTTCCTTCGGAAGGGAAGTAAAGCGGCGGTCCCGTGTCCTATATTTACGGCACGTAAAAGAACCTCAAGCCTGATAAAGAGGCCTCTGAGCAAGGTCTTTCACGCCCAATATAGAATGGGACACTAATGACCATAGTAGTTAAAGAGCGTCCATAAATAAAACTCAATTCAATTTAACACTAGGAATCTTTTTTAACTGGAAACGGCTTCATTGAATTTTAGAGCTGATGACTGCTGATATTTGTGCTAGCTTGGGAATGCATCGGAAGAAGCGTGAAGCATAAGATGAGCTTGTAAACTTGGACCTGCAGGTTAACTTTCGCTCCACGAGGAATGTTCTTTTCCAGATGGACGGAATTGACCGAAATCCTGCAAATACTTTTCATTTGTAAGGGAAACTACAGTCTTCTTTTACTTGACCTTGATGAATTGCCTCGTTTTACCAGGTAAATGTGCTTGCTTGATAAGATAAGCCTTTATGGAACAGTAAATGTTACCTACACAAGCTTCACGTTGAGGTAGCGCGTGGCTGTTCAGGCTCAACATTTTTATAAACTTCTTTTTAACCTTGAATTACGAATTAATTAATTTTATTTACCTCCCTCCGTCTTAATGTAATTGTCGTACAATGATCTGTAAGAAGTTAATGGTTAATCCTCCCCTTATAGTGCGCCCCTGGTTATTCCTAATAACGGATGGAAAATCCCCTGATATTCGCACAAAAGGATGTGAAACAGCGACGGAACGCTCGACTTCCTTAACCTTCCCCCGACAGTCTTCCAAGTTCTGGAAATGCCGCATAGCCCATGGCGGTGGAACAATCATCGGTCGGAATGGTTGACTCATTACAGTAGGTGAAATTTTAAACCTTTTACTTTCTCTTTGGCCCGTAGGTATTTAATAACATAAAAGCTACACAGCTTTCACATAACGCAGAAACCTTAACATATACAACGAAATAGAGATGAAGCTGATGAATAAGACTCCCAGACCACCGGGTTAACCTCTTTGGAAAAGACACAGTCTGCGAACACCCAGAAAATAATATTCTCAGTTGTTAATTATAAAATATACATTCACTGATTTGCAATGTTAGCACTTTTCTCTCTTTATATAATTATTTAGGATACCCTTCTAACAGACTTGATTACAACATAGGTACAAAGGAAATAAAGTAAAGCTTTCTCACATGAGTGCTATTAAAATAATTTGGCATTGATATCGCATGCATATCGTGGCGTTATAATCGGATTATATTCTCTTTTCTTTTGCTGCGTCTTCTGTTTTCTTAGTTGCTAAATCTGCATATTGTTTAGAATGCAATATCCGCGACATTAGTCTTATTTTACTTACATATTCTGTGGCGTAACAATTGTTTTGTACTCCATGACATTCTCAACGAAAAGTCAGCCTTCTGCGCAAGTATGTCCTTTTATAACTGCAATGCGTTCGTATTCTAGTACACAGAGTTTGTAAATCCTTTTTAGTCTTTCAGTAATTTATGAACTGAAATTAGGTGCCTTATACCCTATATCCGTTAGAAAAAAAATAGGGCTTTTCAATGGTGAAATAATTATCAAAATAAATTGAGTGGTTTTTCACCTTACCCTTTGTACATACACACCAATTTTCTCTCTTTATAATATTAGTTTTGGGTTATATAAAAAGGCGCCCTGAACATTTAAAACACGTCACGTACCTTCAAAAGAAAATCGTTTTTTGGTTTTTTATTTTAACGTCCTTTAACCTGGGAGGACGTAACAGACGATGGATGAATGAATGAAATGACCCTCACTTATCCGAGTAACTCACCCTAACCGGGATTCGAACTCGGGACCTCTTGAACGTGAGGTAGACACGCTGTCACCAGACCACAGAGGCGAGCCTGAAATCTTTTGGTGCTGACTGAACAGAATAGTGTCCTAGGAGTAGTTTGGTATAGTGCATGCAAATTACTGCGTGATTTTCTAAAACTGTGTATTTAAAAATATTGTGCACAAAGAAAGACATAGTATGTAAGCAGGAAATATCGACATAACAAAATAACAAAAAACAAAAAAATCTGATATGTTACACTCACATGACTTTCTCTACTCTCGTACAAACTATTTTTACAAACGCTTATTCTCCATATGCTTCATGTTAATCGAGATATCGAGATGTCAATCTTATTGCTAATTTTCTTGTAGATGCAAGGGGAATTGGTAGGCTTTAAGCGATAGTCAAATATTTTAAGAGCTGGTTGCTATGTGGAGTATTCCATTCTCTTTGCATGTCCAGGACATAAAAAATAAATGAATAACGAATTTGAGAAAAAGTATAAGTATTGGAAAATTTAAGGGAATAACAAACAGTATCTCGGAAATGGTTCACTCAACAAAAAAAATGTATATGACATAAATTGTTTATTTTAACGCGATCTACATTTTTTGTGACGTAAAATGTTGTCTATCTCTTATGGTTTACCAGTTATGTAAAAGTCGTTCACAATGAAGAATACTTTTGAAGAACATGATATTTTAATCAAAATCGTTAGAGCCGTTTTTGAGAAAATTAAAATTTTCGAAAAATATGCATGTAAAGGGTAACCTGGGGTGGGGTGATTTTCTTGACAACCTTCGTGTCGCATTTCTGGAAGATACTGAACCTAAATACCAAGTTTGGTGTTTATCCGACTCTTCGTTTCTGAGTTATGCTGTTCACAGACACACACACACACACACACACACACACGGACATGTTTCCAAAAATTTTTTTTTGATTCAGGGGACATCAAAACGTGGATTTCCAGTGAAATCTTGGTATCGAATTTTTGGGTGGAATACAATACTTCCCCTGCTTACTATACGTAGTAGAGAAAGTAAAAAAAGGAGAAAGAAGAAAGTGAAAGCGAAAAAAGAAGGCAACGAAAGAAAGAAAAAAAAAAAGAACGCGTTTATAAATTTAATCCTTCGAGGCTATGAAGGCCAGACCACCCAAATTTGATTGCAAGATTTGGTAAAGTCTGCAGATGAAATAGCCAAACTTAGAGATCAAAAAGTCAGTTATTATAGCATCATTTGTCTGAAATCAAAAGCATTTATAACCTCGGTTTCAGAGTTCGAACTAGCAGCTGGCAGCTCCTTATTTAATGAAAATTAAAATTTAATTAATTTTTAAAGACTGAAATTCATTTTTGAATGCTGGTCATGTATTATTAAAAATCTTATGTGACAACCACACAACTTTCTACAAATTATTCTATTAAAGCTTGTTTTTCTATGTCTAGCTGTTAATTCTTACTATTTCATTAATGCTGTCCTCCGTGGTCTAGGAGTACTATGCTGGCCTGTAGTTCCCGAGATCTCGTGTTCAAACCCGGCTGAGGACGATGGATTTTTTCGGGTGTAAAAATCATTAGCACGGCTTCCTTCGGTAGTGAAATAAAACCGGTGGTTCCGTGTCGTAGTTACGGCACGTAAAAGAACCTCAAGCCTGATAATGAGGCCTCTGAGCAAAATTGCCGGTCTTTCACGCCCAATATAGAATGGGACGCTAAGAACCATAGTAGTTAAAGAGCGTCCATAAATAAAACTCAATTTAACTATTTCACTCATGTATCGATTGACCGTTCCCAGATAAGTCCTACAAATTCGATCAGTCACAGTTGTCTATCTCAATTATTTTATCTTTTTAATTTTATAGGATTCCTTATCGCTTGAACGTGCAATTTTATTTTTTCCTTAAGAGTCGCCAACTATTTTATCCGGTAAACAATTTTAATTTCCACTGTCGGGGGAAATCTAAATGCCGGACTGGGTATTTATAACTAATTTTTTTTGTGATTACCAGTATTTTTATAAACGTACTACATGTATATACTAATTAATTGGTTTTTATCATTTTTAGTGAAATACCCCAAAATAAATGCAGCCCGGGTTCCAAATTCTCTCACGTTAAATTCTAGAGCTCTCGTCATACTACTTTAGATGAATATTCCTCAGAAATGGTTTCTGTGTTACAGGCACGCAGACATATAGAGAAGGCTGGGATGTGTTGCTAAAATGCAAATGGAATGTGCGAGCCTCATATCGCATATTTGTATGAACTGACAAGAAACAAAAAGGTCTAAAGTCTACTGCTTAAAATGGTAAATAATACGAAATATCTCTGAAACAATTAATGCTTCATAAAAGCCTAAAACTATATTTTAATGCATTCTATATTTCTTTTACAGTAAGTTTTTATGCACCTTGCAAGGCTCATACATACATTTCTACGAAGACCTCAAAGGCTTTTCATAGAAAATTCAAGTTACCCAGACATTTTATTTGCCATTACATTAACATATAACAGATTAAAAAATCTGATGTGTTACACTCACATGACTTTCTCTACTCTTGTACAAACTATTTTTACAAACGCTTATTCTCCATATGCTTCATGTTAATCGAGATGTTAATCTTATTGCTAATTTTCTTGTAGATGCAAGGGGAATTGCTAGGCTTTAAGCGATAGTCAAATCTTTTAAGAGCTGGTTGCTATGTGGAGTATTCCATTCTCTTTGCATTACCAGGACAAAAAAATGAATAACGAATTTAAGAAAAAGTATAAGTATTGGAAAATTTAAGGGAATAACAAGCAATATATCGAAAATGGTTCACTCAACAAAAAAATGTATATGAAATAAATTGTGGCGATCTACATTTTTTGTGTAGTAAAACTTTGTCTATCTCTTATGGTTTACCAGTTATGCGAAAGTCGTTCACAATGAAGAATACTTTTGGAGACATTCCCAGAAAATTCGAGATATACATTTCATTTGTCATGAAAATATCTTAAACATATGATATTTTAATCAAAATCGTTAGAGCCATTTTTGAGAAAATTAAACTTTTCGAAAAATCTTCCATGTAAAGGGTAATCTGGGGTGGGGGGATTTTCTTGAAAACCTTCATGTCGCATCTCTGGAAGATACTGAACCTAAATACCAAGTTTGGTGTTTATCCGACTGTTCGTTTCTGAGTTATGCTGTTCACAGATAGACACACACAGACACACACACACGGACATGTTTCCAAAAATGCTTTTTTTGGATTCAGGGAGTCTCAAAAGATATATTTCCGGTGAAATCTCGGTATCGAATTTTTGGGTGGAATACAATACTTCCCCTACTTACTATACGTAGTAGAGAAAGTAAAAATTCGTTTGATATTTTGTGAGCACAAAAATAAACAAAAGAATTGATTGTTGTGAAGATTTTCATCGTGCTTTTAAGATGCTGTGTTTAAATACGTTTTGGCATTCATGAATTTTTGTTTTTGAGCTAATCTAATCACACAGGCACAAACACGTGCGCGGGTAATTTTTTTTTCTAGAGATTTCAAGAACCTCAAAATATGTAAGTCGGATGTAACATCGATCCCGAATATTTGGTTGAAATTCGTTACCACCTCTACCTATATCTAAAGCGGTAGAAAAAGTAAACGTTTGATACCGCAATATTGACAGGAAGGTATAAATAATTAAATAAAGAAATCATAGCAGAACGGAGAAATAATTGCAATAGATAATTTCCATATATTAAATTAATGTATAGTGTAATAAGGTGGAGTTGAAGCGATTTGTTCAAGGAAAATGTCATTAGCGAGTCATGTTAAGCAAAGTTATTAGCAACAGCCGAAGTGTCGAACCCGCTAGTATAAAAGATTCTTCGAATGCAGTTATGGAGTGAATTGAATACGCCTGAACCGCCACGTAGACAGAAATTGTGTAAAAGAAAAAGGGAATAAAATTCTGAGATTCAGGAAGGTACCCCGTAGCACCAAGGTAACAGACGCACACATAAAAATTGTAATATTGGTGGTATAGTTCTAAAGTAGGTGGAGCGTAATTTAATAATAAGGGTTCTAATCAGAAGCACATTCCTTCGTGCATACATTTGTCATTCTGGATACTTGTGATGACTCAAGTGTTATTTTAAGCGCCCAGTGACGCGCTTGAATGAGTATGATTTAGCGATAGCTGCGAGATTTGTTGCCGGTAAGCATTCTAAGACTCACGGCAAATTATGCTTCTAATTTCTTTATTGCTGTAACAGCTATTTCAAACTGTAACATTGATATTGCAGATGTTAGTAGGTATAATAGTTCAATTGTTACAGGATCGAGTGATACTATTCATAATCAGTTAAATTCGTTATCTTCAAACGGTCTGCAACTCGATGCAAGAGCTCAAGTATTAGGTCACATTAAATTTTCTCAGTCAATTTAAACTGGTGTTATCCTTTCAAAACACGCCCACGCATCCTCTGAGAAAAATATCTCATAGCCAACCACTGTAGCAGCCGGCAGCAGAATCAACAGCAGATATTGAAACAAAGGGTACGGCTTCAAAAAGTGACCGGCTTGAAGTTTATGCTATGACAATACTAATGCATTGACTTGCCTTTCATAGTTAGAATTATTGAAATTGTTTCCATCAAGAAATAAAGAATTTTAAACACGTGTATCAAGATTTAAAATTTATGCTAAAGCTCCCATTTTAAGCACCAGACTTGTTTCTCCACCAAATTTCAAGGGTTTAAATTCTGGCAAGCTGTTCTGGTGTAGTACTAATTTATTTATAAACTAATAACAGAGGTAAAATAAGATATATTAGAAGCAATACAGCTGCTAAACAGTGTTGCCAACCCCTTGATGATGAAAAGTGGCTGCCAGAAAGGTCAGAAACGTCTAACTATGGAGCCGCTTATAAGTAGTCATATGTGTGCAAATCAGGTTTTAGAGAGATGACGGGGATTTCCCAACCTTTTAAAATTATTCCTCTGGCTTGCTAAAGGAATTTCTTTCATTCAGGAATATTTTCTGCCTTTTCGTCACAAAAATAATGCTCATGAGTAGTATGGTTATGCTACACGGGACTTCAGGCTCACAGCCATACAAATGTCACGTGACGTGCTACATGTAAACATTCATCAACACAAATTCTAATATGCAGCTTAAACTGGCAGTACTTCGGAACCTCCATGTCCCCACTCTGCGCAGACACCGAAGTGTGGAAATTTGGAAATGAGAGACTGTGATCGTTCCATTTTTACTTTCTCTACTACGCATAGTAAGTAAGGGAAGCATTGTATTCCACCCAAAAATTCGATACCAAGATTTCACCGGAAATACATGTTTTGAGACCCCCTGAATAAAAAAAACCATTTTTGGAAACATTATCGTGCGTGTGTTTGTGTGCCTGTGAAGAACATAACTCAGAAACGAACAGTCGGATAAACACCAAATTTGGTATTTAGGTTCAGTATCTTCCAGAGATGCGACACGAATATTTTCAAGAAAATCCTCCACCCCAGATTACCCTTTACATGGAACATTTTTCGAAAATTTTAATTTTCTCAAAAATGGCTCTTAACGCTTTTGATTAAAATATCATATATTTAAGATATTTTCAAGACAAATGAAATGTATATCTCGAATTTTCTGGGAATGTCTCCAAAAGTATTGTTCATTGTGAACGACATTTGCATAACTGGTAAACCATAAGAGATACACAAACTTTTACTACACAAAAAATGTAGATCGCGTTAAAATACACAATTTATGTCATATACATTTTTATTTGTAGAGTGAACCTTTTTCGAGATATTGCTTGTTATTCCCTTAAATTTTTCAATACTTATTTCCTCAAATGGGAAATCGTTATTCATTTTTTGTCTTGGATATGCAAAGAGTATTAATATGTGGCAAAGAGAATGGTGCTGCACATAGCAAGCATCTATTAAGAGATATGTCTATGCTTAAAGGCTACTGTATTTCTATATTTCCTTGCAACTACAAAACAAGGGGAACATAGTAGGCCTTAAGCGATAGTCAAATATTTGACTATAGCTTAAAGCTTACCAATTCCCTTTGCATCTACAAGAAAATTAGCAATAAGATTAACATGAAGCATATGGAGAATAAGCGTTTGTAAAAATAGTTTTACAAGAGTAGAGAAAGTAAAAGGCTAGATGTAGCCATAAAAGGCTAGGTTGGCATCACTGCTGCTATAGACAGCCATAGGCACTTGGTTTCGGTAAACACTGGGAAATATTTGTGGAATGGAAGCAGAAGTAGGGAACTTTTTGCTTGCATTTTACCAGGTATAGGAGAAAATAAATCTCACAAAAAATAACTAGACACGAAAGTGTTTTAATATGCTTCCTGGAACAATGTTAAAATAAAAAGCAGCGTTCCGTTTCGAGGAATCGGGCCCCGCTGCATGATTGCTGCGTTATAAAGGGAAACCCTTCCAGGCCCCCTCGTTGATGTGTGTGTGTGTGTGTGTGAAGAGGAAGCGACTGCTAAATGTGCAACCTTGCGCAGAGCGTGTTGCGCCGCCGCAACCTTGAACGAGTTCGCTGCACCCACCCCACCACCGTTCGGACGGTTAGAGCTGGCAGTGGCGGACCCGCTTCTACAGGCAACATAGCACGGATGCTGCACGGAAGGAATGCATTTCCGTTTCGCGTGATGCTGCAGGAAGGGGTTGAAACCGTACACAGCAAAGAAACCCACTCACAATGAAAATTAAGCGTAAGCATAACTTAAACTTAAAAGCTTTGCCCTGTATCTCTTAACTGTCACGTGCACTAGTCACCTATCGTTGGCTGCTGTTGTGTGATGCAAACTAGTTCCTTATTTAACATAATTATTTATCTTAATATATTCGAGGAGAATTGTCAAATTTATACATTTTCATAACCGTATGAATTAAATATACTTCGTAACAAAAATTAAATTAAATTGAGTTTTATTTATGGACGGTCTTTAACTGCTGTGGTCCTTAGCGTCCCTTCCATATTGGGCGTGAAAGACCGGTAATTTTGCTCAGAGGCCTCTTTATCAGGCTTGAGGTTCTTTTACGTGCCGTAAATCTACGACACGGGACCACCGGCTGTACTTCCCTTTCGAAGAAAGCCATGCTAAGGATTTTTACACCCGAAAAAATCCATCGCCCTCCGCCGGGTTTGAGACCGCGATCATGGTAACCACTACACCACGGAGGACGACAATTTCGTAACAAAGTTAATGTATCGGGAACGTAAGTAAATTCATATCAATAAATAGGTAATATGATCCTTCGGTTTAAATTTGATTCTCAGGATTACGAAAGCACGTGCATCTATCATGGCAGTTTTTTCTTGCTTTTATCGCCTGATCTTGCATCATCGTTCAAAGGTGCACATTAGCCAATCAAGGGAATGGTGAGCGGACGATTACATGTCAGCGTTGCAAGGTTATAAGAAACAAGTTTTAAATTATATGTATTGTAATTGAAGCTCCACAGTGAATCACGTAAGCAAAACACAAACACTGAATTGAACTTAAACTTACAAGCTTACAAGGTCCAAGCTTTCAAGTATTTGTTTACGTCAAACATAAGAAACTAGCCAATCAGAGAGCGATTCTCGTCACGTGCTTATGCTGCCATCTCCGTCGCCAGGTGTTGACTCGCTAACTGCCTTTCTATGTAAGACCACGGGCAGGAAACATTGGGATATCTAGAAAAGACAAACTGTGACCGTAGATAGTGTTTTTTTTGTGAGTTTAACGTCCTTTAACTGGGTAGCTAGCTCTTGTTCATTTTGATACAATTAGGTACATAACCTCTTTTGTCGTGTGTACTGTCGGTTTACGCTTCGCATGCACACATATTAGCTCGCTTGCGATTGGCTGCTGTTTATGTTTCGTTTGTGGTTTCAAATACTTAAGCTTTACGTCGTCATGTTAATACTCAATTTTCATTTATAAATGGCTATCATAGGATCTAGATTTTCTGATCAACAATTATGTTCTTACATTACCCTTCTATTAAGGAAGAGAGGATTTATTCTTAATTATACGGTTTTTTATCAAAATATATCAGCAATTGATTTTTTTAAACATAACCAACTTATTAATATGAAAGTACGAGGGCTGATCAACAAAGACAGACTGATTTTTCCTGTAGCTTCCGTGATAGTTTCGTATCTGTAACATAAATATTTGAAAAGAGCAGGTTTTTATGTATAATGTTGGTAGGCGGCAGCACTCTCGTATTGGTAGGTTGGTAGTAATGCTCTATTTTGTAGACCCTACGTGCATTTCGCATACCAACAATGCAGGTGATGCATTTTTTAAATCGATAATCACCGGTGATGAGTCATGGCCGCATCATTATGATCTTGAAGGAAAACAAGCCAGCACAGTGTGGAAATCGCCAGCTTCTCCAACACCAAAAAAGGCAAAAGTTGTTCCATCTGTAGGGAAAGTGATGGTGATCACATTTTTTGACTGTAATGGAATGATTTACCAGCATGCAGTTCCCCCTCACACTACTGTTACAGCAGCATACTACACGTCAGTATTGGCTACACTGAGGAAGCACATTGCAAAGAAACAACCAGAGCTTTCTCGGACTGGGTGGCGACTTCATGACAATGCAAGGCCTCACGTCGCAAATCAAGTCATGCAGTTTCTGGCTCGATTCAACATTACCTGTGTACCGCATCCACCTTTTAGCCCCGATCTTGCACCCTGTGACTTTTTTTTATTCCCATCACTAAAGGCAAAGCTTAGGGGTATTCGATTTGAGAACTCTGAAGCAGTGCTCAAGAAAAGTGAGGCGATTCTAAAGGACCTGACAAAGAATGGTCTGCAGCACATGTTCAAGGAATGGCAGAGACGCTATAAAAAGTGCATTGAAGTAGGAGGGGACTACTTTGAAAAAGATCATGTAAATGTTGAATTGGAGTAATAAACATCTGTGAAAAAAATCACTCTCAGTCTTTGTTGATCAGCCCTCGTATTATAAAAATTAGCATTGTGGTGGTGTTTTTATCAGTTCAAAATTTCATTGGGCTGTCTTCAGTAGTCTCTGTAGAAACGGATTGCTTATATCAGAAGATGTCTTTCACAGAAAATAATGTTCAGATTAAAAATGGAGTGTCATATTCACAATTAGCACCAATGTGTAGTCCAAAACATGCCCTAAAATGAGCTAAAATGTACCTATCAGCCTACGAAATGACAGATGCAGTACCATTTTTAAAACTATATTTAAAATAAAAGTACTGTGCGTAGAATGTTAAAATGCATACGAAATTAAAGAGGCAATTGCGTTTACAACAACAAACAACTGAGATTTTTTTGGGGGGGGACCCCGTAGTCTCCCCTTAAATTAGAAATGTTAATAAAAAAAACTGTCATTGGTGAAATAGTTAAGTTTTAACTGTAGTTGTTGGAGAGATGAAGTTTGTTACATCAGCATGACACGAACTATGATCAAACTTAGCAACAATTTGCTGGAGAGTGAATGAAAAGACCGCAAAGTGAAAGGCGGGAGAAGCAAGCAAAGGGGAAAAGCGTCCAAAAGGATGAAAATGAACATTATAAACGCAATTTGGTGTTCTTTGGAGTAGAAATACATACCAAGAAAAATCTCGTCGATAAATCATTTCAGTAACATCCCACGTCACCTTCTGTCCTGAAAGTTCTGTAATAGACGAATACATATAGCAGAAACGTTTTCTTTAGGGAAATTATTACATGAAATTACAACACCAACTCGTTTATTAACAGTGTATTTTAGTACCATTTTTTACTTTCCCTATCACATACATACTCGTAGTAGAAAAGATATTGCACTCCACCCAAAAATACCACATATTAAATACATTTACGTGACAAATAAATGCATATCTTGCATTTTCTGGGAATAGCCTGTGAAGTCCTTTATTGGAAAGGAAATTGATATAATTTTGTATAACCGGTAAACGTCAAGCGATAGACAAAACATGCTACTAGAAAAATGTAGATCTCTTTAAAACACACAATTTATTTTAAATAACTTTTTTGTGGCATCAGCCATTTCCGAGATATCCGTTATTAATGGTTTGAATCGTTCAATATGTAGCCATTCTTTTGAAGTCCTGTCGATTTTCAGCTGTTTCTCGTGATATCATGAAGTATGAAGACCAGCATATAGCGTGCAGTTCTTAAACATTTGACTATCGTTATTCCCTTTGTATCTATAACGAAATGTGTAATATAACTATTTTCGGTAACGTTTATCTCAATTAAAATGAAGTAAACAAGAAAATAAACTTTCGTAAGAATAATTTGTGTACCTACTAATAAACATTAGAGGGTAGAGAAAGTAGTGTGAATGTAACACATCAGACTCTTTATTTACTATCAATTCTGATCACCTGTCTATGTATTCTTGCAGAAATTATCTTCCCGCGTCTGGTTCGGCATCATTCCGTGTTATTTTACTTTTCAACTGAAACAGGTTTTTGAAATCGGACCGCATATAGTGGATACTTGAGCCCCTAGAAGTTATTGCTATTTGGTTTCGGATTTGTAGCCCAGTTGAATGGAACCTCACTGGCTAAATGTCAATATCAGGCTTACCTAGTTTTGAATCGTTGCTCCGGTGCGCCCATGTAAAGTAACGCCGATTTCCTTGCACGATGACGGACTTCGCTAGCATTGTGGTGCTACACAAATGTTTATATTTCTGCTTTCTGTACCACCTACCTATAGTAGGGAGACGTATCGTATTTCACCCAAAAATTCGATTCCGAATTTTCCCTCTAAATACAATTTTTTAAGCCCCACGGAACCGAGAAAAGTACTTTTAGAGAAAGGTCCGTCAAAAAAATACTCACACCATAAACTAACCTTTGCATCAGGCATGCCATTTTGTGATTCTCGTTATGATTTACCTCTTTTCTCCCGTCAATTTCGTGTTTTGGGGATGACGGCGGTGCAGTGCTGATAGAACGGATAGTAGGCAAACCGAAGAAGAAAACAGGGGATTAAACCTCGTGTCCACTCCGGTGGCAACCCTGCTTTGCATGGGAAAATGTTCGATATTTTTACTTTCTCTACTACGTATAGTAAGTAGGGGAAGTATTGTATTCCACCCAAAAATTCGATACCGAGATTTCACCGGAAATATATGTTTTGAGACCCCCTGAATCCAAAAAAAAAGCATTTTTGGAAACATGTCCGTCTGTGTGTCTGTCTGTGAACAGCATAACTCAGAAACGAACAGTCGGATAAACACCAAACTTGGTATTTAGGTTCAGTATCTTCCAGAGATGCGACACCAAGGTTTTCAAGAAAATCCCCCCACCCCAGATTACCCTTTACATGGAACATTTGTCGAAAATTTTAATTTTCTCAAAAATGGCTTACGATTTTGATTAAAATATCATATGTTTAAGATATTTTCATGACAAATGAAATGTATATCTCGAATTTTCTGGGAAGTCTCCAAAAGTATTCTTCATTGTGAACGACTTTTGCATAACTGGTAAACCATAAGAGATACACAAAATTTGACTACATAAAAAATGTAGATCGCGTTAAAATACACAATTTATGTCATATACATTTTTATTTGTAGAGTGAACTTTTTTCGAGATATTGCTTGTTATTCCCTTAAATTTTTCAATACTTATTTCCTCAAATGGGAATTCGTTATTCATTTTTTGTCTTGGATATGCAAAGAGTATTAATCTGTGGCAAAGAGAATGGTGCTGCACCTAGCAACCAGCTATTAAGAGATATGTATATTCTTAAAGGCTACTGTATTTCTATATTGCCCTTGCCATTACAAAACAAGGGGAACATAGTACGCCTTAAGCGATAGTCAAATATTTTTAGAACTGGTCGCTATGTGTAAAATGTAATTCTCTTTGCATGTCAAAAGATCGTTTATGCAAATGTTTATCTCGATTAATATTAGATAGATGGAGAATAAGAGTTTGTAAAAATAATTTGTACAAGAGTAGAGAAAGTCATGTGAGTGTAACGCATCAGATTTTTTATTTTCGCAAAAATTGCTCCACGATAATGAATGTTAACAGATTAATCATGCATAACAATCTGTTAAGAAATAATCTAACTCGTGTTCTTGTTTTTGGAAAGCTTTGATTCCTACAGGCGGAAATGAATGTTTGCAACCATTTCATCGCGAACGAATTATAAAAAAGATAAATTACATGTACGCAAATAGGCCATATATTTTGTAATGTTTGCTTGTAAGGCTCAACAAAATATTCATCAAGAATTTGCACAGCAACTTTCATTTGAATGGAACAGGTTTAACTATTGAAGAATCGTTAACATCATGTTAGAGCGGTTAGGGTGGGTTGGAATGTGGAATTTCAGGTTGACAGAGCTAATTTCGCTTAACCTGTTATTCCTTCCGCCAAATGTCTTTAATGGTTATCATCATCCGAGGGTGACATAATGATAATATTTGAAAACTGTGGAAAGCAAATGGCAACCGAGCTCAGATGTGCTAGAGAAAATGGCTTAAGAATTTAACCAAGGGTTCTCTGTACACTAAAAATAAAGAAACGCAAGATTATTTTTGGAACTACCTCATATTTTTTGTGCAGCAAATTTTCTTAAACGGGAGTGTTTCTGAATACCATAATGCAAAACTGAGAAGTACGGTTGAACATTTTAATGATATTCAGATGCGGTCCGAGAACCGCAATTTGAGGCGAAGACGAGGATTTCCGCTCACTGAGGGGGAGGGGGGCAAGTAGTTGTGATTTGAGGAAATAAATACAAGTATAGATTCACTACTAAGCTTCATATACTGTGTCTGTGATAGTCATTTGTTTGTGTATTGTGTAATGTCTGAGTTTGTACAATTTAGAGTTGGACGAAAAGCTGACAACTTCGTCAAAAGGGAGAGAATTAATAATCGTCAACGGATTCACTTACAGAAAAAGAAAGAAAGAAAAAATGAAAACTATTGAAGAGTGGTTCTATATTTAGGTTGGCATTTCTAAAATCTGAAGGCCTCGGCATTGCTTTGCTTTCGACTTATTTGAGCCTCAGCCGTGTGATTAAATTTAATTAAGTAATGAATCAGCAAATGCATCAAATGGACATGGAGGACCTAGCGGAATCTGAACCACAGTGGGTTAAGTTAAGCCCCACATAGCTTATGCTAGAGATCCAAGTGCCGATCAAGTTCAAAGCTAAAAATTAACAGAACTATCCGCTTACCTTCTTGAAGATATAGTCATTCAAATTTACCTCCAGAAATGTGGGCTCAAGCTACAGTTTCTTGGAAAACGCATCAGGAGTCCTCGTGTCCCTCAGCATTTAATATTGAGATTTGTAAGTCTAACCCCAATTTATTCGCGTTTATTAAGATTTTAATACAGCTTCAGACTCCAACATACGTACTAATCGGCCACGATATGAATGCGTGCGGTGAGAAGAGGAACTAAACTTTTACGGAACAAGTGGGCGGGGCATCAGAAAGAGAGGCTGAGACCTGCAAAATGTAGTAGTTTTTTTTTTTAGCTTTATTTATGAACGCTCTTTAACCACTGTGGGTCTTAGCGTCCCATTCTATATTGGGTGTGAAGGACCGGAATTTTGCTTTGCTTTTACCTCTTTATCAGGCTTGCGGTTATTTTACGTGCTGTAAATCTACGACACGGGACCACCGGCTTTACTTTCCTTCCGAGGGAAGCCATGCTAAGGATTTTTACGCCCGAAAAAAATCCATCACCCTCCGCCGGGTTTGAATTTGCGACCTCGGGTACTAGAGGTTAGCATGGTACCCCTAGACCACGGAGGACGACGTTTTCATTGCGCAACTGTACATTTCCCTATGGCCTTGCCCCTCATTCCCCTGTGATCCCTAGCCTTGATGACGTTAGGCAGTGCCAACAAATAACTGGCGCCCTCCTACAAGCACATTCGTAACGTGGCCGACTAGTAAAAATGTGTACGGCTGTCCGCCAACGTCAACAAACGCTGGTCCTATACGGAGGTGGAACATTAAATAGGTTCCATTTAGTCAGATACGCCAGTAATGTGTATCGTCCTAGAGAAGCGAGCAGTATTTTTAAAGCGGCACCCGTGAGACAAAGTTCAAAATATGATGTGTGGCATTCATATAATTTTCTCCACTCACTCTTCCACAAACTCTATCCCTACAAAAGCTTATTCTTCTATCTACTTGTTAATCCTGATAAGCGCATTGAAATTCCATGCTCTTTGTATGATCACAGAACAAGCGAAGAGCGATTTACCACTTGATAAAAAAAGCATAAGCATTTGAAAATTCAAACCAAAGAACATCTCGTAAATGGTTAACGCTACAAAAAAAATTGACATAAATTATGTGTTTTGGTGAAGTATACATTTTTTGTGTAGTAAGATTTTGTCTATCTCTTACGGTTTACCAATTATACAACGGTAATTCATAATGAAGAGGACTGCACAAGCTATTCCCAGAACTTCCAGGCATACATTTGTCATGCATATATTTTAATAACAATCATTAGAGCCACTTTGGAGAAAATCAGAATAACGAAGATGTAGTTTGGGATGGGGGAATGTGCCTGTAAATCTTCTGAAAGACTGTGAACTTAAATACCAAGTTTGATATTTAAGCGACTTTTCGTTTTTTTTTTTAATTATGCTGTTCACAGGCACAGGCAGACCTTTTTGTAAAATTGCTTTTTCTTGATTCAGGGAGTCTCAAAACGTGTATTTCTGGTGAAATCTCGGTATCGAATGCAATACCTCTACTTACTGCTATAGAGAAACAGAAGTTGTGCTGCAAAAAGCACAAGCAACATTTTGGACCACACACTAATATGCCAGTTCTAAGTCAGGAGAAAAGGAAGTTTTTATTTGCTATAAAACGTTGCACGATCACGTATATTTTCCTCAAATTACATTTCGGATTAGCGGCCCCTATACTTCTCAAATTGCATGTCCCCGAGATTTTAAATTTTAGTGTACCTTATACAAGTCTATTAGAGAATTATTTGTGTTTGAAGTTACTGAGAGAGCCTAGAAAGGCAATTATCATAGAAATGCCGACATGTTGAGGTAATATTTGCTAAGTTTTAAAACCACATTTTCTTCTGTTTCAGGTAAGCGATTATGTAGACTGTGGCAGAGTGGTGAGCCTGGTAAGTGTGTTGCAGTTCATATCCAGCTACTAGAAATTTCTACAAACTGTTCTTGCAAAACCTTATTTGTATCTACTTCATGTTAATTGAGATAAACTCTTTCGGAAATAACTCCATTACATACTTCGGGGTTCAGGGGCGATAGAAGAAACCGATACGATAGTCGGATGTTTAAATTGGGCTACATATATCTATGCTGGGCTTCAGATTGCGAGAAACCAGTGAATAGCGACAGCACTTTAAGAAATAAAGTTTTGAAAGATTTAAACTAATAGTAACGGACATCTCCGAAATGGCTGATGCCACAAAAATGGTTATTTAAAATAAACTATGTGTTTTAAACAGATCTGTATTTTTTGTGTGGAGAGTTTTTGTCTATGTGTTGTGCATTACCATTTATACGAAATTCATTCCGAATGAAGAGGACTTCACAGACTATTGCCAGAGAATTCAAGTTATAGTTTTCTTTAAATATCTTCAATATATAGTAAAGGTTCGGACGATCGGAGGCAACCGGGGCAGAGCACCGCAAGCGGCCCTTTTTGCTTCTACCGTGACTCCTGGGAGGGAAGGATGAGGGGAGAGACCCGAGGGCGACCAAATCGGGGTGACAACGGGCACAAGCATGGGCGGGGTCCCTAACGCTTCCAGTTGGAACGTATCCAACGTCGCTCGGGTCCACCCACAAGCCTCCTAACTCCCGGTGGTCAGCCCACTACTGGGGCCCACTTGGAAGCGGGTCTTGACAGTCTCGCAAAGGCGCCAGGGAAGTAAGCTCTACCAAGCGCACATCCACCCCACCGCCCCGCCGTACACTGTTGCCTGGTACTAACCACCGCAGCGTTCGCCTGCCAAGCCGGTGAAACCATGGGTCAGAGTGGGCGGTCGCCGAGAATCGAACCCGGAACCTCCCGAATGGAGTCGCACACGCTACGGCGGCGCTACCTCGCTCGGTAAACATAAGTATGACCATTAATAAAAATTGTTATAACCATTTTTTCTTTCTTTCTTTCTTTCACTGTTTAACCTCCGCTTTTGTAGGACTTACACCCCCCCAGGACTTACAGGTGGGTGCCTGGGGTCAGAGGCCCGTCGACAAGGAGCAGACTCTCATGGAGCAGACAGAATATCCAGGATGGGTGATCAGCCCGATACCTGGTATGGGAGGAAGTAGATGATATGAAATGAAGGCGAAATGGATGAAAGGAAAGGTGATGATGGAGCAGTTGGTGGTATGAATGGCGGGGGAAACCGGAGAACCCGTTGAAAAGCCGCCCAGATGCCGCTTTGTCCACCACAAATCCCACATGCGGGTCCCTGGGATTGAACCCGGGACGCCTCGGTGAGAGGCGAGCGGTCTAACCACTCGGCCACGGCACCGCCAATCATTTTTTCAAAAAATCAAATGGATTCCCCTCCCCCCGATGTAAAGAGTAGTTTGTGGCTGAGGGATTTTGTTGAAAATCTTCGTGTGCCATTAAGGAACATATGCTGTATATACATATATAGGAGTTATGCTCTTCACAGACGTATATACAAGTTATTAGGTCGTCCTCCGTAGTGTAGTGGTTACCATGCTAGCCTCTAGTTCCCGAGGTTGCGGGTTCAAACCCGGCGGGGAGCGATGGTTTTTTTTTCGGGCGTAAAAATCCTTGGCATGGCTTCCTTCGGAAAGGAAGTAAAGCCGGTGGTCCCGTGTCTAGATTTACGGCATGTAAAAGAACTTCAAGCTTGATAAAGAGGCCTCTGAGCAAAATTACCGATCTTTCAGTTAAAGAGCGTTCATAAATGAAACTCAATTGAATTTTCACATTATTAAAATGCTTTTTTGTGGGGGAGAGGTCTTAGGGGACCTTAGAACATGTATTTCAATTGAAATCCAATACAGAATTTTAGGTGGAATGCAATACTTCCTCGGTACATGGTACGGAAAGTAAAAATATAATCTGATTCAAATCTGTATCTTATTTGAAATTTTAGGGGTACTTATTTGGTTTAAGTATCAGTGAAATTGAATATTTGATAGGTAGAGCAAGTTGAAAGCGAGGCCTCTGCTAATTAGACCTCAACTCATCCCTCTCAGTACCAACTTGAAGTGTACTTAAGATGCGGCACGCCTTGTTGATCGCATGTATCAGAGAAACTGCAGGAAAGCAGGTCGAAGCCTTGACTTCGAAGGGATCTGTCATTCAAGGAGTCACGGACTGCATTTCGCACGGATGCTTTTGAACGTGTTTGGTGCGACCATGTAGGATGTGTCAACGAGAGGATATTGATATTCTGGTTGGAATGCCTCTGTACTGTGGTCGCGATAACCATCTTATCTCTCTGGGAAGGTTGGAAACACTGTCAAAAGAATGAGTTATATGTTTTCAACACATTTGGAAGGAAGGCACATTAATTATCTGCAGTCAGCAACCTGTGCACTTGTCCGTTCGAAATCGAAGATGTGCACTTACTATCAAGAGGTGCGATGTGGAAGTCCATTACTCCAGAATCGAAGAATACTCTGAACATACGAGACGAAGGAGACTCTGTTACGCATTTTACACAAAAGTATTGCACACTATTTTTTGCACAACCACGTGTTTTATTATTTTGTATGAATTATTAGTAAAATAAAACAAATTCTAATGAACTTGCCCATCGTCACCTCGGATTTCCAGACGCAATGCTGCCAATTTAACAGTTATAACTATACGATGGCTTGATAGAATACTATAATTTAGGAGGCTTTGAGTCAATTGTTTGATAGTTGATGGCGTGACTCAAAGTGAATTGTTTGAAAATAATGCCTCAAGAAGAATCTGAAGTCGAAGATTGGATCAGGAGAACACAGGTATGGAACAGGCATGGAGAATTGAACGCGCATCAGTGATTCCTTAAGAATCTACAGAGAGAGCCAAAAAAACTACGAACCGGCTGCGCGGTGTTTTACCTGTCCGCGTCCTCGGCGCTCGTTGCCGTCTGCCGCTATCATAGAAAGGCGCGGATGAAACCATACAACATTTTTAAAACTACTTTTAGAGGCTTTACTTACCAACTTTATGAAAGGAGATGCTGAAATTGGCCACCGTCATTGTCCACACACTTTTGGCATCAATTTTTTTCTCATCGTGAACTACGGCGAGTGATGGATAGTTTCCTAAAGAGGTGCCAAAATGTATGGACAACGACGGTGGCCAGTTTCAGCATTTCCTTTCATAAAGTTGGTAAGTAAAGCCTTAAAAGTAGTTTTAAAATATTGTATGGTTTTATCCGCGCCTTTCTATGATAGTGGCAGACGGCAACGAGCGCCGATGACGCGGACGGGAAAAGCACCGCGCAGCTGGTTCGTAGTTTTTTGGCTCTCCCTGTAGAATGAGGTATAAAATGTTCATTCGCCTTTAAATGCAGTCATTAATTTTCAATAATATTGGAAATAACATAAGTTATTTTGTTCGAACTATGCCATTCACTATAGTTAATGTATTATTACTGTTCTATAAACATTGTAAATTGAGGCATCAAGTGTATTTTACTTCCCACCCTATTATGTACTGTATGTTATTACAGCCACCAAATTTACATTAGTAGACATGGTTTTCATTGGAAACCAATTATGTGTTGAAATTCTAAACTTCCTTCTGTGTAAATATCATCCGGAAGACTTAGAAAACTCACGATCGGCAAAAATGCAGATTAAGCGGTTCCTTTTGTTCCCCACGCTGCGATAATTTGTATACGTAATTATTGCCACAGTCATTACGTTAACATCGGTAATCAAACACAACTTATCCCCTTGTCTTGCAACATGCCTAACGCCTGACTGACGGTGTCCTGTTTCTTATTTTCGTTCTGCTCTCCGAGCAAATCAACACAACAGGCTGTTGCGAAGTGCATGAAAAAAATGCAGCCGTGTATTCCAAAACCACGCGGAGCTAATGTACAAAATAATGAGCGCGATGATTATAGTACTGCTGCTATATAAAGTGTGACAATTATCTTTCGCTTAGAATGCTTGCATGAAATTTGCACTGGAGGGTAACCAAGTTGTCGTATACATAATTTACTTTCACGAATCTGCTTCATGTACCCGTTTCTCAGATTCTTATAAATACTGAGACTAAATACTTTGGGTAGCAGAAGGGTAGTTTGGATTGGAGGATTTTCTTGAAAATAAAGTATCTTTGGAAAACGCTGAACTTATAGGATATACATCATAGGGGGGACATTTCGCGCACTGCGACCTACGGGAGATGTATTGCGGCTACCGCACCATGTTGGAAGGGATGAAGTGAAGGAACCACAGGAGGCAAGCAGAGCACAGAAATCCCTAACATTTCCTGGCTAGAAGACC
This sequence comes from Deroplatys truncata, assembly GCA_030765065.1. Taxonomy (NCBI): domain Eukaryota; kingdom Metazoa; phylum Arthropoda; class Insecta; order Mantodea; family Mantidae; genus Deroplatys; species Deroplatys truncata. Next base: position 21,211,237 of record CM060979.1, read on the forward strand.
CGTCCCACTACTGAAGCTGCCCAGAGAAGGCAATAAACGACCTGTCTAATCAGGCGGCCCTCGAGTGCTCATGGGAACATTCTTGCCTTGGAGCAAGCATCCGCGCCATCTGTCCAGCACCTCCATACATCAGGAAGCCTAGAAGCACACTTGAAACATGAGAAGAGGCGGAATGAAAGGGAAATGAGGGAAGGGAAATTGCGATAGATGAGAAACCATCTCAGTATTTGCCTACCGACCAGGGAATACCACGAAAACCCCAAGGTCAAAACTCGGGAGGTCCCGAATGCGAGCTTCACGCGTTACCGCGGAGCTAACTCGCTCGGCACCCTGAATATAGGTCAAGTTTGGTACTTAACCAACTTTTCGTTTTTGAGTTATCCGTTCACACACACACACACACACACACACACTCACACACACACACACACACACACAACAATAGGATCGTTTGCTAAAAATTATATTTTTATTCAAGGGACCCTAAAACTTGTATTTCCAGGGAAATTTCGATACTGAAGTTTTGATTGCGATGCAACACTCCCTCTACTTACTATAGGCAAGTAGTAAATGAAGTAAAACATATGAATGAAGGAGAGGAAGGTTTAACAGAAGCTAATTACAAAATAAAAGAAATTGGTGAAGTGTTTAATCCGAGTACTACAGGGATAATCTGTCCTCTTGTGCTTATAAAGTTAGTTGTTTCTGCAAGAGAATGGATGGTGTAACTTTCTCATCGCATCATGTAGTAACGTAAACAGGCAGAACCAAATATGGCTGGATGGAGAGGTCTCGAGGCGCCTTACTTCTAGGACAAGGTCTAACGTGATTGTCACTATTACACTTCATCGGGAGTACTCTGAAATCGCCTTAAAGCGGGCATGTGCCTGGAATCCTAATTCTGCCTTGCCTTGCGTAATACCTGCGTGCGTATTTATCATGTACCACCAATGTTATTGATAATTAATGCGAAGAAAGGTTCCATTAAAGTGCACATATGTCTTACAAATAGATTGCTTTCGTTTATGGCCAGAAGTACATTTTGTTTGTTTTACAAATGAAAACCAAATTATTGAGTTTTCTGCTATTCGTAAGGTTTGAGCTTTCCCTACTAAGTACAGATCGGTAATATTACACTTTTTTTTTAATTTTCCAGCTGATTATCTTGAAAGCAACACGTTTTTACTTTCTCTACTACGTATAGTAAGTAGGGGAAGTATTGCATTCCGCCCAAAAATACGACACCGAGATTTCACCGGAAATACATGTTTTGAGGCCTCCTGAATAAAAAAAAAAAGCATTTCTAGAAAAAGTTCCGCGCGCGTGTGTGTGGATGTGTGTCTGTGAACAGCATAACTCAAAAATGAACAAGTCGGATAAATACCAAACATGGTATTTAGGTTCAGTATCTTTAAAAAATAGGACACAAAGATTTTCAAGAAAATCGCCCCACCCCAGGCTACCCTTTACATGGAACATTTTTCGAAAATTTTGTTTTTCCCAAAAATGGCTCTATCGATTTTGATTGAAATATCATATGTTTAAAACACTTTCATGGCAAATGAAATGCACATCTTGAATTTTCTGGGAATGTTCCCAAAAAGTCATCTTTATTCTGAATGAATTTTGCATAATTGGTAACCCGTAAGAGATACACAAATTTTTATTAAACAAAACATGTGGATCTACTTAAAACACAATTTATGTCATATACCTTTTTTTGTCAAGTAAACCATTTCTTATTAAATCAACCATTATATTGAAGAAATTGAAATAAGATTAACGTTGATACACGAGACTAACTTATATTTAATTTACTTAACTTTAACACAACACAAATACAATTAATATACTGACATTTTCAAAGTTAGCGTCTTTTCAAAAGCTCACTTCTGCAGGAATGTTTGTCTTCCTGGTCTTCTCGTGTGGAGCCCGTTCCCAGGTATTTTTAGCAATCGTTAACCACACATTCGTTAAGTTATAAGTCTAATAAAGTTGACCCTCCCAAATTTGCTAAAACAAATGCTTAAAAAACCTTGAGTCTACCCCCCCCCCCGCTTATGCAGGGACGGAAGTGGATACGCTACTTACTCGCGTCAAACCCAAAGCATAAAACTACCGTAACACCTCTGCAAGGCCGACAGCGATCTAGCACGTCGTCTCCGAGCTCTTCAGGCTGGCAACGGAGGGCTGAGAGGTCTCACAACCCCGTCTGGCATCAATGCCCCGCCGAGTACTACCCAATCCGAACAACTGGCTCAGGTATTCGGCCCATCTTACTTCTGGTAACGTCGGAAGTGTTGCGGGTGCTAGGGGCCCGCAGCGCTCGCACCACGACAGTTGAAGGGGTCGGAACCCCTCCCCTAAATGGGTCCCTCAAACTTGTAAAGCCCGACGTACTTATGGTAACGTCAAAAGCACCCACGAGGGATAGGGGTTCGCAACATTGAACCACGACAGCTGAAGGAGTCGGAACCCCTTCCCTACGGGGAAGAATCTAAGGATTAATTGGCATCCAAGAAAAGAAAATATAAATTTGTTGAGTTTACACTTCTAGTTCCTTTATAATCACTCCTCTGACATCCTTTTTAACCTAGAGCAGAGAATTATACTAAAACTAACGAAAATAAGAGAAAGAAAGAAAGAAAAAAGAAAGAGAGATGTGGATGAAAGGGTAATAAACATACTACAGCATGGATGAGCAAACAGAGAACAGAAGTACAGATTGAATTTTGGCAAGCGCCCCGAATGCCGCTGAGCGGCAGTCCACCTGTTTGTCGAGCGTGACCATCTCTAGACGGGTGGGCCAACATCAAACAAAGCTACATTATGAAATATACGGTATTTAACTCTTACTGGAATGGTGTCCCTCGGCCTGCATGCACTGCTGACATCTGCTGATAAAATTTCCGTTGAGTCTTCAGAAATAAGAGTTAAGTAGGTCTGAACACTTCATGTCGGCTAACTTGCCGATCGGAAAGCAGGTGGGATGCAGAAAAGTTGGTTGCCGCTTGGCGGCCTCTGGAACGTTAGGGGCGCTTGCCAAAATTACTCCTGTTCAAATAAATAGTTGAGAGAAGACAAATTTCAGTGCAATGTTGAAAAAAATAAATAAAAAAACATGAGATGAAACTACTGAATAAATGAATATTCGAATTCACAGAAAACAAAGCAACATTGAATAGGGGACAAAGTAGGAAACAAGGGTATCAGGATGTTACATTCAGACGACTTTCTCTATCAACTACCATTTATTTTACTATACTTTCTACAAACATTTCTTAAAAACTTCATTTTTCTACTTGTTTCATGTTAATAGAGATACACGTTTGCAGAATTAGTTACATAGCACATTTCGTTGTAGCTATTGTACAAGGGGGGATACAGAAACCGGAGCGATGCTTTTTATTGTAGTGTTTAACGCCCGCTCTTATTTTATACAGCACCATAGGGGTAGGGTACGTTAAATAAAATGATATGATAATTGCGAAGGAAACGTTCCAGGCATTTTTTTTATCGGTGAAGCGATAGTCAAATATTTAAAAGCGAGTGGGTATATACTGGCTTTGAAATTACTTACTCTCCATAATATTGCGAGAAAAACCGTATAGGACGGCACTGAAAATTCCAGCAATAGTAACGGATACCTACCAAAAGCTTAATGCCACAAAAAGAAACTTATTTGAAATACGAGGGCAGTCCCAGAAGTACCCGACTTGACGTATATAAAGCAGTTGTTGTTTCAAACAAATGACTATGGTAGAAAGTACCAACCTTATAAAGCTTAAGTTTGACGATGCTACGTTGTTTAGTAATTGTTTGGCAGCCATTAATAGTGAACTCTCAGCGAATTTGTAAACATGGATAAAACTGGCCATTGTTATGTGATACAATGCTTTCATTTGAAAGGTATTAGTCCAACTAATATTAAAGCTGAGCTAGATTCTACTCTGGGGGGGGGGGTCTGCTCCTTCGTTTACAACAGTAAAATATTGGGTGCCAGAGTTTAAGCAAGGCCGTACGAGCTGCCAAGACGAACATCGCAGTGGTCGACCAAATGAGGTGACCACGCCAGAAATTGTGAAGAAAATCCACAAAATGGTGTTGTATGACCGTCAACTGAAAGTGCGCGAGCTAGCAGACATCGTAGGCGTTTCAAAAAGTAGTCTACATCGCATACTGACTGAAAATTTGGATATGAGAAAGCTGTGCACAAGATGTGTGCCGCGTTTACTCACAAAGGAGCAAAGATAGCGTCATGAGGATGTTTCAGTCGAGTGTTTGGCGATGTTTGCTGCAATAAAGCAGAGTTTTTGCGTCGGCTCATAACCATGGATGAAACATGGGTCCATCACTTCACACCTGAAACGAAGGAACAGTCAAAATAGTGGATTGAAAGGGGAGAATGGGCTCCTAAGAAGGCGAAAACAGTTCCATTCGCAGGCAAGGTCATGGTGTCAGTTTTTGGGATGCGCATGGGATAATTTTCATGGATTATCTTCAAAAAGGAAAAGCAATCATTGGCGAGTATTATGCAAACTTATTGCAGCGTTTGAATGATGAAATCAAGCAAAAAACGGCCGCATTTAGCGAAAAAGAAAGTTTTGTTTCATCAAGACAATGCGCCAGTTCACACATCCATTACCTCCATGGCCAAAACCAATGAGTTAAAGCTCGAATTGCTTCCTCATTCGCCAGACTTAGCCCCCTCTGATCATTTTCTGTTTCCAAAGTTGAAGAAATGGCTTGGTGGTAAAAGATTTGCCAACAGTGAAGAGCTGGAGTCTGCAGTTGATGACTATTTTGCAGAACTCGACGGTTCTCACTATAAACAGGGTATCGAAGCTATTGAGTGTATCGAACTGAAAGGAGACTATGTAGAGAAATAAATATGTTTTTTCCCAAAATGTTTGTGTTTTCTATGATAGGTCGGGTACTTCTGGGACAGCCCTCGTAAATTGTGTGTCATCGAGAGATCTACATTTGTTGTGCAGTAAGGTTTTTTTCTATCCTTCAATGTTTACTTCTTGTACAAAATTCCTTCCGAATGAAGCAGGCCTCATGGGCTAGTTCCACAAAATTCAAGACATATCTACATTTATTTGTCATGTAAGTATCTTAAATACATGGTATTTTAATCAGAATTGTTAGAACCATTTTTCATGAAATCAGAAATATATCGAAAAGTTTACCATCTAAGGGGTAGTTTGAGGTGAGGGGAGTTTCTTCTTGTCGCATCTTTGAAATATACTTAAATACAAAGTTTAGTGGTTATCCGACTTTTGGTTTTTTAGTTAATGCTGTTCACAGACAAACATCCTTTTCCAAAACCGCTGTTCAGTTCAGAGGTCCTGAAAACCTCGATATGGAATTTTTAGGCGAAGAACCGAATTAATAATGGATAATGTGCGTGGTGAGATGACATACAGGAAGATGATAGAAGCAGTGAAAGTATGCTTTGTTTTGCATTATTCAGGACTGCATGGCAGAAGATTGGCGCGAAACCAAGTGCTCCGAGAGTGGGCAAGAAGACAAACCGGTATTCGCGTGTCTAATAAATCCGTGAACTATTTAGTACAAGGTTGGTACTGCTGCAACTTGAGCTGCTTTCGCTTCCAGCCGACTGTGGTTGCTTGTGGTTTACATCGAGACATCGGTTTACATGTCATGCTGATCCATATTGGCCAACTTGGGTTAATGTAACATTCGACATTTATCTAGGCATTCCCTGATATTTGTTTGTTTTAGTTCACTTTCTTTTTCTCTAATAGCTACCGGAAAACGCCCATGGTTTGCAAAGGCTTTCCAACAGAAAACTATTTTCCTAACTTATCACTTCCTATCTCTGCGTAAAAGCAAATACTATTTCTTGCCATTGCTGCTGTCAGCCGTTATAACGTAGTCATTATAAGAGCTTAAGGGAAGACTAAAAGCCCAATTACCTCAGAAACTACTTAAGATATCAGACTGAAATTTTTACATGTCTTCTAAGTTCACTCATTTATTTTCACCCAATAAGTTTATTTATTAAGAAAGATAGGATTTTTTCCCAAGCACTTATAGCATATTTTGATTAAAATTTATCAAATTTTTTTTACATAACCATGTTATTAGCACCAAAAGTAGATTCAGAACAGCACTTATTGTTTTTGTCATCCTAAAATGTAATGTACTATCTTCAGGTAGTTTCTGAGAAAACGAGTCATTTCTAGAAAGTATCATTCACAGAAAAAGCTGTCATGGAGAAAACAAACTCGTATATGTCTGCAAAGAAAGAAAACACGTGGTTTAAGTATTCAGAAGCTGCCATACTTAACAGAAGTAGTAATTTGCAGAGCGAAAATTCCTCTAAAGCATGGGCTAAAGTTTACCTCTCTACACCAACGTGTGTAGGAGTTAAACTGTTTTTTCTGTGAAATGGTGCAGAATTCATATTACAACTTGGCAGATGCCCTAAAATATTAAAAATTATATTTAAAATATAAATACTATGCCTAAAATGATTATATGTAATTAAAGATGAAATTCCCATTTATAACACCAAAAACTAAACCGGTAGACTACATAGCTGAAGCTACCCAAAAAATTTTGTTCTTATTAATCAGAATTTCCCCTTAAATTTGACATACAGATGACATTACCTTTTCGTTTACATTAATTTATATTCTAGGTTTTAATTCTGCTTTTGTGTGCGTGGGGGGGCTGTGTTTTACGTTAGTGGAGAGGTTTATAAGCAAAACATGCGATATTGGAGTCAGGATAATCCTCATTGGAGAATGGACATTAAGGCAACAGGTGGTGAAAAGGTAATGCTGTGCTGCAAAATTTGTGACATGGACATCACCGGACTACTATTCATCCACGGAAAACCGAACGCCGCAAGTACAAGGGCGTGCTGAAATATTCTGTAATACCCTTGGCAACCAAATCTGATGAAACCGTTCTTCCAGCAGGATGGGGCTCTCCACACTTTGGGATTGACGTGCGATAGTGGCTTGACGCTAACTCCCCGGGGCAGTGGATTGAGAGACGAGGTCCTATCGAGTGGCCACCACGTTCGCCTGATCTGACCGCAATGGGCCTTTTTCTGTGGGTTCACATCAAATCCAAGGTGTACGATGTGAAATTCAAGTACTTCGGTCACCTCATACAGCGCATCGAAGCGGCATGTCATGCCATCATTGGGGCCACCCTCCTAAAAGTGCAGGATGACCGGATGGATCGGATTAACCTTGCATGACGTGTGACTGGAGTCACATCGAACAAATTCTTTAAAAGCAAACCTCATTCAGTTATGTACACGTCAGTAATAATTGTATGTTTAGTAATAAGTAATCATCATAAATATGAATTACCTACGTGTATGGTGACTTATGCGCCATCCTGTATATTTTATCACTGTAGGCGAAATGCTTATATTTTAAATACGGTGTTACTTTTCTACAAGTATCTAAGTCGGTACCGAGATTTCACTATAAATACATACCCCGAGGCCCACTGAATCCGAAAAAAAAGCATATTTAGGAAAAGGTCTGTGTATTTGTGAACAGCATAACTCAAAAATGAAAACTCTGATAAGTACCAAACTTGATATTTAAGTCAGCATCTTCAGTAATTTCCGGGATAGGCTTTATTATTTGAATCCATATCTACAATTTATTAGTGTAATATGAAAGAGTTTAATCATAAAATAATTAATTACAAAACTTGCATCGTGTGGACTAATTTTTCAAAACAGTAAAAACTATCATACAAAATTAGTATAGCAGAACTAATTTTAAAATGTGAATGAAATTAGTGTACATGTTATACATTAAAAACTGACTTCTGTATTAAAATTTCAAACGAAACAAATTGAAATTGAGGATTTTAGAAATTTCGCAGATGGGTATCGTTAACTGCTACGTATGTAATATCGCGACGGTTTTTTTAAGTATTGAATGTATGTTAGACATTCTCTGTGAGGTAATAGCTTTCCTGTTCCATTTATTTATTACTATTCGTTTTAATCTACGTGGAACCTAGGTCGTGGAATTAGAAGTACCCAATTCGGTACCCCCTGTGGAATGTGGGGGGTGGGGAGGAGCAGAGAGATTAGCCGGATTTGGTTTTGACTTGCGATCTGTTGAATGGGAGCTATAAGAGTTAAGATATCGTCATTTTTTACCACTACCAATGTCGTCGTTCCTAACGCTCCCCATATGGCCTATGACAGTCGTGTAATACCTCATTTCACCAAGCGATGACTGGACCCATTTCCGAGGTGGAGGCACCCAGCAGGCGGTAATCCGATGGTAGGGTGATGATGAGGATGGCGGTGAATGAAAGGACCTACAGCTTGTACCGAGTACTTCGAGCCACGTTGGGCCTTGTAGATACTTAACTTGAGCGTGGATAGGGCCGGCTTAAAATCGCCCATCCAGAGCCGGGAATCGAACCCCGAACCCTCAGTACGAGAGCCGGAAACGAAACCACCGCGCTACCCCCCGGCGCCCTCTGCTACTAATGCTAGACCTTCAATTCTTAGCTGGTGTTTTTACTTTCTCTACTGCTTACCTATAGGAAGTAAAGCAAGTATTGTATTCCACCCAAAAATTCGATACCGTCATTTTACCTCAAGTACACGTTTGGTGACTTCCTGGGGGGGGGGGGGAAGAAAAGAAAAAAGAAGAAAAAAAAGGTGTTTGTGTGTGAACAGCACAATTGAAAGCGAAACATCGTTTAAATACCAAACTTGGAATTTAAGTTCAGTATCTTCCAATGATGCAACACGAAAATTTCCAAGAAAATCCCCTCCCTTTACGTGGAAAGTTTTTTGTCGAAAATTTTCATTTTTTAAAAAATGACTAACGATTTTGATTAAAATACCATACATATGTTTGAGATATTTTCATGACAAATGAAATGCGTATCTGGGAAATAGCCTCTGAAGACCTCTTAATGCTGAATGTCTTTTACATAACTGGTAGGTAAATCGTAAGAAATAGACAAAACCTTAATATACAAAAAATGTAGCTCTCCTTACAATTCATGTCAAATAAAATTTGTTTGTGGACTTAGACATTTCCGAGATATTCCTTGTTTTTTTGGTTTGAATTTTCAAATATTTATACTTTCCTCAAATGGGAAGTGGTATTCGTATTTTTTCCTTTCTTTCTTTATTCATGCAAAGGGCACGGAATTTCAAAGCGACACGCTTTTTGAAGGTCTGACTGTCACCTTACCTACTGTATCTTACAACGAAATGCGTAAATGTGAATTATCTTTTTTTCTGGATTAACAAGAAGTAGATAGAAGAATAAGTTTTTGTAACATTAGTTGGTAGAGGAGTGGGTAAAGAAAGTCATTTGAGTGCAACACATAGGATTATTAACATAGGTTAAAATCATCTTAATTTATCTAATTTATTTGTTTGTCATTTATTTAGTAAAAATAAATCCTGTTACTCGTAGAAACGGAAGAAAATGCTTCAGCAGAAAAATGTATAATTTGTATTAACAGACTGATTCTTGTAATAAGATCTTAATGTTGACGTTACGTAAAGTCTCTACATATGAGTTAATCTCGAAATTTCCTATTAAAAAGCACAACGCGTGGTTTAATTGTAAGCAGAAGTAAAAGAAAGTGTTAAGAGCTGACCCCCGTGTTTTTTCCCCAAAGCCCAGAAGTATGAAACACGAGTGTTTACGACGTACGTAGACAGCAGCGACCTGGATTTCCGAACGTCGTGTCAAGGCGGACCGGCAGACATGGCAGGAAATTTCGCTGTCTGTCGCAGGAACTGGAAATGGCAAAGGAAAAAAAACAAGACAGGCTTCTAGTTGTGTAACTGGATATTCTCATTTCACAGCCACGCGCCACGGCGATTGTACCGTAGGGCAGGTCACATTATTCCGCTTCACGTGTCCTTTTCATTTCTTACTAGGATTTCTCTTAGAGCCTTCCGTAATAACAAATTAGCGTGAATTTCTTGCTTCAAGGAAACTCGGTATTCACTGCTTGGCGATTGTAAAATCAGAGATAGTGCTGGGCCCTAAGCGGGTTCGGACTTGAAAGTAAAGACGAACAAATTCATTAATCACACTCAACATAACATTTTCTTCTTTAACGTATGGTGTTTTAGCACGATTTTGTGAAAATAAAAAATAACGAAAACCTTCTATGTAAAAGGAAAATAAACACAAAAGGTTAACTTATCAGAATTTTTGGGCAGCTATATTGGAGATGTTCCGAACAGCACAGTTATTGCAGCATGCACACATCCACAGCAGTAGTTATGTAGTGGTAACTGCGAATAACGTTACAATACACGGCAGCTGCAAACTCCAACTTCCTCCGTTCACCCACACCTAGGACATCCGGGGCAGAGTGCAGTAATAGGGGCGAAATGTGGTCAATAATGCAGTATGCAGCCAAAATTCCGTTTACTACATGAGGACTCCAGGACCTCAGCCACCACTATTTCTATAAACTCACTCCTCAATTGATCCCATGGACCTAAGTGAATCCCTTACTAGACCTCCCAGCGCGGGGGAAAAAAATCCCTCATGGCGGTACCGGGTCCCTTAGCACCGCAGGCAGCAGCGCTTGCTGGAATAATAACTGCAAAATGATTTTATTTAAAATAAAGGTAGACAGTCAGGTCCGCGTCGGGTGATACAGTGTAAGTATTCTCGGGCTCGAGTCTAAGTATTTCGGCCGTGCAGACCTCTAATGCATATAAATGTTACCTGTACAAGCGCATTTTCGAAGGGTTCTTCCCACTGAAAAGAATGCATCCATATCTAACTGTTCTGGTATTCGGGGTCACTACTCCACAAACACTATGAACAACCCTACTTCTGCTAACTGAACAATCTTCCTACGCCAGTAGCAAACCTTATAGATATACTACAAATGGAATATTTGAGTGCGTCCAAGTAACCTGGGAAAGTAGGCAACCCATTTTGATAATTGTTTCACTATCGAAATGCACTGTTCACTACAAGATATTTCAGAAATATAAAGCTTTGGGATTACGTAGTTCTGTCAACAGATTTCATTTTAGTTTTGTTGAGACTAACTTCAGAAGAACAGCTATATGTACTATGATTAGTACTGAACAATCTTTGTGTTATTGCACAAATGCATCCATGAAAGATGGTACATTTAGAAAGCTCTCTGTATAAACTATCCTTAATTTTGTACCAATCGAAACAGATATAAAGCGTATGCACAATTTTCCCTTAAGCTGTTAATTACAAAATGTCAATTCATGCTAATCGTTCGTGAGTTGTTTCATGTGAACCTGCTACAAAGTTACGTCAATTAGCACCTTGTACTAGCCAATGCACTTAAAAATGGCGCAAGTTGTGTATTCAGAGAGGACGTTAAATAGATGAAGAAACGATCTCCTAAGGATATGCAACGAAGGTTTGTTTTGATTAGAGTACTTCAGATTGTACAAGTTATCTAATGAGGTATTGATAGGTTTTTTTTTTTTCAACATACAGAAGCAACAGGTTATTTTGGGAACTCTAAACCATGCAGATGAGGCCTTCCAAATCTGTTTGCTTACAGCTGAGATCTAGTTCCAGCAAATCACCTGCTCACGCACGGACGTGAGTTGATGCTTTTACAAAGCAGAGAGCATCAGGGATGGCGAGTTGATTTTGTGGCTTCAGGAACTGTCATATCATTGCCTAGCTGGGTAGATACACAAACATGTCGTCCTCCGTGGTGTAGTGGTTACCATGCTAGCCTCTAGTTCCAGAGGTCGCGGGTTCAAACCCGGCGGAGGGCGATGCATTTTTTCGGGCGTAAACATCCTTAGCATGGTTTCCTTCGGAAGGGAAGTAAAGTCGGTGGTCCCGTGTCGTAGATTTACGACACGTAAAAGAACATCAAGCCTGATAAAGAGGCCTCTGAGCAAAATTACCAGTCTTCCACGGCCAATATAGAATGGGACGCCCACAGCAGTTAAAGAGCGTCCATAAATAAAACTCAATTTATTTATTTACTCAAACATGCTGGACAGATCACTAACAGATTTCGCAAAACGGTGTGCTCGAAATGTGAGCATTAAAATGAAACACGAAACTAGGGATTTTAGTACAGGAACGAAAATATCTGGATATTTAATACTTTGATGTTGAAGCTAACCGAGATGCAATCTGGTGACTGCAACTTAGTTGACAGTGAGGAAACTGCACTCAACTACGTCGAAGGTGGCCGCATTTTCTGAGAGGATAGCAGGAGTGGGTAAGGTATTCTGATGTTGCCCTCGAGCTTACATACATCAAGAAATTTGGGTGAAAAAGATATGAGTAATACCAACTTGACACTTGCACATTCAGAGCAGGAAGGAAGTCTCCGACTCCTCTATGCTGGGCCTGAAAGCGACTGCACATGTATAAGTTTTTAGGAACTTATGGCTGGTTTTATTGCCGATTTCGTCATTTAAAAATTCTGTTGCCTCTCCAAGTATTAACTTCCCAAGAGTAAGTTATATTGTTAGACAAAGTTCGTCATAGTGTCCAATGATGTTAATAAAATAATATAAAAATTGCCAACAGTGTGTTTTGTTGTCAGCCGAGCTCTTCTGAAATAACTGCACAACTTCTTATTATGCAATGTTCTGCTTGATTCGCAGTTATTTCTGTTTTACATGCAGTGAAGTAAATCTATTGTCACATTATTTTCGTTCTGAAACTAAGACTTATGATTCTCACATGGGAATATCGCAAACCAACACAATGTTTTAACGCCTTGTTCTAATACCAATAATACTACTACTAAATTTGTGTGTCGAATATCCGTGAAAGGACAAGGCACACCAAACCGACTATTGGGTTCACGCCCGCATGTTCATGGCAGAATTGGAAAATCATCCAGCCTATATAGGGAATTCATGCGGTCGGCATCACGGTATGTTGGTTTTCGTGAACAACATGTCGTAGGTATTTGTATTCCTTACGATTCTGAGAGGACACCACTTCTAAAAATAGGCTAAAAAATCCGCATCCCCACCGATCCAGGCAAATCCCATGGCCAAGAACCGGAGCAACACACTGTGGCTCATCACAGGAGATTCTAAGTGGCAAATGTGGATATTTTATACTTAGTGTTATCTGATGATAGTTAATAGAAAAGTAAAGTTGGAAAGAATACTCTTGAATGAAGCAAACCAGTGGACGAATTTGTGAAGTAATGTATTATTATTATTATTATTATTATTATTATTATTATTATTATTATTATTATTCCGAAGTAATCATTGCACAGGAAATTGAAGATATGGAGTATATATATGGTGAGAAAATTCTTAAGATGTATGGGATGTAGTACAGAGACTGAAGAGTTAGTTTGATATAAAAAGGTTTCACAAGAGGTTGTGAACAATTTGAGTACTTTGGAGTTAGAATTGATAAAGAAACTGGACAGGAGAGTGAGAAAGACAGGAATAACAAAGCTAGAGCAACGACAACCATGTTATGTAGTATTTTATGGGACAGAAATATAATCAATAAATTGCAAGTATACAAATCAATATTTAGCTGAAATTTGGAAACTCAATAAACACTTTTTTCGAAGTTACTGTATATGGAATTGGAATTTTTAAGGTCAGCAATGCATTCAAAATTAGAAAAAAAATCTTATGTGTTACACTCACATGACTTTCTGTACTCTTGTACAAACTATTTTTACAAACTCTTATTCTCCTTCTATTTCATATTAATCGAGATAAATATTTGCGTAAACGATCTTTTGACATGCAAAGAGAATTGCATTTTACACATAGCGACCAGTTCTAAAAATATTTAACCATCGCTTAAGGCCTACTATGTTCCCCTTGTTTTGTGTTTGCAAGGGCAATATAAGCACAGACATATCTCTTAATAGCTGGTTGCTATGTGCAACACCATTCTGTTTGCCACAGATTAATACTCTTTGCATATAAAAGACAAAAAAATGAATAACGAATTCCCATTTGAGAAAATAAGTATTGAAAAATTTAAGGGAATAACAAGCAATATCTCGAAAATGGTTTACTCAAAAAAAAAGTATATGACAAATTGTGTATTTTAACGCGATCTACATTTTTTGTGTAGTAAAATTTTGTCTATCTCTTATGGTTTATCAGTTATGCAAAAAGTCGTTCACAATGAAGAATACTTTGGGAGACATTCTCAGAAAATTAAGATATACATTTTATTTGTCATGAAAATATCTTAAACATCTGATATTTTAATCAAAATCGTTAGAGCCATTTTTGAGAAAATTAAAATTTTCGAAAAATGTTCCACGTAAAGGGTAATCTGGGGTGGGGGGATTTTCATGAAAACCTTCGTGTCGCATCTCTGGAAGATACTGAACCTAAATACCAGGTTTGGTGTTTATCCGACTGTTCGTTTCTGAGTTATGCTGTTCACAGACACATACACACTCGCACAGACACACACGCGGACATGTTTCTAAAAATGCTTTTTTTTTTGGATTCAGGGGGTCTCAAAACATATATTTCCAGTGAAATCTCTGTATCGAATTTTTGGATGGAATACAATACTTCCCCTGCTTACTTACTATACGTAGTAGAGAAAGTAAAAATAGAAACATTGTCATTAAGGAAGAAATGAAAGTTAAGAATTCTGCGTTAGAATATGTAAGATATAAACTGCTAAACTCGTATGGACACTCAGGAGAATACCAGAGGAAAGAATACCCCGAAAAGTTTGGGGATAAAAATTGAGTTTTATTTATGGACGGTCTTTAACTGCTACGGTTCTTAGCGTCCCATTGGGCTAACATGGTATCACTAGACCACGAACGACAGTTTGGAAATGGCGTCCACCTGGGAGAAGAGGAAAGGGTAGACCCAGAAATGCTTGGATGCAGGAAATAAGCGGGGATGAAGTAAATGATAGGGATAAGTGGAGAAGAAAAATTAAACTTCAGGAACAGGAAGACGTGTAAGCATTGTTTGTTATTATCTTATCAGCAGCAGCAAAGGTCGAAGGCTTACATCCCACCAAAAATGCGGCTTGCAACCATGTGTTTTTTCAGAAAATTGAATTTGGAAGTAAGTTTGTGTGTGAAATGTTAGCGCACACTGGACACCCCTTGTTACACGGGCACCAAGTGTGTGGCACACTTCTCACAGAGTTGTCAATGATAATTTTGGAGATAGCATTCTACTCAATGTCCTCGCAGCTCACGTAGGTTCGCATCCGCCGGTATCACTCACTGACAGATATTGCGTTACGTAACGTGCGCGGATGTGTTAAATATAGGTACCGTTCCTATCTCGTGTTATGCTACTGTTTATTCACGCACGCTTGTTACTTTCTCTACTACTTACCTAGTGTAGGGAAAGCATTGTATTGTATTCTGCTCAAAAACTGATATGGAAATTTCATTGGAAATACACCTATGAGGCCTCCTGAAACAAGAAAGAACATCTTTACTAAAAGCTCTGTGTGAACAGCATAACTCAAAAATGAAATGTCGGAAAAATACCAAACTTGGTATTTAAGTTCATCTTTCAGAGATGCGACGTGAAGGTTTTCAAGAAAATCTCCACACCCCCAACTACTCTTTACATGGAAAGTTTTCATTGTTTTTTTTTTTTATGTTCTCAAAAATGACTCCGACGATTTTGATTCAAGTAACCCATGTTTTTTATACTTGTATGTCAAATGAAATGTATATTTTACATTTTCTGCGAATAGCCTCCAAAGTCCTGTTGACTGTTAAGTAATTTTGTATAACTTATAAACCGAAACAGATAGAAAAAGCTTATTACATACAACATGTAATTTTTTACATTGACATGACTTACTCTACCCTCTATCGTTTAATGGTGAGTATACAAATTATTCTTACTCAAGTTTATTTTTCTATCTACTACATTTTCATCCAATTAAACCTTTACAGAAATAGCTACATTACACATTTCGTTATAGATACAAAGAGAAATGTGATAGTCAAATGTTAAGAACTGGACGCTATATGCTGGCCTTAAAATTCCACATTGTTTCCATGACATCGCGAGAAACAACTGAATGTTAAAGGGACTTTAAGAGAATGACCAAGAAATGAACAATTCGAATCTTTAATAACGGATGTCTCAGAAACAGCTTATACCATAAAAAAACTAATTTGAAATAAATTGTGTGTTTTAAAGAGAGCTACATTTTATGTAGTACGTTTTCGTCTGTCGCTTCACGTTTATCAGTTATATAAGATTATCAAAATTCCTTCCGAATGAAGAGGGCTTCATAGGCTATTCTTCGAAAATTCAAGGTAAACATTTTATTTGTCATGTAAATATCTTTCATGTATGGTATTTTAATGAAAATCGTTAGCGCCATTTTTTAGAAAATAAAACATTTCGAAAAATGTTCCACGTAAAGGGCAGTTTGGAGTGGGGGGATTTTGTTGCAAATCTTCGTATCGCATCTTTGGTAGTTATTGGACCTAAATACCAGTTTCGTATTTATCAAACGTTTTGTTTTTGAGTTATGGTGTTCAATGATAGACACACAAATAGACATGTTTCAAAAAATGCTTTATTTGAATTCCTAAATTCCTATTACTTTCTCTACTACGTATAGTAAATAGGGGAAGTATTGTATTCCACCCAAAAATTCGATACCGAGATTTCATCGGAAATACATGTTTTGAGATCCCCTGAATCCAAAAAAAAGCATTTTTGGAAACATGTCCGTTTGTGTGTGTGTGTGTGTGTGTGTGTCTGTGAACAGCATAACTCAGAAATGAACAGTCGGATAAACACCAAACTTGGTATTTAGGTTCAGTATCTTCCAAGGATACGACACGAAGGTTTTCAAGAAAATTCCCCCACCCCAGATTACCCTTTACATAGACGAGTTTTCGAAAATTCTAATTTTCTCAAAAATGGCTCTAACGATTTTGATTAAAATATCATATGTTTAAGATATTTGTATGACAAATAAAATGTATATCTTGAATTTCCTGGGAATGTCTCCAAAAGTATTCTTCATTGTGAACGACTTTTGCATAACTGGTAAACCATAAGAGATAGACAAAATTTTACTACACAAAAAATGTAGATTGCGTTAAAATACATAATTTATGTCATATACATTTTTTTGTTGAATGAACCATTTTCGAGATATTACTTGTTATTCCCTTAAATTTTTCAATACTTATTTTCTCAAATGGGAATTCGTTATTCATTTTTTTGTCTTGGATATGCAAAGAGTATTAATCTGTGGGAAAGGGAATGGTGCTGCACCTAGCAACCAGCTATTAAGAGATATGTATGTGCTTAAAGGCTACTGTATTTCCAAATTGCCCTTGTAAATATATATTCCCCTTACATCTACAAGAAAATTAGCAATAAGATAGAGTCTGCAAATGTTTATCTCGATTAACATGAAGTAGATGGAGAATAAGCGTTTGTAAAAATAGTTTGTACAAGAGTAGAGAAAGTCATGTGAGTGTAACACATCAGATTTTTTTGTGTGGAATGCAATATCTTTTCTACCTACTATGTGCATTGGGTTGCAATGTGCACAGTAGTGCGTTGAGGAAGTTAGGTGAGTGAAAGAAGTTGTATATTACAAATCCAGCTTTCTCAAAATCTATTAATTAGGTAAATTAAACTAAGTAACAGCATGAACGAGTTATTAAACATTTACGGACCAGTTCATGGAGTGACAGTCGGATTAGGTTTTACCATATGTTTTTGTAGACCGTAAGTTGTATAACTAAATATGGCAATAGAAGGAGAAGGTATTGTTCTACCGCTAAACCGTTAGTTTGTAAGCTTTTTTTCCGTAAGAACTCCGGTAACAGTGAGCATATTCTTACGATTTGGCACTCATTTTCAAATAAGCAGGAGATGCAGTCATATATCAAACAGGGCCCCCGAAACTGGGGCAGAGCACCGCAAGTGGGCCGGAGAGGCGTTTTTTGCTTACAACGTAACCCTTGGAAGGAAGGGTTGAGGGGGAGACTGGATGGGACGGGGTCCCTTACAGTTCCGGGTAGAACGCATCACATGCCAGCGAGTTCTGCCTACAAATTCCGAATCCCTCGGGGCCCAGAGTTACGCCCAGAAAGAGGGTCTGTCAACTGTCCAACCAACGCCAGGGAGAAACCTTTCCAAAGCGCATATCCATCTCACAAAATCTGGTCCTACAACCTGAAACAGATGACAGGAAGTTCGTGGTAGAAGAGGATCCACCCAGGAATTTGCCTACCGACCCGGATTAAACACGATATAACCCTGGCCAGAAGGGAGTCGAACCCGGCACTTCCCGAATGCGAGCTTCACGCTTTACCGCACACCCAGTAGTGAGCATACTTATTTTAACACCCAAGTACCATTGTAATGTGTGGTGCACAGCGTTACAGCTTGTACGGCAAGTACGTACGTATTGGGTTGTTATTCGTTAAACATTGCTGGTGGTGTAGTTCGTTCGTCCAATTTTGTTAAAATCATTTTCTTACATACTGTAAAATATTCCCATTTCTTCTTAAACCTTCACTGTTTTATGTTTTTTTATTCACTAATATGTCCCGTAACATACTGTATTACATGGTTTATAGAAACACAATTCAGTAATTTAAATGCAAAATAAAATTAGTATATACATTATTATTAACAAGTGTTCACGACTTCAAAATTTATTCTTTTACCAAGAATTGTTTTGCTACATATGCCACTCCTCCTCCAATTCCTAAGCCGATTTAGATACCCCTATCACAGGCACCTTAATGCAAGCAATTCGAATATCCATGTTCGTTAAGGCGAGACGAAATGGACTGGTCATCCATTCAAAGCCGAACGTCGTGAGTTCGAGTCCCAGCAGCTGCAATTTAAGTTGAGCATCAGCCTGTGGTAAAGGATGATGAGAGGGCCCACGTAAAATAAGCGGTGTGATGGCATGCGCGGATGATGACGGGCTTACACTTCACTGCAGTTGCATGGATTTTGCGTTTCGTTCTATAAAAGAAACACTCAATAATACTGAAATAAATGTGTATGCTTATGATATAAAATAGCTACAAATGCGCTTATTTTACTCTTAAATGCCAGCACATTATAGAATAACGAAAAACAGTGTTAAGATATTCTAATGCTTTGACAACACCATGCATTAGAGGATTGAAGTAGATATATGCATATTTATTATTGAGAATGTTATATTCTTTTGCTTACAACTGTTCAAAATTAATACCCTTAACGAAACGCACAGATGATTTTAAGTGCTTTGTATAGCAATTAATTGGACAATTTCCAACACTTTTAACTGTGGTCTGGTGCATGCTGCGTTGTCAGTTTAATAACGAGCATAGGTGATGATCAACTGTTAGGTTTCCACTACCACATCCTGGGCTTTCCAACACAACCTGAGGTTCCAGTTAATACCGTTAAGTTTGCTGTAATTGTAGAAATGTTGGTCTTCAATCTGTCTGTCGCTGGTGATAAGAACCCCTTTCGTTGTGTCTGACCATATCCTTTGGCATTTTTCATACCTTCGTCCTCTCGGTTTCTGTTATTTTGTTTTTGGGCATCTTCCTTATCGGCATACGATTATCTCTGTTGCTTTATCAGCTATTTCATTTCCGAATGCACCAGCATCTGCTTTTATCCATTTAAAATGAATTTGCCCAGTGCTGACTAAAGAGGATTTTAATTGTTTGCCCAATATGGATCCATGTTTGTTGTTATTTTTCAATAAGTCGTGAATACAACCACTGTCGTTCCATAGTTTGCAAGTATTTCGTTTCACTTTGTCCTTAGAGCTTGTAGGATTGCCACCTGCTTGACTGCTTGATTATTGGAACAATTATTATCTAACTTAAATAAAATTGTTGTTGGGCTACCTCTTGTTCCTAAATATGACTACTGCTGATCCTATTTTTACTTTCTCTACTACGTATAGTAAGTAGGGTAAGTATTGTATTCCACCCAAAAATTCGATACCGAGATTTCACCGGAAATATATATTTTGAGACCCCCTGAATCAAAACAAAAAGCATTTTTGGAAACATGTCCGTGTGTGTCTGTCTGAACAGCATAACTCAGAAACGAACAGTCGGATAAACACCAAACTTGGTATTTAGGTTCAGTATCTTCCAGAGATGCGACACGAAGGTTTTCAAGAAAATGCCCCCACCCCAGATTACCCTTTACATGGAACATTTTTCGAAAATTTTAATTTTCTCAAAAATGGCTCTAACGATTTTGATTAAAATATCATTTGTTTAAGATATTTTCATGACAAATAAAATGTATATCTTGAATTTTCTGGGAATGTCTCCAAAAGTATTCTTCATTGTGAACGACTTTTGCATAACTGGTAAACCATAAGAGAGAGACAAAATTTTACTACACAAAAAATGTAGATCGCGTTAAAATACACAGTTTGTCATATACATTTTTTTTTGTTGAGTGAACCATTTTCGAGATATTGCTTGTTATTCCCTTAAATTTTTCAATATTTTCTCAAATGGGAATTCGTTATTCATTTTTTTGTCTTGGATATGCAAAGAATATTAATCTGTGGGAAAGGGAATGGTGCTGCACCTAGCAACCAGCTATTAAGAGATATGTATGTGCTTAAAGGCTACTGTATTTCTATATTGCCCTTGTAGATATATATTCCCCTTACATCTACAAGAAAATTAGCAATAAGGTAGAGTCTGCAAATGTTTATGTCGATTAACATGAAGTAGATGGGAGAATAAGCGTTTGTAAAAATAGTTTTACAAGAGTAGAGAAAGTCATGTGAGTGTAACACATCAGATTTTTTCCATTTATTTTGCTGCCGTCTGTGAACACTTCTATTTTGTATTGGTCATTACTGGTTACACATATTTCTAGCATCTCTGCAGGATACATCCATTGCGTTTTATCAATTGGTGCATAATACTCTAGAGGTTCCCGTAGTAATCTCTGTATTACATTATATTATATGTTTATCTTCTCTTCTACTACACTGTTATTTGGTTCGACTCCGGCCAATGCATCAATTCATTGGATTTCTGTAAGCTTTTGTGTTTTAATATTCATCAATCTTTGAACTCTGATATTTCCTTTCATAGATGTGTTCTGTATGCAGTACGAAGGGATTTGCCAGCTTGTTCTAAAGGGGCAAGGGTTTCGATTGGGATTTTCCAATGGTTTATCGGCTGTAGGCAGTTTCATAACGGAGGTTCAGGTACAGAATGATATAACGTTATCTAATCTCGGCGATACGAATGTGGGTCGCTGACCCAGTTGTAGGTACGGCCAGACGGGGACACGCGTGACGTCACAAGGCCGTCCGTGCATGATACCAGATGGACGACGCCGGGACGTCCGCTTCGCTTTTCCATTTCGCTTTGACTTCATCCGAAAACGGGAAACAACCACGATAAAATACACAGAGTTGTGTTCAATGTAGCATTTTCCTGCTTATTGCGTGGTTCTTAGGAAGAGTTGCAACAACTTAAGTGCCTCTTACAAGATCCTAAAGCCTCGCCCGTGCAAGGCATTTCAAAACACCCAACTTAGTGTTTACCCATCTAATTCCGCGGTTATTAATCATTAGGTCCGCTAGAAGAATGATTTATTATCTCCGTTGGAACTGTTAAATATGTAGGTATTCCACCTAAAAATTTGATCCCGAGATTTCACCTGAAATATATGTTTTTAGGCCCCCTGAACCGCCAAATAAAAGCACTTTTAGAAAAAGGTCCGGGCGTGTGTGCCTGTGAACAACTCAAAAACGAAAAGTCTGTTAAAACCTAAACTTGGTATTTAATCATCTCCCAAGGATGCGAGACGAAGTACTCCTTACATATAACATTTTTCGAAAATGTTGATTTTCTCAAAAATGGCTAACGATTTGGATCAAAATACCATATGTTTAAGATGCTATCATGACAAATGAAATGTATATCTTAAATTTTCTGGGAATAGCCTCTGAAGTTCTCTCTCTATATTCTGAATGACTTTTGCATAGCTGATAAACCGTAAGTGATACAGAAAATCTTGTTTACAAAAAATGTAGATCTCGTTAAAGCATACAGTTCTCTCGGTCATGCAAAGAGACCGGAATTTCAAAGCTGCCACATAGCGACCCGCTCTTAAAACATCCGACTATCGCTTAAAGCCTACTGTAGTCCCCTAACATCCAAGGAAATATACAATAAGAGAATTTCGGAAATGTTTATTTCGATCAACATAAAGTAGATGGAAGAATAAGCGTTTGTAAGAATAGTTTGTATAAGACTGAGTGTCATATGAGTGCAACACGTAACGTTTTATTTGTTTCTTTTTCTATATGACGTAAATAAAGATTAGTTATATAAGCCGTTGCTTCAAACAAGTCGAATTAAACTTACTGAATGGAAAAACACTTTTTCATCTAATGCAAAAAATAATTAGCATTGTGTGCATTGAAACTCTAGCTTCTTAATTGCCGATTTCATTAATTAATAGTACTACTTCGTTTAAATGGCAATGCTGCTGTCTGTGATTTATACTTTCGAGTACTTTATAAGCGCTTCCAGATAACAGATATTAAAACACCATGCATCTGGAAAAGTTGGTTTTGTAATTAACAACAACTGTTGGAGAGAATAAAAGGAATTCGAAAAAAATCTTTGGTCTCGTCTTTGGAAAATACTGAAATTAAATACAAAGTTTGGTATTTATGGAACATTTTGTTTCTGAATTACACTGCTCACACACACACACACATACACACACACACACACGGATATTTTTCTTACATATCTGTTGTTATACATTCACATGACTTACCCATTCTTCAACCAACTATTCTTACAAAAGATTCTTCTTCTTTGTACTTCATGTTGATCGAGATAAACATGAAGTACAATGGTTTTATTACATACTTCCTTATAGGTTCAATGGGTAAGGGCGAACACAGTAGATTTAAGTGATAGTCAATTTTTTTTAAAAGCTGGTCGCTATGAAACTTTGAAACTCCGTTGTCTTGGCATGATCAGGAGAGAGAGAAAAAATGAATGACTTCCTATTTGGGACAAGCATATGCATCTGAAAATTGCATCCAGTACTAAGGAATACTTCTAAAATGGTTAACGCCACAAAAAAGTTTATTTGTCATCAACTTTGTGCTTTAACGCGATGTACATTTTCTGTGAGTAAGATTTTGTGTAACTCTTACAGTTTACGAGTTATGCAAAAGTCGCTCAGAATGCAGAGAGAGGACTTCAAGGCTATTCCCAGAAAATTCAAAATGTACATCTTATTTGTTATAAAAATACCTTAACCATGTAGTATTTAAATAAAAATTGTTAGAACCGTTTTTCAGAAAATCAAAAATTTTGACGTGTTCTACGTAAAGGGTAGTTTGGGGTGGGGGATTTTCTTAAAAGTATTCCTGTCGCATCTTTGGAAGATATGGAACTTAAATACCAATTTTGGTATTTATCCGACTTTTCGTTTTTGTGTTATGCTATTCACAGAACACACACGGACTTTTTTTCTAATTTTTTTTATTCATGAGGCCTCAAAACATGTATTTACGGTGAAATCTGGATATCGAATTTTTGGGTAGAATGCAATACCTTCCGCATGTGGTAGAGAAAGTAAATATGACAGCCACGGCCGGCCTGATGTGTACGCGCCTACTGTATAAATACAAGAAGTTTCTAAGAATACCTTGTACATGTGACATAGTAACCGATATAGTAGTGCCTATCCCAGCCTGCCCTCTGAAAGGGTGCCTGCCCCGTCTGAGCAACGTTGCCACGTGGGCAGAGGCCGGAGAACTCTTGACAGCTGTGGGACATCTACATCAAAGAAGAAATACTTGTATTCTCTCCCCCACAACGCGCACGTGTCAGGCACTTGCTGTTACAACATGTGCACCCTCCCAGTGAGTCTTTACGTGTGCTCCCAGGATCAGACATACGAGAAATTCCAATTGAATGTCTATTGTCAAATTGCTTTCTCCCCTTTTAACTATGCTTTGATTTCAGAAATAACTAGAGCTGTTTTTGCTTGTTGAGCTTTAGGTTTCCTAACGTTGGTTTTGCTCTTAAACACACTCACATTGAGTCCCAGACTCTAAGGAGGATAGGGAAAGGTTTTGGTTAAAGAAAATTTCCCCGCATCAGTCGGGAGTCAAACCCGGGACCTCTGGCTTGAGAAGTAAAAGTGTTGTATTGTTGTATTTGTTAACCAATTCGAAAGTGATGCACCTAGTCCCCCTCTTCCTGCAGGTTTGCGTTACCAATTACTGCAATTAAATTGAGTTTTATTTATGGACGCTCTTTAACTACTGTGGTCCTTAGCGTCCCATTCTATACTAGGCGTGAAAGTCGATAATTTTGCTCAGAGGTCTCTTTATCAGGCTTGAGGTTCTTTTACGTGCCATAAATCTACGACACGGGACCACCGGCTTTACTTCCCTTCCGAAGTAAGCTATGCTAAGGATTTTAACACCAATAACTGCGATTGCCTATTCTTGAGTGTCCGAAGGTTGTATTTTTGTTTTCTCTACTTATAGTAAGTAAGAGAAATTATTACTTATACTCCACGCAAAAATTCTGTATCGAGATTTCACCGGAAATACGCATTTTGGAATCCCCTAAAAGGCATTTTTAGAAAAACGCGCGCGCGTGAACAGCATAACTCAAAAACGAAATTCAATCCGGTTTTAAGAGAAATAAGACAGGCTTTATAATTCTAAACTGCCGTGATGCATTCATATGACTTCCTTTTTTGACTCTTCTACAAACTATTCTTACAAAAGGTTATACACATTTCGTTACAGCTATAAGAAGTAGGCTAAAGCGATAGTCAAGATTTTTAAAAAGCGGATCACTATGTGATAACTTTAAAACCCCATTCTCTTTGCATGATCGCGGTAAAAAAGAATAGTAACTTACCATTTGAAAACTCCAACCCATAATAAAGAATATTTCTGAAATAGCTAACGCCAAATACAAAATTGTGTTTCACATAAATTTGAGCCTTAACGAGATGTACATTTGTGGTGTAATAAGATTTGTCTATTTCTAACAGTTCCGCCAGTTATTCAAAATTCATTCATGGTGAGGAGAACTGCCCAGAAAGTTCAGGAGACACATTTTATTTATTATGCAAATATCTTAAAAGTATGGTATTCTTTAGAAGATGCTGAACTTAAATACTAAGCTCTGATTTTAACCTACTTTACGTTTCTGGATTATGGTGTTCACAGACGAACACACACACACAGACAAAAGGTCCTTTTTCTAACAATGCTTTTTTTTTTAATTCAGAAGACCTGAAAACCTACATTTCCGGAGAAATATCGTTATCGAATTTTTGGGTGAAATGCAATACTTTCTCTCCTTACCTACTATAGGTAGTAGTGGAGAAAGTAATCTGAACGCAACCTGATTATAAAGTACTCAGTGGTTTTAAACAATTGTTTCCCATGTGTAAATCATATTTATTCCGTAATTTCTTAAGATACAGACTTGGAGCATCTTCGAAACGGGGTACGTAAATGATCGAAAACTCTGCATCCCTCGATTTTCATTTAATTTCTTTCTATTCAATGTCCGTGGTCCCTTACCACGAAAACACTACTGAGGAGGCTTAGGTAGTTTAAGCTCTGAAAGGTACCTAGAGGGATGGCTCAGGCGGTAATGTCTGTGGCTCGCACTCGGGAGCTCCCAGGGCCGGCTAATCTGACCGAAGGTTTTTTCGGGGTTTTCCCTGATCGCTAGGCGAATGCTGCGTTGTATAATTCGATCCGTGAATTTTCCTATCATCCCTTTCATCATTACATTTCATTTCCTTCTTCTTCACCGCCATATCAGGCATTGGGCTGATCAACCATCCTGGATACGCTACAATACAGAGTTTGCTTGCTCCTCGACGGGCTACTGACCCTAAGTATTGGACGGTAATCAGTTAAAGAAGAAAGAATAAGTACTGGAAGGTGCAATTAATATATTTAATATCAATATTACTACATTTAACAATCATTAGCAGGAGCAGAGGTTTCAGTTGTGAAGACAAGCCAGTACTGCACATACAGACTCCAGGAGATAACGTGGAAGAAGCCTGGGCGCTTTGATAGCACAACAAACATTCTGTATTATTTACGTTGTGTTGGGTGCGTTCTGTTGACACTTGTCCACATGTGTCGAGCCACGTGGCCGACTAATTTTATTGTCTGCTAGTTTAGATGTGCTGATAAAAACCTCGAACCGAAAATGGATTTGTTTTTGTGACTTTTCTCAGCAGGGGAGATTTCGGGACGTGTGGCAGGCAGACGTATACACCGCACATGTGTTGCGAAGTGTACATAGACCTTGCCCACCAACAGAGACCAAACACTTGTCTAATTTCAGCTTAAGCTACGTAAACTAACAGCTGAAGGAATTGCTAACACGTGGTCCCAGATTGCAAGCAGTTAAGAGAAAATGAAGACTGGATTACTTTAAAATAATCTATGCAATTCTACCATCATAAACAGGCTCTTTCTGTTTTCAGTAGTCTGTATAACAGGTTCATTATGACACGCGTGATAATAACAGCAATGTCGTAGTAGTGGTATTCCAAGCTGCCGTGACTTATAGAAAGAAGAAGAAGAAGAAACCATTTTATGATACTCTTTTCTCGGAGTAACGAAGATGCAAAAGCCTCTGTACGTTATTAAATATAGAATAATTAAGA
Organism: Deroplatys truncata; assembly: GCA_030765065.1. Lineage (NCBI taxonomy): Eukaryota > Metazoa > Arthropoda > Insecta > Mantodea > Mantidae > Deroplatys > Deroplatys truncata. The sequence goes on from CM060979.1 coordinate 21,237,920, forward strand.
TCTGAATTTATAATGCTGTGCTGGTAATAATAATAGCCTACATAACAGCCCTTAACAGTTGCTCACTTCTCTCCCAGGAAGGGAATGCGCGCAAGTGGCTTATCTTGCTTATCGATTCAACACGCCAGGTGATAGCAAATGAAATCCAGGGAGAGAAACTAACGTCACATTTACAAACATATGAAGACGCTCACGCTTATACCAGCTATGACTGTTGATTTATTTTCTACAATTTATAATGTTAATCCTGCATAAAATGTATCCACTCGCCATCGTTCACACGACAAGCATTCACTCGTGCCATAATCAAAATTATCCACATGTTGCATGGATTACTATTAAAGTAAAATTAATGAGGCTTATGCCGCTTGAAGAGAACAGAGTACGCTCCTGTCAAGAGTGACTTCAATACAAACAGAACAAACAAATTGTAATAATATTATGTCGCTGCATGGTTACAAACTGAAAATGTTAGTTTCACGGTCTTTTGCATCGTTGCATTTAATTTTTGAGTTCTCTATTACTTACCTATAAAGTAGAAGTATTGGTTTCCATCCAAAATTTTTATATAGAGATTTCACTGGAAATATACGTTTTGAGGTATGCTTTGAATAAAAAAAATCTGCTGTGTTACACTCACATGACTTTCTCTACTCTTGTACAAACTATTTTTACAAACTCTTATTCTCCATCTATTTCATATTAATCGAGATAAACATTTGCAGAAACGATCTTTTGACATGCAAAGAGAATTACATTTTACACATAGCGACCAGTTCTAAAAATATTTGACTATCGCTTAAGGCGTACTATGTTCCCCTTGTTTTGTATTTGTAAGGGCAATATAGAAATACAGTAGCCTTTAAGCATAGACATATCTCTTAATAGCTGGTTGCTATGTGCAGCAGCATTCTCTTTGCCACAGATTAATGCTCTTTGCATATCCAAGACAAAAAAATGAATAACGAATTTCCATTTGAGAAAATAAGTATTGAAAATTTAAGGGAATAACAAGCAATATTTCGAAAATGGTTCAGTCAAAAAAAAATTATATGACATAAATTGTGTATTTTAACGCGATCTACATTTTTTGTGTAGTAAAATTTTGTCTATCTCTTATGGTTTATCAGTTATGCAAACGTCGTTCACAATGAAGAATACTTTTGGAGACATTCCCAGAAAATGCGAGATATACATTTTATTTGTCATGAAAATACCTTAAACATATGATATTTTAATCAAAATCGTTAAAGCCATTTTTGAGAAAATTAAAATTTTCGAAAAATGTTCCATGTAAAGGGTAATCTGGGGTGTGGGGATTTCCTTGAAAAGCTTCGTGTCGCACCTCTGGAAGATACTGAACCTAAATACCAAGTTTGGTGTTTATCCGACTGTTCGTTTCTGAGTTATGCTGTTCACAGACACACAGACTGACACACAGACGGACATGTTTCCAAAAATGCTTTTTTTTGGATTCAGGGGGTCTCAAAACATATATTTCCGGTGAAATCTCGGTATCGAATTTTTGGATGGAATACAATACTTCCCCTACTTACTATACGTAGTAGAGAAAGAGAAAAATTTGTCTTCTATGAATAACATAAGTCAAAAACGAAAAGTTGGCTAAACGCTTGGTATTCAAGTTTAGCGTCTTCCCGGGATGCGACACGAAGATATTTAAGAACATCTGTGAATCAAAACATATAACTGTTTGAATACGTGTAGAGGAAAGCAGAATGGAAAGGACAACAGAAAAGTAGAAAGAAAACCAATATTATAAAATGCAATAATACTCTGAAACTTTCTGTGCAGAACAGCATTTGTAGTTAGTAGTTAACATGCTTAGCCTCTAAACCCGGAGATTTTAGGTTCGATTCGAGACTGCGAATGTGTGTGTTCGTATGTATGTGTGAAAGAGAGACATTCGGAGTTTGAAACTTTTAACAATGGCATACATTAGAGCTCTTATAGGCGCAGAAAACAATTACGAAAGTATTGATATGTTCACCCTATCGAAAACGTGCAAATAACAAAACTAGAAAGAAGCAGAACTACCAGGTCTTCAAGGATCCTTAAAAAACGGAGTTCTCATTTATTTTACATGTAATGCTTGTACAGATTTGTACACTAATCATTTTACATGTTGACATCAGTTGTTTATTAAAGCTCCAACATTTCGGTTACATGTTGTTATCATAGATGTAGACATAGTTCCAGATGTGTTGAGATAGATGCATACTGTATTGAATTGTTGCATCTACGACTGATTCCCGAACTTGACAGTTTCCAAAAAGTGCGTTGCACTCCTGTCGCTCGCAGTAATTGCATGAATGTGCGCAACGTGACTTTGTTTACGGTTGCATCCAGACATTTCCGAGATTTGTTAATTGGCACGCGTGACGCTGACTTCATATAGAAATGATGATGCAAGATGTCTGTCGGGCGTCATCGAACTGTTGCCATGCGGCATCGAAAACGTGACAGGAACAATCAATCACAGAGCACCCTCTCGGTGTAGCTGCTTTCAATATCGATTCCGGAAATTTATTTTATTTACAACCGTAGCAAAACGGCACGGCACAACTAAACAGTTACAAGTGCGAGAAGCACGCATTTTTCAAATTCAGCGTCTTAAACAGGAGCTTTCTCTTTAAGAGTGATATTCAATTGTTTATGCTCAATATGGGCCCTAAACTTAAATCTCACCAAATATGTTCATTTGAATTTCGCAAAATTGTTTATTGCGAATTTTTGTAGTGATCTTTAAATAAAATCATGTATGGAACTTATAGGACGTGGGTTTTTGTTAAACTCGTGAAACTTTCATCGCTTGCAACGCTAGTGATGGAAATCCTTCCACTCGTTGCTTCACAAGTTGCGTAAACATCTATTATGTATCCCTTTCAGATATTTGCTCTACTTGGTTCTAGCCTCATAGTCAATATTCTAATGTATGTGTGTGTATTGTCGCGTCGGACACATTATTGCTGTATATAATATTGTTGAGCTAATTGTTGTCCGGCGTGGCAATTCCATTTCCTAGTTGGGGGGTGAAGGCAATTGTGGTAATAGCTCTGTGTGTGTGTGTGTGTGTGTGTGTGTGTGTGTGTGTGTGTGTGTGTGTGTGTGTGTGTGTGTGTGTGTTATAGCTAGGGTCTAGTTGTAGCCAGAGTAGCGTCACTCTAATGTAAAACTTCGGAGGGAACGGGTGTATGTGTGATGGGTGTCTGTGTCTTTGCGCGTGCGCGTGGGGCATCTCCCCCAGTGTTTTGTGTGTAACCTTTTTGTGTACCATGTAGAGCACCTTGATTTATAATAAACCTGTGAATTCAAATGTAATTATTTAAATATATTCCACGCCCGCTTTAGTTTTGTGCAGCAAGCTCTTGGTAATTTTCTCGTGTGCCTCTGAGTTACGTTCCCCAATGTGTACGCCGGAGTAACTAAATTTAATATTTTAGCTGCAAACCTTTTGGCCTCACCCCGGTGTATAGCATTTTCATTATCATCTCTAGTGACGTTAAAGCCAGTAATTCTCTTTTTACCTTTACCCATAAAACGAAGCTAAAATTATAGAGCATGTACAGATGTGAACGTTTTAAAGGGAAGTAGTAATAAAAGGAAGAAAGAAATTTCTGATGGCTACATTAAAATAACTTTGTCTATTCACTATCGTTTATTTTATGTAGCTTCTACACACTATTCTTACAGAAGCTAATTTTTTCTATCTACTTCAAGTTAATCGAAATAAACAATTGCAGAAATAGTTCCATTATACATTTCGTTATAGGTACAAGAAAAAATTTAAGTTTTTTTATTTATGGACGCTCTTTAACTACTAGGGTTCTTAACGTCCCTTTCTTTATTAGGCGTTAAAGACCGGTAATTTTGCTCAGAGGCCTCTTTTATCAGCCTTGCGGTTCTTTTACATGCCGTAAATCTACACACGGGACCACCGGCTTTACTTCCCTTCCGAAGGAAGCCATGCTAAGGTACAAGAGGGATAGATGAAACCGAATCGATAGTTAATGTTTAAAAGCGGGTCGCTATACGCTGGACTTGACATGTCACGACGAGAAACAAGTTAATACCGACAGCACTTTAAAACTGAACAATTCAAACAATACACAATGGATATCTCCGAAATGGAGACGCCATTAAAATATTTTAAATAAATTGTGTGTTTTAAAGAGATCTATACTTTTTTGTGTGGTAGGTTTTTATCTCTTTCTCTTATGGTTTACCAGTTATACCCAATTCCTTCCTAATGAAGAGTTATTTAGGGTCATTACCAGAAAATGCACGATTTACATTTTATTGGTCATCTAACCATCTTAAATAGATGGCGTTTTAATTAAATTGTTAGAGACATTTTGAGAAAAAAATTAATGAAAAATTTCAATATAAAGGCTAGTTTGGGACGGAGGAATCTTCTCGTGGTGCATCCTTGGAAAATGTTGAACTTCAGTAGAAAGTTTGGTATATAACGGATATTTCATTTTTGTTACGTTGTTCACACACACACACACACACACACACACACACACACATACACATACACATACACACAAAGACTTAACGGCCATTCCCAGAAAATTCAAGATAAACATTTTATTTGTTATGCAAACATCTTAAACATGTGGTATCTTAATCGAAGAAGTTAGAGCTTTTTTGGGGGGATGAGGGATTTTCTTGAATTTTTTGTTTTTTAACTTTCTCTATTACGTATAGTAAGTAGGGGAAGTATTGTACTCCACCCAAAACTTCGATACCTAGATTTAACCGAAAATACATGTTTTGAGACACCCTGAATCCAAAAAAAAGCATTTTTGGAAACATGTCCGTGTGTGTGTCTGTGTGTCTGTGAACAGCATAACTCGGAAACGAACAGTCGGATAAACACCAAACTTGGTATTTAGCTTCAGTATCTTCCAGAGATGCGACACGAAGGTTTTTGAAGAAAATCCGCTCACCCCAGATTACCCTTTACATGAAACATTTTTCGAAAATTTTAATGTTCTAAAAAAATGGCTCTAACGATTTTTATTAAAATATCATATGTTTAAGATATTTTCATGACAAATGAAATGTATATCTCGAATTTTCTGGGAATGTCTCCAAAAGTATTTTTCATTGTGAACGACTTTTGCATAACTGGTAAACCATAAGAGATAGACAAAGTTTTACTACACAAAAAATGTAGATCGCGTTAAAATACACAATTTATGTCATATACATTTTTTTTTGTTGAGTGAACCATTTTCGAGATATTGCTTGTTATTCCCTTAAATTTTCCAATACTTTACGTTTTCTCAAATGGGAATTCGTTATTCGTTTATTGTGTGTACTGGACATACAAAGAGAATGGAATGCTCCACATAGCAACCAGCTCTTAAAATATTTGACTATCGCTTAAAGCCTACCATATTCCCCTTGCATCTACAAGAAAATTAGCAATAAGATTAACATCTCGATTAACATGAAGCATATGGAGAATAAGCGTTTGTAAAAATAGTTTGTACAAGAGTAGAGAAAGTCATGTGAGTGTAATACATCAGAATTTTTTTTAAGGTGCTTAACTTAGCCGCCTTTTAGTTTTTGAGTTATGACGTTTACGTACACACACACGTATCTTTTTCTAAAAATTCGTTAATCAGGGAGTTTCAAAACGTGTATTGACGGTGAAATCTCGGTATGAGTGGAACACAATACTTCCTCTACTTAATACAGGTAAGTAATAGAGAAGGTAAAAAAAAAAATACGTTGAACATACTTTTGGAATTTATAAACTAGGCGTCTTAAATTTTCACTTTTGAATATGGATACTGGTTGAAGGATGTCTGTGTGCGGTTAGCGTGTTCTGTAACAAGTTCCGTGGATGCTAATTTAGGGTAGCGTTGAAGCAAACAACTTCCTGCTACAGCATGTTATTTCCTAACCTCCTTCGCCTAGTAACATCAATTTAATGGCCAGGTTTTAACGTTTCATTGAACTGACCGCGGCCGATACGCGACGGGTTGCCTCATCTTTTGGTTGCGAACAACGCGCACCCTGGTCCATCCACGTGGAGATCCTGTTTAATATCATCGGTTGCAAAGAAGGCAAGCTTAGCTAATCCTGGAAAGGTCAACTCGTCCCACTTTGTGTTTCATGGCACTGTTAACGCTAAGGAACATGTTGCCCAAGCTTCTTCCTCTTAACGAAACAGGACGTTGCCAAATCCATTTAGGTAATGCACCTGTGAAATTTGAGCGAAAATCGTGAAAAATTAACTTTAAATTTCTTCATAATAAGATGAATTCAAAACTTTGAGTAAACATATGTTTTCCACACATTTAAGCTTCTAGGTAACGAAGCTATAAATGGACAGGTGCAATAGGCACGCCTAAAATTTAAACCTGTTTTCACGCAAAGTTTTTGCAGCATTTTTCCATACTAAAATATAAAAATCTGATATGGTAGTTCTGTTTCCAAACTTATTTAATGAAAAACCAGAATTTTTATGTGAATATTTTTAAAAAAGTCATCGTGTGGAGCATTTGTATTAGAACAATGAATTTACACAATAAAAATTAATATTTAAATAACCGTACAAGCTACGGTTTTGAAATATTGCAAAATTACTGTTATTGTGTGTAATAACTGGCATAAATTTCAGCAAAATGTCTTACACTCTGTGAAGTTTCTAAATTTCACAGTTACACCTTACCTTAACTATTCATGGATCATCAAAATCACCTCTCGTCATCCTGAGAATCATACCCTGGTCCATATTATTGCTATTCATATTATATAATTAAAACAAATATCTTTTTGCACGATCGGGTAATTTCTGCATCTTCCCGATGATATTATTGGCAAAATAGTTTTATCAAATCACCCGATTTAGCCGGATATTACACGGTAAAAAATGTATTTTTTCAACCTCCGGTTAAAAACCCAGAAAACGGGATAAATACCAGCTTTCCGTACTTATGCGGTACCTGGTGGGGATACCTTAAATAAAATTATCGACACTGCTTCAGGTCTACAAGAAAGTTCAAAACTTAATTTAATTCCCTCAAAAGTACGACATGTAATCGCTGAATATGACATCAGCAAATTGTTAATGTACTTAAAGATATGAATGATTTTTATTGAATTTTTAGAAAAAGGTCCGCGTGTGTGCACAGTATAACTCAAAAACGAATATTCGGATAAATACGAAACTTGGTATTTAAGTTATTTTTCTTCCAAACATTAGATCGAACATTTTCACGAAAATCCTCCGACCTTCAACTACACTTTACACAGAAAATTTTTTCAAGACTTTTGATATTTTCAAAAATCGCTCTAACGATTTTTATTAAAACTCCATAAATTACAGATTTTTACATAACAAATAAAATGCATATCTTGAATTTTCTGCGAAGTCCTCTTCTTTCGCAAGGAATTTTGATAATCTTGTATAGCTGGTAAACGTTAAGCGATAGACGAAAACGTACTACACAAAAAATATAGATCTCTTTAAAACACGCGTTTATTTCCAGTAACTATTTTCTGTGGCATAAGTCGTTTCCAAGATATACGTCATTGATGGTTCGAAATATTCAGCACGTTTGTCATTCCTGTAAAGTTCTGTTTTCATTAGTTTCCCCGCGATTGTGTGGAAAGAGGCATGGAATTTTAAGACCAGCGTATAGCGTCCACTTCTTAAACATTTGACTATCGCTGTTCCCTTTGTAACTATAACGCAAGGTAGCTATTTCTGCAAAAGTTTGTCTGAATTAAAATGAAGTAGATAAAAAAATAAGCTTTCGTAAGAATAGTTTCTGTACCATTAATAGAGTTAGAAGGTAAAGAAAGTCATGTGATATGTAACACATCAGATTTTATCCTTTCTGGTTATTACATAAGCAAATGGAGAGGCCATATAATGAATTAGCTTTATTCAGTGGTTAACGCTTGCTAAAGGACCCGAGTGAGAAAATGTCGAAAATTGTATTGGTTTAAAATCACCACACTAAGCAACATAAAATAATGGTTCAAAGAATTCACTTACCACCCATGGACCTTCCAGAAATTCACTAAAATATTCGTATAAACCTAGCCCCAGTTAATAAGCATTGCTTAAAAAATATATACTCTGGACCAACACAAAGGACAAAGTTCCAGTGGGAAAAACTTTTGATATTTATAAATTGAGTGTGAAGTTTGCAAGAAAGTGTGCATAGGGAAGACAAAGAGGAACATAGACACAAAGTTAAAAGAACGAGAAACGTGAAATAAAGGATCTTTCAACAAGAGTGTCCTATCTTTAACATGTGATAGCTGGCGTTGTTATTGAGTTACAGCAGTCATTTTTTTCACGTGGTTACAGTTGTTATTGACAAATAGCCATGGTACGTTACAGCATTCAGCAACGCGTAGAAATTGTGAAAATTTATTATCAAAATGGATCATCTGTTCGCCAAACCTTCCGTGTATTGCGTGCAGTTTACGGTGTGCATAATCGTCCCTGCGAGAGAACGATTCGGCGTTTGATCGATAAATTTGAAAGAAGTGGTTCTGTCAGCGATCAAAGAACGCCTGTACGTAATCGACGTAGGCACTCCAACAAAAACATAGACGCCGTTCGTGAGAGTGTAGGCGAGAACGGAAACAAATCAATTGCTCGTCGAGCGCATGAATTGGGGCTTTCGCCGACCATAACTTGGCGAATTCTGCATCTGGACTTGAAGTTTCATGCTTACAAAATGGTGTTAACTGAAGAACTAAAGCCCAACGACCATAGGTTGTGCCGTGTATTCGCTGACTGGGCTATGGAGCAATTGGAAGCTGACCCGGATTTTTGTCGAAAAATCATCTTCAGCGACGAAGCCCACTTTTGGATGGATGGTTGTGTTAACAAACAAAATTACCGCTATTGGAACAATCACAATCCAATGCAGATTCAAGAACGACCACTTCATCCCCAAAAGGTTACTGTGTGGTGTGGATTTTGGTATGGTGGAATCATTGGTCCATATTTTTACCAAGATGAAGATGGAGAAGCTCTGTCAATGGAGAAAGATACCGGGCTCTTATAAGGGACTATTTTTGGCCTCAATTGGATTATATGGATCTCAGAAACATCTGGTTCCAGCAAGATTGTGCCACGTGTCATACTGCTCTCGAAACAATCGATCTTTTGAAGGAGAAGTTCAGAGGTTTCATCATTTCCCGTGATGATGATGTTAACTGGCCCCCGAGGTCATGTGATTTAACGCCGTTGGATTACTTCTTGTGGGGTTATGTTAATTCTCGAGTTTATGTCAACGAGCCAGAAACAGTAAATGATCTTATGAATAACATCACGTGTGTATTCGTAAAGTTGGACCTAATTTACGTTCTTGTGTAATTGAAAATTGGGTCAACCGTATACGCGCAACCCAAAGAAGTCGCGGCGGTCACATAACTGATGTTCTCTTCCACACGTAATGACATTAATTATGTTCCAAAATAAAAAAAAATAAACCTTATCATTTATAGAACGTTTTTTATTTAAGTTCAAAGATAGGACACTCTTGTTGAAAGACTCTATATAAACAAACGGAGAAATCAACAGTACAGAGTATTTTTAGAGATCATGAATTGAAAGAGAAACCTAAGTTTTTAAAAGCCGTTAGAAAACCGGTGGAACTCCCCATTTGAGAAAAAATATTCATACATAAAAATAAACGTAATTAGTTAAACTTTGATGTCTCATATGAAAAGCATCTCATCATACAGGAGGTCCAGCCAGAAAACGCCATCTACAAGCCACAGGAGGAGGCGTGTCTGAAGATGGAGACAACATTTTCTAGCAAGTTCTAGTGTAGAAAGTGAAGCTAGAGTTAGCTAGCTTTGTTCTGTGAATTCTGCGCCATTTCACACAAAATCCTAACTACACAGTTTGGAGTACAGATCGAAACATTAGCCCATCTTTATGCGGAAGTTTTGCTCTACAAATTGGTACTACTGTTAGGTATGGTAGCTTCTGTGTACTCAAGTGATGGTGTTTACTTTCTTTGCAAATATATGCGAGGTTTCTTATCTCCATTTTTGCACTGGATAGCTCTTTCTGTGAGTGATATTTTCTGGTACGAATGACCCATTTTCTCATAAACTACTGAAGATAGGTAAATTAAATTTTAGGATGATAAAAATAACCTCTAAGTACTATTGTGGATCTACCTTGGTGTTAATAGCAGTGTTGATTATTTAAAAAAAACATAATTGCTGATGAATTTTAATCAAAAGATGGTACGAGAAAATATTTTTATCTTCTTTAATAAACAAACGAATCGTATAAACTTAGATAAGCGAACCTAGAAAGCATACATTTATATCTTGTGAAAATATCAGTCTGATATCTTAAACAGTTTCTGAGATAATTGGATATAAGTGTAGTAGATTTAACGCTGGAGGTTAAAGCTTTTAATTTCCTCTTAAATCCCAATGCTCTGAAGATAGGGACATTCATAAGCGGAATTAAGACACTTGAGACCAAGAATTTAGCACATTGCACTGATGTGACAGAAGATGGATAGCGACACCTTTGCTGAAAGGTCTACCAGATGACGTAAAAGATAGGCGGATATGGTCTGGTATCGTAAACAATGCGATGTCATAATAAAAGTTTGCTCGGGCATTTAGTTAGAATGCGGCCAGGCAGCGGTGACGAAACAGAGATGTTGACACAATCACAGGCCTCTGCTCGGATCTATTGCCTCACCACTCCTGCTTAGGATTTCCTCGAGTCACGCTCGTCCCAGGTCTGTGTGCATTACAGAATGTTACAGGTGGATACTGTTTTTGCCCAGCCACTTCCTCTTCCTCAAGGAAGCGATCTTCTCATACTTTTCGTCAAATTTCCTTTCTTCTTCACCGTAGCTCCATAGATCTGCTCTTCAAAATATCCTCCGAATACCTCTCCATTTGCAGCAATACATGTTATTCACGTCTTATAACTAAGACTCGGAAATTGAGGAAAAATTATTTTCTTTTCGAGGGTCTTTCATATGAAAGGAATACTGCAAATAATACAATAACTCTTTTTTTAAAAAATGCTCGCAAACTTCAAATTTAATATTTTGGAAGGAAAATTTTAGAAAAAAGGATACAAAAATTTCAGCCGCTATTCTACAGGATGATCTTTCGAAAAAAAATTTTAAAGGCAATTTTTTTTTAAGGCGGTTATGCTGTTTAGTTGCATGAACAGTTTCATTTGTTTCATACAAAACGGTTTGGTTGCTATGGTAACATTTCCATTTTTGGCTTGTTTAACAATTTTCTCCAGAATTTACACAACTGCTGTAACAAATGGAATTCTAATTATTTAATATGCTCAAAATGCTCCCCATTTACAATCTGCCAGTGGCTAAGTCGAAGCGTGAATTCTTGTGGAACATTTAAATTGAGATTATACAATATCTCCAAATCTAAGTGATGTAGAAAGAAATTTATTGAATAAATTATTATGGAGGAAAGTATATGTCACTAGTATTTTGTTTGGAGGACGTTATGATAGTCATTTTAGGGTTCTATTTAGTTTTTTAAATGGGAACCTACAATTGGGGTCAAATTAAATTGACCCTAAAATGACTATCACAACGTCCTCCAAACAAAACACGACTAATAGCATTTACTTTCCCCCATAATATCAAGCAAATTTTATTCAAGACATTTCGTTCTACAACACTTAGTTTTGGAGATACTGTACAGTCTCAACTTAAGGGGACAAGCTAGTCTCAACACGGAAATTACACCTTAAAATACCACTGCTCTTAAAGTTCTCAATGGTTTTTCCTGAAATTTTTATAAATTGTTCTTATATCATGACAATTATTTCAAGTGGTTGTTTGCATTGATAGTTTATGTAGTTGAGCCCGTAAAATTATTTCGTTCGGCAGAAAAATAATAAAATTTACTCTTAAAACATGTGAATTCATGTACCTTTTCCTCTGACACTGCTTGTAACACAGAATCATACTCTTGCATGCTTGTTCTTGGTATAAGCAATCTCCTGAACCTCAGTTATTTAGTTATGTGTATCGGTTCACTAGAAATTGAAAAAAGATTATTTGCAAAGTCAAACGAGTAAAAATGTGGAACATTTGTAATGTTGTTGCTCTCTTAATGTCACTAATATACATTATAAAATTATTGATTGTGGTTCAGAAAGTTTTACTATGCGTTGTATACATGTACTGAAAATTTTAGCTCTCTACCTCTCATACTTTCTGAGAAAAAGGTACATAAGTATCCAAAAATGTCGCTTTGAGAAAACTGAATTTAAAGTTTGAACATTAAAATTCTGATACACTTCAGTACATTTCAGGATCATAATAATCTGCACCTTTATTCCTGGATTGCTTCAGCTTTTCTGATTGCCTTCTCTTGGTCCTGGCCTCTTTTGTTAATTGCTGAACTCCTCGCTGAGCATGATATAGTCGCTCGTTGTTGAAAGATACAAAAATGTTCTAAAAAGGGGCGTTGCATGACAGCTTTAAAGGAATGCAGACTAGCATTTAAATGTCTTAAAAACCTCTTAACCCCCTAAAAATGTATACTTTCTGAAACTGGAAATAATAGAGATTTTATTAGGGCATAAAACTAAAAATGTTATTTTTGACCGTTTCAGAGTACCCTGTTCCCTTAAATGGTCCACCTTGTATATCTGCATTTTTTCCAGGTCCTCATTTTTGAAACTACCTCGTAACAAACTCTACATTTCAAGTATCCCCATAAAAAGTAATCAGGTGGGGAGAGTACTGTTCCCATAGCAACCAAACATTTCCTTTCAAAATATTAAATTTGACGTATCCGAGCACTTTTTAATGAGTTAATTTTAGCTTCATTTGTACTATTCCTTAGTTATGAAATAGTACATAATAATTTTCAGTCAGTCTAGGCCAGAAAATAGTGCTTTTTAAATCCTTTTTTGGCGATTGCTTTTCCTATTGGTTTTTTTTAACTCTTTTTAGGTTTTATCTTTTTTTCCCACCAACTTCATCTTCTTTCGACTACATTTTTACTTCTTTCTCTCTTCGAATGGACAACAATGATTTATAGATTAACATAACGATCTAAAATATGATTAAAAGAAGCATCTTATTCATAAAGTTTTTCGCACTGTAAGTTTTATACCACTAGCTTTTTATATTTACTAAGCAAAAAATGGTTTACTTTATTTCAAGAATAACATTTGGGTGTTACATGATAAGCGCATCAATCTCTCACTGTAATATATCAGGTTCCATAAATAACACAATTTGGGGAAAACTGACATAAATTCTCTATTAATAATGGGTGATATCTAAAATGCCAGTCATTATATTCATTATTTAAACATGGAATTAAAACAAATTATAAAAATAGTTATTTAGACGACTAGTTACTAAAACTAATTTGTAACGTGTATTCTACAATAGTTTATCCACTTTCGGAGTGTTTTAGTATATGTGTACCTATATCTAGTATATTTAATGAAATTTATTTACTGTGGAAACGATATGTTTAGAGAAAGAGTAATGTGGGCTTTGGGGGAGAGAAGAAAAAAGACACGATAAACCAACAAAATTTGTTGTTGTATTTTGTAATTTTGGATGCTAGGTTCATATGTGAATTTAAAGTAAAAATGAGCGAAGAAGGTGATTTTCTCGGTTCATAAGGCAAAAATTTAAAGCAGTACAAGATGCAACTGTACTTCCAGAAAAGTCGAGGAAAGTTTATTTATGTAGTTATACCAAATTCAAGGATGGTGTGTGGGTAATGAAGCAGACGTAAATGAAGATTCTTTGTTGGCGTATTACTTTCTCTACTACGTATAGTAAGTAGGGGAAGTATTGTATTCCACACAAAAATTCGATACCGAGATTTCACCGGAAATACATGTTTTGAGACCCCCTGAATCCAAAAAAAAGCATTTTTGGAAACATGTCCGTGTGTGTGTCTGTGAACAGCATAACTCAGAAACGAACAGTCGGATAAACACCAAACTTGGTATTTAGGTTCAGTATCTTCCAGAGATGCGACACGAAGGTTTTCAAGAAAATCCCCCCACCCCAGGATACCCTTTACATGGAAGATTTTTCGAAAATTTTAATTTTCTCAAAAATGGCTCTAACGATTTTGATTAAAATATCATATGTTTTAAGTATTTTTATGGCAAATAAAATGTATATGTTGAATTTTCTGGGAATGTCTCCAAAAGTGTTCTTCATTGTGAACGACTTTTGTATAACTCGTAAACCATAAGAGATAGACAAAATTTTACTACACACAAAATGTAGATCGCGTTAAAGTACACAATTTATGTCATATACATTTTTTGTTGTTGTTGAGTGAACCATTTTCGAGATATTGCTTGTTATTCTCTTAAATTTTTCAATACTTCTTTTCTCAAATGGGAATTTGTTATTCATTTTTTTGTCTTGGATATGCAAAGAGTATTAATCTGTGGGAAAGGGAATGGTGCTGCACCTAGCAACCAGCTATTAAGAGATATGTATGTGCTTAAAGGCTACTGTATTTCTATATTTCCCTTGTAAATATATATTCCCCTTACATCTGCAAGAAAATTAGCAATAAGATAGAGTCTGCAAATGTTTATCTCGATTAACATGAAGTAGATGGAGAATAAGCGTTTGTAAAAATAGTTTGTACAAGTGTAGAGAAAGTCATGTGAGTGTAACACACCAGAATTTTTTTGAGGGGTGTATTTTAGTTTTTATTGAACCTGTATTTTCTGTTTTGATAGCGTGTTGTGTGTTTTGTTAGAATATTAAGTATAGGTTTTGTTGTCTAGTGACTACGAACTAAAGCATCACTGATTATTATAGTAGTAGATAAATTTTAATTTATTTTCTTCACATTTTTACATTATTTTTTCTAGTTACTAGAAAAAGGTCATTTTTAGGATATTTTTAGTTAGTTTTTAGGCAATTTATGGGTCTTCAACTTCCGAACATTCATCCAAAATGCTGCTTTAGCTCAGTATTTTCAAGATCACTGTCAAGAATAACCGCTGGTGACAACACGAACAGATAGCCAGAAGGTACGCTTTTGAACCGGATCCACGATTCCTTTAGGGAAGTGCTAATATATGCTGAAATACACCATACCAATTGAAAAAAATGCTGTAATAGAGCATTTTCATTTCTAAATTTTCAAAAATCATAAGTGATTCACGCATTATCCTTTTAAATGCAAATATTAATTTAAATTTTGATAAGTTATGAAACGATTTGTTAAATAGAGATGCCTTTTAAACGTAATATTTAAGTAACCTGATTACTCAGTTTTACTGTAAACTTTTGCTCCTATTGTTCTTGTTCAGAAGTTATTTAAAAATAAATGTAAAGCATATATGATGCGGCCTATCTCTTTCTTTATCTTCTCGATAAAGTGCACCGCTAAGATAAATTCACTCATTGGTTGTGAACAAATAGATGTCTCTGTTTTAAGTAAATAAAATAGAAATAAAAGTATTGATTTTGACTTTACCAAAACAACACTATTTGTTATGTTTTTTCTACAATTAAGGTGGCAGGTTATAGCCCCTCTTAGCTTCTTCCGGGTCCGCTATGCTGTTGAATTAAACTGTACTTAGTAGTATGACCTTCCAGCAGAGGCAGCATGCCACTGAGGTGTCGTGCGTGCTGCTGACACCAGTATGCAACCTTGTCATCGCTACGTTGACTGTATTACTACATAAATTGCTAGCGAGGTACAATAATTCAATGTCATAGCCGGATTTGAACCACGCATCGCCATACCGTGCCGTTGCTCTAATCAAGTGAGCTACCATGACAACATGCCGGCACGACATAAAATTCTCCAACTGACTCATTTTTCGCGGTAAACCACAAAGTGTTCTCAAATTGATTTTGAGATGATCTCAATATGACTTACATTATCGTAAGTACTTTAAGTTCCGGGCTTCATGGTTAACCACTATTAGGTCAGTCAATGAAATTAAATCGCCTACAATCGACCATCATTGTTTCTAAATTCAAAGCCATGACCATTGAAACCATATGACCATGGAATTTAAAGGGACTCTACAAATGAAAGCCAGCCCCCCAAATGACTTTCTCTACCCATTCTTCAACAAACTATTCTTATAGAATCGTATTCTTCTACTATCTAATTCATGTCAATTGAGAAAAACATTTGCATAATTTGTTTTATTTAATATTTTGTATGCACAAGGGGATCTGGGGAATTCAGCAGACTTGGGCGATAGTCAAATCTTTTAAGAGTGGGCCACTTTGTGATAGCTTTAAAATTCTGTTCTCTTTGCATGATCACGTAAAAACAACCCGAATAGATACTTTTCAGTTCAACAGTACAATAATAAAGAATATTCAAAAGAATTATTTGACATAAAGTGTGATTTAACGAGATCTAGGCCTTTTGAGCACTAAATTTTTGTGTATCTCTTAACAGTTTACAACTTATAGGTACAGAATTCACTCAGCATGAATAGGGCTTCGCAGCCATTCTAAGAAAACTCAAGATATGCATTTCATTTGTGATGCAAATATTTTAAGCATATGGTATTTTAATCAAAATGGTTAAGAGCTCTTTTTTAGAAAATAAAAAAACAACGACAATTTTCCCAAGTAAAGGGTAGTTGGACTGGGGGAAGTCTCTTGAAAATCCCCGTGTCGCATCCTTGAAAGGCGCTGGACTTAAATACCAGGTTTGGTATTTAACCGAATTTTCGTTTTTGTATTACCTATACTGTTGACAGAAATACACACAGACCTTTTTACTTTCTCTACCACGTACATAGTGGGTAAAGAAGGTATTAAATTCCACCCAAAAATTCTATATCGAGATTTCACCGGAAATACATGCTTTGAGACCCCCTGAATAAAAACAAAGGTCCGTATGTCTGTAAAGGTCTGTTTGTCTATGCACACCATAACTCAAAAACGAAAAGTCGGACAAATACTAAACTTGGTATTTAGGTTCAGCATCTTTAAAAGATGCGATACGAAGATTTTCAAGAAACTCCCCCACTCCAAACTACCCTTTAGATGGAACGTTTTTCGAAAATTTTGATTTTCTCAAAAATGTCTCAACGATTTTGATTAAAATATCATATGTTTAAGATATTTTCATGACAAATGAAATGTATATCTTGAATTTTCTGGAAATGTCCCCAATATTCAGTCCTCTTCATTCTGAATGACTTTTGCATAACTGCATAAGAGATAGACAAAAGTTTACTACACAAAAAAAAAATAGTTTCCGCTAAAACACATAATTTGTCACTTTTTTTTAGTGAATCATTTCCGAGATATTCCTTGTTATTTGCTTGAATTTTTCAATGCTTAATTTTTCTCAAGTGGGAATTCGTTATTTTTCTTCTTAATTTTTTTTTAATTTTAATATCCTGGACATACAAAGAAAATGGAATGCTTCACATAGCAACCAGTTCTTAAAACATTTGACTATCGTTTAAAGTCTGTTATTCCCCTTGCACATACAACAAAATTAGCCATAAGATAATTTCTGCAAATGTTTATCTCGATTAGCATGAAGTATATGGAGAATAAGCGTTTCTAAAAATAGTTTGTAAAGAGTAGGGAAATTCATGTGGGTGCAGCACATCAGATTTTTTAAAAATACTTTTTTCTTTCTCTACTACTTATAGTAAGTAGGGGAAGTATTGCATTCCACCCAAAAATTCAATACCGAGATTTCACGGAAATACGCGTTTTGAGGCGCCCTGAATCCAAATAAAGAGTTTTTGGAAACATGTCCGTGCGTCTGTCTGCCTGTCTGTGAACAGCATAACTCAAAACGAAAAGTTGGATAAATACCAAACTTGGTATTTGAGTTTAGTATTTTCCAAGGATGCGACACGAAGATTGATAAGAACATCTTCCCTACTCCAACTATCCTTTACATGGAACATTTTAAGCCAATTATTTAAATGCCATACATTAAAGATATTTTCATGACAAATAAAATGTATATCTTGAATTTTCTGGGGATAGCCTTGGAGGTCCTCTTCATTCGGAAGGAATTTTGTATAATCTTGTATAACTGGTAAATGTTAAGCGCAAGACGAAAATGTACGACACAAAAAATGTAGATCTCTTTAAAATACACAATTGACTTAAAATAAGATTTGTTGTAACATAAGACGTTTCTGAGATAATCCGTTATTAAAGGTTCGAATTGTTCAATATTTATTCTTTTGGAGTCTCATCGATTTTCAGTTGTTTCTCGCGATTGCACGGAAACAGTATGTAATTTTAACGCCAGCATATAGCGTCCGGTTCTTAAACATTCGACTATCGACTTTGTATTTATAACTGAATGTATAATGTAGCTATTTGTGCAAAGGATTATTTGGATTAAGTGTAGTAGTTAGAAAAATAAGCTTCAGTAAGAATTGTTTGCATACCCACTAATAAAGATAGAGGGTAGTGAAAGTGATGTGAATGCATCACATCATATTGTTTTTATTTATGGCCTCAAAACATGTATTCCGGTGAAATCTCGATATCGAATTTTTGGGTGTAATAGAATACCTTCCCAACTTACTAAGTACGTGGTAAAGAAAGTAAAATTATAAAGATAAATCCCGTTCAATATTCTGCTGTATAAACAACAACAAAAAGTTGCTCGACCTAGGTGTATAATCAGTTTTAACCCCGAATAATTGTTAAGGAAAGTGTGGTGAATAAAGTGACCGACGATAGTGTACTCGGCAGTTTTCCTGAACCATGCAAGGACGCCATCAAGGAAAACTACAGAAAAATTGTTGCAGCCCCAAACGAGAACTGTCCTTGGATCATGTGTAGGCTATCATCTGGTTCTGAATTCCAGTTTTGTGTTTATTAAACATTATTTGCCGGTATTGCCCCCATATTAGAGCACAATTATGTTTCAAAACATCAATTTATTCAACGGTTCTTGAAACATGCTAAAATGTAAACGAGAGGATAGGCAGAAATTCAGGTTTTGCACACTATAAAAAGCCGTAGGAATGGCTGAATTACGGTCTGTTTCTCATTCGAGTTCTGGAGGTTTTGTAATCGCCATTAAAGCTCCATTTTTAACTTTGTTTCTATTTAAAGCAGAAGTATTAAAATGAAGTCTAAATATCTAACTGTGTTTATTATTCAAATGCACGAAAATGTTTAACGTAGGTACAATTAATAACATAATAACACATACCTTAGAATTTCAACATGAGTGAAAGGAAAAACAGCACTGCAGTCACTGCGATGCCAATTAAAAGAACGGCTTGTAATTATTAATGCAAGTGAGTGATATTTTAGACAGTTCTTAGGTGAGACGAAGAAAGACAATGAATATCGGATTTAGGAGCTAGAGTAAAGAAAATATCACAAGGTAAGAGTGCTTATATAACATCATTTATTCGGATAAATCATGAAAATGAAATATATTTATCTGTAAGCATTCCGATATATCAAAGTGGCACTTGAAAATATCAGTTATTAAAGGTTAAGTGAGATGATAGGCTTGCACTTTCGGGTTATAAAAAGGGCTTTATTTTTCGCCTCTATTTCACGTTTACTCCTTTATGGAAATATGTGAAAATATGTGACGTTAAATAATTTATCTTGTTGGAAAGGTAGAGTCAGACTGGAAAACTCAATGTCATAGCCGGAATTTGAGCCACGGATCTTCGGCATGACAACTTGCCGGCACAATTTTAATTTCCCCAACTGACTGTTTAATTTTGAGATAACATACCCCAATGGCGAATTACGATTCTGTAAGTACTTTTAAGTCCCAGGCTTCATAGTTTTAACCATATTAGGTCAATCCGTGTTCATTCTTTTTTCTCTCTCTCTCTCTCTCTCTCTCTCTCACTCTTCTTTCACTCATATCGCGTGTAAGCTAAAGTTGTAAAGGTAGAATGATACTGAAAAATTCAGTGTCATAGCCAGGATTCGACCACGGATCTTTGGTTTAACCAGGTGGCCAATAGTGGTATAGTAGTTAACCATGAACCCGAGGTCGCGGGTTCAAACCGGGCGGAGGGCGATGGATTTTTTCGGGCGTAAAAATCCTTAGCACGGCTTCCTTCGGAAGGGAAGTAAAACCGGTGGTCGCGTGTCCTAGATTTACGGCACGTAAAAGAACCTCAAGCCTGATAAAGAGGTCTCTGATGAAAATTACCGGTGTCTCTCACCCGGGACGCTAAGGACCACAGTAGTTAAAGAGCGTCCATAAATAAAAGTCAATTTGAATTGGTTAACCTTGAAGTCCGGGACTTGAAAGTACTTACGACGCTCTAAGTCGCCATCGGGGTATGCGATCTCAGAATCAATTGCCATGTAGTTTGCCGGGAAAAATCTAAGCTGGAGAATTTAGTGTCATGGTAGCTCAGATGATTAGAGCAGCGGCACGGTAATATCTGGTTCGAATCCCGGGTATGACAGTGATTTCTTTCAATCTGATCCTGCCTTTCCAACGCTTGCCTGCTCACGGCTTGTGTAGAACAACAATTAACTAAACATTCATCTTGCTGCCTTTTAAAGCGATAGCATAGCCAGATGTGGATTACGAGCAGGTCCTCGGAAACAGAGAGACAAGTGTTTGGATACGAAGAAAACGGAGCGAATAAAGTAGGATTATGTAATTACTGTACTGATCGAAAAGTTATGCCATCCAGAATTCTTTCAACATATTTCCATTGTGTATCTCGAAAGTAGCGGTATTGTTCAAACTGATGACCTGCATACGTATATTTCATTGTATTCTGCAAAAATAAAAACATCATGCCTTTGTTGATGATAGCGCAACACTTGCACCAAGAATAGAATATTGAGAAGTGTGCCGAAAACACTAAGTAAAGGTTGCAAGATTCACTGAAAGCTTCCCACAACGCTTTAGGTTGTCTTAGTTGATAAGCTGTTGAAATTCGAGGCATTAGCTTATGTGAGATACAAATCTACCACTCAGCTATAATCCACCCAACAATTCGATGTCGACATTTCACCTGAAATACATGTTTTGAGACACCCTGAATAGAAAGAAAAATATTTTTAGAAAAATGTCCGTGTGTGTGTGCGTGTGCGCGCGCCTCTGAACAGCATAACGCAAAAATTAAATGTCGGATAAATGCCAAATTTGGCATTTAAGTTCAGTATTTTCCAAAGATACTATACGAAGATGTATTTAATAAAATCTCCCCACACAAATTACCCTTTGGTGGAAAATTTTTCGTTATTTTTTATTTTCTCAAAAATGGCTCTTAACGATTTGCATAGAAGTACCATATATGTATTTAAGATACAAGAAATGTACATCTTTAATTTTCTTGGAATAGCCCCTGTGACGTACTACTCATTCTGAGGGGGTTTTGTATAATTTTGTATAACTGGTAAACGTTAAGATATAGAAACGTACTACACAAAGGTGTATACCCTAAAAAGCACACAATTTATTTCAAATAACCCTTTAAACTACCTCTGAGACATCCGTTATTATTGATGTTAATTTTTCAATACTTTCCGCCAATTTCGCTATTCAGTTGTTTCTCACAGTGTCTTGGAAAGAGTGTGGCATAGAGCGGCTCGCTTTTAAACATGTGACTATCGATTCGGTTTCCTCTAGATCCCTCTAGTATCTACAACGAAATGTGTAATGTCACTGTTTCTGCTAAGGTTTACCTCGATTAACGTGAAGTAGATGAGAAAATGGGCGTTCTTAAGAATGGTACGTAGAAATTGTATAACAATCAACGGTAGTGGGTAGAGAAAGGCATGTGAACGTGACACATTTTGGGGGGGGGTACGTAAGATATCAGTGGCTAGAAGAGGCTCGTTAAATTTTTGAGAATAGAGTCTCTTGATATTTGAATGAGCTCATTGGATGGTGACACGGAGGGACTCGGCACCGATTCAGTGAATCCGGATATTGTACCCACGCTCCCACGAGGAAGGGAGACATCGGGCGACCGAAACCAGGAGTGACGACAGAGCAATGACATGGTCCCTACAGTTTCCAGATATAAACGCCCCGGCATACGGATAGGCAGACCCCGCCCCACATGGGGTCCTTATACCCCGGAAACCAGCCGAAAGTTCACAGAGAGCATCGTTTTTTCCTGCCACGCTACACCGAAAGTTCATCGCCGAAATCTCTAACCCAGAAACAGACCAAACGGGGTGAATGATGAATGAAAATGATTAATAGAACAAAATTGAGGGACAGGAAATTCGAGGGGCGACAGAAACCACTCTTAGCATTCGCCTGACGGCCTGGGAAAACCATAAAAAAAACCAAGGATCAGAGTGGGCGGTCTCCGGAGATAGATCCCAGGACCTCCTCCCAAATCCAGGCTACAGACGTTACCGCCTGAGCCATCCAGCTCGATTGAATAGGCTCAACTTAATATTCGTACACTCTGTTCCAAAGCATTAATAAAAACGGGTGTTAGGTGTAGGACAATAAAATAAGGTGTGGCTGAAGTCGAAACAGATCTGTCAATGTTTCATTTCAACTAGACAATATTTTGAAGAAAGGAAAAGTTTATCTCGGAATATAGGTAAGTGATACTTTTCTTATAATTTAAGATTTTCGTCCCTTATACTTTGTTTCCTAGCACAAGAACACACTTGAAATATTCCACGGTCAGCGACTTTCTTTGCAATCGCGAATTAAAAAATAACAACCCGCATTTCCGGGTTTACCTTGAAATACTATGCTTGTATAAGGGCGTATATTTTGGTTAAATATTACCAGGAAGCATTGGTATATGAGAATAATTATTAACAGTCAAGCATCTGTCCTCTGTTTAACTGATTCTGAAATCTCTGTGTTTTGAAAACAATCCTGTGTGTTATTTTCATATCTGTTCTGCATATTATTAATACAAAAGTTTTATTTTCTATTTACTTCCTATGATGATGCATGTAGCCAGTATACGCTTTGTAGCAGTTACGCAAGAGCATCAGGAGACTGTTTCTACAGGCAGTTTTCTGCCTCTTTGCAGACGGGGAATATCTATTTGGGAAATGGCAAACACTGCAATTAAGCTTGTTGACAGAAGCTGTACATTGTAATGAGCTGCACGTTTCTGCTCAAGTAAGTTTTTTTATGTCTCTTAATAAGGATGAAGAGAACATCACTGGACTTTCCGCAGGGAATTAAAGACATATTTGATATGTTAATATCTCAAGCATGTGATAATTCAGCCACTTTGGGAAAATAAAAGAACAACGAAAAGGTTTTCATGTAAAAGGTAGTATGGCGTGACGGATTTTCTTAAAATTCTGCACTGACGTACTTAAGGTTATCTGTCTGTGAAATTTCTAAAAGCCTCAATTTCAGTTCAGTTCATTTGAAATTTTAATACAGCGATCTGAGTTTAATGCATAATATGTGCACCAAGTTTTATACATGCCTTTAAATTAGTTCCCGAGATGATATTATTGTTATTATTCTTATTCTTTACTGTTTCGAAAAACTGCTCCATACAATACAACTATTTTTTCAAAATTTATATTTTAAATTAAACTCTTTAATAGTGTCTATATTAAGTAACGATATGAATTTGTAATTATTCCGCTAGTCTGAGAGGAAATAAGTGATACATATCAGATTCAATTTTGGTTAAAATTTACGCAATAAGGGTATCATTGTCTAACAACATCACAACTAAATATGTTAACAAAAGTTCATCTCAGCATTTTTATTTCCTCTACTACGTACTTAAAGTAAGCAAAGGGAGTATCTACTTTATTCTGACCAAAAATTCGTCGAGATTTCAGTAGGTAAATACATGTTTTTGAGGTTCATGAAACAAGAAAACAAAAAGATTTTATATATAATGGTCCGTGTGTCTGTGAACAACCTAACTCGAAAAACAAAAGTCGTATAAAAGCAAACTTGGTATAAGTTCACTAAATTCCAAAGATGCGACACGGAGACTTCACACACCCTTACTTACCCCAAACTACCCTCTACATTCAATATTTTAATTTTTACTTTTTCTACTACGTATGTAAGTAGGGGAAGTATTGTATTCCACCCAAAAATTCGATACCGAGATTTCATCGGAAATATATGTTTTGAGTCCTCCTTTATCCAAAAAAGCATTTTTGGAAACATGTCAGTGTGTGTGTGTGTGTGTTGTTGTTGTTGTGTTGTGTTGTGTTGTGTTGTGTGTCTGTGAACAGCATAACTCAGAAACGAACAGTCGGATAAACACCAAACTTGGTATTTAGGTTCAGTATCTTTCACAGATGCGACACGAAGACTTTCAAGAAAATTCCCCCATCCCAGATTACCCTTTACATGGAACATTTTTCGAAAATTTTAATTTTCTCAAAAATGGCTCTAACGATTTTGATTAAAATATCATATTTTAAGATATTCTCATGACAAATAAAATGTATATCTTGAATTTTATGGGAATGTCTCCAAAAGTATTCTTCATTGTGAACGACTTTTGGTAAACTGGTAAACCATAAGAGATAGACAAACTTTTACTACACAAAAAATGTAGATTGCGTTAAAATACACAATGTATGTCATATACATTTTTTTTTGTTGAGTGAACCATTTTCGAGATATTGCTTGTTATTCCCTTAAATTTTTCAATACTTATTTTCTCAAATGGGAATTCGTTATTCACTTTTTGTCTTGGATATGCAAAGAGCATTAATCTTTGTCAAAGAGAATGGTGCTGCACCTAGCAACCAGCTATTAAGAAATATGTCTATGCTTAAAGGCTACTGTATTTCTATATTGCCCTTGCAAATACAAAACAAGGGAACATAGTACGCCTTAAGCGATAGTCAAATATTTTTAGAACTGGTCGCTATGTGTAAAATGTAATTCTCTTTGCATGTCAAAACATCGTTTCTGCAAATGTTTATCTCGATTAATATGAAATAGATGGAGAACAAAAGTTTGTAAAACTAGTTTGTACAAGAGTAGAGAAAGTCATGTGAGTGTAACACATAAGATTTTTTTTAAAAAATGGCTGTCACGATTTTGAGTAAAATACAATATATTTAAGATATTTACATGACAAATGAAATGCATATCTTGAATTTTCTGCGCGTCCTCTTCATTCTGAAGGAACTGTGTGTAGCGGGTAAACCAGAACAGATAGACAAAAACATTCTACACACAAAAGAATTGGAGCTCTTTAAAACACACAATTTATTTAAAAGAAGTCTACCCCCCACTTTTTTGAGGCATCAGTCATTTCCAGGATATCCGTTATAATTGGTTTGAATTTTTCAACATCATGTTAAACTTTGGAGGATGTATATACTATCAAATTTGATTTAAAATAATTTTGTTTGAGTTTTACCCTGGAGAAATAACATATCACTCACTTTTGGCTGAAATCGTTGTAACATTGTTTACAATGTAATCAGCACCTTGGCTATTTTCTTGTTGAATCTATCACAGTATGATAGGCTCAACCAAGACACAAATGCTATCGTTGCTACATAAAGCTTAAAGATGTACCGACTGACATGCTAATTAATTTTTGAAAAAAAAAATAGCTTTTTGTTAGGAATAAAGAAAGGTGTTCTATGACAAATCTCTGGAAAGCTGCTTGTACTGAAAATGACTATATCTACCCTTTCCTTTAAATAAATCAAATTTTCCAATGCAGTCCAATGAAGCTAATAATGTTTCCAAAGGCCTCAAAATTGGTGATAGCTTACTATATTTCCATAGCTGCTAGTTGACATATTGCAACACAAATATCTCGCTTTTTATTTGAAATATGTTTTACTTTTGAATCATAAATTACGTTATAATTAATTGCACTTAACTTAAAACGTTTTAACAAATCACTCATTTTAGATGGAGTGACCTTTTAATGTACTTATTTATATAATACCATACAGTGGAACAGCCTTTCCTACATCTATCTGTTTACTAACTACAACATTTTGAAATTCAGATACGAAAAGATGCAGAGGAATCTTCAACTGCAATAATCTCATTTCGACAGTTTTGCAGGGACAGGCGACCCAGATAAATTGAAACTGAATCCTCTTTTAGATTGGACTGGCTTGTCACACGAACTAAATGGTCTTCAGAATATATGAAAATGACTAAAAGCGGATGATTATGAAGTCCCGGAAATCGAACTATGAACGCGCGAAAACAGTACGAAACAAAAATAAGAATTAATTAGAATTCAACATTATCTTGACAAAAATGCATTTAAGGCGAAAGAAATGTAAATATTGGGATGCAGTTACGTGCCGAGTTAATATTTGGCTGTCGCCGAACGGTCGTCTGGCAAGATAAACAGAGATAACTAGACGCGATAGCGCTCTCGCCCAGCGCAAACACCGGAAAAACTATGGGCAGATAACCAGAATCTTCTGGAAGTTTCCCTTCTCTCCGTCAGAACATTCTAGACTGTTCTATATAAGGTAGTGAGTGCGTTTATGGTGCGATATAAAGTGCGTCTGTGATGACTGTTGTGACGTGCAGTGAATGTTGCTACTGCGAGGGCTGCATCGTCCGTATTTTATTACGTCGCGAAGAAAGTGAAGTGACAGGGGAAATTGAAGTAGTTCATATAAGTGAAGTACAGTGTAAACTAAGTGCAGTCGCAGCGAAAGTTGAACTACCTATAGATCAAAACAGTGAAAACTAGACCAAGTCCCAACATTATTTATTTAAAAAGGTAAACGCAAAGAAGAAAAATATTATCAACGTTTACATGTGTCGTATCAAGAAACTCAAGAGAATTAATATAAATAAATTTACTTTGTAATTATTAAGATAGTGAGTAGACAGAAAGTAATGTAACGCTAGAGAAACAATAGACAATGCAATTAGGGGTTGCTATACGAAAATCAACGTCGGTTGGAGACGCCAAGAGATCGCGTCATCGAAAAGAAGTTTTGATTTTATTAAAAACGAGGTAGACAGTGAAATTACCGCTTAGTACCGAAGTAACAGCGTTTATAGAAAGAATTGAACTCCGCAGATTAGCGTAGAGTAGTTATGTCAACTTCGAGGAAGGGTAACCTATAACGACAATCAGACAAAGAAATGTATAAATTCTAACCTCCACTAGAGAATATAAGCATCCGAAACAGCAAACTTACTAGGTACAAACGCGGTGGAGTAGTAAAATGTTGAGCAATACCACAATTCAGGGAATGCACATATCTATAGTATTCTGTAAAGAGAGTCTTCTAATTCTCATGTTATCCGCGGTAACCTGCGAGGCTCGCATTCGGCAGCTCCTGGGGGCCGGCCACTTTAACCATAGGTTTTTCCTGGTTGGCAAGGCAAATCCTGAGGTGGTTTCTCTTCTACCACGAATTTCCTATCATTTTGCTTCCTCTTTCATGTTTGAGGTAGGCTTAGGGGCTGTGGAGTGTCGGATAGATGGCTCAAATGGTTGCTTGTTGGAAAGTTCTCGGTCCTGTCGGATGGCAGCCTTCTCTGAGCCGCCTCAGCCCTTCCCGGTTCCGCCAGAGGGAAGTCTTCTTTGAGCAGCACGCCAGTGTGACGGTTCATCAAGCTTGGAATCGTTAGGGACTTCTGTGCGTCTCTGTCGGCCGGCCTATAGCCTCCTGTAACACAAAAGATCCGCGTTGCGTAGAGGTGCGAAGTGTCCCTTCCGTTCCTCTCGTCTTTATAGTGAATTCTCATCTTGTAAAGGCATTCACACATTACTATTGGAATGTTAATTCTAACAAGCACATTTATTGCAAAACAAAGCCATTTAAACACTATCGTTGTATTCCAGCGCTTACTTATCCTCGTGCTGAATTATTCAAGGCTGTTAGATCAAAGTTTTTGACTCAAAATCCAGTGTATTGCTTGGAGGTAGTATTTATATACGCTTGTAGGTAGTGCTGTAACATAGGTGCTGCTACACAGCTGCAGTAGGAAGCAAGGAGTTAGTGTACATATGACGTTGATGAGGGACATATAGTTACAAGAGGTGCTACCAAGGACGAAGATGTGCCATGCCTCATTGTGCAGATCAAGTAACTCCCGCGGCGCAGTCACTGAAATTGCGTGTTTCCGCTTCCATGGCCGCATCCGGTTGACGTTTCTTATTTATCGATTTCACGCTACGTGCTTCGCAATATTCCTCAGATTCGGTGCTGCAAGTAAGTCCATTTTAGTGTTTCTCTTTCCTCAAAGGTACACAGTTCCTCAGGAAATTGTATTTATTTTGTTTGTTTCCTTACTTAGAGCTGTTAGCTAACACCACCGAAGCATTGCTACCACCAAGAACTGGTGTTGCTACTACCATTTTCAACATAATTTATTATTATTATTATTATTATTATTATTATTATTATTATTATTATTATTATTATTATGAAGAACAGCAGACATTTTCTGTCCTTCGTATGTATATGAATTCGATGGAGTTACCCTTACAAGAATAGGAGAGGGAATGGAAAAAACAATGATGATGTTCTTCTTTTCGAGATGTATCTAGTTTTCTCTCTCTCTTCATTTTGGTTGTTGTTTGCCTTTATTTGCAACTATTTCACTTCAATCTCACCCAATACGGTTATTTTTACTTCCTCCACTAATCTATAATATGTAGAGAAAGTATAAAAAAAAGAAAGGAAAAGAAAAGAAAGATTCGCAAGTGTGCGCGCGTGTAGTCATTCTTGAACGGTGTAATTCTTCTTCTGTTTACCCTCCCCCGTTTGGAGGGCTTACACCTCCCAGGACTTACAAGCGGGTGCCTGGGATCAAATGTCTTGGGGAGCAGACAGACTAATTGGATCGGATAAAACAACCCGAAGCCTGGTATGAGAGCGAGGAAGGAGATGATATGAAATTATGGTGAAATGGATAATGGAGCAGTTGGTGGAATGAATGGCGGGGAAAAACGGAGAAAACTCGCCCAGACGCCGCTTTGTACACCACAATCCCACATACGGTTCCCTGAAATGGAACCCGGGCCGCCTTGGTGAGAGGCGAGCAACGGCGCTGCCAACGGCATTTCTCAAAAAAAGAAAAATCGGTTAAATACCAGATTTGATCTTCCGACGATGCGACACGTAGATTTTTAAGAAAATCCCACAATCCCAAACTACCCTTTAAATTGATTTTTTTAATTGTTATTTTCCCAAACATCCCTTTAACATTTTCATTAAAATACATTAAATTTAATATATTAACATGATAAATAAAGTGTATATGTTGAATTTTCTGGGAATAGCCTGCAAACTCCTCTTCATTCAGAATGACTTAAATGTATAATTGGTAATCTGGATTTTCTTTGATTTGTTTTTTCAAGTGGTAAGTCTCTATTCGTTTCTGCTTTCTCTAACACGAGCCTAGTAGGTAAGAATGTATTGTATTTCACCGAATAATTCCATATCGAGATAAATTCTAATAAACAATAGATATTATTAAGTAAGCATGATCATCCGTTAAAATTAAACTTGTATTAACCGCATTAAGTGAAAATTATTTATTTAAATAAAAAGTAAACAGTCCATCTCTGTGGTGTGGGAGTAGCGTGTCTGCCTTACATTCAAGAGGTCCCGAGTTTGAATCTCGGTTAGGGCGTTACCCGGATTAGATTCTTTTTCGGGGTTTTCCCTTATGCTGAGAAGACGAATATCTAATTTCTAGGTGCTCGGGCTCGTTTGAGCTCACCCATTCCATTCGTTCAACGACCGATATGACCTACCGGATTAAAGGACGTTAAACTAAAAAAAATAAAGGTGGACTAAGAACAGAACCCTGAGATACTCCATGAAGCCCTGGCAATATGACACCACTATTTTCGAACCACATACTGTTGCAAGTCAACTGAAAATTTAAATCCCGGTTGGTACAGCAGTATTACCAGGCAGGCATGTAATGTTTGTGTTGGACGCAGGTAGGTTGAAAACGTTGCATGGCTACATGTAGCAGTGAAGCGGATCTGTGTACATGGAGGAAGCGAGAAAAAGTGAAAGTGTTGCAGCGGTGGATGTCAAGGTTGTCAGTCCGAATGCAGGTCAGCTGTGACCCAACAGGAAAGTAGGATACTAGCCAAATTTATGACGTAAAACGAGAGCGAAACACTTCGCCAGCTGGCGTTATTTGGAGGACTGTCCAAATTGGTGGCTGAGACTAAACCCTAACATAATGTTGAGTAACAACACCTAATAATAGCGATCTGTTCTGTTTCGGTAATTACTCGCGCTACAGAATCCGTGTCACTGCTTCAAAACCTGCAAGTGTTATCGCAGAAGAGGTGTTCTAACATGCCAAGCCGAAGGCGTAGTTTAAGGGAAGATTAGGATTCAACGCGTCGACCTACATAGATCTTTTGCACGTATACCCCGGACGTGAGGTGAGATGAGACAGGGCGGCCGGACCAGGGGGCACGACGGGCAAGGTCTCCACCATTTATAGATTTAAACTCCCCGAATGGGCATTGGTGCAGCCGGCTCCCCCCCCCTCTGGGATTACACATCCCCTGTGGGGCTCGGAACCCGGAGACCGCCCCCATTCCGGGAGACGAAGCTTTTCACAGAGCATCGTTTTCCCTGCCATGCACACGCCGAGACGTACAACCCTGAAAGAGCCCAAGCAGATGAAGGGTGAAGTGAAATGAGAATGGAGGTGAAATGGAGGGACAGGAAATTCGTGGGACTAAATTATCCGTCCCAGCATTCGCCTAGCGACCCGGGGAAACTTAATGTTAACTTCATGACCCATCATCTTAGAAACTATTTAAGATATCAGACTGACGTTTTTACAGGATACAGATGCATGCCTTATTAGTTCACCGATATATTTTTATCCAATAACTTTAGTTATTAAAAAATACAGGATTGTTTTCTCAATTATGTCATCTTTTGATTAAATTTCATTAGCAATTTGTTTTAAATAACCAACCATGTTATTAGCACCAATCTACATTCACAACAGCACTTAGAGGTTGTTTTTATCACTAAAATTTAATTTAGCTGTGTTCAATAGTTCTGAGAGAACTGATCATTCATACGTACCACAAAATATCATTCACAGGAAAAGCTGTTCAAAGCAACTGTGGAGAAAACAAACTCAGATGTATTTGGAAAGAAAGAAGTCACACATATAGAACCTTCCATATTTAATAAAAATACCAATTTGTAGATCAAAATTTTTCCTAAAATGTTTCCTCTCTACTCCAAAGTGTGTAGGAGTTGTGATTTGATGCAGAATTCACAGTACAGAATGACAGGTGCAGTGGCATTTTTAAAAATATATTTAAAATATGAGTGCTGTGTCTAACGTGATACAATAGATATCAAATTAAAGAGGAAAATTCAGTTAATAAGGCTGCATTAACAACTAAAAGTATAATTTTATGGTAATTTTCGCAATTTAGTCTACCCTTAAGAGAAGGGACGAACCTATTGACTCAGATCGGACTCCGTGGCATGATGGTCAACATTACTCGGGCCACCACCTAGCAAACGGTTGGTACAGTACATCACAAGGGCAGCTGTCAAACACAGTAAACCCCACCCTGTGCCCGAGGCGGGACTCGAATTCGCTACCCTGTCATTGTCAACAGTTCACTGAAGTGAACACGGTTACAACAGAAATCAACGTTTAACGCGAATCAGATGTTTCAGTTAAGCACCTGTTTTACCTGCTCTTTAATTTGTCGCCCCCTCATTTAAAAGTTCCACAACTATCTGAGCCCATCATGAATGTACGAAATATTGCAGTGTGTAATTTAAACGTTCTTTTCTTGTTTCAAACAAGCACTTCACCATGATATTTGTCAATATTTGGAAACTATATCACCTTTCTACCTTCGTTATATTGGCTGATGGAATGTGTTCAATTTCTCCCACCTTGAATACTCACTATTAGGAAAACATCCAGGTTAAAATGCTTTTACAGAACGGTTCACAGCATACGTTCAGTTTATCACCATGTGGTAATATTGAAATGGTGTGGCATCCTCTTTAACAACTTACGATTTCACAGCGTGTTTGTAACATTTACAATGCTGAGCCTCTTTGTGTATTTCGTTTCATCCGTTTCACTTCCTTTATTCACTTTACTTTCAATGTTCCCTCACTTATAGGCAATAACTTCCATTCTCTTCTATTTGTATGTCCCTATTATTACAACTCGGCAAACGCTTGTAATTGTTCAAAGTCTATGGTATTAATAAAGAATATTAATGTCTTTATGTGTCGCTACAATCTATCCGCTAGTTTCCCCCAGTTCTAGACTTAGCTGCCACCTTAAAGTTATTGTGTTACTGTTCCAAGATTGAGCACTTCAATTGCCACATGAACTTTCAGAAATCCTTAATTTGTTGTAATATTATCTTGGTTTACCATGCGAGAAAAATGCTATTGTTATGGTAATCAATTGAGAAGAATCGCTTGGCCAGTTCCCCTCTGCATTTGTCCACATCGTTACCACGCTCTTGTTCACTGAAATATAGGAAAAGAGCAGAGGGAGCAGGTTGTTATACATCTTGAATACGCAGTTTAGTTTTTATACAGCAAATAATATAATATCTATGCATTTAAGAAACTCTTTAAGCAGGACGGTAAAGGCACCGAGCGAGATGGCTCCCGCCCACTCTGACCTTGGGTTTTTCGTGGTTTTCCGTGGTCGATAGACGAATGCTGGGGTGGTTTCTCATATGCCATGATTTCTCTTCCATTCCGTTTCCTTCACATCTTTTAGGAGTGCTTTTAGGTTTCGTGGCATATGGCGGTGCTGGACACACGTGGATATCCCGTGGACACTACGGGTCGTTCATCGACTCCTCTAGGCAGTTCCAGTAGTGGGATGGGCCTCCGAGCCTGGAACTGTTAGGGACTTTCGCGTGTCTCCGCGACCTGTAGCCTCCTGTGGTTATATTTTCCTCCTGGGAGATGTTAGCCACAATAGATCTATGTAGTTCGCAGTGGGCGAGGTTGTAGGTATAATCTATACCTATACCTGTAAGGCACCAGGGCACAGAATAGTCATGGTTATTAGGAAGCGGAGGAGGATTTTGACACTTAAGCGTGCATGAAGGCCTATTGTGCTTCTGGAAACCTCCAGGAAGAAGGGGTGAAGCGAAGGACACAGAGGGCGGCAGGCTCGGACAGAGGCTTGGTCTCCAATGTTAAAGATATTATCTAATCCTACGCCAGGGCAGACAATGCCTTAAACCAAACTCTACCGCATTGGCTTGAACCTTTGACCCTGATAGGAAAGAGGACAGGTACATTCGCATTATATTATAATCCACTCCAGCATTCGCCTAACAACCAGGGAAAACCGCGGAGAAAACCCAAGGTCAGAGTGACCGGGCCAACGGGAATTGAATTCGGGACCTCCCAAATGTGACCCTCATACGTTACCGCGTAGCCATCTCACTACTTGCAGGTAATTCACACGTAAGCACGTTTCTTATCTCAAACGAAATGCACACATCTGGGTAGTAGGAATAAATTTCATGGTGAACAGATGCCATGCCACTATTGTGCAAGGAGTCTATGGAGGCCTAAGTTTCTGTTCGGACTGAAATGATGGTATAAAGTTGACACGAGCTTCATAGCTGTAGATACTTCAACTGCATCCGGGTGAAGAAGTGTTGGCCGGATGTATTGAACGCTTTGGGGAATGCCTTCAATATGCTCTGTCATCAATCAGATATTTACCTTAAAATTTTTGTGTAATTAATATTCTTCATTGTAAGCAGTTAAGAAATAAATAAGTTAAAAAAAATAAACGTATATGGTCAGTAGAAACGACCGTACTTTATTTCCCCTTCGTTGCTGATGTTTAAATTTCAATATATATTTTATGAAAAGCATTGCAAAAATTTACGTTTTCGAGTTGTTGCGTGAAGTTTCCTTTGAAGGATCATTTACCTGCTGGGAAGTATCACGAAAACGCCCTTTGCTAGAGAGTGAACTGTTGCCAAAACTCGTCCGGTAAACAAGAACGTTACATGTCTTTTGCTTCAGCGGTGTTTTATTTAAAATGTATGCTAAGATTGCACTTCTGAGAAACAAACAACAAGGAAACTTCTCGGTAGGCGAGTCTAGTGCTGTAAACTAGTTTTATGTGCAACAATACGGTATGGTTCGGGCGATAGATTCTGAGGCTCGAATTCAGGTGGTGCCGACCACTCTGGTTTTTTTTTCCTGTTTCGCAATTCGGTAGGGATTGCTGGGATGAATTCTATAATAAGAATGTCCTGGCCCTCATCTCATCTCGTTTTGTTTTCTCTCCTCTTGCTAATAGCAGGGTTAGGTGCGGCGGATGGTGATGTGCGGTGTATACGGTGGATGTGCTTTGAGGAGAGAACTGCTTCTGCCCTGGCGTGTAACCTGTTTGAACCTCCATGAGGATAGGAGGGATATCGAAAGGGCGGCCGGGGGATGTTCAATCTGGAAACGTTAAGGACTCCGCTGCGCTGTGTCTGCCGCCAACACACCTGGCCGCCCTTCATACTCTCTCGCCTCATCTCTTCCTCCCGTAGGTTTAGCAGGCGCAATATGCCTTGCCTTGGCCCCAGTGCTGAAATGCTTCCTTATGCAATGCATATGGACCAATGAGAGAATTCTCTGCGTTATTTTTACGCAAAAATGTTTATATTTTTGTCCCAGATAAACTGTTCGCCTACACGAATAGAAACAACTTATATACCTAATAATGTATATCCCGTTCTTTCTTTCCGTGAGGCATGTATTCGTGAACAGGAGGTTTGCGGTTCAAATCCCGCAAGGACCGTTGTACTTGACTGAGAGTTTTTTTCTTCAGGTTCTCCTCAGCCCTTATAACTGGCAAATGCCGGGGAGGTACCCTAAACTTAGGCCTGGAACGTTTCCTTTCCAAATTTCTTTTCCCAATTATCATTTCATTTTAAGTATCATCAGTGTCCACCGCCTGTGGTGCCGTGTGCAGTAATAAGAAGCGTTAAACACTATCACTACTTCCTTTTATGTTTCCAGAGAGATAAATATTTTACTTTCTGTAACTGCATTCGTACAAACAGGAGAAAGAATCTCATACGAAGTTATTTTTAGTCTAAGAAAGAAATGGGATTGAGGATATTTAAGACCTCATTCGCTGGAAATCATACTTAAGCAATTATTTATATATAAAGCGAAAGCCAAAAAACCACAAAAGCGTCCTTAGTCAGACCAGTGCGTTCTCTGCAATGTTTGGTGACATAGCAGATTCCCACAAGGATTTCTAGTAAAATAGTTGATGAAAGCTGTCTTCAGACCGCCATGTCCTTGGCCAGACTCATTTCCTGGGCATAAAGGATGTGACGTTAATTTGCTGATAGGGCTTTTAGAATATTGTACGTCACACCATCAGAATACTTTATACACGGAGGCATTACGTCAGTCGTTTCATTCTTCGTATCTGTTGTGACTTTATAAATTCCTCTGCAAATTTATTAAACGCATTTTGCCTTAAAAAGTTGCAAACTTATAATTGTGATATTTAAGGATCTTAAATCCCATATTTTAGGACATTTTTTGGGAAGTTTCAATCAAATTTTGGGTATTAAGAAATGATTAAGACTATCAAATTATGTATTCCTTCAAGAAATAAAATCCCAAGTTATATAACACTTTATTAAAGGTTTTCAAAATTGTAACATTATTTCGAGTAGTCGAGTCGGCAGCTTTCATTCCAGAATCTGGAAGTATGAATGTGAATGTTAGGAAAAAATAAGAGCAAAACCAAAGTCAACGAGTGTGTTGTTTCTGAAATCAAGGCTCCCGATATGGTCACAGAAGTTAAAGGGGCTATACAAATGGGGGGGGGGGAGAAATACTCATCGAACATCATCTGTGTCTTTTTATTGTGCTGAAGCAATGACAACAATAAACAAATTAGGATAACGACAAAATAACTCCCGGTTATTTACATTGCATAGAATACAAGAAAAATTAGCAGTGAATAGATAAGTGGGAAAGTACTGAATTCAACCAAAATGTTTAGAAGCACAGTTCATGAAGAAAGCAATCATGTCTATTCCACACTTTAAGAAAGGACAAGTCTGCTAAATAAAGCATAAACTTCTAGCTTCTTAAAACTATTCTTTACCGAGCTGTTGTGCTGTGGTTGCAGTTAAATTCGTAACCATATGTTTCGTTTACTGTTGCAGTTGGCATCTTCAGTAGCAAGTCCAACAGCCTGGAACAAAATAATGTACTTTATCAATATAAGTGAGCTTTGCTTTTAAATCTTGTGTAAAGAGGCTTTTTAAGGCCCTATCATATTTTAAAATCACAACGTGCATTTTCATAAGAGAGGAACACTAGTGCCAAACAATAAGGACATTTCAGGATTTTGTGGAACACAGAGTAACGTGAAAATTAGCAACCTTTCACCTTTTATAAATAAACAGATTGTTTTATTACGTACATTATCAAATCAAAAAGCAACAAGGACAACATGTTGCAAAACACACATAAATTAGTACCAGGCCTACTAAAATATTTCACAAATATTTAAAAAAATCTTATGTGTTACACTCACATGACTTTCTCTACTCTTGTACAAACTATTTTTTACAAACGCTTGTTCTCCATCTACTTTATGTTAATCGAGATATCGAGATGTTAATCTTATTGCTAATTTTCTTGTAGATGCAAGGGGAATTGCTAGGCTTTAAGTGATAGTCAAATGTTTTATGAGCTGGTTGCTATGTGGAGTATTCCATTCTCTGCATTACCAGCACAAAAAAAAAAAATGAATAACGCATTTGAGAAAAAGTATAAGTATTGGAAAATTTAAGGGAATAACAAGCAATATCTCGAAAATGGTTCACTCAACAAAAAAAATGTATATGACATAAATTGTGTACTTTAACGCGATCTACATTTTTTGTGTAGTAAAATTTTGTCTATATCTTATGGTTTACCAGTTATGCAAAAGTCGTTCACAATGAAGAATACTTTTGGAGACATTCCCATAAAATTCGAGATATACATTTCATTTGTCATGAAAATATTTTAAACATATGATATAATCAAAATCGTTAAGAGCCATTTTTGAGAAAACTAAAATTTTCGAAAAATGTTCCAGGTAGAGGGTAATCTGGGGTGGGGGGATTTTCTTGAAAACTTTCGTGTCGCATCTCTGGAAGATACTGAACCTAAATACTTAGTTTGATGTTTATCCGACTGTTCGTTTCTGAGTTATGCTGTTCACACACACTCACACACTTACACACACACACACACACACACACACACACACACACGGACGTGTTTCCAAAAATACTTTTTTTTTGATTCAGGAGGCCTCAAAACATATATTTCCGGTGAAATCTCGGTATCGAATTTTTGGGTGGAATACAATACTTCCCCTACTTACTATACGTAGTAGAGAAAATAAAAAATATTGAATATAGCTTGTGCAATAACAACCACAAAGATCAAAACTGTTTTATCTGCTGTCTATGGATTTATTTCTGCGAGTGCATAACACGTCTGAATTTTATTATTTCTGTTTTCTTATTACTTCCTGTGCATGCTAGAATTTATCACCGACTACAGCATAGAGTCTATGGGAAGCCTATTTCTAATACCTGTCATGACATTTGCAAGTGCATTGATTGTTGGACGCGTAATTATCGATTGTCGAAACATTCGAAAACTTGTCTAAGGAAGGAGAAGCCAAAGATTAAGGAAAATTCGGGACATATGCTGCCCACGAGGCATAGTAAATGCGGGACTGTCCCACGAAATTCGGAATGGGTGGTAATCCTAATTTTAGGTTAGGACAAATATTGATTATATGAATGAAATACAATACTTCCATTACCTATTGAAATGGAAGCTGCCAGCATCTCAAGCCTTCGAAAATAAATATAATATAGTATGTACACATACTCTTCTATTATGTAATATCTACAGTGTTAACACTGTGACTCACTAATGATCAGGCCCCGGATTCTGCTCACATATCGCCTTTTAATTGTTGCATCAGAAGCACTGTTAACGTGTACATAAATCCTTATCATCGGTCCCATATTATGAAAGTGCATAGATATTTATTAGGTGATTTTATGCCATTTTCTATTTATACGGCATTTTTTTCGATTTTACGTCATTGTTTTGTCATTTTATTGCCCTTTGCGTCTTTATTCAACAATTTTCTTACATTTATTGAGTATATAAAGAGTTTTATATTATTTAATTTTACATAAAGATACCTTTTAAAAAATCAGAAATATTACTAACCAATACAGAAATAAGAGTAGCTTTTACTCGCATTCTTGAGGGGGATATTTAACTAACTCTGGAAAAGGTTACCTGTGCGTGAGAGGAGGATACTCGTAGGGGAGCAGGTATCATTAGTTATGAATTCATGTCCTAAACCAGGGCTGAGACAGGTCAGTTTTCCCTTTTTGCGTTAATAAGCGCGTATAGTCAATTGCTATTGTCCTTGTCCTTATGTCGTGTCATAGGTTGCGAAGTCCTCTTCATTCGCTATGAAGTTTGTATAATCTCAAAAGTGAGAAAGAGTTTTGCTACACCTGCTTCAAAAACAAGCAAATATTTTCTGAATTCATTTCTAAATTATCTCATCGTTATTCTTATACCTACTTTATCTATTTATATAGCAGTTATTCCCGTGTAGAAATTAATTTATAACTTTCTGTATACTAATTTTAATAAAATGAACCAATTTCAATTTTTAGTTCACGTTTTGTACCCATTACGTAATTAAGAAAACGATTAGTCGTCGTTTAAAGGTAATTTTTCAAACACCTTTAGGTCATCAAAATCCGGGCCGTTCTAATGGCAAATAGCCAGGAAGCATAATTTAAAATAAAGCTAATGTGATGTAAAGGTGTACTAACGTCACAGTCAGTCTTGTGAATGAAATTGAGCTTTACTTGAGTATATGTATTTTGAATAAGTAGTTTAATAAGCTGCCTAGAAAGTGGTTGTCGGTAAAGTGTGTTTGCGCCGCTTTGTGCATTATATTGTACCTAGCTGCATGCAGTAAGATGGGAGACTGCAAATAACAAGATTAATGCTCCAGCAGTAACAAGAAAAGACGTTTCACTACATGAAGAGCTAAGATGCATAATTCATACGATATGATCAAGAGGAACGGACGGAATTGGCTTGACGGTGTGCAAAACAAGACACGTAATGGAGCTATTAAACATAGCACGTGGAATATGAAATGAGCAAGCAGGAGGATTTAAACACAAACAGTCATAAAACCATTAAGAAATAGAGAAATTGTGAATTAATTTAACATATATCTAAAGCACCTTGTACATGATCAAACTTGTTTTGAGTTCAAGAGTTTACAAGAAAAATTGTCAAATAGTTTTCAATATGTGGCAAGATTGGACAACACTTGACAAGACCTGGCAAGGCTTGAAAATTTAATAAATATGTATTTACAAGTTGTCTCTTTGCCAAACTGAAACCCTTCAGAACACATAGATGATGCATCACGCGCAAAATAATTACTATTTGCGTCACGGTATAACAGTTTGCAATTAAACATAGTTCTTTGCTAATATTATGTAGCACTTTCACGTACTATATCCAATGAAATCACATTACGATTATGGAATACAATGGAAATAACACCAACTGATAGGTTAATCAC
Source organism: Deroplatys truncata (assembly GCA_030765065.1). Lineage (NCBI taxonomy): Eukaryota > Metazoa > Arthropoda > Insecta > Mantodea > Mantidae > Deroplatys > Deroplatys truncata. Next base: position 21,277,502 of record CM060979.1, read on the forward strand.
ACTATATAACATTCCATTAATGTATACATCTGCCTGGCAATTGTTTTTTCATGTCTTCATCTGCTCCATCTTGTGGTAATCCACGGAGGTCTCGACGTATAAACTTGGCCAGCTTATGTATAACCTAATCAGTTCGCATACGACAGGTAGCCGTCAAGTTGTGACAACTCTTGAAAAGTCTTGTAAAGTATTGAATTTGACAAAAACGTGATCGTGTACAATGAGCTTAAGGAGGAGAGAAGAGAGAGAAAACAAAAACGAACTGTGTACCAATCACATCACTTTGATTCAGCTTGCTGCCTTAAGATAATGCATACCAAGCGAGGTGGCGCCGGGTATCGTGTGCAGCTAGCATTCGGAAGGTCCCGGTTTCGATTTCCGACGACCGCCCATTCTTACCCATTGTTTTTTTCGCGGATTTTCCCGGGTCGTCAGGCGAATGATGCAGTGGTTTCTTTCAGCCCCCGAATTTCCTCTCCCTGCATTTCGTTCCATTAATCATTTCATTCATCCTTCACCTCGTTAGATCTGTTTCAGGATTGAAAGTGTCGGCGACGGTGTTTCGGTGCGGCGTTGCAAGGAAAAAGGATGCTCTCTGTGGAACTTTCTCCTCCCTGACCTTTCAGCTGCTTGCCGAGGTATACAGACCGCCCCTTCGGAACGGGGGCACCCGAACCTCTGTGTGGGTCGGGGTCCACGGTCTGCCTATGCGACTGTCTTAATCTGGAAGCGGTAGGGACCCTGTTATTGCTGTGCCATCACTCCTCCTCCTCCCTCCCGGGGACATAGGTACAGTATCCTCACTGAATCGGTGCCGAGTCCCCTACAGTAATAAGAGTAATGCATCTGTGAAGCTTGGAAAATTCACAGTATGTAAGATATTTGAAATTTATACCGGTAGTTGCACACAATACTAATGTTATAGCCTGTTTCAAAATTCTAACTTGCATACTTTTTTATTGTGTAAATTCATTGTTCTGATAAAAATGCTCCACTGGATGCATTGTTAAAATATTCACATAAAATTTTCAGGGTTTAAAGTAAATGAGTATTGATTTTTCAAAATTGAATAATTTATTTTTCAAAATTGACCATTATTTAAAAAAGGATGTAGTGATTTTCTTTAATGTATTTTTCACAGCAGTGCAACAATTTTGAAACAAATTGGTAAAACATTGTATCGTGCGAAGTATTTTGAGCATGGAAAAAATGGAGAAAACAAGGTTTAAAGTTGTCGTCCCTGTTCATAAGCATGCGCTGTTCATTTATACCTTCAGTTAATAGTTAATTGGCAGTTTAAATGCGCTAAGTGGAAAGAAGGAAAAGAAAAGTTATATGGTTTCTTAGCCTTTAAAAGGCGTAGCATTTTATTATGATAAAATGTAATTATTTGTAACATTTCACAATTTTTGGTCAAATTTCACAGTTGCGATCTTAAGCTGACCACGGCAGCACCGTGTCACAAGGGCTTCTATAAACGATCCATATAAACCACATTTGTCTATCCACTTCGTGTTAATTTGCACACGAATGTTTTCAACTGTGTACCGGTATGGTGGTAGTACATAGGAGCCTGAGACGACAGAAATCTGTTAATCTATACCAGCCGCTAGCTCGTACCATCATCTGGTTTCTCCCTTTTGATAAACACATGCTCAAGCGCGAGTAGACACAGACACCTTTTCTCTTAAAGTATTTCATTTCACACAAAAATTTCGACCCCGAGATTTCACAGGAAATACGCATTTTGAGGCAGCATGAATCCAAAACAGGCATTTTTGCTTTCTTTTCCACCTACGTGTAGGTAAGAGGAAGTATTGCATTCCACCCAAAAATTCGATGTCGCGATAAATAAATGTTTGAGGCCCCGAAAAAAGAAAGCATTTTTTACTTCCTCTATTCGTATAGTAAGTAGGGGAAGTATTGCAATACGCCCAAAAATTGGATACCGAGATTTCATCAGAAATACATATGTTGAGGTGCCCTGAATTCAAATAAAGCATTTTTGGAAACATGTCCGTGTGTGTGTGTCTGTGCGTGAACATCATAACTCAAAAACGAAAAGTCGGATAAATACCAACATTGATACTTGAGTTTAGTATCTTCCAAAACACGAAGGCTTTGGAGAAAATCCCCCATGACTACCCTTTACATGGAACATTTTTCGAAATTTTTTATTTTCTCAAAAATGGCCCTAACGATTTTAACTAAAGTGTAATATGTGTAAAATATTTTCATGCCAAATGAAATGTATATCTTGACATTTCTGGAAATATCCCCAAAAATCTTCTTCATTCTCAGTGACTTTGGCACAATTGGTAAACCGTAAGAGATACACAAAATGTTACTACACAATAAATGTAGACCGCGTTAAAACGCACAATTTATGTAATAGACACTTTTTTGTGAGTGAACCATTTCTGAGATATTCCTTGTTATTTGTTTGAAATTTCCAATATTTGTACTTTTTCTGAAATGGGAATTCGTTATTCGTTTTTTTATTATCCTGGACATGCAAAGAGAATAAAATGCTCCACATAGCAACCAGCTCTTAAAAGATTTGTCTATCGCTTAAAGCCTACCGTATTCCCGTGTGCCTACAAGAAAATTAGTTTCTGCAAATATTTATCTCGATTAACACGAAGTAGATGGATAATAAGCGTTTGTAGAAATAGTTTGTACAAGTGCGGAGAAAGTCATGTGAGTGCAAAACATCGATTTTGAGAGAGCGGTTCATGTGCGCGAGTGTATGTGAACAGCATAACTCAAAAACGAAATGTCGAATAAAAAAACCTGCTACTTAAGTTCAAGATGCGATACGCAGATTTTCAAGAAATTCACCCTACGCAAAACTACCCTTTACATGAACAATTGTTTAATTCTGAAAATTGGCTCTGACGGTTTTGACTAAATTACCATATATTTAAGATGTTTACATGACTAATAAACTATATCTTGCATTTTCTGAATGCTGTGAAGATCTGAATCACTTTTGTGTAGTTGGTAAACCGTAAGAGACAGACAAAGCGTACTGCACAAAAAATGTAGATCTCGTAAAAAACACACAATTGGTGTGAAATACATTTTTTGTGGCATTAGCCATTTTCGAAATACGCTGTATTAGTGGTATGCATTATCAAACTGTAGGTATACTACTGTAGCTAACCACTAAGTCACTATTCGTGTTTTTTCGTGTCCATGCAAAGAGAACGGAATTTCAAAGACATTACATACCGATGAGCTCTGAAAAGATTTTAATTATCGCTCAAGCCTACTGTACCTATAATGAAATGTGTAAATGCGAAGTAGATAGAAGTTTATAAGAATGGTTTGTAGAAAAGTGAATGGAAAAAGACATGTGAATCCAACATCTTTTACGGACTTGTGCCGGAAAGTTAGGTCCTAAATTAATCGTACTTAGCTGCAGAAATGGATATTTAATTAGCCACGCAGATGCAGCGCCTCATCAGCATGCCAACTGTGATATCATCAGCTGAGCTGTTTGGATAACTGATGTCATGCCAGACTTTACCAGAATTCAAAGAGGAGCCCGATTTTCGAGCGTTATCTCGACTATCAAGCATGCCTCATTCACGGCGCCTAGCAATTCTCATTTCCGGCACGAAGACTCATGTTGAATCCTTGAGAAGTCATCTCTCACTAGTGGATGTTCAGATCTTTAATCCAAGGTTTCCATTTTAGTTCTTTGTTCACCTGTTATGAGCTTGCAGAATATGTCATGGGATTTCCTAACTCATTAAATGCCTCTTATAGTTTGTATTGTGCAGTCTTTAAGTGCTGCAAAAATAATTTTAGATATGTTACTTTCTCTACCACGTGCATAGTAAGTAAAGAAGGTATTGTATTCCATCCAAAAATTCGATATCCAGACTTCCGGAAATATATGTTTTTGAGGTCCTTTGAATCAGAACAAAAAACAAAATTTTAGAAAAAAAAAAGGTCAGTGTGTGTTTGTGAACAGCATAACTCAAAAACGAAAAGTCGGATAAATACCAAACTTGGTATCTAGATTCAGTACCTTCTAAAGATGCGACACTAACATATTCAAGAAAATCCTCCAGCCCCAAATACCCTTTACATTGAACATTTTTCGAAAAGTTTGATTTCCCAAAAATGTCTAATGATTTTAATTAAAATACCATAATATCAAAGACATTTGCATGACAAATAAAATATATAGTTTGTTGAATTTTCTGGGAATAGCCTGTGAGGCCCTCTTCATTCGGTAGGAATTTTTAGAATCTTGTATAACTGATAAACGTTATGCGATAAGCGAAAACGCACTTCACAGAAAATGTAGATCTCTTTAAAACATACAATTTATTTCAAATATTTCTTTTGTAGCACCAGCCATTTCCGAGATATCCGTCATTAATGGCTTGAATTGTTCAATACTTTGTCATTCCTTTAAAGTCCTGTCAACATTCAGTTGTTTCTCTTGATGTCATGGAAACAGTATGTAATTTTAAGGCCAGTATATAGCGTTCAGTTGTTAAACATGTGACTATCGCTGTTCTCTTTGTGTCTATAACGAAATGTGTAATGTAGCTATGAGGGCTAAGGAAAATCTGGAAAAAGCCTCAGTAAGGAAGGTCGGTCCTGGCAAGATCCGCGGGTCTGTACCTTAACGACCTCGGCTTAATATGAATACCTGATTAATTATGGGACAGTTCGTTCTTAAGCTGCTGCATGATGAAGAAAGCGACTAAATATAGAGCAGGCATCACTAAGTACGCTCGCACTGGGTTGGCCACAAACATATCCTTTAGGAAACAACCTTGGCGCGAACGGAATGGTGATGAATAAGTCAGGATGTAGAAAGTGCGACATTTGACACATGCTGTTGCCCAGTCTTTGAGGAAATGAGCAAACTCGCGAAAAACCGCAGCTCTTTCTCGCTATGACGGCATAACAGTGTTTCCGAATTCTTGTCTCCTGGGAGCCAGAGCATCCCTTGCTTACGCACGTTTGGCTGAATGGAATTCTCCTATCCTCTTTGGTTACACGTTTTCTCGGTATGAAATTGGTCATAAGTAATAACATTTTTATTTGACATCCTAAATCACTTCGATGCAACTAAGCCACTGTGTGAGCTTATTCCGTTTTTCATCTCACTAAGAGGAAGAGTTATCCGATCTTTTCGAGTTATTATTATTATTCATCATCAACTACAAGGTGGACCAATAAATCCATTCCGATCACAGGTTCCTGTTGCCGTCTCCTTCTGGGACGAACCATGCTCAAATAGCCTGTACTTCAGTGTTGTCTTCGTGAGCCTTCCACTTCCATCAGGAGGATGCGATCCTGCCAATTTTCTTTTTACTTTCTGCACTACTTACCAATAGTAAGTAGAGTAAGTACTGCATTCCACTCAAAAATTCGATACTAAAATCTCACTGGAAACACATGTTTTGAGCGTCCCCAAAGCCGAATAAAATCATTTTAGAATAAACTGTATGCGTGGTCATCACAGTCGGGTAAATTTCTGTAATTAGATTTTGCAAAATGTTAGAGTAATTGACTTGGAAGCTTAATATTCATCTCTGATGAAGCATGGTTCCATTTATATAACAATGTTTCATCGCAAAATAGCATATATTGGAGTACAGAGAAACCCGATTTTACACACGAGATTCCCTTGCATGAGGCGAAAATTCATGTGCAATAAATGAACAACTGACCGGCGCTGAATCCACTCTGCAGTTTTGCAACAAAACTTTGCTAGCGCGCATACAGAAGATGAATCATTAAATTGTTGTCCTCTTGGTTTATAATTTAATGCATCCGTCCGGCTATTAATTTGGAGTTTATGAGTAATTTTTTTTAATGTGAGTAGAGTACCGGCCTAGTGCACAACTCCCAACCTTGGGGACCAGGAGTTTGATTTTGGAGTCATCTTCTCCTAGGCTGATTGCCATCACTACGGCTTAGGAACTCAGTTCATCCCCCACGTTACCCTGTGGATGGGACTCTTACCAGTACTACCTTCCGGGTCAGAAGGCCCTGGAGCTCGCTACTCCCTGAGTAAGGCTATCTTAGTAGAGAACCCTTACCTGCTACCCCTGGTCATTAAATTTAATTTAGGAAATTTTTGAGAATGGGGTAATTAGTATCTCACGATCCCCTAATTTAACTGTAAACGTTTTTTATCTGTTGGGTACTTTGAAGAATAAGGTGTGTGTAACAAACCCCATATTTTGGAAAAACTAAAAGAAAACTAAATTTCGGAGATTGAAATCTCGAGTATGAATGAAAATTTCCTGAGAAGTTGCCAGAAATGTGTGACTAGAGGACATTTTCAACATCTCTTATGATAAGGTATCTGCCTACTACTATAATTATTGTAACTGTAAATATGAGAACGTGAGGCGGTTGCGGGGATATTATAACCGTTTCGGCGGGAGTCCGAGCTGCGGCAGCAAGCGCGCGAGTAGCCGTGCGGTGGCCACATTGCGAAGGAAAAGTACTGTACTTTCTCTATGGTATGTTGTAGAGAAAGTAAAAAACAAAATATTAGTGTATACTGAAATCATTTCATTAACGTAGGTACACGAAGAATAATCAAAATTCATATGATGACGTGTTATGACCACAGAGGTGGTGATGACGATATTGGTAGGTAAAATAATTTATCTGCATTAGTTCTGTAAAGTTCAAGAAAGGATTATATTGAGAACCCTAGGAGCACATGTAAGAAATACGGGAAAGGAGATTTTTCATGAATGTTGAAACGTTCCCAGACTTTGAACCATGACCGCAATAAGTTTGTTTGCGAGAAACGCCACTGAATCCGTCGGTACGTATGGACGGAACACTTGGCTGCAAGGAGCAGTGAAAGTGCGGCGGTTGGAGCGGATGTCCTGGCAGCATTGCGTCATTGGCTCCTATCCGCGCGCAGTGCTATGTATAGCGACGCTAAGTGCTTCTGCTTCAAACCTGAAAACGGTTGTGGTGCTTGCTTCTTTCACGGTTTCCGTTTTACAACGCTCAGCATCTGCTTCTTCTTTCGTCCCATCCTTCCTTCAAGTCTTGGGTCTCTGTTACATCCTTATTTTTCCCTTAAGGCAATGTATCCATAAAATTTGGCAGAAATGTGAAAATTGACGCGTTTTATGGGTGGGAGGGGACGTGCATTGTTGTATACTTATCATTCGTACTTTAAAGCTACACAATTTTTAATATCAACAGTTTTAAAGCCACAAATCGCTATTTAATTGGTCTTCTTAGGTACAAATTGAACTTTAAATTCTAGTTTTCCCAATTCCTTTCAACTCCACAAATCTCAGTTCCGAATTAATTTCTAGCTTTCTTAACTTAATTCTAATTTTCATTTCGTATTATTTATTTTCTTTTCTTGGAGCGCCCGCGGAGTATCTGGAGGAGTCCATAGAGATACGCAGAGAGCATAGATTGGATATCTAACAGTTGGGAACAAGGATACGCTTTTATTTAAAACTATGTTAAGATACCGAAAGCTGAATCTCGTGTTAAATGTGATACATGGGAGTATTTCACCGGTTTACCGAAAAAGACGGCTCCGCAGTAATGTGTGAGGCTCGCGTTCGAGAGATCTTGGGTTCGATTCCCGTCGACCGCCCACTCTGATCTCGTGTTTTTCCTGGGTTTCCTTGGTCGGTAGACGAATGCTGGGGTGGCTTCTCATCTACCACGATTTCCTTTCCATCATTTGCCTTTCATTCCGTTTCCTTCTCATGTTTCAGGTGTGCTTCCAGGTTTCGTGGCGTGTGGCGGTGCCGGACAGATGGCGCGGATGCTTACTCACAGGAAAGAGTACTCCCCGTAGACACTAGAGGGCTGCTTGGTGAACGGGTCGTTCATCGCCCTCTCTAGGCAGCTTCAGCAGTGTGACGGGTCTTCGAGCCTGGAACTGTTAAGGACTTTCGCACATCTCTGTGGCTTGTCTGACTGCAGCCTATTGCCTCCTATGGTTCCTTCACTTCATCCCTTCCTTCTAGGGGATGGTATTTACAACAGCTCTTTGTAGGTCTCCGTGCGAGAGGTGTCGCCCTCCGTTGTATAACCCATACTTGTAACCATACTTTACCCTAAGCAAATAAAAACAAAATAAATTAATTTGTCGCCCATTTTTAAAGGTTAATGGTATGTAATAGAACTATGAATTTATAATCACACCCCGCCCATCTCAATTTGAATAGCAGTTGAGCAGGTTCGGGCCACTTTCTTGGAATAGAATGATACTGTAATGTCAGTAGCTTTCAAAGAATTTTATAGTTTTTTGTAGGAAGAATTTTCTGTATCGCAGGCGTAGTGAAGTGTTGTTTATTGTGGAGTAGTAAAACTTGAGGGGAGCTTCAAGTTTCTGGTTCAGCATTTAATTATCGTACCCAGCCTTAAAAAATATGTTGCATTCACATGAGTTTCTTTGCTCACACCTCTATATTCCTTTTGGGTAGTAAAGCGATAGTCGGATTTTTAAAAAGCCCGTTGCTATGTGAGAGCTATGCTCTTTGCATGACCACGAGAAAAACCGAATAGCGACTTAACCCTTGAAAAAGTTTAACAATTCAAACCAATAATAAGGAATGTCTCGGAAATGCTTTAACGGCACTAAATTGTGTGCTTTGACGAGATGTAAGTTATGTGCAGCAAGATCTCGTACTGTTCACCACTTAGGTATGCAAAAGTAATTGAGAATAAAGAGGTCTTCCAGATATTTGTCAGGTCAGTAACTTTAAACATGTTGTATTTTAATCAAAATTGATAGCGCCATTTTTGAGAAATTCAAAAATAACGACAGCTTCTTCACGTAAAGGTAAGTTCGGGATGGGGAGGAGTTTCCTGAAAATCTTCATGTCGCATGCTCGGAGTTTGAAAACCAAGTTTTCAGTTTTGGGTTATGCTGTTCACAGGCATACACACGCAGGAAATGTTTCTAAAAAGGCTTTTCTTTTGGATTCAGGGAGTATCAAAACATGTATTTCCGCTGAAATCTCAATATCTAACTGTTGGGTGGAATGCAATATTTATTATCGGTATATGGTAGACAAGTAAAAAGCTACACAAGTGTGAAGGCAGCATCGAATCATTTGAGCTACATACTGACAACGTTTTCATTTCGAAACATACTTGGCAATGCTCCACTAAGCAACAACGATAGTCCACTCATCAGCCAAAGTAGATTTTACTACAAGCAGAACATGCATTTTAATGACCAAAAATAAAGTTTACAAAATGACCTATAATTTTCAAAAAGTATATAATAATTACAGAAAAATTAGCTAAAACATTTAATTTATTAACATTAGTGTACAGAAAGCTATAAATTAATTTATACCTGGTCATAACGGTTATGCAAGTAGAAAAAGTAGATATAACAATAATGAGTTAATTTAGAAAATTAATTATATATATACACATGTTCCATGTTCTTATTTGAAGAATCTGAAAAATAAAAAGTAACCAAATTGCTTTTCAGGCAGGTCATACAAAATTGTAGCATTAACTCTTTTAAGTTCTCAGATTATACAAAATTTATAGCAAAAGAAGAGGACTTCACAGGCTGGCAATAGCAAGCTGACTATGCCCTAATTACCACAGAAAAGGGAAAACTGACCTGTCTCATTCCTAGTTTGGATCATGGATTCCTAACTGATGACGTCTGCTCCCCTGAAAATAGCCACAATTCTAACCATAACCCTTTCCAGAATAACCATTACATAGGAACGTGGTTTTCTCCCAAGAATGCGAGTGAAATACGTATATACAAAATGATCCGTGGTTCAAATCCGGGCTATGGCATCACATTTTTAGCCTGATTCTACCTTTCCATTCTTGCACTATACATGGTTGTGTGGAAGAACAATTAATTATCATAGATTGACCTAATAGTTGGTTAAACTTTGAAGTCCAGAACTTAAAGTACTTACGACACTGTAAGTCACCATTGGGGTAGTCGTCCTCCGTGGTGTAGTGGCTACAATGCTAGCTTTTAATTCCCGTGGTCGCGGGTTCAAATCCGGCGGAGGGCAATGAATTTATTCGGGCGTAAAAATACTTAGCATGGCCGGTCGTCCCATGTCGTAGACTTACGGCACGTAAAAGAACCTCAAGCCTGATAAAGAGGCCTTTGAGCAAAATTACCGGTCTTTCACGCCCAATATAAAATGGGACGCTAAGGAGCACAGCAGACAAAGAGCGTCAATAAGACTCAGTTTTTTTACACATGGCTTGTGTGAAAAATGATTAATTAAAGAAAATATAGAAAGTTGCTCTTATATCTCAGTTTAACAGTGAAATTTATGATGTTTGAAAAGTTATGCTAATGTAAAATCTCAGTAATATAAAACTCTATGTACCCAACAAGAAAATGACTCAATAAACATGCAAAGGGCAAGAAAAAGGCAAAATAATGATATAAGATCGAAAAAAATGCCTTAAAATAGAAAATGACCAAAAATTATCTGATAAATATTAATTTTCATTACCTGGGATGTACACGCTAACAATTACCTGTGATGCAACAGTTAAAAGATGACATGTCATCAGAATCCGGACCCTGCCAAAGCATTGACGCAGCAGTGTTGCTATTTTAAAATACTGGGAACACTCTAAAAACTCAGTTTTAATGACATTCCAATTCCGACAAAATGGACTAAAATAAGCGAGCTGTCTTCTATACCGCATTACCATAGCGGATTTTCTCGTTTTGTGAGTTCTGTTTCGGCCAAGAAAAATAGAGCTTAGTCTCTCAAGGTGGCAGGGGCATATGACAGAAGGAAACCGAGGATCGAGGTGACTTGTTGGCGTGGCATTCCAGCAGGTCGATACATGAAATGTGCTGACATGTCAGACAGGAAACTTAGCGTTCCGGAACATTTCGCTTTGTCGCCATCCGTCGCCAATATCCTCACAGAGTGAATGTCCTGCGTGGTGCCATTTTTATTCCACAATCAATTGGAACGCCATTTTCTTTATTACACGTTTTGGGACAATTTTTCTCCCTAGAATTTTCATTGTTTACGTATTTTGGAAATAATGTTGATTTCATCCCAACTACAATCCCTCTTTTGTAAGCAAACTTTTAATACTTTTGCGACGATAGTGTTTTTTTTATCCACTTCCCGTTCATGCTATCATGCGTTGGAAGTTGATTTTTTTTTTTTTGGCGGGGGCATGTTTACCGCAGACGTTAAAGAAGTGTATTTAATCCACCAATTATTGATCTGTGCCTTTATTGTTGCGGATATCCAATATACTCATATTTGATCGTTGAGTTTTACCATTCTTACTGTCTTTATTTCCCTTTATTTGTTAATATTTATTTACGATTTAATTCACGCAGCATTTAAATATAATTCTTTTGGCGCAAGCAGCCATGTCACTTTCAGTTGTTGACTGGCTTGGTCAACACCACCAGTGTGAGTAATCGATCACACGTTTGCAGAGACTACAGCTGACAGTAATTAATTTTATTTTCACCTAAATGTTTCTGTTATTCACTATCGTCGAAAAAATTAATATGCAATGCACATGCGTTAAGTAATTTGCAAAGCTTTTTTACTTTCTCTACTACGTATAGTAAGTAGGGGAAGATTTGTATTCCACCCAAAAATTCGATACCGAGATTTCACCGGAAATACATGTTTTGAGACCCCCTGAATCCAAAAAAAAGCATTTTGGAAACATGTCCGTGTGTGTGTGTCTGTGAACAGCATAACTCAGAAACGAACTGTCGGATAAACACCAAACTTGGTATTTAGGTTCAGTATCTTCCAGAGAAGCGACACGAAGCTTTTCAAGAAAATTCCCCCACCCCAGATTACACTTTACATGGAACATTTTTCGAAAATTTTAATTTTCTCAAAAATGGCTCTTAACGATTTTGATTAAAATATCATATGTTTAAGATATTTTCATGATAAATGAAATGCATATCTCGAATTTTCTGGGAATGTCTCCAAAAGTATTCTTCATTGTGAACGACTTTTGCATAACTGGTAAACCATAAGAGATAGACAAAATTTTACTACACAAAAAATGCAGATCGCTTTAAAATATACAATTTATATCATATACATTTTTTTTGTTGGGTGAACCATTTTCGAAATATTGCTTGTTATTCCCTTAAATTTTCAAATACTTATACTTTTTCTCAAATTCGTTATTCATTTTTTTTTGTCCTGGTAATGCAAAGAGAATGGAATACTCCACATAGCAACCAGCTCTTAAAATATTTGACTATCGCTTAAAGGCTAGCAATTCCCCTTGCATCTACAAGAAAATTAGCATAAGATTAACATCTCGATTAACATGAAGCATATGGGGAATAAGCTTTGTAAAAATAGTTTGTACAAGAGTAGAGAAAGTCATGTGAGTATAAGACATCAGATTTTTATTTTAGTTTTATTTATGGACGCTGTGCATGCTGTCTTGGTGTAAAGTTGAATTTTGTGCATTTAGTGCTGGTAACCTAACTTACTTGCGTGTTTTGCCTATTGTACTGAACATATGTGCATGAACTATATTAAATCCTATCACATTTGATATTTACTGTTGCAGAGATGGTATATAATCATATTTGATAGTTGAATTTACCGTTTAAATCCTGCCATATTTACTTACGTTTTAATTCCCCCAGCAGCTAGATATGAGCACTGGTTATTTATGTTTGCTTTCCCTACCACGGTAGTTAGGGAAGGTATTGCATTCCATCCAAAAATTCGATACCGAGATTTCACAGGAAATACGTGTTTTGTGGCCCCTTGGATCTAAAAAAGGCATTTTAGAAAAATGTCCGTGTGTGTGTGTGTCTGTGAATAGCATAACTGAAAAACGAAAGGTCATGTAAATACCAAACAAGGTTTAGTACCTTCCAAAGATGCCACACGAAGATTTTCAAGAACATTCCGCCACCCCAAACTACCCATTACATGGTACATTTTTAGAATTTTTTATTTTCTAAAAAAATTACTGTAAGATCTTGATTAAAATACCACATATTACAGACATTTACATGACAAATAAAATGTATATCTTGAATTTTCTGAGAATAGCTTAGGAAGCCCTCTTCATGATGGAGGAATTTTGTATAATCTTGCATAACTGGTAAACGTTAAGGGATAGACGAAAATGTACTTTACAAGAAATGTAGATATCTTTAAAACACAATTTATTTCAAATAACTTTTTGTGGCATAAGCCATTTCTGAGATATCCGGTATTAAAGGTTCGAATTGTTCATTACTTGGGTCAGTAAGTCCTTTCAGCATTCAGATGTTTCTCGCGATTGCATAGAAACTGTATGGCATTTTAAGGCCAGCATATAACGTCCGTTTTTAAACATTTGACTGTCGCTGTTCTCTGTATATCTATAACGAAATGTGTAATGTAGCTATTTCTGCGAAGGTTTATAGATTAAAACGTAGTAGATAGAAAAATAAGGTTTAGTAAGAATAGTTTGTATACCCACTTATAAAGATAGCGGGGATAATAATCGATCGCCACTGCTACTGATAACACCATGTTCAACAGGTGTTAGTAATTTTATTTTCGTGTAAGTACTATTTCTGTTATTCACAATCGTCGAAAAAATAGAATTCGTCTACTATTGTCGAACTGTTTCTCGTTTTCAAGTGTTGCACTTACCACACTTGTATGGCAATATAATATTATAGCGATCAAATTGTTATCAGAGTTTCTTTTCAGACTATGTAGCATATCCCATAAAACTGTCTGCACACTTGAACAGATCCAGCTGCGGCTCTCTTCATCTAATAACACATCACTTTGAAGCACTTGTACACGCTTCTATGTTCCCATGTACAGGCACATTGAGTTGAACGCGCTACCGATCCCATTTCGTAAGAAGATTGTGTAATTTCGTCGCATCTTCACCTTTTGTCAGGCAGTTGACGTGAGCAATATTGCAAACATAAACATCATTTTGCTGCGTGGTTCACTTATTTAGGCCACAGATGTATCGCAATTTTCGGTGCACAGGAGGACACCGAAACAGTAGTTATTGCTCGCTGAATTGTAGGGTTCCTTAACGTTTGATTTTAACATTAAACACACTCACATTCATACTTTAAGACTCTGTGGGGATTAGGGAATGATTCTGGTTAAAGAAAAATTCTCCGCCCCAGTCGGAAATAGAACCCGGGATTGAGAAGCCAGAATGCTGACCGCTCGACCGCAGAGGCAGTCTTCTTCTTTTCTTTCTTGTCTGTGTTGAAAATATGGTTGCAAATTGCGCAATTTGTGGTGAAAATATTTAATTGAAACCAATTTTGGCTCTAATCACATCACGACTAAACCCTGATTTAACGTTGAAGATGATTTCGGAGAACACAAAATTATGAAAGTAGAGGAGAATACTACATCAGCGTTGTCAAACAAGCTTACTTGGGTAGTTTTCCCCCAATTAAGGTGTTAATTTATAAACTTGTTATAAGAATATATTCCTTATATTTTAATCTGTGGTATAAGCTATATTATAATATGGCAATCTCAGCAATGAATATTGCGGATTTGAAGGCGTTGAACGATATAAATTAGTGCTTATTTTATTGTTACTTTAACGGCTAGGTCATATCCCAACGGTCATTGTATAGGAATAATACGCATATTGTTTACCAAAAATATGGCCTTAGTTGCGTAGTTGCGTTCCTGAAACTATCTTATTTCCGCCTATTTTAACCTACGTGGCATTCCTATTTGGTACTTACCTGGCCACTGAGGGAAACACGAAAGAAAAAAATGCGTTACATTCACATGACTTTCTCTACCCGCTATTTTTTATGGCTTCTACAAACTGTTCTTACGAAAGCTTATTTATCTACCTACGTCATGTTAATCATGATAAACATTTGCAGAGGTAGTTTCAATACACATTTCGTTTTATGATTAACTAAAAAGTCGGTTGATTACCAAACTTGGTCCTCAAAGGATGTGACACGAAAATTTTCAAGAAAGTACCCTACTTCAAACTACCCTTTATATGGAAAATATGTCATATTATTTTCTCAAAACTAGTACTAACGATTTTAATTAAAAATATATTTATAGGATATTTACATAACAAATGCAGGTACATCTTGAATTTTTTGGGAATAGTCTGTGAAGTCCTCTTCATTCTGAAAAGATAAATCGTAGCTCTCGAAAGCACTCAATTTATGTTTGTGGCATTAACCATTTCTGGCACATTATTTCTTATTGGTTTGAATTTTCAAACATTTTTACTTACTTGAAGTAGTAAGTCGGTATTCGTCCTTCAGGTATCCATGCAAAGAGCATGGAATTTCAAAACCATGACATAGCGACTCGCTTTTTGAACATTGACTACGCGTCAGCCCACTGTATCTAACATTCCTATACCCACAGTGAAATGTGTCCTAGTGAAAGTTTATCTCGATTAACAAGAAAGCAGATAGAAAAATAAGCTTTTGTAAGAATAGTTGTACAAGAGTGAGTAGAGAAAATCAGTTTTGTCATCTTGTAGAATCACTTTATCATCTACTTTCTATATATATTGAAGTCGAATTTTGTTAGTAGTTGTAAGATGCTTCATGTTTATATGCCCTACGTATGGAAGCCAATTTGTCGCGGTCACTTCGTGTTATCTTTTGCTGGGCGCCTGTTATTGTATTACTACTTTGAATATTGGGTTCATTGCCCTCCGGCTAGCTATTATTTCTCGGTCAAGCAAATCTCTTGAACAGGGTGTGCAAACGGAAAGGATTTGTTACTCACAGATAACACTGATAAAAGAATTTGTTTTTACACTTTTATTACCGTCACAATTAATTAAGTTCACATATTGACTCTTGATACACGCCAGACTGAAACTGTTATATTTTCTAATATCACTATAATCACTTATTTACTGCACATTATTAATTCGCGTGTTTCACATTTATAACAAACTTTAAGACGCGAGAGATTCTGTAGAACTGCGTAACGTGTACTTTAAGTATGCTTCCGTTGAACTACGCGACGTATAACTCACGAATACTTATGTTGAACTGATCGACGTATTACACGCGAATGCTTCTGTTGGACTGGCGAAATCTGCCTCTGACTTTAGCTTTTTATACTCCCACACCCCGATATGTCTAAAGATTATAACCGAGCTGCTATTGGTTAATAAAACGCGCCAACTTTAGCGTCTATTTTTAGATCCAATAAAAAATTACGAAAACATATGCTCTAGGGAAGAAATTCCCGCCATTTCTAAGAAAAGCGCGCCAATCTGTCATTTGTTTGTCTCTTCTAATTAATGTTCAACTCACCCCCTCGCTCATTGTTATCCGCTCCTATTGTCAGTTTCAGTGAGGCCGTGTAAACTTATTTCCTAACAATGTTTATAATTAACAAACATCTCAAATCAATGTCATACAATAATGCTTATTTACACTAAATCACTCTGGCATTTACATTATTGTGATACAAATTACTGCCACAATATCCTATAAATTTCAATTGTAATTTCTGAGATCTCCACAAACGCTCCTATATCATGAAATTCTTCCGTACTTAAATTGACGTTTTCGAAATAAATATAGTATCTCTACATTTTAAAGGCTCAGCAAAACTACTTGACATATTACTACGCAAATTTGTGTGTGTGTGTGTGTGTGTGTGTGTGTGTGTGGGGGGGGGGGGGGGGTTGCGATTGCCGGTTGTCTTACTTACTAGCCGTAGCTGGTTCATTTGAGCTCCAGCAGTTTATTTCAGAAGAACAAGATGTAATCCATATATATATATCTTTAGAATCACTGAAAACCGACACTCTCATTCGTTATTATGGTTCCTTTATTTGAAACGTATTTTCAGCATTGAGATGAGTGTTCCGCGTGAGTTCTACTCTGTATTCACTCTTAGGTTGATCCGCGGCAAAACAAATTCACGTGGTCAGTGCACCGTGGTGCAACACGGTAGCAATGCGCGCAAGAAGGTAGTCCCATGCTAATAATCTGAATTTTAGAATGAATTTATCCTTAAGTAGTATAATATTCTATACAAACACTTAAGGTTTTATTTAACGTCGATTTATACCGTAAACCAGAGCTACAAGTCCCATGATACAATTCGTATGGGTCACCTGACATCCGGGGAGGCGCAGAATATTGTTTACAGCCAGAAACCAACAGTCGTGTTTAGTATCATGGAGGACGGTGAATTTGCTCTTGTGTTTTCGTCGGATTACGTAAAGCATTAGCCGCGCAAACCATTGACTAGTGGTGAAAAAGCAATAGTGTTGAATATTTATTATAAGTTATGTGAGAAATATCCAACACTTTCCGCGAAAGAAATGGTGAAATTAACTTCTGAGTTTACCGGTGTTTCGAGTACAAGTATAAACAGTGCTTATGAAGAAAAATCTGAAACGGGAGAGTGGTTACACCCGGAAAAACGCGATGCAAGAATGTAGTGATTTTGAGAAGAATTCAATTCGCGTAACAGTGCACAATTTCTTTTTTTAAATTGAGCCACCAGCAGTTAATAAAGCAGTTCCACTTCCAGAGAGCGAGTAAATTAAGTTATCGCATACCTGTTACTTCATTTTTCGCTCATTTATTTTAGAATTAACTATTAGTATATGTGCAAACGTTTATTTTGTTGCAACTATCAATGTTATCACCTTTAACCCTTAACAGAATATGCTAGTCACCGTTTCAGTTGCCGAAATAAGGAATCTGTTCTTTTTTGCACTATGTGCCGCGTGTACTCGCCACATGGTCTGAAAGTGTGACAGTATTTCTAGTGTGAATGGCGGAAGGATACCTTATAGCGGTGCACTGGTCACCTGGGGTTTGTTTTGACGCGGATCAACCTTAGAGTGAATACAGTATAATTTGTTGCTGTTTGGCCTTCGTTATTGTTTGACCTTCATAGCATCAGTGATCACTTACACAATCATACCATTCTACAATATATAAAAGGCTGTGGTAAAAATAAATCAATCGAATGCATGTAACACTAACTTTTAATAAACTTATATTTTATTTAGCACTATTGTAATGGTGATGTTGATTGTGCAATTGTTAGAATTTATAATATTAATTCATTATGCAGGGCAGCATTTGGTATTGATATCATTGATAACATATTTAGAGTGGAAACAGATTGTCATCATTGGAGGAATCCGTGAAGCAATTTTCCGTTTCTTTTCTAAAGAATGTTCAATGTAGTCCTCAGAAACCTTAAATGATTTTCATTCTCCATGACGTTTAATTGTACTGAAATCATTACATGAATCGATACAAGGCCTCCGCTTAATATACATACAATTTCCATCGCAAGAAACAAGGGTGGTATAAATGGAGTGTTATAAAAATGTTATTACACGAGTGTTATAATCTTAAATTTCTAGTATGAGTGGTTCGTGTCAAAAAACTCTACTTTTAGGGCTATCTGTCTAAAAAAATCCGATATGTTACAATCACATGATTTTTCTCTACCCTCTATCGTGTATTAGTGGGTATACAAACTATTCTTACAAAATTTGAAAGGTAGAATCAGAGACTGAAAAATTCAATGCCATAGCCGGGATATGAACCACGGATCTCCTAGCCTGTGTCCGGTTGCTCTAACCACTGAGCTACCATGCCATTTTTGAGAAAATAAATAATTTCGAAAAATGTTCCATTTAAAGGGTAGTTTGGTTTGGGGGATTTTCTTCAAAACCTTTGTATCGCGCCCTTGGAAGGTCTTGAGCATATATACCAACTTTCATATTCAGCGGAATTTTCGTTTTGGAGTTTGCTTTTCGCACACACCATCGCTTTTCTAAAAATTATTTTTTCTTCCTTCTTTTTTTCTTGCTTACTTTCTTTCTTTCTCTTTTTTGTTTGCTCAGGTAGCCTCAAACATATTTTCGTTGAAATCTCGACATCGAATTTTTGGGTGCAATACAATATCTTAGTTCCTCTTTTGGTGTAAGTACGTAGTAGGGAAAGTAAAAATGCACTAGATTGTATTTTTGTATTTCTCAGAATTTTCGACACGTTTCATAGGTTGGTACCATTCAGGCTCAGCAAAAACGCTTGGCATGTTACTTCGTATAGCTGGTTGTCTGCTTAACTACTAGCCGTATTTGTTCGCCGTAGTATTTGAACGCCAGCAATATAATTAACAAGATTTAACCTAGAGACCTTTAGAATGGTTAAACACTGACGCTTTCATTCGTTGTTATGACTCCTTTATTAGAAGCTTATTTTCAGCAAGCAGCCTAGAAATGAGTGTTCCGGGTGCCCATGCTCCCCGAACTGGAACCGTGCTAGCATCAAGGCCATGTAAGAGCATTGTTTTGCGTTCCCAACGAGCGCGGTAACTTCCTCCAGGAACCAGTTCCAGTTCTCATGTTATCGCATCGCCGCCATCTCCACATTGTTATGCAGCCTCGTCTCACTTCAAGGCTCTCCCACATTTTGATAAACTCCAAGTTAACAAGCAAGCATATTACTAAGTCATTATTCTACTCTGTTCTGAAATTCGGTTGACTCGGGATATCAAAACAAGATTCAGGAAGCCCTCCACATTTATCCGGGTTTGGTAAATGGAATCTGGAATACTAATATCTGCTGTGTGAGTCATGTTCCGGGTATTATCCCAAATGTTTAAAAGCGGCTTTCCTAGTTCAGCGTTGAGGAAGATTACTTTTGTTTGAGTCTCGTGTCTCATGACAGAAGCAGACGAAACATCGATTTGAAATCGTGCCGCGCTTACGAGTAAGTTCTATACTACAAGTAAATGAACTTCTAGATATAGAGACATTCAAATAATCCATAGTTCATGCGTGTTTGACAGATTACGTAGTGAAGCTAAATTAAGGGGGGATGGAGATTAAAATGCCTATCCTGCCAATGCTAAATTTGCTAAATTCGTTCCCCATTATCTCAGACTATGAAAGATATAAGACTGAAATTTTTACAGGATGTAGATAAATGCCTTCTAAGTTCGCTATTTAGTTTTATATAAGTTTGTTTATTAAAGAAGATAAGATTTTTATCAATTATGCCACTTTTATTAAAATGTATGAAGAATGTTTTTTTTAAAGTAACTAACCATCTTATTAACATCAAAGTGGATCCACAACAGCACTTCGATCTTCTTATCATCGTAAAATTGAATTTAGGTTTCTTCAATAATTTCCGAGAAAGCGAGTCATTTATACCAGAAAATGACATTCACAGCAAAAGCTGTTTAAAGGAAAAATAAAGAAAACAAACTGTCACATACCCCATGGCTTGAGCACACAGAGTCTGCTGTGCTTAATAGTGTTACCAATTTGTAGAGCGTGTGGGAGTTATGGTTTTCTTTTCATTCTTTTGGTATGGCACACCAATGAAATGGTACAGCAGTACCATTTTAAAAGTATATTTAAAATATATGTGGTATGACTACAATTATACTGTGTCTTCAGATTTATACAGTCGTTGCCGCCAGTCTATTGTCTGCACATGACGTCATATTTTGAAACTCGTTATCACCAGTGTCTCTGGCAGAGGACTAGCGAAAGATGAGTAGAAGGTGTAGATGTCAACAGTTTCGAGGTCACCTTAGTGAAATGGGACTTGCATCGTATCTTTCTAGTATTTGCATTTGGAACTTCTTTCGCTTGCGGCTCGTAAACTCGTAATCTCAGCATGTATGCTGATAGGTAACTCAAATAACTCTAGCGTAGAGATTCTCGGCGTAGCACTCAACTATGCAAATTCTGTGATCGATGTCACTTCCATCTTGCGCGCAAAGAACGCACAAAATGTCCCAGTGAAAAGCAGTTCTGCATCGCCGCAGTATTACATCAACTTTTTGCGAAGTCGAAAACTCATGCAGTCCGAGGTTCAATTCCGTTTTTTTTAATTTATGGACGTTGTTTAACTACTATGGTCCTTAGCGCCCCATTCTATATTGGGCGTAAAAGACCGGAAATTTTGTTCAGTGGCCTCTTTACCAGGCTTGAGGTTCTTTTACGTGGCTCGGCTTTACTTACTTTACGAAGAAAGCCATGCTAGGCATTTTTACGCCCGAAAAAGCCCACCGCCCTCCGCCGGGCTTGAACCCGCGACCTCGGGAACTAGAGGCTAGTCTGGTACCCCTAGACCACAAGGTTCAATTCCGCACCTCCCCTTTCTGAACTAATAATGACGTCTGGCGGTAAAGGCCGAATAAATCTGAAGACGCGTTATAATATAGGTGCATTAAATCCAAGAGGAAATTGCAGTTAATAAGGCCGCAAAAAAAAAACAACTAAAAATGTAGTTATATAGCAATTTTCGCCATTTGTCTCCTCTTAAGTAGGAGGTTTTCTTCGGGCTCCACATTGTGCCCATGTTTAAAAACCAAATTATGTTTTATTCTTAGTGGATTATGAGAGCAGGTCTATTTCTAGCAACATATTTGAATCTGACGCTTGATGGTGTGCTTTTTGGGACAGAAGTTTGATGTCATCTTTAAAACAAAAACGAAATAATAATGAATAACGTAACTCCTCGGCAGCCTCTGGCAGAGCAAGGAAAAATGCCGTGATCTCAAGTACATTCAAAGTTATAGTAAATGCAATTTTAGTACACTTGTGATACAACTGCGGTAAGTGCATCATTGGAGAACGGAGAAGAGTTTGAAAATACCAGACGAAGTCGAGTACTTCCGAGATTCTCTAACGCACTTAATGCACGTGTAAAGCATACTATTTTTTTCGGCGATAGTGAACCACAGAAATAGTGATTATACGAAAATAAAATGAATTACTAACAGCTGTTGAACATGCTGGTTCAAGTAGCGAGGTCACCAACATTAACTTTGCGGCGAACTGGCGATCTATCGATCATCCAAGTCAATAACTTGCAACTCATACTTAAGCCATTGCATGAATTAAATCGTAAATACCTGGTAAGATTCAACATCAGATATGATTATATTCCACGTCTGCAATAATAAATACTTCAAAAGTTAGAGTCCATGCACATACGTACAGTAAAATAGACACCCATGCAGATAGATTAGGTTGCAAGACTGAATCCGTGATTCAACTTTCCACCATGACAGCACGGAAGGGAAGTGGATAAAAACAACTGTAATAGAAAAAGTAATAGATGGCATTCTTTAACACTCAATGGGGTAAACAGATATACACAATAAACGAACATTACATAAATAAGTAAGAAATGGCTAATGAGTGTGTTTGGAGCTATACTGCCTTGTACAGGAAGCGAAAGCGTTGGTGCAGTAATCGTAACGAACCGGTCGGTCACTAACAGATCCGCCGGGCTGCTGCGCTACAGAGCTCCAAAGAAACTTTTTTCCCTTTCCGCAACATCTGTTCAGCTACGTGTGGTATTTAATACTTGAATGAGCAATAATTGGGAGGGAAACTCAGAAGCGTTTCATCCTCGAGTTTGGCGTACACAGTGTGCCCACAAATCCGGCATTAGCTCTTCGCGATCATGTTCTGTGGACAAACTGAAGATAGAAGTAATACAAAAACCGCCTTCTAAATGCAAAGGTTTTCATCATATAGCTGTAAGACGTTGACAAATCAGAAGGCGGTAATACAATCGCACTTCACCTGCTGCCTGATATATACATTCAGGCCCGGAGCACAGGCTGAGGGCCAACTTGTCCTGTCATGCGGTCGCTTTGACCTTTTGAACAAACTGGTTTTAAAGTAATAAGTAGGTTATGTGAATATCCACGGTATTCTCGAATCTCCGTCCACTACTTAAAGTTATATTTCGTAGTTGTGCACGGCGCGCCAATAATGTTGGTTGTATGTTGCAGGAGTTTCAGGCTGGTACAAATGTTAACAAGTTACGGGTTATAACTCTGTATACATATAAAACTCTACAGGTGGGACCACTTCGTTAGCAACCCGGCGCTCTAACCACTCGTACACTAATTACTAGAGCCCGAAATTTTAGGTGGAATAAACCTTCATTTTAGGTTTCTTATATGCTTAAAATAGGTTTTTTTTAGGCTTTTCTTGATTAAAATATATATATATATATTATGTTTTGCTTCGTGGATCAATACAGGTATCAATAATTTTGTTTTTCTAGTAATTAGTTGTAAGATTTATTGATGATTTTCATATCTTCAAAAGCAAGATTTTGTTGAAGAATCTTCTGCAACTTCGAAGAACATGCAACTCCCACTTGTCCAAGTATTTCTTTACTGGAAACGTTGCCAATGATATCTAGAGCATTTTTCAGTGGCAAAGTTGTAGCTTCTGGTATAAAACAAAAGTGTGTCGTAATATACAGAAGGGAAGCTGCAAGAGTGGGGCACTCGAGTGATTTCTTAGCCTTGGCAATGCAGGAAGCTTCTGTTTCATACAATTCATTGACGACACGTTTAACGTCTTTTAAGTGCTCGGCATAGTAAATGGCAGCAGACAGCCAAGTACGCTCCTCCTGACCTATCAGCTGCATCCAGGTGTCACATGTGCTGCGTTTAACTGTAGTAATTTGAACTATCTACTGGCTATAAGTGGTGGAAATAATTTCACAATGAGTTTCAATCCGAAAATAACATTCTTCATTTCGAAAAAGGGGAAAAAAACAACTATTTAGGTTATTTTAGGTGTCAACGCCTCAATTAGGTTTTTTTTAGGTGTAATAAAATTCGCATATTCTACCCCAGGAAGTGTGAAACGAGTATATATCTTGAAATGTGTTAATTAAATAGCGAGGAAAAATACACACCCAAAAGTCCGGGCCCTGCTAATTACAGCTGTGAATATGTACGTCAAAGCAGCTACCTAACAGGTGATCTTCGGATGTCTGATTCATGACAGACGGGATTTATTATTATAATATTGTAATATATTACATTATTATTCATAATATTGTACAAACAACATGTCGGTTAGATCGATGTAATAATCAAAGCTAAATGTTGTTAGTACACCATATAAACTTGTCTCATTCGCGTGACAGTGATAGCAATACCAGAACGTTTTTAAACAGCTGCAAGGTAATGATAAAACAATAACGATATTTTACCAACCCTGATGTCATTTGGGTTGCTGTTTGAACAAAGTGGACGGGGATTCGGAAACATCGTTAGGTGTAGGTGTATATTTATTTATACATATATACGGAACAGTTGTTTGGGGTGGGAGATCTTCTTGAACATCCTAGTATCGCATTTTTAGAACTTACTGAACGTAAATATCAAATTTGGTATTCATCTAACATTTCGTTTTGAGTTATGCTGTTCACTCCTGCGCGCGGACCTTTTTCTAATATTTGTTTTATTCAGGAGGTCTCAAAGCTTGTATTTCTGGCCAAATCTCGACGTGCAGTTTTTTGGTGGAAAATTACCTACTAGGTACGTAGTAGAGAAATTAAAAAAAGTGTTTATAGAATTCCATTGATAGAGGAGAGGTAAGGAGAGAGTAAAAAGTAAATGGAAAATTAAACGCAAAGAAACTAAGTGAAATAGTCCAAAATACAAAGAATAAGAAATATTAAAGGGATGAAAATACAAGAAGAGAGAAGTGAGTGTATGTGTGCGTGTGCGGAAATCGGTGAGCTTGTGAAGAGAAGGAAACCATGGTAGGAAAAGAGGTTAATTCTGTTTCCATGTCACACTGTGGATATCCAATTACTGTCAACGCAAAGAATTTGGACAACTTTTGCTTCCGATATGCACCAGGAACATCACCTTTGGGACACAGTTTTCTTTTTCTGGTTGCTCTTTTTTGTTTCTCTCTCTCACAGGACTCGAACCCGCGGTGCTACACGCGACGGAAGCCAAATCTTCAAGCGACCATGACCATGATGACGTAAGCGATGTTGAAGACACTCGTCTCGTGAATGAAATAGAAGTACGCTTCAATCGAGAAACCAACAGTTTTTCCATCTTGTGTGTAATATACACTAAAACAATTAGGGTATCTTCAAAACAGTAAACGATCTTCCAGTGATACCAACTGCCTTTCCTCTAGTTCTCTAGCAATTTATAATTTACTGCGATTTCTTTAAAGCAAACTATCTCATTAGTTGCGCCACCGAACTTCTATTTCTTAACAACTTGTATTCTAGAAATTCAGATATAACAAACAGACGAGATGAAATGTGTATACTTGGCTTAGCATATGCTCCGAATAAGGCAATCGCGTCATATTCTTCATATGTGAATTCCTTTCTCAAAAAGAAGTATCCAATAATATTTAGTTGTGAGTTTAGGACTAACCCTAGTGCATTAGACCTACCACTTACACTTAAGATTGCGAAGATAACGGTGAAAGCAATACTGGGGTCTTTTTCTTCTTTCATTTTCGCGAATGTTTTCATAAAAATCTGAAAAGATTGCTTGTTTGTGTATTTTTTTTTAGTTCGCCCGAATGAAACCATTTAAATATTCTTGTTAAAGCAACAACTGTAGTTCGTCCTTTATCTTCACATAAACCTCATATAAACTCGACCTCCCAACTTGCTCTCCTTCATTGATGCAGTTTAAGTTAGTAACCTCATTAAACCGAGAGATATGGCTCCGCGGTAACGTGTTAGGCTCGAATTCGGGAGGTTCTGGGTTCGATTCCTAGGGCAAGCCACCCTGATTATGGATTTTAGGCGGTTTTCCCTGGTAGGAAAGTTGAATTCTGGGGATTGTTTCTTTTCTACCACGAATTTCCTTTCATTTCCTATCTTATCACTTTCATGTTTCAGGTGGGCTTAGGGGCTGTGCAGTGTCGGTCGGTATTGGACAGAAGGCTGATGCTTGCCCGTTGGAAAGTTGTTCTCGACTCTGTCAGATGTCAGCTTTCTCTGAGCCGTCTCAAATGGGTCAATTTCTCCCGGTTCCGCCGGAGGGAAACCTTCTTTGAGCAGGCCGCCTGGGTGAACGGATCATCAAGCTTGGAATTGTTAGGGACCTCTGCGCGTCTCTGTCGGTCGGCCTGCTTAGGGCCTATAGCCTCCTGCGGTTCCTTCATCTCATCCGTTCCTCCTGGAGGTGGTAAGCACAAAGACCCGCGATGGGTCGAGGAGCGAGATGTCCCCTCCGTCCCTGGCCATAGGCATTTACTCATCAACCTCTTTAAGGTCTTAAGAGGTGTTTCTGATAATATGTGCAACTTTTGGTCATTTTATTTATACTTACACAGCATTTTAATTTCAGATAAAAGTGTGTGTGTACACATTCTGAAAAAGAGGAGCAAGGAGTATTAATAATACATGGTGTTCTCGAATCACCGTTCACTTTGTTCGAATAGAACCTAAATGAAAACGTCAGGGATGGTAAAATATTTCTGTTAATGTATCATTACATTACGTAGGACTACTTGCTTCTATTTAAAAGCGTTCTGGAACCGCTGAAACTGTCAACCGCGTTCGAGGCAAGCGTATTTGGTGTACGTATTTACATTTAGTCTGTTACATCGATCTAACCGGCATATTGTTAGTATATTATTACGAGGCGTATTCCAAAACTAAGGTCCGGTGAACAATATTTAACGGATGGTATGCCTGAATGACGTTTCACGCTTGCAGCGCCGTCTACCGACTCCTCAGGAACCTACCGCAGTAGACGTTTGCCAGTCGGTGAGAGAGATCGCAATGGCCGCAACAATCGTAGATCCCGCCAGCTGAGAAGTGCGCGGTGTGATTAGATTTTTGCTGGTAAAAGGATCATCTGCGGACATTCAACTTGCGTTATGTCTCGTGTAAGGACCGGACATCATGAGTGACAAACAGGTTCGGCACTAGTGTCGAGAATTTCGAAATGGCCGCACAAATGCGCACGATGAACAGCGGAGTGGTAGGTCCAGTATTCGGACCGACGACATCGTTGAGCAAGTGAACCATGTACCAAAAACGATTAGTGGTCTGGCTGATGAATTCCCAAATGCTGCTCGAACCTCACTTTACAGAATTGTCACTGAACAGCTTGGATATCGGAAACTTTGTGCGAGGTAGGTGCCAAAACTGCCCACCGGTCTGCACAAGCAGTAACGAATGCGTAGTGCACGACAGTTTTTGGAGCGCTATAGACAAGATGGAGATGGTTTGTTTTCCCACATTGTTACATGCGACGAGACATGGATAGCGTACACCAACGCAGAATTGAAACAACAGCCAATGCAGTGGCGCCGTTCCGGTTCGCTAAAACCAAAAAAGTGTAAGCAATTGCCGTATACGAGCCGCAAGATGATGGCTACCGTGTTTTTGGGGCGAAAAAAGGCGTCCTTTTGGCTGATTTCATGGACCATGGGTCAACAATTACAATTGACGTGTACTGTGCAACGCTTACCAAACTGAGATGTACGATCCAAAATCGACGCCGTGGAAACTGTCGTCTGGCATCATCCACCTGCACGACAACGCACGCCCGCCCGCACACCGCTGCCAAAACCAAAGAGATTATTCCCCCATACAGTCCCGACCTGGCACCAAGCGACTACTTCCTCTTGTTGCATTTGAAACGGTGACTGGGTGAACAACGATTTCAGACCGACGATAAACTCAAGACGAGCGTCACCAACTGGTTCAAGTCCCAGGCGGCAAACTTCTATGCTGAGGGGTTAAAAAAGCTGGTACAGCGTTACACCAGCGATTATGTGGAAAAGTAAAGTATATATTACTGTCAATAAAAACCTTGTCTCATGAGCGATGTTGTTAGTATGACTAAACGCACCATAGTTTTGGAATACGCCTCTAATTGTGTGCTTCGTATAGGATTATAATATTCTCGTCCGTCATGAATCAGCCTTCTGAAGGCAACTGTATCCGCAACTGTGCTTTGTGTACGAGTGGTTAGGGCGACGGGTTCCTGACCAAGAGGTTAGGAGTTTGAATCCCGTTCCCGTCTGCAGAGTTTTATTATGTAACACATATTATAGTTTACGTATGCATGTATACACAGAGCCACAACTCGTAGCTGGCATAAATTTAAACCAGCCTTGAAACCTGTGCAACATATAGTCAACATCACGACGCGCGTGCACAACTACAAAATATAGAAGTGGCCGGGGGGGGGGGGGTCGGGGACACCGTAAATTCTCCAAATCTGTTCTCTAGACTTAATTTCTCTACTTCAGTCTTAATAACGGCGACAGACTAATAAATATATCAGCAGTTAATTTGCATCAAGAAGTGGCTTCGGTCTTAAAGAACGTAAGAAATTGTTTAAGATAAATCCATTGTTGCTGCATGACGTAAAACCTTGAAACACTCGGAAAAGTGAAGAAAGAAAGCTGAAACTGCAAGGATGGGATTACTTAAATACATAATCAGGTAGTAAAAATTCACCACAATGCTGACGCAATTTAACAGCCGGAATATAACTTGCCAACGATAAGCGGTTATACAGCTAGAGGTAAGGAATCACCGCCTCCAGTTTTAATTAGGAGAGCGGGAAACACTAATTTACCTCATTCGCAGGGTGACTTTTGTGTTGTAGGATATGCTGAATACAAGTCATTTAAATATTTTATACTACATTATAGTTGATAGGCATTGTTTTATTTTTGAGAAATTTCCAGTTTCAAACTTGTCGTTTATTGCAGATTTTAGTCAACAAAATCCTAGCTCCGTTGTAATTTACATTCTTTGATAAAATTTATAAATTAACAGTATTTGTGTTTCGGGTTCTGGTCATGATATTGCATTTTTCAAACCTGATTCTGCTTTGCATCTCTATCTTATATACGAGTACCAATTAATTAATACTCTTAATAGCAATCTTGTGTTTCTTTGTTAGTTTTTTTTTTTCAATTTATATATCCAGTTATTCTCCTTTTCTTCGGACAAAAGCTGCAGAAGGTTTCTGAATGTGTATCTTAAAGCAGGTTTGTGCTAGCTAGAGGAGTCATGAACAGCCACTGCCAGTATGCTAGCGATGGCCTTAAGCGTTGCTTTTCATTCTACTGTTCTACGATTACCATAAATAATTTTGTGAAATAATATTAATAATATCTGTTTAATCTTATTATAGAAAAGTGACGTGTACATCACTGTCATTAGTTTAGCTTGCTCGGATTTGATAGGGCTATAATTTATTTTTTCACTTTGGAGAGTAGAAGTTTCATACCTTCTGAAATGTTCTTCATAACGTTCTACTCTCTACTTCTTAACAGTGACAGAATATTAAAGTACAGAGTGAGCCAAAAGACTCCGAACTGCCTGCGCGGTATTTTTCCTGTCCGCGTCCTCGGCGCTCGTTGCCGTCTGCCGCTATCATAGAAAGGGCGCGGATGAAACCATACAACATTTTTAAAACTACTTTTAAAGGCTTTACTTACCAACTTTACGAAAGGAAATGCTGAAACTGGCCACCGTCGTTGTCCACACATTTCTGGCACCTCTTTAGGAAACTATCCATCACTCGCCGTAGTTCACGCTGAGAAATGCTGGCAATTTCCTGGCGGATATTTTGTTTTAATTCTTCCAGGGTGTGAGGGCTTGTCTTGTACGCTTTTTGTTTTAAGTTGCCCCGGAGGGGTATTTCATGAACAATATTACCGGCTGCGCGGTGTTTTTTCCACTGGACGTGTGGAAATATGATAAAAACATGATAACGCACTGCTGCTTAAAGTCACGCTGTTGTGGTTTTGCTCTGCAGTGTGAAGTGCAGTTTTGAGTTGACGGTGATGTGATGTAGTTCAGTTATAGCGAGTTATTTATTATTTTGTCCTGTACTTAGTCACGGAGTATATTATGGCCCAGTATATGTTTTCTACTGCACAACGTGTATTTATGATTCGTATGTGTTGAGTCGGTCAGCTCGCCAAGTGAAAGTACGATTTGCAGAAAGATTTCTAGGTGTAAATGTTCCAGGCCTACAACAATCCATGAACTTTACAGTAAATTTCAGGCCACAGGGAGTGTTCAGGCTAAGAAATCTAAAAGACGAAGAAACATTAGACATCGGTCAACGTTTTGAAAATTCCTCCCAAAATTCCATGATGGATAGTTTCCTAAGAGGTGCAAAAATGTATGGACAACGGAAGTGGCCAGTTTCAGCATTTCCTTTCGTAAAGTTGATAAGTAAAGCCTTTAAAAGTAGTTTTAAAAATGTTGTATGGTTTCATCCGCGCCTTTCTATGGTAGCAGCAGACGGCAATGAGCGCCGAGGATGGGGACAGGAAAAACACCGCGCAGGCGGTTCGGAGTCTTTTGGCTCACTCTGTGAGTACAGGTTAGGACCTAACTCCTCTTCTGATCAACATGTATCAGTGTTTATTATGAGCAGCGACGAAGAGAAATATCGGAAACGTCAACGTGAAATAAAACCGTACCACATTTCAGGTATATCATTATCGACGTGGGCTTAGGAAGTTACATTTTCAGGGCATCTGGAGAGCGTTTCGATTTTGCGGTTGTTGTTCAGTAGGTGAAGGTCGCTGAGCGAGCGCCAGATCTCGCTCTGTTTCGCCCACAAGGTAGAAAGTCCGGTTCGATTCGCTCTGAGGAACAAAACTCTCGTTTGTTGAAAGTGATGAGCCCGCCCGCATTTTGTTTCCATTTTTCCGCTTGCTGACTGTGATTGTGTGCCGCATGACAGGCTTTGTAGTTTGTTGGGCTCGGAAATGTCGCACTACACAATATATTATTAACAACGTTTATCAGGTTCACTGTAGTACAGAGTGAGCCGAAAGACTCCGAACCGCCTGCGCGGTGTTGTTCCTGTCCGCGTCCTCGGCGCTCGTTGCCTTCTGTCGCTATCATAGAAAGGCGCGGGTGAAACCATACAATACTTTTAAAACTACTTTTAAAGGCTTTACTTACCAACTTTACGGAAGGAAATGCTGAAACTGGCCACCGTCGTTCTCCATACATTTTTGGCACCTCTTTAAGAAACTATCCATCATGGAATTTTTGGGGGGAATTTTTCAAACGATGACCGATGTCGTCTAATGTTTCTTCGGTAAGAACCGAACGCTGTCTTTTAGATTTCTTAGCCTGAACACTTCCTGTGGCCTGAAATTTACTATAAAGTCCATGGATTATTGTACGGCCTGGAACTTTTAGACCTGGAAATCTTTCTGCAAATCGTACTTTCACTTGGGGAGCTGACCGACTCAACACATACGAATCATAAATAAATACACGCTGTGCAGTAGAAAACATATACTGAGCCATAATATACTTTGTGAGTAAGTACAGGACAAAATATAAATAACTTGTAATAAATGAACTACAACACATCACCGTCAACTCAACACTGCACTTCACACTGCACATCAAAACCACAACAGCGTGACTTTGTTTATAGCAGCAGTGCGTTATCATGTTTTTGTCATATTTCCACACGCCCAGTGGAAAAACACCGCGCAGCCGGTAATATTGTTCATAAAATACACCTCAGGGGTAACTTAAAACATCAAGTGTACAAGACAAACCCACACACCCTGGAAGAATTAAAACAAAATATCCGCCAGGAAATTTCTCAACCTGAACTACGGCGAGTGATGATAGTTTTCTAAAGGGGTGTCAAAAATGTATGGACAACGACGGTGGCCAGTTTCAGCACCTCTTTTCGTAAAGTTGGTAAGTAAAGCCTTTAAAAGTAGTTTTAAAAATGTTGTATGGTTTCTTCCGCGCCTTTCTTTGCTTAGTATTACATTTATAGGTGATTATCCCATGGAGGATTAGTTTTAAACCAATAAACTTAAGCTATATTTAAATGAAAAAGTGTATGAGGTCATATTATACAAATATAATAAATAAATAAGTTATAAACTTAATGTTAAGATTAGATACAATAAAATACATCAACTTAAATTAATTATACAATAAATCAAATTTCTTTTACAATACGGCAACGAGCGCCGAGGACGCGGACAGGAAAAACACCGCGCAGGCGGTTCGGAGTCTTTTGGCTCACTCTTTATTTCGTCGTTGACATGAGAGAGCATCGGTAACTTACGAAGGAAATCCAGTCTCGAAAAAAGGTTGATGAGTTACAATCACATGACTTTCTCTATCCACTACCACAGTGCTTTAGTTGGGAGGACGTGGGGGGGAGGACGGCGTTTCCATAAATATTTGGGGTCAGTTTTTTAAAGTCTGTTCCCTTGTAGTTTACTAGAACACTATTGCCAGAATCATCTCTCAAATGCATTGAAAAGCTCTCGTTCTTTTACAACAGATGGTACGAATATAGCTTGTATGGAAAGTCGGTAGATAACTTGTAGCGGTGTAACAGCCAACATATCGTTACAATGATGGGATGGAAGTTGGCTATAGATACAATACCGTTCTTTATGGAAGCTCCTGTAAAGGTGAGTCCTACCAAACAGTGTTTGCAACTAAAGCAGTGCACTACCAACTCCAAGATGAGAGGATAACGCGTTTGCCTTATAACCCGGAAGATATGATCTCGAACCTCGGTTGGATTGCTTTGCCTGGTCAGGGGATTTCCTCTTTTCACCGGACCCCAAACCTTATAGCATTATCCCATTCATTTCATTCGCTGATTTAATAGATTTGAGTAGTTAAAACACAATTAAAAATATCCAAGCATATAGTGTACTAGAAAAAAATCTGATGTGTTGCACTCACACGGATTTCTCTACTCCCTCTTGTACAAACTACTCTTACAAACTTCAAGTAAGTCGAGATTAACATTTGCAGAAATTGTCTTCTTGCACATTTCCTTGTAGGTGCAATGGGATTAGGGGAATGCAGTAGACTTTAAGCGATTGTCAAATGTTTTAAGAGCGATTCTCTATGTAATGGCTTTGAAATTTTCTTTCTCCATGACCAAGAGAAAAAAAAAAGGAAGACATATTTCCCATTTGAGAAAAGTATAAGTATTTTAAAATTCAAACCAATAACAAGGAATATCTCGGAAATGATCAACTCCACAAAAAATATATGTAATATAGGTATTATATATCTATTACGTTTTTATTATCACGAACGTTACGTGCGCAAGGGAAATAACTGTCTCGAAATGTCAAGTGATGTGAACATGAGCGTTAAGCGACCGAAATAAATAAATACATAATGGAAGTTAGAGCAAAGTTGGACTGTAATTTTGAAACTGATAGCTGGAGCTACACTTATTTTCTTTTTGGAACGGATCAATTCTCGGATGGTTCTAAACGTTACAGTAGTTTTTCCTTTAGTTTCTTACAGGTCGTCAAATATATTTAGAGAAAAGGAATCTGTTGTGGGTGTTCAATAACTGAAATTATTTTTGCCATAATGCACTACAAGCTTGATGCTTTTCTTTGTCTTTTATTTTAGTGAAAGTAATTTCTCTTTGTTTCAGGTAAGTCGGAGCATTGCAGCAGATCAAATTCACAGTTCGTCATTCAGAGGTAACCATTTTGTGTTTTTTCATATTATATATTCTGACATCAATTATAGCATGGTCGACTGAGGAAAAAAATCCATATTTATAACTGCATTCGAATGATATTTTAAAGCCAAATTTATGTATTTTGTTTGCATTTTACTCTCATTAAAATCGATGTAGGCGCTTCCGTCAACGGTAAACGCACTCAAGGGGGAAAATGAACAAGGACGTAAGTCTTGGATAAAGATAACACGCATTTTCAAAAAATCAATCTTAAAGAACGTGGCAGTTGTGAAGGGAATGGTGGATCGGTAATCAAATAGGGTACTGAAAGCTCTACATAAGGAATCACCAAATTATATGGCAACCAAAATAAATTCAATATATGCAAGTAAACAAACTGAAGCATATGTATGTCGGTATTTTATAATAGGTATGGTTTCAGAAAACATTTTGTAAATACCAACATTTATTTATAATCTTCAGACTAAAAAAAAATCTGAATACAATTGCTGTCCGTGAGTAAAATGCTTTTAGATTTTGCAGAGAAACGGTTTTAATGGAAAAATTTTTAAAAATCTGTAACTGTTACATTCACATGACTTTACCTACCCACTGTTGTTTATTGTTATATATCTTCTACAAACCATTCTTGCAAAAGTTTATTCTTTATCTGTTTGAAGTTAATTGAGATAAAAGTTTGCATAAATAGTTTCATTACATATTTCGTTATAGGTACAAAGGGGATGGTAACAGTCGAATAACCGGTGTACTTCTTCTTTAACGGATTACCCTCTTCTTTGTAGGACTTACACCCTCATAAGCTAATATCTTGGGTCAGAAGCCTGTCGAGGAGCAAGCAAGCTCTGGAACATGCCGGGCAGAGAGGTTTTAGTAAGTAAACCAAGTTAGGAACGCATCGAAGGATGGTGGCGAGAAGTGGAAGCGCTTGTGACCTTGCAGAATTCTCTGTAAACAATATGATGTACAGTTTGAAGGCAGTACACCCTACCTCGATAACAGGTAGACATTCTGGTACACACTAGTAAAAAATCTAAATTAAAAGCAAATAATTCTCTCATCATTGTTAAAACAGCAATTACTAATAAAAAACTTAATAACTAATTAGGAAAAGCCTTACTAAATCGAATTAACAAGTAGGCTTTTAGAATTTAGAGGTATAGATTGAAAAAATCTTATGTGCTACACTCGTATGGCTTTTTCTACTCTTGTACAAACTATTTTTACAAACGCTTATTCTCCATCTAATTCGTGTTAATCGAGATAAACATTTGGGAAACTATTTTATTGCTAATTTTCTAGTAGGTGCAAGGGGAATATGGTAGGCTTTAAGTGATAGTCAAATATTTTAAGAACTGGTTGCTATATAGAGCATTCGATTCTCTTTGCATGTCCAGGACATAAAAAAATTCTTATGTGTTACACTCACATGACTTTCTCTACTCTTGTACAAACTATTTTTACAAATGCTTATTCTCCATATGCTTCATGTTAATCGAGATGTTAATATTATTGCTAATTTTCTTGTAGATGCAAGGGGAATTGGTAGGCTTTAAGCGATAGTTAAATATTTTAAGAGCTGGCTACTATGTGGAGTATTCCATTCTCTTTGTATTACCAGGACAAACAAAATGAATAAGGAATCCCCATTTGAGAAAAAGTATAAGTATATGGAATGTTTAGGAACCCCATCCATGCCTGCGCTCGTCATTCGGATCTGTACGTTTTTCAGGACTCTCCCCTCACCCCTCCCTCTCACGGGTGACGTTAGAAGCAAAAAGGGCCGTTGAGGCCTACTTGCGGTCCTCTGCTCCACTTTCGGGGGCCCTTCCGTAATATGTATCTTTACCTTAACCACACCAAAATTGGTATTTATCCGACATTTCGCATTTATGTTATGCTGTTCACTCACTCAGCACAGTGGATCTTTTTTTAAAGAATGCATTCTTTTAATTCAGGTGCCTCAAAATATGTATTTCCGAGAATCTCGATATCCAAATGTTGCGGGAAATGCAATACTTTTACCTACTAGGTAGGTGATAGAGAAAGCAAAAATGGAGTGATTTGCTTTGAATGCGGAGCAGGTGACGTGAAAAGTATTAGAAGAAGAAGAAGAAGAGAAATTGCTTATTTCAGGGATGTTCTATAAATTCAACAGTTGTACAGTATGACAAGGTATGGTATATCTTGAGCCTTCTTACCTCAAATCCCTGCGCTTTCAAGAATTTCCCTTTTGTCTCCTTGTCAAGATTTGCAAAACTCTCTTTTGTTTAACGTTACACTGCTTATTATGAATGGCAGTGTTTTTTTAATTGAAGTGGAGTAAAACTTGTAAATACTCAGACTAATTGGGAGATAGCTAGTATCTGAATGTACAGAATTGAAAATAACAAACCCATGGAGCCAGAGGTAGGGTTTCCCTTTGACGTTTGCTGTAGAAACCAATTACACTCCCGAGGTTTGAGCTCATTGTTTGCAGCTACGGCTTTACCTTGTTAAGTGCCATCTTGAGAGTTGAGAAGAATATTGCTGAGCAGTGAAAATCTCTTAGTACGCTTTATATTCAAAACGATAGAGCTTCAAAAGTTAAAGTCTTTGATTTCTGATCCGTGTATTTGGGTTCGGATAATCTGAGTTGTGCTTTATTTAAACACAGTAGAGCTTCTTCTAAAAGGTATCTCGAAACTGGCTGATGCCACAAAAAAAGTATTTGAAATAAAATGTGTTTTAATGACATGCACATTCCTTGCGCACTACGTTTTTGTCTATCTTATGGTTTACCCATTACATAAACGTATAGAAAACTCCTTAGGACTTCACAGACTATTCCCAGAAAATTCGGATGTATGTACACTTTATTTATAATGTAAATATTTTAAATATACGGCGTTTTAATCAAAGTTGTATATGAAAATCAAAAATGTCGAAATTTTTTGCATGTAAAGAGCAATTTGGGGCGTAGGGATGTTCTTGAAAATCTTCGTGTCACATCTTTGGAGGATACTGAATTTAAATACCGGATTTGGTATTTGAGTTTAGCTGTTAACACACACACACACACTTTTCTAAAAATAAAAATCTGATGTAATACATTCACCTGACTTTCTCTATCTATTTGTATAGGGAGTATACAAACTATTCTTATCAGTGAAACCCAACATGTTCTCCTAAGAGCTAAGGTTCAAAGTCCATGGCTCACCCCCACCTATTATATTTGAAGGGATTGAAAAGCTAAACCAATCCAGTGTCAGTCGTTGGCAGCACGAGTGGAAATGAATGGGAAGGGAAACTCCCTTCATCCCCTCTCTCTCTCTGTAAGGTTGGGTATCTCTAATTCTTACTAAAGCTTATTTTTCTACTATATTTTAATTCAAATAAACCTTTGCGGAAACAGCTACATTACACATTTCGTTATAGATATAAAGAGAACAGCGATAGTCAAATGTTTAACAACTGGACGCTATATGCTGCCTTAAAATTCCATACTGTTTCCATGGAATCGCGAGAAATAACTGAATGTTGACAAGACTTTGAGAGAATACTAATTATGAACAATTCGAACCAGTAATAACGGATATCTCAGAAATGGCTTATGCCACAATAAATTTATTTGGCATAAATTGTGTTTTTTAAAGAGATGTGCATTTTTGGTTTAGTACGTTTTGGTCTGTCGCTTAACGTTTACCAGTTATACAAGATTTCTTCCGAATGAAGAGGGCTTCACTGGCTATTCCCAGAAAATTCAGGATATAAATCTTATTTGTCATGTAAAAATGTTTAATAGATGGTATTTTAATCAAAATCGCTAAGAGCCATTTTTTAAAAATTCGAAATTTTAAAAAAATCTTTCATGTAAATGCCAGCTGGCGTGGGAGGTTTACTTGGAAGATGCTGAACTTAAATACCAAATTTGGAACTTATCCGTCTTTTCGTTTTTGAGTTATGCTGTTCACATGCACACACACCGACTGTTTCCAAGAATGCTTTATTTAAATTCAGGGGGCTCAAAACGTGTGAAATCTCGATATCGATTTTTTGGGTTGGAATGGAATACCTTCTTTATCTACTAGGTACGTGGTAGAGAAAGTAAAACTTCCAAAGTTCGCGAGATTAATAATATGCTCTGTTTTCCAAAAAGGTAGATAACTCACATTACTGCAATCGTTTGTTCTGAATTCCACAATTCCGCGTTGTTGCAATGCTGAAGCGAGATTATAATGTATGTCGTTTTCTCCGGCGATAAGCAATCAGCAGCTTGCGGAATAACAATTTGCACTAGTTAGGTAATGTTATATTCAGCCTCCGCAAGGCTATGCCACTCTTACATTTCATTAATCAACTGAGAAATAGCAATAACTTTTGTACATTTTTATTTGATGTTTAGTCTGGTTGGTGGAGGGGTGGCTGTTAGGGAAACAGTTATGAATTCGTCCCAATCTAGGGATGAGAATGCGTAGTCAGGTTGCGTTATCCTTCGTCATAGTCTGTGAAGTCCTCTGCGTTCACTATGAATGTTGTATAGGGTCTTTCAACAAAAGTGTCCTATCTTTGAACTTCAATAAAACACGTTCTATAAATGATAGAGGTTTATTTCGTTTTTTTCATTTTGGAACATAATTAATGTCATTACGTGTGGAAGAGAACACCAGTTAAGTGACCGCCTCGACTTCGTTGGGTTGCGCGTATACGGTTGACCTAATTTTCAATGACAGAAGAACGTAAATTAGGTCCAACTTCACGAATAACACGCGTGATGTTATTCATAAGATCATTTACTGTTTCTCGCTTGTTGACATAAACTCGAGATTTAACATAACCCCACAAGAAGTACTCCAACAGCCTTAAATCACATGACATCGGGGGCCAGTTAACATCACCACCACGGGAAATGATGAAACCTCTGAATTTCTCCTTCAAAAGATCGACTGTTTCGAGAGCAGTATGACATGTGGCACCATCTTGCTAGAACCAGATGTTTCTGAGATCCATACCATCCAATTGAGGCCAAAAATAGTCCCTTATAAGAGCCCCGTATCTTTCTCCATTGACAGAGCTTCTCTTCATCTTGGAAAAAAAATATGGACCAATGATTCCACCATACCAAAATCCACACCACACAGTAACCTTTTGGGGGATGAAATGGTCGTTCTTGAATCTGCATTGGATTGTGGTTGCTCCAATAGTGGCAGTTTTGTTTGTTAACACAACCATCCATCCAAAAGTGGGCTTCGTCGCTGAAGATGATTTTTCGACAAAAATCCTTCCAATTGCTCCATAGCCCAGTCAGCGAATACACAGCGCAACCTGGGCTAGCGTTGGGCTTTAGTTCTTGAGTTAAGACCATTTTGTAAGCGTGAAACTTCAAGTCCAGATGCAGAATTCGCCAAGTTGTCGGCGCAAGCCCCAATTCTTGCGCTCGACGAGCAATTGATTTGTTTCCGTTCTCGCGTACACTCTCACGAACGACGCCATGTTTTCGTTGGAGTGCTTACGTCGATTACTTACAGGCGTTCTTTGATCGCTGACATAACCATTTCTTTCAAATTTATCGATCGAACGCCGAATCGTTCTCTCACAGGGACGATTATGCACACCGTAAACTTCACGCAATACACGGAAGGTTTGGCGAACAGATGATCCATTTTGATAATAAATTTTAACAATTTCTACGCGTTGCTGAATGCTGTAACGTACCATGGCTATTTGTCAATAACAACTGTAACCACACGAAAGAAATGACTGCTGTAACTCAATAACAACGGAGCTATCGCATGTTAAAGATAGGACACTCTTGTTGAAAACCCTTTATTATCTACCCAATAGAGTAAATGCTACAGTTTGTAAGATCTACTTCAAAAGCAATTTTCTTAGCTTTCTTTTGACATTCTTCGAACAAGAACATGAACAAATGTATATTTTTAATTAATTTGTAATGATCTTATCAATACTATACTTATAGCTACCTTCTCTGCTGGTTTAGCAGTTGCAACCATGAATAAATTAACTTGTAATTTTGTGCGCCCTAATTTTAATAAATAAATCTCAACTTTTAGGTATTTTCACTTTCTCTACCACACACATAATAGATAGAGAAGGTATTGCATTCCGCCTGAAAATACGATACCGAAATTTCACCAGAAATACATGTTTTGAAGCCCTTTGAATCCAAAAGAAAATTTTAGAAAAATGTCCTCGTGTGTCTTTGTGTGTGAATAGCATTACTCAAAAATGAAAAATCGGATATACATCCAATTTGGTATTTACGTTCAGTATCTTCTAAAGATGCGATACGAAGATTTTCAAGAAAATCCCCCGCCCCAAATTACCCTTTGCATGGAAGATTTTGAGAATTTTATTTACATGACAAATAAAGTTGACATCTTTAATTTTTTGGGTATAGCCTTTGAAGTACTCTTCGTTCGGAATGAAGTGTGTATAATCTTGTATAACTGGTGCGTTAAGTGATAGACTAAAACATATCACACAAGGAATGTAGATATCTTTCAAGTAAACGTTTTTCATCAATCATTTTGCAAGATAGCCCTATTAGTCATTCGAATTACATTCTTTTAAAGTCCTGTCGATTTTCAATTGTTTCTCGAGATGTCAAGGAAACAGTATGGAATTTTAAGCCGGCATATAGCGTCCAGTTTTAAAACATTTGACTATCGCTGTTCTCTTTGTATTTATAACGAAATGTGTAATGCAGCTATTGCCGAAAAGGTTTATCTGGATTAAAACGAAGTAGGAAAATAAACTTTCGTAAGATTAATTTGTATACCCACTAATAAACGACAAAGGGCAGAGAGAGTCATGTAAATGTAACCCATGGGATTTTTTTGTAATTATTATGCTATTTTCAAACATTTTAGGCCATTAACATGCTGGACCCTGCTAATCAGTAATATATATTACAGCATTTGTTTCCTGAATGTGATATGATTATTTTTGTACTTCTCTTGTCCTGTTAGCGTCAGTTCTCGCTCGGTACGTTCCGTGAAATATGATCACATCGATATGTTCATCCTCCAGCTTCGTCATACTTCCTGTCTCTACTGGCTATAATTACACTCTTCTGCTTCATTTGGGTTAACATTAGCGTTTCTCGCAGCAGCTTTACCTCCGCGCATTATATACGCCAGTGCCGTTAGATTTTCTCCCCATTCCAAACTACCCTTTACATAGAATATTTTTCGAAATGTTTTATTTTCTAAAAAATGGCTCTAGAGATTGTGATTAAAATACCATATACTGACGATATTTACATGACAAATAACATATTTATCTTGAATTTTCTGGGAATAACCTGTGAAGCCCTCTTCATTTGGATGGACTTTTGTGGAATGGTGTATAACTGATAAACTATAAGCGGTAGACGAGGGCGTACGACACAAAAAAATCTGATGTGTTCCACTCACATGACTTTCTCTAATCTTGTACAAACTATTTTTTACAAACCTTATTCTCCATATGCTTCATGTTAATCGTGATGTTAATCTTATTGCTAATTTTCTTGTAGGAGCAAGGGGAATTGGTAGTATTTAGGATATAGTCAAATGTTTTAAGGGCTGGTTGCTATGTGGAGTATTCCATTCTCTTTGCATGTCCAGGACATAAAAAATGAATAACGAATTCCCATTTGAGAAAAAGTATAAGTATTGGAAAATTTAAGGGAATAACAAGCAATATCTCGAAAATGGTTCACTCAAAAAAAAATGTATATGACATAAATTGTGTATTTAACGCGATCTATATTTTTGTGTACTAAAATTTTGTCTACCTCTTATGGTTTACCAGTTATGCAAAAGTCGTTCACAATGAAGAATACTTTTGGAGACATTCCCAGAAAATTCGAGAAATACATTTCATTTGTCATGAAAATATCTTAAATATATGATATTTTAATCAAAATCGTTAGAGCCATATTTGAGAAAATTAAAATTTTCGAACAATGTTCCATGTAAACGGTAATATGGGGTGGGGGATTTTCTTGAAAACCTTCGTGTCGCATCTCTGGAAGATACTGAACCTAAATACCAAGTTTGGTGTTTATCCGACTGTTCGTTTCTGAGTTATGCTGTTCACAGACACACACACGGACATGTTTCCAAAAATGCTTTTTTTGAATTCAGGGGGCCTCAAAACATATATTTCCGGTGAACTCTCGGTATCGAATTTTTGGGTGGAATACAATACTTCCCCTACTTACTATACGTAGTAGAGAAAGTAAAAAATGGATCTCCTTAAAACACACAATTTATTTCAAATAACCTTTTTTTGTGGCATCAGCCATTTCCAAGATATCCGTTACAAATGGTTCGATTTGTTCAATACTTTTTGTCATTCGTTTTAAGTCCAATCAATTGTCACTTGTTTCTCGCGATGTCATGGAAACAGTATGGAATTTTAAGGCCAGCATATAGCGTCCAGTTGTTAAACATTTGACTATCGCTGCTCTCTTCGTATCTATAACGAAATGTGTAATTAATGTAGCTATTTCTGCAAAGGTTTATTTGGATTAAAATGTAATGGATAGATAATAAGCTTTAGTAAGAATAGTTTGTATACCCGCTAATAAACGATGAGGGTAGAGAAAGTCATGTAAATGTATCATCGATATTTTTTTTTGTACTTGTAGTATAATCACAGAAGTGGAATTCCTTTTTGTATTAAGTGGTGTTAAATGTCGTACCGGTTCTTTTATATTTTGAATTCGCATATATTAAGTCACCAAATAGGGATTTCACTGTAAAAACATGAATATCCAAAAACAGCATTTTAGAGAACCGTTATGTATGTGTGTGAACAGCATAACTCAAAAACGAAGTCGGTTAAACACCAAACTTGGTATTTAAGTTCAGTATCTTCCAAAAATGCGTCACGAAGATTTTCAAAATCCCTCTACCTTAACCGAAATTTCGCTGGAAAATACTTGAAAAACTTTTATTTTCTCAAATATGGTTGTAACGATTTTGGTTAAAGTATCATATATTTAAGATATTTACATCTTGAATTTTCTGGGAATAGCCTCAGAAGTCCTCTTATTACCTATACTTTTAATTGCTTACTTATTCCAAGTAACTCTCTGCGGCATTCAGCGATTTCTGAGATACCTGTTGTTGTTGGTTAAAATTTGCAGTACTTCACTTCATTTTTTTAAGTACTGCTAACCTTCAGTTGTTTCTCGCGATGTCGAGGAAGGAGTTAGGAATTCTGAGATCAGTGTATAGCGTCTCGTTTGTAAGCATTTGATTATTATCGGTCCTTTGCGTCTATAGCTAAATGTGTAATTAAACTACTTAGCTCAATTAACTTGAAATAGTTAGAAAAGTAATCCTTTACAAGAATAGTTTGTAGAAGCTATATAAAATGTACATGATAGTGGGTGGAGAAACTGTGTGAATGTAACACATTAGCCATGTTTTTCTATTTGGGGCAAATTTTAGCATTGCATTTTCTAAACAAAAGTTTGCAGTGAGGCTAAAACATTTCGTAGATTCGGTAAAACAGCTGACAGCAGCAATATGATTTGATGTTTGTTTTTTTTTACGTCAGATGTCTTTTTTGTTATTTGCTTCTTGTGGACGAGGTGTACACCTGCAGTGCAGGTCATATACCAAGAGCAAACAGGTTTTGCGGACCGGGCCATAGTGCATGTTTTCTGCAGGTAGAATTCCTCTGCGAGATTGGGCCCAATGCGAATCATTCCTTCTTTTGTGCCCCTCTGGAGAACAAGGATGACAAGTTTGAGAAGGATCATTTAAAAGACTTCCTGAACGTGCTCGGCAATATTTACACGCGCGGGCACGAATCCGACTGTTTTTTCTCATGAAGGGCGCCTGCTTTGGGGGGGGGGGAGTCTTTAACGATTTATATTCATCAGCCATTTAAGCAGTCTCATTGGTATCGAACGTGTTCGGTAATAGTGCACTCAATACTAATCATTAATGCAACCTTTTGATTCAGTTGGTCGTGTCGATAAGAAAGAAAGAAAAAAGAATTGGTGTTACATTCACGTGAATCTGCATTCTTCTACAAGCTATTCTTACAAAAGCACATTCTTTTATCTACTTCTTGTTAATAGAGATAAATGTTCATTAAACACTTGCACATTTCATTGTAAGTATAAGAAGAATACAGTAGACTAAAACGATGGTCGCCTTTTTAAAGAGCGTGTCGACGTATGATGGCTTTAAACTTCCATGTTCTTTGCATCACTACAAGAGGGGGAAAAACATAAAACGAATGACTTCGCAGTTGAGCAAAATATAAGTATTTGAAAATTCAAACCAATAACAAGGAATGTCTCAGAAGTGCTTACCTCAAAAAAAAAAAAAAGTTTATGACAAGTTGTGTGCTTTAACGAGATCTACATGTTTTGTATAATAAAATTTTGTCTATCGCTTACGGTTTACCAAGTGTACAAAAGTCATTCAGAACGAATAGGACTGCAGAGACTTTTACAAGACAATTGGTATACATTTAATGTGCCAGGAAAATATATTAAAAATATGGCAAATATATTAAAATCGTTAGAGGCATTTTTTGAGAAAATCAAAGTTTTCGAAACATTTTCATGTAAAGCATAGTTTGAGGTGGGAGATTTTCTTGAAAATCCTCATGTCGCAACCTTGGAAAATGCTCAACTTAAATACCTTTTGGTATTTAATCAGCTTGTCATGCTGTTTGCAGACACAGGGACCGTTTTCTAAAAATGTTTTCTTTGGTGGTCAGGGAGTTTCAAAATGCGTATTTCCGTTGAAATCTCGACATCAAAATTTTGGGTGGAATATAGTACCCTCTACTTACTGTAAATGCGTAGTAGAGAAAGTAATTAGAACTTTTGCGTTCATTCAAGAAATGACCCAGAAAATGAAGTATAGTTACCTATCAGCAGGACCGGATAGTTTTAGACATCGCGATAATCACGATAGATTCTGTATGCAACTTATTACTTTCTTTGCTACGTATAGTAGATAAGTAGGGAAAGTGTTGCATTTCACCCAAAAATTTGATACCTAGATTTCACCGAAAATTCGTGTTCTGAAACCCCCTGAATCAAAATAAAGCACATTTGGAAACATGTCCGCGCGCGCGCGTGTGTGCGTCTGTCTGTGAACAGCATAACTCAAAAACAAAAAGTCAGATAAATACCAAACTTGGTATTTCAGTTTAGTATCTTCCAAGGATGCAACACGAAGATTTTCAAGAAAATCCTCCCACCAAGACTACTCTTTACGTAGAACAGTTTTGGAAAAATGTTATTTCCTCAAAAATGGCTCTTAACGATTTTGATTAAAATATCATATGTTTAAGATATTTTCATGGCAAATGAAATGTATACCTCGAATTTTCTGGGAATGTCCTCAAAAGTCCTCTTCATTCTAAACGACTTTCGCCTAACTGATAAACCGTAAGAGATAGACAAAGTTTTACTACACAAAAAATGTAGATCGCGTTAAAATACACAATTTTTTTCATATACATTTTTTTGT
The DNA here is from genome assembly GCA_030765065.1 of Deroplatys truncata. Lineage (NCBI taxonomy): Eukaryota > Metazoa > Arthropoda > Insecta > Mantodea > Mantidae > Deroplatys > Deroplatys truncata. Next base: position 21,322,272 of record CM060979.1, read on the forward strand.
AGAATGAACCATTTCCGAGATATTCCTTGTTATTTGTTTGAATTTTCCAGTACTTATACTTTTTCTCAATTTTTGTTGTTGTTGGCCTGGACATACAATGAGAATGGAATGCTCCACATAGCAACCAGCTCTTAAAGATCTGACTATCGCTTAAAGCTACCATATTCCCCATGCACCTACAAGAAAATTAGCAACAGGATTACTAAGTCAAGTAGATGGAGAATAAGCATTTGTAAAAATAGTTTGTGCATGAGTGGAGAAAGTCATGTGAGTGTAACAGATTTTTCTGATTCGGAATACACAACGCCTCTGACGACGACGATTATGATAGTTAAATTGTCTAACGCACGATTTTTGCCCCGCACTCCTATTGCATGCCAGCGGACTGCAATATCCACTCTGCCCCTTGGGAGATGTTTCCGCCTTACGTTGCCACAGTGAGGGTTGCATAATCCAAAGGGCACAGAGGAACTGTAAACGGATCGATTTTAGTGCTATTTCCCGGTTATCCTTTACTATTATTTGACGTTGTTGAGCTCCAGACCAATGTCGTCGTTATATTGGTATTCGTTTACGTTGAAGTTTGGTTGGGACTGTTTAAGAAAATGTTGGCAGCAAACGCTAACAAATTGTATATATTTACAACCATAACAAAAATTAACATAACTTATGAGCTTCAAGTGCGGGAAGTACGGATGTTTCAATAAAAGACGAGCTGGATATGCTGTTCAATTGATTGTGCTCAATAAGGCCCCTAAACTTAAATATCACTATATATTTTCATTTTGATTTCTCAAGAAGATTTATTGTGAATTTTTGGTATGGTTTGTAATTAAAATCATGTACGGAACTTGTGGAACGTAGAATCTTTTAATACTCGTGGATTTTGCATTCTTTGGAAGGAGTTTAATTTCTTCTTTATTTTATGTGTACGTAGTTTAGCTTCAAATGCAGTATTTTTTATTCAAATAATATAAGAATTTTCATTCTTTGAAGGGAGGTTAATTCTTTCTTTATATATTACTAGTTTAGCTTCAAATGAAATATTTTTCTATTCAAATAAAATCCTTTTTCAGAATTACCTACTTACCAATCATCTTTAGATTAACTTATTATTTTAAAAATATTTCCACTCGTGAAAATATCCCTCTTTAACCACGAGCTGCGTAAATAATTGTTACATGCATTGGGAATTTTCAAAAATTAATGTTGACGAAGTGGCTTTTATGGAATTAAACATCAAAGAGAGAGGGAGAGAGAACCGCCATTAAATAAAGAATAAATCACATTCGAGATCAAGAAGAGGCCGTCACTGCAGTACTAAAAACAGTGTGATTTGCAGAAACTGAAAATGCCCTTAGAACGCATTTTACATGGGAACAATGAATCGATTATGTCATAGCTTCGGAATTTCAACGATCTCTGCACTCTAAAATCAATTACATCACATGAAGGATCATTACGAAACCGATACACTTTACTCAGTTTTTATGACAATCAGTTCCTTTCCGAATAATACTTGATGATCATGACTTACCAATTTGGAAAAGAACTTGTCAACTAGCGCCTTAAAGTATGGCGGAAACATGGGCCATCTGTACTCGTAAGTAAATGTCGTTAATACACCTCTGCGTTCTCGTCCTTTGATACGACTTTCACTCAGTGAAAGATTACTTGTTTCAAACTGCGTTCACAGTATTTGTGGCAAAATGCCACCAGCACAGAATTGCAAGCGTGAAATTCAGAGCATCTAACACAAGCAGGTTAACGAGTAAACACCCACTTCACAAGTACTATTAATGATTACGTCTAAAGTAAAACTAGGCTCTGTTACAAGTTTTGTTATTGATCAGTCAAGGATATAAAGGATTAAACCTAATTTTTCGTATTATTTAAGGGCATTACGTCTTCAGCAGCCACATCCGATTACGGAGAGTCAGGGTTTAAACCCTAGAAGGAGCGAGTTGCCTGGATAAGTTCCTTTTTTTCTTCTTCTTCTTTCTTTCTTTCTTTTTTTCCCTCCGTTTTATTCCGGTGGGTTTTCCTTATGCCGCAAATGTCGAGTGACTCCCAGGTTTGTGTGCCCCAGTTGTTTTGAACATTCCTTTCATCCACTTTATTCATGTTGTGCAAGCCTGATATGTTATATGAAATATCAGCTCAAAGAAAAGAAACAAAATATTGATATGAGTGTGGGAGTGCATTATTGCAGAATCGAAGAATAGTCTGAAAAGAAGAGACGAAGTCGGAATTCTGTTATACATTTCACACACTACTTTTGCACGATCGTGTTTTATTATTTTGAATCAATAAGTGACTTCTCCATCGTCACTTCGGATTTCCGCTAATGCAATGGTGCCAATTCAACAGCTATAACTAATATAATGACCTAGTAAGCTACTATAGTCAACCTGTCATCCTCCGTGGTGTAGTGGTTACTATGCTAGCCTCTAGTTCCCAAGGTCGCGGGTTCAAACCCGGTGGAGGACGATGGGTTTTTTCGGGCGTAAAAATCCTTAGCACGGCTTCCTTCGAAAGAGAAGTAAAGCCGGTGGTCCCGTGTCGTAGATTTACGGCACGTAAAAGAACCTCAAGCCTGATAAGGGGGCCTCTGAGCAAAAGTTTCGGTCTTTCACGCCCAGTATAGAATGGGACGCTAAGGACCATAGTAGTTAAAGAGCGTCCATAAATAAAACTCAATTTCATTTACTTTCCGACCTAATGCATATGTTATTACAGCCAACAAATTTATGTTGGTAGACATGGGTTACCTTGGAAACGAATTCATGTGTTGGAATTCTAAATTTCCTTGTGTGTGTCATCTAGAAAATACTCACTGATCTCCCCCATTTATAACTGTTTAGAAATAACAATAAAGTGACTCGCTTCTCTTGGGATACCATACCAAAAGACAGAAATGCCTCTGTTTCTTAAATGTAGTTACACGTAACTGTTTTAATAGCTATAGTTCTCCATCACAGTTTAGGCTGTCAGCCCGTTCCTACTCCAAATTCTTGTTCTGTCCATCTCTTTCTCGGTCTTCTTGGTGTACATTTTCCTGAGATCTGTAGTAAGTATAAACTTGCTTTTGGTGTTCTGTTATTAGTTATTCTATCTATGTGTTATTTCCAGCTTGTTCTGCATTTTGTTAAGATAGTATTTAGTTCTTTAATATTGAGTTGTTTTATTTTACTATTTTGTTTTCTATGCTGTTATGGATCTATAAGCACCATTTCTGCTGATTGTGTATGTTAGTTTTATGATAGGAGTTGACTGCCCAGTTTATGCAACATAGGTAGTAGCAGGAATAGTCATTGTTTTATAATAATAAATTTCATTTGTATAAAGATGAAAGTGGGTTTTATCTTCCATTAACACTGAAACTATTGAGGTTTATTATATTATTCTCCTATCTTTATAGTTATAGATCTTTTCTAGATAAATAGAATTTTTCCTTTAGTAAGGAGCAGTAGATTTTTAACTAAATTCTTTGTAGGAATGTCTTGCTCTTGGTTTACAATACCCAGTAGGTTGTAAGGCTTTGCATTCAAAGATTATATGAGAAGCAGTTTGGTCTTCTTCAATGCATAACTTGCACACTGGTTCTTGTTTAAACACTTCCAACATATGAAGGGGTTTCCTTAATTTACAGTTAAAATCCCAGTTATTAGATTTGGGATCTATTGAGTTTTAGTACGTCTTCAGTAAGCGAATAGGATACTTAGGTACTGTGTTTGCATCTTCTATTTGCACCTATTGCCTTTGGTGGGAATAACTGATCCACTCAGCAAGATTTTTCGAACAGTATTTAAAAGAATGCCAAAAATTGGTTCTGGTCCAGCAAATGATTGACCAGATCCTTTGCTTGCCAGTGTACTAACAATAACAATAATAATAAATTTCGAGAGTGAATTTGAAATTTATTATTATTATTATTATTATTTATTATTATTATTATTATTATTATTATATGCATATCTGTATTCCACTTCTTTATTCCTGTTTTCTTTTTCCCTTCGTTCCTTCCTTTAGGGAGCGCCGAGATTTCTGCCCGTTTCTCATTCCATGAAAATTAAGTTTGTAACATTAAATGAAAAAAGAGGCAAAAAAATCAACTGTGCGTGAAAGATTTGCATGGTTTTGTGTTGTTGGCTTTTTTTTTTAGATACTTTTTGCAATTAAGCTGGATTAGTTTTGTTTACATTGAAAAAAAATCTGATGTGTTACACTCACATGACTTTCCCTACTCTTGTACAATCTAATTTTATAAACGCCTAATCTCCATATGCTTCATGTTAATCGAGATATCGAGCTGTCAATCTTATTGGTAATTTTCTTGTAGATGCAAGGGGAATATGGTAGCTTTTAAGCGATAGTCAAATATTTTAACGCTGGTTGCTATGTGGCGCATTCCATTCTCTTTGCATGTCCAGGACATAAAAAAAATGAATAACGAATTTTAGAAAAAGTATAAGTATTGGAAAATTTAAGGAAATAACAAGCAATATCTCGAAAACGGTTCACTCAACAAAAGAAATGTATATGACATAAGTTGTGTATTTTAACGCGATCTACATTTTTTGTGTAGTAAAATTTTGTCTATCTCTTATGGTTTACCAGTTATGCAAAAGTCGTTCACAATGAAGAATACTTTTGGAGACATTCCCAGAAAATTCGAGATATACATTTCATTTCTCATGACATTATCTTAAACATATGATATTTTAATCAAAATCGTTAGAGCCATTTTTGAGAAAATTAAACTTTTCGAAAAATGTTCCATGTAAAGGGTAGTCTGGGGTGGGGGGATTTTCTTGAAAACCTTCGTGTCGCATCTCTGGAAGATACTGAACCTAAATACCAAGTTTGGTGCTTATCCGACTGTTCGTTTTTGAGTTATGCTGTTCACAGACACACACACACACACAGACACACACACGGACATGTTTCCAAAAATGCTTTTTTTGGATTCAGGAGGTCTCAAAACATGTATTTCCGGTGAAATCTCGGTATCGAATTTTTGGGTGGAATGCAATACTTCCCCTACTTACTATACGTAGTAGAGAAAGTAATAAGATAGCACGAAACTGTGTAGAGGGTATCTTCCAGATTCTCTGTTAGATAATGACGTCGGGGCATCTGAGTCGGAATTTCATTGTGTAATGTGTTAGGATGATCAATGAGAGTCAGATGAAGTCTGTGTGATGCTACTTAAGGAGACAAGGTACTCTGAAATGGTCAAAAATCAGTATTTTTGTTTTAGGCACTAATAAAATCTATTACTTCTAGTTTCAGAAAATTTTACTTTTGGCGGGTTAAGAGGTTTTTAAGACATTTAAATACTAGTCTGTGTTCCTTTAAAGCTGTCGTGCAACGTCCCTTTTTAGAACATTTTTGCATTTTCAACAACGAACATGCCCAGCGAGCAGTTCAGCAATTAGCAAGAGAAGACAATCAGAAAAGCTGAAGCAATCCAGGAATGAAGGTGCAAATGATTATAACCCTGGAATGTACTCAAGTGTGTCAGAATTTTAATGTTGAAACTTTAAATTCAATTTTCTTAAAGCGACATTTTTGGATACTTATGTGCCTTTTTCTCAGAAAGTACGAAAGTTAGAGAGCTGAAATTTTCAGTGCATCTATACAACACATAGTTAAACTTTCCGAACCACAATCATTAATTTGTAATGTATATTAGTGATATTAAGAAAGCAACAATTTCGCAAATTTTCCACATTTTTACTTTTTTAACTTTGCAAATAATTTGTTTCAATATCCAGTGAACTGGTATACATAACTAAGTAATTGAGGTTCAGAAGGTAGCTGATTATACTAAGGACAAGCATGAAAAAGTGTGATTCTGTATTGCAAGTAGTATCAGAGAAAAAGGTACATCAATTCACATGTTTTAAGAGTAAATTTTATTATTTTTCTGCTGAATGAAGTAAGTTTTACGGACTCAACTACATAAGCTATTTATGCAAACAACCACTTGAAATAATTGTCATGATTTATGGAATAATGTAAAAATTTCAAGAAAAACCATTGAGAACTTTAAGAGCAGTGGTAATTTAACAGACCTAAGGTGTAATTTCCATGTGTTCAGACTACCTTGTCCCCTTAAGAACCTCGATTATTTCAGGAACCGGAAGATCGTGGTGTTGCTAACGAACTAAGGTGCATCGACTAACATTCTTAAGATCGGATTTTGGATTGCTTACATTTGCATTTACTGCAGGAATAGGTTCAGGTGGGTTTAATTACGCCATAGTATGTAGATTAGTTTCTTGTATTGCAGAGGAAGCTCGTATTAAGAATTTTACCTGGTGATTTTTATTTATGGGGGGGGGGATTAAACGCTTAATGTGTGTCTTGCACATTAATCGTGTGTCTACATATCCACTGTTTGGTTTTCTGGTACGATTTTTGTTTGTTTGCAAGTAATTATAACCTAATTAGGAGTGTTGTGTCTTTTCCTCGTTTTCTTTTCGGCTTGTACATCCGTCCATGTATCTATCCCGCTGTGGCAGGCACGACGGTAGCCGAGCGTTTCCGAGCACCGCGGCGGGATATGAGTCAGTGGGCCAGACCGAGTATGCAGTCGGCCTGTGGAAGCGACGGAAGATAGAGTGTTGGTTGCGTCCATATTGCCCGCCGCACCACTTGTGTTTGTGTGTATGTGTATCCCACTGACAGCTTACACTCCATGTGCATTACACAACAAGGCCCGCATTTTGTGATTTACATGTGACGTGTGTGTTTCCTTGTGATGTCTCTAAAAAATGAAAAATATTTATAAAAGTTCACTTGATATTTAAAACAACAACAACAAAAAAAAAGGAGCAGCTAAATTGTGCATTTTAAGTGTGAGTGATTCAGATAAACGTGTGACTGAATTATTTGTGATCACCGAAACTGACAATGGTGTCGATGTTGTTATTTGAGATTTTGTGAATTCCCTGTCTCGTTGTTAGCACAATGTTGGAAGTGGACACTGCCAGGATGGAACCGGACAGCGTACCTTTAGATCTGAGTTTGAACTCGTCGCGTTTCAAGTGGACACTTTCGCCGCTAAGTCCTTGTCGCGGGGACTACTGTACGGACTCTGAGGATTCCGATGGACAATCGGGGCGCATGTCCCCGGGCGGAAAAAATTGCAAAGCCTACAAAAAATCCCTTATGCGTCGTTACTGTGAGTACATACCAAGCTTATATTATACTATTAAGTGAATATTTCAGTGTGCCGATTAATATTGGAAGTTATACTTTAAATATAAAATGCACTCGCAGTGTTTATTCCTGTTATCACTGCAGCGGTTGCGAAATGTGAAAAAAAAACATTTAACTACGTATTCATTCATTATCGCCATATACTAAATATCAAATACATATACTCAATCTTGCAGAGGTAATTTGCTTTTTACTTTCTCTTCTACTTGCCTGTACTAAGAAAAGGAAGTATTGCATTTCATTCAAAATTTCACTCGAAATACACGTTTTGAGGTTTCTGAGGTTCGTATTTGTCTGTGAACAGCATAACTCAGGAACGAAAAGTCGGTATTGAAGTTCAACTTCCAAGGATGCGACACGATTTTCTAGAAAATCCACCCCAAACTGCCTTTTACAGGAAAACATTTCCTTATTCTTTTTTATTTTTCTGAAAAAATGGCTCTAACGATTATGATTAAAATACATTATGTTTAAGATATTTTCATGAAAAATAAAATGTATATCTTGATTTTTCTGGGATAGCCTGTGAAGTTCTCTTTATTCAGAATGGGTTTTGTATAAGTGGTAAACACAATAAAAATTAGATATCGTTAAAACTTACAATTTATGTCAAAATTGTAGCGTTTCCGAGATGTTCCTTGTTATTGGTTTGAATTTTCAAATACTTATACTTTTTCCAAGTAATAAGTCGGTTTTTCTCGTAGTCAGGGAAAGAATGTGGCATTTCAAAGCCATTACATAGCAACCGCTTTTTAAAAATGTGACTATAGATTTAGACTACTGCATCTTCCTTATAGCAACAACTAAAAGTGTTTGAAGTTCATCTCTCGATTGATTAGAAGTAGACAAAAGAATAAGACTTTTTGAGAATAATTTGTAAAAGAGTAGAGAAAGTCATGTGAATGTAACACATCAGATGCTTTATGTACTTTAATTTCAAAGTTACCATCTATAGGTGTGTGTCAAGAACGATGCCAATTTCTATATTTACAATCAAGGAAATACGATGAACATGTTGTTTTCATGTTATAACTATATGGCAATGTTAATTCTCACCAGCATTACTTGTCACAACAGTCTGTTGTTTATTTTACGTTGATTTATCTATAGCAGTGTATCTTCAATATAATTTGTCAGTTTACCGATAGTGTTTTAAATAAACTTATAAGCTCACATGATCTGCGTTTTCCAAAGGCTGTTTACTGCATGCAAACACGATGGTTTCATACCCGGCTGAGGATTGGAAAGCAGGGAGGGAAAGTTAGAAACCGAGGACGGTTCCGTGTCAAAGACGCGTGGTGCATGCTTCAGGCGAACTGATTCAGTAGCAGAACTGACCTGCAGTACAACTTTTGCTTTTTGCGGTTGAGTTTACGTTTGAGGCTTGGTCCATAAAGGTGCAAATGGGCCACTGTCACTTGAAATTACACGTATTTTTCACTAGCTGCTAACCGATATGCCATTATTCTCATTGTCGACGCATTTTTATCGATTTCTTGATTTTCCAGGGCAATCTTTGAACCTGTGTGCATTCCAGTGCATTTGTGTCTAACTTCGTTCACAAAATAGCGAAATTTAAGTGAATGAATTTCAGTAGTATTAGTTTGAAATGTATCAAAACGATACAGTATCAATAGGAAAATTAAAAAGTATATTAACAAATGTACTCTACCTTAAGATGTGCTATTTGCTAAGAAATTTTATCCAACTCAAACGCCAGCGATCATCCCTGCGTTATACAATTTTATATATTTAGTTTTATTATGGACATAACAGGCATAAACCCAATTGCAGTGTTCAATATAAAATGTATTCACAATAATTCATACCTAACTTATGCAGAAGAAAGGAACAAAAATTATAGATAAAAATGGAATCTGAAGAAAAACAAAATAATAAAGAATAGAAACAACTAAGAAGGAAAAAAGAAGATGGCGTCGCTTTTAGATATGCAATTATTTATAAATTCAATATTTCACTTAATCTGCTAATAAGTTTATAGCATTTTTAAACGGAATTTTAGAGATGTTGAAAACGCCATCTACATCGAAATAATGGACTTTTTTTTTATACATCTATAAAATGTTATATACATTTTTCACAGCCTCTTATATTGTAGGAATAATGAGGAAGTTTTATCAGCAAATAATTATTAGACTGCGCTTGTGTAGTGTAGAAAACTATGCGCTCCTAGGGACGACGGCTAAGTAGGAAGAGGAAGATGGAAGGATTTTGGCACCCGTTAAGTTAAATCACTGGTGTCGTTTTTTGGCCAGTAGCGCTTCTCACAAGATTCTGTGTGTACATTTTGAAACACCTGCCCATCGCAGTGGCGTGAGCAACGCTTTTATCACGAGCGTTTGGCAAGTGATGCATAGAGCGGAAGTCAAGGCGGATGTTTCAAGAATTCGGTTCTTTTTGTCTGTGACGAGTCCACTTTGGCTACGGGAGAAAGCCTAGCAACCGTTGCTACGGCAGTCAAGACCGGCTTAATGTCAAGATAATTTTGCTAAATACAAATTGTTTGAAATTAATTTTAAGTTTTTTTCCGGCTTATGGAATGCTTGGAAAATGTTTTCTTTTAAGACATCCGTTACAAATAAAACGTAATATTTAAATAGTACTTTGCAATGCGATGTTTGAAAGCAAATTTTACAGAATTGAGGTAAAGGTCCAAAACAGTGTAATTTCAAAAGTGAAGCTAGCGTATTTCTATAAAACACCTCATAGACATGTAATTTATAATATTTTTGCGCCGTTTTGCATTTTTAAAATATTAAATACTGTTGCAAAAACTAACCTGCCTTAACGGAAAGTTGAGTGAGGTATATTTACTCTAATACTAGGGTGAATTCAAGTGATCGGTGACATTCTTGCAATCAGCATGCACAGAAGTGGGATCTTAAACATTGTAAAGTTGAGAAACTATAGGCTTTTTTGTGTAATTTGCAAAACCTACCACCAGTGTGTATGAAAATGTTTAAGTATGAAGCTTTTGCCACGTTAAGTTCTCTGTGCTTCCTGTTTCTGCGTCCCTAGCTCGTGTAGGTAAGAATATGACATTTTATATGTTGGCTTTACATTTTTAACTCGTTTCACTCCGATCAAAGTTGAGTACTGAATCTATTAACAAAGCAGGCGCATTTTAATTTTGTTTTTTATTTTCATTATTGTCCATGCCTTCTCTTTCTTTCCTTCTAATTGCTGTTTACTTTGTGTTGTGTTTTGGTACAAGGTGTATGCTGCCATAATTTTAAAGCAGTGGAAAGCTTTCTGCTATTGTTTTAGTATGAAGATGACGAAAGCATGCAGAAAGCAGTGTAGAAAACTAGAGGAGACTAATTTATGTAGATGAAGAGACATCCGAGCAATGTGCAGCACAAAGCATTCTCCGTTTTGACCAGCACTGTAATTAGAATCCTTTTGACGATGCTGGAAAGGCATTCCTCTAGCATGAGAGTTCCAGGGATGCGAGGGTGGGTGCCTGGGAGAGGGGGCATGTGGAAATGCCAGGAGAAAGGGAGTAGATGAAACCTTCTACCTTTCCCTTTTATTTATTTTCTTAATCTCGCACATATTTACCATCTTTTGAAATTAAAACCTCTATTACAGAATACTTCGCTTTCATATGAAAGATGCAGCGGGTACAACGCTTTACGTAAGAGCAATAAACGGCGTTTCACCGATGCGTGTAGAACGGTCTGTCTATGAACATCCAAAATTCCACAGTTTTGTTCTGATTCCTTTAACTTTTTTACCATATACTCAGAACATGAACACATAGTGCACACAAAAATTAACGAGCCATGTTAAACCGTTGTTAAGATATTTTTATTCATAATTAATCACGTTATGGCAATATGAGCTTCCAAAGTTTTAACTTGAGCTTAGTATACAGGCATTTCTGAAGTTAGTTTAAGAGGAAAAAACCATGGTATAGATGTTATTGAATTTTTCAATGCGAGTTATGGAAACTAATTGGCTTCAAGTGAACTATTTACTATTTTTTAACTAGTTCACTACAATTTTTAAATCCGTAATTCCTGAAGCTCTCCTGAAAATTTCAAGGTAATAAGTTATCAACTGTAGCCCAAGGAGCATTTTGAATAGTAAAAAATGCTGAAAAAAAAGGAACTGGGAAAAATGTAGTTCAACTCGGTGCTTTACCTAAATATTACACGACCGATTAAATGATCATTTGTGACTTTAATGTAGCATGAAGTTATAAGTGTAATACAAATGCAAAAGAAGGAAAGAAAAAAAAGTAGAAAATGTTCATATTTTTTACCGAATTTCCAGATAATTGACCGAGGAAGAGAATACGCCACAGTTTATTTACTCCCGCTGAATGTGGCTTGCATTTGTGCCAAGTCTCGGCAACTTTGTAGCAAAATGTTGCACGCAATCCTTCTTACAGTGTCGGAATGCATAAGCACCTCTCGGTGTGATAAACGTCTCCGTTATCAAATCGAATTCTTTAACGGTGTTGAATATTTATGGCCTTCGAGACCTTGCATTTTCAACTCTCGCTAAGCATAGAGGCAACGAGTGAGTGATTTAAGACAATACATCTGTAAAATTTGCTTTAGAAAAGTGAAAGTATTCTTCTTCTTTTTTCATTTTTATTATAAGTATTTATAACTTGCAATGGTTTCCTAATATCAATAGTTTTAAAGTTACAAATAGGTATTCAATCGATTTCGTACCATTTAAGTAAACCACCGTATCGAACTTTAAACTCCATTTTCTTCCGATTCTTAGCAGGTAGAGGTGTTGCATTCCACCCAAAAATTCCATACCGAGGTTTCAGCGGAAATACATGTTTTGAGACTCTCTCAAACTAAACAAAAAAAATTAAAATAAAAAGCATTTTAGAAAAAGGTCCGTGTATCTGTGAACAAAAACGAAAATTCGGATAAACATCAAGCTTGGTAATTAAGTTCAGTACCTTCCAAAGATGCAACACGAAGATTTTCTAGAAAATAACTCCACCTCAACCACCCATTACTTGGAGGATATTTTCGAAATTTTTTATTTTCTCAAAAATGGCTCTTAACGATTTTGATTAAAAATATCACGTATAAAACATATTTACATGACAAATAAAATTTATATCTTGAATCTTCTGGGAATAGTCTGTGAAGTCCTCTTCATTCGGAAGGAAGTTTCTGGTACCGTCAAGTGTTAGATAAAACTTTCGCAAGAATGCGTATACCCAATAATAAGCGCTATAGGGTAGAGAAAGCCATGTGAATGTAACACATCAGAAATTTGTCTTCAGCATTCTTACTGTTCAAAATTCTCCTTGGACCACAGATTATTACTCATTAGCTTGAAATGTTCTGAAGAACTTCAGGAATTACGAATTTTAAAAACTGTTGCCAATCAGTTAAAACATATTCAGTTGAAATCAGTTATTTTTTGCATAACTCACGTTGAAAAATGTTATGACATGTATACAATTTTTTTCTCTCTTAAATTAATTAAAATAAAGAAACGCATGCACAACAATTTCTTTATGGTTGTATACTAAATCAAATTAAAAATTTGGGAGCGATACGATAAGCGTAAGGTCCAAGGAACACTTCATATTACCATATCAAAAAGCGATTAATTGTGAATAAAAAGAATGATATCTTAACGGTTTCACATAGCTCGTTAACATTTTGTGTACAGCATGTTTTATATTCCAAGTATAAAGCAATCGGAAGAAAGCCAAAGATTATTGGCGTTCCTTCAGATACATTGCCTTCATTCCAGCAAATGCTTTGTCATGAGTACTTAAGAGATCTGAAAAGCCAATATTTCGTATCTTGGAGTTTTCAAGGCAAACTTTGAGTTCACATCTTATATCTGAACACTTGCAAAGTCAACAAGCAGCCTGTTTGAGCTGCGTGTGTAAATTTGTCTGTTTTCGTATTAGTACCTGCTGATTTTCAACAATAGTGTTGCTAATTTTCGGGTGATTTGATTGAGCTTAAGAAATGTTTCTTACTGTGATAACTATTTCGAAACTGAAGGTCGAGTCATAAATCATACGGGAAAGAAAAGACATAAGCTTTAAAGCAAATCAAGTTATGAAAGCAAACTGCAATACGCGAGCAATCAATTTTATAATTTCAAGAAGTGGATGCAATATGAAGGTGCTTTAAAGTTCTGTATCTTACATTTAATCTTTAGAAATAACTTAAACGTCAGAGATTAGATAACACTTTACTTAATTTCAGGATAATGCGCTCTTATAAAAACAAATCTGGTGTTACATTCACGTGACTTTCTCTAGCCAGTATTAACTTTTGGCATACTTTCCATAATGTATTCTTGCAAAATCTTATTTTTCTTTTTTGCTCTGATGTTAATTGAGATAAACCATCCGCCATTTCCAAGATATCCATTGTTCCTGGTTTGAATTTTTCAGTACTTTGTTATTTTTTTTAAATGCTGCCACTTGAGCTATTTTTTTCTCAATATCACGGATAGGGTATAGAATTTCAACATCAGCTATGGCTTCATCGGTCTGTATCGCCTGTATAATAAATCTATCTCTGCAAACGTTTTATCTCCATTAGCATGACTTAGAAGGAGGAGAAACTTTTGTAAGAAATGTTTGTAGAAGAGATGAAAATCAAGGGGATAACTGTTACAGGCGAGCACCTTTCAGGCAATGTGGGAGTCTCCTTGATGCCTTAATAAGTTAGAATCGAATTGAATCGATAGTTTTGATAAAGCATGGTGCTCAAAACTAATAGTTTTCTTCTCTTACATTCGTTTTTTATTCATTTAATCTCTGCTTCGATTGGACCAGGTATCTAGGAAGCCTATTAAAGGCAAATGAACATTTGAGGTTATAGCAACATTTCATGGTAAAGTTACTTGTTTTAACATGCTGTTCTGCTTGGAATAAAATTAGTGTATGCTTTTAGAAAGCTGAAACAGGTCACTTTGTTGATTACACTAATAAAAGTACAAACAAATGGCATCGTTCTCGCATTGTAATTACTTACCGAATTGAGTTTTCCAACTCGTGCTTGTTGTCATTTCGTCAAGCTCAATTAAATTATCGAAAAACTATCAGCACTCGTGGTATTACTGAAGATAGGGGCGAGACAAAGTCATGTGATTGTAACACATCAGATTTTTTGTCTCGCTGTTATCCGCAAATGTTTATTTGTTGAGCGTGATGTTTGGCCTGAACTTGAACTGAATTCGGGCCTGATATCTATCTATCTCATTTTGCACATGGTTGAATAGGACTGCAGCAGTGTAGGAGAGGGGGGAATATGGGTGACCTCGTTTCCACTGCTGCGGCAGCCGAAGAGAGTTGAGTGGAAAGTGAAAATACACCGCCGGCAACAGCAGGTAGAAACCCCGGCTCCCGACGGTTTGATTACAGGTAGTGAAACCTATTGGGGGTGTTTCGTGAGCATGCAGGTAGACTTCTGGGAGGGTTGTCCCATACTTCCTGGCCATGACCCACTAACAGGAGAAATAAGGGTTAGTGGGGGACAAACGGACCTTTTTTGTTGCCGTTTCGGATGAAGTGGCTCGACTTTCCTTTTTATGAGGGTACACCTTCCACAGACAATGCTAAACTGTTTGTCATCCCCCAAAAGGGAAACCCTTGTTTTGATGGAACGCCATTTTCCACCACGGTTGTTTCCGGGTTATTTTAGGTCCCTCAGGTAGTCATCCTTCCCTTTGTCCAGGTGCAAATAATGGTTCTTTGATCTACCGTAGTGTTTGCAGAACGACGTGCTGATCTTCAATTTACAAAAGAGAACTTGACGTCTTATATCAGTGGGGTGGCAGTTGCACACAGAAGGGAATTTGCGGTGCTTCTATTATAGCAATCCACATCGCTTCTATTTCCTACCATCGTCCCTAGTCGATAGAAAGGTGACCTACATTTGGATGTGCCCAACTTCTCCCACTGACATACTGCTGAGGGAAGTTGATATAAACGAATGAGAGCAGTTATTGCGATGTTGATTTCCGCTATCTTTATTTCCGATTACTCCTGTACAGTTCACTCAGCAATGTAATAATTGAGGAGGTTTTACACTGCGTATGTCCTTTTTACTTTCTCTACCACGTACTTGGCAGGTTGAGAAGGAATTGCATTCTACTCAATATTCGATATCGAAATGCCACCGGAAATACATGTTTTGAAGCCCCCTGAGTAAAGCATTTAGAAAAGTTTCATGTCTGAACAGCATAGCACTAAAGAGCGTCCATAAATAAAATGAAATGTCTTAAACTTGGTAGGTGTATAAGTTCAGTATCTTCGAAAAATGCAAGACCACCAAAGACCACCCCCAAAGCACCCTTTACATGGAAGATTGACATAATGACTCGAAGAGTCGCCGTTATAGGAGACTGCTGTGAAACGCTTGTTACTATGTACCTCTTTGATAGAATATGTAGTTTTGTAATATTTGCCCAGCAGTTAACGCCTGTTCATGCAGCTGTTATAATCTATATTAATGTGTGTGTGACGTAATATGGGAAACCACCCAAACCGATTTTGGTAACTCACCATTGCAAAGGTCTGTTCTTCCAGTCGGACATAGGCTGTAAGATATTTCCAATTTGGGGTGTTTCATATTCATTTCACCAATTTCAATCTGGTTTCGTTGAATATGAATATTAGAGGAAGTGGCAGATCGAGTTCGTATCATTAAATCTCGCTGAACTTTAGCATCAAGCTATATTTTCCTGCCGATACACTTGGGTTTTATAATCGGCAACAATAAACCACTATACAACATCCGCTACCCTTATTTTCAATCCCTAATCAACACTCGTCTAAATATCTAGACAAAACCATAGGACCCATTGAAACTTACCTATAGTCTAAGCTACATTACATGCCTCAAAAACTACACATGTAGAAATCCGCACTATTCACCCATCTGGCCAAAATATTGTACAATTATAAGCACTATAGAACCTGAAAAAAAATCAGATTACCCTACAGCTTACCAAAACTATGCAACTAGCTTTCTTACTTCTCCCTTCTCCTTTATTTCCAACCCCCCTGTACACAACAGTGAACTTTAGCTATACGACCTGTCGAAAATTATTCGATGTGTTACAAAGCTTCTAATGTACAAACTTGTACATCTCACCAAAATGGACAATATTTTTGGCACGCGTTAGGTACGAGCGAAAATTCTAAGTTACTCTGGACTTTCAAAAATCACCCCTCAACAAAATGCATCCGTGCAGTGCCGACCTAGATGCCGTAATATTAGATATCTGCAATAATTCAAATTGATGTTCCCTGTCCCTTTAATATTGCAAACTATTGGGTAACAAAAGAAAGTGAGGCGATCAATGTGCGCCATACAGAAATAAGCAGCAGTTGAACTTGTTGCTGATGGTTTTGCCCTGAAAATAACCGACAGCCTTAAAGGGCAGCGTCCCGTCGCATCGATTCCGGTTGCTGGCCTTGAGATTCCGACCCGCGCCTGCGCGAATGGTTTGGGAATCGATCCGCGCTCGCTCAAGTACCCACTACTGTTGAAAGCAAAAGTTAACTGGGGTTTCTGGCAGCAGCAAAAGGCAATAAAAAGTGAAGCGACACTGAAGTTATTTTTATACGGTGCTTCCTCTTTTTATTTGTGTTGCGGTTGCATGCTTCATTTAGAAAGTATTCCGAGATTTTCACCCTTTGTTAGCGCCTGGAGAGATTCAAGTTTCTGCTCTTTACAGGTTTACTGTATCTAAAATGCTTCAGTGACTTATTTGCTGGATATTTATGTACGAACCAGCATAAATGTAATGTGCCTACCGTTCAGAACTCTGTGTAATTCAATTTCTGCGTTTCGCGAGAAATATATTTGCTCCTTGAGGAGTGAAAAATGAAGCGCTGGTGGTGAAAGGCATAATTAAAAAACGAAGTCACAAAAATACTGAATTGGTATTTGGGGATGGAACACTAAGATGCCCGGAGATCCCCTTTCTTCATGCACTAGGAACATTTCTTGCTATTTTCATTTTAAGTAGAAAACCCCACTTTTAGTAGTGTTTAACGCCCGTGGTGCTGCATGTAGTACCACTAGTGGGATATATTTGAAATGATAACGTTCTGGCACAATGTACCTGGCATTTGTCAGCATATGAGGACTGCAGACCTCAGATCTCTCGTTCACGAGGTCGGACCTTAGCAACCTCGACTACCCGTGTCGTTAGAAAACCATATGTTTAGTTAATGCTATGATAAATATAATGTATCCGAGTTTTCTAAAAAAAAAAAAAAAAAAATAGTGTATGAATTAAAGTATAAATACCATTAAACCACATCTACTTTTCCTTTCTTCGTAGCTTTAAACATTTCCAAAATATTCGTTTCTGCGCATATAAGTATTAATATATTTTAAGTAACATTATTATTTTAAATATTAATTATAAATATTGTGTTTGAAAGGATTTCCAAGCATGTATTTAAAATAATACTTTGTATGAACAGTTTGTAGATTCGTAATGAAATGATAATTTATATAGAAAGTCACGTGGAGACTAATTCTTGTAAACAATAATAGGGAATCTGGAGACAGAATAACTGAGAGATGACTTCCACGAATGAAGACCGAAAATTAGTTTGCAAGGAAACCAATCTATGCATGCCTTTCATAGCCCGGCTGAGGCTCGTCTAACAGCCCTGTCTTTTGAATTGTTCCAGACATCGCTGCAAGGGATGACTAAGAGTGAAATCCCCGGGAAGAAAGATGTGATTCACAGCATCCACGACTTACTCGCCTTTTGTGTTGCTCTTATGTCAGTGCTGGCGATATGTAAATTAGTGCCACAGAGTAGAAAGTAACCCTCACACTATCTTATGCAGTAATGTTTTGCCACTCTACACAGGTTAGGTAACACGTATTTATGAAAATCTGATGTGTTGCACTCACACGATTTTCTATACTCACTCTTGTACAAACTATTCTTACAAACGTCTATTCTTCTATCTGCTTCATGTAAATCGAGATTAACGTTTGCAGGAATTGTCCGATTGCATATTTCCTTGTAGGTACAAGGGGATACAATAGGTTTTAAGCGATAATCAGATATTTTAAGAGCGAGTCGCTATTTGATATTCCGTTCTCTTTGTATGGCCAAGGAGAGGGGGGAAGCACGAATGACTTACCATTTGATAAAATATGAGTATTTTAAAATGCAAACCAGTAATAAGGAATATCTCAGATAATGGTTAACGGCACAAAAAAGAATTTCACATAAATTGTGTGCTTTAACGGGATCTACATTTTTGTGTGTAGTAACATTTTCTCTCACCCTTATGAATTATCAGTTATGCAAAACTCATTAAGAATGAAGACTACTTTAGAGGGCATTCGCAGAAAATTCAAGATATAATTTCATTTGTGATGAAAATATCTCAAACATATGTATTTTAATAAAAATCGTCATTTTTGACAAAATCAAAATTTTTCACGTAAAGGGTGAACTTAAATACCAAGTTTGATTTTTAACGGAGTTTTGCTGTTCGCACACACGGACTTTTTTAAAAAAATGCTTTTTTTGGAGAGGTTCAGGGGTCCACAAAGCACAAATTTCCGGTAAAATCTCGACATCAAATTTTTTGTTGGAATACAATACTTTCCCTACTTACTAAAAAAACGTCAGCTTATTGTAAAAACCTTTAGTGGAGAAGGTATTTTAAGAAACAGTTTGGAAGACAAGGTGCATTATAAGCAGTGCGGAATTTTATTTTAATGAAATAGGCGCTTTGTGCGGTTGCGGTCACATTAACACAATTATTATAATCTCCACTTCAAGGTTTGCAGGATTCAGTTGCATAAGCTGTGACTGGTTGCCATTATCTTATGGAATTAAAACATTTATATTTGCATATTTTGAAGTTTATAAATGAGGCTGACATGTTAAGTAATGAATACGTAAGTAAATACACATTAGTACATACATTAACGAATGTTTACAGGAGGTTTGCAAATAGTACAACAATGGATACGGCTAATGAATTGGGAAAGGAGGTTCATTCAGCAGATGTACAATAAACTTCGTTTTAATAATGGGTGCTCGCAGGAAAGGGCTAACTACCCTCTTATCAGAACAAATGTCAAGTCGCCCATCACTCTAGCGCACACAGGAATAAAGTGGAATACAGCATATTTACATAGTCACGCCATCTCTCAGCCTCGTATACAAAGTGCGAAAGGAGTCCAATTTTGTTATAACAAAACAAAATTGCATGTTTTCAATAAAATGTCAAAATTACGGGCTTTGTTTCTCATCACACAGATTTCCTTGAGCTTAGCCGAACTCAGAGAGGATGTATTGAAGTTTTTACATTAAATCGAAGCATGTAACTTGAATATTCTCTTTTTAAATCGGTGGTTAGCCCTTTTTGCAAGCACCCATTCCATTTATGTAATATTTTAGATACTGTTCTGAAGCTTATTCGATGTGCGTTTTATAGGTCCATTACAGCAACTTATTTTCACTCCTAAAGATGTAATCCGAGGATTTATCGTGCCAAGCATATATTGATTGTTATGGACTCGCTGAATAAGTCATTTTCCCAAAATGCTTTCTTAATCCTAGTATTGGAACATTTGCTTGAGGAAAGTGGCGCCTGACTTACGCTGCTGCTACCTCTGGGGATTCACGACCATATTCAAATGTCAACCGGCAGAGAGCGCAACAGGTTTCCAGGATTCCCTTTGGGAACCGCTTCAACTTCCGAACACATCGACACATTTCCGGGAGAAGTTAGTTCCACTCTACCTATGCAATGAAATTGTGTTGCTTGGATTCTAGATCATAGTTGGTAATCATTTAAGTTATCCTCATCACAAATACCAAAGCAGTTACCAGCACGCTTACTTTGTAATAGTAAAAGGACGTTGAGGATTAACGGTTTACCCGTAAAACCTACGTGAATGAAGGCCGTTGCAAAGAAGTGTTTTTATTGCTTAGTGGGCAGATTCAAAGTGTTACACATTTTCACAATGAACATGACAAAGCATTAACTTCTGTTTCGTTATATTGTAACTTAAGATTGCAGACTGACCGTATCTTGTTAATTGGTATACAGTGCTATGATAGGCAAAAGCTTATCTGCTCTACCCTTCATCATGACCTTGGCTCCCCTTCACTGGGCTGCAACAAAATAGAGAGAATGAGGATTTAAAATTTGATTGCACCACTAGTAGTGACCAGCAGTAAATGGGCGCGAACATTCAGCGATGGACGACGTGAGTTATAACGTCAACTCCCTCGCGTAAAGTATTATCTTATTTGCGTTCTATGGCTCCTGATATAAGCTTCTCATTTTCTTTTTGTGACAGTTGTTAATAGTTCATGATATGAAGCGTAAAATATCACTATAAATCTGTGTATGGCCTAGGAAGTGGTGCTTCATTGCTTTTTACTTTTTCGTATTTATTGTGGTACTGGGAAGAAAGATGTGTGACAGAAAGAAACAATACTACCAGATCTTCAAGGATTCTTATAAAACGAAATTCCCAATTATTTTACATGTAACTTTCATACATTTAGTACACTGAACAGTTTGCGCATTCTAAATTTTATGTCATCGCAAAATTATTACGTTGTGTTGGGGGATGGAAGGTTTTACAATTTTCAGTTTCATAAAGTTGGCAAGTATGTCCCTTTATCTGGAAAGGGAGGTTACAATCCTAATTAAAATCTCTTAAATTTCAGAACCTACATGGAGCTAATAGCATGAAAAACGTCCTTCAGTGGTTATAGCATACAAATTAACTGTGAGGTGTTTCTCAAGAGAAAATGTGCGTTTTCCTTTGCTGCTTTGATCTCCTTCCATCCCAGATATTGCCACATTGTGTTGATCTGCATAAAACTGCGTGTGACCTGGTTTCATTTGCGTTAAAATTACTCAAACGGAAGTAATATTTTTATCTGGCAGTTTTTATGAACTAGAAAGGAATGCCAAATGTCACACATATTTCCAAGAACGTAGTGTTGGCATGCTTGTTATAGTGGTTTCCTGTTTCTTGACTTTAATCTGTATTTCATTCGCAGTGTTTTCATGTATTCTGCAAGTAATAGGATTACGAAACTCCAGATTGAATTAGCTTATTACTGGTAGCTTCTTTGTACAGTAGACAAAATGCAAACAGGTGAACAATCCGGAAAATATACAGTTCTTTTTGCCTAAGGACCGAGGAATTTTCTGAAACGTATCGATACTTTTCGAGCCTTAGTAAATTCTGTACTTAATACATGAGCATTTTTAAATGACAAATAGAACTACAGTTTACAAAAAGCTTTCCCGGAGGCTGAACAAAATCTGAGTGATAACAGCCACACGATTTAATCTATTATAATTATTTTCGTACCAATGTTATGCATTGTTAATAGATATTCTTATTTTTCTATCTACTTCCCATTAATCGTATTAAAGATTCTTAAAAGATAATTTCAATTATGTAGGTAATAACACGAATATTACCTATGGTAATACACATTTTGCAGGCTGAAACAACACACTATATAAAAGCGGTTATGCATTTCACACACATGTATTGCACACTATTTTTACACGATTGTGTGTTTTATTATTTTGAATGAATTGTTAATAAAAAAAAAGAAACAATTTCTAATGAACTTATTCATCCTCACCTCGGATTTCTGATAACGGAATACTGCCAATTCAACAGCTATAACTAATACCTTGGCTTAGTAAGATACTATAAATTAGGAGGCTTTGAGTCAGTTGTTTGATGGTTGATGCCGTGACTCAAAGCGGGTTGTTTTAAAATAATAATATGGATGATACTGGAGATAAAGCATTTTAAGAAGAATTTGAACCGGAGATGCACATTATGAAGACGGAGATATTGAAGGGGCCTGGAAAATTGGATTGTATTTTACTTCCCGCGACATTACATATTGTATGTTATTACAGCCACCAAATTTATGTTGTTGAGCGCGGGTTTTCTTGAAATTCCAAAGTTCCTATTATGTAAACTCATCGGAAGACGTAGAAAACACACGATCGCGCAAAAATGTATTTACTCGCTTTAGAAGCATGTGTCATCGATTTCTCGTTGCAGTACTGACTATTCTTTCTCTCTATCTCCCCCCCCCCCGCAAAATTGTAGTCATATCACCCTTGAAATGGTGTGGGAGATGGAATTGAATTGCGTTTTTATTTATGGACCCATTTAAATGCTGTGGTCCTTAGCGTGAT
Organism: Deroplatys truncata; assembly: GCA_030765065.1. NCBI lineage: Eukaryota > Metazoa > Arthropoda > Insecta > Mantodea > Mantidae > Deroplatys > Deroplatys truncata. The sequence continues at coordinate 21,344,719 of CM060979.1, forward strand.
TATGGGAGTGAAAGACCGGAAATTTTTCTCAGATGTCTCTTTATCAGGCTTGAGGTTCTTTTACATGCCGTAAATCTACGACACGGAACCACCAGTTCCACTTCCCTTCCGAAGGAAGTCTGCTAAGGATTTTTACGCCCGAAAAAATCCACCGCCTTCCGCCTGGTTTGAATCCACGACCTCGGGAAGCAGAGGCTAGACCACGGAGGACGACGTGGAACAAAAGACAAGGAAATGAATTATTAGGGGCTGGGACAAAACGAAGTTTGAAATTACTTATTCAGAGCCTCTAAATAAGAATTGCAGATGTCTAATACGTATCCTTATTACCAATTGCGTGCCCATACATTTGGATGGTCAAAACGTAAATACACTGTGAGGTGTTATACTCTTTAGCTCTCCCTTCCTGGTGGGCATAATTCACTTCCTGGTTTGCACAATGAGGTCCAGAATTTCATTCCGAGAAAAAGATGGTGGGTACGGTGGACGCGGAAGTTACGAATGACCTTCGTCACGGCGCGCTATAAATAAAGAGACAAAACAAACGACTGTCACAGGTTGACACGCGGCAGCATCATATGTCCATGTGCGCGCCCCCTATTGGCTTGTAATCAGCACGGTTATTTTCGTCTACACTATCAACATGTTACGTAATGCTACTGCCATGGACCGGAAGCGAGCACTTGCTTGGCTGCCTCCCACTGCAGCTCCCCCCTAACCAGCTTACCAGCCATGATAGGCAAGGCGCGGAATGTGGTTCCGTGTCTGCTATCATCTGGTCCGCGAGTGCTTCACGTCGTCATGTCAATATGTGTTGGGGAATCATTGGGTTTTAAAACCACATATGTATTCTTACTCGTACTTTACTTTCTATAATAGAGGTGATTCATTGAAACGTAATTATATTAATAGTTCCTACCTATGGTCACAAAAGTGCGTATAAACTCTTTTAGGGACATACCTTACTAATATTCAAGAGATATTTAAGTGTAGATTCCAGAGGTTCATAGAGCCACTTCTTATTTTCGGTCGATATGCCTTTTCCTTATATCATAGTTAAAATATCGGTGTACACATAATCAAATTGGATACCGCCAATCTACTTTTGTTTTATTCGTGTTCCTCTCACATTTTGTGGAATTCAAAATGTCGTGCAGGATGCACTTAGCAGAATTTCAGTGCTTTGTAAACTGAAATCTTTTTCTCCCACATCAAGGAAGAATTTTCTAGCGTTCCGAAGCTACGAAATTACTAAAACTGTTGTCTCCAACGTTTTCCGGGTCTTCCAACATCTCAGTCTCCCCTGTGGTCCATTTTTCCTACGTGATTTAATCGTTTATTCTGATACTTTAGTCGTTTTATATCTTTACTCCTGATCCCGTCAGCTAAAGCAACATGTCTTTATGTATTTATCAATTACGTTGACGACAATTTTAATATGATGGTTTGCGTGTTTAATATTTGTATATTCCGTGTTAATGAAGTGTTCTGTTTAAAAAAATAAATACTGCTGTAAATAGCATTTATTTTATTGGTTTTGTGGAAACAACATTCTTTTCAGAAAAATTATTGAACCATTATGTTGTACGTATTAATTATAAACATGTACATTATTAAACAAATCCTTTATTTATTGAATATATCAGAACCAGCAGTGCACGATAAAATGTAAGTATATTTGCTTGAAAACTGGATTTTATATCGTTCACCTGACATGGCATTTTGGATTCCACATCTTCTGAGCATGACTTAGTTTCTTGAAAGTGCCAGTGTTATGAAATGAGTAGTTATTTTCTACATTTCTTTCTTTGCATTATAGTTTTGTAGGTAAAGGAAGTAGGTACATAGCTTTTATTGATCTAGTTTCTACGAATATTTGGTATCCTACTGAAAAATTTTGACAGCGTGTGGGATAGAAAAACTCTTTAATAAACTGAAACTTTGTATCTTTGATTTAAGCTCTGCCTACGTTGTAATTATCCTGGTATTTATTGGTGGTGCCCAAATTTTCAAGATAGTGATGCAGCCACACTTTCTATAAGGCAAAGAAACTTTAGCGTGGAATATTTATTTTGGGCTAGGTTGTGTAAATGTATAACAAGACTAGCGTTGTTGTAGAAGGGTAAAACACGAAAGGACCTCTGGTTCGGCACGGCAGAATGATGCGGGTTGTAATTATTGTTTTTTGAACGCGGTAGAACTAACTGCCTTGTTCCCCGTCTGCCTCCTCAAGGCCTCTTGCGCGCGTGGAACTTTTCCTGGTCGTAATGATAGCGAGTAACACTTCCGCGTTCTCGGGGTTCAAGGTTATCCTGCCGACGTTTTGTGTTTATCAGGTTTGATTGCCTTTCTCCGCGCTGGAAAACTTATTTCACGGGCTGATGAAAGTGCGTGATACGGCCTGCCTATATGCAATAAAATCCCCGTAATTGCGGTGCATTGTTGTAGAATCAGTCATCATCTTCTCGAGTAGCAGCACTTCCGGCTGTCAACGGAGTCAGCAGAGCATTAAATCGACCGTTACGAGAAATGCCATCGGCAGATTTTATTAATTTCCAATTGAACGTTCTTAATTCTGCTGTACCATGCAAATGCGTTTGAATAAGTAGTGAGCCAGATTGTTATCGCATCCTCAATCAAATCAGGCCAAGGATGTCGTCTTGTTCGCTTCCACAGTCAACTTTAATGTTATATGTGCTGTAAACCTAACCATTTAAAACGAAAGTTAAATCACGCATTTGACTCGCGTATAAGTCTGCTGAATATTGGCATACATAGATCTTATTTGGTGTTTGTGCTCTGTGCAGAGGTAGGTGAGAAGCGTAAACTAAACAAACTAAAAGCCGAGGATCTGTGGTTCAAATCCCGGCTATGGCACTGCATTTTTCAGTCTGATTTTACCTTTCCAACTTCAGCCTACACACGACATAATATGTGAAAGAACACTTGATTAACATTGATTCACCTTATGATAGTAGTAAATTATGAAGCTCGGGACATAAAGTACCTACGAAATTATAAGTCGACATTAGGGTAAAATTAATTTCAGAACGCCTTGTGGCTTACCGGGGAAAGTGTGAGTCAGTTGGGAAATTTAATGTCGTGCAGGCATGTTGCCATGGTAGCTCAATTATTTAGAGCAGCGGCACGGTAAGCCGAAGATCCGACGTTCAATTCCGGGCTATGTCATTGCATTGATTGTACATTTCCAGCTCTAAGCTTGTTCCTTCCGGACTAGGCATGTTTTAATCTTAACGTAGCAATGGCACCGGAGACATACACTAGGCTAGATGTTCGGGGAATACCCTTCTCCGCACGTTGCCAGAACCACATGTTGTATCTCTTGAACTTGGAAGCGTGATTGAAATACTAATTCGGAGTTCTGGAAGGACAAGGTTGAGGCTTATACCCTTTTTCTAAAACCTCGTGTGACTGCTTAGAGCACAAGGGACTGCAACTAAGTTATTATTCGTGTTCTGAATTGCTTTACCATCTTGTTCTAATCGATGTGTCATCGAGATATTGCAGTTGTACAATTACTCGAATGAATGGTATATAACATACTAACGGGAACAAGTGACATCATGCAGCAAAATACCACTGCTTGTTTTGTTACAACCCATAACACATGTAAGAAGAATGATTCAAAACTTAGTACTAGTTTTCGTGTATTTGTAACAGAAAATGTTGCTTCTACGGTTGAGGGCCTGCGTAGATGAACTGCGTTCGATAAGTGGCCGGAAGCTTAAAGCACGAATTATCGCATCAACATGTACGTTTGAAAAAAATAATAGTTTTTGCAGAATTGTAGCAATCAAAGTTTCCGGGGTTACATAGTACATAATATTACTCTGGTAACCAAAGCTAAGTTGACAATATTGAGTTTAACAAACAAGTTGGTGCTATTTTTGATGCGACGATTGTAACACGGTGTCGGTCGTGATATTACGTCACTAAACCGGAGTATAGAATATGGATGATGACCATAGGGATTCGCTAATTGACTTTGGGCTGGCCGCGTCCACAATTAGCAGGGCATGCATTGATCGGGACGCACAGTGACGTGTGGCCTTCGCCCTTCCCCTGCTGCCCTCCTCCCTACAAATAGCATAATCTCACTCTCTCCCTCCCTCTTCTGCAGCATCCCCTGCTGACGTCAGCCCATCGATCCCCCTGCGCGCGTGACGTCAGCACCGCCCCACTGGCTGGCTGATGTGATTGGGCGGGGAAAAGGACATGAACCCACGGATCACTTGCACACTTCACAGTAATTGATAACACTTCAAACAGCCGTGTTCAGGAAGTCCTTTGCTTGTGCAGAATTGGCGTTTCTGAATCACATCTCTGTCTTCGTTCTTCAGCGATACACTGAATACAAGATGTACCTATTACTTTCACTACTATTTTCTATAGTAAGAAAAGCAAGTATTGCATTCCACCCAAAAATTCGTTACCAAGATTTCGCCGGAAATAACATGTTTTGAAGCTCCGTGAATCCCAAGTGAGTGTGAACAGCCTAACTCAAAAAATGAAAAACTCACTTCTGTGGTATGGGGATAGCGTGCTGCCAAGTGCTTACCATGATAGTCTCTAGTTCCCGAGGTCGATGCTTCAAACCCGAATTTTTTCGCGCGCAAAACTCCTTAGCATGGCTTCCTTCGGAAGGGAAATAAAGTCATAGTTCTGTGTCGTAGATTTACGGCACGTAAAAGAACCTCAAGCCTGATAAAGAGGCCTCTGTGCAAAATTTCCGGTCTTTCATGCCCAATATAGAATTGAAGCTAAGGGCCATAGTAGTCAAAGAGCGTCCATAAATAAAACTCAATTTGAATTTCTCACATTCAACAGGTCACGAATTCGAATCTCTCTTAGGATGAGTTACCCGGATAAGGTTTTTTTACGGGGGTTTCCCTTATCCTGAAAGGTGAATTTTGGATTACGTTAAGCTCTTTGGACCCGGGCATCATTTGAGCATCATTTCACCCATTCATTGTCCGATATGACCTACCCAGTTAAAGAATGTTAAGGGGAAAAAAACTTCAGCGTCTTCCAACGATGCGATACGTAGACTTTTCAAGAAAACCCCTCCACCACAAACTACCCTTTACATGAAAAAAATTCGTAATTTTTTATTTTCTCAAAAATGGCTCTTGCGATTGTGATTAAAATATTATGTGGTTCAACATTTCTGCATGACCTTTACGAAATATTCTTTGTAATTGGTTTGAATTTTCAAATATTTATGCTTGCTTCAAGTGGTAATCGCTCTTCGTCTTTTCCCGTGGTCACGCAAAGAGCATGGAATTTCAAAAGCATACGTAACCAATGTGACCACCGCTTTATACCTACAGCAAGTTTATCTCTCGGTGATAGAACGGCAACTTGAGCACGCCAATCTTGTACAAGGGCATACCGGTGTGTCGCATAGCGCCAGTTTACGTAACGGACCGGGGTCGCGTGTTTGCTGAGCTTGAAAACGTGTATTTCGTGCTATTAAGAGAACCATCCAATTTAAGATCCTCTTGGACTCGGCATGACCAAGGTTTCTTCCGCTATATGCAAGCGTTTCCGTTCTTTCCTGCGTTTGTTGGCTTCCGTTCCTAAAGTGTATTAAACATGTAAGAAAATTGTTTTGCTGAATGAACAGTCAACTAAAACTAAAGTGATCGTCTGTCGCGCAGCAGGACCGCCGGTCGGGTCAAGCTGTCTGGCCGATTTCCTCACTCAGGTCTTAGCACTTTAGATTTATTCTATACTTCCATTCATCGTCCGTTATGATATTCCGGTTAAACGCCGTGTAACTAAAATAAACAGCAAAATTGTAGCGTTTAAGTTGCCCAAGAACTTAGATTGAGAATTTCAGGGCCATTTTTAACTCTCTGTTTTAAAATACAGTCTAGTAAATAAAGTACATATTCTTATTAAACTAAGTTGGATAGTGTTTTCTCGTATCGGGGTTTTTAAAAGCAAACCTTGCGTTATTGCAATATTTTAACCGTATACAGAATATCTGCAAATTCAAAGAAAGCATTTTCAACGCAGAAAATATTTTTTATATTTTAAAATGTTAATATATTTAATTATAATATAATGGCATGCAATCGAGTGGTCAGTGTTCTGACTTCTCAAACCAGAGGTCGCGGATTCGATCTCCGGCTGGGGCTGGGGAATGTTTCTTTAATTAGAATCATTCCCTAGCCTCCGCAGTCTGAAAGTGTGGATGTGAGTGCGTTTCATAACGAAAATCAGTAAAAACCTACAGTCAGCGAACACTTGTTTCTAAAGTCAAAGCCCCGATGGGACCACATATATACAAATTAAAAAGAAATAGCATTTATGCGAATTAGTTGTTCTGTTGTCTTCTAAGCGGAACTTATTTCCCTTTCAGTCACTGTAATAGATGATCATTGCATAATATATGGAGCCCCTTTAATATCGGTTAGATATTCGTAACATGGCTACAGTTTATTTTAAACAAAAAGCGACCTGTGACAGTTACTGGAGGGGCATGTTTGCGTGTAGTTTCCATGGCAACCTCCCCTCCGCTATTGCGCTAGCTGGTCAGGTCCGACCATCGTCCTTTCCCACCGCCTAAAAGCTGAACTTTGAGGGATGGCATGTTCTTTCATACCGCTTACTAGCTTCCTAATACAAACCATCAACGCTGTTCGCCTGTTTCTTGCTATGAGTGAACTGTCACAAGTACCGTCTTGTTTAAATGCTACTGTAGGTTTATTAATCTTATTTAAACGCTGGAAAGCGTTCTCACTGGCTATGTAGTAATAGTTCAGTTTAAAGCGACGTTAGAACATTTATTAAGAACGAAGCCTCGTGTTAACGAGGATTTAGGACTAACTTAATCTTCTAGACATTGAGTAATAGAAATGATTTTCAGTGCTGATAATTCTTCGGTAATTTAACTGAGGTTAACGAATGTTTGTTGTTATAATTATATCGAGACCGAAGGTCCAGAAAATTACAACCAAGAGATTCGTTAAGATAATTACAATTCGAGAGCGATGTATTTTTTGTTTGTTTGTTTTTTGTACTTATAGTATAATCACGAAGTTGTTTACCTGGTTCCATACCACCTTTTTGTTTTCTTTTTGTATTGTGCGGCGTTACATCTTGTACTCTTATGAATTCGCAGATCACCAAATATCGCCATTTTTACCGTTTGTACCGTCTGCTAATAGCGAACAGGAAAATGCCTGCCTAAATATCTAGTCGAAGCAGAAATTATGGGATTAAAAACTGTATGCTCTTAGATATTAGCTTTTGAGCACCATACTTTAAAACTATCGATTGAGTGCGACTCTGATTGGTGAATAAAGGCATCAACGAGACCGTACATCGCCGGAAGGCGTTCGCACGTAGTTACACTAATGAAATAATTTCCCCAATCGAACCCGGTATTTCCGTCTGGAATCTAGCACACTGCCTTAAAGACTGCTGAGTCACTCATCGATTCCACTCTGTTGAGCACACGTAAGCCAATGAGGAAAACAAGATCTAACATTCTGGACTGTAGGTCCGTGTTGCAAGTTGCGGCCGGGGTCTGCACACGGCTAAGTTTGCATATAAGCGTGAGCATTGTTTTGATTTCGATTTCATTTATCCGCTTAGCGACCGTGTTTTCCAAGAAATTCCCCTTCTCTATCTCGTGGAAGGAGAGAGGGAGAGAGAGAGAGCTGCCCACGAACGAGGAAGTGAAACCAGCCGCACTTAGCACGCTTCCCTCCTGCACATTACAACTTGTTTGCAACTACGCACGGTTAAATACCACACTATGAGTCACCGGACTATCATCTCACTCGACACCTGTACTCAAGGTTCGAACACTGCACTTGGTATTTAAATGACCTGTTGACATGCAGGTCTGCGTAAATGTGGCCTTGAATGACAATGAACTTGGGTTTTCTTTGACATCTGTGTGTCTTCGTTGCACCCTGCTCAGTCTGTAGGAGTTAACGAGAATGAGAGATAAGGTAAAAGTAACGCGAGAACAAAATGTTGCTACCATTTCATCCAATGGTTTTACGAACACAAATGAAACATATAAGTTTGCCGACTGCTGGCTTTTTCGTTAGGACGTCACCGCAAAACCATTGAGGACACAGGGAGTATGGCATGGAAAAACAAAATTACATAGATTTTTATTGACCAAAATGCAAAATTCACGAGTAGCAGAGTTTTGTGTTGTCGTCTTTCAGCGCTTAGCCTTTAATGCTGTTCCGGCGTCAAAAGATTGGTGCGACCATCTCGATTTTGGGCGTTCTGGGCTTCTTTGCCTCTAGGACTTGTCTGGCTGTGGTGCTTTCTAGATCGTTTTAAGTGTCCTGTCATTTATTTCTTTGTAACGTTAACGTTTTCATACCAAGCGAGATGACTCCGCGGTAACGTGTGTGGCTCGTGTTCTGGAGGTCCCGGATTCAATTTCCGTCGACCGTCCACTCTGACCATGGATTTTTCGTGATTTTCCCTGGCCGGTAGGCGAATGCTGGGTTTTTTTCTAATCTACCGGGATTTCCTTTCCATAATTTTCCTTTCATTTCGTTTCCTTCTTATCTCTAAGGTATGCTTCTAGATTTCGTGGCATATGGCAGCGTCGGACAGACGGCGCGAGTGCTTGTTCAAAGGAAAGAGTACCCACCGTGGACATTAGAAGGCTGCTTGGTCGATGGGTTTTCGAGCCTGGGAACTGTTGGGGATTTCCGCGCGTCTCTGTGGCCTGTAGCCTCCTGTGGTTTCTTCACTTCATCCCTTCCTCTAGTGGGGTGGTAACCGCAAAAGATCCCCTAAGTTGTATAGTGTACAACTATGGAATAATGATGATGATCACTGAGTGGCCTGCACGTAGGCTCTTGGAGCCCTTTTTTCATTGGGAAGGCTCACGCGTACTTTCTATCACTCACTCGTCTCCATAATTATGTTAAGAATGTGTAGTCCATTAAAGTTAGGCTTCCCGCTTAACGTATGTGTTGGTTTTGAGTATGGCAACTCGCTCACGTGCACAACAGCTTTAGTTATATAAAGTACTGTTTTAGCTGAACCAAGAGTGTATTCGTTTTCAACTTGGAAGCAGGTGAGGTGCACATGAAGCAGAGGTTGCAGTTTCAACCAATAGAAGACATATATTTATTTCAACAAATTAAATTGCTTTGTTTTTGCTGTACACCCACGCAGAGTAAACACGAGAGGGAGGAAAACCACGTTGGGCTAGCATTCATTCCATTGCATTGCTTTTAGCAATCTTACGTGGTGTATCTAACTACGACTTACAGCTGCATAGTAGTTAAAGGACAATAGTGCACCAAAATCAAAGCAAGTACCTAGCAATAGAGTTATAGAATCATTGGGAGAATAAATGCCAAAACGCACATTTTCAGTTTTTCATATAGTCTTAGTAGTTGTATTTGCTCTTTAATTTGGCATGCATTTTATCGTTGTAGGAAGATATTTTTGAGAATGGTACTGCAAATTCTGCTACACTCAACAGAAAAAAAGCATAACTCCTACACACTTTGGAGTAGAGATGTAATCTTTAGGCCATGCTTCAGGGGAAGATTTGCTTTACAAATTGGCACTTCTGTTAAGTATAGCAGCATTTGTGTGCTCAAGCCACGTGGTTTTTTTTCTTTGCACATGTATGCGAATTTTGTTTTCTTTATGATTTGATTCGAACAGTCTTTTCTGTGAATGGCATTGCTTTGGTATAAATAACCCGTTTTCTCAGAAACTATTGGAGATAGCTGAATTAAATTCAGGTCGATAAAAAGAACCTCTAAATGCTGTTGTGGATAAACTTTGGTGTTAATGAGATGTTTGATTATTTAAAGAAAAATAATTGCTGTTAACATTTGAATCAGAGGATGGTATAATCGAGAAAAAGCTCCTATCTCCGTTAATAAACCAACTTATTCTATAAAAGCAGGGAGACACGCATCTACATCCTGTAGGATGAGCTGCAGCGAAGAAATTAAGTAGTATCACGCTTCATTATAGATCAAAGGGACATTGAACATGCTCGGTACAAGATGCAGCATAGCTATTGGAAACCTTGAGAGGCGAGAAAACACCGTGTTTGTAGGTCGGGAAAGTGATTAGATGTTTTAGAGGACTGTGGTCGGCTGGTTGTCTACCATGCATGAAACCCCAGCGCTGAAGTCTCAATCGGATGCGCTTCGCCACAACCGCACCCGACCGTTAATTTACACGAATTAAATTCGCGCAAATTTCAATGGGGAAAATGTTGCTGAAATCTCTTGTGTTGCACTAATGTGCGTATTCGCGTGTATAAACACAACTCATTGTTGCAATATAATTAGCGACGCATGAACCGCAAGTCCCAATGCTACAGTCCGGAAGCTGTGGACCGGAAGTTGAACGTTAGCCTCAGTTGTTGAATACCGTCCTTGACCTGCTTTCACCGATTGGTTAGTGCCATTGCTGCTTTCGTTAATGTGATTATGCACGTATCTGCTGGACCTGGTGATATCTCTCAGTTCTAAAACTCTTCATAATGCCCCGTTTCATCGCCGTGTACATGAGATGTTAGAGCTCCGTCAAAGTTGAGCTGGGCCAATCTTTGGGTTCAGATCATCTCTGAGAGGCAAAACCACGAAATAAATTGAAAAGAAAAAGATGATGATAGCTGTTAGATATCGTTATAATCACATCACTTAGGCATAGTGATTAGCTCAGGCTCCAAATTATAGCTGTTCTATTCATCTTTGGTGCATATCTAATCTCTTGATAATGAAAATCATAAATAATAGTAACGTGTACCAAAACGGAATCAGACCGGAATTTTTATAGAATATAAATGAATGCCTTCTAGTTTACTGATCTGCTTTTATACAATAAATTTGTTTATTAGAGAAGATAAAATTTATCAATTACACTATCCTTTGTTTAAAATTTATCAGCAATCATTTTCTTTAAATAACTAACCATATTATTAGCACCAAAGCAGATCCACAGCACTACTTAAAAGTTTGTTTTTATCATTCTACAATTTAATTTTGGCCATCTTCAATAGTTTTTGGGAAAACGGCTCACTTATACCAGACAATTTCATTCACAGAGAGCTGTTCAAAGCAGAGGTTGAGAAAACAAACTGGGATATATTTACAAAGAAATAAACATACGACTTGAACACAAAGAAGCTGCCATACTTAACAGTAGTACCAATTAATAGGTCAAAACTTGTACCAGCTTTAAAATTATGTTTAAACTTTATGTATTGAGTGTGGCTGCAGTGACAAAATACATGTGTTGTTAAAGAGGAAATTCCCATTTATAAGACTACAAAAAAGGAAAGTTTACTTATGTTGTGTTTACACTATTTATTACGTAAATGTTAGACTAGGATGCCCCCTAAAAAGCAAACGAAATAAAACAAAGGAAAAATATCTTATCTTACATTTTCCGCACTGATGAAATGCTGATGCATCATCATTATAGTTAGCTTGACTTGATCACCGGATTCATGTTTTTCCATTAAATGTCTTTCGGGGGCATTATACGCTATCAACCTCAGATGACTTCATGTGTTCGCTCTGAGCACCAAAATATCCACTCACAGAAATACGTCCAGTATGAGCGCAGTCGTTACTGTTGCCCGTGGAATAAACACCCGAATCCAATTCGCCGTTTTTAATGGTTGGAACGGAAACTACTGAAACAAAGGAGTAAAAACGTAAAAGAAACAGTTTGTAAGTGAAGCTGAAAAGTACTTCTCCCACTAATTATGAGATGCGATAGCCACGTGCTGTAGTGGTCATTACTTCCTGTGGGATGTGTCGCTGATTAAGAGGTAGGAAGATGACGCAGCTATGTCGCTGATTTCCTCCAGGAACACGACAACCAAGTGTCACGTTGCTGACCGCAGCACTTACGCAAAGTTTACTGCAACATATTGCTGAGATAAGTTATTGGTTACTCAACGGTTCCAAGTAGGTCGACCGGTTTTGCTACTGCGCGTGCAATATCCTTCCTGCTGATAATTAGCACGTTTGTAACTTGTACCATTTATGCACCTAGGACATATGGGGCTTACTCTCACATAAAATAGCTTTTTTTCGAAGATACTACTTTTGGTCCACTTACGTTCGTGCTGTCATGATGGAAAGTTGAATTTCCTGCATTCAGTGCTGGTAACCTAACCTACCTGCGTGTTTTGTCTGTTCTACTGCACGTATGTGCATGCATTATATTAAATCATAAAACTTTTGATATATTTATTACTGCAGACATGGGATATAATCATATTTTATATTTGAATTTTATCATTTAAATCTTACCTGCGACTGTACTTCCATTTTTATTTATGATTTAATTTGTCTGAATAGACGTCTCCGTGATTTATATTGGCCGCTATGTCAGCTATTATTTACTGATTATTTCTTTAAGATCAACAACCAGGCTGGATAATCGATCGTCAGTACGCCACTAAGGTTAACGTTAGTAACCTTGCTACCGGAACCACCATGTTGAATGCTGTTAGTAAGTAATACGGGGAGCTGGTGTGGCCAGCAACATGCATCTCCCAGCCGGAAAGTTGGCTCACGAGGTCAGGACCGCCTGCCTATCGCAGCTCCTCACTTTTCCTACACCCGGAACTTAACATCAACACACCCATGAGTGGTAATGAACCCTGTCGCATTCCGTAGCCAGCAACCAGAGCTGCACACTCTGGCACACAGTGCCACGGCGCAGGTTCTCTTCAATCTACGTCTCCAAATTCTTGAAATACTGAGTCTGCATTGTCGTTCTATATTATTATTTTCAAACAACCCGCTTTAAGTCACGACATCAACCATCAAACAATCGACTCAGAGCCTCCTAAATTATAGTTTCTTACTAAGTCATCGTATTAAATATTTGAGACAGTATTTCTGACCTAAAATTATCATTATTTTTATTTATAATATAATAAAATAACAACCCGCCTATAAATGATTAATAATTTATATAAATTATATGTCACAATCATTGTGTAATATATATTTGTTGTAAATATGTATAAGATATTGTGCTGAAATGTATTTTTAGTTTTAGTAACATTGGAGTTGTAAGTGCTAGGAATTAGAAATTTGTGCAAGAAAGCAGAGTCATAAACTCAAGAACCCTAGGGTATAACCTTGGTGTAGCCGAACAATAACTTAGAAGCTTGGTGAAAGTTTTCAACAGTCAGTGGAAAAGTACGGTAGTAACGTCCAGATTTTTGTAAATAATCACGTGTGAACAGAAAACCAATGGAAGGCAAACCAACAGTGTTCTGCTAGCAAAACTAGAGCCATTCAGAATATAAAAGTAGAAGATTCAAACCTTTTAAGTTGTGGACGACGCTAAGAAGTGGAGTGCCCAAGCTCACTGTGGAAGATTCGTGGAGTACAGACGTAAAAATGTTGTGCTAGTGAAGTGAGAAAGAAAAATATTTAACTTCCTCTAAAAAAATATAGTTACTAGCAGATAAACACTACGAAATTAAAATATGTTTCGTAACATATTCGCTGAGATAAATATGTACGATATTTAATTTGATTTGGCAACTCAGATTAAAGAACTTATTCACAGTTGATTGCACATCGTTAACGAACGTAAAGAAAAAATATTAACTATCTTACAGCTCCAAATTTCAGTATTTCTGTAATTATAAAAAGCATATATATAATTACACACACACACATATATATATATATATATATATATATATATATATATATATGTGTGTGTGTGTGTAATTTTTTTTTCTGAATAAGCTGCTGTACATTGTATGTTAGTATGTTACTAGTTTTCCTATAGTCGCATCACTCCCTGAAAAAATATTTGCTCTACCGACCATAAATGACGCAGCCGAGGCTTAATTAATATCAAATTATAAAAATCGCAGTGAACCCAAAGAGTAACATAAAGATTCGAAGCGTACCCTCTGGTATTACAGCCCTCGAATTGGCGGCATTGCGTTAACTGATACACGACGATGGGTAAATTCATTTGAAAACTTTTTTTTATTAATAATTCATTCAAAATAAAACATATGATCGTGCAAAAAATTGTGTGCTCTGTTCAGAGTCTTTTGAAACAATGGAAGGGGCGGACAAGGACGCCGCGAGGCCGGTGCAGCAGCTATCACAAAGAGCCATCACACGTAACTGATCTGGGCACGAGCAACCGGTTTTCTACCTTGCCCTTCCCTCTGTCTCAAAACACTTTGAGCAAAGTGTACATAATAGAATCTCGGAAATAGCAAAGACTAGACTTCGTCTCATCTTTTGAAACTATTCCTCGATTCTGCAATGACGCAGTTACCACACTCATATTGCAATATAATATTTCAAATCTGACGTCACATATTCATGAAGGGAATTACAAGTGTACATGAAAACGTAGATCAAAATGAATAGTGCTTCACTAAAACGAAAGAAGGGAAAGGGAGAAGCGAAGTGCACCAGTGCTCATATAGAAATTTCACATGAACACATTTAATAGCGGATAAACGAAACACCCAATCAAGCAACTGTGTGTTTTTACTCTCTCACATTTGAATGTCTTTTGTTATTATGTGGAAATAAGATTATGCGCAAACTTGGTCAGAAAACGCCCAGTTTGGCAACAGTGATTATATCAGCTGTGGGGATTTCAGCAAGCCTGCGCACAGTGTTAGTTGGGAAGACTGTCGCGAGAGGGCATCGCAGAGCCGGCCTAGCTTTGCGGGTCGGGTCCCACTTTCCCCTGGCCCACTGACACAGTTTAGCCATGAGGATTCTAAATGAAAAGTGAAATCCCCCCCTCTCCGTCAGTAACTCCATTTGCCTGCCTGGCCTCGAAATACGTAATCGTAGTGCACGAGTATTGTAGTAACTTCTGTTGCTGGGGTGGGTAACGTCATAACCTTTTAAGGTCGCTTGTGCCAGTTAAGTGCTCAATCCATAACTCACATCGCTTAGACACACCTGTTTTAAAAATAAGATATTTCGTTCACTGCTTTGCAGTTATGCAGTCCAACTAAACGCTATGTTATCCACGTCGCTAAAACATATGACTTTGTCATAGTTTCTGGACAAATTTGATGTATTACATTCACGTGACTTTCTCTACCCACTGACGCTTATTTTTGTATAGCTTCTACAAACTATAGGTATTCATACAAAAGCGTATTTTTCTATCTGCTCCATGTTAATCCAGATAAACATTTGCAGAAATCGTTTTATCACATACATCGTAAAAGGTACAAAGGGGTTAGAGAGAACCGAATCGATAGATGTTGAAAAGCGGGATGCTATATGCTGGCCTTAAAATTTCATACTCTTTCCATGATATCGCAAGAAACAACTGAATAGTGGCAACACTTTAGAAAATGGCAAAGTATTGAACAATTGAAAGCAATTATGATTGATATCTGGAAACAGCAGATTAAAAAAAATAATAGAAAGTTATATCAAATAAAATGTGTTCTAAAGAGATGCGCAATTTTTGTGCTGTACGTTTGTGTGTATGTCTTATGGTTTACCCGCTATACAAAATTATACCAAATTCTTTCCGAATGAAGAGAGGACTTTCAGGCTACTCTAAAAATCGAAAGAATCATTTTTGAGAAAATCAAAACGTTGAAGATTTGTCCATTAAAGGTAAGGATGGTGTGTGGGGATTTTGAAAATTTTCGCATTGCATATTTGGAACATACTGAACTTGTATATTAAAGTTTGGTATTTATAGAACTTTTAGTTTGCTTATTTTGAAATCAGGGGACTTCAAAGCATGCATTGCCGGTGGAAAACGATGCTTCCACTCGCTATAGGCGGTGGCAGAGAAAGTAAACACTTGTAGAACTCTTGATGTACCACAGTCATGTGTTCATAATGATCCAGTTGCAGGGTTTTAAACTAACAGTACTTTTAGCTGCTTTTGACTTGTACACTGAGCTGATACTGATATGTGGCACAGAATGAGGAAACTTTCGTGTAGTAAAGAGGGAAGGAAAGTTCTCGAGTTACGTTTGGAGTGGCCCACCTCTGCGGTGTTTGGGTAGCGCGACTGCCTCGCATTCAAGAGGTCCCGAGTTCGAATCTCGGTTAGGGGGGGGAGTTACCTGGATAAGGTTTTCCCTTATCCGGAGAAGACGAACATCGGGTAACTCTAAGCTCCAGGGACCCCAAACCCACATGGGTATAATTTCAACTATTTCGCTCATTCACCGTCCGATGCGACGTAATTGCGCTAAAGGACGTTAAACTACATCCCACATCCCCGAAAAAAGCAATGCTTGGAGCACTGCTAACAGTAAACATCAAGACCGTCGTACTTATCGTAACTTACTGAACGTTTTGGGAGAATAATTAATTCCAATTGCGTTGCAACATTTTGTAATTGGAAACAGGGCAGATGCAAGCATTACCTGCACATAACGTAAACGTTCTATAAGTTATTTTCTGATATGGGTTTATCGGTGCTGTTAATCTTAAATAAAGATCTGAATTACACCTAATGATATTTAACACATAATCGTATAGCTAAGTTGCTAGAATATTATGTTCTCGTTAGAGCGTACTGCCTGCAATCAGCACAACAGTGGACTGGGTGAAACCTAATTGGATCTGCAGAAAGTCATAAGTAATTATCTCTTTGCTTTTGAATGCTTTTGTTCAAGCTGCTTATCAATCGTAGTAGAGAATTTCGTACTTCAAAATATAGGAATTAATTTCAAGATTTTGTGTTTCGCCATTATCTCAGTAGTGTTGAAATAACAACGAATAACCTTTCCGCTTACGGTCATGAATGATAATGTATGCTGAAATCTGGGGACAAGTGGCTATGTTGGTGCATCATACATATTCACATGTTCAGTACTAACATAAAACATATTCTTAGGCTTTCAAGAAACAAGTTCAATACATACTGTAGTGGACATCTGATAAGTCGAGATGGCAGAATGTGATATAAATACCGTGTATAAAGTTTGTTTCTTTTGTTTTCATGTAGGCCAAATAACATTCATCAGAATTTTCTTACAAATAATTGTTGTTTTTGCCAAAAATACCGTATATGTTCCTCTTAAATTGTATTTTGTAAATATGAAATCTGAGTTACTCTCTTCAAAAAGGTGTATGGTCAAGAGTAAATAATTCAAACATCGATTTTTTGTCGATTTTCGAAGGTGTAATGTGATTGAAGAAAACCAGCGCAGTGTTATATAATGCTAAACATTAATCCTTGCCTTTACTGGTCATCTAAGTCTGTAGAGAGCCAAGCTTTCTGCTTTTCTGCTCCTCAAATGTTGAATGAAAAGTCCTTACGAATATTACAAGCGCTCTTGATGTTTTCAATTTGGAAATTATGCAAATATACCACTGTATAAAAAGGATTTTATTAAAGATTTTGCAAGAAATGTTAACAACGAATGTGTTAAGTCGAGCGCGTCAAAAATGTAATTCTTCCCCCAGTCACAGAATTAGGAATGTGCTCAACGCATGGATTCAGGCAAAATGTAAGTCAAAGGGGAGTCGCAGGGTATTCAAAGCCACCCTTGGAGTACTCCGGGACAAAGATAGCAGAGGTGCAACTGAGGGTACGTCCAACAAACCTCCAAACATATGGTGGTAAATATCTTTTAAATGTTTAGTGCTATGAATGCTATATTTCAGTGCAGTACAACTATGTTTAAATATCATGAGATTTTAGTGCAGGCATGTCTTACTTGTGTTTCGCAAATATTTAAACAGCTATATATGTCCAATTGGGACTAAAAGGTTTAGGACAGTTTGGTGAATTCTTCAAGAATTCCAAAAATTCTTTGGACCTCAGTCTTATAAGTTATAAATTGCAAGCTTTATGCCTATCACTATTGATGTATGTTTTTGCCGGCTCCTCACGGAAAGTGAATCAAGGGCAATGAAACGCTTTCTCACAGCGTCACACGAAATCACCAGCGTTTGGTTCGTTGGCCGCAATGAAAGTTGTGGCAATGTGGGTCACTACCGGTGGCCAGTCACCATCAGGATGTTTAACGATGCACGGAGACATGCTCTTAGCATTCTGAATGAGCTCCTGGCGCGTTTCCATACGCTACACCGTTAAACTGTTCCTTTTGTTTCCTTCAGGTGACAACTCGTCTTTGGCAAGGAAAAGGTTGTCGAGTTTCTCCGCCTTTAACCTAAAACAGGAGAAAATTTCGCGGGCGTCTTGTTTCTTCTGAGTGATTTAACAACGACCGTGTGACACTTTTTCAGCGGCTTTAAAATGATTTATCTAGTTTAGGGTAAGCGTAGAATTGTATTGTGCTTCACTGTTTAAAGCGGTGGGAAATTTATTTAGGCAAGTTGGCTGTAAAAAGAAAAGAAAGAAAGAAAGTAAGAAATGAGAGCTTCGTTATATGTTACGTTGTTTAGCATTGCATTCAAACAGGAGAACATTTTACAAAAAAAATTGAAAATAATCCTTAATTTTTTTTCTTTCTTTTGGAGCAATAGTATAACCTCGGCGTTTGAAACAATGCGTTATCTTATATTATTAATTATTTTCCTGTAGTTTAACGTACTTAAACCGCGTACGTCATAACGGATGGTGGATGAACGAAATGGTTGAAATGACGCCTAATGGCACCGGTGTCTCTAGAGCTTCTTCTTCTCAGGATATGGGAAATCCCCAGAAAAAAACCCGTATCCAGGTAACTAACCTTAACCGAGATTTAAACTTGGGACCCCTTGCATGTGAAATAGACACGCTACCCCAGGACACCACGGAGGTGGATAAATTTGTTTATTTTGTGTTCTGGAAATCATTCAATGCAGTATGCGAGGAAAAGGTTGACAATCTGCAAACGTTGTGCAGAGATTTACATCTTCACATCGGGAAGACATTTCCACGAATGTACTCGCAAGTTCCATGCTGTGCGTTTGCTGGGAAAGGCTTGCGTATCGCGGGGTCATAGGGAATTGTGGGGTTGCGTCAGGGCTTAACTCACGGGTCCAGCTGGAAACTGGGTAAGTGGGACGAAGGATTGCGCGAGCGCGACAAGAGATTAATAATTGCTGTTCATCGCCAACTGCCACACACACACAGGAAATGTCGTTTGACAATTTAACTTCATATTTCAGAATCAGTGTCACAGGTCCGCTCGTCAGGTGCTTTTCCGTCGTGTTGTCACATGGCAACGGCTATGTGTTAACATTAGCATCTGTTTTACCAAATCTTCCAGTATTACGAAATCGGGAAGGTGTGAAATATGTGTAATCGGCAACCTAAAAAAACTGAAGTGCGGCATATTTCTCTTTTATAATAATAATAATAATAATAATAATAATAATAATAATAATAATAATAATAATAATAAACATGAGCGCTTATAATAACGGCTGTAGTGTGTTTTAATTATGACTTAGTCTTCAAATATATAGTTGTACTTTCTGAAGAAATGTTTCAAACTTAAACTGAAGGATGCACCTAAAGTTAAAAGGGCGTGGTGGGAACAAACAGTTTTTCTGTTTTGAGTGCCTCTGGATCTCCTGGTTAGCATGCTAACCTCCTAACCCAGAGGTTCCGGGTTGGATTCCCGGCTATCGTCGAAAAATAATTTAATACTTATTTTGCTCATCTTCATGCATTCTTAGCACTATAAGTTGTAGGAAATAGATCGTGATATAATTCGGCATCCATAGCTAACTCGCAAGTGAAGCGTATTCATATATGTTCGTAAGAGACTTAACAATCTTGCCCTGCATTTCATTTGTTATTACTTGATATGTTGAACCGATAAACAAGACAGACATCTGCATACATGCCCTTGCTGGGAAAGAAATGAGTACATGTTGCTGACTGTGATGTCAGCACAGCATTGTAAGTAATTATAAATTCAGATCTTAATAATGTACCGAGGTTTTTGCATTTTCGTTGTTCAGAGAAAGACTATCACAAAATGGCCTCATCTTTTGGCAAATTGTAATACCGGTTTTATGTCATTGCTATTATTGGCCTCCATGCCATAATGAGCTAATTATGCCCGATATTGAATACAGTGTGGGATGCATAAATGATGCTGAAATGAAATGAATTTCGTGTGGTAACAACATTACAAGTGAATTAAGGCCTACAATTTGGTTCACTGCGGCACACTGACTCAGGTAGTAAGGAAACACTTTTTATACAATGTTTTCGCAAAGGAATCAGATTTTTTTATATGCGGTTGTAAACCATAGCAGGTGTTGGGGATAGGGTCGACCCTGTCTGTCTGGGCTGGGTCCCGCCATATCGACCACCACCAGCAGGTAGGGAGAGGGGGTGGGCCACATGGAAAGCGAGAGTGAGGCAAGCTCGCTGGAAGTAGGTCACTGGACCAACCTCTGTCACTACCTGCTACACGCAGCCAGGATGTTGTCGCAAGTGTGACCCCTTTTTGTCACAACTCTGACGTTATCTTCGTAGATAAACTCCTTGTTTCGCGGTATCTCTGGCATTTTCAATGGTCGATTAACTTATTTTGGCTTTTGATTACTGTTTGTGGTTGAAATATATTTCTGAGTTCAGAATGAGGCAACCTGCATCTTTAGCGACAGAGCTAATGGTCAAGCGATGTGAAAGAGTTACAGATTTTGGTTTAGGCAGGTCAAAAAATTAGTTGTTTCGCTGTCTGTTTATTTTATATTATCAACTTGGCGGATTTGGTGTTAGGCAGCCATGTTTCATACCTAGCAACACAAAGTTTGAAAGTGAATGTCTCTATTATCAAGGGTCAGCGCTCTCGACACATTGGTCATGAGTTCGATTTCGGGGCGGGTTTTGTTTTTTTCCTTAATTAGAATCATTCCCTACCCTCCACAGCGTGGAAGTATGAATGTGTTTCCTAATGAAAACACTAGGTACAGAAAAAACTATGTACAGTCAACGAGTTAGTTGTTTCCAAAGTCTAAACCCCCGATATGACCGTAGAAGTTAAACAAAGACAAATGACACAAAGAAAAATTCTGCCAGAGCTTTTAAAAGTAATAAAAGTCTGTAGGTATTTATGATTTGTCATAATGTTCTCTTTAACCAAAACGTTCGATGTTTCTGAAAATAATCCTATTTAGATTATTATATTATGTACCTCAGAGTTTTCTAAAATTGCTTCATCTGTTCTACAATTATTTCGGTTTTTAGTTTAAACGGCCCGGAAGTTTGGAAGATAAAGCCATGGATACCGGCCTTGAAAGCTTACGCATACGTTTAACAAGACGTGTTTTCGTTTTAGCAATTGATGTTGTTTTGTATAAGGTGATGATTACAATTCTGTTTCCAAAGCTCCAGGAATATGTTGGCGGTAAACTCCAAAAATTGATTTAAATCGCATATAGAGCGTCGTATCAAACACTGGCTTTTGCTGAATTCGTGATGAATATATTCGTATAAATAAAGCATCTCTGATGTGTAGCCATTGCACGCCTGATGTCCTCGCTTATTCAGAGAAGCATAAGCACACACGCTTCACCCATGCAGAAGAGAAAAGGAAAGTGTGGACTCCCAGAGCTCGTTATTCTACAGAGAAGGGCAGTTATATTCTGTTGTGTCTGGTTGATTCGCAGCAAGAGTTATGAAACTGGGTTATTGGCAAATCATGTTCCGTACCACCCACATATTGTTTACCGCATTCCCACATGACAGTATTGAGACTCGGTCTGACTGTTGTGCGAGGGGTCCCGGTTTCGATTTCCGGCTTGGCTCGAGAGGTTTTTCTTTAAACAAGGTTTTTCGGTATGCCCATTGGTTTAAATGTCAGTGTGCGTATTGTGTATGATCGGTTATTTAAGGGCCCTGCTAAATAAATTAAATTAAAGTGAGTTTTATTTATGGATGCTCTTTAACTACTGTGTTCTTAGCGCTCCATTCTATATTGGGGCGCTAAGACCGGAAATTTTGCTCAGAGGCCTCTGTATCAGGCTTGAGGTTCCTTTACGTGCCGTAAATCTACGACACGGGACCACCGGCTTTACTTCCCTTCCAAAGAAAGCCATGCTAAGGATTTTTACACCCGAAAAAGTCCATCGCCCTCCGGGTTTGAACCCGCGACCTCGGGAACTAGAGGCTAGCGTGGTACCCCTAGACCACGGAGAACGACTGCTGAATGAATGAACCATTATCTCAGAAACTATTTAAGAATCAGTCTGAACCTTTTACACCATGTAGATGTATGCCTTTTAATTTCACTGACCTACTTTTATCCAATAAGTTTGTTTATTAACGAAGAGTATTGTAAGATTATATAATTATCTTAATTATACAGTCTTTTGATTACATTTTATCAGCAATTATTTAAAAAATAACCAACTATGTTGTTAACACCAAACTAAGATTTAGAACAGCACTATGTTTATGATTCTAAAATGTAATTTATCTTCAATAATTCCAGAAAACGGATCATTTATACGGGAAAATGACACTCACAGAAGAATCTGTTGAAAGCAAAACTAGAGAAAACAAACTTGCATACATTTGCAGAAAAGAAAGCACATGGCTTGAGCACATGAAAACTACATACGTAGTGTAGTATTAGTTCGTGGGACAAAAACTCCCCTAGAAGATGGCTAAAGTTTACCTCTCTCTTCCAAAGTGTGTAGAGCTAGGAATTTTTTCTTCTGTGAAGTGGTACCTACAATGATAGAATATTTATATCAAAGGGGAAATTTCAATGTATAAGACTGCACAAAAGTGGGCCAATTTTCGTTATTTTGTCTCCTCTTAATAACCAGTATGCCCATTATAAATATTTCAGTATTGTCGCTGGGCATAACCCTGAGCACAGTGTCAAGTCATATAATTACATGGCATTAAATCTACATACAATCAGCATAACTATATGACACCAATAGGTTCTGCAAGGCTAACAAGATTCAAAACATAGTTTTGGTAGCAAAGTCTATGTGACGTTAAAAACTAGCGCTATGTATCACGGCAAATTTCCAGGAAAGATAAGGCTTAAATACAGAAGAAAAAAAAAACACTAAGAAAATATTCGATTGTAAAACAAGAGATGGTAGTGTTGAGTATTTGTAGGCCAAGAAAATCATAAATAAATGGAGCTGTAAGAGATACGCGAGAAGAAGCTGGGAGGAGCAGGAAGAGGGAAAGAAGACACCGAATATGCTGAGCGGTATAAACCTGCCACAATTGGTTAACGAGAAAGTGAGATAGACGACGACGACTTTCTGTTTGCAGTGGAGCAGATGAGGAAGATGGGCAGAGGAAATGATGCTACTATATACACTGGAATAACCACTTTCCTGACTTGATCGTTTCACGTGATGAGATTCATAGCAATTACTCCGCCGTAGGCGCGGAAGTGGGCAATTATCTGCTACGATGAAGGAAGTGGCAACACCGCTATATGGCCGGGGGTCACCAGCCAATGAGTCGTGAAACTAAATAGTGCTTTGTTCCAAATAGTAGTTACAAACGCGAGATCATGAAGGGCTTTCTTATGCGACGCATTTATTATCCGCACCGGTAATAAGTCAGTCGAAACAAAATCGAGCAGTGGAAAAGAACTACTCTGAATAATAGTGCTCTTATTCTGAATGTCTTTTATACTTCTTTCTTTTTAAACAGATGTTAATAATCATCTGTGATGTGGATAAGGTATTTCTAATGGAAAATAAAGTGTACGTTTCAGTTGGAATAGATTGTTTACTGTTCCATTTTACTTGTGTACTAGAAAACACTCGCACATCAATTTTTTTAATTGGGGATACATTTTAACGATTATAACTTTAAAATATAAATTCCTAAACCAAATTAATGATTTTGTGAGAAAGTCTAAAGTGAGATCCAAAATTGTAATAGCAAATGAAATGAAAACAAACATTTTACTTTTTTTTTAATCTTTGGTCGTCAAGGAAATTAACCAGCAGAATGTCATATTTCTATTAAATTGACACACATTTACTCTCTCACTGATGGTGAGAATGAGGAATAATCCTGGCTAGAATAAAATTCCCATCTCCGGCCTGGAATCGAATCCGGAACCTGTAGATTTGGAGGCTAGCATGCTAACCACCAGACCATAGAGGCAGTCGCATCTCAGTTTGAATACCTAGGATGCTGCGTAAATTACATATGCGATAACGATATTCAGGAGGCTGATTGAAAGCAAAAGCAAGGAGTTACACAACATGACATTTGGTATATAAAGCTATGGCAGTACCAGTGAAGGGGGCCCTCACAACCAGGGCAGAGCACCGCAAGTGGGCCACAGTGACCCTTTTTGCTTCTACCGTAATCCCTGGGATGGAGGAATGAAGGAAGAGACTGGTAGGCGACCAGATCCGGTTGACGAGTGATGCATTATGGACGGCGTCCCTAACGTTTCCAGATCGAACGCACGCGCTGCCGCCCCCTTTACAGAGCCCCCATGGAGAGACCTAACTGAGCCGTCCCACAACGACGGCAGGGAGGAAATCTCTACAGAGCGCATAGCTACCGCCCAGCCGCAACGTCCGAATACCGTCGCCTGATGCTACAACCCTAAAACAGATGACAAGGAAATTGAGAGGCAGAAAGGTCGTGGTAGGAGATAGTCTACCGAACCGGGAAAACCACGAAAAACCTTGGGTATGAATGAGTGATTGCCGGGATCGAACCCGGGACCTCCCAAATGCGAGTTGCACGCCTTACCGCGGCGCCACCTCGCTCGGCTGTATGGATCGAAAAGTTGGGCCCTGACTTATCGAGAACGAAATCAAATAGAAACAGCAGAAATTAGATTTTTAAATAGGCTGAAGGGCTGCACGAGGCTAGATAGAAT
This sequence comes from Deroplatys truncata, assembly GCA_030765065.1. Lineage (NCBI taxonomy): Eukaryota > Metazoa > Arthropoda > Insecta > Mantodea > Mantidae > Deroplatys > Deroplatys truncata. Next base: position 21,369,494 of record CM060979.1, read on the forward strand.
TGGAAATCAATACATTAGAAATGCTCTGAAGATTTACACATTAAACGTGAAATGGAGGGCATTAGAATCCTCTAGAAGGCAGGAAAGCATACGCCTGAAGGAAGATATCTGGGACGTCCAGGGAAAAGATGGCAGGTCCTTTGAAGCGGAACAGATAATACTGTCTATGTTAGGAGGTGAATTAGCCTCCCATTGTTATAGTAAACTGAAGGCGTAAAATTGAGGGTGATGATAATTATTATACCTTACTAATACCGGAAGAGGTCCCCATTGTGCGGTGTTGCCGAAATCTTTCTATTAAGTCCGTGTTGAGTCGGCCCAGTCTTTGCCAGCTCCATATACTTCATCTGTTGGCAGACGCCTCATTATCGGATTGTAAACCTTGCCTTATCAAACCCTCCAATCGAGGGGGAATCCTAGTAACACAAGTGCAATAATTGACGGAACGTTTTGTGCTGTAATAAACTTTAGTGGTCGAGTGGTGAGCCAGCTGACTTTTCACCCGGAGGTCTCGGGCTCGATTCCCGGCCAAGGGCGTGGAAATTTTTCTGTATTTAGGATTATTCTTTACCCTCCATAGAGTCTGGAAGGGTGGATGTAGGATTGAATGTGCGTGTGAAAATAAATTAGAAACTACGAAAACCTGCAGTAATCTAACCTAAAAGTTCAAAGGGTAAAAACACCATCAAATGTTTTAGGCAAAATCCCCCGATGTGATCACAGAGTTAAGGGGGGAGGTTATAGAAATGAACCCCCTAAAATAAGATTTTAAGAGGGATGGGTTTATAATGGTGCAAATACTAAAATTATTGAAGCTCCAGCCAACACAGGAGTGAACTTTTGACTTCTAAAACCACCTCTTAACTATTTAAAATATTTTTCTTTTCTTCATTATTTGTTCACTGTTCATTATTAAAAGGTATATTTAATCAGGAACTATCCAAAGTATTGTTCTAAACATTTGGAGGTTTGTTATAGAACACAAAGATCTGGTGAAGTAATCAAATTGCTTAAGAAATACAGCATTTCCAAATTTCACCACAAAACTCTGCATTCAGTAATTAATAATGTGTCTACATTCTTCACTCTTGAACTCTTGCCTTAATATTAAAATGAACAACTAGTTCAGAAGATTGGATTACCATAAAAACAAAGAAACAAATTCTATATTTCCAAAGACTTGTGGCATCAGCTTTTATCTACGCAAATTCGATGTTTCATTTAATAATGTGTGTATTGAAACATAATCCAGAGACGAAGGAAGAAGGGGATGAGGCAGGTAAAAAAGGATGCTGCAGGTGTGTGCGGGAGTAGTTTCCCAAGCTGTAGGAACGATGTAGGTCAAGGAGAGAGACTGTGGCAAGAGCACCCACTTTCCCTTCCTCTTCACGCTGCTCTCGTTTCCTTGCTTTCCTCCTCATTGATTACCAACATAACAACAAAAGGTTCGGTCATACCTCAGGGGAATTCTCCTATAGTAACGTAACAATTACTGAAAAAACTGTGCATGCATTTGAGAAATTATTCTCGCTCTGTTTGCAATCGCAATATTTGTGGATCTATTTTGGCTTCAGCGTGTGCTTTGTCCATTTTATAGATTCTACAGGAGAGCTTTCTCAAATTTTTAAATCAAAGCTTTGTAAACTTGCACACTGATGGGGGAAAAATGCAAACAGTATGTTTTCTTGCAATACTTTTCAAATTGTCTAAAGCTGGGCAAATGCTGTTCAAATACATACCACAAACATTTTTACTTTCTTTGGACTCCACTACATGCGCGAAAAAGTAAACAGATACACGCACCTCCCCCTTGCTGTACATCCTCACCTTTGAAGGCCAGTAGAACGCCTCCCAAAGCTGCGGGGACGACATAAATGGAAGCGAGTGTACCTGTAACGGAAGTGCGTAATGAAAATATTTTTATCTCGATTAACAAGAAGTAGATCGCTATATAAAATGAATAATAGTAGGTAGAGAAAGTTACGTGAAAGTAACACATCACAAAATTTTCCTCTAAGACAACAGTTGCTCAGCATACAACGTTATACTGACATTTGAGAACAGTACAAAAAGACAGAAACCGAAATCAGTACAAGTAAAATAAAATCACTGGAACAAGAATGAACAGTAGATGGACACTCGATCAAGTCCACTGGGAACACAAATTTTAAAATATAAGAGGACAAAGAATTTGTTATTCGGATGCATTAATACGAACTATTCTCCTTAATGTGTGTTAACTGGCGAGTTTTTCTTCCAAAACCTCAATATTTGAGGCGGGTGTTTGAGTTTGGTAATCGTATTTTATGACTCATTATGTAGTACGCTTTGATTCCAGCGTAAATAAAATACTTCCTATGTTTCATTTAATGTAAATAGCGCCAAAGAATGCTTAGTGCATTCCAAGCCTTTTCTTTAAGGGTGTTTTTATTGCCAATGCTTGCATCTTCCTACCAACCGCTCCTATTTTTGTGAGTGAATTTACAATAAGCATTTTTGACGAAATTATACGCTACAGAACAGTCAGAACTCGTTGAAAGAGTTTCTTTCGTGCGTTTATTCGGATTTTATGATAAAGCTCACAAAAAAAGTTTCTGAAATGACATTTTTCTGAGTGTTTTTGGAGTCGATGTAAAAACTGAGAAACTTCAGGACAGATTTCTACGCCTCTGGTTTGGAGAATATTCTAGTGAACCAGATCTCCCGTTGGAGGTATTGCAAAACCGCCCGTTTTCGCACAGATCGTGCACCATTCACACTTTCTTCATGAGAGCAATGTGACGTAATCGCTCGCTATTCACGATTTAGGCGCGGAGGCGGGAACAATAACTAGTTAATGGGCTTACTCCGTTATGGAGCTTTGCTATTTTGGAGAAGCATGCCATTAAAATTCCTGCTTCTTCTTTTGTTGCTTAACTGTATTATGTTATAAAAAAGGTTTCACTGGCCTTGCAGCTGAAGAGAAACTCGTTCGCTGAGCAGAGCAGTTAAAAACTATCTGCATATAGATTCCCATTAACACCAGTAATTACACGCAACACAATTTGGAGCATGTATGTAGTTTTCTCTTACATGAAACCTTAATGGCAGCTGCCATAAAAGATAACAATTAGAAAGTGTCTTTGTGTTGTATTAGGTTTTCGTCAGAGTGGGAGATTTTGCTGTGGTCGTTTTCTAAATATTGGTGACTGTTCTTTTTTTTATTATTCAATGCTTATTTTGGATAAATTGGTGGTGGTCATGCCGGCCGTGTTTGACAACCACAACTCGCCCAACGGCGAAGTGATGCTGCGTTTTGTTTGCTTTTTTTTGGCGGGGGAGGCTTTCGTAATAGGGAATGAAATGACATCACATTCATTCTTCAACCCAGGATGGCAGTTGTTCCACGACTGAAGATTTCGTCAAATTGACTGGATCATGCCCGCTGACTGGGAGAGACGTAAAAATTATAATTTCAACAACTTCTTCTTTTGCTCCTTCTGACACAGGGTGTGAGTGAAAACAGGCTCAATCAGTGCCAAGTTGCTGTGAGTGTATGTGTATGTAGGTATGTTTCACAGGAACATCACATTTCCATTGCCTTAATTAATTCAGTATTTCGTCACATTCACGTACACCACGATGATGTACTTGCTTACCTACGGGCTCAAGGTCGAGTTCCGGATGTTTTTTTGTACTTTCTCTTGCCACCTACCTATAGTAGCTAAGAGGAAGCATTGTATTCCATCCAAAAATTCAATGTCGAGATTTCACCATAAATACATTTTTTGAGGACCCTAAAACATTTAGAAGAAGGTCAGTATGTGTGAACAGCAAAACACAAAAATGAAATTTGGGATGAATACCAAACTTGGTATTTAAGTACAATATCTTCCAAAGATGCGACACGAAAATTTTGAAGAAAATCCACCACAACCCATATGAAAAATTGTCGCTATTTTTGATTGTCTTAAAAATGGCAATAACGATTTTGATTGAAACATTTACATGACAAATAAAATACCCATATTGAATTTTCCGGCAATAGCCTGCGATGCCCTCTTCATTCGGAAGGAATTTTCTATAACCTTTTTTGTGCATAGGCCATTTCCGAGATACCTTTTATTATTGTTTCTCGCGATGCTACGGAAAGAGTATGGAGTTTTAAGGCCAACATATTGCGGCCCGCTTTTAAACATCTCACTATCGATTGGGTTTCTTCTATCGTTCTTGTATCTACAACGAAATATTTAATGCATTGTTTCTGTAAAGGTTTATCTCGATTAAGTGAAGTATATATAAAAATAAGCTGTCGTAAGCATAGCGTATAGAAGTTATATCAAAATAGACGCTAGTGGGTAGAAAAGTCATGTGAATGTAAGGTATATATATATATATATACATTTTTCCTGCAGTTTTCGCTAATCTTGGATATGTACCTAATATCTTTTCGGAGGCAAGTGCTGTGGATACATCGGCATCCATTCTTTCTAGCAATTTCTCATGTGTGTTTCACTGCCTAGTCATAGTAATGGTTCTAATATTGTGTTATGTAAAAGTTTCATTTTTACGTATAAGTATTTAAGGTATTGTAATTCGTGGAAGGGTGTTCTGCAAAGAAAGGGAGAGAAACTCGACGAAGAATAACACATCTGGATCTTTTTCCACTAACTGCGAGCTTCCACAGATGTATAAATTGGTATCAATCCTCATTTGCCAGTAAAAATCTCCACCGGTTCGAAACATGAACAAATCGTGTGTTCTCCAAAGGTCAGTAACCCTTTGAAATGCAATATTTCGCACATCTGCGTTTGTTGTGCCGTAATGCAACTCGCTAAGCTCAATGAAAGCAGCTGTTTTCTTGCTCAGCTGGTTTTTCGGCTTATTTTTATTGTGAAAACACGTAACCCGCTCTCCAGGCCGGCGGCCACCTGGAAGGGAGACGTCGCAAACATTTGCACAATAGAAATATTATGTATACATCGATACGCGAGTTGCAGCTGTTTGACATGACAGACGACGGCAGAGACACGCTGAACTCTAATGGCGCCTGCGCATTGTAGTGAAGGGAAACAAATGAAATTGATACGCTGAAGAAAATAAAATGAATCAGTGTTTATGGAAGTGTTTGGGGAGATTAGAAGTCCATCCCGCCAGTGTTAAACCCCATTATCCCGGAAACTATTTAAGGTACAAGATTGAAATTTTTACACGATATAGATGCACGCATTTAACTGCGCTGTTATATTTTTATCCAATAAGTTTATTTATTAAGGAATTATTTTATTAAAAACTAGCCAACCATGATTAACACCGATGTAGATCCACAACAACACATGGAGATTTAATTTAGCTATATTCAATAGTTTCTGAGAAAACATTTATACCAGATGTCATTTACGGGAAAAGTGTTCAAAGCAAAAATAGAGAAAAGAAACTCATATAATATTTGCAAAGAAAGAAAACACATGGCTTGAGCACTGGCATACTTACCAGTGGTACCAATTTCCCAGAGCAAAAACTTTCCTTAAAAGATGCGCTAAAGTTTACGTTTCTACTCCAAAGTGTGTTGGAGCTGTTATTTTTATTTTTACTTTCTCTACCACGCACATAGTAGGTAGAGAAGGTATTGCATTCCACCCAAAAGTTCTATCTATATGTTTTGAAACCTCTTGAATAATAATAATAATAATAATAATAATAATAATAATAAATCATTTTTAGAAAAAGGTCCATTTGTTTCTGTGTGTGTGTGTCTGTCTGTCTGAACAGTATAAATCAGAAACGAAAAGTCGTATAAATACCAAACTTGGATTTGGGTTCAGTATATTCCAAAAATGCGGCATGAAGATTTTTAACAAAATCCCCCACCCCAATCTACCCTTTACATGGAAGGTTATTATAAATATTTTATTTTCTAAAATAAATGGTGTAACGATTTTTATTAAAATACCACATATTAAATGTATTTACATGTCAAAATATATATCTTGAATTTTCTGGGAATAGCCTGTGAAGTCCTCTTTATTCGGAAAGAATTTTGTGTAATCTTATGCAACTGGTAACCGTTAAGCTACAGACGAAGACGTACCACACAAAAAGTGTAGATCTCTTTAAAACACACAATTTACTTAAAATAACCTTTTTTGTAGCATCAGCCATTTCCAAGATATCCGTTATTAACGGTTCGATTGTCCATACTTTTGTCATTCTTTTTTAAGTCCCATCGATTTTCAGTTGTTTCTCGCGATTGCATGGAAACAGTATGAAATTTTAAGGCCAATTCTTAAACGTTTGACTATCGCTGTTTTCTTTGTATCCTAATGAAATGTGTAATGTAGCTATTTCTATAAAGGTTCATCTGGAATAATATTAAGTAGATAGAAAAATAAAGTTTCGTAAGAATAATTTGCATATTCATAATAAACGATAGAGGGTAGAGAAACTCATGTGAATGTAACATACCAGATATTGTTTTTCTGTGAAATGGTGCAGAATTCATAGTACAAACTTTATTTAAAATATAAGCATTTTGCCTAGAATACATTCAAAAAGAGAAGTTCCAATTAGTAAGACTGCACAAAGAACTAAACCTGTAATTTTTTTTAGCAATTTGTGTCATTTCGTCTCCAAAGAAAGAATGCATCATGTCTACCTTTTTATGTTTCTGAAAATAATTAAATTTAACAGGATTCGTATTAATGAGGTTTTAAACCATTATATTTTAATAAGCACGCGCAGAAGAAAATCTCCCACGCAAGGAAATATTTTTTGAAAATAAGGAAAGGTGTGTTATCGCTCCAAAAAGAAACACTTTGCTTCGCATGCTTTACACTAGAAAACTTACTTAAATGACACTTTTTGCTCATTAACATTTACTGTGAAATATTCTTTAACAATGACATTTTTCAACAATTTTGTTGATTCTGAGTATGAAAAAGAAGAAAGAACGAAAATAGGAATTAGCGACGATAAAATACTCCTCAACTAAATACGTTATAATTATTATTAAACTTAAAAGTATAAAGATTTGTATAGTTTTACGTCAGTTATTCTTGTTAATTACGTAATGAATTTCATGGTCGTATTCCGAAGACGTAGAAAAGATAATCTAAAAGAGGAAATAGCAGCACAAGAAGAGGAAGGGAGGATGATATCGCTGCCATGTGGAATGAAAATTTGATTACATTGTGACCTTTCACCGCAACAATCGCTTCGCCGCACTGGAGGAACCAACTTCCTGGGCGTAGTCAAGGGCAATTGGTGTGTTTGCGTGTGTATGTGGATAGAGCGAGAGAGACGGAAAGTGATTTATGTGTAGCGACGTTGCCAGAGCTGCAGATGAAGTGTGCATATGCGACATAAGTGGGGACCAAAGAGTTACACAACCTGGCAACGCAGCTAGTCGCTTTCTATCTCGTCAAGGTTATCTCGCACTAGGGTCTATGCCCGACAAGTGGGGTAACCTTGTACTCCTGCTGGACGGAGAGGCGCGATGAGCGCGCTGTCTGGTGTCCAAGTGGGCGTACTGCTCTGCTGCAGACGGATGCGGAAGGAAGCAGTATGGTGGGGCAGCAGCTGGATAGTCTGCTTTTTTTTACCGTTTCCGGATTAATTCCGGTGAAAGCCCTTTTATTGGTTTGTCAATGGTTATCCCACTTGTTAGCGTTTCCGTTCCAAATCTGTCTAGTCCATAGTGACTTGACTTCGGACTCCCATTTCCAAGAAATCCCACAATATTTGAATGTTGCCTTGTCCGATTATCTCCCTTCGCAACTGTTCAGGTGCTCATAATCCATGAAATTAATTTCTTGTTCTATCTCATGTATAATTAAAACATGTGTACAGAAGGAAATTGATGTCAAGGGGGACAATGAAGAAAGGCTAATGCTGAAATACGAAAATATTAGCAAACAGCTACTTGTACAAAAAGATCACGTAAAGTGTAGTATGTCACGACGTTATAAACCACCACGAAAGGCATGGCCAGCCTAAGAAGCTTTTAGTAATTCTTAAGTAAAAAGTGCTGCACATCTGCTGGTGTTTTAGGCGTCCAAAGTGGCAGCGGATGACTCCACGGTTTTTTACTTTTCTCTATTATTTACGTTCAATCCCAGGGACCTGCATGTGGGGTTTGTGGTGGACGAAGCGGCGTCTGGGCGGGTTTTCTCCGGGTTCTCCGGTTTCCCCCGCCATTCATTCCACCAACTGCTCCATCCTCACCTCCATCATCCATTTCACCTACATTTCGTTTCATCTACTTCCTTCATCCCATACCAGGCATCGGGCTGATCACCCAACCTGGCTGCTCTGTCTGATCCAAGAGTGTCTGCTCCTCGACGGGCCTCTGACCCCAGGCACCCGCTTGTAAGTCCTGGGGGGTGTAAGTCCTACATAAGAGGAGGGTAAACAGATAATGAATGAATGAAAATATTATTTACGTATTTTATGTAAAAGTATGGAATTCCACCCAAAAATTGGATACCAATATTTGATTGAAAATACCGTTTTGAGGTCCCCTGGATAAATACAAAAATAACATTTTTACAAAAAGGTCTGTGTGTATGTTTCCGTTTGTCTGTGGCCACCATAACTCTGAAATGAAATCTTCAGAGTCTTCCAAGGAAGTGACACGAATATTTTCAAGAAAATCCTGCCACCCCAAACTACCCTTTACATGGGAAAATTTTCAATGTTTTGAATTTTATCAAAACTGGCTCGAAACGTTTCTCATGAACATATATTTACATGACATTAAATGTGTATCTTGAATTTTCTGTGAATAGCCTATGAAGTCGTCCCTATTCTGAATGGCTATTCTGTAATTGGTAAAGGTAAGAGATAGACATAAAGTGTAATGTTATTAAATCACACAGTTCATGTCAAATAACATTTTTTTGTGGTTTAACCATTTCAAGTGGCAAGTCGCTATTCGTTTTTTCTCGTAGTCATGCAAAGAGCAAGGAATTTCAAAGCCATCGCATAGCGGCACGCTGTTTAATAATCTGGCTATCGCTTTACCTCTGTATCCTACAACGAAATGTGTAAATGTAAATTGAAAGTTTATCTGCATTAACAAGAAATATAATAATAATGTTTTGTAAGAATGGTTTGTACAGGAGCGAGTAGAGGAAGTCATGTTTGCAACACATCAGATATGTTTTATTTCTTCGAAACCTAAAAAATATTTTAGAAAACCGTGAGAGTCGGAGATAAGCCTAAGCTTTTACTTTGAAGCCGTTTTCCCACTTTGATGCCTTAGAAGTTTTAATAATATTTTTAATTCAATAATCGTATCTCCGCAACTTTTGTTTTTAATAATTACAACGCAAAAAACTCAATATTACTCAGTTCGTGGTTTTTTGTGTCTTCTACTAGGCCTGAATTCAGCGGTAAAACATTAAAAGCTTTCTGTAAGTGCTCCAAATCGCAGGCCTGTTTTAAACTATTTTAATAAAACTTTTTGCACTGATTTATTTTGTTTTAAATTACAATGCTATATAAATAATACGTAAACCTTAGCATGATAGTTAAAAAAATAAATCATTACAGAATTGCAAAGCTCTCATGTATTAATATGTGCTTGAGGGGTAAATGTCGAGAAATCACTCCTACGTTAGTCGGAACGAAACGTACCTACTTAATTCTGATAAATATAATTTCTATATCATTGTTCTTGACTGCTAACAATGTATACATCCGTTGAGGCGCTGTGTTCATCCGTGATCTCTTCTGAATGATTAATTGGGCCCCAGTTTCGGCCTTCACTTTTGAATCTAGCAATTCATACAGAAAAGTACTCGTGTTTATATGAATTTTATATACATAATTATTAGTTGTCTGGTTTACCCCTGATGATAAGACTGCTAGCTCTGCTTTCCGTGATTGTAGAGTGGGACAGACAGGATATGCACTGCAGTAGCAGAGCTAGTAGGCTTTTCATCAGAGATACACGATACGTACAATCTGATAACACATCATGTTCTCAAGAGTGACATTTACGTTAATGGGTGCATGATTTCTCTTCTGTTTCAGTGGACACGACGGGGCCGCATACCGCTTCCCTATTGGAGCTCGGTGCTGCGTCTCCTTCGCCACCGCCCTCCATAAAACGTGAGCCTCCCGAACACAAGCCTCTGCTACATGGCATCCTGAGTCAACAACATCCCCAACACGTAGCCCTCATCACCGCCCACCGTACCACTGCCTACACCACCTCCACTACAGGTATGTATCTATGTCCCTTCTTAAATCTGCCGAGGACCCTTATGATTGTCAGAGTTATTGGAAGTGACGAGGTCGTTAAGGCACGAATTTGTGAACGGGAGTTCTGCGGTTCAAATTCCGCCAGGACGTCATCCCTCACTGAGGTATTCTCCAGGTTTTCCTCAGTATTCATAACTAACAAATGCCGGGAGAGGCACCCTAAACATGGCCTGGAGCGTTTCCTTCCTAAATGTCCTTTCCCAATTATCATTTCATTTCATGTATCAACGGTGCCCACCGCCTGTGGTGCTTTATGCAGTAAGGACGGCCGTTGAAAACAACTGCTTAAAAAAGTACTGAAAGTGTTAAGAATGGTCAAAGAATTGTACCCGTTTAGAAATGAACATGTAGATTTTTTTTCCCATTCGTTTCTCTTTCTCGGGCAGAAATATTAATAGCAGTATTGTTATCAATTATTTGTCATTTTTGTGGTTTACTCAGAAAATTCCTTCACTCTGTTTTTCATTTGTTGTGTTCTTGGACATTTCCCACGATCGTTGTCAAAAGCAACACTCCCCCCCCCCTCCAGAAAGAGAAGCATAAGCATGCTATTAAAATTGCAGCAAAGCTGAATATGACATTTGAAAGGGATATAAAGACTAACGATTCTGTGACGACCATTTCACTCGGAACATTATATATTGATAAAACAAAAAGGGGAAAGTACTGTTGATTAAGTTGGTAATAGTGAAATAAGCATAAGTCTAACCACAACATTTATTTTATTGCGGAGTATTCGAGGATGTCGATTTTCTAAAATGTACAAACTATTTATTTAAATAAGTTCAGCGTTTTGTTTACCTTGTTCAACAATTTTGTTCTAAAGGTTGCATTCTTGATTCCACGAAGAAGTATAAAAATTGAACCATCAAGTACCAGGGAATTATTTCAATTCACCTGGTCACACTCCACCCCTCCAAATAAAAGTAAAAACAGGAATACGAGAGGCAAAAGTATTAAAATTAGCTAACCGAAGCATTTTCGATTCAAAGGATTATTCTCTTGGTAATATTTAGTGTATGAATGCTATTTAGCAAAAACTATACAGTTATGTTTTATTATTTAATTTAGCATGGATTTCAAAATAAAGTTTCTTTTATTAACTTGCCTTTGTAGAGTAGTTTTCGACCAATTCCTTGAATGCTGAGGCTGTTAAGTGTATTTTAGTTACTGAATTAATTTCAGGGCTAGTTCAGGTACTTTGATAGTATCTTCTTGTCAACAAAAATAAAGAAGTAAAAGAGCCGGACAAATCCAAGTCATTTCTCGTAGTTTTACTTTCAGTTCCAGTAAACGACTTCACACATTCATTTGTCACGCCATGTCGCAGTGCATAACTTTCCTCTCGCTGTTGGAAAAGAGGTTAATTCAGGCAAAAACGAAACCATCACGTGCTCTACAGCTGACGCTCTTCAATAAAGTGTAATCAAATTCTCACACTTATTAACAATTGAAATTTTTCCAATCCTCAATTACTTAATAGCAATAGTCCGAATTCGGCGACTAGGTTATTAGTTTTCCGGACTAAATTTTCTGTCTTGTTAGCTTTTGTTGCTTTGCATTTGAGATTTGAACTTGTATAGCTACATTTGTCCCCACTGTACAAGAATAGTACGTTGCGATACAAGAAGTGCATCATTGGAGAAGAGGAACATATTAAAAATACGAAAGGAAGTTGAACATAAAATTACTAACAGCGGTTGAACATGGTGGTTCCAGTAGCAACGTCGCCAACATTAACCTTGTTGGCAAAGTGGCAATCGATTATCCACGCCGGGTTGATGAACTTAAAAAATCGGCAACTTACACTGATATTTAGCTGTTGCATGAATTAAATCGAAGTAAATATTAACAAATAAAAGGGAAGGAAAAACCCAGGAAAGATTTAAATGGTAAAATTCAATTATCAAATATAATTATATTCCACGACACCCTGAACGGGAAGTGCATCAATAAGCACTATCGTTGAAAAAATATTTTTGTTGGATTTTCAGATGCATCAAATAAACGTGCTGTTTCTCAAAGCCACAGATGGAATGGACATAATAAGTCTAATGCTGAAAACTGCGTTTTCCGCGCATAAATGTCGCTCTCAAGGAACTTCTTACATCGGGATTTAGTAGAACGTACCGGATGGCTTTTACGACGATTGGAAGTAAACGAAAGTAGTTTAGAAGCAGTGAAAACATCAATCTGTTTTCATTATAAAGAGTGAACTTGAAAGGATGAGAAGCTGCTCGTTCTAGTTTTATTGATGGAAACAAAAAAGAAAGAATCTACGCACGTGATGTTTGGTTAATTTCACTCGGAGAGTCAAGTAGGTCAATGGGCGTCATGCTCCAGATTACGGCGGAAACCGCGAAAGTTGTCACACGCACAGCGTCCAAGTCTTCGTCACTTTATCATTCTTCATCAAGTGGTTTTCACTCCTTTTCTGTTTACTAAGAAAACAGCATTTGGAAGCCAATAATTTGGCTATCATCTGTTTTCTCAAACATACCAAAGCTTTATCATAGCAATACACAAAGCGTTAAGGGGGGGGATGGATGAAATTTCTGTTTTCTGTAGTATTTGAGCTAGAAGCTTCAGTTTTGGCACACAAATTTTCCATAGCATATTTTTAAAGCTATTAAAGTTTAATCTCGCTGGCATTAATAGTTTTTTAGTTATTAATGTTTTTTGTTAAAAAATGCGCTTTTTCAAAATCTATCTCCTATAAATGTTGACCAAAATATTTTTAAATACTCCTGCAGTACTTATTCACTTGCATATAAAAATTTAAAGTATTAAGATTTTTTATATTTGGCTCCTGAGATAAGTAAAACAAAATCTGTGATACATTCACATGACTTTCTCCCCCTATATTTATTAGTGGCTATACAAAGTATTCTTACTGAAGCTTATTTTCTATCTACCACATTTTCATCCAAATAAACCTTTGCAGAAATAGCTACATTACACATTTCGTTACAGACACAAAGGGAACAGCGATAGTCAAATGTTTAAGAACAGGGCGCTATATGCTGGCCTTAAAACTCCATACTGTTTATATGCAATTGCAAGGAAACAGCTGGATGTTGAAAGGACTTTAGGAGAATGACCAAGAAATGAACAATTCGAACCTCTAATAATGAATATCTCAAAAACGGCTAATGCCACAAAAAAAAACTTATTTGAAATAAAGTGTATTTTAAAGAGATCTACATTTTTTGTGTAGTACGTTTTCGTCTATCGCTTTACATTTACCAGTTATGCAAGATTATACAAAATTCCTTCCCCGAAAATTCGAGATATACATTTAATTTGTGATGTGAATATCGTTTATATATGCCAAGGGTGGCGAAAACGCCTTCCTTCCGCGAGTCACCAAATATGCAACACGCACTTCATCTCTCAGCAGCACATGGAAAACAAATGAATAGACGGCTAGAAAAGGAGTTGAGCTATTTTAGAAAATAAAAGGATTCTAAAAATGTTCCATTGTAAAGGGAAGTTTGGGGTGGGGGGATTTTGTTGAAAATCTTCGTGTCGCATCTTTGGAAGATTATGAACGGATTTTCGTTTTTGAGTTATCGTGTTCACAGACACACACACGGGCATGTTTCCAAAAATATTATATTTGCATTCAGACACCTCAAAGCATGTATTTCTGGTGAAATCTGCATAGTTAATTAGGACAGGACATTCTTTGAAAATGACATCATTTAGTGCCTTAGGTCCTTGAAAATCCAGGAATAGATTAAATAGGGTTGACACAACAGATTTTGGGATAAAAGGCAAACAAGTTAATTTTTCACAAAAGTTGTGAATTTTCACCCATTTCCCCCCTTAAAGAAGGGAAGTATTTACGGAAAGTAAAGCATAAAATGCGTTTAGGAGTGCCATACCACTTTATTAAACGTGAACTAATTTATTGTGGGTAGATTTTAATACGTTTTGAACTTGTTTGTAAGAGAAACCATGTCGATATTTCACTTTTTCTTTGAAGAATGTTAATGTGTAGCGTGTATTATTTTTAACACTGTAAACTTTACATGAGATTTTTATGAAGCGTCACAATAAAAAAGATGCTAAGCCATACACTGTTGAAGTGCTACGGTTTCGAATTTGAGCATTTGCTGTTTACCTACATACAGTATCAACAAGTTCTGTAGATGAAGGATTTCATCAACTTTTTCATTTATCCTTCCTTATTTGCAAGTCAATTACAAGAAAAATGTAAATGCTTTAAGGTTCAGGTATTTTATATGGGTGATTGGAAAGGAGATATTCGTGCTTTTATCTAAGAATGGGCGAATTGAATATAACAGAAACAATAATAACAAGCCTACCTCCGTGGTGTGGGGGCTTCACATTCAAGAGCCCCCGAGTTTGAATCTCGATAAGGATTAGTTACTGGGATAAAGTTTTTCCGGTTTTCCCCCTTATCCTGAACAGATGATTGTCAATTAGTAGTTTTAAGCTCTTTGGATCCCGGACTCGTTTGAGCATCATTTCTTCCAGTTCATTCATTCGTCGTCCGACACCCATGGCCTACCCCTTAAGGACGTTAAACTATTTAAAAGAATAGTAACAGATTGAAGAATTTATGTGTAGGTTTTACATAAACTAAATGATGTGTTTTTTTTCAGGAATGCTTTTTAATGCCAGTATGTGATGTCTCCGTCTTTTAATTGCTCTTCTTTACTCATCTTAAATGTTTGTTCCTTAAGGCAAGAACTTTGAAGGTGAAAGTTTTCATTAGACCCATGTTCCAACTAGCATTTCGCTGAGAATGTATGTGTTCGCCATCTCCGATATTTTTTGCTGTCTTAAGTTACAGCTTGCCCCAAGTTTCCCATGAAAATCATAATCCACGCAGCTTCTAACCGACCTTTAAATATTAAAAATGATATCCAGAGTTTGAAGATGAACCCACGTTTCAGGTTCTTCTGGTGACACGGCGGGCAATATTTCCAAAACATGTCCCCTTTCTTATGTCGGTGACAAAATCTCAAACTGGATGCTGGATCTTCCTACAAGGACCAGCAGCCTTAGAAAAATGTGTGTAATTTTTAACGTCTCTTTCGTGCCTAGAGCATAACCGTAGGTGTGTGTGTGTCCATCATTAAGCCTCCTTGGCTTCCCCGCTGTGGGGAACAAACTTGTTTGTATCATTGACGACGAAGTAAATGCTCGGTGCAGGATTCAAACCGTTGATGGCTCATCGCTCGTACCCTTCACCGAGGGGAGAGCCGCTTCCGTGCGGGGTGATGTCCGGTTTGCACTCTCACCGCGGTGACCCTTCACCTCGTTGGTCATTAATCGTTCCGCCATTATGCAGCGTAGGGTCAGCACTGACCAGTCCACCACGACCGTTGGAACTAATACGGAACATGTATAGGAAGCGGAATATTAGTGGCCGACTGGTCGTCCGTAATAAATTGAGAGGAGTCTTTTATCCTCTCTTCCTTTATCATTGTCGTAGTCCATCCACCCGGTTCTTAAGAAAACATCCCTTCCTTGCTGGAAGAGGGAGACCAAACATTCACCGGTTCCCACATTCGGACCCTAGCATGCAAATCTTTATTATGGACTGGCGTTCGGTTGCTGCATTTAAAATTTCCTTTGTCGCGTGTGCGTGCGCTTGCTTTGCATTGTAGAAACACCTTAATGAAGCTCTTTTTGGGTTATTCATGGAAAATTTGGTGTCCCTAATAGCAATTGTCTGGACGATGTTACGTGCGATTGAAATCGCATCACAAGTGGCGAACAAAAACTCGGTAAATGCATTGTGGAAATGTCAACAGTAAAATTAAAAGCATCGTCGTGTTATTGAACCCCTTTAGTTATTTCTCAGATAATCAATCACACGCGAGCTCCTTTCAGCCAATGTACAGTCTCGTTGATGCCTTATTTGCCATCAGAATCGAATTTAATCGATATGTTTCAAGCCTGGTGCTCAAAAACTAATATCTAATAGTGTTTTTTCTCCTGCACTCATTTTGTTTTAAATTCCTACAATCTCTGCTTCGATTCGACTAGGAAGCCTTATCTTCTTGCATTTTCCTGTTCATTATTTACAGGTGGTACAAATTGCAAAAAATGGCGAGATTTGGTGATATGAGAATTCAAGTATAAAAGAAGTGGTATAAGATCTGACGCAGCATGACAGAGATGCTAAAAGAAAGACATCGTTCTCGCATTGTAATTATCTTACCGAATTCCCTCTTGCGTATAATTTTCTTACGCTTGTTGTCATTAGATAAATGTCTCGACCTTCGTTCTCGAAATAATTATAATGACTAGAAACTTGCGTTAACCTCGGTTAAATTACTGAAAAAACTAGTGGTATTATTTGCTTCCTACGACTGAATATGCCCCAAGATGTCTGCAGTTCATGACCCGGGCGCTTCTGGACGTGTCTGTATTTGAAATACCTGCTACCTTCCCATCGTGATGAATAACGCCACGATACACTAAACTTATAAGTTAACTCCATTATATATCCAGTCAAAACCAAATGGAGCAGATTTTGAGAGCTTGGAGTCTGAAAATCAATTCAAATAATATTATTTGAATTGATTTTCAGATTACTTCATTTATTATTTAATAAACATAAGCATTGGCTACACGTTGTGAGATGTAAATTCCTGGCTCCAGCGAATTTCGAAGAAATCAAACATCAGAGCTCTTACTTTACTGCCGTGATATGCAACTCATATCTCTGTCACTATATTGCTGGTCCATATCATTACTTAAAAATAAATGACAACAAACTACGCTACGGATGCAGCAAACAATTAGTCTTGGGACAAACTTGGATGTTAAGATCTTTCCTGATCAACAGATCGAAGCAAATTTTAAAAACATAAATGTTCAAACGTTCAAGATATAAGTAAGTTACATTATGAAGATGAAACGCAAAGCTATAAAACGAGAAACTTGTTAAACGTGTAAATGTATATTGTATAAGTACTATCGCAGAATTTTGGATATCCAAGTAGACATTTACCGTAAGGCGTTCTTTTTCAGCAAAAGTAAAATAATATATTGGAAAAAAAATACTATTTGAAATTTGATTACGGCCACTGAAAGAGATGCATGAAAGACATAAACATTTTGTAAACAAAGGGCCTATCGGTGTAGGAGTAAACGCGTCTTGAATTTCTCTCTGAGGAGCAACGTTTGTTGGAGTCAAAATGTTATTAAGCACAAAGCCAGAAAACTCAATAGACAAGCTATATT
Organism: Deroplatys truncata; assembly: GCA_030765065.1. Lineage (NCBI taxonomy): Eukaryota > Metazoa > Arthropoda > Insecta > Mantodea > Mantidae > Deroplatys > Deroplatys truncata. Next base: position 21,386,966 of record CM060979.1, read on the forward strand.
TCGAAGAGGTAAAGTCGTATTGCTGTTCGTAGAGTACAGGATGTACAGAAATGACTATAGAGGTTTTACATGCATCCAGCACACTGATGTTAGCATGTCTGCTGCAGTAATCCTCCGTCTCAACTCTGGTAGCTCTGCAGGTTTTACTGTCATTGTTGGAATTGCTAGTTCTCGACTCGCCTACTGTTCCGACTCCCTCCACATTCTCACATTTTCCTTTACAGAGACACTCCGTCGTCTGGATCTGATTGTGCCGCTTACGAATGTGTTTCATAGCGTTAAGACCAAGTTTTCTCCCATACGCCTGTTGAACTGTAAATACTGAATTATGTTTCCCGAATTGTTGTTTATTCCGTTACCTGGCTACAAAACAAAATCTGCGCACGTAGAATTAAATCTTTCACACTTACTCTACGGTTTAAGTTATGGTTCAAAAGTGTATTGTATACCGCAGAGAAAATAGTAGATTACGATATAAGTGGTAAAAGTAGGGTTTTATTTTGCGAGTAGGAAAGTTTGCGAAACGAGCAAAATAAAACCACTTTTAACACGTGTGGCATATATTGTTTTTAGGCAGTGCTCGAATTTGTAAAATATCAATAATATTATCTTGATTCCTGAAACTAACGGATATCACGTTTAGAATACGTTCTTAAAACGAGAAATGACGTTAAAATAGCGAGCTGTCAGATGTTTTGATGATTCGCTAGCAGTCATTTTCAATGAAATTATTTTTAACAAGTTTTGCCTTACACCAGCCAATGAAGCGATTAAATGCTTTCTGGATTTTTTGGGCAAGTGTTATTGTTTCTGCTGATGCTTATTAATTTCATCTGGCTCTTCCATTTCAGTTTCTTCTGAATTCATAATTTCCCCCATTTAATGTTTATGTAGAAAAGAGTAACGTTTTAGAAACAGAAAGCTGCCAATATGAAGTATAGGTTAAATTTACAACGAATTGCGATAAATTGAAGTATGACGATTTGTATTGTGAATAGATAATACGAGCGCCATGACAATTTAATCAGATAAAAAGGCATAATGAAAAATAAAACCTAGCCAAACCAAGTCGAAGTATTAATCATGTGCAAATAAAAAGGATAATTGCCATGTGATTGGACTTGAAAACAAAGTTTGTCACCATGAAGATTATCGCACTAATGTGATAATCTAAAGCGTTTAGCTCATGTGCACATTGTTAGAAGTTCTACTTTTAGGCCATGTGGTCTAAAAATATGTTTTAAACCCGTATAATCATTTGTGTACCCTATATACTGCATTAAAGTTTGTATGCACCAATAAGAAAGAATAAGTTGTTTTGGTTTAGCTCCATCAGTTGCCGCTACCTTGAAGAGTGCTATAATTCAGTAAACATTTTTACCAATAGTTTCCAAAAGACTGTACCCTTAAAATGACTCTGCAAAATGAATTGGGAGGAAAGCCAGCCTTCTCGCCAGTAAGCGACTAATTTAGTGAGATTTAAAATAATATCAATAGCTGAATTAGCTAAAATTACTCCTGTTAAAATGAAATCCAGTTGCTACGAGAAAAGTTGATCCAAAAATTGAATCTGCAATGGTAAATGGGGAATTGCTACGTTAAACGCATACTGAATACTTTGGAAACCTTGGTAACGGCGAAAGAAGACCTTCATCAGGAATGATGTAAGCGATACTTGCCCTTAAACTTAACTGTTATTTGTTTTGTTACCGAGCAGACGTGATGTGACGGCTGTTCAGAGCAAACAAAACACGCTCTGCTTCTACCTTGAATATGGCAAGGTCGCCGGAATTAATGACATCATTTACATTTCAGCAAATTGTAGATTGTGTAACATCCTACAATAACGCAACCATGCAAAAACCAATGATGATGATAATGATAGCGTCTGATGCATTCGCCACATTTGCTCAGCAATTCTAGAATTGTATTTATACATACACCGTACACTTCTGTTACATCCTTTTCTGAAGCAAAATTTTCCTTATAAAATGTCAGTTCTTGATGTGAAAAGGCTTTTGTTTTCTTTTTCTTGTGCATTTAAGCTTCAGTCTTTCCTCGTGGTGCAGTGCGCTTTTCGTTAAATTGTAACTCATTTTACAGCACGAAGAATGAATTTGCGTCTTGCAGCAAAGTTATTTGATCCAAATGTTTATCTTGAGTACATCTCGTTTTCCAAAGAACGTCCTTACTGTCTCATTTTAAAAGTCAGATTGAGTTGTAATTTTCCAGCATATTATTGTATTCATGTTCTGATAGTCTTTTGAAGCAATTGTGTAGAGTTTGTTAATAGTAATGCATATGTTATTTCATTCGCATAAGTCCCTTTGGAACGCATATTATTTCAGATATAACAGCTCAGTGGTAGTTACGTAAATATAGATGTGATTTACGTTTAAAATAAATGAAATGGCAATAACCAGCTTTGAATTATATTGGGTTTACCCTACGTTTTGGGGGAGAAAATAAATGTTCAGCCTTTTCAGGTTGTTTGTCTCTCCTTATCCACTGCATCAGCAGTACGGTCTTTCAGTGTCTTGGAAAAAGTGAGCAATTATTTGAGAAATTCAATGCAAGTTGGCCACCACAGAAAAAACTAACCTCAGCTTGCATGACTGTGCCAAAATCTACGCCAGACGAAAACAGAAAGGCTAAACATGAAAAGCTTATTTTATAATGTGCGTTTTACTTCATATAATGTCATTAATTGTATTGCTTTGAACAGCTAATTAAATAACATTTTTAGAACAAACAATCTAACACTATTTTTTTTGTTATTCCTTACATATTTTGTAGTGTAATGTATAAAACTGGGCCTCGGGTAAATTCACTGATTTGACTTTAGCAAATTACCACTTTTTGGTGTTTATTTTAAACACGCAATTCTTTTAAATGAAATTATTACTGGTCGTTTGTGAATTTTCAAAGTACTTCTGTTTAATTGAACTTGTGTAATTGTTCCTTTGGTGAAAGTTATAGTGTATTGTATTAATCAAAATCTCAAACAAAAGAAACAAAAAGAAAGAAAGCCACTGTTACTGCCGCAGTTATTTTTCTATCCAAATTCGTTCGGAGAGTATTAAAAATACTTCACATTTTGAGCTTCTATTTTTTTTAATGTCGTTGTCTACCCCGCTTATACCCCCTACGCCCGGTACTTTTTATTTTCTACAATTATTTTTTGCCCTTGCCTCTCACCCCTCTAATTTCCAGTCGTGCCCTGTTGAGGGTGGTGGGACTGTGTAAAGCTATTTCCTTAAAGAGACATTGTTTGTGTCTGTTTTTACATACTCTACTACCTTACTTAATGCCAATAGTAAGTAGGGGAAATATTGCATATTATCCAAAAACTCGATTTGGAGATTTCAATAGAAATACATGCTTTGTGACTCCGTGAATCAAAAAATGCAGTTTTAGAAAAAGAACCGCGCGCGCGTGCGTGCAGTTTTTATTTTCTCAAAAATGGCTCAACGAGTTTGATTAAAATACTATATGTTTAAAGTATTTGCATGACAAATAAAATGCATATTTCATGCGAATAGGCTGTGAAGTGCTCTTCATTCTGAATGACCTTTGCATAACTGGTAAATCGTAAGAGGTAGACAAAATCTTACTAAAAAAAAAGTAGATCTCGTTAAAGCACGCAATTTGCGACAAATAGTTGTTTGTGAAAACCATTTCCGATATATTCTTTTTTATTGGTTTGAATTTTCAAATACTTATTACTTTGTTCAATTGATAACTCGTTATTGCTTCTTATACGTACTGTGTATAATGAAAGTTTATCTCGATTAACAATAAATGGATGAACACGTTTTGTATAAATATTTGTAGGAGAGTGAGTTGAGAAAGTCAGGTGAATGCAACGCTTCATATTCAAGCCACTCAGAATAGAGAGAAACATGAAGGAATGAGAATTCCAGCATAAAATAAATATTCGTTTTAAACGTGCTTTTACTGTATATTCAATTTTCTCCTCACTTAAGCTTCTTTTGTAAATATCTCGAGGACAAGCCGTCGTCAAACCTTGAACCTCCCAGGTGGAAAAACGGAAAATGCAAGCTGTCGCAGTATTTGCTGCACAGTCAGCAAGCAAGCCTACACCACACACAAATATACTGACCTCGTGACAGTTTTTCTCGCACATCACCTCCATCTGTTCGGGGAAGGGGACAAAATTTGTTGTGTAACAAAAGTTGCAATAACAGCAGCTGGGTGGAGGTTAACAAACAAGATGGGGTTAACGTCCTTCAGGGTGCTTTCGTGGTTCTCAGTGGCGTGTGCTCAGGTTTACAATCTGCAGAATTTCTTACTGTTAGGCGTTTTAAATCTCTGAAATGAGCTTTCAGGTTACCGACAGGTTATTCGCTTGTTGATACAGCTGACGTCTGTTAACCTTTGGCGTTATGAAGGGACTCATTACATCGGACACATCTTAACCAAGTGCACACACATACAGAGTTGACAGTCTTCTTCAGACATGCTTGTAAATAAACAAGTAACTATGTTATCGCACCAAAAAAGCTAGTCAAATGGAAATAAAGGCAAAGACGCAGTTGATTTTCCGCAACGGCAAGGTCACAACAAAAATCTAATGTACTGCTTTCACAAGACTTTCTCTACGCGCTCTTCTACAAACTATTCTTAGAAAAGACTATTATTCTTTCTACTTGTTAGTCCAGGTAAACTTTCATTATACGTTTACACATTTCGTTGTAGGTATAAGAAGAATACAGTAGGCTAATGGGATAGTCAGACTTTTAAAAAGCGTATCGCTATGTGATGGCTTTAAAATTCCCTGCTCTTTGCATGACCACGAGAAAAAACAAATAGCGACCTACCACTCGAAAAAGTATAAGTATTTGAAAATTCAAACCAATAACAAAGAATATCTCTGAAATAGCCAGCGTCACAAAAATATTATTTGGCATAAATTAATTGTGTGCCTTGACGAGATCTACATGTTCTATGTGATACGAATTTTGTGTATCTCTTAGGGTTTACCATTTATGCAAAAGTATTCAGAATGAAGAGGACTTTACAGGATATTCCCAGAAAATTCAAGATATAATTTTTATTTGTCATTACAAATATCTTAATCATATGGCATTTTAATCAAAACCATTAAGAGGCATTTTTGAGAAAACCGAAAACAAGGAAAAGATTTTTATGGAAAGGTTAGTTTGGGGTGGGAGGATTTTCTTTAAAATCTTCGCGGCGCATCCTTGGAAGATGCTGAACTTAAATACCTAGCTTGGTGTTTAAGTTCATAGACTTAAAAAAATAAACAAAAATATGTTTAAAAACTTTATCTCAAAACGTGTATTTGAGGTACTGAATTTTTGTGTGAAATGCAATACTACTATAGGTAAGTAGCCTCTCGTGGTAACTATTGGAGCTTCAGTACTAATGTGAAAGACTAGTTTGGTGATTTTGAGACAGAAAACTCCGAAGTGGGGGTGAGAATGCAATCCGCCACTGGATGCTGCTGTTAGCCAAAACCCTTGAATGGATGGTGGTGCAGGTGAAGCAGATGTTCGGGCGGTTCTTACGTCGGCGATGTGTCAACTATTTGCCAACCCTTTCCATCACAAGAGCTGTTTGTCTCTGGTATCCTCAAATATGGAAACAGATGCGTCGGTACGGCAAGAGGAAAAAAGAAGTCGTCCATGAATGAGGACAAAAATTGGTTGATGGAAATAAAGGGTGGAGATGCGGCAGATGGAAGAGCTTTTTTGTGGCAATAAATGGATTTTGCCGCAAGATTCTCTACCCTTTGTACACCTAATGCATCAGTTCCTTTCACTTTCTTCTCTGGAGCGAATGGGCTAGTCTGTAAATGAATCTGCTTCATTGGCTCAGAAACGGATTGTCACGGCTCGTGTCCTTTATGAACTGACCTTTCCCCCACAGCATTACCGTCTTCCAGCAGATCCTCGTTTTCCTGGTTAAGGATTCACGTTCCGACAACTGCATCCGTACATCGTCTGTCTGGAGGACGCTGCAGTCCTCTGTACTGCGATTGTTTTATTAGAAACATTCCATGTTATTGATAACATGACTGTCTCTACTCGCACTTCTGCAAACTATTCTTACAAAAGCTTATTCTTCTATCTACGTTTTGTTAATACAGATAAACTTTAATTAAGCATTTATGCATTTCGTTGCATATATAAGAATGATACGGTAGGTAAAGGGACAGTCAGGTTTTCAAAAAACGTGCGTCGCTATGTGATGACTTGAAATTCCACATGCTCTTTGCATGAGCACGAAAAGAACTAATAGCGACTATCACTTGAAAAAAAGTATAAGGGTTCGAAAATTCAAACCAATAACAAAGAATATCTCGGAAATGGTTAACGCGATAGACGATTTTGTGTCAAATTGTGGGCTTTAACGAGAACATTTTTTGTGTAATAGACGATTAACAGTTTTATTCGGGCTATTTCCACAAAATTCAAGCTGTATATTTTGTCATGCAAATATCTTAAACATTGGCTGTGAATCAAAATCGTTACAGGCATTTTTGAGAAAATAAAAAGTAACGAACACTTTCCATGTAAAGGGTAGTATTGGGGGGGGGGAGAAATTTTCTTCAAAATGTTCGTGTGGCATTCTTGGAAGATGCTAAGCTTAAATGCCAAATTAGGTATTTAACCTACTCTTAATGTTGTAGTTATGCTGTTCAAAGACAAACAGGCACAGACACACCGGACATTTTCTAAAAATGCTCCGGGAACCTTAAAACATGTATTTCTAATGAAATCTCAGTATCGAATATTTGGGTGGAGCAATACTTCATTAGGGGAAGTGAAAAAATGAAAAACGAGCATTTAACTTTTGTTTAGCCACGTAAGAGTAGAATTTTGACCCTAGAAAAAGACACCGCAGAAAAATGAAATGTCTCTAGCATACGTTTCTCAATGGATCATAGAAAATATAGCGTTCTAAGCAGTATCCCCCCCCATTTCTCTATCTCTCTCTCCTTTTATTTTTGCAAGTTCAAATGTTATTTGTGTCGTAATTTAAAATGTATGCTGTAAAATAGATTGACCCAGCTTTTGTTTCCCCAATAGCCTGCTTACTATGTTCTGGTTTATGTGGATTGATAATGTACGTATTTAAGAAATTACTGGGTTAGTCTTCGCAGTATTCTCTTGACGTGGTCGTTTCCAGATGCAGGTATGCTAAACTTGGAACCACTTGGTCTTTGGGAGTTTTGTGAAGATGCGTGACTCAAGCTTCATTTGTTGTATTTGATTGTTGCAGGTTCATTACCGCCAAGTCCAGCCGATTCCGGAGTATCGGATGTAGACAGTAGCAGCAGTGGTCACACGTCTAACGACGAGCTCAAGGCGAGATTACAGCCCGCTCCAGGTCAGTACCATGAGCTCTAATCAGCATCACCACTGCGGTGAAATCCTAGTCTCTCAAATTCAAATTTCGGTTCGGATCCAACTCCCAATACGGAATTGCCTAGCAGAATGAAAGAAAGAAAAGAGGGGGGAAAAAAGCGAAAATCAAGGAAGCTTGGTGCCATTGACTTTAGGCTTATTTGCGCCTTTGCGAATCATCTACTTCATTCCTTGGCTGTGGTGTTTTAGCAAAGTCATCACCACATGCATGTACGAGGGGCGTCCAATAAGTAAGTTTCGCTATTTTATAAAAAACATTACATACAATTGATCATGTTGAATTAATTTTATTTATATTGTACAATCCTTGTTATTTTTCTACATAGTCAACATGTTGTTTTTCCAAGCATTTTTGGGGACGTGACACAAGTTTTTCCAAGCTAGTGTTGTACCAGGTCGCTCCTGTGCTCGCAACCAACTGTTCACTTCTGATTCATCTTCGTCACGGTGTTAAAGTGCTTACTTCCATGATGACCTTTGAGTCAGGGGAACAGTGAAAAATCACTTAGGAAAATATCTGGTGAATATGGAGGATGCGAGAAAACTTTCCAGTTGAATCTTCTGAGCTCCGTCTGGGTCAAGATTCAACTTGGAAGTTTTCTGGTATCCTCCATATTCACCGGAGCTTGCCCCAAGTGATTTTCACATGTTCCTCCAACTCAAAGGTAAGCACTTTTAACACCGATGATGAAGTCAAGTCAGTGAAGAGCTGGTTGTGAGCACAGGACTCGACCTGGTACAACACTGGCTTGGAAAAACTTATGTCACGTTCCCAAAAATGCTTGGAAAAACATGTTGACTATGTATAAAAGTAACAGAAGAATTGTACAATATAAATAAAATTAATTCAACATGAACAATTGTGTGTAATGTTTTTTTTATAAAATAGGGAAACTTACTTATTGGACGACCCTCGTATTATTATTCACTGTGGGTGAAAAAAGGTCAAAATTCATAAATATGGATTTTAGTGTTATTAAATACCTACTACAAACCTTTTACTTTAGCTCTGTGTAGCTCTTATAGCTGTACAACCTTCTAAAGCATACCGTATAGCGAATTTAAATGACTTTCCCGTAAGCCTAGCTTCGTATAAAATTTTAGTATTAGTAAAGTTTGTCAACATTAAAGTGAACAAACCATTCAAGAGAGACCTCGGGAATCTTCGAATACTAAATTATCTTCCGAGGGGCTGAAAGAGACGAAGGAAGATCTGTGCATGCACCAAATTCTTTTTAAACAGCATAAAATCAGAAACAGTGTTATTTTAGCGTTATACTTTTTAACTCTGTTTTTCTCGGATTTTCACTTGTTGACACATTTTCAAATTGTACCGCACGGTGTACTTCTCGGTACAAATGAATGCAATTTTTGCACAGCTCCAAGTAAAGAACAGGATACAGAGTGATGAGATGAATTTATTCTTAACATTCTTAATTGTGATGTTATTAAACAATAATATTCATATTGTGTAAATTTGTAAGTAAAAAAAAATAGTCTCACAGTTAACATGTATTTTCTCCTAAATTATTAGGGTAATTCATCTCTAAAGTTTATTATTATGGTACGTTTAATTATAAAATATTAACTTCTACAAGAAATAGTTACATCCAGAACAATTTAAAGCAGTAAAAAAAGACAATACAAATTAATATCTCTAGAAGTAATGTTAAAATATTTATGGAATTTGGTATGCATATACATTGAATCAATCCTGATTCTGTATTAAAATTTGAAAAGAATGGAACTGAAATTTCGGATTTTAGAAATTTCACAGATGATTATCCTCAAGCGCCTCTAGTATTTTCTAATACAAAGAATGACATGCTGCTTGTAGCGTTTTCTTTGTCCTAGAACGTTCTCGAGACGGTCAAACTGTGATGGTTCCCCCATAGTATGATGTTGTGTGGCAGTAAGTTGACGTGTGTGGGGTTGTGTGAATTACTGTTACACAGTACCGACGGCGAGAACTCCTGACAGTCCAGGACCGGGCCATCACCACCATCACCACCCGCACCACCACGGCTACCCCGCGACGGCCCACGGAGGCTTCCTCACGCCGTACTACCACCACCCCCATCAACAGCAGCCGCCTCCTCCACAGCCGCAGCAATCCAGGAGTAGTCATCAACAACCACACTACGCTGGCCGACCTCCTCGTAAGTGTCCCTTTTCTTTACTTGCTCTTACATTCACATGACTCTCTCTCTCATTTCACAAATAGTTGCATTACACGTTTCAATATTCAAATCTTTCCATTACATCCCGAGAAACAATTGAATAGCAACACAAGTTTAAAAAATGACAACGTATTGAAAAAATCAAAATACTAACGGATATTTGAAAAGACTTACACCACCAAAAAGTTATTTTAAATAAATTGTGTGTTTATAGATTACATTTTTTGTATAGTGAGTTCTTTGTCTAACTGTATGGGTTACCAGTTATACAAGATTATATAAAATTCCTTCCGATTGAAGAGCACTTCACAGACTATTCCCAGAAAATTCAGGATATACACACCTTAAATAGTAAATGCTATTTAAATTAAATTCGTACAGCCATTTTGGGGGAAATAAAAAATAACGAAAAGTTTTCAATGTAAAGGGTATTTTGGGGTGGTTAAATGTTTTGGATTGGGTCCTCAAAACACGTATTTCCGGTGAAATCTGGATATTGAATTGTTGCGTGTAATACATTACTTTAGGTTTTACATGGCAGAGAAAGTAAACGGGGAACAAACTCTGGATCATGTTAGCAGTGGATTGATACTTGATCTAAGTAGTGTTTGAAATATGCTCTGAGGAACGCTATTAAAGCAAAAATAACCAGAGCACAATTACTTCCTATCAGGAATACTAGCAACTAAGTTAAAAAAAATATTGCAGGGAAGAGGATATTGTTGAAATTAGGTTGGACAAAGTAACGATAGAAAACCACTTCCTCTCCTGGTTACCAGAGCTGCCACTCAAAGGTCAGAATAGAACACTGTTTCCTTTACACGTCCTTTCTTACTCGCGTCATTAGCGATAATATTTGCCATTTACAAATTTTCCGGGATGATAGAAGCGTTAAAAATAAACTTCTGTATGACAACTACTCGCACTTATCGTTTAGGCGCATCGTCTTCACAACTGTCGTTATGAACTGGTTTTCGGACTCTCGTTACTCGAATGCATGAATAGGCGTTATAGACGTTAAAACTGCCTTCCATTTAATTGATTCCTGACTGTCTGATATATACTAAACATGTCACAGTGTCGAATAATCTCTATAGCTTCAACGAACTTTTTTGTACCTTGTATTCAAGACAAAAATAGTTCAATAATGGGATGTTTCCATAACCTAGAGACCGTTACACAAATAGCTGAAATGTGATTAGAATCATTTATTAGAGTCGAAATGGGTCAACTTTTCTTCATCTTGCAATCAGCATCGTTCACCCATGAGCAAACTTTTACTTTTTTTCCTCCCTACTAATTAATTTTCAATGCTTCAACGACCATATAATAAAGCGAGAGCAAAAATGAGGACATCTTGTTGACGTAATAGCATGCTTCGGTGAAAAATCATCATCGTACTGTATTTTTTTATTTTCGCGCCTTCCTTTCGTTTGTAATAAAGGATTTTAAGAACAACATAATATTAATTCTTAAATCACTTGCCCTACTTTTATCATCTTTAACACTTAAATGTCATTCATTGTAATTTAAAAGAGTGCATAACGCAATGTTTCATTCATAAGCTCGTCGACCAGAATTATACTCCCCCCCCTTCAGGGAAAGATCAACTGAAAAAGTAAATTCTACAGTTTTTCTACCTATAGTAGGTAGAGGAAGTATTGCAGTGCACTCAAAAAAATTCGATGTTGAGATTGCAATGGAAATATGCGTTTAGAGGATCACTGAATCCCCCCCCCAAATGGGGATAAAATGGAAAATGTCCATGTGTGTGTAGCATTACTCAAAAACGAAAAGTAGGTTAAATGCCAAACTTCGTATTTAAGTTTAGTATCTTCCAAAGATGTTACACGAAGATTTTCAAGAAAATTCCCCCACCCTCAATTACCCTTTCTTATTTTTTATTTTCTCAAAAATAGCTAACGAGTTTGATTAAAATACCACATGTTTAAGATATTTGCATGCCAACTAAAATGAATATCTTGAATTTTCTGGGAATAGCCTGTGAAGTCCTCTTTATTCTGAATGACGTTTGTATAATTGGTAGGTAAACTGTACGTGATAGACAAAATCGTATTACACAAAAGAATATAGATCTGTTAAAGCACACAATTTATGTAATTTTTTGAGTTAATCAGTTTTTAGGTATTCCTTGTTATTGGTTTGAATTTTCAATACTTATACTTTTCTCAACTGTTTGGTAAGTCATGCGTTTTATCTCGTGGGCATGCCAAGAGCATGCTTGGAATTTCAAAGCCATCACGTACGTAAACCATCGTTTACCTACTGTATCCTAAAACGAAATGTGTAAATGTGAGTTGAAAGTTTTTCTGGACTAACATGAACTAGATAGAGTAATAAGCTCTCGTAAAATAGTTTATAGAAGAATGAGTAGAGAAAGTCACGTGAATGCAACTTATCAGAATTCTAGAAAAAGGCCCGTGTGTGTCCTAGCTGTTCGGTGGGAAATGCCTCTAGAAATATTTGACTGTAAATGGAGGTAGAGAACAGGTGCAGAAGATTCCATGATGTTTATTGTGAAGGGCAAGTCTTCTTTTTCCGGACAGCAAATTGATGTGAGTGAGGTTGCTGAAGTCAGACGCGCAAGTGCTGTGGCCTGACCTCGCCTAACCCGCAATAAAAGTTCTATATCGAGCGGACTTCGTGACTTTGGCGCTCTCCCGAACATCGTGTGGGTCGGACCAAACTATTTTAGGAACCACTGCCAGGAAGTGGAGAACGGCGCCCTTCCTGTTTCGCTTTCGAGCGGTGACGTCACATACTCTAGTAATATCATTGTCATGTTTCGCGAATCTTAGATGTATGTGATATCCTTCTGTCACGTAAAGAAACAAACAAAACACCCGCTACTTCTGAAGGATGCCACAAAGGGTGTAAATACAAAATAAGCAGAAATAACGATATTCCTCTTTATAATTAGTATTATGAAGATGCTGCGAATCGGCGGTCATTTCTTCAAATCAAATCACATCACCTTATTTTCCGGTATTGCTCAGCAATGTCAGATACATCTTAAAGAGGCGCCAGTTGTTACATCAGCAGTTTATGGCGTGCCTTATGATTCTAAGATATAATTGTATATAGTTTTAGCTCTAGTTTTAAAATTTTGATTGTAAATTCGCACCATATCGGAGACGCTTTTAATTTCAATATTCTAAAACAAAAGAAACCCAGTTACTTTCCAAAATGTATCACCCTCTCTGCTATTATCACCATACGCTGTTTCGAACTTAATTACCTGTCAATATACTGATATATTATATAATTCAATTTTCGGTGTTAAATCCAAAATTGTATCAGTAACACTGTAGCACTTTTAAAACGTTGCGAATAAATCACTCTAAGTGCCACAGTACACTAAATATTCACTTACGGGGAAGATAGGTGTATTTTTATAACCTTCTGTCTGTGACAACGCCTTTGACTTTACAAATAATCCCTTGGCGTTGTTGGGTACATTATATTTTCTAAAATTTTTACAGCTTTGAAGCATACTCATTTTCACCTACAGGCTCTGCAGGAGGCAAGGAATAATTCTAATTATAGAAAAATTCCCCGCGCCTCAGTCGGGAATCGAACCAGCGATCTTTGAGATGTACGTCAGCTCGCTGATTTCTCGACTGACCTCACTTCTTTTATGTTTGAATAAGTATATAAAGGTTAAAACTTGAAAATAATTAATGGGATAGTGTAATGAGAAGTAACCGCGTCCTAGCTATTATTATTATTATTATTATTATTATTATTATTATTATTATTATTATTAGATATTATTAGTGCTACTATTGTAAATATGGTATGAAGAAATTATGAAGAAAACTGCATCTTTTAATAGGAACTCTGCATTTCGGTTGGTTTTATATTGCAATGTCCCCCCCCCGAAAAGCTCAGTTTAAAGGGTTATTTTGGCCATCTTCAACGTAGCGTTCTATGCCACACTTAAAAGGGTTGTTTCTTTCAACAGTGACCTGCAAAGCAGCTCACTAATCTATAAATAAAATGAAAATAAATTAAAATGTGAATAAGGGACGGCAGCACACATCTGTTACAAAACGAGTCCCAAATTACATATGTAGGCCTCTGAGACTTTTGTGCCCTTGGTCATACACAAAGAGCTTCACGCAAATGTTCTTAAAATTTCGTGGCTGAAATTCAGCTTATCTAACTTCAAAAACTTAAATTGCTGTTTAATACTTCAGCTCTACTTTACGTTCGTTTTTCCGCAGCATGCAAGAGGATTATTTTTGGCTTTTCCTCTTGTTTCTTGAGGATTTAACAAGGTATATTAGGTTCCTGGGACAACCAATTATTATTATTATTATTATTTCTTGTTCTTTGGTGATTGTGTGCACAGAAACGTCAGGTTAATTAGAACGAGACGGTTGCCGCAAGATCGCACCTTTTATTTGTCGTTTGAGATATTCCTCCGAGGAGCGTTCACGGAGACGTCCTGGAGAATACTACAGAAGTAAATGTTTTTCTGTGGGGAGTGAGCGCGACATTTGGAAGAGCTGTCTGCTGACGCATTACCTGGGGAGGCGCCCCGTTCGATGGATCAGCGACTGGCGGGGCGAAGTACCGATTCAAGGTCTTCCTGGAGAAAATAGCGGCTTGTGAGAGAAGGAAGAGGAGAGGGTTTAAGGAACACTCCTACTTGTCAACGGGGAAATGCCAATCGTGTTCTGGGAATCTTGTTTTTCTTTTGTTTGGTTACGTTCCGCATAAGTGCTGCACATTATCTAACCAATCTGACGCCACATAAAGGAACTAGTCGTACATTTGGTTTATTCCAAGTTTCCCAATAATTAGCTTGCTGTGGCGGTATCAAACCTGGTGATGTGTGATTAGAGGTATAGAGATGAGCTCGGGTTTAGTGAAATTTGCTTTCGAGCCTTTGCCATTTCCGCTTGCGCCGATAAGCCTTGACATCTGCACGCATTTCTTCTTTAAAAACGCGTACAATCTCTACTCCTATTTTCTTTTTATTTCAAAACTGCAAGGGGTCACAGCGATCAAAATCATAAAATCTGGATCTCAGTTTACGAAAAGGCAATGGTGTGGTTTTAGATCCTCTATAATGAATGCTACCTTTTATAAGTGCGACTGCTTGTGCCCATAAAAAGGAATAAATCAGCGGTTTGTAAAATTTATATCACAAAACACAAACAACTGTGGAGGGGGATAAAACGTAACAATCACAAAAAATAATGTTGAAATGTGTTGCTGCAAGCTACTATTAGCGCCCAGTCCGGACATTGATTTATCTTAATTTGTAATGAAGGAAGATTAGAGCATTTGTGTTAAATTTATGTTATTTTCAATAATATTGAAAAGTTTTTCTTTGTTTATTTTCCACCTGATAACATATCAAGGTAAGAGAAATTATTAGTTTTACATGAAATGCTTTTTTTTTATATTCCTTTACAGGTACAAACCTAACAGTTGAATGTCATGAAGCTCGCGGTTTGCAGGATCTACCGGAGATCGCAATTCAGTGTTCTAGGAAAATAAAGCTAGAATCTAGGAAAAGAGGGTCATGAATTCTTATTAGGTATATTAAATATAAGTATACTCATGTAAATATGGAACTAAAATGAGTATCCTTCTGCTAGTATTTTCATGAAGTTAAATTATTGTATGTTAAATTAATACGTGACCTTTTTCGACGACAGAACAATGCAGCACGCATATTTACATATGTTCTGTTCCGTCCATCGTATTTCTATTTACGTAAGCGCTTTCCTGGCCTATATCTCTGCCATTATAATGTATAAACTGGATCCCCTAATAGTCAATGTGTTTGTGTAACAAGGGTACTCAAAATCGTACAGTAATCCAGAAGCGTAAAGATCATCCAATATGTTTTTGAATTTGTTCTGAACTCAAAATATATTACGAAACAAACCAGTGGTTAGCGTTCTGGCTTCTCAACCCAGAGGGAATCCAAAATCATTCACTGTCCTCCGTAAAGTTGGTAGTTAAATTAATTGGGGGGATGAAACGTTAAAACCCTACTATTAGAGTAAAAATAGCATCAGCAAGTTCTCAAGTCAAAGCCCCTGTATGACTATAGAAGTTGAAAGTTGGCTACTCAAATGAAGCCAAAAACAAAAAAACTAAGGTCTGCACTATCACTTAAGTCTAAACATTGTCACTGTAACTTTTGTACTTGTAGCAAGACATTGAAGCTTGAGAGGAAACGATGAATATTTCCTGTTCCGTCTGTTAGGAAGAATAAGTGCATAAACTACTAAATAAATATTAATAAACGATAACCTTTAAGGTTTCTACTACTGAAGGTAACTTCAAATAGGCGGCATTGTGAGTGTCGATACATCAGGTTACCATATCAACGTAACATATACAAGCAACTGCATAGCGTAATCTGAATTCCTGGGAATTGTCCGGTACAATACTTGAAAAAACACTCTTTTAAAATAGGAGATCTTCATGCTGTATAAGACTCGAGCAAAAAGTACCAGTTCGCGAGAATAGGTTAGAAAACGATAGTTGTATGTTCCGTGTTTATTTGAAATGCACTTCGCAAACAAAGATTAGGTAGGAAGGTATTCCGTGACGAAACCGAAAGTTGGGTCCCCGAATATGCGTGTGTGAAGAGCAGTGCGCGATGGATGTGCGCACGCGGAGTGAAGGAGGAAGGAGGGGGATAGCCAATTCCTTGTTGACCTTCAGCCGGGCTCGGGAAAGTCAGTGTGTCGTTGAACCAGGCCACAGCCACGACATTGCGGAACTGACACGTGATCGCTGGCGTAGGCGAGCGAGAGGGTAAGAGAAAGAGATCGCCATTACACTGTTCAGACATTACAGCAATTATTTGAGTGGCTCAGACAGGAAATGGTTTCAGCGCGCGGTGAGCCGCACTAGGTAAACGCGGCGCTTACTCTTTTCCTCATGGGGATCGGCAGAAATGTCGCGAAGATCCTGCGCAAGTATTTCGTTATCCCAATTGCGGCCTCCTGAGTAAATCAAGCATGTAAGAAAACAACCGAGTTGGCCACATGCCCAAGTCTCTCGGAATGCCAAAGAGAGTTAATACATCTTCAAGCCTTACTCAAGTATAAAAATAAAAAGTGCCCCAATGCATTTATAGCGTTTTGAATGGAAATGTGTTTAAGTATGATCGATATTACGTCAGAAGTTTCTTCAATTGGGAATAAACATCTTCTTCAGCAGCATTTATTTGACGATTTTAATGCTAAACAAGGAGGGACATGAAACCCTTATTAACATAACATTTTAAGTAATTTCGCTTCTTTTTTCTTTTTTTATTAATGAACGCTGTTTAACTGCTGTGGTCCTTAGCGTCCCATTTTATATTGCGTGAAAGACCGGAAATTTTGCTCAGAAGCCGCTGCTGATGTTTCTAACGAAGTACAATAAAAAAGGCTTTTAATGTGTAACAGTCACACGGTCTTTCCAATTAATTTCATAGTTAAGTAATCTGCAGCACGACAGCCCTGCGTTTCTGGACCGATCAACCCGATTGCCGGAAACGTTCTCTCGTGAGAAACGAAACAAGAGTCAATATTTCAAAATATCTGCTTAAAGTATATGTATACAGAAATAACATACCATTGTGTATGACAAATTATATATTTTAAAGATATTTACACTTCGTATAGTTTTATATGCCATTATTTCCCGATTATAAGAAATAATGTGATAGCAAAGAGAACTTCACAGGCCATTCATAGAAAATTTAGAGACGTATACAATGCCAGTGTAAAGACTTGTGGTGGGAAATTTGTTGAAAAATTGTCGCCATGCAACCTTACAAAGGTACCTGATTTTATAACTAAATTTTATATTTATCAGACTTTTCGATTTTAGTTATGCTACAATCTATCTCTCTCTCTCGGAAGTATTGGCCTTATATTCGGCCAAACAACTTTTAAAATTCGACATGTTTAAGATCCTCTTTTATTGTGCATGAGCCCGGGGCCGTGGTAACTCGACATTCGTCATGAAACTCTTCTGAATACCTCACTCAGGCAAATTTCCCTAACGAAAAAGGAATTTAAGCCCTCAGATCGAACGACTTTCAACTGCACCAATACCTGCAATAGTACAGAGTTGTGAAGCTTATTATACTCTACATTTCTACGGTAAAAATTATTGTAATTTCAGAGCTTGAGAATAAATTACTTGTTCTTCAACGAATTACCCTCCTCTTTGGTGATTTACAAACCAATGCCGTGGGCCAGTAGCCTGTTGAGGAGCAAGCAAACTTTTGAATCAAAGGAGGGGTGATCAGCCCAATGCCTGGTATGGAGGTGAAGAAACAGAAAAATGAAATGTAATGATGACGTAGGAATGATAGGAAAATCGTGGATCAAATGAACCAACCCAGCATTCGCCTAGCAACCGAGGAAAAGCCTTCGGTCAAGTTAATTGGTCCCGGTGGTTTAAACCCGGGATCTCCCAAATGCGAGTGGCACCTCGCTCGGTGAAAATAATTTACAAATGTCTAAATACAAATCAACATCCTGTATGAATGTCTGTCAGCAAGTTTTCGTTGTGAGTGCTTCTTTTCCTACAATAACACGATTACATTAATAATTTTTCTTGATGAAGTATTGTCCACGGCCTCAGACAACTGCACAGAACGAAAGGTACGCATCATAGAATGAAATAATATTTGTTATTTAATTTTCAAATGTCTTAATTTTCACAGATAATACGAGAGGTAAGAATGATTGAAAACACCATCTAAGATACATTTTTGAAGGACATAATATGTCCAGTAGATAGTACAAGGTATTAAAAAAAACTTGACTCTGTAGTGTCATTCTACTTGTTCATATAGACAGTCTGATTGGTGGAAAATTGTTTAACCATTTATCACACTAAAGCTCCGATAAGTTGGAGGCAGAAAGTAACCAAAACCTTGCTTTGAGTCTAGTAATTTTCACACCTCTGTGCTTCGACTTTGCGCTTAGATTAGGTAATGAATACTATGTGGATCAGGACATTTCTAGGATCCTAGGTGTAGGTCGATGTGGCCAGTTTAGGAACTACAGACATTACGTCATACCTAACAAACATGCCGTCCGTATCTACGACACGGGTGAGCGCATATATTCCAGGGTTAGTAAACCACTAAGTTTTTCCCCTACTCTCATATCTAAATGAATATTCTTCAACGCTAATCAGTAGAGTTTGTTGTTACCTGACACACCACATTATTTTCTTCTTACGCAGGTCAGTGTGTGGTATCTTTTGCAATATTATCTCTCTGCTTGATAATATGATCATAGTGTATCAATGAGCATGATAAGGAAATTCACAAAGGGTAGATAAAAAGCTACATTCCTCCAACGTTAAATCTGCTAAATTAATTACCCTTTATCTCGAAAACCATTTAAAATATCAGACTGAATTTTTACAGAATGTAGATTCAAGCCTTCTGGGCCACTTTATCCAGTAGGCTTGTTTATTAAGAAACATATGATTATTTTCTGAGTTATACCATCATCTGATTTAAATTTATCATCAATTATATTTTTTAAAAATAATCAATGAGGTTATTAACAACCAAATAGATCTACGACAGGACTTGAAAGGTTGGTTAAGTTTATGAACCTAAATTTAATTTTTCTATCTTCAATAGCTTTCAAGAATGCGGGTCAATTATACCACAAAATGACATTCACAGAAAAAGCTGTTCAGGAAAAAAAAAAAAAAGTTGAAGAAAAAAACTCGCATAGGTAGAGAGATATATGTATTTGGAAACAAGGAAATCACATGGCTTGAACACAGAAGCAGCCATATTTATACCAATTTGTAGAATTTTTCTTCTCAATTATACTAGCTTTATTTAATGTAATAACTTTCTATTGGCTTTTTTTATAATGCTTCATCAACTTCAAATAAAACCTTTGGTTTAATCGTCTTGGAGTATTTTATGGTCAATGCTCTGAGATTTGTGGGGCAAACCATAGATTACTTTCCCTTAAAGATGGACTAAAGTTTACCTCTCTACTCCAAAGTCTGTAGGGGTATAATTTTTTTCTGTGAGTGATGCAGAGTTCACAGTACAAAATGTCAGATGCAGACCATTTTTAAAAATATATTTAAATTATAAGCATTGTACCAACTAATGTGACGCAGCGGCTATGGCCTAAGCTTATCGGAAGGTTGGGGCCGGGTAGTCTGAGTAAACAACGATAAGTGCCGCTCGCCAGCGGAAACACCGCGCGCGTTATCAGCAGATTATCAGAACCTTCTAGAAGTTTATTCCTCCTCCAAAACGTGTATCGAAATAATTCTAGAATGTTCTGTGGAAGATTCCACTGCCTATATAAGCGAGGAGTCTAGCGCGAGTTAAGTTGCGTCGGTGAGTCAGTGAGCGAGCGACATCAAGAGCGATTCTCCTAGCGAGTGTGATGCGCAGCGAATGCTACTGCGGAGCGAGACGGGTTGTGGTGTTGTGTTCGACTCCCGACTGAAGTGAACCGTCCAGCGTGAAGAGGCTACGTCACGAAGGAAGTGAAGTGTTGGAGAATTGAACTAGTTCATCTAAGTAGAGTTACATTAGTAAAGTGAACTTCCAGTGAAGCTGCACTAGATAAGAACTTAGAACAATGACAGTTGAAAAACTGGACAAAGTCACACTGGTGTCAGAAGTAGGATTAAAAAGCCAAGATGGAGGAAATATTTAAAAGCGTATTGCCGGAATGTAGGAGAACGTTGTGGGTGAAATCTGGAATGGCGGAGAGAATATACATGATGGGAACGAAATGAAAACCGGAATGGATGAGAGAAAAAGTGAAGTGAAGAGTGTGAAAACAGAAGTGAAGACTGAAATAGAGGAAATGAAATCTGAACTAGGTTTTGTCATTGACACTGTAAGATCCGAGAAAAAGGCAACGGTGAAAGTCCTGAAAGACGACTTTGTAAAGCAGTTAAAAGACACTAAATCTGACGTGGAAGATAGCACAATACAACGTCGACGTGGAAGATAGCACAATACAACGTCGGAGCGCCATTCGAAAGAATTGCAATCGACGTGGTAGGTCCTTTCCCAAGGAGAGACAGGAAGTCGCTACCCACTGTTGGCTATGGACTATTTCGTTCGCCAAGTAGCCGAAGATTTGCGCGATTCCTAATCAAGAGGCTTCGGCCGTGGCTAACGCACTTGTGGGCAACTTCTTTTGCCGGTTGGATTCCCCGGGAGCTCCACAGTGACCAGGGGATGAATTTTGAATCCAATCTTATGCACGCGCTATTTATCGTTGTTTATCTCCGACGGCCCGGCGCCGACCTCCCCATAACCTTGGACCATAGCCGTTGTGTCACACGTGGTATATCACATTAAAAAGGAAGTTCCAATGAATAAGACTGCACAAAAATAATAAATAAATAAATAAACTAAAACCATTTTCACCATTTAGTCTTCCCTAAACTATGTTTCGTCATCACAACAGCCTAGAATTATATTTTGGATGCAGAAATGTGATTGATAGCTAGTTACTTGTTGATGTCAAATCACGTCCTTACAGAGAAGCGCAATTGCCTTCTAACACATGCATAATTCCAATAATGAATGTAAAGTGGTAATTATTGTCTGTTCAGTCTACTAGTTTCGAGGAACTTGATCAGCACTTGTCCTGTGGACTTATACCAATAGAATGGCATACAGTTCGCCGTATCTCAGATGCAATAGCCATAACTTTTCTAACAGAAAAAAACGGAAATCTCCAACTTGGGTTTTTATTATCTACAGGAAACACTAAAACATCAAAAGTGTCATTGCTGAAAGTGAAATTTCTTATCCTGTAATTACAAACAGGCTCGCAAATGTGTTGACCCAGCACGATTATCAACTGCTGTAACACACGGCGAGCCATCAAAGTCCACTTGCTGCAGATAATGTGTCGTTGCCTTCTAAAACCGACCTTGAACACGGCGGCGATAGCCTAGAAACATCCGTCCACCACTTCTTGCATATGCACCACAAAGTTTCTACATTCTTGAAAGTAGTTACTGAATCTTGGTCATTGGCTGTTGATGCGGGTAGCTCCGGGTTCCTTCACCGGTTGCTATAAATGAAGTTCGCATGGAATGAGTTTATATGGGATAGTGACGTCAACTTGAGGATTATTGCTGCAGCTGATTGAAATACAGGTTGCACGAATGCACCGTTCTAGTCATGTGCAACACAACCAAGTAGATCGCATTGTATCACGATTAGTGATGGGTAAATTCCCGGGAGCTTTCCCATCGGGAATGTTTCCCCCAAAACTTCTGGCGGTCAAAATTATTAGAATTAAATGGGTTTTTTAAATTGGGAGAAACTGTGGAGTCTAAGCACTTCAACATATCTAAAATGATTACAAATAAAATTCCTTTTCTTTCATTAATATTGTGAAGAGGGAAGTTCGCAATAACATTCGTCCAGGGTGTAACATACAAATTTTAATAAGAAACAAAATCAGAAAAAAAAACTTGCATAGTAGTTTGTAATATCATAATCCATAGCTAAAGTAAAGAAAATATAGGCAAAATTAAAAATTCCCAGTCTGGAAATATCCCCAACACCCACATTTATTTCCTAGTTTTCTTCCTTGTTTTCGAAAATATGGTGGCACAAAAGTGCAAAAGAATACGCGTTTTTTTTTTGTATCTATACGCACTGTTATAGAAAAGTTTATGTTGTGAAACTATAGCTTTAGAAAGCAGTGAACATCTGCTACAAAAACCAAATTTATGTTAACCATTTAATCGTAATATTTGAGCGTCGAACAAGTAAATTACTGCAACTACAACAACAACTACTACTACTACTACTACTACTACTACTACTACTACTACTACTACTACTACTACTACTACTACTACTACTAATAATAATAATAATAATAATAATAATAATAATAATAATAATAATAATAATAATAATAATAATAAAGTTCTACTTTGTTAGGAGGGAGGTTTCCCTTTCGTGAGCATAATAACGATGTGTGTTCTTGTTCGTTTTTCGCCCACCATTGAGAGAGATCTGGTATCCTATTACACGTGGGCCTTTGTTAAGCGATCGGGATCACTGTAAAGTAAGGACCACATGAGAAAGACGCAGGTAGAGAACAAAGAATATGTCTGGGGAGAGTGACCAAACCAAGGCCATCACGTGGACCAGACTTCCTCCCACCCTCCTCCTCCTGTCACAAGGATGGGCGGAAGTCTCGAGCGGCAGAGAAGGAGTAAAGATGACCAGACAGGAAGACGGTGATTGTATACAACAGCGCATTCATTCCAAACATGAGTATATCCAGGCCAGCAGAATATATCCCCTAGTGCACATAAAACCATAATATTTGTCAAATATCGCATGTTTCCTAACATTTTCAACGTTTTTTAGTCTGACTGTGGGACATAGTCGGTTGAGCACTGTCTTAGTTTGTCTATGGTTGCGGTCTCGATTCCTGCCCAGAGCGATGATGTATAAGGGCTTCTAAAGAACTCCTGCAGGACAAAATTGCAACACAACATCGAAACTGATGCGACCAGGAGCAACTTTCACTTTTTATTCTATTACCTTTTTATTGTCACTTAGCTACAATCGGTTATATTTCAACATACAAATTAGGAAACGGTGCAAACATTTCATTACAATACATTATAACATAATACAAGATACAAAATTTTACAAAATAAATTCTATACGTTTGTTGTATAATGACAGTTAGTTATGATGAGCTGTTTTGTTGTACTGTCCCCTCTCATATGCTGGGCATTTTGTGAAGATGTGTTTTATGGTTAAGGTTTATTGACACTGTTGACATTCAGGTGGCGGCTCCTTGCGTAAACTGACAATGTGAGTGAGTCTTGTGTGTTTGTAGTGTTACAATGCCATGGGTAGCAGTATAGATAACTGATTTAAACAATTTGAATGAATTAGTAAATGTATTACTATCTTTTGAAGCGTTTCCCTAGTTTTAAAAACATTGGAAGACGGTGAAGCGATTCAGTTGGAATGGCTAGCAATAACTTAAAAAATTGTTTTCAAGTAGGTTTATATTGTGTTGGAATAGTTTATCTCTGCTAGTCTTTTCATACATTGTTTCAATTGGAATGCCTAATTACATTTCGTCCGAATTTTGATTTCATTTGTACAACTTTACGCGTGATTTCATTGCCGTAAATCTAGCATTGGGAACTATCTAGTGAAACTAGCACACAGTACTTCAAAACTTTTAATAATACATTAAGGGGGGTATTAAAAGCCCTGTTCCCACCAATGTTACGTACACCTCCTAAATTCGTTACCCAATACCTCAGAAGCTATTTAGATATCAGACAAATTTTTACAGGGTGTAGATGAACCTCTTCTAAGACCACTAATCTACTTTTATCCAATAAATTTGTTTATTAAGGAATCATCCTAAATTTTATTTGACTATCTTCAATAGTTTCTGAGAAAACAGGTCTTTATTATAGACCTATTTTTCTGCATAAAAAATGCAAAGAAAGAAACCATATGGTTTGAGAGTACAGGAACTGCTAGTCATCCTCCGTGGTCTAGGGGTACCATGCTAGCCTCTGGTTCCCGGGATTGAGGGTTCAAACCCGGCGGAGGGCGAAGGATTTTTTCGGGTGTAAAAATCCCTAGCATGTTTTCCATTGCCATTGGTCCCGGTCGTAGATTTACGTCACGTTAAAAGATCCTCAAGCCTGATAAAGAGAGAGGCCTCTGAGCAAAATTTGCTTTCACACCCAGTATAGAATGGGACGCAAGAGCATCCATAAATAATACTCAATTTTTAGGAGCTGCCATTAGTAGCAATTTGTAGGGTAAAACTGGGCTTTAGTTGGGCTAAAGTTTACCACTCTACTCCAACTGCATTAGTTTTTTTTTTTAATGAAGTGGTGCACAATACAAAATAGCAAAATATAATTAATTGCTACTGTGCCTACAATGATAAAACATACCTATATTACATTAAAGAGGGAATTTCAGTGACTAAAACTGCACCAAAAAAACTAAATATGTAAATTTTCATGGCAATTTCTGCCATTTAATCCCCATACCGAGCGAGGTGGTGCCGCGGGAGGTCCTGGGTTCAACCCCCGGGCCCGACCAACCTTACCGAAGGTTTTTTTCGCGGTTTTCCTCGGTCGCTAGGTGAATGCTGTGTTGGGTAATTCGGTCTGCGAATTTTCCTAACATCCCTTTTATCACTACATTTCATTTCCTTCTTCTTCACCGTCATACCAGGCGTTGGGCTGATGAACCATCCTGGATATGCTATGATCCAGAGTTTGCTTGCTCCTTGAGAGACTACTGACACACGGTATTGGCTTGTAAGTTCTTGGGTGTGTAAGAGGAGGGAAGCTCAGATTATAAACATTCGTGATTTTAATAATCGGAAACTATGGCGATATGGATAATTAATCTTGAAAAGCTTATATATTCCCAGATTTTACGGTCTAAATTGGCCCTCATTTACTTACATAAAAAAAACAAGAATAAAGATTTTTGATTATTGATGTTCAAAGCTCTTTCTGAGCGCTGTGTTATGTAATGCTGCATTTTATTTTGAACTTAAATCAATTTCTACAACATTGTAAATTTTAACTGATATAGGTATTCATTGATGAAGCTTTCCCTTAATTCGGAACCGAAATAGTGACGATAGAGTTTCACTATCAAGGATGGATGCTGAGCCAAGTAGCACGATAACCTAGTTGTACAACGGAGCGAGACGAGTGAGAGAGACGGGCATGGAGCCAAGGAGATTGTTTTGTTGAACTGGTTTTCTCGTCCACTCTTATACCGAGAACAGGTGGCCCTCACGTCGTCCGGTCATTATATAAAACATGATGGTGTTGTGAGAAAAATCTCAAGAGAGCTCTTTCTTCATTTCCCTTCCCTTCTCTTCCTTTACCCGTTCTTCAGGGCTTGTTTTATTTCCCTTCCCCGCCGTGTAACTGGTATAGTCTATGATTGAGAGTAATTTAGTCTGCAGAACTTTTCTCTTCTCTTTCTTTCCTGTGCGGGAGAAACGATAAACAGCGCTGACTCCCTCCTTATAATCCAGTGAAGGATTTCCTGTCGTGTATTTCGAAACTGGACTTAACATAATAGTGACCAAAAGACGTGCTGGCATTCTAACCGAGTCAAGTATTCCTCAAGCCTCTCATTTACAGTGGAAGCTAAAATTTAAAGGTCCTGGTCAAGGTGAAATGGCATCAATATTCGAATATTTTATATTAACCAAACAAAGAACTGAAATTGAGAGAATGATGGCGTCCCAGTTTCTCTTTCGATGATTGCGTTAGTTCCATCTTACACCGCCCTAGCAATCTGACCCAAGCGTTCCCCCCCCCTCTCTCTCTCTCTTTCTTTCTTTCTTTCTTTCTTTCTTTCTTTCTTGCCAACTTATTCACAATAAGATTTTTTTTAAATGTAAGAAATCTCAGCAAAATTGCAAATGCACTGCCACGCCCTTGTTTAAATCGTCAAATAACTCGCTCAATTTCATCCGGATAACAACAAAGGTCGGACTTACTGTATGTATATTTCACGCTTGCCAACTTTTACGGATTGCCCGTAAAATGTACGCGAGCAACGGAGGGCGTTTTTAATGTTTTGTGGGCAGATTCAAAGTGTTGCAGATTTTCATCACCGGCATGACTCATGAATGACATACGGATTAAAATTTGTTTGAAGCAGTAATCACGAAGTAAATGGAAGTGGACATTCAGTAATGGACGACGTAAACTGTAAAGTCAGCTCCCTCATAGAAATTGTTTATCTAATTCGCATTGTATGGCTGCAGGATATAAGTTCCCCATTTTTGTTTGTAGTGAATGTTATGAAGCGTAAAATATGGACTAGAAATCTGCGAATAGCATAGGAAGTGGTGTTCTTTGCTTCAATACGTGTTTATTGTGGTACCAGGAAGAATGTCAGCATGTGTGACAGAAGGAAACAGTACTACCAGGTCTTCAAAGATTCTAATAAAACGAAATTTCCGTTTATTTTACATGTAATTTTCATAATTTACGCATTTCTAAATTTCAAAAGGATTACGTTTTGCTGGACGAGGGAAAGCTTTGTGGGTTTTAATTTAAGGAACTTGACAAGTATAATAGTAACTTTAAAAAGCCAAACATTGAATGTTTGAGAGTGTTTGCCGAGTTTTCACCGATCAGTCCCCCTAAAGAAGGAAAACTGCTGAATGTTTTCAGTTATCGTTTTCTAGCCTAAAGGAAAGCATGGCTACTACGAATGTTGAAACACAGGAAAGGATGATAAGGTTGAAAGAACCTGATCGTTGAAGCTGACATGACATTATTGTATTAAGATGGCTTGCTGTGCCAGTACTCCAGATACACTGCAGAAGTATGGATTTGCGATACGCCACTGCCGATCTCACGCGGAATGCATGAAGGCGAAACGGAAGTAGTGAATGTATAAATGGTATGTTGTACGTGCCACCTCGCGGCCGCCATGAAAATGTTTTCTCTCCTGTCACAGGCTCACAGCTGTATTCCTGGATCCCCTCCCTTTAGATTTCAATTAAGATAGGAGCGCATAACTTCTCACCGTGGCGTTTTGTAATTTCAGATTAGCTTAAATAGGCTTATAAAACTCTTTTTGGTGCTCCTCTCAATCTGCTCAAAAATTCTTGTAAATGCTAGTGATGCTGCCAACGTAGCCTTTTAATGACTAAATCTAGTCTTTTTGAAGAGACATCCACTAGTTTGCGAGAAAAGCCACTAAAGGCATTTCCAACCATTTTACATAATGGAGCCAGTTTTAGTCACTTTTATTTTCTCTATCACTTAGAAAGTAGGTAGGGAAGGTATTGCATTCCACCCAAAAATTCCATACTGAGATTTCACCAGAAGTACATGTTTTGGGACCCTCTGAATGCAAATAAAGCATTTTTAGAAAGAAAAAAAAAGGTTCGTTCGTGTGTGTGTGCGCGCGCGCCTGCCTTTGTTTGTGAACACCATAACTCAAAAACGAAAAGTCGAATAAATACCAAACTTGATATTTAAGTTCAGTACTTCAAAAAAAGATGCAACACGAAGATTTTCTCTCTATCCCAAACTCCCTTTACATGGAAGATGTTTCGAATTTTTTTATTTTCTAAACTTGACTAACGATTTTCATTGAAATACTATATATTAAAGATATTTACATTACAAATACAATCTATATCTTGAATTGTCTGGGAATAGTCTGTGAAATCTTCTTTATTCGGAAGGAATTTTGTATAATCTTATATAACTGGTAAATGTTTTTTACTGCACAAAACATGAGAGCTATTTGAAACGCACAACTCATTTCAAATAACGATTTTTGCGCCATCAGCATTTTCGGGATATCCTTATTAATGATTCGAGTTGTTCAATACTTAACTATTCTTTTAAAGTTCCACCTACGTCATGGAAAGTGTATGGAATTTTAAGGCCAGAGTATAGTTTTTGTATCTATAAAGAAATGTGTAATGCATCTATTTCCGGAAACGTTTATCTCGATTAAAATGAAGTAGGAAAATAAACTTTCGTAAGAATAATTTGTATACCCACTAATAAACGATAGAGAGTGGAGAAAGTCATGTGAATGTAACATCAGAATTTTTTTTTCAAATATTCAACAATTTCTAGCCATTTTCAGTTTTCATTGTTAATTTTTAAACTGAATATCACCAAAATATCACAGAGAAGTCGATAATAGTATATACGTTAATGAAAAAATCTGATGTGTTACACTCACATGACTTTCTCTACTCTTGTGCAAACTATTTTTACAAACGCTTATTCTCCATCTACTTCATGTTAATCGAGATAAACATTTGCAGAGTCTATCTTATTGCTAATTTTCTTGTAGATGTAAGGGGATAATATATTTACAAGGGCAATTTGGAAATACAGTAGCCTTTAAGCACATACATATCTCTTAATTGCTGGTTGCTAGGTGCAGCACCATTCCCTTTCCCGCAGATTAATACTCTTTGCATATCTAAGACAAAAAAATGAATAACGAATTCCCATTTGAGAAAATAAGTATTGAAAAATTTAAGGGAATAACAAGCAATATTTCGAAAATGGTTCACTCATCAAAAAAAATGTATATGACATAAATTGTGTATTTTAACGCGATCTACATTTTTTGTGCAGTACAATTTTGTCTATCTCTTATGGTTTACCAGTTATGCAAAAGTCGTTCACAATGAAGAATACTTTTGGAGACATTCCCAGAAAATTCAAGATATAAATTTTATTTGTCATAAAAATATCTTAATCATATGATATTTTAATCAAAATCGTTAGAGCCATTTTTGAGAAAATTAAAATTTTCGAAAAATCTTCCATGTAAAGGGTAATCTGGGGTGGGGAGATTTTCTTGAAAACCTTCGTGTCGCATCCTTGGAAGATATTGAATCTAAATACCAAGTTTGGTGTTTATCCGACTGTTTGTTTCTGAGTTATGCTGTTCACAGACAGACACACACACGGACATGTTTCCAAAAATGCTTTTTTTTGATTCAGGGTGTCTCAAAACATGTATTTCCGGTGAAATCTCGGTATCGAATTTTTGGGTGGAATACAATACTTCCCCTACTTACTATACGTAGTAGAGAAAGTAAAAATGATCCATCTGGTAAAATATGCGAGTCACAATTTCTCATTTCCTTTGGTGTTTCCGCAGAGGAGTGAAGATATGAAGGTTTGGAAATAAATAATACCTGCCGAGTTGCAGCCTACAGACATCTGCGAGCTACAGGTTAGAATTCGCCCGGACGAATGTTTATATATGGCATCTCACATGAAATCTGTAGGACTGGTGAGCTTGGAATCCCCCCATACTACTCTGAGCTTTTTATGATCAAAATGCAGAAAATTGTTTTACAAGGTTGGAAAATCCCCGCCATCTCTCTTATTAAAGTGAAACCTTATTTGCGACCTTATAAGGTGCTCCATACCTTTCTGATAGTCACATTTAACCACGAATCATCAAGAGTTGGCAACACTGGTAAACATATACTGGAAGTGGTGAATAATGTTCCAGAACTCGGGTATTTTGTTCTGTTTGCACGCATAGCAACCAAGCACAAAAACAAAAGGAGTATAACTTTGCTTGTTGATACCTACTTGGTACACATCAGTGCTGCCCCCTCGCGTAATATTGTTTCCCGACTAATGTTTACGTTAGAACATGATAGCAACGAGTTCCATCAACTTTACTGCCGGAAGAGGAAGCTGGCAATACGTTTGGCTTGGCTTTTATCTTATCGTGAAATTCCATTTTTGACTTCACGCCCTTTATGTTGCTACATGGGACTACCGACGTTAACCCGTGGATTCGCTGTGTTACTTTCTCTACTACTTACCTGTGGTACAGGAAGTATTGTATTCCATCCCAAAATTCGGTACCGAGATTTCACCGGAAATACATGTTTTGAGACTCCCTAAAACCAAAACGAAAAAGGTCCGTGTGTGTGAACAGCATAGCTCAAAAACGAAAAGTCGGTTAAATACCAAATTTCCTCATCATCTTCCAAGTATGCCGCACTTAAGATTCTCAAGAAAATCCCTCCAACCCAAAATACTTTTTTTTTATTTTTTATTTTCTCAAAAATAATCAATAATTTTGATTAAAACATCATATGTTTAAGATATTTGCATGACAAAATGTATATCCTGAATTTTCTGGTAATAGTATGTCTTAGTTCTCTTCATTCTGAATGACTTTTGTATAATTGATAAACTTAAGAGATAGACAAAATCTTACTACACAAAAAATGTAGTTCTCATTAAACCACGCAATTTATGCCATAAAACTCACACGAATTTAAATATTTCCGAGATTTTCTTTGTTATTGATTTAAATTCACAGATATCTTTACCCAAATGGTAAGTCGCTACTCGTTTTTGCTCGTGGAGATACAAAGAACACGTAGAATTTCATTTTAAAATCTGACTCGCTCTAACGTATTCCTACAACGAATGTTTAATTAAAGTTTATCTCGAACAAGAAGTAGACGAAGAATAAGCTTATGTAGAAGTGTGAGTAGAGTCATGTGAATGCAATGCTTTTTCATTTCGTCAATTATGACTAGCTAATGTGGAAACAATTGGATACTCTGATATATTACTCGCGGTCTAAGTTATTGAAAGCGGGAGATCTATCTTTTTCGACAGTCAAATGAAGCGTAAGCAATCCCACTGGCGTTAACTACCTACCAGTGTAAAGTCCAAAGAATAATGCTTAGTAATTGCAAAGCGGACATGCAGTTCATTGTGTTATGAAGCGATTTCCTGTTGAGCGCTTTACTTCCGCCGACAATTGCGTCAGCTCAGATATCGCGTCCTAAAAACTATAAGTAAATATTTGAGGTGTTACGATATCTCGCTATTGGAGATATTCGCGGAATAGGAGTAAATTAGTGAAAAAACATTCACCATTCTTTATTTCGGCGCCTTTTAGAAACTGTCAGAAACATGGATCTGAAGGAATTTGTACAAGACAAGCTCGCTAAACCTGGCGATGCCAATCTACCTCTCTATCCAGTAGCAAAGTAGGAGAGTGCTGGGAGAGGTTTCCCCTTCGCATGCTTCGCAGGCTATACAAAGGAGCACTATGACCTACGGGAGGTTTATTGCGGCTACGGCCCCCCGGGAGGAAGGAGTGAAGTGAAGGCACCACAGGAGGCTAAAGACCTCAGGCAGACAGGTTACATGACGCGCCAAGTCCCTAACAGTTCCAGGCTCGAAGATCCGTCGCAGTACTGGAGCTGCATAGAGAGGGCGATGAATGACCAGTCAACCAAGCAGCCCTCTAGTGTCCACGAGGAGTGCTCTTTCCTTTGAGCAAGCACTCCGCGCCGTCTGTTCAGTACCGCCATACACCACCAGACCTAGAAGCACACCTGAGAGCTTAGAAGGAAACTGACGGAGAGTAAAAAATAGTGGTAGATGGGAAACCACCCCAGCATTCATCCTTCTGACCAGGAAAACCTGAAAACACCTAGGTCAGATGTGCGATCGACGCAATCGAACCCGGGACCTCCCGAATGCGAACCTCAGACGTTACCGCGGAGCCATCTCGCTCGATAGGTATACCTAGTTTAAGACATTGCCGAAAGAAAAATTACAACATGAGTATGGATTAAAAATAAACAAACCACAAATTATTACCTCTATAATCGAGTGATCAGCGTTCTGGCTTCGCAACCCAGAGGTGCCGGGTTCTATTCACGGCTGCGGCGGAGGAATTTTTCTTGAATTAGAGTATTCCGTGCCCTCCGCCGAGTCTGGAAATATGCACGTGGGAGTGAATGTGAGCAGATTTCCTGACGTAATCAATAAAAATGTACACTCAATGAGTTGGTTGTTTCTAAAGACAAAGCAGCTGACATGATCTTAGAAGTAAACGGGGTCTATACAAAAGAGAAAAGAAAGAAAGAAAGAGATGAAACGAAAACCCAAATTGACGATTGATGTAAACTAGAAATAGCAATAATATGGCTCAGCAATATAAAACCTACCTATACTGTTTTGAAACGTTACCTACGATGCACTGATTGCAAAATACATGGTACTATGAGACCTCTTCAAGAAAGCAAAAGAACATTGCCATAAATATAGTCAGCAGTAAGGAATTTAACAATATCCACAGAAAACAGGAGAAGAATATAACAAAAAGCAAAGAAGATAAAAATGAATACACCCTATAAAATACTACATTTGACAATATTAGTGGGATGTGCCCTCTAAGCTGTTTGAACTGATTAAACATTGCGTAACAGCTGCTTTTGTTGTTTACTAGAACATTAAGATGATACAATACCATTTAGAATTTTCCATTGCTTCTCTAATTTAGCCAAGCTTTTTTCACCATTCCGGTGATCAGAAAGCGATTGACCGAAGAATCCCATAGCCCGCACATTATCTTGGCCTAAGAGGCAACTATTTCAGTCGCAGCAGTGCACATCACGCCATCTGCAGTGCGAGCGGAGTGTGAAGGTCAGACCTTCCCAGTCAGTTTCCTGGTCATTGGCATCTGGCTCGGTGCATGCGTCACATAGACAAGGGACAAAGAGGAGAGCCAGCTCAAGGTAACTTACGCTCCGGCTGCCATCTATTTACATATGATGTCATGACAAAAGAACTGCGATGCGTTGCACTTTTCCAGCCATTACGAAAAAAGTGCACTGTTGTTGCGTGCCATCGCACGCTTTGGACGATATGATTTCTTCATCCGTCATACGGGACGGCATCACTCTTGTTCTGCGTTTATGTTTCACGAATAATAAAACAAATGGCGTAGTTGAAATATGCTGTAAGACAAAGTTAATTTTAATACTTCATATTTAAATGAATCCTAAGACCACGCATTATTGGCAAATTTAGCTCGTCTGGTAATATTATTTAGAGAAAATAACAATTGTTCGTTATTGTAAGAAATGTAACGAGAGAAACGAAATCCACAACACAATTACGATGTATTCCAGGGGGATTGTGTAAGAATTTGCCTCACTGCAGTGAAGGTTCACTTGAGTTTCAACCGTTTGTTCATTCCATTTTTGTAAATTTAGATACAATCTGCTCTCTTTGGCGACAACGTTTTAGCTCCTAATTCCTTTTTCTATTGCTTGAAAATAAATACTCCTCTGATCAGATTTACCACTTTTCATTATTTGCCATGAACTAATCGAAAGCTGCTGATATTGTGCTACTCTAAAGGTTAACATCCGGCTTGCCTTTGCCTCTCGGGAGCCTCTGTGAAACACCAAAGTCAAATTATTTATTCTCGGAAGTTGCACCAATGAGCGTGTCACTTCAGCCATTGAAAGCAAAGAAATCGTTTCACTCTACGTGAAGTTAATGCCTGAGAAGCAAGTTGCATGCAATTGGAGTATCAGAGTAAAAGTACTTACTTGTTTCTTGCAGGTACCTATGAACGCTTAAAAACAGAAGCCTCTAATTGCGAAGGTTAAGGTAATGCGGATTTAATTTAATTTAACTTAACGGAGCTGATTGTAGTCTAGAACGCCATAATCTCCCAGTAAATACTTCCATTGGCCCAAATTAAGCAAGATCGACATGAGATAAGCACGATCAAAATATAGCATTATTAAACCTCTAAAGACTTCCTGCATATTTGGTAAAGAAGACTTAACTTTTTTCCCAGAGTACATGTAAACCGTTGCTTATTAATTCTGTTTACTGTGCAGAAAAACATTCATACAGCAAGCATCCTTTAAACTCGCCACCGGAGAAAGCCTTTACATTAAAAAAAAAAGTTTGGTGCAGGTAGATCCTAAAACTAGAAAAGCCTGGTCCAAAGATTTAGTATTCTGTTCAATGGCATTTTTAAGTAAATAAGTAAATTATTCATTAGTTATTTTGAATGAACTGGAGGAATTTCAGGACCTTAAACGACGGTTGGCTAGGAAAGCTCAGGAACATTGGCTAAAACTGTTAACCCAGTGTCCGAAAAAGGCTGAAATTAGTTCGGGATTGGCCAAATAAAATCGGGCGTGCCTAGCCCACCTGTGGAGCCTAGTTCGGTTGGCGGAAATGGTTGCAGCCTGCAGAGCTACAACCAGTGATACCGTCTTGGCCCCGCCTCCACGGCCTTGAACCGCTCCACCCAGCAATAGCGTCGGTCCGTCCGCGCAACGCAAAAATAGATCGTCCACCGCGCCCACTCTTCGTTCCATCCGTGCTTTTTGGACTCACTCTACCCGTCTCTTAATTTTAACGGCCATTTTGCTTTGTACCCTATCCAACTTTTGAATTAAGGGCGGACTAAGAACCTCACTTTAAACTTAATCCATAAACTGTTTATGAAACATAAACTAAACATTGACCAATCTTTATATTAAAATTACATAATTCTTAGGACTTAGTTCAGAAATCAAGTCCTCCATCTCCAAGCATCTCTAATCCCTGTTTTTATAACCTTGCTCCGCAAAGTATTCTTTTGCACTGTATTTCCTTCCCCTTTCCCCTGAATGGCTAATGTACACTGAATAGTGACAGACAAGCCGTGTGCAATGCAAGGATAGGCGATAAAAGCGGCATAAACAGTGTCACGATGCACGTGCCTTCGTCATCCTGAGAGGCAGGTTTAAACCGTAGGACCCTCCCATCTATACTCATTCCAAACGCATTAACTCTGTTACTTAATGTATTTAATTAATGTTGTAATGGAAATGGAAATTTAACAATTATCTTCGAACATATTAAGGTAAATGATCATGTTAAATAAGGAACTATTTTGTATCGCATAACAACCTATTCCAAGATAGCAGCCAATGAGAAGTGTACGTGACCGTTATATATAAAATAAGCGAATTAACCTTTCGAAAACCTATATGTCATACCAATGATCAAATGTTGAATGGTTCATTCTCTCAAATAAGGTTTAAGGCCTTAAAATTGGACAGCTGCACATTCGTAGCACTAACACGACTGCGGCGGCAGGACATGTGTTGCTTTATACGGAAATTGAATTGAGTTTTATTTTATCTAACGCTAAGGACGCTCTTTAACTGCTGGGGTCCTCAGCGTCCCATTCTATATTAGTCGTGAAAGATCGGTAATTTTGCTCAGAGGCCTCTTTATCAGGCTTGAGGTTCTTTTGCGTGCCGCAAATCTACGACCACGGTGCCACCAGCTTTACTTCCCTTCCGAAGAAAGCCATGCTAAGGATTTTTACGCCCGAAAAAATCCATCGCCCTCCGCCGGGTTTGAACCCGCTTTATACGGAAGTGCCATTGGTCTGTGGGTATTAAAAGTTCCATTATTCACGGCTACCTGAAGCTCGCTAAATGTTCCCAAAGGGACTGAGGAAGGGTAATTCTAAAGGGCGGTACCAATAATTTTATACTGATATTACAAGGAGAAACAATTGTGTTTGTGGCTGTGTATACAGAATAATCCCGCAGACCACTAACCTATTTTGACCCATTTTGATTCTTTCACTACCGAAAAGCTCCGTTCTTTACAATGGAATGTATTTCCAAGACAGGGAGTCCTTCAAATCCATTTCGCCCAAATTTTCTATACCTACTTTAGACGAATATTCTTCAGGATATTTTTGGTCTTTCATATGTTTTATAACCTCCAATGGAGTAAAGGGAGTTGTTTGAAGTTTTTAATAGGGAGGGGGCTTCCTCATATATACTCCACACAATTTATCTGTGATTTAATTAAATGTTACTTCAGGGATATTTTAGTGTGATAGGGATAAAACTTATAATCTTACGCTACAGAAACGGTTGAAAATTACAGATTTCAGAAAAAAAATAGGTCAATATTCTCAGTTTTGTCGAGATAAAAGGTGGATAGAAGGACCCTGCGAAAGAAAGGGTAGGATAGCTTACAATTTAAAAAAACCACCTCTACACATATTTCTCTCCCCTTGCGTGATACCTCCTTAAGGGTTTTTTATTTTGTTTGTAATAACAACTTAAGTATCATCATGTATGGATTCTCGTATAACCTTTATCATTAATAGCCACTGGATGTATTTGATCATAGGCAATAACGAAACTGAAAATGTTTGTATAGTTTTCCAGCAACTAATGTGTAATACTATGCACAAAGCTTCAATATATTTTAACTTGGGAAACGTATACATATAGATACTAATAAAAAAAAATTCTGATGTTGCACATTCACATTACTTTCACTACCCTCTATCATTTATTAATAGGTATGCAAATTATTCTTACTCAAGCTTATTTTTCTATCTATTACATTCCAAATAAACCTTTGCAGAAATAACTACATTACACATTTCGTTATAGATACAAGGAGAGCTGGAGCTATATGCTGGCCTTAAAATTCCATACCGTTTACATGCAATCGCGAGAAGCAACTGAATGTTGAAAGGACTTTAATAGAGTGACCAAGAAATGAACAATTCGAACTTCTAATAACTGATATTTCAGAAACGGCTTATACCGCTAAAAACGGTTTTAAAATAGATTGTGTATTTTAAAGAGATCTACATTTTTTGTATAGTGCGTTTTCGTTTATTGCTTAACCGTTACCAGTTATACAAGATTATACAAAATTCCTTCCGAATGAAGAGGGCTTCACAGGCTATTACCAGAAAATTCAAGATTACATTTTATTTATCATGAAAATATCTTTAATATATGGTATTTTAATCAAAATCGTTTGAGCAATGTTTTAGAAAGTGAAGAATTTCGAAAAATCTTCCATGTAAAGGGTAGTCTGGGGGGGATTTTCTTGGAAATCTTGTGTGTCGCATCTTTGGAAGGTACTGAGCTTAAATACCAAGTTTGGTGTTGATCCGACTTTTCGTTTTTGAGTTATGCTGTACACAGACACCTTAAGCAGACGCACAACGGGCCTTTTTCTAAAAATGCTTTGGGGGGGGGGGTTCCAGGGGGCCTCAAAACGTATTTCCAGTGAAATCTCGATATCGAATTTTTGTGTGGAATACAACTTCCCCTACTTACATACGTAGTAAAGAAAGTAAAAAGTAAAACGTTAGCTATCTGTGCTGATGAATGACATGTGTATTTTCTAGGGAACATCTATACCAACATAATAAAAGGACTTAGTTGCAATGTTTTCGATTACAGATTTTTTTGGTCGTTTCGACTGCTTGGTCTTATCACGTTTCATAATTTTATAACAGATACATTATTTCAACAGCAATACAGAAGTTTACATGTTTACACTTTGATACAGATTAATGTCATTAAGAAACTGCAAACTTGTTCTTATCTTGTCTGGTTTGTTCACGTCACTGGAGAAATCCAAATAATAATAATAATAATAATAATAATAATAATAATAATAATAATAATAATAGAAAGAATAATGTTGTTCCCCCCTTAGGTATACAATAATACAAACGCGTTTCGACACTGGGAGATGACGGTCGCAGTAGAGATGTTGCTGGTCGCTTCCCCGCCTGTTGCCAGGTCAGGGTGAAAACCCTGTACTGGCCGTGGATGTGTAATCGGCGGAGGAATTTTTTTTTGGGGGGGGGACGTTTGCGTGAAGGAATGATGGGGTAGTCTCTTGTACCATATTTCGTATAAATCTTCTATTATGCTGTGGGACAAACCCTAATGGTCTTTCTTCCCGGAACGAAATTTGAGTCCTGTAGTATTATCAGATATAAAAATTTTTGCACATACAGCGAGGTAAGGTGAAGTTGCTGAAGTATACCATAGTGCGGTGTAGTAGTTTAAGAGTGAATGCCGAAGTGTGGTACAAGTATCAATTCATGCGGAAGTTGATTATGTAAATGCTATTAGCAACAGCCCCGCCATCTCTTGGGAGGCAATGGAAGTTCTAGCCTTTGCTTGGAGGTACTGACCGCATTCAAGGCTGAATTTTATCGAGTGTTTTAGATTGGTCAGTGATGTTTGCGTGAATGTCTTGGGAATGTGCCAGTACTCAAAGGTTGTGCTGTAAAAATAATGTAGAGCAAACACTTAAGTGGGCTCGAAATAATTCGTTTACGTTCTTCTTGACCAGACTAACCAAGCTTGAAATCAAATTGTACCGTTCCTGAAGCATTATAATGTTACGATGTGCCGAATCACTTCGTAGAAGAACGTGTAAGAATGGTTGAGATTCCTCACGAATCTTCTGGTACTTAAATGAAAAACGAACTGCATCAACTTCTGTTTCGCTTCACAGCTAAAGGTTTTATTCGTCAGCACTGGGTCAAATTCAACCATCAGAAGAATGCATTTGGAGTTGGAGTAGAACTCAAACTTTTCGGACTTGGTGTGGCTCGGTGTATTGGAACATCTCCCACTTAATTTATAATCGCTCCTTCGCGTTGAGTGTAGTGTAGACTACAGCAGATACTTGAACAATCTCTCAAGAAGCAACCAAAGCTTCTGGTGAACTGTCGATTGGCTAGCTCGTAAAGTCATAAACTTGAATCTTGCTCGGAATATCTCGGTCATAAAAACATTTTAACTCGATATTTACCTGTCAGTAAAACCAATAATGATAGCTATTTTAAAACGCAATCAAGGCAAAGAAACTAGCACCTAAAAACAAAGAAGAAAACGAAATCGTAATATTTGGAGCCCATGCATTTGGATCCTTCTAAAGCTGAAGTGACATAGATTGTAATTACGCGCCGATTTCTTTTAATTTACGTACGATTTTTCTGCTGATAACATTAATGTATGCCTCAATCTGACATGTAGATCCCAAAACGTCGTTTGTCCAAAAAGAAAGAAAAGAAAGGAGAAACAAAAACATAAATAGTTAAAATGAATACGTGTAGGTATAGCAATCAGCGCACAGCATTGAATATATAAGAATGAAGCTTATTTGAACATCATCTGTACTGCAGTACGGTCTATCAATTTTTACTTTCTCTACTACAAGTAAGGAAAGTATTGTATTCCACCCAAAAATTCGATGTCGAGATTTCACCCGAAGTATGTTTTTAGGCCTCCAGAATAAAAAAAAACAAAAAAAAACGAAAAGTCGGATAAGTACCAAACTTCTTATTTATGTTCAATATTTTCTAAGGATGCATCAGGAAGATTTTCAAGAAAATACCCCCACCTCAACTGCCCTTTACATGGAACATTTTTCGAAAACGTTTATTTTCTAAAAAATGGCTCTAACGATTTTGATTAAAGTACCATATATTAAAGATATTTACTTGACAAATAAAATGTTTATCTTAAATTTTCTCGGAATAACCTTTGAAGTCCTCTTCATTCGGAAGGAATTTTGTACAATCTTGTATAACTGCTAAACGTTAAGAGATAGACAAAACGTACTATAAAAAGAAGAAGATCTCTTTAAAACATAATTTATTTCAAATAAGTTTTTTTTGTGGCATAAGCCATTTCTGAGATACCGTTATTGATGGTGGGAATTGTTCATTCCTTGATCAATCTTTAAAGTCCTTTCAACATTCAGTTGTTTCTCGCGATGTCATGGAAACAGTATGGAATTTTAAGGCCAGCATATAGCGTCCAGTTGTTAAACATTTGACTATCGCTGTTTCCTTTGTATCTATAACGAAATGTGTAATGTAGCTATTTCTGTAAAGGTTTACTGGAATTAAAACTAGTAGATAGAAAAATAAGCTTGAGTAAGAATAGTTTGTATACTCACAATAAACGATAGAGGGTAGAGAAAGTGAATGTGAATGTATCACATCAGACTTTTATTATTAGGGCTTTAACATACCGCATTGGTTTCACATTCTGTTACTTGTTGCCGTGTGGTTTCGATAGTAATGATACATATGCACACGTTATATGAATAAAAATGTGCAACTTTCGGCATAAGAGAAAATATTGAAATTTTGTATCGAGTAATTTGTATCTGTACCATGGGCTGAACTTTAAAAATTCACGCCGCGAGGAAAGGATGGCTTCACAGAGTAAGCACTTTAAAATAGAGATCTAGGGGGAAAAATCTCAAGGTTACGATTGGTACAATCTTAGCTCTAATGGAAGTTAAAATTCCAACAAAGTAGTTTTGGTAACTTGGGTATGAGTTTTAATGCTTTGATTATCTTCAATGGAATACAAAATCAATAGAACTTAACAGGATGTGTATGTGCAGACAAAGGCAAATTGTGATTGTAGCGTGAATGTAATAGCCGCACGTTGTTGCTCGTACAGCATCGTATTAAATTCAGGCGCAACTTAAAAAATTGCTAATAAATTAATTTTGGTACATTGCCAATAAAGGACATTTGGCAAACGCAGGTCGTCCTCTGCTCCGAACAGAAAACTTTCAATATTTCTTTTTCTTAACGTGAGAAAGTAAGTGAAAGTAAATAACTGCACCAAAATACCATAATAATCAATTAAATTCAGTTTGTTCATTTATTAAAACAATTTACAAGTATTTAAAGGCTTTCGTCAAGGATGCAGCAAAACAGATGAATAATAATGCACAGGAAATACATGAATAAAATTGAAACATTTCGTAGCCTTAAAAAATAACAATGTAATGTCGATGGTTAAAAAAAGAATGTTTTTCACTTAATATATGGCACTCAAAAAGAAAACTAAAAGGTGTAAAAGGGCTGTTAAACGTGATAATAGGAAATTATATATAGTAAATAATTTATAACAGTGGAATGTAACCCCTAAGTTCTATTTAGAATTGTATTTAAAATCATATGAATGAAGGCGCCATCTTCAAATGATTTGCTCATTATATTTCGGTATTTAATTTTGAAAACTGTTGCACAGAATAAGTTCATATTGTGTGTAAAATTTGCTGCAAAATTCCAAAAATTGTATTTTTATTAATGTATTGCCATTTCCTGTCCAGTTTCATGAGGAATGACTCGCATGTATCAATCACGCTACATTGCATCCATCTTTAGAAATATACGCAGTTTTTGGTCCCTGTTTGGCAACATTGTGTGCCTCTGTAAGATGGGCGTGTGTGTGACATTGACCATGGCAGTGAGCGCACCTGCCAACCGGCCTCTTGCCAGCAACCAATTGCAACAAGTAAGAGCCGTTTAAAATAGAGTTCCTTCTGCGTAGCTGGGACACCGCCTCTGCCAGATTCTCATTAACAGTTCCTGCTGCAGCGTGGAAATACAGATATAACATTTTGTAATGCCAGTGTCCATTGCAGTGGTTGCTTTCGAAAGAAAATACTAACACTTGGTTACCTTTAATCTAAATAAATGACCTAATTCTGAACGTTTTAAACTGAAGAACCCTTGACAATTTGATGGGATTTACTCGATATGTAAATATGAAAGAATAGAAATGTTACATTCACATGGCTCTCTACCAACTATCGCTTATTTTCATATAGCTTTACAAACTAAACTATTTATACAAATGCTTACTTTTCTATCTACTGCATGTTAATCGAGATAAACTTTGCAGAAATGATTTCATTATACATTTCGTTGTAAGTTAAAGGAGGATAGAGGAAACCGAATCGATATTCACATGTTTAAAAACTGGTCGCTGTATGTTGGTCTAGAAATTCCATAATCTTCCCATGACATCGTGAGAAACAACTGAGTAGCAGCAGTGCTTCAAAAAATTACTAAAATATTGAAAAATTCGAACCAGTAACAAATATTTCAGAAATGGCCACAACAATTTACTTGAAATTAATTGTGGTTTTTAAAGAGCTCTACATTTTTCTGTGTTGTACGTTTTTATCTCTACGTCTTAACGTTTAACAGTTATACAAAGTTATATAGAAATCATTCAGAATGAAGAGGACTTCACAGCCTATTCTCCGAAAATTCAAAATATACATTTTATTTCTCATGTAAATATCTTGAATATATGGTATTTTAATCAAAATCGTTAGTGCCATTTTTAAGAAAAGAACGTTTTCCATGTAAAGGGTAGTTTGGGGTGGGGAGGACTTCTTGAAAATCTTTTGTTACACCTTTGGAAGATTCTGAACTTAAATACCAAATTTGGTATTCATCAGTTTTTGAGTTATACTATTCACACACACACATACAAACCCGGGCCTTTTTTTTCATATAAAATGCTTGTTTTGAATTCACGAGGTCTCAAAACGTGTGTTTTCGGTGAAATCTCGATATCGAATTTTTGGGTGGAATACAGTAGAGGAAGTAAAATTCTTGTTTGAAGAAACTGTAAAGAACCTTTAATCACCTCATTGCTTCTATGTTTGTTTGCAGTACCAGGAGACGGCTACGGTGGTTATCTGTCAAGTCTGCCCCCACCGCCGCCCCCACATCAGTACCAACAGCAAGCGGGACAGTTCGCGGCGCCTCCTGCACCCTCGCCCCCGAGACCTGCTATCCCCACGTCCGTCATCCAGGCGGCCACGTCTAGTGTCAACGATGACCTCTATATGCTAGATCTCGGCTTTCAGCCACGCACCAAGAAGAAGATGAAGAAGCCCAAGAGCGGCGAACCGGGCGCCGTCAAAAGGAAGAGTCGGGAAGGTGAGTTACTCAACACCGATGGCACCGTAACAAACAAGTTGTAGTCTAAGATAGGCATTGATGTAGCAATCAAAATCTTTTGGGGGCCTTTTGCCCTAATGCACGACAGGTGTATTATTCTGCTGCTCTGTAGGTTAACATGCGGCTTGCTTTTGCTTCTTAGAAGCCTCTAGGTTAATTCCATGTGGGAAGGTGCTGATTTCTCACTTTGCACCAATGAGCATGTCACTTCAGCCGATGAAAGCAAAGAAGTCGTGAAGTTAACGATACCTGAGCAAAGGCAATACGCATGTTAACCTTAAGAGCAACACAACAATATGTTTTCCCTCCTTTTCTTCTTTGGGCTGGTGCTCTTCACTTATTGTGTGGCCTCATAAAGCAGATAGTGGACGTTTTTAGAGTCCATTACCACCTGATGCACTGACAAGATTGTTTCTTCCTAGAGTTGTGTTCATTAATGCTAGCATTTACACTTACTGCCCTCTTTACCTACATGGGTAAGCCGAGGTCATTAAGGCACATACTCGTGAACGAAAGGTCTGCGGTTCAAATCCCGCCTGGACCATCCTTCCTGACTGATGTTTCTTCTAGGTTTTTCTCAGTCCTCATAACTGCAAATTCTATAGGGGTAGCCTAACTTAAGCCTGGAACGCTTCCTTCCAAATTTCCTTTCCCAATTATCATTTCATGTATCACCAGTGTCCACTGCCTGTGTTGCTGTGTAAGAACAGACATTAAACACTATTATAAAATAATGTAAAAAATTACCTACTTGGTAGAGAATGTTTGCTTCCTGGTATCAAACACGTAAACATCTGAGTTGTCAAAAAATTGCATTTAAACAGGTCTTCCAATACAAAATTATGAGTGTTAAGTTTGCTTCCCTACTTTTCCCTGGATTAGATGCATCCTGGAGTACATTTTTTTCATCTAATTGTCCAGTTTTTGTAGGCTTGAAAAGTTGTGTTGCATCACATGGCCACTTATTTTCATCTAAAAACTGAAAAGAAGACTCCTTCCTCATGAGAAGTATATCAAGTTTTTAGTTTTCCAACATTAATGCTTCAAATGTACACTCTATTGAGTCTTTCAGTCCCAGTGGAAACCCAAACACATCTCATAGAATACCTTTGATGCTACTGAAGAACAATGTCTTGCATGCAGCATCCAACCAGTTAACATCAGATTTTTATAAACATGCTTACAGGAAATTAAATAAATGTTACTGTAAACACTTGCTGTCTTACTTTTTAGGTGACACTTATCAGGGCATGTTTCATCTTTAGCTTTAACTCTCAGTCAGTATATGACCACCAATAAAACACATTCTAAGAAAAGTGATAAGTAAAGCAAGTGATAAAGTAGAAACGATTATGGTTGCAGGCTCAACGACGTACCTGTGGGAGTTCCTGCTAAAGCTGCTCCAGGACCGAGACTACTGTCCCCGCTACATCAAGTGGACCAACAGGGAGAAAGGAGTTTTCAAGCTCGTTGACTCCAAGGCTGTGTCTCGTCTCTGGGGTCTGCACAAGAACAAACCAGACATGAATTATGAGACAATGGGTCGAGCACTCAGGTAAATAGATGCTTACAATTGTAAAAATCACATGACTTTCTCTACTCTTGTACAAACTATTTTTACAAATGCTTATTCTCCATATGCTTCACGTTAATCGAGATGTTAATCTTATTGCTAATTTTCTTGTAGATGCAAGGGGAATTGGTAGGTTTTAAGCGAAAGTCAAATGTTTTAAGAGCTGGTTGCTATGTGGAGTATTCCATTCTCTTTGCATTACCAGGACAAAAAAAATGAATAACGAATTTGAGTATTGGAAAATTTAAGGGAGTAACAAGCAATATCTCAAAAATGGTTCAACAAAAAATATGTATATGACATAAATTGTGTATTTTAATGCGATCTACATTTTTTGTGTAGTAAACTTTTGTCTTTCTCTTATGGTTTACCAGTTATGCAAACGTCGTTCACAATGAAGAATACTTTTGGAGACATTCCCAGAAAATTCAAGATATACATTTTATTTGTCATGAAAGTGTCTTAAATATATGATATTTTAATCAAAATGGTTAAAGAGCCATTTTTGAGAAAATTAAAATTTTCGAAAAACGTTCCATGTAAAGGGTAAAGTGGGGTGGGGGGATTTTCTTGAAAATCTTTGTGTCACATTTCTGGAAGATACTAAACCTAAATACCAAGTTTGGTGTT
This sequence comes from Deroplatys truncata, assembly GCA_030765065.1. NCBI lineage: Eukaryota > Metazoa > Arthropoda > Insecta > Mantodea > Mantidae > Deroplatys > Deroplatys truncata. The sequence continues at coordinate 21,431,738 of CM060979.1, forward strand.
TATCCGACTGTTCGTTTCTGAGTTATACTGTTCACAGACATGTTTCCAAAAATGTTTTATATGCATTCAGTGCACCTCAAAACATGTATTTCCTGTGAAATCTCAATATCAAATTTTTGGGTGGAATGCTATACTTCCCCTACTTACTATACGTAGTAGATAAAGTAAAAATGACAACCTTTTATCCAGATTAAATGCCACATGCCAGCTTATTATAAAGTTTATAATGTGCAGTTGTACTACGTAAAATTAAAAGGGACAATTTTAAAATTCCAATCTCACCTCTGCTTACAGGTGTATTCACAGTCAATGCATAGGCCAGTCTGTTTTACATGATTGATTCTTCATGCAAGAGAACTGTTACTTATATTAAATCATATTTTCTAATGTGTCAGACTGTTGCAATATTAATTACAGTTTGATGCTATAGAGTGATGCTGTTTTGTGATCAACTGTACTTCTTCCCATAGTATAAATACATGTCTAAATGCTAGAGCAGCAAAACTATAAAAAGAGAAAGGCGCTAAAGTGCAAAATAAGATTTTACCTTATTGAAATGAAGCAGGGTGGGGTATGCATATTTCCATGCATTATTATGTTGCTTTTGTCAAAAATTTCATCTAATTGATGCAAAATGCAACTTTTGCTGTCGTGTTGCTCTAAAGGGTCACTATTTACAAAATAAAGCTTTTAAAAATGCTACCTGATTTATGTAGCAGATTTGTTGAGAGAAGGAAGCCAAAGATTTGAGTCATGATCTACACAGAGCTCAAAAGGGAAACTTAATAAAAGTAATGCTGTGTATGACTGTATATTTTTATTCCTTTATTTAAAATAAAATAAAGAACTGTCAAACATTCAGATGAAGAGATAAAACATCAGTTCTTTGTAGTTTTGTATAGGAGTAAATGGTCCACTGGCTGTGGTGTTTACACTTGAATGTTGTTTTTTCTGTGTTTAAGGCTTTGCTTATAAAATGTAATCAAACCTACATTGGAACTCCATTTTGGTTTTCTAAACAGAAAGAATAGTGAGATAAAGTTGATGTAATAACCCAGTAAGCCATGAACTGATTTCAGATGCTCAAGATATCATATTTTTAAGGCGACTTTCACATTGCAAGTGCTTTTTAATTTCTGAGCTTTATATTATCATTAAAGTTATGTATCGCTAATAATCTATCTTAGTTAAACCTATGAGTTTTTTATAATTAAATGTTTTTCCATACGTGCGGTGTGTAGGCTAAAGTTGGACACTTGGATGTTGTAAGTCACATTGGGGTATGTTATTTCCAAATTAATTTGAGAATGCCTTGTGGTTTACTGGGAAAAATTTGAGTTAGTTGGGGAATTTAATGTTGTGCCGGCATGTTGCCATGGTAGCTTCGTTGGTTAGAGTAATGGCATAGAAAGCCAAAGATATGTGGTTCAAATCCTGGCTGTGGCCAAACTATGAATTTTTGACTACATTTTGTGCAGAGAAATATGGCAGTCTTCTTCATATCAAAAATATTCTAATTATAGAAATCATAAAGAAAAGATATTATATTCTACTCAGAAATAAAAGGGAAAAAAAAATGTCATGATTGTTTTGTTTGTTTTTCTAGGTATTACTATCAGCGAGGCATCCTAGCAAAGGTAGATGGCCAGCGATTGGTGTACCAGTTTGTAGATGTGCCCAAAGACATAGTAGAGATTGACTGTACAGGAGCGTGACCTCACACAGACTTGAACCCATAGACATACATGTACATATCGAGTGTCGTCTATGTGTGTGTGCCTTGCACCAGGCAAGTAGAACAAACACGTGTTCTCCCGTGTGCAATTTCCCTTGCTCTCCCCGTCCCAGGGATACTACTGATATTTCTCAACGAAAAGGAAAGCAAGTTTATTTTGCTTACACTATTTTTTATTTGACAAGATCTCAGGAACTATGTCGACTGGTTAATACTAAACAGAAACAAAACCAATAAAAAAAAAGAGGAAAAAACTTTATTTTTGTAAGTGTTTGAACTTGGTGCTGGGACTAAACCTTAGGTTTGGCAGTGAAGCTGTGGTCCAATACACATCTGCACAGAGATGGAGAAGCATTTTGCAAATATTTTTGGATTTTCTTGTTACCTAAAAAGTGAAAGCAAAGAAATGGCATACAACTGCCATACTGATGAATTTTGCTCTTTTAAAGTAGTTAGTTGCACTTTTTATTTGATTTTATACTATTTGTTTTATATTCTGGAAACCTTCTCAAGTTCCAAAGTCCATGGCTAATTCACTTATGAATTAGGGATGAAACAGTGCGACGTTAATACAAATTTTCCTGAATTCATAATTCTCATAGGCAACAAATAACTCCAAATCTGTTTGGAAAGCGATATAAATGAGTATAATGTACATGTTTGTATGTCCGCAAATCTATATGAATATGTGTGTAGTCTTGTAATTTATTTATTTTGTTAATAATAGCATCTCTTAGGGCCTAGGTGTAAGGTATCATTATCATATTCCACCAAAATACTGTATATTTTGATTAAGGGTGCATGGTGCATTGGGAAGATTCCCCTCCCCTCCCAAGTTGTGACAAGGAGTTGAAAATGTTATCTTTGATGTTTTCTCCCTTCTCTTATTCAATAAGTCATTAATTGTCTTTTAAATGTTGCATTTCCATCCGATATTTGGTCACTTTTCCTCCATAGGAGGACTGACGTAGCTTACAGCAACCTCTACCTTTTTAAATTCTGCCATTGCTGCACTTTCTCTCATTGTTAACAATAGAGGCACAAATACATCTGTTCACAAGGGGCTGCTGTACTTAATGTAATTGTTATAGCAAATACTCTTCTTGGATTTTGTGTAAATCAACCTTATATACTTTATTTCCCATTTTCATATTGACTTCTACTGGGACGATTATTATGTTAAATTGTGTGTAATATTAATGTTTGGTATTCAGCTGTGTTGTATATTTTACAACAATATTGTCTTCATTGGATGACTGTTATATCTTGGATATATTCATATACACATATATATTAAAAGAAGAAACATTTTGAAGTATGTAACTTTACATTTATTTGTACTGAATCAGTATCATTAGGCCTCTCCTGTGTTTCTGATATCTTCAAAAAAAAAATCGTTTAGACTCCAAATGTATCAAAATATGAATTTGATAAAAATGTTTTTAGAGCTTTTCTTAACAACCTAATATGTATTTTGTGCGACATGTGCAGTTCAATGTTACAGTATTTCAAAATGCGACTTCTTACATTTAAACAGGAAACAAATGAAAAAAATAAAATAAAAAAAATCTGTGGAACATATCTGTTGTATAAACTGCATGTTGTTCTCAGGTTATTCCAGTGTTTCTGGTTAACTGTGAAGCATATGTAAGGAATTGTTTTAAATGTCTATACTGTTCAGGATAAAATTGTCTTTCAGCCTTTTTCTGTTCTCTGACATATATAATTTTCCTGAAAAAGTAAATGCAGCATGACAGCATTATAAGTAGCATATATGTAAGACATTTTATTTTGTCGCCCGTCATTATTCTGTTTTGTAATTATTTTTAGTACTAAGTATTCTGTGTACATTGGCTATCAGAGCTATGGTACTACAAAACAATGAAATTGTACAAAAGTAAGAAAACAATTAAAACTATTGTCATTGTAACTTTCTGTGATGTATTGAAACGGGAAAAGAGGCAGCAAGACCTGTGATCTGTAGGTGTTCTAGTTGGAGGATGTTGAAACTTGGTGCTTTCTAAAGACACGTCCATCCCTGTAGCTGAAGGAAAAGACTATGTTCAGGTGGAAGAGAAATGAGACTGAGAATGTTGTAGAGTCGTAATGTTAGGCTTATTTCACTTTTCGCTATGTCAGTCTTGATTAGAGCTTTTCTTAGCCAAATAGCATTTGTCATGTCCAAATTTTGCGTCCAAAACGTATGTGATGGCTGAAATTCAAATGAAAGCCCCTTCTCTTTTCTTAACTTTTCAGAATATAAAACGGTGCTCTTGAAATGTTGAACTTATGAAATTTTCAGAATATAATTTTTTAAATTAATGTTATACACAAATATAGCCCACATCTATATAAACTTGAGGATATACTACACATGCAATTAAAAGATTTAATCTTTTCACAATTATAGTGCCTCACAAAATTAAATCTGTTTAAGGAAAAGCGAACAAAAAATTGAAGCTTAGGAAAGTAATACTGGCACAGTGTTGCTTCTTTTCCATCTCATCCCACTCGGTGATCAGATGCTCTTAAAAGGGTGGTCTGAGTAGTATTTTGCATAATACCATATGGTATGTTGCAAAACAAATGAAGCATAGCTCATGAATGAAATACCTGGAAATACTTTAAAAGTTGAGTAAATTGAAATATAATCTGTATAGAAATAGACATGAAAGATCACAAATCAGTTGGTGATATTTTCTTACACAATTGTGGATTGTAAATATGGTTGCAGAGAGGTGATGCCTGTTACTGTAGAATGTATTCTATAATATACATGTTATACTCGATTATGGAGTTTAAATGGAGTCTTTTACATGATGTGAAATAAAAATTTTACCACACAAATTCTCTGTTATTATTTTTAACCCTCATAAAACAAATTTTCCATATTTCACAACCTCTGACTTTGTCGTACAACAAGCTTACAGCCATCTTTACTCTGTGGCCTGAAGAAGGAACTGGAGCAAGACTCACTCAAAGCTGGGTCTTTTACAATCACAATTCATTATATTGTATACAGTCCAGTAAATACACTGCTTATTGTTCATGGTGCATTATGAGAATAAACTTTTGAGTTAACAGGAGTGAGGGGCCATTCACAATGAAAATTAAACATCAACATAACAATGTAAAACTTAAGCATATACTTAATGTGATATATTGTCATGCACAACCAAAAACGTGAATAGCAGCCAAGAGATAGCCACCCAACTAAAGAAGGTTAAAATCACAAAATAGCACCACCTACCATCACTAATTCTTTTCTCCAGTGATTCTTTGCCCATGATCTTACACAGAAAGACAGTGAATCAATTCACGGTGATGGAAAATCTGATGCGATAAGGGCTTGGAGAATTGCCCTCTGATTGGCTAGTTTCTTATGTTTGACGTAAATATAAACATGAAAGCTTGAAGCTTGCAAACTTCTGTATTTGAGTTTTAAGCTTACAGTTATGTAAGCCAACCAATGTGAATGCGTTTATTCAGATAACATGAGAGAAGCTTTTTTGCTTACATCATGCTTATGTCTTAATTTTTCATTGTGAAAGGCCCCTTATTCATGAGTAGGAGGGGCATGACAGTCCCCAAAAGCAACACGTTTTCAGATCAACTCAGAGTTATTAAATTAGAATCATTCCTTATCCTCTGCAGAGTCTGGAAGTATAAATGGGGGAGGAATGTCAGTGTGTTTCAAAGCAAAAATTATTAAAACTCAATATTGAAAGCCTAAGTCAGTGAGTTACAAAGACCATCAGTGGTTTCCAAAGTCAAAGCCTCTGATATGACCATAGAAGTTAAAGGGTTCATACAAAAAATCTGATATGTTGCATTCACATGACTTTCTTTACTCATCCTTCTACAAACTATTCTTACAAAAGCTTATTATTCTATACACTTCTTGTAAATCAAGTTAAACCTTCATTACACATTTATACATTTCATTGTAGGCATAAGAAGGGTAGGCTGAAGTGATGGTCAAATTTTTAAAAACCTGATTTGCTATGTCGTGGTTTTTAAATTCCGTATTCTTTGCATGATCACAAGAAAAAGCAAATAGTCACTTATCACTTGAAAACATAAGTTTTTACAAATTTAAACCTACAACAAAGAATATCTCAGAAGTGGTTATTGACAGAAATGTGTGATTTAATGAGGTCTACATTTTTTGTATAGTAATAATAATAATAATATTTATTTTTATCCATAATAACACTTACATGTTGTCGGATACGTCAGAAATATATACATTTATTTATATTACAATTCATCCAACCTATACAAACATTTTTGTATTAGATATTTGTTTAGTTCATTTTTAAACAGTTTTCCTTTTTTTTGTTTTTACTGAAATCAGTAATTTATTGAACAGTATTTTTCCCATTATTAAGGGATCTTTATCTGTTGACTTCTTATTTACAGTTATTCTATGGTAATTGTTTTGTGACCTTGTTTCATGGTTGTGATAGTGCTTATTTAAGTTACCTACTCCATCTTTACTAACTATAAACATGACTTTAAAAACATATAAAGATACTACCGTTAGAATTTTGTTATCTATAAAGACATTTCTACCTGATTCTCTTCTATTTGCATTATATATACATCTTAAACATTTCTTCTGTAAAACTAGTAATCTGTTCATGTTGGTTATACAAGAGCTGCCCCAAACCTCAACTGCATATTGTAGATGTGGATGTATTATTCCATAGTAAGTCAATTTCAGATGTTCAGAATTTAAGTAATTTGCTAGATTCCTTATTAGGTAGAGATCTGTACTTATCTTCTTACATATGTAGTCAATATGGTGTCTAAAGGCTCTCTTATGGTTTACCAATTATACAAAAGTCATTCAGAATGAAGGCAGAAAATTCAAGATATACATTTTATTTTGTTATGTGAATATTTAAATATATGGTATTTTTAATGAAAATCGTTAGAACATTTTGAGAAAATAAAAAAATTAATGAACATTTTTCCATGTGAAAAAGAGAATTTTCTTGAAAATTTCTGTGTTACATGTTTGTAAGATGCTGAAGTTACAAGTTTGGTATTTAATTGACTTTTCATTTTTGAGTTAGGTATGTGTTACAAACACACCCAGACCTTTTTCTAAAAATACTTTTTTGGATTCAGGGGGCTCAAAACATGTATTTCCAGTGAAGTCTCAGTATAGAGTTTTTGGATGGAAATGTGGAATGCAATACTTCATCTTCTTACTATAGATACGTAGCAGAGGAGATAAAAGTATTTTCACTGCACCGATGTGCTAAACTGTTTTATAAATTTGTTACTAAAATAGCATAAACCATGAGATGCTAATCTAAGCAAACCCACAATGTGGTAGTCCGCAAGAACAGTGCTTGTTGAGAAACTGACTATACACCTGCTTGTGGCACCACAATTTATTGCAGGTAGTCAGGGGCACATGCAGAGTGCATTTTGGGGTGGGGGCTGAGACAGGAATAACTGAAACATGCAAAGTCGGTTATACCTTCATCTGTGGTCACTTTTGGAGGTTCATTGACTAAATAAATGATTGATGTATCAGCGTGATGAACAAACAACTTCTTAATTACTTATGGGACCAAAAGGGGAAACAGGAGTACATAATTGACTAATTTTGAAGATTTAGAAGCTAGTAACAGTGATGTGTCATAATTTAAAATAGAGAGTTGAGGATTGTTACACTACATCACTATGATATTCTTATTTGAATGCGTTTCTCTCTGTAGTTGAGAGAAAATGCTGACGATGGGAACAAGCCGTCTCCCGAAACGCGTTCAAGTAAGAATATCATAGTGATGTAGTGTAACAAACCTCAACTCTCTATTTTAAAAATAAAGGAGTACATAAACTCCCAGCCAGGGCTCATAACGTGGTTGGGTTAACTCCTGCAAATATTGTATATAAAGAATTAATTTTTAAGTCAGTCAATCAGGTGTGTTAACCACTAGAGTATAGAGAGATCCACTTGGAAGTTTCACTTCACGACAGAAGTGCTCTGTAACCATCTACTACAAACTACGTGTGACTAAATGTGTGCAGATAGTAAAATGAGTGAAGTGAGCCATTTAATCAATGTTGCCAATCATAATATGGTATGATAATTTTCTACATGAATGGATTAATTCTGTCATCCCCCAATGTTTTAAACTGTTTTAATCTGTGTAGCATTTTTATTTAGCTATTTATTCATGGGTACAACTGGTAAATGAATACTATAAGTATAAAAGAGTTACAAAAAACAAATCTGAAGACTGCAGTGCTTCAATATTACAGTTTTGAGTATTTTGGGGGGAAGGGGGGTTCATTCCCTGAGCTTAGCCTCTGTTTACGTCCCTACAAGTAGTTGATAGCCTTTCAGTGAATGGGTTTACTTCTATTCAAAAGAAAGGACTCTTATAACAGTAATTAATAATTATGAATCCGTAGCAGGAACCATGGGCATAACTTGGCTTGCAACACTAGTAACAATGCTAAGCCTTCTGATGTGGTATGCAAAGGACAAAATTCATGAATCTTAATAGGTATGCTAATTAATAAATGTTACTAACCACCTATCATTGGGATTTCTTCAAATTTTATTAAAATTTAATATGAGACAAGGTTCACAGTTATTCTGTAGGATATACCCTCATTAAAGTATTCATCATTATACTATTATCTGTTTTTAGATTTAAGAACATTAAAAAGTTTATGTGCAACTTAAATTTTGATGCAACCTTTATGAGTACACGAGCCATTTCCGATATCCTTTCCTTTCGCTGGATAAAGTTCTTATATGAAAATGAGAAGAAAATGTTCTTCTGTTCTCATTTAAAGGATAATAAAAATTTATAACTTTAGCATGGCCTTTATGCACAATTTCGTCAGTGATGGGGTACGTTAATGTATTAGGCCAAGTACCTAGATCTGAATATGTGACTATTTCATTCTCACTCCTACTAGGCCTACCTGAGTGTGGGATAGCAGGTTGGTCACAATCCAATACTTCATTTTCTTTTTCACTTATACCACCAGATGAGAAGGGACTACTTTTAGGCTGTCATTTAGGCATCCTTCGCATTATGCTCAGGTTTTGAAGATTTACGTTGAAGAAACTTTTCGAAAACACCTTTGTGAGCTCAAAAACTGTTCATGATTTAACTTTTTCTTGGTTTTTTGAGCAGCTGATTAATATTTTCGGCATCTGTCTCTTTCATGAGACATTTCACTCTCGGCACATTCATTTTACAGCAGAACAAAAGAATAACATTTATTCTAACATTCACAGAAGAGTTCACAACACATGAATCATCGTGAAAGTGAAAAACTTTAAACATAGGTTTAAAAACTCATAACAAAATTGCAATGCTTCCAGTCGCCAGTAGTGTGTTATTGCAATTTCTTTACTACACACATTGATATTAAAATTAATACACCGTTATTAAAAGTAAAGTTCTTTCCATGAGAGCTCACTTCATTTTCCCATTTCATCTGTAGGAACAAAAATAAAATTGTTGCGTTTTGTTTTGTTTTTTTAACTCTTTGCACGGAGCCAGGTGCGGCCACACCAATTGCATGTGCCTGCTCAAATCAAAATGTTAAGTTGGAAATATTGGGGGAGGGGGTGGCAAGTGCTCCCCTCCAGTAACATCATACATTTAGGAACTATAAACATACAGTCCTTCAAATTGGTTGCATTCCTTGCTTTTCCTGATTTGTATTAATGACATGTCATTCATGCTAGTGACAAATATAAAGTGATTACTAGTGTATCTTTGTCTATGAAAACAATGGAAATTTAGCAATTTTATCAATTTGGAAATTGAAATAATTAAATATACGGTTTAAGGTAAAAAGCTATAATTAAATCAGGACAAAGTTATGTTGATGCAATACATAAAAAGGTGATGTGTTACATTCTCATTAATTTCTCTACCCACCCTTCTATAAACTGTTCTCCTATCGGCTCCATCTTAATCTAGATAAGCATTTGTAGAAATGGTAAGAGTGTGTCGCTAACTGATTGCTTTGAAATTCCATGCTCTTTGCATCACCATGAGAAAAAAATGAATAACAACTTCCCTTTTGAGAAATGTAATTAAAAATCTGATGTGTTACACTCACATGACTTTCTCTACTCTTGTACAAACTATTTTTACAAATGCTTATTCTCCATATGCTTCATGTTAATTGAGATATCGAGATGTTAATCTTATTGCTAATTTTCTTGTAGATGCAAGGGGAATTGCTAGGCTTTAAGCTAGAGTCAAATATATTAAGAGCTGGTTGCTATGTGGAGTATTCCATTCTCTTTGCATTACCAGGACAAAAAAAATGAATAACGAATTTGCTTTTGAGAAAAAAAGTATTGGAAAATTTAAGGGAATAACAAGCGATATCTCGAAAATGGTTCACTCAACAAAAATGTATATGACATAAATTGTGTATTCTAATGTGTACTACATTTTTTTGTGCAGTAAAATTTTGTCTATCTCTTATGGTTTACCAGTTATGCAAAAGTCGTTCACAATGAATAATACTTTTGGAGACATTCCCAGAAAATTCAAGATATACATTTTATTTGTCATGAAAATATCTTAAACATATGACATTTTAATCAAAATCGTTAGAGCCATTTTTGAGAAAATTAAAATTTTCGAAAAATTTTCCATTTAAGTGTAATCTGGGGTGGGGGATTTTCTTGAAAACCTTCCTGTCGCATCTCTGGAAGATATTGAACCTAAATACCAAGTTTGGTGTTTATCCGACTGTTCGTTTCTGAGTTATGCTGTTCACAGACAGACACACACACGGACATGTTTCCAAAAATGCTTTTTTTGGATTCAGAGGGTCTCAAACGTGTATTTCCGGTGAAATCTCGGTATCAAATTTTTGGGTGGAATACAATACTTCCCCTACTTACTATACGTAGTAGAGAAAATAAAAATGAATAAAATAACAAATATATATATATATATATATATATATATATATTTGACATAAATTGTATGCTTTAATGAGATTCACATTTTTTGTACAGTAAGATTCTGTCTATCTCTTACGCTTTAACAATTATACAAAATTCCTTCAGAATGAGGACTTATAAGGCTATTCCCAGAAAATTAATGCTATACATTTCATTTGTCCTGCAGACATCTTAAACAAATGCTACCTTAACATCGTCACAGCCATTTTTGAGAAAATCAAGGCTTTCTATCTAAAGAGTTGTTTGGGATAGGCTTCTTTTTATTTAGGGGTATTTGCGGCCAAATTTCGATATCGAATTTTTGTGGGTGGAACACAATACCTCCTCTACCTATTGTAGGTATATTAGGGTTGCCATATGCCACGGATTTCGTGGATTGTCCGCGACTTTTGTGGTAAATGAAAACGTCCAGGCCGTAAAGGCAAAAGTCCGCGAGTTTTACATATTTGAACTCAACTTCAACAAATTTAATGTTTTTTAAGAAGATGTCAAGGATGACTTTTGAATATGTGTTGCCACATAAGAAAAGGGTTATCTTAATGCATAATTGCATTTCTAGTGAGCAGTATTTAGAGTGGATAAAAATGCCTCCATCCCTGGTCATAACATCGATGTAGGGAGAGTTAAATCAGTTCATGCAATGCTGCAAATACAATACAATATGAAAAATATACGTTTTATGAGTGTATGAATTATTGTGAACAATATCAAGTTCCTTTTATCTGTTCCAGGTTCTGAGAAATACGATAGGTATAAGAAAACTTAAATGTTGATACTGAAGTTGTATTGAATGCATTTAATACATTTTTGATAATGTGACGTGTATGTGTGTGTATTGTCACTCCAGACACATTATTGCGTCGTTGGCGACAGTATTGTTGGAGTAATTCTTTCGGCTGGGGTTTTGAAGTTTCGTCCGGCGTGGCGACTCGCCGCCTTCTAGCTGGTGATCCTAACCAGCGGTGGAGAGTGGGGGCAGTGAGCGTTATTCCTTTGTGTGTTGTGTGTTAGCGTCACTTTTGGTCGAGTGTCTGGTATGTGAAGGTTGTACGTGGAATCGTGAGAATGTAGCCTCGTGTATGTGCATCTCCCCTCAATTTCTTCCTCTTTATCTTTTGTGTGTGATGTAGGGGCACCGTGTTTATACTGAATAAACCACAGGTAATGTGATTAATGTGAAATTCTGTGTATTTTGTGACAACTATCCCACTACCGCTCTGGAATGCGTAGTTAAAGTTTCTGGTCCTCACGCTACCTCTGTCTCCCAATGTATATGCTGGGGTAACTAAAATTTAATATCTAGCTGCAAACCTTTTGGCCTCATCCCAGTATATAATATTTTGTGCTCGCTTAAGGTAAAGTTAAGCGGGTTCTAACCCGGCGGAGGGCGATGGATTTTTTCGGTCGTAAAAATCCTTAGAATGGCTTCCTTCGGAAGGGAAGTAAAGCCGGTGGTCCCGTGTCGTAGATTTACGGCACGCAAAAGAACCTCAAGCCTGATAAAGAGGCCTCTGAGCAAAATTACCGATCTTTCACGCCCAATATAGAATGGGACGCTAAGGACCATAGTAGTTAAGAGCTTCCATAAATAAAACTCAATTTTTATTTAAGGTAAAGTACAATAAATCAGTTTCCGAAACTCTGGATTATTAATTAAATGCACATTTTTCCTACATTAGGGTTCCTTATTCTTCAAAATTAAACAAATGGTTAAAAAATGTCCTGGTTTTGGATTATAAGATTATGGCAACCTATGCTAGACAAAGTAGAGTGATCTGATATGTTACGTTAAAATGACTCTGTCAGTGCATACAGTAGGTAGAGGAGTTATTGTATCTGATGCCCAGATTTCATCGTAAATACATGTTTTGATGCCCCTTGAATCCAAATAATGCGTTTTTAAAAATAAATAAATAAAAATTGTCCGTTAGTATGAGAGAGAGAGAGAGAGAGAGAGAGAGAGAGAGAGAGAGAGAGGGAATTGCCGACACTGCTCCTGCGTCCTCCATACAAGGAAGCAATGCTATGTTTCTATGTTGTTTACTTGCCTCTGACCTCGCCTGACCAGCCCTCTCAGGGTTGAGTCGTTTTTCTGCCACGGCACGGGCCAATTGAATTTCAATTTGTGTTAAATTGTATACTGCTGAGCTAAGGTATGTGGTGCAAGAGTTCTTCAGAATATTTATCTGTTTTCTAAATTCTCTTTCGACCTTCCTAATTCATTTTTTAAACCGGAGTGTTTCATGAAAGCCTTCAGCTCTCTTGCTTGTACTTGTTGAATAATATTAATTTTGTATCAGAGCTTAAGTGTGCAGGAAAAGCCTAGAATAAACACTACAGTTCAGCCACTATTATAACAGTTCGGCTTTACCTCCATTTGACTGTCGAAACGAATCGTCATTTTTACAGTTTACCTGGAATTTTCTTTTAGAGGGTGAAAGTGCCTAACCTCCATAAGATCAAAAATCTGGAATACCTGCAAATGAGACACAGCCATAATATGCAGAGGGGTTTTGGGGGTTGGTTGTTCCGGTGCTACATTTGAGTACAATATCTCCCAGTCTAGAACGTAACTAGAAACCTATTTTGTAGTGAAATAAAATACTTCACAGTGGTCATTAATTCTCATGTCAAAACACATTTGCCGCTTAGATGGGGACAAAATCCCTAACTCCAATTGCTGCACCTTAATCCGAAAATATAGAATTGATTTATCTATATATTTTAGCGCAGGATTAATTCATATTTATAATTTAAATTGATACAAACTGTTTAAAAGTGTATCCCTAAACATAACCTAAATATTTTTGTCTGGCTATGCTGCTTCTAATAGGTATGTACACACAACTGTTAAGAGTTATTGTTTCAAACAGGTATATACTCTTTGGATTCTGAGGCTGAAATCTCCATTTTCTGTGTGCGGCATGGCTATGTAAATATACTGATCTCTGCAAAATGGTTTTATAACATGTTTCACAAGTCTGTTAACGTATTCTCAATTTAAACTTTTAGAAACAATTTGAAAATACAAACATGTTCGTAATACAAAATCAAGTCTTGTTGGAACACTAGAAAACTTGGCTGCAACTTCAACAACTGACACATGAATATCTATCGTGAAATGACAGAAAGACAAGTCCAGATGTTGTGCTTCTCAAGTATATCTTTGTGTAAAAAGGTTATTTCTGTAGAAACAGTGAAAAGTGAACAAATATTTTTTTAAGCTTCCCATATTATTAGATTGTCTTAACGTTTCATCTTTGAAAAACAAAGGGTAACGGTTGCATATACGCCTTCCGATTGAAATGTCGAAGAAAGTGATTCAACGTTCCTCTATTCAATGATGTGTCTATCGTATTTGTCGTTATCTATTGTCGTTCATTAGAAATAAATATTTAAAGTCTGTTCCCTCTTTTTGAATAACCCTGTATTACATAGTTTAAAAGGAGCTGTGAAAAGTCGGAGAGCCTGGAACTCACCCACCGCCCCTCTCTAAGACAGTTTCTTATTTACCAAATAAATCGCTAAATTCAACAAACTACTCCGTTTTGTACTACTGCGCACGCGCGGAAGAAAGTGCCAACCCGTGGGTACCTACAAGCTAAATCCGCGAAAATAGTGATAGTTCTTCTTACAAACACTTGGTACCTACTGCATCTATCCCACAAAATAAAGTGTCATCTTCAGAGGGGTTTATATCATTCCTCTCAGATCCTACGGCTACGCTCTGTCGTCGTTTCTACTTTTAAACAACATCCCTCGGCTACACTTTGCGGCTTACGGCCCTAAATCAGACATTCGCGTAAGGATGTCGGTGTTTGTTGGTCATACGAGGGCTGCCCCAGAAGTACCCGACCTAAAACACCAAAAGTTTGGGAAAAAACATCTTTATTTCTCTACATAGTCTCCTTTCAGCTCGATACACTTTTCCCAGCGATGTTCAATGGCTTCGATACCCTGTTTATAGTGAGAACCGTCGAGTTTTGGAAAGTAGCCATCAACTGCAAACTCCACTTCTTCATTGTTGGCAAATATTTTACCACCAAGCCATTTGTTCAACGTTGGAAACAGAAAATAATCAGAGGGATCTAAGTCTGCCGAGTAGGGTGCTTGAGGAAGCAATTCGAACTTTGACTCATTGATGTTGGCCATGGGGATAATGGATGTGTGAACTGGTGCATTGTCTTGATGAAACAGAACTTTCTTTTTCGCTAAATGCGGCCGTTTTTGTTTGATTTCATCATTCAAACGCTGCAATAAGCTTGTATAATACTCACCATTGATTGCTTTTCCTTTTTGAAGATAATTAATAAAAATTATCCCACGCACATCCTAAAAAACTGACGCCTTGACCTTGCCTGCAGATGGAACTGTCTTCGCCTTCTTTGGAGCCGATTCTGCCCTTTCAATCCACCGTTTTGGCTGTTCCTTCGTCTCAGGTGTGAAGTGATGGACCCATGTTTCATCCATGGTCATCCATCGACGCAAAAACTCGGCTTTATTGCAGCGAAACATCCTCACGACGCTGCTTTTGTTCCATTGTGAGTAAACGTGGCACCCATCTTGCGCACAGCTTTCTCATGTCTAAATTTTCAGTCAGTATGCGAGATCCTGTTGTTTTTGAAATGCCTACGACGTCTGCTAGCTCGCGCACTTTCAGTCGACAGTCATCCAATACCATTTTGTGGATTTTCTTAACAATTTCTGGCGTGGTCACCTCGTTTGGTCGACCACTGCGATGTTCGTCTTGGCAGCTCGTACGGCCTCGCTTAAACTCTGCCACCCAATATTTTACTGTTGTAAACGAAGGAGCAGACTCCCCAGAGTAGAATCTAGCTCAGCTTTAATATTAGTTGGACTAAGACCTTTCAAATGAAAGTATTGTATCACATAATAATGGCCAGTTTTATCCATGTTTACAAATTCGCTGTGAGAGTTCACTATTAATGGCTGCCAAACAATTACTAAACAACATAGCATCGTCAAACTTC
Source organism: Deroplatys truncata (assembly GCA_030765065.1). Classification (NCBI taxonomy): domain Eukaryota; kingdom Metazoa; phylum Arthropoda; class Insecta; order Mantodea; family Mantidae; genus Deroplatys; species Deroplatys truncata. Next base: position 21,447,438 of record CM060979.1, read on the forward strand.
AAACTTAAGCTTTACAAGGGAGGTACTTTCTACCATGGTCATTTGTTTGAAACAAAAACCGGCTTTATATACGTCAGGTCGGGTACTTCTGGGACTGCCCTCGTATTTGGAAGCTGAGAGGATGCCTATCCCTGTGCTTTTCTGAGATGTTGGCTCTTTTCTACAAACAGCACGGTCACAAAGTACCTCCTGCTAGCGGCCAAAGCGTAAAACTAATTCTGGAAGGTAGACTTGGAATGAAGTCCAATAAAGATGCCCTTTCTCGGACTGATTTTAGCTAAAATGTTTGGGATTACCATTGTTAACTTTAAATAGTTTACTATTTCATTGTAACAGCTTTTAAATGGTTTGTTGTTTCACCTTGTTTGATGTTTTTATATTCGCAGTGGTTTTGTGTAAATATAAATGTTATTAGTGCACACACGTCACGTTTTGAAGTTGCTGAAATACGTCAACTACTTTGTATGTGTCTGCTACATGTTTCTTAAAATGTAACTTGTTTGGAGTACGCAAATGTCGTAGTCATCCTATCAGACCAGTGTACGATAACGCGAGTGCGGGATTCGCGGCTCATGCCCAAGAAAGTAACTCAAAAACGAAACGTCGAATAACTACCGAACTTGGTATTTAAATTCAGAACCTTACACATTTAGATTTTCAAAATATTCCCCAAACCAAACTAGCCTTTAATTGGAAAACGTTTCGTCATTTTTGGTTTTCTCAGAAATGACTCAAATGATTTTGAATACAATACCGTTTCACATAACTACATGATAATAAAAATGAACATCTTGAATTTTATCTGAACAACCTGTGAAGTGAACATATCACTCGTCCCAGTTTGGAGCTAATTGTCCCATGTCCTAAAGAAAATCCTTCGGGACGCCAGGTAGTCCCGCTTTCTGAATAATTCAAACAGTATTTGTTGTTTCTCCGAACCGTTGAAATAAACAATGTCACTGGCACCTGAATGCGTAGGTATATCATGGTTTCAAATTTCGCATCTTGCTGAAAGTATATTTTCGGGCACTTTTACTATCCCATGCTAATTTTCCCACTATAGGCGATGGACGCCTAACATTTTCACTTTCTCTGCTGTAAATAAGAGAAGTATTGTATTCCACCCCCAAAAAATTCTATGTCGAGGTTTCACTGGAAATATATGTTTTGAATTCCCCTGGACCCCCAAAAAAGCATTTGTAGAAAAAGTTCGTGTGTGTATGTGTATGTATGTAAACAGCATAACTCAAACACGAAATGTCGGGTAAACACCAAAGTTGGTAGTTAAGTACAATACCTTCCAAAGATGCTACACGAAGATTTTTAAGAAAATCATCCACCCCAAACGAACCTTTACATGGAAATTTTTTCGAAATTTTAGATTTCCTAAAACGGCTTTAACGATTCTGATTAAGATGCCGTAGATAAAGGTATTGAACACATTTACATGACAAATACAATATATATATATATATATATATATATATATATAATATTGAATTTCCTGGGAATAGCTTGTGAAGTCCTCTTCATTCGGAAGGAATTTATGTAATCTTGCATAGTAGATAACTGGTAAACGTTAAACAATAGACGAAAATGTACTAAAAAAATTGTAGATTCCTTAATAAAGGGCAGAGAAGTCGTGGGAATGCAACAATTCAGATTTGTTGTTAGTTTTTATTTTCTAAAAAATGGCTATGAGTTTTATTAAAATACCATGACTCACGAAATGTATGCACATATATATTTTCTGCAAATAACCTTTGCAATCCTCTTTAATTCGGAATGAACTTGGTATAATTTTGTAAAATTCATAAACCCGGAGAGTTAGAAACTTTCTAAAAAAAAAAAAAAAAAAAAAAAAAGATGAAGCTGAAGCTGATCTCTTTAAAATACACACATTATTTCGATTGATTTTTGTGGCAACAGCAATTTCTGAGATATTCGTTATTATTGAATTGAATTTGTCAATACTTCGTCAGTTTTTGAAGCGGTCACTACTCAATTGTTTCTTGCGAAGTAGATAGAAAGAATATGCCACAAAAAACTTATTTAAAGTAAATTGTGTATTTTAAAGAGATCTACATTTTTTGGGTAGTACGTTTTCGTCTGTCGCTTAACGTTTACCAGATATGCAATTTGTACAAAATTCCTTTAAAAGGCTATTCCCAGGATATACATTTTATTTGTCATGTAAATATATCTAATGGTGTTTTAATCAAAACCGTTAGAGCCATTTTTTAGAAAATAAAACATTTCGAAAAATGTTCTATATTAATGCTAGTTTGGGGTGAAAGGATTTTCTTGAAAATCTTCGTGACGCATCTTTGGAAGGTACTGAACCCAAATACTAAGTTCGGTATTTATTACACTTTTGTTCCCCCCCTTTTGTGTGTGTTATGCTGTTTGCAGACACATACACGGACGTTTTTCTAAAAATGCTTTTTTATTATTCCTGGGGCCTCAAAACGTGTATTTTCGTTGAAATCTCGGTATCGAATTTTTGGGTGAATGCAATACTTTCTCTACCTATGTACGTGGTAGAAAAACTAATACGCTGTTGTAAGAATAATTTGTAGGAGAGGTATACAAATAAAGGATACCGGGTAGAGAATGTCGTGTGAATGTAACACATTGAATGTTTGCTTTGTCCACTTCTTCATTCCATATTCTCAATCTGATTTTGTTCGATATTTTATCCTTGATGCTTCTGAACTCAGGAGCGACTTTCTCAATAAATTTCCTCGAAGGAGCTTTCAGCAGTTGTTCAGCATTTCATTTGCTATAACATTATATACTTTTGTCTTGTAATATGATTAGATTAGATTCCATTCTGTGAGTTCACTAGCAGCCATAAAGGCTTGCGAACATAGAACATGTCAAGGAAATGTACAAAAATTACATATAAACGTAAATATTACACAGAATATAGAACTTTTGAAATAAAGTAAGACATACTATATGCGTGTCAAGGAAATGTACAATATAATTACATATATACATAAATGTTACATAGAATACAGAACATTTAAAATAAAATAAAGACACATTATATACAAAATGAAACAAATCAGGTGTAATTTCGTACAAAATCGAATAGCTCCTTACGTTATAAGGTTAACATATTTATAGACAAGAACAGTTATTTCAACTTTCACTAGGCCTGTAGCTTTGTTGGTCTCATCATTTTGTTCTATTTAATTTGTAATGCATAGCATTTACTGTCAGTTCTTAATATACATACATTTAAATAGTTTCATTAATTCTAGAGCAGGCAATTGGAAGACTGGCAATTGTCATTAATATTTACTAATACTACTTGGAGAGCTATATGTGTATTATCATCAGGATAATTTGTCATTCAGATAATCCTGTACAGAATAATATGCTTTTGAGCATAGGTACTCTTTAACAGCAGTTTTAAAGACATTGAAATTGTTAACTTTTCCCATAACATCATTAGGGAGAGTATTAAATATTTTTATGTTCTCATACACTTTTCTGGAAGCAAGAAAGCTTTGCACTTGAATGATGGATGTTACCCGTTTGTCTAGTAAAAAAATAGAGAGATGAAGTTTTGTGTTCACCACAGATGAAGACTTTTTATTTCTGCAAAAGCTTAAATTGAGCTTTGTTTATGGACCTACGGTTCTTAGCGTCCCATTCTATATTGGGCGTGAAAGACAGGTAATCTTGCTCAGAGGCCTCTTTATCAGGCTTGAGCTTCTTTTACGTGCCGTAAATCTACGACACGGGACCACCGGCTTTACTTCCCCTCCGAAGGAAGCCATGCTAAGGATTTCTACACTTGAAAAATCCATCGCCCTCCGACGGGGTTGAACCCGCGACCTTGGGAACTGAAGGCTAGCAGGTACTTCTAGACCACGAAGGACGACTTTATTTTTGTAGTTATTGGTTTTATTCCATCTTGCCAAGTGTGCACATTTTGCATACTAAGTAGTGATAAGACATATCTCTGCTACTTGTTAATTAATAATGGAATGACAATAATTAATACGCAGTCTACTAACGACTCCAGGTAACCAAAGTTATTTGTGGATGTCTTTCTGTTTAAAATGTGTGTGCTACTTTAACTCATTAAAAATAGCGAAACAGCTTCTTCCCCGTTTTTATTTAAAATGTTTTTACTTTCTCTACTACGTATAGTAAGTAGGGGAAGTATTGTATTCCACCCAAAAATTCGATACCGAGATTTCACAGAAAATACATGTTTTGAGGTGCAATGAATGCATATAAAGCATTTTTTGGAAACGCGCGCGTGCGTGCGTGCGTGCGTGCGTGCGTGTGTGTGTGTGTGGGGGGGGCTGGCTGGCTGGCTGGCTCTAACGATTTTGAATAAAATACCATAAGTTTAAGATATTTTTATGGAAAATGAAATGTATATCTCGAATTTTCTGGGAAGGTCTCCAAACGCATTCTTCAGTGTGAACGACTTTTGCATAACTGGTAAACCATAAGAGAAAGACAAAATTTTACTACACAACAATAGTAGATCATGTTAAAATACACAATTTATGTCATATACATTTTTACTTTCTCTACTACGTATAGTAAGTAGGGGAAGTATTGTATTTCACCAAAAAATTCGATTTCGAGATTTTACCGGAAATATATGTTTTGAGGCCCCCTGAATCCAAAAAAGAAACATTTTTGGAAACATGTCCGTGTGTGTCTGTGTGTGTGTGAACGTCATAACTCAGAAACGAACAGTCGGATAAACACCAAACTTGATATTTAGGTTCAGTATCTTCCAGAGATGCGACACGAAGGTTTTCAAGAAAATCCCCCCACCCCAGATTACCCTTCACATGGAACATTTTTCGAAAAGTTTAATTTTCTCAAAAATGGCTCTAACGATTTTGATTAAAATATCATATGTTTAAGATATTTTTATGACAAATGAAATGTATATCTCGAATTTTCTGGGAATGTCTCCAAAAGTATTCTTCATTGTGAGCGACTTTTGCATAACTGGTAAACCATAAGAGATAGACAAAATTTTACTGCACAAAAAATGTAGATCGCGTTAAAATACACAATTTATGTCATATACATTTTTGTTGTTGAGTGAACCATCTTGAGATATTTCTTGTTGTTCCCTTAAATTTTCCAATACTTATACTTTTTCTCAAATGGAAATTCGTTATTCATTTTTTTGGTCCTGGTAATGCAAAGAGAATAGAATACTGCACATAGCAACCAGCGTTAAAATATTTGACTATCGCTTAAAACCTACCATATTCCCCTTGCATCTACAAGAAAATTACCAATAAGATTGACATCTCGATATCTCGATTAACATGAAGCATATGGAGAATAAGCGTTTGTAAAAATAGTTTGTACAAGAGTAGAGAAAGTCATGTGAGTGTAACACATCAGATTTTTTTTCATGTATTTCTACTTTTGACAGGGTAATTTCATTTTTTATGTTTTATGCAATACTTTAATAGTACACTGCGATATTATAACAGTTTGGTAAGCGCTAGTAAGATACGGATCGAGGAAAGAGTTTGTTCAACATCCGGGGTTGCGTTATGCACTTAGCAAGTGTGTATTGCATTTTTTTGCACGATGGGTATTTATATCAACTGAACTATATTAATTGAGATATTCAGAAAGAAACCTTTCAGCTTTCCCAAAAGTAGGGGCTGCCAAACAGACAAAGCTTAATACTTTTACAAATTATTATATAAAAACAAGAATAGCACAAGAAGACAAAACATGATTGTCACTGAAATAAATTCCAATTATGAGTAAAAGAAAACAGCGGAACATTCTATTTTAGAAGGGAAATTACTAAAAGTGTACTGCTGTTAGTCATATGCTACAAAATGAAATTAATTTGAATATAGATGATTTGGGAGAATTTTGATTGAACCTTTAAGAGCAAAAACTGCAATGTTGTACATGAATTAACTGGCCCACGTATGACACAAAGTTTCCGGTGGCCTTCGCCCCAACGTTTAGGAATCAACTTTGTATTTTAATGTTTCTTTAAATATTATATATATTTAGGCTTGCCTCGGCTGCGTCAGTATTAATTCGTAGAAACATGTATCTCTAAGCAGGGGGTGATGCGGCTAAAGGATGTAGGCTTACACAAATTATAATTTTTACTTCACTGCTTTTATTAATCCTTCATGCGATTAAATAACACTTCACTGATATAGAGAGTTGTGAGATTATTTATTAGTTACTTTCACTTTTTAACACGTAAACTTTATAATATTCTCGCCGTAATGAATTTTATGTCTCGCACTGAATACGTATTGAACTTCTTGAGAACGCTGCCTAGCGTCCAGTTGGGTACGCTATCTTCTAGCGACTGACGTTTACCGCTTAAATTTGTAAATGTTTCTATTTCAAGTCTCTGATTGGCTAATCCTACTCCAATAGAATAGTTTTATTTAACTTAAGGTTTTTCTAGTTGTTGATTGGCTATTTATAAACTGTTTTAAATATTACATTATTGTTCCAAGAATTACTAGTAGCATTATCAAACTTTCCAAATTCATTATTGCCTCAAGGTTACCTCATTGTTAGCAACTTTCGGCTTCTATTATCACAGCTCCTATATTGTTAAATTACCTAATACATTCACATAACATTATTATACATGTACATAATAATATAAACATAATACAATGACTGTTACATACGTTTTATATGTTATTTATATACATATTACTTTAAGGCGGGCTGTTATTGAATTTATATATTATATAATTAGACTGATATTACTTAAGTGTTAATAATACTGCCTCAAAACTGAACTTTTTGCAAAACTCAGCAAAGTGCCTAGGTATGGTTCCTCTTGCCCCAACCATCAGTCCAATAACTTCAATGGATGATAAATTGTACGTCTCAAGGTGGTAGGGGATGGTAGGCTTGTAGATTCGACATTTTTCAGTGTGTACTTCAGCTGATTCTTGTTCATTTGCTCCATTCTCAGATGATGAGCCTGTTGGGATGGATAGTATGTCCATCCGACGAAAGGAGCTGTCTTGAGAGAGCTATGCACCTCCTCAAATACTGTATGACCTTTTAGTTTCAAGGCTTTAACAATAGTGGATCTTATTTTATGATGCCGACAATTCCGCAGTGTCTCTCCGTAAGGACACTAATGGTAAGCTGGTCAGGTTGTCGAATCCATTTATTAACTAGCTTGTATAGTACAACTGCTTTACCTTTTTGAGAGAGGGTACACCAGGATTAAAATTCACGCTCCCTCAGTTCTTTAAGTACTTTAACTCTCATTGGTTTATTAGAAATATTCTCAGGCATGTTTTTATATCGTCCGATAACTCACGACAGGTATTGATAATGGTGTGTGATCTCTGTAAATTGAGACAGGCATTAATGTAAATAAGGCTTCCCAGCCGGACTTGAAAAGCCCTAGTCCTTTATACTTTCTATCTGAGTACAACATAGAATCAGATATATCGGTTGGCAATTGTAATATTTCTTTTAGTGTTGATTTAATAAGTTTGTCAGCATCAGGAAGAAATTTAGATGGTATTTTGTTAATGGCTGTTGTCTGAAATTGATAAACCAGAGAAGGGCAGATGAAACTGCAAAGCACGTTTAAGTTTTGGTAAGACTGTAGTAAAGATGAGGATGCCAGGATGTCCAGTTTTTTCTTTAGTTTAGTCATGTTAGTAACGGTGTCAAATATAGCTGTATTATGATAGGTGACTCCAAGGTATTTGATAGTTTCATTGGGGGCTATGGTCTGTATTGTTTCACCATAGTTTAATGATAGTGATTTATAATCAATGATTCCATTTTTAATCGAAATACATTTAGATTTGTTGACGTTAATTCGTAGACCAATCTCTTTAAACCTCTTGATGGCAAGTTCAGATAGCATTCGGGTCGAATCCTCATCTTTTGCGATAATAATGGTGTCGTCAGCGAAGGCCAATGCTGTTGAGTTTGGCAGTCCAGGTGCAATTGAAAATCCATATTGTTCTTGAATACTCTGAGAAGAGATGATATGATCTGTTGAAATATTTTACAGACCCTGCATCACACCACGTTTAATATTGATAGGCTTACTTTTACACACTCCTGTTTCAATGTGTGTGATATTATTGCTTTGAAATTCGTAAATAAGCTTAGACAGTTTTGTGGAGATTCCAAGAGACTGAAGAGTGCACTGGAGGTGTTGGTGTCCCACATTATCGAAAGCTTTGCTGATATCAAGAAAGACCAATGAGACGTCTTTTTAGGGACTTCGCGGAATCTAGAATCGATTCAAGGATAGATGTATTAATTAAACTCCCAGGGGAATTTGTGAATCCTCTTTGGTTATCATCGAAGCTGACAACGTTTCTCAAACGTCTATCCAGAATATGGTCTATTACTCTTCTTACTACAGATCAAATAGTTATTAGTATCCAATTCTTGAGATCCATTTTGTCGCCGCCCTTATATATTAGTACTGTTCTTCCTTGTTTCAGGCAGTTGGAACTAATGTTTCAGCTAGCATTATATTGGCAATCTTAGCCAATATCTGATAACAAGCGTCATCCTTTAAAGCTCTTAACACGGTCCGGCCCAGGAGCAGTGTCGATAGCTAATGCTATTTCTTGTTTAATGACGATATGATTTCAGTGTCATTTAAAACGGCGTGCTCCTCTACGGTAGTTGCGAGTTAGGAGTGGATAACTGAGTACTGAAATGATGATGTATTTTATTTATATCTACTTTACATGTCGTATGTTTCTCGTTGAGGACTGCTCTTACTGCTTTCCTTCGCTGATTGTAGTGCAAGAATTGCGTTTTTTGATATTCATAATTTTGCCTTCTCCTTTCTCGAGCCCTTTTTGTTGCGCGTTCTGGATTACTAGAATGTTTATAGCGCTGTTATTACCCTGTCGATGTTGACGTCGCAGTTCGTAATATCTCACTGCAGGGTGTTTTAGACTGGCGAGTAATTGAATGGCTCTGGATAAGAAGTCTATAAAAGATTTAACATTGTTGGAAAAGCTCTCATGAGTATCAAACTCAATATCAAACACCGATTTCCACTTTAGCATTTCATTTTTATAATCCAATAATTTATCATTTTGGGGTAACTGACTACTTATATCTGAAGTTTCTGATGGTCTATCAGGTATATTTGAGTTATCAGGTGGAACAGATGTATGTTGCACACTGAGTTTTTTCTGATTTTATTATCTTGACGAAATAAAATATTCTGTCTATGTTGCACAGGATGTGATCGACTTATATGAATGGCTACTCTATGTGTGCCTTTAAACTGACCCCCGCATTCTGGACAAGAGCTCTATGCAGAGTTTTGACTAGCAGAATCGTCCATTAAAGCGGGGGGGGGGCCTATGATGATGAAGCAGTATTTTTAACACTTGAATAATTTCAATTAAATTATATAATATGTAAATTCAATAACAGCCCGTCTTGAAGCAATATGTATGTAATAATTTGTAAAAAAAATGTATGTAACAGTCATTGCATATGCTTATATTACTGTAAACATGTTTAATAATGTTATGTGAATGCATTACGTAATTTAATAATGTAAGAGCTGTGAGAATAATAAGTTTAAAGTTGCTAACAATGAGGTAACCTTGAGGCAATAATGAGTTTGAGAGTTTGAATGCTACTAGTCATGATTAGGGCAGCAATAATGTAAATTTTGTGACAGTTTAAAATTAGCCAATCAACAGCCAGAAAAAGCTTTAATTAAATGCAGGTATTCTATTGGACTAGGATTAGTCAATCAGGGACTTGAAATACAGAATCTTACGGGTTTGGACGGTTAAAATATGTTCAGTTGCCTGCAGACCTTGATAGCAACCGGATGGAAGATGTGTTCTGTAGAGAAATATTACGTATTCGTGTGAAACGAAAATTATGTATACGCGTTAACAAAGTGCAAGTATTAAATTAAAAGAATCTCACAGCTATTGATATCAGTGTAGTGCTATTTAATTTGTGTCAAGGATTAATAAAAAGAAGTGATTTTAAACTTAAAATCTATGTAAGCCTACATTCTTGTCGCACCACGCCCTGATTAACAGAAACGTGTCTAAAACAATACTGAAGCAGCCGAGGCAAACATAAACATAAATAGAAGCTGTTTAATAACAAAGTTAATATTATTTTTTTTAAACTTGGAGTATAACAAAAACATCACCTTCAAATCGGCTTTTCATACGTAGCAGCATATTACGTAAACAACAACTTCAAATTGACGTCCATATGTGGAGCTAAATAAATAAAATAAACAACTCCAACGTAAATCAAAATTCTACTTCAATGATTGTCGGAATTAAAGAGGCTACATATAGTATTTTCCTCTGTAACTAAACCAAATCTGTGCAATGTAAGCTTGTCTAAGATGGTAAAGCATTACGATGTGTACCCTTAATTTACATTACTTTACAATGCAGCCAAAACTAATGTAGGAGCAGCATTGCCTTAAATCAATTTGTATTATAATTTTTTTTAGATGTTTTCATGTTGCTATGCCCGTTGTCAGTAATCAAATGTCACTTCAAAATGTAGATTTTTAAAATTCACAAATATCGACCCATTGAACACAAATGTAACTGCACTAACACACGAGGACACAATTGGATTACTTGTGATGTTTTTACACTTTAGAATACAGTCATTATGTTTCAATGACTCTTTTCAACAATGAGTATTGGAGGTTAGAGCATTCACTTGACAGATTCGTGAATTCCTGGGGAGTGCACCAACACGTAACACACAATCGCCGAGACGCGAAATAAAGCTTCTCTACTATAACTACAACTTGGATGTACAGTCAATTTGAGTTATTTGATCGGAAGCTGTGTCCACGTTTCATGGTATTACTGAAGACAGATGTTACATTTTAGAAGGTGGTTCGCCTATGTGTGTTGCTATGGGGACAGAATGTCTGTGAATAATTGTTGTCCGTGTCACCATATCATGTTGTAGTTTTATAGTAATGTTAGCAATTTTATTTATTTTTACTTCATTATGCAAAAAGCAATAAACATGTCCAATGATGTGGAAATCGAGGAGGCTTGGAAAAGCGGATGTGACGAGTTAATACCGATGAAATCAAAACAGAGGCGAGAGAGCCAAAAAACTACGAACCGGCTGCGCGGTGTTTTTCCTGTCCGCGTCCTCGGCGCTTGTTGCCGTCTGCCGCTATCATAGAAAGGCGCGGATGAAACCATGAAACATTTTTAAAACTACTTTTAAAGGCTTTACTTACCAACTTTATGAAAGGAGATGCTGAAACTGGCCACCGTCGTTGTGGCCAGAAAGAGTTATAGGACCAATTTTTTTCGAGTCAATAGTTGAAGCCCGTGCATACGTGAATACAATTTTCCCCCTGTTTTTAGAGAATTAACGGACAGGGAGCGTGATTTTGCCTTCTTTCAACGAGACTCTGCAACAGCTCATACGGCCAATATTTCGATGAGAACAATTGAAAGTGCATTTGAGGACAGAATTATGAGTAGAGATTTGTGGCTCCCTTGGTTCCCCGACCACCCCCTACGATTTCTATCTCTGGGGTAATTTAAAACATAAAGTGTACAAGACAAACTCGCACACCCTGGAAGAATTAAAACAAAATATCCGCCAGGAAATTGCCAGCATTTCTTAACGTGAACTACGGCGAGTGATGGATAGTTTCCTAAAGAGGTGCCAAAAATGTATGGACAACGACGGTGGCCAGTTTCAGCATCTGCTTTCATAAAGTTGATAAGTAAAGCCTTCAAAAGTAGTTTTAAAAATGTTGTATGGTTTCATCCGCGCCTTTCTATGATAACGGCACACAGCAACGAGCGCCGAGGACGCTGACAGGAAAAACACCCGCAGCCGGTTCGTAGTTTTTTGGTTCTCCCTGTATAAGTTGGCATATATGTGGGACGTCATTCTACAAATTTTTAAAAGAAAAAGGCCTAGGTGTTAATGAGAAGAATGTATTGGCGTATTTTGTTCTAAGCAGCAGTAAACTGATGAGTTCAGAAAGTGTGTGGTCGGAATTTTCGATATTTAAAACTATGATAAAGTTAAATTATGGAATTGATATCGGAACTTCAATAACCTATTGTTTGTATTGTGATAGTTTTACTTCCCGTACTAGTGCTTTTGGTAATTTCTTTCAGCATTGAGATTTCTTTTGTTTTCTTAGCACCCACAGTGCATGTGGCAATGTCAACTTCCAATCCATAGTAACAATATTGGTAAGTACAAATTAGTTACTTCGTCAAAATAGTAGTACATTGCACTTAATGCACGTGTATGCATTCTACTATTTTTTCGATGGTATTGGATAATAGGTATAGTACTTATAGGAAAATAAACATTAATTACTAAGAGCTGCTGAACATGGTCGTTCAAGTAGCAAGGTCACCAATATTAACCTTCGTGGCGAATTGGCGATCGATATTCCACCTTTGACCATAAAACAAATCAATAACCTTCAGCCCATTCTTAGCTGCTGCGTGAAGTCGTTAAATAACCATAAAGGAAGTAAAGACCCGTGTAAGATTTAAATAGTAATATACTATCAAATGTGATTATATTCCATGTCTGCAGTAATAAATATATCAAACGTTAAGAGGCTGTTACATACTTCATGCACATGCCTGCAGTAAAATAGACAAAACAAGCAGGTAGGACATTCAACTTTCTACCATGACAGTATGAACGGGAAGTGAATAAAACAATTCTTTTCCTTTGCCCTCCTCTGGTACATTATCATCGCTTACATTTTGTAGACACAACTTCTTTCGTCAGTACCATTCTATGACTAATTTAGGGCTTAATTTTGTTATCCAAAATTATAGCTGAGTTCGCAGCTTCATTCTATGTCATTTCATTCCGCTATGTCATGCTGTTTAGACCGGAAAGTTAAAATGTACTCACCCTATCGACCTCCCCAGTCCACGAACATGGAGGTTATTAGTGGAAACTGACTGCATTTTTTGCGTTGATAAGTCACGGAGACCGGCAACTTTAGTTGTAAATAAGTGATACATAACTGTGCAATAACCCTGTTCATAAAACCCCTAAACGGTTTTACCATTTAATTATTTTTCAATTCCCTGTGAAACGCAAAACCAGAAACGTAAATTATTATGTAGATAAACTGAAAATGGCTTGCTTAAGGTTACGCCTTTATAAATGAGTATGATGATTTCAAGTACAACAAAATTGGATGGGCTGCATTTACATGAGCTCTTCTACTCATTCTTTGAGGCAGTATTTTATATCACAACACTGTGAATGCCAGAGTGATTGTAGTGTAAATTAACATTATTCTATGACAATGATTTTAGATGTTTGTTAGCCATAAGCATTGTTAGGAAATAAGTTTGCACGGCCTCACTGAAACTGACAATAGAAGTGGGTAACAATGAACCGATGGGGTGAGTTGTTTATCACTAAGAAGAGACAAACAAATGACGTCAGGGTAGCGTGCTTTTCTTTAGAAATGGAGGGAATATCTTCCATTGAGCATATGTGTTGGTAATTGTAATTGGCTGACAAAACACACGCTAATGTTGGCGCGATTTGGTAACCAATAGTAGCTCTATTATAATCTTTAGGCATTTCGAGGTGAAGGAGTATAAATTCTTGAGCTATAAGCATGTCTCACGCAGTTCCACAGAACAACAAACTATTAGAAGTGCAACTCTCGTGTTAAACGTTGGAAACACGAAGGCGATCGCAGCGTGAGTAGTGATCTGGGTTGGAACTAAACTATGAAAAATCGTGCTCTCGGATGATGATGTCACTCGTAGCTACTACAGCTGTATTTTTCATACCTGCCTAGCTGTCTGCTCAGCTGATCATATGTTCCAATATTGTATCGCTACTGACGACGTACAAAGTTAATTACGTGAGCTTCAATAATCGTGATTGCACTTGGAGTTATTCATATTTCTTTTTAAAGGAGTCGATTAAAGCTCACATAAAATAACTTGTCACTGTCATCTGTAGCAATACAATATTAGAACACAATTATGATCAGTTGAACACCTCACAGCTAGGCTAGTATGAAAAACACAACTGTTTATTCCTGTGTAACTTATTAAATTATCCAATAGTCGGCACATACATTGCTTTTTATATAATATTATTGGGGTTAATAGTGGTTGCTGAATGTTTCTATGTCATAATACATAATGGTCACATTTAAATTTTTGAGAGAGCACCTTGCAATAATTTCTTCTGCATGCTTCATAGTAAAATCTTTTGCACTTAAACTGCCTCCATGGTTTGTTTGAACTTCCAACCAACAGTAGGACGTGGAATTTGACAGGAAAATTGGAAGAATAACACATGTTTGACATTTGTTATTTTATTCTACTCTAGATAGCGCAATACAATTTGACATAACTTAAATCCATTTCCTACAAAGAAACTTCTGCACACATTATATGCAATAGTATAGCTATTGTTTGTCATTCACTAAATTGCCATTAGCAGTGCAATAAATGTCATTAGCAAGTTTCACCACACCATTTAACACTATTAATGTCATTGACACTCTTTGTGCTCTGACTTGAAGCACCATCACTGGACACAAATAGCCACAACTTAACTCCAGCTTTCCATTGTGTATATCCTAGAATTAAATAGAACACACATGTTTAAACTACCCTTAAAAGTAGGTTTCTGAAAAGAGAAATTGCTTACATTAAGGAAAAATTTGTGGTTACAAACACCTTGTTATTATATTACACACTATCCACTGTAAACCAGAGTTCTCTCTGATGTAAACAAAGCATATGCTTCCTCTTGTCTTGAAACTAAGCACTACGCTTATGCCTATGTAAATAGTTCCTTAAACGTATTGTGTCATGAAACATTGGAGTAGGAAAGGTATAGAACTACACATTTTATTGTGATTATCGTAAGAACTCATTGTTAAAGGTTATGGATATATGGTAATTGTTAAGAGATTACAAAATATGATTTTCTTTATTCTACCTGCTATTGCATTAACAATCAAAGAGTATCTTTTTGTTAACTGTATGGATGGCTGCTATTCTCTTGCCTATATGAGAAATGCAGCAATGAATTCGCAGCGGTGCTATCTGAGTACCAAAAAACCTCTTTGCATAACACAGGAAATATAATAAGCAAACAGTCATTCATAATACGCTCGCACTCATATGCTCAGCTCAGGTCAAATCTTCGATTTTATCAGTTAGTGTTTGAGTTGCCATGACAAAGGAAGAAGTGCATAGTGTGAATAAGCTGTTTTAACACAAAACTGGGAAACCGTTAAAAAGTGGCAAAAAAGTTGCAGGATATAGTGCTAAATAAAGAAGGAAATAACACTTTTTATTGTAAAACCACCACCACTTTGTGTTACTTGAACAAAATAAAATTCAGTATATGCAAAGGATCCATGGATCTTTTCATTGAAGGTTCAATGAATCACATCTTTTGAAGGATCCTTCGAACTGTTATTTATAGTGAAATTTTAAACACTTTTCATTAAAAAAATTACTAAGCTTCTGTGAATTCAGAAAACTAAGCTTATATATATAAATAAACAAACCTAATGCTAACCTTCCATAAATTCAGAAACCTAAGCTTATTAGTGGATGAGTATATACAATCAGACAAAAAATTCAATGCCATGCCTGGGATTCAAACCAGCAATCTTTAACTTGCCATACCACTGCTCTGCCATCTAAGACTTTCTCTACTCACAGTAAGCTATTTTCATAAGTATTCTACAAATGATTCATCATATATCGTGATCAACTTCATGTTTATCATATGTGTTAACTTAAAAGGCTTCAATACATTTAAAAAATATTAAATGCCCATTACTTTAAAACCTTTGATTTTTGCACAAAAACAACACGATCATTTAAATGCCTATACATTTCTTATAATATCCTGCAACTTAATTACTAATGCACAATGTATCTTTAAGGGAAAGATTTTGTATCATCAAAATTGCTACAAAGTTTAAATGGTAGAAAACAGACACGAAAGATTGAAACCACTTTGGAATTTCAAAGCCTCAGAACACATACTGAAGCTGCTAATTTCACTCAAAACAAACACTTCAGTTATTCTTGGAAACAAATGCTTTTGAGCATCTGTAATAACAGATTACAAGGACATTGTCGAAAAAGCTACCAGAATTTCTATTTTCATACACCATGCCCAGTTCAAAAAAGGACATAGTGGCAGTTAGATAAAAATGCCCAAAAGAGGGCGAATTACTGAAATATATGTGAATGATATCAAATATATTTCTTCCTTCTGTATTAGAAAATTTCATTTGGGCACTGTCTTAAAAGAATTATAGTATCATTGGCACGCTATCCTTGACAGTTGGTGTGTCAGTCCACCAATAATCCTACATTTTTTAATTATACAAGAGTATCACTCGCATGATCTGCATCTATGTGTTTGAATATTAGCACAGTAACATGCTAATTAATTTGCATTAAAGGTTGATTTTACCTTACCTACTTTTGGCTGTGATCTCCACCCATCAATTATGAAGTGCAAACACGAAAATTAATCGTATATTCCACTGTCTGGATGACTCACAATATCTGAAAAGTAAATCAGGACAATATAAAATTCAGCAACACTAAGAAGCTCTTAAAAACTTAACCTTTCATTCAGCAATCACATGCTGGAAACTTAATAACATACCTTCAGATTCTACGTCACCATTCGGGACTCGAACCACAACACTGGAAGGAATGTAAATCGTAGGCGTATCCCCTCTGTCTGGACGGCTCAATGTATCTGAAAATTAATTCGTTATATAAAAATGTTGCAACATACAGTAACCTATCAGTTTTCTACCTCATTCGACGAATATCACAAGTTAATAGAAAATACCAATATTACAACAAATATACATTCAATCAGAAATAGCGTAAATGTATGATTACCGTCTCGGCTTTGTTCCTGGTGAAAAAACTTCGGACGAAAACTTCCAGCTATAAAAATCCAACATGGTCCCTTTCTTCGTGCCTGCAATTTAGTTCGTTACGAACGTCGAAACTTGAAACAGCCAATCAGAAAATTCGCCTTTCCCGCAAAAGTACAACTAGTGACACACCGTGTCCATGTGGGGAGTTAGTGCCCTCGGTTTCCACTTAGCCAATACCACCATCACCCCTGTGCGCAGTTCTAAAGAATCATTCGCGAGGTACACATCACGCAGTTCTATGGAATCATTCACGAGGTACACGTCGCGCAGTCTTGAAGAATCTCTCGTGAAGTGCGCATAATACAGTTTGGAAGAATCTCTCGTGTCGTAAAGTTAGTTACAAAATGTGAAGTACGCGGCAACTAATACGACAGTAATTACATTCGGAAATATAACAGTTTCAGTCAGGCGTGTATAAAGATTAAAGATGTGAACTATTAATTAAGTGTGACGGCAATAAAAGTGTGAAAATAAATCCTTTTATCAGTGTTATCTTTTAGTAACAACTCCTTTCCGTTTACACGCCCTGCTCAGAGATATTTGCTCGACTGAGTAATAATAGCTAGCCGGAGGACAAAGCACCCTAATCATAATATAATAAAACAATAACAGGCGCCCAGCAAATAAGATAACACGAGCCGATTACTGCGACATCTTCTACAAACTATTCATACAAAAGCTTTTTCCTCTATCTATTTCTCGTAATCGAGATAACATTTCATTACACATTTCGTTGTAAGTATAAGAAAGATAGAGTAGATTAAGGCGATAGTCAGATTTTTAAAAGATGAAAGCGGCTGGCTATGTGATGGCTTGAAATGCCATACTCTTTGCAGTCTACGAGAAAAAATCTGATGTGTTACACTCACATGACTACAAACTATTTTTACAAACGCTTATTCTCCATCTACTTCATGTTAATCGAGATAAACATTTGCAGACTCTATCTTATTGCTAATTTTCTTATAGATGTAAGGGGAATATATATTTACAAGGGCAATATAGAAATACAGTAGCCTTTAAGCATATACATATCTCTTAATAGCTGGTTGCTAGGTGCAGCACCATTCTCTTTGCCACAGATTAATACTCTTTGCATATCCAAGACAAAAAATGAATAACGAATTCCAATTTGAGAAAATAAGTATTGAAAAATTTAAGGGAATAACAAGCAATATCTCGAAAATGGTTCACTCAAAAAAAAAATGTATATGACATAAATTGTGCATTTTAACACGATCTATATTTTTTTGTAGTAAAATTCGGTCTATCTCTTATGGTTTACAAGTTATGCAAAAGTCGTTCACAATGAAGAATACTTTTGGAGACATTCCCAGAAAATTCAAGATATACATTTTATTTTTCATGAAAATATCTTAAACATATGATATTTTAATCAAAATCGTTAGAGACATATTTGAGAAAATTAAAATTTTCGAAAAATGTTCCATGTAAAGGGTAATCTGGGGTGGGGGATTTTCTTGAAAACCTTCGTGTCGCATCTCTGGAAGATACTGAACATAAATACCGAGTTTGGTGTTTATCCGACTATTTGTTTCTGAGTTACGCTGTTCACAGACACACACACACACAGACAACACACGGACATGTTTCCAAAAATGCTTTTTTGGATTCAGGGGGTCTCAAAACATGTATTTCCGGTGAAATCTCGATATCGAATTTTTGGGTGGAATGCAATACTTCCCCTACTTACTATACGTAGTAGAGAAAGTAAAAAGGAATGACGGTGACCATTTGAAAAAAATTCTGTTACATTCACATTTTGCTTTATACCTATTCTCTACAAAGTATTATTTAAAAATTTCATTCTTCTGTCTACTTTGTGTTAATCGGGATAAATATTGATAGAGATGGTTTTATTGCACATTTCCTTGTAGATAAAAGGGGAATACAGTAGGCTTAAGCGGGTCAGTATGTGATGACTCTGAAAAATTACATTCTCTTTGCATGAACATTAGGGGTGGGGCGAATTTTCCTCTTGCATATATTATTGTCTCAAACATACTGAGTGATGAAACAACAAAGAATCGTTAATCTGATACCCTGTGTTGCAAATATAAATTCAACGACTTTTCAATGTTTTCTCCTTGAGGGGTCTCGTCAAAAATCATATTTCTACAATCTATAGTAATATTTTCATAGCTTCCTCAAAAAGAACAAAATCATCTTACGATAAATCACTAAATTTATTATAGGATTTGTCTTGACTACTATTCATAATGCACCATTTTTACGGATATCTGGTGGGCACACAGAATGCGAATAATCCCGATTTTTCGGCTCGTATGGCAACCCTATACAGTATATACAAATGTTATCTCTTTATTATTACCTACTATTAGTATAGGATACAGCAAACGAACAAGAATGAAAGGAATCGGTGCGTGTCCCTCGCATTACAACAGTTCACGTAGAGCGCGCGCAAGTGAGAATTATGTGTGCTGCCATCTATCTAACACTTCCGCAGATAACCGAGCCTTGCGAATTCGGTACTGCTCTCTGTTGCACATTTTCAAAACTACTCGACAATATTACTACTACCTCCTAGGCTGTCATAATAGCCTAATCCCAGCGCTCGTAAATTAAACGCCCGCCCGACAGATGATGGACAGGTAACACGTAACAGACAAGCAGACGACATGGTGTCATTTTCCCTTAGTCTCCTCTACCCCTAGTTACATTCCCTTAGAGCTACGAAATATGCATACTACATTATATTAGTCGCCATGTCAGACCTCCCCCCCCCCCCGCCAAAGTAGGAAGGGGGGTCATGGGAATGGCGCAGCCGCACAGCACACTGGATGCCGTGAGCCCCGGAATAATCAAATAGGGGTAGGTGAGCCAAGGCAGGGATAAACTCGTCCAGCCGCTCGTTTCGGAATAAAGGAAAGGATGCCATCAGCTGTATAACAGTATAAAACAAAAGGGAACAAACAAGCAAATTTTAAAATCTGATGTGTTACATTCACATGACTTTCTCTAGCCTCTATCGTTTGGGTGGAATACAAATGAAGGGTACAGGGGGAAAACAATCAAATCCACCTTTGGCGAAATTTGAGATTCTGGTACCAATGGATTCTATGTATTTAGTACTACATTCAACAGCTTCATACGTGTAATCCATACAAAATCAGCACAGATTAAAGGTGTCCAGGGGAAAAACAATCAAAGTCCTTTGTGAAATGGAAAAACATTCAGAGTCCATATACATTTTAAATGAGGGTAATTTTGTACTACTTCAGAAGAGTTTATTCTTTTAAATGTTGGTTAGCTTGGGTGTTTTAACTGTGTGACATACCTTAGCTCCTTGGAGTCCTATGTTATTGTTGACAAAACGTGCCATGCGCAGACTGAAAAGTAGCCAAAATCTTTCTATTCAAGTTTAATTCCACTCTCCAAGGCAAATTACGACGACCTACAATCTCTGAAGAAACTCTGTTCTGAAAATGCTCAGCTCTATTTTACCAGTAGTCAACAATGAGTAATTCGGTGTAGATATTAAATAATTAATTTTATTGGTGTTTTATAGGTTACATTTTTCTAAGATCAACAGTTATGTATAATGTAACCCATTCTATAAAGCAAGTGGACTGTGATTGTTGTTTTCAAGATTACCCGTAGTCAACAATAAGTAATTTGATGTAGAGATTGCATTAATTTCTTTGGTCTCTTTAGATATTATTAAATAATATCCCACAAATATTGTTTACGTTTTTCTAAGGCAGTTATGTATAATGTAAAACATTCTATAAAGTAGGTGGACTATGATTGTTTTTGTTTGTAAACATGTGTACCTTCAGTTTTCATTGTTAATAAACAGGACCCTATAATACAGGACACTAATTTCAAAAGAAGGGCCTGTTAGAAAAATTGTTTTCTTTATGTCTAATGTGCTTAATCTGCTGCGTTTTTAAACTTCAATTTAAATTACTGCAAAGAATTAAAAAGTGGACTTTGATTGTTTTTCCGCTGTACCCTTCAAATACTTCCCCTACTTACTATACGTAGTAGGTAGAGAAGCATTGCATTCCACCCAAAAATTCGATACCCAGATTTCACCGGAAACACATGTTTTGAGGGCCCTGCATAAAAAATGTTTACAAAAATGTCCTCTGTGTGTGTGGACAGCATAACTCAAAAATCGAAAGTCGGATAAATGTTAAACTTGGTATTTAGGTTCAGTACCTTCCAAAGATGCGGCATGAAGATTTTTAAGAAAATCTCCCCACCCCAAACTACCCTTTACATGGAACATTTTTTAAACTTTTTATTTTCTAAAAAATGGCTCTAACGATTTGATTGTAATATCACATATTAAAGATATTTACATGACAAATAAAGTATATATCTTAAATTTTCTGGGAGTAGCCTGTAAAGTCCCCTTCATTCGGAAGGTATGTTCTTTAATCTTGTATAACTGATAAACGTTAAGCGATAGACGAAAACATACTTCAAAAAGAATACAGATCTCTTTAAAACACACAATTTATTAGAAATAATTTTTTTTTGGCATCAGCCATTTCCGAGGAATCCATTATTAATGGTTCCAATTGTTCATTTCCTGGTCATTCTTTTAATGTCCTGTCAACTTTCAGTTGTTTCTCGCGATTGCACGGAAACAGTATGTAATCTTAGGACCAGCATACGATGTGTAATGTAGTTATTTCTATAAAGGTTTATTTGGATTAAAATGTAGTAGATAGAAAAATAAGCTTTAGTAAGAATAGTTTATATACCCACTAATAAACGATGGAGGGTAGAGGGTCATATGAATGTAGCACATCAGATTTTTAAATATATTTTTACTTTCTATACTATTTACCTATAGTAAGTAGGGGAAATGTGCTATTGTATTAAAAAAAAATCCACATTGAGAGTTCACTGGAAATGCACTTTTCGGGATACCCTGAATAAAAAGAAAGCATTTTTAGAAAAAAAAATTCCGAACAGCATAGTTCAAAAACAAACAGTCGGTTAGATACCAAACTTGGTATTTAAGTTCAGCATCTTCCAAAGATGCGATAAGATTTATAACAAAATCTCCCCTCCGCTAACATACCGCTTCTTCGGTTTTATATTCTGATAAGCTGCTTAATTTAATTTTATGAAAACATTTACACTCGTATGTACCGCTCGACTCCATTCCGGAATATCACGCTAATTCAGGCTGTGAATAAAGCACCATGCAACAACGCCACTGAAGCAAACAGACTGAGCCTGGTCACACTGGGCGTTCGAATAGGAAAATATGTTACACATGCTCTATACCATACGAAATCCCGTATACCGCCCACTCTGACCTTAGGTTTTCGTGGTTTTCCCTGGTCGCTAAGCGAATGCTGGAATGGTTTCTCATCTACCACGAATTTCCCTTTCATTCCGCTTCCTTCTTATCTTTCAGAATGCTTCTAGTTTTCGTGGCGTATGGCGGTGCCGAACAGATGGCGCGGATGCTTGCTCAAAGGAATGAGCACCCCGTGGACACCTGAGAGCTCCTTGGTCGATAGGTCGCTCATCGCCCTCTCTAGGGTCTTCGAGTCTGGAACTGGTAGGTACTTCCGCGCGTCTCTGTGGCCTGTCTGACTACTAACTGTAGCTTCCTGTGGTTCCATCACTTCATCCCTTCCTCCTGGGATGGTAGCCACAATAGATTTATATAGGTCGTAGTGTCCTCCTCCATTGTATAACCTATACGTACCTACACCTACCAAACGGAATGGTCTGAGAGCGGGCACGCTAACGCGCCCCTATACACGAGCTCGTTTGTGTTCGAAAACATGAAGGTATAAATTAATAACCAAAACCTGTTCGATGGACAACTGTACGTGCAAGTTGATACTTTGTGACGGGATCGGAAATTTGTTGGAACACCTGACTGTAGCAAGTGGACTTAAGTAGTCAAGAATTTGTAGGAATACGAGTATACTGCCAGTCAATGCGCATGCTCAAAACTACTAACAACTGCTCTTGGAAGAAACCTACATTCTTAACTTATTAACATTTTTGTTTCGTATGTAGACGTAAGTTTTGAGGTAAACATTTGATGGTGCACTATACATATAAACGCAATAATTCACTTACTAGAGGTTAGAATACAATACTGCACCCTGAAATTCAAACACTTCAAGAATGAACGCAGAAAAATGATTAAATGTATGGGAATTATGTATTTACTTTAGCACCCGGAGGCCGATTTGTTTCAAACCTCTTTTAATATTGTGCTAAATAATGTCCTAATTGCTTTTTGGAGCGTCTTTTTGGGGCAAAAGCTTAGTTGGCCACAATAAATGTTAAAAACAAAAAGTAATATTACAACACGCATGCGTCATGGTGATTCCGCCGTTAAGCGTACACGAGAAGGCGAGATGGCTATGCATTTGAGCTAACCTAAAGTTCATTTCTCTGAAATTCAATATTATTTGTCATTAAGATCCAACATTGTATCAAGGTCAATTCGGCTTCTTCACTAAGCGCTCAGATGTCAGTTTTTGCACATTTGTTCCAATCTCACTCCACTTGCCTTTCCTGGTTACTAAGGTTTTTCTGCTCCGATAGATAATTACCTACTACTGAAACGAATATCATCTTGCTTGCAATTCTAACAAGTAATTTTGTTTCATGTAAAACTGTAAACTCTTACCTTCGTTACGTGAAATATCGCCAAAGAAATGTATTTCACACGAACAACTTTAGTTTCACTTGAAATGACCAGCATGAAATCAACTAAATTACTGTGATATTCTTTTGTTTTTCAATTGCGTGTGCATATTCGGTCTGCTTTTACATTATTATTTGCGATCAAATTAATGTTTTCTCACAGAATAATGTATAAAATGATATAAACTTACTCTTTTATGATTTTCTTAAAAAAAAAAAAACCATGCGCGCATGCGCGCGCGCGCACACACACACACACACACACACACACACACACAAATATAAAGACGAACTTCCGAATCTCCGAGTGATACCAAAGTGGCATTAGGAACAGAAGGGAAAGCTGTAAATATCAAGATGAGGTGACGTAAAGGGACGTAGGGGGAAATGAGTGGGAGGTATTGAGAATGAAGGTGTAATGTGGTGCAAGTAGGGTTGGTATAACTTTTTTAATTTTTAAAATGTATTTCCAAACTAAAAATGTGTCCCCAAAACAACATTAGGGTATTATTTAGTGCATATTAAGCATGGTTTAAAACAAATCAGTCTTCGGGTGCTAAACTAAATAATTACCATGTACCAATTGCGTTTCAGAACAATTCGCTTCACTGTGGTAACAGTCAAACCTTCAGTAGCAACACGAGTGCGGATAGTTTTTCGGTTTGAGGTTAACGAATGCTTGTTGACGTGATAATTATTAAGATACTGAAGGTCGAGACATAATATCTAATAACAATAAGTATGGATTTAAAAGCTCGGTTAAATTACCTAAGAAAAATTATAAGCAAATGGTAAGATAATTACTTACATTGAGAGAACGATCAATAAAGAATGCAATGCGAGAACGGTGTCATTGTTTGTACTTTTAGTATAATCACTGAACTGGCTTACCTGATTCCATATCACCTTTTTGTTTCATGCGGGATTAGATCTTGTAGGTCACCCAATCTCGCCATCTTAGCAGTTTGTACCAACCGCCAAAAGTAAACAGGAAAATAGATGGGAATAGCTTCGATTCCTAAATCGAATCCAAGCAGAGATTATGGAAACAAAAAAATGAATGTAGAACTACATAAATAAATAAAGAAGAAAAAACTTTGTTATATTAGTTTTTGAGCATAATGCTTTAAAACTATCGATTAGTTCGATTCTGATTGGAAATAAGACATCAATGAGATAAAACATTGGCTGAAAGGCTCTCGTGTGTAATTATCGCCGCAAGCACGCCCTCCCAGGGTGATATAAACAAATGGATTAAAATTAACACAAACAAATTTGCGTCTCATTTTCGCCTATGCAAAGTCTTCACATTCATATTAAAAATACTGACAATTAATTAAGCTTTCTTACATTTGTTACTTTGAAGAAAGAGCGGTAAAATTTATCAACATTAAATAGAAAGATGTTTTAATTTAAATAATGTTTGCAATAATAATATTTGTATATCAGCCGCTGAATGGTTTGTTAACCTTGTGCAGATACCAAGATATCGGAACAAATGCGGAAATCTATAATAACATTGTCTGTTATTATAGATTTGTTTCTCGATTCGTTAAAACCAGAAATACTTCTCTATAATTATTTACACCTTAATTAAATCTTGTGCTGAGCACTGAAATAAAAATATAAGCTACCGTACTTCTTCAAATGTGAAATTTCAGAATTCTCAAACGAAAATATTGTACACATTCTAATTATATCGCAACAGGAAATTTAAGTGCTTACTACAGCACCCACAACATTATGTGCCTATCTCATAATATTTAAGTTCGGTGTCGTATACTCATATGACTTTCTCTCTCTACCAATTACAAAACCATACACACGCATTCTTCTATCTACGTTACATGGTGTGGTTTTGTCTGGAAACGGTTTCAAATTAAGCATTAATGTTTAATGAAATACAAACAAACCAGGGCGTCATTTCATGGTATACAGAGGTCAATTACCCCCTCCAAGTTGTGAGAAACAATTAGGCTACTGGTTATTATTGCCGGAAGAAAAGTTGCTAGAACTGTACTTTTAGTACATATATGCATTTGACATTTAAAATATAAAAGATGATTTTCTCTTAGGTTAAATGTGTCGTTAAAACTCACATGAAAATTGAAACAACTGCTTCAGGCAATCTTGCCCCCACCCAAGCTGAAACTGAAATGACGCTCCTGGAACAAATGTTTTAAAAAGAAAACAAAAGAAATTCTGAAAACGACAATGAGGGGCTGTTGCAAAGGAGAAGAAAAAAGAAGAATAATCGCAAAGCTTTTAAGCATGTTCCCTCAAATGATCGCAGAATATTTCGAAAAAGCGTCTAACGCTACGAAAAAAGGACGTTGAAATCATTTTAATGAACTCTACATCTTTCGTAACTTTCTATTTTCTTTACCATGTACATAGCCGGTAGGGAAGGTATTGCATTCCACCCAAAAATTCATACCGAAATTTCACCAAGAATACATGTTTCAAGGTCCCCTGAATAAATAAAAAAAATTTTTAGAAAAAGGTCCGTGTGTGTGTGTGTCTGTGAACAGAATAACCCAAAAACGAAAAGTGGGATCAGTACAACACTTGGTATTTAGGTTCAATACCTTTCAAAGATGCGACACAAGAATTTTCAAGAAAATTCCCCAACTTTAACTACCGTTTATATGAAACACTTTCTGAAATTTTGATATCTTTAATTTTGTGGGAATAGCCTGTGAAGTCCTCTTCATTCGGAAGGAATTTTGTATAATCTTGTATAACTGGTGAACCTTAAGGATAGACGAAAACGTACCATATCAAAAATGTAGATCTGTTTAAAACACACAATTTACTTCAAATAAGTTTTTCTGTGGCATAAGCCGTTTCTTAGATATCCGTTATTAAAGGTTGAATTGTTCAATACTTATTCTGTTAAAGTCTCATCAATTTTTAACTATTTCTGGCGTTGCATGGAAACAATGGAATTTAAGGCCGGCATATAGCGCCCAGTTGTTAAATATTTGACTATCACTGTTCTCCTTGTATCCATAACAAAATGTGTAATGTAGCTATTTTAGCAAGGTTTACTTGGATTAAAATGTAGTAGATAGAAAGATAAGCTTTAGTAAGCATAGTTTGTATACCCACTATTAAAGATAGAGGGTAGAGAAAGTCAGGTGAATGTATCACATCAGATTTTTTCTATCTATCATTTCACAATTATACAAAATTATGCAAAACTCAATCGGAATAAAGAGATCTTCACAATCGGTTTATAAAATACTTAAAGTATACATTCTGTTCATGTAAATATCTCAGATCATGCTATTTTAACCTAACCTGCTAGAGTTGTTTTAGAGTAAATGTGTGGTGGTGTGGAGTTTAAGGGCCCGTCGACAGCTAGGTCATTTGGGCCCATTTAGAGTAAATAAAAATAATGTACACTTAATCAATAACGGATAGTTTGGGGTGAGGCATTTTTGTGAAAATCTTTATGTTGCATCTTTGAAAGACACTAGATTTAAATACAAAATTTGGTATTCATTTGACTTTTAGAAGTATACTGTCCAAACACTTACTCCTCTCACTCTCTCTCCTAGAAATGCTTTTTTTTTTTCCCCAGAGGACCTCATAATATTTATTTCTGATTAAATCTTAACAAAATTGTGTGGAATGAATACTATCTCAAAGTAGATACTATAAGTAAGTTTAGAGAAAGTAAGAATTATGTTTCAACATTAAACACACAATGATTTTAGTTCACAAAGTACTGCTAGCACATTTTTGAGGGTAATTGAATTTATGTAGAAAACTTGCTTACATTAATTCTCTATTATATTTTCCTTTCTATTTCTAATTTTAGGTATTATTATTATTATTATTATTATTATTATTATTATTATTATTATTATTATTATTATTATTATTATTATTATTATTATTATTATTATTATTATTATTATTATTATTATTATTATTATTATTATTATTATTATTATTATTATATCATTTGGTTCAGCAACAGAGTGATAGAAAAGTTCAGCTTAAATTCAACCATATTAACAGCAGAGAAAGGCAGGTTCAGGTTTTCAGTAAACTTGATCAAGTCACCCATTACTGTCTGGTAGTTCATTCTAACTGTTGGTTACACATGCAAATTGGACTCCTTTGTAACATGATTTGAAATTGCTGCTACCATCTTTTTCCTTGAGAATCCCATTCTTGAACAAGGAGAGTTTGTGTATGCTCAGCCATATATACATGGAAGCTGTGAAACATCAGGATGGTCATTTAGCCACTTCTTCATGAAGTTTGTGGTGTTGAGACTGCTACAATTGTGCACCATATTTGAGGCATGTCCTACACAGAATACATTGCTCGAACTTATATATTGGCTTTCTCTTTCAACACTATTACCTACAAAACATTCATCCACTTTGCTGAATCCTACAGATCTTTTTGTGACATCTGTGAGTCCAGCACTTTTAAAAATGCTTACATCACAACTGGTATCCAAGTCAGTAGGGATGCCACTCCCTTCATATGACTTCTACCCTTCTTACTTATAGGCTTTGCATCTGCTGCTGGTGGAGGGTTTCGGTTCTGACCAGTTTAAAAGTTTCTAGAACATTAAATCTGTTCATAGAGGGATGCTCTTAGCATTATCAGCAGAGAACACTATCTTCCTCCGACGATAGTCCTGGGCACTACCTTGAACTTGAGTGATTTGTAGGTAAGACTACTGGAGAATGAGCAATTGCTCTGAAGTTGCTTCTTAGCAAGTGCTATTCTTCTTGTAGATTGAGAATAGTTTCCTTGTGTTCTTACTTAACCTACAAAGCCACTTCTTAGACATAGCAACCTCTTCACTATTAGTATTGGCACAATTCTAATTAAACCACAACTCATAAGCATTACCGAACTTACTTTCCTATGCCACAAACCACAGACAAAAATTTTTGTTTGCAGGGTGTGGAAAAACAATGTACATTAATTTGTAGAATGGAAAGGCAGTACCAATCTAAGCTTTTTAAGGTTAAGAGCATGTGGTTCTTATAATAACAAGAGTGCTGCATGAACATAATTGAAATCTGACTTCATGAAACATCATTTGCCAGTCAAAATTAAATGTAGCTCATTCAGGTGTGTAAATACTGTATCAACTAGTGAGTACTGATACACAAGAAACCATTACATGCGTGAACTGTACTAAACAACTTGTCTTAAAAATGCTGAATGGAGAAAATCAAATATTTGTGTATACTTTAATTGAAGTTACATGTCCCAAAAGTTTGGACTAAAAAATCAAATGTTTACAGAGAAGTGTCAAAATATAAACAAACATCTACAATTCTTGTTGGCTAATAAGGTCAACTTATTGTATCAAATGTTCATTATGACCACCGTTATCATGCTGTCAAACAACATAGTGATGTAACAAGGATTGGTGTGTTCTCTGAAATATCACACACAATAGTGACTAGTGCTGTACATATGACAGGTCACAAACAGGTTTTGCAATTGAAGAGTCCAAAATGACACATAGCGCATAGCGTCCTCATATTCTTATCCTCAAAATGCTGGAGCATTTTTGGTGCTGCCTTTCTACTCTACGATTTTCTGCACATTGTTTTTCTGCACGCAGCATAATAGATGCAAGGTAGGACCAGAAATGGTAGAGAAATCAAAGGTTTCAGTGTCTGCTCTGGTCTGAGGTACATAATGCTATCATGTAAATGTGGTTCCCTGCAGGAGAAATATTAAATGCTTGAAATACAATAAATTATTTGTTCGTACTGTACTGAAAACTGAAGTAATCTACAACTATTAATGTGATTAACTTACTTTTGAGCAGATTAACAGCCCATTTCTCAATAAGGTGGAAGATGTCTAATACCACTGTTTACACTGGGGTGTATTATTAAATTTGTAATCAGTATTCTGTTTGAGTGTGTATTTGAAGGAAGTGCATACCTCTTTGAATGAATTTTACCACAGAGATCATAAACTCTCTTTATAAGCTATATTGCAGTAAAAAATAAAAGAAGTTTCAAATACTTTTTTATTTCAATATATTTTGAAGTACAAATTAAGTAGAAAATACAAGCTTTGTACTAGCGTATATCACCACAGTACAAAAGTATATACATACAAGGTCATGGGTTATAAAATATTAATAACAAAGGTAAGACGCTTTGTCATTTCTACGTGAAAGGTATTGTTCATACAAATAACTGCTCCAAAGCTTGCTATTTATAATACAGAACAATATAATTAAGGCATTTGACTGTGGCAGTCACATCATTCACAACATTTAATGAGTAAATTGCTTTAAAATTTGACATAACAGGTGCATTGAAATTAGTGATGCGACCATACCACTATTTCTCGATACTTGATACCAATACTCAATATTCAATACTTCATACTCACTTTATTAAAAAAATAACTGTGAAGGCAAGAGCGTGTTTACTGAATTATGTTCTTATTAATAGTTTTCTGTGTATAAACACGTGTAACCAATTTTGTATTGTGTGCTGATTCTGAATTTGTTCTAATTGGCATTCTCCAATTAGCAATTTTTTTATCTTGATAATGCCACAGGTTATATATCCCATATTGTTAGTCATGGCTAAGAAAAATAATAATAATTTATAATTACAATAATAATTTTTTTGCTTCCCTTTTTATGTAACTATATTTTGTGCTGAAAGCTTTCTTTTAAATGATTTTCTACTGACGTTATGGAAATTAGTGGTACAGTATATCTGTAAGTTATGCTCATGACCTGAGCTTGACTGCATAAACACAAACTAACAGATGGAAGGAAAGAACAAATATTTCCATACTCAGTATTATCTTACGTCTTAAGTTCTGTTTTGTTTCTGCTGGATTCACAGATTCTGGTCACCGGATAGGTAAAAGTAATGGCTTAGAGTGAGTCACCAAGCCAGGCTATTGCAGAAACGTGATTTAGTGCCATCAGCTAAATCAGCTTACTTCACAACTCAGTTAACGCTACATGTTACACGAGTACCTCTACTCTTTCCCCCATTGTTTTACATCTTTTCATTTAGAGACAAGGGTTTAGGAAATGTTGCATTGATTTACCCAGGAAATTCGGTCAAGGTCTGTCAAGAACTATAGTCCAGCAACTCTTGGGGACACATGTGAGGCAATAACATGAACTCTCATCTCCTTTCATTCCTTATCTAGCATAACATTAAATGCAATGACTTTCAATAATGCAACATTTAAAAGTATCGGAACAGTATTGAAGGTTTGTCTCAAATTATTAGATGTACTTCAATACCACTGAGTATTAAGAGTATCAATGTATCAACGGTATCGAGGTCTCATCCCTAACTGAAATACAATAGAGTACTGCAGTTTCTGCAAGACTTCTTATACTTCATCACTGATTCATTAACAAATTGTGTTACTCATTTCACCCATATTATTTTTATGAACTAACTTTCAGAATGATGTGGAATCAATGGCTTCTTTCTGCCCAGTTGTTGAAGAAGAAAAAAAAGCTCTTTAAAATGGTATACAAAAATACTGCATCTCTGTGATATGAAAGCATGAAGTGATGTAACGTAATTAGAGTTAAAGATGGATTTCTTTCTAAAATCAATGTTCATCAAGCAGTTTCCTGGATAAGGTTCAAATTTATTGTTATGTTCTTTATTTCTTTTTTCTTCTTCTTTATCTTAGTATTGAATTATTATGAGAATACTGCATTATTGTACTTTGTGTATTAATGTTCATAAATACTTAAAGGCATTAGTTTACTTGAAAGAAGCTTGTGAAGTAGAGAATAATTAAAAACTTAGATATCAAGGTACTTGTTTCACTTACTCTTGTTAAACACTTATGTTTATTGATGTGTTATAAAATACAAAGCTATCCTTTTTAATGTATTTGAGACAAACGCACAAATAAATCTTGTTATAATCTTCTCAAACAAGAACGATTCTCTTATAAACATATGGGAGGAGAGATAGAGACAGTGAGACGGAACACTCTTAGATGCTGATTGGTGGGGGCAAGCTCATGGGTGTTTTCTTTCATTTGTTTTTACACAATAACCGCCTCTAAGAAGTACAGCACTGTAAGTAGTTTTCTAATAATTGCTCAGCGATAATTATTTTCAGGGAGAGAAAAATCTACAAATGTTTAGATTCATTTCTCTGTATCCTGCACATTCATCACAGATGTGTACTAGGCTCGTGAATTCTCAAAGGAATGTTTACAGCAAGAATATACATAAGCATAGAGACATAGATTAAACCGAAGACAGGCACAATTATGCACTATTAACTCGTTATTGTTAAATAATACACAGTCTAACTGTGTGTTACTAATGAAACAGAAGTTGTACTCTTATACCATATGGCCCTCTTGGAACAAAGTATGTCTCGAGAGGAGTACTCATTCAGATGTTATTGACACCACTAAGGCAAACCTGAAGAAGTGGCAAGAAGCAAATGTTGTTTTGCGATGCTTAAGAAAGAAACCCCAAAACATAACCTTATACTACTACATGATAATATTTATTCTGTAACACATAGATTTAATAAGTTACTGCAATGTCTTACTTGACTTATTATCAAGTTAGCGCTGCTATGCTAGTGTTGCAAAACTTATGTGCATACATGTACATCAAACACGTGGCAGGTTGAGTCTTCTCCCCCTTGTTGTTTACGACAGGATCATTCTTGTCTGAGATAGCAGTAAATACAACCTCAGTTTGTGATGAACACTGCATCTTAGATAAGGAAAAGGAAGAAAGAAAACTGCACGCTTTTAAAAACCGAATAACTCTTCATTGTAAAAAAATAAGGAAAAGTTATCATATTATGCTTTGGTAATGAATGTATGGTACACATAAGTGTTTATATACAAAACACCTTTCACATCACATTACATTTATAATCACTAGACTACATGCTTACACATTAAAACCTTACAAACTCCTCCATTTGTGCTAATATCTTGATGTACAGTCTGTGAATTGTTTATGCTATTGCTTTTGTGTATTTTAGAAGTCTAAAATATACAACAAATTGATTTTTTTAAAATCAATATACTCTTTCCTTGTATTCTTCTATATTAAAACTGATGTTAAATAAAAATGAAGCAGTTTTCTGCTAGTTTATATTATGAAAACACCTTATCTATAATATCATTCACTTCATTATCACATTACTTCTTGATTTAAGGATTAATATAAAAGAAATTATATAGTGAGTGCTCTTTGGTCTCTGGCAACTGCCCCATCACCCCTTTAAAATGCTTATGGAATTAATATAAATGAGAACTTTTGAAAGTATTTTTCATAATGGGATCCTGAATAGTGTTCAAAACCAGTGTCCCAGAATCAAGTAGGAGCTCATAAACATTATGTCTATATTGAAAGAGGTTGTTTTTAAAAATTGCACAGACTTCACAATGGCTATGAATGCATGTGCTAAATATCTATTATAGCCTTTAAAATAAAAATGAAAAAAAATTGGCATTTGCCATTCCTCAAAATATTGCACTGATGTAATTGAATGAGTTTGTATACAACAACTGTTAAATTATTTAAACTCTTAAATAATGTGTCCACTGTCAGGGAAGGGTAGGTTATTTAACCTTTTATAAATGCTGATATTATTCTACTAAATCAAATATTAGCAGAAAAGAAAGGATTCTGCACCTGGTCACAGCCAAAAATGAAGGTAGTTGTTGGTTTATCCTTTCATTTAAACACAAATGGTGCAAAATGTTGTTTCAGTAAATCTCTTATATCATTCCTATTTGCAGGATTGTTTCATGTTTCTTTTTTTTAGCTTTCATTGTTGCATTTCACAATTTTATAGGTGTTTTAAAGATTTTCTCTAGAAGCTTTCAAAACAAATTTATGATTTCAGAAACTTATTAACTTATATTATGATATTTTGTTCATGGAGGAATTATTAGTCCAAATGAATCAAATTTTATGACTAATTAAGTTGAAAGAAACTGTGAACATACTTACTTTCTTTTCCTCAATCACAACATGACAGTAGCACTATTGTGATTAGTTCCTCTGACTTACACTCTCTGTGGACAGTCTACACTAAAATATGTTAGAACAAATATGCTTATATAAAAATGTCAACGTAAGGAGCACTAAGTGCTTAGTGTCCATTGCAACAACAACACTAACAGCCTGGCAGGACTAGAAGATAACCAGGAATAACTCACAACCATGACCACAGAAAATGTCTTCTCTGAGTCACTCTATGCCCAAGGGACATCCCTGAAATAATTCTTGGATTTAACTGCTTGACTAACAACAAACAGGAATGCTATCTGCTTTATTGCTACTATTTACACTTGAAATATTTAGAGCTAGCTTTGTTTAAGTTGAGGGTTACTATATGTTGATTTTCCAGTAACTTCTAAGGTCTCGTGTTTGGGTTGCCAGATTCTCAAATTGAAAATAGGAACACACTTATTGTTGGTGTACAGTACTGAAAAATTAAAGCAGGTGATTACAGATAGTAGGGTCCCATGCAGGATTATATTTTTATAATTGAAGCCAAAATAAAGTCTAATACTTGTAGGAAACTTGTACTACATAACCTTTACAGAATATATTATTTGCCATTTACACACACATTTACACACATAAATTGAAACTGATCAATTTTACATATTTATTGTTATTTCTAGCTATATCCTTAACAAAGCATTATTGCAAACAACCATATAAAATTCTCTGCATGATTTATTGTAATTGAAATACACCAATAACTCATTTTTAAGCCTATTGAACTCCTGGATTCAACCAAAAGTAAAAGCAGAAAAGCATTTGTGTCAAATCACCTATAGTTAAGGTTGATATCTGAGGTCAGGATAACTAATGAAGAACCATGCATAAAAATAATGTATTTGATGAGCTGATATGCAGTATTGCCAACTACTTTTTGTTAACATGAAAATAGACGTTTATTGTGTACCATACATCATCTCCATGCAGGGTACATTATTAACTGAAACAGCAAAAACAAGGAACATTTTCTCTACAGTATATTATATCATACTGTTCCTTATATATATATATATAAAAGGTACGTCTGGCAACCCTACATGTGTTTTAACTTTATTTTTGGTACCTTTACAGCCACAACAGTTAGCAGATAGTCTGTTGTGATTAGAAGTCAAGTTGTGGTAACAAATCCTAATTCAATGCAACTTCAGTTCAACTCTTGGAAATCTTTCTTTGATCTTTACGGATTTTAGAATTTATATAGACCTAATCAAAATGAGATCAAACACACCTATGAAACTTTAAAAATAAAGGTATTCATTAGATATATTTTTGCTTTTAAACACTGAAACTGTTTCCTGTACTGATACCTACAGTTGAAATCTTAAATCAAAGGTTATTTTAAGGATGTCTTGGGCCCACTGCCTACAGCTTGTATTAAACTGAACACAACATGAGAAATGTGTTAGATTCAATGCTGCACTCAAGTTTATTACACAGTTAGATCTTCCCAGTCTTCCTTTTCCCTTGGAGTGAGGTGTATCCTTAATCTCGTGATAGCCTGAAGAGCATCGTGACACCTCGGACTCAGGGGATTTTCTCTGAGATCAACCTCCTGTATCGCTGGTGCTTCCTCTAACCGTTCAACTTCCACATCTGAGTAGCAAAGTAAATTCAAATTTATCAATTATAATACAATTAGAAACATACATTACTTTTAATGCATAACTAAGGGTAGAATTAGCAATGGATGTTATAAGATTTTTTTTAATGAGGTGGAAAGTACACTTATACCAAATACTATACCAACAAATATTTTGACTTAATGGTTCACTTTTGGGATGAAAAGACTAGCAGGTATCAGAGTCTGTGTGGGAGGGGGGATCTTAGGTTGAAAGATACTATTGTGCATACAAATGAATATTTATAAAGAAGGTAGAAACATTCTAATGTTCTTGTGCCATTAAAAGCTGGAACATTTAGGGACCTTATGATACTAACAGAATATACTTCTGTTGAACTCATGTGTTGACATGATTAGCTAGAAGTAGCATGTGAGAATGCATAGAAGCCAGCTATTGCATGTTGTTTGGTGCGATAAAGTAGGCTATCAGCAGGGGATGATTCAAAAGCATAAAAAGCAGAAGCAATTCATTAATAGATGCTGGAATTCAGATATTTTTGTTGGTAATATCTGAGAAAACTAGATTCAAGAAATGCCAAAGTAGCCAAATAATAATTATTTATTTACAACAACAACAACAACAACAACAACAACAACAAAAAGCCACAGTATAACTAAGCAATTTCAGATGTGAGAAGTATAGGTTTTTTTCAAATTCAGTGTTTATTGTTCAATTGTTTATCCTCAGTACAGACCCTAAACTTAAATCTCAGAATATACTTTCATTTTGATTTCACAAATCTCTTTACTGTGAATATTTGTTGAAGTTGGAAAGGTAGAATGGATGTAAAATTAATCTACACATGACATGTGTGGAAGATCAATTAACATTGATTCACCTAATAGAGGCTAACTGAGAAGATTAGGACTTAAAGTACTTGCAAGATTGTAAGTCACCAATGGGGTGTGTTATCAAAAAGTAATTTGAGAACGCCTTGTGGTTTACTGGGAAAATTGTGAGTCAGCTGGGGAATTAAGTGTCGTGCTGGCATGTTGCCATGGTAGCTCAGTTGATTAGAGCAGTGGCACAGAAAGCTGAAGATCCATGGTTTAAATCCCAAATATCACATTGAATTTTTCAGTCTGATTCTACTTTTCCAACTTTAGCTGACATATTCACATATGGAAGAACTTAGTTAATGATGTGGATCTTTACATCTAGGCTAGAAATAAGGAAGATGAACAAAAAGTATTTTAGGCTGAGATGGTTGTGTGTTCTCTGCTTCCAAAGCATTCTAATGTCCTCAAAAGTATGATTAGGGCCCTTCATTAAAGATTCAGAATTACCCAGTTAATAAAACATTAGCAAAAATGATGTTACAGTTGAAAGCCCATGAATCATTGATTGCTTCTTCTTTCATATTAAACTTAAACTTTAGGAAGAATACTTATAAGTAAGCTTTCAAATAATAAATACATAATGGAGTTTGAAAAAAGTCTTGAAGTATTTTACGAATACTAAGTACAATGGGTTTAACTCAAAAGTAAAAGTTTGCATTTCGTATTTTACCTTCTTAAAACTAATTATAATGCCTTTAGTGATATGTAGTGACACTATTCGATAGTAGACTTGAAATGAAAATGTTAGTCTACTTAGCTACTAAGTTTTAAAACACTGTATTCATATGTAAGTAGAAAAATATTTAAACATTTGAATTTGCTTGAAATACTTACCAACAATGTGGTTATGGTGTGCATGCAAATGTGAAAGTTTGGGCATTTTGTACACCGCATGGGGCAGAGCAATGTAGGCATTATGTGAGATGTCCAAACGCTCCAGTTCGGCCAGGTCTGCCAGTTCTTCAGGTAACTTGCTCATCTGATTGTTGGACAAGTTCAGTTCTGTAAAAATAATTGAGCATCAAAGTTAAGCCTTGATTTTTATGACCTAGCTAAGAAAGAAGTTTATGCACAAAATGTTGATGTGTTGTATTCAAATGACTTTCACTTCTCACTATTCTACAAACTATTGTTCTATCTACAACTTGTTAATCAAAATAAACTTTTGTTACACATGTATACAATTTGATGTAGAATAAGAATACAGTAGGCCAGCGGTTCCAAACTTCTTGCACACATGACCCCCTTTTCAATAATGAAATTATTGGCGACCTCTCCATTCACTTCGCTACTTAATCATTAATTTGCAAGTTTTCGTGCAAAGTTAAAGCATAAATTAATTGAGCTTTATTCAGGCCAAAGTTTAAAACTGACTTTCCAGAAGGAAGATGTGTATCAGGTCTAGCTCCCTGGTGTCTGCCGCACTAAACATGCTTATTCCATTCTGCACCTCATATCTTTGCAAAATTGGATTTTCGTCAGTGATGAACATCAAGACTAAATCTAGGAATAGATAATGCGTGGAATTAATATACAGCCAGATATTGAACGATTAATTAATAGCAAACAGGCTCATACTTATCACTAATCATCCTGATGTGCAGTGTAATTAATGGTTTACATAAAATTGTACATGTGCATTTACTGTGAAATTGTAGTATTAATATGCTTCATAAATACAAAACATGATTCTGTTTAAATGTAATATGTAATAGGCGACTAAATTCCATTTTCCCCTTTGTTATAATAATAATTAACAATAAAAATGATTTATTAATAATTCCAAATATCCACTGCGACCTCCCAGATAGAATACCGTGGGTCACGACCCACAGTAGGCTGAAGCTGTAGTAAAATTTTAAAAAAGCAGAATGCTATCTGATGTCTTTGAGATTTGCTGCTCTTTGCAAGATCACGAGAAAAAATGAATAGTAGCTTACCAATTGAACAAAGTTGAAGCATTTGAGAATTCAAACCAATAACAAACAATATTTTGCAAGAAATTTTATCTCGTATAAACTGTGTCCTTAAACGAGATCAACAATTTTTTGTGTAGTAAGATTTTGTCTATCTCTTACACAAGTCATTCAGAATGAAGAGAACTTCTTCATAGGCTATTCCAAGGAACGCAAGATATACATATTATTTGTCATTAAAATGTATTAAATATATGGTATTTCAAACAAAATCGTTTCAGGCTTTTTGTGAAAATATATAAAATTTCATAACATTTTCCATGTTAAAGGTAGTCTGGAGTGGTGGCATTTTCTTGAAAATCTTCGTACCGCATGTTTGGAAGAAGAAAAGACCCTTTTCTAAAAATGTTTTTATTTGTATTCAGGGAGCCTCATAACGTGTATTTCCGTTGAAATCTCGGAATATACTTTCTTGCAGCCCTTCTCTTTTCTATGAAAGTAGGTCGTAGTATTATATCTGCAGGTGCTATAAGATTGTGAGAGGAAAATCCCCTGAGCCACAAAGCAATCACATGTTTTTCCACGTGGTGGGCCACCAGCCAATGTTTCTGCTGCGTAGGTATTTGCTTGCAGCATCTGACGGTTTATTTAGACATAAGTGCGCTTTTAGCTGGGAATTTTGCCCGCGGTTCCGCCGACCTTTGCCAAGAAATATAAATGGGAAACTTTAGTTGCGCAGTTTTTGC
Organism: Deroplatys truncata; assembly: GCA_030765065.1. Classification (NCBI taxonomy): domain Eukaryota; kingdom Metazoa; phylum Arthropoda; class Insecta; order Mantodea; family Mantidae; genus Deroplatys; species Deroplatys truncata. The sequence continues at coordinate 21,486,262 of CM060979.1, forward strand.
ATTCGAGGGCATCGGACTGCCGTCCTGTCATCTCTTTGTAGTTCTGTTCCCTTCAAGCACAGTTTCCCGAGAAAATTAGCGTCAAGTCATGCTTGGAAAACTGGTTAACATGTCTGAAAATAATGCGTTTAGGAGGATACACCATTAATTTCTATAGTTTTCGGTTAATTTGGCTGAAAATGTAATGTAAGTTTGTGTTAAATAAAAATTGAATAGCTTTAAATTTCCTTTTCAATAGGTTTTCAAGTTATTAAAATTAAAAAAATAATGTTAGTGTCCTATGCCAAATATTCCACACCATAAAATTTTAAAAATAATGTTTTATTTAAGTAGGAATGCGGTTTTATCTGTTCATTGCGCACATAATTACCCTGCAACATTTTTATTTTGGTTTTAGTTCAAAAGTAAATGATTTTTTTTTAATCCTATCGTTGCAAATTTCCATTTTAAAAGAACTGGATGAAAACTCCACCGTGTGGAGCATTTTAAAGAGAAAAGGTTCTGAGAGAGGGAGATATCCATAAAAACCAATTTTAAAATGAAAATAATGTTAGTTCCAGATTGATACATTGTTGCATCCATATCAAAGCTGAAATTTAATTTGAAATTATAGCTTTTTAACAGTTTCAGACATGCAATCCCAAGGTCCATTTTCTCGAATTTTCACAAAATTTCAGTGTTATATTTCCTTAAAAAAGCATGAATCATTATCCTTTTAGGAGTAGCTTACAATATGCTTTGTTTCTTAAACCTCAGTTTGAGCTGGCGACTTGATTTTCTAGCTGTCATTGCTCATTGGGCATAGCAAATTAACTCTTAGCGTCTAAAACCAGCATCCAAAGTTGGTCTTTGTTGACTTCACTCGCTGGTTACTGGAGACATTCGTTACATCGAATAATATATTGAAAGATACACTAGTCGCTACCTCTTGCGATGTCGAGGAACTCGTCAACATGGGAATTCCAGCACTCTCTGCAGATAGGATAAGACAGGACTAGAAACGGAGGGGGACTCAGTACTCGACCTACGCAGATCTTTTGTACTAGACCCCTGACGGGAGGGAGAGATGAGGTGAGAGGAGACAGAGAGTGGCCGGACCAGAAGGCGCGACAGGCAGTCTCTACCATTTACAGATTTGAATTCCCCGGTTGGTGGTTGATGCAACTGGCTCCTCTCCCCCCGTGAGCTTACACATCCCTTGGGACCGGAGACCGCTCGCATTCCGGGGGACGAAGGTTTACTCAGAGCATCCCTTTCCCCTGCCATGCACACGCCGAGACCTCCCGCCGCCACTTGCAAATTTGAAAGAAACCAAGCAGATGAAAGGTAAAGTGAAATGAGAATGGAGATGAAATGAAGGGACGGGAAATTCGTAGGATGTAAGATCCTTCCCAGCATTCGCCTAGCGACCCGGGGAAACCCCGAAAAAAAACCATAGGTCAGGAAGGTCGGCTACGGAAGTTGAACCCACGACCTCCAAATGTGAAACACAGACATTACCGCCTGAGTCATCTCGCTGGGCACTCTCTGCAGTTACAAGAGAATAAATTAACGAGAAGCTAAAGACTATGGGTTAGGAAATGGATTGAAAGAAGGTTAAGTGCGGTGCTGTATAAGCAATCGGCTGTTTTGCTACGTCGCACAGTGGGGTTAGTTTAATTAGGTAGTTTAGTATGATAGAGGTGAGCAACACTGCCCTGCACTGCGACCTTTGCACATCTTTTGTGTGACCCTCGTATTATCATCGATCCAGAAGTCTGGCGTTCATAATGCATTGAGGGAGACTCTGGACCGCGATGGTTGAAAGCTCTAGTTTTGGAAACTGACTCCCAAAAATGAACGGCTCTTTGTAAAGCATGTGCTGGGTACTTGCAGCAAGATGGGGTGCTGCCTCATCTGCCCGTTGACACTGTCTGTAGGCAGGATTCACTCGCTGTCCAATCCTGCGAGGTGTCCTCTGAGAGCACAGTGTCTTGCCACGGAGAGCCGCACATTAGGGTATGTGCATCCAAAAGCTGGCCAAAATTTCAATTCCTGAAAGTCAGTTTTGGCATAAGTGAAACGCCCCATTTGGTACGGAATCTTGTGTCACACTTTATTTCTTCACATAAACACCTGACCAAATGGAGGGTTTTAATTTAGAACTGCTGGCGCCGCCGCCACCACCAGAGTGTGGTCTTGATGTGTAATCACGCCAGCCAATTTATTCACTTTCCACTCATTTCCTAGCGTCCAAAACCCTACCACAGCGGATAAAGTGGTCCTTTGTAATCGAAGCTTCAGGACACAACAAATTTATTTTTACAGTGTAAAATAAAAACAAACACATTTTTTAACCATAGTGTTTTTTGATCCACTTTCCCATCAGCTGCCATGGCAGAAAGTTGAATTTACTGCATTCAGTGCTGGTAATCTAACCTTCTTTCGTGAACTGTCTCTTTACTGCACGTGTGTGCATGAACTATTTAAAACCCTCTAACCTTTGATTGATTTATCATTGTAGACATGGAATACAATAATATTTTATATTTGAATTTTACCGTTTAAATCTTACCTGAATATTGCTTCCTTTTTATTTATTAATATTTACTTGCGGTTTAATTCATGCAGGAGCTAAGTATGAGCTGCAGGTTATTCCTTTTTTTAATTTTTTATATATTTGTTAAGTGCAACAACAGGCGTGGATAATCGATCGTCAGTTTGCCATCAAGATTAATGTTGGCGACCTTGCTACTGGAACCACCATGCTCAACAGCTGGTAGTAATTGATTTTATTTTCGCTAACAACTATTTCTATTATTCACTATCGTTCTCCAAGGCTTTCTTACTGCGCTACACAGTCAACATTAAATTCGTCATGTTAGTCTCCGGTTGTGAAACCTGTTTGTGCTGTTTCAGATGTTAACGAAACGTATTCTTGAACAGCACTAGTCATTGTCCCTAGGTGTGTTTGGTGCGAAGCCTGCTGGCTGGTACGGTAATACTGTCTTGTTCAGTACAGTATGTGCTAGATGTTAACGAAACGTATTCTTGTACAACACTAGTCATTGTCCCTAGGTGTGTTTGGTGCGAAGCCTGCTGGCTGGTGTGGCAATACCGTCTTGTTCACTACAGTACGCGCTAGTTTCTCATTATTAGCAGTACTTAGTTGAGACAGTACGCACACACTTGTCGTGTGAGTTACATTTCATTTTCATGTTTCATCAAGTCAGATTTCAATTATGTTCACGCAGCGTTCCTATTAATATACATCTGCGTCCCGAGCTCCTAACCTCAAAATGCTTAGTTTGGTACTGCGTTTCTACTCTACAATTTTATGCATCCTGTATATTAACTACCACTCAAAAAGGGGGGGGGGCTTCTTCATATCTTAATCACATTCCTGAAAGCAGTGGGGCTCAAGACACAATTTCGAAATACGACGCTCATTGTTGTGTTTTTTTAAGCTATACACATTTATAAGCATACTTTTTAGTTTTATTATTCACAAAATGTTGACACTATGCACATTCAATATTCGTTTACATCCGTTTGGTTCAATGTATACAGTTTTGGATCATTGATCGTCGTTTCTGGCTACAATGGGAAAGCGTGAACTTGGGAAGACACCAGGAACTGGCACGAGGTTGCGTAATATTCAACCTATTACTTAGTTTTAACTGGTAGTGGTAGACTGCCTTTGGACGGGAGCCATGACTGGCTTAAGGGTGCATTAACGAAAGATACTGCAGATGGGAGTGAAGCGACACCACATACACCCGAGACGGAGGTTTTTCAACCTGAAAATCTGTGTTGCATTCACACGATCTTCTCTACTCGCTCTTATACAAGCTATTCTTACAAAAGCTTATACAGCAGGCTAAAGCGATAGTCAGATATTTAAAAAGCGCATCGCTATGTGATAGTTTTGAAATCCCATGCTCTTTGCATGACCACGGGGAAAAAATACCGACTTAACACTTGAAAAAGTATAAGTATTTGAAAAGTCTAACCGATAACAGAGAATATCTCGGAAATGCTCAACGGCACAACAAATTATATTGTGTGCTTTAACGAGATCTACATTTTTGTGTACTAACATTTTGTCTGTCTCTTACGGTTTACCCGTTAGACAAAAGGCATTCAGAATGAAGAGGACTTCATAGGCTGTTCTCAGAAAGTTCAAGATATACATTTTACTCGTTATACAAATAACTTAAACATGTGTTATTTTATTCATAACCGTTAGAGCCACTTTTGAGAAAAAAATAACAAACAATGCTCCATGTAAAGGATAGTTTAGGCTGGGGGGAGGGTTCTTGAAAATCATCGTGTCGCAGCCTTAAGTACCAAGTTTCGTATTGAACTACTTGTGTTTTTTAGTTATGCTGTTCACACAGAACCTTTTTCTGAAAATGCTTTTTTTTTTAATTCAGTAAGACTCACAAAGCGTATTTCCGGTGAAATCCCGGTATCAAATTTTTGGGTGAAATGCAATACTTCCTCTACTTACTTACTTCCACCTCACCGGGAGCTGAACCCGTATCCCTTTGCATGCTCCAACACTTTACAAGGACAGTTTTGGTTTTATTCACGCCCTAGAAAAGAACATTTTTAAATGCTCCGTGAGCAGAGATGAGCGGTCTGCTAGCTCATCATAAAATGATTGACACAACCCCTCACATTGCAGAGTTTCTGTCGTTGCCCTCTTGAAAATTGAGCAAAACACACATTGGCATTTTTAGTAGTCCCTGGTATGCATTAACTCACCTGTGATGAGGGAGAACTTTACTGCGAACTTGGGTGGTATTTTTGTGATGACGTTACTCGAGAGGTTGCAGCCTTTGAGTTCGGTGTGTCGCATCAAATGGTACACGGCATCAGGAACTTGAATCAGCTGACACTCTGACAGATCTACAAACAAAAATATAAACCATTAGAAAAAGGAAAACCAGGGCACAGTTTTGCATTTTTCTTTCAGAAGTATAAGGGTTCAAATCTCTGTTATGACATTGCCTTTCTAACTTTAGCCTACATACGACTTGTGTGAAAGAACAAATTAATTATCTCTGTGTGTTTGCTTTCCATGGCGTCTGTTCCTATGTTTATCAGGGATAGTTCCTTAGGTTGAAGCCAGTGAGGTGTCACTTCAGCTGTTTTCTAAGTAGGTACATTCGAATATAGTTTTATCTCTATTTTAAACATTTTATATTTAAATATTCCATAACTCGCATAAAGAAATATAATTTTACGAATTAAGAGCAAAAATCGCCAATGTCGAAGTGTTACCGCGGCAGTAGCACGGAATAAGGAACTGTGTTGTAAACGAGCGAACTGGGGAAGCCGCAATGCCTACTCTCGGCTCTGCGATGTTCAACTGCACTGTTGATGCCTGGTTGCCCTGACAACCAACTCAAGCTTGGACTGCACGAGTGCTACGAGCTCTCACAAACTACCTGCTTCGAGGCTATGGTGAAGCTAAAATCCTGGATTTTTTGTAGTAGAAAGACCTCTTGTAGAGGCTATTCGGTGGCCATTGTCACATGTGAAATCTTTCGTAGACTTGCAAACATCGGAATGTTTTCCTTCTCAAATCACTTTGCAAACTCCAATTTCTCGGACTTGGACCTTCAGTTCAGTTCAGTTCAGTTCAGTTCATGTACGAAAACAATTGTACGTAGCGATTGTTGTCGTTGCGTGTATGGTCTTGCAAGTTGCTAGTGTGAATTAAGGTATTAACAATAAATTTATGTTTTAAAAACATTTAAACCACCAGCGGTTTGCAATGAATCCGCAAAATGACATAGTGTGTTGTGTATTCAAACATCTTTTTCGCGGTGGACTGAGGAAGATAAAAGAGACGTGAGTTTACGGGTAGACCTCAGCCAATTCGGCACATAAAGTGGAAAGGAAACGTGCGATATGTTACATCATACATTTTAAAACCTCGTGGTATAGTGAATACGCCAACAGAAAGGATAGGAGAGTTAACTTAAATACAAGAAACAGGTAAGATGCATGTCTTGTTTTGTGTGAAAAGAGCTTCATCTATCGTTTAGGCCACGAGCCGCCACTGATTCCTATCTGTAATTCACTATACGTCTTGACTTTTCTTCTGGATCTTCGGTTTTTGTTTGTTGACGTTGAATTTGTTTCTTCTTCTTTTATCTTTCTTGTGACTGTTGCGCACCCAAACTGTTGCAGTAGTTATAATTAGTCTTCTTAGGGGTTTCAAACCCTTCGGTTGTAGTTTTAAGATTTTTGGGGGAGCTGCTCTGTTTTTTATGCTGTTTTGTAATAATTAATTTTTGTTGTAGCCTAACGGATCATTCTTTATTCTATTGAATTGCATCGTTCCTAGTAATACTCTCAAAAATAGCACCTGATTTGGTTTGTCTACTTCGATCTTTCGATAACCAAGTTTCACTGTCGAATCGGTGTCTCCATCGTTTTGTAAACTTTAAGCATGGTGACATTTCTTATGCGTTTTCACATTTCTTTTTAGTGTACCACTTATCTGTTTGGTGTGGATTCTGGATTTGTGATTTTATATGTCATCTGCATTCTCAATGATTGAAGAAGTTTCATACTCATTCAAATACTGCAATTACTGCTCTGGGAAATCTTTACAATGGGCAATAACTGTAATCGCTCTGTGGCGACAGATTTATTTTCTCTTCTCAAATTTTCCTCCAATATGACCCGAGAAAACGTGCGCGCATAGAACAGTTTTAGAGTATTTGATCAACTTCACTTGTTTGAAATTAGGATTTCATTCGGGTTGCAAGTTTGGCTCCTTGAAGTGGTTTGCTTCTTAGAAATCGAAGTGGTTTTGGCCCAGAGTGATGTTTAGGGCCTTTTCGAACATAAGTTTCTGTCAGTTGGCTCTGCTCAGCGCGTCTGATGTCTGCTTTTCTTAGGCCCCATGAAGACGTAACTCTAACATAACACAAGGGGAGGCGTGAGGTAAGAACATTCACAATGCAGCGGTAGACGTAACCGAGAATTTGGCACGGGTGTCTAGATCCGTAAATTGCATGCGGAAATCTTCCGAGTGTATCGCAGGCTTCAAATTCAATAATATAACCAATAATATCCAATATGAAAATTAGCCAGTCTTTATAAATAAATAGGACATCAAAACTGCTGTATCAAGCAAACATCAGATTAACGTCTAGCGTCAGCATTTAAAATGGCGTGGCACGTCAAAACAGCAGAGCACCATGACTGTACAGCAGATAGCGTAAAATCTCGAATCGCGATCGTGTGTTGTTCACAAGCTGGAAATGCTGGAATTCGGAACTCTTCCTCTGTGCTCGCAACGCAAGCATAAACCTTGGAGTTTGCAAACTCTTGTGTTATGTAGCGCGTTACGCGACTATGTGAATGCTTCCAGTAAATAACACGGGACAGTCTTGGGCTTATCCTGCGTCTACGCTTATATTTAATTGTGAATGGAACCTTAGGCACTTTCCATGCGCCAAAGGCCAACCACTCAACTTTTAACGCTCGAAAACGGCCCTAAATATCCCTTTAGACCAAAAAGCGTTTACATTTTTGAGAAGTGCGTCGCCTTACCCTGCAAGCGAGCGAAGTCCCAGTTTGGAATGAGTGGAATGTTTCTTTTAAGTGCGAGCAGTTGCAACGCCTTGTCAGCAAATGAATTAATGGTTTTTGGCAGCTATACGTAAACAAACAGGCTAGCGCAGAACTCGAAAAACCCATAGAATAAACATGATGCTTATATTCACTGTTCTATTAACTTATTTTTTATCACAAGTAATCCACCAGCGGTTAGGAACTTACCTGATAAAACTCGTAAACTAGAATGGGATTTATTAAGACTACTCAATGAATAAAATGTAACAGATTATCTAAATAATAATCACTTTCTTACTTGTGTTATTTCAAATCAAATCACCATTGTGTCAGCTGTCAGATCGCGGCATACTAAATGAATGAGTAATCGAGTGTGTTATGAATACTAACCAACAGTGGGAATGAGAAAATGTTAACCTCAAAATTAAGAGAAGTTAAAATTAGAACGCAATAAAGACTTTTTTTTTCAAGAACACTATTTGGAAATGTCAGCTATTTGAATGTGCAATTTTCAAAGTTGAAGTAATCTGCTGATTTTCGGTAATTAAAACTGAAGGGATGTTGAGGTAGTAGGATTTCGTCATTTCTCCTGAACTGATGGATGACGAGATAGATAACGTAGCATATTAATCACTGAGTTTCGGTAACGAGCTGACGTTTTATCCGATAAAATTCACTCTTATCACTTAACAGGATGGTTGACAGTGTCCAATGCCAGTTGATTATTCCCAGAAAAGTCGCTGCCTATACGTAACTACACGTCTCGTTTTATCAGCGTTTGCAGAACTTTGTTCGCAATTACAATCGGTAAAGCGCATGTTTATACATGTTTCCTTGCAGAGAAATGCCGCTGCTACCATTAGACAACGTTTTGACCTATTTAGCTGGCCATTAATTAAAGGATATCCCAACAGCAGGAAGCTTGGCTACTGTACCGCCTCTGTGCGACGTCCAAGAAGTTCACCTCTTTCTGCCTGACATTTTCTACATTTAGCAACGCAGCTACGCAGGTACGCTTTGTAAAGGTGACTGATCTCCTTCTGAAAATAAAACTTGGCCACGTGTTTGTCATACACACTTTCGCACCACGTCCAAAATTCTGTAAACTGAATATTGTTGAGTAGTAATATTCTCTTTCTCCGCGTCAGAATAACAACATTCTTCATTTGACAACAAAAAATTGTATACATTTTTAGATGCATTCACTACTGCGCCTATCAGCGTCGTTTTGTCGTCCATACGCACGCATATTTTGTATATACGAGTTTGAAGAAAATTTATCGACATAATTCAATTTTGGTTAAAATCGATACAAAATTAAGAATAGTTTAGGTTAGAGGCGCCGGAACAAACAAAATATTAGGGGGGCTCAGTAACTGAGAATTGAAATTACAAGATTATTATTATAGTTATCTGTCAAAACACATAATACTTAATATATTGTATAGGATAATTCAGTGTATTAGATATTTTAAAAAATAATTAAGCATTACTTAATGCCCAAAATTGAAATTACAATTAATGTTATAATTTGGGATATTAATTGTTTTGACAGCTAACAATTAACACATATATGCGTGTAAGTTAATATATTATGTACCTTAAGTGTGTCCATCCGCATTAGTGGACTGATCGCCAAAGTAACGAGATAATCGTGTTCCCAAAATACAATTATCCTGTTTGCACCAAGGAATTTGAAGCTTTTAAGCCTCTAGTTCCCGAAGTCGCCAGTTCCAACCCGGCGGAGGGTGATGGATTTTTTCGGGCGTAAAAATCCTTAGCATGGCTCCTTCAGAAGGGAAGTAAAGCCGGTGGCCCCGTGTCGTAGATTTACGACACGTAAAAGAACCTCAAGCCTGATAAAGAGGTCTCTGAGCAAAAGTTCCAGTATTTCACGCCCAATATAGAATGGGACGCTAAGGACCATAGCAGTTAAAGAGCGTCCATAAATAAAACTCAATTTTTGAAGTTTTTCGACCATCTTTCTTCTTCATGCGTTCATTTTTCCTATAAATTATTTGAGAAAGCTATCCATTGATTTGATTTTTGCGAAATTCTTACAGAAATACTCATTCCGTTTTACAAACTCTAGCGCGATCAATCTCGAAATCTTTGGTCACTCCATTTGACAACCAAGGTCGCTTATGTAGCGAAGGAATACTTCCACTTTTTTCTGGGGAGATTGCCGCTCCGGGTGTTTCTCCACTCTGGGGAAGAAAATAGTTAAATAGTCAACACTTTCATCTTCAACTCTATGTAGTGCTCTAAATCTTATAGGGGTTAAATCTCTCCTTTCTCGATAGGACTTTGCCCCCCGAATGTGCATTTGAGCTGCCATTTTAACAGAAACTGCAAAAGGCATACGCGTGCTTGGTCCGCGAGGTTCCCTCTGATCAATCTTGCAAATGGGTATTTACTTGTATTCCATTCACCACGTTTCTAGAACTTCTTTTCTGGTTTACTTGCCTCGTAAGTATTTTCTTCTTTTATTCACTTGAACGCAAGCATTTGCTTGTAAAAATGCAAGTAAAATCAAATACTACTTTTCTGAATTGCGTACTCTATTCAATCGTTACGTGGCAACAATGGAATTTATATCGATCCATCTGCCTTCTGGTGGTGTTCATTACAACTTCTGATTTCGTGATTCATTTCAATGTACTTACGATTTTAAAACGCATTTAAGGACGCAGAGTAATCGCGTTTTAAAAACTGAAACATCTCACTGAAAGACGCTGTATATCGTCTTATGCTATTTGTTATCTTTTTTCCTTTCTTTTTTAAAATTCAAATGCCAAAAGCAAACTTTCTCTGCTGATGTAAGTAACATTTAGCAGCTATGAACCTTGTGCATCGCAGTAACTGCAACATCGGATAAATCGTTTACGGCTGGGCTACTTGAAGGGTTATGTAAAGCTGAGAAGTATAACTGTTTAAGATGCAAGCTGAACTGGAGTAGAAAGACGATGAAAGACGAAAGTTGGGCCATCTCTCACGCGATGAGGTAATAGCAGTCACTCACTGTTACACAGTAAGTGGTAATACACTAATTAATTGCGAGAGATTCCCTCCACCTCCTTGCGCTGTCGCCACTTTCTACAGCCACAACACTTTCATTTGAACAAGACAGAAAACACAGCTGAAATTATATTGTTGATGATGAAGATGAAATGAGTGGCCTCTTATAGAAGCCTTCACGTAAGCTCATTTGACCCTTTATGCCTCTTAATCTGGGCTTCAATAAAATCTTATGGTCCCAATGAAACGGACCACGTCCTTAATGTTGGCCCTTCTTATATCCTCAAGTTCCAAGAAAAAGGAAGGCAAGGATACGTATCTATGCATAGCAAAACTTTCGCACTCACATTTCCCCTTCCACATTTCCTGCATAAAGGGTCTTATGTAAGTCCCATTATGTGCAATGTGTTGTGGCCCGTAAGATACCTCTGAGTTTAGATCTAAACCCTGTTTCTTATAACCTTGCCCTGCAGGCATGAATTCTTCCCTACATTATCTTTCCGCTGGTCAGTTTTGAATGGTGACACACAAGCCGTGTACAGTCAAGGATAAGCGATAAAAGGGTATAAACAATGGTCATGATCATCCTGAGAGGCAGGTTTAAACCTAAGGATCCTTCCATCTACATGAAAGTGTGTTTAAGGACAGAATCATTAGTAGTCCCCCGACCTAACCCCCTGTGATTTCTATCTCTGGAGTAGCTTAAAACAAAGTGTCAAGACAAACCCACACACCCTGGAAGAATTAAAACAAAATATCTGCCAGCATTTCTCAACGTGAACTACGGCGAGTGATGGATAGTTTCCTAAAGAGGTGCTAAAATGTATGGACAACGACGGTGGCCAGTTTCAGCATCTCCTTTCATAAAGTTGGTAAGTAAAGCCTTTAAAAGTAGTTTTAAAAACGTTGTATGGTTTCATCCGCGCCTTTTTATAATAGTGGCAGACGGCAACGAACGCCGAGGACGCGGACAGGAAAAACACCGCGCAGCCGGTTCGTAGCTTTTGGCTCTCTCTGTATTTGTTGGTAAGATTTTACATGCATTCCAGATGCATTAACTCTGTTACTTCATATATTTAATTGATACGTTATGAAAATATAAATTTGACAGTTACCTTCGAATGTATTAAGGTAAATGATCGTGTTAAACAATGAACTATTTTCTGTCGCATAACAACCTATTCCACGACAGCAACCAATAGGAGGTGACTAGTGCATGTGAACGTTAACAGATACGGGGCAAAGTTGTATGGAACAGATCTTAGTTAATTCACAAGAATCTTCTCTGCTCACCACCTGGACCCGGAATTAAATCACAGGCCGTACTTTGTTTATTCCAGTATTCAATAAATATCATACTTGACACTTCCGGGAGAGGCGTCACAGGGGTCCTGTGAAACAAAGACCCGCGTACTCTTAAGTGCTGAAGTACTCAATGTTTTTGGGTGCAGTGTCAGCCTGAGCTGAACACCAAGCAAGCACAAATCATTATTAGGATCGCGTTACCACTGAACGGTGTTCTTATATCTACTGCCTTAGCGCGCACACGCATAACTTCACTTAAAGGTATAGGTTATACAACGAGGGTGCACCTCACGCACTGCGACCTACACAGATCTACTGTGGCTACCACCCTCAAGGAGGAAAGGATGAAGTGAAGGAACCACAGTAGGCTACAGGCGTGAAGTTCCAGGTTCGAAGACCCGCCCTACTGTAGCTGCCTAGAGAGGGCGATGAACGACTCATCGACCAAGTAGCCCTCTGGTGTCCACGGGCAGTATTCTTTCCTTTGAGCAAGCATCCGCGCCATCTGTCCGGCACCGCCATACGCCCCACGAAACCTAGAAGCACGCATGAAAGATAAGAAGGGAAGTGAAGGAAAGGAAAATGAAAATAAATCGTAGTGAATGAGAAACCACATCAGCATTCGGCTACCGACCAGGGTAAACCAAGATCAGAGTAGGCGGTCGACGGGAACCGAAATCGGTACCTCCCGAATGTGAGCCTCGCACGTTACCGCCGAGCCATCCCGCTCAGTTAATTTCACCGTAGGAAATACAAGTGCAAACAGGTGTAACATCACATGAAATCTAAGAGAGAACATCTCTCTGAACACGTGTGAGATACCTAGACATACATAACACAAATACAATTCACGTGACAAGCTGGAACGTGTTCATAACTATACAATCACTTGTTTAATTCTATTTTTCGCCTGAGTAAGTCTCATGGGGGCCTTCATTAATTCCGCTACGTTAACAAAATAAGTCTCTATTATGGTTGCAATAGCACCCAAAAGGGTTTGGGATAAAAGTTAAATTTTCACAGGTACGTAAACATCATAGACTATTTTAAATTACTGCCATACACTTCATATGTGTCAATGCCACTTAGTAAATAATTATTTTAAGTTGTGAAAGACGATACATGTGTACTTAGCAGTTTGTATGTCATTTTAATGTTTAAACAAGTTTCCGCATTCAAGGTCTGGTGTATTAGATACGTGGGTTGAAGTTGTTCGAAGGGAAAACTGGAAACACTCGAGATACAGCAGGCTTTGTAGTACTGTTACATGCTGAGGCCTGGAGAACAAGACATAAGTATATTACAAGAAAATGCAGTCCCTTTCTATAGTCATCCTTCCTCCTCACTTGTTAAAAAAGACCAGCTGTGATAAGTAACAGTGAGGTTAGAATGGTGTTCGTAGGAAGCAAATGATGTAGGAATTGTTGAAAAAACACACCATTAATACCGTGTTGATCCCAAGTCGTATTTTCTCATGTTTTTATTTGTGCCTATAATACACAGTTGATTACATGAGGTGTAAGACCTCCTCCTAAATCTGGAACAGCAATTTTGAATAGTAATTATTTTATTTTTAAATATAATCGTCAGGTAACAGATTCTTACAGGACCTGTAGATAAAAAAAAGCTTGCACAATAAAAATTAAAGCTCATTACTTTTGATGTAGGTTTGACAAGAAAGGGGCACCTACGAGGGCTGTCCCAGAAGTACCCGATCTAACAAAGAAAACACAAACATTTTGAGAAAAAAACATCTTTATTTCTCTACATAGTCTCCTTTCAGCTCGATACACTTTTCCCGGCGATATTCAATAGCTTCGATACCCTGTATATAGTGAGAACTGTCGAGTTCTTCAAAATAGCCATCAACTGCAAACTCCACCTCTTCACTGCTGGCAAATATTTTACCACCAAGCTATTTCTTCAACTTTGGCAACAGAAAGTAATCAGAGGAGGCTAAGTCTGGCGAATAGGGTGCATGAGGAAGCAATTCGAACTTTAACTCATTGATTTTGGCCATAGTGGTAATGGAAGTGTGAACTGGTGCATTGTCTTGATGAAACAGAACTTTCTTTTTTGCTAAATGCGGCCGTTTTTGCTTGATTTCATCATTCAAACACTGCAATAAATTTGCATAATAAGCGCTATTGATTGCTTCACCTTTTAGAAGATAATCAATGAAAATTATCCCACGCGCATCCCCCCCCAAAAAAAACTAACGCCATCAACTTGCCTGCGAATGGAACTGTCTTCGCCTTCTTAGGAGCCGATTCTCCCCTTTCAATCCACTGCTTTGACTGTTCGTTTGTCTCAGGTGTGAAGTGGTGGATCCATTTTTCATCCATGGTTATGAATGGACGCAAAAACTCGGCTTTATTGCAGGGAAACATCGCCAAACACTCGACTGAAACATCCTCACGACGCTGGTTTTATTCCATTGTGAGTAAACGCGGCACCCATCTCAGTTTTCTCATGCCTATATTTTCAGTTAGTGTGCAATGTACAGCACTTTTTGAAATGCCTACGATGTCTGCTAGCTAGCCCACTTGCAGTCGACGGTCATCCAATACCATTTTGTGGATTTTCCTCACAATTTCTGGCGTGGCCACCTCAATTGGTCGACCACTGCGATGTTCGTCTTGGCAGCTTCTACGGCCTTCTTAAACTCTGCCACCAAATATTTTACTGTTGTAAACGAAGGAGCAGGCTCCCCCAGAGTAGAATCTAGCTCAGCTTTAATATTAGTTGGACTAAGACCTTTCAAATGAAAGTATTGCATCACATAACCATGACCAGTTTTATCTATGTGTACAAATTCGCTGAGAGAGTTCGCTATTAATGGCTGCCAAACAATTACTAAACAACGTAGAATCGTCAAACTTCAAACTTAAGCTTTATAAGGGTGGTACTTTCTACCATAGACATTTGTTTGAAACAACAACCGCTATATATATGTCAGGTCGGGTGCTTCTGGGACTGCCCTCGTAGTTATTTATAAAAGCTACACCAAATAATGCCACCTTAAGGTCTAAGGCACATAAGTGTTCACATCTGAAGATAGGTCTAATAAAGAAGTATTAATGCCCACATGTAACTTGGGATTTTTGCAAATTATGTGAAAATGGTTTTATACACTTGTCAACTTTTACGGCTTGCCCATAAAATGTACGGGACTGCAGACCGTTTTACGACCTTACGGCAAAGAAGGCGTTTTTACGTTTTTGTGAGCAGATTCAAAGTGTTACACATTTTCACTATGGACATGACAAAGCATTAAATTCAGTTGCATTATATTGTAACTTAAGATTATAGACTGAAAGCATCGCGCTAATTGGTATGCAGTGCTATGATAGACCAGAATTTATCTGTGTCTATCCTTCATCATAATCCTCCTACACTGGGCTGCAACAAAATGCATAGTATGCGGATTTAAAATTTGATTCGACCACTAGTGATCTCTAGTAACCAATCGTCAATGGGCGCGAACATTCAGTAATGGACGACCTCAGTTGTAAAGTCAATTCCCTCATACATATTGTTTATCTTATTCGCTTCTATGGCTACGGGGTATAAGTTTATCAGTTTTTATCTATAGTTCGAGTTATGGAGCGTAAAATATGGACTAGAAATCTGTGTCTAGCATAGGAAGCGGTGGTCTTTGGTTTAATACGTGTTTATTGTGGTACCGGGAACATGTGTTACAGAAAGAAGCAGTATTACAGATCTTCAAGGATTCTTATAAAACGGAATTCATTTTTTTTAACTTACATTAATTTTTTTCAACATTTACTGCAGTGAATATTTTACGCATTCTAAATTGTCACAGCAAAATTATTACGCTTTGCTGGACGGGGGAAAGTTTTAGGGGTTTCAATTTCAGGATGTTGGCAAGCATGGTTTTATTCCTTTTATCAGCAAATGTTAAGGGCGTTTCGGTTCCTTTTACCTGCAAAGCATTGAGGGCATAATTTAGTTCTGTTGTAAGATTATCAAAGGTTTCCCTTCACGTTACATTGGCACAGTCAGTGAACGGGAATCGTAGCAGTGATTGCAAAATTTAAAATATACGCGTGTAATTTTGTAACTTAAGGGGAGTTTATTGTTGGAAGTGTAAGAAAGACGGCGAACTAGGTTTAGTATTTCCTCACTCGTGATTATACACATGTTAACTGTTTATATTTCCTTATTAAAGCGTAATCAGAAGCTTTGCATTGTGATGTTTAAACCGGAGATTAAAAGCCCTATCCTGCTAATGTTGAACCTGATAAATTCATAACCCATTACCTCAAAAACTGTTTTAAGGTAACAGACTGACATTTTTACAGGATTTAGATGTAGATGAATATCTTCTAAGCTTACTGATCTACTTTTATCTAATAAGGTTGTTTAATACGGAAGATAGGAATATTTTCTTAATTATAACATCCTTTAATTAAAATTTATCAAGAGCTGTTTAAAAAGGAATAACCAATTAAGTTAATAATACCAAAGTACATCCACAACAGCACTTAGAGGTTGTTTTTATCATCCTAATATTTAATTAGTTGCATTACATTAAATAGTTTCTGAGAAAACTGGTCCTTTATGCCAGAAAATGAAGTTCATAGAAGAATCTGTTCAAAGCAAAAATGAAGAAAACAAATCATATATTTGCAAAGAAAGAAACCTTGAGCACATTGCTGCCATATTTAACGGTAATACCAACTTGTAGAGGAAAGCTTACCTTAAAAGATGGGCTTAAGTTTACCTCTCTATTACAATGTGTAGGAGTTATAATTTTTCCTGTAAATAATGTAGAATTCACAGAACAAAATGGCAGATGCATTTTTTAAAAAATATTTAAGATATACGAGTTTCGCCTACAATGATAAAATGTATATCAAATTAAAGAGGTAATTCCAATTACTGCCAAAAATAAACTAAAACTATCTTTTTTGCCATGTTTACCATTTAGTCTCTCTTTCAAGCGTACACGATTCATCATTGCATTCCCTTATATATACGTCCAGCATGGCGACAGCTTAGCAGACGGCATTAAAAGGGATACAGCGGTTAATACATCCATAGCATGCGTGTTCAAGACACTGAGGGAGCCGCAGAGACCGGCTTAGTCTAGTTCGCATATTCTCCTCTAACGGAAGCAAGCGGAACTAGATGCAGACAGAAGCGAATCTCGCAAAGCAGCTGATTTGTTAGCAGTGAAGGTGAACGGGAAAAGTGACCTGGCAATGTGGCCATGGTGAGTAAGCCTTCAGAGATATGACTCACGTAAAAGATTACTGAATCATAACTTACCAAGAGTCCCAGTTTCCTCAGCTTCTTCACAGCGATGTACCACTCGTGTTACACCACTCGCCATTGCTAGACCACAATGCTTTACCTGTGACGCCTTCTCACAAAATCAGCTCAGACAGGCCACGACTATTTTTGAAAATCAGCGCAGAATCTGTGAGCTTATAGCACATTTGTGTGGCACAAGCTACAACATTGCTTTCCCACTCTCAAGTGGGGTTTAAGTTCCTGTTGTTACAGAATGAGAATAGCCTTGTCCTGTATTTGAAGATAACAGACTATAATGACCATAGTAGAAGTAGAACCAGGAAAACAAAAATGAATACATTTGTGAAAATACATTAAATGAGTTTAGAAGCTTTGATTTCAGTAAAACGTAATTGCTTTATACAAGCTGAATTTTAAGTAGTAACAATAATTGCTTCTGGGCTCACGTCTGCAATGGCTGGCTTACTTTTGTGACGTTGTTGAAAATGATTGCCGCAGTTCAAAGCAATTCGACAACTGAAGCGAAACAGTTCCAGCACGAAAATATTTTTACAACCAATGTTTACGTTTTGTTAGCGCTTGGGGAGATGTATTTGGTTTATAGCGTGCGATACTATATGATATAAATACTTTAGTCTTCTTATTGCATGACTTGACCGTAGAGCTGCAAAGGCACTTCTGCATCTGAAAGCAGCAATTTTAAGTTTCCTACACTATGGAAGAGAACAAGCATTTCTTTATTTAATAGGAAACTTTACACAATTCCCACATTAAATACCGATAATGCTTTTATAACAGGTCGTTAAAATCCAGGTTATAGAGGCGGGAACTAAAATCTCTAAATGCCTGTCTAAGATGGTACGCTGCTGTAATTAATGCGAAGTTAATTAGGTACTTTTTTATTGTTTAGTTTGTACAAGCTTGCCTTTAACATTTTCGGTTGTGTTGAGAGCTTTGACATCAGAAACGACAGGTTGTTTCTGTTCTCTGAACTGCGGTGTTTCTTAACCTTGGTTTTATCAGGTTTTAACCATTAAATACACCCGCATTCACACTTCCACTCTGTGGGGAGAGGGAATAAATCTGGATAAAGAAAAATTCCCCGCCCCAGCCGGAAATAGAACCAGGACCTCTGGGATGAGACGTCAGAACGCTGACCACTCCATCACAGAGATAGTTAATTACATTTTTGTTTCACCGCATACCCTGCAGATTTTGTCACAGTCAATCACTGTATTACTGTGAACTTTGAATTCCTCTACTTATTCTATATTATAACACGATGTTTTCTGAAAACATGTTTATAATAAGGCACCGGACTTGTAGAGCTTCCAAAGGAAGTCGACAGTTGGGAGAAGTTCAGCAACCTTTGACGCTTCTTGACAACCGCTGCTGCTCCAAATTCGGCAACGGGTGTGATTCACCTATTAAAATACTTTTGTGTTAATCTAATCTTAATATCTTGCTGTTCCTATCATTGCCAGTTTTCAGACGTTATCACACATTTTACTTATCTGATATGAACATCAGAGATGTTTCATGCCTATGGACGTTTCTGGCTGCGAGCTGGCAGATTGTTTTCGTTCCTTGGTGCTAACCAGAGACTTAAATGTTGGACCTTTCTTCCTTTTTTAGAAGAAACTTTCACACAAGTGGACCCGGAAGTTCCACTATTTTCTCTAGTCACTTTGACATGTGTACTGCGATAACCAGCGGGTCTCTCCTCGATGATGACGACTTTCAGTTGATGAAATATATTTCAATTTATTTATTTTTCCTTATTTTCTGTTACGTATGCATGTTTCAACATAATGACTCGTAGGTGTACGTTTCAGGAGACATTAATTGCTGTGTAAACTCGAAATTAATTTTTTCCTGCTATTTCCATTACATTTAGGAACTGTACCTTCTTTTCATTAATTTCTCTTGGATTTTCTTAAGACAAAAGGAGTTTTGATTATTTGTATCGACCTACAAGTTTCACCTCAACTATCAGAGAATTGTATACTAAGAGATGATTCGAAACATATTAAAGTACTACTGGAACGCAGCTCAATCAGTTTAAGTATACATTTAGGAATAGTCTGTTGTGTTACGTTTACACTGCCATAATGACTGAGCGAGGTGGCGCCATGGTAACGCGTGCAACTCGCATTCGGGAGGTTCCGGGTTCCATTCCCGCCCACTCTGACCAATGGGGTTTACCGGGTCGTCAGGCGAATGCTGGAGTAGTTTCTTTCAGCCACCGAATTTCCTGTCCCTCCATTTCTTCCCATTCATCATTTCATTCGTCCTTCACCCTGTTAGGTCTGTCTCGGTGTTGGAAGTGTCGGCGATGGTGTTTCGGTGCGGCATGGCAGGAAAAAAATTCTCCCTGGGAAACTTTCTCTGTCCCTCGGGTTTCGGCTGGTTGCCGGAGTATACAGTCCGCCCTCTTCGGAGCAGAGTGTTGGGCCCTCTGTGTGGGGCGCGGGTCCCCGGTCTGCCTATCCGACTGTCGGGGCATCTCAATCTTGAAACTGTAGGCTGTCATTGCTGTGCCGTCACTCCTTGTTTCAACTGCCCGGTGCCTCCTCTCACCTCCTCCCTCCCGGGGGTACCCCCTTGTGGGGCACAGGTATAATATCCTCACTCGAGCAGTGCCGAATCCCCTCCGATCATTAGAAAATAACTGTCATAATTATGTGATTTGGCACATGTGCTCGCGGTTGTGCCCAACGGCAATCCTGAAATATTGTTAAGGGCGATTTGATTATTAAATAACTGATAACATACACGCAAACGCACTTACATTCACATACCAGAACCTTCTTGTTTAAAGAAACATTTCTTAAGCCCAGTCGGGAATCGAAGCTGATACCCTTTGCACAGCAGGGAAGTGCTCTATGACTGAACTACAGACCAGTCGAGATAAACACTTGCAAAAATGCTTTATTACTGTAGGCTAACGCGATAGTCAAATGCATCGCTATGTGATGGCTTTGAAATTCCATTCTCTTTGCATGGCGAGTAAAAACGAATAGCAACTTGCAGCTTGAAGAAGTGAACCAACAACAAAGAATACCTCGGAAATGGTTACCGCCACAAACATGTTTGGCATTGTGTACCCACTTTGAGATGTACATCTCTTGTGACGTAAGATTTTCTCTATCGCTTACGGTTTGTCAGTTATACAAAAGCGGTTGAGGATGAAGAAGACTTCACAGGCTATTTACAGAAAGTTCAAGATATGCATTTTATTTGCCATGCAAGTGTCTTAATAAAAATCGTTGGAGCAATTTTTGAAGAAACCAAATATACAGAACATTTTTCATGTAAAGAGTAATTTGGGTTGGAGGATTTTCCTGAAAATTTAGTGTTACGTACTTGGAAAGACGAACTTAAATACCAAGTTTGGCATTTCTCCAAAATTTCGTTTTTGAGTTACGTTGTTCTGACATATACACACACGAATTTTTGGGTGGAATGCAATACTTTCTCTACCTACTAGTACGTGGTAGAGAAAATAAAAATAGAAGTCTTACCGTACTGTCTTTTTTAAGTTTTATTAAATTTAAACTGGATTTGACAAAACACCTATGATATTCGTAATAGATGTAAGAGTAATATTTTATTGAGGCCCTTAAAATCACAGCTTTGGCAGGTTAAAGGTGCATTCTCACCACGAGCTTGGGCAGTACTTGATGTCACATAAATATTAATTGCGTCACATCGTTCGCACGACTTTCATTTCTTCAGTCATTCAATAGTTGTAGTACTGACACTGCAGTACCACGTCTTGTTTCAGGTCGTCTTTAGTCTCGTTATGTTACGACCTGTGTATCTTTCATTCATGAGCTTCTTGTGTGGACAATTAGAGCAGGGAGCTCGGGAGTGCGTCCTTGACCCTAGTAACGGAAGCGGGTGGATACGGAAGAGAGCGGCAGTTCGACCCTCGCTGGAAGGTAACGCACCTATATGGAAATCTGCCATACATGGTATCAACCCGCTGTGCGTCATCCGTGTCCTCAGCTCAGAATTAACTTCTTCAGTCCTGCAAATAATATTCTAGCTGAGTCGAGTATCTCCCTTCGTCTCATGTGATGTAAACATATGGAAGTGGTGTCTTTAACGGTACGAATAATAAAAATGCAAGGTGAAAATAAACATAGGATCATTATCCCCATTCCACAAAAAAGGGGGAGGGTGGTACAATAAACATATCTACCAAAATTAATATTTTCCATGAAAAAAACAAAACTTATCTAATGGTGAAATATATGGAGCAAAGTGTTTCGTACATTTATTGCTCATAGGAGTTCATATGACATCTTTTGTTTTCGAAAAGCGAATTTGTGTATATCGTTGTGTTATTACTCGTGAAATGCTGAACAGTAAATCTGGTAATAAATATTTTTCTCTCAGATGAAAGCGCCTCACCGAGCTGGATGGCTTAGGCGGTAACGTCTGTGACCCGCATTCGGGAGGTTCCGGGTTCAAACCCATGGGGTGGACCAATCTGAACGAAGGCTTTTTGGTGGTTTTCCTCGGTCGCTAGGCGAATGCTGGGTTGGATAATTTGATCCGCGAATTTTCCTATCCTCCCTTTCATCACTGCATCTCATTTCCTCCTTCTTCACCGACATATAAGACATTGGACTGATCACCCATCCTGGATATGCTATGATCCAGAGTTTACTTGCACTTCGAAAGGCATTCGCTTGTAAGTCCTTGGGGTATAAACATGTCGCCTTTATCTGTGACGAATAATATTTGTAACAGAATTTGCACATTGAATTTACTAATAACTAGAGACAGGCAAATGTGAAGAAAATTTGCCAAAATACGAAACTATAAAGGACAAAAATTTCAAAATATTATGAGACAGTAATTTATTTTTAGGTTTTGGATCAGGTTGAGTTCATTAGTTTAACAAAACAAAGTAGGTTTTGTAAATATTTGTCTATATTTAATAATAAAATATAAAATGAAATAGAGTTACAGATTTTTAACAACTGTAAAACCCTTGAAGGGCGGCGCCGTGGCCGAGTGGTTAGACCGCTCGCCTCCCACCGAGGCGACCCGGGTTCAATCCCAGGGATTGCATGTGGGATTTGTGGTGGACGAAGCGGCGTCTGGGCGGGTTTTCTCCGGGTTCTCCGGTTTCCCCCGCCATTCATTCCACCAACTGCTCCATCATCACCTTTCCTTTCATCCATTTCACCAACATTTCGCTTCATCTACTTCCTTCATCCCATACCAGGCATCGGGCTGATCACCCATCCTGGATGTTCTGTCTGATCCATGAGTGTCTGCTCCTCGACGGGCCTCTGACCCCAGGCACCCGCTTGTAAGTCCTGGGGGGTGTAAGTCCTACATAAGAGGAGGGTAAACAGATAATGAATGAATGAATAAAACCCTTGAACTTGGAAAAAAAGAAAACGAAGTTATTGGTTGCTTTATCCTTGCTTAATACTAATCATAATACGCCACTAAAAGCACGGTTAGCGAAAATAAAGACTCTTCAATAATATGGGGCTTTTTATTTCGCATGCGACGTCACAGAGGAAACACAAGGAAATTTTCTCAACTGTACCTGCCTGAATCTGGTAAGCCCGGTTCATTGCTAACAGAAATTCTTTCAAAAGCAAAAAATATGAAGATTTACATAAAATATGAAGATTTTATTAAAATTTTATGAAATATGAAAGTTCTTTTTGTAACGTGCATTGAACTGTGCACACTAAATATACTTGTTCACATAATGATGGTAAGAATGATTTAGAATATGAAATTCCATATTTTGCCTGTCTCTACTGACAACATAAGGAAGCGAAATATGAAGGACCTGTACAAATGTTCTTGAGTGACATTGCCATTTGAATTATAACGCATTCCTCTCGCTTGAGCAACATCCTGTGAAACACATGTAGTAATTAGGCTTGTTTTGTTGCCATGATTTATACCACAAATGGAAAGCTGAAAAAAAAAGTTAGAATGAGAGAGGGGCTGGAAAAAGTAGAAAGAGATGGCTAAATTAACTTTCGCTGTCGTTGGAATGCGGGAAGGAAGCTCTTTGTTACGTCACTTCCGCTTCTAGTCATCTGTTGTTTGGATCTACATTTCAATCCCATCGCATTTTAAATCTAGATTGTTGCATCACTATGCCTTTCACGGATTACAAGGACTTGTTGCTTAAAAACAGTTCTGTGTAGGAATGTTTATTTCATAATACAAAATAACCAGTTTCTGCTAGGTTATAATTTCTGGGCACTTCTCCCTCATAGGTTTTTCAAAACAGTAAAGCAAGGGTGAAAAAGTCTCAAGGCAAAGGTACTATGCAGTCCTACCCAGGGTCTGATGACGTCATCTTTTAATTGTTGCATCATACGGTTGCTAACGTGTACGTAAATCCTTATCATGGGTCCCAGATTATGAAAATGCATATTTATTAGCTCATTTTTGGGCCATTTTATCATTTTCTACTTTTGGGACATTTTTTCGACTTTACGCCATTTTCTTACCGAGCAAAGCCTGTGGCCCGCATTCGAGAGGTCCCGGGATCGATCCCCAGACTGTCCACTCTGACCCATGGGTTTTGTCGAGGGCTTTCTCGTGTCGTCAGGCGAATGCTGGAGTGGTTTCTTTCGTCCCCCGAAACTCCTGTCCCTCCATTCTTCATTTCATTCATCTGTCATCCCATTGGTCTCTTTCAAGGTCGGAAGTGTCGGCGATGGTGTTTCGGTGCAGCGTGGCAGGGAAAAAATATGTTCTTTGTGACTCTCTCCGTCCCTCGGCTTTCGCCTGGTTGCCAGGGTATCCGAACTCCCTTAAGGAGCCTAGGACCCCCTCTGTGAGGGGTGGGTCTCCGGTCTGCTTGGTACAATATCCACTGTGGATCGGTGCCGAGTCCCCTCTGTAGTCAATTCCATCCTATTCTAGTAATTTTCTTGCATTTACATGAAGTGTATAAAGGATTTTATATTATTGATGTTTTACCTAAGTATAACTTTTCAAACTTCAGAAGTTTCACTATTCAACTGAGAAATAAGGGCAACTTTGTACATCCTTTACTCGCATTTTGGGAAAAAAAATAATTTTCTTATTTAATGATTAGTCTGGTAAGGATGTGGAGGGGAGCATGTCCCAAACTAGGGATGAGACAGGTCAGTTTTCCAACGTTCGCGTTTATGAGTGAGTAGTTGGTTGCTACTGTCCTTGTGTCGTGTTATAAGCTGTGAAGTCCTCTTCATTCGCTGTGATTTTTGTATAATCTGAGGGCTTAAGAGAGTTAATGCCATAGTTTTGCAAGACCTGTTTCAAAAACAGTTTTCTTAATTTTCTTTCACAGTTTTCTTCTTCAGATTCATGGAACAAGTATATATTTTGAATTAATTTTCTAAATTATCCCATGATTATTCTTATACCTACCTACTTTTCCTGCTTGTATGGCATATATACCCATATATAATTAAATTATTGTATAATATTCTGTAAACAGCGAAGTCAACCTGTTCTAAGAGCTAAGGTTCAAAGTCCATAGTTCACTCCACCTACTATATTTGGAGAGATTGTAAAGCTAAATCAATCAAGTTTCAGTCGTTGGCAACACGAGTGGAAATGAACGGGAAGGGAAGCTCCCTTCATCCCTTCTCTCTGTAAGATTGGACATCGCTGCTGTAAAGTTTAATAAATTATATAAACCTCAGTTTAGGTCCTTTTTTGTAATTATTTTATCTTTTTTAAAAGGTTTAGAGTAATTTTATAGGTCATTTTTCAAACATTTTTAGGTCATCAAAAGCCAGACCTGGTTAAAAGTTCTAGAATTCCCTTTCTCGTTTATTGAAAATCTCGAAATACATACATTGAAAATATTAGGTATAAGCAACAGCCGTTGTGTCATATGCTCGCAGAATGTTGCATACAGATGCGAACAAAAGCTCAGTGGGGAGAGCGGTGCGATTATCCAGGCCTTCTGTTGTTCCAGAGGCATACAATAGTATTCTCCCATGCTTGGAAAATACTCCGCAGCGTCAGAATATAATGTACATTGATAAGGAGTGCAAATCAGAACCAAATACTGACTTTGGTCTCAAAAGAGAGCATAATGCATATTAGAAGTTAATTGCTTAAGTGCAGACTGTGAGTTGCGACACTAACATTTCTCTTGTACTATTTCTCGTTATATCACTTCAGAAATTGAACATCGTAGAATATGTCAAATTCTAACATCGAGTTTATAATTAGGATTAGTGTACACAAAACATGTTGGTATTTTTATCTTGTAGAGCCAGATCTGTCTTTGTTCTGGGTTATCGTAAACAAAAAGCTTGGAGTTCATGTATTTATGACAAACTTTAAGATTACGAAACTTCTTGTGAATGAACCCATTAAAGAATTGTAATCTTGTTATGTTCACGTCTCGTTTACAATAACGTTTCTAAGCGAATCGCTCTAATTCTTGTCATCTTGTTTCTCATTGCAAATATTTGTAAGCAAAATTAGTCAATATATTAGTGTAGTGTATTACGATATGAGGTTGGGAAGTGGTTTTCACAGAATCGAGAGAAAGGAACCGAGATTCTGCCACATACTTCACAAATGTGTATTGTACACCAGCTTTTGTACGAGACTATGTTTTAAAATAATATACTTAAAACATCTTAATATTTATAATACAGACAGCTGACGGATGCTAGCAGTCTCGCAAACTTAAATACACTAAATTCCGGAAGTGATTTAGTTGACATAAGAGTAGGCCATGTCAAGAATCAAGTATAAGATGGCGGCATGTAAATATGAATCATGGAATAGAAGTAGCATTGCAAGTCAGGGTGGGCTAAAGCCTAAATATGGGTATGAACAAGTTCAGTACATCTTAAATGCAAACGAATTATTCCGTAAATTAAGAGGGCCTTTTGCGTATGCATTGTTGCATACCTAGAATACAGTGATTTTACTTACAACACTATAATATAACCTCGTTGCATACTCTGACTTTAGTAAATTCATCTTCCACTCATGGCGGTCGTTTTCTGTAACGACGAGCAATCACACTCGCACAAAAAGTAATTTTTGGCGTTTTTGGTCGCTTTCATTCTTTAGGTATCCTTTGCTAGGTTCAACTTAAATGGAAGATTATATATATATATATATATATATATATATATATATATATATAAATGGAAGCCAATAAGCAAAATGTATTCATTTTCAAACGCCTTTTGTAACATATCTTAAAGTGAGGTCACACATCTGTGTTTACCATGCATGAAGCCCAAATTGCTATGAGAGCAATTTTCAGACACACGTGTTTCACTTGGCACAAATAACACGTGTTCATATTATGTGTATGGACTGATGAGTAATGACCAGAAAAAAAATGTCACTACAGATTTAAAATAACTAACCTGCATATCTGGAATGACATAGGTATTGGCTTTAGGCTTCTTATATGTATGAAATGGTTTTACCTTTAATGGATTCGCTCTAATTTTATTTGCGCTTATAGAAATTGGTTGTTTGCAATGTTAACAATAACTATGTTGCACAGTTTGTTAGATTAGTGACTCAATGAGGCAGAAAACTGACAAGGAGAGTCAGAGTCACATTTCCAATCGACAGGTTTCATCTAACATTTTGATGAAGTGGGAGCGTCACAATCATGATACCCATGTACTCAGTTTTTGCCACAGATCTCATACACCACGTTGATTAAAGTGAAGAAAGAATTAGAAATTAAAACAGAATTTGAAATCTCAATGAAATCGATAAATGCCTCTGTAGTCTGGTGGCTAGCATGCTAGCCTCCACATCTCTAGGTCCCAGGTTCGATTTCAGAATGGAAGGAGGGAATGTTTCTTTAGCCTCGATTATTCCCTATCGTCCCTGGAGTCTGAACGTCTGAATGAGAGGGTGAATGTGTGTTAATTTAATGCGTATAAAAGAATACCAAAAGAGTAATACCAACCCAAAGATTAACACAGCTGTAAACGAGTAAACATTATTGTCGATTAGCACTGTTCCATAGGAAAAGCCGCCGATATGATCTTAGATGTTAAAGGCGATAAATGAAATCGGTAAATATTATGTCAAAATTCCTATGGAATAAAACAGAGATAAGAATTTTTCAGCAATTTTATTTTTTCCATTTTGAAGATTTGGAAGCATTTCATTATCCATTACTACCGAGCGGGATGGCTCAGACGGCAACGTCTGTGGGAAGTCCCGGGTCCGATTCCTGGTGACCGCTCACCCTGACCATGGAGTTTTTCGTGGTTTTCCTCTGGTCGCCTAGGCGAATGCTGGGGTGGTGTGTTCTACCACGATTTCTTCTTTCCCTCGTTTCCTGTCATTTCATCTTTCAGGCAGTGTCTCCGGGTTCCGAAGTGCGTCTCGTGATGGACAGATGGGATGGTTGCTGCGTTTTGGAAGATTTCTCCCCAGAATTTTTTTTTCGCCAGGGCGCGTTGGCTTGCCTGCAAGCTCGCTTCGTCGCCCTCTCGCGGCCTTCGCCTCTACTGGCGATGCGGGTGTTTCGTACTGGAAATAATAAGCACTTCCGTGCGTCTCTGGGGTTCTGTCTGCCTACGGACCTGCGACCTCCTGCGGTTCCTTAACTTCATCCCTGCCTTCCGGGGGGGGGGTTGTAGCCACAATAGATCTAGTTGGTCGCAGTGGCGAGGTATCCTTCCTAATGTATCTGTTGCTATCCGAGTTGAGTAGCTAGCATGTTTTCAACAGTGCAGAGGGTTTTCTTTTTTCTTCAAATAATACAAGTTGTCTTTTCATGTGCCTGAAATATTGGGTGGCAAAATTTTTAAAGTAAGTATTTAATACATTCCGGCATTCTATATCGTTTCTTTAGAAAATAACGGAAGAAACACAAACAAAAAAATAACTTC
This sequence comes from Deroplatys truncata, assembly GCA_030765065.1. Lineage (NCBI taxonomy): Eukaryota > Metazoa > Arthropoda > Insecta > Mantodea > Mantidae > Deroplatys > Deroplatys truncata. The sequence goes on from CM060979.1 coordinate 21,514,326, forward strand.
ACAAAGAACACTGTTTTGTGATACTGGCTGTATGCAAAATTTATGTAAATGATGACTGTTTCTTTGCAATTAAGATTTTGGAGTATTTGGCACAATACAGCCTAGAATTGTTGTTTTTTCCAAGGCATGTGAAATTGCATTGCAGTGTTCACTGGAATTCGTTTTCTTCTTCTAATGTCTTCTGTTTTTTCGTGCGAACACCGAGTTCAGCTGTTTTTAGTGTATTAGGATGCCACAACAACATCCGAATTTAATTTGGAATATATCATCTCTTGTTCTGTTAAACAAATGTTATCAGGTGGTGATAATGGCAATGGCCGCTGTCAGTGTGATTACCGGTAGCTGGAACAGGTTGCTCGAGCTGGTGAAAGCGGAAGTTACGGGCCAGCACGATGCGTCAGAACAGCTGAGTCGAGGACAACAAACAAAGGCTAAGCGGTTCTTGCCGATTCCTTTTGTTTCGGATGGAAGGATAGAAAAAGAAACAAAATATAGCATTCTACTAGTAACTGCCTTTAGCTTAAAGATGGAACATGAAAGAAATGGAACCAGTATATAACATTTTTAGGATGTTGTAACAACTTTCAGGTGAAATCTCACTACGTACTCTGAAGATATGACTATAGGTTAGTTCAATGAATGAATGAATGAATGAATGAATGAATGAATGAATGAATGAACGCATGCATGTGTTTAGCGCAATATTTTCGAAAGAATATGTTCTTAAAGACAGGATTTATTTCTATTTGACTGTGATAGTTTGAATCAAGGAAGATACTTCTCATTATTTACAAAAAAAAAAAAAAAAACATATCTGACTTTAAAAAGGTGAAATAATAGCTCTACCCGAAAGACGAAAAAAAAAAGAATACAAATTTTAGCGATTAGTTAAAATGTCAAGATTTTCCAATCATAGAAACTTTGTGTAAATAATTATTGGTATAGAAGGTTCAGAATTAGAAGTGTAACAGGCTCATAATAAATATATAGTCGCGGCATTAAAATTTTCGGAGTGAACTTGTTTAAACTTTGTTGTTGAATGATAGACAACGCAAATATTAAAAAGTTAGTGAATTTAAAATTAGCAAAAGAAACACCTTGAACGCCTTTAAGGTACCAAACGGATCACAAATCCATACCGAAGATATGGATATAATAGTTATTTTCTCTAAAAGAAGTATTGGATTCCACCAAAAAATTAGATACCTACCGAGATTTCGCTGGAAATGCAGGTTTTGTGTCTCTCTCAATAAAATAAAAATAAAATTACAAGGAGGTGTGTGTTTGTGTGCGCGCGCACATGCATTTTAAAGAAAATCCCCCACCCCAAGCTACCATTTACACGGAAAAATTTCGTTAGTTTTTACTTTCTCGAAACTGCCCTTAACGATTTTGATTCAAATACCACATGTTCAGGATATTTTCAGGACAAATAAAGTGCTTATCTTGAATTCTCTGGTAATAGCCTGTGAAGTCCTCTTCTTTCTGAATTACTTTTGTATAACTGGTAAACCGTAAGAGATAGACACAATTTTGCTACACAAAAAATCTGATGCGTTACATTTACATGACTTTCTCTACTCTCTATCGTTTATTAGTGGCTATGCAAATTATTTTTACGAAAGCTTACTTTTCTATGGATTTTATTTTAATCAGGATAAACAATTGCAGAAATAGCTACATTACACATTTCGTTAGGATACAAAGAGAACAGCGATAGTCAAATGTTTAAGAATGGACGCTATATGACTTAAAATTCCATACTGTTTCCATGACATCCCGAGAAATAGCAGAAAATCGATAGAAATTAAAAGAATGACAAAATACTGAACAAATCTAACCATTACTGACGGTTATCTCGGAAATTGCTGGTGCTCTCCCCAAAAGAAAGTTATTACTTTCTCTACTACGTATAGTAAGTAGGGGAAGTATTGCATTCCACCCAAAAATTCGATACCGAGATTTCACCGGAAATACATGTTTTGAGACCTCCTGAATCCAAAAAAAGCATTTTTGGAAACATGTCCGTGTGTGTGTCTGTGTGTCTGTGTGTGTGTCTGTGTGTGTGTGTGTGTCTGTGTGTCTGTGAACAGCATAACTCAAAAACTAACAGTCGGATAAACACCAAACTTGGTATTTACGTTCAGTATCTTCCAGAGATGCGACACGAAGATTTTCAAGAAAATCCCCCCTCCCCAGACTACCCTTTACATGGAACATTTTTCGAAAATTTTAATTTTCTCAAAAATGGCTCTAACGATTTTGATGAAAATATCATATGTTTAAGATAATGTCATGAGAAATGAAATGTATATCTCGAAATTTCTGGGAATGTCTCCAAAAGTATTCTTCATTGTGAACGACTTTTGCATAACTGGTAAACCATAAGAGATAGACAAAATTTTACTGCACAAAAAATGTAGATCGCGTTGAAATACACAACTTATATCATATACATTTTTTTTGTTGAGTGAACCGTTTTCGAGATATTGCTTGTTATTTCCTTAAATTTTCCAATACTTATACTTTTTCTCAAATTCGTTATTCATTTTTTTATGTCCTGGACATGCAAAGAGAATGGAATGCGCCACATAGCAACCAGCGATAAAATATTTGACTATCGCTTAAAAGCTACCATATTTCCCTTGCATCTACAAGAAAATTACCAATAAGATTGATATCTCGATTAATATGAAGCATATGGAGAATAGGCGTTTGTAAAAATATATTGTACAAGAGTAGAGAAAGTCATGTGAGTGTAACACATCAGATTTTTTTTCTTTGTGTAGTGTTTCCGTCTATTGTTTAACGTTTACCATTATACAAAATTCCTTCTGAATGAACAGGACTTCAAGGCTATTCCCAGAAAATTTAACATTTACATTTTATTTGTTATCTAAATATCTTTAATACATGATATTTCAATAAAAAATCATCGGAGCCATTTTTTAGAAAATAAAAGCTTTCGAAAAGTGTTCCATATAAACGGCAGTTTGGAGTGGGACGATTTTCTTGAAAACCTTCGTGTCGCATCTTTGGAACGTACTGAACTTAAATGCCATGTTTGGTATTTATCCGAGATTTCGTTTTTGAGTTTTGCTGTTCACGGACAACACACGCGTGCGCGCGAGGACCTTTTTCTAAAAATATATTTTTAATTCAGAGGTCCTCAAAACATGTGTTTTCGGTGAAATTCCGGTATCGAATTCTTGGGTGGAATGCAATACCTTCTCTACCGACTAGGTTTGTGGTAGAGAAAGTAAAAATGTAAATCTAGATAAAGCACACAATTTATGTCAAATCAGTTTTTTTTAGTATAACCATTTCCAAGATAATCTTTGTTATTGGTTTGAATTTTCAAATATTTATAATACTTTTTCAAGTGGTGAGTCGCCATTCCTTTTTATTTTTTATTTTTTTCGTGGCCATGCGCAGAGTGTGGAATTTCAAAGCCATCCCATAACGATCCCTTTTTAAAAATCTGACTATTGCTTTAGCCTTCTGTATCCTTCTTATAACAACAAGTGTGTAAACGTGTAATGAACGTTTATCTCGATTAACTCTTACTTTGTTCGCACTTCCTTGCCGGAAATAAATAACACCATGCTACTAGCAGTAGTATTAGTAGTAATTATTAGAATTAACAAAGTGGAATAAGACTCTTTGCTCTGTTAGAAGATGCGAGAAGCGAGTCTTAACTTACTATGTGTGTTACACTTTTCATGATTTGAAGTAAATGTTGTACTACACATTCGTTTGTTTCTTTTCGAAGTTTTCTTTTGTCTTTTTCATTCTTGTCACAGATAACGGTTTTAGCGGGGCTTTAACCTAATTTAGCGTTATGAGCTGGCCCGTTGATATCTGAGGTATCATCTCAAGATGAACAAACTACAGCTGTGTGTGATGATAGTATCAACGTAGTGTACAGTAGATCACGTCCGCTCTCCAACGCCCAAGGACAACTGCTGTTTACCGAAATATGTAAGTGACCTTTTACTACCTTATAAAGAACCTAGAGGTTGTCCACTCTTCGGTACCAACATCTGTCCGTACAACTGCTGATCTTTCTCAGAAGGAAGTAATATCTGTCCTTCGGCATTAAATGTATTGCTGCTTAGATGTGGGTGAAATCTTCAAACTTTACAATCGACGAAACTTTTCGGTAGTTGATAAGGCTATTCTTCTAACTTCGTGGTATTAGGGTCACTCCGGCGTTGTGAATCTTGTAAACCACGACTAAAAAAAGAACTTATTTAAATACCGGGTGCTTGTAAAGTTTCCAACCTTAGAGTTTCTCCTTGTATAGCACAAGGTTCACTACAAATGAAGTGTGCAATTTAAAGGATGAATGTCTATTTCCATGGTGATAGTAAGAGCGTGTTTATTTATTGTTCCAAGTTAGACTAGCTAACAGACTGGGTGAAATGTTTTCGTACTCATCCCCTTTCGCTGCTCACCTAGGCTTGACCTTTGTTCATAGACCAATGCGTGTGTGTCGGGCTTAAATTCAAACCAATTGAGATATTGGCTCATCCAGACTGGTGTGGAACATAGATGATAAGGAGTTTCTGCCAACATTAAATAAAGAAAAACACTAAAGGAAACTAGAAGCATCTGCACGTTTCCGTGCACCAGACTGTACGTCTGCTGGCTTGTTAAATATTCACATGGTTCTTGTTAGCTTTCTGTGAATGCAGAATGAAATAAACTGGAGATGCAACGGCTTATCAGCAAATGCAAATGTGTCAAGTAATGTTTGAATAAAATGACGACCGCTTTATTGTGTAAAATGTGAACCAGAAAATCGTATCTGTATCTAAAATAAAAGCCAAAAACGTCGAAGTCATAAACACAGGCCATCCAGAGGACGGAGAGTACATCCATACAATGATGTTCACGAAAGAAGATACCGCTCCGCGCAGAGGAACAAAACTACTGTAGGCTGTCTAACTTTTAAAGTCCCGCCCACGTGGGGTATTTAATGTCTTGGATATTTTCTCTAATGCTGCTTGGTTGTTTCTTGTTTGTAAACAGTAATTATGTCCGCTACTTAGTGCATCCGAAGTCCAAGCATTAGCAGAGCTGAAATCACCTGCCCGTCTGTATCTTTCCTCACAAAGCGAAGTTCAAACCTGAAAACACTTGGTTATTATGTATAGTCGCATGCGAAGGCTATCAACAGCAAATCAAAACACCCAAATTGGAAACTACCAAAACCTCGTGCAGAAACCTACCTTGAGTTTGCTGTGAGAGAAGCCATATACGTTAGGAAGGCCATATCCAAAAACTTGGTGGCTGTTTTAACTGCAATGAAATCGAAGACAGAATTCTGCAAAGGCAGTTCAAGTGCAAATGGTTATGCCCTCTGAAGTGAAGAGGGTCCGTACAAGTGCTGTCAACGATTGACTACCCCCTCTCGCTCCTAAAGGATTGAGGGCGGCCCAGTCCATTCAATTAATGCAAAACTGCTTCCAAATAATGCAAAAAAATTATTTGACGCTCAAATCTGGAACATTGATGAACCCACGAACCGACACCCAAAATCATGCATGAGCACATTCTTTTATGTCAAACCGTTTCTTTATCAGAAACTTGTAAGTATATTTCAACATGAAGGATTTGATGCTTCTACACCTGACAGTTTAGAAAATAAAAACAGATCGAAGTTGTGTGGACAAATAGTCTGAATTCCTAAGATCGTGTTTACTCACAAGGTAACTGCCCCAACTGGACAGGCCTGATTTCTTTCTTAATCGATATATAGGGAGATTGTTGGTTGAAAAACGTAGTAAAAATCATTCACATATACAGCTCTGGCAGGCACTGCCTAAAGGCTATATCCGACGTTCATACTAACACCTTTACGTTAGAACCATCTTTATCACTGATCTTATCGGTGATAATGTGGTCTGGAACAGTACACGACATTTATCTTCACCAAGCACGGAGCATTGTTTCGAGGATATTACAGTAATGTATCCACACTTCTGCCACGCATACCCTTCAATACTGGTGAACCGAACTGTAAAACCCGTCATGTAGTTTTTGTTTTGCTTCCATGGATAATATTTTATTCATGAACTGTTCTTCCAGTCTTCGGGTTACAATTTTATACTGTATAAGAATATGTGTCTAGGGGTTGCACGAGTCTTGTTTTTGGAGGAATGATTTGCATGGACTCTCTTGTTGTGTAACCTCCTCGTCATTAAAGACGACTTTATCAGTCTGTCCACTCCAGGAATCCAAAAGGAGCCATGTGTCGTTTATAACATCAGACGTACGTTTTGCGCGTTAGCGCAGTACTGGAATAAGTGCAAGTTTCGAATCACGATATCTCGCGACAGACGGAATGACTTTTACCATGTTTTTATCGACCAAAAATCTACCTACGAGGGGCACTATTTATATTTTGAGCATAATAATTAAAACAAAGTAATTTCTGATTGAAAACTGCTTTATTGTTTTTCAAAATATTCTCCTTTATGATCAATACACATTTGCATCCGTTTGAACCATTTGTCAAATCATATATTCCAGTCTTCTTGAGACACCTCCAAAACATGGTTTTTGAAGGCATCAACGGCTTCTTCTGCCAACGAAAATCGTTGTCCACGCAATTTATTCTTGATGTTTAGGAACAAAAAGAAGTCATTGGGTGCCAAATTAGGACTGTATGGCGGATGACCCATCAATTCGATTTTTTTACCTTCAAATACTCTGTTAGACGAGATGTGTGTGCGCTCGCATTGTCTTGATGAAGAACGATCCTACGGTTCTTGTTGGTTTTCCTTACTTCACCGAAGACTTCCGGCAAACAAAAGGTTGTGTACCATTCGGCATTGACCGTTTTACGTTCCTCTAAAGGCACTGTTGCCACATGACCAGTTTTGCTGAAAAAGCAGGCGACCATTTGCTTCGAAGTGCTTCGAGTGCGAACAACTTTTGTTGGATTTGCTTCATCTTGAAACACCCATACAGTCGACTGCTGTTTACGTTCCGGCTCATACGCATAGATCCATGATTCATCACTGTTACAATCTTATGTACATCGCCACCGCCATTGTATTTCTTGAGCATTTTTGTACATAATCGACACGAGCATCTTTTTTGAGATTGCGTCAAATTATGTGGGATTCAACGAGAGCAAACCTTTTTCATGACTAAATAATCAAGCAATATTTTATATATGCTGGTGGAACTAATGCCTAGGGCTGCCTCAATCTCACAATATGTCGCATGACGATCTTTTATTATTAGTTTTTGCACAGCATCAATGTTTTCGGCACAACAACTGATTTTGGACGACCTTCACAAACTTCATCATTGAGCGAACGGCGGCCACGATTAAATTCGTTATACCAGCGTTTCACATTGGCAAAGGATGGAGCTTCGTCACCAAATGTGGAAGTTAGTTGATCGATGCACTCTTTCTTGATAATTCACGTCGAAAGTCGTAATAAATCATTGCAGGAACATTTTCTCGAGTTAATTGCATGTTTTTGTTGACACACAATTTTCAAGTTAGTGTAAACAAAAGAAATGACGCTCTATTACAAAATATTTGAAGTAGAGTATGTTCAAAAATGTCAAAATTCCATTGGAAACGTCAGATGGCACCTACAACATTCAGGGTTGCCAAGGCTCAAATATAAATAGTGCCCCTCGTATATATCGATTTAGTAGGAAACCTGTTGGAGTACTTCCTTTGTCAGAGCTGCTATTTTTCTCACCCAGTAGTCCATACCTCTAACAAACTTCCTCGAAACATAAGATACACAGCGTGCCAGCACCAGTAGTCTAACCTGAGACTCGTGTTTCAGAGATAAAAACACATCATTCATCAAAGAAGAATCTGTTTGAATGTGACGACAAAATATATTTTTATCGACGATAGTTTTTTTGTTTTTATCCACCTTCCGCTCATGCTTTCATACGTGGGAAGTTGAAATTCCTCCATTGCATGGTTTTGTATTTTTACTGCAGACGTTAATAAAATGTATTTAATTCCCCAACTATTGACATGTATATTTATTGTTACAAACACGTAATATAATCATTTGATATTTGAATTTTGCCATTTAAATCATACCGTGTTTGCTTCCCTTTATTTGTTAACATTTATTTTCGATGTAATTCATGCAGCATTTAAATGTAACTCTTTCGACGCAAGCAGTCATCTTACCTTCAGTTGCCCACTGGTTTGGTCAACGACACCAGGCGTGACTAATGGATCACCAGTTCGCAGAGGCTAGAGTTGACAGTTAATTTATTTTTGCGTAAATATTTCCATTATTCACTATCGTCGAAAAAAAATTGTATGCAATACACATGCGTTTAAGTGCTTTGCAGGAACTCGAATTTTCAAGCTTCTTCCTCGTTGTGCAAATATGCACTTACCGCACTTGTGTGGCAATACATTTTCATTAAGGAATGCAGGAAAGTGAAACCGCTGGAGATGAAGTCGACATGTTTTTGTTATGGATATGTCTCGAACACCGCCTCAAACTGAAGAGGAAGTGGATACTTGCAGGCAGATCTATTTGTGTATACGCTATATATAGTTCATCGTCCAAGTACAAGGATGCTAAAGAAACCCCACGTTCTTCTACCAAGAACTGGCCTTCGGGCTATAATCCAAAATCCCATACCAACATACGAAATAAATCTTCCGTGAGAATGTATTCATTCTGTCTTCGAAATAAACATTATACTAAGACTATTTCCCATGAATCAGACTCTGAGAGTCCTACTAGAATGTCCCAGACGCCACAGTTCTAAAGATGGCTATGTAAAAGGACCAAATTATTTTGCAATTAATGTACTACTTTTAATGATCGTTTACTGAAACTAAACTATAGGATAAAAAGAGTAATTTAATATTCAAGATATATGCGATTTTGAAAATCAAACGGGGTGAGTCGCAAAAGGAACAGAAAAATGATCATTTTCATAAAACTATGTTAGTGAAAAGAACACAGTGCACTAGCTATGACAAACTAGAAAGCATTTTTAAACTGTTTCGAGTATAACACGAATTAGCACCATTAATAATATAGTTACCTTCATAATGTCTTCTGATTAGGAAAAAATTATTACTAGCAAATATTATGTCAGGTATATTAACGGTAATTCTATACTTACATGATTTACAATAAAATTGCAACCGAAAATATTCAGTTCATTTTCTGTTTTTGATGAATAATCGATACTAGCGTTAATAGTGATTAACATACCTTCCACCTAGAAAACCTGGATTATGATACTTTGATTACTTTCCCAAAGGTAAGGATGGGGTTCTAATGAGACGAAGAAATAGAAATATCTCGTTTGATATGTAGTATGTTTTTAAAATAGCCTATTAACATAACGTTTCTTAGGATTTCGATCAGATGAATATTTAAGAAGTCTTGCCAATTTTTCGTTAATATTATTCCTAAACGTAAACCTTTTACCAGAGAAACAGTACAGTCGTACAATAAGCATAAGGAAGGAGTAACGTTTGTATATTGTGAAAATTACTAGCAGAACACAAAAGGAAGTTTTATTACCGGTTTTCAAAACATCTCATGCCCTCTCAGCTGCACAGAGAGAAGAGGGTGAACGCGATAGACCTAGAGTGTGAGAGGGCGAGAAAAAGGAAGGACAAAAGAGTGGAAAGAGGAGAGGGGAATGGGGAATGGGGAGGGAGAAAGAGAGGAAGGAGAGAATGAGGAAGTAAGAAAGGGAAGAAGATCTCAAGTGCAAATAACGCAATAAGACGAGCAGAGCTGAGTATTCTGCCAGTAGTTTTACCCGGACTATTTCACTCTTGGTCCCAAATGGAAAATAATGACCAATCGTATTTTAAGAATGCTGTTTTTCAACCAATTACCATCTTGATTCACTCAAACTTTATCGTGCTCTCGTTATCACTTTACTAGCCTCTCCATAGGTCATAAACATAGCTTTCCTTTAAACAAAGAAGTGCGACCACATTATTCTGATTTCTTTTCAAATAATGGCGTTTACATTGAGGGGAAAATAAATACTTTATGAACGTATTTTAGTAATAACGATTTTTACGTAAATCGCTTAATTTTATTCGTGAAATAGTCGTAGCAAATGCTGCTCTTGATGAGACAAATAAATTGACGAGTCACGAAAATAAACCTCGTAAACGGTAAATAAGAAAACATTGTCAGTAATGTTGCGTTATAGAGATCTACTTTCTTTGTGTATCTATTACGGTTTACAGGTATATAAAGTTCATTCAGAATGAAGATGACATATAGTATTTTAATCAAAATCGTTTGAGAAAATAAAAAATAACGAAATGCTTTCCATGCAAAGGGTAGTTTAAGGTGGGGGATTTTCTTGAAGTGTCGCACTTTTGGAAGACGCCGAACTTAAATACCAAGTTTGGTGTTTAACCGACTTTTCATTTTTACTTTCTCTACTACGTATGGTAAGTAGGGGAAGTATTGTATTCCACCCAAAAATTCGATACCGAGATTTCACCGGAAATATATGTTTTGAGACCCCCTGAATCCAAAAATTTTTTTCGAAACATGTGTGTGTGTGTGTCTGTGAACAGCATAACTCAGAAACGAACAGTCGAATAAACACCAAAATTGGTATTTAGGTTCAGTATCTTCCAGAGATGCGACACGAAGGTTTTCAAGAAAATCCCCCCTACCCCAGATTACACTTTACATGAAACATTTTTCCAAAATTTTAATTTTCTCAAAAATGGCTCTAACGATTTTGATTAAAATATTATATGTTTAAGATATTTTCATGACAAATAAAATGTATATCTTGAATTTTCTGGGAATGTCCCCTTAAGTCTTCTTCATTGTGAACGACTTTTGCATAACTGGTAAACCATAAGAGATAGACAAAATTTTACTACACAAAAAATGTAGATCGCGTTAAAATACACAATTTATGTCATATATTTTTTTTTGAGAACTATTTTCGAGATATTGCTTGTTATTCCCTTAAATTTTTCAATACTTATTTTCTCAAATGGGAATTCGTTATTCATTTTTTTTATGCAAAGAGTTATAATCTGTGGCAAAGATAATGTTGCTGCACATAGCAACCAGCTATTAAGAGTAATGTCTATGCTTAAAGGCTACTGTATTTCTATATTGTCCTTGTAAATACATCTAGAAGAAAATTAGCAATAAGATAGAGTCTGCAAATGTTTATCTCGATTAACATGAAGTAGATGGAGAATAAGCGTTTGTAAAAATAGTTTGTACAAGAGTAGAGAAAGTCATGTGAGTGTAACACATCAGATTTTTTAGTGTGCTGTTCACAGACGCTGTTCTAAAAATGCTGTTTTTGGATTCAGGTAACCCCAACACGTGTATTTCTGGTAAAAGTCAGTATCAAATTTTTGGGTGGAATACAATATTCCTCTGTTTATTATAGGAAACTAGAAGAGGTAGTAAAAATTACGTTAACATTATTATGTACAAGTATAACATCGATTAGGAAGCTCGGTTCCTGGAGAGCAGAGTTATCCTAATATGTATTTAGAATTGTGTATTCGCAAATACCGCACGATACCTAAAATAAATTTAATGGGGAACAGTAAGAGGCTTTTAAAGCCCTTTTTGAACAGCTGTTAGTGCTTCACAAGCGGAAGCAGAAAACATTTCTTGGCATGCATCTTCCAAGAATTAATGGCTGTTTTCAAACTTAGGCAATTTATGGACTCAACCCTTGAGACGAATTCTGAGTGAAAGTGGAGATAACTGCACCAGATGACCTTCTGTGTATTGCCCATCAAATCTAAGTGTCCCGTTTTCGGTTTCTGATAAATTTAAAGCGACCTAGCTGCTTCTTTTATTCGTGTATTACTTTCTGTGCCTCTTACCTATAGTAAGTAAAAGAAGTATTGTATTCATCCCAAAAATTCGATACCGAGATCTCCAAGTACTGTTGAGACTCCCTGAATCAAAAACAGAACAGCATAACTCAAAAACGAAAACTCAGTTAAATACCGAATTTGGTGTTAATCTTCTAAGGATGCGACACGAAGATTTATAGGCGTATTTTCACACTCCAAACTACCCCTTACATAGAAAACATTCTGTTACGTTTTATTTCCTCAAAAGAGATCCTTAAGGATTTTGATGAAGATACCATATGTTTAAGATATTTGCAGGCAAATGAAATGTATATCTTGAGCTTTCTGGGAATAGTCTGCGAAGTTCTCTTCATAGCTTTTCTATAATTGGTAAACCGTAAGAGATAGACAAAATCTTATTACACAAAATATATAGATATCCCTAAAGCACATAATTTATAACGAATGCAATTTTTTGTGGCGTTAATCATTTCCGAAATACTATTTCTTATTGGTTCCAATTTCCAAATATTCTATACTTTTCTCAAATGCGTTTTATTTTTTAATTCGTATTTATGCAAAGAGAACAGAATTTCAAAGTCATTGCAGAGCGACCGGTTTTGAAAAGATTTGACTATCGCTTTAGCTTAGTGTATTCTGTATATCTACAACGAAATTTGTATATGGTAATGAAGGTTTATCTGTATTAACAAAAGGTAGATAGAAGAATAAGCTTTTGTAACAATATTTTGTAGAAGAGTAAGTAGAGAAATTCATGTGAATGCAACACATATTTTTTTAATTTTTTTTGAAGGTTAAGTGCATGGGATCAAAATTGGTTGAAATTCGTAGAAATTATCGTTTCGAGTACGTTTACGCCAAAAGTGTGGCTCCTGTTGTTGAATGGGAGAAATGTGTTTTCATAGTAAAGAAGTTGCGGGCCTTTACAGCCCATTTAATAGTTTTGGTACACACGGGATACAGAACGGGACGATACATTTCATTTATTTGAAGCAGGTGAAAGAAGAAGTGGTAGATGATACAGCACGCCTGAGTTCAGGAAGTGACAAAGCTGTTGCAGCTGATTTCTGGCCACAACGCTTGGATATCGGCCAAATCTCAAGGACAGCAAACGGCATTCGTGTAGCTGGGAGTCTCAACACATTTCTCATTGTAAAGAATTTCTACCGTAACCTTACGTTGTATTTTGTTTTGAGTTAGGATAAACATTTGGCTGAAAAACACCAGTCAGTAAGGAGCTCCATCTCGATGAACTATGCTTTCTCCCGCAGCATTCGTCCACTGCGACTGGATTTGAAACACAAACTGCTCCTTGAGTATAGGCTAAGCATTAGATCAGTAGCACGAGAAAATCTGATGCATTGCATTCACATGGCGTTCTCTACAAGCCATTCTTACAAAAGCTTATTCTTCTATTTATTTATTACTTTCTCTACTACGAACAGTCGGATAAACACCAAACTTGGTATTTAGGTTCGGTATCTTCCAGAGATGCGACACGGTTTTCAAGAAAATCCCCCACCCCAGATTACCCTTTACATGAAACATTGTTCGAAAATTTTATTTTCTCAAAAATGGCTCTAACGATTTTGCTTAAAATATCATATGTTTAAGATATATTCATGACAAATGAAATGTATATCACGATTTTTCTGGGAATGTCTCCAAAGTATTCTTCATTGTGAACCGCTTTTGCATAACTGGTAAACCATAAGAGATAGACAAAATGTTACTACACAAAAAAATGTAGATCGCGTTAAAATACACAATTTAAGTCATATACATTTTTGTTGTTGAGTGAACCATTTTCGAGATATTGCTTGTTATTCCCTTAAATTTTCCAATACTTAATACTTTTTCTCAAATTCGTTATTCATTTTTTTTGTCCTGGACATACAAAGAGAATGGAATACTCCACATAGCAACCAGCTCTTAAAATATTTGACTATCGCTTAAAACCTACCAATTTCCCTTGCATCTACAAGAAAATTAGCAATAAGATTAACATCTCGATATCTCAATTAACATGAAGCATATGGAGAATAAGCGTTTGTAAAAATAGTTTGTACAAGAGTAGAGAAAGTCATGTGAGTGTAACACATCAGAATTTTTTAATAGAGACAAACCTTCATTAAACATTTCGTTGTAGGTATAGGTAGAATACACTAAGCTAAAGCGATAGTCAAATCTTTTCAAAGTCGGTCGCTATGTGATGGCTTTAAAATTCCGTTCTCGGTGCAAAAACTCGGAAAAGAAAGAAAAAAAAGTAATAGCGATTTGCAATTGAGATAAATATAAAACATTTGAAAATCCAAAACAGTAACAAAGAATACCTCGGAAATAGTTAACGCTACAAAAATTTTGTTTGATATAAATTGTGTTCTTTAACGAAATCTACATTTTTTGTATACTAAGATTTACTATATCTCTTTACGGTTTACCAATTATACAAAAGTCATTCGGAATGAAGAGCACTTCAAAGGCTAATCCCACAAAATACAAGATATACATTTTATTTGTCATGAAAATGTCTTAAACATATGGAATTAATAAAAATCATTAGAGCCATTTTTGAGAAAGTAAAAACAAAGAAAAATTTCCCATATAAAGGGTAGTTCTGTATCTTTGGAAGATGCAGAACTTAAATGTCATTTATCGGATGGTATTTATTGAACTCTTCATTTTCGAGTTAAGCTGTTCACAGGCAGACAGACAGACAGACGCGCGCGCGCACACACACGGATCTTTTTCTAAAAATACTTTTATGGGTTCATGGGGACTCAAAACATTTCCGGTTAAATCTCGACAGCAAATTTTTGGATAAAATACAATACTTCCTCTAGAGACAGCAAAAAGGCTCAGCGCTGTAAAGAGCGATGAAGATTGAAGGAAAACCAAATAAATGACTTTTGTGGGAAAGTCTACAGTGAGATCCAAAATTGTAAGGATAAATGATGGAACAAGTATCTCACTTTAAATACATAGGATGCGACATACGTTAGCGACATTCACAATAAATTGCAGGCTTTGTTTAAAAACAAAACAAGGAGTGACACAAAGGTGAAATGTTACAAAGTTATGGCAGTACCAGTGTTTTTATATGGATTAGACAGTTGGGTCCTACTAACAGAGAACGAAGTAAAAAAGTAGCATCAGAAATGAGGTGTTTAAGGAGGGGGGAGGCAAGAAATTAAAACTGAACTAAAAATTTATACAATAAACGATAAATAGATGAAAATAGAATAAAATAGATAGATTATAAAAATGAAGATATCAGGGCTTTTGAAACCGGAACAGACAGTACTGTCTATTCCATGAAGAACAGAAGCAGACGATTGCAGAAAATCTGTGTAAATTCAACGGACACTTTAGTATTCCGAGCAATAAACAATAAGTTGATTGTGCTATGTAGTTTACCGGAAGAGCTTTTATACGCTTCTACAATATAAACTATCGTAGGTTTCGTCGTTACTAGCATCCTAAATACTGGTTTTAATGACCATTGAATTACAACGTTTAAATCAAATACTACATACAATGTTTTTATTTAATTCACAGAAATAAATAACTTTATCATATAGAAAATAAGACCTCTAGGGAACAATGAATTCACTACACTCTAAGCATCCATTAGAACGTCTTCAGGAATAAATATTTCTCCCTTTTCCGTATACATTTCAATTTACACTTATACTATCTGTCATCAATTTCAGTTCATATAGTTTATTACCAAAGACCACTAGTATTGATGCCACAATGTTCCCATCCAATAACGATATATATGTATATATAATTAAAGTAATTAATCTGATTTAGATTTTAATAGCGGATTATATGCCACGCGAGATTAAAACTTATTTAAAATTTCGTGAAAAGTATCGCCCTCGAAAAGCCTCGTGCGTTAAATATTTCACTCAATATTACACTATTACATTATTTTAATCTCTTATACCGCAATACCTTTTTATTTGCCTGTTTAATATTGATTTAAATGTGAGGTCATATTGTGACCGTGTTTGTATAACTACTTTGACACACATATGCCTGTATAAGTCGAATAAATGGCCTTAATGGTTAATTCGCCTTTCCATGTCGTATAATTTACTAGCTGTAGCAGAACTGAAAAAAAAAATTAAATAACTTTCAAGTCGTAGAGGCATAATATTGAATTGAATCTCTGGAAAATATCGTTCAAAAATTTGTATAAACTGATAAATGTATCTACTTCGAAAATTCAATGCCAAGGGTCTTCGGCTTTCCAACTTTAGCCTACACATGGCTTGTGTTGATTAACAATTAATTATCATTGATTGACCTAATAGTGGTTAACTATGAAGCCTAGGGCTTCACGAAGATCCCTGGTTCAAACTCCGGCTATGGCATTGTATTTTTCAGTCTGATTCTACCTTTCCAATTTTAGCCTACACGCGATGGGTGCGGAAGAACAATTAATTCTAATAAATGAATACAGGTACAGAGAGGGAGAAACTAATATTTGTTTAGGGGAGACCACGTGGAATAACAATGTTCATTAATTGCACAGATTTCTCTATTGTTTTCGAACATGTAGCGGTGTCGTTACTTGGCGTGTTTGCGTGACATTCGCTGAAATATACAATTACTTTCTATTTTCTTTTATCCTCGGTGGAAATTACATATTTACTTTGTAGAAATGCATTAATGATACCGAAACTTATTAGGCTGGATTATTATACAACTTAAAGCAATATAGTTGGTAGTTCTGCATTCAGCTTAAGTTTGTGACTGCAATTGTATCTGTGTAATTTATACATACAGAATTCATAAAATTGAAAATTTACACATTTTATGAATACTCGTAGCACGAGATAATCTATTCCAGAACCGCATTATAGGGATTCTATAGAATATTAAAAAAACAGTTTTTTTCTATGCATTTCTTGTTAATCCAAACATATATCTGCAATTAGACAACACATATTAAGCTGAGACAGGCAGGCAACTGTTTATAAAATATATATTTATGCTAACCACAGGTACACCATAGACAGAAGAATAAAGCATTGGCAATTCAAATTATTTAAAATCCTGGGAATTTTAAACATGTACAACATCAAATATTTTGGAAACGGCTAACTCACAATACATTTTTACTTTCTCTACTACGTATAGTAAGTAGGGGAAGTATTGTATTCCACCCAAAAATTCGATACCGAGATTTCACCGGAAATACATGTTTTGAGACCCCCTGAATAAAAAAAAAGCATTTTTGGAAACATGTCCGTGTGTGTGTCTGTGTGTCTGTGAACAGCATAACTCAGAAACGAACAGTCGGATAATCACCAAACTTGGTATTTACGTTCAGTATCTTCCAAGGATGCGACACGAAGGTTTTCAACAAAATCCCCCCACCCCAGAGTACCCTTTACATGGAAGATTTTTCGAAAATTTTAATTTTCTCAAAAATGGCTCTAACGATTTTGATTAAAATATCATATGTTTAAGATATTTTCATGACAAATAAAATGTATATCTTGAATTTCCTGGGAATGTCTCCAAAAGTATTATCCATTGTGAACGACTTTTGCATAACTGGTAAACAATAAGAGATAGACAAAATTTTACTACACAAAAAATGTAGATCCCGTTAAAATACACAATTTATGTCATATACATTTTTTTTGTTGAGTGAACCATTTTCGAGATATTGCTTGTTATTCCCTTAAATTTTTCAATACTTTTCTCAAATGGGAATTCGTTATTCATTTTTACTTTCTCTACTACGTATAGTAAGTAGGGGAAGTATTGCATTCCACCCAAAAATTCGATACCGAGATTTCACCGGAAATACATGTTTTGAGACCTCCTGAATCCAAAAAAAGCATTTTTGGAAACATGTCCGTGTGTGTGTCTGTGTGTCTGTGTGTGTGTGTGTGTCTGTGTGTGTGTGAACAGCATAACTCAAAAACGAACAGTCGGATAAACACCAAACTTGGTATTTAGGTTCAGTATCTTCCAGAGATGCGACACGAAGGTTTTCAAGAAAATCCCCCCACCCCAGACTACCCTTTACATGGAACATTTTCCGAAAATTTTAATTTTCTCAAAAATGGCTCTAACGATTTTGTTTAAAATATCATATGTTTAAGATAATGCCATGAGAAATGAAATGTATATCTCGAATTTTCTGGGAATGTCTCCAAAAGTATTCTTCATTATGAACGACTTTTGCATAACTGGTAAACCATAAGAGATAGACAAAATTTTACTACACAAAAAATGTTGATCTCGTTAAAATACACAACTTATGTTATATACATTTCTTTTGTTGAGTGAACCGTTTTCGAGATATTGCTTGTTATTCCCTTAAATTTTCCAATACTTATACTTTTTCTCAAATTCGTTATTCATTTTTACTTTCTCTACTACGTATAGTAAGTAGGGGAAGTATTGCATTCCACCCAAAAATTCGATACCGAGATTTCACCGGAAATACATGTTTTGAGACCTCCTGAATCCAAAAAAAGCATTTTTGGAAACATGTCCGTGTGTGTGTCTGTGTGTGTGTGTGTCTGTGTGTGTGTGTCTGTGTGTGTGTCTGTGTGTGTGTCTGTGTGTGTGTCTGTGAACAGCATAACTCAAAAACGAACAGTCGGATAAGCACCAAACTTGGTATTTAGGTTCATTATCTTCCAGAGATGCGACACGAAGGTTTTCAAGAAAATCCCCCCACCCCAGACTACCCTTTACATGGAAGATTTTTCGAAAATTTTAATTTTCTCAAAAATGGCTCTAACGATTTTGATGAAAATATCATATGTTTAAGATAATGCCATGAGAAATGAAATGTATATCTCGAATTTTCTGGGAATGTCTCCAAAAGTATTCTTCATTGTGAACGACTTTTGCATAACTGGTAAACCATAAGAGATAGACAAAATTTTACTACACAAAAAATGTAGATCGCGTTAAAATACACAACTTATGTCATATACATTTCTTTTGTTGAGTGAACCGTTTTCGAGATATTGCTTGTTATTTGCTTAAATTTTACAATACTTATACTTTTTCTCACATTCGTTATTCATTTTTTTATGTCCTGGACATGCAAAGAGAATGGAATGCGCCACATGGCAACCAGTGTTAAAATATTTGACTATCGCTTAAAAGCTACCATATTTCCCTTGCATCTACAAGAAAATTACCAATAAGATTGACATCTCGATATCTCGATTAACATGAACCATATGGAGAATAAGCGTTTGTAAAATTAGATTGTACAAGAGTAGAGAAAGTCATGTGAGTGTAACACATCAGATTTTTTTATGTCCTGGACTTGCAAAGAGAATGGAATTCGACACATAGCAACCAGCGTTAAAATATTTGACCATCGCTTAAAAGCTACCATATTCCCCTTGCATCTACAAGAAAATTAGCAATAAGATTGACATCTCGATATCTCGATTAACATAAAGCATATGGAGAATAGGCGTTTGTAAAAATAGATTGTACAAGAGTAGAGAAAGTCATGTGAGTGTAACACATCAGATTTTTACTTTCTCTACTACGTATAGTAAGTAGGGGAAGTATTGCATTCCACCCAAAAATTCGATACCGAGATTTCACCGGAAATACATGTTTTGAGACCTCCTGAATCCAAAAAAAGCATTTTTGGAAACATGTCCGTGTGTGTGTCTGTGTGTGTGTGTGTGTCTGTGTGTGTGTCTGTGTGTGTGTGTGTCTGTGAACAGCATAACTCAAAAACGAACAGTTGGATAAACACCAAACTTGGTATTTAGGTTCAGCATCTTCCAGAGATGCGACACAAAGGTTTTCAAGAAAATCCCCCCACCCCAGACTACCCTTTACATGGAAAAGTTTTCGAAAATTTTAATTTTCTCAAAAATGGCTCTAACGATTTTGATGAAAATATCATATGTTTAAGATAATGTCATGAGAAATGAAATGTGTATCTCGAATTTTCTGGGAATGTCTCCAAAAGTATTCTTCATTGTGAACAACTTTTGCATAACTG
The DNA here is from genome assembly GCA_030765065.1 of Deroplatys truncata. Lineage (NCBI taxonomy): Eukaryota > Metazoa > Arthropoda > Insecta > Mantodea > Mantidae > Deroplatys > Deroplatys truncata. The sequence goes on from CM060979.1 coordinate 21,534,200, forward strand.
GTAAACCATAAGAGATAGACAAAATTTTACTACACAAAAAATGTAGATCGCGTTAAAATACACAACTTATGTCATATACATTTCTTTTGTTGAGTGAACCGTTTTCGAGATATTGCTTGTTTTTTCCTTAAATTTTCCAATACTTATACTTTTTCTCAAATTCGTTATTCATTTTTTTATGTCCTGGACATGCAAAGAGAATGGAATGCGCCACATAGAAACCAGCGTTAAAATATTTGACCATCGCTTAAAAGCTACCATATTCTCCCTGCATCTACAAGAAAATTACCAATAAGATTGACATCTCGATATCTCGATTAACATGAAGCATATGGCGAATAGGCGTTTGTAAAAATAGATTGTACAAGAGTAGAGAAAGTCATGTGAGTGTAACACATCAGATTTTTTTGTCTTTGATATGCAAAGAGTATTATTCTGTGGCAAGGGGAATGGTGCTGCACCTAGCAACCAGCTATTAAGAGATATGTATGTGCTTAAAGGCTACTGTATTTCTATATTGCCCTTGTAAATATATATACCCCTTACATATACAAGAAAATGAGCAATAAGATAGAGTCTGCAAATGTTTATCTCGATTAACATGAAGTAGATAGAGAATAAGCGTTTGTATAAATAGTTTGTACAAGAGTAGAGAAAGTCATGTGAGTGTAACACATCAGATTTTTTTCAATTACAGTCTGTAACATTGAGTTTTTAAACTTGATTTAGGTGTTTATACGGATGCTGGTTCAAAACTGTGTTGTAAGTAAAGCGGTTATTTTGTTAAAACAACATTTAAATTATTCTCCAAAAATGCTATTTAAGATGCAGTTTTTAATTTTTTCCCATGAAATTCAACTTTCATAACCATGAAAAAATTACTAACGAATAAAATACACACCTGCATTTTCTCAGGGGAATTCAATATGTGTATATGTGGTTAAATCTGGAAATCAAAGCTCTGATCGAATGCAATGCTTCCTTTACCCTGGGTGAGAGGTAAAGCAAGTAACTATATACACAAATTAATGAAAAAATAAAGAAAAGTTTGACTCGTACTCCACCATCGCTGCAAGGCTCAGGAATTATGATTAGATACAAAGAAGGAAAACAAGTTTATTGCATCATATTTGTCAATATAAAAGCAAAAGTAATACATAAAATGAGCAATATGTATCATTTCAAGGGGTAAATTGTTAGCTTCTAAGTGATATTTACTTTATTTTCATTTCTTGTAACGATAGATTTGAATTGTGTTAGATACAAGTCGTGGGATATGTTTTACTTCGAAACTTTTCATAATGATTTAATGACAAAAATAAATATACATAGGAATAAACAGAGTAGGCTATCTTAAATGTTTTAGAAATGCAAAAATTGTGTTTTTATTTTCACATAAAGGAATTTAACTGAAGAATAAAGACAGCTGTAAAACTACTTTATAAAGTTTTGTTTTTTATGTTGACTGTTTATCGAAAGGACTTCATTGCGGTTTGGTTTATTTAATTTCAATACAAATGCACCAGTCGTACTAGAATGTTAAAGGCTATTTGACATTCTAATTTTATTACAAAATATGATAAATGAATTGCATGAAAGCATTACGAAAAGGGATGATAATTAATACCAATAAAATATAATAATGAGAATATCCAAAAAAGATAATCAAAAGGAAGAACTTATTGAGTATAATAATTAGGTACTGAGAGAGTAGAAAGTTTTAAGTATTTGTGTACCATTATTTGTAGCGATGGTAGATCACGACAGGAGATGTTAAACAGAGTGAAAAATGCAACACCAACATACCACCAAATAACACAATAGTCAGGAAAAAAGAGATTAATACAAAGACAAAAATAAATACATAACTCAACAATAAAACCAATATTACTTAGTACCATTAGACAAACATAAAAGCAAAGTAACAGCAGTGGAGGTGCAATACTTGAGAATAATTGTGGGAAACACTAGAGGGAACAGGATTAAAGAATAAGAGAAGATATAAAATTAAAGAAATCAATAGGTAGTTATAGAAGAGAAACAAGAGGGAGTAAAGGAAAGTTACACAGGCAAGAGAAATGAGAGTAGAAGGAAAAATAGGAAGAGGAAGACCAAGAATTAATAGGAAAACCCAATAGAAAGCATAGCATAAACAACGAGGAAAAACAATAAAGAGTGTGTATGGATAGGGAAATATGGAAGAAATGGATGTAAAGAGGAGGAGGAGAAGAAGAAGGTATTCTGCTTTTCCTGGTTGTTGCTAAAAGGATTCGAACCCAGGTTGCCATAATCACAGTGAGTTATTATCTTCATGTCACACACATTTCACACCACGTCAAACACATGTCACTGACTTACCTAGATTATTATTCTCTTTGGCGTCGTTGCACCGACCCACGACTCTGATTATGGCTCTTCCTGCCATTCTGGTGCAGTGCATCACGGCGAGATTAGGCTCATTGTTGGCCTGATTGGTGATATCAGCTCCAAATTGTGGTGGCCTCATGGTGCTGCTACTTTACGATGGCTGAATCGATATATCTCGGCTTCAAGAAGACAGACCTACGTCAAGTTGTGTTTTTCTCCACGTATGAGATATACCATCCACTCCAAAGGCAACAACACTGTTTCTTCCACCAATACTAGAACGAAAATCCTTCGGAGCGACCATGCCTCTTTGTTTATATATCAAGAACAGCTGATTTCGGCTCCCACCAAACACAAAGACTGACAGTGTCTGCGCATGCGCCTCATACGTTCTGCGCCGCATTACCACCGTGCACGAGAACTATGACGTCATGATATGGCAAGCAGCAAGGTGAAATACGAAACAAACAGCTGCTTTTCCTAGCGCGAAGTTTGTTTTTGTTTTGGGTGCAGTGCCAAATTAGAAATGTTCATGCCAGGAAATATACTTAACCCTAATACCTCCCGCAAATATACAATGCAGGAATGTTAGAGGCTATTTTCTTTGAAGCAGGGCACATTTTATTGGACAAAGACGTCCATCCTATTCCAAAATTAAGGGGAGACTAAATAGCGAAAAATTGGCAAAAAATGACATTTTTAGTATGTTTATGTAGTCTTATAAATCAGAATTCCCTCTTTAATTTGATATATATTTTATCATTGTAGGCAGTATTTGTATTCTAAATATATTTTTACTTTCTCTACAACGTATAGTAGGTAGGGGAAGTATTGTATTCCACCCAAAAATTCGATGTCGAGATTTTGCTAGAAATATACGTTTTGAGACCCCCGAATCCGAAAAATTATTTTTAGTAAAAGGTCCGCGCACGCGCGTGTGAACAGCATGACTCAAAAACGAAAAGTCGGATAAGTACCAAACTTGGTATTTAAGTTCAGTATCTTCCAAGGATGCGACACGAAGATTTTGATGAAAATTCTCCCACCGCAACTACTTTTCACATGGAACATTTTTCTAAAATTTTGATTTTCTAAAAGATGGTTCCAACGATTTTGATTAAATTATCACATATTAAAAATATTTACATGGCAAATAAAATGTATGTCTTGAATTTTCTTCATTTCTCTTCATTCGGAAGGAATTTTGTATAATCTTGTATAACTGGTAAGTGTTAAGCTATAGACGGAAACCTACTACAAAAGAAATATAGATCTCTTTAAAACACAATTTATTTCCAAGGTTTTTTTTTTGTGGCATAAGCCCTTTCTGAGATATTCGTTATTAATGTTTCGATTTTTTTTAAGTTCCATTTATACCAATTTAACTACATTGTTCTTATCGGCGGCCTTTACTTTGGAACTTATTGCCCATTGGCAATGTTGTTAACTCGTGTAACTCTTGTCGTTAGGTTTTTTTGCACTCTTGGTTTTTTAATCATTAGATCATACACACATTCACGCTCCCAGACTCTGGGGAGGATAGGGAATCGAACCCGGGATCCCTCGCACATCAGGCAGTTGCTCTACCGACTGAGCTACGGGCCAGCCTGTTTTAAAGTTGTTTCAACATTCAGTTGTTTCTCGCGATTGCATGTAAACAGTATGGAATTTTAAGGCAGCATATAGGGTCCAGTTCTTAAACATTGGACTGTCGCTGTTCTCTTTGTATGTATAACGGAATGTGTAATGTAGCTATTTCTGCAAAGGTTTATTTGAACTAAAACGTAGTAGATATAAAAGCAAGCTGTAGTAAGAATAGTTTGTACACACAGTAATAAACGATAGAGAATACAGAAAGTCATGTGAAAGTATCACATCAGATTTTTTTTAAAAATAATACCTGCTATTTTGTACTCTTAATTCTGCATCACTGCACAGACAAATTTATAATTCTATATTCGTTGAAGTGGAGAAGTACATTATAGCTGTTCTTTCAGGGCAAGGTTTGGTTTACAAATTGGTACCACTTCTAAATATGGCAGCTTCCGTATGTCCAAGGAGTCTGGATTTTTATTTATAATATAAGCTATTTATTCTCCATTTTTTACTTTGAACACACTTTTTAAAAATGAAGTTCTATAAATTAATTACAGTACCAATGGAAACATATGGAGGTGAAGATTTAACAATGAACAGGAATAGACTAGAAACAACAGAGATGAGATTTCTAAGAGAAGTAGCAGGATTTACCCTTTTAGACATGAAAAAAATTACAAACAGTTAAATATATTCAACTTAAATGAAGAAAATCAATGAAAATGAAAATAAATGGCGCCAGTTATATTAGAGATGAAAGAGAAAAGAATACCAATAGTGTTATTGAATTATAGACCTAGAGGAACCACCAAGTAGGAAGACCAATAACAAGATGGAAGGATATGTTTAAGTATCTTGTGAAAAAATAAGGAAAATGAGATTTTTTTTCTACCGATGGCATTTTCTGATACAAATAACCCGTTTTCTCAGGAACTATTGAATATAGCTAAAGGAAATTTTGAGATGATAGAAATGATCACATCAATGCTGTTTTGGTTGCTAATTCTTTAAAAAATTAATTGCTGATAACTTTAATCAAACAAAATGGGTCTTGCAGCAGTGGTAGAGTTCCGAGTCACCGCTGTATTTCTTATTTAATTTATGTATACAGTTAAATTCTTTACCTTTCACTATGGCAGAGGAAGCATTATTGCATTCAATCAGAAAACTTTTGATCCCCAAATTTCATTTGATATACGTACACTATTGAATCCCCCTGAGAATATATTATATATATATATATATGTGTGTGTGTGTGTATTTGTTATTACTCATATCATTACAAGTATACATTTTAATCAAAATCGTTAGAACATGTTTGAAAATATCAAAAGTGGACCATATTTCTGAGTTAAGTTATGGTGCGAGAAATTCCCCAGGAAATGTCTGATTTAAATATATTTTTCACTTTTGAGTCATGCCCACACACACACACACACACACACACACACACACACACACACACACACACACCACTTAATATACGTTCGTAAGTGAAGTGATTTCCAAATTATTATTATTATTATTATTATTAGTATTATTATTATGTTACAAAATATTTCAAGGATTTTCCAAGAGTGCTGCTTACGATGCAGTTTTCAATTTCTTGCCATGAAATTTAACTTTCAGAGTCATGAAGAGTGACAAACAAATAAAATAATGAATGTTGTGCACAGAGGATTTCACAGGCTGTTATAGGAGCCCACCTCAGTGGTGCGGGGATAGCGTGTCTGTCTCGCATACAAGAAGTCCCATGATCGAATCTCGGTTAGGGTGAGTTACCCGTATAAGGTTCTTTCCGGGGTTTTTCCTTACCCTGGGAAGACGAATGTCGGGAAACTTTAAGCTCTAAGGACTCCGGGCTCACTTGAGCATAATTTTCACCATTTCATCCATTCATCGTCCGATATGACTTAACAAGTTAAAGGACGTTAAACTTTAAGTAAAAAAAAAGCATATTTTCTATAATAAACCACATTATTGATAAAAATAGACCATTGAACTTAGAATACGTGCATCTACATTCGTAAAAACGTCAATCTGATACCTCAGATGGTCGTGAAGTTAGAAAATCTAACATAGATGGGATAGAACTTTTAGACTCCGCTTAAATGAGCAGGGGCACGTGTAATCGAAAAGTGTAAAGTTCGTGGTTATATTATGCTCTTGAAACGATTCTACAATCAACATAATTTAATTGAGTCGACTACATTTACTTTCACTATATTGTTTAGAACATTCAGCCCGTGTTTACTTTCTATGCCAGTTACCCTGGTAAGTAGAGGAAGTATTATATTCAATCAAAAACTCTACATGGAAGTTTCATTTGTAATGCGTGTTTTAAGATCCTTTGCATACAAAAAGAGCCCTTTTTTAAAAAAAGGTAATGTGACACGAAGATTTTTAAGAAACTCCCCCACCCCAATCTACCCTTCGCATGGAAAATTTGTAGTCATATTTTATGTATTGACAAGTGATTGTAACGATTTCGATTAAAATAGCGTATGCTTAGTATATTTTCATGACAAATAAAATGCAGATTTTAAATTTTCTGCAAATAACCTATGAAATCCTCTTCATTCTGAATGTTGTATAACTGGTAAACCACAAGAGAAAGATAAAAATGTAAATCTCACTCCAACACACAGTTTATGTCAAAACTTGTGGCACTAACCATTTCAGAAATATTCGTCGTTATTGTTTTGAATTTTCGAATTGTACTTTTTTGAAGTATATTGTATGTTTCACGCGAGGTCGTGCAAAGACTGCAACCTCAAAGTCAGCATATAGCAACTTCTTCTTTTTTAATAGATTTGACTATCGCTTCAACCGCCTGTGTCCTTGTACATAACAAATGTGTAATGAAATCATATCTGCATCTTGATTAGCCTGAAGTAGACAGAATAATCAGCCTTGAGTAGGTATATATAGAGAGATCGAGCGCAATTTTTTGCGTTTATATGGGAAAGGATAGGGAAAACGAGGCTAGATGCGACGGTTCAAGGAGGAAAATGCGTTTATATGGGCGAGATAGGGAATACGAGGACTGACGCTAGGCTAGACAGTGGTAGGAGGGGGAGTGCGCTTTATATGAGACAGATAGGGAATACGTGGAGAGGTGCTAGGCTAGACAGAGGCTGAGTAATGTATGGTTTATATGAGCGGTATAGGAAAACGATGAGAGGTGTTAGACTAGACAGGGCTTGAAACGTAGTGCATGGTTTATATGAGAGATATAGGAAAACGAGGAAAGGTGTTAGGCTAGACAGAAGTCGTGGAGTAGAGTATGGTTTATATGAGTAGTATAGGAAAACGAGGAGAGGTATTAGGTTAGGAGAATTGAGTTTGTGTTTATAAGGAGAGACGAGAAAACGGAGAGAGATCCTATGCTAGGATAGACAGGTGTTAAAGTTAGGTTAGATAGGAAACCAAGGAGTGATACTCAGCTAGAGGGGGGCAGGAGGGAATGCGCTTTTGCGAGGTAGGGGATACGGGGAGTGGTGTTAGACTAGACAGGGCTTGAAACGTAGAGCATGGTTTATATGTATGAGAAGTATAGGAACAGGAAGAGGGGTGCTAGGCTAGACAGAGGTTGAGGAGTAGAGTATGGTTTATATGAGAGGTATAGGAAAACAATGAGAGGTGTTAGGCTAGACAGAGATTGAAAATAGAGTATGGTTTATATGAGAGGTATAGGAAAACGAGGAGAGGAGTTAGACTAGACAGAGGACGAGGAGCAGAGTATGGTTTATGTGAGAGTCATAGGTAAACGAGAGAGGCGTTAGGCTAGACAGAGCTAGAGGAGTAGAGTATGGTTTATATGAGAGGTATAGGAACAGGAGGAGAGGTGTTAGGCTAGACAGGTAGTGTAGCAGTAGGAATATGGACTTGTATACAGGAGAGATAGGGAATAGGAGGTGCTAGACTTGAAAGCGACTTTAGACGTGAACTTAGTGGAAAACTGTTTCATGTCAATGTTCTAGACATGCCCATCACGTAACCTATTCAGGGAAAAGGTGACTCGTTCAGGGGAAAAAGGTGACTGCTCAGGGAAAAAGGAGGCCCACAAAGGGAAAAAGTTGACTAGCAAAGGGACAAACGTGACCAGCAAAGGGAAAAAGGTGACCAGCAAAGGGAAAAATGTGACCAGCAAAGGGAAAAAGGTGACCAGCAAAGGGAAAAAGGCGACATGCAACGGGAAAAAGGTGACCAGTAGAGGGAAAAATGTCACCAGCAAAGGGAAAAAGGCGACCACCAAAGGGAAAAAGGTGAGCCATAAAGGGAAAAAGGTGACCTGCAACGGGAAAAGCTAACCCACTAACACTAACAGGTAAGTAATTCAGATAGTATTGGAAGAGGCTGACTGGATCATAGCAGTGTATGATTTCACAGGTAATTCAGCTAGTATCGTATGTATTTAGGCTAATTCGTCTAGTAACACAGGATAGATTCTAGATGCTAACTGCATCATGGCTCTGCATGATTTCACAGATAATTCAGCTAGTATCGTAGGTATTTAGGCTAATTCAGCTAGTATCACAAGAGGATAGATTCTAGGGTTGGGTATAGCATAGTTTTATATTTCACAGGTAATTCAGAGGGTATCGTAAGTATTTAGGATAATTCAAGTAACATAGGTGTTTAGAGTAATTAAGCAAGCATTACAGGAGGGTAGGTTCCAGGGGTTGGTTATAACCTAGCTTCGTATTTCACAGAAAGTTCAGGTAATATCGTAAGTATTTGAGGTAATCGACAGAGCTTCACAGATATTATTGATAATTTCGATCAGAGATTTGTATCACAGCTATTTAAGGTAAATGCAGATGATTCAGGTTGTATCAATGGTATTTGAGTCATTTTAACAGGTAATTCAGATAGTATCACAGGTGCTCGTGCTAATTTAGAGCAGGAATTCGTATCAGAGCTAATTAAGGTAATTTCACATGATTCGGGTAGTATCACAGGTATTTAAATCATTTTCACAGTCAATTCAGCTAGTATCGTGAGCATTTAAGCTAATTCAGCTAGTATCACAGGAGGCTAGATTCCAGAGGCTAACTGCATCATAGCTATGCATGATTTCACAGCTAATTCAGCTAGTATCACAGGAGGTTAGATTCCAGGGTTGGGTATAGCATAGTTTCATATTTCACAGGTAATTCAGAGGGCATCGTAGCTATTTAGGATATTTCAAGTAACATAGGTGTTTAGAGTAATTAAGCAAGCATTACAGGAGGGTAGGTTCCAGGGGTTGGTTATAGCCTAGTTTCGTATTTTACAGATAGTTCAGGTAATATCGTAAGTATTTGGGTAATCAGCATAGTTTCACAGATGCTCGTGATAATTTCGATCAGAGATTTGTATCACAGCTACTTAAGGTAAATGCAGGTGATTCAGGTTGTATCAACGGTATTTGTGTCATTTTAACAGGTAATTCAGATAGTGTCTAGGTATTTGGGCGATTCAAGCATCATAGGTGTTTAGAGTAACTCAGCTAGTATCACAGGAGGCTAGATTCAATGATCAGGGTTTCGTATCAGAGCTATTTAATGTAATTTCACTTGATTCGAGTAGTATCACAGGTATTTAAGTCATTTTAACAGGTAATTCGGATAGTATCACAGGTATTCATGGTAATATAGAGAGTAATTAGATTATAAACATTTCGCATCAAACGTTACAGCACTTTATATAGTTTTTTTTCTAAATCTTACAAACCTTTGATATGTTAAACAGTTAGTGGACGAGGCTGAGAGGGATAAACTGCCTGTGAGTTTACAAAATGAAAAGCCATGCATCAACATACCTTAATTTAGTCCGTCGTACGTGCCTCTCCCCTTTTATCTAGGCTTGAGACTAGCACTAGGATTGCTCCTAATGGCAGGGTTAACACCTCCCCTTCCATCTTCTTCTTTCTTCATCGGACGGCTGCTAGTTGCATACACAGCACGTGAGTAAACTTAATTTTCTAAGATTGTAGACTCACGAGAAAATCTTTATTTTTAACTTGCATTCTCTTAAGCACTGTTTGTAATACTGTAATGTCCATACGCATAGATAGTTACTCCATCCTCGGCAATAACTCTTTTATCATCAAGGGGATTCAATGTAATTTTATTCACTTGTACTGTGGTAACAGCGTGCTTTCGCGATAGGATTAGATTCATAGGCGTTCTGATGATTTCACAGGTTTTAAGACAGTCTGTATAGCTGTCAAACGAAATGTACTGCTTAATAGCGCTACGTTTTATACCTTTAATCTTTTTTATCATTGATCCTTGAATATCTAAGGCATACATCTTAGGACGTAGTCCAACAAAGCGTAGGATGATTTTGCTATTAGCCTCATCTTTAAATTTACCCAATACCTTCTTGTTCTGAGTAGAGTGGCATATATGATTGACAGGGTAATCAGATGTATCGAGATGCTCAAGAAAACGTAGCTTGTCCTGGTACACATCTTCAGTTGTTACACGATGAATGAATGAATCAGTGTCCATATACATAAGCTTCAGGTTTCCAGCTCCATAATAAGGCAACAACACGTCGTAATGGTAGTTATACATTAATGTCTTGGAGATGTCCAACACACTCATTCCAATGTATATGGGCTTGTTGAACACAATCTGACGAGAGGCCATATGTACAGCAGCTAGATTAGCAGCATATATCGTCCTGTCGATAAATGTAGGCTTGGCGATCAGCTCCTCTAGAATTTTTTCATTGGTCACCAGTCGTATATCCACACGGTTACGCAGGTTCTCCATAGTTTTTCCAAACATGGCGTTGTTAAAGAGTTTGTAGAGATCCTTCTCGAAATCATTTGCAGCTTGTTGTCGTAGCCTGTTGTTAAATTCCACATAACGTTTCAACCACCGAGACTGTAGGAATTGTAGCACACGATGGATTTTTGTTAGTCGTAGTCCATGACTAAGAGCTTGCTTCAAAGCCATGTAATGCACTACATACTTCTTTCGAGGTCCAAGATGGGGTATCAGTTTCTTTGTAGATGCTTCCAATGGTTTCATACACTCTGGCAGGAAAGGTAGATCGTTGTGTAGATCGTGAAGTTCTGCAGGATACTCGATGTCGACTTCTAATATGTACCCATGAGGATCATCTTCTTGTAGTGTTTCTAAGTTGATTTCTTCAGGCAAAACCCACTGAAATCCACCAAAAGAAGGGCGTGAGACATTGCCCAGCCATATTGGTTATTAGCGTCCTCGTATGTGATAAATTGGGATGGTCTCGACGGATCAAACTTCTCCATATAAGTGTTATTAGCCTCAGCATACCGATGAGAAACTTGGCATAAAGCTCCTCTTATACCTGATTCCACCATGAGTAGTTGATCATAATCTTGTAACAGCTCTAACTTAATCCCAGTATACAGTAACATAGCGTCCCATGTTAGACTTGGAGAGGTAAAATAATGGGCCGGATCGACTTTATGTGTTTTGAGGGTTTGCTCTCTGAACGTCTCAAAGACGTCAGCTAGAAGAAGTACATCCGAAGTTAAGTAAAGATCGCTGTACTCTCCCAGGTTTCTCACATTAAACAGCTCCCATACATTTCTAGCATGATCTTAGTCAGTATCAGTAATTTCTTCTTCATTTAATCTATTGTAGAAGGAGTCCTTAGGAGGCAAGCAGGTCTCGTTCAGGGCATCCCATGACGTAACAAAATCATATGGAAATACACCCTTACGGGTCATCAACTTCAATTTGTCTTCTCCAAAGTACTTTAGCGTTTCAGGATACGAGGTTAGATTTTTTACCAACTTATCCAAGCTTGTACTGAGGAATCGGAAGCTATCCACAAATCGAAGCTTTATATCCCCTACATACTTGGTGAATGAGATATAGCTTTCTTCAGAGTTAGGAATTACCACCACACGTTCACTTGTACAACCCAGCTCCTTAACAATGAAATGAGAGTCATATCCGCTAAGGTTATGCATGAAGACTGGTATATATTTAGGTGTTTTGCAGGCTAAATTACATTCATTATGAAGACTTCCACGATATTCACCGCTGATGTGATCATGGTCGCGTACTTTATAGTTCTCTTCTGTAAAGGGTTTTCCACACAAGTAGCATGTCGTAGAAGACTCAAAATCCTTTTGCTGTTGATCCGTAAGTTTCAGAGGCTTAGCAGATTTGTATATATTACCAATCATTTTTGCAAGAGATGTCAGGTACAGCATAAACTTCTGAGCACCACGATACACATAGGGTTGCTTAGGAAGATCAGTTTCGAGATGTTCAACACTGGATGTAGGCTTCACGTAAACACAGAAGCTCATTGGTGTGTGCTCTTGATAAGGGGTTGTATAGGAAGTTTCAAGATTGGGTATACACGTATGGCATGGAGTGAGAATACTCTCAAAATCCGCATAGATGACATAAGGTACTTTCAGCATCCTCTCAACATTTTTAAACTGTACAATTGATTTCTCCTTGGTAGGCATAACTACCCTTGCAACACCATGTTGAATACAGACGGCTGCATGTTCTTGTAGTTTTTCCTGTCCACTTCGTCCGCTCTGGTCATCAAAATGTGTAAAGCAGCGCTTATAAGTATAAACCCGTCCATTATGGTTAGTTTTCTGGCGTCGAACGAGTTTCTCAAAATTCTTTATATACACGTAGTGATGTTTTCCACCGCTGTCATTCAATAGTAGCAGGTCGCAGTGTTCAGGTAGTTCAATATCAACAACCTTTATCGGATACACTTCGTGCTTCTCATCCAGCCCGAAAAAGTTAATAGATATCTTGTTAAACTTCTCAAATTTAGGTATTTGAGAAAGTGGAGTAGGGTAGGAAACACAGCTGAAGTCGTACTTATCTTGAAGTTGTTTGTATTTGTTCACACGCTGTGCATCCTTCCCTATGAATTTAGCTAATATAGAGTACATGAAACATTTCTCGTCGGTAAAGTTCTGAATGTTTATACATGCTTTCCTTGCTTCAACCGCTGACGGTAGTGGCATGTAGCTACTTCCTCGCAACGGATTGTACTTGTTTATACGAAGTCGAGGTCCTTCCACTGCAAGCAAAGCCCAGTTGCTACCCTTAAGCTGAGACTCCTCCATTTCAGTCACCAATTTCTTGAATTTCACTTCCATCGCTGACTCCAGATCAGTTTCCAGGAAAACAGCTTGATTCCGTGTTTTAAATGTTTTGTCACAGGTTTCACCAATACTGTTAACAAATCGACACTCAGCCAGCAGATTAATTTTAACACTCTTATGAATGCTAAGCTCTTTATGCACAGCCTGGATTATCCGTTGTTTTGCCTCTTGCAGATACATATTTAGGTCCTTAGGTGACTCGCATCGTATAAAATACGATTTCAATCGTCCTTCGAATGAAGTTTCGTATTCTTTCATATCACAGTCCTCCATTGTTGACAGCAACTGATGTTTAGTTGGCTCCAATCTTCTTTTCTTCTGAAGGTTGCTTATTTCACATATATCTTCGTGTCGCTGCCCCTTATAACCATCTTTGAAGGTTACATTACAATGTTTACATTTGAAGAGCTTCTTGCAGCTCATCTCGTGTCTTCTCTTGTGATAACCTCGGAGGAACTTCTTCCCACATTTTCCGCATGCATATCCAGTAGCGCTTGGAATAATATCCTTATACGATGAGTTATTCATCTTTATTCTTGATGTAATAACGTATTAATCACTGATCAATGAAATGTAGACCTCTTCACCTTGATACCACTTTAGAAAGCTGATTATTCTTGGAGAGAACACGATGTTAACACCTCAAGACTAATTAGCACAATGAAGTCCAATGCCCTAGATCACCATATTTATAGAGGGAGCACGAACCTTTTAGATCAATCATAAACTCGTTCCATAACCAGCTGTATATGATCGCTCAACGTTTATTAATCTCAGCCATATAACCTCAAGTCCCGAGATTGGATGTTTATGACGTCACACCCAGAGACAGGATGTCTGGCAGCATCAAACACGTTTAAACTAGTCTCATAACTACCTGCTTATGCTGTCACACCAGCAAGAGAAGTATTCCCGCACGCTCATTCAGACATATATTTCAAATTCAAGCCTACCACCACTACCACCACCATCACCACCTATTGTACCAAGGTTAATTCAAGCGGTATTATCACAATACTTAAAAGTAAAAGCTTAAAAGGAAACCTAGAAGATTTTCCCCTTATTTACTTAATTATTTCATTTTTCATTCCCTTTTCAATTCTTCCTTTCATTCTTCCCACAGAAAGGTTTATTCATTAACAAGTGTGACCACTATTAGAACTATCGACAATCTTATTGGATAATACAAAGAACTATTATCTCACTCAGCATTCGTTTAACTAGTCAAGGTACATATTATATATAATTACCACAACAGTTATAAAATTCCCCTTGAAGACCAAGAAAGACATAGACATTAAGCAGTAACCAACAATATTCAGACAGCGGCTCGTCTAGCATCCTCTATCTGTTCGGACAGATATTATAAAAATCTGAAGTGTTACACTCACATGACTTTCTCTACTCTTGTACAAACTATTTTTACAAACGCTTATTCTCCCTCTACTTCATGTTAATCGAGATGTTAATCTTATTGCTAATTTTCTTGTAGATGCAGGTAGGCTTTAAGCGATAGTCAAATCTTTTAAGAGCTGGTGGAGTATTCCATTCTCTTTGCATTACCAGGACAAAAAAAATGAATAACGCATTCCCATTTGAGAAAAAATATTGGAAAGTTTAAGGGAATAACAAGAAATATCTCGAAAATGGTTCACTCAACAACAAAAATGTATATGACGTAAATTATGTATTTTAACGCGATCTACATTTTTTGTGTAGTAAAATTTTGTCTATCTCTTATGGTTTACCAGTTATGCAAAAGTCGTTCACAATGAAGAATACTTTTGGAGACATTCCCAGAAAATTCGAGATATACATTTCATTTGTCATGAAAGTATCTTAAATATATGATGTTTTAATCAAAATCGCTAGAGCCATTTTTGAGAAATTTAAAATTTTCAAAAACTATTCCATGTAAAGGGTAATCTGGGGTGGGGGGATTTTCTTGAAAACCTTCGTGTCGCATCTCTGGAAGATACTGAACCTAAATATCAAGTTTGGTGTTTATCCGACTGTTCGTTTCTGAGTTTTGCTGTTCACAGACAGACACACACACGGACATGTTTCCAAAAATGCTTTTTTTTTTATTCAGGGGATCTCAAAACATGTATTTCCGGTGAAATCTGGGTATCGAATTTTTGGGTGGAATACAATAGTTCCCCTACTTACTATACGTAGTAGAGAAAGTAAAAAAATCTGATGTGTTACACTCACATGACTTTCTCTACTTTTGTACAATCTATTTTTACAAACGCCTATTCTCCATATGCTTCATATTAATCGAGATATCGAGATGTCAATCTTATTTGTAATTTTCTTGTAGATTCAAGGGGAATATGATAGCTTTTAAGCGATAGTCAAATATTTTATCGCTGGTTGCTATGTGGCGCATTCCATTCTCTTTGCATGTCCAGGACATAAAAAAATCTGATGTGTTACATTCACATAACTTTGTCTACATCGTGAACATTTCAGTTAATTTCTATTATTTGTATTCTTAAGTTAATCAAGTTAGTTAATATCTGCACAGAAATGATTTCAGCTAAGTGGTTGTTGTGAAGAAAGACATAAATAAGTTGAACTGCAATCTGCAAAAGCAAGTTATGTATATTTCATAATCTTCACAGATGTTTTATTTAACAGGTATTAAACTCTTAACATAAGAAAAACATAATATACAATTGTAGAGTTATTCTTTTGAAATATTAATACATATATGACGATAACTTCCATCATAAAAGAACGATTATGGCTGCAACTGTAACGTTGTTGGTTTCATCATACTGTTGGTATATCCTGGCCACGGACCACTTGTAGACACTTACCCCGGTATTCACCTTGCGAGACTGGGGGAAACCGTGGAAAACCTCAGCCAGGGTACTTGATAGCTGTTTCAGTGCCCACTCAGATATTGTAGGAATATCATCTTTAACAGTTATAAATATTTTCTGGAGCACGTCTTTATCAGGCAGTAATTGATAAAATTCTAAGCTCTTTGCGAACCTAGTAGATGGATGTGCAGGCTCTATTCGGTATTAGTGTCGTAAACTGGGAATTCTGGCGTATTTCGCTTCTTGAGCCTTCTCTTGTAACCATTCTGTGACAGCAGCAAACCTGCCGAGCAAGGATGGATACTCCAGTCACCTTCACCTAAGGTTGGACCTCATAGCATTCTTAGATTCCGGCTTTTGGTGTCCCCCTCGGTAGCGATAATATGTAACAAAAATCATTATACCATCATTAAAAACTATTTATAAATGTTTATGTGTTAACAAACTAACCAAATGTTATAAGGCGTTGCGCTTTCTACTTCAGTAGATTACGCTTTGTGCATAGAGTAGACAGGCCTTTTTTAAAATCACTGACTTTCACTTCGTATTGTTTCATCCGGCAAAATTGCATATATAGGTTTATGGTCAGAGAAAAGGGTTTCATACACACCAGCAGAAATGTCGATGTTGGAAAATATTATGTCTATCTGAGTATTAAAATTTGTTGTTGAAATGTTCTTATGCAGCTTGCTTATTAAATTAAGTTTATTCACATAGTTTGAAATATATTTGTTCTTTTGCTCGTAAATGTCGAAATTAAAATCTCCCATTAGTAAGATTTTATTTTCTAAGTTGATGTTCTTTAAAACAATTGTATTTATACTATCTTCAAAGGTATTACTTTTGGTTCCAGGAGACTTGTATCCACAGACTACGTAGTGCTCGTTAATTTGAAATGAAATTAAATCTATATGACCTTCATTATCAGCTCTATTAACGTAATTTACATCCTGAATTTGAAACTCTTTTTTCACATATATGGATATCCCTCGTGAGTTTTTTGAAAATGAAATTCTTAATTTCTCATTGAAACCATCTATGCATAATTTATGTTGAAGTGAGGCTAAAGTTTCACTAAATATTAATATGTCTCCATTACTATACCACTGATCTGACCTTATACAATCTATTTTCTTCGGCAGTGAATTCACGTTCTGATAGATGATTTTTATTCCTCCGCTCTCCCTTAAAGTGTTATAAGACAACTTTAGACGTCTTTCTTATCTTAATCTATCCATTTCTGCTATTATAGGATCATTGCTTCTAGAGCTTGAGGAGATCTAAATTTACCTATAAGGTATAACGCAGACAAAGTGGGCACTCTACTCAAAGCAACATACAGCATTGATCTGCTTATTCTTTTGCATTTTGTCAAGTCAATGCATAGTTCTTTATATGTTTGTCCTTGATTTTTATGGACAGTTAATGCTTCGGCACAGACAACTGGAAACTGTATTCGAATTACCTGTTGTTCCAATTTGTTTGATATATTTAGTATTTGCCTTTTTAAATCTAATGGAGTTAAATTTTGGTTAATATTTTCGTTTTCCATATATGCACATCGTACCATTCTTGCTCTTCGACCCACATGTTCGTCACCAAAGTCTAAGAATATTATATTAGGTTCGCTGGAATTGGGTTTCAAAGCAATTTCTTTGAGTATCCCGCAAGCTCCGTTGACTAAACCATCCTCTACATCTATATTGCTGGTTATCATGTATTTCCTGAAGGGGCGCATAGCAGTACTACTATTTTATCTTTATCGCCTCCTGGTAAGCTGTCAAAATAGTGCGTTATCACCTGATACACCGCATTTATCACCGTACTTTTTCCTACACCAGCGGAGCCGCTTAGAAATATCCTCATTGGCAGTCTGTTAGTTTTAAAACTGTTTAGTACATGCATGACGAATTCTCTCTGCTTTCCGTTTAATTTGTTCAATAATTCAAACATTTTTTCTCGAGATACTCTGCTAGGAATTATGAATCTGTTTATGTCTTGTTTATCAACCCCTTCCAAGCCGCCTTGTTGCAAAATGTCCACTTTTTCTATCGGTTCTTCGTTCTGAAGTTCTGCATCGTAAGAACTATCACTTTCAAAAATATTATTCTGAACCGTCTGCAAGGCTTCTTCCAGTGCTTCATCTGTTTTAATAGAAAATTTCTTTCCATTTTTTTCGATTTCTTCCAAGCTAGCGCAATATAATTCGTAGCAATTCTTGCTCTCTATGTCACGAATCTCATCTCTAAATGGCATCAATAATAGCACTTGCTCTCGATAATAATTATCGGGATCTTGCGCCAGCTTGTATCTCCTGTATCTAATCACTGCAGGCTTTCTTCTTTCTTTTATCGCAGTTTTAGCATTTTCATCATCGTTCATTTCATCAATTATTCTTTTGTAGGGTTTATAATAATTAGCCACGAATTCTGCTAAACACACATGCTCTAAATGTTTTGGACGTCGACAGTACTTCTGTATAACATCTTGCATATAAACATCTTCTGAATCTGCCGGCAGTTGTTCCAAAGCTCTCCTGTTCTTCAGCATCACCACCCGTTCTTGTGAAGGACTGGTATTTATGAAGATGACCTTCCTGCTGCTCTTTGACATAGGGAGAGAAAGTACACAATAAGCTGCTTCCTGAGCTGACATTAAATTGCTGTTTAAAAACACGTTGGATATTTTGCGCAATTTTTCCTTTAAGCTCTGGTTCCCTGATTCTACATCTTTCGCTGCGTTTCTCAGAAGTTTCGACAATCCAGACTCTACCTTGCTTATATACTTTATGATATAAGTAGCCAGTCCATACTCTTCCAGAACTAGTTGTATGTCCATGTTAGACTCGAACAAATGCAGCATATCTTTGTTGTAAGCATTAATACCAACTTCTAGGCTAGATCTTTTTAGGAACACACGTGTTTGCTTTAAAGATGATCTTATTGCATTCATGTACTGCATTTCAGTAATGTTAAGTTTTTTTAAAATTTCTTCGAAAGAAATTGATTCTAGCTTTTTATAAAAGTAACACATCAAATTATTTATCTTTTTCAGGCTGTCCTTTATTTCGTTGTTGTTTTCAACTTCTGATAATGGAGTCAAAATAGTGGTCCTAGGCATCATAGGTAAAGGAAAATGAAACCTGCATGACATTTTGTTTTTCCTGCCTTTATAGCAAGTGTGTGTGTGTGTTTGTGCTTCTGAAGAGCAATGTAAGGATCATGTTCATTGTACTCGCACGTGATATACTTGTCAATAAAATGTATAAGTTCTTTGATTGACTCTTGATTTGATGGATTATAACTCGGAGAATCTTTCAACCAGAAAAACATGTGTTCATGGGGGGAGCCTCTCATTTGAAATTCTACCCTCTGATAATAATCCTCAACAACATGCTCATCAAATATACTGTCCTCTACAGTAAGAAGTTTTAAGAAAGATGAAATCTTATAATCGAAATATCGAGCACACGTAACAGGGTCATTTCTAATCAACAACGTCTTTTCACTGTTACTCATTTCAAGCGCTTCTTTTGGAGTTAACTTCTTATTGTGTTGCATATAGTATAACGGTGTAAGCAGTTCGGGCCACCAGCTTTCTGCTGCAGACAGAGTAACAAACCAGGTAGGTTTTCCTAACTGCCTGATCATTGCCATTAAATCCTTCTTCTTCTTCTCCCAGAATGCTGGACTGGATCGGATCTCTTTGGTGAACTGGTAGCCGCTGTCAACTTTAATTAAATTATTGACAAATTCTTGATTTAGTAAATTCCCTGCATTAATGCTAGTCGAGGGTCTTTTAGTTCTCCTCAAGCACATATTCATGTTGGCTACGCATTGTCTTTCTATCTTCTGTTTGGCCATGAACAATAGTCTGCTTGGTGTGGAGGATCTGCGATCAACTCGTCTACATTCAGATTTAGCCCGATTGCTGTATGTAAGGTATTTTGGCATATTAAAAGCCTGGCCCGCGAATATTTTAGGAAAGCAAAGTTCATCAAAGTGTTCTATTAAATGCCAAGCGACTGGTATTTTGTCCTGTCCTGGCGCTATTATCTCTATTGTGTTTCTTCCTGTTTTATTTCTGGACATTAAAAGTACCTCTTCTCCTTCGTCGTTTTCACTGTCATGATCTAATGAAATTTCTTCTTCGCTTCTAGTTTCCAAAGAGTTTACCTCTTTAGCTTTGTTATCGACGATAAACTCCATATTTTCTGTGTATTGTTTTTCATACCTCTTTAAGTACATTTCATCTATTTGGATATCATTATTCTTATATAGTGGAGTTTCTTGCAGGTATTTTAATGCATCACAGACGATTGCTGGTCTAATTGTCTCATACATGTAGTACGATTTGTGCAGAATATGCCGTTTTAACTGTAGCTGCATTGTTGCCATATCATCAAACGTTCTGGGTAGAACTTGCAGACACTCGTTAATGTCTATTGGAATATTTACAACTGATCCCTTTACTCCTAACTGTGGATAAGTGCAAAGGCTTTTAAAGGTCGCATTTGCATAAATGGTATATAAGGACTACATAATCGCTCCTCTAAAGGAGATAGTTTCTTGATACATTCTGGTATATCCACAAATTTCATACCACAGCTTGTCGCCATTTTTGGAACTTTTAGTTTCATGATATAATTCTTACAAGTACTACACACATGTAAAGAAGGGTAATTATGTATCCTTTCAAGAAACTCTTCAAAATTGTCGTTACCTTGTTTTCTTTTAATTAGATTCGTGTTTAGTTTACTAATGGAGTGCTCAAAAAACAGACCTTCACAACAACAGCAAACATACTCTGGTACATTTTTTCTGCCTCGGATAAAATTCAATTTTAATCTTGACGAATTGTTATCTGTTTGTACTAATTTGTTATAGATGTATTGTCTTGAACAGAGAATCTCGTTACTTCTTTGCGATAGTTTTAATGATTTATTCTTCATTTTTTCGGTTTCTGTGTAGTTTTCATTTGTTCTAATTTGCTTCATATGCTCTTTGTTTTTCTCTCTTTCCATTTCCTTGTAATTTTCGTCTTTTCTTATCTGCTGCATATGATCTTTGTTTCTTTGTCTTTCAGATTCTCTGTATGCTTCGTCTTCTCTGGCTTGCTGCTTATATTCTTTGTTCTTCTTCCTTTCAGATTCCTTGTATTCTTCATCTTCTCTGGCTTGCTGCATATAATCTTTATTTCTCTTCCTTTCAGATTCTTTGTATTCTTCATTTTCTCTGGCTTGCTCCATATACTCTTTATTTCTCTTCCTTTCAGATTTTTTGTATTCTTCATCTTCTCTGGCTTGCTCCATATACTCTTTATTTCTCTTCCTTTCAGATTTTTTGTATTCTTCATCTTCTCTGGCTTGCTCCATATACTCTTTATTTCTCTTCCTTTCAGATTCTTTGTATTTTTCATCTTCTCTGACTTTCTTTTTATACCCTTTATTTCTCTTCCTTTCAGATTCTTTGTATTCTTCCTCTTCTCTGGCTTGCTCCATATATTCTTTATTTCTCTTCCTTTCAGATTTTTTGTATTCTTCATCTTCTCTGGCTTGCTCCATATATTCTTTATTTCTCTTCCTTTCAGATTTTTTGTATTCTTCATCTTCTCTGGCTTGCTCCATATACTCTTTATTTCTCTTCCTTTCAGATTTTTTGTATTCTTCATCTTCTCTGGCTTGCTCCATATATTCTTTATTTCTCTTCCTTTCAGATTTTTTGTATTCTTCATCTTCTCTGGCTTGCTCCATATACTCTTTATTTCTCTCCCTTTCAGATTCTTTGTATTTTTCATCTTCTCTGACTTTCTTTTTATACTCTTTATTTCTCTTCCTTTCAGATTTTTTGTATTCTTCATCTTCTCTGGCTTGCTCCATATACTGTTTATTTCTCTTCCTTTCAGATTTTTTGTATTCTTCATCTTCTCTGACTTTCTGTTTATTCTCTTTATTTTTCTTCCTTTCAGATTCATTATATTCTTCATCTTCACGCAATATTTTCATGCTATGTTTTCTCTTTTTCGTGCGCTGTGAATAGGAATGATGCAACTTTCTCTTATTAACTTTTTGATCAGTTAATTCCTCACTCACTGTTCTACGTTCTGAACGACCATCGGTCTCGGAACCATTAAACACAAAAGGAACTAATGTGAATGGATCATTAGAATCATTAGCTACGGGAAATTTTTGTATCATTAAATTTAGCAACTCATTTATGTTCTCGAAAGCAAGTGCGATAGCTACACCTTCTGCATTTGGTTTACAACCAAATCAAAATAATACCTGAGGTTTTCTGTTTTTTCTTTCCACTACAAATCTCTGAACCAAACCCAAGTTTCTGATCTGACTGTAGACCCGAAAACAACTTAAATTGGGTGTTTTCAAAAGATCCACATTTTAGATGTAGTACATTTTCGTCTATCATTTAACGCTTACCAATTATACAAGATTATATAGAATTCCTTCCGAATGAACAGGATTTTACAGGCTATTGCCAGAAAATTCAAGATATACATTTTATTTGCCATAAAAATGTCTTAAACATATGATACTTTAATAAAAATTGTTAAGAGTAAATGGTAAACCGCAAGAGAAAGACAAAAGTTTAATACATAAAAATGTAGATCACGTTAAAACGCACAATATATGTCATAAACATTGTTTTTGTAAAGTGAACAATTTTCGAGATATTCCTTGTTATTTCTTTGAATTTTCCAATACTTACATTTTCGTTGTTCATTTTTTTTATGTTCTTGACATGCAATGAGAATTACATTTTACACATAGCGACCAGTTCTAAAAGTATTTGACTATCGCTTAAGACCTACTATGTTCCCCTTGTTTTGTATTTGCAAGCGCAATATAGAAAAAAAAATCTGATGTGTTACACTCACATGACTTTCCCTACTCTTGTACAAACTATTTTTACAAACGCTTATTCTCCATATGCTTCATGTTAATGGAGATATCAGATGTCAATCTTATTGATAATTTTCTTGTAGATGCAAGGGGAATATGGTAGGTTTTAAGCGATAGTCAACTATTTTAACGCTGGTTGCTATGTGGCGCATTACATTCTCTTTGCATGTCCAGGACATAAAAAAAATGAATGACGAATTTGAGAAAAAGTATAAGTATTGGAAAATTTAAGGGAATAACAAGCAATATCTCGCAAACGGTTCACTCAACAAAAGAAATGTATATGACATAAATTGTGTATTTTAACGCGATCTACATTTTTCGTGCAGTAAAATTTTGTCTATCTCTTATGGTTTACCAGTTATGAAAAACTCGTTCATAACGAAGAATACTTTTGGAGACATTCCCAGAAAATTCGAGATATACATTTTATTTGTCATGACAATATCTTAAACATATGATATTTTAATCAAAATCGTTAGAGCCGTTTTTGAGAAAATTAAAATTTTCGAAAAATGTTCCATGTAAAGGGTAGTCTGGGGTGGGGGGATTTTCTTGAAAACCTTCGTGTCGCATCTCTGAAAGATACTGAATCTAAATACCAAGTTTGGTGTTTATCCGACTGTTCGTTTCTGAGTTATGCTGTTCACAGACACACAGACACGGACATGTTTCCAAAAATGCTGTTTTTGGATTCAGGGGGTCTCAAAACATATATTTCCGGTGAAATCTCGGTATCGAATTTTTGGGTGGAATACAATACTTCCCCCACTTACTATACGTAGTAGAGAAAGTAAAAATAGAAGAGTAACTTTTCCATCTCGCATACTACAACTGCAAAATGTAAGAAACGATAGAGGGTAGAAAAGTCATACAAATTTGGCACATTAGATCCTAACCAAATTGTGAATCAATAGTAGGACCCTTCCTTCCGCGTATAGATTTTCTTCCTTTCAGTATTTGGATATCTTGCAGACATTTGAGTGGAGGTTGCAATAGGAAATCTCATTCCGCGATTCTTAAAGTTTCCTCTACTACACACTATAGATTTTGTAAAAAAGTAAGTTAAGTCTGGAAAGTCTGACAGCTCGTTCTGAAAATTTCTCGCGCGTTTAAAAATGCGTCACTTTCTATGCTTGTTGCATAACTATAGTATAACAACTGAGTAAAATGCCTCGGTCTACGGACTGCGCGAGTATTCAGGAGGGATAAATCACCCCTACTCCACTTATCTTTTACCTTTAGCTACTGCGTTATTCAATGAGGTGTCTTAAAGAGGAAGTGGGCTGGTACGCGAGAAACACGTATCACGTCACTGTTGTGAATACAGCAATTTTATAGTGTAGAAAAATTTAATCTTGTTTACATCGTGATAACTCAAAAAATAAAAATTCTTATCCCAGTTCTGTAAGAGGTATGTTAAAGAGCACAGTTTCAAGATGATAATGAGTGTGATTAGTCTCCCTGTAAAAAAAAGATTAAAGCCGCTAGTTTTCTTTGTACAATTTCAACTGAAATAATGTGTATTATAAAAATCAATCAGCAAGGAACATTTTTCCTTGAAGACATAGAAGGCTGTGAAATACCCTAAAAAGTGTGAATTAACTTTTGGAAGATATCCCATGATAATACCGTATGTATGTGAGATGCTATCGCTAGTTATATGCAAACATTTGTTTTCACACACGCTGCACCTTCTCTTTCCGGTGCCTGTCACAGCAATCTACAAACACAACATTTTTGTTGCAATTTTCTTGTGTCTTTAGTCCTGCCTCTAATTGCAACAGTGGTGTAATTAAGGTCAAACAATTTTGTGAGAATAAAATAAAATAAAACACGGGCTAGACGAAATTATGACGTGTGGGGCTTAAGCAGCGACTCAGAGGAAGAGTAGGAGAGGCATGCCCACCCAAGGCAGTTAGAGAGGGGGAACACGTGACCAGATGAGTTGCCCCTCCCAAGGGTTTTTTCCTAAGTTGCTGAACTATAACTATGTTATAGATATAAAATGTACAATACAAATGCGGAACAACAATGTACAGAATATTGTAGAGTAGAAAGGCATCTACCAAAACAAGCATTTTGAGGTTAGGAGCATGAAAGTACAACTGTTTT
Source organism: Deroplatys truncata (assembly GCA_030765065.1). Taxonomy (NCBI): domain Eukaryota; kingdom Metazoa; phylum Arthropoda; class Insecta; order Mantodea; family Mantidae; genus Deroplatys; species Deroplatys truncata. The sequence continues at coordinate 21,559,161 of CM060979.1, forward strand.
AAAAATACCTTAATGTTTTCGACTTTAGCCACAGGTAAAAAGGATTTGGTGCAGATACATTCTATTTAAAATGTATCCAGTTTAAGTTGACCTGTTATATTTATATATTTATTTTCAAATACTAAAAGGTTAATACTAAAGGGACCCATTGATCTAAAAAGAATACAATGCTTTTTTATTAATGACTATTTGTATACACAAAAACCGTTGGTGATGATTAATAATTTAATTTAATGCGTTTGAATATTTAATGTTTATGTAGTTTAAAAGAGAAACACAATATTTACAATCACTTTTCCAAATTTTATGGTACTTCTGAGAAATCTGCATATCCTGGGATTTAAATTACCTTTTACTAAATATAAAACACTTTTCTCATTACATTGGCCTCATGTACTTAAAGTCCAAATAAAAAATAATCTTATGTATTACATTCATATGACTTTCTTTAGCCACTATTTTATTTTTAAATAGTTTATGCAAACTTTAGTTACGGCAGTTCTTCTATCTGCTTCATGTAAATGCAGATAAACGTTTACACGTTTCGTTGTAGATACAGAGGTAGATATACAGGGAAGCGAAGTGATAGTCAAATATTTAAGAGCTATATGTTGGCCTTGAAATTTCACACTCTTTCCATGTAATCGGAGAAACAACTGAATGTGTCAGCACGTCAAAAAAGGGACAAAGTATTGAAAAATAAAAACCGATTACAACGGATATTTCGGAACATGGCCGATGGCACAAAAAAGCGATTTGAAGTTTATTATTTGTTTTAGAGAGATCTACATTTCCTGTGTAGTACGTTTTTGTCTATCGCTTAACGTTTACCAGTTATACATAATTATACAACATTCCTTCCGAATGAAGAGGAGTTCACAGGCTTTTCCCAGAGATTATCATGAAATATCTTAAATAGAGGTATTTTAATAAAAACCTTTAGAGCGATTTTTGAGAAAGTAAATGTAGAAAAATTTCCACGTAAGTGTAGATTGGGTTGGGGAATTTTCTTGAAGCTCTTCGTGTCGCGTCATTGGAAGATGTTGAACTTAAATACCAAGTTTGGTACTTATCCAAATTTACAGAGTCAGATGGCTCCGCGGTAACGTGTGAGGCTCGCATTCGGGAGGTCCTGGGTTCGATTTCCGTTGTCCGCCCACTCTGACCTTGGATATTTCGTTGTTTTCTCTGGTTAGTAGACGAATGCTGGGGTGGTTTCTGATCTACCACGATTTCCTTTCCATCGTTTCCCTTTCATTCCGTCTCCTCCTCTTTCAGGTGTCCTATGTTTCGTGGCGTATGATAGTGCCGGACAGATGGCGCGGATGCTTCCTCAAAGGAAAGCGTACTCTCCGTGGACAATAGAGGTCTGTTTGGTTGACGGGTCGTTCATCGCCCTCTCTAGGCAGCTCCAGCAGTGGGGCGGAATCTTCAAACCTGCAACTGTTAGGGACTTCCGCGCGTTTTTGTGACCTGTAGCCTCCTGTGGTTTCTTCACCTTATCCCATTCTCTTGGGGGTGGTAGCCACAATAGATCTATGTAGATCGCAGTGCGCGAGGTGTCCTCCTCCGTTGTATAACTTATACCTATCCAAAGTTTCGTTTTTGAGTTACGTTGTGCAGAGATACGCGGACGCACGAGCGGGGACGAACGGACGTTTTCCAGTGAGGTCTTAGTATATTTTTGTGTGGAAAGCAATAATTCCCCTACTTACTATGAGTAGGGAAAGTAAAAAGGTTTCAAACATGACTCTCTGATTCTATAAAGACGAACTCTTTGTGTCCTCTATCAGTATTTTCAAGCATATGTCTATAGACAAAACAAAGAACATTTAAGGGCAAGTTCCCGGCAAGAACAAAGATAATATCTAGTAGTAAATATAGGGTCTTTCAACAAGGGTGTCCTATCTTTGAACTTAAATAAAACACGTTCTATAAATGATAGAGGTTTATTTCTTTTTTTATTTTGGAACATAATTATTGTCATTACGTGTGGAAGAGAACACCAGTTAAGTGACCGCCGCGACTTCGTTGGGTTGCGCGTATACGGTTGACCCAATTTTCAATGACAGAAGAACGTAAATTAGGTCCAACTTCACGAATAACACGCGTGATGTTATTCATAAGATCATTTACTGTTTCTGGCTTGTTGACATAAACTCGAGATTTAACATAACCCCACAAGAAGTAATCCAACGGCGTTAAATCACATGACCTCGGGGACCAGTTAACATCACCACCACGGGAAATGATGAAACCTCTGAACTTCTCCTTCAAAAATCGATTGTTTCGAGAGCAGTATGACATGTGGCACCATCTTGCTGGAACCAGATGTTTCTGAGATCCATACCATCCAATTGAGGCCAAAAATAGTCCCTTATAAGAGCCCGGTATCTTTCTCCAGTGACAGTTAGAGCTTCTCCATCTTCATCTTGGAAAAAATATGGACCAGTGATTCCACCATACCAAAATCCACACTACACAGTAACCTTTTGTGGATGAAGTGGTCGTTCTTGAATCTGCATTGGATTGTGATTGCTCCAATAGCGGCAATTTTGTTTGCTAACACAACCATCCATCCAAAACTGGGTTTCTTCGCTGAAGATGATTTTTCGAAAAAAAATTCAGGTCAGCTTCCAATTGCTCCATAGCCCAGTCAGCGGATACACAGGGCAACCTATGGTCGTTGGGCTTTAGTTCTTGAGTTAACACCATTTTGTAAGCGTGAAACTTCAAGTCCAGATGCAGAATTCGCCAAGTTGTGGTCGGCGAAAGCTCCAATTCTTGCGTTCGACGAGCAATTGATTTGTTTCCGTTCTCGCGTACACTCTCACGAACGGCGCCGATGTTTTCGTTGGAGCGCTTACGTCGATTACGTACAGGCGTTCTTAGATCGCTGACAGAACCACTTCTTTCAAATTTATCGATCAAACGCCGAATCGTTCTCTCGCAGGGACGATTATGTACACCGTAAACTTCACGCAATACACGTAAGGTTTGGCGAACAGATGATCCATTTTGATAATAAATTTTCACAATTTCTACGCGTTGCTGAATGCTGTAACGTTCCATGGCTGTCAATAACAACTGTAACCACATGAAAAAAATGACTGCTGTAACTCAATAACAACGGCAGCTATCACATGTTAAAGATAGGACACTCTTGTTGAAAGACCCTATATATATATATGTATATATATATACATTGAGTTTTATTTATGGACGCTCTTTAACTATTGTGGTCCTTAGGGTCCCATTCTATATTGGGCGTGAAAGACCGGTAAGTTTGCTCAGAAGCCTCTTTATCAGGCTTGAGGTTCTTTTACGTGCCGTAAATCTACGACACGGGACCACCGGCTTTACTTCCCTTCAGAAGGAAGCCATGTTAAGGATTTTTACGCCCGAAAAAAAAATCCATCGCGCTCCGCCGGGTTTGAACCCGCGACCTTGGGGACTAGAAGCTAGCATGGAACCACCCCACCACGGAGGACGACAATGGTTGGGGAAGATGTCTGATATGAAAAGGATAGAGATCCGGGCGATAAAATAAATAAGTTCAGAAATGTATGCGGGAATATTCACAAAAACCTGAAAAATAAGACAAGAAGAGAAAGTCGCATAAAACGTTTGCTTTCTTTACCATGTACCTAGTAGGTAGAGAAGATATTGTATTCCACCCAAAAATTCCATACCGAGATTTCACAGCAATGTTTTGAGGCCCCGTGAAAAAAAAAGTTTCTAGAAAAAACCTCCTTTTGTGTCTGCTAGTGAACAGCATTACTCAAAATCGATAAATCGGATAATACCAAACTTGGTATTTAGGTTCAGTACCTCCCAAAGATCCGACACGAAGATTTTAAAGAAAATCCCCCAACCCCAAACTATCCTTTACATGGAACATTTTTCGAAATATTTTATTTTCTAAAAATGACTGTAATGATTTTGATTGAAATACCATATATTAAACATATAAGGACTCAGCACCTCGGTTGTGCCTAAGCCCCTGACGGGATGTTCCCGGGTAGGGAGGTGAGAGGAGACAGAGGGCGGCCGGACCAGGTGGCACGGCAGGGTCCGCAACTTTTACAGATTGAAACTCCTTGGATGCAGCTAGTGCAACCGGCTCCCCCTGCAGGTTTGCATATCCCACTGGGGGCTCGGAGAACGCCCCCATTCCGCCGGACTAAGTCTTACATAGAGCATTCTTTTCCCCTGCCATGCAACGCCGAAACTTCCGCCGACGCTTTCAACGCTGAAGCGGACCAAGCGGATGAAAGGTGAAGTGAAATGAGAATGGAGGTGAAATGGAGGGACAGGAAATTCGGGGCACCTAATGAACCTTCCCAGCTTCATGACAAATAAAATGTGTATCTTGAATTTTCTGGGAATAGCCTGTGAAGTCCTCTTCATTTGGAAGGAACTTTGTAGACGAAAACGTACTACACAAAAAAACTGTAGATCTCTTTAAAAACACAATTTATTTCAAATAACCTTTTTTGTAGCATTAGCCATTCTTTTAAAGTCCCGTCGACTTTCAGTTGTTTCTCGCGATGTCATGGAAACAGTTGTTAAACATTTGACTATCGCTTTTCCCTTTGTATCTATAACGACATGTGTAATGTAGCTGTTTCTGCAAAGGTTTATTTGGATTAAACTGAAGTACGATATATATATATATAAGGTAAAGTAAGACTAGTTTGTATACCTACTAATAAACGATAGAGGGTAGAGAAAGTTGTGTGAATGCATCACATCAGATTTTTTAATGCTGTCGCAGTGTCCGACTTGATGTACGGAAACGAATCCATAATAACAAAAATCTGATGTGTTACACTCACATGACTTTCTCTACTCTTGTACAAACTATTTTTACAAACGCTTATTCTCCATATGCTTCATGTTAATCCAGATAAACATTTGCAGACTCTATCTTATTGCTAATTATCTTGTAGATGTAAGGGGAATATATATTTACAAGGGCAATATAGAAAAACAGTAGCCTTTAAGCACATACATATCTCTTAATAGCTGGTTGCTAGGTGCAGCACCATTCCCTTTGCCACAGATTAATACTCTTTGCATATCCAAGACAAAAAAATGAATAACGAATTCCCATTTGAGAAAATGAGTATTGAAAAATTTAAGGGAATAACAAGTAATATCTCGAAAATGGTTCACTCAACAAAAAAAATGTATATGACATAAATGGTGTATTTTAACGCGATCTACATTTTTTGTGTAGTAAAATTTTGTCTATCTCTTATGGTTTACCAGTTATGCAAAAGTCGTTCACAATAAAGAATACTTTTGGAGACATTCCCAGGAAATTCAAGATATATACATTTTATTTGTCATAAAAATATCTTAAACATATGATATTTTAATCAAAATCGTTAGAGCCATTTTTGAGAAAATTAAAATTTTCGAAAAATCTTCCATGTAAAGGGTACTCTGGGGTGGGGGGATTTTGTTGAAAACCTTCGTGTCGCATCCTTGGAAGATACTGAAACCAAATACCAAGTTTGGTGTTTATCCGACTGTTCGTTTCTGAGTTATGCTGTTCACAGACACACACACGGACATGTTTCCAAAAATGATTTTTTTGGATTCAGGGTGTCTCAAAACATGTATTTCCGGTGAAATCTCGGTATCGAAATTTTGGGTGGAATACAATACTTCCCCTACTTACTATACGTAGTAGAGAAAGTAAAAATTCAGAAGGCTGAAATGAAGTTCCTAAGAATCATTCGCAGGTTACAGGTTATTAGATTAAAAACGAAATGATGAAATAAGACCAGAATACAAGTGGAACCACCGAACGGGGTGACTCCGGCGGAAACTTTGTGGGAGGTCCCAGGTCCGATTCCCGTGGCTGTCCACTCTGAACATGGGTTTTTTCATGGTTTTCTTCCGGTCGCCTAAATGAATCCTTGGTGGTGTATTCTGTCACGATTTCTCCTTTCCCTTATTTCCGGTCATTTCATTTCTCTCCCTTTCATCTTTCAGGCAGTGTCTCCGGGTCCGTAGTACATCTAGTGATGGCCAGATGGCATGGCTGCTGCGCTTTGGAAAGCTTTCTCCCCGCCAACGCCAGGATGCGTTGGCCTATCTCCAAAGGCCGCTTCGTTGCCCTCTCGCGGGACTACGCGCCTACTGGCCGAGTGCGGGTGATTCGACCTGGAAATGATAGGGACTTCTGTGCGTCTCTGGGATCCTGTCTACTTGCGACCTCCTGCGGCACCTTCACTTCACTCTGCCTCGCGGGAAGTGTCGCTACAATAGATCTAGTAGGTTGCAGGGGCGAGATATCTCCCTCCTAACGTCCTCCGTGGTCTAAAGGTACCATGCTAGCCACTAGTTCACGAGGTCGCGGGTTCAGACCCAGTGGAGGGTGATGGATTTTTTTTCGAGCGTAATAATCCTTAGCATGGCTTCCTTCGAAGGGAATTAAAGCCGGTGGTCCCGAGTTGTAGATTTATGGGCATAAAGAACCTCAAGCCTGATTAAGAGACCTATGAGCAAAATTTCCGGTTTTTCAAGCTCAATACAGGATGGGATGCTGAGAACTATGGTAGTTAAAGAGCGTCCATAAATAAAACTCAATTTTATTTTGTCGCCCTCTGATAATTACATCCTATAGGTTAAGGCACTAACAGATGAAATAACGTCAAATAACAGAAGCTGGTGTCAACATTTAGAAGGGATGTCAGGGAAAAGCCTACCCGCAATAGCTATGGGATGTACTTCGAAAGGAAAGAGATTTGGGGAGACCGAGGGAAAAATTGGCACCGGAACAGGCTCTGGAGCCTAATCCTTGAAGAGCAGAAGAAGAAGAAATCATAGGGAACAAGCTGGAGCATGGGAATCTCTTTGATGGCGAACAGGAAGGAGAGGCCCGTGCGTGCAAAGGATCTGGAATGACGTAGAACTGCTGTATAATTCAAAGGGTGCTTGACGCAACCCTTGTGCGTGTGTACATGCCGAGGAGAGTTTAAGGTCACGACCCCGACATGAGTGAGGGGAGAACTTGTCAACAAGCCAACCTTTCCTCGCGCCCTAAATTACTTCTGGTTTTATTTATAGGCACATGTGCGTTCGTTTACTTACATCTATGTTACCTTCGCCTCCTTCTATTTGCGTACCTCTCTTTCTTCTGTTTCTTACTCCTCCTTCGCTAAACCATATATTATTTCTGAGAAAAAGGTCACTGCCTCTCGTTAAGTTAGCAAAACTTACACAGTCTATTTCCAACTGCCCTCAACCTTTTGCTTTGTTTGATATATTTGGTAAAATGTTGTAATATTTTGTTACGTATTCGTGTCAACTGAAAATCAGCGCTTACATATCGAATGTTGAAACTCTGCACCCCTTTATCGATTTCTGTTAACATTCTTCTTTCTATTTAAGGACTTAATATATCATATATTTCAATGTTCCATGCGAGTGATTCACAAACGAATTGTTAGGCTCTTCATGCCAAAACCTGTCTGAAATTTCTGCGAGAGAAATCGCGTGGGAAAAGAAGGTCATATCAAAAAATAGCTACTGTTTCAATTGCAAAATCAAAGACAGAATCTCGCAAGGACAACGTAATATGTGGTGATCCCTTTCTGGAGTGAAGGCGAGATATACTGTCTCACAATTCGCTCTCCTCTCTTACTACCAATGGCACCTTAAGGGACTATTAAGTAGAAGTTTCCAAAAATTAATTAAAATTTTTTAGTGGTCTTATAAATCGAAATTTTCTTTTAAATTTGAACCTGTATTTTAAATACAATTTTTAAAAGTGGTACTGCGTCTACCATTTTGTACTCTAAAGTCTGAATTCCGCACCACTCCACGGAAAAATATTGTAACTCCTATGCTGTTTGTAGTAGCAAGTTACATTTTAGCTCATCTTTAACGGAGAGTTTGGCTTTACAAATTGGTACCACTGCTAGATATTGCATGTTCGGTATGTCCAAGCTACATTATTTCTTTCTTTACTTTTACTTTGATCAGCTTTTTCTATGCATGAAAATTTCTGATATAAACGAAAATATCTTATGTACATTCACATGACTTTCTCCACCCTCTAGTGGGTATACAAACTATTCTTACCAAAGCTCATTTTTCTATCTACTAAATTTTAATCTAAATAAAACTTAGTAAAAATACTGCATTACACATTTCGTTATAGATACAAAGAGAACAGCGATAGTCAAATGTTTAACTGAACGCTATATGCTGGTCTTAAAATTCCATACTGTTTCCATGACATCGCGAGAAACAACCGAAAATCGACAGGACTTAAAAGAGAAAAAGTGTTGATTAATTCGAACGTTTAATAGCGGATATATCAGGAATGGCTTATGCCACAGAAAAACTTATTTGAAACAAATTGTGTGTTTTAAGTAGATCTACAATTTTCGTATGGTACGTTTTCGTCTATCGCTTAACGTTTACCAGTTATACAAGATTATACAAAAATCCTTCCGAATAAAGAGGATTTCACAAGCTATTATCAGAAAATTCAAGATATACATTTTATTTGTCATGTAAATATCTCTAATATATGATATTTTAATAACATCGTTATAGCTATTTTTTAAATTAAAATTTTCCAAAAATGATCCATGTAAAGGGTAGTTGGCAGTGGGGGGATTTTCTCGAAAATCTTCACGTCGTATTTTTGGAAGGTATTGAACCTAAATACCAAGCTTGGTATTTATCCGACTTTTCGTTTTCGAGTAATGCTGTTCAGAGACAAACACACACACACATACTTGGACCTTTATCTAATATGCTTTTTTTGATTCAGGAGACCTTAAAATATGTATTTCCGGTGAAATTTCGGTATTGAATTTTTGGGTGGAATCCAATATCTACTACGTGGTAGAGAAAGTAAAAATTATTGAAGATAACTAAATTAAATTCTATCATTATAAAAATTATACTTAATTTCTGTAGCGAATCTACTTTGGTATTACTAAGATGGTTGGCCAGATTTTAAAAATTAATTGGTGATAAATTTTCATCAAAACACTTTATAGTTAAATACAAATCGTACCTTCCATAACAAGCAACAGTATTGTACTAAAGTAAATCAGTGAACTCGAAAAGCATACATCTACACGCCATGTACAAATTTCAAATCGATATGTAAATAATCATCTAATCATGAATTTAGCAAATTTAACACTGCCCAGATAGAACTTTTAATCTCCCTTAAAATCAGACAGGGAGGATCGTATAAAATCTAGTATCAGTCAGATCATGTGTCACTTACTTCGCTAGGGTTTAAACGGTTTGCTGGAGATAGCAGTTATCTAAATATATTCCTCAAGCGTTTGAAATGGCTATCGAGTTTTATACTAACGTTAGCGTTTACTTTCTTGCTATTGCAGCGTCTAGTGTTTACAGTACTAGCCTCCGGTTTCCGAAATCGCGGGTTCACATCCGGAGAAGGGTGATGGATTTTTTTCGGGCGTAAAAATCCTTAACATGGCTTCCTTCAGAAATAAAGTAAAGCTATTTGACCTCTGTAATGTTTATTTGCATATAAAAGAACCTCATACTCTGAAACAGAAAGTTCCCGAGATAAACTGTCTTTCATTTCATCCCGCAGCGTCCTGCTTCACTCCCGTGGCGCTATCTATGGGCCGTGGGCTAATCGCCTGCCATCATGCGCGACTAGTGGCGGAATTACTGACTGTAGAAATTTACCTGATTACAGAAAGTACCACTAGGGTGTCCCTATACGCCAACGGCGTGACAGGAAACTGACTGACTAAATATCCTAGTGAAAACAAGAAACCGTCACTCATTTATCAGTTTAAAAGTATTAGATACAGCGTTATCTTTCACGGGAATTGTGAAAACTACAGTGTCTTCGTTTGGTCATGTGACTGTATTACAGAGAATTGCTTGCCCTGCACAGCACTGCGCTCTTCCTAACCAGTTCTGTTCCCCCTTCACTTTCCCTCCTGTTCGTGTTCCGGCTAATCTATTGACACGAAGTCTGTGCTGTACGGAGGTTGATACGTTGAGACCACGTTTTTCAGTATTATAGCGTGCTAGTGCTGTTATAATGCCAAGAAGTCCATATACTATAGCGCACAGAATCTTCATGTATGATTCCTATGTGACAACAAACACTTGTAGAGAAGTGAGACGGCGATTTATATACAGAATCCCTGCTGTTCGTGAGCCTCACAGAGAAACGGTTCGTAATCTTGTGAATACAGTTAGGGAAACAGCATCTATTATTGATAAGGAACCGAAAGTAAATCACCATGTTCTTACAGAGAAAAAAGCTATCACATCGGAGGAAAGTTAGAACGAAGTCCAAAGAAATCTCTGAGAACTTGCACAGGAATCAAGAATTTAGGAAACCTGGGTTTGTAATGTCGCTAACTTTTAAAACTACGAGGGGTATTTTTAAAGTAAGCTACGTATTGCAATAAAATACGAACTACTAAATGTTTTTCGATAGTTTATTTTTAACCAATTCATCAAACCCTACACTACTTTTCTATCAGTTATCAATGTTTTTCGAACACTTGTCTTAGCATAGCATAAGTGTTTTAGAACTTCATCACAGACTTCCGTCGCCAGTCATTTGGGAAACGTGTAGCTGTTTCTGGAGTTAAAACTTTCTGTATTGAAAATTAGCTTTGGAAATCTCTTGACGGATATTCAGGCATATGTGAGAAGCTTCTTAAAGGACATAAATAATGAGCCGCTTGTTTTGACGAACCTCGCATTAACCAATTAAATGATTGTGAAAACTGTGTAGAAAGAAAGCTTACGGTATGCAGAATGAAATTAAAAAAATATATAATTATTCAAAACATTTAGTAGATATTACATTATTCTATAACGGACCCTATTTTAAAAGAATCCTTCGTAAAAACCTATAAGATAACTGTAGCTCAGGAATCGCAAACACGGATAATGTGAATAGAGTTAGAGGATTGTCCTAGAAGTACCCGACCTAACAAAAAGAACACACAAATTTTGGAAAAAACATCTTTATTTCTATACATAGTCTCCTTTCAGCTCGATACACTTTCCCTAGCGATGTTCAATAGCTTCGATACCCTGTTTAGAGTGAGAGCTGTCGAGTTCTGTAAAATAGCATCAACTGCAAACTCCACTTCTTCATTGTTGCAAATCTTTTACCACCAAGCCATTTCTTCAACTTTGGAAACAGAAAATAATCAGAGGAGGCTCAATCTGGCGAATAGGGTGCATGAGGAAGCAGTTTGAACTGTAACTAGTTGATTTTAGCCATGGAGGTAATAGATGTGTGAACTGGTGCATTGTCTTAATGAAACAGAACTTTCTTTTTCACAAAATGCGGCCGTTTTTGCTTGATTTCATCATTCAAACGCTGCAATAAGTTTGCATAATACTCGCCATTGATTGCTTTTCCTTTTTGAAGATAATCAATGAATATTATCCTACGCGCATCCCAAAAAACTGACGTCATGACCTTGCCTGCAGATGGAACTGTCTTACATTTTTGCTTGATTTCATCATTCAAACGCTGCAATAAGTTTGCATAATACTCGCCATTGATTGCTTTTCCTTTTTGAAGATAATCAATGAAAATTATCCTACGCGCATCCCAAAAAAACTGACGTCATGACCTTGCCTGCAGATGGAACTGTCTTCGCCTTCTTTGGAGCCGATTCTCCCCTTTCTATCCACTGTTTTGACTGTTCCTTCGTCTCAGGTGTGAAGTGATGGATCCACGTTTCATCCGTGGTTATGAATCGATGCAAAAACTCGGCTTTATTGTAGCGAAACATCGCCAAACACTCGACTGAAACATCCTCACGACTCTGCTTTTGTTCCATTGTGAGTAAATGCGGCACCCATCTTGGGCACAGTTTTCTCATGTCGAAATTTTCAGTCTGTATGCAATGCACAGCACTTTTTGAAATGCTTACGATGTCTGCTAGCTCGCGCTCTTTCAGTCGACGGTCATCCAATACCATTTTATGGATTTGGTCGACCACTGCGATGTTCGTCTTGGCAGTTCGTACGGCCTCGCTTAAACTCTGCCACCCAATATTGTACTGTTGTAAACGAAGGAACAGACTCCCCCAGAGTAGAATCTAGCTCAGCTTTAATATTAGTTGGACTAAGACCTTTCAAATGAAAGTATTGTATCACATAACGATGACCAGTTTTATCCATGTTTACAAATTCACTGAGAGAGTCCACTATTGATGGCTGCCAAACAATTACTAAACAGCGTAGCATCGTCAAACTTCAAACTTAAGCTTTATAAGGGTGGTACTTTCTACCATAGTTATTTGTTTGAAACAACAAAAACTATATTTATATATATATATATAACTATATATATACGTCATTTCGGGTACTTCTGGGACTGCCCTTGTTATTTCTGCAATTGGTTGGATGATCGCTCTATTGACCCGCGTTTAATTTTTGTTACGGACGAAGCATGGTCTTATTTACATATCCACGAGGAATTATTGAGTGCTAACGCAAATTTCTTAAAAGGCGTTAAAGATGCGTGGCGGCACAAGGGTATCAAATCCATCTTCTAAAGGTATGTGGTTATGGTAGTTATAATTTGCATGCCTATAAGTATCCGTCTCCGCCGGCAAACAGCGTGCTTCCCGGTGCCAAGAAAATTCCCATCCGACCGGCCACGCGTCCAAACGAAGGCTCTGTATATTGAATATTCCCAATAAGTCACAAGAAAATTGAAAAGAGAAGTAGTTAAACACCACAAAGGAACACAAAAATACACGTTTTGCTTATAACTTCATTTACTGCATTAATTGCTATCGGTAGGAGGGCACGCTATCAGCACCTTCGCAACGGGCAGCATACCTGGGAAGGCGGGTTTGGCGATGCAGCTCTCAGGATATATGTGAATAATAAAGTCCATTTGCATTCCCTATCTCCATCCACATGGGGCGAGGTAACAAAAGCACTCTATCTGGAGAAATGTTTTGTTTTAGCGAATATCGTTACCTCTGAGCGTGCATTTTCATCTTTTTGATATATAGAGAGGTATTAAGTGTAGTTTTCCGTGTTGGGCATTCTAATTATGAATCAACTTGTTGCAAGGCTTCCTGCCGTATTCGCAATTTTCCGAATTTGTAGTTTTCAAATGATACTCCTAATAATAAGATATTCCCGGTTCCTCTCAGCAGAGTACCTGTATCTGTCATGGAATTTTACTCTTCCGCGCCGTAAAAGAAACAGCATGAGGCAGATGATCATATTTTACACATAAGTTTAATATTTTAATGAAAAGTTTTTTCATATTGTTTATTTAATTAATGCTGGATTCTTGCTGTAAATCCACATAAGGTGCACTAGGTGAGTTCATAACAAAACCGATGTTTTTGAGAGCACTGCACTTGATCACTGTGGTACTCAAAATGTCAACTAACATTTACTCAGTTCTCGCGGCGTAATGAAATGCACACGGCGCAGCCACTTCTTCTGGATGGTTCACTCGCTGTGAAGTCGAACACAGGACTTCTCCAATCTCTCCTGTAGTAGCAGTACTCACTGCACGTCACAGCAGTCGTCACAAACTCGCCAGGAGAACAGCACTTTTCGTCGCACCAGAACTGCACTCACCAACTGACTCACTCACTTGCGAGAGCGCTCGCTTATATAGCTGTTGGAAGTTTCCAGAGTTCCGGAACGTTCGAGAAGGGGAAGGATCCAGAAGATTCTGATTATCTGCCGATAGCGCTGGACGAGCGCGCTGCTTATCTCTGTTTACCTCTCCACTACTCGGCGCCGACCTCCCGATAGTCTTGGACCATAGCAGCTACGTCACAATATTCTGCGCCCCACCTCCGAACCTTGGATAATTCTGCGTCCCCTACATAATACAAGACAGTAACCCAGTATGCGGAAATGTTAACTCGATTTTGCAATAATGGCTATTGCTATCAACGTAATCCCGATTTCAGTCCTCCCAAACAAACTAAAACCGCTGACCTAGGGCAATGGTTAGCTAATAGGGATGAGAAGCCAGTCAATCAGGCTCAATAAACTGCCCTTACAGGTACGACGATACCTTTCTGCCGCTGGTAACGGACCAAGTCTGCGTACACCACATCTTGCTAAATTTTTCTACAATTCTTCTTTAAATGTTTTATTTGTGCCTAATTGAAGGGAATGGAATGAGAGTTTAAGTGCGACGTTGGTGTAATTTGAATTTCCTTTTTGGCAAAAAACTCATCGCATATTATACATGGTTATTTGTTTCTTTACAATCTTGGTAATTGTAAGAGTCATTGAGTAAGAGATTTCATGTATCGTTACTTTCTTTAGCGTTGTTGTTTATGGTAGATATCAGGTTAGTTCCAACATGTTTCTAGTCAGTTGATGTATATCGCCTACTGCGCATGCGTTGATTTACCATCGGTTTACCGCCAGAAATGGTGCGTGCCTTATGCCGTGCAGTAATTCTGACTTTGCAGCAATCAACAATTAGAATACGCTGATTTGAATGTTAATGCTCGTGCTATCGGATAATTTGTTGAAACAAAGCTAATATATGAGGGCAATTCGGAAAGTAAGCTCCGGGCTCATCATTCACGAGTAGGAGAGGCGATAGTAGCGATATACACTGCCTTTTGTGAAAACTACAACACCAAGAAAGAATTTCCCGAATAACCCCAAACTTGGTGGAAGTGTAGAAGAGTGTGCAAGCAATAAGTGATTAGGTTTGCAGAGAGAAGGGGTACACGTAGGCCTTGCAGAGCTCTCTCGTGTCGGTCCGACAAGGTCAGTGTTGCGCCCAGTGTAGTAAGTGCAGAGCTGTCAAACAAGGTGGAAACAATAAAGTAATGCCAGTGTGCCTCGTCGACGTCAAAGGGAGCCATATCTGCATGTGAGTTCGAACGCGGCAGAATGATCGGTCTCTGGGAAGCGGGTTTGTCATACCGTGACATTTCGACTCGTACAGGTCATGCTGCTACGACAGTAATACGCGTGTGGAAGCAGTGGATAGATGAAGGTCGTACGCAGCGAAGACCGGGTACTGGACCACGGAACATGACCACAGCGCGGGATGACCGTCATCTTGTTCCGCATGGCCATAACAGACCGTACAACTTCATTCACGGTGTTGGCTCGACGCTGGAGCACTGCAACAGGTGTGAACTTGTCTGCATCAACGGTTCGTTGCCGTCTGCTGCAGGAGGACTGGTTTGCATGCACGCCATTACGTTGGCTTCCATTGTCCAGAAACAATAAGTTCCTCCGATTGCAATGCGCACGTGAACACCGTCACTGGGGCGCTGAGTGGCAAAATGTAGTCTTTTCGGAAGAGTCCCGCTTCAACGTGTCCTACAGTGAAAACCGCATTATGTCCGGCGGTACCGTGTTGAGCGCAATCTGGAGGGCTGCATTGTTGAGCGGCATGGCGGACAAACATCAGGTATGGTGGTTTGGGGCGCCATTGGTTACAACAACCGATCTCGCCTTCTACGAATTGAGTATGCCACTTTGTGTTATAAAGATCATTATTTCATTTTTTGAATATTGTGTCTTTCAAATGGCTTCATTTCTGCAATGATATCCCGCCAGTCTCCTATACAGATCTGAAATGAATGTAGCATTTCAACAGGAATAGCAGTAATTTCTCAGTGAATCCTTTCCTTCAGTTCCTAAGGTTTCGTAAGCGAGTTGAATATACCTACTCCTCAGATATCCCCATAAGATGTAGTCGTACATAGTCAGATCTGAAGGACCATGCAATATCCCCGTATTTAGAGATTACATGATTCCCGAAGAGTTGATGCACGGCTGCCATAGAAATTCTAGCTGGTTGTGCTGTAGCGCCGTCTTGTTGGAACCATTTGGTTCCTCCGAGGGAAATCTTGCAAGTTCCGGCATGAGAAAAGTCTCAAATATATGAATATATCGATTAAAAGTCACTGTTGTTGCTTCCCCTTCCTCATCTTCAACAAAATTAAGAGTCAATAACCTTTTGTGAAGAGATTGCACGCCACTGTTAACTCCTGACTGTGTAAAGTCTCCCTGTAGTTGTTGAGGGTTTTTCTGGGTAATGGTAGCGAACATTTTATGTACAAACCCGCTTAGGTGAAAATGTGCTACGTCGGACATCCATAGTTTGCTTAGAAATTCAAAAAATTTGGCTGAAAACTGGCCACAAAATTCAATGTGGTCAGTTTTGTCTGAAGGTTTTGATTGATGGACAATCTGCAATTTGTACGGATGAAAGCATAAGGAATTTCTCAATATTCTGTGAATACTTGTACAGGATATGTGCAATAGTGCCGAAAGGCGTCGCAATGAACATTTAGGACTCCGAATAACAGCAGTTTTTGCATTCTCAATGTCTGCTTGTGTTCTAATGGCTCCCTGCCTATCTGGTGGTTCCTTCTTTTGTGCTGGAGCTTTTGTTCAAAATGCCTCACTCATGTGTTGATGGCATATGCTGACGGCACTTCATCATCTCGTCCAAGATTTGTAGTAAGGTCTGAACGCTCTTCTTGCAGCAGTTGGACTATCAATGTTCTTATAAAACAAGTTTACATCTGTGGCTCGTTGAGCTGCAGACCACATATCCATATTAACAACAATGACAAATTTTGATTAAACAGTTGACATGTGTTGCATTTTGTGTTGCTAACATTACTCGACAAAATGTTTTAAAGGAATAAAATAAAATTATTTCAGTGAGACACCCTGTAGTTTTGCAAAGGTTTATCTCGATTAGCATGAAGTAGACAGAAAAATAGGCTTTCGTAAGAATAGTCTGTAGAAGCTATATAAAAACAAAAGATGGTGGGTAGAAAAGTAATGTGAATGTAAAAGAAGATATACAGAATGGCTGAAAACATATTTATTATTTCCTACTATTAACTTGAAAGCTTTAATCATTTACTGTATATTTCAATCTAATCTGGTGATGAATGATTAACAGATAAAAAGTAGGAATACTTAGTATTGCTCCACTTGACACAATATCAAGACTGGCCAGATGTATGTCCAAAATGCATTTCCATTGCATTTCACTGTCGAACTTGCATTTTTAAGCTGCATTGTAAATATATCAGAAAAAAGAGGAAAAACAAAAACATTTTCGAGCTATATCAGAAATGAGGACGCGCAGTTGTGTTTACAGAGGAATCCTACATTAAAACGCACGAGGTGCTATAACAAGAGTAATGAAACCAAAGGTTAATAAACATTTTCTCGCAGGAACACTAACCACAATTTGAAACAAGGTTGACATGAATCATCGGAGCCGCACCAGAATGTGCTTGAATTTGACCGACGCACATGTGGAAGGGAGATGGACGCTCCAGAAATAGAAAATATAACTGCGAAGTTTTCTGGCTGTTTGATCCCGTTGCCAGGAACGTGATGGTATGTTGCTTCTAGGCAGACAGCGGGTTTTTCCAACATGTCAGCATGCGTCTTTAGGCGTCCACGAAACTACGCTTCACGCTGTCTCTCTATGAGCGTCTGATTCATGTCCAAGTACATGCACAGTCGTCAAGGAATTAATGGAAAATATACTGGCTGGTAAATATCATAAGCTGTTGCAAATTCCTATCAAATATCACTTAGTTTACTTCTATAAGGATATAACGTGGAACTCGGCAGGGCTTCGGTTGGAAAATTAAAACTACCCGTGTTTACTTGGCTTTTTAAAATTTTTCAGACTGGTTCGAAGAGATGTTCAGAAGACATTTTTCTTTTCAGGAGATTTCTTTTGCTGATCGCCTTCAGTTGATAGCCAGGACTTGACATATGGTAGTGGGTCAAATTCAGAAAGGGGAGGTCCAATGAATTTGACGGGAATCAAACATGCTACATTTTCCAACAAAAGAATTTCTTTTTGGAGTTACAACCTCATCCATGGAGCTAAATGACCGTTCATACACAGCTGTTGATATAGCAGTAGTGTCCGAAGCGCAAAGAGGCGGCGGTAGATATTTTGACTTTCTTTCATAGTGTCTATAGTGCTTTTCTTTCACATTGTGGCCACCGCACGGCTGCTCGCGCGCCGGCCGCCGCAGCTCGGACCCCGCCGAAACATCCCCGCAACCTCCTCACGTTCGCATAGTTGCAATTACAATGCGAATAAGCACAAACTTATCATAAGAGATGCTGGAAATGCTGTCTTCTCTATCCACACATTTCTGGCATCTTCTCAGGAAATTTTCATTCATACTCGAGAGTTCAGTATCCAAAATTGAGTGAATTTCTCCCCTGATGTTTTGCTTTAGTTCTCACAGTGTATGGGTTTGTTGCATACACCTTATTACTTTCTCTACTACGTATAGTAAGTAGGGGAAGTATTGTATTCCACCTAAAAATTCGATACCGAGATTTCACCGGAAATACATGTTTTGAGACCCCCTGAATAAAAAAAAAAGCATTTTTGGAAACATGTCCGTGTGTGTGTGTCTGTGTGTCTGTGAACAGCGTATCTCAGAAACGAACAGTCGGATAAACACCAAACTTGGTATTTAGGTTCAGTATCTTCCAGAGATGCGACACGAAGGTTTTCAAGAAAATCCCCCACCACAGATTACCCTTTACATGAAACATTTTTCGAAAATTTTAATTTTCTCAAAAATAGCTCTAACGATTTTGATTAAAATATCATATGTTTAATATATTTTCATGACAAATGAAATGTATATCTCGAATTTTCTGGGAATGTTTCCAAAAGTATTCTTCATTGTGAACGACTTTTGCATAACTGGTAAACCATAAGAGATAGACAAAAATTTGCTACACAAAAAATGTAGATCGCGTTAAAATACACAATTTGTGTCATATACATTTTTTTGTTGAGTGAACCATTTTCGAGATATTGCTTGTTATTCCCGTAAATTTTCCAATACTTATACTTTTTCTCAAATTCGTTATTAATTTTTTTGTCCTGGTAATGCAAAGAGAATGGAATACTGCACATAGCAACCAGCTCTTGAAATATTTGACTATCGCTTAAAGCTTACCATATTCCCCTTGCATCTACAAGAAAATTAGCAATAAGATTAACATCTCGACTAACATGAAGCATATGGAGAATAAGCGTTTGTAAAAATAGTTTGTACAAGAGTAGAGAAAATCATGTGAGTGTAGCACATCAGATTTTTTTCGTGTGATTATTAAAATCGGGTAAATGTCCGTAATTGGATTTTGCAAAATGATAACAGTGATTGAGCCACTCTTTGACGAAGCATGGTTCCATTAACACGGCTATGTTTCATCGCAAAATAACAGGTATTGGAGTACAGAGAAACCCAATTTTATACACGAGATTCTCTTGTATGACGCGAAAATTGGTGTGCAGAAAATGCATGCAGAATAATAGGACCTACATCTTTTTTTAAAAAAAACAATAAATGCAGGGAAGGACAGGATGATTTACCCATTTTTTGAACAGCTGACCGATGTTGAATGTCAGTCTGAATTTTTTTCAGCAAGACTTTGCTACCGCGCATGCAGCTGAAGAGTCATTAAATTTAATTCAGGAGATTTGTGAAAATAGAGTAAACTTGAAAAATAAGGTGTGTGCAACAAACCCCATACACTGAAAGAACTAAAAGGTAGCAGGAGAGAAATTCGCTCAAACTCGGATATTGAACATTCCAATGTGAATAACAATTTCCTGAGAAGATGCCAGAAATGTGCAGATATAAAAAAACCATTTTCAACTGTCTTATGATAAGGTATTGCTTATTATCATTGTTATTGTAACTGTAAATGTGAGAAATTGAGGCAGTTGAGTGGTTATTATGTTTTGGCGGTAGACCGAGGTGCGGCGGCCGGCGCGCAACCACCGTGTGGTGGGCACTGTGTGAAAAAAAAGCACTGTTTATTCCTTATACTCTCTGAAAGACCTAATTCCTATTATCTGAGATTCTAAATTGATTATAGAGGTGAAATATACTGTCGCGAACGTGACTGAGGAGATCTGTATTGTAATTATTATTTTATATTAATTGGCATTATTTTATTATCCTGTCACAAGTTTTTAAAGTTTCTAATTTCACAGAGAATCACATTTTACATTTCTTAACTTTTCTTAAGCCTTAGTAAGTGTTTACACGACAGGAAATAGCGGTCTGCTACTTCTCTTGACATTTCCAAGGGATGTCACTATGTCATCATTTCCTCAGGGCTTTCTGCAGGCTCTTAGCTGCACCTTAAACCGCGTTACGTCACATAGAATGTTCTAGAACATTGACGTATCGAGTTATGATTGGCCGCTATATTTCAAACCCAGGGCGGTGGCAGACCATATTTGATAATAGCTGCCACGGTATTAGAATGAACCCCTCTAGGGTATTCAACTCTATATAAGCAAGCCCTCAAGCTCTGCTCGCGGGGACTTTGTGTTGTAACGTGGTCGGGACCGCTATGGTACCCGTCGACGGCCGCGGCACGGCCGCTCCGGGTGGTTTCACTTGTCACTACTAGCGGCTTGACAAAGTCGTGTTGAGTATTGGCTCTCCTCATCCACGACTAGACGTTTCTCAAGGTAAGCATTATAAAATAAATTGTTAATAATAATGTTAAATAGTATCACCATCTTTACTCATTTCTGTAAGAGACGACTGGGTACTTAGTAACCTTGATTCTAAATTATCTGCAAGACTTTTATACAACTGCCCTGCGTTGATGCTTTGTATTATATTTTGTCTTGACGGAGGCATAGATTTGAGTTTAGTTTATTTAGTCATATTATTAGCTACCTTAGCTAATCGCCTATATCTTGCTGCAATGAGTGAAATACTCTTAATAGTCCATTTTATCAGCTTATCTGCTGTTGGCAGTGTAATTTCCCTCTTTTGAAGATTACATGAAAGATCAGCTAATTCTGTCGGTTCATCGAGCATTATTCCTAAATTTTCTACACTTGCCAAATATTTGTGTAAACCAGAATATTTAGCCCTTTCTTTCTGATCTCTTGTAACACCATTTTGAGCCTTTTCCAAGTGGGGATGTAAGCTCTCTCTTAGTTTTCCCACATAGGCTGCAGAGTTCTTGTGGTTGACGAAACCCACCAAATTGTTACAGTTTTACCAATATGCAAAATTCTGTTTTGCGCAGATGCAATTCTCTTTGATTATTAGGAGATTGATATAGGTTTTATTAAGAATATCTTAAAGTAATTTATTCCATGGACTTCTTTGATGCAGTCATTCCTAGCAAGCTCTAGTCAAGGGTTACAGCAATGCCAATTATGACAGAGGGAAAAAAATTTCAAGTTCAACCCCTAAACCACTCTATGCCTATCAGTGTTGAGGCATCGTCACATGAAAAGCATATGAAACATTCTTTGAAATATTTTGCACTCATTCCGAACAAGGTGCGGGAATTTTTTGAAACTCTTCGTGTCGCCTCCTTGGAGGAAGCTGAACTTAAATACCTATCCATTTTGGTTTTTAACTGAACTTTTCGTTTTTGAGTTATGCTGTTTATACACATACACACAGTCATCACAAGGAACCTTTTTCTAAAAATGCTTTTCTGGGGGGGGGGGTTCGGGGGTCTCATAACGTGCATTTCTGGTGAAATCTTGACATAGAACTTTTGAGTGGAATAGTGCAATGTACTTCCCCTACTTACTATACTAGTAGAGAAAGCAAAATGACACAGGTATTGCAAAAATTCAAACCAATAATAGCGGATACCTCGGAAATGGCTTATGCCACAAAAATATTTGAAATAAATTGTCTTTTAAAGATATTTACATTTTTGTGTAGTTCGTTATTATCTGTCTCTTAAGGTTTACACATTATACATAATTACCAAAATCCTTCCCGAAAGGAGAGAGCTTCACAAGCTATTACTAGAAACTTCAAGACACACATTTTATTTGTCATGAAAATATCTTAAACGTATGGTATTTTAACCAAATCGTCAGAGCCATTTTTGAGAAAATCGGAAATTTCGAGAAATGTTCCATGTAAAGGGTAGTTTAGGATGGGGGAATTTTCTTGAAAATCGTGTGTATTTTTGGAAGGTACTGGACTTCAATACCAAGTTTAGTGTCATGCTGTTCTCAGACAAACATGCAGGCACACAGATACACACACGCGGACTTTTTCTAAACATGCTTTTTTCTATTCAAGGTGCCTTAAAACATGTATTTTCGGTGAAATCTAGATATGAATTTTTGGGTAGAATTCAATACCTGCTCTACCTACTAGGTACGTGTTAGAGAAGGTATTGCATTCCACCCAAAAATTCGATACCGCAATTTCACTGGAAATACATTTTTTTAGTCCCCTGAATAAAAAAATTTAGAAAAAGGTCTGTGAACAGCATAACTCAAAAAGAAAATTCGAATAAACACCAAACTTGGTGTTTAGGTTCAATGTCCTCTAAAGATGCAACACGAAGATTTTCAAGAAAATCCTCCCACCCCAAACTACCCTTTACATGGAACATTTCTCGAAATTTCCAATTTTCTCAAAAATGACTCTGATTATATTGATTAAAATACCACATGTTTAAGATATTTTCATGACAAATGAAATGTTTATCTTGAATTTTTTGGAAATGTCCTCAAAAGTCCTCTTCATTCTGAATGACTTTTGCATAACTGCTAAACCGTAAGAGACAGACAAAATGTTACTACATAAAAATGTAGATATCGTTAAAACACAGAATTTATGTCATATACACTTTTTTGTGGAGTGAACCATTTCCCAGATATTCCTTGTTATTTGTTTCAATTTTCCAATAATTATACTTTTTCTCAAATGGGAATTCGTTATTTGTTTTTTCATGTCCTGGACATACAAAGAGAATGGACTACTCCACATAGCAACCAACGCTTGAAATATTTGACTATCGCTTAAAGCCTACCATATTCCCCTTGCATCTACAAGAAAATTAAGAATAAGATAGTTTCTGCAAATGTTTATCTCGATTAACATGAGGTAGTGGTATAAGCGTTTGTAAAAATAGTTCGTACAAGAGTAGAGAATGTCATGTGAGTGCAACACATCAGATTTTTCAATATAAACCTCTGAGATATTGGAGGTACAGAATTTAAAATTTCGGAGAATGAAGCATAGAAGGTGATTAATCTGGTTCTCGGTAATTCTTCAGTCATGTAGAAGGAAATTCTGAATAAAGGAAGGTAAGAAAGAAAGAAAGAAAGAAAGAAAGAAAGGATAACTCTCGGACTAATGGCAAGAATACGCCAACATGTACTTTTGTTAGCAGCTTGAACCACAGGGCATTGACGCTGAAGTTACCATTTGGGAGTTGGCGGCCGGACGCCAGAAAATGTCACTGTTCCTAGAAGGTGAATGAATGGGGGAGACACAACTGCAAGAGAGTACACGTGACTTGCACGTGGACGGTACACTGGCAAAACAATGCCAAATTTTAAAATTGTGCAAGTATACATAATTATTGTATGTTTCATGCACTATCCAGTTTCATGATTTACAGTACGCGAGGTTTAAGTTGAAACATGATCATTTTGAAGCTACCTGACCGGTCTGGGAGGGGGAGGGGTGCTGAGAAACCTCGTCATAGTCACCCTTCACTACTTAGTCTCTCAGTATAGTTGTAATAGTGTTGTTAACAGTTGCACTTTTGGCAGTGAAATATGGAAAATATCCTGATATCTTCAGGCGTCCTTGCTTCACTTGCTTTCATATTGTTACAGGCGTGTGTTGGTTGTTCTCTTGTAAATTCCATGTTTCAGCCTAACACGGATTTTAAATAGTAGGTTTCAGTTGTAAAGCAGTTAAGCATTACCAACTGTCGTGTGGAATATAGTGCTATCTCTTTCTACTTTCCATGTTTCAACATAAAGCAAATGCACTATAGGCCGTTGGTCTGTTCCGGTCTCACTTCCATCTTAACAAAGTCTTCCTATCGACCTTCTCCCTTTCATCTTTCTTGGTAGCCTGCTTGCATCCATTATATTAATATGACATTTCCATTTTTGTTTACTTTGCTCTATATCTCCTACTGGCCTAGTCTGTAGGCCTTCTCATTAAAGTATCTTATCTTGTTGCTCCCTTGTGTAGCGGGGTTTAAAAAGGAGGTGTAATGGGTCGGTTCTTGGTGTAGCGTTGGTAATTCGGGAGGATTGATGTTGCTGCCGGCTACTCCGGTAGAGGAATATGGGTCATGGACTCTTACCTCAGGGAGTGTGGATGGGAGATGAATGATGTCCTCTGCTCTCCTCTCAGATGGCCCGTTTATTGAAGATCCACACTGTTGTCCTCGTCCGAATACCCTTTCACACAAGACGCGATTACTCCTGTCATCCTCTGCTACTGTTAACGTGTTTTACCCTTTCGTAAGTACTTTTCGAAGTTAAAGAAATATTACAATGTTACTTTAATGACCTAACCTTTAGTCATGTTCTAGCTACCCTTTTACTCACGTTTACTTTAAACTAATGTTCCAATACTTAAATAATTACTCGTAGACATCTGCCCTGTTTCCCTCTCTGATATAAAATACTTTGAATTTCTACATCTATCTTACTCTCCCTCACGGCACGACATGAAGTGACCTTGTCTACCCTACGGTTCGACACAAAGTCAACTTCTCTACCCTACGGTTCGACACAAAGTGAAGCATCTTACCCAGTCTGAAAGTTGCTCTCTGTCATAGATAATTTTCTATTTTACGCCTCTTTTCTAGTTTCGATCCATCTTTATGCGATGCACGTGACTTTTCTTAATTCTTATTGGTTATATCTCTGAATTTTTCTTCGTTTTCCATTGGCTCTTAATTTCGTCGTCCGAGCATCGTCCGCGTCTGCCATTAACAACTTATGTTCGCTAGACTGAATTTTCTGTGCTGACTGAATTCGGTTTCCGGCCCGTTGTCTCCGCATTCTGAGAGCTCGACTCGGTTCCTATTGTGACTTAAGGATTCCTAATGTCTCTCATCCTGTACGTTCCTACGTCTTCAACCTTTTTACGGTTTTCGCCAAGTCTCTTCGTTCTCAAATACACGTTTTCTACATTTTATTTCACTTTCTGATTATTAATTAATATCTACTCTTTACTTTATTTCTCTCGTTATGATTTTATTCCCCCATTTCTAATTCTTAATGTTCTCTTTTATTCTTCCCTCATATTGGTATTCCCCTCATTATTTTGATTAGATGTTTATTAATATTCTTATTATGGTTATTACTTATTATTCATATTATTATGACGTGTGAAAAATCTCATTTCTGCCTTAGGAATATGACTTTTATCTTTCTGTTTTAAAACCCAATCTTCACTCCCATAAGGTATTACTGGGTCGGCCATTGAATTTAACTTGCGCTTCCTTTTGTGTGTTTTTCAAATCGCTTCTTATTGTTCCACACACATGTTGGTGTTTATGTATCTTATATCAGTATCATGTTTATAACTTATGTCACAGCCAAGATAGTATTTTGTACTTGTTGAATTCTTTTATCTTGTATTAATATTTTTGCTCTAATGGGCTGTTTTCCTATGAATACCATTACTTTAGTTTTATTTACTGACATTTTCAGTTCAAGTCTTGTAACATTTAACTTATTTTATTTATTTAGTAATCTGAACTCAATTTGCGTTTGCCAAATAACACAGAATAATACATATAATAAAATATGGAAATATGACAATACCAATATAAAAGAGCTATGATGAATAAAGAACAATGTCATACTATAATTAGGTAACAACATTAAAATTACTACATAAGAAGGAAAACAATAGAGGTATTTTACATTTTAAGATTATTGAAATCAATAAGTCAACACGATATGCTCCTGATACCATATACACAATTTCTAAAGAATACTTTTACTAATTTTGTATTTATCCCTCCAAATTCCTTGGTTATTGTACCACGTGATCCAAAAGGAAGACCTGCAACAACTTTTATTTCTATTGTAAGTAATACTCTTTGAAGTATGGCACGGTGGGTTCAGAAATTGTTTTTCGTTGTTAACTTCTTGGGGTTGATTCATTCCAGTCTCGAATCTGACGTTTGGGTCGATTATCTCTGTTTCGGATTTCTTGCTGTTAATAGCTATGATGTTTATCCGCCTATTCTTCCTTCATCTGACAAGCAGAGAGCTTCCTCATATACTTTCAATCCTTTTTCACGAAGTGCTTTAGCTGGCAGTGAACCGTTACGAAGTTTAATTTTTAAGGGAAAAGTTGACAATTTCAATGTCTTTAAAACTGCTGTTAAAGAGTACCTATGCTCAAAATCATATTATTCCGTACAAAATTATCTGAATGACAAATTATCCTGATGATAATGCATATATAGCTCTCTAAGTAATATTAGTAAATATTAATGACAATTGCCAGTTTTCCAATTGCCTGCTCTAGAATTAATGAAGCTAGTTAAATGTATGTATATTAAGAACTGGCAGTAAATGCTAAGCATTACAAATCAAATAGAACAAAATGATGAGATGAACAAAGGTACAAGCCTAGTGAAAGTTAAAATAACTGTTCTTGTCTATAAATATAATGTTAACCTTATAACGGTAGGGAGGTATTCGATTTTGCACAAAATTACACCTGATTTATTTCATTTTGTATATAGGTAATATGTCTTTATTTTATTTTAAATGTTCTGTATTCTATGTAATATTTATGTATATATGTAACTATATTGTACATTTCCTTGACACGCACATAGCATGTCTATTTTATTTCAAATGTCATATATTCTGTGTAATATTTATGTTTATATGTAATTTTTGTACATTTTTTGACATGTTCTATGTTCGCAAGCCTTTATCGCTGCTAGTGAACTCACAGAATGCAATCCAATCCAATTTGTAACAGTTCTCCCTGAGGACGGTTCCCAAGCACGTGAGGAATGGTTTCATACACACTGCAATGTCTGCAGAGGTTGCTACTTGAGGAACGTCCAGGAAGAGAAGAACAGGAACGCCATTCCATTCATCTAAATGGTCTCTCAACTCAGAGCTACTTAGGCCCTTTTTATTTACAATCCAGCTATTCGCATTTGGAACCTGTGAAAATATTCGACGCCTTCATGCGGGTAGGGACACCAAACAGTATATTCTTTCTTTCAAAATCTGTCTCAGTGTCTCACTGGCTTGTGTACGTCTGTTTGTTCCAGTTGTAGTTGAGAGATACATTTGTTTTTGATGTAATCATAATTTTGCACAGAGTTAACGTGAAGCTCATCCAGCCACTGAAATGTATTCTTGATGTCTAATTGTTGAAGAAAAGCTTCCCAAGAAGCACGCATTATCGAAGACTTTTGAATTTGTTAGGAGAGTAATTTTCACTTTGTCTACTACGTATAGTAAGTAGGGGAAGTATTGTATTCCACCCAAAAAAACGATACCGAGATTTCACCGGAAATACATGTTTTGAGACCCCCTGAATCCAAAAAAAAATTTTGGAAACATGTCCGTGTGTGTGTCTGTGTGTGTGTGTGTGTGTTTGTGAACAGCATAACTCAGAAACGAACAGTCGGATAAACACCAAACTTGGTATTTAGGTTCAGTATCTTCCAGAGATGCGACACGAAGGTTTTCAAGAAAATCCCCCAACCCCAGATTACCCTTTACATGGAACATTTTTCGAAAATTTTAATTTTCTCAAAAATGGCTCTAACGATTTTGATTATAATATCATATGTTTAAGATATTTTCATGACAAATAAAATGTATATCTTCAATTTTCTGGGAATATCTCCAAAAGTGTTCTTCATTGTGAACTGGTAAACCATAAGAGATAGACAAAAATTTACTACACAAAAAATGCATATCGCGTTAAAATACAATTTATGTCATATACATTTTTGTTGTTGAGTGAACCCTTTTCGAGATATTGCTTGTTATTCCCTTAAATTTTCCAATATTTATACTTTTTCTCAAATTCGTTATTCATTTATTTTTGTCCTGGTAATGCAAAGAGAATGGAATACTCCACATAGCAACCAGCTCTTAAAATATTTGACTATCGCTTAAGGCCTACCAATTCCCCTTGCACTTACAAGAAAATTAACAATAAGATTAACATCTCGATTAACATGAAGCATATGGAGAATAAGCGTTTGTAAAAATAGTTTGTACAAGAGTAGAGAAAGTCATGTGAGTGTAACACATATATTTTTTAAAACACTTCGAATCAGTTTGTCAGCTTTCAATAAAAATGCCTTCGGTATTTTATTAATAGGGACCATTTGTAAGGGATAAAGCAAAGATGGACCTATGAGGTGGTTAACTACTAGCAATTTTTGTTGCGCTTGTAACAAATGTGTAGAAAGCAGGATACCTAAATTGACTTATGTAAAATCTCATCAGAGTTAAAAATTGATGAATCGTTGAAGGTCACTCCTAAGTATTTAACTTCATCTTCAGCAGCAATGCCTATTATGTCGCCACAAACTGTTTTAATAATCCCTGTATCAAGTTTACCCTACTGATTAGGATTGCTTTCGATTTTTGACTGTTGATGCTCAAGCCGATATCTTTAAGAATGATGACTAAAGCAACCCACATTATGCTTTATTTTGACTTTCTCTACTACGTATAGTAAGTAGGGAAAGTATTGTATTCCACCCAAAAATTCGATACCGAGATTTCACCGGAAATATATGTTTTGAGACCCCCTGAATCCAAGAAAAGCGTTTTTGGAAACATGTCCGTGTGTGTCTGAAACGAACAGTAGGATAAACACCAAACTTGGTATTTAGGTTCAGTATCTTTCAGAGATGCGACACGAAGGTTTTCAAGAAAATCCCCCCACCCCAGATAACCCTTTACATGGAAAATTTTAATTTTCTCAAAAATGGCTCAAACGATTTTGATTAAAATATCATATGTTTAAGATATTTTCATGGCAAATAAAATATATATCTTGAATTTTCCGGGAATGTCTCCAAAAGTATTCTTCATTGTGAACGACTTTTGCATAACTGGTAAACCATAAGAGATAAGACAAAATTTAACTACACAAAAAATGCAGATCGCGTTAAGATAAACAATGTATGTCATATACATTTTTTGTTGTTGAGTGAACCATTTTCGAGATATTGCTTGTTAGTCCCTTAAATTTTTCAATACTTATTTTCTCAAATGGGAATTCGTTGTTTATTTTTTTGTCTTGGATATGCAAAGAGTATTAATCTGTGGCAAAGGGAATAGTGCTGCACATAGCAACCAGCTATTAAGACATATGTCTATGCTTAAAGGCTACTATATTTCTATATTGCCCTTGCAAATACAAAACAAAAGGAACGTAATACGCCTTAAGCAATAGTCAAATATTTTTAGAACTGGTCGCTATGTGTAAAATGTAATTCTCTTTGCATGTCAAAAGATCGTTTCTGCAAATGTTTATCTCGATTAATATGAAATAGATGGAGAATAAGAGTTTGTAAAAATAGTTTGTACAAGAGTAGAGAAAGTCATGTGAGTGTAACACATTAGATTTTTTATAATATATTTCTTTCATACAAATACACTTTAGTGTCTTAAATGATTTTTAAGAATGAAAATCTAGTCATCTATGTCACTCTCAGTCTCTGTAATACACTCTTGAGGTTGATTAGTTGCAAGTTTTAAGTGAGATTCAAGATTTTCTTCTGTCGGATATGACTGTTTAGAATTTAAAATTCAATTGAGCTTAGAAAAGCTTCTCTCAACTGAAGCAGATAATGGAGGAACCATAATTGCCTTAATTGCTAGCTTATTTAGTGTAGGCATCCTAGATGAATATTTCTTCCATTGGAACATCAATGTCAGAGAAGCGCTTCAGTTCACCTGAAGTGAAGATGGAATAAACCTGATCAGGAACTGCTAATGTTAGATCTAAATTCTGAACTTCATTCCAGAAGCTTTCTGCAGGACGGCGTTCATCCACACATGTCTCAAGTATTTTACATGCTACAACAGAATTTTGAAGCATATGAAGAACTGATGATAGAATAAGCCAGGTCTGTGTTGCATCAGTATTATCTGATTCCAAAAGCTGTATTTGTTTACAAATACAGAGATTTCAGATATAGTTCTGAGTTGAAGTTGAAGGGTTTCATTTTCAACCCGTCGTTTTAAATCTGTTACAGCAGCACTACCTTCACTATCTTCCAGATCGATCCAACGTTTAATTGCATTGAAATTCATGCTGTGATATTTTCCTGCCTTCAGCCACGTGCTCCAACGAGTAATTATTGAAACTGGAGGTAGATCAAATGCTTCTGATTTCTTTAAGCAGTCCAGTAATCTCTTCTGGTTGGAGTTTTCACTAAAGGAATCTAACAGCTGCAATGAATTCATCAGTAATTTTGAGTGAAAATCTAACCTCTTCAGCACAAAGATGCAACACATGAGCCCAACAGGTAGAATGTAAAAGCTGAGGTGCAAATCCAGCCAATCGCCTGCCAGCAGAAAGCATATATGTTGCACTGTCCGATATTAAAACAATGACATTAGACCTGTGAACGCCAATAACACCTAGTGTGTCAAGTATTAAATTCACTATAACATCAGCATTGCAATGTTGTACAATTTATTTTTCACAAGAGGGGATTTCTCGCCAAAACACCCAATGGAGCAACAAGGATATTGACCACCTTGCGATTCTTTATATCTGTCGTTTCATCAACTACTAGATATACAGATTTTCCCTCACACTTTGACTTGGCTTTCTGGAGGTCTTCTTCAGCACACTTGACAAAATATCTTTTCAGAATGGTTTCACTGGGAGCCGGTTTCATACTTGTAGCTGTCGCTATCCACTAACGAAACTGTTCATTGCGGAAGACATGGAATGGAATACCAGCAGAAGTGAATGCTTTGACCATTTCTTCCATATTATCCTTTGAACTTTCCATACGCTGCCATACTTGGAATATAGTACTGGTACGTATGCTGCTAGTACCGGCTTGAAGTTAACCTTGTCCTCACTGTGTTTCCGAGATCTGTGTTTAAAACTTTCCACATGCTTTGAAGCTGGTTATCGAGACCCAGGAGAAATAATAATAATAATAATAATAATAATAATAATAATAATAATAATAATAATAATAATAATAATAATAATAATAATAATATACGATCGAACATAGCGACGAAAATGTGCTGAATCCATATTAGGAATGGGTTTTGTAGGGAAGACAGAGAAACAAAGTTGGTTTCCTCGAAGCAGAGGTATTTTACCTGCGATGGTCAACGAACCTGCATACCGGAAGTCTCGCCTTTATACTTTTGGCTCGGACAGGGTTTACAACGGTTTCAAAGCTTAAAAGGGTGAGGAAGTATATGTGCCTTATCTACGATCTAAGAATGTTCGTGGGAAGATTTTAAAACTCAAAATAAGCTGTAAGAGGCAGATGTGAAAGTTGTCAAGTGGGGGTAGCCAATAATAAACATCATGAAACAAAATGATAGCCAATCGAAAGATCGCGTATACATCACATGATACGTTTGAATTTAAGACGGAACGAAACTTAAGAAAGGTGGGGGAAAATTCTAGGTTTTGGCGAAAGGCGTGAAAGAGGAAAGAAACGCCGAGACACAGTGGGGTACAAACTAACCATGAGGACGGCCGAGGGACTTTCCGGTACAAACTAACCACGAGGACGGTTGACGAAACAAAATAAGAAGAAAATAATCAGAAAGTTTATAGTGTAAAAAGGAAGTTATGAAATCTAGGCAATTCGAGGGCTAGTCGGAGAAACACATAAGTAGCGACTTCGAAAGTGATAAGAATAACAGTGGTTTTACGACGAAGGTGGCGGGTCGACCAGATAGGAATCTACACAACCAAATAAAGAAATAACTCAAACTTCTCCGGCAGTATTATTAATATCATCAAGGCAGTGTCACCACCCCTGAAAACAAGAACCATCAGCTCTACCGAAACAAATTCCAAATCCCTGCCACCCAACCATCGAACCCGGGACTCTGAGTCCACTGAAGCAACTGCCAGGAACAACACAGATGCGTCAGAGGTCAGCGTCAGCTTTTGCACAACGGACTTCTTTTCAAAATCAATGCAATTTGAACATAAGGTACATAAAAGCTTCCCCTTTTCAGCCACAATGTAATCTGTGGGAAACACGAACCCCTTGAACTGAGTTTTCATAAGTTTTTGGCATGCTGGTGTTCAATAGATGTGAACTGCTTTGATTCAGATTGTATACTGAGCATAAAACTGTTAAACTTTACGCACAAAATGTTCATAGCTGAAATTCTATTGCTGGGAATATTGTTAATTTCTGTATTGAATCTAATGTTAGATTTTAAACAGGTTAATTTCCAAGAATTATGCTTTATAATATATATTGTGCTTTTATGCTTTTATGTTTCGGTGAAGCAGGTAGATTTGAAGATTCAATTGTAGAGGTGAGATGAGCATGTCCGATATTGTCAAAGCCTTAGAGATATCTAAAAAAACTAAACCAGCAGAGCGTTTTTGCGAAGTTGCAGAATATAAAATTCCTTCAACTATGTTTACGTTGATAAAAGTACCAGGTTTTATAAGGAAGCCTCTTTGGTAAGGTTTGGGACCTGGTCAAGCAAGGAGAACGAAATTTCAAAGCCATTACATAGCGACCAGCTCTTAAAAGATTTGACTATCGATTAAGGCTACTGTAGTCTCCTATTCCCACTGTATCTACAAGGAAATGTGTAAGTATTGAAAGCATTTGCACAAATGTTTATCTCGAGTAACATGAAGTAGATACAAGAATAAGCCTTTGTATGTTAGTTTGTAGAAGAGTGAGTAGAGAAAGTCATGTGAATGCAACACAGACTTGTTTCTAAAGTGCGTCTTGCTTAAAATCGATGAAGCCTTTGCCATGCATACCCGCAAGCATTAGTCGAAACAGTACGATTCTGTTGAGACGGGCCAGGTAAGTTTGATGTTGAAGAAGGCGATGAGGTTGTGTGAATGCGCGCGTATCAAAGGCATACGATGTTTCTTCAGATTACTGTACATAGGAAGTGAAGTAAATGCGAATGATAACAGTAGAAGAGCAGAATAAACAGCGAACTAAGTGGCTGTTAGCGGTGTAGGAACTGAATTTCGGCTCAGGCGACTGCTCATGTGCGACAAGCCAGAGAAAGTGTGTGAGGCATCTGGGAAAGTACAGCCCTCCGTCATATCTCCGGGCTAAACAAACCGTTCGTTATTAAACCTGCTGCGCTTTCCTTATATGATTCATCTTCTTCCGCAGACTTGTGTCAAATTCTCAAAACACTGTCAATGGACGCAACCATTACAGCCCAACCTCATAGCCTGGGTAGCCTGTCTGCTTCGTTACCTAGAGGGCCCGAGTTTGTATCTCGGTTGGGCTGTGTTACCTGGATAAAGTAACTCATTCGGATATTACTTATGATCAGCGCCCAATATGATGAAATGTTATCTTTTAATTGTTGCATCATAGGCAATCTAACCTGTAAATAAATACTTATCGTGGGTCCTACTGCCCATTCCAAACCAGAGTGCCTTTCACTGAAAACAAACCCTTTGTATTATCCGCGCGAAAGTAGTTCGCAATCACCGCCTATAATGGCTGCTTCTTACGCTCTCACGTGCTTGTTGAACACTGTTTAAATCTATAAAAAGGCGTCCTGTGTGAGAATCATAGTTCAAAATTCAACCTGAGGTAACAATCAATTTTATAAGTATCCGGAAATGAACATTTTACTTACGTTAATCACAATCCTCGGGCAAAAGTCCAACACCCAAATCTGAATCCTCCTAAGATGACTCAGCTGCCATATCGGAATCAGAACTACTCACCAAAATAATGACAAGCTTATCCACAATTCCACAGCACTGTCGCACACAAAACAAGTTCCCATATTTTATCCTATTCTATGCTCTATTATGTCTGTTTATATTCCATGTTCGCTTTGGTTACACTTCTCACTGAAACGCCTATAAAATCCGATATTAGTTTCGTAATATGCACTAATGCAAGTGTCGGTAATTTTCTAATAGTGAGTTGAATATATGAAGTATTGTTGGTTTTTCGCCACTTTTTAACTGTTTCCCGCTTTTGTGTTTGAACAGTTTATTCGCACTACACGTACCTTCCTTGCTATGTGAACTCTAATACCAACTGACTAAATCACAAGATTTGATCTGAGCTGAGCATATGTGTGTTAGTGTATTATGAATGACTGTTCGCTTATCATATATCCTGTGTTACGCAAAGCGTTTATTCGGTACTCAGATAGCACCTCTGGGAATTCATTGCTGCATTTCTTGTATATGTAAGAGAGTGGTAGTCATGCATACAGTTGGTATTAACAAGCAAGATGCTCTCGACGTTAGCGCAAAAGCAGACGAAAATAATATTATGTAATCTCTTAACAGCTAGTGTATATCCATTACCTTTATGGATGAGTTCATATGGTAACCGCAATAAAATATGCAGTTCTAATCCTTTCCTGCTCTAATATTTCGTGATACAATACATGCGTTAAGGAACTATTTACGTTGGCGTAAGAATGTGCTCTTGGGCTCGTGACATGCAGGAGCACGTGCTTCTGTTTACACCAGAGGGAACTCTGGTTTGGAATGGACAGTAGATTATGAAAATGTGTATTTATTAGGTCATTTTACGCCATTTACTACTTTTAGGGCATGCTTTTCGATTTTACATGATTATTTTGTAACTTTGTTACCTTTTGCGTCTTCATTTACTCATTTTATTAAATTTACAGTGAGCGTTGTTATTTATTTAATGTTAACAAATATTTACAGCAGAAAACTATGAATTCTAGCATCACTCTTGAATGAGAAAATCTCGTGCTCAGGGTCGGATGCCTCAAATAAACATAAGTACAAACGTGCATGTTTCAATAACGAATTAACTTACCAACTGATCATAAGACCATAAACCAATACAAAATTATATAATTATAATGAATTAATTACAATTAATGGTAACAATTTAAGTGAAGCGATATGAAATAACTACTACATATTATACATATAGTTTTATACTATTTGACATTTTACATAAGCGTAAATTTTCAAACACCAGAAATTTCACTTTTCGAAACGGCAGCTTTATACATCCTTTACTCGCATTCTTGACAAAAAATCACATTCTTATATAACAGTATAGAAAGGGTTGATTGTGGGTGAAGGGGTGGCTATTGCCAGGGGAACATGTATCACTACAGTTATGAATTAATGTCCCAAAATAGGGATGAGACAGACAAATTTTCCCCTTTTCGCGTTATGAGTCCGTACAGTCTGGTTGCTGTGATGTCCTCCTTTCGCAATGAATGTTGTATTATCTGAGAACTAGACATAATTAATTTTATAGCTAATGCTGCTTCAAAAATAGCTTTCTTAAAATTTCTCTTCAAATTCTTCAAACAAGAATAGGTCATCAAAATCTGGGCCCCGGTTATGATTATAGGTATAGGTTATATAAAGGAGGGGGACACCTCGCGCACTGCGACCTATTGTGACTACTACTTCATCCCTTCTCCCCAGGAGGAAGAGATGAATTGAAGAAATCACAGGAGGCTACAGGCCGCATGTAGACAGGCCACAAAGACGTGCGGTAGTCCCTAAGAGTTCCAGGCTCGAAGGTCTGTCCCACTACTGGGGAGAGGGCGGTGAACGACCCGTCAAACAAGCAGCCCTCTGGTGTCCGCGGGAGTACTCTTTCTTTTGAGCAAGCATTCGCGCCATCCGTCCGGCACCGCCATACACCACGAAACCTAGAAGCACATCTAAAGATGAGAAGGAAACGGTATGAAAGAGATATCGTGGAAATCGTGGTAGATGACTACCCACCAGGGAAAACCACGAAAACCCTAAGGTCAGGGTGGAGGTCAGCGGGAATCGAACCTGTGAACTCCCGAATGCGAGCCTCACACGTAACTACATAACCATACTGCTCGGTTACTTTTATGTACTATATCGCGTCTCAGGCTTAAAAGACAGTACACGTTAAATGGAGCACACTATTGCCACATGTGCTATGCGTACGCTCGCAACTTGGGCACTCAGCTGCGATCGGTCTACCAATTTAATGCTATCTTGTGAAGGATACGTCACCAAATAGTGAAATATCTGCACTATTATTCAAGGTTATTGTAAGACATTTCATTTTCACCTGCACTTTCTCTCTCCTCTTTGTAGTTTTAGTACTTCGAAATACGATTTCACAGGCATAACAATATATATTATCAAAGAAATATAGAGATACAAAATGACAAAAGCTCTAAGTTGTTAGGGTATCAACACTGTTTACTCTTGTCAAAATTACATTCAGCATGGGTGAAATGTTTACAAACAACAAAGAATGAACAATGCGCCGCACTCGCTTTGCGCTTTTCCATGATACTGCGTTAACCTAGCGTGTTTTTGTTTCCCGCACACTTTCTGCTTTCATTTTTCATGGCGTCTTTAGAGGTTCTTTCATTCGTTCCTTTTTTATCCTATACACTACTGCTTTTGAATATCCGGTAGCCTTAGATGTTTCTTTTATTGACTTACTAATACCCATTTTACTTGGATAATCTAACACATTCATTATTATTTTGCGTTTCTTCTTGGTTTACTAACATTTCGTTCTTCCTAGCTTCTCCCTCCATAATTATAAATGTTTAGTAGAACGTTAAATAACCAACCTACATAACATTTCTCACTGTATAAACGTATCCACTTCCTTACAACTGATGTTAACAAGTGCCTGGGGCCTGTTAGCTGAATACATGGATGACTTTTGTTTGTTACACGCAATGAATGCGAGAAGTTACAGGATTTCGGCTTCTTTTAAAAACTGTCTCCAACCCTCCTCAACATTTTCTTGATTCCCGTTGTAAACCCAATAACAAAAAAGTTTCTCGCTGGCTGAATTTTCTACTGCATAGATATAGAATTTTCCAAAGGTATTTCATTTAAAATTATAACGCTGTTCTTATTAAATATAGAGAATTCAAACTGGGCAGATATTAACATTCAAGTTTCCTCTAGCTAAAACAAAACAAAACAAAAAAAATCGGACTTTTACTGAAAAACTCGTTTTCTTTAGAAATTTGGCCCCACAGAAATCTATAAAGATTTTTAAAACGCTATAATGTGATAGAGAAAAATATTCTGCATAGGAGAATGAGTTCAAAGCTGAAATTCATAACACCATGTTATCAGCAACTTGACGACAGCTCGAGAACAGAAAAGGACGAAGCTAATGGCAACATGTAGGCGTTAGAAAGAGACAGAGATATCCCATTTACCTCCATGAGAATTTGGCTGTAAATTCTGAGGAGGAGATGGATAAGGATGCCCTTTTGGAATTTGGGAGAGAGAAGAAGAAAGCGCCGGTGTAGTAAATGAGGCCGCCATTGTTGCCATGGAGGAGGTGAAGATAAAATGGTGGATGTGAAGTGTACGTGTGGTGATAAGTGCTGTGTGTAGAAATCATGTGTTGTGTAGTGTGTATAGAACAGAGGTGGCGAAAACGTGACTCGCGAGTTATTTTGACTCGCAGGCGCCGTTCCCTCTCTGCCACATTCCCATTTGCTTTTCACGTGCTGCTGAGTGATGCAGTGCGTGTTGCATATTTGGTGACTCGCGGAAGGAAGGCGTTTTCGCCACCCTTGGTATAGAAGATAAAAGTGAATGGAAGGAAGTGTTGTGTACTGAGTGGTGGATAAGAAGAATGAAGATTTGGTTATAATATATTTAAATTTAATTTTTGTAAATTGAAGTATTAATGTTAATTTAATAATAATAGGATATAGTGTTAGATATACAATTTTAGTTTGGATTAAATATTTTAAGTGTTAACTTATTCAATGAAAATATAAATAGGATATATGATGATTAATGAATGAATGAAATAATATATATAAAGTTTATAAATTCATTGTGTATAGGTTATTAAATTACAACAATTAGATGTTTAAATCTACATTTCAGCATTAAATAGTAAGTGTGAAGATAGGTATGAAATACTTAAATAATTTTAATGGGGAAAAATAATAAGATTTTAGGATTATTTATGTAAAGGCATGCAGTTATAGATAATAGCAAAGGAAAATATAAATTATAAAATAAATGCGTTATAAAATAATTATATATAAATATAAATAAGGTAGATGATTCTAATTTTCTTTTGTAATATAAAGGAAATTAATAAATAAAATGTAAATGAAGGAAATATTGTTTATTGGTATATAATTATTTATGGATAAAAATATAAATTTAAAAATACAAGTAAATTTGAAAATTATTATTGTAATAGTGTATTAAGTAAGTTTTATTATATATTAATTTAACTATATAGTAGAAAAAAGAAGAACTTATTTAAGCTAGAAGATTTTGGTAAATAGTACTGGATACCAGTGGAGTAGTTTTTAGTTTGTAGTATATATGTAGTATTTATTGTGCTAAGAGTTTTACAAATTTGATTGTCTACTGCATTTTGACCCTGGTCACTTATTCAGTAGACAATCACTACAGTTTATTTACATTTTACAATCTCTTGTCACTAAATTATCTTGCTCTTTTTTTCAGTTTTTTTTTTACTTTCCATTTATTGATTACTTAACCATCACACATTCACTATAGTTTTCCATTCAAAGTAAGATACACTACCTCTTACTTTTCTCTTTCCACTGTCCAAAGCCATTTATTTTTTACTTTACACAAAAACTGTCCAATGCTTCTAGCGTCCTTGCATATCATTTCAATTATAAGTGTATTTCTATCCCCCTTCAACCACTTCTTATTAAAAAATTCTTTTCTCCAATTTTCTGTTCCTTGGCACTTAAATACTATGTGTTCAATGTCTTCATTACCACCACATATCGGACATTGGTTCTGAGGAATACCCTGTCTTAACCCTTTTAGTCTCCATGCTCCGGTTCTTAACCATGCAATAGATTCTCTCTCTTCTTTATTTACTATGTCTATATATTTTTCCCTACCCCATGTATTTTTCATTGGCCTATAATAAACTGAGTTCTTTTCGGCAATCTCACTGAACATGATTTGTATTTCTATATCTTCCAGTCTTTTCCTTGCCTTTTTCCAAAAATGTTTTACGTTATTTTCTCTCCTTCTCCATATACCTCCTAACCCATTTTTCTCCAAAATATTCCGTAATTTACTTACCCATCCATCATTCATTAAGCTATTCTTTTGGTATTCAATACATTGTCTTAACACATTACTTTTTCCTAGATTTAAACTTCTGAACCAAAATTTCAAAGCTCTTTCCATTATAGTTTTGTTAGTTAAGTAGCTGGATACTAGTTGCTTTTATGCTGGTTACCAGTATTAGTATGGATTTATAGATTTTGTAATTATTATTTATTTACACCTTTACTATCTATTATTCATTTTCCTGTTTTCTTTGTTTGTAGTTAGGTAGTAGTTTTAGACTTAATCTGTAAAATGAATGTGTAGAAAAATTTAAAAATTTGATTCAATAAATAGAAAATTTGGATATATGCCCCGGTATAGTAAATATATTTTATTTGTCTTTAAAGGTTGAGACAAGCTATAGATACGCTGAACTACGTATCTAGCTCAACTAAGAGGTTAGTGTAAGCCTTTGGACGTAGCGACCCGAGGTAAACATTTGGTACTGAAGGTTTTAGATATAGTTCAGGTTAGGCGAGGGTTGTTATACGATCTGATATTGCTGTGACCACCCATTGCGCTGGTGGTGGGTACATAGCAAAAGCACGATCGACAAGATATTTGATTGCGATATGTACTTATTTCTTCGTATTTGAATAGGTTCAAAAATCTGATGTGTTACATTCACGTGACTTTTTCTATCCATTCTTCAATAAACCATTACTACAAAAACTTATTCTTCTATTTAGTTCATATTAATCGAGATAAACGTTTGTAGAAATGGTTTTATTATACGAGATGTATTCCAAAACTAAGATCCGGTGAACAATATTTAACGGATGGTAGACCTGAATGACGTTTCACGCCTGTAGCGCTGTCTACCGACTCCTGAGGAACCTACCGCAGTGATGGTGTGACGCAGTAGGCGTTTGCCAGTCGGTGAGAGCAGAACGTAATGGCTGCGACAATCGTAGATCCCGCCAGTTGTGAAGTGTGATTAAATTTTTGCTGGCCAAAGAGTCGTCAGCTGCGGACATCCATCGTGAGTTATGCCTCGTGTGTGGACCGGACATAATGGCACAAAAACAGGTTCGACACTGGTGTCGAGAATTTCGAAATGTCCGCAGCGGAGTGGTAGGCCCAGTATTCGGACCGACTACATCGTTGAGCAAGTGAACCAAAAACTTCGAAGTGATCGGCGTTTGACGATTAGTGGTCTGGCTGATGAATTATGATTCTTCTTAATTGCAATTATTTTTCTAATTTTTGATGTAAATTGCTTTTATTCTTCCTATAACGCTTTATAAAAAGTATATAAAAGTTTATTGCATTTATTAAAATCAGTAAAATTGAAAAAAACTTTACAGGATTGTCACTGAACAGCTTGGATATCGGAAACTTTGTGCGAGGTGGGTGCCAAAACTGCCCACCGGTCAGCGCAAAGAACAACGAATGCGTAGTGTACGACAGTTTTTGGAACCTATAGACAAGATGGAGATGATTTGTTTCCCCACATTGTTACCGGCAACGAGACATCGATAGCTACACCAAAGCAGAATCGAAACAGTCAATGAGTGGCGCCGTTCCGGTTCACCCAAACCAAGAAAGTGTAAGCAATCGCCGTACACGAATCGCAAGATGATGGCTACGGTGTTTGGGGGCGAAAAGGGCGTCCATTTGATTGATTTCATGGATCGTGGGTCAACAATTACAGCTGACGTGTACTGTGCAACACTTACCAAACTGAGACGTGCGATCCAAAATCGACGCGGCGGGGAACTGTCGTCTGGCATCATCCTCCTGCGCGACAACGCACGCCCGCATACCGCTGCCAAAACCAAAGAGAAGATTCAGAGCCTCGTTTGGAACTCCTTGACCACCCTCCACACAGTCCCGACCTAGCACCAAGCGACTATTTCCTCCTCTTGCATTTGAAACGGTGGCTGGGTGAACGACTTCAAACCGACGAACTCAAGACGAGCGTTACCAATGGTTCAAATCCCAGGCGGCAGACTTCTAAGCTGAGGGGTTGAAGCTGATGAAGCGTTACAGCAAGTGTATAGATGTGAATGGCCATTATGTAGGAAAGTAAAGTATATATGTAGACACATATTACTGTCAATAAAAACCTTGTCTCATGAGCGATGTTGTTATGACCAAACGATAGTTTTGGAATACGCCTCGTATACGTTCTTGTAGGTGCAATGGCAATAGGGGAATACAGTAGACCTAAGCGACAGTCAGATTTTTAAAGAGCTGGTCTCCGTGTAATGGCTTTGAAATTCCGTTCCCTTTGCATGACCAAGAGGAGAGAGAGAGAGAGAGAGTTGCGACTAAGTACTTCAAAAGCTATAAGTATTTGAAAATTCAAACCAGTAACAAGTAATGTCTCGGAAATGGTTAACGCTCGAAAAAAGGACATACAGTGTGTTTTTTAATGAGTTCTAAATTCTTTATATATTAAGATTTTGTCTATCGCTTAAGGTTTACCAGTTATACAAATGTCATTCATAAGAGGACTTTACAGGCTATTCGCAGAAAACTCGAGAAAAACATTTTACTTGTCATGCAACATATGTCTGTAACATACGGTGTTGTAATCAAAATCATTAGTGCCATTTTTGAAAAAAATAAAAGAGAATGAAACACTTTTCCGTGTAAGGGTTGGAGGGATTTTCTTGAACATCTTCCGGTCGCATTCGTGGAAAATATTGAACTTAAACGCCAAGTTTGGTATTTAACCGACTTCAGTTTTCAATTACGCTATTCACACACATACACACACGCGCACGTGATGTTTTTCTAAAAAATGCTTCTTTTTTTTTAATTCAGAGAGCCTTAAAGCATGCGTTTTCGGTGAAATCTCGGTATCCAATTTTTGGGTGGAATTCAATTCTTCCTCTGTTTACTATAGGTAAGTCGTAGAGAAAGTAAAACTGGGTCCAAAACATTGTTTAGTGGCAAACAATTCTGCAACAACTGGGTGATCTTTGTTCCTGCGGCAGGCAGTCGGTAGGAATTTCACGTGACCCATCAGCGCTTCCCGACATGTGTTTCTATTAATAGGAGGACATTTGCCTGCGTGGCCACTAGCGTGCCAATTTCCTCAAGGAATATTCCTTATGTCGTGGGTAGACTCCCGTTCTTCTACGCAGTTTCCTGTTGAGCACGTGGTAATTTGTGCCAGGACCTCAGTCATTCATTCTACTAAGTTATACGCAAGCATGCAGTATGTACGCAGTTTCCACTCGATAAGCAGTGAGGGAAATACACCTGGAGTTGTAATAAATGCATTTATGAGTGGTTCAGAGCATTTTTACTTTTCTACTTTCTCTAAACCGTACATACTAAGTAAGGAAGATATTACATTCAACCCCAAAATTCGATACCGAGATTTCACTGGAAATACATGTTTTGGGGCCTTTTGAATAAAAAAAAATCGTTTTCAGAAAAATGTCCGCGAACACGCGTGTTGGCACCTGTGAACACATAACTCAAAAATGAAACACTGGATAAACAATCAAACATGGTATTTAAGTTCAGTACCTTCTAAAGATGCGATACTAGATTTTCAACAAAATGCTTCCCACCTCAAACTGCCCTTTACATGGAATATTTTTAGAATTTTTTGATTTTATGAAAATGCCTCTAACGATTTTGTTTAAAATATCATATATTAAAGATATTTATGTACATGACAAATAAAATGTATATCTTGAATTTTCTAGGACTGGCTAGTGAAGTCCTCTTCATTCAGAAGGAAATGTGTATAATGTCATAACTGGTAAACATTAAGGGGACAAGGTAGTCTTGAACACATGAAAGTTACACCCTAAGTGTGTTAAATTACCACTCTCCTAAAG
The DNA here is from genome assembly GCA_030765065.1 of Deroplatys truncata. Classification (NCBI taxonomy): domain Eukaryota; kingdom Metazoa; phylum Arthropoda; class Insecta; order Mantodea; family Mantidae; genus Deroplatys; species Deroplatys truncata. Next base: position 21,602,089 of record CM060979.1, read on the forward strand.
TTCTCAATCATTTTTCTTGAACTTTTTATGAATTATTCTTAAAATCATGACAATTATTTAAAGCGGTTGTTTGCATTGATAGCTTATGTAGTTGAGTCCGTAAAAATTATTTCGTTCAGCAGAAAAACAATAAAATTTACTTTTATAACATGTGAATTCATGTACCTTTTTCTCTGACACTACTTGCAATACAGAATCACACTTTTGCACGATTGTTCTTAGTAAAATCAGCTATCTTCTGAACCTAAATTATTTAGTTATGTATATCAGTTCACTAGAAATTGAAAAAAAAATTATTTGCAACGTCAAAAAAGTAAAAATGTGGAAAATTTGCAAAGTTGTTGTTTTCTTAATGTCACTAATATACATTATAAAATTATGATTGCGGTTCAGAAAGTTAAACTATGTGTTGTATACATGTACTGAAAATTTCAGCTCTCTGCCTCTCATACTTTCTGAGAAAAAGGTACATAAGTATCCAAAAATGTCGCTTTGAGAAAACTGAATTTAAAGTTTGAACATTAAAATTCTGATGCACTTCAGTATATTCCAGGGTTATAATCATCTGGATTACTTCAGCTTTTCTGATTGCCTTCTCTTGGTCCTGGCCTCTTTTGTTAATTGCTGAACTGCTCGCTGGGCATGATATAGTCGTTCGTTGTTGAAAGATACAAAAATGTTCTAAAAAGCGACATTGCATCACAGGTTTAAAGGAACGCCGATTAGCATTTAAATGCCTTAAAAACCTCCTAACCCCCAAAAATTATATATATTCTGAAACTGGAATTAATAGAGATTTTATTGGTGCCTAAAACAAAAAAATGTGATTTTTTTACTATTTCAAAGCACCTTGTCCTTTTAAGCGATCGACGAAAACGTACTACACAAACAATTTAAACATTTAAAAAGCAGATAGGAAACTAAGCTTTCATAAGAATAATTTGTATACCCACTAAAACGATATGGGGTAGTGAAAGTCATATGAATATAACATATAAGATTTGTTTTACATATTATGTCGATAACCTATATTTCTCTCATCTGACCAGTAAGCCTTTACTGATGAAAAAATCCTTTCTACGGCTGCATATGCGCGGGGGCCGGGATTGAAAAGAAACAAACAAACAAAGAAAAAACTGAATGATGTACAACACTTTGATGCATTTGTCGTCTGGATGACTGCTCAAAAATTTACACCATCTATCCGCAACAGTCTTTCCTGAAAATGTTGCTCTGTTTTTTGATCCTACCTGTTCACAAACCGGTTATTTTACCAAACCTGTCATATAAAATAATATTTCTCTCAAGTACAACATAAATTTTCAACATTTTCTCAATTGTTTTCTTTAGAAGTAGAAACTGGGTATCCATGTTGTTTTTTACGGGGGATTTTTAACCGGGGGATGAAAAACGAGATTAAAAACCGGGTCGTATCCGGCTAAATCGGGTGATTTGGTGGTCTTATGGAAGCAAGGAATTTTCGTCGCTCTTGGTTTAGACCGTTCATGATTGAAGAGTTGAAACACAAACAAACGAACATTTTAGAAGTGCTGTTTTTGGCTTCAGGGTAGCCCAGTATACACATTAACACAACGTTTCTATCCAAAATCTAAAATTACAGCTTTGCTACAGACTGAGGTATAAATTTCTTTGTTCTCAATTTAAAAAACAAGAATTATCCGCAGAGATTCTGGAGATGATAATGGAATATAAACAACACAAAAATAATAGGTTGCTAACATTACTGCCATTTCTTGGCAGGTGACTGTAGTTGGCAACATTGAATATGGGCTGTTGCAGAGTTTCGTTGATGTTCACGATCCAAGATTTTCTCACAAGGTTATTAATGTTTGGCAACTGAGTTTTAGTGCTGTAGCGCTACTGAAATATAAATGACTTTTACTTTCTTATAAAAGTTCTCTCTCACCTCGTTCTTAAAGCTTTTATTATTGATGGATGACTTTACGCGTTCTAATTACATCACATCGCGTTACACAGGCACACAGGAGGGGTACGCATATGTGAAACTGTCGTTCCCAGAACATAAAAAAATGTGATGTGTTACATTCACGTGACTTTTCTACCCTCTAATGTTTATTAATGGGTATGCAAAACTATTCGTAAGAAAGCTTATTTTTATATCTACTGCATTTTAATACAAATAAACCTTTACAGAAATAGCTACATTATACATTTCGTTATACAGGGCATCTTTATTGGTGTCATATATTTGGGGGACGTGTTCCTGACATCAAAACAGTAAAAAAAGTTCATGTACCTGGGTCTGAAAATCAACCGTTTCGTTGTTATAGGTCAAAGAAGGTGTATTCCATGAGTGAACAGACGGATATGCACTACACGTATGGCCGTGCAGACGGCAATGCAGCACGAGCACGTGAACTTTATGCAGAAAGGTACCCTGAAAGGCAGTTACCGTGTGCAAGAACATTCACACGATTTCACCAACGCTTGAGAGAGAATGGGGTATTTGAGAGGAGTACTAGGGATGTTGGGAGACCAAGAGCGGTACGAGGCATTGAGCTTGAAGAACGAGTTCTTCGTGCTGTGGCTGCAGACCCATCACAAAGCACAAGACGTATGCTGTAAGGGAAAGAGTTAGTCATATGACTATCTGGAGGATTCTGCATGGAAATCTGTACCCTTATCACGTTCAACGTGCGCAAGGATTAAATGAGGCGGACTTTGAGCCAAGAAGACGTTTCTGTCAACGCATGTTGCAGCAGTGCGTTGTGTTCAACAATTTCCTAGGCTGTATCTTATTCACGGATGAGGCTGGTTTTACTCGCGAAGACATCTTCAATTTTCATAACACTCATAACTGGGCATTTGAAAATCCTAATAAAGTACGACAGGACAACCTTCAACAGAGGTTCTCTCTCGACGTTTGGGGTGGAATCATTCATGATCACTTTATTGGTCCCAACTTCTTCCCTCCACGTTTAAATGGACAAACCTATCTCCAGTTTCTCAGAAATGAGTTGCATCACTTAACTAATAATGTACCTCTGGACATCATCCAACGAATGTGGTTTTTACACGACGGTGCTCCAGTTCATTTCAGTATGATAGTTGGTAAGTTTTTGAATGATCGGTTTCCGCAAAGATGGATTGGTCGAGGGGGACCCATTGCATGGCCTGCTTGATCGCCTGATTTGAATCCAATGGATTTCTTCGTCTGGGGACATTTGAAGTCCTTGGTTTATGCGTTTCCTGTACCTGATGTTGACATTTTGAGAGGACGTATCCAAACTGGATTTGACCAAATACGAAACACGCCAGGAATTTTCAACAGAGTACGCCAGAGCATGGAACGCAGGCTTACTGCATGCATCGAAGCAAGAGGAAGCCACTTCGAGCAATTTTTGCAACTTTTGATTTTCTGTTGTAACTCTGAAAAAAATGATTTTCAGGCGCATGTTCATATTAGTTTTTTTTACTGTTTTGATGTCAGGAATACGTCCCCCAAATATATGACACCAGATACACCTGTAGATACAAAGAGAACAGATAGTCAAATGTTTAACTGGACGCTATACGTTGGCCTTAAAATTCCATACTGTTTCCATAACATCGCGAAGAACAACTGAATGTTGAGAGGTGTTTAAAAGAATTGAACAATTCGAACTATTAATAACGGATATCTCGGAAATGGCTTATGCCACAAAAGAAGTTATTTGAAGTAAAGTGCGTGTTTTAAAGAGATCTATATTTTTTGTGTTGTACGTTTTTGTCCACCGTTTAGCGTTTACCAGTTATACAGAATTATGCAAAATTCCTTTCAAATGAAGAGGACTTCACAGGCTATTCCCAGAAAATTCAATATATAAATTTTATTTGCCATGTAAATATCTTTAATGTGAGGTATTTTAATCAAAGTTCGTAGTGATTTTTGAGAAAATAAAACATTTCGAATAAAGTTCCATGTAAACGGTAGTTTTGGATGGGAGAGATTTTCTTAAAAATCTTTGTGTCGCATCTTTGGAAGATACTGAACCTAAATAGCAAGTCTGGTGTTTATCTGACTTTTCGTTTTAGAGTTATGCTGCTCACAGAGACATGAACAGACACATACACGCACGTTCGTCTAAAAATGTTTTTGTTTGGGTTCAGGGGCCACAAAACATGTATTTCCGGTGGAATCTCAATTCGTATTTTTGGATGGGAGGTAATACTTTCTATACTAGTATGTACGTGGTAGAGGAAGTAAAAATGACTATATATGGTAATATTTGGGCTATACCGCGTATGTTGTAAACCAATAATTTATTATATAAATGCGACTAGATTTATTCTGCAGATAAGCTTTTGGATGAAAAATAACTTTGGAATTACGCATTTGGTTTACTTTTTCTGCTACTGTTACTTACCTATACGCATAGTAAGTAGGGGAAGTATTGCATTCCACCCAACAATTTGAATACCGAGATTTCACCGGCAATACACGTTTTAAGACCCCCCAAATTCAACAACAACAAAAAAATCTGATGTGTTACACTCACATGACTTTCTCTACTCTTGTACAAGCTATTTTTACAAACGCTTATTCTCCATCTACTTCATGTTAATCCAGATAAACATTTGCAGACTCTATCTTATTGCTAATTTTCTTGTAGATGTAAGGGGAATATGTATTTACAAGGGCAATATAGAAATACAGTAGCCTTTAAGCACATACATATCTCTTAATAGCTGGTTGCTAGGTGCAGCACCATTCCCTTTCCCACAGATTAATACTCTTTGCATATCCAAGACAAAAAATGAATAACGAATTCCCATTTGAGAAAATAAGTATTGAAACATTTAAGGGAATAACAAGCAATATCTCGAAAATGGTTCACTCAACAAAAAAATGTATGACATAAATTGTGTATTTTAACGCGATCTACATTTTTTGTGTAGTAAAATTTTGTCTACCTCTTATGGTTTACAAGTTATGCAAAATCGTTCACAATGAAGAATACTTTTGGAGACATTCCCAGAAAATTCAAGATATACATTTTATTTGTCATGAAAATATCTTAAACATATGATATTGTAATCAAAATCGTTAGAGCTATTTTTGAGAAAATTAAAATTTTCGAAAAATCTCCCATGTAAAGGGTAATCTGGGGTGGGGGGATTTTCTTGAAAACCTTCGTGTCACATCTCTGGAAGATACTGAACCTAAATACCAAGTTTGGTGTTTATCCGACTGTTCGTTTCTGAGTTATGCTGTTCACAGACAGACAGACACACGGACATGTTTCCAATAATGCTTTTTTGGATTCAGTGAGTCTCAAAACATGTATTTCCGGTGAAATCTCGGTATCGAATTTTTGGGTGGGATACAATACTTCCCCTACTAACTATACGTAGTAGAGAAGGTAAAAAGAGGTCATTTTCAGAAAAATGTCCCTGTGTGTGTGCGTCTGTGAACAGCTTAATTAAAAACCGAAAAGTCGGTTAAACACCAAATTTGATAAGTTCAGCATTTTCCAAGGATACGACACGAACATCTTCAAGAAAATCTCCCAAGCCAAACTACCCTTTACATGGAAAAATTTTCCTTATTTGTTTCCTTCTATCAGTCTAACATCAGTCTAGAAAGAGCCTTTGAGGGATGGGGTAGTGGTGGACAGACCCATACTCCCTCAGAAGTATGCTTACTGTCTGGTAAATCTAAGGCTACGGCGCTCCACCAGCTTTTGGTGAGCCTGGAGAGGGTGCTGGACTGTGGAGAACTCGCCATGGCAGTTTTCCTGGAAATTGACGGTGCTTTTAATAATATGCCTTTATGCACCATTTGGATATGTTATAGAGCGGCAGGGTCAGTCTGGTAGTGATAGACTGGATTATGACCTCCTTGGAAGGGCGGCAGGCTGTAGCGACCCTGGGAAGTGAGTCCGTGAGGGCAACTGTGCCCCGGGGCTGCCCACAAGGGGGAGTTTTGCCACCTACCTTGTGGTGTCTTGTGGTAGATTACTGCTGGACAATCTCAACAGGGGGTAATTCATGCTCAAGGCTATGCTGATGACATATGCCTTGTAGCAAGTGGAAAATTCCCGAGTACTGTTTTGGGACTTATACGGGGCTCCCTACAGGCTCTAGAGGAATGGTGTAGAGAAACTTGTCCGTTAACCCCGATAAGACTGAAATTATGATTTTCACAGGGAGAAGGAGGCTGCCAGATTTCGTAGAGCCCCACCTAATTGAGAAACTTTCCGGAGCGGAGAAGGACGAAGGAGTCATTCTGGATGCGGGGCTGAGCTGCGGGGTTGTGTTGATCACAAAGTTCAGAAGGCCTAATGCTTTGCGGGTCTGACGAAGACTCATACGACTGAGGTGGGGCCTGAGACCCAAGGCGGTCAAATGGGTAAACACCTCGGTTAAAAGACCGCCAATGTCTTCTGCAGCGCTGGTTTGGTGGCCTGCTTCTCACGTGAAGGTAGTGGCTGCCAAGCTGGACTCGCTGCAAAGATTGGCGTGTAATTATGATAATAATAGGGCCGGTGTGGACGACCCCTCGGTCCGCCTTAGAGATTCTGGTGGACCTTCTCCTTTACATTTGTTTGCGAAGGAGGTATCCAGGATAAGTGCACACCGACTCTGGACTGTAGGGGGATGGTGTCTTAAGCTACCCCACAAAGGGCACTCGCTGATCCTTTCTGGATTACGGGAGAAGTGTCCTATAACCCGGATGATCGAGGATTTGATGGGGCAAAAGGTATAACTAAGGTCCATCCTATACTGTAGTAATACCTCTCAGGAAGGAGTGGGACCCAGATACCAGGTCTTCCCGAAGGCAGAGGGGGCAGGACGTGGTTCCCGCCTTGGGGCAGTTCGGGACCCTAGAACCAGGCTTGTTGTTCCCCTTGGTCAAGATATTAAGGTTTTCCGGGCTGAGGTCTATGCGATCTTAGCCGGTGCTATGCATATTTAGACTATGCCATACGGACGAGCGGATATATACATATGTACATTAGTCGTCCTCGTGGACTAGTGGTACCGTGCTAGCCTCTAGTTCCCAAGGTCGCGGGTTCAAACCCGGCGGAGGGCAATGGAATTTTTCGGGCGTAAAAATTCTTAGCATGGCTTCCTTCGGAAGGGAAGTAACGCCGGTGGTCCCGTGTCGTAGATTTACGGCACGTAAAAGAACCTCAAAGCCTGATAAAGAGGCCTCTAAGCAAAATTACCGGTGTTTCACGCCCAATATAGAATGGGACGCTAAGGAACATAGTAGTTAAAGAGCATCCATAAATAAAACTCAATTTAATTTAATTTCATCTGTACATACATTGATTGCTAACTTGTCCCGGATCCTTAGCCTGAATTCGTGCTGTACTACGCTGAACACCGTTGTTTTTATGTAACCACCCGTAGTAAGTTCGGTAGTTAACCGACTTCTCGTTTTTTAGTTGCGCTGTTCTCTCTCTCTCTCACACACACACACACACACACACACACACACACACACACACACACACACACACAAACTAACAAACAAACCTTTGTCTAATACTACTATTTTTGGATTCAAGGAGTCTGAAAGCATGTATTACGGTGAAATGTTGGTAACGAATTTTTGGGTAGAATGCAATACTTGCTAGAGAAAGTAAAACGTGTGCAAGGAAAAACATGTATCAACTAGGAGTCACCTCTTATCGTGGAACGATTTACTGGTTTCTTAAGCAAGGCTGAGCGCTATACTATTGACCACATGTAGCATAAATTTAGAGGAAAGGCAGCGTCTCTGTGCAGTGTACATACAACATCGGCTTTTGCGTCCCTGGGAGTCTAAAATTAACATCTCACTAGATTCCCAAACAGAAACCGGAGCAGATGAAACGCTATAGGGCAACCATTTTGTCGACGCTGCGACGTAGAAGGACAAAATAGTGTAGGCGCTTTGGAAAAAAAATCTTGTGTGTTACACTCACATGAATTTCTCTACTCTTGTACAAACTATTTTTACAAACGCTTATTCTCCATCTACTTTATGTTAATCGAGATAAACATTTGCAGACTCTATCTTATTGCTAATTTTCTTGTAGATGTAAGGGGAATATATATTTACAAGGGCGATATAGAAATACAGTAGCCTTTAAGCACATACATATCTCTTAATAGCTGGTTGCTAGGTGCAGCACCATTCCCTTTGCCACAGATTAATACTCTTTGCATATCCAAGACAAAAAAAATTAATAACGAATTCCCATTTGAGAAAATAAGTATTGAAAAATTTAAGGGAATAACAAGCAATATCTCGGAAATGGTTCGCTTAACAAAAAAAATGTGTATGACATAAATTGTGTATTTTAATGCGATCTACATTGTTTGTGTAGTAAAATTTTGTCTATCTCTTATGGTTTACCAGTTATGCAAAAGTCGTTCACAATGAAGAATACTTTTGGAGACATTCCCGGAAAATTCGAGATATACATTTTATTTGTCATGAAAATATCTTAAACATATGATATTTTAATCAAAATCGTTAGAGCCATTTTTGAGAAAATTAAAATTTTCGAAAAATCTTCCTTGTAAAGGGTACTCTGGGGTGGGGGGATTTTCTTGAAAACCTTCGTGTCGCATCTCTGGAAGATACCGAACCTAAATACCAAGTTTGGTGTTTATCCGACTGCTCATTTCTGAGTTATGCTGTTCACAGACGGACACACAGACACACACGGACATGTTTCCAAAAATACTTTTTTGGATTCAGGGGGTCTCAAAACATATATTTCCGGTGAAATCTCGGTATCGAATTTTTGGGTGGAATACAATACTTCCTCTACTTACTATACGTAGTAGAGAAAGTAAAAATCATGTGTCTTATTAAACAATTCGCTTTTATAAGACAATAACATAGGAATATTGAGCAAAATTAGCTTTAAAATAGTTTGCAAATATACCCCAGGAAAATCAATAAATAACATGAAAAATACCTGTTAGTTAAATTTGATATGCTGCATTCACATTGCTTTTTCTCAGTCTACTACAAAGTATTCTTACAAAAAACTTATTATTTTAGTTATTTCTTGCTAATCCAGGTAAACTTTCAACTCACATTTTTACATTTCGTTGTAGAATAATGTAGGTAAAGGAATAGTTAGATTTTTTACTTTCTCTACTACGTATAGTAAGTAGGGAAATATTGTATTTCAACCAAAAATTCGATATCGAGATTTTACCGGAAATACATGTTTTGAGACCCACTGAATAAAAAAAAGCATTTTTGGAAATATGTCCGTGTATGTGTCTGAGAACAGCATAACTCAGAAACGAACAGTCGGATAAACACCAAACTTGGTATTTTAGGTTCAGTATCTTCAAGAGATACGACACGAAGGTTTTCAAGAAAATCCCCCCACCCCAGATTACCCTTTACATGGAACATTTTTCGAAAATTTTAATTTTCTCAAATGGCTCTAACGATTTTGATTAAAATATTATATTTTTAAGATATTTTCATGATAAATGAAATGTATATCTCGAATTTTCTGGGAATGTCTCCAAAAGTATTCTTCATTGTGCACGACTTTTGCATAACTGGTAAACCATAAGAGATAGACAAAATTTTACTACACAAAAAATGTAGATCGCATTAAAATACACAATTTATGTCATAGGCATTTTTTTGTTGGATGAACCATTTTCGAGATATTGCTTGTTATTCCCTTAAATTTTCCAATACTCATCCTTTTTCTCAAATTCGTTATTCATTTTTTTTTGTTCTGGACATGCAAAGAGAATGGAATACTCCATATAGCAACCAGCTTTTAAAATATTTGACTATGCTTAAAGCCTACCAATTCCCCTTGCATCTACAAGAAAAGTAGCAATAAGATTAACATCTCGATATCTCGATTAACATGAAGCATATGGAGAATAAGCGTTTGTAAAAATAGTTTGTACAAGAGTAGAGAAAGTCATGTGAGTGTAACACATCATATTTTTAAAGGGTGTGTCGCTATGTGGTGGCTTTGAAATTCAATGCTCTTTGCATTACCACTAGAAAAAAACCGAAGAGCGACTTACTTTGAGAAAAATTTAAGCATTTGAAAATTGAAACCAATAGCAAAGAGTGCTTCGGAAATGGTCAACGCCACAAATATTTTTATTTTATATAAATTGCGTGTTTTAAAAGATCTACATTTTTTGTGCAGTAAGATTTTGTCTATTTTTTTACGGTTTTCCAGTTACACAAAAGTCATTCAGAACTAAGAGGATTTCACCGGTTTTTCTCAGAAATTCGAGATATAATTTTACTTATCATGCAAATATCTTATAAATATGATATTTTAATAAAAATCGTTGAAACCATTTTTGAGAAAATAGAGGCTACGAAAATTTCTCGGTGTAAAGGTTAGCTTGGAGTGGGGGGGATTTTCTTGAAAATCTTCCCTTTACATTCTTGAACTTAAATAACTTTTAGTTTTTGAGTTATGCTGTTCACATACACGCGCGCGCGAGCCTGATTATTGTACGTCCGTGAACAACTTCCTCGTATGTCTTTTTGTCATAAATCCAATGGTTTTTACAACTTTTAAATTGAAATTTTACGTAAAACTTAATTTCTGAGCTAAACTTGACACGCTGAGAACTGCGTGAGCGTGTTCGTCGCGCGTCATTGAGGAGGGCTGGTAGTATGGATGTGACAAACAGTTATTTTCGGGTAACGGTTATAACTGTCACAGTTACTAGTAAACTTGTAATCGTTACTTTGGTAACCGTTATTGCGTAACTAGTAAACTTGTAATCGTTACTTTTACTTTGGTAACCGTTATTGGGTAACTAGTAAACTTGTAATCGTTACTTTGGTAACCGTTATTGGGTAACTAGTGACTTTGTAATCGTTACTAGGTAACCGTTATTCCGTAATTCATTACGTTGTAATCGTTATCCGTTATTGAGTAATTAGTTACTTTGGTAACCGTTATTGGATAAATAGTTACTTTGGTAACCGTTATTGGGTAACTAGTAACCTTGTAAACGTTACTTTGGTAACCGTTATTGGGCAACTAATTACTTTGCATTCCTTACTTTGTATTTGTTACTTTGATAACCGTTGTTGGGTAACTAGTAACCTTGTAAACGTTACTTTGGTAACCGTTATTGAGCAACTAATTACATTGCATTCGTTACTTTGTATTTGTTACTTTGGTAACCGTTGTTGGATAACTAGTTGCTTTGGTAGCCGTTATTGGGTAGTTACTTTGGTAACCGTTATTGGGTAACTAGTTACTTTGGTAACGGTTATTGGGTAGTTACTTTGGTAACCGTTGTTGGGTAACTAGTTACTTTGGTAACCGTTGTTGGGTAACTAGTTGCTTTGGTAGCCGTTATTGGGTAGTTACTTTGGTAACCGTTGTTGGGTAACTAGTTACTTTGGTAACCGTTATTGGTTAACTAGTTACTTTGGTAACTGTTATTGGGTAACTAGTTACTTTGGTAACTGTTATTGGGTAACTAGTTACTTTAGATTAGCTGTTGTTGGATAACTAGTTACTTCGGTAACCATTATTGGGTAACTAGTTACTTTGTATTTGTTACTTTGCTAACCGATATTGAGCAACTAGTTACTTTGATAACCGTTATTGGATAACTAGTTACTTTGGTAATTGTTATTGGATAACTAGTTACTTTGTATTCGTTACTTTGGTAACCGTTATTGGATAACTAGTTACTTTGTAATCATTACTTTGGTATGCGTTATTGAATAATTAGTTACTTTGTATTCGTTACTTTGGTAACCGTTATTGTGTAACTAGTTATTTTTTAATCATTACATTGGTAACGGTTATTGGATAACTAGTTACTTTGGTAGCCGTTGTTGGGTAACCAGTTACTTTGTTATGTTGCTTTGGTAACCGTTATTGGGTAACTACTTACTTTGTATTCGTTACTTTGGTAGCCGTAACATTAAGGTAACCGTTACGTTATTTTCGGCCCATCCCTAGTTGGGAGTATTGGTGCCCGGTCTTGATGTTTAAGGTTTACCTTTACACGTATGTGGCATGTGAATGCTTCTGTTGTGAACGTTACAAGGTTTTTGTTTAAGGGGAGATTTAAAGGTCTATTCTGCCAATGTTAAATCTGCTAAATACATGACCTATTATGTCAGAAATTATTTATGATATCAGACTGAAATGTTTACAGGATGTAGATGAGTGTCTTCTAAGTTCACTGATCTACTTTTATCCAATAAGTTTGTGTATTAAGGTATATGGGATTAAGTTCTTAATTATACCATCTTTCGATTAAATTTATCAGCAGTAATCGTGTTGTTAACATCAAAGTAGATCTACAACATAACTTAGAGATTGTTTTTAACACTAGAGCTTTTGGTTTATCTGGAAAAAATCAAAATTCGAGTGGGATTTAATTGACTATCTAACGATTAAAAGAAAAGATATAAAGACTACAAGAGACAAATACAATAAAATGTTAATTAACTTACTAAATTAACTGATCGAACTGCTTCCTTATGATGGTTCTATTTCTCTTGTGTTGTTTGTTGCCGTGTTGTTTTGATGAAGCCAACTTTGAATATGTATGCGGAAAACAAATGACGATCGCAAACAAATTAACAGCCGCTATATAGACAAATGCTACGGAGGTGATAAAAACAGACAAATGCTGGGGAGATAAAAATGTGGGTTGATTGGTTGAAACAAATCGTTTCGTAGCGTCTTATTGGTCAAAAGTAGTAAGAGTGCGATAGTCATTCTAAAATTTAATTTCGTTATGTTCAATAGTTTCTGAGAAAACGGGTCATTTATGCCATAAAATGTCATTCACAGAAAAATCCGCAAAGCAAAATGGAAAGTAACAAACTCGTGTGTATTTGCAAAGGAAGAAATCACATAGCTTGAGGAGTTTAGCACACAGAAGCTGTCATACTTAACAGTAGCACCAATTTGTAGAGCAAAACTTCCCCATAAACATGGGCTAAAGGTTGCCTCTCCTCCAAAGTCTGTAGGAGCTGTTTTTTTCTGTGAAAAGAAAGAGAGAGAGAGAGAGAGAGAGAGAGAAAGAAAGAATTCCCATTTGAGAAAAAGTTTAAGTAATGCAAAATTCAAACAAATAACAAGGGATATCTCGAAAATGGTTCACGCGACAAAAACATGTATATAACATAAATTGTGTGTTTTAATGAGATCTGCATTTTTTGTGTAGTAACATTTTGTACCAATTATGCGAAAGTCATTCAGAAGGAGGACTTTTGAGGACATTCCCAGAAAATTCAAGATACCTATACATTTCATTTGCGATGATTATATCTTAAACATATAATATCTTAATCAAAATCGTTAGAGCTATTTTTGAGAAAATAACATTTTTCGAAAAAGTCATGTAAAGGGTAGTCTGGGGTGGGGGATTTTCTTGAAAATCTTCGTGTCGCATCCCTGGAAGATACTACACTCAAATACCAAGTTTGATGTTTATTCGACTTTTCGTTTTTGAGTTATGCTGTTTACAGACAGACACACACATGGACATGTTTCCAAAAAGGCTTTATTTGGATTCAGGGCACCTCAAAACATGTATTTCCATTTACTTCCCCTACTTACTATATGTAGTAGAGAAAGTAAAAAGATGAAGTTATATTTTTTAACTTTAAAAACACCAATTTTGAATCTCATCTGCTTTTAGATAATGATACAATTTTACTGTGGAAGTGGTTAGCATTCTCGGTTTAATTGTTGATAGTAAATTACCATGGAACGAGTTCGTATGAGTAAAACTGAGACGAAATTATGTTTCTACACGTTTTGTTCAATATTTGTATCGGCTGAAACTGCAAAGATAGTATATTTTGCTTTAATCCACTCGGCAGTTACATACGGTATTGAATTGTGGGCATCAACGTCTAAAGCTAGGCTTAAGATTAATTGAGGGAGGGGACACCTAGCACATCGACCCGCAAGAGTTGTTTTGTGTGTACAACACCCGGGAGGAACGTGTGAGATGAAGGAACCACAGCAGACGTATGAGTTGAAGGATCGGCCGACGCGCAGAGCTTCCTAAGAGTTACAGGCCTGACCACCCGGCCGGAGAGCATTCAGCGGCGGCCCACCCAAGCCATTGGAGGGTGGCTCACAGGCTCCCTCCAGCTCGACCCGGCCGCCATCTGACGGGGCCGAGGAGTTCCAACGTGCAAGCCTCTGCGCCACGTATCCGCAACTGACCGCCATGCAGTCCCGGAGTCAACCTTTCACGTGAAAGAGGGAAATGCAATGAGGAAGAGAGAAATACCAGCTTCGCTTAGCGACCCGGAGAAACCCCGAAAAAAACCCATGGATCAGGAAGATCGGCAGCGGGAATCGAACCCAAGATCTCCCGAATGCGGGCCACAGACGTTACCGCCCAAGCCACTCCATTCGGTAACGTCTAAAAATAATTTTTATTCTACAGAAACGAGCTGTCAGATACGAGCATAGCAAAATTGCCAATGAGCAGCTCATGTAGGGAAGCACTTAAAACTTTGTCAATTCTTCCAAGTATTTTTAAATTAAAATTCATTTTATATATACGTAGCAAGTCACTTTCATAATATTCATCAATCCATAATCATAAAACAAGGGGAAACAGGACCTGATAATTCAAACACACATTAAGACTATATGAAAAAGGACTGATTATCCTATAGGCAGTAAATTATTTAATAAACTACCAGTCAACCTTCGGAATAACACCCCATTTATTAAGTTTAAACACATATAAACTAAACTTTTGAAAAATAAAGTAAACCGCAGTATCAATGAATTTTTAAACGACAATAGTATCCTAACTGATCTCTGCTAGTATGTGTGTAGATAACATGTGCCTATGCAACTATGTCACTGGGTCATTTATATACTTGTTTCTATACTTTGAGGCAGTATTTTTAACACTTAAATATCAGTCTAATTATATAATATAAAAAATAACAGCTTGCCTTAAAGCAATATATGTATAACAATATATAAACTATATGCAACAGTCATTGTATTATGTTTATATTATTATGTACATGTAAAATAATGTTTTGTAAATGTATTACGTAGTTTAACAATGTAGGAGCTGCGAAAATAGAAGCAAGCTGCTTTCCGTAGCAAACAGAATTACAAGTAGAAGCCGAAAGTTGCTAACAATGATAACTTTGAGACAACAATAAATTAGAACGTTTAATAAAGACTACTAATAATTCTTGGAACAATAATAATGTAATATTTAAAACAGTTTATAAATAGCCAATTAACAACTAGGAAAGCTTTAAGTTAAATAAAAGTATTCTATTGGAGTAGGCTTAGCCAATCAGAGACTTGAAACAGAGGAAATGTACAGATTCAGGCGAGAGACGCTACAAGATTGCGTACCCGATCGGTACGGTACACGTTCAGTGCGAGACAAAAAAATTCATTGCGGTGAGAATAATATAAAGTTTACGTGTTTAAAAGTGCAAATAACAATAATCTCACAGCTCTATAGTAGGATACATCAGTGAAGTGTTATTTAATCGTATGAAGTATTAATAAAAAAAAAGTACAATACAATTATAATTTGTTTAAGCCTTCATTCTTTAGCCACACCAGCCCTGCTAAGAGATACGTGCTTTACAAATTACTAATGACGCAGACGAGGTATACATACATAAATAAATATTAAAATAAACAGTTGGTTCTTAAACGTGGGGCGAAGGCCACCGGAAACTTTGTACCGTACGTGGGGCGAACACTCCTAGAAACAATATCCCGCAAATTGGTATCCATTACGTGCGTGGTTTAAAACAGCTTCAAATTGACGCCTATACGTGGCATAACCGGAACAACAATAAAACACCGCAAGTTTGGCTCCCATACTTATTGCTGAATTCACTACTGTAAATACCTATGCTTTTATAAACACTGGATTATGTTCTTAAACAATGCTTCAGTACACGTTAACTTGTTAAAAACGATAATAAAAATGAATCTAATTACCGTTACGCTCAATTTACGTGCTGTGCGCAAACCACATCACATCCAGAACGTTTGTATAACCTCCGCAGAGAGATCACCCCGAGCGTAGTTAGATAGTTCCCGAGGGAAAGCTGGCTTTAAGTGTTTTAGTTTTTATTTTCTTTACCAGCTATCTATAGTACATAAGAGGTATTATTGTGTTGCAATAAATAATTCGATGTCGAGATTTCACTGGAAATACACGTTTTTAGACTCCGTGAAAAAAAAATCTGTGTATGTGAACAGCATAACCCGAAAAGGAAATATCCGATAAATACCAAACATGTTATTTAGGTTCAGTATCCTCCAAAGATGCGACACGAATATTTTCAAGAAAAACCCCCAACCCAACTACCCTTTATATGGAAATTTTGGATTGTCTCAAAAGTGGCTGTAACACTTTTGATGAAAATACATGTTTAAAATATTTACATCACAACTACAATGTATATCTTGAATTTTCTGATGATTACATCATCTTCTTCACGGTGTAGACTTATTGGTCTGTTCCGCCTCCAAATCTGCCATATCGCCAATTTTTTGTTAGCCTTCTAATTGATCTTCCTTTTGGGTTGTGGTTCATTGCCTCTTTTGTTTTCCTTGTGATTGGTGCAACATTTTCGTCATATTTCCAAGCATATTGATATTCTCTGTGTAGAATATTTTTTTTACTTTCTGTTCGTTTCTAATATGACTTCTTTTTCTTATCCTTATCCAACCTATTTGGTTTATTTCTGACATTTTACTGGGGTGTAGGTATACAGGGGAGGGGGACATCTCGCGCACTGCGACCTAAAGGAGAACTGCTACGGCTACCACCATCCAATACCCGCCTTGAAGACCCAGCCCTCTAGGGTACACGGGGGAGCGAATTCCTCTAATTTATGTCCATTATTATTTATAAAATTCCTCCCTTAGTTCCTATCAAATTTGATACTGGAATATTACCAACTCTTGCATTTAGATCTCCAGCCACTTTTACTGAATCATAGAACTCATTGGAATCTTAGCTTTTTCCCTCTTCTGGAGAAGCATAAACTGTCATATATCCTTTTCTGTTTTTAATTCCAGGGTTCTCTAATATATGCTGGTTGTCTGAAAATGTCCGGTAGCTGTTTAACTCGAATGACGACTTAATTGACTTCATTTACCTTCCCTCTTCTTTATGAAATTACTGTACAATGATTTATAAGATTTTTTTTACGGTGAATCCTCCCCTTTACCTAACTACTTTCGTGAATCTATCATAAATACCTCTTGAAGCAGATACAATAGGAAGTTAAACTGAAAATCTCTTAATATCATAAGAAAGTTTTAAAAACTTCTTCACTATGGTGTCTAAGATTGGTTCTTTTCGAGGAACGGTAAACAATGTCACAAAACTAACTAGAGTTTGCAACAATTGCTCCGCAATACCTGGGATGACGCCAAATTGAGTTTGTGGGTGTAAGAATGCACGAATATGGCTTGGGGAGTCACTTCCCTTACACACCATTTCAATATCCCATCATTATGGCACCCCATCAAACCGTTCTGCAAGTTTTATAAGAGATTCGACAGATCTGTCTATAATGTTGCTAACTAGTACAAGCCTTTAAAAAATGTCGGGAGTCTCACCGAGTAAAATAGTAATAAATGTTGCTTTTGTAATCTGATTCTTTTTTGTCTGTGTTTGCAAGTCGCATTGAATTAAGTAATTCTGTATTCATGGAGATAATCTGGTGAACACAGTAGCATGAGGCATCGAACTAGAGGTAGGTCAACAAATGATTGTCTAAAAGCCACATATTGTTAGTACTTCTCTGTTCTGTTTCATTGTTTTAAAATACTTGCACATTTTTGTTCAATCAGCTTTCCATACATGTATGTGACTGATTTTTCACGCCCTGAAATTGCAGTGTCCAAATTATTAAGGTCCGGATAACCATGATCTTTGCTGTTCCTTCCAAAGGAAGAAACGTGGCCACAGAATTTACATATAGCTTGAGAGTCCATAACCAAACTGCCTTACTATATTGGGTGTTCATTTCAAAGTGCGCCATGACATGTTGCACGACGTCACATGTCTAGCCGCTGAGCCTAAGAGTTCATTCCGCTTAGTAGTTCCGCAGAGGCGTATGACTATGTTGGAGAAGTTGCCTAGTAAGCACGGAATTCTGCTTGAACGTGAGAAGCTTCCACGTCGTTGTTGCAACAATTGGCGGTCTGGACGGTATGTGTCCTATTAGAACCACTTTCGCACTGTGTTTTGTTTGGTCCATATCGAGAGCCCATGAAAGTTGTAAGTGGATTACTTGTTAACATCGCTAACGTAAGGCCTAGTCCACACCTCACTGCAAATACTCGCAAACATACAAGTGTTTTCAAACGAATGTGTTGACTGTTTTGTGAACTGGCAAACAAATGCATTGAATGTTTGTGAGCAGTTTGTGAAACAGCTGCAAGCATTAGTGGTATTTCCATATACGGGGTCTTCAGATTTATTCAGCCTTTGCCGCCAGTCGGTTGTCTGCACACTATGTCAATATTTTGAAGCGAGTTTATTACAGTATCTCTGGCAAAAGGTGAGTGGAAGGGGTGGATGTCAACAGTTTCGAGATCATCTTAGTGAAATGGGACTTGTATCGCACCTTTCCTGTACATATTTGCACTTGGAATGTCTTTCGCTTGCGTCTCGTGAACTCCCAATCTCAGCATGTATGCGGATAAGTTTTTTTTTTAGCGCAGTGTCTCGGCTTTAATGGCACAACTTTTCCATTACAAAAAAGCTTGTTCTACTCTATACCGCAATAAATGAAATGTTATACTTTTTTTTCTCGGGGCTTAGTAAAGTTCTGTGCAAGAACAGACAAAATCATTCACGCAGCGGCCAGTATTTTAAAGATAGACTTCCCCTCGTATACTTCCAGTTAGGAAGTAGCACAACCATGCAAATTCTGTGATCGATGGTCACTTCCATCTCGCATGCAATGAACGCACAAAATGCCCTAGTGAAAATTATTCTGCACCGCCGCAGTACATCAACATGTTTACGAAGCCGGAAACGCATGCAATCCGAGGTTCAATTCCACACCTTCCCTTTGAGACAAGGGGATCGCTGAATAATGACGTCATTAATTTAAATCGACTGGCGGTAAAGGCCGAATAAATCCGAAAACCATTATTTCCCGTTCAAGTAAAATATGCTGGTAAACGAAGATGTGGTGCAGAATATACTGGAAATATTTTAAAGGATTTGTAATTAAATTATGGTGCTGGATTTAAAAAATTGATCAGAGTGACACCAAGTGATTTTAAGTACCGATTCAAATGATATATCTCGAACACCCACTGTTCTTGTCGATGTATCAACAACACACTGTTGAAAAGAAATACAAAGTTTACATTATTGTTGTCATTAACATATCAGACGAGCTGCTCCCGCTAGAAATCACTGCATTGGGAATCTATTAACTTCTTTTGTTCACTCCGAAACTGATTTTTTATGCTTAAATTTTCTTCTCCATGTTCATTGCACTAACTTCATATTTTCTTGACAGGCTTTCG
This sequence comes from Deroplatys truncata, assembly GCA_030765065.1. Taxonomy (NCBI): domain Eukaryota; kingdom Metazoa; phylum Arthropoda; class Insecta; order Mantodea; family Mantidae; genus Deroplatys; species Deroplatys truncata. The sequence goes on from CM060979.1 coordinate 21,621,615, forward strand.
AGTACATCGATTTTCTTTGTCCTACTCTCATAATCTTCATGTCACATAAGCATGCAGTAGTATGTATGTCCTCGACCAATGACAATGTTGAAGCCCACATTTTCAAAAATATCTACTTTTTGTATTATTTTCTGATTTTATCCGCACAGTACTGAAAGGAACTGCAATACTGTTAGCGTCGTATACATCCGTCCACAAACACCTCCAGACCTGTGTTTATGATGCTGTCGACTTTAATTCCATGTCGGATGGAATACTCCCACGCAAAAAAAAAAAAAAAATAGTTTGCAAACTTATTTAAACATTGGCATGCATTTTATTGCTTGTCTATGCGCAATTGCATGCAGGTGTGGACTAAGTCTAAGGCAACATTTGTCAAGATGTGCGTTGCAGCTCCTTTCTGCGAATTTAAGCAAAAAGCATTATTTATGGGGAACGAATGGACGTTGGTAGGGTTACACAAGAAAAGATTAATATATTTATTTTACGCTTTTGTGTGACATTGTGAGGCATGTTATTTGGTCTACGTGTTGTGATTGATGTTACCGTATTAGTACTCTTCGGATTGGGCTCCGTGCTAGCTAGGCAACGTCCCCACCACATGTGTACTATGCTACGTCCTTCCCCTTGTTCGACTCAGAACAATGATATGACACACAGATGTCAGGGTTAAATTTACACACGAAGTTCTTTGTCTTGTCCTCGCTCTTCAGGCTTTTGAGACCGGGAGGTCTTCCTTTTTAACAAGTTCTGGTTTATCACTAAATGAACATGAGCGAAACTCAAATATTATCTGTTTAACCTCCTCATATGTAGGACTTACAGGCGGGTGCCTGGGGTCAGAGGCCCGTCGAGGAGCAGACACTCATGGATCAGACAGAACATCCAGGATGGGGGATCAGCCCGATGCCTGGTATGGGGAGGAAGTAGATGAAACGAAATGATGCTGAAATGGATGAAAGGAAAGGTGATGATGGAGCAGTTGGTGGAATGAATGGCGGTGGAAACCGGAGAACCCGCCCAGACGCCGCTTTGTGCACCACAAATCCCACATGCGGTGAGAGGCGAGCGGTCTAACCACTCGGCCACGGCGCCTTGATATAACGTAACTTTCAAAATCACTCTTATCGGATGTAGTGGCTAAAATTCTCATTCAAATATACTGCACGACTTATTCAGCTTTCACAAAAAGCGACGTTTACTGAGCTGAAAGCCATGAATAAACTCGCACGGTAACATTTCAGGTGTTCCTACTGTGACGTCACGCCAGCGCCTTGCACACACTAACACACAAAGCGGCAAGACTCCCATTGAGCAACAGGGAAATATTCTCTCCTGGTAGAAAATTCATTGTTCGCTTCCCGCCAAAACAGTCTTCTTTAAATGATTAATAATTTATATTTATTATGATTTAATATATTTTCAGATGCAGAGTATGGATTTAGAGCAGACAGATCAACACAGTCAGTAAGCTATTAAATAACATACAAATAGCAATAGACAAAAAGACAAACGTAATAAGTATTTTCTTAGACCTAACTAAAGCATATGATGTTCTGGATCATGACATCCTTTTATCTAAGCTTAATAAATATGGTATCCGAGGAGTAGTGAATGAATGGTTTAAGTCTTACTTAACAGACAGGCAACAGGTAGTAGAGATTAGTATGGAAAATGAAACAAAAATAACTAAGCATGTATATATGCCAAAGAAATTAAAACGAGTACCGCAAGGTTCAGTACTAGGCCCAATATTGTTTTTTCTGTATATAAACGATTTACCCTTGTATATTCAGGAAGCAGAAGTAATACTATATGCTGATGACACTAATGTTTTAGTACAAGGTTTGGATCAAAGTAGCTTATCGATACAGTTGTGCATGATTTGTACATGTGGTTTAAAACTAACAAGCTGATCATTAATAAAGAAAAAACTATACCCATATCATTTCACACATGGCAAAACAGAAATGTAGACAAACCCATGATAGAATACAAGGACAATACTATAATGTATGGGTAAAGAAACAAAATTTTTGAGGATGTACATAAATGAGAACGTGAAATTATTAACTTCTAAGCTTAGTTCTGCCTATTATGTGTTAAAATGCTGGAATAATAAAATAAATTTGCATGCTCTAAAAGGAGTGTATGTTTCATACTTTGAAAGCTTGCTAAGCTATGGTGTTGGGGGGGGGGTCCAGAAAACAAGGAAATCTTTAAGATACAGAAAATGACTATAGGATTAATGTATGGGGCAAATAGAACATCATCATGCACACATGTATTTAAAGAGTTAAAAATCCCCCCATTAGCCTGCATATTTATAATGGAAATAGCTTGTTATATTACACAATCTCACCAAGCAATGCTTGGAAGAAATGAAGATGTGCATAAATATAACACATGCCAAAAAACTACATACATGTCATTTTGCAGAACAAATACCCTAAAAACTAATGCTGTTCATAGGGGTATTAAAATATTCAATAAATTACCATCTGGCATAAAAAATGTAAAAAGTTTACCATTTTTTAAGAAAAAGATTAAATCCTTTTTGCTAAGACATGCCTTTTACTCAGTACTAGATATAAATCATAATGTACTGTAGCTTTAGGTAAAATATTATTGTGTACATATGCTTTAATAATATGTTGTATGTGTATTATATTTGATGAAATCATAATTTCTGTAAAGAATTACTACGGTGAATAAAGAATTGAATTGAATGTGTAGGAACTGAATTATATTAAATACAAATTTACTAGATTTACAGGACATGTATTGCATTCATGGAGCTCATTTTTAATATTAAAAGCATCTAAATTTAGAAATGCATAGTGCATTGATTGGTTTCGGAAAAGTTTTGACAATGTAAATAGTTGAAAACTCTGTTACATCCTGAGCAATAATTAATACCCTTCTGATCTTATTAAAATAATTAAGTAAGTAGTAATAGTCCCGGATGAGCCAATTGTTTTAACGATAATCCTGCCGCTAGGGGCGCTAGTGTCGCTAGTGTCGCTGCGTGCGACGGCGGCGGCGGTAAGTTTGAAAAGCGCCCTGAGCGTTAGGATTATCGTTAAATCGGTTGGCTCATCCGGGACGAGTTGAAAGAATTGAGGAAGTGACGTGTAGTGTTTTGATTGGTTCGTTAATTTGGGGTGGGAGATGGAGGAAGGGAGATGGAGGAGTATGGAGGTCGCGTGATGGAGAGGAATTGGGTGGCGAGGTGTTGTCTGTGCGGAGGTCGGTACTGAAAGAGGGGTAAAGATGGGGGGCGAGGGATAAAAAGTGTAACAGAAAGTGACGTGTGAAGTTGTGATTGGTGGGAGTAAGAAGTGATTTTATTGGTGGAAAGGAACAAATGAGAGTTGTTGATTGGTAGGAATAAGAGGGATTATGATTGGTGGAAAAGAAAAAGTTGTGGGAGTGGGGTATGTTGGAGGTGATGGGAAAGGTGAGTTTTGCTAGCAGCAAGATTTGCAAAAGCCTGTCTTGAACTGATCAGCAATTTTTGAACGTCGGATGGTAGTTTTCTTGAGTGGATAGAGAGATGGGGGCGATATGAGATGCGGTGGCGAAAATGGGGACTAGACAAGGTTGTTGAGACAAGAGGTTTAAGGACGAGGAAATTTGGAGGTTAGTGGTGAACACGGCGGTCGCAAGAGGTGGGGGTAAGGAGATGCAGTGGTGAGAATGGGAACTAAAAGAAGATGGGGGTAGCAAGAGTTTTAGAAGAGTAGATTTTGAGGTTAAAATAGTGGGAACTAAAAATGGCGGAGGGTCTACGACAAGGAGATGCGGTGAGAACTAAACAAGATGGCGGTCGCAAGAGGAGGGTAAGGAGATTTGAGGTTACAGTACGAAAACACGAAAGGATATATTCCTACGCCAAGCAGGTCCGAAAAATAATTATGCGTGTGGTACTTACCTGTTACCGGTGTGGATGCGTCACCAAAAGCGCGGCACGCGAGGCGGAAAAATAAAAGCAAACTGTTTTTGAAAATGCTTAACCAGCTTTAAGATCAACCAACATCACTACGCACTGATATACCTAGGTTTTTAAAGCGGTACAGACACCCTTTGCAGAGGCGTAATTTAACTATACCAAAAACCTGGTACTGGACCATCGTGATGGTCGCTAGCGTACGTAGGAGCAGGGTTCTCAAGCCGGTCGAAAGCGGTCAAAAACGTGTACGACGTAGGTGTTCGCAGTAGCTGCTGTCGAGTGAACCGTCGAGGTGTGAATAAACGAGATCTGTTCTCGCCGACAATTTGGTTCGGAGATGTGAGCAGCGGCGAGGTGTTGTGTGTGCGGAGGTCGGGACTGAAAGAGGGAAAAGATGGGGAGCGAGGGATAAAAAGTGTAACAGAAAGTGACGTGTGAAGTTGTGATTGGTGGGAATAAGAAGTGATTTTATTGGTGGAAAGGAGCAAATGAAAGTTGCTGATTGGTAAGAATAAGAGAGGTTATGATTGGTGGAAAGAAAAAGGAGTGGGGTATGTTGGAGGTGATGGGAAAGGTAAGTTTTGCTAGCAACAAGATTTGCAAAAGCCTGTCGTGAACTGATCAGCAATTTTTGAACGTTGGATGGTAGTTTTCTTGAGTGGATAGAGAGATGGGGCGATATGAGATGCGGTGGCGAAAATGGGAACTAAACAAGGTGGTTGAGACAAGAGGTTTAAGGACGAGGAAATTTGGAGGTTAGTGGTGAACATGGCGGTCGCAAGAGGTGGGGGTAAGGAGACGCGGTGGTGAGAATGGGAACTAAAAGAAGATGGCGGTAGCAAGAGGTTAGAAGAGTAGATTTTGAGGTTAAAATAGCGGGAACTAAAAATGGCGGAGGGTCTGCGACAAGGAGATGCGGTGAGAACTAAACAAGATGGCGGACGCAAGAGGAGGGTAAGGAGGTTTGAGGTTACAGTACCAAAACACGAAAGGATATATTCCTACGCCAAGCAGGTCCGAAAAATAATTATGCGTGTGTTACTTACCTGTTACCGGTGTGGATGCGTCACCAAAAGCGCGGCACGCGAGGCGGAAAAATAAAAGCAAACTGTTTTTGAAAATGCTTAACCAGCTTTAAGATCAACCAACATCACTACGCACTGATATACCTAGGTTTTTAAAGCGGTACAGACACCCTTTGCAGAGGCGTAATTTAACTATACCAAAACCTGGTACTGGACCATCGTGATGGTCGCTAGCGTACGTAGGAGCAGGGTTCTCAAGCCGGTCGAAAGCGGTCAAAAACGTGTACGACGTAGGTGTTGGCAGTAGCTGCTGCCGAGGCAACCGTCGAGGTGCGAATGAACGAGATCTGTTCTTGCAGGCAATCTGGTTGAGAGATGAGAGGCGCGGTGGTAAAAATGTGAACTAAATAAGATGGCGGAGGCACGAAGTTGAGGTTAAGGAGCGGCGAGGTGTTGACTGTGCGGTGGTTGGGGTCTGAAAGAGGGGGAAAGATGGCGAACGAGGGATAAAAAGTATAACAGAAAGTGACGTGTGAAGTTGTCATTGGTGGGAATAAGAAGTGATGTTATTGGTGGAAAGGAACAAATGAAAGTTGCTGATTGGCGAGAATAAGAGAGATTATGATTGGTGGAAAGAAAAAAAGGTGTGGGAGTGGGGTATGTTGGAGGTGATGGAAAAGGCAAGTTTTGCTACCAACAACATTTGCAAAAGCCTATCCAGAACTCATCAGCAATTTTAAATAACTAGTGTTTCGGGGGTTTTCTCTGGTTGGTAGACGAATGCAAGCTGTTTCTACCATACTTATATTATTCGTCTTTTTCCTTTTTTTTTTTTAAAATGACTAGTTTTTTTTTTTTTTTTTTTTTTTGGGAGTTTTCTGCGGATGGTAAACAAATGCAAGCTCTTTCTGCTTTTTCATAGGTTTTCCCTGGTTGGTAGGCGTTTTCTGTACTGGTTGACGAAGGCGTTTCTAATTTTGGAGGTTTTCTCAGGTTTTTAGCGGTTGTCCCTGCCCGGTAGGCAAATGATGAAGTTTTACCTTGTCGGCGCGCGGATACTAGGCACGTACTGGCGCGCACACACACACACACACAGAGAGACAGACAGACACACAGACAGGCACACACACGGACATGTTTCCAAAAATGCTTTTTTTTTTTTTTTTTTTTTTTTTTTTGATTCAGGAGGTCTCAAAACGTGTATTTCCGGTGAAATCTCGGTATCGAATTTTTGGGCGGAATGCAATACTTCCCCTACTTACTATACGTAGTAGAGAAAGTAAAAAAGTATTGAAAAATTTAAGGAAATAACAAGCAATATCTCAAAAGTGTACTATCTTGTTTTCAAGGGTTTTCCAGATCGGTAAGCGTTAGAATACTCTTAGAGCTTTTTTCAGGTTTTTTAGCGGTTGTCCCTGGCCGGTAGGCAATTGATAAAGTTTTTCTATAACGACGTCGTTTTGGCTTGTGGCGCACGGTTCCTAGGCACGTACTCGCGCGCGCGCGCACACACACACACACACACACACTAAAATAGTAGCGTATAAAAAAAACTGATTTGTTACACTCACATAACTTTCTCTACTCTTGTACAATCTAATTGGTAGCTTTTAAGCGATAGTCAAATATTTTAACGCTGGTTGCTATGTGGCGAATTCCATTCTGTTTGCATGTTCAGGACATAAAAAAAATGAATAAACGAATTTGAGAAAAAGTATAAGTATTGGAAAATTTAAGGAAATAACAAGCAATATCTCGAAAACGGTTCACTCAACAAAAGAAACGTATATGACATAAGTTGTGTATTTTAACGCGATCTACATTTTTTGTGTAGTAAAATTTTGTCTATCTCTTATGGTTTACCAGTTATGCAAAAAAGTCGTTCACAATGAAGAATATTTTTGGAGACATTCCCAGAAAATTCGAGATATACATTTTATTTGACATGACAATATCTTAAACATATTATGTTTTAATCAAAATCGTTAGAGCCGTTTTTGAGAAAATTAAAATTTTCGAAAAATGTTCCATGTAAAGGGTAGTCTGGGGTGGGGGGATTTTCTTGAAAACCTTCGTGTCGCATCTCTGGAAGATACTGAACCTAAATACCAAGTTTGGTGTTTATCCGACTGTTCGTTTTTGAGTTATGCTGTTCACAGACACACAGACACACAGACAGACACACACACGGACATGTTTCCAAAAATGCTTTTTTTTTTTTGGATTCAGAGATTCTCAAAACATGTATTTCCAGTGAAATCTCGGTAACGAATTTTTGGGTGGAATGCAATACTTCCCCTACTTACTATACGTAGTAGAGAAAGTAAAAATGAATAACGCATTTGAGAAAAAGTATAAGTATTGGAAAATTTAAAGGAAATAACAAGCAATATCTCGAAATACGGTTCACTCAACAAAATAAATGTATATGGCATAAGTTGTGTATTTTAACGCGATCTACATTTTTTGTGTAGCAAACTTTTGTCTATCTCTTACGGTTTATCAGTTATGAAAAAGTCGTTCACAATGAAGAATTCTTTTGGAGACATTCCCAGAAAATTCGAGATATACATTTCATTTCTCTCGACATTATCTTAAATATATGATATTTTCATCAAAATCGTTAGAGCCATTTTTTAATACAAAGAGAACGGGATTTCACAAGTGAAACAGTACTGTGATAACGATACCACTGAAACAAAAAAAAAAATCTGATGTGTAACACTCACATGACTTTCTCAACTCTTGTACAAAGTATTTTTACAAACGCTTATTCCCCATCTAGTTCATGTTAATCGAGATAAACATTTGCAAAATCTATTTTATTGCTAATTTTCTTGTATAAAAAAAAATCTGATGTGTAACACTCACATGACGTTCTCTACTCTTGTACAAAGTATTTTTACAAACGCTTATGCTCCATCTAGTTCATGTTAATCGAGATAAACATTTGCAAACTCTATTTTATTGCTAATTTTCTTGTAGATGTAGGGGAAAATATATTTACAAGGGGAATATAGAAAAACAGTAGCCTTTAAGCACATACATATCTCTTAATAGCTGGTTGCTATGTGCAACACCATTCTTTTTGCCACAGATTAATACTGTTTGCATATCAAAGACAAAAAAAAAATGAATAACGAAGTCCCATTTGAGAAAATAAATATTGGAAAATTAACAAACAATATCTCGAAAACGGTTCACTCAACAACAAAAATGTATATTACATAAGATGTGTATTTTAACGCGATCTACATTTTTTGTGTAGTAAAATTTTGTCTATCTCTTACGGTTTTTCAGTTATGAAAAAGACGTTCACAATGAAGAATACTTTTGGAGACATTCCCAGAAAATTCGAGATATACATTTCATTTCTCACGACATTATATTAAACATACGATATTTTTCATCAAAATCGTTAGAGCCATTTTTTTTAATACAAAGAGAACGGGATTTCACAAGTGAAACAGTACTGTGATAACGATACCAACAAAACTAATTATTATTCACCCACTGAAACACATAAAAAAAATCTGATGTGTAACACTCACATGACTTTTCTCATCTCTTGTACAAAGTATTTTTACAAACGCTTATTCCCCATCTAGTTCATGTTAATCGAGATAAACATTTGCAAACTCTGTTTTATTGCTAATTTTGTTGTAGATGTAGGGAAAATATATTTACAAGGGGAATATAGAAAAACAGTAGCCTTTAAGCACATACATATCTCTTAATAGCTGGTTGCTATGTGCAGTACCATTCTTTTTGCCACAGATTAATACTCTTTGCATATCAAAGACAAAAAAAAAAAATGAATAACGAATTCCCATTTGAGAAAATAACTATTGGAAAATTTAAGTAAATAACAAGCAATATCTCGAAAACGGTTCACTCAACAATAAAGATGTATATGACATAAGTTGTGTATTTTAACGCGATCTACATACTTTCGTACTCACCTATAAGATATAGAGGGTAGAGGTCGTACGAACGTAGCACTTTGAGAATCTATATTCAACAGTTGGTGTTACTCCTTAGAAAGGAAGTATCTGCTGATTTTTATTTAATTCTTTACATTTTACATAGCACGTATGCACTGGCACAACACAAAAGCACTACACACAATACTCAGTTTTAATATTTGCACTAATAACATCAGGAATAACTGAAGTCTGCAAACAGTCATTTCCCATGTGCAGCCTTACGTACAGAAAACGTGTGTGGCTGATCTATGTGTAAAAAGAGCCTGAGAGCGGATGTACGTCAGCGGTAAAATCTTTTAAATGCATTTTTATTGGCGATGGTAGAAATCGTGCAGTGGTGGATCGTGAAAATTCATATAAATGGATGTATCACCTCATAATAAGCCTCTATATACCAAGAATATTGAGTTTTTAAAAAGTCAGCAACTGTACCTGTGTTTCTATACGTGAACGTCAGATGGCAGCTTCGATACGTGTCCACGGAGACCTTAGTGCTAGGCAACTGTACCTCTGTTTCTATACGTGAACGGCAGATTGCAGCTTCGATACGTGTCCACGGAGACCTTAGTGCTAGGCAACTGTACCTCTGTTTCTATACGTGAACGGCAGATTGCAGCTTCGATACGTGTCCACGGAGACCTTAGTGCTAGGCAACTGCACCTCTGTTTCTATACGTGAACGGCAGATTGCAGCTTCGATACGTGTCCACGGAGACCTTAGCGCTAGGCAACTGTACCTCTGTTTCTATACGTGAACGGCAGATTGCAGCTTCGATACGTGTCCACGGAGACCTTAGTGCTAGGCAACTGCACCTCTGTTTCTATACGTGAACGGCAGATTGCAGCTTCGATACGTATCCACGGAGACCTTAGTGCTAGGCAACTGCACCTCTGTTTCTATACGTGAACGGCAGATTGCAGCTTCAATACGTGTCCACGGAGACCTTAGTGCTAGGCAACTGTACCTCTGTTTCTATACGTGAACGGGAGATTGCAGCTTCGATACGTGTCCACGGAGACCTTAGTGCTAGGCAACTGCACCTCTGTTTCTATACGTGAACGTCAGATTGCAGCTTCGATACGTGTCCACGGAGACCTTAGTGCTAGGCAACTGCACCTCTGTTTCTATACGTGAACGGCAGATTGCAGCTTCGATACGTATCCACGGGGACCTTAGTGCTAGGGAACTGCACCTCTGTTTGTATACGTGAACGGCAGATTGCAGCTTCAATACGTGTACACGGAGACCTTAGTGCTAGGCAGCTGTACCTCTGTTTCTATACGTGAACGGCAGATTGCAGCTTCGATACGTGTCCACGGAGATCTTAGTGCTAGGCAGCTATACCTGTTTCTATACGTCAACGGCAGATTGCAGCTTCGATACGTGTTCACGGAGACCTTAGTGCTAGGCAACTGTACCTGTGTTTCTATACGTGTCCACGGAGACCTTAGTGCTAGACAACTGTACCTGTGTTTCTATACGTGAACGGCAGATTGCAGCTTCAATACGTGTCCACGGAGACCTTAGTGCTAGTGCTAGGCAACTATACCTCTGTTTCTATACGTGAACGGCAGATTGCAGGTTCGATACGTGTCCACGGAGATCTTAGTGCTAGGCAACTATACCTGTTTCTATACGTGAACGGCAGATTGCAGCTTCGATACGTGTCCACGGAGACCTTAGTGCTAGGCAACTGTACCTGTGTTTCTATACGTGAACGTCAGATGGCAGCTTCGATACGTGTCCACGGAGACCTTAGTGTTAGGCAACTGTACCTCTGTTTCTATACGTGAACGGCAGATTGCAGCTTCGATACGTGTCCACGGAGACCTTTCGCTTCAGGTGACAAAATAACACTAGGCACTTGTGTGCCGTGGTGTAAGCCGCAATCACGGTATTGGTAGCGTGGATCTCCTTGGGGCTCTCCTCGGAGTTACCTCAACACCACGTACATGACCTGGTTCGTCACGGGTACGCAGGTCTGCACTACCACTTCCTCGGCGTTGAGCAGGCCCAGGAGGCGATCGTGCCGGTACACCAGCTAGCACGTGGACATGTTATCGCGCTGTGGTGTTGCGTGTGCGAGGTATGGAAACTCAAGGACGCAAAACATGCACGACCGAGGGTTAAAAAGCAGAACAAGTAGTGACGTGGAGCGTTGTGATTGGTGTAAATAAGACGATCTCTGATAGGTGGACAAATTGAAATAACGTGATGTGATAGGCGAAAATAAAATCAAAGGTGATTGGATGAAAAATGACGAGAAGGAATTAGCGGTGAATTTGTGAACTAAGATGGCGAAGATTTTTTTTTTTTTTAAAAAAAAAGGATAATATAAGTACGGCAACTGTAACGGTTTACGGCAAACGCGCGCCGCGCAATGCGTCACGCCGGGCATCTTGCTCAATATGATTTTTGTTTTATTGCCCGGGCGTGACGCATTGCGCGGCGCGCGTTTGCCGTAAACCGTTACAGTTGCCGTACTTATATTATCCTTTTTTTTAAAAAAAAAAAAAATCTTCGCCATCTTAGTTCACAAATTCACCGCTAATTCCTTCTCGTCATTTTTCATCCAATCACCTTTGATTTTATTTTCGCCTATCACATCACGTTATTTCAATTTGTCCACCTATCAGAGATCGTCTTATTTACACCAATCACAACGCTCCACGTCACTACTTGTTCTGCTTTTTAACCCTCGGTCGTGCATGTTTTGCGTCCTTGAGTTTCCATACCTCGCACACGCAACACCACAGCGCGATAACATGTCCACGTGCTAGCTGGTGTACCGGCACGATCGCCTCCTGGGCCTGCTCAACGCCGAGGAAGTGGTAGTGCAGACCTGCGTACCCGTGACGAACCAGGTCATGTACGTGGTGTTGAGGTAACTCCGAGGAGAGCCCCAAGGAGATCCACGCTACCAATACCGTGATTGCGGCTTACACCACGGCACACAAGTGCCTAGTGTTATTTTGTCACCTGAAGCGAAAGGTCTCCGTGGACACGTATCGAAGCTGCAATCTGCCGTTCACGTATAGAAACAGAGGTACAGTTGCCTAACACTAAGGTCTCCGTGGACACGTATCGAAGCTGCCATCTGACGTTCACGTATAGAAACACAGGTACAGTTGCCTAGCACTAAGGTCTCCGTGGACACGTATCGAAGCTGCAATCTGCCGTTCACGTATAGAAACAGGTATAGTTGCCTAGCACTAAGATCTCCGTGGACACGTATCGAACCTGCAATCTGCCGTTCACGTATAGAAACAGAGGTATAGTTGCCTAGCACTAGCACTAAGGTCTCCGTGGACACGTATTGAAGCTGCAATCTGCCGTTCACGTATAGAAACACAGGTACAGTTGTCTAGCACTAAGGTCTCCGTGGACACGTATAGAAACACAGGTACAGTTGCCTAGCACTAAGGTCTCCGTGAACACGTATCGAAGCTGCAATCTGCCGTTGACGTATAGAAACAGGTATAGCTGCCTAGCACTAAGATCTCCGTGGACACGTATCGAAGCTGCAATCTGCCGTTCACGTATAGAAACAGAGGTACAGCTGCCTAGCACTAAGGTCTCCGTGTACACGTATTGAAGCTGCAATCTGCCGTTCACGTATACAAACAGAGGTGCAGTTCCCTAGCACTAAGGTCCCCGTGGATACGTATCGAAGCTGCAATCTGCCGTTCACGTATAGAAACAGAGGTGCAGTTGCCTAGCACTAAGGTCTCCGTGGACACGTATCGAAGCTGCAATCTGACGTTCACGTATAGAAACAGAGGTGCAGTTGCCTAGCACTAAGGTCTCCGTGGACACGTATCGAAGCTGCAATCTCCCGTTCACGTATAGAAACAGAGGTACAGTTGCCTAGCACTAAGGTCTCCGTGGACACGTATTGAAGCTGCAATCTGCCGTTCACGTATAGAAACAGAGGTGCAGTTGCCTAGCACTAAGGTCTCCGTGGATACGTATCGAAGCTGCAATCTGCCGTTCACGTATAGAAACAGAGGTGCAGTTGCCTAGCACTAAGGTCTCCGTGGACACGTATCGAAGCTGCAATCTGCCGTTCACGTATAGAAACAGAGGTACAGTTGCCTAGCACTAAGGTCTCCGTGGACACGTATCGAAGCTGCAATCTGCCGTTCACGTATAGAAACAGAGGTACAGTTGCCTAGCACTAAGGTCTCCGTGCACACGTATCGAAGCTGCAATCTGCCGTTCACGTATAGAAACAGAGGTGCAGTTGCCTAGCGCTAAGGTCTCCGTGGACACGTATCGAAGCTGCAATCTGCCGTTCACGTATAGAAACAGAGGTGCAGTTGCCTAGCACTAAGGTCTCCGTGGACACGTATCGAAGCTGCAATCTGCCGTTCACGTATAGAAACAGAGGTACAGTTGCCTAGCACTAAGGTCTCCGTGGACACGTATCGAAGCTGCAATCTGCCGTTCACGTATAGAAACAGAGGTACAGTTGCCTAGCACTAAGGTCTCCGTGGACACGTATCGAAGCTGCCATCTGACGTTCACGTATAGAAACACAGGTACAGTTGCTTACTTTTTAAAAACTCAATATTCTTGGTATATAGAGGCTTATTATGAGGTGATACATCCATTTATATGAATTTTCACGATCCACCACTGCACGATTTCTACCATCGCCAATAAAAATGCATTTAAAAGATTTTACCGCTGACGTACATCCGCTCTCAGGCTCTTTTTACACATAGATCAGCCACACACGTTTTCTGTACGTAAGGCTGCACATGGGAAATGACTGTTTGCAGACTTCAGTTATTCCTGATGTTATTAGTGCAAATATTAAAACTGAGTATTGTGTGTAGTGCTTTTGTGTTGTGCCAGTGCATACGTGCTATGTAAAATGTAAAGAATTAAATAAAAATCAGCAGATACTTCCTTTCTAAGGAGTAACACCAACTGTTGAATATAGATTCTCAAAGTGCTACGTTCGTACGACCTCTACCCTCTATATCTTATAGGTGAGTACGAAAGTATGTAGATCGCGTTAAAATACACAACTTATGTCATATACATCTTTATTGTTGAGTGAACCGTTTTCGAGATATTGCTTGTTATTTACTTAAATTTTCCAATAGTTATTTTCTCAAATGGGAATTCGTTATTCATTTTTTTTTTGTCTTTGATATGCAAAGAGTATTAATCTGTGGCAAAAAGAATGGTACTGCACATAGCAACCAGCTATTAAGAGATATGTATGTGCTTAAAGGCTACTGTTTTTCTATATTCCCCTTGTAAATATATTTTCCCTACATCTACAACAAAATTAGCAATAAAACAGAGTTTGCAAATGTTTATCTCGATTAACATGAACTAGATGGGGAATAAGCGTTTGTAAAAATACTTTGTACAAGAGATGAGAAAAGTCATGTGAGTGTTACACATCAGATTTTTTTTATGTGTTTCAGTGGGTGAATAATAATTAGTTTTGTTGGTATCGTTATCACAGTACTGTTTCACTTGTGAAATCCCGTTCTCTTTGTATTAAAAAAAATGGCTCTAACGATTTTGATGAAAAATATCGTATGTTTAATATAATGTCGTGAGAAATGAAATGTATATCTCGAATTTTCTGGGAATGTCTCCAAAAGTATTCTTCATTGTGAACGTCTTTTTCATAACTGAAAAACCGTAAGAGATAGACAAAATTTTACTACACAAAAAATGTAGATCGCGTTAAAATACACATCTTATGTAATATACATTTTTGTTGTTGAGTGAACCGTTTTCGAGATATTGTTTGTTAATTTTCCAATATTTATTTTCTCAAATGGGACTTCGTTATTCATTTTTTTTTTGTCTTTGATATGCAAACAGTATTAATCTGTGGCAAAAAGAATGGTGTTGCACATAGCAACCAGCTATTAAGAGATATGTATGTGCTTAAAGGCTACTGTTTTTCTATATTCCCCTTGTAAATATATTTTCCCCTACATCTACAAGAAAATTAGCAATAAAATAGAGTTTGCAAATGTTTATCTCGATTAACATGAACTAGATGGAGCATAAGCGTTTGTAAAAATACTTTGTACAAGAGTAGAGAACGTCATGTGAGTGTTACACATCAGATTTTTTTTTATACAAGAAAATTAGCAATAAAATAGATTTTGCAAATGTTTATCTCGATTAACATGAACTAGATGGGGAATAAGCGTTTGTAAAAATACTTTGTACAAGAGTTGAGAAAGTCATGTGAGTGTTACACATCAGATTTTTTTTTTTGTTTCAGTGGTATCGTTATCACAGTACTGTTTCACTTGTGAAATCCCGTTCTCTTTGTATTAAAAAATGGCTCTAACGATTTTGATGAAAATATCATATATTTAAGATAATGTCGAGAGAAATGAAATGTATATCTCGAATTTTCTGGGAATGTCTCCAAAAGAATTCTTCATTGTGAACGACTTTTTCATAACTGATAAACCGTAAGAGATAGACAAAAGTTTGCTACACAAAAAATGTAGATCGCGTTAAAATACACAACTTATGCCATATACATTTATTTTGTTGAGTGAACCGTATTTCGAGATATTGCTTGTTATTTCCTTTAAATTTTCCAATACTTATACTTTTTCTCAAATGCGTTATTCATTTTTACTTTCTCTACTACGTATAGTAAGTAGGGGAAGTATTGCATTCCACCCAAAAATTCGTTACCGAGATTTCACTGGAAATACATGTTTTGAGAATCTCTGAATCCAAAAAAAAAAAAGCATTTTTGGAAACATGTCCGTGTGTGTGTCTGTCTGTGTGTCTGTGTGTCTGTGAACAGCATAACTCAAAAACGAACAGTCGGATAAACACCAAACTTGGTATTTAGGTTCAGTATCTTCCAGAGATGCGACACGAAGGTTTTCAAGAAAATCCCCCCACCCCAGACTACCCTTTACATGGAACATTTTTCGAAAATTTTAATTTTCTCAAAAACGGCTCTAACGATTTTGATTAAAACATAATATGTTTAAGATATTGTCATGTCAAATAAAATGTATATCTCGAATTTTCTGGGAATGTCTCCAAAAATATTCTTCATTGTGAACGACTTTTTTGCATAACTGGTAAACCATAAGAGATAGACAAAATTTTACTACACAAAAAATGTAGATCGCGTTAAAATACACAACTTATGTCATATACGTTTCTTTTGTTGAGTGAACCGTTTTCGAGATATTGCTTGTTATTTCCTTAAATTTTCCAATACTTATACTTTTTCTCAAATTCGTTTATTCATTTTTTTTATGTCCTGAACATGCAAACAGAATGGAATTCGCCACATAGCAACCAGCGTTAAAATATTTGACTATCGCTTAAAAGCTACCAATTAGATTGTACAAGAGTAGAGAAAGTTATGTGAGTGTAACAAATCAGTTTTTTTTATACGCTACTATTTTAGTGTGTGTGTGTGTGTGTGCGCGCGCGCGCGAGTACGTGCCTAGGAACCGTGCGCCACAAGCCAAAACGACGTCGTTATAGAAAAACTTTATCAATTGCCTACCGGCCAGGGACAACCGCTAAAAAACCTGAAAAAAGCTCTAAGAGTATTCTAACGCTTACCGATCTGGAAAACCCTTGAAAACAAGATAGTACACTTTTGAGATATTGCTTGTTATTTCCTTAAATTTTTCAATACTTTTTTACTTTCTCTACTACGTATAGTAAGTAGGGGAAGTATTGCATTCCGCCCAAAAATTCGATACCGAGATTTCACCGGAAATACACGTTTTGAGACCTCCTGAATCAAAAAAAAAAAAAAAAAAAAAAAAAAAAAAAAGCATTTTTGGAAACATGTCCGTGTGTGTGCCTGTCTGTGTGTCTGTCTGTCTCTGTGTGTGTGTGTGTGTGTGTGCGCGCCAGTACGTGCCTAGTATCCGCGCGCCGACAAGGTAAAACTTCATCATTTGCCTACCGGGCAGGGACAACCGCTAAAAACCTGAGAAAACCTCCAAAATTAGAAACGCCTTCGTCAACCAGTACAGAAAACGCCTACCAACCAGGGAAAACCTATGAAAAAGCAGAAAGAGCTTGCATTTGTTTACCATCCGCAGAAAACTCCCAAAAAAAAAAAAAAAAAAAAAACTAGTCATTTTAAAAAAAAAAAAGGAAAAAGACGAATAATATAAGTATGGTAGAAACAGCTTGCATTCGTCTACCAACCAGAGAAAACCCCCGAAACACTAGTTATTTAAAATTGCTGATGAGTTCTGGATAGGCTTTTGCAAATGTTGTTGGTAGCAAAACTTGCCTTTTCCATCACCTCCAACATACCCCACTCCCACACCTTTTTTTCTTTCCACCAATCATAATCTCTCTTATTCTCGCCAATCAGCAACTTTCATTTGTTCCTTTCCACCAATAACATCACTTCTTATTCCCACCAATGACAACTTCACACGTCACTTTCTGTTATACTTTTTATCCCTCGTTCGCCATCTTTCCCCCTCTTTCAGACCCCAACCACCGCACAGTCAACACCTCGCCGCTCCTTAACCTCAACTTCGTGCCTCCGCCATCTTATTTAGTTCACATTTTTACCACCGCGCCTCTCATCTCTCAACCAGATTGCCTGCAAGAACAGATCTCGTTCATTCGCACCTCGACGGTTGCCTCGGCAGCAGCTACTGCCAACACCTACGTCGTACACGTTTTTGACCGCTTTCGACCGGCTTGAGAACCCTGCTCCTACGTACGCTAGCGACCATCACGATGGTCCAGTACCAGGTTTTGGTATAGTTAAATTACGCCTCTGCAAAGGGTGTCTGTACCGCTTTAGAAACCTAGGTATATCAGTGCGTAGTGATGTTGGTTGATCTTAAAGCTGGTTAAGCATTTTCAAAAACAGTTTGCTTTTATTTTTCCGCCTCGCGTGCCGCGCTTTTGGTGACGCATCCACACCGGTAACAGGTAAGTAACACACGCATAATTATTTTTCGGACCTGCTTGGCGTAGGAATATATCCTTTCGTGTTTTGGTACTGTAACCTCAAACCTCCTTACCCTCCTCTTGCGTCCGCCATCTTGTTTAGTTCTCACCGCATCTCCTTGTCGCAGACCCTCCGCCATTTTTAGTTCCCGCTATTTTAACCTCAAAATCTACTCTTCTAACCTCTTGCTACCGCCATCTTCTTTTAGTTCCCATTCTCACCACCGCGTCTCCTTACCCCCACCTCTTGCGACCGCCATGTTCACCACTAACCTCCAAATTTCCTCGTCCTTAAACCTCTTGTCTCAACCACCTTGTTTAGTTCCCATTTTCGCCACCGCATCTCATATCGCCCCATCTCTCTATCCACTCAAGAAAACTACCATCCAACGTTCAAAAATTGCTGATCAGTTCACGACAGGCTTTTGCAAATCTTGTTGCTAGCAAAACTTACCTTTCCCATCACCTCCAACATACCCCACTCCTTTTTCTTTCCACCAATCATAACCTCTCTTATTCTTACCAATCAGCAACTTTCATTTGCTCCTTTCCACCAATAAAATCACTTCTTATTCCCACCAATCACAACTTCACACGTCACTTTCTGTTACACTTTTTATCCCTCGCTCCCCATCTTTTCCCTCTTTCAGTCCCGACCTCCGCACACACAACACCTCGCCGCTGCTCACATCTCCGAACCAAATTGTCGGCGAGAACAGATCTCGTTTATTCACACCTCGACGGTTCACTCGACAGCAGCTACTGCGAACACCTACGTCGTACACGTTTTTGACCGCTTTCGACCGGCTTGAGAACCCTGCTCCTACGTACGCTAGCGACCATCACGATGGTCCAGTACCAGGTTTTTGGTATAGTTAAATTACGCCTCTGCAAAGGGTGTCTGTACCGCTTTAAAAACCTAGGTATATCAGTGCGTAGTGATGTTGGTTGATCTTAAAGCTGGTTAAGCATTTTCAAAAACAGTTTGCTTTTATTTTTCCGCCTCGCGTGCCGCGCTTTTGGTGACGCATCCACACCGGTAACAGGTAAGTACCACACGCATAATTATTTTTCGGACCTGCTTGGCGTAGGAATATATCCTTTCGTGTTTTCGTACTGTAACCTCAAATCTCCTTACCCTCCTCTTGCGACCGCCATCTTGTTTAGTTCTCACCGCATCTCCTTGTCGTAGACCCTCCGCCATTTTTAGTTCCCACTATTTTAACCTCAAAATCTACTCTTCTAAAACTCTTGCTACCCCCATCTTCTTTTAGTTCCCATTCTCACCACTGCATCTCCTTACCCCCACCTCTTGCGACCGCCGTGTTCACCACTAACCTCCAAATTTCCTCGTCCTTAAACCTCTTGTCTCAACAACCTTGTCTAGTCCCCATTTTCGCCACCGCATCTCATATCGCCCCCATCTCTCTATCCACTCAAGAAAACTACCATCCGACGTTCAAAAATTGCTGATCAGTTCAAGACAGGCTTTTGCAAATCTTGCTGCTAGCAAAACTCACCTTTCCCATCACCTCCAACATACCCCACTCCCACAACTTTTTCTTTTCCACCAATCATAATCCCTCTTATTCCTACCAATCAACAACTCTCATTTGTTCCTTTCCACCAATAAAATCACTTCTTACTCCCACCAATCACAACTTCACACGTCACTTTCTGTTACACTTTTTATCCCTCGCCCCCCATCTTTACCCCTCTTTCAGTACCGACCTCCGCACAGACAACACCTCGCCACCCAATTCCTCTCCATCACGCGACCTCCATACTCCTCCATCTCCCTTCCTCCATCTCCCACCCCAAATTAACGAACCAATCAAAACACTACACGTCACTTCCTCAATTCTTTCAACTCGTCCCGGATGAGCCAACCGATTTAACGATAATCCTAACGCTCAGGGCGCTTTTCAAACTTACCGCCGCCGCCGTCGCACGCAGCGACACTAGCGCCCCTAGCGGCAGGATTATCGTTAAAACAATTGGCTCATCCGGGACTATTACTACTTAAGTAGATACAAAAATAGGTATAAACATTTGGACACTACAAAATCAGAGGAAATGGTTAATCCTAAAATTAAACTTAAAGCATGCATAAAAATGTTTATATATTGATTTAATAATTAAAAGTAAGAAAGATGGCTTGCAAAAAATAAATGTAGAACTACAGAATTTTAAAATTACAAAATTAAGTTCATCAGAAAGGAAACTAAAATAACTGCTCACCGCTGAAAACATTTTCTGTGTTTCAAAATAATAATAGAAAACAAATTTAATAATTTACATTGCATTTTAAACTTTTATATAAAGGTATGGAAAACAAAGTTAATAAACTTCTATCCATATTTGGAACATTTTAATAAGACATTAAAAGTGAGGCACAATGCTGGAATAAAGTTTTACAAGATAATAGCTATGATATGCTAATATTTGGGTAAATCATTGATAATGTGTGAAAGAGCTGAAATTCCTCCATAGAGATTAAGGCTGTATCAGACTAAATAACATACGGAATGAAGATACACAGCAACAACCAGGAATATAGAATGCGAATGAAAAATTAATGCATTTAAAGAAAACTGGAGGATAAACATAAAACAGCCACCCAGAAAACAATGGAAATGATTATTATTTTGAAGCTGGAACAGACATGCCTGCATAACCGATGTGGCAAAGATGAAGAAAAAATAGAATAAAAGGAATTTGTAAATAAGGTTTGCTATGCAAATGACTCAAGTTTTTAGTCACAAGAGACTTAAATAGAAGTGCTATGATATGATTTAAACTTGTAGGGGACCTCATTTAGAAAGACAGTGATAACAGTTAATGGAAGTAACGCAAATATTCCAGTTATAAAAGCAGCCATACAACAATATTGGCTAAGACAGCTGGTTAAATAATATAAATTATCAAATGACCTTAATAATTATTCAATTTCTGGTTTTGCTGGAAGTAACAAACTGTTATATTTTAAATAGCACACTGTGTATTATATTCATATAACTGAATTTTAAAAATACACAGGGATTGCGTAATTTTTCATGTGCTTCAAATTAAAGAAAACTGTTAACTGAAGCCACGAAACAATGTAATATTTATGGCATTCTTTCTTTACTACTTAACTAAGATTGAGCAAGCCCAAAAATTCAGTAATGTGATTTCACCAGAATACATGTTTTGAACCTCAAAACCGTCTATCAGTGAACAGTATTACTCATAAATGAGAACTTAAATACGTACCAAACCTTGTGTTTAAGTCTGTCCATCTTTTAAACATGCAAAGTGCAGACTTCCACTGCTCCAAATAATCGTTTAAATGGAAAACATACAGTTCTAAAGAGTTTGATTAAAATAACATCTGTTTGAGATATTGACATGATGAGTAAACTGTTCCACTTAAGTTTTCTATAATTATTGGAAAACCATAAAAAAGAAATCTGTTATAATCACATGACACTCTATCCAATACCCAATTATGATTAATAATAATAACAAAGCTGTAATGCAACTTTGTTGCAACAAAGTTATTTAACTAGTACACATATATAATAAAAGATAACTTTTTCTAAAAAAATGTGTTGGTTTGTTTTTAAAAGGGGAGTTCGGAAGACTCAAAACTAGAATTTTCAGTGAAATCACGGCATCAAATTTTTGGGTGGAATACTATACTTCTTTATTTACTGTAAGTACATTGTAGAGAAAGTAAAAGTAGACATGGAATTTGTATACACTAAAAATATCTAAAATATGCAAGCATTTCTGCAGTTAAACATAAGCTCTATAACTTTGAAATATGAACTTATTAACTTTAAGCTTATGCGTGTACTTACAATGTATATTCTTCCTTAGACATTACTCCAGTGATTGTAATTTGATTTGCAGTATACAATGATCATTTTCTCCAAATGCTCAGGTGAGAGTTTATGGTGTTCATTGGTTAACACAAGTTTGTCTGCTGAGAAGGATCTTTCCACATCTACAGATGTTATTGGACAAAACTTGATAACACTTACTATGGGGAAACTTTTTCAGGAAGCAGCATGTTTTCACTTTTAAGATATTTATTTACAGAACACAAAATGTAAATGTCAGGATTTCTCTCTCAAACAGTGCGCTTAATTTTCTTGCATACTTTAAAGCACTGGTTTACTCTGAACCTAATTGAGAATTGATAAAGATTCTTGTAAAGACAAACCAGATTTTTCAAGTTTTGTTGTTGTTTGTTTGCTTATAAGTTTAAAATGTGCCTTGATTACAGTCAAGTCCTTTAGCAAATACTGTCTCCCCAATATGGTGGTTGGTGAGGCACAAGTCTGTCCTGATTAAAAGGTACTCAAAATAATTCACAAAATATGTGAACTCTTTAGGCTTTGAAGTGTTGAAAAAGAATGAAGCAAATAGCCTTCAGCAAATATTATGTACCTATCTGTCAAAAGCAAATGGTTATTTATACAACAATGTAAGACTGGTTAAGAGCATGGTATACTACACATGCAGTGTAAATAAATAATAAAAATCTGATGTGTTACACTCACATGACTTTCTCTACTCTTGTACAATCTATTTTTACAAACGCCTATTCTCCATATGCTTCATATTAATCGAGGTATCGAGATGTCAATCTTATTTGTAATTTTCTTGTAGATGCAAGGGGAATATGGTAGCTTTTAAGCGATAGTCAAATATTTTATCGCTGGTTGTTATGTGGCGCATTCCATTCTCTTTGCATGTCCAGGACATAAAAAATGAATAACGAATTTGAGAAAAAGTATAAGTATTGGAAAATTTAAGGAAATAACAAGCAATATCTCGAAAACGGTTCACTCAACAAAAAAAATGTATATGATATAAGTTGTGTATTTTAACGCGATCGACATTTTTTGTGTAGTAAAATTTTGTCTATCTCTTATGGTTTACCAGTTATGAAAAAGTCGTTCATAATGAAGAATACTTTTGGAGACATTCCCAGAAAATTCGAGATATACATTTTATTTATCATGACAATATCTTAAACATATGATATTTTAATCAAAATCGTTAGAGCCGTTTTTGAGAAAATTAAAATTTTCGAAAAATGTTCCATGTAAAGGGTAGTCTGGGGTGGGGGGATTTTCTTGAAAACCTTCGTGTCGCATCTCTGGAAGATACTGAACCTAAATACCAAGTTTGGTGCTTATCCGACTGTTCGTTTTTGAGTTATGCTGTTCACACACACACAGACACACACACGGACATGTTTCCAAAAATGCTTTTTTTGGATTCAGGAGGTCTCAAAACATGTATTTCCGGTGAAATCTCGGTATCGAATTTTTGGGTGGAATGCAATACTTCCCCTACTTACTATACGTAGTAGAGAAAGTAAAAATAATTGTTAATTAAAGTAAGAGGGAGTAACTCACAGTAGAACCAAAAGGTATAAAACCAACAATAATTAAATTTACTTTCTAGTGTTTTGTCATCTAAACTCTGAATGTGGGTGAAAAATGTAAATTAAAATTACGAAATTCATATTTGTTGGACACGTTTTACAGATGCAAGCTGAAGATCTCCAAGACACTACCAATCTCAAACAACTGTTTGTGTCTGGACACTTTAGTTATTTTGATTAAAAATAACCCATGTTTGAAATACAGGCATTGGAAATAAAATGCATGACTTTAATTTTCTGTAAGCAGTCTGTTTAAGTCCTTTTACCTTGCCAAATGTTACATAAGAGGTAAGACAAGCTTAAAACAGGAAGAATGTGAATCTTATTGAAGGATAGAGTAAATCAAATACAAATGTTCACTGTTGTTCATTTGGATTTTCCAATGCCTGGGACTGTACATCATGAAATATTAGGAGATACTTTTTCTCAAAGATAATTGAGAAGTTGATATACACCTGATTAGGGACTTTCTTGGAATCACATTTCCTTATTTCCAATTCACAGTATGGGTTTTGAAAAAAAAAATTAAGTGCTTTATTTTAATTCCTTGTTCATGTCTTAACAAAAAATCTTAAAAATCACTCACTGGGTTTAAATTTAGATGTGTCAAAAGCTTTTGACACTGTAAAATCACTGGTTACTACTCGAGAAACTTAATTCATATGGCATCAAGGATAGCCAATCAATGGTTTCAATCCTCTAAAGAATGGGAAGCAGTTTGTGGAAACAGACTCACACAGATCTAACCAAAGGCCTATTGATCATGGCATCCTGCAAGGTTCAATCTGGGGGCCAATTTTATTCATACTTATATCAATGACCTCCGACTGAATTATCATATATAAACTCTGTTTTGTTTGCTGCTGTGTTCAGTGGTAAAGACCTAAATATTCTCCAAGATGGCAGTAACAGGGCAAATGCAAAGTTGAGTACATGGCTAAAGAAAAATAAACTGGTCTTAAATGTTGAAAAAATGTATGCATGCACTTCAGCAGCCAAGTAATAAACCAACAATCTGATGTGAATATTAGCATTGGAAATTAAAAAATTAAGCAAACTGGCACCACAAAGTTTCATGGAGTATGGACTGATACTGATCTAACATGAAAGACTCGTATAAATTTAGAATTACAAAGCTCAGCAAATTAAGCTATGCAATAAGTGTCTTTAGTTATAGATCTGAAATTTTAAAAGCAGCCTATTTTGGATACATAACATTCTTTACTTTCTTATATCATAATCTTCTGGGGATCTTCAACTAAATTGATTGATATATTTATACTACATAAGCGCATTGTAAAAATCATGAAACGTATTCCTGTAAATTCACCAACTAAACCAATGTTTAAAGAATTCGGTATATTACCATTAACCTGTATTTACATTTTTGAGACTGTTTTCATTTATAACAATCTATCATATTGTAACAGGCTACCATTCCTATAATGCCAGGGGATCACATAACTTGCATCTCAATCACCAAAGCAATAAAATCTGTTTTCAAAGTATGTCACACCAGGCATTAGCTCTTTAAGAAACTACTAGGTAACTGAAACTCCTAAATCACAAAACAGTTCAAACATAAAGGTAAAAATCATCTCTAAACTCACCTGTTCTACAGAAGGTATTAATGAATTTGTGACTACTCCATTTTCCTGAACTAATACTTACTCTCATGTAAATAGTTTGTAATCTTGTTTAAGTTTCTGTTAAATTGTACATATTAATTGTAAATCGTATACTAGATGTGATTTGTTACTTGAATCCTTTGAATTTTTGTAATTCTTTTGGTGAATCAATCTTACATGCACAAATTGAAATTTTTATTACTCTAGGCTCATTTTTTACAGCAAAATCTACTGGAAAACCTACCTGTTTCTGAGACTGCTTTTCCATCATTAGGCTAGACTCATTGACAAGCTTCCTCCTATGGCTTATAGACGGTGTTTCCTTGCTGGATATACTGTATGATGAGACCATTTTCATTATGGACTGTGCTTGGCAGAAAAATGCATCCATGACATACAACTTCTGTCATCCTATTTTAAAAGGACTGACCACCCCAAGGTTCTCCCATAGCTTTTTTTCCCCCTCAGATTATAAAACATAGGAGTAAATAGCAAAAATATATTTATCTCTTTTGGTATGCTGGGTCCTTTCTTCATAGATTCAAAGAAACTAGGAAGGGAATCTATTAGTGTAATCAAATCACATGGTGAAATAATGTTACTTCTGTCCAATATACAAAAAAAAAAAAAAAAAAAAAAAATAAGGATGAGCACTATTATTGATCTCGTCCCTGAAGAAAGCATACTTGTCAACTTCCTAAAATTGAAATTCATAAAATTTTCCCTCATTCAGCAAAGCTTAATAATTTTGCGATGACATGAAATTTAGAATTCGTACAATGTTCAGGTCAGTAAATGTACAAAAACTGCTGAAATTCTTCCTGGTACCACAGTGATCACCACTTCTTAGGCTATACACAGAATTCCAGTCCATATTTTACACTTGGTAACATGAACTGTCACAAATAATTGAAAATTTATATTTCACAACCACATAAGGCAAATAAGATATAGAATTTACATGGAGGAGTTGGATTTTACAGTTCACATAGACAATTACTGAATGTTTGCCTCCATATGTTGCAGGTTACTAAGGGGATCATGATGAATTGACACACAAATAAGTTCTAGCCTATTTGTAGTGTATATTAATTAGCATGGTACATCCAGCTGTAATATTAAGTTAAAATATAATTTAATGCTTTGTCAAGTCTATGGTGAAAATTTGTAATAGTTTACATCTGCCCACAAAACTATAAAAGGATCTCCTTTGCTGTAAAGTCGTAAAAAGACCTCTACTCCAGTACACTTCAAGGGCAAACCTAGAGGTTGGC
The DNA here is from genome assembly GCA_030765065.1 of Deroplatys truncata. Lineage (NCBI taxonomy): Eukaryota > Metazoa > Arthropoda > Insecta > Mantodea > Mantidae > Deroplatys > Deroplatys truncata. The sequence continues at coordinate 21,647,878 of CM060979.1, forward strand.
AAGTATGAGAAAGGAAGAAACTTGAAAGGACTTTTGAGTTTTACATAAAGCTCATTGCATACTTCCATTCCTGGTTCTAATGCTTTTGAAGAATCAGATTTCTCCCTGGTTTATCACAATTAATAGCCCAACAGCAGAAACATGCTCCGTTGTTTTAGTTAAAACAGAATTAGAAGTTTGTGTGTTTTGATGATGATGTGCAAAATGATGCAATACAATTAAATAGATGCTACATTTTCAGAAAAATAAAACTGAAATAACTATAGCATTTTAAGTGTGCATTTCGTTTCTGTCTTCTTTCATGTGTATTGTTAAAATTGGCATATTCTGTAGTTTCCTATGAGCTGTACGTTTCATTAAAATGTAGTTTTTAGTTAAACTTCTTTATGAATATTCTTACTTGGTTTAATAAACACCACAAAACTGATTTCCCTAATTTTAACAAATTCCATATGGAAATCCTATTTCTTAAACACTGATAAGATTTCTTGATAATAATAGTTTATATGATTATTGATTAAGTCTCTCAATTTCTTTTTCAAGAAAATTGTTAAAAATTTAAATATTGTTATGCACTTTAAAATAAGACAAGTTATGCAGTCAGTTTCATCAATGTCCAAAATTTTACTTTCCTTAGTGCCTAATTCCAATACAATAATAAAAAGAAATCATTTTTAGAATAAATATCTGTGCATATATGAAGAGACTCGAAAACAAAGTGTACGATAAATACCAAACTTGCTATGTATTTACATTCAATACCTTTCAAAGATGTGATATGGTTTTCAAGGAAATTCACAACCCCAAAGTACTCTTTACATGAAAGTAAGATGTATATCTTAAAATTTCTGGGAATAGCCTGTGAAGTCCACTTCCTTTGGAAATAAATTTGTATAATTTGGTATAACTGGTAAATGATATGAGACAAACAAAAAATTATTACACTACTCTTTAAAACATAAAATTTATTTCAAATAAACTTTTTTGTGGTTTCAGCCACTTACGAGATATCCATTGTTATTGGTTGAAATTTTTCAATTGGTCTAAATTTTTTAAGACCCCTTTTTAAAGATTTGACTATCATTTTGGCCTCGCGTATCCATCTTGTACCTAAAACAAAATGTTTAAGGAGACATGGTAGTCTGAACACATGGTAATTACACCTTAAATGTGTTAAATTACCACTTCTCTTGAAGTTCTTAATTGTTTTTCCTGAAATTTTTATGAATTACTTTATAAATCATGAAAATTATTTCAAGTGGTTGTTCGCATTGATAGCTTATGCAGTTGAGTCCATAAAAATTATTTCATTCAGCAGAAAAATAATAAAATTTACTCTTAAAACATGTGAATCGATGTACCTTTTTCTCTGATCTTACTTGCAATACAGAATCACACTTTTGCATGATTGTTCTTAGTATAATAAGCTATCTTCTAAAGCTCAATTATTTAGTTATGTATATCAGTTCACTAGAAATTAAAAAAATAAAAAATTAATTAATTCAAAGTCAAAAATGTAAAAATGTGGAAAATTTGCAACGTTGTTGCTTTCTTAATATCACTAATATACATTATAAAATTATGATTGTGGTTCAGAAAGTTTAACTGTGTGTTGTATACATGTGCTCAAAATGTCAGCTCTCTACCTTTCATACTTTCTGAGAAAAAGGTACATAAGTATCCAAAAATGTTGTTTTGAGAAAACTGAATTTAAAGTTTGAAAATTAAAAATTCTGACACACTTCAGTATATTCCAGGGTCATAATCGTCTGTACCTGCATTTCTGGATTACTTCACCTTTTCCGATTGCCTTCTCTTGTCCTGGCCTCTTCTGTTAATTGCTGAACTGCTCGCTGAGCATGATATAATCGTTCGTTGTTGAAATATACAAAAATGTTCTAAAAAGGGGCATTGAATGACAGCTTTAAAGGAATGCAGACTAGCATTTAAATGTCTTAAAAACCTCTTAACCCCTAAAAACTATATATTCTCTGAAACTGGAAATAATAGAGATTTTATTGGTGCCTAAAACAAAAAAATGTGATTTTTTTACCATTTCAGAGTACCTTGTCCCATTAATGAAACTATTTCTGCAAATATTTGTCTGGATTAATATCAAGGCGGTAAAAAATATACTTTTGTAAGAATACTTTGTAGAAGCTTAATTAAAATAAATGTTGTGTAGAGAAACTTATGTGAATGTAATGCACAAGATTTTTCATGCAGTATTCCTCTATACTTCATAAAGCCTTCAGCAGTTCTTTATATTCTGAAAATAATTCTTAATTGGGGAGGTCATTATCTAAAGCAAATAGAGGGAGGGAGAGATTGGGGCAGGGAGCTCAAATCCATGAAAGCTTTGAATTTATTTGGCACTTTTTGTATTAAGTACATGCTTAATGTATATAACTAAATACATTTACCACCTTATGTTAGCAAACTATTTTACTTTGTTTTTAATGTTAATGTATGATAACAATTGAATTCAAGTAAAATCATCAATGAACTAGTATAAGTTTTTTTTTTTTAAATTTTTTAAAATAGGTATGCACTTAACTAAGAAAAATTATATATTCTTTTTAACCCTCGATGAACAAGCATAGACTCTTTCATAGCTCTGCACTTAATTACTAATCCATAATTGGGTTAAGATACAGGGATGTTCCTTTTGCAACACAAACATTCTGAAACTAGCAGATACAGAAGTTAACTTTTTGTCATGTTTTCCAAAATTATCAATAATCCCTACTGTAAACTCATTAACTACAAGCGTTCTAATACATTTCTTCTTCTGTCATCTATGTTGAAACTCTTAGAAGTCAATGTTGCTAAATCATCTTTGTTATACTCATGCAGTCACTCTGTGGAGATTTCAAAGCATAACTGGTGTACATGAAAGTAGACTCTTGCAGGGTTTTAATAGAAAGAAGAGTGTGTTTTATCTACTTTATGTAACAGACGCTTCTTATAACATTTAGTCCAGGTCACCTAAAGTGCCTTCATATAGCAAAATGTTTCTCATGTGTTTAACTGAGTTCAAAATTTTAGACTTCTTTTACTTGTTAAAAAATGCTCAAATATTTATTTTGAGCAATGTGCATGTGGTTTATTTTTTATAAACTGTTTTCATTAAACTCTTGGTTATTAGCTTTCTCAATGAAATCCAAAACTCGGGTACGTGTACATATATATCTTTATTATTCACTTCCTGACATCCTATATGCACTATCTTGATCCATAACTACCATTTTGATTCTCTGAACAGTGAACCTCAATAAGATGAAGTTTCATTACTTTTAATCCTTTGTTAAATTCTTATATTGGCAAAGTTGGTGCTCTTGCTCAAATCATCTCAGTGGCACGCACATTACCAGGAAGAAGACCACAGTTTCCTCCAATGGCAGCTCCACATTCTGGACATGCTGACACTTGCCTTGCTTGTCCACAATCTCCAATACAGTAGATATGACCCTTTGGGCATTTGTACCATGCACCAGGGCGGATATGCCCAGACATGGCAAGCACTATTTCCCTTTTTTCTGCTTCAGTTATAGTAACTGCACTATTCAAAACCCTGATTAATCTCTCCAAAGTTGTTTTCATTGCTGAATCTTGAGCTTCTGTGAATCGCTCAATGGAATTTGCAATTTGGCAGGCCTTCTTATAGCTTTCCTTGACATCTGATTTCTCTTTGTTCATTTTAAAGGCTCCTTCATTTTCTATTATGAGAAGCTTACAAACACGATGGAAGCGCTGGACCTCCATGTTCAACTCTTTCACTTCTTCAGCGCTGATCTTGTGTTGTCTTTTCAAAACTGCCTCCAGAAGGAAATCCAGCTTGCTCATGAGTTTTTCTTTTCCTTCTCCAGATAGCTTCCCTTGGCATTCGACACAACATTTTATCAGCTGACTAAATATTTCCAGCTGAATGTTCAGCACTTGAGTTTCAATGATATTAAGCTCTCTTCTTTGGCGGTTCCATGTTTGAGTACTCAATGCGGAACTGAGATGATTATAAACCACCAAATACAATTTGGAACCTGGAATACAAATATTTATCCAAAACAGCATTAGTTCACCATAGGAGATACACTTTTAAAAACACTATTTTGATTTACATACACATTTGTACTAAACATTTCATTTCCATCTACAATTCAGGGCTTTCAGATCACATTAATACCCACACTTGCCAACTTCCTGAAATTGAAATTCATAAAGTTCTAATGGTGTAAACAAATACTAACGCTTGAAGATGAACTTGTTTATAACTTTGAAGGATATTAGATTTTTAACAATCAAAACAATTTTATTAATCTCCGATTACATTGAATTACATAATAAATAATTTAATTATAAATTAAAATCTAAACTTTTAAGAGAGATCTGTTCAGCAAAGCCTAATAATCATGCAATGACATGAAACTTATGTATAAAATGTTCAGTGCAGTAAACATAAAAAAATTACATATGAAAGAAATGGGAATTCTGTTTTTGAAAAGAATCCTTGAAGACCTGGTAGTACAGCTTTCTGTCACACATGCTGAAATTCTTCCTGGTGGCACAATAAGTACAAGTACGTATTAAAGCAAAGAAAACCACTTCCTAGGCTAAACACAGATTTCTAGTCCATATTTGGGTGTATGGATTGATGAGCATCTGAAATGGGGCACACATGTTGAAAAACTGGCATCTAAGTTAACGCAGCTTTATTTTATGTTTAGATCTATAAAAAATATTGCAAACTAGAAAACATTGAGGAATCTATATTTTGTGCATTTCAACAGTTTTTTAAAATATTTTGGGGTAACTGTGATACAGAAAATATAATCTTTAAAAGTTCAAAAACGAGCAATTAATAATGGAGAAGAAACACAGGGATTCCTGCATTAATTTATTTTCAACGCTCCATATATTGTCGTAGCCTCTTCTAAATAATACTCAAAAATGATGGGAGCAACTCGCTTGCAAAGAATGTACCGGGAAATTAATCAAACTTCTTACACGGCGAGGCTACGACGACGGACGCAGCTAAAGAAAGTACAGAAAATATTACTAATCCGAAACGTTACATGGCTTAAAGGAAGGAAAGGACTCTACACTAACATAATTAAAACTTCCAGAGAATGGATGGCTGATGAATTTATTATATAAAGATAGATAACGTAGTGCTTACACTCTTAGTCCAGCTGTCCGCTGGCGAGGCCGCATGGCAGTTGCACGTCCTTACAGCTCGAAGGTCACACCCTGACTCGCTTTCTCAAGCCACGCTATCCTCAAGCGTCAGAGACGCTAAACAACTCATCCCCTCCTAAAGATTCTTAACTCTCCCTACCCCAAGTTCCAACTGCCATCTCAAATCCTGGTGACCAGAGAGACGTATGTCCTATAATCTCTGCATACGTCACAATATTACCACTTCCTTGCCTATATATATTCGAAGTTGTCACATTTGTTAGAAAACACCTGGTATACTTTCAGTCTAACTGTGAAAAGCATAGCTATCACACAAGAAATTGGCATAAACTGAGCATAATTACACATAAAATTTCATTATTCAGCAAAAGATAGCACTTTCTGGAATTATATTATATAACAAGCTACCTGATAATGTGAAACTTATCACCACAGGTAATACATTTAAATGGAAAGTGAAAGACTTGTTATTGCAATACTGTTTTTACTCATTTGAAGAATTTGTAAATACTGTCCATTAATTATGATCGCCTGTAGGGTCTAATTTAACATGTTGTAATTAAGTGTATACATTATTCCATGTTGGTTTTATATTTTGTTCATTTTTTAATTTAGGGAAGCTCTTTTACTGCTGTGGTCTTTAGCGCCCCATTCTATATTGGGCGTGAAAGACTGGTAATTAAGCTCAGAGACCTCTTTATCAGACTTTTACGTGCCATAAATCTATGACACGGGACCACCGGCTTTACTTCCCTTTCAGAGGAAGCTATGCTAAGGATTTTTACGCCTGAAAAAAAATCCATCGCCCTCCACGGTTTGTACTTGCGACCTCGGGAACTACAGGCTAGCATGGTTGTTTCTCCTAATTTCATGGAAAGAGTATGGAATTTAATTTCAAGGCCAGCAAATATGACCCACTTTTAAAGGTCTGACTCCAGCCTCCCGTATCCATCTTGTAAGCACAACAGAATGGTCAATGAAGCTATTTCTGCAAACATTTATCTCAATATGAAGTAGACAGAAAACTATGCTTTTGTAAGAATAACTTGTAGAAGGTACATACAGGGCTTTAAAATAAAAAGTTTCCTGCTTGGCAGTGTTATGTTCCTTGGTTGCTTTAAGCGGCACCTCATGCAAGGAAGGTGGTGGTGGTGGTTTGGAAACAGGTTTCCCTTTAAGCATCACAGCCTAAAAAGACTTTTTGTGCACTTGCTGGTTTCTATTATAGGGCTCAGTATCTAGATTCTAGGTTATTTGCAGTATTTGTCTCACTAGATGAGGGACTATTTCTAATTTTACAGTAGCTCCTAGAACCTGGTGTCTTGTCTATTCTATGCTTTGCATTCTAGTAGAATGTATTTCACCATTTCATCGACTTTTTAACATAAGATGGCAAATGGGTTTCTTGTGGTATAATCTCATTGTCTTTAGATGTTTTCTGACCTTCCCATGTCCAGTTATGTAGCTTATAACTCTTGTAAGTAAAGGTTTGTTAAGCTTAGTATGTAAATTACTTAGTTTTTCTCTAGGCTTTATAATTAATCACTTTTAGTTTGTTTTTGAGTATTGTTTTCCATTTCTTTTGGGTTACTTTTCGAACCCAAAGTCTGTGTTTTTTGCATTTAGCATGCTTGTTCCACAGGCAGGTTCTGGTCCTATAAAGGTGAGAGATACTCATTTCTTTGCTAGGGAATCAGACTTTTCATTTCCCACGATACCTGTTTGTCCAGGTACCCAATGCAATTCCACTGTATTGTTGGTGGAAAGGTTTGATAAATATTTATAACATTCCCACACTAACTGAGATTTAAAGTGATGGGAACTGATAGCTTTGAATGCAGCCTGGCTGTCATAAAGATGTATTTCCCTATGATTCTGTCTTCCCAGAGTAGCACTTTCAAGTACACCATGCATCTCTGTCTGAAAAACAAAAGCATTATCTTCCTAGACTTATGCATATAGCATTTACTCATTAATTCGCAATAAATATCTGCTCCAGTTTTCTCATTTATGCATGAACCATCAGTATAAATTACCAGATGGTTCTTATGCATTAAGTGAGGTTTTTCTTTTATGTTCCTATCAGGGATATGAGGTGTGTTAAAAAAGTATTGAACCTTTGGTCGTCAAAAATACATTTATTGATTTGGAGGTCTGAAACACTAATCCCCTTCAATGCAGTCTCCTTAGTGATTCACACACTTCTCCCAACGCTCCATTGTTGGAAACACTTCTGGGATGCAGTTCTTGGAATGGTGACGCACATCTCACTGCCTGCGATCATGGTGTTCAGAAATTTGGGATCACTGTTTGCGTTGGCCAGCATGTCCTGTGCGATGTCCAGATGCCATTGCTTCTGCTCAATTGTTAGAAGCTTTGATATGAATTTTGCGGACACTCTCATGCTCAAATCCTTCGTCAAAATTGAATTTACTGATCCAATGCTTACCCTTATCTCATTTGTAAGTTCTCGGACTGTGAATGACAGTCCTACATGACCAGAATCTGCACTTGCTCAATGACATTTCATTTTGGATTGTTGAGGGCCTATCTGAATGTGGTTCGCTGTCCAATGATGTGCGGCCATCTTTGAAGTGTTGTACCATTCCTTTATCTGTGAGGTGCTCATAGCATCGTCCCTGAAAGCGTGTTGAATCTTGTGAATGGTTTTCACTTGGATATCGCCAAGATTTTGGCAAAATTTGATGCAATATTGCTGCTCAGGTTGTTCATTTTACAAAAACTGAAATGCAATGACCGCACATTATACGTCTTCACTCATAAGCCGACTGCCAGTGACTGACGCTTTCTGCAGATGGGGAAAAAATTAACGACTGCACTTAAACACCTCCTCCAAAGCACGTCTCCCACACTTCATTGGCTTATGTGGATAAAAAATAAGGTTAGATACTTTTTGAATACAACTCATATTTACTTTGAAGGATCAGGAAAATGAAATGACTTCTGACAAAGTCAGATTTCATTGATAATACACAATCTTACATTTTATTGAGGTTAGATGGGTGACCTGCTTTACAGTGGTTCTCTCTCCACATTCCTCTCTGGATGATTCTGTATGCTGTTAGTCTAGCCTAAGCTTGGATACATAATTCTAGTGGGTTAGGACCTGGTAAGGTTTCCAAAATAAAGGAAGGTGTGCTTTTAAAAGCTCTAGATATGCCTAAACTAGCCAATTTCTGGAGATCATTTAGTTTTTCATTTGTAGAGTCTGGCCACCATAAGTAATTTGTGATTTTACCACAGACTCGTAGAAATACAGAGGGTTGTTCATGATCTATGGTAACATCAGACGAGCACAATAGCTCCACGCTGAAAATGTGGAACCGAATGAAAGTTTAGCAGTATGAGTGTATCACTGTATTTGCTCAGTTGTGTGCTCTTGTTCTTGCTGCATCAAATGGCAGCAAAAATAGAAACATTCTGATAAGGGTACATTTCTGCCCTTTCCAATGCAAAATACTTGTTTTCAAAGATTATTAAGAGGCATAGTTTTACCATATTCATGAAAGTGATTTCACATGCACTCAACAAAAATGGTAAGGCCACATATGGAGTTATTCCAAAGGGCAAGAAACAGGGAAATCCACGACCTGCCACCTGCCATACCCCAGAGATAATTTGGAAGGTGAAGGCTGGCCCATGCCTCTGGACAAATCCTGCAACTCAGAGGACCACTGCACCGTAATTAGGGATCTCTGTTACTACTGTGAACACCATACCAGGATTTGAATCTAGAAAAGCGTCATAAGAGCCGGGGATATAAGCTGTTGTCTACACACATTGCAGAACGTGCCACTAAACAGCAGAAATCTGTATGAAAGATACCTAGCTGAAGAAAAGTGGATGTTTGTTGTCTCTTTACATGAGGCATATATTTATCTGCAACAAACCCTGGGCTATATATTACCGACCAAGGAGCGAAAAAAAATTTGAAAGTTGGTATAAGGAAACCAACAAAACTTTCCCCAATAGTTTCATGGTAATAGCAAGGTACAGTTACAATGGCAACAAGGCATATTATCAGACTAACATCCTGATACCAATTTTCCATACAGAATGCCTGCTCTCTATGGTGCAGATGTAAATAGTCTGGTTGCATCAGGATAAGTTATCAAGCCATTCGTCGATTTCAACCTACAAATTTTTGGAGAATATAGAGAGAGAGAGAAATGGAAATACATTCCATACCTTTTAGTGACATCCATACTAAGCCATCTATGCATCGCTGATGGAGTTTTGTGCATCTGGTTACTGAAAACAGCCCTTGGAAGCAGATGACCACAAACTTTGGTCTCTGCAAAGCTTCCAGGAGGAATGGAATAAACTGGACATCCCTGTATTTCATAGCAAAAGCTGTACTGCAGATTAATAGCTGAAGCTAAAGGCTGCCAGATAGAATATCACTACTGGTGGAAGCGTGGTTTTTCATAAGGTAAGGGGATCTTAAATTCGTTATTACAGATTGTGAACAACCTTCTGTAATCGTACATGTCAGGGTTTAGACCCCAGCATTTATTAAGTGTTTTTCAGACAGAAGTGTCCATTTAGCTTTACAGGTAATGTTTACAAGGTGTGAATTTCAGATAATCATATCATCCAGTATAACTCCTATTTATATTTGACTTTTCCTGAGATCTCAACCTTAACATTGTCAATTTTTAGATTGCTTAATCCCGAGTGTTTCCTTTTCCTGGTAAAGGGTACCATAAGTCTTCTTTGGGTTTAGGCCAAGACCTCTTCCCTACATCAGTCTTTAACAGTTTTCAGAGCTTCATTCACGATTTCTGAAACTGTGTTAGAAAATTTTCTTCTAACTAATATGACGTCATCAGCATAGCCATGCTAACCTCTAGTTCCCAAGGTCGCGGGTTCAAACCCAACGGAGGGCAATGGATTTTTTGCCTGATAAAGAGACCTCTGAGCAAAATTACTGGGGTTTCATGCACAATAGCTGAGGACCACAGCAGTTAAAGAGCGTCCATAAATAAAACTCAATTTAATTTTTATCAGCATAACCTTGGGTGAAAATGCCCTTAGTGTTGGGTTAGTCAATTAGTGTGTTTACTACTATACTATATTCCATAGAGTAGGTGAAAGGATTCCTTTCAGCATTGACACTTCAATTCTATCACCAAATTGATCTATTCTAGAAAGACTCCCAGTGCTAGTTCTTTAGACTCTAGTGATTCAGCTGATGTAATGCTGTATCATATGATCTACCGGATCGATAGGCATGTTGACTTTCATGTAAGGGGTTTCTTGTCAGAATCCCCACACGTCTTTCCAGTACTTTCAGAATGAAGGAGGAAAGACATTGGCAGGAAGGCTTTTGGATCTATATAGTAATTTTTTCCTGGCTTTGGAATGAATATTACTCTGCTAATTCTCCAGACCACGCTAGCTCTAAAGATCTGACAGTAGATGGAATAGTGGTTCTGGGGCTTTCTGTTACACAGATGATGTCGCCACCAGGTGACTTAAATTTTTTGTAGACCATTTAATATTACTTACATTGACCATAGAGTGAGCTATTTTCCAGTCCTCTTTGGATGCTCTCAAAGTATGGCTATTCTAAAGATAATTTGGAATTGCTCTCTCTCATCAATGAATATACAATCTGGTAAATGAATTGTTGCTAATAATTCCAGTGTGCTTCTGCTTGATGGATCAAGAGTTAATAATTTTTACTTTATCTACTACATATAGTAAGTAGGGGAAGTATTCTATTCCAATAAAAAATTTGTTATTGAAATTTCAACTGAAATCCATGTTTTGAGGGCCCCATGAATAAATAAAAAAATCTGATGTGTTTGATACGGTAATTTGTATCACAAATTACTTAAATGTAAATAATGATTGTAATATGAATATGTATTTTTATGTGACATTGATTTCAGAGGTTTATTAATTGTAATTATTATTGGTAAATAATAATATACGGCTTTACTGAAACTGTCAAGAATAACGAAATAATGCAGCAATGGGGTAAGTTGTTTATCATTACCGGGAACAAGGAAGTTACGTAATGTTTCACGCCTTTTCGGTAAAAGCTTCTAGAACATTTCCTAAAGCATATGTTTTCGTGGTTTTCATTGGATATTAAAATAGACGCTAATGTTGGCGCGTTTTATTAGCCAATAGCAGTTCATTTATAATCTTTAGGCATGTCGAGGAGTGGGTGTATATAAGCCAGGTCCGAGGTAAATCGCCCCCCAGTTCAACGGAATTCTCAATACTCTACACGTCGGTCTCTCAGTTCGTCAGTCAGTCCTTCATTTCGTCAAGTTACGCGCAGCAGAATTACGAGAATTATTATAAAGTATTATACAGTTAAAAAAATACACAAAGTTGAAGTACTCGAGTTAAAAGTGATAAGTAAGAAGTTATTGCAAACAGTTTCAGTTTGGCGAGTATCTATATCAATATGTAAAAAGTGTTAAGTGAACGTGTTCGACAATAAAAGTTATAAAACCAATTTCTTCGTCAGTATAATTTCTGGATAAAAGATTCCTTTCCGATTCACACCCTGCAAGAGATAAATGTTCGACCTAAACAGCTAGCTGGAGGACACTTAAAATAAATTATTTCAAAACTGATACAAATTGCTACGCCAGATGAAGCTACGAACCCAAACAAATGAATGACGTCACAAGATGGCTTTAACACTGATGTAAACAACATTACGTAAAGCAATATCTCTTGCAAATTGGTTCCCAAACGTGGAGCTACAATTAATGTTAAATAAATACAACATTAATACCGTTGCATGTTACACTCACATGACTTTCTCTACTCTTGTACAAACTATTTTTACAAACGCTTATTCTCCATCTACTTCATGTTAATCGAGATAAACATTTGCAGACCCTATCTTATTGCTTATTTTCTTGTAGATGTAAGGGGAATATATATTTACAAGGGTAATATAGAACTACAGTAGCCTTTAAGCATATACATCTCTTAATAGCTGGTTGCTAGGTGCAGCACCATTCCCTTTGCCACAGATTAATACTCTTTGCATATCAAAGACAAAAAAAATGAATAACGAATTCCCTTTTAAGAAAATAAGTATTGAAAAATTTAATAGAATAACAAGCAATATCTCGAAAATGGTTCACTCAACAAAAAAAATGTATATAACATAAATTGTGTATTTTAACGCGATCTACATGTTTTGTTAGTAAAATTTTCTATATCTCTTATGGTTTACCGGTTATGCAAAAGTCGTTCAAAATGAAGAACACTTTTGGAGACATTCCCAGAAAATTCAAGATATACGTTTTATTTGGCATGAAAATATCTTAAACATATGATATTTTAATCAAAATTGTTACAGCAGCTTTTGAGAAAATTAAAATTTTCGAAAATCTTCCATGTAAAGGGTATTCTGGGGTGGCAGGATTTTCTTGAAAACCTTTGTGTCGCATCCCTGGAAGATACTGAACCTAAATACCAAGTTTGGTGTTTATCCAACTGTTCGTTTCTGAGTTATGCTGTTCACAGACAGACAGACATACACACACACGGACATGTTTCCAAAAATGCTTTTTTTTGGATTCAGGGGATCTCAAAACATGTATTTCTGGTGAAATCTCGGTATCGAATTTTTGAGTGGAATACAATACTTCCCCTACTTACTATACGTAGTAGAGAAAGTAAACAGAGCATTTTTAGAAAAAGGTCTGTTAATGTGTGTGCGTCTGTGAACAGCATAACTCAAAAACAAAAAGTTAAATAAATACCAAGCTACGTATTTAGGTCAGTACCATACAAAGATGCGACACAAAGATTTTCAGAAAACCCCCCAACTCAAACTACCCTTTACATGGAAAATTTTTGATTTTCTAAAAAATGATTCTCGCATGATAAATAAAATGTACATCTTGAATTTTCTGGGAATAGCCTGTGAAGTGCACTTCATTTGGTAGAAATTTTGTATAATCTTGTATAATTGGTAAACGTTAAGTGATAAACGAAAAGCTACTACACAAAAAAATGTAAATCTCTTTAAAACACAAAATTTATTTCAAATAAGCTTTTTTTGGGGGGGGCATAAGCCATTTCTGAGATATCCATTATTAAATATTCAAATGGTTCATTTCTTGGCCATTCTCTAGAGTTGTTTTAACATTCAGTTATTTCTCATGATGTCATGGAAACAGTATGGAATTTTAAGGCCCACATATAGCGTCCAGTTGTTAAACATTTGACTATTGCTGTTCCCTTGTGTACATAATGAAATGTGTAATGTAATTATTTCTGGAAAGGCTTATTTGGATTAAAATGTAGTAGACAGAAAAATAAGCTTTAGTAAGAATAGTATGTATACCCACTAATAAACGATAGAGGGTAGAGAAAGTCATGTAAATGTATCAAATCAGATTTTTTTTAACTTTAGAAGTTGATTTTACAGAGTTTCTCTCTGTACAGTATTTTCTCTAGGATGCTCGTTTGGCGCTCCTTGTGAGTAAGATTATTGTAATAATCTTGCCTTTACCCTTTCTTTTTGCTTTATTGAAAGAACGCTTGAGTTTATGTTTGGCTTGCTCTAGTTCTTTATTACACCACATTGCACTTCTACACTTGGGTTTGGTTTGGATGCGACAATCCTCCTGGTATAAATCTATTATAGCTTTTTGTAAGTCGGAAGCAGCAGAGTTAATATCTGCCAAAAACTTGACTTTCCCATTCATATAACCCAGTCTTGCAGCTAAGGTTTCATGATAGGATTGACAATCAGTTCTTTTGATGTTCCTGAAATTACAAGGTTCTAGAGCTGAGTTCAGATAATAACATACACTATGTGATCAAAAGTATACGGACACCCCACAAACATATGCTTTTCATCTTAGGTGCATTGTGCTGCCACCTACTGCCTGGTACTCATCCGCGACCTCAGTATCATTAGACATCGTGAAACAGCAGAATGGGGCGCTCCGTGGAACTCGCGGACTTCGAACATGGTCAGGTGATTGGATGTCACTTGTGTCAGAAGTCTGTACGTGAGATTTCCACACTCCCAAACATCCCTAGGTCCACTGTTTCTGATGTGATAGTAAAGTGGAAACGTGAAGGGACATGTACAGCACAAAAGCGTACAGGACGACCTTGTGTGTTGACTCACAGAGACCGCCGACATTTGAAGAGGGTCGTAAAGAGTAATAAGCAGACATCTATCCAGACCATCACACAGGAATTCCAAACTGCATCAGGATCCACTCCAAGTACTATGACAGTTAGGCGTGAGGTGAGAAACCTTGGATTCCATGGTCGAGCGGCTGCTCATAAACCACACATCACGCAGGAAAATGCCAAACGATGCCTCGCTTGGTGTAAGGAGCGTCAACATTACACGATTGAACAGTGGCAAAACGTTGTGTGGAGTGATGAATCACGGTACACAATGTGGCGATCTAATGGCAGGGTGTGGGTATGGCGAATGCCCGGTGAATGTCATCTGCCAGCATGTGTAGTGCCAACAGTGAAATTCGAAGGTGGTGGTGTTATGGTGTGGTCGTGTTTTCCTGGAGGGAGCTTGCACCCCTTAAGTGGCACGGTCACAGTGCACACTTACATTGATAGTTTAAGCACCTTCTTGCTTCCCACTGTTGAAGAGCAATTCGAGGATGGCGATTGCATCTTTCAACATGATCGAGCACCTGTTCATACTGCACGGGCTGTGGCGGAGTGGTTACACAACAATAACATCCCTGTAATGGACTGGCCTGTACAGAGTCCTGATTTGAATCCTATAGAACACCTTTGGGATGTTTTGGAACGCCGACTTCGTGTCAGGCCTCACCGACCTACATCGATACCTCTCCTCAGTTCCACACTCCATGAAGAATGGGCTGCCATTCCCCAAGAAATCTTCCAGCACCTGATTGAAAGTATGCCTGCGAGAGTGAAAGCTGTCATCAAGGCTAAGGGTGGGCCAACACCACATTGACTTCCAGCATTACCGATGGAGGGCGCCACGAACTTGTACGTCATTTTCAGCCAGGTGTCCGGATACTTTTGATCACTTAGTGTATATGACAGTGATGGGTCTTTGAAGACATGTTATTAGAGATCAAAATCCAATAAATTCTGTAGAAATTGTAATGTTGAGAACTTCCTATATGTCTACTTCTGAAAGAAGGTTCATTTCTGACATGAATTACTAAATTATTAGTAAGAATGAAGCTTAAAAGAATCACCTCTGGAGTTTGTATTCTTAGATCCTCAGATTTCATCATGTGAATTGGAGTCCATTCCCATAATGTGGTGCTTCTGCTTTTTCATGCAGTAACCAGGGAGTCAAGCTCTCTGGTAGGTGGAGGTCCTTTGGTGTCTTAGGGTGGCGTGCACCATGTTGGAGTAAATTGCTTCAGAAATAATGTTTACTAAAGAAGTCCCCACTACAGAAGTAGGTTATTATGGGAGCAGTTTACCCCGAAAGTAACATTGGAGGGCTCAATTACAATTTACTCTTATAGTTACGACTACGGAAGAGCTTATACTCCTGAAGGTATTATTTTGTTTGCGCGATTTACTTGATGCAATCGTGAATAAGGTTATGTGCGATAGGAAAAGGGGAGAAATGGAAGCGAAAGAATAAATGTGTGTTGGTAGAAATAAATAAAATCCATTTAAACAATATGAGTGTAAAAAACGTGTGATAATGTGCATTACGTTGTTCTTCAAAGGCAGTGAGTTACCCTCAACATTTGCAACGTGCATTCCTTATTAGTTTTTTTACGTTTCTGATTTACGGCAGTTAGATTAGGGTTTGGTTTTATATATATAAAGCTTAGGTTCCTGATTCACAGGAGGTTACTTTTATTAACGTTTTCAATGAAGATCCAAGTAATGCAAAAAAGTCAAAACATGTTATAAAGATGCTGGAAAGTTGTGATTGACAAGTTTAATAATTCTAGTGACGGAAACGTACTGAAGAGCAGCTTAAAATTCTGGAAACAATGTTTGTAATCTTCATTTTGCACCACAGATTACTTGCGTGTTGATAGAGAAATCCCTTTCTGATTTTGGAAAAGTTCACCATATTCACGGATGGGTACAAAATAGTAACATGCGTGCAGTCAGTTCCACACACAATGTGTGGGAAATCTGTGAAAGTAAAGAAGAATTGCCTTTATTTTCTTAACACTCGTGTATATTTATATGTGTTGCTCTTAACCTCAAAAGCGCTCTAACAATGCAGTGAAATACACGGCCAGTAGACGCATGGTGAATGTTTACATATAAGCTCGCTTGTAATACCGGGATTACGATGAACTTTACTTAGCGTGACATGAAAACCCTGGTAAACTAAAGGTATAATTGGCATGCACTTAACGTAATGGGAATGATTCTTGATTCATAGTTCTTTTATTATTTCGAGCTAGTACCGATTGGTTCTAATTACCATGTGAAATCAAACTTGACGTAACGGGAAGGAAAAGTCTGATGCCAAACTTTTAAATTACATCGTGTTAAGTCAATTCTAAATATCTCCATTTAATAAAGTGTAAGACCGTCACAAGCTTCTGAAATATTCCGGTATGAAACACTTATAGGACGCATAACAATAATTGCAATTTGGATTATAGAGCTGAATTTGTGTCCGAGTTTTGTGGAAATGTTATCCAAGCAGGTTCAAAAGGCGTGTATAAGATTCTTTCCAAATACCGAAATGTTCATTGAACTTTCTCTCTCTCTCTCTGTATAAGTATCATATGGTTCTCGCATAGCACTATCGCATTTCCTTTTTTTTTTTTTTTTTTTTTTTGTCGAGATCATCAATGTAACCTAAGTAATTGCTGTTTTCTTCATCGAGATAATCAATGTTATCTAAGTAATCCATGAACACAACAAAAATATTTTCCTCCAAATACGATACAGTATTCTAGTGCAATCGACAGGTTAGTTACTCCATCCAGGTCACAAGAGTAAATTCTAACCTATATTTGTGCTCTATTTAATTCCGTAGTAACATACTACATGATGGTGCTCTCCGACATTTACTTCTACAATAATTTAATCTGGGAGTATCTGAAAGGAGTAAAATTCTTCGGAAGTAGTTTACTCTAGCATGGAAGTCGCCGAGTGTTGACTTGAATAGTAGTTTACTACGAAAGTAGAGCTTGGTTCAGGTTGATGTACACCATCCTTAGGGTAGGTAGCAGGAGCTGATTATTGCATTCCTTGTAATTACTCCCAAAACCAACGTAAATTCTTTTGCTAACTGAAGAGGCAACTGACTCTACAGCAACACATTTTTGTGTGTAAATGCTATTTTAAATATGAATAAGCATGCTATGTCATGCGGAATATATTCTGAACTTCCCTGGTGAACTGCCTCCTAGAACTGCAATGCACAAGATTGTGAAAAAAGTTGATTCGACTAGTTCAGTGCAAAATAAAACATGAGTGTAAAGTGTAATTTTAAGGAAAAAATAGGTGATACTGGCGCTACTCTTGAATAATCACCAACAAAATCACTTTGGATGTTTTGTAGAGAAACACTAGGGTTACCGAAGGCAATTGTAAGACAGGTAGCACAATTACAGATGGGCAGGGTGGCAACTAAGGGGAAGATAATGGAAAGAGCCTTGAAATTTTGGTTCAGAACTTTAAATCTAGGAAAAAGTAATGTGTTAAGACAATGTATAGAATACCAAGAGAATAGCTTAATGAATGATGGATGGTAAGTAATTTACGGAACATTTTGGAGAAAAATGGGTTAGGAGACATGTGGAGGAGAGAAAATAACGTGAAAAGTTTTTGGATAAAGGCGAGGAAAGGACTGGAAGATATAGAAATACAAATCATGTTCAGTGAGATTGCCGAAAAGAGCTCATTAGTTTGTTATAGGCCAATGAAAAATACATGGGGTAGGGAAAAATATATAGACATAGTAAATAAAGAAGAGAGAGAATCTATTGCATGGGTAAGAACTGGAGCATGGAGGCTATGAGGGTTAAGACAGGGTATTCCTCAGAACCAATGTCCGATATGTGGTGGTAATGAAGACATTGAACACATAGTATTTAAGTGCCAAGGAACAGAAAATTGGAGAAAAGAATTTTTTAATAAGAAGTGGTTGAAGGGGGATAGAGATACGCTTATGATTGAAATGATGTGCAAGGACGCTAGAAGCAGTGGACAGTTTTTGTGTAAAGTCAAAAATAAATGGCTTTGGACAGTGGATAGAGAAAAGTAAGAGGCAGCGTATCTTACTTTGAATGGAAAACTATAGTGAATGTGTGATGGTTAAGTAATCAATAAGTGAAAAACAAGTGGAAATGGGACATGAAAAACTGAAGAAAGAAGATAATTTATTGATGAGAAATTGTAAAATGTAAATAAATGTAGTGATTGTCTACTGAATGAGTGGCCAGGGTCAAAGTGCAGCAGATAATCAAATTGTAAAACTCTTAGCACAATAAACACAATACAATCCATTGTTTAAAACAGTAATACGAATTTGTTATTGTGAATGACTTACAGTCAGTCACTGAATGAAGGTTTAATCAATCCATAGCTTCTGTTCTTTTCTGACAAAGCATGGTTCTACCTAAATGGTGATGTGAACGCTAATAAGTCAGTAATGAGTTCTGAAAATCCACATTGTATACAAGAAGTCCCTTATTATGACAGGAAAGTTGGAGTTTGGTGTGCTGCTAGTGCCAGATGCAGACAATTTCAGAGAGATAAGAGCTGAAGCTTTCCTGGCAAAGAACATACTATAGATGTTCTTGGGCTTCAAGCCAGGTGAGGTAATGTTGATACATCAAAATTTTGGGATTGTGCATCTCTCCCATCATCAGGATGCTAAATGACTTGATTGGGTAAAATGGCCTGTATATATACTGTCTGCCACGGTGGCTAGCACAGACATCGTAGAACACGTAAGGCATTCCCACTGGTTTTGCTGGGTGGACCTCACAGAAAATCCACCTACTCTGGCTGCTGATTGGGTTGTCTGTTTTTGTTTTTTTTTCTGAGCTGGTCAATTTGAATTTTGATGGTCAGCTTCCATGTGGGACGAACTGTAGCCCAGCATCCTGGTCCAGTGTGCCCCTCTTGGAGGAGATGGCCAGCGCCTCCTTGGTAACTGCCACGATGGTTGTGTCGCAGAAGTTGGCTCTATGGTCCATTTCAAAACAGTGTTCTGCCAGTCCAGATTTTTCAGGTTGCATCAAACGGATGGTCCTGCCACTTTGTCCTATATTCAGGGCCTCGCACTCACAGGGAATGCGGTATACCTCCGGTGCATTGAGATCTAGCTGGTCTTTCACCGTTCTCACTAGGTTCTTTATCTTCAGAGGCTGTTTGTGAATCACCCTGATGTGTTTGGCCAGTATTCTGTTGAATGGGTTGCTGGTATATAGAATGTAGGCTTTTCTGATGTTTGCTGTGTGAGAGGTTCCCTTTTTTGGCTTTACTGAGTGCTGCTGTGACATCATAGAGTAGCTGTTTTGGCAGAAGGTGTATTTCAAGTGTTGCAGTTCTAGTTCAGATGGCTTGGATCAAAGATAGAGACTGCTCTGTGAGCCAAAGTGTTGATTCATTGTGATGGAAGCTGTGCATGTTCAAGCAGAGATCAGTATGTGTTGGTTTCCAGTAGACCACTGCCCGAGTGTACCATTACTGCTTTTGGAAATCAGAATGTCCAGGAACGGCAATACTCCATCCTTCTCCATTTCTATGGTGATGTGGATCTGAGGTCGGAGGCTGTTGAGGTGTGTGAGGAAGCTGGCTGTGTATCTAGTTCCATGTGGCCATATGAAGAATGTGTTGTTCTGTATTTGAAGAAATGAGACGGCTTGAAAGGAGCAGTGGCAAGGATTTTGTGCTCTAGGTGTTCCATGTGGAAATTTGCTATTGTTGGTGCTATGCTGTCTACTTGTTCATAAAATGTGCCATTGTGCAAGAAGAAAGTAGAAGACAGCATGCGCCAGAATAGCTCAGTGAGGAGATGAATGGTTTCTTGTAGCTGTACCCTGGTGAAAAGAGAGACTACTAAATTTAGAGAGGCAGCAAAATGATATTTTGGGCCCATTTTTACTTTCTCTACTACGTATAGTAAGTAGGGGAAGTATTGTATTCCACCCAAAAATTCAATACCGAGATTTCACCGGAAATACATGTTTTGAGATCCCTGAATCCAAAAAAAGCATTTTTGGAAACATGTCCGTGTGTGTGTGTGTGTGTGTGTGTGTGTCTGTGTCTGTCTGTGAACAGCATAACTCAGAAATGAACAGTCAGATAAACACCAAACTTGGTATTTAGGTTCAGTATCTTCCAGTGATGCGACACGAAGCTTTTCAAGAAAATCCCCCCACCCCAGATTACCCTTTACATGGAAGATTTTTTGAAAACTTTAATTTTCTCAAAAATGGCTCTAACAATTTTTATTAAAATATCATAGGTTTAAGATATTTTGATGACAAAATGTATATCTTGAATTTTCTGGGAATGTCTCCAAAAGTATTCTTCATTGTGAACAACTTTTACATAACTGGTAAACCATAAGAGATAGACAAAGTTTTACTACACAAAAAATGTAGATCGCGTTAAAATACACAATTTATGTCATTTACATTTTTTTGTTTAGTGAACCATTTTCGAGATATGGCTTGTTATTCCCTTAAATTTTTCAATACTTATTTTCTCAAATGGGAATTCGTTATTCATTTTTTTGTCTTGGATATGCAAAGAGTATTAATCTGTGGCAAAGGGAATGGTGCTGCACCTAGCAACCAGCTATTGAGAGATATGTATGTACTTAAAGGCTACTGTATTTCTATATTGCCCTTGCAAATATGTATTCCCCTTACATCTACAAGAAAATTAGCAATAAGACAGAGTCTGCAAATGTTTATCTCGATTAACATGAAGTAGATGGAGAATAAGCGTTTGTAAAAATAGTCTGTACAAGAGTGGAGAAAGTCATGTGAGTGTAACACATCAGATATTTTTTTCAATGCCTGATGGAAGAAGAGAAATCATATGGATGGTTTCAACAAGATTCATACAGCAGAACGGTATGAATCTTGAATCAACTGCTCATACAACAAGAGATTAGGGAAGTGTTTCAAGGCAAAGTGATTACAGCTGATGTATGGCCCTCACACTCATCAATGTTATCTTTATTTATGGGCAGCCTGAAGGACAAAGTGCACAAGACAAATCCTCACATAGTGGAGCAACTAAAGGAGAGCATAAGGAATGAAATCCGAAACATTACTGTGCCCAAATTTAATCGTTCAACCAGAATGATTTTTCCCATATAATGCCTGTTTACATGAGGGATGATGACATTTCCAGCATCTTTTGTAAGGTAAGGTTTTATACATGTTCGAAAAAGTGGAGTTTAGGTACAGGCAAATCGAACTCCTGCCTTACCAGCTACCGCCACACTGTATCAGGGGCGGCTTCTTAATATGGTAGCACGTTTGAGCTAATGCCAACATTCTGGCTCTCCCTTTAATGTAAATAACGTATACGATTCATACATTTCGGTTATCATTCTGACATTATCTTGTGGAGTGGGCTTTGGCAAGCATTGTATTGTTTGCAGGTGCCAAGTAGTGCACTCCCGGCTGCAACCCACATTGGTATAATGGTGAAGTATAAGGAATGACGAACCAAGGAAGCGCAAAGGTGTGTGTGTGGGGGGGGGGGGAAGTGCGGGCATAAACTGCATGTTGTTGGTTAACCTCGTAGTCAGAGAGCATAGAATAGGATAATCAACAGGAACAATACTTTTCATTTCGTCCCATACACAGAGCCATCTATTGAATTCACAGTAAATGTTTACCTCACTTCCGGTCTTCTATCTACTGAACAGCATCTCTGATCATCACGTTGCCTGTATGCCATGTGGTTTGTGCCGTGTTGTGTGTACCGGGTTTTAATTTATGAATCAAAGTGGTTTATTTAGCTAAATACAGGTAAACGCTGTTATAAGGAGAAACAATGAATTCCGTTCAGTCTCTTTTAACATAACCGTTTTCATTGCTAAACTTGGAGGAAAAGAATGAAATTAAACGCACTGGCAGACCCACACCATACCTAAAAGTCACTCTGGTAGTTCAAACAAAAACAAGAAGTTTTAACAGGAATTTTAACAGCGATGTATATGAAAAATATGATTGGATGTGTGGTTGTGATATTAAAAATGCCCTGTTTTGCTTTCCTTGCATTTTGTTTGGTGGTGAAGATACATGGACAAAGCATGGCGTGAATGATTTGCAGCATCTTCATGACCGCGCCAAAGTTGCACATGAAAAATACTGTCAGTCTTGACTAATTTTGAAGATTTAGAAGCTAGTAACAGTGATGTGTCATAATTTAAAATAAAGAGAGTTGAGGGTTGTTACACTACATCACACAACAAACTAACGTTCGGCATTTACAGAAAACCAACGCACACAGAAAATTATATTCAAAACAATAGCTACAATCCTACAAGCCACAAACATGCAATTTTAAATAGTATTACAAACAGGTTAGTACATATACCAATGGAGAAAGAGGAATACCAGAAAGAATACCAACACATTATCAACATAGCCACTATGAATGGATACCAGAAAAAAACAATAGATAAGAAGATAAAAAGGTTTGAAAGACAGAAATACATCCAACAAATGATTACGTTACTCAGACAACAAAACCCACAAGCATATAGAAAATTCACTTATCACCCTTGGACACATCATAAATTTCAAAGGATTTTCAAGAAATACATCACCCTGTCTCCACAGAATAACCACAATATACAGAAACTACTATGCAACAGAACAAAAGATCCTATCCCCAACGATAAATCAGCTGGTATATATCAAATTGATTGTAATGAATGTAACCTGGTATACATAGGAAGAACCAAAAGAAATCTTGAAATAAGACTTAAAGAGCATATGAGATGCATTTACCAAAAGCAGCCAGATAAATCAGCAGTAGCACATCATTTCTGGTCTTCAAACCATGATATCACTCTGAACATAAAACTCTTAAAACCGATCAACAGCAGCAATGAATTGGCCATCTGGGAAAGAATACACATTGTCAAACACAGGAATCACCTAATGAATTTCGAACTGCCGCCACCCAGCAGCCTTTGGAGGTTCTTCAGCCCAGCACCAGAGAACACCACTAGCCACACACATCCCCCAGACAATGACCAGAAACATCAGTTGAGAACATGCTGACGATGGGAACAAGCCGTCTCCCGAAATGTGTTCAAGTAAGAATATTTTAGTGATGTAGTGTAACAACCCTCAACTCTCTTTATTTTAAACTGTCAGTCTTGTTATGTTTGGCAATGTAAATATAGCAAAACAGATGGACAGTGCATATCGGAGAGCAATCAAAGAACACAACCAGAAAGTGGCTCAAAATAGATATGTTTTAAACATTATTATTAACTGCATTAGGTTTTGTGGGGCCTTTGAGTTGGCTCTTCGAGGACATGATGAGTCAGCAACTTCAAGTAACCCTGGTATTTTTCATGGACTGATAAATTTCAGTGCAGAGCTAGGCTGTGTTCTGAAAAACCATTTGGAAAATGCAACAGTGTTTAAGGGAATGTCAAAAATGATTTGAAATGAAATTTTGCAATGCATGCATGAGATATCGAAAGAAATAAAAGACTTGCCATTTTTATCTGTTATAGCAGATGAAACCAGCGACATAGCATCCAAGTATCAAATGGTAATTGTCTATAGATATCTGGTAAACCATAAGCCAGTGGAAAGGTACTGGGGTTTTGCGAATCCTATAGGACACAAAGCAGATAACTTAGCTGCATGCATATTGCCAGAACTTGATCGACATCTGCTAGGCTGTGAACATAAATTGATTGCTCAAACATACGATGGGGCTAATGTTATGTCTGGGTCGAAAAATGGCATTCAATCCATTATAAAACAGAAGTACAGGTCTGCAGAATACATTCATTGCCATGTGCATCAGTTAAACTTAATTATGCTAAATGCAGCATCAGCGAATAATAGTGTACAAATTTTCTTCATAAATCTTCAAGGAATTTGTGGTTTTTTTTCCCTCTAACTCTCCTCAGAGAACATCAGTTTTAGAAGAAGTAGTGCAGAAACGGCTGCCAAGATCAGTGCAAACGAGATGTAACTTTCAATCTAGATCTGTCAACACAGTTTTCGAATACAGGGAGGAGTTAATAGAATGTATGAAAATCATAAGGAGAGGCGAAAGAATCACCAATTCAAGTTCTGTTCTTCAAGCATCTGGTTTTATTGGAATTTTAAGTGATGCAGATTTCATATTTTGGTTGTCCTTCTTCCATAAAATCATGCCCCATGTCGATATTTCTACAACCAACTTTAGAGGAGCGACTGTACTCCTGTAATGGTCCAGGATAGACTTAATTATTTTGAGGTGGAAATTCTCAAAATTAGAAGCACCATAGGTTCCACTGCGGTTGATGAGAATGTAACGAAGAAAAGAAAAATTATGGAACACACTGAAAGAAAATGAGAGGCCATTGAAGTATGTGATGTAATCATTACTGAAATGAAAGACAGGTTCAGATTTGTTGCTCATATGGGAGCAGTAGTTCTCATTCAGCCTGACAGATTTTCAGAATATATCACTTCGTTCCCAGAACAACATATTAAAGTTGCCCTTCAGACATATTCTCTTATTGAAGAAAAGAAACTGATTACAGAACTTTCCACAATGTATAGTACTGAAGAATTAAAAAACATAACTGGGATTGTTCCACTAATGGAGGTTTTCAGGGACAATAATTTATGAGTAATTTTGAAGATTTAGAAGCTAGTAACAGTAATGTGTCATAATTTAAAATAAAGAGAGTTGAAGGTTGTTACTAAAATGATTTTAGTGATGTAGTGTAACAACCTTCAACTCTCCTTATTTTAAACAATAATTTATGTTCCACTTTTAGTGAATCTGTTAAACTACTGTCATTCTAACAATCCCCATGGCAACGTGTGAGGCAGAAAGATGCTTCTCTACTCTGAAAAGGATTAAAACATTTCTGCGTAACACGTCTGAGGAGAGGTTATCTGTGTTGGCCATGCTTTCCATTGAAAGGGATTTCATCATGCAGATCAAGAACTTCAATGAGTTGGTCATCGAAGTTTGATGGCAGGAAGGAGAGAAGGGCTGATTTTCTCTATAAATAGGTGAGTGCTATATGCTACACTGTTTATGAAATGTTCATGTGTTATATATTGTGAATTCCCATTTCTTGTTTATTTGCGCAAATTAACCAGCCTATAGCGAGAAACTTATTCTGTATTTATTACTTAAAGTATTTCAAATTGCAAGGATAATTTTGTGAACCACCAAAGTTCAGAGTCACCAGCCGTCCCTGCACTGTATGAACGGCAAATCAATAGTTCTGAAGCCTTGTATATAAAAATAATGATAGGTAGAGAAAATCATGTAAATGTAACACATCAGATTGTTTTATGAAGTATTCCTCCATACTTGATAAATAAAGCCTTCAGCCGTTCTTTAAATTAAAAAAATAATAATTTTTCATCACGGATACGTCATTATCAGGGCCTAGATTATGACATGTTATCTTTTAATTGTTGCATCATAAGCAGTGCTAACCTGTACATAAACCCTTATCATGGGTCCCAAATTATGAAAATGCACATTCATTAGTCATTTATTAAAATATTTTTATATCATTGACATTTTACATAAAATAAGTTTTCAAACAGAAATTTCACTATTCAACTGAGAAATAAGAGTAACTTTGTACATCCTTTACTCACATTCTTGGAAAAATCTCTTCCTTTTTATGGTTAGTCTGGAAACGGTTGCTTATGGGTAGCTATTGTCACGGGAGCAGGTATAATTACCATTATGAGTTAATTCCCAAACTAGAGATGAGACAGGTCAGCTTTCCCTTTTTTTGTGTTGAGTGGATAGTCAGGTTGTTGTCAACCTTGTCGTGTCATAGGCTGTGAAGTCCTCTTTGTTCACAATGAATTTTGTATAATCTTATAACTCAAAAGAGTTCATGCTATAGTATTGCGAGACCTGCTTCAAAAACAATCCCCCCCCACCCAGATTCTTCAAACAAGAACATAGAGCAAATTTATTTTTAAATAATTTTCTAAATTACCTCATCATTATACTTATATAGTGGAATCTCATTAGCATGTTCCTCATTAACACGTTTTCCCATGTATTACGTTGAATTATAAAAGTCCCGGTACCAAATCACCAAATGTAATAAATAATGTTTGCTTAGTGCATTTTCCCAGTACCGCTTACTACGTTTGAAGTTTGACGACCTCATTTGCTGTTTTGGCCAATCCTTGGACGGTCCAGTGGGAGTAGGCGCTTAACACGTTCAAAGTTTGACGTCCTCATTTGCTACTTTGGTCAATCCTTGGTCACGGGGTGGATACCAGCAGCCAACACATGCATGTATGTAAATATTATTGTGTGACACGATTTGTGTGGGCGGGATGGAGAATGCTTTACCTTGGCATGGTAAACGCCAATGATAGTCTCTACTGTTGAGTGTTGACCAAACATACATAGATTGTATTTTAACTTTTCATTTGCAATGAAAAAAAAGTGTAGTAAATAACCAACAGTGAAAAACTGAAAATCCTTTAAGTAGATCCCAATCCAAATATGAAACATGTGGATATAGTGCAGAAGTTAAACATTCCTCCGTCAACCTTAAACACAGTTGTTAGCAAAGCTAAATTGATTGAAAGTGCTTTTAAAGAAGTGAAAAATGCTAATAGAAAACTTTCCTCTAGGAAAATAGGATCAGAACGAAATTTGTTGCATGGAAACACCTACCGTATTCAAATCGTATTGAATATGCCAACGATACTATCGTCTATTGTACTCGTAACACTATGCACGCTCATAATTTTGTTTTCTTTTTTAGCGGAAATTGTTATCACATGTGTAATAGAACACAAGCAAAGCCACTATTGTCGCTTCCATAATTTGCAATTTATTTTCTAAAAAACATTCATAACCTCAAAAATCCAAGTTGACCAACATAAAAGCTTGAATTATTTATTGTCAGGCTTTGTGTATCCAAATCCATTTGAACACATATTGAATTTAACATGGAAACATGGATCGTAGTCAGTATGAAATTGTACTCAAAATCAATTTCAATTGCCCATGGACACGTAGTAATTATTAGATTTTATTACATAACTATGTTCTTAAATGGCAGTTTTTGCATTTTCGTTAACACGTTTTCCTGCCTATGACGTCCAAATCCTTAGGTCCCTGCAAAAACGTACTAACGAGATTCTACTGTACCTACTCTTATTTGTTATGTCTAAGTATAAATTAGTTTGTAACTTTCTATACACAAATTTAAATAAATTAAATAAACGTCATTTTAGCTAATTTTTTGCAACTATGTTTCGTTTGTTTGTTTTAATTTTCTTTTTAGATTGTTTTCCCAACATTTTCAAGTCATCAAAATCGGGGCCCTGGTCATTATCTAAAGCAGATGCAAAATGCATATATTTCCAACATTTACTGGCCTGTATAGTGTTAATATATGCCAGTAATTGTTCAGAGTAACCATTTTTCCTCTTTGGTAATAACATACACACTTAAAAAAAATAAATACCTCAAATCCATTAAAACTTTGAATTTATTTGGATCTTTTTGTCTTAAATATATGGTTAGAGCATAAAACTATTATTTTACCATCTTGTGTTAGGAAAATATTTTACTTATTTCCTATTTAAACTCTCTCTGAACTACATTGCACTGTTTCATTGCTATGAACTAGGTAACAAATACTATTTATTAATAATTAACTGATAACTGGGAAAAGATACAGGATGTTCCTCTTCAATGTAAATACACACTGATGCTGTGAAACTTTCAGCATGGACAGTTGACTCCTTTACATTAATAGATACAGAAGTTTAATTTTGTCATGTTTTCCAAAACTATCTATAATCTCTACTGTAAACTCATTAACTAGAATCATTGAAATATAACTTTTCTACTGCCATCTAAGTTTAAACTCTTACAAAGTCACTAAATAATCAATCCATTAACTATTGCTAGATGCAGTCTCTCCTGCGGAAATTTTAAAGAGTAACTGTCGTACATGAAAGTAGACTCCTATAGGGTTTTAATAGAAAGAAGAATGTGTTACATGACATATCTTTATCTACTACGTGTAGCACACACATCTTATATAGTCCAGGAACCTAAACTGCTTCATATTTTCATTTATGTATACTAAAAGAAAAAAAGTTTCTCGTGCATTTATTTTAGAGTCTAAAATTCTCAGTTTTGTTATGCTTTGCAAAAATGTTCAAATATTTTGAACAGGTGCATGTAGTTTGTATATCTTAAGTTAACATTATTCTTAATTTTGGGCAGCAAAGATATACTTTTTAATCAGTATTTTTATTAAACTCTTTGCTTATTTATAAATTTCTCAATGAAATGCAAAACTCAGATACATACATAAGGCATGTGTGCATAAATATTTTTATTATTATTATTCTCTTCCTGACTTCCTATATTCACCATGTTGATCCCTAACCCTCATTTGATTCTCTAAACAATAAGCTTGAATATGATCAGTTTAATTACTTTTAATCCAATGTCCTTATCCTGTGTTATATTGTTACTGTGGCCAAGCTGGTCTTGTTGCGCCATCCATCTCAGTGGCAACCTGATTACTAGGAAGAAGTCGATGGTTGCTTCCTCCAATGGCAGCTCCACATTCTGGACATCTGGACTGTTGCATTGCTCCTCCACAGTCTGTGATACAGTAGATATGACCCTTTGGGCATTTGTACCATGCACCAGGGCGGACACGACCAGCCATGGCACGTACTATTTCTCTTCTTTCTGCTTCAGTTATAGTAACTGCACTTTTCAAAACTCTGATTAATCTCTCCAAAGCCGTTTTCATTGCTGAATCTTGAGTTTCAGTGAATCGCTCAATGGAATTTGCAATTTGGCAGGCTCTCTTGTAGCTTTCCTTGACATCTGGGTTCTCTTTATTCATTTTAAACACTCCTTCGTTCTCAATTATAAGAAGCTTACAAAGACGATGGAAGCGCTGAACCTCCATGTTCAACTCCTCCACTTCTTCAGCGCTGATCTTGTGTTGTCTTTTCAAAACTGCACCCAGAAGGAAATCCAGCTTGCTTATGAGCTTTTCATTTCCTTCTCCAGATAGCTTCCTTTGGCATTCGGCACAACATTTTATCAGCTGACTAAATATTTCCAGCTGAATGCTCAGTACGTGAGTTTCAATGATATTAAGCTCTTTTCTTCTGCGGTCCCATGTTTGAGTACTCAATGCGGAACTGAGATGATCAGAAAGCACCCAATAGAATTTGGAACCTGGAATACAAATGGTTATCCAAAACATCATTAGTTTACCATAGAAGATACACCTTTGAAAAAACTGTTTTGGTTTTCATACATATAATAAAACGATTAATTTCTATTTACAATTCAGGGCTTTTTCAGATTAGATAGTACATTAATACTCATACTTGCGGTTTTCTGAAATTAAAATCCATAAAACTGTCCCTCATCCAGCATATTTGAAGGAGCAATTGAACATTCTAATGTATTAAGGTTGGTAATATGAACTCAGCATGCTCTTGGCTTCCACCCCCATGGCTGCATGTCCTTCAAAATTGTGTATAACTTTGTATTGTGTATATGTAATTAAAAAATTAATACATCCTCATGTTTTGTGATGTTATTAATTAGTCAAACACCAGGTTATGGGCCCAAACAGTGATCAACAATGGGATTCCAAAGGAGGAGGGAATTTTTGAAAGTGTTGTTAAATTAAAATTCAACACATGAACATTAATCAACAAAAACAGCTTTGGAAGATGAAAAACACTCAAATCCCTTAATTTGATGGCTCAAACTATGTAAACTGGAAATTCTACTTGATGAAAAGGATCTTCTGGAATTTGCACAGAAAGAACCACAATTTGTCAAGGCTTAAGGCATTGAAGAAATACAATGACAATGCATTAGAATGCAGAACTATGCAGGAAGAAAATTGTTGCACTTGGAATATATTCTAGGAAAAGAGACAGCATTTGACACATGGAAAGCCCTGCAAATAACTTTTGAGGGCAATCTCCAGTCACCCAAAGCTGAATCAAACAAAAGTAAGTTGGGCTAAAGTTTAATTCTAAAGAAGACTTGTTAGAGAATTACCTCCTCTAATTTGACAAACTTATATGAGAATTCAAAATTGCTGGTGGAAAAGTTAAAGAAAGAGAAGCAGTTCTAAATATTCTCTCTCTCTGATGAGCACTGTACCATTTGAGGTAACCGCGCCTTCCTGCTACAGCTTCAACATTTCTTTGACTTCTACCCAAGCTACAAGTAATCAAGGATTGGAGAGCACTGCAGAAAATGTATCATTAGAAGTGGAATTAGTTTTGGTTACTGCCGCTCCTATACTTGGCACACGGAAGTGAAGCAAGAAGTTCACCACTTCGCTGCAGCAGGGGAAAGGCAGGATGGTCATAGCAAATACTCTCCCTCCTCTGCCAACCTCCGCTGAAGAGTGTAGCTTGAAGAAAAAATGAGAGAGAGATCTGTTGGGGTCAAGGCAAGACAGCAAAACACCAATTGGTTTAGGAAACAACAGGACACGATAGTCTCATTTTGGCCTTGTCTAAATTAAGCGAACTGTTTGTAAGTAGTTTCTTTAAATTAAAACATGTAGACATACAAGTGCATTTTTTCAAGTGCTAGAAAATTTCAGGTTAAAAGGGAAGGCTAAATTTAAAATATTTGTTTATTCATGAGAAGCATCTGTAATGAATGACAGGAATTTAAATAATTGGTTTGGGATTATATGGAGTTTCAAAATGTAAAATGCAGACGAGTTTAATTTTCTGCTGTAACTGCATTACATATTAATTTCTATGTGTTACATTTTAGAATCAAACGTTCTTGTGTTATGGTACGCTTTTTTTTAGGATTCTCCCAATCTGAACTCACTCCAAAGTTCATATGAATATGAGAGATAGTTATACTATTAAAATGAAAAGTGAGATAGAAAATAATAAAGCACTTAAAATCAAACTATACTACATTTGTCGATATAATCCTGTGAAGGATATATTCCATTCCTAGCTACCGTAGACCTTTAAGTTGAGTTGTGAAACATCTGACTTCTGAATGGGCAAAGGTGAAAGTTTAGATAAAAAAACTCACTGCTATAAACCACCATGTTTCCACTGGATCTACATTCGTAAGGAAGTTGAACTATTTTACATTTCAACAGAATCTTAAATTAAAAATTTAGAACATTGCGCATAATACATGACAGTACAAAACAGTGGTCAATGGAAAAGAAACACTTTCCATTGCAGATGAAAAACTAATAACAATGGAAGCCATTTAAGGACTACAACGAAGAAGCACTTCAAATTCCAAGAGGGTAGCACAACAGAGAAATTCATTCAGCAACACCATTTACCACTAATTGCAGAAAGGGCAACTGGAATGACAGAAACTACCAGAATAGAGCAAAACGACTGAAACACCAAGACAAGCTTTGATGAACAAAAGTTCAAAGGCAAGAGCAGCAGCAGGACAGCACAGTTCCTTTGTCATAATAGCTGTGGAAGACCAGCACATAAGTGGGCAGACTGCAGCACAGGACCATGCAGAAGGAATGCGTTCCCCAGAACCAGCAGTTTCAGCAAGCCAAGATGACAATGAAGCAGAGCACCAACTTCAGGTATTTGGACTCGGGCTCCAGGAACATCTAGTATCCAAGGAAGAGATGTAACGAATATTAAAACCATTGCTCATACAAGTAGCAAAGTCAGGTCAGTACTAAAAACAGAAAAGTAAGGAGGCATTGAGGTAAATTCGCTTGCAGTGATGCATTAACTGCGCCTGCAACCCCCACAAATAGGGGGGCCCCAAAAGTTTGAGATACCATACTTTTACATGTTTAAGCCACACATGCAGCACCCTTTTATAAGACTGTAAATTCAGGGAAAAATAGTTTTCTTGGAATTTTGGGAGTATTGAGAAATCATTGCGAATTCTCTAATCCTGCATTGGCCAAATTAACAGTACTGCGCGGGACAATAGCATGGAAGGGGTGCTTAGAATTATTTACTTCATTGTTACTTGAATTTATTGGTCAACAAGCATTGCCAAATTCAAACCACTTTTCTCTGTTCCTCATGTCATTCTGATCTACTAGGATAGTGAGTATAGGACTGCTACATTAATAATATTGTGAAAAAGGCCTTATTTTGACTGAAAATTAATTATGTGTACCAGTAGAGGATTTTAATATAGAAGTTGAGTACTTTTTTCCTATTGGTATTATGTCGATTGAGCGTATGTACTAGTCATCCACAATATGAGTGCATGCAGTGGGAAGAGGAGCTATAGAGTTACAGAACAAGTGGGTAAGGCATCTGAATACAGTTCCAAGTTACGCTTACTAGTGAAGCTGAGGCCTGCAAATGTAGTACTGCTTTCATTGTGCAACTGTACATTCCTCTATTGCCTTGACCCTCACTCCCCTCTGATCCCTAGCCTTGTTGATGCATTGGCAACAAAAACAGTTTGCACCCTCCTCCATACACACTCGTATCTGGCCGAGTAGTACCGTAGTGGAGCGACGAAAGAAAGAAGAAGAAAACTAAAGAAAGGGATGCCTTGGTAACAAAACTCCAAAACAATTTTCACATTTTTCACTGATAAAAAAGGAGATGGACAAAGTGTTCCAATAGAAACTGCAGAAAATGAAAAATGTGCAAATGATGGCTTTTATGAAATAGATGATTCTGCTAATTTTGTGGGCAAGTCCATAAAATGTGAACATAGCACTTGCTTTCCCATGGTTCTAATAATAATGAAGATGAGTTAATAAATTGTGAAAGTAGCACTAATTTTTCCTTGACTAACATTTCTCAAACAAATGTCAAAACCTATATGCATTTATCTCAAAAGAACCCCACCGATCGAAGTAATTTTACTAAAAAAATTGCAGATAATTTAAAGAAGTGTATAGTAAGAAATAGTGAAAAGGGTAATTGACGTGTCACTGACCTTAACAATGTGCAATACCTATGGTCTTTTGAGGGCATAGAAAAATACTAGGTGAATCACACAGTGGTAATTGTCTTGCTGTTATTGAACTTCTTAATAAATATGATCCCATTTTATCTCTGTTAATGAATGAGAAGGCAAAAAGAAAAAACAGCTACTTAAGTCCCCAAATACAAAACAAACTCATTCAGATGCTGTGTTCACAAATAAAAACACAGGCAGTTGAAGAAAGAAATACATGATGATGGTTCTATTACCTAATATTGGATACTATCCAAGATGCAACTAAGCATGATGAGTTAACTTTAATTTTGCAATACATCTTAGTAAAGATAAATAACACACCTATAGAGTTCACAATACAGGAAAGCTTTCTAGAATTTTTTAGAGTTGGGGATGAGAGTGCACATGGATTATCCCCCAGACGATGACCGGCAAATATCAGTTGAGAGAGAATGCTGACGATGGGGACAAGCCGTCTCCCGAAACGCGTTCAAGTAAGATTATCATAGTGATGTAGTGTAACAACCCTCAACTCTCTATTTTAAATTATGACACATCACTGTTACAAGCTTCTAAATCTTCAAAAATTGAGATGAAGTATTGTTTGTTTTTAGCGACTTTTTAAATGTTTCCTGCTTCTGTGTTTGAACAGTTTATTCACACTGTGTTCGCACTACACACACCTTCCTCTGCCATGTGAGCTCAAATACCAACTGACTAAATCACAAGATTTGACCTGAGCTGAGCATGTGTGTGTTAGTGTATTATGAATGACTGTTCGCTTATCATATATCCTGTGTTACGCAAAGTGTTTATTCGGTACTCAGATAGCACCTCTGGGAATTCATTACTGCATTTCTTGTATATGTAAGATAGTGGCATTCGTGCATAGGGTTGGTATTAACAAGCAAGATGCTCTCGGCGTTAGCGCAATAGCAGGCGAAAATCATATTTTGTAATCTCTTAACAGCTAGTATATATCCATTACATTTAACGACGAGTTCTTATGATAACCGCAATAAAATGTGCAGTTCTATAACTTTCCTGCTCTAATATTTCATAATACAATACATGTATTAAGGAACTATTTACGTTGGCGTAAGAGTATATTCTTGGGTTCGTGACAAGCCGAAGCACGTGCTTCTGTTTACATCAGAGGGAACTCTGGTTTGGAATGGACAATAGTTTTAGAATTCATTGAAAACAATGGAATTTCCATACAACAATACAGAAATAAAGATTACAATGGAGTGAAAGTGATGAGTGGAGTATAGTCGAGGAGTGCAAGAGCAGATCAAAAGACTGGAGCCGATGGCCAATTAGATATATTGTGCTGCCCACAATTTGAATTTAGACCTAAGAGATGCAGCTAAGATACCACAGATAACACCTTTTTGCAACTGGCTTGAAAGTATATAATTTTTTTTCAGTTCCATTATTGAAACATGACAACTATTAGAAGAAATGCAATTGGAAAGAAAACCCCCAACTCTCAAAAGATTATGTCCAAGAAGATGATCTTCAGCTTATGACACTACCCGTTTCCATTATCAAGATGTCATGAGGGCTTTAAGCAATATAATAGTGACCTCTAAAGATTAAAATGAGCATAACGAAGTAACTTCCGTAAGAAAACAAATGGAAACTAACGAGTTTATGGTTCAGATGGTAGTACAAAGCAAAGTGTTGCACACTACCAATATCATGTCAAAATAAGATCGCCTAATTAACATACACAGTATTAATTTTAAATCGGAAGACACAGTGAAAAGATTAAGTATAATATATAGAAATGGTTGCAAATATACAATTTCGCTAAAATAGGTTCAATACCTCAGAACTAGTTTCGAGGAATCACTTCCTCATCGTCAGCTGATTGCAACTGGTTGGCTTTCCTCTGATGGTTATAGATGTCTCGTCCCTCTAGTGATGGTTCTATAAATTTCGTAATCAAATTTTTGTCTATAGGGATGTCGAAATTCATTAACCTTGGACGAAATTTCCAAAGAAATATTTTCTCCCAAATGTTTAATTCCGTAGGTTTTGGTGCCTGCTTGATAAGTGATCTGTGTCCTCAATTTCATGTCCTTGTATCCAAAAATGTGCTGCAACTGCTGATTTTTCTTCTTCCTTGGATTTGATGTTTCGAAAATGTTCCTTAAGCCTCGTTTCTATGTTATGCTTAGTTTGACCAATATAGATTTGTTCACAATCCTTGCAATCTATTCTGTAAATCCCGGATTTTTTATGAGCCGGCATGTTTTCTTTTTGGTTTGCATTTATGAGGAATTTTATGCTGAATTTATTTTTGGGGATGAGTGCCACATTGATATCATTGAAAATTTTCTTGAATTTGTTATGTGCCCATGGGTGAAATGTGACTTTTTTGTATGTCGGCTTTTGTTTGTGTGGTTTGAGGGTTGTATTTTCTTTTATCATTTTTTGTTGCCTGAATTTTTTGATTAAACTATCCACCATATCTGTTTTGTAGCCATTTTTTCTAGCTGTTTTTAAGATTTCTTGGTATTCTAAGTTATATTCCTTTTCATTGAGGTATTGAACCTATTTTAGTGAAATTGTATATTTGCAACCATTTCTATATATTATATACAGTATCACTGGGTGAAGCATTTAGTTCACTTCAACAATTTAGAAATTGCTGTAACAAAGTAACACTGAAGAAATGGCAAATACATGATAATGATGATGATGATAAATGTTATTGTCCTTAAGCTTATACAGCAATAGACAAGTCAAAGATATATACAATTGTTTACAAGTAATGCAGGAATGTACAAATTTGATTGCAATATTACCCATAGTTGTATGGGTTAAGTATTTCTAGTTTATGCTGTACACATATCACAAGGTCCTACCGTATACTTATTAGTGTTGGTACTATGTACTTTTTAATTTACAAAAAATTCTTGTAAAGAGTAAAAAGACGTCACAATGAGCCAGTCAAATAATTTATGCTTAAAAGCTGTTTTAAGTTTGAAATTGTACATTTTGGAACCGACCACAGCAGCAATGAATTGGACATCTGGGAAAAAATACATATCGTCAAACACAGGAATCACCTAATGAATTTCGAACTGCCACCACCCAGCAGCCTTTGGAGGTTTATTAGCCCAGCACCAGAGAACACCACTAGCCACACACATTTCCCAGACAATGACTGGCAAAATCAGTTGAAAACATGCTGACGATGGGAGCAAACCATCTCCCGAAACGCGTTCAAGTAAGAACATTTTAGTGATGTAGTGTAACAACCTTCAACTCTCATTATTTTAAATTTTGGAGCCAAGTATTTCAAAACTTTTTGAGTTACAGCCAATCTACAATATGGGACATCGATGTGTTGCCATGATCTAGTAATATGTGAATGAACATCTTGTCTGTTTTGTAATTCAGATATATGACTTTTGATATACAACAAAACGGTGTAGATATGTAAACTTATTACTGTCAGTATTCTTAGTTTAATAAATAGTGGTTTATAATGAGCTAGTCTTGGTTCATTCCACATAATGCAAATGACCTTTTTCTGTAGTAGAAAAATTTTGGAAACATGAGAGCTGTTACCCCAAAACAAAATACCATAAACTATAGTGCTTTGAAAAAATACAAAATATGCTGATCGAATGTAAGCTGTAGGTACATGCAATTTCAAATTTCTAATCAAATGTATAACTCTGGAGAGTTTACACGTAATGAGATCTATGTATGGTGCCCAGGATAATTTACTGTCTAATAAAAACACCTAGAAATTTCACATTATCCGAGTTATTAGCAAAAGTATCGCTACAATTAAAAATCATGTGGTATGTTTTGCTTTAGTTGAGTAGGAACCCATTGGGCCTAAATCATGTATCTGCTTGGGTCAATACATTGTCGATGTTAGTTTTTAGTAATCATTACTCATGTAGTGTCATCTGCATACAAAATAGAGTGAGAGGTCACATGAGATGGAAGATTGTTGATGATTACTAAGAATAATAAAGGTCCCAGTATTGAGCCTTGAGGTACACCATATTTAATCTCGGCTATTTTAGATCTCTCATTTCCTATGAAAACCATCTGTCTCTGATTTACAAACTGGGAACTGAATGTCAATTTGCCAGAAAATGCACAATTAAAACAAAGAAAGTTTTTTTGATGAATTGTGTAAGGATAAAAGGCTAAGTGATATGGAACAGTCTTTCAAATTTAATGTGTTATATGATTATTTGGATATCGTGTTAGGTCAATTACGCCTCAGATTTAAAAGCATGATGTACATCACTGAAAAGTTCAAGTGCTTTTGACCCAGTATACTCATGGATAGTAATAACAGCTGCAGAAAAACTTTAATGAGCTATCTGAATGATATTTCACACAATATTTTCACCAACTACTCATGGTCCGTAATGTACTTCAGAGCAATATCAAAGCGTAAGTTAACAGATCTAATCCTCATAAAAAAAATCACAATTATTTCTAGTGTCCCTGATGTCTCAGTGGCATTGAAATTATTTGTAACTCTCTTTGTGACAGTGGTTTCAGCAGTAAGAACTTTCTCAAAATTAAAATTAATTAATCACCATGCGCACAGTTCGATGACACAGGAGCATTTGTTTCCCTTAGTGGAAAGAGCATATACGAGGGCTGATAAATAAAGACTGAGACTGATTTTTTTTTCACAGATATTTATTACTCCATTTCAATGTTGTCACGCTATTTTTCAAAGTAGTCGCCTTCTACTTCAGTGCACTTTTTATATCATCTCTGCCAGTCCTCGAACACATGGTGCAGGCCATTCTTTGTCAGGTCTTTGAGAATTGCCTCACTTTTCTTTAGCACTGCTTCAGTGCTCTCAAATCGAATGCACCGGAGCTTTGCCTTTAGTGATGGGAATAAAAAGAAATCGCAGGTGGCAAGATCTGGGCTATAAGGCGGATGCGCACACAGGTAATGTTGAATTTAGCCAAAAATGCCTAGACTTGATTGGCGACGTGAGGCCGCGCGTTGTCGTGATGAAGTTGCCACTCATTCTGATGAGGTTCTGAACGTTTCCTTGCAATGTGCTTCCTCAGTGTAGCCAATACTGACGTGTAGTACGCTGCTGTAACAGTG
The DNA here is from genome assembly GCA_030765065.1 of Deroplatys truncata. Taxonomy (NCBI): domain Eukaryota; kingdom Metazoa; phylum Arthropoda; class Insecta; order Mantodea; family Mantidae; genus Deroplatys; species Deroplatys truncata. The sequence continues at coordinate 21,686,302 of CM060979.1, forward strand.
GTGTGAGGGGGAACAACAATCTCAGCAGCTGTGTTGATGTTGACTTCAGTCATAGTAGAAGCCGAAACACCAGGCCCACCTTGCTTAGCACAGAGGACTCGCCCTTCTTTGAAGTCCTTGAACCACCTAAACACTGTTGCACGAGGTAGTGCATCTTCACCGTACGTTTGCTTCAGCTTTTCGAAAGTTTCAAGGCTGTATGATTTAAACGAAAATAAAATTTTATTACGCTGTATTACTCCTCTCGTGTCACCTCCATTTTGTGTATGCGAAATTCAAGTAGGGTCAACAATGTACAGCAATACTACAAACCTACCAATACGAGAGTGCTGCCGCCTATGGAAATTATCCATGAAACCCCGATCTTTTCAACTATTTATAGTAGAGACAGGAAACTATCAAGAAAGCTTCAGGAAAAAATCAGTCTCAGTCTTTATTGATCAGCCCTTGTACATTAAATCTTGATGTGCTAGTGGATGAATTCACTAGGAAGGATACTGCAAGAAAACGAATAACATTCAAGATTAACTCTGAGATGTGCATGTTTATTATTATTATTATTATTATTATTACTATAAATCATAAACTTTCAATATTTGGGTCTCGGCTTCATTCTACCGGGGAGGCACAGAATAGTCTGCTACGCCATGTTCCCTTGTTAACAGATGAAATTTAAGAATCACTAACAAGGATGTTATGATTGTACCAGAACTAAAATCTAATCTGTTTGTAAGAAAACTAGATATAGCAGGATTTGACATTTCTTTTAAAAATGATAAAAGCAATAATTGCAGCTCATAATGCCAGGGAAATGACCTTCATGTAAAACTAGGTGGTCAGCACATTTACTCTTGCAAGCTTTGTGCTGTTTCGCCCCCTCCCCTTGGTCATGGCTTATGCAACCAGCTCAGCAACGGCCCAATGCTTCAGAAATATTGATGTGGATCATCGAGAGAAACAGTTAATATCCGAAGCTTCGAGAAAGATGTCGTCATGCATGACATAATTCATCATTCCACAACTCAAAGCATCGTACAGAGTTACCATTAGCTGCTTTGCTTCGCGCCACTGATGGCAGCGCCATCACGCTTGTTGTCAACTTTAGCAACTCCTGGGCAGCAGCAGAGGCACTCTTCAGCGAGGGACCGAGTGGATAGCACCCAGACTCGTGGTCTGGTTTTGTGTCGGCGAGATTTGGCGTATACCACCAAAAGTAACCTTTTTGGCTTTTTCTAAATTATTTTCAACTGTTTGGTAAGCTATAAAATTTAACCTTTTTGTTTCTAAATTCACACTTAACGGAAAAGCATTTATAATTTTCACTTGTGTAACATTGCAATGTATTAGTCACTGTTTCAGAAATATTCTCGATTTGTAGGGCAACTTAAATTGTAAAAAGGTGAAAGAGTACATTACATTGTCGTCTCCAAGCATATTCTTTGTAAATCATATAACTTTTAAAATGTTAAAGCAAGCTGATGAAACAATTGTTAAAAAATGCAACACTTTATAATAAATTGTTAACATATGTGCCGGTGATTCTTTTCAATTCCTAGCTCTTACACAATATCCTTTCCACAATATTTAACACTTCTGGGTATGGGAAAAAACCCAGTAGTGCAGCTTACAGGCAGGAAAAGAAGCTTGCCCACAGAATTGCATCCTTGGCCATGCATTAGTGCTTTAAATGGGAGCAGCAAAGGTTCAATAGTTACTGCAATTCTCTTAATAATGTCTATGGCAATTTTAAATTGAAGATATGTTTTATAATGGGCACATCCAAAGTTGGAACAGGGATTCCAATGTTGCAGCTTTAGCACCCTGGTCTATGTACCATGCAGCAAAGATAGTAGGCAGTGGGTAGGATATTGTGTGTTCACGTTCTGATCTGAACATTATTATTGTTGGTTTATTTATCGACACTATTCGGTAATGACCAGGATATCTGCACCTTACGCCAGAGAGAGCGAGAATGATACAAAAATGTGGTATTGTAACTTCAAGGATGCAAGTTCTACTTGGGGATTTCCTATAGTTCCCTTTTGCATTTTTGGAGAAATCCAAGGAGATGTGGTGCTATATGCTGGATGTCTGAACATTGTTAAGTGCACAGGGACGTCTGTTTACTGTTGCGAACCACTGGAAGACTCTGCGGCACCTTACTGGGGTTGTCACATTGAAGAAGTTCACATTAATGGATACACATTCAGACATTCCTTGGAATTATTTGCATATTGCTGTATAATCAGAAAACTGGCTACATTTCTTTAGTGTGCAATTACATAACAATAACAGATAAAATCCATGAAGGACCCAAAACAAAAACATAGCTACTTCAAATTTTAAAGTTTAACAAGAGCCATAACGGCACATTTTTTGTGGCCTTCATGGATAGTTTCTTTTGTCAGCTTCTGTAACATGACTGTTCATTGCAGCCATAAGTGATGAAACAATTACTAAATATAAAAGTTAGGTACACATCACAAATGCACACGCACATATGAACACTTTGAAACATACAAATTTTATTGTGAAATGCTATTGTAAATGTTTTTAAGTCAGATATATATATATATATATATATATATATATATATATATATATATATATATATGATTAATGATAAACTGCACAAGCTGTTACACCTGGTCACACATTCCTACTACCTATTACAGAGAGCAAACAACAACTGACATTCTGCTACCATCGAATCATATGCAAAGCAAGAACAGCAGTATCTGTTTATACCAAACGTCAGCATGCAGCTAGAAAGCTATCAGTTGCTGGCATCATGCACAAAGCACATGGTATAAGTGATAGAACTGGCAGCCTAGCTATAATGTACCTGGTTACTATGACAACAATTTGCCTTTCATTGGTGGTGATTGCTAGGCAACCATAATGACATGTCAGTCACAAGTTTATCCCTTCTCTTGGTTTCCACAGCTCATTACCAATGTGACTGGAAAACGTCAAGTCACCAACTAAGGATATACCCACTATAGATTAAGTTTTTATTTATGGATTAAGCTTCATTTACAAAATGGATTAATTAGAATCATGACAAATTGACAAAAAGTAGCTGCAGGAGTATTCAAACAGTTAAAAACATTACCTTTACCATCAGAGTACATGTTTTAACTATTGTTATATATGTAACAGAACATCAACACATTTATAGTTAATTCCCAAATACACAACCACAATACCCGTAATGAAAGAAAGAATTTCTGTGAACAAGGGGGAGTTACCTACATGGGTATTAAATTATATAACCACCTCCCAATTATGTACAAGAGTACACAAAGTTACTATAATGCAAATGAGTTTATAGAAACATGTAAGATGATATAATTTGTAAATAATGTATATCGATATCAACTAATTATATTTTGTAACTTTTATAATACATAAATTACAAACATTAAACAACATTTCAAAAGACAGCAGAAACTTGAAGAAAATAAATTAAAAGATAAAAGATTATAAGAATATTAAAGATAGAGTTGATATACAAAAAATGCCAAGGAAGACTGCAGTGGCCTTATTTAGGATGGCAACTGGCCACAATTGCCTCGCAGAACACCTCTACAAGACACGATGCCTACCTACACCCAAGTGCACTCTCTGTGAAGATGATGTCATCCTGAACAAATAACATCTCGCCAAATGCAAAGGCCTTAAAAGTGATAACTTACAGACTTTATATTGGGAAGCCAGAGGGAAAATGATGCAGATAAATTAATCCCCAGTGCCATTGGTGAACAACAACTTTTATAATATATGTGATGATTCCAATTCATTGTAACGATTAAAATGGATGAATAAATAACTCGGAATAGACATTTTACTTTTGTCACATGCACTTGGTCAATTGAAAATCCATTGGCTGAGGCAAGTTCATAAACAAAGGCTGTGGTATGTAAATGTGTAGTTTAGGTTTGTGAATGATCAAGTAACTGATTCCATTTTATTGATGAGACATTAAATTATAAAAGTGCTATTGCAATTATTACAAACCACTCCACTGAAAATGCACACAATCCACGTAGTATTTACAAGGTTGATGTCCAGCCAACTTTGTCATGTATATTGTGATGCAGTGGTTATGGCCCAAGGTTATTTGGTAGGTCAGTGCTGGGCGGTCCAACATAATTGCCGATCACCAGTGTAAAACCTGGGCGCACTATTGGGAGATAACTACAACCTTCTGGAAGCTATTTCTTCCCCCTGTGTTGAAACAGTTCTAGTCGAGAACCTTGTGGGAAGATTCCACTTACTATACAAGTGAGCGCCCTTGCAGGAGTCAGTATGTCGACTTATGTTGCGAGTTGAGTGTAAGAGTTGAGTCAGTCAAAAGTGAGCAAGTTAGCAAGTGTATCTCTGGTACAACATCAAGAGCATTCTCCAAGTGACTGATGACGGCTGTTGTGATGTGCAGTGTGTACTACTGCAGAGCGACGGGTTGTAGACATCTTGTGTTTAACTCTCAAATGAAGTGAACCATTCGGCATAAAGAGGCTATATGATGAAGGAAGTGAAAGAATGGAGAATTAAACTAGTGCACCTTAGTGAAGTGATGTTGTAAACTTCCAGTGAAGTTGAACTAGGCAAGAACTTAGAACAGTGACTGTGACATTGAAAAACTGGACAAAGTCACAATATTTACCAACTTCCTGAAAATGAAACACATAAACCCTTCCCTTGTCTAGCAAAGCTCAATAGTTTTACGATGTCATGAAATTTAGAATATGTAAAAGTGTTCAATGAATAAATGTGCAAAAAATTACATGTACTGCACCACTGGCTTTACCCATACCCAGAGGTGTTAAATATTGTGGAAAGGACTATTGCGTAGGAGCTAGGAATTGAAAAGAATCACCGGCACATATGTTAACAATTTATTATAAAGTGTTGCATTTGTTAACAATTCCATATCAGCTTGCTTTAACATTTTAAAAGTTATGTAATTTACAAATAATATGCTCGAAGACGAGAATGTAATGTACTCTTCTACCTTTTGCAATTTAAGTTGCTGTACAAATTGAGAATATTTCTGAAACAGCGACTAATACAATGCAATGTTACATGAAGTGAAAAATATAAATGCTTCTCCCGTGAATGTGAATTTAGAAACTCCAAGAATAAAAAGGTTACTCTTGGTGGTTTATGCCAAATCTCGCCATCAGAATCAGAACAAGTCTGGTTGTTAGCCACTAGGTCCCTGGCTGAAGAGTGCCCCTGCTGCCTGCCCAGGAGTTGTCCACGAGTGTGATGGCGTGAAGCAAACCAGCCAATGGTAACTCTGCACGATGCTTTAAGTTGATATATTGGAGCAATGATTAATTTAATCAAATATTTGTAGGTATATAAAAGTCATTAAAAAAGTTGGGTGTTCCAATGTGAGGTTTCCAATTAATTCAGAATTTATTATTTTTTATATCTTTTAAATTTTTTATTGGAGTTGATTTTTAATGATGAAATACGTCATGCATGACGGCATCTTTCTCGAAGCTTCGGATGTTAACTGTTTCTCTCAATGACCCACGTCATCATTTCCAAAGCATTGTGACATACTTTATGCTGGTTGCATAAGTCATGACCAAGGGAGAGGGGAAAATGGCACAGTAGAATAAATAGGTATTCTGTTTTATAAGAATCCTTTATGACCTAGTACTGCTTCTTTCTGTCACATGTGCTGAAATTCTCTTGGTACCACAATAAACATGTATTAATGAAAAAGCTATCAAATTTCTAGTCCTTTTATGCTTCATAACATGAAGTATAAAAAAAACTGTATTAATGAAAAGGCTATCAAATTTCTAGTCATTTTATGCTTCATAACATGAAGTATAAAAAAAAACTGTCACAAAAAATGGTAAACTTAACTTCACAGCATATAGAATGCAATTAAGATAACCGTTTACATGATTGAGTTTACATGGATGTACAATGTAAATGGTTAATAAAGTGTTATATTTGATTATGAATACAAAGGATTTCATACTGTTTCTCACTGGCAATTATTGTGGCTGCTATTAATTTTGTTATTGTTAATTGTATGTATTGTGAATTGCTTCTGTGTTGACACCATGTTAGGAAAGCAACACTGACTTTAAGTATGCTTTATTCCAAATTAAGTTAACATGGCCATCATAATGCACGAACGGCAAGGCTATGGAATGTACGTAAGTTTTGTCACTACTCATCCATGGAGAATGAACATTTAGCAAAGTCAATAATCTGCACTATGACAATGTAACAACATGTAAATAATTAAAGAAAATTTTCAGGACTTCAGAAGATTTTATCGAAAGCAGATGTGTTACTGCACTTTGGAAGTAATTGCATTGGAGAGAAAGAGTCAATCACAACATAAAGTATAGCAGTATTGTATGCTAACACTTTAGTGACCAAATCAATTGTGTAGAACACAAATTGTTAATATGTATTGAATTTATTTATGAAGTTATCAATAAATTAGTTAAACCCATACTTCTTAAAAGTTATTACAGCTTTCCTGATACCGCACCCTGCAGAACCAACAAGAGATCTCATTGATCACTCAAAACAATAATAATGCGCACACGGTCGAAAGCCCAATCCATTAAAAAAAAAACTGCCGCAAACTTTACAATCCCATAATCCATTACTGAATGTTTGCGCCCATTTACTGCTATGCATTTTATTGCAGGGGGACCATGATCGTGATGGAGGATAGATGCAAGATAAGCTCTGGCCCTGTTTATCTCTACCAGTTAGTGTGGTAGTCACGTTGTAATCTTAAATTACAATATAATTCCATAGAATTTGATGCTTTGCCATGCCAATGATGAAAATCTGTAATATTTTTAATCTACCCACAAAACCATAAAAGTGCCTTCTTTGCCATAAAGCTGTAAAAACTCCTCCACTCCCATTCATTTTTGGGCAAACCGTTGAAGTTGGCAAGTATGTGAATGAAGATAGTCTCCTTGTCCTTCAGATGGAATATATTGCTGTTGCCTGTACATGGCAAATTGGAGAAACATAAAGTACCTCCCCAAAAAGGCTACTAAAGCTCTTTTCTCTTACCTGCAAATATATTTAGAGTTTGAGGGTTTGAGATGTTTCGCAGTTTTTGCCTCAAATTATCTCTGCTTCTTACAATTTCTGCTTGTTTCCCAAATATGCGGCGTTTTATTTCTTGCACATCCTTGTATGTTTGCTTGACATTGTTTAGGTAACGTTGTGTTTTTGTGACATTAGTGGAGCAGCGAGGACAGACTTTTAACTTAATTGCTCCATCTGACTGCTTCATCCACTCCTCCAAACCTTTTGATTCAAATATATGATCACAGTCTTCGAGCATCACAAACCTGAAAACATATAGTGTCATTAGTAATATTAGCCTTCTTCAGTTGTGAAGGGTTAATCTCTCACAGTTATTCACCTACTGCAGAAAGAAAAACAGACATTTTAGGCCTATTTGAGAATATTCTTGATAGAATTTTTAAGATCATCAGTACAAAACCTTTATCAGATTGGAAAGAATGTTTTTAAAGAATATATATATATATATACAGTGGAATCTCGTTAGCACGTTCCTCATTAACACGTTTTCCCGTGTATTACGTTTAATTATAAAAGTCCCGGTACCAAATCACCAAATATAATAAATAATGTTTGCTTAGTGCGTTTTCCCGGTCCCGCTTACTACGTTTGAAGTTTGACGTCCTCATTCGCTGTTTTGGCCAATCCTTGATCGGCAATTCGGCACAGTGGGAGTAGGCGTTTAACACGTTCATAGTTTGACGTCCTCATTTGCTACTTTGGTCAATCCTTGGTCACGGGGTGAAAATCAGCAGCCAATCACATACATGCATTTAAATATTTGTGTGACACGATTTCTGTGGGCGGGAATGGCGGGTTAGAGAATGCTTTACCTTGGCATGGTAAACGCTAACGATAGTTTCTAATGTTGAGTGATGACCAAACAACCGTAGATTGTATTTTAACTTTTCATTTACAATGAAAAACAGAAAGTGTAGTAGGTAAATAACCAACAGTGAAAAACTGAAAATCCTCGATGTAATCACAATCCAAATATAAAACATGTCGATATAGTGCGGAAGTTAAACATTCCTCCGTCAACCTTAAAAACGATTGTTAGCAAACCTAAATTGATTGAAACTGCTTTTAAAGAAGGGAAAAATACTAAAACAAAACTTTTCTCTTGGAAAATAGGATCAGAAGAGGACCGGAACGAAATTTGTTGCATGGAAACACCTCCGTATTCAAATCGTCTTGTATACACCAAAGATAATATCGTCTATTGTACTCGTAACACGATGCACGCTCATAATTTTTTCTTTTTTATCAGAAATTGTTATCACGTGTGTAATAAAACACACAGCAAAACCACTATTGCCGATTCCACAATTCGCAATTTATTTTCTCAAAAACATTCATAACCTAAAAAATCCAAGTTGACCAAAATAAAAGCTTGAATTATTTATTCTCAGGCTTTATGTATCCAAATCCATTTAAACATATTGAATTTAACATGGAAACGCGGATCGTATTTAGTATGAAATTGTACTCAAAATCGATTTAAATTGCCCATGGAGACGTAGTAATTATTACATTTTTATTACCTATGTTCTTAAATTGCAGATTTTGCATTTTCGTTAACACGTTTTCCCGCCTATGACGTCCAAATCCTTAGGTCCCTGCAAAAACGTACTAACGAGATTCTACTGTATATATATATATATATATATATATATATATATATATATATATATAAAACCCTCAAAATCTGTATTAACATTATTATTTGTGTTTTATAAATGGTTATCTGAATGTATGACATTTTATTCTCTAAAAGTACATAAACACATCATTTGCAAGTACTTCCTGAGAAAATCATTAGTTGCATTTGTAATTTTATGGAAAAATATTAAAATAAATTGTTTTGTATTCAAAGTCTAAAAGAAAATACACTATTTATTGTAGTCACGTTATGACTTTAATGTTAAAGCGACAATAATAAATTAAAAAAAAAAAAAAAAAAAAAAACCACACACACACACACACAGTAAATAGAAAGGAATGGTAAAACCCCTGTGAAGCTTTGAATCACACTGAGGTCATGCATATGCTCTAAATTTGTAATACATGGTATGCCCCAGCTGCAATTGGGCACATAATGTAGATATAACGTGGCTTGGGCTTCAAAAGTGTTAAGTTAAAGCTTATGTAAAGTGTACCCATTAATTAAAAATGGCATCCAATCACCCTACAAAAAGATTATTTATTTTTACTTTCTCTACTACGTATAGTAACTAGGGGAAGTATTGTATTCCACCCAAACATTCGATACCGAGATTTCAACGGAAATACATGTTTTGAGACCCCCTGAATCCAAAAAAAAAAAAAAAGCATTTTTGGAAACATGTCCGTGTGTGAACAGCATAACTCAGAAACGAACAGTTGGATAAACACCAAACTTGGTATTTAGGTTCAGTATCTTCCAGAGATGCAACACAAAAGTTTTCAAGAAAATCCCCCCACCCCAGATTACCCTTTACATGGAACATTTTTCGAAAATTTTAATTTTCTCAAAAATGGCTCTAACGATTTTGATTAAAATATCATATGTTTAATATATTTTCATGACAAATAAAATGTGTATCTTGAATTTTCTGGGAATAAGTACAAAAGTATTCTTCATTGTGAACGACTTTTGCATAACTGGTATACCATAAGAGATAGACAAAATTTTACTACACAAAAGATGTAGATCACGTTAAAATACACAATTTATGTCATATACATTTTTTGTTGTTGAGTGAACCATTTTCGAGATATTGCTTGTTATTCCCTTAAATTTTTCAATACTTATTTTCTCAAATGGGAATTCGTTATTCATTTTTTTGTCTTGGATATGCAAAGAGTATTAATCTGTGGCAAAGGGAATGGTGCTGCACCTAGCAACCAGCTATTAAGAGATATGTATGTGCTTAAAGGCTACTGTATTTCTATATTGCCCTTGTAAATATATATTCCCCTTACATCTATAAGAAAATTAGCAATAAGATAGAGTCTGCAAATGTTTATCTTGATTAACATGAAGTAGATGGAGAATAAGCGTTTGTAAAAATAGTTTGTACAAGAGTAGAGAAAGTCATGTGAGTGTAACACATCAGAATTTTTTTTAATGGCTTTAAAAAAATTTTTTTTTTGAATTGGCTGGCATGTTGACAATGCCATTGTTACTGTTAGCTATTTTCAAAAATTTTAACTAATATCTGTGCTAAACAGTGAAGTTTGCCATCATTTTAAAAATAGATATTATTAGGGCTCAGATTTTTAGGTGCTAAAAGCTTGAGAAATATTTATTTTCAGTATGCTAAAAGAAAATACACTACCATTTTTTTCACACAAATATGTGCTAAAAGTTAAAATGTTTGATAGCATCTGAAAGCTCAGTTAATGTAAGTGTATACGGTACTAGCCATCATCAATACAATAGAGGTATTGAGAAGATGGCGGCTAGTGGTATGTTTACTCGTAGTAAAGTGCAGAAAATTAACCCAATAATGGTAAAATCGTGTGAAAATGGTGAATACTTGCTTAGTAGAAGTTGTGGAAGAAGTGGAAATGAAGGTAGACCAGTTAAAAATATGATCAGATGGCTAATGTAGTTGATCGCCATAAAATGCACAGTGATGCTGAAGTGGTGGTATTGTTTCAGCTAGTAATAGATATTTTAAATAAGGACCTTCAAGCAGCAAGACAAGAAGTAAGAGATTTAAGATTACAGAATGAGAACTTAAATCGCGAAATAGAAGGGTTGGAAAGAGAAAAATGAGCTCAAACTTGGAATACGGCACTGGAGTTTAAGCTCGAAAATACTGAAAATGGATACGTAGTACATAAACAAAGGTGGCGATACTCGGAAGCAGTAATTGGAGGTTACAAGAATCAGAGGCAGGAATCATGTGAGAAAAGTGTTGCCTTACAAATTCTAATAGATTTGAATTGCTGTATGAAGATCAGGAAAATGGTGAAAAATTAAGCCATAGGGAATGTAAATCACAGATAAATAATTCAGTAAATACAAGTAGGAAAATTGTGGTGCTTGGAGAGTCTTTGCTGAAATTTTCCGGTGAAGTTTGTAGAAAAAAAGGATATAAAGTAAACTGCTTCCCTGGAATAAAAACAAATGAGCTGAAGTATAAAGTGGAAGGAAAGGAGCTGGTAAATGAGAATATGGAAGTTGTTTTGTTACATGTTGGGACTAATGATACTAGAAGATGAGTGTATGCAGAAGAGATTATAGGAAAACCTATGGATGTCATTGCTAGTGTTAGAACGTTGCACCAAGGGCTAAAGTTATTGTGAGTGGTGTGTTGAGGTGACAGGATATAACTGATAGAAGAATACAGCAGATAAATAGTGAACTCAACTGGTTGTGTGAAAGGAGAAATTGTTCCTTTTTTGATGGAAACTTCTGGCACCAAAAACAAGATTTGTGTAAGGATGGGGTCCATTTGAATCACAGAGGATCCTAAATTTTTGGTAACCTTTTGTGTGATGCAATAATATCATTAGATAAGGGAAACGAGTAATGAAAGAGGTGGTTGTATCTAAATACAAGAAAGAACATGATCTTAGGGTCTTTCATCTTAATATACAGGCTATAAATAGGAAAGTATTACTTCTTGAACAAATCTCTAGTGAGTTTAACCTAGATATAATCATTTTAAGAGAACATTGGTGTAATAAACATAAAATAGATTTACATAAACCAGATAATTGTAACAAAAAATCTGACATTGTAGAGGAAATACTAAGGGCGGGGGTGTTATCTATACCAGAAATAACATCCCTGTACAGTCGATAAATATGACAGAATATTGTAAGGAAAAACTCTTTGAGGTAACAGGCATAGAATTAAGTGTACAAACTGGTAAATTATTAAATTTGGAATTTATAGATCCCCATCATCTTCAGTAACAGATTTTTTTGCATGTTTGGATAAAATGCTGAACAAATTTTTTGCACCAAAGGTACATATAGTTTAGCTGGTGACTTTAATGTTGATGCTAATCATGAAAATAATGTTTATAAAAAACTGCTGGACATTTATAATAGTAAGGATTTAATACATGAGACTACAAGGGTCACTTCTAATACTGCAACAGTGGTAGATCATATAGCATCTAATATGTATGAGAAAGTTTATAATATGGAAGTTATAAATATCCATATCTCAGACCATTATGCTCAGCTTATTGACATCACTGATCAAATAGTGGAGGAAAACTGTAACCTCGAGAAAAGATACCAAGTAATTAATGGAAAAAGTTTAAATAATTTACTTTTATTGTTGGCTGAGGAAAATTGGGAAAGTATCTATAACGTAGAGAATGTGAATGAAAAATGGTACAAATTTTATAGTATATATAGGAAACATTTCAATTCTGCCTGTCCTATGATTAACAAAATGCATAAAAGTAAAATCTTATTAAAGATTCACTCCCTACTTATATTCTAAAAACTATGAGGAAAAAATGAAGAATTTCTATGAATTATATAAAAGTTCAGGTTATATGCATTTTAAAACAAAATATAATGAAGCTAAAAAGCAATACTCTAAACAGGTATTTTCTAGGTGTTGCAAAAAAAAAAAACACAAAAAAAAAAAACAAACAAACAAACAAACAAACAATGAAGTTTCAGTACCAAGTGGTACTGATAGAAATAGTGTTAGCTCTTCATTATTTATTGCTTCTACAAGTGAGAAAGAAGTAACTGAATTAATTAATCACTTAACAAAGAAAAACTCATGTGGTTGGGATGAAATAAGCGCAAAGATATTAAATCATTGTAAAGAGCAGTTTGTTAAACCTCTTGAACACCTTATAAATTTTTCTTTTCAGGCGGAACTTTTCCCGAATTGCTGAAGATAGGGTTAGTTAGATCAGTACATAAACAAGGTGATCAGACAAATATAAATAATTATCGTCCTATAACCTTAACATCCGAATTAGCTAAATGGTTTGAAAAAAATTATTTTAAATCGAATGGTACATTTCCTAAATTTAAATAATGTATTTGTGATTTTCAATTTGGTTTTAGGAGAGGTCTTTCAGCTATAACATTGATCGCTGACTTCATACATGAAGTTTTTGGTAAACTAGAAAAGGGTGGGAAAATTGGCACTATCTTTCTTGATTTAACAAAAGTCTTTGTTTCAGTAAAGCATGACTTATTAATAAATAAATTAGAACATTATGGTGTATGGGGAATAGCTAAGAAACTAATCACATCATATTTAACAGGAAGGAAACAAGCAGTGCAAATTCCATATAAGACAGAAAAATCAATAAATACAATATAGTCAGATTATCACATAATTGAATATGGAGTCCCTCAAGGTACAGTCCTGGGCCCTCTCTTGTTTATTCTTTATGTAAATGATGTTACCGTGACTAAAAATTCTAGTATTTTTTCCTTTGCTGATGATACAACTGTAAACTGCTGGGGTGTGGATTATAATTCACTAAAAACAAATATGTTGAATACTTCATAAAATCTATTAAAATATTTTGAATCAAACAACCTTCCCTGTAACATAAAAACGACAAATTATATGTTATTGGAATTATGTTCTAGAGAAATAGAATCAGAAATTAGTTTAATTGTAAATGATGAACAAATAATTAAAGTGAGACAACATAAATTTTTAGGCATAATAGTGGTTGATAAGTTAACCTGGGCAGAACTTATTAATTATGTATGCAATAAAATTAGTGAATCAATATATCTCTTAAGGCATTTCAAAGTATTTTCAAATAAGTATATTCTTTGGTTGTTATATTATGGTATAATTTATACAAATTTATTATATGGTATAGAGATATGGGGAGTAGCAGTAAAGGTATATATGGATAGATTATTCATTCTTTAAAAGAAGTGTATTAGGATTTAAATAACATGTCACCCACAGAATCATGTAGAAATACATTTATAAACAATAATGTACTTGACTATAACATTAGAAATTAGGCAGATTATTACAGAACTGATTCAATAAAGTATCTACTGAAAAAGATGTATACGTTATGGGAACTATTTTTTTTCAACAAATTGCCAACTAATATAAAACTCCAAAATGAATCTAGATTTAAGAAGGAACTTAAAAAATATTTAATTAAGAAATGTATGTATTCCATGAATGAATTGTAAAATTGTAATAGAAATGACTATGCTTGATATTTGTATAAAACAAATCTATGGGCAATAAAGATTATTATTATTATTATTCTTGAAGGTATCACTAAGTACTCTGCATTCACTCTTAGGTTGATCCGCGCCAAAACAAATACACATGACCAGTGCACCGTGGTACAACACTGTAGTAATGTGTGCAGGAAAATAGTCCCATGCTAATAATCTAAATTTTAGAATCAATTTATCCTTAAATGGTATAATATTGTATATAAATTCCTAAAAGTCTAATTAACGCTAATTTGTACCTTTAAACAGAGCTACAAGTCCCAACATGCAATTAATATATGTAGCTGACATCCGGGTATGCTCAGAACATTGTTTGTAGCCAGAAACCAGCGGTTTCTGTTTAGTATCATGGCAGACGGTGATTTTCTCTTGCGTTTTCGTCGATTTGCGTAAAGCATAAGCAGGCAAACCATTGACTAGTGGTGAAAAAATAATAGAGTTGGAAGTTTATTGTAAGCAATGTGAGAAATATCTAACACTTCCCGTGAAAGAAGTGGTGAAATTCTGAGTTAACCAGTGTTTCGAGTACAAGTATAAACAGTGCTCATTTAAGAAAAATCTGAAACGGGAAAGTGGTTAAAACCGAAAGCATTAGAAATACGCGATGCAAGAATGTAATTCACGTAACAATATACAATTTCTTTTTTAAAAATGAGCCGCGAGTTGATAAATGTGCTGCTTCCAGAGAGCGAATAAATGTAAGATATCGCATACCTGTTACTTTCTTTTTCGCTCGTTTCTTTTAGAATTAACTATTATTATATGTCCAAACATTTATTTTGTTGCAACTATCAATCTTATCACCTTCAACCCTAATAAAGTACGCTAGCCACCGTTTAAGTTGTCGGACCATGTTCTCTTTGCCTGTACTCTGTCACATGGTCGTGAAAATGACAGTATTTCTGCCGCCAATGGCAGAAGGATACATTACAATGGTGCACTGGTCACCTGGGTTTTGTTTTGGTGCGGATCAACCTAAGAGTGAATACAGAGTAGTAAAGTGTTACAGTATACACGTGCTTACTCCAATTACAGTACACGGCAATGTGCTTATTTAAACTGTACATTACAAATGATTTATGATTGTCTCAAAGAAGTGACATGAATTTGGAAAATGACAGTTCCACATTACAAGAAGTAAGTCTGGCATAATTATAGCATGGAATATTACTCTCACTCACATTTTTTTTGTTGCCCATCCAACACATTTGAAACTTCACATATTATGTTATAACCACTATTAATTTCATAGACTTCCTTGTATTTTCTTTGTACATTTTGTGCTGCAGGACCAGAAAGAATATTTAGAAGTTATATACTGAGACAGATATTAAGAGGTTGAGATTTTTGGAAAAGAGATTGTTTGTAAATTAAGAAAGGCAATAGAATTCAAGATGGAGACTGTTCAGAAATATAAAAGATTTTTAAATATTTGTTAATTTATGTTAAATTAATAGCTTATAAAGATTTCTTTATTCATTCAAGGCAATATTTGTACATATTTTGGATAGTTAAAACATCTGGAACATTAAGAAAAGAGGAAAAAACAATTATTTTAGTACATCTCATAGCCAACCATAAAAAAAACATCATTAAGAAACAATTTGTAACTTGAATTGCTATGTAGAGGGGTCAGTCAAGAATGCTTATTGATTTGTAACCATAGCAACATCAAATATTATATAAGGTTTGTCCAGAAAAGAAGAGGACAATCATAGTGTGTCTTTGCATCATTATGCATCTTTGCATAATTATCGAATGGGACTGTAGATAGGAAATATTATAATCAATATTCTGGATGTTCATTGGGAGTTATAATATTTATGAAACAAAGTAATCAAATAAGAAAGTCATTATTAATTGCGAATTAGTTATTATTTGCATAAAATATCAAGTTTTTCAGAATAAATTAAAAGTTTCGGAGAATTCATAACTTTACTCATGATACCTTCTCATACCATGGCCCGAGATATTAGTAAAACAGAGTTCTCATAGCTCATAAAAAATAAATGACACAGCACAAGAGAAGTGACAGAAAAATAAAACATTAATTCAGTGAGAGAAATACATTACAGAGATAGGTCAGCACATCTAGATCATCAACTTTGGCGAGTATTGTAGATTAAAAAGATACCACCAGAACAAGCCACTCAGCGCAAAATCATAAATAAAAATCCAGCAACAAATGGAGGCGGAGCTGCAGGACAAAACCCAATATAATACTACAGCCGACATATCAATTCTTGCACTTCTTAATAACAAATTGTGACATCTGACTTACATGCTTAATACTCAATAGGCTGGATTGTAAGTTGTTAAAAGTCGTTCTTAAAAAAGGCTGCTTTTGTGTTTTTTGTGTGACTTATGTGAATAACCAAAAATATTAGAAAATGTGTGTTTTTATGTTAAATAAAATCTAAAATATATGTCTGGTATGAATATCCAGAACATTTAACTCAGTTTCAAGTTTATATTGTGATGCAAACAAAATATGTATTCACCCAAGAATTCAAGCCCTACTGTCCATTCCAAACCAGAGTTCCCTCTGATGTAAACAGAAGCAAATGCTTCTGCTTATCACGAACCCAAGAACACACTCTTACGCCAAAGTAAATAGTTCCTTAATACATGTATTGTATCATGAAATATTAAAGCAGGAAAGGTATAGAACTGCACATTTTATTGCGGTTATCATAAGAACTCATTGCTAAAGGTAATGGATACATACTAACTGTTAAGAGATTACAAAATACGTAAGTATTGTAATGAAAAGAAGCTAGAAACAGTGATGTGTATTGAATCTATTTAAAGGTGAGTCGAAATTGTTACACTAACACTTAAGTGATGTTAGTGTAACAATTTCGACTCACCTTTAAATAGATTACAAAATATTATTTTCGTCTGCTGTTGCGCTAATGCTGAGAGTATCTTGCTTGTTAATACCAACTGTATGCATGACTGCCATTCTCTTGCATATACAAGAAATGCAGCAATGAATTCCCAGAGGTGCTATCTGAGTACCAAATAAACACTTTGCGTAACACAGGAAATATGATAAGTGAACAATCATTCATAATACACTAGCACATATATGCTCAGCTCAGGTCAAATCTTTTTATTGTGATTTAGTCAGTTGGTATTTGAGCTCACATGGCAGAGGAAGGTGCTTGTAGTGCGAATAAACTGTTCAAACACAAAAGCAGGAAACGGTTAAAAAGTGGCGAAAAACAAACAAAACTTCATATATTCAACTCACTATTACAAAAATACCCGATACTTGCATTAGTGGATATTACGAAACTAATATCGGATTTTACAGGCGTTTCAGTGAGAAGTGTAACCAAAGCGAGCAAAGAATATAAACAGACATAACAGAACATAGAAGTAGATAAAATATGGGAACTTGTTTTAAGTGCGACAGTGCTGTGGAATTTTGGATAAGCTTGTCATTATTTTGGAGAGTAGTTCAGATTCCGATATGGCAGCTGAGTCATCTTCGGAGGATTCAGATTTGGGTGTTGCACTTTTGCCCGAGGATTGTGATTAACGTAAGTAAAATGTTCATTTCCGCATGCTTATAAAATCGATTGTTACCTCAGTTGCATTTTGAATTATGATTCTCACGCAGGGTGCCTTTTTACAGATTGAAACGATGTTCAACAAGCATGTGAGAAGCGAACAAGCCATTAGAGGTGGGGATTGTGAACTACTTTCACGTGGAAAATACAAAGAGCTTGTTTACTGTGAAAGGCTCTCTGGTTTGGAATGGACAGTAGTTATTATTTTGTGTTTCAACAAAATTAAGAATTAGC
Organism: Deroplatys truncata; assembly: GCA_030765065.1. NCBI lineage: Eukaryota > Metazoa > Arthropoda > Insecta > Mantodea > Mantidae > Deroplatys > Deroplatys truncata. The sequence goes on from CM060979.1 coordinate 21,704,403, forward strand.
TAAGAGATGGTGCACCTTCATTTATGCTGAAACACATGATGGGAGTTATAAAGCACTGCTGTGAATTACACATGCATGCCACATGGTTTGAGGAATGCTAAGCCATAAGCTAACTTGGATAATTGTTGGCAATAAGAAAACACATTGGAGACTGAATAACAATGATTCATAAGATGACAGTGATCTGTTCGTTAGTGATTTAAGTGGTGATGATGAATTGGGTATTGATGTATTGAGAAAGAAAAATGAAAGTTGCTTAGAGAAGTTGAAATAATAATTATAATAACAGCCCTTCTTCTGGGTTTCTGATTTATTGTACAAATGTGTTTGAATGAATATTTAGTTTACTGGAAGAGATAGCATCTTCATTTCAAGATGAATTTTTATGTAATATGCACCACAGCTGATGGTACTGCAAAGCAGTTTGTTCACAGTTAACAATACAAAAGATATTCTAGGCAACATAGAAAAATTGTGGTTCTTAGTGAGGTTTGTCATACTGTATAATTTGTTTCATTTACGTTCCTTTGATTCAAGGATTTCAAAGAAGCTTAGCATTTTTACTTTCTCTTAGGTAGAAGAAGTATTGGATTCCACCCAAAAATGTGATAGCAAGCCTTCTTCAGAAACACATGTTTTGAGACTCCCTGAATCCAAAACAAGCATCTTTAGAAGAGGGAGGGGGAGGGAGGGAGAGAGATTAAAATTTTCCAAGAATATGACAAACATTTTCAAGAAAATCCCCCGCGCTCCGAACTATCCTTTACTTGAAAAAATGTTTGTTACCTTTTATTTCCTCAGAGATGTTTCTAAAGATTTTGATTAAAATACCACATGTTTAAGATATGTGCATGAAAAATAAAAATGTATATCTTTTATTTTCTGGGAATGCCTATTAAGTTCTCTCCATGAATAAATTTGTTTATAACTTCTAAAGCTTATGACTAGACTAGAACTACTAAACAAAAAATGTAGATTTGGAAAATACAGAATTTGTCATATACATTTTTTGTGGCATTAGCCATTTCTGAGATATTCTTTATTTTTGGTTTGGATTGTCAAACACTTCCTAATTTTTTGACTGCTAAAGTCACTACTGTTTTATTCTTGTGGTCAAGCAAAGAGCATGGAATTTGAAAACCATCACACTATATTGACTAACGCTTAAGCCTACTGTATTTCCTTGGACCTGCAACAAAATGTGGAATAAAACCATTTCTGCAAATGCTGTTTCTAACACTGCCCATAGCCTTTGATCTTTGGGGGATACCTCATTCCACCAAGCAATGACTAGACCCATTTGAGGTGGGAGCACACAGCAGGCAGAATACATTGCCTCCGGTTGTAGGGTGGTGATGATGGCAATGGAATGAAAGGACCTACAGCTTTTATCGTACACTCCAAACCACATTAAACCAAGGGGATACTTCACATGAGCAAGTTAGAGGTGAAGGTGTAGACAGTGCCAACTTTAATTTACCAACCCGAAGCCAGGAATCAAACCCTGGACCATCAGTACAAGCCGGAAAGAAAACCACTGCATTACCCCATACTTCTGCAAATGATTATAACTAGAAACATATAGAAGAATGAGTTTTGTAAGAAGAGTTTTTAGAGGAGTAGGTAGAGAAAGTCATGTGAATGTAATACATCAGATTTTTAACCTAATGCAATACTGTCTGCATGTTCTTATCTTCCTTTGGTTTATCAACTTTAGGGACATAACTGGTAGATTTAATATAATAATTAACTCTTTACGCAGGAATATTCCTGAGTAACTTATTGCCCCACAATCATGCAGCCCATAAAAAAAAAAAAAAAAAAAAAAAAAAAAAAAAAAAAAAAAAAAAAAAAAAAAAAAAAAAAAAAAAAAAAAAATTTAATAATAATAATTTGAACAATTCTTCTGGGTATATGGGTTTCCATGTAATTGAGATTATTGTATTTATTGTGCTAAGAGTTTTACATTTTTTAAAATAAAAAGGGTTGAAGGTTGTTACACCACATCACTAAAATATTCTTACTGAACGCGTTTCGGGTCACGATGGGAGCAAACCGTCTCCCGAAACGCGTTCAAGTAAGAATATTTTAGTGATGTAGTGTAACAACCTTCAACTCTCTTTATTTTAAATTATGACACATCACTGTTACTAGCTTCTAAATCTTCAAAATTAGTCAAGAGTTTTACGATTTGATTGTCTACTGCACTTTGACCCTGGCCACTCATTCAGTAGACAATATTTACATTTTACAATTTCCCGTCAACGCATTCTGTAGACAATCACTACAGATTATTTACATTTTACAATTTCTCGTCAATAAATTATCTTGTTTTTTCAGTTTTTCATGTCCCATTTCCACTTGTTTTTCACTTATTGATTACTTAACCATCACACATTCACTATAGTTTTCTATTCAAAGTAAGATACGCTACCTCTTACTTTTCTCTATCCACTGTCCAAAGCCATTTATTTTTTACTTTACACAAAAACTGTCCAATGCTTCTAGCAACCTTGCACATCATTTCAATCATAAGTGTATTTCTATCCCCCTTCAACCACTTTAACTAAAAATTCTTTTCTCCAATTTTCTGTTCCTTGGCACTTAAATACTGTGTTTAATGTCTTCATTACCACCACATATCGAACATTGGTTTTGAGGAATACCCTGTCTTAAGCCTCTTAGCATCCATGCTCCGGTTCTTACCCATGCAATAGATTCTCTCTCTTCTTTATTTACTATGTCTATATATTTTTCCCTACCCCATGTATTTTTCATTGGCCTATAACAAACAAATAAGCTCTTTTCGGCAAATTCACTGAACATGATTTGTATTTCTATATCTTCCCATCTTTTCCTCGCCTTTTTCCAAAAAATTTTCACGTTATTTTCTCTCCTTCTCCACATGTCTCCTAACCCATTTTTCTGATTATTGAGGCAGCCATATTAAAATTGACAGCCCGAAAATGATACAGGTTCTTACATGAATAGGAAAGGATTTTATTCTATATGGGCATGGTTAATATTATATACTGCATTAATATGTTTTGGAAAAAATATTTCTTTTTAACATGCCTTTCGGTATAAACTCTTTCAATACACTAAAATGAAACTTAAAATTTCGCAGAGGAATATTGTTATAAAAAGCCTCCACTACTGTAAGTTTTTCGGGCAAACCATAAAAGTTGGCAAGTATGAGGAAGGTCTGTTCATCATGCACCACAACAAATCTAAGGGATTTGGTAACACTGAGTAATTATCAAAACACACATGACAATCAATGACCAATTCCATATGTTTTGGTCATACATTTCTTACTCTATATTCCTAAAAATTTGCGTTTTCTGGGTGAGAACAAGTTTTGTGGTACAGTGGAATCACAAACCTGGCATCTGGCTCATCTTCATTTCCAAAGAAAATTTCAGTAACTTCTTCTTTATTACAAATGCGACATAATGTGGGGCACTTCTCTCCACAAAATCCTATGCAAGGATGACCACATTTAAGTCGATTTCTGCAGGGTTCTTCACATGGCCCTCTATTGCATAATTCATAGCATCGCTTGGTGCACCTTAAATGCACACAACGCCAAGAACAGGGTTCCTGGAAAAATTTAAATAAATAAATTATACAAATTTGCAATATTAAGTAAAAAGATTACAGCCATACAGCAACAACTCAAGGACCTGGTGCTTCCTTCAGTTTCAACTAATTCTTCAACTGTTGGGCATTTATCAATTTTATTTACTGTGTATCGCATACTTTGTTCTTTTGATATACATTGGAAGCATGTTTTAGACCAACAGGCCACATTTTTGTTGTTACTCAGGTAATCAAAAGCAATCAAACTTTCATTGTAAAACTACAGTTAAGTTTTACAGAAATTACTAACCAGAGAATACTACACAAACAGCGCTGAAAATACTGAATTATTCTTTAATGTGTTAACAATTTTATTAATTTGCTATGGATGGATAAATCAATAAATTAAACATTTGGATCATGCAACAAACTTTGGAAAAGTTTAATGTTTGGTGGAGAAGAAGAAGATTAATTTGCTATATACATATATTAGCATGTGAGTTCTGTTCAGCTAATTCTGATTTCCAGAATAAATATTTCACATACACAATGGGCAGATTGACCAACCAATGCTGAATTTTAACACAATGTTACAGAGATTTAACATTGAAGTTAACGTAAATACTCTTTCATTATAACATTGTGTTAAATTGTTGTAACCCTTGTGTAAAGGATTTAACAAATGTTAGAAATTGGAAAATGTCTGCCAAAAAACAAGCTATTTATGCACTATTTGAGTGACTCTTAGCTGATGATGAAGACAAGGTGTCTTCGAAATGCGTTTAAGGTAATTATCTTGAAAGATTGAAGTTAAAGTGTGTTGCCACTAGAGTTTTATTAATATTGATGCACAGTTTCTGTTTTTGGATTTTTAAAATGCCATTCCTAACCAAGGAAATGCTGCAATTACTAATTTTGTAAACCTGTAAAAGGAGGAATTTTTAAAGCAATACAGACTATCAAAAACAGCTGTGAGTAGGGTTGTAGAGAAACTAGGAGAGAGGTTAGAATACTACCAAACAGAAACATGCCTCTTCTTATGCTACAACTGTTAATTAAATTAAATTGAGTTTTATTTATAGATGCTCTTTAACTACTATGGTTCTTAGCATCTCATTCAATATTGGGAGTGAAAGAACAGAGATTTTGCTCAGAGGCCTCTTTATCAGGCTTGAGGTTCTTTTACGTGCTGCAAATCTATGACAAGGGACCACTGGCCTTTACTTCCCTTCTGAAGGAAGTCATGCTAAGGATTTTTACACCCGAAAAAAATGCATCATCCTCTACTGGGTTTGAACCCGTGACCTTGGGAACTAGAGGCAGCATGGCAACTGCTAATTACTCTACTTCGTATTCACTCTTAGGTTGATCCGCGGCAAAACAAACCCATGTGGTCAGTGCACCATGGTGCAACATGGTAACAATGCGCCCAGGAAAGTAGTCCCATGCTAATTTCTGAATTTTAGAATGAATTTATCCTTAAATAGTATAATATTCTATACAAATACCTAAGGTTTAGTTAACGCTGATTTATAACTTAAAACAGAGCTACAAGTCCCATGATGCAATTCGTATGAGTCAGCTGACATCCGGGTAGGAGCAGAATATTGTTTACAGCCAGAAACCAGCAGTTGTGTTTAGTATCATGGTGGACGGTGAATTGGCTCTTGTGTTTTCGTCAAATTATGTAAAGCATTAGCCGCGCAAACCATTGACTAGTGGTGAAAAATCAATAGTGTTGAATCTTTAATATAAGTTATGTGAGAAATATCCAACACTTTCCGTGAAAGAAATGGTGAAATTAACTTCTAAGTTCACCGGTGTTTCGAGTACAAGTATAAACAGTGCTTGTGCAGAAAAATCTGAAACGAGAAAAGTGGTTACACCCGGAAAAAAAGAAAGCATATGAAATATACGATGCATGAATGTAGTGATTTTAAGAAGAATGCAATTGGCATAACAGTGCACAATTTCTTTTTTAAAATGAGCCGCCAACAGTTAATAAAGTGCTGCTTCCAGAGAGCGAATAAATCAGGTTATCGCATACCTGTTACTTTATTTTTCGCTCATTTATTTTAGAATTAACTATTATTATATGTGCAAACGTTTATTTTGTTGCAACTATCAATCTTATCACCTTTAACCCTTAACAGAATATGCTAGTCACCGTTTCAGTTGTCGAAATAAGGACTGTTTCTTTTTGCACTACGTGCCGCTTGTACTCGCCACATGGTCTGAAAGTGTGACAGTATTTCTAGTGCGAATGGCACAAGGATACATTATAGCGGTGCACTGGTCACCTGGGGTTTGTTTTGACGCGGATCAACCTAAGAGTGAATACAGAGTGGGAGTGCTAAGCAAGCAGTGGAAGAGAGTGGATGTGTGTGGAGGAAGCTCCTGGAATGGAAGAAAGAAGGGCTTAAGTAACCATGGGAATTGGTATTGAGGTGCACAGAGCAAGAATTGGAGTATTTAATAAATTAAAATGGAAGGATTTCAAAACAAACAAAGGTGTAGAAGAGATGGTAAACATGTTTCTTCTCACATGTGTAATAGGTATACTATTGGTAATTGGTGGAGTTGAAATTAACCCTGGACCAAATGGGGATCGAAACGTCATGGAACAAACATTTGCATACATTAAAGATATGGATGAGAGATTAGGAAATAAACTCAATGGAATGGAAAAGGAACTAATAGATATTAAGGGAGAGATTATAAATGAAATGCAAGATATACGAAATGAGGTACAGAAAGTTAAAAGAAGAGTTGAGCTGCTGGAAGAGAGACACCGAAGATTTAATTTGGTTATAGCAGGAGTGAAAGAAAGGAATGGAGTATGGCCTGTAGATGAGGTCAGAGAGATTATAGAAGGAAAGCTTGGTTTGAAGGTACAGGGCTGGGAGATTAGAGAAGCATTTAGAGTGGGGAGATCAAGAGGAGCCAGAATGATAGTTGCAAGATTTACGTCAGTGCAGTTTGTTTATGAAGTATTGAAGAAATCAAAGCTACTAAAAGGAACAAATATCTTTATAAATAGAGATTTATCGGTGGAACAACGGGCCTTGAAGAAGGATCTAATACAACAAATGAGGTTGGCAAGAATGGAAGGGAAACGGGCCTTCATAAAGAACCTACGATTATGGGTCGATGGGCGTATGGTGATGGGATACGAAAGTGACACAAGGAACAGCAGATCGCAGGGGCAGGATATGATTCAGCGATATTCATCGGCGACGAGAGAGAAGGAATGCAGAGGAAGTCCAAAGAGCAATCGGAGACCAGAGGATAAGGTTACGTCACTGGCACGTGTGGCTGGCGGAAAGAAGATGACAGTGTTAGAGGGTAGGCGTGGCCAAGACGCAGGCAGAACGTCGGATCAGAGTGACGTAAGGGCATCAGCTGGCGAAATAAGGAAAATGGAAGTTATGTCACTGCTAAGTGGGGCTGGTGGGAAGAAGATAGCTGAGTCAGAGAAGAGATCAGGAGCCGAAGCAGTGACGTCAGATCAGAGTGATGTATGGTCAACAGCTGGCAAAGTTTGGAAAGTGGCATCATCGAGGAGGGAGGGAGTTCAATCGTCACGTGATATGATTGCGGGCAGGGCAGAGGCGGGGTTTCAGAGTGGTGAATTGGTGGAAGAAGAAACTATTGTGTTAACACCCAATGGGAGTCTACGGATTTTGGACAGAAACAATGCGGGACTGTTAAAGGAGCCACCAGAAATAGATTTATGGAGTAGGAAAGTGTGCCATACATATAGAAATAGTGCAGGTTCTGTGAGAAATATGGGAAAACAGAAGCAGTAATAATGAGGAAGTATATAGAATAGGCAGGGAGAGTGACTATAGAATGTATAGAAAGCTACAAAGTAGACAAAGTAAAGACAAGGTTTTGATAGGCAAGTGATAGTTTTTTTATGAAATCGTGAAGTGAATGAGTTAGAGATATAAAGGACGGTAAATACGAGAGGGTTAGGGGGGAGAGGTACATTTCTTAGTATGAACGAGCAAGTGTTGTTATGGACGATTAGTGCGGGGAACAAGTAAACATTCTTTAAATTGTATCTAATAGTTCCCATTTCCCACTGATAGGGAGTATTTAAGACGGCGGAGGAAGCAAGGGAAGGAGATGGGAAGGGGACAAGAACAGTAAGCAGTATAGTGAAATTAAATGAGAAACGTTAGCGATATGAAGCTAACTCAACACACATGCCTTGTAAATGCGGAAGCTTGGGTACGATCGGCAAAAGGAGCTAGGGCTCGACGCTGATCATGCCCAAATGATTGTATTAGCTCAACACTCAATAAAGATATCAAGATCAAGAATACAGAGTAAGATTTTATGTTACTGGCACTTTCCATTTAAGGTAAATGACAGTATTGGTATTTTCAAAGCTAGCATTTGGGGGTTTAACCGGAGGTTACTGAAGCAATTGCTTCAAGAAGTGAACAATATTTTTGTTGGGGTCTGCTCGATGTTCAAAGATAACACACTTTCACTTTAGTTTCAAGTGGTGTCCACCAGTTTTAAATTCTTGTAAATCTTCTTTGCATCTGGCATTTTTGGTACTGCATTTTATATTAGCATAAGATTGGTGAGGAGCTTACTGGACCTGGAGAAAGTGTACATTGTAATTAATTCCTCTTGGGATTTCTTTCAGGCTTCATCCTTCTCTTTTAATTTAAGCCCATTGGAATTTTTCACTTTATAATTTCTCTATACTTGTTAACCAGTTCACTTACCAAGTTTACAACTTCTTGAATGGTGAAAAATTAAGTTCCTCTGCACCTAGATTTTTCAGCTGATATCATGATTCTAACCTCAACAGAGAACGTAGCAATGTGTACACAAAAGTACAGAGAGAGTAAAAAAACTACGAACCGGCTGCGCAGTGTTTTTCCTGTCTATGCCCTCCGCACTCGTTGCCGTCTGCTGCTATCACAGAAAGGTGTGGATGAAACCATACAACATTCTTAAAACTACTTTTAAAGGCTTTAGTTACCAAATTCATGAAAAGAGATGCTGAAACTGGCCACCGTCGTCCATGCATTTTTGGCACCTCTTTAGGAAACTATTCATCACTCACCATAGTTCACGTTGCGAAATCGTGGCAATTTCCTGGTGGATATTTTGTTTTAATTCTTCCAGGGTGTGTGGGTTTGTCTTGTACACTTTGTTTTAAGTCACTCAGAGATGGAAATTGCAGGGGGTTAGGTCAGGGGGCCACAAATCTCTACTAATAATTCTGTCCTCAAACATACTTTCATAAAGTTAAGTAAAGCCTTTAAAAGTAGTTTTAAAAATGTTGTATCATTTCATTCAAGCCTTTCTATGATAGCAGCAGACTGCAACGAGCGCCGAGGATGACAGGAAATACATCGTGCAGCCAGTTTGTAGTCCTTTGGCTCTCCCTGTATATTAGAGCATGTCCAGAAGCTGTATAGTTCGGTCACTGCCTTCTCAAGGCTGTTTTTCACAATTATTGTCACAAGAATGTTAGCTAAATGTTCACGTAAAAGCTGGATGAAACACAAGAAAAAATAATAGTAATTTTAATTTTCTGGGGCAAAAATTGGCAACTTCATTTGGTTTACCTGGTAGATATTGAATATATGTGAACTAGATAGTGTATTTGAAATGCTGAAATTGGTGAGGTGAAGATTTATCTGGATTTTGTTGAAATGCATAGCTGAGTGTAAACATTGTGAAATTTCGTTCTTCTAAAAATGCTTGCAATGTATGATATACATAGAGAGTGAATGTATCTTTATATCACATGTGCTCTGCCGATTTTAGAAAAGAAACAAACTCCAGAATATTGTCATGTATTTGATGCAGTACATTTCCAACAGCCGAATCTAAGCATTTATCATTAAGATAATAAGATAATCACTTGAAGGGTCTGAGCTCCATTTGCCTAACTTCTCTTCAAGTTTACTGAAAGTTCTGTTACCTCAGAAGTCTTTTGGAGTTCACCTTTCTTAAGTTCCTGCAGAGCTTGGAAAATATATGGACAGGTGCAGTGTGTGCCAAAGTTAATATTGTTCCAATTTCGTGGCTGCTTTTTGAAATGCAACATCTGCAATAACCTTGACTTTCTCTGATAATGTAATATTTCTTTAGGTATTGCAAGATAACCTTATTCATGGTACTCCAAAGATACCTTTGAACAGGTTGATATTTATTTTATATTTGCTTAGAGTTCAAATGCCATTGTCAAGTATTCTTCTGGAGAAGTAGATGCTACTAATAAGCCATTAGGTATATGTAGGTAACTTTAGGGCACTAAGGACATTTATGCATATACTACTACAACGACTGAGCACATGCATAAAGCCAAATGGGAGTGGAAGAAATTACAAAGGGCCAAAAATTGGAATTATTATTGATTTTGTATGGCTTCTGGTCTAAGTGTATATAATGGAAAAACTCTCAATGAATCTATTGTAGGGAAAATGCATTTGCTTAGGGCAGCGTGCACCATGTTGGAGTAAATTCCTTTGGAAATAACATTTACTAAAGACGTATGTACTACGGAAGTAGGCTACTAGGGGAGCAATTTACTCTGAAAGTAACGGAGAGCTCAATTACAATCTACTCTTTTAGTTACAACTAAGGAAGTAAGAGCTCATTACTCCCAGAAGAATTGTTTTGCTTGCACGATTTACTTGACACGATCATGGATAAGGTTATGTGCGAAAGGAAAAGGGGGGAAACATCAGTGAAAGAGATAAATCTTTGTTGGTAGATATAAAGAAAATCCGTTTAAAAAATTTGAGTGTAAAAAAAGTGTTATAAAGATGCTGGAAGAGAAATGCTGCAAAGTCGTGATGGGCAAACTTAATGGTTCAAGATGGGAAACGTACTAAAGAGCAGCTTAAAATTCTGGAAACAATGTTTCTAATCTTCATTTTGCATTGCAGATCACTTGCGTGTTGATGCAGAAATACCCTTTCTGATTTTGCAAAAGTTCACCAGATTCATGGATGGGCACAAAATGCATGCAGTCAGTTCCACTCACAATGTGTGGGAAATCCGCAAAAGTGAAGAAGAATTGCCTTTTATTTTCTAAGCATTCAAATATATTTATATGTGTAGAGACCTTGTTTTTAACCTCAAAAGCGGTCTAACAATGTCATGAAATACACGACAACAGATGCATGGTGAACGTTTATTTGAGATCGCCCATAATGCCGGGATTACGATGAACTTTTCTTAACATGATATGAAGTTAAGAAATGCTGGTAAAATAAAGGTCTAATTGGCATACACTTAGCGTAATGGAAATGATTCTTGATTAATAGTTCTTTTATTACTTCAAGCTGATTGTCTAATTACCATGTGACATCAAACTTGACGTAACAGAAAGGAGAAGTTTGACATTGCCAAACTCTTAAGTTACATCGCGTTAAATCAATCCTAAATATTATTTAATACAGTGTTAGACTGTCACATTACATTAAATTCATTGTAATGCCGGCTTAAGTATCTGAAGAGCTGAGCTGAATCCCTATCTCAGTTTTGTTGTAAATGCTCTACAAGCAGGTTGAAAAGCCATGTAAAAGATTCTTTCCTAATACCGAAACGTTCGTTGAACTCTCTCTCTTTGTATAAGTATCATATTGTTCTCGTATACCACTATCGCATTCCCATTGTTTTCTTCATTGAGATCACCAACGTAACATAAGTAATCACTGTTTTCTTCACAAAGATCATCAATCTAAGTAATCCATCAATACGTCAAAATATCTTCCTCCAGATACGATAAGGTATTCTAATTCAATCGACAGGTTAGTTACTCCAAGTCGTGAGAGTAAATTCTAGCCTATATTTGTGCTCTATTTAATTCCGTAGTAACGTACTACATGGCAGTGCTCTCCGACATTTACTTCTGCGGTAATTTAATCTGGGAGTATCTGAAAGGAGTGAAATGCTTCGGAAGTAGTATGGAAGCTACGAGTGATACCTTGATTAGTAGTTTACTACAAAAGTAGAGCTTACTCTAGGTTGGTGCATGCCACCCTTAGGTTTTAAAATCTTGCAGATGTGGAATAGGATAGCAGTTAGGTATTGTTCCTGCATTTAAAAGTCTATAGTCTCCACTGTACTTCAGATGATGTGTGAAAATACAACTATCACTGATTGATCTAATAGAGGTTAACTATGAAGCCAAAGACTTAAAGCACTTATGAGATTGTAAGTCGTCTTTGGAGTATGTTATCTCAAAATGATTTATTGAGAAAAAATGTAATTTGGAGAATTTATGTTGTGCCGGCAAGCTGGCATGACAGCTCAGATGTTTACAGCAGCGTGCCGCTGTAGATCTGTGGTTCAAATCCTGACTACAGCATAGAATTTTTCAGTCCGATTCTACCTTTCCTGGCCCATTGTGCATGGCTGAAATTTATGTTAACAAAATGAAAGAAATAAAGTAAGAAAGGCAGCATAAAGCATAACTAAAAACATTACCTTACACTGGATGCAGGGTTGTCCACATTTTCTTGGACACTTAGAGTGAACACATTTATATTTGCATTTTCTGTTGCATGGAGGGCAAACTACTGCACAAGGTATGTTGCAACTGAAAAAAAAAAGATAAATAAATAAATTCAAAAGCCTAGAAAAAATGCTTTTCCTTGTATAATAATTATTCATAATAATACAGAAACATCCAACATAGGTTCACCATTTAGAACATTAAAGAATTACAGATACAGAGCATTTACAAACTATTAACTCTGAGTATTACTTGCATATTTGTATGTTTTCTTCTCCAGAAAGTTTAATGTATGCATGGAAAAGATAAATGTGTTTCATGTTATGAAAAATCAACTAGAAGTTTTAGTGCATATAAATGCATATTCAAGGGATTAGTGCACATTTCACTAATATTTTAATATGTATGCATATATGATGCTTTTTCTTTCTATTTGTTATTGAAATATTCACTTTGTTTCCACAGAACAGCAAACTTCTGCTTTATTGCCATATTTTCGCAGAAGAGAGTAATCATGTTTTCATATAGCCCAACCAGCATTTCAATTTGTATAAAATATTTTCCTTTTCGCTCCTTCGTGACAATGCTACGCAAATCAGATACTTGAAGTTATACATCTTTAAAAGGCACCAATGCAAATCTTAAGCAAAGCTATGCCATCTGGGGGAGCACCAAGAACATGTTTACCAACAAATGAACAATAAGAGAGCATACCTCAAGATTCGCATTTGTACTTAAACATTGCTCTTCTCTGTTTATAATGTTTAAATACCAACAGCTTCCTGGTCATTGTTGTTATGTAAGAGTCAAGTTTATTTCAATGCTGAAGGAGAAATCAAGTAAAGCATCTTTGTTTTATCGGTGGATTAATGAGAATCTTACATTACTTCAGATGGAAGAATTGTCCCCTGCCAAGTCTGTGGCAAACATGCAAGTTTAATTTGTTTATACACTATTATTTTATTATAGCATGCAGTTAGTTTTTCTATTGTTGAATTTGTAAGGTTGGTCTCATTTCTTTTTATTTTTACTTTTATGGGCCCCTGCAACAAAAAGTTAAAAGGTTCAGGCAACATTACCATCAGCCAACATACTCTAAAGAAATTGAATAGTTTAAAATTTCAAGGGAACCTGGAAGAAAATGGTGAACGAAAAGTTCCTGACGAATCTGCACTGAGGAAAAATTACATTGGTCTCTTCATCAAGAGCTAGGTTGCTTTACTTAAAGAAATTAAGCAAATTGCCACAAAAGCAGAAAAAAAAGTTGTAATGCAATGTGATATAATTAAATACTTTACGGCAGTTATAAACATCATTATTTAAAATATTTAAATGTATATATTTTTTAAATTCTAGGTCTTCCAAGAAATCAGAGACATTGGTGATTCAAATATTTGGTTATTGGTAGACAAAAAAGCCGATTCCTGTGGAAAGTTCATTGCCAATCTGAAAAACAGTTTAATTCATATTCTGTAAATGGCATAGCCTGTTTGCAGTACTGCCCTGTGACTTTATGAGAAGTGGAGAGGCTATTTTATTCATGCATGATAATTTTAAGAAATAGAAGGAATAGTTTCCAAAAAAAAAAAAAAAAAAAAAAAAAAAAAAAAAAAAATCTAGAAAAATATTAATAACCAATGAAGTAATACGTGTACAAAAATTAGTACACGTATTACTTTATAAAAATCAATTATGTAAGAAACTTGTGCAGTTCATTATGCTATTAAAATATTTTTGGTGCATATTTTCAATCATTTTACTGCACGAATGCATGCATATATTCATGATTTTTAGTGCATATACATCTGCTCTGTAAGTATAAATGGTTCTACAAGTATATTTGATATGTATGTGCCCAAAAGGCAGCTTGCCAAACTTGATTATGCAGCACATATTGCCTTCTTCTTCACCTGTCACATAAACAAAAACTGATTCAAAGACATTTCAGAAGAGGCTCAGGAGTGAATGGAGATGCAAGACTAATTGCAGTTTTACGTGAAGGTAGTGGATGAAGAGTCTGCATTCTGTAGCAAAAATCAAAATGAAGAATTTGACTATTTGAAGGAAAGAATAAAAGAGTCGAAATATTAAAAGCCTTCACTTACATCATGATGGTAACAAAATTCTGTGGCTGCGTGTATTATCCTTAACTATCTTTCTCACAAAAATGGGCGTTGCATTGTGTTTCAAACATAAATTCAAAAATTGAATGTCAGCAGCAACATGTCTTTTTTTAAATTTGTAGGTTAAGGAACATTTTTAATTTAATAGTTAAAACGGTGAAGGTTTTCATTAAAATCCATCCAAGAACTAAGTGTCATTTGCGTCAGCAAAATTGTCACAGGAATAAAATCCATGAATGTCCTAGGGCATTTGGAGGAAGAAATGGAAATTGTTTAAATACAGGAATGCAGTTGCATTTGTTGAAAGAAACATTGACATCAAAGTGTTAACAGAAAAAGTGGCAAATGAAGACTCACCTTCCTTCCAATAAATGCACGAAACAAAAAATAGAACAGCTTTTTTAATGGAACTGAATTTGTGTATTAAAATATCAATAAATATAATTTTTTGCCATTTTTTCTTAATGTCTAAGATAGCATTTTCAATATAATTGGTTCAAAATGCACTAATGCAAAACATTTTTAATTATAAATGTAGTATTAAACAAAAAATAATTTTGATAACAGTACTTAGGAAAGTGGCATTTTCACTACGCAGGTATAAAGCACTTGAAAAAGCGCTGGTAAGTTTTTCCTCTCTCCTGAAAACTTTATTATGCACTTAGTGCTTTTTGATTTGATGTTCTCATATAACTGAGGAATCTCCTCCATCTACTCCTCTTCAGGAGTTCAGAAATCTTATGTTTTATTGCAGGGAAAACCTCAACCTGTTGATTGACTGTGACTACAATGTCCATCATAGCATTTGGGGTAGTATGGACATCAACAGGAGGGGGAGATGCTGTTCATATTTGAGCACAACAGATCCTGAACCAATGGGATGTTTGACTTTTGTGAATTATCAAAAGGAAGGAGATCCTAGACTTGTCATTAGCATCCTTCAGAGTTAGAGGAAGTCAAGGAGTGAAAGGTTTGTTTGGATCTTCCCTGTCTGACCAACATATTTGCTTTGTCTTGAGGGAAAAGGAAATAACTGGCTGTACAGGAATCCAAGGAGGACCAACTGGGACTCTTTTAGAAGAGACTTGGATGGCAGACTTAAGAATGGACCCCATATCAGGATAAGAAATGTGGAGGACCTGGAGTGGTATGTGGGGTTTGTCACGAACATCCTGGTTTCTGCTTATGAAAGAAATTGCCCATTCATACTAGAGGCTGTGCAAAAGATCAACTTAGATGGAATTCTTTTTAAGATCAATCAAGAATGTGTATATGGCTAATAAATAATGTATAAAAGGGAAATCAAGAAGGCAACTGAGGAATCTTGGAGGCACTTCTATAATATACAGAAACAGTTGAGTGCTGCTCACTTACAGAAATTTCTGGTCTCTGCACGTAGGGCCAGGTTGACCTCATTGGAGGACCCCTCTGGTGCTATGATGCAGTCAGAGGGGGAGACCTTGAGGCTGTTGCTTGAGAGCCACTTTCTGGAGCCCTACATAACAGATCAAGAACCAACCTTGGTTACGGCACACAGGCCTTCGTGAGAAGGCTGACTACTGGCCATCAAGATTGTTACTTTAAAAAAAATTAAATGGGTCATGTTTTCTTATGAGTGCTATAAAAGCAAGATGAGGATGGGATCTTCCAGGCTCTTCAGGGCCCTCCTGAAGAGACGTTTCTTCCCACCTGGTGAAGATATTTAGGGCCTGTTTTGCTATGAGGCATGTTTTTCACTTCTGGAGGCAGGCCAGGAGGTAGACAATCCTACTGCAGACCTAGGGAGTTTTGCCCCATCAGTCTACCATCCTTTTTGCTGAAGGCTCTGGAAAGACTGGTGGATAGATATTTGAGGGATGGGGTAATGTTTGACAGACCCATACATCCTCATCATTATGCCTATTGGCCGGGTAAATAGAAACAGTGTTCCATCAGCTTTTGGTGAGACCGGAGAGGGTGCTGGACTATGGAAAACTACCTATAGCAATTTTTCTGGACACTAAAGGTGCCTTTAATCATATGACTTTAGGCACCATTAAGAAGAATATGGGGAGTGGAGGAGTCTGCCCGGTAGTTATGGACTGGATTATGACCTCCTTGGAAGGCTGTCAGGCAGTGGTGATCCTGGGGATTAAGTCCTTGAGGGCAAAAGTGCACTGCCCATAAAGGAGAGTTTTGTCACCCACTCTATGGTGTCTGGTGGTGGATGATCTGTTGAACAGACTCAAAGGGGAGGGATTCATGCTCAAGGTTATACCGATGACACATTCCTTGCAGAAATTGGAAAATTTCAGAGTACTATTTTGGAGCTCATACAGGGCTCCCTACATGTCCTAGAGGAATGATGTAAAGAAACAGACTTGTCTGTTAATCCGGATAAGACTGAAATAATGATCTTTACAAGGAAGAGGAAGCTGCTAGGTCTGGCACAGCCCCATCTGTTTGGGAAGAAATTGAAGCTTTCTGGAGTGGTTAAGTATCTAAGGATATTCTGGATGCTGTGTTTAGCTGGAAAAAGCATGTGAATTATAAAGTAAAGAAGGCCTACAATGCTTTGTGGGCCTTTAGAAGATAGGACTGAGGTGGGGTCTGAGACCTAAGGTAGTCAAATGGCTAAACACCTTGGTTATAAGACAATCGATATCTTATGCAGCACTGGTTTGATGGCCTGCCTCTCTTGTGAAGGCAGTTGTTGCCAAGCTGGATTTGCTGCAAGGATTGGTATGTTATAACAGGAGCGGTGCGATTACCCTACAGTCAGCCTTCCTCCTGTGCACTTGTTTGTGAAGGAGGTTGTCAGGGCGAGTGTGCACAGCCTCTGACCTGTAGGGGAGGGGGTGCTTTAAGCTATCCCATAAAGGGCACTTACTGATCCTCTCTGGACTTCAGCAGGTGTCATATTACCCTGATGATAGGGATTTGATGGGTACTAGATATAACTTAAGACCTATCTTATACAGTGGTAATACCTTCCAAGGAGGAGTCGACCAAGACAGTGTCTCTCCCAATGGCATGGGACAGGAGGGACCCTAGAACCAGGTTTGTTGCCATGGTTTTTCAAGCTCAGATATATGTAGTCTTAGTCTGTGCTATGCATATTCTTACCATGATACACAGATGAGTGGAGTTGGATATCTACTACAATAGCATGACAGCTTTGAAAGACCTTAGGGTGGTCAAAACTACAGAGTGAGCCAAAAGACTCCGAACCGGCTGCGTGGTGTTTTTCCTGTCCGTGTCCTCGGTGCTCATTGCCATCTGCCGCTATCATAGAAAGGCATGGATGAAACCATACACATTTTTAAAACTACTTTTAAAGGCTTTACTTACCAAATATATGAAAGGAAATGCTGAAACTGGCCATCTACGTTGTCCAAACATTTTTGGCACCTCTTTAGGAAACTATCCATCATGGAATTTTACAAACGATGACCGATGTCGTCTAATGTTTCTTCGGTAACAACTGAACACTGTCTTTTAGATTTCTTAGCGGCCTGGAATTTACTGTAAAGTTCATGGAGTGTTATATGGCCTGGAAATCTTTCTGCAAATCGTACTTTCACTTGGTGTACTGGCCAAGTTAACATATACGAATCATAAATATACACGCTGTGCAGTAGAAAACATATATTGAGCCATAATATACTTTCTAAGTACAGGACAAAATAATAAATAACTCATAATAACTGAACTACATCACATCACCATCAACCCAAAACTGACTTCACACTGCAGAGCAAAACCACGTCAACAGCATGATCTTGTTTATAGCAGCAGTGCATTATGTTTTTATCATATTTCCACAGGCCCAGTGGATAAACACCGCGCAGCCAGTAATATTGTTCATAGAATACTCCTCTGGGGTAACTTAAAACGAAGTGTACAAGGCAAACACACGGAAGAATTAAAACAAAATATCCACCAGGAAATCTCTCAACATGAACTACGGCGAGTGATGGATAGTTCCCTAAAGAGGTGCCAAAAATGTATGGACTACGGCGGTGGCCAGTTTCAGCATCTCCTTTCGTAAAGTTGGTAAGTAAAGCCTTTAAAAGTAGTTTTAAAAATATTGTATGGTTTCATCCGCACCTTTCTATGATAGCGGCAGATGACGAACGTTGAGGATGCAGACAGGAGAAACATTGCACTGGCGGTTCGGAGTCTTTTGGCTCACTCTGTACATCTAGATTGATGTGGCAACGCCAGAGGGTGTTGGATAAACTCTGCGCCAGCTGTCCAGTTACACTTCTTAGGTTCCTGGGCATGATGGTATTAGAGGAAATGAGATGGCAGACACTCTTCCAAAGAGGGGATCACGATTTGATTTTATTGGGCCCAAGCCCTTCTGCAGACTGTCATGTAGAGATAAACCAGCTTACAGTAGAGGCTCCTCTTGAAATCTGAAGCAAACTACAGCCAGGTAAGCCCATGCCTTTATATCAGGCCTGATGGGAAAGTGAACTAGTTCCTCCTGAGTCTGACTAGATCTAAGCTCAGAGGAGTTATGGGCTATCTTACAGGCCACAACACGTTGCACAAACATTTATATATAATGGGACTTACACAAGACCCTTTTGTCAGAAATGTGCGAGGGCTTTTGAGACCTCACAGCACACACTATGTGAATACGAAGTTTCATTAAGTGTAGATATGCATCCCAGGGTCCTTCTTTTTGGAACCTGAGGAGATAAAAAGAGCAATATTAAGGATGTGGTCCATTTCATTCAGACCATTGGACTTGAGTAATGCTCAGGATAAGAGGCACAAAGGGCCCTAAGGGCCTATGTGCAGGCTTCTTAAACGAACTCATTCAGATTTCAGCATCATCTTCCACTCTGTCCAGAGCTTTCGATGGCCGCTGTATAACTTTTTCAGCAGGAGCAGAGGAAGATCATACTCATTTTCCTGCTTAGCTATTTAATGGCACACTTCAACACATAGGATTATCCTTTCGCGAATTTACCTCTCTTAGGCAATGCTAATGCTCTTATGAATATAAGATGCATTTAATATAAATATTGAAAACAAAGACAACAAATGAGAGAAAAATACGAGAATAACAAATTCGAGCAAACAAAAGTTGCAAACGCACTGTATGCACATCATAGAACTAAAAAACTATTGTTGTTGTTTAATGCTAGGCATTTGGCACTGTAGCCATTAGTATTAATGCACTTCAGCCATTTCTTCTTCTAAAAAACTAAAGCATGTGGTTGGAATTAGCTAAAACCGACAACCATGATAGTTATGCTATATGACTGGCTGGCTGCAATGCTGTGTTGCAACTGTTTCAGTAAGTGTAGCGGATAGAACTTTTCATTTGTTATTTTGTAGGTTCACCAACTTAACTGGTAGCTAGCAAGTGCAAATTTATACAGGTGGGGTTATTTTTCTCTCAATTCCCCTAAAAAGAAGGGCTACATTTTTAGAGACCTTCAGACATTACTAAAAGCATTGGTAAGTACTCTATTAGAATTTTAGCTCAGTCTTCTTAAACACATTTAATTCTATGTGGCAGGAATTTAAAAAAAAGCTTAAATACTCTGTCCTCTATGTGATGACATCAGGTTTTACATCCTAAATTTACAATACTTATGACTGAAGTTTTCTTTTATAATAACCATTAAACCTTTCATTTGATTAATATCTTTAAATAATACTATACTTTATTTAATGTACCTGTAGTTACCATTTCTTTTATTTAATAATGCAACTTTTTAAGGCAAAACTCTGCCATGAGTCATTCCACATCAAACCAAAAACAGATAAAAAATAACTTTCTCTGTTCCACACATAAAATAAATGGACACTATATTTTGCAAAAAATCGAATTATTTTAGGATTTATAGCATACTTAACATTTTTCTTACACATGCACAATGTTACTGCGAGAGTACATAATGATTACGTAATATGTTTTTACGTAAGTTATTAAAACTTGAAGATCTTATATTCTGCTGCTTTTGTTTTGTTTGGTTACATAATTTTATCTGCCCCACGTATGGTAGCCAATTTGTAACGGTATTACTTACAAATGTTTGTTTACATCAGTGTTGAAGCCATCTTGTGACGTGATTCATTTGTTTGGTTTGTAGCTCCATCTGGCGTTAGCAATTTGCGGTTCCTAGTATCAGTTTTTGAAATAATTCATTTCAAATGTCCTCCGGCTAGCTATTATCTTATCTTGGGTCGAACATGTGTCTCTATACAGGTTGTGAAACGGAAAGGAATCTTTTATCCAAAAATTACACTGATGAAGAAAATTTGTTTTATAATTTTTATTGTCGAACACGTTCACTATCACTTTTACATATTGATCTGGACACTCGCCAAACTGAAACTGTTATAATAACTTCTTACTGATAATTCTTTCAATCCACGTACTTCAACTTTGTGTATAATTAACTTTACCATATTTTAGATCTTTCATAATTCTGCTGCACGTAACTTGACGAACTGACTGACTGAAGACGACGTGTAGTATATGAATGCTTTCGGCGAACTGAAGGACTGACTGACTTTACCTCTAACTTGCCCTATTTATACTCCTGCAATCAGATACGCCTAAAGATTATAAATGAATTACTATTGGCTAATAAAACGCGCCAACATTAGCGTCTATTTTAATATCCAATGAAAACCACGAATACATATTGCTTTTAGGGAAACATTCCAGAAGGTTCTCAACGGAAAAAATGCGCGAACATTACGTAACTTCCTCGTTCCCAATAATGATAAACAGCTCACCCCCTCGCTGCATTATTGCGCTATTATTGACAGTTTCAGTAAAGCCTTATAAACTTATTTCCCAATATTAATTACAATTAATAAACATCTGAAATCAATGTCACATTAAAATGCATATTCATATTACAATCATTATTTACATTTAAGTAATTTGTGATACAAATTACTGCATCATTACATAAAAGCAATTTATTCTCGGAACAGAATGTCAGAGATAACAATATGTCGTTTTGTAGATAAAAACATTGTGGTTTTCCTTTTACAAAATACTATTTATTCAGAATAAAAAAAAAAAAAAACTTTTTTAAATATGAATATTTTAAACTGCATCATCACATTTAACCTGATAATATTAAAATCTGGGAAAAATACAGAAGAATCTGAGATATATTTTGTTTTAAATCTATTAACATCAGGATGGGATCTTCCTTAGATGTACACTTTTAAATAGTTGAAGTTAGCGCGTAGGGTATTAGAACATAGACTGCTGACTGAGACCTTTACACTGCAGCAGCACGCTGCACCAGCTGATATGTTACGCAGTACAAACATGACAGGCTATCACTTACAGTGCTGGGTGTAACTTTGCAACTGGAATCTGATATTCTATGAAGCCTCTCTCCACTGTTTCCTTTTAAATGTTACTTTGTGTTCAGCTTTTTGCTTTAGAAGTACATTCTTAGCTCTGTATTTTCAGAAAGTGCACGATGAGTGAACTGAAGAAACAGAACTATGTCTATTGCTTCAATCCATTTATGTTTCCAAGCATACCACAAGGCAGAAATCATTAAGCTTAGTTACCTGCAATATGTTTACAATATTAAAAATGGAGAAGTTAACTTTGAGACCTAAAACTACGTGACGCATACCCAGGGGGGGGGGGACAAGTACCAC
Organism: Deroplatys truncata; assembly: GCA_030765065.1. Taxonomy (NCBI): domain Eukaryota; kingdom Metazoa; phylum Arthropoda; class Insecta; order Mantodea; family Mantidae; genus Deroplatys; species Deroplatys truncata. The sequence continues at coordinate 21,726,249 of CM060979.1, forward strand.
CCACGTCTAATAGAGATTGTGTGCTACAAAGTGACAATGCCGTGAATAATCCAGAAGTGGTTTTGAACATAGTGACAATATTAAGACAAGATACAGCAATGTGAAAGGGATCCCTGGTCATTTAGCTCTATGGTACAATAATAACCAGATGGTATTCACTTGAACCTGAAGGGGAAAAAGTGCACATTTAAATTATAGTTAAGCTGCCTCCCATAGGATAAGGTTGAAAGTTCAAATGTTTCTCAATGTATGCCAAATTTAAGTTACTTGTGAACAAACTAATCAAGACTGCTGCTGCTCTCCAGCTGTGCTGGAATCCCGCTACACACTGCTTTCTATGTTAATTTATTTAAAATTAACTATACAGGATCCCATCTTTGTTTTATGCAAACACATGCAAAAGACTGCAAGGAATTTATTTATAATTTTTATAGAAATTTAAGCATACGGGTTAATAGGGGTATATAGTTTTTAAATGTTTGGATTTTAAAAATTGATGTAAATTATTAATTATAAATATTAAGTAAAAGATTACATATTACGCTTTTCATTGCACTTTATAACACAATTTTATCACTTATCGCTGTGAGATATTCTAATTTAAAGGTAGAGGTGTGCTGCTTTTCACAAAATGTATTGCACAATATTTTTTAAAATAATGCAATTTAAAACATAATTCACTTTGTTTTTGTAATCCATAATATATAATTACCTTCTTACACTGAGTAACACTACCTTTTTCCTTGGAGAAAATAATAGATTCTCATGCTCTTAAAAAATAGTAATGTCCATTACTTTAAGGTTAAACTTGATAGCTTCCTGCCACAGCATTGTTATTAGTATTACACACAAGAAGAGTTCATACAAAATGTAATGTGTTGTAATTATTAATCGTATATTTGCTTTGCATTTTCTTTAATGGACTATTAAATGTTTGAGCACAAGTGTGGATTATTTAATGTGTAACTGATTATCTGTAAATATTCATGTAAGCAGAGCTGGAGGTGAGGCAGGATGGCATCAATTCTTTTTAAAATGCCTGGAAACCATCCCACCACATTTTGGTTATAGTGGCACCATCCTGAAATGGATTGTTTTGTGGAAAACTACAATTAAAATATTGTATCTCAACTTGCACTGTAATTGATGCATACAAATTGAAAGACATATTTTTGTATTGTAGATGCCAATCCACCCCATGTCCAAGGAAAAGTTGGTTTTAGTATCTGGGGAGGTCAGATGTTTACACCAAGTAGTTGGAGTGCTTTTCTGTTGTGTGCTCGAAGTGGAGAGCCCAACCAACACATGTGTGTACACAGGTTTTGTTATAACTATGAAGTAGTGTATCACTATGGTGCGCATGTGGCAAACATATGGTGTAGGTTGTGCCAAACTTGCATTACAATGGTGAGACGGCAGTCTAACGATGCAATGTCCTACTCTTTCCCCAAATAATTCACAAAGTATCTTTCACGTCTTTGTTTTGCAGCCAAGTTATAACTTTTTCTCCACGATTTATTTGGGACACGTTCTGGTTGTATGTTATGTATGGTGCGGTTAGTCCTAACAAAAATACCTGTCAAATCAAGCTTTTGTGGCTGTATGACATTCATTGGTCCAGGTCTCATCTAAATAATATATTTTATTCTCCTTTTGTCTTTGTTCTTATTTTATGCAAATAATGTCTGCACTGTAGAACAATAACATTGCTATTAACAATAGCATTTTTATGATTTCTGCATAAAAATTCAAATCCTATTTATTTTAATAGATTACATGGGGAAGAATGTTTCAAGTTTGGTAAATTAGAATCACTGTTTATACCTCTCAACACCTTTTTAAAAATTGGTAGTTCATCATTTGCATAAAATGCGTGCACTTTGTGACGCACCTCAGATCTCTCAAATTTATTGCCAAGTCACATCCAGAACCTTCCTTACATGTTTCCTTTTTTTGCCTGGAGTACAGACAACACCTGTAGCAGTTCATTCTTTCCTTGCACTGTAAATGCTCGTCTTAAGACACATCAGTAAATTCTGAAGTTAATGTCACAATATCATTTATGGAAGAGGTTGGATACTCCTCACAAACCTATAAACACATTTTTTCTCACCAATGTTTAAAGGTTTCCCTTTTCTATGTTGGCTACTGTAGAAGAAGCACCCTGCTTGTTGTCACATATGTTTACACTCACAAGTACTGGATTGATTAGTAACAGTGGCATACTGCAGCAAAATAGATGGATTGTGCACAGAATTACTAACCATCATTCTTTTATTGTTAATGTACCTTTTCTTCTATCCTAACTTTTATTCTTTCAATATTGTGTTAATATTTCACTGTATTACCTAATTAATTGCTACAAATTGCATATATGTGTGCGATTTATGTGGATGAGTCAATAAAATTTAAAGAAATAGATTGTACCAAATTTCTAGTAGAAATGATATGTGAACTAGCAGCCATAGAAATATTCTTCAGGTCCCCAGGAACAAACGAAAAAAAAAATTATTAAAAACTTATAAGACTTCCTAATCACAATTCCTGAAAATAAAATAAAAATAGTAATGGGGATCTAAATATTGATTTACTAAAAGAAAATTCACTAAAATGTAGATTAACAGAAACTTTAACTAGGCTCTTAAAAATTGGCATAGATGAACCCACCAGGGTTACAAAACTAACAGAAACCCGTATTGATAATGTTTTTAAAAATCTAATAGAAAATAAATGGGAAACTAAAATAAAAGCAGGAATAGGTAATCATTTTGGCCAGTTGTTAAAAGTAAACGTATAAAAAGACCTTACAAAACAATTTTGAATATAAAAGACAAATAGATAATGAAAGTTTAAAGAGACTGAGACAATTTCTTGCACAGGTAAGTTGGAAAGAGATTTATGAAGCAGAAAATATAAATAAAAAGTATGAAACCTTTAGTAATACATTGCAGAAAGGCTTAAATACCACTGAAAAATGTGAAAATCAAATCAGGTTTAAAGGGAGCCCAGTATGAAAAATGGACAAAAGGGATACAAATTTCATGGGAGAGAGTGAAATTTCTAAATTCTCTGAAACGTGTAAATATGGACGATAGATCATTAAAATATATTGAAAATTACAATAGAATATTTAGATTAGTGTGTGAGAGTGCAAAAATGAAGTATAAGCGAGAATTGGTAGTAAACTCGGGAAAATAAAGACAAAAATGACATGGAATATGGTAAATAGGATACACAAGAAGAGAATAAAAAAAAAGGGGGGAAAATATGACAGTCAAAAGAAAATGATATGAGATAAGCAGCCCAAACAAAATATGTATGAATTTTAATAATTACATATTACAAAACAAATGACAAATGGGCAACAAAATAACCAGGCAAAAATAAGTAAAAACCAGTAAAGTCAATGGGAATATTAGAAGTATCAGAGAAAAGTGTATTACAAGAAATTGATAAGCTTAAGCCTAACAAATTTGTCAGTTTCGATGAAATGTCAAATAAAATTATAGAAGAGGTTAAAATTGAAATTTAAAGTGCTAATACACGTTATAAACACATCATTAATGCAAGGGATGTTTCCAGATACTTTAAAGAAAGTAATTCTAAGACCATTATTTAAACAAAAGGGAAGCAAAATGAATATAGGAAATTATAGGACAATTAAATTATGTTCAACTATTTCAAAAATAGTGGAAGGTGTATGTTTAAGTCAATTGCAAAATTAATCTACTAAATTAAACATAATATCAGAATGGCAATTTGGGTTTCAAAAGAAGAAATCGACAAACAATACAATCAGTAAGATTAATAATTATATAATTGAAGCATTAAATAAACAGGAGAAAGTATTAGTTATTTTTTTGGACTTATTGAAGGCATTTGACTGTGTAAATATAGATATAGTTATAAACAAATTAGAAAATTACGGGATTCGTGCATTGGCACAAAAATGGATTAGTTCATATCTTAAAAACAGAATTGAATGCAGTGCATTGAAATAAACCATATAAATAGTGCTGGTGTAGAAAAAACTAAATCAAACTTGTGGCAGTATTTTATATCACAACACTGAATGCCAGAGTGATTGTAGTGTAAATTAACATTATTGTATGACAATGATTAGATGTTTGTTAGCTATAAGCATTGTTAGGAAATAAGTTTACACGGCCTCACTGAAACTGACAAGAGGAGTGGGTAACAATGAAGCAAGGGGGTGAGTTGCTTATCACTTAGAAGAGACAAACAAATGACGTCAGGGTAGCGTGCCTTTAGAAATGGAGGGAATATCTTCCCTAGAGCATATGTTTTAGTAATTATGATTGGCTTATAAAACAGACGCTAATGTTGGCACGATTTATTAACCAATAAGCAGCTCTATTATAATGTTTAGGCATATCGGGGTGAGGGAGTATAAATTCTTGAACCAAAGGCAAGTATCGTGCAGTTCTACAGAATCATTCACGAGGTAAACGTCGCGCAGTTCTAAGAAATCTCTCTTGCGAGTTACACGTCGGGCAGTTCTAAGGAAGCATTCATGAGGTACATATTACGCAATTCTACAGAATCTCTCGCGTTGTAAAGTTAGTTACAAAATGTGAAATATGCGAATTAATAGTGCGCGGCAAATAATAAGTGATTGTAGTTACATTCGAAAATATAACAGTTTCAGTCAGGCGTGTATCAAGATTAAATATGTGAAATTAAGTGTGACTGCAATAAAAGTGTAAAAACAAATTCTTTTATCAGTGTTATCTTTTAGTAAAAACTCCTTTCCGTTTACATGCCCTGATCAGAGATATTTGCTCGACTGAGTAATAATAGCTAGCCGGAGGACAAAGAACCCAAAATAGTAAAACATTAACAGGCAAATAAGATAACACGAACAGTATACTGCGACAAACTTCCAAATGGTTAGGCAAGGAGTACCACAAGGCTTGAAATTAGGTCCTTTTTTGTTTCTAATATGTATTAACGATATTTTTGAATTAGTACAAAAAATGGAAATGTAGCAATTGGATACGCAGATGATATGGCAGTAGTAATTAACGGTAAATCAGGTATGAGGTAGAATTAAAAGCAAATGATTTAATGAAAACAACAATGCTATATAAATCTGGATATGATTCTAAACACTAAAAAGACAGCCTGGATAAATTTTGAATTAAAAAAATGTAATCTAAATAATATACAACTGGAAATAGACAAATTTGCTATGAGTTATAATAGATAAACAGCTAAATTGGATGTCATATACAAATCATATAAAAAAGAAGACAAACACTGGTTTATATAATTATAATGAGACAGGGAGGAAAACCGTAGATGACACTTAAACAGGTATACTATGCTTTTATTTACTCACATAAAATATGAAATAATATTGTGGGAAAATATTACAACAGAAGTGGAAAAGGTTAAGAAATAAAGAAAGAAAGAAGAAGAAGAAGAAAAAAAGGATATACATTTGAGATGATAAAACATGTTTTAGATGAAAATGATCCAAGAAATGCTGGCATACACACATATAACCTAAGAAACAATAATGATTATTTCAGAACAGTAATTCGAGACACATTAAACAGATGCCGTGTAAAAATTATGGGAAAAGAACTTTATAAGTTACCTGAAAAAATAAAATAGATCAAAAATGCTGACCAAACTATGAAAGAAATAAAAAGGAACCTACTAGTAAATGCATTTTATAGCCTGGATGAATTTAAGTGCAGGGTTGGTAATTAAGAATTGTAAATAAATTGTATTTGTAAATATTATAATTGTAAACAATTATTGTACTTGATGAATCCACAACATGTAGATGTTATCATGGATGAAATAAATTGAACTTCAATTATTTCTAAGCAAACAACTGACTAGAGCCCTGGCGGCTAGTGTGCATGCTTAGGTTTGTTTTGGTTCACTTCAACCTTAGGATAAAACAAGTATTACTACCAGTGTGTGTCATTATTTGATTTTATCACCAGTTTGCAATCATAGTTGAAATTGATAAGTGGCTAATCTGCAATAAGAAAGTCAAACTAAATGACAGTGATCAATCGGGAGCATGTGGAAATATAGCTGAAAAACACACACCAGTAATACAAGTACCTTTCTGCAACAGCTAAAAAGAGTGATGGTTTGGCTAAAGCAAAATTACAGGATGGTGCTATTTATTTCCCTAATTACTAGTGAGGCAGTATTTTAATACCTGAATAATTTCAATTGTTATTTAAAATAGGTAAATTCAATAACAGCCCGCCTTGAAACAATATGTAAGTAATAATTATTTAAATTGTATGTAACAGTCATTTCAAATGCTTATTTTTTATTGTAAATATGTTTTATTAATGTTATATGGATACTCTATATACTCTAGTAAAGCAGGAACTGTGAGAATAGTAAATTTTAGGTTGCTAACAATGAGTAATAATGAGTTAATTGTGGCAATAATGTGTTTGGAATTTAAAAATGTACTAGTCATGATTAGAACGACGATGACGTAGTTTCAGTGACAGTTTTAAAATAAGCCAATCAACAGCAAAGAAAAGTTTTGCAGAAATTCTATTGGACTAGAATTGGCCAATCAGAGACTCACATTACTGAAGCTATGAGTTTTAAACATTGAGGTTAGTTCAGTTCCTGGCAAGACTTGATAGTGTGTAGATGGAAAAATGTGTTCTCTACGGGCGTTTAGTAAAAACAGATATACACGTTAAGAGAGTGTATAAAAGTTTCTCATAGTTCTTTTTAAAAGTGTAGTGGTTTATAAATATGTGCAAGAAGTTAAAGAGTGATGCAGCTGAGGCAGATTTAAACAATAATATTGCGTACGCATTAAATTCAAACCGACGCTTAAAGCAACTATTAAAACATAACCTTCATTAAGTTTACGTAACATATATTATGCAACATTACGTAACAGCAGCAAATCATCTTCAAGTTACGTATTTATTACGTAACCAGCATCAATAAAGCATCATCTTCCAACTAAATACATTTATACTTCTTCAAGTTGGCGTCCCAAACGTGGAGCTAAATACCTTCTTCACTAGACACAGGATCAGTGCCTAGATAAAATAAAAAAAGTTGAGAATTGTTGACAGTAAAGAAGGGGTAGCCTGTACAGTTTGTACTTCGAGGGTTGAGAAAACACAAGGTTTGAAATTAGCTATGGAATGGTATGAAGGTAGGGTCAAAGAATATGTTCATGCACATCACTACATTAGTGTGAAATACAGTACATAATATTTTAATGTAGTATAATGGTGTTTCATGTGTGGGGGGACTGTGGGTTTGAGACCCATCTTGACTGTAAGAAGTCGAATCACATGTGTCATGATGGCAGAGCAGTTGGATTAGCTTAAAAGGGGGTGGGAGGACTACCCCAGTTCCAAGCACTGGTTGTAAGTGTTTGATAAGCTGAATGTTCAATAACAAAGTACCTTGCTCTCAAAGGATGAAAATAAAATAAAATAAAATAATAATAATAATAATAATAATAATAATAATAATAATAATGATTACTTGTAGGTATAAAAATATAGGCACAGTAGAATTACATTACAGTAAAACATTTTAATTTAAGGTGTATATACCAACCTGTGGCCACAGACCAATGTTCTGCCACAAGCTTCTTTGCAGGCTTCATGTATTCTTCCTTGCAGACAACCACTACAGGTTCCCCTACATTTGTGTCCACAGCTTAAAAGACTACCACATGGCATTTCACACCTTGAAAGTAGCTTCTCAGAATCTGGTGCAATAACTGTAAATATGTGCGTAAGAGCTCTTGTTTAATTTGAAGCAAAGGCAGTAAACATTTTATTATATTAAAACTCTGAAAAAAGATATAAAACTCTGTAGTTTAAGTGGCAAACTACAGTTTCTTTTACAACTTTATGTGGTAAATATTACCAACAGGTGTACCAAGGTCCTGAAAGTTAAGCTGTTCACGTTAAAAAGCAATAAGTGGTTTTAAGCTTGTTTAACAATTAATTCCATGGCAAACGTTGCTTACAGGTGGACTAAAACCCCTGAAAGTTAAACTCTTTAAGCACATAACAAAAAATCTTATGTCTTACACTCACATGACTTTCTCTACTCTTCTACAAACTATTTATACAAACGCTTATTCTCCATCTACTTCATGTTAATCGAGATAAACATTTGCAGAGTCTATCTTATTGTTAATTTTCTTGTAGATGTAAGGGGAATATATATTTACAAGGGCAATTTGGAAATACAGTACATATCTCTTAATAGCTGGTTGCTAGGTGCAGCACCATTCCCTTACCCACAGATTAATACTCTTTGCATATCCAAGACAAAAAAAAATGAATAACGAACTCCCATTTGAGAAAATTATTGAAACATTTAAGGGAATAACAAGTAATATCTCGAAAATGGTTCACTCATAAAAAAAAAAAAAAAAAAAAAAAAAAAAAAAAAAAAAAATTAATGTATATGACATAAATTGTGTATTTTAACGTGATCTACATTTTTTGTGTAGTAAAATTTTGTCTATCTGTTATGGTTTACCAGTTATGCAAAAGTCGTTCACAATAAAGAATACTTTTGGAGACATTCCCAGAAAATTCAAGATATACATTTTATTTGTCATAAAAATATCTTAAACATATGATATTTTAATCAAAAGCGTTAGAGCCATTTTTGAGAAAATTAAAATTTTCGAAAAATCTTCCATGTAAAGGGTAATCTGGGGTGGGGGGATTTTCTTGAAAACCTTCGTGTCGCATCCTTGGAAGATACTGAACCTAAATACCAAGTTTGGTGCTTATCCGACTGTTCGTTTCTGAGTTATGCTGTTCACAGACAGACACACACGTTTCCAAAAATGCTTTTTTTGGATTCAGGGTGTCTCAAAACATGTATTTCTGGTGAAATCTCGGTATCGAATTTTTGGGTGGAATACAATACATCCCCTACTTACTATACGTAGTAGAGAAAGTAAAAAGTGTATGTAACATTTCTGTTACAATGTTATATGGTAAATGTTGTTTACAGGGTATTGTTTATTGGATATGCACTATTAAAATTCTGTAACTTCCAATTCGATAACTTCTATAACCGTTAAGGCAAGTTCCAATTTTCAACATCAAAGAATAATACATCACATTAAGTGAAAAGCTATCATACTCAATTATTACTGTAAAAAAAAAAAAAAAAACACAAGAAAATCTGATTCCATACCCCAGGACAAAAAGTCAGGAATCTACTGGATTCAATGTGAAAATTGCAAAAAGGTTTACACTGGAAAAATGAAATGGAACATAGGCACCCGCTTCAAGGAACACTGGCATTCCATAAGTTCAAACAGACCAACAAATCAGCAGTTGCTTTTCACTTCTAGACTCAAAACCATGAAATAAGACACCAATATCCAGCTGCTGAAACCAGCCCAAAAATCCAAAGAGCTTGAAGTATGGGAGAAGATTTACATAAAGAAGTTTGAAAACTGCATCATGAAATCAGTTTCATCCATATGCCACCAGCGGACATCCCATGCTTTCAACAATGTGACTCGAGAGTTCATCCAACAGGTAGCTGATGATGTGAGCTCATGCTCATGATACATATTCTGCAAAATAAATGAGTGAAGCTAGTAAGAGTGTTTAGGTTGACTCAACTTTCATCAAGTATATTTTATGAAATTTCATGTTTTCCTCATCTCTAGTTATCAACCATTGCCAGGTATGAATAATTATGAACCACAGAAAACAATGCAATTCAAAGTTAAAACATTGAAAAGATTGCTGTTTGCCCTGGTCACTTTAAAACTGAGTAGTCTGACTTTTTCAAATATGCAAAGGAAAATTAGAATCTTCTGAAGAAAATTTATTTTTATATTTATGGCCGACATAACAAGCTGTGTATGGTGAGTATAAACTACTTGAATATAAACAAGATAACAACGCCAGCAAACGCATCATGCTCATAGTGAATAGACAAATATAAATAAAAACAGTGTTATTATGTGCTACATATTGCAATAACCTATAAAATATGTCCAGTAGCCAACAGTGTTAGGAATTATGCAAGGTAATGTCGTTTTGTTATATATATTTGTTGATATATAACACAAATAGAAAACAGTGGTTGGTTGAAATGTCTTACATATATTAATAAATAAACATTTATAGTTTTTCCTTTTGAATTAATTTAAAATAAGACGAAAAACAAATGCCAATTTCCAGTACATAATGGAAGTCAAAGAGAAGTTGGTATTGTAAATCTCTCAGTAAAGATAACTTCCAATTTTCAACTTCAAAGAATAATACATCAAATTAAGTGAAAAGCTATTGTATGCACTACAACAATGCAATTGAATTCATTTGCACATCATAATTTACACAGCTTTTTATATAGAATTTATTCCTATGTACCCAGCTTTAACTGTGAGGGGTATTCGAAAATGATTTGCAATTGCATTTTAAAAATACCACTCATTCTATGGGCATGTCCTCTCGTGGGAAGATGAACTAACACTGATACACCATGCAGCTGCTAGATGGCAGTTATGAACAAAGTGTATAGTGAAAGGACAGTGCTTGTTTGTTAAGTGGAGAAAGATATTGATAAAGATGGACTGAATGGTTTTTGTGGAAGGAGAGTCAAAACAGCAGATATTCACAAAAGTTTAACTACAGTATGTGGTCAAGAAGTTCCTGCACAAAAGACGTTCATAACTGGATCGCTTGGTTTGCCAGTGGAAGGGAATCTGCATGCAAGAATGTGAATACTGGTTATCCATCAACATTAGTGACTCCAAGGAACATTGTGGTTGTGTCTGAATTGATTATGGCTGATAGGTACATAACTTTTGATGAACTCGAATGGCAGACAGCCTTTGGCCATGCAACCCTGCACACCATTATTCATGACGATTTGGATATAAAAAAGGTGATGTACATTGGGTTCCACGGGACTTGACACAGGCCCAGAAGGAGAGCAGACTTGAAGTCTTTCATAGACTATTGGAAATGAAGATCTAGATTTTGGGGAAACTGGTGACGAATCATGGTAACACTACATACACCTGAGATGAAACACCAATCCATGCAACGGAAACCTCCTTGGAGTCCGTGGCCCAAGAAATTCTGGCTGCTCCATCTGCGGGTAAGCAGATTATGTCTTTTGGGGCTGCTAATAGACTGGCTTCCACAAGGAACAACTGTCAACAGCAGGGTGTACTATGACAACCTTACATGACTTAGACACAGGATTCAGCAATGGCGACAGGGAAAGTGGTTGAAAGGAGTGCTCCTCCAGCTTGACCCCACACTAACAATGTCACGACTGCAAAGTTGACATCACTGGGGTTCCGCTCTTCTGTTAAGCTGCCAAATTGGTAATGTGTATATCATATGTAACAAATAAGCAAAAGGAATAAAAAGTTTTATGTAAACCAAAATTTGACTACTGTCAGCTGTTAACATTATGATCAAAATTTAACTTTGGAGTTAGATGATAATCACTGTGTCTTTATTTATTTATTTTTTTAAATGTCTTCATTTATTTTATTTTTTAACAACTGGGTTTGCAGAAATAATGAATGAAACCAGCAGAATGGTGCTCAAATGATCTAGTGTCTGTTTACTGAGAGTTACCCAAAAAGATCCTTTGCCAGGTAACCCAACTGAGATTCAAACTCAGGCCCATTAAGGCTGGAAGGTTGACATGCTATCCCAACACCACAGAGGTGGAGAGGATGATAGCTTATACATGATCGTGCATCTTCTTGGACAGTTGCAGACACTGGAAGTGAACTTTAAAAATTCTATTTGCTAAATCATCCAGTATTTGGCATAAGCAGAACTGGTGTCTTCTTCAGAGGCTGATTGTCACAGCATTAAGAGTGACTGTCAAACAGAATCCAACTTAATTATTCAATTTTTTGAATATTTACACTTGAGCAAAACTAAAGTTTAAAATGAGTCACAATATCATACTGAATCTACTTCGTTTATAGATTATATGAAGTAGAATGTAGTAGTACGGAGTAGAATGAGTGATAGTGTGACTCATTTTAAACTTTATGAATCCAACAATGCTTTAATAGACAAATGTAATCATTCTTAGCTGGTAAAAGATGGAAATCTCATTTTTACATTATAAAGACAACAGCCACTTTAAAATAAATATTATCATTTAGAAACTTGCTAACATACATGTTATTTGCAATATACAATAGACTCGTGATTAATTGAGTACCAATTAACTAAGGGAGTTGTTGGAAAATGAAATATTTTTACTTTCTCTACTACGTATAGTAAGTAGGGGAAGTATTGTATTCCACCCAAAAATATGATACCAGATTTCACCGGAAATACATGTTTTGGGACCACCTGAATCCAAAAAAGCATTTTTGGAAACATGTCTGTGTGTGTGTGTCTGTGAACAGCATAACTCAGAAACGAACAGTCAGATAAACACCAAACTTGGTATTTAGGTTCAGTATCTTCCAGAGATGCGACACCAAGGTTTTCAAGAGAATCCCCCACCCCAGAGTACCCTTTACATGAAAGATTTTTCGAAAATTTTAATTTTCTCAAAAATGGCTCTAACGATTTTGATTAAAATATTATATGTTTAACATATTTTCATGACAAATAAAATGTATATCTTGAATTTTCTGGGAATGTCTCCAAAAGTATTCTTCATTGTGAACGACTTTTGCATAACTGGTAAACCATAAGAGATAGACAAAATTTTACTACACAGAAAATGTAGATTGCGTTAAAATACACAAGTTAAGTCATATAGATTTTTTTTTGTTGAGTGAACCATTTTCGAGATATTGCTTGTTATTCCCTTAAATTTTTCAATACTTATTTTCTCAAATGGGAATTCGTTATTCATTTTTTTGTCTTGGATATGCAAAGAGTATTAATCTGTGGCAAAGGGAATGATGGTGTACCTAGCAACCACCTGTTAAGAGATATGTATGTGCTTAAAGGCTACTGTATTTCTATATTGCCCTTGTAAATATATATTCCCCTTACGTCTACAAGAAAATTAGCAATAAGATAGAGTCTGCAAATGTTTATCTCGATTAACATGAAGTAGATGGAGAATAAGCGTTTGTAAAAATAGTTTGTACAAGAGTAGAGAAAGTCATGTGAGTGTAACACATAATATTTTTCTACCAGTGCTGTACTAGGTGGCACGTGTCAATGAAGCTGAATTGGGGACACAGCTTGTTTACAGTCAGTTGGAGCCAACTCCCTATTACATTGTAGGTGGATCTGATTGTTATGGTGGTGTTTAATCTATGTAGACCTACTTGAGACAAGTAGTGCTGCAGCATGAGTGGCAAACTGAATAGGTGTATGATTACTCTGGAAACAAAATTTACTGCAATAAAAAAGTTGGATAAAGGCCAGTATATTAAAAAGCTTGCTGCTGACTAAGCTGCTGCTGGTGTGGTCAACATGGAAATGGACATGACACTGATCACATTGTGAGGGACTGAAAGCGATTGAAGCTGTTGTGGTCCACACTGAACAGCAAGAAGCATCTACACTGCTTGATCTACTGTCCCTACAGCATTGGCATTACATTGCAATGTCCAAGAGACACAAGAGATTAGTCCAAGAAACCATGAAAGACTTTTACAGAAAGTAATCTTCTCATTCAATATTGTAATCTGTTCATCTTTTAATTAAACTGTATAAAGCATTCAATGTACATTTAAGGGAATTATGTTGTAATTAACAATTGCACTACAGTTAGGCTTTTCCATCATTTGCAACCTATTAGCTCATTATCTCTGTATTATCAGAGGTTTTTCATATCCAAGGTAGTCTCAGTCCCAATTAGCTGGATAGTCATGAGCAGGGTTAGGAATTTTAGGTGCGCACCTTTTTTCTTAGGGTAAGTTAAAGCTTTGAAGATATCAGTGTGAAATTTTGCTTCTAGTTGCAAAAAGAGGCATGTTTTCTCACACCTTTATTCTATTTCCCCACAACCATGCCCATAATCCCCTTTTACCCTCTTCTTTCTTTTTAGTTTCATTCCAATTTATTCTTTAACTTTCAATTAACATCTCCTCAGCTTGCTGTGTACATGCGAATAGTAAGCCTACCTCTTTCAGCAAACGCTGCGCTGGAATTGAAAGCACACCCGCAACAATGGAAAATAATTGTGTGTTCGACGAAAACCTCTTTCTCTCACTTTAGCGCTATAAAGTAGCCCGCAATAATGCAATTGACAGTGAGTGATTCTATTCCACCAGAATCAGTAGCCTGCTGTTCGTGAATGTGAGTTTGTTACTGTGAGAGACGTCATCGGTTTGTGTGGAGGTGAAGGCTGGGCACGCAGACATGGCAGTAACCTTACCTGCGCAGTTCCGAGAATTATTAAGACTGGGTTCTGCTCGAAACTACTAGAAATTGCTGAGACTGAAGTTCCAGCATGAATGAGAGCATTCTGGTAATTGTCGCAGTGTTATAAGAGAATGTGCACAGTGAATGGGTGCAAGAGTGAGTTGTGTGAGTCGCATTGTGTTAGCAAGTAAACTAGTGTTAGCTCTATGTTACATTACCAAACGAGTGTACTAGTACTAGATTTTACCATGACAAAGGTGTCCAGTGCTCGATTTATTGTTCTGGCTGAGGAATTCAAACAAGATTTCATGGACACTGATGGAACTGTTATGCAATGTACTATTTGTGATTCAGGAATTTTGTTAGATGAAAAACACTAGTGAGATCCCATCAAACAACACATTTCCAGCTCAAAGCATCAAATGAACAAGACTCTTCAAGCAAACAAATCACGGCAACTCTATTACGAAATTCGTTTCAACAGAGTTCTTCAAAAAGTCAAAATTTGAAGGAATTAAACATTGATTTGTGTGCAGCTCTTACACAAGCAGGAATTCCACTCAATAAGGTGAACCATCCAGCCTTCAAGGGATTTCTTGAAAAATACACAAAGATGTCAATGCCCGATGAGAGTACTTTAAGAAAAAACTACATGGAGCCTGTTTACCAAGAAACCATAGAAAGAATCAAGGAGAAAGTGTCTGATTGCGATTTGGGAATCATTGTGGATGAAACCATAGACTCAATGGAACGATATGTTTTGAACATTTTGGTTTTTCCCTTAGCAGGGGAGAAAGTTAAGCCCATGTTGTTAAAAATGTATGAGCTGCATAAAGCCAATGCCAGTACAGTAATGTAATCCATTATGGACTTCTGCCAAAAACTCTGGCCTACTGGTATCGAGTTTGAAAAACTTCTTCTTGTGGTTACGGACCAGGCTCCATACATGTTTTCAGCTGTTAACCAATTAAAACCTTTATTTCCTAACTTGAAGCATGTGACATGCTTGGGTCATGCCCTTCACAGGGTTTGTGAATCCATAAGGAACGAATACAACATCGCAAATCAATTCATCTCTGCCCTGAAGAAGAATCTACTGAAAGCTACGAGCCGTGTTGTTTACTACAGGGAACTCACTGGCCTGCCCCTTCCAAATTTCCCGGTCATTACTTGCTGGGGATCTTGGATTGAGTGTGCTGCTATGTTGTGTGAGAATTTTGACAAAATTGAAGAGTTTGTGCTTTCTTTGGATCCATCCGACGCAGGTGCAATTTCCAAGGCACAGCAACTTCTGTTACTGAAGAAAATGCATAATTTGCAGACAGAACTATATTGTGTCCAAAGTTACAAGTACCTGCCTGCAGCTATTAAATGATTGGAAGAACAACATCTGGAAAAGGAAAAACAATGGGATAGTTTTACTTCTGTGAGGGAGCAGTTAGATGGCTTTGCCAAAGACAAACTTGAATCTAGTCTTCAGAAGAATCCAGACTTGAGGAATTCGCCACATCTGTAGAGTTGCCATTCCGAGTGAATACAAGGTTTGCCCCACTGGTTTCTGTGGATGTTGAAACAAGCTTTAGCATCTATAAAGACATTCTATCTCCTAAAAGAAACAAACTTACTTTTAAAAATGTGGAGATGCTTAATGTCTTTAAGTACAACAGCTTCATGTTTTATCCTTATTTTGATGAGTGATGATTTGATGTACTTGTTTCTAGTTCAATAAATTAGAATAGAGGAAAGAGAAATTGTTGAATTAGTTAAGGGAATACACAACTGAAATTACCCCCCCCCCCAAAAAAAAAATTATGTTCCCAAAATATTCTCCATTGCTTGTAGTTTTAGAATCCACTTTTATTTTTGACTTAGCGAACGCTTCATGATCGTTATGAGACTTTTTAAATACCCATGCGCATTTGGTTGCTAGCTGCTTATATTTTTAAAACTTCATTTTAAGGCGTTTCTTATTTTCAGCATTTCTGCCTATTCAAAATGTTCCACATGATGTAGTTTTCATCCATTCATATTGACATTTTTTATGCTTATAACTGCAAAACATTTTTTTCTCTTAAACTAAGAATGGTAGGAAAAAAATTATATGACAGATTTGTAGTTCCTTGACATAGAAGCAACATAAGTTTTTTTTTTTTTTTAAAAAATGCATCATGTGTTGCATTTTGCATATACCCATAATTTTATATTTTGAAAATTAATAACTTGAAAACTAATTAATATTTTGGATTGAATTTCACAAAACAATTATATCTAAAGAACACTGACATGTGGTTAAAATTTCAGCCCAACTGAATGGATAGTTTAGAAAAGTGCAATTTCAGTTGTGCATCCCCTTATATAAACTGATACGGTAATTTGTATCACAAATTACTTAAATGTAAATAAGGATTGTAATATCAATATGTATTTTTATGTGACATTGATTTCAGAGGTTTATTAATTGTAATTATTATTGGTAAATAATAATATACGGCTTTACTGAAACTGTCAACAATAACGCAATAATGCAGAGACGGGGTGAGTTGTTTATCATTACCGGGAACAAGGAAGTTGCGTAATGTTTCGCGCGTTTTTTCCGTTTACAAGCTTCTAGAACATTTCCTAAAGCATATGTATTCGTGGTTTTCATTGGATAATAAAATAGACGCTAATGTTGGCGCGTTTTATTAGCCAATAGCAGTTCATTTATAATCTTTAGGCGTATCTTGAGGCAAGCGTATAAATAAGCCAGGCCCGAGGTAGCTTGTCTCCCAGTTCAACAGAATTCTCAGTACTATACACGTCGGTCTCTCAGTTCATTCATTTCGCCAAGTTACACGCAGCAGAATTACGAGAGTTATTATAAAGTATTATACAGTTAAAAAAAATTACATAAAGTTAAAGTATGCGAGTTAAAAGTGATAAATAAGAAGTTATTACAAACAGTTTCAGTTTAGCAAGTATCCAGATCAATTTGTAAAAGTGTTTGTGAACGTGTTCGATAATAAAAATTATAAAACCAATTTCTTCGTCAGTATAATTTCTGGATAAAAGATTCCTTTCCGATTCACACCCTGCAAGAGATACATTCTCGACCTAAATAGCTAGCCGGAGAACATTTAAAGTGAATTATTTCAAAACTGATGAAAATTGCTACGCCAGAGGGAGCTACGAACCAAACAAGGAGTGACGTCACAAAATGGCAATGCGTGAAGTAAACACACAGCATTATTTGTAATACCGTTGCAAATTGGCTTCCAAACGTGGTGCTATAATAATGTTAAACACAAATACAACATTAATACTACTACAAATTGGCGCCCAACGTGGGGCGAAGATGACCAGGAAAGGATCAAAATAACCAGGAAGTAGCAGAATTAACCAGGAAAGGATCAGCATAATCAGGACGTGGAATGAAAGCAGCAGTAAAATGATCTACAAGACGCAGATTCCAGAAACAAAAGGAACGACAGACTACATGGATAATTGGACATCGTAATTCCGAGACTACAAGGCAACAGGGTAGTTCAACAACAAAAACATCGAGACGACGTAGATTCATCACAACACAACGCAGAAGCGACATACAAATCTAGGAGAATGGGGCAGAACGCTGGACATCAAAGTAACAGCAACGGACAGCATCAGTAAGGTTAGAGTAATCTTAATTTAAAAAAAAAAAAAAAAAAAAAAAAAAAAAAAAAAAAAAGGTAAATAAATGTTAATGAGGAGTGGTAGGATAATAAAAACAATGGCTGCTAGTAATACAGAAGAAATAATTATGGAGGAAGATAGTGTAACAGTTAGCTGTAATTCAATACAGGTTGCAGAAAATAGCCCAGATTTTTTAGGATTTGAAGATGAAAATGTTAGTGCAGAAGGTGAGAATAGAATAGCAGGAAATGTTAATCTTGATACTATTATGATGATGGAAATGCTGAAAGATATTGTTAAGAGTATGAGGGAAGATAATGGTAAGACTAATGAGAAATTAGAAAAACTAGATCAGAATAATAGAGAATTAAGGGAAGAAATTTGTAAGAATAATGAGAAAATAGATAAAAACAGGGAAGATATGCAAAAGAGTCATAGGGAATTAAGGGAAGATCTTAGTAAGAAAATAGATCAAAACAGGGAAGATATGGAAAAGAATAGTAAGAAATTAGAACAAAAACTAACTCAGAATATGGAAAAGAATAATAGGGAATTGAGGGAAGATATTGGTAAGAGCTTAGAACAAAACAGGAAATCAATTGAAAGTATTGGTAGGAGGAATGAGAAATTAGAGCAAACAGTAGATCAAAGCAGTGAAGAAATTGAAAAGAAAGTTATGAAGCTAGATAGTAGTATGCCAAAAATGAGAGATGAAAATGAGGAAGTAATAGCAAGTGAAATAGGAGAAATTTCAAAGAAAATGTTAGACATGAGCATGGAAATAGGTAACAAAGAAAGTGAGGTTAATGTAGAATGCACAGAGTTAGGAAGTCAAATGAGTAGTATTTCAAGTGAGCTAAGAGAGATAAATGAGGTTAGGAATGTAGATGTAAATCAGGCTCAAGTTAATTTCAGAGGGGAGATATCAGAAATACAGAGTGAGACAGTAATGCAAAGAAATAAATTGTACCAAGATGTTCAAATTGAAAACTCCAGTCCAGTACAGTTTAGTACAGATTTGTCAGAGCATTCTCAAGTTAAAAAGATAGTAGAAGAATTGAAAATGAAAGTTGTTAAAAGATGTATTGTTCAAGAAACTGTAGATTGTTTTCAAATGTTATCAGGGAACGAAATGTCAAATGAATACAATAGGTTATTCATGAACAAAAATTTGAAGGTTAGGATACGGCTACGAGTAATGTTTAGCCACACACAATTTGATCCAGGAGGGTAAATAGCAATGAGATGTAAACTAAATGCTGGATAGTTAAAGACGACTTGCAGAGAAATGTATTGGAACGTAAGAGGGTTAACTAAATATATATGTCATTTGAAAAGAGAAATAAGTTATATAAAAAAAAAAAAAAGAGAAATGTTTTAAAAAAAATAATAAATAAATAAATTAAATTTTTAGTAACTGTAACAATATTTGAAAATTAAGAATGCAAAGATTGAAACTTAATATGATATTAAATTAAAAGTACATAAATACTATTCCAAGAGTATTGTTAAGATAAAGTACAAAATAACAAAAATGGTAAAAATAATTCAAAACAAATACTTATGTAGCAAACAGAAAAAGTGAAACATTGTCTAGATTTAAGAGATGTAAATATTTGTGTAGAGGGTGAATATTTTGGTAAATATGTGTAATAATTACAAAAATCTTAAATGTACAAATTTTTGTCAACAACTTAAGAAAGTAAACAATTTGGTAACAGTGATTAAATAATTTAGGGTAAAGTATTTGCTATACAAAAAAATTTGTGATGTCAGATGAATATCTAAATTAATTAAACCAGAGCCAGTAAGTAGTGGCGAGATAAAAAATATGTCGTATGTTAAATGCGTGTGAAGTGTTAAGTGAAAGTGATAACGTGTGTTCCAAGATTTAGGAGACTAAAAACACAATTTTAAAATTTCTAAACAAGTTATAAATATTTATAATTATGTTTCTAGTGGGGCATATGATACGGTAATTTGTATCACAAATTACTTAAATGTAAATAAGGATTGTAATATCAATATGTATTTTTATGTGACATTGATTTCAGAGGTTTATTAATTGTAATTATTATTGGTAAATAATAATATACGGCTTTACTGAAACTGTCAACAATAACGCAATAATGCAGAGACGGGGTGAGTTGTTTATCATTACCGGGAACAAGGAAGTTGCGTAATGTTTCGCGCGTTTTTTCCGTTTAGAAGCTTCTAGAACATTTCCTAAAGCATATGTATTCGTGGTTTTATTTGGATAATAAAATAGACGCTAATGTTGGCGCGTTTTATTAGCCAATAGCAGTTCATTTATAATCTTTAGGCGTATCTTGAGGCAAGCGTATAAATAAGCCAGGCCCGAGGTAGCTTGTCTCCCAGTTCAACAGAATTCTCAGTACTATACACGTCGGTCTCTCAGTTCATTCATTTCGCCAAGTTACACGCAGCAGAATTACGAGAGTTATTATAAAGTATTATACAGTTAAAAAAAATTACATAAAGTTAAAGTATGCGAGTTAAAAGTGATAAATAAGAAGTTATTACAAACAGTTTCAGTTTAGCAAGTATCCAGATCAATTTGTAAAAGTGTTTGTGAACGTGTTCGATAATAAAAATTATAAAACCAATTTCTTCGTCAGTATAATTTCTGGATAAAAGATTCCTTTCCGATTCACACCCTGCAAGAGATACATTCTCGACCTAAATAGCTAGCCGGAGAACATTTAAAGTGAATTATTTCAAAACTGATGAAAATTGCTACGCCAGAGGGAGCTACGAACCAAACAAGGAGTGACGTCACAAGATGGCAACGCGTGAAGTAAACACACAACATTATTTGTAATACCGTTGCAAATTGGCTTCCAAACGTGGTGCTATAATAATGTTAAACACAAATACAACATTAATACTACTACAAAACCAGCACCTTATTGTCCCTTTTTTCACCTTATTTGAGCACCTTTTCCCTTCCTTATTTCATCTGAAATTTGCACCTAAAAATCCTAACCCTGGTCATGAGTCTATTGTATGAATAACGCAAGAGGTATTCGGCAAGGGAGATTTCTTGAAACTGAAAGATAATTTGTCTTTCATCAAAATTCGTAGGCTTTCATGACCGGTGTCAAATTAAATGAAGTATTATCCGGACTTGTGGGCTGTTGTCTACTGAGCTCCTTCTTCTTCCCAGACATTTTCAGTGGCAGTGGCGAGGTCGAAGTGTTCTGGCAGAAGTTTCAACAGCAACTTGCTGTTGATGGACTCTGGACTGGGTATTTATACCAGTGGCTGGTGGAGATGTCTGTGGTGATTGGTTCGGGTGAAATGCTTGATTTTGACTTTTGTTAGTACTGTTTGCCATATTCTGTTTAGTTTTAGACCTTCCTCCTTATGGTTGATGTTTTTATGCTTCTCTATTTCAATGGTTTTGCGATATAAACATGAATGGTAATGACCTTTTCATTCACGTTTATATTGTGGAGCCATTAAAATACAGAAGCATAAAAACATCATCAGTAAGGAGGAAGGTCTAAAACTAAACAGAATATGGCAAACAGCACTAACAAAAGTCAAAATCAAGCATTTTACCCAAACCAATCCGACACCAGCACTTCATCTACCCAAGTCCAGCCACTGCCAACCCAAACCAATCACTGCAGACCTCCCCAAATACTGCAGTCCAGAGTGCAGTAAGAACAGTTGCTGTCGAGACTTCTACCAGAACACTTCATCCTTGATATTGCCACTGAAGATGTCTGCCGTAGTTGCAGATGAAACATGTAGGAAGAAGGAGCCCAGTAGATCACGGCCCACAAGCCTGGATAATACTTTATTTAATTTGTCTTTCAATTACCAAAATCCCAATAAACACAGAAAACAAACTATTAAGGAAAGATAAGCAAGCTTTTTACTCACCTGTATGTTGATTATAGCATGGTATGTTAACTGCATGACCACAAACTGGCCTTATTTTGTAGGGCACTAATTCCTTGCAATTTTGAGTACAGGGCTCTGAGCATAAAGCTGTACATTTATGTCCACAAAAAAGTGTTCTCTTGCATATACGTCTACAGTATCTTGGGTCTGGTGGTTTAGAGCATTCTACTTCAATAGAATGACCACAAATAGGCAGTATCTTTGACACCTGCAAGAACAAAATTTATAGCTCCATGTTATAAAGGCTGGGTTGCAATAAGTGAACATAAAAACCAGAACAAAAAGACAAATATCATATCATGAAATTAATGGCAGCCAAAACTTGGGTAGCTGACTTTACAGTGCTACTTCATACATATAAGATTATACGTCTCAAGTTGGATTATATATTAATTAGCAAATCCAACAGTACTCAATCTTCAGCACCGAGGATCTGCTTGTGTGCCTTTTACACCACTCCCCTAAGTGGTTTCCAGTTTGAAACGAATGAACCTCTGCTGAATACGAGGAGGAATGCCTTAGTCTCAAGTATGCTGCGCGAACTGCATCCAGGAGTCCATCGTATGTTTTCAGCCATGTCTTTCCTGCCAAGCCTCATAATGCAGATGCCCATAGCCACCGTTGTTTTGTACTGTTTTCCCAAAGAATTCTGATCTTCCTGCAAGAATTTCATTTGAGTATTCTACCAATACTCTCCTGCTCCTTCGAAGCTACAACTACCTGTCATAGATACCTCCATGACCCTTTACAACAAAGGCTTCACAGAAACTTCCAGCTATCTCCATTTATTCACTGCCCTTTGTACCTCATTCTACATTACAATAAATTTGCACCAATGGTTCAAAATGTGAAAATCACTATGGCTGTGCAGTGGTACTACCCCTTAAGACCTTGCTCTAGAGTCTACTGAACTTCCTATCCATCTTCTCCTGTTAACCGATAGCTGTTCACCTCACCTTGGAGTACGCCCCTTAGAGTGCTGCTCTCTCCTACACTATCTTCATGGACTTGATGAGTGCTCTCAGTCTTCAACAGCAAGCTCCAGCCAACAAACTGGTGTTTATATCCAGTTACTTTATCACACAATATTAACCTCGGATAAACAGCCTCTGCTAGTATGGGTACCTTCTCATGCTGGCATACCAGGGAATAAGTATGCTGATGTTGCAGCTAAGGAGGCAACATGACATCCTCCAAATTTGTCGGGCCTCAAGACTTTAACCCCTTTATGCATGACACCATTCTCCAGCAATGGAAACAAGAGTGGTTCACTTCATCTAGAAGAAAAATACATGATTTCTAACCCCTTCCTATTTCTGTTTCTCCTCTCACACATTTCAAGCATCCACTTCAAGTTCTACCTCGCCTATGTCTAGGACATTCTGCTCTTACCCATTCCTACCTTCTGTCCAGTTATCTTCCGCTCATGTGCAACTATTGTTATTCTCCACTTACACTCACTCACATTCTCACCAGCTGCTCTTTCTACAATGTTGCAAGGACTAGATGCAAAATGCCAACAACCATCTTAACTGCCCTTGGTATTCCAGCATCTCCAAGAATGTGTTGAACTTTGTTAATGTAACCATTTATGTAAGGAATTGTAAAACTTATCGTAGTCGCAATTTGACTTTGATGTTAAAGCGAAAATAAAAAAGACAAACTTAAAATATATATATATATATATAATATATAATGTAAGGATTCACAATTAACAAAAAGGTTTTCCTGGGCCCAGAGAACGAGAAAGACGACTTGGTCAAATTTTAAATGGCATATTGCACTCTTCACTGTAGAAGTTGAGGTGGCAGTGACATGAAGCAATCACTAGAGCTCTCTTTAGTCTCAAGCTAGGAAAATGGAACCAGAAGAAATTCTAGCAAATGTGCATCCTTCCAATTCACTGAGCATTGATTCTTCTAGAGGAAGCATCACTTGTGGTTTGTTTATATGCAATTCAAAACTCGCTATTGCCTCAAAAAACCACAACAGTGAAAACTATTTTGAACAACAATATTTATAGAAAACAGCAAATAACTTTAATGTATGCTTAAACAATTATGCTTAGTATGACTAGAGGAATCAGAAATAGTGATGGTGGAATCTTTGCTGAACTGTAGGATTCCTTAACATTGTTTTTATTAGTTTTTAACTATTAGACAAACTCAAAGTTCACTCCCATATTAATACTTCCAGACTCCATGCAGGATAGGGAATGATTCTGATTAAAGAAGAATTTTCCACCACACTCTGGAATCAAGCCCAGAATCTCTGGTTCGACAAGCTAGACCACTCGACTGCAGAGTGAGGCAGTATTTTAAACACTTGAATAATTTCAATTAAATTATGCAATATGTAATTTCAATAACAGCCCGCCTTGAAGCAATATGTATGTAATAATTTTTAAAATGTATGTAACAGTCATTGCATATACTTATATTATTGTAAACACGTTCAATAATGCATTACGTAATTTAATAATGTAAGAGCTGTGAGAATAATAAGTTTAACGTTACTAACAATGAGGTAACTTTGAGGCAATGAGTAAGGAAGTTTAATAATACTACTAGTCATCATTAGGGCAGCAATAATGTAAATTTTGTGACAGTTTAAAAAATAGCCAATCAACAGCCAGAAAAAGTTTTAGTTAAATGCAGGTATTCTATTGGACTAGGATTAGCCAATCAGAGACTTGAAATACAGAAATTTAAAAGTTTATACGGTTGAAATATGTTCAGTTGCCTGCAGACCTTGATAGTAACCGGATGGAAGATGTGTTCTCTAGAGAAATATATTACGTATTCGTGTGAAACGAAAAAATAAGCATATGCGTTAAAAAAAAGTGCAAATATTAAATTAAAGAATCTCACAGCTCTTCATATTAGTGAGGTGCTATTTAATTTGTGTCAAGGATTAATCAAAAAGTGTGAATTTAAACTTAAAATCTGTGTAAGCCTACATTCTTGTTGCACCACGCCCTGCTTAAGAAAAATGTGTCTCTAAAGTAAGACTGATGCAGCTGAGGCAAACATAAACATCTATAGAAGCAGTTTAATAACAAAGTTAATATTTTTTTTTTAAACTTGGAGCGTAACAAACATTCTATTTCAAATTGGCTTTCCATACGTGGAGCTAAATAAATAAATACATAAATAATTATCAACCTCTTCAAATTGATGCCCAAAGCGTGGTGCAAACTCTTACAACAAAACAACAACTTCAAGAGGCAGCCTAGATTATTGTTCACTAAATCTGAGAATGCCTGGGCTTAAGTGTGCACACAACGAATGATATCCTGAAAAAAAATGAGTTGAAACACCTTTAGGGAATGATACAGAAAGCTTGGGGTACTGTGATTTTGTCAGGAGAATCTGCATGTACACTACACAGTTCCAATCGAGGTAGTAAATCACTAGGGCCAAAAATTATATTCAATAATGAAACTATACACTTTTTGGGAATTACAATTGATAAACTCTTAAATTGGAAAAGTTTATTTACAACCAGGATAAATAGTCCATTATGTATTATCTGTTTTAAAAAGCATGTGTAACCTAAGAACACTAAAAATTATACGCTTCTCATATCTACTATCTGCACTTACTTATTGTATATTTTCTGGGGATCTGACAATGAAGTGCTCTGTTCATAATTCAGAAGAAAATAATTACACTAATGCTAAACCTGAGTTAAACTGTACTTCCGTCAAAGTAATATTCTTACTTAGCAAGTCTGTATATACTTAATTATTTGCCATTAAACTGTGATAGTGTTGGACATAGTCAGGTATTCACCATATAGAAACTGATACAATTTTTGGTTTCGTAAAACAACATTACATTTAGAAACAATTATAGTACATTAATATAACAAGGCTTAACCAACAGTATTACACAAGTTTGTAGTGATAAGTAATTAGATACTAGAACTTATATGTTATGTTTTAATAATCTTTTTTACCTCTCTCCTGAATTTGATATAGCCATAATCAGCTAGGCCCTCATGTAATTTATTGTATAATATTATTCCTTGGTGGTCAATGGATTTTAAATCTTTAGCAGTGCTTTGTGAAGTGAGATATTTGTTGTCCTTGTAAAGTGAATATGATAATCAATGTTCTTTTAAAACTCCTTAATACTGGCATGTATAAAGCAGGCAGTTTCCAAAATGTGTGAACATTGGAAGAGGTAGGACATTTATTCTTCAAATAATGGCCTATTGGTAGTACAATAAGGAACTGGAAGCATAATTCTTATAAGCTTTCTTTGCGGTTTGAATACGAGGTGTGTTCAAAAAGTATAACCTTATTGTTTTCCCTCCTTGTAAACTAATGAAGCACGTAGACTTCCTTAGGTGGAAATGTGAAGGGGTATTCATGCACAGTATTGTGAATATTTTCCTGGCCACAGAAAACATCAGTCAGCCTACAAGTGAAGATGTTGGTGAGCGGTCATTGGATTTCAGTTTTTGTAAAACGATGGAACAACTTAAGCAGCGATATTGCATCAAATTTTGCAAAAAGCTTGGCAATACCCATGTGGAAACCATTTGCAAGATTCAACAGGCTTTCAGGGACAATGTCATGAGCATTTCACGTATAAAGGAGTGGTACAACCACTTTAAAGATGGTCACACATCAGCGGGCAGCAAACCATGTTCAGGAAGGCTTTCAAAATGCCAAAATGATGTGTGGACTGGTCTTGCAGAACCGTTGTATCACAGTCCGAGAACTTGCGAATGAGATATGGGGTAAGCATTTGACCATGGATTTGGACATGAGGAGTGTGTCCGCAAAATTTGTACCAAAGCTGCTAACAATGGGGCAGAAGCAATGGTGTCTGGACATCGCAAAGGATATGCTGGCCAATGCAAACAGTAAACCCAACTTTCTGAACACCATGATCACAGGCGATGAGACATGGATTTATGCTTACGAACCAGAAACAAGTCTGCAGTAAAGTCAAGGTCATGTTGACTGTTTTCTTTGACTCCATTGGTGTGGTGCATCACGAGTACGCACCACAAGACCAAACCATCACAAAGAGATCCTTCATCACCTTTGTGATGCTGTGCAGCTCAAACGACCAGTTCTGTAGGCAGCAAAAACTTGGCAGCGCCATCATGATAGCACATCAACCCATTCTGCACATTTGATTCAGGCTTTCTTCATCAAACACAACATCCCTGTTGTTCATCAGGCTCCCTATACACCTGACATGGCTCTGTGTGACTTTTGTCTATTTCCCAAGCCGAAAATGTCGCTGAAAGGGACCTGACTTGACTCGAGAGAACACATCATGCAGAATGTGATGCCCAGCTGCTCACTATTCCAAAAACTGCATTCCAAAAGTGTTTCCAACAATGGCAGGAGCACTGGGAGAAATGGTGCATCACAAAGGAGACTACTTTGAAGGAGATTAGCGTTTTGGGCCTCCAAATCAATAAATGAATTTTTGTCGACCAAAGGTTCATTACCTTTTTAACACACCTTGTATACCTACTTTGTAAATTTCTGGAGGAGCTCCAGAATAGAGTTGCATAACTATTGTCCATTCCAAACCAGAGTTCCCTCTGATGTAAACAGAAGCACGTGCTTCGGCTTGTCACGAACCCAAGAATATACTCTTATGCCAACGTAAATAGCTCCTTAATACATGTATTGTATTATGAAATATTAGAGCAGGAAAGGTATAGAACTGCACATTTTATTGCGGTTATCATAAGAACTCGTCGTTAAATATAATGGATATATACTAGCTGTTAAGAGATTACAAAATATGACTTTCGCCTGCTATTGCGCTAACGCCGAGAGCATCTTGGTTGTTAATACCAACCGTATAAACGACTGCCAATCTCATACATACACAAGAAATGCAGCAATGAATTCCCAGAGGTGCTATCTGAGTACCGAATAAACACTTTGCGTAACACAAGATATATGATAAGCGAATAGTCCTTCATAATACACAGCTCAGCTCAGGTCAAATCTTGTGATTTAGTCAGTTGGTATTTGAGCTCATATGGCAGAGGAAGGTGCGTGTAGTGCGAATAAACTGGTCAAACACAGAAGCGGGAAACAGTTAAAAAGTGGCTAAAAACAAACAATACTTCATAATTCAACTTGGAATACAAACAGACATAATACAACATAGAAGAGGATAAAGTTTTAAGTGCGACAATGCTATAGAATTGTGGATAAGCTTGTCATTATTTTGGAGAGTAGTTCTGATTCCGATATGTCAGCTGAGTTACCTTCGGAGAATTCGGATTTGGGTGTTGCACTTTTGCCCGAGGATTGTGATTAACTTAAGTGTTCATTGCCGCATACTTATAAAATCGATTGTTACCTCAGGTTGCATTTTGAACCATGATTCTCACGCAGGGCGCCTTTTTATAGATTAAATAGTGTTCAACAAGCACGTGGGAGGGGAACAAGCAGCCATTATGGGCGGGGATTGCGAACTACTTTCGCGCGGATAATACAAAGAGTTTGTTTTCAGTGAAAGGCACTCTGGTTTGGAATAGATAATAATTATAGATTGTACAAAACCATGGTAGAAGAACATTACTCTGGCTCAAAATGCAAAAAGACTAATTTGCATAGTTTTGATGCTACTTAGATAACATGGTCATTCCAATTAAGCTTAACATTGATAATTACTTCTAATAACTTTCTACTGTTGACTTTGTTTATGGGGTTTTTGTAAATCAGTTCATTGAACAAGTCTGCAGAACAATTACTGAATTTAATAAAATGAGTTTTATTGGAATTTAAAGATAATTTAATAATATATAACCAGTTTCTAGTTTAACTATTGTGGTATTAACATGATTGTTTAGATGTGTTGTGCTATTATCTGGAAATAGAAAACAAAACAAATTAATGTCATCTGCAAATATGACAGTAATGACAAGGAGAAAGCACACTAGGGAGATCATTATTATTATTAATAATAATAAGGGGGGAGGCCCATGACTGAGCTTTTAGGTACTCCACAAGTAATGACTTGTTCAACTGATTTAATATTGTGTATTTCAACATACTGCTTCCTGTTTGTCAGAAAGGATGTAATCCAATGTTTGGCAACACCTCTCTATCAACAAATAATCTTAGAGCTGTCTCTTTGTTGTTCACTGGTAAGTGTATTTTATTTATAAAGGAATATAAAGCATTACAAACTGAGACACCTATGCATTTGTTATGTTCGAAGCATTGCTTTAGACTTGCATAGTGCTACATGTGTATTTGCAGTACGGGAGCGCACTAAGTATAATAGGGTTAGCAATAGCATCAGTGTCAGTCTTTGTTCGTTTCTGGGTGGTCTCCAGCATATACGATTGTTCTGATTTAGGTATCATTCATTCTTTGTGACCAGTGCTCATTCACACCTCGGCAGACTTACAAAAATGAGATTGTGTTCAGTCACTGCTGCGGAAAAACTTAAAATTATCAAAGAAGCAGACGAAATGGGAAATCATTCAAGGTTTTAGACTCCTGTGTAAGGGGATGGAGGAAAAGGAGGACAAGTTGCAAGCAACCACAATAGATGGTCTCCGGCCAAGCATCCAGAAATGCAGGATAAACTTGGGGTCTTCATAAGTTCAAGACACTAGTTTGGTTATGCTGGTACCACAGAAATCTGCCAGGTTCAAGCAGTGAATATTGTGTGAGAGATCAATGTTGCACAGAATTTCGAAGCATGCATGGGCTGGATTCTATGCTTTTTTTTGTATGGGTTTTCAAATTTGTAGGCATACCACAATAGCGCAATGCATGTCAGAAGCATATGAAAACAAACTTCTGGCCTTTCAAAGGCATGTTGTATGTCTTTATAAGCAGCATAAATATCAGCTTTCGCAAACAGGTATACCTGTCTCGGGCATCCTTTCCCCAACCGGCTACAAAGTGAACGGAAAGCTTTGAGGCCTGACCATAAACCCATCTGTAAACGATTAGTAGGGTCTTCCCAGCCCCCAACTATACAATACGTGGTCCTTTCTTTAGCTCCACCAAGCAAAGCGTTGTTGCAATGTCATTTGTGTTGTTTCTTCGATTTCAGTACGTTTTAGCAGCTGTGACTGTTCGCGTGCGTTTCTGCCGTCTTTTAGTTAAATTTGTATCTGTATCTTCAGTGAAGCTATATAGTGTTTTACTTAGTGCAGTTTTGTAAATTTAGCAGTGTTTAATAGTTATTAGCATTTAATAATTTAATTAAGATGTGGAGACCTTGGGAATTGAACCAAGTTCCCAGCATGAACACGAGGGTTCATGATATTATTTCCTTCATGGAAGAGTGGAATATACCGGTACCGAACCCCGTTCCCATAAAAGCCGTCCTTATACAAACAATCCGATCTGCAAACATAGCCAAAAAGTATGTAGTTGATGAACTTGCAGCTTCTCGCGGTCATGAAGTTTTGCGTCTTCCACCCTATCACTGCATATTTAATCCTATAGAACTAATATGGGCCCAACTGAAAGGATTTGCTAGGAAAAACAATGTGACACCAACTTTAAGTGCCAGTGTATGTGAGCTGTTACGTGAGGGAACTAAAAAAATTGGCTCCCAGGTTTGGGCATCTTGTGTACAGCATACTATCAAAATTGAGAACAAATACATATGTCACGATGCAGACAGCAGCCAGGAGAGATTTGTGATACATGTAGGAGAAAGTGACAACGACGAGTAAACGTAAGTTCAAAGCTTTATTTTTTAACTATAAATTTACAGTCCTTTTCTTGTGTTTCATAATTTGTTCAAATTAACTCGTAGTTTGAAAACAAGCCATGTTTACTTCCTCTTACCAAATATCAAGTAGGGGAAGTATTGTGTTCCGCGCAAAATTTTGATGTAGAGATTTCACCGGAAATACACGTTTTGAGCTCATTGAATCCAAAAAGGCATTTTTAAAAGCTCTGTGTTTGTGTTTATGAACAGCAAAACAAAAACTAAAAGTCGCTTAAACACCAAACTTGGTATTTAAGTTCAGCTTCTTCGAAGGATGCGACACAAAGATTTTCGGGAAAATCCCCCCATCCCAAACTACCCATTACGTGGAAAAATGTTCGTTATTGTTTTGAATTTCTCAAAAACAACTATAACGATTTTTGTATTAAAATACTACATGTTTAAGATATTTGCATGAAAAATAAAATGTGTATTTTGAATTTTATTTTCTGGGAATAACCTGTAAAACTCTTTCTCATTCTCAACTTTCTGTATAACTGGTAAACCGTAAGAGATATACAAAATCTTACTGTGAGTAAAATGCAATCTGTTTATGTCAAATTGTGTTAATCGTTTCCGAGAAATTGTTTGTTACTGGTTTGAATTTTGAAATACTTGTACTTTTTACAAATTGCAATTCCCTATTTGTATTTTTCTCGTGGTCATGCTAAGAGCATGGAATTTTAAAGTCATGGTATATTCATCTGTTTTTAAAAATCTGACTATCGCTTTAGCCTGTGTGCCCTTATAATTACAAATATGCAATGAAAGTTTATCTCGTTTAAGAAGCAGTAGATAGAAGAATAAGCTTTCGTAAAAGTAGTTATAGAAGAGTGAGTAGAGATAATCATGTGAATATAACACATAAGATTTTTTATTTTCTTTCTTTTGTCTTCCGTATTCTTACTTGTCCTGCATTATATAACACAAGCTGCTATGCTAATAAATCTCACGGATCTTGAACAATATCCAGTTTCTTTTTATTTAAGTTTATATTAATAAAACATCGCTGTGAAGCAAATTTATTATAAATTTCAAAAGTACGAAAAAAACACCTATCTCCCCAGAGTGACACAAAAAACTTGCGTTCGTTTTGCTTTTTTCACCTGTTGCTTCTTTTTTTAAATTTTACATATATAGTGTTTTTGTTTACATCTTCTGGAACTTGGTTTTTCTACATTCTGTGGTTGTGAGACAGACAAAATAAAGAATACTTTTACCATAGCACAGTAATAATTACAATAAGCCGAACTGCAAATATACAGCCCGTACTTATAAAAATTAGCTATTAGGGTAAATAACAATAAAAATGATAATTTTGTTTGGGAGTAAACGTTCCTTTAAAAATAAATTCGTATTAATGCATTTTAATTGTTTAATGATAGTCCAACAATCTACAGTTTATTTGGGACGCGTTTCTAAGTGTCTCTCAGATATGTTAACATGCATTTCCATTCTTGTAGCGTAATGTAAGTTCAGCTCTTCCTGAGTCATATACTAAAGCGTTCCTAACAGAAATGTAATTATTATGCGATGCATAGTTATTTACTGCATTTGTGTGTAAAGTAAGCAAGACAAACTGCATGATTGTGTTTTGTACATGTGGAAATCAGCGGCAAAGTTTTGCTTTCAAATACTATTTTAAACTTTGGCAACAACGCACATGTGTATATGGTTGTCACTAATGTTTATGAGTGCTTGCGGTTAGGGGAGGTAGGGGACAAGTGTTTGGCTACTGTACAAAGGCCGCCGCTTGGGGATCCATAAACTGCGACAACTCTAATGCCGATCACAAGCCTGTTTATTTTGAGATGTTGTGTAATTCCACTATTGTGAAAAAAAGTCTTGAAGACTGAAAATACGTACAGCTGGTTGTGAAAAGCAATGTTGTACTGTTATGTTGATTATGCTTGCTGAGAGTAGGAACTTCCACTGTTTGTAATATTTAAGCAGAAAACCATTCTCAAGGAAGAGAATTTTCCTTCTGGGGTCCTGGTAAGAGCCCAGGAAAAAGGGTGATGCACAATATGCTAGTCATAGACTGTACTAAAACCATATGAGAGCGATGTCCTGGAGAAACATGCTAGTATTGGACAGCTTTTGTGGGCATAAAATGGAAGATGTGAAAAGAAGATTAGCTGCAGGAAATTCAGACTTGGTAATGACTTCATTGCTACAGCCAGTGGGTGTTCGCAAAAACTGCCCATTCAGGTTCATCTGAAAAGACTGTATACAAAATGGATGGCAAGCAACAACCACAAGTTAATGCCTACTGGAAAAATTTAAAGACCTACATTGTTTTTGGTATGCAACTGGGTAAAAGTTCATGGGACAGAATTCCAGCTAGTCTTGTCAAGAGGTCATTCAAGAAGTGTTGCCATATCCAATAAAATGGATGGGATGGAAGCGTCGATGATGAGACAAGTTCGGCAGGGGAGTCCAGCAGTGAGAGCAAGAATTAGTTATCTACAAAGGTACAATACATAAAAAGTGAATTACTCAGATATTAGTTGCATTAATTAGCAAAATACGGAGACACCAATATTCTTAAAGCAGCATACTATGGCATCATTTACCCACATCTAACATATGGTATTGAAATTTGGGGGGGAACAAGTAAAACCAATATGGACAGATTATTAAAAACACAAAAAAAAGTGCATAAGAACTGTGTTCAACCTTCGGTTTTGGCAATCCTGCCGTGAAACATTTATAACACAAAACATCCTAACTGTAGTTTCACTGTATGTGTTTAAAACCATTATGCTTGTTAAAAATAGAAAGCAATTTAACATACTCAATAAAGACTGTCATTCATACTATATGAGAAGAGCAAACGATTACCATAGGGTGAGCACGAATAAAAGTCAAACAAATAAGGACCCGTATAAAATGGGAGCTATACTATATAATAAATTACCATCTGCAATTAAAAATACCAGAGATTCAAAATTTAAAACTGTCCTAATATTATTCCTGATCGAGAAATGCTTGTATAATATGAAGGAGGTATAGCTTACGTATTCTGTTTTACGTAAATTATTATATCTTGAAGATCTTATAGTTAGCTCCACGTTGTGGTGCCAATTTACGAGAGCAAATATGTGTTTACTTCACGCGAAACCATCTTGTGTTACGTCATACGTTGGTTGGTTCATTTGTTCTGTTTGTAGATTCCTCTGGCGTAGCAATTTGTATCAGTTTTAAATGTCCACCGGCTAGCTATCATCTGATCTGGGTAGGCATGTTTTTCTTACAGGTTGTGAAGCGGAAAAGGAATCTTTTATCCAAAAATTACTAGTGAAGAAATGTGTTTTATAATGTTTTATTGTCTAACACGTGCACTAACACTTTCACAGATTTATCTAGATAATCGCCATACTGAAACTGTTTATAATAACTTCTTATCACTTTTAACTCACGTACTTCAACTTTGTATATTTAACTTTAGAATATTTTATAAGATTTCTCGTACTTCTGCTGCGTGTAACTTATGACGAAATGAAGGACTGATTGGCGACATGTAGTGTACTGAGAATTTTGTATAACTGCGGAATCGACGTGGAGTGTACGGAGAATTTTGTATAACTGCGGGGCGACCGACTTCGAGCATGGCTATTTATAGGCTTGCCTTAAGATACACCTAAATATTATAAATGAAATGCTATTGGCTAATAAAACGCGCCAACATTAGCGTCTATTTTACTATCCAATGAAAACCACTAATACATATTACTTTTATAGAACATTCTGGAAGCTTTTTTACTGAAAAGGCGCGAAACATTACGTAACTTCCTGGTTCCCGGTAACGATAAACAACTCATCCCCTTGCTGCAGTATTGCGTTATTGTTAACAGTTTCAGTAGAGCCGTATATTATTATTTACCAATAATAATTACAATTATTAAACCTCTGAAATCAATGTTACATAAAAATACATATTCATATTAAAATAATTATTTACATTTGAGTAATTTGTGATACAAATTACCGTATCATATGCCCCACTAGAAACATAATTATAAATATTTATAACTTGTTTAGAATTTTATAATTTTGTTTTTAGTCTCCTAAATCTTGGAACACACGTTATCACTTTCACTTAACACTTCACACGTATTTAACACACGACATATGTTTTATCTCGCCACTACTTACTGGCTTTGGTTTAATTAATTTAGATATTAATCTGACATTACAAAATTTTTTTTTTTTTATATATAGCAAATACTTTACCCTAAATTATTTAATCACTGTTTCAAAATTGTTTACCCTCTTACATTGTTGACAAAAATTTATACATTTAAGATTTTTTTTTGTTTTTATAATAATTATACCTATTTACCAAAATATTCACCCTCTACATATATTTACATCTCTTAAATCTGGACAATGTTTCACATGTTCTATTTACTACATATGTATTTGTTTTTAATTATCTTTACTCATTTTTGTTATTTTGTACTTTAGTTTAACAATGTTCTTGGAATAGTATTCACGTACCTTTACTTTAATATCATATTAAATTTCAATCATTGCATTCTTAAAATTTTTTTTTAAATCTTGGAATTATATTTACGTACTTTTAATTTAATATCATATTAAGTTTCAATCTTTGCATTCTTAATTTTTAAATCTTGGAATTGTATTTGCGTACTTTTAATTTAACATCATCTTAAGTTTCAATCTTTGCATTCTTAATTTTCAAATGTTGTTACAGTT
The DNA here is from genome assembly GCA_030765065.1 of Deroplatys truncata. NCBI lineage: Eukaryota > Metazoa > Arthropoda > Insecta > Mantodea > Mantidae > Deroplatys > Deroplatys truncata. The sequence continues at coordinate 21,761,626 of CM060979.1, forward strand.
ACTAAAAATTTATTTATTTAGTTTTTTTTTAAACATTTCTCTTTTTTTTTTTTTTTTATAATTTATTTCTCTTTTCAAATGACATATATAAATAGTTAACCCTCTTACGTTCCAATACATTTCTCTGCAAGTCGTCTTTAACTATCCAGCATTTACTTTACATCACATTGCTATTTACCCTCCTGGATCAAATTGTGTGTGGCTAAACATTACTCGTAGCCGTAACCTAACCTTTAAATTGTTGTTCATGAATAACCTCTTGTATTCATTTGACATTTCGTTCCATGATAACATTTGAAAACAATCTACAGTTTCTTGAACGACACATCTTTTAACAACATTCATTTTCATTTCTTCAACTATCTCCTTAATCTGAGAATACTCTGACAAATCTGTACTAAACTGTACTGGACTGGAGTTTTCAATTTGAACATCTTGGTACAATTTACTTCTTTGCATTACTGACTCATTCTGTATTTCTGATATCTCCCCTCTGAAATTAACTTGCGCCTCATTTACATCTACATTCCTAACCTCATTTATCTCTCTTGGCTCACTTGAAATACTACTCATTTGACTTCCTAACTCTGTGCCTTCTACATTAACCTCACTTTTAGTATTAACCTCACTTTCTTTGTTACCTATTTCCCTGCTCATATCTGACATTTTCTTTGAAATTTCTCCTATCTCACTTACTATTGCTTCCTCATTTTTATCTCTCATTTCTGGCATACTACTATCTAGCTTCATAACTTTCTTTTCAATTTCTTCACTGCTTTGATCTACTTTTTGCTCTAATACATCATTACTCCTACCAATATTTTCAATTGATTTCCTGTTTTGTTCTAAGCTCTTACCAATATCTTCCCTTAATTCCCTATTATTCTTTTCCATATTCTGAGTTAGTTTTTGTTCTAATTTTTCACTACTCTTTTGCATATCTCCCCTTAATTGATCTGTAATACTCTTACTAAGATCTTCCCTTAGTTCTTCCCTCAATTCCCTCTTATTCTTTTGCATATCTTCCCTTAATTCCCTACTCATGTCTAACATTTTCTTTTCCATATTCTCATTCATATTTCTCAGCATTTCCATCATCATACTAACATCAGAATTAACATTTCCTGCTATTCTATTCTCACTTTCTACACTAACATTTTCATCTTCAAATCCCAAAAAATCTGGGCTATTTCCTGTAATTTGTATTGGATCACAGCTAACTGTTACACTATCTCCCTCCATAATTATTTCTTCTGTATTACTTGCAGCCATTGTTTTTCGTTTTCTACTAAAATTACTATATTCTGACCTTTTGTGACGCTGTCTGCTGATGTAGCCTTGATGTCCAGCGTTCTGCCCCTTTCTCCTAGATTTGTATGTCGCTTCTGCGTTGTTTTATGATGAATCTACGTTGTCTCGATGTTTTTGCGTCCACTTATCCGCGTCGTTTGTCGCTCCTCTTGTTTCTGGAATCTGCGTCTTGTAGATCATTTTACTGCTGCTTTCGTTCCACGTCCTGATTATGCTGATCCTTTCCTGGTCACTTCGCCTTCCTTTCCTGGTCACTTCGCCCTCCTTTCCTGGTCGCTTCGCCCTCCTTTCCTGGTCGCTTCGCCTTCCTTTCCTGGTCACTTCGCCCCACGTTGGGCGCCAATTTGAAGGAGGTATAGCTTACGTATTCTGTTTTACGTAAATTATTATATCTTGAAGATCTTATAGTTAGCTCCACGTTGTGGTGCCAATTTACGAGAGCAAATATGTGTTTACTTCACGCGAAACCATCTTGTGTTACGTCATACGTTGGTTGGTTCATTTGTTCTGTTTGTAGATTCCTCTGGCGTAGCAATTTGTATCAGTTTTAAATGTCCACCGGCTAGCTATCATCTGATCTGGGTAGGCATGTTTTTCTTACAGGTTGTGAAGCGGAAAAGGAATCTTTTATCCAAAAATTACTAGTGAAGAAATGTGTTTTATAATGTTTTATTGTCTAACACGTGCACTAACACTTTCACAGATTTATCTAGATAATCGCCATACTGAAACTGTTTATAATAACTTCTTATCACTTTTAACTCACGTACTTCAACTTTGTATATTTAACTTTAGAATATTTTATAAGATTTCTCGTACTTCTGCTGCGTGTAACTTATGACGAAATGAAGGACTGATTGGCGACATGTAGTGTACTGAGAATTTTGTATAACTGCGGAATCGACGTGGAGTGTACGGAGAATTTTGTATAACTGCGGGGCGACCGACTTCGAGCATGGCTATTTATAGGCTTGCCTTAAGATACACCTAAAGATTATAAATGAAATGCTATTGGCTAATAAAACGCGCCAACATTAGCGTCTATTTTAACATCCAATAAAAACCACTAATACATATTTCTTTTAGAGAACATTCTGGAAGCTTTTTTTACCGAAAAGGCGCGAAACATTACGTAACTTCCTGGTTCCTGGTAACGATAAACAACTCATCCCCTTGCTGCAGTATTGCATTATTGTTAACAGTTTCAGTAGAGCCGTATATTATTATTTACCAATAATAATTACAATTATTAAACCTCTGAAATCAATGTTACATAAAAATACATATTCATATTAAAATAATTATTTACATTTGAGTAATTTGTGATACAAATTACCGTATCAAATATTAGTGAATTATAATGGATATGTATACTTATGTAAATATTATTAAGTAACTGTATTTATCATTCCTGATAGAAAAATGCTATTACTGAATTATAATGGTATATATATATATATATATACACGTATGTAAATATTCAATAAGTAAATTGTATTGTATAGCTATAATTGACAGTGTCAGATGCTCTTGTAAGAGTCTATTGACTGCAATAAAGTTATTATTATTATTATTATTATTATTATTAACCACAATGCAACATTTTAATAGGTGTATATTTCATTTGTTTTAGGTTGTTAGCTTGCAGGAGCATTCTCCTTGCCATGTAGAATACTATGGACATAATCGAGAACGACTCCTTTATTGTATATTTGTAAATACTTTCTAAATATTAATCTTGTATATATGAGTTTGTGTTTGTAATGCATATACTTCACCACAATTTTTTTTGGAGGGGAGGGGGGTGACCTAAAAATTGCGTGCATGTAGTACACGAGTAAGTACTATATTATTATTTTATATGTATTGTCTGTATATAACTGTATTCTTCTGTAAAAATCTGTTTCGTAATACAGTGTAATCTCGTTAGCACGTTCCTCATTAACACGTTCTCCCGTGTATTAGGTTGAATTATAAAAGTCCCGGTACCAAATCACCAAATATAATAAATAATGTTTGCTTAGTGCGTTTTCCCGGTCCCGCTTACTACGTTTGAAGTTTGACGTCCTCATTCGCTGTTTTGGCCAATCCTTGATCGATACAGTGGGAGTAGGCGTTTAACACGTTCATAGTTTGACGTCCTCATTTGCTACTTTGGTCAATCCTTGGTCACAGGGTGGATATTGGCAGCCAATCACATACATGCATTTAAATATTTGTGTGACACGATTTCTGTGGGCGGGATAGAGAATGCTTTACCTTGGCGTGGTAAACGCTAACAATAGTTTCTAATGTTGAGTGATGACCAAACAACCGTAGATTGTATTTTAACTTTTCATTTACAATGAAAAAAAGAAAGTGTAGTAGTAAATAACCAACAGTGAAAAACTGAAAATCCTTGATGTAATCACAATCCAAATATAAAACATGTCGATATAGTGCGGAAGTTAAACATTCCTCCGTCAACCTTAAACACTATTGTTAGCAAACCTAAATTGATTGAAACTGCTTTTAAAGAAGGGAAAAATACTAAAACAAAACTTTTCTCTTGGAAAATAGGATCAGAAGAGGACCGGAACGAAATTTGTTGCATGGAAACACCTCCGTATTCAAATCGTCTTGTATACACCAAAGATAATATCGTCTATTGTACTCGTAACACGATGCACGCTCATAATTTTTTATTTTTTAGCAGAAATTGTTATCACGTGCGTAATAAAACGCACAGCAAAACCCCTATTGCCGCTTCCACAATTCACAATTTATTTTCTCAAAAACATTCATAACCTAAAAAATCCAAGTTGACCAAAATAAAAGCTTGAATTATTTATTCTCAGGCTTTGTGTATCCAAATCCATTTAAACATATTGAATTTAACATGGAAACGCGGATCGTATTCAGTATTAAATTGTACTCAAAATCGATTTAAATTGCCCATGGATACGTAGTAATTATTAGATTTTTATTACCTATGTTCTTAAATGGCAGATTTTGCATTTTCGTTAACACGTTTTCCTGCCTATGACGTCCAAATCCTTAGGTCCCTGCAAAAACGTCCTATCGAGATTCTACTGTATATCTATCCACTTGTATTCCTTATTATATTAATGCTGAAGCTTGATAAAACCACAAATTTGTAAGAAAATTCTCAAAGTGAATGACATACATACATGCAAGACTATCCACATGCACACCTACTTTATTAACTCATGCTGCTTTCTAGAATATAAATTTTGTTTTATGGCAATTTTACCCCATTGTGTTTATATTAAGTAATTATTAAAGGAATGTTTGTTACCTGACAACCTGACCTTTGTTTCCATTGTGAGCTTCAAATTATAAACCTGATTTAAGGCTGTTTAAGGTGTGGCAAGGATGGAGGTATGGTGTCAATTTGGTGAATCAGCACATTCTACACACCCAATGAGAGGGTCTGTAGAATGTTTGAAAAACTAAGAAAAGGTGCTTTTAGAATTTTTGCAGCATTTAAATATTCTAATGTGTGATTTAAAGTCAATGAAACTAAAGAAATTTTGCTAAAAAGTTCTTTACATAAAAATTGCAAAAATATTTACATTTTATAGGATATTCTTTGTGAAATGCCATTTAAATTTAAACTTCCACATGCTGCTTCATCACAAGGTACATTAACAATAAGAAGTTATGTTCTCCTAGACTACATGCAACCAATGTAACCTCTACTGGATGGAATATATCATTCATTTGAAGATTCATCCCAGATGGGGTATTTAAATACCTGCATGTTACCATAAATGAATTAAATATTCAAATTTATTGTTTGTGGTGTGCTTTCATTAAAACAGTAGACTCTCAATTATCTGCAGCTATTTTAGGATTATTTCCCTCCCCTTTCTTTCTTAAATTCCATTACCAGCTGGTATAGTTTGCATTCCAAAGCAATTTCTATACTTTGTTTCAGTAAACTGTGATTTCCTATGCCCTGTACAGTAGCTCTTGCACAGGAAGCTTTCATTTTTATAGCACTTTATTGTTCTCTGTTCATTCAACCTTTAAATGAGAATCCCTTATGAGGCACAGTAATATGTAACCTTAGCTTCTGCATTAAAAGTTGCATGCAGTTGTAGGAATGTATACACTGAGAATAATGAAGAACAATTTGCGGTTAATTGAACACTGTCAGGTCACATGATTGGTATTGAAGACATTTTTATGCATGCGTGGGGCATAAGAACGGTTACAAAACTCAACTCTGATGATCATGATGATTCGGTCATCCCAGAAAATCATATCTTGTCATTCAGCAGCTCTTGAATGCACAAAAATTTTGCTAAATTACCTCAAACAATGAGGATTCCTTTCTAATTTGAAAAATCTATGCTTTGTAAATTGGTGTGTTTTGAGTATAAATACAGCAGAATAAATAGTATAGTTTTTGTGAAGTGTAAATAACTTATTTTTGGTAAGAAAGTACTACAATATTGTTAAAAACATTTGAATCAACAATGGGTGCTTGCTAAATAGACTGCACTGATGGTGATATCTTCTACAAAATGGTGAGTTAAATAGTAATTTCTGCATTGTTATTATCTTAATGTATAAACATATTTCACATTAATATATTAAGTCATAAACATATTTCACATTAATATATTAAGTCAATTTGTAACAGTTTTACTTCACTTACTTCATACCCATATTAGTAAATATTATAGGGGTTATGAAATTTCTGGATTAACTGCAGTTTTGCTTTATCTGTGGTAAGTGTTCCCCTCTATTACTGCAGATAATCAAAAGCTAGTGCAGTTCATATGATTTTGAAGTCATCACAGCTGGTGGAAAAGATTATTTGTGAAAGTTTCATTCATATGATGATTTTAAGCATTTAAAAATATCTTGAAAAATATAATGAATCTTGCATTTTAATGTTAGTCTTAAATCTTGCTTCCAATGTAACTATCATGTTTCCTTCTGAATAAAAGTATTGAAACTCGTTCAAGTAGAAATGGCAACACAATATTCTAGCACAATGGTATATAAACATGTGATGGGTAGTAAGAAACAAATTGGAGAAGAAGGAAGATCAACTTGGAAAAGAAGGAAGAGGATATGCCATTTGCTGCTGAGTTACGAATTACTGGTAGCAAAATGAGAGGTATGTCTGAAATGTAAAAAAATTATTGCACTTTAAAAATATGCATAGCAAAAGTTTTTTTTTGTTTTTTTTAACACATTTCACAGTTTCTGTACAAATTGTTTCATGTATGTTTTAATATGGTTACTTCATCAAATTTGAAGTTCACAGAGGAACAAGATACTGTTTATATGTCTAAATATTATTGCTGATTTATAACACAAACCTCAGCTAATTACAGTTCAATATATTTGAATGCTTCACTGTGTGTAAGTTTCAAGTTTTCAAGAAACTCTACCCTAAACATGTTTTGTATTATATACCCTTAAAACTTTAGTTAATCTTGATGTACTTAAAATGGCCTACTTTGCATATTTCCATAGTCATTTATCATAGGGTATAATATTCTGGGGAAAGTCCAGTTATAAAAATAGAATCTTTATAATACAAAAAAGGGCAATCAGAATAATGTTAAACCTTTGCAGCAACACAAGCTGCAAACCTTACTTCATACTGTTAAATATCTTGACTGTTCCTTCGCTATACAATTTTTAAACTCTGGTAACAATGTATAAGCAGCAAAATAGTTTAAACACAAATGCTGATATTCATGACTGTAATACAAGACATAAATCTAAACTGCACATTACAGGTCATAAAAGAACCCTATATTATAATGGCATTCAATTGTTTAATAAACTCCCCACATATTTTAAAAAAGTTAAATAAACTCCCCACATATTTTAAAAAAGTTAAAACCCTAACAGTCTTCAAAAAAGATTTGAAAAACAATCTTAATACAGGGTGTTTTTATTCAGTGGAAGAATATCTAGAAATGAATTAGTTTATAAGCTTTTTTATGAATATACTATGTTTATTCCAAAATTTAGTTTAGGTACCTACTCATATAATAAATTAGGATTTCTGTATTTGTGTAGTACATCTAATTAGACCTGTTCTTTTTGTAGTAATAATTGTATTGTTGATGAAGCCAATATTTCTGTATTGAAATTAAACGGTGAATAAAATTTGAATTTGAATGCCCCCTCATTCCCAATTTAATCCCTGTAATTTTTATCTCTGGGAGCATTAAAAGAGAAAGTTTACAAAACAAAGCCACTTATGAACTTAACAATAACATTTGTCAGGAAATTACTGCCATTTCTCAGAGAGAACTGCAGAGTGTAACAGGCAATTTCTTAAGCATGTGGCAGAAATTCTTGAACGAAGGGAGGCACTTCCAACATCTCCTTGCTTGATATACATGAGTAATTCACTTTTTCTTTTTAAGTGCTCATGTTATATGTGTTAGAAATAACTTATGTGATGAATCTTACTACAGACTTCCTGTCTCCCGCCCCGCTGACACAACCATCACCAACCGGCCACACATTACGAAACTGGTCCCACCAAGGATTCTTCACTCCGTATTAGCATGTTCTTATAGTGAAAATAAGGGGGGGGGATCCTTATGTTTTGCAATTATATGACTTTCTCTACTCACTTTTCCACACACTATTCTAACAAAACTATCCTTTTAGTCTTCTTCCCATGCTCTTTGCATGACCATGAGAAAAAATGAATATTGAAAAAGTATAACTACTTGAAAATTCAGACCAATAACAAAGGTTATATTGGAAATGGTTAATGACCCCCTCCCCCTCAAAAGGGCATAAATTGTGCGCTTTAACAAGATTTTGTTGTTTAGTAAGTTCTGTCATCATTTATGGTTCACCAGTTATAATACAAGTTATTTACAATGAAGAGGACTTCATAGGTTATTTGCGTAAAATTCAAGATATATATTTCATTTATCATGCAAATAGCTTAAACATATGGTATTTCATTCAAAATCATTAGTTATTTTTGAGAAAATATTAAAAAATGTTCCTTAGAAAGTGTAGTTTGGGATGGGAGGATTTTCTTGATAATCTTTTGATGCGGTGGTAACTTTATTTGTTTATTGAGCCCCACGTTGTGGAGCCAATATGCGACGGTTGCTGCTTTACGTAATGTTGTTTACATCAGTGTTGAAGCCATCTTGTGACGTCACTCCTTGTTTGGTTTGTAGCTCCATCTGGCGTAGCAATTTGCATCAGTTTTGAAATAATTCACTTTAAATGTTCTCCGGCTAGCTATTTGGGTCGAGAATGTATCTCTTGCAGGGTGTGAATCGGAAAGGAATCTTTTATCCAGAAATTATACTTAATGAAGAAATTGGTTTTATAACTTTTATTGCCGAACACGTTCACAAACACTTTTACATATTGATCTGGATACTCGCCAAACTGAAACTGTTTGTAATAACTTCTTACTTATCACTTTTAACTCTGTATTTCAACTTTGTGTAGAATTAACTTTATAATAATTCTCGTAATTCTGCTGCGCGTAACTTGACGAAATGAAGGACTGACTGACGACATGTAGTGTACACGAAATTTTGATGAACTGAGGGGCAAGCTACCTTGAACCTACCCTATTTATAGGCCTGCATCAAGATACGCCTAAAGATTATAAATGAACTGCTATTGGCTAATAAAACGCGCCAACATTAGCGTCTATTTTAATATCCAATGAAAACCACGAATACATATGCTTTAGGAAATGTTCTAGAATGTTCTAAACGGAAAAAACGCGCGAAACATTACGTAACTTCCTGGTTCCCAGTAATGATAAACAGCTAACCCCTTCGCTGCATTATTGCGCTATTATTGACAGTTTCAGTAAAGCCGTATATTATTATTTACCAATAATAATCACAATTAATAAACATCTGAAATCAATGTCACATAAAAATACATATTCATATTACAATCATTATTTACATTTAAGTAATTTGTGATACAAATTACCGTATCACTTTGTATCATATTTTTGGAAGATGCTAAACTTAAATATAAAGTTTGGTATTCAACAGACTTTTTTTGAGTTACGCTGTTCACAGACACACAAAAGAACACATTCAGATATTTTTTCAAAAAATGCTTTTTTTATTCATTCAGGGAGTCTCAAAAAGGGTATTTCCGAGGAATCTGGGTATAATATGTTTGGGCAGGATGTAATACTTCCTCTACTTACTATAGGTATGTAGTAGAAAAAGTAAAAATAGAAATATTGCTGTTTCCAGAAGATTATACAACCTGAAAATATTGAGGGACAAGTGGATATTACTGAAGAAGTGGGAATTCTTACATCTACCTTAAACTCAATGACACAGAAAGTAAAGAATGTGCAGATGTTTTAAGTGACTCAGCTTTAGTTTTTAATCTTCATGCAAATAAGTTTTACAATGGTTAAACATTACCATTTACAAAGGTATAAGTATCCTACAATCAATCCATAATTTAACATTAATAGCTGATAAGTATCACATGGAAATATCCACAGTAAAAACAAAAGTAATGGATTCTGTGGCAAAGAACCTGTATGCAGCAAAATTTGTATAAATGACAAAATTTTACCGAGGGTTAATGAATTTAATTACCTTGCTTTCAAACTTTCTGTTTTACCCCATCTAGACCTATCACCAAAAATCTTTTAAATTAAATAAATCTGCTGGCACTATCAACAGTATAACGAAACCTTCCTTAGTCCAAAAGCATACCCGCACTCGCCTGTACAAGACTTTGGCAAGCTAAGCTTGAACCTTACGAGAGTGTGATGAAAATAGAATTACTGTCAGGAAAATGAACAGTAGGCTACACTAAATGCGACCATAAACAAAATGATGACATCCTACAAGAACTGGGAATGGAACCTGTCATGCAGTATACTCATCAATATCAATAAAATTTGTTCCAGCATGTCAAGCATACGCCAGGAAGTAAGATCTTGGACTACAGATCATCCAAATAAAGGATCACTGGGTATTTCTCTAAGGAATAGAAAGCATTTTTAACAATGAAGGCTTTTGTGGCTTAAATTCTTTTCCCTTCTTCCTTTTATATATTTTATTGCAAAAGGTAAATGATTGTATATTTTGTTAGATTAGCTTCCAAACATTTAATAGTAGTGAACCTCATACTTGTTTTTAAAATATTTTTGTTTTATTCTCATACTAAGATCATATAAATTCCCATTCTTTGAATTTTTGTGATGTCTTAATACATATTTTATATATTTGTAAATATAAGGGCATGGAAAGGTTAATATACTTATTGTTTTAAAATACATATCTACACGTTGAGGCAGTATTTTATATCACAACACTGTAAATGCCAGAGTGATTGTAGTGTAAATTAGCATTATTGTACGACAATGATTTGAGGTGTTTGTTAACTATAAGCATTGTTAGGAAATAAGTTTACACGGTCTCACTGAAACTGGCAATAGGAGTGGGTAACAATGAGCGAGGGGGTGAGTTGTTTATCAATTAGAAGAGACAAACAAATGACGTCAGAGTAGCGTGCCTTTCTTTAGAAATGGAGGGAATATCTTCCCTAGAGCATATGTGTTCATAATTTTGATTGGATAAAAAAATAGACGCTAATGTTGGCGTGCTTTATTAACCAATAGCAGCTCGATTATAATGTTTAGGCATATCTGAAGCCAGAGATAGGTAACGCACAGTTCAACAGAATCATTCACGGGTTACACGTCGCGCAGTTCAACAGAAGCATTCACAAAGTACATGTTACGCAGTTCTACAGAATCTCTAGCGTTGTAAAGTTAGTTACAAAATGTGAAATGTGCGGCAAATAAGTGATTATAGTTACATTCGAAAATATAACAGTTTCAGTCAGGTGTGTATCAAGAGTAATATATATGAAATTAATGAAGTGTGGCAGCAATAAAAGTGTAAAAACAAATTCTTTTATCAGTGTTATCTTTTAGTAACAACTCCTTTCCGTTTACACACCCTGTTCAAGAGATTTGCTCGACTGAGTAATAATAGCTAGCTGGAGGACAAAGAACCCAAAATTCAAAATAGTAAAACAATAACAGGCGCTCAGCAAATAAGATAACACGAACGATACCGCAACAACATTTCTATTTTATGAATATTCTGAATAATTCCTAACGACTATACAGTGTTCAGTTTTAAAAGGTAAGTCAGATAAGCAAACTACTGCTTAGTGTGATTGCAACGCTGCCTTGCTGTGGAACGGAGTATGTGTGAGGGGTGAGGTAAGAACAGAGAGGAAAAGAGTGAATCATACACACATTACAATGTACGAGGCACATGCATAGACTGCCTTTGTGACCAAGTGATCAACATTTTGGCTTCTCAATCAAGAGGTTCTGGGTTCAACTCTTTAATTACAATCATTCCCTGCCCTCCTTAGAGTCTGGAAGTGTGAGCGTGGGAGTGAATGTGTTTGCAAACAAAATTTTCCTTAACTCAAAGCCCCTATATGACCGTAGAAGTTATAGGGAAAAAGAAAAGTTAGATTCTTTATTTAGAGATTGCATTTTTTAATATTTATCCCATGGAAGTACATCCTTTATAGTTACTTTTTATCTAATTATGGTTAAGGATTTTAATATAGGGGCATTTGGCACTGTCATACACTTAATAGCTGAAATGGATATCATTAACTGTTATTTAAAAATGACTGAAGGTTGAGACATTTCCATGTATTATGTAAATGCTGCATAATTTCAAAATCCATGGGTACCTTTTAGATTGCAAAGGGAAACACTTACATAGTGATAAGAGGGGGGGGGGGTTAAAATTTATTTAATGTGCTTTTGCTCTACCAATATGACAAACAAAGGAGCTTGTATCTGAATTCACAGGTGTTAGCAGTATAGGAAAATCCTGAAAGGACGTAAATTAAATATAATTTGATAAAATGAAACCCCATGGCCTATGGACCATGCAGGGCCTTGGCCTGCCAACCCGACAGCTGGCCTCATTACTCAGGTGGAATGTTGACTCTCTACACTGGGATCACTGCCTATTGCAGCTCCTCACTTTATTCACAATGCTGAGTGGGTACCGATCCTATACCTGGGAACCAGGGCACCACGCTTCAGCCCACTGTGCCATAGTGCAGAGGACAAATATCTAATAATATTTTACAATTGCATGCTTACAACATTTAATCTGTATAAGTGCATGTTGTTACAATTCAATCATGGCTATGTCATTATTGATCCCACGCTTTACACCTGATAGGAAATGCACACTTTAGGCAATCAAGATAAAGCGGACATGCAGTAACACAGTTTGGTATGTTTACATGCACAGTAAGCTTAGAAGAAATAGGGTTTAATCTCAAGCTGCTGCCAAATTACTGAGCAGTGAACTGTACACTCATTCTTGTTTCATTTATCAAATTTTAACTTAGGACATACTTCCTGGACCAATGAATCATCTGCATCATCAGCTGCTTGTTGACTAACACATCTTCAGGGTTCTTTGATCTCCCGATGAACAATTTATACACAGTGTATACTGTTTCCATGGCTCAAATGTGAAATCACATGATTTTTGGTTTTTGTCAAAAATAAAAGCTATTAATCATGTTGGCAGCCCATAAAATGGTTCATAAATTTTTGGCACAAAATCCTATTTGCTGATGACACGAATTTTGTCTTCAGGAATAACAGCAAAGCCTATTACAGTTAACCTTAAATAACTCATTGTCAAAATCAACTTATTAGCTCAAATGTAACACTGAACTGTAAATACTGATAAGACTGTCTACCTTGACTTCAGTGGACTCTCAAACTTGAATAATCAATCAGTTATTTATAGATAATTCAGTAATAGGCAATCAAACTTGTACAAATTTCTAAGGCATTGCTATAGATACAAGGGTGGTCTGAAAACTTTCTGACCTAATAAAGATACAAGACATTTTTTCAGATTTTTTTTTTTCCAACATAGTCTCCTTGAAACTCTACACACTTCTCCCAGTGATGCTCCCATCTCTGTAACCCATCCAAATAGCGCTCGACATTTTTCTCTGCAAAATAATTGTTCACGAAGGTGATTGCCTCCGAGCGCAATTTTCAGATGAGGGAACAAAAAGAAGTCGCTTGGGGCTAGATCTGGTGGGTAAGGCGGTTAGTCAAGCAGTTCAAACCGTAATTTGTGGATTTTCGCCATTGCAACCGCTGAGGTGAGAGACGGTGCATTGTCTTGGTGAAACAGGACTTTCTTTTTCTGCAAATGTGGCTGTTTTTCCGCAAGTTCTGCCTTCAGCTTGTCAAGTAATGATGCGTAGTATGCTCCTGTAATGGTTTTTCCTTTTTGAAGATAATCGATTAAAATAACTCCATGACTATCCCAAAAAACAGTCGCCATCACTTTCCCAGCCGAAAAAACAGTTTGCTTTTTTTGGAGCCGGTTCCCCCTTTGCAGTCCACTGTTTGGACTGTATTTTTGTTTCGGGCGTATAATGGTGTATCCAAGTTTCATCTACAGTAATTAATCGGCGCCAAAACTCTGATTTATTGCACCTAAACTGCGCCAACAGAGCATTGGAAATGTTCATTCGAACAGGTTTTTGGTCAAATGTGAGCAAACGCGGCACGCAACGCGCAGACAGCTTTCTATGTTTAAATGTTGATTTAATATGTGACAAACACGTTCTTTTGACAGGTTCATAGCCTCTATCTCTCTCACTTTAATTCGGCGGTTGTCTAACACCATTTGGTGAACTTTGGCGATGTTTTCGTCGGTAGTTGCAGTTTTTGGACGTCCCGAACGTTCATCGTCTCTCAAGCTCTTGCGGCCACGTTTAAATTCAGCTGCCCAAAATTTCACTGTGCTAAATGATGGTGCAGAGTCCCCATACACAGAATGCAAATCATCTTTGATTTGCGTAGGCGTATTGCCTTTCAAAAACATATATTTAATGACAGCTCGATACTCGATTTTGACCATTTTCATAAAAACACTTGCTCATCTCACTCAAACGACTGTTACATAACAACTGAGCCTCCAAAATGGCTGAAACTTTGGTGAGTAACTGTCAACAGATGAACAACGAAATTCACTAGCTTTTATTTACAAAGTGCTGCCATCTTTATGTTGAGGTTGGAAACTTTTCAGACCACCCTCGTACAAGACTATCATACAATGAACACATACATGATGGTCATCTGTAGAAGTAAAGTCGCACAATATATGCAATTAGAATGCTAAAACAAGTCTAACACAGAGGTTATGAGAAAAATATATTTTGGTTATGTACACACTGTTCTCGAATATGGAATACCATTATGGAGGGGGGGTGGCATTAGTCATATTTCAAGTAATCCAATTTTCAATTAACTTAACATATTACCACTGACATATATGTATATCCTAGAAACACTATCCTTTAATCACAATAACATGCATTATTCTAAGAAAAATAAAAGACTATCACACTCATAATACATGTGCAACTGAATCGATACATCTACATCATCATAGACTTGTTGGAATGATGAACGGTATATCTCACGAAAGAGATTTTGTCCAAGATATGCAAATCTTTCAAGGCATTAACAAGCAAAATGTTCAAATGGAAAGTAAAAGAACTGTTAATGAAATACAAATTTTGCAGTGCAGATGATTTTATCAGACTTAAATCGTAATGAAACTTGTAAAGGTGATGCATATTCCATAAACAGTGTGTAAATTTATTGACAAAGCCATGTATACGTATTGTATGTTATTTGGTGACTTAATTCTATTCTAATCTTATATCATGTCACAGGCTCAAGTCGTCCTCATTGACAATGAATTTTGTATATTCTGAGAATTCAATACAGTTAATGCTACAGTTTTGTAAGATCTGCTTCAAGAACAATTTTCTTATTTTACTTTTAAAATTTTTCATACAAGATGATGGAATAAATATATTTTTTAATTAAATTTTTAAAGTATCTCACCTTTTGTTAGTGCATGACTATTTTTCATGGAAGCTGATCATTAATGCTCTAAAAAATATGCACTTAATGTACGTACCTTCACAGAACAGTTTCCACATTCCATATAACATGAATTCGGACAAGGATGACTACATGGAAGTACATTTGCACATCTTTTTTTACAAAGGTAGCTGTTCACATCATCTGAACAATGCATGCGTGTTTTATGCTCACAGTTAGGAAGATCTCTGACCACCCAAATCAAGCACATTCCGCAGTCCTCATGACATAACTTAGTGCAAGGATGGTCTTCTTTGCAGCCTACATTTTTCTTTGTGCATGACTTAAGGCACTTGTACTGAAATTAAGAACAGCATATATCAATTCTGTTGTATAACCTGCTATTAAAACTTTTAAAACTTGCTGATAGGTATTATTCTAGGCATCTTTTAAATAAACAATTAAAATGGGATGATCACATCCATTGTCTGTCTAAAAAATTTAATAGTGCATACTTTAATATGTACTGCATTGCAAAATTAACAAACCTGGAAACAAGAAAAATTGTCTGCTTCAGTTACTTTCATTCCATAATGATGTATGTAATTATATTTTGGGGGAACTCTACTGGGTGAGAAACAATCTTAAAAAAAATATTATATATATATATAAATTTGAATGACACAAACAGGACCAAAAGAATCAGAAATCTGTTTCAAAAACCTAAAAATACTAATTTTACCATCCCAATTCCTATATGAAATAAATATATACATACAAAATTTTGAAGCTCTGTATAACTTGCAAACACAACATAGTCATGAAACGAGAACTAAAAATAATCTGAAACTACCCGTGCACAATTAGCATTATATGAGAAAAGTCCATTGTATGCCAGAATAAAAGCCTATAACAAAATGTTTATTAAAATCAGAGAAATCAAAGACTTGAAATAATTTTCACAAATCAATAAAAAGCCTACCACTCAGTCACAAATTATATGAATGAGTTACAAGTAGAATTTCGATAATGTTTGGTTATTTAATTAGATGTACATTGTATTAAATCCAGTAAACATTGTTCCTAGGTTAGTACTGTTGCTATTATGCCACTTGCATATATTATACTGTACATTGTAAATTTATTGTAATTATTGTTAATTTTACTTTATAATTCTGACGAGTCACCTGTTTACGGAGTTCTTACTCACCATATTGTAAGCATATTGTGACAATAAAGCATCTTATCTTATCATAACCTGTCCAATAAGATGAAAATATGATAACGGCATGAGTAAATGAATATTTACAATTAAAGATGACCGACAAAAATTAAGATGAGAAACAAGAAAGAAAAGAAAAAGGAATTACTGGGCCTGTTTTGGAAGAATGCACATGGTAAGCAAATACATATGTATAACAGAGCATAGATTTTCTTATTTCACACTTTCTGCGCCTTTCTATGATAGCGGCAGACGGCAACGAGCGCCGAGGATGTGGACAGGAAAAACACTGCATAGGCGGTTCATAATTTTTTGGCTTTCCCTGTACAAAAGGAGGCATCACTGAGCACTCACTTCTACTACAACTAAAATACAATTACAATGCAATACAAATACAATAAAAAGTTTTAGTTTTGGCGATGATATAAAACTCTGATGAAATTTTGATGCATCATTTAAATTGCATTGCAACCTAAGTTTTATTTTAAAATCTGCCTGAAAACAGTGGTTCATCGTACTGCAGATCAAAAAGAAAATGCCAACTCAGCAAGGCTGCATCATCATCTTCTTTTTTCACCTTAATGAATTATGAACTTCAGAGAACAATCAATCATGTGCAGAAACTTCATGTAGTTCACATATTTTCCCTCTAGATATAGAAAATGAACAAAATTCAGCAGCGAAGAATTTTAGAAATCTTGCTATTTTCCAGAGATGAACCATATCTCTCTGTTTATTTAAGCAGTTATGTTACTTAGCCACAATTTCTACTCCGACTGGCCAGGCCAAAGCTGTTTTTGGTCCTTTGAGAAGAGGGGCAAATGTTGGGGAAGAAATAATCCCTCTTTCCCCTTTACAGTGAGCTCATTACAATGATTTAAAGCAAATGAGATCAAGCCATGAGAAAAGAAAAAAAAGGATCATTTTTAGAAACAAGGCCTGTGTATGTGTATGCGTAGACTTGTGGGAGTCTGTGTCTGTGAACAGCATAACTCAAAAACCTAAAGTTGGATAAATACCAAACTGGATATTCAAGTTTGGTACCTTCCAATGATGCGACACAAAGATTTTCAAGAAAATCCCCCTCCATAAGCTACCTTTTACATAGAACATTTTTCGAAATTTATTTTCTAAAAAAATGGCTCTAACAATTTTGATTAAAATACCATATATTAAAGACATTTAATGACAAAATAAAATGTATATCTTGAATTTGCTGGGAATAGCCTTTTAAGTGCTATTCATTCGTAAGAATTTTGTATAATCTTGCACAACTAGTAAATGTTAAGCAATGGATGAAAACGTACTTCACAAGAAATGTAGATCTCTTTAAAAAAACACAATTTATTCCAAATAACTTTTTATGTGGCATCAGTCATTTTTGAGATATTCGTTATTGTCTGAATTGTTCATTACTTGGACATTCTTTTAAGTCCTTTCAACATTCAGTTGTTTCTCATGATTGTATAGAAAGAGTATGTAATTTTAAGGCAGCACATAGCGTCCAGGTCTTAAACATTTGACCACTGCTGTTCCCTTTGTATCTATCTATATAATGAAATGTGGAAGTAGCTATTTCTACACAGGTTTCTTTGGATTAAAATGAAACAGATAGAAAAATAAGCTTTAGTAAGAAGGGTTTGTATACCCACTAACAAAGATTAAAGGGTAAAGAACATCATGTAAAAATTAAAATTGAGTTTTATTTATGGGCGCTCTTTAACTACTATGCTCCTTAGTGTCCATTCTATATTGGGCGTGAAAGTCAGGTAATTTTGCTCAGAGGCCTCTTTTTTATCAGGCTTGAGGTTCTTTCACGTGCTGTAAATCTATGACACGGGACCACCGGTTTTACTTCCCTTCTGAAGGAAGCCATGAAGAAAGTCATGTGAATGTATCACATCAGATTACTTTCAAATGCTTCCATTCCTTCATATGGATGGCCTCAGTAAAACGGGAAATAAGCCTATTTATTCAGCATAAGGTAGTAGTGTTTGTTTCGTGAGAAAAACTTGCCTTAGACTTACCTCACCCCACTAACCACGGGGTGAAGAAATTTTTGGGGTTAAAATTTCTAGCTGTTGCCACTTACTGTAAAGCTGTTCCTCCTTTCCTCAATCTTGGAGTGCTTTCTTAGCAACTTGCCACTAAAGGTACGAGCTGACAATGTGAATATTTAAGCATCAGCTTAACATGCATTTGTTTGTCCCTTGCCAAAATGAGGTCATATGCCAGTTAGATTTATAGCTGCTTCTTGGACAGGGTTCATTGTAAGTTTTTTGCATATGCACAATTAATTTTTAGGCACCTATCTTTACACATTAATATTTAGCTCAATTATAAATTTTTTGGTTATACATTTTCTCATTAATATGTCAACATTTTTCTGGTCATGTACAAAATGTATTCATTTACTTGACACCATGAATTAATGTAATTTTAACTGGCAGATAAATAAATGAAATTAAATTAAACTTACTCATTTATACATTATGTTTACACTAAGTTAAGATACATTATGCATAATTTCTGGATATGGCATCCTAGCTGTCACAGCACAAAACAGGCATGTTGGGTGAGGCATCAGTATTTTCAGAACGCATTATTGCTATGCATGTGTTTACAATACAGTCGGAAAGGTCATTCTTCGCCAGATTGTATATGATGATGATGATGGTAGAAGTAAGCCTAATAATGAAAGCTTTCCCAGTGTGCATCAGGTAATTCCAGCTTTAGAAATGACATGATTTCTATCATAATGAAACCTAAATTATGACGTAATTTCTGTGATTACTGCACATAATCCACTAGTGTAAGACCGTGGAAAAATCAAAGAAGCAAAGAAAAATCAACAATTTTTTTTTAACCAGTGTAAAAAAAGTTCTGACATATGAATAACAGTGCTATGCAGAGACCCTAAATAGCATATTATAGTTATTATTTGTATTTGTTTCATTTATTGCTTTCTTATATTAAATAATACATAATTACTTGGGCAATAGTTAATCTAATAAAGAGAATCTCGGTTTCATAAGAAAATTCACTTTTACATTTTCTCATTTATACGTTATTTTAGCTATCTCCCAATGAAAGCATAGAACTAAAGTTATACTGTATTTCTAACAATTACAACTACGGATCTCCTGGTCTCCATCCAGTTGCTCTAACCACTGAGCTACCATGGCAACATGACATTAAATTCTCCAACTGATTAAGCCTGGGACTTAGAGTACTTACTATGATTGTAAGTCACCATTGGGGTATATTTCCATTTCAATTTCAATTTATTTTCATCCATGAGAACATCTACATGTTGTGGATTCGTCCAGTACAATAATTATTTACAATTACAATATTTACAAATACAATTTATTTACAATTCCTGATTACCAGTCCCACGCTTAAATTCCTCCAGACTATAAAATGCATTTACTAGTAGGTGCCTTTTTATTTCTTCCACAGTTTGATCAGCATTTTTTATCAATTTTATTTTTTCAGTAACTTATTATCAAGTTCTTTTTCCATATTTTTTTACACTATGTCTGTTTAATGTGCCTTTAATTACTGTTCTGAAATAATCATCATTGTTTCTTAGGTTATACCTGTGTATACCAGCATTTTTTGATAATTTTCCTCCAAAAGATGTTTTATCGTCTCATAAATGTATATACAAGGAACAGTCAATATACCATATTGTTTAAACATTGATTTACATGTGTGTCTATTTTTAACATTACCTATTATTCTAATTGTTTTTTTTTTTTTTTTTTTGGTAATTTAAATACCTTTTGCACTTCTGTTGTAATATTTCCCCACAATATTATTCCATATTTTATGTGTGAATAAATAAACACATAGTAGGTATACCTGTTTAAGTGTTTCATCATCCATGGTTTTCCTCACCTGTCTCATTATATATAAATCTGTATTTATCTTCTTTTTTTATATGAGTTATATATGGCTTCGAAATTATCTGTTTGTCTATTATAACTCCTAAAAAATTTGTGTGTTGAATCTCTGGTATTTTTTCACATCTATTTCCAGTTGTATACTATTTAGATTACATTTTTTAAATTCAAAATTTATCCAGGCTGTCTTTTTAGTATTTAAAATCATGTCCAGATTTATATAATATTGTTTAATTTTTTTCATTAAATGATTTGCTTTTAATTCTACCTCAGTAGCTGATTTACCTTTAATTACTACTGTCATGTCGTCTGTATATCCAATTGTTACATTTCCATTTTTTTGTACTAATTCAAAAATATCGTTAATATATATTAGAAACAAAAAAAGGACCTAATTTCAATCCTTGTGGTACTCCTTGCCGAACCATTTGAAAATTTGATTTAATTTTTTCTACACCAGTAATATTTCTATCTCAATACAATTTGAGATCTCCTTGTGGTTTACCGGGAAAATGCGAATCAGTTGGAGAATTTAATGTCGTGTTGGCATGTTGCCATGGTAGCTCAGTGGTTGGAGCAACCGGACGGAGACCGGGAGATCCGTGGTTCAAATCCCGGCTATGGCATTGAATTTTTCAATCGTCTGATTCTACTTTTCCAACCCTGTCCAACACACGGCTTGTGTGAAAGAACAATTAATTACAACTAGTTTTTCTGCTCCCCAGTAAAATGACTAAGAATATTTACCAGGTTTATCCTGGGACTGTCATATATGTACACACAAAAACCTGATTTTACAATATTCAATACTGTCATTATTAAAATATATGGAGAGTCACATGTTAAAACTTGCTTCATTCAAGTCAGATGGTTAAAGCCAGGAAACATTTTTGGAGACGTTTGTCTCCATCCTCAGCTGTTTGGTGACTGGGTGCAATCCCTCTTCTGATGCACCATGACCTTAATGCCCTTTAGTGGAAGTTCTACATAACAAATATCTAATTCTAAAACTGAAGTAACAAGTTTTAACAGAAAATTTAATCGACAAAATCCAAAGCTCGTCAATATGCCATTTTTCACAACTTAATTCATAGGCTCACCCATATAGGTACTTCTAACAAAAGTTGTATATCAAAATGAATACGATTGCATACATGAAATAGCTATACAGAATGGAGTCAAAACTCATTTCATAAATATGGTGATTGTAAAACATAACCAACAAAAAATATGAAAGAAACTACTACTCTGTTCACTCTTAGGTATAATAAATTTACCTTTCATTCTAAATTGTTTTACAAATTTGAAAATATATTTAAGGAATTCAATATAAATTTGGCACCACAAAATAGATATGATTTAAGAAATCTATTGCATCATCCTTTTTAAAAAAATAGTTTACCTAAAAATAAGATGGCTGGAATATATAAATGGAATGTTTACAGAGCAATAAAATTGATATTGGAAAAAACAAAATGGAGCCTGGAAATGACAATGAAGGAACATTTAAGGAACATAAAATTTAAACAAGTAGGCAAGTCTGCAGTTTCATCCCATTTTTGGAACTTTGACCATGAAATAAAATGGGAAATCACATTGCTCAAGTATATCAAGACACCCTTAGCACTTGATACATGGGAAGGAATTTTAATCACCAAGAAGGAGCCTCGTCTTATGAATTTTGATACATCGTCAGAGTAGCCATAGGACAGAGGACAGCACAGGCACAATTACTTAGCCAAGAATTTTTCTGCCTGCAAGGTCCAGTCGACAAACTGATGAGGAGCATGTTTCTCGAAACGTGTTTTTAACTACTTGATGTACGTGGAGTTCATGTGTTTTTAATAAATTGTGTTAATACTTAAGTGTTAACAGTTTGATATCTTGTTCTATTTCATGATTATTTAACCAAAAGTGGTGAGCTAAAGCTAACTTATTTGTTTTCAATATTCCTTTGCTGTTCTTTCTATCTTGTGTTTAAATTTCTTATAGAAGAATAATCATTAAATACGACAAGATAACAAACTGTTAAAACCTGTTACTTCAGCTTTATAATTAGATATTTGGGAAAAGATTTATATTTGCAAAAAAGAAGTTCACTTATTAAATTTTGAGGTTCTACTGCCAAACGAAGTAATAAAGTTATTTTGAACGGCTTTTCATTCCAAACCAGAGTTCCCTCTGATGTAAACAAAAGCACGTGCTTCTGCTTGTCATGAACCTAAGAATACACTCATACGCCAATATAAATAGTTTCTTAAAGAATGTATTATATCATGAAATATTGGGGCAGAAAAGGTATAGAACTGGTTATCATAAGAACTCATTGGTAAAGGTAATGGATATATACTAACTGTTAAGAGATTACAAAATATGATTTTTGTCTGCTATTGCACTAACACCGAGAGCAACTTGCTTGTTAATACCAACCGTATGCATGACTGCCACTCTCTTACATATACAAGAAATTTAGCAATGAATTCCCAGAGGTGCTATCGAAGTACCAAATAAACACTTTGCGTAACACAGGAAATATGATAAGCGAACATTCATTCATAATACGCAGGCACAATTCAGCTGCTCAGCTCAGGTCAAATCTTATGATTTAGTCAGTTGGTATTTGAGTTCTCCTGGCAGAGGAAGGTGCATTTAGTGCAAATAAACTGCTCAAACACAAAAGCGGGAAACCGTTAAAAAGTGGCAAAAAGCAAACAATACTTATGTATTCAACTCACTATTAGAAAAAATGCTTTGACACTTGCATTAGTGGATATTACAAAACTAATATCTGATTTTACAGGCGTTTCAGTGAGAAGTGTAACCAAAGTTGCAGGAATATAAACAGACATAACAGAAGAGGAGAATCAAATGTGGGAACTTGTTTTGTGTGTGACAGTGCTGTGGATAAGCTTCTCATTACCTTGAAGAATAGTTCTGATATCAATATGGCAGCTGAGTCATCTTTGGAGGATTTGGATGTTGCACTTTTCCCTGGGGGATTGTGATTAATGTAAGTAAAATGTTCATTTGCACATGCTTATAAAATTGATTGTTACTTCAGGTTTCATTTTGAACTATGATTCTCATGCAGGGCGTCTTTTTATGGACTGAAACAATGTTCAACTGTAAGTGATATACAGCAAGCACGTGAGAGAGGAACAAGCAGTCATTAAGGGCGGGGATTGTGAACTACTTTTGCACGGATAAGAGTTTGTTTACAGTGAAAGGCACTCTGGTTTGGAATGGACAGAACAACTAGAGGGCATCAAGGTTACAGTGCATCAGAAGAGGGGTTGCAGCCAGTCATCAGTCATCAAACAGTCGTCTCAAAAAAAAAAAAAAAAAAAAAATTCCTGATTTTAACCATCTGACTTAAGTGAAGTAAGTTTTAACATGTGACTCTACATATGTTTAATATGTACATCTCTTCACTCTCAGTAGTGCTTTGAATCTTAATTTTAAGAACTACCATTGTTATTTTGCTGGTAGAACAAAATTAAGTTTTGAATACATACTATGTTGCTCTCTGCTATCTTAACAGAAAACCTTTCTCTTTTTAGACTAATAATTCTGATACTCACATCCAGATGATCAGGATCGTCTTCTATGTGGCATGGTAATTCACAGCTGTGTCCACAAGGCAGACGGTTTTCACAAGGATGTGGGCATCTGAAGCTTTTAATATCCTTATAGCAAGGTTTGCTTGCCTTATGTTCACATGGTAGAACTGTGTCTACTTTTACAGGGCATTTGTAAGTCTCTGGATTTGCAGAGCATGGAATCTTCAAAGTGTGATCACATGGTAGAGTAACAGAGATCAGCACTTGGCATGATCCACATTCCTGCCAGCATTTCTTCTCACATTTGTGATTTTTATCACAATCAGATGGAACCCTGAATTGAAATTAAAATAAATGTTAAGTACCTATTACATACCTGTCAACTTCCTGAAATTGAAAGCTGTAAAACTATCTTGTACAGCAAAGCATAATAATTTTTCTATGACATGTATATGCATAAAATGTTCAAGTCAGAGAATGTACAAAAATTACATGTAAAACAAATGGGAATTCCATTTTATAAGAATCCTTGAAGACCTGGCAGTACTGCTGCTTTATGTCACACATGTTGCAATTCTTCCTGGTACCGTAATAAACTTGTATTAATACAAAGAAAAATACTTCCTAGACTACTCACATATTTCTAGTCATATTTTACACTTTTTAACATGAAGTATAAACAAAAACTGTCACAGAAAATGGGAAACATACCCCATAGGCAGAGAAATTGAGTAAGATAACAATTTATGAGTTTACTTTATAATTCATGTTTATATTGAATGTTCACACGCACTTACTGCTCATTGGTTACTGCTGGTTTTATTAAGAGGTCACTAGGGATGCAATTGAAGCTTTAATTCACATGCTATATACATTTTGTTGCACCTCATTGGAGGGGACCATGATGATTATTATTATTTTAGTTAACAGCCGTTCTTACTACATAACAGACAGTGGATATGATGATGCACGCAATTAAATTATATTTGGGAAGAAATTGTTCCAGGCCTAAGTTTAGATACCTTCCTTGTCATTTGCCAATTATGAGGATGGAGGAAATCCTGGAAAAAAACCTTAGGGAGGATGATCCTAGCAGGATTTGAACTGTGGACATCCTGAATGTGTACCTCACACATTACAGTGGAGCCATCTAGCTTGGTATTGGGGCCATGATTGTGATGAAGGATAGATGTACAGATAGATCTAACCCAATTAGTGGAATACATTCAGTCTTTAATCTTAAGTTGCAATATAATGCAATAGAATTTAATGCTCTGTCATTTCCATGGTGAAAATCTGAAACACTTAAACTTTGAATCTGCCCACCAAGCCATAAAAATGCTTCCTTTGCCATAAAGTCAAAAAGGCCTTTGCTTCCATACATTTTATGGGCAAATTGTAAAATTTGGCAAGAATGCTTTTATAATAAAAGCTGAGCTTATAACTCTAAGGGTAAGTTTAAGTCAGAAGTTGAAAGTGTATCTGGTAAATTCAACAAAATGAAGTCTGCCACTGAATATAACTTCTGGTGCCATGAATTTGTACCTGCCACACTAATGCAAACTGCTAGACATCCAGTCAAGTTAGTTAAATGGGAGGAAAAAATCTAAATAATAAAATGCAAAAAGTTGCAATTACCTTAAGACTTGCTACCACATAATATTCCACAGAAATTCACTCAAAACAAGATGGCCTCATTTGTGCTTTCTCTACAGCCAGCTTCATTGGGAACCCTTGCATTTGGTAAGGACAATGGTTTTGAAAACATACCATTATACAATTCCGTAGCTACTATTCATTGTCGTATGTTTCTCCACTGTCATGGGGTAAAGCATAAGAGAGTGGCACCCATCCTGCCCGTTTCCTTGTAAAAAGGAATAAGGTCTTTCACAGTCTTTTACTAAGCTTGAAGCAGAAGAAAGAAAGAAAAATGTGTGTTCAGGAGGTTGAGAGCAGAGGAGCTATAATGATTGTTATCAACTGCCATCTAAAGTGATTTACTTTAAGTTTAAAGGAGTTGTAAACAAAACCATGAGACAAGAGAGCACTTCATGACTGGTGGGAAAACTACAACTTTTCCTACTTAGCATTCCCCTCTTTGTTAACATAAAACGGTTCGGTTCAGATCATAACATTTTGCGGTTATTCCTATGCAGAGAAATTTAAAATACCTTTACTGTAAGAGTTCAATTTATGAGACAGAATGTGTTTGTTCACATTCGCCTATAACTAAATAAACTGTTATAGCAGAGGGTTTAAGAGGCTATGCACAGGCACCACAGTTTGTTTCAAGTCTCTGGATAAGCCATCAGTGTACTTCTAAAACAGGTTGAGAAAATATTCTGTCATGGCTGAGAATCCTCTGCCACTGTGGAAAACAAATGAAGAAAATGGAAAGAAGACAACTATGTTAAATGTTTTTAACAAATTCTGTGAAAATTGATAATGAATAAGGCTGACTGTTTAGCAATAATTGAACTTTCTTAGTGCTGCAGAATTGTTGCTCAAATTCTTGGGTTGCATTTGTTTTCTGTTCTTCTAACCCATAGCACTAATCATTTTCTTAACTTGTTGACTCACATCAGGTTAAATCAAAAGTGGTATACTGATATTAGTCATTTAATGAATGATTTCTAAAAACCTAAGTTAAGAACAGTTTAATTTAGTAATGGATTAGGAGACATGTGGAGGAGAGAAAATAATGTGAAAAATTATTGGAAAAAGGCGAGGAAAAGAGTGGAAGATATAGAAATACAAATCATGTTCAGTAAGATTGCCGAAAAGAGCCCATTAGTTTGTTATAGGCCAATGAAAAATACATGGGGTAGGGAAAAATATATAAACATAGTAAATAAAGAAGAGAGAGAATCTATTGCATGGGCAAGAACCAGAGCATTGAGGCTAAGAGGGTTAAGACAGGGTATTCCTCAGAACCAATGTTCGATATGTGGTGGTAATGAAGACATTGAACACATAGTATATAAGTGCCAAGGAACAGGAAATTGGAGAAAAGAATTTTTTAATAAGAAGTGGTTGAAGGGGGATAGAAGTACGCTTATGATCAAAATGATGTGCAAGGACGCTAGAAGCATGGGACAGTTTTTGTATAAAGTAAAAAATAAATGGCTTTGGACAGTGGATAGAGAAAAGTAAGAGGTAGTGCATCTTACTTTGAATGGAAAACTATAGTGAATGTGTGATGGTTAAGTAATCAATAAGTGAAAAACAAGTGGAAATGGGACATGAAAAACTGAAAAAACAAGATAATTTATTGACGAGAAATTGTAAAATGTAAATAAACTGTAGTGATTGTCTACTGAATAAGTGACCAGGGTCAAAGTGCAGTAGACAATCAAATTGTAAAACTCTTAGCACAATAAATACAAATATGATAACTATTTTAGTACTGTAGGCTAATGAATTTAATTTCCTACATTGCTTGCATGCTGTAAATCTTTGTTCCTTAGATACAAAACCTGCCTCACTGTCTGCAGCTTTTAACATTATTAGTATCATAGAAAGATGAAAACATTGGGAGATAGCAGATGAGTAACCTTATGATCTCCACGGCTATACCGGGTGTTAAAATGAGAAACAAATATCTAATAAACATGGGTTCTATTCTCCTATATGTCATATGCTCTGAGATATGAACACTTGCTCATAGGAGGTGCTCTTTGTGATGTCATTCATGGCAACACATTCCTCTGCCCTACAATAGCTGTCTACTAGATAGCTACGTTAGTTATCTCCCCTGGTATAGAATACTGCAAGGTCCGAAAGCACCTGAACATTTGGTTGCAGATATGAGCATTGTTGTTGCAATGGCGCTCTGTCTTAGTATGTCATACCAGGGTCAACCACATGTTGGAATATACTGCAGTATCAACTGAACATTACTTGGAGCAGTAGTCTGCAGTCAGTTGTTCAAGTTAACTGACAATTTGATCTACAGTTTGCATCCAAGAATTTGTTTACGATGAGGCGGCGTATACAAGAGATGGCGTGAATTTTCATAATTAGCATATGCAGGCTGATGAAAATCCCCATGTGGTTCAAGAAACAAGGCATCTGGACTGATTCTCAATCAGTGTATGGGTAGGCATTTTTGGCACTAGATTAATAGGGCCATATGTGCTACCACAGAGATTAACTGGGGCTCATTATCACAACTATATTAATAGTGTATTGCCTATGCTGCTGGAAGATGTGCCATGTCAGAAACGATTACAGTTGTGGTTCATGCATAATGGCGCACCAGCACATTTTGTCTGTAATGTGCATGGGCACCTGATGCGATATTTAAGAACCGCTGCTCATTCCCCAAACCTAAATTCCCTAGACTTTTGGTTATGGGGATACTGAAGGAATTGGTCTATACCGCTCCAATAAACAACGTGCAGACACTACAGAACCATGTCTTCAATGTGGCTCAGCTTATTTAAAACCAACAAGGTCAATTGCAAAGGGTGCATAATTCCTTATGCCTAAGGGCAGAGGGATGGAATGACATGAATGGACGTCGCATTGAGCACCTCTTATCTCAAAACATGATTTATAGGACTCATGTTTATTAGATATTTGTTTCTTGCTTTGATGCATACCATCATCCCCTGAAATTTTGGATACTTTTTTTTTACTTTCTCTACTACGTATAGTAAGTAGGGGAAGTATTGTATTCCACCCAAAAATTCGATACCGAGATTTCACCGGAAATACATGTTTTGAGACCCCCTGAATCCAAAAAAAAGCATTTTTGGAAACATGTCCGTGTGTGTGTCTGTCAACAGCATAACTCAGAAACGAACAGTTGGATAAACACCAAACTTGGTATTTAAGTTTAATATCTTCCAGAGATGCGACATGAAGGTTTTTAAGAAAATCCCCCCACCCCAGACTACCCTTTACATGGAACATTTTTCGAAACCTTTAATATTCTCAAAAATGACTCTAATGATTTTGATTAAAATATATGTTTAAGATATTGTCATGAGAAATGAAATGTATATCTCGAATTTTCTGGGAATGTCTCCAAAAGTATTCTTCATTGTGAACGACTTTTGCATAACTGGTAAACCATAAGAGATAGACAAAAGTTTACTACACAAAAAATGTAGATCGCGTTAAAATACACAATTTATGTCATATACATTTTTGTTGTTGAGTGAACCGTTTTCGAGATATTGCTTGTTATTCCCTTAAATTTTCCAATACTTATACTTTTTCTCAAATTTGTTATTCATTTTTACTTTCTCTACTACGTATAGTAAGTAGGGGAAGTATTGCATTCCACCCAAAAATTCGATACCGAGATTTCACCGGAAATACATGTTTTGAGACCTCCTGAATCCAAAAAAAGCATTTTTGGAAACATGTCCGTGTGTGTGTCTGTGTGTGTGTGTGTCTGTGTGTGTGTGTGTCTGTGTGTGTGTCTGTGAACAGCATAACTCAGAAACGAACAGTCGGAGACGCACCAAACTTGGTATTTAGGTTCAGTATCTTCCAGAGATGCGACACGAAGGTTTTCAAGAAAATCCCCCCACCCCAGACTACCCTTTACATGGAAGATTTTTCGAAAATTTTAATTTTCTCAAAAATGGCTCTAACGATTTTGATGAAAATATCATATGTTTAAGATAATGTCATGAGAAATGAAATGTATATCTCCAATTTTCTGGGAATGTCTCCAAAAGTATTCTTCATTGTGAACGACTTTTGCATAACTGGTAAACCATAAGAGATAGACAAAATTTTACTACACAAAAAATGTAGATCGCGTTAAAATACACAACTTATGTCATATACATTTCTTTTGTTGAGTGAACCGTTTTCGAGATATTGCTTGTTATTTCCTTAAATTTTCCAATACTTATACTTTTTCTCAAATACGTTATTCATTTTTTTATGTCCTGACATGCAAAGAGAATGGAATGCGCCACATAGCAACCAGCGTTAAAATATTTGACTATCGCTTAAAAGCTACCATATTCCGCTTGCATCTACAAGAAAATTACCAATAAGATTGACATCTCGATATCTCGATTAACATGAAGCATATGGAGAATAGGCGTTTGTAAAAATAGATTGTACAAGAGTAGAGAAAGTCATGTGAGTGTAACACATCAGATTTTTTTTTATGTCCTGGACATGCAAAGAGAATGGAGTGCGCCACATAGCAACCAGCACTTAAAATATTTGACTATCGCTTAAAACCTACCATATTCCCCTTGCATCTACAAGAAAATTAGCAATAAGATTGACATCTCGATTAACATGAAGCATATGGAGAATAAGCGTTTGTACAAATAGTTTGTACAAGAGTAGAGAAAGTCATGTGAGTGTAACACATCAGATTTTTTAACATTCTGTATGTACATGTTGCTACTTCTTGGTGTAGGATTGCAGTGTCGCTTCATATAGGATTTTAGCTGGGGTGCATGAGTGTGGATTTTGTTTGGTAATCCAGCTGTCAGTCCTTGGCTGCACATGAGTTCATTCCCCTTCTGGTGGTGAAAGAGCCTTAACTCAGGATTGCGCAAATAGAGAAGAGTTAGGTAAGAAGTATGCAGCCTTGACTGATTTCCATTTATTTTTGCACAACAGGTGACAAATTTTATTGCACTCAACACGCTTCTCCCTTCTCCCACACACAAGATGCAAGTCAGTTACTATGACAGATGATTTAGATTATTATAGCCACTTCATCTATTCACCATAAAACTTATTATTAAATGCTCAGAATACTGAATTTAATCACCAATGAATGTGAGACTGCACATAACTGAGTGTCATAGACTTAGACATTTTCCAAGTGGCATGAAGGAGATGCAGCAATTTTATGTCTTAACGCTGTGGGGAAGATGACCATAGTGAAACTTTTTCTTTCATGAACCTTCCTCCTTATGGCATCCCAACAGAGTTTCTTAAGGAGTGGTGTAATGAAACAGGGAGAGTGAAAATTTTACTAGATTTATTTAATGTAATTATTAGAAAGGGTTATGTACCTAAACGATGGAGAGAAGCTATCATCCATCCTATATATAAAGGCAAGGGCAATGTCGATAAACCTAATAACTACAGAGGTATTGCATTATTATCGAATATAGGAAAACTTTTTGCGGGCATTTTGGCAGCGAGACTACAATTTTGGGTTGAAGAATATAATATCCTTTCGGAATTCCAGATGGGCTTTCGCAAGGGAAGGAGAACAATTGATAATTTATTTATTATAAAGACATTAGCAGACAAATATTTAAAAGAAAAAAGGGGTAAATTGTATATGGCTTTTGTAGACTTACAGAAGGCTTATGACCGAATTGAGCTACAACTTCTGCGGCATAAATTAGTGTGTAAGGGAGTAAGTCAGCAATTGGTGAACATTCTTAAAGCACTGTATTTTGAGAACACCTTCTGTGTAAGGGTGGAGACAGGCTGTGTAACAAACGAAATTCCACAAAAGAAAGGCCTTCGGCAAGGATGAAAGTTAAGTCCAGTTTTATTTAATTTATACATAGATGATGTCTTACTAGAAATTGGAAGGAATAATAACTGTGCACCAGTAATTAATAACATCGAAATTCCAGGACTTCTTTTTGCAGATGATCTAGTGGTAGGATCTATTACAGTAAGTGGTTTAAAACAATCATTACAAGCAATTGATGTATATTGTAAGGAATGGAGGTTAAAAGTGAATCAAGAGAAAACACAGATTGTGGTTTTCAAAAAGGGGGGGAAAATTAGGCAAATATGAAAAGTGGAAGGGAGAGAATAAAGATTACAGGGTAGTGCGTGACTGTATCTATTTAGGAGTAAAAATAGATGGAGGTAATAAATGGGAAAAACAAAAGAAGTTTGCATTGGCAAAAGGTAAAGGGGCGATGGCAGCAATTAGAAGCTGCAAATATAAAGTACCTAATATAAATGTTAAATGGCTGGAAAAAGTTTATGAGATGGTTGTGGAGGCAAAAATGATGTATGGTATGGAAATATGGGGATTAGAAAGAGGATGGGAATGTATAGATGTGGTGCACAGGATGTTTTGTAGAGAAATACTAGGGCTACCGAAGTCAATTGTAAGACAGGTAGCACAATTACAGATGGGCAGGGTGCCAACTAAGGGGAAGATAATGGAAAGAGCTTTGAAATTTTGTTCAGAACTTTAAATCTAGGAAAAAGTAATGTGGTAAGACAATGTATTGAATACCAAGAGAATAGCTTAATGAATGATGGATGGGTAAGTAAATTACGGAATATTTTGGAGAAAAATGGGTTAGGAGATATATGGAGGAGAGAAAATAACGTAAAACATTTTTGGAAAAAGGCAAGGAAAAGACTGGAAGATATAGAAATACAATCAGTGAGATGGCCGAAAAGAGCTCATTAGTTTATTATAGGCCAATGAAAAATACATGGGGTAGGGAAAAATATATAGACTTAGTAAATAAAGAAGAGAGAGAATCTATTACATGATTAAGAACCGGAGCATGGAGGCTAAAAGGGCTAAGACAGGGTATTCCTCAGAACCAATGTCCGATATGTGGTGGTAATGAAGACATTGAACACATAGTATTTAAGTGCCAAGGAACAGAAAATTGGAGAAAAGAATTTTTTAATAAGAAGTGGTTGAAGGGGGATAGAAATACACTTATAATTGAAATGATATGCAAGGACGCTAGAAGCATTGGACAGTTTTTGTGTAAAGTAAAAAATAAATGGCTTTGGACAGTGGAAAGAGAAAAGTAAGAGGTAGTGCATCTTACTTTGAATGGAAAACTATAGTGAATGTGTGATGGTTAAGTAATCGATAAATGAAAAGTGAAAAAAAAAGTGGAAATGGGACATGATAAAAAAAAAAAATCTGAAAAAAAGAGCAAGATAATTTAGTGACAAGAAATTGTAAAATGTAAATAAACTGTAGTGATTGTCTACTGAATAAGTGACCAGGGTCAAAATGCAGTAGACAATCAAATTTGTAAAACTCTTAGCACAATAAAATACTATACAATAAAAAATACTAGACTAGGAGTTTTATCTATTCTATGCCCAATTTCTAGGCAGCCTGGATTGAGCCCTAACTACGCGTTTTATTGCCCTGGCTATTTGCTGCTTTACTTTTCTAACTTAATTTTCACTGAAGGATTTCATTAGTACTAGTGCAAAATTCTATTTTCATGATTAGAAAGTTTTATGGCCCGTCATTCATTCTAGTGTCAGTTTTTATGCTTAAGTGGTTTTACTGCTTGATTAGCCATGTATACTCTGGTGGCAGTCTGTCACTGTGAAATTCTAGTGATCTTCCTTGTTGTTTGGGAGGCACATGTATTTGTTTACTGAAATTCTAAATGCTGAAAACCTTTCTGGTCTGTTTTCCATTATCGCCTGAGGCTTACATCTATTTAGCAGCTACTTGCTTTGAGAATTTCACCCTTGTGCAGCTTTTAGTCTTTTGTGAAATTGTTGAAATTTCCTTATAAGGTATGTGTAGGTATTTTATATATAATTATCAGACGTATGTTTCTGCTTAACTCTCCATCAATAATTACAAAAACACTTAATGAGGCCGAGTGTAGCTTGTTACAGACATCCTAGCATGTAGTCTCATGCAACATGAAATAACTGCATGTTTTATTCTTCAAGTATATTGCTACCAAATAAAGTTATGTCAGCTTTACTACATTACTGTTCCATGGAATGGAATTCTACTACAACCTTACCAGATTAGAATAATAACCAAAGAGAGGATGTTAATATTTATTAAAAATTAGATGCAATATTGTGCCTTTTGGTTGGTTAACTTTTTTCAGCTAAGGTATAACTTGCAAATTAATGTATTGGCTCAAATATAAGACTACGTTTTTTTACTTCAATGTGCTTTTAAAAACCATAATCTTATATATGCAGCTTATAAGGATTGTACCTCTGGCTCAAGCAATGAAGGTCAACATGTGCATTGCAGCTGAGCTTAAGGTCACGAATAAACCGGAATTTCTTGACCTTTGACACACTTTATTGTTCGTTGCAGCTGTTGTGTTAATAGTGTATTCAGTTTTGGTCAATGTTCCAGTATGGCAGATAGTATAGAAAGGAGAGGATCTTCATTGCATCAGTGGAATAAAGGAGAAGAAGTTATGATGTGAACTTCATATTATGGGTTTCGTATGAGATGAAACATATTAATAATGTACAGATGGCAATGAAGTGTTGTGGCAGTAATTTGTATCACAACAATGTAAATGCCAGAGTGATTGTAGTGTAAATAAGCATTATTGTATGACATTGATGAGATGTTTGTTAATTATAAGCATTGTTAGGAAATAAGTTTACACGGCCTCACTGAAACTGACAATAAGAGCAGGTAACAATGAGCAAGGGGGTGAGTTGTTTATCAATTATTAGAGACAAGCAAATGACGTCAGATTGGCGCGCTTTTCTTAGAAATTGAGGGAATATCTTCCTTAGAGCATATGTTCTCGTAATTTTGATTGGATATAAAAATAGACGCTAATGTTGGCGTGTTTTATTAACCAATAGCAGCTCTGTTATAATCTTTAGGCACATTGGGGTGAGGGAGTATAAAAAGCTAAAGCCAGAGGCAAGTATTGTCCAGTTCAACAGGATCATTCACGCATTACACGTCGCTCAAGTTTGACAGAATAATTCACGAGGTAAACGTCGCTCAGTCCAACAGAAGGATTCGCGGGTAATATGTCGTTCAGTTTAAGAGAATTGTTCACGCGTTATACGTCGCGCAATTCTACAGAATCTCTTGCGTCATAAAGTTAATGTGAAATACGCGAATTAAGAATGTGCAGTAAATAAGTGATTATAGTGATATTAGAAAATATAACAGTTTCAGTCGGGCGTGTATCAAGAGTCAATATGTGAAATGAATCAAGCGTGACGGTAATAAAAGTGTAAAAACAAATTCTTTTATCAGTGTTATCTTTCAGTAAGAAATCCTTTCCGTTTACACACCCTGTTCAAGAGCTATGCTCGACTGAGTAGTAATAATACCTAGCCGGAGGACAAAGAACCCAACATTCAAAGTAGTAAAACAATAACAGGCGCGCAGTAAAAGATAACACGAAGTGACCACGACAAATTGGCTCCCATATGTGGGGCAGATAAACATGAAGCATCTTCCAACTACCAAAAAATATTCTACTTCAGTGTACAACTTTTGTGGAAAGATGAAGAAACATTTATGAATGCTGGCACATCAAGGAAATTATTCAGGGACCAAAGAGAGAGAAGTTTCACAAAACTGATACACTTGTAACTAAATTAGTGCAAGAGAAACAAAACCAATGGTTTCCAATTATTGTGAATATTTTGCAATTGCACTCATTATTTGGGTAATTTTTCTTTATAAACATTCCAAAAATTCATGGTTGTCTTATATAGAGGCCAATATTGTACAGTAGAACCTTGATTATCTGTCACTCAGTTCAACTCTTTGGCTCATTAACAGTCATTTTTTTACTTTCTCTACTACGTATAGTAAGTAGGGGAAGTATTGCATTCCACTCAAACTCAAAAGTATTTTTGGAAACATGTCCGTGTGTGTGTCTGTGAACAGCATAACTCAGAAACGAACAGTCGGATAAACACCAAACTTGGTATTTAGGTTCAGTATCTTCCAGAGATGCGACACCAAGGTTTTCAAGAAAATCCCCCCACCCCAGATTACCCTTTACATGGAACATTTTTTGAAAATTTTAATTTTCTCAAAAATGGCTCTAACGATTTTGATTAAAATATCATATGTTTAAGATATTTTCATGACAAAATGTATATCTTGAATTTTCTGGGAATGTCTCGAAAAGTATTCTTCATTGTGAACGACTTTTGCATAACTGGTAAACCATAAGAGATAGACAAAATTTTACTACACAACAAATGTAGATCACGTTAAAATACACAATTATGTCATATACATTTTTTGTTGTTGAGTGAACCATTTTTGAGATATTGCTTGTTATTCCCTTAAATTTTCCAATACTTATACTTTTTCTCAAACGGGAATTTGTTATTCATTTTTTTTTGTCCTGGTAATGCACAGAGAATGGAGTACTCCACATAGCAACCAGCTCTTAAAATATTTGACTATCGCTTAAAGCCTACCAATTCCCCTTGTGTCTACAAGAAAATTAGCAATAAGATTAACATCTTGATTAAAATGAAGCATATGGAGAATAAGCGTTTGTAAAAATAGTTTGTACAAGAGTAGAGAAAGTCGTGTGAGTGTAACACATCAGAAATTTTTTTAAGTGTTCTGGAATGAAGACTTCCTGTACAAGGCAAAAATTATCTTGATTTGCAAAAACAAGTCTATATTTTATTGCTTCCTGTGTGAGCACAGCAACAATTACTATGTTTCAATGGGTAACTGAAATCAATTTGAATACACATTCTGCATTGAATGCGATCTGAGCTTCCATGTTAAACTATAACTGGACTTACTTTGGTAAAGGGCAACCTGTCAAACAAAACATAAATGTTAGTTTGTTATTCTGTGTGCTCAAAGGTTTTGAGGTTAGTGTACTATGGTTTTATAGAGAATACATACCATAAGCCATTTGTCTCAAATTTATCCTTGGAATTGGATCTTGTACTTATTGTGCATTTCTTTTTGTGGACACCCTGTATACTTCAATCCTCAAATACTCCTGTATTGTTTATTGTGCTAAGAGTTTTACAATTTGATTGTCTACTGCACTTTGACCCTGGCCATTCATTCAGTAGACAATCACTACATTTTATTTACATTTTACAATTTTCTGTCAACGCATTCTGTAGACAATCACTACAGATTATTTATATCAATTTCTCATCAATAAATTATCTTGTTTTTTTTTTTCCAGTTTTTCATGTACCATTTCCACTTGTTTTTCACTTTTCACTTATTGATTACTTAACCATTACACATTCACTATAGTTTTCCATTCAAAGTAAGATACGCTATCTCTTACTTTTCTCTACCCACTGTCCAAAGCCATTTATTTTTTACTTTATACAAAAACTGTCCCATGCTTCTAGCGTCCTTGCACATCATTTCGATTATAAGTGTATTTCTATCCCCCTTCAACCACTTCTTATTAAAAAATTCTTTTCTCCAATTTTCTGTTCCTTGGCACTTAAATACTATGTGTTCAATGTCTTCATTACCACCACACAACGGACATTGGTTCTGAGGAATACCCTGTCTTAACCCTTTTAGCCTCCATGCTCCGGTTCTTACCCATGCAATAGATTCTCTCTCTTCTTTATTTACTATATCTATACATTTTTCCCTACCACATGTATTTTTCATTGGCCTATAACAAACTAATGGGCTCTTTTCGGCAATCTCACTGAACATGATTTGTATTTCTATATCTTCCAGTCTTTTCCTCGCCTTTTTCCAAACATTTTTCACATTATTTTCTCTCCTTCTCCACATGTCTCCTAACCCATTTTTCTCCAAAATGTTCCGTAAATTACTTACCCATCCATCATTCATTAAACTATTCTCTTAGTATTCTACATTGTCTTAACACATTACTTTTTCCTATATTTAAAGTTCTGAACCAATATTTCAAAGCTCTTTCCATTATCTTTCCCTTAGTTGCCACCCTGCCCATCCAAATATGTTGTCTAACAAAACATTCCTATCATACAAAACCTTTATCTTAATTTGGGCCTAGTCAACTTACCTGTTACATGGTTCGTAACAGCGATAGCCTGTATGTTCTTGATTTATCACATGACAGACACTTTGACATTTGTGTCCACACTGTAATGCAGCCCCACAGAGCAGTTTGCAGCCTCCTTCTGGTACATTGCTAAAATCTTCTGCACAGCTAACCTTAGTAAACTGTTCTAGATGTACTTGACATCTCAATATAAGGTGTGTATCAAAAGCTTCTTGATTTATTAAAGTTTCCTTTATGTCTTTCCATAAATTGCTGCTCTTTGTTAAGTTCTCCATATTGCCTGGAATACATTCAATTCATTTCAACCAATAGACTATTTACAGTTTCTGGCATTGTCATTAACATTAAAAATTAAAATTAACAATTACTTACAAATATTCATGTCATAAAATGTACAATTTAAGAGGTAATTCTTTAACTTTTTAATGAATTTAGAAAGTGTTATTTGTATAATCGAGGAAGGTAATTTATTGTAAAATACTTTACCAATCACACAAGGATGTTTTTTCAAAACATTTCTTACTTTTCCCTTCCCTATACATGTTATTTTTTGTTCTTGTGTATGTGTATCTTTATATCTGACTTTTGTCTGACTAAAAGAATAACTCTAAAAATATATAATAAAACCACAGTTAATATTATTTCTTTTTTAAATACCTCCCTACAAGAATACCTGGATTTTAATGAGCATACCATTCTTAAGACACCTCTTCTATAGTACTAACCGCTTTAGATTATCTTTATGCGTTGTGCTCCATAATTCAATACCACAGTTCAAATCAGTATGGATAATTCCATAATAAATCAGTTTTAAATTTGGTTTTTCCAAATAATGAGCCATATAGTTCAACAAATAGACACCCTTGCTAACTCAGCTAAGAATTCAGAAGTTGCACATTTTATGCTTCAATGAAGGAATGCCCGCAAGATGAAAACTGTGTGCACTTTCTTTCGACTTGCAGCAAGAGCATCCACTGTCCAAGATACCAATTCAAGAAGCTTTCTATAGTCATCAGATAACATTTTATGCATTCTGTTGTGAGGAACTATTCTTAGATAAACCAATGTCCTAAATATGGTCTGAAGATGGGGAGCAAATGAAATTGGATCTGTGCTGCTGCATCACTGAGGTTGACAATGTTTCTTGTTTCTAAAAAAAAAAACAGTCATCTTACCATGTGATGAATGCACAGGGCAGAATTGAAATGCTCATATTGTGCACACACTTTGCAATTGGCTCAAAACACTGTCTTCACAGCATGTAAAAAGAATCCAAATTTATTTTCCTGTCAGCGGCCATAGTTTCATTCCTCCAGATTAGGGTGTTGGCCGGGTTGAGAATTGTTATTTACAAGCACGTTACTAATAAAGGAGACATCATTAAAGCAAAGTTCCGAACAATTACAGATTTGAGTCATCACTGCAGTCAGAAGGAATATCATTAAAAAAGAAAAGAAGACAAGAAGGCAGAATTATGCGACAACACATCCTCTTCTTGCGTTGTGTACCCACAGAAAAGAAAAAAAGATATACTTGGTCTACTTAGCAAGAATAAGTAAGCAATGGAATCAAATTCTGAAGTGGTGTGATCAAATACTGTGCCAACTTGATGTACACAAAGAAAGAGAAAATCCAGTGATAATTTGTGGCTGTTTGGAAGATGACTGTGGCTTACATGTTTAGCGTCTAGTGGAGTTAACCACAATTAAGTTCAAGGCAATAAGTTATTTTGATTTTAAAAATTCTGCCAAAATTTAAACATGTGGAAACAAATTTGATATTTTTTTTCTCTCTAAATTTTGTGCAAATTAACAATATTTTATTATTGCTTAAAACTACTTAGAGAGTTCAGTACTTTACAGCAAATGTAAACATGCAAATATTTTTGTAGCAAAGCTGGATATGTGATTTCTAACAAAACTCAAAACTGAATATGTCTAAACTCTTTTTGGCAATTGTTACAATACTATTTTGAATTCTATACTGAAATAATGCCTGTTGATAATGTGTTATTGATTAAGAAGTAAATGGTTTTTGCTTCTGAAAAATTGATCTAAGTGGAGATGTTTAGCTTTGAAAAACAGCTCTTCATATCAGCTCCAGTAAAATGGCATATACTTTATACACCCCGAGATTTTTAAGCTTTCTTAATTTTGGTAACTTATGATTCAGAAATGGGCTAATCTACCAATAGAGATAAAAGGGAAAAGTGATGAATTTGAAATCAAGGCACGAAGTCTTGAGTTTACGGAGTATCTAGGCAAGGTCAATAGAAAATGGAGGAAGAAAATAAACAATCTTGGGGAATCAGAAAGCACAGAAATATAATTTAAACCGGGAAGAGTCAAAGTATACTGTTAAAGATAATTGGGCCCAAAAGTGGAACAATCACATGGTTGAAACTAGACAGGCCACTTATTTACTCAGCAACTCTTGAGAAAGTCACTAGTATTAGTATTGTGGGTTTGGTCAAGAGATTGTCAAGTAATACGAGGGGTATTTTTTAAGTAAGGTCCGCTGCCCCGTATCGTCGGAAGAATCTGGTGACTGTACTTTCGTGCATGCGCACTCAATCCCGGCATCCCTTGCAAACAGTGACACAGCAGTTGGAGTCAGGTAGGCAGTGAGTGTGGACCGTACTGTGTGATGGAAAAGATAACGATGGGTGTGAAATCAGATCGGTCATTCGATTTTTGACAGCAAGGAATACGACAGCGGCAGAAATTCATCGCCAGATTAGTGAATTTTAAGCCATGAGTGATACCAAAGTCCGTAGGTGGGTGAGGTTATTCAAGGCAGGCAGAGAGAACGTACATGACGAACCCCGCTCGGGCCGGCCATCTGTCAGCGAGGATCTTGTGCGTGCCGTAAACCCCGAAATTCGTGCCAACCGACGATTCACCGTTTCCACACTGTCATTGCATTTTAAGCAGGTTTCAAGGTCTGTTCTGTACAGAATTCTGTCAGAAATCACGGGCTACAGAAAATTGTGCAATCGATGGGTTCCGAAGATACTGACAGAGGAACACAAAGAAAAGAGATGTGCCAGTGCTCTGACGTTCTTGACCCGATACCACGAGGAAGTTGATGCATTTTTGGACCATATCATCACGGGGGATGTGACATGTGTGTCCCACGTGACCGCTGAATCCAAGCAACAGTCGATGGAGTGGCGACACACGACGTCTCCGACGAAAGTGAAATTCAAGCAGTCATTCTCAACTCGCAAGGTTATGGCAACAGTCTTTTGGGACAGACGTGGTATTCTGGTTGTGGAGTTCATGGATCCGGGGACACCAATCAATGCAGCCGTGTATTGTCAAACTTTGAGGAAACTTCGCCGTGCAGTTCAGAATAAACGTCGCGGCCTGCTGTCTGCCGGAGTGATTCTCTTGCACGATAATGCAAGGCCCCACACCGCCGCTCAGACACAAGCTCTCATTGGATCCTTTGGTTGGCAGCAGATCGATCATCCTCCCTACAGCCCCGATCTTGCTCCTAGCGACTACCACCTCTTCCTGCATCTGAAGAGGTTCCTCGGCGGCAAGCGTTTCCAGACGGACGATGAAGTGAAAACAGCTGTTACGAATTGGCTTTTCTCACAGGCTGCGGACTTCTATGTCGAGGGACTACACAAACTTGTCCCTCGTTACGACAAATGTCTCAACAACAACGGCGACTATGTGGAGAAATAGTTGAATGTATGAAGAATTGAATAAAAAATATTTGACTAAAGTATGTCTCGTATTTTTATTACAACGACGAACCGGACCTTACTTAAAAAATACCCCTCGTATTATATATACTGTATGTATTACTAAGCGGATAATAAATAAATTCCTATAAGTAAAGCTAATTTTGGTAGCTCTATCCAAAGACCTTACAGCAAAATTTTCATATCTCATTTTCTGGACGTGTGCAATGGTATTGCTGCGACATGAATCAGTTCTCGTTCTGTATGCAGACATAAGTATTGGACTTTTCTTTTCTTCATTAAAGTGCTTTGTAGATCTGATGCACAAAGTGGATGTCTTACATGTAAATCTTCTAGTTTTTTATATGACAGTTTTTGAAAATTCCAAATAAATCTACAGGAAACTGATTTTTAATTAAGTGAGGATGAGGAAGATGACAAGCTAGCAACTCCTTTACAATAAGTCACTTTCAGAAATTCCGGTGTGTTGTTTTCAGTAAATAAACACATTAATATTTTACGTTAAAGATAATAAAGCTATGTAGAAGCATTCTTTGCTGTGTAAGTTTACACTCCTACAATGTGTGATGCAATAAATGTCACTTTCCTCTTTCTCTCCGCCCACCTTTCTCTCTCTGGTGCATTCGCTTGACAGCAGTCAATGCAGCCTTGCATTAGCTCAGCTCAGATGCCTTTTAAAACTGTTTGCTGTATAGTACCATGAAATCTGTATGAATCAGCATTATTATTATAGGTATGAAACTGATGCACATGAAGCTGGTTATCGAGACCCAGGAGTAATAATAATAATAATAATAATAATAATAATAATAATAATAATATACGATCGAATATAGCGACGAAAATGTGCTGAATTCATATTAGGAATGGGTTTTGTCGGGAAGACAGAGAAACAAAGTTTGTTCCCTCGAAGCAGAGGTATTTTACCTGCGATGGTCAACGAACCTGCATACCGGAAGTCTCGCCTTTATACTTTTGGCTCGGACAGGGTTTACAACGGTTTTCAAGGCTTAAAAGGGTGAGGAAGTAGACGTGCCTTATCTACGATCTAAGAATGTTCGGGGGAAGATTTTAAAACTCAAAATAAGCTGTGAGAAGCAGATGTGAAAGTTGTCACGTGGGGGTAGCCAATAACAAAAAAAAATCATGAAACAAAAATTATAGCCAATCGAAAGATCGCGTAGGCATCACATGATACGTTTGAACTTAAAACAGAACGAAACTTAAGAAAGGGAGAGGGGAAAATTCTAGAGTTTTGGCGAAAGGCGTGAAGGAGGAAAGACACGCCGAGACTAGTCGGGTACAAACTAACCATGACAACGGCCGAGGCACATTCCGGTACAAATTAACCACGAGGACGCGACGAAACAGAATTAGAACAAAATAATCAGAAGATTTATAGCGTAAAAGTGAAGTTGTGAAATCTAGGCAATTCGAGGGCTAGTCGGAGAAACACATAAGTAGCGACTTCGAGAGTAATAAGAATAACAGTGGTTTCGACGACGAAGGTGGCGGGTTGACCAGATAGGA
The DNA here is from genome assembly GCA_030765065.1 of Deroplatys truncata. Lineage (NCBI taxonomy): Eukaryota > Metazoa > Arthropoda > Insecta > Mantodea > Mantidae > Deroplatys > Deroplatys truncata. The sequence continues at coordinate 21,804,490 of CM060979.1, forward strand.
ATCTACGTAACAAAATAAAGATATCACCCAAACTTCTCCGGCAGTATTATTAATCTCATCAAGGCAGTGTCACCACCCCTGAAAAACAAGAACCTCAGCTCTACCGAATCAAATCCCAAATCCCTGCCATCCAACCATCGAACCCAGGACTCTGAGTCCACTGAAACAACTGCCAGGAACACCACAGCTGATGAGTCAGAGGTCAGTGTCACACACATGTAAAATTATGACTATAGTGTGGAAGTATGAATGAGACCAAATTTAACGGATGAAAGAAACTGCCTAACTTGTAATTACTCAGAAAACTCACAGCATTGCATTTTTACTTTTTCTACTCGTATAGTAAGTAGGGGAAGTATTGCATTCCACTCAAAAATTTGATACCGAGATTTCACTGGAAATACATGTTTTGAGGCCTCCTGAATCCAAAAAAAGTATTTTTGGAAACGTCCATGTGTGTGTGTGTGTGTGTGTGTGTGTGTGAACAGCATAACTCAGAAACGAACAGTCAGATAAACACCAAACTTGGTATTTAGGTTCAGTATCCAGAGATGCGACACGAAGGTTTTCAAGAAAATCCCCCCACCTCAGATTACCATTTACATGGAACATTTTGCAAAAATTTTTACTTTCTCAAAAACGGCTTTAACGATTTTGATTGAAGTATATGTTTAAGACATTTTTATGCCAAATAAAATGTATATCTTGAATTCTCTGGAAATGTCTCCAAAAGTATTCTTCACTGTGAATGACTTTTGTATAACTGGTAAACCATAAGAGATAGACACAATTTTGCCACACAAAAAATGTAGATTGCGTTAAAATACAATTTATGTCATATACATTTGTTTTTGAGTGAACCATTTTCGAGATATTGGTTGTTATTCCATTAAATTTTCCAATACTTATACATTTTCTCAAATGGGAATTCGTTATTCATTTTTTTGTCTTGTATATGCAAAGAATATTAATCTGTGGCAAAGAGAATGGTGCTGCACATAGCAACCAGCTATTAAGAGATATGCCTGTGCTTAAAGGCTACTGTATTTCTATATTGCCCTTGCAAATACAAAACAAGGGGAACATAGTAGGCCGTAAGCAATAGACAAACATTTTTAGAATTGGTCGCTATGTGTAAAATGTAATTTTCTTTGCATGTCAAAAGATCGTTTCTGCAAATGTTTATCTCTATTAATATGAAATAGATGGAGAATAAGAGTTTGTAAAAATAGTTTGTACAAGAGTAGAGAAAGTCATGTGAGTGTAACATCAGATTCTTTTAAATATAACTTAATTTCTAGTGAAATAAGATACCACACTTCTACTACAGTTTTAAAGCTTTGCAAATACCTATGATATAAAGACCCATTTTGGCACGAGAGAGAGCCACACAAACTCTATTTTCTGTCTTCAGAAATCCAATCTTGGCTTCCTTGTTGCTGCGTACCAATGACAGTAAGATGATGTCGTTCTCTTCCCCTTGAAAGTTGTCCACAACAGTTATTCTGACATTTTGAATTATACTGCAGTTCTTTTGTTTCTGTAACAAAAATATAAAGCGTTGTTAGTAAAGAAGATTTCCTCAAATTCCTTTTCTTTTTACTTTCTCTACTACACATCTACATTAAGTAGAGAAAGCATTATACTCCATCTAAAAATTTGATAACGATATTTCACTGTTTTGAGGTCCCCTGAAACAGAAAAACTTTAGAAAAAGGTGTGTGTGTGTGTGTGTGAACAGCATAACTAAAAAAAAAAAAGAAGTATTTTGGTATTTAAGTTCCGCATCTTCCAAGAATGTGACACAAAGATTTTCAAAAAAATCTCCCCATCCAAAACTACCCCTTAAATGAAAAATTTTTAAAAATTTGGGATTTTATAAAAAATGGCTGTAATGATTTTCTTTAAAATACCATATGTTTTTTATATAATTTTGTCTGTCTGGTAAAGCATAAGTGGTAGATGAAAACTCATTATGCAAAAAATGTAGATCTCTTTGAGCCACACAAATTATTTGAAATAAGTTTTTCTGTAGCATCATCCATTTCCGAGACATCTGTTGTTATTGATTTCAATTTTCAATATTTTGTCATTTTATTAAAGCACCATCGCTGTTCAGCTGTTTCTTGCAATGTCATATACCAATATAGAGTGAGGTGGTTTTTAAACATCTGACTATCGATTTTGTTTCTTCTATCCGCATTGTAGCTTCAACGAAATGTGTAATGAAATACTTTCTGCAACGGCTTATCTTGATTAACAATAAGTACAAAGAAAATTAAGCTTTCTAGGAATATCTTTTTATACGTGGCGCCAATCAAGAAGGTGATTGACATTTCGCGGAGCGAGAGAGGCGACGCCGCTCATCGTGACCATGTGGAGACTGGGTTGTGCCGGCATTGTAGAGCGGATACTATTTATATTCATATATGAAGACAATTGTAAAATAATGAATCTACGTGCAGAGGATAGATCATGCAAGAATATATCAGTGTAAAAATCTGCGTTAACAGGAGAAACATACCTGTGAAATATTGATGCTAATTGTAATGGAAAAATGCCACTGATTTCCGAATCACTTGCATCACTGTTGTTGCTGCTCACTTGATAGACTTATTCGGTTCCCAAGTGCACCCAGTTTTTCGTTTGGCTACGCTATCTTTGTCGCTATTTCTGGACATTGTTAAATATCCATTAAACACAATTATAAATGCTCACACAACACGCACAAATACACGTAACACAAGGCAAATACCATACACATACGACGCAAAAGAACTTTTCAGTACGCAGGCAATCTCTAAACTGATACAAACACACAAGCAAGCTGGGGCTAAAAGGAGGAATTGTTTATAACTGCAGCGACAGCAGAAGATAAGACTTCAGTTCATAGAAAATGCTGACGATGGGAACAAGCCGTCTCCCGAAACGCGTTCAAGTAAGAATGTTATAGTGATGTAGTGTAACAACCCTCAACTCTCTATTTTAAACTTCAGTTCATGTTACTGCAACGGTCGATCGCCTGGTATGTCATGCCAATCACGTGTTAAGATATCGCAACAACGCATTTGCGTCTATCGTTGCTATAGAAACGTCTTAGTTCTAATTGGTCCTTCTAATGGTTGCTATGACGACCGCTGTGACGTATTCATCCCCTCCCATTCATTTAAAGCTTTCCGCCACGTGGTTAGTAACTGCCAATCACCTTCTTGATTGGCACCGAGTATAGTAGCTATATAAAAATAAGCAACAACAGGCTAGGGAAAGTCATGTGGCATCAGATTTCTTTTATGGTCAACCTCCGTGGTGTAACGGTTACTATACTAACCTCTAGTTCCCGAGGTCGCGGATTCAAACTCGGCGGAGGGTGATGGATTTTTTTTTTGGGCTTCCTTCAGAAGGGAAATAAAGCCGGTGGTCCTGTGTTGTAGATTTACGGCACGTAAAATAATCTCAAGCCTGATGAACAGGCCTCTGAGCAAAATTACCAGTCTTTCACGACCGGTATAGAATGGGACGCTTAAGGACCACAGCAGTTAAAGAGCATCCATAAATTAAACTGAATTTAATTTTAATTAAGATTTCTTTTATCAATTATTTGCATTATTACAATGCTTTTAAGCTGTCTCTTTAAAAACCATTCGACTGCTTATGCTCTTAGATCTTGAACTGTACACTTGGAAGAAAATTAACACAATTACCTTTTAACTTCACTGAGACAAAATAATTTACAAAACAGAGTTTTTGGTAGCCAATATTGTGATAATTCAATAGTTCTTTTCTTGTAATACAGCTTATAGATTATTGGTCTATAATGTGTACAACTGGAGAAGTACTTCGTAGAACCACCCATGAGCAGGCAGTCCTCTTCATTCAGAATGAATTTTGTATTCTTTTGTAATCTGGTAAACCATAGACAAAAGCTTACTGTACAAAAAAGTGTAGATTCTAATGGTGGATGGGAAAGTGCTGTGCACACAATGTTTTGTAAGGAAGTGTTACACCTGCCAAGTGCAACAGCAAAGGAATTTGCTCAAACTTAAATGTGAAGAGTGGGAAGGAAAGGTATGATTATGGAGAGAGCTGTTAAATATTGGTTTAGAATTTTAAACTTGGATGGAAGGAATCTGTTAAGACAATACTTAGAATATCAAGAAAAGAGTTTAAGAGAAAATGGATGGAGCTAAGTTTGCAAAGTGACTTGAAGAAATGGGCTGAGGGAAATTTGGAAAAGGAGGGAGAATAATATACATAGATTTTGGAAAGGAGCGAGAAGGAAATTTGAAGGTATAGAAATTCAAACATTCTTTAGCAATATAGCTGGTAAAAGATCATTAGAATTGTACATTAAAATAAAAAGCACATGGGAAAGAGAAGCATATATTGATAAACTAAAAAGAATAAAGAGAGTATTGCGCAGGTACGAGCAGATGTGTGGAGGCTAAAAGGAATGATAAAAGGTTTCCTACAAAATCAGCGACATTATGTGGAGAAAAAGAAGATATAGAGCACATCATTTTTTAATGTAAAGAGACAGAGATTTGGAGGAGAGTGTATAGATGGGAAATAGCTTACATTAGACAGAAAGGTAGCATTAATTAAACTCTTTACTAAAAATAGCAAGAAGTGAGTACCTAGATTAAGAAAAAAAGAAATGGAATTGGTCAATAAAAAGAGAAGTAAATCAAATATAAGCTTAACAGAATGTTTTTTAGAAAATAAGTAAATTTTTGACATGCATATGGCAAGCTAACAGCCTGGGTTGAATATTTAGTCATATTCATTTGTATTGATGCTTAGTGCAAATAAATATTCATATTCGTAGTTTTCCAATATACGCAATTTATTGTAAAACAAGATTCTTCAGTTACTCCTAATGAATTGTTTATGGGATAAAACCAGATATGTCAAGTTTGGAGCATCTGTGTATGTTCATGCACTAAAGGAAAAATGGAAGAACGTAAATTATAAAGGTTTCTAGGTTATTTACCTGAGATTTAACCCATTGCTCAATGGCCATTTAAATCCCACACTGGTTGTTACTGAATACCCAATAAACAGATCTAAGTGTTGTAAATCTGCCAGCAATTTAAGTTTCTGCTTTGCAGAATAAAACTTCATATTTTGCTTATTTTATCATATTTTAAGGAAACAAAAACTGAGTTAAAGGGCATTAAATGCAGTATGCAATAACTACAACCAGTAATACTGTATTTATTTTAAAAATTCAAAAATAACTGCATGTCTTTGATCCCAATTTATGGAGCAAAAGGAGTCCTTACTTTTTTTCTTCTTGAGCGCTGCCAACACTCATTTTGCTTGCAAGCAAACAGCACTTATACCCCTGCCGCTGTATCTTTGCACTTGACAGTTCGTGTGGCTTCGCGTAAGGTTGGCTACATTGTGGTTGCGACATTGCCAGAATGGCTAGTAAACAACAACAGCTAATTGTCCTCCTTTCAATCGTGTCTAAGCCGCATACAAAAAGTGTACGTAAGTAGCGAACGTCACTGAATGATAACTATTTCGTATTATTATTGTTAATTGAAAATAAGCGATATAAGCAGCTTTGGTATGGTCGGATACTCCTTTCTATGATAATAGGCATAAATGTGTCTACGTATGGCGTCTAATTGGAAAGCATCAAGATTTGTGACTGCACGAGGCTGCTTTCTTTTCTTCCCTGGAGTTGATAGAAATACCTGTTGCGTTCCAGATGGTTCAGGAATTTTGTCCTCTTTCTCTTGTAGTTTCACTCCCTTGTAAATACAGTTCTCGTGCTTAGTTCAAGAGCTGATGCAGTTCGTTGTACGGCTTTATCAGCAGGAATAGAGGGATACCCATGAACCTTCACGTACTCCTTTTCCTGTTCAAAGAATTCCCGGGTTCCCCTTAATAGTTCCAATACCTGACTATTAAGTGGCACACCTCGGCGCAAAGGATTTTCAATTCGTGAATCATCACTCTGCGATCGGCATCGTTTTTCAGACATTGTCGCACTTAAGCTTGTTTAAATAAACAATATGGATGAAATATATATAAAATAGATAAATATATATATATATATGTATAAACGAACAATAACAAAGCTATCAAACAATAACCACAAATATAAATAACAATGAACAATATGTAGCTTGCAAAGAACAACTCGACGCTCGTGCTAGAGATTAACAAACTGAAGCACGTGGTTGGGAATAGTTACATCTGGCAACAGAGCCGATTCTAGTTCCGGTTCCGCTTTGTCATCGACCATCCGGAATGCTGCCTTGTGATTGGCTTAGGAAGTCAAACGGTTGAAGCTTTTCATCTGTTTTTTTGCGAGTGTACCAACTTAAATGCTAGCTGTCAAGTGCAATGTTACAGCGGCGGGGGTATAGTATGAGTAGCAAGTACTACTTTTCTTTTTCAAGCTCTCTGTTTGAAGTTGACCAGTCCATAGCATGTAATACATTTTGTAAAGGGGAGAGAAGTGTTTGTGTTTGTCGCTGTTATGCAAACCAGCCATACACATTCATGTTTATTGTTCTACCTGTGTTAAAAGAGCAGGTTTATGGCTTTAGATGAGGTTGAAACTAAATATGATAGTGTCTGCATGTCACAATTATCTGCTCATGTCACCAAAACAATTTTCAGCTGCTGAGATGAACAGGCAACTTGATACTAGAATCTGTTCTTGGCACATGCTTTTGTTTTTGATAATATTTATGTTTCAGTTCTAAATACTGACTAGCAAGATTCTCCTGGATAGGAATTATGAACTTGTTTACTCAGTTCAAATCCTGGCTTCAACTAGTTGTATAGCTTCTAAATTAGCTCATGTAGGAAGTACTAGAAGTTCTGAAGTTCAGAAAACACAGAACAACTTTTGATGTGTGACAGTGATTTGGATATTGATGGGAATTTTTCGGTTTGGAAGTTGTGTTGATGTTGGCAGCAATGAAGATGCAGGCATTACTGCAGAAATTGGGTTGTGGAGCTCTGAAAACTACTGCAGCACAAAATGAGATGTTTTTCAGAGTATAACCTGTACCTATGGTGTACAGCCTCATTCCCAGCTTACAGTGACAGCCAACCAATTGGTTATTTTATAAAGTTTCTTACTGCAGATTTAGTAGCTCTCATAGATGCTGAAACAAATGTATACAAGTGTCTAGATCTGACTTCAAAGGGCAAATTAGGATCTAAAAGTAGGATTTGAAGTGGTCACTAATGATTATGATTAAAATGCAATATGTCTAAAATATTTGCATTATAAATAAAATATATATCTTGAACTTTCTGGAAATAGGCTGAGAAATCCTCTTCATTCACAAATAATTTTATATAATTAGTAAACCATTAGAGACAGGCACAATCTTACTTTACAGGTTATGTAAAACTCTTTAAAACACATTTCTCTTCTTCTTCGCTGTCGCCTTTCAGCATTGGGCCTTCTATCCATTTTTACTTTCTCTACTACGTATAGTAAGTAGGGGAAGTATTGCATTCCACCCAAAAATTCGATACCGAGATTTCAACGGAAATACATGTTTTGAGACCTCCTGAATCCAAAAAAAGCATTTTTGGAAACATGTCCGTGTGTGTGTCTGTGTGTGTGTGTGTGTGTGTGTGTGTGTGTCTGTGTGTGTGTGTGTCTGTGAACAGCATAACTCAAAAACGAACAGTCGGATAAGCACCAAACTTGGTATTTAGGTTCAGTATCTTCCAGAGATGCGACACGAAGGTTTTCAAGAAAATCCCCCCACCCCAGACTACCCTTTACATGGAAGATTTTTCTAAAATTTTAATTTTCTCAAAAATGGCTCTAACGATTTTGATGAAAATATCATATGTTTAAGATAATGGCATTAGAAATTAAATGTATATCTCGAATTTTCTGGGAATGTCTCCAAAAGTATACTTCATTGTGAACGACTTTTGCATAACTGGTAAACCATAAGAGATAGACAAAATTTTACTACACAAAAAATGTAGATCGCGTTAAAATACACAACTTATGTCATATACATTTCTTTTGTTGAGTGAACCGTTTTCGAGATATTGCTTGTTATTTCCTTAAATTTTCCAATACTTATACTTTTTCTCAAATTCGTTATTCATTTTTTTATGTCCTGGACATGCAAAGAGAATGGAATGCGCCACATAGCAACCAGCGTTAAAATATTTGACTATCGCTTAAAAGCTACCATATTTCCCTTGCATCTACAAGACAATTAGTAATAAGATTGACATCTCGATATCTCGATTAACATGAAGCATATGGAGAATAGGCGTTTGTAAAATTATATTGTGCAAGAGTAGAGAAAGTCATGTGAGTGTAACACATCAGATTTTTTATCTTGTGCCATTCTCTTCAGCACATAGTTCTTTTTCTCTGTCTCTTGCTAGCTCTCCATTGTATTGTTCCCATTCCTTTTTTTTGGTCTTCCCTTCAGTCTTGCTTCAAATACTTGTTTTATGTTGATCATTCATTCTGATTAGGTGGCCTTACCATTTTAACCCCTTCACCAATATAGATGTGACATTATGTCCTGTGCAGCACTTTTAAATAATAAATTTAATGAAATGCTAACTGCTAAATACCTGGAAGCTACTTGGCTTCAATATTGGGATCTATGGCCATGCGGTCTAAGGCACAATAGGAGTAGCTAACCTATCAAAACCAAGGACTGCAGGATGAAATCCTGGTAAAATGCATGTTCTGCATTCAATAGAAACTGTGGTGAAGGATGGGGGAGGACCCAACTAAAGCAAGCAGTGTGATGGCATGGCTGGATGCTGACAGGTTTTGATTGAATGCAGATATATGCATTTTACTCTTTTATTATGTAAAAAAAAAACACCACTCACAATATTACACAGTTAATAGATCAGATAATACTGCAACTATCATGTTTTCAGATGGCCAAACAGTTTAAGGCGTTGTCATAATGATGTGGTCAGAAGTTCGCGCACCAAAGTAACAAAATATTTTTTAATTTTATTTTTATTCCCATTTCAAGAAGACGACTTAACACCTCAGCTCACTGGGTATCCTTGAAAGAGTTAAAAAAATTTTCTGTCTCTCTTCCACTGGCAGGCCTATATTTAGGTTTTCTCTATTCGTAACATTTCTATCTTTGCTTGTTTTCCTCTCGATTTTTCTGATATTTCATTTTTGAGGATATTACTCTACTTTTCTGTTTATCTAACATCACCAGTTTCTGCTCCATACAATAAGGTGGGTAATTAAATTGTTTCATATGTTTACGCTGACAGATAAATAATGACGGTGCAGTATGCCCACTCTTTTCATAAAAGATAAAAATTGAAATTCTACAAATTTTGATGGTGAAATTTAGCAGTCCCCCTCAGCTTACAAATCTTTTGAATCAAATAAACAAATTTATGAGCTGTAAAATTACCTGATAAAGCAGCTATAACATCCATAGCATCTAATACAACAGCCAAAAGCCTAAATGTCCTAGAATGTCTAAAAATTATAAAACAATTTAATTAAAAGAGTATAGTATAGTATTTATTGTGCTAAGAGTTTTACAAATTTGATTGTCTACTGCATTTTGACCCTGGTCACTTATTCAGTAGACAATCGCTACCGTTTATTTACATTTTACAATCTCTTGTCACTAAATTATCTTGCTCTTTTTTTTCCAGTTTTTTTTTTCATGTCCCATTTCCACTTTTTTTTTTCTTTCTTTTTCACTTTCCATTTATTGCTTACCTAACCATCACACATTCACTATAGTTTTCCATTCAAAGTAGGATGCACTACCTCTTACTTTTCTCTTTCCACTGTCCAAAGCCATTTATTTTTTACTTTACACAAAAACTGTCCAATGCTTCTAGCGTCCTTGCATATCATTTCAATTATAAGTGTATTTCTATCCCCCTTCAATTACTTCTTATTAAAAAATTCTTTTCTCCAATTTTCTGTTCCTTGGCACTTAAATACTATGTGTTCAATGTCTTCATTACCACCACATATCGGACATTGGTTCTGAGGAATACCCTGTCTTAGCCCTTTTAGCCTCCATGCTCCGGTTCTTAACTATGCAATAGATTCTCTCTCTTCTTTATTTACTATGTCTATATATTTTTCCCTACCCCATGTATTTTTCATTGGCCTATAATAAACTAATGAGCTCTTTTCGGCAATCTCACTGAACATGATTTGTATTTCTATATCTTCCAGTCTTTTCCTTGCCTTTTTCCAAAAATGTTTTACGTTATTTTCTCTCCTTCTCCATATGTCTCCTAACCCATTTTTCTGCAAAATGTTCCGTAATTTACTTACCCATCCATCATTCATTAAGTTATTCTCTTGGTATTCAATACATTGTCTTAACACATTACTTTTTCCTAGATTTAAACTTCTGAACCAAAATTTCAAAGCTCTTTCCATTTTCTTCCCCTTAGTTGGCACCCTGCCCATCTCTAATTGTGCTACCTGTCTTACAATTGACTTCGGTAGCCCTAGTATTTCTCTCTTTAACAGATACCAGCACACTGTGGAATTTATGCTAATCAAACAGCCGAGTTTCTGACAAAAAAAGGATAAAAAAAATTACATTAATATCATCCGGTCCACTGTCTTATTATTCTATCAAAAGAATAATTATATCAACATACAATACAAAAATTAAAGAAGACTGTTGCAATGACCCTATGTGAATTTCGATCCACGAGCGGGAAGTTGCATCAGATTTCATAAAGTGGTGTAACTGTAATTAACTGTGGAATTAAAACCAAACAAAATTTCAATAGTTCATATGGGATGTTACTGGCAACAGTGCTGTGGCTCAATGGAACATGCTCAATAATCCATATTTAAATGCTGAATAAGCTGTGATTCGTTCTCTTCAGTCCCCCCCTTTTTCCTTGCAGTCTTAACGAGTAAAATGAACGCTAATGTGTTACATTCACATGACTTTCCTTGCGCACTATTGTTAATTGTGTCTACAATCTACGTTTGCAATGGCACATACTTCTGTCTACTTCAAATTCATATAAGCTTTGCATAAACTGTTTCATTACAGATTTTGTTATAGCTACAAAGAGAATAGTGATGGTCACCTGGTTACTATATACTGGCCTTGAAATTCTATGACATTGCAAGAAACATTTGAATAGCAACACCACTTTAAAACAAGACAAAAAGAACCAAAAAGTTCAAACCAATAGTAATGGATAGGTATCTCAGAAATGAGTAATGCCAGATAGAAGGTTGTTTGAAATAAATTGTGCATTTTTAAGAGATTACATTTTTTGGGTAGTAACCATCTCCTATGGTTTACCAGTTATAAAATTTACACAAAATTTCCTCAAAATGAAGAGGGCTTTACAGGCTATTCCCAGGAAATTCAAGATATATATTTTATCTGTCCTGTATTTATCTTAATTGTGTTTTAATCTAAATTGCTAGAGCCATTTTTTGAGGGGGAAAAAAAAAAGGAACATTTTTTCAGTAAAGAGTAATTTTGGATGGAGGAGATTTCTTTGAAAATCTTCATGTTGCATCTTTGGAAGATGAGCTTCAAGTTTGGTGTTTATTGAACATTAAATTTTAAGTTATGATGTTGCTGATGCAGAGCGCATGTGCACGTACTCCTTTGGTTTCAGGAGGTTTGAAGTCATTTATTTTTGGAAAAATCCCGATGTAAAATTTTTATATGTAATACATTACTTCCTCTACCTTCTAGATGTGGTAGAGAAAGTAAAATTTCCATTGTGTTTTTGGTAGTATGTTCTGAAGGATTAAAGTATGTGTCAGCAGAGGGTCAACATTTTGAGAGCTCGTTTTAGGTTATAACCACAAACACTGCATTGAAGTTGCCAGTGAAAGCTATGAAAGGAAGCCACACTAACTTACAAAGACCAATGCATGCTGTGGGCTTTTCATTTTGCTAATGGAAGACACACTGTGCATGATAGAATTGGTCAACTAATTATTTGGTAGTAGTTTTGTATTCCACACAAAAATTTAATACCAAGATTTCACCAAAAATACATGTTCTGAGGCCCCCTGAACAACCAACTCCCCCCTGCCCAAAAAAAAAAAGGTCCACGTGTGCATATGTCTGTGAATAACATGACTCAAAAACAAAGTTGATTAAATACAGAACTTGGTATTTAATTTCAGCAACTTCCATGGATACGAAACAAAAGATCTTGAACAAAATCCCCCCCCCCCCCCCAAACTATCCTTTATGTGGAAAATCCCCCACCCCAAACTATCCTTTGTGAAAAATTTTTCAAAGTTTTTGATTTTTTAAAAAATGGCTCAAAGATTTTGATTAAAATACTATATATTCAAGATATTTTCATGACAAATGAAATGTATATCTTGAACTTTCTAGGAATAGCCTCTGAATGAAGTCATCTTCATTGTGACTTTTGCAGAACCAGTAAACCATAAGAGAGAGACAAAATCTTACTACATAAAAAAAGTGTACATCTCAAAGTTCACAATTTATGTCAAACAATATTTTTGTGGTGTCAAGCATTTCCAAGATATTCTTTGTTATGGTTTGAATTTTACTTTATATTTTTCTCAACTACGAGCTGCATTCTTTTTTTCATCCCTTTCTTTCTTTTTCATCTTCATGCAAAGAGAACAGAACTATTGCTTAGTTTACTTGTAGTCTTTTTATACCTAACAAAATGTACAAATGAGTAATGAAGGTTTATCTGAACTAACAAGTAGATAGAAGAATAAGCTTTTTATAAGAATACTTTCTAGGAGAGTGAGTAGAGAAAGTCAAGTGAGTGCAACACATTAGATTTTTTAAGCAAGTGACCAAGACATTTATAAACTGAAATTTTTCACAATGTGGTTTTAAACACTGGTGAATAAATGCTTCTCTGATACCGGATAGAAATATCTCCATGCAAAATCTTGATGTTTCAGAATTATATCAAAATGCATACCTTGTGACAGGATGAAATTATCTACAAAACATAATGATTCCTATATTAATATTCCTGTTACTGCATCAAATAAATATAATCTGTGATGTTAATCTTGACTGTAAGATCATTCAGAAGTTCATCTTATCTATTTAAAATACAATTTATTGTATGTTGCTTTTCTAAAGCAATATTATGTAGCCTATACATGATATCTATCCTCTTGATAATAAGTTGCTTTTGTTCAGATGTACTCACCCCACGTAGGTAGAACATTTGTCCTGCATATGTAGTAAGAATCGTTATTTGATCTGCAGAATAACCTTGTAAAATAAGGTATCTGCAAAGTGCAATAAGAAAGTCCGCTTCATGGGTGTTTCTCCGACTAGTGGTGTCGTCAACCTGCAAACAGGCCAGGATGTCTTAATATCAAGGTAGCTGATGGCTTCTTATTAACAGCAAATAAAATTGATAAAAGCAATAATTTTTTTCCTTTGTTGGTAGCAAATAATTGAAACAAAAATCTCTAGTGTTTACTATATGTTAAGCATGCAGCAACATTTTTGGAATGTTTCATATATTATTAATCAAAGCTGTTGCTGTGAAGAGAAATAAACCGTTTGAATTGGGTAGTTAATGCTGTTGTAACAAGGATGGAGATAATGTTGCTCTAATGTTGGATAAAGAAGAGCAGCATGGAATTCTTGGTCATGCTATTTTCAAAATGTTAAACAACTGTGTTAAAGTCAAATTACTGTGTAGTTTACCAGACAGAATTGAGAAAGGTAATTGTTTTTTCACACAGGCTGTGTGTAGGATAAGATTGAAAAGGTAGAATCTAGAATCGGACTGAAAAATTCAATGCCATAGCTGGGATTTAAACCACGGTTCTTCCATTTTCTGACTGGTTGCTCTAACTAATTGAGCTATCATGGCATTAAATTCTCAAACTGACTTGCATCATCATAATGAACAACAGATAAATCAGTCATATCATTACATTTCTGGAACAGAAACAATGAGATCGCAGAAATTCTACTACAGCAAAAAAAAAAAAAAATCAACCTCAGTATGGAGATCTGCAAAGGCCGATTATTCCAAGATTTGGTTCGGTTTGGCCCGGCCCAGTCCAAACTTGAGAATAGTTGAAACTGTACCACCCGGCTGGCCCCAATGTCTAATTTGTTTTTAAATAAAATAATTTTGCAGTTATGGACTATCATTATTATTGGAAATAATTGTTCTTTCACACAAGCCGTGTGTTGGACAGGGTTGGAAAGGTAGAATCAGACGACTGAAAAATTCAATGCAATAGCCGGGATTTGAACCATGGATCTCCCGGTCTCCGTCCGGTTGCTCTAACCACTGAGCTACCATGGCAACATGCTGGCACACCATTAAATTCTCCAGCTGACTCGAATTTTTCCCGGTAAACCACAAGGAGATGTCAAATGTATTGAAATGTCATACCCCAATGGCGACTTACATTCTTTGTAAGTACTTAAGTCCTGGGCTTTTAGTTTCAACCACTATTAGGTCAATTAATGGAAATAATTGTTCTTTCACACAAGCCGTGTGTTGGACAGGGTTGGAAAGGTAGAATCGGACGACTGAAAAATTCAATGCAATAGCCGGGATTTGAACCATGGATCTCCCAGTCTCCATCCGGTTGCTCTAACCAGTGAGCTACCATGGCAACATGCCGGCACGCCATTAAAGAACCTTTCCTATCATTATTATTATTAATCCATAAAAAGCTACTGCCTGCGGTGCGCATGGGCTTGATTCATTTTCCAGTACCTACAGCAAGTTTTTATTTTTTTTTCACTTGCTGGGTTTCCTGGTAAGGGATGGACTTAGGTCCTTGGGACCACTGAGGAGTACATAGTGATGGTTGAGGTTCTGAATCTGCATGTAGTAAGCGGCATGTTGACATCATACTGCCTTATTGACTACATGCTGCCCCTATTACTGCACCTGCCCAGGATATCCTAGGTGTTGGCTGATGGAGGGAGGCAGAGTTTGCAGCTGGCATGCTGTTGTAACATTATTTGCAGTTGGCCTAAGCAAGCATTTATTATTGCTAATATTACTGTTGTTATGGATGTGTGCATGTTAGGATAATTGTGCTATTCCTGACTTTCACCATGACAAAAAAAAGTGGACAAATTAATTTTTTTCATATTTATTTTCAAGCCCGGCAAACATATTTCAAAGTAGGCCTAGGCCTGAGCCATGCAGACCTCTACCTCGGCACATGGGAGATCTTTATAAAGAAATTCAATGACCTCATGAACGTTGGCATCTCTGAGGATGTGATTTTCAAGTTCATCAAGACTCCAGCAGCGCTCAGAAGTTCCTATACTGAAAAATGTACCAATGTCTGCAGTTGAGAACAAGTTGATAGTGCAGACAATGGTCTATGAAATATGTCCTCTAAATTTTGACTAAGTAAAGCAGCAAGAGTGTGTTAAGTTGTCTAATCTATCTTCTATTAACGTATAGCTTTCACTGTGATTAGTTCCTTATCTCAGGTGAACCAATATTTACTTAAAAAAACGACCCAAATTATACGTTTTTATGGTTCCATATTACCGTACAGTATTGCTGTAAATGTTCTTGTGTAAGATTCTGCCAGCATCAACTAATGGAAAACACAAACTTAATGAAAACTGTCTGATAGATGCGGCAATGGCTGTTGGTGGTAGCCTTATTTTCCTGTCACCACTATTTGAAGTGAGAAGATTTGGCTTTTGTTGTTAATGCATTGATTCATAAATACTTTTTTTTTCTTCTTTCTTTTCATAAACCTTACACAATAAAACTGTTCCATCAGTTGAAAACATGTAGGCAACAAATTCCTTAACATAACTGAATTTTCCATGTTGACTGAATTTAAGCATTGTGAGTAAAGTATATTATGTCTTTCATGCTACAGTACCTGACCATCACTATTTGTCAATTTTTTTTCCTACAGTACTTTCCTGGTAGAGGGGGGGGGATTTCATATTTGAAGAGATATTCTAAACCCGTAGCAGATAACAATACAAAAGATGGTCACACTTCAATGGAAAGGATGGTTAAATGTGGCCAGCATCTAGTTACCTATATGTAATAAAAAATTGGGGGGGGGAGAGGTTGATTTAAAAAAAGAAAAATTGGCATTTATATAGGGTAGTTATATTCAAATCCACTCGCTGCCTCTCTCTACTGCGCGAGACAGCTGCCAGTCGCCGTGGAAATTTCGCCGGCAGAGGCGGACTAAAATCCTTACCTTATAATAAATGCTGGAAATCTTCTGCTCTCAAACAGGCACCATATCTCTTGTAAGTATTATCACTACTCTCTGAAGCTTAGCAGCAGGAATTCTTGTGATTGGTGACACTTTGGAGCATTCAACTTGAAAATCGCTGAAAAAACTAGCGCAGCAAATAGGTGTATCTCGATTTCTGCGAGAAATGCTACACGTTTGTTGAAACTGAAGCCCTATCGCTACACACGAGTGCAAGATTAAAGTCAAATGATCCCGCTAAACGTGAGAATTATTGTAACTGGTTTTTCCAATCCATAGAAAGGGTTTCATTAATCCACAGCTTTTGTTTTTCACTGTTGAATCTTGGTTTCATCTAAATGGACATGTGAATACTCACAACAGTCGATACTGGGCTTCAGAAAAACCTGTGCTACTGGACGAAACGCCTCATTATGATCAGAAAATTGGACTATGGTATGCGTTAAGTGCTAGAGGAATAATAGGGCCCATATTCTTTGATGAAACAATAAATGCAGAGTGATATCAGAGGTTAATTCTGAGGCCATTTTGCAATCGCTTGACAGAAGAGAAATCATACACCTGCCGAATCATTACATGCAATATGAGAGGTGTTTGATGACAGAATAATTAGTGTTGATTTGTGGCCCCTTTGTTCTCCTGACCTAACGAGTTGTGATTTTTATTTGTGGGGTTCTTTAAAAGACGAAATGTATCATTCCAATCCTCGCACACTACAGGAACTTAAGAGAAAACATTGTGCAAGAAATCACAAGAATTCCTGCTGCTGATCTTCGGAGAGTGAGCAAGAATATTTACACGAGATATGCTGCCTGTTTGAGAGCAGAAGGTCAACATTTCCAGCATCTATTATAAGGTAAGGATTTTAGTCTGCCTCTGCCGGCGTAATTTCCCTGGTGACTGCTGGCTGTTTCATGCAGTAGAGAGATGCCGTGATTGAGTTTGAATATAATTTAACTACCCTATACTTAAAATAGACAGCTACATCTTAAAAAGGCCAAACAAAAGCTATTTCTATTACTTCCAAATACCTCAAAATACAATTATAGCTACATACTTTTGATTTATTACCAACCAGTAAAAAGGCATTTTGCCTAACAACCTGGCTCTAGTAATGACCATATTTCTTTATGGTAACTATAATGATAGTTTTATGTGTGCCAATCTGTGAAGACAATTGGCTCATTTTCAGTTGTCTTCAATTTTATTGGACATGACCATCTCTGTCAATTGGAGAGGGAAAGTATTTTGAGTGAAAATCAAATCTGCTTTGGACAAGCTTTATTTGGAAACAAAATCTGCACAATATCCATTGCAATTATAAAAACTTTCCCCCCCCCCCTGATATTATCACCAGCACTCATAGTTGACATTACAAAGTAAGCCTTGCCATTTTATAACATCATTTTTTTGAAGTTGGTGAATTAACATACTGTGGAACAGAAGCTTCTCATTTCTCTCTTACAGACCATTTCTTAAAATTTTCTACAAAAAATTTGGGTTAATGAAATCTACTCTGATAGCAAGTTTTAATAAATGTAAACAATTAACCAAATTAAATACTGGACTGTTTACAGTGAAGCAAATACTTTAGAAGATAAAATGGGTCAAAACATATGCACTTATAGTTTTACTAACTTAGGTTACTACCGAGAACATGTTTTGCAGAAGGTTCCAGCTTCTAGCTGTGCTCCTACAAGTCAACTCTAGCTGAATATGCAGCGAAAATTCTGCAAACATGTTCCTGTGATAAACGAAATTAGTGAAGCTTTAAGGCATTTATTTCCACTCATATCAATTTCTAAATCTTAGACAATGTTTTAAAAATGTCATTGAAATGGTTCAGACTTATTTTCCTAACTTTTACAAAAGGGCTTTTGAGACAGGAAAGACTGTCATCATCTCAGTAGCTCCTCAGTTGTACTTAGTAGGTTGAGTAGATCATGTTGCAAATCTTCACTACAAATTTGTAAGATGGGAAAATTAAAAAACTTGTGAATTTTTCTGCATAAAGAGGCAGTTTATTAGTGAGGCATTTACCTTGGTTGACATATGATGTAAACTAAGTAAAGTGCAGAAGAGGTGTTGCACAAAATGTTTACAAAAAATTGAAAGTATAGAAAATCATAAAAATGTAACATACTGGTGCAGAACTGATTTTTTCATATATCTAAAGGATTAATTGTGGGTGGTTCACAGATGTTATTTAATTTAAGTGGTATTGAATATGTCAGTGAGTTGAAAAAATTTGCAAATGCTAATGAGCTAGACAGCTGGGAAAAGCTCTACATCCTAAAACATAAGAACTAGATCTTTGAACTGCCATCTCCCAACAACCTCTGGAAATTCATCACACACAACACATTTGCATAGCAACCTCCAAACAGGAACCATGACAACTAGTTGGACATATGCTAAAGTTGAGAATAAGTCCTGCTCACAAAAATGTTCACGTAAATACATAAGTGATACTTCTATATTTGCAGTAGGTTGTAACACTTAAATTTTGAGGGACTAGTTTTGGGAGCCCTTGCTTCCATTTTCAGAGGTCCAACTGCCTTTGTGAGTCTCATGTTGTCAGTTCATTGTGGGAAACATTTTAAACTGGAAACATTAAGGACATCTTTAAAGAGTAAATGACATAGTGTTAAGGTAGGTGTCCACTGCCTCGACAATCAGCAAAACAAGTTGAGCACAACATGTTGGCATTTAACCAGTGTCTTCACTGACCAACAAGTCTTGTGCAACATGTTGATTCAACATGTTTTGGCTAAATAAAATTGTCTTCCAGCAGCAGTAGAAAATTTGTTGAATGCGATACGTATTTGGCTAACTTCATGCAGATTTGACTATACCCCCGCCGCAATAACGTTGCACTTGACAGCTAGCGTTTAAGTTGGTACACTCGCAAAAAAACAGATGGAAAGCTTCAACCGTTTGACTTCCTAAGCCAATCACAAGGCAGCATTCCGGATGGTCGATGACAAAGTGGAACCAGAACTAGAATCGGCTCTGTTACCGGATGTAACTATTCCCAACCACATGCTTCAGTTTGTGAATCTCTAGCACGAGCGTCAAGTTGTTCTTTGCAAGCTATACATATTGCTCATTGTTATTTATATTTGTGGTTATTGTTTGATAGTTTTGTTATTGTTTCGTTTATACATATATATATATTTATTTATATTTATCTATTTTATATATATTTCATTCATATTATTTATTTAAACAAAACTTGAAAAACGATGCCGATTGTCGAGTGATGATTCACGAAGTGAAAATCCTTGGCGCCACTTAATAGTCAGGCATTGGAACTATTAAGGAGAACCCGGGAATTCTTTGAACAAGAAAAGGACTACGTGAAGCTTCATGGAATAAAGCCATACAACGAACTGCAGCAGCTCTTGGACTAAGCATGAGAACTGTAATTCACAAGGGAGTGAAACTCCAAGAGAAAGAGGACAAAATTCCTGAACCATCTGGAACGCAACAGGTATTTCTATCAACTCCAGGGAAGAAAAGAAAGCAGCCTCGTCCAGTCACAAATCTTGATGCTTTCCAATTAGATGCCATACGTAGACACATTTATGCCTATTTTCATAGAAAGGAGTATCCGACCATACCAAAGCTGCTTATATCGCTTATTTTCAATTAACAATAATAATACGAAATAGTTATCATTCAGTGACGTTCGCTACTTATGTACACTTTTTTGTATGCAGCTTAGACACGATAGAAAGGAGAACAATCAGCTGTTGTTTACTAGCCATTCTGGCAACGTCGCAACCACAATGTAGCCAACCTTACGTGAAGTCACACGAACTGTCAAATGCAAAAATACAGCGGCGGGGGTATAAGTTCCAGACAACTAACCAATGCAAATTGTTCATTATTTACCATACGAAAAATGGAGTGGATAAAGAAAAGACAATACAGTTAATTAATGAGATTCATGCGAGACCTGTCATCTGGGATATCTTCTACCGACATTCTTGGAAAATTGTGAAAAGCCAAATCTACCCTCAACTTCCAGTTCAGACAGGATGCTATTTACATTGTTTCTATTACTTTGCATTACATGCTTTTAAAGTTGTTTATGTTTAGTGTTGTCTGTTGAGGCTATTGGGACCCAGCTTTACCACCAGCTCTAAAAATATAATTTGGACCTCACTGTTACTAAATTCCTCTACACCTTAATTAAGTTAGCATTGTTAGTGTCTCAACCCATTGACATATTCCATCTGAATTGACCAACACATCACTGTTACTAGCTCCCTTTCCATGTAAATTGATTACTCAGTTTTACTTACCTCTTGTTCAGGAAAGCTGTGTGTTATAAAGAACACACTTTTAAGAACACCACGAATTTTTTCATAGTGCAACACAGAAGAATGGTTAATCAAGCTCGCATAAATTGAAGGACAGATCAGTTGTGCTACCTCAGGTCTCATTCGATGCTGCACAGCTAATACCTCACAGGGAAGACCATTCTTGATCATGCGTTCAAACAATGAGATATCCAGGTTATATTCTCTTGCAAGTTTGAATACAGCAGGCGATGGTCGTAGCTGCTGATGATCTCCTGTTAAACATTATGCTTTTACTACTAAGTTTCATGCCTCCGGAAAGTTAATGAAGTTGCTTACAAAGAGGATAGAGAAGAGAGAATGGTTAAATTTACCAATAGAAATTCCAGCTAAAAAGTTAGTAAATGTAAAATCTAGGAAAAATATAATAGAAGTACGAAAAGTTTTGGGCAGAGTAAGAGCAAAATGGATGAGGAAAATTAGCAAGGGAGAGGCAAATGAGTATTAAATTACAGTAGTTTTTTATTTGATATGTTGCAAGTAGGGCCCAACAACTAGACAACCTCAAGGTTTGAGTTTGTTGGGGTCCAAGGAAAGTAACTCAAGGTAGAGTTAGTATTGGAGATTAAATAAATTGATAATTGTACTGTTAGATTAGGAGGAATGCTGGCTACCAGTATTCCATACTGCTGGATATCAGTAGTAAGAGGTTAGTTTTCTTTATATTTTATGTTATTTTTAGAAACTGGGTTAAGAATAAATTTGTAAAATTGTTGTTGTAAATTTGTACAATTAATTGGGTTAATAATAAAATTACTTACTTATTAATTTCAGCTAACTTAATTTGGCATACTGTAATATCTGGTTATTTAATTAAAAGGGCAGTTCCAAAATTTCTAGTCTATGAAGGCGAACACACTCTAAACAATCCAACGTTACTCTCTGTACCACATATCCAGTAGGTAGACAAAGTATTGTATTCCACCCAAAAAAAAATGACGAAAAGATTTCACTAGAAGTACTGAACTTAAATGGAACACTTTTCGGGAAATTTTATTTTCACTTCTTTCTCGTGATGTCTTAAGAGTATGGAGTTTCAGGGCCCATATACCAACCTGGTTTTAAGCATCTGACTATTGGTTTCCTCTAACCCACTCCTCCTTGTTCCAAACAATGAAATGTATAATATATCAATTTCTGCAAAGGTTTATTCTGATTAACAGGAAGTAGATAGAAAAATAAGCTTTCATTAGAATAGTTTGTGGGTCTTTTACAGGTAAGAAATAATGCAAATAAAACTATATTTAACTCATTTTTAAAAAAATGGCCTGACTTGTCATATCTTATATTTTGGAAGGAAAATGTTATAAATGAAACAAACATTTCAGCCATTATTCTACAAGGTGCAACATGGACAAACATTTAGTTTTTTTCTGAAAGGTATTTCATTTGTTTCATACAACAGGTATGGTTGCATGATAACAGTTTAATTGTTGACTTGTTGAACAACTTTCTCCAGAATTTATATAACTACTATAACAAATAAAATTTATTTAATAAGGTGTTCAAAATGCTCCCCATTTACAACATGGGAGTGCTAAGTTTCATGTATTCTTACTGAACATTTTTAATCACTCCTGGTCAGTAGCATAGCCAGAAAAATATTAGGGGAAGTTATGTATAGGAATCCATCTTTTAAATAATTTATATCTGTTCAAATGATACATATGAATTGTTCCCGAGGTGAAAAACTTAAACAAATCAATTTTATATTAACAGACTAAGGCACAGCAATTGGAATTAAAATCAGGATAAGACGTTTCGTGTATTCTAAGCGGCAAATGTGTGTGGCATGAGAATTAATGGCCACTGTAACTGCTGCTGCTGGTAGTGGTATTCTGCATTCTTTCCTGATCTTCATATTTAACTCTTCCATATCAGCAAGCCTCGCAACAAAACTCTACATTTCAAATATTCCCACAAAAAGTAACCAAACAGACAGATCTGTTTCCATAGTAACTAAGCCTTTTGTATGAGACAAATAAAATTGTATAGACAAAAAGAATTAATATGTTGCCATTTAAAATTATGTCAATGTCTTCAATCCTGTAAAATACTGGCCACAAATTTTGTTTCTTTTTTTTTAAAATTTCCCTTTAAAATATTGTTTTATTTGTCATTATTCCTTACTTATGACAGACCCTGTAAAAAAACAAAACTATACTGGATATAGAAAGTCGTGTGAATGTAACATCAGATTTTTCTACTAGTCACCCTTCAACTCAATATACTTGAATCAACAATAATCTGTTTTATTTTATAGCTTAGGTAAAATGTCATTTTTCTTCTATCACTGTTAAGCAAATATTTGTTATTTTATAGCCTTCATATACTAAATATATTCCTGTCCAATAAACCATTTCACCAGATTTGAGACGTAAATGTCGCTGACTCAGGAATGTTACATACTTTCTTTTGGTGATTATATATTTCCCTAGATAACAATACAAGCACCATTCAACCTAAGAATCCCATAGAACACTAAACTTTGTATTTCAGTTCAGTACCCTCCAAGGATGAAACAAATATTTTTAACAAAAATTTCACCCATCCTCTATAAAAAGTAAGAATTCTCAAAAATGGCTCTAGATTTTGAAAATGCCACAGGTTTGAGATTGTCATCACAAATAAAGTTGATACCTTGTATTTCCCGTGAATAGCACTGGCTGTAAATTCTTATGATGGTTAACAATTGCATTAATGTGCAAAAAGTAACAATAGAACTTAATGTCAAAAAGTGGTTCAAGAAATACAGCGCACAGATGCCAAATGCTCTTGCAATCAGCTTATAGCATTGCATACCTTTACTTTAAATTCTGTTTCTATTTAGTAATTGTGATCATAAAATTCACTAATTTGTTTGCATTAAAATGAAATATTTAGTTAATTTCATTCTCTAACATTAAAATGTATTTTAAAAAATGTGCCCCCCCCAAAAAAAGATTACCAAATCAAAGCCGAGCTTAGCATTTTATTAACATAAAAAGTACTTTGAAATATACATGTAACTAATTTCTTATTCAAGCTAAAATGCCTTAGTTCATACACAACAAATTATAAATGAACATAAATAGCATGTTTAACATTTTCTGTGAATACTTCACTGCATAAAGAACAATATTCTAACTTTGGATATGCAAACAACTTACCTATAAGAATAAGATGCTCGCATTGCCGAGTTAGGGCACAAACAATATGCGATTCCAAGACTTCAGCAGCCTCTTCCACAATCACTGAAATGAATGCTTTATTTTAGTTCTATTTTACTTTGGCAAATAACTCATAATTATAACATTAGTGGCAAATGCACAGAGACGAATTAGAATTATTCAAGAAGAAAAAATGATGTTAACACTGTAATTTTGACATAACACTTTATGGGAAACACAGTGAAGTGATATGCGTACAAGATAATTATCTTGAAAGAGTTAAGTTAGTGTGTGTTGTGATACGGTAATTTGTATCACAAATTACTTAAATGTAAATATTGATTGTAATATGAATATGTATTTTTATGTGACATTGATTTCAGAGGTTTATTAATTGTAATTATTATTGGTAAATAATAATATAAGGCTTTACTGAAACTGTTAGTAATGGCGCAAGAATGCAGCGATGGGGTGAGTTGTTTATCATTACCGGGAACCAGGAAGTTACGTAATGTTTTGCGCCTTTTCGATAGAAGCTTCTAGAGCATTTCCTAAAGCATATGTATTTGTGGTTTTCATTGGATATTAAAATAGACGCTAATGTTGGCGCGTTTTATTAGCCAATAGTAATCTATTTATAATCTTTAGGCATGTCGAGGAGTGGGGGTATATAAGCTAGTCCCGAGATGGATCGGCCGCTCAGTTCAACAGAATTCTCAGTACACTACATATCGCCAGCCGGTCCTTCAGTTCGTCAAGTTACGCGCAGTGAAAATCATTAAAGATCTAAAATATTATAAAGTCACTTATACACAAAAATTGAAGTACGTGAGTTAAAAGTTAGAAGTTATTCCAAACAGTTTCAGTTTGGCGAGTATCCAGATTAATTTGTAAAAGTGTTTGTGAATGTGTTCAGCAATAAAAGTTATAAAACCAATTTCTTCGTCAGTATAATTTCTGGATAAAAGATTCCTTTCCGATTCACACCCTGCAAGAGATACAAGTTCTACCAAGATAAGATGATAGCTAGCCGGAGGACAATATACATAACCTTAAATTCTTTCAGAAACTAATTAATACAAATTGCTAACGTCAGAGGGAGATACGAACCAAACAAAGAAGGACGTCACAAGAATGGCTTCCACCAACATTGAGGTAAACGAACATTGTAAGCAATACCGTCGCATATTGGCTCCCAAACGTGGTGCTATACTAATGTTAAACACATATGTAACATTTATCGTTACATATTGGCACCCAGAACGTGGCGCACGACAACCAGGAAAGTAGCAGAATTAACCAGGAAGAGGCGAATGCAGCAGTGAAACGATCTACAAGACGCAGATTCCGAGACAACAGGGTAATTCAACTACAAAAACATTGAGACAACGTAGATTCATCATCATACAACGCAGAAGCGACATACAAACCTAGGAGAATGGGGCAGAACGCTGGACATCAAAGCTACAGCAACATACAGCATCAAAAAGGTAATTAAATGATCCTTAGGAGTGGTAGGATAATAAAAACAATGGCTGCTAGTAATACAGAAGAAATAATTATGGAGGGAGATAGTGTAAGTTAGCTGTGATCCAATACAAGTTACAGGAAATAGCCCAGACTTTTTAGGATTTGAGGATGAAAATGTTAGTGCAGAAAGTCAGAATAGAATAGCAGGAAATGTTAATCTTGATACTAGTATGATTATGGAAATGCTGAAAAATTTGAATGAGAATATGGAAAAGAATAAGAGGGAATTGAGGGAAGAATTAAGGGAAGATCTTAGTAAGAAAATAGATCAAAACAGGGAAGATCTTAGTAAGAAAATAGATCAAAACAGGGAAGATATGCAAAAGAATAATAGGGAATTAAGAGAAGATATTGATAGGAGTTTAGAACAAAAACTAGATCAGAATAAGAGAGAATTGAGGGAAGATATTGGTAAAAGCTTTGAACAAAACAGGAAATCAATTGAAAATATTGGTAGGAGTAATGATATATTAGAGCAAAAAGTAGATCAAAGCAGTGAAGAAAGTGAAAAGAAAGTTACGAAGCTAGATAGTTGTATGCCAAAAATGAGAGATAAAAATGAGGAAGTAATAGCAAGTGAGATAGGAGAAATTTCAAAGAAAATGCTAGACATGAGTAGGGAAAGAGATAACAAAGAAAGTGAGGTTAATACTAAAAGTGAGGTTAATGTAGAATGTACAGAGTTAGGAAGTCAAATGAGTAGTATTACAAGTGAGCTAAGAGAGATAAAAGAGGTTAGGAATGTAGATGTAAATGAGGCGCAAGTTAATTTCAGAGCGGAGATATCAGAAATACAAAAAGAATCAGAAATGCAAAGAAATAAATTGTACCAAGATGTCCAAATTGAAAACTCCAGTCCAGTACAGTTTAGTACAGATTTGTTAGAGTACTTTCAAAGTAAAGAGATAGTTGAAGAGTTGAACATGAAAGTTGTTAAAAGATGTATTGTTCAAGAAACTGCAGATTGTTTTCAAATGTTATCATGTGAGGAAATTTCAAATGAATACAAGAGGTTATTCATAAACAAAAATTTGAAGGTTAGGTTACGGCTACGAGTAATGTTTAGCCACACACAATTTGATCCAGGAGGGTAAATAGCAATAAGATGTAAAGTAAATGCTGGATAGTTAAAGACGACTTGCAAAGAAATGTATTGGAACGTAAGAGGGTTAAATAAATATGTACGTCATAGGAAAGGAGAAATAAATTTTGGACATGACTAAATGTTTGAGAGGAAAATAACATTTTATTAGTAACAGAACATGTGAAATAAAGCATGATGTTATATTAAAGTAAAGCACATAAATACTATTCCAAGAGTATTGTTAAGATAAAGTACAAAATAACAAAAAAATGGTAAACATAATTAAAACAAATATTTATGTAGTAAATAGAACATGTGAAACAGTGCCTAGATTTAAGAGATGTAAATATTTGTGTAGAGGGTGAATATTTTGGTAAATATGTGTAATAATTACAAAAAATCTTAAATGTATAAATTTTTGTCAACAATGTGAGAGTAAACAATTTTGAAACAGTAATTAAATAATTTAGGGTAAAGTATTTGCTATAAAAATTATAATGTCAGATTAATATTTAAATTAATTAAACCAGAGCCAGTAAGTAGTGCCAATATAAAAAAAAAAAAAAAAAAAAAAAAAAAAAAAAAAACCATATCGTGCGTTAAATGTGTGCGAAGTGTAAAGTGAAAGTGATAGCGTGTGTTCCAAGATTTAGGAGACTAAAAACACAAATTATAAAATTCTCAAACAAGTTATAAATATTTATAATTATGTTTCTAGTGGGGCATATGATACGGTAATTTGTATCACAAATTACTTAAATGTAAATATTGATTGTAATATGAATATGTATTTTTATGTGACATTGATTTCAGAGGTTTATTAATTGTAATTATTATTGGTAAATAATAATATAAGGCTTTACTGAAACTGTTAGTAATGGCGCAAGAATGCAGCGATGGGGTGAGTTGTTTATCATTACCGGGAACCAGGAAGTTACGTAATGTTTTGCGCCTTTTCGATAGAAGCTTCTAGAGCATTTCCTAAAGCATATGTATTTGTGGTTTTCATTGGATATTAAAATAGACGCTAATGTTGGCGCGTTTTATTAGCCAATAGTAATCTATTTATAATCTTTAGGCATGTCGAGGAGTGGGGGTATATAAGCTAGTCCCGAGATGGATCGGCCGCTCAGTTCAACAGAATTCTCAGTACACTACATATCGCCAGCCGGTCCTTCAGTTCGTCAAGTTACGCGCAGTGAAAATCATTAAAGATCTAAAATATTATAAAGTCACTTATACACAAAAATTGAAGTACGTGAGTTAAAAGTTAGAAGTTATTCCAAACAGTTTCAGTTTGGCGAGTATCCAGATTAATTTGTAAAAGTGTTTGTGAATGTGTTCAGCAATAAAAGTTATAAAACCAATTTCTTCGTCAGTATAATTTCTGGATAAAAGATTCCTTTCCGATTCACACCCTGCAAGAGATACAAGTTCTACCAAGATAAGATGATAGCTAGCCGGAGGACAATATATATAACCTTAAATTCTTTCAGAAACTAATTAATACAAATTGCTAACGTCAGAGGGAGCTACGAACCAAACAAAGAAGGACGTCACAAGAATGGCTTCCACCAACACTGAGGTAAACAAACATGGTAACTAATACCGTCGCATATGCCACTAGAATTTTATTAATATTAACACTGTAACTTCATTATTTAAAAAAGAAATGTTTTGAAGACATATGTGAATACAATTTTGTCCAAAGTTTTAGAGAATTAACAAACAGGGAGTGTGCCTTTGCCGTTTTTCAACAAGACTCTGCCACAGCCCATACAACCAATATTTTAATGAAAACAATTGAAGGTGTGTTTGAGGTAGAATGAATTATCAGCACAGATTTGTGGCTCCTCGGTCCCCCAACCTAACCCCCTCCTACTTTTATCTCTGGGGTAAATTAAAACAAAGTATATAAGACAAACCCAAACATCCTGGAAGAATTAAAAAAAATTATCAGCATTTTGCAATGTGAACTGCGGCGAGTAATGGATAGTTTCTTAAAGAGATGCCAAAAATTTATGGACAATGATGGTGGCAAGTTTCAGCACCGCCTTTTATAACATTATAAAAAGTTTTTATAAAGCCTTTAAACATAGTTACAGAAATTGTTGCATCAGTGGCTCTCTATAATAGCTGCAGATGGCAATGCCAACATCGCAAACTGGAAAAACACTGTGCAGCCGGTTATTGGGCCTCTCTCTATAATAATGACTCCTTTGCAATTAACTCATATAAGCCCTTCACTTCCAACATGTTATTGACAAACAGTAAAAGCGCATAACTTAAACAGTTTTTCTAACGAAAGGTACTCATTAAATATTAAAACTGTTTCACATTATATAGAGGAGAAATGATAGGCTGGTCTGCTGTTAGTGCACAAACAGATTCAAGTGCAAAGTTAAAGGCATATGAAAGCAGCAAAATACTTGTGCAGTGTGCTGTTGCCAAGCATTGTAGGCATGCATCGGCGGTAACTCTCATCATCAGAACACATTAAATATCCTTAAAATCTTATCTTGGTGGTGTCAACCCATGACACATGTTACATCGATAGAACAGTAAGCAGTTAACGAGTGTTCTCGTCTTCTTTGAAAGTAATTAATTTGGAGTCAACACTTTCATTTCTTAAATTAATGATAATCAATTCCATAGCGCCGCCTCTGACAATTTCTTTGTTGAAATGTTGCTCTTGAAGCTGTTCTACATGCCTAACTTGTGAAATCCAGTCATCTTGTGTTACACTTAAAAAAAAAGTTGTATTCATTTTGTGCCTCTTCGCATTTGTAATTAAAAAAACCACTTGTACCAGCTTCATTGGGCATGTTCACAGTATCACAAACACAGGGGAAAACAGAAATATAATAATTTAATTTATATATTAACAATATTTTAGTTTGAGTTTGAAACGCGGCTTAACATAAGCCTGGTCACTTTAATAATAAAATAACACACCACTATGTTAAAAAACTAATTGAACATTAAGTCATTTCTTTTCAATCTGCGGGTTCTGTATTTTCATGTATACTGTTTATATTTGAGATAAGAATTGTGAGGAAGGAATGGTTGTGTTTTTCAGGCTTTTTAATGATGAATGTTGAGTGATGATTACCATGTGAAAATAAAAGGTGCACATTCTTAGTATTATAGAGAGAGTAATTTTGTTCAGCCATGAACAGAAAATAAAATTGTCTAATTATAACATTGGCATCTATCTTTTTAAATATTTATCATGTTCTCAGTTTAGTTGCATAAGATGTGTGTACCATATTTGGCAGCGCTGGTAGTAGGGGCAAGCATATATTCGCTGAAATCTTCGACTTCATATGCCAACTTTTGCACCTACTTTAATACAGTGGTAGACTGCCAGTCATGCCATTTAAGAGAAACTCATACTGAACTACATCTATTCCTAGAGGATATTGCAACATGCCTTTAATAATAGGGTTAGAAGTATTATGAAGAGGTGCAGTATCAATAAGTTGAGATATAAAGAGACTAGAAATGAGTCTACTTAATTCCTTTCTATGATAAATGTTAATGACACACTTACACAGTCAAAGTTTAAGGATGTTCCGAAAATGTAGTGTATAAAATAAGAAAGAAACAAATCAAAACTCCTCTCATAATGGTGGCAAAACAAAAGCAACATACATTAATTTCCATTTCTTGCATGCACAGTATATCTGCCAACAGCCCATACTGCTTTTTTTAACATACACCTTACAGAGAAGTCTAATGCTGATAATATATTTGGGGTACTATGATCCAGCCAATAAGGGATACTACACTAGGATTGAACAGACAAATGGGAAGTGGAGTTTTATTCATA
This sequence comes from Deroplatys truncata, assembly GCA_030765065.1. Lineage (NCBI taxonomy): Eukaryota > Metazoa > Arthropoda > Insecta > Mantodea > Mantidae > Deroplatys > Deroplatys truncata. Next base: position 21,834,653 of record CM060979.1, read on the forward strand.
AGAAAGTGAAGATACACACACAGCTCTATTGTCTCGTGAGAAAGTTTCTTAGCCAATAAGAGGATTTGATACCAGTTTTGATAAGAATGACCTTGATCAAGTCAGAGTTTGTTGAATCCATGCTGAAATTAATTTTTATCACATGCGCAAATGGAGATCCTGAATGTCTGTTTTTCGGCATATTGTAATACTATACTAACAATCATCACTGTTTTCACAATTTATTCCAAAAGACTAAAAAATTCAATTTCAGATGTGTATATGCAAGTTCATATAAAATATTTTGTGTTGCAATAAATATTTTGAATAACACATAGGTACATTAACAAAATTCAATTGTTCTTAATTTAATTGACAATCACATAGTAATGCTTTGTTATTCCTTCTGATCTTTGTTTTCATTCTTACATGCAGCATTTTCTACTTTCAATCACCACAATATTCAAATTCAAACCATTTGGAAAACACTTTGCATTTATTAAGCATCGAATATCTGAAATTAAAACTTTCTATGAATGCTTTCAATAAGCCGTAACAACTGAATGGATGTTGTAATTACCAGTGGCGTAGCCTGATTATCAGACTCGGGTATGTAACTCAAAGTATAGTGTAAAATTTGTTAAAATGAGACCCAAACTAAACAGAATTGTCCATATCAGCATATTTAATCTCAGCTAGAAAATATGTAGTTTACACTACAAGACGTTCATTATATAATTTAAAATTATTAGCTAGTAAATTCATTAACGCATGCTTGGTACACTGGAAGGTAGTTTAATAAACATAATTTAGGATCATGACATCATTATGTTATTCTGTTTATTTGAACAAGAAAAGTTGTTAATAATACTGAGAGCATGATTCAAGAGAGAATTTCTTTTTCTGTCAGATCTTACAAATAAACCTGTCTTCAACATTTCTGTAAACAGTTATGTATCGGAAAACGGTAGAGAGTTGTTTACTACTTATGTCAGGAGTTTCATCTAACATCCGTGAAACAAAGAAGGCAACAGAAATTTCCTTCTTAATTTCACACGTCATGACGGCACTCACACTTAAAATTAAGTCATTCTCCAAATTAGGTGAAGTTGCACAAAAAAACAGTCCACTTTTCCAAGTGTTCTTTCAGAGAGGTGTCATATATAGCTAATCCGTTTAAATACTCAATATAGTTACCTCTGTTTGAATATCCTTCTTTCTCATTGTGACCACAAAGAGCAAGTGCTTGTTTTCCTAAAAATCTTACGGCCCATACAAAGTGAGAAAGTAAATCTCTATTCTTTTTCACTGAGAGCTTATACCGACTATTCAATGAAAATCCTATTCTGGGAGTTTTCCCAAAGATTTTTATTTTGTTTTTCACATATTACATAATTTACAAGAATAGTTGTGTTTTTTGGTTGCCTTATAATGTTGTTTACATCTTCATAACCGCTGGAATTCAGACACACTTTTAATTTGCAAAAAAGACATGACCAAAAAACAGTCTGTTTAAGATTTTAAAACCGCACAACCATGACTTACTTTCATAGACTTTGATGTTGAAATGCCTTACACATTTTTAATGTTAGTTGTAATATTCAGTGCGGGCTTTGAAGGAACTGTTTTAATTACATCTTCCTTTTCAGGAAAATTTAATGACTGAAAGTTTCTTAGCTTGAGTTTACCGATCACCCAACAGTTTGTTTCCATTTTCGTTGCTACAACCGCACTGAAAAAATGCATTGTTTGCTATTGTAGCTGTTACCCGCTTCATGACCTTTCGGATGCACACTGCCTGTGTACATACCTTCCTCCCAGAACCCGCGCAAATCTTAACCTACATTTGCTTTGGTAGTGAGTAACCAAGTGTCCAAAGCAAGCTCAAATTTTCACAATTGAAGAAACACACATACAAGAAACAAAAAACTTGCGATTTACTCTCTATTCACGTTTATAAGGGCAATAGTATAAGCATGATTTTTAACACGAGATGTACTCCAACTCAGTACATACCATGGGTCAAGCACACACCAGTTTCCTCCAGCTGACGGCAGGTGTGGTTGACCAGAGCTTTGTTTCGTTGCAGACTGCATTCAAGTTATCGCAGCATGGCACGAATTCAAATCATAATATTTAAGAAACCTCGATTTTTAATGGCATTAGAACGATTGCGTACCACAAAATTAAAATGAACGCCAATTTTGCCCCAGTTTGAGGAAAATTACAGGGTATGTAATACATCTCTCACATCCATTGACGCTACGCCCCTGGTAATTACTATACATTGACTTTTCAAGATGAACATTCTCCATACATTTCTTTAAAAATCCTTACCAATTTTAGGCTTTAATGCCTGTAGAAGCTTCTGAAGTCTTGCTGCACATGTAGTTGTCATTCCAACAACAACTGAATCCCTCATTATTTCCAAATCAGCCATCATTTGGGCCTCCTCATACAATCTTATTTCTATCTTATAATTATCTTCAAGCAGATGCAGTTCATCGTGTAATTTATTTCGCAAAAGATTTACCCACTGCTTATATAGTGACCATCTTTCAACTGGTGGCAATTCCCATAAATCCTCCTGCCTCCATAGTCTTTCCAATGCTTGTCTGTAAGGAAACGTAATTAAACAAATCTATTTAATATCCTAACAGTTGACATTTTTTTAAACACTTAACTAATTTCAATGCAAATTTTATCTATGATACATGCTCATTGTTTACACAAGATGCTAGATGTATTCAGCTAATATGTAGAAGTTTGTTTAAGAGCCTACAAAATTTAATACCCCATACATATTATATAAAAATGTATAAAAACCATTTTACATAAAAAGAATTGCAATATTTATTTATGCTAAGCTATATACAGGTGAATATGTCATGTGTCGAGCCCTGGCTCTTTACCGGTCATACACATATTTTACAATAGTTTATTAATTCTAGTTTATTACTCCATTTGTCTATTTACTGTCCATATCCATTTATTTCTCACTTTGTGTAAAAATTGTCCCATCTTCTTACTGTCTTTTTTAAACATGTCAACTACTGCTACATTTCTATCTATTTTAAACCATTTCTTACTGATATACTCTTTTCTCCACACTTCAGTTCCCCTACATTCAAATAAAATGTGTTCCACATCCACCTTTCCGCCACATATAGGACATTTGTTTTGTGAAATACCTTTCCTTAAACCTTTTATTCTCCATACACCTGCTTTCAACCATGCAATACCTTCCCGCTCCTCTTTATTTGTCACTTCTATATACTTTTCCCTTCTCCAGGAGTCTTTCATTGGTATATAGAAGACTAAAGATCTCATGTCAGTTATCCCACTGAAGATTTTTTGTATTTCTATGTCCTCAAATCTTTTTCTTGCCAACTTCCAGAAATTACTCACATTATTTTCTCTTCTCCACAATTCCCCTAACCCAGTGCTTTCCAAGTTATTTATAAGACAGTCTACCCATCCCTTATTCTTTAAACTTTTCTCTTGATATTCTAAACACAATTTTAACAAATTCCTTTCTTCCAATTTCAATATTCTATAGCAAAATTTCAATGCCCTTTCCATGATCTTTCCCTTGCTTGGCACTCTGCCCAGCTCTATTTGTGCTACCTGTCTAGTGGTTGCATTTGATAGCCGAAGTATTTCTTTGCAAAATTTCCTATGCACCTCATCTATTCCTTCCCATCCTCCTCCTAACCCCCATACTTCTATCCCATATAGCATTTTTGCCTCAACCACCATATCGTATACTTTTTCTAACCATCTAATATTTGTATTAGGTACTTTGTATTTGCACCTTCTTATAGCAGATATGGCTCCTTTTCCTTTTGCCAGTACAAGTTTCTTTTGTTTAACCCAATTGCCCCCACTGTCTATTTTAACTCCTAGATAAATACAATCTCTCACTATCCTGTAGTCTTTATTATTCTCATTCTTCCATGTTTCATACTTGCTCAATTTCCCCCCTTTTTTGAACACTACAATCTGTGTCTTTTCCTGGTTCACTTTTAAACTCCATTCTTTACAGTAGTTACTTAATGCTTGCAAAGATTGTTTTAGGCCATTCACTGTAATTGCACCTTTTACTAAATTGTCTGCAAACAGTAATCCTGGAATTAGAATATTACTAATTATTGGCATAGAGTTGTTATTTCTCCCAATTTCCATTAATACATGATCTATATATAAATTAAGTAGGACTGGACTTAACTTGCATCCTTGTCTAAGACCTTTCTCTTGTTACAACCCCTTCCTCCACTCTTATACAAAAGGTATTTTCCTTATATAATGCTCTAAGGGTGTGCACCATTTGTTTGCTCACTCCTTTAATCAGCAACTTATGCCACAACAATTGAAGCGCTATCCGATCGTAAGCTTTCTCTAGATCCACAAATGCCATGTATAACTTTCCTCTTTTGTCTTTCAAATATTTATCTACCAGTGCTTTAATAATAAATAAATTATCAACTGTCCTCCTCCCTTTTCTAAAGCCCATCTTAAATTCCGAAAGAATGGTAAATTCTTCCACCCATTTTTGTATCCTGCTTGCCATAATGCCAGTAAATATTTTTCCTACATTTGATAGTAGTGCAATAACTCTATAGTTGTTTGTTTTGTCCACATTACCCTTGCCTTTGTATATTGGATGTATGATTGCTTTCCTCCACTTTTTTGGTGTATAACCCTTCACTTAATTGTGTTAAATAAATCTACAAGAACCTTAATTCTATTTATTTCCACGCACCATTCCTTAAGGAACACTGTCGGTATCCCATCTATTCCAGTTGCTTTATTTCTCTTCATTAATTTCACCTGCTGAATTACTTCTTCACTTCTTATTATATCGAGTATATCTACAAAGCTATTACCTATTTCCCCAATTACCTATCTCATTTTTATTCCTTATCCCTCCATACAAATTTTTAAAATATGATGCAGTAATTTGTATCACAAATTACTTAAGTGTAAATAATGATTGTAATATGAATATGCATTTTTATGTGACATTGATTTCAGATGTTTATTAATTGTAATTATTATTGGGAAATAAGTTTATACGGCTTTACTGAAACTGTCAATAATAGCGCAATAATGCAGCGAGGGGGGTGAGCTGTTTATCATTATTGGAAACAAGGAAGTTACGTGATGTTGGTGCGTTTTCGGTAGAAACTTCTGGAATATTTTCTCCCTAAAAGCAATATGTATTCATAATTTTAATTGGATATTAAAATAGACGCTAATGTTGGCGCGTTTTATTAGCCAATAGCAGTTCATTTATAATCTTTAGGCATATCGGGGAGTGGGAGTATATAAAGCCAAGTCCGAGGTAGATCGCGGTCAGTTCATCAAAATTCCTAGCACATTACACGTCGTCAGTCAGTCCTTCAGTTCGCCGAAAGCATTCATACACTACACGTCGTCTTCAGTCAATCAGTTTGTCGAAAGTATTAGTTCGTCATATGTCAGCTATAGATTTACAAGTAATAAAAAAAATCTAAAGTATTATAAAGTTAATTATACACAAAGTTGAAGTACGTGAGTTAAAAGTGATAAGTAAGAAGTTATTATAACAGTTTCAGTTTGGCGAGTATCTAGATCAATATGTAAAAGTGATAGTGAACGTGTTCGACAATAAAAATTATAAAACAAATTTCTTCATCAGTGTAATTTTTGGATAAAAGATTCCTTTCCGTTTCACAACCTGTATTGAGACACATGTTCGACCCAAGCCAACAGGATAATAGCTAGCCGGAGGACATTTAAAATGAATTATTTCAAAAACTGATACTAGGGAACGCAAATTGCTAACGCCAGATGGAGCTACAAACCAAACAAATGAATGACGTCATAAGATGGCTTCCACTCACATGAAGTAAACACAATATAAGATCTCCAAGTTCTAATAATTTACGTAAAACATATTACGTAAGAACCATCTCTCGCAAATATTCCATCCATTCTTCTGGTTGTATACTGTGTTTTGTTACATATTTATTATACATTAATTTCATAGCCTTCCATACCTCATTTGGATTATTTTCATTTAGGACTCGTATCAAATTATTTTCATATTTTTTCATCCAGCTTATTTTCTTTTGTTCCAGTAGTGAATTATATAAGTCCCTCCCTTGCATATACTCTTTCTTTAATTCCATGTATCCTAATTCCCTCCACTTTATGAGCAGCTGGTTGACTTGTCTTTTAACTACTCTACGTCAAACCAGCTCTCATCTCTTTTGTAAACCTTCTTTCTCCTTTTCATTTCCTCCCCAGCCCTTTGCATAATGATATTTAAAATATTCATAGCACTTTCAATTTCTTGTTCTTTTATCATAAAACTTATTCTACTCTGACATATCTGGCCATAATTAGAATTTAGTGTCTGCCTAAATTTATTGCAATACTCTTCCTTCCATTTATATCTACTATATTCTTCTATATTACACTTTTCCTCACTTAAATTATAGGCCATTTGCTCTGTGTGTATTTTTATGTCTACTATCAATGGAAAATGTCCACTGTTGGAACTTAAATTTAGTACCTTGTAATTACTTAAAAGATACCCCATATTAATTGGCCATAGTAGACAATCGATCACACTTTGCCCATTATTACTAACATACATATATTCTCCATTCCCATCTTCACCATATTTCACATTCAAAATATCAAAGGCATTTAATTCACAGAATTCTATAAATTTCATTTACCCTTTATCAGCTATCTTATCCTTGCTATGTCTAATCTTCTCAGGTTTCTCCAATATTTCATTACTCATCCAGCTATTCCCTCCATTAACATCATTTTCGCCAATCCTAATGTTAAAATCTCCCATTACTATGACCTCAGAATTAACATATCTCTCCTTTAACTTTTTCTATTTCTATCTCTAGGTGTTTGAGAAGGTCCGGATTATGGAAGCCGGACGAAAGAGGAGGATTGTATACTATACCTATAACATTTTCAACTATTTGTTTCTCCTCTAATACAATCCATAGTATTTCTTTTCTCCTTGACCAAGTTTCTTTAACTCCTTTACTTAATGTCTTCCTTATAAAAAAAAAAAACCTATGCCTCCGGATACCCTCCCCTTTCTTGCTACCCTATCTCCTTTTATCCCTACGAAAAATTGCCTCTTCATTTGACAAAAACCTCTGTCCTCCGAGCGCAATTTTCAGATGAGGGAACTAAAAGAAGTCGCTTGGGGCTGATCTGGTAAGGCAGATGGTCAAGCAGTTCAAACCGTAATTCGCGGATTTTTGCCAATGCAACCGCTGAGGTGTGAGACGGTGCGTTGTCTTGGTGAAACAGGATTTTCTTTTTCTGCAAATTTGGCCATTTTTCAGCAAGTTCTGCCTTCAGCTTGTCAATGATGCGTAGTATGCTCCTGTAATGGTTTTTCCTTTTTGAAGATAATGGATTAAAATAACTCCATGACTATCCCAAAAAAAACAGTCGCCATCGCTTTCCCAGCCGAAAAAACAGCTTTTGTTTTTTTTGGAGCCGGTTCCCCCTTTGCAGTCCACTGTTTGGACTGTATTTTTGTTTCGGGCATATAATGGTGTATCCAAGTTTCATCTACAGTAATTAATCGGCGCCAAAACTTGGATTTAATGCGCCTAAACTGCACCAACAGTGTTGGAAATGTTCATTTGAACATTCATTCATTCATATCTGTTTACCCTCCTCTTATGTAGGACTTACACCCCCCAGGACTTACAAGCGGGTGCCTGGGGTCAGAGGCCCGTCGAGGAGCAGACACTCATGGATCAGACAGAACATCCAGGATGGGTGATCAGCCCGATGCCTGGTATGGCATGAAGGAAGTAGATGAAACGAAACGTTGATGAAATGGATGAAAGGAAAGGTGATGATGGAGCAGTTGGTGGAATGAATGGCGGGGGAACCCGGAGAAAACCCGCCCAGACGCCGCTTCGTCCACCACAAATCCCACATGCAGGTCCCTGGGATTGAACCCGAGCCGCCTCGGTGGGAGGCGAGCGGTCTAACCACTCGGCCACGGCGCCGCCTTTCATTTGAACATGTTTTTGGTCAAACGTGAGCAAACATGGCACCCAACGCGTGGACAGCTTTCTCATGTCTAAATGTTGATTTAATATGTGACAAACACATTCTTTTGACATGTTCATAGCCTCTGCTATCTCTCTCACTTTAATTCAGCGGTCGTCTAGCACCATATGGTGAACTTTGGCAATGTTTTCGTCAGTAGTTGCAGTTTTTGGACGTCCTGAACGTTCATCGTCTCCCAAGCTCTTACAGCACATTTAAATTCAACTGCCCAAAATTTCACTGTGGTAAATGATGGTGCAGAGTCCCCATACACAGAATCCAACTCATCTTTGATTTGCGTAGATGTATTGCCTTTCAAAAACAAATATTTAATGACAGCTCGATACTCGATTTTGTCCATTTTCATAAAAACACTCACATCACCTCACTCAAACAACTGTTACATAACAACTGAGCATCCAGAATGGCTGAAACTTTGGTGAGTAACTGTCAACAGATGAACGAAATTCACTAGCTTTTATTTAAGAGTGCTGCCATCTTCATGTTGAGGTCGGAAACTTTTCAGATCACCCTCGTATGTGAATCAGTAAAATTGTTTCCAAGATTACTCTAGGCATACATCACACTTGTATGCAAACAAGTTTTCTCTTTTATCACATTATGCAGTCAATGCTAATGATTTAGACTTCTATGTAAGGGACTGAAAATATGGGTAGGTAGTCTGTGATCCGAGTTTTATTGTAACTTAAATGAAAAGGGTTGAAAACAAAGGTGAGATAGTTTCTGAGTGTTGTAAGATACAGTTAATGTATAAAACTTTGTCCAGCTAGATAAAATACAATATATCAGATGAGTAGGAACAGCGATGTGCATTACAAAATGAATGCAAGCTCTTCACCAGAATTCCAGGCCATCCTTCACTTGATGTTCCAGCATGCATGACCTTGGAACTGCACATCAGCACTGAATATGAAACAAAGATTGTCATATAATTTCCTGCAAACGACCATATATCTTGCACAATCTGTATGTCAGTGACATTCTCATAATTAATTTTATAATAATGCTTGGCCATATTTGACATTGTTCTCATTTTCAAGCACTTACACCCAGTGATGAATAAACAATGGACTACCACAGCCTTTGGACAAGGTCTTCAGAAGCATAACAAACCAATCTGACCCTTCCTGTTAGTTGTCTCATCACAATCGATGACCAAATCTTCATTCTTCAAAGTGAAAGTGATCTTAAACCAGTGTTTAATATAAGATTTACTGAGATAATATTATGGGAACATAACGTTATCTCAACAAGTCAGAAGGTTGTCTTCTGTGGACTAGTGGTACCGTGCTAGCCTCTAGTTCCCAAGGTTGCGGGTTCAAACCCGGTGGAGGGCCATTGATTTTTTCGGGCATAAAAATCCTTAGCATGCTTCCTTCAGAAGGGAAGTAAAGCCGGTGGTACCTGTCATAGATTTACGGCACGTAAAAGAACCTCAAGCCTGATAAAGAGACCTCTGAGCAAAATTACCGGTCTTTCAAGCCCAATATGGAATGGGACGCTAAGAACCATAGTAGTTAAAAGAGCATCCATAAATAAAACTCAGTTTAATTTCAACAAGTCAGATTTGGAAGGTCTCCACTACTTGTAACAATGATTTTAAAATTCTTATATTTGTTAAACTTGTTTTAAAATGGGAGTTATGGACCAATATTATCGAACCTAACCTAAAATGATTAAGAATATACATAAGTGAAAAACGTTCCTTTTACGTGTGCCTCCATCCATGCTGTAAAGTGTGGATCATCTAATTTGTTTAGTGAACAAAACTCTTAGGTAAAAACTCTGAGCGGTTGATGAAATGAATTCTTCTTTGCAAGTTTTCATCCGCTTCACAACATTATCACATTCACTCAACTGAACTTGTCATTTGGCTTGTGTGCACCTTTTTGTTTTCAATATGCTTTGCTCTTTCCTTGCAATGTTTAAAGCATGTATCTCTATTTCTTTCAATTTGCACATTGCAACATTTGCACATCTTTATTCTCTTCTTAGCATCAATTACACAAAAGTTATCACTTTCAATATACCCTTACACGGTCAAAAACAGTTATCATTTTGATCGTTTTGAATCACAGTATGAGCTTTACTGAAGACATGTGTACAGCCTTGTATTATCACAACAATAGAAACCATGGCATCATGATCCTGGAGGGATAACTTGATAGGGGAGGGGCCAATTGATAACTTCTGATAAACTCGTGGAATAATGAATGCTTCAGCTTCATGAATGCCAACCCCATTCAATTACAGCAGTGCATCACCGAATTAATAAGTTATGTCAACATTGTTAACTTGTATTTACTTATATGAGCTTAAGAATACACCAATTAAACTATCTTAAAAATATCATGATTTTGCATAAAAAATTTAAATTTCACTGTAAAAATGGAAGTTTTACACAATATTTTGGATCAATTCACAAGATTTTAACTTAAGTTTTTACATATACATGCTACAAATAGAAAAGAATTGCTCTATGAATACTTCAGAATATTTCACGCAACAGTCATTCATGAAAATATTATATATTCTTGGTAATTACATGAAAACTAGGTATTCTTTGTAATTAAACATGTTTGTTTATTCAAATATTATGTTAAAAGGTAGTGGCTTTTCCAAAGAAGACTATGGGTAACTTATGTGTAGTTTTGCAAACTAGTTTGGATAACATGGGATAAGTTTCCTGTATTGGAAGAAGTTGCTGTTCAAAGTGATGCAACATACTTAACAGTCGACCAAATTGATGTCACAGCAAGATAAGAAATTGCTTTAATTGGAAATATAATACAGTAAAATCTGCCTATTGACGAGTTCGAAAAAGTTGCTTACCTGCTGAAGGTTTCCTTTTTATTCATCTGAGATGTAATGTACCTCTTCCTCTGCACTAGAAAATCCCGTAGTTCCAGCATTTCTATCCTGCTACCTTCTAGTGTTGGGTCTTCTACTATTTGCCTATTGAGATACGAAAGCTGTATATTAATCCATTCAATATCTCTGTTCAATTCCTCAAAACTCAGGACAAACTTAACTCTAGGAGCTTCTTGGGTTTGGTTGTCGCCTAGTTCAAAATCCATTAAATCATCAAGCATGTGACGAAATAAATCTTCATGGTCTTCCAAAAGCATTTCCTCAGGTTCCTCTTCATGCTCAGTAATTTCTTTTACCTCACCATTTTCCTGATTCTCTTGATGCTGTGATACAGCAGCAGGGCCAGGAAGTATATAGTCCTCAAGCTCACCCAAGCTTTCTTCTAGCCAGTGAAGAAAGAATTTTTCCCTTTCTCCCTTTTCTGTGTAATCATCTCCAAAACAACGTTCATGCTGCCTTGTCATTCCCACTTCTTTAAGAACAGCTAATGTTACAATACCATGATGATTGTTTATCATTTCAAGTTCATTTTGAGTTCTCTTTATTAGACCCATTATCTCACACATTCTTTGGTGAATATCTCTTCTCAGAAAACCGACTTCTTTCCTTTTGCCTGTTCTAAACATTCTTCTTTTCTCCTTAAGCAAATATTTTTGAAGCACAGGACTTTTAGACTGTCCACCTACGCGTACAATCTCATCAGTCATCACAGCTATGCCTTCCAAGAACTGATCTAATGCATGGTTGGTATAACACACTACTAGAATTGGCTTGCGAGAGGTGTTCCACAATGGTTCATTGTTTAGAAGAACTTCCGCTATCTTAAGACCCAGAAATGTTTTTCCTGTGCCTGGTGGTCCCTGAATAACTACAAATTCATTTGTCAATGCTGATCTAAAGGCAGCATACTGAGATGAATCAAGGTGCAGCTCGGCAGCTGTTGGCCAGGTGCTGCTTTCCTTCAGAATTACCGCTCTCCTTCCAATTGCATACTGTGCATCTCTGAGGACGTACGATGGGGAATTTGCTGATGTGTTCACTTCAACTAAGTACTTCTTCATTGGGAAGTTATGTTCATTCATATTTTGCAAAGCCTTCAGAATATGGAAATATGGCTCAAAATACACTTCTGATTCTGCCATTACAAATTCACCTGGAAAAATAAATGTAATTATATTATGGACAGTATTTCCAAGAATAATATAAAGATTTAAATCAAACCTGAAATATGTTATTTGTATATTTTATCATTATGATTGCAGTTATTGTTTTTATTACCAATTTATTTATATTGCGAGTTATGCTGAATCATATGCTGAACATGACCAGTGGACAAAAGAAATACAAATATAAAGCTTTTGTATGGAAATGTGGCTATATTACAGGGAATTGCTTGCCCTGCGCTGCTTCTAACTTGTTCTGTTCCCCCTTTACTTTGACTCCCCTATGTGTGCCAAGTTAACAGCTGTTGCAAAGTCTTGTACAGAGGTTGATATGAGAGCTGATCAACAAAGACTGAGACTGATTTTTTTTTCACAGATGTTTATTACTCCAATTCAATGTTTACATGATCTTTTTCAAAGTAGTCCCCTCCTACTTCAATGCACTTTTTATAGCGTCTTTGCCAATCCTTGAACTCGTGCTGCAGACCATTCTTTGTCAGGTCCTTGAGAATCGCCTCACTTTTCTTGAGCACTGCTTCAGAGTTCTCAAATCGAATACCCCTAAGCTTTGCCTTTAGTGATGGGAATAAAAAAACGTCACAGGGTGCAAGATCGGGGCTATAAGGTGGATGTGATACAAGGTAATGTTGAATCGAGCCAGAAACTGCATGACTTGATTTGCGACGTGAGGCTGTGCATTGTCATGATGAAGTCGCCACCCAGTCTGAGAAAGCTCTGGATGTTTCCTTGCAATGTGCTTCCTCAGTGTAGCCAATACTGATGTGTAGTATGCTGCTGTAACAGTAGTGTGAGGGGGAACTGCATGCTGGTAAATCATTCCATTACAGTCAAAAAATGTGATCACCATCACTTTCCCTGCAGATGGAACAACTTTTGCCTTTTTTGGTGTTGGAGAACCTGGCGATTTCCACACTGTGCTGGCTTGTTTTCCTTCAGGATCATAATGATGCAGCCATGACTCATCACCGGTGATAATCGATTTAAAAAATGCAGAATTTGATTGCGCTGTACTGCTCCTCTTGCGTCACCTCCATTGTCTGATATGCGAAATGCATGTAGGGTCTACAAAATAGAGCATTACTACCAACCTACCAATACGAGAGTGCTGCCGCCTACCAACATTATACATAAAAACCCGCTCTTTTCAAATATTTATGTTACAGATACAAAACTATCACGGAAGCTACAGGAAAAAATCAGTCTCAGTCTTTGTTGATCAGCCCTTGTACACAGTGAGACCACATGTTTTTGTGTTACTGTGTATTAGTGCTTTTACAATGCCAAGTCTGTATACTTTGGCATATAGATTCTTCATGTATGATTCCTATGTGACAACTAAATTTTGTTGAGAAGTGAGATGGCAATTTATAGACTGCTTCCCTGTTGTTTGTGCACCTTGCAGAGAAATGGTTTGTAATCTTACAGGATCTTTTCTTGATAAGAAACCAAAATTAAATCAAAGTGTTCTTACAGCTTGAATTTGAGAGGTTATGAATATCCAACTATGCTGGCAAACAGCGTGCTTTCCTATGTCAAAAAAATTTACGTTAACCTAGCCACATGTCCAAACGAAACCATGTAATAGAAAATAATACATTTCATTAATTTTAAACACTGGCATACATTTAACATTTATTTCAGTGGTACTGGGAAAGGAAGTTATAAAGTCTGTTAAGTTATTTTTCAGAATACTGCACATTTATGTTATTTAAAAGAAGTTCATCAGTTGCTACTTTAGTAGCCTTCCCATTTTTCAAATGCATGCTACTGCCCTGCAGGTGAACTACCATGTGTATGTTTCCATCATAAACTGGTAATACTGTGGCTGAGCAACGAGGATATGGTAAAGACACAGTTATATTAGCTAGCTGGAGTTGCATTATGCCATTCATCATTCAAACAGAAGCCATTGCTAACAAGAGGGTTGGGATGATCAAAATTTTATAGAATTTTACTACGTTTCTTTCCATTTTTTTTCTTTCTTAATTTTTCCAATTATCTGTGTCAATCTTAAGAGTAAATACTAGGGTTACCGAAGGCAATTGTAAGACAGGTAGTGTAATTAGAGATGGGCAGAGTGGCGACTAAGGGGAAGATAATGGAAAGAGCTTTGAAATTTTGGTTCAGAACTTTAAATCTAGGAAGAAGTAATATGTTAAGACAATGTATAGAATGCCAAGAGAATAGTTTAATGAATGATGGATGGGTAAGTAATTTACGAAACATTTTGGAGAAAAAGGAGTTAGGAGACATGTGGAGAAGGAGCGAAAATAACGTGAAAATGTTTTGGAAAAAGGCAAGGAAAAGACTGGAAAATATAGAAATACAAAACATGTTCAGTGAGATTGCGAAAAGAGCTAATTGATTTGTTATAGGCCAATGAAAAATACATGGGGTAGGGAAATATATATAGATATAGTGAATAAAGAAGAGAGAGAATCTATTGTATGGGTAAGAACCGGAGCATGGAGGCTAAGAGGATTAAGACAGGGTATTCCTCAAAACCAATGTCCAATATGTGGTGGTAATGAAGACATTGAACACATAGTATTTAAGTGCCAAGGAACAGAAAATTGGAGAAGAGAATTTATTAAAAAGAAGTGGGAAGGGGGATAGAAGTACACTCATAATCGAAATGATGTGCAAGGACACTAGGAGCATTGGACAGTTTTTGTGTAAAGTCAAAAATAAATGGCTTTGGACAGTGGATAGAGAAAAGTAAGAGGTAGTGTATCTTACCTTGAATGGAAAACTATGGTGAATGTGTGATGGTAAAGTAATCAATAAGTGACAAGTGAAAAACAAATGGAAATGGAACATGAAAAACTGAAGCAAGATAATTCATTGACGGGAAATTGTAAAATGTAGATAAACTGTAGTGATTGTC
This sequence comes from Deroplatys truncata, assembly GCA_030765065.1. Lineage (NCBI taxonomy): Eukaryota > Metazoa > Arthropoda > Insecta > Mantodea > Mantidae > Deroplatys > Deroplatys truncata. The sequence continues at coordinate 21,849,683 of CM060979.1, forward strand.
TACAGAATGAGTGGCCAGGGTCAAAGTTCAGTAGACAATCAAATTGTAAATCTCTTAGCACAATAAACAAGAGGATCTATATCATTAGCCATGAGCAGAACCAGAAAGAGTAAGCATGTGCTTTTGTTCTGTTTGTTGTTGTCCACGACTAGATTTGTGAACAGCTGTATCAAGCAACACTTTGTTACACTATGATTTACTGTTGAGCACCAAGTATATTCACAAGAAGCTCTTCTTTCTTTAACTAGTTCAGAAGTATTTTTAACTATTGTGAATTTCATACTTGCGAAATTTCTGAAACTGAAACCTGTAGAACTTTCTCTCGTCCAGAGACACATTATAATTTTGCGATGACATGAAAATTTTCAGTGCAGTAAATGTACAAAAATTACATATAAAATAAATGGGAATTCCATTCTATGAGAATTCTTTCAAACCTGGTGGTACTTCTTCCTGTCACACATGTTGAAATTCTTCCTGGTACCACAACAAAAACACATTCAAGCCAAGATCACTACTTCATAGGCTATACTTAGATTTCTAATCCATATTTTGGTTAAAACTGAATCAAGAGAAAACACAGATTGTGGTTTTCAAAAAGGGGGGAAAATTAGGCAAATATGAAAAGTGGAAGGGAGAGAATAAAGATTACAGGGTAGTGCGTGACTGTATCTATTTAGGAGTAAAAATAGATGGAGGTAATAAATGGGAGAAACAAAAGACGTTTGCATTGGCAAAAGGTAAAGGGGCGATGGCAGCAATTAGAAGCTGCAAATATAAAGTACCTAATATAAATGTTAAATGGCTGGAAAAAGTTTATGAGATGGTTGTGGAGGCAAAAATGATGTATGGTATAGAAATATGGGGAGTAGATAGAGGATGGGAAAGTATTGATGTGGCGCACAGGATGTTTTGTAGAGAAATACTAGGGCTACCGAAGTCAATTGTAAGACAGGTAGCACAATTAGAGATGGGCAGGGTGGCAACTATGGGGAAGATAATGGAAAGAGCTTTGAAATTTTGGTTCAGAAGTTTAAATCTAGGAAAAAGTAATATGTTAAGACAATGTATTGAATACCAAGAGAATAGCTTAATGAATGATGGATGGGTAAGTAAATTATGGAATATTTTGGAGAAAAATGGGTTAGGAGATATATGGAGAAGGAGAGAAAATAACGTAAAACATTTTTGGAAAAAGGCAAGGAAAAGACTGGAAGATATAGAAATACAAATCATGTTCAGCGAGATTGCCGAAAAGAGCTCATTAGTTTATTATAGGCCAATGAAAAATACATGGGGTAGGGAAAAATATAGACATAGTAAATAAAGAAGAGAGAGAATCTATTGCATGGAGGCTAAAAGGGCTAAGACAGGGTATTCCTCAGAACCAATGTCCGATATGTGGTGGTAATGAAGACATTGAACACATAGTATTTAAGTGCCAAGGAACAGAAAATTGGAGAAAAGAATTTTTTAATAAGAAGTGGTTGAAGGGGGATAGAAATACACTTATAATTGAAATGATATGCAAGGGCGCTAGAAGCATTGGACAGTTTTTGAGTAAAGTAAAAAATAAATGGCTTTGGACAGTGGAAAGAGAAAAGTAAGAGGTAGTGCACCTTACTTTGAATGGAAAACTATAGTGAATGTGTGATGGTTAAGTAATCAATAAATGGAAAGTGAAAAAAAAAAAAAAAAAAAAGTGAAAATGGGACATGAAGAAAGAAAGAAAAAAAAACTGAAAAAAAAAAAAAGAGCAAGATAATTTAGTGACAAGAGATTGTAAAATGTAAATAAACTGTAGTGATTGTCTACTGAATAAGTGACCAGGGTCAAAATGCAGTAGACAATCAAATTTGTAAAACTCCTAGCACAATACTAGTGGCGTAATGAAATTTTTAATCTGCACACTATGCATTTTGTTCCAGGGTAGTGCAAGGGCACTGATCGCAATAGATTCACAGATATGTAAGCTATGACCTGTCATAGCACAGTATACCAATTGGTGCAGTGCATTTGGGCTGTAATCTTAATTTACAATATAATAGAGTTTAATGCTTTTTTATGCCTGTGGTGAATCTGTCATAAAAAGGTCTTTGTTCCAGTAAATTTTATGGGCATATTACAAAAGTTTGAAAGTATGGAATTGGCAACATTCAAGAAGAGTATGGGACTGTCTTATATTGGATTTAAGAAGTCCATTTACATCCAAAGGTTTCCATGAAAGAAATGTTTATTTCAACAAACATAGTGATAACGTATTGAAACTAATATACTATGGATGTTTTTATTCACACATACTCTATAGGATTGAAATCTGGGGTGCTGATGAAAAAATGCATATGGATAAATTACTCATATACCAAAAGAAATGCATCAGAATCATGTTTAACCTAAAACCAAGGGAATCGTGTAGGGAAACCTTTGTTAACAATAAATTGCTTACTATTTAATCTCTCTATGCATATAGAACAATAATGTATGTAATACATAAGTACAAACCAATTAAAAACAACCAAATCCATAAACATAATACAAGAGGATATTTGAACTACTTTTGGCATAGTATAAAAAAAAAGTGTATCTTTAAAGGATTTATATATTTCTGGAATCACACTATTTAATAAATTGCCACTGGAAATCAAATCTGCAGTTGATGTTTCTAAACAGCAATTCAAAAGGAAATTGAGGGTGTATCTAAAAAACGAATGTCTGTATGATTTAAAGGATTTGTAAAGATGTAATTGTTTTGACATGTCCAAAATCAGATGTATGATAAACTGGATGAAATAAATTATTATTATTATAGTAAATAAATAGTATAGATTTTTCTTTTTTTTTGGGGGGGGGGTTAATTTCACATCTTTTGAAATGATAAATAAAGCAAGATGTCTGCTCAAATGAGAGTAGGGTTCAAGAAATGAGTTAGGTATGTTAATTTATCCTATCAAGAAGAGGGGAAATCCCATGTAAAACCTTATTTGGCATCTCACTACAACTGATGTATGCATATGAGAAGGGGGGGGGGGAAGAGATTTTTTTTTTCTGATGAGTAGCAAAATTTGTGTTTATGTCTACTACCTTCCAAGGATAAAACACAAAGCACCCATGTTTAGGATTTTTCCTGATCACTACATTCAGCAAATTATTAGATATGAGAGTATACTTTTATCAACTTATATACTCGTCAACTTCACTCTTTTGTTGGGCATTACTTTTTAATTAACCAATCAACATGACAATGAATATTTTAACTGTTAAATGAAGATATATTGAGTTGTTCAGCTATGGGCCAATAATGGAAGTTTCATAATTGTGCAGTTCTGCTAAACCTTCATATACTTGTCAACAAAAATCATTAAGTACCTAATCTGGCGTTAACCCTATCAAAGATAATCATCCATCCTCTATTTAATGTTTTTTTTTTTAGTAACAACATATGTCAGAGAAATGCCAATGAAGAAAAAAAGTGATCTGGGGAATAAATGCAGTTTACACAAGATAATGAAAAAGCACATTAAGCCTGGAGTAGGCAATGACAAAGTGCTACCTTAAGTGATTTATTACATTTTGGCTTTAAGATGATTTTGGAAATATAATCAACATTTCAATCTTAATGTTAAACTTCAATAAAATATCCTCATAAGAAATATGTAATTTGAAAGCATGTTTTCAACAGTAATCTTGAAGTTATCAGACAACGTAAATGTAACACTAATCATGTCTACGAGTATTTTTTAGAAACAGACATACCTTAGCACTTTCTGTGCATGGCTCTTTGGATTTTGAAAGCTGTACGCACTCTGAACACATGCATTTAAATGCTGGCTATGGCATTAGATTTTTCAGTCTGACTCTACTTTTCCATCTACAGCCTACATATGGCATATGTAAAAGAATAAATAATTATCATTGATTGACCTAATACTTGGTTAAAGTCTTGGACTAAAAACACTTAGATTTTAAGTTGCCATGGGAGTATGTTATCTCAAAAATGAATTTGAGAATGCCTTGTGGATTACTGGGAAAAATACGAGCCAGTTGGAGAACTTAATGTTGTACTGGCATGTTGCCATGGTAGCTTACTTAGTTGGTTAGAACAATTGTACAAAAAGTGGAAGATCTAAGGTTCAAATCCTGGCTGTCACTGAAATTCTTCAGTCAGATTCTATCTTTCCAATTTTAAATCCTGCTGTTTTTACACACAAAGTATTTCTACAAAAATAATTAAGAATTTTTCGCAATATGATCAATGTAGTTAAAAGCAGGCTATAAATGGAACTAAAACAACTTTTTTTATATTTGATGATGCAATCAAATGTTTAATGAAATATTATTTTGTTTTCAATAACAGATTTGCAAAATTTAGGATTCTGAGTATAGCTTACCTGCAAACAATTCCTTTGAGATTTCAGCACTTTCACTTAGATGAACAACAACTTGCCCTTGTTTCAATTCCTTCACATCTCTGTGTACAACAGTAGCAAATATTATTGTTTTGAAGTTGTCCATCGTAAAAAGTAACAATGAACCAAATAAAAACCTTTTTGAATGTTCCCAAACAACCTTTTTGAATTTCTTATCTGGATCAAAACTAATCTCTAGGCCAATCTTGTCTTGGATCACTTTAGGACCTTTGAAAAAAACCCTGGGATAAATTCTAACATTGTTTATTCGTTTCCTATTCCTTTGGTTACTGTCAAAGTTTTCAACATATTCTAATATGCCATCTCTTATGGGTCCAATGAAGTCCTCTCTCAGTAATCGAAATTGCACATCCAAATAATGCTCTATGCTCTCATATGCTCCATTGACGATATTTGGTCGTAAAAAAGTGCAATGCTTTGAAAGTATGTCCTCTGGTTCAGGAAAAACATTTAATGCCCTGAAGTCATCTGGAGGTTGTGTATATGCCATGTTTCCTTCTGTATGCTTTTTTCTGTTTTCATCTTCCATAGATGTTTTGAAACGCTCCTTCAATAGCACAAATTTATCTGTCAACTCCTTTTCAAGCTTAGTGTTTTCCTGTTCTGCAACAAATTTTAACACAAGCTCTGTTGCAGTAAATATTTTATCAAAAATATCACAGACATGGTTTGGCAGCAAATTGATAACAGAGTCCAGAAACTGCAGTAAATCTTTAAAAAACATTGGTATTTTTTTGTGCCTGTTTTTATCACGATCATCAATAACCGTAATGGACATTATATACTTAGAAACCTGGATAATAAAATCCTGTTGGCAAGCAGAGGAAAGGACTGAAATTTTGTTTTCATCAAAGTCTGCCACGCATAATTTGGCTAATATTTTTATCATAAGAGCCACATGATCTGGCTTAAGTTGCTGTTTAAGTGTATTCTGAAATGCATCTTTTCGGCGTGCAATGAATATCAGAACTTCAGAAGGTTCTTTTTCACTCAGTTCTTCTAAACATTTGTATCCGAAAAGGCTGCTTGGTTTTACTGGAAAGTTTTTATTGCCTTTACTTTGATGGTCTGGCCCTAGAGCTTGAGGTGCTTGTTTCTGACAGTTTGCAGAATAGCTTGTACTACTTCCAGCAGTTTCTTTCACCTCTGTAGAGTCCCTACCCTTTGGCTTTGAACAAGATGTGCTGGTTACCTGTTTAGCACTTTTACTCGTACATCCACTTTCATTTATTCCTACAAGGTCATTTCTCTGTGACCTGGGATAATATGGTGTTCGGCTTCTGTTTCTCTTTTTCTTAGTTACTTTTCGCCAGTTATCATTTTCCTCTTCCACAACATTGTTTCCTCTTTTTCCCAGTTTCTGTCCTCTATATGTAAGATTCTGAAGTGAATTAGACTTTTGCAAACGTGGTTCACCTGTTTTGTTTTGCTGAGGACAGCTTTGTTTGCTGATAGCTCCAGTTTTTCTTTGTTCTACTTTCCTTGGTTCTGTATCTAGACCATTGTTTTTGCTTTTAGGCTTAATCTTGATTTTCTGGTTGTGGTCTTTATCTAATTTCCCTTTTACATTGTCCTGTTTTGCTCCTTTCTCTTGTGTAGCTGATGCCACATTATTTTTGGGTACTTTTTTCCCATGCTTTTCTCCATTCAGTACCTCTAACTTTGAATGAGGATCCAAAGCAAGGCTTTCCATATTGTTTCTTTCAGGTTTTGGACTGCATTTATTTGCAAACACAAGTCACCATTGTAAACCTGAAAACAGAAATGTCCTTTATTGACATTTAACAGAACACACACTTTCTTCTAAATATACAATTTTATTCTATTGTTCCATAAGAACGTAGAAGATTTCAAGGCAACAACATTATTGTGTTTTTCTACAGATGCACTAATGGCTTTATTGCTCTGTTGATCTTTTTCTCTTATGCTGTAATAATACTGACATTAACCAATAGCAAGAAAACTGTATTTTACAGTAATTTTGTGTCCATATATTTTGGACAGCAATATATGCATGCATTGATGGAGACTAGCTGAGCTCACTATACTCTTTGTAAAAGATAACACACATATATCTGCCATGTACATAACAGGATCAATTTCATGAAAAAAATGGCAGAAATTTCATATTAATATCAAAATTTGTTTCTAATAATAATATATTTTACAAAGAGTTTAAATCTATGTTAGAAGAGCTTAAGCTATGCTTCATTGAAGACTAATTTCTGAGTACTTTTGAACAAAAACTGTAATTTCTATACTTGCTAACTCTCTGAAATTAAAACCCATAGAACTTTCCCCTCATCCATAATTTTGCGACGACATTAAATTTACTATGCGTAAAATGTTTAGTGCAGCAAATGTACAAAATTCAATGTAAAATAAAGGGAATTCCTTTTATAAGAATCCTTGAAGACCAGGTAGTAGAATTTCTTTCTGTCACACATGCTAAAATCCTTCTTTGTATCATAGATAAGTATTAAAATGGTAGCGAAGAACACCACTTCCCAGGCTATATACAGATTTCTAGTCCATATCTTGCGTTTCATACAAGGAACTATACCAAATCAGTCGCAAAATTGAGGCAGTATTTTAATACCTGAATAATTTAAATTGTATTTTATAATAAGTAAATTCAGTAACAGCCTGCCTTGAAACAATATGTATGTAATCATTATTTAAAATGTATGTAACAGTCATTGCATATACTTATGTTTATTATAAACGTGTTTTATAATGTTATGTGAATACATTATATACTTTAATAATGCAAGAGCTGTGAGAATAATAAGTTTTAAGTTGCTAACAATGAAAGCTCAATTTTTGAAGATTTAGAAGCTTGTAACAGTGATGTGTCATAATTTAAAATAGAGAGTTGAGGGTTGTTACACTACATCACTATAATAATCTTACTTGAACGCGTTTCGGGAGACGGCTTGTCCCCATCGTCAGCATTCTCTCTCAACTACAAAATACCTCCATATTCTTTAGTTGTTACGTGCGGCAATATCGATGTTTATTCTTTGCTTCTTATAGACTTGTAAGTCCAATTTAAGCTCAATTTTTGAAGATTTAGAAGCTTGTAACAGTGATGTGTCATAATTTAAAATAGAGAGTTGAGGGTTGTTACACTACATCACTATAATAATCTTACTTGAACGCGTTTCGGGAGACGGCTTGTCCCCATCGTCAGCATTCTCTCTCAACTGCCGAAACGCGTTCAAGTAAGATTATTATAGTGATGTAGTGTAACAACCCTCAACTCTCTATTTTAAAAAAAAATAAAATGCTAACAATGAGGTAACCTTGTAGCAATGAGTTTTGAGAGTTTGAAAGTTACTAGTCATGATTAGAGCAACGATAATGTAAAATTCAGTAACAGCTTAAAATTAGCCAATCAACAGCAAATAAAAGCTTTAAGTAAAATGCAGATATTCTATTGGACTAGAATTAGCCAATCAGAGACTTGAAATACCGAAGCTTACAGGTTTAACAGTAGAAATAATGTTCAGTTGCTGGCAAACCTTGCTAGTGAACAGATGGAAGATGTGCTCTCTACAGAAATATTACATGTGAATCATAAAATATGTATACATGCTAAGTGAAAGTATTAAAGATTCTCACAGTTCTAAAAAACTGTAGTTCTTCATAAAAAATGTGCAAGGATTAATAAAAGAAGTGAATTTAAAAACTTAAATTCTGTGATGTTTACAATTATTGTCATACCGCACCTTGCCTAAGAAATACATGACTCTACAAACATTACTGACGCAGCCGAGGCAAATTCAAACATAAATAATATATAGAAGCAATTTTAATAATAAAGTTAAATATTATATGTAAAACTTGGAGTGTAACAACAAAAACAATCTTTAAATCAGCTTCTCGTACGTAGCAGCGTATTGCATAATAACAGTAACTATTACGTAATCAACAAATTCAAACCGATGCCCAAAGCATGTTGCAAACTTCTTAAACAAAGTAAACTCCAAGAACAATACTACTTCAAGTTAGGCTTCCAATGCATGAAGCATAATAAATTACGTAAATATATTATGTAACCAAAATAACTACTTCAAAATATGTGAAACATATCACACAGCCATAGAATGCAAATAAGATAAATAATTCACAACAACCATTACTGCAGCCACTTACTGTACATTGCTTACTGTTGGTTATTTCTAGGGATGGCAGCTCGTTACTCTCAATACTTGGTGGTATCAAAGTATGTCTAATATTCGCTCACTTTATCTGGTAGGCTCGTGGTGAGTCGGGGTAATGCTGCTGTGTACCCGCTTAACCACAGAAATGGTGAGATAGTTGTAGGGTGGTATATTCAGTTGTTATGGTGAGGGATAGTTAAGAGGTAGCACTATGTTTACAGGTTCCTCAACAGTTGCCTTTTCAGGAGCTGCATCCATCTGCTGCTCTACTGGTGTTTGTTTGTTCCAAAAAGATTTTGTTTTAAATTTTGATTGACCACTCCCATGGGGAGAGGGGAGTACTTATGTTCATATATGTACTATTGGCTGGTTTAGTGCCTTTGTTACCAGGGATGTCCACACACCATACAGGGAACCTGGTAACGCCTGTCTAAAACTTTGAGATAAAACTTTGATACTTTAAATTTTTAAGTTTTGCATTATTGAAAGTTGTTGCATGTAACTTTACGCTAAATAAGGAATGAAAGGAGTCGAACACTTCACGTTATTGCCTCGCATGTGGCCACAAAGAGTTGTTGGAGTATAGTTCTTGGGAGACCTTGATAGCATTTTCTGTGGGCGAATGAATGCAATGTTCCATAGACACTCCAGTGTAAAATAAATACATGAAAAACAATGGGGGAAGGAAGTACTCATGCAACATGCAGCGTTAACTGAGTTAGAATGAAGCTGATTTAGCTGATGCACTAAATCGTGTTTCTGCAATAGCTTGGCTTGGTGACTCACTCGATGCCTCACTCCGTGAATCGAGCAAAACAAATCAGAACTTAAGATATGAGATAATATAGAGCAAAGAAATATTTCTTCTCTCAAGAACGCTTGTATTCATAAACAAAAATCTTTGTTTCCTTTATATCTCTGCATTTCATATAATACTTCCTTGATTTTTTTCTTCTTCAAATTCTCTTCAAAATGTCTAATATACCTTTGTATTAAACATGCATATGCTAATTTATGTGGGTGGGTAGTAGAGAGGTTTAATCCACTTATTATCAATTTCTTATTACCGGATGAAAAAATACATACGTTATGTGAAAGATGTGAATAGTGGTAAAATGGTGCCACACACCATTATTTTTTGTTGTTTAGAGTTTCATGTAAATATATACTAGTTTATATTTTCAAGATTAAAGAATAGTTACTAGTATTTGTTTTTCTATGGATGGAACATTCTTTAAAAGAAAGTTTTCAGCACAAAATATAGTTACATAAAGAGAAGTATAGAAATTATTTTATTTTACTTCTAATGGGGGATATATGACCCATGGCATCATTGCTGCCAATTGGAGAATGCCAAACAGCAACAGGAATTAGTTTACAATGCAAAATTGGTTACATGTGTTTATACACAGGAAACTACTAATAAGATTATAATTCAGTAAACAAGCTATCGCCTTTACAGTTTTATACACAATGAATATCCAGTATCAGTGCTCAAAAAATTAGTATCAGTATTGAGAAATAGTGGTATTGTCTCATCACTACTGTCCATTCCAAACCAGAGTTCCCTCTGATGTAAACAGAAGCACGTGCTTCTGCTTGTCACGAACCCAAGAATTACGCCAACATAAATAGTTCCTTAATACATGTACTGTATTATGAAATATTAGAGCAGGAAAGGTATAGAACTGCACATTTTATTGCGGTTATCATAAGAACTCATTGTTAAAGGTAATGGATATATACTAGCTGTTAAGAGATTACAAAATATGATTTTCGTCTGCTGTTGCGCTAACCTGAGAGCATCTTGCTTGTTAATACCAACCGTATGCATGACTGAAACTCTTACATATACATGCAGCAATGAATTCCCAGAGGTGCTATCCGAGTATCGAATAAACACTTTGCGTAACACAGGATATATCATAAGCGAACAGTCATTCACAATACGCTAGCACACGTATGCTCAGCTCAGGTCAAATCTTGTGATTTAATCAGTTGAGCTCACACGACAGAGGAAGGTGCGTGTGGTGCGAATAGACTGTTCAAACACAAAAACGGGAAACAGTTAAAAAGTGGCTAAAAACAAACAATACTTCATATATTCACCTCACTATTAGAAAATTACCCGACACTTGCATTAGTGAATATTGCGAAACTAATATCCGATTTTACAAGCGTTTCAGTGAGAAGTGTAACCAAAATGAGCAGGGAATATAAACAGACATAATAGAACATAGAAGAGGATAAAATGTGGGAACTTGATTAACGTGCGACAATGCTGTGGAATTGTGGATAAGCTTGTTATTATTTTGGAGATAGTTCGATTCCGATATGGCAGCCGAGTCATCTTCGGAGGATTCGGATTTGGGTGTTGTACCTTTGCCCTTGGATTGTGATTAATGTAAGTAAAGTTCATTGCTGCATACTTATAAAATCGATTGTTACCTCAGGTTGCATTTTGAACTATGATTCTAATGCAGGGCGCATTTTTATAGATTTAAATAGTGTTCACTAAGCACGTGAGAGGGGAACAAGCAGCCATTAAGGGCAGGAATTGCGAACTACTTTCGCGCGGATAATACAAAGAGTTTGTTTTCAGTGAAAGGCACTCTGGTTTGGAATGGACAGTAGTTATTACTAAAGATCAATAGTGATGCAATAAAATTTTAAACCTCAAAAAACAAAATATGCATGCATTGCATTTTGCTGTAGCCCTGTGAAGCGGAAGCATAATGAAGGATAGATGTGCAGATAAGCTCTGCCCTATCTTGGAAGTATATATTATTAGAGTGGTATATTTGGACTGTGATCTTAAGTTAGTGAGAAGTCTTACATTGCTATCACAAAAAGATTTACAATATAATGCTAACAGCTTAAGGAAATTAAAGAAACACGGTCTAGTAGTAAAGAAATATTGTGGGTTATAATGGATGTTACGTACATAGATGGGAATGTACTTTGAGTAGGAATAATATATAACCCCTCCATTTCCTCCTTAATCAAATACAAAAAGATATAGATAGGCTGAAGGAGAAATTTGTAACTACAGAGGTAATACTAATGGGAGACTTTAATATCAGGATTGGGGAAAGCCATACTTATGTTGGAAATGATTGGATGAGTGATGAAATGGTGTTTAAAAGTGAGAAATTTAGGCAAAACAAGGACAAATTTGTTGATAAAGAGTGTGAAAAATTTATTGATTTATGTGAGTTGAATGCTTTAGAAATTTTGAATGGAAAATATGGGGAAGATGAACAAGGATAATTTATCTTTGTTAGTAATAATGGGCAGAGTGTAATAGATTTTTTGTTGTGGCCTCTTAATTTAGGGCATATTTTAAGAAATTTTAAGGTAATAAATTTAAGTTCAACCAGCGGGCATTATCCACTGATTGTGGATTTTATGATGCACACAGCACAAGTAAAACACAATCCAAGAGTGGAAAGGTATTGTAAAAAATCTGATGTGTTGCACTCACATGACTTTCTCTACTCTTGTACAATCTATTTTTACAAACGCCTATTCTCCATATGTTTCATGTTAATCGAGATATCGAGATGTCAATCTTATTGGTAATTTTCTTGTAGAAGCAAGGGGAATATGGTAGGTTTTAAGCGATAGTCAAATATTTTAACGCTGGTTGCTATGTGGTGCATTCCATTCTCTTTGCATGTCCAGGACATAAAAAAAATGAATAACGAATTTGAGAAAAAGTATAAATATTGGAAAATTTAAGGGAATAACAAGCAATATCTCGAAAACGGTTCACTCAACAAAAGAAATGTATATGACATGAATTGTGTATTTTAATGCGATCTACATTTTTTGTGTAGTAAAATTTTGTCTATCTCTTATGGTTTACCAGTTATGCAAAAGTCATTCACAATGAAGAATACTTTTGGAGACATTCCCAGAAAATTTGAGATATACATTTCATTTCTCATGACATTATCTTAAACATGTGATATTTTCATCAAAATCGTTAGAGCCATTTTTGAGAAAATTAAAATTTTCGAAAAATGTTCCATGTAAAGGGTAGTGGGATGGTGGGGGGATTTTCTTGAAAACCTTCGTGTCGCATCTCTGGAAGATACTGAACCTAAATACCAAGTTTGGTGTTTATCCGACTGTTCGTTTTTGAGTTATGCTGTTCACAGACACACACACACACACAGACATGTTTCCAAAAATGCTTTTTTTTTGGATTCAGGGGGTCTCAAAACATGTATTTCCGGTGAAATCTCGGTATCGAATTTTTGGGTGGAATGCAATACTTCCCCTACTTTCTCTACGTAGTAGAGAAAGTAAAAGAGTATATTAGCTATAAATGGAAAGAAGAATTTTGTGACACATTTAAACAGACTCTAGATTCAAATCATGGAAAGATATGTCTATGTGGAGTAACATTCATGGTTAAGAATAATCAAATAAAGAGTGCAACGGACATCCTTAATACTGTTATGCAAAGGGCAGGAGAGGAAATGAAAGCAAAAAAAGAGGGTTTACATAAAGGATAAGGACTGGTTTGACAAAGAATGTAGGGATCAAAAAGACAAGTAAAACAACTGCTGGTTAGGTGGAGGGAATTAGGTGACACAAAATCTAGAGATTATATGCATGGGAGGAACTCTCATAATTTATTGTTAGAACAAAAGAAAAGGGACTGGAGAGAAAATAATGAGAGGAATTTGATAAAGTGTCTAAATGAAAATAATGTTAATAAGATATGGCAGGCTCTCAAGTGATACGGTAATTTGTATCACAAATTACTCAAATTTGAATAATTATTTTAATATGAATATGTATTTTTATGTAACATTGATTTCAGAGGTTTATTAATTGTAAATAGTATTGGTAAATAATAATATACGGCTCTACTGAAACTGTCAACAATAACGCAATAAAGCAGAAAGGGATTGAGTTGTTTATCGTTACCGGGAACCAGGAAGTTACGTAATGTTTCGCGCCTTTTCGGTAAAAGCTTCTAGAACATTCTATAAAAGTAATTTGTATTAGTGGTTTTCATTGGATAGTAAAATAGACGCTAATGTTGGCGCGTTTTATTAGCCAATAGCATTTCATTTATAATCTTTAGGCGTATCTTAAGGCAAGTCTATAAATAAGCCATGTCTGAGGTAAGCGTCTCCCAGTGTTCAACAAGATTCTCAACAAGTAACACGTCAGCTCCCAGTTCAACAAGATTCTCATGTCGGTCTCTAAATTCATAAAGTTACGCGCAGCAGAAGTACGAGAAATCTTATAAAGGATTATACAGTTAAATATATAAAGTTGAAGTACGTGAGTTAAAAGTGAGAAGTTATTACAAACAGTTTCAGTATGGCGAGTATCCAAATTAATTTGTGAAAGTGTTCGTGAACGTGTTCTGCAATAAAGATTATAAAACCAGTTTCTTCATCAGTATCATTTATAGACAAAAGATTCCTTTCCGCTTCACAACCTGCAAGAGTTAAATGTCTACCTAAATAGCTAGCCGGAAGACAATATACATAACCTTAAAACTAATTCATAAAAAAAAATTGCTACGTCAGAGGGAACTACGAGCCAGACCAACGAATGACGTCACACAAGATGGCTGCACGCGTGAGGTAAGCAACATTACGTGAGAAACATTATCCACCACGTGGGGACACAAACACACAAATACTACTCTCAAATTGGCTCCCATACGTGGGGCAGTTAAAGTGAAGTAAACACAAAATTTGCAATGTTCTCTCGCAAATTGGCGCCCGGACGTGGGGCGAAGTGACTAGGAAAGGAAGGCAAAGTGACCAGGAAAGGAACAAGAATAACCAGGATAGTAGCAGAATTAACCAGGAAAAGGCGAATGCAGCAGTAAAATGATCTACAAGACGCAGATTCCAGAAACAAGAGGAGCAACAAATGACGCGGATAAGTGGACGCAAAAACGAGACAACGTAGATTCATCATAAAACAACGCAGAAGCGACATACAAATCTAGGAGAAAGGGGCAGAACGCTGGACATCAAAGCTGCAGCATCAGACAGCATCAAAAAGGTAATTAAATGAGACTTAGGAGCGGTAGGAAAATAAAAACAATGGCTGCTAGCAATACAGAAGAAATAATTATGGAGGGAGATAATGTAACAGTTAGTTGTAATTCAATACAGGTTACAGGAAATAGTCCAGATTTTTTAGGATTTGAGGATGAAAATGTTAGTGCAGAAAGTGAGAATAGAATAGCAGGAAATGTTAATTTTGATGCTAGTATGATGATGGAAATGATGATAAATATGAAAAATATGAGGGAAGATATACAAAAGAGTCATAGGGAATTAAGGGAAGATATGCAAAAGAATAATGAGAAATTAGAACAAAAATTAACTCAGAGTATAAGGGAAGAAATTTGTAAGAATAATGAGAAATTAGAAAAGAAAATAGATCAAAACAGGGAAGATATGCAACAGAGTCATAGGGAATTAAGGGAAGATATTGGTAAGAGTTTAGAACAAAACAGGGAAGAAATGGAAAAGAAATTCATGGAGTTAGACAGTAGTATGATTAGAATGAAAAATGAAAATCAAGAAATGATAGCAAATGAAATAGGTGAAGTTTCACAGAAAATGTTAGACATGAGCAGGGAAATATCCAACCAAAAAAATGAGGTTAACAATAAAATAGAGCATGTTAATGTAAAATGTACAGAGCTAGGTAGCCGAATGAGTAGCATTTCAAGTGAGTTAAAAGGGATGATGGAGGCTACAAATGCAGATTTAATACAGGTGCAAGTTAATTTCAGAGGGGAAATATCTGAAGTTCAGAAGGAGTCAGAAAAACAGAGAAATAAATTGTCTAATGAAGTTAAAGATTTGAATCAAAAGCTAACTTCTGAAATTAACAAACACCAAACTGTTCAAAATGAGAATAATAAGAAATTGGAACAGACAATAGAAAATCTGCAGGGTACTGTAAATAGGTTAGAATTGAATTCAAGGGCAAATATATGTGATGTGCATGTGTCAGATGTACAAAATAATGATAGAGGTAGTTCCTCAGGTATGATAAATAATGTGAGTGATGCGGCAGCTTCATCTATAGCTAATGCTGAAACTCAGAGTGCACAAGTTACACTAGAGAATTTAAATATGGGAGTAGGGAATTTGCAAAATTACAATCATATCTTAAGTGATTTTCCACTTCCAAAATTTAATGAAAACTCCAGTCCAGTACAGTTCATTGCAGAATTATCAGAGTATTTTCAAATTAAAAAAATACCTGAAGCATTGAAAATGATAGTTGTCAAAAGATGTTTGGACCAGAAAACCTTAGATTGGTTACAAATGGTATCAGGGGGTGAAATTTCATATGAATCCTTTAAAAGATTATTCATGAACAGATTTTGGAATGTTACGGTACAGCAGAGAATACGAGCAATGCTTAGTCATGGTCAATTTAATCCACGAGAGGGAATATCGATGACTGATTACTTACTAAAACATGCAAGTCAGGTTAGAAACTTGTCACCTCCAATCAGTGAGGAAGATTTTGTGAGTTTGCTCGCAAGGCATTATCCTATAAGGATACAAAATTACTTATTAATTGCAAAACCACGGAACATCTATGAGATGACAGAATTAATAACAGCTTTGGAACAACAGGAAGAAGATATGTCTCGGGAGTGGGAACATAGATTTTTAGATGTACGAGATAGAAGAAATTACCAAGGTAGTTATCAACGAATAAGAGGACAAGACAGACATCATGAAATTAATACCAGACAACGGTATCAATCATATGTTCCACAATTTGAAAGATCAAGGATAGATAGGAGACCAGGCCGGCAGGAACAAATAAATTATGTCAGGACAGAAAGATTGCCTGAAAGAGGGCAAAATTATGGAAGGAGGCACACTAGGCAGAGGGGAAATTTCACTCACTGGAGGGAAAATAATAACCGAGAAAGATCTGCGGAACGGCAAGAAAATTACGTGCCAAGGGGACAAAATGTCAGAAATCGAGGATTTCGAACTCGAGGAAGGGGAACTCAAAACAATGGTAGCGACACTGAGATAGATTTAGCGCCTGTTAGGAATGGCAGTCCCGTACGTGAACATGGAAATAACCAGGAAAACTGTTAACAGACTCCTGTGTAGTAGGTTCTCAGGACGTCTTTAATAATTCAGTATCCATTACCAATACAAATCATACACCTACACATACACCCTGTAATAAGATTACAGCAACAAAAGATAAAGGAGAAAATTTTGAATCACCTCATATTAGAATGGAAATTGCGAAGAAAGAAATCATTGCAACTATAGATTCTGGTTCATCAGCTTCAATTTGCTCACAGAAATTTTACATAAATTTGATTAATGAAGGTAACAAAATTATGGCTCTTCCCACTAGTAATTTAGTTTGTCGTGTTGCAATCGGAAGAACTACACAGGTCATAAAAACACAAGCTCTACTTAGCATACTTATTGGCGGAGAGAATTTTGAGGTTATGTTTCTAATTGTAAACCACCTGATTTGTGACATAATTATAGGATGTGACTTCCTACATGAATATGAAGCATGTATAGATTTTAAACATGAAGAGTTAAAGATAACAAAAGAAGATAGAGAAATAAGGGTACCATTTATAAAAGAAAAAATTTCTGTAATCGAGATGACAAAGGATGAGAAAAATATTTGTGACCAAGAGTTTTTTGTGCAAATAACAGAAACTGATAGAAATAGTCAGATAAAGCAGGTAGTCACAGAATATGAAGGGAATACCACGCCATATTTTCAACAGCTAGCAGAAATGCCAGAGAAAGTAGAGGAATTTACAATCCAAACAAAAGACGACCATGTGAGCGAGACAAACAACAGCAGGAAAGAGAAGAGAAATGAGGAAATAATGCACAAGTGTGAAGAAGCTTATAATCTTACGATAATGCAAAAACAAATCCTTCATGATGTTTTGATGAACAATAGTTCAGTTTTTAGTACTATCCCAGGCAGATGTAATGTATATCAGCATACATTTCAAGTAGAAGACGTACCACCATATAGGCACAAGTATGACAATTTACCTATAAGTCTTCGAGACAAAGCTAGACAATTAATAAATAGCATGTTAGAAAATGGGATTATTGAGCAAAGTAATTCTCAATACATAAATTCAATCTGCTGGAGTATTAAACGAGATGGTAGTTTGAGATTAACTTTAGACGGCAGATATGTCAACAAGTATATGAAACCAGATCATTTTCAAAGTGAGGGAATTGAACAACTAATTACAAAACTTTCAAGAGGAAGATTTTTGACATCCATCGACCTCACTGCATCATATTGGCAAGTGGAATTAGATCCGCAAGTGCGTGATTACACTTCATTTCAGTACTCAGGGATTCAGTATCGCTTTTGTGTAAATCCTTTTGGTTTAAAAAACTCAGGAAGTGGATTTTTGAGAGCCATTCACAATATCTTTGGAAATTCTGCAGATGACTTTTTAATAAAGTATATTGACGACTTCTTAATCATTAGTCAAACATTTGAAGAACACATGAATAATGTCCATTATGTGTTAAATAAACTACAACAACATGGTATGACTGTGAACATACTAAAATCAAAATTTTGTGTCAAGGAAATAAATTTTCTGGGTTATGTAGTAGATGAACGAGGTATAAGACCTGATCAGAAAAGAATAGAAGCAATAATGAAAATTCCGCCACCCAGGAACGTAAAACAAATTAGACGTCTCTTAGGGGTATTGAACTTTCAGAGTAAGTTCGTACCAAGATATTCGGCTGAAATAGAACCACTGCGGCAGCTACTCCGAAAGAACAATAAGTGGAAATGGACAGAGGATCATCAAAAATGTTTTGAGAGAGTAAAGGAACTCTTTGCTAAGTCCATATTACTTGAGAGGCCCAGAGAAGATTTGGAATATGAAATTTATGTCGACGCATCAATGCAAGGATACGCCGGAATTTTAGGACAGCGAGACTTCAACAATGACTTTCACGTCATCAGTACAGCTTCTAGAGGACTTACAAATATTGAGCGAAATTCTTCAGTGACTCAGTTAGAAATTGGAGCACTATATTTCTCATTAATTCGTTTTAAAACCTATATTTATCAGCAAAAGGTGAAAGTATATTCAGACCACATCAGCTTAACTTTCATACAACGGTGTAGATTATGTAGTGGAAAACTTGCTAGATACATTCATGCAATATCTGCATTTGATATTGAGATTATCCACATTCCTGGCAAAAATAATACCTTCAGTGATTTGCTGTCAAGATTGAACTACAACCCACAAATTCCCGAAAATATTGAAAGGCCTAGAAATGAAGTCAAAATATTGACAATTGAAATTCCTTTAAGCAAAGAAATGATTAGAAAATTGAAAAATATCGGGGAAATTCAAAATGAGGATGCAAAATTATTTGAACTTAAAGAAAAAGCACCATTGATTGAGGAGGCAAAGAAAGAAATTATAGCAATTCGAGATGGGACATTATACAAGAAGCATGGAAAAGAAATGCCTAGTTGGAAGGTAATGGTTCCGAAAAGCATGGAAAAGGAACTAATTAAGAATTTTCATGAAGGGTTAGCACACTCCGGGACGGACCGAACAACTTCTATGATTTTAGAGAATTTATACATATCCAAATTGCGTCAAAAAGTTCGGAAATTTATATCGTGCTGCAACCTGTGTCAGAAGGCAAAGCAAATAAATGCAGCATATGCATTTGAAACTAATTCGGTTATAAGGGATAAGCCGAGATGTGTAATTAGTATTGATATTCATGGTCCGATGCCTCCAAGTCAATTTGGAAATAAATATATATTTGTCTGTTATGATATATTCAGCAAATATGTAAGAATTTACCCTTTGAGAAAACCTACAGGTTTAGCATGTTTAAATAGATTACTTAAATCATATGTGATAGAAGAAGGACCTATTCAATCTGTATTGAGCGACAATGCTTCGTACTTCACAGGAAAAAAATTTATGGATGGACTGAAAGAAAATGGCATTAAACAATATTTTTCGTCAAGATACAGACCGAACTCCAACCCAGTGGAGAGGGAAATTAAGGAAATTTCAAATTATTTAAGGGTGTTATGTCATCGAAAACACACCCAATGGTATGGATACGTGAACTTTGTTCAGAACCTACTAAATGAAACCATAAACAATGTGACAGGATATAAACCATGTGAACTTAAGTTGGGAAAGAAGATCAATACAATGTGTAAAAAAGTTCCAGAAGCCATTCCAGATGCGCATTCGATACCACCAACAGAAGAAGAGATGTTCCGAAAAGCATTCGAGAGGATGATGAAAAAAGCCATAAAAAGAAAAATTAAACATGAAGAAAAGAAGAGAAAGGAATGGAGGATCAAAATAGGAGATTTAGTTTTGGTTAAAACCAAGAAATTATCGGATAAAGAAAATAAACTTTATTGGCGAATGTTTCTCAAATACCATGGACCATATGAAGTTGTTGAAGTGTATGGAACTAACACATATGAGTTATGTAATCCAACAACTCGAAAAAGCATAGGAAAGTTTCATATTGAGATGCTTAAACCATACAACCATGAAGATCATGGTGAAATAAAAGACAATGATGATAAATAGTAAATGCTGGATAGTTAAAGGCGAAATGCAGAACAATGTATTGGAACGTAAGAGGGTTAAATAAAAATGTAAATCATATGAATGGAGAAATAAATTGTGGTCATGACTAACTGTTTGAGAAGAAAATAAATAAATTAAATATTTTTTTGTAACTGTAACAACATTTAAAAATTAAGAATGCAAAGATTGAAACTTAAGATGTTATATTAAAGTAAAGTACATGAATACTATTACAAGAGTATTGTTAAAATAAAATTCAAAATAACAAAAATGGTAAAAATAAATAAAACAAATACTTATGTAGCAAACAGAAAATGTGACACAGTGCCTAGATTTAAGAGATGTAAATATATGTAAAGGGTAAATATTTTGGTAAATATGTATGGTAATTACAAAAAAAATTCTTGAATTGATAAATTTTTGGTAACAATATAAGAAAGTAAACCATTTTTTTGTAACACTAGTTAAATAATTTAGGGTAAAGTATTTGCTATAAAAAAAAAAAAAAAAAAATTTATTGTAACGACAGATTAATATCAAAACAAATTAAACCAAAGCCAGTAAGTAGTGGCGAGATAAAACATATGTCGTGTGTTAAACGCGTGTGAAGTGTTAAGTGAAAGTGATAGCGTGTGTTACAAGATTTAGGAGACTAAAAACAAAATTATAAAATTTCAAAACAGGTTATAAATATTTATAATTATGTTTCTAGTGGGGCATATGATACGGTAATTTGTATCACAAATTACTCAAATTTGAATAATTATTTTAATATGAATATGTATTTTTATGTAACATTGATTTCAGAGGTTTATTAATTGTAAATAGTATTGGTAAATAATAATATACGGCTCTACTGAAACTGTCAACAATAACGCAATAAAGCAGAAAGGGATTGAGTTGTTTATCGTTACCGGGAACCAGGAAGTTACGTAATGTTTCGCGCCTTTTCGGTAAAAGCTTCTAGAACATTCTATAAAAGTAATTTGTATTAGTGGTTTTCATTGGATAGTAAAATAGACGCTAATGTTGGCGCGTTTTATTAGCCAATAGCATTTCATTTATAATCTTTAGGCGTATCTTAAGGCAAGTCTATAAATAAGCCATGTCTGAGGTAAGCGTCTCCCAGTGTTCAACAAGATTCTCAACAAGTAACACGTCAGCTCCCAGTTCAACAAGATTCTCATGTCGGTCTCTAAATTCATAAAGTTACGCGCAGCAGAAGTACGAGAAATCTTATAAAGGATTATACAGTTAAATATATAAAGTTGAAGTACGTGAGTTAAAAGTGAGAAGTTATTACAAACAGTTTCAGTATGGCGAGTATCCAAATTAATTTGTGAAAGTGTTCGTGAACGTGTTCTGCAATAAAGATTATAAAACCAGTTTCTTCATCAGTATCATTTATAGACAAAAGATTCCTTTCCGCTTCACAACCTGCAAGAGTTAAATGTCTACCTAAATAGCTAGCCGGAAGACAATATACATAACCTTAAAACTAATTCATAAAAAAAAATTGCTACGTCAGAGGGAACTACGAGCCAGACCAACGAATGACGTCACACAAGATGGCTGCACGCGTGAGGTAAGCAACATTACGTGAGAAACATTATCCAAAACGTGGTGAAGTAAACAATATACAATTTGTCCTCTCGCACAAGTCGACCTATAATAAATGTTTAACTAAACCCAATATTGAGCCAGGACAATGGGTGGAGTATTTTAAAACATTATATGGGGAACACAGGAGTATAGGAATTATGGGATTTCTGGAAATAGGGAATGTTTTTGTAGAGATACGGGATGGTGAAATTAGGAATGAGTAAATAATAAGACAAGTTAAGTTACTGAAGAAAAATAAAGCTACTGGAATTGATGGCATCCCAACAGAGTTTCTTAAGGAGTGGGGTACTGAAACAAGAAGAGTGAAAATTTTATTAGATTTATTTAATGTAATTATTACAATGGGTTATGTACCTAAACGATGGAGGGAAGCTATCATCCATTCTATATATAAAGGCAACGCTAATCTCGATAAACCTAATAACTAGACGTATTGCATTACTATCTAATATAGGAAAACTTTTTTGCGGGCATTTTGGCGGCTAGACTCAATTTGGGTTGAAGGAAATAATATCCTTTCAAAATTCCAGATGGGCTTTCGCAAGGGAAGAAGAAACAACTGATAATTTATTTATTATAAAAACATTAGCAGACAAATATTTAAAAGAAAAAAGGGGTAAAATGTATATGGCTTTAGTAGACTTACAGAAAGCTTCTGATCGAATTGAGTTACAACTTCTGTGGCATAAATTGGTGTGTAAGGGAGTAAGTCAGCAATTGGTGAATATTCTTAAAGCACTGTATTTTGAGAACACCTTCTGTGTAAGGGTAAAGACAGGCTGTGTAACAAGAGAAATTCAACAAAAGAAAGGTCTCATGCAAGGATGTAAGTTAAGCCCAGTTTTAATTAATTTATACATAGATGATGTCTTACTAGAAATTGGAAGGAATAATAACTGTGCACCAGTAATTTACAACATCCAAATTACAGGACTTCTTTTTGCAGATGACCCAGTGGTAGGATCTATTACAGTAAGTGGTTTAAAACAATCATTACAAGCAATTGATGTATATTGGAAAGAATGGAGGTTAAAAGTGAATCAAGAGAAAACACAGATTGTGGTATTCAAAAAGGCAGGGGGGGGGGAATTAAGCAAATATGAAAAGTGGAAGGGAGACAATAAAGATTACAGGATGGTGCATGACTGTATTTATTGAGGAGTAAAAATAGATGGAGGTAATAAATGGGAGAAACAAAAGAAGTTTGCATTGGCAAAAGGTAAAGGGGCGATGGCAGCAATTAGAAGCTGCAAATATAGAGTACCTAATATAAATGTTAAATGGCTGGAAAAAGTTTATGAGATGGTTGTGGAGGCAAAAATGATGTATGGTATAGAAATATGGGGATCAGATAGAGGATGGGAAAGTATAGATGAGGTGCACAGGATGTTTTATAGAGAAATACTAGGGTTACCAAGGCAATTGTAAGACAGGTAGCGCAATTAGAGATGGGCAGGGTGGTGACTAAGGGGAAGATAATGGAAAGAGCTTTGAAATTTTGGTTCATGACTTTAAATTTAGGAAAAAGTAATGTGTTAAGACAATGTATAGAATACCAAGAGAATAGTTTAATGAATGATGGATGATTAAGTAATTTACGGAACATTTTGGAGAAAAATGGGTTAGGAGTACGTGGAGGAGAGAAAATAACGTGAAAAATGTTTGGAAAAGGCAAAGAAACGACTGGAAGATATAGAAATACAAAACATGTTCAGTGAGATTGCAAAAAAAGAGCTCATTGGTTTGCTATAGCCCAATGAAAAATATATAGACATAGTAAATAAAGAAGAGAGAGAATCTATTGCATGAGTAAGAACCGGAGCATGGAGGCTAAGAGGGTTAAGACAGGGTATTCCTCAAAACCAATGTCCAATATGTGGTGGTAATGAAAGCATTGAACACATAGTATTTAAGTGCCAAGGAACAGAAAATTGGAGAAGAGAATTTATTAAAAAGAAGTGGTTGAAGGGGGATAGAAATACACGTATAATCGAAATGATGTGCAAGGACGCTAGGAGCACTGGACAGTTTTTGACTAAAATAAAAAATAAATGGCTTTGGACAGTGGATAGAGAAAAGTAAGAGGTAGCATATCTTACTTACTTTGAATGGAAAACTATGGCGAATGTGTGATGGTAAAGTAATCAATAAGTCACAAGTGGAAAAGCAAGTGGAAAAAACTGAAAAACTGAAGCAAGATAATTTATTGACGGGAAATTGTAAAATGTAGATAAAATGTAGTGATTGTCTACAGCAGAGAGAAAACGAGACTCGCAGGCGCTGTTCCCTCTTTGCAACCGTCCCTGTGTTTTTCACATGCTGCTGAGTGATGCAGTGCGTGTTGCATATTTGGTGACTCGTGGAAGGAAGTTGTTTTTGCCACCCTTAGTCTACAGAATGAGTGGCCAGGGTCAAAGTTCAGTAGACAATCAAATCGTAAATCTCTTAGCACAATAAATAAAATAAAAATATAAATTAATCTTCTATCATGTCCATGGTGGAGTACTGCAACACTTTGAATCAACCCAGACTGTACAAAAGGTATCTATTGCCATAAAGTAGTAAAAACGCCTTGCTTCCGTAAAAGTTATATGCAGTGTAGATTATTGCTATATTTTTAAATGTACATCTATGCTGATCTAATTTTTTCACAAAATATTTGCATTTAATACAATTCACAACATGAACAGAAAAGCCAATTTCCTAGACTGTGCATGCAGACACTAAATGGAAATGACGCCCAACTTTGTATGTAGTATATAAAGTGATAGAGTGAATACTTAAATGTTACATCACTCATCCTTGGTTTCACTTTGAGATACAAATGTGGAAATGTTTCCTGATGCCAGTGTAACTAAAGGAAATATCAATGTCCTTCATATTTTATGAATTCATGATTTGTTACTTTTAAATGGATCAGTGGCTCTGGAAATAGGATATTAGCAACATTTATTTTAGCAACACGTCGGTTATCAAAGATTACATATACCTAATAATCTGTGACTTTGCAGACAATGTTGTTACAGTACACTGACTGGAGTGATCAAGAAGCAAGGCAAAGGAAGCTTGGCTTGGTAATTGCCAAGTTGTAACCTGTGTACCAAAATGCCTAAAAGAAAGTGCAGCAACATAGTTTTTAGTCATTCAAAGTTAGTCTTGCAGTAGTAAGTGGGTTATATTATTTCAATGTTAAGCAAGTATGCAACTACTCAACTACTAATGCACATGGTTTTTCCTGATATCAACGCAATGTATAGATGAAACAAACAATTTATCAGTTGAAATTTGTCAATGGTATTGTTGTAGTGAAACATAAATGTTTTCTTCTTTCTTTTGCAGTTTATATCTTTACATTTGAACTGCAAACGTATTAAAATACTCTAAACATCTCATTTTACAATTTTAGTGACATGTGTACTGAAGACAAAAAAAGAAAAATTAAAAACCTTATCTTATATTCCTCATTGTAAAGTACAGCTGAGTACATTAAACAAGCCTGCTGTTTTGTATATGATCAGCTTCTCAGATCAGTACAATTGAACACAAACTTATTCGATTGTGTTATCTGTGTTTAATTCTCTCCCCCTCTCTCATGTACAATATATACCAAATGTAAAATTTATTTTCAATTTAAAAACAAATAATTTGAATAGTTCATGCTATATAATTTATTTTCACATGTAATTACTAAGCTCTGGATTCATAGGTTCTGACTTATTTTATTCCTAACCTCCTACACTCCAAACTTCGGTTTATTTTAATGTTTTAGTTACCGAGTAATATACTTAAATTTTATAGAGCCTAAATTGACCTAATTTTACATTACAACCTAATAAAACCTATTTTTCATGATAGAACCTAAAAGTGCCTAATTCGGTTATTTAAGCAAATAAGAGTAGATTTCTGAATATAAAAGTATTTTTAAAATGAAGGGAGACCGTTCGAATAAGGAAACTATTAAATAATTAGATTATGAAATCTTGCACAATACCTTACAATAATATACTTTAATTAAACCGTCCCTCACAATAATAAACTAATTAAAATGTTCGCCGCCTTTGTTATCATTTTCTAACTATTGTCGAAAGAGGTGGTCAGTGGCACGCAGCATTTCTGAAATGTGTGATGTTTACAAGCCAAACAATAGGTGAAAACTAGAGGCAAACATTTTAAATAACGCTGTTTAGTAGTATGCATTATTGCTTCTTCCGTTATAGGGAGTTTCTAACACGAAATTTTTAAAATTCAGTGGCAAAATATTCAGTCTTCTTGCTACTGGTGACGATAGCAGTCGTTTGCACCATGCCCAAAAGCAAATCATCAAGAAGTTCTCTGCTCCACGAGTGGATCCTGATCAACAAAAGCTTTTCTAGAGATGGAAAGGTTATTTATTGTAATGCATGTCAGAAGCAGGTAGGAATAATTTCTTGTGTTTTTCATATTTTGGTAATTCTTCACCCTGCTATTTTTTAAAATAATACTGGAGTGCAACTTAAAGTATGCCCTCTTTAGACTCCATCACACATCCAAAATTATTTAATACTTATTTGCCGGCGATGGGTATTTAAATTGACTAATTTTCTTGTTTACATTTAATTTACAGGAGCCAGCAGAAAAACGTTCTCACTTGGTGCAACATCGACAATCAGCAACTCATTCTGCAAATGCTGTTAGGAATGAATCTCAAAAGAAGCAGTTTCTTAACATCAAAGCCAGGAAGTTCTAATGAAGCCAAAGTTAATTCATTTAGCATGCATTAATGTAAAGCTTTTACTGCTGCTAATATACCAATTGCTACACTACAAAAGCCAATATTGAAAAACTTTTTTCACCAGGTAAGTCCACCTTAAGAAAGAATGTATTGCTCCAGTTGTATGAGAAAGCTATTGAAGACATAAAGGACGAAAAAAGGGATGCTTGTGGTAGATATTGCTGCCATAGTTGTGGGCAAACTCACTTCTGAGGAACCCAATACGCCCCATGTCATCCTATGCAAGGAGCTTCAACAAACCAACCACTCTACAATATCAATTGCAGTGAGGGATGTTTCAAAGGTCATATGGCCAGATGCAGAAGGAGAGGAAAAATTGAGATTGTTACTGACCGACAGTGCAGCTTACATGTTGAAAGCTGGTGAATGTTTAAAGGCTTTCCATCCTCATATGCTCCATGTCACCTGTCTTGCACATGGACTCCAACGGTAGCTGAAAAGATTCGGAAGAGCATCCTACAGTCAACAAAATAATTTCTTCAGTGAAGGTTTTCTTGAAAGCACCAAATCGAGTGGTGATATTCAGAGAGAAATATCCTTCGATACCGCTGCCTCCACAGCCTGTAGTGACACAGTGGGGTACGTGGCTATCAGCAGCAATGTATTATGTGGAAAACTACACAAGCATCGTAGAGGTAACTGATTCATTAAATGAACTTGATGCAGCTGCCATTGTAAAGGCAAAGAAAGCATTGCACTCAGGAGCAGCAGTACAGGAGTTGAGCTATATCAAAGCAAATTGCTTTCACTTTGAAAGTGCAATAAAAAAATTGGAAGAATCATCTCTCCCCATGTCAGAAGCATTGCAAGTCATAAAGGTGGTAAGAAACGAAGTAGTACCTGGAACAAGTGGAGAATCTATAAAAAAAGAAGTTAAAAGCTGTTTTCGACCAGATTTCAAGGTCGTAGCAACAATTGGCCACGTTCTCTGTGGAGAAAAAAATGCAGGGATCATTGAGTTGGAATCCTAAGGAAATAGCCGAGATGAAGTTCGCACCTCTTGCCTCGTGTGTAGTGGAACATAGTTTTTCCGCTTTCAAGTCATCCTCCGTGGACTAGTGGTACCGTGCTAGCCTCTAGTTCCCAAGGTCGCGGGTTCAAACCCAGCGGAGGGCGATGGATTTTTCGGGCGTAAAAATCCTTAGCATGGCTTCCTTCGGAAGGGAAGCAAAGCCGGTGGTCCCGTGTCATAGATTTACAGCACGTAAAAGAACCTCAAGCCTGATAAAGAGGCCTCTGAGCAAAATTACCGGACTTTCACGCCCAATATGGAATGGGACGCTAAGAACCATAGTAGTTAAAGAGCGCCCATAAATAAGACTCAATTTAAATTTTTTTTCGCTTTCAAGCGCATTTTAATAGAAGACAGAAGGGGGTTTACACCTCACAATCATTCCAAGTACTTCATTGTTCAGTGTCATACTAGGAGTGCAAAATGAGTACTGAAAACTTTTGCATTTGTAGTGTTTTTAAAGTATAATATTAAAGCAAAATGAGTATACTCAGTACTTTTGCACATGCAGTGTTGGAAATTAAATTATGTGTTTTTCAACTTTTGCACAGTGGTTCTTGAAATTAATTTGCTTTTCAGTGGCATACTATTCGTAGGTGTATTGAATTTGGTACTTTCAAATACATACTAAAGTTACAGTTAATTTAACTTTTTACAATTTAAAGTTAGTGTTTTAAACTAAGTGCCCAGTGATTTGCATGAATATATGTATATATTTATAGGATCTTTGGCATATATATATATATATATATATATATATATATATATATATATATATATATATATATATATGCCAAAGATCCTATAAATTCCTAAATTCAACATATAAGATCCTATAAAATCCTAATACAGTGATACATAGAACCTAATTTTAACTTTTTAGAACCTAAAAATCCGGGGCTTAGTAATTACAAATAAGAAGAAAATAATTGGACTTTTAAAAACGAAAGATACCATTTGAACATTTTTACATATAATTTACTTTTATATACAATTATATATGGTTTAAAGCAGTATGTAGAAGGAATGTAACTGGGCTTTTAAAAATAAATAATTAAAATTTGAACATTAATTTCACATAGAATTTACTTTTCTATGTAATCACAAATAACCTGAACCAATAAGTTAACTGACAAGTGTTATAAAATTTAACATCTGCATTATTCCAGTTTTCAAATATCTAGCCTACATTAATCGAACGATAGTTTTCAGTGTGTTATGTGTTTACTACTTATTTGATGTATTCAGTTAAATAAAATACATTTGCTACTTTCCTTTGATGCAATAATTTAAAACTCAAAATGAATACAAAGCCAAATAAAGGTTCACTGATTAAAATTAAAGCTTGATGTTTTAGCATTTTCTCCATTTTTTCTTCTTTTTGTTGCCCCTAGATGGATTAAATAACCCCTCATTTTTGGTCTGAAGTGATAATTTAGCCATTTATTAAATATTATTTTTTTCCATATATTTGCATACTAAGTTATATATGAACTGTAATACCAAAGTAGAATTTTAATGTTTGTGACATTTTGACGTACAAACATTTAAGTCTTATACACTCTTTTTTGAGCTGCATTAAAAACAAAATGGGCTCCTTTTAGGGGGTTGTATGTTTAAAATGTGTTTATTAGCAAAAGCTTTCTATTAAAAAAAAATCCTAATCTTTGAACTATTGTGCATTGAACTGCATTAAATTCAAAATGGAATTCAAATAAACATTTTATAAATACTTTACTAATGGCGTATCACATGGATTGAGTGAGGAGACTGCTATGAACATTTGTGCAAGCTATCATTTCACATCCAGTATTTAAGATCCGACATATAATAAACAGGCTATAAATAAACCTCAACCACATTACATTGCCAGTTGACCTTCAGTAGTTCTGACTTCTATTTGCTTATGTTCAATCATTACTAATTTGGTACATCAGATTTATTATTATTGTTTGAATCAATTCAATTAAAACCTCTGCAATGCTCATAGAAATAAAATTGGAAGGCATAAATTTTTCTTGTGATTTGAAAGTATGTAACAATTGTCGCATGAAAATATCAAAACTTCCAAAGTATAATCGGCACAACAGTTCTAGACATGTGAAAATCTTAATGAGAGCTATGAAGCGAGTTGCTTACCAGATCAGGTGACCGGTCGTCTGCATGTTGCAGGAGTGCGTGGAACAGTCACTGTCAAATATCCGTACACTGGTTATGCACTGCACTGCGCTGATAAACTTCGTTATATACAGTATATTAAAATCCACGCTGTAAAAAGCGCTTAATATAAAAAACACTGTCAATCATTGCCTCCAATTCTTCCACACTTAACAACCCTTCCTCTTCAGCGGAATCACTCACATTATTGCCGTCATCACTGCTGTCACTACTTTCTGCACCATTATCCTGGATGAGAATTCTATTTGATTTTCTGCAATTCCGTATTTTTCGAAATAATGAATCTTAATTTATTCAACATGTTGACATGCAATTTCCCATTCTGGCCTTCCAATTTCAGCAAATTGCTGGCATTATAACTGCTCCACATATTTTAATTTAAAAGTGATATTTCTGCATGTCACCCATTTTTTGATATCAGCCCAGATTAATTCGATTGGGTTTAGATCTGGGCGATACGATGACAGTCTAAGTACATTATGGCGATGTTGTATTACTATCTGGTCAAGTATGTATGACTTCTGAAGCTATTTGTTGGCTTTAATTAAGTTATATAGCTTTGTTTTACTCATGCTTTCATCTAAAGCTATATTATGTCTAAGTAACCAAGCTCTCATTTCTTCTTTCAAGGAATTTGAGGTAGGTGATTTGTCAATTTGAGTGTTGATGCATTGTGAAGCATTGTCGATGACCAGAACAGATCCAGCAGGCACATTAGGTATCAACACGGCGTTGATTCACTTCATGTAATTTTCTGTATTCATTTCTTGATGAAAATCTCCTGTTGTAAAAAGACTTGTAAAAGAAGGGCATTTGGAACGAAGCCGATCTTTCCAACTGCATGAACGATAATAAGTATTTGCCCTTTGGCAACAGGTGCCTGCAAACCTAATTCACTATCGTCACTCCAGCTTTTAGATGCTATATGACTGCTGCGTATGTATGACTCATCTTCATACACTTAGTATTTTTCTGAAATTTGTAGCACCACCTTGAAAATTGACGCTGATATAAGTACATATAAAATTATAGTTATTTGGAAAGGTAGAATCAGACTGAAAAATTAAATACCATAGCTGGGATTTGAACCACGGATCTTAGGCTTTCCGTGCCGTTGCTCTAACCAACTAAGCTTTCATGGCAAAATTTACTTTTTATTTTTAATTTTTTATTTTATTATTATTTTTATTTATTTATTTTGCTTTTCTGTTAGAACTCTTCTATTTGATTTCAGTTTCTTCCACTTGAACCCTAAATCTTTAATAATTTTTCTGAGATTTGTAGCACCACCTTGAAAGTTTCTGCTGTCTTTCAGCTTGATGAGCAATCTGCTTATTGTTAGCACAGTTTTTTCTTCCACATAGGAATTGTGAATCGTGCGCCGAATGACACATTCGAAATCGTCTATTTCTGTAATAGTTTAGGGACCTTATGTTTCTTCCCAGATGTGTCAAATGGCACTCTTTCATCCATATGTTTTTTTTGGGTTTTTTATCTTATCTTTGAGAACTCTGGAAACGGAACTCGGTGAAACACCAGTTGCTTTGACTACTCTTTCTTTCACTCTCTTAAGGCTTTTGTGGAACTCGGATGGACATTTTCTTCCTTCATCTTTGCTTTTTGCTTCATGAAGTCGAGGACATTTGCAATTATTTCCCTACTTTGACTGTGCAACACCTTAACACTTAACTTTGAAAACGTAGGAGCCATGGTTATAAATATAACAAATATAAAGTAAGCACTATTTAGGTACTGCTCTCTTTAAAATTACAACCAGATGCGGACAATTTCTATACAGACTGTATGTGTTACGCACTGTGAGTAAGCAAAGGTATTATATCGCTTTCGTTGATTAAGCTAAACATAAACCATTCCTAGGCTTGGCAGCTGGGGTGGCAATCAAGGTCACGATTCCAGAAGTTTTGCACGAGTTATAAGAACAGGTGAGTTACTTATTCATACCTGTTGGCGCCAATCAAGAAGGTGATTGACAGTTACTAACCATGTGGCGAAAAGCTTTAAATGAATGGGAGGGGATGGCTACGTCATAGCGGCTGTCATAGCAATGACTAGAAGGACCAATTAGAACAAAGACATTTTCATAGCTATTAGAGATGCAAAAACCTTACTGCCGTTACTGTAACAGGTGATTAGCATGACATACCTGGCAAGCGACTGTTGCAGTAACATGAACTGCACGTCTTATATTCTGCTGTCGCTGCAGTTATAAACAATGCTTCCTTTAGCCAGGGCTTAATGTAGTTACATCAGTTTAGTGATTGCTCGTGTGCTGATAAGTTACTTTGCATCATCCTATTTGTACGGCTATTTGCATTGTGTTTACGTGTGTTTGAGTCCATGTATCTGTGCATGTGTTGTGAGCATATGTAATTGTATTAACACTTTTAATGGATATTTAACAATATCAACAAAAAAAAAAGTGACTAAGACAGCGAGCCAAACGAAAAACTGAGCGTACTCGGTAACCGAATAAAATATATTTGGTAAAGATATCCCAATTAAAGGACAAGCGGGGGGAATAATATGCTCTGTGAGAGAATCAGCGGCATTTCCCCATTAGAGTAAGTAGTAATATTTCACAGGCTGGCCCCATAGCAGTCGGTAGAGCAACTGCCTGCTGTGCGACAGGTCCCGGGTTCAAATTCCTGGCTGGGGGGTGGGAATTTTTCTCTAGTCAGATTAATCCCTATCCTCCCCAGAGCCTGGAAGTATGAATGAGAGTGTGAATGTGTGTGTGATCTAATGATTAAAAAATCCAAAAGTGCAAGAAACCCAAAGACAATAGTTACACGAATTAACACCATTGCCAACAGGCAATATGTTCCAAAGGAAAGGACGCCGATAAGAACAATGTAGTTAAAGGTGGGGTATAAATGGAAATAAAGAAAAAAAATCTGTGTTACACTCACATGACTTTCTCTACTCTTGTGCAAACTATTTTTACAAACACTTATTCTCCATCTACTTCATGTTAATCGAGATAAACATTTGCAGACTCCATCTTATTGCAAAATTTCTTGTAGATGTAAGGGGAATATATATTTACAAGGGCAATATAGAAATACAGTAGCCTTTAAGCACACACATATCTCTTAATAGCTGGTTGCTAGGTGCAGCACCATTCCCTTTGCCACAGATTAATACTCTTTGCATATCCAAGACAAAAAAAATCTGATGTGTTACACTCACATGACTTTCTCTACTCTTGTACAATCTATTTTTACAAACGCCTATTCTCCATATGCTTCATGTAAATCGAGATATCGAGATGTCAAACTTATTGGTAATTTTCTTGTAGATGAAAGGGGAATATGGTAGCTTTTAAGCGATAGTCAAATATTTTAACGCTGGTTGCTATGTAGCGCATTCCATTCTCTTTGCATGTCCAGGACATAAAAAAAATGAATAACGAATTTGAGAAAAAGTATAAGTATTGGAAAATTTAAGGAAATAACAAGCAATATCTCGAAAACGGTTCACTCAACAAAAGAAATGTATATGACATAAGTTGTGTATTTTAACGCGATCTACATTTTTTGTGTAGTAAAATTTTGTCTATCTCTTATGGTTTACCAGTTATGCAAAAGTCGTTCACAATGAAGAATACTTTTGGAGATATTCTCAGAAAATTCGAGATATACATTTCATTTCCCATGACATTATCTTAAACATTTGATATTTTCATCAAAATCGTTAGAGCCATTTTTTAGAAAATTAAAATTTTCGAAAAATGTTCCATGTAAAGGGTAGTCTGGGGTGGAGGGATTTTCTTGAAAACCTTCGTGTCGCATCTCTGGAAGATACTGAACCTAAATACCAAATTTGGTGTTTATCCGACTGTTCGTTTTTGAGTTATGCTGTTCACAGACACACACACACACACACACACACACACACACACACACACGGAGATGTTTCCAAAAATGCTTTTTTTTTGGATTCAGGAGGTCTCAAAACATGTATTTCCGGCGAAATCTCGGTATCGAATTTTTGGGTGGAATGCAATACTTCCCCTACTTACTATACGTAGTAGAGAAAGTAAAAATGAATAACAAATTCCCATTTGAGAAAATAAGTATTGAAAAATTTAAGGGAATAACAAGCAATATCTCGAAAATGGTTCACCCAATAAAAAAAATATATATGACATAAATTGTGTATTTTAATGCGCCCTACATTTTTTGTGCAGTAAAATTTTGTCTATCTCTTATGGTTTACCAGTTATACAAAAGTTGTTCACAATGAAGAATACTTTTTGGAGACATTCCCAGAAAATTCAAGATATACATTTTATTTGTCATGAAAATATCTTAAACATGTGATATTTTCATCAAAATCGTTAGAGCCATTTTTGAGAAAATTAAAATTTTCGAAAAATCTTCCATGTAAAGGGTAATCTGGGGTGGGGGGATTTTCTTGAAAACCTTCGTGTCACATCTCTGGAAGATACTGAACCTAAATACCAAGTTTGGTGTTTATCCGACTGTTCGTTTCTGAGTTATGCTGTTCACAGACAGACACACACACACAGACATGTTTCCAAAAATGCTTTTTTTGGATTCAGGGGTTCTCAAAACATGTATTTCCGGTGAAATCTCGGTACCGAAATTTTGGGTGGAATGCAATACTTTCCCTACTTACTATACATAGTAGAGAAAATAAAAATATTTCACAGGTATATCTCTCTTGTTAGCGCAGATCTTTACACTGATATATTCTTACATGTTCTATCCTTTGCATGCAGATTCATTATTTTATAACTGTCTTCATATACGAATATAAATAATACCCATCGTACAATGCAGATGCAACTCAGTCGCCTTCGTACACAATTCTAACGCTCTCTCCACATGGTCGCGACAAGCGCAACGTTGCCTCTCTCTCTCTACGCGAAATGTCAATTCCTTTCTTCTTTGGTAGCGAGTCTAGCATCAGTGAAAGTTCTGTAGAAGAATGTGAAAATCCAGAGTGATAGCTCCTCCAGTAACACAGTTAAGTATGAACACACAGAATAGGAAAATTGAATGAGAGTTTAAAGACAATAGGAGAATCAACAACAAAGTAAAGAAAATTGTAAAAATGTTATCCTTGAGAGAAGTTGCAGAAAAATCACAGACAATGAAGGATAAAATATTTCTTGTTGCAGACTTTATTTCAAATGAAAATGAAAATCATTCTGTAATAATACATAAATTCCCTTCCATGAAACAGATGACAGAACTCTTAAAATACAAATACTAACGGCTTTTGACAGCTAGTCTTCCAATAAGACACATCTTTTGATGTCTCAACTCACTAATACAAGCAAACAGGCAGCCAAAGAAAAGGGAATTTTAGCAAACTCTGGACCCAAATCCGGAAAACGTCTTGACTTATCTACATAACAAAAGGTTTCTGAATTTTATAATTCCAATAATGTGAGCCAGGTCATGCCTGGTAAAATGAACGTAGTTTCTGTTAAAGACAAGTGGCAAGTGAATTGAGAAGCAGAACTGATACTTGGCAGTTTTTAAGAAACTTACCAAAACTTTAAATATATGTATCCAGATGTCAAAATAGGATTTTCAATATTTTCCAAATTAAGGCAACAGGAATATGCACTCCCTCCGGTGGCACCCATTCAGTTTGAGTTTGTGTTCATCACAAACTGTTAAATTAATGATAGAATCAGCATTTGTCATCTCACTGCAAATTTGAGCCCTATTCTAACTAATTATAAGGACTGCTTGTCACAAATCATCTGCAATCCCCCTTTACAAAGCTAGGAGAGAGTGGATGGATATTGAAAACTGACATTAATTTAGAAATCAGTGTAATGCAAAATGTAGTGATTGCTTTTATTTAAATCTATGATTGGAATTTTAAACCATGGATTGTCGACTTGGTGTCATGCGATTGACAAAAGTTATCAAGCACACTCAGCTATACACAGAGTTGACCTTGTACAGAGAAAGCCAAAAAAACTACGAACTGGCTGCGCTGTGTTTTTCCTGTCCGCGTCCTTGGCGCTCGTTGCCATCTGCCGCTTTCATAAAAAGGCATGGATGAAAACATACATTTTAAAAACTAATTTTAAAGGCTTTGCTTACCAATTTTATGAAAGGAGATGCTGAAACTGGCCACCATCGTTGTCCATACATTTTTTGGCACCTCTTTAGGAAACTATCCATCACTCGTAGTTCACATTGAGAAATGGTGGCAATTCCGTGGTGGATATTTCGTTTTAATTCTTCCACGATGTGTGGGTTTGTCTTGTACACTTTGTTTTAAGTTACCCCAGAGATAGAAATCGCAGGGGGTTAGGTCAGGGGATTGAGGAAGCCACAAATCTCTACTAATAATTCTGTCCTCAAACACACTTTCATAAAGTTGTTAGGTAAAGGCTTTAAAAGTAGTATTAAAAATGTTGTGTGGTTTCATCCGCGCCTTTCTATGATAGTGGCAGACTGCAATGAGCGCCAAGGACGTGGACAGGAAAAACGCCTGCAGCCGGTTCATAGTCTTTTGGCTCTCCCTGTATGTAATGCTAGCACTGCAATGCATGGCATGCTATCAGCTGACACACCTCTTGACCTTGTACATGACACCAGCATTACAACACTACTGCTAGATGACTACACATGTTGAGTCATTTAATTTTTCTGTGATTATTTGAAATTTCAATATCACTTTTTCCTAGGACTATATGAACATCTTCAAGCTACTTTCGAAATGTATTTCAGAATTTTTAAGTACAATATTAGCATTGATAATGGTGTTTGTAGCCTTAATGGATTTGTGAAAAAGTAAATATTAAAAAAAATATTTTTTGTTTTATGTGTAAATGAAGTATGTATTTCAACATTTAAAATGAACCAAAGATCCTATTTTTCTGGCAAATAATGTCAGAAATATACATACTTATGTAAAATGGTGTGTGCAAAGTATCAGACAATTTAATGCTTTATGTTTACCCATATAATGAAAACAGAGACTAATAATAAATAATAACAATAATAATAATAATAATAATTAAAAAAAGTGTATCTTTTTTTGCATCACGAATATGTTACGTTAATATCAATGAAATCGGAAAGATGAAGGTCAAATTTTCCTGAAATTTGTGTGATTTGTCATGGAATGACTCTTATGTCATTTAACTCTTTTTTTTTGTAGCAGGAACAATCGTTGCTATGTAAGTAAAAAAAAAAAAAAAAATTCTGAAGCTTTGCATTCACATGATTTTCTCTGCTTACTCTTCCACAAACTATTCTTACAAAAGCTTTTTCTTACTATCTACTTCTTGTCAATTGAGATAAATTTTCATTGCACATTTACACATTTCATTGTACGTATGAGCCATTCCACGTCAAGTCGCACAAATTTTCACAAAATTTGACCATCATATCTTCGATTCACTTCAAATTTTGTCCAAGAATTGCAAAAACAAAGTGAATTATATCTTATTTTTTTAAATCACAATATCTTAAAAAATATTGCGCAATCCAACTTGTGAAAAGCAGTACACCTCTCTACTTTTAAATTAGGATATCTCACAGGTGATAAAGTGATAAAATTATAAAATACACTTGATGAAAGTTGAGTCAACCTTAACACTCTTACCAGCTTCACTTATTTATTTATTTTGCAGAACATGTATTATGAGCATGAGCTCACATCATCAGTTGCCTGTTGACTGTCGGATGAACTTATGAGTCGTATTACTGTAGAGAAGCTCATAAAAGTGGGGGGGGGTGGCAATATACACACAGAAGGATACAAAATTTAATCAAATTGACTACAAGCAGTACTGTGAGGAAATGTGTTGTGAGCTGTCTGCAATCGAAATCACTTTAAAAAAACAAAGCTTATCATACTACGTATTTATAGTCCACCGACAGCTGAAAAAAACAATTTCTTTCAAAAACTTGCCTAAGCAACATTGTAAAAAATAACAAAATCATTGTAATAGGAGACCTAAATATAGATATGTTAACAGAAAGTAAAAAGAAAAAGTTATTGTTAGAATTAATGAAAAGATGTAATTTGAAGCTAATAGAAATAGGGCCAACCAGAGTAACCCAACACACATCAACCTATATCGATCACATCTATACCAACTTAAAGAGAGAACACCTCACTAACAAAGGGAGGGCTTAGTGACCATTTTGGGCAATTACTGGAGAGTAAAACATTATACACACTGACAGTAAAATTAAAACCGGTAACAGAAGTAAAAAGAATAATAAATAAAGCTACATTAAAATGATTAAAAGACAACCATAAACAGGCAGTATTCAGAAATGTGCGTGAAGCTAAAAGAATAGACGATAAATTTGAATTCTTTATGAATACCTTAACTACGTGCCAGCACCATTGCATAAAGTAGTCTGTGACAAGCATAAACAGATAAATTGGTCTACAGAAGGGATAAACAAATCCATAAAAAGAATGAAATTCTTAAATAGTTTAAAAGCTTACAAACTAAATGAAGAGTCTTACATGTAAATAAAAATCTATAAGAGTATTCTAAATACAGTGATCAATGCAGCAAAAAAACTTCACAACAAAAGGCTATTACAAAATTCTGAAAATAAAATAAAAAAGACATGGAATATTATTAAAACTGTACACAAAGAAAACACATCAAAATGGGTAGAAAATTTACGAATTGTAAAAAATAACTATCAAATCCTAGACCCAACAAATATAAGTAATGCATTCAATGATTATGATATAAGTTTTATATCAAATATGGGAATAAAGAAAATCAATGACCAAAAAACCAATGAAAAAAGTGTGGGTATGTAACTCCATGGTAGTGAGAGAAATTACAAATGAACAGGTCATTAAACAGATAAACACACTAAAATGTAAAAAATCTAGTGGGTTGGATAAATATTCAAATCAGATGATAAAATATTGTAAAGATGAGATAGTGAATACCTTTACTCACATAATAAACAAGAGCTTTAACTCAGGAACTTTCCCAAGTAAACTTAAACAAGTAATAAACCAATTTACAAAAAGAAAGGCTCCAAAGAACTAGTGGAAAACTATCGCCCTACATCACTCTGCTCAGTATTTTCAAATACTGTACGGCCTTTTCTTAGAACAGCTGCAGAGTTTTTGTAATAAACTTAACATAATTTCTGAAAATCAGTTTGGCTTTCAAAAACAGAAATCCACAATACATGCAATTAGCAAAGGAAAGGATATAATTGTTCGAGGAATAGACCGAAAGGAGACAGTGGTAGCAATTTTTCTTGATCTCTCCAAAGCTTTTGACTGTGTGGAAATTAAAAATCTATTAGAGAAATTAGTAAACTATGGGATAAGAGGCACCCCACTAGAATGGTTAGGTTCATGCCTGTTAAATAGAGAGCAATGTGTAGAGATAATGCATAACATAGAAGGAAATCTGAGAAAAATTAAATCTCACTTTAAACATACAAAACATGGAGTACCACAGGGGTCCAAATTGGGACCATATCTATTTATACTCTACATAAATTATTTTTATAAAAAAATTCAGGATGCGGGAGGATTAGCTGTTGGGTATGCGGATGATACCACTGTCGTGGTAACAGGTAAAACAGCGACAGAGGTACAAAATAAAGCAAAGAACATAGTAGTTAATAAAACATATCAGAGCTAGGAATGTTACTAAACACAAATAAAACAGAATGGATTCAAATTGGAATAAATAATAAAATGCAGACAAACATAACACTAGCAATCCAAAATGAACAAATTCGCCAAGCAACACAGACAAATTTTTTAGGATTAGTTATGATAATAATTTAAAATGGAATATACATGTAGAAAAGATCAGTAAGAAAATAAATAAGGGTATATGTGTGTTTAAACAGGTAATACAAGTCATGGATGAAGATAGTGCTCTAAAAGTACATTGCACCTTTGTACACTCACATCCAAATTATGGGATCATCCTATGGGGAGCAGCACGAAA
The DNA here is from genome assembly GCA_030765065.1 of Deroplatys truncata. Taxonomy (NCBI): domain Eukaryota; kingdom Metazoa; phylum Arthropoda; class Insecta; order Mantodea; family Mantidae; genus Deroplatys; species Deroplatys truncata. Next base: position 21,889,465 of record CM060979.1, read on the forward strand.
GAAACAAAGGTTAAGAATACTTAGATTACAGAAACAAGCAATAAGAATAATTAAAAAAGTTCCAATAGGAAATTCATGCAAAAGTAGTTTCAAAATCTTTGAATCCTCACAGTGCCGTGTTTATTTATTTATATATATATATATATGAATGCCTGAAGCATATAGTAAGAACGCATAGGGAAGAAAAAAATATAAATGTACTCAAAACTGAACTATTTTAGGAACAGACTAAGAGGCTTGCTAGGTACAAAATGTATTGAAAGCAATGCAAAAAGATTTATACAATCATTTACCTCACCAGATTAAAGAAATAAATGTAGAAATGAAGAAAATTGAAGCAATAAAGATTTACCTGATTAACAATGCTTTCTACTCAATTGGTGAATATAAAACAGCTAACTTCAATAGTAGCTAGTCGAATAATGTAAAGTATCTGCATATATAACTGGAAGTATTAATGTATGTAAAATGTATACACCTAAAGTAGCAAATGTCAATAGTAACTAGTCGATATAATATATCTCTATATATAGATATATAACAATTTGTATTACTGCACTGAAAATGTATACATAAACAGTTTTTATATTTTGTTGTGACGAAGCCTTGTAAACTTTTGCAAATGGTGAATAAAATCTGAATCTGAGTTCAAAGCCTGGGGTGTCCTCTGGTGGCCTATGGATGAAACTAAATAGAGCTTCTGGAAAATCAAAGTTCATGATGTGGTTTTCAAACTTCTTTATGTAAATCATCTCCCATTAACCAAGCTCTTTGTGTTTTTGGGCTGGTTTCAGCAACTGGATATTGGTGTCTATTTCATGGTTTTGAGTCCCGAAGTGAAAAGTAATTGCCGATTTGTCGGTCTGTTTGAACTTTATGCAACACTGGTGAGCCTTGAAGCGGATGCCTATGTTCCTTTTCGTTTTTCCAATGTAAACCTTTTCACAATTTTCACATCGGATCCGGTAGATTCCTGGCCTTTTGCCTTGGAGTATGGGATCAGATTTTGTTTAAATGAGATTCTTGATGCTAAACTTGTTGTAAGGTGCCAAGGTAATGTGATTCTTGAATATTTTCTGAAATTTGTGAAAGAGACCCGAGTGGTATGTGAATTTCCTGAGGTTGATATTTTCTGCTGTATTAGAAAGTGTGGTGATCTACTCGATGCATTTTTGTCTTTTGAATTTACGTATTTTCCTACCTACCATTTCTTGGCTGAATCCATTCTCTGCTGCAGATTTGACAATATGTTGATGTTCTTTATAGTATTCAGTTCTGTTGAGGGGAATGTTGATTAATCTATGAGCCATGCTGTTGAACGCTGCTTCTTTGTGTGCTTTGGGGTTGTAACTATGTGCTTTGATGTAATTATCTGTGCGCATGGGTTTTCTGTGTATTCCAAATTCTATGCCATCTGAAATCTTCATTAATTTAAGGTCCAGGAAAGCTAAGGAGTTGTTGGTAACTATCTCTATGGTTCAAAATAGAGCATAGTGATGTAGTGTAACAACCCTCAACTCTCTATATAGCATAGTGATGTAGTGTAACAACCCTAAACTCTCTATTTTAAATTATGACACATCACTGTTACCAGCTTCTAAATCTTCAAAATTAGTCAATATCTCTATGGTGTATTGAATGGATGGGTCCTGTAAGTTTAAAAGCTTGGATGAAACTAAATAGAGGGTTGTCTGCTTCTGGCAAATCAAAGTTCATGATGCGGTTTTCAAACCTTTTTTGCCAGAAGCAGACAACCCTCTATTTAGTTTCATCCATAGGCCACCAGAGGACAACCCAGGCTTTCAACAATTATGACTCGAGAGTTCATCCGACAGTTAACAGGCAGCTGATGATGTGAGCTCATGCTCAAGATACATGTTCTGCAAAATACGAGGGCTGATCAATAAAGACTGACATTGATTTTTTCCTGTAGCTTTCTTGAGAGTTTCCTGTCTCTACCATGAATATTTGAAAAGAGCGGGGGTTTCATGTATAATGTCCATAGGCGGCAGTACTCTCGTATTGTTAGGTTGGTAGTAATGCTGTATATTGTTGACCCCAGTTGAATTTCGCATACCACAAAATGAAGGTGACACAAGAGGAGCAATAAAATTTTGTTTTCGTTTAAATCATACAGCCTCTGAAACTTTGGAAAAGCTGAAGCAAGCATACGGTGAATATACACTACCTCGTGCAACAGTGTTTAGGTGGTTCAAAGACTTCAAAGTAGAGCGAGTCCTCTGTGCTAAGCAAGGTGGACCTGGTGCTTCGTCTTCTGCTATGACTGAAGTCAACATCAACACAGCTGCAGTGATTGTTGTTCCCACTCACACCACTGTTACAGCAGCGTACTACACGTCAGTATTGGCTACACCGAGGAAGCACACTGCAAGGAAACATCCAGAACACACAACAACGTGCGGCATCACGTTGCAAATTAAGTCCAGGAATTTTTGGCTAAATTCAACATTACCTGTGTGCCGCATCTGCCATATAGCCCCAATCTTGTTCCCTGTGATTTCTATTTATTCCCATTAATAAAGTCAAAGCTCCGGTGCATTCGATTTGAGAGCACTGAAGCAGTGCTGAAGAAAAGTGAGGCGACTCTCAAAGACCTGACAAAGAATGGCCTGTACCATGTGTTCAAGGACTGCCAGAGACGCTATAAAAAGTGCATTCAAGTAGGAGAGGACTACTTTGAAAAAGACCATGTCAACATTGAAATGGAGTAATAAATATCTGTGAAAAAAAAATTAGTCTGTCTTTATTGATCAGTCCTCGTACATAAATGAGTGAAGCTAGTACGAGTGTTTAGGTTGACTCCACTTTCATCACATGCATTTTATTAATTTCTTCACTGTGTGTGATTCCACCACTTTTTGGATATGATAACATTATGTTATAAAGTGCAATGCAAATTAATCTTAATATTTAATCTTTTACTTAATACTTATTATAATTGATATAATTAATTTTTTAAAATCTAAACATTAAAAAACTACATCCCTATTAATCTGCAAGTTTTAAGTTTTATAAAAAATCAGAAATAAATTCCTTCTAGTTTTTTTGTATATATTTGCATAAAACAAAGATGGGATCCTGTATAGTTAAATTTAAATAAAATAACCTAGAAAGCTGTGCATAGCATGATTCCAGCACAGCGCAGCTGGTGATGGTGGTGTCATTGGATGCCTTCTTAATTGTTCACAGCAATTTAGTTGCACTAGTTTGTTCACATGCAACTTAAATTTGGCATACATTTGGGAAACATCCGAACTTTCAATCTCATCCTATGAGAGGCAACTTAACTACAATTTAAATTCACACTTATTTCCCTTTAGGCTCAAATGAATGCCATCTGATTATTATTGCATTATTGGTTGTTGAAATAAATGAATTTAGCTCAAAGGTACTTGGGATTGTTTTTGCATTGCTATATCTTGCTTTAAAATGGTCACTATGTTCAAAACTACTTCTGGATTATTGGTGCTTTGTAGCACACAATTACTGTTATCTATCAGTGGTTGGTAGTTTGGAAATTTTTTTCAACATGCATCGCATAGTTTTAGGTCTGGTGACAAAGTTAAGCTCTTCACTTTTAAGTTCGTAAGCAAACTGTGGGTAAGTAAGCTTAATGATTTCTGACTTGTGTTATGCTTGGAAACATTTTTTTTTTCACTTTTATTATTTTCATCATCCTTTTAAATACATTTAAAGGTCATGTCCAACTACAAATATAAAATAATTTAACAAGTACAGCTTATAATTTTACATTACTTCTTTTACTTTGCATTTACATTAAGTTTACCTTAAATATCATTTTCACTTTACGTTGCTTTACCATGTCTAAATCATCTATACTTTAAAATTCATTTTCTATTAAGTGTTTCTTATTCTAATGACTTTTCTTTGCAGTTTAAAGACTTTATCCATTTCTCTTGCTGCATATTTCCCCATAACGTAAAACATTCCCCATAACATTAAATGAATTGAAGCAATAGTCATAGCTACGTTTCTTAAGTTCACTCACTATGCACTTTCAGAAATCACAGAGCTAAAAATGAACTTCTAATGCAAAAAGCTGTTCAAAGTAACATTTAAAATGAAACACGAGAGAGAGGCTTCATAGAATATCAGATTCCAGTTTCTAAGTTACACCAGAAGTGATAGCTAATCACGTTCATACAGCATAATGCATTGGACAGCACGGCTCTGTCAGCAGTCTGTTTTGTAAAACCCTATGCTAACACAAACTGTTTAAAAGTGTACTTCTAAGGAAGATCCCATCCTGATATATAACAGGTTTAAAGCAAAATATATCACAGATTCCTTCTGTATTGTCTCCAGATTTTAATATTATGGGGTTAAATATGATATTGCAGTTTCAAATATTCATATTTTAAAAAGTGATTATTTTTTACTCTGAATAAACAGCATTTTGAATAAGGAAAATCACAAGGTTTTTAGCTACAAAACGACGTATAGTTCTTATCCTTAACCATTCTGTATTTCGAGAATTGCTTTTATGTAACATTGTGTGCATATAAGAAAAATGTCAAGTATGTTGTAAATCCTAAAATAATTTGATTTTCTGCAAAATATAATATATGTGTCCATTTGTTTTGTGTGGAACATGTAAACTAAAATTCAGAGAAAGTGATGTTTTGTGTGTGTTCGGATTGATATGGAATGACATATATCCTGTACCATTCCTATCCTGAAAGCTCCCAGATTCCAAAACTGGATTTCCTTAAGACCTGAGCAAGCCAGCTAATCAAACCTCATATAAACTGTATGAGAGGATTCCTGGGGAGATACAAACTGGAATATAATGGATTCTCAACTTCAGACTGGAAACTACAGCAGCAGGGCATTAGCTTGAAATCAGGAAAACTTGCCATATATGTCCAGCATCTAAGAAAAGAAGAACAGCATAGTATGTGTTTCAAGTGCAAGATACCTGTGTGTTTGGAATGTACCAGAAAAATCTGCATGAACTGTGTTTAATATGATTGACTTGCCAGTGTTTCACAAGAAAAAGAGTGGGGGAAAACATTTTTGTTGTTGTTATACTCGTTTTCTTAACAGTGACTAACTGTGAATAAGTTAACACTTTTTGTAATCCACTTTAGTGCTCTATCTAGAAATATCAAATGTTTATGAACACTGATATACACAGTCCCTGTGGAAATGAAAATCATAAACAATACATTTCTTTACTAACCTTTTTTATTTTTGTTTGTTCTTTACACTATAGTTGATGATAAGTAGCCTCTAAAAGAAGAAGCCATGCACACAGGCTTTAGATTCCATTGTGCCTCATATACTGGCATTACTCTAGTTCAATGGTCTATATAATCAGATCACGTCCTGATATCTGCCTTTTTTATATCCTCAGGTTCCAAAAAAAAAAAGGACCCTCTGGATACCTAACTATGCATAATGAAAAGGATCCTATGGATATGTAACTATGCACATCGAAACCTTCTCATTCGCATAGTATATGCTACGAGGTCTCAAAGTCCTTTGCACATTTCCTACATTTCCTGTACAAGATCCATTATGCATAAATGTCTGCACAGAGTACTGTGCCCGTAAAATAGCCCACAATGCCTGTGAGCTTGGGTGTACATAAACTCACTCACTCTTCAGTCAGGCCGAGATATAAAATTGCGGGCCTACCTGGCAGTGGTTTGTTTACTCCAGATCTCAAGATGAGCCCTCACCATAAGTTAATCCCATACTTGCTCGTCAGATTAGATAATTTTCTAACAACTAATAAGATAATTCGGCAGTCTCAACACAGTTTTCGTAAACATTATTCGACCATGACAGCTACCACTGAGTTTCTTAGTGATAATAAAGTAATGCTTGAAAACTACAATAAGACAGCAGGAGTATTTCTAGAACTGTCTACGGCATTTGATTGTGTCAATCACAAAATATTACTTAGGAAACTTAACCACTATGGTATAAGGGGCTTGGTAACCAGTTAATTTCGTCTTATTTAAGCAATCGAGTCCAAAGGACTGCAATTCCGTTCTATAATATCAATCAAAAGGAAATCTACAAATCCAGTGATGGAATAGTTCAATGTGGAGTTCCACAGGGCTCTGTACTGGGACCTTTATTATTTATATTATAAGCTAACGACATCCCTACTATTGCAAATTCTAAGATATTGTCATATGCAGATGATACAGTTGTCATATGTTGGGACTCATCTACACAGGGACTTAGAGAGAAAATAACTGCTATTACAACTCACCTACTGAACTATTTTAATGATAATAAATTAGGATGTAATGTAAGTAAAACCAACATAGTAAATTTTGCAAGACAAGAAAACTTACTTGAAGCAGAAATTTGTAATTAACTTACTCATGAAAGTGAATATACATCATTTTTGGGAATACAGTTTGACAAACACTTCACATGGAGCGCACACATTGAACAGGCGTGCAACAAGGTGAACAAGAGTGTGTTTCTGTTATGTTATTTTGCCAGGTTTATAAACTTAAATCTATTAAACACCATCTATTATGGGATAATATACCCTCATTTTCTCTATGGTATTGAACTCTGGGGGGGGGGCAGCTTATTTGTACATTAATAGAGTATTAATCCTGCAAAAGAAATGTTTAAGAATTATGTCAGGTGTAATCCCTGGGCACCCATACAAGGAGTTGTTTATAAAAAATAAAATCCTTACAATCATCTCTCTATATGTATAGTGTCATATTACTAATACATAATACTAGTGATCTTACTAGAAGTTGCAATGTGCATGACTACAATACCAGAACACAAATTAATGTATACAGACCCAATCACACAAAAAAATTTAGTGACAAAGATCCTAAAAACATAGGAGCAACATTATTATAATAAACTACCTAGAGAACTAAAAATGTTAAGATCTAATTTTTTAAAAGCCAGATTAAAAGAATACCTTGTAAATAGACCCCTGTACAGATTAGATGAATTCTGACGTAGAGATAGTGATAAAGAGAGTGAGAGTGAGAGTGTGTGTGTGTGTGTGTGTGTGTGTGTGTGTGTGTGTGTGTGTGTGTGTGTGTGTGTGTGTGCGCGCGCGCGTGAGAGAGAGTGACCTATTGTTCGGAATGCTAGCGAGTATAAACTGTTGTAAACTTGTTATGTACATACTGTCTTTCTTTTACCATACTTTTAACTTGTATATCCAAGTACACAAGCAATAAACAATTATCATTACTATTATTGTTTCTAGCAGACACTCCGCAAAAGGGCTTGGTCCCAATAAAATCGAGCCCCCAATCCCCTCCTCGCTAGAGCATATGCCCTCTCGTTACCTCTAATACCAGCATGCTCTGTTACCCAAAGAAGTGTAACCGGGCAGCTGGTACATAGTCTATCCAACATCCTCTGGTAATGCCACATCAGTCTGGCTGTGGTTCTGACCACCTTAAGACCTTTCAAAGCTGCCATACTATCCGAGTAGATGTGCACATCTGCTCATCCACATGGTACGTTGTAAATATGCATAGCACAAGCTAAGATCGCAAAGACCCCAGCCTGGAAAACTGTGGCAAATTGCCTAAGGGGAATGGCAAGTCTGGTTCTAGAGCCATAGGCCCCAGACCCCACCCTGCCCGCAAGGCGGGAACAGTACGTGAACCATGTCCTGCTCCCTGCCTTTGGGAGAGATGCACTCTCTGGGTCCAACACTTCCCTGGAAGATATTCCCACAGAGTACGAGGATGGACTTAGGTAATATCTAGTCCCCATCAAATCCCGATCATCTCTACATCCTAACTATCTGCTCCACATACAAGCACAGAGGAGCAAGGTCCACCAAATCTCTAAGGCAGACTGAGGAGCTGTGTGCACCGCCCATGTTATCATCATACACACCAATCTGCACACAAAGCTGTAAAAACTCCCACTTGGCCATAAAATCATAAAAAGGCCTCTGCTCCCATACATTTTACAGGCAAACTATTAAAGTTGGCAAGTATGGGAATCCGTATATATGCTAGTTTACCAATTTAGATAGTGGAATTTCAGAACATTTGTTTTCTTTGAGGCAGTATTTTTAACATTTAAATGATTTCAGTCTAATTATATAATATATATATATATATTCAATAACAACCCACCTTAAAGCAATATGTGTATGTAACAACATAAAAAAAGTGTTTATTACAATCATTGTATATGTTTATATTATTTTATACATGTGTAATAATGTTATGTGAATGTATTACGTAATTTAATAATGTAGGAGCTGTGAGAATAATAGGTTTAAAGTTGCTAACAATGAGGTAACCTTGAGACAATAATGAATTTGAAAGTTTAACAATACTACTTGTAATTCTTGGAAGCAATAATGTAATTTTTGTGACAGTTTATAAAATAGCCAATCAACAACCAGAAAAAGCTTTAGTTAAATGAAGGTATTCTATTGGACTAGGATTAACCAATCAGGCACTTGAAATACAGAAATTTAAAAATTTAGACGGTAGAAATCAAGTTAGTTGGTTGTAGACAGTGTTCCTAACCGGATGCGAGATGCATCCTTGAGAAATTTAATACATATTCAGTGTGAGACGAAAAATAGTTTATGTGTTAAAAAGCGCAAGTAATTAATAAAATAATCTCACAGTTCTCTCTCTCTCTCTCTCTCTCTCTAATTCAGTGAAGTGTTTAATCATTTAAAGAATTAATAAATGGAGTGAAGTACAAATTATAATCTGTGTAAGCCTACATTCTTAGTCGCACTACTCACTGCTAAGACATTAATGTCTCTTAAAAAATATAAATACTGATGCAGTCTAGGCAAACATAAATATATAACATTTAAAGAAACAGTAAAAATTACAAAGTTAATATTTTTTAAACATTTGGGGCAAAGGCCACCTGAAAGTACATTTAGGGCGAAGGCTACCGGAAACTTTTTACCATACGTGCAGTTGCAACTACTTAAAGTTCGGCTCCCCAGCAGTTGAAATACGATACACCACCACCATAACATAACCTTACTTCAAATTGGCCTCCATACGTGGGGCAAATAACAATACAACAAAATAACTTCATCTTATGTGTTTGAGAAATTACTACTCCTTATATGTGTGGTACATTCAGTTCCAATATAACACAATAAAATTTAATGCTTTGTCATGTCCATGGTAAAAGTCTGCACACAAAACTAAAAACTCCCACTTTGATGTATAATCATAAAGCCTCTGCTTCCATACATTTTATAGGAAACTATTAAAGTTGACAAGTATGGTAATTTATTTATGCTGGTGTTATACCTCCTTGGAGTATGGACTGACAGTTATAAAAAAATTAGTTGTGACAAGGGAAAAATGCAAGAATGCCAAAACTTCAAGAAGACAGTGTCACAAACTTTTATCATTGAAGAGGACTTGTTAAATAAGTTTGTTTGCATAAAAAGAAATATTGTGAAAACAAATTTGAAGTGTGCAGTGAAATGAAGACAAAAATGGAGTGGAATGTTATCTGATTTTACACAGCACAATTTTACCACTGAGTACCTGAAATGCTTAGTAAGTTGTTTGGCACTGCCAAGATCCAATGCAGTTGTTGCACGTGTTTTTTCATTAATAAATGCAATGAAAAAATACTTAAAACTCAGTGAAAGGTTTTAAACATATTAAAGACCCATTTTAAGGATTTGTCTTGTGTTGACTTCCATGCCCAAATATCATGGAGGAGGAGGGGAAAAGAGAGAATATGGGATGATTTATAAATCTAATAAATGCTCTGGTCAATTATAAACATAAGCTTTACTCTGGTCTATTTTAAGCTTAGTTTTCCTAATTTACTCAAACTATGATTCTGATTTTTTTTATCATATTATGGAACATTTATTACTGTCTATCTTATGTTTTAATATACCCCTTTCTTACATCCAACACCAGTTATGTACGAGGGCTGATCAACAAAGACTGAGACTGATTTTTTCCTGTAGCTTCCATGATAGTTTTGTATCTGTAACATAAATATTTGAAAAGAGCAGGTTTCTATGTATAATGTTGGTAGGCGGCAGCACTCTCGTATTGGTACGTTGGTAGTAATGCTCTATTTTGTAGACCCTATGTGCATTTTGCATACCAGACAATGGAGGTGATGCATTTTTTAAATCGATTATCACAGGTGATGAGTCATGGCTGCATCATTATGATCCTGAAGGAAAACAAGCCAGCGCAGTGTGGAAATCGCCAGGTTCTCCAACACCAAAAAAGGCAAAAGTTGTTCCATCTGCAGGGAAAGTGATGGTGATCATATTTTTTGACTGTAATGGAATGATTTACCGGCATGCAGTTCCCCCTAACACTACTGTTACAGCAGCATACTACACGTTAGTATTGGATACACTGAGGAAGCACATTGCAAAGAAATGACCAGAGCTTTCTTGGACTGGGTGGCGACTTCATCATGACAATGCACGGCCTCACGTGCAAATCAAGTCATGCAGTTTCTGGCTCGATTCAACATTACCTGTGTACCACATCCACCTTATAGCCCCGATCTTGCACCCTGTGACTTTTTTTTTATTCCCATCACTAAAGGCAAAGCTTAGGGGTATTCAATTTGAGAACTCTGAAGCAGTGCTCAAGAAAAGTGAGGCGATTCTCAAGGACCTGACAAACAATGGTCTGCAGCACGTGTTCAAGGACTGGCAGAGACGCTATAAAAAGTGCATTGAAGTAGGAGGGGACTACTTTGATAAAGATCATGTAAACATTGAATTGGAGTAATAAACATCTGTGAAAAAAAATCAGTCTCAGTCTTTGTTGATCAGCCCTCGTATATAGAGGAAGTACTGTACTCCACACAAAAATGTAAAAAAAAAAAAAAAAAAAAAAATTGAGTTTTATTTATGGACGCTCTTTAACTACTATGGTTCTTAGCGTCCCATTCTATATTGGGCGTGAAACACCTGTAATTTTGCTCAGAGGCCTCTTTATCAGGCTTGAGGTTCTTTTACGTGCCGTAAATCTACGACATGGGACCACCGGCTTTACTTCCCTTCCGAAGGAAGCCGTGCTAACAATTTTTACGCCCGAAAAAATCCATCGCCCTCCGCCGGGTTTGAACCCGCGACCTTGGGAACTAGAGGCTAGCACGGTACCACTAGTCCACGGAGGACGACTGTAAAACAAAGAAGAAATTCACTGGAAATGTACTTTTTGACATTTACAGAAAGTTTTTTAGGGAATGGTCCATGTGCATCTGATTGTGATCATTATAACTATAAAATGACAATTTCAAACTTCATACCCAACTAGTCCAGCTCTGTTAAAGTATGCCAAGCAAAGATTTTTTTCAAGAAAATTCTTCAATTCAACACATATCTTGGATGTTCTGTAAATAATCTGAGTCCTTTTTATATCAATTTTGAATAATTTAATTTATTTTGAATAATTTTGTATAACTGGGAAATAGTACAACACATGCAAAGACTTGGATAATGTAGAGCTCTTTAAAACAAGGTATTTGTGCCAAATAATTTTATACATATTGTTAGCTATTTTTGCAGTATCTGTGTAGCATGTTCACATTTTCCCAACTATGTCTTCTGATGGTTCTTTTAATTTTCCAATGCAAGAGCTTCTTATATAACTAAACATCTGAATGCTGTTTCTGCATGGTATAGGTAACTAAAAACTTATTGCTTAAAATCAATGCAGGAACAACTTAACAAAGTGAAAACATTTGATGCCTTGTTTCACCAAACACTCAACATCGGCAATGCGGATAGTCTTGTGTTCTGCAAGTATCCCTCGATTTGTGCCCAGATGGGTTCAATAGGATTGAAAGCAGCGGTATGGTAAAGCATAATGACAGTTGTAGTGGTATGATATTCATTTATTAGCCCCACGTTTGGGCGCCAATTTGAAGTGACATTATGGTTTGTTAGCCCCACGTTGTGGTAGCCAATTTGCGGTGGTATTAATGTTTGTGTTCGAAAGATGCTACTGTTTATCTGCCGCACGTATGGAATACAATTTGTCACGGTCACTTCGTGTTATCTTTTACTGAGCGCCTGTTATTGTATTTAATTTTGGGTTCACTGTCCTCCGGCTAGCTATGATTTCTCGGTCAAGCACTTCTCTTGTACAAGGTGTGTAAACGGAAAGGAGTTTTTATCCAAAGATAACACTGATGAAAGAATTTGTTTTACACTTTTATTGTCGTAACACATTATTCACTTTCACCTATTAATCTTGACACTCGCCAAACTGAAACTGTTATAATAACTTCTTTACTGCCCATTATTAATTCACGTACTTCAACCTTTTGTGTAATTAACTTTACGACACGAGAGATTTTTCATAAATTTGCTATGCATAACCTGCAAATCGATAAACTGTGCGATGTATTCACCATGACTGCTTCTGTTGAACTTATCGATGTCTTATACGCGAATGCTTCTGTTGGACTCAGCGACGTGTAACGTGTGGATGATTTTGTTGAACTGGGCAATACTTGCCTCAGACACGAATTTATACTCCTTCGCCCGATATGCCTAAAGATTATAACCGAGCTGCTATTGGTTAATAAAACGCGCCAACATTAGCATTTATATTTATATCCAATGAAAATTACGAAAACATATGCTCTGGGGAAAATGTTCCTGCAAATTCAAAGAAAAACACGCCACTCTGACGTCATTTGCTCGTCTCTAATAATGATAAACAGCTCACCCCCTCGCTACATTATTGCACGCTATTATTGTCAGTTTCAGTAAGGCCGTATAAACCCACTTCTCAACAATGATTACAATCAACAAACAACTCAAATCAATGTCACACAACAATGCATATTCACACTACAATCACTCTGACATTTACATAATTTGTGATACAAATTACTGCGTCACAGTGTGCTCATGTGCAGCGGCGATGGTGTCTGTCTCGTATGTACAGAACCTTGGTACAACTTAACAATTTGCAAGAGCTCTTCCTTGTTCATTACTGCTGACACTCCGGGGACATTATTTTCCAACAGCCACTGAAGTCACGTGCTTCCTGTCTTTGGTTGTTGGTGCTTTATTTAATGCATTGAATGATAAGTGGCATTGTTCATTACAATAACGGAATTTGGACTCAGTTGTGGAAAAAAAGGCTTCCTTAAACCAGGTGGTGAAAGTTTTCCCATTCATTTCTTTGTGATAATCACATGTACTTTTTTATTTAAACAGAAGCATTGCTCCAGGAACAAACCCATTTAATTCACCAGCATGAAGCAGAATTAGTCGCTTCCCAAAGGGCACCTTCATTCTTCCTGCTATTGTGTTGTCTGTCCTGGTCTTTGATGTCTTGCATTTACCCATGTTTCGTCCAACCATATCACTCAAAAATCTGCTATGACACGCCCTATATCACCTCTTTCCATTACGGTTTTTCCTACTGGGAAGTTTTTGAATTTAAAACCAAGTTTTTTTAACACCTTGCTTAAACTTGTCTTACCTTCATCAAATAATCTCACTTGTATCAAAGAACCTAGAAGCTTCTTTCAAGTAGGAAGTTCTTTCCTCATATAAAATTGGCAAACATGCTGTCTTACTGCATCCTTTTGAAAAGTATCAAGTATTGTCTTAGGTATGACTTTAGATCTTGAATTTTCCTGGTGTCTGCAATTCTTCTGACGGCATATTCAAATTGGCTGGTCAGTTTTCCTTCGTCACACTTTTCACAATTGTTTTACTCACCTTCAGTGCATCACAAACCATCTATTGCTATTGCCAAAGGAAGAAGAGGTGCCCTGTTGTCTCACTCCTTTTCAAAATATTCACAGCTTTGGCTCTGGTAAGACCCAACCTTTTCTTCAATTCTGAAGAACCACTAGCCTTAACACTATAAAAGAATAATGCAGTAAATAGCACATGCACAAAAAAACCAACTTCAACTGGACTAAAGCAAACAGCTATTGATGACATGTGCTTCACTTGAGTTGTCAATACAGTCCAAAATGCAGTGGACGCATATGCAGAGGAAGCCTGTAATTGGTGCTAGCAGATAACTTCCACCCTTTACTGAGCGAGTCAACCCAGCACTGCAAACCTTGGCTTTCATTCTTTTCTTTCGTGTTGTGTTTTGCCTGTAGCAAAGCTCTAAGCAACAACAGTGAACCATATTTCTTAAAAACATTACAAGAAATCAAACTAGAGTTCCAGTTATCTGTTAAAATGAATCAGAATAGCTTCCTTTGCTGTGGAAATTCACATTGCTAGTATTGCTAAAGGTGTCCATTCTGATATAACCTATCTCTATCTTTACCCTCATGAAACATAAGGGCTGGAGATACAGCCGAGTGGGTATAGCAATTGTTATTAACTGACTTTGCAATGATTATGAAGGCAGCAGCAGTGCTGTACCAACATCTCCAGTGTTGGAATTCCGTCTAAAACATTTTAATTGTTGAATAATGCTGTTGAATTGCTGTTTGTAATCAAGGTATTAAGCTATTTTTGTAAATGTCTCCTATTTAATGAGGAAACAGTTTCATCATTAATTCTAAATAACAGTGCCCATTTGACTATGCAGCGTTTATTTGCTGTCTCATGGAACACCCTTTAATCTCTCACTCTTTCATTATGTTTTACAAAGGTACCATTTTCCCTTAACACATCAGCTATTTGATTCCAGTTTTTCTTAAGCACCTGGAGTCCTAGGATATTTTTGGTAATTTTGAGGGCCCCTTGTATTTATGAAATAATCTAGTAGCACACAGCAAGTTTACAATTGGCTATGATTCCATACACCTTGTTTAACACCTACAATGAGACATAGTCAACAAAATGGTTTTTGCAAATAAGAACTTCCCATAATCAAGGAAATCTAGTACAGGCACCAGAATTTCTGAAAATTTAAGCATTTAGTTTTCCAAAAACCACTGAGTTTTATCTGGTATGTCAAAATCTGAGGTGAAACAATACTCAGAAAGGAAAACCTTAACATGAGATTCGACTAAAGGAGACAAAAAGCAGCAATAGCGAAGAGGAAACAAAAATCTGAGGATTCAACCTAGTGGATTTTAAGCCGAGTAATGCAATCAAATCTTAAATCACTGTTTTCTCATTATTGATTTTTTGAGCATTTTTCTTCCTGAAAATGCTCTTTGAAAAACACTTTGTGATACATGAATGCCATTTGGGACTCAAGTTCAAAGAGGTACTTACATTGGACTTTTCTTTCGAACATGCCAACCAGCTCCGGATATTTTGTAACTTTAATCTCAGTGCAATGCGCAACCATTCCCGCATTTTCAAAGCTAACAACAGACATTAAACTGCAAATACCCCAAACACATGTGCACAACATATCGTGCTCTACAGACATCTGTGTAACACATGTTTCATTGTTATGAGCATCTGTTTTGAATCTTCACCCAAAAATGATTTTCCTGGCCTGTCCACCTCATTCTGTGGAGAGATTTCATTCAGACAGAAAAGTAAGAAATGAGACGCATCACAAGTAAAGTTGACCTTACCCCGCTGTGCAGCAACTAAGAGGTGAGTATGCAATTTATGTTCAACGAGAGTCTTCTAAGAACAAGAATGCTGTGTGGCAAATGCAATGTTGTTTTTCATCCTGTGGCTAGAAGGGGCCACTGTCTTCTACAATAAAATTCTCGTGTAAATGTGGGCATGAACAATTTACGCAATCCATGGCAGTGGGTACATAGTTTGCTAAATGAAAAAATACTCTAATTGTCCAATGTTTCGCACTGAAGTCAACCTATGAACTCGCAGTGACGAAGTGTTCATTTGAAGATCAGCATCTAAGTCATAGGACAGTAGCTGATTGGTTCAGCTATTACAATGAGTTTGCATGATCTCCAATGACACCAATGTTTCAACAGGGGGTCCTGGTCACATCTTACAGATTGATAATGTAAGATCGGCCGAAGAAATTCTATCGTGGCAGAATTGCGGAAGAAAATTGGATCCTCAGCATGATTGATGTGACTGCAAATGAGGTACAAATGAAAATTTTCCCAAATCATCAAAGAGATCCCGCAACCCTTTACCACCTGATATCTCAACATGTTGATTTCACCAGCACCATACATATCAAATGCTGGAGAGGTTATTATGGTTTGCTGTGTATTTATAAGTAAACAATTGTTAACTTCATAGTGGTGACCAATGTGCACAATATAGAATTGCAATGGCAAAGTCTATGGTGACAGCTGTCTAGGGGTGCATTCGATATGAACAGGTGGACAAACACCTGTACAAATACTTGTGGCACCAGGACTGCAAGAATTGTAAAGCAGACATCTTTCACGAAATGACTGAGGACATTAGGAGCATGTATGCCATAGTATAGTCCTTTAGCTTAGATTTAGAGCAATAAAGTGCAGTGTTATTTCATTTAAGGACTAGTTTAGGCTTTTTTTCATTATTGTACAAACATTTTTATAAACATGCTTCTTAACTTTTTATAAATACTTGAACTCATTTGGATATCAACGTTTAGGTGAGTTTGTTTCATTGTTACTTTTCGTTTTTTACTTTCTCTACTACGTATAGTAAGTAGGGGAAGTATTGTATTCCACCCAAAAATTCGATACCGAGATTTCACCGGAAATACATGTTTTGAGATCCCCTGAATCCAAAAAAAAAAAAGCAGTTTGGAAACATGTCTGTGTGTGTCTGTCTGTGAACAGCATAACTCAGAAACGAACAGTCGGATAAACACCAAACTTGGTATTTAGGTTCAGTATCTTCCAAGGATGCGACACGAAGGTTTTCAAGAAAATCCCCCACCCCAGATTACCCTTTACATGGAAGACTTTTCGAAAATTTTAATTTTCTCAAAAACGGCTCTAACGATTTTAATTAAAATATCATATGTTTAAGATATTTTATGACAAATAAAATGTATATCTTGAATTTTCTGGGAATGTCTCCAAAAGTATTCTTCATTGTGAACGACTTTTCCATAACTGGTAAACCATAAGAGATAGACAAAATTTTACTACACAAAAAATGTAGATCGCGTTAAAATACACAACTTATGTCATATACATTTTTTTTTGTTGAGTGAACCATTTTCGAGATATTGCTTGTTATTCCCTTAAGCTTTTCAATACTTATTTTCTCAAATGGGAATTCGTTATTCTTTTTTTTGTCTTGGATATGCAAAGAGTATTAATCTGTGGGAAAGGGAATGGTGCTGCACCTAGCAACCAGTTATTAAGAGATATGTATGTGCTTAACGGCTACTGTTTTTCTATATTGCCCTTGTAAATATATATTCCCCTTACATCTACAAGAAAATTAGCAATAAGATAGAGTCTGCAAATGTTTATCTCGATTAACATGAAGCATATGGAGAATAAGCGTTTGTACAAATAGTTTGTACAAGAGTAGAGAAAGTCATGTGAGTGTAACACATCAGATTTTTTTACGTTAGTGGCATCTTCTTGTACAGCTGATAAGAGATCCCAGACTTATGTTTTGGGACATCATTCTGCACGTAGGTATTTTAGGCAAAATATACATTGAAAAAAATTTTAGACCACAAACAAGACTTTAAAAAGTGCATGTGTTATAAACCTAGGGTTAAAATATCAGGCCAAAATTTTAAATTTTGTTTTCGCAAGAACTTTTTAGTGATGTAACAAACAATTTATCATGGAAAAATTTTAATCCATGACAACAAATGGATAAATTTTGGCCACAACATACTTGCATTTGTAATACATGTATGGTATAAATTACAGAAATTTAACTAGCATTATTTAGAATTTAAAACTTCAGTAATAAGTATCATGAAACTACGATTTTTTTTTTCCAGACAAGGGCTGCAGCTGGTTGCATGTTTATCAGGGGTGGCTTCTGGGTCTGTCCTGTGGCACTACTTGTATCAAAAGGAAAGAAAGAGAAGTGTATAGGAATTGCTTCCGAGTAAGTATTCTCTCATTTGAACAGGCAGGTTAAGTGGACACACTCTCTGTTGGTAGTTTTTTGAAGCTTGGAGAATTCCATCTTCGCTCGTAAGCAGAGTATATAAGGTTTTCCTGCTATATCGCACAGGTAAAGCCACATTTGCGACTAGGTACTGCTGTGATTTCATTCCGCTCCCGATTACTGGATTTCTACACGGTTCTTACACGAGAGGTAGAGCCAAGATTGGTCTGGCGCAGAGCTTACATTCCATCCGCTAGAGTGCAGTAAAGCACAAAACCTACCAACAATGGTGGAAAACACATTCCACGCTCTACCTTCCCTTAATGCAGTGTTACCATCTTGCTGCAAGTCAACGTTAACACGTTTGGGAGCACACATTAATATTTAATCAATTCTAAGCAGAAATAATACACCAAAATGTCCTTATAAATAAAAATGTATGGTTTTGAATGCAATTATGTTGTTAGGTTTTGAAAGAGACATTATTTCAATATTTCTATATTTCATTGCAACAGGTTTATTGGACATGATGAAATACTTGGAATCTTATCCACCATGGAACAAAAAAAGCAGTCTTCACCATGTGTTGAGCAGTTTTTAAAACAATTGTCCAGTATTCCTGTCTTATGTTTGTGTAGTAACAATTCAAACCAAAGATGTAGTTCACTATGAAATCAGGTAACTAATACAGTGTATACTTTTTTCTTGAAGTGAATATTCGGTTGTATGTTAAAGTTAAAAAGAGTGAACTATTAAACACTGTAGCAAAGTTGCCCTTCTTGGTCCCACCTAGAAAATGCTGAAGGAAGTGAGAAATAATGGAATAAATTACCTTAGGAGCGAATGTGGAAGTAGATGTGAACTGGTCAATATCTGGTGCCCACCTACCCGCCCTTTTATGGTCATACTTATATAGGTGAATTGCGATACAAACACGAAGAAACATGGCCATCTTCACGGTAATACTGACGCTCATTTGGAAGTCCCAACTTAAGTACGGAATTGGGGAATCTGCTAAATATGTGATGTGTTGTTACTTATTATTCATGTAGTATAGCCGCAGAAAAAAGTGCCATGCATTCAGAGCAAGCTGCACAGAAGAGGGAAGAAAAAATATATATAAAAAAAACTAACCTAAGACTAATCTTGCGTGAATTCAGAAACCTAAGCTTATATAAAAGAAAAAACTAACCTAAGGCTAACCTTGTGTGAATTCAGAAACCTAAGCTTATATACATATATATATAAAAAAAAAAGTAGCCTAAGGCTAACCTTGCGTGAATTCAGAAACCTAAGCTTATATATATAAAAATCTAACCTAAGGCTAACCTTGCGTGAATTCAGAAACGTAAGGTTATATAAAAAAAACTAACCTAATGCTAACCTTGCGTGAATTCAGAAACGTAAGCTTATAAAGGAAACTGAGTGTTTTGGAGATATATCTCCGCCGTTGGCAGCATTACTTATTCATATGTTGCCAGCATTGTGTTACAGCCAGAGAATGACATACAGTGACGTCTGTTGGACATATAAGACATCACTCCCGTGGCTAATTTGGGCCAAAGAAAGGCAATTTACCCAAAACAACAGGACTCAGAGAAAACGTTCAGATAAAAGCATGGTACCGCCGAATAGAAGGTAATGTTGCTCCAGAGGTCGACGTGTCATCGAGGATGATGTAAATGTGCAATGTCAGGTACCATCTGTTAAAATGGAAAAAATGCTGTCGCATTAGTAAAACCGGAAATAATTTGTTATTGTTGTGAACTGTTATATGCTGTCGTAATAGAAAAGCGCAAAATAGTGAATATTACTGCAAAACAGTAAATAGATGCAATAACATTTAATAATAACCGCGAAGCAGTAAAAAATATTATTGTTATTGTCTAATGCGTGATGTTTAATAATGACCATTGGCGCTCGTGCACTACTAAATAAATGTAAAGAACCTCAAGCCTGATAAACAGACCTCTGAGCAAATGTAATATAACTAAATAATTACCGCATAGCAGTAAAAAAACATAACAGAACTAAATAATTACCGCGATGCAGTAAACAAATGCAATTGAACTAAATAATTATTGCAACGCAATAAACTAATGTAATAGAACTAAATAATTATTGTGTAACAGTAAACAAATGTAACAGAACAAAATAATTACCGCGATGCAATAAGCAAATGTAATACAACTAAATAATAATGAATGCAGGTATGTCCAAGGCAGTCAAAGGACATGTCCGCTCTTACACGATGCAATTGTTAGTCTTAATAAGGCTGTTTTGCATCGATGCATATAAGGCAATGAAGAAATATAAAATTTTGGAAAAAAAGAAAGATGAAAAGGAAGTTTTGAGGCAGATGCTGAACCAAAATAGTTGCGAATATGTTATTTCGCAGGATAATTCTCGGAGAGTGTCACAAGAAAATTCTGAAACACTCCGAATGGGACAGCTGTTCCTGTAAATGAATTCATGCAAGTATGAGTTGAAGTGCTCCTGAGAAGTGCCGAACTGCCTCCTAAGTATGCTAGTTCTGCAAGTGTTCTATGCTCCAATTTTCTATTAGGACAGCATCATTATTTAAGATCTCATTCTCCGTAAGTTGTCCATGTTGACTGTTGACAAAATCACGCCAGAATACATAACTGGAATTGCTTATTGTCCGTGTTGACTGTTGACAAAATCAAGCCAGAGTACATAACTGGAATTGCTTAAACAACTTTTGGGCATTTAAAAAGCCAAATGCCACACATTCGCGGAATTTTCGCGATGTTTTTTTCTACACGGTAACCTGCCGTCCGTTGCCCGGCACCCGCCATGACACGTCCTCTGGAGAAATATTACCTAGCAGCCGTCACTGATGTTTATGTATAAAATATTCACTTCCTCATTAACGTAACATTTTCCCAACAAATTTAATTCCCTCAGTACATGGTTAAATTACGTCATAAGACACCAAAATGATTTACTTTTCGCACTGTAATAAAAAAATTGTTGCGTAGTTTACCCAAAATAGCTATTATTTGATAATTTCTTCAATTTATAACGGCTGCTAGTTATACAAAGTATAGCAAATTTCGGTTTTTTTCTCAGTAAACTAATCCGTAAGCAATAAATTTGATACAAAACTTGCCACAAACAATACTGCATAAGCAATAAGTTCTGATGCAACACTTGCCGCAAACAATACTGCATAAACAATAAGTGCTGATGCAACACTTGGAATACATATCATATCAGGTAATCCAATTGCTTACCTTACTAATAGAAGCTTTAATTTAATTACTGCAATGAACACTTTCCACAACTCTTGTTATAACCTTTTGAGTATATAATTGATTTATCTTTTCGTCCGTTCAGAGTTCCTACTTCTGCTCTTGAAACTCACTTCCACTTCAACAACCACAGAACACGAAAGAAAGCCTTTGTCCACATTTGTAACCCAAATTAATGTAGGGGAAATCCCCTCCCCTTCCACGCTGCCAGACACTTGCTGTCAACCCTATAAGCATGAAAACGCAAACCAAAGAGTATACAGTTTAAACACACAGGTTGCCATCTAGTTGACACAAGACGAGACGCACAAAATAACAAAACTAGTGGAAGATTGGCATTGTACAGGAGAAAAGAATGGGTTAAGTAGTAGTAAAAGTTCCACAAAGAATGATAGCTAATATAATTTGGATAATGTACAAGCACCTAATGTATCATATTTTTTTAAATCTGCTTATAGGGAGGTTAGTGCAAGGCAAAATGTTCAAGTTTGTGACACATAAGATGATTAGATTGGATTGCATTCTGTGAGTTCATTAGCAGCCATAAAGACTTGTGAACATAGAACATGTCAAAGAAAGGTACAAATATTACATATAAACATAAATATTACACAGAGTATAGGACATTTAAAATAAAATAAAGACATACCATATGCGTGACAAGGAAATGTACAATATAGTAACATATTACATAGACTACAGAACATTAAAAAAATAATACAAATACATTGTATACAAAATGAAACAAATAGATGATGCCTTATTAAATGTTTTTTGTTTGAATAATTTCCTTCTATTTTTGCTGACGTATTTAATTAGTTTTTCAATACATGCTTGATACATGTGTTTTATGTATAACTAAATGCTGACATTCTTTGTACATGTTTTTTTAATGATTTGTATATTATTGCAGAACGCAAATCTATGACGTTTCTGTCGTTGTAGGATAACAACTCTTAATTAATGAATAGTAAACAGCAGTATACAAAGAATAACACTGCATAATACCAAGCCAAAGCCTTTCCTACTTTCCCACCTTATTGAAAAACAAGTAACAATATTTGAGTTTAAAACAAAAGTGACAATCTCAATATTCTAGCAAATGAGTAAGGCAAACTGAAAGGGGTGCAGTTTTTGAATAAAATTACTCGTGTCTTTTATTGTTTTCTCTGCAGGTTGAGAAAATTATTTAAAACACTGTTGATTTTATTTAAAACCTGCACTCCTTTCAGTTGGGTTCCTTACGTTTCAAAAGCGGTGGCTGGGGCTGGCAGTGGTGCACAAGAGCAGGCGGGTTCGGTTGATAATGTAGTCAGGTGCATTACCGACCGAAGGGTTAGTTTCCGCAAACGTCTACAACGAAACATCGGGAAAAAAGCGCCCTATGCGACACCTTAACCCCATAATTGAGTTGAGAACCTGGTATTAATCTGTGTGTAGTACTGAAATCCCCATAGCTATCATTTCATGTGTGGCTGTGTACTGTAAACAGACCTATCAGCGAATTCTTGTATTGCATTGGAAGCTGCTGCAGCACAGTGTATCACACGGGATACCAAAATCGGAACGAAGCAGTTAGTTGCTGACGTCAAAACAATGCAGTTTTACTTTCTCTACCACGTGCATAGTAGATAGAGGGGTGTTGCATTCCACCCCAAAAATTCGATACCAAGATTTCACCAGAAATACATGTTTTGAAGCCCCTGAAAACAAATAAAGCATGTTTGGAAATATGCCCGCGCGCGTATGTGTGTCTGAGCAGCATAACTCAAAAGCAAAGTCGGATAAGTACCAAGCTTGGTGTTCATGTTCAGTACCTTCCAAAGACGCGACACGAACATTTTCAACAAAATCCCCCATCCAAAACTACGCTTTACATAGAAAATTTTTCGAAATTTTTTATTTTCTAAAAAATGGCTCTAACGGCTTTGATTAAACTACCGCATATTAAAGATATTTACATGACAGATAAAATGTATATCATGAATTCTCTGGGAATGGCCTGTGAAGTCCTCTGCATTCGGATGGAATTTTGTGCAATCTTTTTTTATAACTGGTAAACGTTAAATGATAGACGAAAACCTACTACACAAACAAATGCAGATCCCTTTAAAGCACGCAATTTATTTCAAATATGTTTTTCTGTGACATAAGCCATTTCTGAGACATCCGTTAGTAATGGATCGGATTGGCCAATCTCTTGAAGTCATGTCAACATTCAGTTGTGTCTCACAATTGCATGGAAACATAATGGAAACAATTTTAAGACCAGCGTGCAGCGTTCAGTTCTTAAACATTTAACTATCGTTGTTCCCTTTGTTTCTATAACGAAATGTGTAATCTAGCTATTTCTTGAAAGGTCTACTTGGATTAAAATGTAGTAATTATAAAAATAATATTATCATCACTATCGTTATTATTAATATCATCACTAGGGCTCGGATTCTTAGGCAAATATATAAGTGTGGTAATATATACTTGAAACTGAGTTTAATGTTCTGGATACCCATTCAGGAGCATGTCTTTTTGGTTTTATTTAGCATAAATAGATATTTTCTGATTTTTGCACGTAAACAAATAGTTTCGGATATTCACATAAATAAATGAAAATCACATAATTTCTAACCAGTCGCCATACTGCCTATTGAATGTTCAGTTACTTAAGCCAGGTGTAATTATTTTTAATTAAGAAATGCAAGAATTGATTTGTCAGTTATAGTATCCCACCAGATGAAATAATGCATAAACATTCTCCCTCTTCAAGCAGAAGACAACCAACACAATAACTAGTACCTATATGGAACCTTCATGACCCGATAGATAGGAGCGGGACATTTCAATATCCCCGTGTGCGTGACTCAACATTTCTTATTGCTTCACCCTCCAGCTGTAATGTGGTGTTGGAAAGTGACGTAACGACAGTTCGAGTTCACAATGGATTGAACCTGTCTAAATTGAGTAGTACAAGCTGTACTACTTCTTGCACTATGGGCTGGACAGCCAACATGCTGGTACCATAGGTTCCTTCTAGTCTGCAAAAGAACGTCTTCTAGCATCTGTGGCAAATGGTCTGTCAGAATGCGATACTTGTGCGAGTTCATTGCTCCTTCTATGAACAAAGGGCCTATGAGCTGATGGTTCACTATTCCACACCACACGTTTAAACTCCATAGACGCTGATGTTCCACCTGACGAAGCCAACGGGGATTGTCAGCAGACCAATAGTGCATGTTTCTGCGGTTTATCTGACCATGATTAGTAAATGTTGCCTCATCACTAAACAAGATACATGGTGAATCTGGAATATCATGTCTTAATGCCCATGTACAAAAGTTAACACGATTCCCAAAATCGTTTCCATGCAGATCTTGATGGAGAGAGATGTGATAGGGGTGGAACCTATGTCGATGGAAAATGCGCAGTACACTTGCCTGACTTATGCCACTTCCACGTGCGGTTGTGCGGGAACCAATTTGCGGATCTACTGCAACGGCAGCCAAAACATTAATTTCTGCCACTTCTCCAGTCGCTTGTTTGTTTCTGTTACGTTTTCGAGAAGTTACAGTACCACTTTCACGTAATTGGTTGAAAAGGTTGATAAATAATTGCCGAGATGGTTGACGTCTATTGGGATACGTTTTCCGCATACACCGTACAGGAAGGAACTGCGTTCTTCCTACGCTCTCCATACACCATGAGCATGTCGGCGTTTTCTGCATTAGTAAACCCCATCTGCCACTCACGACTTACTGCTTGAACTGTCACAAATTAACTGACCAGAAAGTTGCAATGGAATAAATGAACACAAATCACAAAGCAAACTAACATAACGTCGTACCTAGTAACTAAGCAGGTTGAATGGCACAAACAATTGTTGGGGTGGAAACTTTTGAAAATACGATTTCTCGTAAACACTTGCACAAGAATTCTGCAACAAAGACCATTGACATTGTAATTTACCTTAGATTTATTTTGTTGATGTAACTAGACATTGTTCCTTTTAAAAAATTGTATGTTTGCTCAAAAAATACACTTTCTCAGGATTATTAAAATCTGTTTATAGGCTAAATGTATGAGCTCCTGGCTACCAATCAATGCTGTTAAAACTGCACATCAATAGCACTTTCCATTTCCGAAATATTTGCGGTACAAGTTTTAGGTGATTCATCCTGTATATATAAATTACTTAGCTGTACTATATTATCTTATTAGCTAGGATTAAGAGTGTTATAGCTCATGTATTATTTATTTCAGTGCTAAATGCATATACTACATTGACGTCTACAGTCTTTAGCCCTGGTCATTCTCAGTAGACCGCAGTTTTCATTTAACATAAGTTATTATCTCTAAAGTGTTAATACATTGACATTATCTACCCTTTGTCTATTTGTCTCTGCCATTTGAGTTTCACTCTCCATAGCAATTTCCCTAAATCTCTTAACTGACTTTTTATCTTTAAAAATCTCATTTAATCCTACCACTTCATTTATCTTAACCATTTATTTTTATCGGCTCCTTTCTCTATTCATTAGCTCCATACATTAAAGCATTATGTAAGACTCATTTTATTCTCCCTCCAAAATTGGGCAAAGCCCCTGTGTAACCTCCCCTGATACTTTTTAACTCCCAAATCCCTAATCTAAATAGGCAAACCCTGATGGCTCGCTTCTATTACAGATTTCGACATATAATTCGTTTTCTATGCCTGCTTTAACTCTGTTATAGAATTGTAAGAAACTTCTTTTCTCTCATTTAAGCAATTAAAATCTGCCTATCCATATCCTCCAATCGTGTTCTAACTCCCTTCCAATAGCCCCTATATAGATTACCAATTCTAGACCAAACATCACCTAACCCATTCTTTACCAATTTCTCCATTATTCTACCTAGCCAAGTTTTGCTTTTCAAATTATTTACTTGAAACCTCAGGCATAATTTCTGCTATTTCCTATCCTTTTAATTCCAATTCTAATTTATCTTCTAAGATCTCCTTCACCTCCTGTATGGGCCTTGCCCCATTTCTTTCCCGCACACCTGATATAACTAAATTATATCTCCTATGTTTATCCTCCAGGTGTTTCCAATCTTCTGTTGATACCCTGAACTTCCGTTTTCACTTGCTTCATCCTTATCTCTTCTTTAATTTATCTTCGTAGATTATTAATTTTATTTCCCAGTCTTTCTTCCATTCCATCCATGTTTGCTAAAATTACATCCAACGCTTGTTGATTTTCCTTAGGCCCTGAATTAATTTTTATCCCTCCAGTAACCATTAGTAACAACCCAATCACACCCAAAAGGGCACAAATATTCACCATTTCCTCTTTACTTCCTTTCTTCCTCATTTGGTAGCTTTTAATGTTACTAGAAAGCCCACTTCTTCCTCTGTACACATTGACACCCATTTTTACTTTCTCTACTACGTATAGTAAGTAGGGGAAGTATTGCATTCCACCCAAAAATTCGATACCGAGATTTCACAGGAAATACATGTTTTGAGGTGCACTAATGCATATAAAGCATTTTTGGAAACATGTCCGTGTGTGTGTGTCTGTCTGTGTGTCTGTGAACAGCATAACTCAGAAACGAACAGTCGGATAAACACCAAACTTGGTATTTAGGTTTAGTATCTTCCAGAGATGCGACAAGTAGGTTTTCAAGAAAATCCTCCCACCCCAATTACCCTTTACATGGAAAGTTTTTCGAACATTTTAATTTTCTCAAAAATAGCTCTAACGATTTTGATTAAAATATGATATATTTTTATTTACTTTCATGACAAATAAAATGTATATCTGGAATTTTCTGGGAATGTCTCCAAAAGTATTCTTCATTGTGAATGACTTTTGCATAACTGGTAAACCATAAGAGATAGACATATTTTTACTGCACAAAAATGTAGATCGCATTAAAATACACAATTTATGTCATATACATCTGTTTTGTTGAATGAGCCATTTTCGAGATATTGCTTGTTATTCCCTTAAATTTTCCAATACTTTTTCTCAAATGGGAATTCGTTATTCATTTTTTGTCCTAGTAATGCAAAGAGAATGGAATACTCCACAAGGTAACCAGCTCTTAAAATATTTGACTATCGCTGAAAGCCTACCAATTCCCCTTGCATCTACAAGAAAATTAGCAATAAGATTAACATCTCGATATCACGATTAACATGAAGCATATGGAGAATAAGCGTTTGTAAAAATAGTTCGTACAAGAGTAGAGAAAGTCATGTGAGTGTAACACATCAGATTTTTGTACTTGTGCCTTTTCCCTTAACTATTCCGAGCTCTCCTTACATGTAACCTCACTGGTCCACTTCTGGCTTAGAACCCTCATTTATTATTAACAACAATGAATATTTTAAAATAGAATAGTTATTTTGACTTAATTTCTAATCGCCACTAAAGCGGCCAATTTGGATTAACCGCCACACTTTATTGTTTTTATCTCCAGTCTGTTTATATATATATATATATATATATATATATATAGTTATATATATATATAGATATAGATATACAGTAATTTGCTGTTATTTTAAACTGCATGTCGTGATTTTATTGTTTTGTACAGAATGAAAGGATTATGTGGTAACTGTAAACGAGTACGGGAGGGAATACAATGGGATACATGCTATTTGTGGTAACACTCCAGCTGTGAAGGAGCAAAAAAAAAAAAAAAAGAGGATGATTCCAAATGGTGTTTTTACAATTGTGTAATAAAGAAACAAAAGTTAAGCAATTTAAAGATTTGATTAATGCGTTACAGGATGATATTCAGACGCTGAAAGCAAAGCTACAAGATTCGAATTGGAGGCAATCAGGTGATTCGTTTTTAGAAGTCCGGCAACAAGGGAACAGATGCATGAAGTCCCCAGAAATCATGGCAGATACTATAGGGCTACTAATAGATTTTCTGTTTTTGAAGATAATGTTTCAGGGATGAAGAAAGTAGCAGAGCCTGATTGTTAAAGTAGACAGCGCGAAGGCCAACAAGTAGAGAGTGCTTGTGTTAAGTAGAGGATGGTACCGTTTGCTCAGAAGGAACTTGGGAGAACTTCAAAGTGGAATGCATATGTAAGCAAGTTCCAAACTTGAGAAACTTGAGAATGTGACCTCAGATCTTAAGAGTCTTTTGTCTCACTAAGGATGATCACACTGTGGTCATTGGGGTTGTGGCAACAGCATTGATGGTGATTATGGGTATTCAATCAAGGAAGTTCTGAACCACATTGCCAAGGTAAGCACTCACACTAATGTTAAATTTGTTGAGCCATTTCAGAGGCACGATAAGCCAGCACTTCGTCACGTGATAGCCCGAGTGAAGGAGGACCTGTGGAAGAGAGGTGCTGATTTTCATCATGTTGATGTTTTACCAGCGTTCAGCCTCAATCGAGAGCATTTCACACGGCACGGTTTGAATCTCAACTTCTTAAGCAAGAGGGCGTTTGTGTGTCTCTTGGCAGAGAAGTTGGAGTGCAGTAATTATGGGAGGCATGTTCTGTTATTGTGGGTATTTAGGAACAAGGTAAAAAGGAGGTACACACAGGTAAACTGTTTAATATGTAAACACCGATGCCTCCCCTTCAATAAAAAGTAATTTGGTTCATATTGTGAAAACATAAGAGGGTTAAAGAATAAATTAGAGGAGCTAAGTATAACATATTCAAGATATAAATTATAAGATTACAGCAATTTGCACAACACAGCACCAAAAAACGGAAGCAAAGCTCAAAAGTGTGAACTTCATTAAGTACACATAATGCTCCAGTTTTTGGAGAAGTAGATGAAATTGTGAAGGAGTGAATATATTTGCTTAAAGCACTATAATTTTCACCAGCCTAAATGTAGATCTCTTACAGTGAACTTCCAAGGATTTATAAATAAATTAGAGAGGCATTTTATACACTTACGCTGAAAATTCTCAAATAATAGATTCTGCATATTTTAATGTAAACACACTTGACAGCGAAATGAAAACTAACCTCACTTCTATTTTACATACATTTAACTTGGAATATGTGGTTCACTTTCCCACCAGAAGGCAAATGAAGACTGCAACAGCTATAAGTAACATATTTCTAGACTCCGAAAGCATTCCAGATTATGTCATAATTCATACTGCAAATGATGTCAAATCATGATGCCCTCTTATTGCTTGTGCCTACCGTAGATAGCAAACGATGACAATGACAGAAAAAGTACAATTATACAATAATAATTAATGACGAGGATATCAATAAATTTAAACTAGTGTTAAAATGGGCTTCTCTCTATTCCAATACTCAGTGAATGTCAAATTCGATGAATTCTTTTAACTTGCGATATTAACACTCGAAGCGGTTTTCCCTAAGTAAACAATAACTTCATCACAGGTAACAAAGATCAAACCCTGCATTACTTCAGGTATAAAGAAGTCCTGTGCAAACAAAATAAACTTGTTCTTATTATATCGTACAAGTAATGATTCAAACATTAAAGCACACCATAAAACATATTGTAAAAATACTTAAAAGAGTAATTAATGAAGCAAAAAGAAGGTATTACTCACTATCCATTGATGAGCCCAATAATAAAATTAAAATGTGGAATATAATAAAGACTGAAACAGAGAGAATTCAAGTAGTAACAATGCTCACATAACTATTGGAAATAAAGAAGTCGGTAATTACTGTGCCATTACTAAGGCCTTTAACACACATTTCCTTAATGCAGCTAAAAGTAAAACAAACAAACAGACCCGATCCAAACTCAGTTGTAATTAAAATGTCAAAAAGGGCACATCCCAAAATCAATAACGTATTGCTTACCATAGTTTAATAAGCCCCTTAGGGCCGGTTTCACCATTGGATGTTAAAAATACTCTAACATCTTGTTTGTTAACAAGGTGTTAAAAGTTAAACATAAAATTAAAACCTTTGCGCTTTATCAAGATTTTACAGCAAATTGTTAGCTAACATTTTGTTAACGTCAAAGACAACTGGAAACGCTAGCTTTCTAGAAGGCGGTAGCCGAACTACACTGCTTCTGAACGTACTCCGATACACTTTTGTCTATGTATCGCCGCGCTCTCTGTGTCGATAGCCGAGACTATTTATATTCATGGCAATGGCCATGTGTTTTCCCGGTTGTTTGAGGTTAGAATCACGATGTAAACTGAAATAAACGTTTCACCGTCGAAACACACTAATTAACACATGGTTAATAAATATAGACATATTGTGCAGTGCGAAAAAGCTGACGTCTTACATTAAAGGATAAGATTGCAGCCTGGGACAAAATCCACGAGTAATTTAATTGGAATGAACGCTTTTCTCTTAAGTTCAGTAAGCAACTATGGCAATTTTATGCTAACATAAAGTGCAGCACCAGAAACGTTAGGTGCGAAGAGCGTTTAAGACGGTTTAAAACTGGTGGTGGACACTGCATTGAAACTAAAGTGAACGAAAACGTGTTATCGCTGATTAGTCAAGCAGAACCGAAAAAAATAATTTGCTTCTTAAAGCAATTGCTTTGAAAACCTTCCGGATAAACCTACAAACAGTAATTTTGGAAATACCAGCATTATTACAAGTAAATGAAAGATGTTAGTAGCATAAAATCTCACATTTCTCAATATTCCCGAAATTCCAAGAAAATTATTTTTCTCTGAATTTACAGTTTTAAAACAGGGTGCTGCATGCGCGGCCTAAACATATAAAAATAAAAATATGGTATCTCGAACCTTTGGAGTCCCTCTTGCTTGCGTCCCCCCGCATTACGGTGGTTGCGGTGGCGATTCCTGCGCTACTGAGGTACAATATTGTTAAGCATCCATACAAGAAAGGAGAAAGACAGTCAAAAGCCTGAATTCCAATTATAGGTCAATCTCTCTTTTGATAGCATTTTCTAAAGTATACAATACATGGAGTTCAACAACATACTCTCAGCATACCAGTTCGGATTTCGTAAGAAAACGTCCACAGAAAATACAACATTCGCACTTACTTCTGAAGTATTGACGGCCTTGAATAAAAATCAATTACCGTTAGGAATATTTTGTGACCTAGCCAAGGTATTTGACAGCATAGATCAGCTGCAAAAGTTAAATTTTATAGCTGCAATGATCTCTATAAATTGGTTCAGACCTTACTTAACAATAATAGAATCCAGAAAACCAGCATCAGTGGTGGTGATTTGAATAATGTGTTATTACTAAGCCCCGGATTCTTAGGTTCTGACCTATTTTATTCCTGACCTCCTACACTCCAAATTTCGGTTTATTTTAATGTTTTAGTTACCAACGAGTAATATATTTCAATTTTATAGAGGCTAAATTGACCTAATTGTAGGCACCTTAGGACCTAATAAAACCTATTTTTCGTGATAGAACCTAAAAGTGCCTAATTCGGTTATTTAAGCAAATAAGAGTACATTTATGAATACAAAAAAATTTTTTAAAACGATGGGAGACCTTTCGATTAAGGAAACTATTAAATAATTAGATTATGAAATCTTGCGCAATACCTGGCAATAATAAACTTTAATTAAACCGTCCGCCACAATAATAAAGTAATTAAAACGTTCGCCGCCCTCAGTTATCATGTTCTAGCTATTGTCGAAAGAGGTGGTCAGTGGCACGCGGCATTTCTGAAACGTGTGCCGCAACAATAGGTGAAAACTAGAGGCAAACATTTTAATAGCGCTGTTGAGTAGTATGCATTATTGCTTCTTCCGTTATAGGGAGTTTCTAACACGACATTTTTGAATTTGGTACTTTCAAACAGTTAATTTAACTTTTTACAATTTAAAGTTAGTGTTTTAAACAAAGTGCCCAGTGACTTGAATGAATATATATGCCAAAAATCCTATAAATTCCTAAATTCAACATATAAGATCCTATAAAATCCTAATACACTGATACATAGAACCTAATTTTAACTTTTTAGAGCCTAAAAATCCAGGGCTTAGTTATTACTAAATATGTACCACAAGGTTCTATACTCTGCCCTTTGTTATTTTTAATATTTATAAATGACCGGTCATATTATCTTAGCAAATATTCAGTAACTGTGCTTTTTACAGATGATACCAGTGTACTTGTATCTGAAAAGCCACCTCAGCAATTAAGAGATTTTGTCAGTAAAGTGTACGAACAATTCAACATTTGGTTTGAAGCTAATAGGCTTTCATTAAACTATAATAAAACAAACTTATTCGATTTCAAACGAAGCATAAACAAGTAAATGAATCAGGTATCAAAACATCTGATGTGTTGCACTCACATAGCTTTTCTCTCTCGTACAAGCTATTTATACAAGCGCTTATTCTCCATCTATTTCATGTTAATCGAGATAAACATTTGCAGAAACTATCTCATTCCTAATTATGTTGTAGGGTATGGGGAATATGGTAGGCTTTAAGCGATAGTCAAATATTTTAAGCTCTGGTTGCTATGTGGAGCATTCCATTCGCTTGCATGTCCAGGGCATAAAAAACTAATAACGAGTTCCCATTTTAGAAAAAGCATAAGTTTTGAAAAATTCAAACAAATAACAAGGAATATCTCGGAAATGCTTTACTCGACAAAACTGCATGTGACCTAAATTGTGTATTCTTTTGTGTAGTAGCATTTTGTGTATCTCTTACGGTTTACCAGTTATGCAAAAGTCATTCAGAATGAAGAGGGCTTTGGGGAAAATTCCCAGAAAATTCAAGATATTAATTTCATTTGCCATGAAAATGTCTTAAACTTATGATATTTTAATAAAAATCATTAGAGCCATTTTTGAGAAAATAAAAATTTTCGAAAAATGTTCCATATAAATGGTAGTCGTGTGGTAGATTTTCTTGAAAATCGTGTCGCATCCTTGGAAGATACTAAACTCAAATACCAAGTTTGGAGTTTACCCGACTTTGTTTTAGTTATGCTGTTCACAGACAGAAGACGACAGACACACACACGCTGAATGATGACGATGACGGCTGGCATTCGCATAAGATGGTAAGCGATGCAGCTGATACATACACCCATGAATGCGCATGCCATGTTAGAAGTTAATGGAATGATGCCATGGAGGCGAGGAAGTGGAAGAAAGTCCTAAGGAGTAGCAAGTAATTGTCGTGGAACAACAAACTCCGTCAAAACTGCCAGTTACAAAAGACGTGGTCGTTATTCCACACTTCCAAGGAGGGAAGCATTCCTTTGACTAGAACCGTATGCTATATACTCCCTTCCCATAGTTCAGCTGCTAGGAAGCGCGTACACGTTGCAGTTATCTTTATCACCACTGTGGCGCCTATAGTGTGCATCTACCGTTCGGGGCAATTAATGCAGTATATAAAAATATAGCTAGCAAAAATTACATGTTTGCGTTCTATTATGATATTAACTGCCTCTCCATATTGTTTTCTAGTAACACAGGTCCACACAATGTTTGCTGAATGAAAATTGTTGATATTTTCTGATTCCTTACCAGATGGAATTTTTCTTCATCAGACTACAGTTTTTCAGAAATCGCCTTTGCGATTTTCTGATTTCTACCAGATGGAAACTCTGAAACCAAACCTTGTTTTTTTCATCAGGCTACAGTTATAGAAAATAACGGTTGTAATAATTCTATCTCTTACAAGTTTCTCTTAAGTGCCTTCCCACTCATTCTATTTCCTGTTACGGTATATACTTGTTACGGGTGGTCAATGGGTTACTGATCGGAGTCTTTAACGTCAGGTCCTTCACTTTGTTCTCGGTAACAAAAGAGAGGGATGCAATATTTTCCTTGAAAAGGTTCGTCTTAAAGAAATATATTAGTTTTGCAAATAGTCTGTCGACAGTAAGATGAGTTTTAAATTCAAGTTAGTTTGAATATGCACGTGAAAAATATCTGATCGACTTCGTTGTGCAAATAGTCCTGATACCTTTTGCTTTACCTGTGGTAGTTATACTCCACAAAACAGAGAAGAAATATTACAAACTTTTATAAAAATGCGTATAAAGCTTACTTTGCCATGCCTCATGGTGATTTGAATAAAAAGTGGGCTCCCCATTACGTATGTTCATTGTTTATATAAAAAACATAAGACAGTGGGTTTATAGTAAACGAAAGTCGTTGGCATTTTGGTGGTACCAATGGTGTGGCGTGAACCTAGTGACAACATAGTTTGCTATTTTTGTTTGTACGACGTTGTTTGTATAACGAGAAAGAATGAAGATACTTTAAAATATCCCACTAATTTGAACTCTGCAATTCGTCCCATTCCGCACAGTGAGGAAGTGCCTGTTGCTTCGTGGCCTGAAAATCTTGGTGAAAGTAGTTCTAGTTACAGCATTGAAGATGAGCCACGATGATCAGCAGCAGACATGCACTTTCAACCTACTGGGATCTTCAGCACTCAATGGAGACTCAACAGTTCACACGGTCTGAGTTAAATGATCTGGTAAGAGATCTGTACCTACCAAAGAGCAGATCGGAACTTCTTGCTTCGAGATTAAAGGAAAAAGTATGACAGCACCTGGAACTTCTGTTACATTTTACCGGCAGTGGGATAAAAATTTCTTATCATTCTTTTCACATGTTCTGTAATAACATAGCTGGTGTTTTTAATGCTATGAATTCATCATATGAACCTCATGAATGGAAACTTTTTATTGATAGTTCAAAGACAAAGTTAAATGCAGTTCTGTTGCAAAATGGACATTTACTACTTTCTATGTGTTCCTAAACTGAGAAAGAACCACGTGAATAGTTTTATTCATGTTTTTCAACAGAACTATGATCTCATTTCATTCATTAGAATGTTTGTTTCCAGTATTGCTGTATACTGCTTCCAAGGTACATGAAATCCAAGAGTAGAACCATAATACTAAATGAGAATCCTCTACATAAAGACACTGCTTCATATTTAATGACACGCTTTAGTTAAAAGCACGTATCATGGAAAGCCCCCTGAAATGTAGGGGAGTCTCGGCCTGGCATGTCAGAGTAGAAAGATGCCCTATGTAAGCATTCTTCCCCGGAATGGAGCAACCTCCAGTCCTGGCCTCCCCAGTGGGATGTGCAAGCCTGCAGGGGGAGGAGAGCTGGTTGCATGCTGTCATCCGGGAAGTTTCAACCTGTAAAGGATAGGGACCCTGCCCTCTGTCCTATCGTGCATCCTCATCCGGCTGCCCTCTGTTTCCTCTCATCTCACCTCACCTTACCCCACCCTGTCAGGGGCTTAAGTACAATAGATCTTGTAGGCCGAGGTGCTAAGTGCCTCTCCGTACCTAATTCTACTTCTACGGTACCGCCTCTGGCCTTTAAAAGCGCTTGAGGAACGTTTTCCTCACTGTCATTCTAAAACTATGCCAAGTCTAATTACACTTATCATCTCGTTGTGTTATGATCATCAGCGCAGCTCTACGCTCTATTTTACTTCTGCTCCATGGTTTTTATTTTCAAACCTTAGGGCACATGATTGATATTAGGGCCTATGTTGCTTAAGAAAGTACTTACTCTGCCTCTCTCAAGACCCTTTGGATATTCTTTATAGAAGGTTCTGCCCACAGGGCGGCAATCTACCTGCTTCGCTGAAGCCAGTGCCGCCGACTTGTGTCACTATGCTCTCAGAGGTGGCGAAAACGTGACTCGCGAGTTATTTTGACTCGCAGGCGCACGTTCCCTCTCTGCAACCGTCCGTTTGATTTTCACATGCTACTGAGTGATGCACTGCGTGTTGCATATTTGGTGACTCGCGGAAGGAAGTCGTTTTTGCCACCCTTACTCTACATTATATCCATCTGTCAAACTCATTGTTTTCCGAAACTTTACAAGTAAACACAATTGAAAACGAAAGCAAAGAGAAACGAATATTTAATAAAACCACGTTTTTTGGCCTGTCGGAAGTTTTGTTGACAAACTGGTAATTACTACACCAAACATCGCGGCAAAATCATAACTTAATTTAGCTGCTATTCGTTGGTCTAAAACTACTGTTGATGGAAAAAGTCTATAACATATCGTACTGCACTGGCTTAAAGCTTTCGGCGAATGTGTGATACTATTAATCATGAATTTCGGTCATGGAATATTGCAATAGTGGCTACTCCATCCAGAGGAACACGCCTTCAATCCTGAGGGTTCTGCTGTCACAAGCACTTTAGTTCATTCCAATTCTTTCTCGCGATAGCTGCTGCATGGGCTAATTAACGTTTGTTATAGAAATGTGTAAAGTTATAATGTGCACGCACGATAACGGTTATAACACAAGTAAAGCCCGGAGTTTTAGGTTCGTATAAACCTCCCCTTTTTGTTTTTAGCGGTTTAAAACAGCTTTATAGGTTATTTTAAGCTTGTGATTTTTTAATATTATTTGTTACTAAAGCTGTACTACTCATGAAAACATTTTATCGTACTTTATTCTAACCTCCACGACTCTACAGTACAAAGGTACATAAATAATTCCTAGATGTTCTCCAAATGCTTAAATTATTTCTAACACCTCTTACCAACTAAATTAATTTCATTTAATGATTGACACATTGACACTTCCAATATACCAGGGAAACTAAACACACATTTTCAAAGTACAGAACAGAGTTTTGACTTGCTGTTACATTGTACGAACAATTAATACACTTCCAGGTTTTGGGAACCAGCTAAAACAACAACAAAAAGAACACGCACACAGGCGAAGTAGATGGAGGAATAAACGATAGTTTGTACAAGAGCAGAGAAATTCATGTGAGTACAGCACATCAGATTTCTTGTATCACTATCGTTAACGAAAATGGGATGAATATCTGGGTAATACGATGTTTTACTTATTTAAGAAATACCTACCAGCATACTATGCAAACTAGATACAGACAAAAATGCCACAACTTTAAATATTTTACACGCTGTATTTGAAAATCTGTAGGGTATATTAAATTCTTAGCTGCTTTTGACAGACTTGATAATATACCATTTTTCCATCCGAGGTGAAATTCGGATCATTAGGGATCCACTAAGGAATCAATCAACTTCAGATGGCTCGACTTTAGGTATATTGCCTGCAATCTGCTACTTGAAAGTACTTTAAATGAATGTCTAAGGAAAAACTTCAGTTTGTCATGCACAATTGTTTATGCTAAAGAATGCGACACTATCAAAGTATGCATGGCGATCTAAACTGGCGCGCCACTAGTTTGTTATGTTCTGAAAAAATGACGACTATATCGGTATAGTCTAAACTACAAATATTAACTTAGACAAGAGAAATCGCAGTACTGACTTTCAGGGTGATAGAGACAAACTTTTCTTTTAGAATCGGACAGTAGAATTGGTGCAAAGGGTTTGTACGCCTGGAGGCTAAGTGACCATGCAGTTGCATGCTTCTTTAAAATAAAAATCATCCCTTCTTTAATGTTTAAAATAATGTTTTTTTATTTCCGTCTTGAATAGCAGATTTACCCCTTTTTAGGCTTTATGATAATTAAATGGATAATTATGTTAAGGTACTGCAGTTAACTAAAAAGGGATGAAATAGTTTAAAACCTAAAAGTCCGTGCCCTAGTTATAACTAAATCTATGTACAAATTCTAGTATTACTTATATGTATAATGCGCCATTCTGACGCCAATTTAAGATCGTATTTATATTCTTTTTGAGCTCAAGAATGAAGCAGTTACTAAGAAAGTATTTGTATAAAATGCATTAGACCCGAATCTTTGGGTGCAAAGTGCAGAAGCCGAAGTGGGTTGTAAATTTTTGCTGCGTTTCCTTTATGTATCATTCTCTTAGGTATTTCCGAATTGGAAATCTAATATTAATAAACAATACAGAATCGTTGTGTTGATAGTACATAACACATTTCCTGAGGTTTACCGCCGAAAAGTGCCTCCACGCAAAAATTCGATACCAAGATTTCACCGGAAATACATGTTTTGAGGTGCCCTAAATCCAAATAAAGCATTTTCGGAACCATGTGTGTGTGTGGGTGTGTGCGTGTCTGACTGTGAACAGCATAATTCAAAAACAAAAAGTCGGATAAATATCAAACTTGGTATCTGAGCTTAGTATCTTCCGAGGATGCGAAACGAAAATTTTCAAGAAAATCCCTGACCCCGGACTATTCTTTATATGGAACATTTTTCGAAAATGTTGATTTTCTCAAAAACGGCTTTAACGATTTTGATTAAAATATCATATGTTTAAAATATTTTCATGGCAAATGAAACGTATATCTTGAATTTTCTAGGAATGTCCCCAAAAGTCTTCTTCATTCTGAATGACTTTCGCATAACTGGTAAACCATAAGAGATAGACAAAATCCTAGTACTGAAAATGTTGATCTCATTAAAACACACATTTTATGTCATATACTTTTTTATGTGTGTGTGTGGAGTGAACCATTTCCGATATATTCTTTATTATTTCTTTGAATTTTCCAATACTTATACTTTTTCTCAATTGGGAATTCGTTATTCGTTTTTCGATGTCCAGGACATGCAAAGAGAATGGTATGCTCCACATAGCAACCAGCTCTTAAGAGTATTTGACTATCGCTTAAAGCCTACCAATTCCCCTTGCATCTACAAGAAAATTAGCAGTAAGATAGTTTCCAAATGTTTATCTCGATTGACATGAAGTAGCTGGAGAATGAGCGTTTCTAAAAATAGTTTGTACAAGAGTAGAGACAGTCGTGCGAATGTAACATAAGATTTTTTTGGCGCATTCAACCCATACCAAGTTACGCCTCTCAAAAGTATTACGAACTATGGAGGTTGTGCGCAAAGTCGTCCTTACCAGCCTCAGTAGATTACCAATCTAATCTATGGTTCTGCCTTGTGCTGCCTCTCTTCAGAATATGAAGCGCTTCAAGTGGTAATAACTGTACTAAAATCCTGAATCCGATGCTGCGCTCTGTCGGTTAAAATTGCATTCTTCTCCTGAGCAACCGTATGCTGTCGGCATGCTACTGCACGCGCACGGTAAGCATGTGTGTTACAATGCCATAATATTTTATTAATGATAATAATAATGGCGTTTAGTCGTCTTCGTCTTACCAAAAATAAATTACTTTGGTCTTCACTGAAAACGTTAACAAAAGTAATGGTTAAGCTGTCCTTCTTATACAGTCGTTTTTGACGACTTTTGGAAGGAATTGCTTTCAACGTGAATTATTAGTTTTTTAGATGTGCAGATTCCTCGGCTACGCCCTGTCGTAGCTTCGCAGCTGAGACCTCTGGCCGCAACTGCTACATTCCTCTTCTTCTAAAAAACATCCCTTGGCTACGCTTCGAGGCTGAGGGCTCTCAATTGTGTTTCCAGCTATTTGGGATTTCAAATGTTGCTTTGAAGACCAACGTAATGTAAATTACCGACGTTTTCAATGAAGACCAAAGTAATGCAAAATGTCCGGAGTTGCAAGCAATATATGTAGACAGAAAGAAATTATATCAGAAATAAATAAGGTATTTTGAAACTTATTGATGAAATTAAACAGATCTGAGATAAATTGAAAGGTCATACATAAGACTGACGACCAACACCCTAATGAAGTATCGACGGTGGGTCCACTACAGAGGAGATGGAGCGAACAAATTACGAGACTGGAGCAGGCCAAGCTTAATTCCTGAAGAGATTATGAATAAAAAAAGAAATGGGACTCTTTAGATTATACAGACATAAAATAATTTTAAATGTATTTGAAAAGTTAATCCCCATATAAAAAAACTGATGTAACAATTCTCTTAACTCAATTTTCATAAAACCTTTAAGCCATAATATTAAATTAAGTTCATTGCGCATAGACTCAATTACAAGTTTCGAGCATTGTCAAGTACAAAGATAAAAACTTAAATTACAGTTTAGGAAATATGTGTTTACACTTTGTTGAAAGTATGAATATTGCATACAGGCTCTTTCAAGCATTGTTAAGCACAAAGAAGAAAATCGTTAATATTATATACAGGATTGTTTAAAAAAAATTTTTTTTACACTGTTTGAATTTAAAGCTGTTGTTTTCACATTTTACTTCAGTTGGTAGTAGGTTGTGCACATTTAAACCAAATATAAAGGGATCTTTGTTTAAAGATTTTAAAATATAACTATTTTGGTGCAAGTCCAATTTACACCTTGTGTCGTGACCATGTATTTCACTATTTGTGTTAGGTTTGAGCAGTTCAGTCAGACAGATTACTTTATATATGTACAAAGACACTACAATAAATAGTTTCTCTCTTTTGAAGACTTTCTTACAGGACTCACGTTTTCACATTTTGAATATTGTTCAGATACATTTCTTTTGGAGTACTAGAACATTCTGGATTACTACAGCCACCCCATACTTCTATGCCGTATTGGTAATTCTGTCTATTTACTATGGCGGCCGCGCGCAGAGCTTATTGAAGTGCCAATATCACAAGTTTGTTTTCGCTGGATATCAGCCGCTACCAACGTAATATGTAACAACATCGCTAGACGTTAAACAGGTAGAGAACACACAGGTGAAATTGAAATGTGCGTATGATGTATTTGATGTTTTGTACACGCGTGAAATAAGTAATGCATGTTCTCTATAAGGTTAAATAAAAAATGAAATGTGCATAAATATGGGTATAACGCATAGAAATATGCGCGGATTGTGTGCGAAAACACAAAAATGAAACGCAATAACCCGTAAAACAAAACACATAGATGACGCCTAACACATATATGTTTGAAGCAAAGCATACGCAAGCTTTGGCACGAAAAATCGAAATTTTAAATGTTTTTCATTAATTTTTACTTTTTCTAACCAATACGCCTTGTCGTCCTCCATAGTGTAGTGGTTACCATGCTAGCCTCTAGTTCCCGAGGCCGCGGGTTTAAACCCGGCGGAGGACTATGGATTTTTTTGGGCGTAAAAATCCTTAGCATGATTTGCGGTACGTAAAAGAACAAGCCAGATAAAGAGGCCTCTGAGCAAAATTACCGGTCTTTCACACCCAATATGGAATGGAACGCTAAGGACCATAGTAGTTAAACAGCGTCCACAAATAAAACTCAATTTAATTTTCGCGTACGCCTTAGGTAGAAGTGTTGCATTTCACCGGAAACACATGTTTTGAGGCCCCTAAATAAAAACGCAGAAGAGGTATTGCATTCCACGCCAAAATTTGATACGAGATTTCACCGGAAATACCTACATGTTTTGAGGCGCCCTAGATGAAAAGAAAAATAACTTTTACTTATTCTACCACGTACCTAGTAGACATAGGAGATATATTCCATACAAAAATGCGATACCAAGGTTTCACCAGAAATACATGTTTTGAGGCCCCTGAATAAAGGAAGCACTTTTACTTACTGTACCACGCACCTGAAAATGTACGGAAAGTACTGTATACCACACAAAAATTCGATACCGAAATTTCACCGGAAATATATGTTTTGAGACACCCTGAACCCCCCTCCAAAAACATTTTTACCATTTATACCATGTACATGTAGGTAGAGAAGGTATTCTCAGTTTTGCTTTCTAAAAATGCATTTCTTAGATTCACAGGGCCTCAAAACATGTATTTCCGGTGAAATCTCGGTATAGAATTTTTGTGTAGAATGCAATACCTCCTCTAAGTGCGTGGTAGAATATGTAAACGTTTCTTTTATTTTCATTCAGAGGTCTGAAAACATGTATTTTAGGTGAAATCTCGGTATCGAATTTTTGGGTGGAATGCAATATCTCCTCTACTTATTAGTACTTGTAGAATAATGAATGAGAAAAAGAATAAGTGAAAATGAATGTTAAAAAATCGAAAATTCTAAACTTAATATATTGCAGACTTTCCCAAAATTTCATGCATTTTATTGCGTTGTTAACGAATGCTTTGCTTTAAACATTATTTATGTTTAGCTTCATCTACGTGTTTTGTTTTACGGTGTCATTGCTTTTCATTTTTGTGTTTCGCACACAATCCGCGCATATTTATGTGCGCTATAACCATGTTTATGCACATTTCACTTTTTATTTTCCCTTACAGAAAACACGCATTAGTTATTTTACGCGTCTTCATTGCGTGCGACATCCATTGGTTATCCAGGTTCTTCTCTTGCTCGAAATGCGCATTTCAACATGTAAGTGTGTGTGTGTGTGTGTGTGTGTGTGTGTTTTCCAAATTTGTTTAACGTCTAGCGATATTAAATATTACGTTGGTAGCGTCTGGCATGCCGCGAAAACAGAGTTCACTTCAATAAGGCTCTGCGCGCGGTCACCATAGTAAATGAAGTCGTCGCACAGAATTACCCAAGATTAATATGAAGCATAGCATCTGTTTTCTCCTTTTTTTAGTTCAAGTTTAATTATATTAGTCTTTTCAGAGTTGTTCATGAGGCTTAAGGTTTTGAAAAAGTTATCTATCCTAAACGATTGTTTGGTAGCTAGTGTCTGAAGGTCACAATCATTATTTGCATTACAGATGATAGTGGTGTCATCAGCATAACTTATAATTTTACAATTTTCTGAAGCATACATTTCATTTACGTAAAGTATAAAAAATAAAGGACCAAGCACTGAACCCTGTGGTACACCATGTTTAACAATTTCTGCGGCAGATTTAACTTTTGCTGTGTTGATTCCTTGTTTGAAACTTATTTCTGTATATTGCATTCGCCCTTTAAGGTATGATGAGATTAATCTGTTAGCAACCCCTCCTAATTCCATACTTTTCTAATAT
Organism: Deroplatys truncata; assembly: GCA_030765065.1. Lineage (NCBI taxonomy): Eukaryota > Metazoa > Arthropoda > Insecta > Mantodea > Mantidae > Deroplatys > Deroplatys truncata. Next base: position 21,932,335 of record CM060979.1, read on the forward strand.
TAATAGCAATATATCATATTGGACACAATCGAACGCCTTAGATAAGTCTAGAAATATACTAGCAACTATCTTTTTGTCATCCAAATTGCTTAAGATATTGTGGACAAAATCTACCAGTGCAGAGATAGTTGATCTTTTAGCTGGAAAACCATGTTTAAAGTCACTGAGAACATTGTGTTTTTTCTAAAAAAAGTGATGATTGTTTTCATTAGTACTTTTTCAAACAATTTTGCAATTACAGGAGTGAGAGATTGGCCTATAGCAAGAGTGGCGAAACTGCCTTTCTCTCTCGAGTCATCAAATATGCAACACGCACTACACTCAGCAGCACATGGAAAATAAATGAATAGACGGCTAGATGCGCCTGCGAGTCACAGTGCCTCGCGAGTCGCGCTTTCGCCACCACTGGTCTATCGTTTTGCATAATTCTTTTGTCACCTTTTTGTATCGCAGTAACAAAGCTGATTTTTAAGCAGTCTGGAAATATGCTTTGCTTTAGTGATTCATTTATCAGATAGACCAAGGGGATGATTACAGAATGTTTACATTTTGTTTCAACAACTTGGAACTAATGCCATCCTATCCAGTGGAATTTTTGTTCTTAAACCCAGTAATTAAACCTAGGATCTCATCTGATGTAGTATCATGTAAATAAAGAGAGTTTACAAGACTATTTTTAGTTTTATGGCCTGAAATATTAGGAAAATTTTGGGTACTATGTTGTGTACTAGTAACATTTATAAAGTAGTCATTAAAGTGATTACAAATTAGCAGTGGATTTTGTTCTAGCATGTTATTGATAAGATTTACATTTTCTTGCTTTAGATTTTCTTTTTTCATGCTGTTACTGTTAATTATCATCCATGCCATTTTCGAGTAATTGCTTGTTTCTGAGAGCTTGCCCATTACCTTTTGCGACTTAATGTTTATCAGCCCACCCTCATATGTTTTTTATACTGTTTATATTTATGCTTATAGTGCTCAGCTTTTGTTGATTTAGCTTGCATGTACACGTCTTTCATTTTATTTCTTAGCATCATAGCAATGTGGCTAGATAACTAAGGTGCAGGGGGGTCTCTTCCCGCACCGTTTTCGCTTGTACTGCTTTCAGTCCGCCTGTTGCATGACGTCATCGAGAGTGAAGTTTTAGCTATCCAGTATTCTGCATCGTACTTTTCGGCATGAAAGTTCGTATAATATTCTCGTTATACGATCTGTTTCGACCCTATACTACTTGAAACAAAATCGCATCTATAACTAGACTTCGTCTTGGAAATAATAAACACAAACCTGTCTTTTTACAGCTAAATACTCAACTGGCGCCAATTTCATTTCTCCTTGAAATATTCACTAAAAAGCTGTCGATATATGAAATTTGGTCTTGAGGGATGACTTACAGCATATATGTTATTCAAAGAAAGAGAGACATGTAGATATAAAGCAGATATTTGTTATATTAAAGTTGTTCAGAAGCTCTAAGTTGCAAGCTTTAAAACCATTTTCTTAGTTTGTGCTATTGCTTGACTTTAATTATATTATGTTAAAGAAAACCAATAACACATTATTCGGCCAATTTTAGCAACGAAAATAAAATACGTTATACGCTATATAAAATTCAACGTTATACGCTATCGGGTCTTAAACTTTGATTCGAAATTAAATTGTATTGTTTGTTTATGGATTGTGAAAAACGCAGCTTAATGAGAGAAACTGTATGTTGATCATGCTGTTATGTAATATGACTTAAACACAGCAGTTTTAAAAGTCATGCTAGCTGAAAACTTGATATATGTGAATTTTTTCCGAGACTTTTTTTTCGCGTCTAGGTAAAAGCATGAATAATCGACATGCATATTTAAAATAATTTTTTTAAAAAGAATTTTATTAATATAACTATTTTGGCAGAAGAGAGTAACTCAACAAAATGAATTAAATTCACATAACATTTGAACACTTGAAGTAGATAATCGACACATGCTGAAAAACAGTTATCTGCACAGCAAGTCTGCAAATATCCTCCAATTTTCAAATAAACCGAATTTAATGAGTAGTGCACATTCGAATGATGTGTTCAGAATTTGGATATTTTGGCTTCATTATTTAGGCTGTAAAATGTGCTTATATAAACCTAATTTCTTAATTATTTCTAGTGTAAAGTTGTTTTATTTTTTTAATTAATGAATAATTAATTGTACATCGTTCCCATTTGATCCTTCCTTTTGGAGATATTCATTTTAGAACAACCTTTCCTGTATGCTTTAGTATACGCCCGCAACCAATACCCTTAAAAGCACACAAATGTAATGCTTTCACCCACGGGAAAATGGGTATTGTTAAAAGGAGGTGTATTAGTGTATTGCACTGGCGATCATTGAAACATATTACACTGATCTTTTTAAAAGGAGGTAATTAGGTGCCTATATTATTTAGTATTTATGCAAGGAAAGTGCAATAACTTACTCGTATCTTAGTTTTCGTTATTTTGTATAAAACATGGACACATTTCACGCCAAACTGGCAGGAGAGGCTTTACGAAACAAATCAATATTATGTGGGCAAATACAGGGGAGATGAACGTAAATACATGAGAGGAAATAAGGTCAGATCGGTGTTTTATATGCAGGGCACGGATTTTGATGACTACTTTTTTTAAATGACTACATTTGTTTTAAAATGACTTTGTAATTACAAAAAAATTATCTAAAATGAGATTTATTTGATTTACTGAAATTAGTGTACAGAAAGTTATAAATTAATTTATATATTGATATAACTCCTATACAAGAAGAAAAAATAGGTATAAGAGCAGTGAAAATGTTCTTTTTCAAAGGATCTGAAAAGAAAAGAAAACTTTCTTACTTTTCTTTTCAGATTCTTCAAACAAGTAAGAACATTATTTTCTTTGCTTTTCAGATTCTTCAAACAAGAACATAGAACAAATATATTTTCAATTAATTTTCTAACTTATTGTGTTTTTAAACAGGTCTTACAAAAGTGTAGCATTAACTCTTTTGAGAACTCAGAATATGCAACGTTTATTGTGAATGAAGAGGATTTCACAGTCCATGTCATACATAAATAAGAGCAATACGCACTTATTAAGCAAAAAAGGGAAAACTGACCTCCTCATCCCTAATTTTGGACATGAATTCATAACAGTAATTATATCTGTTTCCCTGACAATAACCATCTCTCCACCCACAAGCAACTCTTTCCAGACCAACTAATAATCTTTATATACTCTATACTTATGCAAGGAAATTACCAAATAAAGCGGCAAAGGACAAAGAAATTACAAATTAATGATGTAATATCGAGAAAAAAATTATCCAAAATGACCTAATATATATTTTCTTAATATGGGACCCATGATGAGGATTTATGTACACTTAAGCTATACCTTTATTGCAAGAATTAAAAGATGGCATGTCATCAGAATCCGGATCATGCTTATATGATACTTGGTCTTCAAATAGCTTCTGCTCACAATAATATACTGTTTAATACGCATTCCTGAGGAATATAAAGAACTTACTTTTTGGCAGGTAGGTCGACTCATAACATGAAAACAGATGTAATGCGGTCCAAAGGTATTCTTCCCTGAAAATGGCAAGCTTTTCCAGGTATATAATCCTTTACAGAACCACAGTGAACGGAAAAATGTTGTTAAACTTTGGCTGTAAGAGCAAACAGCATTTCCTTTGAAATAATTATGCCGCTCAACTGCGTAAAAGGCAACAGATATTAATCTGAGCTTCTCTTCGCTTTAAAAGTCACGTACAAGTTCAATAAATCCAGATGTACTCATATATCGGAAGGGAATATATGCTTCTGGCTTTATTTTGAAAGTATAATATATTTTTAGCTGTTTTGGTAAATTATCCTACTTTATCTCGCTATGTTGGCGGAAACTTCACAACTTAACAGATGTACGAAAGTGCATTGTTCCTTATCACTCAGTCATATATCCCCCCCCCACTTCAACAAATAAGTTGCACACATATTTAAACTAGAATCTTGAATATAGATTCAATTTTCTCTGCTTTGGTGAAGTGTTTAAGTCGGTGTGCAATGAGTGAGAACGTTAAGAGTAGAATGTATTGTGCTGTAGCACAATACCGTAACTACGGTTTTAAAACGGTTGGTGTGAATTATCACACATTTCCAAAAAAAAAGAGCAATTAAAGCGCGTGTGGGTGTCTCGCTGTAAGCATACTGACAAATTTAACGCTGATAATTCACGTGTATGTTCAGTGCACTTTCTTCCTAGTGACTATAAACGGGATTTGAAGAGTGAACTTTTAGGTTTGCCGGTTAAGAAAATTCTGCTCCCAGATGCAGTTCATTCCCAATTGGCATGGATATGCACTTAGTGAAGATACAAGTACAAGTGGAATGTTGCAGGTATGTCTTTTTCATTTTTACATCCTGTAACAGAATAATGTATTCTGGAATTATTGTTTTCATTTCTTACGGTAAAAAAAATACACCAGCATATACATTTAGCGATTCCTTTAGAGTAGTTGTAAATTTTCCTTTAGTACTAAAGTAATGTATGTTTGAATCTCTTGTAGCGCCTACAGTTTACGTTGAAGTACAGGATGTGTTCAGTAGTTTTGTTTATACGTAAATATATTACTAATGTAATGCAGTTTCCATTCGTTTTGCTTTATGGTTAGCCCACAATGTTTGTAGAAAGCTCTGAAATAGTATACCTTTTAAAAGCACTGGAAGAACGTGCTAATAATAAACAATTGGGAGTTAATCGGGAGGAATTTAGTGTGTTCACTGTGCTGTGTATGTATTCCGCGCGCTCGTCTTCACTCTCACTTACGTCACAGGCGGGCAGCCAATGGCAGCTCCCACCCCGGAGTGGCTCACCTTAGTCAAGCATCATAGCCTCAATAGAGATCCTTACTCTGAGTTCATTATAAAGTTTCCAAGTTTTATTTACCATAGGGCAGGATAACTCAATGTTATGGTTTTACAATATTTTAGAACTTATTCCATTTATCATTTATATTTTCGATGCTACACAATATCTCCCATTTTTCATTAGACAGACGGTTTTATAATTTTAGAATATTTGTTTCCGTAAATTCCCTACAGGTTCCTTTTTTCGATGGGATATGATTTTGCTAATGTGCAATTAATTATGTCTAAATGTTGAGCATGATGATCTGATAGGTAATTAGTCATGTTACCAGCAACATATTGACCCTCCCTTAGATTAGTGATTATATAGTCAATAACTGAAATAGAATTTATAGTTTCCCTACTTGCATCTAGTTTTATATTAAATGAGTGAAACCTATCCTGTAGAATTTTGAAGTCCCAGTTCACATAGTCTGCATGTATGTTAAAGTCACCCATTATTATTATTATTATTATTTTGCTACTGTGTTTTAGACAATACCTTAACACTGTATACATGCATTTAATAAATTGAGTTACACTGGCATTTGGTGATCTATAAACAGCAATGAACTTAACCTTTTCATAATTAACTTCTATACTAAATGATAGGTGATGTTTAATGGCATGATATGCAAGTATTAATTGCTGCAAGCACTTTATCTTCCAGCATTTCTTTTAAAGAACATCCCTGGATATGTATAATAAAACTAACTGAACATTTTTGTCAAATTTCTATTCTGGATGTGGAATTAATGCTAATGGGTTACCCTGAAGTAGCTTTACTTAACTGTCATTATAAACCTTTTCATGCAAGAATGGCATACCTGATGCTTAAGGAACAGACAAGTTTGCATACAAGTTGCAAACCTTTTACATATGTTTAATATTTTATTAATACCACAGGGAAATCTGTTTTATGGCTGGATTTCTGAACATCACATGGAATGTAAATTGTAAAAAGGGGTGAGAGTGATTGATGATGGTGAAAAGGGGGAGAAAGTGAATGGAAGGAGTGACAGAAAGAGAAATGTAGGGAGAGAGAAGAATTGCCACATTTAAAGCAAGCAGAGCTGGAATGTCTGCTCGTTACTAAATGTAGATTTAAAGAAAATTAAATTTCTTGTGTTTTAGGTCTCAGTGTTTCCACCATAGACAATGTGCTAAAGGTACAGTGGCACAGTTTACATGAGACTTCTTGTAGCATGTCATTTCTTGCAATAAAATCCTACTGTTTAGAATAGTTACTATGTACCTAAACACTTGGCAAAGTTTGTGAAAAATCAGCTGATTAAGTTATTACCTGATCTCCAATTAATGTCTCGAGGAATTTTCAAGTTAGTAGGAAAGTTTCAACTCATACTTCCAAGTTTATTTGTTGCAACTTATATGAGGGGGAATAAACAGGGGTAGGTAGAATGGCTTTCATTCACAACTGATGGCAACTTATACAAGGCTTCAGTGCTGCAAAACTTAATAAAACAACTTTTCTGGAAATGTCTAATGCTGCAAAAAGGTTATTTGATAAACATTATGTAGTTTAATAATTTATACATTTCTTGCGAGTTTTGGCCTCCTGTGGTTCTGTGGTTATACAGAAAATTCCGAGTTAATGAAGAGGACTTTACAGGCAATTTATATAGAATTCAAGATAAATATTAATCCCATGATGCTTAAATTATGCCATTATTATGTTATTTAATCTGAAGCATTTGAGATCTTTTTGAGAAAATAAAAAAGTAACAAAAACTTTTCACTGTTAAGATTTGTTTTGGGAAGGAGGATTTTCTTGAAAATATTTGCTTCTCATACTTATGCTGTCTTATGTATCTGAAATTAGGTAGAATCAGACTGACAAATCCAATGCCATAACCAGGATTTGAACAACAGCTCCTTGGCCTACTCTGCCACTGGTCTGTCCATCTGAGCTACCATGGCAGTACATTGAATATTTTGTTATGTTATATCTCTCTCGTGCATCAGTACATCCTATCTTTCTTGATGTTTATCTATCTAAAATGCTTTTTGGCTTCAGAGGACCTTAAAACCTTCATATGAAAAATCTCAAAATCAAATTGTTTGGTGAAATATAATACTTACTCTACCTAACATCCATAAGCTATAAAGCAGAGTGTCTACTGCCTTGAAGGTTTAAAATTCCAGTATTTCTAGGTAAGTTTTGACAAACTTCCATTACTACATTGAGTCATATTGCAGCAGTATTCAAATGTATGTTGTGGCTAGCTTAAACTAACATCTTTACTGTTTTATTTGTTTCCACAGCTACAATATGAAGCTGTGTTTATTACTAGCTGCCAATGTTGAATGCGTGGTTTTTTAAATCTTGAATGATTTTGCGGCGGTATACTTCTGTTATATTTTATTTGTTATTGTAGCCTCACGTTGGGGAGCCAATATTAAGTGGTATACTTGTTAAGTTTTATTTGTTTTGTTTATTCCACGTGTTGAGCCCCACGTTTGGGAGGCCAATTTGCGATGGTAAATTTATAATGTTATTTGTGTATTTGTGTTTACTTCTCGTGGTGAAGCCATCTTGTGACGTGATTCATTTGTTAGGTTTGTTAGCTCCATCTGGTGTTAGCAATTTGCGGCAGTATTAGTGTTCGTTTGAAAGAATGCTACTGTTATTTTATTTAATTTTGGTTCTCTGTCCTCCGGCTAGCTATGATCTTTTGGTCAAGCACTTATCTTTATACAGGTTGTGTAAACGGAAAGGAATCTTTTATCCAAAGATAACACTGATGAAGGAATTTGTTTTACACTTTTATTGTCGAACACATTAACTATCACATTTACACATTGATCTTGTCACTCGCCAAACTGAAACTGTTATAATAACTTCATTACTGATAATTCTTAATTCGCGTACTTAAAGTTTTTTGTATAATTAACTTTATAACACTTGAGATTTTTCATAACTCTGTTACGCGTAACCTGCAAATTGATATCCGACGTGTGCCGTACAAATACTTTCGACGAACTGACTGACTGAAGGCGACGTGTACTTTACAAATATTTTCGATGAACTGACGGGGTCTTTACCTCTAACCTACCTTTTATACACCTTCATCCAGATATGCCTAAAGATTATAACTGAGCTGCAATTGGCTAATAAAACGTGCCAACATTAGCGTCTATTTTTATATCCAATGAAAATTATGAATACATATGCTCTAGGGAAATGTTCCAGAAGATTCTAAAAGAAAAACGCGCCAACATTACGTAACTTCCTCTTTCTAATAATGATAAACAGCTCACCCCCTCGCTGCATTATTGCACGCTATTATTGACAGTTTCAGTAAGGTCGTATAAACTTACTTCTCAACAATAATTACAATCAATATACTTCTCAAATCAATGTCACATAAAAATACATATTCATATTACAATCATTCTTTACATTTAAATAATTTGTGATACAAATTACTGCATCAATTTAATTAAATTGACTCTCTGCATTCTTAATGAAATTCTTGTACAACCATCTAGAATATTTTTATGCTGATTTCTTCACAATACCCATGTTAGTCATAATGGACCAAACATTCACTGATATTCACAAAAATGGGAATGAAATATCAGCAGAATATCAGATCTTAGCCTCCCCGATGCCCTACCCTGCAGCAATCTTCAAAATTCTGGAAATGGTGTATAGCCTGTAAAAAAAATGTTAGGAGTGAAAGACTATCTAAATGTTTGAGTCATTTTTACATAAGATGAAAAATTATGAAACAATAGACATCATGCAAAACAATAACATTGAAAAAATACTTATTTGATTAACAAGGTCCTCCAAGAACCAATCATCTGAAAATTTAATCTGAAATAAATCAATGCTATATGGACATTTAATCCAGTAGATATGTACATAACCATTAATTCCAGTATGTAAAAATAATTCAAGTATATTTTTAGTATTAATAGATACCCTGTAAAGCCAAATCATTAATTACAGGCATTTCAAACATACAATGTGTCCTACTGTCAACCGACAATTCAAATGAGCTCTTGATTCGCTTCTGCAATTTTACATGCAATCATAGGTACTGCTTCTCCAAAACGTAATCTTCTTCTTCCTTGATAAGGAAATTGACTATTAGTCAGATGTCATAATGAAAAGAAATGTGGCAATGACATACTTGAATATTTAGAGCTCACTGCAGCCTTCAGTTCTTGGGCTGTATACAACAGCCCAAACTAACTTCAAGTTAGCTTAGGCTGTTCTTTTTATTTCAAATACAAATAGGAAGGGCGAGGAACATGTGGGTCCAAACAGAGATTTTAAAACATTTTCTTCAGGTATTACATTGGATTCAATATCCTGTGCAGGTGTATGCAGTGGGATAACCTCCTACTATGCATTAAAGCAGCATGAACATTCATTTTCATAGCAAACTTGTAATTTTAATTTCTTAATACTTTGGTTTGAGTGCTGTATACCTATCATGCCAGATAATAATGCAAAATTTTGTTGCACTAATAAAGATATGATGATGTATTTATTACATTCACATGCCTTTCCCTAACCACTCTTATGTTCTACGAAAGTTTATTCTTCTATCTGCTTTGTTAATTGAGATAAACATTTGCAGAAATGATTTTATTACATATTTCATTGCAGGTACCAGGGGAATACAGTACAGCTTAAGTGATAGTCAAATCCATCGCTATGTGATGGCTTTGAAATTCCATTGAAATTGTTTTTGAAGCAGTATTAATTGTAGAAGTATTCTCTTTTGAGATATAAGAATATACAAAATTCATTGCAAATGAAGACTTTATAACCTATAATACGACACAAGGACAATAAGCAACCTAATTGTATGTGCTCATTGATGCGAAAATGGGAAAACTGATTTATCTCAGCCTTCATTTGGGACATTAATTCATGCCTGTGATTATACCTGCTCTCCTGACAACAGCCACCCCTCCATATGCAAGCAACCCTTTTCAGACTAATCATTATATAGAAATGTTATTTTTTTTCCAAGAACACATAAAAGATGCACAAAGTTACTCTTATTTCTCAGTTGAATAGTGAAATTTGTGATTGTTGAAAAGTTATCCAATGTAAAATGTAAAAAAATATAAAGCTCTTTATTTGCTCAATGTAAATGCAAGAATGTGACTAAATAAAGACACAAAAGGCAAGAAAGTGAGAAAATAATGAAATAAAATAAAATGCCCTAAAAATAGAAAATGGCATATAATGACAAAAAATGACCTAATAAACATGAATTTTCATAATTGGAACCCATGATAAGGATTTATGTATATGTCAGCAATGCATCAATTAAAACATGAAAAGTATAGAATCTGGGGCCTGATCATCAACTTATGCTGGGGGTAAATACTAAACAATTATAAAGCCGTGTCAGATCATCTGAAAGTCTTTCCACTAGTTTCCGAATTCTATAGCTTCTCTTTTGTTTTATTTCCTTCAAACATTTGAATCTCTATATGGCACAGAAAGCTAAAATGCAGCACATTGTGTTACTTTGCATCTATAAATGTGCTAAAAGTTGAAGGGGAACCTGTTAAAATTGTCTTCACTGTGTTGATTTGTTATGTATGACTTACACAAGCATTTGTTGTTCTCATACTTGCCAACTTCCTAAAACTGAAACTCATAAAACTTTCCCTCCTACAACGAAGAGTGATAATTTTGTGATAACATAAAATTTAGAAAGCATAAAATGTTCAGTGCAGTAAATATACAAAAATTACATGTAAAATAAATGTGAATTCAGTTTTATAAGACTCCTTGAAGACCTGACAGTACTCCTTGTTTCTTCCTCACATGTTGAAATTCTTCCTGGTACTACAATAAACAGACATTAAAGCAAAGAACATTTTCTAGGCTATACACAGATTTCTAGTCCATATTTTATGCTTCATAGCATGAACTATAAACAAAGTGTCACAAAATATGGGAAACATATCCTGCAGCCATAGAATGCAAATAAGATAAAAAGTTATGTGAGGGAGTTGATTTTACAGTTGATAGCAGCCATTACTGAATGTTCACACCCATTTACTTCTGGTTACAAGAGGTCACTAGTGGTGTAATAAAACTTTAAATCTGCATGCTATGCATTCAGCCCATGAACGGGGGGGATCTTGATGGATAGACACACAAATAAGCTCTGGCCTATCATAGCACACTGTATGCCAATTAGTGTGGTACATTCAGTCTGCTATATGATGCAACAGAGTTTAATACTTTGTCATGTCCATGGTGAAAATCTATAATATTTTGAATCTATTCACAAAGTTGTAAAAATGCCTCCTTTGTCGTAAAGTCGTGAAAGGGCCTCCGCTGCTATACATTTTATATGCAAACCATAAAAGTTGGCAAATATGATCCTTCTTATTTTGGATATTAAAATTATTTCTTAGACAAAAGGGCGGGAAGAGGTGACAACATTCAAAACTCTGAAATATTTTATGAGTATCTGCACTGCAAATTTTCCAGAAAAGCTGGTTAGTACACCTGAAGACTATTGCTGGAAAGTTATCACCAAGTTTTGTCACTCTGTATGATATTTAATCATGGGTACAACAGTATAGCAACTCCACCATAGACTAGCATTTAAAAAGAGAGAGCGAACTAAAATGTCGTTCTAGACTGCAGTAATAATCTGTGGCACTATAGCCCCTGTGGGCTCAGGCCTAGCAATCCTGCTGCCGCCCTCACGCACATGGCAGAGGTGGACAATCATCCAGCTGATATTAGCACCAGGCTTCCCCAGACTGGAATGTTGGTGTTCATGACCTACAGACTGCTATCTATAGCTTCTTATACGGGTCATGATGGTGAGTGAACACAGGTCCTACATAAGGGCTGAATGACTGGAGATTGAAACATCATTCCAGGTGTCTTAAACAAGTTCCCATCCACAATTCATATTTCTTCCTGGGATACTGTTTTATGTTTTGTTATACCTCTATCCAGAATTTATACATTCAAATCTGACTCATTTGTCATCCTGGTGTGCTCTACAGAGCATTCATTTGGATGTATAGCGTACTATGGAGAATTACTTGCTCTACACTGCACCATTTCTAACTGGTTCTGTTCCTCTCCATCTGCTGGGTAATCAGTTGACGCAAAGTCTGTGCTGTGCAGAGGCTGATATGTTGTGAGACCATGTTTTCAATACTGCTAGTGCTGTTATATTGACAGAAAGTCTGTATACTTAAGCACACAGAATCTTCATGATTCCTACGTGACAACAAACTCTTGTAGAGAAGTCAGACAGCAATTTATAAACAGATTCCCTGCTGTTTATGTGCCTCACAGAGAAAATCTTTGTAATCTTGTGAATAGATTTTGGGAAATGAGTTCTATTCTCGATAAGAAACTTGAGTGTAAATTGCATGTTCTAACAGAGAAAAACCTCAGTAACTCAGAGTAATGTTTGAACTAAATTCAAAGAAAACTCTGAGAAAAGTTGCACAGGAATTTCACAAACCTTGGCTTGGAATGCCACGTAACTATTAAAATTAAAACCTATAACAGCGCAGAACTTTAAAGAATGACCAAGTAATGAACAATTCAAACCATAAATAATGGATATCTTGGAAATGGCTTGTGCCACAAAAAAGATATTTTATATAAACTGTGTGTTTTAAAGAGATGTACATTTCTTGTGTAGTATGTTTTAGTCTATTACTTAATGTTGGAGTAGATTATATTTAGGTAGATACTTCATGTTTATCTGCACCACGTATGGAAGCCAATTTGTCGCGGTCACTTCGTGTTATCTTTTGCTGGGCGCCTGTTATTGTATTACTACTGAAGGTGGTTTAGTGTTATTTATTTAACATTATTGTAGCCCCACGTTGTGGTAGCCAATTTGTGACGGTATTATTTGTGACATTATTTATTTATTGAGGCCCACGTTTGGGCGCCAATTTGTGGGTGGTTTAGTGCTTACGTAATATGTTTTTACGTAAATTATTGGAACTTGAAGATCTTATATTGTGCTGCTTTTGTTTTGTTTGGTTACATAATTTTAACTGCCCCACGTATGGGAGCCAATTTGCGATGGTAAATTTCTAATGTTATTTGTGTATGTGTTTACTCAACATGGTGAAGCCATCTTGTGACGTGATTCATTTGTTAGGTTTGTTAGCTCCATCTGGTGTTAGCAATTTGCGGCAGTATTAGTTTTTGTTTGAAAGAATGCTACTGTTATTTTATTTAATTTTGGTTCTCTGTCCTCCGGCTAGCTATTATCCTTTGGTCGAGCACTTCTCTTTATACAGGTTGTGTAAACGGAAAGGAATCTTTTATCCAAAGATAACACTGATGAAGAAATTTGTTTTACACTTTTATTGTCGAACACGTTAACTATCACATTTACACATTGATCTTAACACTCGCCAAACTGAAACTGTTATAATAACTTCATTACTGATCACTCTTAATTCGCGTACTTCAACCTTTTGTATAATTAACTTTACCATACTTGAGATTCTTCATAACTCTTATACGCGTAACTTGCGAATCGATAGCCGACGTGTAATATTTCTGCTGGACTGAAGGTGACGTGTATCATACAAATATTTTCGACGAACTGACGGGAATGCGACGTGTAGTGTACAAAGAATTTTGATGAACTGACGGACTGGAGACGACGTGTAGCGTACAAAGATTTTTGATGAACTGACGGGGTCTTTACCTCTAACCTACCTTTTATACACCTACACCCAGATATGCCTAAAGATTATAACTGAGCTGCAATTGGCTAATAAAACGCGCCAACATTAGCGTCTATTTTTATATCCAATGAAAATTATGAATACATATGCTCTAGGGAAATGTTCCAGAAGATTCTAAAAGAAAAACGCGCCAATATTACGTAACTTCCTCGTTTCCAATAATGATAAACAGCTCACCCCCTCGCTGCATTATTGCACGCTATTATTGTCAGTTTCAGTAAGGCAGTGTAAACTTACTTCCAAACAATAATTACAATTAACAAACATTTCAAATCAATGTCACATAATAATGCATATTCATACTATAATCACTCTTTACATTTAAATAATTTGTGATACAAATTACTGCATCACTACTTTGAATGTTGGGTTCATTGTCCTCCGGCTAGCTATTATTTCTCGGTCGAGCAAATCTCTTGAACAGGGTGTGTAAACGGAAAGGATTTGTTACTCACAGATAACACTGATAAAAGAATTTGTTTTTACACTTTTATTACCGTCACAATTAATTAAGTTCACATATTGACTCATGATACACGCCAAACTGAAACTGTTATATTTTCTAATTTCACTATAATCACTTATTTACTGCACATTATTAATTCGCGTGTTTCACATTTATAACAAACTTTAAGACGGAGAGATTCTGTAGAATTGCGTAACGTGTACTTTATGTATGCTTCCATTGAACTACGCGACGTATAATTCACGAATACTTATGTTGAACTGATCGACTATTACACGCGAATGCTTCTGTTGGACTGACGAAATCTGCCTCTGACTTTAGCTTTTTATACACCCACACCCCGATATGCCTAAAGATTATAACCGAGCTGCTATTGGTTAATAAAACGTCTCAACATTAGCGTCTATTACTTTCTCTACTACGTATAGTAAGTAGGGGAAGTATTGCATTCCACCCAAAAATTCGATACCGAGATTTCACTGGAAATACATGTTTTGAGACCTCCTGAATCCAAAAAAAGCATTTTTTAGAAACATGTCCGTGTGTGTGTCTGTGTGTGTGTGTGTGTGTGTGTGTGAACAGCATAACTCAAAAACGAACAGTCGGATAAACACCAAACTTGGTATTTAGGTTCAGTATCTTCCAGAGATGCGACACGAAGGTTTTCAAGAAAATCCCCCCACCCCAGACTACCCTTTACATGGAACATTTTTCGAAAATTTTAATTTTCTCAAAAATGGCTCTAACGATTTTGATGAAAATATCATATGTTTAAGATAAAGTCATGAGAAATGAAATGTATATCTCGAATTTTCTGGGAATGTCTCCAAAAGTATTCTTCATTGTGAACGACTTTTGCATAACTGGTAAACCATAAGAGATAGACAAAATTTTACTGCACAAAAAATGTAGATCGCGTTGAACTACACAACTTATGTCATATACATTTCTTTTGTTGAGTGAACCGTTTTCGAGATATTGCTTGTTATTTCCTTAAATTTTCCAATACTTATACTTTTTCTCAAATTCGTTATTCATTTTTTTATGTCCTAGACATGCAAAGAGAATGGAATGCGCCGCATAGCAACCAGCGTTAAAATATTTGACTATCGCTTAAAAGCTACCATATTCCCCTTGCATCTACAAGAAAATTACCAATAAGATTGACATCTCGATATCTCGATTAACATGAAGCATTTGGAGAATAGGCGTTTGTAAAAATAGATTGTACAAGAGTAGAGAAAGTCATGTGAGTGTAACACATCAGATTTTTTTTATATCCAATCAAAAATTACGAAAACATATGCTCTAGGGAAAATATTCCTGCTATTTCTAAGAAAAGCGCGCCAATCTGACGTCATTTGTTTGTCTCTTCTAATTAATATTCAACTCACCCCCTCGCACATTGTTATCCGCTCCTATTGTCAGTTTCAGTGAGGCCGTGTAAACTTATTTCCTAACAATGCTTATAATTAACAAACATCTCAAATCAATGTCATACAATAATGCTTATTTACACTACAATCACTCTGGCATTTACATTATTGTGATACAAGATTACACATTTCTTTGTCATGTAAATAATCATTAATATATGGTATTTTAATCGAAATTGTTAGAGCCAGTTTTTAGAAAATTAAAAATTTCAAAAAATGTTCCATGTAAAGGATAGTTTGGGGAGTGGGATTTTCATGAAAATCTTTGTGTCACATTTTTAGAAGGTACTAAACCTAAACACTTAAGTTTGGTGTTTATCCGACTTCATTTTTAAGTTATGCTGTTCACAGACACACATCTTCTTCTTCCTCCAGCCACAGATTAGGTCGAAGCCTGTTCCATTCTCACATTTCCTGTCTTCTGATTGATCATCATCCTTATGTTTATAGCTGAAGGCTTGTCTAGGAATTTGTTCTGTCATTCTTTGTATCTTGTCCATTTCTGTCTATGTTTAATAATTACGTCTAAGATGGACTGTACACCTAATTCATTTCTAATATCCTCATTCCTTAGATGTTCTTCTCTTTTGTAACCTTTGACCAAGAGTAAGAATTTCATTTCAGCTGCTTGAAGTTTGCTTTTATGTTTTTCTTTAATTGTCCATCCATCACTTCCATACAGAGTGACAGGTATGGCTATATTTGAATAGAATCATAGCTTGGTCTCATTTATAAATTTATTTTTAATGTCTGGTGAATTGTTCCACAAACTGCCTGGAATTGGTTAACTTTTTTGTTTATATCATTATCTTCATCATATGTTTATTCACATTCCAAATATTGGAAGTGAGACACTTGTCCTATTGTATTGCCTTCAGTCATACTCTTTGACCTTACAGGATAATTGCCATGGAATGCCATTACTTTTGTTTTGCCTATATATATATATAATCATGAAAGTGCATAGGAGCTTTTGTAAAATAATTCTGGGTCTACCAAGAGCCTCACCTAATGGGGTTACACAAATGGAGTTAGGGAGATTTGGTAGTAAGGCTAAAATTATTGAAAGAATAGTGAAATATTGGTTGAGAATTGAGGAATCAGAGAATAGTAATATTTTAAAACAATGTTTGGAGGTTCAGCGAAAGCTAAATAAAGAGGATACTTGGTATAAGCGCCTGGAAGCAATTCTCAATGAAATAGGGTGTGGGGATATTTGGAGATATAGACAATCACATGAGAAGGGATGTTGGAAAAGAGTTAGATTGAGGATTGAAGATATGGAAAGACAGGAAATAATTGGTAGTTTTATTCAAAAAGATCATTATATGTATATACAGAGATTAAAAGGACATGGGAAAGAGAAAACTATGTTGATGTTTGTAATAAAATAACAAGAGAGGGCTTTACATGGGCTAGGTCAGGGGTGGTGAGGTTAAAAGGCATAGGAGAAGGAGAAAATGAAGGCAAATGCCCATTATGTAATAGAAAATTTAATAATTATTGGCATTTAATGTTAGAATGTGAAGGAACAATGAATATGAGGAAAAAATTGAAAAGAAACAATTGGTCTAGATTACCAAATGAAATTATAGGTAAAAGGATGTTAAGAGTTAAATCCAAGGAAAGTTTAATTGAAATAGGAAAATATTTAGGTGTAGTGAGAAATAAATGGCTGAAAAAAAGAAAATATAGATTGTTGAATCATAAAATTAAATAGAACCCAATAACTTGACAACCATGGTGTTGGATGTTTGCAGCCCCTTAGTAATGCAGCAACTTAGTGAAAGAGAAAATGATATGTAAAGGGTAATATGTATTATAGAACTTATATGAGAATTAATTTATGTAACTAATGAAGTGAAATAAAATATCTATCTATCTATAATCATGTTAAAGTTTTTAAATATTTAGTTTAGTTAATATACGGCATATTGTATCTATCTTCTGAGTCAAATATTAAAGCACATCATCTGCAAGTAGTAAAACATTCAATAGTTTTGTCCTAAATTTATTCCTTTATCTAAAATGCTTATTTTTAGATTCAGGGGCTCTCAAAACATGTATTTTCAGTGTAAGTTCAGTATCAAATTTTTGGGTGGAATGAAACACCTTCTCTACCTACTACGTACATGTAAAGAAAATAAAAATTGGATGAGTTTATTAAAAAATGTTGCTGCTGATGGGCTATTGTTGATATGCTCATCAATCCTGAAAAGGGGCATCCAATGATGACAGCATCCCAAAAATAGCACATTCTGGGGCAATGAAGGTGATTAAAGCTACTATAATCTACACTGAACAGCAAGAAGAGTCTATGCTGCTTGATCTTACCATCTCTACAACGTTGCATTACATCCAAGTTTCCAAAAGAGTCAAGAGATTAGCAAAAAAACTATGAAAGACTTTTACAAAAAGTAATCTTCTTATTTAATATTGTAATTGTTTACCTTTTAATTAAACTGTATAAAATATTCAGAATATATTTTAAGAAACAATCACTATACAGTTTTAAGAATATTTTAGTTATTTACAATCTATTTGCCATTATCTCCATATTGTCCAAGTTTTTCCATATCCGAGGTAGTCTCAGCCCAATAATCTTCAATGTACTGTATTTCATTAAACTGTATAGCTCCAACATATTAATCTTCACAGACTCTCACTGGGTATGAGTCATTCCACATCAAGTTGCATACATTTTTCCCAAAATCTGACCTTCATGTCTCTGTTTCACTTCAAGTTTTGTTTTATGTTTTAAATTCTTTTTTTTTTAAATTGCAATATTTTAAAACATGTTGCACAATCCAACTTGTGAAAAGCAGCACATCTCTCTCTACCTTTAAATTAGAATATCTTACAGGTGATAAATTTATGTTATAAAGTGCAATGCAAAGCTTAATATGTAATCCTTTACTTAATATTTATTATAATTGAAAAACTATATATCCCTATTAACCCGCATGTTAAAATTTCTATAAAAATTGTAAATAAATTCCTTGTAGTTTTTTGTATATTTTACATAAAACAAAGATGGAATCCTGTATAGATAATTTTAAATAAAATAATTTAGAAAGAGGTGTGTAGTGGTATTCCAACGTGGCGCGCCTGGAAAGTAGCAGCAGCAGCAGTCTGTCATTGAATGCCTTGTCAATTGTTCACAGCACTAGTTGCGCTAGTTTGTTCACATGCAACTTAAATTTGGCATACAGCTGAGAAGCATTTGAACTTTCAAGCTTATCCTATAGAAGGCAACTTAACTACAATTTAAATGTGCATTTTTTCCCCTTCAGGCTCAAGTGAATACCATCTGGTTATTATTACATTATTGCACTAGAGCTAAATCAATTTGGCTCTAAGATACCAGGGATCCCTTTGTATTGTTATATCTTGCCTTAAAATGATCACTATGTTCAAAACCACTTCTGGATTATTCATGGCAATGGCACTTTGTAGCACACAATCACTGTTAGACGTGGGTGGTGCTTTGGTTTTTTTTTTTCGAAACACGCATCACATAGTTTTAGGTCTGGTGAGCAAAGTTAAGTTCTCCATTTTTAATTTTGTAAGCATATTATGGGTAACTAAGCTTAATGGTTTCTGCCTTGTGTTATGCTTCGAAACATTAAATGGATTGAAGCAATAGTCATAGCTATGGTTCTTCAGTTTGTTCATAATGCATTTTCAAAAGTCACAGAGCTAAGAATGAACTTCTAACCAAAAAGCTGAACACAAAGTAATATTTAAAATGAAACAGCGGAGAGAGGCTTCATAGAATATAGATTGCAGTTGCTAAGTTACACCCAGCACTGTAAGTGATATTTATCGTGTTCATACTGTGTAACGCATCGGTCCGTGAGGTGTGCTGCTGCAGTGTAAAGCTCTCAGTCAGCAGTCTATGTTCTAAAACCTTATGCGCCAATACAAATAAACTGTTTAAAAGCGTACTTCTAAGGAAAATCCCATCCTGATATTAACAGATTTAAAACAAAATATATCACAGAGTCCTACTGTATTTTTTTCAGATTTTAATATTAGGGGGTTAAATATAACATTGAGGTTTAAAATATTCATACTTAAAAAAGTGATTGCTTTTCTATTCCGAAAAAATAGTATTTTGTATAAGGAAAACCACAATGTTTTTATCTGCAAAATGACGTATTGTTCTTATCCCTGACCATTCTGTATTCTGAGAATAAATGGCTTTTATGTAACATGCGTGTATAAGATAAATGCTAAGTATGCTGTAAATCCTAAAATAATTTTATTTTCTGCAAAACAAAATACATGTTGATTTATTTTGTGTGGAACACGTAAAATACAATTCAGAAAACTCAGAGAAAGTGATGTTTTGTGTGTATTTGGTTTGATGTGGAATAACTTGTATATGGACAGTGGTCCTACAAAGCTCTCACTCTGACTTGCTTATTTAGTTAGGTTACATTTACATGCATAAGTGATATATATTAAAGTGCATATCTTTATTCATGTCAATGTTATTTTTTCTTTCTTCCTTCCTTCCAGGAGAGTGTCTGCTTAGTTTTGACAATGTGATACTTTAACTATGCATGTTAAGGTATACATTAACAATTTATTTTAATGTTGCATTTGTGTTAAATGGTGAAATACGTCATTAGTGCATATATTAGCAGACCTATTATATTTTAGTTGCAAATGCCTGTTAAGTTTATGAAATCTGACATGAGGCTGATATCAGTAATGCTATAAGGTGACCAGATGATCATTGCACAAAGAGGACTCTGGTCAATTTAAGAAAAATAGGACTTTGAACCAAAATATAGGACAACCTCTTGGGCAACAACATTTTTCCTGCTGTTGTGTTGAAATAATAAAACACCTTCGTCTTTTTGCATAAGAAATGATTCTCAGCTGTTATAATTTATATAAAGAGCAATTATTACAGCAGTGACTTATTATTCTAACATGTCCATTGAATTTTGTACCTTAGTCTGGTGTGACTAAATACTATGCAGTGTCTGTAAATTTTGGACTTAGTGGCTTATCCTAACTTTCATAGCACCCCATGTAGCTCGTTTAGTGCTCCTGCATAATGCTATTAGGCTCAAACTGAAGAACACATTGCATTGCTTCTGAAACTTCCTATACAACGGGTGTAGCTGCTAGTTTGCTTGTTAATGTCATACTGAATGTGCATGTACACACATGCAACCACAACACATATACACTAGCTATCGGTGGACTAACTTCTTGTTAGTGATTCCAGAACCTTCCAGTAATTGTCATACTTCTTTGGGCTTCTCCCTGCTAAACACAATTCTGGAAGTAACACTGGCAGCAAATAGAGTCTGACAAGGCTGCTCTTTTTTATGAGGGAGGGAGTTTAATGTCCTTTAACTGGGTAGGTCACAATGAAATGATGCTCAAATGAGCCCAGGGCCCATGGAGCATAATTACCCAACATTCATCTTTTCAGGATAAGGGAAAATCCCAGAAAAAAACCTTATCTGTATAACTCATCCTGAGATTCAAACTTGGTACCTCTTGAAAGTGCAGCATACACACTTTCCCACATCACGGAGATGGGCTGAAAGCATATCTGAATTGAACTGAGTTTTATTTATGGATGCTTTTCTATGGTTCTTAGCAGCCCATTTTATATTGGACGTGAGAGACCGAAAATTTTGCTCAGAGGCCTCTTTATCAGGCTTGAGGTTCTTTTACGTGCTGTAAATCTACGACACAGGAACACCGCCTTTACTTCCCTTCCAAAGGAAGCCATGTTAAAGATTTTTACACCTGAAAAACTCCATCACTCTGTTAGGTTTGAACCCACGACCTCGGGAGAAAGCTTATCCGTGTAACTCATCCTAACCGAAATACGAACTTGGGAACTCTTGAACATGAGGCAGACATGCTACTCCCACATCACCATGGTGGGCTGCAGTTCTTTGTTATGGTCTTAATACAGAGAGCTTAGATAGTACGAGGGTGGATCGAAAAGGAACACACAATAATTTTATTCCGCCTTGGTATTGCAGCTGGAATGTTGCAATTTCACACAGATATAGTTTGAAGTTTTCACTACAGAGGGTATTTTTTGTTTCATGTGCAGCTCTAGTGAGAGCAGCATGAACTACGCAACAAAGATGGTGCACGTGTTACTGTTGTCCACGTGTGAAGAGCAGAGAGGTGTGGTTTGATATTTGTAGACCAAAGGGCATAAACCGAGTGATATTCACAGGGACATACATGGCATGTATGGGGATGATTGTACGGACCGTAGCAATGTCTCCAGGTGGTGTGCATTCTTCCTAGAGAGCAGTGTCAACCTTAGTGATTCGCCACGCTCCGGGAGGCTGGTAACAGCTGCAACTCTGCAGAATGTCAGAGGCATTGAGGCGGCAATTTTGAACGACCGGTGTGTGCAACTGCGAACCTTATCGCAACAGTTCAACATTTCCTATGATGTAGTGTACGATATTGTTCATGACATGTTGAAATTTTGTAAAGTTAGTGCTTGCTGAGTGCCTAAGAACCTGACACACAACCACAAGATGGACTTTGCTGAACACAGGACCACTATGAAAGCTGCAGCCTACATCAAAACTTTGGTGAAGTTGCGTCGTGCCCTTCATGACAAACACCACAACATGAATGCCGACAATGCTCGCCCCATGTTGCTGCTGCTGTTTGTCAGAAAATCACCAAATTTGGTTGGGAGGTGCCCCAGCATCCACCATACAGTCCGTACCTTGCACCGTCTGACTTTCATCTGTTTGGACCCATGAAGAAATTCCTGGCCGGAAGTTTTGCGACAGATGTGGAAGTGAAATCAGCAGTCCACAGATGGGTATACTCCAAGGAAATGGACTTCTACGAACAGGGCATATTGAAAACTGGTATCATGATGGGAGAAATGTGCTGAGAAACTTGGTGACTATGTCAAAAGGTAGGTAAAAGGTGTAAGTTCATTTTGATTTTTGTTGTTGTTTTAACTATTAAACTTTTTTGTAAAAAAATTATTGTGCATTACTTTTCGATCCGCCGTCGTATATTTGTAGTAGACAGGTAATGGAGAAAATGGTAGCAAAAGGAAAAACACATATGGCACTTATAGATTTGGAAACAGCATATGACTCTGCACCAATAGACTATGGAAGTCATTGATAAAGTTTGATGTTCTTAAACCTCATCCATTTTATAAAATGAATGTGAATGTAAAGCATCTGTAAAGATTGGAAAGCAGGTATCATCAAGAGTTTTCTGTAATGAAAGCTTTAAGACAAGGATATGGGATATCACTAACATTGTTCAATATATTTTTAGAAGTCTTTTAAACAAGTCTGATGTGTTACATTCACATGACCTTCTCTACCCTCTCATTTATTTAGGTATGCAAACTATTCTTACGAAAGCTTATTTTTCCATTTACTTCATTATAATCAAGATAAATAGCTACGTTACACATTTCATTATAGACACAAAGAGAACAGTGATAATCAAATGTTTAAGAACTGGATGCTATATGCTGGCCTTAAAATTCCATACTGTTTCCATGACATCGTGAGAAATAACCGAAAATCAACAGGACTTGAAAAGAATGACAAAGTATTGAACAAATTGAACCATTAATAATGGATTCTTGAAAATGGCTCGTGCCACAAAAAAGTTATTTGAAGTAAATTGTGGTTTCAAAGAGATCTACATTTTTTGTGAAGTATGTTTTTGTCTCGCTTAACGTTTATCAGTTATACAAGATTATACAAAATTCCTTCCAAAGAGAACTACACAGGCCATTCACGAAAATTCAAGATATAAATTTTATTTATCACGTAAATATCTTTAATATATGGCATTTTAATCAAAATAGTAGAGCCATTTTTGAGAAAATAACTGATTTTGAAAAATGTTCCATGTAAAAGGTAGTTGGGGTAGGAAGATTTTCATGTTGCATCTTTGTAAGATAATGAACTTGAACCAAATTTGGTTTTTACTTAAGGTGAGTTTAAAGTGAGTTAATTTTATAGATTCCAGCTTTATTGTTTTATGGTATGGGGTCTTTTAACCTATTACAAAGTAATTTCTCTAAGCTAATTGTTCCGTGAGGCTAGGCTGATATGAGAGTTTCTTGAACTTTAATGGTTTTTCTTCCTCAATGAGATTTGTTGCGTCTTTGATTCAGATTCAGATTTATTCACCAATTGTAAAAATTTACAAGGTTTCGTCAAGTAAAATTTAAAGAAATATACATTATTAACCATTAATAATGGAGAGGTACTAATCTATATGTACAATTTTAGCATTACAATTTTAAATTTTAAAGATAACAATTTGTTCTTCCAGTTTTATATTCTTCCACTGTATAGAATGCGTTCTTAATTAGATATAACTTAATTTGTTCGATTTTTGTTCGTTCTTCATCAGTTACTTTAATCCAGTGAGGTAAATGATTGTACAGATCTTTTGCCTTACTTTCAATACTTTTATTTTCAAGAGAGCCTCTTAATCTATTTCTAAAGTAGTTTTTCTTTGTTCTGGTATTATGCTCATGAGTGTTTGTATTTTTGTCTTCTTTATAGGATTTTATAACATATTTTAGATATTCATATATATATATAGACAGGGCAGTGTTAGTATACCGAGTTTTTTAAAAGCGGATTTGCATGTGTTTCTCTTTTGGATATTTTTAAGGATTCTAATTGCTCTTTTCTGCAGCCTAAATATTTTTAATATGTGTTTCTTCCCTGTTGATCCCCATAATATGATGCCATAACTCAAGTGTGAGTGCATAAATGCATAATATACCTGTGTTGTGCTATCTTCATCCATGATTTGTTTGACCTGTTTTAGAATATATATACCCTTATTGAGTTTCTTAGCGAGATTTTCTATATGTCTGTTCCATTTCAGATTGTTATCTATGACAAGCCCTAAAAAGTTTGTTTCTCTAACTTGCCTAATCGGCTCACTTTTTATTTCTAAAGATATGCTAGCTTGTGTTTTGTTGTTTATACTGATTTGCATCCATTCCGTTTTTTTTTTGTATTCAATGCCATTCCTAATTCTTCCAGGTATGTAACTACTGTCTCCAACAATGTATTTGCAGTTTCTTGTAATTCTGCCCCTGTTTTGCCTGTAACAATAATTGTTGTGTCATCTGCGTATCCAATGGCTTGTCCACCTGCTTCCTGAATTTTTTTGAATAGGTTATTTATATATAAAATAAATAAATATGGCCCCAATTTTGACCCTTGTGGTACGCCATAAGCTATATGTTTAAACAATGATTGGACTTTGATTAACTGTCCATCTCTGTTATGCATTACTTCTACACATTGTTCTCTATTTATTAAATACGATCTTAGCCAGTCTAATGGAATGCCTCTAATGCCATTGTTTTCAAGTATTACCATTAATTTTCCAATATCCACACAGTCGAAAGCTTTAGACAGGTCAAGAAAAATTGCTGCCACTAATTCTTTTCTATTTAATGCTTTAATAATTATGTCATTTCCCTTACTTATTGCATGTATAGTCGATTTCATTTTTTGGAAGCCAAATTGGAACTCTGACACAATGCATTGATGTGTTTCTGTTGTTTCATTTTGCAATTTTCTTGTCAATTGTTTGTTGAATCCAATGTTTTTAGCTGTGTTTACTATGTACTGATATTCCAGTTGTTATTCTATATCTACAAAATTAACTGTTCTGATTGCAATAAGGTATATATAAGCAAGATGAAAAAAAACCTGGAAACTAGGCCAAAGGAGCATATGAGATGTGTAAAATACAAACAAATGGACAAATCAGCCACAACATCAAACTGGACATTACATTAATCAAACTGGCCAAATATGCAACAGAATTAGACACAAGGGGGAATATTTTGATTTTGAAACACTACCCACAACTAATGAATTTTGATTTGCCGCCACCAAGTCCCCTTGGAAGTACATTTCACCACCACAATAGACAATAAATACAGCGGAAACACCAACAACACAGACCAATCGGATACCTGAGAGGATGGGAACAAACCATTTCCCAAAACATGTTAAGTGAGTAAACATAAGTGGTGTTAGTGTAACTTATTCTGACTCACCTTAAATAAATTAAAAAACACATCACTGTTTCTAGTTTCTTTTTCATATATTAACCGAATTTAGTATTTATCCGACTTTTCCTTTTTGAGATATGCTGTTACAGACACACACACATGGACCTCTTTCTAAAAATTCTTCTTTTGGATTCAGGGGTCTCAAAACATGTATTTCTGGTGAAATCTTGGTATCAAATTTTTGGGTGGAATGCTAAATTGAGTTTTTTGTTTATGGACGCTGTGGTTCTTAGTGTCTCATTCTATATTGGGCATGAAAGACCGGTAAGTTTGCTCAGAGGTCCCTTTATCAGATTTGGGGTTCTTTTACATACTGTAAATCTATGACATAGGACCACCGGCATTACTTCCCTTCTGAAGCAAGCCATGCTAAGGATTTTTACGGCCAAAAAAATCCAACACCCTCTGCCAAGTTTGAACTCGTGACCTTGGGAACTAGAGGCAGCATGGTAACCACTACACCACAGAGGACGATATTGGGTGGAATACAATACCCAATACCTGCTAGGTATGTGATAGAGAAAGTAAGAACTGAAATAAGGCATGCCAAGGAATGGGACTGAACATAAGCAATCACTTCATGCAGTCTACTATTGCTGATGACCAGGTCATAACAGGACAAGAGAAGGATGACACAGAATATATTCTGTGAATATATGTGAACTTGCTGAAACAGGTGTTTTGAAAGTAAATGACATGACAATTACATGTGTTGCCAAATTTAAATATCTTGGTTCTGTTACTGACAAATCCGATATCTGCGTAAATGATATTATCAAAGAGTAAATAGTCTAGGAAAGCAATTAGCTTGTTGGATAATGTCCTATGGAGTAGAGATCTGATGAAAGGTACAAAACAAAAAGATTTTAAAAACTACAGTAGAGAGTGTCTTTACATATGGTGCAGAAAGCTGGACAATAAATGAAAAAATCTGATGTGCCACATTCACATGACTTTCTCTACCTTCAATTGCTTATTTAGGGTATACAAATTATATTTACGAAGGTTTATTTACCTATTTACTTCACTTTAATTGAGATAAACCTTTCTGGAAATAGCTGCATTACACATTTCTTATAGATACAAAGGGAATAGCGATAGTCAAATGTTTTAAAACTGGATGCTATATGCTGACCTTAAAATTCCATTCTGTTTCCATGACATTGTGAGAAACAACTGAAAATTAAAAGGATCTTAAAAGAATGGCCAACTACTGAACAATTTGAACCATTAATAAGAGATATCTTGGAAATGGCTGATGCCACAGAAAGATTATTGGAAATTCTGTGTTTTAAAAAGATCTACATTTTTACTTTCTCTACTATTTATAGTAAGTAGGGGAAGTATTGTATTCCACCCAAAAATTCGATACCGAGATTTCACTGGAAATACATGCTTTGAGGTCCATGTTATGTGTCTCTCTGTGAACAGCATAACTCAAAAATGAAAAGTCAGATAAATACCAAACTTACTAATTAGGTTCAATGCCTTCCAAGGATACAACACGAAGATTTTCAAGAAAATTCCCCACCCTAGACTACTTTTTGAAAATTTTGATTCTCTAAAAAATGGCTGTAACAATTTTGATTAAAATACCACATATTAAATATATTTACATGACGGATAAAGTGTATATCTTGAATTCTCTAGGAATAGCTTATGAAGTCCTCATCATTTGGAGGAAATTTTGTATAATCTTGTAGTGTTAAGCGATAGACGAAAGCATACTACACAAAAAATGTAGATCTCTTTAAAACACACAATTTATTTAAAATAAAGTTTTTTGTGCCATAAGCCATTATTGATATCCGTTATTAAAGGTTCAAATTGTTCGTTTCTTGGTCATTCTCTTAAAAGTACTTTCAACTTCAGTTGTTTCTCACGATTGCATGGGAACAGTATGGAATTTTAAGGGCAGCATACAGCATACATTAAACATTTGACTATTACTGTTCCCTTTGTCTCTATAACTAAATGTATAATGTACTTATTTCTGCAAAGGTTTATTTGGATTAAAATGTAGTAGATAGAAAAATAAGACTGGGTAAGAATAATTTGTGCACTCACTAATAAACGATAGAGGGTAGAGAAAGTCATGTGAATGTATCACATCAGATTTTTTTTTGTGTAGTACATTTTCGTCTTTCACTTAACAAAATTCCTTCCGAATGAAGAGGACTTCAAAGACTATTTTCAGAAAATTTAAGATATATATTTTATTTGTCATATAAGTATCTTTAATTAATGGTATTTTAATGAAAAGCATTACAGCCAGTTTTTAAAAAATCAAAATTTTCAAAAACTTTTCCATGTAAAGATAGGTTAGGGTGGGGGAGGTTCTTGAATACTTTGTCGCATCTTTGGAAGATACTGAACTTAAGTATCAAGTTTGGTGTTTATCCGACTGTTTTTTAGTTATGCTGTTCACAGACATGAACACGCCACACACTGACCTTTTTCTAAAAGTGGTTCTTTTTGATTCAGGGGGTCTCAAAATATGTTTGTAGTGAAAATTTGGCATCAAATTTTAGGTCAAATGCAATAGCTTCTCTTTTAGTTATGGGTAGAGAAAGTTAAAATGCTTTTTGTAGGATTCTGGGGACTTCAAAACATGTATTTCTGGTGAAACCTTGGTACTGAATTTTTGGCTGGAATAGAATACTTCCCCTACTTATTAAAAGTACATAAGGCAGAAAGTAAAGGTACGATTAGTAGATTTTTATCCATATTCAATAATAAAATATCAAATGCAATACAACAAATTACATGGAGTTTATATAGTTTAATTATTGTAAACCAAAAACTTAAAATAAAGAAAAAGAAGATACTGGTTGCTTTCCTTGGATAATACTAATTACTAGGGGCCCAGATTTTTAGATGGAATAAACCTTCATTTTAGGTTTTGTATATGCTTAAAATAATTTTTTTGGTTTTTTTTTTACTTGATTAAAACAGTATTTTTTTTTTAATGTTTTGCTTCGTGGATCAATATAGGTATCAATAATTTTGCTTTCCTGGTACTTAGTTGTAAGATTTATTTTTTTGGCATTGCAGTAGATACATATATTCTGAAATTTGTTGGCATAAACGATTTCCTATTATTACATAACACATTCTTGTATGAAGAAAATGTTCTTTCAATGGAACATGGCGTCATTGGAGCGTTGAACATAGGTGCCAGTGCAGCAGGTTCTAGGGGTAGTTCTTCTGTATATTTTTCTCCTGCAATACTGAATTGATGATTTTCATATCTTCAAAAGCAGGATTTCGTTGAAGAATCTTCTGCAACTCCCACTGGTCCAGGTATTTCTTTACTGGAAACATTGCCAATGATATCTAGAGCTTCTTTCAGTGGCTAAGTTGTAGCTTCTGGTATAAAACAAAAATGCGTCTTAATGTATGCAAGGGAAGTGGCAAGAGTGGGGCACTCGAGTGATTTCTTAGCCTTGACAATGCAGGAAGCTTCTGTTTCATCCAATTCATTGACGACATTTTTACAGCATAGTAAATGGCAGCAGACAGCCAAATATGCACCTCCTGACCTTCTATCAGCTGCATCCAGGTGTCACCACACCACATCACATGTGCTGCGTTTAACTGTAGTAACTTGAACTATCTACTAACTATAAGTGGTGGAAATAATTTTACAATGAGTTTCAATCCAAAAATAACATTTTTCAAATCGAAAAAGGAAAAACAGCTATTTGGTTATTTTAGGTGTCAACCCCTCATTTAGGTTTTTTTAAGTGTAATGAAATTCGCATATTCTGCTCCAGGAAGTGTGAAACAAATATATTTCTTGAAATGTTTTAATTAAATAGCCAGGAAAAATATAGGTTAAAACCTAAAAATCTGGGCCCTACTAATTACAATATGCCACTAAAAGCACTAGTTTGCGAAAACAGAAACTCTTCAAGAATAAAGCATGTTTTATCTCACTCATGATGTCAATTAGGAAATACTACATTTTCTTAGTTGTACCTGAATTGTTGGAAAGGGCGATGGAGGCTTTTCAAGAAATTTTTCCTGCAAATAGTAGCTTGAGTTTTCTAAATGTGCTTCACAGAAAACTGCCTGAATAGAATATCTGGAAAGTCTGGTTCATTGCTAACGGAAATTATTTTAAAGGCAAAACATCATAAATCTTACAAATTGTGAAGAAATGCCTGTCTCTATAGTCATTAGACTACAATAAATATACTTCATAACAACAAAAAATTTATTATTAACTTAACTAATTACTTTACATATTAAACTCTATAGGATCTTCTCGTCTCTTAATATTATTTAAGTCTTTTTACTTAAAATCTAAATTCAATCAAATTCAACATACAACAGAATTTACCTCATCCAACCATTGTGAGTCCTGTGGTTTCTAGGTTTACCTCAAGTAGCGGTTTCACATTAGTGTGCATGTGTTATATAAGAACTGATGTTACTGTAGTTACATGAGTCTGTAATTTAGTTCCCGAGGTCGCGGGTTCAAAGTTGGCGGAAGGTGATGGATTTTTTCGGGTGTAAATATCCTAAGCATGGCTTCTTTGGAAGGAAAGTAAAGCTGATGGTCCATGTTGTAGATTTACGGCATGTGAAAGAACCTCAAGCCTGATAAAGACGTCTCTGAGCAAAATTTGCGGTCATTCATGCACAATATGGAATGGGACACTTAAGAACTACAGCAGTTAAAGAGCATCCATAAATAAAACTCAATTTAATTTTAATTTAGAGCCCTATGTTAAAGTTCATGAGCACTAGAATTCCAACACACAATTATGGTTGAGGGTAATCTCATAAACTGCATGTTAATCTTAATTATACAGCTAAAGTATGATGGTTGAACATAAGGAAACCAAATGGGCCCAAATTGCCAGTTTTTATTATTTATAAGTGCAACTGTAACATGAAACTGTCACTAGAAAGTGAGAGATATTAGTACAGAAAACCTTACAGAATTTATTAGGTACTCAAACAAGAATCTTGGGATCTCGTCTACTCATCAGTTGATGTTAATACGAGGGCTGATCAACAAAGACTGAGACTGATTTTTTCCTGTAGCTTCCGTGATAGTTTCGTATCTGTAACATAAATATTTGAAAAGAGCGGGTTTTTATGTATAATGTTGGTAGGCGGCAGCACTCTCGTATTGGTAGGTTGGTAGTAATGTTCTATTTTGTAGATCCTACGTGCATTTCGCATACCAGACAATGGAGGTGACGCGAGAGGAGCAGTACAGCGCAATCAAATTCTGTTTTCTTTTAAACCATACAGCCACCGAAACTTATGAAAAGCTGAAGCAAGCTACAGTGAAGATGCACTACCTCGTGCAACAATGTTTAGGTGGTTCAAGGACTTCAAAGAAGGCCGACTTGTCAGTGTTAAGCAAGGTGGGCCTGGTGTTTTGGCTTCTGCTGTGACTGAAGTCAACATCAACACAGCTGCTGTGATTGTCCGAGAGGATCGGCGTATAACATTACGTAACCTCAGTGAAGTGTTGAGAATTTCATATGGCAGTGTGTTTACAATTATGCACGACCATCTCCATATGACCCGAGTTTGTGCTCGTTGGGTGCCACGTCTGTTGACTCCCGAACAAACGGCTGTGCAAATGGAGACAAGCCGTGAGGTGCTGTGTCTCTTTGCTGATGGAGGGGATGCATTTTTTAAATCAATTATCGCCGGTGATGAGTCAAGGCTGCATCATTGTGATCCTGAAGGAAAACAAGCCAGCACAGTGTGGAAATCGCCAGGTTCTCCAACACCAAAAAAGGGCAAAAGTTGTTCCATCTGCAGGGAAAGTGATGGTGATCACATTTTTTGACTGCAATGGAATGATTTACCAGCATGCAGTTTCCCCTAACACTACAGTTACAGCAGCATACTACATGTCAGTATTGGCTACACTGAGGAAGCACATTGCAAAGAAACGACCAGAGCTTTCTCGGACTGGGTGGCGACTTCATCATGACAATGCATGGCCTCACGTCGCAAATCAAGTCATACAGTTTCTGGCTCGATTCAACATTACCTGTGTACCACATCCACCTTATAGCCCCGATCTTGCACCCTGTGACTTTTTTTTATTCCCATCACTAAAGGCAAAGTTTAGGGGTATTCGATTTGAGAACTCTGAAGCAGTGCTCAAGAAAAGTGAGGTGCTTCTCAAGGACCTGACAAAGAATGGTCTGCAGCATGTATTCAAGGACTGGCAGAGACGTATAAAAAGTGCACTGAAGTAGGAGGGGACTACTTTGAAAAAGATCATGTAAACATTGAATTGAAGTAATAAACATCTGTGAAAAAAAATCAGTCTCAGTCTTTGTCGATCAGCCCTCGTACTACATACAATATTTCTTACTTGCTTTTAAATGTCACTATGATGCACATTTCCCGAACAAAATAATAAAGGAATTGAATCTCTAGTACATCAAAGGCTGGGTAACATCAGGCACTTAGCATTTTGTAAGAAAAAAAGGCAGCTTTATACTGCAGCAAAACCAGCAATGATGTAAGCATCACAGAGTTACAACATTTACTCCAAAATATAAAGAGAGAAAATTTGCATATAGGTGCATATTGTATAGTAATCTCAAAAATCATTCAACTGATTGTGATAATTCTTTCACCTCTGAAAAACCCTATTCTTTCTGATGGGTATAGCCTATAAAACACATTTTAATTTAAATTCATGAATTACTAAAAGACTAAACAGGATTTACAGAGCCAATGTATTAGAATGCAAACACATTGGAGTTATAAAAGAAATTACTTGAGAGAAGGCTTTGATTATTCGTTGAGAATGCCATGGAGTAGAAAATAGTTTTGTAAGTCCACAGAATATGTATGTAAAATAATGCAAGTGCTGCAGGTATTTCATTCCAAGCAATATAAACGAGAATGGAATGGTATGATACACATGTGATGCCAATGCCAAAATATTTTAATAACTCTCATGGAAGAAAGTTCTACTCCATTTCCTTTGTATGCTGTAATCAAGTTTGTTAGCAGAAAATTTGTGTTTGGGTGTATGTATGGTAATCTCAAAAACCACGTAACCAATTTTGATATTTCTTTCACTATTGAAAAGCCCTATTCTTTCTCACAGAAAGGTCTGTAAAACACCTAATTTCATTTCGTTAATTACTAAAAGAGTAAAAAGGATTTACAAAGCCCTTGTACTTGAATACAAATACATCGGAGTTATGAAAGAGCATGCCTGTGAAGAAGGCTTTGACTTTTAGTTAAGAATGCCATGGATCAGAAAGTAATTGTTGTTACCCCACAGAAAATGCATGCAAAATAAAACAAATGGAGTGGTTATTTCATTCCAAGCAATATATATGGTCACAATTTAGCAATTAAGACACAGCATAAAAAAAAAAGAGAATCGAACTGCTAATAATGATATGAAACCAATGTCAACATATTTTAATAACCTGTTGGGTAAGAAGGTTTTAAGGTTTTGCTCATTTCCTTTGTATGTTACAATTAAGATTGTTAGTAAGGTATGTTAAATAAAAATGAAAAAAAATTGTGTCCAGCTAACATTAGAAATCAGTCAACTGACATTATACAATTGTACACACAGAGAAAATTGTGTCCAGTTACATTAGAAATCAGTCAAGTGACATTATATAATTGTATACAGAGAGAAAATTGTGTTCAGCTAGCATTAGAAATCAGTCAACTGACATTATACAATTGTATACGGAGAGAAAATTGTGTTCAGCTAGCATTAGAAATCAGTCAACTGACATTATACAATTGTATACGGAGAGAAAATTGTGTTCAGCTAG
Organism: Deroplatys truncata; assembly: GCA_030765065.1. Classification (NCBI taxonomy): domain Eukaryota; kingdom Metazoa; phylum Arthropoda; class Insecta; order Mantodea; family Mantidae; genus Deroplatys; species Deroplatys truncata. The sequence continues at coordinate 21,965,791 of CM060979.1, forward strand.
CATTAGAAATCAGTTAACTGACATTATAACGGGTCTTCAGATTTATTCGGCCTTTACTGCCAGTCAGTTTAAATGAATGATGTCATTATTAGTTCAGCAAGCGCTTTGTCTCAAAGGGGAGATGCAAAATTGAACCCCGGACTACATGCATTTCCAACTTTGTAAACAGGTTGATGTACTGTGGTGGTACAGAACTGTTTTTCACTAGGACATTTTGTGCATTCTTTGCACATGAATGGTAGTGACCACCACCAATAACAGAATTTGCATGGTTGAGTACTACTTCCGAACTGGAAGGACATGAGGGGGAGTCATTATGATATTGGCTGCAGTGTAAATTTCTCTGTTCTTGCCTAGAATTTCATTAAATCCTGAGACAAAACACGATAAAACGATTTAAAGGTTAGACATATGCTAAGATTACTAATCTGAGTTAGATTTTCATGTATTCCTATAATGTTTCAACTGTTTGTAGTTTTCATTGCAATATTGTTATTTTGCTTTTGACAGGTGCATTGCCTTTTCTTGTAATACTGGAGCAGCTAGCAGACAAAATAGGGAAAACAGGCGTTTACACTTACACATGAAACTTTGGACAGGATGAGAGACAATTTGACTGAACGGCTATGAATATCACTAACTCAGCTCAGTAGAGAAACTTACTGTCCTTAGGGTCCTTTCACATGGCAGTAAGAAAATTAGTCCATCTCTACCCCTACAAAATAACTTGTCATGAATTGAGAGCGCCTGATTGGCTAGCCAGTGTCAACTTTTATACAATTCTGTTGGGAGTATTTTGAGGCTGCAGATAAATAAGATCTCTTCATGACAGATGAGTGCTGGTTTGAATAAACTGCTATGTAAACACTCAAACTGGCAAATATGGGGATCAAAGCCATCTAGGGAGTCTGTTGAAGTTACCTCACAACCTCGAAAGGTTAGAGTCTGAGCTGCGCTGTCTCATCACTGAGTAAATACTTGAAGGGTACAATGTAAGTCCCATTTCACTAAAGGTGAGTCCACACTGTTCAACATATCAACAGTTAACATTCAACAATTAACAAAATGTCTCATTCAACATGTTAAATGCCTTCAACATGTTGTAACTGTGAATGTTTAACATTCTATCCACACCAGTTGACTTGTTGGGACAACAAAACCTTTTAACTAAAAGCAAAATGGACTCCAGTGATTAGGATTCGACTATTGCTATTTGTATCTGTGTTTGATATGTAATAAAAAGAAAAATGGAAGGTGATGAGGTTCTATCTTGTTAATCGGCACAGTAGTGAAAATATTTTGAATGAGTTTAAAATTCGGAGCAGGTTTGACTTCAATTTCTTGAGAACAAGTCAAAGTGACTTCAACTTTGTTTTGAGCAAGGTTTCTAACCTATAATTCACAAAAAGGACACACATTTGAGAGAAGCCATTCCAGCTGCCAGACTTGAGCCTTTTTTGCAATTCTCTAGCAAAGTGAGGTTATTATTTTTCTTTTTCTGATATTGCCTCTGGAACAACAATAAATTGCACATAGTTTGGTATAATTGTCCATCCTTTTTATTACATATATTACAATGTTCCATAATGATAGCCTCAACAAAGATTTTATTAATGAAAGTGTCTTTTCTTTAGTCCATTCCATAACTTCACATGAAGCAAACCAAATCAAAGATATAAGCACAGAACGAGTCAACACGGAACTACCGAACACAATAACTACCATGTTTACAGTCTGGATACTTCCGAAGTTCATCCAATCACATACACAGAGAGCAAATTGACTTAACAAGTTTTCCATTAAAAGTGGAAAACATCCAACATGTTAAAAATGTCAAGCACAACTCTTTCAATTAACATGTTAAGTCAATTCTGCAATCAAAATTTGGCCAACATGCAAACTGTTAACATGTTGCGCTTGACAAGTTTTGTTAAATGTTAATCAGTGTGGACAGGGCTTAAGGTGGCCTTGAAACTGTTGACATATACCCCATTCCACTCATCTTTTGCTAGTGCTCTGCCAGAGGCACTGGTGATAAACTTGCTTCAAAGTATTGATGTCATGCACAGACAACCGATTGGCGGCAATGGCCAAATAAATCTGAAGACCCTGTATAATAGTACCAAGAGAAAATTGTGTCCAGCTAACAATACAAATCACACAACCAACAATTTATAATTAACAACTTAGAATATTATTTTTTTCAATCGTTGCAGGCTAACTTAGTGGCTTGGTAGTAGGAAATCTTCATAATCACCAGCTTCACCTACTTCCTTGTATATGTTAAGAGTCTATATATTGTGTGAAAACTATGTAGCTTTTGTGTTAATAAACAACTTTGGGAGCAAAGAGAAAGTACAAAGGTTTAAAATATCATCTACTGTGAATATCTAAAAAATCTGATGTTACACTCACATGACTTTCTCTACTCTTGTACAAACTATTTTTACAAACTCTTATTCTCCATATGCTTCATGTTAATCGAGATAAACATTTGCAGACTCTAACTTATTCCTAATTTTCTTGTAGATGTAAGGGGAATATATATTTAAAAGGGCAATATAGAAATACAGTAGCCTTTAAGCACATACATATCTCTTAATAGCTGGTTGCTATGTGCAGCACCATTCCCTTTCCCACAGATTAATACTCTTTGCATATCCAAGACAAAAAAATGAATAACGAATTCCCATTTGAGAAAATAAGTATTGGAAAATTTAAGGAAATAACAAGTAATATCTCGAAAATGGTTCACACAACAAAAAAAATGTACATGACATAAATTGTGTATTTTAACACGATCTACATTTTTTGTGTAGTAAAATTTTGTCTATCTCTTATGGTTTACCAGTCATGCAAAAGTCGTTCACAATGAAGAATACTTTTGAAGACATTCCCAGAAAATTCGAGATATACATTTCATTTCTCATGACGATAACTTAAACATATGATATTTTAATCAAAATCGTTAGAGCCATTTTTGAGAAAATTAAAATTTTCGAAAAATGTTGCATGTAAAGGATAATCTGGGGTGGGGAGATTTTCTTGAAAACCTTCGTGTCGCATCTCTGGAAGATACTGAACCTAAATACCAAGTTTGGTGTTTATCCGACTTCGTTTCTGAGTTATGCTGTTCACAGACACACACACGGACATGTTTCCAAAAATGTTTCTTTTGGATTTAGGGGGTCTCAAAACATGTATTTCCGGTGAAATCTCGGTATCGAATTTTTGGGTGGAATACAATACTTCACCTACTTACTATACGTAGTAGAGAAAGTAAAAATTACCCGACCATTGTGACCGATGATTCTTTCACCACCAAAGGATACTTATAGGCTATGCAGCACTTCAAGAACTTGGAAGACTGTTAGGGGGAGGGGGAGGTTTAGGAAGTCAGACATTCTACTGATGTTTTATATCCTTTAGCATGAATATCAGCATCTGTCATTAGCAGAATTAGGACAAATATCCTTTGGCTTACAAGGTTTGCACGTAGTCAGTTTGTATTGACAGTGTGGTAAGGGGAAGAGGGTGCCACAGATAACCTGGAACTGATCAGGGGTAAAACAGAACACGAATGCAGAGCTCACAGAGAGCCACTCCTACCATACCAGTAATGCAAGTGAACTACCGACTGTCGATTGTACAGCCCTGTGTCCATTATTCAGTACATCATGTGTACTAGGTAGGGTAGTAGTTACGTTGATTCCTTTGCTCAATGGATATTTGTCCTAGCTCTAGTGATTAGCCAGGGCCGTATGAAATCACAATTAAAGGGGTAAAAGGGAGTATTCAACATAAAATCTTCTAGATCATTGTACAATAACTTGTAACGCGCGGAAGAATAGTTCCATCTCATTGCGTTTGCTATGTTTTCAGGTTTGTATCCTTGGGTTATTGAAGTTCCAATCAGCGATAGTTTCAATATCAATGTCATTCAATTCACCACAAAGTTTGTTAAAAACTATCTGATGCCTTTTGCGGAAACTCTCCAACCATCCATTAGATGCTTTGAATTCAGTCTTACCCAGTTTTTCAGCTACATTTTTAGCATATTGGCCCTGATATGCGGTGATTTTATGCCCTAACACTAGCGAACCACTTCCACACTATTTCATTAACATCCTGGTTTTCAGTTTTCTTAAGTTCTCTCTTTATTTTTTCATTAGCACAGTTTTCCCACCACTTCAGAATTTCTGTTTTCTTCTTTAGAATCTCATAAACTTGAGTTTTGCCTATGTTGAACACCTTCATGATTTTTATCATGTTCACTAGCATAAATCACTTTCACTCTCATGTTAAGATCTAGCACAACTCTTATTTTCGAAGCCATGGTGACTACTGCTGAACTAAATCATTACCTATGTAAGTTTAGAGATGTACTATTAAGAGCTGTATTCTATGCTGTCTCACAAGTCATTACAGCAGGAAATGGAAAGGGAAGAGACAACAATAAAAGACAAACAGCCGTACTTATTGCTATGCAGTGAAGGATGAATGTGACAAGTTTCTCAACATTCAAACCACCATTAGCGCACTCCCCTCCTAGACTGGTCAGGTAGCAGCAAAATGGTCATGTTTCAACTTAAACATCATGTACTTAGAGCAGACAATGCAGACTTTCACAGGGTACCTGAACATTTTTTAAACTCTGCATTCCAAAACTGGAAAGTTTCCGTTAAAAGGCGTACTTTGATTTCTGTTGTCCATGTAAGACAATTTCCGTTTAATAAAGAGAATTAGCATGTTTGCACCCAAAATTCGTGGGACCATGAAATATTTCCGTTTAACAAGGGATCCGTTGAAGGCAGGTTTTACTGTAATTGTATAAAGTGAGAAAATTGTGCCCAGCTAAAATGGCCTATGCCACAAAAAAGTTATTTTAAATTAATTGCATTTTAAAGAGATCTACATTTCTTGTGTAGCAAGCTTTTGTCTATCGGTTAATGTCATTAGTTATACAAAATTATATAAAATTCCTTCCGAAATAAAAGGACTTCAAAGGCTATTTCCAGAAAATTCAAGATTAACATTATATTTGTCATGCAAATATCATTAAGATATGATATTTTAATCAAAATCGTTTCAGCTAGCCATTTCTTTAGAAAATCTTTGTGACACATTTTTAGAAGGCACTGAGCCTAAATACCAAGATTGGTGTTTATCCGACTTTTTGTTTTAAGTTATGCTGCTCATAGACAGACACACACACATGGACCTTTTTTCTAAAGATCTGATGTGATACATCCACATGAATTTCTCTACCCTCTATTGTTTATTAGTGGGTATACAAACTATTCTTACTAAAGCTTATTTTCCTATCCACTACATTTTAATTCAAATACACCTTTGCAGAAATAGCAACATTACATGTTTCATTAGGATATAAAGAGCATAGCGGTAGTTAAATATTTAAGAACTGCCTGCTATATGCAGGCCATAAAATTCTATATTGTTTTCATGCAATTGCAAGAAACAACTGAAAATTGATGGGACTTAATAAGAACAAAATATTAAATAAATCAAACCATTAATAATGGATATCTTGGAAATAGCTGATGCTGAAATAAATTGTGTTTAAATAGACATTTTTTTGTGTGGTACATTTTCATCTGTTGCTTAACGTTCACCAGTTATACAACATTCTACAAAATTCCTTCCAAATGAAGAAGACTTCGCAGGCTATTCCCAGAAAATTCAAGATATATATTTTATTAGTCATATACATATCTTTAATATATGGTATTTTAATCAAAATTGTTAAGTCATTTTTTAGAAAATCAAAAATTTCAAAAAATGTTCCATGCAGAGGGGAGTTTGGAGTGGGTATTTTCTTGAAAATCTTTGTGTTGCATCTTTGTAAGGTACTGAACCTAAATACCAAGTTTGGTATCTATCCAACCTTTTATTTTTGAGTTATGCTATTCACAGACACATACACACCTTTTTCTAAAAATGCTATTTTTGATTCAGGGGGCCTCAAAACATGTATTTCTGGGGAAATATTAGTATTGAAGTTTTTGGTGGAATGCAATACCTTCTCTACCTACTATGTACATATAGAGAAAGTAAAAATACTTATCTATTTAAAAGGGCATATTACTCTGTACTGGACTTCTTTGATACTTATGATGCTCATAAGTCTAAGCTCAAAATCTTATATCTACTATTATGTATATATATATATATATATATATATATATATATATATATATATATATATATATATTTCTATGATCATTTTAAGCTGAAATAAGATGTGCCTGTATGATTTACACTGTATAAGCTAGTTATCATGGTTTTGCAGTATATATTCTACAATTACGATGGTGGATGAACATTTGAAATAATAATAGTAATCTTTTTTGTTGTCCATAGATGGTACAATGATATGTCTATATCCATTATACAAACACATGCTATTTTTGATTTGAATGGTTGGTGATGGTTTTTCTATGGAGGGGTTAAGTTAGTTTGCAAAGGTTATTTCTTTGTCATGTTCAATATCCCAGAGCTCTGCTCACAGTAGACTCTCATGAACAAAACAAGCACAACAGATTTCCCTCTGCAAAGTAAACTTCCAACATTTTACACAAAGATGAATTGAACATGAGCCTGCTATGCACTGTAGCCAGTTCTCAACTGTATTCTTTTCCTGGATATTTCAACAGCCTACATAGTCTATGAATTACAATGTCCAGTTATGATACAATGACATGTAGTAGGCTATGTACTTATTTGCATTTAAAATAGGTAAATATTTATGCTTCATGATTCAAAATACACACAAGTGTACACAATAGCGCACTTTTTGTTTTCATTAGGTTATTCACCCAAACATTTATTATACAAAAACTGCGGATACTTCATTTTAATCCCCTTCCTTTAATCGTATGTAGGTATTTTGAGAAGGTTTAAGGAAACATAACCTACATTGGGTAACTCAATTCTGCATATTAAATTTACCGACTACCGACATTTTAATGCAATGCAAATCACTCTATAATTGAATGGGCTGCCCCATAATTTTTGCAGCAGTAATATCACTTGTATTACTTCACATTAAAAAAACTCAAATAGGTATTTAATTGTAAGTCCTATTCACAAAATGCACCATTATAAATGCGATCAACGGTCATTGGCGGAATGTAGAAGAATGGAGAGTAATAAATAAAAAGACCTGTGTGACTATGTATAGCAAAGTTATCTTCTACTCCATTAAATTATGCATTTTCCAATTTTCATATTTCACACATCGTATCCGAAACACAGCGAACGGATTTGAATAATGGAGTACAGACTTCAGTGAATAGTTATTAAGCTATAAATTACTCCCTTTCACGAAACTAAATTTTTCTAAATAAAATGAACTGATTTAATGAATAATGCAATTCGAATTTGAAAACTTATGAACTTTTGAAGTCGGTAAGTTTGTGAATGCTTGTAGGCGTATACCAATTAATTTACCACTTTCAAGATAGCTTTTACCATTTGTCTTTGTTAAAATTACGAACAGCCATTTCGTAACTAACCATAGGGCATTTTTTTTATCGCGACATAATGCGTTCTGTTGGTTGCATTTGAACTGTGTTGTGAATCTTTTCCTAAAAGTTAGGAATTTCTCTTTCACTGAACTCGTAATACACATAGTACATTCATTCACCGCTCTACCGGACTTTTCATCCGTCACAGTTTCCGCCTATGCGGTATACAGAACGACTATGCACATAGAATACAATGCTACCTAGTACCTACGTGAAAATTTAACTATTATCATATTTTGGGAAATCTCCAAAAGATGTCTCTAAAATCACAGACGATGTTGGACGCGGTGCATGCTGGGACTGATGGAGTGCGGCGTTGCGCTTACGGAAAGCTGAAGTGTCCTTGAAATTACCAATTTCACTTTTAATACACTTAATTGAAAGACGAAGAACGACGGTTTTTGAGCGTATGGATGAGTCTTAGATGTACCCTTTCCATGAGGTACACGCAGAAGGACTAACTAGAGGTGGTGTTCCTCAGGATGGATTGTGGATGTAGGCTTGCCAAAGGGTCTGTATCACAATTTCAAGAAATGCGCAGGTATTTCTTATTGTATCGTATTTTTAAGGCCTTAAATGGCAAATGTAGAAATGAAACAACAAAATAATGTTCATAAAATGTAGCAAAGCATCTATTGATTTTAGTCATTGTCTAATCTTCCAGTGCAGTAAAACTATTAGTGCATCTCATTCAGAATATCATTAGAGTACAGTCTGGCAAAGACTTGGATAAATGTTAACATAAACAGAATAGTGTTTTATCATGACAAGGTGATTATTGTTGAAAAGTCTCAATTGTATATTGTATATAATAGTTAAGTTCACATGCAGTTAAAGCTGCATAGTAATAAGGGGTTTTGTGGTTTAAGGTCCACCACAAACTACAGTTTTGCAAGTAATTTTCTGTATAACTTGCTTTCTAATGGAGGGAGATTATTCTAAACTCTGTAAGATAGTTCTTGCTTCATGCTGTTTAAAATCATTTACTAGAAATTTAAAGACATTAACCCATATCTTTGTATCATAATTTGGTATATTATATGCTATTTTAACCTGTAAAGTGAGCATTTCTAATGAAAATTCTTTTGTACATGCAGTGTTGAAATTTGCATGTTTCCAAACTGAAAGCGGTACCTTGATAAAATGGAACTTTGCACCTTATTATGGATTTTCCAACATGCGTATTTACCTACATATAAAGGAAGAATGTAATATTGGAATACTTCACATTTACATAAACATTCCAACTTTAAAACCATATTTCTTTGTATTTTGTTCTATGGATATCATTGTGTGTGATGCTCAGGAATATAATAGCACACTTCATAATAACACCACCATCACAAATCACAAGAATAACATATGAAGCTAGCTAGTGCACCTCTCTCTTCTAAGGGCGCTGATGACCTTTGATGTTTAGCGCCCTTAACCCCCATATCATCATCATCATCTCTCTCCTAAATTATTACACTACATGATTGAGAAGCATATTATGTAAGATTCACATACCATATAATACTTGAACATTCTGTCTTTTTTAATTCATTGTACAAAGAAAAAAGTTTACGATAGAAATTTTCAAGTACCATAATGTAATTCTCAAAACCTTCAAAATCCAGTTTTCAGAAAACTAAACAACAGATCATTCATGTTTATATTATCCCCTGATGGACACAGTGTCTACTTACATCTTCAACATATTTTCAAATATTTAATAAAAGTAATGTAATTTCTGCATAGTATGGAACAAAATATATTATGCAGCTGTAAAGAAAATGCAGTTTCCTTACTTGTATACAAATTTGATCTTGCCTGTGGCTTGATCATGACCATCTCCTTTGTAAGGAAATGAATCAGTTTCTTTAACAAACTTCTTAAGAAATTGCATAAATCACTACTTTCCCTCAGTTTAGAAGAACGTACGCTTGAAGCAGCTTGCAAATATAGTTTATTAATCTTTGAATGTTGGCATTCCCTAACACCTTTTTGGGGGGATTATTTAATGTCACTTCAATGTGTATGTGATGTTACAGATGGCCTCAGTTTTGTGGTTGCCTTCTTGTACCATCTGTTCGGGTAATTTGCAGATAGGTAACCAGAGTTGCATAGTCACTTTCCTGTGCTCCTAATTTGTTGCTTTTGGTTTAATCAGAAAGTGGACTTTTGCAATCATGTGATGACTGTTCTGAAGATATGTTCACATAATCAGTGTGATGCCAGACAACTGGCCTTAGTTGTACAGTTACCTTCCTGCCCCATACATTTTATTTCTGTTTCTTCTATTCTGTATGTGCAGCTTTAGGTTATGGTACTGAATATACAACCCAGTGCTTACCTGGTGATTAAGGGAAACCATGCAAAAACCTAGTCAGATTTGCAATTATACTGCAATTGAACCTGCAGATTGAACCAGATGCTTCTGTCTGAGCATTTTGATTGATCTCTTAGCACTTGTATGTATATAAGGGATATTACTATTCTTATGTGTAAATATACTCTTCTGTGGCAGCATTTGTTGATGATGAATACATACACCACTGTATCACACACTTACCTTGTTATAAGAGACATTTAAGGCAAAATTAAACAGGACAATATATTAATTCCAGCTAGTCAGGTTGGTACCAGCAACTCTTACATCTATCATCAGACTAATTAAGCATTTCACTAACATTAAATGTTACAAGCACAACTTGCTGATGAAAAAGCACCCATAAATATTCAAATACATAGTAGTTGAGAATGATCCTGCAAAGTGGTAACATGGATATTGTGCACATAGCTTTCTTGAGTGCACCAAATGTCCAGACACATTTGAGACTGTTTTGGATACATGTGTAGCTTGTAACTGTATTCTGATATGAACAATAATGGTAGCTCAGCTTTTTCATAAAAGCTTGAGGTGGCAAACAGTGATGCAAAACTATAACCTTTGAGTTGATTAAACACTTAATTGCCCCATTAAATCCATCACTAAAGCTGGGATTATGATGAATTTACTTAACGTGACTTAACATGACAGGATGTAATGTGTAGTTAAATAATGCTGTTAAACTAAAGGTCTAATTAGAATGTATCTTAACGTGACATAAAGGCAATGACTCTGATTAGAAGTTGTTTTTGTTTCTTCATGCTATTGCTTCGGACTGGTTGGTTGTAATTATCACATGGCATAAAACTTAATGGGAAGCAAATGATTGATGTTGCCACACTTTAAGTTATATTGTGTTAAGTCAACCCTAAATAGCTCGTTTAATACTATGTGTTGGACTTTAATGTTATGTTGCATTAAGTTACATTAAGTTCATTGTAATCCCAGCTTTAAAGTGCTTATATCATTTGAAATAGTAGAGGATGTATGAATGAATGAATATTTATTTCTCAACACTCACAATTAAACAATTAAATTAAATACATTTTGGACTATAATAACATATTAAAAAATCTGATGTGTTACACTCAGATGACATTCTCTACTCTTGTACAAACTATTTTTACAAACGCTTATTCTCCATATGCTTCATGTTAATCGAGATATTGAGATGTTAATCTTACTGCTAATTTTCTTGTAGATGCAAGGGGGATTGCTAGGCTTTAAGCAATAGTCAAATATTTTAAGAGGTGGTCGCTATGTATAGTATTCCATTCTCTTTGCATTACCAGGACAAAAAAAATGAATAACGAATTTGAGAATAAGTATAAGTATTGGAAAATTTAAGGGAATAACAAGCAATATCTCGAAAATGGTTCACCCAACAAAAAAAAAATCTATATGACATAAATTGTGTATTTTAAGGCGATCTACATTTTTTGTGTAGTAAAATTCTGTCTATCTCTTATGGTTTACCAGTTATGCAAAAGTCGTTCACAATGAAGAATACTTTTGGAGACATTCCCAGAAAATTTGAGATATACATTTCATTTGTCATGAAAATATCTTAAACATATGATATTTTAATCAAAATTGTTAGAGCCGGTTTTAGAAAATTAAAATTTTCGAAAAATGTTCCATGTAAAGGGTAATCTGGGGTGGGGGGATTTGCTTGAAAACCTGCGTGTTGCATCTCTGGAAGATACTGAACCTAAATACCACGTTTGGTGTTTATCCGACTGTTTGTTTCTGAGTTATGCTGTTCACAGACACACACACACACACACATGGAAATTTTCCAAAAATGCTTTTTTTTTGTTTCAGGTGGTCTCAAAACATGTATTTCCGGTGAAATCTCAGTATCAAATTTTTGGGTGGAATACAATACTTCCCCTACTTACTATACATAGTAGAGAAAGTAATATTCGGCTGTTCATCTCCTTTAGCTCCATTTTCTTTGTAGTCATTCTTAACCATTTGTCTTTGACCCTATTCAATAGTTTTTTTTCCTGATCTTTAATAGTCAGAATCTTCCTTATTAATACTTCCCCATCTAAGCTTTTCCATTTCTGTGGCCAAACTTGTTCTCTCCATGTCTTTGTTTGATTACAATATAATATCCAGTGGAAACTTGTGTTCACTTCACTGCACATTGGACATTTTCCTATATCCTAGTCTTGCCTTATGCCTTTCAAGTTTCTAACTGGTGTTCACGCCCATGAAAATCCTTCTTGACCTAATGTATTACATACCTCTATGTACTTTTCCCTCTCTTGTACTGCTAAAAATATCTTATATGTCATTATCTTCTGCCTTAATTCTACTTCTTTCCAAAAGCCTCTAATGTGATATTCTGCATTTATCCATGTATCTCCCATTCCTATCTGCTCCATTGCTTCCTGAATTTTTAATAACCATAATCCTTTTTATTTACTTTTCTCTTGTATATGAAAACATTCTTTGATGATATCGCTATCTTCCAGATTGGAAATTCTATATAAATTTTCATAGCTCTTGTGAAGATTTTGATTGGTGGAGTACCTATCTACTCGTTAATCATTGTAAATACTGTAATTAGTTCATTACAATGTCAGATGTTCTGTATGAACCTATTGGCAGTAATAAAACTTACTTATTTATCTACCAAGTTCTAACTATGCTGCCCAATTTGGTGATGCTATCGGTAGACTTAAAAACATATTTGCAAAAAGATGTATTGACTTTGTCAACCTCTCTCCAAGCGTCATCTACTCTCCATACCTCTGCCTCATGCAACATCTTGCTTTCTACTGTGGCAGTGGAAATTCTTTCAAACCATTTGATATTTATGTCCTGCAGTTTTTTTAAACATGATCTTGTAACACTCATGGCCATTTTGCCGTTTGCTATAGACATAATAAAGGATGTAAATGACATATGCATGTAAAGCATCCTATTAAATTAACATATTTATGAAGTGATTTAAATGTTTGACTTAAATGCTGTGGTGCCTTTTTTGTATATCTATCTATACGAATGTGACTATCACACAGCCAAAGCTATGCTCATATATCCTTTTATAGCAGGAATCATCATTCTGTTGCTCTATGGTGGACAGGGAATTTGCTGGCTTACTCAGACAAGTCTTTGAAACAACTTATTTGTGAAAGGGAATGGGGAAGGAATCATGAAACAACTGTGGCATGGCCTACCAAATTGGTATTGTAATCAGTACAAAATATACTCATAGTTTTCGTTAGAATGGAAAGAATATAAATTAATTTTCAATTTCACATTGTAATCATATTACTTAAAGCTTTTTTTTATTTTAAAATAAATTTGGATGAAATAATGATATATTACACACAAGGGGGAAAAGAGAGGATTGTATAAATTGTATTTGAAGCATGTCTAATAAAACTTTTGAAAATATTAATGAAAAGTTCACCATCATCATCATCCTACCATTGGAGCTAAAGGACACCGACCTCTGGATGCCTCCAGCTGTAGGTTTAGTCATTATTTGGTAGAACAAGGTTTCCCCAAAGGTCATAGACCATATAGGCAGTGTTGAAAACATAAAAAACATATATTAAGAGGAAACTGAAAATGCTGCTTCTTTTCTCTTTCTTTTTTTCCCCTTTCCTTTCTCAACAACATCATATTAAAATGTGTAAAAAGATTCTGAATTATAAAAATAACAAAACTTTTATATTTTTAATAATAAATCAGTACCGTAATAAACAACTTTTTCTCATGAAGTTACAATAACCCCTAGTTTTGTTTTTAAATCACACTTGACATTTTCATAACCTAATGATTGAAGATGATCTGCCAAATTAATAATAGACATTTTCCTACCATTATTTGTAACACACATCATCATCATCATTATCTACCAGAAGTCACAGGCTAGAGACTGTTCTGGCATTCAGAATGTTTTCATTGGTTGGTCCAGCTTCATTGGTCTTCCTTGGTCTCTTGTGTCCCTTTAATTTGTATTTTAAAGCAACTTTAGCTATAATATATGGATAAGCTGGTAACAGTGGTATGAATATGAAATTATTTAGAAAAATTGAGTCAGAGTTTGATATTAAGTTTTTCTGTTCCGACTCAATTATTTTAAATAATTTCAGTTTTAGCTATATTTTTATTTGACTGTATCATTACATGTTCTTTCCATTTTTACTTTCTCTACTATGTACAGTAAGTAGGGGAAGTACTGTATTCCACCCAAAAATTCGATACCGAGATTTCACTGGGAATATATGTTTTGAGACCCCCTGAATTCAAAAAAAAGCATTTTTGGAAACATGTCCGTGTGTATGTCTGTGTGCCTGTGAACAGCATAACTCAGAAACGGAAAGTCAGATAAACACCAAACAAATAAATGAATAACGAATTCCCATTTGAGAAAATAAGTATTGAAAAATTTAAGGGATTAACAAGCAATATCTCGAAAAAGGTTCACTCAACAAAAAAAATGTATATGGCATAAATTGTGTATTTTAACGCGATCTACATTTTTTGTGTAGTAAAATTTTGTCTATCTCTTATGGTTTACCAGTTATGCAAAAGTCATTCACAATGAAGAATACTTTTGGAGACATTCCCAGAAAATTCAAGATATACATTTTATTTGTCATGAAAATATCTTAAACATATGATATTTTAATCAAAATCGTTAAGAACCATTTTTGAAAAAATTAAAATGTTCGAAAAATGTTCCATGTAAAGGGTAATCTGGGGTGGGGGGGATTTTCTTGGAAACCTTCGTGTCGCATCTCTGGAAGATACTGAACCTAAATACCAAGTTTGGTGTTTATCCGACTGTTCGTTTCTGAGTTATGCTGTTCACAGACACACAGGTACATGTTTCCAAAAATTCTTTTTTTGGATTCAGGGGGTCTCAAAACATATATTTCCGGTGAAATCTCGGTATCGAATTTTGGGTGGAATACAATACTTTCCCTACTTACTATATGTAGTAGAGAAACTAAAAATACCCTTTTTCAATAACCAATTGCAGACCATTTGTTTCTTCATACCGTTTAGTCAACCTAGCACTCTGCACAGCAGTGGGAGAAACCCACATAAATTCATAACATTGTTGCGTGAATGTGAATACCATGCTCAAAATGAACTTGGCCTGTTGGTAATGCCTGTCTTAAGGCAGTCGAAAATTGTTTATTATATGTATGTATGTATTTATTCACTGCAAATGGGTATTACCTGTGCCAGAGTTAAATATACAAAATATGTTGTTCATCATAGAAATCTAAAATGAGAAAGTTAAGCACTTGTTAAAATATATAAAAATACAGTGTTATTTAAAAAGAGTGGTGCAAAAGTAAAGCTAATATATTTGTTACTGAGCTGATATGCAAAAATTGCAATGAAAAAGTGGAAAGGATCTGAGCATTGTATAAGAGGAATCCAAAGAAGAAGAAGAATCGACAATTAAGGCTAGTAGAGAACCCCAAAGTGTCAGCCAAACTAGTGCCAGATTTAGGCCTAGACAATCGCCTAGTATGACAATTTCAAGGGTGGCATTTTGTCTATTTTTATTTTCTGTAATACATATAGTAAGCAGGGGAAGTATTGCATTCCACCCAAAAATTCGATACCGAGATTTCACAGGAAATACATGTTTTGAGGTGTACTGAATGCATATAAAGAATTTTTGGAAACATATCCGTGTTTGTGTGTGTCTGTCTGTGAACAGTGTAACTCAGAAACGAACAGTCGGATGAACACCAAACTTGGTATTTAGGTTCAGTATCTTCCAGAGATGTGACACGAAGGTTTTTAAGAAAATCCCCCCACCCCAGATTACCCTTTACATGGAACATTTTTCAAAAATGGTTCTAACAATTTTGAATACAATACCATAAGTTTAAGACATTTTTATGGCAAATGAAATGTATATCTCAAATTTTCTGGAAATGTCTCCAAAAGTATTCTTCATTGTGAACGACTTTTGCATAACTGGTAAACCATAAGAGATAGACAAAATTTTACTACACAAAAAATATAGATCGCATTAATATACACAATTTATGTCACATACATTTTTTTTTGTTGAGTAAACCATTTTCGAGGTATTGCTTGTTATTCCCTTAAATTTTCCAATACTTATACTTATTCTCAAATGGGAATTCGTTATTCATTTTTTTGTCCTGGTAATGCAAAGAGAATGGAATACTCCACATAGCAACCAGCTCTTAAAACATTTGACTATCGCTTAAAGCCTACCAATTCCCCTTGCATCCACAAGAAAATTAGCTATAAGATTAACATCTCGATGTCTCGAATAACATGAAGCATATGGAGAATAAGCGTTTGTAAAAATAGTTTGTACAAGAGTGGAGAAAGTCATGTGAGGGTAACACATCAGATTTTTTTACTTTCTCTCCTTGTACTACATAGCAAAGGGACCAGGCGTATTGACCTTGATTATCAAAGCGCTGCATTCGCTTGGTGTCTTTTACTATAAAAGCAAAATACAAATCACTCAGTGTACAGTAAGTAATAAAACACAATAGGAGCGCACTGGAGCTGCATATATCTTGGTATGAAAGGTTACATAATTAATAATTTATACACAACTGTAATTACACAGATACATAATAGGAAAAAAATAACCTTAATGATGGTAAACACATTACATAGGTATCTAGGTAATTATTTATTGAGGTACACTAAACTAAATATTATCTTCTGCAATTTCCATAACAGAAAAAAAGAAAGAAAGAAAGAAAGCAAATAAACTAGTCACTATACTTTTCCTATTAAATAGGTAACAGCTTCTGTAACTATAGATAATGCATGGTAATATAACTAATTTTCCTGAGTGCAATCAATCTGTACACCTGGAATAATTTCTAAGAAAGTGACTTATTCAAGTGGCAAGAGCATAATGTCAAACATTTCATCAGAATGTCCGTTAACTGCCACTGAAAAATACCTTACTATTTTACTATCTCGCTTTCTATTTCTTTAGTGAAACTATTTCTGCAAATGTTTATTGTGATTAACATGAAGTAGATAGAAAAAAAATCTGATGTGTTACACTCACATGACTTTCTCTACTCTTGTACAAACTATTTTTACAAACGCTTATTCTCCATCTACTTCATGTTAATCGAGATAAACATTTGCAGACTCTATCTTATTGCTAATTTTCTTGTAGATGTAAGGGGATAATATATTTAAAGGGCAATTTGGAAATACAGTAGCCTTTAAGCACATACATATCTCTTAATAGCTGGTTGCTAGGTGCAGCACCACTCCCTTTGCCACAGATTAATACTCTTTGCATATCAAAGACAAAAAAATGAATAACGAATTCCCATTTAAGAAAATAAGTATTGAAAAATATAAGAGAATAACAAGCAATATCTCGAAAATGGTTCACTCAACAAAAAAAATGTATATGACATGAATTGTGTATTTTAACGCGATCTATATTTTTTGTGTAGTAAAATTTTCTCTATCTCTTATGGTTTACCGGTTATGCAAATGTCGTTCACAATGAAGAACACTTTTGGAGACATTCCCAGAAAATTCAAGATATACGTTTTATTTGTCATGACAATATATTAAACCTGTGATATTTTAATCAAAATCGTTAGAGCCATTTTTGAGAAAATTAAAATTTTCGAAAAATCTTCCATGTAAAGGGTATCCTGGGGTGGGGGGATTTTGTTGAAAACCTTCGTGTCGCATCCCTGGAAGATATTGAACCTAAATACCAAGTTTGGTGTTTATCCGACTGTTCGTTTCTGAGTTATGCTGTACACAGACAGACACACAGACACACACGGACATGTTTCCAAAATGCTTTTTTTGGATTCAGGGGGTCTCAAAACATGTATTTCCGGTGAAATCTCGGTATCGAATTTTTGGGTGGAATACAATACTTCCCCTAATTACTATACGTAGTAGAAAAAGTAATAAGCTTTCGCAAGAGTAGTTTGTGGAAATCATATAAAAATAAATGATAGTATGTAGAGAAAGTAATGTGAATGTAATACATCAAATTTCCTTTGTGTGCACCTGTAGCAAAATTTGTCAGAGAGATCATTTCCAGTGCTCAGGAAGCTTAAAAATTATCTTCAACAACACAGCAGAAAAGGCCAATTCTATACCTGTTCCTTGTAATTTCTTTGATTGTTAGAAATCACTTTGATGAGATCATGAGTGCTTTCTCTGTGAAGAAGTTGTAGAGAAAATTTGTGTAATTCACAGGTTAAAATGTGTGTGATTTGATTCCAATATTTCACCAAAACTGATTCACACCAACATACCAGGTGTTAAAAAAGGTATTCCATATTTTGAGAGGTGGTAGTATGGACCAAAACAAGAAAAAAAATTCTGATGTGTTACACTTACATGACTTTCTCTACTCTTGTATAAACTATTTTTACAAACGCTTATTCTCCATATGCTTCATGCTAATCCAGACATCGAGATGTTAATCTTATTGCTAATTTTCTTGTAGATGCAAGGGGAATTGGTAGGCTTTAAGCGATAGTCAAATATTTTAAGAGCTGGTTGCTATGTGGAGTATTCCATTCTCTTTGCATTACCAGGACAACAAAAATCTGATGTGTTACACTCACATGACTTTCTCTACTCTTGTACAAACTATTTTTACAAACGCTTATTCTTCATATGCTTCATGTTAATCGATGTTAGTCTTATTGCTAATTTTCTTCTAGGTGAAAGGGGAATATCGTATGCTTTAAGCGATAGTCAAATGTTTTAATTTCTGGTTGCATTGTGGAGCATTCCATTCTCTTTGTATATCCAGGACATAAAAAAATGAATAATGAATTCCCATTTGAGAAAAACTATTGGAAAATTTAAGGGAATAACAAGCAATATCTCGAAAATGGTTCACTCAACAAAAAAATGTATATGATATAAATTGTGTGTTTTAATGCGATCTACATTTTTTGAGTAGTAAAATTTTGTCTATCTCTTATGGTTTATCAGTTATGTAAAAGTCATTCACAATGAAGAATACTTTTGGAGACATTCACAGAAAATTCAAGGTATACATTTTATTTGTCATGAAAGTATCTTAAATATATGTTTTAATCAAAATCGTTAGATCCATTTTTGAAAAAATTAAAATTTTCGAAAAATGTTCCAAGTAAAGGGTAATCTGGGGTGGGGGGATTTTCTTGAAAACCTTCGTGTCGCATCTCTGGAAGATACTGAACCTAAATACCAAGTTTGGTGTTTATCCGACTGTTCGTTTCTGAGTTATGCTGTTCACAGACAGACACACACACACAAAGACATGCTTTTTTTTATTCAGTGGGCCTCAAAACATATATTTCCAGTGAAATCTCGGTATCAAATTTTTGGGTGAAATACAATACTTCCCCTACTTGGTGTACGTAGTAGAGAAAGTAAAAAAAAATGTCCAGTAAATACGGGCTCTAAAATGCATCCTTAAGAGCTATGAGTACTTGTTCATCTTTGCTACTGTGAAGCATCTCTTCTGCTGCAAGCTCTTTGCTATTACATATGACCTGCAGCAGGCAGCAAACAAAGAGGACACATTACTCAGTTATTGTCTTTGGATATAACATACAGTAAACATTTGTTAGTGTTGTTACTGTAAACTGTATTCACTGTTCTGGGTAAGTGCAACACATACTCTTATTAGTTCTAATGGAATCAGTTTGTGTTTTGATAAGCTTGAGAAATGCTTTTGTATTGTAGTTTTATCTTGAAATATTTGGTGTATGCAATCCCCATTAATGATGTACAAACACTACAAGAAAGCATCATCAATGTCTGCCAGAGCATCCGTGATCAACCTAGAGTCTTTCAGAGAGTGCGTGATTCTCTAAGACGGACAGAAGCATAACTTACTATGAATGGGCTCCATGAGCACCTCCTTTAGCGATGGCTCACAAGTGCAGGTCGTATGTAATCGCAAGCAGATTACATTAGAAGCTATGCTGTTTCATAGTAACAGAGTTCTGTGTCTTCATTATTTGTTTACTGCATTCTTTAGGTCATGCCTCTAGTTCCCGAGGTCGCGGGTTCAAACTTGGTGGAGAGCGATGGATTTTTTTGGGCATAAAAATCTTTAGCATGGCTTCCTTCGGAAGGGAAGTAAAGCCGGTGGTCCCGTGTCATAGGCTTACGACATGTAAAAAGAACCTCAAGCCTGATAAAGAGGCTTCTGTGCAAAATTACCAGTCTTTCACGCCCAATGTAGAATGGGACACTAAAAACCATAGCAGTTAAAGGGCATCCATAAATAAAACTCAATTTAATTTAGGTCTTGCGTAACAGCAAGAGCTTGCAGTAGAAGAGATGTTTCACATTAGTGGAGATGAGCAAATGCTCATAGCTCGTAAGGTATGCATTTTAGAGCCCATGTTTACTGCGCATTGTTTTCTTGTTTTGGTCCACACTACTACCTCTCAAAATATGGAATACTTTTTTTAACACACTATATAGCTGCAAAGCAAATTGGTTTTAGAGTTGTGGAGTGACCATATCACTGCTAACGGTGGTGCTGTATCTAAAATCTGGCCTTAGCCATGACCCATGGTGTGATATATTCTAAGAAAGTGTCTGTCCTTTAAGCCTTAGAGATTACAACTCACACCACCTCACAAATGAGCAGAAACAAGCACGTGTGCAATAGTGCCAGGAAATGATTGAAAAATTGAATGGAGAAAGATCCAAAAACATCTAACATCATAACTGGTGACAAAAGCTGTATTTACCAGCATGGTCCAGAAACTAAATGACAGTCATCGGTTTAGGTCTTCCCAGGAGAAGATCCCCCAACAAAGTGAAGTAAACGAGAAGTGTTGGCAAGAAGATGATCTGTTCCTTCCTCTCAGCAAGTAGCCACATTGTGATGATTCCACTTGAGGGACAAAAGACTGTTACTGCCAGATGGTACACCACAAACTGTCTGCAACAAGTGTTCAATGAACTGAGAAAAAAAGTCCTAAGAGTAGTCTGCATGGAATTTTGTTGCACCATAACAATGCCTCTGCCAACACTGCACAAGAAACAACCCAATTTCTGCAGGAGTCGGGGTCAGATATTTGTCCCATCCTCCCTACAGTCCAGATCTGGCCCCATGTGACTTTTTTCTATTCCCCAAAGTGGAAGAAAAAATTCGAGGTCAACAATTTGAGTCACCTGAAGCTGTAGTAGCTGCTTACGAAGAATGTATTTTCACTCTCTCCAAAGAAGAATGGTGTTTAGCTTTTCAAAAATGTTTTGGAAGGATGAGATGGTGTATAGAATGCAATGGAGAATATTTTGAAAAGATGCAGTGATCAGATCTAAATTTTTAATATTTGAATGTGTCCATTCTCAAAACTTTTGGAGTGACCTGTGTACCAGGAGTTGGGTATATCTTTGGTATTGTTCAATCATTGAGCCATCTGTAGTGTCTGCACACTTGCCAGATCATTCTTTTTAATTTAGTTTATTGCAATTCAATATGGTGGATAAATGACTTGAGACATGTTGGTGTTAGAGATGCAAGTATAAGAGTACAGTAATAAATATTTACATTGAAATAAAATCTAGGGCATAGCAAAATATGTACAAAAACAAGGATCTTTATTACAATAAATGTTTGTCAATATGATATTTACACTGAGTGGCCAAAAGCCATTGGGGAAGGCACTATATGTGATGTTAATAATAAGTTGCTCCTCTGTGAGCCCTCAAAACTGCAGTAATACATCGAGGCATTGATTCTACAAGTGTTGCAATCGTTCTGGAGGGATGTATACCCACGCATCTTGCAGTGCTACCCACAATTGTTTTGCGTAGTTGGTGCTGGTTCAGGGAGTGTACACCAGCATCAACAACATCCCATAAATGCTCGATTGGATTCAGATTGGGTGATCTGGAGGGCCAAACCATGGTCATAACTTCACTGGAGTGCTCATCAAACCACCTGCATGACACCAAGGAGCGGTGACATGGCCATTGTCCTGTTGAAACAGGGTATCTCCAGTCATCCTCCGTGGACTAGTGGTATCGTGCTAGCTTCTAGTTCCCAAGGTCGCGGGTTCAAACCCGGCAGAGGGCGATGGATTTTTTCGGGCGTAAAAAGCCTTAGCATTGCTTCCTTCGGAAGGGAAGTAAAGCCGGTGGTACCGTGTCATAGATTTACGGCACATAAAAGAACCTCAAGTCTGATAAAGAGGCCTCTGAGCAAAATTACCGGTCTTTCAAGCCCAATATGGAATGGGACGTTAAGAACCATAGTAGTTAAAGAGTGTCCATAAATAAAACTCAATTTAAATTTCAGTGCATCTCCATCAGGGTACTCTAGTGCCAGAAAGGGATGCAGGTGCTCTGAAAGGATGTTCACATAACATGCACCTGTCATTGAACCCTACAACCGGATAATGGGGCCTAATTGCGACCATGAGAACGCTGCCCAGACCATAACTGAGCCACTTCCTGCCTGGACACAACCTTGTTGACATCCATAGCTTCATGGGGCATATGCCACACTCTCACGTGCTCATCAGCTCAATACAACTGGAACCGGTATTCATCAGACCATACCACATGCTGCCACTGTTCCATAGTCCATTGCCGATGTTCGCGGACCCATGCACGTTATTGAGCTCTGTGTTGAGGTGTCAGTAAAGGGACAGAAGTTGGTCATCAGCTGTTGAAGCGTATGCAGTGCATGTGCCTCCTTACAGTCCTGATGGAAATGGGTTCCTGACTCCCAACATTCAACTGGGCAGTGACCTGACTCACAGTAGTCTTTCAAGCGCACCGTATGGTTCTGCTGAGGCGACATGATGTCCATTCGTTAATTACCTGTGGTCTTCCTGTGCGGTGGTTTACGCATAAGGAAACATTCTCTCTGCAATATGAAGATCCCTCTAGACACTGTTGACCTCATAACCCTGAATTCTCGCGTAATCTCCGATTATGCGTTGTGCAATGATTATCATCTCACGTTCAAAGTCGGTTAACTTGAGACATGTTGCCATATTCACTACACACGTTTCTGTAACAGACTGCTCAGATATCGGGTCTACACACGCGCCATTTGCTCCATCTAGCCGCAATACTCGGGAGTCATACATGGCACAACCCTTCCTGTGACTTTTGGCCACTGAGTGTGTATCACCAGGATATCAAATGTATAAACAAAGCTAGACTACAATAAATATTTTCAAAGCTATAATAGGCCCTATCTATTAAGAATTGTTTCAATGCTGTGTTATTTTCTCTACTACGTATAGTAAGTAGGGGAAGCCCAAAGATTCGATACCGAGATTTCACCGGAAATATATGTTTTGAGGTCCCCTGAATCCAAAAGAAGCATTTTTGGAAACGTCCGTGTGTGTGTGTCTGTCTGTAAACAGCATAACTTAGAAACGAACAGTCGGATAAACACCAAACTTGGTATTTAGGTTCAGTATCTTCCAGAGATGTGACACGAAGGTTTTCAAGAAAATTCCCCCACCCCAGATTACCCTTTACATGGGACATTTTTCGAAAATTTTAATTTTTTCAGAAGTGGCTCTAACGATTTTGAATAAAATACCATAAATTTAAGACATTTTTATGGCAAATGAATTGTATATCTCAAATTTTCTGGGAACGTCTCCAAAAGTATTCTTCATTGTGAACGACTTTTGCATAACTGGTAAACCATAACAGATAAAATTTTACTACACAAAAAATGTAGATCTCGTTAAAATACACAATTTATGTCATATGCATTTTTTTGTTGTTGAGTGAACCATTTTCGAGATATTGCTTGTTATTCCCTTAAATTTTCCAATACTTATACTTTTTCTCAAATGAGAATTCGTTATTCATTTATTTTTTTGTCCAGATAATGCAAAGAGAATGGAATACTCCACATAGCATCCAGCTCTTAAAATATTTGACTATCGCTTAAAGCCTACCAATTCCCCTTGCATCCTCAAGAAAATTAGCAGTAAGATTAACATCTCGATATCTCGATTAACATGAAGCATATGGAGAATAAGCGTTTGTAAAAATAGTTTGTACAAGAGTAGAGAAAGTCATGTGAGTTTAACACATCAGATTTTTAAATTTACTATAATTATTTTAAGATTTAATTCCTTTGGGTAGAGTTTTATGCCCATAAACATTTCATAAATGCAAAGTCTGTGACTAGGGATGGAAAACTCATACTTATTCCTTGTGGTGTAATTACGTTTGTTGGAGTTAGTTTGCATAGGTATTTTGAACTTTGCTTTTGTATATTTAAAGACTAGGTAGTGAAAAGAAACAGCTCATCAGAATTTTGATGAATGTGCCAGACTTGTGGCTGTTTGGCTATCTTTAGGCTAACAAAAATTAAAAATTAAATTGAGTTTTATTAATGCACACTCTTTAATTACTGTGGTCCTTAGTGTCCCATTCTATATTGGACATGAAAGACCAGCAATTTTGCTCAGAGGCCTCTTTATCAGGCTTGAGGTTCTGTGCCGTAAATCTATGATATGGGACCACCGGCTTTACTTCCCTTCAGAAGGGAGCCACGCTAAGGATTTTTATGCCCGAAAAAAATCCATCACCCTCTACCGGGTTTGAATCCGTGACCTCTTAGGCCAACAGATGCATCTTTTGAGTTCTATGATGTTTTGTCATAGTAATAATAATGCTATTGCAACATTATGTTTAACATCTGAAGGCACCAATGATGGTTTTGTTAGATCGATTCAAGAGACTAGGAAACTGATTGGGACGGTTTCAGTTTGTGACTAGGGTGTCATCTTTGGAAACATTCATATTTGTTTTTCTGCCTATTAGTGTCCTGTTCTTTAAATCGAAGAGAAGAGTAAAATGGAAATGAAAATCTGCTCCTTGTATGTATTTTGCTGTAATGAAAAATCATTCAAATTTTCTTTTCAGCCCTAAATGAGGGTATGTAATTTTGGTATCTAGTTTATACCTCCATACCATTTGCAGCATATAATTTAAAATCTGTTGGTTCTTTTGTATTTGTATGAACTACTGGCACACTCTTACTAGGCATTTTATCCCTGAATGTTTATATATAATGAATAACCTATGATTATAGCCTCTCTGCAATATATTGGGTTTAAATGCAATGTTGTCATCCATTTGCTGTAATCTTATAAATTGCATGCCAATAAGACTAGTCTCTGAGCTTTGGGCACCAAGAATCATGGGTGCAAGCATATGCCAGAAGAATTGCGAAGGTCTGCAGTACCCATATTTGAAAATGCTACTCAAAATTGACAGTTTAGCCCTAAGGAAACTTAAATATAAATAGCCTTTCAAATGAGATGAAAGTACAAAAGGATCAGCTATTACTACCATATGATTAGGATGACTTTCTTGATTAAGGTAGAATCAGGCCAAAAAATTTAATGCCATAGCTGGGATTTAAACCATGGATCTTTGGCTTACCATGCTGCTTCTCTAATCAACTGAGCTCTAAATAACAATGGTAAGTGACAGAGCAAAAGAAAAATGCGCCTGGGCAAGGGAAAGCTAGCTATCAACAGCATAAGAACCCGCTTGAAGAAAATACCAACTATGAGAGTAAACTGGCTAGAGAGAATATATACGACTACAGTAGAATCAAGAATGATGCACAGGATAGAGATTTGGGGCACAGAAAAAGGGTGGGAATGTTGCAGAATCTTTTGCAAAATTATATTGGGGTTACCAAGAGCAGCTTCAAATGGGGTAGCCCTAGTTGGATTGGGAAGAGTTAGCAGGAAAGGACTACATATAATGAAATTGGAGCAAGATCCAATCACTGGAGGAAGGAAATATTGTTAAAGACTGTTTAAGAGCACAAGAAAAAGCAAAAAGGGAAAGAAACTGGTTATTTCGAGTAAAGGAAATAGTGAGAGAAACTGGAATGGGCAAGTTAGCTAATTTGCAGACAACAAGTGGACAAAGCCCAGGGAATAAAGTTTTTTTGAGTTTTATTTATGAGCGCTCTTTAACTACTATGGTTTTTAGTGTCCCATTCTATATTGGGCGTGAAAGACCGGTAATTTTGATCAGAGGCCTCTTTATCAGACTTGAGGTTCTTTTACGTGCCGTAAATCTATGACACAGGATCACCGGCTTTACTTCCCTTCCAAAGGAAGCCATGCTAAGGATTTTGACGCCTGGAAAAAATCCATCACCCTCCGCCGGGTTTGAACTCGCAACTTTGGGAACCAGAGGCTATCATGGTAACCACTACACCATGGAGGACGACAGGGAATAAAGTGAAATATAAGGTTGACGACATAAACAGAAAATATATGGTAGCTAAAGGGATCAGAGTACTCTAATATACTATAGAAGTTTTAAGAACGATTGGGGAAGGGGAAAATACATATATGTTTGTGATAAAATGGAAAGGGAGGACCTGGCATGGGACAAGAAGGAACAATGTTGTTAAGGGGTTTAAAAATTTGACAAGGATCTTTATCCACTATGTGGCAATGCAAATAAAAATTTGCACTGTATAACAGTGTACAAAAACCAAAGTCTGGAGAGAGGGAACATGGAATAGGAAGTGGGATAAACTACAGATACTGTCCTTAAAACATTTTGGAAACAATAGGAAAGAATATCTGAAACAACTAGGCAAATATGCAGGAAAGGTAAGAGAGAAGTGGTGGAGGAAAATTATTAAAGAAAAAGAGGATCTTAATAACAGAAATGATGATGTAGGTAATTTATAGAGGAAGAAATTAATATAAGTTGGGAATTGTGTGAACATGTGTACAGTAAAATAAAGGATACAAATACACAAACAACCAGGGTGTTAACTGTATATGATTCGAAACTCAAGCAACCTCTAGCAGAGCAGAATGATTAATGAAGGTATTTGTAATTTGGAGGTGATGAAATAAATAAACTTACTTACCAACTGAGCTACCATGGCAACATGCCGGTACAACATTAAATTCCACAATTGACATACTTTTTTCTGGTAAACCACAAGCTGTTCTCAAATTAATTTTGAGATAACGTACCCAATGGCAACTTACAATATCATAAGTACTTATAAGTCACAGGCTTCATAGTTAACCATTATAATTCTTAATTATGTTCTTCATCAAGAATAACAACCATCTCATGATTTACATAGCATATCGTTTCTTCTTGGAGCCGCAATGATTATACTTACATTCAGTTTGATGGCAAAACTATAGCAGTTCTGTTGGAACTTCTCTTCCTGACTTTTTCAGCTCCTCCTTACCTGAGGATCACATCCTGGCATGAGTTAAGTACACTTCCTGCACTCCTTAAGTAGCTGATATGTGTACTACTGTAGACGTTCGAAAAATATCAAAAAACTTTGTTCTGTCCATATTTGTGCTTTCTCTATATCTACATAATAGGTAGGGGAAGTATTTCATTCCGCCCAAAAATTCAATGTCGAGATTTTACCAGAAGTACATCTTTTGAGGCACCCTGAATCCAGAAAAAGCTTTTTGAGAAAGGCCCATGTATGTGTCTGTGAACAGCAAAACTCAAAAACAAAAAGTTGGTTAAATACCAAACTTGGTATTTAAGTTAAGCATCTTCTAAGGATGCTACACAATTTTAAAGTACATCCTCCACCCCAAACTATTTTTTACATGGAAAATTTTTTGATTATTTTGATTTTATCAAAAATGGCTCTTAATGATTTTAATTAAAATACCATATTTTTAAGATATTTACATGACAAATACATAATTTGTACGTCTTGAATTTTCTGTGAATAGCCTGTGAAGACCTCTTCATCCTGAATGACTTTTG
Organism: Deroplatys truncata; assembly: GCA_030765065.1. NCBI lineage: Eukaryota > Metazoa > Arthropoda > Insecta > Mantodea > Mantidae > Deroplatys > Deroplatys truncata. Next base: position 21,993,478 of record CM060979.1, read on the forward strand.
TATAATAAAATTGGTAAACTGTAAGAGATAGACAAAATCTTACTACACAAAGAATGTAGATATTGTTAAAGCCCACAATGTATGTCAAAGAGACATACATCTCTATTTAACATAGAGAAATTACTTTGTAACAAGTTAAAAGACCCCATTCCACAAGACAAAAAAGCTGGAATCTATAAAATCAATTGTTCAGATTGCAATAAAGTATACATAGGTAAGACAAAAAGAAACCTAGAAACTAGGCTAAAGGAGCACATGAGATGTATTAAATACAAACAAATGGACAAATCTGCAGTTTCACACCATTTTTGGATCACTAATCACAACATCAAACCCAATATTACATTAGTCAAACCAGCCAAATTTGCAGCCGAATTAGATGCATGGGAGAAGATCACCATTCTAAAACACAACACACATCTAATGAATTTTGATTTGCCGCCACCAAATCCTCTCTGGAAGTACATTTCTCCACCACAAGATGCCACCACAGGATCCAGTCCAAAAAACGGAAACACCAACAACACGGGCCAGTCGAATTAACCTTCTGAGGATGGGAACAACCGTTTCCCGAAACATGTTAAGTGAGTAAACTTAAGTGGTGTTAGTGTAACAATTCCGACTCACCTTTAAATAAATTCAATACACATCACTGTTTCTAGCTTCTTTTCATTACAATATCAACGAAACATTAGTTGCTAAAACATCTACTGGACCACGCCCTACAAGCCTGGGAGCTTCATTTATTGGACATAATAGTTTGTTGAAGAATGGGTAGAGAAAGTCATGTGAACATAACACATCAGAGTTTTTTCACATATTCTTAGAGTAAATGTCAAAATATTGATAGTCTTTACTGGGTATTCCACATGGGATTCATGAGAAGAATTCTGTTGGTCAGATCACGATGGGCTCAAAAATGTTGAAAACCACTGACCTAAGGTATTAAAGCAGGTAGTTTGAACGTAATTGTTAATCATTTTGTCATCAGAGAAAATGTAGAAATTTATTTCTGTATACAATGTGTAAGTAAGGAAACTTGCATTCATTTATGCAGACATTTCATTAATTAAATTGTTTATTTGTGAAAATAGAAAGCAGTGTCATTATGCAAAACATTGCAAAGCAATTTGTTTGCATGTGTGCACTTAAATACCTTTCACATCATCTGGTTTAAACTGTAGTTTTAAATGGAAGGTGCTTAGTTTGGAGCAGAAACTTGTGGTATGTTAAGTAGTGAGAATGTGTAATTGAATAGGCACTTTTCATTATTGGCTACAATTGTGTTTTTAGGAGAATGGTTGTAAAACTACTTGAAAATCAGATCCAGAAGCAACTACTGATTAAAGAGAAGGCAAAGTTTCCAGTTTGCTACTGATTTTGTCGTATCCTGCATCATCTCGACAATGACGGTATGTGTTAGTCATTAACTCTACATTGATTTAAAATTCATTTTGCATACTTATTTTATTTGCATGCACACAGGACCGTTGAATTTGAAAAGTTTGAAACATTAAGGTTAAGAACATGGCAAATAAATTCAGTAATGTGACTTACGCCCGGTTTCACAGTTTAAGCTTAAGCTTTGAATCAGACTTAAGCACAGGCTTAAGCTACAATGGAGTTTTACAGTGTGTAGTTCAAGTGATGATAAGCTGTGCTTTACAACGCTTGGCTTAAATCATACTGAACTGTGGTTTAAGCTAGGAAATTGCCATATTATCTGAAGAGGACAATATTAGTGATGAAGTGCAAATTATTTTAAGCCATATGCACAACAGAAGATGATCTAGAATATTTATAATGCGTACAAACTATTTTCACATATCGAATGGCCGAGAATTCTGCGAGAGGTTTTAATTAACAGTTGGCAATGATGGTACCAGAAATTATTGATGATACAATTAAACATAAAATGACTAAAAGAAGCAAAACTTAATTTGGCAGACCCTTAATTTTAAATTTATACTTCATACTTTTATTGTATATATTGTCGCACTCATGGATGTCACATCTACATGTAATGTTTGCTTTATATTTCAGTAACAAAGCTCTGTCATCAGAAATAATGCTTCTCTTAACATTGAGGCTATATGCAAGTGAAGCATGCTAATTCCAGCTGGAGATTTATTTGGCATCTTGAAACTTACATCATGCAGAGATGTCAAAATTGTTTTACATCAATCTAATCCACCCTTTGTATCACAATTCTTCCCCACGTGTGGTTTTTCTTACTCCGTAGTACTTTGTCTGATTGCTTGCACTCTGTTGCATGCTTATATTGCTTCACAATTTCTAGGGAATGCTGACTTCTTGGGAAGTAAAGTTCTATGTTTTGACTCTTGATTTCAACTTTATGTTGCTGGATAACTTACAAAAGCTTACATTAAGAACAACGTCGCCAATGATGAGATATTCACTTGATGAGCATACACAGTTGCTACCAACTTTACTGTTCCGTGGAATTGTGCAACTTAGTAAAATAGAACCAGGTTGATCTACTATGAAATTTGCACAGCTTAAACCAAAGCTTAAGCCTTACTTAAGTAGCATCCATAGCTTACTAAACCTTCAGTTTAAGCTTAAACTGTGAAACTGGCCGTTATGGTTTTTCCTGCAATGATTGTAAAACAAGGCTTCATGATGAATATTGAATGTTTTGGCCATTCTTGCAATAAGATTAACCCATGGTGGTTCCTTGATCAATCTTTTAATATTTTCTATAGAACATTTTGTAATTCTTTGTTTTTCATATGGCATTAAACAATTATAGTCAAAAGCAACATACATCAATGTTTCTGTGAAAGCCAGTTTTCATCAGAGAACCTAGTTGAATGAATGGTAATACTGTAATTTGCTTTATATGGTATTAGAAGTTCTTAGCTATTTATTGCATCTATTTAAATTATATTCAATTTATAACTTATTTCAAGGTGGACAACTATTTTACAACTTTTATATTCTGCTTGATGAACCTATTTTAAGAATTTTGGTATGGTTTTGTTATTCCGTGTCTTTATAGCAAACTCATTTCGGGTCAGATTCTTAAATAAAAAATGAATAAAACCTGGTAAGATATAGTTGTAACTGAGCAAGTTGGCACTGCGGTAATGTCTGCATCGCATTCAGGAGGTCTCGGGTTCAAACCCCCAGTGCCGAAAAACCTGACTGAAGGTTTCTCTGCGGTTACTAGGCAATAGGGTTGGATAATTTGTCCATGAATTGTCATACCATACCTTTCATTGCTACATTTCATTTCCTTCTTCAACGCTATACCAGACATTGGACTCATCACCCATCCTGGATACGCTGTGATCCAGAGTTTGCTTGCTCCTCAACTGGCTACTGACCCAAGACATTGACTTGTAGGTCCTACAAAGAAGAGGTAATTTGTTAAAGAAGATGAAGATTTAGTTGTAACAATGTATGCTATTGGGTAGAATTAGTTTAATTGCAAACACTAAGTATTTGTTAATTATAATTGGCTTTATGAGGATCTCTTGTGAATTAGTAAAACCTCTAAAACCTACATTATTGCCTGTTGTCTGAAAATAGCCATTGTTGTTGTTGTTGTTGTTGTTATTATTATTATTATTATTATTATTATTATTATTATTATTATTATTGATGTTGTCATCATCATCTTAAATGACAACTCATTTTTTGTTCGGACATTGGAGTTTTCCTGCATTATCGTCTTTTCAATTTGTAGACCATACTTTGGTGGATTATGCTACTTTGAATAATAATGTGATTGTTTGGATGAGAATGATGGCGATTATGAAGCCAATTCTAGGGGAATTGGAATACTTACAGCAAACCTGTTTCTTCTGCCAGAAACTCCATCTCTAGGATCAAACCTGCGTCACTGTGTTGAACAGTGAATGATCCAACCATTGCCCTCATGGATTGCTGTATACCATTAGGGTATTAGATCTCTCTCTCTCTGATATGGATTGTCATATTATAGCATTTGGTATCAATTCTTGATATTACAATTGAGATTTAACAGCACTTCACTTGCTTTGCCTACCTAATTGTAACTAGAACATGTTTCACAGGCTGTTGCCTGTATTATCAGCCAGCATCCACTGCTGAATCCAAATAGCTATCAAGGTGTGGTAGCTGGTGATGGTTTTAGAAACTTGAATTGGAATATCTTCTGGGATGTCAAAATTTATTAGTTATTTCTTGTGTTTCATTATGTAAATTTTCTCTCGAGTGTTCAACTCATTCATATTGTTTATTTCTATCACCAAATGTTGCGTTGCTCTTCCCCAAAATGATGAGCAGCAGCCAATTTATCCACTGATTATGGGTGATCAAGTTTATTTGGAACTTGGTGCCTTTAAATGTCTGATGTAACTGCCAAGGTGAGGGAGAAATTACCTTGTGATTGACACATGCTCCTCTGAGTCTGCTCCTGGAGGGCTTGTCAACTAGCTGACCAGTTATTGCTAACCTGGGAATTTGTGTTCTTGAACTGATTGGTCTGTAAGATAGCATGCCCTGCCACAGTTGACCCAGAGTAGTGTGAGTTGATCTCGATGTAATTTCTCTCTGCCCTCAACTTGCAGCATTCTTGTGGGTAACAGAAAGCATACCTTTGAGAGTAGTGTGTACTGGCATGTTGCCATGGTAGCCTAGTTGGTTAGAAAAACACAATGGAAAGCCAAAGATCTATGGTTTAGATCATAGCTAGGGCATTGAATTTTTCAGTTTGAATCTAGCTTTTCATCATTTGGGATTATTCACTTCAGATACTATCCTTGTTATTCAAATTAGTGGATCTTTTATCTGGTGGTCAATGTTCCCAATAATTACTCTCTGTACCATTGGCTATAAAGTAGAATATGTTTCTTACGTAATTTGTGTAGCGTAAATTATTAGAACTTGGAGATCTTATATTGTGTTTACTTCATGTGAGTGGAAGCCATCTTATGACGTCATTCTTGGTTAGTTTGTAGCTCCATCTGGCGTTAGCAATTTGCATCAATTAGTGTTCGAAAGAATTTTAAGTTTTGTATATTGTCCTCCGGCTAGCTATCATCTTATCTTGGTAGAACATGTATCTCTATACAGGTTGTGAAGCGGAAAGGAATCTTTTATCCAAAAATTACACTTAATGAAGAAATTTGTTTTTATAATTTTTATTGTCGAACACGTTCACTATCACTTTTACATATTGATTTAGATACTCGCCAAACTGAAACTGTTATAATACTTCTTACTGATCACTTTTAATTCACGTACTTCAACTTTATGTATAATTAACGTTGTAATACTTTAGATTTCCGTAACTGGTGAATTTATAGCCGACGTATCTCATACAAATATTTTTGACGAACTGAAGAACTTAAGACGACGTGTAATGTGCTAGGAATTTTGATGAACTGGGGGCGATCTACCTCGGACTTGTCTTTATATACTCCCACTCCCCGATATGCCTAAAGATTATAAATGAACTGCTATTGGCTAATAAAACGCGCCAACATTAGCGTCTATTTTAATATCCAATGAAAACCACGAATACATATTGCTTTTAGGGAAACATTCCAGAAGGTTCTATCGAAAACGCGCGAACATTACGTAACTTCCTTGTTCCCAATAATGATAAACAGCTCATCCCCCTCGCTGCATTATTGCGCTATTATTAACAGTTTCAGTAAAGCCGTATAAACTTATTTCCCAATATTAATTACAATTAATAAACATCTGAAATCAATGTCACATAAAAATGCATATTCATATTACAATCATTATTTACATTTAAGTAATTTGTGATACAAATTACCGCATCAGCTAGCAGGAATATCACTGTCAAAAGTGATAATTGTTCCCTGTTTCCCTAACTTGAAAGTTGTCTTTTAATATGCAGACGTCATTCAAGGAATAAGCAAAGTTTAGTGTGCATAGACTATACCCCTGCCGTTGAATCTTTGCACTTGACAGTTTGTGTGGCTTCGTGTAATGTTGGCTATATTGTGGTTGCAACGTTGCCAGAGTGGTTCGTAAACAACAACAGCTGATTGTTCTACTTTCGGTCATGTCTAAGCCGCATACAAAAAGTGTACATAAGTAGCGAACGTCAATGAATAATAGCTATTTCGTATTATTATTGTTAACTGAAAATAACTCAGCATAAACATTGCAATATATGTAGAATAAATTACGTACTTTTGACAATATAGAAACAGAATAATGCAAACGTGCCTGCTACAATGAGGAGAAATAAAAAATTATAATCTGCATTAACAAAGTTATTTTCACTCACGCTGTGTTCCAGATGGTTCAGGAATTTTGTCCTCTTTCTCTTGGAGTTTCACTCCCTTGTAAATAACAGTTCTCGTGATTAGTTCAAAAGCAGCTGCAGTTCGTTGTACGGTTTTATCAGCAGGAATAGAGGGATGGCTATGAACTTCCACATACTCCTTCTCTTGCTCAAAGAATTCCTGGGTTCTTCTTAACAGTTCCAATGCCTGACTATTAAGTGGCACATCTTTCACTTCATGAAACATTACTCAGTGATCGGTGTCGTTTTTGAGATATTGTTGTACTTCATATCTTGTATAAATATGAATGAAATATTCTATATATAAATAGATAAATACATACATATATGTGCATAAACGAACACCAACAATAACCACAAATATGAATAACAATGAACAATATTAGCTTGCAAAGAACAACTTGATGCACGTGCCAGAGACTCACAAACTGAAGCATGTGGTTGAAATAGCTACATCCAGCAACAGAACCGCTTCCAGTTCCGCTTCTGCTTTGTCATAGACCACCCGAAATGCTGCCTTGTGATTGGTTTAGGAAGTCTTAACAGTTGAAGCTTTTCATCTGTTTTTTTGCGAGTGTACCAACTTAATCGCTAGCTGTCAAGTGCAATGTTTCAACGGCGGGGGTATACTTTAATATGTACTTTATGAGCGATTGTACAAGTGCTATAGAATGCCGTAATGAAGCTTTTGTTTTGTGCAGGAGCCTGAAGAACTTCTAGAGCCAATGGCATCATTAAGCCGTACCAATCTTCCTAATGAAGAAACAGCTACTTCTGTTGTAAAGGGGCAACTGCTAACACAGGCATTGCCCCCTTATATGCCATCAGCAGTTTCAGAAGAGCGGCTATTCGATTGTCCTGACTGTGGTGATAGGTTAGTAAAACAAAGAACCTGCTCAGTAAGAACATATATGTATTCAATTTAAAACTGGCCCAGTATGTTATACATATACTTCAACATGATGTTTGAAATTTGTGTCATTGTCATTGCTATTCAGTCTAGTAGGAGCTGAAGGCAAAGGTGGAGGTGGGGGTGAGGAGGAAGAAGGAGAGGAAGCCTTAATTGATTCATTGTTCCTTGAGTAATTTTCGGCTGCCCACATGTATTTTCAGAGTAATGTCAGCTATGCAGTGGGTTTGAGTGCTGTTGCTGGTATGACCAACCTCCACCTAGCAGTTTAGTGCCACAGAATATACTATCATTGTTGAACATTACTTCAGGAAAAACTTGTAGAATAATAAGAATAGTAAACTTTGTTTGTACATTTTTTTTATGCAATCCTTTTTACAATATTCCACTTATAAACTAACTTAACTTATATACAAATTTTCTTGCCAGCTATGTTCACGTATACTGCTCATTTTGCCTGGCACCCTGGCCTTATGGCTCAGCTGAGCAGCCCTTGCTACCCTTAATCACCTATGATCCATCCTCTCCCTCCTCCGTTTGCCCTTCTACCTTTCTTATCTCTCTTACTTTTCTAATCCATTTCTCCTTTACTTTCTTTAAGAACTCCCGCATATTCTTATTTTTCTTTTCTTTTTTTCTTGTTAACATTTTCATTACTACTATTTTTCCATCAATTGTTTCCCATTTTTCCTCCCATACCTTTTGTCTCCATTCTGCTAATTCTTTGCATTCTGTCATATAATGCTCTGTGCTTTCACTACCTCCACATAGTTCACAAATTCCGCTTTTTCTGCCTCTTAGCCCTCTCAGGTACATTGATCCTGTTCTCATCCATGCAAACGCTTCTTTTTCAGCTCTATCATAATAATCCACATACCCTTCTGCTCCCCATTTCCTTTTTACTAATCTATAGAACCCTAGTGGTGATTTTTTATTCTCTAAGCTTCCCTAAATCTCTTGTCTTTCTATGTCCTCCACTCTGTTTCTTACTGTTATCCAGAAGCCGTTGCTATTTCTTTCTCCTGCTCTCCAAATATCTCCCATTGCTATCTTCTTCATAATTTTTTCTACCCCTGTCCACCAGCTATTTTTATTTTTCTTACTCTTTTGTTTCCATACACATAGAGATACGAGGGTAATCCCAAAAGTAAGGTCTCCAATTTTTTTTAAAATACAAAGAAACTTTTATTGACATCAAATGGTACATAGTTTTGAAGCTTTAACATTTGTCTATTTTTCCATATAATCGTCATTTCGGTCAATGCATTTTTGTAGACGCTGTGGCAGTTTTTGTATGCCCATGTCATACCAGCTTGCCGCCATGCTCTTGAAAAAGTGATGGACCTCATTTTTCGCTTCATCGTCGTCACCGAAGCGCCTTCCAGGCAAGTGTCCTTTCAACTTGGGAAACAAGTGGTAGTCACTGGGTGCTAAGTCCAGACTATAGGGTGGATGGGTGATGGTTTCCCATCCAAACTGTTGCAGAAGATTTATGGTTTGACGGGCGGTGTGGGGGCGAGCATTGTCATGGAGAAGGCTTATGCCCTTGCTCAACATTCCTCTTCTATGGTTCTGAATTGCCCGTCTGAGTTTTTTTAATGTCTGACAATACCTGTCGGCATTTATTGTTGTCCCAGGATCCATAAAGTCGACCAACAATATCCCCTTTCCATCCCAAAACAAGTTGTTATGACTTTACCGGCAGACTGTGTTCTCTTGAATTTTTGCGGCTTGGGTGAACCGGAATGCCGCCACTCATGTGATTGTTGTTTGGTCTCATGTGTGAAGTGGAAAGCCCAGGTTTCATCACCCATGACTATTGAATCCAAAAGGTTGTCCTTTTCATCTGCATAGCATTGAAGAAATTGGCAGGAAGTTTCAGCTCGTTGCCTTTTGTAATCTTCTGTCAGCATTCTTGGGACCCATCTTGCGCACACCTTCCGAAATTTCAACTCTTCAATCAAAGTCCGATGAATAATGCTTCGAGAAATCTCAGGAACAACAATGCAGAGCTCATCGAGAGTGATCCGCCGATCTTGAAGCACGATTTCTTCAACCTTAGCGATTGTTTCGTCAGAAATGGATGGTCTCCCGCTTCTTTCCTCATCATGAATTTCTGTGCGACCATTTGCAAATTTTCTACACCACTTGCGGACATTTTTGACATCCATACAAGACTCTCCATACACTTCCATCAACTGTCGATGAATTTCGACAGGTTTAACCCCTTTTGCACTCAAAAAGCGAATAACTGCGCGAACTTTGCACCTGGCGGTAGTGGCTAATGGGCGCTCCATTATAACTGGCTGCCAAGCCAAGACTGTGGGCGCTAAGGGATGTGTGGTGGTTTCTGAAGAGAGTGGAGGGAGGAAGGAAAAAAACAGTATGGCCAACATCCACACAAACAGTTTCCCTGCGATCCCAGCACTTTGGAGACCTTACTTTTGAGATTACCCTCGTATGTCAATCTTACAGGTTTCAGGACAATGCTTAAGCGTAGAGATACAGCAGTAATGTAATGTTAACATAATGTAGCAGTTGAAGTGAGGCCATTCACAATGTAGCTGTGGGCATTAATGCATGGTCTTGACCTGAGTTTGTAGATCTGTAAATTGAATGCAGAAATCTTATGAATGTACTGCAAATTTCAATACGAATTACATAAGCCATATATACAGTAAGAAAATTGATGCAGTCTTTATAAATAAATAGGACATTGTGAAGCAAGCAAACAAACTTAAAATAGTGTTGCAGGCCACATGGAAGAACACCATGATTGTATAGTATATGGCATAAAATTTCATGTTGCAATCACGAGTTGTTCAGAAATTGGCAATGCTTGGAGAAAGAAATACTGAATTCTTTCTCCATGTACACAATGAGACTGGAGTTTGCATTACATAGCTCATTACGTGACTCTTTGTAATGCATCCATCAAATAAATATGTGTGCAAAGTATTGTGTTTATGCTGTGACTGCACTTACATTTAATTGTAAATGGGGCTTAACTCAATTTTCAGTAATTTAGAGTTGTGCCAGTGATGCATCCACTTGTGGCATGTATTTATATGAGGGATGGTCAATAAAGACTGAGACTGTTTTTTTTTTCACAGTATTTATTACTCCATTTCAATGTTGACATGATCTTTTTCAAAGTAGTCCCCTCCTACTTGAATGCACTTTTTATAGCGTCTCTGCCAATCCTCGAACATGTGGTGCAGGCCATTCTTTGTCAGGTCTTTGAGAATCACCTCACTTTTCCTCAGCACGCTTCAGTGCTCTCAAATCGAATGCCCCGGAGCTTTGCCTTTAGTGATGGGAATAAAAAAGAAATCACAGCGGGCAAGATTGGGGTTATAAGGCAGATGCAGTACACAGGTGATGTTGAATTCCTGGACTTGATTTGCGATGTGAGGCCATGCGTTGTTGTGATGAAGTCGCCACCCATTCTGATGAAGTTCTGGATGTTTCCTTGCAATGTGCTCCCTCAGTGTAGCCAATACTGGCGTGTAGTATGCTGCTGTAACAGTAGTGTGAGGAAGAACAACAATTACAGCAGCTGTGTTGATGTTGACTTTATTCATAGCAGAAGCCGAAGCACCAGGCTCATCTTGCTTAGCACAGAGGACTCGCCCTTCTTTGAAGTCCTTGAACCACCTAAACACTGTTGCACGAGATAGTGCATATTCACCGTATGCTTGCTTCAGCTTTTCCAAAGTTTCAGAGGCTGTATGATTTAAACAAAAGCAAAATTTTATTGCTCCTCTCGTGTCGAGTGGTATGCGAAATTCAAGTAGGGTCAACAATATACAGCATTACTACCAACCTACCGATACAAGAGTGCTGCCATCTATGGACATTATACATGAAACCTCGCTATTTTCAAATATTCATGGTAGAGACAGGAAACTCTCAAGGAAGCTACAGGAAAAAATCAGTCTCAGTCTTTATTGATCAGCCCTCGTACATTCTCATAACGTATTGTTTTTATCCCTTAATGAAATAATTTAGGCGATGCTAATGACATCAAATTCAGGTAAAATGTTTGGGGTCAAGTGTGAATGAATTGAATAAATATTTATTTCTCGGTACTCACAATTACATAATTAAATTACATACATTTTAGACTATAATAATAACACTTGAAAATATTAGGCTATTTGAGCTATAAATTCACTTCTTGGTTGCTTGGCTATGCTAATTTATGGTCTCAATACACACAACTCCTGGTTTTCTGTGTATTGATGACCCACTGTCTACCTGTTTATATTATTCATCTGTTTTATCTGCCTTTAGCCCCATCTTCTTCGTAGTTATTCTTAACCATTTGTTTTTGATCTTACCCAAATAGTTACCCATAGCTTTTATATTTTTATTCCCTTTTACAGTCAGAATCTTCCTTATTAATACTTCTCCATCAAAGTATTCACCATTTCTGTTGCCAAAATTGTTGTCTCCATGTTTTTGTTTGATTACAATATAATATCCGGTGAAAATCCATGTTCACTTCAGCACACATTGAACATTTTCCTATATCCTTGTCTTGCCTTATGCCTTTCAAGTTTCTAACTCCTGTTCTTGCCCATGCAAATCCTTCTCGTGTATTTATTGCATGTCTCTATGTACTTTTCCCTCTCCTACTGTTTTATTTCCCTATATACCTAACCTCAAGGAGCTTTTCTCTCTTGTACTGCCAAAAATATCTTGTCTGTCAATATCTCCTAGCCTTAATTCTACTTGTTTTCACTTGTGTGATCTTACTTTTCTTTTATATATGGAAACATTCTTTGATAATATCGCTATTTTCTAGAATGGAAATTCTGTATAAATATTTCATAGCTCTTTTAAAAATTTTGATCCTGGTGGAGTAGTTACCAAGTTCTAGCTGTGCTGCCACATTTGGTGTGCTATCGGTAGACCTAAAACATATTTGCAAAAAATCTCTCTCCAGGCATCATCTACTCCCCATAACTCTGCCCCATGCAATATCTTGTTTTATACTGTGGCTGTATAAATTCTTTGAAGCCATTTGACATTTATGTCTGGCATTTTTTTTAAACACGATCTTATAACACTCTTGGTCATCTTACCTTTTGCTACAGACATCCTTTTGTGTTCTCTCCAACTTCCATTCAAACTTACTCCACGTAATCAAATCTCCTTAGAACTTCTATTTCTCTTCCATTTACCTGCCATTTCTCATCCTTGCGTAGTCGATAACCTTTTTGAAAAACAACGTTTTTCATTTTCTTTTCATTTACTTTCAGTCTCCATTTTCTACAAAAATTCCTTACTCCCTTGATTGCTCTCCTCAGCCCTCTGCAAGTTATGGACCCAACTACTAAGTCATCTACAAACAATAGCCCTGGAATTTCTTTATTATTAATAATTGGCAAGTGGACCTTTGATCCAGGATTCATTTCTACTCTACCAATTATTAATAAAGTCCATATTACAAAAATATACCATCCTTGTTCTTTCCTGTTGTTGTTGATTCTCTTTGTGTTAAAACCACTGATTTTGATTTGGCACGTTTGCACGTCAATTCCCCTCTTTTTCATTTGTGAGTGCTTATACTGACACGTCTGTCTCCCTTCGCAACTGGCAAGCAATTCCATGGGGTCAAGTAAGTATACAGAGGGGAAGCATAATTTAAATGTATGATAAAGATAAAACAGATGTAAATAATACTCAGCTGCCTAATTTTAAGCTTATGCGGAAAGGTATGTTTTAATGTTTCTATAATTGATAGATACATACTTTTCATAATGTAATATTCTACCTATTCCTCATTTTTTCTCCAGGTTTCTTCTGGAAGCAAGTTTGGTTCGTCATCTAGACAGGAGAAGTGTTTTTATAGCTTATGGCTGTCGAATTTGTGGTTGCAGCCTTGAGTTTTACAATCGTTGTGCTTTGTTAGCACATATACGTGGACACTCATCGCAATCTAGTGATGTCTCACCAACTGAACAGCTGAATAAACTACCTGAATGGAAGATGATCCTAGCACCACCGACAAGCTCTGAAAATGGAGACACAGCTGCCACAACTCAATCTCAGAGTGCTGCTGAACCAGATTCTCTGATACTCTCACCGGTTCCTCGAAGTAAACTTGATATTGGTCCGTTTGTACCAATACCAGTGGATGAGTTTGGCCGGCTTCTCAGCAAGAGCACATCAAAGGTCACAGAAGTCGAAAAGATATCACTAGGTGTTCAGGTTAGAAATATTGAGTATGTTAACTTTATACAAAAATGTCCTGATAAATGTTTTGAAAATTGGAAATTTCTTAGTGGTTTTGTTTGTAGTGCTTCAATGTGATTTTTCCAAGATACTTTTGAATCAAAAATGTTCCCTAGGAGTTTTGTTTTGAATTGTTTGTCTCAGATTTGTTTTCATGCACCGTAGATTTAGTTTCTGGACTTTTCTTCAGGCTAAATATTTGAAATGTTGTTTTTTACTTTCTCCACCCATACCTAATAGGTAGAGAAGCTATTGCATTCCCCCAAAAGTTTGATATTCAGATTTCACCAGAAATACATGTTTTGAGGCACCCTGATTCCAAAATTATGCATTTTTAGAAAAAGGTATGTGTGTCTTTGGACAGTATAACTCAAAAACAAAAATTAGTTAAATGCCAAACTGTGAATATAAGTTTAATATCTTCCAAAGATACAACATGAAGATTTTCAAGAAAATCATCCTACCCTAAGGTATCATTTACTTGGGAAATTTTTCAAAATTTTTGATTAAAATACCATAGATTTAAGATAAAATAAAATGTATATGTTGACTTTTCTGTGAATAGCTGTGAAGTCCTCTTCATTCTAAAGGAATTTTGTGTAATTTTGTTTAACTGATAAAGATTAAGAGATAGGCAAAATTGTACTCCACAAGAAATGTAGATCTCTTTAAAATGCACAATTTATTTCAATAACTCTTTTTGTGACATCAGCCATTTGTGATATATCCGTTACTATTGGTTTGAATTTTTCCATGCATTTGTCATTTTTACTTTCTCTACTACGTATAGTAAGCAGGGGAAGTATTGTATTCCACCCAAAAATTCGATACCGAGATTTCACCAGAAATACATGTTTTGAGACCCCCCGAATCCAAAAAACGCATTTTTGGAAACATGTCCGTGTGTGTGTGTGTGTGTGTGTGTGTGTGTGTGTGTGTGAGTGTGTCTGTCTGTCTGTGAACAGCATAATTCAGAAACGAACAGTCGGATAAACACCAAACTTGGTATTTAGGTTCAGTATCTTCCAGAGATGCAACACAAAGGTTTTCAAGAAAATCCCCCACCCAGATTACCCTTTACATGGAACATTTTTCAAAAATTTTAATTTTCTCAAAAATGGCTCTAACGATTTTGATTAAAATATCATATGTTTTAAGATATTTTTGTGACAAATAAAACGTATATTTTGAATTTTCTGGGAATGTCTCCAAAACTATTCTTCATTGTGAACGACTTTTGCATAACTGGTAAACCATAAGAGATAGACAAAATGTTACTACTCAAAAAATGTAGATTGCGTTAAAATACACAATTTATGTCATATACAGTTTTTTTGTTGAGTGAACCATTTTTTAGATATTGCTTGTTATTCCCTTAAATTTTTCAATACTTATTTTCTCAAATGGGAATTCGTTATTCATTTTTTTGTCTTGGATATGCAAAGAGTATTAATCTGTGGCAAAGAGAATGGTGCTGCACCTAGCAACCAGCCATTAAGAGATATGTGTATGCTTAAAGGCTACTGTATTTCTATATTGCCCTTGCAAATACAAAACAAGGAGAACATAGTAGGCCTTAAGCGATAGTCAAATATTTTTAGAACTGGTCGCTATGTGTAAAATGTAATTCTCTTTGCATGTCAAAAGATCGTTTCTGAAAATGTTTATCTCGAGTAATATAAAATAGATGGAGAACAAGTGTTTGCAAAAATAGTTTGTACAAGAGTAGAGAAAGTCATGTGAGTGTAACACATCAGATTTTTTTGTCCTGGTAATGCAAGAGAATGGAATACTCCACATAGCAACCAGCTCTTAAAATATTTGACTATCGCTTAAAGCCTAGCAATTCCCCTTGCATCTACAAGAAAATTAGCAATAAGATTAACATCTCGATATCTCGATTAACATGAAGCATATGGAGAATAAGCGTTTGTAAAAATAGTTTGTATAGGAGTAGATAAAGCCATGTGAGTGTAACACATCAAATTTTTTAAAAGTGCTGTCACTATTCTTTTGTTTCTTGTGTTGTCATGGGAAGAGTGTGGAATTTAAAGTTCAGCATAAACCACTGGCTTTTAAACATCTGACTATCAATTCAGTTTCCTCAACTCCCCCTGTAGACACTACAAAATGTGTAATGAAACTATTTCTGCAAAGATTTCTCTTGATTAACATGAAGCAGATAAAAAATAAGCTTTCATAAGAATATTTTGTAGAAGCTGTGCGGAGATAAACAAGAGTGTGTAGAAAAGCCATGTAAATGTAAAACATTAATTTTTATTACTAATAGTCCTCAAATTGTTGTGATTCCATTTTACTAATAGATACAGAACCTTTTCCATTGATGCCTTTGGATTTGTGTATTTATGGTGATGACGTCCACATAACCATATCATCTGCTAAAAGGGCTGTCTTTATTTCTGCACTTGATATGCTGAAGGAAGATCATTAATGCAAACGTTAAACAGAGTTGTGTTCAGTACTGCACCCTGTGGGAGGCTCAATTTTATTTGTCAGTATACCTAGCACAGATGCTGGGAAGGTAACTGAGGATCCACTTTAACATGTTCTTTCGAACACCTAGGGTGGGTTTCACCAACCGATGTTAAAACATGCTTTAACACCTTAACATCATTTTTAGCAGATCTGTATATGAGCCACCTGTAAACATTAGTGACAAAAACCTTCCCTTACATTTACAAAATTTGGTTCATATACATGGATGATATTTTCGCTATAATTCCATACAAATTCAAAGATGATGCATTGAAATTACTTAACCTACAAGATAAATATGTTAAATTTACTTGTGAAATAGAAAAGCAAGGAGTGTTACCTTTCTTAGATCTAAAAATCATGAAAGATGAAAATATTTAAAACTTGGTATTTATAGAAAACACATATGGGGACAATTACATTAAGAAGAATAAATACAATTCAATTTCTCATCAATTTGTGGTCTTCAGAAGTTAAATACACAGACTCTACAGTGTACCACTAGATCAAGAATATCATCATAGTTTAGAAATGCAATAATTTTGAAACAACTTTGATAAAAAAGTTCAAACGAAATTTGAAAAACAAAGAACTAAAACAACTGATCATATTAAAGGAAACAAATAATAAAGATTTGACTACACAAAAGATATAGATCGCGTTAAACTACACAATTTATGTCACATGCATTTTTTTTGTTGAGTGAACCATTTTCAAGATATTGCTTGTTATTCCCTTAAATTTTCCAATACATATACTTTTTCTCAAATGGGAGTTCATTATTCTTTTTTGTCCTGGACATGCAAAGAGAATGGAATACTCCACATAGCAACCAGCTGTTAAAATATTTGACTATCGCTTCAAGCCTACCAATTCCCCTTGCATCTACAAGAAAATTAGCAATAAGATTTAACATCTCTATTAACATGAAGCATATGGAGAATAAGCATTTGTAAAAATAGTTTGTACAAGAGTAGAGAAAGTCATGTGAGTGTAACAAATCATATTTTTTTCTTTCTTCTTTTCTTTTCATTTTTGTAGCAATTTTTGTCCATTTTATCCCATTTGTTCTCCCACACTTTTTGTTTCTATTTGTTAGTGCCTTACATTGTCATGTAATATTGTGTACTTTTCCTTCTACCACATAATTTCCAAATTCTTTTAACCCTCTCAAGTACAGTGATACCCTTTTCATTCACCTAATCCTTCCCTTTCCTGTCTGCTACAATGGTTAATGTACCCTTTGCTTCCCCACTCTCCTTTTATTAACCTATAGAACCTTAGTGATTTTTAGTCTTCTAAGCTTCCCAAACTTCTTTTCTGTATGTTCATTTCACTGGGGGGTGTCAAAAAATAATGGTGTAGAACAACAAGCTGATCATTTTTCAAAAAGAAACCATGTCTGGAAAAGCACGGTTTGGAAGCTGTAGAGTATCAAAGTTTGTAAATGGTGGGTGTCACACTTTATTCAGATTCTTTTTGGCAAGTGGTGTGGGTGCTGCACACATAAAGATAACTTGTGGCATGTTGTCCATAACCAGCAGCTTAATCCACACCATTTTTAGAAAGTCCAGACATACAAGAGGAGAACTAACCATGACGAGATCAGTTTGTGCAGTGGTATTTACAACAGTGCATACTCCAGCCCAACTTCTGACCTTAGTGCTATTCACTGATGAATGCGCTTTCACTAGAGACATTTTAAACTTACACAGCATGCATGTTTGAGCAGAAGAAAATCAGCATGGGTATTATTCGAAGTCATCAACACAAGTTCAGTATTAACTATGGGCTGGATTAATTGGTGACAATATCACTGGGCTGTATCTGCTGCTTGAGGCAGTATTTTAATGCCTAAATGATACTAATTGTATTTTTTATTAATTAAATTTAATATCAGCCCACCTAGAAAACAATATGTATATACAGTAGAATCTCGTTAGTACGTTTTTGCAGGGACCTAAGTATTTGGACGTCATAGGCGGGAAAACGTGTTAACGAAAATGCAAAATCTGCAATTTAAGAATATAGGTAATAAAAATCTAATAATTACTACGTCTCCATGGGCAATTTAAATCGATTTTGAGTACAATTTCATACTAAATACGATCCGCGTTTCCATGTTAAATTCAATATGTTTAAATGGATTTGGATACACAAAGCCTGAGAATAAATAATTTAAGCTTTTATTTTGGTCAACTTGGATTTTTTAGGTTATGGATGTTTTTGACAAAATAAATTGCGAATTGTGGAAGCGGCAATAGTGGTTTTGCTGTGTGTTTTATTACACACGTGATAACAATTTCTGCTAAAAAAGAAAACATTATGAGCGTGCATCGTGTTACGAGTATACAATAGACGATATTATCTTTGGTGTATACAAGACGATTTGAATACGGAGGTGTTTCCATGCAACAAATTTCGTTCTGGTCCTCTTCTGATCCTATTTTCCAAGAGAAAAGTTTTGTTTTAGTATTTTTCGCTTCTTTAAAAGCAGTTTCAATCAATTTAGGTTTGCTAACAATCGTGTTTAAGGTTGATGGAACTTCCGCACTATATCGACATGTTTTATATTTGGATTGTGATTACATCAAGGATTTTCAGCTTTTCACTGTTGGTTATTTACCTACTACACTTTCTTTTTTTCATTGTAAATGAAAAGTTAAAATACAATCTACGGTTGTTTGGTCATCACTCAACATTAGAAACTATTGTTAGCGTTTACCGCGTTTACCACGCCAAGGTAAAGCATTCTCTATCCCGCCCACAGAAATCGTGTCACACAAGTATTTAAATGCATGCATGTGATTGGCTGCCGATATCCACCCCGTGACCAAGGATTGACTAAAGTAGCAAATGAGGACGTCAAACTATGAACGTGTTATAATAAACGCCTACTCCCACTGTACCGATCAAGGATTGGCCAAAACAGCGAATGAGGACGTCAAAATTCAAACGTAGTAGGCGGGACCGGGAAAACGCACTAAGCAAACATTATTTATTATATTTGGTGATTTGGTACCGGGACTTTTATAATTCAACGTAATACACGGGAAAACGTGTTAATGAGGAACGTGCTAACGAGATTCCGCTGTAATTATTATATAAATTGTATGTAAAGTCATTGTAAGTACTTATTTTTATTGTAAATGTATTGATTAGTAATATGTAAATGTTTATATACTCTAATAGTGCAAAAACTGTGAGAATACTATGTTTTAGGATGTTAATAATGAGGCAATAATGTAATTTTGGTGACAATAATGTGTTTGGAGTTTTAAAAGTACTGGTTATGAAATAGATCGGCAATAACGTAATTTCGCTTACAGTTTGAATTAGCCAATCAAAAGTAAAGAAAGATTTTTAGTTTGAATACTAAAATTCTATTGGACTAGAATTAGCCAATAAGAGAATGGCATTACCCAAGCTAAATGTTTTCACCGTTGAATCTAGTCAGTCTTGGACAAGATGTAGTACAGAGCAGACATGAAAGTCTCGGGCAAGATGTAGTGAACAGCAGATGTAGTGGTCTCGGACAAGATGTAGTACAGAGCAGACGTGAAAGTCTCGGGCAAGATATTAGACAGAGCAGACGTGAAAGTCGTGGTAAAAAAATGTTGTAAAGTATAAATGATAAAATTTGTGTTCATCGCCAAAAATGTATTAAGTGCTCACAGTTTTATTTTATAAAGTGTTGTGTTTATAAAATGTGCATATACGAAGTGAAATAAAAAGAAGTAAAAAAATTAAAAAGTAAATTGTGTGGCGTCTTATAATTTGAGTCTTATCACAACCCTACAAGAACTCGTGTTTCTATAGTGCGACTGAAAGCAGCCGAGGCAAATAACTTTAATAATATTACGTAAAAACAATCATCACCTTCACTATAAAGTTTGGCGTCCTAAAAATCAAACATCAAAGTGTACCTTCATTACGTAACCTTAGTAATATTTATGTAACCAAAAACCTACCGCAAATTGATGCAAAAACGTGGGGCTCACAAGAAACTTGTCACATAAAAAAAAAACATCGCTAAATTGCCTTCTTCAAATTGGCATACAACTGTGGGGCAAACTCCTCCAAATAATTATGCAACCTACTATCTGCCAATTGAAGAACAATACTTCTTCATGCTAAACAGTCTGATAGTATCACCTTCCTTGCATTTACAAGAGATGTGTTGTCTACCCTATTATACGTAGTGCCGCTACAGGTTCAGCAGGTAATGTGATTTCAAAACAATGATGCTCCAGCACATTTTGATGTAAATGTGCAGAATCACCTGAATGTCATGTATCAAAATTGATGGATTGTTAGAGGGGGACCAGTTCCATGGCCACCCTGGTTACCAGATCCTACACTCCTCCACTATTTTCTGTTGGTTAGAATGAATATGGGATACAGTACTTCTGTAAGGTCAGAGGAAGACCTCACTGCATGGATCCATGGAGTGATAGATGTTCTTAATTCTTACCACACAACTGCACCTGTTGGCTCATTTGCATCACGCTCAGCACTGCTGATGTGGCCTTTTCGGTCAAGTAGAGTGTAGATAGTTTGAAATCCTTTTACAGTGTACTGCTCTTGTTGGAGTTATTGATGAAATGTAGAATGGGTAGCCATTACCGTACGCAAACAATTCTCAAACTTTGATGCTCTACGGTGCCCAAACTGTGCTTTTCCGGACATGTATTCCCTCTTGAAAAATGATGAGTTTGCCATTCCACACAACATGGTGTTGTCAGTGTTTTGTTTGTATGTTGTTTTTTGGAAGACACTCTGTATAGAAGAATAATTGAATCTCATAACTTGAAAAGTGCAAGTAAAGAAGGTGCAGATGCAAAACTTTCAATGGGGAGAACTGTATTTAAATTTAAAACTATTTAAAAGATGAGAAGAGATAATGTAAGCTGTTCATACACCTATTTGATATCAGTAGACTTAAATGAGTAGTATAGTACGTAACTATCAACACATAATGAAACTTTTATTTATTATTTCACATTTTTCTCTTTTCCTATGTTTCTTCAGTTAATTTTGCTCACTTATGGACCTTTCTTCTTGTTGTAGGTGACAGATGGTTGTGATGTGTCAAAAGTGACAGAGAAACCCTTGGAAAGTATTCAACCAGGTGTCTCTTTGACTGAACAAAAAGGAGATAAACAAACAGTAAATTCTCCATCACAGCCTCATTCCAGCAATGATACAGTTAAGAGGACTTCACCAGCAAGTACCCAGAAAGAAAGTGAAAATGTTCAGCCTTCAAAGCTATCAACAGATCCACCATCTCTTGATATCTTAGTATCTGAAACTGAAGTACAAGGTGAGTAAGTGCACATGTGTCAATCACTTCATTAGTCTTGAAACACAAGAGTAGTTTTGTCACTGTAACTTGTTTTGGTGCTGTCAGATTTATATATTAACACATTGCAAGATGGCCATTTAAACCTATCACTGGCTCTCCCTGGATTTGCAGTATGCAGAAATTATACACTGCCGTTTGTGAAAATTGCAACACCAAGAAGGAAA
The DNA here is from genome assembly GCA_030765065.1 of Deroplatys truncata. NCBI lineage: Eukaryota > Metazoa > Arthropoda > Insecta > Mantodea > Mantidae > Deroplatys > Deroplatys truncata. The sequence continues at coordinate 22,014,948 of CM060979.1, forward strand.
TGCATGAATTCAATGAATTTAATACCACAGGTTAGGTGCATGACAAGTAACAAATGATAAACTTTTCAAATCTATAATGACCTTTGAGCCCTAATATTCAGTATTTGGTGTGGCCTCTATGTGCTGCAATTAGAGCTGCTATACGCCGTGACATTGAATCAAAAATGTTCTGAATAAGTTCCTGAGGGATTTCCCTCCACACAGTTGTATTTGAGTCCACAAATCCGTGACACTGGTTACTGGAGGACTGTGATGCACCAGGTGCCGACCAACCATATCCCAGACATGTTCGATGGGCGACATGTCTGGCGAACGTGCAGGTCAGGTAAGCAGTGGTACCCGTCACTCTTCGAAGAAGGCTTGTACATTCCTCACAATATGTGGCAGGGCATTGTCCTGTTGAAATGTGGCCTGTGGAGATGCCTGAAGCAGAGGGAGTACGTCAGGCTCTACAACCACCGTTAGGTACCGGTTGCTGTTCAAAGTGCCCTCAGTTCGTAGAAGGCAAGTTCGGTTGTTGTAACCAATGGCGCCCCAAACCATCACACCTGGTGTTTGTCTGCTATGCTGCTCAACAATGCAGTCCTCCAGGTTGCGCTCACTATGGTACCGCTGGACACATATGCGGCCATCACTATAGGACACGTTGGAACGGGACTCGTCTGAAAAGACTACATTTTGCCATTCAGTGCCCCAGTGACGGTATTCATGTGCCCATTGCAGTTGGAGGAGCTTGTGGTTTCTGGACAGTGGTAGTCGATGTAATGGCATACATGCAACCATTCCAACCTGCTGCAGACGGCGACGAACCGTTGATGCAGACAAGACCTGTTGCAGTGCTCAAGCGTCAAGCCAACACGGTGGATGAAGCTGTACGGTCCGTTATGGCCATGCGGACAAGATGACGGTCATCCTGCGCTGTGGTCATGTTCCGTGGTCCAGTACCTGCTCTTTGCTGCCTACGACCTTCATCTATCCACTGCTTCCGCACACGCATCACTGTCGTAGCAGCATGCCCTGTACGACCTGAAATGTCATGGTATGACAAACCCACTTCCCGGAGACCGATCATTCTGCCCCATTTGAACTCACATGCCGATATGGCTCCCTTTGACGTCGACGAAGCATACTGGCACTCACTTTATTGTTTCCCCCTTGTTTGACAGCTCTGCACTGACTACACTGGGAGCAACACTGAGCTTGTCAGATCGACACAAGGTCTCTTCTCGGCCTACGTGTACCCCATCTCTCTGCAAACCTAATCACTTATTGCTTGCATACTCTTCTACATCTCCACCAAGTTTGGAGTTATTCGGGGAATTCTTTCTTGGTGTTGCAATTTTCACAAATGGCAGTGTATATACAGGATGAAAGGTGACCTATGGTCATCCTTTTGAAGTATGAAAGGACACATTGTTTTGAGTGTTTTTACTTAATACATTTTTTCCTAAAGCTTTCTGTTCTTGATATAATTACTATTTTATTTTGTACAATATTGCAACACAGCAAATTCAACAGGTTCACTTTACATTCAACAGGTTAACTTTTAATTCTTCAGCTTCTCCTGCCATGGTAACCAACAAATAAACACTTCCAATATACAAATAAAAGAAAACTACACATGATTGTAACATTACCTAAATATCATACAGAATATAGCACTGAGGAAGCATTTGCAATATTACACAAACTATTAATAGCAACACTTATTTATAAAGGTAAATAAAAGCTTGAGAAACCCAAGTTACAAGATTATGCTTCCTTTCTTTGTGAATTATAAAACTCTCTGAATAATTAAAGCAAGACAACGCAAAATCAATGACAACTTCTTTTTAATGTTTAGAAAATTATTCAAAATGTGTACCCCTTGCGAACACACATGCTTCACAGCATTTTCTCCAATTCTGCTTTACTCTGTGAAGTATATTCAGGTTGTTTTTAATTTCTTTCGCCGCTCAAAGCATTCTTTAGCATTTCCACATCAGGCACTTCTGTAATGTATATGCAAGTTTTCATATCACCCCAAAGAAAAACATTGATTGGATTTAGATCTGACGATCTTGGTGGCTATCATATTGGTCCATTGCAGTGATCCAGTGATATACATGGGTGTTGCATAGATGACACATACGGCTCTACTTATATGCAGAGGTGCACTCTCATGTAATAGTCTCATATCATTTCTTACTGCCAGAGCAACATCCTCAAGCAGAACTGGTAGTGTTTGCTGAAGAAACTAGAGATAGATAGCTCCTATCAAAACCCAAGGAAAAATCCACAGACCGATTAATGTATTTCCTACGATTCCAGCACAAACATTTACAGAAAATCTGTGCTGAAAGCTGACTTGTCTTATTGTGTGTGGATTGTCATAAGTCCAGGTGTGCATTATGGTAATTAATTACTCTATTTCTGGTAAATGTTGCTTCATCCATTGCAAGAATTTTAAGGGGAAAACACCCTCCTTGTTGAAGAAACCATTTGGAAAATGCCAATCTACTTCAGAGAGATACTGGACGTGCTGAGTATGATAAGGGCGTAGCAATTCTTCTTTTAATGTTCTCAAAACAGTCCAATGGGATATGCCGATAGTGTGAGCTATACCACAGGTGCTGCTTCCAGGATCTTCTTCTACCATTTGAATGATTTGTTTTTCATGTACAACATTTCTTTGACCAACTCCTTCAACATGACGAGATATGCTTCCTGTATCTAGAACTCTTTGGCAGATGAAAACAAATGTCCTATGATATAGTGCTTGTCTATTTGGAAGTCTTTCTTTATAGACCCTTGCAGTAGCTGCTGCATTACAATGTGTTTCACCATAAATGAGTAGCATTTCAAGATAATCAGCATTAGCACAGTCAGCCACTTTGTAGCTGATGATCTGCTGTTTCAAAAACAAGCCATAAATGTACTAAACAGCAGCTGAAGTACATTTCTTTGTAAACAAACAGCTGAAATACGTTACTTTTGATCTTATAATGGCATCATGTTGTGTAGTCTCGTGGCTAACAATGTAGATTCAATTGAGACAAATTTTGAAAGCTTATAACAATAGTAAGAGTGTGAATTCTTTTAATTTAAATTTATTTAAATACACAGAAAATATTTACATTTCAATCTCCTCTAAGAAATATTTGAAAAAGTATTTAAGTTTCATAAACTCTTCATTTAATATAGAGTTAATATTAAGCAATTTTCGCTTTTTTTCTCAAAAACTACTTTAAAAACAGCAAAACTGCATTAAGATTTATTTTGCTCAAAGCCCTAGACCAAACCTATGAATTAATCATATGGGAGGTTTTCATTATGGAAAATAGCCGCTGGTAATGAACTTTGAAATCCCTAAGGAGAGAGACATAATTAGTCAGTTCTTCTAACTGCCACCAGAGAGTAGCAGAGAGGATGATGCAGTATTTGGAACCTAACTGAGGATGAGGTAACTACCCCAAAAACATGTTTCTATATTTATACAAGGTAAACATGTAGTTTTAGTGAAGTTTGTGTATTTAAACCAGACTCACTGTAATATTAGGAATTAGAATAATTGCAGATAACTTTTTGGGAAGAATATATTGAAGTGAATTAACTAGTGTAACTTAGTGTGTCACTCACTCAAAAGCTTCACTATTTAGCTATTTACCTCGGTCCTGTTCTGTGACTTTAGTGGTTGAAGCATGGTATTCCTTTTCCCAGCCATGGAATGCACATGTGTTTGAGACCACCCATATGGATGCAGATTTTTCAGCTCATGTGTAGGATCCTTATGATGCATTTGAGGAGCTGTGGTAGGCGGAGGTCTGTTGGTCACAAAAGCTAATGTTCTGGCTGGAGGAATCATGGTGTTGATAATAAATAAAAAATAATTATTTAAGCTATGTTTAAATGAAACAATTATTAAAATACTATGCTTATTCACAATCTTTAATATTTGAAGTTCAAAAAGAAGGATAATACATGTGATGCAGTAACAAACTACAATTTTCATTTGCTTGAAAGGTGTGCTGCAGCAGACACATGCATTTGTTTGAACCAGGATCATTTCTTGGATTGGATTGAGTATAGACTGATCTACATGTAGGAGTTATGTGCCTGACTCGCCAAATACTATTATCTTTTCGGCCCAAGAATGAGTCCTAACATAAACAATGCACTTAGTATCATTCTGTGCTTTAGCATTTATTGAAAGCATTGAGGAACTTCCTCTCTTCTCCCTCAACAACTGTTCAGCTGTTTAAGTTTAGGATTTCAAAAATTACTATTGTTACCTCCCAATGTTAATAGATTCACATTCTATCTTTCACTGCATCAACACTTACTATTAAAGAAATGCATACCCTTATACTTAAAGTAGATGCACTAATTGAAGAATGGGTGAAAAAATGTTATGAAATATATTTTATTAGTAAAATCCTACATGTTAAAGGGAGTCCTCGAGTAATAGTGCAACACCCAGCTTGGAATCAGAAGTAGTGATATCTCTTGAGTCGACTTCCAGGTTTATAATCAGGTCTGTCTACCATTTGGTCACAAATCATTCACAGTCACACCAGTTGCTTCTGATGTTGATTTAAAGACATCCTTAACCGCAAGGACATCATTATGCTCAAACAAAAAGTTGACTACATTCAAAACTATTGTTTTTTTCATTACACTGCTCTCACCCGATATGCACTCAGGCCATGATCGCAACATAAACAATACTGCATTAGTACGACTGTTGCTTCCTTCCAGTAAACAATGCAAGCATATTGATGGCTGTATGCCATGATAAATAAAAACTAATTATTTAAGGTATGTTTAAATAAAATGATTATTAAAATAGTATCATCATTCACTTTCTTTATTGTTTGAAGTACAAAAGTACATGCAGCGCAGTAACAAACTATTTTCATTTGCTTGAAAGGTGTACTGCGGCAATGACTTGTGCATTTGTTTACTACAGGACACTCTTGGCGTGGGTGAATTCTGATTTATACGACTAACGAGCTGGAAATTTGAAATTTCGAATTTATTTATCATACATTAGTAACACATCACTGTTTATAAGTTTCTACTTAATTAATATTCTATTATGTTTAATTCACTGACCAACCTTTGACTGCCAGTTTCCATAGCTTAGATATTATTTTAATTTTGTGAAATTACATATGAAAATGCCTGCTTAGCTATCTAAGATAATAACCTTTCTTATTACCTTTATTAAATTCCACCACTCTCATAAAGTGTAGTAAATGTTGATTTAATTGATGTGTTAGAGGCTAAACTAATGAAGTCCGGGACTTAAAGTACTACTGCATTGTAAGTCGCCATTGGGGTATGTCATCTCAAAACAATTTGAGATCTCCTTGTGATTTACCGGAAAAAATGTGAGTCAGCTGGAGAATTTAGTGTCCTACTGGCATTTTGCCATGGTAGCTCAGTGGTTAGAGCAACTGTACAGAAACCAGGAGATCCATGGTTGAAATCCCGGCTATGGCATTGAATTTTCAGTCCTCTGATTCTACCTTTCCAACCTTTTAATAAATGTTGTTTTTAATACTTTGCAGCTTCCAAGGAATGCAAAGAGTGTGGGAAGATACCCGATGGAGAACTGAAGGATCATTACCAGAGTTTCAATGCACCATTACTGAGTGAGCTGAGTTGTACGTTATGCAAACTGATTTTGCCCTCACGATGCAGTCTGATGGCCCATAAACGCATCCACTTGCAGAAAAGGCCTTTTATCTGCCCTGAATGTGCTCGTGAGTTCAGCATGTGGGCTTCATTTTATGTACATATGCTGTATACTTGCTTCCACATGTTTAAGGAAGTGCGATATAGGTAAGAAAATATCGAACATTATTATGGTTAAACCTTTCTATTCATAACACATAGTATTGCAAGGATCTCTATGAAATATCCAGTCTGCATTTTATTTGACTTTTAAATGAATCAGTTACTGAAATACTATTGACATTAAAGGACCTTAAATATTACCTAAACTTATCATCAAATTGACTTAAAATGATTTAAGTTTCAACAGTCTTCATTTCAGAGTGTTATGGTTAATACAGAACATTAATTTTGTAAGATTGGGACTGAAATTGAAATTGAATTTAAATAAGTGTCTAAAGAGAATTCCAGTCTAAAACTGCTCATTGGTATATATAAAACATGATACCAAAATGCATAAAAATGTTGATTTTTTTTTTCTGAACTCGATGTGATTATGTGAAACAAAAATGTTGAACAATAACAGAAACATTATGACATCACTTACTCCCAGTGGCAAAGCGTGAAATAATTAATAGGGTAGGCCTTCTTATTATTGGGGACAAAACGTTTTTTGATGATCTGACTCCTTGCTCCAGCCTTTAATTGACAACTGAGCCACGCAGGGTCAATGGCATGTTCATACTTGAGATGTTTTTACAGAGGGGTTGAATATATGAGGGTAACTCATTTTGTAAGGGCAGTTTTAGAGAAAATTGTTAATCCAAGAAACCTAGTTTTTGACACATCCACATTAGTGGTAGCATGTGGCCTAAACAATAGCTGAAGCCCTTTTCACATAAAACAAGAACATGTAACATACCTATTTCTTGTATATTAAGTTGACTCTCTTATCCTTTTGGTTGGCACACTCACTATACCATGAGCTTTTAAAATGTCTGATGCAACACTTTGCACCTTTCCTTTCCACTTTATGTCCGATACACTAAGAATTGGCTTAGGTCTGCCTGTATAATCAGTGCAACGTGAAAAATATTTTTGTAACACACGCCACACTATGTCATTTTAAGATTCCTTGCAAATCTTCAATAGTTTAACTGTTTTTAAGTTATAAACTTATTGTTGATACTTTTAATTCACACTAGTGAACTTCCAAGACCATGAACACGGCAATAATTTCTATTTACAAATTGTTTTCACACATGAATGAACTGACACAGAGGTCCAAGTCCGGAGAACTTAGGAGTTTGAAAAGTGATTTGATAGGGAAAACATTGTTATCCAAGCCAGGGATGTTTGCAAGTTTACAAAAGATTTTGCAAGTGTCACTGAATAGCCTCTACAAGGGGTCTTTCTACTCCAGAAGATCCAGGATTTTAGCTTCACTGTAGCCTCGAAGTAGGTAGTTTGTGGGAGGTACACAACTCTCATACTGTCCAAGTTTGAGTTGATTGACATAGCAACCAGACGTAAACAGTGCAACTGAAAATCCCAGAGCCAAGATTAACTGCATCACCCTCTATACCTGCTCATGGACATTGTAGTTTTCCCATTTTGCTCGCTTATAACCCATTTTCTTTATTCCCATCTACTGCCACAGTAATACTTCAGAATGGCGATTTTTGCTCTTAAAATAATGATTCTAAAATTATATTTCTGTGTGTGAGTAGTGGAATGTTTAAAGTAGAGATAAAATTATATTCAAATACACCTAATTAGAAAGCAGTTGAAATGGTGCTCCATTAGCTTCACCTAAGGAACCGATCCTGCCCACATCTACCTCAAGATTTGAATACAGTGGAATCTCGTTAGCACGTTCCTCATTAACACATTTTCCCGTGTATTACGTTCAATTATAAAAGTTCTGGTACCAAATCACCAAATGTAATAAATAACATTTGCTTAGTATGTTTTCCTGGTCCCGCTTACTACGTTTGAAGTTTGACGTCCTCATTCACTGTTTTTGCCAATCCTTGATCGGTCCAGTGGGAAAAGGCGCTTAACACATTCAAAGTTTGATGTCCTCATTGGCTACTTTGGTCAATCCTCGGTCACTGGGTGGATACCGGCAGCCAATCACATGCATGTATGTACATTTACTAATACTACTTCACAGAGCTACATACGTATTATCATCAGGATAATTTGTCATTCAGATAATCTTGTACAGAATAATATGCTTTTGAGCATAGGTATTCTTTAACAGCAGTTTTAAAGACATTGAAATTGTCAACTTTTCTCTTAAGATCCTTAGGGAGAGTATTAAATATTTTTATGGTCTCATAATATACACCTTTCTGGAAGCAAGAAAGCTTTGCACTGGGATGATGGATGTTACCCTTTTGTCTAGTGTTTATCTCATGAATTTCCATGTTTGTAATAAATGTGGTTCAATTGCATACATAGTGCAAGTGGTTTATGAGAAATCTTATTTTGAAACTTTTATGCACCGACACTTGTACAACCTGTGGTAGCACAAACTAAAGAAAAACAAAAGGGAATTATAATACTTCTGTAGATTCTTACAAGTAAAGAGAACATAATGTGCAGGTTTGCAATTCTGAAATATTGCATTTTCCGTTGACTAATTTATCAGATGTACGAGTATATTTACCAACAGATAAAGTGCCTTAATATTTGTTATATTATGCCATCCTACCTGGGGGCACTCTCCTTCTTCTTCTTCTTCTTCTTCTTCTTCTTCTTCTTCTTCTTCTTCTTCTTCTTCTTCTTCTTCTTCTTCTTCTTCTTCTTCTTCTTCTTCCTCTTCCTCTTCCTCTTCCTCTTCCTCTTCCTCTTCCTCTTCCTCTTCCTCTTCCTCTTCCTCTTCCTCTTCCTCTTCCTCTTCCTCTTCCTCTTCCTCTTCCTCTTCCTCTTCCTCTTCCTCTTCCTCTTCCTCTTCCTCTTCCTCTTCCTCTTCCTCTTCCTCTTCCTCTTCCTCTTCCTCTTCCTCTTCCTCTTCCTCTTCCTCTTCCTCTTCCTCTTCCTCTTCCTCTTCCTCTTCCTCTTCCTCTTCCTCTTCCTCTTCCTCTTCCTCTTCCTCTTCCTCTTCCTCTTCCTCTTCCTCTTCCTCTTCCTCTTCCTCTTCCTCTTCCTCCTCCTCCTCCTCCTCCTCCTCCTCCTCCTCCTCAGGGTTTAGGCTATGCAGCCCATTCCGGCAAAGTCATTTGTGAAGTTTGTCCTCTTCTGCGTTGGCCAACATATCTTGTTCCTCTCGGATTATATGGGAAGGCTCTTTTTGGCATTCTTTCATTGTTCATTCTAATTAAGTCCTTCGTCCACTTTCTTTTATATGTTTTAATTTTATCTCCAATCTTTTAAATATTTAATTCTTCTCTTATTGTTTCATTTCTTATTTTATACGCTTTTGTACATCAGCAGCTTGTATTTTACTTTCATCTTTTGATTTCATTATCCAGTTTCCGCTTCCACATAATAACGAGGGGACAGCCATTGTTTTATATAATTTCAACTTTGTGTCTTTCCTGGTTTTTCGGCCTAGGGTTCTCATGATGGTTCCACATATTGCCTGAAATTTTGATATTTTATTTTCTATATTTTTACTTGTCCTTAAGCTATATCACATCCCAAGTACTGAAAATGTGATACCTGTTCTATTATTCTACCTTCTGTTTTTAAACTTACTAATTCTCAGATATACTTTCTCACACCAGTTTCATATAAACATCTACTTTGAGATTTTTTATATTGTATAAATTTTATCGTACATCTACGCTACTCTTGCTTCTATCCATACTTAGAAAGTAATTCCTTAATAGATAACTAATCTCATTAAGGTCTCCAATGCATTTCCCTTTGTCATTTAGTGGAATGATAGTTCTTTGAACTCTCTTACCAAAAGCAAACTGCTGAAATGTGTCTATGAATTACTGCTGCACAGAGATTTAAGGCCCTTTCTGTAACTTCCTTTCTGGTCATATTGTCAGGGTTTTTATAACAACAGTGTTGCATTTGACTAGCAATATGTATAAAGGCTGATTCACAAAATCCTAAGAACAAAAACCAGAATGTAAATGAGAATGGAAAGCAAAACATCATACTGTATTTTGGTTCATAATAACCTGGGAATGAAAACAGGAACACATTGATGGCCATATTGACAGCAAAGTGGAAAGTCAATTTTGTGTATTGGGATGTCATCATGTATTTGTAACTGACCAATGATACTTTTTTGCATGCTTCCAATTCATCCAACATAATGCAGATTAGCCAACATAAAATTTGATAGAATAAATGCTTTTCTAAATGCAGATCCATTATTATTTGTGATTCCTCTAGTCACACTAAGTATCATTCCTTTTATTAATAGCATACATTAAAGTCATCATCGTCCTTTCTAATGCTCCCCATATGGCCTATAACTTTTGGGGTATACCTCATTCCACAAGTGATGACTGGACCCATTTCTGAGGTGGAGGCACCCAGCTGGTGGTATCCGTTGCCTCTGATGGTAGTGGAATGAGAGGACCTACAGTTTTTACCTTGGACTCCGAACCATGTTGTACCTTGGGGATACTTCACATGAGCAAGTCAGAGGTGAAGATGTGGATAGGGCTGACTTAAAAATGCCACCCCAGAACTGGGAATTGAACCCTGGACCCTCAGTACGAGATCTGGAAACAAAACCACTGAGCTACGCCAGTGCCCGTATACATTCTACACTCGATATTAAACAATGGCACACCTAGAGCACAAACAGAAGATTACTTAAAACTAACAAAATTATGTCTGGACCAGAATTTCTTTTCATTCCATAACAAAATCTTTAAACAAACCACAGGCTTAACTATGGGAAACCCCCTTTCACCATTTTTAGCAGAACTATATATGAGCCATTTTGAATGCCATATTACTAAATCTTTCCCACATCTATTCAAAACCTGGTATAGATATGTAGATGATATTTTTGGTATTGTTCCAAAAAAACTTTCAGAAGATGCTTTGAAATTATTGAATTTACAAAAAAGATCTATTAAATTCACAATAAAAAATCTGATGTGTTACACTCACATGACTTTCTCTACTCTTGTACAATCTATTTTTACAAACGCCTATTCTCCATATGCTTCATATTAATCGAGATATCGAGATGTCAATCTTATTTGTAATTTTCTTGTAGATGCTAGGGGAATATGGTAGCTTTTAAGCGATAGTCAAATATTTTATCGCTGGTTGCTATGTGGCGCATTCCATTCTCTTTGCATGTCCAGGACATAAAAAAATGAATAACGAATTTGAGAAAAAGTATAAGTATTGGAAAATTTAAGGAAATAACAAGCAATATCTCGAAAACGGTTCACTCAACAAAAAAAATGTATATGATATAAGTTGTGTATTTTAACGCGATCTACATTTTTTGTGTAGTAAAATTTGTCTATCTCTTATGGTTTACCAGTTATGCAAAAGTCGTTCATAATGAAGAATACTTTTGGAGACATTCCCAGAAATTTCGAGATATACATTTCATTTCTCATGACATTATCTTAAACATATGATATTTTCATCAAAATCGTTAGAGCCATTTTTGAGAAAATTAAAATTTTCGAAAAATGTTCCATGTAAAGGGTAGTCTGGGGTGGGGGGATTTTCTTGAAAACCTTCGTGTCGCATCTCTGGAAGATACTGAACCTAAATACCAAGTTTGGTGCTTATCCGACTGTTCGTTTTTGAGTTATGCTGTTCACAGACACACACACACACACACACACACACACAGACACACACACGGACATGTTTCCAAAAATGCTTTTTTTGGATTCAGGAGGTCTCAAAACATGTATTTCCGGTGAAATCTCGGTATCGAATTTTTGGGTGGAATGCAATACTTCCCCTACTTACTATACATAGTAGAGAAAGTAAAAAAGAAGAAAATGGCCAATTACCTTACCTAGACATCAGGATCACAGAAATAATGCACACAACAAACTAACGTTCGGCATTTACAGAAAACCAACTCACACAGAAAATTATATTAAAAACAATAGCTACAATCCTACAAGCCACAAACATGCAATTTTAAATAGTATTACAAACAGGTTAGTACATATACCAATGGAGAGAGGAATACCAGAAAGAATACCAACACACTATCAACATAGCCACTATGAATGGATACCAGAAAAAACAACAGATAAGAAGATAAAAAAGTTTGTAAGACAGAAATACATCCAACAAATGACTACTTTACTCGACAGCAAAAACCACAAGCATATAGGAAATTCACTTATCACCCTTGGACACATCATAAATTTCAAAGGATTTTCAAGAAATACAACATCACCCTGTCTCCACAGAATAACCACAATATACAGAAACTACTATGCAACAGAACAAAAGATGCTATCCCCAACGATAAATCAGCTGGTATATATCAAATTGTTTGTAATGACTGTAACCTGGTATACATAGGAAGAACCAAAAGAAATCTTGAAATAAGACTTAAAGAGCATATGAGATGCTTTTACCAAAAACAGCCAGATAAATCAGCAGTAGCACATCATTTCTGGTCTTTAAACCATGATATCACTCCGAACATAAAACTCTTAAAACCGATCAATAGCAGCAATGAATTGGACATCTGGGAAAAAATACATATCTTCTAACACAGGAATCACCTAATGAACTTTGAACTGCCGCCACCCAACAGCCTTTGGAGGTTCATCAGCCAGCACCAGAGAACACCACTAGCCACACACATCCCCCAGACAATGACCGGCAAAATCAGTTGAGGACATGCTGACGATGGGAGCAAACGTGTTGAAGTAAGAGCATTTTAGTGATGTAGTGTAACAACCTTCAACTCTCTTTATTTTAAATTATGACACATCACTGTTACTAGCTTCTAAATCTTCAAAATTAGTCAATACATTAAAGGTATTTGTTTTTGCTTGTGTATTTCTACTGGTGTTTACTGTTCTTTATAGTTTTTGGTATTGATTTTTGAGACAATATCCAGTTTTGAGTTGTATATAAACAAACTACAAATGATGTGTTGCCTAGAAAAAACAGTGTTCGATGGAAGTGAAGGAGTTCAGGATGCACATTTGCTGGAATTGAATGATTTCTGCACAATATAGATCTAATGTGCCTATTATAAACAGGCATTTCTTAATTTTAAGTTTAAGAGAAAAACATGTTTTCATGTACATGTTAATAAATTTTTCAACTTTTTCATTGTGAGTTACAGAACATAATCAATATTTTGAACTACCGTATTTACACGAATCTAATGCACACCCAATATTTGAAACTTAAAATTATATATATATAAAAAAAAAGGTTTGTATCGAATGTAAAGCGCATCAATGACAGAAAATAGGTGATAGGTATTTTATTTAAATTTATTTAATACAACAATGGATTAAACCCAGCCGCTGCATGAAATGATCCACCCATTCATGGCTAGCCTTAAACTCTGTTTTGGAATACCAAGAACTTCAGCCTCCTCTTCAGCTTTCTTTTGTATAGTGTCACTAGTCACAAGTTGTCCATTCTTTCTCCTTTCACACACAAATTCCAATACTTTTTCTTCAACTTCAGGATGTCTTCCTTTGTGAGACCTGTAAATTTCTTTCTACTAGCTTTAGTAACAAATAATGGCAATTTTTGTTTTTGCCACAAGCGAACATTGCTCTCTGATACACTGAACTTCCTTCCTGCCTTTGTATTACCATTTTTTCAGCATAAAAGATTACTTTACGCTTCATAAGACGTTCTTCTCTGTTTGTCCTTGCCCTCCATATCGTAACTAAAAACGCTCAATAATAGGCCAATAATAAATGAGTGGCTAGTTTGGCGTGAGTTTCCGGATGCATGTTAACTCCAGCAATCCATTGTGACGTAATAAACGAAAAGTTTGAATGAAGTTACTGGCATTCTATAGAACAGATTTACTCTCGAATCTAAAGTGGCAGCGAATTTAATGCGCACCAATTGAGTGCTACATTTGGCCAAAAAAAGTGCGCATTAAATACGGTATTTAATATTTTTACTTTCTCTACTACGTATAGTAAGTAGGGGAAGTATTGCATTCCACCCAAAAATTTGATACCAAGATTTCACCGGAAATACATGTTTTGAGGCCTCCTGAGTCCAAAAAAAGTATTTTTGGAAACATGTCCATGTGTGTGTCTCTCTGTGAACAGCATAACTCAGAAACGAACAGTCGGATAAACACCAAACTTGGTATTTAGGTTCAGTATCTTCCAGAGATGCGACACGAAGGTTTTCAAGAAAATCCCCCCACCCCAGATTACTCTTTACATGGAACATTTTTCGAAAATTTTAATTTTCTCAAAAATGGCTCTAACGATTTTGATTAAAATATCATATATTTAAGATACTTTCATGACAAATAAAACGTATATCTTGATTTTTCTGGAAATGTCTCCAAAAGTATTGTTCATTGTGAACGACTTTTGCATAACTGGTAAACCATAAGAGATAGACAAAATTTTACTACACAAAAAATGTAGATCGCGTTAAAATACACAATTTATGTCATATACATGTTATTTGTTGAGTGAACATTTTCGAGATATTGCTTGTTATTCCCTTAAATTTTCTAATACTTATACTTTTTCTCAAATGGGAATTCGTTATTCATTTTTATTTGTCCTGGTAATGCAAAGAGAATGGAATACTCCACATAGCAACCAACTCTTAAAATATTTGACTATCGCTTAAAGCCTACCATATTCCCCTTGCATCTACAAGAAAATTAGCAATAACATTAACATCTCGATATCGCGATTAACATGAAGCATATGGAGAATAAGCGTTTGTAAAAATAGTTTGTACAAGAGTAGAGAAAGTCATGTGAGTGTAACACATAAAATTTCAGGCTACTAAGTTATGAACTGTAGCCCAAGGTGTATTTTAAATGTGAAAAATGCTGAACTGAGAAAAATGGAGCTTAAAGTTAAACACTTTGCTTTACCTAAATGGCACAGGACCAATTAAATAGGCCATTTGTGGCTTTAAAGTCATTAATATTAATATGCCATTTGTAGCATGAAAATATAAGTCAATAAAATTGCAAAAAACCAAAAATAGGACATTTTAACATTGTTTGCTAAATTTCACAAATATATTGCCTTAATTTCATTGTCTTTGAAATTATAATATTCCTTAACGCTTCTTTGTTATGTTTGCAGATGTATGCAGTGCAGATGTTTATTTGCTTCTCCACTTGGCCTACAGACTCATCTTGTTGCAACTCATGTGAAGCATGTTTTTAAATGTGACGTGTGTCCAATTGCATGCTTCAGCACACAGACTCTGCGTGAACATAAAATGAACACTCACGGACAGTCAGCATTATCCACACATTCATATCAGCAATGTCAGCTGTGTCCTGACAGGCTCATTCCAAAGCATAAAATATTATCCCATGTCACTGAACACTCCTCTTATCCTGCGGTCCGTGTATATGTGTTTAAATGTAACACTTGCTCTCAGTATACGCTTAAGAAAGCAGACTTTGCCACTCATAAATCTAATTGTCGCATGGAAAATATTAAGGCACAGGGTCAAGTGAATAAATCCAACATGCTTACGAACAAATATTTTGTAGGTAAGAGCTCTAATCAAAAGAATATTTTTAAAGTATTCTGTGAAGTGCCTCAGCCTAACAATAATATGAAAATTTCATTTACTCCCAAACCCATTGTACAAAAAGTGAATGTTAACAAAGTACTTTTGACGGATCCAGAACCAAAGGAAATGCAACCCAGATCAATGGTCTCAAGCAAGGGTGTGAACAAATTGCAATTTAAAGATTCAGAGGGAAAAATAGTATTATCCAAATTTTCATTGTTGAAAGGAAAGTCTTTGGTGCCTGCTGAAGATAAAGGGTCATTGCTAATGAAAAGGGAACAGATATATCTATCAGATAAGTCTAAGAAATCCAAGCAACATGATTCTAGTGGTGCATCTGTTAGTAAAGTTGATAAGAGGGACAAAGAACAAGAGGCAACATTTTCAAGAGCAGAAGAGGAACCAGAAACTTCTGAAAACCCTGTTTCTGCTGTTGAAGGTGTAGGCAAAGTTGACAACGTCGCAATTAAGACAAAGAAAATAATACAGTCATGTGCAGTATGTAGTAAAACTATTCCTTATTATGTGCAGTCGCCGATCAAAGCAAGACTACCTGTTATTTGTGGTACTTGTTCTCGGGACCATGCTTTTGTTAGGAAAGCAGGGAAGTTATTAATAGTCCCTAAGAAATCTTTAGCAAACTTTATGAAAATGTCTGATGTTGTAATCAACGGGAAAATGAAAGAGGCACCTGAGAAAAAAGCAGTAAACAGTAATGGCGATGCAGATAGAAACACAGCTGTTAACAGCATTATATGCCCTTTGTGTGATATGCATATATCAATGGAATATGATAAAATAGGAGAGCACTACAGAGAAAGACACCCAGAACGTAAATTTCTTTTCCCACTAGCGTATAAATTAAAGATAAGTAACACCTTAATGAACGTTTCTTCTCCCAGTGATGGTGATATAAACCTGCCGAGGGACATTCCGAAAGAGTCTTCAAATGCAGCGAGTGAGAATGATTTAAGAAAAGATGGCCAGTTCAGTAAACGCAGTTTAGATAATGACGACAAACAGAACGATGGCAATTCAGAATCTAAACGAAAGAAGAAAAGTTCATTAAATCTAACAGAGACTGATAATGGAAAAGCTGTGGACAGCGGAGAGGAACTTCCATTACCTGAATCTGGAGAGCGTAAGTTTATTTGTTTCAAATGTAAATATACAGATAGAAATGAGAAATCCTTTCGAGAGCACATAATGAAGCACAGAACTGATGACAATGCGTATCAGTGTATGGAATGTGGTATGTGTTTTGTTGTAAGACCTTCATTTGAGAAGCATCTTTTCATCTGGCATCGGATAAAGGATGCTGAAGCGTATATACAAGCTAACGACTGCTGTGATCGTTCAGTAAGGGAAGAGAGTCCAGAGGACTTTGACAGCCTTTATTCATTTGATGAAGATGAAGAAGGTATGCAAGACAGCCTCACAGAGAACCAATGCCGAGTTTGTAAAGAAGTGTTTGAAAACCCTTCACAGCTCAATTTACACTTCCGTACACATGGTATGGCTTTTTTGCTTATGAAAAGAAGAGAAATTAGACAGACAGGTAGTACAAGCAATGTGAAATTGTAATTATCATATGTTTTATATTTCAGATTAATGGAGTTTTGGGCATGATATCAGTGTTTGCCATAAGATGTACTAGTATCTTAAGTGGAATACAGCATTTGTGCCATGGGAATTGTGTTGTAGCCAGCTTTCTACTTGATAGATGGATTTGTGTGGTAAATGTATTCAGCAATGGAACTGTAAACATCATTTGCAACTGCTGAATGATTGAACCGAAACAAAAATAAATACATATACTTGCATAAATCCTATTTTATTCAAATGTGCCAATCCATTGGTTCCGCCGCTAAACACAAATCATTGCAATTATATACAACACCGATTTTTAAATTATATTTAGAGTTGATAACTAGTATTAATAGAGAAAGTTTGCATTGATTTTCAATACAGAGGTTGTAAAAATACTGTATTGGCCTGAATATAAGACATCCTCTAACAAAAGATGACCCTGAATTTTTGGAAGGTTTTCACAATAAAAATTACTTAAATAAGGAATGCAATAACAATTATTTACAATTGAAAATCCCTGGTTTTTATTTATTCTGCACAAATTGAGTGATAAGCATATTAATTTCATAAAATTTCCTTGTCTTTGGTGCTATGAATGTTTTCCTTGGCGTGCCAGCGTTCATAAACTTTTGTCAATGTCGTACATTACACTCAGAAACAGTGAACTTCATCACATCCTGTGTGTTATTAGCAGGGCTAGGATTTATATCTAGTAAAAATGGCTAAATATGTACATACATATGGGCTAAAAATTCTCAAAATGTGTAGTAAAATATGGGCTAAAAATACATAATCATTTTATCAAAATATAGACTATATGTATACATGCCGTATAAAAATTTAAAGGAAACTCGCAAAACAATAGTTTAGCCATCTTACATTTTTAATTGACTGTTGCTACAATTTTTTTTTTTGAGGGGGGGGACACATCTTAATCTTTTAATGAGAATTGTCTATTTGTGAAGCAGTGGGTTAAAAATACTTTTAAATTTTCAAAACTGAAGCAAACTGCATCTGTTGTTTCTTAAAATTGCTTTGTACTCACTGAAACTCCCCTCAACTCTGCAAGAAGTTATAGGGACGATTCTAAACCTTGCAACATCTTCAGGAGCTAAATGCACATCAAGTTTCATGCTTGATTCACCACTTAAAATTGCACTAATTTTGCACACATCATTATATCCTGGATTCTTGGCTAGCACTATGTTTAACTTCCTTTTGCAACTTCTCCAACCTTTCCACTGCAGCAGTTGAAACATTCAGTCACTTTCCTTACAATGGCAAGGCTTTTGGGCGCAGTGGTTTGTTGCTTTTCGAGAGCATTTAATGCTGTTGTGATACAGGAGAAGTTTACTTGGATGTAAGTTATGTTTTCACTGTTTTGTCACCAACAACTGACTTGCAGATTCAATTGAAGCAGCTGCTGTCATAGTTTAAAACACTTAACACATTTTTGATGGCTTCAATGTTAACAGCATGGTATGCTACTGCCTTCAACCATGTTCCCTATCGATTATGTTTGGTAGTGGCATATCAGGGTACTGTCTCTCAGAATCCGAATCCTGTTAGGGGCCTTCAGAAACACTTTGTTCACTGAAGATATTAAGAGGTCCTCTTAGAATGGCCAGCTGAAATAAGTTCTATATACCAATGAAGGGCATGAGTGTGCAAGTGAAGGGAATTGTCCTGGGATATATTACTTTCAATGCTTCACCAGCTTTGACCATATACAGAGCTGCATCACTCAGAAACATGAGCACTTTTTCATATCTAATACCATTTGGCCATAGAATTGCCATGACATCTTTGAACAATTTGGCTATGCTCTTATTTCATTTATCCAAGACCTCACATGTTAACAAAACAGGCTTGTAAGGCATTATCATTAAATTGATGACATTATTCACAATCATTCTCCCTGCGCTGTCTGTTGTCTCATTAAGTGATACCGTATTGGAGTGTCTTGCATAGATTTTCTTATTTCTCGCAGTGTTTCTTCATAGATAAATGGTGCATAAATCTTCCTTAATGCTGAGTGGTCTGGTATACACTGTACTGTGCATTTTTCCAGGAACTCTTTAATTATGGGTTGTCTAACTTGAGTGGTGTATCTGTGGTGGTAAGAGCTCGACAAAGGTCCTTACTAAATTCACTCTTCACATTCCGTTGCATATCTCATAGAAATATTTATTTTTCCTTGTTTTTTAACTTATTGCTGGCCTTGTGTTTTTCTGTTGAAATGTTGCACTAGATATTGCTGAGAACTAGAGACTGTTTTATGGTAGGCATTACAAAACATTACCATCTGTTGATAGTCCTTCGTTCAGAATATCACTTAATACAATCATAATTTTAAAAATGAGGGCTTACGATCTGGTGGCATTTTAATTATTTAGTGCACCAAATGGACAACACATTGAAGATACACTCAAAACTCATACACAAGTGTTTAGGTTTGTGATGAACTGAATAGAACAGGTTAACATTGGCACTAATGCTTTGCTAATTACTTGAACCAGACCTACTGTGGTCAGGTATAAGAAATTCTATTGTCATGTGTGCTAACTGATAGGGCCAAAGTTGAGGCCCAGCAATAAACAGAAGGATGTGCATACCACATAACTTGTTTTAAACGTTTCCTAGAAATTAAAGAATCTAGCTTTGAAATGCGGTTGCTAATAAAGTAAACTTTCAACAATTATCTTACAAGAACTTTAAAACCATCAAATATGGAATGTATTTAAAATAAAATGTACAATTATGCAAATATGTGCGAGTGTTTCTAACGTGTGTAAAACTATATACTATACCCTGAAATATGGACCAATATGGAAAATCAAATATCCTAATTCATAAACATATAACAAAATTTTGACTTTAACTAATGTAAATACAAATATGTACTTACATAAAAATCCTAGCCCTGGTTATTATTAAGTTTTGCTTCACACAAAATCTCTAATTTGACATTCATAATTCTTCTCTCTCCTTAATTCAACTGATGTGATGAAGATGCTCTCCTTGCTACTTTATCTGTCATGACTAGAACACTTACCACAACTGAATGTATTAATGCAAGCCAAGCAACAATAGATTACATCAGAAGTAATTGTCAAATCTTGAGAAATTCCAATTTATTTGTGACCTTGAGTTCAGCTGCACAGTGGTGTTGACTCCTACTATTCATGTAGTACATTCCTTCACAAAAATGAGCCTCTTTAAATATTAGGCTGCACATATAAAACAGTTAGTTTTTAAAAGCACATTTTAAATTAAAAAAAAACATTGTCCTATATTCGGGCTAATATGGTACTTGATGTCCCTAAAATTATAAGATATTTTTCCTGTCTGCGACTGTGAAACAAATGCAGAGTGAAAATATAACCGTCTTACATCTTTTATTTGTTATTATTTCTATAGAATATTAGCTATTGTCATACCGAAGACTTTCTGTAACAGTGTTTGTGGCAAAGTTATAAAGTAAAGATAAAAGGCAATAGTTAAATACTCGCTTTGGAGTGAAGGGGCCCTGCTTATTTATAATTTTATCATCACTCAGAGGATTTCAGCACATCTCGTTACCTTTACTTTTGTTACTGGCCTTTTTTTATTTGATATTATGTCTTAACTGCCTGCTTAGGGAGACACCTAACTAACACTATGAACCGGCTGCGCAGTGCTTTTCCTGTCCGCATTCTCAGTGCTCGTTGCCGTCTGCTGCTATCATAGAAAGGTGCGGATGAAACCACACAACATTTTTAAAACTACTTTTAAAGGCTTTACTTAACAATTTATGAAAGTGTGTTTGAGGACAGAATTATTAGTAGAGATTTGTGGCCTCTTCTTCCCCTGACCTAACCCCCTTCGATTTCTATCTCTGAGGTAACTTAAAACAAAGTGTACAAGACAAACCCACACATCCTGTAAGAATTAAAACAAAATGTCCGCCAGGAAATTGCCAGCATTTCTCAACGTGAACTATGGCAAGTGATGGATAGTTTCCTCAAGAGGTGCCAAAAATGTATGGACAATGACGGTGGCCAGTTTCAAAATCTTCTTTCATAAAGTTGGTAAGTAAAGCCTTTAAAAGTAGTTTTAAAAATGTTGTATGGTTTCATCCATGCCTTTCTATGATAGTGGCAGACGGCAACGAGCGCCGAGGACGTGGACAGGAAAAACACGGCGCAGCCAGTTTGTAGTTTTTTGGCTCTCTCTGTACCTTACTCAAAATCCACAAAATGACTGTGTCTGCTTTCACTGAAGGTGATGCAAGATGCCCTACACAAATCGCAATATGTGATGCAGTTGTGCAAGGGATGAACTTTGAAGATAATTTAAAATACTATCATCTCTTTTAACATTCTTTCTAGATTCTTCACATTGGAGAATTTCTGTAACAAATTATAATCAGCTTACCACTCCCCTCACCTTCAAGCACATCCCAACCTGCTGTATATGCATCTTCAGAAAAATATCATTCAAGAGAAAGAAAAAGAGAGAGACAAAGAAATACATTTTACTGATGTTTGGATGAAACATCCATACTGGTAATGCTATAATGTATATTCCCCAAAAGTGGGCAGCACATTTTTACTTTCTCTACTACATACCTTTAGTAAGCATGGAAATTTTGCATTACACCCAAAAGTTTGATAAGGTTTCACCAGAAATACACATTTTGTGATCCCCTGAATCCAAAAGCAGCACAGAGGGAGAGAGAGGGGGGGGGGAAGGGAGAGAGAGAGAGAGAGAGAGGGTGTGGTTAAAGGTGTGTGTCGACAGCATAACTCAAAAACAAAATATCATACTTAGTATCAAGTTCAGTGTGTTTCAAGGGTGTAACATGAATATTTTCAAGAAAATCCTGCAGCCCAAACCATCCTTTGCAAGGAAACAATTTTATTATGTTTGGTTTTCTCAAAATGGCACTAACAATTTTTATTAAAATAATGTATGTTTAAGATATTTGCGTGACAAATAAAAGGTATATCTTGAATTTTCTGGGAATAGCTGTAAAGACCTCTTCATTCTGAATGACTTTTGTATAATTGGTAAACCGTAAGAGATACACAAAATCTTGCTAAATGAAAAATACAGGTTTTGTTATAGTACACTATTTATGTCAAATGAAAATTTTTGTAGCTTTAACCATTTCCAAGATATTCTTAGTTATTGGTTTGAATTTTCAAGTTTTTTTCTCGTGACTTCCTTACCTTTGGTATCCTTCTTATATGAAACATAATGTGAAATGAAAGTTTATATCGATAAACAAGGAATGTGACAGAATAAGTTTTTGTATGAATAGTTTGTAGAAGAGTGAGAGAAGAAAGTCATGTGAATGCAACATATCAAATTTTTCACTTTCTCTACTACTTATTTTTAGAAGTAGAGGAATAGAGATTCTATATCAAGATTTCGCTGGAAATACATGTTTTAAGACACTCTGAATAAAAAAGAGCATATTTAGAAAAAACTGTATCTGTCTGTCTGCAGACATCATAACTCATATACAAAAAGCCAGCATCTTACAAGGATATGACACAAAGATTTTAAAGAAAATCCCCACTCCAAACTCTCCTTTACATGATTTTGATTAAAATAGCATACATTTAACATATTTACATGATAAATAAAATGTATATCTTGAATTTTCTGGGAATGTTCTGTGAAGTCTTTTTTATTCAGAAGGTATTTTGTATAATGAGTAAACTATAAGAAATAGACAAAATCATACCACACAAAAAATGTAGACCTCTTTAAAACGACAACATTTATTTCAAATAACTTCCTGTGCCATCAGCCATTTCTGAGGTACATATTTATTGATTTGAATTTTTCAATACTTTTGTCATTTATTTAAAGTGCTGTGGGTATTAAGTTGTTTCTCACAATGTCATGGAGAGAGTATGGAATTTCAAGGCTAGTATGACGGTAACTAGATAGGTATTGAAATAAAAAATAATGAATACTTATAGAAATGTTTTGCTTATCCCAAATTCTCAAAGAATTCTCCCAGGCACTGTATGCAGCGTTCCATCCCTGCCACTCAACTTCCGAGGATGCAGGTAACTCTTCATATGCTGCAACTGCTTCTTTGGGGCTAGAAAATTGGTGACCTTAAAGTCAGTTCTTCACTGAAGGGAACAGAAAGAAATCACATGGTGCCAGGTTGGGACTGTAGGATGGATGAGCCAGTAGTTTTGCCTCAGTTCCTTGCAGAAACTCCATTGTTACGTTAGCGGTGTAAGCTGATGCATTGTCATGATGCAATAAAATGCCCCTTAGTCCTGTCTTTGGACACTTTTCTTGGATTTTCTGAAACACTTTCGGGAAGGCAAACTTCTGTGTACTACTTTGAGGTCAGTGGTTGCCACTTGTGGAAAAGAAAGAAGGACCATTTTCTTTCTTATACTCCTTGCTCTTTTGACTTCAACAGGTGATTAGTCATCTGGGCACCAAAATGGAGGACTAGCATTCGGTTTCTGGGTCAAACTGATATGTCCAAGTTTTGTCACCTGTAACAATATCTGAAATATGGCGAGACTTTCCACAGTTAAATCATTGCAGTATTACTTTCTCTACTACGTATAGTAAGTAGGGGAAGCTTTGTATTCCACCCAAAAATTCGATACCGAGATTTCACCAGAAATATATGTTTTGAGAACCCCTGAATCCAAAAAAAGCATTTTTGGAAACATGTCCATGTGTCTGTCTGTGAACAGCATAACTCAGAAATGAACAGTCGGATAAACACCAAACTTGGTATTTAGGTTCAGTATCTTCCAGAGATGCGACACGAAGGTTTTCAAGAAAATCCCCCCACCCCAGATTACCCTTTACATGGAACATTTTTCGAAAATTTTAATTTTCTTAAAAATGGCTCTTAACGATTTTGATTAAAATATCATATGTTTAAGATATTTTCATGACAAATAAAACGTTTATCTTGAATTTTCTAGGAATGTCTCCAAAAGTATTCTTCTTTGTGAACGACTTTTGCATAACTGGTAAACCATAAGAGATAGACAAAATTTTACTACAAAAAAAATGTAGATCACGTTAAAATACACAATTTATGTCATACATTTTTGTTGTTGAGTGAACCATTTTCGAGATATTGCTTGTTATTCCGTTAAATTTTTCAATACTTATTTTCTCAAATGGGAATTCGTTATTCATTTTTATTGTCTTGGATATGCAAAGAATATTAACTGTATGATGCTGCACATAGCAACGAGCTATTAAGAGTAATGTCTATGCTTAAAGGCTACTGTATTTCTATATGCCCTTGTAAATATATATTCCCCTTACATCTACAAGAAAATTAGCTATAAGATAGAGTCTGCAAATGTTTATCTTGATTAACATGAAATAGATGCAGAGTAAGAGTTTGTAAAAATAGTTTGTACAAGAGTAGAGAAAGTCATGTGAGTGTAAACACGTCAGACATTTTTTTGGCACCATTCCACTCTGTAGAGCTTCTGTGCTTCAGACAAATTATGAGGCACCCATCTTGAAGAAATGTTTTTTACATGAAGGTGCTCGTGAAGAATGGTTGCAACATTCAGTGAACTAATCACTAATGCCAGCTCAGTGTCCGTCCTTGTAGGCTAGTTTTGGATTTTCCCTGATCATTGTTCCCACAGTGGAGATGTTTTTCTCAGTCATTACTGTTATTGGTCTGCCACTCCTCTCTTCATCTTTTAAGAGATTGCTGCCCCCTCTTGAATTCTCCAAACCAGCGGAACACAATAGACGTGAAGGAGAATAGTCCCCAAAAGCCCTCATCAAATGCTCAAGTGACTGCGTTTCATTTAAGCTGCATATGAAATTGTACAAGATCGCACAAAAATGCTCTCTGAATCTCCATTGCACTTGCAAGAACGTTCACACTTTCCAGACTTAAAATATAAAATGAGGGAAAATGAATTATGCAACATAGCCCTGGCTGATACCATTGCAATACCAATGAGTCAACTATTCTGACCCAGCAACAATCCTTTCCCTACGATTGACCAATGTTCTGTATTTCAGTACTTATCACGTGATGCTCATATATAGTGACTAGCTTAATATATCTTAAATATAATGTCAGAATCATTAAAGCCATTTTTGAGGCAAAACAAACATTTCAGAAAGTGTTCCACATAAAGGGTAATTTTGTGTGGAGAGATTTTTCTTTGGAAGATACTGAACTTAAATACTAAGTCTGGTATTTATCTGAGTTTTCGTTTTTGAGCTATGCTGTTCATAGACACATGCTTCTTTTTGGATTCAAGGGGTTTTAAAACTTACATATCCAGTGAAATCTTGATAACAAATTTTTTGGGTGGAACCTTCTCTACCTACTATACATTGAGGAGAAAATAAAAATGCAAATATTGTAAAAACTTGACAACGGTGAAAAACTTTCGGGTACCTATAGAAACATTTACAACTCTTTGATTGGAAGATGAAGTGATTAAAATTTTATATGTGTTCCAGATGATTCCTTTTGATGAATATTGGTACAAGTTACTGTACAAATTATACATTGATTTTATAAAGCATGAGCAGTTGACGTAGGTAGTTCCTGCTATGTATAGAAAGCCAGTTTGAAGAAGATGTATTAAAGGAGTTGTATTATATTTCAACTGTTGGGGAGCCAAACTTGAAATTCGTTGCAATCACACTGGTTTCCGGTAGCCTTCGCCCCAAGTTTAAAAATATTAACTTTGAAATTGTACTGTTTCTTTAGATATTATATTTAAGTTTGCCTTGGCGTCAGTGTTATTGTTAGAGACGTGTTTCTCTTGGTAGGATTGTGGTGCAACTGAAGAATGTAGGCTTACACAGATTTTTAGTTTTAATTCACTCCTTTTTATTAATCCTTGACACAAATTAAATAACACTTCACTGATATAATGAGATTCTTTTATTTAATACTTGCACTTGATAACATGTAAACTATTTTCGTCTCACATGAATATGTATTTAATTTCTCGAGGACACATCTGGCGTCTGGTTATGAGCACTGTCTAGAAGCAACTGAACTGTTTTTCCACCGCTTAAATTTGTAAATTTTTGTATTTTAAGTCTCTGATTGGCTAATCCTAGTCCAATAGAATACCTTCATTTAACTTAACCGTTTTCTGGTTGTTGATTGGCTATTTTATAAACTGTCACTAAAATTTACATTATTGCTACTCTAATAATGACTAGTAGCATTTAAACTTCCTTACTCATTATTGCCTCAAGGTTACCTCATTGTTAGCAACTTTAAACCTATTTCTCACTGCTCCTACATTATTAAATTACGTAATACATTCACATAACATTATTAAACATGTATACAATAATATTAACATATACAATGACTGTAATATACACTTTTTAGATGTTGTTACGTACACATATTGCTTTAAGGCGGGCTGTTATTGAATTTACATATTATATAATTTGACTAAAATTATTCAAGTGTTAAAAATACTGCCTCACAGTTACTCAGTTCTATGCAATAAAATTCCTGTTGGTATTTGAAATGAGTACACAATTTTGGCTCTGCAGTAATGTGTGAGGTTCACATTCGGGAGATCCCAGGTTCAATTTCTGTTGACCACCCATTCCAACCCTGGGTTTTTTGTGGTTTTCTCTGTTTAGTAGATGAATGCTGGGTTGGTTTCTCATCTACCACGATTTACTTTCATCACTTCCCTTTCATTCCATTTCCTTCCCATGTTTCAGGTGTGCTTCTAGGTTTCGTGGCATGTAGTGCTGTTGGAGAGATGGTGCAGATGCTTGCCCAAAGGAAACAGTATTTGGACACTAGGGGACTGTTTGGTTGGTAGTTCATTGCGTACATGGGCAGCTCCATCAGTGGGACAGGTCACTTGGCCAGGAACTGTCAGTGACTCCTTGGTCTCCCTGCAGGCTGTAGCCTCCTGTGGCTCTTTCACTTCATTCTTTCCTCCTGAGGGTGGCAGCTGCAATAGTTCTCTTGTAGGTCGTGGTTGTGTACCCTGTACACAGGTTTTGTAAAATGCAGGGTCATTGATAGGAACTGAACACTAGAACTCCCAGAGTTGTCAAAGTGATCCTTTTTTGTTTTTAAGTGATGGCTATGTTTCATGGAATGGTTGGAGCAACATTTCCTTTTATGAGTTTATTCATTTGGATTGTATTTTCATTATAGTGAAAAATAGTGCATTTTCCACAACTGATTATGATTTTTGCAGCTTTTACCTTTAATGCTCAGAGTGGTCATATTGACCCCTTTAAGATACTACTACAATTTTGTTTATTGATATACGTTTATTTCTGCACCCCATACTTCAGTATTTTACTTTATGGTATAATAATTAACTTCATATTATTGTGGTATAAATGGACAGAAGTGGACTCAATACGATTTACCTTTGTCATTCCCTTGCAAAAATCTGTTTATTTCATGAACTCCTTTATTGAAGCCATTTTATTTTATGATGTAATAATTAACTTTTATTCATATTATTGTGGTATGAACTAACAACAATGCTCACTATATGACATACTTTAGTTTGTCATTCCCTTGCAAGAATGAGTGTCACAAAGATGGTAGTGAAGTAAAGGTTGAAATGCATTGGAGATATTATTTATGTGAAGATGAGCTACTTTCAGAGTTACAAAGAGTTCTGGAGAATGATTCAAATGGTAGTGAACTTTTTTCTGATAGAAGAAGAGTTTATACCACAGATAACTAGAGAAGGTGAATCGTATAATAGTAATGATACTGATTCTCAGCAACTTGTAGAGGATCTACACTCTTATGTGAAGAGTTGCTCATTTCGTAGGATCACAGACAATTAGAAAAGAATGCAGATGAAAATGAAGGCAAAATAGAGAAACATCGTAAATGTCAAGTTCTTAAATTCTGCAAGTGTAATAAAGCTCCTTCCAAGTGCACTGTTTCTAAGAAGATGCTTTATGGAAAATGCGCAAAGAAAACAGTACAAATGTGTCAATCCTGTAGAAGTATGAACTGGCTAAAATTGCTCTAAACATGAATAATTAAATTTTTCTATGCATTTAAAACTAAGCAAACTTCCTCATTTGCATACTCTTGGTTGGGTTTTATGGGTTTCAGTGAAATTTGTTTATTTTTTAATAAGTGATGTATTTGTGTTTTATTGCATATTCATTCACAATTCTATATCTTAACTGGTATATAAATCATGTAAAAACATTAAAATATAATAATTCAATACAAATACAATTTTGAAATAATAATGTACAGCATTAACATTAATGTTATATAGTAGGGGTCAAAATAATCCCTCTGGACGTTAGGGAGGGCAGGGAAAGGCTGGGCGCATCCTAATCTTAAAGCAATAACCAGTTGGCTACACTAGTCAGGCAAGTCTTGAAGTTGTCCTCTGTGGTCTAGCAGTGCCATGCTAGCTTCTGGTTCTTGAGGTAGCAGGTTCAAACCTGGCAGAGGGCGATGAATTTTTTCGAGCATAAAAGGTCTTAGCATGCCTTTCTTTGGAAGGGGAGTAAAGCTGGTGGTCCTGTGACTTAGATTTACAGCACATAAAAATCCTCAAGCCTGATAAAGAGGTCTCTGAGGAAAATATCTGGTCTTTCACACCCAATATAGATTGGGATGCTAAGAACCATAATAGTTAAAAAGCATCCATAAATAAAACTCAAATTTAATATAAGTCTTGAAGTAAGACAACATTTTGGTGATCTGTGCCTTGAAGTTAGTTTATTATTGGCTTTTATGATGGAAAAAAAAAAGGATAGGTTTATGGTAAGAATGGTAATATAGAGGTATGGTATGGTCACAAAACTCGTTCATTTTTGGTTTAAAATGCTAGTATTGAATATTTTCTTAGTGCCAAATGCACACTCTATTATCTTAAATCACTTATCACAGCATCCTGCAGATTTGTTTCACCATGTGTTTACCACCTAAATTATTCAAAGTGTTCTTCCCTCTTAAATTATTGTAGACAAGTGAAAACTGCATCTTGTAGTGAGGATCAGTAGCTTTATAAAGCAAAACTTATAGCTCTGAAACAAGCCCCCTGATACTTCACCTTTGTTACAAAAGGTGATGAGTTCCAATCTGAGGGTGAATTACCTGGGTAACGTTTCTTTTGCTGGGTTTTCCTTTATCTTCAGGAGATGAATATCAGATAACTTAAGCTCTATAGACTCCAGGATTATTTGAGCATTGTTGTACCCATTTCATTTGCTCAATATGACCTAAAACAAAAAAGCTCCAATACTTTATTATATTTAAAATATTAACTTTAACTTCTATCCTGCCATTAGTAGGGTTGCCAATTTTCAGAAATGAAAATAAGGTGTAGATAGACAAGTGCTGTAATGCATTCTGTAAATAGGCATTTTTTACCAAACATTTATTTATTACATCACAGATTTATTATTGTAAATAAATTGCATTATACTCTGCCATCTTTACATAAATATAATACAATTTGTACGTATCAACAAAACATGGCTCCTTTTGTATCACTTCATCTGTTTTTACAAAAGTAAAAAAGCTCTTTACATGAATAACTGAAATTTGCAGTCACCTGAAACTCTGCTTTTATGAGATCTACTTACAGTACTTTTGTTATATGACTGAGCCCACTTATTATTTATTACAAAAAAAATTCTTTCTGTTTCTGCATTTGATTATGGCATGCTAAGTACAAATCCAATTACCTTAAAGCCAGCATTGCCAACATGAGACAGTGTGAATTCGCTACTACAACTCCATATTCTGGTATGGGGCACATTATTATGTTACATTTTTAATCATAGTGACATGCACTGAAATTCCGCAAAATTGTAATTTCGCCTGTGGATTTAATAAAGGATCAAACTCCCTACAAAAGAAGCATTAAGAAAAAAAAGAATCTGTGATGCTTTCCACATTATGTCCTTTTCTTTAAGTTAACAAATATTTATTGTTTCGGAAGTGACAGATGCCATAAAGGAATCACAAGTGGTTTATGTTATGTGGTGATTTTCCCTCTGCCCAAATACATAGCTTGCTGTATAGTACATTTTGTTGATCTACGATCTCGTAACAGACACTGAAAGGTTTATGGCACCCTTGTTTTCAGTGGTTACTTGTGGACGACCTTACCTCATCCCCTTTGAACCTAATGGGTCGAGTTGCCCCTTTTCTTTTGTCGCATCAGAATACTCAGGGCCATGAAAGCAGATTTACATCTATTGTACAGGGTGTCTTTTAAGTCCCTCCACATAATAGGAATAAGGGAGATATGGGAATGTGATGGTACCCCTGACTTCAGGCATTTATGGTGCTACAGTGGTGGACTGGTTTGAATGAATTTGGAGAAAACAGCAAAAAGAGAAAGCAAATAAAAATCATAATTAACTAACCCATTAACAGATGATGTTGAAAATGTCCATCATTCTGTTGAAGGTGGAGATTCACATATTTAATTTTATTGTTAAACACTGATTAAAGCTTCTTTTGTCAATGAATTAGTTTATAAAGCCAATTTCAGTTCATCTGTTGTTTTTGGATTACCTTTGTGCAGTGTTGACTTTGCAGCACCACAAAATAAACAATCAGGTGTATCATGAAATTTATTTATTAAACTGTAAATATCTTGAAACTGTTATCTAGGATTTCGAAGCTGCTTCGTAAATTTTTGTTTCACTTTTTCTGTACGTTTACCATGTTCTATAAAAACATTCTCACTAAAAACATGCTGCTCAATTCAAAACATTTTCAGCTTAGCTTAAATTAAAGTGCTTTTGTACACTGGCAGAGACTGACCATCATTCATAACCCTTGTTACAATAGCTATGGCACTTTGGGCATGCAATGCGACCACCATGTCCTTGACAGGCACTAAACAGCAGCTTGCTACCAACCGTTTTGAGAGTGAACTGTGGAGGAACTAAACGAATACATTGTACTTGGAACTGTGAACTGATGAAAAGTATAAAAAAAATCTGTGATACATTCACATGACTTTCTCTACCCTCTATCTTTATTAGTGGGTATACAAGCTATTTTTACTAAAGCTTATTTTTCTGTGTACTACATTTTAATCCAAATAACCTTTGCAGAAATAGCTACATTAACATTTTGTTATAGATACAAAGGGAACAGCAATAGTATAATGCTTAGGAACTGGGCGCTATACACTGTCCAAAAATTCTGCTTCCATGCAATCGAGAGAAACAAGTGAATGTTGATAGGACTTAAGAAAATGACCAAGTAATGAAGAATTCAAACCATCATTAACAGATATCTCAGAAATCGCATATGCCACAAGAAACTTATTTGAAATAAATTGTATGTTTTAAAGAGATCCACATTATTTTTCTGTGTAGTACGCTTAAGGTTTAACAGTGTACAAAGTTACACAAAATGTCTTCCGAATGAAGTGGACTTCACAGGCTATTCCCAGAAAATTCAAGATACACATTTTATTTGTCATGTAAATATCTTTAATATATGGTATTTTAATCAAAATCGTTAGTCAGTCTTTAGAAAAAAACATTCGAAAAATGTTCCACGTAAAGGGTAGTTTGGGGTGGGGGGATTTTCTTGAAAAAATTCGTGTCCCATCTTTGGAAGGCACTGAACCGAAATACCAAGTCTGCTATTTATCCGACTTTTCGTTTTTGAGTTTTATTGTTCACAAAGTAAAACTGTGACCTTTTTGTAAAAATGTTTTTTTTAATTCGGGGGCCTTAAAACGTGCATATCCGTCGAATTCTCGGTATCGAATTTTTGGATGGAATGCAATACCTTCTCTACCTACTATGTATGTGACGGGGAAAGTAAAAATTGGAGGTCTGGTGACCTATTTGGAAGCAAGAAATCGCCATTCCGAAATCGTGAAATTGTGCTACATTTAAGCATTCTGCTTTGTGCTATGGCATCTGGTTTTTGCTATGTGTAGCAGAATTCTGGTTTGGTTGGCAACTCTGCTTAAAGCACATGATGTGCAAACGTTGCCGTTGGCTATGTTCCTTGGAGAAGAATGCTGCTTTAACGGGAGAGCCCCGGTCACAGGCAAACTGACCGTAAGAAGAGCAGCAGGTATCTTTAGGGTGACCAGAGTTCTGCTTTTTGCGGAATACTCCTTTTTTTTTACACCTTATCCTGCTGTCCGTGAAGAGACTCTAAAACCTTATAAATATCCTGCAAAAACTCCTGCGAAATGGAAAATAGGTAATTTTCCATATTTGTGCAAATGACATTTATGAAATAAAGGAAATAGTACCACTAAAAACTAATGTGCATAGTATAAATTAACAGCCTTATAAAAACAGTTGTCAAAACTGAAATTGTGAACACTTCCAATCCGTGACGGTATGTTGGTCCATTTCAAGTTTTTCAACGACTTAATAGTGTAGTCCATCTGCGGTGAAAGATGAATGTAGTGTTTAACTTTCAGTAGGTAATTATGCCGAAAGTTAAAGGGAAATGTATGTTAAACACTGGGCTGCGATCTCTATCCATTTACCGTCCAGGATAAATCTAAGAGTGATGTACGCTGCATGAAATGTTCAGCGTTGTTTTCAATAGCAAATGGCGGAAAAAGTTAAATTTTACGACACATGCAAACAAAGAAGCACAAGCTGGCTGACAATGCCACTGCCTCCAGCTCATCCCTTACAGCTTTCTTTCGTGGAGCTGAATTTGGATCAACTGAACAGAAATTGACTAATTCTGAAGGAAGTTTTGCGTTCCGCACCATTCATCCAAACATTTCGTTCGACAGACTCTACAACTAAATTGGTTCAGAAATGCTTTGAACCCAAATATTCGTGTACAAAGACAAAGGAAAATCCTTCTGAATGAATATGACTTCACGGGCTATTCCCAGAAAATCCAATATATAATTTTATTTGGTATGTGGTATTTCAATCATTTAGAGCCCATTTTTGAAAACAAATCGAAAATTTCTGAAAATATGCAATTTAAAGGGTAGTTTGGGGTGGGGATATTCTTGAAAACCTTCAACATCTTTGGAAAAAGTTGAACCTAAATACCAAGTTTGGCATTAATCGAACATTTCGTTTTTGAGTTGTACTTACTGCTCTAACCAGTAGTCGCTAGTGTATAAGAGCACGTGAACACCCTAAACTTTTAACACCTTGCGGATTTATTGTTATTTTTTCTTTGAATGGTATTAAATGTAACGTATATGTGGTAATTTAAAATCTACGGCGTTTTAAATCTACCGCACTACTGCTCTAAACTCGATGAAACATTGCAACAGGGTCGGTAGCACATATTGACTTGTGCACGTTTTAAGGAGCTTTTGCGCATACGCGACTGGTAGGTATAGCGTAAATACCTTAGAGGCCAAATAAATACAGATCATGCACGAAGCTTCTCCTGCGCTATGTTTCCATGCTATCACTACAATTTTACGTCAAAGCCACTAGGTGGTAGCACACTGCGGCAGGCAGTGCTGTATTAGAGTAATACAGTACCCGTACGGGCGCGGAAACTTCTGCTTATTCCAGAACATCCACATTCTCAACTATAATTTAATTAACACATTACTTCGTTCTTGCCTTAAAACACTGTACTTAATTATGTACTCAACAACAAATATGCACAAAAAGAATTCTTTCTTTCGTCAGACAACTTTATTATTATGTTGTTGTTGGAAGCGGCTGCAGTTGTATAAATTTGTTTATAATCATAACTATTATGCAGCAGATGCTATTTCATATTTTCAGAGCTATCTGACTCAAAATTTTTGTCGAGATCGCCGGTTCAAACCCGACGGAGGGCGATGGGTTTTTTTTCGGGCGTAAAAATCCTTAGCATGGCTTCCTTCGGAAGGGAAGTAAAGCCGGTGGTCCCGTGTCGTAGATTTACGGCACGTAAAAGAACCTCAAGCCTTATAAAGAACAAAATTACCGGTCTTTCACGCCCAATATAGAATGGGACGCCAAGTTAAAGAGAATCCAAAAATAAAACCAAAACGTTTATTTTCTAAAATTTTGTAAACATCCAAAATGTAATCTTACGAGCCGGTACTGGTTCTAACAAACAAACACAAACACTCTCTCTCCCTCCCCTCTCCCTCTCCCTCTCACAGTCTTTCTCTCTAACAACGGACGTTTTCTAATAATGCTTTATTGGATTAAGGGGCCTCAAAACAAGTATTTCGGCTGAAATCTGGTGGGTTGAAAAAATTAATTGGGTTTTATTTATGAACGCTCTTTAACTACTATGAATCTTAGCGTCCCATTCTATCTTGGGCGTGAAAGACCGGAAATTTTGCTCAGAGGCCTCTTTATCAGCCTTGAAAACTTTTACGTGCCGTAAATCTACGACACGGGACACCAGCTTTACTTCCCTTCCGAAGAAAGCCATGCTAATGATTTTTAGGTCCGAAAAAATCCATCGCCCTCCGCCGGGTTTGAACCCGCGACCTCGGGAACTAGAGGCTAGAATGGTACTCCTAGACCCGGAGGACGACACATACAATAGGCACTTTCTCTTATCAAAGATAGGTAAATGACAAAGAAAGTAAAAATCACTTTAACTATGTTATCCTTATATGTACAACGAAATGTGTAAATGTTTAGTAAAAGTTTATCTCGGCTAACAACAAGTGAATTCAAGGATAAGCGTTTGTAGCGAATAGTTTGTAGAATAGTGAGCAATGAAAGTAATGTGATTGCAACACATAAGATTTTTAATGTATATTTGTTGAAAGACCGCCACATGAAGTCTAGTTTTGCGACACTTGCTTTCATGAGGTTCCACACAAGAGGCTCTTGATCGTCAGTTTTGCATCCTCTTGGTCCCGTAAAAGTTAAGAGATTCCTCCAGAACGCGTTTTGTTTGTTTACTTACTGCTTGCCTTGATAGCACACCGTGCGGCGGCTCGGTGGTTCCTTATTTGCAAGCTAATTTGTTATACGGTGGAGGCTCTGACCGTATGCTGGCCCCTATCTAGTATAAGCTAACTTCATATTATGCAAGGAATAGACCCAATGTACTGGAGGTATGGTGAAAGGGGTGCGATTTGCATTGCAAATTTAAAGAGCCCCGGATCCATGTGCCGTGTGCCAGCTGAGACGAATAGAAGGGAAGGCCCTGGAGGAGAAAGGAGAGGCGTCATCCATCCCGCAGGATGACTTGTCTTTGGTGGCTCTCCAGCCTTGATTCATCGCCCCGAGCAGCCGTTGTCTTACCTCGTATACTTGCGGTAGGTGCACATATTAAGGGCCTTCTACAGCACTACAGGAGAAGCTCACAGGATTGCCCAGAAAATATAATAGTTTTAAATTTTAAAAAAATCTCATGTTACATTCACATGACTTTCCCTACCTTCTATCACGTATTAGTGAATATACAAATTATTCTTACGAAAGTTTATTTTCCTATCTACTTCATTTTAATCGACATAAACCTTTCCAAAAAACACATTTCTTTACAGATACAAAGGGAATAATGGGACAAATGTTTATCATTTTATCACATTTTATTTGTAATGTAAATATATTTAATATATGTTGTTGTAATCAAAATGGTTACAGCTATTTTTCAGAAAATAAAAAAAAAATTCTAAAAATGTTCCATGTAAAGGGTAGTTTGAGTTGGGGGATTTCTTGAAAATTTTCGTGTCGCATCATTGGAAGATGCTGAACGTAAATATCAACTTTAGTATTTAATCGACTTTTGTTTTTGAGTTGTGTTGTTCACGCCCCCCCCCACACACACACACACACACACACACACACACGCACGCACACCTTTTTCTAAAAAGCCTTTTCTTTTAATTCAGGGAACCTTGAAACGTGTATATCCGGTTAAATCTGTTATCGAATTTTAGGGTGGAATGCAATACTTCGTCTACTTACTGCAGGTAAATAGTAGAGAAGATAGAAATATTTTGATAACATAATTAAATAACGGCAAAGCAAGCTTGAACATTTAATTAAAATATTTTATTATAATTTATGCTGTTTTGATATGCTGAAGACTAGGAATTGGCGAATTCTACAAATTAAATACCCTTCTAGAAAATACAATAAGGTATCTGTGATAAAACTAAGAGTACAGCTTTTTTAGGAAAGCACCAAATAAGAATAATTATAATAAAACATAGAATAAGAGCAAAACGGTCTTATATAATCTATTAAGATTGTGATTTAAACGATAGTATTTCAGGTTTTAACAATATCTACAGTTGCAATTTTTAAAATGAAGCGTGGGGAATAGTAAGTTTAGGTCGATCATGTTGTTTGTATCTTAAAAAACCTGGTGTGTTAGATTCACATAACTTTCTTTACCCTCTATCGTTTATAGTGGGTATACAAATTATTCTTGCAAAGGTTTATTTTTTATCTAGTTCATATTAATCGAAATAAGCATTTTCAGAAAAGCTATATAATACATTTCGTTAGGGTATACAGGGAACAGTGGTAATCAAATGTTTAAGAACTGGACGTTATATGCTGGTCTTAAAATTCCATACTGTTTCCTTGCAATCGCAAGAAACAATTGAAAATCGACGGGACCTACAAAGAATGACAACGTATTGAAAAATCTGATGTGTTACACTAACATGACTTTCTCTACTCTTGTACAAACTATTTTTACAAACGCTTTTTCTCCCATCTACTTCATGTTAATCGAGATAAACATTTGCAGATACTATCTTATTGCTAATTTTCTTGTTGATGTAAGGGTAATATATATATTTACAAGGGCAATATAGAAATACAGTAGCCTTTAAGCACATACATATCTCTTAATAGCTGGTTGCTAGGTGCAGCACCATTCCCTTTGCCACAGATTAATACTCTTTGCATATCCAAGACAAAAAAATGAATAACGAATTCCCATTTGAGAAAATAGGTATTGAAAAATTTAAGGGAATAACAAGCAATATCTCGAAAATGGTTCATCCAACAAAACAAATGTATATGACATAAATTGTGTATTTTAACGCGATCTACATTTTTTGTGTAGTAAAATTTTGTCTATCTCTTATGGTTTACCAGTTACGCAAAAGTCGTTCACAATGAAGAATACTTTTGGAGACTTTCCCAGAAAATTCAACATATACATTTTATTTGTCATAAAAATATCTTAAACATATGATATTTTAATCAAAATCGTTAGAGCCGTTTTTGAGAAAATTAAAATTTTCGGTAAATCTTCCATGTAAAGGGTATCCTGGGGTGGGGGGATTTTCTTGAAAACCTTCGTGTCGCATCTCTGGAAGATACTGAACCTAAATACCAAGTTTGGTGTTTATCCGACTGTTCGTTTCTGAGTTATGCTGTTCACAGACACACAGACAGACACACAGACACACACACGGACATGTTTCCAAAAATACTTTTTTTGGATTCAGGAGGTCCCAAAACATATATTTCCGGCGAAATCTCGGTATCGAATTTTTGGGTGGAATACAATACTTCCCCTACTTACTATACGTAGTAGAGAAAGTAAAACTCGAACCATTAATAATAGATATCTCAGAAATGTATGTCACAAAATATTTTATTTGAAATAAATTGTATGTTTTAAAGAGATCTACATCTTTTGTGTAGTACGTTTTCGTCTATTGCTTAACGTTTCCCAGTTACACAAGATTAGGTATACAAAATTCCTTCCGAATGAAGAGAAATTCACATGCTATTCCCAGAAAATTAAAGATGTACATTTTATATATCATGTGTCTTTAATATATGGTATTTTAATCAAAACCGTTAGAACCATTTTTTAGAAAATACAAAAAATCGAAGAAATGTTTCATGTAAAGGGAGGTTTGAGGTGGGGAGATTTTCTTGAAAATCTTCGTGTCGCTTCTTTGTAAGGTACTGAACTTAAATACCAATTTTGGTATTTATCCGACATTTAGTTTTTGAGTAGACACACACGCGCGGATATTTTTCTAAAAATGCTTTTTGTTTTGTTTTGGATTTGGGGTGGCTCAAAACATATAAAATTCCGGTGAAATTCTCGGTATCGAATTTTTGGGCGGAATGCAATACCTTCTCTAGCTAATACGCACGTGGTAGAGAAAGTAAAAACTAGTGAGTTTGGGACAGAGGTCGATATATCGTTTGCAGTTGTTACGAAGCTGCTATGTTGGTACAAACTACTTTACGACATTGTTTTGTTTGGGCGGTTGAATGTGAAGAGGTTGACAAGACAGGATAGCACAACCGGAACGAGCTGTAAAAGGTAAAGATGTTTCAAAGATGGAATTGAGTATTAAATGCTAATAGCAAAACGTGTGCATTGTATGATATTGTATAACTTATTATGAACATTCTAAACTAAATAAACGTGGCAAGCTAAAGTGTGGAAAAGTGAAATTTTCCTCCAACAGAAAGTGTAAAGTTGTGATTTGTAGTGATATATCGTATTCAGAAGTGATAATTCTGTATTGAGAGCATAATCATCAGTCAGTGACAAATGAGGGAATCTCTGGAAGTTACAAGGACCGATTCTAAAACAAAAACAGAAGAGGAGCTGGCTTTGCAACCCAACAAGTTGATATGCTCAAGCATTCAACCAGCAACACATGAGGTAAGTGATAAATGATAATTTAGTGTACAAAGACATACGGTTAATGCGATATTCCGTATGTTTAGTTCGTTGTAAACATCTTCCGAAAAGTCTCAATTAATTGATGGGCAGAATTCAATGCTATTTGAAAGTGAGCAAGGGTTTTGTTCCAAGTCTACCTTCCATAATTAGGTCGGTATCAGGCACTTTGTGGGTGTGTTCAAGACTCTCTGAAAGTATTGCAGATAGTTGTGGTGTGTTACTTATACGGAAGAACCGCGAACAACTAAGCTAAAGCATCGCGAGGGAAAATAACGAGTATGAGGCCGTAATGTGCCACAGTAAACAGGGTTCTCTGGTTTCGAGATTTGCGCGAGGTTAGGTTAAAGTTAGTGTGTGTGTGTGTGTGTGTGTGTGTAAATGGGTTTCAAATATCACTATTATCGCGGCTTGTGCTAGTAACTTAGCTTGGAAAGTTCTGCACATGCGCAGCATTTACAAAATGGAGTACTTTGTTTACATTTAAGGATGAATTTCGTATTTAAGAAAGTGTCTTAAAAAGGGAAGGACGATGGGTTATAGGCTTTCTAAATGTTCACATCTCTTAAACTCTGGATGTGCATTTTCGGTCCTTCAATCTTCCGTTAGGAAGGTATATGTGGAACCGTTGCCAGTGAACAATATTGTTTTGTTAATTCAGCAAAAAATATAGGTACTTGTTTTTACTTGTTCCAAGTCGACGGGCCCTTAAACTCCACTCCACCACCACCACCACCACCACTTGTTCCAAAAATAGGAGGTTATTGTGTAGTGTAAAGTAATGTTTTGGGGATGAAACGTTATAACATTTTTGAATTTAAATTTATTGTTGACATTTGCATTTACATACAATCGGCTGTCAAGCTGGTAAAATGCTGATTCGTCAATTTCTACAAAATAATATGTACATAACAACAGCACAATAGGTAGATTTATCAACAAGTCAATATCCCTATACTTATGTCTAGCATAAAAATGACCCATCTCCAAATTATGCTTAATACTATAGAAAGCGTTTTTAGTAATATAATCTATATACTCGTAGTTTTACAAAATTCGGTTTTAACTTTAATACCTTTTTTATCGAATTGGGTAACTTACCATATGTTACTTTCTCTACCATGCACATAGTAAGTAGAGAAGGCATTGCATTCCACCTAAAAGTTCGATACCTAGATTTCACCCAAAATACATGTTTTGAGGCATCTGAATAAAAAAAAAGCATTTCCAGAAAATGGTCCTGTGTGTGTGTGTGTGTATGTGTGTGTCTGTCTGTCTGAGAACAGCATAATTCAAAAACGAAAAGTAGGATAAACTCCAAACTTGGTATTTTGGTTCAGTACCTTCTAAAGGTGCCACACGAGAATTTTTAAGAAAATCCCCAACCTAAATTGTCCGTTACATGGAACATTTTTCGAAATGTTTGATTTTCTAAAAAATGGCCAACGATTTTAATTAAAATACCATATATTAAGAATATTTACATGACAAATAAAATGTATAACTTGCATTTTCTGGGAATAGTTTGTGAAGTCCTCTTCATTCGGAAGGAATTTTGTATAATGTTGTATAACTGGTAAACGTTACACGATAGACGAAAACGTGCTACACAAGAAATGTAGATCTCTTTAAAACACGCAATTTATTTCAAATAAAGTTCTTTTGTGGCATAATCCATTTTCGAGACATCCGTTATTAATAATTCGAATTATTCACTTGTTGGTCATTTTCTTAAAGTCCTGTCAATATTTAGTTGTTTCTCGCGATGTCATGGAAACAGTATGGAATTTTTAGACAAAGTAAAAAATAAAGTGATGATTACATATACTTATAAAGACAACTAAGAATAATTTTGATCATAGTATTCAGCACCTTTAAGATGAAAGCACACAACTTTAAACGTCCTTTCCTAAAAGTAACAATTCTTCCACAAATACATGTGTGTTTGAAATTGATAAATACACAGTGAAAATAAATCCAAATGTGTGATGTAATGAAATATCTGCGAACAATGACTGGGTGAATACGGTAGCATACAGAGCTGGTATCGAATAAATGAGATTTTTAATCCCAATCCATTTTCGGGCCTTCGATATCTGCCGGGCTGCTAATCAATGCACGCAGCTATTTGTAAACAAGGCATCTGATAGCGATTCAATTTATTTTTTACAGAGGTAATTCTTTATTACTTGATTTAACGCTGGCGGTGGTAAATTAAGGGCTATCATTTTCGGTTGCCCGTCCATTCGTTTTCCTTTTGCGGACAGAAAAATTGCGTGTTGATAAACTTGGCGAGTTATGTAGTTCCGTCCTCTTCATATCCAGGCAGAATGGATGGGGCAATTGAAATATATTTTATGCAATTTCGTGCTTGCATTTTCATCGCGATGACAATCTTGTTCTAAGCTCAGACAAAGCATTTAAAATATCACCACTGAAGGGATATCACAATACAGTAGAATTGTGATACATTTTCAGGCTTTCGTTTGGAATAATAATATCTTGTTAAGTTTTTTGGGGATATATAGTGGAAAAATTCTGATGTGATACATTCACATGACTTTCTCTACCCTCTATCATTTATTAGTGGGTATACAAATTATTCTTATTCAAGCTTATTGTTTTATCTACTAATCCAAATAAACCATTGCAGAAATAGCTACATTACACATTTCGTTATAGGTACAAAGGGAGCAACAATGGTAAAATGTTTAGGAACTGGACGGTATATGCTGGCCTTAAAATTCCATACTGTTTCCATGCAGTCGCGAGAAACAACTGAATGTTCAAAGGACTTTTAAGAGAGTGACCAAGAAATAAAGAATTTGAACCTTTAAGAAAGAATATCTCAGAAATTGCTTATGCCACGAAAAAAAAACTTATTTGAAATAAATTATGTGTTTTAAAGAGATCCACATTTCTTATGTTGTACGTATTCGTGTATTGCTTTACGTTTACCAGGTATGCAGGATTATACAAAATTCCTTCCGAATGAAGAGGGCTTCCTAGGCGATTCCCAGAAAATTTAAGATATTTGTCATGTGAATATCTTTCATGTATGATATTCAAATCATTATTGTTAGGACCATTTTTTAGAAAATTAAATGCTCCATTAAGAATAATTAGGGTGGGGGGATTTGTTTGAAAGTCTTTGTGTCGCATCCTTGGAAGATATTGAACTCACCAAGTTTGGTGTTTATCCGACTTTTCGTTTTTGAGTTATGTTGTTCACGCACTCACGCACGCGCGCCCGTGCTTTCAAAAATGCTTTATTTGTTATTCAGAGAGCCTCAAAACATATATTTCCATTTAAATCTCATGCTTTGAGGTCCCCTGAATCCAAGAAAAGAGGTTTTAGAAAAAGAGAATAGTCGGTCATGGGTTAAGCGATGGACGAAAACGCACTGCACAAACAACATAGATCTCTATAAAACACAATTTATTTTCACTAAGTTTTTTGTGGCATTTGCCATTTCTGAAATATCCATTATTATTGGTTCGAATTGTTCATTACTTGGTCATTATCTTAAAGTCCTGTCAATATTCAGCTGTTTCTCGCGATTGCATGAAAACACTATGGAATTGAAAACAAAAGAAGTCCAACTCCTTTCTCTTAATATTCAAAGCAATCTCATGTTCTGTGACACCTAACTCTAACCTCCTGGTTGAACACCAGTAACGCGAAGGATTACGATTGACTAAAGAAGCACCTGCCCTAGTGAAGCTGATTGGAAACTGGGCTCGCGGAGGATGTGCATGAATCTAATTTCGTCTTCTCCATGGAAGAGAGGGTGCGCGAAAGATTGATTTCCCTCGTTATCTGGCGCACCGAGTGGCTCGCATTCCTCACCCTAATTACTCTTTTTTTCCCTCTCTCTTCTTCTGCTTCTTGATACATAG
Source organism: Deroplatys truncata (assembly GCA_030765065.1). Taxonomy (NCBI): domain Eukaryota; kingdom Metazoa; phylum Arthropoda; class Insecta; order Mantodea; family Mantidae; genus Deroplatys; species Deroplatys truncata. Next base: position 22,057,336 of record CM060979.1, read on the forward strand.
CCTCTACGTGATATTGCGGCGGATCCTTCGATGATTTCTTTTGCCTGGCCTAAAAGTGGGATTCTCAATCACGACTGCATCGCTAATGTTCGCACATTACTCACTTCTCGACATAAACTTTAACTCATTCAGATCCTATGCATGTTCCATTCCCAGTGCTGCAACACATTCTTCATCTCTGTTATATTTATTTGAAAACACTTGGCGCTGTGCGGGTCTTTGTAGATCTTCAAAGCTTTGTTTCTGGAATACGGTTACTCCGTGAGAGCACTTTAGTATCTTCTTCTTCTTCTTCTTCTTCTTCAACGGATTACCCTACTCTTTGTATGATATACACTCCAAAAGACTTACAAGCCAATGGCTTGGGTCAATAGCCTGTCGAGGAGCAAGCCACTCCGGATCATAACGTATCCAGGTTGGGTGGTCAGACCAATGCCTGGTATGGTAGTGAAGAAGAAGGAAATGAAATGTAGTGATGAACAGGATGACAGGAAATTTGCAGATCAAATTATCCAACCCAGAATTCACCTAACGATCAAGGAAAACCGCGAAAAGACCTCCGGTCAGGTTGGTTGGTCCCGGAGGTTTGAACCCGGGATCTCCCGAATGCGAGTCACCACCTCGCTCGGTCACATATTGGGTATTTTCTTGCTTTAAACTTTTCTCAATTATCAAGAAGTAGATGGAAGAATAAGCTTTTGTGAGAATAGTTTGTAGAAAGGGTGTGGAGAATGTCATGTGAATGCAACACGTCAGCCTTTTTTTTTTTAATCTTTAACGCTATCCAATGTGCGGGAGTTTATGCTTCTAGGAGTGTTCGCCCCACGCTTGGGCACCAAACTTGAAGCAGATTTCAACCACGTATAGGTACAAACTTTTCGGTGGTCTTCGCCCCACGTTTAGGAACCAACTTTTGAGGCGGTGTCGTGTGTTTATTTTTATTATTTATTTTAATGTTTATTTTTTTATTGTATATGCCTCGGCTGCGTCAGTAGTATTTTGTACAGCTAGTATCTAACTAGGGCTGGTGCGGCTGAAGAATAAAGTTTACACAAATTATAATTGTATTTTACTTGTTTATTAATCGTTCACGCAGTTTATAACACTTCACTGATGTATCCTACTATAGAGCTGTGAGATTATTGTTAACTACACTTTTAACAGATAAATATTTATATATTATCCTCACCGCAAATGAATTACCATGTCTCACATACAATCACTGAACCCGTACCGAACCGAACTGCGTGGGTACGCTATCTTGTAGCGTCGACCGTCTGAATTTGTACAGTTCTCTATTTATAGTTTCTGATTGGTTAAGCCTACTCCAATAGAATACTTTATTTTTACTTTGGCTTTTCTTTCCACATCCACGTAACCATTTATAAACTATTTTAAATTTTACATTAGTATTGTTCCATGGCTTAATAGGAGCATTTTTTTTAACTTTCTAATTTTTTGTTGTCTCAAGGTTACCTTATTGTTAGCAACTTTGGCTTCTACTTTGTAATTCTGTTTGCTACGAAAAGCAGCTTGCTTCTATTCTCACAGCTCCTACATTGTTAAACTACGTAATACATTCACATAACATTATTATACATGTACATAATAAAATAAACATAATACAATGACTGTAATATACACTTTATATATTATAACATACGCACATTGCTTTTAGGTGGGCTGTTATTATATTTTATATTATATAATTAGATGATATCATTTAAGCGATAAAATATACTGCCTCAAATGTACGCATGTGTATGTTTTAGCATATCTACGTGAAATGCAGGCTTGTTTGAGTAACAGACGGCGGGGAGCGGTTCTTTTAGATCTTGAGGCTCAACCCTATTCAAATCTGCGAGAGAAAACCACAGGAAATCTATTCTAATATTATACAGAAAGAAAATGTGTACGGAAGTTTAAGTACGGTAAGCTCAAAACCATTCAACCAATTTTGATAATTCTTTCACTATTGAGAAGCCTTATTCTTTCTGACAGACATGGCCTATAAAACACCTTCTAATTTTAATTCATAATTTACTAAAATACTAAAAATTATTTACAAAGCCTATGTGCTGGAATATGGATACATTTACTTGTAAAAGAGCATACTTATGAAGATGACCTTGTCTTTTCGTTAAGAATGCTATGGAGTAGAACATAGTGTTGTTACACAGAAAATGCATGTAAAATAAGACAAATGCCGCGGTTATTTAATTCCAAGTATCCATTCGTAACCAGTTTGGAGGTATGAATGAGGGAGTGAATGTGAGTGTGTTTAATAGTACAAATTATTAAAATGCAGTGCTAAAATAATCTAGTTTAAAGAGTAATAAGTAGTGACAGGCAAAATACGAAGCAAAATTTTCCAAAATACGAAAATATGAAGGAAAAATCCCAAAATATTATAAAAATACACTTTAGTGTATTATAAGAGTAACCTTAAACCCAAAATGTCTTATACTTTAAGTATTTGGAGCAGGTTTACTTCATTAATTTTAAAAAATAGATTTTGCGGATTTTTGTCCATAGTTAATAACAAAATAAAATGAAATACAACAAAAGTGGAGATAATGTAAGTAGGATATATAGGAGAGAGCTGGCGCAGTTTTTTGCGTTTATATGGGAAAGGATAGGGAAAACGAGGCTAGATGCGACGGTTCAAGGAGGAAAATGCGTTTATATGGGGGAGATAGGGAATACGAGGACTGACGCTAGGCTAGACAGTGGTAGGAGGGGGAATGCATCTTATATGAGAGAGGTAGGGGAATATGAGGAGAAGTGCTAGGCTAGACAGAGGCTGAGTAATGTATGGTTTATATGAGCGGTATAGGAAAACGATGAGAGGTGTTAGACTAGACAGGGCTTGAAACGTAGTGCATGGTTTGTATGAGAGATATAGGAAAAGAGGAGTAGAGTATGGTTTATATGAGAAGTATAGGAAAACGAGGGTAGGTGTTAGGCTAGACAGAGGTTGAAAATAGAGTATGGTTTATATGAGTGGTATAGGAAAACGAGGAGAGGAGTTAGACTAGACAGAGGTCGAGGAGCAGAGTATGGTTTATGTGAGAGTCATAGGTAAACGAGAGAGGCGTTAGGCTAGACAGAGCTAGAGGAGTAGAGTATGGTTTATATGAGAGGTATAGGAACAGGAGGAGAGGTGTTAGGCTAGACAGGTAGTGTAGCAGTAGGAATATGGACTTATATACAGGAGAGATAGGGAATATGAGGTGCTAGACTTGAAAGCGACTTTAGACGTAAACTTAGCGGAAAACTGTTTCATGTCAATGTTCTAGACATACCCATCACGTAACCTATTCAGGGAAAAGGTGACTCGTTCAGGGGAAAAAGGTGACTGCTCAGGGAAAAAGGAGGTCTACAAAGGGAAAAAGTTGACTAGCAAAGGGAAAAACGTGACCAGCAAAGGGAAAAAGGCGACCAGCAAAGGGAAAAAAGGTGAGCCATAAAGGGAAAAAGGTGACCTGCAACGGGAAAAGCTAACCCACTAACACTAACAGGTAAGTAATTCAGCTAGTATTGCAAGAGGTTGACTGCATCATAGCAGTGTATGATTTCACATGTAATTCAGCTAGTATCGTATGTATTTAGGCTAATTCATCTAGTAACACAGAATAGATTCCAGAGGCTAACTGCATCATGGCTCTGCATAATTTCACAGATAATTCAGAGGGTATCGTAGGTATTTAGGATAATTCAAGTAACATAGGTGTTTAGAGTAATTAAGCAAGTATAACAGGAGGCTAGATTCCAGGGTTGGGTATAGCATAGTCTCGTATTTCACAGGTAATTCAGAGGGTATCGTAGGTATTTAGGATAATTCAAGTAACATAGGTGTTTAGAGTAATTAAGCAAGCATTACAGGAGGGTAGGTTCCAGGGGCTGGTATAGTTTCGTATTTTACAGATAGTTCAGGTAATATCGTAAGTATTTGGGTAATCAGTATAGTTTCACAGATACTCGTGATAATTTCGATCAGAGATTTGTATCACAGCTATTTAAGGTAAATGCAGGTGATTCAGGTTGTATCAATGGTATTTGAGTCATTTTAACAGATAATTCTGATAGTATCACAGCTGCTCGTACTAATTTAGAGCAGGAATTCGTATCTCAGTTAGTTAATGTAATTTCACTTGATTCGAGTAGTATCACAGGTATTTAAGTCATTTTAACGGGCAATTCAACTAGTATCACAGGTACTCATGGTAATATAGAGAGTAATTAAATTATAAAACATTTCTCATCCAACGTTACAACAATTTATATACTTTTTTCTAAATCTTACAAACTTATTATATGTTAAACAGTTATTGTACGATGCGGAGAGGGATAAACTGCATATTGGTTCACAAATTGAAAAGCTTTACGTCAACATACCTTTATTTTAGTTCTTTGTAGATGTCTCTCCCCTTTTATCTAGGCTTGAGACTAGCACTAGGATTGCTCCTAATGGCAGGGTTACCACCTTCCCTTCCATCTTCTTCTTTCTTCATCAGGCGTCAGCTATCTGCATATACAGCACACAGATAACCTTCTTTTTTAAGATTGTAGACTCACGAGAAAATCTTTATCTTTAACTTACATTCTTTTAAGCACTGTTTGTAATGGCGTAATGTCCATACGCATATGTCGTTATCCCATCCTCAGCAATAATTCTTTTATCATCAAACGGAGTCAATGCAATTTTATTCACTTGCACTGTAGCAAGAGCATGCTTTCGTGATAGGATCAGATTCATAGGTGTTCTGATGATTTCACAGGTTTTAAGACAGTCTGTATAGCTGTCAAACGAAATGTACTGCTTAATAGCGCTACGTTTTATACCTTTAATCTTTTTTATCATTGACCCTTGAATATCTAAGGCATACATCTTAGGACGTAGTCCAACAAAGCGTAGGATGATTTTGCTATTAGCCTCATCTTTAAATTTTCCCAATACCTTCTTGTTCTGAGTAGAGTAACATATATGGTTGGCAGGGTAATCAGCTGTATCGAGATGCTCAAGAAAACGTAGCTTGTCCTGGTACACATCTTCAGTTGTTACACGATGAATGAACGAATCAGTGTCCATATACATAAGCTTCAGGTTTTCAGCTCCATAATAAGGCAACAAAACGTCGTAATGATAGTTATACATTAATGTCTTGGAGATGTCCAACACACTCATACCAATGTATATAGGCTTGTTGAATACAATCTGACGAGAGGCCATATGTACAGCAGCTAGATTATCAGCATATATCGTCCTGTCGATAAACGTAGGCTTGGCGATCAGCTTCTCTAGAGTTTTTTCATTGGTCACCAGTCGTATATCCATACGGTTACGCAGGTTCTCCATAGTTTTTCCAAACATAGCGTTGTTAAAGAGCTTGTAGAGATCCTTCTCGAAATCATTTGCAGCTTGTTGTCGTAACCTGTTGTTAAATTCCACATAAGGTTTCAACCACTGAGACTGTCGGAATTGTAGCACACGATGGATTTTTGTTAGTCGTAGTCCATGACTAAGAGCTTGCTTCAAAGCCATGTAATGCACTACATACTTCTTTCGAGGTCCAAGATGAGGTATCAGTTTCTTTGTAGATGATTCCAATGGTTTCATACACTCTGGCAGGAAAGGTAGATCGTTGTGTAGATCGTGAAGTTCAGCAGGATACTCGATGTCGACTTCTAATATGTACCCATGAGGATCATCTTCTTGTAGTGTTTCTAAGCTGATTTCTTCAGGCGGCACCCACTGAAATCCACCATAAGGGAGAGCGTGACACATTGCCCACCCATATTGGTTATTAGCGTCGTCATATGTGATAAATTGGGTTGGTCTCGACGGATCAAACTTCTCCATATATGTGTTATTAGCCTCTGCATACCGATGGGAAACTTGAGATAAACCTCCTCTTATACCAGATTCCACCATGAGTAATTGATCATAATCCTGTAACAGTTCCAGCTTAATTCCAGTATACAGTAACATGGCGTCCCATGTAAGACCTGGAGAGGTAAAATAATGTGCAGGATCAACTTTGTGTGTTTTGAGGGTTTGCTCTCTGAACGTCTCAAAGACATCAGCTAGGAGAAGTACATCCGAAGTTAAGTAGAGATCGCTGTACTCTCCCAGGTTTCTCACATTAAACAGCTCCCATACATTTTTAGCATGATCGTAGTCAGCATCACTAATTTCTTCTTCATTTAATCTATTGTAGAAGGAGTCCTTAGGAGGTAAGCAGGTTTCGTTCAGGGCATCCCATGATGTAACAAAATCATATGGAAATACACCCTTACGGGTCATCAACTTCAATTTGTCTTCTCCAAAGTACTTTAGCGTTTCAGGATACGAGGTTAGATTTTTTACCAACTTATCCAAGCTTGTACTGAGGAACCGAAAACTATCTACAAACCGTAGCTTTATATCTCCAACATACTTGGAGAATGATATATAGCTTTCTTCAGAGTTAGGAATTACCTCCACACGTTCACTTGTGCAACCCAGCTCCTTAACAATGAAATGAGAGTCATATCCGCTAAGGTTATGCATGAAGACTGGTATATATTTAGGTGTTTTACAGGCTAAATTACATTCATTATGAAGACTTCCACGATATTCACCGCTGATGTGATCATGGTCGCGTACTTTATAGTTCTCTTCTGTAAAGGGTTTTCCACACAAGTAGCATGCTGAAGAAGACTCAAAATCCTTTTGCTCTTGATCCGTAAGTTTCAGAGGCTTAGCAGATTTGTATATGTCATCAATCATTTTTGCAAGAGATGTCAGGTACAGCATAAACTTCTGAGCAGCATCAGCACCACGATACACATAGGGTTGCTTAGGAAGACCAGTTTCGAGATGTTCAACGTTGGTTGATAGTTTAACGTAAACACAGAAGCTCATTGCTGTGTGCTCTTGATAAGGGGTTGTATAGGAAGTTTCAGGATTGGGTATACACGTATGGCATGGAGTGAGAATACTTTCAAAGTCTGCGTAGATGACGTAAGGTAGTTTCAACATCCTTTCAAAATTTTTAAACTGTACAATTGATTTGTCCTTTGTAGGCATAACTACCCTCGCAACACCATGTTGGTTACAGATGGTTGCATGTTCTTGTAGTTTTTCCAGTCCACTTCGTCCATATCGATTATCAAAATGTGTAAAGCAGCGCTTGCAGGTATAAACACGTCCATTATGGCTAGTTTTCTGGCGTCGAACGAGTTTCTCAAAATTCTTTATATATACGTAGTGATGTTTTCCACTGCTGTCATTCAATAGTAGCAGGTCGCGATGTTCAGGTAGTTCAATGTCAACAACCTTTATCGGATACACTTCATGCTTCTCATCCAGCCCGAAAACGTTAATAGACATCTTGTTAAACTTCTCAAATTTAGGTATTTGAGAAAGCGGAGTAGGGTAGGAAACACAGCTGAAGTCGTACTTATCTTGAAGTTTCTTATATTTGCTCACCCGTTGTGCATCCTTCTCAACGGATTTGGCCAATACAGAGTACATGAAACATAGCTCATCAGTTAAATTCTGGATGTTAATGCAGGCTTTTCTTGCTTCAACAGAGGGAGGTAGGGGTATGTAGCTACTTCCTCGCAACGGGTTGTACTTGTTAATACGAAGGCGTACCCCTTCCACAGTAAGCAAGGCCCAGCTGCTACCCTTAAGCTGAGACTCATCCATTTCAGCAACCAATTTCTTGAATTTCACTTCCAGCATAGAGTCCAGATCAGTTTCTAGGAAAACAGCTTGATTTCTGGTTTTAAATGTCTTGTCGCAGGTTTCTCCGATACTGTTAACAAATCTACACTCAGCTAACAGATTAATTTTCAAACTCTTGTGAATACCAAGCTCTTTATACACAGCCTGGATTATCCGCTGTTTTGCTTCATGCAGGTACATATTCAGGTCCTTAGTCGATTCACATCGTATAAAATACGATTTCAAGCGTCCATGGAATGAAGTTTCATATTCTTTCATGTCACACTCCTCCATTGCAGATAACAACTCTTGCTTTGACGGTTCTAATCTACGTTTCTTCTCAGGTCTGTTTATTTCACACGCATCTTCGTGTCGACGACCCTTATAACTGTCTTTGAAGGCTACGTTACAATATTTACACTTGAAGAGTTTTTTACAACGTAGCTCATGTCGTCTTTTATCATATCCACGGAGGAACTTCTTACAGCATTTACCACAAGAATATCCAGTAGCGCTTGGAATAATATCCTTATACGCTGAGTTATTCATCTTTATTCTTGATGTAATAACGTATTAATCACTGATCAATGAAATGTAGACCTTTTCACCTTGATACCACTTTAGAAAGCTGATTATTCTTGGAGAGAACACGATGTTAACACCTCAGAAATGATCAACAGAATGAATTTCAATGCCCTAGATCACCGTATTTATAGAGGAAGCACGAACCTTTATGCCTCAATTATATATCGTATTAACCCTTCTTCAAGGAAATGTACTCTTCTTCACATTGATAACACTTTAGATTATTTTCTGAGAGAACAGCGATGTTAACACCTCAGAGATGATCAACAGAATGAATTTCAATACTCAAGTTCGCTCTATTTATAGAGAAAGCACGAACCTTTTAATCAATTATATCCTGATTATTAATACTAAAAACGGTGATGAAGCGTGTAAGCTCTTATATATTTCAATTCGTGTTACACTGATGTTCGAGCGTCTCCGTATAGCTTCGTATGTTTAGAGAGAAAGTGTAAAGTATTGTGAAGATGTTATGTATTGTTCGGCTATAATCGTACAGATTCGGAGAGCTTGACTGGTGAAGGTGATGAACGATCCGTCAACCGAGCAGGAGGCAAGCAGTCCCTTCGCGCAACGAAACCTAGATGCAAAAGAAAGAAAATCGTGTTAGATGAGAAACCACCCAGACATTCGCCTGCAGACCATGGAAAACCATGAAAAAATATGTCAGAGTGAGCGTCCAACGGAACTCGAACCAGGGACTCTAAAAAGCACACGTGAAAGGTACAGATTATATAGAATGAAAGGAAATCGCTGACGATGAGAAACCACTCCAGCATTCGCCTGCAGACCAGGGAAAACCTAAAAAATATGATGTCAGAGTGATCGACCAACAGGGAAATCAAACAAAAGACCTTAGAAACATATAGGTTAAGATGTAAATCAAAATAAAAAGGTAATAAAATCGTGCTAGATGAGAAACCACCCAGACATTCGCCTACAGACCAGGCAAAACCATGAAAAAATATGTCAGAGTAAACAACCAACGACAATCGAACGAGGGAAACCATCAGATTACTCTAGAAGCAAAAACAAAGTTGCAAAAGAAAGAAAATCGTGTTAGATGAGAAACCACCCAGACATTCGCCTGCAGACCATGGAAAACCATGAAAAAATATGTCAGAGTGAGCGTCCAACGGAACTCGAACCAGGGACTCTAAAAAGCACACGTGAAAGGTACAGATTATATAGAATGAAAGGAAATCGCTGACGATGAGAAACCACTCCAGCATTCGCCTGCAGACCAGGGAAAACCCTAAAAAATATGATGTCAGAGTGATCAACCAACAGGGAAATCAAACAAAAGACCTTAGAAACATATAGGTTAAGATGTAAATCAAAATAAAAAGGTAATAAAATCGTGCTAGATGAGAAACCACCCAAACATTCGCCTACAGACCAGGCAAAACCATGAAAAATATGTCAGAGTAAACAACCAACGACAATCGAACGAGGGATACCATCAGATTACTCTAGAAGCAAAAAAAAGTTGCAAAAGAAAGAAAATCGTGTTAGATGAGAACCCACTCAGGCATTCGCCTGCAGACCAGGGGAAACCATGAAAAAAATCAAAGGGACACCTCGTTAATAAAACCAAATTCGTTCCTTCACGATCCGGGAATACGTATGATAAATTTAAAAGTCTGTGTAACGAAACTAATACAAATACCGTCGATGAGCGGTTCTCTGCATTTTTTAAATTAATTACCTACCAATAAAAGCAAATGGAATATTTCCAAATGATGCTCTGCTCCCGTGGGAGAGCATGTGTAGTCTGGCCTTCGAACCAGTTATTCTTTTCGTGTGTGAATCTTTTTGGTGAAAAAGGAAACTGAAGGACGTTTAAAGGGAGGGGCCGTTTCCAATTTATCACCAAGTTTCACATTTTGATTAAAATACCACATATTTTATATATAAATTTCGTATAACGTAGTACACAATGGTATAGAACGTTTTAAAAACACAATTCATTTGAAATAACGTCTTTTTTCTGTGGCATTGGCCATTTCCTATATATAAGATTGTTGTAGTCGTTTATAACGCTCCCAATATTATGGCCTATGACCTTTAGGGGATATCTCATTCTACTAAGCTATGATTGAACCCATTTCTGAGGTGGAGGCACCCAGCGTTGCGTCCGAGGGAGGGTGATGATGAGGATGGCGGTGGAACGAGAGGACCTACAGCTTTTACCATGGACACCGAACCACGTTAGGCCTTGGTGACACTTCACACGAGCAAGTCGGTGGTGAAGGTGTGGATAGGACCGCCAGAGCCTGGATTCGAAAGCCGGACCCTCAGTACGAGAGCGGGAAACGAAACCGCTGAACTATATAACACTGTTGTTTTAAACATCTGACAAATGACTCGGTTTCTTCCATTCCCTTGTACCTATTCTCACGCGTGGTGTATAGATTGTCTCAGTAAGCATTCGTGACTATTACAATTATCGCCAAGTATTATTTTACAAAAAGATTGGCTTATTCTCTTAGTAAACATAGGACGAAATCGTTTTTTAAACAACTCTCCATTCGAGAGATATTGTTTGATTATTCCAGCAGAGAGAGAGAGAGAGAGAGGGAGAGAGAGAGAGAGATCGAGCCATATTTGTTTAAAAGCTTTTTTTTCATTCACAGGAAATCTTCGAGAAAATTCGAGGAATTATTCAGTTGGACACCATTGCTAAAATAGTTTGTACACCCTTTGAAGAATGTTTACCTGACTGGCGGAGTCTCGGAAATACCTCTCTCGACAGGCTGTCGCCTGTACAGCTTCTTGGACATTTATACATTAGGAAGGCTATTGTGCTTTAAAATGGGATAGCTATGTTTTAAGCTTTCCACAACAAATGTTTTCCTGATAATTAATATAATTCTACATGAAGAATATTAATGATTACGTTTCAATTAAACGTATACTGTATAGATTCTGTACTTAAGCATTCGATTATATCTTTGTCATTATTTAAATACTCGATTACGAGAATTGCATACATGATATCAAAAATTGTAGAAGTTTTTCCACCCTTATTTAATTAAATTCATGTATATACTCTATTATTTAGCGATTTTTTCAATAATCATGTACATCATTCGTCAAAAAATCAGCGTACAATACGCATTTTTATACGTTTTAATGTTCGTTTATTTTTAAACCGCTGCATTTGCCTCTAATTACGAACAATAATTTTTTCAGATTTACTCAGATGTGTAGCTTGTAGAATCGAATTAGAAAATGTTTTAATAAATGTATTGTATTTTTTAGGTTAAAGCATCTTCATTTTTAAAGTTAGCATGCCAGTTATTTGTATTCAGCGTAAAGATATTCATATATCATTTTTAAATCCCTCTTCTTAAATATAATGTATCGCAATCCATTTTTAAAATCAAATCATACATGCGTTTAATACATATAATGGATGTGTTCATATACCCAATATGGCTGCCTTCACGTGTCGGGAACCTAACATGGAGGCAGTCATCGTTTAGAAGCGTAACTTTCATGTCGGCATCAGCCTGGAGCGAGCGGCTGGCGGGGAGGAGAAGGGTTGCGAAAGGCGGCTGAGGGATGGCAGCTGGAGGGAGTAAGGTAGGATGAAAGGCTGGCTTCATAAGACGTTGAGAGCTAGCCAAGCCTCCAGTCGGCCTGAGAGCCTCGTTCAGGGAGGTCGTATAGTTCTCGCAGCCATGTTAATACGCGTCGTTGTATCGCATGTTCGTTACGTAATTTAGTTTTTTACGCTCACTATACCATTTAAATATACATTCATCTAAGAGATATAATATTCGTCAGGATGTCAGATGTCCAAATATACATAACAAAGAAATTAGTTACTGATATAAATGTAATATCGTACGTTCACCATTTTATTTTTAATTACTTTTTTATTTTATTCGAGGGATGAAATTTGTATTCATGTCACTGGATTCAATCCTAGTCCTCCAGCCCGACTTGGAACAACAATCAATAACGAGCTACAATCCAAGGATATAATCGGTAATAATAAATTTTTTTTGATAAAGACCGTCAAATAAAAAGCCCTTGGAAACGTATGTATTTCCCCTCACTTCCCCTCTTCCCCCACCCTACAGTAGAAATGTTAAGCCGATTCTGGCCCTCAAAGGATTTGCCGCCATCTGATAAGGTTCTTTGATCTATGCCGCTAGCCCCGCCCCCTCCCTTTGAGGGCTTAGATGCCGCCTGGTAGCGCGTGCCGCTAGCCCCGCCCCCTTCCTTTGGGGGCTTACCTAATGCCGACAGTGTCTGTGCCGGCAGGTCCTCCCCCCTCCCCCTGTGGTCACGTGCTGGCGGCCACCCCTCCCCCACCCCTTCCGTTGTGACCTCACCCTTAAAAGCTACTGGACACCCGATCCCCCTACCCCATCCTTTCTAATCCTATCCCGTACACTGGGCACGCCCTCTCTTTGTGCTCTACTCCCACACTGGCCTCGGTATTGGAGTAGAGCAGAGAGGAGGGGTATCATGCTCCAGTAGCTTTTAAGGGTGAAACCACAAAGGCTAAGTGTTTTCACGTGTGCTATTCTTTCACCGCAAATCAGAGATACAGGACAATGTATTATTGTTCTCATCGTAAATGGCGGTGTCGGAATAGCAAAAAGCGGGGGTGGGAGTCGGCGGCATAGAAGAAAGGAATTTATCAGTGGTTGATATCGGCTTTGAAGCTGCGTATCGGCTTAACATTTCTACTGTAGGGTGGGGGAAGAGGGGAAGTGAGGGGAAATACATACGTTTCCAAGGGCTTTTTATTTGACGGTCTTTATCAAAAAAAAATTTATTATTACCGATTATATCCTTGGATTGTAGCTCGTTATTGATTGTTGTTCCAAGTCGGGCTGGAGGACTAGGATTGAATCCAGTGACATGAATACAAATTTCATCCCTCGAATAAAATAAAAAAGTAATTAAAAATAAAATGGTGAACGTACGATATTACATTTATATCAGTAACTAATTTCTTTGTTATGTATATTTGGACATCTGACATCCTGACGAATATTATATCTCTTAGATGAATGTATATTTAAATGGTATAGTGAGCGTAAAAAACTAAATTACGTAACGAACATGCGATACAACGACGCGTATTAACATGGCTGCGAGAACTATACGACCTCCCTGAACGAGGCTCTCAGGCCGACTGGAGGCTTGGCTAGCTCTCAACGTCTTATGAAGCCAGCCTTTCATCCTACCTTACTCCCTCCAGCTGCCATCCCTCAGCCGCCTTTCGCAACCCTTCTCCTCCCCGCCAGCCGCTCGCTCCAGGCTGATGCCGACATGAAAGTTACGCTTCTAAACGATGACTGCCTCCATGTTAGGTTCCCGACACGTGAAGGCAGCCATATTGGGTATATGAACACATCCATTATATGTATTAAACGCATGTATGATTTGATTTTAAAAATGGATTGCGATACATTATATTTAAGAAGAGGGATTTAAAAATGATATATGAATATCTTTACGCTGAATACAAATAACTGGCATGCTAACTTTAAAAATGAAGATGCTTTAACCTAAAAAATACAATACATTTATTAAAACATTTTCTAATTCGATTCTACAAGCTACACATCTGAGTAAATCTGAAAAAATTATTGTTCGTAATTAGAGGCAAATGCAGCGGTTTAAAAATAAACGAACATTAAAACGTATAAAAATGCGTATTGTACGCTGATTTTTTGACGAATGATGTACATGATTATTGAAAAAATCGCTAAATAATAGAGTATATACATGAATTTAATTAAATAAGGGTGGAAAAACTTCTACAATTTTTGATATCATGTATGCAATTCTCGTAATCGAGTATTTAAATAATGACAAAGATACAATCGAATGCTTAAGTACAGAATCTATACAGTATACGTTTAATTGAAACGTAATCATTAATATTCTTCATGTAGAATTATATTAATTATCAGGAAAACATTTGTTGTGGAAAGCTTAAAACATAGCTATCCCATTTTAAAGCACAATAGCCTTCCTAATGTATAAATGTCCAAGAAGCTGTACAGGCGACAGCCTGTCGAGAGAGGTATTTCCGAGACTCCGCCAGTCAGGTAAACATTCTTCAAAGGGTGTACAAACTATTTTAGCAATGGTGTCCAACTGAATAATTCCTCGAATTTTCTCGAAGATTTCCTGTGAATGAAAAAAAAGCTTTTAAACAAATATGGCTCGATCTCTCTCTCTCTCTCTCCCTCTCTCTCTCTCTCTGCTGGAATAATCAAACAATATCTCTCGAATGGAGAGTTGTTTAAAAAACGATTTCGTCCTATGTTTACTAAGAGAATAAGCCAATCTTTTTGTAAAATAATACTTGGCGATAATTGTAATAGTCACGAATGCTTACTGAGACAATCTATACACCACGCGTGAGAATAGGTACAAGGGAATGGAAGAAACCGAGTCATTTGTCAGATGTTTAAAACAACAGTGTTATATAGTTCAGCGGTTTCGTTTCCCGCTCTCGTACTGAGGGTCCGGCTTTCGAATCCAGGCTCTGGCGGTCCTATCCACACCTTCACCACCGACTTGCTCGTGTGAAGTGTCACCAAGGCCTAACGTGGTTCGGTGTCCATGGTAAAAGCTGTAGGTCCTCTCGTTCCACCGCCATCCTCATCATCACCCTCCCTCGGACGCAACGCTGGGTGCCTCCACCTCAGAAATGGGTTCAATCATAGCTTAGTAGAATGAGATATCCCCTAAAGGTCATAGGCCATAATATTGGGAGCGTTATAAACGACTACAACAATCTTATATATAGGAAATGGCCAATGCCACAGAAAAAAGACGTTATTTCAAATGAATTGTGTTTTTAAAACGTTCTATACCATTGTGTACTACGTTATACGAAATTTATATATAAAATATGTGGTATTTTAATCAAAATGTGAAACTTGGTGATAAATTGGAAACGGCCCCTCCCTTTAAACGTCCTTCAGTTTCCTTTTTCACCAAAAAGATTCACACACGAAAAGAATAACTGGTTCGAAGGCCAGACTACACATGCTCTCCCACGGGAGCAGAGCATCATTTGGAAATATTCCATTTGCTTTTATTGGTAGGTAATTAATTTAAAAAATGCAGAGAACCGCTCATCGACGGTATTTGTATTAGTTTCGTTACACAGACTTTTAAATTTATCATACGTATTCCCGGATCGTGAAGGAACGAATTTGGTTTTATTAACGAGGTGTCCCTTTGATTTTTTTCATGGTTTCCCCTGGTCTGCAGGCGAATGCCTGAGTGGGTTCTCATCTAACACGATTTTCTTTCTTTTGCAACTTTTTTTTGCTTCTAGAGTAATCTGATGGTATCCCTCGTTCGATTGTCGTTGGTTGTTTACTCTGACATATTTTTCATGGTTTTGCCTGGTCTGTAGGCGAATGTTTGGGTGGTTTCTCATCTAGCACGATTTTATTACCTTTTTATTTTGATTTACATCTTAACCTATATGTTTCTAAGGTCTTTTGTTTGATTTCCCTGTTGGTTGATCACTCTGACATCATATTTTTTAGGGTTTTCCCTGGTCTGCAGGCGAATGCTGGAGTGGTTTCTCATCGTCAGCGATTTCCTTTCATTCTATATAATCTGTACCTTTCACGTGTGCTTTTTAGAGTCCCTGGTTCGAGTTCCGTTGGACGCTCACTCTGACATATTTTTTCATGGTTTTCCATGGTCTGCAGGCGAATGTCTGGGTGGTTTCTCATCTAACACGATTTTCTTTCTTTTGCAACTTTGTTTTTGCTTCTAGAGTAATCTGATGGTTTCCCTCGTTCGATTGTCGTTGGTTGTTTACTCTGACATATTTTTTCATGGTTTTGCCTGGTCTGTAGGCGAATGTCTGGGTGGTTTCTCATCTAGCACGATTTTATTACCTTTTTATTTTGATTTACATCTTAACCTATATGTTTCTAAGGTCTTTTGTTTGATTTCCCTGTTGGTCGATCACTCTGACATCATATTTTTTAGGTTTTCCCTGGTCTGCAGGCGAATGCTGGAGTGGTTTCTCATCGTCAGCGATTTCCTTTCATTCTATATAATCTGTACCTTTCACGTGTGCTTTTTAGAGTCCCTGGTTCGAGTTCCGTTGGACGCTCACTCTGACATATTTTTTCATGGTTTTCCATGGTCTGCAGGCGAATGTCTGGGTGGTTTCTCATCTAACACGATTTTCTTTCTTTTGCATCTAGGTTTCGTTGCGCGAAGGGACTGCTTGCCTCCTGCTCGGTTGACGGATCGTTCATCACCTTCACCAGTCAAGCTCTCCGAATCTGTACGATTATAGCCGAACAATACATAACATCTTCACAATACTTTACACTTTCTCTCTAAACATACGAAGCTATACGGAGACGCTCGAACATCAGTGTAACACGAATTGAAATATATAAGAGCTTACACGCTTCATCACCGTTTTTAGTATTAATAATCAGGATATAATTGATTAAAAGGTTCGTGCTTTCTCTATAAATAGAGCGAACTTGAGTATTGAAATTCATTCTGTTGATCATCTCTGAGGTGTTAACATCGCTGTTCTCTCAGAAAATAATCTAAAGTGTTATCAATGTGAAGAAGAGTACATTTCCTTGAAGAAGGGTTAATACGATATATAATTGAGGCATAAAGGTTCGTGCTTCCTCTATAAATACGGTGATCTAGGGCATTGAAATTCATTCTGTTGATCATTTCTGAGGTGTTAACATCGTGTTCTCTCCAAGAATAATCAGCTTTCTAAAGTGGTATCAAGGTGAAAAGGTCTACATTTCATTGATCAGTGATTAATACGTTATTACATCAAGAATAAAGATGAATAACTCAGCGTATAAGGATATTATTCCAAGCGCTACTGGATATTCTTGTGGTAAATGCTGTAAGAAGTTCCTCCGTGGATATGATAAAAGACGACATGAGCTACGTTGTAAAAAACTCTTCAAGTGTAAATATTGTAACGTAGCCTTCAAAGACAGTTATAAGGGTCGTCGACACGAAGATGCGTGTGAAATAAACAGACCTGAGAAGAAACGTAGATTAGAACCGTCAAAGCAAGAGTTGTTATCTGCAATGGAGGAGTGTGACATGAAAGAATATGAAACTTCATTCCATGGACGCTTGAAATCGTATTTTATACGATGTGAATCGACTAAGGACCTGAATATGTACCTGCATGAAGCAAAACAGCGGATAATCCAGGCTGTGTATAAAGAGCTTGGTATTCACAAGAGTTTGAAAATTAATCTGTTAGCTGAGTGTAGATTTGTTAACAGTATCGGAGAAACCTGCGACAAGACATTTAAAACCAGAAATCAAGCTGTTTTCCTAGAAACTGATCTGGACTCTATGCTGGAAGTGAAATTCAAGAAATTGGTTGCTGAAATGGATGAGTCTCAGCTTAAGGGTAGCAGCTGGGCCTTGCTTACTGTGGAAGGGGTACGCCTTCGTATTAACAAGTACAACCCGTTGCGAGGAAGTAGCTACATACCCCTACCTCCCTCTGTTGAAGCAAGAAAAGCCTGCATTAACATCCAGAATTTAACTGATGAGCTATGTTTCATGTACTCTGTATTGGCCAAATCCGTTGAGAAGGATGCACAACGGGTGAGCAAATATAAGAAACTTCAAGATAAGTACGACTTCAGCTGTGTTTCCTACCCTACTCCGCTTTCTCAAATACCTAAATTTGAGAAGTTTAACAAGATGTCTATTAACGTTTTCGGGCTGGATGAGAAGCATGAAGTGTATCCGATAAAGGTTGTTGACATTGAACTACCTGAACATCGCGACCTGCTACTATTGAATGACAGCAGTGGAAAACATCACTACGTATATATAAAGAATTTTGAGAAACTCGTTCGACGCCAGAAAACTAGCCATAATGGACGTGTTTATACCTGCAAGCGCTGCTTTACACATTTTGATAATCGATATGGACGAAGTGGACTGGAAAAACTACAAGAACATGCAACCATCTGTAACCAACATGGTGTTGCGAGGGTAGTTATGCCTACAAAGGACAAATCAATTGTACAGTTTAAAAATTTTGAAAGGATGTTGAAACTACCTTACGTCATCTACGCAGACTTTGAAAGTATTCTCACTCCATGCCATACGTGTATACCCAATCCTGAAACTTCCTATACAACCCCTTATCAAGAGCACACAGCAATGAGCTTCTGTGTTTACGTTAAACCATCAACCAACGTTGAACATCTCGAAACTGGTCTTCCTAAGCAACTCTATGTGTATCGTGGTGCTGATGCTGCTCAGAAGTTTATGCTGTACCTGACATCTCTTGCAAAAATGATTGATGACATATACAAATCTGCTAAGCCTCTGAAACTTACGGATCAAGAGCAAAAGGATTTTGAGTCTTCTTCAGCATGCTACTTGTGTGGAAAACCCTTTACAGAAGAGAACTATAAAGTACGCGACCATGATCACATCAGCGGTGAATATCGTGGAAGTCTTCATAATGAATGTAATTTAGCCTGTAAAACACCTAAATATATACCAGTCTTCATGCATAACCTTAGCGGATATGACTCTCATTTCATTGTTAAGGAGCTGGGTTGCACAAGTGAACGTGTGGAGGTAATTCCTAACTCTGAAGAAAGCTATATATCATTCTCCAAGTATGTTGGAGATATAAAGCTACGGTTTGTAGATAGTTTTCGGTTCCTCAGTACAAGCTTGGATAAGTTGGTAAAAAATCTAACCTCGTATCCTGAAACGCTAAAGTACTTTGGAGAAGACAAATTGAAGTTGATGACCCGTAAGGGTGTATTTCCATATGATTTTGTTACATCATGGGATGCCCTGAACGAAACCTGCTTACCTCCTAAGGACTCCTTCTACAATAGATTAAATGAAGAAGAAATTAGTGATGCTGACTACGATCATGCTAAAAATGTATGGGAGCTGTTTAATGTGAGAAACCTGG
Organism: Deroplatys truncata; assembly: GCA_030765065.1. Taxonomy (NCBI): domain Eukaryota; kingdom Metazoa; phylum Arthropoda; class Insecta; order Mantodea; family Mantidae; genus Deroplatys; species Deroplatys truncata. The sequence goes on from CM060979.1 coordinate 22,076,598, forward strand.
GAGAGTACAGCGATCTCTACTTAACTTCGGATGTGCTTCTCCTAGCTGATGTCTTTGAGACGTTCAGAGAGCAAACCCTCAAAACACACAAAGTTGATCCTGCACATTATTTTACCTCTCCAGGTCTTACATGGGACGCCATGTTACTGTATACTGGAATTAAGCTGGAACTGTTACAGGATTATGATCAATTACTCATGGTGGAATCTGGTATAAGAGGAGGTTTATCTCAAGTTTCCCATCGGTATGCAGAGGCTAATAACACATATATGGAGAAGTTTGATCCGTCGAGACCAACCCAATTTATCACATATGACGACGCTAATAACCAATATGGGTGGGCAATGTGTCACGCTCTCCCTTATGGTGGATTTCAGTGGGTGCCGCCTGAAGAAATCAGCTTAGAAACACTACAAGAAGATGATCCTCATGGGTACATATTAGAAGTCGACATCGAGTATCCTGCTGAACTTCACGATCTACACAACGATCTACCTTTCCTGCCAGAGTGTATGAAACCATTGGAATCATCTACAAAGAAACTGATACCTCATCTTGGACCTCGAAAGAAGTATGTAGTGCATTACATGGCTTTGAAGCAAGCTCTTAGTCATGGACTACGACTAACAAAAATCCATCGTGTGCTACAATTCCGACAGTCTCAGTGGTTGAAACCTTATGTGGAATTTAACAACAGGTTACGACAACAAGCTGCAAATGATTTCGAGAAGGATCTCTACAAGCTCTTTAACAACGCTATGTTTGGAAAAACTATGGAGAACCTGCGTAACCGTATGGATATACGACTGGTGACCAATGAAAAAACTCTAGAGAAGCTGATCGCCAAGCCTACGTTTATCGACAGGACGATATATGCTGATAATCTAGCTGCTGTACATATGGCCTCTCGTCAGATTGTATTCAACAAGCCTATATACATTGGTATGAGTGTGTTGGACATCTCCAAGACATTAATGTATAACTATCATTACGACGTTTTGTTGCCTTATTATGGAGCTGAAAACCTGAAGCTTATGTATATGGACACTGATTCGTTCATTCATCGTGTAACAACTGAAGATGTGTACCAGGACAAGCTACGTTTTCTTGAGCATCTCGATACAGCTGATTACCCTGCCAACCATATATGTTACTCTACTCAGAACAAGAAGGTATTGGGAAAATTTAAAGATGAGGCTAATAGCAAAATCATCCTACGCTTTGTTGGACTACGTCCTAAGATGTATGCCTTAGATATTCAAGGGTCAATGATAAAAAAGATTAAAGGTATAAAACGTAGCGCTATTAAGCAGTACATTTCGTTTGACAGCTATACAGACTGTCTTAAAACCTGTGAAATCATCAGAACACCTATGAATCTGATCCTATCACGAAAGCATGCTCTTGCTACAGTGCAAGTGAATAAAATTGCATTGACTCCGTTTGATGATAAAAGAATTATTGCTGAGGATGGGATAACGACATATGCGTATGGACATTACGCCATTACAAACAGTGCTTAAAAGAATGTAAGTTAAAGATAAAGATTTTCTCGTGAGTCTACAATCTTAAAAAAGAAGGTTATCTGTGTGCTGTATATGCAGATAGCTGACGCCTGATGAAGAAAGAAGAAGATGGAAGGGAAGGTGGTAACCCTGCCATTAGGAGCAATCCTAGTGCTAGTCTCAAGCCTAGATAAAAGGGGAGAGACATCTACAAAGAACTAAAATAAAGGTATGTTGACGTAAAGCTTTTCAATTTGTGAACCAATATGCAGTTTATCCCTCTCCGCATCGTACAATAACTGTTTAACATATAATAAGTTTGTAAGATTTAGAAAAAAGTATATAAATTGTTGTAACGTTGGATGAGAAATGTTTTATAATTTAATTACTCTCTATATTACCATGAGTACCTGTGATACTAGTTGAATTGCCCGTTAAAATGACTTAAATACCTGTGATACTACTCGAATCAAGTGAAATTACATTAACTAACTGAGATACGAATTCCTGCTCTAAATTAGTACGAGCAGCTGTGATACTATCAGAATTATCTGTTAAAATGACTCAAATACCATTGATACAACCTGAATCACCTGCATTTACCTTAAATAGCTGTGATACAAATCTCTGATCGAAATTATCACGAGTATCTGTGAAACTATACTGATTACCCAAATACTTACGATATTACCTGAACTATCTGTAAAATACGAAACTATACCAGCCCCTGGAACCTACCCTCCTGTAATGCTTGCTTAATTACTCTAAACACCTATGTTACTTGAATTATCCTAAATACCTACGATACCCTCTGAATTACCTGTGAAATACGAGACTATGCTATACCCAACCCTGGAATCTAGCCTCCTGTTATACTTGCTTAATTACTCTAAACACCTATGTTACTTGAATTATCCTAAATACCTACGATACCCTCTGAATTATCTGTGAAATTATGCAGAGCCATGATGCAGTTAGCCTCTGGAATCTATTCTGTGTTACTAGATGAATTAGCCTAAATACATACGATACTAGCTGAATTACATGTGAAATCATACACTGCTATGATGCAGTCAACCTCTTGCAATACTAGCTGAATTACTTACCTGTTAGTGTTAGTGGGTTAGCTTTTCCCGTTGCAGGTCACCTTTTTCCCTTTATGGCTCACCTTTTTTCCCTTTGCTGGTCGCCTTTTTCCCTTTGCTGGTCACGTTTTTCCCTTTGCTAGTCAACTTTTTCCCTTTGTAGACCTCCTTTTTCCCTGAGCAGTCACCTTTTTCCCCTGAACGAGTCACCTTTTCCCTGAATAGGTTACGTGATGGGTATGTCTAGAACATTGACATGAAACAGTTTTCCGCTAAGTTTACGTCTAAAGTCGCTTTCAAGTCTAGCACCTCATATTCCCTATCTCTCCTGTATATAAGTCCATATTCCTACTGCTACACTACCTGTCTAGCCTAACACCTCTCCTCCTGTTCCTATACCTCTCATATAAACCATACTCTACTCCTCTAGCTCTGTCTAGCCTAACGCCTCTCTCGTTTACCTATGACTCTCACATAAACCATACTCTGCTCCTCGACCTCTGTCTAGTCTAACTCCTCTCCTCGTTTTCCTATACCACTCATATAAACCATACTCTATTTTCAACCTCTGTCTAGCCTAACACCTACCCTCGTTTTCCTATACTTCTCATATAAACCATACTCTACTCCTCTTTTCCTATATCTCTCATACAAACCATGCACTACGTTTCAAGCCCTGTCTAGTCTAACACCTCTCATCGTTTTCCTATACCGCTCATATAAACCATACATTACTCAGCCTCTGTCTAGCCTAGCACTTCTCCTCATATTCCCCTACCTCTCTCATATAAGATGCATTCCCCCTCCTACCACTGTCTAGCCTAGCGTCAGTCCTCGTATTCCCTATCTCCCCCATATAAACGCATTTTCCTCCTTGAACCGTCGCATCTAGCCTCGTTTTCCCTATCCTTTCCCATATAAACGCAAAAAACTGCGCCAGCTCTCTCCTATATATCCTACTAATGTATTTTAGTTATTTTGAAACTCTTAAACGTATAAAAAAGAAGTTACTGGTTACTTTGACCTTAATTAATACTAATTACAACATGTCACCAAAAGCACCGAATTGCGAAAATAAAGCTTTTCAAGAATAGTGGGCATTTACGTAAATTCGCATGACGTCACACATATTTTCTCAATGATACCTTGACTTGTTACTTTCTTTACCACGTACTTAGTGGGTAGAGAAGGTATTGCATACCGAAATTTCAACGGAAATACATGTTTTGAGGTCCCAGAAAAGTAGAATTTTTAGAAAAAGGTCAGTGTGTGTGTGTGTGTGTGTGTGTGTGTGTGTGTGTGTGTGTGCATAACTCAAAAAGGAAAAGTCGGATAAATTCCAAATATGATATTTAAATTCAGTATCTTAAAAAATGTGACACAAAGCTTTTCAGGGTCCCCCAACTACCCTTTACATAAAACATTTTCGAAATTTTCTATTTTCTCAAAAAGTGGCTCTAACGATTTTGATTAAGATACCATATATTAAATATATTCATATGAAAAATAAAATGTATCTATATTGGAATTTTCTGGAAGTAGCTTGTAAAGTCTTCTTCATTCAGAAGGAAGTTGTATAATCTTGTATAACTGGTAAACGCTAAGTGATAGACGAAAACATACTACACAAAAAACGTAAATCTTTTTAAAATACACAATTTACTTCCAGTAACTTTTTTGCAACATTAAGTATTTTCTGGATATCCATTACTGACGGTTCGAATTGTTCAATACCTTCATTCTTTTCAAGTCCTGTCGATTTTCAGTTGTTTCTCTCGATTGCATGGAAACAGTATGGAATTTTAAGGCCAGCATATAGCATCCAGTTCTTAAACATTTGACTATCGCTGTTCCCTTTGTATCTATAACGAAATGTGTAATGTAGTCGTTTGTGTAAGGTTTACTCGATTATAATGAAGTAGGGCAGAAAAATAAGCTATGGTAAGAATAGTTTTGCATACCCACTAATTGACGACAGAGGATAGAGAAATTCGTGTGAATGTGACACATCAGTTTTTATGAGTGGTACGTGGTTTTTCATACCGTTTCCTGGAAAGGGTAGCTTGGGCTTTTTAAATGTTTTTCACAGTAAACTGCACGAATAGTATATTTGGAATGCACGGATTATTGCTAACGGATTATTTTAAAATCTAAAATTCGTAAATTTTACAAAATATGAAGGAATATTAAGATTTTTAATAAAATATTAAAAGTTTACCAAAATATTATGATACCAAAGCCTAAAAACACTTGTTCCCATATGGTAGGCATGGTTTAGAATATTAATTTTTATATTTTGCCTGTCTCTGGTAATAAGACCATTCAATTGTTTCTCAAGTCAAAGCCCCCGATATAACCATAGAAGTTAAGGGGACAAGGTAGTCTGAACACATGGAAATTACACCTTAAGTGCGTTTAATTACAACTGCTCTTGAAGTTCTCAATGGTTTTTCCTGAAATTATTACGAATTATTCTATAAATCATGACAATTATTTCAAGTTGTTTGCATTGATAGCTTATGTAGTTGAGTCCGTAAAAATATTTCGTTCAGCAGAAAAATAATAAAATGTTCTCTTAAAACATGTGAATTCATGTACCTTTTTCTCTGATACTACTTGCAATACAGAATCACACGTTTGCATGCTTGTTCTTGGTATAATCAGCTATCTTCTGAACCTCAATTGTTTAGTTATGTATATGTTCACTAGACGTTGAAAAAAAATTATTTGCAAAGTCAAAAATGTAAAAATGTGGAAAATTTGCAGTGTTTTTGCTTTCTTAATATCACTAATATACATTATAAAATTATGATTATGGTTCAAAAAGTTTAACTATGTGTTGTATACATCTATTGAAAATTTCAGCTATCTCCCATACTTTCTGAGAAAAAGGTACATAAGTGTCCAAAAATGTTATTTTGAGAAAACTGAATTTAAAGTTTGAACGTTAAAATTCTGGCGTACATTTCAGGATCATAATCATCTGCACCTTCATTCCTGGATTACTGCAGCTTTTTTTGATTGCCTTCTCTTGGTCCTAGCCTTTCTTTTTAATTGCTGAACTGCTCGCTGGGCATGATATTGTCGTTCATTGTTAAAAGATACAAAAATGTTCTAAAAATGTTGCATGACAGCTTTAACGGAATGCAGACTAGCATTTAAATTGTATTTAAATGTCTTAAAAACCTCTTAACCCCCAAAAAGTATATATTTTCTGAAACTGGAAATAATAGAGATCTTATTAGTGCCTAAAACAAAAAAATATGATTTTTGGCCATTTCAGAGTACCTTGTCCCCTTAAGGAGGCTCCAGAAGAGTGTACAGAGAAAGTCATGTGATTGCAACACATTAGATTATTGAATTATGTTAGCACACGCACACCAAACTCATTTTCTTGTTAATTTCTACGCCACTTATCCCTTCTCTTCGCCTTCTCGTTGAAAGCTTTCAGCTCAGTACAGTCGTAAAGCGAGTATATTCAAGAACGTGGGGGCTGTATCGGTCCTTCTTGTTCTCAGCTAATCATAATTAGTCTGCCGAACTTTTGAAACTTTCCTTCCGGCAGAAGTTGCTTTCCTACATGTTTCACTTTTCATTAAATCATAAATTCAGTTTTGTTAGAAGAAGGGAAAAAGAAAGTTTTTATATTAGCCGCAGGTGGTATATGGTGGGCTATGTGATATATTTTATAACATCGCCGCAATCAGACGCAAGTGTTGGCTCAAAGTGGAGAGAAAGAGGAGGAAAAGAGTGCTTAGAGGTTGAAAAAAAGGCAAGTAGAGTAACCTGCTGTATTATTAACTCTTTCACCTTTTTTGGACAATGTGATAGCCTTATATCCCGAAATGTGCAGTGCGGCACTCCTTGTCGTAACTTCACTTTCAATGGCTCAGAAGCGCCGTAAATAATTTTTCCAGCGATGTCTTTTGATCCACATCCCGTTTTCGGGTTCTATGATGTTCTGCAAATTTGTGGTTTTCAAGAATATGTTTGTTGTTTTCTAATGTGCTGCATTTGACACCAAAGTCATTAGCAGTCTTGTTGTCCAGTACTTTGCTGTCCTGCAGTCTTCGCTTTGTAATGCAATGCAGTTGTCCAGATGGTGTTGGTTCATATCCTCTGCTGTATTGTGCACAAGATGCATTTAGGAGATGAGAAGATGTTGATCCGATGCAGGTGTTTGGCTAGGTAGCCATGTCCTGTTATTAGCCTGAATTGTGCAATTGCAGTTTTCCGTGGCAGATGTAGTGGGGTTTCTGGATTTTGCAACAGACATTCCCATTTTTACTTTCTCTACTACGTATAGTAAGTAGGGGAAGTATTGTATTCCACCCAAAAATTCGATACCGAGATTTCACCGGAAATATATGTTTTGAGACCCCCTGAATAAAAAAAAACATTTTTGGAAACATGTCCGTGTGTGTGTCTGTGAACAGCACAATTCAGAAACGAACAGTTGGATAAACACCAAACTTGGTATTTAGGTTCAGTATCTTCCAGAGATGCGACACGAAGGTTTTCAAGAAAATCCCCCCACCCCAGATTACACTTTACATGGGACATTTTTCGAAAATTTTAATTTTCTCAAAAATGGCTCTAACGATTTTGATTAAAATATCATATGTTTAAGATATTTTCATGGGAAATGAAATGTATATCTCGAATTTTCTGGGAATGTCTCCCAAAAGTATTCTTCATTGTGAACTACTTTTGCATAACTGGTAAACCATAAGAGATAGACAAAATTTTTCTACACAAAAAATGTAGATCGCGTTAAAATACACAATTTATGTCATATACATTTTTTTTGTTGAGTGAACTATTTTCGAGATATTGCTTTTTATTCCCTTATATTTTCCAATGCGTATACTTTTTCTCAAATGGAAATTCGTTATTCATTTTTTTTGTCCTGGGTGATGCAAAGAGAATGGAATACTCCACATAGCAACCAACACTTAAAAGATTTGACTATGCTTAAAGCCTACCAATTCCCCTTGCATCTACAACAAAATTAGCAATAAGATTAACATCTCGATTAACATGAAGCATATGGAGAATAATCGTTTGTAAAAATAGTTTGTACAAGAGTAGAGAAAGTCATGTGAGTGTAACACATCAGATTTTTTGTTTTCTGCTGCTGCTAAGAGTCTAGTGTTGTTCGTGGCTTGAATTGTTTCTTTCATTAGACGTTTTACTGAAGTGTACGATTTGGGTTTAGAGACTGCTAATTGTTTTATGAAGGATCCTTTCTTCGCCAGGAAATCTGCTGCTTCATTTCCAGGAAAAAAATGAATTGAGTTTATTTATGGATGCTCTTTAACTACTGTAGTCCTTAGCGTTCCATTCTGTATTGGACGTGAAAGACCGGTAATTTTGCACAGAGGCCTCTTTACCAGGCTTGAGGTTCTTTTTACGTACCGTAAACCTACAACACGGGACCATCGGCTTTACTTCCGTTCCGAAGGAAACCACGGTAAGGATTTTTACGCCCGAAAAAATCCATCCCCTCCGCCGGGTTTGAACCCGCGACCTCGGGAACTAGAGGTGGCGACATGGTAACCACTACATCACGGAGGACGGCTTCATTGCCAGGGGTTCTACAGTGGGAGTGTATCCATTGGAGTGTAACACTAAACTGAAATTGAGGAATTGGGAAATAATACTGTGGCATTCTTTTGTGTCAGAGGATCTTGGCCAACAGATGCTTGTATAGCTGTTCTCGAGTCGGAGAAGATAACTATTTTCTGGAGTATGTCTTTTCTTGCTAGTAGATTTTGGAGGGAAATTTTATAGCATGTATTTCAGCATCAAAATTTGTACTTTTTCCTGCATACTGGTGAAAGAAAAACGGGACATGTTCCACCTGCTCCGGCACCGTTTGTATATACATGAAGCCAGTCTTCTGAAGGGTACAGTTGTGGATAGTTTATCATGTTATTAACTTCAGATAATTTATATCATACGAGGGCGGATTGATAAGTCCATGACTTTGACGAGAGATAGGTTCTAATCACAGGTTTCTTGTTTGCACCTAAGTCTTACATCTATTCTGGGTATAATCGCAGAAATTCTTCGTCATTTGTTTCTTAGAACATTGTTGATAGCGTCTAAAATAAGCAGATGTGTGTTGCTTCGTAGAAAATAGAGAAAAGTGAGCTTCGTGTTCTGATAAAGCACTACTTTTTGCGTGGTAAGACGGCAAAGGAAACGGAAGAAAAGCTGAACAAGTATTATGGGGACTCTGCTCCACCACATGGCATGGTTCATAAGTGGTTCACAGAATTTCGATGTGGCCGTTCGAGCACAACAGATGCCGTGCGCACAGGACGGCCGGTTGAGGTCGCAACAGAAGAAATGGCGAACATAGTTCACGATATTGCGTTAGAAGTCCGCCGAGTGAAAATCTGTGAGATAGCCAAGAACGTAAACATCTTGAGTGAACGGGTGTATAACATTCTGCACGAATTTTTGGGTATGAGAAAGCTATCAGCAAGATGGGTGCCGCGACTGCTCACAGTTGAGAACAAGCAGAATCGTGTGACCATTTCACAGGGATGTTTGAACACGTTCCAGCGCAACCCAAATGAAGTTTTGCGGCGTTATATCACGGTTAATGAAACTTGGATCCATTACTATCAACCTGAAACCAAACAGCAATCAAAGCAGGGGATATCCTTCGGCGAACCTGCACAAAGAAAACGAGAACCATTTCGTCGGCAGGAAAAATCATGATAGCTGTCTTTTTCCTATTGTCACAAGGGGTGATAGACATCCAGTACCTGGAAAAGGGTAAAACGATCACAGCTTCATATTATACCGCAATGATGGGTCAGTTTCACAAGGAGTTATTAAAGAAATGAACCCATTTTGTGAAGAAAAAGGTTCTCTTTCACCAGGATAATGCATTCGCACACAAGTCAGCCATTGCCATCGCAAAATTTGTGGAATTGGGCTACGAACTGCTACCTCACCCACCATATTCTCCAGATTTGGCTCCGAGCGACTTCTTCCTTTTCGCAAACCTGAAAAATTGGCAGAAATAATCTCATATTTTGCAGACTTCGAAAAATATACTTTTTGGAAGGGTTAAAAAATTGGACAACGTGCATTGAATTGAAAGGAGACTATGTTGAGAAAAAAAGGAAAAAAATTGTTATTTTCTTTAAAAAGTCACTGACTTATCAATCTGCCCTCGTATCCAGACTTTTTGTCTATTTTTGCTATTAAATCAAGTTCATTGAGGATATAAGAGTTAGGGGATTTTCTGCAGCAGTAATAATTTCCCTGTTCGTTAGTACTTGCAGTGCTGTTTCTAACTCTTGGACTTTCTCGAAAAAATAGCTTGAGTGTTTAGTTTATAAGAATACTGATATGTGAATTGAAGAAGTATTGTTCTTCAACTGTTGTAGTTTATTGTTGAAGTTTTACTGTTGTTGTTAGCCACACGCTTGGGAAGCCAACTTGAAATTGTAGAATAGTTGCTTTAATTTAACTGCCCCACGTTTGGGCGCCAACTTGAAGTAATTATATTGTTGAATTGTTGTTTTTTTATTTATTTCCACACTTGGGAAACCAACTTGAAGAAGTTATTGTTTTGGAGTTTATTTAATCAGTTCCATGTATGAACGTCAATTTTGAAGTGGATTATTTATTACGTAATATACTGCTACGTATGAGAAGCTGATTTGAAGATGATGTATTTTTGTTGTTACGCTCCAAGTTTAAAAATATTATATTAACTTTGTTATTAAACTGTTTCTATAGATATTATTTATGTTTATGTTTGCCTCGGCTGCGTCAGTATTGTTTTAGAGTCACGTATCTCTTAGACAGGGCGTGGTACGGCAAGAATGTAGGCTTACACAGATTATAAGTTTAAATTCACTTCTTTTTATTAATCCTCGGCACAAATTAAATAGCACTACACTGATATTAAGAGCTGTGAGATTCCTCAATTTAAAACTTGTGCTTTGTTAACGCGTATATTTAATTTTACGATTCACACGAGAACTTAATATTTCTGTAGAGAACACATCTTCCATCCGGTCACTACCAAAGTCTACAGGCAACTGAACATATTTCAACCGTCCAAACCCGTAAACTTTTGTATTTCAAGTCTCTGATTGGCTAATCCTAGTCCAATAGAATACCTGCATTTAATTAAAGCTTTTTCTGGCTGTTGATGGGCTATTTTTAAACTGTCACAAAGTTTACATTATCGTTGCTCTAGTCATAAGTAGTAGCATTTAAACTCTTGTGGTAATATTACTTATATATGTTTGTATTTAACATTTTTGTAGCCCCACGTTGTGGAGCCAATTTGCGATGGTTTTACTTATAATGTTTGTGTATTTGTGTTTACTTCACGCGTTGAAGCCATCTTGTGACGTCATTCATTTGTTAGGTTTGCTAGCTCCATCTGGTGTTAGCAATTTGCGGCAGTATTAGTTTTTTTGTTTAAAAAAATGCTAGTTATTTTATTTAATTTTGGTTCTTTGTCCTCCGGCTAGCTATTATCTTTTTCTTGGGTCGAGCACTTCTCTTTATACAGGTTGTGTAAACGGAAAGGAATCTTTTATCCAAAGATAACACTGATGAAAGAAATTTGTTTTATACTTTTATTGTCGAACACGTTAACTATGACATTTACACATTGATCTTGACACTCGCCAAACTGAAACTGTTATAATAACTTCTTACTGATCACTTTTAATCCACGTACTTCAACCTTTTGTATAATTAACTTTACAACACTTTAGATTTTTCATAATTCTGCTACGCGTAACTTGTGAATCTATAGCCGACGTGTAATATTTCTGCTGGACTGAAGGCGACGTGTATCATACAAAATATTTTCGATGAACTGACTGACTGAAGGCGATGTGTACTTTACAAATATTTTCGATGAACTGACGGGAATGCGACGTGTAGTGTACAAAGAATTTTGATGACATGACGGACTTTACCTCTAACCTACCCTATTTATACTCCTACACACCGATATGCCTAAAGATTATAACTGAACTGCAATTGGCTAATAAAACGCGCCAACATTAGCGTCTATTTTTATATCCAATGAAAATTATGAATACATATGCTCTAGGGAAACGTTCCAGAAGATTCTCAAGGAAAAACGCGCCAATATTACGTCATTATTGCCTCAAGGTTACCTCATTGTTACCTCATTGTTAGCAAGTTAAACTTATTATTCTCACAGCTCTTACATTATTAAATTACCTAATGCATTCACATATAATTATTGAACATGTTTACAATAATATAAGCATTAGCAATGACTGTTACATACACTTTTACAAATTATTACATACTTATTGCTTCAAGGCGTGCGGTTATTGAAATTACACATTATATAATTCAAGTGTTATAAATACTGTCTCAGAATTCTTACAATAACAAATTTGTTTCTTTCGCTAAGCAGAGTAACAAGAAAAAGGTCACATATCTGTGGGAAATTGCATTCTTCACTTGCATATCTGTCAACAATATAATCAGAAAATTCATCTAATATTTGATCCTGAGGCTTGACAGACATCAGGTCATACTTCCATCGTAAAGGAGATGTGCTGACTGGCTGTAATCGGAGTGCAGCGACTTAAACCTCTAAGCAGCTTGTGTACCCACAGAGATATAAAATTATAAAAGTTTTAAGTTGGCACATTCAACTGGGTGGACGTTTTCAAACATCAAAGAATGAACAATGCGCCACACTCAGCATTGCTTTATTCCATCATATTACGTTAACCTAGCGTGTTTTTGTTTCCCCCACCCTTTTTGCTCTCTTTTTTTTATGGAATTCTTAGAGGTCTTTTCATTCCTTCCTTTCTTATCCTATAATTTACTATTTCTGAACACCGGGTAGCCTTAGCTGTTTCTTTTACTGGTTTACTAACGCCAATTTTACTTGCATTACTAACAATTTCATCATTATTTTACGTTTCTTCTTAATTTACCAACATTTCGTCTTTTCCTAGTTTCCCCTTCCATAAATATAAATATTTACGTAAAAAGTTAAATAAATAATCTACATAACACTTCACAGTTTTCCATACGCTATAAACATACATCCCTCCTTACAACTGATGTTAATCTTTACTACCTCCTGGCTCCTGTTGCATAATACAAGAGAGCCAAAAAACTAAGAACCGGCTGCGTGGTGTTTTTCCTGTCCACATCCTCGGCGCTCGTTGCCGTCTGCTGCTATCATAGAAAGGCACGTATGAAACCATACAACATTTTTAAAACTACTTTTAAAGGCTTTACTTACCAACTTTACGAAAGGAAATGCTGAAACTGGCCATCGTCGTTGTCCATACATTTTTGGCACCTCTTTAGGAAACTATCCATCACTTGCCGTAGTTCACGTTGAGAAGTTTCCTGGCGGATATTTTGTTTTAATTCTTCCAGGGTTTGTCTTGTATACTTTGTTTTAAATTACCCCAGAGATAGAAATCGCAGGGGGTTAGGTCGGGGGACCGAGGGGGCCACAAATCTCTACTAATCATTGTGTCCTCAAACACACTTTCATAAAGGTGTTAAGTAAAGCCTTTAAATGTAGTTGGTTTCATCCGCGCCTTTCTATAATAGCGGCAGATGGCAACGAACTCCGAGGACGCGGACAGGAAAAACACCGCGCAGCCGGTTCGTAGTCTTTTGGCTACCCTGTATGTTTGATTCATATGGTTACGGGACTGTAAATTTTACAATTTTCTTTCAATATTAAGATAAGTGATCATTTTAAATAAGGAACCAGTTTTATCGTACAACAACCTATTCCACAATAGCAGCCAATGAGAGGTGACTAGTGCACGTGACCGTTACTTATAAGATACGGCGCAATATAGTTCTACGGAACAGGATTTAAAGGCAATATCTAAGTCTTAATAGACTTGCATTGGTTGCAGCGGTCCACAGGATTATATTTTCTGGATCCTTTTTATTCGTAAAAACACTTTCAGCATTTCTCTTTGGTGTTTTGCTTGAAAACTGCCAGCGATGCAGGTTTTGGAATCAAGCTAGTTAACCTCTCCAAACAGCAGCAGGTTGCTGCAAACCTTTGATCTTTTTTTTTGAAGACAACATAGACGTTAAAGAACCAACAACAACCTTAAAGCCTGAAGTACACACGTCGAACGCACCTGCAATGCAACTGAAAACTCGTCCTCATTAAGGAAAGCTTTCTGCAAGCATGTGGCTCTCATCAAGCTTGGGCGGACGTGTATTTTTTCATCAGACATCCGGTTTCCACAACTGGAAAAAGGTATTTGTGCCACAATGCTCATGTAGATGTCGTTAGTTGAGAAACAACCACGCATGTAGCGCGCACACACACGCACGTAAGCACCCACATTCACGCACCCCTGAGTAAGGCAGTACCAAAGGTGGGAAAGATTGGGGACGGAGGGAAGGAAGGTTTCAAATCTTTATCCTGAATAATCCAGCGTAACTTCTCTCTACAGTGGAAATCATTTGATGCATGAGAACAGCAAGTCCGTTCCAAGGCATGGAACAAGTCGAGTACCTCATTATAACAGCGTCAGTTCCTCTTTTTCTCGACACGCAGGGGGACAACAACACACACAGCTATTTTCAATGGGCAGAACAACTTGTGACTCTCCCAACACTCGCTTCTCGTGTACACCCAAACATGCACACATTACAAGACAACTACGACTGCAACCACTTGATTAAGGAAGAAAGGGAAGGATGCAATATGTCGCGTTCCCTTCCTCCTCAAGGACTATGCTTTAAACTACCAGTTCTTTTTTTCTTCTCTCCCTTGCGGTAAGGAGGCTTTAGTGTAGCTTGCTTTCTGATTGCGAGAAAGGGTAGAGTAAGAGGGGGGGGACAAAAATGAAGAAGTAAAGCGAAAGTTGGAAAGATTAAATTGCAATTTTAATACGGGGAAAAACGGAAAACAGACCACCAGCAGCATGCTGAAAGAATTCCATAACTTTTGGAGTTTAATGGAGATAGTAATTTTGTTGGTGCTGTCTTGAAATTTTCGGACGGTGAAATATATATATATATATATATGAAATTTCAAAATAAAAGTAGCTAAATTAATTGCAACTAGACTTCCTTGATGAAGAATGCTATGAATGATGAAGAATATTCAGAGAGAAATCTCTAGGTCTCTGGATTGACAATCACTTCAGGGGGATTAAATAGTAAAAATTGTCCAAAAATGACATTTCTAGTCCTTTGAGTAGTATTATAACCTTCAGAGTCCCTATACGATACCTCAGGTTTCGGATTTTTCTCGCTCTATGAAGACGTCAAAGTAATAACAGCAGGTGGCATCACGTTTCACACATTCTACACTATATACTCTATGTCTGTCTGCTGTGCATTGGTGGTTGCATTAAAAAAAACATAAAAACTTTGCTGTAGACCTAAGGTTTCATATATGATGCCACCCCTAAAACCCCCTAGAATCTCCTCAAAATAAAATACAAATTTGATTTCTTGAATATCATTAATAACACGCAATCCACAGAATAAAATTTATAGCTGGTTAAATCTCACTTTAGACCCCAAAAAGCCTGTTTGATCTAGGGATTCGGGAGAATAAATTGGAATTTCCTGTTTAAATGAATATACATTTTATTATTTTTAGCGACACCACTTCTGTTTTACATATATTACTTTCTCTACTACGTATAGTAAGTAGGGGAAGTATTGCATTCCACCCAAAAATTCGATACCGAGATTTCACCGGAAATACATGTTTTGAGTCCCCCTGAATCCAAAAAAAGCATTTTTGGAAACATGTCCGTGTGTGTGTCTGTGTGTGTGACTGTGTGTCTGTGAACAGCATAACTCAGAAACGAACAGTCGGATAAACACCAAACTTGGTATTTAGGTTCAGTATCTTCCAGAGATGCGACACGAAGGTCTTCAAGAAAATCCTTCCACCCCAGATTACCCTTTACATGGAAGATTTTTCGAAAATTTTAATTTTCTCAAAAATGGCTCTAACGATTTTGATTAAAATATCATATGTTTAAGATATTTTCATGACAAATAAAATGTATATCCCGAATTTTCTGGGAATATCTCCAAAAGTATTCTTCATTGTGAACGACTTTTGCATAACTGGTAAACCATAAGAGATACACAAAATTTTACTACACATAAATGTAGATCGCGTTAAAATACACAATTTATGTCATATACATTTTTTTGTTGAGTGAACCATTTTCGAGATATTGCTTGTTATTCCCTTAAATTTTTTAATACTTATTTTCTCAAAGGGGAATTCGTTATTCCTTTTTTTGTCTTGGATATGCAAAGGGTATTAATCTGTGGCAAAGAGAATAGTGCTGCACCTAGCAACCAGCTATTAAGAGATATGTATGTGCTTAAAGACTACTGTATTTCTGTATTCCCCTTACATCTACAAGAAAATTAGCAATAAGATAGAGTCTGCAAATGTTTATCTCGATTAACATGAAGCATATGGAGAATAAGCGTTTGTAAAAATAGTTTGTACAAGAGTAGAGAAAGTCATGTGAGTGCAACACATCAGATCTTTTTTTAAAATTTGTACTGCACCTGCCACTTTGTGCTGTGAATTTTGCACCTGTCGAGCGGGATGGCTTAGTCGGTAATGTCTGTGACCTATATTTGAGCAGTTCCGGGTTCAAATCCCCGGAACAGACCAATCTGACGGAAGGTTTTTTTTGCTGATATCCTCGGTCGCTAGGTGAATGCTGGGTTGGATAATTTGATCTGCGGATTTTCCTATCATCTCTTTCGTCACTGCATTTCATTTCCTTCTTCTTCACCGTCATACCAGGCGTTGGGCTGATGAACCATCCTGGATATGCTATGATCCAGAGTTTGCTTGCTCCTTGAGAGACTAATGACCCAGCTTATAAGTCCTACAAAGGGGAGGCTAATCGTTAAAGAAGAATTCTATACTACCTAACAGGAAAAAGTAATAACTTCTGCGCACTTTGGAGTAACGAGGTAAATTTGACCAATCTTTTAGGGGGATTTTTCTTTAAAAAATCTGATGTGTTACACTCACATGACTTTCTCTACTCTTGTGCAAACTATTTTTACAAACTCTCATTCTCCATCTATTTCATATTAATCGAGATAAACATTTGCAGAAACGCTCTTTTGACATGCAAAGAGAATTACATTTTACACATAGCGACCAGTTCTAAAAATATTTGACTATCGCTTAAAGCCTACTATGTTCTCCTTGTTTTGTATTTGCAAGGGCAATATAGAAATACAGTAGCCTTTTAACATAGACATATCTCTTAATAGCTGGTTGCTAGGTGCAGCACCATTCTCTTTGCCACAGATTAATACTCTTTGCATATGCAAGACAAAAAAATGAATAACGAATTCCCATTTGAGAAAAAGTATAAGTATTGAAAAATTTAAGGGAATAACAAGCAATATCTCGAAAATGATTCACTCAACCAAAAAAATGTATATGACATAAGTTGTGTCTTCGCGATCTACATTTTTTGTGTAGTAAAATTTTGTCTATCTCTTATGGTTTACCAGTTATGCAAAAGTCGTTCACAATGAAGAATACTTTTGGAGACATTCTCAGAAAATTCAAGATATACAGTTTATTTATCATGAAAATATCTTAAACATATGATACTTTAAACAAAATCGTTAGAGCCATTTTTGGAAAAATTAAATTTTCGAACAATGTTCCATGTAAAGGGTAATCTGGGGTGGGGGGATTTTCTTGAAAACCTTGGTGTCGCATCTCTGGAAGATACTGAACCTAAATACCAAGTTTCGTGTTTATCCGACTGTTCGTTTCTGAGTTATGCTGTTCACAGACACACACACACACACACACGGAAATGTTTCCAAAAACGCTTTTTTTGGATTCAGGGGGCCTCAAAACATGTATTTCCGGTGAAATCTAGGTATCGAATTTTTGGGTGGAATACAATACTTCCCCTACTTACTATACGTAGTAGAGAAAGTAAAAAGCTACTGTTAAATATGGCAGCTTCTCTATGCTCAAACTTTGTGGCTCCTTCTTTGCAAATATATGTGTCCGTTTTCTCCATGTTTGCGTGAATAACTTTTTCCGTGAATTACATTTTCTGGTATTAATGACCGGTTTTCTCGGAAATGATTGAAGACAAATTCCATTTTAGGATTATAAGAAAAACCTCTAATTGCTTTTGTGGATCTACTTAAAATCTCTATATAGAATTTTTGGGAATGTGATATTTCCCCTAATTTCTATAGGTAATTACTAGAGATTGTGGAAATCTAAAAAGTTTATTTCAGACCATTTATTCATCGTTTCCAGGGAATTAAAGTTAATGGTTATTATGAAAGGCAAAACACGCATAAAACGCAAGATGCATCGTTATAAAACCTACAGCACACCTCTTATGAAATGCAAAGAAATCTTTATAAAATGTAAAACACCCTTTGAAGGCAACCATGATGATTTGTTTTTTTTTTTTGCCTGGACACCATCAACCAATCGTGCACTTTCGTAGCATTCGCTACCTACCTCAAAAGTATATAATTCTTGAACAAATTTGAGCTACGACATTTTGTTACATTTGTACGCTATTTACAATTGAATTACGAAAGTTTACCATTTTTGCACATAACACAACAGAATATTAGTTTATTTAACAAATTGATTGTTAATGTACTGCTGATTCCTGTATGTCATGTGGAATAACAGTTTCGTCGCTTTCCGAGCTCATGTTATTTAAACGTTAATTTAAGAAACTCGTATGTTACAATAACTGTAAAATGACGACCGCACACTTATTTGCGAGTATTTCCATGGCAACGGGTTCTAGCAACGCAGTTTTCACTAAATCACTCCATCGTTGTTATTATTATCAGGAGACCTTGGTCATTAATTCATATTGCATCTCCTACACTTCAAAATGACAAACTACGGGCACAATTACATTCTTTTGAGGTAGGGAGCGGAATAAATTATGTATGAAACTTTTGTAGAAATTTTCTTTTTTGAACTTGCAAATTATCAGATCTCGCCTGGCGGCTCGTTCTGAAAATTTCTCGCGCGTTTAAAAATATGTCGCTTTCAATAGTGTTGCACAAGCAACTTTTTGGTCGACCACACTATAACACGCCGATTACATGTGACGTAAGTGAACTAGAATGGCATCCATTGCGCTTCAGAAACTCATCTACTCGGCAGCGCGCGCAGCTCTCCCATACATTTTAACACCTTCAAAGCAGCAGTCTACTGGTATCCATTTCCCAGATAAACAATAAAATGTGTATTTAAAATAAAATAAATTATGTTTATTGTAATTTTAATATTACAATAAATTGAGCTCATTTCCTTTGCTTTAATATGTCTTGTTGTCCGTTACCTACAAAGCATAGGTAATGGACTCAATAGTGTTGTTGTTGATCTAATGTGCAGGATTTTCAGCCATCAATTTTTCCCTTGCTAGCCAATATAAATTGTGTATCTTCCCATCTGGTGCAGCTTTCCTCAATTGTGGGCATTCTAGTAGGTATTCTCCATTTAAAATCTTGTCAGCATTGCAAATCTTACATGCTTTGTCATTCATAAAACCAAATGTATGTAGATGTTCAGTCAGACAGTCATGTCTATTGGCTAATCTGAAGTGAGCAACGGCTTCTTTCCTTGGGACATTTTTTATTTTTTGTACTATTTATTTTATGTTGGAGTAATTTTTGTTAGTAATTTCCTTTTGAATATTATATTGGTATTTTTATATATTAATTTTGACATTTTTTTAGTTTCATATCTAGTCCACAAGACTATAGGTTTTGAATATAACACTGCACCCTTTTTGGCCAGAAAGTCTGCTGTCTCGTTACCATTCACTCCCACATGGGCTGGTACCCACAGTAATATTATCTGTTGAAATTTTGTTTGTAGTAATCTATAATAAGATCTCACATTTGGACTATTATATCGTTCTATTGCTTGAATGGCAGAAACTGATTCTGTGAGAACAACTACTTTATTTTCTTTTATATCAGTCCTGTAGTATATCTGTTGTAATGCTCGTTGTATTGCAACAAGTTCACTATCAAAATTTGTGGATTGTCTAGGCAATGTAAAATAGTGTGAAAAGTATTTACAGTATATACCACCTCCCACATTATTTCTCAATTTATCTACAGAACCATCTGTATAAATTCTAAGCCACTCTGTTTCGGGGAATTGGTTATGTAGATGTTCAAGTGTAGCAATTCTGCATACTTTGGTGAGTCTTCTTATTTATTTAGTAGTTCTATCAGCTCTTTAGTTGTTACTATTTTGATAAAATCCATTGGGTTTGTTCTAGGAGAATGAGGAGTGCATTTTTCTGATAAATTTAGGTAATTATAATTCTTATCTAAAAAGGATTTGTTTGTAATCTGTGTTTTAGCTTGTATCATCTAGGTAGCTGTTGAAAGCATTGATGTTTGCTTGGGTTTGTTTTTAATTTTACATATAATTGTACAGTTTGTGTTTCGATGTTGGCTTTCATTTGTTTATTAATTGTTCCAGCAAGAAGTGCACTAACTGGCGTTGTTTTCACTGCTCCTGTTATCAATCTTAAACAATGATTTTGACATTTCTCAATCATATTAATTTTACCAGCGGTTGCAGTTAATAGTAATTCACATCCATGTTTTCGTACTGGTTTTATGTAGCTGTTGTATGCTTTATTTAAAACCTCTATTGAACTGTCTTATTTAGATCCGCCTAATCTCTTCAATATGTTACTTCTTTTAGTGGCCTTTTGCGTGAAATTTTGTACATGGTCTTTCAGTTTTAGTTTTCTATCTAGTGCAATTCCTGGATATTTAATTTCTTCAGCATATTCTATTTGTTTCCCATTGATTTCAAGTTTTAAGCTTTTTTCTCTGTCATCAAAATGTTTCATGCTGTAAACTTGATATTTAGTTTTACCCAATTAGTTAATTTGACTAACACATTTTTTATTTTTTCTTCTAATCTGGTATATATATATGTCATTTTTTCAGCCGTCCTTAGAACTACATCATCTGCATGCACTGCAATGTTTATTCCGTTTATATATATATTAAATAATATAGGACTGGCTACTGCACCCTGTGTTACTCCAGTTTTAAGTTGGGTGTATTTGGATAATGTATTCTTCCATTTGCCTGCAATCCACCTTTATTGTAAACATTTTTATACCATATAATTATATTTTTTGGGCAGTTCATTTGTATTAGTTTTATAATTAGCATCTCTTTCCATACAAGATCAAAAGTTGTTTGAAAAATCTATAAATACTGCTGCTACTGACTTATTGTTGGCTAGTTTACTTTTCACGACTTCTATTAATCTAGAGGCTTGGTGAACGGTTGAGTATTGTCTTCTAAATCCAGCCTGTTCATCTGCTAGTAGGTATTTGTTTCTAGATAGTACATTAATCTATTGGTATCCATTTTATCAGCTATTTTTGCCGGGATTGAGTTCAATGAAGTCAGCCAATATCATGGACTCAATAGTACCGTCATCTATTGTACTATTTGCAAACATATAGTCGTTCTCCGTGGTGTAGTGGTTACCAGGTATAGTTCCCAAGATCGCGGGTTCAAACCCGGCGGAGGGCGATGGATTTTTTCGGGGTAAAAATCCTTAGCATGACTTCCTTCGGAAGGGAAGTAAAGCCGGTGGTCCCGTGTCGTAGATTTACGGCACGTAAAAGAACCTCAAGCCTGATAAGGAGGACTCTGAGCAAAATTACTGGTCTTTCACGCCCAAGAATGGGACGCTAAGGACCACACTAGTTAAAGAGCGTCCATAAATAAAACTCAATTTAATTTTAATTTCGTAAACACGCGAGTAGTGCAACAGATGGTCAGGTACTGAGAGTATTTAATTACACATAATTAAGAAGGTAAGAACTTTTTGTAAAAACTCTTAAGTTTTAAAATTGTCGACCAAAAATAGTAGCAGGCAACTTGACTATAATGGTAATCAAGATGCTCGTATACAAATTATGAAACGAGCGGTAGTGAGTTTCATAAACATACTCGTGTCTTAATTGTTATCATTATAGTCTTGTTGCGTAATATACTAACTTGATAGCATTTCGAACTTTTACGTTAGTGTCGATTTGCTCTTATTTGAACATTTGGGAAAGGTAATTGTTGAATTTCGCATTCAAATCTAAGACTCGTGGGCGTTGATAGAATGCAGCGAATATAATGAAATGTGAACCAATGAAGAATGAACCTGTGCTGCTAAGATATAAAAGAAAAAAGAAAAGCAAGCTCTCTAAAAGACTACATTATCATGCAGCAGGACACTTCCAATGCATGGCGTCAAGGTTTCGTTCATCATCAATGGAGTAACAAAAGAAGGCGGGGTGTATCAGGTTTTTGGTAGTAAAACAGGTAGAGAAGGATGAATTATTTTGGGTGCAAGTCGTGGCTTGCTGAAGACTTCTCACTAATGACATCACGCTAGAAGGAATCCTGCAGTAGTTTATTAAAGAGACTATTGAAGTTTCGGTCCGTACGTACTCCGTACTCGACAGCCCTTCTTCCTCCCTATTGACTCCAGCAGAAATGAAACAAACTTCAAACCTTGCGGAGGAAAAATGTATGTGTGTGTGTGTGATGGAATAGTGGATAAAAGGTAAACAAAACGTGAGAAGAATGGAAGGCATAAGAGAAGAAACGCATGGATGTCTGGAGTAAGCAAGCGGAAAGAAGGAATAAAGTTTTGATTGAACATAACAATGTTGTTATTTTTCCAATAATGAGCTCACAAGCAGAAGGCTTCTATGCTCTCTGCACAAAATATTTTATTTTAGTGGGGAGGGGGATGGGTCGTAGCTATCGATATTTGTCAGTCATGAAGCTATATAACTTGGGGGCAATGTATAATTTTATTGTTCATTCCCTAAGGTAAAATGAAAGCGATAGTTATGAGCTTCCTTGTTACTTTCTTTACTACGTACCTAGTAGGTAGAGGAAGTATTGTGTTCCACCCAAAAATTCACCGGAAATACGAGGGCGGATCGAAAAGTAACGCACAATAATATTTTTACAAAAAAGTTTAATAGTTAAAACAACAACAAAAATCACAAATGAACTTGCACCTTTTACCCACTTTTCGACTCGACATAGTCACAAAGTTTCTCAACAGATTTCTCCAATCATGATAGCAGTTTCAATATTCCCTGTTCGTAGAGGTCCGTTTCCTTGGAGTATAGCCATCTGCGGACTGCTGGTTTCACTTCCGCATCTGTCGCAAAGCGTTGGCCGGCCAGGAATTTCTTCATGGGACCAAAGAGATGAAACTCCGACGGTGCAAGGTTCAGACTGTATGGTGGATGCTGGAGATCCCTCCAACCAAACAGCAGCAACATGTTGGCGAGTATTGCCATGAAGAATTTTGACATCGTCAGCATTCATGTTGTGACGTTTGTCACAAAGGGCACGACGCAACTTCAGCAAAGTTTTCATGAAGGCTACAGCATTCACAGTGGTCCCATGTTCAGCAAAGCCACCAATACAACACCATGCATATGCCAGAACACCGTCACAAGCACTTTCCTAGCAGATTGAGCCAGTTTGAATTTTTTCTTCATGGAGACCCAGCATGTTTCCACTCCATACTTGCCTGCTTGGTGTCGGGCGTGTAGTGGTATGCCCACGGCTCATCACCAGTGACGATTCCTTTCAGAAAGTTATGCCCTTCAGCGGTGTACCGCGTTAGGTGATCCAAGCTCGTCATCATTCGCTTGCCCTTGTGGTTGTCTGTCAGGTTCTTAGGCACCCAGCGAGCACTAATTTTACGAAATTTCAATGTGTCATGAAAAACGTCGTACAGTGCACCATAGGAAATTTTGAACTCTTGCGATAAGGTTCACAGTTGCAAATGCCGGTCGTTCAAAATTGCCGCCTCAATGCCTCTGACATTCTGCGGGGTTGCAGCTGTTGCCGGCCTCTCGGAGCGTGTCGAATCACTAAGGTTCACACGCCCCTCTAGGAAGAATGCACACCACCTGGAGACATTGCTACCGTCCATACAATCATCCCCATACACGCCAAGCATGTCCCTGTGAATATCACTCGATTTATGCCCTTTGGCCCACAAATAACTAACCATAACTCTCTGCTCTTCACACGTGGACGACAGTAACATGCGCGCCATCTTTGTTGCGTAGTTCACGCTTCTTTCGCTAGAGCTGCACATGAAACAAAACATGCCCTCTGCAGTGAAAACTACAATATATATTTGTGTGAAATTGCATCATTCCAGCTGCAATACCAAGACAGAAAAAATTATTGTGCGTTACTTTTCGATCCGCCCTCGTATATGTTTTGAGGCGTTCTGAATTAAAAAAAACATAAAATAAAAAAAATAAAACCACTTTAAGAAAAAGCTCTCCCTCTCTCTCTGTGTGTGAATTTAAATACCAAGTTTAGTGCTTACCCGAATTTTCATTTTTAAGTTATGCTGTCACAGACACACACAGACATGGACATTTTTTTAAAATTTCAAAACGTGTGTTTCTAGTGAAATCTGTACAATGAGTGTTTGGGTGGAATGTAATACTTCCTCTTACATAGTAAATAGAGAAAGTATTGAATTCCACCCAAAAATTCGATACCGAGATTTCACCGAAAATACATGTTTTGAGGCATCTTGAATCCTAAAAAGGCATTTTTAGAAAAAAGGTCCTTGTGTGTGTGCTGTGAACATCATAACTCAAAAACGAAAAGTCGGATAAATACCAAATTTAGCATTTAACTTCACTATCCCAAAGATGCGACGCGAACATTTTCAACAAACTCCCCCATACCAAACTACCCTTTACCTGTAACATATTTTCGAAAATGTTGATTTTCTCAAAAATGTTTATAACGATTTTGATTAAAACACCGTATATTAAAGATATTTACATGACAAATAAAATGTATATCTTGAATTGTCTTGCAATAGGCTGTGAAGTCCTTTTCATTCGGAGAGAATTTTGTATAATCTTGTAGAACTGGTAAATGTTAAGCGATAGACGAAAACGCACTGCACAAGAAATGAAGATATCTTTTAAACACGCAATTTATTTAAAACATATTTTTTGTGGCACAAGCCATTTCTAAGATATCCGTTAATAATACTCGCAGTTTGAGTTGTTCAATACTTAATCAATTGTTCTGAAGTCCTGAGGATTTTCAGCTTTTCTCGCGAGTCGTGGAAAGAATGGAATTTTAAAGCCAGCGTATAGCGTCCATTTCTAAAACATTTGACTGTCGCTGATCACTTTGTATCTATAACGAAATGTGTAATGCAGCTATTTCCGGAAAGGTTTATCTCGATTAAAATGAAGTGGTTAGGAAAATAAACTTTCGTAAAAGTAATTTGTATATCCACTAATAAGCGATAGAGGTTAGAGAAAGTCATGTAAATGTATCACAGGTTATTTTTAGTCAATATGCAGATCATATTATAGTATTTCCGTTATTATGTGTCTGAACAGCATGCAGGTTTACTTTCTCTACTACGTATAGTAAGTAGGGGAAGTATTGCATTTCACCCAAACATTGGATATCGAGATTTCACAGGAAACATGTTTTGAGGTGCCCTGAATCCAAATAAAGCATTTTTGGAAACATGTCCATGTGTGTGTCTGTCTATCAGTCTTCCACAGCATAACTAAAAACGAAAAGTCGGCTAAATACCAAACTTGGTCCTTGAGTTAACTATCTTCCAAGAATGCGACACGAAGATTTTAAAGAAAATCGCCCACCCCAAACTACCCTTTGCATGGAAAGCTTTTCGAAAATTTTGATTTACTCAAAAATGGCTTTAACGATTTTGATTAAAATATCATATATTTAAGATATTTTTATGGCAAATGAAATGTATATCTTGAATTTCCTGGGAATATCCCCAAACGCCTCTTCATTCTGAACGACTTTCGCATAACTGGTAAACCGTAAGAGATAGACAAAATTTTACTACACAAAAAATGTAGTTGTCGTTAAAACACACAACTTAAGTCATATACATTTTTTTTGGAGTGAACCATTTCCGAGGTATTCCTTGTTATTTGTTTGAATTTTGCAATACTTATACTTTTTCTCAAGTGGGAATTCATTATTCGTTTTATTATGTCCTGGACATGCAAAGAGAATGGAATGCTCCACATAGCAACGAGCTCTTAAAACATTTGACTATCGCTTAAAGCCTACCATATTCCCCTTGCACCTACAAGAAAATTAACAATAAGATCTCGGTTAACATGAAGTAGATGGAGAATAAGCGTTTTAAAAATAGTTTATACAAGAGTAGAGAAAGGCATGTGAGTGTAACATAGATTTTTACAGTTGCAGAGTTTGGAAACAACATTCAGCTTGAGACTAAATATACCTACATCACTTTCGAAATTTGAAAACAGAGAAGAGGTTAGTGTGTTTTTCTTTCTCTTGTTAGCAGTGAAAAATGTTTTAATGCTCACTTTTTTCTCCCCCTCTTGCACAGCATGCATATAAGGAGACGCAGAAAGGAACGTGTATGCAAATGTAGGTAGGAAACTAAATGTCGTCGCTAGCCATCCATGAGCTCAGAGTGCATCTTGCCGTGAAAATGCTGCTTTTACCTTTGGTCAGATTCTCTCTGCAATAATTACAACCTTCACAGTTTCCGTTTTTCTTTGTCGTTATGACGTTCTTAAATATTAATTACAAACATGTCGCTGTTTACAGAAAGAGTCCCGTTTTAGTTAGGGCAGAAGTATCTTTGCTGACGAAGTTGCGACTTCATACACACAAACACGAAACTTGGCTAATGCTGCTTGTTGTCGAGGTCCCCTGAATCTCCGCAAAGAAACTTTTTGTAGAAAAAGGTCCGCACGACGTGTATGTTTGTGTGCGCGTCTCTATCTGTCTGCCTGTAAACAACAGCTCAAAAACCAGTAGTGGTGCGTGAGTATACATTTTGGATGTTCACAAAATTTTAGTCAGAAAACTCAGCAAATGTGAAATAGCATCTGCTGCATTATAGTTATGATTATGAAAACATTTATACAAACTGCAGCCGCTTATAATGATGATGATAATAATAATGCATAACTTGTCTGAAGAAAGGAAGGGTTGTTTTTTGGATGATTGCTGTTGTGTACATAATTAAGTACAATGTGTTAGGGAAAGGACGAAGTAATGTGTAAATTAAATGTAGTTGAGGTTATGGATGGTCTGGAGAAACGGGAGAAGTTTCCGCGCTTGTGCACGTTACCTCTTCGACTGCAGTGACTAACTTCTGTCGTAGTGTGCTATCATCTAGTGGCATTGACGTAAAATTGTAGTGGTAGTGGAGACCATTGGTTACTAGGTGTTAAAATCTGGGTATTCTCGTTCCTGATCGGGACCCTGGACGTATTTGCACCTACTGCGGCTAGGATCACTCGATGTTACCCTAAAGTTGGTATACCTACCATTGCTGTGTATTGCGAAATTTTCAAAGTGAGTGATTAATTACGAATTGTAGCTACGTTGTGAAGCTTAAAAGGAAATCGAGAGTATATTAGTGTTTTTCTAGGATTACTAATCTTCTGAAGACAAAATAATTTCGTACGTTCTCTGTGCTGTGATGTATAATGGACCCAACATTAAGCGACATATTTGGAGGTTAAAGCAGCTTGTAAACATTGCTAATGAATTTTATGCAGAACATGAAAGTTATGAAGAAATCAAGTTATATTGGTTTTGTTTTAATGCCATTAACCGTATTCGAAAACTCTGGTATTTGTTGTGTATAATTGTCCCATTTAGAGACATTTAGATGTTAAAAGCTTGCAAACTTTGCTTACAACTCTTAATTTTAACACCACATACACCAATAAAATATGCGTATATTGAAAATCTATTCTGTGATCGCTCAAGAATTAACATATCTACAATATGAAGTAAGCAATGGTACCTGTCCCACACCTAGCCACGCCATTAATCGTAAATTTGACATTATGGAGAACAGTTTTGCAAAGGGTGGTTTAGAAGATGAATAAAACGACGGTAATTTGTACTCTCTTGTCACTGCACACTATAGCACAATCATTACCTTCTTCACTTTTGGAGCCATCAGTGTAAATGTGGAAGCTATTCGGATATTTACTATTTTTTTTCTTTAAATATCTAAAGTATTAATCACTTTAAAGACCTGATTATAACCGTACTTGGTCAACAAAGGAGTGCAGCAGAACGTTTATATACTGTCACAAAGCAAGGCAGAGCCAGTACTGTCGTAAAACTCCGTCTTTAGGTTATAGAGATGCGATAACGGGAGAAAGAGTATTAGTAGGTACGTTTGCTTTTTATTCGCTTACTATACTCTGCTAATGGCTTATTATTATTATTATTACCGTCGTCATTTTCATGTCATTAGTATCATCATCGTCATCATCAACTGATTGTTAAAGTTTAAGCGGTTTACTTCCTCTATAAGTAAAGAGATCTCTTCTATCCTCTAAGAAACGGATAGATAACGGCATTCTTACAACTGTCAGGTGTAATGTTTGTGTTTGCTAAAATGACATGAAGCTTCTCTTTCAGGAAGGTGAGAAAGATCCATTGTTTAAAAGCTCAGCTTATGTTTTACAGCCAAGAATTCTTTTGTCTTATCTGTTTTCATTTGTATAGCCCTCTTAAACTTATGGTCATATCGGGGCTCTGATTTTAGAAACAACTGATAGTGTTACTAAATCGTTGACTGTAGGCACTTAATAGTTATTTACGTAACTGTACAGGAAAGTGTGCTTTTCAGGACGACCTGAAAAAACACTTTTCTGCACTTATGTACAGTACTTTGTTTCATACTATATCGAAATACTTCTTATTTTGGTTAAACTTTGTACTGCGTAATAGACTCTGTTAGTCTGACGTCAGAACTAGCCATTGCCATGGAGATCCCCATCTTGCTTTCCAAACAACATTGATTCCTACAGCGAGTTTTTGGAAGTCTTTCACATAACTAATAATGTTTAATGTAATTGCGCTGTAATATATTAATTTCACTTACTTTGGGCACAGGCAAGGTGTTTCGAATAGCTGAAACAGGGCCAAGAGCGTTTCTCTCGCATTGGTTGTGTGTTTTGTTCCTGACTGCAAATACTATAGTGAACTCCTGTCTATAAATTCCCTAGATGAGTCCCCCCTTTTTTAATAAGCTGATAATTCAACCTGACTTAAGTCTTTATACCTCCAATAGAATTTAATTACACCTCATTTGCTTACAGCTACAGTTATTTCTATTCAGTAATTACATTTTTAAGCAAGTGTGCATTGCTGAACTTACATTTCAATTATTGAGGTTAAGTTAGGTGCGCTTTATTAGTAATATAACGAAGATAATCACTTGTGAAGAACCACCTGGCTTCTCAGATACTCTCTTTACACTTTGTTACATTATGTACCACC
This sequence comes from Deroplatys truncata, assembly GCA_030765065.1. Taxonomy (NCBI): domain Eukaryota; kingdom Metazoa; phylum Arthropoda; class Insecta; order Mantodea; family Mantidae; genus Deroplatys; species Deroplatys truncata. Next base: position 22,105,618 of record CM060979.1, read on the forward strand.
CTTGATTGTATTATATTACACTTTTATACTTTATTATGTCATCTAACACCCTTGGTTGTGTTCATTACAGCTTGGACAAACAATACGCATGGACAAAAGAAAACTATTTCTATTATTTTCGTTGAAATTTGGCATTTACTCTACAAAACAGCAGCTCAAATTGTTATGCTTTTAATATATTTAAATACGTTAAGTGAAATTCCTCAACGGGCCATAAAATAAAGTTTTACCCTATAGACATTTATCCCAAGCATATGCAGTGTGAGGGTAGTTCGATATGGGTTCTACGCTTTTATGTTGTCTATGGGCACTAAAACATTTACATTTAATTTTCATTTGTAGGACAAAAAATATATATAAATATTACTTAATTATGCTTACATGGACATTGTAAAATTTATTTTTCATGCACGCTTTAACCTGGCCTCGCAAATAGGAAATTTCCCCATCATATGTCACGGCTAAGACTGATTGGACTCAACAGCATCTTCACCTTTCTTTACAAGACTCAATTCGTCTTCAAAATATGCTATTATTTCACTCAGTTTCACAAGCATGTTATAGCGTATTGCTCACTTAAGGCGGCTATATTTACCACTATAGTTATTTAATAGCTACTAACACTAATAATAACCTCTACACGGTGTAAGTATAACTGTATTCCTAGCAATGGTATTTATCTAGGATTGATAAAACTTAATGTAGACTTTAACATTCTCCCAAAGTAGTAGACAAAATATACAGCACAAATTGCATAGCAACCAGTTGTTTGGAAAGAAAGATAGCCTCCTAGCAACGGCTGACGTCATCACTAATAGAGTCTATATGTTGGACATGGACGCAGTCATATGTTTCATATACTCAAATACACGTTGGTAACCTTGAACTTGCCGTGCTCGGCGCCGTTGTCGGAATAAGTGTCAACTATTTCAACGTATTGTTGAGTATGTGACGGCAGAAGTTTAGTAGCATTATGAAAAGAAATATCTCTGTAAGTAAATAAATTAAGACGAGTTATTAAAGCAGCGTTCAAATATCAAAATTGATATAGAAACGTGAAATAACTCAATGCGGAAGAAAAATGCTTATGGAAAATTATTCTCGTAGTAGATTTACTATGACGTATTCATATGTTAGTGTTGGAGTACGGAACGTAACTGAACAAAAGTTCAATTTGACGCACCGGTTTGGAGACGGTAAAACGTGAAATTCCGGGTGGTATGAAATAAAGGGTATATTGCGACGGTATACTTTATATATTTATTTGTTGAGCCCCACGTTTGGGAGCCAATTTGTGACGGTATTACTTATAATGTTTGCGTATTTGTAATTACTCCACGTGGTGAAGCCATTTTGTGACGTGATTCTTTGTTAGGTTTGTTAGCTCCATCTGGTGTTAGCAATTTGCGGCAGTATTAGTTTTTGTTTGAAAGAATGCTACTGTTATTTTATTTAATTTTTGGTTCACTGTCCTCCGGCTAGCTATGATCTTTTTGGTCGAGCACTTCTCTTTACACAGGTTGTGTAAACGGAAAGGAATCTTTTATCCAAAGATAACACTGATGAAGGAATTTGTTTTACACTTTTATTGTCGAACACATTCACTATCACATTTACACTTTGATCTTGACACTCGCCAAACTGAAACTTTATAATAACTTCATTACTGATCATTCCTAATTCGCGTACTTCAACTTTTTGTATAATTAACTTTACAACACTTTAGATTTTTCATAACTCTGCTACGCGTAACTTGCAAATCGATAGCCGACGTGTACTGTACAAATATTTCTGCTGGACTGAAGGCGACGTGTAACGTACAAATGTTTTCGACGAACTGACGGACTGATGGCGACGTGTAGCATACAAATATTTTCGGTGAACTGACGGGTTTTACCTCTAACCTAGCCCTTTTTATACTCCTACACCCCGATATGCCTAAAGATTATAACTGAGCTGCTATTGGCTAATAAAACGCGCCAACATTAGCGTCTATTTTTATATCCAATGAAAATTATGAATACATATGCTCTAGGTAAAATGTTCCAGCAAATTCTAAAGAAAAAACGCGCCAACATTACGTAACTTCCTCGTCTCTAATAATGATAAACAGCTCACCCCCTCGCTGCATTATTGCACGCTATTATTGTCAGTTTCAGTAAGGCCGTATAAACTTACTTCTCAACAATAATTACAATCAACAAACATCTTAAATTAATGTCACATAAAAAATGCATATTCATACTGTAATCATTCTTTACATTTAAATAATTTATGATACAAATTACTGCATCAATATTACATTTTTGATAGGAAAGACACACACATTTACACTTGCAGACCCTGCGGAGGGTGGGGAATGATTCTAATTAAAGAAAAATTCGCCGTCCCAGATGACAGTCGAACTCGTGACCTCTGGATTGAGAAGCCAAAACGCTGTCCACTCAACTACAGAGGCAGTTCTAAGGATTCTTCGGTCGTATACGTCGCTACATGTTGTTATACATGTAGTCCCTGTTATTTGGATGGAATCTCTTAAAAAAAAGAAGAGTGGGGGAAGAATTCCTTGTAGAGCTCTTGTTTCGTAGTTAAATAAGGACATCGAGATCTCAAGAAAGTATCGCCTTTGATGTACTCATAATTTAATGCTTGAAACGTCTCAACATAACTTTCTATTCAGAATTTAATGAATACTGTCGTCTTTGTGAGTTTTAATATACAGTCTTTGTGTTGCGAAGGAAGACTGGAGGGATCTCGTGGTATTCATCGTTGGGAAGTAGGTACCTACCCCACGCATCGTGGCTGCTCCGTCTTAATGACCCCTGGAAATGAACTCTCGTTCCCTTACATCCCCAACAAAGGAGACGTAAGCCTCAAAGGTGCTACTAATATAAAGGTGCTAGGATGAAAAGGCATGAAAGACGCAGCGGATGTAGCTTTTTTGGCATCCTTTTCTAGCGCAGGAGCGGGAGGAGAAGATGCGCCTATCCTATTCTTCGCCGCCCTTCTATAAGGCTGACGGTGGTCTCCTTTCTCCATTAGTAAATGTGATAAACGATTCCCGCTTTTGTCATGCTAATAGCTGCCTTGAATGAGAGAGCTTTGTACGGGCAAGGCGACCACTTGACTAACTGCGGTTGGCTCCGGTTACACATCCATCACATTCACAGGCATTTCCTATCGCGACACTAACACTCTGCTCCTTGTCTGCAAGCATGAGCTTCGGCGCCGCCATCGGCAAGCTCTGGCCACTGACTTAGAACAAGGAAGAAACATGGCAAGTTCTAGTGAATCGGGACAAAAATTGAAAAACTGCAAATATTGGTTCCATTTTCAGTAGAACTTATTTTTGTACCATTTCATGGGTTTACACAGCCCCATAGCAACAATACAGTGTACCTTGTTTTTGTAAAAGACACATAAAGGGTGTAGTGAAATTTTTGTTGCAGTACCGAACGTCCCTATTTACCGTTATGAGCAAGGATGAATCGAGAGAGCTTTCTAGACGTCCTTCGTGGACTGGTGGTACCGTGCTAGCCTCTAGTTCCCAAGGTCGCGGGTTAAAACCCGGCGGAGGGCGATGGGCGTAAAAATCCTTAGCATGGCTTCCTTCGGAAGGAAAGTAAAGCCGGTGGTCCCATGTCGTAGATTTACGGCACGTAAAAGAATCTCAAGCCTGATAAAGAAGCCTCTGAGCAAAATTACCAGTCTTTCACGCCCAGTATAGCTTGTGACGCTATGGACCATAGTAGTTAAACAGCGTCTATAAATAAAAATCAATTTAATTTAATTTAGAGAGCTTTCGAGTAACACTATTTGTGAAAATACCTATATTATTGTACATATTGTAGCGTTAATTCCGGTAACACTCGCCTACCTAAAAATAAATGTTTATCGAATGCTAATAAAGAAGTTGTTACCAATTAATTAGCACCCAAAATGAAAATTATCTACAATTCCGGCCGGATTTATTTGAGACATATCAACAGAGAGACCTGATATTTTTACTTTTATGAATATTTATAAATTAAACTTTAGCACAGTTACCGTAGATTCCAGCAGATAAATACAAGCGAAGCATCTTATAGCCTTTTGTAATACCCAGAGCATAAGGCCATAAAAGTCACGTGTTCTCTTTTATATTTGAAGGGAGCTACCATTTGTGTACAGTAGGAAGACGCTTTCTCCAACGACCCTCCTCGCTACCGTTAGTGTTTAAAGTTTGAGGCAATATTTTTAACACTTAAATGATTTCAGTCAAATTATATAATATAAAATTCAACAACAGCCCGTCTTAAAGCAATATGTGTATGTAACAATATATAAAAGTGTATATTGCAGTCATTGTATATGTTTATATTATTGTATACATGTGTAACAATTTTATCTGAATGTATTACGTAATTTAATAATGTAGGAGCTGTGAGAATAATAGGTTAACAGTTGCTAACAGTGAGGTAACCTTGAGGCAATAATGAATTTGAAAGTTTAACAATACTACTTGTAATTCTTGGAAGCAATAATGTAATTTTTGTGACAGTTTATAAAATAGCCAATCAACAACCAGAAAAAGCTTAAGTTAAATAAAAGTATTCTATTAGATTAGGAATAGTCAATCAGAGACTTGAAATACAGAAATTTACAAATTTAGACGGTAGAAATCAAGTCAGTTGCTTGTAGACAGTGCTCATAACTGGACGCGTTGGTTGTAGACAGTGTTCATAACCGGACGCGAGACACGTCCTCGAGAAATTTAATACGTATTCGTGTGAGACGAAAAATAGTTTACATGTTAAAAAGTGCAAGTAATTAATTAAAAAAATCTCACAGCTCTCTCTATATCAGTGAAATGTTATTTAAATCGTGTCAAGCATTAATAAAAGGAAAGAAGTAAAAATTATAATCTCTGTAAGCCTACATTCTTAGTCGCACCACAACCCTGCAAAGAGAAACATGTCTCTAACAATAATACTGACGCAGCCGAGGCAAACATAAATATATAATATTTAAAGGAACAGTCAGATTACAAAGTTAATATTTTTAAATTTGGGACGAAGGCTACCGAGTACCATACGTGCGGTTGCAACTACTTCAAGTTCGGTTCCCCAACAGTCGAAATATAATACAACTCCTTCAAAATACAACCTACTTCAAATTGACGCCCAAAGCGTGGTGCTAAAAATAACGTAAAGATACTATCGACTTCAAGTTTTGAACAAATAGCCAATTAAGTTAAAGCCCAGAAACCAGAACCAATAAGAAGCTAGAAAAACCTGACTCTGTGGAGAAAAATCCGAATTCTTCAGAAATAGTACAGACAGTTCGGCTCAATCACTCGTAGGGGAACCTGCGGCATTTCTTGGCAAAAATGAACGTTTATCAGTTTACGCGAAGCATAGCGCTGTGCGCTAAGAACAAAGTCACAATAAAAAGCGTGAATATAGTATCTGTTAAATAGTTATTCACTGTGTATTTGTGTTTTGAATATCTTCTTGCGTGTGATTGTTAATTGCAGAGCGAATAAAGTTGTTAAAGTGTAAATTGTCGCAGTTCTCAATGGCTTGTGTTATCTTGTTTGTTGGGCGCTTATTATTTAATTGTTTTTTAAATTTGGGTTCTGTGTTCTCCGGCTAGCTATTATAACTCAGTCGAGTACGTGTCTCTAAGCAGGGCGTGTAAACGGAAAGGAGTTGTTACTAAAAGATAACACTAATAAAAAATCTGAATCTAAACCTTTATTGCCGTCACGCTTAATCAATAATTGACATATTTAATCTTTATACACGCCTGACTGAAACTGTGTAACTACAGTCGTTTAATTGCCGCGTACCAACTACTTCGCGTACTTTACATTTTTTGTAACTAACTCTGCGACGTGCACCTCGTGAGAGATTCATCCGAACAGTGCGACACTTCCTTATGGCTCGAGAATATATACTCCTTCACCTCGAATTGCCTAAACATTGTAATATAGCTGCTATTGGTTACCAAATCGCGCCCACTTTAGCGTCTGTTTTGGTCAGCCAATCACTGCTACTAATATATATGCTCTAGGGGAGATATTCCCTCCATTTCTAAAAAAGGCACGCTACCCTGACGTCATTTGTTTATCTCTTCTTAGTGATAAACAACTCTCCCTCGGTTTATTGCTACCCAGTTCTATTATCAGATTCAGTTAGGCCGTGCCAGCCTATTTCCTAACAATACTTATGGCTAACAAACATCTAAAATCATGTACATACAGTAATATTAATTTACACTATAATCACTCTGGCATTCAAAGCATGTTATGATATAAAATATTGCCTCCAAATATAGTTAAAAGTGTATCTAAAGAACGGAGAAAGATATAGTGTATACTATCCGGAGCGAAATTAAATTATAATTATTGATATAATACACTCTACAATACTGAATTTTCGAACTGTGCCATTAATTTGTCCGTGTGATAATGTATATCCCTTCGAACATCTTTGGAACTTTATTTGTATCTCTCAAAGTATCTGAAAATTGGTGAAAACTGGAAATTGTAGGCTTCATTAGTGACGAGAAGTGCTGTTACAAAAGTACCGCTTATTTCCTAAACTAAATCAAAGGTCTTCGCTCCAAAAGCAACCCGCAACCCTTTTATAGAATCCAACCAACAGACGTGGAGGGTGAACCCTAAGGTAAGGCGCCGTCCTAGACATTTACTTCGAAGACATCGCGGGACTTCGTGACAGGTACAGCTGCCCTCAGATGACGGAGACAGCAACTGCCGCAATACTTATTTTAGAACAACTTATACATTTTCCTTAAGATATCTTAAAGTTATGCATCTACCACACAGAGATATTTTCTTCCCCAACACACTTTTCGTGATACCACTCCCTTTTTTCGCTCGGCACTGAATCTAGTCTCCCAGCTTTGATGATACGAGGTCACTGTACTTCACAGACAAAAAAAACAAAAAAAACAACAACAACAAAACCACGCAATTGCATCATTTTCTTCCTCTGATTCAGGCTTGCTCGTTTGTTCTGCATCTTCCATTTCTGTTTCCTCTTTTCTCTTCTTTTCAAGGCGAATATTTTCTGGGAAGGTTAAAACTTGTGCTTAGTGTTTCCCACTGGACAATTTCTGATTATTTTGTAGAGATGGAAACAGATCATAGAAAGACACCGAAGGCGATGATAAGGATTCTTATCTCATTTCCTCTGCCGGTCTTGGAAGTTGACGGTACAGGAGTTTGTCTGAGTACATCAATATTATTTTGGGGAAACTCGGTAGAAAGTAAACGAATATTCCGCATGCAAAAAGTTATAAGAATCATTTCCAGCACCCATAGCAGACACATCTTTTTAGAAGACTGAAGATATTAACCCTACCTTGCATGTACATATTTTCAATCTTAAAATTCTATGTATGCAATCGAACCACATTTATTACAAACATGGAAATTCATGAGATAAACACTAGACAAAAGGGTAACATCAATATCCCAGTGCAAAGCTTTCTTGATTCCAGAAAGGTGTATATTATGAGACCATAAAAATATTTAATACTCTCCTAATGATCTTAAGGAAAAAGTTGACAATTTCATTGTCTTTAAAACTGCTGTTAAAGAGTACCTATGCTCAAAAGCATATTATTCTGCACAAGATTATCTGAATGAAAAATTATCCTGATGATAGTACACATATAGCTCTCTTAAGTAATATTAGTAAATATTAATGACAATTTCCAGTTTTACAATTACCTACTATAGAATTAATGAAGCTATTTAAATCTATGTATATTAAGAACTGTCAGTAAATGCTATACATTACAAATCAAATAGAACAAAATGATGAGACGAACAAAGGTACAAGCACTGAGAAAGTTAAAATAACTGTTCTTGTCTATAAATATAATGTTAACCTTATAACGGTAGGGAGGTATTTGATTTTGTACAAAATTACACCTGATTTATTTCATTTTGTATAAAATATGTGTTTATTTTATTTTAAATGTTCTTTATTCTATGTAATATTTATGTTTATATGTAATTTTTGTACATTTCCTAGACTGTTCTATGTTCACAAACCTTTATAGCTGCTAGTGAACTCACAGAATGCAATCCAATCTAATCTAATCAACAACGTCTTCCGTCTTCTCGTCAAAGAACAGGAGATCATGCATCATGTAGAAAATCATGTTCAGGGAGAACATTTTCGTTGAATGGATACACACCAGTTGACCTAAATCCAGTCTCAGTATTGGCAGGGGACGCTAATTTCAAACAAGCGACTTTGAATATCCTTCCGAATGAGAGTTTGTTAATTTTGCTTTCACCTTGTGCGTTGAATACGAAACAATTACACGGATTGTTGTAATACGCAGTTTATCCACCCCTTTCCACCACTATCACATTGAAGACGATGAGGTACTCCAAATAGCTTTGCTGTATGACGCGAAATGCAACAACTTTGCGCATTTCATCTTATTTAATAATCACCTGCGACAAAATAATAAAATAAATGAGTACAATACGCAGTCCCTATTCAGCCATAATTTAGTGTCCCTATTCACCTCCTGTCCCGATTCACCTGAGGTTACCCTACGTATTTTAAATTGTTTGTACACTCCACGATTACATCAAGAATGCAGTCCTGCTTATAGTTCTTCAAGGCGTAATAAAATGGCTTGCCTGACAATAAAAAATCAAGAAGCTGAAGGAAGCGACTGCAAGTTGGAAATTTGGAACATTATATATTATTAATTCTATAAATCCATGCCACTTCTTCCCAGGCACGGATTCATAGCATTCTGGGCTTTCAGTCTAGGCTCTAGCGGGGCCCACGTTAGTACCCGTCACGGCTTATCGTTGGCAGCACATGCGAAACAAGTACCAACATTATCGTTAACCTAAGACAAAGTGTGCTATACTGAAAGTGAAAATAAGGTGCTAATCAATACTCTGCAGTGTAAAAATAAGCGGAAAATCGATTTTTGTTGTATCTATTTATTCGTCTTTCATTTTCCATGCAGGAAAAATGGAACAGAAAGAACCGTTGAGTGCAGGAGTGCTCACGTGTGTTGTATGCTGTTTTCTTTATTTAAGTAACATGAATAGAGTTAGGTTCATTATTAAGTAGCCTATTTTCTACATTATCGTTAGAACATAAGGTGAACGTGAAATACATCCTATTCCTTATCTGCACATACATATACAACAAATATTCTGATGTGTTACATTCACGTGACTTTCTCTACGCTCTGTTGTTTATTAGTGTGTATACAAATATTCTTATGGAAGTTTATTTTTCTATCTACTTCATTTTAATTGAGATAAAACTTTTCATATTAGCTACATGACGTATTTCGTTGTAGATAAAAAGGGAATAGCGATTATGAAATGTCTTAGAACTGGAGACTATTCAATGGCAAATTTCACTTCCATATGTTGGCATTGGTACTGCCATTACTTTATAGAATTTAATTTGTGTTCTTTTTGACGTCTTAGTCTTTAATTTTCTCCTTATTGTTCTATTAATTTGTTTTAATTTATTTAGTTTTATATTCAGGTCTTTATTTTTACTCTATGATATGTGAAAGTCTAAGTAACTAAAGCTGGAGGCTCGTTCTATTATTTCGTCATTTATATCTATCTTACACCTTGCCGAGCGAGTTGGCTCTGCGGTAACGTCTGAAGCTCGTATTCGGAAAGTCCCGGGTTCGATTCCCGTCGATCGCCCACTCTGACCTTGGGTTTTTCGTGGTTTTCCCTGGTCGGTAGAGGTATGCTGGGGAGGTTTCTCTTCTATCACGATTTCCTTTCTCTCATTTCCCGTTCATTCCGCTTCTTTCATTTGCTGCTGATTTCCAGGTTTCGTGGTGTGTCTGACAGATGGCACGGATGCTCCAAGGTAAGAGTATTCCCCGCAGACACCAGGGCCTGGCTGGTGTAAGGTTCGTTCATCGTCCTCTCTGGGCAGCTAGTGGGTTGAGTCTTCAAACTAGGAAATGTTAGGGACTGCTGCGCTTCTGTGTCCTAAATTGCTTGCGGCAATTGCCTCCTGTGGTCCCTTCACCCTGGGGGAGGGTAGTAGTTGCAATAGGTTTATGAAGGTTGCAGTGCACGAGGTGTCGCCCTCCGTTGTATACTCTGTAGGTACCCTTCTTAAACCAGGAAAAGGCGCCAACCGGGTGGCTCTCCCCTCCCTGAGACTCTCCATTAGGATAAAACCTGGAGTCTAAAAAGCCCCTCCCCGCTTACGCAGTGACGGAAGTGAACACGCCACTTACACGCGTCAACCTCAAAGGGGAAGACTACCGAAAAAACCTCGCTAGGGCCGACAAGGATATAGCACGCCGTCTCCCAGCTCTCCAGGCTGATGCCGGAGGACGTTGAGGCGTCTCACAACCTTGCCCGGGTATCACCGTCCATACATACCCAATCTCCTATGAGTTTCGGGAAACACTGCCCCGCCGAATCCAATCCAGTCCGAACAAATCCCCTCCGGAAGGAGCTCAGATGTTCGGCCCGACGTACTTCTGGCAACGTCTAAAGTACCACGAGTGTTAGGGGTATGCACTACGGCAGCTCAAGGGGTCGGAACTCCTTACGAGGCTACCATATACCCTAAAAGAGCATGTAGGCGCCGCGGTAACGTGTGCAACTTGCATTCGGAAGGTCGTGGGTTCGATTCCAAGCGACCGTCCACTCTGATCCATGGGTGTTTCGTGGTTTCCGCGGGTCGGCAGGCGAATTCTGGGGTACTTGCTCTCCTACTACTTCATTGTCACCTGTTTCAGGGCTGTAGGACCAGGCGACTGTGTTCGGCGGGTTGGGCTGGGTTGGTGGATGTGCATTTTGTAGAGATTTCTTCCCTGTCATCGCTTGGGACTGCCCAGTCGGGACCAACCTCCGAAGTTGGCTTCCTAGGGACGACCGCTGGGGTTTAGTGGCGCGTGGATGGGGTCGATCGTTGTCGGATTCGTTCTAACTGGAAACGTTAGGGACCCCGTCTAAGTTTGCGTCAGTCCTGGTCGCCCTTCGGGTCTCTCCCTGCTTCCTTCCCTCCCGGAGTTTTGTCAGAAGCAGAAAGGGCTGTTGCGGGCTATTTGCGGAGCGCTGCTCCGGTTTCGGAGGCGTCTCCGTGATGTATACCTTTCCTTTTACCTCATGTTCTAATTTTACATTCCTCCCCTAAAAGGCATTTGCTTTCTTTGGCTGTTGGTGTCCATGGAATTATGAATATCGGAGATTTCTTCACTCGTAGTTCCCAGCTCTGTAACGCCACAGTTGGCTAGAGATTCTAGAAATCAGGAGTAGTACACTGATCGATTTAATTTCTTCGCAGATTTTTCTTACTTGTGTATTACCGAACCGAGGTGAATGGCTAGGCTCAAGAAGACAGTTGAAAGGGAAGAGTGACGTCAGAGAAGTGCAGCTCATTAGTATGCCGCAATGCTTCCTTCGTCGCCGTCATTTCGCGACGCGGGACGAGCTCCTCGGCTTCACATAATTGGAATCTATCTTCATTAGCCCATCCGCCACATGCTCGCTCCTCCCGGACAAAATACACAATCACGGTGAGTTTGTGCTGCTGGCACACAATGAGGCGCCCCCACCCCCTTTATGCTGCACAATAAAACCTAGAATCCGCCATTTGTAACTAGTAATAATCATTAGGGCGATATGAGAGAGCAAGGCACATACACAAACCAAGGGTCTTGCCGGTGTTGTAGGAATTTAAAGCCCCATCAGCCCAACAATGAAAGGGGGGGTTTGCTGGGGCTCTGGCAGGCGAGATTCTGAATTATTCATAAATCGTTCGGAATGATAGCTGCCGTTGGAGCCGTCGAGGTTTCATTTGTTTGCGGCGCGTGTTTCGCACAGACCGACGTAGCCTGCAACGTTTCCTTGTAACCCGGTATGCTACCATTGCAGGCTTCCATAGCATTTGCTTTCTCTACCATGTACTTACAGTAAGTAAAGGAAGTATTGTATTTCACTCAAAAATTCAATATCAGATTTCACCGGAAATACAAGTTTTGATACTCCCTGAATTAAAAAAAATCTGATATGTTACACTCACATGACTTACTCTACTCTTGTAGAAACTATTTTTACTAACGCTTATTCTCCATATGCTTCATGTTAATCGAGATATCGAGATGTTAATCTTATTGCTAATTTTCTTGTAGGTGCAAGGGAAATTGGTAGGCTTTAAGCCATAGTCAAATGTTTTAAGAGCTGGTTGGTATGTGGAGTATTCCATTCTCTTTGCATTACCAGGACAGAAAAAAATGTATACCGAATTTGAAAAAAACGTATAAGTATTGGAAAATGTAAGGGAATAACCAGCCATATCTCGAAAATGGTTCATTAAAAAAATGTATATGGCATAAATTGTGTATTTTAAGGATATCTATATTTTTTGTGTAGTAAAATTTTGTCTATCTCTTATGGTTTACCAATTATGCAAAAGTCGTTCACAATGAAGAATACTTTTGGAGACATTCCCAGAAAATTCGAGATAGACATTTCATTTTTCATAAAATACCTTAAACATATGATATTTTAATCAAAATCGTTAGAGCCATTTTTGGGAAAATAAAAATTTTCAAAAAATGTTCCATGTAAAGGGTAATCTGGGGTGAAGGGATTTTCTTGAAAACCTTCGTGTCGCATCTCTGGAAGATACAATTTTGGTGTTTATCCAACTGTTCGTTTCCGAGTTATGCTGTTCACAACAGACAGACAAACACACAAACACACACACAGACACACACGGACATGTTTCCAAAAATGCTTTACATATAAATTATTTGAATGTTTTAATTTTCTCAAGAATGGCTCTAACGCATCTTATACGTTTGCTAAAATACCAAACGCATAAGATGTTTTCATGACAAATACAATTATACCTTGAATTTTCTAGGGAAAACCTGTGAAGTTCGTTTCATTCTGATTGACTTTTGTATAATTGGTAAGCCATAAGAGGCAGACAAAGTATTGCTATACAAAAAAAAACTTCTGTTACTTTCTCATGACTTTCTCTACCTTCTATGGTTTGTTAGTGTGTATGCACTTCTAGCGTATTGCACATTTCGTTACAGATAAAAAGGGAATAACGATGGTCAAATATTTAGGAACTGGGCGCTATATTCTGGCCTTAGAATTCCATACGGTTTCATGACAACGCGAGAAACAACTGAATGTCGACCAGACCTAAAAGAGTAACAAAGCATTGTACGATTTGAACCAGTAACAACGAATATCTCGGAAATTGCTGATGTTGAAAAAATTGTGATTTGAAATAAGTTGTGTATTTTAAAAGATCTACATTTTTTGTGAAGTATGTTTTCGTCTACCGCTTAAGGTTTACCAGTTAGAGGATTATAAAAAATTCCTTCCGAATGAAGAGAACTACACAGGCTATTCCCAGAAAATTTAAGATATACATTTTATTTGTAAATATCTTTAGTATATGGTATTTTAATAAATATCGTTAGTCATTTTTCAGGAAATCAGAATTTTCGAAAAATGTTTTATGTAAAGTGTACTTTGAGGTGGGGGAATTTTCTTGAAAATCTTCGTGTCTATCGTTGGAAGATTCTGAACTTAAATACTAAGTTTGGTGTTTAACCGACCTTTCGCTTTAAATTATGCTGTTCACAAACACACGTACGGATCTTTTTCTAAAAATGTTTTCTGTTTAGAGTTCAGGGGACCTCAAAAGATGTTTCTGGTGAAATCTCGAAATCGAATTTTTGGGTAAAATACAATACTTCCCCTACTTATTGTAAGTACGTAACAAACAAAGTAAAAATATAGATACCGTTAAAGCACACAATTTTTGTCTAAAAATCTTTTTCGTAGCGTTAACTATTTTCGAGATATTCTTTGTGGTGGGCTTGAATATTCAGACGCTTTCTTCAATTGGTAAGCCGCTAGGCGCTCATTTTCTCGTGGTCATGCAAGGCGCATGGAATTTCAAAGCTATCAGATGGCGATCCACTTTTTTAAACATCTGACTATCGCTTTAGCCTACTGTATTCTTCTTATACTTACAACAAAATGTATAAACGTGTAACGAAAGTTTATCTCTATTAACGAGAAGTAGATAGAAGAATAATCATTTATAAGAATATATTAGAATGAGTAGATAAAGTCACGTGAATGCAACACATCAGAAGTTTTGTTTTGTTTCACTCATGTGTTTGATGAACCATTTCTTCATACTACAAAGGCTACAAAGAACCTCTGTGGTGTGGGGTAATATGTCTGCTTCGCATTCAGGAGGTTCCGAGTTCGAATTTCGGTTAGGGTGAGTTATTCGGGTTTTTCCTTGACCTGAAAGATGAATCAAAATTCATGTCGGGTAACTCTAAACTCTATTGACCCCGGGCTCATTTCAGCATCATTTCACCCGTTTCATCGAATTTCCGATATACCCTAAGCGGGTAAAATACCTAAATCTAAAAAAATCTGATGTGTTATACTAACATGACTTTCTCTACTCTTGTAAAAACTATTTTTACAAACACTTATTCTCCATCTATTTCGTATTAATCGAGATAAACATTTGCATAAACGATATTTTGACATGCAAAGAGAATTACGTTTTACACATAGCGACCAGTTCTAACAAAAATCTGATGTGTTACACTCACATGACTTTTTCTATTCCTGTACAAACTATTTTTACAAACGCTTATTCCCCATATGCTTCATGTTAATCGAAATATCGAGATGTTAATCTTATTGCTAATTTTCTTGTAGATGCAAGGGGAATTGGTAGGCTTTAAGCGACAGTCAAATATTTTAAGAGGTTGCTATGTGGAGTATTCCATTCTCTTTGCATTACCAAGACAAAAAAAAATGAATAACGAATTTTAGAAAAACTATAACTATTGGAAAATTTAAGGGAATAACAAGCAATATCTCGAAAATGGTTCACTCAACAAAAAGATATACACGACATAAATTGTGTATTTTAACGCGATCTACATTTTTTGTGCAGTAAAATTTTGTCTATCGCATATGGGTTACCAGTTATGCAAAAGTCGTTCACAATGAAGAATACTTTTGGAGACATTCCCAGAAAATTCGAGATATACATTTCATTTGTCATGAAATTATCTTAAACATATGATATTTTAATCAAAATAGAGACGTTTTTGAGAAAATTAAAATTTTCGAAAAATGTTCCATGTAAAGGGTAATCTGGGGTGTGGGAATTTTCTTGAAAACCTTTGTGTCGCATCTCTGGAAGATACTGAACCTAAATACCAAGTTTGGTGTTTATCCGACTGTTCGTTTCTGAGTTATGCTGTTCACAGACACACGCAGACACACAGACATACAGAAACACAGTAACACACAGACGTACAGACACACACACGGACATGTTTCCAAACATGTTTTTTTATTCAGGAGGTCTCAAAACATATATTTCCGGTGAAATCTCGGTATCGAATTTTTGGGTGGAATACAATACTTCCCCTACTTACTATACGTAGTAGAGAAAGTAAAAAAATCACACATACAAAAACAACACACGAAACTCCAGAATCACAAACCAAAGAGGCAGGTTAGACATACCAATTATTGTAGGTACATAGATCTTTAAGTGAATCTGGGGTGTTTGAGCATACGTTCAAATCCATCTAGCAACGCATTTGTCAACTGTAGAGTGCACTGAAATAGACAACATGGCATTGGCGATGGCAGTTAGTTTACTTTGCGCGTAAAAAAACAAAAACAAACTATTTTGCCCCGCTACGCTTCAAAAGTAGTAGCAAAAATTACTGTAGAAGCCAAAAACAAAAAGCAGAGGAACGGAAAGTAAATGTAACATATAGCACAATTAATGAGCAAAACCTGTCACCACAAGTTTTCAGAATAGGAAGTAGAATGGTAATATAGTGGTGTTCTCTTCTTTGTTGGTTTTATAGTGAACACCAAAACGGACAAAATAACCGTTCTCGACAAGTGTTTTCTTTTTTTTTTACTTTCTCTACTACGTATAGTAAGTAGGGGAAGTATTGTATTCCACCAAAAAATTCGATACCGAGATTTCTCCGAAAATATATGTTTTGAGACCCCCTGAATCCAAAAAAAGCATTTTTAGAAACATGTCCGTGTGTGTATCTGTGAATAGTCGGATAAACACCAAACTTGGTATTTAGGTTCAGTATCTTCCAGAGATGCGACACGAAGGTTTTCAAGAAAATCCCCCCACCCCAGATTATCCTTTACATGGAACATTTTTCGAAAACTTTAATTTTCTCAAAAATGGCTCTAACGATTTTGATTAAAATATCATATGTTTAAGATATTTTCATGACAAATGAAATGTATATCTCGAATTTTCTGGGAATGTCTCCAAAAGTATTTTTCATTGTGAACGACTTTTGCATAACTGGTAAACCATAAGAGATAGACAAAATTTTACTACACAAAAATGTAGATCGCGTTAAAATACACAATTTATGTCATATACATTTTTTTTTTGTTGAGTGAACCATTTTCGAGATATTGCTTGCTTTTCCCTGAAATTTTCCAATACTTATACTTGTTCTCAAATGGGAATTTGTTATTCATTTTTTTGTCCTGGTAATGCAAAGAGAATGGAATACTCCACATAGCAACCAGCTCTTAAAATATTTGACTATCGCTTAAAACCTACCAATTCCCCTTGCATCTACAAGAACATTAGCAATAAGATTAACATCTCGATTAACATGAAGCATATGGAGAATAAGAGTTTGTAAAAATAGTTTGTACAAGAGTAGAGAAGGTCATGTGAGTGTAACACATCAGATTTTAATTCACTTCCCACTAATGCTATGAGGCTGGGAAGTTGAAATTCCTGGACTGCGTACCCTTTGCATTTTTATGCAGATATTAAGGGGACGCTCTCGTATCCAATGGACTTTCTTCCCTAATCAACAAATTTTAATGAAATTTTTAGGTTAAATTTACGTGCCATGATATATTACTGGTACACGTTCTGTAATTAAAAGCATTTGTTTTTTTTTTGCAAATAATTGGATAGTAATAATAGATACGGTTTTTACAATTTAGAATTAAAATAGAAGTCTGAAATTTCGTATCTAGTTCTATTCCTCTGAATAAACTTGGGAATTTGCTTTCCGAAATATTAATATTTATTATAAATATGAAATTTTTGTATTTATAACAAAATACAAAATGTATTACAAAGAAAAAAGCATATACTTGTAGTATAAGAGTAATCAACAAAACAATGCACAGCTTGCTTTAAGTTATGTTCTACACGTCCTGAAAATTTCTGTCTGATTCATAAATATTTACTGCAAAACAGTACACCTCAAAGAACAAAGCTGCTATATGAAGAAACAGCTACTTGAAGTTTTGGAACACAGTTGTTGCAGGCATTGCTCTTTACTTATCAATTTGAATTACACCAATTTCCAGACGGATTTCAAACTGGGGATATTCTAGACAAGTTGAATATACTGTTCTTTTAAAAAAAGTTTTTTTTTTTCTAAAAGAATAATACTCTTTTGCCATTTTGGTAACAGAGTTTCCCTTTAATCCCCCAGCTGATGTGCATATTTATTGTTGCAGACATGCAATATAATCATATTTGATAGTTGAAATTTACATTTTTATATTATCGTGTTTATTTATCCTTATTTGATAACATTTACTTGCGATTTAATTCATGCAGCGTCTAAATATAAATCTTTCGGCGCAAGCAGCCATATTTCCTTCAGTTGATCAACACTACCAGGCGTGACTAATCGATGACCAGTTCGCAGAGGCTATAGCTGACAGTAATTAATTTTATTTTCGTGTAAATATTTTTAATATTCACTATCGTCGAAAAAATAGTGCGCAATACACTCGCGTTAAGTGATTTGCAGAAACTCGAACTTCTTCCCTGCTCTGCAAAGACCACTTACCGCACTTGTATCGTAATATACTGTTATGCTAAAGGATAGATAAGGTATCTTTATTGGTTTCAAATTATTGAAGTTATTACACAAGTATTTAGTGCATGGGTGCCGTACATGCATGTTTAAGATACAAGTGACAAAAATAAACAATAAAAAAGAAAATAAAACAAAAAAGAACAAGAAAAAGGAAAATCGAGATAAATTTACTTTGTCTAATTGAACAAATTTGACCTAGCTTCGCGCACGTTAGCCAAATAATTGCCCATGTTTTGCCAGTTCCTCTGGTCAGCCAGTAGATTTCAACATGCCAACCTCTTATTTAGGGACTTAAGAATTTTTCTTTGAGTTTAATTGTTCGCTGGTTCTCCCACTGTGCCCATTCCGCCAAAATATGTACCCAGTCCACATCCAAATCACAGAATGGGCAGATTCTCCTGCCAGAATCGTCAGTCATTTTCTGTGCCCTCCAGCTCCCCAGTCTAAACCATGTCATTTCTGATATTTCCTTTCTTCCTAAGTTAAGTATACATGCCTCTTTCCCCCAATTCAATTTTATTTCATTTGTAGACTTAGAGAAGGCTTAATTTTACAATCCGATTCTATTTCCTGTTGGTTGATGTCTCATAGTCTTCTTTTGACTCCTTTCCATATGTTTTTGTCAATTGTTTCAGCTCTTTACCATACTGGCCCCATACTGACTGTATTCTTCTCAAACTCCTTTCCAAATCAGTTTCCCCAAACTTGGAAGACAGGTTTTCTCGCTGGTATTTATAACATTTGGATTGTAGTTTGGAATTATCCCCATGCATCAGCCTCAGCCAGTACTTCACTGCTCTTATTTTGCAGTGTATTGTGTCTTCATAACATCTCACCTCATTCAATATCCCCGAATTTGATGTGCCTTGTGAAACTCCAAGAACTCTTTTCCAAAATACCTGCGTTTTATTTATTTGCTCTGCTCTTTCCCATGCCCAGATTTCATTTCCGTGTAACAAAATCGACCTTATCATAGAGTTATACATATTTTCTAATGTATCTACAGGTACATACGGTATCCGCGTGAGAGTACGTAATAATTCATTTAACTGTCCTCGTGCTTTATAATTAGTTACTGATAGAGGTTTGTTCCATTTTCCTCTCATATTAAACATTACTCCTAAATAGGAGAAATGTTTAACGTTTTGTAGTTCTAGCCCCTTGTAGTACCATGTTTCATCCCTGCTATACACATAGCCATTTTTGAAAGTCGTCGTTTTTGTTTTATTAATGTTTAACACCAAACCCCATAGTTTACAATATTCTTCCAACCTGTTAATACCTTTCTAAACGGTCTTTCAACAAGAGTGTCCTATCTTTAACATGTGATAGCTGGCGTTCTTATTGAGTTACAGCAGTCATTTTTTCGTGTGGTTACAGTTGTTATTGATAAACAGCCATGGAACGTTACAGCATTCAGCAACGCGTAGAAATTGTGAAAATTTATTATTAAAATGGATCATCTGTTCGCCAAACCTTCCGTGTAAAGCGTGAAGTTTACGGTGTGCATAATCGTCCCTGCGAGAAAACGATTCGGCGTTTGATGGATAAATTTGAAAGAAGCGGTTCTTTCAGCGATCAAAGAACGCCTGTACGTAATCGACGTAAGCGCTCCAACGAAAACATAGCCGCCGTTCGTGAGAGTGTACGCGAGAACGGAAACAAATCAATTGCTCGTCGAGCGCAAGAATTGGGGCGTTCGCCGACCACAACTTGGCGAATTCTGCATCTGGACTTGAAGTTTCACGCTTACAAAATGGTGTTAACTCAAGAACTAAAGCCCAACGACCTAAGGTATTCGCTAGTGAGCAATTGGAAGCTGAACCGGATTTTTGTCGAAAAATCATCTTCAGCGACGAAGCCCACTTTTGGATGTGTGGTTGTGTTAACAAACAAAATTGCCGCTATTGGAGCAATCACAATCCAATTTAGACTCAAGAACGGCCATTTCATCCCCAAAAGGTTACTGTGTGGTGTGAATTTTGGTATGGTGGAATCATTGGTCCACATTTTTTCCAAAATGAAGATGGAGAAGCTCTAACTGTCAATGGAGAAAGATACCGGGCTCTTATAAGGGACTATTTTTGGCCTCAATTGGATGGTATGGATCTCAGAAACATCTGGTTCCAGCAAGATGGTGCCACATGTCATACTGCTCTCGAAACAATCGATCTTTTGAAGGAGAAGTTTAGAGGTTTCATCATTTCCCGTGGTGGTGATATTAACTGGCCCCCGAGGTCGTGTAATTTAACGCCGTTGGATTACTTCTTGTGGGGTTATGTTAAATCTCGAGTTTATGTCAACAAGCCAGAAACAGTAAATGATCTTATGAATAACATCACGCGTGTTATTCTTGAAGTTGGACCTAATTTACCTTCTTCTGCCCGTATACGCGCAACCCAGCGAAGTCGCGGCCGTCACCTAACTGATGTTCTCTTCCACACGTAATGACATTAATTATGTTCCAAAATAAAAAAAGAAAGTAACCTCTATCATTTATAGAATGTGTTTTATTTAAGTTCAAATATAGGACACTTTTGTTGAAAGACCCTATATAAGGCTTCTATCGTCACTCATTGTCATTATATAGCCCTGCTGATTACCGTTTCGCTTCTATAACCACCATACACATACATTCGGTCGCAATGGATTCTTTGCTTTTGCTATGCATTTCTCATTTCTTACTTTCATGGGAACTATAAGCTGTGTCTTTCAAAAAAAAAAAAAAAAATAAAATAAAAGAAAGCTCTTGATTTTCAACGAATATCTCATTCTCCTTCCATGCGAACATAGAGAGCGTTAACTCTGAATGTTGCGCCCTGAAGCTTTGGAAGATAAATCTGCTTCCCCGAAGTTGGCTGCAGTTGCTCTAAAACCTCGCAAGCACCTATTCAAGCAGATGGGTTTTGAACAGTGGGAAAGAATAGGAGGGAAGCGGAAAAGAGGATGCAAGATAAAGATATCTCGGCTAGGTCGTGCAGGTCGGATTGCTGTAACCAAAGTTTCAAGAATACCTCATTAATTAGAAGGATGTCGTACATTTACTGGGATTCTCCCAAATTATTATTGTTATCATCATCCTCGTCATAGAAGTACTGTAGCTCTGTGGTGTCTGTTCCACTAAAACGCCATAATACTTCCAGAACAAGAGAGATATGTTGAATTAAGAAAGAAGACCATCTTATCGCAGCTTTCACATCTCTAATATCTTTATTTTAGTTCAGTTTCGCGCCCACCTACTACTCTTCGCCCACCAGACATCCTTCTGAGAGTTCAGTTTTTACCTTCTCTGCTACTTACTATAGTTCACTGGAAATATACGCTTAAAAGGCCCTCCGAGTAAAAAAAAACACCTATAGAGTAAGGTCCTTTTTTTAAATTCATGGACGCTCTTTAACTGCTGTGGTCCTTAGCGTCGCATTCTATATTGGGCGTGAAAGATAGGTAATTTTGCTCAGAGGCCTCTTCATAAGGCTTGAGCTTCTTTTACGTTCCGTAAATATACGACACGGAACCACCGGCTTTACTTCCCTTCCGAAGGAAGCCATGCTAAAGATTTTTAAGTCCGAAAAAATCCATCGCTCACCGCCGGGTTTGAACCCGCGACCTCGGGAACCAGAGGCTAGTATGGTATCCCTAGGCCATGGAGGATCACAGATAAAAAATCTGCATAAATTAAAAGAAATTTTCTGATGTTGCATTCACATGACTTTCTCTGCTCCCTCTTCTACAGATTATTCTTACAAAAACTTATTCTTCTATCTGCTTCTTGCTAATTGAGTTGAAAATTATTTTTGTCTTTCTTTTTACTTTCTCTACCATGTACCTGTAACTAGTAGGTAGAGAAAGTATTGCATTCCACGCAAAAATTCGATACCGAGATTTCACCAGAAATATATGTTTTTTGGCCCCCTGAATAAAAAAAAAATCTGATGTGTTACACTCACATGACTTTCTCCACTCTTGTACAAACTATTTCTACAAACGTTTATTCTCCATATGCTTCATGTTAATCGAAATATCGAGATGTTAATCTTATTGCTAATTTTCTTGTAGATGCAAGGGGAATTGGTAGGCTTTAAGCGATAGTCAAATGTTTTAAGAGGTGGTTGCTATGTGGAGTATTCCATTCTCTTTGCAAGTCCAGTACATAAAACAAATGAATAACGAATTCCCATTTGAGAAAAAGTATAAGTATTGGAAAATTAAGGGAATAACAAGCAATATCTCGAAAACGGTTCACTCGAAAAAAAAATGTATATGACAAATTGTGTATTTTAACGCAATCTACATTTTTTGTGTAGTAAAATTTTGTCTATCCCTTATGGTTTACCAGTTATGCAAAAGTCGTTCACAATGAAGAATACTTTTGGAGACATTTCCAGAAAATTCAAGATATACATTTCATTTGTCATGACAATATCTTAAACATATGATACTTTAATCAAAATCGTTAGAGCCATTTTTGAGAAAATTAAAATTTTCGAAAAATGTTCCACGTAAAGGGTAATCTGGGGTGGGGGGATTTTGTTAAACACCTTCGTGTCGCATCTCTGGAAAATACTGAAGCTAAATACCAAGTTTGGTGTTTATCCGACTGTTCGTTTCTGAGTTATGCTGTTCACAGACACACACACACACACACACACACGAACATCTTTCCAAAAATGCTTTTTTTGGATTCAGGGAGTCTCAAAACATATATTTGCGGTGAAATCTCGGTATCGAATTTTTGGGTGGAATACAATACTTCCCCTACTTACTATACGTAGCAGAGAAAGTAAAAATTAGAAAAAGGTCTTGTGTGTGTCTGTCTGTCTGTCTATGAACAGCATAATTCAAAAACAAAAAATTCGTATCACTATCAAGCTTGGTATTTAAGTTCAGTGTCTTCCAAAGATACGACACGAACGTTTTCCCTGCCCAAAACTACCCTTTACCTTGGAACTGGTTTGAATTTTTTTATTTTCCAAAAAGAATGGTTCAAACGATTTTAATTAAACTACCATACATTAAAGATATTTACAAGAAAACTAAAATTTATATCTTGAATTTTCTGGTATTAGCTTTTGAAGTTCTCTTATTCGAAGGAATTTTGTATAATCTTGTACAGCTGGTGAACGTTAAGCGATAGACGAAAATGTATTTTACAAAAAATGTGGATCTCTTTAAATCTCACAATTTATTTAAGTAAGTTTTTTGTGGCATTAGCCATTTCCAAGATATTCGTTATTAGTGGTTCGAATTGTTCATTGTTAAGCCATTATTTTAAAGTCCTGTCAACATTCGTTGTTTCTCGCGATTCATGGAAACAGTATGGAATTTTAAGGCCAGCATATAGCGTCCAGTTCTTAAACATTTTACTATCACTGTTCTCTTTGTATCCATAACGAAATGTGTAATGTAGCTGTTTCTGTAAAAGTTTATTTGGGTTAAAATGAAGTAGATATAAAAATTACTTTAGTAAGACTCGTTTGTGTACTCACTAATAAATGATAGAGGGTAGAGAAAGTCATGTGAATGTATCATATGAGATATTTTTTTTTATGGTTTCACAAGCTGGTTTACCCGACGTTGCACGGTTAGCTTTTTGAACTACTGTGACGAATTTATTAATTTCATTTGCTTCCCCATTCTTTATGAAATAATTGTACAGTGATTTAGAGGGTTTTATAGCGAATCCTCCTCCGCTTTAGACCTTATAATTGTAATTTCGCACAGTCCCAAGTTTTCCAAATAACGAATGAAAAGTCCCCCGATATTCATGCAAAAGGACGCGAAACATGAAGAAGATATTGTCTTTACGTTGTTTATTTATTTATCTCCACATATGGACGTCAATTTGAAGTAGCACTGTTGTTGAAGTTTGCACCACGCTTTGGGCGTTAATTTGAAGAAGATTGTTTGTTACGTAATATGCTGTTACGTATGAGAAGCTGATTTGAAGATGCATTTTTGTTGTTACACTCCAAGTTTAAAAAAAATATTAACTTTGTTATAAACTACTTCTTTAACTATTTATGTTTATGTTTGCCTCGGCTGCGTCAGTATTGTATTAGAGACACGTTTCTCTTAATCGGGGCGTGTTGCGTGATGTAGTTCAATGCTTACGTAATATGTTTTTACGTAAATTATTAGACCTTGAAGATCTTCTGTTGTGTTGCTTTTGTTTTGTTTGGTTACATAATTTTAACTGCCCCACGTATGGGAGCCAATTTGCGATAGTATTTATTGTTATTTATATTTGACATAATTGTAGCCCCACGTTGTGGTGCCAATTTGATGCGGTATTACTTATAATGTTTGTTTACATCATGTGTTGAAGCCATCTTGTGACGTCATTCATTTGTTCGGTTTGTAGCTCCATCTAGTGTTAGCAATTTGTGGTAGTATTAGTGTTTGAAAGAATTTTAAGTTTTGTTTACTGTCCTCCGGCTAGCTATTATTTCAGTCGAACATGTCTCTTGATCAGGGTTGTGTAAACGGAAAGGAATCTTTTATCCAAAAATTACACTGATGAAGAAATTTGTTTTACACATTTATTGTCGAACACGTTAACTATCACATTTATACATTGATCTTAACACTCGCCAAACTGAAACTGTTATAACAACTTCTTACTGATCACTTTTAATGCACGTACTTCAACCTTTTGTATAATTAACTTTACCATACTTTAGATCTTTCATAATTCTGCTGCGCGTAACTTGTTAATCTATATCCGATGTATGCCGTACTAATACTTTCGACGAACTGACTGACTGAAGACGACGTGTAATGTATTGAGATTTTCGATGAACTGAGCATGAAGCTACCTCTAACCTACCCTATTTATACTCCTGCATCCAGATACGCCTAAAGATTATAACTGAACTGCAATTGGCTAATAAAACGCGCCAACATTAGCGTCTATTTTAATATCCAATTAAAATTATGAATACATATGCTTTAGGGAGAAAATATTCCAGAAGGTTCTAAACGGAAAAAACGCGCCAACATTACGTAACTTCCTCGTTTCCAATAATGATAAACAGCTCACCTCCCTCTTTGCATTATTGCGCTATTATTGACAGTTTCAGTAAGGCCGTATAAACTTATTTCCCAATAATAATTACAGTCAAGAAACATCTCAAACCAATGTCACATAAAAATGCATATTCATATTACAATCATTATTTACATTTAAGTAATTTGTGATACAAATTACTGCATCATGCGACAAGAATGTAGGCTTACACAGGTTTTAAGTTTTAATTCACTTCTTTTTATTAATCCATGACACTGATATTAAGAGCTGTGAGATTCTTTTAATTTAATACTTGTAATTTGTTAACGCGTATACATAATTTTCGTTTCACACGAATACATAGCATCCGGTCACTACCAAGGTCTGCAGGTAACTGACTAAATTTCAACCGTCCAAACCCATAAACGTTTGTATTTCAAGTCTCTGATTGGCTAATCCTAGTCCAATAGAATACTTGCATTTTATTATAGCTTTTTCTGGCTGTTTATTGGCTATTTTTAAACTGTCATAAAATTTACATTATCGTTGCTCTAATCATGACTAGTAACATTTAAACTCTCAAGCTCATTCTTGCCTCAAGGCTACTTCATTGTTACCTCATTGTTAGCAACTTTAAACTTATTATTCTCACAGCTCCTACATTATTAAATTACGTAATGCATTTATATAACATCATTGAACACGTTTACAATAATATAAGCTAATGCAATGATTGTTACATACATTTTTAAAAATTATTACATATATATTGCTTCAAGGCGGGCTGTTATTGAATTTACATATTATATAATTTAATTAAAATTATTCAAGTGTTAAAAATACTGCCTCAAACATCAGCGGAACGTCTGACTTCCTTAACCTCCTCTGACGGTCTTCCAAGTTCTGGAAATGCTGTATAGCGTATAACTAGGCTTTGGCGGTGGAAGAATTCTCGGTCGGAATGATCGAGTAGCTTAACTTTAAAACCTCTCTACCTTCTTTTTCGTCCCGTAATTATTTAATAACACAAAAGTTACACCAATTTCACATAATGCAGAAACTCTTAAAAAATACAACGAAATAGAATTCAGTGCACCCAGACCACCAAGTTAACCACTTTGGTAAAGAGACAGTCTGCGACCATCGAGGAAAATAATCTTCTCACTTGTTAATTATAAAATATCGGTTCACTGATTTCTAATGCTAGCAGTTTTCTCTCTTTACACAATTCTTTAGCGTGCCCTGCTAACGAACTTGATTATAACATGAAATAAAGCGAACATTTCTTGCACGAGGGTTATTACAAGGTTTTGGCATCTAAAAACATCACTACATACATTTATAGAATTAAAATGAAGGTTAAATGTTTTGAGACCCCCTGAATAAAAAAAAAAGCATTTTTGGAAACATGTCCGTGTGTGTGTGTCTGTGAACAGCATAACTCAGAAACGAACAGTCGGATAAACACCAAACTTTATATTTAGGTTCAGTATCTTTCAGAGATGCGACACGAAGGTTTTCAAGAAAATCCCCCCACCCCAGATTACCCTTTACATGGAACATTTTTAGAAAATTTTAATTTTCTCAAAAATGGCTCTAACGATTTTGATTAAAATATCATTATGTTTAAGATATTTTTATGACAAATGAAATGTATATCTCGAATTTTCTGGGAATGTCTCCAAAAGTATTCTTCATTGTGAACGACTTTTGCATAACTGGTAAACCATAAGGGATAGACAAAATTTTACTACACAAACAATGTAGATGGCGTTGAAATTGAGGCAGTATTTTATATCATAACATGCTGTGAATGCCAGAGTGATTTTAGTGTAAATTAATATTATTGTATGACAATGATTTTAGATGTTTGTTAGCCATAAGTATTATCAGGAAATAAGTTTACACGTCCTCACTGAAACTGACAATGGAAGTGGGTAACAATAAAACGAGGGGGTGAGTTGTTTATCACTAAGAAGAGACAAACAAATGACGTCAGGGTAGCGCGCCTTTATTTAGAAATGGAGGGAATATCTTCCCTAGAGCATATATGTTAGTAGTAGTGATTGGCTGACCAAAACAGACGCTAAAGTGGGCACGATTTGGTAACCAATAGAAACTCTATTATAATGTTTAGGCAATTCGAGGTGAAGGAGTATATATTCTCGAGCCATAAGCATGTTTCACGCAGTCTTGAAAAATCTTTCGCGAGGTACACATCACGCAGTCTTGAAGAATCTCTCGTGAAGTGCACGTCATACAGTTTGGAAGAATCTCTCGCGTCGTAAAGTTAGTTACAAAATGTGAAGCGTGCGGCAACTAATACGACAGTAATTACATTCGGAAATATAACACTTTCAGTCAGGCGTGTATAAAGATTGAAGATGTGAATTATTTAATTAAGTGTGACGGCAATAAAGGTGTAGAAACAAATTATTTTATCAATGTTATCTTTTAGCAACAACTCCTTTCCGTTTAGACGCCTTGCTCAGAGATACTTGCTCGACTGAGTAATAATAGCTAGCCGGAGGACAAAGAACCCAACATTTAAAATAATAAAACATCATACACGCCCAGCAAATAAGATAACACGAGCCGATTACGGCAACCAAATACACAATTTATGTCATATACATTTTTTTGTTGTTGAGTGAACCATTTTCGAGAGATTGCTTGTTATTCCTTTAAATTTTCCAATACTTATACTTTTTATCAAATGGAAATTCCTTATTAATTTTTTTGTGCTGGTAATGCAAAGAGAATGCAATACTCCAAATAGCAACCAGCTCTTAAAATATTTGACTATGGCTTAAAGCTTACCAATTCCCCTTGCACCTACAAGAAAATTAGCAGTTAGGTTTCTACAAAGGTTAATGTCGATTAACATGAAGCAGATGGAGAATAAGCGTTTGTAAAAATAGTTTGTACAAGAGTAGAGAAAGCCATGTGAGTGTAACACACCAGATTTTTTAAACTCTGTCTTCTGTTTGTTGAAGTGTTACATCATGGCCATCTATGTATATTCCCCTGCTATAAAATGTAACCCTGCTTTTGTTTTATATTCTGTAGAGTAGATAACTATTACTTTCTCTACTACGTATAGTAAGTAGGGGAAGTATTGTATTCCACCCAAAATTTCGATACCGAGATTTCACCGGAAATACATGTTTTGAGACCCCCTGAATCCAAAAAAAGCATTTTTGGAAACATGTCCGTGTGTGTGTCTGTGTGTCTGTGTGTCTGTGTGTGTGTCTGTGAACAGCATAACTCAGAAACGAACAGTCGGATAAACACCAAACTTGGTATTTAGGTTCAATATCTTCCAGAGATGCGACACGAAGGTTTTCAAGAAAATCCCCCCACCCCAGAGTACCGTTTACATGGAAGATTTTTCGAAAATTTTAATTTTCTCAAAAAGGGCTCTAACGATTTTGATTAAAATATCATATGTTTAAGATATTTTTATGACAAATAAAATGTATATCTTGAATTTCCTGGGAAGGTCTCCAAAAGTATTCTTTATTGTGAACGACTTTTGCATAACTGGTAAACCATAAGAGATATA
Organism: Deroplatys truncata; assembly: GCA_030765065.1. NCBI lineage: Eukaryota > Metazoa > Arthropoda > Insecta > Mantodea > Mantidae > Deroplatys > Deroplatys truncata. Next base: position 22,134,141 of record CM060979.1, read on the forward strand.
CAAAATTTTACTACACAAACAATGTAGATCGCGTTAAAATACACAATTTATGTCATATACATTTCTTTAGTTGAGTGAACCATTTACGAGATATTGCTTGTCATTTCCTTAAATTTTCCAATACTTATACTTCTTCTCAAATTCGTTATTCAATTTTTTATGTCCTGGATATGCAAACAGAATAGAATGCGCCACATAGCAACCAGCGCTTAAAAGATTTGACTATCGCTTATAACCTACCATATTCCCCTTGCATCTACAAGAAAATTAGCAATAAGATTGACATCTCGATATCTCTATTAACATGAAGCATATGGAGAATAAACGTTTAAAAAATAGTTTGTACAAGAGTAGAGAAAGTCATGTGAGTGTAACACATCAGATTTTTTTTCTACTACATGGCATTCTGAACGAAAAGTAAGGGCCTTCTTTGCAAGCATTTTGTTTTATAACCCCAGTATGCTCGTATTCAACGTACTAGGGCTTGCTACAGCATTTTTAATCTCTTAGTAATTTATGAAATGAAATTAGAAGTTGCTTTACAGCCTATATTCGTAGGAACGAATTGTACTATTTAATTCTGAAAGGATTATTAAAATCGGTTGACTGGTTTTTGAGATTTACATCCCCCTCTTACACATACACACACACACATGTTCTCTCTTTATATCTCTCTTTAACTTCTATGGTCCTATCAGGGCTTTGACTAGAGACACAACTTGACAATAGGTTCTTTTAACGTCAGGTTTTATTTTTACGTTCTCTACTACGTATAGTAAGTAGGGGAAGTATTGTATTCCACCCAAAAATTCCATACCGAGATATCACCGGAAATATATGTTTTGAGACCCCCTGAATCCAAAAAAGAGCATTTTTGGAAACATGTCCTTGTGTGTGTCTGTGAACACCATAACTCAGAAACGAACAGTCGGATAAACACCAAACTTGATATTTAGGTTCAGTATCTTCCAGAGCTGCGACACTAAGGTTTTCAAGAAAATCCCCCCACCCCAGATTACCCTTTACATGGAACATTTTTCGAAACTTTAATTTTCTCTAAAATGGCTCTAACGATTTTGATTAAAATATCATTATGTTTAAGATATTTTTATGACAAATGAAATGTATATCTCGAATTTTCTGGGAATGTCTCCGAAAGTATTCTTCATTGTGAACGACTTTTGCATAACTGGTAAACCATAAGAGATAGACAAAATTTTACTACACAAAAATGTAGACCTTGTTAAAATACACAATTTATGTCATACAAATTTTTTGTTGTTGAGTGAACCATTTTCGAGATATTGCTGTTATTCCCGTAAATTATCCAATACTTATACTTTTTCTCAAATGGGAATTCGTTATTCATTTTTTTTGTCCTGGTAATGCAAAGAGAATGGAATACTCCACATAGCAACCAGCGCTTAAAACATTTGACTATCGCTTAAAGTCTACCAATTCCCCTTTCATCTACAAGAAAATTAGCAATAAGATTAACATCTCGATATCTCGATTAACATGAAGCATATGTTGAATAAGCGTTTGTAAGAATAGTTTGTATAAGAGTAGAGAAAGTCATGTGAGTGTAACGCATCAGATTTTTATTCAATACGGAACCTACACTTAATCACTTCACATGCATGTTTCTAGACTCTTTACAGGGTAGGGAAAAATTATAATCAAATAAAGATTCCCCTGTCCCAGCCGCTAATTAAACCCGGTACCTCTTAGTTGAGAAGCTAGAACTATGACTTCTAGACCACTTCTATACCTTCATTACACATTTACACGTTTTTCATTATAGATGTAAAAAGACTACAGTAGTTTAAAGCGATATTCAGATTTTTGTAAACCAGAAATTTGAAATCCATGCAATTTGCATGGCCACAAGAAATAGAAAAAGAAAGAAAGAAAGAAAAGAATCGAATAACAAGTTACCAGTTGAGAAAAGTATGAATATTTGAAAATTGAAAGCAATAAGAAGGAATATCACGAAAATAGTTAACTTTACAAAAAATGTAAGCGACATAAATTGCGTACTTTAATGAGATCTTATGATTTCTGGTGTAAAATTTCGTCCATCTCTTACGCTTTACCAATTATACAAAAGTGATTTAAAATGAAGTAGATTTCACAGATTATTGCTAGAAAACTCAATATATAAATTCTATTTGTCATGCAAATAATTAAAACATGTGGTATTTTAACCCAAATCGTGACCATTTTTGCATTTTCCCATGTAAATTGTAGTTTGGGGTGGGGAGATTTTGTACAAAATTGTAATGTCCTATTGGAAGTTGAACTTAAATACCAAGTAATTTGGCATTTATCGGTCCTTTCGGTTTTGAGTTATGTTGTTCATAGAATCATACATAAACATACACACACAAAAGGACCTTTTTTAAAGGTCTGATATGTTACATTCACATGGCTTGCTCTACCCTCTATCGTTTGTTACTGGGTATACAAATTATTCTTATGAAAGTTTATTTTTATATCCACATTTTAATCCAATTAAACCGTTGCAAATATAGCTACATTAGACATTTCATTATAGTCAAATGTTTAACAACTGGACGCTATATGCTGGCCTTAAAATTCCATACTGTTTCCATGAAGTCGCGAGAAACAACTGAATGTCGATGGGACTTAAAAAATCTGATGTGTTACACTCACATGACTTTCTCTACTCTTGTACAAACTATTTTTACAAACGATTATTCTCCATATGCTGCATGTTAATCGAGATATTGAGATGTTAATCTTATTGCTAATTTTCTTGTAGATGCAAGGGAAATTGCTAGGCTTTAAGCGCTAGTCAAGAGCTGGTTGCTATGTGGAGTATTCCATTCTCTCTGCATTACCAGGGAAAAAAAATGAATAACGAATTTGAGAAAAAGTATAAGTATTGGAAAATTTGCGGAAATAACAAGCAATATCTCGAAAATGGTTCACTCAACAACAAAAAAAATGTATATGACATAAATTGTGTATTTTAACGCGGTCTATATTTTTGTGTAGTAAAATTTTGTCTATCTCTTATGGTTTACCAGTTATGCAAAAGTCGTTCACAATGAAGAATACTTTTGGAGACATTCCCAGAAAATTCGAGATATACATTTTATTTCTCATGAAAATATCTTAAACATATGATATTTTAATCAAAATCGTTATAGCCATTTTTGAGAAAATTAAAACTTTCGAAAAATGTTGCATGTAAAGGGTAATCTGGGGTGGGGGGATTTTCTTGGAAACCTTCGTGTCGCATCTCTGGAAGATACTGAACCTAAGGCTAAATTGTCATACTGTTGCCCTCGTTTGTGTCACTTTTGCCCGCATTAGGTCTTTCTTTTGCCCACCTAAATTAGGAATAAGGAAGTGAAAAAGCAATGAAATTACTTACCTTAGGAGTGATTTTAGAACATGATGTGGTCTCTCCAATATCTAGTACCCACCTACCCACCCGTTTTAAGTGTTTTATTTATATAGGCAAATAGCGTTAGGAAGAAAACAAACGTAGCCATTTTTCCATGCAAAGTGGGTACAGTCAACCTAAATAATCAGTGAAATGCACTGAATATGCGATGTGCTGTTGTTTTGTGAACGTGAATCATTGGAGTTTTAGACGCGCAGATCCCTGGGCTACGCTCTGTCGTCGCATCGGCCGCAACTTGCTGCACTCCTCTCCTTCTAAAAAACATCCCTTGGCTACGCTTTGAGGCTGAGGGCCCTCAATCTCTCGGCTACGCTTTGAGGCTGAGTATCTTACCGGCTTCGGTGGCATTATTCATATGTTGGCAGCATTACGTCCTAAATACCAAGTTTGGTGTTTATCCGACTGTTCGTTTCTGAGTTATGCTGTTCACAGGCACACACACACACACACACACACACACACACACACACACACACACACACGGACATGTTTCCAAAAATGCTTTTTTTGGATTCAAGGGGTCTCAAAACATATATTTCCGGTGAAATCTCGGTATCGACTTTTTGGGTGGAATACAATACTTCCCCTACTTACTATACGTAGTAGAGAAAGTAAAAATCGAACCATTAATAACGGATATCTTGGAAATGGCTGATGCTACAATATTTTTTTGAGGTGAATTGTAGGTTTTCGTGTATCACTTAACGTTTACCAGTTATACAACATTATACAAAATTCCTTCCGAATGAAGCGGAATTAAATGGCTATTATTAAAAAATTCAAGATATACATTTTATATTTCATGGAAATATCTTTAATATATGGTATTTTAATAAAAATCGTTAGAGCCATTTTTTTAGAAAATCAAAATTTTCGAATATGTTTGCATGTAAAGTGTGGTTAGGGTGGGGATTTTCTTGAAAATCACCGTGTCACATCTTTGGAAGATACTGAACTTAAACACCAAGTTTATGCTTATCCGACTTTTCGTTTTTTGAGTTATGCCGTTCACAGACCCATGCGCGCGCACACACCATGTAACTCTTTCTAAAATGATTAATTTATTTAAGGGGCCTCAAAACAGGTATTTCCGGTGAAACCTCGGCATCGAATTTTTGGGTGGAATGCAATACCTTTTTACCTACTATGGCATAGAAAAGAACTCCTCCTTAATAATAAATATTATTGAATATAGGCGTATCAGTGCACTTACAAGGACTGCTGTCACATTATGTTATATGTTGGGATTTTGTTTTGAGAAAGCAGATTGAAAATAAAAATATCCGTGTCTCGGCTTTCTGTCGCATAGGCCTGAGTTTGTCAGGAAAAAAATTATTTACTAATTAGAATGATTCACTAATAATATCTAATTCCTTGCATATATCGGTGTTTAAATGGTATTATACGAGAGAAATTACAAAACTGTACAATTTATCACTTCAGTTTTGTTTTTCTTGGAGGCATTCATCACTGAAAACAAAATGATTCCGCAGTTGTCTTGATACCTCAACGAAGAAATGCAGTATTTTCTATTTGGGACTTGTATTATGAATGATCCAACTGCTGAGACGTCCGAATTTGTATGTATGTTTATGTCAATTCAATGATACTCTCATTTCCTATAAGGACAGTTTATAAGAATGTCTAGATTTGTTTCTCGTATAAACTATATTTGAAATAACAATTTTCACATGCACGGTTTAAACATGCATTAATATTATGGAATTAATTGCTCTTCCACACAAGCCGTGTGTTGAACAGGGTTGGAAAGGTAGAAGGAGGCGACTGAAAAATTCAATGCCATAGCAGGGATTTGAACCACGGATCTCCCGGTCTCCATCCGGCTGTTCTAACCATTGAGCTACCATGGCAACATGCCGGCACGACACTAAATTCTCCATCTGATTCGTGTATTTCCCGGTAAACCACAAGAAGATCTCAAATCTGCTCTGATTCTACCTTTCCAACCTTGTCCAACACACTGCTTGTGTGGAGGAACAATTAATTCCATTAATTGACCTAATTGTAGTTGAAACTATGAAGCCCGGGACTTAAGTACATACAACATTGTAAGTCGCCATTGGGGTATGTCATCTAAATGCAATTTGAGATCTTATTGTGGTTTACCGGGAAAAACACGAAGCAACTGGAGAATTAAGTGTCGTGCTGGCATGTTGCCATGGTAGCTCAGTGTGAGGCAGTATTTTTAACACTTGAATTATTAAAATTAAATTATATAATATGTAAATTTAATAACAACCCGCCTTGAAACAATATGTATGTAATAATGTATAAAAATGTATGTAACAGTCATTGCAATTGCTTATATTATTGTAAACATGTTTAATAATGTTATGTGAATACATTACATACCTTAATAATGTAAGAGCTGTGAGAATAATGAGTTTAACGTTTCTAACAATGAGGTAACCTTGCAGTATGATGGTTTGTTTGTTAGCCCCACGTTTGGGTTACAATTTGAAGTGGTATATTTGTTGGTAGTTGGAAGATACTTCATGTTTATCTGCACCATGTATGGAAGCCAATTTATCGCAGTCACTTCGTGTTATCTTATTGCTGGGCGCCTGTTATTGTTTTATTATTTTGCATTTTGGGTTCATTGTGCTCCGGCTAGCTATTATTATTATTATTCAGTCGAGCAAATCTCTTAAACAGGGTGTGTAAGCGGAAAGGATTTTGTTACTCAAAGATAACACTGATAAAAGAATTTGTTTTTACACTTTTATTACCGTCACAATTAAGTTCACATATTGATTCGTGATACACGCCAAACTGAAACTGTTATATTTTCTAATATCACTATAATCACTTATTTACTGCACATTATTTATTCGCGTGTTTCACATTTATAACAAACTTTAAGACGCGAGAGATTCTGTAGAATTACGACGTGTACTTTATGTATGCTTCCGTTGAACTACGCGACGTGTAACCCGCGAACGATTCTGATGAACTAACTGTGCGACGTATAACGCGTGAATGCTTCTGTTGGACTGACGAAATCTGCCTCTGACTTTAGCTTTTTATACTCCCACACATCGATATGCCTACAGATTATAACCGAGCTGCTATTGGTTAATAAAACGCGCCAACATTAGCGTCTATTTTTATATCCAATCAAAAATTACGAAAACATATGCTCTAGGGAAAATATTCCCGGTATGTCTAAGAAAAGCCCGCCCATTTGTTTGTCTCTTCTAATTAATATTCAACTCACCCCCTCGCACATTGTTATCCGCTCCTATTGTCAGTTTCAGTGAGGCCGTGTAAACTTATTTCCTAACAATGCATATAATTAACAAACATCTCAAATCATTGTCATACAATAATGCTTATTTACACTACAATCACTCTGGAATTTACATTATTGTGATACAAATTACTGCCACAACCTCGATGCAATAATAAGTTTGAGAGTTTAAATGTTACTAGTCATGATTAGAGCAACGATAATGTAAAGTTTGTGACAGTTTTAAAATAGCCAATCAACAGCTAGAAAAAGCTTTAGTTAAATGCAGACATTCTATTGGACTAGGATTAGCCAACCAGAGACTTGAAATACAGAAGTTTACGGATTTTGACGGTTGAAATATGTTCAATTGCCTGCAGACCTTAGTAGTGATCGGATGGAAGATGTGTTCTCTAAAGAAATATTATGTATTCGTGTGAATCGTAAACTTAAATATACGCGTTTACAAAGTGCAAGTATTAAAGAATCTCACAGCTCTTAATATCAGTGTAGTACTATTTAATTTGTGTCAAGGATAAATAAAAAGAAGTGAATTTAAACTTAAAATCTGTGTAAGTCTACATTCTTGTCGCATCACGCCCTGTCTAAGAGATACGTGACTCTGAAACAAGACTGACGCAGCCGAGGCAAACATAAATATAAACACTATTTATAGAAGCAGTTTAATAACAAAGTTAAAAGTTAATAATTTTTTAAACTTCGAGCGTAACAACAAAACTACATCTTCAAATCAGCTTTACATACGTAGCAGCATTTTACGTAACAAACAATCTTCTTCAAATTAACGCACAAAGCGTAGTGCAAACTTCAACAGAACACTTTCTCAAGTTGGCTCCCATACATGGGGATAACAACAGCAGAAATAAATTACTTCTTCAAGTTGGCTTTCCCAAGCGTGGGGCACACCTTACTTCAAATGGTTGGAGCAACCGAACGGAGACCGGGAGATCCGTGGTTCAAATCCCGGTATGGTGTTGAATTTTTCAGTCGCCTGATTCTACCTTTCCATAATATTATATTTGTAATTCATGTGTATTAAGCATTTCGGTTGTCAGTTCCATATTACGATTCTTGAGAAATACGTCCTTCATTTCCCTTGTGGCAACCTTGCATACATTTACTGTAGCGTCTGATGGTTGAGTGGAAGTCAGACGTAAAGCAGGCTTTGCAGCTTAAAACTTCATACCTTTTTGCTGGCGAATAGGGACCCTAGAAAGCCGAGACAGGGTACTTTTGTATTCCAGGTACTTTCACTATTAAAAACTCACAGCTCAATCTGCGACATCAGTGTGACAATGACCTCTTGTTAGAAGGCATCTACATTCCAATCTGACGCTTTAATAGTTTTTGGCCAAGCGAGATGACTTCGCGGTAACGTGCTGGGGTCGCATTCGAGAGGTCCTGGGTTCGATCCCATGACCCGGCCACCCTGACCATTGGTTGACAAGGATGATGGTTTCTCTTCTACCACGAATTTCCTTTCCTTCATTTCCTATCATTTCGCTTCCCCTTTCAGGTAGACTTAAGGGCTGTACAGTATCGGTCGGTGTCGGACAGATATCGCAGATATTTGCTGGTTGGAACGTTCTTATCGGCCCTGCCAGATGACAGCCTTCTTTGAATCGTCTCAGGCGGGTCGAATACTTCCCGGTTCTGCCAGAGGGAAGCCTTTTCTGAGCAGTGTGACCGGGTCATCAAGTTTGGAATCTTTAGGGAACTCTGCGCGTCTCCGCCGGCCTGTAGCCCCCTGCGGTTTTTTCACCTCATCCGTTCCTCCTGGGACTGGTAAGCACAAAAGATCCGCGTTGGGTCGCGGTGCGAGGTGTCCTCCCCGTTCCCTGGTCATATCGTACTCATAAATAGTTACTGAGATAATGGGTGCTGAATTTAGGAGATTAACATTGGCGGCATAGGTCTTTTAATCTCCCCTTAAAGAGAACGGAGAAAGTTAAAAAATATGTCGCCTATGTATAATTACCGTACTTCAGCATGCTGTGGTGTTCAGCCCTAAACTGCATAGACGTTTTTAAACTGGATGTATCCTGCCTGCTTCGTCCTTGCATAAAGGCACTCTGGATTACGAATTTCGCTTGGGAAGTTAATTTCCACACCTGGCGCGAGGTAAATGCGATAAGATGTAATGTTATGCCGCAACCTGTCCCCCCTCCCCTGCTGTTTATCTCAGACTCTACCACGCATATATGGATGTACCCAACACACAGATACGGCAGGCCTGCCTTTCTAACACGCACATACTAACACCTACAAAAAAAGTCGAGTTCTGCAGCTTAGATTAATAAAACAAAATAAAAAACGAGATCTTGTATATATGTAGCAAAATGCTAAAACTGAAATTAAAAGCAAACTGAATAAGTTAGAGGGGTGGAGGGAGCTGCAGCGTTTATGTGCACTCGGGGACGTGACGGAGAATGAGGGTGTCTACATTACCGACCCGACTGCGGTGGTACGCTAGTGACAGTGGAGCGCGACACTGCATCCCTAACTGGCAAATGTAGATCAACTTACCTCTGATCTGCGTCACAATGGCTTTCATAAAGCGGATACATACCGTGGTACTATAAAACACTCATTCAAAATTTGTATTAAAGGGAGATTAAATGGCGAAAGGTGCGAACAATTGACATCTTTTGTAAATTGACATTTCTCTTTAATTATATATATATATATATATATATATATATAGATATATAAACACCATAGGCACAGTAATTATATTTTAATAGCATTTATGTATCAACTCAGGCAGTATTTTTAACACTTAAATGATTTCAGTCTAGTTATATAATATATAATTCAATAACAGCCCGCCTTAAAGCAATATGTGTATGTAACAATATATAGAAAGTGTATATTACAGTCATTGTAAATGTTTTTAATAATTGTATACATGTTAAATAATGTTTTGTAAATGTATGACGTAATTTAATAATGTAGGAGCTGTGAGAGTAACAGGTTAAATTTTGGTAACAATGGGGCAACAATGAGGTAACCTTGAGGCAATAATGAATTTGAAAGTTTAAATGCTACTAGTCATTATTGGAGCAACAATAATTTAAATTTTGGGACAGTTTAATAAATAGCCAATCAACAACCAGAAAAATCTTTAGTTAAATGAAGGTATTCTATTAGAGCAGGAGTAGCCAATCAGACTTGAAATACATAAATTTACAAATTTAGGCGGTAGAAATGAATTCAGTTGCTTGCAGACAGTGTTCCTAACCGGACGCGAGACACGTCGTCGAGAAATTTAATACGTACTCGTGTTAGAGAAAATAGTTTTACGTGTTAAAAAGTGCAAGTAATTAATAACAAAAATTATCACAGCTCTCTCTCTATATTAGTGAAGTGTTATTTAAATCGTGTCAAGCATTAATAAAAGGAGTGAAGTAAAATTATAATCTGTGTAAGCCTACATTCTACAGTCGCACCACAACCCTGCAAAGAAAAACATGTCTCTAACAATAATACTGACGCAGCCGAGGCAAACATAAATATATAATATTTAAAGAAACAGTAACATTTCAAAGTTAATATGTTTTAAACATTCATTTTGGGGGGGGGCAAAGGCCACCGGAAAGTACATTTGGGGCGAAGGCTACCGGAAAGCGGGTACTATACGTGCGGTTGCAACTACTTCAAGTTCGGCTCCCCAACAGTTGAACTACAATACAACTCCTACTTCAAATTGGCTTTCCATACGTGAAGCAACAACCTACTTCAAATTGACGCGCAAAGCGTGGTGCAAATAACGTAAAGATACTATTACTTCAAGTCCGCTAAAGCTTTTGCGTAAGTGGTGCATCCAATAGTTTATAGTAGAAGCTCTCTAAAGTATATTAAATAAATAAATAAATAAATGTAATATAAGTACTGTATAAATGTCATAGTCAGTCATTACTAATTACTAAAGGGTCCCTCAGTACCGGAAGTAGTAAGTCCCTGTTGGTGGGCAGGATGTTACTGGAGATTAAGTCTGCATATAAGAAATATATTATTAGCACTTGAGACAGAATGTGCCATAATTAATTTTATAATGTGTTAATTTATTTAGTGATTAATTTGATATGTGTATATAATGTGGATACCATGTAAATAGTCATTTTTGTGTAATGTAATATTTGTCTTATATACAATGTTCCTGTTTCACTAGTTTTAGGATGTCTTGAACTTTGCAGTTTTGGTAGAAATATGCTGTTCCCATGTGCAGAGAAAGTTGGGATCTTTTGTGTTGGGATCGAGGGTAAGGTTTTATAACCTTATTTGTCTCCGCTCGGGAAGTAGGGAGTGAGGGAAATGTAACACAGAACGGAAAATTACCAAGAGAAGCCCGTGGAAAAAGTCACGTGATATATATATATATATATATGAAATAATATTTAGCCATGCTGAGAGAACCGCAAATTCCTCCAATGAGAAATCGGGTCCTAATATTTTAAGTGGGGGATCGTGGTCTATAAATAGTCGATATTTACCCCAAAATTCAGGAGTTGACTCGTAGTTATAGACGAGGAATTCACGCTACTCCGTAAGACAAAGTTGGCGCGCAAATAGTGTCCGTTTTGTGAGGAAGTGTAAATGTGACTAATCACATATTAATTAACAATGTATTTGTGGTTCCCGAGTTCTATATAAAGGGACAAGCGAACAGGAACATTATGTATTGTTTTTAGAGGGAAAAGTAACAATATATTGCAGTAACCTAAGCATTGTGACGAGTACTAAATTCACCTCTGAGCTCCTTTGTACCACCACCGAGGTCAACGAACTTATTAGTAATCCTAATAGGCAAAGTCCATGCGTACATCTCCGCTGAGATCTACTAGCCAGGGCAACTGCGAGAATTACCATATATTTTAAGCACCTTTCTATGAAAATTTGCCTGATGAAGACGAAGCCACGTCGGACGGAAGACATAAAGAAGGTACAGTGAATTTCTCCATTACTTCTCCTGTATCTACCACTGCACCGCGTCGATTATAACCCGCGCGGGCATCGAATCCGGGACTGCAAACAACGGCGCAGTCTTCGAAGCAAGAGACGTGAGGAACGACGCACACTGAACAAGAAATTAAACGTGATCGTAAGACTTTTTGTAGTATTATAAAAAGTAAATCATCTAAGCAGTCAGGTCAGTCGTACTATGACATTTTAATAGGCAATGAGAACACAACAAACGGATTTTCGAATTTCTTTAAACCTGTATATAAACCTGTAAAGACCGTGTATGGCCTTCCTGAAGAACAGGCACCATATACGTAACAGATTTTACATGTGAAAATGAATTTAAACGTGCAGTAAGGAAACTTAAGTCTAAAAAGTCTACTGGACCTGACTATATTCCACAATGTATAATTAAAGGTTGTGCTGAATTACTGATAGAATAATTATGTATAATATATAATTTCCGGAAAAGTGGAAAGTAAATAAATTATGTCCCATGTTTAAATCTGGAAATGTTAATCGAAATGAAAATTATAGGCCTATTTCTATTATGTGTGCTCCAGCTGAAATATTTGAACAAATTTTGTATGATCGTATCTATACACATATAAAAAGTTATATAACTGATAAGCAACATGGATTCCTACCTAAAATATGAACTTTGACACAAATATGATGAATGTTTCCCAATTTGTTGATAATTCATTAAATTGTCAGTCGCGTGTGTTAGATTTATATTGATTTTTCCAAGGCATTTGATAGCATCAACCATGATCTTCTATCGAAACTGGCTAAATATGGATTCTCAATTTCTATGATTAATTTAATTAATAATATTTAATGAATAGAAAGCAATATATTTTGTATGATAGTTTTCAATCCTATTCATTTTATGTAAATTCAGGAGGTCCTCAGGGTTGGAACCTTGAACCTCTTTTCTTTCTTTTATTTATAAATGACTTACTTTTATGTATAAATTACTCAGAGTGTATTTTATTTGATGATTTAAAATTATACATGAGAATTGAGGGAACCGTTTGGATGAGTCTAATCTTCAGGATGATATTAATATGTATTTGAATGGAGTATTTTAAATGATCTTCCTTTTAATGTTGATAAATGCTCTGTATAGCTAGAGGTAATAAAATACATAAACCAATGTACACCATGAATGGCAAGTGCTTGAAAGTTGAAGCAACGCATACAGGTCTGGGTTGAAATATGAGTGATAACTGGTCGTTTAATTACCAGATTGATAGAATGGTTAACGATGCACATAACAATTTGGGATTTTTATTTAGAAGTTCCAAAGATCTTAAATGTTGTTTTTCGTTGATTTTATTGTATAATACTTACTTTAGGTCTAAAGTCGAGTATATTTCATCAATTTGGAATCTATATTTTCAGATTCTTATAAATAAAATCTAAATAATTCAGAAAACGTTTCCTAGATTTCTTTATTGTAAGAAATATAACAGATTAGCATACAGTGACGGTATGCACTACCAGAATATTTTAGGTGAATTTACTATTTACAAACTGAGTGTTAGAAGAGTAGTTACTGATCAAATGTTACTTTATAAATTGGCTAACTATTTTATGGATAATCCACCTTCTTAGAACAATTAAACTTTAATGTAAGGCATTTGAACCTGAGATTAGTTTTACTATATATCCTTTTATTTCTCTTCTGTAATTGGGGTCAATGCCCTTTTGAAGGAGTAAATAAATAAGATATGTAAATACATTTTTACATATTCACACAGCCGCCTGAATCCTACGCCATGAACCGTACCAACGCCCTCTAGGAAGCGTTGACCGCAACAATACGAGATGCGGATGTAGATGGCAGTGATTATTCTGAGCGCTCGTTTCTAAACAATAAGCTTGTGACTGAGAATATGATGAAAATCCCGAAGAAGTTTCAACGCAAGCCAGAAGCATTAATTCGAACTGCTGCCAGGAAAATCTCGGCAGTAGCGGCGGTGGTCTGGTGGTAGTGGTAGCGGTACTTGTATTGTGAACAGTTTCAGTTTACAATTGTAAAATACAACAATCGCATGGGCCTCATGACCGTACATGCTTTTCTTGTCCCTGGAGTATTACAATAATATACTTTTGGTAACTATGTATATAGTAACTTATTAGAGAAAAAATACAGAAAAAATAATAAGCATGAATTAAAATTACAAACGTAGCATCAAATACAAGGCGTATTCCAAAACTAAGGACAGGTGAACAATATTTTACGGATGGTAGGACTGAATAACGTTTCACGCCTGCAGCGCTGTCTACCGATTCCTGAGGAACCTATCGTAGTGTACGTGTGACGTAGTAGGCGTTTGGCAGTCGGTGAGAGCAGATCGCAATGGCCGCGACAATCGTAGATCCCGCCAGTTGTGAAGTGCGCGGTGTGATTAGATTTTTGCTGGCCAAAGAGTCGTCAGTTGCGGACATCCATGCCTCGTGTATGGACCAGACATAATGAGTGGCAAACAAGTTCGGTACTGGTGTCCAGAATTTCGAAATGGCCGCCAAATGTGCACGATGAACAGCGGATGGTAGGCCCAGTATTCGGGTCGACTACAACGTTGAGCAAGTGAACCAAAAACTTCGAAGTGATCGGCGTTTGACGATTAGTGGTCTGGCTGATGAATTCCCAAATGTTGCTCGAACCTCGCTTTACAGGATTGTCACTGAACAGCCTGGATATCGGAAACTTTGTGCGAGGTGGTTGCCAAAACTGCTCACCAGTCAGCACAAAGAGCAACGAATGCGTAGTGCACGACAGTTTTTGGATCGCTATAGACAAGATGGAGATGGTTTGTTTTCCCACATTGTTACGGGCGACGAGACATGGATAGCTACATCAACGCGGAATCGAAACAACAGTCAATGAGTGGCGCCGTTCCGGTTCACCCAAACCAAAAAAGTTTAAGCAATCACCGTACACGAATCGCAAAATGATGGCTACCGTATTTTGGGACGAAAATGGCGTCCTTTTGATTGATTTCATGAACCGTGGGTCAACAATTACAGCTGACGTGTACTGTGCAACGCTTACCAAACTGAGACGTGCGATCCAAAATCGATACCTCCTGCACGAAAACGCGCACCCAAACACCGTTGCCAAAACCAAAGAGTTTCGTACAATCCTGAACTGGCACCAAGCGATTGTTTCCTCTTCTTGCATTTGAAACGATGGACAACGATTTCAAACCGACGATGAACTCAAGACGAGCGTTACCAACTGGTTCAAGTCCCAGGCGACAGATTTCTATACCGAGGGGTTTAAGAAGCTGGTGCAGCGTTGCAACAAGTGTATAGGTATGAACGGCGATTATGTGGAAAGGTAAATTACATATTACCGTCAATAAAAACCTTGTCTCATGAAGCGATGTTGTTCTTATGACCAAACAGACCATAGTTTTGGAATACGCGTTGTATATACAGTAGCCTACCTTAAGAACTCGCTGTTATGTACCCTCACCACTTTTTTCCGTTTTCCAGGCCAATTAACCTCCTTTTTGAATCTTAGATAAAAAAAAGAACTTATGTTGGACCCAGCGTCCAATATTACATCCAAGTAGGCCTTCATTCTCCTATTGGACTTCAGAAACTGTTGTGGTAAATATTGTTTTGTAGTAATAAAATTCTGTTTCTCTGCACTCAGACAGGATATGACTCCATGTTTCTCCTTCCTCACAGAGTGGACATATTCTCACTCCGGTGTCATCAATTAATTTGTTGCCTTTCCAGGCGCCTAAACCTTAGCCACACCAACCCGCCTCTTTGTTCTCTTGTTGAAGAAATAGTTGTATTGTTGGAGTTGTTTATTTATTTAGCTCCACGTACGGAAGTCAATTTGAGAGGATGGTTTGTTACGCTCCACGTATGGAAGGAGTTGTATTATAGTTCAACTGTTGGGGAGCCGAACATGAATTAATTGCAACAGCACGTATAGTAAACAGTTTCCGGTAGCCTTCGCCCCAAGTGTATTTTAGGTGGCCTTTGCACCAAATGTTTAACTTTGTAATTTGACTGTTTCTTTAAATATTTAATATTTATGTTTGCCTCGGCTGCGTCAGTATTTGTTAGAGACATGGAAGCCTTGGCAGGGCGTGATGCGACAAGAATGTAGGCTTACACAGACTTTAAGTTTTAATTCACTCCTTTTTGTTAATCCTTGACACAAATTAAATAGCACTTCACTGATATCGAGAGCTGTGAGAGTCCTTTATTTAGTACTTGTACTTTTTAACACGCATACTTATTTTTCGTCTCACACGAATACGTATTATATTTCTCTCGAGGACGCATCTTGCATCCGGTTACTATCACTGTCTGCAGGCAACTGAATAGATTTCAACCGTCTAAACTTGTAAATCTCTGTATTTCAAGTCTCTGATTGGCTATTTTTACTCCAATAGAATACCTGCATTTAACTAAAGCTTTTTCTGGTTGTTGATTGGCTATTTTTTATAAACTGTCACTAAAATAACATTTAAACTCTCAAACTCATTATTGCCTCTAGGTTACCTCATTGTTAGCAACGTTTAACTTATTATGTGTGTTTTTAAAGAAATATACATTTTTGTGGGGTACGTTTTTGCCTATCGCTTAACGTTTACAAGTTGTAGCGTTTGATTGCGCGCTACTTCGTTGTGGGTATCTCACCTGCGTCGTTGTATGGGTAGTCTTCAGGACTCGTAATCGCCGAAATCAGTCAGGAAGCACTTCTCGTCGTTCTCAGGGTCTACTGTCCGCGAATCGGCCTGAAATTCCCTACAGTTGTTGTCAGGGTAGGATTGCAGGAGTGCTGACACCAGGAGATTGTCTTGAAAGAAACACCGTATTCACTTTTCTCACTCTTTTTGCTAGAAATCCTGCAAGATTCATTGATATTCCCTAACACGCGTGATAGCACTGTCTCCCCACTATTGTCTC
This sequence comes from Deroplatys truncata, assembly GCA_030765065.1. Lineage (NCBI taxonomy): Eukaryota > Metazoa > Arthropoda > Insecta > Mantodea > Mantidae > Deroplatys > Deroplatys truncata. The sequence continues at coordinate 22,150,757 of CM060979.1, forward strand.
CTGGAACACTAAAGTTTGCTCCTGCTAGTTCTTTAATCACCGTTCTTTGGATTCGCGCGAACTTGAAATAGTCACTTGACTAACATTAACTCGTTTATGAGCTTGGATATAATTATATCGAAAAAACACCGTTAGGACACTATATAAATTTTCTAACCTACATCACTTTATAATTGCATAATTGCGTGGCACTTAGCAAATTTCGGAACTTAGCGTCCTTTTGTGACCCGGAGTGCTACGTGTTACCTCAACGAAGAATCATGACCTAAAACCACGCTCGCGTTCACATATAAAAACGACTGCTCGCCTTCAAATTTTGTACATGTCACTGCGTCTTGCTATGTTTCCATTGGTTCTCACACTTATTCTCTACGTTTATTGGTTCCCTGGTTGAAAATTCAAAGCCTAACTGCACGAAATGTCCGTTGCCTCATAGCGTCTGTTTAGTTTAGAACTTGCCTCACATCCACGAATTACAAAAGAAGGTTTAGGTTTTTATAGCCCCACGTTCGGAAAACATAATGGACAGTCTAAAACGAAGCTACTCTTATTTTTGCCTAAGTCTTGCAGTTTTTCTTATGCAATTACGCCTTTATTTATTTAACAATATTATTGAAACTTAAAACATATTTACAGCTTCTGAAGGGCTTTAGATTGATACAGATTTGAATCATATTGCTTTAAAATTATAGAAATTTATCAAATTGAATGTTAATTAATTATTAATAATTCCTAAACTATAATTATTACAGAGTTCCTTTTTATTTATTCTTAATCAGGCGGAAATATCGCTACAAAGTTGTACAAGATTATCAAAACTTCTTCCTATGAAGAGGACTTCCTAGGCTGTTCCTAGAAAATTCAAGATATACACTTTATTTGTCATGTAAATGTCTTTCATATATGGTATTTTAATTAAAATCGGCAGCATTTTTTTAGAAAATCAAAACTTTCGAACCATTTCCATGTAAAGGATAGTTGGAGGCGAGGGGATTTCCTTGAAAATCTCCCAGTCGCATCCTTGGGAGATACTAAACTGAAATACCAAATTTGGTAGTTATGCTGTTCACAGATAGCCACACAAACAGACAGACACTCAGACACACTTAAGGACATGTTTCCAAAGATGCGCCTCAAAACACGTATTTCCGGTGAAATCTCGGCACTTACTATACGTAGTACAGAAAGTTAAAAAAATAAACAAATAAAAAAAATAAGAAAGCCATCCTACACACATTGGAGTAGAGTAGTAAGCTTAAGCCCATCTTTTAGGGGGAGTTTTGCTCAACAAATGCGAATTAGTTTAAGTATGGCAGCTTCTGTGTATTCAAGCCATGTGGTTTGCTTTTTCGTAAATATAAACGAGCTCGGTTTCTCCATTTTGACTTTGAATACCTTTTTTATTAATGACATTTTCTGGTCCAAATGACCCGTTTTCTGAGAAACAATTGAAGATAGGTAATTTAAATTTTAGGATGATAAAAACAATCTATAGGTACAGTGGACCTACTTTGATGTTAATAGCATTATTCGTTATTTTTGTTTAAAATATAATTGCTAATGCATTTTAATGAAATATGGTACAACTAAGGAAATAATTCTATCTTTCTTAATAAACGAATTTATTGGATAACATAGATCACTGATCTAACAAGGCATGCATCTATATCCTATAAAAATTTCAATCTGATATATTAAATAGTTCTTGAGATAATAGGCCATAGATTTAACAATTTTAACATTGGTGGAATGGGGTGCTGGGGTAGCGCAGTGGTTACGTTTACGGCTCTCGCTCTGAGGGTCCGGGGCTCAATTCCCGGGTGGGCGGCGATTTTAAGTCTGCCCTGTCCACGCCTTCGCCTTTGGTTTGCTCATGTGAAGTATCCCCAAGGCCCAAGGTCCATGGTAAAGCTCTCTCATTCCACCGCCATCATCACCCTACCATCGCAGGCCGCTGGGTACCTCCACCTCAGAAATGGGTCCATTCATAGCTTGGTGGAATGAGGTATCTCCGAAGGCATTATGGGGACCGTTAGAAACACGGCATTGGCGGTATAGGGCTTTTAATATCTCCATAAATTTATTTGTAAACCCCAGTTTCAGTATTCTTCTTTTAGTTTTCTGAGGATTTAGTACATAATTTTCATCTCCAGCAAAAATAACTTAATCGTGGACAATACACGTATCTCCATTTACCTGTATACGCAGTAGCATACAGCAAGAGAGGGACTCTATCCTCTGTTCTAGCGCCTGAGAAAACTCGTTAACGCTATCGTTCTTCGCTACACCCTCCCCCAATATCATTAGCTAAATACAGTTAAAACAATGTGGCCTTGAACAGGTGGTCATAGGAATCTCACTCTGCAACTCTTTTATTGATTTAACTGGACCAGGTTCTGTCCTCACTGTTAACCTAATGAGCAGGCTTTCTCCCCCTAGATGATCACGCACAACTTTGCAATCTAATAACGGTTCCATCCCTGAGAAATCTAGTTACGATATCGCCGGCTACATACCCGATGACCAAGTGAAGCGTCTCAATTAGCTTGCAGCGAACCTTCCTTGGGATGACGCAATTCATCTTGGTTCCCGTCAACAGCGGAAGTTTGTATTGTATATTAGCAGGCGCCTGATTTACCGCGCTCTGCCTGCCTTCATCATCTGCGGTTGGAATCCAGTCGGAAATAATTAATCTCAGTGCTGGAAGCTGCTATTGCGTGGGAGAGAGCGTCTCTTCGCAACACTTGCAATTAGAAATGCTCCCACAATCTAATGAAAACGTTGTGCTCAACTTCTTTTCACCTCCTCAAAACACTTGGCTTCACTGCCAAGTACTGCTTTAAGCAAGTAATTAAATTATTATTATTATTATTATTATTATTATTATTATTATTATTATTATTATTATTATTATTATGTGATTGAAAATTATTTATGCAACCCTACATTATAAATATGCAATATCGTGCATAATTCACTCATTATGGCACGCGTGCCAATAATAGCAATGACGTAATAAGATATTCCAAGTTGCCGTGGCTTATTAAGAGAAGACGAAACCATTTTATGATATTCTTTTCTCTGAGCAACGAAGATGTAAAAACCTGTGTACGTTATTACATATAGAATAATTGAGATCTGAATTTATAATTACTTAGCATGTTGTGCTGCTAATTAGCTACATCACAGTCCAAAACACCTGCTCACTTCTCTCCCAGAAAGGGAATGTCTTGCTTATCAGTTCAACATGCCAAGTAATAACAAATGAAATGCAGGGAGAGAAGCTAACGTCTCATTTACAACATATGAAGACGCTTTTGCTTACGTCAGCTATAGCTGCCGAATTATTGAATGATTTCTTTCCTACAATTTACAATGCTAAGCAGTTGCGGCTGCTGTGTAAGAGCACAAGAGCGCGTGACCACCGTAACTTTTGACACCTTGCAGATTTATTGGTTATTTTTTCTTTGAATGTATTAGACGTAACGTATAAGCGATAATTTAAAATCTACAGCAATTTACTCGAAACATGGCAACAGGGTCGGTAGCACACTTTGATTTGTGCACGTTTTAAGGAGTTTTTACGCATGCGCAAATGGTGTGATGTAATTACCTTATGGGTCAAATAAAAATGTTATATGGAAGTGAAATATGGGGAGTAGAAGGAGGTTGGGAAGAGATAGATATGGTACACAGGAGTTTTTGTAGAGAAGTTTTAGGCCTGCCAAATGCCACAGTTAAGGAATTTGCTCTAATTGAAATGCAGAGAGTGGGGAGAAAAGGGGTAATAATGGAGAGAGCTCTTAAATATTGGTACAGACTATTAAATTTAGAAGAGAAGAACTTGTTGAGGCAGTGTTTGGAATTTCAAGAAAGGAGCTTAAAGAAAAATTGGTGGAGTTTTAGTATACAAACTGATTTGGAAAATTGTGGTCTGGGAGAAATTTGGAGAAGGAGGGAAAATAATGTTAAAGGGTTTTGGAAAGAAACTAGGAGGAGGTTTGAAGATATAGAGACACAACATTTATTTAGTAACATTGGGAAGAAAAGTTCCTTGGAATCATATATATTAATAAAAAATGTATGGGCTAGAGAACAGTATGTGGATAACTCAAATAAGGAACAAAGAGAAAGTGTAGCCTGGGTACGAGCAGGTGTATGGAGACTAATAAGAATAAGAAATAGGTTCCCACAGAACCAGTGTCCAATATGTGGTGAAAGAGAAGATTTAGAACATATCGTGTTTGATTGTAAAGGTACACAGCATTGGAGAAAGCAAGCTATAAACGGGAAATGGTTTAAACTGGACAGAAAACTAGCCTTAAGCAAGATTTTTAACAAGGATAGTAAAAAGGTAGGAGAGTACCTGTCCAAAGTAAAAAAGAAATGGTTATGGACAAAAAAAAGAGATGTGAATTAGTTGCATCATGTGATGTTAAGTTATATAATTATATTATCATTATTATATTAGTATTATTAGATTATAATTTTGGTGTTACTACTATTATATTATTATTATTATTATTATAATTATTATTATTATCTTTATGTTATAATTAAAGAAAGTAATATGGATAGAATATGGCAAGATAACAGCTTGGGCTGATGTATAGCCATATTCTTAGGAAGATTGCTAGCACAAATAAATAAATAAAATAAATAAACGGGTCAAATACATACGGGTCGTGCACGAAGCTTCTCCCATGCTGTGTTTCCATACTATCACTACCATTTACGTTAATGTCACTAGGTGGTAACACGCTGTTACCTCGGATACAGGCACTGTAGCAGAAGTAGGTAACGTCCACGAACGTGGAAACTAATCCTGGGTTCTGCATACCATCCATACTCTCAACTACAATTTAATTTACATGTTACTTGGTTCGTGCCTTAAAACGCTGTACTTAATTATGTATACAACAACAAACATCCACTAAAACAATTCTTTCTTTTATCAGACAAGTCAGTATCATCATCACCATCATCATCGCTGTTTATCGTCCGTGGTCTAGTGGTACTATACTAGCCTCTAGTTCCCAAGGTCGCAAGCTCAAATCCGGCAAAGGGCGATGGATTTTTTCGGGAGTAAAACTGCTTAGCATGTCTTCCTCCGGAAGGGAAGTAAAGCCGGTGGTCTCATGTCGTAGATTTTAGGCACGTAAAAGAGCCTTAAGCCTGATAAACAGGCCTCTGAGCCAAATTTCAGCTCTTTCACGCTCAATATAGAATGAAGCGCTAAGAACCATAGTGCAGTGCCTTCGTTTTATGCCAATGCTGCGGATTGGGTGAATGCGTGCCCAGCAACAGTCTACTATACTGCGGGGTTTTCCGTTCCGTAACTCCCGCGTTATTACTAGTGTTAGTAACGCACAGAGTGGACCGTTTAAGTTGAGACTGTACAGTATCTCCAAAACTAAGCGTTGTAGGAAGAAATGTCTTTAATAAAAGTTGCTTGATATTATGGGGGAAAATAAATGCCATTAGTGTGTTTTATTTGGAGGACGTTGTGATGGTCATTTTAGGGTAAATTTAATTTGACCCTAATTATAGGTATCCATTTAAAAATTGTAGAAATTACTATTAATAAGTTACTATTTTGTAATACGGAGGGACAGCGTATAAAATCTATGGTAGGTATAAACTATTTAAATGTTAAGCAGAGAGAAGTACCGCTTTTTTCTGCCAAGTGCTCTCATCTACTTACTAGCACTTCAGGAAAAAGCCTGAAGTGTTACATTCATGGCTTTCTCTACTCACTAACCTTCAATTTTACTTTCGTAGAGCAGGTATTGCATTCCACTAAAAATTCGATACCGAGATTTGACCGGAAGCACGTGTATTGAGACCTCCTAAATCCAAAAAGAGCATTTATAGAAAGAGGTCCGCGCGCGCGCGCGTGTGTGTGCGTGTCTGTGAACAGCATAATTCAAAAACGAAAAGTCGGATAAGCACCAAACTTGGTATTTAGGTTCAGTATCTTCCAAAGATGCAGCACGAAGCTTTTCAAGAAAATTCTCCCACCTTAAACTACCCCTTATATGGAAGATTTTTAGGAATTTTTGATTTTCTAAAGAATGACTAACGATTTAGATTAGAATGCCATATACGAAAGCTATTTATTTGACAAACAATATCTTGAATTTTCTGAAAATAGCTTATGAAGTTCTCTTCATTGGGACGAAATTTTGTGTAATCTTTTATAGTTGGTAAACGTTAAGCGGTAGACGGAAACGTATTGTATAAAAATGTAGATCTCCTTAAAACACACAATTCATTCTGAATAATTTTTTTGTAGCATAAGCCATTTCCGATATATCCGTTACTAATGGTTAGATTTGTTCAAATGTTTTAGTAAGCTTTAATCAAATAACCTTAAAAATAAGCTTTAGTAAGAGTAGATTGTATACCCACTAATAAACGATAGACGGTAGTGAAAGTCACGTGAATGTATCACATTTTTTTTCTATCTACTTCATGTTCTTTGAGGTAAACCTTTGCAAAACTGGTTTTATTACACATTTCGTTGCAGCTACAAGAGGGAGATAGACGAAACCGAATCGATAGTCAATGTTTAAAAGTGGGTCATTAAAAGGAAATTCAAGATATACATTTCATTTGCCATGCAAATATATTAAACATATGGTATTTTAATAAAATCGTTAAAGCCATTTTGAGGGGGAAAAAAGTGAGAATCTTCACATGTAAGGGTTAGTTTAGGGTAAAAGATTTTCTTGAAAATCTTCGCATCGCATCTTTGGAAGATATTGAACTTAAATACAAAGTCTGTTCAGCGACGTTTAAGCTAGTGGGGGGCAGCCCTTCCAAACACGTAGAGGACTGGAAGGAGGTAGTGGTCTAAGACAAGTGAGGTGTGAAGACGCACGATAGTGAAAGACTGTTGGCTGTTCTCCACTTTTCGCGCCACGCGCTGTGCGAAATCAGCATATTGTGTAACCCCACCAGCTAAAGCTTTACTCCAGAGATAAGCCACCCTAGTCCCCCTAGCTAAAACGTCGTTGCACGACAGTAACCGTCTTTTCGTTTTTGAGTTATGCTGAACTCAGACATGCACATACGCATGACTCTGATCCTTTTCCAAAGTGCTTTTTATTTTCTATTAAAGGGATCTCAAAACCTGTATTTGCATTGAAATCCTGGTATCGAATTTCTGGGTGGAACGTATTACTTTCTGTATTTGCTTTAGACAATTAGTACGGGAAGAAATTATAAAACCCTTGTTAAAAACCCACATTAATTCAGGGAGTTATAACACCATCAATTGTTTCTCTAGCACAGCCCTCCAACATGGCCTTAGTAGTGAAAGGGGTCAACATAAAAAATATCTTCTTCCTCGGAAAAAAAAATCACTCCGCGCAAGTGCCACGGCCATTCCATATCAAATCGAATGGCAAAAAGACTCTTGTGGTTTCTGTCGCAGTTGTAATTTTTAGTATAGTTAAAGAGTATTGAGGAAAGTATTTCGTAAAATATCAGTATGGAAGTCTTAACATTGTCACGATATTGGGCGATGAATTTATCACACTAATTTATTTAAATTCCCATGACTACGGAATCCGTTGCTGGAGAAACATGAACCAAGTTTCATTTTGTAGATGAAAGCTCTTATTTAGCAATAACAACAAAGAGCTACGTTTAATGCTTATTCACTTTAAGCACCTTTGCCATTTCATGAAAATAAAATAATTCCAAATAACTCTACAATTGATAGGATAAGCCGATAATATTATAACACTGATATGGTTTCAGCGTTAGTAGTTATGGAATAAAATGCAACTAAACGTCAGGATTAATGTGGTTTACGTACAGTATTTCCCAGTAGATAGGCCCGCCGGGCGCTCTGCATTAGCACTCACGATAAGTGGATATAAACACTTTACACGAGGCAAGGAAAAATAATGTACAGGTAATTGTAGAGTAGAAAGGCAGTATCAAACTAAACATTTTGAGGTTAGGAACATGGGGTCACAGATGTAGTATAATAACACGAACGCTGCATGAATGTAATTGAAATATGACTGTATGAAACATCAAAATGAAATGTAAATCAGACGATAGGTGTGTATGTACTGTCTCAATTAATGAGTACTGGTACACAATGAGGACCTAGCGTGTACTGTACTGAACAAAATGGTATTATCCTACCATCCAGTAGGTTCACATCAGAGACGCCTTACGACAATGACTAATGCTGTACAAGAGTGGGTTTTATTTACATCTGACACCCACAGACAGGTTTGTTGGCCCATTTAGCGCAGTAAAACAACTTCTGATTACTAACGTAAAAATGTTTCACCTCCTCCACACACTACTCTACCTTTGTGCCTTAATCAAGGAGGGGATTATATACACACAGAAGCGGTCACAAGAATATTGGTCGGCCCACGGGATTTGAACCCGGATCCCGGGATCGACCAATCTGTTTCAGGTTTTCTCGTAGTTTTCCTCAGTCGCTAAGGTAAATACCGGATTGGATATTTAATACCACGACCCAAAGTTCCACCTTAAGTCTAAAACAATAGTAAAATGAAAAATAAGTGATAATAGCGAATGCTATGCCATCTATCTACAGACAATGTAAGCAGTTAGATTGGACGGCACCCTAACGCCATCTGCACGGCACGAAGCAGAAGATCCGGCTGCCATGCTCTGGGGGTCTCTGTGGGCACGTGACAAAGCAAGATACTACTTACAGGGATGAGACCTAGAAGGCTAACTGTCCGCCTTTCTGTGTGGGGCGGCGGTTGGACTGGACGGGTCCCTAATGCCATCTGCACGGCATGAAGCAGGTGGTTACAGGGATGAGACCTAGAAGGCTAACTGTCCGCCTTTCTGTGTGGGGCGGCGGTTGGACTGGACGGGACCCTAATGCCATCTGCACGGCATGAAGCAGGTGGTTACAGGGATGAGACCTTGAAGGCTAACTGTCCGCCTTTCTGTGTGGGGCGGCGGTTGGACTGGACGGGACCCTAATGCCATCTGCACGGCATGAAGCAGGTGGTTACAGGGATGAGACCTAGAAGGCTAACTGTCCGCCTTTCTGTGTGGGGCGGCGGTTGGACTGGACGGCACCCTAATGCCATCTGCACGGCATGAAGCAGGTGGTTACAGGGATGAGACCTAGAAGGCTAACTGTCCGCCTTTCTGTGTGGGGCGGCGGTTGGACTGGACGGCACCCTAATGCCATCTGCACGGCATCAAGCAGGTGGTTACAGGGATGAGACCTAGAAGGCTAACTGTCCGCCTTTCTGTGTGAGGGCGGCGGTTACTCTGGACGGCACCCTAATGCCATCTGCACGGCATGAAGCAGGTGGTTACAGGGGTGAGACCTGGAAGGCTAACTGTCCGCCTTTCTGTGTGAGGGCGGCGGTTACTCTGGACGGCACCCTAATGCCATCTGCACGGCATGAAGCAGGTGGTTACAGAGATGAGACCTAGAAGGCTAACTGTCCACCTTTCTGTGTGAGGGCGGCGGATACTCTGGACGGCACCCTAATGCCATCTGCACGGCATGAAGCAGGTGGTTACAGAGATGAGACCTAGAAGGCTAACTGTCCGCCTTTCTGTGTGAGGGCGGCGGTTGGACTGGACGGGACCCTAATGCTATCTGCACGGCATGAAGCAGGTGGTTACAGGGGTGAGACCTAGAAGACTAACTGTCCGCCTTTCTGTGTGGGGCGGCGGTTGGACTGGACGGGACCCTAATGCCATCTGCACGGCATGAAGCAGATGGTTACAGGGGTGAGACCTAGAAGGTTAACTGTCCGCCTTTACATGGAGGCGGCGTTTGGACTGGACGGCACCCTAATGCCGTCTGCACGGCACGAAGCAGAAGACTAGGTAGCTCTGTACTAGTCTGTGGACACGACGGAGCAGGTGGTTACAGGGATGAGACCTAGAAGGCTAACTGTCCGCCTTTATATGGGTGCTGCGGTTGGACTGGACGGCACCCTAATGCCGTCTGCACGGCACGAAGCAGAAGATTAGGTAGCTCTGTGCTAGTCTGTGCACACGACGGAGCGGGTGGTTACAGGGATGAGACCTAGAAGGCTAACTGTCCGCCTTTATATGGGTGCTGCGGTTGGACTGGACGGCACCCTAATGCCGTCTGCACGGCACGAAGCAGAAGATTACGTAGCTCTGTGCTAGTCTGTGGACACGACGGAGCGGGTGGTTACAGGGATGACACCTAGAAGGCTAACTGTCCGCCTTTATATGGGTGCTGCGGTTGGACTGGACGGCACCCTAATGCCGTCTGCACGGCACGAAGCAGAAGATTACGTAGCTCTGTGCTAGTCTGTGGACACGACGGAGCGGGTGGTTACAGGGATGAGACCTAGAAGGCTAACTGTCCGCCTTTATATGGGTGCTGCGGTTGGACTGGACGGCACCCTAATGCCGTCTGCACGGCACGAAGCAGAAGATTAGGTAGCTCTGTGCTAGTCTGTGCACACGACGGAGCGGGTGGTTACAGGGATGAGACCTAGAAGGCTAACTGTCCGCCTTTATATGGGTGCTGCGGTTGGACTGGACGGCACCCTAATGCCGTCTGTACGACACGAAGCATAAGATTAGGTAGCTTTGTGCTAGTCTGTGGACACGACGGAGCGGGTGACAGGGATGAGACCTAGAAGGCTAACTGTCCGCCATTCTGTGCGAGGGCGGCGGTTACTCTGGACGGCACCCTAATGCCATCTGCACGGCATGAAGCAGGTGGTTACAGAGATGAGACCTAGAAGGCTAACTGTCCGCCTTTATATGGGTGCTGCGGTTGGACTGGACGGCACCCTAATGCCGTCTGCACGGCACGTAGCAGAAGATGAGGTAGCTCTGTGCTAGTCTGTGGACACGACGGAGCGGGTGGTTACAGGGATGAGACCTAGAAGGCTAACTGTCCATCACACATGGTTCTAAGAGTTATCCACCAACAGATCCGTCGCGATATGACCAGGAAGTTAAAGCGACGTAAGAAAAGTAGAAAATAGAAAAAGAATGATACCCGGAGTATAATTTACCAAATATATTTCTGCACGACGCCCAAAGCATGATAAGTAAATACAGATAGTCGGATTTACAGATTCCTTTCTTGAAGCTATTTACTTACATTTACATCTTCAGTCTCTAGTGTTTGTTGTCTTGCTGCAGGTATGCCTGCAGTTCTGCCCCAACAACACATTAAAAGGATAGGGCTTAATATAAATACAAGGCCCCATAAATCAATTCAGAAACTCGTTACTACGCATGTATAATTTAAAACGGTCCTTACTAGTTACATTTCAACTTCCGGGTCGGCCGTATCAGAGAGCTGACTCACAAAGAATCGAGCAGGACAAGAACACGGTCTGAAATGTGATGGGCAAGCGAGTTACATTACGCGTATAAGAATCAAAGGTGCAGACGGACTTGCCAAGGAAGCGCACCACTTCGTGAGTTTAGAAGCACAATCAGACCCCAGGCGGAGACGGTGGCGCTACCCCTAACCCGCGAACAATTACGTGACCGACCCCCGGTGGCGATCCGGCAAACTATTAGATACACCCGACCGTACGCAGGAAAACAAATGCATGCAGTCGACACGCTGCTTAGGGCCTTTCTGCTCTACAATATTCTGTACATTGATTTTCCGTACCGTGCACAGATTCAGCTACTTGACGCAATTCAAACTAGCAATTTGCGTTTGGTGCGACCAGTGCTAGTACAGATAATAATGAAAAGTATAGTTAATACTATTTGTGCAGGGGATATTTATTACTAAGGCTCGGAAATTGAGGAATAATCCTTTTCTTTTTAGTGTTCGAAGACAAGGCCCAATATACAGTAGTTTCATTTTGAGCCACTGTAGGGCATAAAATGGGTTTTATTTGCATTTTTTTTGCCCTTGTCGGAGTCTTTTGGCTTATTGGTCCTTTTTTTAACCTCTTTTTACTTTCTCTACTACGTATAGTAAGTAGGAGAAGTATTGTATTCCACCCAAAAATTCGATACCGAGATTTCACCGGAAATATATGTTTTGAGATCCCCTGAATCCAAAAAAAGCATTGTTGGAAACATGTCCGTGTGTGTGTCTGTGAACAACATAACTCAGAAACGAACAGTTGAATAAACACCAAACTTGGTATTTAGGTTCAGTATCTTCCAGAAATGCGACACGAAGGTTTTCCAGCAAATCCCCCCACTCCAGATTACCCATTACATGGAACATTTTTCGAAAATTTTAATTTTCTCAAAAACGGCTCTAACAATTTTGATTACAATATCACATGTTTAAGATATTTTCATGACAAATGAATTGTATATCTCGAATTTTCTGGGAATGTCTCCAAAAGTATTCTTCATTGTGAACGACTTTTGCATAACTGGTAAACCATAAGAGATAGACAAAATTTTACTACACAAAAAATGTAGATCGCGTTAAAATACACAATTTATGTCATATAAATTTTTTTTGTTGAGTGAACCATTTTCGAAATATTGCTTGTTATTCGCTTTTTCGCTTTTTCTCAAATTTGTTATTTATTTTTTTGTCGTGGTAATGCAAAGAGTATTAATCTGTGGCAAAGGGAATGCTGCTGCAACTAGCAACCAGCTATTAAGAAGTATGTCTATACTTAAAGGCTACTGTATTTCTATATTACCCTTGTAAATATATATTCCCCTTACATCTACAGGAAAATTAGCAATAAGATAGAGTCTACAAATGTTTATCTCGATTAACATGAAGTAGATGGAGAATAAGCGTTTGTAAATATAGTTTGTACAAGAGTAGAGAAAGTCATGTGAGTGTAACACAGCAGAATTTTTTTAGATCCTTACGGCTTTTGCTTTGCAACTGCACCTTCTTTCGACTACGTTTTACTGCTCTTTCTCAATTCGAACAGACAATAATGATTTATACAGATTAACTTAATCTAGGAAATATGAATGAAAGTTGAAGCAGTTTATGCATAGTTTTTCGCACACCATGTTTCATACCACCAGAATTTTATGTTTTTGAAACAATGTTTTAGGGACTAACATTTGAGTGTCACACGATAAATTAAACGCATTAATCTCTCACTGCAAAATGTAGGTATGTATTAGTGTATATCAAGAATCAGTAAATAACACAATTTGGGGAAAATAAGTACATTTTTTCATAGTGGCTGAGTATGGTATTTGTACTTAATGTCAGCATTATATTCATTATTTAAATATATAATAAAAATATGATATGTTACATTCACATGACTTTCTCTACTCTTGTACACACTATTTTTACCAACTCTTATTCTCCATCTGTTTCATATTAATCGAGATAAACATTTGCTGAAACCATCTTTTGACATTCAAAGAGAATTACATTTTACACATAGCGACGAGTTCTAAAAATATTTGACTATCGCTTAAGACGTACTATGTTCCCCTTGTTTTGTATTTGCAAGGGCAATATAGAAATAAAGTAGCCTTTAAGCATAGACATATCTCTTAATAGCTGGTTGCTATTGCTGGTTCTCTTTGCCACAGATTAATACTCTTTGCATGTCCAAGACAAAAAAAAAAAAGAATAACGAATTCCCATTTGAGAAAATAAGTATTGAAAAATTTAAGGGAATAACAAGTAATATCTCGAAAATGGTTCACTCAACAAAACAAATGTATATGACATAAATTGTGTATTTTAACGCGATCTACATTTTTTGTGTAGTAAAATTTTGTCTATCTCTTATGGTTTACCAGTTATGCAAAAGTCGTTCACAATGAAGAATACTTTTGGAGACATTCCCAGGAAATTCAAGATATACACTTTATTTGTCATAAAAGTATCTTAAACATATATTATTTTAATCAAAATTGTTGTAGCCAATTTTGAGAAAATTAAAATTTTCGAAAAATGTTCCATGTAAAGGGTAACCTGGGGTGGGTGGATTTGCTTGAAAACCTTCGTGTCACATCTCTTGAAGATACTGAACCTAAATACCAAGTTTGGTGCTTATCCGACTGTTCGTTTCTGAGTTATGCTGTTCACAGACACACACACACACACGGACATGTTTCCAAAAAATGCTATTTTTTTGGATTCAGGGGGTCTCAAAACATATATTTTCGGTGAAATCTCGGTATCGAATTTTTGGGTGGAATACAATACTTCCTTTACTTACTATACGTAGTAGAGAAAGTAAAAATGCAGATCTCTTTCAAACACACAATTTATTTCAAGTAAGTTTTTGTGGCATCAGCCATTTCAGAGATATCGACATTAACGGTTCGAATTCTTCAGTACTTTTCCATTCTTTTAAAGTCATGTCAATTTTCAGTTGTTTCTCGCGATGTTAGAGTATGCAATTTGAAGGCAGCATATAGCGGCCAGTTCTTAAACATTTGAATATCGCGTGCATTTGTGTCTATAACGAAATGTATAATGCGGCTGTTTCTGCAAATGTTTATGTCGATTAAAATGAAGTAAATAGGAAAATAAAATTTCGTAAGAATAATTTGTATACCCACTAATTAACTATAGAGAGTAGAGAAAGTAATGAATGTAACACAGAATTTGTTTCGCATAATTAGTGAGAGCATTGCTTAGCATATTTTGCAAGTTTCAGACTCCTATGATCATATCAGTCGGTGCTGTATACACTTTAATTATTACCACCTGGTAGTTTACTTAGTTTCTGACGGCTAACTCCGTATAGCTTCTTCTGTAGAAGTGTCAGAGAATGAGTAAGTGGATAGGTGCTACGCAAGGCATGTGAAAGCTCTCTGTATGTTGTTGAGAGCGGTTCGAATTCGTCTGATTGATTGGCGCGTAAAGTCCACTCTTGCCTCATCCTACCTGTCTTGACGTTCACACTACATGCTGGTCTTTTGTTATACATCGGTTAACGACGCTCTGGACATTGTTCAGAAAGAAAGAAACGCTATGACGTGCCGTTTCCGGGTCACCGCATTAGGACAGCACCACCTCCGGAACTTGAGTCTGCCATCATTGTCAATTTTCACTGTCAGCCTCTGTGAGGTATTTCTGAAAACTAAAAGGCAGAGAAAACGCCGCATCTCTGCAGAAACGTTTTTACCTCTTGGGTTATTTTTTCTGCCACGAAACCGCGAAACGCAAGATGGGTATTAAAGATGATACCCTGATTCTGATCCAGAGATGCAAGAAGGACAGAATCAATGTTTAAAATGAGTGGAACTGCACTAAAACGGGCAGTTAGTCTATTGACAGGACACTGTCAGTTGCACAGGCACTTCTAGAAGATCAGCAATAAGTGTGTAGCAGCTGCAGGAGAGCAAATGAAACAGTATCTTATTTGCTGTGTGACTGTGGAGCTCTTACAGTTCCTAGGGTTAAATATTTAATCAGGAAATTCCTACTTTGCGAAGGAGGCAAATATCTTGGTAGATTAATGAAGGGAAGCGCAATAGATCACAAATTGCATAGCGTATTTATTGCCTTTCTTTTCCCCCTTTGTTTTAATATATATATATATATATATATATATATATATATATATATATCTGTGGCCCGCATTCCGGAGATCCCGACCTCGATCCCCGGGGATTGCCCACTCCTACTTTTTTCGCGTCGCCAGTGAATGGCAGGGAATGCTGGGAGGTTTATTTCAGCTCCCAAATCTTCTGTCCCTCGATTTCGTTCCATTCATCATTTCATTCATCCTTGATCCCGTTGGTCTCTTTCAGGACGGGAAGTGTCGGCTATGGTGTTTCGGTGCACCGTGGCAGGGGAGTCCCTCGGCTTTCGGCTGGCTGCCGGGATATCCGAACCCCTTGAGGGGTATTGGACGCCCTCTGAGTTGGGCAGGGTCCCCGGTCTGCCGGGATGTCTACTGCTCTAAACTTAAGGATCCTGTAATTGCTGTAGAGGCCGCCCGGTGTCTCCTCTCGCCTTATCCTTCCTCCCGGAGGCGCCCGCTCGTGGGGCGTAGGTACAATATCCACTCTGGATCGGTGGCGAGTCCACTCCATAACGGAAGATAAGATAAGATCTTGTTATACCGCATCCAGTTGAGAAGGCTAAGGTTTTAGTGCATACTGGTAATGTCTGTTAACTCCAACAATAAATGTCAAAGGAAGAGATAGAGGGAATGTTGACACTTTAGCGAATATATATCATTCGTTCATACTAAAATAGCTACATGCTAGGGTATAGGGGGATACCTCGCGCGCTACGACCTCCATGAGCTCCATTGCGGCTATACCCCGCAGGAAGAAGGGAGGAAGTGAAGGAGCCACAGGAGGCTACAGGCGGTAGGCAGACTTGCTACAGAGACGCGCGGAAGTTCCTGGCTCGAAGACCTGTCCCACTAGTGGAGATGTCGAGAGAGAACGTTGAACAACCCGTTGACCAATCAGCCCTCTAGTATCCAGGGGGAATACCCTTACCTTCGAGCAAGCATCCGCGTCACCTGTCCAGCACCGCCACACACCACTAAACCTAGAAGCACACCTGAAAGATGAGAAAAAGGAGGATGAGAGGGAAATGATAGAAGGGAAATCGCGGTAGATGAGAAACGACACAGGCATTTGCTTACCGACCAGAGAAAGCCACAAAAACCCAACGTCAGAGAGGGCGGTTGTTGGAAACCGAACCCGGGACGCCACACGCTGCCGCGGTAGCATACACTAAATTTCATGTAAGATACTTCAGCACACTTGATTGTGTGCCTCCCTTATCGGAAAATGCCAATTTATTTGGAAACGTTGTTCTGCGCGGACTTGGAAAGTGTTTCTCTTCATGCTGACAAAGAAAAGGGGATTTCGGAACTACAGCAATAGCCATACAGTGAAACAGTTGCATCACATGAAGTATTGGCTTTCAAACGTGACTCTCACACTGCACCATTAAAAACGGATAAGCGCAGTTTTAACAAGAGAGAGGATTTAGATCGCAAAACGGCTTGCTTCCGTCTACCCTCCCTCGCTCCCCGGGGCCTGCATTCACACCACTGCAGCCAATTACGTTAATGATTCCTGCTATTTCAAACATCATTGCATAAAATATTCGACGACAGACTCGTTACGTGTACAATCCTTTTTAACTTTGAATGTTTATCTGCGCGTCCC
Source organism: Deroplatys truncata (assembly GCA_030765065.1). NCBI lineage: Eukaryota > Metazoa > Arthropoda > Insecta > Mantodea > Mantidae > Deroplatys > Deroplatys truncata. The sequence continues at coordinate 22,167,839 of CM060979.1, forward strand.
TAATTTAAGCTGATTTAGGAACATCCGGAAAATAATGACATGAGGTGCGTAAAAGATACAATTTCCACGAAACTAAAACGCAGGAGCATCAAAGTATATGCTGAAGCCCATATTGCAACTGCAGGATGATTACATTTTCCAGCAGATAGAATTATGAGAATTATTGATTGAAGTTTTTCTTTCTTCCCGCCTCTCTCCAGCATCAGTCACCAGACAAATAAAATTGTAAGGCAGTATTTTAACACTTAAATGATTTCAGTCAAATTATGTAAAACAATATATGTATGTAACAATATATAAAAAGTATATATTACAGTCATTATATATGTTTATATTATTGTATACATGTTCAATAATGTTATGTGAATGTATTACGTAATTTAATAATGTAGGAGCTGTGAGAATAACAGGTTAAAAGTTGCTAACAATGAGATAACAATGAGGTAACCTTGAGGCAATCATGAATTTGAAAGTTTAATGCTACTTGTGATTCTTGGTAGCAACAATGGTGTACTTTTTGTAACAGTTTATAAAATAGCCAATCAATAACCAGAAAAAGCTTTAGTTGAATAAAAGTATTCTATTGGATTAGGAATAGCCAATCAGAGACTTGAAATACAGAAATTTACAAATTTAGGCGGTAGAAATCAAGTCAGTTGCTTGTAGACAGCGCTCATAACTGGACGCGTCGAGAAATTTAATACGTATTCGTGTGTGACGAAAATAGTTTACGTGTTAAAAAGTTCAAGTAATTAACAAAACAATCTCACAGCTCTCTATATCAGTGAAGTGTTATTAAACTCGTGTCAAGAATTAATTAAAAAGGAGTGAATTAAAAATTATAATATGTGTAAGCCTACATTCTTCAGCCGCATCACGCCCTGTTAAGAAATTCATGTCTCTAAAAAAATAATAATAATAATACTGACGCAGCCGAGGCAAACATAAATATATAATATTTAAAGAAACAGTCAAAATTACAAAGTTAATATTTTTTTAAACTTTTTTTTTTGACGAAGGCTACCGGAAACATTTTACCATACGTGCGGTTGCAACTACTTCAAGTTAGGCTCCCCAACAGTTGAACTACAATACAACTCCTACTTCAAATTGGCTTTTCATACGTGAAGCAACAAACCTACTTCAAATTTACGCCCAAAACGTGGGGCAAATAACGTAAAGATACTATCAACTTCAAATTGGCTCCCAAAGCGTGGGGCAGATAACAATACAATAAAATACAACAACTTCAATTTGCAGCATCGAATATCAGCAACACACTGTTCGATGAGTACACAAACAAAACATGTGCAGCAACAACAGCTTTTCATTTGCTTGCAAGTTTAGCGTCCTCAAACCAGCGGGTCATATCAGATGAAGAATGAATCAGATGCACAAATAGGTTCCTGCACGACAACTTACTAAGTACATCCTATTCACTGAAGTAGCTAGACGCAATCATTATTGCCATGGTGTATTTTGGGATTGGGGAATTTTCCTGAAGATCTTCCTGTCCCATCCTTGGAAGATGCTGAGCTTAAATACCAAGTTTGGTATGTAACCGACATTCTATTATTTTCTCTACTACGTATAGTAAGTAGGGGAAGTATTGTATTCCACCCAAAAATTCGATACCGAGATTTCACCGGAAATACATGTTTTGAGACCCCCTGAATCCAAAAAAAGCATTTTTGGAAACATGTCCGTGTGTGTCTGTCTGTGTGTCTGTGAACAGCATAACGCGGAAACGAACAGTCGGATAAACACCAAACTTGGTATTTAGCTTCAGTATCTTCCAGAGATGCGACACGAAGGTTTTCAAGTAAATCCCCCCACCCCAAACTACCCTTTACATGGAACATTTTTCGAAAATTTTAATTTTCTCAAAAATGGCTCTAACGATTTTGATTAAAATATCACATGTTTAAGATATTTTCATGACAAATGAAATGTATATCTCGAATCTTCTGGGAATGTGTCCAAAAGTATTCTTCCTTGTGAATGACTTTTGCATAACTGCTAAACCATAAGAGATAGACAAAATTGTACTACACTAAAAATGTAGATCGCGTTAAAATACACAATTTATGTCATATACATTTTGTTTGTTGAGTGAACCATTTTCGAGATACTGCTTGCTATTCTCTTTAATTTTCCAATACTTATACTTTTTCTCAAATTCGTTATTCATTTATTTTTTATGTCCTGGACATGCAAAGAGAATGGAATACTCCACATAGCAACCAGCTCTTAAAATATTTGACTATCGCTTAAAGCCTACCAGTTCCCCTTGCATCTACAAGAAAATTAGCAATAAAATTAACATCTCGATATCTCGATTAATATGAAGCATATGGAGAATAAGCGTTTGTAAAAATAGTTTGTACAAGAGTAGAGAAAGTCATGTGAGTGTAACACATCAGATTTTTTATTTATGCTGTTCACAGACACACACACACACACTTTTTTCCAAAAATGCTTTTTTTAATTCACGGAGTCTCAAAACCTGTACTTTCAGTGAAATTTCAATATCATATTACTCTGTCTACCACGTACATTCCACCCAAAAATTCTATATTGAAAAATCACGGAAAATACATGTTTTGAGGCCCCTATATCTAAAAGAATAGCATTTTTACTTTCTCTATCACGTACATAATAGATAGAGAAGGTATTGCATTCCAACCAAAAATTCGATACCCAGATTTCACCGGAAATACATGTTTGAGAACCTTTGTACAAAAACAAGCATTTTCAGAAAAAGGTCCGCGTGTGTGTACTTGGTACTTAGGTTCAGCACCTTCCAAACGTGCGACACAAAGAGTTTTGATGCAGTAATTTGTATCACCAAATTACTTAAATGTAAAGAGTGATTATAGTATGAATATGCATTTTTATGTGACATTGATTTGAGATGTTTGTTGATTGTAATTATTGTTGGGAAGTAAGTTTATACTGCCTTACTGAAACTGACAATAATAGCGTGCAATAATGCAGCGAGGGGGTGAGCTGTTTATCATTATTGGAAACGAGGAAGTTACGTAATACTGGCGCATTTTTCTTTTAGAATTTGCTGGAACATTTCCCTTGAGCATATGTATTCATAATTTTCATTGGATATAAAAATAGACGCTAATGTTGGCGCGTTTTATTAGCCAATTGCAGCTCAGTTATAATCTTTAGGCATATCGGGGTGTATGAGTATAAATAAAGAGCCAAGTCAGAGGTAGATCGCTCCCAGTTCATCAAAATTCTTTGTACACTACACGTCGCATTCCCGTCAGTTCGTCGAAAGTATTTGTACGGCACACGTCGGATATCAATTTGCAGGTTACGCGTAACAGTTATGAAAGATCTCAAGTGTTATAAAGTTAATTATACAAAAAGTTGAAGTACGCGAATTAAGAATTATCAGTAATGAAGTTATTATAACAGTTTCAGTTTGGCGAGTGTCAAGATCAATGTGTAAATGTGATAGTTAACGTGTTCGACAATAAAAGTGTAAAACAAATTTCTTCATCAGTGTTATCTTTGGATAAAAGATTCCTTTCCGTTTACACAACCTGTATAAAGAGAAGTGCTTGACCAAAAGGATAATAGCTAGCCGGAGGACAAAGAACCAAAATTAAATAAAATAACAGTAGCATTTTTTCAAACAAAAACTAATACTGCCGCAAATTGCTAACACCAGATGGAGCTAACAAACCTAACAAATGAATCACGTCACAAGATGGCTTCACCATGCTGAATAAACACTATCAAATTGCTACCACAACGTGGGGCTACAATTAATGTTAAATAAATAACGTTAAAACACTATTAAAATTGGCTCCCAAATGTGGGGCTCAATAAACAACAACATAAATAAATAACATTAATAAAACTCCTTCAGTTTCAAGAAAATCTCTCCCACCCCAACTACCCTTTACATGCAACTTTTTCTAAATTCTTGATTTTCTAAAAAATGGCTGCAATGATTTTGATTAAAATACCATATATTTAAGGATATTTACAAGACAAATAAAATGTATATCTTGAATTTTCTGAGAATAGCCTTTGAAACTTCCTTCACTCGGAAGAAATTTTATATAATCTTGTATAACCTTAAGCGATAGACGAAAACTTACTACACAAAAAATGTAAATCTCTTTAAAATACACTATTAAAATACCTTTATATGGCATCAACCATTTCCATGATACCCATTATTAAGGGACTAGGTAGTCTGGGCACATGGAAATTACACCTTAAACATGTTAAATTACCACTGCTCTTAAAGTTCTCAAGGTTTTTCCTGATTTTTGTATGAATTATTCTATAAATGATGACAATTATTTCAAGTGTTTTTTGCATTGATAGCTTATCTAGTTGAGTCCGTAAAAGTATTTTATTCAGCAGAAAAATAATAAAATTTACTCCTAAAACATGTGAATTCATGTACCTTTATCTCTGATACTACTTGCAATATAGAATCACACTTTTACATGCTTATTCTTAGTGTAATCAGCCATCTTCTGAATCTCAGTTATTTAGTTTTGTATATCAATTTACTGGAAATTGAAAAAAACAATTATTTGCAAAATAGAAAAAGTAAAACTGTGAAAAATTTGAAATGTTGTTGATTTCTTAATACCATTAATATACATTATAAAATTATGATTATGGTTCAGAAAGATTAATTATGTACTCTATACATGTACTGAAAATTTCAGTCCTCTACCTCTCATACTTTCTGAAAAAAAGGGTACATTGGCATCCAAAAATGTTGTTTTGAGAAAACACGCTTCAGTACATTCCAGGATCATAATCATCTGTGCCTTCATTCCTGAATTGCTTCAGCTTTTCTGGTGACCTTCTCTTGGTCTTGGCCTCTTTTTTTAATTGCTGAACTGCTCGCTAAGCATGATATAGTCGTTCGTTGTTGAAAAATACAAAAATATTCTAAAAAGGGCGTTGCATCACAGCTTTAAAAGAATGCAGACTAGCATTTAAATGGTATTTAAATGTCTTAAAAATCTCTTAACCCCTAAAAAGTATATATTTTCAGAAACTAGAAATAATAAAGATTTTTATTGGTGCCTAAAACAAAAAATGTATTTTTTGACTATTTCAAAGTACCTTGTTCCCTTAATGCTTCGATTTGTTCAATATTTTGCCATTGTTTTTAAGTTCCGTCGATTTTACTTGTTTCTCGCGATTGCATGGAAACAATATGGGATTTTAAGGCCAGCGTATAGCGTCCAGTTCTTAAACATTTGACTATTGCTTTTTCCTTTTGCATATATAACGAAGCGTGTAATTTCTGTAAAGGTTTATCTCTATTAAAAAGAAATAGATAGAAAAATAAAATTTCGTTAAAATAATGTGTATTGCCACTATTGCCGATATAGGGTAGAGAAATTCATGTGAATGTATCACATCAGGTTTTTACTGTTGGTTTAAATTCAAGATGGAACGTTTGGGTGTTGGTATTAAATATCCAATCACGTATTTATCTTGTCGACTGAGGGAAACCACGAAAAAACCCCAGTTAGATTGGTCGGCCCATGGGGTTTGAAACCGGAACCTCCCGAATGCGGGCCTGAGCCATCCTGCTCGGTAGCTTAGATTTCTGCTGTTTGTATAACGCAAAATATTAATCATAATGTCAGCGATTTCTGTTTCCATGACAGCTCACTATTTTACTTTGTATCATTCGCTTCAAATATTTAACATTTTTTCACTGTTATAACTTTCATTTTTGAAAGAATTGAATATTTTTCATCGATTAAATACTTTATTTAGAAAATCTCTGCCGCGAGGAACGGCTCAGCAGCTCTCTCTAAACATATACTCGTATATGCATATGCTTGTCTCGTTAATCGACACAAAAAAGGTAATTAAATAGAGGCCTGAAAGCAGCGAAGCAGATTTACGTGCAACCTACATGAAACGTGCACTGATTACATAAATGCGCATTTACATGTGCAGTAAAGTGATCTTGGTTAATCCCAAATTCCATTAAACCAATTTACTTTTAATGACGTCAGTTTTACCTAAAAGCATTAAACGCAAACAAAAGCAATGCACTCATAATTAAATGTATCATATATGCTATGCTCATTATTTTCAGTAAGGCATTTGTTTTTATATTTGTGTATTAACACTGCATAGTGCAAGAGAAACTAATAATAAAACAAAAATATCGCATCCATAAATCCAAACCTTGCATGATAAAACATACCATACTTTCCCTGGCTTTAAATCACCAACCAATCCAGTGTTGGCACTACGGTGATGTAATATGCAGGTTGGTTATAATTTAACTTTCCCTATTTAACCGTCTCTATTTACAAAATGAGTGATTGCACGTATAGGAAACGTAATGTGAAAGTTGTCTAGGATGGGGGAAGAGTAATAATGTATAATCAATTCCATTGAAATACTTTTAATGTGTTGCTACGTCATACAATATGCATGGTTTCTGTTACAAAGTGGGCTGAATAGAGTGCCCGTCAGTGTCCAGGATAGTCTCAAAGCGTAGGATAGCATGCTACAAGCAGCATGCTTGATATCTCTTTTGATATGCTTCTTTTCAGATCGGCACATGTACGAACATTCTCCTGATAAACCCTGTTTTTCAGGCAGCCCCACAACTAGAAATACTAGGGTGTGAGATCGGATGATTTTGACGAACAAGCAATTGGAAACGATCTGTAAGTCTTCGATTGTCACCAAACGTGTTAGAGAGAAACTGTTGATCCGGACGGGTAATGTGTGGTGTAGCCCCATCTTGCATGAAACCATGTTTCTCCTGTAGGTGGGGCATCTCACGTGTTGGCAAAGCATATCGCATGCTGCACGCTGAGGCAGTATTTTTAACACTTAAATGATTTCAGTCAAATTATATAATAAGTAAATTCAATAACAGTCCGCCTCGAAGCAATATGAGTATGTAATAATTTGTAAAATGTATGTAACAGTCATTGCATATGCTTACATTATTGTATCCATGTGTAATAATGTTATGTGAAAATATTACGTAACTTAATAATGTAGGAACTGTGAGAATAATAAGTTAAACGTTGCTAACAATGAGGTAACAATGAGGTAACCTTGAGGAAATAATGAGTTTGAGAGTTTAAATGTTATTTGTGATTATAGGAAGCATTAATGTAATTTTAGTGAGAGTTTATAAAAAATAGCCAATCAACAACCAGAAAAAGCTTTAGTTAAATGCAGGTATTCTATTGGAGTAAAAATTAGCCAATCAGAGACTTCAAATACAGAAGTTTACAAGTTTAGACGGTTGAAATCAAGTCAGTTGCCTGCAGACAGTGATTGTAACCGGATGCTTGTGCGTCCTCGAGAGATTTAATACGTAGTCGTGTGAAACGAAAAATAGTATATGTGTTAAAAGGTGCAAGTATTAAATAAAAGAATCTCACAGCTGTTGATATCAGTGAAGTGTTATTTAATTTGTGTCAAGGATTAATAAAAAGGAATGAATTAAAACTTAAAATCTGTGTAAGCATACATTCTCGTCGCATCACGCCCTGCCAAGACTTCCATGTCTCTAACAATAATACCGACGCAGCCGAGGCAAACATAATTATTTAATACTTAAAGAAACAATCAAATTACAAAGTTAATTACTTTTGAACAATACCAAAGGCCACCTGAAAGTACATTTGGGGCGAAGGCTACCGGAAACTGGGTATCATACGTGCGGTTGCAACTACTTCAAATGTTCGGCTCCCCAACAGTTGAAATATAATACAGCATCTACAAACTGACTTTCAATACGTAGCAATAACAAAACTACTTCTTCAACGCCAGCCTCTTCAAAAAGAATGAACCAATGGTGAACGCAGCCGCAAAGCGACATCATATGGTGACATGTTTTCTATACAGAGAAACTTCATGCACATTGACTGGATGGTAATCCCCACACTGGGAAATTCTGTGTGTTCACTGTATCTGTCAGAGAAAAATGTGTGTCGTCACACCATAGGATGCTCCAAGGCTAGGTCTCGTCAACTTCAATCCTTACGAGAAAGTGGAGAGCGAAGTGAAGACATTGTTGTGCGTCCTGCTGTGTAAGCTTCTGTGCGATATGGCTCTTGTGCGGATTCCATTTCAAAATGGTTCGAAATATGAGGCAGTATTTTATATCATAACATGTTGTGAATGCCAGAGTGATTATAGTGTAAATTAATATTATTGTATGTACAGGATTTTAGATGTTTGTTAGCTATAAGTATTGTTAGGAAATAGGCTTGCACGTCCTAACTGAAACTGACAATAGAAGTGGGTAACAATAAACCGAGGGGGTGAGTTGTTTATCACTAAGAAGAGATAAACAAATGACGTCAGGGTAGCGTGCCAATTTTAGAAATGGAGGGAATATCTTCCCTAGAGTATATATGTTAGTAGTAGTGATTGGCTGACCAAAACAGACGCTAAAGTGGGCGCAATTTGGTAACCAATAGCAGTTCTATTATAATGTTTAGGCAATTCGAGGTGAAGGAGTATATATTCTCGAGCCATAAGCAAGTGTCGCACAATTCTGAAGAATCTCTCACGAGGTGCACGTCGCAGAGTTAGTTACAAATGTAAAGTACGCGAAGTAATTGGTGCGCGGCAACTATAACGACTGTAGTTACATTCGTAAATATCACAGTTTCAATCAGGCGTGTATAAAGATTAAATATGTCAATTATTAATTAAGTGTGACGGCAATAAAAGTCTAGATTCAGATTCTTTTATCAGTGTTATCTTTTAGCAACAACTCCTTTCCGTTTACACACCCTGCTTAGAGACACGTGCTCGACTGAGTTATAATAGCTAGCCGGAGGACGAAGAACCCAAATTTAAAATAATTAAACAGTAAGCTCCCAACAAATAGCATAACACAAGCCATCGAGAACTGCGAGCAGCGTTGTCCGTCTTAGTGACAGCGATTTCATCAACCACCTGTGACTCAACCGGTCGTCGTCCTCTTAGGGCCGGTTTCACAGTTCAGGCTTAAGTCGAACCTTTACTAAGCTACGGACGCAGCTTAAACAAAACTTAAGCTTTGGTTAAAGCTTTGCGAGTTTCACAGTAGGGCAACCACGTTTGGCTTTACTGAGCTGAACAAGTCCTCGGAACTTTAAAGTTGGTAACGCTTGCGCATGCGCATCGAGCGAATTCCCATCATTTGTTTATGGCGGCGCTGTTCCTGAAAGTAAGGTTTTATAGGTTATTAAGATACATACATTAAAATGACCGAAAAATCAGTGCCAAAACGTACTGCTAACTTCACTTCTCAAGAAGTTAGCATTCTGTTAGAAATTGTAAAGCAGTATAAACACATAATAGAATGCAAGCAATCTGATAACGTACTGCGGAGCAAGAAGAACCAAACATGGGGGAAAATTGCGGAGTTATTCAATGTAAAGAGCGGAATAATATACAGAGATGCTACCGTGTTGAAGAAGAAATATGACAATTTGAAGAAAGTTACAAAAAAGAAATACGCCGTCGATAAATGTGCTATTCGGGGTCAGGTGGAAGTCCAACTGTGCCATCGTTAATTACGGCAATCGACGAGGAAATAAGGGAATTAATTGTTGTCCAAATTGATGGATGTGAAACAATTTTCACAACTCTGCATGATGTAGATTTTGAGACGCCGGAAAAATCTCCAGCTGCAATTAGCATGCTTCCACTTGCATATAACCTCAACGTCAAAAGAAGCATCGCTTCTGACGAGAGGGCTTTGTTCCTGAAATATAAAGTAATAATTCCTTATGAGCGATAAAGTATATTATAAAGCTATAAGAATAAATTTAATATTAGGTTTTATTTACCAGTCTGTTTTATGTTTAATTGCATCAACAATAAACTCTAGTACCTCTTCGCAGACTGTTTACTTAACCGAAACCTCTCGTATAATTCTCGGTCATTCCATATGTGGAAATGATTTGAACGCATTCTAAACACTTTAGGCGTCTTCTGTTGTGGATATGGTTAAAATAATTTGCATTTCCTCGTCACTAAAATCGTCGTCCTCAGATAACATGGGGAATTCTTAACTTAAACCGCAGTTCATTACGGTTTAAGTCGAGTCCCGTATAATCTCGGCTTAGCACTTGAACTACACACTCAGCTGAAGCTTAACTCTCCGGTTAAGCCCGATTCGAAGTTTAAGCTTATACTGTGAAACCGGGCCTTAGAGATACCCATTTCTCCAGTTGCTTCGAACTTCACCATGTTGCACAAAACCAAGTGTAGAAAGAGGGCTCTTCCGTAATCATTGCAGCCGGCGATATTCTCGAAGTGCAGCCGCAGCGTTATTTTGATAAAAGAGCTTCAGAAATAACTCTCTGCTCTTTTTGGTCCAAGCCCATGTTGACTCGTCAACAAAGACACTGACACTGGTCTGGTCCGTGAGGCTATTAACCACTGTGAATACATACGGCACTGGTGGCCAGATATGCTACTGTGGAAGGTGGCGGTGTGATGCATGGAAATCTTGCGTCCCATAATCTGGACATTATTTATACCAAGTTTGGTACCCGTGTTATAAATAGTTTCCTGTTTAGAACGTGTTATATAGGGAAAGTTTAGTTATAACCCCTACGTACTTCATGATACTTTATTACAGTTTGGCTAGGTTAGGTTTAGAAGAGGTGGGCTATCAAAGTCCTAAGCCCCTCGGCAATTGCTGACCCATTTTATACCTCTTTATTTCCTAGTCTCTCAGAATGCCTGCATCCTTTGTTACTGAGATCTTATTAAGTTCATGCTATTGCATAAAACCTTGATTGAAGTGTTCAATCCTTTGATCTGCAAGGGGCTCGCAGTCACACATTAGATAACTTGCCGTTTCATCTGTCTTTTGGATCAACATCTTTGTCCATCTTGAGATAGACGTGTCCTGTTGTGATTCCAACTGAACTTTCATAGAAAGCAGTTCACTAGGCCTGCCATGGTCTTTTAACTTTCTGTACTATGTATAGTAAGTAGGAAAGTATTGTATTCCACCCAAAAATTTGATATCGAGCTTTCACCGGAAATACATGTTTTGAGAACTCCTGAATCCAAAAAAAAGTATTTTTAGAAAAAGGTCTGTGTGTGTGAACAGCATCACTGATAAACGAAAAGTCGGATAAATACCAAACTTGGTATTTAGGTTCAGCATCTCTCAAAGATGCGACACAAAGATTTTCAAGAAAATCCCCCACCCCAGACTACCCTTTACATGGAACAATTTTAAAAAAATTTGATTTTCTCAAAAATGACTCTAACGATTTTCATCAATAACATATTTAAGATACTTTATTGACAAATAAAATGTATACCTGAAATTTTCCGCAAAAGTCCTCTTCTTTCTGAATGGATTTTTCATAACTGGTAAACCGTAAGAGATAGACAACATTTTTCTACACACACACACACAAAAAAAAATGTAGATCTCGTTAAAACACACAGTTTATGTGAAATACACTTTTTTGTCGAGTGAACCGTTTCCGAGAATTCCTTGTTAACTGTTTGAATTTTCCAATACTTGCACTTTTTCTCAAATGGGAATTCGTTATTCGATTTTTATGTCCTGGACATGCAAAGAGAATGGAATGCTCCACATAGCAACCATCTCTTAAAAGATTTGACTATCGCTTAAAGCCTACCATATTCCGCTTGCACCTACAAGAAAATTAGCAATAAGATTAACATGAAGTAGATGGAGAACAAATGTTTGTAAAAATAGTTTGTACAAGAGTAGAGAAACTCATGCGAGTGTAACACATCGGATTTTTTTGAGTACCTCTGACCTGCAATTGACTTCTAGTGCTACTTCTGTTTTCCCACCGACAACCCCTCGAGCATATCCATAGGATGATGATGATGATGATGATGATAATAATAATAATAATAATAATAATAATAATAATAATAATAATAATAATAATAATAAAAAGGGTTCCGGCCCATGCAGCTGGTCCTTTTTTTAGCCAAATCATTCACATGAATTTCCATATGTCCTGGCACGCACTACGGTGACACTGTGTTGTGTCCAGTCAGTTTTGTGAGGGACTCTCGGCATTCCCAGACAAGTCTTAATTTGACTTTCGCTTCAAGAGCTTTTAGAGTTGCTTGACTGTCTGAAAGTATACTAAACTGTATTCACTCTTAGGTTGATCCGCACCAAAACAAAACCTAGGTGACCAGTACACAGTTATAATGTATCCCTCCGCCAGTCGCGCCAGAAATACTGTCATACTTTCACGACCATGTGACGAGTACAGGCGACACGTAATGCAAAGAGAACAGTGTCCGACAACTTAAACGATGACTAGCATACTCTGTTAGGGTTGAAGTTGAAAAGATTGATAGTTGCAACAAAATAAATGTTTGCACATATGATAATAGTTAATTCTAAAGGAAACGAGCGAAAAAGAAAGTAACAGACATGCGGTATCTTAAATTTATTCGTCTCTGGAAGCGGCGCTTTATCATCCGATGGCGGCTCATTTTAAAAAAACAAATTGTATATTGTTCCGTGAATTGTATTCTTGTCCCATTCTTGCATCGCGTATTTCAAACGATTTCTTTTTTTCCCGCGTGTAAACACTTTTCCGTTTCAGATTTTTCTTAACCAGCACTGTTTATACTTGTACTCGAAACGCCAATGAACTCAGAAGTGAATTTCACCATTTCTTTCACGGGAAGTGTTAGATATTTCTCACATAACTTACAATAAACTTCCAACTCTATTGTTTTTTCACCACTAGTCAATGGTGTGCCCGCTTATGCTTTACGTAAGTCGAGGACGAAAACGCAAGAGCAAATCACCGTCCGCCACGATACTAAACAGAAACTGCTGGTTTCTGGCTACAAACAATATTCTGCGCATACCCGGATATCAGGTCTTATAAATGAATTGCATGTTGAGACTTGTACCTCTGTTTAAAGGTACAAATTAGCATTAATTAAACTTTTAGGAATTTGTGTAGAATATTATACCATTTAAGGATAAATTCATTCTAAAATTTAGATTATTAGGATGGAACTACTTTCCTGCACGCATTGCTACAGTGTTGTACTATGTTGCACAGGTCACGTGCGTTTGTTTTGGCACGGATCAACCTAAGAATGAATGCAGTTTAGTATACATATTGACATAACCCCTACACATACTTCCCCATGTGCTAGCCAAGATAGCATTATACTTCTGCCTGGAAAACAGTGGCCATATGACAGTCTCTTGTCACAACCAAAGATCCTGCAGCAGTGCCAAGTCTAGTCTTCGATCCATCTGTGAACCACATTGGTCCACGACAGATCTTCTGACTAATTCCTTTTTACTTTCTCTACCACGTACATAGTTGTTGAAAAAGGTATTGCATTCAATCGAAAAATTCGATACCGAGATTTTACGGAAATATATGCTTTGGGAACTCCTGAACCCATAAAACGCATTTTTAGAAAACGGTCCGTGTGTGTCTGATTGTGAACAGCATAACTCATGAACAAAAAGTTGAATAAATACCAAACTTGTACCTATTTAAGTTCCGTATCTTGCAAAGATGCAACACGAAGTTTTTAAAAAGTATTGCTCCACCCCAACTACCCTTTACATGGAACATTTTGATGTTTTTTTTAAAAAAATGGCTAACGATTTTGATTAAAATACCACACATTACAGATATTTTTATTACAATCAGTGTATGTCTTGAACTCTGGATATAGCCCTTGAAGTTCTCTTCATTTGAAAGGAATTTTTATATAATCTTGTACAACCGGTATACGTTAAGGGATAGACGAAGCTTACTGCTCAAAAAATGTAGATTTCTTTAAAAGACACACTTTATTCCAAATAATTTTTTTGTGTCAATAGTAATTTCCGAGATATCCGTTATTGATGGTTCGTATTGGTGAGTACTTTGTCATTCTTTATAACTCTGCCGACATTCAATTGTGAGGCAGTATTTTTAAGATTTAAATGAATTCAGTGTAATTACATAATATATAAATTCAATAACAGCCAGCCTTAAAGCAATATGTGTATGTAACAATATATAAAAAGTGTCGTTGTAATACAGTCGTTGTATATGTTTATATTATTGTATACATGTAATAATATTATGTGAATGTATTACGTAATTTAATAATGTAGGAGCTGTGAGAATAATAGGTTAAAAGTTGCTAACAATGAGGTAACCTTGAGGCAATAATGAGTTTGAAAGTTTAACAATACTACTTGTAATTCTTGGAAGCAATAATGTAATTTTTGTGACAGTTTATAAAATAGCCAATCCAGAACCAGAAAAAGCTTTAGTTAAATGAAGGTATTCTATTGCACTAGGATTAGCCAATCAGAAACTAAAATGGAGTAAAATTTACAAATTCAGAAGTCAGTTGCTTGTAGACAGCGCTCCTAACCGGACGCGTTGCTTGCAGACAGTGTTCCTAAACGGACGCGAGATGCGTCCTCGAGAAATTTAATACGTATTTTGTGTGGGACAGAAATAGTTTACGTGTTAAAAAGTGCAAGTAATTAATAAAAAAATCTCACAGCTCTCTCTCTATATATCAGTGAAATGTTATTTAAATCGTGTCAAGCATTAATAAAAGGAGTTAAGTAAAATTATAATCTGTGTATGCCTACATTCTTCAGCCGCACCACTTCCTGCTAAGACATTCATGTCTCTAAAAACTATAAATACTGACGCAGCCGAGGCAAACATAAATATATAATATTTAAAGAAACAGTAAAAAATTACAAAAGTTAATATTTTTTAAACATTTTTGGGGCAAAGGCCACCGGAAGGCTACCGGAAACGTTTTACCATACGTGCAGTTGCAACTGCTTCAGTTGGCTCCCCAACAGTCGAAATACAATACATTTCCTCCTAAAATCACCCTTCCTCAGTTGTTTTTTGCGATTGCATGGAAAGGGAGTGTCATTTTAAGGCCAGCATATAGCGTCCAGTTCTTAAACATCTTACCATCGCTATTCCCTTTGTATCTGTAACGAAGTATGTAATGTAGCTATTTATGCAAAGCTTTGTCTTGATTAAAATAGGTAGGTAGCAAAATAAGGTTCAGTAAAAATAGTTTGTTCACCCAGGAATAAATGATAGAGGTTAGAGAACGTCACATGAATGTAATAATAATTTTTTACTTTCTCTACTACGTATAGTAAGTAGGGGAAGTATTGTATTCCACCCAAAAATTCGATACCGAGATTTCATCGGAAATATATGTTTTGAGACCCCCTGAACCCAAAAAAGTAGTTTTGGAAACATGTCGTGTGTGTCTGTTTGTCTGTCTGTGTGTCTGTGTGCGTCTGTCTGTGAACAGCATAACTCAGAAACGAACAGTCGGATAAACACCAAACTGGGTATTTAGGTTCAGTATCTTCCAGAGATGCGACACGAAGGTTTTCAAGAAAATCCCCCACCCCAGATTACCCCTTACATGGAACATTTTTCGAAAATTTTAATTTTCTCAAAAATTGCCCCAACGATTTTGATTAAAATATCATATGTTTAAGATATTTTCATGACAAATAAAATGTATATCTTGAATTTTCTGGGAATGTCTCCAAAAGTATTCTTTATTGTGAACGACTTTTGCATAACTGGTAAACCATAAGAGAGAGACATTTTACTACACAAAAAATGTAGATCGCGTTAAAATACACAATTTATGCCATATGCATTTTTGTTGTTGAGTGAACCATTTTCGAGATATTGCTTGTTATTCCCTTAAATTTTTCAATATTTATTTTCTCAAATGGGAATTCGTTATTCATTTTTTTGTCTTGGATATGCAAAGAGTATTAATCTGTGGCGAAGGGAATGGTGCTGCACCTAGCAACCAGCTATTAAGAGATATGTATGTGCTTAAAGGCTACTGTATTTCTATATTGCCCTTGTAAATATATATTCCCCTTACATCTACAAGAAAATTAGCAATAAGATAGAGTCTGCAAATGTTTATCTCGATTAACATGAAGTAGATGTAGAATAAGCGTTTGTAAAAATACTTTGTACAAGAGTAGAGAAAGTCATGTGAGTGTAACACACCAGATTTTTTTGCTTGCTAGGGAATAAGTAACTTAACCTCTTAAATAATCGGATATTTAACTGTTGAATTCGCTCCATGATAATTACAGTGTGTGTATCTCCCGCAGTGATCGATTCCGCCACGACTTTAGGCTGGTACTGAAAGCAGTTGTTGGAACCGCGTCTGAAAATATCCAAACAAACGAAAGATTACGGTCGAATGAGTGATGAGTGAAACCTAGTCAGTTGGCGATATCACCTCAGTGCTAAAATATTCAAGTGCCATTTTCTCTTCACTGTGAGTACCAGAGCAAACAAACAAACATCGGAGCCTGCTCTTTGGTAAAATGAGCAACCTTCCAACATTTGGGGAGACCTGAGATGACCTTTTAGGAAACTGTAGACGACTAGTCGCTCTCAGCATTCTCTGTCTCTGTCATCTGGAGACCCTTCTGGGCTTTAGATCTAATTGCAATAGCATTTTCTGATTTTTTAATCTTCGTGCTATTATCTTTTCTCTTTGGCACACGTTCCAAACTTGAATAACGTTTTTGAATTATGTGAAGTGGAATTTGATATGTAGGCTGCAGCAAACACGAAAAGTTCTCCTACGATAACAAGATAGAAGCAAGCAAGTGTTACATTCACATGGATTGCTCTACTCAGTATCACAACTTATGTCAAATGCACTTTTTTGTGGCATTAAGCATTTTCGAGATATTCATTATAATTGCTTTTACTTTCTCTACCATGTGCATAGTAGGTAGAGAAGATATTGCATTCCACCCAAGAATTCCATATCGAGATTTCACCGAAAATTCATGTTTTGGGGTCCCTGAGTCCAAAAAAGAGCAATTTTAGAAAAAGGTGCGCGCGTGTATGTGTGTGTGTGTGTGTGTGTGTGTGTGTGTGTGTGTGTGTGTGTGTGTGTGTGTGTGTGAGTAGTATTAACTCGAACACAAAATCCCGGATAAATACCAAACTTGATATAAGTTCAGTGTCTTGCAAAAATGCAACACAAAGATTTTCCGAAAACTATCCCACCCCTAACTACCCTATATATTGAACATTTTTTGAAAATGTTGATTTTCTGAAAAATTGCTCCAAAGATTTTGATTAAAATACTATACATGACTAGATCTTGGACATATATCTACGCAGGATTTGGACTAGGTACGGAGGGGGAGTTAGCACTTCGACCTACGCAGATCTTGTACTTATGCCCCTGAGAGGGCGCCCCCGGGAGGGACGGATGAGGCGAGAGGAGACACAGGGCGGTCGGACCAGGAGTCACGACAGGCAGAGGGCAGGTCCCTACCAGTTACAGATTTGACCCGGGTGCTGGCCTAGTGCAGCCGGCCCCTCTGCCCCTTAAGCTTACATGTCACCTGGAGGGTCCGCCACCCGGAGACCGCTCGCAGTCCGGAAAACGAAGATTTCCTTAGAACGTCCTTTTCCCCTGCCATGCACACGCCGAGACCTCCCGCCGACACTTGCAACTCTGAAAGGGACAAAGCAGATGAAAGGCGAAGTGAAATGAGAATGGAGATGAAATGGAGGAACAGGAAATTCGGGGATGTGATGATCCTTCCCAGCAATCGCCTCACGACACGAGGAAAAACCCGAAAAACCCTGGGTCAGGAAGGTCGGCCATAGGAATCGAACCCACGACCTCCCGAATGCGGGCCACAGACGTAACCGCCTGAGCCATCCCGCTCTGCGTTTATGTTCTGTTCTTCCCTGACGTTTCGGTTTACAGTTCCAGATTACCTATAACACCCCGTTTCCCTCACTGCACTGTCGATACAAACTCGCCGCTTGTACACATTGTAAACCAAAGGATATTTGTCCTAACTCTGTATATGACACATAAAATGTATATCTTGAATTTTCTGGGAATAGCTAGCAAAGTTCTCTTCATTCGGAAGAGAATTTACATAATCTTGTATAACTTGTAAACGTTAAGCAATAGAGGAAAATTACTACACAAAAAATGTAGATCTCTATAAAATACACAATTTATTCCAAATAACCTGTTTTGTTGCATCGGACATTTCCAAAATATCTATTATTAATGTTTAGAATTGTTTAATGCTTATTCTTTTCAGGCGTGTCGATTTTCAGTTGTTTCTCGCGAAGCCATGGAAACAGTATGGGATATTAAGGCCAGCATATAGCGTCCAGCTCTTAAATTTTTGACTATCGCTGTTCTCTTTTTATCTATAACAAAATGTGTAATGTAGCTATTTCTGCAAAGGTTTATTTGGATTAAAATGAAGCAGGTAGGAAAATACAGTTTTGTAAGAATAATTTGTACACCCACTAATAAGCGACAGAGGGAATGCAACACAATGAATTTTTTTAATTGTAGATAACTTTATTGTACACTTAGTGATTTACAGTTCTGCTCCTTCACATGAGAAATAAACATGATTTGAAACATGGTAAGGAAATAGGCGTTGTAACTATTGCACAATAAAATTAGATTGTTTTCTTTTTAACGCGGGGAAGTGTTCAGGTATCTATTTTGCAGCGGATTGGAGTAGTGGTGAAGCTGTTGTATTGTAGAGTCTGGTGTAACAGTCTTGGAGGGCAGTGGCTACTAGTGGATTGTATTGCGGACATACCATGGTGCATTTGTTATGAGCCGAAGGAAACGGTTTTGAACTGTCTGTACTCCATTTATCTCTGAATCAGAAGTAGAACCCCAAATGCCACAACCATACGTCCATGTAGGTTGAACTAAGGAGAGATGTGTCATTGTTTGTACTGCAATTTTAGGCAGTATTTTTAACACTTAAATGGTATCAGTCAAATTATATCATATAAAATGTAACAGCCCACCTTAAAGTAATATGTGTATAATAATATATAAAAGTATGTAAAAGTCATTGTGTTGTGTTTATATTATTATGTACATGTATAATAATGTTATGTGAATGCATTACGTAGTTTAACAATGTAGGAGCTGTGAGAATAGAAGCAAGCTAGCAAACAGAATTATAAAGTAAAAGACAAAGTTGCTAGTAATGAGGTAACCTTGAGACAACAATAAATTAGAAAGTTTAATAAAGGCTACTAATAATTCTTGGAACAATAATATAATATTTAAAACACTTTATAAATAGCCAATCAAAAACTAGAAAAAGCTTAAGTTAAATAAAAGTATTCTATTGGAGTTGGCTTAGCCAATCAGAGACTTGAAATAGAGGAAATGTGCAAATTCAGGCGGGAGACGCTACAATAGAATACCCGAGCAGATCGGTACGGCACGTGTTCCGTGTGAGACATGAAAATTTATTGCGGTGAGAATAATATAAAGTTCACGTGTTAAAAAGTACAATTAACAATAATCTCACAGCTCTATAGTAGGATATATCAGTGAGTGTTATTTAATCGTGTGAGGATTAATAAACAAAGTACAATATAATTATAATTTATGTAAGCCTTGTTCTTTAGCCGTACTAGCCCTGCTAAGAGATACGTGTTCTGAAAAATTACTACTGACGCAGCCACATATAATATTTAAATAAATATTAAAATACAAACTTGATTTTTTTAAACGTGGGGGCGAAGGCCAGCGGAAAAGTAAACGTGGGGTGAAGGCCACCGGAAAGTTTGTACCGTACGTGGGGCGAACACTCCAAGAAACAATCTCCCGCAAAGTGGCATCCATTAAGTGCGTGGTCTAAACAACTTCAAGTTGGTATACCATACGTGGTGCAACCACAACAATATAAACCACATCAAATTTGAGGGGCGATGGGTCTCGTATTACCTAGTGTAATTGGCGACTTTTATTTCTGATTTTGTTCACTACATCGTTGATGTGTGGGTTCCATGTTAGTTTCTTATCTAATGTTAGCTCAAGGTACCTTACCGAATCGGTTTTTGGGACGTGCTGATTACAGAAGTTTATTGTATGTTTGGCATATTGGTTTTGTAGGTAAATTTCACTAATTATTTTAGTTTTTGCACTCAGTATCATCCTCCACTACTTTAACACTCTTCAATTTGTCGGTCAAACTAGAAGGGGCCGGTCTCTTGAGTAGTTTAATTTCTTCAAAGTTTCTTCGAGTGAGCGCGCGGTTCACAACCGTCAACTTTTGTGCACCACTATGGCTAACCCTGTAATACATGCCACAAGGTACTGCTTTGGACTACCTCCACACCGTGCTTGGCGTGGAGCAACTCCAACTCTAGCTTGGTAGGCTCGTGATGAGCCTAAGTGAAGTTGCTGTATACCTACGTTTGAATGAGCTTTACCATAGGGATGATAGTGCTGTTGTAAGGTGATGGGTTTGGTTTAGAGGTTGTGGGTGTGATGGGAGGTAGCGCTATGTTTCATAGGCTCCTCAGTGGCTGCCTTTTCAGGAGTAGCACCAGTGCTCTGCTCCGCTGGTGTTTGTTATTCCTTAATGTATTGTGATTTTAATTTTGATTGACCACTCCCATGGGGATGGGTGAGTACTTAGTAACAGCATTATGCTGTTGGGAGGTTTAACGCCTTCGTTACCAGGGGTGCCCACAAGCCATGCGGGAAACCCGGTAGTATCGGTAGCGACGATCTTGAGGTATGTAACCCCCCAGGAATATGACAAGGACGTTCTCATGATGTGCCAATTTTGAGCCCGGTGCCTTATCACATCCTCACATATGGGAGGGCCGAGGTTTCGTGCAAAAGCCTGGCTGCAAAGCGACTGCAGACAGAACAAATGGACTGAAGTCACCTCTTCTATATCCGCTGCAACCAGAGAAGCCAGGAATCTGCTGCTATGCCCCACACCTCACAGGCATAGAGCATCAGAGGTAAAACAAGTGCTTTATAAAGGCGTAACTTTAAGTGAAGCGGCATAGTGAAAGCCAGAACGGGGTATAAGGCGGCTACCGTCCCCTTAGCCCTGTTCATTGTTCCACGCACGTGTTTAAGTCAGGGTGGTTAAACTACTTCTACGCAAGCAGCTCGAGGTCAATTCTCCGAAGTGAACTGTTATCTTTTATTCTTTACAACTCGTTTCACTATAATATAGTTAAATAATATTGTTTGTATTACTTCATTTACCAACAAATATAATTAAAATAATGGCAAAATATTGGGATTATAAAATTAAATCGACTGAGTATGAAAGCTCCTCCCAATCGAAAATTAATGTAATGGTTACCATCTACCGGCATAGCGGACTACTAAATAAACGTCACATACATAAAAATAAAGGTATATTGTTATATTTTTACTCATGCACTTAAAATGAAAGGAAAAAAAGTTCAGTACCACTGAGCCAAGAATGCTGCAGTAAGTGTGGAATTGTATGGAGCTTTAACTCCACTTGAGAACCATAAATCAATAAAGTGAGTTTTTGTTAATGAGGCAATATTTTATATCATAACATGCTGTGAATGCCAGAGTGATTATAGCTAAAAGTAATATTATTGTATCTACAGGATTTTAGATGTTTGTTAGCCATAAGTATTGTTAGGAAATAAGTTTACACGGCCTAACTGAAACTGACAATAGAAGTGGGTAACAATAAACCGAGGGGGTGAGTTGTTTATCACTAAGAAGAGATAAACAAATGACGTCAGGGTAGCGTGCCGTTTTTAGAAATGGAGGGAATATCTTCCCTAGAGTATATATGTTAGTAGCAGTGATTGGCTGACCAAAACAGACGCTAAAGTTAGCGCAATTTGGTAACCAATAGGAGCTATATTATAATGTTTAGGCAATTCGAGGTGAAGGAGTATATATTCTCGAGCCATAAGGAAGTGTGGCACAGTTCGGAAGAATCTCTCACGAGGTGCACGTCGCAGAGATAGTTACAAAAATGTAAAGTACGCGAAGTAATTGGTGCGCGGCAACTAAAACGACTGTAGTTACATTCGGAAATATCACAGTTTCAGTCAGGCGTGTATAAAGGTTAAATATGCCAATTATTAATTAAGTGTGACGGCAATAAAAGTCTAGATTCAAATTTTTTTTATCCGTGTTATCTTTTAGCAACAACTCCTTTCCGTTTACACGCCCTGCTTAGAGACACGTGCTCGACTGAGTTATAATAGCTAGCCGGAGGACAAAGAACCCAAATTTAAAAAAATAATTAAACAATAACACAAGCCATAGAGAACTGCGACATTACATAAATTCAGCTTTGAAACACTCTGAAATATCTGTTTGTTTGAAAGCTCGTATATGAGTTACTTTCTTGGAAGACTTCGTGATTATAGTTGTGTTTCGCATTATAGCTACTAATGGAATATGCGCAGTGTTGTGAAGAAAGCCTGGTTGTCCCGAGCGCTCACGGAAGTATCCGATTAGGCCATCTCTCAGACTCCGGCCAGCATTAAATTGACCGAGTGCGCATCTGTAATTTAACTGAAGATGAGTTGCGGTCTGTTTTGCTGGGAATAGCCACATCATTGGCAAACATCAGCGCGATTGTGATTAATGTGACACAGGGAAGTCTGGGACATACATGAGATACAATACTGGGCCACATAAACTTCCTTGAGGAGCACCGGACTGGAATGGCATTGAGAGTTTCCACATTTAATAGAAAACGTTTTCTTCTCAAGTAGGATTGAATGCCTTGTAGAATGTGTCAGCTATTCTGAACTTAAGTTTATAAAGTAAACCTTCCTGCTAAAACTTATCGAAAGCTCTTTCGGTATCCAAAAATAACCATGACATACCATATTTTCTTCATAGCTGCTTAGCAAGAGATCAAGTACTCGATGTAATTGCAGTAGGCAATTACGATTGCGTCTGAAACTAAACAGAATATCAGGGATTAGGGTTTTCAGATGAGCTATTAATAGCAAAATACGTTCAAATAACTTGGAGAATAACGGAAGAAGGCTAATGGCTAGTTAGTTTCTTGGAACTTTCTTAATTTTATCTAGCTTATCGTGTGTTTCCACTTTTGTGGAAAATAGGATGTTTGCAGTATTTTGTTGTAAATTTGAGTTTAGAATACCACCAAGTTTTCCTTGTAAGTGCCTTTAGTAACGGTAAAACAATTTGGTCATGCACAAAAGTCTTTCCCTTTGGAGATCTATTGATTGCATTAAGTACCTGAAACGGAGTAAAATAAGTTTTAAAAGGCGCATGTTTCCTCATGTTTCTTGTTAAATGTAGAATCTTGAACAGAATTTGGCTGTAATTGTTGCTCTAACACTTTTGAGAATATATCAGTTTTCTCCCGAGATGTTATACACCAGTTACCATTAATATTTTTAGGTGAAATATTATCATTCTGTTTAATTAAATATTTTACTTTCCTCCATAAAGAGCCACCCTTGCAATTGAGATTATCCGTTTAGAATGACGAGCTGCATCTCTTTCCTCTTGCAGTGCTTCGCGAAGGTGACAGGTTGCTCAATTACACTACCGTTTGTGAAAATTGCAACACCAAGAATGCATTTCCCGAATAACTCCAAACTCAGTGGAAGTGTAGAAGAGTGTGCAAGCAATAAGTGATTAGGTTTGCAGAGGGATGGGGTACACGTAGGCCGAGCAGAGCTCTCTCGTGTCGGTCCAACAAGGTCAGTGTTGCGTGCAGTGAAGTCAGTGCAGAGCTGTCAAATAAGGTGGAAACAATAAAATAGATACCAGAATGCCTCGTCGACGTCAAATGAAGCCATATCGGCATGTGAGCGAGTTTGTAAACGGGGCAGAATGATCGGTCTCCGGGAAGCGGGTTTGTCATTCCGTGACATTTCGGCTCGTACAGGGCATGCTGCTACGGCAGTGATGCGTGTGTGGAAGCAGTGCATAGATGAAAGTCGTACGCAGCGAAGAGTGGGTACTGGACCACGGAACATGACCACAGCACGGGATGACCGTCATGTCCGCATGGCCATAACGGACCGCACAGCTTCATCCACAGTGTTGGCTCGACGCTGGAGCACTGCAACAGGTGTGAACTTGTCTGCATCAACGGTTCGTCGCCGTCTGTTGCAGGTTGGATTGGTTGCATGCTTCCATTGTCCAGAAAGCACAAGCTCCTCCGACTGTAATGGGCACGTGAACACCGTCACTGGGGTGCTGAGTGGCAAAAGCAGTCTTTTCGGACGAGTCCCGCTTCAGCGTGTCCTGCAGTGATGTCCGCATACGTGTCCGGCGGTACCGTGGTGAGCGCAACCTGGAGGGCTGCACTGTTGAGTGGCATAGCAAACAAACACCGGGTGTGATGGTTTGGGGCGCCATTGGTTACAACAACCGATCTCGCCTCCTACGAATTGAGGGCACTTTGAACAGCAACCGGTAACTAACAGTGGCTGTAGAGCCTGAGGTACTCCCCCTGCTTCAGGCATCTCCACAGACACATTTCAACAGGACAATGCCCGGCCACATATTGCGAGGAATGTACAAGCCTTCTTCGAAGAGCGACGGGTACCGTTGCTTCCCTGACCTGCACGTTCGCCTGACATGTCGCCCATCGAACATGCCTGGGATAGGGTTGGTCGGCACTTGGTGCATCACGGTCCTCCAGTAACCATTGTGACAACTTTGTGGGCTCGAATACAAACTGCGTGGAGGGAAATCCCTCAGAAACTTACTCAGATCCTTTTTGATGCAATGCCACGGCCTATAGCAGCTCTAATTGCAGCGCATGGAGGCCACACCAAATACTGAAAATTAGGGCTCAAAGGTCATGTATAGATTTGAAATGTTTACCATTTGTTACTTGCCATGTACCTAACCTGTGGAATTAAATTCATGCGTTTCCTTCTTGGTGTTGCAATTTTTACAAATGGCAGTGTATATGCTGTTTTATGGGCTGGTATCTGGTCCGTAGCCATAGTCAATTGTTTCAGAGGAAAAAGAACAAAACATTGTTTCTTTTCCTCTAACAGTTGTGCGATTTTTGAAGAAATAGGAAGTTGCCTTAATGAATGTGCATTACATTGTTGGGAAGCAAGGTTGGCAGCATGCTGGATGTTACAAGTAACAGTAACTACTGTTATGTCAAGATCATTAGGGGATTTTAATGATAATTTCAGATCTGTAACACTATTTAGTGTTTCTGTGTATCATTTCCAGTTGAAAGGATATCTTATTAAGCAAAGCCAGGCTTACTGGAAGATGGTCAGAGCTTAAGTCGTGCTGTACCATGGCGCTGAACAGTACCGAATAATGCTCTACCCAAGGAAAAAATCGAGTACATCAGAGAATAGCCTGTGACTGAATAGTAAGTAGGTTATATAGGCTGTAAAAATTCCAGAGAGAATTTTAATGCCACATCAAGAAACAATCGGCCTCTAGGATTGGCATGTTAGGGTCCCATCGAGGAGGAGGTCCCATAACGTTATAAGATAAGTTAGTAGCAGTTAATTCATTCTCTGCAGCCGAATACGTAGAATGATGCTGTTTGATAAAATGTATTCAATGTATGCAATTCTGGAAGGTTGTAACTCCTGCTCACTAATCGGCAAGAGTTCATTGTGCTGAATGTTACTTTTAATGAAAATTTCAGATCCACCCTTTCTAGTATTACTGGGGTGATCTACTCGATATAATATTTTATAACCTAGCAGGACAAATAGAATATGAGGGGCAAACTTTTTCTTGAAAATCTGCATGTCGCATGTTTTGAAGGTACCTAATTGCCAAGTTTGGTATTTATCCGACTTTTCGTTTTTGAGTTATGCTGTTCTCTCTCACATACATACACATGGACCTTTTTCTAAGAATGTTTTGTTTTTAAATTCAAGGTGCCTCAAAACATGTATTTCCGGTGAAATCTTGTTATCGAATTTTTGGGTGGAATGCAATATCTTGTCTACCTACTATGTACGTGGTAGAGAAAGTAAAAATTTAATTCAATTCCACGGTATACTCCTCGTGCTGGTAGCATAGCTCGCAGTAGGTTCGCATGTTAATATATTAATATCTGAATTAATACATTATCTTAGTGTTTAGGTTGTTACAAATTAAATTGTCAATGCTGTTATGTTTACTTATTGCCACGGCTGCTGTTGTATGGGTTTATGGTAGAGCATGTGTAAGTTACCAGGGTCTGGTACGGGAAGAAAGGTAAGTAGTAACAACACTAACACAAGTGCTCTTTAATAATGGAAATGTTTATCACACGTGCCTAAGTTATACCTCATTCACCTTTTAATAACTTGCACTTTTAAATTGATATATTTTTAACGTTCCCACTACATTATGTGAGGTAAGTAGTAACTCTTGCTTCGGAGAGCTTACACGTATGTTCTGCATATCGCCGCACTTTACACCCAACTGACTTTGGCTTGGGGACGCTATAACTAACTTTCCTGAACTTAAACATTTAAACACATTCTTCTTAAAATATTATTGGCTGCGTTAGTTCACCTTGGAACATTCTCGAAAACTTAACAGGTTATCATTCGCTGTTTCCAGACGTGTGACCTCTCTTCAAAAATATACGTTGAGTTAGCATTTTCTCCTACACAATGACACAAGGTTGAAGAAGTATTGTTCCTCACGTTGTTTATTTATTTATTTCCACACTTGGGAAACCAATTTGAAGAAAGTGTTCTGTTGTAATGTGGCAAAATAGTGCAATGGGTTTAAGCTCCAAAAATAAAGATAGACGTTTTTTAGAAGTTGTTTAATGGCTACATATGCAAATCTGGAGTTTATTTATTTAATCAGCTCCATGTATGAATGCCAATTTGGAGAAGATTGTTTGTTACGTAATATGCTGCTACGTAAGAGAAGCCGATTTTTGAAGATGTATTTTTGTTGTTACGCTCCAAGTTTAAAAGTATTATATTAACTTTGTTATTAAACTGCTTCTATAGATAATATTTATGTTTATGTTTGCCTCGGCTGCGTCAGTCTTACTTTAGAGACATGTTTCTCTTAATCCGGGCGTGGTACGACAAGAATGTAGACTTACACAGATTTTAGGTTTTAAATTCACTTCTTTTTATTAATCCTTGGCACAAATTAAATAGCACTACACTGATATTAAGAGCTGTGAGATTCTTTAATTTAAAACTTGCACTTTGTTATCACGTATACTTAATTTTCGTTTCACACAATACGTAATATTTCTTTAGAGAACACATCTTCCATCCGGTCACTACCAAGGTCTGCAGGCAACTGAACATATTTCAACCGTCCAAAACCCGTAAGCTTCTGTGTTTCAAGTCTCTGATTGGCTAATCCTAGTCCAAAAGAATACCTGCATTTAATTAAAGCTTTTTATGGCTGTTGATTGGCTATTTTAAAAACTGTCACAAGATTTACGTTATTGCTGCCCTAATCATGACTAGTAGTATTAAAACTCTCAAACTCATTATTGCCTCATTGTTACTTCATTGTTACCTCATTGTTAGCAATGTTAAACTTATTATTCTCACAGCTCTTACATTATTAAATCACATAATGCATTCACATAATATTATTAAACATGTTTACAATAATATATGCATATGCAATGACTGTTACATACATTTTTCAAATTATTACATACATATTGCTTCAAGGCGGGCTGTTATTGAAATTATATATAATATAATTTAATTGAAATTATTCAAGTATTAAAAATACTGCCTCAAGGTTCTGCTATTGTGTCATGCCCCTACAAGTCGGTGTGCATACACCCTAATTCTAACAAAACTTGTTGTTTGTCTGCTGTTAACAAGTGTCCCACAGCTCCAGCTAAACTCCTACACATATATAGAACTTATACTTAACATCTATTTACATAACACGTATTTTGCTACTGTCTCAATTCAAGTCGTGGGAACAATGCATAGCGATTGCTTTCTATACGTAAACGCAGTTATAAATATAAGATAATATTTTGCTTCTTGCCATTTTACAAGTGTGATGCAGTGCATTGAATAGAAAATATAAATAATGCTTTTCAAATCCTGTCCTACATAATGCATAGATTACACGCAGCAGGTCGAGTGCTTTAACCAAAAGAAACATTGTCTATGTGGCTGCCCTAGTTACGAGGAATTTACTAGTGAATTCCGTAAACGCAAATATTTTATTACATTTCCTCTTTTTTGTTTTAATTGCCAAATAAAATGCTGCGATCGTAGAACTTGACAAACAATATGAACGATTTTGGTTGTAGCTTTACGAGTGATAGCTGGTCGTTAATATCAACGTTTTCGCTGTTTGACAAACATGAATTGCATGCGCAGATACATATACTATTGGCAGTAAAACAGTTAAAGCAATCGTATCAAGAGAAGTGTTCGATTGTATCGCTGAGTGTTATATTATCTGTAATAAAAGTCACTACCACCCAGCTGGCATGATCTGCTACTTTGTTACTTTTATTGTATACTGAACTTAATCTGATACAAACGTTCAATATTGGATTTTACTCAACAGTAATATGTCCACGGCTTTAAAGTATGCATTTATAACGCAAATTCCCACCCAAAGTATTTTAGGTGGAGTTAAGAGACACGCATTTTATGCTGTTATACTTAAACAAGAGGTTTAGATGTTCCGAAAGCGTTTAATTTTTACATTTTCCAAAACTGACATATGAATTAAATATTCACATTTAATACAAATTAATTATTAATAATATTCTCCTATTGACAAGATCACTTACATAAACACTTACGTATGCTCGAAGCAGTTCGATTTGCATGCGCCGATGTCATTATTCGAAATTGCAGAACAGCTGATACTATTTCAGGGGCCGTAAGCAGAAACCTTTAAAATATTCTGATTAAAAGTCCATCAACAACGGTGAGGGGATTATACATTCAGAATGATGGATCGTGAGGAAGTTAAAAAAATATCCACTGATGTGTTAAATTCACACGACTTTCTCTGCCGTCTATCGTTCATTAGTAGGTATACGAATTATTCTTACGGAAGTCATTTTCCCATCTAGTTCATTTTAATCGAGACAAACCCTTGCAGAAATAGCTACATTACACATTTCGTTATGGATACAAAGAGAACAGCGATAGTCAAATGTTTAACAACTGGACGCTATATGCTGGCCTTAAAACTCCATACTGTTTCTATGACATCGCGAGAAACAACTGAAAATCGACAAGAATTTAAAAGAATGACAAAGCACTGAACAATTGGAACCATTAATAAGGGGTATCTCGGAAATGGCTGCCGTCACAAAAAAGTTTTTTGTATTAATTTCCTTTTAAAGAGATCTACATTTTGGGGTAATAGGTTTCTGTCTACTAAACGTTTACCAGTTATACAAAATTATACAAAATTCCTTCCGAATGAAGAGATCTTCACAGGCTATTCGCGGAAAATTCAAAATATGAATTTTATTTGTGATGTAAATATCTTTAATATGTGGCATTTAATCAAAATCGTTAAAGCCATTTTCATAACATAAAAGATTTAGAAAAATATTTGTTTTATTCAGGGAGCCCCAAAACATATATTTACGCTGAAATCTCGATATCGAATTTTTGGCTAGAATGGTGTACCCTCACTACTTCTATGTACGTGGTAGAGAAAGTAAAAACAATTTTTTTGATGTGTTACATTCACATGGTTTGCTCTATCGTTTATAAATGAGAATACAAACTATATGAAAACTTAGTTTTGTATCCACCTCATTATAATCCAAATACACATTTGCAGAAATAGCTACATTACGCATTCGTTATAGATACATAGAAAACAGCCATAGTCAAATTTTTTATAACTGGACGCTGGCCTTAAAATTCCACTCTTTCCAGTAATCGCTAGAAACAACAAAAATCGATTGGACTTGAAAGGAATTGCAAAGGACTAAACAATTCGAACCATTAATAACGGACATCTCGGAAATGGCTTATGCCACAAAAAACGTATTTGAAGTAAATTATGTGTTTTAAAGAGATCTACATTTTTTGAGTACTACGTTTTCGTCTATTGTTTGGCGTTTATTAATTATAACGATTATACAAAATTCCTTCCCAGTGAAGAGGTTTTCACAGGCCATTTCCAGAAAATTCAAGATATACATTTTATTTGTCATCTTAATTTAAATGAATTTGTCATGAATTTAAAAATAAGACTAAGTGAACACCAAAGAAATATAAAACTGAAACAAATAGATAAATCAGCAGTAGCCAACCATTTTTGGAACAGTAACCATGAAATAGGACAAGAGATAAAACTACTAAAATCTATACAGATTCCTTCACACCTGGAAATTTGCGAAACGTTTTTTATTCATCTCAACATTAAGAATGCTTTGAATTTTGAAATACCGCCTATAGAATATTTAATGCAGCTGCTCCAATCAAATTACAAGAGAGAAGAAAGAAGACAGATGAGTTCCTAACCTTCACTACAGATGGCAACAAATCCAACACCACTAGTTTTCAATTCTTCACAACAGAGGGCAGAAGAATCGTCTAATGAAATACTTCTTGGAGTTAAAGGAGAGAACGAGTCGCTAGTCGGCCGAAGCTGATGATGGAAGAAACATATCTCCCGAATGCGCTCCTTAGTTAACATCTAGCGCTAATGTGATGGGAATTAACAAGTAACGACTCAATTTAAATTATCATCTAAATACATTTTTATATATGCTATTTTAACCAAAATCGTTAGAGCCATTTTTGAGAAAATAAGAAATGTGAAAAATGATCAATGTAAAGGGTAGTTTGCGGTTGAAAATCTCCGTGTCGCATCTTTGGTAGATAAGTTCATAGGCATACATATATACACACACAGAAATTTTTCTAAAAAAGGTTTTCTTTTATAAGTCAGTGGTCATTAAAACACGTATCTTCGGTCGAAGTAGCTTTTGAATTTTTGGGTGGAATGCAGTACCATCTCTATCGCAAGGTACGTGGTAGACGAAGTAAAAACAAATGTGGATGTGAATTTTTTGTCTGTAATCCAGACCAAGGGCACATTATATTAAGATGACTAAGAGAAATTAAAATCAACTTTTTTTTCGTTAACTGTCTCCGACGGGCGGCTTCACGTTTTACCACAATTTAAAGATCACAGCATTGCTTTATGAACAGCAAAAAACGTAATTAATATACGTAGTTACATTCTCTGGCCGGAGGAAACTTGCGAAAGTACGATAAAAATGAATTAAAGAGAGACAGGATTGCGTTCTGTGAGTTCACTGGTGGGCAAAGAGACCTGAACATAGAACATGTCAAGGGAATACAATGTGGTTACATTTACATATAAATGTTGAGTATTGATATAAATAACAAAATTAAAATTAATAAATTATGCTAAAAATACTGCAAGGAAGTATATGTAATACGTACAGTTAAAGAAACAATAAAATGTAAAAGTATTTCCCTGTATTACAGACCTTATGCAGATGTAAATACATTTTTAATACACATAAATTAATTTTTATTTTATTTATTACTGGAGTTTCATAAGCTGTGGGTCTCATAATTATTTTATAATTTATTTACAATGCTTAGAATTGTTTGTAGTTTAATGTTTAGTATTTGCAATGCTAAAGTATTCATATACGAGGTGTGAAAAAAAGTTACGGGAATTTTTGAATTTCTTAAAGAATTTTTATTTAATCATCAACACCAACTTTGTCACCTTAAAAGCAAACCCCTTCAGATATAATACACTTGTGCCAGCGCTTTTTCCAATCTTGGAAGCACTTCTAAAACTCACTTTTCGTTACGGTGTTCAACTCCTTCAGCGATTCTGTTTTTATCTCATCAGTGGTGGCAAAACGTCGTCCTTTCGTGGTTCTCTTCAGCCTCGGGAATAAAAAGAAGTCGCAGGGGGCTATGTCCGGCGAATAAGGTGGCTGAGGCAGCATAATGGTTTTGTTTTTTTTTGCCAAAAAGTCACGAACAAGCATTGAGGTGTGAGCGGGTGCATTATCGTGATGCAATTTCCACGAGTGGTTTTGTCACAATTCTGGTCGTTTTCATCGGATTGCTTCATGTAAACGGCGCATAACTTCCAGGTAGTATTCCTTATTGACCGTACGACCATAAGGAAGGAACTCCTGATGCACTGTCCCATTGTAATCGAAGAAAACAGAAGAACCTTCACATGTGATCGAACTTGTCGAATTTTTTTCGGTCTTGGCTCTTCAGGCAGTTTCCATTGGAACGATAGGACCTTCGCCGTCATACCCATATACCCATGTTTGATCACCTGTTATAACGTTCTTTAGAAGTTCTGAATCGTTTTCGACTTCATTCAGCAATTCCTGAGCGATGTCTACGCAACGTCGTTTTTGGTTGAAATTCAACAATTTCGGAACAAACTTTGCTGTTACACGTTTCATGCCCAAAACCAGCAACCTCTCTAATGGTGATTCGGCGATTTTCCAGAACCATTTTCTTTACTTCTTCCACATTGTCGCCAGTAATTGATGTGCTAGGGCGTCCGCCCTGGTCGTCGTCTTCCACGTCTTCTCGACCGTCTTTGAAGTGTTTATACCACTCGTAAATTCCTGTCTTACTCGTAGTAGATTCGCCAAAAGCCACAGTCAACATTTCAAATGCGGTGCTGCATTCAGTTTTTCAAGCAAAATTTAGTGCAAATTCTTTAATCCATCTTTTTTGAATGTAAAAATTCGCCGAGCACTCGAAAACACGTTAACTTTTTAGACTGTCAACAATAAACTAAATATTCAAAACAGTTGAAAATGCAAGCATGCATGTGGAACATATGTACCAACAAGATAAAACAAAAGTTTTGAACATCGGATGTATAAAGTTCGCGAAATTAAAAACTTCTCGTTATTTTTTTTATCAGACCTGTACATTTAATAGCTAGATTAATTCTGAGGTAGGCATCACAAGTCAGATGATTATCATTTAAAACAGTAAGATAGTTTTTACAGAGCTATATTATCTGTTACCATCAGGATAATTTGTCATTCAAATAATCTTATTCAGAATAAAATGACTTAGAACAAGGGTGCTCTTTAACAGCAATTTTGAAAATATTGAAATCGTCATTTTATTTTCTCTACTAAGAATGGTAATTGCGGTAGTATTGTATTTCACTAAAAAATTTAATGTAGAGATTTTACCGAAAATACATGTTTTGAGGCCCACTGAACAAAAAGGGTCAGCTTTTAGAAAAAGGTCCGCACGCGCGCGCGTATGTATGTGTGTGCGAACAGCGTTAACTAAAAATGAAAAGTCGGTCAAATACCAAACTTGGAATTTAAGTTTAGAATCTTTAAAGGATATGCCTCAAACGATTTTGATTAAAATACTATGTGTTTAAGATATTTTCATGACAAATGGAAATGCTTATCTTGAATTTTCTGGAAATAGCCTGTGAAGCCCTCTTCATTCTGAATGCCTTTTGCATAGCCGGTAAACGTAGGAGATCTTACTACCCAAAAAATATAGATCTCGTTAAAGCACGCAATTTACATAAAATGTTTTTTTTGAGGTAACTATTTCCGAGATATGCCTTGTTATTGGTTTTAATTTTCAAAAACTTAGTTTTTTCTTAAATGGGAAGCCGTTATTGATATCTTTTTCCTCCTGCTAACGCAAAGAGAACGAATTTCAAAGCCATCACATCGCGGCCAGCTCTTAAAAGATTTGACTATGGCTTAAGCTACTGAGCGTGATGGCTCAGGCTGCAAAGGCGGGCCCGCATTCGGGAGGTCCCGGATTCCATCCCGGTGGCCTGCCATTCTGACCATGAGGTTTTTCGTGGTTTTCCTCTGGTCACCTAGGCGAATGCTGGTGTGGTGTAAATCAACCACGATTCCTCATTTCTTTCATTTCGTCTTTCTCCCTTTCATCTTTCAGGCAGTGTCTCCAGGTTCCGTAGTACGTTTGATGGTAGACAGAGTGTACGGTCGCTTGCACTTTGGAAAGATTTCTCCCCGCCAACGACAGGGCGCGTTGGCCTGTCTGCAAGGGCCGCTTCGTCGCCCTCTCGCGTGACTCCGCGTCTACTGGCCGAGTGGGGGTGTTCCGAACTGGAAATGATAGGGACTTCAGCGTGTTTCTGAAATCCCGTCTGCCTGCGGACCTGCGGCCACCTGCGGCTCCTTCACCTCATCCCTTCCTCCCGGGGGGTGTAGCCACAATAGACCTAGTTGGTCGAAGTGGCGAGGTGTTCCCCTCCGGTAAATACATCATACCTCATGGCTTAAGCTTACTGAAATTGAAATTGAGTTTTATTTATGGACGCTCTTTAAGTGCTGTGGTCCTTAGCGTCCCATTCTACATTGGGCGTGAAAGACCGGTAATTTTGCTCAGAGGCCTCTTTATCAGGCTTGAGGTTCTTTTACGTGCCGTAAATCTACTATACGGGACCACCGGCTTTACTTCCCTTCCGAAGAATTTTGACGCCCGAAAAAAATTCATCGCCCTCCCCTGGGTTGGAACCCGCGACCTCGGGAACTAGAAGCCAGGCATGGTACCATTAGATCACGAAGGATGCCACTTAAGCCTATTATATTGCCCTATTTCCATTAACGTACTAGGGAATATGTAGTTAAACCATTCTACAAAATGTGTTTATCTCGATTAACATGAAGTAGATAGAAGAATAAGCTTTTGTAAGAATAGTATGTAGAAGAATGGGTAGAGAAAGTCATGTGAATGTAAGCATCAGTCCCCTTTTTTCTTTTTAAGATCAGTAAAAAGTGCATCAAATATTTAAATGATTTCATAATAGACACTTTTCTGGAAGCAGAACGTTTTGTACTATTATCTGAAGTAATAAGGAAATAGGTTCAGCTTACAGTTTCCCTCTCATTTACGAAGCACATGGCCGGCTGAGCAGAAAATTAGCAACAAATACGACAGCAGTTTTGCAGCATCCTTATGCGCGCGCGGAAGATTCTTTTCGTTTCCTCTAGTATCACACGTTTCGCTCTCATTACGCTCGGCTGGAGCCCTGTGTGTCAACTTGCGCATGCACGACAGTTTGTCTGTGACATGAATTATCAATCGAGGTTTCCGGGAATCAATACGAGAAATAAAAGTAAAACAAAGGGAACGATAATACCTAGAGGGCGCAGCCTGCACTAGCGCTATTTCACATTTTAAAATAGCGCTGGTTTTCCTGCGAATCTCTTGTTGCGATAAACTGTGGAGTAAAATTGTTTTCATCCGTCTACTTGACGCATTTCGTCATGTCACTGTCGCATTTGCTACAAATACGTACTTGTAGGCGCTAGTTAGCGAGGAATTGAATTTAAATAGAGGCGACTGTAAACAAATTCGGTGCACCTCAGTCGCATATGTTTTAGGGCCCTGATAAACTTTATAGAAAAAACTTTTGCGTTTACATGATTTTATCTGCTCACTGTTCTAAAAACTATTTTTACAAAAGCTTCTTTCGATGTAGATAAAATAAGAATATAGTAGGCTAAAGCGATAGTCAGATTTTAAGCATCTGATTTGTTACATTCACATGTCTTTCTCTACCCCTCAATCGTCTATTAGGGGTATACAAACTATTTTTACGAAAACTTATTTTTCTATCTACTTCAATTTAATCGAGATAAACCTTTCCGGAAATAGCTGCCTTACACATTTCGTTATAGATACAAAGAGAACAGCGATAGTCAAATGTTTAAGAACTGGACGCTATATGTTGGCCTTAAAATCCCATACTGTTTCAATGACATCGCGAAAAACAACTGAAAATCGATAGGACTTTAAACGAACGGCGAAGTACTCATGAATTCCAAACACTAATAATGGCTGAAGCCACAAAAGTTAAATGAAATAGATTGTGTGTTTTAATGAATTCTACATTTTTTTGTGTAGTACGTTTTTGCCAGTTATAGAAGATTATACGAAACTCCTTCCGAATGAAAATGACTTCAAAGAATATTCCCAGAAAATTCAAGATTTACATTTTGTCATGTAAACATCCTTACAATATGGTATTTTAATCATATCGTTAGAGCAATTGTTTTTAGAAAATAATATATTTCGAAAACTGCTCTATACAAAGGGTAATTGGCGTAGAGGTATCTTCTTGAAACTCTTCGTGTCGCATTTTTGGAAGATACTGAACCTAAATTCCAAATTTGATATTTATCCAACTTTTCTTTTTCTGAGTTATGCTGTTTACAGTCCCACAGACACACCTACGAACCTTTTTCTAAAATCCTAGTGTGATACACTAACATGGCTTTCTCTATCCTCCATCTTTATTAGTGGGTATACAAACTATTCTCGCTCAAGCTTATTTTCCTTCTACTATATTTTTATCCAAATGTTGCAGAAACAGCTACATTACACATTTTGTTATAGATACAAAGAGAACAGCGATAGTCAAATGTTTAACAACTGGCAGCTATATGCTGGGTTTAAAATTCCTTACTGTTCCCTGCAATCGCGAGAAACAACTGAATGTTGACAGGACTTTATGAAAGAAATTGTAAAGAGTTCTACATATTTTTGTGAAGTAAGTTTTCGTCTGTCCCTAAACGTTACCAGATTATACAAAGATTATACAAAATTCCTCCCGAATTAACAGGACTTCACAGGCTATTCTTAGAAAATTCAAGATATATATTTTGTCATGTAAATACCCTTAATATACGGTATTTTAATCATGATCGTCAAAGCCATTTATTTTAGAAAATAATATATTTCGAAAAATGTTCCATGTAAAGGGTAGTTTGGGGTACGGTATATTCTTGAAAATTTTCATCTCGCATTCCTGGAGGGTACAGAACCTAAACACCAAGTTTTATATTTATCCAACTTTTAGTTTTTTGAGTTGTGCCGTTCAAACACACACACGCGCGCGTGCGCGCGCGTACCTTTTTACTTTCTCTACTACGTACAGTAAGCAGGGGAAGTATTGTATTCCACCCAAAAATTCGATACCGAGATTTCACCGGAAATATATGTTTTAAGACCCCCTGAATCCAAAAAAATATTTTTGGAAACATGTCCGTGTGTGTGTCTGTGAACAGCATAACTCAGAAACGAACGATCGGATAAACACCAAACTTGGTATTTAGGTTCAGTATCTTCCAGAGATACGACACGAAGGTTTTCAAGAAAATTCCCCCACCCAAGATTACGCTTTACATGGAACATTTTTCGAAAATTTTAATTTTCTCAAAAATGGCTCTAACGATTTGATTAAAATATCATATAATTAAGATACTTTCATGACATATAAAATGTATATCTTGAATTTTCTGGGAATGTCTCCAAAAGTATTCTTCATTGTGAATGACTTTTGCATAACTGGTAAACTATAAGAGATAGACAAACCTTTATTACACAAAAAATGTAGATCGCGTTAAAATACACAATTTATGTCATACATTTTTGTTGTTGAGTGATTTTGCTTGTTATTCCTTTAAATTTTCCAATACTTATACTTTTTCTCAAACGAGAATTCGTTATTCATTTTTTTATGTCCTGGACATGCAAAGAGAATGGAATGTACCACATAGCAACCAGCTCTTAAAATATTTGACTATCGCTTAAAGCCTACCATATTCCCCTTGCACCTACAAGAAAATTAGCAATAGGATTAACATCTCCATTAACATGAAGCATATGGAGAATAAGCGTTTATAAAGGAGTAGAGAAAGTCATGTAAGTGTAACACATCAGATTTTTTTGGGAAGTAAGTTTTCGTCTATCCGTTAACGTTACCAGTTATGCAAGATTATACAGAATTCCTCCCAAATTAACAGGACTTCACAGACTATTCCCAGAAAATTCAAGATATATATTTTATTTGTCATGTAAATATCTTTAATATATGGTATTTTAATCATAATCGTTAGAGTCATTTATTTTAGAAAATACTATATTTCGAAAAATGTTCCATGTAAAGGGTAGTTTGGAGTACGAGTATATTCTTGAAAATCTTCATCTCGCATCCCTGGAGGGTATAGAACCTAAATACAAAGTTTTATATTTATCCGACTTTTAGTTTTTGAGTTGTGCCGTTCATACACGCACACACACACGCTCTCGCGTACCTTTTTCTAGAAATGCTTTTTTTGTTCGGAGGATCTCAAAACATGTATTTCAGGTGAAATATGATATCGAATTTTTGGGTGGAATGCAATACCTTCTCTACCTACTACATATGTGCGTGGTAGAATCGGTATAAAAATGAATGGCGACTTACCACTTGAATAGCCCGCGCAAAATAGCTCCATGGTAACGGGATTGCCACTCTGATCATGGGTATTTCGTGCTTTCCCCGGGTCGTTAGGTGAATGTTGAGTTGTTTCCCTTTCTACCGCAAATTACCTGTTCATCATTTACTTCCATCTGATTCACCTCAGCTGTCTCAGGGTTGTAGGACGGCAGTTGGTGTGTTGCGGAGGATAGTGGAATCGAGCGGGATGGCTCAGTCTGTAACGTCTGTGGCCCGCATTCGGGAGGTCCCGGGTTCAATTCCCTGCGAAGGCCCACTCTGATCCATGAGTATTTTCGGGGCTCTTTCCTTGTTAGCGAATGCTGGAGTGGTTTCTTTCCTGTCCCTCCATTTCTTCCCATTAATAATTTCATTCACCCTATTTAGTCTATTTCAGGGTTGGAAGTGTCGGCGATGGGGTTTCGGTGTAGCGTGGCAGGGAAAAATAATGCTATGTGCGAACTTTCTCCGTCCCTCGGCCTTGGGCTGTTGCCGGAATACAAGCACCGCCCCTTGTGGGTGTTGTACCCTATATGGGGCGGGATGCCTGGTATACCTGTCCGATTGCGTCTATATCTGGAAACTGTAGTGACTGCTGTGCCGTCACTCCTGGTTCAGGTCGTCCGATATCCCCCTTCACCTCATCCTTCCTTACGAGGGCGTCCCCTGTGGGACGTGGGTACCATATCCTCATTCCTGGATCGGCGTCGGATCTTCGCCGCTTCATAAACAATCCAATGCGCAATGGAAAGATTTCATCCTGGCTTGGCGGAATTTTCATGAAAATCATTGGTCATTTTTGGGAAAATA
The DNA here is from genome assembly GCA_030765065.1 of Deroplatys truncata. Classification (NCBI taxonomy): domain Eukaryota; kingdom Metazoa; phylum Arthropoda; class Insecta; order Mantodea; family Mantidae; genus Deroplatys; species Deroplatys truncata. The sequence continues at coordinate 22,206,737 of CM060979.1, forward strand.
AAAATATCGAAACATGTAAAGGGTAGTTTGGAATGGGAGAATTTTCTTGAAAATCTTCGTGTCGCAGCCTTGGAAGATGTTGAATTTAGATACCAAATTAAATTGAATTGGGCTTTACTTATGGTCGCTCTTAACTACTATGGTCCTTATCGTCCATTCTATGTTGGGCGAAAAAGACGGGAAATTTTGCTCAGAGGTCTCTTTATCAGGCTTGAGGTTGTTAAATCTACGACACGGGTCCACCGGCTTTACTTCCCTTCCGAAGGAAGTCATGCTAAGAATTTTTACGCCCGAAAAAATCCATCGCCCTCCGCCGGGTTTGAACCCGCGACCTTGGGAACTAGAGGCTAGACGGGTATCACTAGTCCAGGAGGATTTAGATACCAAGTTTTGTTTTAATCGACTTCTCGTGTTTTGAATTATGCTGTTCACAGTTGCACACACGCAGAGAGCTTCAAAACATGCATTTTCGGTGAGAGATTGGGATCGAAGTTTTGGTTGTAAATGCGATATTTCCTCTACTTACTCTAGTATAGCAAAAGAAGAAAACACCAATAATGTCAGGCTTGTATCGTTTAGTCATGTATGTAAACGTGGATGTGTTAGCAGTGAAAGAAATTGTATTTTCGCACTTTTTCGTTAATCTTAATTAAGGTGTTACTCGGCAACACAAGGAATGCGAGAACAAAACCAGTCAACACAAAAGCCGCTTTGCGCATCATGGTCGATGTTCTGTCTTATTTTACAATACCGCGCGTGCAGACGTTTATCAGGATAGATTACACTTCCTTTACCGGTTCCTTCGCTTTATGAATGGTTAATTATGGGAAGTCATTATTCTTTGGATGTGTCAGACGGTCGAGGAAGTGTGTTGCTCAAATAAGTTATCGTGTGGAGGGTACTGAAGGCGCAACAGATCCTCACGGGGATGAAAGCGCTATGGCGGGTTAAATTTCAAGCTTAACTGGCCTCAGAATTCAGCTTAAAGAGGGAGAGATGAAATATGGTGATTTAGAGTTACAAACATTTCTATCATTGTTAAAATGTGCTGGAGTTTCTGTCTTTCTTTCACACAGGTGCACCGAGCGGGATGGCTCAGGCAGCAATGTCTGTAGACAACACTCGGGAGATCTAGGATCAATCCCCGCCGACCACCTATTCTGACCCATGAGCTTTTTTTGGTTTCCCCGGGTCGACAGGCGAATGTTGGAGTGGTTCATTTTCTGCTACGACCCTCCTCCCTCTGATTTCCTGTACCCATCTTCCCTGTCATCAGTTTCAGGGAAGTAGGACCAGACGAGGGTGACCGGCAGGTTGCACTGATGGTGACTTGGCACAGTAGTGGTTCCATCCCTGGCGTTGCTGCGGGATCTGCTCACTTAGGTCTCTCCTCCGCCACTCGCAGGAGGTTGGTGGCTTGTGGGCGGACCTGGCTGGCGTCGGATGCGTTACATCTGGAAACATTAGGGACCGCATCTGTACTTGCACCCGTCGTCATCTGGACCTAGTCGCTCTTTGGGTCTCTCCCCTCATCCCTCCCTCCTGGGGGTCACTGAAAAATGCACTAGGGGTCGAGTGGCCTGCGTGCGGTGCTCTGCCCCGACTTCGCGGGCCCCCTCCGTTGATTCGTACCTTTACCGTTATATTTTTCACACATATGGAAGAAACACTATAAGCTAAAGAATATCAAAATCAGCAACAATTGTGGCTGTGATTGTAATAAAGTGCTATCATATTGTGACCTTGTCCAGTTTTCCACTTTCATTTCACTTTCTTCGAGACGTAGGGACCTCTTCTTTGGTCCTTTTCACTTGATGGAGAGTCAAACACAAGACCTGTCTAATCTCTTGTGGTATCAGTACTCACTGCACCTTACAGCAGACGTCACAAATTCGCTCGGAGAACAGCACTTTTTGTCGCACTAGAAACGCCTCTTAACTCATTGACTCACTCGCGAGAGCGCTCGCTTGTATAGGCGTTGGAAACTTTAACAGAACATTCTAGAGCGTTCTGGAAGATTCTGTTATCTGACGATAGAGCATCTGGTGTTTACGCTGGGTGAGAGTGCCACTTAACTCTATTTATCTCTCCAACTGACGGCGCCAACCTGCCACAGCTTGGGCCATAACCGCTGCCTCACAATATTTTCTGAATTCTCTACTAACGTTGAATTAAACGAAGGTGCGCAAAAGCGCATATCATTTGCAATTTTAGTAAAATATTCCCCAACTTTTATAAAGTAAGAAACAGGGTACTTCTGTAGTTAATTACATATTTAAGAAAAAAGACGACGGAAAATTTTGAGGTGTTGCATTCGCATGACATTCTCTACGCACTCTTCATCAAACTATTCTTGCAAAAGATTGTGCTTCCATAAATAAAAACTGATATGGGAATGCCTAAATGTTCTGATTGCCCTGCTGTCTCGCAACAGGCTCGAAATGCTGCATCTATGGAAATGAAAAAGCTGATCGGCTGGCTAAAAACGTTACTGAGATATCCTATGTTGGCCCTGGAATCACTACACATACTGCCAAACTCTCGGTGAAACATGGCACACAACTCAGGAGGCAAACCTACCCTGGAGAAAGACAGACCAGGAAACTGGTCTTAGGTCCATGCAATACTCTTCCCTCATCTCTCCTGAGTTTGGATAGAATAGGAATAAGGAAAGTAGTTGCATTAATTTCTGAAGATTGTTATTTCAGGGAACTTCTAAGTAAAATAGGACTCGCAAGGATGAACCCATTTGTAGAATATGCAAAGAGGATGACGAAACTGCCTCCCATATTCTCTTTGACTGCCTATTCCTGGCAAGAAAGAGACCTGCTCTTCTTATAACCAGGGAAGATATGGGAAAGGATGCTGATATTGGAACCAAAATACTGCAAATTGTTCAGAGAACAGATTTTGGGAACCAATGAAAGCATCCTTTCCAACGGGGTTGCACAACAAACCTTTTAGTTTGACGCGGGAGGTCGATGAAACTTCAACAAAATAGTTATCTAAACTATTTCTTGATACTCAAGATAAAATTATTTCACCACACATTTCATTGTATGTATAAGAAGCATACACTAGGTTAAAGCGACAACCAGAGTTTTAAAAAGCGGGAGCTAATGTGATGGTTTTGAAATTCCATGCTCTTTGTATGACCACGAGTAAAACCGAATAGCAAGTTGCCAGTTGTTGTGTCAAAGTTTTGGTGGCACCCTTACATAGCCTTGCTCAACAAATTACTCGAAGAGTCGCCTATTTTATCAACATCATGTTTATTTCCTTTCTTTTTCGCTTTTTGCATTTTTGTTTGTTTTGTTTTTGCTGGGATTAGAAATATTTCGGAATTACAGACTGAAATTTTCTTAACGGTAGCGATTTCTACACAAGTCTCATCTGCTGTTAATTGCGTCTAATTTCTACTGAGTAACACACCACCGCTTTCAAAGTCAGTTCAACAATTTTCTTGATATTCCGCATAGCATTAACTGTTTGTCTTCGTAATTATGACCGAGTAACAATAACAACTTGCTTGTTTGTGGCGGGAAACAGTCGTTGGGCGACTTTTGCAGCTGGAAATCGATGATCTTTGGGTCGTTGTTGCCTGTTGCAGTGTTCTTCTTCCTCGGCTATTGATGCTCGTCGGTTGTTGAGTATTCCATTCCTAGCTATATTTAATTATTAAATCTCAGGTTCTAGTGGATGAGGCAAGTTAAAAATACACTGCAAGTTTTCCTTAATCAATGAAGTTTATTTCACACTTTGAATAGTTATGGGCGGCTAGCTTTTCACACTATTATAATAATCCCACCACTTTAAGTTAGTCAGGAGCCTAGCTATACTCACACGCACCCCACCCTTGTGCGCCCACGTGCATCTATAGCACCTCGTGTTGACGTGACTTCTCGATGAGTTAGATTCAGAATAACAGCGGGCTCTGAGGCTTTGTCTGCCCATATACACGGGAGCCCAGTGACGCTCCTCCGCGCGTTTGAAAATGTAATAACGTTTCCTATTGGCCCTCAGGCCGCGTTACCTTGACATGTATGAGAATGTGTGGGTTCAGATCCGTGCGCTTGGGCGCCATCATGTACCGCTCGGTGACAGGTACGGTCTTTATGATTTCTTGGAATTCTGCTAGCTCGCCCGTATCTTACAATCAGCTCTGTACAAATATAAGATGTTGAATATTTTAACATTTTAGTGAATTAAATTATTACTGTACAATTCTTATATGTATGGTTCCCCTTTCATATGTACAATTCCTCTATATATGTATAATATATCTCCTTTCAACTTGAAGGTCCAAGGTTTTGATTCTCCTTGATGTGTGTTTGGGAGAGGTTTGGTTACTTAACCACGGCCGAAATATAAAAGTATATTCAATTCCATCAACACACCCGCATAGAAGTGGGAACTGAGAAGTGAGACAACGCTGCAACAACTTTTGTTCAATGTTATACATTTTACGAGTAGAATGAGACGCTCATTTCCCTTCTCTTGGTTAAAAAAGGTCGCTATGTTCTGTGCACAAGTATAAAGCAGATGTTGGTCTTGTGAAAATTATTTTAAACCAGAAAGACTGTGGATGAAGGACCAAATGTATGTATTGAATAACATGATGAAGTGCTTCTGTACCAACATTTGTGATGTCATCGTCACATACAAGTATTAAACAAATAACAATCACTTTAATGGGGCTGGTTTAAAATAGACAGGAAAGCTAACTCACGTTCAGCGTGCGTAGTGAGTTTAATCTAACTGCTAAACTCACAGTGAGTGGAACAAAAGTCAGGTTACAACGGTAACATTTGTGATTTCTGTTTTTCCCCTCAGATTTTCACTTTATCTACTACGTATAGTAAGTAGGGGAAGTACTGCATTCCACCCAAAAATTCGATACCGAGATTTCACCGGAAATATATGTTTTGAGACCCCCTGAATCCAAAAAAGGCATTTTTGGAAACATGTCCGTGTGTGTGTCTGTGAACAGCATAACTCAGAAACGAACAGTCGGATAAACACCAAACTTGGTATTTAGGTTCAGTATTTTCCAGAGATGTGACACGAAGGTTTTCAAGAAAATCCCCCCACCCCAGATTACCCTTTACATGGAACATTTTTCGAAAATTTTAATTTTCTCAAAAATGTCTAACGATTTTGATTAAAATATCATATGTTTAAGATATTTTCATGACAAATAAAATGTATATCTTGAATTTTTTGGGAATGTCTCCAAAAGTATTCTTCATTGTGAACGACTTTTGCATAAGTGGTAAACCATAAGAGATAGACAGAATTTTACTACAAAAAATGTAGATCGCGTTAAAATACACAATTTATGTCATATACATTTTTTGTTGAGTGAACCATTTTCGAGATATTGCTTGTTATTCCCTTAAATTTTTCAAAAATTTTCTCAAATGGGAATTCGTTATTCAGTTTTTTTGTCTTGGATATGCAAAGAGTATTAATCTGTGGCAAAGAGAATGGTGCTGCACCTAGGAACCAGCTATTAAGAGATATGTCTATGCTTAAAGGCTACTGTATTTCTATATTCCCCTTGCAAATACAAAACAAGGGGAACAAAACACGCCTTAAGCGATAGTCAAATATTTTTAGAACTGGTCGCTATGTGTAAAATGTAATTCGCTTTGCATGTTAAAACATCGTTTCTGCGAATGTTTATCTCGATTAATATGAAATAGATGGAGAATAAGAGTTTGTAAAAATAGTTTGTACAAGAGTAGAGAAAGTCTTGTGAATGTAACATATCAGATTTTTTTTAAATATTAACGCAAGACGAAAGAATGGAAGTCATTTTATTAATCAGTGGACGTAGCTACCAACAAACGGCTGCGAAATTCAATGATGACATCCATGCAGAGAACCAATTGTCCATAATGTGGTCTCCAAGCTTTCGACGTGTTTCCGGAGTACTGTTATGTGCAAGGCAAGCAGTGTTCCAGCGAACAGCTATAGGTGAAGGGATAACAGTTCTTGAGGTTTTTCATTGAAACACAATGTTAACAAATACAGTGTGCTCTGAATTCCGCATACATACCGTTGGCATGCACACAAGCTGTGGAAGTCGCAGCACCTTACTAAAGATGAGCGGGACCGGGGAGTGGGCACCAGAACGCATCAGATAGGACCGTCAGTGTTCTTCTTCCACTCTGTTCAGTGACAAAGTAAAGTTTTACATTAATGCGGAGTCAACAAACAAAATTGACCATACTGGAGTGGTTCCAACCCCAATTGGATGGAAATGCACGGGATAGAAAAGCTGATGGTTTGGCATGGCATGTGGGAAACAGCCGTGAGGCCTTTTTGCACAAAGTTATTCTCAATGATGAAGGGTAAAAGGAACTGCTTCAACGGAGTGCTTTTCTGAGCATCTTTAATGAAGAAGGGAAACTCCCCACTATGTTCCAGCAATATGGTGCCCCTCAGCATCTCAGAATTACATTATTGTTGTACAGGAACAGTTCCAATGGACGTAGATTGATCGTCGAGATGCTCTTGAATGGTCACCACGGTACCAGAACCAACATCCCTGGAGTCTTATCTGTGGAGTCACTTAAATGCCGTGGTGTATGCCGGAAAGATTAACATGGGTCACCTAAAAATGTGTTATATTCATATGACTATCGCTTATTAATGGCTGTGCAAACTATTCTTATGAAAATTTACTTTCCTATGTACTTCACTTTAATAGAGATAAACCTTTCGAAAATAGCTGCGTTACACATTTCGTTATAGATACAAAGGGAATAGCGACAGTCGAAAGTTTAAGAACTGGACACTATACGCTGCCCTTAAAACTCCAAACTCTTTCCATAACATCACGAGAAGTAGCTGAAAATCAGCAGGACTTTAAAGGAATAAGTACTGAAACTATTAATAACATATATATATTGAAAATGGCTAGTGAAAAAAAAGTTATTGAAAGTAAATTTGCATTTTAAAGAGCTCTACATGTTTTTCGTCTATCGTTAATGTTTACCAGTTTTGCAAGATAATATAAACTTCCTTCCGAATGGATGGACTTCACAAACTGTTCGCAGAAAATTCAAGGTATACGTATTATTTGTCATGTAAATATCTTTAATACATGGCATTTTAATTGAAACCGTTAGAGCCACATTTTACTAAATAAATATTTCGAAAAATGTTTCATGTAAAGGGTAATTAGGGCTTGGGGGGATTTTCTTGAAAATATTCCTGTCGCATTGGAAGGTACTGAACTGAAATACCAAGTTTGTTATTTATCAGACTTTTCGTTTTTGCTTATGCTGTTCAAAGACACACATACAAGAATCTTGTTTTGGATTCAGTTGAGGCAGTATTTTTAAAACTTAAATAATTTCAGTCTGATTATATAATAAAAAATATAATAACAGCCCGCCTTAAAGCAATATGTGTATGTAACAATATATAAAAGTGTATATTAAAGTCATTGTATATGTTTATATTATTGTATATATGTTCAATAATGTTATCTGAGTGTATTACGTAATTTAATAATGTAGGAGCTGTGAGAATAATAGGTTAAAAGTTGCTAACAATGAGGTAACCTTGAGGCAATAATGAGTAAAAAGGTTTAATAATGCTACTAGTCATTCTTGGAAACAATGCAATTTTTGTGACAGGTTATAAAATAGCCAATCAACAACATCAAGTCAGTTGCTTGTAGACAGCGCTCATAACTGGATGTGTTGGTTGTAGACAGTGTTCCTAACCGGACGCAATTGTGTCCTCGAGAAATTTAATACGTATTCGTGTGAGACGAAAATAGTTTACGTGTTAAAAAGTGCAGGTAATTAATAAAAGAATGTCACAACTCTCTATATCAGTGAAGTATTATTTAAATTGTGTCAAGGATTAATAAATGTAGTGTAGTAAACATTATAATCTGTGTAAGCCTACATGTTTCAGCCGCACTACGCCTTGCAAAGAAGTCCATGTCTTTAACAATAATACTGACGCAGTCGAGGCAAACATAAATATATAATATTTAAAGAAACAGTCAATTTACAAAGTTAATATTTTTTTAAACTTGGGGCAAAGGCCACTGGAAAGTACATTTGGGGCGAAGGCTACCGGAAACTTTTTACCTATGTGCGATTGCTACTACTTCAAGTTCGGCTCTCCAACAGTCGAAATATAATACATCATCTTCAAACTGACTTTCCATACGTAGCAGCAACAAACCTACTTCACAGTGGACCTCAAACATGTATTTCAGATGAAATATCGGCATGAACTTTCGGGTGGAATACAGTATCATTCTACTTACTATGTACGTGGTAGCGAAAGTAAAAAAATACTCATCGACTCCATTTCAAAACTTACTCCATCACACTAGCAGACGTCTTGTACAACTAGGCGAATCTAATTGAAGCAGCCGGTTCGCACAGTGAGCGCATATCTATTGCAACCCACCCATATAACCTGACTTTTGGTCTCGCTTGTAAATAAATCCACTGCTCACATACAGACATTCAAGCAAACTACACGAGATGAGTGCATCGTGTGACGGACTCGTCGTGTCGGCTGTTGTTGTGGCTCCTAAACAAAAACGCATTTAAATGAAAATAACAAATAACAAACGGTGTTATTGGGAGTCCCAAAGATTATAACTTCGTATGTGTTTCAGTTAAGCCATAACTCATAAGGCAACCACCGAACAGGTCACGAACTTTGTAAAGTCTAATATTCAAAAACGAAGAAATTAGGAATTGGTATCTATGGTAACCAATGAGTATTCTTTTAAAATCTACACTGCCGTTTGTTAAAATTGCAACACCAAGAAGGAAAGGCATGAATTCAATGAATTTAATATCACAGGTTAGGTGAATGACAAGTAACCAATTAGAAACTTTTCAAATCTATACATGACCTTTGAGCCCTAATATTCAGTATTTGGTGTGGCCTCAATACGCTGCAATTAGAGCTGCTATACTTCGTGGCATTGAATAAAAAAGGTTCTGAATAATTCCTCAGGGATTTCCCTCCACGCAGTTTGTATTCGAGCCCACAAATCCGTGACACTGGTTACTGGAGGACCGTGATGCACCAGGTGCCGACCAACCATATCCTAGACATGTTCGATGGCGACATGTCAGGCGAACGTGCAGGCTAGGGAAGCAATGATATCCGTCGCTCTTCGAAGAAGGCTTGTACATTCCTCGCAATATGTGGTCGGGAATTGTCCTGTTGAAATGTAGCCTATGGGGAGGCCTGAAGCAGGGGGAGTACCTCAGGCTCTACAACCACCGTTAGGTACCGGTTGCTGTTCAAAGTGCCCTCAATTCGTAGGAGGAGAGATAGGTTGTTTTAACCAATGGCGCCCCAAACCATCACACCTGGTGTTTGTCCGCTATGCCACTCAACAATGCAGCCTTCCAGTTTGCGCTATCCACGGTACCGCCGGACACGTATGCAGCCATCACTGTAAGACACGTTGAAGCGGGACTCGTCCGAAAAGACTATATTTTGCCACTCAGCACCCCAGTGACGGTGTTCATCTGCCCATTTCAATCGGAGGAGCTTGTGGTTTCGGGACAATGAAAGCCGACGTAATAGCATGCATGCAACCAGTCCAGCTTGCAGCAGACGGCGACGAACCGTTGATGCAGACAAGTTCACATCTGTTGCAGTGCTCCAGCGTCGAGCCAACACTGTGGATGAAGCTGTACGGTCCGTTATGGCCATGCGGACAAGATGATGGTCATCCCGTGCTGTGGTCATGTTCCGTGGTCTAGTACCGCTCTTCGCTGCGTACGGCCTTCATCTATCCACTGCTTCTACACATGCATCACTGCCGTAGCAGCATGTCCTGTACGAGCCGAAATGTCACGGTTTAACAAACCCGCTACCCGGAGACCGGTCATTCTGCCCCGTTCGAACTCACTCACATGCCGATATGGCTCCCTTTGACGTCGACGAGACATACTGGCACTCTCTTTATTGCTTCCACCTTGTTTGACAGCTCTGCACTGATTACACTGGGCGCAACACTGACCTTGTCGGACCGACACGAGAGGGCTCTGCTCGGCCTACGTGTATCCCATCTCTCTGCAAACCTAATCACTTAATGCTTGCACACTCCTCTACACTCCACCAAGTTTGGAGTTATTCGGGAAATTCTTTCTTGGTGTTGCAACTTTCACAAACGGCACTGTATATTTATGAAGTGAACTTTGATGTAGCTGCGTCCTCGAAATGCGAGTGTTCTTTTAATACAAATTTGAAGTTGGACGGCACGTCAGTTGTAGAGTTTAAGAATTAACTATAATAATGAACAAATAACGGTTAACTTTCTGTCTATTGAATTCTTTATTACCAATGTTATCCTGAGGGATTTTTACTTCGTAGTTGCTACTTTAAAGTTTATACGCGAGTGGCAGCTGTGCAGTGCATTAGAGAGATGTTACCTCATAAACAATTGATGTCACAGAAATTTGTGACGAGATGCACGTTGAAGCTACGGAATAATAAAAACGTCAATGAAAATGTAAATTGTAGGTTTATACAGATCGCTGGAAGGCGATTTTAAAATATTCGTGGATTAATTTGATGTTCTATTAAGTCATTTTATGGGTTTTAATCATGATACTGTAATTTTTAGGGATTCTAATATCGATATTCTTATTGAGTGTTTTGGTGTTCTTAATCTTTGTAGCTTATTTAGAATGCATGGTTCCGTAACTAATTACAGTTGTGTTTCTACCGTGCAAGACTCTCTGAAGTTTACCAGATGATCGTAAACAGCATACCTTTACTGCTAAATGTCTTTGGAGCTTTACAAAATGAAATCCTATTTTCACTTTCTTTACTACGTATAGTAAGTAGGGGAAGTGTTGCATTCTACCCAAAAATTCGATACCGAGATTTCAACGTAAATACATGTTTTGAGGCAAACTGAATCCAAATAAAGCAGTTTTGGAAACATGTCCTTGTGTGTCTGTCTGTGTGCCTGTGAGCAGCATACCTCAAAAACGAAAAGTCGGATAAACACCAAACCAGGTATTTGAGCTCAGTATCTTCCAAGGATGCGACACTAAGATTTTCAAGAAAATCCCTCATCCCAACTACCTTTTACATGGAATATTTTTCGAAAATTTTAATTTTCTCAAAAATTGCTCTAACGATTTTGATTAAAATATCATATGTTTAAGATATTTTAATGACAAATGAAAGGTATATCTCGAATTTTCTGGTAATGTCTCCAAAAGTATTCTTCATTGTGAACAACTTTTGCATAACTGGTAAACCATAAGAGATAGACAATTTTACTACACAAAAATGTAGATCGCGTTAAAATACTCAATTTATGTCGTATACAGTTTTTTGTTGAGTGAACCATTTTCGAGATATTGCTTGTTATTCCCTTAAATTTTCCAATACTTATACGTTTTCTCAAATGGGAATTCGTTATTCATTTTTTTATGTCCTGGACATACAAAGAGAATGGAATGCTCCACATAGCAACCAGCTCTTAAAACATTTGACTATCGCTTAAACCCTACCAATTCCCCTGGCATATACAAGAAAATTAGCAATAAGATTAACATATCGATATCTCGATTAACATGAAGCATATGGAGATTAAGCGTTTGCAAAAATAGTTTGTACAAGAGTAGAGAAAGTCATGTGAGTGTAACACATCAGATTTTTTTTCTCGTGTTCATGTAAAGAGCATGGAATTTCAAAGCCATCACATAGTGACACGCTCTTTAAAAAAATTGACTATTGCTTTACCTACCGTGTCCTACGGCGAAATGTGTAATTGTGAATTGAAGGTTCACTAACAGAAAGTAGATGGAAGTTTTTGTAAGAATGGTTTGTGGAAGGGCGAGTAGAGAAGTCATGTGAGTGCAATACATAAGGAATTTAGCATACAAGGCAGGTTGCAATACGAGTTCTGACTGCCGTTCTAATTGTTCGGCATAATGTAGGTAAAGTTGGTATTTTAAAGCAAGGAACTTCAATGGAACTTTTATCACAGTTACATCTCCCTGCCGTATTCACAACCAAGGAAAGCGAAATGCCTGAAGCCTCTACCAACTTGTAAGGTCTAACTTATTTAGTGAACCCAAGTTTGGTTCTAATCTCTCCCGTTTCAGTTTCGCTTCCCTAATGAGCATTTTACAACAAGAGAAAAGGGGAAAAAGTCGGGTAGAGAAATCACGGGAAAGGAAAAGATGATAGAGCGAGGGAAAACGAGATGTTCTGCAGACAAATACGTGTCTGCCTTTTATTCCATTATCTCTGCTTCTGCAAGGTTGAAGGATACCTACGTTTATTTTATGAATGATTTAATAACGAATGTATCTGAACGAACGTTGACAAAGACCAACAAAATCTGCTTCTCTATGGCACTTAGGTTTCTGCAAGGCTCCTAAAGAATATCAATTAAAATGGTTTTTGAAGGAACAAACTGTATACTAGAATAAAATAAAGAACATATTAATTGAAGGATTCATCTTGATTTTGATATTTTTTCATTCCTAAGTGTGGAATAATTTTGAGGCAGTATTTCTAACACTTGAAAAATTTCAATTAAATTATATAATATATAAATTTAATAACAGCCCGCCTTGAAGCAATATGTATGTAATAATTTATAAAATGTATGTAACAGTTATAGCATATGTTTATATTATTGTAAACATGTTCAATAATGTAATGTGAATGCATTACGTAAATTAATAGTGTAAGAGCTGTGAGAATAATAGGTTTAAAGTTGCTAACAATGAGATAACAATGAAGTAACCTTGAGGCAATAATGAGTTTGAGAGTTTAAGTGCTGCTAGTCATGATTAGGGTAGCGATAATGTAAATTTTGTGACAGTTTAAAAATAGCCAATCAACAGCCAGAAAAAGCTTTAGTAAAATGCAGGTATTCTGTTGGATTAGGATTAGCCATTTAGAGACTTGAAATACTGAAGTTTATGGGTTTGGACGGTTGAAATATGTTCAGTTGCCTGCAGACCTTGGTAGTAACCGGATGGAAGATGCGTTCTCTAGAGAAATATTACATATTCGTGTGAGACTAAAATTAAGTATACGCGTTATAAAAGTGCAAATATTAAATTAAAGAATCTCACAGCTCTTGATATCAGTGTAGTGCTATTTAATTTGTGTCAAGGATTAATAAAAAAAGTGAATTTAAACTTAAAATCTGTGTAAAGCCTACATTCTTGTTGCACCACGCCCTGATTAAGAGAAACGTGTCTCTAAAGTAATACTGACGCAGCCGAGGCAAACATGAGCATAAATAGTTAAAGAAGCAGTTTAATTACAAAGTTAATATTTAGTTTTTTTAAACTTGGAGCGTAACAACAGAAATACATATTCAAATCGGCTTTTCATACGTAGCAGCATATTACGTAACAACAGTAACACTATTTCAAATTGACGTCTATACGTGGAGCTAAATAAATAAACAAACAATGTAACAAACAATCTTCTTCAAATTGGCTTACCAAAGCGTGGTACAAACTCCAACAACAAAACACCTTTTTCAATTTTTGGATATATTTATATTGTTACATGCTGGGTAGATGGCCTAAAAGTTCACATGAAAATTAAATTAGTTTTGAGCACCCAGTACGTACATTAAGGGCACGTTACTTACTTTGCTGTGGAGGACTGAAACGTGGAGGTTAAGAGGAAGGCGTGGGGTTTTACTGTACAAAATCCATAACACAAACCTACTCACACATTCCTAGATTTATTTACCAACCGTTTGGGTTCCTACATTATTAAAACTGGAAGGTGGGAGATGTCCACCGATCCAAAGCTCGGGTTACACACGCGATCCGTTCCTCAGGGTATCCTAACTGCAAGAGACGCTATCAGCCACTACTCGTGGCTAACAAAGCTACCAGCCAAGAGTGACGTAAACAAGAATGTAGAACAGTAATGTAACCGCCCAAATTATTAATACACCACAATGTTTATTTGTACTAAGCTGCGAGTTCATATGGCCGGAGCTAACTCAGTTCTATTCCAGGTTATGCAAGGTAATTAATAAAACTACTTATTACAACTATTAGCTCATAAACTGCTGTTACCTACAATGATTATACTTTATAATTAACCAGTTAGTTTGTGCTACTTCGGTTTAATTTACTAACTACATATATATAGGGTAGTTAAATTATATTCGAACCCACTCGCGGCCTCTCTCTACTGCGCGAGACAGCCGGCAGTCGCCGGGGAAATTATGCCGGCAGAGGCGGACTAAAATCCTTACCTTATAATAGATGCTGGAAATGTGGACCTTCTGCTCTCAAACAGGCAGCATATCTCATGTAAATATTCTCGCTCACTCTCCGAAGCTCAGCAGTAGGAGTTCTTGTGATGAAACTCCTCATTATGATCAGAAAATTGGAGTGTGGTGTGCGATAAGTGCTAGAGGAATAATAGGGCCTATATTCTTTGATGAAACAATAAATGCAGAGCGATATGAGAGGTTAATTCTGAGGTCATTTTGCAATCGCTTGACAGAAGAAGAGAAATCGTATGGTTGGTTCCAGCAAGATTCTACAACAGCACATACGGCTGCCGAATCATTACATGCAATAAGAGAGGTGTTTGATGACAGAATAATTAGTGTTGATTTGTGGCCCCCTCGTTCTCCTGACCTAACGAGTTGTGATTTTTATTTACGCGGTTCTTTAGAAGACAAAGTGTATCGTTCCAATCCTCGCACACTATAGGAACTTAGAGAAAACATTGTGCAAGAAGTCACAAGAATTCCTGCTGCTGAGCTTCGGAGAGTAAACGAGAATATTTACACGAGATATGATGCCTGTTTGAAAACAGAAGGTCAACATTTGCAGCATCTATTATAAGGTAAGGATTTTAGTCCGCCTCTGCCGGCTGTCTCGCGCAGTAGAGAGGCCGCGCGTGGGTTCGAATATAATTTAACTACCCTATATTTCTCTTAACTCTTCTAAATTAATAATATGATATTGTTTGCAATACTTTTCTTTGAATTACTACTATTTTTGCCATCTTCAACCATTTATTTTGGATGAACTCCTTCCTCCAGATATCCGTGCCATTGCATTCTAATTAAATATGAATTGCATCTTCTTTATCCCTGCATCTACGGCAAATCCCTTCTGCTGTCCCTCCCCTGTAACCTTTTAACCTCCAAACGTCCAGTTTAAACCATGCAATACCTTCTCTTTGATCCCTACTACACCTCTCGATGTTTCAAAAGTAAGTTAAAACATTTACAGCGTTGGGCAAATAATGAGGTTTGGTTTTCATTTGTTTCTTTTGGCATTTCACAGTTGCTATAATTTTGTTGATATGAACAGTAGTGATTTTAGCTATGTGTAAGTTTTAAACGATGGCTGTATCACTAAATGTTAGAATACAACTGATTCAATGCTATTATGAAAGCAATAGGAGTCTTACTCAAGATCTGAGAAAATTTATAACTCAACAATTTAAGAGCAGGGTCATGTTCTATTCGTAACTATGGGAATTTAATCAGAAAGTTTGAAGAAACTGGTTCTTTTGCTGATAAGAATAAATCTGGAAGACCAAACGTGCCTTTGTTGCTGAGATGCTTCATGCAAACAATGGAATAAGTAGAAATATTTATTATGGAATTAGTAGTGTTGCTCAGGTGTCCAGGCAACTTCAGATGAGTAATAGCACAGTTTGGAGAATTTTAAGAAAACATCTTTGTCTGTATCCATGTAAACTAAACGCAACGTTTGCACTCAAAGAAAGTGACAAGCGGGAAAGATTTTACTTTATATTAGCAGAGATTGAAATTAATAATAATACATTCTTTCCGTCATTACTTTCAAAGTCCTTATTGCATTTTAGAGAAAATTTTTACTTTCTCTACTAGGGGAAGTATTGTATTCCACCCAAAAGTTCGATACCGAGATTTCACCGGAAATATATGTTTTGAGGCTCCCTGAATTAAAAAGAAAGCATTTTTGGAAACATGTCCGTGTATGTGTCTGTCTATGAACATAACTCAGAAACGAACAGTCAGATAAACACCAAACTTGGTATTTAGGTTCAGTATCTTCCAGAGATGCGACAGGAAGGTTTTCAAGAAAATCCCCCCCCCCCCCAACCCAAATTACTCTTTACATGGAACATTTTTCGAAAATTTTAATTTTCTCAAAAATGGCTCTAACGATTTTGACTAAAATATCATATATTTAAGATACTTTCATGAAAAATAAAATGTATATCTTGAATTTTCTGGGAATGTCTCCAAAAGTATTCTTCATTGTGAGCGACTTTTGCATAACTGGTAAACCATAAGAGATAGACAAAATTTTACTACACAAAATATGTAGATCGCGTTAAAATACACAATTTATGTTATATACATTTTTGTTGTTGAGTGAACCATTTTCGGGATATTGCTTAAATTTTCCAATACTTATACTTTTTCTCAAATTCTTTATTCATTGTTTTTTGTCCTGGTAATGCAAAGAGAATGGAATACTCCACATAGCAACCACCTCTTAAAACATTTGACTATCGCTTAAAGCCTACCAATTCCCCTTGCACCTATAAGAAAATTAGCAATAAGATTAACATCTCGATTAACATGAAGCATATGGAGAATAAGCGTTTGTAAAAATAGTTTGTACAAGAGTAGAGAAAGTCATGTGAGTGTAACACATCAGATTTTTTCTCCACCATTGCCCATTGATTCTGTCTGTCCATGTCTTCCAGTGGCGTCTAATTCCCAGAATTCTGTCAACACGCCCTCTCTTCCGACATATATCACACATACTATTTACTGTAAGTTGGTTCCTGAATTCACCTAACCAATTCACTGAGTGAATACACTTTGTACATTTTAGCACTCTTTCAAAAGTGCCCGTGTGGTAAGCGATAAATTCTAAACCAATATTTCCATAATCATCCCTCGTACACTGACTTTGCCTAATTCTAACACAGCTCCATTCCCTGCAGAATTATGTGGAACTTTTAAAATGATTTTAAAAAGCATTTTCAGTAACATATCCATATTTTCCCAACATTCCTCTTCACCTCAGCCCTCTATTCCATACAGTTTTGACTCCACTTAAGCCTTATAGATCCATTGGAGCCGGGTCAGACATCAGACATTCCGAGATAACCATTACTAATGGTTCGAATTGTTCATTATTTAAAGTCCTTTCAACCTTCAGTTGTTTCTCACGATTAAATGTAAACAGCTTGAAATTTTAAGCCAGCATGTAGCGTCCAGTTCTTAAATATTTGACTATTCCCCTTCCATTTGCATCTATAACGAAATGTGGAATATAGCTATTTCTTCAAAGATTTATTTGGATTAAAACGTAGTAGATAGAAAAAATAAGCTTTAGTAAGAATCATTTTTATACTCACTAATGCGATACAGAGTAGAGAAGGCAGATAGAGATCCGCCATTTAAACATCTGACTATCGCCTTAGCCTACTGTGTGCTATACCTACAACTTTAGGGGACGCAGGCTAACCTAGCTTACTAAAAACATAGATAGTCGATGCCACATGTCAGGGTGGTCAACATTCTAACGTCAGTCACTAGATATATATAACCAGAGAAATCAACAGACAACGTGTCTACAAAAGACGCCCTATTTCGGTCTTCTGCTAGTATTATGAGTCATTGTTATATCTATATACTGCTCTGGTATATTCTTTTCTTCGGTACAAAGGTTTGATCATCACCTTCCTTCTCCGCCATAATCGCTGATTACCTATAACCTGGATGTATCTTAAGTGTTAAATCAAACACTAAATCATGCGATGGACTTAAATTACATAACATGTATATGTTATTAAACGTTAAAAATTACTGTACTTAATAGTATGAACAACAACTTATAGTTACGTATTAATATGATTTCGGCGTACTTAACTAAACCAAATACAGGGGGATTTATGAAGAACTGACACATTTCTTTCTTTAATTATTTTATTTGAAATTCACTCAATGCCTCAATTTTAGCACCAAATTAAGCAGAATGTTCTGGAGTTTCAATTGGCTGTCACTAGATGCGCAGATGTTCATGTTTTATTCGTAATTGTTAGTTTTATTGTCGGCAACTGTTTTTGAGATTTTGTTGTAATCAACGTGAAAATGGTGTATACATTGAATCAACGACTCTTCCTTGTAAAGCAATACTGGATTACTAGTTCAATTACAGCTACTCAAAGGGATTACCAGAGAGAATTTGGTGTTCGGAATCCTCCCCAAAGAAACACAATACTGGGACTGATAAACAAATTGGAAACAACTGGATTTCTGGTGAGTGAAAAAGGCAAAACTCGTTCATCTAGGCTTACCACGGTTGCTGTTGACGTAACAGCACGACTGAATCAGTTACCCAAAAAAATCATTAAGACGTTTGTCGCAGGAGGCAGGGTACAGCTACTCAATGTGTCAGAGAATTGTAAAAAGTGCAAGCCTAAAGCTGTATAGGATTACGGTTGTCCATCAGTTACAGGAACCAGATAAGGATAGACGACTGAATTATTGTCGTTGGTTTCAGGCGTTCATTGTGCAAAATCCTGCCATATTGTCCATCACATGGTTCACAGATGAAGCATGGTTCCATTTATCTGGCTATGTGAACTCAAATAACTCACGCTATTGGGCCAGCGAAAATCCACATATTACTCATGAAGCACCTATGCACCCGGTTAAAATCGGAGTTTGTTGCGCAATTCCGCACAGAGAATAGTTGGACCAAGTTTTTTTTTAAACAATGTGAACACTGCAGAGTACCAACGGATTTTCATGGAGTTAGCTGAGCAACTAGACGATGCAGAGCTGAGTCAAGGATATTTTCAGCAGGACGGTGCTACATGCCATACATCAAATGAATCCATGGCACTAATTGCAAGTTTCTTTGACGACCGGATAATTTACAAGAACCTGTGGCCACCGAGATCTCCGGATTTGACATCGCCGGACTTCTTTCTATGGGGTTACTTAAAAGACAGGGTTTATGTCACACGTCCCTAGACATTGGACGATCTGAAGCACAACATTACACAGGAGATTCAATCTATTGACAACAGAGTCCTCCAACGAGTGGCCAGTAACATGGAATGACGTGTCGAGTTGTGCCTTATGCAGTATGGTGGACATTTTCAACATTTGCTATAGAGGTAAATAATCTACAAAACTCCTCTGCATTTCAGGTATAATAAGTTGTCACTAGTATAACTCGTTTTGAAACAATTAAAGAAACACATGTGTCGGTTCTTCATAAATCACTCTTTAAATGTCCTGGTTTTCTTCTAAGCAGATTTTCCTCTAAAAATATAGCCCCATACAAACAGACAACGCTTACACAAAACATTGCAAAACAATTCAGATTTCCGGTTAACTGAAAGGTAAGACCTAATAATTAATAATATGATAGCCTAATAATTAAACGTTCGTATAATTAGCCAAATTAATATGTCAATAATTAATGTAATATAAATAGTAATATCATTAATGTAATGTAACTAATACAATTACTATTATAATCAGTGCATCAATTGGTTACTAAAAGGACGGCCTGCAAAGTTTGAACACCTGTCAATATAAAAACAGGGTGCCAACTGAAGTGATAAGATCCGCAAGTACAATAATAATCACAGCCAGAATAAAAGTTAAGACTAATCCGCTAATAAAACAAAATAAGAAGGAGATAAAAGAGAATATTAAAGATTAACAAAAGGGGGGAAGAAACATTATTACGAATGAAATAAAGTAAAGAAAGGAAACGCAGGAAAAGAAAAGACACAAGGAAATCGACCAGAGGGCAAAACACTTTAATAAATACAGGAAAGGCGACCAGGAGAAACAGTTAGGTTCTATTGAAATCGCCGGGAACTAGCCGGAAAGCGAAACAATGAAACGGATGTTCTAGGCACTCATGCGGACAGAAAATCAAATCAGCCGTTAATAATGTGAAACAGAAGAGACCCTCGCGGAGCACAAGGTGGCAGAAATTTAACCAATGGTAGGAAAAGCGCAGAGTAGCTAAAGAGCCAATAAGGAATAATAAAAGTCACGTGAATAGTAACGCCAGGGAACGAAACTAAAAAAGAGGCGTGAAATAGATTTTGTCTAGGAGCAGGAGCGAGTTTACGACACGCGAAACATGGAACACTTCGTGTCGGGGAGAGCTAGGATGAGGACGTAAAAACTTTGTGTCGGAAGGGTCAGGGAGAACCAGAGGAAATACTTAGTGTAGTAAAAGATAGGGAAATCAGCAACGTGTAACAGTTTATATTATCACTAGGGAAAGCGATATACGATAGGAAATCGTCATCGCATAACAGTGAGAGATAGGGTAGCTAGGAATGACAAAAGTCATATTGTGTATAACTAAGAAAGAGAATAAAATCCAGGGTAGAAGCACGGAAACTGTAACGGGGGAAAACATATAGGAATGCGTCCTGTATAAAGGGTCTTCAGTACGACAACAAGTGTGGATCTTCAGAATAAATGGGCCACTGAGAGGAGCTGTGAGTATAATTCATCTCCCATCCACACAATCCCTGAGATTAGAATCTCACAACCACTTATCCTCTACCTGAGTAGCCAGCAATAATCTTTCCGTACCCGAAACCCTAAACCAAGTCCATACACACCAGAAAACGTTCCTTATTTTCCAAAACCCCCGCTACACAACGTTACAGATACAACATAACTAGCCTTTCCATCACATGTAACGGGTGCGTATTTGTGGAGAAGTTGCTGGTTGTAAACGGAACGTAACAACCTTTTTTTTCGAGTGGAAGAGAAAATTATGTAATCGCTACCCCAGCCCCGATGAGAATCGGGACTGAAAGTATGGGACTCACCACTAGCATACCCACTATTCCATCGGAAGGAAAAGAAGAAGGAAAAAGAGGAATTCAAGAGAGGATATGAAACAGCAACGCAATTACACCTGCGCATTCACGGAACGGATATATTGGCCGGTCCGCTGGTCCTAAGGCAGGTGAAATGGGACTAAGCATGACCGGAGCTCTACTTACGACCTGGGGGATAGATACAGGAAGTATAGGGTGAAGGTGTTCTAGAAGTAGGCGGTGATCATGCCGCCGTGAGACTTTGTAGTTGGAAGCTGACTGTAAATCGGAGTCGGGAAGTCTCGTCCAGCATCGTCTAGACGACTGCCATTCCCCCTTAATGTACCTTCTGAGTGTAAATGACTTTCTCATCAGCATCACTGAATTGATGAGCGTGTCGGAGTCTTGTTGAGGATCGATGTACCGGATTTCGGAGACCACCTCCTCCAGGGCGCAGCAGTTCCGCTGGTATGTTCTCCAGCTTCTGGAGTAGTACAGGGCAGCGTCGGAGGTGATGTGTAGAGCCTGAGGAGCTGGTGTGAAGGTCTGCAATGACAGAGTCCGGCGTGGATGTAGTGGGCTCTCGACCCGGCCGGTGTAGAGCCCATGGTCTCCACAGGAGGCGCGGAAGCGGCGGCGTGAGTGAGGTGTGCCCTGCAATCGGCGATGAGTAACTCATTCCTGCAGTAGTGGCAGCGAGGACCGGCCTCACAGGTGGCGGCGAAGTGTCCGTACTAGCAGCAGCGGCGGCGCCGGCATGACGTATGCTGAACACTCCGGCTGGCCTAAAGCGGCGGGTTTTGCCCTAACAAGGGCAGTTGTGCGCCAGGATCGCCGAGTAACCGCCATCGTCCACGATATCGATCCTGACCAGCGGTGTGGGTTTCCGTTCGCTTTTAATCCTGGTCGCCCTGGCTGCAGAGAGCCAGATGCGCTTAGCGACGCTGAGCAGCAACGTTGCCGGGAGCTGGCGATGAATTCCCCTGACCACGGTGGAGAAGCGGGGCGGCGGCGAGTGTGGCTGAGCTGGTCGGCGGGCAGTTGTTGACCGCTTCGACTGTCGGCGGCAAGCTTGTTGGCTGCGGTGAGACCTGTCTTCCTCTTGCCCATGTTGACTGAATGAAAGTTCGAATATCACCAGATTCTAAGGACTTGTCCCATAATGGTGGAAACATGTCAAATTTGCTGTGCAGTAACCTCTCGTATATCGTAAGCCTGTAAATGTGTAATGAAGGTTTATCCCGATTAACAAGAAGTAGGTATAGGCTTTTATAAGAATAGTTTGTAAATAAATGCAACACACAAGGTTCCTTTTGTATAATACACTAGTATTTATGTGCCTAAAATACGCTTGAATATCTTGCTCCGTTCACTGGTTCTATTCAGTGTGACATTAATTAAGCACGCTTTTCATATTCTCTTGTAATACATTCTTGTCCCAATAAAAGCCTCGCCCTTAGAAATATCATGGTAGCTGCAATTTTAAGTTACTCTTACGTCCATTTTACGTCCAGGCAAAAGAGAATGGATGTGTGCTTTTGCTTAGTCTTCGTTCCTACACCTCTGTCCCAGCGAGACGCTGAGAGCACAATTGCAATGCAATTCTGTTATGAAAGCTTCAATAGCTGGTTTGTATTTTCTTATGCACATCTCGTTTATTCAGAATGTTTGTGAGTTTAAGCGTCTTGTGTTTTAACGCCTCATGTACAGTGGCTGCACTTAGTATCGTGGTTGGCTGAGGTACACGTTGATTGCTTTTGCCACTGCCTGAGCTATCGACCCGATCCAGAATTACAAACAAACTTAACGCGTTTTCTTAACGTTATCATTGTTTGAACTGTCGGTACAGAAAGCTTTTGGCTGTGACAAAGCAAGGGTAATGCTTTCGATTTCCAACAAGGCACGAAACTTATTCTTTAACTATGATTTTTAACGTTCTCTACCACGTACACAGGGCGAATCACCTAAAACTTGCACAGCAAATATTCCGGAAATGGAAAGTGCTATTGATGTGCAGTTTTTACAGCATTGATTGATAGTCAGGGGCTCGTACATTTAGTCTATAAACAGATTTTAATAATACTGAGAAAGTATATTTTTGAGCAAAAATACAATTTTTCAAATGGAACAATGCCTAGTTAAATCAACAGACTAAAGGTAGGTTAAATTAGAATGTCAATGGCGTTTGTTGCAAGATTCTAGTGCAAGTGGTTTACGAGAAATCTTATTTTGAAACTTTTACGCACCGACACTTGCACAACCTGTGGTAGCACAAGCTAAAGAAAAACAAAAGGGAATTGCAATACTTCTGTGGATTATTACAAGTAAAGAGAATATAGCCCTTCAAAGGTTGTGTTCAAAATGACCACCGGAAGCTTCAATACATGCTTCCAGTCTGCTATGGAAAGACTGCTGCACACGTTCTAGCATTTCAGCGGAAATTTTAGAGCAAGCAGCAGTAATATGTCGTTTCGTATCGTCTGGTGTAGTTGGTACATCCTTGTAGACAGTGTCTTTCAGCCTTCCCCAGAGAAAAAGGTCTAAAGGGGTCAGATCCGGTAAACGGGCCGGCCAAGGTACAGGTCCCCTTCGTCCATTCCAACGATTTGGAGACAATCCGTTAAGACAAGCTGTAGTACTTCGTGCACTATGGGCTGGACAGCCATCATGTTGGTGCCACAGGCTCCTCCTAGTCTGCAAAGGAACGTCTTCTAGCATCTGTGGCAGATGGTCTGTCAGGAGGCTGCGATACTTGTGCGAGTTCATTGCTCCTTCTATGAACAAAGGGCCTAGGAGTTGATGTTCACTATCCCACACCACACGATTAAACTCCATGGACGCTGACGTTCCACCTGACGAAGCCAACGGGGATTGTTAACAGACGAATAGTGCATGTTTCTGCGGTTTACTTGGCCATCATTAGTAAATGTTGCCTCGTCGCTAAACAAGATACATGATGAATCTGGAATATCATGTCTTAATACCCATGTACAAAAGGTAACACGACTTTCAAAATCGTTTCCATGTAGCTCTTGATGGAGAGAGATGTGATAGGAATGGAACTTATGTCGATGGAGAACGCGCAGTACACTTGCCTGACTTATACCCCTTCCACGTGCGATTGTGCGGGAACTAATTTGCGGACCTACTGCAACGGCAGCCAAAACATTAATTTCTGCCTCTTCTCCAGTAAACCTTAAGCGACAGACGAAAACATGCTACACAAAAAAATGTAGATACCTTTAAAACACACAATTTATTTCAAATAACTTTTTCCGTGGCATCAGCCATTTCCGAGATATCCGTTATTAATGGTTGGAAATGTCAATACTTATTCTTTCTTTTAAAGTCCTGTCGATTTCCAGTTCTTTCGATATCATGGAAAGAGTATGGAGTTTTACGTCTAGTTCTTAAACATTTGATTATCACAGTTCTGTTTGTATCTATAACGAAATGTGTAATGCAGCTATTTCCGGAAAGGTTTATTCGGATTAAAATGAAGTAGATAGCAAAATAAACTTTCGTAAGAATAGCTTGTTTACCCACTAATAAGCGATAAAGGGTAGAGAAAGTCATGTGAATGCTACACGTCAGGTCTTTTTATGTTACCCAGGCTCTGGTGTGCGAGTGTTATCAGTGATTAAAATTACCAGTTCGTCCATTTTCAAGATTGAGACTGGACAGATCCTTATGTTGAAGTAGTTATTGTCTTGGAGTTTATTTATTTAATCAGCTCCATGTATGAACGTCAATTTTGAAGTGAATTGTTTATTACGTAATATGCCGCTACGTAAGAGAAGCCGATTTTTGAAGATGTATTTTTGTTGTTACGCTCCAAGTTTAAAAATATTTATTAACTTTGTTATTAAACTGCTTCTATAGGTAGTATTTATGTTTATGTTTGCCTCGGCTGCTTCAGTATTGTTTTTAGAGTCACGTATCTCTTAATTTATTATGTTTATTTTGCGATTCACACGAATAAGTAATATTTATTTAGAGAACACATCTTCCATCCGGTCACTACCAAGGTCTGCCAGCTACTGAACATATTTTCAACCGTCCAAACCCGTAAACTTTTGTATTTCAAGTCTCTGATTGGCTAATCCTAGTCCAATAGAATATCTGCATTTTACTAAAGCTTTTTCTAGCTTGTTGATTGGCTAATTTTAAACTGTCACAAAATTTACATTATCGTTGCTCTAATCATGACTAGTAATATTTAAACTCCCAAATTCATTATTGTCTCAAGGTTAACTCATTGTTACCTTATTGTTAGCACCTTTAAGCTTATTATTCTCACAGCTCTTACACTATTAAACTAAGTCCTAATGCATTCACATAACATTATTAAACATGTTTACAATAATATAAGCATATGCAATGACTGTTACGTACATTTTTACAAATTATTAGATACACATTGCTTCACGGGGGGCTGTTATTGAATTTATATATTATATAATTTAATTAAAATTATTCAAGTGTTAAAAATACTGCCTCAATGTGTCCGGTATATTGTTACATGCTCGGTAGATGGTCTGAAAGTTCACATGAAAATTAAATTAATTTCTAGTATCCAGCACGTACAATGAGGGGACGTATACTTACTTGGCTGCAGAGGACCGAAACGTTGTGTGGAGGTTAAGAGGAAGACGTGGGTTTTCACTGTACAAAATCTTTAACACAAACCTACTCACACATTCCTGGATTTATTTCCCAACCGTTTGGGGTTCCTACATTATTAAAAGTGGAAGGAGATGTCCACCGATCCAAAGCCCGGATTACACACGCGATCCGTTCCTCAGGAATCCTAACTGAGAGTGACGCTATCCCCCAATACTCGTGGCTAGCAAAGCTACCAGCCAAGAGTGACGTAAACAACAATGTAGAACAGTAACGTAACCCCCCAAATTATTAATACGCCACAATATGATAATCACGTCAGAAAAATAACCGCAAAGATATAGTTCTTATGATTGGCGCAAAACGAATAAAAATAGGTTTTAACATTACACACACGATATTTTTAAAATCTAATGCACTAGCATGTTTACGAGTTTAATAGAATTTATGCAGATGATATTGTTGATGTTCACCCTTTTGATTTTTTTTGTGCTCTTGACTTTGTGTTTTAGTATTATCCATTTAACAATCAAGGTCTACCGGAGCCGACGCTCCCCTCTTTTGCAGAGGGGACAGCGACAACCGAGTGTCTTTTCCTCTCGTGGGGGTTTCTATTAGGCCAATACCTGAAACTTAAAAAGGCCCCCCCTGCTTACGCAGGGACGGAAGTGAATGCGCCACTTATGCGCGTCAATCCCAGAGGTGAAACTACAGAAGAACCTCAATGGGGCCGACAATGATCTAGCACATCGCCTAACAGCTCTCCAGGTTGGTACAGAAAACATTTAGATGTCTCATGCCCCTCTGGATATTACCACTCAAACGTATCCAGTTTCCCACGGGTATCAGGAACCATTGCACCGTCGAGACCAACCCACTCCGAACAGCTCTCTTTCGGGAGGGGCTCAGATGTTCGGCCCGACCTATTACTAGTAACGTCATCTGTTCACGAGTGCTAGGTATACGCAGCACTCGCATCATGGCGGCTGAAGGGGTTGGAACCCCTCTAATTTGGGATTTCTTGTCTGTATTAATATTATAGAAGGAGAAAAACAATTGGGTGGATGTAGAGTAATCTAAAAAAACCCGCAACCGATTTTGATAGTTCTTTACCATTGAAAATCCCTATTCACTCTCTCACGAACATGGTCTGAAAAACACCATAAATTATTGAACGATAAAGAAGGATTTACTAAGCCCTTGTACTTGAATACGAACACCTTGGAGTTATAAAAGAACATGCTTACGACGAAGACCGTGACTTTTAGTTACCATGGTTACCTTTAGTTTAGAATACCATGAAGTAGAAAATAGTTGTTACTCCACAGAAAAAGCATGTAAAATAAAACAAAGGCCGTGTGCATTTAATTGCAAGCAACAAAAATGTAAATGGTCACGATTTAGCAATTAAGACACAGTTAAACAAAAAAGAATCGAATCTGATTATAACGATTTGATACCAACGCCAATATGCAGGGTGTTTAAGGACCTCTGCGACAAACTCTGAGGAGCGATAGATCTCGCAGAGAGGAACACTTTTTGTCAAGCAACCACCATCCTCCGACGCATCGTTACGGAGTTATTCACCCGTTTGAAACGTATCCGATAGGATAGGTTTGAGAGGCACAGCCAGCACACTTTGACTCTGTTTACAACCACTGAATCAAATGACATCGCCTCTTTCTTGTGCTTACGTCTGGTTAGTTTGTTAGGTCTACACAGCCCAATTTAACTCAAACGGGGGGCAAAACGAAAGGTCCCAGCAGATAACCACCAACGATTCCAGCCCAGATGTTTACAGAATACCTTTGTTGGTGATGTCTAACGAACACTGCATGAGGCTTCTCAACATCCCGGATGTGGCTGTTCTTGCTGTTGAAGTGTCCGTCTCGTGTGAAGCAGGTCTCATCGATAAACAAGCCGTGCGCGGGAAATGTAGGATCTGCGATACTTCGTTGTAGGAACCACTGGGCAAACTGAACACGAGGTGCGAAGTCGTTCGGCCCCAGTCCCTGTACTTTTTGGAGGTGGTTGGCGTGGATCTGTTGTTCACAAACAGTGAGTTAAATTGGACTGTGTGCTATTTTAATCAAAATCGTTAAATCCGCTTATTATAAAATCAGAATCTTCGAAAAAGTTTCCATGTAAAGGGTAGTTGGATTTACTTGAAAATCTTGTGTTACATCCTTGGAAGATACTGAACTTAAGTATCAAGTTTGGTGTTTATTCGACTTTTCGTTTTTGAGTGCTGTTCACAGACACACGCACACGCACACATGGGTCGTTTTCTAAAAATGTCTTTTTTGGATTTAGGGGAGCCTTTAAACATGTATTCTCACTGAAATTTCGACATCGAATTTTTGGGTGGAATACAATAAATACTTCCTCTGCTTACTATACGTAGTAGAGAATGTAAGAGTGGATCTTTTTGAAGGACTTAGCTTACTTTTCACCTATGTTACCCTTTGTTGTATTGCATATATAGGGTAGTTAAATTATATTCGAACCCACTCACGGTCTCTCGTTACTGCGTGAGACAGCCGGCAGTCACCGGGGAAATTACCGCGGCAGAGGCGGACTAAACTCCTTACCTTTTAATAGATGCTGGAAATATTGACCTTCTGCTCTCAAACAGGCAGCTTATCTCGTGTAAATATTCTCATCCACTCTCCGAAGCTCAGCAACAGGAATTCTTGTGATTTATTGTTTTCTCTAAGTTCCTGTAGTGTGCGAGGATTGGAACAATACACTTTGTCTTTTAAAGAACCCCATAAATAAAAATCACAACTCGTTAGGTCAGGAGTACGAGTGGGCCACAAATCAACACTAATTATTCTGTTATCAAACACCTCTCTTATTGCATGTAGTGATTCGGCAGCCGTATGTGCTGTTGCAGAATCTTGCTGGAACCAACCATATGATAATAGAGTCCATATTCCTTGATGAAACAATAAATGCAGAGCGACATCAGAGGTTAATTCTGAGGCCATTTTGCAATCGCTTGACAGAAGAAGAGAAATCGTATGGTTGGTTCCAGCAAGATTCTGCAACAGCACATACGGCTGCCGAAACATTGATTTATGGCCCTCTCGTTCTCCTGACCTAAAGGGTTTTGTTTTTTATTTATGGGGTTCTTTAAAAGACAAAGTACATCGTTCTAATCCTAGCACACTACAGGAACTTAGAGAAAACATTGTGCAAGAAATCACAAGAATTCCTGCTGCTGAGCTTTGGAGAGTGAGTGAGAATATTTACACGAGATATGCTGCCTGTTTGAGAGCAGAAGGTCAACATTTCCAGCATCTATTAAAAAATAAGGATGGTAGACCGTCTCTGCCGGTGTGATTTCCCCGGCTGTCTCGCGCAGTGGAGAGAGGCCGAGAGTGGGTTCGAATATAATTTAACTATCCTATATACACATATGTACACACATTATTGTATTGAATTGCAGGCTTTGTTATTATTATTGTTGTTTTTTCTGTTGAAACATTTGGTCTAAGAGCATAATCCTAGAAGGACGAAGGTTAAATCCAATCGCATAGCCAACAGAAGAAGGCAGATTCTGGCGGTTTCGAGAGACTCCTCAAACCTGTTGCTATTCTAATGATGGATACACACAAGCAGGCTGCTTCATTATGCTTATATCTGATTAATTAATTTGGGCATGTATACCAGTGAAGTTCGTATATAAAACATGTTTCTTCCAAAGATGATCATGACAGTACTGCTACCGATTTTCAGCAACGAAGTGTTGTTGTTGGTGGAGAGGGAAAGAAGAAGAAAAGCTATTAAAGTTGGGTGAAGATGACGCAGACACTGGTGGACACATATGTAGACATCTGTGACCAAGCTATGTCATGCCTTACCACTGCCAAACTCTGAAAAAACTTGCCGATCTCGATAATTCGACCAGACAAGCGGTCCGACCAAGTTGTGCTAGACACGAGTCCTTCACTCCTCCTCTTTCTCCTCACTAAGGAGTAATCGCGGCGTTCCTCCAAAACTTCAAGAGAAAGTAGAAAAAGAAGTTGTTGAAGACATTTCAGGGGTCGGCTCCATCTTGCCAGGATTTTATCACCCTCTTCGTTCTTCTTTTCGTTTGCCACTTCAGATTTTTTCCCCCCTTTCTTGTACTTAAAGGTTAGTGCAGAAAACAGTGATGTGTATTTCAAAGTTTACCACAGAGAAGTACTTTTCTAAGTCGGATTTCCCTGGTGATCGCCTCCCATCATGCCATGAAGTTGCATCAGAAATATTACAGCTGTAGAAGATGATGTACGAAAGCGGTTTAACAAATGAAAGAAATCCTCTTTGTGTGACAACCGCCGTGGATATCTGTTTCTAATATAAGAATTCTGATGTGTTACACTCACATGACTTTCACCACCTCTGTTGCTTATTACTGTGTATACAAACTATGCTTAAGAAATTTTATTTTCCGGAAATAGCTACATTTCGTTCATTAAATATTTTGTTATAGAAACAAAGGGAATAGCGATGGTCAAATGTTTAAGAACTGGATGCTATATGCTGGCCATAACATTCCATACTGTTTCTATGACAACTGAAAATCGACAGGACTTTAAAACAATGACCAAGTATTGAACATTCGAACCATTAGCTGATGCCATGAAAAAGATATTTGAAATGAACTGTATTTAAAGAAATCCACATTTGTTGTAAAGTACGTTTTCGTCTATCGCTTAACGTTTACAAGTCGTACAAGATTACATGGGCTGGCCCCGTAGCTCAGTCGGTAGAGCAACTGCCTGCTGTGCGAGGGGTCCCGGGCTCTATTCCCGGCTCCGGGATGGGAGGTATTCTCTAGCCAAGATTAATCCCTATCATCCCCAGAGTCTAGAAGTATGAATGAGAGTGTGAATATGTGTATGATCTAATGATTAAAAAACCAAAAAGTGCAAGAAACCCAACGAAAAGAGTTACACGAGTTAACACCGTTGCCAATAGGCAATAAGTTCCAAAGGAAAGGCCGCCGATAAGACCAATGTAGATAAAGGCGGAGTATAAATGGAGCTTAAAAATCTGATATATTACACTCACATGACTTTCTCTACTCTTGTACAAACTATTTTTACAAACGCTTATTCTCCATATGCTTCATGTTAATCGAGATGTTAATCTTATTGCTAATTTTCTTGTAGATTCAAGGGGAATTGGTAGGCTTTAAGCGATAGTCAAATATTTTAAGAGCTGGTTGCTATGTGGAGTATTCCATTCTCTTTGCATTACCAGGACAAAAAAAATGAATAGCGAATATGAGAAAAAGTATAAGTATTGGAAAATTTAAGGGAATAACAAGCAATATCTCGAAAACGGTTCACTCAACAAAAAAACTGTATATGACATAAATTGTGTATTTTAACGCGATCTACATATTTTGTGTAGTAAAATTTTGTCTATCTCTTATGCTTTACCAGTTATGCAAAAGTCGTTCACAATGAAGAATACTTTTGGAGACATTCCCAGAAAATTCAAGATATACATTTCATTTGTCATGAAAGTATCTTAACCATATGATATTTTAATCAAAATCGTTAGAAGCATTTTTGAGAAAATTAAAATTTTCGAAAAATGTTAAATGTAAAGGGTAATCTGGGGTGGGGTTTTTTCTTGAAAACCTTCGTGTCGCATCTCTGGAAGATACTGAACCTAAATGCCAAGTTTGGTGTTTATCCGACTGTTCGTTTCTGAGTTATACTGTTGTCATACACACACGGACATGTTTCTAAAAATTCTTTTTTTGGTTTCGGGGGTCTCAAAACATGTATTTCCGGTGAAATCTCGGTATCGAATTTTTGGGTGGAATACAATACTTCCCCTACTTACTATACGTAGTAGAGAAAGTAAAAAAAAAATTATATGACTTTTCCTGTGAATGAAGCGGAATTCACAGGCTATTCCCAGAAAATTCAAGATATACATTTTATTTTTCTTTAATACATTGTATTTTAATTAAAATTGTTTGAATCATTTTTAAGAAAATAACAAATTTTTAAAAATGTTCCATGTAAAGAGTAGTCGCGGGTGGAGGGATTTTCTCGAAAATCTTCGTGCCGCATCTTCGGAATATATTTAACCTAAATACCAAGTTTTGTAATTATCGAACATTTCTTTTTTGAGTTATGCAGTTCACAGACACACATACGGACCTCTCTCGAAAATGAATTTTTTATTCAGTGGGCCTATAAAAATGCATTTCTGGTGAAATATCAACTTCGAGTTTTTCGTGAATACTTCCCATACTCACTATGCGTAGCAGAGAAAGTAAAAACAATCTATCACTGAATGTCTTCTCAGAAATCCTTAAAGGGCAAGTAGCTTTTTTAAATGTACAAGGTTGTCTGCGCACATTCATCTTGCCCTGTGATGACAAGCGATGAGATTTTGAGAACAGCTAGGAAAAACATTTCGTGTACAAAACTGAGATTAGAGTTTATTTTTGATAAAATATATTGAACTTTAACACAATTATGGGAACGAACAGGTGAAATGAAGAAGGGTAATTAATATTCCAGTAAATATTCTTTTCAGGGAACAAAATTGTTTTATTTTCTTTTAAGACGTTTTACTTTTTCTACCACTTACCTAAAAGTTGGAAGAGTATTAAATACTATTCAAAAAATCTGATGTGTTATACTCACATGACTTTCTCTACTCTTGTACAAACTATTTATACAAACGCGTATTATCCATCTGCTCCATATTAATCGATATAAACATTTGCAGAGTCTATGTTATTGCTAATTTTCTTGTAGATGTAAAGGGAATATATATTTACAAGGGCAATTTGGAAATACAGTAGCCTTTAAGCACATACATATCTCTTAATAGCTGGTTGCTAGGTGCAGCACCATTCCCTTTGCCACAGATTATAACTCTTTGCATATCCAAGACAAAAAAACGAATAACGAATTCCCATTTGAGAAAATAAGTATTGAAAAATCTGATGTGTTACACTCACATGACTTTCTCTACTCTTGTACAAACTATTTTTACAAACGCTTATTCTCCATATGCTTCATGTTAATCGAGATAAACATTTGCAGAGTCTATCTTATTGCTAATTTTCTTGTAGATGTAAGGGGAATATATATTTACAAGGGCAATATAGAAAAACAGTAGCCTTTAAGCACATACATATCTCTTAATAACTGGTTGCTAGGTGCAGCACCATTCGCTTTCCCACAGATTAATACTCCTTGCATATCCAAGACAAAAAAATGAATAACGAATTCCCATTCGAGAAAATAAGTATTGAAAAATTTAAGGAAATAACAAGTAATATCTCGAAAATGGTTCACTCAACAAAGAAAATGTATATGACATAAATTGTGTATTTTAACGCGATCTACATTTTTGTGTAGTAAAATTTTGTGTATCTCTGATGGTTTACCAGTTATGCAAAAGTCGTTCACAATAAAGAATACTTTTGGAGACATTCCCAGAAAATTCAAGATATACATTTTATTTGTCATAAAATATCTTAAACATATGATATTTTAATCAAAATCGTTAGAGCCATTTTTGAGAAAATTAAAATTTTCGAAAAATCTTCCATGTAAAGGGTACTATGGGGTGGGGGGATTTTCTTGAAAACCTTCGTGTCGCATCCTTGGAAAATACTGAACCTAAATACCAAGTTTGGTGTTTATCCGACTGTTCGTTTCTGAGTTATGCTGTTCACAGGCACACAGACACACACACAGACACACAGCTAGACACACAGACACACACACGGACACACAGCTAGACACACAGACACACACACAGACACACAGCTAGACACACAGACACACACACGGACATGTTTCCAAAAATGTTTTTTTTGGATTCAGGGGTCTCAAAACATGTATTTCCGGTGAAATCTCGGTATGGAATTTTTGGGTGGAATACAATACTTCCCCTACTTACTATACGTAGTAGAGAATGTAATAAAGCATTTTTAGAAAAGGATCCAAGTATGTGTGTGTGAAGAGAATAACTGAAGAACGGAAACTTCATTAAGTATTAATTTTAGTATTTGGGTTCAGGACCTTCCAAACATGCGACATGAGATTTTCAAAAAAATTCCCCCACCGCAAACACAGAATTTTTTCAATAATTTTTATTTCTTAAAAATGATTCTAACGATTTTTATTAAAACACCATACGTTTAAAATATTTGCATTCACGTAATATTTAAATCTTGAATTTTTGGGGAATAGACTGTCAAGTTCTCTTGAGCTGAATGAGTTTTTTAATTTTGGTCAACCGAAAGCGATATACAAAATCATACCACACAAAAAATATAGATCTGGGTAAAGCACAAAACTTATATCAAAACAATTTTTGTTTTGTGGAGTTAATAATTTTCGAGATATTCTTTCTTATTGATTTGAATTTTCAAATACTTATACTTATTTCAAGTCTTAAGTCTCTTTTCTTTTTTTTTGCTTTCTCTACCACATACATAGTAGGTAGAGAAGGTGTTGCATTCCACCGAAAAATTATAAATCGAGAATACATGTTTTGAGGCCTCCTAAATAAAAAAATTAGTAAAAATACGTGTGTGTCTGTGAATAACGTAACTCAAAAAGGAAAAGTCGGATAAATACCAAAGATACGACACAATTGTCAAGAAAATCCTCCCGCTCTTATCTACCGTTTACATGGAACATGTTTAGAAAATTTTGATTTTATAAAAAATGGCTCTAACGATTTTGATTGGAATACCACATATTAAAGGCATTTACATGAAAAATAAAATGTATATTTTGAGTTTTCTGGGAATAGCCTTGAAGTCCTATTTATTCGGAAGGAATTTTATATACTCTTGTATAACTGGTAAATGTTAAGCGATAAATCTCTTTAAAATACGTTTTTACTTTCTCTACTACGTATAGTAAGTAGGGGAAGTATTGCATTCCACCCAAAAATTCGATACCGAGATTTCACCGGAAATACATGTTTTGAGACCTCCTGAATCCAAAAAAAGCATTTTTGGAAACATGTCCGTGTGTGTGTCTGTGTGTGTGTCTGTGTGTCTGTGTGTGTGTGTGTCTGTGTGTGTGTCTGTGAACAGCATAACTCAAAAACTAACAGTCGGATAAACACCAAACTTGGTATTTACGTTCAGTATCTTCCAGAGATGCGACACGAAGATTCTCAAGAAAATCCCCCCACCCCAGACTACCCTTTACATGGAACATTTTTCGAAAATTTTAATTTTCTCAAAAATGGCTCTAACGATTTTGATGAAAATATCATATGTTTAAGATAATGTCATGAGAAATGAAATGTATATCTCGAAATTTCTGGGAATGTCTC
The DNA here is from genome assembly GCA_030765065.1 of Deroplatys truncata. Lineage (NCBI taxonomy): Eukaryota > Metazoa > Arthropoda > Insecta > Mantodea > Mantidae > Deroplatys > Deroplatys truncata. The sequence goes on from CM060979.1 coordinate 22,241,531, forward strand.
CAAAAGTATTCTTCATTATGAACGACTTTTGCATAACTGGTAAACCATAAGAGATAGACAAAATTTTACTACACAAAAAATGTAGATCGCGTTAAAATACACAACTTATATCATATACATTTGTTTTGTTGAGTGAACCGTTTTCGAGATATTGCTTGTTATTTCCTTAAATTTTCCAATACTTATACTTTTTCTCAAATTCGTTATTCATTTTTTTATGTCCTGGACATGCAAAGAGAATGGAATGCGCCACATAGCAACCAGCGATAAAATATTTGACTATCGCTTAAAAGCTACCATATTCCCCTTGCATCTACAAGAAAATTACAAATAAGATTGACATCTCGATATCTCGATTAATATGAAGCATATGGAGAATAGGCGTTTGTAAAAATAGATTGTACAAGAGTAGAGAAAGTCATGTGAGTGTAACACATCAGATTTTTTGTAGTATAAACCATTTCTGAGCTATCCGTTATTAAAGGTTCGAATTCTTCATTTCTTGGTCATTCTGTTCAAGCCTTTTCAACCTTCAGTTGTTTCTCGGGACTGCATGGAAACAGTATGCAATTTTAAGGCCAGCGTATAACGTTTAGTTCTTAAGCACTTGACTAATGCTTTTCCCTTTGTACCTATAACGAAATGTTTAATGCAGCTATTTCTGCAAAGGTTTAAATTAAATTAAGTTTTATTTATGGACACTCTTTAACTACCAGGATTTTTAGCGTTACGTTCTATATTGGGCGTGAAAGACGGAAATTTTGCCTAAGAGGCCTCTTAATTAGGCTTGAAGTTCTTTTAGTGCCGTAAATCTACGAAAACGCGGCCATGCTAAGGATTTTTACGACCGAAAAAATCCATCGCCCTCCGCCGGGTTTTAACCCGCGACCTCGGGGACTAGAGACTAGCATGGTACCACTAGACCACGGAGGACGACTGAAAAGGCTTATTTGGATAGAAAAATAAGCTTTAGTGAGAATAGTTTGTATACCCACTAATAAACGATAGAGGAAGAGAATGCCATATGGAATGTATCAGATCAGATTTTTATATATTAAGATATCTTAACTACCTACCCACACTTCTTTAACTGGTTACCCTCCTGTTTGTAGGAGCTACAAGCAATGTCTTGGGTCAGTAACCTGTTGAGGAGCAACCAAATTATGGAACATAGCATATCCAGATGTAAAGGGTCTTTCAACAAGAGTGTCCTATCTTTAACATGTGATAGCTGCAGTTGTTATTGAGTTACAGCAGTCACTTTTTTCACGTGGTTACAGTTGTTATTGATAAATAGCCATGGAACGTTACAGCATTCAGCAACGCGTGGAAATTGTGAAAATTTATTATCAAAATGGATCATCTGTTCGCCAAACCTTCCGTGTATTGCGTGAAGTTTACGGTGTGCATAATCGTCCCTGTGAGAGAACGATTCGGCGTTTGATCGATAAATTTGAAAGAAGTGGTTCTGTCAGTGATCAAAGTACGCCTGTACGTAATCGACGTAAGCGCTCCAACGAAAACATAGGCGCCGTTTGTGAGAGTGTACTCGAGAACGGAAACAAATCAATTGCTCGTCGAGCGCAAGAACTGGGGTTTTCGCCGACCACAACTTGGCGAATTCTGCATCTGGACTTGAAGTTTCACGCTTACAAAATGGTGTTCAAGAACTAAAGCCCAACGACCATAGGTTGCGCCGTGTATTCGCTGACTGGGCTATGGAGCAATTGGAAGGATTTTTGTCGAAAAATCATCTTCAGCGACGAAGCCCACTTTTGGATGGATGGTTGTATTAACAAACAAAATTGCCGCTACTGGAGCAATCATAATCCAATGCAGATTCAAGAACGACTACTTCATCCCCAAAAGGTTACTGTGTGGTGTGGATTTTGGTACGGTGGAATCATTGGTCCATACTTTTTCTTAGATGAAGATGGAGAAGCTCTAACTGTCAATGGAGAAAGATACCGGGCTCTTATAAGGGACTATTTTTGGCCTCAATTGGATGGTATGGATCTCAGAAACATCTGGTTCCAGCAAGATGGTGCCACATGTCATAATGCTCTCGAAACAATCGATCTTTTGAAGGAGAGGATCAGAGATTTCACCATTTCCCGTGGTGGTGAAGTTAACTGCCCCCCGAGGTCATGTGATTTAACGCCGTTGTATTACTTCTTGTGGGGTTATGTTAAATCTCGAGTTTATGTCAACAAGCCAGAAACAGTAAATGATATTATGAATAACATCACGCGCGTTATTTGTGAAGTTGGACCTAATTTACGTTCTTCTGTCATTGAAAATTGGGTCAAACGTATACGCGCAACCCAACGAAATCGCGGCGGTCACTTAACTGATGTTCCCTTCCACACGTAATGATATTAATTATGTTCCAAAATAAAAAAATAAATATACCTCTATCATTTATAGAACGCGTTTTATTCAAGTTCAAAGATAGGACACTTGTTGAAAGACCCTATACTTGATGAAAACGTTCCAGTAGCTTCTCACCATCGTGTTCTGACATCATACATCTGTATCTCGAACTTGTAGTGATTCAGTCTTTGCAAGGGCACCAAGATATTATTTTTGGTGTTTTATTTCTGTTTTTTGAGCCGAGTCGTGCAAATTAATTATTTCGGAGATGACTTCACGTCTTCAAATACCTCCTCGCGGTTTCTTTGATCGTTCGCCGTAACCAGAAGTTACTTGAGAGATTTGGGCACGTTTACGCGTAATTCCTGCGGAAAACTTCTTTAGAATTGGATAGTAGAGGAGGAAGAGCATAAAGAATGTAAGAAAACGCTCTGAGGAAGAAAGAAGTGCAAATTGGAGAAATAAATCGAAAAATCTGGTTATGCAATAAAAGTTATGAAAAGCTTTCCTGAATATAAATGTAAAAGCGGAGTTTTCTTAGTGAAAGTTTGAGAACTGTAAATAAAGGAACAGGCACAGAAACTAAAAAGACAGAAGAAGAGCGAGAGAGAAGAAATAGCACAAGGCGGAAATAGAAAGGAAAAGCAAAATGCTATGAGTTTGATACGAAGAGAGGAAAAGCCATTGTTTTCGATTCTCGTGGCCGACTTTCCTGACCCATGTGTTTTATTCGGGGGTTTACCTGGGTCGCTAGGCGAATGTTGGGAAGGTTCATTGTATCTTTCAAATTTCCTGTCGTTCCATTTCACCTACATTATATTTAATTTCACCTTTCATCTGTCTGGTCTGTTTCAGGGTTCAAAATGTCGGCAGGAGTGTCGACGTTGCATGGCAAGGGAAACAGGATGCCTCTGTAACCTTTCGTCCTCCGGAATGCGGGCGGTGTCCGAGTCGCGGGGCCCCAGAGGATGTGCAAGCCCGCAGGGAGGAGGGGAGCCGTGTTCATCAGATGCCATCCGGGGTGGTATCTATCTGTAAATGGTAGGGACCCTGTCCTGTCCTGCCTCCTGGTCCGGCCGCCCTCTGTCTCCTCTCACCTCTCGTGGGCACCCTGTCAGGGGCTCAGGCACAAAATAAATTGTAGGTCGAGGTGCTAGCTCACCCTCCGCATTGAGCCATAGCCCTAACATAATAATCGTCATGGTTTTGGCGATGCTGGCAGGATAAACCAAGTCACATCATAGAATGATTAACAATAATGAAGATGTTTGTGTGGAAATACTAGAACGTCACCTGTGCGTTTTATTTAATTCGAGTATAAAGTAAATGTTTCCTAATAAATGGAAATTTGTTGAAGTGTGTCCAATTATAAGAAAGTTGACCCTTCTAAAGTTGAAAATTACAGACCAATTATCATTATTTCTGCCCCGGCTAAGATATTTGAGTAAATTCTATACAGTCGTATTTATACCCATGTTAAAAGTTACATATCTGACAACCAACTTGGAGTTTTAAGTAAACGGTCTACGTTATCTAACACGATGAATTTTTCGCAGTTCGTTGACAATGTGCTTAACCAACAAATGCGTGTTGATAAAATTTACAGTGACTTTTCTAAGATTTTGATAGTGTCGATGATGATATCCTGTTATTTAAATTAGCTAATTTTGGTTTTTCGCTTTCAATGTTAAGACTAATTTCCTCTTACTTAATTAACAGGAAACAGTATGTTTATGTTCATTGTCTCTCTACTATGTTTAACGTACCTTCAGGCCTGCCTCAGGGCTCAAACCTTGGACTGTTATTATTTTTGTTATTTATTAATGATATAGGCGGCGCCGTGGCCGAGTGGTTAGACCGCTCGCCTCCCACCGAGGCGGACCGGGTTCAATCCCAGGGCCCTGCATGTGGGATTTGTGGTGGACGAAGCGGCGTCTGGGCGGGTTTTCTCCGCCATTCATTCCATCAACTGCTCCATCATCACCTTTCCTTTCATCCATTTCACCAACATTTCGCTTCATCTACTTCCTTCATCCCATACCAGGCATCGGGCTGATCACCCATCCTGGATATTCTGTCTGATCCATGAGTGTCTGCTCCTCGACGGGCTCTGACCCCAGGCACCCGCCTGTAAGTCCTGAGGGTGTAAGTCCTACATGAGAGGAGGGTAAACAGATAATGAATGAATGAATTAATGATATAACTGTGTTAAATACCCGGAATTTTTGTTACTTTCGGACGATTCAAACTTATTTAAATCTGTTACAACGTGCGCAAATGTATCAGAGTTACAAGAAATATATATACACACGAGGGCTGTCCCAGAAGTACCCGACCTAAAAAAGAAAACAAAAAGTTTGGGAAAAAACATCTTTATTTCTCTACATAGTCTCCTTTCAGCTCGATACACTTTTCCCAGCGATGTTCAAGAGCTTCGATACCCTGTTTATTGTGAGAACCGTCGAGTTCTGCAAAATAGCCATCAACTTCAAACTCCACCTCTTCATTCTTGGCAAATCTTTTACCACCAAGTACACTGTTTTCAACTTAGGAAACAGAACATAATAAAAGGGGACTAAGTCTGGCGAATAAGGTGCAGCAATTTGAACTTTAACTCATTGATCCATAGCGACTATGGATGTGTGAACTGGTGCATTGTCTTGATCAAACAGAACTTTCTTTTTCGCTAAATGCGGCCGTTTTTGCTTGAATTCATCATCCAAACGCTCCATGATGTTTGCATAATACTCGCAAACGTTTGATTTTCTTTTTTGAAGATAATCAATGAAAATTATTCCACGCGCCTCCCAAAAAACTGATACCATGACCTTGCCTGCAGATGGAACCGTCTTTGCCTTCTTTGGAGCCGATTCTCCCCTTTCAGTCCACTGTTTAGACTATTCCTTCGTCTCAGGTATGAAGTGATGGACCCATATTTTATCCATGATTATGAATCGACGCAAAAAACTCTACTTTATTGCAGCGAAACATCCTCACGACGCTGTTTTTGTTTCATTGTGAGTAAACGCGGCACCCATCTTGCACACAGCTTTCTCATGTCTAAATTTTCAGTTAGTTAGTGTGCGATGTGGATAACTTTTTGAATTGCCTACAATGTCTGATAGCTCGCGCACTTTCATTCGACGGTCATCCAATACCATTTTGTGGAATTTCTTCACAATTTCTGGCGTGGTCACCTCATTTGGTCGACCACTGCGATGTTCGTCTTGGCAGCTCGTACGGCCTCGCTTAAACTCTGCCACCCAATATGTTACTGTTGTAAACGAAGGAGCAGACTCCCCCAGAGTAGAATCTAGTGTTAGTTGGACTAAGACCTTTCAAATGAAGGTATTGTATCACATAACGATGACCAGTTTTATCCATGTTTACAAATTCGCTGAGAGAGTTCACTATTAATGACTACAAAACAATTACTAAACAACGTAGTATCGTCCAACTTCAAACTTCAGTTTCATAAGGGTGGTACTTTCTACCATAATCATTTGTATGAAACAAGCCGCTATATGTACGTCAGGTCGACTACTTCTGGGACTGCCCTCGTATTGTATTCCACCCAAAAACTCGGTCCAAAGATTTCAATGGAAATAGATTTTTAGACAGCATGCCTAAAAGTAGAACTTCTAACGGGGTGCACAACTTTGATTTCAAGTTCAGCCTACTGGCAATTACGCTTTGTATTTGCACATATTTAATAAAACGAATTGGTTCGATTAGGTTTTACTTTTCATTTTGTTTTTTACATGATTAATTTCTCATGGCGCGCACGTTATCTGTTCACAATACAAATCGTCATACTTAAATTTATCGCAATTCGTTGTAAAGTTAACCTACACGTTATATTCACAGCTTTCTTTGATCTAAAACGTTATTCTCTTACCTAGTATAATATAAGTAAATATTAAATGGCGAAAATGATGAATTCTAAAGAAACTCAAATGGAAGAACCAGATGAAATTACAGAAGCAGCAGAAAGTTTAACATTAGAAGTAAATCTAGAAAGCAATATGATATAGCATTTAATGGCTTTATTGCCTAGTATAAGGCAAAACATTTTGAAAATAATTTCACTGAAAATGACTGGTAGCGAATCAAAAAAAAAACTATAAAAACATCTGACATCTCTCCGTTTTAATGTCTCTCTTGTTTATCAACCGCGTTCTAAACGTGATCTCTGTTAGTTTCAGGAATCAATATAATATTATTCATATTTTACAAATTCGAGTGCTGTCTAAAATATCTGATGTGTTACACTCACATGACTTTCTCTACTCTTGTACAAACTATTTTTACAAACGCTTATTCTCCATCTACTTCATGTTAATCGAGATAAACATTTGCAGACTCTATCTTATTGCTAATTTTCTTGTAGATGTAAGGGGAATATATATTTACAAGGGCAATATAGAAATACAATAGCCTTTAAGCATAGACATATCTCATAATAGCTGGTTGCTAGGTGCAGCACCATTCCCTTTCCCACAGATTAATACTCTTTACATATATAAGACAAAAAAATGAATAACGAATTCCCATTTGAGAAAATAAGTATTGAAAAATTTAAGGGAATAACAAGCAATATCTCGAAATTGGTTCACTCAACAAAAAAAAATGTATATGACATAAATTGTGTATTTTAACGCGATCTACATTTTTGTGTAGTAAAATTTTGTCTATCTCTTATGGTTTACCAGTTATGCAAAAGTCGTTCACAATAAAGAATACTTTTGGAGACATTCCCAGAAAATTTAAGATATACATTTTATTTGTCATAAAAATATCTTAAACATATGATATTTTAATCAAAATCGTTAGAGCCATTTTTGAGAAAATTAAAATTTTCGAAAAATCTGCCATAAAGGGTACTCTGGGGTGGGGGGATTTTCTTGAAAACCTTCGTGTCGCATCTCTGGAAGATACTGAGCCTAAATACTAAGTTTGTTGTTTATCCGACTGTTCGTTTCTGAGTTATGCTGTTCACAGACACACACAGAGACACACACACGGACATGTTTCTAAAAATGCTTTTTTTGGATTCAGGGAGTCTCAAAACATGTATTTCCGGTGAAATCTCGGTATCGAATTTTTGGGTGGAATACAATACTTCCCCTACTTACTATACGTATTAGAGAAAGTAAAAATAGTATATGCCACACGTGTTAAAATGGTTTTAGTTTGCTCGTAGGAAACCCTACTTTTACCCCTTGTATCATAATCTTCTATTTTAGGCCCCCTGAATCCCAAAAGTGTTTTTACACAAAGGACAGTGTGTGTGTGTGTGTGTGTGTGTGTGTGTGTGTGTGTGTGTGTGTGAATAGCACAACACAAAAACGAAAAGTCCGATAAATACCAAACTATCTTCTGAAGAAGCGACTCGACAGTTTCAAGAAAATGTCCTCACCTCAAACTACGCTTTACGTGGAGCATTTTTCGAAATTTTGTATTTTATAAAAATGGCATTAACGATTTTTATTAAAATAGCACCTGATTTAACGTGGGGGTAAGTGAGCGACTTGGCACCGCGGTAACGTGTGAGGCTGGCATTCAGGAGGTCCCAGGTTAAATTCTTTTTGAACTTGAGTTTTTTGTGGGTTTCCCTGGTCGGTGGGGTGCTTTCTCTCCACTACGATTTGTTCTCCCTCATTCCCTTTCATTCCGTTTCCTTCTCAAGTTTCAGGTATGCTTGCTTTCTGGTGTCGCAGCGTGAGACAGTGCTGGGCAGATGATGCAGTTGCTTGCTCCAAGAAAAGAGTATTGCCCATGGACACCAGAGGGCTGCCTAGGTAGTATGGGAGTTCATCGCCCACTCTGGAAGGCTCCGGCGGAGGGAGAGCTCTTCGAGCGAGGAAATATTAGGGGTTGCTTCACCTCATCCAATCCTGCTGCGGGTGGTAGCCACAATAGACTGTATACATCACGGTGTGCGAAATGTCTCCCCTCCGTTGTATATCATACATCCTATAACAAGGGAAAAAATGTAAATGGGAAAGTTGTGTGAATGTAATAATAAGATTTTTGGTAATATTAGCATAACCTGCGTGTCACTCATTTTATAAGAGAAGTTGGTATAACCCCAGATTACGATGAAGTGCACAAAAGTCATCACTTCTAACGCTCCCTATATGGTCTATGGCCTTCGGGGAATACCTCATTCCACCAAGCGATGTCGACCCATTTCTGAGGTGGAGACGCCCAGCGGGCGGAATCCGTTGCCTGCGATGGTAGGGTGATGATGAGGATGGCGGTGGAATGAGAGGACCTACAGCTTTTACTGTGGACTCCGAACCTCGTTGGGCCTTGAGGATACTTCACACGAGCAAGTCAAAGGCGAAGGCTTGGATAGGGCCGACTTAAAATCCGGGAATCGAACTCCGGACCCTCGGCACGAGAGCCGGAAACAAAACCACTGGGCTACCCCGGCGCCCTTATGCAAAAAGTGGTGCGCAACTTTTAATTGTTTTCTTAACCCATTCTGTCAGTTTTCTGTATCTTTACGTTCAACTTTTCGATAGCGGTTTTATTTTTTCCTTTTCCTCTGATACCCCTAGACTTAAGGCAATTGTTTTGGATGATTAAAAAAATTATAATCCCTGAAAGAAAGCGGTAGAGAGGCTACCGAACATTCTCCTTTTAGATAAGAAAGAAAGGAAAAAGAAAAAAAAACTCGAGCAGAAAACTTAATTAACTTCATTGCAGCATGGTTCTTCGATCGTAACTTCTCTTCTGTGGCAGCTATCTTTGAAGCTGGCAATAATAATATAATATGTAATACTTATAACAATATTACTACCTAACAGGCTCCTCTCTCCCCATTTATCTCTCTTGTCCCCTCTCCTCTTTCTCTCTCAGCAGCTTGACAGTCAGGAATCTTTAGGTGTTTTAAGCATTTTAAACTATACTGTTTAACAAGATAACCGAGAAACAACAGAATCTTTGCATGTCCCAACAATAACCTAAAATTTGCATAACTTCTTAAATGTTCATCTACTTGAAAATTTGTAAATAAAAGTCTGGTGTGATACATTCACGTGACTTTCTTTACTCTCTATCGTTTATTAATGGATATACCAACTAGCCTTACTCAACCTTCTTTTTATATCTATCTCATTCCAAATGAATATTTTTCCTGAAATATCTATATTACACATTTCGTTATAGATACAAAGGGAATAGCGATTGTCAAATGTTTAAGAACTGGTCGCTATATGCTGGCCTTAAAATTCCATACTGTTGACAGGACTTCAAAGGAATGGCTATTGAACAATTCGAACCATTAATAGCGGATATCTCGGAAATGGGTGATGCCACAAAAAAGTTATTTGATATAAATCCTGTGTTTTAAAGGAATCTACATTTCTCGTGTAACACGCTTTCCTCTGTCACGTCATGTTTACCTGTTACACAAAATTATACAAATTTCCTTCGAATGAAGAGGACTTCACAAGCTATTCCCAGAAAATTTAAGATATACATTTTATTGGTCATGTAAATATTTTTAATGTATGGTATCTTAATCAAAATCGTTAGGGCCATTATTTAAAAAAAATTGTGAAAAATGTACCATGTAAAGGGTAGTTTGTTTTTTGAAAATTTTTGTATCGCATTTTTTAAAGGTACTGAACTTAAATAGCAAGTTTGGTGTTGATCCGACCTCTCGTTTTTGAGTTATGTTGTTCACAGACACACAAACACACACAAACTCGGATCTTTTTCTAAAAATTGGTTTCTGTATTCAGAGGGCCTCAAAGTATGTATTTGGTGAAATCTCGGTATAGAATTTTTGGATGGAATGCAATACATCCTCTAGCTACTAAATACGTAGTAGAGAAAGTAAAAATATTAGAAAATATTAGTCAGAAAACTTATGATTTTATACATTTTATGTGACATTGAAAATTATATCAATGGCACTATGTAATGGGTGGCTCGGATAGATACTGTGACGCAGCGGCTATGACCTAGGGTTATCGGGAGGTCGGTACCGCCAAGTCGGAGGTAAACAGAGATAAGCAACGCTCTCGGATACGCTATAGGCACAAAACCAGTATTTTCTGGAAGTTTATCCCCCTACTTCCAGAATGTGTATCCAGGCAGTTCTGAAACGTTCTGTGGAAGAACAATGCCTATATGAACGATCGTTCTTGCGAGAGCACTTAGTTGAGTCAGTGAGCGAGAGAGTTAGCGAGTGCATTTCCAGTGTGACGAAAAGTGCCATTCTCCGAGCGAGTTTGTGATGTGAAGCGAAGTCTTGTGTTCGATTCCCCCGCGAGTGAACCGTCCAGAAGAGTCTTCACAAAGGAAGAGCAGTAACGGGGAGTTGAATTATTTCAAATTAATGAAATTATAGTGTGAACTAAGTGAAGTTTCATTGAAAGTTGAACTAGATAAAAACCGTGAAGTGAGCTTGATAATTTAGAGAAGTGACAGTTGAATAACTGGACATAGTTACAGTACTGGGCAGTAGGTTGGGTGTCGTACTCCCTGGTGGTTGCTGGGGCGTCTATTCAGTGCTGGAAACTGAAAGATGATGTTCAAAATCAGACCTGTCCTGCTCTGCACACAATGCGACTGTCCTCATTACCCGTCCGGCACCTTGAGGAACGTTACAGGTATTATAGTTGTATTTACTGGACCAATTCTGTTTATGAGGTAATTTTTGGTACACACGACCTTTCAGATAGCCCCAGAGAGGGCTACTCTGGGAGTTAAGACCCAGAAATCAACTGTCTTGTGTGCGGAAGTTGGATCCGAGAGATACTGCACATGAAATATCACTGGTCCCATATGTTAGAAGGGGAAGTCACTGCCGTGAGATATTCTGTCTTTGTTGAACAACATTCGGAGGATGTACTACCACTAGACATTCGTCGAGACGTGATCTTTCAACAAGATGTCGTTAACTATGCCCATCCAAACGTTCAAAGTGGAGTCACCTTGAACGTGCACTGCTTTACAGCAATAAGGGTTTTCGTCAGCAAAATGTTGTTCATTATGGCGGTTATGGTTGATGCTGCGACTGCTCCCAAACACGCATTCATCTGTCCATAAAATGGTTCTTAAAAAGGGATCACTGCCAACATATGTCAACCTAAAATGTACATTGATAAACAAGAGCTGAGGGCAAGCATTAATGAAATGAGATGATTGTTATTTTATAAAATGATAAAAGACTGATGTGATGCACTCACGTGACTTTCTCTACCCTCTATCGTTTATTAGTGAGTATACAAACTATTCTTACTAAAGCTTATTTTTATATCTACTGCGTTTTAATCCAAATAAACTTTTGAAGAAATAGCTACATTACACATTTCGTTATAGATACAAAGAGAACAGCGATAGTCAAATGTTTAACAACTGGATGCTATATGCTGGCCTTAAAATTCCATACTGTTTCCATGACATCGCGAGAAACAACTCAATGTTGAAAGGACTTTAAAGAGTGACCAAGAAATGAACCATTCGAACCATTTAATAACGGATATCTCAGAAATGGATTATGCAAAAAAAAACTTATTTGAAATAAATTGTGTGTTTTAAAGAGATCTCGTACATTTCTCGTGTAGTACGTTTTCGTCTATCGCTGAACATTCACCAGTTATACAAGATTATACTAAATTCTTTCCAAATGAAGAGAGCTTAAAAGGTATTTTCATAAAATTCAAGATATACATTTTATTTGCCATGTAAATATTTTTAATATATAGTATTTTAATCAGAATTCTTAGAGCTTTTTTTTAGAAAATCAAAATTTTCGAAAAGTGTTCCATGTAAAAGGTAGTTGCGTGTGAGGGATATTCCTGAAAATCTTCGTGCCACTTGCTTGGAAGATACTAAACTTAAATACACCCCAAGTTCGGTATTTATCCGACTTTCCATTTTTGAGTTATGCTGTTCACACACACACACACATGGGAATTTTTCTAAAAAATGCTTTTTTTGGATTTGGGGCTCTCAAAACATGTATTTCCGGTAAAATCTCGGTATAGAATTTTTGGATGGAATGCAATACTTCTCTACCTACTATGTGCATGGCAGGGAAAGTAAAAACGGAATTCGGAAAGGAAAAGTACATAGAAGTTTGCAATAATGGAGAAAGGGAAGCATAGCATGGTTTAAGCTAGGGGTAAGGAAGCTTAGGAACGCAGAGGCAATATTATACAAAGAATATGCCCGATACGCGGAGAAATTAAAGATGGAATGAACATTCTCATGGTATCTAAAGGAACAAATACTTATTAGAGAGAAATGGCTAAAAGTGATAGCCTTGTAAAATAAATAAGAGGTCAGATAAGAGGTTAGGAGAATTCTTGTGCATTGTGAGGAGGAAATTGAAATGGGAAGTTGAGAGAAATTGAAAATAGTATGTGAAAAGAGGGAGAGTGAGGAAGATCGTAGAATTTAAGAATGTAGGAGATACAACTCAGAACGTAATATCGGAGTTATAGGGAACAAGTGGCCAGGACCAATCCCACTATACCTCAAATGTGTAAATAAGCTAGCACAAACCTAAAATTAAAAACAATAAATTACATATTGTGACTTAGTCCAGCTTTCCCTATCACTTCACTAATGAGATCTGGTCCAACGTTCTCTGTCAATTCACTTAGATCTTACTGCCACTTCACTAATATGGTATATTTCAATTTTCCCTGTCACTTCACTTTCCTTCACGACGTAGTGAAATACGTGCAAAGCGGTCTCTTCTTCAGATGATTTATTCACTGGAAGTCGAACACAAGATGTCTCTAATCTCTCGCATTGGCAGCAAACTGTCGTCCCAAAGCACTTGCAGAGCCATCCTTGGTATCGTAACAACAACGCACTAACTCGCTCACTTACGAAGATGCTCGCTTATACAGGATGTATCTTTATTGGTGTCATATATTTGGGGGACGTGTTCCTGACATCAAAACAGTAAAAAACTTACATATGTATATGAGTCTGAAAATCAACCGTTTCGTTGTTATAGGTCAAAGAAGATGTATTCCATGAGTGAACAGACGGATATGCACTACACGTATGGCCGTGCAGACGGCAATGCAGCACGAGCACGTGAACTTTATGCAGAAAGGTACCCTCACAGGCAGTTGCCGTGTGCAAGAACATTCGCACGAATTCACCAACGCTTGAGAGAAAATCGTGTATTTGAGAGGAGTACTAGGGATGTTGAGAGATCAAGAGCGGTACGAGGCATTGAGCTTGAAGAACGAGTTCTTCGTGCTGTGGATGCAGACCCATCACAAAGCACAAGACGTATGGCTGTAAGGGAATGACTATCTGGAGAATTCTTCATGAAAATCTTCTGTACCCGTATCATCTTCAACGTGTGCAAGGATTAAATGAGGCGGACTTTGAGCCAAGAATACGTTTCTGTCAACGCATGTTTACAGCAGTGCGCTGTGTTCATCAATTTCCTAGTCTGTATCTTATTCACGGATGAGGCTGGTTTTACTCGCAACGGCATCTTCAATTTTCATAACACTCTTAACTGGGCATTTGAAAATCCTAATGAAGTACGACAGGACAACCATTAACAGAGGTTATCTCAACGTTTGCGGTGGAATCATTCATGATCACCTTATTGGTCCCTACTTCTTCCCTCCACGTCTAAATGGACAAACCTATCTCCAGTTTCTCAGAAATGAGTTGCATCGCTTAACCGATCATTTACCTCTGGAAATCGTCCAACGAATGTGGTTTTCACACGATGGTGCTCCAGCTCATTTCGGTATGATAGTTCGTAGGTTTTCGAATGATCGATTTCCGCAAAGATGGATTGGTCGAGGGGGGGCTCATTGGTCTACTCGATCGCCTGATTTGAATCCAATGGATTTCTTCGTCTGGGGACATTTGAAGTCCTTGGTTTATGCGACTCTTGTACCTGATGTTGACATTTTGAGAGGACGTATCCAAACTGGATTTGACCAAATATGAAACACACCAGGAATTTTCAACAGAGTACGCCAGAGCATGGAACGCAGGCTTACTGCATGCATCGAAGCAAGAGGAAGCTACTCCGAGCAACTTTTGTAACTTTCGATTTTGTGTTGTAACTCTGAAAAAAATGATTTTCAGACCCATGTCCATATCAACTTTTTTTACTGTTTTGATGTCAGGAACACGTCCCCCAAATATATGACACCAATAAAGATTCATCCTGTATAGTCACTGACAATTTCCAAAGTTCTAGAGTGAAGAAGTGAAGAAGTGAATCCTTCAGAAGATTCTCGATATCGCTCGATAGCGTTCCTGGTGTTTACGGTGGGCGAGAGCGTTTCTTATCTCTCCCGGTCGGCACGTAGCCTTGTCACAGTATTGTTATGTAGTATAATATGAAGCTATTATTATTGCTTTCTCTACAGCGTACATAGTAGGTAGAGAAGGTTTTGCATTCCAACCAAAAATTTGTTACCGAGATTTCACCGGAAATACATGTTTCGAGACCCCTGAATCCAAATAAAGCCCTTTGGAAGTATGTCCGTGTGTGTGTGTGTCTGTAAACAGCACAACTCAAAAATGAAAAGCAGGGCAAACACCAGACTTGCTATTTAGGTTTCGTACCTTCTGAAGATGCGACACGAAGATTAAAAAAAAATTTCCACGCCAAACTACCCTTTACATGGAGCATTTTTAATTTTCTAAAAAATGACTAACGATTTTGATTAGAATACCATAACTTTAAGATAGTTACATGACACAAAAAATGTGTAACTTGAATTTTCTGAGACTAGTCTTCATTCGGAAGGAATTTTGTGTTATAATATTGTATTACTAGTAAACGTTAAGCGATAGACCAATACGCACTTCACGAGAAATGTAGACCTCTTTTAAACTCACGGTTTATTCCAAATAGCTTTACATGTGGCATCAGTCATTTCCAAGACATCCATTATTAGTGGTTCGAATTGTTCATTATTTAGTCCTTCGTTTAAAGACCTGTCGAATTTCAACTGTTTCTCGCGATGTCATGGAAACAGTAAGGAATTTTAAGGCCAGCATATAGCGTTCAGTTGTTAAACATTTGACTATCGCGGTTCCCTTTGTAACTATAACGAAATGTGTAACGCAGCTATTTCCGGAAAAGGTTTATTTCGATTAAAATGAAGTAGATATGAAAATAAAGTTTTGTAAAACGGTAGAGGGTAGAGAAGGTCTACAACATATAGTAAGTAGGGGAAGTATTGTATTCCACCCAAAAATTCGATACCGAGATTTCACTGGAAATACATGTTTTGAGACCTCCTGAATCCAACAAAAGCATTTTTGGAAATATGTCCGTGTGTGTGTGTCTGTGAACAGCATAACTCAGAAACGAACAATCAGATAAACACCAAACTTGGTATTTAGGTTCAATATCTTCCAGAGATGCGACACGAAGGTTTTCAAGAAAATCTCCCCACCCCAGATTACCGTTTACATGGAACATTTTTCGAAAATTTTAATTTTCTAAAATATGGCTCTAACGATTTTATTAAAATATAATATGTTTAAGATATTTTCATGACAGATATAATGTATATCTCGAATTTTCTGGGAATATCTCCAAAAGTATTCTTCATTGTGAACGACTTTTGCATAACTGGTAAACCATAAGAGGTAGATAAAATTTTACTACACAAAAAATTTAGATCGAGTTAAAACACACAATTTATGTCACACATTTTTTTGTTGAGTGAATCATTTTCGAGATATTGCTTGTTATTCCCTTAAATTTTCCAATACTTTTTCTCAAATGGGAATTCGTTATTCATTTTTTTATGCCCTGTATGTACAAAGAGAATGGAATACTCCACATAGCAACCAGCTCTTAAAATATTTGACTATCGCTTAAAGCTTACCATATTCCCCTTGCACCTACAAGAAAATTAGCAATAAGATTAACATCTCGATTAACATGAGGCATATGGAGAATAAGCGTTTGTAAAAATAGTTTGTACAAAAGTAGAGAAAGTCATGTGAGTGTAACACATCAGATTTTTTTTCAAGTATAGATAACTAAACACAATAAACTCTTATGTTTAAACACAAGAGAGAGTTTCTTACGGTCTAGCAATAAGTTTCTAATAATTAGTTTGCCTAGCTGTTATAAGCATAAAAGTAGCTGAAGTGTTTTGCGAAGAGCACACTGTTCTAGTGTGGAGTGTACACATTATGGGTGGTGGAATGAGGTGCAAGGACGAGCTGTCAAAACCATGAAGTGGAAAAGGATGAAGCGGGTGGTCGTGTCGACTTCCTCATCTCTTTCTTCACTCAAAAGTCCCCACGGCTGTAGCAGGAGGAAATTACATCGGCCATACAATAATAAGCGAATGGATATATATAATCGTAGAGCTGAGGAGGAGGAGGAGGAGGAGGAGGAGGAGGGAGGGGGCTCAATCAACTGCCACATCCTTACAGGCAGAACAGCTCTGACGTCAGTAAGCAGTCTACTGTATTCCAAATTGAACTTTTCTATCGGGATCCTAGTACAAATTTCAACATTTTAATTCCTTCTCCTTTCAACGCCTATCTGTTACGCTCTCATTACTTTCTCTGCGCACTAGAGTTTTTTCTCTACTACCTACTTAGAGTAAGTAGAGGAATTTGTTATCGCCCAAAAATTTTATATCGGGTTTTCGCCGGAAATGTATGCTTGGAGGGACCTCAAACCCCAAAAAGACATTACTACTTTTTACTTTCTCTACTACGTATAGTAAGTAGGGGAAGTATTGCATTCCACTCAAAATTCGATACCGAGAGTTCACCGGAAATACATGTTTTGAGGCCTCCTGAATCCAAAAGAAGCATTTTTGGAAACATGTCCGTGTGTGTGTCTGACTGTGAACAGCATAACTCAGAAACGAACAGTCAGATAAACACCAAACTTGGTATTTAGGTTCAGTATCTTCCAGAGATGCGACACGAGGATTTACAAGAAAATCCTCTCACTTCAAACTTCCCTTTGCATTGTATATTTTAACCAACTTTTTGTGTTTTAAAATTGCTCTAACGATTTTGATTAAAATACCATATATTGAAGATATTTACATGACGAAATGTATATTTTGAATTTTCTGGGAATAGCCTGTGAAGTCCACTTCATTCAAAGGAATTTTGTGTAACTGGTAAAGGTTAAGCGATAGGCGAAAACGCATTGCACAAAATATGTAGATCTCTTTAAAAAACATAATTTATTCCAAATAACTTTATTTGTGGCATCAGCCATTTCCACGTCCTCCGTGGTGTAGTGGTTACCATGCTAGCTTCTAGTTCCCGAGGTCGCGGGTTCAACCCCGGCGGAGGTCGATGGAGTTTTTCGGGCGTAAAAATCCTTAGGAAGAGAAGTGAAGCCGGTGGCCCCGTGTCGTAGATTTACGGCACGTAAAAGAACCGCAAGCCTGATAAAGAGGACTCTGAGCAAAATTACCGGTCTTTCACGCCCAATATAGAATGGGACGCTAAGGACCATAGCAGCTAATGAGTGTCCATAAATAAAACATTTAAATTTAAATTTAAGCCATTTCCGAGATATCCGTTGCTAATGGTTCGTATTGTTCATTTCTTGGCCATTCTTTTAAAGTCCTGTCAACATTCAGTTGTTTCTCGCGATTGCATGGAAACAGTATGGAATTTTAATGCCAGCATATAGCATCCAGTTCGTAAACATTTGACTATCGCTGTTCCCTTTGTATCTATAACGAAATGTGTAATGTAGCTATTTCTGTAAAGGTTTATTTGGATTAAAATGAAGTAGATAATAAAATAAACTTTCGTAAGAATAATTTGTATTGTTTTCTGAGGCCAAGGACATTAAGAGCCGAATGTTGAGAACTAAAGAAGGTCGACTATGTAAATTATTACAATGAATAGGTCATCACTATTAAGACTGCTTCTTATAATTATTTAATAATGTGTATAACCACTAATAAGTTATCGAGGGCAGAGAAAGTAATGTGTATGTTATACATCAAGATTTTCAGAAAAACGTCCGTGCGTGTTTCTGTGAACCGCATAACTCAAAAACGAAAAGTCGGTTAAACACCAATCTTGGTAGTTAGGTTCAACAATTTCAAGGAATACACCGCAAAGATTTTAAAGAAAATTCCCCCATCCCAAACTACCCTTTACATGGAAACGTTTTAGAAATGGTTTGTTTCCTCAAAAAGGGCTGTAAAGATTTTGATTAAAATACCGTGTATTTAACATAAGTAAAGGACAAATAAAATGTATGTCTTGAATTTTCTGAATATGAAGTCCTCTTCATTCGGAAGGAATTTTGTATAATTTTATATAACCGGTAATTTTAAGAGATAGACAAATGTGTACTACATAGAAAATGTGGATCTCTTAATTTATTTCAAAGAGCGTTTTGTGGCATTACCAATTTCCGAGATATCCCGTATTATTTGTTTGAGTTTTTCAACACACTTACTGTTTTAAGGTGCTGTCGCTATTCGGTTGTTTCTCGCGATGGACATCATATAGTGTCCCATTTTTAAATATATGACTATCGTTTCGGTTTCCTCTATGCTCCTTGTACACTCGCTTCCATTTATGCCGTCCCCGCCGCTTTGGGAAGCATTCTACTGGCCTTCACAGGTGAGTATCTATAGCAAGGAGGAGGTGCGTGTATGTGTTTAGCTTTTCGTGCATGAAGTGGCGTCCTGTTTTACGTGCACAATTCTTGGTTATTCTCATATGAATATACAACTTTGAGCAATAAATGTATTCATCACTTGCATAAATAACCATGTTTAAATATATGACTAAACAAAACCTTGTTTTGCACAATATCACCATGAAAAAGTGTTTTTAAAGCTACAAATGTAAAATGAAATACGTTATGCTTTTTACTCTCAAATAGGAACGCATTTACTAGATATTATTTTAATATTCCTCCCAATCTCTATTCTTGCCTAATATCTGATTTAGTCACCTAGGCACTGAATCACTCGTCGTCCTCTGAGAACATTGTCATGAAATGTGGGAACATATAGGTTTAGAACCAGAGTTCTTTTAGCACCTGAGCGATTAGATTTCGGCGACTAAATCAGAAATTGGACAAGAACGAGACTGGACAGATTATTAAAATAATGTGTACTAAATGTGTCCTCTTTCGGAGTAAAACGGATAATTTACTTTACTTTTACACTAGGTTGCCATTATAAGTACTTTTCATGGAAAATTACGCAAAAAAGTGTTTTGTTTAATAGTATATTTAGATTTGGAAGATGATCCCATTAATGTCTAGTAAATGTGTCCTCTTTGAGAGTGAAAAGTGTAATGCATATGTAAACATATTTTTATCGTGGAGATATTGTGCAAAACATGGTTATATTTATGGAATTAATTGTTCTTCCACACAAGCGTGTGTTGGACAGGGTTGGAAAGGTAGAATCAGGCGAGTGAAAAATTCAATGCCATAGTTGCGATTTGATCCACGGATCTCTCGGTCTCCGTCCGATTGCTCTAACCACTGAGCTACCATGGCAACATGCTGGCATGCCACTAAATTCTCCAGCTGATTCGCGTTTTTACTTTCTCTACTACGTATAGTAAGTAGGGGAAGTATTATATTCCACCCAAAAATTCGATACCGAGATTTCACCGGAAATACATCCCCCTGAATCCCATTTTTGGAAACATGCCCGTGTGTGTGTGTGTCTGTGAACAGCATAACTCAGAAACGAATAGTCGGATAAACACCAAACTTGTTATTTAGGTTCAGTATCTTCCAGAGATGCGACACGAAGGTTTTCAAGAAAATCCTCCCACCGCAGATTACCCTTTACATGGAATATTTTTCGAAAATTTTAATTTTCTCAAAAATGTCTCTAACGATTTTGATTAAAATATCATATGTTTAAGATATTTTCATGACAAATGAAATGTATATCTCGAATTTTCTGGGAACGTCTCCAAAAGTATTCTTCATTGTGAACGACTTTTGCATAACTGGTAAAGCATAAGAGATAGATAAAATGTACTACACAAAAAAAGGTAGATCGCGTTAAAATACACAATTTATGCCATATACATTCTTTTTTGTTGAGTGAACCATTTTCGAGATATTGCTTGTTATTCCCTTAAAATTTTCAACACTTATACGTTTTCTCAAATTCGTTATTCATTTTTTTTTGTCCTGGTAATGCAAAGAGAATGGAATACTCCACATAGCAACCAGCGCTTAAAATATTTGACTATCGCTTAAAGCCTACCAATTCCCCTTGCATCTACAAGAAAATTAGCAATAAGATTAACATCTCGATTAACATGAAGCATATGGAGAATAAGCGTTTGTAAAAATAGTTTGTACAAGAGTAGAGAAAGTCATGAGAGTGTAACACATCAGATTTTTTCTGGTAAACCACAAGGAAATCTCAAATTGTATTGAGATGGCATACCCAATGGCGACTTACAATGTTGTAAGTACTTGTCCCGGGCTTCATAGTTTCAACCACTATTAGGTCAGTTAATGGAATTAATTGTTCTTCCACACAAGCCGTGTGTTGGATCGGGTTGGTTGTATTTAGTTATGTATTATTTTAACATTGTTATTGTAAGTGTTGAAGAGTAAAGCTATTGCTCAAAGTTATACACGTAAATAATCTAGAACTGTACACGCAAATCAGGACGCCACTGCATACGCGAAAAATTAAACAGATACATGCACGTCCTCCTTGCTATACATACTCAGCTGTGAAGGCCAGTAGAATGCCTCCCAAAGCTGCGGGGACGGCATAAATGGAAGCGAGTGTACCTACAACGAAATGTACAATGAAACTATTTCTGCATATGTATCTCGATTAACATGAAGTATATGAAATAAGTTTTCGTAAAATGCTTTTAAAAACTATATAACAATACATAATGCTGGCTAAAGAGTGTAATAAATCAGATTTGGTCCTTAGAAATACATCTGCTACGTTTACCCCATATTTTGCATTTATTTGTAAAAGATGGATCAGCAACAATGCTTTACAGACCTGGGAGGACAATATACAGAAAATAAAGAACAGGTATAGAGGACGGCTACATAAATACAGCTCCTCGAAGGTAACACAGTATATCACGGAAGAGGGAGTAGCGCAATAGATCACAGAACGGAATAGTCTGTGAGAAACTAAAGGCCGGGGTCTTCGGAGATTGAGGTAGAACTAAGTAAGAGACAGGCGTTTCCTGAGGCACGTTGGCCGGCGTATTCGGATGCCTAGGTGATACTGCACAGCTCCAGGAACCTCCTGTAGGCGGAAGAAGAAACGACTGCTGTATAGAGAGGAAGGTCTAGTTGCTGGTGTAGCTGATGGTTGCGCACGAACCAGGGGGCATTGGTACCCAGCGCAGCACTTGTTCTGAACTACCTGCAAGCGATGTTGGTGCCATTTCCAAGCTCCACCCCAGATAGAAGCAGCGTAGGTCAGGATAGTCGAATGAGGGAACAGTATAACAATAGACAGGAATCAAGTCCAAAAGATGTATGTCTATTAGTATGAATGGATTTTCTCAACACTCAGAACTGTATAATTAAATTACTTACATTTTAGACTATAATAAAATTTGAAAGTATTAGGCTATTATCTATAAATTCATTTCTTGATTGTTTGCCCATGCTAACTTATGGTCTCAATATACATAACTCCAGGTTTTCGATGTATTTGAGACCCACTGTCTACTTGCTTACATAATATATCTATAATGACAACCACATGTTGCCCAATCTTCTTTGTAGTCGTTCTTAAAAACTTCTCCTTAATTTTACCCAAATAGTTTCCAATAATGTTTATATCTTTATCCCATTTTACAGTCAGAATCTTCCTTATTAATACTTACCCATCCAGGTATTTCCATTTCTATTGCCAAATTTGTTCTCTCCATGTCTTTGTTTGATTACAATATAATATACAGTGGAAATCCGTGTTCACTTCATCGCAGATTGGACATTTTCCTATATCCTGTTATGCCTTTCAAGTTTCTAACTCCTGTTCTCGTCCATGCAAATCCTTCTCGCCCTAACTTATTGCATATATCTATGTACTTTTCCCTCTCCCATATTGTTTTTATTTCCCTACATATTTTCAAGAAGCTTTTCTCTGTTGTACTGCCAAAATATCTTGTTCTGTCAATATCTTCTACCTTAATTTTACTTCTTTCCAAAAGCCTCTAATGTGATATTACATTTATCCACGCAACCCCCATACCTATGGTTCCATAATTTTCTGAATTTGTAATAATCATAACCCTTTCCACTTATTTCTCTCTTGTATATGAAAACATTCTTTGATAATATCGCTATTTTCCAAATTGGAAATTCTATATATATATATATATATATTATAGCTCTTGTGAAAATTTAATCTTGGTGAAGTACGTATCAAGAACACTTGGTGATACTATCGTAGGCTTAAAAGATTTATTGACTTTTGAGGCAATATTTTATATCATAACATGCTGTGAATGCCAGTGTAATCGGAGTATAAATTAATATTATTGTATGTACATGATTTTAGATGTTTGGATGCACGGCCTAACTGAAACTGACAATAGAAGTGGGTAACAATAAACCGAGGGGGTGTGAGTTGTTTATCACCAAGAAGAGATAAACAAATGACGTCAGGGTAGCATGCCTTTTTTAGGCAATTCAAGGTGAAGGAGTATATATTCTCGAGCCATAAGCAAGTGTCGCACAGTTCGGAAGAATCTCTCAGGAGGTGCACGTCGCAGAGTTAGTTACAAAAATGTAAAGTACGCGAAGTAATTGGTGCGCGGCAACTAAAACGGCTGTAGTTACATTCGGAAATATTACAGTTTCAGTCAGGCGTGTATAAAGATTAAATATCTCAATTATTAATTAAGTGTGACGGCAATAAAGGTCTAGATTCAGATTCTTTTATCAGTGTTATCTTTTAGCAACAACTCCTTTCCGTTTACACGCCCTGCTTAGAGACACGTGCTCGACTGAGTTATAATAGCTAGCCGGAGGACAAAGAACCCAAATTAAAAATAATTAAAACAATAAGCGCCCAACAAATAAGATAACACAAGCCATTAAGAACTGCGACACTTTGTCAACCTCTCTCCAAGAATCATCTACTCCCCATAGCTCTGCTCCATGTAACACATTGTTTTCTACTGTGGCGGAGTAAACTCCTTCATTGCCGGACATTTTTGTCCGGAAATGCTTTTACTTTCTCTACTACGTACAGTAAGTAGGGGAAGTACTGTATTCCACCCCAAAATTTCATACCGAGATTTCACCGGAAATACATGTTTTGAGACCCCCTGAATCCAAAAAAAGCATTTTTGGAAACATGTCCGTGGGTGTGTCTGTGTGTGTGTGTGTGTGTTTGTGTGTGTCTGTGTGTGTCTGTGAACAGCATAACTCAGAAACGAACAGTCGGATAAACACCAAACTTGGTATTTAGGTTCCGTATCTTCCAGAGATGCGACACGAAGGTTTTCAAGAAAATCACCCCACCCCAGATTACCCTTTACATGGAACATTTTTCAAAAATTTTAATTTTCTCAAAAATGGCTCTAACGATTTTAACTAAAATATCATGTGTTTAAGATATTTTCATGACAAATAAAATGTATATCTTGAATTTTCTGGGAATGTCTCCAAAAGTATTCTTCATTGTGAACGACTTTTGCATAACTGGTAAACAATAAGAGATAGACAAAAGTTTACTATACAAAAAATGTAGATCGCGTTAAAATACCCATTTTGTCTCATATACATTTTTTTTTGTTTTCGAGATTTTGCTTGTTATTCCCTTAAATTTTTCGATACTTATTTTCTCAAATGGGAATTCGTTATTCATTTTTTTGCCTTGGATATGCAAAGAGTATTAATTACTCTGTGGCAAAGGGAATGGTGCTGCACCTAGCAACCAGCTATTAAGAGATATGTATGTGCTTAAAGGCTACTGTATTTCTATATTGCCCTTGTAAATATATTTTCCCCTTACATATACAAGAAAATTAGCAATAAGATAGAGTCTGAAAATGTTTATCTCGATTAACATGACGTAGATGGAGAATAAGCGTTTGTAAAAATAGTTTGTACAAGAGTAGAGAAAGTCATGTGAGTGTAACACATCAGATTTTTTTTAAAATTGATCTTATAACACTCATGGCCATTTTACATCTTATGTCTATTAGTAATGGATAGAGCCGAGACAGCCGGGCTGAAGCAAGGTTAACAGTACGGCTGACATGTGGGCGCTCGGTAAGGGTGGTGGACAGGGTACTTTATTGGAACAGGAGAAGGTAGTCGGGGAGTACAGGTATTATAGATATACAAGGATGGGAGAGAACGAGCAGTACGGAGAGAGAAAATTTGTGCCTGTCTTGTGGGGGTTCAGTGAAATGCTGCATATAGAGCACCGGTGAATAAGAGAATTAAAAAACAGCAATAGCTGTAAAGAACTGTGTATTTGGCATGTAACGCCATTTATGCAATCTCGAAGTTCAGAAGATCGGAAGTGAAAACACTGAACAGAAGTGGAGCCAAGATGGAGCCTTGGGGAACACCAGGCTGAATGGATTTCGGTGAGGAGCATGTGCCACCTATACGGACAAGGGATGGTTGATCCACAAGAAAACTAGCAACTACTCCCAACAAGTACTGGAGAAGGCAGTTTAAGTATAAGACTATCGTGTCACACTGTATCAAAAGCTTGGGTGGAATCCAAGGACACTCGGTGTATACGGTTGATTTTCAAATCCATGAACACTGGATTGAGTGAATCGGAGCAATTGGTGGGTGGAAGGGTGATGTCAAAAGCCAATTTGAAATGGCGGGATAATATTATTTCTAAAGGCAAATCCTTACTGTTCCCAACTTGCTGAGCCTAATGGAGAACAAAGCGATTATCTTCAAGCAAGCGTAGTATTCTATAGTGTAAGTTTGCCTATATATAGGGGGTGTAAACCAATTGGCAATAAAGGTTAAATGTTAAGTCCACGCTTGATTGATAACAGCACTTGCCATACATTTAAGTTTACCGCTATTGATGCCATTCTTTTTTAATCTTAATTTATTCATAGACTGCACATTAGTGACAATTCAGTGATTTGTTCCTTTCAAATCCTCTTAGCGATATAATTTAACAATTATTTCACATAGTTTTTTCTAAAGCAGATTTTTATTACTTCTTTCAAGCACGCTGTTATTTTATAAATTAGGCATTTTTTGCGATTAGTTTTCGATTATTGAGAGTGGCTGAAAAGCTGTGTGAATAATTCCCATGTCCATTGGCGGCAGCGATGTAGAAGCCACTATATAAAACATTTAATCCAACGCAATTTCATTGAAGCGCTAGCCATCATCCCAAATCCATCCCCACATTTGTTGTTAAATTATTAACAATTAACAACAGCATGCCGCGTGTATGACACGGATTAAATTTAGCAACGAACAAGCCGGACATTAATTTCTGGCACATTCCGCACTGTAGTTAATTACCGCTGCTGTCATACCAGTTGCCGTTCGAAACGGCTCGCTCATCACCGTCCATATGGATTTAACCTGAAATATTTCTCTTGGGGTTGGGCGAGATCCGGGATCGAAATGATTCATATCGGGCTACGTTTGTGTACGATGACAAAATTTGCTAAAAGCGCCGCACGAGTTTCGACTGTTAATTTTGCTTAAAACTCCGTTCTCACGTGCTCTTGATTCCATTAGCGTGATTTTCCTGATGATTTCCACCATAGAGGGTTAGTATTCAAGCGCGGTCTTTGCCTGTAGTGCTTTAGTCAAGGTTCTGCCGGACCTCATTGTACATTCCTCCTGATTCTTTAACGGCAACTAGGATTATAAAATTACGTACACTATAATCCTTCCGGCCTGAGAATGGGTCCTAACCTAAACTATGCACGTAGTATCTCTCCGTGCTTGACGTTTCCTGAACACATGATGGAGCTTCCTCTCTCCCACAACAGCTGCTCAGATTTTAGGATTTCAAGCAAGTGCCATTGCTACCTTAACGACGCGCTATCATTCGCTGCAGCAGCACTGATTGTTAAAGAAATCAATACCTCTATAGTTTGAGGCAGTATTTTTAACACTTAAATAATTTCAGTCTAGTTATATAACATGTAAATTCAATAACAGCCCACCTTGAAGCAATATGTGTATGTAATAATTTGTAAAATGTATGCAACAGTCATTGCATATGCTTATATTATTGTAAACATGTTCAATAATGTTATGTGAATGCATTACGTAATTTAATAATGTAGGAGCTGTGAGAAATAGTTTAAAAGTTGCTAACAATGAGGTAACAATGAGGTAACCTTGAGGAAATAATGAGTTTGAGGGTTTAAATGTTACTTGTGATTCTTGGAAGCATTGATGTAATTTTTGTGAGAGTTTATAAAAATAGCCAACCAACAACCAGAAAAAGCTTTAGTTAAATGAAGGTATTCTATTGGACTAGGATTAGCCAATCAGAGACTTAAAATACAGAAATTTACAAGTTTAGATGGTTGAAATCAATTCAGTTGCCTCCAAACAGTGCTCATAACCAGACGTGTTGCTTCTAGACAGTGATCATAACCAGAAGCGCGATGTGTCCTCGAGAAATTAATTACGTATTCGTGTGAGACAAAAATAGTATACTTGTTAAAAAGTGCAAGTATTAAATAAAAGAATCTCACAGCTCTCGATATCAGTGAACTGGTATTTAAATTGTGTCAAGGATTAATAAAAAGGAGTGAATTAAACTTTAAATCTGTGTAAGCCTACATTCTTGTCGTATCACAACCCTGCCAAGACTTCCATGTCTCTAACAATAATACTGACGCAGCCGAGGCAAACATAAATATAATATTTAAAGAAACAGTAAAAATACATTTGGGGCGAAGGCTACCGGAAACTGTTTACTATACGTGCGGTTGCAACGAATTTCAAGTACGGCTACCCAACAGTTGAAATATAAGACAACTCGTTCAATACAAACTACTTCAAATTGACGCCCAAAGCGTGGTAAAAAAAAAATAACATAACAAACAATCATTTCCCAACTTGTTGAAATTAGGTTATACAACGGAGGGCGACATCTCACCCACTGCGACCTACATAGATCTATTGTGAGTAACACATACACCAGGATGAAATGTAGCAACCACAGGAGGCTACAGGCAGCAAGAATACAGGTGCGCAGAAGTCCCTAACAGTTCCAGGCTCGAAGACCCGCCCTACTACTGGAGATGGCTAGAGTGGACGATAAACGATCCGTCGACCAAGCTGCCTTCTAGTGTCCACGAGAAGTATTCATTCCTTTGTGCAAGCATCCGTGTCACGAAACCTAAAAACACACCAGAGTGATGAGAAGGAAACGGAATGAAAGGGAAATGACGGAAAGAAAATCGTGGTAGATGAGAAACCACCCCAGCAATCGCCTAACGACCAGAGAAAACCGCAAAAAACCTAAGGTCAGAGTGGTCGATCGACGGGAATCGAAACCGTGACTTTCCGAATGCCAGCTCACACGAGCCATCTCGCTCGGTAATTGTTAAACTAAATGTACTAAACAATGGGTGAAACAATGTTATGGAATGTCTTTTATGAGTAAAAGTTTAGGTGTTAATCGGAGTCCTCGGTAACAGCATGGCACCCAGCTCGAAAACAGAAGTGGTGTTATCGCTTGAATCATCTTGCAGGTTTATAACCAGTCTCTATAACTTTGTCGCACAGACGCACCAGTTGCTTCCAAGGTTAATTTAATGGCATCCTTAACAATAACGCTTAAACAAAAAGTTAAATAAATCAAGTTTTTTGCCCACTTTTATGGTCTTCGCTACTTCTATGTTTCATTACACTGCTCTGACCTACTATGCACTCAATGAAATTATGATCGCGACATAGCAATACTGATTACCACGACCGTTGCTTCGCTCCAGTAAACAACGCGGGAATACCGTTGTCTGCATGGTCATAATAATAAGCGGAAGATAATTACTTCAGTTATGTTTAAATGTATCCATTATTAAAATACTATGATTATTCACCGTCTGTATTATTTGAAGTACAAAATGGGCGATAATACATACAGTGCAGTAATTAACTATTTTTATTCGCTTGAAAGGTGTGCTGCGGTGGTGTCGTGTGCATTTGTTTATACCAGGATCCTTTGTGGGGCTGGGTGGAGTATGTAATTTTCACTATAGACGAGCAAAATGTAACACTTTTCACCAGTACCGCCTTAATTGTCTCGAGACTGCAGAAGAACTTATTGAAACTTCTACGTTATTAGAAACAGATTCCAGAAAAAGAGTTGAAGACTAATGTACACAGTGTTATTTAACATTGAAGTTATCGTAGATTTTGTTTCATCCAACGTTAGCTGTAACATTGCACTAAACTTTGAAGAAGGTTTGTTGCTTCACGTATGCAAAGCCAATTTGAAGTAGGAGTTGTATTGTAGTTCAACTGTTGGGGAGCCGAACTTGAAGTAGTTGCAACCGCACGTATGGTAAAAAGTTTCCGGTAGCTTTCGCCCCCAAATGTGCTTTCCGGTGGCCTTTGCTCCAAATTTAAAAAAATATTAACTTTGTAATTTTGACTGCTTCTTTAGATATTATATATTTATGTTTGCCTCGGCTGCGTCAGTATTTATATTTTTTTTAGAGACATGAATGTCTTAGCAGGGAGTGGTGCGACTGAAGAATGCAGGCTTACACAGATTATAATTTTACTTCACTCCTTTTATTAATGCTTGACACTATTTAAATAACACTTCACTGATAGAGAGAGAGAGAGAGAGAGAGAGAGAGAGAGAGGGAGAGGGAGAGAGAGCTGTGAGATTTTTTTTATTAATTACTCGCAGTTTTTAATACGTAAACTATTTTTTTCTCACACAAAATACGTATTAAATTTCTCGAGAAGACATCTCGCGTGCGGTTAGGAACACTGTCTACTAGCAACTGACTTCTGAATTTGTAAATTTTGCTCCATTTTAGTTTCTGATTGGCCAATCCTAGTCCAATAGAATACCCTCATTTAACTAAAGCTTTTTCTGGTTGTTGATTGGCTATTTTATAAACTGTTACAAAAATTACATTATTGCTTCCAAGAACCACAAATAGCATTAAACTTTCAAATTCATTATTGCCTCAAGGTTACCTCATTGTTACCGCATTATTAGGAATTTTTAACCTATTATTCTCACAGCCCCTACATTATTAAATTACGTAATACATTTACATAACATTATTACACATGTATACAATAATATAAACATATACAATGACTGTAATATACACTTTGTATATATTGTTACATACACATATTGCTTTAAGGCGGGCTATTATTGAATTTATATATATTATATAATTAGACTGAAAATCATTTAAGTGTTAAAAATACTGCCTCAACTTTGCTGTGTTAAAGCGTTTAACAGGTGGAGAATGGCTGCCGCAAAGCAAGCTGTGACGCAGAGTTACTGTATTTGGAGGTTTTGAACGCCATGCCTAACCGAAAAGGAGTCTACGTTATAATGAATTTGAAAATCTGAAAAATGATGACTTTTTAAAGCGATACAGGATGTTCAAAGTGGTCGCCAGAAGGGCTGTAGAGGAAATACGAGAGAGGTTAAAATACTACCAACAGAAATATGCCTCTTTCTCCTATGCTAAAGTGCAAAGTACTTTTGACATTGTATGCTACTGGCACTTTTATTTGAAGATAAGTTGATAGCTCTGGAATTTTCAAAGCTACCGTTTGTGGATTTATCTGAAAGGTTTCCGAAGCAATTACTTCAAGAAGCAACCATTAGTTTTGCTGGGGTCTGTTGAATCCTCAATAAGTAACAAAACACCTTCACCCACTTTATTTTCAATGTAGTGTCCACCAGCAGTTATAAATAATTCTAAACGCTCTTCGCACCTAACGGTTTTGGTGCTGCGTTTTATGTTAGCCTAAAATTGCCGCAGTTGCTTACTGGGCCTGGGAGAAACTCGTGCTTTGCAATTAAATTCCTCTCGGATCTTTTCCCAGGCTACATCCATCTCCTGTAATTTAAGTCTTTTCTGCACTCGATAATTCCTCTATACTTAGTAACTAGCTCTATAATTAACGCTTTTTCGAACGATGAAAAATTACATCCGCTGTATCTAGATTTTCAGTTAATATCGCGATTCTAATATAAAAAATCTGATGTGACACATTCAAATGGCTTCTCTACTCTCCATCGTTTATTTGTGGGTATACAAACTATTATTACTAAACACTATTTTCTATCCACTAAATTTTAATCCAAATAAGCTTTTGCAGAAATAGCTATTAGGGCGGGTAGAAAAGTAACGCACAATTTTTTTGCCTTGGTATTGCAGCTGGAATGTTGCAATTTCACACAGATAATGTTTGAAGTTTTCACTACAGAGGGTATTTTTTGTTTCATGTGCAGATCTTGCGAGAGAAGCGTGTACTACGCAACAAAGATGGCGCGCATGTTACTGTCGTCCACGTGTGAAGAGCAGAGAGGTATGGTCAGATATTTGCGGGACAAAGGACATAAATCTAGTGAAGTTCACAGGGACATGCGTGGCGTATATGGGGATGATTGTATGGACCGTAGCAATGTCTCCAGGTGGTGTGCATTCTTCCTAGAGGGGCATGTGAACATTAGTGATTTGCCATGTTCCAGGAGACCGGTAGCAGCTGCAACCCCGCAGAATGTCAGGGGCATTGAGGCGGCAACTGCGAACCTTATCGCAACAGTTCAACATTTCCTATGATATTGTTCATGACACGTTGAAATTTCGTAAAGTTAGTGCTCGCTGGGTGTCTAAGAACCTGACAGACAACCACAAGGGCTAACGAATGATGACGAGCTTGGATCACCTAACGCGGTACACCGCAGATTCCTTTCTGAAAGGAATCGTCACTGGTGATGAGTCGTGGGCATACCACTACACGCCCGAAACCAAGCAGGCAAGCGTGGAGTGGAGGCATGCTGGTTCCCCAGTGAAGAACAAATTCAAAGTGACTCAACTTGCTAGGGAAGTGCTTGTGACGTTGTTCTGGGATAAGCATGGTGTTGTATTGGTGGACTTTGCTGAAGACAGGGCCACTGTGAATGCTGCAGCCTACATGAAAACTTTGGTGAAGCTGCGTCGTGCCCTTCGTGACAAACGCCACATGAATGCTGACGATGTCAAAATTCTTCACGGCAATGATCGCCCCATGTTGCTGCTGTTATTCCTCAGAAAATCACCAAATTTGGTTAAGAGATGCTCCAGCACCAACCATACAGTCCGGACTTTGCACCATCGGACGTTCATCTGTTTGGTCTCATGAAGAAATTCCTGGCCGGCCAACGCTTTGCGACAGATGCGGAAGTAAAATCAGCAGTCCGCAGATGGCTATACTCCAAGGAAACGGACTTCTACGACAGGGCATATTGAAACTGGTATCACGATGGGAGAAATGTGTTGAGAAACTTGGTGACTATGTGGAAAAGCAGATAAAATGTGTTAGTCCATTTGTGATTTTTGTTGCTGTTTTAACTATTAAGCTTTCACGTAAAAGAATTATTGTGCGTTACTTTTCGATCCGCCCTCGTACATTACACATTTCGTTATAGATAAAAATGTTTAAGAACTGGACGCTATACGCTGGCCTTAAAATTTAATACTGTTTCCATGCAATCGCAAGTACGGACTGAAAATTGACAGGAATTTAAAAGAATGGCTAAATATTGAACAATTCGAGCCACTAATAACATATCTCGGAAATGGTTGATGTCATAATTAAAGTTGTTGGAAATAAATTGGGAGTTTTAAAGAGATATAAATTTTTTGTGTAGTACGTTTTCGTCTACTGCTTAACGGTTACCAATTATACAAGACTACACAAAACTCCTTCCGATTGAAGACGACTTCACAAGCTATTCCCGAAAATTGAAGATGTACATTTTATTCGTCATGTAAATGTGTTTAATAGATGGTATTTTAATCAAAATCGTTAGAGCAACTTTTCAGAAAATAAACAATTTCGAAAACTGTTCATGTAAAGGGTAGTTTCGGGTGGGGAAGCTTCTTAAAAATATTGGTGTAGCATCTTTAGAAGGTACTGGTCCTAAATACCAAGCTTGGTATTTAGTCGACATTTCGTTTCTGAGTTATGCTGTTAAAAGACACGCACATGGACATTTTTCAAAAAAATGTTTTATTTTTGGATTCAGGAGGCCTCAAAACATGTATTTCCGGTGAAATATCGATATAGAAAAGTGCCTCTGTCAGGATAAGGTAGATGATTATCGAGCATTAAAGAGTCTAAGAAAAAGAGATGAAACATAGGAAGGAAAAAGGTCGTATGTTTTACGAGTTGTCAGTACTGTAGGATGATTTCAGTAACGGCTCTTCTCTGTTAGTTCCACATGACGCGCTAAAATGCAAATGTTACTGTGTGTTCTGTTTGCCAATGTCGTCGATGGCTGCAGCTTTTGTAATCACGTGAACGTTGTTTCGGCTTCACGTTATAAATTATATGTTTATTCTAGTAGCGTCTCTCCGCCCTTGTCGGCAAATGTTAGTCCTGTGTGTGTTTCCCATATGGTTTTGGTTGGGAGTCAAGGGCCTCTGGGATTGGGGACGTTTACCTACGTCTAATGCGCTTAGCCACAGAGGGCGTATATGTTACATTGATGATATAGATATCAAAACCTAACCTATCACTTGCAAACATACAACTTGGATGTAAGATTTTTCTGTAATAGGGCAATATTAAAAGTCAACAAGCAATTACTTCAATAAGGTAATGCAACTTTTTACTTTCTCTACCACGTACATAGGTGGAGAAGGTATATAATTCCACCAAAATATTCAATACCGAGATTTCACTGGAAATATATGTTTACAGGTCTTCTGAACCCCTAAAGAAGCATTCTTAGCAAAAGGTGCATGTTATGTGTGTGTTTGTGTCTGTCTCAAACGCGAAAAATCGTATACCTGATATTTAAGTTCAGTATCTTCCCAAAATACGACATGAAGATCTTCAGAAAAATCACCCCCTCCCCAAATCTTTACATGAACGGTTTTTTAAAATTTTTATTTTCTAAAAAATTTCTCTAATGATTTTGATTAAAACATCATATGCTTAAGGTATAGGGTAGTTAAGTTATATTCGAACCCACTCGCGGCCTCTCTCTACTGCGCGAGGCAGCCGGCGGTCACCGGGAAAATTACGCCGGCAGAGGCGGACTAAAATCCTTATCTTATAATAGAAGCTGGAAATGTTGACCTTCTGCTCTCAAACAGGCAGCATATCTCGTGTAAATATTCTCGCTCACTCTCCGAAGCTCAGCAGCAGCAGCAGCAGGAATTCTTGTGATTTCTTGCACAATGCTTTCTCTAAGTTCCTGAAGTGTGCGAGGATTGGAACGATATACTTTGTCTTTTAAAGAACCCCATAAATAAAAATCAAAATCGGTAAGTCAGGAGAACAAGGGGGCCATAAATCAACACTAATTATTCTGTCATCAAACACCTCTCTTATTACATGTAATGATTCGGCAGCCGTATGTGTTGTTGCAGAATCTTGCTGGAACCAACCATACGATTTCTCTTCTTCTGTCAAGCGATTGCAAAATGACCTCAGAATTAACCTCTCATATCGCTCTGCATTTATTGTTTCATCAAAGAATATAGGCCCTATTATTCTTCTAGCATTTATCGCACACCACACTTCAATTTTCTGATCATAATGAGGCGTTTCATCACAAGAATTCCTGCTGCTGGACTTTGGAGAGTCAGTGAGAATATTTACAGGAGATATGCTGCCTGTTTGAGAGCAGAAGGTCAACATTTGCAATTATAAGGTAAGTATTTTAGTCCGCCTCTGCCAGCGTAATTTCCCCGGCGACTGCCGGCTGTCTCGCGCAGTAGAGAGAGGCCGCGAGTGGGTTCGAATATAATAACTACCTTATATTTGCGTAACAAATTCAATTTATACCTTTTCTGGGAATAACCTGTGAAGGCCTCTTCATTCGGAATGACTTTTGTGTAATTCATAAACTGTAAGAGATAGACAAAAACTTAGTGCACAGAAAATGTAGATCTGGTGAAAGTAAAAATTTATGCCAAATAAACTTTCTTGTGTCGTTCAACATTTCCGAGGTAATGCTTGTTATTTTATTTGAATTTTGAAATACTTATACTTTTCTCAATCGCCAAATGTTCTTTTTTTCTCCTGGTCATGCAAAGAGAACCGAATTTCAAAGCCATGACATAGCGACCTGTTTTTACAAGATTCGACTATCGCTTAAGCCTATGTATCCACAAGGAAGTTATGGCAGTATTTTTAACACTTAAATGATTTCAGTCAAATAATATAATATATAAATTCAATAACAGCCCGCTTTAAAGCAATATGTGTATGTAACAAAATATAAAAAAGTGTATATTTCAGTCATTGTACATGTTTATATTATTGTATACATGTGTAATAATGTTATGTGAATGTATTAGGTACGTAATTTAATAATATAGGAGCTGTGAGAAAAATAGGTTAAAAGTTTCTAACAATGAGGTAACAATGAGGCAACCTTGAGGCAATAATATATTTAAAAGTTTAATAATGCTACTTGTGATCCTTGTAAGCAATAAAGTAATTTTGTGACAGTTTATAAAATAGCTAATCAACAACCAGCAAAAGCTTTATTTAAATGAAGGTATTCTATTGGACTAGGATTAGCCAATTAGAAACTAAAATGGAGCAAAATTTACAAATTCAGTAGTCAGTTGCTAGCAGACAGTGTTCCTAACCGGACGCGAGAAGCGTCCTCGAGAAATTTAATACGTGTTCAGTGTGAGAAGAAAATAGTTTACCTGTTATAAAGTGCAAGTAATTAATAAAAAAATCTCTCAGCTCTCTCTCTATATCAGTGAAGTGTTATTTAAATCGTGTCAAGCATTAATAAAAGGAGTGAAGTAAAATTATAATCTGTGTAAGCCTGCATTCTTCAGTCGCACCACTCCCTGCTAAATACTGACGCAGCCGAGGCAAGTATAAATATATAATATTTAAAGAAACAGTCAAATTACAAAGTTAATATTTTTTTTAAACATTTGGGGCGAAGGCTACCGAAAACGTTTTACCATACGTGCGGTTGCAACTACTTCAAGTTCGGCTCCCCAACAGTCGAAATATAATATATCTTCTTCAAACTGGCTCTCAAAGCGTGGGACAAATAGCAATACAACAAAACAACCCGTTTCTCAAAGTATACATTCATAATCCATTTCTGAAAATGTTTATCTCGCTTAACATAAAGTAGATAGCAGAAAATAAACTCTTGTAATGATAGTTTGTTGAATAATGAGTAGAGAAAGTCATGTAAGACGTAACGTTTTGCTTTCTTTACTACCTACCTCAAGTAGGATGAGGATGTATTTATCGGAGGGGGACACCTCGTGCACTGCGGCCACCTTGAATTATTGTGGCTACACCTCCCGGGAGGCAAGGATGAGGTGAAAGAGCTGTAGGAGAGCCCAGGTTCATAGGCAGATAGGCCCGCAGAGACGCATAGGAATCCCTAGTAGTTCAAGTTTGAACACCCGCGCACCAGTAAAAGCGAGGAATCCCAAGAGGCCGACGAGACGGGTCAACACGCCCTGGCAATCATGAGGAGAAACCTTTCCAATTCGCAAGCATCCACGCTACTACCAGCACCGCAGGTCCTGAAATGTTAAAAGGAGAAATGAAATGAAATGGAAATGGTGGGAAATGAGAAATCATGGTAGAATACCCAACCCGCATTCGCCTAGATGACCAGGGAAAACTAAGAAAAACCCCATGGTCAGAGTAGGCGGTCACCGGGCATCGAATCCGCGACCTCCCGAATGCGGGCCGTTGTCGCCTGAGCCATCCCGCTCGGTCCTAGAGTAGAGAAAGTATTGCATTCCACCCAAATATTCACCGGAAATACATATTTTGAGACTTTTCCTGACGAAGAAAAAAACATTTTTAGAAAAAGGTCTGTGTGTGGCTGTCTGAAAGGCATAACTCAAAAACGAACAGTCGTTGAATACCAAACTTGTACAAGCTAAGCATCTGCCAAGGCTGCGACGGGAAGATTTTCAAGAAAATCCCTACACCCCAATTTATTACTTTCTCTACTACGTATAGTAAGTAGGGGAAGTATTGTATTCCACCCAAAAATTCGATACCGAGATTTCACCGGAAATACATGTTTTGAGATCCCCTGAATCCAAAAAAAGGATTTTAGGAAACATGTTGGTGTGTGTGTCTGTCTGTCTGTGAACAGCATAACTCGGAAACAAAGAGTCGGATAAACACCAAACTTAGTATTTAGGTTCAGTATCTTCCAGAGTTGCGACACGAAGGTTTTCAACAAAATCCCTTCACCCCAGATTACCCTTTACATGTAAGATTTTTCGAAAATTTTAATTTTCTCAAAAATGGCTCTAACGATTTTGATTAAAATATCATATGTTTAAGATATTTTCATGACAAATAAAATGTATATCTTGAATTTTCTGGGAATGTCTCCAAAAGTATTCTTCATTGTGAACGGCTTTTGGTAAACTGGTAAACCATAAAAGATAGACTAAATTTTACTACACAAAACATGTAGATCGCGTTAAAATACACAATTTATGTCATATACATTTTTGTTGTTGAGTGAACCATTTTCGAGATATTGCTTGTTATTCCCTTAAATTTTTCAATACTTATTTTCTCAAATGGGAATTCGTTGTTCATTTTTTGTCTTGGATATGCAAAGAGTATTAATCTGTGGCAAAGGGAATGGTGCTGCACCTAGCAACCAGCTATTAAGAGATATGTATGTGCTTAAAGGCTACTGTATTTCCAAATTGTCGTTGTAAATATATATTCCCCTTACATCTACAAGAAAATTAGCAATAAGATAGAGTCTGCAAATGTTTATCTCGATTAACATGAAATAGATGGAGAATAAGCGTTTGTAAAAATAGTTTGTACAAGAGTAGAGAAAGTCATGTGAGTGTAACACATCAGATTTTTTCATATGAGTAGTTTTCGCTTTTCTTATTTTCTCAAAATGTCTCTAACATTCTTATTAAAATAGCATATATTTAAGATATTTGCATGACAAATAGAATTCATATTGTGACTAAGGCGCAAGCTTATCTGGAAGCTGGCGCTGGGCAGTTGGAGGAGTAGAGATAAGTAGATACAGTATCGCTCTCGCCCAGCAGAAACATCAGAATCGCTAACGACAGATCGTCGGAATATTTGAAAGTTTCCCTTCTCACCGCCTCCAGATCATTCTAGAGTGTTCTGTGGAAAATTCCAGCCGCTACATAAGCCAGCTTGTTCGCGAGCGAAGATGTTCGTTAAGCGAATGAGTTGGTGAGAGCGTTTCTGGTGCGACATAAAGTGCGGTTCTACAAGTGAGTTGGCGACGACATTGAAACGTACAGTGAGTGCTGCTTCCGCGAGAGATTAGAGACGTCTTGTGTTCGCCTCCCCAGCAGGTGAGCCATTCGAAGAAGAGGCCGCGTCGTGCGTATTTCATTATGCCTCTATGTCGCAAATAAAGAGGAGTGACAGTGAGAACTGGACAGAGTCACTATATATTTAGTTTTCTGGGAATAAAATGTGAACTTTTCTTCATTCTGAATGACTTTTGAATAACTGGTGGACCGTAAGAGATAGACAAAATCTCACTACACAAGGAATGTAGATCTCATCAAAGCACAACATTTATGTCTAATTATTTTTTGTGGAGTTAAACATTTCCGAGATATTCCGTGTTATTAATTTGAATTTTCAAATACTTATGCTTTTCTCAACTGGTAAAACGTAAAGGTACAGAGGAACGGAGGGGCAGAGCACCCTAAGTACGCCACAACGGCCATTTTTGCTTCTACCGGGACCCTTGGGAGGGAGGGATGAGGGAAGGGACCCGAGGGGGATCAGAACCGGATAACGACGGGCACAAGTACTGACGGTCCCTAACGTTTCCAGATCGTAGGCATCCGACGCCCCTTGGCCTATCTACAAACCACCGAACCTCTGGCGTTCCCCGGGGCGGGGTCCCTTAGGAGGCGGGTACCAACTCAGCAGTCGCGTAACGACGTCAGGGAAGGAACCTCTACAAAGCGCACAACCACCGTCCAGCCGCAACCCGCCGAACTCCGTCACCTGGTCCTACAACAATGAAACTGATGACAAGGAAGATCAGGGCTGCAGGAAATGGGCAGGAGATTCGTGGTAGAAAATGAACCACCCTAGCATTCGCCTGCGACCTGCGAAAACCACGAAAATCCCTTGGATGAAAGTGGGCCATTGCCGGGAATCGAACTCGGGGCCACCGAATGCTAGTCGCACACCGTAACGCGGTGTCATCTCGCTCGGTTCTGCACTAGTAAGTCGCTACAAGCTTTTTACTTTCTCTACCATGTACCTAGTGGGTAGAGAAGGTAATTGCATTCCACCCAAAAATTGGATACCAAGATTTCCCGGAAATACATGTTTTGAGGCTCCCTAAATCGAAATAAAGCATTTTTGGAAACAATCCGTGTGTGTGTCTGCAAAAACGAAACGTCGGATAAATGCTAACCTTGATGTTTAAGTGTTCCAAAGATGAGACACAAGGATTTTTAAGAAAATATCCCCACCCTAAACTACCGTTTACATGGAAAGATTTTCGAAAATTTTTATTTTCTAAGAAATAGCTCAACGATTTTTATTAAAATGCCACATATTAAAGATACTTACATGACAAATAAAATATATATCTTGAATTTTGTGGAACTAGCCTGTGAAGTCCTCTTCATTCGGAAGGAATGTTTTATAATCTTGTATAACTGGTAAACGTTAAGCGATAGACGAAAATGTAGTAGACAAAAATTGTAGATCTCTTTAAAAATACACAGTTTATTTAAAATATTTTTTGTGGCATAAGCCGTTTCTGAGATATCCGTTATTAAAGTTTGAATTGTTCATTCTCCTTAAGTCCTATCAACATGCAATTGTTTCTCGCGATCTATGTTGAAATGT
This sequence comes from Deroplatys truncata, assembly GCA_030765065.1. Lineage (NCBI taxonomy): Eukaryota > Metazoa > Arthropoda > Insecta > Mantodea > Mantidae > Deroplatys > Deroplatys truncata. Next base: position 22,280,919 of record CM060979.1, read on the forward strand.
GTAACGTAGCTATTTTCGGAAAGATTTATCTCGATTCAAATTAAGTGGATAGGAAAATAAACTTTCGTAATAATAATTTGTACACCCACTAATAAACGATAGGGGCTAGAGAAAGTCATGTGAATGTAACATATAAGATTTTTAGTAAAAGGTGTGTTTGTGTCTGTGAGCAGCATAACTTAAAAACGAAAAGTTATGGTAAATAACTTAAAATGACTATAAGAAAACAATAAATACCAAGCTTGGCATTTAAGATCAGTATATTAAGATACTGATGCGACACGAAGATTTTCAAGAAAATCACTCTACCCCAAACTACGCTTTACATGGAACATTTTTTGTAATTTTGCATTCTCTAAAAATGGTCTTAACAATTTTAATTATACTATATATTAGAAATATTTACATGGCAATTAATTGTGTATCTTGAATTTTCTGGGAATAGCCTCCGATGTGAGGCAGTATTTTTAACATTTAAATGATTTCATTCTAATTATATAATATATAAATTCAATATCAGCCCGCCTTAAAGCAATATGTGTATGTAATAGTATATAAAAAGTGTATATTACATTAATTATATATGTTTATATTATTGTATACATGTGTAATAATGCTATGTGGATGTATTACGTAATTTAATAATGTAGGAGCTGTGAGAATAATAGCTTAAAAGTTGCTAACAATGAGGTAACAATGAGGTAACCTTGAGGAAATAATGAATTTGAAAGTTTAATAATGCTACTTGTGATTCTTGGAAGCAATAGTGTAATTTTAGTGACAGTTTATAAAATAGCCAATCAACAACCAGAAAAAGCTTTAGTTAGATGAAGGTATTCTATTGGACTAGGAGTAGCCAATCAGAAACTAAAATGGAGCAAAATTTACAAATTCAGAAGTCAGTTGCTAGCAGACAGCGTTCCTAACCGGACGCGAGATGTGTCCTCGAGAAGTTTAATACGTATTCAGTGTGAGACGAAAATAATTTACGAGTTTAAAAAATGTGCAAATAATTAATCAATCATCTCACACTCTCTATATCATCGAAGAGTTATTTTAATCGTTTAAAGAATTAATAAATGGAGTGAAGTAAAATTATAATCTGTGTAAGCCTACATTCTTGTCGCACCACTCCCTGCTAGACATTCATGTCTCTAAAAATAAATACTGACGCAGCCGAGGCAAACATAAACATATAATATTTAAAGAAACAGTCAAAATTAAGAAGTTAATATTTTTTAAACTTGGGGCCAAGGCCACCGGAAAGTACCTTTGGGACGAAGGCTACCGGAAACTTTTAGCATACCTGCGGTTGCAACTACTTCAATTTCGACTCCCCAACAGTCGAAATATAATACACCTTCAAACTGGCTTTCCGTACGTGAAGCAACAAACCTTCTTCAAATTGGCTCCCAAATCGTGGGGCAAATAACAATACAACAAAATAACTTCTTCAGATGTTCTGTTCATTCGGAAGGAATTTTGTACAATCTTGTATAATTGTTAAACGTTAAGTGATAGACGAAAACGTACTACACAAAAATGCTGATCTCTTTGAAACACACACATTTCTAGTAACCGTTTTTGTGCCTTTAGCCATTTGTGAAATATTGGTTATTAATGGTTCAAATTGTTCAATACTTAGCTATTCCTTTAGTTCTGTTTATTAAAATAAAGTCGATAGGAAAATGAATTTTCAATTTGTGTTCCTACTAAAAAGCGATAGAGGGTAGTGAAAGTGATGTGAATATAATACATCAGAGTTTTTTCTGAAATGTGCTCTATTAACTATTCCAGGGGCGCCATAAAATTTTTTTGGAAACTGTTGTTACAGTGGTTTAGTGGTATGCAGATGTTTTCGAATTTTATCTTTGTTGCGAAGAAGTCACGCGGTACACTGGATTCAATTTATGCCTTCCCGGCAGCTTTGTGAGGCATTCTACTGGCCTTCACAGGTGGAGTATGTATAGCAAGGAGGAGGTGCGTGTATCTGCTTACCTTTTCGTGTATGCAGTGGTGTCCTGTTTTACGTGCACAGTTCCAGATTATTCACATATATAACTTTGAGCAGTAGCTTTACTCTTCATCATTTAAATAATATATAACTAAATAAAACCATGTTTTGCGTAATATCTTCACCAAAAATGTGTTTTTAATTGCAACATAATGTATAATTGAAATATATTACACTTTTTACTCTCAAAGAGGACGCATTTACTAGACATTATTGGAATCATCTGTCTAGTCTAAATATACAACTAAATAAAACATTGTTTTGCACAATTTCTCCATGAAAAAAAGTATTTTTATGGCAATATAATATAAAACTGAAGTAAAGTATCCTTTGTGCTCCCAAAATTACATATTTACTAGATACTGCTTTAATAATTTGTCCAGTCTCCGTTCTTGTCCAATACCTGATTTAGCCGCCTAGACACCTAATCGCTTAGGAGCTGGAAGAACTCTGACTCTAAACTTATATGTTCCCACATTTCATGACAGTATTCCTAGAGCGCAACGAGTGATTCAGTGCCTAGGTGACTAAATCAGATATTAGGCAAGAATGGAGATTGGACAGATTATTAAAACAATGTCTAGTAAATATGCCCTATTTGACAGTAACAAGTATGTATTTCAGTTTTACATTATGTTGCCATTAAAACACTTTTCATGGAGAAATTTTGCAAAACATGGTTTCATTTAGTTGTGTATTTAAACATGGTTATTATATAAAAGTAATGACGAGTAACGTTATTGCTCAAAGGTGTATATTCATACGAGAATAATCTAGATTGTGCACGTAAAACAGGACGCCACTGCATACACGAAAAGGTAAGCAGATACACGCACCTCCTCCTTGCTATACACACTCCACCTGTGAAGACCAGTAGAATGGCTCCTAAAGCTGCGGGGACGGCATAAATGAAAACCAGTGTACTAGAGAGGCAAGCATAAACGGTTTGCTTCTGCTGCTTCGACCTCGAAATTCATTGGCTGTCTAACCTAATTAATTATTAGGGTTCTTCACTGTAGCAGACAGGAGTGAGTATGTTGGCCATATTTCAGTCTCCTTGAAATGTCTACCTGGAGAAACTTAATTAATATCCATCTCCTCTTTATTTATTTATTTAATTAATTCTTTAGTTATTTTGCTCTAATTTCAGTGCAGAGAAAATAATGGTCATGGGTCTGAAATGAAGTTTTACTCACAACACAACATATGTTTTTGTTAAGTTATGAGGAATCCGGCCAGCATGCAATTCAATTGTATTTCTCTCGGAATCTCGAAAAAACGTCATTCAACTGACTTCCTCAACCTTTATGTCTCATACTGTGATATTTTTATCACTCGTCCCTGTGACAAAACTCATCACTGATGCAAGTCCATCGATTTCCACAGATCCTAGACATTTCTCATTGTTGAGCTTTGTACTCAGCTGCCGCATAATTATTTATTTATTGTTGAATTAAAATGTATACAAATCAATATTCGACTTTTTAAAACGGCAAATGCACATTTTGAGACTCCTAAAACAAAACAAAACAAAACAAAAAAGGGACTATGAAAAAATACTTACAGATGGTTCAAAAACTCAACATGGAGTAGGAAGTGCAACTGCCCTACCAAATGGAATTCATACAGAAAGGCTCCCAGATTACTTCTCAATTTATTCTAGAGAGTTATACGCTCTGAAACAAGCATTTTCATAAATTACAGAATCCCATAAACTACTATACACAATTTTTTTAATTCAAAAAATGCTATCTTAGCCACTCAAAATATACATACAGAAAAAAACTTATCTAAGAAATATAGATTCCATATAACCGTACAATGGAATAGGAGAGCACGTGATATTGTTTTGGATACCATCGCACCAACAAATACGAGGCAATGAGAGGGCGGACGAAACAGCTAAAGCGGCCATTTGAGGCAGTATTTTTAACACAAATGATTTTACTCTATATAATATGTAAATTCAATAACAGCCCGCCTTAAGTAATATGTGTATGTAATAATTTGTAAAATGTATGTAACAGTCATTGCATATGCTTATATTATTGTAAACATGTGTAATAATGTTATGAGAATATAGTACGTAATTTAATAATGTAGGAGCTGTGAGAATAATAAGTTAAAAGTTGCTAACAATGAGGTAACAATGAGGTAACCTTGAGTCAATAATGAGTAAGAAAGTTTAACAGTACTACTTGTGATTCTTGGAGTAACAATAATGTAATTTTAGTGACAGTTTATAAAATAGGCAATCAACAACCAGAAAAAGCCTTAGTTAAATGAAGGTATTCTATTGGAGTAGGATTAGCGAATCAGAAACTGAAAAGGAGAAACATTTACGAATTCAAAAGTCAGTTGCCTGCGGGCAGTGTTTGTAACTGGATGCGTGATGCGTCCTCGAGAAATTTAATACGTATTCGTGTGAGACGAAAATAGTTTACGTGTTAAAAAAAGCAAGTATTTAATAAAAGAACCTCACAGCTCTCTATATCAGTGAAGTGTTATTTAAATCGTATCGAGCATTAATAAAAGGAGTGAAGTAAAATTATAATCTGTGTAAGCCTACATTCTTGTCGCACCAAAACCCTTGTAAGAGAAACGTGTCTCTAACAATAAATACTGACGCAGCCTAGGCAAACATAAATATAATATTTAAAGAAAGAGTTAAATTACATAGTTAATATATATTTTTTAAACTTGGGGCAAAGGCCACCTGAAAGTACATTTGGGGTGAAGGCTACCGGAAACTGTTTACTATACGTGCGATTTCAACTACTGCAAGTTCGGCTCCCCAACAGTTGAGATATAATACAACTCCTTCAATACAAACTACCTCAAATTGACGCCCAAAGCGTGGTGCTAATAAATAACATAACAAAACATCTTATCAAATTGGCATTCATACGTGGAGCTAATAAAACACCTTCTTCAAATTGGCGCCCAACGTGGGGCATATACAACTCCTACTTCAAATCGGCTTTTCCAAACATAGCAGCAACAAACCATCTTCTCATATTGGCTTTCCATACGTGGAGCTAATAAAACATCTTATTCACATCCAAAAACATTTAATGCAGAGATAACAACAAGCCATTCAGATTTAGGCCTGTACATCCGAACCAAAATAATTACTTCATGGATAAAAATCTGATATGTTACACTCACATGACTTTCTCTACTCTTGTACAAACTATTTTTACAAACTCCTATTCTCCATCTATTTCATATTAATCGAGATAAACATTTGCAGAAACGATCTTTTGAAATACAAAGAGAATTACATTTTACACATAGTGACCAGTTCTAAAAAGGCTTAGGGCCTACTATGTTCCCCTTGTTTTGTATTTTCAAGGGCAACATAGAAATACAGTAGCCTTTAAGCATAGACATATCTCTTAATAGCTGGTTGCTAGGTGCAGCACCATTCTGTTTGCCACAGATTAATACTCTTTGCATATCCACGACAACAAAACGAATAGCGAATTCCCATTTGAGAAAAAGTATAAGTATTGGAAACTTTAAGGGAATAACAAGCAATATCTCGAAAATGGTTAACTAAAAAAAATGTATATAAATTGTGTATTTTAACGCCATCTACATTTTTTGTGTAGAAAAATTTTGTCTATGTCTTATGGTTTATCAGTTATGCAAAAGTCCTTCACAATGAAGAATACTTTTGGAGACATTCCCAGAAAATTCGAGATATACATTTTATTTGCCATAAAAGTGTCTTAAACATATGATACTTCAATCTAAATCGTTTGAGCCATTTTTGAGAAAATAGAAATTTTCGAAAAATGTTCCAAGTAAAGTATAATCTGGGGTGGGGGATTTTCTTGAAGACCTTCGTGTCGCATCTCTGGAAGATACTGAACCTAAATACCAAGTTTGGTGTTTATCCGACTCTTCGTTTTTGAGTTATGCTGTTCGCAGACACACACACGGACATGTTTCCAAAAATACTTTTTTTGGATTCAGGGGCCTCAAAACATGTATTTCCAGTGAAATCTCGGTATCGAATTTTTGGGTGGAATACAATAGTTCCCGTACTTACTGTACGTAGTAGACAAAGTAAAAATATGGTCTCAAAATCAGGGAAACAAGCTACTTACTGTAATAGGATCTTCAAACAACAAATGTACTTTTACAAACTTAAACAGGAAACATCAACTTATCATTTCCCGTTTAAGAATTGGAGATACAAAGATAACACACTCCTATCTGATCACCAAAGAAACTCAGCCGCGGTGTTCAACATGCAAAATTCCATTGACAGTTTCCCATGTACTCGTAAGAATGCCAACGTTATAATATATAACATCCCAAATAATATTAGATATTGTAATGATTCAACAATGCATAAAAAGACTGTAATGTTCTTACAAACTATACAACTTTATATTGTAATATAATTATAACTATTCTTTAATTGTATTGTTCACATAAGAAAAACTTTATCTGTTTATTACAAAATGATATTTTTATGTATATTCTTAGAAATCTATTAATGTTCAACCACCACTGTATTAATGTAAGAGTCGGGAATAGACCTTTGTGAGTTAAGGCGACTTAAAATAAATAAATTAATTAAAAAAAGTAATTTTTAGTAAAAGGTCGTGTGTGTCTGTGCTTGTGTGTCTTTAAACAGCATAACTCAAAAACGAAAACTCTGATAAATACCAAACTTGGTTCCAAAAATGCAACCTGAATATTTTCAAGAAAATGATCCCACCCCAAACTACTTTAAATGGAAACATTTTGTTATTTTTAATTTTCATTAAAATGGTTCTAACGATTTTCTATAAATACCATATGTTGGAAATATTTGTGTGACAAATAAAATCTATATCTTGAATTTTCTGAGAATTAAAGTCCTTTTCATTCTGAACAACTTTGGTATAAGTGGTAAACCGTAAGAGATAGACAAAATCTTATTACACAAAAATGTACATTTCGTTGAATCACACAGTTTATGTTTCGTAACATTTTCTTTGGTGGAGTTTACATACCATTTCTGAGTAAAAAGTGGATACCGAGATTACACCGGAAATACATGTTTTGAGGCCTCTGAATAAAAGAAAAGCATTTTTAGAAAAATGTCCATGTGTGTGTGTGTTTGTTTGTGAACAGCATATCTTAAAAACGAAAAGTTGGATAAATACAAAACTTGGTATTTACGTTCAGGTCTTCCAAGAATGCGATACGAAGATTTTCAAGAAAATCCCTCCATCCCAAACTAGTCTTTACATGGAACATTTGTTTAAATTTTTGATTTTCTAAAAAATGGCTAACGATTTTGATTGACACGTTATATATTAAAGATACTTACATGATAAATAAAATGTACAACCTGAATTTTCTGGGAAGAACCTCTGAAATCCTTTCGTTCGCAATAAATTTTGTATAATATTGTATAACTGGTAAACGTTAACCGATGGACGAAAACATACTACACAGAAAATGAACATCTGCTTAAAACACACAATTTATTTCAGATAACCTTTTTTGTGGCATCAACCACTTCCGAGGTATCGTTTATTAATGGTTCGAATTGTTTAATACTTAGTCATTCTTTTCAAGTTCTGTCAATTTTCAGTTGTTTATCGTGATGTCATGGAAACAGTATGGAATTTGAAGACTAGCTTATAGCGTCCATTCTTAAACATCTGACTATCGCTGTTCTCTTTGTATCTATAACGAAATGTGTAATGTAGCTATTTTTACAAAGGTTTGTTTGCAAAATATAGAAATAGAAAATAAGCTTGAGTAAGAGTGATTAGTATATCCACTAATAAACAATAGAGGGTAGAGAAAGACAAGTGAGTGTATCACATCTGATTTTGGTTGTTGATTTGAATTTTCAAAAACATACTTTTCACAACCGGTTAGTCGCTATTCGTTTTTTTCCTAGTAGTGATGCAAATTTTAAAGTCATCATATAGTCATCCGCTTTCTAAAAAAATCTATCACTCAAGTCTACTGTAACCATCCTATACCTATGACGAAATGCGAAAATGAGTAATGAAGGTTTATATGTAAAAAGAAGTAGATAGAAGAATAAGCCTTTGTAAGAATACTTTGTGGATGAATGAGTAGGGAAAGTTACCTGAATGCAACACATCACATCTTTCTTTTATCTGACCTACTGAGCGTCCACTTTCCACACGCATACGTTAGATGTTGTACTGCCATAGTTTCATGGAATTGTTGCTGTGTGGACTTTGAGGTTTTGTTTTCATGGTTCTTCTTATTGTCCAACATCTTCGTTTTCTCTTAATATCATTCTTCTGGCTGTAAGATACATTAAATCCTAAACAATTCGAACTATTTACCTGCACTATTAGCATATTATTAATAATTATTTTACATGTTTTATGATTTGTTCCTACAAATGCCATTACAGTGATTTTATTGGTAGCTATTTTATTGCTACTAATAGCCAACAATTGTAGCTTTTGGTTGCATATATTGTTACCTGCTGGGGCGAGGGCCAAAAGGTTTCCAGCAAATTATTAAGTTTTAATCACCCCAACACGCACATAGGGGGAACGTAGCACAGACACAGCGAGAGGACCAGGATCGTGATGTTCACATTCCGATGCAGGCGTGGTTTTTTTAACAAATTACACAAATTTCACATTACTCACATTACCTGTGTTTATTAAATAAGTAAGTTGTGGCTCTACATTACATACACAAGGGAATACAGGATTGAGGGGAGATGCCTCACACACGGAAAACCTATACCATACACACCAACTCTCAGACTGACTCTCACACACAAAGAAAGTAACGCTAACATGTCATGCCAGACAAAAATTCAAACACAAGCGGAAAGAAATACTAAATTACCCCAACAATGCTATTGCCTATGCGACGCAATAATGTGTCTGGCATGACAATACCTACTAATACGCTACACTGTTGCTAACTATTTTGTTTAATTTTAGGGATGCAATATTGTTATCAATATTGTTAAAAATCACTTGATTTTCTGCGAAGGATTTGTATTCAAAACTATGTCATTTATCCTAAAATCCGTAGTAAATTGTTTTGCAACAACTGTCTAATTAATTCATCATTATAAGCAATAAAAATGCAGGTGATAATGGGTAGTCCTGGTTGATTCTTTGATTTGTAGACTACTTCAACATAAACACTAAACAACGCAGGTGATAATGGGCAGCCCTGATTGAATCCTTGAATTGTTAACTTCTTTAATATAAGCACAGAGCAATGCAGGTGATAATGGACATCTCCACTTGACTCCTTTATTTGTTGACTTCCTCAATATAAACACTAAGCAATGCAGATGAAAATAAAACCCAATTTTTTTTGTAGAAAATTTGTTTCTTAGAAAATCACGTTTTAAGATGCATGTGCCATTATTTTTGGTTTCCAACCTTGATATTGGGTCAAAATTAACAATAATAGTCGTAAATGGCAAACAAATTAAATTAAATAGAGTTTTATTTGTGCAGGTTCTTTAAATACTATGGTGCTTAGCGTCACATTCTATATTGGGCGTGAAAGACTGGTTATTTTGCTCATAGACCTCTTTATGAGGCTTGAGGTTCTTTTACGTGTCGTAAATGTACGACACGGGACCACCGGCTTTACTTCCCTTCCGAAGGAAGCCATGCTAAGGATTTTTACGCCCGAAAAAATCCATCGTCCTCCGCCGGGTTTGAACCCGCAACCTCGGGAACTAGAGGCTAGCATGGATAAATGGTAAAAATAGCACGCGCGGCATATGTTTTTCTATGGAATTGAATTATTAAAAAATCTGATCTGTTACATTTACATGACTTTCTCTACCCTCCGTCCCTTATTAGTGGTAAACAAATTATTCTTACGAAAATTAATTTTTCTATCTACTTCGTTTTAATTAAGATAAACCTTTCCGGTAATAGCTGAATTACACATTTTGTTATAGATACAAAGAGAACAGCGATAGTCAAATGTTTAACAACTGGACGCTATATGCTGGCCTTAAAATTCCGTACTGTTTCTATGACATCGCAAGAAATAACTGAAAAACGATAGGACTTTTAAAGAATGACTGTGTTGAACAATTCGTACCATTAATAACGGATATTTCGGAAATGGCTGATGTCATAAAAAAAGTTAAGCGAAATAAATATAGTTTTTAAGAGTTTAAAGATATCTATATTTTTTGTGTAGTACGTTTTAGCCTGTCATTTAACGTTTACCAGTTATGCAAGATTATATTATGGAAATAATTGTTCTTCCACAAGCCGTGTGTGGGACAGGGTTGGAAAGGTCGAATCAGACGAGTGAAAAAATCAATGCCATAGCCGGGATTTGAATCACGGATGTCCCGGTCTCCGTCCGGTTGCTCTAACCACTGAGCTACCATGGCAAGCTGCCATTAATTTTTCAGTCTTCTGATTCTACCTTTCCAAGATTATATAAATTTCCTTTCGAGCAATGAGGACTTCACAGGCTATTCCCAGAAAATTCAAGATATACATCTTGTTTCTCATGTAAATATCTTTAATAAACATCGTTAGAGCTATTTTTCATAAAATCAACACTTTCTAAATATGTTCTATGTAAAGGGTAATGGGGTGGGATGATTTTGTTTAATATCTTCATGTCGCATTTTTGGAAGTTTGGTATTTATCCGAGTTTATTTTTCAGTTATGCTGTTTTCACACACACTCACATCACCTTATTTACGGTGAAATCTCCATATCGAATTTTTGGGTGGAATGCAATACCTTCTCTACCTGCTATGTACGTAAAAGCAAAGCATTGGAGCTTTTGAAGTTATTAACCGTAAGGTCGCCTTAAGAGACCCTCAACCCCAAGAAGATTCCTGCATGCATTTGCTGTTGTACTGAATATCTGGGAGGTAATTGCACCGCTAGAAATTTTCTTGAATGTTAGCGTATTCCTTAGGCATTCCTTTCTCTTTTCAAAATTCAACTGGTTCCTCCTTAGTCTATGCTCTTTTCTTTGTCTACAGTCCTTTTATTTCTTCTGTTTACTTACTATCATGTTGACACGGCGCAAAGTTCTACCAGTGTTTTCGTATTCCTTCTACTTTCTCTTTTTCTTCTTCGTTTCTTTTTTCTTTTGCTCCTCTTCCCCAACTATTTTGCCGATATCCAGCCACTCGGTTCCCATAGGACGTTGTCAAACAACAGAATATCTGCTCCCGTTGTGTGCAGACCGCCTCCAGTCAAGACTTTCCACGAAAGCTAACTCAATTTCAACTGTGCATCTAAGATTAAGACGGCTTTACTTATTAATTGACGAAGTTACGGAAAATTCTCGGCTTAAGCGCAGGAAAAGATAAAAACATTGCTCAAAGTGTTATCTTCTTTAGGAAGGTTAAACTGTGCTACCACGTTCATTTCAATGTCTCGGCTTTTAAAAATCGGCATGCCCTCATCAAAGTGCACTAACCCCTCCACTCTCTCATATCTATTTTCTATACTTTACGCTGGGAAATAAATTTAGGGAAGGAAACCCAAAGAGGCCACACAGGATAGGGTCAACAAGACCAACTCTCTGGAAGTGATTTAAACTATCTAAACAACATATGCATTAATTTCAATAAAGCTTCTGTAACTAAGAGAATGAATTAAAAATTACAATATGAACCACTTGTTGTAGTATCTTGCTGCACATTTAAATATTTTCAAAATTCTATATCCTGTTGAATATTCCAGCAACACTCTTGCACATAACAATGTAAGGTAACAGGTAAATGGGAAAGCAAACACGCATATACGATGCGTGTTTTTAAAGTAAATACCGATAGTTTTTTAAAAACATAACAGAATATTATTATCAAATATTTTTATCATTCATTAACCTTACACTACTTCTCCATATAGCCACCGCCACAGGCAGTTATCATAACGGGAAACTAGTTTTTGTATGCCTTGGTCAAAGAATGATGTTTTTCACCAAGGAATTTCTTCAGCTGAAGAAAAAGATGAAAATCGCTTGGTGCCAAATCCTGACTGTAGGAAGGGTGGTCGAATTGTTCCCAACAAAATTATGCGGTCAGATGTTGAGTTTGTTTGGCTGTGGCTGGCTGGACATTGTCACTCATTATTGTTTCCCCATAAACTCACACAATTGGTGATGAATTTTTGGCGTGACATTTTTGCATTCAAAAAACGAATCACTGATCTGACTTCACAGTCAGCGGGTCGTTCCATTCTTTTGAACATTTCGAAACGCTCTAACAACAGGAAATCACAAAGTAACGATTGCTTACAACTGTGTCTGGCTTCCTAATGAATGGAGGAAGTGATAGCGTATGCTCAAAATCGCGACTGCAGCGCTGCAATGGCAAAATATTAAAACGGCACTTACTTTAAAAACACGCTTCGTAAATGACTATATCTCTCTCCGTCCTCACAATAAATGCCCCGCGAGATTACAGTTGAACATGTTAAGAGTATATCGACCTACAACGGACCCAATTATGCTGACATGAATCGCAAGAGAGTAAAAATGCTAACACTTTAAAACTCCCAAAGGATTCAATAATTTTTTTTAAAAAGGTTTTATTTAGGGTCGTTTTAACCTTCCTAGGTTTTATTACGACCTTTAATGTACAGTTGTTTACATTATTAGATTACACTATAATACTTACACGTTATGTATACATGCAGGTTACAATTTTGTTAAATGTTTTGATGGATATTAATTAATTTAAGAAAAATAATTACTTTCTGGATGAAAGTTGCCTCATTGAGTGCTGCAGAAATATTTCTGGGCATACCAACCTGACTACGTTTATTTTCAAATTTTGGATATGTTAGTATAATATGTACTACTGTTAATGCTGTTTTACATGTTTCACAAATTGGTGGAGAGCTTCTATTTAGCAAATAAGAGTGTGTTAGTTTGGTATGCCCAATTCATAGTCGGGGTATTACAATTTGGTTTCGCCGCTGTAGCTGTCTTATTGGATATTCTTGAGTTGAAATACCACGTATATCATGAAGTTTACTTGTAGAGTAGTCCAGCCATTCTTTATGTATTTTCTTATTAAAGTGTGTGACTGCAGGAGTATCTTGTGTTGGTAGTTTCGCTGCAGTATCGGCTCTTTCATTACCGGGTATGTTTTTATGAGATGGTATCCACATGAAATTGAGGGACTTTTCTAAGTTATAAAGGATGGTGGCGGCGCCGTGGCCGAGTGGTTCGATCCGAAGGACCCGCATGTGGGATTTGTGGTGGACAAAGCGGCGTCTGGGCGGGTTTTCTCCGGGTTCTCCGGTTTCTTCATTCCACCGACTGCTCCATCATCACCTTTCCTTTCATCCATTTCGTCATCATTTCGTTTCAACTACTTCCTTCATCCCATTCCAGGCATCGGGCTGATCACCCATCCTGGACATTCTGTCTTCTCCACGAGTGTGTCTGCTTCTCGACGGACCTCTGACCCGAGGCATCCGCATGTAAGTCCTGGGGGTGTAAGTCCTACATAAGATGAGATTAAACAGTGGATGAATAAAGGATGGTAACAAGATTATGTATTTCGTTTACGATGCTATTGGTAGAGAACGTGTCTTGTATTGCGTTTAAGGCTGATAATTATGAAAGAGTCACTATGTACCTTTTTAATAACATATAATTTACAACTATATATAGAGAATAAGGGTGGTAATTTGTATTGGAGGATGATATCTTCACATATCACAGCACATCCATTGCCTTTTTCAGCTTTAGAACCATCCATATAGATGCAGAGTTTGGATGTGTATTTTTCTAGCTTCTCTTTAAATAACTGCTGGTAGATTAGTTGGTTGGTATTTATTCTATTATGCTTGCTTAAATCCATATCGATGGGAAGTATTTTCTTCTTCCAGGGTGGATGATCCGACTGTAGTTGCCTTGAGGAGATATTAGGAATCGTGGTGTTCATTTCTTTAAGATATCTGTTAATTCTGATTTGAAATGGCAATGAATGTGGTTGTTCTGTGGGGAAAGCATCACAAAGATTTGAGAAAATCAGTGGGTACATTCAATAAATTGTTCACCTTAAAAATGACAAACATAAGGTTAAGTTGGTGCTCAACTCTTACATAATAGAAGTGAAAGTACAAATCCCCTCAACACTTACTTCGAACCTTGATACAAGATTACAATTAATTAAATTATCTGTTTGTGTAGCAATAATAAATTATGAAGCGAACACGAAAAGTCACGGGATCAAAAAATGATCCAACAGCACGTATTTCTCAATACTCTACATAACTCATGTAACCCAGTGGCATTGCAACCAAGCACAGGCCAGAACTTGTCCTACCTTGCGAGCCAGCAAACCTGAGAAGGCGACCGAAACAAGTTCATGACGAGGGATCACTTAGGTCGGACATAGAAATTCTCGTTATCGATAGGGAAACATAAACTTTACAGTTCCGTTAAAAACACAAATCGGCACGTTTAAATTGAGTTTTATTTATGGAAGCTCTTTAACTGCTGAGGTCCTTAGCGTTCCATTTTATATTGGGCGTGGAAGACCGGTAATTTTGCTCAGAGGCCTCTTTATCAGGATTGAGGTTCTTTTACGTGCAGTAAATCTACGACACGGGACCATGCTAAGGATTTTTACGCTCGAAAACATCCAAGGCCCTCCTTCGGGTTTGAACCCGCGACCTTAGGAACTAGAGGCTAGCACGGTAACCACTACACCACGGAGGACGACATAGAGAAATTACTGATTTATCTAATGAGAATCGTAACCTCGAATGGCATTTATTAAAACTATTCCATGAATAAAATAGAACAGATTACATAATTAATAATCAATTTCTTACTTGTGTTGTTTAAAATCAAATCACCACTGTGTCAGCTGTCAAAATGGCGTATTAAATGAAAAACCGAATGTGTTAGGGAACACTAAGCAATGCTACCAATAATAGAATGAGGAAATAGCTAACCTCAAAATTAAGACACATTTTTTAAACGCATAATATATTTGAAATCAACACTGTTTGAATGTGTATTTAATTACAAACACAATTTCCGACGAGATAGCTTCGCGGTAATGCGTGTCTCTCGCATTCAGGAGGTCCGGGGTTCGATTCCCGGAGGTGTGCAGTGTCAGTCGGTGTCGGACAGATGCACATATGCTAGCTTGTTGGACAGATTTTCTCTGACGCGCCAGATGGTAGCTATCTCTAAGCCGCCTTAAATGGGTCTCCCCAGTTTCCGCCGGAGGGAAGCCTTCTCTGAGCGCACCGCCTTTGGGACCGGGATACCAAGCTTGGAATCGCTAGGGACCTCTGCACGTCTCTTGGCCGGCTTGCTTGTAGCCTATAGCCTCCTGCGGTTCCTTCACCTGATCATTCCCCCTTGAGGTGGTAAGCATAAAAATCCACTTTGGGTCGAGGTGTGTGGTGTCCCCTCCGTTCCTGCTCATTCATTCATTCATTCATACGAGTACAAAAATTGTAGACAGATTTCGCTAAGGCACACAGCTATTGTGCAATAATTTTTTGTGGCGTTAACTATTTCCGATATATTGTTTGTTTTTTGTTTGAATTTTCAAATATTTAGAGTTGTCTCAAGTGACTAGTCGCCATTCATTTTTACTTTCTCTACTACGTATAGTAAGTAGGGGAAGTATTGTATTCCACCCAAAAATTCGATACCGAGATTTCACCGGAAATATATCTTTTGAGACCCCCTGAATCCAAAAAAAGCATTTTTTGAAACATGTCCGTGTGTGTGTGTGTGTCTGTCTGTGTGTGTGTGTGTGTGTGTGTGTGTGTGTGTGTGTGTGTCTGTGAACAGATAACTCAGAAACGAACAGTCGGATAAACACCAAATTTTAGGTATTTAGGTTCAGTATCTTCCAGAGATGCGACACGAAGGTTTTCAAGAAAATTCCCCCACCCCAGATTACCCTTTACATGGAACATTTTTCAAAAATTTTAATTTTCTCAAGAAGGGCTCTAACAATTTTGAATAAAATACCATAAGTTTAAGACATTTTTATGGCAAATGAATTGCATATCTTGAATTTTCTGGGAATGTGTCTAAAAATATTCTTCATTGTGAACGACTTTTGCATAACTGGTAAACCATAAGAGATAGACAAAAGTTTACTACACAAAAAAATGTAGATCGCGTTAAAATACACAATTTATGTCATATACATTTTTTTGTTGAGTGAACTATTTTCGAGATTGCTAGTTATTCCCTTAAATTTTCTAATACTTATATTCTCTCAAATGGGAATTCATTATTCATTTTTTTTGTCCTGGTAATGCAAAGAGAATGGAATACTCCACATAGCAACCAGCTCTTAAAATATTTGACTATCGCTTAAAGCCTACCAATTCCCCTTGCATCTACAAGAAAAGCAGCAATAAGATTAACATCTCGATATCTCGATTAACATGAAGCATATGGGGAATAAGCGTTTGTAAACCTAGTTTGTACAAGAGTAGAGAAAGTCATGTGAGTGTAACACATCAGATTTTTCTATCATGGTCTTGCAAAGAGCATGGAATTTCAGAGATCTCATAGCTTTTTAAAAATCTTACTATCCCTTTAATCTACTGCAGCCTTCTTATACCTACAACGACATGTGTAATGGAAGTTTATCTCGATTAACAAGAAGCATATAGAAGAATAAGTTTTTATAAGAATAGTGTGTAGACAAAATGATGTCATTGCAACACATCACACTCTGAATTCAAACTTTTACAGTGTATATACCAGGCATGTTTTTAAAGTAAGTACCATTTTAATAGTTTGCCGGTGCAGCGCTGCAATCGCGATTTTGAGCATGCGCGATCACTTCATCCATTCATTAGGAAGTCAGACGCAGGCTATGAGCGATCGTCACTTTGTGTTTTACTGTTGTTAGAGCGTTTCGAAATGTAGAAACTCCAAAGTTAGATCGGTGATTTGTTTTTTAAACGCAAGAAATGTTACGCTAGAAACATTCATCGCTAATTGTGTGAGGTTTATGGGGAAACAATAATGAATGATACACAACCAAACAAACTGAAGATCTGATCGCATCATTTGATTGAGAACAATTCGACCACACTCCCTAAATTCTGGACTTGGCACCAAGCGATTTTCATGTTTCTTTATCTAAAGAAATACATTGGTGGAAAACATTTCACGACGATGATGTGAAACAAGAAATGCAGACTTAACTTTCATCACAGGCGGCATCATTCTTTGACAAAGGCATACAAAAACTGGTTCCCGTTACAAGTGTCTGAATAATGACGGTGACTATGTAGAGAAGTAGTGTAAAGTGTAAGGCAATAAACGATAATAAAGTATTTGTAAAATAATGCTCTATTATTTTTAAAAAAACTTATCGATACTCCAAAAAGATACCTCGTACATTTTAGTATGTGTTCAAATACATAAATGGAAGTAAGAAATCGACTGAGAAGTTTTCCCAAGCTCCCTTAGTTTTGATTCTGAGAGAAGTTATTGCACATATAGAATAATTCGGCAATGGAGACCGTAGTAAAAACCTGCAAAGTTTGCTCCCAAAACTACTTGTCTCTATGTCATTCTTGTTCGAGGACAACGGAGCGAAAAGAGAAATTGGACACAGCGGGTATCCAAAAGTTATTAATACACTGGCTGCCTTTCTTTGTGTTTCTTCCCTTACTCAAGTAGGTTACTGCTTGGGTGAAGTGCGTGCGTCACATGTTGCATTTAAGTGCTTCATTCTGGGCCTGTTCTAGACGAACACACTAATATTATTGCTGGGAAAGCAAAAGAATTATTATAATACACCCTCTGCTCCACCGAAATGGCTCCGCGACGTGTGCAACGCGCATTTGAGGAGTCCTGTGTTCCATTTCCGGCGACCTCCCTTCCGATCCATGGGTTTTTGGTAGTTTCCCCGGGTCGGCGGGCGAATACTGGAGTGATTCATTTTCTACCACGACTATCCTGCCCCTCACTTCCTGTACACATCATCTCCTTCATTGTCATCTGTTTCAGTGCTGTAGGACCAGGCGACGGTATTCGACGGGTTGCGGTTGGGCGGTCACTGTGCGCTCTGTAGAGGTTTCTTCCCTGGGGACTGCTCAATTAGGTCTCTCCTCCTTGTGGACCCCGCCCCGGTGCGACCTCCGCGAGTACGGGGCTTGTGGGTGGGCTCGGGAGCGTCGGATGCGTTCGATCTGAAAACGTTAGGGATACCTGTATATGATTGCGTCCGGCGTCATCCAGATGTGGTCATCTTCTGGTCCCTCCCCTCATCCTTCCGTCCTAGGGGTCACGTTAGAAGCAAAAAGGACCATTGCAGCGTACTTGCGGTGCTCTGCTCCGGTTGCGGGGGCCCATCCGTTCGTCCGTGCCTTTCCTTTCCCGCCTCTACCACGAATGTTTTATCCCTATCATTTCTTTTCATCTGTTTAGCGTTGTAGGACCAGGCGACGGCGGTTGATGTGTTGCGGCAGGACGATGGTATTTGCACTATGGGAAGCTTTCTCCCTAGCGCTTGGCGTGACTGTTAGAGCCCCTTCCTTACTGGGAGCTGTCTCTTCTACACCCGGGATCACCAGATTTCTTGTGGCTAGGACAGGGTTAGCCGGCGTCATGATTAGTGTCGTGTTGGAATCGTTAGGAATCCCGCCCTTGCTAGCGCACATCGTTGTCCGGATCTGGTCGTCCCTTCATCCCAGGGGTTTCGTTGGAAGCACAACGGACCCACTACCGCCTACGTTTGGTGCATTTCCAACATCTCTTATGATAAGGCATGTGCTTATATTACCGTTGTAATTCTAACCATAACTATTGGAACGTGAAGCGATTGCGTGGATATTATACCTTTTTTAGCGGCAGACGGAGCCGAGGTGACCGGCGCGCGAGCTGCCGAGCGTGGCCGCAGTTTGAGAGAAAAGCACTGTAGTTTGTTAATTGAAATGAACCTTTGGAGAAATAGTTTCATTACATATATCGTTATAGATAAAACCTGGAGTGAGGAAACCGAGTAGACAGTCAGATGTTTAAAAGCCACTCGCTATATGTTGGCCTTAAAATTCCACAGTCTTTCTATGACCTCGCGGACTAAAACAATAACGACAGAACTTGAATGTTTTGTCTATCTCTTGTGATATAATTACTTTCTCTACCACGTACATAGCAGGTTAAATTTGTAGCGGGAAATCGTCGTTGGGCGACATTTGTAGTGGGAAATCGTCTTTCCAGGGTTGTTGTGGTCTTTTGCAGTGTTCTTTCTCGGCTATTGATGCTCGTCGGTTGTTGCGTATTCCATTTCTAACGATATCTAATTATCAATTCTCAGGTTATAGTGGGTGAGGCAAGTTTAAGAAATACACTGCAATTTTCCCTTAATAAATTAAGTTTATTCACTTTTGAAATAATTATGGGCGGCTAGCTTTTTCCATTATTATAATCCCACCACTTTAAACTAGTCAGGAGCCTAGCTATCTGCACACGCACTCCCACTCTTGAGCACCCACGTGCATCTGTAGCACCTCGTGTCGACGTGAATTCTTGAAGATCAGTTAGAGAGAGAGAGAGAGAGTGGGCTCTGAGGCATTGACTGCCCTTATATACGGGAGCCTAGTGACGCTCACCTCTGCGTTTAAAAACGTAATGACGTTTCCTATTGGTCCTCAGACCGCGTTACCTTAACATGTATGAGAATGTGTGGCTTCAGATCCGTGCGCTTAAGCGCCATCTTGGAGCGTTGTGAAGCTAGTTCCATATCTCCGTCTCTTTCTGTTCTCTATCTGTCTCTTTCTATTTCTTCGTACCGTTATCGGTTCCCTGCCTGTTGGCTTGGTGAAAGGGACGCTCTTTATGTTTTCCTGGAATTTTTGCTAGCTCGCCCGTTTCTTACAATCAGCTCTGTACAAATGTTAGATGTTGAATATTTTAACATCTTAGTGACTTAAATTATTACTGTACAATTCTTATATGTATGGTTCCTCTTTCTTATGTGCAATCCCTCTATATATGTATAATATATGCCCTTTCAAATTCCACCCAGAATTTCGATACGGAAATTTCACTGAAAATACATATTTTGAGGCCCCCTGAATTTATAAAGCATTTTTGGAAACATGTCCGTGTGTGTGTGTGTAAGTGTGTCTGTGTCTGTGAACAGCATAACTAAAAAAACGAAAAGTCGGATAAATACTGATGCAGTAATTTGTATCTCAAATTACTTAAATGTAAATAATGATTATAGTATGAATATGCATTATTATGTGACATTGATTTGAGATGTTTGTTGATTGTAATTATTGTTGGGAAGTAAGTTTATACTGCCTTACTGAAACTGTCAATAATAGCGCGCAATAATGCAGCGAGGGGGTGAGCTGTTTATCATTATTGGAAACGAGGAAGTTGCGTAATGTTGGCGCGTTTTTCCGTTTAGAATCTTCTGGAATATTTCCCTAGAGCACATGTGTTCATAATTTTCATTGGATATTAAAATAGACGCTAATGTTGGCGCGTTTTATTAGCCAATTGCACTTCAGTTATAATCTTTAGGCATATCGGAGTGTATGGGTATAAAAGCAGTAGGTTAGAGGTAAAGTCAGTTCAGTTCATCAAAATTCTTTGTACACTACACGTCGCATTCCCAGCAGTTCATCGAAAATATTTGTACATTACACGTCGCCTTCAGTCATTCAGTTCGTCGAAAATATTTTGTATGATACACGTCGCCTTCAGTCCAGCAGGAATATTACACGTCGGCTATCGATTCGCAAGTTACGCGTATAAGAGTTATGAAAAATCTCAAGTATGGTAAAGTTAATTATACAAAAGGTTGAAGTACGTGGATTAAAAGTGATCAGTAAGAAGTTGTTATAACAGTTTCAGTTTGGCGAGTGTCAAGATCAATGTGTAAATGTGATAGTAAATGTGTTCGACAATAAAAGTGTAAAACAAATTCCTTCATCAGTGTTATCTTTGGATAAAAGATTCCTTTCCGTTTACACAACCTGTATAAAGAGAAGTGCTTGACCAAAAGATCATAGCTAGCCGGAGGACAGTGAACAAAAATTAAATAAAATAACAGTAGAATTCTTTTAAACTAACACTAATACTGCCGCAAATTGCTAACACCAGATGGAGCTACAAACCTAACAAAGAATTACGTCACAAAATGGCATCACCACGTGAAGTAAACACACATACACAAACATTATAAGTAAAACCGTCGCAAATTGGCTACCACAACGTGGGGCTACAATTAATGTTAAATAAATAATATTAATAATAACCACTTCAAATTGGCTCCCAAATGTGGGGCTAACAAATACAAACATACAAACAAATAAAAATATAACAAAGTAACCATCGCAATACCAAAATTGGTATATGAGTTCAGTATCTTCCAATGATGCGACACGAAGATTTTGAAGAAAATTCTCCACCCCAGCTACCCTTTACATGGGAAATGTTTGGAAAATTTTAATTTTCTAATAATGGCTCTAATGATTTTTATTGGAATCACATATATGAAAGATATTTACACGAAGCCCTCTTCATTTGGAAGGAATTTTGTGTAATCTTGTATAACTGGTAAATGTTAAGCGATAGACGAACATCTTTTTGTAATGTACGCCGTTTCTGAGATATCCGTTATTAAAGGTTCGAATTGTTCATTACTTGATCATTCTTTTAAAGTATTTCAACATTCAGTTGTTTCTCGAGATGTCATGGAAACAGTATGGAATTTTAAGGCCAGCATATAGAGTCCAGGTCTTAAACATTTGACCATCGCTGTTCACTTTGTATCTATAACCAAATGTGTAATGTAGCTATTTCTGCAAAGGTTTATTTGGATTAAAATGTAGTAGATAGATAAATAAGCTTTAGTAAGAATAATTTGTACACCTATTAATAAACGACAGAGGGTGGAGAAAGTCATGTGAATGCATCACATCAGAATTTTTAATATAAAGTTATACAAAATTCCTATTGCCATAATCTATTTCCAGAAATTTTAAGATATACATTTTATTTGTCAGTTAATATCTTAAACATATGGTGTTTAGACGGTTAGAGCAATTTTTGAGAGTATCGAAGATTCGAAAAAATGTTCCACGTAAAGGATAGTGTGGGATGGGGGGGGGGAGTTCTTGAAAATATTCGTGCTGTGTCTTTGGAAGATGTTGAGCTTAAATAAAAATGTTTTTATTTAACTCACATTTGGTTTTAGAGTTATGCTTTCCAAGAACGCCGGCCCTCGTAGCCGTGGTCGCTGGAGCGTATAGCTTCGGCATTCTGCCATGGGCATGGGTGGTTGTGTCTGTGTGTTGTCTATGTATAGCAGTAATCGCGGTAATAACCGGTAAGGAGTAAAACAGAGAAAATGCGGTATTAATAAACCCGAAAAAACAGGGGAACATAAAGAGAAAAAGGACATTGTTTCTTAAAACTTTTCTCGTTCAGGGGAACTCGAAACTTGTATACCCAGTTTCATCATCATCATATATCCATTTTTTGTGGGATGCGATAGTTCCTCTAAGTAACACAGTAACAGAATTATGAGCAATTTATCCTCCTCACTCACTGAAGATGTACTTAGGATAGGACTAGAAGCGGACTAGAGAGTAGGGTCACTAACGTTTACAGTGTTAAACTCCCCGGATGACAGCTGGTGCAGCCCACTCCCCTCCCCCCTGCGGGCTTACACATACCCTGGAGGTCCGAGACCCGGAGACCGATCCCATTCCAGGGAACGAAGATTCATACAGAGCGTCCGTGGAGGTGAAATGGAGGGGCAGGAAATTTCGAGGATGTAATGATCCTTCCCAGCATTCGCCTAGACACCCCGGGGGCAAACCCCTGAAAAACCCATGGGTCAGGAAGGCCGGCGCCGGGAATCGAACCTGCGACCTCCCGAATGTGCGCCACGGACGTTACCTCCTGAGTCAACCCGCTCAGTGAAGAGGACTTAATCTCAATAGGTTTGATATAAACCTGATGACCAGGCTCTTGACGGGACATTGCACATTACACCTACATACAATGCGAATCTTTTAGAGAGTCTTCCTCCGTGGTGCAGTGGTTACCGTGTTAGCCTCTAGTTTCCGAGATCGTAGGTACAAATTCCGAAGATATGTAAAGCCCCGTGTCCTACATTTACGACACGTAAAAGAATCTCAAACCTGATAAACAGGCCTCTGAGCAAAATTTCCGGTCTTTCACGCCCAATATAGAATGGGACACTAAGGACCACAGCAGTTAAAGAGCGTCCATAAATAAAACTCAATTTTATTTTTGCAACTGTGAACGATCGTCACTTTGTTTTCCTGTTGTTAGAGCGTTTCCAAATGTTCACAACAATCGAACGACCCGCCGACTGTTAAGCCAGATCAGTCATTCGTTTTTTGAATACGAGAAATTTTACTCCAGCAAACATTCATCGTCAATTGTGTGAGGTTTATGGAGAATCAATATTGAGTGACAATGGCCGGCCACACACAGCCAAACAAACTCAAGATATGGTCACATCATTTGGTTGGAAAAAATTCGACCATCCTCCCTACAGTCCGGATTTGGCACCAAGAGATTTTCATCTGTTTCTTCATCAGTCTTTGACGAAGGCATAAAAAACTGGTAACAAGTGCCTGCATAACGGGGCGAGTATGTGGAGAAGTAGTGTAAGGTCATGAATGTTAATAAAGTATTTGGAAAAAAATGTTCAGTTACTTTTTAAACAATTATTGGTACTTTAAAAATACGCATCGTACAACTTGTCTTTGGTTGCTGATGTACGTGGTGTTTTACGAGACTGAATACAGCAAGATCTTATACAGGTTACTCGTTGCTGACACGTAGATAAAACTGTCTTACCTTCAGGAAAGGGGAGAGGGGAGCTGAAGGTAAAATTTATTACCCTATAGCCGCATCCTCCGTTCTCATAACGTAATGTGCCCGCTTGTCTGTGTTAGTGAAATCCCTGATATATGCCAGTCAGACAACGCTCGCTTTATCATCTCACTTAATTGCAGCCTGATATAGGTTGTAAAATGCTACCCCAATGGCGACCTGGTTTCAAGATGTACCACCAAGCGACATCATGATGGCGGCACCACTACAGCGCTGCCAGCATCTCGTTTACATAACGAACCCCAACTTCAACTTGGGCTACCTCCTTCGCTTGTTTCAACGAGTGAGGAGGGAAGGGGCGCTTTGGTAGCCAGAGAGTTTACACTCTACATAGCAGTGAGGGGGCGTGGGCGGGGCGGCAACTTGACTCAACAGAATCAACAGTTTGCAGAAGCAATCAGAGAAGAAGGTAAAGGGAGAAATTGTACAGTCGGAGCCTCTAGGGATGCAGGTCGGCGTTTGAGGGATACCTGACTCGCTTTTTTTTTATCCCGTCAACGTGCTTATTCTTTCAGTACCTTAGGTATTTGTTTCACCGACGTTTTAAACCAGGCCCACAATCAAACTTCACGGCGACAGTATTTACTTTATCATCTTCAAACGTGAGTTAGTTTAGAGTTTAACAAAATTGTTAGTGATAATCATGGCCAGGATTTTCATGACCTAAACTGTTCGGAAAATCACGAAAAAATCACTGTAAGAAATTACATAATAATTACAACAAAATCTGATGTGTTACACTCACATGACTTTCTCTACTCTTGTACAAACTATTTTTACAAACGCTTATTCTCCATGTGGTTCATGTTAATCGAGATATCGAGATGTTAAACTTATTGCTAATTTTCTTGTAGATGCAAGGGGAATATGGTAGGTTTTAAGCGATAGTCAAATATTTTAAACGCTGGTTGCTATGTGCGCATTCCATTCTATTTGCATGTACAGGATATAAAAAATGAATAACGTATTTGAGAAAAAGTTTAAGTATTGGAAAATCTAAAGGAATAACTAGCAATATCTCGAAAATGGTTCACTCAACAAAAAAACTGTATATGACATAAATTGTGTATTTTAACGTGATCTACATTTTATGTGCAGTAAAATTTTGTCTATCTCTTATGGTTTACCAGTTATGCAAAAGTCGTTCCCAATGAAGAATACTTTTGGAGACCTCAGAAAATTCGAGATATACATTTCATTTGTCATAAAAATATCTTAAACATATGATATTTTAATCAAAATCGTTAGAGCCATTTATGAGAAAATTAAAATTTTCGAAAAATGTTCCAGGTAAAGGGTAGTTTGGGGTGGGGGGGATTTTCTTGAAAACCTTCGTGTCGCATTCCTGGAAGATACTGAACCTAAATACCAAGTTTGGTGTTTATCCGATTGTTCGTTTCTGAGTTATGTTGTTCACAGACACACAGACAGACACACACACACACACACGGACATGTTTCCAAAAATGCTTTTTTTTGGATTCAGGGGGTTTCAAAACATGTATTTCCGGTGAAATCTCGGTATCGAATTTTTGGGTGGAATGCAATACTTCCCCTACTTTCTCTACGTAGTAGAGAAAGTAAAAATCAGATTTCATACATTCACACGGCAAACTAGTCTTATTAAAGCTTATTTTACATCTGTTTTTATGCCTTTAACTACTATGGTCTAATCGACGGCCTTTCCTTTGGAACATATTATTGCGTATATGGATGGTATTAACACGTATTTGCTTGTCGTAGGATTTCTAGTAAACATTGCATATTCACACTCTTATTCATACTTTCAGACTCTGGAGAGGAAATAATCTTGGCTAGAGAAAAATTCCTCACCCGGGAATCGAACCCGGGACCCATCGCACAACAGCCAGCTGCTCTATCGACTGAGCTACGGGCCAGCCAAAGCTTTGTAGGAATATCTACATTACACATTTCGTTACAGATACAAAAGGAACAGCGATAGACAAATGTTTAAGAACTGGACGCTATGTGCTTGCCTTAAAATTCCATACTGTTTCCATGCAATGGCGAGAAACAACTGAATGTTGACAGAACTTTAAGAGAATGGCTAAGTATTCAACAATTCGAACCATTAATAACGGATATCTCGGAAATAGCTGAGGCAAAAAAAAAGTTATTTGAAATAAATTGAGTGTTTTAAAGAGAACTACATTTCTTGTGTGGTGCGTTTTCGTCTATCGCTTAAAGTTTAACGGTTATATAAGATTATACAAAATTCCTTCCCAATGAAAAGGACTTCAAAGGTTATTTCCAGAAAACTCAAGATATACATTTGATTTATCTTCCAAATATCTTTAATATATGGTATTTTAATCGAAATCGTTAGAGCCATTTTTTGGAGAAAAAAATTTAAAAAAATGCTCCACGTAAAGGGTAGTTTGAGATGGGAGATTTTCTTCAAAATATTCGTGCGGCATCTTTGGAAAGTACTCAATTTAAACACTAGGTTTGGTATGTATCCGACTTTTCGTTTTTACTTTCTCTACTACGTATAGTAAGTAGGGGAAGTGTTGTATTCCACTAAAAAATTCGATAGCGAGATTTCACCGGAAATATATGTTTTGATAACCCCTGAATAAAAAAAACATTTTTGGAAACATGTCCGTGTGTGTGTCTGTCTATGAACAGCATAACTTAGAAACGAACAGTCGAATAAACACCAAACTTCGTATTTAGGTTCAGTATATTCCAGAACGAAGGTTTTCAATAAAATCCCCCACCCCAGATTACCCTTTACATGGAACATGTTTCTAAAATTTTAATTTTCTCAAAAATGGCTCTAATGATTTTGATTAAAGTATCATATGTTTAAAATATTTTCATGACAAATAAAATGTATATTTTGAATTTTCTGGGAATGTCTCCAAAAGTATTCTTCATTGTGAACGACTTTTGCATAACTGATAAAGCATAAGAGATAGACAAAATTTTACTACACAAAAATGTAGATCGCGTTAAAATACACAATGTATGTCACATATATTTTTTTTTGTTGAGTGACCATTTTCGAGATATTGCTTGTTATTCCCTTAAATTTTCCAATACTTATACTTTTTCTCAAATGGGAATTTGTTATTCATTTTTTTTGTCCTGGTAGTGCAAAGAGAATGGAATACTCCACATAGCAACCAACTCTTAAAATATTTGACTATCGCTTAAAGCCTACCAATTCCCCTTGCATCTACAAGAAAATTAGCAATAAGATTAACATCTCAATATCTCGATTAACAAGAAGCATATGGAGAATAGTGTTTGTAAAAATAGTTTGTACAAGAGTAGAAAAAGTCATGTGAGTGTAACACATCAGGTTTTTTGAGTTTTGCTGTTCACAGACGCACACGGACCTTTTTCTAAAAATGCTTTCTTTTTTGCTTTCCTGGGAAACCTCAGTATCCGATTTTTGGTTGGAATGCAATACCTTCCCTACCTACTAGAACATGGCAGAGAAAGTAACTTTTTGAACTATTTTGTTAAAAATGGTTTTTAAGATGTAAATTTCATAAGTATTGTACTATTATAGTTGATTTTGCTCATATTGTGAGTTACCAAAATGTAGGTGTCTATACCAGAAAATGTTGGAACAGCAATATTGGGGAAGCGATAAGGCCAGTAAAAGGAAACAGCTGCTTTCCAAATAATTGCAAACTAAGATCAAATATATGGAGGTTTAAAGCTCAGAGATTAATCAAACAGCACAAATGACATACCTCCTCTGTTCATTACAAAATTAGCAACATGGTTTCGGGCACTGATCCACTTGCATTAATATAATTACATTAGTGCATTAGAGTTGTGATGGGCACAGGAAAGGAGAATAAACTAAAAAACTATCCTCAAAGTATTTGTGCTATTGCCAGCAACACCCACTCTCGTAAACTAAAGGTCCTGGCAACAACACACGCGCCACACAATAATCTGACGGAGAGGTAAACTGGCAGTATGCTTGAATACACGTGATGTAGAATAACTTTGAAAGGATTAACAACCCACGGTGGCGCCGCGGTGACGCGTGCGACTCGCATTCTGGAGGTCCCGGGTTCGATTCGGCGCTCGCCCTCGGACCCATGGGTATTTTCGGGGGTTTTCCCGAGTCGCCAGGCGAATGCTGTAGTGCTTTCTTTCAGTCCCCGAATTTCCTTTCCCTCCATTTCGTTCCATTCATCATATCATTCATCATTCAATCTGTTAGGTCTGTTTCAGGGTTGGAAGTGTGGCGATGGTGTTTCGGTGTGACGTGCCAGTGAAAAGAATACTCTCTGTGTAACTTTTTCTGTTCCTCAGCTTTCGGTTGCTGAAGTATACGGACCGCCCCTTCGAAACTGGTGTTAGGCCCTCTGTGTGAGACGGGGGTCCCCGATCTGCCTGTCCGACTGTCCAGGAGACTCTATCTTGAAACTATCCCTGTCAGTGCGTGCCGTCACTTCTGGTTCCGGTCGCCCTATGCCATCTCCTACCTCCTCCTCCCTCCCGTGTATGTCCCTTTGTGGGGCATAGGTACAATATCTTCACTGGAGTCCCCACCGATACACGAAAAAAAAACTATATAAACTCGTGCGTCAACTATACAAAGACATTAATCGCGCAATAATAACGAGAATAAACGCTTAAAAACACCAGCGATATGTAAAAGCATTGAAAATGAGAAATTTCACAAATTCAGCCAAATTTGGAACACCGCATGGGATTTAGCATGTAAAGGGTCTTTCAACAAGAGTGTCCTATCTTTAACATGTGATAGCTGCCGTTGTTATTGAGTTACAGCAGTCATTTTTTCATGTGGTTACAGTTGTTATTGACAAATAGCTATGGAACGTTATAGAATTCAGCAACGCAGAAATTGTGAAAATTTATTATCAAAATGGATCATCTGTTCGCCAAACCTTCCATGTATTGCATGAAGTTTACGGTGTGCATAATCGTCCCTGCGAGAGAACGATTCGGCGTTTGATGGATAAATTTGAAAGAAGTGGTTCTGTCAGCGATCAAAGAACGCCTGTACGTAATCGACGTAAGCGCTCCAACGAAAACATAGGCGCCGTTCGTGAGAGTGTACGCGAGAACGGAAACAAATCAATTACTCGTCGAGCGCAAGAATTGCCAACCACAACTTGGCGAATTCTGCATCTGGACTTGAAGTTTCCCGCTTACAAAATGGTGTTAACTCAACAACTAAAGCCCAACGACCATAGGTTGTGCCGTGTATTCGCTGACTGGGTTATGGAGCAATTGGAAGCTGACTCGGATTTTTGTCGAAAAATCATCTTCAGCCACGAAACCCACTTTTGGATGGATGGTTGTGTTAACAAACAAAATTGCCGCTATTGGAGCAATCACAATCCAATGCAGATTCAAGAACGACCACTTCATCCCCAAAAGGTTACTGTGTGGTGTGGATTTTAGTATGATGGAATCATTGGTCCATATTCTTTCCAAGATGAAGATGGAGAAGCTCTGTCAATGGAGAAAGATACCGGGCTCTTATAAGAGACTATTTTTGGCCTCAACTGGATTATATGGATCTTAGAAACATCTGGTTCCAGCAAGATGATGCCACATGTCATACTGTTCTTGAAACAATCGATCTTTTGAAGGAGACGTTCAGAGGTTTTATCATTTCCCGTAGTGGTGATGTTAACTGGCCCCAGAGGTCATGTGATTTAACGCCGTTGGATTACTTCTTGTGGGGTTTTGTTAAATCTCGAGTTTATGTCAACAAGCCAGAAACAGTAAATGAACTTATGAATAACATCACGCGTGTTATTCGTGAAGTTGGACCTAATTTGCGTTCTTCTGTCATTGAAAATTGGGTCAACCGTATACGCCCAACCCAACGAAGTCGCGGCGGTCACGTAACTGATGTTCTCTTCCACACGTAATGACAATAATTATATTCCAAAATAAAAAAAGAAATAAACCTCTATCATTTATAGAACGTGTTTTATTTAAGTTCAAAGATAGGACACTCTTGTTGAAAGACCCTGTATAAGAGCAGTTCCCCTCAAATTTTACTAATACAAGAGAAATACATCAGTGGCACCAGAAAAGTACACGATCAGAATAGTGATCAGCAAATAATTCACAAGGAATCGTGCTAGGCCATGGGAGAACTGACCGTATTATCGACTTGTTCACCTCAAGAGCCGAAAGACATACGAAAGCAACCTGAAAAATGTTAGAAAACCAAACAAGGATTAGTTTTAAAAAATTTAAACCATTTTATTATTTTTCAAACTATTTCCCTTTAACATTACAAGGTTCGAATTGTTCATTCCCTAGTCATTCTCTTAAACTCCTGTCAACGTTCAGTTGTTTATTCGTAATTAAATGGAAACAACGTATAGCGTCCAGCTCCTTAAAATTTGACTATCGCTGTTCTCTTTGTATCTATAACGAAATGAGTAATGCAGCTATTTTTGCAAAGATTTATTTGGATTAAAATGTAGTATATAGAAAAATAAGCTTTAGTAAGACTAGTTTACATACCCATTAATGGAGCTAGAGGGTGGAGAAAGTCATGTGAATGTATCACATCAGCTTTCTGGATTTAAAATGCATAATACGAGAATGACATAATATGTATGTACTAAACTTTGGAACCCCATTTCTTTATACCGACATAAGTTGTGGTAAACATTTCAAAAAGATCAGTAGAGTACTTTAGGTTTTTGAAAATGCACAGTTCGGTCTCCTTAAGTATGCATTTTCATTATCGAAACATATTCTGCAGGAAATATAGAGTTGATCTGCAGTGCATGCAAGATTACCCACTTTGAGTTTCGTGCTTTTTTTTCTACTTAACATTGTTACTTAGGTTTTAAACACCTGGGTAGCGATCTGTAAAACTTTAAATCACAAATCATGGTGCCCACGAGAATTAGGAGACATAAGTATAGTTGCCACAGCTAAGCGCACCTACGTCACACTTGATGTCCTTTTTGGGATGAAAATCGTGTCCAGCATTCATCAAAGGGGAACGGAAATTAAACCGTCTGTATTCGATCCACAAAAGCGTTGTTTTTTTTACTGTTCCCTCCCCTACGCGAAACTCATCACCCACTCTTTGTGATGCTTTTTCCTTTATTTCTCGTCTCCCTACTTTCCTTTTTGTAGCTCTAATGTTCATTACGTTTATGCTTAAGCGTTTCTGGATTTTAAACAAATACTGTCTCTCATTTATTGACGGCAAGTCCTGCTAGATATAACAGTATGAAAACTCGAAATACAAAGCCAGGAGTATAAACATTTCAGAAGAGGAAAGGTGACAATGTCCGACTTCGCCTGAGATATGGTAGAGAAATATTCTGACTGTAATAACCAAAAACTTATAAACTGGCCAGTGGAGGAACGTCCTAAAGCTTCCTGGGTACCTAAGCCTCTTAATCAAGCACTTATCTGTATCCATCGCTGAAATTTGGTAAAAAATTTCAGGAAAATTAAAAAAAATCTTATGTGATACATTCACATGACTTTCTCTACTCCTTATCGTTTATTAGTGCGTATACAAATTATTCTTACCTAAGCTTATTTTTGTATCCACTACATTTTAATCCAAATAAATATTTGCAGAAATAGCTATATTACACATTTCGTTACAGATACAAAACGAACAGCGATAGTCAAATGTTTAACAACTGGACGCTATGTGCTGGTCTTAAAGTTCCATACTATTTCCATCCAATTGCAAGAAACAGCTGAATGTTGACAGGACTTCAAGAGAATGGCTAAGTAATGAACAATTCGAACCTTTAATGATAACAGAATCCTCGGAAATGGCTTTTGCTACAAAAATTATTTTAATTAAATTGTGTGTTTTAAAGAGATCTAAATTTCTTGTGGAGTACGTTTTCGTCTATAGCTTAACGTTTGCCAGTTATACAAGATTATACAAAGTTTCTTTCGAATGAAGAAGTCTTCACAGGCTATTCCCTGAAAATTCAAGATATATATTTTATTTGGCATATAAATATGATTAATATACGGTACTTCAATCAAAATAGTTAGAGCCATTTTATAGAAAATAAGTAACACATTTCGAAATATTTTCCATGTAAAGGGTAGTTTGGGGTGGGGGGATTTTCGTGAATATCTTCGTGTCGTAACTTTAGAAGAGGCTAAATTTAAATACTAAGTTTGGTGTCGATCCAACTTTTTATTTTTGAGTTATGTTGTTTACACACACACACATACACACACAGATAGTTACACGGACCTTTTGCTATATTTTTGGATTCAGGGGACCTCAAAACATGTACTTCCGGTGAATCCTAATATTGAACTTTTGAGTGGAATGCAATATCACCTCTACCTACTATGTACGTGCTGGTAAAGAAGAAAAACGACTTTTTGAAGCTCTTTGTCTATTTTTTGTATGCCTATCTTGCAAATTTCAGAAATATTGATGCAAAATTGCACCGTAGAGACATTGAAAAATGTGTGAAATCAAATTTAAAGATTCACGTGCCACTATTTTGTGTTTCGTCTTGATGCTCCATTAAGGCCGTAAATAGAAAATACTACGGTATAATATATTGCCATAGGCTCTAAATTATTAAAAAAATACAAATATAAAACTGAGATTTTCAAACTAAATCTCTTGAATGCCCAAGAACATGCGGCATAATGACCTGTATTTAGTCAATGCTTTTACTCACCTTAGATTTTTCTTAAACTTTTACGCATTAAAAATGTTCCACAAGATGAAGTTTGTAACCAATATTGTTAAACTTTTCAGTTAAACTCAGAAAGAATAAATTTAAAAATTCTGATGTGTTACACTCACATGACTTTCTCTACTCTTGTACAAACTGTTTTTACAAACGCTTATTGTCCATATGCTTCATGCTAATCTTATTGCTAATTTTCTTGTAGGTGCAAGGGAAATATTGTAGGTTTTAAGCTATAGTCAAATATTTTAAGAGCTGGTTGCTATGTGGAGTATTCCATTCTCTTTGCATGTCCAGGACATAAAAATGAATAACGAATTCCCATTTGAGAAAAAGTATTGAAAAATTTAAGGGAATAACAAGCAATATCTCGAAAATGGTTCTCTCAAAAAAGAAAAAAAGAAGTATATGACATAAATCGTGTGTTTTAACGCGATCTACATTTTTTGTGTAGTAAAATTTTGTCTATCTCTTATGGTTTACCAGTTATGCAAAAGTCGTTCACAATGATGAATACTTTTGGAGACATTCCCAGAAAATTCGAGATATACATTTCATTTGTCATGAACATATCTTAAACATATGATATTTTAATCAAAATCGGTAGAGCCATTTTTGAGAGAATTAAAATTTTCGAAAAATCTTCCATGTAAAGGGTAATCTGGGGTAGGGGGATTTTCTTGAAAACCTTCGTGTCGCATCTCTGGAAGATACTGAACCTAAATACCAAGTTTGGTGTTTATCCGACTGTTCGTTTCTGAGTTATGCTGTTCACAGAGACACACACACACACACACACACACACAGACAGACACACAGACACACACACGGACATGTTTCCAAAAATCCTTTTTTTGGATTCAGGGGTCTCAAAACATGTATTTCCGTTGAAATCTCGGTATCGAATTTTTGGGTGGAATACAGTACTTCCCCTACTTACTATACGTAGTAGAGAAAGTAAAAATAGCTGCAACATTGCTGTAGCCAATAAAGTTTTTCATGTGACTATGTATTCTTTGTTTTAAAAACATAGGGAAACTTACTTTCTGGATGCACCTCGTAACCTGATATGATACTGCAATTCTTTGGTTTGATGATGAAATTAACGTTCTTTAACTGGGTGCGTTATATAGGACGACGCATGAACGAAATGGTTGAAATGATGCTAAAATGGGCATCCCTAAAGCCTAGAGTTATGTATCTGACATTTAGCTTCTTTAGGATAAGGGAAAATGCCGAAAAAACTGTTATTCATACACTACGTAATCAAAAGTATCCGGACACCTGGCTGAAAATGACGTACAAGTTCGTGGCGCCCTCCATTGGCAATGCTGGAAGTCAATATGGTAATGGCCCACCCTTAGCCTTGATGACAGCGTTCACTCTCGCAGGCATACTTTCAATCAGGTACTGGAAGGTTTCTTGGGGAATGGCAGCCCATTCTTCACGGAGTGCGGACCTGAGGAGAGGTATTGATGTAGGTCGGTGAGGCCTGGCACGAAGTCACCGTTCCAAAACAAACCAAAGGTGTTCTATAGGATTCAAGTCAGGACTCTATGCAGGCCAGTCCATTATAGGGATGTTATTGTCGTGTAACCACTCCGCCACAGCCCGTGCAGTATGAACAGGTGTTCGCTCGATCGTGTTGAAAGATGCAATCGCCATCCCCGAATTGCTCTTCAACAGTGGGAAGCAAGAAGGTGCTTAAAATACCAATGTAGGTCTGCGCTATGATCGTGCCACGCAAAAAAACAAGGGGTGCAAGCCCCCTCCAGGAAAAACACGACCACACCATAATACCACCACCTCCGAATTTCACTGTTGGCACTACACACGCTGGCAGATGACGTTCACCTCGCATTCGCCATACCCACACTCTGCCATCGGATCGTCACATTGTGTACCGTGATTCGTCACTCCACACAACGTTTTGCCACTGTTCAATCGTGTAATGTTTGCGCTCCTTACACCAAACGAGGCATCGTTTGGCATTTTCCTGCGTGATGTGTGGCTTATGAGCAGTCGCTCGACCATGGAATCCAAGGTTTCTCACCTCACGTCTAACTGCCATAGTACTTGGAGTGGATTCTGATGCAGTTTGAAATTCCTGTGTGATGGTCTGGATAGATGTCTGCCTATTACTCTTTACGACCCTCTTCAAGTATCGGCGGTCTCTGTCAGTCAACAGACGAGGTCGGCCTATACGCTTTTGTGCTGTATATGTCCCTTCACGTTTCCACTTTACTATCACATCAGAAACGGTGGACCTATGGATGTTTAGGAGTGTGGAAATCTCGCGTACAGACTTCTGACACAAGTGACACCCAATCACCTGACCACGTTCGAAGTCCGTGAGTTCCACGAAGCGTCCCATTCTGCTGTTTCACAGTGTCTAATGACTACTGAGGTCGCGGATAATGAGTACCAGGCAGTATGTGGCAGCACAATGCACCTAAGATGACATCTTTCAAAGATATGTAAAGTAATTATTTCTGAAGTCTTATTCAGACAAAGCATTTAAGCAACCTTAAACAAAAAGATAAATGAAAAATAATCTGATGTGTTGCATTCACGAGACTTTGTCTATTCACTCTTCTATAAAAGTTCTTAAATATATATATATATATATATATATATTCTTCTATCTACTTCTTGCTAGGTCAGATATAATTTCATTACACATTTACACGTTTCATTGTAGGTAGAAGAAGAATAGAGTAGGCTAAAGCAATAGTCAGATTTTTAAAAAGCGGATCGTATGCAATGGCTTTGAGATTCCATGCTCCTTGCATGGCCATAAGAAAAAACGAATAGCGACTTACCACTTGAAAAGTATAAGTATTTGAAAATTCAGGCCAGTAAAAAAGAATATCTTGGAAATGGTTAACGCTACAAAAATTAACATAAATTGTGTGCCTTAACGAGATATAGTTTATATTGCAATGACTTTGAATATCAAATATACTGAA
This sequence comes from Deroplatys truncata, assembly GCA_030765065.1. NCBI lineage: Eukaryota > Metazoa > Arthropoda > Insecta > Mantodea > Mantidae > Deroplatys > Deroplatys truncata. The sequence goes on from CM060979.1 coordinate 22,316,449, forward strand.
GGATACAGACAGTTTAAAATTGAATTGAACAGAAGGTTTTATACTGGGTTTTGCACAATTCGAAATAGAAGGTTCCATGCAATCATAATTTTCGTAGTGTAGTACATTGACGTCACAGTAATATTTTATTTTATTCTACAGTAATTCTATCGTTTCTTTCAGTTTTACTACACGTTGTAAATATATTTTTGAGCTATATCATTAGGATATGGAGTATACAATAGAGGGGGTCGTTCTCCGTGGTCTAGGGGTACAATGCTAGCCTCTAGTTCCGGAGGTCACGGATTCAAACCCGACGGAGGGCTATCTTTTCAGGCGTAAAAATCCTTAGGAAGAGAAGTGGTCTTTCACGCCCAATATAGAATGATCCATAGTAGATAAAGATCGTGCATAAATAAACTGAATTAATTTTTTTTACAATGGAGGGAGACATCTCCCACACTGCGAGGTGCGAGAGATCTATTGTGGCCAACACCTCCAGGAGGAAGGGATGAAGTGAAGGAACCACACAAAAGGTTACAGGTCTCACGCAGATAAGCAATAGATACGCGCGGAAGTCCCTAACAGTTCCTGGTTTGAAGACCTCTCCCACTATTGTAGCTCTCTAGTGCCCATGGGGTTTACTGTTTCCTTGGACACCGCCATACGCCACAAACCAACCTGAAACATGAGAAGCAAACGGAATGAAAGGGAAATGATGGAAAGGAAGTCATGGTAGATGAGAAAACTACCACGAATTCGCCTACCAACCAGGGCAAATCACGAAAAACCGAAGGTCAGAGAGGACAGTCTACAGGAATTGAACTCGCAACCTCCCGAATGCGAGCCTCACACGTTACCGCAGTGCCATCTCGTTCAGTGAGCTACACCATTAGTCGCGATCCTTATGCTCCAGAAGCTGTGTTAAATGTCAGCAAGGATATGCCACAAGCTGGAGAAAGTGGTAAATGAGAGAAAGGAGAAGAGACAAAGACGGAGAAGTCGTCTGAGTGAGCAGAAATTCGTTTTCAAGAGCTTAGCGTGCTAAAGCCGTTTAGTCCCTTAAGTAAGTGTTTAATTCTTAATCTCCCACTTACCGATGTTCCATAAGTGGTTGGTGTTTACCACTGCTACAGCTTCGCTGGAGCAACCTTTCAACTATTGATAAAGACATTTTAATGCTCAGGGAACTGAATGACAGACATCTCATTGTTAATAATTCAGCTCCCCACTCCTCGCCCACATTGCACATCAGGAAACTAGAAGTCTCTGGTTTACCTTTGTTTTCTAGTGTATGTCGCCACTCGGAAACTACTAGACGTTCTTGTAGTTTGTTCTAGCAATAAATATAGGGGAGGCAGCCTAACTCAAGGGCTGCTGCGGCAACGTTCTAACCTGAGGCACTAGATATATAACCAGAGAAATCACTAGACAACCTATTTACAAAAACGCACTATTTCGTTCTTCTGATAGTATTATTTGAGGTAGTATTTTTAACACTTAAATAATTTCAGTCTAATTATATAATATATACATTCAATTACAGCCCGCCTTAAAGCAATATGTGTATGTCACAGCATAAAAAGTGTACATTACAGCCATTGTATATGTTTATATTATTGTATACATGTAATAATGCTATGTGGATGTATTACGTAATTTAATAATGTAGGAGCTGTGAGAATAATAGGTTAAAAGTTGCTAACAAAGAGGTAACAATGAGGTAACCTTGAGGCAATAATGAATTTGAAAGTTTAACAATACCACTTGTGATTCTTGGAAGCAATAATGTAATTAATTATTAAATAGCCAATCAACAACCAGAAAAAGCTTTAGTTAAATAAACTTATTCTATTGGTTTAGAAATAGCCAATCAGAGACTTGAAATACAGAAATTTACAAATTTAGGCGGTAGAAATGAAGTCAGTTGCTGGTAAACAGGTTTCTAACCGGACGCGAGATGTGTCCTCGAGAAATTTAATACGTATTTGTGTGAGACAAAAAAGTTTACGTGTTAAAAAGTACAAGTATTTAATAAAAAAAAATCTCACAGTTATCTCTACATCAGTGAAGTGTTATGTAAGTCGTGTCAAGCATTAATGATAAATGGAGTGATTTAAAAATTATAATCTGTGTAAGCCTACATTCTTCAGTTGCACCACAACCCTGCTAAGACATCCATGTCTCTAACAATAATACTGACGCAGCCGAGGCAAACATAAATATATAATATTTAAAAGAAACAGTCAAATTACAAAGTTGATATTTTTAAATTTTTTTGACGAAGGTACCGTACTTGCGGTTGCAACTATTTCAAGTTCGGTTCCCCAACAGTTGAACTACAATACAACTCCTACTTTACTAACTACTTCATATAAGTTATTGTCATATCATATATACTACTCTGTAATATTCTTTTCTTCAGGGGCAAAGGTTGGCTCGTCGCTTCCTTCGTCCTCCATGGTCTAGGGGTACCATGCTGGCCTCTAGTATAACATTCTCTCGGAAGAGAAGTAAAGCCGGTGGTCCCATGTCGTAGAGTTACGGCACGTAAAAAAAACTTCAAGCCTGATAAAGAGGCCTCTGAGCAAAATTTCCAGTCTTTAATGCCCAATATAGAATAGGGCGCTAAGAGCCATAGTAGTTAAAGAGCGTTCATAAATGAAACTCAATTTAATTTATCACCTTCCTTCTCCGCCGTAATCGCTGATTTCCTATAACCTGAATGCGCCTTAAATGTTTAAATTAAGCACTGAATCGTGCTATGGCTTCAGTAGCGTAGCCAGAAAAATATTACGGGTTTATGTGTAGGACTCCAGGTTTTAAATAATTTGTATCAATTCAAATGATAAATATGAATTAATCCTGGGTTGAAATGTTTAAATAAATGGAGTTTTTATTCAAAGATTAAGGTGCAGCATTTGGAGTTAGAAGTAGGGTAAAATGTTTTGTGTATTCTAAGCGGCAAATGGGCTGTGACATGAGAATTGATGACCTTGTGAAGTATTTTATATTACCGCTTAAGGTGACTTTATTTCATTACAAAATAGGGTTTATACGTATGCTCTAAACTCATTTGAAAACCACTCAAATTTAGCACCGGAACGAAAACATGTCTCGATATGTTCACATGGTCGTACCAGGGCCATCTAAAGTACAGTTTCTGTTGCTGTGACATCACTATTGGTGATATTGTCCAAAACATGCGGCGTAAATATAGCACTACCAGTGGTACGATTAAGAATTATCTCATTCCCACCAATATAGAAAGGTGCCATTATTTTAAGAAGCTATTTTTGCTGTTAATTACTTTCTCTACTATGTGTAGTAAGTAGGGGAAGTATTGCATTCCACTAAAAAATTTGATAACGAGATTTCACCGGAAATACAAGTTTTGAGGTGCCCTGAATCCAAATGCATTTTTGGAAACACGTCCTTGTGTCTGTCTGTCGGTGTGTTCGTATGTGAGAAAAAGAATAAGTATTGGAAAATACAAGGGAATAACAAGCAATATCTCGAAAATGGTTCACTCAGCAAAAAAAGGTACATGACATAAATTGTGTATTTTAACGAGATCTACATTTTTTTGCGTAGTAAAAGTTTATCTCTTATGGTTTACCAGTTATGCAAAAGTCGTTCACAATGAAGAATACTTTTGAAGACATTCCCAGAAAATTCGAGATATACATTTCATTTGTCATGAAATATCTTAAACATATGATATTTCAATCAAAATCGTTAGAGCCATTTTTGAGAAAATTAAAATTTTCGAAAAATGTTCCATGTAAAGGGTACTCTGGGGTGGGGGGATTTTCTTGAAAACCTTCGTGTCGCATCTCTGGAAGATACTGAACCTAAATAGCAAGTTTGGTGTTTATCCGATTGTTCGTTTCTGAGTTATGCTCTTCACAGACACACAGACACACACTCGAACATGTTTCCAAAAATGCTTGTTTTGGTTTCAGGGGGTCTCAAAACATGTATTTCCGGTGGAATACAATACTTCGTTTACTTACTATACGTAGTAGAGAAAGTAATAATACATGCCACGCGTGTAAAAAGCGGTTTTATCTCTTGTATGGTAATAGCCTATAATGTAACAATTATTAAGTATAAATAATATATATATATATATATATATGATTTGTTAAGTATTCAGTTACACCAGTTATTAATATGTAAGTGTGGATTTTAGTTCAATAAAACACTGTGTTTTACAGCTGATTTGATCTTTGCGCCTCGTGCCTATGAATTTATGTTCCTATTTGAAACACGTGGCTTCGCCCGCGATTCTTTCTCTGACGGTTAATGTGGCCCCATTATGAAAATTTTGCTAACCCCTGTCTTATGGCACATGTATTCTAAATTTTGTATTATACATATTTTCCTCAATATGCTCCACTTAATTTTTAATGCACGTATTATTATTATTATTATTATTATTATTATTATTATTATTATTATTATTTTTGTTAATGTTAATGTTACGCGGAGCACACTGCCTCATGCTACAGTAATGCCAATATGCGTAGGACATGTCCAGCTTATAAACAGCACGCATGTTCCCAAAGGAATCAGCATCAGGTGAGAACCAAGGACACACACATATAGCCACGTTTCATCACATTTAAGCAGTTACCGCTAGAGGCGTGGAGGTAAACTTTCTTAGCCACGTAACCAAAAGTGGGAGGGGGAGAAAATTGTGCCTCGTTGCTTTACTTCGAACCGCTTTAGTAGGGCAAGTTGGTAAGTCTAGCTAAGGACTCATTTCGTATAGTGTACTTACCCTATGTAATCTACAGGATACCAAGAAAGGAAAAGTGGAAGGGGAAGGCTAAGCTGCGCTCTCAGGCAAAGGAAATCCCCATGAGATCTAAACTTTCCTGTAGGGATTGTCATCTGAATAATATAGCGAGAGAATGAAGGATGGCGGAGAAGTCCGCCATACCTTGTTGCTCTGGCGAGCCTCGAATATTAATCTATAGCTTTGGTGGGCGAGTCGGGGGGCAACAGCTGCATTTATAGCTCCGAAACTGTCAATATCTAGGTAGAATGGCAAAGAAAGAAGGCCATTAAATATATTCACTCACTAAAATTGTACCGGGTGAAACAAGACAGACGGGAGATCCCGCGTTCTATCTCCGGCGACCGCCCAAACTGGCCCTTGGGTTTTTCGTCGTTTCCCCGTGTCGACAGCCGAATGCTGGGGTGATTCATATTCTACTACGATTCTCCTTCATTTCCTGTACCCATCATTTTCCTTGTCATCTGTTTGAGGGTTGTAGAACCAGGCGACGGTGTACAGCGGTGGCTGTATGCTCTGTAGATGTTTCTTCTCTGGCGTCGCTGCGGGGACTGCTCAGTTAGGTCTCTCCTCCGAGTGGGTACCAATCCCGGGGGGACTGCCGGAGTTTCCGTGGCTTGTACGCAACATTGGCAGACGTCGTGCGTTCAATCTGGAAACATTAGGGACTCCATCTGTGCTTGCACCCGTCGTTGCACCCGTCGTCCTCCTCCTTCCCGGGGTCACTAGTAGAAGCACAGGGGGTCAACTGGCCTGCGTATGGTGTTCTGCACCGGTTTCGGGGCCCTCCTGCGTTAGTTCGTACTTTCAACCTTACCACTATCATGTACTTTTTGCTTTAAAGATATCTTTAATTTTCTGTGTAGTACGATTCTGCGTATCTGTTATGGCTTACAGATTACATAAAATTACACAAAATTCTTTCCGAATGAAGAGAACATCTCAGGGCACTCCCATGAAATTGAAGAAACATTTTATTTGTCATATATCTTAAATATGTGGCATTTTAATAAAAAAAAACCCGGAAAAGTTTTTGTGAAAATAAAAAATTTCGAAAATTTTTTACTTATAGGCTAATTTATGGAGGTGGATTTTCTGGAAAATCTTCGTGGTGCATTCTGGGAAGACGCTTAACTTAAATACTAAGTTATGTACTTAACCGACTTTTCGTTTTTGAGTTCACACATACACACATACACACGAACTTTTTTTTTGTAAAATACGTTTTTCTGAATTTAGGGAGCATCAATATTCTACCCTTATTTAATTTATTTTATTTTTATACATCTAGCTTCTACAAACTCTTCCTGCAGAAGTTTTTTCTTCTATCTACTTCACTTTCACGCTAATTGAGATAAAATTGAAGGTTCATACTCTTTCCAACATCGCGAGAAACAACTGATGGCTGACGGTACCTTAAAAAAATCTGATGTGATACACTCATATGACTTCTCTTACTTTCTTATTTTATTACTATTCTTACTAAAGCTTATGCTTCTACTTACTTCATATTAATCCAAATAAACCTTTACAGAATTAGCTACATTACACATTTCGTGATAGATACAAAGAGAACAGCGATAGTCAAATGTTTAACAACTGAACGCTATATGCTGGCCTTAAAATTCCATACTGTTTCCATGACATCGCGAGAAACAACTGAATGTTGACAGGACTTTAGAAGAATGGGTAAGTATTGAACAATTAGAATATTAACAGCGGATATCTCGGAAACGGCTGATGGCAGAAAATAAGTATTTGAAATAAGTTGTGTGTTTTAAAGATCCACATTTTCGGCTATCTTTTAACGTTATGAATTAGATTTCACAAACTATTCCCAGAAATTTTAAGATATACGTTTTATTTGTGATACAAATACCTTTTATATGTGGTATTTTAATAGAAGTCGTTACAGACATTTTTCAGAAAAGAAATTTCAGGAAATGTCCCATGTAAAGGGTAGTTAGAGTTTGAGGGATTTTCTTGAAAATCTTCGCCTTTGAAAGATACTGCACTTAAATACCAAGTTTGATATTTAACCGACCTTTCGTTTTTGAGTTCACACACATACCCACAAATCCTCAGGCAGACACACTGACTGAACATATACTGACCTTTTTATCACAATCCTTTTTGAGATTCAGGAGACCTCAAAATATGTATTTCCGGTGAAAATCGATATGGAAATTTTGGGTGGAATGCAATACCTCTTCTACGAGGGGCACTATTTATATTTTGAGCCCAATAATTAAAACAAAGTAATTTCTGATTTAAAACTGCTTTATTGTTTTTCAAAATATTCTCCTTTATGATCAATACACTTTTGCATCCGTTTGAACCATTTGTCAAAGCATTTATTCCAGTCTTCTTGAGACACCTCCAAAACATGGTTTTTGAAGGCATCAACGGCTTCTTCCGCCAACGAATATCGTTGTCCACGCAATTTATTCTTGATGTTCGGGAACAAAAAGAAGTCATTGAGTGCCAATTCAGGACTGTATGGCGGATGACCCATCAATTCGATTTTTTGAGCCTTCAAACACTCTGTTGTTAGACGAGATGTATGTGCGCTCGCATTGTCTTGATGAACAACGATCCTACGTTTCTTGTTGGTTTTCCTTACTTCACCGAAGACTTCCAGCACACAAATGGTTGTGCACCATTCGGCATTGACCGTTTTACGTTCCTCTAAATGTGCTGTTGCCACATAGCCAGTTGCGACCATTTGCTTCGAAGCGCTTCTTCCTTACCGCCATTCGGTTTAATTACGTCATTATTAGTTCAGCGAGCCCTTTGTCTCAAAGGAGAGGTGCAGAATTGAACCTCGGACTACATGCGTTTCCTACTTCGTAAACAGGTTGATGTATGTAGAACAGTTTTTCTCTAGGACATAATGTGCGTTCTTTGCACGCAAGATGGAAGTGATCATCAATCACAGAATTTGCATGGTTGAATGCTAAGCCGAGACACACTACGCTACAAAAACCGTCCAATTATTTGAGATACCTATCAGCATACATGCTGAGATTGGGAATTGATGAGACGCAAAGAAAAGAAGTTCCAAATGTAAATACTGGAAAGATACGATACAAGTCCCATTTCACTAAGGTGACTTCTAAACTGCTGATATCAACCTCCTCCACTCATCTTTGCTAGTCCTCTGCCAGAGGTATTAGGATTAACTCGCTTCAAAGTATTGAGGTCATGCACAGATAAACGACTGGCGGCAACGGCCGAATAAATCTGAGGACCAGTGTAAAATTCGGGAGGGATGGGGGGGTCCATGATTTTCGAAAAATTCAAGTATTTTCAGATCATTACCTCAAAATACTTTTTACGAAATTGATACAGTTATTATCGAGAAATCCTAAACCTACCTCAAAATAGAAAAGCCCACAAATTTTCTTGATAAGATAATAGAGATCCAGAGTTTATCATGAGAGATTCTGGAGCTCGAGTTGTGATAATGTTGAGTATTTAGCACTTTTCATAACTCAGATCACAGTGCCGAGGGTGGATTGCTACCAAACTGATTAACTTATAGGCTAAATGACAAGGACGTGGAATGTGGTGTTGAAAGGAAATTCTTTGTTTCCAAATGATTGTGCAGAACCACCTTCAATTACTGTGTTCGTGTAAACTTCAAGTTAGATTCCTTCCACTTTATAACCTTCACAAGAAAACTTTATATATTGTTTTTCCTCATATAAAACTATAACAGCAATAGACCTTGAATGTATGTATATTTAACTCAACACCAACCTTTCTATGTATAAAATTTGGAAAACGAATTAACAATAATATCGTTTTCAATAACTCAGCTTTTCCAAAACATCACATACACTGTTACAAATATTCTACTTAATAAGTGCCATTGAAACCATACAGCTCATTCGACCAGTTTAAGAATGACTACTGTATGTTTATTATTACAATTTCTAGATCAACAAACAATATGGAAATACAAATTTAGAAGCATTTAATCGACTTTACTAATTGGCATGGCCTTCGCTTTCCTACGCATTTAGAAATCATTTCCGAAAATATACGTACGTAGTGTGTTGTGTTACATTTGTGATTTTCTACTTACAAAATGATTACGGTTGAATTTAGAATAAAGCCGAAACCTAGACATACGTCGTAATTCGCTGCTCGCGAGTCCCCTGCTGAAATGTTGCTTGTCGCCGACAAGGCCACGTCAGGCTGTCTTCTTCTTCCGTTGGTCCAGTTGGGGAGCGGAGGAAACTTTAGCGATCACCCTGCTCTTCCGCATGTAGTGGCGATTTGGAGAACTTCTGCCCTGTATCTGACATAGTCTCAGTAGCGACATCAGATACTTGCATAGCTAATATGTGTGGCAGTAATTTGTATCACAATAATGTAAATGCCAGAGCGATTGTAGTGTAAATAAGCATTATTGTATGACATTGATTTGAGATGTTTGTTAATTATATGCATTGTTAGGAAATAAGTTTACACGGCCTCACTGAAACTGACAATAAGAGGGGGTAACAATGAGCGAGAGGGTGAGTTGTTTATCAATTAGAAGAGACAAACAAATGACGTCAGATTGGCGTGCTTTTCTATAGAAATGGCGGGAGTGTTTTCCCTAGAGCATATGTGTTCATAATTTTGATTGGATATAAAAATAGACGCTAATGTTGGCGCGTTTTATTAACCAATAGCAGCTCGGTTATAATCTTTAGGCATATCGGGGTGTGGGAGTATAAAACAGCTAAAGTCAGAGGCAGATTTCGTCAGTCCAACAGAAGCATTCGCGTGTAATACGTCGATCAGTTCAACATAAGTATTCGTGAGTTATACGCCGCGTAGTTCAACGGAAGCATACATCAAGTACACGTTACGCAATTCTACAGAATCTCTCGCGTCTTAAAGTTTGTTATAAATGTGAAACCCGCGAATTAATAATGTGCAGTAAATGAGTGATTATAGTGATATTAGAAAATATAACAGTTTCAGTCTGGCGTGTATCACGAGTCAATATGTGAACTTAATTAATTGTGACGGTAATAAAAGTGTAAAAACAAATTCTTTTATCAGTGTTATCTTTGAGTAACAAATCCTTTCCGTTTACACACCTTGATCAAGAGATATGCTCGACTGAATAATAATAATAATAATAATAATAATAATAATAATAATAGCTAGCCGGAGGACAATGAACCCAACATTCAAAGTAGTAAAACAATAACAGGCGCCCAGAAATAAGATAACACGAAGTGACCGCGACAAATTGGCTACCATACGTGGTGCAGATAAACATGAAGCATCTTCCAACTATCTAAAAAATATTATACTTCATATGTTACCCAATTTTGTGATGGGTCAATGATTCTGGTGGCTAAATATATCTCTTCGGATAGGATCTGCGCCTCTGCTCACAATATTCTGGACTGTCGTGAGGGGAGTAATTGTGCGTAACGCCACAAATTAAATAAGTAATGATAATAAAAGTGAATAAATATGAAACAAATCAAATACATAGGCAACTGACTGGTTATGTGATAACTTAATTCCCTGTGTCACTTCAACCGGGTTTATTCTGCCTGTAACCCATACAGGGAAAAACGATTCCAACATCACTGTTTTATTTTTCCTTTAAGCTCTTCATTCTAATGAATTTACATAAAACTAGTGCGCATAGGTGCAATAAAATGAATGAAAGATCAAAGGACACCGTGGCGATAGAGAGTTGTGATTGTTTCAATTTCCTGGTATTATTACACTGGGTTTGCCTCTACTTCATCAACAAAATATTTTGTGTGAAGTTAGGGTTGAGGCTTTGGAATTCTGGAAATGTTCACTTGAATTATCAAAATCCATTTTTTACACTTTTAAACTCTAGTAAACTCTACTCCATATATACCAGTCATATACGCAATTATTGTAGCAGTCTTAATTTGAAACATAACTTACATTTATTTCTTAAATAAAATCTAAGTTTTCTGAAAAATATCTCGTGCAGGGACTTTCCTTCTTGTTTAAGAGAAAACAGGCACACATGTTGCTCACAGTAACGTTCATTGCTGCTCTGAGAAATCTAATAGGTGAATTGGTAAATCCTAAAATGCTGTTAAAATGCAAATTTTAAATATACAGTATGAAGTAGGGTTTACCTTTACGTTGTTTGCACACGATTTGGTCACCAATTTGAAGTAGTTCTTATTTTAGGAGGAGTTTTATTGTATTTCGACTGTTGGGGAGCCGAACACTTGAAGTAGTTGCAACCACACGTATGATACTAAGTTTTCCGGTAGCCTTTGCCCCAAGTTTAAAAATGTTAACTTTGTAAATTGACTGTTTCTTTAAATATTATATATTTATGTTTGCCTCGGCTGCGTCAGTATTATTGTTAGAGACATGAATTTCTTTGCAGGGAGTGGTGCGGCTAAGAATGTAGACTTACATAGATTATAATTTGTACTTCACCTCATTTATTAATTCTTTAAACGATTAAAATAACACTTCACTGATAGAGAGAGAGAGAGAGAGAGAGAGAGGGCTGTGAGATTATTTATTAATTACTAGCATTTTTTAACACGTAAACTATTTTTCTCAAATTGGATACGTATTAAACTTCGTGTCTCGCGTCCAGTTAGTAACACTGTCTGCTAGCAACTGACTTCTGAATTTGTACAATTTGCCCTATTTCAGTTTCTGATTGGCTAATCCTACTCCAATAGAATACTTTCATTTAACTTAAGCTTTTTTCTGGTTGTTGATTGGCTGTTTATAAACTGTCTCAAAAATTACATTATTGTTGCTCGAATAATGCTTAGTAGCATTATTAAACTTTCTTACTCATTATTGCCTCATTGTTCGCAACTTTTAACTTATTATTCTCACAGCTCCTACATTATTAAATTACGTAATACATTCACATAACATTATTGACATGTACATAATAATATAAACATTAATACAATGGCTGTTACATGCATTTTATATTTTATATTATACACATATTGCTTTAAGGCGGGATGTTATATTTTGTATTATATAATTTGACTGAAATCATTTAAGTGTTAAAAATACTGCCTCAAGTAAGAACAAACTAGTTAATTCTGCTTATTTCAGAACACGGAATTTAAAAAGGTTTCCTAAGACAGAGGTTTGTCCACAAGGATTATTTTAAAATTTACACAATGGCCACCAAAAGGCCATCATAATAATCATCATTAAAAACAATACGGTTTAGATCATGTAGTCTCTTCCACCTCCACGTAGTGTTAATTAAATTGGCCACTCCATTGTCTTGGTCGCCCTGCAGTATGTCTTAATGGCATAAACATTTCAATTATTTCTTGAAATACCTTATTGGTTTTTACGTAGCTTATACATAATGCCAATGAGATGTATTGGTTATGTTCCAGCATTTTAGAGAACAGTGACTGAAATTTTCAGTCTTTGCATCTAATCTACGTGGCCTTAAATACGCAATTAAATATCTATTTGCCTTTTCGATTTGATCTTTGCTATTCAACTACATAAACACAAACACTGACACATACATATGTATTTCCATTTTTCTTTCTTTCTTTCTTTCTTTCTTTCTTGCTTTTTTGCTTTCTTTATTTCTTTTTTTCTTGCTTTTTTGCTTTCTTTCTTTCTTTCTTTCTTTGGATTCAGGGGCACTAAAAGGTGCCTTTCTGTAGTAAGTTTGGGTATAAACGACAGAAACTAAAATTTTCAACGCCATTGAAAATGTTCTTGGCAGAGAAAGTACGGAGGGAGGGGGTGGGCCTTTGTGAACTAGGTAATGGAGAAAAAAATATATAACATGTTACATTCACATGCCTTTCACTACGCACTATGTTTACTTTTATCTAACTTCCACAAAGTATTCTTACGAAAGCTTATTCTTCAATCTACGTCATCTTAACCGATATAAACATTTGCAGAAAAGTTTCATCACATATTACCGAGCGGGTTGGCTCAGGCGGTTCCGTCTGTAGCCCGCATTCGGGAGGTCCCGGGATTGATCCATTCTGGCCCATGGTTTGCGGTGTTTTCTCCGGGTCGTCAGGTGAATGGTTCATCTTCTACCACGACTCTCCTTTGCTTTACTCATCATCCTCCTTGTCATCTGTTTCAGGTTGTAGGACCAGGCGACGGTGTTCTGCGGGTTGCGGCTGGGCGGTGGCTTGCGCTCTGTGAAGGTTTCCGTGGTACCGCTGCATTAGGCCTCTCCTCAGCGCGAGGCTCCGCTCCGGGAGACATTGGAGGTTGGTGGTTTGTGGGCAGGAACCGTGCGGCGGAGGATCTGTTCTATCTGGAAACGTTACGGACCCCGTCCATGCTGGCGCCCTTCGGCATCCGGTTCTGGTCGCCCTTCGAGTCTCTCTCCTCATTCTCCCCTCCAAGGGGGCTTTTTGGAAGCAAAAAGTCCCTCTGGCGTCGTGCGGTACTCTGCCTCGGTTCCGGTGGTCCCTCCGTGACACGTATCTTTACCTTTCATCACACATTTCGTTGAAGATACAAGCTACAGGAAACTGAATCAATTGTTAGAGGTTTAAAACCGCGATGCTATATGCTTCCATGACATCGCGATAGCACTTTAAAAAAGATTACGCTTTGAAAAGTTCAACCCAATAAAAGGCTGATGTCACAAAATAGTTGTTTAAAATAAATTGTGTGTTTTAATGGCATCTACATCTTTTTGTATCTCAAAAAGTGTGACTTTCTTGTGGCGTTTGAAAATCTAATATCAAAGCATTGGGAAGTACGAAAAAGAATGATTTCATTATTAACTCCTAAGCATTAGATAAACACTCACACACATATTTGTGTAGTATGAACATTATCTATTTCTCATAGTTTACTCATTATACAAAATTATATAAAATTCCTTTCAAATGAATATACTTCACAGGCTATTCCCAGAAATTTCAAGATATACATTACATTTGTGGTGTAAGTATCTTAAATATATGGTACCTCAATCAAAATCCTTAGAAACAAATTTGAGAAAATAAAAGATATCATTTTTTTACTTTCTCTATTACGTATAGTAAGTAGGGGAAGTATTGTATTCCACCCAAAAATTCGATACCGAGATTTCACCGGAAATATATGTTTTGAGACCCCCTGAATCCAAAAAAAAAGCATTTTTGGAAACACGTCCGTATGTGTGTCTGTGTGTCTGTGAACAGCATAACTCAGAAACGAACAGTTAGGTAAACACCAAACTTGGTATATAGGTTCAGTATCTTCCAGAGATGCGACACAAAGGTTTTAAAGAAAATCCCTCCAACCAAAATTACCCTTTACATGGAACATTTTTCGAAAAGTTTAATTTTCTCAAAAATGGCTCTAACGATTTTGATTAAAATATCATATGTTTAAGATACTTTCATGACAAATAAAATGTATATCTTGAATTTTCTGGGAATGTCTCCAAAAGTATTCTTCATTGTGAATGACTTTTGCATAACTGGTAAACCATAAGAGATAGACAAAATGTTACTACACAAAAATGTAGATCGCGTTAAAATACACAATTTATGTCATATACATTTTTGTTGTTGAGTGAACCATTTTCGAGATATTGCTTGTTATTCCCTTAAATCTTTCAATACTTATTTTCTCAAATAGGAATTCGTTATTCATTTTTTTGTCTTGTATATGCAAAGAGTATTAATCTGTGGGAAAGGGAATGGTGCTGCACCTAGCAACCAGCTATTAAGAGATATGTATATGCTTAAAGGCTACTGTATTTCTAAATTCCCCTTGTAAATATATATATTCCCCTTACATCTACAAGAAACTTAGCAATAAGATAGAATCTGCAAATGTTTTTCTCGATTAACATGAAGTAGATGGAGAATAAGCGTTTGTAAAAATAGTTTGTACAAGAGTAGAGAAAGTCATGTGAGTGTAACACTTCAGATTTTTTTATGTCCTGGACATGCAAAGGGATTGGAATGCGCCACATAGCAACCAACGCTTAAAAGATTTGACTATCGCTTATAACCTACCATATTCCTCGTGCATCTACAAGAAAATTAGCAGTAAGATTGACATCTCCATATCTCGGTTAACATGAAGCATATGGAGAATAAGCGTTTCTAAAAATAATTTGTACAAGAGTAGAGAAATTCATATGAGTGTAACACATCAGATTTATTTTGTCTTGGATATGCAAAGAGAATGGTGCTGCACCTAGCAACCAGCTATTAAGCGATATGTCTATGCTTAAAGGTTACTGTATTTATATATTGCCCTTACAAAAACAAAACAAGGGGAACATAGTAGGCCTTACGCGATAGTCAAATATTTTTAGAACAGGTCGCTATGTGTAAAATGTAATTCTCTTTGCATGTCAAAAGATTGTTCCTGAAAATGTTTATTTAGATTAATATGAAATAGATGGAGAATAAGAGTTTGTAAAAATAGTTTGTACAAGAGTAGAGAAAGTCATGTGAGTGTAACACGTCATATTTTTTCATGTAAAATGCAGTTTGGAGTGGGAGAATTTTCTTGAAAATCTTCATGTCACATGGTTAGAAGATACTGAATTTACATACCCAGTTTGATATTTATCGAAAATTTGGTTTTAAAGTTATGCTATTGATAAACATGCACACACAGAAAATTTTATAAACATCTCGTGTTACATTCACATAGCTTTCTCTTCCCTCTTTGTTATTTAGTGGGTATACAGGCTATTCTTACAAAGGTTGATTTCAAGTGCAAATCATTGCCTGAATGAACAATTTTATCAATTACATGTGAACTCCAAGCTTTAATACTTATTACAGTTGATAAACATAACGGTATCATTAAGTTACTTGTGCACTGCGTGTTTTAATCTCACCAAATATATAATAATTTTTGACAGGCATAATGAAAATTTTTAGAATTTGAACAACGGAAAAATAAAAAAGAAGTAAAAAATCTGATGTGTTACACTCACATGACTTTCTCTACTCTTGTACAAACTATTTTTACAAACGCTTATTCTCCATATGCTTCATGTTAATCGAGATATCGAGATGTCAATCTTATTGGTAATTTTCTTGTAGATGCAAGGAAAATATGGTAGCGTTTAAGCGATAGTCAAATATTTTAACGCTGGTTGCTATGTGACGCATTCCATTCTCTTTGCATGTCCAGGACATAAAAAAAATGAATAACGAATTTGAGAAAAAGTATAAGTATTGGAAAATTTAAGGAAATAACACGCAATATCTCGAAAACGGTTCACTCAACAAAAGAAATGTATATGACATAAGTTGTGTATTTTAATGCGATCTACATTTTGTGTGTAGTAAAATTTTGTCTATCTCTTATGGTTTACCAGTTATGCAAAAGTCGTTCACAATGAAGAATACTTTTGGAGACATTCCCAGAAAATTCGAGATATACATTTCATTTGTCATGACATTACCCTAAACATATGATATTTTCATCAAAATCGTTGGAGCCATTTTTGAGAAAATTAAAATTTTCGAAAAATGTTCCATGTAAAGGGTAGTCTGGGGTGGGGGGATTTTCTTGAAAACCTTCGTGTCGCATCTCTGGAAGATACTGAACCTAAATACCAGGTTTGGTGCTTATCCGATTGTTCGTTTTTGAGTTATGCTGTTCACAGTCACACACACACAGACACACACACACACACACACACACAGACACACACACGGACATGTTTCCAAAAATGCTTTTTCTGGATTCAGGAGGTCTCAAAACGTGTATTTCCGGTGAAATCTCGGTATCGAATTTTTGGGTGGAATGCAATACTTCCCCTACTTACTATACGTAGTAGAGAAAGTAAAAAAATCTGATGTGTTACACTCACATGACTTTCTCTACTCTTGTACAAACTATTTTTACAAACGCTTATTCTCCATATGCTTCATGTTAATGGAGATATCGAGATGTCAATCTTATTGGTAATTTTCTTGTAGATGCAAGGGGAATATGCTAGGTTTTAAGCGATAGTCAAATATTTTAACGCTGGTTGCTATGTGGCGCATTCCATTCTCTTTGCATGTCCAGGACATAAAAAAATGAATAACGAATTTGAGAAAAAGTATAAGTATTGGAAAATTTAAGGAGATAACACGCAATATCTCGAAAACGGTTCACTCAACAAAATAAATGTATATGACATAAGTTGTGTATTTTAACGCGATCTACATTTTTTGTGTAGTAAAATTTTGTCTATCTCTTATGGTTTACCAGTTATGCAAAAGAAAGTCGTTCACAATGAAGAATACTTTTGGAGACATTACCAGAAAATTCGAGATATACATTTCATTTGTCATGACATTACCCTAAACATATGATATTTTAATCAAAATCGTTAGAGCCATTTTTGAGAAAATTAAAATTTTCGAAAAATGTTCCATGTAAAGGGTAGTCTGGGGTGGGGGGATTTTCTTGAAAACCTTCGTGTCGCATCTCTGGAAGATACTGAACCTAAATACCAAGTTTGGTGTTTATCCGACTCTTCGTTTTTGAGTTATGCTGTTCACAGACACACAGATACACAGACACAGACAGACACACAGACACACAGACAGACACACACACGGACATGTTTCCAATAATGCTTTTTTTGGATTCAGTGAGTCTCAAAACATGTATTTCCGGTGAAATCTCGGTATCGAAATTTTGGGTGGAATACAATACTTCCCCTACTTACTATACGTAGTAGAGAAAGTAAAAAGAAGGGACACTTGAAACAGTACTATAAAATAATAAAATATAAATTAAACTTAAAATGAAACGGTTCTATGAAATTGGTTCAATCAACATTCCCTTAAAGCGAAAGCCGCTGGGGGAAAATTCACAAAATATATCTTTAATTACAAATGTTTACATTTGTACTCAAGTGTTTCTTTTGGGGTAACAAGCACGTGCCATGAAAATGAGAAACAAAACACAAAACAAAACAAAAAGACTTCGCATTTGAGAAAAGTGTAAATATTTAAGAATTAAAATTCAAGGAATATCTCGGAAATAGTTAATTGTTAACTAAAAGAAACTTGGTACAAATTGTGTGCTTTAACGAGACCTACATTGTTTTTGTAGTAAGGATTTGTCTATCTCTTACAGTTTACCAGTCATGCAAAAGTCATTCAGAATGAGAATGAAGAGGACTTCACAGGCTATGCCTAGAAATTTTATATACATTTCATTTGTCATGAAAACATCTTAAACGTATGGTATTTTAATCAACATCGTTAGAACCATTTTTGTGAAAACCAAAACATTCGAAAATGTTTCCATGCAAAGGGTAGTTAGGGTTGGGGAGGTTTTCTTTGAAGTCTTTTGTGTCACATTCTTGAAATGTGTTGAATTTATAATACCAAGTTTGGTTTTTAACTGACTTTTCATTTTTGAGTTATGCTGTTCAGACACACATACACACAGGTAACACACAAACACACACACACACACATACACACGCGCGCGCACGCCTTCTAAAAACGCTTCTGGGTTCAGGGGGTCCCAAAACATATATATTTGCGGTGAAATTTCGACACCGAACTTTTAATTAGAATACAATAATTTCCTGCTTACTACACGTAGTAGAAAAAGTAAAAATGTGTTTTTATTCAGGAGCCTCAAAACATGTATTTCCAGTGAAATATTGACATCGAATTTTTGAGTGCAGTACAATACTGTTATAAACCGGGGTGAGGCCAAAAGTTTTTCAGCTAAAATATTAAATTTAGTTACCACGGCATAAACATTGGGGGACGTAACTGCAGAGGCAAACGAGAGATACCAGGAAATTGCTGCACAAATCTAAAGTAGGCGTGGGATTTTCATAACAAAATACACATTTGACACATTCCAGCAATCCAGATTAAATAATTGATAAGGTGCCGCTACATTATTCACAACAGATTACAGGAAAGACATTGAAGGGAGATCTTCTACACACACGCAAGACACACGCATTCCTACACACGCATTCACTCGCCCTGAAGACACACACACAATACTCACGTTACTAATGACGC
The DNA here is from genome assembly GCA_030765065.1 of Deroplatys truncata. Taxonomy (NCBI): domain Eukaryota; kingdom Metazoa; phylum Arthropoda; class Insecta; order Mantodea; family Mantidae; genus Deroplatys; species Deroplatys truncata. Next base: position 22,335,229 of record CM060979.1, read on the forward strand.
CACCAGATTAGGGAGGTGGGGAGGGAAATGTCACGTCGGACGAAATTCAAACTCCCAATCAAAATGATTATACACAACAATGTGATGCTACACAGCAATAATGTGTCCGACGCGACAATGCACACACATATGCTAAAATACTTTCTCTTTACTCTTACAGATAGGTGGTACACCAAGTAAAATATATTCGTGGATAAACTTCTTTACTTGTGTTAGTATTAAAGGATGTTTATATAAACGCATTTCAAGTGATGAATGATATTATATTATTTGGGATTTTATACCATAACTTTATTTAGGGGCGACAAATGATGATGATTATTATTATTTATTACATATTGATTAATTCCTTCCTTCCTTCTTCTGGAGCACCTAAATTAATTATAATAGCCATGTATCCCCTATTCACCAGATGGAGACACTTGTACGGAGTGACACTTCTGCGGAGAGGCATTTGTACGGAGCGGTTTCCGCTATCTGTTGAGTCAGAAGTGGAATGTTGGCACTTGTACGGAACTGCCACTAATGGCTTAATAACAATTAAATGAAAAATTTCACATATACTACTTTGCATCCGTAAAACCAAGCGAGATGGCGCCGCGGTAGCGTGTGGGGTTAGCATTCGGGATGTCCCGGATTGGATTCCTCGCGACAATTCACTCTGACTCATGTGTTTTTCGTCGTTTACCCTGATCAGTAGGCGAATGCTGGGGTGATTTCTCTTCTATAACGATTTCCTGTCCCCCATTCCCTGTAACCACCATTTCTTTCTCTGTTTCAGGGTTGTAAAATCAGAAGACGGTGTTTGGCGTGTTGTGCCCCAGCGGTGGAGGCGACGCAAGTAGATGATCTTCTTGCTGGAGAGTGTTGTGGTGAGTGTTACGGCTTCTTTAGATTTTCTTTTCTTTGGACACTCGGATCATGTAACAGACACTTGACCATTATTTTGACTGCCTTATGATTTCAGTGTGCCTTTTTTCTGGGTTTATTTCAAAGCTCTCCTCTTCGGGATGTGCTTTCTATCCCATCGCAAGATTTACACGTGTTATGCCGAAATAAAGAACGCTTGTTACATCGTTAAATTTGGTCATATAGGAGTTAGTTATGGATAGTGTATAGCTTTACAGGCTTCCGGCGTATTATCCCTTTTAATATATGGTATTTAAATGAATCTAGGCATATGTCCAAACTTCTTAAACCAAACTGTAAGTGTATTATTATTTTTCTTTAGTGCTTCAAGATATTGGACGAACTTTTAACCAGTTGTACATCAAGACTGCAAGATTTATTCACGATTTGTATACAATACCAGTAGTATGAATTTTAGCTATAGCGCATTTTTACACGGTAAATCATTGGTATAAATGTATCTGGCCATTGAAATTCTTATGGATCCTGGAATGTATTAGGGCGGATCGAAAAGTAACGCACAATAATGTTTTTACAAAAAAGCTTAATAGTTAAAACAACAACAAAAATCACTAATGAACATACAGCTTTTACCTACTTTTCGACCTAGTCACCAAGTTTCTTAACACATTTCTCCCATCGTGATACCAGTTTCACTATGCCCTGTTAGTAGAAGTCCGTTTCCTTGAGTATAGCCATCTGCGGACTGTTGATTTCACTTTCGCAAGGCGCTGGCCGACCAGGTTTCTGCATGGGACCAAACAGATGAAAGTCCGACGGTGCAAGATCCGGACTGTATGGTGAGTGCTAGATCACCTCCCAATCAAATGTGGTGATTTTCTGACAAGCAGCAGCAACATGGGGACGAGTACTGTCATTAAGAAATTTTGACATCGTCAACATTCATGTTCTGGCGTTTGTCACAAAGGGTACGACGCGACTTCACCAAAGTTTTCATGTAGGCTGCAGCATTCACAGAGCAAAGTCCACCAATACAACACCATGCATATCCCAGAACACCATCACACGCACTTTCCTAGCAGATTGAGTCACTTTGAATTTTTTCTTCACTAGAGAACCAGCATGTTTCCCTTTCATAAAGTTATGCCTTTCTGCGGCGTACCGCGTTAGGTGATCCAAGCTCGTCATCATTCGCTGGCCCTTGTGGTTGTCTGTAAGGTTCTTAGGTACCCAGCGAGCACTAACTTTACGAAATTTAAACGTGTCATGAACAATATCGTACACTGCACCACAGGAAATGTTGAACTGTTGCGATAAGATTCGCAGTTGCACACGCGGATCGTTCAAAATTGCCGCCTCAATGCCTCTGACATTCTGCGGGGTTGCAGCTGTTACGGCCTCCCGGAGCGTGGCGAATCACTAAGATTCACACGGCCCTCTAGGGAGAATACACACCACCTGGAGACATTGCTACGGCCCATACACGCCACGCCCTTTGGCTCACAAATATCGAACCACACCTCTTTGCTCTTCACACGTGGACGACAGTACATGCGCGTCATTCACGCTTCTCTCGTTAGAGCTGCGCATAAAACAAAAGTACCCTCTGTAGTAAAAACTTCAAACTATATCTTTGTGAAATTTCAACATTGCAGCTGCAATACCAAGGCCAAAAAAAAGAGAAAAGATTATTGTGCGTTACTTTTTGATTCGCCCTAGAATTATCATCTCGTGTTTATATAACGGTAGTAAGAAATAAGTGAGACCAAGGGGGAGACCTGTAGTGCACTAGTCCTCAACCAGATTTCAAGCAGCTGAATGTTCAAATGGATATCCGAAAAAGTGCAATATAATTTGTGTTGTATAAAAATGTTCAGTGACGTACCTATTCAATAAGTCATGGTCTACCACTAATTGTTTAGCAATTAAAAATACTGTTGGGGCTTATTATAGGTTTTATTTTAATTAGCAATATGCGAAGTTAAGTTCGGCTCCCTTCAAAGGTCCCTTATATTGCGACTCCCAATTGTCAGGTAGCTGGTCACCCCTGATGTATGACTTACATTTACTTATCTGTTACTGTTTTGATGTATACCGTCGTCGTTGTTGGAAAGGCAGAAATTGCAAGCATATTTCTAAAATAAATAATAATGCATAGATCGAAAGGAATACCATAAGTAGTTTTTTTAGACAACACGGCCTAAAGTGTGATAATATACATTGTGACCAACTGTGTTTTCAAGTCCAATCACATGGCAGTTACCCTTTATATTTCCTTATGTTCAATAACTCGTCTTTAGGGCCGTTTTCACCAAACGCGATTAAAGTCTAGAATAGTAACTCCAGAGTAACATTAACCCGGTGGTTGTTACTCCCGAGTGGCATGTATTCGTTGCACCATGCTTGTGTGGAGGTTAAAGTACTCCCGAGTTAGTACTCCAATAATTATACCAGAAAAGTGCCGATCGCGAGGTTTCTCATAGTTTGTGAGCAGCAATGTTTACAGCCTTTTCTCGCCGTTTTAAGGAATTTAGTGCGAGTAAACGAAAGTTTTTAAAGGTTAAAGCTACGGAGAAAGAAGTAAACGAAAGCGCTGGTAAGTAGAAATACATGGTAATAGATAATATTTTCGAAAAAATGTAACTTAAATTTTCGTTAAAATGAAATTATCCTGTTAACTTATACTTTTTGTGTTAAATTTACAGAATCATGTTAGACGAAGGAAAGCGAAAGAGAAGTGCAAAATGGCATTCTTAGTATAATTCTAAGTCCTATTGCTTTCTGTGGTAGAAAAATTTATAAGAGAAGAGATGGTTCAACTATGCGCCACAAGAAGCATACTGGTAGAAAGCTGCAGAAAAATATAATGCTGGCACCACTATGGGACACGGAACTGCAGCTAATATAAAGGCAGAGTCAGAGCTGCTAAAAAAGCTGCAAAGAAGGATTTAGCTAATAAACGAATAGCTGCAAATAAGACAGGTGATACATTTGTTTTCTTTTTAATATGCAACATGAATATGTAGTGTAAGCGTTTGTTCTATTCTTTCTTCTAATATGTAGGTGGTGGACCGCCAAGGTCAGATCATAGTGATGATCCAGTATTCACCAAAGTACTCAGTCACATTGGTAAAAATCCTCATCTTCATCGCTAGAACTGTCCTCAAAAACCATTCTAATCAATCCTGCAGCGGTGCAACCATTGTAAAGTGCTGGCTAGCAGTTACTCTGTACTTTATTCCACAATATTTCGCCGAGTAACGTTACTCTCTGATTTACTCTCGCATACGCAATTTATTCCAGAGTATGTTGTTGGTGAAACGCTCAAAGGGTTTACTCGCGAGTAAACCACGTTTTACTCGAGAGTAAAAGTTACTCACGTTTGGTGAAACCGACCCTTAGTTTGATTAGGTTTTACTTTTCATTATGTATTTTTACATGATTAATTTCTAATGCAGGTCGCATTATCTGTTCACAATACGAATCGCTATACTTCAATTTATCGCAATTCGTTGTAGCGTTAACCTATACGTTATATTGGCAACCTTTGATATAAAACGTTAGCATTTTATTTAACCTACATAGAGATTAAATGGCGGAAATTATGAATTCAGAAGAAACTGAAAAATTACAGAAGCAGCAGGAATATTATTACTAAAAGTGCTTACCCAAAAAATACAGAAAGCAATATGATATATCATTTTAATCGCTTCATTGCCTTGTGTAAGGCAAAACACGTTGAAAATAGTTTCACTGAAAATGACTGCTAGCGAACCAACAAAACATTAAAACATCTGGTATCTCGCTTTCTAAACGTGATCTCTGTTAGTTTCAGGAATCAACATAATATTATTAATATTTTACAAATTCCAGCGTTATCTAAAAAAAATCTGATGTGTTACACTCACATGACTTTCTCTACTCTTGTACAAACTATTTTTACAAACGCTTATTCTCCGTCTACTTCATGTTAATCGAGATAAAAATTTGCAGACTCTATCTTATTGCTAAGTTTCTTGTAGATGTAAGGGGAATATATATATTTACAAGGGCAATATAGAAATACAGTAGCCTTTAAGCATAGACATATCTCTTAATAGCTGGTTGCTATATGCAGCACCATTCTCTTTGCCACAGATTAATGACAAAAGACAAAAAAAATGAATAACGAATTCCCATTTGAGACAATAAGTATTGAAAAATTTAAGGGAATAACAAGCAATATCTCGAAAATGGTTCACTCAACAAAAAATGTATATGACATAAATTGTGTATTTTAACGCGATGTACATTTTTTGTGTAGTAAAGTTTTGTCTATCTCTTATGGTTTACCAGTTATGCAAAAGTCGTTCACAATGAAGAATACTTTTGGAGACATTCCCAGAAAATTCAAAATATACATTTCATTTGTCATGAAAATATCTTAAACATATGATATTTTAATCAAAATCGTTAGAGCCATTTTTGAGAAAATTAAAATTTTCGAAAAATGTTCCATGTAAAGGGTAATCCGGGGTGGGGGGATTTTCTTGAAAACTTTCGTGTCGCATCTTTGATAGATACTGAACCTAAATACCAAATTTGGTGTTTATCCGACTGTTCGTTTCTGAGTTATGCTGTTCACAGACACACAGACACACACACGGACATGTTTCCAAAAATGCTTTTTTTGGATTCAGGGGGTCTCAAAACATGTATTTCCGGTGAAATCTCGGTATAGAATTTTTGGGTGGAATACAATACTTCCCCTACTTACTATACGTAGTAGAGAAAGTAATAATATATTCTACACGTGTTAAAAGTGGTTCTATTTTGCTCCGCAAACATTCCTACTCGGAAAATAAAACTCTACTTTTACCCATTGTATCGAAATCTACTATTGCACAACCCTATCATTATAAACAAGTTGTTACTGTATTAGATTTCATGCATAATTGTTGGCTCATTATGACATTCGTGTCAATTATAGCAATGTAATATTTCCTATGGTAATGATGTAATACCAGTACTCCAAGTTTCCGTGGCTTATAATGTGGAGATGAAAATCAAAACCATTGTACATTATTAAATATAGAACAATTAAGATCTGAATTTATAATTACTTACTATGCTCTGCTGATAATAAGCTACATCATAGACTAACACCTGCTTACTTCTCTCCCAGGAAGGGAATGAATTGCTTATCGGTTCAACATGCCAGGTAATAACAAATGAAATACAGGGAAAGAAGCTAACGTCTTGTTTACGAACATGAAGACGCTATCATTTATGTCAGTTATGGATGCCAAATTATTTCACGATTTATTTCCTACAATTTATAATGGTAAGATTGCCTAAAATGTTTTAGCCAATTTATTGCATAAATTAGTACTTTTTGTCAAGTCTGTCCTGTTATGTGACTCGCTTTGGGTCAAGTCTGTTCGCAGCGGCTTGTATTCCCACCAGTCATAGCGGTTCGATTGCACGCTAGAGAGTAGTTTTCATGTTGTCACCCTAGATCTGAATGTGCGTGAGTGATGACATTGTATTAGCAGTTCATCGTTAATTATTGTGTTTCCGTCTGTCAAACGGATGGCCGGGTTTCAATTCCCTGCTGGGGAGTAGCTTTTACTTTCTCTGCCAGCTACTTATTATAGATAAGCCGTATTTTATTCCATAAATTCTCCTGAAACCAATTCAAAAGCATTTTTACAAAAAGTCCGGCGTGTCTCTTTTGTATCCGAGAACAGCATAACTCAAAAACGAAATGAACGATAAATACGAAACCTGATATTTAAGTTCAGTAATTTCCAAAGATGGGACACGAAATTTTTAAAGCAAATTCTCCCACCCCAAACTACCTTTTACATTGTCTAAATCATAGCAATAACGATTTTGATTAAAACAATAGCACGTATGGGCGCACAATAGGGAACTCTGGTCCATCTAGTCTGTAGTCTGCTCCTTCCCTCTACTTCACGAAGCCTCATTTGTTCTGCACGTAGAAGATGACATTAGGCGCTGCCGCCGGGCTGCAAAACTATGACATAATGCCTCAATATCGGAGTACCCTGGTTAACTCTCTTGGGGATTATGCCCCTGAATTCGCCACTTTAGTCAGCATGGCCTGCGGCCACACCAGGTAACACTGGAGCACTCCAACAACAGTGCGCTGCGCTCCATATAATTAATCTAGTGAAGATCAAAATTGACAACCTGATCCCCACAAAAAATTTAAAAGCAGTATCCACCACAGCACCCTAACTGACAGCCGTCGAGGAAGAACATGTTCTGAACATTCTGAATGCACAAGATAGTATTATTAAATGTACTATAGATATAGAAAAGGATCACGTGTAACCTTTTTTGGATTTAACGATAACAAGGAACAATAATACTTTAAAATTTGGGATTTAGAGAGAATGTGCCCATGGGGACAATATATAAAAAAAATCTGATGTGTTGCACGCGCATAACTTTCTCTACTCGGGTACAAGTATTTTTACAAACGCTTATTGCTAATTTTCTTGTAGGTACAAGTGGAATATGGTAGGTTTTAAGCGATAGTCAAATCTTTAAAGAGCTGGTTGCTATGTGGAGTATTTCATTCTCTTTGTATGTCCAGGACATAAAAAACGAATAACGAATTCCCATTTGAGAAACAAACAAATAACAAGCAATATCTCGGAAATGGTTCATTCGACAAAAATGTAGATGACATAAATTTTTTTTACGAGATCTACACTTTTTATGCAACAAATTTTGTATATCTCTTATGGTTTACCAGTTATGCAAAAGTCGTTCATAATGAAGAATACTTTTAGAGACATTCCCAGAAAATTCGAGATATGCATTTCATTTGTCATGAAAATATCTTAAACATATGATATTTTAATCAAAATCGTCAGAGATATTTTTGAGAAAGTTAAAATTTTCGCAAAATGTTCCATGTAAAGGGTAATCTGGGGTGAGGGGATTTTCTTGAAAACCTTCGTGTCGCATCTCTGGAAGATACTGAACCTAAATACCAAGTTTGGTGTTATCCGAATGTTCGTTTCTGAGTTATGCTGTTCACAGACACACAGACGGACATGTTTACAAAAATGCTTTTTTTGGATTCAGTGGGCCTCAAAACATATATTTCGGGTGAAATCTCGGTATCGAATTTTTGGGTGGAATACAATACTTCCCCTACTTACTATACGTAGTAGAGAAAGTAAAAATGAAGAAATTGCCTGGTGGGCTGCAAGAATCATGAAGATGTTTATATTGGTAGAACAAAAAGAAACACTCGTATAAGGGAGCACCAAAGGAATATTAAATTGAAACAAACTGACACATATGGTATTTACAGCCACTTTTGGACACCAAATGACAAGATCGGTCGTGAAATAAAATTAGTGAAGTCAATTCAAACTCCTTCACAACTAGATATTTGGGGGAAAATAATTATTTATAGTAATACCAACAACACTGTGAACTTTGAAATCTCACCACCTGACGTCATTATGTAATTTATCGAATCAACTCATAGGAGACGAGAGAGGAGGAAGAAGAGTTCTCCATCTACATTTCAGAGGGCAGTTTTCTCAATCCATGGAAAAAAAGAAGAAACAGATCCAAGTAGTAACTGTTTACACCAGATGGCAGCAGGACCTTCTTCTACTTCTCATGCTGGCGACAGGAGGGACGGGCCTCGCAGTCGACCTTCAGCTGAAGTTGGAATGAAATCACATCCCGAAAACGTTCCTGCCACACCTCTTGATGTAAGTGATGGGTCTCAACAATGTCGACATAGCAGGTTTTAAACTCCGCGTGAATATGCTATTTCCTGACCAACACATCAACGTAATTCGAAACCACTATTCTGCAGCATCCCTATTCCTATCTGTGTCTTACGGTTAAACCTTGCTGAGGCTGATCACGCAGCAAAAGCGTGCCAGCAGTTATTTAAGTGTGATAGGAAGCCACTACTGTCCATTCCAAACCAGAGTGCCTTTCACTGAAAACAAACCCTTTGTATTATCCGCGTGAAAGTAGTGCGCAATCCCCGCCCCTAATGGCTGCTTCTTCTCCTCTCACGTGCTTGTTGAACACTGTTTAAATCTATAAAAACGCGCCCTGCCTGAGAATCATAGTTCAAAATGCAACCTGAGGTAACAATCTATTTTATAAGTCTGCGGCAATGAACATTTTACTTACGTTAATCACAATCCTCGGGCAAAGATGCAACACCCAAATCCGAATCCTCCGAAGATGGCTCAGCTGCCATATCGGAATCAGAACTACTCTCCAAAATAATGACAAGCTTATCCACAATTCCACAGCACTATCGCACTTAAAACAAGTTCCCACATTTTATCCTCTTCTATGTTGCATTATGTCTGTTTATATTCCCTGCTCGCTTTGGTTACACTTCTCACTGAAACGCCTGTAAAATCTGATATTAGTTTCGTAATGTGCACTAATGCAAGTGTCGGGTATTTTTCTAATAGTGAGTTGAATATATGAAGAGCTGTATGTTTTTCGTTACTTTGTAACTGTTTCTCGCTTTTGTGTTTGAACAGTTTATTTGCACCACACGCACCTTCCTCTGCAATGTGAACTCAAATACCAACTGACTAAATCACAAGATTTGACCTGAGCTGAGCATATGTGTGTTAGTGTATTATGAATGACTGTTCGCTTATCATATATCCTGTGTTACGCAAAGTGTTTATTCGGTACTCAGATAGCACCTCTGGGGATTCATTGCCGCATTTCTTGTATATGTAAGATGCATGCAGTTGGTATTAACAAGTAAGATGCTCTCGGCGTTAGTGCAATAGCAGGCGAAAATCATATTTTGTAATCTCTTAACAGCTAGTATATATCCATTACCTTTAACGATGAGTTCTTATGATAACCGCAATAAAATGTGCAGTTCTAACCCTTTTCTGCTCTAATATTTCATAATACAGTACATGTATTAAGGAACTATTCACGCTGGCGTAAGAGTGTATTCTTGGGTTCGTGACAAGCAGAAACACGTGCTTCTGTTTACATCAGAGGGAACTCTGGTTTGGAATGGACAATAGAGGCCTAGGTCTCCAACGGGACCCGGGGGGGGGTAGGGCTTCAACCGAGTGACTCTCTCAAGCCCGAGGACTTTTCCTTTGGGTCGGCACCTGAAAATTTTAATCCGGCCCCCCATTACAGGGGCTTACGCGCGTCAAGAGCAAGACCACCGATAAACCGGTAGACCGACAGTGAATCTAGCACACTCTCTACCGGCCATGCGTTACCGAAGGACCTTGAGGCGTCTCACAACCCCATTTGGACGTCACCCAATCTCCCATGGGGTATTATATTCCTAAAGAATAGGAATTTTCAATGGTGAAAGAATTATCGAATGGCGGCTTAGACCGCTGGCGTCTCACCAAGGGTTCAATCTAAGGGAACAGCATGCGGGAATTGTGGTGGACAAAGCGGTGTCTGTGCGGGTTTTCCCCGGGTTATCCACCATTCATTCCACCAATTGCTCCATCACCTTTCCTTTCATTCAAATGACCGTCATTTCATATCATCTCCTTCCTCGCTCTCATACCCGGCTTCGGTCTGATTACCTGTCCTGACTGTTCTCTCTGATCCGTAGTCTGACGCCAGGCACCCGTTTGTAAGTCCTGCAAACCTTAACAAGGGGAGGATAAACAGAAAAAGAAGAAGAAAGAATTATCAAAATCGGTTGAGTGAGTTTTGAGATTACCATACACTCACACACACACACACACACACACACACAATGCATGCATACAAAGTTTTTCTCTTTGTAATATTACTATGAATACAATTCAGATTCCTGCGCAAATACGCAGTGTATATAATTGCAGTATAGCCTTAATGAAGCCCTTTATGACACAATTAAATGCATTTTAATAAAGAAGATATATTCCTGAGGCACAATAAAATATTGTTTATATAATCTACTTAAAGTAACATTAGAAGACGTTTATTATCGAAATCATGCCGTAGTTGTGAGGAAATGGAATGTTTTTCTTTCACACAAATTAGGAGTTTTAAAGCGTTATTCTGTAAGTAAATCATAAACTGTCACCCTCAGTTAAGTACTTCTACAGGTACAATGACACACCCGAAGTGGCAGCAACAGAAAAAAAAAAAGATAAAGAATGGAAGTCTTGCAGCTCAATATCTGCCTGTAACAAATGCTGCGCTGGTGGCGTCACACAGGGGCCGCTTTTCCCCATAGCTAGAGGGGAAATGAAACGGTCACTGGTCGAACCAATTAGCAAATGACAGTCGCTTTCCCTACTCACTTCTGTAACCCTAGCCTCTACTTTTATCTCACTACCGCCCGGGCATAAAGTGAAAAATTTAAAATTGAATTCTAAATGTGAATGATGGTATGCCTATCCCCTCTAGACTAAAATAATAATTGGCTTGTCTTTGGTATGAAACATTTCAAGCTCTTTTGGAGTGCATGTAACCGTGTAAAGTAGAACGTCTCTTTGGTGTGTACGGGGGGTGCTTGTATGCGTGAAGCTATCAGAATGCGCCACTTCCGTAATTTTTGTGTTTTGATTTCGGAGAATCAAATTTTCTGTCGATTACTGGCACCCTGAAGGCTGCTAATATTGCGCTTGTTGCTATTTCCATTCTGAAATAAAATGCTATAGAATGTAACGTCAGCGATGTTGAAGATTGTATCACCTTAAGCGTCCACATTTCCGCTTTTCGGTAAGTTCACAACTTCCTATAATCGGTCCAGCCTTAGAACCAGACTTGGTGTGAACAAAACACTTTGGATTCTTCCGCGTCAGCCTCGTGTTCGTATCAGCTGTGAGCAGCAACTGCAATAAACACTGAAATAAACGCTGAGTTGAAATTTTATGATAATGGTTAAGTGAACATAGTAATTGGAAAAAAACCTGTAATGTTCATAAATAAATAAACACATGATAATCAAAATAAAACTCAGGTTCATCTGTAACTGCTTCGCTATATTTTGCAAAAATATGTAACATAAGGTTCTCAAAACTATACATCATGGCTTAATTTATTTGCACATTCAATATGGCATAGAGGTATGGGGTAGCTGTAGTAATACCCTCACCCAGAGGGTTCTAGTACTCCAAAAAAATGTATCAGAACAATGTTCAAAATGGGAAAACGTGAGTCCTGTAAGTAAGTCTTCAAAAGAGAAAAACTGTTTACTATAGTGTCTTTGTACATATATAAAGTAATCTGTCTGACTGAACTGCAGTAGGGAAATGCATGGTCACGACACAAGGTGTAAATTGGACTTGCAACAAAATGGTTATAATTTAAAATCTGTAAACAAAGATCCCTTTATATTTGGTTTATATATGCACAACCGATTGCTAACTGAAGTAAAATGTGTAAGCAACAACTTTAGATTCAAACAGAGTGTAAAAAATATATTTTAAACAGTCCTGTATATAATATTCATACTTTCAACAAAGTGTAAACAAACACATATAGTTTCTAAACCGTAATTTAAGTTTTTATCTTTGTACTTGACAATGCTCGAAACTTGTAATTGAGTCTATGGGCAATAAACTTATCAAACATAATTTGTATTTGTATGGGAGAGGTAAAATATGGGTCTCCATAATACGATATCCTCTCTGTAAATAATTATATTCACTTTACTTCTCTTAACAAACATATATCTAATTTATAGTAATTATTTATGACAGGTGAAGGCGTAGGATTACTGTTGACAGAATTTAAGGTTTTGTCTAACGCTGGCGTTCCTTATTAAAGAAAACTCGTGCGCTTTCCTACGAATAGCACGATTGGTAAAGTAATTTGCTTTTTCTAGTTCTGGCTTGCCTCTGTTTCTTTTCTACTTTGATGTTCGCAATGCTCCCGTTTCCTTTAATTCTTTACGCGCACACGTAGCGTTGCACCCGGACACACCGATATAAATTGCAGCAGAGGCGCAGTTAGGAAGGTGTTTTGGGGGTTGGAACCCCCCTTGCTAAACAAAATGTAAAAACAAATAGCAAAATTGTTCTGTTAAAATAATAGCATCTTTATACGTTGGCAGAAACGAGATAATTCCTAATCCTATCACCTGGTAGTGCTATATTTACGTCGCATGTCTTAGACAATATCGCCAAAGGTGACAGCAACAGAAACTGTACTTTAGATGGCGCTGGTACAATCATGTTAACACCTCTGGGACATGTTTTCGTTCCGGAGCTAAATTTGAGTGCAATATCTCCCAGTTTAGAACATAACTACGATTAAAAACAGCATTTTGTAGTGAAATAAAATGGCCAGCATTGCTAATACCAGGCATGTTTTTAAAGCAAGTGCCGTTACTTTTTAAAAAAATAACAGAACCTTATTTTCCAAATACTTGATTATCGTTCATTACCTTACACTACTTCTCCACATAGTCACCGTGGTGAAGTGATAGTTTCGACTAAGTAGAGAGACAGTGAAAGTTGAACTAGATCACATTAGTGAAGTGACATTGTGAACTAAGTGAAGTGACAGTGAAAGTTGCACTAGATCCTCGTAATGAAGTGACAGGTGGACTAAGTGAAGTGGCAGTGAAAGTTGAACTAGATCAAATTAGTGAAGTGTCAGTGTGAACTAAGTGAAGGGACAGTGGAAGTTGAACTAGACCAAATTAGTGAAGTGGCAGTTTGGACTAAGTGAAGAGACAGTGAAAGTTGAACTAGATCACATTAGTGAAGTGACATTGTGAACTAAGTGAAGTGACAGTGAAGGTTGAACTAGATCCTCGCAGTGAAGTGACGATGTAAGTGAAGAGACAGTGAAAGTTGAACTAGATCACATTAGTGAAGTGACATGAACTAAGTGAAGTGACAGTGAAAGTTGAACTAGATCTCGTAGTGAAATGACAATGTGGACTAAGTGAAGTGATAGTGAAAGTTGAACTATACCAAATTAGTGAAGTCATAGTGTGAACTAAGTGAAGAGACAGTGAAAGTTGAACTAGATCTCGTAGTGAAATGACAATGTGGACTAAGTGAAGTGATAGTGAAAGTTGAACTAGACCAAATTAGTGAAGTGATGTTGTGCACAAAGTGAAGAGACAGTGAAATTTGAACTAGATCACATTAGTGAAGTGACAGTGTGGACTAAATGAAGTGACAGTGAATGTTGAACTAGACCAAATTAGTGAAGTCATAGTGTGAACTAAGTGAAGAGACAGTGAAAATTGAACTAGACCTAATTAGTGAAGTGATGTTGTGCACAAAGTGAAGAGACAGTGAAATTTGAACTAGATCACATTAGTGAAGTGACAGTGTGGACTAAATGAAGTGACAGTGAATGTTGAACTAGACCAAATTAGTGAAGTCATAGTGTGAACTAAGTGAAGAGACAGTGAAAGTTGAACTAGACCAAATTAGTGAAGTGATGTTGTGCACAAAGTGAAGAGACAGTGAAATTTGAACTAGATCACATTAGTGAAGTGACAGTGTGGACTAAATGAAGTGACAGTGAATGTTGAACTAGACCAAATTAGTGAAGTCATAGTGTGAACTAAGTGAAGAGACAGTGAAAATTGAACTAGACCTAATTAGTGAAGTCATAGTGTGAACTAAGTGAAGAGACAGTGAAAGTTGAACTAGATCATATTAGTGAAGTGACAGTGAAGGTTGAACAAGATCGCATTAGTGAAAATACAGTAAAAACTGGATGAAGCAGAGTATTTCACCATTAGGTTACCCGTAAAAAGTTACTTTCTAAATGCGACAGGATCAGTTATCTGGACGTTCACTACTTATTGGCAAAAAAAACCTACACACAACTTTACTTCTTTGTTTGTAAGACTAACTTTGTTTATTTGCCGTTGGAGCATGGATGGGCGGACAGACGAACGGCGGATGGACGGATGAGCGACGGATGGATGGATGGATGTAAGGATGAATCGAAGGAACATAAGAACATCAGATGATATTAAATCTCTTCCCTAGACTGTCTGTGCCGTGTGCTAATTACTTTATGAAGGTCACGTAACAACACTGAAATTGTGATCTATGTTGGCAGCCAATTTAATCACTGCTGCTATTGTATTTTAAACTACCATAGATGAAGCAGTAGAAGCGAACTCCACTTAGGTATAAGGGTTTCCAAACTAGTTAAGAGCTCTGTGGGGTTTATTCCACGACCACATTCGGCTACGGAGTTAGAGATAGGCACGTGTTCGCAAATTACATCGAGTATTTCCAAGAGCTATTGAAGCGCTGGAACCCCTTTGGAAATCAGAAGAGCTGACGAATCCTCTTATCAAATGATCAGCTTTTCTTGATAATATGCATAGTGGTGTAGAAGATGGTCATGAGAACAGTCCTGAAATTTCATTAAGCTTTGTCCTAGGGACTTAATAATTGGCATTAATTCCTCTTCTAAATTCCTTCATTTATGTATTTTAATTTTCCAATACATTGTTTTCCAAAATATTTATCCAAGTACCTATAAATATTTTGTATTACGTATGTTCCTGATTCTTTTGCTCTACTTTACACTTAGGGAAAACTTTCGTAACAGTCTTCATTCGATCAGCCTGACATTTTGGTATTTATGTTCTCCCGTAATAATAATAATAATAGTAATAATAATAATAATAATAATAATTTCTGAACCTACTACTTCTCTTAAAACTAGCTTTACTTAAAGTTTCGCCTTTTAATTTAATTTTTAAGTGATCCGTTTCATAGAGATACACAAAGTGAGTTTCTTCGTTTACTGATTGCCTACCTCTCGCTTGCATACGTATAACGCTTTTAAATGCAGTAAACACAAGTGTGGAAGCGACCTGTGCTGCCGAAGAAAAGTAATATGGAGCCGGTAAACCCAAGCAAAAACACGCTGGGACCCATGGAACACACTTGGAAACGTTTCGTGCTACTTATAGTAACAAACTGAAGGTATGTTGTGGCCAACGTTATGAAAATTAGTACAGGTTTTATGGCAACAGTGTTACAGCATGTAAGAAAGTACACCCGTGGACAAAGAAAGTGAGCCATGTCTGGAACGCCAAAATTTTCTAAGTCCTACACAGCACAGCGCCTTGTTTACACCATACGCAATACAGTTGTGTAGCCGTCGCAGCAAATTGTTGTACAGCATTATTAATCATGCTACCTTTCTGTGTGCTTTCTGTACCGCTGTGGCAAAGCGTAGGGTACTTCTGTAGTTAAGATCGTAGGTTCGCTTCCTGCATGTGGCAAACACTTTTTTGTTCTGTTAATAATGTTTAATCAACGCATAGTGACTACTTATTTTGCGATATACTGTATTTCATACACATCACTTGTTAAATTTCATAATATAGTAGTTATTACCATGCAATATACGTGACTTCACAATTTCATCATGGTCGCATATCTGTATGTTCCATATCAAGGGACGGTCTAGGTGTGTTGTAGCAGCTTGACGATACACTGAACAGTGTGCAATACACGGTAATATTTGAGAATGTTTTATTTCCCTCAGTGGAATGATATATCCTGATGGAATTGTTGAATTCGTAAAGGATAATCATCCTGTCCACATATGTCGAAAGGTTTCAGATTGGTTCTAAGAGATGCAGGATATCAGAGTGATAGAACTGGCCTCCATCTTCACCAAATTTGAACACTTTTGAAAACATGTGGGTTGAGAGGAAAGGGAGCTACGCTCGAATTTTCCTGCAGATGAGGACAAAAGATGACTTCTAGGCACAAATTCAAGAATCCGAGGATGTTGTAGCTTCTCGTCCACGTTACTACAGGAATTTAGTTTCATCTATAACTCGAAAATTGAGGGCAGTTATATGTGCTCAAGTTTCACATACACCATATTAATGTTGTTTATTTCTTATGTGTTTTAGAAGATAATAGTTTATTTGCATTTATTTCTATAGTTATTTAAGGCTATTTTTTAGTAGAATTATGTTTTTATGCACATAGATATGCACAAAACTTAAATACTAAAGTTATATTAACGCAATATTATGTTCTACACATCCAGTCATAAAATTAACAACATAAAAAATGACAATGACTAATGCGAGATTTGAACCGAGCAGCTCATGAACGCAAGCAGTGCCTTCGTAACGTCTCGGCTAACGAAACGTTTCGCGTTGTGTTTTCAATAGCTTGTAAGCGTCATCACCGAGAAACACCGTTATAAGGTCACCATTGCGCTTACAAGCACAGACCATTCTACAGTTGCTGCATGTGCGTGGTAAACACAGCTGTTACGAAGGTACACGATCGTCACATGGAATCTGGGGATGACTTATTTTTTTGTCCACGGATGTACATGCAGTAGCATTCATATTTTGCTTTCCTACATGTGGAGACATTTTGTTACAATCCTAGCTGGTCATAGTTCAGTATTTTATAATCTAGTTTCAAAACCAGCTATGTAATTTTTGGTAAAAATGAGTTAATGCTTGCTTTGCAATATTTTAAAGATTCTCAAAATCACTTCCATCTCATTTGGAATGAGCAATGAAACGTTGGGCTAGGTGCAGATTCAGCTGCTCCCGCGCTTTTTGTTAGGGCGTTGTTTTACCGTATTGCTGTCAAGAACCAATGTTATTATTTTACAAATTACCGTTATTGTAGCTATTGATTTGAAGCAGTGTGGATGTAGTTAAGAACTGAATATAAATTATTATAATAGAGTGGGGTGTAATGCAAATACAGAATTGTACGAGGGGCACTACTTATATTTTGAGTCTTGGCAACCCTGAATGTTGTAGGTGACATCTGACGTTTCCAATGGTAAGTTTGACATTTTTGACCATAATCTACTTCAAACATTTTGTCAATAGAGCGTCATTTGTTTTATTTACACTAACTTGAAAATTGTGTGTCAACAAAAACATGGAATTAACTCGTGAAAATGTTCGTGCAATGATATATTACGACTTTCGACGTGGATTATCAAGACAAGAGTGCATCGATCAACTAACTTCCACATTTGGCGACGAAGCTCCATCCTTTGCCACTGTGAAACGCTGGTATAACGAATTTAATCGTGGCCGCCGTTCTCTCAAAGATGAAGTTCGAGAAGGTCGTCCAAAATCAGTTGTGCCAGAAAACATTGATGCTGTGCAAAAACTAATAAAGAAAGATCGTCATGCGACATATTGTGAGATTGAGGCAACCCTAGGCATTAGTCCCATCAGCATATATAAAATATTGCACGATTATTTAGCCGTAAAAAGGTTTTTTGCTCTCGTTGGATCCCACAGAATTTGACGCAATCTCAAAAAGATGCTCGTGTCGATTGGCGTACAAAAATGCCCAAGAAATACAATGGCGGAGCCTCAAAAGACGTATATAAGATTGTAACAGGTGACGAATCATGAATCTATGCGTATGAGCCGGAACGTAAACAGCAGTCGACTGTATGGGTGTTTCAAGATGAAGCAAATCCAACAAAAGTTGTTCGCGCTCGAAGCAAATGGGCGCCTGCTTTTTCAGCAAAACTGGCCATTTGGCAACAGTGCCTTTAGAGGAACGTAAAACGGTCAATGCCGAATGGTACACAGCCATTTGTTTGCCGGAAGTCTTCAGTGAAGTAAAGAAAACCAACAAGAACCGTAGGATCGTTCATCATCAAGACAATGTGAGCGCACACACATCTCGTCTTACAACAGAGTATTTGAAGGCTCAAAAATCGAATTGATAGGTCATCCGCCATACAGTCCCGATTTGGCACTCAATGACTCCTTTTTGTTCTCGAATATCAAAAATAAATTGCGTGAACAACGATTTTCGTTGGCAGAAGAAGCCGTTGATGCCTTCAAAAACCATGTTTTGGAGGTGTCTCAAGAAGACTGGAATAAATGCTTTGATAAATGGTTCAAACGGATGCAAAAGTGTATTGATCATAAAGGAGAATAACAATAAATCAGTTTTCAATCAGAAATTACTTTGTTTTAATTATTAGGCTCAAAATATAAATAGTGGCCCTCGTAGAAGCCAAGAAGCAGAGAGGCAGATGGGAACTTAGAAAAGAGGAAAATTAAACAGGCAAAGGTAACCTGTTTATTACTATTGCCTATATATGTTATCCTAATAACTTACAACAAGCAATTGTTGCAATCACTCTCACGAAGGCAGAGACGGTGTAGTTGTGACTTTTGAAACACACTAATTGTCTACTTTTTTATTATTCACGTCATATTTAGTTCTAATTCCAATGTATCTTTAATGTCTCTTAGGGTAATAAAAATCTCATGTGTTACATTCACATGACTTTCTCTACCCTCTATCGATAATTATCGGATATACAAACTATTCTTACGAAGATTTATTTCCCCAACTACTACATTTTAATCCAAATAAACCTTTCCAGAAATAGCTACTTACATATTTCGTTATAGATACAAACAGAACAGCGATAGTCAAATGTTTAAGAACTGGACGCTATATGTTGGCCTTAAAATTCCATACTGTTTCCATGACAACCCGAGGCATTAAAGGAATGGCTAAGTATTGAACAATTCAAGCCATTAATAAAGGATATCTTAGAAATTGCTTTTGTTACTAAAAAAGGTGTTTGCAATAAATTGTATGTTTTAAGACATCTACACCTTTGTGTAGTATGTTTTCGTCTGTTGCTTAACTTTTACCATTTATGCAATATTATATAAATTTTCTTACGAATGAAGAGGATTTCATAGGCTATTCCCAGAAAATTCATACATTTTATTTGTCATGTAAATATCTATAATATTTTTTACGCTGTTTTATTTTACGTCGTCCTTGGTCATATCGCGACGAATCTGTTGGTGAATAACTCTTAGAACGATATGTTAGCCTTCTAGGTCTCATCCTTGTAACCACCCGCTCCGTCACGTGCCACAGAGACCTTAGCCCATAGCTACCGAATCTTCTGCTTCGTGCCGTCCAGTGCAACCGCCGCCGCTCCCATAAAAAGGCGGACAGTTAGCCTTCTAGGTCTCATCCCTGTAACCACCTGCTTCATGCCGTGCAGATGTCATTAGGGTGCCGTTCAGTCCAACCGTCGCCCCCATACAGAAAGGCGGACAGTTAGTCTTCTAGGTCTCATCCCTGTAACCACCTGCTTCATGCCGTGCAGGTGCCATTAGGGTGCCGTCCAGTCCAACCGCCGCCCCCCTACAGAAAGGCGGACAGTTAACCTTCTAGGTCTCATCCCTGTAAATTCCCACAGAGACCCCCGCGCATGGCAGCCGGATTTTCTGCAGATGGCATTAGGGTGCCGTAGATAGATGACATAGCGTTCGCTATTACCACTTATTTTTCATTTTACCATTGTTTTAGACTTAAGGTGTAACTTTGGATCGTGGTATTAAATATCCAATACTGAGGAAAACCTCGAAAAAACCTAGGACAGATTGGTCGGCTCACGGGATTTGAACCCGGGACCTCCCGAATGCGGGTCACAGACTTTACCGCCTGAGCCATCCCGCTCGGTTATGTATTTTAATAAAAATCGTTAATAAAAAAAATCGAAAATGTTTCATATAAAGGGTTGTTTGGGGTGGGGGATTTTCCGAAAAATTTCATGTTACATCTTTTAAAGGCACAGAACTTAATTACAACAGAGCTAAATTTGGGAGGGCGACATGTGATGTTT
Source organism: Deroplatys truncata (assembly GCA_030765065.1). Lineage (NCBI taxonomy): Eukaryota > Metazoa > Arthropoda > Insecta > Mantodea > Mantidae > Deroplatys > Deroplatys truncata. The sequence goes on from CM060979.1 coordinate 22,355,701, forward strand.
TTGTATTAAGTATGGTTTCCACGGCAGGTTTTATTCTACAGTTTATCGGAAAACACATAAACAAAATAATCATATAAACCAAGCTATTCTGTCTATATTTTACGCACATACAAAATCCTACGCATTAGTGCAATTGAGAAAGAAAAGTGAAATTAAACGCATCCACCACAGCAAGCGTAAATTAAACGATATTATTAATTATGGTATCATTCCTTTCAGTAGCAGGAAGTATTTTGCCATTTTATATTATTAGATGCGACACGAAGATTTTCAAGAAAATTCCCCCACCCCAGACTACTCTTTACTAGGAACATTTCTCTAAATGTTTGATTTTCTAAAAAATGCCACTAACGACTTTGATTAAAATACCATATATTGAAAGTATTTGCATAACAAATAAAATGTATATCTCGAATTTTCTGGGAATAACCTTTGAAGTCCTCTTCTTTCGGAAGGAATTTTGTGTAATCTTATATAACGGGTAAACGTTAAGCTATAGACGAAAACGTACTGCACAAAAAACGTAGATCTCTTTTAAACACAATTTATTTTTGTGGCATAAGCCATTTCTGAGATGTCCGTTAGTAATAGTTCGAATTGTTGAAGTAGTTTATCTTTACGTTGTTTGCATCACGCTTTGGGCGTCAATTTGAAGTAGGTTGTATTGTTATTTGCCCCAAGTTTAACAAAAAAATTAACTTTGTAATTGAACGGTTTCTTTAAATATTTCATATTTATGTTTGCCTCGGCTTCGTCAGTATTATTTTTAGAGACATGATATCTTGGCAGGGCGTGATGCAACAAGAATGTAGGCTTACACAGATGTTTAAGTTTTAATTCACTCTTTTTTATTAATCCTTGACACAAATTAAATAGCACTTCACTGATATAGAAAGCTGTGAGATTCTTTTATTTAATTAATTACTTTTTAACGCGTATACTAATTTCGTCTCACACGAATACGTAATTAATTTCTCGAGGACACATCTTGCGTCTAGTTAGTAACTATGTCTGCAGGGAACTGACAAGGTTTCTAGCGCCTAAATTTATAGATTTCTGTATTTCAAGTCTCTGATTGGCTATTTTTACTCCAATAGAATACCTGCATTTAACTAAAGCTTTTTCTGGTTGTCGATTGGCTATTTTTATAAACTGTCACTAAAATCACATTATTGTTACTCCAAGAATCACAAGTAGTACTGTTAAACTTCCTCACTCATTATTGACTCAAGGTTACCTCATTGTTACCTCATTGTTACCTCATTGTTAGCAACTTTTAACTCATTATTCTCACAGCTCCTACATTATTAAATTACATAATACATTCACATAACATTATTGAACATGTATACAATAATATAAGCATATGCAATGACTATTACATACATTTTACAAATTATTACAAACAGATATTGCTTCAAGGTGGGCTGTTATTGAATTTATATATTATATAATTAGACTGAAATCATTTAAGTGTTAAAAATACTGCCTCATTGTTCATTTCTTGGCCTTCTCTTGAAGTTCGGTCAACATTCAGTTGTTTCTCACGGCTGCATGGAAACAGTATGGAATTTTAAGGTAGCGTATAGCATCCAGTTCTTAAACATTTGCCTGTCACTGTTCTCCTTGTAACTATAACGAAATGCGTAATGACGTTGCTTTTGAAAAGGTTTACTTCGATTAAAATATAGTATATAGAAAAATAAGCTTTAGTGACAACAGGTTGTATATCCACTAATAAAGAAATAAAGAGAAAGTGATAATGTATCACATCAGATTTTTTAAAATGTAAGCCACCAACTTATTAACACTAAAGTAAGTCATTAACACCAATGTAGTTTATTTTGACTTTCGTTTTAAATATTAAGCCACACGCACACAAACACATATACATATACAAATTCTGTCTCCTTCATTAATTCATACTTTCAGACTTCAGAAAGGAGAGGGAAATAAATCATGAAATGATTCGCATCCATAAGTGATAGCGTCTTTATACGATCGTATATTAGACGTTAGCTTCTTTCCCTGCATTTCATTTGTGATTACCTGGAGTGTTAAAACGATTAACAAGCGGACCAGTTGCATGCATTTCCTTCCTAGGAGAGAAGTGAGTAGGTGCTACGGACTGTGTTGTAGCTTATTATCAGCATAGCATAGTAAGTATATATAAACTCAGATCTTAATTGTTTTATATTTAGTAATGTACAGAGATTTTTGCATCTTCGTTGCTGAGAGAAAAGAACATCACAAAATGGTTTCATCTTCTCTCTATAAGCGGCGGCAAGTTGCAATATCGTTAATACGTCATTACTATTATTGGCACACGTGATGTAATGAGGCAATTATGAACAACCTGATCATAATGGTAGGGTTGAATAAATGCCATTATTTAACGTAATGACTATGCCGTCTATCCGATCCATTTTGTAACAGAAAACATTGATACCCACAGTTTTGTCTCTAGGTTATTTTCGTAAATAAGGTTCTAGAGTTGCGTTTATTCCCAGAGATGAATTCCGGAGCTCTTATTTGCTTCTCCAGGACCAAGAATGTAGGGAACAGATGACCTCTATATGTCGCTATCATTCAAACTTTGACTCGTCCCGGATACTCGAGGGACAAAGTTGGGATAATATGTACAGAAGGGTTACGGGGGAGTGAGGGAGTGGCCGGGCTCGTATGTCCAGCTGCTGTCGTCCAGCATCAACAAATGTACACACACAGAAACAGTCTCCAAGTATCGAGAAGTTGGATCCGGTGGGGTGTATATGTACCAAAACAAACCCTATACATCTTCAATAAGGGATGCAGCGCACAGACTCTATCTTAAAATTCATGAAAAAGAAGATGTGCTGTTTTTATGTTTCCCGGTTATCAGTTTCTGTAGCTGGAATGCATTATTTTTCACAGATGTAATATCCTGCATGGAATCGAAAATATTTTGCCCCGCGTTGCGCCAAGTTGGTTGAAGGGACAGGAGCCAAAGGATAGCGTTGTCCGTGGACTGATTTAACTTCTGGGTCATGCATACAAACATGCTATTTACATAACTACGCGCACCGGCTCTCTTTTGAATATGAATATAGTTTTCAGTCGCATAAGGTAAAGCATCCATTCACTTGGAACTGTAGCACAAACTTGTGCTACTCACACATGAGGACTATTTCAAAGAAGCCTAAAATCACTGCATAGGATCACAGAAAAATAGAACCACAAGTTACTGGATTACCCCAGTTACTCCCGTCAGAGTAATCAAAACAGCTTTTGCAGTTCTACTCATCCACAGTGAACTCAAAAGCTGGTGGCTAGAGCTCGGAAGCTGTACCCTACAAATTGCCTAAATGTATAAAAAGACCTAAAATATTCCTAAAAATGATCTAATAACTGGAAGAAAGAACGTAAAAGTATCGTGACACACCGGCTATGGCACAAGGTTATCGGAAGGCGGCGCCGGACAGTGGGAGGTAAACAGAGATAAGCAGCGCTCTCGCCCAGTGTAAACACCAGAAGCGCTATCGACAGATAACCAGAATCTTCGGCTCCCCAGCGAGTGAACCGTCTAGAAGAAGTGGCTATTCGTGCGTATTTTGTTACGCCGCTACGTCACAGAGAAAGTGAAGTGATAGAACTTACAGAAGTGACTATGAAAAATGAACTACATTACATTAACGAAGTGAGAACGTCACTGAAGTGAAAGTTTAAAAAATATGATGTGTTACCTTCACATGACTTTCTATACCCTCTATCGCTTATTAGTGGAGATAGATGTTTCCGGAAATAGTTGCATTACACATTTTGTTATAGATGCAAAGGGAATAGCGATAGTCAAATGTTTAAGAACCGGACGGTATGTGATGGGCTTAAAATTCCATACTGTTTCTATGACATCGCGAGAAACAACTGAAAATCAATAGGTCTTTAAAGGAATTATAAATATTGAACAATTCGAATCGTTAATAACGATATTTTGGAAATGCCTGATGCCACAGAAAAAGCTATTTGGAATGAATAATATATTTTAAAGAGGTCTTCATGCTTTGCTCAGTATGTTTTCGCCTATCGCTTAACGTTCACCAGTTACTCAAGATTATAAAAAAATCCTTCCGGATGAAGCGGGCTTCAAGGCATTCCCAGAAAATTCAAGATATACATTTTATTTGTCTCGCGTGTGTCTTTAAAATGTGGTATTTTAATCACAATCGTTTTAGTATTTTTGAGAAAATAAAACATTCCGAAGAATATTCCGTGTAAAGGGTAGCTGGGGTGGTGGATTTCTTGAAAGTCTTTGTGCCGCATTCTTTATGAAGTAGTTATTTTGTTGTATTATTATTTGCCGCAAGCTTTGAGAGCCAATTTGAAGAAGGTTTGTTGCTGCTACGAGGAAAGCCAGTTTGAAGAAGGTGTATTATATTTCGACTGTTGGGGAGCTGAACTTGAAGTAGTTGCAACCGCACGTATGGTACCCGGTAGCTTTCGCCCTAAATGTACTTTCCGGTGGCCTTTGCCCCAAATGTTTAAAAAATATTAACTTTGTAATTTTGACTGTTTCTTTAAATATTATATATTTATGTGTGCCTCGGCTGCGTCAGTATTATTGTTAAAGACATGGATTTCTTTGCAAGGTGTGGTGCGGCTGAAGAATGTAGGCTTACACAGATTATAATTTTACTTCACTCCTTTTATCAATGCTTGACACGATTTAAATAACACTTCACTGATATATATATATATATATATATATATATATATATATATATAGAGAGAGAGAGAGAGAGAGAGAGAGAGGGAGCTATGGGATTTTTTTTATTAATTACTTGCACTTTTTAACACGTAAACTATTTTTGTCTCACACAAAATATGTATTAAGTTTCTCAAGGACGCATCTTGCGTCCGGTTAGGAACACTGTCTACAAGCAACTCGCCCAGTTATGAGGGCTGTCTACAAGCAACTGAACTCTGAATTTGTAAATTTTGCTATATTTCAGTTTCTGATTGGCTAATCCTACTCTAATAGAATACCTTCATTTAACTAAAGCTTTTTCTGGTTGTTGATTGGCTATTTTATAAACTGTCACAAAAATTACATTATTGTTACTCCAAGAATCACAAGTAGTATTATTAAACTTTGTTACTCATTATTGACTCAAGGTTACCTCATTGTTACCTCATTGTTAGCAACTTTTAATCTATTATTCTCACAGCTCCTACATTATTAAATTACGTAATATATTCACATAAAACTATTGCACATGTATACAATAATATAAACATATACAATGGCTGTAATATACACTTTTTATACATTGTTATATAGACATATTGCTTTAAGGTGGGCTGTTATTGAATTTATATATTATATAATTAGACTGAAATCATTTAAGTATTAAAAATACTGCCTCATTTAGAAGATACTGAATTACCAAGTTTGGTATTTATCCAACTTTTAGGTTTTCAGTTATGCTATTCACGGACACACACACGGACATTTTTGAGTTTAGGGGAGCCTCAAAACATATTTTCGGTGAAATTTCGACATCGAATTTTTCATAACAGTTAAGAGTTGGAGAAATGCTTATTTATGTAAACGCGAGAGAAAGAATGAACTTTTATACGAACATGCTTGCAATAGAAATAAAACCTATTGTTGCGTGTGGGGAATGTCATGTGAATGCTGTACATCAGTAGGGGATTCATGCTGAATACCTTGCTGGTATAAAGCAATTCTCTTCTAGTGTTTAAGAGCATAGAAAGAGTATTTCAAGCAACTTTGTAGAATGCTATAGCTAGTTGAAATGCACTTTTCTTTAACACCTGTTTCCCAAGCTGATGTTTTTACTGAGGATTTGGAAGCAGTAAGTATCGTTTTATTGGGTGATAAAAGGTTCCCGCTAGCTCTCTCAAACTTGTCCATGTTCCTACACTTCAACGGGATTAAACTTCTTCGTTAAATCCGTTACCTCTTCACGGCAGTTTTGGCAAAGTGTTGCTTCAGTTTTAGCACTTCGGGCCGTTTTCACAGATTCACTAAAATATCGACCTCTCATTGCAGCGATACACCTTTACCTAAGAGAGGGACATGCACGCACGTGGATATATATCATTCGCTCAGCTGTGTCTTCCGTAACATGTTTCAAAGACAAACTACATGATGTACAAAAGCTGATGTGTGAAGAAAGTGTTGATTTACTGCCCCACGTATGGGTGCCAACTTGAAGTAGTTATTGTCTTTAGGAGTTTGTTGATAATTATGCAGGAGTTTGCATGTTACGTATGAGAAGCCTATTTGAAGATGTATTTTTGTTGTTACACTCCAAGTTTAAAAATATTATATTAACTTTGTTATTAAACTGGTTCTATTGATATTATTTATGTTTGTTTTTGTCTAGGCTGCTTCAGTATTGTTTTAGAGACACGTTTCTCTTAATCAGGGCGTGGTGCGACAAGAATGTAGGCTTACACAGATTTTAAGTTTTAAATTTACTTCTTTTTATTAATTCTTGACACAAATTAAATAGAACTACACTGATATCAAGAGCTGTGAGATTCTTTTATTTAATACGTGCATTTTGCTATCGCGTATACATAATTTTCGTTTCACACGAATACGTAATATTTCTTTAGAGAACACATCTTCCATCCGGTTACAACCAAGGTCTGCCAGCAACTGAACATATTTCAACCGTCCAAACCCGTAAACTTTTGTATTTCAAGTCTCTGATTGGCTAATCCTAGTCCAATATAATACCTGCATTCAACTAAAGCTTTTCCTGGCTGTTGATTGGCTAATTTTAAACTGTCACAAAATTTACATTATCGTTGCTCTAATCATGACTAGTAGCATTCAAACCCTCAAACTCATTATTGCCTCAAGGTTACCTTATTGTTATCTCATTGTTAGCAACTTTAAACTTATTATTCTCACAGCTCTTACAGTATTAAATTACCTAATGTATTCACATAACATTTTGAACATGTTTACAATATTATAAGTATATGCAATGACTGTTACATACATTTTAAAAATTATTACATACATATTGCTTCAAGGCGGGCTGTTATTGAATTTACATATTATATAATTTAATTGAAATTATTCAAGTGTAAAAATACTGCCTCAAATGTTACTTTCACATGACTTTCTCTACCCTCTATAGCTTATTAGGGACTAAACAGTAGTAGTAGTACTGGTGGTATTTATTAAGTACTTAGTATTACCGTACATGCTCTCTAGAAAAATACCTGGTCTGTATACGTGACCTGCAGAATCGACCAGAAAACAACTATTTTTGCAATCACCACGTTATATACATACATATAAAATAAGGCAGTATTTATTTTTAATACTTAAATGATATCAGTCTAATTATATAATATAAAATATAATAACAGCTCGCCTTAAAGCAATATGTGTATGCAATAAATATAAAGTGTATATTACAGTCATTGTATTATGTTTATATTATTATGTACATGTATAATAATGCTATGTGAATGTACTATGTAATTTAACAATGTAGGAGCTGTGAGAATAGAAGCAAGCTGCTTTTCGTAGCAAACAGAATTATAAAGTAGAAGCCGAAAGTTGCTAAGAATGAGGTAACCTTGAGACAACAATAAATTAAAAAGTTTAATAATGCTACTAATAATTCTTGGAACAATAATGTAATATTTAAAACAGTTTATAAATAGCCAATAAGCAACTAGAAAGGCTAAAAGTTGAATAAAGGTATTCTATTGCAGTAGGATTAGCCAATCGGAGACTTCAGGTGGTACCCAAGCAGGCAGTTAGATTTGGTACGTGTTCAGTGTGAGACATGAAAATTCATTGCGGTGAGAATAATATAAATTTTACGCGTTAAAAAGTACAATTAACAATAATCTCACAGCTCTACAGTAGGATACATCAGTGAAGTGTTATTTAATCGTGTAAAAGATTAATAAAACAAAGTTAAATACCATTATAATTTGTGTAAGCTTCATTCTTTAGCCGCACCAGCCCTGCTAAGAGATGCGTGTTCTAAAAATACTACTGACGCAGCCGAGGCATACATATATAATATTTAAGTAAACATTAAAATACAAAGTTGATTTTTTTAAACGTGGGGGCGAAGGCCACCGGAAAAGTAAACGTGGGGCGAAGGCCACCGGAAACGTTTGTATAGTAGGTGGGGCTGCAACTACTTCATGTTTGGCACCCAAAGAGTGGTGCAAATAATGTAAAACGAATTTTCTATTTCAAAAGTTGAAAAATACTCTGAATCACACACGAAAACACACACACACACACACACACACACACACTCACGCACACAAGTACTCAAGCACCACATATGTTTAAACAAAATTTACATAAACACCTTATCTCTTAGTACACGTACTTCCCTTAAGTATGTGCCCAAGCTTGGACAGTTTTGGCTGTATAGAATCATGTCCCAGCATGCTGTCCTCCGTCTGTTGGAAGCCAAAAATACTTCCGGTAATAGTTTTTTCCTATTACCCTCCGTCTACACGCATGCTGCCAAAATGTGCGTCCAGTCTTCCTGTTCCCCGCATAATGGGCAAATCCTCCTGCCATCATCATCAACAATCTTGCGAGCTTTCCACCCTGCCAACCTAAGCCATGGTATTCCCGTCCTCTGTTTTATACCCAATTCCAAAATATATGTTTCCTTACCCCGCTTAGTTTTTATTTCATTTTGTAGCCCCAATGTTGATGTTTGTCTACAATGAGATTCTATTTCCTGCCTGTTTATATCACATAGTCGTCTTTTGACTTTTTATGCTTACGAAAGTTTATTTTCCTATCTACTTTATTTTAATCGAGATAAACATTTCCGGAAATAACTGAATTATACATTTTCGTTATTGAGGCAGTATTTTTAATACTTAAATGATTTCAGTCAACTTATAATATAAAATATAATAAAATCCCGCCTTAAAGCATTATGTGTATAATATAATATATAAAATGTTGTAATAGTCGTTGTATTTATGTTTATATTATTGTATACATATGCAATAATGTTATGCGAATGTATTACGTAATTTATTAGTGTAGGAGCTGTGAGAATAATATGTTAAATGTTGCTAACAATAAGGTAACAATGAGGTAACCTTGAGGCTATAATGAATTAGAAAGTTTAATAATGCTACTGGTAATTCTTGGAGCAACAATAATGTAATATTTTTAAAACAACCAGAAAAAAGCTTAAGTTAAATAAAAGTATTTTATTGGAGTAGGATTAGCCAACAGAAACTAAAATGGAGCAAAATTTACAAATTCAGAAATCAGTTGCTTGTAGACAGCGTTCCTAACCGGACGCGAGACGCGTCCTCGAGAAGTTTAATACGTATTCAGTGTGAGACAAAAATAGTTTACGTGTTAAAAAATGCAAGTAATTAATAAATAATCTCATAGCTCTCTATATCAGTGAAGTGTTATTTAAACCGTGTCAAGAATTAATAAAAGGAGTGGAATAAAAATTGTAATCTGTGCAGGTCTACCTTCTCAGCCGCACCACGCCTTGTTAAGATATTCATGTCTCTACAAATTAATACTGACGCAGCCGAGGAAAACATAAATATATAATATTTAAAGAAACAGACCAATTTCAAATTTAATATTCTTAAACTTGGGTCGAAGGCTACCGGAAACGTTTTACCATACGTGCGGTTGCAACTACTTCAAGTTCGGCTCCCCAACAGTCGAAATACAATACAGCTCCTTCCTCATTATAGATACAAAGAGAATGGCGATAGTTAAATGTTTTACAACTGGACGATAAATGCTAGCCTTAAAATTCCATATACACTTTATTGTCATGTAAATGCCGATAATCTGCATTGTGACCAACTTTGATTTCAAGTCCAATCACATGGAAACTACCTGTTGTATTTGCACATGTTTAATTACTCGACTTGGTTTGATTAGGTTTTACTTTTCATTAGGTCGTTTCACATGATTAATTTCTCATGATGCTGCATTATCTGTGTACAATACAAATCCACGTATTTCAATTTATCACAATTCGTTGTAGAGTTAACCTATACGTTATATTGGCAGCGTTCTTTGATCTAAAACGTTATTCTTTTATCTATCCTACATAAAGATTAAATGGCGGAAATTATGAATTCAGAGGAAACTGAAATGGAAGTGAAATTATAGAAGCAGCTAAAAGAATAACACTAGAAGAACTTATCCAAAAAATCCGGAAAGCAATATGATATAGCATTTAATCGCCTCATTGGCCGGTGTAAAGCAAAACATGTTGAAAATGGTTTCACTGAAAATAACTGCTAGCGAATCATCAAAACATCTGACGCCATTTCTCTTGTTTCAAGAAAGCATTCAAAACTTTAACGAGATCTACATTTTTGTTATACTAATATTTTAGTTTTTGAGTTATGCTGCGCGCACACACACACACACACACACACACACACACGGACCTTCTCTACCTTCTATCGTTTATTAGTGGGCATACAGACTATTCTTACTTAAGCTAATTTTTATACCTACTACATTTTTATCCAATAAAGGTTTGCAGAAACAGCTACATTACACATTTCGTTGTAGATACAAAGAGAACAGCGATAGTCAAATGTTTAACAACTGGACGCTATATGCTGGCCTTAAAATTCCATACTGTTTCCATGACATCGCGAGAAACACCTGAATGCTGAAAGGACTTTTAAGAGAATGGCCAACTCGAACCATTAATAACGGATATCTCAGAAATGGCTTATGGTCGACAAAAATCTATTCAAAATAAATTGTGTGTTTTAAGAGATCTACATTTTCTGTGTGGTAAGTTTTGCGTCTATGGCTTAACGTTTACCAGTTATACAAGATTATACAAAGTTCTTCTAAATGAAAAGGACTTCAAAGGTTAATTGCAGAAAATTCAAGATGTGATATTTTAATAAAAATCGTTAGAGCTATTTTTTAGAAAATCAAAATTTTCGAAAAATGTTCCATGTAAAAGAAGTTTTGAGTGAAGGGTTTTCTTGAAAATCTTTGTGTCACATCTTTGGAAGGTAATGAACCTAAATACCAAGTTTGCAATTTATACAACTTTTCGTTTTCTCTCTCTCTCTCTCTCTCTCTCTCTCTCTCCCTCCCTCACACACACAGAGGGACCTTTTTATAAAAATGCTGCTTTTATTCAGGGGTCCTCAAAACGTATTTCAGGAGAAATCTTGGTATCGAATTTTTGGGTGTAATGCAATACTTCTGGTTACTATACGTAGTAGAGAAAGTAAAAAATTATACGAAGGTCACTCTGAAAGTTTCGAGAATTTGTAACAATGAGTAGTGGTAAGCCAAAGCAGCTTTTCCTAACTTCAGATTGAAGTTCAGATAGCAACATGTACAAGTCTGGACGTGCCCAACAATGTGCATTATCAACACCGCGTGTAGGTGTGGCTACGCCATAGGCTAGGATGGATCTCAAGCGAGCATTTCCATGCTATGATTTTCTATGACTTTATAGTCAGTTTAGGGGAGATAGAGTGCCTTGAAAGACTACATCGTGCATTTGGGGTACTTTGGCCTTCGCAATCCACCATTTATCGATGGTATGCAGAGTTTAGAAGAGGAAGGGATTCCCTCGAAGATGAAGACCGAGCAGGACGGCCGGCTACAGTAATATTGGACGAAAATGTGGTGAAAGTAGAGGGCATGTTGCGGGAAGATCATCGTTGCACATATGGCCAGGTACAAGAAGCTCTAAATATTGGATCGGCAGCAGTGAAAACAATCCTGAAAGAAAAACTTGACGTCAGGAAGCTCTACAGTTGCTGGATGCATCGCCATCTCACAAATGAGCGGAAAGAAGCACGTGTGCAGTCGTGCCAGGAAATGATTGAAAAATTCAACGAAGGAAGATCCAAAAACATTTAACATTGTAACAGGTGACGAAAGCTGGATATATCAGAATGATCCAGAAATTAAACGACAGTCATCAGTCTGGGTCTTCCCAGGAGAAGATTCCCCAACAAAAGTGAAGCGAATGAGAAGTGTTGGCAAGAAGATGATTTGTTCCTTCTTCTCAGCAAGTGGCCACATTGTGACGGTTCCGCTTGAAAAACAAAAGACTGTTACTGCCAGAATGTACACCACAAAATGTCTGCCACAAGCATTCAATGCACTGAGAAAAAAGCGTCCTAAGACTAGTCTGCGTAGTATTTTGTTGCACCATGACAATGTCTCTGCCCACACTGCAAAGAAACAACCCAATTTCTGCAGGAGTCAGATACACTACGTGATCAAAAGTATCCGGACACCTGGCTGAAAATGAGGTACAAGTTCGTGGCGCCCTCCATCGGTAATGTTGGAAGTCAATATGGTGTTGGCCCAAACTTAGCCTTGATGACAGCGTTCACTCCCGCAGGCATACTTTCAATCAGGTGCTGGAAGGTTTCTTGGGGAATGACAGCCCATTCTTCACGGAGTGCGGAACTGAGAGAGGTATCGATGTAGGTCGGTGAGGCCTGGCACGACGTCGGCGTTCCAAAACATCCCAAAGGTGTTCTATAGGATTCAAGTCAGGACTCTGTGCAGGCTAGTCCATTACAGGGATGTTATTGTCGTGTAACCACTCCGCCACAGCCCGTGCAGTATGAACAGGTGCTCGATCGTGTTGAAAGATGCAATCGCCATCCCCGAATTGCTGTTCAACAGTGGGAAGCAAGAAGGTGCTTAAAATAACACCATAACCTCCGAATTTCACTATTGGCACTACACACGCTGGTAAATGACGTTCACCAGGCATTCGCCATACCCACACCCTGCCATAGGATCGCCACATTGTGTACCGTGATTCGTCACTCCACACAACGTTTTGCCACTGTTCAATCGGTAATGTTGACGTTCCTTACACCAAGCGAGGCGTCGTTTGGCATTTTCCTACGTGATGTGTGGCTTATGAGCAGCCACTCGACCATTGAATTCAAGGTTTCTCACCTCACGCCTAACTGTCATAGTACTTGGAGTGGATCCTGATGCAGTTTGGAATTCCTGTGTGATGGTCTGGTTATATGTCTGCCTATTACTCCTTACGACCCTCTTCAAATGTCCGCGGTCTCTGTCAGTCAACAGACGAGGTCGGCCTGTACGCTTTTGTGCTGTACATATCCCTTCAGTTTTCACTTCACTATCATATCAGAAACAGTGGACCTAGGGATGTTTAGGAGTGTGGAAATCTCGCGTACAGGCTTTTGACACAAGTGACACCCAATCACCTGACCACGTTCGAATTCCGTGAGTTCCACGGAGCGTCCCATTCTGCTGTTTCACGATGTCTAATGACTACTGAGGTCGCGGATAATGAGTACCAGGCAGCACAATACATCTAAGATGAAAAACGTATGTTTGTGGGGCTGTTCGGATACTTTTGATCACATAGTGTATGTTCCCCAGTCTTTCTACATTCCAAATATGGCTCCACGCGACTTTTTTGTATTCCCCAAAATGAAAAAAAAATGGAGGTCAGCGATTTGACTCACAGCCGCACAGCTGCTTACGAAGAATGTATTTGCACTCTCTCCAAAAAAGAATGGCGTTCAGCATTTGAAAAACGGTTTGAAAGGATGAGACTCTGTACAGAATGCAATGGAGAATATTTTGAAAAGATGCAATGATAAGATATAGGTTTTTAATATTTTATTGCGTCCATTCTCAAAACCTTTGGAGTGACCTTACATTGAAATAACCAAGCAAGCTAGAATTTTGAAAAAAGGAAAACCATTAGAGTTATTGTGCGTAATAAGTGGCACAAATTTGAACCAAATACCTTACATACTGTAGATTTTCCAAATTTCACAGATGCACAACGTTAAGGATGATTTTCTCTTACACTACTTTTAATCGCTATAATACGAATGGAAAATGGGATAGACGCAGTTTCCCACCTGCTTCTTGCACCCGCCGCTGAATTTTTGCTATAGTTTCTTGAGAGAGAGTTATAATAGTAGACAGAGATTTTATATTAATGCTCATTCAAAGCAAAATTCTAGCGGTGACTCCATTCCACTATTATCAGCAGTAAGAGATGATATCTACCTAATTGATTATTGTTGATAAAACACGGACTCTCACATTTTTCAATCCAATTCCCCATGCGGACACAAATTAAATATCTAAATGATTTGTAACAGAGTAGATAACTTAATTTGCAGGCTGGAAGAGAATTAACGTTAAAGTTGACGTCATTATCGAACTTGCTATTTGACACATGGTAATAATTCTGTGCATGACTTGCACATACTATTAATAATTCAATAAAACAAAATTCACAAATCAAATAATAATAATCATTCCATTTGTTAATCTGTTTAATAACTATAATAGTTTAATGCTGACCGTGAAGGCCCATGTATTTTTTCAATAAATGAAATGTAGAGTCGCAGAAACTACGAACACGTATAAAACGAGGCTTTGCCTCTGTGACTTTGATGCTGGTGCATAAAACGGACACCTACGAGGTTTGTTTTACGTGCAACGAGCAGAGAACACAGAAATTTTCAAAGGCATCCATCTGCTTTTCATAAACATCGGTTAATGCGTTTGAAATACTGCAATACAAACCTCGAAATTTTCTGATTCATTACCTGATTAAAACGTTAATTGTGATATTTCCTTTTGCACCATTTTTGCTTTCTCTAAGTCGTCCTCTCTGGTGTAGTGGTTACCATGCTAGCCTGTAGTTCCCGAGGTCGCTGGTTCAAACTCGGTGGAGGGCGATGGGGTTTTTTCGGGCATGACTCCTTCGGAAGGGAAGTAAATCCGGTGGTCCAATGTCATAGATTTATGGCACGTAAAAGAACCTCAGGCCTGATAAGGAGGCCTCTGAGCAAAATTACCGGTCTTTCACGTCCAATATAGAATGGGACGCTACACCAGCAGTTAAAGAGCGCCCATAAATAAAACTGAATTTCAATTTTACTTTCTCTACTACGTACATTAGGATTAGGATACAACGCGGAGCGGGATGAGCACGTCGATCTGGTAGATCTTTTATACCTATGCCCCGGAGAGAGGGATGAGGTGAGAAGAGACATGACAGGCAGAGGGCAGGGTCCCTACCATTTACAGATTTAAACCCCCTGGTGGGCACTGGTGCAGCGGGCTCCCCTCCCCCTGTGGGCTTACACATCCCCCGGGGGCCCGGAACCCGGAGACCGCCCCAATTCCGCGGGAAGAAGGGTTCTACAGAGCATCGTTTTCGCCTGCCATACACACGCCGACACGTACAACCCTAAAGAGACAAAGGGGATGAAAGGTGAAGTGAAATGAGAATGGAGGTGAAATGGTAGGACAGGAAGTTCGGGGGATATAATGATCCTTCCCAGCATTCGCCTAGCGACCCAGGGAAACCCCCGAAAAACCCATGGTCCGAAAGGTCGGCCACGGGAATCAAAACCGACCTCACAAATGCGGGCCATATACGTTAACACTGAGCCATCCGTCTGGGTGTCACATACACAGTAGCAGAGAAGGTATTGCATTCCACCCAAAAATTTGATACGGAGATTTCACCGCAAATACATGTTTTGAAGCACCTTGAATCCAAAAAAAAACTTTTTAAAAAAAGGTCATTTGTGTCTGTGAACAATAACTAAAAATGAACATACCAAGCTTGGGAAATCAGTTTTTGTATGCCTTCGTCAAAGAATGATGCCACCTGAAAGCAAAGTCTGCACTTCTTGTTCCACAACTTCATCGTCGTTAAAATCTCTTCCCATCAAGCAATTTCTTCAAACAAAGAAATAGATGAAAATCAGTTGGTGCCAAATCCGGACTGTACGGAGGGTGGTCGAATTGTTCCCAACCAAACGATGCGATGTGATCTTGAGTTTGTTTGGCTGTTTGTGGCTGGGAATTATCAATCATTATTGTTTCCCTGTAAACCTCACACAATTGTCGATGAATGTTTGCTGCCGTAAGATTCCTCGCATTAAAAAAAACGAACCATTGTTCTGACTTCGGGTCGTTCGATTGTTTTGAACATTTCGAAACGTTTTAACAACAGGAAACACAAATTGTCAATCCCTCACAGCTGCGCCTTGTTTCCTACTTGATGGAAGAAGTAATCGCGCATGCAGTGGAAAATTATTAAAACGGTACTTACCTTAAACACCCCTGTATAACCTTTATTCCAAAGTTTCGAAGACATTAAAGTCTTTATCCTCAGGGATGCTCGTACCATATTGGTCTCCCAGATGGCATTTTCTGTCTGCCTGACAGTTTTAGTTCTATTCCCAATCAATTACAGGCAATTAACCGCAAAATTACACGCACACACTCACACACACACACACACACACACACACACTCACACACACACACACCCTGACTTTAAGTAACTAATCGGTGGTGAAAAAAAAACCGTATAATAAAGTAAACCGATATTAAAACTAATGTGAAGGATACAGCAGGGACTGTACAGTAATTCGACTGGCAATATTTCCAACAAATACATAAGAAAGAAGTATTTAAGACGTCGCGACGTGACTTCGCAAGTTAAAACGCCAATAAATGTACGCATATATGCTTTAAACGGGAACCCATTATATAAAGTTAGCATTAAAATAAAGTTGAGTTGTAAAGTGGATCAGTTTGAAGCAGAGAGCGAGTGTAAACAGATATTTCTTGTATCTCTTACATGCTACGACATGCAGAAACGCAATCCGACTAAGTGGCTTCCTTGATTGAGCACGAAAACGGGCTTCTTCCCTCGCCGTGAGAAGAGGACGACAGATTGAAAACTTTTCTCTCTTCGACACGAACTGCTTTTAAAACTTTTCGTCAGTGGAACCCTTTTCCAATTTGCATATCCAAGTACTAGCTGCCACTAAACCAAATATGGTAGTCATACTCCGAGTGACGCTCAAAAAGTACCCGGATTAAATGTATTTAATGAAATAATTTATGTCTTAATTTTAACATTCCATAAAACCGAGCGAGGTGGCGTTGCGGTAACGCGTACGACTCGCATTCTGGATTACCGGTGCCCGCCCACTCTGACCTATGAGTTTTTTCGTGGTTTTCCCGGGCCGTCAGGCGAATGCTGGAGTTGTTTCTTTTCTTTCAGCCTCCGAATTTCCTGCCCCTCCATTTCGTTCCATTCATCATTTCATTCATCCTTCACCCGTTAGGTCTGTTTCAGGGTTAGAAATGTCGACGATGGTGTTTCGGTGCGGCGTCGCAGGGAAAATAATACTCTGTGTGGAACTTTCTCCGTCCATAGGCTTTCGGCTGGTTGCCGGCGTATACCGATTTCAAGTCTGCCTGTCTGACTGTCGGTGCGTCTCAATCTGAGAACTGTAGGGACCCTGTCATTGCTGTGCCTTCATTCCTGGTTCCGGCCGATCGGCGACTCATCTCATCTCCTCCTCCCTTGTAGGGCATAGGTACAACATTCTCAGTGGAGCAGTGCCGAGTCCCCCGATAATAATCAGGAATGTAGAAGCATTCCATGAAACATATCTAGTGATTAAACGATGGTTGCACGAACTTTAATAACGCATCTAGGCTCACACTTATGAGCAATATGTTTATGCAACCCTACTATTATAAACAGGTTCTTACTCTACTCAATATATGGCACTCATGCCAATAATAGCAATGATATAATACTGTTATTCCAGTTGCCGTGGCTTATAGAGAGAAGATAAAACCATTTGGTGATCTTTTCGCTGCGCAACGAAGGTGCAAGGAACTCTGTACATTATTAAATATAGAATAATTAAGATCTGAATTTATAATTACTGATAATAGCCTACATCACACTCCGTAACACTTGCTCACTTCTCTCCCAGGAAGGGAATGTAGGTGACTGTCTTGCTTATCAGTTCAACACGCCAGGCGATGCCAAATGAAATGTAAGGAGAGAAGCTAATATTTCAGTTATGAAAAATATGAAGACGCTCTTATATAAGTTATGGATGTTGAATTATTTCCTACAATTTATAATGCTAAGATTGAATACAGTATTGTATCAATGGATCACCAGCGACATTTTTATTAGTTTTACTTCATAAGTCAAATAGGTAAACGTAATGCCCATGCTACCGGGGCATAGTACCTCAAGTAGGCCGCAACGGCCCTTTTTGCTCCTACCATAACCCCTGGGAGTGTGGGATTAGAGGAGAGAGCCGAAGGTTGACCAGATCCAGACGACGACAAGCGCATGCATGGGTGGGGTCTAATGTTTCCAGTTTGCTTCACAAAAAATCTGCATCTAGTTAAAGCACTCAATTTATGTTAAATCAATGTTTTGTGACAACAATTTCAGAGATATTCTGTTTACTTTTTTGAATCAGTAAGTCGCTATTCGTGTTTTCTCGTCATTCAAAGAGCGTGAAATTTCAAAGCCATCACATAGTGATCACGTTTTCAAAAATCTGACTATTGCTTTAGTCATCTGTATGCTACATATACCTGCAACGAAATGTATAAATGTGTAATGAAAGCTTATCTCGATTAACAAGAGTAAACGGAAGTATACGCTTTTATAACAATAAATGTAGACGAGTGAGTGAGAAAGTCATGTGACTACAGTAAATGAGAGTTTTATTTGAGGCAGTATTTTTAACACTTAAATGATATCAGTATAATTATATAACATAAAATATACTAACAGCCCGCTTTAAAGCAATATGTGTATAATATAATATATAAAATGTATGTAACAGTCATTTTATTAATGTTTATATTACTGTATACATGTATAATAATGTTATGTGAATGTATTACGCAATTTAATAATGTAGGAGCTGTGAGAATACAGGTCAAAAGTTGCTAACAATGACGTAACAATGAGGTAACCTCAAGGCAATAATGAATTGGAAAGTTTAATAATGCTACTAGTAATTCTTGGAAACAATAATGTAATATTTTTAAAACAGTTTATAAATAGCCAATCAACAACTAGAAAGGGTAA
Source organism: Deroplatys truncata (assembly GCA_030765065.1). Classification (NCBI taxonomy): domain Eukaryota; kingdom Metazoa; phylum Arthropoda; class Insecta; order Mantodea; family Mantidae; genus Deroplatys; species Deroplatys truncata. The sequence goes on from CM060979.1 coordinate 22,374,648, forward strand.
AAGTTAAATAAAAGTATTCTATTGGATTAGGACTAGCCAATCAGAAACTGAAATAGATGAAATTTGCAAATTCAGTCCGTAGAAGTCAGTTGCCTGTAGATAGCCTTCTTAACTGGACGCGAGACGCGTCCTCGAGAAGTTTAATATGTATTCAGTGTGAGACATATAAAATTCATTACGGCGAGAATATTATAAAGTTTACGTGTTAAAAAAGGTGCAAGTAATTAATAAATAATCTCACAGCTCTCTATATCAGTGAAGTGTTATTTAATCGTGTGAAGGATTAATAAAAGGAGTGAAGTAAACATATTAATTTGTGTAAGCCTACATTCTTTAGCCGCATCACATCCTGTTAAGAAATACATGTATTTTTACAAATTAATATTGACGCACCCGAGGCAAACATAAATATATATATATATATATATATATATATAATATTTAAAGAAACATAAAATACAATGTTGATTCCTAAACTTGGGGCGAAGGCCACCGGAAAGTAAACTTGGGGCGAAGGCCACCGGAAAGTAAAGTGAAGGCCACTGGAAACGGTACACCATATATGAGGCATTCAACCTTATCAAATTGGCTTTCCATGCGTGAAGCTAAAACCTTTCTACAAATTGGCGCCCAACGTGGGACAGTAATAATACGCCTTTAAATTGGCACGTAAACGTGTGGCATTTATTTCATCAAGTTTGGCTCTTCAACTGCAACAATACAATACAACTCCTCCTAAAATAATACTACTCCATCTTTACTTGGCTAGAGTCATGCCAGATACGAGAGATCCAAGGACAGTGGGATCTGTTTTTCCAGTTCTCAGAATTTTTTTTCTAATAAAGTTCTGGAAAGCCGTCAGAGTTACCTAGAACAGATTGTAATATTATAAAATAGGTAGCAAAGATTATCTAACTCGGAGTACGAGGGCTGTCCCAGAAGTACCCGACCCAACAGAGAAAACACGAAAACTTTGGGAAAAAAATCTTTGTTTCTCTACATAGTCTCCTTTCAGGTCGATACACTTTTCCCAGCGATGTTCAATAGCTTCGATACCCTGCTTATAGTGAGAACCGTCGAGTTCTACAAAAGAGCCATAAACTGCAGACTCCACCTCTTCATTGTTGGTAAATCTTTCATCACCAATCCATTTCTTCAACTTTGGAAACAGAAAATAATCAGAGGGGGCTAAATCTGGCGAATAGGGAATGAGGAAGCAATTTGAACTTTAACTCATTGATTTTGGCGATGGCGATAATGGATGTTGGAACTGTCTTGAGAAACAGAACTTTCTTTTTCGCTAAATGCGGCCGTTTTTGCTTGGTTTCATCATTCAAATCCTGCAATAAGTTTGCATAATACTTGCCATTGATTGCTTTTCCTTTTTGAAGATAAATAATGAAAATTATCCAATGCGCATCCCAAAAAGCTGACGCCATGACCTTGACTGCAGATGGAACTGTCTTCGCCTTCTTTGAAGCCGATTCTCCCCTTTCAATCCACTGTTTTGACTGTTCCTTTTCCTCAGGTGTGAAGTGATGGACCCATGTTTCATCCATGGTTATGAATCGACGCAAAAACTCGGCTTTATTACAGCGAAACATCGCCAAACACTCGACTGAAACATCCTCACGACGCTCCTTTTGTTCCATTGTGAGTAAACGCGGCACCGATATTGCACACAGCCTTCTCATGTCTAATTTTCAGTTAGTATGCGATGTATAGCACTTTCTGAAATGCCTACAATGTCTGCTAGCTCGCACACTTTCAGTCGACAGTCATTCAATACCATTTTGTGGATTTTCTTCACAATTTCTGGCGTGGTCACCTAATTTGGCCGACCACTGCGATGTTCGTCCTGGCAGCTCGTACGGCCTCGCTTAAACTCTGCCACCCAATATTTTACTGTTGTAAACGAAGGAGCAGACACCCCCAGAGTAGAATATAGCTTAGCTTTAATATTAGTTGGACTAAGATCTTTCAAATGAAAGTATTGTATCACATAACGATGGTCAGTTTTATCCATGTTTACAAATTCGCTGAGAGAGTTCAGTATTAATGGCTGCCAAACAATTACTAAACAACGTAGCATCGTCAAACTTCAAACTTAAGCTTTATAAGTGTGGTACTTTCTACTATAGTCATTTGTTTGAAACAAAAACTGCTATATATATATCAGGTCGGGTACTTCTGCGAAGTAGAAGTAGCCGCACTAGAAAACTTTGGACTGCCCAAAGAGATTTCTGAAGCGAAATGCTCTCTCAGTCTATAATATTTCTTCCAAATTCATACTGCCAAAAATTTATCTAGTGTTATCAGACCACAAACACCGTAAACGATGTACTGATTTAACGTAATGTAAACAGCATTTTTACTTTCTCTACTACGTATAGAATTAGCTGTAAGTATGGTTGTATTCAACCCAAAAATTCGATGTCGAGATTTCACCGGTAATATGTGCTTTAAGGTCCTACGAATAAAAAAATTGCAATTAAATAAAGTTAAAAAACGTTCACTCAAAAACGAAAAGTGGTGGATACCAACCGTGGTATCTATGTTCAGTATCTTCCAAAGATGCGACACAAAGATTTTCAAGAAAATCTGAAGTGGAATATTTGTTGGAAGATGCTTCAAATTTATCTGCCCCACATATGAGAGCCAATTTGTCGCGGTAACTTCGTGTTATCTTATTTCTGAGCGCCTGTTATTGTTTTACTACTTTGAATGTTGGGTTCATTGTCCTCCGGCTAGCTATTGTTTCTCGGTCGAGCAAATCTCTTGAACAGGGTGTGTAAACGGAAAGGATTTGTTACTGAAAGAAACACTGATAAAAGAATTTGTTTTTACACTTTTATTGTCGTCACACATTATTCAATTTCACATATTGATTCTTGATACACGCCAGACTGAAACTGTTAGATTTTCTAATGTTACTATAATCACTTATTTGTTGCACCTTATTAATTCGCGTATTTCACATTTATAACTAGCTTTACGACGCGAGAGATTCTGTAGAATTGCGTAACGTGTACTTTATGTATGCCTCTGTTGAACTACGCGACGTATAACTCACGAATACTTATGTTGAACTGATCGACGTATTACACGCGAATGCTTCTGTTGGACTCAGCGACGTATAACTCACGAATACTTATGTTGAACTGTGCGACGTATTACACGCGAATGCTTTTGTTGGACTGGCGAAATCTGCCTCTGACTTTAGCTTTTTATACTCCCACACCCCGATATGCCTAAATATTATAACCGAACTGCTATTGGTTAATACAACGCGCCAACATTAGCGTCTATTTTTATATCCAATCAAAATTACGAACACATATGCTCTAGGGAAGATGTTCCCTCCATTTCTCAGAAAAGCGCGCTAATCTGACGCCATTTGCATGTCTCTAATAATTGATAAACAACTCACCCCCTCGCTCATTGTTACCCGCTCTTATTGTCAGTTTCAGTGAGGCCGTGTAAACTTATTTCCTAACAATGCATATAATTAACAAACATCTCAAATCAATGTCATACAATAATGTTTATTTACACTACAATCTCACTGGCATTTACATTATTGTGATACAAAATTACTGCCACAAATCCACCCCACCTTCAACTACTCTGTACATGGAACATTTTTCGAAAATTTTGATTTTATAAAAAATCGCTCTAACGATTTAGATTAAAATGTCATATATTTAAGACTTTCGTATGACAAATAAAACGTTTAACTTGAATTTCTAGGAATAGCCTTTGAAATTCTCTTCATTCGGAAGGAGTTTTATATGAGCTTGTATAACTGGTAAACGGTGAAGCGGTAGACGAAAACGTGCTACACAAAAATGTAGATCTGTTCAAAACACACAATTTACTTCAAATAAGTTTTTTTTTGTGATATACTCCATTTGTGAGATATCCGTTATTAATGGTTCGAATTGTTCATTTCTTGATCATTCTTAAAAGTTCTTTCGACATTCAGTTTTTTCTCGCGATGTCATGGAAACAGTATGGAATTTTAAGGCCAGCATATAGCGTCCAGTTCTTAAACATTTGACTGTCGCTGTTCCATTTGTGGATATCTATAACCAAATGTGTAATGTAGCTATTTCTACAAAGGTTTATTTGGATTAAATGGTAAATAGAAAAATAAGCTTTAGTAAGAATAGTTTGTATACTCAATAAACGATAGAGGGTAGAGAAAATCATGTGAATGTATCACATCGGATTATTTTTCTAGGTGAAATTAACTATCCTGTGAGTATTAAGAGAATGAAATTTTTATTTTTGTGCAATCTTATTAACTGGAATTGCCTCTTTCACATTATAAATACTTTATCGTTGTAGGCACACTGCTAATATTTTTACTTTCTCTACTACGTATAGTAAGTAGGGGAAGTATTGTATTCCACCCAAAAATTCTATACCGAGATTTCCCCGGAAATATATGTTTTGAGACCCCCTGAATCCAAAAAAAGCATTTTTGGAAACATGTCCGTGTGTTAGTCTGTGTGTCTATCTGTGTCTGTGTGTCTGTCTGTGTCTGTGTGTCTGTGAAGATCATAACTCAGAAACGAACAATCGGATAAACACCAAACTTGGTATTTAGGTTCAGTATCTTCCAGAGATGCGACACGAAGGTTTTCAAAAAAAATCCCCCCACCCCAGATTACCCTTTACTCGGAAGATTTTTGGAAAATTTTAATTTTCTCAAAAATGGCTCTAACGATTTTGATTAAAATATCATATGTTTAAGATATTTTCATAACAAATGAAATGTATATCTCGAAGTTTCTGGGAATGTCTCCAATAGTATTGTTCATTGTGAACGACTTTTGCATAACTGGTAAACCATAAGAGATAGACAAAATTTTACTACATAAAAATGTAGATTGCGTTAAAATACACAATTTATGTCATATACATTTTTTTCTTGAGTGAACCATTTTCGAGATATTGCTTGTTATTCCCTTAAATTTTGCAATACTTATACTTTTTCTGAAATTCGTTATTCATTTTTTTTGTCCTGGTAATGCAAAGAGAATGGAATACTCCACATAGCAACCAGCGCTTAAAATATTTGACTATCGCTTAAAGCCTACCAATTCCCCTTGCATCTACAAGAAAATTAGCAATAAGATTAACATCTCGATTAACATGAAGTAGATGGAGAATAAGCGTTTGAAAGAATATATTGTACAAGAGTAGAGAAAGTCATGTGAGTGTAACATATCAGATTTTTTAAATCTGAATCCTGATGTTACTCGCCATACACACAGGCATTTCTTTACTGTTGTGCTTTATACAATCGCGCCAGTTCGCGGACAGTCACATTTGTTTTCAGAACACTTTCCTAAAAAATACCACGAACAGTTGTTTTCTAAACTCTTTCTTTAGTTCGAAATTTTCCCATCCCTCCATTTCACTATCACATGATTTCTACCTTCTTTCTTATTGGTTGCCTGCAGCTATCAGAGCACTGACGTTCCTTCCCAAGCACCGGTTTTCCAGGCGACCTAACGGTACATTAACAAAGGTGTACTCTGTCCTCACTTGGGCTATAATGGGGAAAAACCAACCCCGTTTCCTGCTTGCTGCTGGCACTGTCTTTTCAACCCATATTCTCTTTTACAGTAGTACTTGCTTCGCAGTCTTATTTAATAATAGAATCCCTACTGTTATTAATATTTATTTTCCCTACGTAGAATGCACTGTCTAAAAGATAATATTGAAAATTCCATTTATTTACTATGAATTCTGCAACACTTAACAGAAACAAATCATGTCCTACACACGTTAGATTGTAGAGGTCTTCGTATTTTAGGGGATGTTTTGCTCCTCAAATTGGCAATACTGTTAACTATGACAGCCTCTGCGTGTTCAAGCCTTGCAATTTCTTTCTTATACAGTTTATATACAGCGTATATGCGGTTAGTTTTCTCCATTTTTTGGCACAGTTTTTGTGTGACATTTACTGGTATAATTGACCCGTTTCCTCGGAAACTATGGAAGGGATTTAAACAAAAACTTAGGATAATAAAAACAACCTCTAAGTGATGTTGCAAATCTACTTTGGTGTTAATAATATGACGATTTATTTTTAAAAACGTTATTGCTGTTCAATCTTAATCAAAATATGGTATAAATAACAAAACAATCCTTTTTTCTTCAATAAACAAACTTATTTGATAAAAGTAGATCAGTAACCGAGAAGGCATGCACCTACTTTCTGTAAAAATTCAGTCAGATATTTTAAATAGTCTATGAGATAATTGGTCATGAATTTAGTAGATTTAACATTGGCGGCATAGGACTTTTGATCTCCCCTTAAATCTAAAAGTGCGTACATAGGTATCTTCAATAGCAGCATCAGAATACTGTATTCGCAAATGGTAGATTATATTTTAATACTCATTCAATATATAGGTTGTACTATAAATTTTATTTCCGTACACTGCAACTTTCCTAATGTATGAAATTACATTTGTTACGAATTGTGGATATGAGGCTTACTTTTCCGTTGGATATATTTGCATTTTATGCATTGTCATGTTCCAGAAAAAGTTGAAAAGGTATTTATAACATGGTCAATGAGTAAAAACTGAGCATGTTTTACATATTTTCTTTTAAACTACGTGGCCTAAAAGTGGAACTTCTAACACAGTGCACACACGCTTTAGATTATCGTACTGGTGGGATAATCTTCATTGTGACCAACTTTGGTTTCAAGTCCAATCACATGGCAAATGCCCTTTGCATTTGCACATGTTTAATAACTCGACTTGGTTTGATTGTGTTTTACTTATCATTGTCCTTTTACAAGATTAATTTCTCATGGCGCTCGCATTATCCGCTCACAATACAAATGGTCAAGCTTCAATTTATCGCAATTCGTTGTAGAGTTAACCTATGTGTTACATTGGCAGAATTCTGACTTCTTTGGTCTAAAACGTTATTATTTTATCTAGCATAACCTACATAAAGATTAAATGGATTAAATTATGAATTCAGAAGAAACTGAAACGGAGGCCAGGTGAAATTATAGAAGCAACAGAAAGAATAGCCGACTTTCTGCTTCAGAAACAATGAAAGTGTTGTATTACATACTCTACAGCTGTTTCTCTATGTCATCCTCTAGCTCCAACACAATGCTGGCAACATATGAACAACAAATGCCGCCAAAACCAGTAAGATACCGCAAAAGATCTCAACCTGCGTTCCTAATTACTTTTTATTTTAGTTTTATTAATTTTTTACGTTTCTGATTCAGGGCGGTTAGGTTAAATTTAGTTTTTTTATATAAGCTTAGGTTTCTGATTCACGGGTGGTTAGGTTAGGTTTTTTTTTATATAACCTTGTTTTAATTAGTCACCAGTGGTTGCATCGCTTCGCTCGCGTGCGTTCCTAAGGTTAGGTTTCTGATTCACGGGAGACTAGGAGTTTCTCTACTTTCTCTTCGATACCGAGATTTCACCCGAAATACATGCTTTGAGGCCTCCTGAATCCAAAAAAAAAAAATATTTTGGAAACATGTCCGTGTGTGTCTGTGTGTCTGTCTGTGAACAGCATAACTCAGAAATGAACAGTCGGATAAACTCAAACTTGGTATTTAGGTTCAGGGTCTTCCATAGATGCGACACGAAGGTTTTCAAGAAAATCCCCCCACCCCAGATTACCCTTTACATGGAACATTTTTTCGAAAATGTTACTTTTCTCAGAAATGGCTCTAACGATTTTGATTAAAGTATCGTATATTTAAGATACTTTCATGACAAATAAGATGCATATCTTGAATTTTCTGGGAATGTCTCCAAAACTATTCTTCATTGTGAACGACTTTTGCATAACTGGTAAACCATAAGAAATAGAAAAATTTCACTACACAAAAATGTAGATCACGTTAAAATACACAATTTATATCATATACATTCTTTTTGTTGGGTGAAACATTTTCAAGATATTGCTTGTTATTCCCTTAAATTTTCCAATACTTATACTTTTTATCAAAGGGGAATTCGTTATTCATTTTATTTTGTCCTGGAAATGCAAAGAGAATGGAATACTCCACAGAGCAACCAGCTCCTAAAATATTTCACTTTCGCTTAAAGCCTACCAATTCCCCTTGCATCTACAAGAAAATAAGATTATCTCGATATCTCGATTAACATGAAGCATATGGAGAATAAGCGTTTGTAAAAATAGTTTGTACAAGAGTAGAGAAAGTCAAACAATCAAAAAATTAAACTTCTGGTAGAAACTTCTTTAATAATAATAATGCGTTGCGTTTTTGTCAGCGGCAATACAAAATGAGGAAGAAGAAGTAACAACATATAGCTTTTTCCGCGGATTTCACTTCTCATTTAGGTTGGCAGTTCCCATTGCGCATGTGCGACAGCGACAGGATGGCTGCGTTTGTTGCCTAATACGAGCGGGCAGTTGGGACCAGATACACAAGAGACATCCACCTCTAAACTCTCTCCTAAGGTAATTTATTCGCTTTATTTTAGCTTTTATTAACATTTTCAATGAAGACCAAAGTAATTCAACATAGCCAGAATAACACTAGAAGTACTTACCACCCAAAACTCCAGAAAGCAATATGATATAGCATTTAATTTCTTCATTGGCTGGTGTAAAGCAAAACATTTTGAAAATAATTTCATAAAAAAGACTGCTAGGGAATCAACAAAACATTAAAACATCTGACATCTCGCCTTTTTACCGTCTCTCTCTTGTTTCAAGATGCGCGTTCTAAACGTGAACTCTGTTGGTTTCAGAAATCAATATCATATACTTGATATTTTACAAATTCGAGCGCTGTCTAAAATAGTATATGCCACACGTGTTAAAGATTATTTTATTTTACTCGTAGGATTGCAATCATTTAACGTGCCGTAAAACCGGCTTTACTTCGCTTACAAAGGGAGCCATGCTAAGGCCCGCCCTCCGTCGGGTTTGAATCCGCGATCTCGGGAACTAGAGGTATCCCATGACCCGGAGGACAACGAAGGGTTGTTGCCTGGACCAAGCAGCAGATATTGCGGGGTCCCTAATATTCACAGGTGGAAACACTCCTGCAGGGACCCCGCGGCGCTCCTCCTGATGAACAGGTCCGAACTGCCCTGGTTCCGTACCAGAGGAGGAAGAAACATTCGCAGAGCGTATATCCACCACACACCACCAAACTACCCAGTCAAGCCCTGTATCCCGAAACGTGATGTGAAATGAAGGGAAATAAGGGGGCAGAAAAATTCATGATATTAGAAAAAAACCACCGTTGCATTCGCTTGGCGACAAGAGAAAACAACGAATAAACCTAAGTCAGTTTGGACGGTCGCCGGGGATCGAACCCGGGATCTCCCGAATGCAAGTGCCACACGTTACCGCGGCACCACCACTCGCCGGTTGTGTTTTATATTAAGGACATCCTCTATGGGGGGGGAGTAAAAAAACGGCCAAAATTCATAAACATGGATTTAGCTTTATGTTATTTATTTATTTTAACTTCAAGACCTTTTATTAAGGCATGTCATATAGCGATTTGAATGTTAATTTTCTTGTAGGTGCAAGGGGAATTGGTAGGCTTTAAGCGATAGTCAAATATTTTAAGAGTTGTTTGTTATGTGGAGCATTCCATTCTCTTTGCCTGTCCAGGACATAAAAAAACGTATAACGAATTCCCATTTGAGAAATAGTATATTGAAAAAAATCCAAAAAATAACAAGGAATATCTCGGAAATGGCTCACTCCACAAAAAATGTGTATGACATAAATTGTGTGTTTTAACAAGCTCTACATTTTTTGTGTACAAAAATTTTGTCTATGTCTTATGGTTTACCAGTCATGCAACAGCCATTCAGAAAGATGACACTTTTGGGGACATTCGCAGAAAATTCAAGATATACGTTTTATTTGTCATGAAAATATCTTAAGTATATGATATTTTAATCAAAGTCGATAGCATTTTTGGGAAAATAAAAAATTTCCAAAAATGTTCCATGTAAAGGGTAGTCTGGGGTGGGGGATTTTTTTGAAAATCCTCGTGTCGCATCTTTGAAAGATATTAAACCTAAATACTAAGTTTGTTATTTATCGGACGTTTTGTTTTGACTTAATGCTGTTCACAGACACACAGACGCATACAAGCGCCTTTTCGTAAAAGTGCATTTTTGGATTCAGGGGTCCTCAAACATGTATTTGTGGTGAAATCTGAATTTTAGGAGTAAAATATGATACGTTAACATTTACTTTCCCTACTCTGTATTATTTATTAATTGCTATAAAAATCATTCTTAAGGAAGCTTATTTTTCATTTTAATGGAGAAAAACTCTGGCAGTAATAGTCTTTCCATGCAGTCGCGAGAAACAACTGAATGTCAACAGGGCCTTCGACAGGACAGATTGACGAAGTATTAAACAATTCAGACCATTAATAACGGATATCTCGGAAATGGCCAATGCCACAAGAAGCTGTTTGAAATAAATTGTACGTTTTAAAGAAATCTACATTTTTTGTGTGGTATGTTTTCGTCTTTCGCTTAATGTTTTCCAGTTATACAAGATTCTACAAAATTCCTTCCGAATGAAGTGGATTTCACGGGCTGTTCCCAAAAATTCAAGATATACGTTTTATTTGCCAGTAAATATCTTTAATATATGGTATTTCAATTAAAATCGTTAGAGGCATCTTTCCGAAAGTAAAAAATCTGATGTGTTACACTCACATGACTTTCTCTACTCTTGTACAAACTATTTTTACAAACGCTTATTCTCCATCTACTTCATGTTAATCGAGATAAACATTTGAGGCTCTATCTTATTGCTAATTTTCTTGTAGATGTAAGGGGAATATATATTTACAAGGGCAATATACAAATACAGTAGTGTTTAAGCATCGACATATATCTTAATAGCTGGTTGCTAGGTGCAGCACCATTCTCTTTGCCACAGATTAATACTCTTTGCATATCCAAGACAAAAAAATGAATAACGAATTCTCATTTGAGAAAATTAGTATTGAAAAATTTAAGGGAATAACAAGCAATATCTCGAAAATGGTTCACTCAACAAAAAAAAATGTATATGACATAAATTGTGTATTTTAACGCAATCTACATTTTTTTATGTAGTAAAATTTTTTCTATCTCTTATGGTTTACTAGTTATCCAAAAGTCGTTCACAATGAAGAATACTTTTGGAGACATTCCTAGAAAATTGAAGATATACATTTTATTTGTCATCAAAATATCTTAAACATATGATATTTTAACCAAAATCGTTAGAGCCATTTTTGAGAAAATTAATATTTTCGAAAAATGTTCCATGTAAAGGGTAATATGGGGTGGGGGGATTTTCTTGAAAACTTTAGTGTCGCATCTCTGGAAGATACTGAACCTAAATACCAAGTTTGGTGTTTATCCGACTGTTCGTTTCTGAGTTATGCTGTTCACAGACAGACAAACAGACACACAGACACACACGACATGTTTCCAAAATTACTTTTTTGGATTCAGGGGGTCTCAAAACATGTATTTCCGGTGAAATCTCGGTATCAAATTTTTGGGTGGAATACAATACTTCCCCTACGTAAGAAAAGAAAGTAAAAATTTCGAAAAATGTTCCATGTAAAGGGTAGTTGAATGTGGGACATTTTGTTGAAAGTCTTCGTGTCGGACATAATTACCACGCTTTTAAGTTATTCTGTTCACACACCAAGCGAAATGGCTCCACTGTAACGCGTGTGCTTCGCATTCGGGAGGTCCCGGCTTCGATTCCCGTTGGCCGCCCATTCTGATTACAAATTTTTCGTGGTTTTCTCTGGTTGACAAATGTGAATGCTGGGGTTGAGTATTCTACCACGGCGCTCCTCTCCCCCCCCCCATTTCCTTTCATTTCATTTCCGTTTCAGGTGGACTGTGATGCTGTGGTTTGGTTAGTGTCGTGCAGATGGCGTAGAGGCTTAGGATTTGGAACTTCTTCTCGGCCCCGCTAGAGAGAATCCTGTCGAGCCTCCACTAATATGTTGTGTATCCCCGGTTGCACTAGAGGGACGTCTCCGAGAGTCTCTCCCGTGGCCGGATGGTCAAGCCGTAAAGTGTTAGGCAACTCTGCGCATCTCTGCCAACTTGCGCCTGCTGCTATGCAGCACACACGTCTCCTGCAATTCCCTCGCCTCATTCGTTTCTCTCGGAGGGGGGTGCGCACAAAATGTGCATTGGGGTCGTGTTGCTAGGTGTGTGCTGTTCACAGACACTGACACATACATATACATACACGGTCCTTTTTCTAAAAATGCTTTCTGTGGGTTCAGGGGACCTCAAAACATAATTGCGGTGAAACCTCAACATCGAATTTTTGGGCGGAATGCAATACTACCCTTATTTACTTACGTAGTAGAGAAGGTAAAAATATGCATGAAATGTGGTGTGAATATTATACACTAAACCCTATTTACTGCATTAAAACATGATTCGAACTGAGGTGGATTTTAGAAATTTAGATAGGCGTTCCTAACGTTTTAAATCTTCAAGAACATTGCATTAGCTCCTTTATTTTTATTCTGAATTTGTGACTAGCCCACCAACTCAGACTTTTATTTAACGTGGATTATTTGAAAGAAAGCATAATCAACAAAAAGATCGAAAAATGTCAAACGTAGTTTAAAGTGCGACCCAGAGACGCTTTCAGTTGGGGTTGAAAAGGATGCTGTACTCATGCGCGCATCTGTGCATGAAAAGCGCCGCTAGAAAGGAATATTTGTTTAGCAAACACGCGGCGCGGAACTTTTTGAGCAGCCTTTTTAAGCGCTCGCAACACACAATATTTGCTTAAACTTTAAACAGTTGATGAAACAGTGTTTTGGTGCTTGTTTTCTTTTGCTCGGAGGATACAAGAAGCAGCGACGTGACTATCAAACTTTTTCTTTAGATAACGCACGTAGTTTTATGTACACACATTCTTACTTTACATAACGTCGATAGAGAAGCTGTTAAAAGTAATGAGACATCGAAGTAAAACCTCAAACGCTTCTGTGCATAACTATAAGCATTTCTGTTAGGATTTATATGATTTTAAATAAAACCGCAAGTTACTGGTGCCCTATCGTGTTTCTGTAGGATAGAAAAGGACTAATAACGGAGGAGACACCAAGGGCCTCGATACATCCCCCGCATAGGTGAGGGAAACGCAGGTGACTATGGGTTGGGGAGCGAGGCCGGCGCAAAGTATCAGAGACGCGCAGAGTTCCCTAACAGTTCCAGGCTTGACCATCCGGCCACAGGAGGGTCTCTCTGGGACGTCCCTCTAGTGGGACTAGGGAAACACGATCCAGCAGTAGAGGTTATACTGGCTCCCCTCTAACAGGGCCGGTAATAAGTTCAAATCGCATGCCTACGCGAACCATAGATAGAACCATAGAACAATAGCCTCGAGGTCAAACCGAGGAAATCCGTGCTAGAAACCCATGGTCAGAATGGGTGGCCGCCGGGAATCGAACTCGGGACCTCCTGAATACGAGCCTCACACTTTACCGCGGAGCCATCCCGCTCAGTTGGTACGTCTGCATCAGTAATGTGATTTAATTATGCGCTCATATGTGAATACTTAGAAATCTTACAGGAAAAGCTCCGATGTGTTGCATTTACATGACTTTCTCTGCTCACTCCTCTAAAAATATTCTGTCTAATTCTAGTTAATGGAGTTAAACTCCATTACGCATTTACAAGTTTTATTGTTGTTCTAAGGAATATACATTAAGCTAAAACGATAGATTTTTGAAAAGCTGGTCGCTTTGTGATGCTTTTGAAATTCCTTACTTCTTGCATGACCGCAAGAGGAAAAGATCGGCGAATTACCACTTGAAATGTTAAGTATTTGAAAATTCAAATCAATAACACAGAATATTTCGGAAATGGCTAACGGCACAAACATTTTTATTCGACTAAAATTGTATTCTTTAATTGATTTGCATTTTTGTGCAGTAATATTTTATCCATCTCTTACGGTTCATCAATGGTACAAAGGTCATTATGAATGCAGAGAACTTCACAGAAAATCTCAGAAAATTCAATTTATATATTTTGTTTGTCATACAAATATCTTAAATACATGATAGTTTAATCAAAATCGTTATAGCCATTTTTGAGAAAATAAAACATAACGAAAAGTTTTCCATGTAAATGGTACTTTGCTGTTGGGGGGGTTCTGAAAATATTTGTGTCGCATTGTTGGAAGACGCTGAACTTAAATAACAAGTTTGGTTTCCATCAGGCATTTCGTTTTTGAATTATTCTGTTCACACACATGCAAAGATCCACGGACATGCTTTGTTTTTGTTCAGGCAAATATGTATTTCCGGTGAAATATGGACATCGAATCTTTGGATGGAATAAAACACTTCCTGTCCCTAATAAGATACGTGGTAGAGAAAGCAAACAATTCTCATTGCACAAGACTAAAGCGAAAACTTTCCAAAAATCTCTGCTAATGCAGAAGCGTCCAATAGAAACTGGAAACTCCAGAGGGAAGATATAGAGAACGTGGTATACCTACATAAGCAACGATACAAACCGTTTGATTTACGTAACAGTTACTAATATTACAAGAGAGAACATTTGTTGGCAGGTAGGTATGTGTAGGCTAACCTCAAAAATTACTCAACGGATTTTGATAGTTCTGTCATTAGTGAAAACCCCTATGGGCTATAAAACACATAAACTCAATCCATAAATCACTATAAGACTAAACAGGATTCAGATACCCCAAGTGCTAGCATAGGGCCACATTGGAGGCAAGCAGACAGGTACTATAGTATTTTTGAAGTGTTAGCACCATTCAGGTATTTCTTGCGATGTTATAGAAAGAGTATCGAGCAACAAGGCCAGCATACAGCGACCAGCTTTTAAACATCTGACTATCGCTTTGTTTTCCTATAATCCCCTTGTAGCGAGAACGAAACGTGTAATGAAACTATTTCTGCGAAGTTGGAAAGGTAAAACCAGACTGAAAAATTCAATGGGTATAGCCGGGATTTGTTCCACGGATCTTAAGGTTACTCTAACTAAGCTACCATGGCAACATGGCAGCACGACGTTCAACTCACATTTTTTCCAGTAAACTACAAGGAGATCTCAAATTAATTTTGAGATGACACACCCCAATGGCGATAAGTTCCGGGCTTCATAACCAGCAATTAGGTCACTCAATGCTAATTAATTGTTCTTTCACGCAGTCGCCATTTTCTTTGATTTTCATTTCTGTAAAACGAAAGATCAATAAAATCTCTTGTTGAGAAAACTATGTGTGTATTTAAATGCATACCCTTAACACATCATACATTTATTTTGGAACATAATGTTGCCTACAGGCAATGGTGTATTCGCTTGTCATTGAATTTCTGGTAAACTCTGGGTTTTATCCATTAGATCACTCACACACATTCATACTTCCAGACTCTGGGGAGGAGAGATTATCTTGATTAGAGAAAAATTCCCACCCCCAGCCGGGAATCGAATCCATGACCCTTCGCTCCGCAGGCAGGTGCTCTACCGACTGAGCTGTGAGGCCAGTCATAGTTTGTCCAGTTTAAGCTTGTAGTTAATGAATTCATTCCTCCAATTTTCAGTTTCTTTACATTCGTATACAATATGTTCTGTCTTCTTTCCTTCCACATAATGCACGCTCGCCCTAAATAAAACTATTATTTGATCTTTCAACTTTCGCACTCCTGTTCTTATCCATGCCATCCCTCCCTTTACTCCTTATTGACTTGACTTACTCTTTCCAATACACATTTCAACATAATATAAAATACCACCAATATCTCTTCTGTTAAGAGATTAAATTATTTTTTTTCCTATATCCTCAAAACGCCTTCTTGTCGCTTTCCAAAACCATTTAATGTATGTTCCTCATTGCCTCCAAACATTCCCTAAGTATTTTCTCTCTAAATTCTTTCTTAAGCTTGGTTAAGGATGATTCTTGATGTATTAAATATTCCTTTAATAAATACTCTTAATCGAAGTTTAAGATCCTTTGTCAATATTTTTAAACTCTCTCCATAATCAAAGCTTTTCTAGCTAAAGGTCCATTTGAGGCAGCATTTTTAACACTTAAATTATTTCAGTCTAATTATATAAATATGTAAATTCAATAACAGCCCACCTTAAAGCAATATGTGAATGTAACAATATATAAAAAGTGTATATTACAGTCATTGTATATGTTTATATTATTGCATTTATGCGTAATAATGTTATGTGAATATATTACGTAATTTAATAATGTAGTAGCTGTGAAATAATAGGTCAAAAGTTGCTAACAATGAGGTAACAATGAGATAACCTTGAGGAAATAATAAATTAGTAAGTTTAAATGTTACTTGTGATTCTTGTAAGCAGTAATGTAAATTTTGAGACAGCTTAAAAATAGCCAATCAACAACCAGAAAAAGCTTTAGTTAAATGAAGGTATTCTATTGGATTAGGAATAACCAATCAGAGACTTAAAATACAGAAATTTACAAGTTTAGGCGGGTGAAATCAATTCAGTTGGTTGCAGACAGCGTTACTAACCAGACGCAAAAAGTGTCCTCAAGATATTTTACGCATTCGTGTGAGACAAAAAATAGTTTACGTGTTAAAAAGTGCAAATAATTAATAAAAGAATCTCACAGCTCTTTATCAGTGAAGTGTTATATAAATCGTATCAAGCATTAATAAAAGGAGTGAAGTAAAATTATAATCTGTGTAAGCCTACATTTTTAGTCGGACCACAACCCTGCTAAGAGAAACGTGTCTCTAACAATAATACTGACGCAGCCGAGGTAAACATAAATATATAATATTTAAAGAAACAGTTAAATTACAAAGTTAATATTTTTTTAAACTTGTGGCAAAGGCCACCTGAAAGTACATTTGGGGCGAAGGCTACCGGAAACTGTTTACTATACGTGCAGCTGCAACTACTACAAGTTACTACTACAACTACTCCCCAACAGTTGAAATATAATACAAATCCTTCAATACAAGCTACTACAAATTGACGCCCAAAGCGTGGTGCAAATAACAATACACCAAAATAAGTTCTTGAAATTGGCGTCCATACGTGGGGCTAATAAATAACCTTTCTCACCTTTCTATTTCAAACAACCACTTTTACTACTGAAATCGATACGCTAAGTATGTCACTATTAGTGTAGTGCATTCACAAGTTCCCAAGAGTTTTCAATTCCCCAAATTCCAATACCGTATAACATTCGTGCTTCTATTATTTCCACTTTTAATAATGTACGGAGATTTTTGCATCTTCTATCTATAAGGCACGATAACTTGTAATACCGGTATTACGACATTGCTATTATTGACACGTGTGCCATAGAGAGTCATTAATGGACGATATTGCACACAGTAATAGCCTGTTTATAACGGTAGGGTTGCATAAAGCAGTGTACACCCGGTCAATTTAATACTGGCCGGTGTCTGAGAGACGGAACTGGAATCGGGTACTTCCGTGAGCGCTCGGGACAGCCAGGTTTTGTTTACAAGTCTGAGTATATGCTTGTAGTAGTTATAATGGGGAGCACAACTATAATCACAAAAGTCTTCCGGGAAAATAATTCATATACGAGATGTTTCACTGTTTCATCACTGAATATTTGTAACCAATGCAACTTTATTGATTTATGGTTCTTAAGTGGAATATTACCAAAGTCCGTTACAGTGCCGTGCACATTGCTGCACTATTAGTTCAGGGGTAGAGGGCTAGCTTATGGCTCCTCAGGTTGCAAGTTCCAAACTCCGTGGAACTAATAGACTTTTTTTTCCTTTGATTTTAATTACATAAGTAAAAATAGAAAAGGTTTTCTTCATTTTTACTTTCTCTACTACTATAGTAAGTAGGGGAAGTATTGTATTCCATCCAAAAATTCGAGCTCGATATTTCACCGGAAATACATGTTTTGAGGGTCCTTGAATCCAAAACAGGATTTTTTTTAGAAAAATTGTGTATGTGTCTGTGAACAGCACAACTCAAAAACGAAAAATCGGATCAACACCAAACTTGGCATTTGAGTTCAGTACCTTCCAAAGATGCGACAGAAGATAAAAAAACTTCCCCCATCGGACTAACCTTTTCATGAGAGATCTTTCGAAAATTTTGGTTTTCTAAAAAATTACTAAACGATTTTGATTAAAACACCATACTTTAAAAATAGTTACATGATTAATAAAATGCATATCTTGAATTTTCTAGGAATAGCCTCTGAAGTCTACTACATTTGTAAGACATTTTGTATAAACTTGTATAACTGGTAAACATTAAGCGACAGACGAAAATGTACTACACACAAAAATGTAGATCCCTTTAAAACACACAATGCATTGAAAATAAGTATTTTGTGGTAGAAGCCGTTTCTGAGATATCCATTATTAAAGGTTGGAAATGTCCATTTCTTGGTTATTATCTTCCCTTTCAACAATCAGTTGTTTCTTGCAATGTTATGGAAACAGTATGGAATTTTAAGGCCAGCATATAGCGTTCAGTTGTTAAACATTTGACTATCGCTGTTCCCTTTGTATCTATAACGGGATGTGCAATGTAGCTGTTTCTGTAAAGGTTAAAATGTAGTAGATAGAAAAATAACCTTGTGTAGGAATAATTTGTATACCCACTAGTAAACCATAGAGGGTAGAGAAAATGATGTGAATGTATCACATCAGCTTTTTTATGTATGTGGCGTTTATTTAGTACTCCGGTAGATGGTAACCACGAAATTAATTCTGGGGGAGGTTTCATATTAGCTCAATTTAATTTTATAACAACAAATTTTACTATTATTGTAATTATATTCGTAAATAAAATGAAGTAACACAAGCAATATTATTTAACTATATTACAGGAAAACGAGTTGTAGAATATTAAAGATAACAATTCACTACGGAGAATCGAACGGCAGCTGTTCGCGTAGAAGTTAGCTTAGCCACTGCTTCACTCCAAGCACGGTGTGGCGATAGCCCAGACCAGTGTCTTGTGGCTGACCCGGGTACCAGATATTCCAGACCAGGTATGAAGCAATGGTTAGGTCCTCATTACTATACGGCAGTGAAGTATGGGGATGGGAGAGGGTGGATAAAGTACAATGTAATTTCTGGAAGCGCATTCTAGTGTTGGGGAGGGGCACTTCAAACTACGGAGTTCTTCGTGAGATAGGATTCCGGGAAGATGCTGTATTTATTTGCTGAACTAAATGTAGTTAGGTGCTGGCTGCGAATAATTAAAGGTGATCAAACAACTCTGAGAGCAATATGTTATCGTCATCAAATGAACAACATAGAGCATCCAAAATGGTGAACGGCGGGGTTACAACGGGAATTATAAAAAATTGGCTTAAACGGTATCTGGCAAAGGGATAATGAAACTACACACAGTGCCGTGATAACAGTCAAAAGATGACTATGTGATATAAACAGGCAGGAAATAGAATCTGAATGTAGTCATAGATCAACATTGGAGCTACAAAATGAAATAAAACCTAGGCGGGGTAAGGAAACGGTATAAAACAGAGGACGGGAATAGCATGGCTTAGGCTGGGGGTAGTGGAAAGCTCGCAAGATTGTTGATGAAGATGGCAGGATGATTTGCCCATTATGCTGGGAACAGGAAGACTGGACGCATATTTTGGCAGCATGCGTGTAGACGGAGGGTATAAGGAAAAAATTATTACCGGAAGTATTTTTGGCTTCCAACAGACGGAGGACAGCATGCTGGGACTTGATTCTAAACAGTCAAAACTGGCCAAGCTTGGGTAGATACTTAATGGAAGTTTGTGTACTAAGAGATAAGGTGTTTATGTAAATTTTATTTAAATATATGTGGTGCTTGAGCACTTGTGTGCGTGAGTGTGTGCGTGATTCAGAGTATTTTTAAATTTTATATATATAGTGTGGTGATTGTAAAAATAGTTGTTTTCTGGTCGATTCTGGAAGTCACGTATACAGACCAGGTATTTTTCTAGAGAGCATGTACTGTCTTATGACGCATGTGACTGTGTTATGTAATTAATGTAATACTAAGTATTTAATAAATGCCACTACTGCTATTATAGTCAGCCAAAGTGAGGCACAGCACGGTTGTGAACTGAGGCAGTATTTTTAACACTTAAATGATTTCAGTCAAATTATATATATAAATATATAAATTCAATAAAAGCCCGCAATAAAGCAATATGTTGTTGTAACAACATATAAAAAGTGTATATTACAGTCATTATATAGGTTTATGTTATTGTATACTATTGTATCCATCTGTAATAATGTTATGCGAATGTATTACGTGGTTTGATAATGTAGGAGCTGTGAGAATAATAGGTTAAAAGTTGCTAACAATGAGGTAACCTTGAAGCAATAATGAGTAAGAATGTTTAATAATGCTACTAGTCATTATTGGAGCAACAATAATGTAGTTTTTGTGACAGTTTATAAAATAGCCAATCAATAACCAGAAAAAGCTTTAGTTAAATGAAGGTATTCTATTGGAGTAGTATTAGCCAATCAGAAACTGAAAAGGAGAAACATTTACAAATTCAGAAGTCAGTTTCCTGCAGACAGCGTTATTAACCAACGCAAAAAGTGTCATCGAAAGAAGTATAATATGTATTCGTGTGAGACGAAAAATAGTTTACGTGTTAAAAAGTGCATGTATTTAATAAAAACATCTCAAAGCTCTCTCTTTATATCGGCGAAGTGTTATTTAAATGGTATCAAGCATTAACAAAAGGAGTGAAGTCAAATTATAATCTGTGTAAGCCTACATTCTTAGTCGCATCACAACCCTGCTAAGAGAAACGTGTCTCTAACAATAATACTGACGCAGCCGAGGCAAACATAAATATATAATATTTAAAGAAACAGTCAAAATTACAAAGTTAATATTTGTTTAAACTTGGGGCAAAGGCCACCTGAAAGTACATTTGGGGCGATGGCTATCGGAAAGCGGTTACTATACGTGTGGTTGCAACGAATTTCAAGTTCGGTTTCCCAACATTTGAAATATAATACATCTTCTTCCACCTGGCTTTCCATCCGTGAAGTAACAAACTTCTCAAATTGGCCTCCATACGTGGAGCTAATAAAAATCTTCTCAGAACTCGAGAGGGACTTTGAACAAATTTAACTGCTCAAGAGACCGACCACTTTTAGTTTGACCGAGTGTACTTGAGATCATTGCCGGATAATGATGACGATTTGCGAAGTTGATTGTGATTGCAACCATTACTAAACAATGCATATTCTCGTGGCGTTTTGTAAGACAGCCATTGAGGATATTCAAGACTCTGAAGAGATAAATGATCGGAACAATAGAACATTTCCCGTACAAGAACATTACAATCCGCAAATCTCATTTACGCGAAATTGGTGGTAATTAAATCACGGCCCATGTTCATGCATGACTGCCTATCTCATAAATACAAATTGCGTGCAATCTGGAAACGAAGGCATTACGAAACCGCTGGAGTATTGGCCAAGTTTCTCAACTGAGTAGAAGGAGGTAAACGTCCTTTGGGAATTTGTTGAACTTTAACGTACAACGTTGCCAGTTATAGCCCGGGATCGCTCCAGTCCGCTCTGCAAATGTCTTACCATTTTCGCACACCATTTGGAAATCGAACTTCAAATGACGCTATTAGTGAAATTATTTCTGAGAATAGACCTTTGTGTTGCGCCAAAGAATACTTAGAAAGGGAGATTCTCATGTAGACCTAATTTTCGTTATCATTCTCTTTAGAAGAAAGTAATCATCACAGTGTAGGCTTTACGTGTTCTTTCTTCTTTGCATTAGTCTCTTTCCATAGTCTTACGATTTTATTGGAAAGATGAAAACACTTCTGATATGCTAAATTCACACGACTTTCTCCATCGTTTATTACCTTCTATGCCATGTACATATTAGGTAGAGAATGTATTGCATTGCAACCAAAATTTCGATACCGAGATTTCACCGGGAATACAT
Organism: Deroplatys truncata; assembly: GCA_030765065.1. Taxonomy (NCBI): domain Eukaryota; kingdom Metazoa; phylum Arthropoda; class Insecta; order Mantodea; family Mantidae; genus Deroplatys; species Deroplatys truncata. Next base: position 22,396,655 of record CM060979.1, read on the forward strand.
GTTTTGAGCACCTATGAATAAAAAAACAACATTACTAGAAAAAGTCCGTGTGTGTCAACAACATAACTCAAAAACAAAAAGTCGTATAAATACCAAACTTGATATTTAAGTTCAGTACCTTCCAAAGATGTGGCACGAGGATTCTCATGAAAATACCCCAATCCCAAACTACTCTTTACATGAAACATTTTTGGAAACGTTTGCTTTTCTAGGTAATTGCTCTATTTTCATTAAAATACCATATATTAAATATATTTACATTAAAAATAAAATGCTATGTCTTGAATTTTCTGGGAACAGCCTGTAAAGTCCTGTTCATCCAGAAGGAGTTTTATATAATCTTGCATAAGTAGTAAATCTTAAACGATAGACAAAAACGTTCTATATAAAAAATGTAGATCTCTTTAAACACACAATTTATTTCTGCCATTTGCGAGATATCGCCATTAATGATTCGAATTGTTCAATACCTAGTAGTTCGTTTAAAGTCCTATATGATTGTAAGTGTATGGAATTTTAAGGCCAGCGTATAGGTCCAGTCCTAAAACAATTGATACCTTTATTCCCTTTATATCTGTAACGAGATGTATAAATCAGCTCTATCCAAAGGGGTTTATCTCGATTAGAATGAAGTAGTTAGGAAAATAAACTTTCATAAGAATAATTTGTATACCTACTAATAAGCGATAGAGGGTAGAGAAAGTCATGAGGATGTATCACATCAGCAGCATTTTTACTTTCTCTACTACGTATACTAAGTAGGGGAAGTATTGTATTCCACCCAAATATTCGATACCGAGATTTCACCGGAAATACATGTTTTGAGACCCCCTGAATCCAAAAAAAGCATTTTTGGAAACATGTCCGTGTGTGTGTCTGTGAACAGCATAACTCAGAAACGAACAGTCCGATAAACACCAAACTTGGTATTTAGGTTCAGTATCTTCCAGAGATGCGACACGAAGGTTATCTAGAAAATCCTCCCACCCCAGATTACCCTTTGCTTGGAAAATTTTTGGAAAATTTTAATTTTCTCAAAAACGGCTCTAACGATTTTGATTAAAATATCATATGTTTAAGATATTTTCATGATAAATGAAATGTATATCTTGAATTTTCTGGGAATGTCTCCAAAAGTATTCTTCATTGTGAACGAATTTTGCATAACTGGTAAACCATAAGACATAGACAAAATTTTACTACACAAAACATGTAGATCGCGTTAAAATACACAATTTATGTCATATACATTTTTTTGTTGAGTGAACCATTTTCGAGATATTGCTTGTTATTCCCTTAAATTTTGGAATACTTATACTTTTTCTCAAATTCGTTATTCATTCTTTTATGTCCTGGACATGCAAAGAGAATGGAATGCGCCACATAGCAACCAGCATTAAAATATTTGACTATCGCTTAAAACCTAGCATATTCCCCTTGCATCTACAAGAAAATTACCAATAAGACTGACATCTCGATATCTCGATTAACATGAAGCATATGGAGAATAAGCGTTTGTAAAAATAGTTTGTACAAGAGTAGAGAAAGTCATGTGAGTGTAACACATCAGAATTTATTTTCTATTGGGCATAAATTTTTTTAACATATGCATTTCAGTTCAATGAAATCATATATCCGTTAGTGCCAAAAATATTACATGTTTCTGTACACTGGCCTAGAATGTACATTTATGTGATTTTCTGTGGTATTTAGCTTGAGGATAATCCCTTTTGAGAGTCCAGCAGTAGTCGGCTAACATCCTTGGGCTCCAGTTGCCTTTGTAACGGGTTTTCATCGTAGATATTTCTTGGTGGAAATATTCCACATTTTCGTCACTTACACTGCCAAGGTTGGAGGGGAAAAAGTCTAAATGTGAGTCCAAGAAATTAAGTTTTAGAAATACATTACAACCAGGTTTCCCTGTTACTCCAGAGATCTGTGTAATGCAAAAGTAGCAGTCTGTTGGGTGGTTCTGTGGTCGTCTCCAAACCATTGGAACGTTGAATCGCATGTGACGAGACCCTTTTTTCAGTCACTCGCTTAACAGCGTCACACCTATAGCACAACATATGTGTGGGGCCCAGGATTTATCCTGATCGCTATTTTTCATCCTAAATAAAGTTCATATGATTTTCTTACTAGGGGGGTTATATTTCTCTTTTGAAATTTAAAAGTTACCTTACCACAGATGTAACTAAAACTGTTTGGATGGTTAACACACGTACGGAGCATTGTTAATATGCAAACACACTATATACAATAAAAATTTGAAAAGTTCTTAATCACAATAGTTATAACATATTCTACGTACAAGACATTGATTTCAATGATATACTGCTCTGGTTATATATTCTGATAACAGGAAGATATCATTTCAGCATAGTGGTACCTGAAAATAGCAATAACTTACGTTACTTTGCAATAATTTAATTCCAATTGTATACACATGATGATAGTAATACAGTATATAGGGATAAATGTAAACACGTTACAAAAATTGAAGCCCAGTAGATCAATTCTAGTTTTATATTCAGAATTATCAAACCAAAAATCATAAGAATTAGTAAAATTATTCATTTAACAAAGTCACTGTTTATCAGTGTAATTGATACAAGGAAAAAAAAACATCAGATATGCCTATAGTTCGAGTATCGTATTCTGTGGGTACCCTTTTAAAGGAAATGCATAAGATGATCAAATATATTCATACCATGCCACAAAACAATTTGAGTCGGTGGCATGATTACTCAAGGGCGTGTTTATATTGCATACACAATAATCTGTCATCAATTAGTTCTGAGAAGTTTCCTGTGGACAGGCAGAGCATCAGCACCTCTACAGGAAAGATAGAAAAGGATGGAAGAATTTACATAATGCCATTTCGCATGTCATGGTAAAGGCGATTTACTCTTCCTGACGTCAGGTGATACGGATATATGTGTTACAGTGGAAGATTTTAGGGTGTGTCCGTTTTAATAACACAGTACAACTCCAGTTATACGCTTTCAAAAGGAGACTACTAAAATAACGTACGTAAAAATGATTTTTTTTTGGTAGAGCTGAAACGTATTATTAGATTACTACTCAAACTAAATGCGCATTGCTTAACAAGACAAAGCAATAAATGCAACAAACATATACACTATAAACATTATGCACAACTCGTGTTTAGAGTGCTTATGCACCTATATACATTCCAGTACTGCTATTAATAATTGAAAAACAATCTGATGTGTACAACTCACATGACTTTCTCTACTCTTGTACAAACTATTTTTACAAACGCTTATTCTCCATATGCTTCATGTTAATCGAGATGTTAATCTTATTGCTAATTTTCTTGTAGATGCAAGGGGAATATGGTAGTATTTAAGCGACAGTCAAATGTTTTAAGAGCTGGTTGCTATGTGGCGCATTCCATTCTCTTTGTATGTCCAGGACATAAAAAAATGAATAACGAATTCCCATTTGAGAAAAGGTATTGAAAAGTTTAAGGGAATAACAAGCAATATCTCGAAAACGTTTTACTCAACAACAAAAATATATATGGCATAAATTGTGTATTTTAACGCGATCTACATTTTTTGTGTAGTAAAATTTTGTTTATCTCTTATGGTTTACCAGTTATACAAAAGTCGTTCACAATGAAGGATACTTTTGGAGACATTCCCAGAAAATTCGAGATAAACATTTCATTTGTCATGAAAATATCTTAAACACATGATATTTTAAACAAAATCGTTAGAGCCATTTTTGAGAAAATTAAAATTTTCGAAAAATTTTCTATGTAAGGGGTAGTCTGGGGTGGGGATTTTCTTGAAAACCTTCGTGTCGCATCTCTGGAAGATACCGGACCTAAATACCAAGTTTGGTGTTTATGTGACTGTTCGTTTCAGAGTTATGCTGTTCACAGACACACACACAGACACACACACACACACACACGGACATGTTTCCTAAAATGATTTTTGGATTTAGGGGGTCTCAAAACATGTATTTCCGGTGAAATCTCGGTATCGAATTTTTGGGTGGAATACAATACTTCCCCTACTTACTGTACGTAGTAGAGAAAGTAATAATCAGGATACTGGGGCTTTACACTGGTTTAAAGTACTTTCAGTTTTTCTTTGCTTCTTTGATTTTTCCTCATAGTCATATACTAGTCGATTATAGTGTTCCAATCACAGAAACGCTGTCATTATTTATGTTTTGTGATGATGGAAATTGTGTAATTTATAGAGCATGAATTGCTTCACGCTCACTGGGAACTCTTTCATTATTTAGACTACTTCTTCATGAGTATCATCAATACAACTTGAGGAAGAATGACATTGCCCGACGTATTGTAATAACACGTTCCGAAAGTATTGATGCCTCACCCAACATGCCTACTGTTTTGTGCAGGATAGTGTATACCAGGGGCGGCTCCAGGGATGGTGCCTCCGTGCTATGGCACTACCTTAATAAAATAGGAAATACATATTTAAATTGTTTGTATATTCTACGATTGTTTGTATAACCCAGCAGCCATGCTTGCTATTTTTCAAGGCGCAATGAAATGTTCTGCCTGACAGTGAACTATAGAAGCCGAATGAAAGGACTGCAAGTTGCAAGTTTGCAACCCATTATTAAGGCTGATTTATGAAGAACTGACACATTTATTTCTTTAATTGTTTCAAAACGAGTTATGCTAGCGACAACTTATTATACCTGAAATGCAGAGGAATTTTGGGAGATTATTTACCTCTATAGCAAATGTTGTAAATGTCCTCCATCCTGTATAAGGCACAACTCAACACGTCGTTCCATGTTACTGGCCACTCGTTGAAGGACTCTGTTGTCAATAGCTTGAATCTCCTGTGTAATGTTGTGCTTCAGATCGTCCAATGTCGGGATGTGTGGCATAAACCCTGTCTTATAAGTAACCCCATAGAAAGAATTCCGGCGATGTCAAATCCGGAGATCTCGGTGGCCACAGGTTCTTGGAAATTATCCAAGAAACTTGCAATTACTGCCATGGATTCATTTGATGTATGGCATGTAGCGCCGTCCTGCTGAAAATATCCTTGACTCAGCTCTACATCGTCTAGTTGCTCAGTAAACTCCATGAAAATCCGTCGGTGCTCTGCAGTGTTCACATTGTTTTAAAAAAAATTAGTCCCTCTATTCTCTGTGCGGATATTGCGCACCAAACTCTGATTTTAACCGGGTACATAAATGCTTCATAAATAATGTGTGGATTTTCGCTGGCCCAACAGCGTGAGTTATTTGAGTTCACATAGCCAGATAAATGGAACCATGCTTCATCTGTGAACCATGTGATGGACAATATAGGCAGGACTTTACACAATGAACGCCTTAAACCAACGACAATAATTGCACATTGAGACAAACGTCTTAATAATTTTTGGATGACTGACCCAGTCGTGCTCTTACGTCAGTAACAACCGTGGGAAGCTTAGATGAACGAGTTTTGCCTTTTTCACTCACCGGAGTTCCATTGTTTCCAATTTGTTTACCAGTCCCAGTATTGTGTTTCTGTGGGGAGGATTCCGAACACCAAATCCTCTCAGGTATGCCCTTTGAGTAGCTGTAATTGAATTCGTAATCCAGTATTGCTTTTCAAGGAAGAGTCGTTTATTTAATGTGTACTCCATTTTCACGTTGACTAGAACAAAATCTCAAAAACAGTTGCCGACAATAAAACTAGCAATTACGAATAAAACATAAACATCTGCGCATCTAGTGAAAGGCAATCGAACTTCGGAACATTCTGCTTAATTTGGGGCTAAAATTGGGACAATGAGTGAATTTCGAACAGAATAATTACAGAAACAAATGTGTCAGTTCTTCATAAATCACCCTGTATTACTATTCTATGGATCCCAGCCACTTCTGTCCTGCCACGGATTTATAGCGTTCTGGTCTTTCAGGCTAGGTTCTAGCAGGGAGTCTAAAGGGGCAAGAGGATAGCCCAGATTCATGGCAGTTAGTATACCTGTCACCGGCTATCGTTGACAGCATATGCGAATCATAGGTACCAACATTATCGTTCCCTACTTTACAGAGACGTGAGAAATAAGGTACACTTTGCAGTGTAAAAGTTAGTAGAAAATAATTACTTTCTCTACTACGTATAGTAAGTAGGGGAAGTATTGCATTCCACCCAAAAAATTCGATACCGAGATTTCACCGGAAATATATGTTTTGAGACCCCTTGAATCCAAAAAAAGTATTTTTGGAAACATGTCCGTGTGTGTCTGTGTGTTTGTGTCTGTCTGTGCACAGCATAACTCAGAAACGAACAGTCGAATAAACACCAAACTTGGGATTTAGCTTCAGTATCTTCCAGATATGCGACACGAAGGTTTTCAAGAAAATCCCCCCACCCCAGATTACCCTTTACATGGAACATTTTTCTAAAATTTTAATTTTCTAAAAAATGGCTCTAACGATTTTGATTAAAATATCATATGTTTAAGAAATTTTCATGACAAATAAAATGTATATCTGGAATTTTCTGGGAATATCTCAAAAGTATTCTTCATTGTGAACGACTTTTACATAACTGGTAGACCATAAGAGATAAAGAAAATTTTACTACACAAAAAATGTAGATCGCGTTAAAATACACAATGTATGTCATATACATTTGTTTTTGTTGAGTGAACCATTTTCGAGTATTGTATGTTATTGCCTTAAATTTTTCAATACTTTTTCTCAAATGGGACTTCGAGCTTCATTTTTTTATGTACTGGACATGCAAAGAGAATGGAATGCGCCACATAGCAACCAGCTCTTAAAACATTTGACTGTCGCTTAAAGCCTAGCAATTCCCCTTGCATCTACAAGAAAATTAGCAATAAGATTAACATCTCGATTAAAATGAAGCATATGGAGAATAAGCGTTTGTAAAAATAGTTTGTACAAGAGTAGAGAAAGTCATGTGAGTGTAAAACATCAGAGTTTTTGTTATATCGCATTTGTCATTCATTTTCCATTGTTACACGTAAACTTAAATTAATCATTGTTATCTAGTAAAGGTGCCTGCACTACCAGCAGTCCAACAGACGGTTGAAAGAGACGTCCAAGTGTTGTTAAAAACTTTTGAGTGGAAGACGCTCCCAGTTCGGTGTGTTGTTTTCTTTATTTAAGCAACATGAATAAGCTCTTTACTAAGTAGCCCATTTTGTACACTACTGTTAGAGGATTAGGTGAAAGTGAAATGATGGGAAGAGCTACTCCTGATCTGCACATAAATACAATACGGTGCAAATAAAATTCAGTGCACGCAATTATGCAAAACTGTGATGTATTGCACTCTCATATGAGTTTATACTCTCTTCTACAATCTTCTTGGTAACATATTTGTAAAATTTTCTGTGGCTAAAAATTTATTTGCTTCAGCAGTAGCATGACATATAAACGAGTAATTAAAGGATTACATTTCACACATGGGAACCAGAAAAATGTGATGTATAACCTAAAAACCTATAATTACGCTAAATATTAATGTTTAAAGTGCAGCGCTTGAAAAGGTTAAAGCAAGTCTGCGATAAACGTAGAACTGAATTACGTAAGTGTATTACCTTTTAATCTTGTTTGTTTACATTTATGGCTTTTTTTTCTTTCTCAAACTTTATACACCAACACTTTGTTTTAGTTTTTTTTTTTGCTTTTATGCTGTATCTCTCTTATATATCTTACAATTTATTACTTCCTTTAGAACTTTGTGATCATATTACAACTTGTAAACACGAAAAATTGTAATCTATGAAATAGTTGTATAAAAGTCTGTAGCTGACACATTAAGATGACGTTCTCTACTAACAATTGTTTATATTTATAAGGCGTCTACAAACTTTTGTTGAAAAACTTACTTTTACATTTACTTCAAATTAATTGAGATAAACGTTTGCATAAATATTTTCAGCGATAGCCCAATGTTTTGAAAGTGTTCGTTATTTACCGGCTTTAAATTGCGAGAAACAACTGAATAGCAACAGCAGTTTAGAGATTTAGGAAGTATTGAAAAAGTTAAACCAGTAATTAACGGATATATCTTCAGAAAAAAATACCACGATTTATTTTACGTTTTGTGAACTTATTATGGCAATTTATACTTCATGCTTATACAGTGCTTTTTCCTTCACATTGTCGTCTTCTGTGGTGTAGTGGTTACCATGCTAACCTCTAGTTTCCGAGGTCGTCGGAGGGCGATGGATTTTTTTCGGGCGTAAACATCCTTAGCATGGCTTCATTCGGAAGGGAAGTAAATCCGGTGGTCCCGTGTCGTAGATTTATGGCACGTAAAAGAACCTCAAGCCTGATAAAGAGACCTGAGCAAAATTACCGGTCTTTCACGCCCAATATAGAATGGGACGCGAAGGACCATAGTAGTTAAAGAGCGTCCATAAATAAAACTCTATTTAATTTTTATTTTTTCCTTCACACTGTGGCCACGCACGAGCGCCGGCCGCCGCAGCTCGGATTCCCGCCGAAACAGTTATAATATCCCCACAATCGCCTTACATAAGTTAAATTAAAATTACAGTGGTAGTAAGTATTTACTTTATCAGAAGAGATGTTGTGAATGTGCTCAATTCGCATATTTCTGACATATTTTCAGGAAATGCTCATTCACACTGAAGATATCAATATCCGAAATAGAATGAATTTTTCACCTGTTGTTCTCTTTTAATTCTTACAATATATGGGGTTTGTTGCATACATCTTATTTTACATGTGATCATCAAAGATGGATAAATTGCTGCAGTTGGATTTTGCGAAATGATACAGAAATTGACTCGCGCTTAATATGCTTATCTGACGAAGGATGATTCCATTTATATGCCTATGTTTTATCGCAAAATAACAGATATTTGAGCACAGAGAAACCCAGTTTTATACCGAGATTCTCTCTCATGACGCAGACATTTTTGTGCAGTGTAGGCCTACAGAATAAACGGACTTATATTTTTTGAAAGAAAAAAAGAAGAAAAAATCAATAAATGCAAAGGAGTACAGGAATGACCTACAAAATTTTTTGAACAGCTGATCGACGTTTAATGTCAGTCTGGATTTTTCCAACAGGACTCTGCTATGGCGCATACCGCTGATGAGTCGTTAAATTTAACTCAGGAAGAAGATATGGTAATTAATAAAGGATTATGACCTTCACGATCCCCTTATTTAACTATATGTGATTTTTATCTATGGAGAAGAGCTTGAAAATCAAAGTGTGTGCAAAAAACCCCCATACATTGGAGGAATCAAAAAGCGTAATGCGAGAAATTCACCCAGTTTCAGATTTTGAACTCTTGAGTGTGAATGTAAGTTTCTTGAGAAGTAGCCAGAAATATGTTGATAAGAGGAGGACAACATTTCCATCTCTTATGATAAGGTATGTGCTTATTATCACTAACTGTAATGTTAAACGGTTGTGGGAATTTGATACCTCTTTCGGCGGTAGACGGAGCCGGGGCACCTGGCGCGCGAGCGGCCGAGCGGTGGCGGCAGTGTGAGGGAAAAACACTGCAGGTACTACTACTAGTACTATTATTTTGTGATTAAAATCCTCTTTGCAATCCAACTTGCGTACTTTCACCTCAACAGGAATCTGAGTTTGTGTTTCCCAGCGCTCTGACAGCGGAAGAAGTAGCATATAACTCGAGGGCGTTGGTTGGAGCATCATCGATTCTACAGTCCAACAATGGCAGAGAATTTGATAATGATGCGGTAAGCAGCTTAAAGGAGTCCTGACTGACTTTGAATCTGTCCATGGTAAACCTGGCCAATTAAAAGGCAGGGAAATATAGAAGGATCTAATCAGGACAATGAGAATATGCTACGTTCTGAGTGGAACACGGAAATGTTTTATAGATGAAGTGAGGGAGCAAATTTCATTCAGTTTACGAAGAGGAAGGTACTTCATTTCGGTATGGTACTTGTGGCAAAACCTCTGCATTTTGGTCATTAGAAAATATAAAGATTCCAGCATCTTTGATAACAACCAGTCAGGTTTCAAGACCCAAGAAGAAGAAGAAGAAGAAAGAGGAGGAGGGCCGAAAAACTCTGCGAGCATTACGTATAGTATGCATGTATGTATGTATGTATGTATGTATGTATGTATGTATGTATGTATGTATGTATGTATGTATGTATGTATGTATGTATGTATGATATATTTATTTATTTCCATAATGCTATGCCAAAATCTTACAATTTTTAATACATTACTTTGAGTTGCTATTTTTACTGTCTCTACTACGTACAGTAAGTAGGGGAAGTACTGCAATCCATCCAAAAATTCGACACCGAGATTTCACCGGAAATACGTGTTTTGAGGTCTCTTGAATCCAAAAAAAAGTATTTTTGGAAACATGTCCGTGTGTGGGTATGTCTGTGTGTCTGACTGTGAACAGCATAACTCAGAAACGAACAGTCGGATAAGCACCAAACTTGGTATTTAGGTTCAGTATCTTCCAGAGATGCCACACGAAGGTTTTCAAGAAAACCTCCCCACCCCAGACTACCCTTTACATGGAACATTTTTCGAAAAAAATTTAATTTTATCAAAAATGGCTCTAAAGATTTTGATTAAAATATCATATATTTTAGATACTTACATGACAAATAAAATGTATAGATTGAATTTTCTGGGAATGTCTCCAAAAGTATTCTTTACTGTGAACGACTTTTGCATAACTGGTAAACCAGACAAAAGTTTACTGTACAAAAATAGATCGCGCTAAAATACACAAATTATGTCATATACATTTTTGTTGTTGAATGAACCATTTTCGAAATATTGCTTGTTATTCCCTTAAATTTTCCAATATTCATACTTTTTCTCAAATGGGAGTCCGTTATTCATTTTTTACTTTCTCTACTACGTATAGTAAGTAGGGGAAGTATTGTATTCCACCCAAAAATTCGATACCGAGATTTCACCGGAAATACATGTTTTGAGAACTCCTGAATCCAAAAAAGTATTTTTGGAAACATGTCCGTGTGTGTGTCTGTGTGTCTCTGTGTGTGTCTGTCTGTGAACAGCATAACTCAGAAACGAACAGTCGGATAAACACCAAACTTGGTATTTAGGTTCAGTATCTTCCAGAGATGCGACACGAAGGTTTTCAAGAAAATCCCCCCATCCCAGATTACCCTTTACATGGAACATTTTTCGAAAATTTTAATTTTATCAAAACCGGCTCTAACGATTTTGATTAAAATATCATATGTTTAAGATATTTTCATGACAAATAAAATGTATATCTTGAATTTTCTGGGAATGTCTCCAAAAGTATTCTTCATTGTGAATGACTTTTGCATAACTGGTAAACCATAAGAGATAGACAAAATTTTACTACACAAAAAATGTAGATCGCGTTAAAATACACAATTTATGTCATATACATTTTTTACTTTCTCTACTACGTATAGTAAGTAGGGGAAGTATTGCATTCCACCCAAAAATTCGATACCGAGATTTCACCGGAAATACATGTTTTGAGACTCCCTGAACCCAAAAGAAGCATTTTGGAAACATGTCCGTGTGTGTGTCTGTGTGTGTGTGTGTGTGTGTGTGTGTCTGTGTCTGTGTCTGTGTGTGTGTCTGTGTGTCTGTGAACAGCATAACTCAGAAACGAACAGTCGGATAAACACCAAACTTGGTATTTAGGTTCAGTATCTTCCAGAGATGCGACACGAAGGTTTTCAAGAAAATCCCCCCACCCCAGACTACCCTTTACATGGAACATTTTTCGAAAATTTTAATTTTCTCAAAAATGGCTCTAACGATTTTGATTAAAATATCATATGTTTAAGGTATTTTCATGACAAATGAAATGTATATCTCGAATTTTCTGGGAATGTCCCTAAAAGTGTTCTTTATTCTGAACGAATTTTGCATAACTGGTAAACCATAACAGATAGACAAAATTTTACAACACAAAAAATGTAGAACGCGTTACAATACACCCTTTATATCATATACTTTTTTTGTTGAGTGAACCGTTTTCGAGATATTGCTTGTTATTCCCTTAAATTTTCCAATACTTATACTTTTTCTCAAATTCGTTACTCATTTTTTTTATGTCCTGGATTTGCAAAGAGAATGGAATGCGCCACATAGCAACCAGCGCTTAAATATTTGACTATCGCTTAAAACCTACCATATTCCCCTTGTATCTACAAGAAAATTAGCAATAAGATTGGTATCTCGATATCTCGATTAACATGAAGCATATGGAGAATAAGCGTTTGTAATAATAGTTTGTACAAGAGTAGAGAAAGTCATGTGAGTGTAACACATCAGATTTTTTTTGTAGAGTGAACCATTTTCGAGATATTGCTTGTTATTTCCTTAAATTTTTGAATACTTGTTTTCTCAAATGGGAGTTCGTTATTCATTTTTACTTTCTCTACTACGTATAGTAAGTAGGGGAAGTATTGCATTCCACCCAAAAATTCGATACCGAGATTTCACCGGAAATACATGTTTTGAGACCCCCTGAATCCAAAAAAAGCATTTTTGGAAATATGTCCGTGTGTGTATGAGTGTCTGTGTGTGTCTATGTGTGGGTCTGTGAACAGCATAACTCAGAAATGAACAGTCGGATAAACACCAAACTTGGTATTTAGGTCAGTATCTTCCAGAGATGCGACAAGAAGGTTTTAAAGAAAATCCCCCTACCCCAAACTACCCTTTACATGGAACATTTTTCGAAAATTTTAATTTTCTCGAAAATGACTAACGATTTTGATTAAAATATGATATGTTTAAGATATTTTTATGAGAAATAAAATCTATATGTCGAATTTTCTGGGAATGTCTCCAAAAGTGTTCTTCATTGTGAACGACTTTTGCATAACTGGTAAACCATAAGAGATAGACAAAATTTTACTACACAAAAAATGTAGATCGCGTTAAAATACACAATTTATGCCATATACATTTTTGTTGTTGAGTCAACCATTTTCGAGATATTGCTTGTTATTGCCTTAAATTTTCCAATACTTAAACTTTTTCTCAAATTCGTTATTCATTTTTTTTCTTCCTGGTAATACAAAGAGAATGGAATACTCCACATAGCAACCAGCTCTTAAACGCAATAAGATTAACATCTCGATATCTCGATTAACATGAAGCATATGGAGAATAAGCGTTTGTAAATATAGGCTGTACAAGAGTAGAGAAAGTCATGTGAGTGTAACACATCAGATTTTGTTGTCTTGGATATGCAAAGAGTATTAATCTGTGGGAAAGGGAATGGTGCTGCACCTATTAACCAGCTATTAAGAGATATGTATGTGCTTAAAGGCTACTGTATTTCTGTATTGCCCTTGTAAATATATATTCCCCTTACATCTACAAGAAAATTAGCAATAAGATAAGAGTCTGCAAATGTTTATCTCGATTAACATGAAGTAGATGGAGAACATGCGTTTGTAAAAATAGTTTTTACAAGAGTAGAGAAAGTCATGTGAGTGTAACACATCAGATTTTTTTGTCCTGGTAATGTAAAGAGAATGGAATACTCCACATAGCAACCAGCTCTTAAAACATTTGACTATCGCTTAAAGCCTACCAATTCCCCTTACATCTACAGGAAAATTATAAATAAGATTAACATCTCGATATCTCGATTAACATGAAGCAAATGGAGAATAAGCGTTTGCAAAAATAATTTGTACAAGAGTAGAGAAAGTCATGTGAGTGTAACACATCAGAAGGTTTTTTCTTTAGTCCATCATGCATTTAGCACCGTGGTTATTTATGCATCGTGGGTCATAACAAATTCATATTGCTTTATCTTTCTAAACTACTTTTCTCTTACTCTCCTTATGTATTTCCTATTCTTTTTATATCCCTCTCCTTTTGTATTTTCATTATCCTATCTTTTAATACTTCTTTGTTAACAATCTCCCATTCGTTAGGTAAAAACTGATCTCTCCACAACTTAGTTTCTTCACGTTCAATTATATAATGCAAATCATCATATGCTTCTCCACAAAGAGGACACCTATCCAAATTCGCTCTCTTCCTATCTCCCCTTAGCCTATGTGCACTTAATCTAGACCAGGCCCACCCTTCTCTCACTAACCTATTACCTAATCCACATACTTCTCCCTTCCCCAGTCCACCTTTAATTGTCTATATAGTTCCAAACTTTTCTTTCCTTTCAGACTTTGAAATAAGAAGAGGAAGTGTTGAAATCCGCCTAAAAAATTTGACATGAAGATTTCACCTAAAATACATTTTTTGAGATCCCTGAATCCAAAAATAGAACTTTTAGAGAAAAGTACACATATGTGTGTGTATATCTGTGACCCTATACCAAACTACTTTTTGCATGGAATGTTTTTCTAAATTTTTGTTTTCTCAAAAATGTTTGTAATGACTTTAGTTAAAGCAAGGGATATTTAACATATTGAATGCCAAATAAAACTATATCTTGAATTTTGAGTACAGCCTGCGAATTCCCTTTTGGAAGAATTTTGTATAATTTCGTTTAACCGGAAAACTTCGAGAGATAAACGAAACCTGCAGAACTGTTCAAAACACACAATTTATTTCAAATAACTGTTTGTAGCAGAAGCAATTTCCGATATATCCATTATTAGTAGTAGAATATTTCAGCATTATGTCATTTTTTAAAATTGCTGTCACTATTCAGTCGATTCTCGCGATGTGATGGAAGTAGTATGGAATTTCAAGGCCAGCATATAGCGGACCGGTTTTAAAATCTGAATATCGGTTCAGTTTGTCCTATCCCCCTTGTACCTACAGCTAAATTGTAATCAAATTATTATGATGTGTAAAAGTGTATAAAGATGGTTCTTATTTTTGTGTTCGGTGGCCTAGAAATATGTAATTCCAGATTTACGTTGAATTTTTGGGTGGAATGGAATAGTTACTTCCTCTGTTCATTAGGTACGTGGCAGAGAAAACAATAATTTATCACAGCACGCCAATAACTAAAATTATTAGTGAGAATTATGATAATTTAAAGGTATTATTATTATTATTATTATTCCTTTCTGAAAGTTTTAAACCTTTAATCACATACTACTTTCTATAAGGGGAAGTGTTGCATTCCTCCCAATGTCAAGATTTCACTGGGAATATAAAGTTTGAGGCTTCTTGAAAAAAAAACAATAGAAAAAGGATAGATAAGATATCTTTATTGATTTCAAATTATTGAAGTTATTACACAAGTATTTAGTGCATGGGTCATTGACCGTACATGCATATTTAAGATACAAGGTGCGGTGACAAAATAAACAACAGAATGAGAAAATAAAACAAAAAAGGTACAAGAAAAAGGAAAATACAGATAAATTACCTTTGTCTAACTGAACAAATTTGACCTAGCTTCGCGCACTTTAGCCGAAAAGTTCCCCATGTTTTGCCAGTTCCTCTGGTCAACCAGTAGCTCCCAACATGCCAATCTCTTTCTTGAGGGACTTAAGAATTTTTCTTTGAGTTCAATTGTTCGCTTGTTCTCCCACTGTCCACATTCCGCCAAAATATATACCCAGTCCTCGTCCAAATCACAGAATCGGCAGATTCTCCTGCAAGAATCGTCAGTCATTTTCTGTGCCCTCCAGCCCCCCAGTCTAAACCATGCTATTCCTGATCTTTCCTTTCTTCCTAAATTAAGTGTATATGCCTCTTTATCCCAGTTCAATTTTATTTCATTTGCTAGACTTAGAGAAGGTTTAATTTTACAATCCGATTCTATTTCGTGTTGGTTGATGTCTCTTAGTCTTCTTTTTGCACCTTTCTATACGTTTTTGTTATTTGTTTCAGTTATTTGCCAAACTGACCCCAAGTGTGTGTGTGTGTCTGTCTGCTAACATAACTCGTAAACAAAATGTCGGATAAATACCAACTTGGTATTTCGGTTCAGTACCTTCCAAATATGCGACATGAAGATTTTTACCCCGAAACTACCTTTACAGGAAACATTTTTCGAAACTTTTGATTTTCTGAAAAATGGCTATAACGATTTTTATTAAAATACCATACGTTACAGATATTTACATGATAAATAAAACGCATATCTTGAATTTTCTGAGAAAACCTGTAAAATCTTCTTCACTCGGAAGGAATTTTGGATAATCTTGTATAACTGGTAAACATAGAGCTGTGACGAAAACGTATTTTACAAAAATCTAGATATCTTTAAAATACACAAATTATTTAACTTGTTTGTGGGCACAGGCATTTCCAAGATATCCGTTATTAATGGTTCGCATTGTTCGATACTTGGCCATTCTTTTCATGTCGTGTCGTTGTTTCTCGCGATGTCGTGGAAAGAGTATGGAATTTTAGGACCATTTCTAAAACATTTTGCTGTCGCTGTTACTTTTGTATCTATAACGAAATGTGTAATGCAGCTATTTACAGAAAAGTTTATCACGATTAAAATAATGTAGATAGAAAAGTAAACTAACTTGTGCACCCACTGATTAACGATAGAGGGTAGAGAAAGTCATGTGATTGTAACACATCAAGTTTTAAACAATTTATAATTATGTGATCCAAAGAATACTAAGGAATTTAACTGGTTTTAGTTAATTTGTGATGTATTCTAAGAGAATCACTGGGAAGTTAACAGAGAGAGGGTGGGGAGAGGGAGGATACGCTGGTTGCATTCTGTCGTGCTTTAAAACGCTTTCACGGTTACGCACAAATTTGTGCAGGGGATGTTCCACTCCGTGCCTTGAGAACATACGCATACATGGAGAAAACTTTGTGCATGGTGGCCTTTGCTCTCGTCCTCTCCCTTTTCCGCTCTTATTTAAATAAACGGGTGCAAGGCGATAAGTTAACCTCCATCTCTACTTGTTATTCAGACTCTAAGTTGGTACAAAAGGCCGAAATCCGTAGCGGAGAAGCCGGACCCGGGAAAGGGAACGCGCGACATCGAAGGTTCCCGTCGTAGTTCCGCTTCGTCTTCGCGCAAATGTGCAAGAGTAGTTGCACTACAAATTAGTAATGAGTAGGGACCCCATTGTTCTGCAGCAGAGGAGGAGTTACCTTCATCTCTCCCTCTCTCGAGCTGTACTTCTTTGCCCTTCCACCTCTCTCTCTCTCTCCCTGTAACAATTCCATTCTACAAACTACCGTTCCGCGCTAAAGACTTGAGGCAGTGTTTGCCTTTACTTCTATAGGTACTATTACACGGAGTGTTGGGGGGCACGGGGGGCATGAAACCTTAACAAAAGAGGTCTCCCAAGTGATTGACGGCGGAAGGAAGGTAATGTGTACACATGATGTTAATAGGAAACCAAGTAGGTTTTAACTTTTTATCATCTACTTAAGATGACTTGAGAGCGTAGGCGAGAGGCACTCTGTCTATATGGATAACCCTGCAACTTCTTTGCAAAGTCTAAATCTTATAATAGCTAATTTCATTAAAAAAATACTAGCTGCAGTAATAATTGTTTCTCCCAGAAATTGTGATCCCTTGGACAACTCCAAACAGTTCCACAAGATCAAAATTCTAAAAATTCAGTAAAATGCAATTGTACCAAATATATGCATATTTAATTTCTTTACCAGATTCCGTGTGTTCTCCCCACTCGCAGTTCGCCACATGAATTCACTTCCTCCGAATACAAACGGTATAAAAAATCTGATGTGTTACACTCACGTGACTTTCTCTACTCTTGTACAAACTATTTTTACAAACGTTTATCCTCCATATGCTTCATGTTAATCGAGATGTTAATCTTATTGCTAATTTTCTTGTAGATGCAAGGGGAATATGGTAGGCTTTAAGCGATAGTCAAATGTTTTAAGAGCTGGTCGCTGTGTGGACTATTCCATTCTCTTTGCATTACCAGGACAAAAAATTTCTGATGTGTTACATTCACATGACTTTCTCTACTCTTGTACAAACAATTTTTACAAACGCGTATTCTCCATCTACTTCAAGTTAATCGAGATAAACATTTGCAGACTCTATCTTATTGCTAATTTTCTTGTAGATGTAAGGGGAATATATATTTACAAGGGCAATATAGAAATACAGTAGCCTTTAAGCACATATATATCTCTTAATAGCTGGTTGCTAGGTGCAGCACCATTCTCTTTGCCACAGATTAATACTCTTCGCATATCCAAGACAAATAAATGAATAACGAATTCCCATCTGAGAAAAGCAGTATTGGAAAATTTAAGGGAATAACAAGCAATATCTCGAAAATGGTTCACTCAACAAAAAAATGTATATGACATAAATTGTGTATTTTAACGCGATCTACATTTACCAGTTATGCAAAAGTCGTTCACAATGAAGAATACTTTTAGAGACATTCCCAGAAAATTCCAGATATACATTTTATTTGTCATGAAAATATCTTAAACATATGATATCTTAATCAAAATCGTTATAGCCATTTTTGAGAAAATTAAAATTCCATGTGAAGGGTAATCTGGGGTGGGGGGATTTTCTTGAAAACCCGAATTTCTGGAAGATACTGAACCTAAATACCAAGTTTGGTGTTTATCCGACTGTTCGTTTCTGAGTTATGGTGTTCACAGACATACACGCGGACATGTTTCCAAAAGTCCTTTTTTTTGGATTCAAGGGGTCTCAAAACATATATTTCCGGTGAAATCTCGGTATCGAATTTTTGGGTGGAATACAATACTTCCCCTACTTACTATACGTAGTAGAGAAATTAAAAATTTAAAGCAATAACGAATTCTCGGAAATGGCTGTTGACACAATTTTTTAGATAATTTCGAAAAATATTTAAAGTAAAGGATAGTTTGGAGTAAGGCAATTTTCTTGGAGATCTTCGTGTCGCATTTTTGGAAGGTACCGAACTTAAATAAAAAGTTAGGTGTTTTTCCGGCTTTTAGTTTTTGAGTTATGCTGTTATATGAGAGATGCTCTGTAGATAGATAGATAAGGTATCTTTATGGGTTTCAAATTATTGAAGTTATTTCACAAGTATTTAGTGCATGGGTCATTGACCGTACATGCATATTTAAGATACAACAGGGTGACAAAATAAACAACAGAGAAAGAAAACACAACAAAAAGGAACAAGAAAAAGGGAAATAGGGATAAATTACCTTAGTCTAACTCAACAAATTTGACCTAGCTTCGCGCACTTTAGCCAATAAATTGCCCATGTTTTGCCAGTTCCTCTGGTTAGCCAGTAGATCCCAACATGCCAATCTCTTCCTTGAGGGACTTAAGAATTTTTCTTTCAGTTCAATCGTTCGCTGGTTCTCCCACTGTGCACATTTCGCCCAAATATGTACCCAGTCCTCATCCAAATCACAGATTGGGCAGATTCTCCTACCAGAGTCGTCAGTAATTTTCTATGCCCTCCAGCCCCCCAGTCTAAACCATGCCATTCCTGATCTGTCCTTTCATCCTAAATTAAGTATATATGCCTCTTTACCCCAGTTCAATTTTATTTCATTTGCTAGACTTAGAGAAGGTTTAATTTTACAATCCGATTCTATTTCCTGTTGGTTGATGTCTCTTAGTCTTCTTTTAATACCTCTCCATATGTTTTTGTCATTTGTTTCAGCTCTTAGCCATACTGATCCCATTCCAATTCTCCCCAAACCCCTTTCCAAATCAGGTGCCCTAAACTAGGGAGACAGGTTTTCTCGCTGGTATTTATAACATTTGGATCGTAGTGTGGAGTTATCCCCCTGCATCAGCCTCAGCCAGTACTTCACTGGTCTTCATAACATCCCACCTCCCTCAATACCCCCGAATTTGATGTGCCTTGTGAAACTCCAAGAACTCTTTTCCAAAATGCTACCTGTGTTTTATTTACATGCTCTGCTCTTTCCCATCCCCAGATATCACTTCCGTATAACAAAACTGCCTTATCACAGACACATATGTTTTTTATAAAAATGCTTTATGGGTTCAGGGTCCCTCAAAATTTGTATTTCAGGTGACGTCTCGACATCGAATTTTTGGGTGAAATAGCTTCTTAGTGTAAGTACGTAGCAGAGAAAGTAAACATACTCGTACTAACTCGCAAGAGAAGGAGATAGGTATTGCGATAACTTAAACATTACTTATTATTACATCATCAGCAAGTTGTTGCCTACACTCAACAGAGGAGCAAAACAATCAATCGAACACCCGTGCATCTAATAATGCTTACGTAAACAAATTTTGTCCGAATGTAGAGCAGCAATAGATTGTCGATGCAATGAGACTGCATACAAATTAAGCCTGCTTTCAATTACCTTATTTAGTTTCCATACGCCTCACTGACCATCACTCCCATTCCTCTTTTAGTTTGTTTGTTTGATTCTCCATTGCATTAAATTGCATTAGAAGCCTATTCATGTCATTTTTAATTCCAGTATAATCATTATTAATCTTTAAGTGTTAATACACTAAATATATTAGGGGCGAAGGGAGCGGTCCCCGCAACCGGGGCACAGCACCTCAAGTAGGTTGCAACGGCCCTTTTCGCTTCTACCGTTACCCCTGGGAGGGAGGGAAGGGACTAGAAGTGTGACCAGATCCGGATGACGACGGACGCAAGCATGTAAGGGGTCCCTAACGTTTCCAGATCAAACGTATGAGACGGGTTTGGGTCCACCCACAAGCCTCCAGGTCCCAGCGGTCCGCATTGGGGGGGGGCCCACTCGGTGGCAGGTCCCAACTGAGTCGTCCCGTAACAACGTCAAGGAAGAAACCTGCACAAAGCGCGCATCCGCCCAGCCGCACCCACCAACACCATTGCCTGGTCCACAACCCTGAAGTAGATCACGATGATGCGTACAGGATATGAGGGGCAGGAAACTAGTAGTAGAAGAGGCACCACCCTAGCGTTCGCCTACCGAGCCGGGGAAACCACGAAAAACACATGGGTCAGAGTGGGAGGTCGACGGGAATCGAACCCCGGACCTCTCAAATGCGATTTGCATACGTTGGCTCGCTCGGTCGACTAAGTATATTACTTTATCTATTCTTCAAGACAACACACACAAGGTAATATAGTGCTATTTTGGAAGTTCATTCATATATCTGATTACTTCCATTCATACGCCGCGTTTTTGATATTGATAAAGTATTTTAGCAGTGCCTCAGATATCGGCCAATCACCGCATTTCACTTTTACTTTCTCTACTACGTACCTATATAGAAGATATTGCAGTCCTCCCAAAATATCTATATCAAGGTTTCACTCGAAATACATGTTTTAAGGCCCCCTGAATCCAAAATAGTATTTTTTGAAAACGGCCCGTGTGTATGTGCATATGAACAACATAATTCAAAAAACAAAATTCCGATAAATGAAACGTGATATTTAAATTCAGAATCTTTCAAAGATGCGACACGAAGCTTTTCAAGAAAATTCTTCTATCCCAAACTAACCTTTACATGGAAAATTGTTCGAAACTTTTTATTTTCCCAGAATTCTTCTAACGATTTTTATTAAAATCATATGTATATACACATGAAAAATAAAATGTATATCTTCAATTTCTGGGAATAGCCTGTGAAGACCTCTTCCTTCGGAAGGAATTTTGTATAGTCTTGTATAACTGGTAGACGTTAAGCGATACACGAAAACGTACTACAAAAAAAATCTGATGTGTTACATTCACATGACTTTCTCTACTCTTGTACAATCTATTTTTACAAACGCCTGTTCTCCATATGCTTCATATTAATCGAGATATCGAGATGTCAATCTTATTTGTAATATTCTTGTAGATGCAAGGGGAATATGGTAGCTTTTAAGCGATAGTCAAATATTTTATCGCTGGTTGCTATGTGGCTCATTACATTCTCTTTGCATGTCCAGGACATAAAAAAAATGAATAACGAATTTGAGAAAAAGTATAAGTATTGGAAAATTTAAGGAAATAACAAGCCATATCTCGAAAACGGTTCACTCAACAAAAAAAATGTATATGATATAAGTTGTGTATTTTAACGCGATCTACATTTTTTGTGTAGTAAAAGTTTGTCTATCTCTTATGGTTTACCAGTTATGCAAAAGTCGTTCATAATGAAGAATACTTTTGGAGACATTCCCAGAAATTTCGAGATATACATTTCATTTCTCATGACATCTTAAACATATGATATTTTCATCAAAATCGTTAGAGCCATTTTTGAGAAAATTAAAATTTTCGAAAAATGTTCCATGTAAAGGGTAGTCTGGGGTGGGGGGATTTTCTTGAAAATCTTCGTGTCGCATCTCTGGAAGATACTGAACGTAAATACCAAGTTTGGTGTTTATCCGACTGTTAGTTTTTGAGTTATGCTGTTCACAGACACACATACACACACAGACACACAGACACACACACACACACACACAGACACACACACGGACATGTTTCCAAAAATGCTCTCAAAACATGTATTTCCGGTGAAATCTCGGTATCTAATTTTTGGGTGGAATGCAATACTTCCCCTACTTACTATACGTAGTAGAGAAAGTAAAAAAAAAAAACGTAGGCAATCTTTCGCGATTGCATGGAAGGTGTGAAATTTTAACGCCAACATATAGTGTCCTTTTCTTAAATATTTGATTATCACTGTTCCTCGTGTACCCTACTAAAATATATAATATGCTATTTCTGCAAACGTTTATCTCGATTAAAATGAAGTAGATAGGAAAATAAACTTTCGTAAGAATAATTTGTGTACCCACTCATAAACGATAGAGGGTAGAGAAAATTATGTGAGTGCAACATAATTTTTGCTATGGAAGGCATGGTTTTATTTACATATGCATGAAGAGTTAATGACTGTTAATACACATTTACTTAAAAGCTGTGAGAGATATGTGACAACAGGAGGACATAATTTCCAACATCATCTATGACGAAGGTATGTGGATATTGTAGTTGTTTGTATCAGAAATCTAACCCTTGAATTAAAGAAGTATGGAATATCCGACTGTGTCGTTAAACAACCTGGCAAAGAAAGTTCCAATTTGGCGGTCACGCGACCCATAAAGGCTCCGTAGAATGGCCATATAAGTCATGGGTGAAAAGTAGTGCTCGGTGATGGAATTTTCTAATAAAGAGTGCTCCATGACCTAAAACTTTTGGCAACCACTGTTACAGGGAATTACATTAAGATAAATCTCGGAATTCATCATCATCCACTACAATCATCCACCACCAACCATCATCCATGTCGTCTTCCGTAGTCTAGTAATGTATGTATGTATGTATGTATGTATGTATGTATGTATGTATGTATGTATGTATGTATGTATGTATGTATGTATGTATGTATGTATGTATGTATGTATGTATGTATGTATTTATTTATTCTGCAATTGGGTACTTCCCGGTGGCAAAATTAAACCGTACAAAATTTACATCACCATGACTAGCTTACAATAATAATAATAATAATAATAATAATAATAATAATAATAATAATAATAATAATAATAATAATAAACAAGACTAACAATACAAAATGATTAATTTTAAATATTAACAAAGCTTTTAAAATCCCTAATTACTGAACCATTTATAATTTACTTAACTATTCACAATTACTTAACTATTCACCATTTACTTCACTATTCACAATTTACTTAACTATTCACAATTTACTTAACTATTCTCAATTTACTTAACTATCTACAAAGTACTTAACAATTTACAAAGTACGTAACTATTTTCGAGGTACTTAACTATTTACAATTGGTCCTTATATTTAGTTACCAGTATTTTCAACCTGGTAGTGTCAACTTTAATAGTATAGTTTGTGAAATGAGTACACTAGTTAATTAACCAACATTTATTCTGCTAATATTATTTCTGAACTGCTTTAAGGTCAGAGGACAGCCCTGAAAGGCTGCTACAGGCAATTCATTCCATTCCTCAATGGTTCTATTAACAAAAGAAAATTTTCCCACGTCGGTTCTGCACTTTCTACCCCTAATTTTAAACAGATGATCGTTTCGACCGTAGTGTGCTGGATTCTCTAACCTTTCTCTAACATCCGCCCAAGCATTTGAACCAGGATAAGCTTTAAATAACGCAACTAATCTATGTTTTTTACGCCTAACTTTTAGCGGTTCCCATTCATTCTCTTCACCTTTTGTAAACCCAAAATCTTTACCTCTCCTTATGAATTTTATAGCCCTTCTCTGCACTTTTTCTAAGGAATCAATCTGATTGACTCTGTATGGGTCCCAACATGCTACTCCATATTCCATAACCGGCCGCACTAAAGATTTGTAGGCTAGTTCCCTGGTCTTTGCGCTCCCCTTTTTCAGTATTCTCATTACGAAATGCAATGCTTTCCACGCTTTCCTAGATGTACTATTTATCTGTTCCCCCCATCCAGCATTACTTGATAAGCACACTCCCAAATATTTGCAGCTGTCCACCTGTGGAATTGGTTCCCCGCCCATTTGATAGTTATGTATAATCTTCCCCTTAGTTCTGCTAAAAACAATGGACTTACTTTTCCCAGCATTAATTGTCATTTTGTTTGCTTCGGCCCACCACCTGATTTCATTTAGGTCGTCCTGAAGAGCAGTCTCATGCATGGAATTCCTAATCTTATTGTAAATAATACAATCGTCTGCGAACAGTCTTATCTGGCATTTAATGTTTATATATATATATAATACCATGCTAGTCTCTGGTTCCTGAGTCCGGGCTCAAACCCGACGGAGGGCGATGCATTTTTGCTTGCTCTACTACGTATAGTAAGTAGGGGAAGTATTGTATTCCACCCAAAAATTCGATACCGAGATTTCACCGGAAATATATGTTTTGAGACCCCCTGAATCCAAAAAAAAAACATTTTTGGGAACATTTCCGTGTGTGTGTCTGTGAACAGCATAACTCAGAAACGAACAGTCGGATAAACACCAAACTTGGTATTTAGGTTCAATAACTTCCAGGGATGCGACACAAAGGTTTTCAAGAAAATACTCTCACCGCTGATTACCCTTTACATGGAACATTTTAAGAAAATTTTAATTTTCTTACAAATGGCTCTAACGATTTTGATTAAAATATCATATGTTTAAGATATTTTCATGACAAATGAAATGTATATCTCGAATTTTCTGTGAATGTCTCCAAAAGTATTCTTCATTGTGAAAGACTTTTGCATAACTGGTAAATCATAAGAGATAGACAAAATTTTATTACACAATAAATGTAGACCGCGTTAAAATACACAATTTATGTCATACATTTTTTTTGTTGAGTGAATCATTTTCGAGATATTGCTTGTTATTCCCTTAAGTTTTGCAATACTTTTTCTTAAATGGGAATTCGTTATTCATTTTTTTGTCCTGGTAATGCAAAGAGAATGGAATGTTCCACATAGCAACCAGCTCTTAAAATATTTGAATATTGCTTAAAGCCTACTTTATTCCCCTTGCACCTACAAGAAAATTAGCAATAAGATTAACATCTCGATTAACATGAAGCATATGGAGAATAAGCGTTTGTAAAAATACTTTGTACAAGAGTAGAGAAAGTCATGTGAGTGAAACACATCAGATTTTTAAGGCGTAAAAATCCTTAGCATGATTTCCTTCGGAAGGGAAGTAAAGCCGGTGGTCCCGTGTCGTAGATTTGCGGCACGTAAAGGATCCTCAAGCCTGATAAAGAGGCCTCTGAGCAAAATTTCCCGTCTTTCACGCCCAATACAGAATGGGACGCTAAGGAACACAGCAGTTAAAAAGCGTCCATAAATAAAATTAAAAACAAAGCAAAAAAAAAAAAACCTCGGAAACTCTTGGTCGTTCTCCAAAGATATATTTAGCACACTTGTATCAAATATACCATTAACCGCAGGCATCCATAAAAAAGAACAGAATAACATTTCTACACGTGAATTCCATTTCTGTTTTACTCAGGTTTAATTAAATGACTACCACTCTTCCTAGCAGCAGCAAGAGATTTAGTTTGATATTGTGAATTTGTTTTCACTGTTACCGCTAAGTTCTCGTTGTTACTTCACTGTTTTGATTTAGTTCAACTTTTACTGTCACTTCACTTAGTTCACACCGTCACTTCAATACTGTGAGCTTCCAGAACTTCACTTTTCTTCGTGACGTAGCCGTGTACTGAAATACGAAACAGCCATTTCTTCGGTCCACTTCAATCGCTGGGGAATCGAGCACAAGGCGTCCCTAATCTCCCGCGGTAGCAGCACTTACTATACGTTGCGCTGTCATCACAAACTCACTTGTGGAACCGTACTTGATGTCACAACGGAAATGCGTTCACTGACTGACTCGTTTACTCGCGAGAATGCTCGCTTATATAGCAACTAGCTAGAGTTACAGAACGTTCTAAAGGCCGAGAGAACGGAAACTTACAGAAGATTCTGGTTATCTCTCAATAGCGCTTCTGGCGTTTACGCTGGGCGAGAGCGCTACTTATCACTGCCCGGCGCCGTCGAGATCCCGATAACCTTGCAACATAGCCGCTGCTTCACGCACGGAAATTAACATAGATTTTATACAAAACGTTACCTACTTATGCGTCTCCACAAATCCGAGGATCACCTGTATAAGATGGAAGCAGCTTTGGATTCCTGTCCCCAATGTTGAATGTTGGATCCCTGCCTGGAATTTTCCAGCTTCTATCAGCATATTTACTGGATAAAACTCCAGCAAGCCAGCGACGCTTGCGAACACTAAAACTGCAAACATTATTTATTTGTATTCAACGTCCAGTTTTCACAACCATATTTTTACTTTCTCTACTACGTATAGTAAGTGGGGGAAGTATTGCATTCCACCCAAAAATTCGATACCGAGATTTCACCGGAAATATATGTTTTGAGACCCCTGAATAAAAAAAATCTGATGTGTTACACTCACATGACTTTCTCTACTCTTGTACAAACTATTTTTACAAACGCTTATTCTCCATATGCTTCATGTTAATGGAGATATCAAGATGTCAATCTTATTGATAATTTTCTTGTAGATGCAAGGGGAATATGGTAGGTTTTAAGCGATAGTCAAATATTTTAACGCTGGTTGCTATGTGGCGCATTCCATTCTCTTTGCATGTCCAGGACATAAAACAATGAATAACGAATTTGAGAAAAAGTATAAGTATTGGAAAATTTAAGGGAATAACAAGCAATATCTCGCAAACGGTTCACTCAACAAAAGAAATGTATATGACATAAATTGTGTATTTTAACGCGATCTACATTTTTTGTGTAGTAAAATTTTATCTATCTCTTATGGTTTACCAGTTATGAAAAAGTCGTTCATAATGAAGAATACTTTTGGAGACATTCCCAGAAAATTCGAGATATACATTTTAATTATCATGACAATATCTTAAACATATGATATTTTAATCAAAATCGTTAGAGCCGTTTTTGAGAAAATTAAAATTTTCGAAAAATGTTCCATCTAAAGGGTAGTCTGGGGTGGGGGGATTTTCTTGAAAACCTTCGTGTCGCATCTCTGGAAGATACTGAACCTAAATACCAATTTTGGTGTTTATCCGACTCTTCGTTTTTGAGTTATGCTGTTCACAGACACACAGACACACAGACACACAGACACACACACGGACATGTTTCCAAAAATGTTTTTTTGGATTCAGTGAGTCTCAAAACATGTATTTCCGGTGAAATCTCGGTATCGAAATTTTGGGTGGAATACAATACTTCCCCTACTTACTATACGTAGTAGAGAAAGTAAAAAATTTGGAAACATGTCCATGTGTGTGTGTGTGTGTGTGTGTGTGTGTGTGTGTGTGTCTGTGAACAGTATAACTCAGAAACGAACAGTAGGATAAACACGAAACTTAGTATTTAGGCTCAGTATCTTCCAGAGATGCGACACCAAGGTTTTCAAGAAAATCTCTCCACCCCAGATTACCCTTTACATGGAACATTTTTCGAAAATTTTAATATTCTCAAAAATGGCTCTAACGATTTTGATTAAAATATCATAGGTTTAAGATATTTTCATGACAAATAAAATGTATATCTTGAATTTTCTTCATTGTGAAAGACTTTTGCATAACTGGTAAATCATAAGAGAAGGACAAAATTTTATTACACAAAACATGTAGATCGCGTTAAAATACACAATTTATGTCATATACATTTATGCTGTTGAGTGAATCATTTTCGAGATATTGCTTGTTATTCCCTTAAATTTTCCAATACTTGTACTTTTTCTCAAATTCGTTATTCATTTTTGTTGTCCTAGACATACAAAGAGAATGGAATACTCCACATAGCAACCACCTCTTAAAACATTAGACTATCGCTTAAAGCCTACCAATTCACCTTGCATCTACAAGAAAATTAGCAATAAGATTAACATCTCGATTAACATGAAGCATATGGAGAATAAGCGTTTGTAAAAATAGTTTGTACAAGAGGAGAGAAAGTCATGTGAGTGTAACACATCAGATTTTTATTTTCTCTACTGCTTACCTGTAAATATAGGTTATATAATGGAGGGGAACACCTCAAGCACTGCAACCTACATACATCTATTGTGGCTAACATTCTCAGGAGAAAGGAATGAGGTGAAGGAACCACAGGAGTTACAGGCAGACAGGCTACAGAGACGCGCGGAAGTCCCTAACAGTTCCAGGATCAAACTCCCGTGCCATTTGAAACCCTTCAGTGTCCAGAGTTCTCTTTCCTTTGAGCAATCATCCGTACCATCTGTTCGGAGCCGCCATACACCACGAAACGTAGAAGCACACCTGAAAGAAACGAAATGAAAGAGAAGTGATGGAAAGGAAACAGTGGTAGATGAGAAACCACCCCAGCATTCGCCTACTGACCAGGAAAACCACGAAGAACACACGATCAGAGTGGAAGGTTGACGGGAATCGAACCCAGGACCTCACTATACCGCGGAGCCATCTCGCTCCGTAAACTTTTAGACTATATAATGAATTTTACTAGCGGAAAGATCAGTCAGCCAATGCCTAAACGTTATTGTATTATTGGAATTGTTTATGTAGTAGTAGCAGTAGTGGTGATATTTATTAAGTACTTAGTATTACATTAATTGCATAACACAGTCGCATGGGTCATAAGACCGTACATGCTCTCTAGAAAAATACCTGGTCTGTATACGTGACTTGCAGAATCGACCAGAAACAACTATGTTTATAATCACGACATTATATACATATACATATATAAAATTGAAAAACACTCTGAATCACACACACACACACTCACACAAGTGCTCAAGCACCACATATATTTAAACAAAGTTTACATAAACACTTTATCTCTTAGTTCACGTACTTCCATTAAGTATGTGCCCAAGCTTGGTCAGTTTTGGCTGTTTAGAATCAAGTCCCAGCATGCTGTCCTCCGTCTGTTGGAAGCCAAAAATACTTCCGGTAATAATTTTTTCGTAATACTCTCCGTCTGCACGCATGCTGCCAAAATATGCGTCCAGTCTTCTTATTCCCAGCATAATGGGCAAATCCTCCTGCCATCATCATCAACAATCTTGAGCTTTCCACCTCCCCCAACCTAAGCCGTGCTATTCCAGTCCTCTGCTTTATACCCAATTGCAAAATATATGTTTCCTTACCCCGCCTAGTTTTTATTTCATTTTGTAGCTCCAATGTTGATCTTTGTCTACATTCAGACTCTATTATCTGCCTGTTTATATCACATAGACGTCTTTTGACTTTTTTCACGACACTGTGTGTATTTTCGTTGCCCCTTTGCCAGATATCGTTTAGGCCTATTTTTGATAATTGCCGTTGTAACCCCGCCACCCACCATTTTGGATGCTCTAATTGTTTATGGATGCTTGCCTTTAAATGGCGTCACTTTGCGTTTAACAGCGGAACTCTTTAATGATAAATTATTTTTGCGCTACTTTGTGACTATTGTATTCCACGAGTATTTGGTTAAAACACTGTAACTACCTTTCATAAAAACGAATTGTGTGTTTGTGAAACAGTTAAAGCATTGGAATTAACTAGTAGTAAAGTCACGTAGCCAATGTCTGAATCGCATAGACTCAATTCCTGTGTCGCTGGTGGAGCTCTCAGTGAACACAACAAACTTGGAGTTGGAATCTCAAACTCGATGGTGACAAGCTATGCTATACATTCCTGAAGATCCATAACTAGCAGAGCGAGTCCTTCATTTCAGCAGTGGCTTTTCGTTCCCAGATTCCACATTATTACTTTCTCTACCATGTACCTACCTAGTAGATAGAGAAGGTATTGCATTCCACCTAAAAAATTCTGATGTGTTACACTCACATGACTTTCTCTAATCTCTTGTACAAACTATTTTTACAAACGCTTATTGTCCATATGCTTCATGTTAATCGAGACGTTAATCTTATTGCTAATTTTCTTGTAGACGCAAGGGGAATTGGTAGGCTTTAAGCGATAGTCAAATGTTTTAAGAGCTGGTTGCTATGTGGCGTATTCCATTCTCTTTGCATTACCAGGACAAAAAAATGCATAACGAATTCCCATTTGAGAAAAAGTATAAGTATTGGAAAATTTAAGAGAATAACAAGGAATATCTCAAAAATGGTTCACTCAACAACAAAAAATGTATATGACATAAATTGTGTAACGCGATCTACATTTTTTGTGTAGTAAAATGTCTATCTCTTATGGTTTACCAGTTATGCAAAAGTCGTTCACAATGAAGAATACTTTTGGAGACATTCCCAGAAAATTGGAGATATACGATACATTTCATTTGTCATGAAAATATCTTAAACATATGATATTTTAATCAAAATCGTTGGAGCCGTTTTTCAGAAAATTAAAATTTTCGAAAAATGTTCCATGAAAAGGGTAATCTGGG
The DNA here is from genome assembly GCA_030765065.1 of Deroplatys truncata. Lineage (NCBI taxonomy): Eukaryota > Metazoa > Arthropoda > Insecta > Mantodea > Mantidae > Deroplatys > Deroplatys truncata. Next base: position 22,427,464 of record CM060979.1, read on the forward strand.
GTGGGGAATTTTGTTGAAAACCTTCATGTCGCAGCTCTGGAAGATACTGAACCTAAATACCAAGTTTGGTGTTTATGCGACTGTTCGTTTCTGAGTTATGCTGTTCACAGTCACACACACAGACAGACACACAGACACACACACAGAGACACACACGGACGTGTTTCCAAAAATGCTTTTTTTTGATTCAGGGGGTCTCAAAATATGTATTTCCTGTGAAATCTCGGTATCTAATTTTTGGGTGGAATACAATACTCCCCCTACTTACTATACGTAGTAGAGAAAGTAAAAAATCCTCGGATATTGCTAATGTCATAAAAATTTTGTGTTTCATTTAGAGTTTACCAGTTATATAAAATCGTGCAACGTTCATTGAGAGTAAACAAAATTCAAGATGTGTCCTGCCTTAGTAACACTCATTTTACTTGAAGAATCTAACAATTGATTATTAATTTGCGTTTCTGTTTAGTTTAACAGCATTTCGTCTCTTCCCAGCTCCCCCTCCATAATTATAAATATGAACGTAACATTATAAATAAATAACCTACATAACACTTCAGAGTTCCACAGGCTATAAGCATACACACTTTCTTAAATTGATGTTACCCTTCTCAGTCACCACTGTTAGCTGACTAGACGAATGTATTTTGTTTGTCATGCAATGAATGCAAGAAGTTAAGGGATTCTGGCTTCTTTTAAAAACTGTCTCCAACCCTCCTCAACATTTTGTTTTGCTTGGTCTCCGTTGTAAACCCAATAACAAAGACGTTTGTCAACGTTTTCTACTGCATAGGTGTAGAATTTTCCGAAAATATTTAATTTAAAAAATTATAACGCTTATATTATTAAATATAGAGTATTCAATTAATTCTGGGCAGGTATCAGCACTCTAGTTTACTCTACTAAAATAAAACTGTTGCGTTATACCTTTTAGTTTATTAATTACTGCGTGATTCATAAGCATAGAAACACCAAACACTGGAGTTTTACTGAAAAATGTGTTTTCTTAAAAAATTGGGACCCACAGAAGTTTATACAGGCTCTAAAATGATATAATCCGATAGAAAAAGTTTTTTTTCTTGGATAATATGTTCAAAGCTGATAATATGTGAAGTAGATATTTTGTTGCATTGTTATTTTTACGTTGTTATTTGCACCACGCTGTGGGCGTCAATTTGAAGTGGGTTGTATTGAAGGAGTTGTATTGTATTTCAACTGTTGGGGAGCCGAACTTGAAGTAGTTGCAACTGCACGTATGGTACACGGTAGCCTTCGTCCCAAATTTAAAAATATTAACTTTGTAATTTGACTGTTTCTTTAAATATTATATATTTTATGTCTTTTCCTCGGCTGCATCAGTATTAATTTTAGAGACATGAATTTCTTAACAGGGTTATGGTGTAGCTGAAGAATGTAGGCTTACACAGATTATAATTTTACTTCACTACGTTTATTAATCCTTGACACAATTTAAATAACACTTCACTGATATAGAGAGAGCTGTGATATTTTTTAAAATTAATTACTTGCACCTATTTTCGTTTCACACGAATACATATGAAATTTCTCGAGGAAGTGCCTCGCGTCCAGTTATGAGCACTGTTTACAAGCAACTGGACTCTAAATTTGTAAATTTTGCTATATTTCAGTTTCTGATTGGCTAATCCTAGTCCAATAGGATACCTTCATTTAACTAAAGCTTTTTTTGGTTGCTGATTGGCTATTTTATAAACCGTCACAAAAATTACATTATTGCTTCCAAGAATCACAAGTAGTATTGTTAAACTTTCAAATTCATTATTGCCTCAAGTTTACCTCATTGTTAGCAACTATTAACCTATTATTCTCACAGCTCCTACATTGTTACATTACGTAATATATTTACATAACATTATTACACATGGACACAATAATATAAACACATACAATGATTGTAATATACACTTTTTATATCTTGTTACATACACTTATTGCTTTAAGGTGGGCGGTTATTGAATTTATATATTATATAATTAGACTGAAATTATTTAAGTGTTAAAAATACTGCCTCAACATTCACACTGTCTCTTAAGGTTGAGACAAGCTATAGATGCGCAGAGAAAGTACGAAGCTAATAAAAGAGTATACGTCTGACAAGAAGCTCGTTTTGAAGACGATATGTTTCCAGTGATGGGCACAATAGCTCATTCATATTGCAATTTCTGGGCTGGGTTAGGAGGGTGGGGGAGATGGATTGGGGTGAGGTTTTAAAGCATTTCCGAAAGCTTTCCAAGAGCTGGTTGCCTTAACAACAGCCAGATACAGATGTATGTGTGTGGAAGTGGTTCCGAAACTTGTTAATGGAGAAAAGATGGGTAAAACCTTTTCAACCGTCTGCGTGTGTCCACAGTTTGGCGCCTCCCTGCGTAAACCAAATGAAAGATAATACCACTTTACTTTCCAGCAAGAGCCAGATTTCTGTATTTCCCCTCCACCGTCTGTCTTTCTCATGTTTTTTCCTTCATCTCTCTCCGTTTCGTTAGGGATAAAGTGGTGCAGAAGAAGGAGGGGAAAAAATAAATTCCCCGCTCCTTGCTTTTTTTTTCTGGGTTCCTCAGGTTGAGTTGCTAGGGGAGAGAGATGTGTTAGTTGCATGATGTTTGTTGGTTTGTTCTTACCGAGTTTGTTTCCCCTGTTCTTGGAGAGAGAGACTCCAGATATAAAAACGTTCCTATACCTAAATCTTCATTACGATTAACTAGAAAGTCTTCTAACAAGCAAATACGAAACTTGGCGTTTATCATTCAGTGGCGGCAAGTGTTTTATAGAGCAAAATATATAAGTCAAAAAAGAAACAAAATACCTGTCTTACATTCACATAACTTTCTCCACCCTCTGTTGCATGTTAGTGGGTATCCAAGATATATTTACTAAAGCTTATTACTTTCTCTACTACGTATAGTAAGTAGGGGAAGTATTGCATTCCACCCAAAAATTCGATGCCGAGATTTCACAGGAAATACATGTTTTGAGGTGCACTGAATGCATATAAAGCATGTCAGTGTGTGTACGTCTGTCTGTGAACAGCATAACTCAGAAAGGAACAGTCGTATAAACACCAAACTTGGTATTTAGGTTCAATATCTTCCAGAGATGCGACACGAAGGTTTTCAAGAAAATTCCCCCACCCCAAATTACCCTTTACATGGAACATTTTTCGAAAATTTTAATTTTCTCAAAAATGGCTCTAACGATTTTGAATAAAATACCATAAGTTTAAGACAGTTTTATGGCAAATGAATTGCATATCTTGAATTTTCTGGGAATGTCTCCAAAAGTATTCTTCATTGTGAACGACTTTTGCATAACTGGTAAACCTTAAGAGATAGACAAGGTTTTACTACATAAAAAATGTAGATCGCGTTAAAACACACAATTTATGTCATATACATTTTTGTTTGATGAGTGAACCATTTTAGAGATATCACTTGTTATTCCCTTAAAATTTCCAATACATATACTTTCTCTCAAATTGGAGTTCGTTATTAATTTTTTTGTCCTGGTAATGCAAAGAGAACCAGCTCTTAAAATATTTGACTATCGCTTAAAGCCTACCATATTCCCCTTGCATCTACAAGAAAATTAGCAATAAGATTGACATCTCGATATCTCGATTAACGTGAAGCATACGGAGAATAAGAGTTTGTAAAAATAGTTTGTACAAGAGTAGAGAAAGTCATGTGAGTGTAACACATCAGATTTCTTTTCTATCTACTTCTTTTACTCAAAATAAACTTTTGCGGAAATAGCTACATTACACATTTCGTTATAGTTACAGAGAGAACAGCGATAGTCAAATGTTTTAAGAACTGCACGCTATATGCTGCCTTAAGATTCCTTACTGTTTCCATGACATCGCGAGAAACAACTGAAAGTTGATAGTTCTTAATAGAGTGACCAAGAAATGAACAATTCCAATCTTTAAAAATGGTTATTTCAGAAACGGCTTGTGCCACAAAAACTTATGTGTTTTAAAGTGATGTACATTTTTTTAGGTAGTAAGTTTCCGTCTATCGCTTAATGTTTACCAGTTATGCAAGATGATATACATTTCCTTCCCAATGAAGAGGATATGAAAGGCAATTCCAAGAAAATTCAAGATACACATTTTATTTGTCAAGTAAATATCGTTATACATTGTGTTTTAATCAAAATCGTAGAGGCACATTTAAGAAAATCGTAAATTTCGAAGCATGTTCCATGTAAAGTGTAGTCGGGTTGGGGAAAATTCTTTAGTCTTCTTGTCATATCCTTGGAAGATATTGAACTTAAATACCAATTCTGGTATTTAACTGAAAAATAAGTAGTTAAATCTTCAGAATTATTACGAGAAGATCGTATATTTTCTAAGAGGCCTTATGTGTTGATATGTTGTAAGTAGAGCCGTAATCTTTCTTAGATAGCGGTAGAATTGTTGATGTCAACACATTCTTTACAGACACATTCTTGTGAGAGGAACACGGTGTAGGTGAGGTCAGGTACTGTGGCAGACACACTCCTACCTTCCCTCCACAACACCCGGTTTCGTTGCGACTGTTCCATTTATTCGTTGCATACAAACTAGTGGAGAACTGTGGCAATATGCCTAAAGTAAAGAAACACATACCAAAACCATCATCACAAATGGCGAAACCATCAGATGTAACGTATGTCATTTAGAGCTCAAAGGATGTTTAGAATATCATGTTAAACATTGCGTCACATTAATGCATTAAAGATTTCTAGCACATTGTCTTATCGAGTTGCGGAAGAAATTAGTGCCTCTTTTCCGGTTGTTGATACTTTAATAGTCAACGTAAAAACATATTTCGCAAGGCACTCTCAGGAATCAAAATATATAACGGGACGCAACCTGGAATTTCCTTGGCTCCACAGAGCGCTAATAACCTAGCAGTTGAGCGCCCTTAAACTCAAATCATCATCTTTGCTCCACAACCAATTGACATGGCTACAGGCTGTAGTATACTAAGCTCAATATTACGTCAAGATCGGTAATGTAATTAATGTTTTTGACGAGAGAAAATGCTGTTATACGTTCACAGAAGGAAATAATTTCCCCAACTTTGTTTTAAGATCTTTCTTATGTTCATAATCATTTCTGTAATATCCCAACGACAATAACATATGTATTTGCAAGCATAGACACTAAAAATACAAGAAGCTCTTGGAGCAATAGGTTTCAAAAACACGGAGTAAGATATAAAGCTGGAACTATAAAGGCATGTGTTAAACGAGGGATGCGTTACTGAGGTAGGGAATCTCAAGCAAGTCTGATATTTTTCTTTTATTTACCCCAATTACGTCGGGTGATGGAGACGGTAGTTTTTCAAAATATAACTGTCTACATGCTAATTAATGCGATTTATGTTCAGTGTATTTCGAAAATACATTACTGTACATTGTAAAACTCACGATGTAACAGATAATTCAATATAAATGGGATTTTTGTACATTAATAACTTAATTAAATAATGAAGTGACTTTATTGCGCACTACGAATAGCTAGACATATCTCGTACATTGTTTTCTTCTAATAATGCGTAATCCTAATCAACCTGCTTTCGAAGCAGGGTGTAGTGTCTTCAGCTGTTCAGATTTGTTTACAGAGAACACTACAAGGTCGCAGTCGCTTCCATCTTCGCTCGCCACCTCACTCGGTGCGTTCTTAACTTGATGGTTTACTTACTAAAACACCTCTGCCTGTTAATAACATACGCATGTTATATACATTAAGTCCATAGCATGTTCCAGTGCTTCATTTAACACTTAATGTGCATCCAGGTTATAGGTAATCAGCGGTTATGACGGAGAAGGAAGGTGATAATTAAATTTTTGCACTGAAAATAAAATACAGAGCAGTATACATGAGGATATGACAATGGGAGTATTAATAAAATCGAGCACTGACTCTTGAGCCATGGCTTGTAGCAAAACCGAGTGGTCGGTAGTAGCGAGTCGGGAGTCACAGATTTGGTATTAATTAAAGCTTCCCCTCCGTGCTGAGTCTTGGCTCTATGATTGCGAGTCTCTGACTCGTGTTTCCTCTACTTCCTGATTACAAATGCATTATTGTCGAGCGCCAGTAAACATTCGATTCAGCTTAGGTATTTTTGTGGCAGTATATCCATCAGAAATGACTGAAGAAAGCAATCGGTTTTGTGAACTTATTAACCAGCCACAAAGAGTTAATGATCTTTCCTCTGCAGTTGTAGGATTTTGATATGGGGTCATGAGCTACGGTGCAATACCGTAACCAAATCTCCAAGCAGTAGCGCACTTGCAGTATTCCCAGTCATTACCCGCCAGGTAAAAGAATTTCTCCATATGCGAGTATCGTGTACAGATCCGGGCCATTTTGCATTTACGCTAGTAAAGTTTTCCTTTGCATGACACGTGGCCTGGATGTTATACTGGCAACTCCTTTTCTATTAATAAATTCGTCACCGTGTACATGAGGTATCTTAATCAGTATATGGGTACAGTTTACTGCACCAATAGCATCCGGAAATGTGTAATTCTGTTGCCATTCAAATTTAGTAGCTTGTAGTGCTGCAGTGGTTGCTGGGAACTTGATCCGGTTTCTCGATCTTTGTTTAATCCCAGAAGAAACTTCCAAAAACATATTTTAAACTGTACCTTGTGAAACGCCAACTTCTTCTGCCACGCCAGACTGGAATCCGGGGCCCCAATGCAGCATAGAAATATTCTCATTTTCCCTAGTACATAAGGGCCTTTCCTCTTGTCTGCACAGTTTACGGAAGGAAATGCCGGGCGAGCCACCTTACGTTTTCTTTCTCAAACCTATAAAGTTGTTTATAATTGTAGTTTTTAGAATCCCTACGCATTTTATAGTATTTTTCTTTTCTCAGTTTGACGTTCACTTGCAACTGAGCCATCGCCTTCAAGTTTGAGACAGCTACTGAGGTGGCTTAAGAAATTGTAAGCCATGGCTCTTAAAGTGAAGTCACAGTTCCGTTTTATTAATACCACGGCTAGAGCCGTGACTCGCTAGAAGGGGTTGAGTCGTTAATAAGTCGAAGTTCACGCTAAGCTTGAGTTGTTGCATTTTATTAACACGGAAGTTAGTCATGGCTCAGAAATTGCGAGTTTTACCACCCATTGCCTCACAAAACCAAAAGAGCGCTGCTTTTTTAAATAGGTCGGTGATTTCTCTGGTTATATATCAATCGGCTCAAGTTTGGACGTTGAACACTTTACATCCGACATCGCCATCTTTGTTTTCTTTTAGTAACCTGAATTATGCTGCGTCCCCATTAATTATAGTTGGATAAGTAACAAACTACGGTTCTGACTGCGTTTACAATGTTCTAGATTTAATGTTTTTTCTTGCAATTTCACTGCAGTTTTTATTAATACTCAAATGGTCATTTGAATTGTTTTAGGTCTTTTCTGAACATAAGCGATTTGGATTTGTTGCTTAAATACATGTTACCCATTTAAATCAGATTGCTGGATCTGAAACTTAAACGCAATGTCATTGTGTGTATTGGGATTCACGATTGTCATTTGTGTGCATTATCAGCTAAAATGGAGCGATGTATGAAGGATCAACGTGTCCAGCTTCTGAAACTGAATTTTTAGTACAGGGCCATGTTACACAGAGAGCGTTTGAAGACTTCGTTTAACTTTTGGCAGACGCAACGCGTGAATAGCGCAGATACGGCTAAGGAAATTTGAAGATACAGGATCGACAGAGAACTCAAATCACCTGGACGTGCCCGTTCCCGTCGATCGATAGAGAATGTTGCCCTCGTCAGTCAGAGCGTTGCTACGAGACCAATGAAGTCGATTCGCCGCCATTCTCAACAATTAACCATTCCGAGAAGCGGTTTGCAACGGATTATAAGAAAATGTCGGCATATGGATTCTTTTATGATCAACTGAAGTCGACGGGCCATTTAGAGCATCGATCATTTAGGATTGGATATTGAGAAAACAAGAACTGGAGAGTGATTTTCTTAAGAAAATAATCTTCATATATCCATTAAGCACACAGCTTAATGGATATATGAATAAACAAAAAGTCAGATTTGATGCGCGGAGGATCCTTAAATGGTCCGTAAGAAGTCGCTGTATCCAGAACGAGTTACTGTTTGGTGCGGATTATGTAATTGGCACATACCTTTGTGAAGACGAGACTGGAAAATCAGTGACAGTGAAAGGTAACCGTTATTGCTATATGATAACGCAATGTCCTGGCACTGTCGGTATGAAGTTGCATTTAACTGTTTCTTTCACCACATCGAGCTTATGAAATGTGTGCAGTAATAGAAGCTCTCGCTATGTTTGATACTTGCAGTGATGCAGTTTCTGTGGACAAAAAACAAACGGTAATTGCAATTCATCGTGAGATTACTGCAGTGTATGGAAACATTATGAGTGAGAATATTGTTTGACGCTGGTGTCGTCAATTCCAGCATAAACGTACTAATATCCTTGACGAAGAACAAAGTGGGCAACCGTCTGTTGTGAACCATAAATGTGGATGATGTCGGATAAAAAGGCCGTTTACAATTTCAGAACGCCATGAGCATTTTTCGCAAATCGGTAGGACTGTTTTGTATGAAGTGGTGATACAAAGGTTAGACTAGCGCAAGTTTTGTGCTCAGCTGGTGTCGAAAATTCTATCTGAAGCCCCACTGACGTTCCTTGAATGCTACGAGGGTGAAGATGAAGGCCTTCTCGACCAGATTATCACCGATGACACATACGTTCGGTTCACGAACGTCGAAGCAAAACGAGTGTCAATGGCATGGGGTCACACCAACTCCCCTACGAAACAGCAAAAATGCCTACAAACATTTTTAAGAAAGAATCATGGCACCTGTTTTTGGCAAAAAGCATGGTGTATTGTTGGGGTAATGCATGGAATGAAACACAACAATAAACTCTGGCGTATACTGTCATACACTAACCAAACTTTGAAGAGCAATTCAGAACAATTTAATGATGTGACAAGTTCAGTTCTGGGATTGCTTTCTTTCATGATAGTGCTCAGCCATTTATTGGTGCACGCACTTATATTTCATGCAACAGTTCAAGTGGAAGGTTTTTGATCGTCCAGCATATAGACCTGACTTGACTGCGAGCGACTATCACCTTTTTCCAACATGAAGAAATGGCTCGTGTGTCGTCAATTTGGAACGGTGAAGAGCTCAGGAGAGCGTCACCGGACGTTTACAATTACAGTCGGCAGAGTTATACGCAGGAAATTATGATAAAGTAATGAAATAGTAAACATTTTAATAAATTAAAAAAAAACTATTTAACCGTGTAATTTTCACTTATGTGCTATACAGTTTCAAAAAACAAAGTACGGTTGCTTCAAACAATTAATTGCCCTTGTGCACTTGGTAAAACTAAAAATAGCTGGTTTCTTGAGCAGGTAACTTTTTTCAAAGTCCCTTCGAGTGAGCACGCGGTTCACAACCGTCAACTTCTGTGCGCCGCTTTGGCTAATTCTATAATACAAGCCACAAGGCACTGATTTGGACTACTTCCATGCCGTGCTTGGCGCGGATCAATAGAGAAGTTACTTAACTTCTACTACAAGCCCTTTCAGTTCGATTCTCCGTAGTGAATGGTCATCTTTTATTTTTTGCAACTGGTTTTACTGCAATATAGTTAAATAATATTTCTTGTATTACTTCAGTTTACTTACAAGTATAATTACAATAATGGTAAAATTTGTGGTTATAAAACCAAATTGATTGAGTATGAAACCTCCTCCCACCGATAAGTTAATGGTTGTCATCCACCGGAATAGGGAATAAACGCCACATACGCACATAAAAATCTGATGTGATATATTCATATGAGTTCCTCTATCATCGTTTATTGTTGGGTATGCAAGATAATCTTACTAAAGCTTACTTTTATATCTACTTCATTTTAATCTGAATAAACTTTTGCAGAAATAGATACATTACACAGTCGTTATAGACACAAAGGGAAAAGACATGTTTCATATCTGGACGCTATACGCGGGCCTTAAAATTCCATACTATTTCCATGCAATCGCGAGAAACAACTGAGTGTTGATAGGACTTAAAAAGAATGGCTAGGTATTGAACAACTATTAATGACCGATATCTCGGCAATGGCTGATTTCACAAAAAAATTATTTGAAATAAATTGTGTGTTTTAGAGAGATCTAGTTTATTGTGTAGTACGTTTTCGTCTATCACTTAACGTTTACCAGTTACACAAGATTATACACAATTCTTTTCGAATGAAGAGGACTTCAAAGCCTATTCCTAGAAAATTCAACATATACAGCTTGTCATCTAAGTATCCTTAATATATGGTATTTTAATCAAAATCGTTAGAGTCAGTTTTTAGAAAATAAAAAAATTTCGAAATATGTTCCATGTAAAGGGTAGTTTGGGGTAGGGGGATTTTCTTGAAAATCTTTGTTTCGTATTTTTCGATGATATTGAACTTAAATACCAAGTTTGGTGTTGATTCTCGAGTTATGCTGTTCAGTCACATACACAGACACACGGACCTTCTAAAACTGTTTTTTTTTGTATTCAGAGGGCCTGAAAATACGTGTTTCAGGTAAAATCTCGGTATCGAATTTTGGGTGGAATGTAATACCTTCTCTACTATGGTATGATAGAGAAAGTAAGGATGAAGAAACAGTGCTATGCTTTTAATTACGTATTTAAAATGAAAAGGAGGGAAGCTGAGTAGCTTTTGCAACTTCTGGAACAGTAAACCAACTCCCTACCACTGAGCTAAGAGTGTTGCAGTAAGCGTAGCGTTGTAACGAGCTTTGGTCATACTCCACTTGAGAACCATAAATAAATAAGCTGTATTTGGTTAGAGATTTCAGGCTGTCTGTTTGAAACCTCGCAGAATTGCTTTCTTGGAAGACTTTTATGATTGTAGTTGTGCTCCCCATTATAACTACTACAAGGATATACACAGTCTTGTGAACAAAGCCTGGCTGTCCGGAGCGCTCACGGAAGTATCCGATTCGAGCTCCGTCTCTCAGATTCCGGTCAGTTTTAAATTGCCCTCGTACATAACACTAAAACCCCTCTCCTAGTAGTGTCTCCACTTGAACTGCAATGTTATACCTATTTCGACCACATGTTTAAACTTTCTACAAATGATATTCACACGCAGACATACAAGCACTGATTGTGAGCTGTGTCGTACACACAGACGGATAGACAAAGTAAGTTTAATAGGTGTTCTGCAGCAGCGAATGCAACTTCCAGAAACAAATCCTACTAAAAGCATCAGAGCTATTCACAAAATCCCTGACTTAGCAGCTCTTTTCAACCCTGCCTCAGTATTAACAGGTGGCTTGTACCTAAAGCCCTAATGACTTGTTTCTTGCTGGAAGATGAGATGTTTGTTGCTTCCCAGCAGCAGAGGAACAAATGAATCTAGTGCCTGGAATTATTTTCTCGTCTAGCGGAACGCGAGAAATTCCCACTATAACACTTGACCCGACTTTCTGTTCATCTTGCGTTTCACTTGTTTACTATGCGCATTTTACATCGAGATTTGATACACAACTGGCGTTCCGCTGTCAGGAGAGAGGGAGAGAGGGTGGAGAATGTGTCGTCATTTGTAATTCGAACGTCGCCGCCGCTGTACCAGCTACTTGTTATGCCGGGCGCTTCCACCAGATGGCGCCTTTAATATCGGAGTCTTCACTGCCTGCTCCTCATAGCAATGATAATAATTAGACAGTTGCCGCACATGCGTCTTGCCTCCATTCTTTCTCGCACTCTCGAGGAGAAGGCTTCAGGCTTTAAAATATTTCCGACAGGGGTTCACAAAGCCATTTCAACAGCGGCTGTGCCTTTCAGATTAACTGTAAGGTCCTCTCTTTCCTGCTCTCGTAACGTGCCGACTAACACCTGCTCGACCTAATGAGGTTCCAAATATTCTCTTGTTCCCTGCGTAAAACAATCAGTTACACGTGTTTTAAAATGAGTAAAATGCTCCATTTTAATCACAAGAGACGATATGGTACTGCTAAACACAAGGTTTGCCTCCGCTTACCATACCTTTTAATATTAAAGCACAAACAAATGGTTGTAACCAAAGAAATTGAATAAGTATGGAGGTAATATCTTTTTGACGATAGTGCTTTTAACTTTTTCTACTACGTATATAGGCAGAGAGAGTATTGCATTCCACCCAAAAATTCGATAACGAGGTTTCATCGGAAATACATATTTTGGGACCCCTGAATTACAAAAAAGCATTTTCATAAAAAAGGTAGGTCCGTGTGTGTGTGTGTGTGTGTGTGTGTGTGTGTGTGTGCATCTTTACTCAAAAACGAAAACTCGACTAATGTCAAACTTGGTATGTAGGTTCAGTACCTTCCAAAGATTCGACATGTCGTCCACCGTGGTGTAGTGATTACTACGCTAGCCTCTAGTTCTCGAAGTCGCGGTTTTAAACCAGGTGAAGAGTGATGGATTTTTTTCGGGCGTATCCTTAAAATCCTTAGCATGGTGTTACATGTTGGGGTGAAGGCCGAAAAGGTTATCAGAAAATTATCGACTTAGGTCACCCCAACACGCACATGGGGGAGCACGACTCGCTGGCAGCTAAAAGTCCGGGATCTTTGTGTGTAACATTAAGGGGAAGGCGTGAAGTTTAGATATATTACATCGACAGATTACATAACACACATTACCTGGGATTTATTCACAAATACATTTGGCTTCTCTACATAGTTAACAAAGGAAACAGGACGAAGGGAGATGCCACAGACTGTAGACCGGCCACACACGGCTGGTTCCAACGACCACTTACTCTCGAGTGACGATATCTTGCCCCACCAACCGTGTCTAGCTATAGCCAGATAGGGCTGAGGTCATACCAGACATTTCAAACAGATCTTTCCCTTTAGCGTGGTCCGCGCCAAAAGCAAAGACCGTCAAGCCGAAATATAACCAAGGAGACCCAATAATGCTACGTGTGGTAGCAACAATACAACACATCAGTGCGTCTGGTAATGACAATAAAATTAATATGCTACAATGATTTCCATCGGAAGGGAAGTAAAACCGGTGGTCCCGTGTGGTAGATTTACGACATGTAAAAGAGCCTCAAGCCTGATAAAGAGGCCACTGAGCAAAATTATCTCTTATGATTTACCAGTTATGCAAAACTCGTTCACAATGAAGAATAATTTTGGAGACGTTCCCAGAAAATTCGAGATATACATTTCATTTGTCATGAAAATATCTTAAGCATATGATGTTTTAATCAAATTCGTTAGAGACATTTTTGAGAAAATTAAAATGTTCGAAACATGTTCCATGTAAAGGGTAATCTGGGGTGGGGGAATTTTCTTGAAAACCTTCTCTGGAAGATACTGAAAAACCTAAATACCAAGTTTGGTGTTTATCCGACTGTTCGTTTCTGAGTTATGCTGTTCACAGACAGACAGACACACACACACACACACACACACACACACACACACACACACAGATACACACAGGGACATGTTTCCAAAAATGCTTTTTTTGGATTCATGGGGTCTCAAAACATGTATTTCCGGTGAAATCTCGGTATCGAATTTTTGGTGGAATACAATACTTCCCCTGCTTACTATACGTAGTAGGGAAAGTAAAAAAAAAAAAAGATTCGACACTGAGATTTTCAAGATAATCCTCCACCTCAGACTACCCTTTACATGGAACATTTTAGAAATTTTTGGCTTTAAAAAAATGGCTCCAACGATTTTGATTAAAACACCATATACTAAAGATATTTACATGACAAATAAAAAGTATGTCTTGAATTTTCTGGGAATAGCCTGTGAAGTCCTCTTCATTCGGAAGGAATTTTGTATACTTTTGATTAACTGGTAAACGTTAAGCGATAGACGATAAAGTATTGTACAAAATATGTAGATCTCCTTTAAAATACAAAATAAATTTCAAATAATCTTTTTGTGGATTAGTCATTTCCAAGGTATCCGCTATTAATGGTTCGAATTGTTCAATACTTATCCATTATTTTAAAGTTCTGTCGATTTTCAGTTAGTTTCTCGCAATATTATGGAAAGAGTATGAAATTTTAACGCCAACATATAGCGACCAGCTCTAAAACATTTGACTATCGCTATCCCTTAGTATCTATAACGAAATTTATAATGCAAATATTTCCGTAAAGGTTTGTCTCGATTAAAATGCAGTAGATAGGAAAATAAGCTTCGGTAAGAATAATTTGTATACCCACTAATAAACGATAGAGGGTAGAGAAAGTTATTGAATGATTCTCATCAGATTGTTTATCCACTTCTCGCTCACGCTATCATGCGTGGTAAGTTGAAATTCCTGCACTCTGTGTGTTTTGCATTTTTACCGTAGACGTTAATAACATTTATTTAATCCTACAAGTATCGTTGCAGACATGCAATATGATCATATTTCGTAGTTGAATTTTACCATTTAAATCTTACAGTCCTTACTTCCTTTTATTTGTTAACATTTAATTACAATGTAATTCATGCCACATTTAAACACAACTCTTTCGGCGGAAGCAGCCGTGTCACCTTCATTTGTTTACTTGGTCAACACTACCAGGCGTGTCTAGTCGATCACAAGTTCCGCAGGTAGCGCACTCTATCTTGACACTTCTTTTAAAAAGCTGACAGTGATTAATTTTATTTTCGCGTAAACACTTCTATTGTTCACTAAAACGTATGCAATACACAAGCGTTAAGTGCTTTGCAGAAACTCTACTTCGTCTCAGATTTTCACTCGTTCTGCAAATATGCACTTACCGCACTTGAATCGCAATTTACCTTTCTCCATGATCGTGTGTTTTTAACGTCTTCCCGATGATATTTACACAGAAGGAAATTTATAATTTCAACACATGAATTCGTATACACTAGTCTGGAAAGTAAAATACTTTAAAGCCTTAATTTACATGTTTTTAATAATCAGTAGAGCAAACCAAAACATAAAAATCAAAACAGGGCTTTAGTTAGACGTGTAGTTACTACCCAGAACATGATTTTGGGGTCTAAGAGTCTGGATAAAATAGTTTTTAAAAGCGCAATACGGCATAATTTTGAAAAAATAAGGCATAGAAATCACAATATGAAATATAAAGCATAATTCTTGGAAAATTAACAGCCTGTTTAAAATCTAACAATAAATTCAATGCAAAAGTTAAAAACATTTTCAGCAAACATGAAAAGCTAGGAATTGCAACAATGAACATCTTGTACCTAAAGTTGAAGGGTCTTATGGCCAGTGCACAATCTGAACCAAAAAAGTTCACATTTATTGAATATCAGTATGACAAATATTGCTGAAAATGTAATTGAAAGGTTCGTGAGTTTCCCCACAGATTATATTGTGGCTGAAAAGGGAAGAATTTTATGTACCTTATGTTCAGAGTGCATTAATCTTGAAAAGAACTCCACTGCGCAAAATCATGTTAGAAGGTTTTAAACATAGATCTCGGAAACAGAGTGATGCGGTCCTAGTAGCATTACGTACCAACACTATACCTCAAATATGGCAGCGTGTTGAAGGATCAAAAAATAATATGAGAGAAGATTTTGGAATTAATTAAAGTCCAATGAAGGTTCATAATCAATTAATTGGTAAGTTATACGAGGGCTGTCCCAGAAGTACCAGACCTAACAAAGAAAACAAAAATGTTAGGAAAAAACATATTTATTTCTCTACATAGTCCCCTTTCAGCTCGATACACTTTTCCCAGCGGTGTTCAATAGCTTCGATACCCTGTTTATAGTGAGAACCGTGAGTTCTGCAAAATAGCCATCAATTACAAACTCCACCTCTTCAGTTTTGGCAAATGTTTTACCACCAAGCCATTTCTTCAACTTTGGAAACAGAAATAATCAGAGGGGGCTACGTCTGGCGAATAGGGTGCATGAGGAAGCAATTCGAACTTTAACTCATTGATTTTGGCCATGGGGATAATGGATGTGTGAACTGGTGCATAGTCTTGATGAAACAGAACTTTCCTTTTCCTAAATGTGGCCGTTTTTGCTTGATTTCATCATTCAAACGCTGCAATAAGTTTGAATAATACTCGTCATAGGTTGCTTTTACTTTTTGAAGATAATCATTGAAAATTATCCCACGCGCATTCCAAAAAACTGACGTCATGACCTTGCCTGCAAATGGAACTGTCTTCGCCTGTTTTGGAGCCGATTTCCCCCTTTCAATCCACTGTTTTGCTGTTCCTTCGTCTCAGGTGTGAAGTGATTGACCCATGTTTCATTCATGGTTATGAATCGACGCAAAAACTCGGCTTTATTGCAGCGAAATATCGCCAAACAGTCGACTGAAACATCCTCACGACGCTGCTTTTGTTCCATTGTGAGTAAACGTGGCACCCATCTTGCGCACAGCTTTCTCATGTCTAATTTTCAGTTAGTATGCGATGTACAGCACTTTTCTGCTAGTTGGCGCAGTTTCAGTCGACGATCATCCAATGCCATTTTGTGGATTTTCCTCACAATTTCTGGCGTGGTCACCTCATTTGCTCGACCACTACGATGTTCATCTTGGCAGCTCGTACGGCCTCGTTTAAACTGTGCCACCCAATATTTTACTGTTGTAAACGAAGGAGCAGACTCCCCCAGAGTAGAATCTAGCTCAGCTTTAATATTAGTTGGGCAAAGACCTTTCAAATGAAAGTGTTGTATCACACAACAATGGCCAGTTTTATCCATGTTTACAAATTCGCTGAGGGCGTTCACTATTGATGGCTGGCAAACAATTACTAAACAATGTAGCATCTTCAAACTTCAGACTTAAGCTTTATAAGGGTGATACTTTCTACCATAGTCATTTATTTGACACAACAACCGCAACTTCTGAGACTGTTCTTGTAATATTGGCTTCACTTCTGCTGGTGTTCCATTCCATGATTTCCGTAACGAACAGTTTCGTCAGTGGATAGCAATAACTACAAGATGAAACCGGCTCCCAGTGAAGCCATTATGAGAGGCAATCTTGTCAAGTGTGCTGAGAAAGAACACCAATCAAAATATGAGGGAAGTTCTATTTATCTAGTCATTGATAAAACCACAGATACACAGCATCGTAAGGTGGTGAACATTTTTGTATCTCCATGGGGTGTTGTGGGCGAAAAACACCATCTTGTAAAAACCAAAATTGTAAAACATTGCAATGTAGTGTTGTCAATTTAATACTTACCTAACACAGTAGATATTATTGGTGTTCACAGGTATAACTTTGTTTTAATATCGAACAGTGGAGCAGATATTCCTTCTGTTGGCATGCGATTGGCTGGAGTTGCACCTCAGCTTTTACATTTTACCTGTTGGGCTCATGTGTGGCATCTTTATGTATGCTGAAGAGATGATGAATGTTGAGGCAGTATTTTATATCACAACAATGTAAATGCCAGAGTGATTGTAGTGTAAATAAGCATTATTGTATGACATTGATTTGAGATGTTTGTTAATTATAAGCATTGTAAGGAAATAAGTTTACACGGCCTCACTGAAACTGACAATAGGAGCGGGTAACAATGAGCGAGGGGGTAAGTTGTTTATCAATTAGGAGAGACAAACAAATGACGTCAGAGTAGCGCGTTTTTCTGTAGAAATGGAGGAAATATTTTCCCTAGAGCATATGTGTTCGTAATTTTGATTGGATATAAAAATAGACGCTAATGTTTGAAGTGGTATATTTGTTATTAGTAGTTGGAAAATGCTTCTTGTTTATCTGCACCACGTATGGAAGCCAATTTGTCGCGGTCACTTCGTGTTATCTATTGTTGGGCGCCTGTTATTGTTTTATTATTTTGCATTTTGGGTTCATTGTGCTCCGGCTAGCTATTATTATTATTATTATTATTATTATTATTATTATTATTATTATTATTCAGTCGAGCAAATCTCTTAAACAGGGTGTGTAAGCGGAAAGGATTTTGTTACTCAAAGATAACACTGATAAAAGAATTTGTTTTTACACTTTTATTATCGTCACAATTAAGTTCACATATTGATTCGTGATACACGCCAAACTGAAACTGTTATATTTTCTAATATCACTATAATCACTTATTCACTGCACATTATTAATTCGCGTGTTTCACATTTATAACAAACTTTAAGACGCGAGAGATTCTGTAGAATTGCGACGTGTACTTTATGTATGCTTCCGTTGAACTACGCGACGTGTAACCCGCGAACGATTCTGATGAACTAACTGTGCGACGTATAACGCGTGAATGCTTCTGTTGGACTGTGCGACGTGTAATACACAAATGTTTCTGTTGGACTGACGAAATCTGCCTCTGACTTTAGCTTTTTATACTCCCACACCCCGATATGCCTAAAGATTATAACCGAGCTGCTATTGGTTAATAAAACGCGCCAACATTAGCGTCTATTTTTATATCCAATCAAAAATTACGAAAACATATGCTCTAGGGAAAATATTCCCGCTATTTCTAAGAAGAGCGCGCCAATCTGACATCATTTGTTTGTCTCTTCTAATTAATATTCAACTCACCCCCTCGCACATTGTTATCCGCTCCTATTGTCAGTTTCAGTGAGGCCGTGTAAACTTATTTCCTAACAATGCTTATAATTAACAAACATTTCAAATCAATGTCATACAACAATGCTTATTTACACTATAATCACTCTGGCATTTACATTATTGTGATACAAATTACTGCCAAATGTTGACGCGTTTTATTAACCAATAGCAGCTCGGTTATAATGTTTAGGCATATCGGGTGACGGAGTATAAAAAGCTAAAGCCAGAGACAGGTTTCGTTCAGTCCAACAGAATCATACAAAGGTTATACGTCGCACAGTTTAAGAGAATCGTTCTCGCGTTGTACGTCGCGCAATTCTACAGAATCTCTCGCGTCATAAAGTTACCTATAAATGTGAAATACGCGAATTAATAATGTGCAGCAAATAAGTGATTATAGTGATATTAGAAAATATAACAGTTTCAGTCTGGCGTGTATCAAGAGTCAGTATGTGAAATTAATTAATTGTGACGGTAATAAAAGTGTAAAAACAAATTCTTTTATAAGTGTTATCTTTCAGTAACAAATCCTTTCCGTTTACACACCCTATTCAAGAGATATGCTCGACTGAGTAGTAATAATAGCTAGCCGGAGGACAAAGAACCCAACATTCAAAATAGTAATACAATAACAGGCGCCCAGCAATAAGATAACACGAAGTGACTGCGACAAATTGGCTCCCATATGTGGGGCAGATAAACATGAAGCATCTTCCAACTACCAACAAATATATACTACTTCAATGTATGCTGATGAATTCTTGCAGCTGTTAAGATTGCTTTTGGGGGAAATGGCTGAAGGCAAGAAAATATCACTGCATTCAATTTCAATGCAGTTAAACTTGGATCACTCTGGAAGATCGTAAACGAGTGGTTGGAAACGAAACCTTTCAACTTCAACTCAGAGCTATATCTGAAACCTCTGATGGTATACAGGTTTTGGAATCAGATAATACTAATGGAACACAGATCTGACTTATTCTATCATCAGCTCCTCATAGTTCTGGTGTAGTATTTGAAAAACGTGGCAGATATATGAATGAATGCCATCCTGCAAGAAGCTTCTCGAAGGAAGTTCAGAATTTAGATTCAACATTATCCGTTTCTGAGCAGATTTCTTCCTCTTCACTTCATTGAGCTGAAACACTTCTGTAATACTGATGTTTCAACACATGCAGCAATGATGCTGATTATCCTTCTGGAAGACTCATCCCTCTAAGTTGCCCACATTAAGTAGGATAATGAAGGGAATTATGGTTCTCCATCATGTAGTTCAGTTGAGAGAAGTTTTTCTCGTTTCTGACAACCTGTAAACACGGGACCGGGTCTGACTGCTCAGAGTCCATGCCCTCGCAACCCAGGATTTCTCGTGGGTTCTTTCCATTAGGGACAGTGCCTATTTTATATACCGCCCCCCACGGCCTGGTCGAGGTTGAGCTAGGACTCATCCTGCCCATCCCCTACAGACAGAGACGGAAGTGGATACGCCACTTAAGCGCGTCAACCCCAAAGGGTTGCCGTTTACCGGCTCTCCAGGTCGGTACCGGAGGACATTGACGCGTCTCACAACCCGCCTGCATGGACACCCATACAGACGTAACCAATCTCCCACGGATATCGGGAACCACTGTCCCGTCGAGACCAACCCAATTCGAGCGGCTCCCTGATGGGAGGGACCCGAACGTTCGGCCCGACGTACTTCTAGTAACGTCAGAAGTACCACGAGTGCTCAGGATCCGCAGCACCCGCACCACGGCAGTTGAAGGGGTCGGATCCTCCCCTTTACGGGGGGTCGTGTCTGGCAGAAGAAAATCTTGAGTATAACCTAAAACTGACCATCAACCTCAAGAATGCGGTACAGCTGGCATCCACACCATCTGTCCGCCACCGCCATACGCCATGAAACCTAGACGCACACTATAAAGATGAGAAGGAAGCGGAATGAAAGAGAAATGATGCAAAGGAGCTTGTGGTAGATGAGAAACTATCCCAGAATTCGCCTACCGACCAGGGAAAACAACGAAAAACGCAAATTCAGAATGGGAGTCGACGGGAATCAAACCCGGGATCTCCAAAAATACGAGCCTCACAAGTTACCGCGGAGCCACCTCGCTCGGTATGAACAAAACAAATGAATCACTGATGTTACAGTTTGCTATTTATGTCTTATTACTTCTGACCGACTCCTAAGCAGTTGAATCTCTGTATTCTATTCCTTTTGCCTTTGTTATGTATTGTAATGTTGCGGCAAATTAATAAAGATATATGATGGAGGAATTGAAAATACATTGAAAAAGTTTAAGCTGATCTTAAAATGTCAAAAATTGGTATGCAGAATTGTATTGGTATTGGTATGCTATACCTTAAAAATATGATGTATTACATTCACATCATTTTCTCTACTCTCTATCGTTTTAGTGAGTATACCAATTATTCTCACGAAACTTTATTTTCCTATCTACTTCATTTTAATCGAGATAAACCTTTCCGGAAATAGCTGCATTACACATTTCGTTATAGATACAAAGAGAACAGCGATAGTCAAATGTTTAAGACCTGGACACTACATGCTGGCCTTAAAATTCCATACGGTTTCCATGACATCGTGAGAAACAATTGAAAATCGAGACTACCTTAAAAGAATTGCTAAGTATTGAACAATTCGAACCATTAATAACGGATATCTTGGAAATGATTGATGCCATGAAAAAAGATTATTTGGAATAAATTGTGTGTTCTAAAGAGATTACATTTTTTTGTTTAGTACATTGCGTCTTTCGCCTAATGTTTAAACAAGATTATACAACATTCCTTCCGATTGAAGAGAACTTTACAGACTATTCCCATTAAATTCAAGCTAGCATTTTATTTTTCATGTACATAACTTTACTATATTGTATTTTAATCAAAATCGTCACAGCCATTTTATAAAAACTAAACAATTTGAAAAGAATAGTTTGGAGTGGGAGATTTTCTTGAAAATGTTCGTATTGGAAGGCACTGAATCTAAATACCAAGTTTGGGTTTATTTGACTTGCTGAACACAGGCACAGACGCGGGACTTTTTCTAAGAATGCGATTTTTGCATTCAATGGGCCCCAAAACGTGTATTTCCGGTGAAATTTCGGTATCGAATTTATGGGTGGAATGCAATACCTTTTCTACCTACGAGGGGCACTATTTATATTTTGAGTCTAATAATTAAAACAAAGTAATTTCTGATTGAAACCTGCTTTATTGTTTTCAAAATATTCTCCTTTATGATCAATGCGCTTTTGCATCCGTTTGAACCATTTGTCAAAGCATTGATTCCAGTCTTCTTGAGACACCTCCAAAACATGCTTTTTGAAGGCATCAACGGCTTGTTCTGCCAACGAAAATCGTTACCCACGCAATTTATTCTTGATGTTCGGGAACAAAAAGAAGTCATTGGGTGCCAAATAAGGACTTTATAGCGAACGACCCATCAATTCGATTTTTGAGCCTTCAAATACTCTGTTGTTAGACCAGATGTGTGTGTGTGCTCGCATTATCTTGATGAAGAATGATCCTACAGTTCTTGTTAGTTTTCATTACTTCACCGAAGACTTCCGGCAAATAAATGGTTGTGTACTATTCGGCATTGACCGTTTTACGTTTCTCTAAAGGCACTGTTGTCACATGGCCAGTTTTTCTGAGAAATCAGGTGACCATTTGCTTCGAAGTGCTTCGAGTGCGAACAACTTTTGTTGGATTTGTTTCATCTTGAAACACCCATACAGTCGACTGCTGTTTACGTTCTGGCTCATACGCATAGATCCATGATTCGTCACCTGTTACAATCTTATATACGTCTTTTGAGGCACCGCCATTGTATTTCTTGAGCATTTTTGTACACCAATCGACACGAGCATCTTTTTGAGATTGCGTCAAATTATGTGGGATCCAAAGAGAGCAAACCTTTTCACGGCTAAATCATCATGCAATATTTTATATATGCTGGTGGAACTAATGCCTATAGTTGCCTCAATCTCACAATATGTCGCATGACGATCTTTCATTATTAGTTTTTGCACAGCATCAATGTTTTCTGGCACAACAACTGATTTTGGATGATCTTCACGAACTTCATCATTGAGCGAACGGCAGCCACGATTAAATTCGTTATATCAGCGTTTCACAGTGACAAAGGATGCAGCTTTGTCGCCAAAAGTGGAAGTTAGTTGATCGATGCACTCTTGTCTTGATAATCCACGTCGAAAGTCGTAATAAATCATTGCACGAACATTTTCACAAGTTAATTCCAAGTTTTTGTTGACACAAAATTTTCAAGTTAGTGTAAACAAAACAAATGACGCTCTATTGACAAAATGTTTGAAGTAGATTATGGTCAAAACTGTCAAACTTTCCATTGGAAACGTCAGATGGCACCTACAACATTCAGAGTTGCCAAGGCTCAAAATATAAATAGTGCCCCTCGTATTATGTACGTGGCAGAAAAAGTAAAAACCACTCCCAGCACTTCTAAACACATAAAAAACAGATTATATCTATATAACTTTTGATTTTTACCATTAGTGAAAACGGGTTTTTTGCCTTAACATTCCGGCTGTATTCATCACATGCCATTACTTCATTAGGATGATATTTTATTGTATAAATGAAATTGAGGACTTTAAATATTGATTATCCAACAGCTCGCCTGTGCTAAAATCTTAGGCACGACATTAATGCTTGGAGCAATGGAACAGAAGAAAAATATGCGAGTATTCGCTGACATTCCATGGCTTGCAGTATTTGCCCTCAAACACAGCAGGTGAACTGCATCACAAATACACATTCCTCTCGAGCACTGGCATTTAACTCTACAATGCTAATGCTGTGTGTACATCAAGCAAACCCGTTAAGATGACGTTCATTGTGTGCAGAGATTTATGATATTTATTAAAAATACATTTTCAAACAGAGCAAACATCTACGTGTTCCATTTACAGATCCTTCTCTATTCGCCTTCAACAAACTACTCTTACGGAACTTTATTCTCCTCTTTACCTCTTGTTAATTGACGTAAACCTTCATAACACGTTGTACAGAGTGAGACAAAATACTCCGACCGCCTGCGCGGTGTTTTTCCTGACTGCGTCCTCGGCGCTCGTTGCCGTCTGCCGCTATCATAGAAAGGCGCGGATGAAACCATGCAACATTTTTAAAACTACTTTTAAAGGCTTTACTTACCAACTTTACGAAAGGAGATGCTGAAACTGGCCCCGTCGTTGTTCATACATTTTGGCAACTCTTTAGGAAACTATCTATCACTCAATTCACGCTGAGAAATTTTCTGGCAGATATTTTGTTTTAATTCTTCCAGGGTTTGTGGGTTTGTCTTGTTCACTTTGTTTTATGTTACCCCGGGGGGCTATTTTATGAACAATATTATCGGCTGCGCGGTGTTTTTCCACTGGGAGTGTGGAAATATGATAAAAAACGTGATAACACGCTGCTGCTATAAACAAAGTCACGCTGTTGTGGTTTTGATGTGCAATGTGAAGTGCAGTTTTGAGTTGACGGTGATGTGATGTGGTCCAGTTATTACGAGTTATTTATTATTTTTTCCTGTACTTAGGCACAAAGTATATTATGGCTCAGTATATGTTTTCTACTGCACAGCGTGTATTTATTTATGATTTGTATGTGTTAACGCGGTCAGCTCGCCATGTGAAAGTACGATTTGCAGAAAGATTTCCAGGTATAAAAGTTCCAGGCCGTACAACAATCCATGAACTTTACAGTAAATTTCAGGCTACAGGGAGTGTTCAGGCTAAGAAATCTAAAAGACGGCGTTCGGTTCCTACCGAAGAAACATTAGACGACATCGGTCATAGTTTGGAAAATTTCCCCCAAAAACTCCATGATGGATAGTTTCCTAAAAGTTGCTAAAAATGTAGGTATGGACAACGATGGTGGCCAGTTTCAGCATTTCCTTTCATAAAGTTGGCAAGTGAAGCCTTTAAAAGTAGTTTTAAAAATGTTGTATGGTTTCATCCGCGCCTTTCTATGATAGCGGCAAACGGCAACGAGCGCCGAGGACGCGGACAGGAAAAACACCGCGCAGGTGGTTCGGAGTCTTTTGGCTCATCCTATAGATATAAGAAGTATACGGCAGACTATAGCGATAGCCAGATTTTTAGTTTCTCCGCTACATATAGAAGGCAGGGCAAGTATTGTATTTCACCCAAAAATTCGATTTTACTGGAAATATGCTTCGAGACCCCATTAACCCAAAAAGGAGTTTTTAGAAAAAAGGTGCACGCGCGCGTGTGTATGTGAACAGCATAACTAAAAATCTGTTGTGATACATTCACATGCCTTTCTCTAGCCCTATCTCTATTAGTGAGTATACAAACTATACTTAGTAAACCTTATTTTTCTGTCTATTGCATTTAATCCAAATAAACCTTAGCAAAAATACAAAGGGAACAGCGATAGTTAAATGTTTAGAACTTGGTGTTCCCTTAAAATGACATACTCTTTTCAGCGATCGCGAGAAATAACTGAACATCAATGACACTTTAAAAGAATGACAAGTATTGAACAATTCGAACCTTTAATAACGGATATCTCAGAAATGGCTTATGCCACAAAAAGCTTATTTTAAGTAAATTGTATGTTTTAATGAAGTCTACATTTTTTATTTGGTACGTTCTCGTCTATCGCTACGTTTACATGTTATACAAGATTGTACAAAGTTCCTTCCGAATGAACAGGACTTTAAAGATATACCCAGAAAATTCAGGATATACATTTTGTTTTTCATATAAATATCTTTTATATATGTAATTTTAATCAAAATCGTTACAGTCATTTTTTAAACAATCAAAATGTAAATTTGTTGTAAATCAAAAAATATTTTCTAACAATATTAATTTATAATTATTACACAATGTATTCATAATAATTATATAAGTGTGAATCAATGCCCATGGATTTGTAGTTCCAATGTGGCTTAGTACTTAAATACATCCATTGCTGTCATTTCATTTAAAAACTGCGTCAGAGTCCAGCGCATTCTAAGGATGCCACACAAAGCTTTTCAAGAAACTTCTGCCGTAAACTACCCATTATATTGAAACTTTTAGTTATTTCTTATTCTATCCAAAATGTATATAACGATTTAGATTAAAATATTGCACCTTTAAGATATGTGTAAAACACGAAATATATACCGTAACTAGCCTATGAAGTTATATTCATTCTGAACGAATTTTGTATAATTGGCAGAACGTAAAAGATAATAGAAAATCTTACCACACAAAAGCTTTTTGTGGCGTTAAAATATCCAAAATAATCTCTGTTATTGACTTGAACTTTCAAATCCCTATACTTTTTCTAATGTGGTAAGTCGCTATTCGTTCTTTTCTGTGATAATGCAAAGAGTGTGGAAAGTGAAAGTCATCACATTGCCACACGCGTTACGCTCACGTGACTTCTTCCACCCTCTAGCGTTTATTAGAGGGTATACAAACTTTTCGTACTAAACAATATGTTTATATCTACTTCATTTTAATCCAAATAAACCTTTACAGAAACAGCTACATTACACATTTCATTATAGATACAAAGAGAACAGCGATAGTCAAATGTTTAACAACTGGACGCTATATGCTGGCCTTGAAATTCCATACTGTTTCCATGACATTGCGAGAAACAACTGAAAATTGAATTTTAAAAGAACGGCTAAGTATTGAACACTTCGATCCATTATTAACGGATATCCCAGAAATGGCTTATATAACAAAAAATGTATTGTAAATAAATTGTGTGTTTTAAAGACATCTTTATTTTTTGTGTAGTACATTTTCGTCTTCTTCTTAATGTTTACCAGTTATACAAAATGCCTTCCGAATGAAGAGGACTTCACAAGCTGTTCTCAGAAAATTCAAGATATGCATTTGTCATGTAGATAGCTTTAATATGGGCTATTTCAATCAAAATCGTTAGTCATGTTTTAGAAAATCACTATTTTCGAAAAAAACGTACCCTGTAAACGGTAATTGGAGTGAGGGTTTTCTAAAAAAAATTCTGATGTGTTACACTCACATGACTTTCTCTACTCTTGTACAAACTAGTTTTACAAACGCTTATTCTCCATATGCTACATGTTAATCGAGATATCGAGGTGTTTAATCTTATTGCTAATTTTCTCGTAGCTGCAAGGGGAATTGTTACGCTTTAAGCGATAGTCAAGTATTTTAAGAGCAGGTTGCTATGTGGAGTATTCCATTCTGTTTGCATTATCAGGACAAAAAAATGAATAACGAATTTCCATTTGAGAAAAAGTATAAGTACTGGAAAATTTAAGGGAATAACAAGCAATATCTCGAAAATGGTTCACTCAACAAAAACATGTATATGACATAAATTGTGTATTTTAATGCGATCTATATTTTTGTGTAGTAAACTTTTTGTCTGTCTCTTATGGTTTATCAGTTATGCAAAAGTCGTTCACAATGAAGAATACTTTTGGAGACATTCCCAAAAAATTCCAGATATACATTTCATTTGCCATGAAAATATCTTAAACATATGATATTTTAATCAAAATCGTTAGAGCCATTTTTCAGAAAATTAAAATTTTCGAAAAATGTTCCATGTAAAGGGTAATCTGGGGTGTGGGGATTTTCTTGAAAACCTTCGTGTCGGATCTCTGGAAGATACTGAACCTAAATACCAAGTTTGATGTTTATCCGACTGTTCATTTCTGAGTTATGGTGTTCACAGACACACACACACACACAGACACACACGACATATTTCCAAAAATGCTTTTTTTGGATTCAGGGGATCTCAAAACATGTATTTCAGGTGAAATCTCGGCATCGAATTTTTGGGTGGAATACATACTTCACCTACTCACTATAGGTAGGAGAGAATGTAAAAATATGATTTCACAAGAATAGTTTGTAGAAGCTATATAAAAAGCACCATAATTGGAGGAGAAAGTCATGTGAATGTAACATAATTTTTTCAAGTGCTGCTGCTATTCAGTTGTTTCTTGCAATGTCATGGAAAGAGCATGGCACACATATAACGGCCAGTTAGTAAACATTTGCTAATCCCTATTCGGTTTGTAGGTACTTAATACGAAATGTGTAATGGATACACGTGCAACTGAATTAATTTGAAGTAGATGGAAGAAAACTTTGTAGATGCTGTATGAAAATACGATAGTGGGTAGAGAAAGTCAGGTGCATGTAACACAATAGATTTATTTTCTTTTGGGGTTAAGAGAAAAATCTAATAATGGATATAATATTAATAAGGTGCTTAGTCTACTCGAAATGACCCTTTGAATGGCGAAACGCAGAGTACAAGTCCATTGAAGTGGTCTGGTATTCGAACCCGGTGCGCAGTTTGGCATATCTACCTCAGTAATGTGCTGGGTAAACACGAGAAGGCCATCTAAGACAATGGGCGAATGCCATGGAATTGCCATATATCACGAGATAATTTATCACTGTCACAATCCTTGAGAGATTCAAAGGACTTAATATATTTCACACTTGACTGGTGGCGCTGCGCCGTGGCTGGAAATGCAATTTGGTCCGTCATATTGTGCGGTGGTCGCGGCGGTAATGGGGAGGGATGGGGGATGGTGTGTAGCTAATAACATTCTCATAATTGAACATTCCATGGTCTCGCATAATAGCAATTAACCGCAATTATGGCATGCGGATAACAATGACAGCGAGTCTGCAGGACGGCAGGCCGGCTGCCCGGCGGGTTGCGGGTTCGATGTGCAAGGGGGATGGGGGAGCGGACGGCACGGATCGAAATGTATTCCGCGCGGACACCTCCATGCTGGCTCTCCAGACGTGGTTGGTTACGCGTGCACAACGCAGATTTCTCTCTTTTTCTTGCATTCTGGTAATTTAGTTTCAAACTCAAAATGAATTGGCTATCGCCATTCAAGTGCGTGGGCTTCATTACATGTAACCGCTAGTTATGCGGTCTTTGCTGGGTTGTACACAGTTATTTCTCATTACCGGTTGCGAACCGCTTTTATCATTCTATTTTCCCAGAGCATTCATGCCATGCTACATAACTTACCTTTGCTTCGTTTTTTGCAGCTGGTGCGTTTTATTTGATTGTGTAAAAACTTCATGTAACAGGCAGAGCATGTTTAGATAAAGTTTACACAGTAAAACAAATAATAGAAAAACAAAGAGGATTTAACCTAAAAACCTATTTGGTACTTATCGATCTGGAAACAGTGTTTTAAAAGGTTAATCGCCCACAGTTATGGAATATACTGAGTGATTTATGAAGAACTGACACATTTCTTTTTTTACTTATTCTGTTGGAAATTCACTCAATGTCCCAATTTTAGCACCAAATTAAGCAGTATATTCTGGACTTTTGATTGCCTGTCACTACATGCGCAGATATTCATGTTTTATTCGTAATTGTTAGTTATATTGTCGGCAACTGTTTTAGAGAGTTTGTACACAAGATTTTGTTTTGAGATTGAGGTACACTTTAAATGAACGACTCTTCCTTGTAAAGCAATACTGGATTACGAATTAAATTACAGCTACTCAAAAGGCATACCAGAGGGAATTTGGTGTTCGAAATCCTCCCCAAAGAAACACAATACTTGGACTGGTAAACAAATTGGAAACAATTGGCTCTCTGGTGAGTGAAAACGGCATCCCACGGTTATTATTGACGTAAGTGCACGACTGGATCAGTCATCCAAAAAATCATTAAGACGTTTGTCGCAGGAGACAGGGTACAGCTACTCAATGTGTCAGAGGGCTGTGAAAAGTGCAGGCCTAAAGCCGTATAGGATTACGGTTGTCTATCAGTTACAGGGACCAGATAAGGATAGGCGACTGAATTATTGTCGTTGGTTTCAGGCGTTCATTGTGCAAAATCCTGCCATATTTTCCATCACATGGTTCACAGATGAAGCATGGTTCCATTTATCCGGATATGTGAACTCAAATAACTCAAATAACTCACCATTTTTTTAAAAACAATATGAACACTGCAGAGTACCGACGGATTTTTATGGAGTTTGCTGAGCAACTAGACGATGTAGACCTGAGTCAAGGATATTTTCAGCAGGACGGTGCTACATGCCATACATCAAATGAATCCATGGCACTAATTGCAAGTTTCTTTGACGATCGGATAATTTCCAAGAACCTGTGGCCACCGAGATCTCCGGATTTGACATCGTCGGACTTCTTTCTATGGGGTTACTTAAAAGACAGGGTTTATGCCACACGTCCCCAGACATTGGACGATCTGAAGCCAACATTACACAGGAGATTCAAGCTATTGACAACAGAGTCCTCCGACGAGTGGCCAGTAACATGGAAACGACGTGTCGGGTTGTGCCGTATGCAGTATGGAGGACATTTTCAACATTTGCTATAGAGGTAAACAATCTCCCAAAATTCCTCTCCATTTTAGGTATAATAAGTTGTCGCTAGCATAGTTTCTTTTGAAACAATTAAAGAAATAAATGTGTCAGTTCTTCATAAATCACCGTGTACTATTTAAGAAAGGATACTCAAAACGTTTTATTACAACTGTAAAAAGTTTATACTGGTAACTGAATTTGATGGGGAGATAACAAAAGAAATACAAGAAAACCCTGGTTGAAACAGCGATGTAGCCTATCCACAATTCTACAAGAATGGAAAAAGAAGGTAAATAAAGGAATTGCGTTAGGACTAAGAAGAACAGTACATGCCCTTCTGTTTGCAGACAACCCATCTTTAATTTTTAACATGGGAAATAGTGTACAGAAAGCAGTATATCAACTGAATCAAATCTGTAAAAAGACAAAAACAAAAGTAATGGCATTCCAGGGAAGATATCCAGTAAAAAGTAAAATAGTATTAGAAGACAATATATTGGAAGAAGTATCCTATTTTCAATACCTCGGCTGCTATTAACCTATGACCAAGATCAGGATATAAAAAAATTCTGGTGATACATTCACATTACTTTCTCTACCCTCTATCATTGTTAGTAGGTATACAAACTATTCTTACTAAAGCTTATGTTTTCATCTACCACATTTTAATCCAAATAAAGTTTGCAGAAATAGCTACATTACACATTTCGTTATAGATACAAAGTGAAGAAGTTATATTGTTGTAGGAGTTGTATTTGCCCCACGTATGGAAAGTCAGTTTGAAGATGATGCTGTATTGGAGGAGTTGTATTATATTTCAACTGTTGGGGAGCCAAACTTGTAGTAGTTGCAACCGCACGTATGGTAAAGAGTTTCCGGTAGCCTTCGCCCCAAAATGTACTTTCACGTGGCCTTAACTTTATAATTTGACTGTTTCTTTAAGTATTAAATATTTCTGTTTGCCTCGGCTGCGTCAGTATTATTGTTAGAGACATGTTTCTCTTTGCAGGGTTGTGATGCAACTAAAATTTAGGCTTACACAGATTATAATTTTACTTCACTCCTTTTATTATTACTTGATACGATTTTAAATAACACTTCAGTGATATAGAGAGTTGTGAGATTCTTTAATTAATTAATTACACTTTTTTAATACCTAAACTTATTTTTCGTCTCACACGAATACATATTATATTTCTTGAGGACACTTTTTGCGTCGGGTTAGTAACTCTGTCTGCAGGCAACTGACTTCTAGATTTGTAAATTTTGCTATATTTCAGTTTCTGATTGGCTAATCCTTCTCCGATAGAATGCCTTCATTTAACTAAAGCTTTTTCTGGTTGTTGATTGGCTATTTTATAAACTGTCACTAAAATTACATTATTGCTACTCCAAGAATCACAAGTAGTACTGTTAAACTTCCTTACTCATTATTGACTGAAGGTTACCTCATTGTTACCTTATTGTTAGCAACTTTTAACTTATTATTCTCACAGCTCCTACATTATTAAATTACGTAATATATTCACATAACATTATTACACATGGATACAATAATATAAGCATATGCAATGACTGTTACATTTTACAAATTATTACATACACATATTGCTTCAAGGCGGGCTGTTATTGAATTTATATATTATATAATTAGACTGAAATCATTTTAGTGTTAAAAATACTGCCTCAAAAGAGAACAGCGATAGTCAAATGTTTAAGAACTGGACGCTATACGCTGCCTTAAAATATCTATTGTTTCCTTGATATCGCGAGAAGCAACTAAAAGTCGTTGGGAGTTTAAAGGAATGAGAAAGTATTGAATAAATCGAACCATTAATAATAGATATCTTAGAAACGAATGATGCCACAAAAACGTTATCTGGAATAAATTCTGTGTTTTAAAGAGATCTACGTTTTTATGTAGTGCGTTTTCGTTCCTCGCTTAACGTTTACCAGCTATAGAAGATTATACAAAACTCCTTACGAATGAAGAGGACTTCATAGGCTATTTCCCCAAAGTTCAAGATATATATTTTATTTGCCAAGTAAATAAATATCTTTAATATATGGTATTTTAATCAAAATCGTTGTAGCGTTTTTAGAAAACAAAAGATGTTGAAAAATGTTTAAACATAAAGGGTAGTTTGGGAAGACGGGATTTTATTGAAAATCTTCGGAAGATATTGAACCTAAATACCAAGTTTGGTATTTATCTCACTTTTCCTATTTGACTTATGCTGTTCACACACATACGGACATGTTACAAAAAATGCTTTACTAGCATTCAGGGGCCTCAAAACATGTATTTTCGTTGAAACATTGGTATCATTTTTTTGGTGAAATGCAATACTTTCCCTACTTAAGTATTTTGGCGGATTGTGCACAGTGGGAGAACCAGCGAACGATTAAACTTAAAGAAAAATTATTAAGTCCGTCAAGGAAGAGATTGGCATGTTGGGTTTAACTGGCTCACTCTATTTTCCATTTTCTTGTTCCTTTTTGTTTTGTTTTCTGTTGTTTATTTTGTCATCCTACTTGTGTCTTAAATATGCATGTACGGTCAATGACCCATGCACTAAATATTTGTGTATTAACTTCAATGATTTGAAACCAATAAAGATACCTTATCTATGTATTATACGTAGTAGAGAAAAGTAATAACAGAACATTATTTTCCAAATACTTTATTATCATTCACTACTTTATACCTTACACCACTTCTCCACATAGTCACCGTCGTTATACAGGCACTTCCCGTAACGGGTAACTAGTTTTTGTATGCTTTCGTCAAAGAATGATGCCGCCTGTGATGAACGCCAGGTTTTCACTTTTTGTTTCACAACATCATCGTCGTTGAAATGTTTTCCACCAAGGAATTTCTTCAGTTGAAAATCGCTTGGTGTCAAAATCCGGACTTTAGTGAGGGTGGTTTAATTGTTCCGGAACAAATGATGCGATCAGATCTTGAGTTTTTTGGCTGTGTGTGGCCGGGCATTGTCATAAACCAATAGGATTCCACACGAAAGTATTCTGCTCGTTTTGTTCTGTATTACACCACGGAGCTTTCGTGGAGTCACAACTGAACTACCAAACACCTTGTCTGTCCCAGAAAACCGTGCACATGATCTCGCGAGTGGATATCGTCTGTTTCAATTTCTTCTTCACGGGGATATTGTGTGCTTCCACTCCATGGATTGTCGCTTAGATTCAGGAGTGATGTGACACACTCTTTTGGACACCCATCTTGAGCACAATTCCCGAAATCCTAAGCGTTCTGTCACAATGTTGTAGAGGATTGACTTCTGAAATTTGTAAAAAATGCGAAGACATCGATATATATATATATATTGAGGCCTCTGTCCTCGGGAATGTTTTCTTCCAAAGCTTGCACCAAACCATCGGTGACCGCAGTCGGCGGTCATCACTGCACGGCTCATTATGCACATTTTCAGGACCTTCTTTAAACTGTTCTAACCCCTTCCTCACCATTCCATTGCTCATTATTGTTTCCCCATAAACCTTACACAACTGGCGATGAACGTTTGTTGACACAAAATTTCTCGCATTTTCAAAAAAATGAAATACTGATCTGACTCCACAGTTGGCGGGTCGTTAATTGTTTTGAACATTTCGAAACGCTCTAACAAGAAAACACAAAGTGACGATCGCCTGCAGCTGCGTCTGGCTTCCTAATGAATGGAGGAAGTGATCGCGCGTGCTCAAAATCGCGACTGCAGCGGCACAATATTAAAAGGGTGCTTGCTTTAAGGGGACAAGGTAGTCTGAACACATGGAAATTACACCTTAAGTGTGTTAAATTACCACTGCTCTTAAAGTTCTCATTGGTTTTTCCTGAAATTTTTATGAATTATTCTATAAATCATAACAATTATTTCAATTGGTTGTTTGAATTAATAACTTATGTAGTTGAGTTCTTAAAAATTATTTCATTCAGCAGAAACATAATAAAATTTACTCTGAAAATATGTGAATTCATGTACCCTTTTTACTTTCTCTACTACGTATAGCAAGTAGGGGAAGTATTGCATTCCACCCAAAAATTCGATACCGAGATTTCACCGGAAATACATGTTTTGAGACCCGCTGTATCCAAAAAAAAGCATTTTTGGAAACATGTCCGTGTGTGTGTCTGTGTGTATGTGAACAGCATAACTAAGAAACGAACAGTCACATAAACACCAAACTTGGTATTTAGGTTCAGTATCTTCCAGAGATGCGACACGAAGGTTTTCAAGAAAATCCCCCCGCCCCAAACTACCCTTTACATGGAACATTTTTCGAAAATTCTAATTTTCTCAAAAATGGCTCAAAAATTTTGATAAAAGTATCATATGTTTAGGATACTTTCATGACAAATCAAATGTATATCTCGAATTTTCTGGAAATGTCTCCAAAAGTATTCTTCATTGTGAACGACTTTTGCATAGACAAAATAGACAAAATTTTACTACAAAAAATGTAGATCGCGTTAAAATACACAATTTATGTCATATACATTTTTGTTTGATGAGTGAACCATTTTAGAGATATCGCTTGTTATTCCTTTAAATTTTCCAATACATATACTTTTTCTCAAATACGTTATTCATTTTTCTATGTCCTGGACATGCAAAGAGAATGGAATGCACCACATGGCAACCAGCGCTTAAAATATTTGACTATAGCTTAAAACCTACCATATTCTCCTTGCATCTACAAGAAAATTAGCAATAAGATTGGCATCTCGATATCTCGAGTAACATGAAGCATATGGATAATAAGCGTTTATAAAAATAGTTTGTACAAGAGTAGAGAAAGTCATGTGAGTATAATACATCAGATTTTTCTGATACTACTTGCAATACTTTTGCATGCTTGTTCTTAGGATGATCATATATCTTCTGAACCAAAATTATTTAGTTATGTATATCAGTTTGAAAAAATTATTTCCAAAGTCAGAAAAGTAAAAATGTAGAAAATTTGCAAAGTTGTTGCTTTCTTAATATCACTAATATAACTTATAAAATTATGATTGTTGTTCAGAAAGGTTAGCTATGTGTTGTATACATGTACTGAAAATTTCAGCTCTCTACCTCTCAAACATTCTGAGAAAACGGTACATAAGTATTCAAAAATGTTGTTTTGAGAAAGGCGAACTTTTGATCATTCAAATTCTGACACACTTCAGCACACTCCAGGATCATAATCATCTGCACCTTCATTACTGGATTACTGCAGCTTTTTTGATTGCCTTATCTTGGTCCTGGCCTCTTTTGTTAATTGCTGAACTGCTCGCTGTTGAAAGATACAAAAATGTTCTAAAAAGGGGCGTTTCATGACAGCTTTAAAGGAATGCAGACTAACGTTTAATTGGTATTTAAATGTCTTAAAATCCCCTTAACCCCCCAAAAGTATACATTTTTTTGAAGCTGGAAATAATAGAGGTTTTATTAGTACCTAAAACAATAAATGTGATTTTTGACAATTTCAGAGTACCCTGTCCCCTTAAAAATTCGCCTGGTATATATGTTATCATTGTAAGTACAATACTTAGATTTTTAATATATATTAAAATGGCACTGCATCTTCTATTTAGTTCGAATTCTACACATCTTCACAGAAGAAAAGTCATAACTCCTTCACAGTTTGGAGCAGAGGTAAACTTTAGCCCATCTTTTAGGGGACAAATTGGTACCACTGTTGAGCATGGCAGCCTCTGCGTGTTCAAGTTATGAGGTTTCTTTCTTTGAAAATATATGTGAGTATATTTTTCACATTTGTGCTTCAAACAACCTTTTCTGTGAATGCCATTTTTAAGAACTGAAGTTAGCTAAATTAAATTTTAGAACAATAAAAGTAACTTCTAAGTGCTGTTCTGGATCTACACTAGTATGGACAACATGGTTTGTTATTAAAATAAATAATTGTTGATGAATTTTAATCAAAAGGCTGGTATAATTGGGAAAAAATCCCATCT
Organism: Deroplatys truncata; assembly: GCA_030765065.1. Lineage (NCBI taxonomy): Eukaryota > Metazoa > Arthropoda > Insecta > Mantodea > Mantidae > Deroplatys > Deroplatys truncata. The sequence goes on from CM060979.1 coordinate 22,463,456, forward strand.
TCCTTCATAAACGCATTTATTGGATAAAAGTATATCAGTGAATTAAGAAGATATGCATCCATATCGTGAAAACATTTCACTTTAATACCTTAATGAATTTTTAAGATAAGGTGTCATGAATTTAGTGATTTAAGATTGGAGAGATAGGATTTTTAATTTCCGCTTAAATACGCCGTGTTTCATAATGGGACGGTGTAACAATCTATTGTTAGTGCCTGGCGATGTATGTTTTACATTCCAGCTATTATTATTATTATTATTATTATTATTATTATTATTATTATTATTAAATTACTCACTAACAACAATAGTATTTCAACTGCTTCCTTTCTTTGAGAATAATATTCCCGCATCTGTTTTCTGTAAGCCTTCTTTCTTTCATCACTGCACTGTTTGCGTGTTTTCATTCAGCCTTTTCTTGGAATCGCTGATGTGTTCAAGTTTTCTCTTGAGAGAATCACGTTCCTGGATGTGCTCATATGCGATCCCTACTTTTTGCAGGTCCCTTTCAACGTCAGTGAACCAAGTCCCCTTGGTTTTCTTGTATAGAAAAAAGTAAAAGATTCGGGTTCAATCTCTCCGAGCTCATATGTGTTACATAAGTACCCAAGAAAAACAATTCTGATTTTCGAATCCTGTTTTTCGTTGTTGCTTACTTATTCACTCACTTTATTTACTTATTTACTTCACTTTCTTTTCCTTTCCTCACTTTAGTTACTCACTCATTGCGACGCTCATTCACTTCACCTACTTTACTCACTCACTCATTCACACGCTCACTCAGTTTACTTCACTTTCTTTACTTTACTTTCTCACTCACTCACTCTGCTCACTCACTCACTCACTCACTTTACTCACTTACTTTACTGACTTACTCAATCACTCACTTACTCACTCTGCTTTACTTGCTCACTCAGCCACTCGCCTTACTTATTTACTCACTATTTCGCCCACTCACTCGCTTTACTTACTTTACTCATTTACTCACTAGTTCGTCCACTCACTCGCTTTACTTACTTTACTCATTTACTCACTAGCTCACCCACTCACTCGCTTTACTTACTTTACTCATTTACTCACTAGCTCACCCACTCACTCGCTTTACTTACTTTACTCATTTACTCACTAGTTCGTCCACTCACTCGCTTTACTTACTTTACTCATTTACTCACTGGTTCACCCACTCACTCGCTTTACTTACTTTACTCATTTACTCACTAGTTCGTCCACTCACTCGCTTTACTTACTTTACTCATTTACTCACTAGCTCACCCACTCACTCGTTATACTTACTTCACTCATTTACTCACTAGTTCGTCCACTCACTCGCTTTACTTACTTTACTCATTTACTCACTAGCTCACCCACTCACTCGCTTTACTTACTTTACTCATTTACTCACTAGTTCGCCCACTCACTCACTTTACTTACTTTACTCATTTACTCACTGGTTCACCCACTCACTCGCTTTACTTACTTTACTTATTTACTCACTAGTTCGTCCACTCACTCGCTTTACTTACTTTACTCATTTACTCACTAGCTCACCCACTCACTCGTTATACTTACTTCACTCATTTACTCACTAGTTCGTCCACTCACTCGCTTTACTTACTTTACTCATTTACTCACTAGCTCACCCACTCACTCGCTTTACTTACTTTACTCATTTACTCACTAGTTCGCCCACTCACTCACTTTACTTACTTTACTCATTTACTCACTGGTTCACCCACTCACTCGCTATACTTACTTTACTTATTTACTCACTAGTTCGACCACTCACTCGCTTTACTTACTTTACTCATTTACTCACTAGTTCGCCCACTTACTCGCTTTACTTGCTTTACTCATTTTCTCACTAGCCCATCCAGCCTCTCACTCACTCACTAACTCACTCACTCACTCACTCACTCACTCACCCACTCGCTCACCCACTCACTCACCCACTCACTTTACTTCCTTAGTTGCTCTTCATGGATTAGGCTATTTGCCTATTCCGTGCTCAGACCTCTTACAATCTCTTCATGGGTAGACCAATATTTCTCCTAACAGGATGGAATTCATCTATCCGTAGAACATGATTTCTCTAATTTACCCTGTTTTGGGAAAGTTCATGCTGTCTTAATTAATTAACTTTTTATATTTTTAGAAGTATGCTTTCACTGATCTGAGCAACCTTATTTCGGATGATTGTATTTTGGTTTTTAATTTGCTTTATTCTCTCACGTTTCGTTGAAAGAAAAATGTTTACCCTGGAATAAAATTGGATAGCAATATATACATAATAAGATAAACTTTAAAAAAAATCAGTACATATTTTAAACACTGCTTGTACAATTTATTATTATTATTATTATTATTATTATTATTATTATTATTATTATTATTATTATTATTATTATTATTATCATCATCCACATGATTTTGAATTAGGTTTATTCCGGATAGTATTCGTAACTAAAGTAATTCGCTTCATCATTTTGATTCCATATATCATTACTCACTCCTGGAGGATCCATTCTAATATTCACGTCAGCATGTTGAGTGTGCTGTTGAAGAAATTCACTGATTTGTGAGTATAAACTAGTACCACTCGGTGTTTGTGTGCCAAACTGGAATAGTTACTCCGGCTATCTGTACGTCATATCGAACGAGTAGGAACTGGCTTAACTTTATTGCCATTGCAGAACGACGCTTAAAAATCTGATATTACATGCACATTACTTTCTCCATTCACTAAAGTTTACGTTTATATAGTTTCTACAAGCCTTTTTTTAAACTTAGCTTCATTAACGTTCGTTATAAGTATACTGGAATGCACGGAATCGAGCCGATATAATGCGCAGTAGTTTATTTTGGGCAAAGAAATACTAAACCACCTCTGCCACTCTCCTTACACGCCATTTAATGTTTGTCTTACTCCTCTCTTTTCCTTCGTCCTGAGCCTGAAACCAACCTGTGTTTATAGGGTAATGTTTGAGTGTCAAGGCTTTTGACATCAATCAATACGAGACGGACTTATCCAGGGGTTATTGCGGACCGTCATTGCGAAGACTGCCTTCTAGCCACAGAGGTGAAATATTTCTGTACACTTCCCCTTTCGCCACTCAACTAGGTCTTCACCCAGGCCTGACCTTTATTCATAGACATTCGTGTGGGTCGGACTTGAACTGAAAACAATGAGATATTGGTTCACCCAGGACTGGAATGGAGCACAGATGATAAAGCATTTCTGCCAACTTGAATAAAGAAAAATACTCTAAGAAACCACGTTTCCATGCACTTGACTGTAGACATACACACAGACTTTTTATAAAAATGCTTTTATATTTCGGGAGTCTCAAAACAGACATTTCTGGCGAAATCTCTATATTGAATTTTTGGTTGGAATACAATACTTCTACTTACTGTAAATAAGTAGTAAAGGAAATGCAAAATGTAAAAACCCTAAGTGATGCATTCACATGACTTTCTCTACCCTATTTCGTTATTAGTGGTTATACAAACTATTTTACTAAACCTTACTTTTCTGTCTACTGCGTTTTAATCCAAATAAACATTTCCAGAAACAGCTAAATTACCATAAGCAGATACAAAGAGAACAGCGATAGTCAAATGTTTAAGAACTGGACGCTATATGCCGGCCTTAAAATTCCACACTGTTTCCATGACATCGCGAGAAGTAACTGAATGTTGAAAGGACTTCAACAGAATGACCAAGTAATGAACATTTCGAAATTTTAATAACGAATATCTCAGAAATGGATTGTGCCACAAAAAACCCTATTTGAAATAAATTATGTGTTTTACATTTTGTGTGCAGTACGTTTTGGTTCATCCTTGAACGTATACCAGTTATACAGCATACCAAATTCATTTCGAATGAACAGGACTTCACAGACTATTCTCAGAAAATGCATTCTATTTGTCATGTAAATATCTTTAATATATGGTATTTTAATCAAAATCGTTAGATCCAATATTTAGAAAATAAAAATTTTCAAAAATGTTCTATAAAAACGTAGTTTGGGGTGGAGGGATTTTCTTGAAAATCTTCGTGCTGCATCTTTGGTTACGTGCTGAACCTAAATGACATGTTTGGTATTTATGTGACTTTTCACACATTCGGGACCGTTCCTAAATATGCTTTTTCGATTCCGCGGACCTCAAAACATGCATTTGTGATAAAATCTCGGTATTGAATTTTTGGGTGGAAAACAATACCTTTCGTTCGTACTTATTATGTACGTGGCAGAGAAAGTAAAAAAAAAATCTGATGTGTTACACTCACATGACTTTCTCTACTCTTGTACAATCTATTTTTACAACGCCTATTCTGCATATGCTTCATATTAATCGAGATATCGAGATGTCAATCTTATTTGTAATTTTCTTGTAGATGCAAGGGGAATATGGTAGCTTTTAAGCGATAGTCAAATATTTTATCGCTGGTTGCTATGTGGCGCATTCCATTCTCTTTGCATGTCCAGGACATAAAAAAATGAATAACGAATTTGAGAAAAAGTATAAGTATTGGAAAATTTAAGGAAATAACAAGCAATATCTCGAAAACGTTTCACTCAACAAAAAAAATGTATATGATATAAGTTGTGTATTTTAACGCGATCTACATTTTTGTGTGTAGTAAAATTTTGTCTATCTCTTATGATTTACCAGTTATGCAAAAGTCGTTCATAATGAAGAATACTTTTGGAGACATTCCCAGAAATTTCGAGATATACATTTCATTTCTCATGACATTATCTTAAACATATGATATTTTCATCAAAATTGTTAGAGCCATTTTTGAGAAATTTAAAATTTTCGAAAAATGTTCCATGTAAAGGGTAGTCTGGGGTGGGGGGATTTTCTTGAAAATCTTCGTGTCGCATCTTTGGAAGATACTGAACGTAAATACCAAGTTTGGTGTTTTTTCCGACTGTTAGTTTTTGAGTTATGCTGTTCACAGACACACACACAGACACACACACACAGACACACAGACACAGACACACACACGGACATGTTTCCAAAAATGCTTTTTTTGGATTCAGGAGGTCTCAAAACATATATTTCCGGTGAAATCTCGGTATCGAATTTTTGGGTGGAATGCAATACTTCCCCTACTTACTATACGTAGTAGAGAAAGTAAAAAAAAAAACGCCCGCCGGGTGATAGCGTTATTATTGACGTGAGATTAAAAATAATTAAATAAAGAAGATAGAGAAATATTGTAATAAATTTTCGTATATTAAATCAGTGTATAATGCAATATGCTCGAGTTGAACGATTTGTCTGGAGAAAAAGGTAATCAGGAAGTCATGTTAATTCATTAGCGACAACCGAATACAGAAATCATTAGCATTAAAGATTCCTGGAAGGCAGTTAAGTTGTAGTTTAAGACGTGTGTGAACAGGCCCGTAGGCCAAGAGAAGTGAAAGTTATTTCTGAGATTTAAGCCAGTTCCCTAGTAACAAGTTAAGAAACTCGCACGAACAGAATTTCAGTATTGGCCCGGACGTGAAATAACTTTGGTGCGGAGCAATTTATTAGGCGGAGTTAAAATTAACAAACGTTCATGCAATTGAAATCAGAGATAATTTAGTACGGTCACCGGTACTTACTGCTCGTGTGATATTTTAAACGCTTAATGACGCTCTTGTGTGAGTAAGATTTCGCGGGGATTTCGAGGGATCTTTCCGAGCAATATTTTAGCGACCCACACCAAGTTACGATACTATTTTTTTTTTATTGCGGAAGCAGTTATTTCGAGCCGTAAAACTGATACTGCAGAAGCTAGCAGTTATAATAATTCAATTGTTATAGTTACGAGGGCTACGATTCATAATAAGTTTCATTCTTTACCTTCAAACGATCGACAACTCGCTTCAGTAGTTCGCGTATTAGATCGCATTAGATTTCTTAATCAATTTAAGTATTATACTTGCGCGTAGCCTTAGCGCTAATAACTCATAGCTCTACCACTGAAGCTCCTGGCGTACGAGATAACGACATCAGAAGCAGGTAAACTAAACTGCTCCAAAATTGCCGACAATCCATCCTTTATCACGATAATCGAACCCCACGACCTCCCAAATGCGAGCCTCGTACTTTACCGCGCAACCATCTCGATCGGTACGCCATTTGCAACCTGACAGTAAAGAGGGTTTTTTACAGCCTTACAAAGTGCGCGTGAAACAACTTCATAGGAGGAAGAGCAGCTGTTTCGCATATTGCCTACCGGCTAAGGAGAGCTAATCGAATACTGGAGCCAACCTCGTTACAAGGACCGGGTATGACCGAGGGCCATAAGCAAGAGTCTACTGCGCCTCGGGGAGCAATCCAGGTGGAAGACGCGATCATGGTTTATGGCGATGCGTGCAAGGAACCACTCCCCGGTCATGACGTGACTTTCCCAGACGACAATCTGAGTGGATGAGATACTTTCGCTGCATGAAACATACTCATAAGCCTACTTATAGAGAGTGTGTACAGTTCGTGTTTTATATACTACAATACTGTGCTGATAAAATATAATTAATTCCCTGCATATCACAGTACAGGCCGGATGTGTAGGCATTTAGTATCAAAAGGGACAAAAAGTAAACAAATTGATCTGTTGCATTCACATGATCTTCTCTATTCACTCCTTCACAAACTATTCTTAATAAAGCCTATAATATTATCTATTTCTTATTAATCCAAACAATATTTCAATTCACCTTTAAGTATTTTGCTGTACGATTAAGTAATAGTCACATTTGATGCCTTTAAATTCTATGCTCTTTGGATGACGACCCGAAAAAAGAGAATAGCGACATACTTACCACTTGAACAAAGTATAAGAATTTGAAAACTCAAGCCAATAATTATTTGGCATAAATTACGTGTTTTATCGAGATCTAGATTTTTACTTTCTCTACTACGTATAGTAAGTAGGGGAAGTATTGTATTCCACCCAAAAATTCGATACCGAGATTTCACCGGAAATATATGTTTTGAGACCCCCTGATGCGACACGAAGGTTTTCAAGAAATTCCCCCCACCCCAGATTACCTTTTAATTTTCTCAAAAATGGCTCTAACGATTTTGATCAAAATATCATATGTTTAAGATATTTTCATGTCAAATAAAATGTATATCTCGAATTTTCTAGGAATGTCTCCAAAAGTATTGTTCATTGTGAACGACTGTTGCATAACTGGTAAACCATAAGAGGTAGACAAAATTTTACTGCAAAAAATTGTAGATCGCGTTAAAATACACAATTTATGTCATATACATTTTTTTTGAGTGAACCATTTTCGAGATATTGCTTGTTATTCCCTTAAATGTTTCCAATACTTATAGTTTTTCTCAAATTCGTTATTCATTTTTTTGTCCTGATAATGCAAAGAGAATAGAATACTCCACATAGCAACCAGCTCTTAAAATATTTGACTATCGCTTAAAGCCTACCAATTCTCCTTGCATCTACAAGAAAATTAGCAATAAGATTAACATCTCGATATCTCGATTAACACGAGGCATATGGAGAATAAGCGTTTGTAAAAATAGTTTGTACAAGAGTAGAGAAAGTCATGTGAGTGTAATACATCGGATGTTTTTCTGTGGTATGATTTTGTCTCTCTCTTAGTTCAATAGTTAAGTCATTCAGAACGAAGACGAATTTACAGGCTAATCCTCAGAATATTCAAGACATAATGCATTTAATTTGACATGCAAATATATTAAAATATGGCATTTTAATCAAAATCGTTATAGCCATTTTTGAGAAAATATAAGTAATGAAAATGTCTGCATACAAAGGTAGCTTGGGTTGGGGGATTTTCTTGAAAACCTTCTTGTTGTATTCTTAAGATGCTGAAATTAAATACCAAATTGGATATTTGACTGACTTTCTGTTTTTTCTTTATGTATTTCACAGACTAATGAACTTTTTGTTCCCTAAAAATCCTTTTTTCTCTCGATTCAAAGAGTCTCAAAACAATGGAATCTCAGTATTTAATTTTTGGATGGAATACAATACTTCCTCTACTTGATATACGCAAGCAGTAGAGAGAGTAGAAGGTCAGTATCATTGATATTTAATAACCAACATTTGGTTCGAAAATCAACCAATCACAGATTTTTATTATTGCACACAACCACTAGGTACTGCTGTAAATGTTCTTGTGTTTGACTGTCAGCATCAACTAATAGTTTACATAAGTCTAATGAAAACTACTACTGTTTGCCAGACATAGCAACGGCTGTTGAAAGCGTATAAGTATGAAGTTTGCCCTTTAATGGTAGATAAGATAAAAATAGACCAGAGAACTATAGGGGAATAAGTTTATTATCAATATTAGGGAGCATATACACAGGTATATTGGCCGACAGATTAAGAAAATGGGTGGAAGAGGAAGGAAAACTATCAGAATATTCAAGCAGGATTTAGGATAGGTAAAAAACAATAGAAGATATATTTATAATAAAGGCTTTAATAGATAAGTATCTGAGCAGGAAAAGAGGAAGGATATACTTGTTTTTTTGCGGATTTTGAAAAAGCATTTGATACAATAAATAGAAAAGCATTAGCTTATAAATTAAGAAAGAAAGGGGTAAGCGAAAATTTTGTATAAGATGTAAAAATAATGGAATTAAAGAAATGACTGAGCAAAAAATATGATTAAAACAAGGGTGCAGATTGAGCCTTATATTATTTAATGTATTCATAGGTGACATACTAGAGAGTGTGAAAGAAAAAATCTGCACTGCCCTATAATAGCAAATAGACAGATACCAGATTTAATGTACGCGAATGATCTTATGGTCGGGACGGTAACGGTAATTGGGCTACAGAAAGCAATCAACGGAATACATGAATTCTGCGAAGAATGGGGAATTAAAGTAAATATAAATAAATAAAAAGTTATGGTATTTAAAACAGGAAATAAACTAAAAAAAGAAGAGAAATGGCAGATGGGGGTTTAAAGTTAGAGGTTGTCAAGGAGTTTGATTATTTGGGGGTGAGAATGAGTAGTAATGGAGAATGGGCGACGCATAGCAGGAAGGTTATGCCTAAAGGAAAGGCGGCAATGACAGGAGTAAGGATGTGCAAATACAAATTAGAATAGCCGACTAAATGGATAGAAAGATTGTATGAGGCATTGTTAGAAGCAAGAATGTTATATGCAGTTCAAATCTGGGGGAGATCTGAATTAAGCAGAAAAATAGACCAGAGCTATAGAACGTTCTGTAAAGAGTTTTGGGGTCACCAAGATCAGCACCAGGAGAAGTAGCATTAGTGGAATTAGGAAGAGCAAAAAGAAAACGAGTGATATTGGAAAGGATATTGAAATTTTGGTTTAGAGCTTGAGAAAGGATGAGGGGAAATTTTAGGGATGTGTATGGACCAACAAAAGAGCACGAAAACTAAAAATAGCTAGTGGACAGGAATAGAAATCTATCTGGAGAAGATAGGAATGGGAGATATTTGGAGAGCAGAAGAAAGAAATAGCAACGACTTCTGGATAACGGTAAGAAACAGAGTGGAGGAGATAGAAAGGCAAGAGATTTGGGGAAGCTTAGAGAATAAAAAATCACTAGCGTTCTAAACATTGTAAAAAGGAAATGGGGAAGAGAAGGGTATGTGGATTACTGTAATAGAGCGGAAAAAGAAACGTTTGCATGGATGAGAACAGGATCAATGTCCCTGAGAGGGCTAAAAGGCAGAAAAAGCGGAATTTGTGAACTATGCAGAGGTAGTGGAAACACAGAGCATTATATGGTGCAATGCAAAGAATTAGCAGAATGGAGACAAAAGGTATGGAAGGAAAATTAGGAAAAAATGGATGGAAAAATAGTAGCAATTAAAATGTTAACAAGAAAAGAAGAAAAGAAAAATAAGAATATGGGGGAGTTCTTAAAGGAAGTAAAGGAGACATGGATTGGAAAAGTAAGAGAGATAAGAAAGGTAGAAGGGCAAACGGAGGAGGGAAAGGATGTATCTAGGTGATTAAGGGTAGCAACGTCTACTCAGCTGAGCCATAAGGCCAGGGTGCCAGGCAAAATCAGCGGTATAGGTAGAACATAGCTGGCAAGAAAATTTGTACATAAGTTAAGTTAGTGTATAAGTGGAATAATTGTAAGAGGATTGTGTAAAAAATGTACAAATAAGGTTTATTCTATTCTATATTTAAATCTGATTTGTTACATTCAGATAACTTTCTCTAACCTCCATAGTTTACTAGTGGGTATACAAATTGTTCTTACTGTTTCCTATCTACTTTAATCCAAATAAAACTTTGCAGCAATAGCCACATTGCACATTTTCTTACGGACGCAAAGGGAACAGCGATAGTCAAATGTTTAAGAACTGGACGCTATATGCTGGCCTTAAAATTCCATACTGTTTCCATGACATCGCGAGAAACTACGAATGTTGACAGGTGTTGAACAATTAATAACGAAACTCTCTAATAGCACCAAAAAGTGATTGGAAATAAATGTGTGTTTTAAAGAGATATACATTTTTTGTGCAGTGCGTTTTTTTATCGCTTAACGTTTAACAGTTATACAAGATTATAAAAATTGTCTCCCGAATGAAGAAGACTTTGCAGGCTATTCCCAGAAAATTCAAGACATAAATTTTATTTGTAATGTAAAATCTTAATATATGGTATTTTAATCAAAATCCTTAGAGACATTTTTTAGAAAACCAAAAATTTCGAAAAATCCGTGTAAAGAGTAGTTTGGGGAGTGGGATCATTTAAAAAATCTTCCTGTCGCATCCTTGGATGATGTTGAACTTAAATATCAAGTTTGGTATTTATCCGACTTTTAGTTTTTCAGGTATGCTGTTCACACACGCACGCATACGAGGGCATTTGTTTCTAAAAATGATTTTATCTAGATTCAGTGGCCTCAAAACATGAATTTCCCGTGAAACCTCGGTATAGAATTTTTTATTGAAATGCAATACCTTCTTTATCTATTATGTATGTAGTAGAAAAGGTAAAACCGAAATGTATCTCTAGAATTTTCTGGTAATAGTCCAATAAGTAGTTTTCATTCGGTAAGAATTTTGTATAGCCGATAAACATAAGAGTTAGGAAGAAAATGTAGAGGTATTTAAAACACAATTTATTTAAAATAACACTTTTTGTGGCACCATCAGTTTCCGAGGTATCCGATGTTATTGGTTTGAATTTTTCATTACTTTGTCATTGTTATTCAGTTGTTTCTCGCGATGACATGGAATATCAAAGCCAGCATAGAGCCACTGGTTTTTAAACATTTGACTTCGATTTGGTTTTCCTTCTCCCTTGTACTTACAACGAAATGTGCAATGAAACGATTTTACAAAGGTTTATCTCAATTAACTTGAAGTTGATAGAAAAATATCCTTTCGTAAAAATAGTCTGTAAAAATCGGATTATAAAATTACACCTTTTCTAAGTCTAGCAAATGAAATAAAATTTAATTGGGATAAAGAGGCATATGTACTTAACTTAGGAAGAAAGGAAAGAAATAACAGAAATGGCATGGTTTAGACTGGGGGGCTGGAGGGCACAGAAAATGACTGATGATTCTGTAAGAAGAATATGTCCATTCTGTGATTTGGATGAGGACTGGGTACATATTTTGGCGGAATGTGCACAGGGAGAACCAGCGAACAATTAAACTCAAAGAAAAATTCTTAAGTCCGTCAAGAAAGAGGTTGGCATGTTGGGAGCTACTGGTTGACCAGAAGAACTGGCAAAACATGGGAAATTTCTTGGCTAAAGTGCGTGAAGCTAGACCATATTTTTTCAGTTAGAAAAAGGTAATTTATCTCTATTTTCCTTTTTCTTGTTCTTTTTGGTTTTGTTTTATTTTTGTTTTGTACTTGTATCTTAAATATGCGTGTACGGTCAATGACCCATGCACTAAATACTTGTATAATAACTTGAATAATTTGAAACCAATAAAGATACCTTATCTATCTATCTACAAATATATACTATTGTTGGTAGAGAAACTCACGTGAATGTGACACATCAGATTTTTTAATGATCTTGTCACACACACAACTTTTCTCTCGCTTCATAATATTAATATAGATGAATCAATTTTTTAAAAGGATCCTTGCTGTTTTAAAAAATATTAAAATTATATTTAGAAATATAGTGTTTAGAATTAAATAAATTTTGTTCACAGTTTAACTTATTAGGATGATATTAATAAGTAGCAAATATTTCAGGCCTGTAGCTTCATTAGTGCAGTATTAATGTGTACTGAATGTAAAAAAAAATTAAACTCAGAAAAATAGTTTGAAATATTTTGTTCAAAATGTTCCTACTCTTTTAATAGAAATGTCCAAGACTTAAATCCGGGTTTGCCTATCTTCCTTGGTTCTCTTGTGATTACTCTTCAGGCGAGTTCTGAAATCTATCTTTTACATTTTTGGAAATATAGACAAAGTCTGTAAATTGGGGCGTGTCCTGCTTAAACATGACTGCCATTACCATGCAAATTAAATATTTATATACTTAAAATTAGCATTTCGACTGAACATTCTGGTTGTACACACCTTAAAAACTCAAACCATCACACCTAAGCATCATAGAACCTTTTTTGTCTATATTAACTGGCTTTCTTATCTTAAATAACCACCTTGAATTTCAATTATGCTGCTTGCTCTAAGTTTACTACTAAGTCTGCAGACACCCACACATATAACATTCTTCTAGTGTTGTGAAATAATTAAATTTTTTACAACTGCTTTACTATAAGTCTTATAATATTTTGTGCTGTTAAGTCCGTGAAAATCCCAATAATGATAAGAAAGAAATGAAGCCATAAAAATAGCTGGGATATAAAAGATGTTCACGTTATATCGATCTAGTGATTGCTGGCTGAATGGTATACGACCCCCACTCACGGCACACATCCTGCATGTTACAGTTGGCATTAATGTTCTGAACTTGACCTAGATCCCACAGAATACACATAAATTTTATTACGTAAGATTTGTTAACGCTGACGAAGAAACAGGAAAATAGGGGAAACGTATTCTTAAAAATCTGTGATTTTAGAAATTTGTCCAGAGACCAATGTGTGGAGGTTTCTTATTATAAAATTATTATTATTTTTAGGAACAGCAGTTAGATACAAGCAAATTTGTTACTTTCTTTACTGTGTATGAGTATTTCGATGTCCAAATTTCACGAAAATACATGTTTTGTGGCCCCCGAATGCAATAAAATCATTTTTAGAAAAATGTTCGTGTGTTGTGTTTGTATGAACAGTATAACTCAAAAACGAAAAGTCGGATAAATACCAAACTTGGCATTTCCAAAGATGGGACACGAAGATATTCAAGAAAATCATCCCACCCCAAACTACCCTTTATATGGAACATTTATCGAAATTTTTCATTTTATGAAAAATACTCTAATCATTTTGATTAATATATTATACATTAAAGATGTTTACATGACAAATAAAATGTATATTTTGAATTTTTCTGTGAATACCCTCTCAAGTCCTCTTTATTCGGAAGGAGTTTTGAATAATCTTGAATAACTGGAAAACGTTAAGCGACAGACGAAGCCGTATTATACTAAAAATGTAATGTGTTAACAATCACATGACTTTCTCTACCCTCTATCGTCTATTAGTGGCTATAACAATCATTATTTTGAAAGCTTATTTTCCTGTCTACCCCCCGCGTATGGGAGCCAACTTGAAGAAGATATGCCCCAACTATGGGAACCAAATTTGAAGTTGTTGATTACGTAATATGCTGCTACGTATGTAAAGCCGATTTGAAGATATATTTTTTTGTTACGCTCCAAGTTTGAAAAATATTATATTAACTTTATTATTAAACTGCTTGTATAGATATTATTTATGTTTGTTTTTGGCTCGACTGCGTCAGTATTGTTTTAGAGACACGTTTCTCTTAGGCAGGGTATGGTGCGACAAGAATGTGGGCTTGCACAGATTTTAAGTTTTAAATTAACTTCTTTTTATTAATCCTTGACACAAATTAAATAGCACTACACTAATATCAAGAGCTGTGAGATTCTTTTATTTAATACTTGCACTTTGTTAACGCGTATACATAATTTTCGTTTCACACGAATACGTAATACTTTTTTAGAGAACACATCTTCCATCCGGTTGCTATCAAGGTCTGCAGGCAACTGAACATATTTCAACCGTCCAAACCCGTAAACTTCTGTATTTCAAGTCTCCGATTGGCTAATCCTAGTCCAATAGAATACCTGCATTTTACTAAAGATTTTTCTAGCTGTTGATTGGCTATTTTTAAATTGTCACAAAATTTACATTATCGTTGCTCTAATCATGACTAGTAACATTTAAACTCTCAAACTCATTATTGCCTCAAGGTTACCTCATTGTTATCTCATTGTTAGCAACGTTAAACTTATTATTCTCACAGTTCTTACATTATTAAATTACGTAATGCATTCACATAACATTATTAAACATGTTTACAATAATATCAGCACATGCAATGACTGTTACGTACATTTTTTACAAATTATTACATACATATTGCTTCAAGGCGGGCTGTTATTGAATTTACATATTATATAATTTAATTGAAATTATTCAAGTGTTAAAAATAATGTCTCAATGCTGGCCTTGAAATTCCACTCTCTTTCCATGACATCGCGAAAACAACTGAAAATCGACAGGACTAAATAATAATAAAGTATTGAACAATTCGAACCATTAATAACGGATGTTTTGGAGATGGCTTATGCCACAAAAAAGGTATTTGAAATAAGTTGTGTGTTTTAAGGAGATCTATATTTTCTGTGTAGCAGGTTTTCATCTATCGCTTAACATTTACCACTCTACAAGATTATACAAAATTCCTTCCGAATGAAGAGCACTTCAAAGGCTATTTCCAGGAAATTCAAGATATATGTTTTATTTGTAATGTAAATATCTTTAATATATGGTATTTTAATCAAAATCCTTAAATACATTTTTTAGAAAATAAAACTTTTCGAAAACTGCTTCATATAAAGGTAGTTTGGGGTGGGTGGATTTTCGTGAAAATTGTTGTGTTGCATCTTTGGAAGGTGCTGAACGTTAATACCAAGTTTGGTGTTTATCCAACATTTTTTAAAAAATGCGTTAGTTTTGGATTCAGGGAGCCTCAAAACATGCATTTCTGGTGAAATCTCGGGTGCAATGTAATACTTTCTCTACTGATGCACGGTAGAAAAAGTATAAATCACACAATTTATTTCAAATAGCTAACTTTTTTGTGGCGTCAGCCATTGCTGGGATATGTTATTTATGGTACAAATTTTCAATACTTTGTCATTCTTTTAAAGTCCTGTCGATTTTCAGTTGTTTCTCGCGATGTCATGGAAACAGTATGGAACTTTAAGGCCAGCATATAGCGTCCAGTTCTTAAACATTTGACTATCGCTGTTCTCTTTGTATTTTTAACGAAGTGTGTAATGTAGGTATTTCTGGAAAGGTTTATCTTGATTATAATTAAGTAGACAGGAAAATAAACTTTCATAAGAATAATTTGTTTATCCACTAATAAGCGACAGAGGGAAGAGAAGGCCATGTGATTACAAAACTACACATACACACACTTTAATTTATATACTTCTGTGAAATTTATTATATTTCATTATGCATTTCGTTATAAGGACAATGGAGGCTGGAGCGATACGCTGGCTTTGAAATTCCGAACCCTTTCCATCATATCGCGAGAAACAGCTGAATAGCTATAGTAGTTTAAAAAGTACAAAATTATTGAAAGGTTTAAATAAATGTAAGAATACTTTGGAAATGGTTGATCCCACAAAAATATCTTGAAGTGAATTGTGCATTTTAAAGAGATCTAAATTTTTGTGCAGTAAGTTTCTGTCTCTCTCGTGGTTTACCAATTATACAAAACTCCTTCCGAATAAAGAGTTTACAGGATATTTTCAGAATAAATTAAATATATACATTTTATTATTTATATAAATATCTTAAATGGAATTTTAATAAAGAATTAAAGCCGTGTTTTGAGAAAAAGTAATGAAAACATGTAAACGGTATTTTGGGATGTGGAATATTCTGGAAATCTTTTATTGTGGCCTTGGAAGATGCTGAAGTTGTCAGGTTTAGTGTTCATGCGTCTTTTCGTTTATTCGCTATTCATAGAAACTCGCGGAACTTCTTAAAATGCTTATTTATTTTTCTAATTCAGGAAGTCTGATTATAGGTACTATAGGTAAGCGATGGAGAAGGTAAAAGTGACAAAAATATTGAAATATTCAAACGAATAACAACGAATACCTCGGAAGTAGCTGATGCCACAGAAAAAGTAATTTGAAATAAATTGTGTATTTCAAAGAAATCTACATTTTTTGTTCAGTACATTTTTGTTTGTCTATTGCTGTTTACCAGTTATAAAATATACAAAGTTTATTTAGAACAAACAAGAGTGCAACAGGCTATTATCAGAAAATTCAAGTTATACCTTTTACTGGTTATGTAAATGTTTTAAACAAGTGATTTTATCAAAGCCGTTAGAACAGTTTTTGAGAAAATCAGACGTAACGAAGAATGTAAAGGGTGGTTGCGAGGGGGGGATGTATTCTTGAAAATCTTGTCTTGTATCTTTATGAAATGCTGAAATTAAATACCAACAAAGATTAAATACCAAGTTTGGTATTTATTCCACTTTTCTTTTTTGAATTATGCTATATACACACAGGAGATGTCAAACGTGTATTAATTTTTGGATAGGGTACAATAGTTGCTGTACCCACTAGGTGTGTGCTAGGGTATAGTACGTCGTCCTCCGTGGTGTAGTGGTTACCATGCTAGCCTCTAGTTCTCGAGGTCGCGGGTTCAAACCCGACGGAGGGCGATGGATTTTTTTCGGGCGTAAAAACCTTTAGCATGGCTTCCTTCGGAAGGGAAGTAAAGCCGGTGGTCGCATGTCGTAGAACCTCAAGCCTGATAAAGAGGCCTCTGAGCAAAATTACCGGTCTTTCACGCCCAATATAGAATGGGACGCTAAGGACCACAGCAGTTAAAGAGCGTCCATAAATAAAAACTCAATTTAACTTTTTTAGGGTATAGTACGATTGAACCATCTACCACAACTTCTGCTGTATTACGTTTCTTGAATAACAGGATTCTTCATTCCCCCCTAGCATCCTGTTCACATTACTGAACTTCTTTAATATTACGAACAGTACCTCTTCCTCATTCTGTCTAGTTCAATAAATAGAGCTAGGCAATGGTTATGAGTGTCAGAGAAAATGTGGTAAGGTTGGTACGTGAGTTTCAGACTAACGTAATGGGCTCTTAAAAAACAAACAGTAGTTAGGGTGAACAACAGAGAGAATTCACTCACGGGGGGGAACATACAAGGTTACTACGTGCCGTGGAATTATAATATGGAACTTTCGCGTGAAAACAGCTGCTGTATTGTTCCCTTTTCGCCACCACTGTATGCGTGACTTAGAATAGTTAATTTGTGAACGTGGCACCTTGGGTGTGCTCTTTGCAGCGCAAGTTTACCAGTGCTTAGGCAAAATCCTCCCTAAAGCTGGCTCTCTTGCAATAAGTGGGGTCCAAGTTTATGACTATAATGCAATTGGATAATTTCTGGAGTTTTAGGAACGTGAGCTGAAGACTAGTAGTTGCATCCAAGAAAGAAGAGATTAACTGCTGTATCAATTATTCTAGTGAGCAAATGTAAGGACACTTTCATTAAGCTGTCACGTAGATAGTTCTGGTACAGCGAGCTGCAGTAGAATACTGTGCATAGACCAGCAGGCGAGGTATACCTGGGAGTAAGTCTTCCGCACCGGCCGCTACAACTCGGGACTCCCGCCGAAACAGTTGTGATATCCGCTCGACCGCCTCACGTTCTCACATTTACAGATACAATGATAATAAGCGCATATCTTAACTAAGAGGTGTTGGAAATGTTGTCGTTCTATACCCACACATTTCTGGCACCTTTTCAAGAAATCTTGATTTACACTCGAGAGTTCAATATCTCAACTTGAGTGAATTTCTCGCCTTGAGGCAGTGTTTTTAACACTTGAATAATTTCAATTAAATTATATAACATGTAAATTCAATAACAGCCCACCTTAAAGCAATATGTATGTAATAATTTGTAAAAATGTATGTAACATTCATTGCAAATGCTTATATTATTGTAAAAATGTTTAATAATCTTATTTGAATGCATTATGTAATTTAATAATGTAAGAGCTGTGACAATAATAAGTTTAAAGTTGCTAACAATGAGGTAACAATAAGGTAACCTTGAGGCAATAATGAGTTTGAGAGTTGAAATTTTAGAGCAACGATAATGTAAATTTTGTGACAGTTTAAAATTAGCCAATCAACAGCCAGAAAAAGCTTTAATTAAATGCAGGTATTCTATTGGACTAGAATTAGACAATCAGAGACTTCAAATACAGAAGCTTACGGGTTTGGACGGTTGAAATATGTTCAGTTGCCTGCAGACCTTGGTAGTGACCGGATGGAAGATGTGTTCTCTAAAGAAATATTACGTATTCGTGTGAAACGAAAGTTATGTATATGCGTTAACAAAGTGCAAATATTAAATTAAAGAATCTCACAGCTCTTAATATCAGTGTAGTGCTATTTAATTTGTGTCAAGGATAAATAAAAAGAAGTGAATGTAAACTTAAAATCTGTGTAAGCCTACATTCTTGTCGCACCATGCCCTGTCTAAGAGATACGTAGTCTAAAACAATACTGATGTAGCCGAGTCAAAAAAAATATAAATAATATCTATAGAAGCAGCTCAATAACAAAGTTAATATAATATTTTAAACTTGGAGTGCAACAACAAAAATAAAACATCTTCAAATCGGTTTCTCATACGTAACAGCATACTACGTAACAAACAATCTTCAAGTTGACTCCATACGTAGAGCTAAAATAAACACCTCCAACGTAAAGACAATAACTACTTCAAATTGGCTTCCCAAGCGTGAGGCTAATAAATAAACATCAAGATCAATATCTACTTCAGCCTGATGCTTTATTTTAGTTGTTCTAATGCATGCACTTTATTTTTCATTTGATCATTACTTTTGGTTAAATTTCTGTAATTGCATTTTGCGAAAAGTCAATGATAGAATAATAGACCGACGCTTAATATTCTCTGACGAAGCTTCGTTGTGGTTATGTTCCATCGTAAAATAACACACACTGAAGCACAGAGAAACCCGATTTTACACACGTTATTCCCTTGCATGACGTGAAAATTGGTGTGTGGTGTGCTGCAGTAAATGCATATAGAATAATAGGGCCTGTATTTTCTGAACAAATAATTAATGAAGAAAGACACAGGACTCGCGCCGTTGTTTGAACAGTGACCAATGTTGAATGTCAGGCTGGGCATTTCCAATAAGACTTTGCTACCGTACGTACAGTTGATGAACCATTAAGTTTAATTCAGGATTTTTACTTTCTCTACTACGTATAGTAAGTAGGGGAAGTATTGCATTCCACCCAAAAATTCGATACCGAGATTTCACCGGAAATACATGTTTTGAGACCCCCTGAATCCAAAAAAAGCCTTTTTGGAAACATATCCGTGTGTGTGTCTGTGTGTGTGTCTGTGTGTGTGTGTCTGTGTGTGTGTGTCTGTGAACAGCATAACTCAGAAACGAACAGTCGGATAAACACCAAACTTGGTATTTAGATTCAGTATCTTCCAGAGATGCGACACGAAGGTTTTCAAGAAAATCCCCCCACCCCAGAGTACCCTTTACATGGAAGATTTTTCGAAAATTTTAATTTTCTCAAAAATGGCTCTAACGGTTTTGATGAAATTATCATATGTTTAAGATAATGTCATGAGAAATGAAATGTATATGTCGAATTTTCTGGGAATGTCTCCAAAAGTATTCTTCATTGCGAACGACTTTTGCATAACTGGTAAACCATAAGAGATAGGCAAAATTTTACTACACAAAAAATGTAGATCGCGTTAAAATACACAATTTATGTCATATACATTTCTTTTGTTGAGTGAACCGTTTTCGAGATATTGCTTGTTATTCCCTTAAATTTTCCAATACTTTTTCTCAAATTCGTTATTCATTTTGTATGTCCTGGACAGGCAAAGAGAATGGAATGCGCCACATAGCAACCAACGCTTAAAATATTTGACTATCGCTTAAAATCTACCATATTCCCCTTGCATCTACAAGAAAATTAGCAATAAGATTGACATCCCGATATCTCGATTAACATGAAGTATATGGAGAATAGGCGTTTGTAAAAATAGATTGAACAAGAGTAGAGAAAGTCATGTGAGTGTAACACATCAGATTTTTTAAGATAGGGTAATTATTAAAGGATTTATCTCTCAAGATCCCCTGACTTAACTCTGCAATTTCCATCTATGGGGGGATTTTAAAAATAAACTGTATGCAACAAATTCCCATACATTGGAAGAACTAAAAGAAAATATCAAGCGAAACATTCTCTCAATTTCAGATATTGAACTCTCGAGTGAAAATGAAAATTTCCTGAGAAGTTGTGTGAATAGTGAAGGATAACATTTCCAGTTTCCCTTATGATGAGCTATATGCTTATTATCATTACAATTGTAACTGTAAATATGAGAACATGAGGCATGTGGATATTATGACTGTTTCGGCGGGAGTCACCGTGTGGTGGCTGCGTGTGGAAGAAAAGCACTTTAGATTGTCCTCCTAGACCTAGTACACACGACGATTGAGTGCGTTAGCGAAAGCACCTGACAGTACACATTCGAACTGTTGCTTCAATATTACCATGGAAACTGAAGAGATAACATGTCTGTGGATTTTGTATCATCGGTATAAACGTGGTACAAAGGCTGTGTGTATCCTATCTTTAGAGAAATCACACTGCCTATCTTATCAATTTTAAATTTGACAAATTTGATGTACAGTTGGATGCATGGAATCGTGTCGATATAATGTGCAGTGGTTTATGTTAAGGAAATACTAAACCATCTCTGCTACTCCCTGCACTCACCTCTTAACTGGTTCCATCACACCACGTAATGTTGTCTTACTCCACCCTCTTCCTTCGCTCCTGAGCCTGAAACCGACCTGTGTTCATAGGTTAATTTTGAGTGCCAAACATTTGACATCAAACCAATACGAGACGGACTCATTCAGGGCTGGCGTGGACCGTCGTAGCGAAGCATGTCTTCCAGCCACTCAGCTGAAATGTTTGGGTACTCCTCCCCTTTCCTGCTCACCTAGGCCTGACGTTTGTTCATTGGCTAATACTTGTGTGTTGGATTTTAATTGAAATCAATAAGAATTTGGCTCATCCAGGGATGTGGGGCATAGATGGTAAGAAGATTCTGTCTACATTAAATGAAGAAAACCACTAAAGGAAACCAAGAGCATCGGAACGTTTCTGTGAACTCGACTCTTTTCTAAACAACTATTGCTTCTAGGATTCTTAATTTTTTACACAGCATTTTATAAATATATATTTGTGAACACTTTAATACGCCGGTTTACACTTTTTACTTTCTCTACTACGTATAGTACCGAGATTTCACCGGAAATATATGTTTTGAGACCCCCTGAATCAAAACAAGCATGTTTGGAAACATGTCCGTGTGAGTGTCTGTCTGTGTGTGTGTGTGTGTGTGTCTGTGAACAGCATAACTCAGAAACGAACAGTCGGATAAACACCAAACTTGGTATTTAGGTTCAGTATCTTCCAGAGATGCGACACGAAGGTTTTCAAGAAAATCCCCCCACCCCAGATTACCCTTTACATGGAACATTTTTCGAAAATTTTAATTTTCTCATAAATGGTTCTAACGATTTTGATTAAAATATCATATGTTTAAGACATTTTCATGACAAATGAAATGTATATCTTGAATTTTCTGGAAATGTCTCCAAAAGTATTCTTCATTGTGAACGACTTTTGCATAACTGGTAAACCATAAGAGATAGACAAAAGTTTACTCCACAAAAAAGTAGATCGTGTTAAAATACACAATTTATGTCATATACATTTTTGTTGTTGAGTGAACCATTTTCGAGATATTGCTTGTTATTCCCTTAAATTTTCCAGTACTTTTTCTCAAATTCGTTACTGTTTTTTTTTGTCCTGGTAATGCAAAGAGAATGGAATACGCCACATAGCAACCACCTCTTAAAATATTTGAGTATCGCGTAAAGCCTACCAATTCCCCTTGCATCTACAAGAAAATTAGCAATAAGATTAACATCTCCATTAACATAAAGCATATGGAAAATAAGCGATTGTAAACATAGTTTGTACAAGAGTAGAGAAAGTCATGTGAGTGTAACGCATCAGATTTTTCAATATCTTAGGATACTCCTTAAATATTTAATATGAATTAAATATCAAAATGATCGGGAAAGTCTTTACTATTTTTTAAGGAAAGAAAATGTATGTTTTTTCAAATTTTTCGGGCCGGTCTCTCCTTAAGGGATGGTCTCCTTAAGGGTACAACGGAATCTTTAACTCTTAACCCTTCTTCAACACTCTGTTCTTATATTCCAGACAGTGTATGTTCCAAGTGACCGGCCTTTTCTTCAATAAGAAAGTGTGTCAAAGCGTTCGGCCTCCATGCTGATCGCCACTACAAAAGCACGCTTTCATATGAACATGAGAGTGAAATTATGTGTATCTCAAAGCTCTAGTTGAGCGCGCGATAGTAGGGGGAACTTCGAATCGCGTGCTAGCAGAGCCCGTATAGCTAACAAAAGCGTGGCACATGAAGCGTTAGTTAACGCGCGGTTAACGCGCGTCAATCGCCTCATGTGTACGAGGCCTTAAACGCGGCTTTACCTGTGCGATAAAGTAGTTCAAAGAGTTTGTCGCAAACTGTTGGGTCTAGATGTCTAAATGTTAATGAAAGGGTGGAGTTCAACTTTCTGGCTGCTATTGGACCGGGCTCGGTTGACTCCTCATCCGTCTAAGTGGTGACCTCACTCAATGCTCCTTAACTTGAGTGACCACTTGCCTGAACGTCAAGCTAAGCATGCGCCATCTGGTGGGGGAGTAATATGCGAAGTGACTCGCAAGAATTCTAAAGCCAATTTCATGGATTTACTTAAATTTTGTCCTGAATATCTTTATAACGTTATATAAGCGATTTTATTGATACTAAATATCAGTGCATACTCGTGTTATTTACAATCTTTGAGAGTATAGCTTCGTTGATCGTGTGTTGTATTGATCGACTCTTTGGAAATGCGTGTTAGTGGTGTAAATTTTGTGTTACATTTGGTTTAATCCCATCAAACACTATATTGCTGAACAAGTCCCAGCAGCAATATTAGGCAAAAATGGAGTCCTTCAAGAAATTAAATGCACAAAGGTATAGCTGTAAATTAAACTAAATGATAAATAAAATGAAGGCGACAGGCAAAAAATGTGGTACCAATAAAGGAGGCAAAAAGAAAATATTCATGGCCTGGAAAGTCGAATCTCATGAGATGCTAAATGCAGATTCAAATTCGACTATTTCTAGAATCTTGGAATGTTTTCACCATTTTTACTACGAACCAGTTTTCTTACAAAGTAATAAGTGGCTGAATTTTGAGATTAAACTTTTACTTAGTAAAGTTAATTAATAAATCTGCTCTTTTGTATTTTAGGTTATGTTTTCTGAAGCAGTAGGGGATTTTGAAACTCCTTCAAAGCTCATGGCAATTTCACAAACATTAAATAAAATGGTGATAGGCAAAACTATTATATCAAAAATCATTCAAAAATAAAAGACTAATTGTGGATTGGAAAGCCATAACTCATGAGGTGCTGGAGGAACATTAAAATCCGACTGTTTCTAGAATCTCAGGATATTTGCACTATTCACACTATGAAACAGTTTTCTAATAGAATTGTAGGTATCCCTATTCTGAAATTAAAATTTCATAGATACGCTTAATTAATAACAATAACTTCCAATGTTTATTCTGTGTTATGTTTTTGTGAAGCAAGAAAGAATTTTGAAATTTCTTCAACGCTATGTTTTGTAGCGGGTAATGGTTGGTCGACTCTCGCAACGTGCTGTTGTAGTGTTCTTCTTCCTGGCTAGTGATGCTCGTCGGTAGTTGAGTATTCCATTCTTACATAATTTTCTTTAATCTCAGGTTCTAGTGGGTGAGGCAAGTTAAAAATACACTGCAAGTTTTCCCTTTATAACTGATGTTTATTTCATTGTTCAAATAAATATGGGCGGCTAGCTTTTCCCATTTACTTTATCCCACCACTTGAATATTTATCAGGAGCCTATCTATCTTCACAGGCATCCCCACCTTTATATGCACCCACGTGCATCTGTAGCACCTTGCTTCGGCGTGACTTCTTGTTGCGCTGAACTGGTAATAAGTAAGAGTGCCCCCTCGGCAAAATCTGGTCTTATATATGGCGGCTTACCCACGCTGTCCTCTACGTTTGAAAATGTAACGATGCTTCCCATTGGCCCTCATGCCGCGTTACCCAAGCATGTATGAAAATATGAGGTTTCAGAACCTTGCGCTTCAGGCCATCATGTAGCGTTGTACCACTCTGTGCCAGGCACGGTCGTTATGAGTTCCAGGAATTCTAATTCAAGTAGTTAGCGCGCCCGTTGCTTACAAATAGCTCTGTACAAAGTTACATGTTGAATGTTTTAAGATTCAGTGAATTAAATTATTACTATACAATTCTTATGTGTATGGTCCCCCTTTTATATGTACAATGTATATGTATGATATATTCCCTTTCAGTTTGTATATTTTTCCATGACTACTACATAGACCATAAACTCTGCCATTCTCTTCAAGTCTACTTTTAAGTAAAAATAAATCAACATATGCTCAGAGGTATGCACGTAACCATGCTCAGCACGAGAAGAGAATGAACTTGTAAAACTGAGAATATATTAAATTTTATTCATACCAAAATATCAGTACATACTGTTTGTAAATGGATGCTTAAGTATGTTCTGCTGTGTTTCCATTAGTTGAGTATGTTCTCAAAGTGAGGTACGTACTTCAAAGGTTTTATTCTTATCAAACAATATTTACTTGAAAAACTGTTGTATACGCTATATACTGATTTTGATTCATTTAAGATGCTATATATTCATATACTTGTGTCTTTTCCTCAGAAACTATTTGAGATAGTTAAACCAAATGTGGCAGCAGGCTTATTTCCTACAATATTAAGTATTTTGTTGCAGTATTTTTCCTTTACTTTAGTTTTCGTAGATTTTGTGTTGTTAAATACACAATAATTTAAAGCAAATAAATTTATTCGCACTGAAAAATAATTTAAAAATGACTGTTGCACAAAAATATATCACTTAAATACTCTATGTATATCCGTTTTCATGCAACATTTTCAAAGGGATAGTGGAAAGCTACATACACTATTTAAAAATATGAACAATTCAACGCAGTGTTATGTTTTCCTTTATTGACCAAATTGTTTATAGGTAGACAAAATTATAAAAGATATAAAGTAAAACAGTTGTGCAATATTACATTGCTTTAGCACAAAAACTGTGGATATGGCAGGGAATTTACCTCGTGAAGGTATTTATGGCTACGTAACCCCTTAAATTTGTACTTTCAAGGTGAAATTATAGAGGTTCTATTATAAGATGCATTATACTGTAATGAAACACATTTCATGAAACACCCTTTCATAGAAGAGCAAATATAAAAAAAAAAGACAAAAAAGGGCAATTAATGGCAAATGCTAATTTTAAGATTCTAAACATAGAATCAAAGGCATTGCCACTGACATTTATGTGTGGATGGAGACATGATTCTCTCGCTGATCATCCGAAAGGTAGTCCGTGTTAGGCGGTACCATTTTGCGGTAGAAAAATTCCGCAGAACGTCTATAAAATCGTTACTGCTAAATTTACGGTTATGTTCCGAGAACCAAATGACAATCACGAATTTAGCTGTTGAAAATGAAGCTTTTTGAGCAGATGGTTAGAGAGTGAAGGCATTGATAAAAGATGCTAGAGTATTCTCTCAAGAAGGTATGCCAGTCAACAGTCCACCTGAAACACTTGCTATTACTGCAGAAATTACACAAGGCTTACCTTCAGCTCTTCAAACAATGAGGATAGAAGATCTCAGAATAAAAGATGGGTTCTTTTATGTTTCTTTGCTATACTGCTTCTGTCCAGCAAATTCGAATTGCCAGGCTTTCGAAGTTGTAGGAGTGCTATCAAATGCACCTTTTTTATGGATGCTCTTTAACTGCTATGGTTCTGAGCATAGCATTGTATTTTGGGTGTGAAGAATAGGAAATTTTTCTCAGGCCTCTTTATCAGGCTTGAGGTTCTTTTACGTGCCGTAAATCTACGACACGGGACCACCGGCTTTACTTCCCCATTCGAAGGAAGCCATGCTAAGGATATTTACGCCCGTAAAGGTCCATCGCCGGGTTACCAGTTTTGGTTCCCTCTTGTTTGTTACCTCTCTTTATTTTCTCTACCACATACATAGTGAGTAGAAAAGGTACTGCATACCACCCAAAAATTCGATACCGATTTTTCATCAGAAATGCATGCTTTAAGGCTCTCTTTAGCTAAAAAGTTTCGAAATTTTTATTTTTTAAAAACGGCTTTAACGATATTGATTAAGTATTATATATTGCAGATATTTACACGGCAAATAAAATTTATATCTTGAATGTTTTGGGAATAGCCTGTGAAGTCCTCTTCATTCAGAAGGAAGTTTTTGTAATCCTGTATAACTGGTGAGTGACAGATGAAAACGAAATACAAAAAAGTGTAGAACTCTTTAAGAACACAGTTTATTTAAAATAAATTTTTGTGATAGGTTTCCGAGATATCCGTTATTAGTGGTTCGAATTATTCAATACTTCGTTGCTCTCAAGTCCTGTCGACATTCAGTTATTTCTCGTGACTTCATGGGAAAGCTAGCATATAGCGTCCAGTTCTTAAACATTTGACTATCGTTATTTCTTTTGTATCTATAACGAAATGTGTAATGCAGCTATTTTGCAAAGGATTAAAATGAAGTAGATAGTAAAATAGACTTTCGTAAGAATAATTTGCATCACTAAAGGTAAACGATAGAGGGTAGAGAAGGTCATGTGATTGTTACACATTAGATTTTTTTCCCTTTACTTCGTGTGTTCCAGAAATAATAGCCGCAATGCTGCAATGAGGGTTTGACTGCTCGTTCGCCTACATTCTTCGCTAACTTCTTCACCTTCTGAGTTATGCGTATTGCCTGTATTAGAAGCTGAAAGGCGTCGTCCAAGACATTCCATAACAATTCATGCTGAAGTTTACGCACCTGATTCTTAATACGAGCAACTTGCATAACACTGGCTTAGAAAATGGGAGCTTTGGTAAATGGCAAGAATAGTGTCAACAATGTATATTGATAATCCTAGATGATTGCAATTACTACAAATCAACAGCGAACGCAATGCGTTTTTTTCTATGCTAAATTTGAGAGTCAAACAAGTTGAAAGAGAATTTAGACGTGAGTATGATGTACGTAATCTACCTAATTAACGATAGCATAATGTTGTGGTAGGGAGCGAAACCAAATACGAGAACAAGCTATCTCCAACGTCATGACAAGGAGTATTACGAAATGTTTAGGACATGTTTAAGCAGAGATTGACGTACGATATAAGTCGCCGATCAAGATGACTCTGTGGTAACGCGTGAGGCTCACATCCCCGGCGACGTCCTCTCTGACCACCGTGTTGCGGCTGGGTGATGGAGGTGGGCTCTGTAGAGATTTCTTGCTGGCGTTGGTCGAACTGCTCAGTTGGGTACCGCCTCCCGGTGCTCTCAGGTGGGCGCCCCTACAGGGGACTCCCCGGGCATTAGGAGCTCGTGGATGGGCTTGAGCGGCGGCAGATGCGTTCGAACTGGAAACGTTAGGGACCTCGTCCATGCTTACGGACGTCGTCACCCAGATCAGGTTCCCCTTCGTTTCTTTCCCATATCCCTCCTTCCCAAGTGATCACGGTAGAGGCACAAGCGCCCCTCCGTAGTATGTATATTTTACTTTGGAATTCAGTTGAAATAAATTCAATACTTTTGAACAGTCACATAGGCAGACATTCTGAAAAAGAGAAGTGAAAGGTATTTCTGAGAGTTTCACCAGGCCTCCATAGTAACAAGGTAACAGTCGCATATGTAGGATTTTGAAGATTGACTAGCATTAGGAGGCATGTTAGTAGGGGTAGATCTGAAGAGGTACAGCTTAGGTAACATAAGGACGTGCAATTATAATCACACACACACACACACACACACACACACACACTCATTCGTGCACATATTCGTTCTGCATACATTTGTGACTTAATCTGGTTATTGCTCGTGTATTAGGTGCTTAGTGACGCGCTTGTTGAATAAGACACTTAGCGGTCATCGCGAGGGGTTACGCCGGTAAGCATTTTAGAAACTCACGGCAAGTTACGTGTCTAATTTCTTTTACTGCGGACACAGTTATTTCAAACCGTAAAATCGATACTGTAGAAGTTAGCAGGTATAATAATTCAATTGTTATGGTTTCTAGTACTATGATTCATAATCAGTTTTATTCCTTATCGTGAATCGGTCGGCAGCTCGCTTCAATAACTCGAGTATTAGTTCACATTAAACTTCTCAGTCAATTTAAACTGGTGTTATCCTTCACATTACATTCACACATACCCTGAGGAAGTATTCATAGCTCTTCCACTGGAGCAGCTGGCGGACGGGACAATAGAACGAGTTACGAGATAATGGCTGCATCATCTGAAGGAAGTAAAGTATACGGCTCCAAAATTTTCGCACCATCGCAGCATCATACATATGCTTCACAATTTGTACAAGATTTATACGATAAGGAGTATGAAACTCGTTTGAATTTTGTATCCACAATGAGCCAACTGATTGAAGATGACGTCTTCTTAAACAAATTCCCATTCACAGACGAAGTTTAAACACTCACAAGTGCATATTTCGACAAAAGACAATCTATCGTACATGGCTCCTATGAGCTTTAAAGACCAGGTAAAATAATAATAATAATAATAATAATAATAATAATAATAATAATAATAATAATTTATTGAAGCACTAAGACATTACATGTATTGGAATACCCACCGAAATTGGCCTTGACCACTCTTCAGGTTGGCAGCCCATCTTGTATTACAATCCAGAGTAGATATACGTTATGGTGTATATTTTTTTATATGCTCATAATTTATTATTATTTTACTCTTTTAACAGTATTTCCATTTGTTTTTTACTTTTTCTAAATACTGACCTATTTTCTTAAAGTTTCCATCCAAAAGTTAACGTATAGTGTGGAGCGAGCCGCAATAAAGAATATAGACCATTTTCTTTATGTTGTAGTAATCGTTTCTGTTTCCTAACTTGAGATAGACATAGACAACATTAACCTTTAATTCCATCAAGGTGATCCAAAGATAAGATCAAAAGCTTTTAAAATATAACCTGCTGTAATTATCTAAAAACTTACTCGACCATTCCGACCTATGAGGGCTGCTGCACCTATCACGAAGTCCTGCGATGTCTTCGAAGTAACAGTTAGGAGGTTCAGCCTTGTCGTTTGTTGGATGGATCCTATAAAAACGTTACGTGTAGCTTTTGGAGCGATGAAAGGAAAAGAAATTCAATTTCTTTTGGTTAATTTTAGGAACACACATGGTACTTTCGTCATAGCACTTCTCGTCACTAAAGAAGTCTGCAAGTTCCAGCTTACACCAATTTTGAGATACGTTGAGAGATCTAAATAATGTTCCAAATAAGTTTTAAATATATATCACCCGGAAGAATTACGGAATATACAGTATTGAGAGTATATTATATCAATAATTGTAATTTAATTCCGATCCGGCTAGTATTCACTACATATTTCTCAGTCGCCGTTCTTTAGATGCACTTTTAACTGTATTCACGCTTTAACAAGTTTATTCGCTCGGAAAGTAACAATCACATGCAAGAAAATATTCAGTAATGCGGTCTCCACTTAATTAACACAAATACACAGTGAATAACTATTTAACAGATACTGTATTTAAGCTTTATGTTATGACTTTGTGCTTAGCGCAATCCTGCTATGATTCGCGTAAACTGTTAGAGAGCCCATTTTTACCAAGAAGTGTCGCAGATTCACCCTATGAGTGATTGATCCGAACCGTCTGAAAAGTTAACTAACTTAAATACTATTCCTGAAGACCTCGGATTTTTCTTCACAGAGCAAGGTTTTTCTAGCTTCTTATTGATTCTGGCTTCTGGGCTATAACTTAATTGGCTGTTTGTTCAAAACTTTAAACACTAACGGTAGCGAGGCGGGTCGTTGGAGAAAGCGTCTCACTACTGCCTTGAAATATAAAAGAAAACACGTGACTTTTATGGCCTAACGCTCTGGGCATTACAAAAGGCTATAAGATGCTTCGCTTGTATTTATCTGCTGGAATATTGCAGATTTCCCTACGTAACTGTGCTGAAGTTTATTTACAAATATTCATGAAAGTAAAAACATGTATACATTTTCTTCTGGTCTCTCTGATGATATAAGTTTCAAATAAATTGGACCGAAACTCTAGATACTTTTCATCTTGGTTGCTCATTAATTAATTAATAATAACTTCTTAATTAGCATTCGATAAACATTTCTTTTTAGGTAGGCGAGTGCAGTGGGAGATTACGCTACAAGGACCTGTAAGTTATAGGCTGGCAGCATTACCAACTTGGAAGACTGTCGGGAGTTCTACCGATGCTTCTCATTCTTTGCATGAATATCAGGGTGTTTTTCATTCCTTATTAGGAATACCTGCGGCTGTACAGAATTAAAATTATAAAGGGTGAAGAGAGTTAATCACAAAGATCCTCTAGATCTTTTAAAATTTGAGTTGGTATATATTAATTCACATCACATAAGGCGCTAGTTGCTACAGTAGGAGCGCCTTATGTGATGTGAATTAACATATACCAACTCAAATTCTAAAGTATCATATAACATTACAATAAGAAATACTTCTGTTTTATTATAAAATCCTCTAGATCATTATTCAATAATTTCATAAAAATTCTGATGTGTTACACTCACATGACTTTCTCTACTCTTGTAAAATCTATTTTTACAAACACCTATTCCGCATCTACATAATGTTAATCGAGATATCGAGATGTTAATCTTATTGCTAATTTTCTTGTAGATGTAAGGGGAATTGGTAGGCTTTAAGCGATAGTCAAATACTTTAAGAGCTGGTTGCTATGTGGAGTATTCCATTCTCTTTGCATTACCAGGACAAAAAATGAATAACAAATTTCCGTTTGAGAAAAAGTATAAGTATTGGAAAATTTAAGGGAATAACAAACAGTATCTCGAAAATGGTTCACTCAACAACAAAAATGTATATGACATAAATTGTGTATTTTAACGCGATCTAAATTTTTGTGTAGTACAAGTTTGTCTATCTCTTATGGTTTACCAGTTATGCAAAAGTCGTTCACAATGAAGAATGCTTTCGGAGACATTCCCAGAAAATTCGAGATATACATTTCATTTGTTATGAAAATATCTTAAACATATGACAGTTTAATCAAAATCGTTAGAGCCATTTTTGAGAAAATTAAAATTTTCGAAAAATGTTCCATGTAAAGGGTAATCAGGGGTGGGGGGATTTTCTTGAAAACCTTCGTGTCGCATTTCTGGAAGATACTGAACCTAAATACCAAGTTTGGTGTTTATCCGACTGTTTGTTTCTGAGTTATGCTGTTCACAGACAGACACACACGGACATGTTTCCAAAAATGCTTTTTTTTTGGATTCAGGGGGTCTCAAAACATATATTTCCGGTGAAATCTCGGTATCGAATTTTTGGGTGGAATACAATACTTTCCCTATTTACTACACGTAGTAGAGAAAGTAAAAATGGGGGGAGCTAAATGAGTAAATTCGTCATTCGAGTTTGAAAAGCTAAGCGGGCAACGTCCGGTAACCGAACAAGTACTCTGTAAAGATACCGAAGCAGTTTAGCCAACGTATTCGTGTTGCAAGTTTAAACTGAGCCACATCTGTACCTGAGCACATGGGAATCTCGACCTCAAGGAGACAATCTCGTAGCCAAGTGGAACATTGTAATTACTGCCTGGTGTTGACGCTGCTGAAATCACAAAACCTCTCCCGCTTCAGGAGTAAAGCCTCAGGAATTTCGTAATTAGAGAGTGCGGAGAAACAATGCCCTGTCGTGGTGCCTGTTATTTCGAGAGGTCGAATGTCATACGGCTGTGGTTACACTTTCAGTCGATTGCTGCTGCCGTTCTTGTTTTAGCCCTAATGATTATTGTTGTCGTTATTCTTCAGCCCTGAGAACTTCGGCTGTTTAATGCTTTCGTTACGGATGCTACCTTCATGTTGGCTTCGAATCCCATTTAGGGCGTAAATTGGGTAATCTACAGTGCTGCATCGAACGCAGCAGTGACAAACATCGAAACTATGTTCCAAAGAAAACAACGTCCTGCAGCTCAAAACGTTTTACTTCCTCTACCACGTACCCAGTAGTAGAAGAATTGCATTCCATCAAAAAGTTTAATTTCGATATTCCAAGAAAATGCATTTTTTGAGGCCCCCAGAATATAAAGTCCATTTTTACGTTCTGGAAATATTTCGTTCTATTAAAACCTTTACATCGATATTTCACCAGAAATATAAGTTTTGAGGCTCCCAGAATTAAAAAAATACTTTATTTTCCCTACTACTTACCTATAGTTAAAGGAGGAATTATTAATTCCTAACAGAAAATTCAATATCGATGTTTAAAGCCCCTTGAAAAGGATGCTCTCTGGAAATTTCTCCATCCCCGGCTTTTGGCTGGTTGCCGGGCGTAAAAGGACCGCTCCTTTGGAACTTTTTTGTGGGATTGGGGGTCCCGGTCTGTCTGTCCGGCTGTCGGGGCGTTTCAATTTGAAAACTCAGGGACATCGTAATTGCTGTGCTGTCACTCCTGGTTCCGGCCGTCCAGTGTCTCCTATCACCTCCTCCTCCCTCCCGGGGGTGTCCCTTTGTGGGACATAGGTACAACATCCTCACTGGAACAGTGCCGTGTTCCCTCCGATAAACCGGGAAAAAACGGCTCCTGAATCAAAGAAGAGATCATTTTTACTTTCTCCACTAGTTATCTATAGTAAGTAAAGGAAGTAGGGAAACGGAGGGTAGTCCCACTCAGCAAGTAATGGCGCTCATGTAAGTATTTCGGTTTGGGTGAGAGTTTGGCTTGCTCAGTAGGTGCTGAAATTGTGTGGCAGTCTTTATAACTTCGTAATGGTTTAATGGTGGATCCGGAGGGAGAGGTTTTGTTGTAAACCTGCAA
Source organism: Deroplatys truncata (assembly GCA_030765065.1). Classification (NCBI taxonomy): domain Eukaryota; kingdom Metazoa; phylum Arthropoda; class Insecta; order Mantodea; family Mantidae; genus Deroplatys; species Deroplatys truncata. Next base: position 22,496,858 of record CM060979.1, read on the forward strand.
AATATTTTCAGTAGGAATTTATTATACAAATCAACGTGAAGAAAACTAAAAGTATGTATTATCTATTATTTTCTGCACTTGACAGTTATTATGTTGATTTAGAGGATGCATACAACTTCCTATTAATATATTAAACAGAATCTAAAATTATATAACTTCTGCACTATAGGTAAAGAATTCCAACATGTCCATGGAGGGCATTGACGCTCAGGTGAGCAATGACCACTTCATCAAATGCTAACGTAAAGAAAACCAAAGAGCAAAAAGGGAGTTGTTTGAAAGTTCTTCAGAAGAAGATGTGGATGAAGAAGAGTTATGCAATAACGAACTAGACGACATCATGCCAAACCCGTTTGTTGATTGTGAAGAGAATGAAAATGAAGACATCTGTGCGGTGTGTGGAGTGTTTGGTCGAAACCGTGAAACCTGATTCCGATGTACCATTGGTGCAAATTGGATCCATAAAGATTGTAGTGGGAATGATAAACCGCAAAATTATATATGTGATTTGTATTTCCATTGAGCGCAATTACCCCCAAGTATCGGGCTATCCCTCTCATTGCATAGTTTTATTATTTATTTTTTGGTTCCTGCACTATAATGTTTTTCGAATAAAACTTGTTCATTCATATAAAAAGAGTGTTCAATGATTGTTTTGCCAGAAAACTGTATGTTTAAGCATATTTTGAGAAATGATTAGTAATTTTTCCTTACGTGAGCGCCATTACCCTTCCCTCCCCTAGGTATTGCATTCCACACAAAAATTCGATACCGAGTTTTAACCAGAAATACATGTGTTGTGGCACCCTGAAACCAAAAATGAAGCTTGATTACTTTGTCTACTACTACCGGAAAAATATGAGACAGTTGGATGACTAAGTCTGATGACGCAAATTGCCATAGTAGCTCAGAGGTTAGAACAGTATAGCCTATGCCTGGCTATGGCATAGTTTATACATTTATAATTGTAGTATTTAGTATAATCACTTTTGAATTTATGAAACAAATTACAGAACCTGATTTTAATATTGACATCCCTGACTAATATCTAGAATGTAGTAGTTAATTTGTAGGTATACTTGTCCTCGAGACCTGAATATCACTAGTTATGAGTAGGCAGAGACAGTGGCGTAGCCAGAAAATGCATAGGGATTCATTTTTAAACTATTTGTATCAGTTCAAATGATAAATATGAATTAATCTTGAGTTAAAATATTTAAATAAATCGATTTTATACTCAAAGATAAGGTGCAGCAATTGGAATTAAAATTAGGATAGGATGTTTTGTGTCTTCTAAGCGGTTAACGTGTTAACATGAAAATTAATGGCCATTGTGAAGTATTTTATATTACCGCTGCAGGCCATTTTATTTCACTACAAAATACGGGTTCCAGTTATTTTCTAAACTGGGAGATATTGCACTCGTTTGGAAACCACTCAAATTTAGCACCAGAGCGAAAACATGACGCCGATTTGTTAAAATGGTTGTACTCGCGCCATCTAAAGTACAGTTTCTATTGCTGTCCCTTTGGCGGTATTGTCCAAGACATGCGGTATTTTTTCTATTAATTTCTACACTTTTTTAGCAAACGATTCATTAGCTATACCTCTGGACAGAGGGGCTCGTAGTTACTGAAGTACATAATTGCATATAGACCATAGTGGGTCCTTTGTGCTTCCAACGTGACCGCTGGGTGTGAGAGATGAAAGGAGACTTGAAGGGTTACCAGATCCGGACGACGATGTGCACTAGCAAGGGCAGAGTGCCTAACGATTCCAACATGGCACCAATCCTATTGTCGGTTAGTCCTGCTTACCAAACGCAACGTGGGGGTTCTGGGAATGAAGGGGACCCTAGTAGAGTATAAATTTCACCGTCCTATCGCAACGCACCAATCTCCGTCATCTGGTCCTAAAACCCTGAAACAGATGAAATAGAGGTAAAAGTAAATTATGGATACACGAAACGATGGGTAGGAAATACATACTAGAAGGGAAACCACCCCAGAATTAATCCACCGACCTGGGGAAACCACGAAAATAAACTATGGTCAGAGTGGCCAGCCCAAGGGGAATCGAACCGGGGACTGCAGTTATTGGGAACGTCGCTATGCAATATCATAATTTCTTGCACAACAAAATCCTCCCAGTTTTCACCAAGAAATATATGGGAAAGAGAATAAGTAATATGTAAAGAATATATGTAGATACTGAGGTGAACAAATAATTTATCTTTATAATGATAATTTATCTAGTTTTAACAAGAAAAGTTTCTAACCTGGGAAACTAAATATAGGTTCTAAAGCAACGTAATCGTATAGAGTTAACCGTGTACTCACATCAACCAGTGAAAGCAAATAAAGTATACCAATCGTTCATCTACTTTGGTTTTATATATACGAACTTTTTCATTTAACTTTAACATTTAAATTTTACATTTTGAAAAAAATCTCATGTCTGTATTTGAACTACGATTAAATTGTTCTTATAAATTCAAACAAATTAGTATTGAGTCATCTTTCAATGCATTAATGTTCATAATGTTTTGCAAACTTCTTATATATTTTATAAAGAAATGTGTGTTTAACTAATATGTTTCGATAAAAGTTGTTTGCTTTTATGAGTAAAACTGAAGTATGTTTTAAAAAATTGGAGTTCCGTTTAAATGTGAGCGGACTATAAAATGACCTTGAAAATACGCACTAAATGAAATATAATTAATATTGCTACATGCTTGGTAGAGGGCCCAAACATTCATATAAAAATTAAATTAATTTTGAGTACCCAGCACGTACATTGAGGGGTCGTACACATACAGCGTACACTTACCTGGCTGCGGAGGACCAAAACGTGGTGTGGAGGTTAAAGGAAGGCGTGGGTTTTTACTGCACAGAATCCATAACACAAATCTACTCACACATTCCTAGATTTATTTCCCTACCGTTTGGGGTTCCTACAATATTAAAAATGGAAGGTGGGAGGAGACGTCTACCAATCCAAAGCCCGGCTTACACACCCGAACCGTTCCTCACGGAATCTTTACTGAGAGTGACGCTATCCCCCACTACTCGTGGCTAGCAAAGCTGCCAGCCAAGAGTGACATAAACAACAATGTAGAACAATAATGTAACCCCCCAAATTATTAATACGCCACCATATCGTTTTTTTCCTCAAATGAAGAATAAATTGTTTCCCTGAAAACGTGTTGCTTTTCTATATAATCAGCTGGAAAATTTACCTTCTGTATATTAAAATCCAAGTGTCAGCACAGTTTGAAAAATCTCTGAATACAAACGCTTACAGACGCGGAAAGTCAAGTAGCTGTTTTTGTGCTAAATGAAGTCAACAGAAGCATTTATTGAAAACTGCCTTGTATGGAGTGTAAGAATTAAAAAAAGACAATGTGTTACATTCACATGACTTTCTCTACTCACTTCTCAAAAATGTTCTTGTTCTTCTATCTACTTGTAGTTAATCGAGATTAACTTTCGTTACACATTTAAACATTTTTTGTAGGCATAAGAAGAATATAGTGGGTTAAAACAAAAGTCAGGCTTTTAAGAAGTGGGACACTATGAGATGGCTTTGAAATTCTATTCTCTTTGCATAGCCAAAAAGCGAATAGGGGCCCACAGCTTTAAAAAGAATAAGTATTTATAAATTCAAAACAATAACCAAGACATTCTAGAATATGGCATTTTATTATCATCTAAGTATCTTAAATATAAGGCATTTAAATCGTTAGAGCCATTTTTGAGAAAACTAAAAATATTGAAAAAAGACCATGTAACCGGTAGTATAGTTTGGGGGATTTTTTTTAAAAATAATGTCGCATTCTTGAAATATTCTAAACTTAATCCTCTAACGCATGAATTATTTTTACATATGCCACTCTTCTTCTAATTCCTAAGCCGGTGCTCCGTCATAGGCACCTTAATGGAAGCAATTCGAATAGGTTAAGGCGAGACCACCTGGAGACCATTCATTTAAAGCCGAACATCATGAGTTCGTAATCCCAGTGATTGCAGTCAAACGTGCCTGTGGTAAAGGATGGGGAAGGCCCACGTAAAATAGCTGGCGTGACGGTATGTGTGGCTGAGGACAGAGTTACATTTTATTTTTCTTTCTATTCTAAAAAACGCTACAATCGTATTGAAATAAATTAATTTGTGTTGCACAGCAAGCTACAAATACTTGTATTATATGCTTAAAGACCAGTATAGTATGAAAATAACCAAAAAAAAATCTGATGTGTTACACTCACATGACTTTCTCTACTCTTGTACAAACTATTTTTACAAACGCTTATTCTCCATATGCTTCATGTTAATGGAGATATCAAGATGTCAATCTTATTGATAATTTTCTTGTAGATGCAAGGGGAATATGGTAGGTTTTAAGCGATAGTCAAATATTTTAACGCTGGTTGCTATGTGGCGCATTCCATTCTCTTTGCATGTCCAGGACATAAAAAATGAATAACGAATTTGAGAAAAAGTATAAGTATTGGAAAATTTAAGGGAATAACAAGCAATATCTCGCAAACGGTTCACTCAACAAAAGAAATGTATATGACATAAATTGTGTATTTTAACGCGATCTACATTTTGCGTGTTGTAAAATTTTGTCTATCTCTTATGGTTTACCAGTTATGAAAAAGTCGTTCATAATGAAAAATACTTTTGGAGACATTCCCAGAAAATTCGAGATATACATTTTATTTGTCATGACAATATCTTAAACATATGATATTTTAATTAAAATCGTTAGAGCCGTTTTTGAGAAAATTAAAATTTTCGAAAAATGTTCCATGTAAAGGGTAGTCTGGGGTGGGGGGATTTTCTTGAAAACCTTCGTGTCGCATCTCTGAAAGATACTGAACCTAAATACCAAGTTTGGTGTTTATCCAACTCTTCGTTTTTGAGTTATGCTGTTCATAGACACACAGACACACAGACATACAGACACACAGACAGACACACAGACAGACACACACACGGACATGTTTCCAAAAATGCTCTTTTTGGATTCACTGAGTCTCAAAATATGTATTTCCGGTGAAATCTCGGTATCGAAATTTTGGGTGGAATACAATACTTCCCATACTTACTATACGTAGTAGAGAAAGTAAAAATGAATAACGAATTTGAGAAAAAGTATAAGTATTGGAAAATTTAAGGAAAACACAAGCAATATCTCGAAAACGGTTCACTCAACAAAAGAAATGTATATGACATAAATTGTGTATTTTAACACGATCTACATTTTTTGTGTAGTAAAATTTTGTCTATCTCTTATGGTTTACTAGTTATGCAAAAGTCGTTCATAATGAAGAATACTTTTGGAGACATTCCCAGAAATTTCGAGATATACATTTTATTTCTCATGACATTATCTTAAACATATGATATTTTCATCAAAATCGTTAGAACCATTTTTGAGAAAATTAAAATTTTCGAAAAATGTTCCATGTAAAGTGTAGTCTGGGGTGGGGGGATTTTCTTGAAAATCTTCGTGTCGCATCTCTGGAAGATACTGAACGTAAATACCAAGTTTGGTGTTTATCCGACTGTTAGTTTTTGAGTTATGCTGTTCACAGACAAACACACAGACACACACACACACACACACACACACACACACACACACACACACACACACACACACACACACAGACACACACACGGACATGTTTCCAAAAATGCTTTTTTTGGATTCAGGGGGTCTCAAAACATGTATTTCCGGTGAAATCTCGGTATCGAATTTTTGGGTGGAATGCAATACTTCCCCTACTTACTATACGTAGTAGAGAAAGTAATACTGTTGAAACATTAATAAACTTTGATTGAACATATTTGTTGCCTAAGGGAAACTTTTGTTTTTGAGTTACTCCGTTCACACACATGCAAATATACGGGCGTTTTTCCAAAAACGGTTTGGTTTGGGAGCCTCAAAACGTGTATTTTCGGTAAAATCTCCATAAGTATCTTTTGGTGTAATACAAGAGTTCCTACACTTACTGTGAGTACGTGGTAGAGAAGGTAAAAATTGTTGTGTTGGGATAGGAGGAAGATTAGAAGGGTTAAGTTTGGATGCGAGAGGAGCAATTAGGTAACACGTACAAGCCACAAAACCGCGTGTGAACATGGTGTTGTGTTTCCGCAGCCAGCACACACCACAGCGGCTGGCCAGCAATCCTGCTGGACTTGTCGATTAGTTCCATACACTCACTCCCGCCTCTACACCACTTCTCCGATAGAGAGACGGTGTAAGATTCAGGAGTTCTCGCCGAGTCACGCTTCACAAATCCTCGCCTTCTTACTTTCTCTACTACGTATAGAAGGTAGCGGAAGTATTGTATTCCGCCCAAAAGTTCGATACCGGGATTTCACCGGAAATATATGTTTTGAGACCCCCTGAATCCAAAAAAAAAAGAATTTTTGGGAACATGTTCGTGTGTGTGCGTGTCTGTGTGTGTCTGTGAACAGCATAACTCAGAAACGAACAGTCGGATAAACACCAAACTTGGTATTTAGGTTCAGTATCTTCCAGAGATGCGACACGAAGGTTTTCAAGAATATCCCCCCACCCCAGACTACCCTTTACATGGAACATTTTCGAAAATTATAATTTTCTCAAAAATGGCTCTAACGATTTTGATTAAAATATCATATGTTTAAGATATTTTCATGACATATCTCGAATTTTCTGGGAATGTCTCCAAAAGTATTCTTCATTGTGAACGAGTTTTGCATAACTGGTAAACCATAAGAGATAGACAAAATTTTACTACACAAAAAATGTAGATCGCGTTAAAATACACAATTTATGTCATATATATTTTATTTATTTCATGAACCATTTTGAGATATTGCTTGTTATTCCCTTAAATTTTCCAATACTTATACTTTTTCTCAAATTTGTTATTCATTTTTTTTGTCTTGGTAATACAAGGAGAATGGAATACTCCACACAGCAACCCGCTCTTAAAATATTTGACTATCGCTTAAAGCCTAGCAATTCCCCTTGCATCTACAAGAAAATTAGAAATAAGATTAACATCTCGATTAACATGAAGCATATGGAGAATAAGCGTTTGTAAAAATAGTTTGTACAAGAGTAGAGAAGGTCATGTGAGTGTAACACATCAGATTTTTTTTATTTTCTCTACTATATGTACAAAGTGGCTTCGATACCGATGTTTTACTAGAAATGCACGTTTTGAGGCCCCAGAACCTAAAATACATTTCTAGAAAAAGATCCGTGTGTTTATCTGTGAACAGTATAACTCAAAAACGAAAGGTTAGTTATAGAAATAGGTATAGGTTACAGAACCGAGAGAGGAGAGAGATCTGGCGCACTACGACCTACTTAGATCTATTGTGGCTACTAGCCCCAGGAGGATGGGATGATTGAAGGAATCACAGGAGGCTGCAGACTGAGAGATGTGGCGCCGCGGTAACGTGTGCGACTCGCATTCGGGAGTCCCGGGTTCGAAATCCCCGGTGACCGCCCACACTGACCCATGTGTTTTTTCGTAATTTCTCCGGGTCTTCAGGCGAATGCTGGGGTAGTTCAGCTTCTACCACGACTCTCCTGCCCCTCATTTCCTGTAAACATCGTCTTGTTATCTTTTCAGGGTTGTAGGACCAGTCGACGGTATTTGGCTGGTTCGGCCGGATGGTGGGTGTGCCTCTGTAGAGGTTCGTTCTAGAAAAAGCTCAGAGACTCGAGGCCTAGGGTGCGGGCGTTTAATCTGGAAACATTAGGGACCCCCTCCATGCTTGCACCCGTCGTCATTCAGATCTGACCGCCCTTCGCGTCTCTCTCTCATATCCCTTCCTCCCCGGGGCCACGGTAGAAGCAAAAGGGACCAGATGCCTGCGTACGGTGTTCTGCCCCAGTTTTGGGGTCCCCCCGTCCGTCACTACCTTTACCATTTTTGTTTACCAAACAGGTCACATAGACGCGCGAAAGTCCCTAACAGTTCCAGGCTCCAACACCTGTCCCACTGCTGGAGCTGCCGAGAGAGAGAGAGAGTGATGGGCGATTCGTCGACCATGCAGGCTTCTAACGCCCTGAGGAAGCATCCACGTCATCTATCCGGCACCCGCATACGCTACGAAACCTAGAAGCACACCAGAATCGAATGAACCGAAATGATGGAAAGGAAGTCGTGATAGATGAGAAACCACCCAGCCTTCACCTATCGACCAGACAAAACTACGAAAACCCCAAGGTTATACACAGTGCGCGGTGCGGCGATCACCTCCTTCGTCCGTTGCTGTTAGGCTTACCTTGATGCTTCTCCCGTTGGTTACAGAAGTTCACAGTGTGTTGGTTCTCTTCAATTTTATCCTCGGCTAGCTGCAGTAGTTTTCTTTAAACTATATCGGAGCATGGACTTATCCTCGGCAAAGGAAAGCGTAGATCTCGGGTGGTGATATAGGAAGACATAGACGTGCTTTGTTTATGAAAAGATGACACTGCCGTTTCTCTTTATTTAATTAACACTCGTAGTATACAACACTGGTATTGTCGCCGTAAAATACTGTCCATCGCTGTTAAACTACGGCGCGAATGTGACACGAAGTTTAAATATGCTTATTATCTGTTTACGAGTAGCGGATCTTAGGTGTGTTTCTAAAACTGTCTTGATTCCCTTTTTGGCGCGATATCTCACACATCCTGCAGCATCTCTCCCTGACCACACATGACAAAAACTGTCTAACAAACTGCAATGCTAAAACTCCATGACAAAACTGTCTTGCTAAAACTGCCTTGACAAAACTGCCCTGCTAAAAATCCATGATAAAACTGTCTTGACCAAAACTGCCTTGACAAAACTGCCTCGAATTTGCTCCAAACAGATCCATTTATAGTCTCAGGCTTCTGGGGCTGCTTCCTTTCCTATTGGTCCATTTTTAGCGCCACTCGACGCGTCTAACTATTTCGAATAAACTTCCAGAGATCTCATTGGTCCAAGTTTAATATAAATCGCGGCTTTTCCTATATTTACCGTTAGGTTATCTGTCTCGCTCACTTGGTCACGGCGAATTATCCAATAAAGGGACAAAGGCGTTACACCCTCGCTGTAGGAATAATGTCACTGCGACCCAAAGACATGTCATAAACTAGGTTTTCTGCCTTCGAAGGCACTATTCCTGTATCTAAAACATTTCGTCGTGGACAGTATTTTAACATAGCGCTTAAATTATTTACATTAAACCATTTATAACTCTACTAATATTAGTAACCTAGATAGATACATAACGTTAAATCACCCTTCTTAAAATATACAAGCAGTATGAGAAAAAGATATTTACATAGTACGATTTAACATCAATAAAAGTTAATTAATAAATTATCTATAATTACAGTTCTCGGGCCCGGCCTAGAGTTGCCGTTTCAGCGGGAATTGAAGGCGGGATCTCTCGAATACGAGCCTCACACGTTAGCGCTGGTTAAAAGTTAGTTAAGTAGCAAACTTGGTATACAGCATCTTCCAAGGATGCAAGACGAAACATTTAAAATAAATCCCTCCACCCGAAACTAATCTTTACATGGAAACCTTTTTGAAACTTTTTATTTTGCTAAAAATGGCTTTAGCGATGTTTATTAACACACCATGGGTTTAGCATATTTGCAGGACAAATGAAATGCATATCCTGAATTTTCTTGGAATAGCCTGTGAAATCCTCTTCATTTTAAATTACTTTTATAAATTGGTAAGCCGTAAGAGGTAGACAGGATTTTATTCTAAGGCAGCATTCTTAACAGTTAAATAATTTCAGTCAAATTATATAATATAAATTCAATAACAGCCCGCCTTAAAGCAATATGTGTCTGTAACAATATACAAAAAGTGTATATTACAGTCATTGTATATGTTTATATAATTGCACACATGTTCAATAATGTTATGTGAATATATTACGTAATTTAATAATGTAGGAGCTGCGAGAAAAATAGCTTAAAAGTTGCTAACAGTGAGGCAACAATGAGGCAATAATGAATTAGAATGTTTAATAATAATACATCTAATTCTTGGAGCAGCAATAATGTAATTTTTGAGACAGTTTATAAATAGCCAATCAACAACCAGAAAAAAGCGTAATTAAATAAAAGTATACTATTGGATTAGGAATAGCCCATCAGAGACTTGAAATACAGAAATTTACAAATTTAGGCAGTAGAAATGAATTCAGTTGGTTGTATACAGTGTTCCTAACCGGACGCGAGATGTGTCATCGAGAAATTTAATACGTATTCGTGTGAGACGAAAATAGTTTACGTGTTAAAAAGTGCAAGTAATTAATAAAAGAATCTCACAGCTCTCTATATCAGTGAAGTGTTATTTAAATCGTGTCAAGGATTAATAAATATAGTGAAGTAAAAATTATAATCTGTGTAAGCCTACATTCTTAGCCGCACTACGCCTTGCAAAGAAATCCATGTCTCTAACAATAATACTGACGCAGCCGAGGCAAACATAAATATATAATATTTAAAGAAACATTCAAATTACAAAGTTAATATTTTTAAATTTGGGATGAAGGCTACCGGGTTCCATACGTGCGGTTGCAACTACTTCAAGTTCGGCTCCCCAACAGTCGAAATATAATACATCTCCTTCAATAAAACTACTTCAAATTGGCTCCCAAGGCGTGGGGCAAATAACAACGTAATAACAAAAAAAAAAAAACTTCATTACACAAAAAATTTAGATCTCGTTAAAACACAATTTCCGGTATATTATGTATTACTGGTTTGAATTTTCAAATACTTTATACTTATTTTTTGGCGACTTACAGTTATCACTAATTATTATTGATTGACCTTATAACCCGGGACTTAAATTATTTACGATATTGTAAGTCGCCATTGTGGTATGTTAACTCAAACTGAATTTGAGAACACCTTGCTTTGCCGGGGAAAATGTGAGTCAGTTGGAGAACGTAATGCTGTACCGACACGGTAGCGTAGTTGTTAGTGCAGCGACACGAAAGCCGAATATTCGTGGTTCAAATTTCCGGCTATAACATTGAGCTTTTCAGTCTAATTCTACCTTCCCAAAATTCTTAAGAAGTTTCTATGTAACTACATGATAAAATACTCCGAATGCAACTAAAAGCAGACAGTGATATTTGTGTGGAGAACCTATGCCACAGTTTTCTAGGTAACCTCCGTCGATGGCGTTGCTACTAAATAACTTAGGCCATGTACGTGTCCCTTTTATCTTTTACGAGTTTGCAATGCGAATGCGATGTCCCCCTTCCCCCGTGCCGTCGTTGTGATCCATTATGCGAATGCTAAACAGTCCATTCACGGACAAAGGGGGGTATTTTAAAGCTTTGTGAACATTTTCGTGCAATACATTTTAGCGCTCATTGACCGGACATCGACGTTATACCGTATTATTCACAATGAAAAATCAGTGCATTGTTTTTGCTTTTAAAAGCTTAATCTCCATGTGAACCGTAAAGCAAATTAATGAAATTGCTCCAAAATAGGTAACTTGCTTTTACGCGATTTTATACAAAAGTTTTTATAGTTGGTTCATTTGATGTGTCAGACTGCGGCAGGGATGGGGTACTTGTGCAGTTGAGATAATTAAATTGAGGCTTAGAGTACTTGCTGTCTTGAAAAATGTAAAAGGGCATATTTCCCAGCTATTGAATATGCGTAACACATTTCTTTCGATATCCGTTAACTTCCTCGACCAGTTGCATATTAGGTTTAGATTATATGATACCGAGCGGGACGGCTGCGTCTGTGGCCCGCATTCGGGAGACCGTGGGTTCGATTCCCGTGGCTGACCTTCCTGACCCTGGTAAACGTCAGAGAGTCCCCAGAGTCTGGAAGTATGAGAGAGAGTATGATCTGATGATTAAAAACCAAAGTGCAACGACAAGAGTTACACGAATTAACACCACTGTCAAGGCAATAAGTTCTAAAGGAAAGGTCGCCGACAAGACCAATGCAGTTAAAGGCGCGGTATAAATGGGATTAAACAAATCTGATGTGTTACACTCACATGACATTCTCTACTCTTTTACAATGTTAATCTTATTGCTAATTTTCTTGTAGATGCAAGGAGAATTGGTAGGTTTTAAGCGATAGTCAAATATTTTAAGAGCAGGTTGCTATGTGGAGTATTCCATTCTCTTTGCATTACCAGGACAAAAAAAGTGAATAACGAATTTGAGAAAAAGTATAAGAACTGGAAAATTTAAGGGAATAACAAGCAACATCTCGAAAATGGTTCACTCAACAACAAAAAATGTATATGACACAAATTGTGTATTTTAACGCGATCTACATTTTTTGTATAGTAACATTTTATCTATCTCTTATGGTTTACCAGTTATGCAAAAGTCGATCACAATGAAGAATACTTTTGGAGACATTCCCAGAAAATTCAAGATATACATTTTATTTGTCATGAAATTATCTTAAATATATGATACTTTAATCAAAATCGTTAGAGCCATTTTTGAGAAAATTAAAATTTTCGAAAAATGTTCCATTTCAGGAGGATACTACACCTAAATACCAAGTTTGGTGTTTATTCGAGTGTTCGTTTCTGAGTTATGCTGTTCACCACAAATAGAGACACACACACACAGACACGCACACGGACATGTTTCCAAAATACATTTTTTGGATTCAGGAGGCCTCAAAACATGTATTTCCGGTGAAATCTCGGTATCGAATTTTTGAGTGGAATACAATACTTTCCCTACTTACTATACGTAGTAGAGAAAGTAAAAAAGGATTATACAAAATTCCTTTGGAATGAAGAGGATTTCACAAGCTATTCTCAGGAAATTCAAGATATACATTTTATTTTTCATGCAAGTATCTTTAATATACGCTATTTTAATCAAAATCGTTAGAGCCATTTTTAAAGAATCTAAATTTTCGAAAAATGTTCCAGTAAAGGGTAGTTGGGTAGGGAAGTTTCTTGAAAGTATTCACACACATGGAGCTTTTTCTAAATATGTGTTTTTGGATTCGGGGGACCTCAAAACATGTATTTCCGGTGAAATCTTGGTATCTAATTTTTGGGTGGTATGCAGCACCTTTCCTACCTACTACGTGCGTGGTAGAGAAAGTAAAAATCTGATCTTCAGCCTGCTGCATCCTTCATATACTTACAACGTAATGTGTAATGAAATGTTATCTTGATTAACATGATGTAGAAGAACAGACTTTGTAAGAATATATTGTAGAGACTGAGTAGGGAAAGTCGTGTGAATACGACGTCATGTTTTTTTATCATGTTGTTAATCTGGTGGGTAAGCGATTAAATGTGGGCGCAGTGAGGTAGAAAAGCTTTCTGGCTTTAAACCACAAAATGGAGTTGCGACGGACGTCAATATATGCTTCTTGCACGTGGGAGGACCATACAAAATTAATCCCGAGAGGCAAACATTGGGTCCCAAGGGAGGTGATAAGACTTGAACGATAAGTAGGCTTCGAACCTTTAAACCCTGAACAGCGCACTCAGGTTAATGGTTTGAAGGGCTTAGCGCCGTGTCACACGGACGGACAGCTACGCTAGTACTCCACAGAATGCATAGTTGCAAGGCACGCTTCTATTGCTTTAGGTATAGTCGAACCAGACTTAGAACAGGAGTTGATGTAAACAAAACGTTTTGTATCAGCTGTGAGGAACAAACTGCTCATTATTGTCGTATGGATGAAGAAGAGTGATGAACGACACCGCACAGAATGAAACGGAAACTACAGCCTTCTTTGGTTTCACTATTGATGTTATTTACTAATTCAAATTAATCAAAATTTACGACTATTTGATTAACATACTTCCTGAAAAACCGCAGATAATCAGGCATCAAGTTGGGTTCTAAGAGAGGAGCGGTTATAGTTAATATCAAATCAACCAAATAAACTTTATTTTGAAACTTTATGGTCCAGATTAACTTGATTTCTACCAGGTGGCCCAACCACGCCATATTTCGAGTGTGCAGATGTCCCTTCTTGCTTCAAGAGTTGCAGAACTCAACGGGGCAATTCAGGTCAGTGGGAATTAGCGAGAGCGAGTGTTTTTTAAGTTCCATTTATACCCCGCCTTTAACTACAATGGTCTTGTCTTTCCTGTGGAACAAATTATTGCCTATCTATTAAACTTCGGTCTTTAATCACACATATTCTGGGGAGGATAGGAAATAATCTTGGCCAAGGAAAAATTCCCATCCCCCAGCTATGAATCGAATCCAAAACCTCACACAGCAGGCAGGTACTCTATCGACTGAGGTACGGGGCCAGCCGAACTTTGTTCTTCCTCTTGCTTATCAGCAAAGACGATGAACGGATCCCGCTTATTGAGAGGCACTTCCAGACTTGCACTAGAGGTAATGTGTGTGATGATAAACAAAAACAGACCGAAAAGGTCTTAGAAAATTTTCCACTTCAGTTACACAGACTTCGTTTTCGAGGGAATAAACTCACTTTTTAGACTGACTAATAATCAAAATATCTTTATTTGATCTATCTGTATCCGCCCATAGTTATTTTTACTTTCTCTACTACGTATAGTAAGTAGGGGAAGTATTGCATTCCACCCAAAAATTCGATACCGAGATTTCACCGGAAATACATGTTTTGAGACCTCCTGAATCCAAAAAAAGCATTTTTGGAAACATGTCTGTGTGTGTGTCTGTGTGTGTGTGTGTGTGTGTGTCTGTGTGTGTGTATGTCTGTGAACAGCATAACTCAAAAACGAACAGTCGGATAAACACCAAACTTGGTAATTAGGATCAGTATCTTCCAGAGATGCGACACGAAGGTTTTCAAGAAAATCCCCCCACCCCAGACTACCCTTTACATGGAACATTTTTCGAAAATTTTAATTTTCTCAAAAATGGCTCTAACGATTTTGATTAAAATATCATATGTTTAAGATATTGTCATGAGAAATGAAATGTATATCTCGAATTTTCTGGGAATGTCTCCAAAAGTATTCTTCATTGTGAACGACTTTTGCATAACTGGTAAACCATAAGAGATAGACAAACTTTTACTACACAAAAAATGTAGATCTCGTTAAAATACACAACTTATGTCATATACATTTTTTTTGTTGAGTGAACCGTTTTCGAGATATTGCTTGTTATTCCCTTAAATTTTCCAATACTTATACTTTTTCTCAAATTCGTTATTCATTTTTTTATGTCCTGGACTTGCAAAGAGAATGGAATGCGCCGCATAGCAACCAGCGTTAAAATATTTGACCATCGCTTAAAAGCTACCATATTCCCCTTGCATCTACAAGAAAATTAGCAATAAGATTGACATCTCGATATCTCGATTAACATAAAGCATATGGAGAATAGGCGTTTGTAAAAATAGATTGTACAAGAGTAGAGAAAGTCATGTGAGTGTAACACATCAGATTTTTTTAAATTGTGTTTACGTTGTTCTTGTCTTAACATTACGGACTATAAGCAACAAACATGAGAGCACGCATCATTTCACTTCCATTGCTATTATAACTGTTTATTGTTGTTATTATTATTATTATTATTATTATTATTATTATTATTACCACATCATCTAACGGAACTTCTATGCTGACTTCGCTCATTGAATAGATGTTTGAAATTTTGCCGCTGTTGGTACGATAATCCTCTCCGTGCATTCGTTCTTAGAACCTCTGGTGTGGTGGTGGCGATTTTTAGGGCGTTAATGCGCCAGTTGCCCAATAACCTGTGTTTGCTTGGAATTGCCCTTGAGCTCTACAACTCTTTTAACGCTCACGTCAAATACGCCGCAGTTGGGCCACCTGATATAAATTACTGATAGCCTTACAAGACATTGAAAAATCCAGTTTTTTTGAATTTTTAGAACAGTAGTCCTTTTCCTGTAAAATTTTGAAAATATGAAAAAAAACACGCGCTTTGATTTACAAAAAGGGGTTTTACATCCGTAAAGTGGTGATTTACTGTTCCTTTTAAACGCTTTTAATAGCGCAATTTAACACCAGATAATAACGTAGAGGAGACCGGGGTAATGCCGAACACTTAAGGTTTTAGGCTCAGTCATGGAAAATGTCAGGCTCTGTTAGAAAAAACTAACAAGGTATTTCTAAACTAAAACATTTTCCCTGTATGTATCCATCAGAATAATATTTCAAATATGACTTGGTCACCTGAAAAATGAGTTTTAAAAACTAAGAACAATGTTCTTTGCTACAGGGGTAAAGGTTAACATCTTGGATACGTTTTTTATAAGTTGGTAGAAATAAACAGCATAACAATCAAAACATTATGACACTTCCGTAAACCTAATAAACTATTACAATCCAATTAGACATTCCCTGAACGTGTACAAAAATCAATACGAATGCCTCAGCTTTCTTTTCCTAGGAACTGCAGTCGTTGTGAGTCCCATTTTTTGCAAGCTATATTTAAACTATAATTAAACACTTGTGTTCAATTGTTTATCTTGTCCAAATTCGCCATAAATACAAAAGAAATCTCAACAATGCGCTATCAAGTCACCATCCTCTCAAAATCAGAACGATTTTGTTATATACCTTCTTCTGAAGCTGTGAAACTGGTTGCTTTACTGTAAGATGGCTTACAATTCTTCTTCATCACCTCTTCTGCCTTTTTTGGTTCTTTTAAGAGCTAAATTTTCTGCTTCCAGCTGAATTTACGGTTCCCTTTCCTGAAACTTTGCTCTTATGGGAGCACCCGTCAGCTCTTCTGGGTGTTGTTTCAGCTTCCTTGTATTTCTGTATTCAGATGTTGCCGAAGGGCCTGGAATTCAAGCTATAGGATAGGACTAGTTAACGCAGGGGGACATCTGGCACCGAATTCCAATGGATCTTTTGTGCGTACATCCCCGGGAGGAACCGATGAGGTGAGGGAACTACAGGAGACTTAAAGGTTGCAGAGACAGGCCAGCGAAAGTTTACAAAGACGCGCAGAGTTCCCTTACAGTTCCAGGGTTGAAATAAATAGAAGGGAAAAATCTAATGGGTTACATTCACATGACTACTAAGTTTACCCACTATTTTTTTGTTTTTATATAGCTTCTAAAACTATTCTTAAGAAAGCTTATTTTTCTGTCTACTTCATGTTAATCCAGATAAGAATTTGCAGTAATAATTGCAATTCGTTGTAGGTGCTAAGGAGATATTCGAATTGACTGTCAGATGTTTAAAACCGGCTCACTATATGCTGGCCTTGAAATTCCAAAATTTTTCCAAGACTTTGCGGCAACTATATAGGCTTTAAAACATGACAAAATTTTGAAACATTTTAATGTAATAATAACGGATATGTCATAAATGATTATTGCGTCAAAACAGGAAATCTTTACTGTAGTACGTGTTTGTCTCTCTTATGGTTTACCCTTATACAAAACTATACAAAATTCCTTCCGAATGAAGGGAATTTTACAGGCTAATCTCGGAGAATTCAATGTGTACATTTTATTTTTCTGTAATTATCTTAAAAATATATAGTTGTCATTTTTGAGAAAGTAAAAATATTGAAAATTTTTTACATATAAAGGCTGACTTTAGGTTGGGAGATTTTGATGATAACCTTTCTGTCACAACTCTGAAAGATACTGAAGTTAAGTACTAACTTTAATATTTATCGGACGTTTCGTTCTTGAGTTATGCTGCTCATAGACGCGCGCGGGCGCACGCACACACACATGAAAACTGTTTTTTACTTTCTCTACTACGTATAGTAAGTAGGGGAAGTATTGTATTCCACCCAAAATTCGATACCGAGATTTCATAGGAAATACATGTTTTGAGGTGCACTGAATGCATATAAAGCATTTTTGGAAACCTGTCCGTGTGTGTGTGCCTGTGAACAGCATAACTCAGAAACGAACAGTCGGATAAACACCAAACTTTGTATTTAGGTTCAGTATCTTCCAGAGATGCGACACGACGGTTTTCAAGAAAATCCCACCACCCCAGACTATCCTTTACATGGAACATTTTTCGAAAATTTTAATTTTCTCAAAAATGGCTCTAACGATTTTGAATAAAATACCATAAGTTTAAGACTTTTTATGGCAAATGAATTGTATATCTCAAATTTTCTGGGAATGTCTCCAAAAGTATTCTTCATTGTGAACGACTTTTGCATAACTGGTTAACCATAAGAGATAGACAAAATTTCACTACACAAAAAATGTAGATCGCCTTAAAATACACACTTTATGTCATATACATTTTTTTTGTTGAGTGAACCATTTTCGAGATGTTGCTTGTTATTCCCTTAAATTTTTCAATACTGATACCTTTTCTCAAATGGGAATTCGTTATCCATTTTTTTTGTCCTGGTAAGGCAAAGAGAATGGAATACTCCACATAGCAACCAGCTCTTAAAATATTTGACTATCGCTTAAAGTCTACCAATATTAGTCTATTAGTAATAATATTAACATCTCGATTAACACGAAGCATATGGAGAATAAGCGTTTGTAAAAATAGTTTGTACAAGAGTGGAGAAAGTCATGTGAGTGTAACACATCAGATTTTTATTCAGGGGCCCCAAAACATATATTTAGAGTGAAATCTCGACACTGAAGTTTAGGTTGGAACATAATGCTTCCTCTACCTAGTAGTTACATGGTAGAGAAAGTAACCAGTGCTGTGTTTTCATATAAAGTTTATTTTAAATAAAATATTATTAATATATTCCCACCTAAGCTTTATTCTAGGAGAAAGAAACTGTTCAATCCTACTTTATGAAAGTGGTAAAGATCTAAAACAGCAAAACCTCTGTTATCAAAGAGGTTCTTTGTGTTTTTTATTTGCGACCTGCAGAGAAATACAAACTTCTTAGGAAAAAACGCCACACTAAAATCTTATAGAGCACTTTTTAGTTTTAATTAATCGTTTTCCATCAAAGGTATCTCACTCGCTTACTTTGTGCCGTTATAATTCTATGAGGTGCATCGGAATAGAGCTCTTCCCCACACAAAATTAATTAAAATTGTTGCTGTGAAGTTTTTTATTACTTTTCTAAACATTGCGTATCATTGCACTGGGCTTGCTAATTGATTTACGTTACCGTGGGCTACCTTTCTTCCTAGTCGCTCTGTGTGCATTTCAAAATGTGATGGCCATTGCCTAATTGCATGCAACATTTACAAGGAATCAATCGAAGAAAAGAGATAAAGGCGTATTCAGGATGGCTAACTACAAAAAACAGCAGAAGATTACGCTCAATACCAGGAATAATCAGAGAGACTAAGAAAATAGTTACAGCTGGTACGAGGGCGATACTAAAAGTGTTTAGAATGACATGTTTATAAAAGCAAATGAAATTTCTTTATATTTGACAGAAACTTTCTGATGTTTTGCGAGTGGATTGAGGTTTAGTTAGTGCAATTTGCTCTAGTAGTTTGTTAATTACGATTATCATCATTTAATGATTTTATGTGCACCCTAAAATGAATGTAACCAGGAAACATTTTCGGACTATGAATGTCGTCAACGCTTAAAAAATTTGAAGATCGGCTTAGAAATGTGTTTGGAGAAGCCGCCCCCTCTAAGGCAACAATTTATAATTGCTACAACAAATTCAAAAGAGATCGGTTGTTTAAGGAATTTCGTGAAGGACGCCCAAGAACTGCTGTTACTGATGAAAAATTGCCACTGTTTGAGCAACGCTTGAAGAAGATTAACGGACATCTTATGAATTTATTCGAGCGACAATGGACATTGGTATGGATCAAATCCAAAACATTTTACGTCAACAGTTAGACGTGAGAAAACTTTGTTGTCGATGGATTCCACATAACTGACTCCCAATCAAAAAACGGCAACACATTGGTGCGTAAAAAATCTAGAAAAATTCCAAGGTGGCACTTCAAATTTGGTTGGAATATTGCTACTGGTAATAAATCTTGGATTTATTGTTATGATTCTGAAAAGAAAATCGGCTCAATGGGTCTTTTTAACAGAACCTAAGCCTACGAAAGTTCAACGAATTCGCGGTGCTGGTAAGAACATTATTGTTAGTTTTTTTTTTTAAACGGGGCACATTGCTACATTAGAAGATACACTTACTTTTACTTACAAATGGTACACAAGTGTCTATTTACCGCAAATGTTTGAAAAATTTCGTGAAAAGCGCTCAAAAGGAAAATTCATATTACTTGATGACAACTCTGGCGATCACTAAATTCTAAATCACGGTTTAGTCCCACTCTCACGTTCCTCCTTAGGGCAAATACCTTTTGCTAAACCTGTTCGTTGCTCAATGTTCGCGGGGAATTGACTTCTCTTGACTTTCGATCCCCTTGTAAGGGAGCGTGGCCGGCTGTCTCCTTCTCTTCCCGTCTGCCAGCAATCCAACAATTGGGAGCAGGTCGCCCAGGTTTACCTTGGCGGGATGTAAATCGCCACAGTATCTAGCCGCAAATGCGGCTTTACCTGTGCGATACAGTAGGTAAGTAAAGATTTACGCAAGCTTTTTTGTTTGTGGTCAATGGGCGGAGTTAGGCTTTCTGCATTGCCATTGGCTGGGTCTCGGCGAACCCACCTGGGTGGTTATGGTGACCAAGCCCAATACTGCTATCACCACGCCTTCATCACCTCACAACCCCATCCCTTCCAAACAACATATAAAAAAAATCCCTAAACACAACACCTTTCCCCACCCTACTTAAAACCATCGCTAACCCACAGTCCCTTTCCCTAAAACCCTTCTTCAGCCAGTAAAGGACAGCAGTCCTGGCATGGCAACAGTCGGGAGACACCACCTGGACACAGGTGGTTTCCTCTCCCAGCGACATTCCCTGAAGTGCTTAACTTTGGCGGCTGCTTGCGTGGTCGTCAAGCTAAGCGACCGGCTGGCAGCGAAGGGGGATGCAATTTGGGTTAGGGTTTGAGGAATATCCAGGCGGGTGGGTCACCGCTAGACGTTCACTCATCCAGCTAGTGACCAAGCCCGATGCTGCTTAACTTGGGGGAACTTGTGAAGGGTAGGAATGGCAGCCTTTAAGTCCGGGGGCCCAAGGCGTCGAGGCCAGCTGAGTGGAACGCCAGGCTCCCTGCAGGCGCTGTTGTACCTACGGGCACACTGAGACGTCCTGCACAGCACATCCGAGGTGCCACTACTGCGGTGCCCCAAGCACAACTGCAACGAGCAAACAGCACGATCTTCGCCGCCGCCGCTACTGTGCCACATGTGGAGGGTCAACACATTTCACCGGCCAAGCACTCTGACCCCTGCATCCCTGCAGGAAGGCACCGCCGAAGCCACCAGCATCTACATCGCAGCTATCAGCACCTCTACAGACACCGACACCAAAATCATCACCAGCGCCGACACCAACACCAGCACCGATCATCGAGGAAGTCCAGGGCCTACGCGACGCCGTTCAGGATCTCCACGCGGAGTTTCTGAACATGGCGACGAAGCTGACACCTTGGAGGAGCTCATCAGGGACCTTCAAGACACCTGAGCTGCTCAGCAAGTTTTTCTAGCTGAGCAGTTCGAGACCATCACTTCTAGATTCAGCACCATCGACAAATCCAACCAGAACTCATCTACAGCATCAGACACCATTGCTCAACACCTCGACACCATCGTCATGACCATCATGAACTTCGAGCCCACTTCCAGCAGCCAGGCAAACCGGAGGACCCAAGCAACCGCAGAAGGCCTCCGACCAGCGCAACGTACTCAGAAGAATTCATAAACCGGATGTATCTTCACAAGAAGTAAGTTCTACGCCAACCTATACCTTCCATACAATCACCATTCCAATTCTTTCATAAATCCTCACTATTTTCACTAGGGTTGCAGTCAGGTTTCATGGCTGCAACCTAGTAGCTACCTTTACCCTCTCCCGCCCATAGGGCAGCAGCTTCCATCTTTCACATACTAACGCTGGTGCTATGCGGGACCGCACAAAGCCACGCCATTCAACATTTCCTTCTTCCTTTTTCCATCCGGTGGAGGAGTTTTTAGTGGGTATGCCGACTATTGGTGAGTCCCACACTCTCAGTCCCGACTCCCATCGGGGCTGAGGTCAGTGATTAAAGCATTTTCTCCTCCACTCGAAAAAAAAGTCCTTTGGTAACCGGTAGCTCTTTCGACATCTTGGTGCCCTATGGTCATAGCGACCCAGAGAGTGCACCAGCTGGTTGGTATGGTAAGTAAGTTTCGTGTACATGGTACGGGTTCTCTCCCGCACCACGTCCACTATGTATGTGAGACCGGAGTGGGTGTGCAGGATATGTGACGGAAATCTACGCCGGGTATCAAAGATCATCTGAAGCTCCCTGCTCTGGACGGTCTGCAGCTGCGGATGGTGCTCGCTATCGCCGATGGGAACGTTGAATTGAGACGAGGACAGTGGATTGAGCTGGTTGGTCATGCGAGCGAGAGGGAAAACTTTTGGTGTCTGAGATCGCCACCTGCGTTAGCTCGTTTCGCCATGTCGTGTGTCGGCAGATTTCGTGAATTTCAAAGGTGTTGATTTGCAAAACTATCTTGCAGCCGTTGTAAATTTACCTTCTGTTTAATGCTATTCTTGTAATACTTCTGGAATTCTACTCGCCAAATTCTACAAAGGTAGGACTTTGTTAGTGCAGTTTGCTGTTTTGGGGTGACATTCAGAGCTGAATGGGGCTAAAATATTTTCTTTATTAAATTTCATGTGGTGTTCGTAAGTACGTGACAAAGAGTCCCAAAGTTTTTGCTTTTGTGTGTTTGTTAAGTTTGTGATTTTCATGGGCAAGAAACGTAATATAAGTGGTCATAGTGGGTGCTCGGTTCTATTGACCCACATGATATTTTTGCTAAATTGTTAGCCTATTTGTGGGATTATATGTGCCCTCTTTTGTCTTTTCAAGTCTTGTTAATTAGGTTCTAATCTGGTATTATATTTGCTAGAGAAATTCAGTGCTTGTAACAGATTTTAATCTCTTAATTTAACTGTGCCAGTTTTAAAATGGAAGCTCATTTAATAATTTTAAATGTACTGTTGTTTGATATTTAATGCCAAACTTTAAAGTGTTCTTTGCAGAAAAGGGCCTTCCTTAACATGTGCTTAGGGTATAAGAATAATTCACTGGCTAAAAGTTTTTTTATTTGTTAACATTTTCTATCCGTCATTTGTATCGTTCTTTGCCTTAATTTGACAAAGAGTTAATTGCAGTGTTGCTCACTTGCATCTTTTTAAAATTTTGTGATATTAGGTGAAAGATTTTTCTGCATGTGAACTCGCACAGCCATATTTAATTCTTACGTAAATCCCCTTGTACACGATCAAATTTTTATCAAATTCAATACTTTGGAGAACTTTTCAAGAGCTGTCACAACTTTACAATTTTTCTTGTCAAATTTCTTCCAATACTTTTAAACTCTTTGAAAGCCTTGAAAGCAAATAAGGACTTGCTCTAAACGATCAAAGATTTCACAATGTTTTGATGGCTTTAGCCAATGAAATGCGAGTATTTACAGTGCGTCACGAAATCTGCAACATGGCGGAAAGCGAGAAGTAAGCAAAAATGGCTACTCGGCCAAGGTATGTTCTATGCGAACCAATTGGGTCATGTCCGTATGTCTAGGACTCTGTGGAATATCACAAGATGAAGCAGATCAAGGCATATAAAGAAATAATTACCTGGCAGATTTACGAACTAAGTATACATTAATGCAATGTTATATAGTGTGGTTAACCTATCAGTTGGTGTTATTTCCATTGTATTCAATAATCGTAATGCGATTTCATTGGGTATAATTCGCAAAAGTGCTACATAATATTGGTATGGAACAGTATTTCATTGCAAACTGTTATACCGTGACGCAAATAATAAATTACTTTGTGCGCGATAAATTATTTATTAATGTGTTCTGAAGGGTTTCAGTTTGAAAAAAGACAACTTGTAAATACACATTTATGACATCGCCAAGTCTTGTCACGTATTGAAAAATCTTATGTATTACACTCACATGATTTTCTCTACTCTTGTACAAACCATTTTTACAAACACTTATTCTCCATATGCTTCATGTTAATCGAGATGTTAATCTTATTACTAATTTTCTTGTAGGTGCAAGGGGAATATGGTAGGCTTTAAGCGATAGTCAAATATTTTAAGAGCTGGTTGCTATGTGGCGCATTCCATTCTCTTTGCATGTCCAGAACGTAAAAAATGAATAACGAATTCCCATTTGAGAAAAAGTATAAATATTGGAAAATTTAAGGGAATAACAAGCAATACCTCGAAAAAAGTTCACTCAATAAAAAAAAATGTATATATCATAAATTGTGTATTTTAATGCGATCTACATTTTTTGTGTAGTAAAATTTTATCTATCTCTTATGGTTTACCAGTTATGCAAAAGTCGTTCACAACGAAGAATACTTTTGGAGACATTCCCAGAAAATTCAAGATATACATTTTATTTGTCATGAAAATATCTTAAACATATGATATTTTAATCAAACTCGTTAGAGCCATTTTTGAGAAAATTAAAATTTTAGAAAAATCTTCCATGTAAAGGGTATTCTGGGGTGGGGGGAATTTCTTGAAAACCTTCGTGTCGCATCTCTGGAAGATACTGAACCTAAATACCAAGTTTGGTGTTTATCCGACTGTTCGTTTCTGAGTTATGCTGTTCACAGACACACACACGGACATGTTTCCAAAAATGCTTTTTTTGGATTCAGGGGGCCTCAAAACATACATTTCCGGTGGTATCGAATTTTTTAGTGGAATACAATAATTCCCCTACTTACTACACGTAGTAGAGAAAGTAAAAATGTTTGACAATTTGTCTTGTAAACTCTTGAATTGAAAAACAAATGTTTGATCGTGTGCAAGGGAGAATTGCTGTTTGCTACAATGATTACTAATTGCTCATTTCCTATAATTGCTGAAATATCTGCACATGCACCATAACGGGTGTATTTGTTTTCGGAGAGACATAGACATCTACTTCTATGGTTTTACATTTCATAGTTTGTGAGGTTCATATCTCTTTAAGGCTTTAATGAATCCTAGTCATTTTCCATATTTCCTTTACAGCTGTTCTAGGTTTTTTAAATGGTGCATGTGTAATTAAATGCGATCTTTTATATGTGCTGTACGGTTTCTTATTTTTTTTTTTATACTTTCATACCAGTGAATGGGTAATATGATTTGACCTTTGCTGTGATAAGGTGCGTATATTCAATTTCAGGGGCTGTGTTCAAATACTTTGTGTTTTCGCTATTGTGTGCTAAACGAAATAGTTCGTTGTTTCAGGTTTGCATTGTAATATTGCATTATTTCACGACAGATTATTAAAATATTTTGAATATTTTTATTGCCTTCGCTAGTTAAAGTTTAATTTTAATGCGCATTTTGTTTACAGGGTATAATTAAATTAAGATTTGGTTGTTTTATATTTATTAAAATTTTACAGTATTAGTTAATTTTTGCTTCTATATCCCCTTATTGCTTATCTTGGGTTTGTGAAAGGTTCTTAGGTGATCCGAAACAACTAATGCTGATTTTTATTTTAATTTATTTTGATTTAATGAACTGTAAATTTTGTTATTGCCTTGCATTTTAATATTTTTTTTTACTTTTGTATTTTTATGCTTTACTACTTTGCTGCTATATCATTAGCCAAGTATGATAAAATAATTTTAATTTTGGCTCAGAACTTTGTGCTTTTGAATTAATTTAAATTATTTTAAAACTATTCATACAATTCATTAAAGCCACTTCGGCTTATGAAGTACAATTTACTGTATTCTTCTTCTTTGTCTAATACTATTTGGATAGACTGTTATATTGAGATTTTTATTTTATATTAACCCTGTTTGCTTTCTTGTTTGGGAGAATAAAGCCAGGCAATTTACCCTTTTGTTTAGGTTTTATGCTGTGTAAGTTCCTTACAGGTATAAATAGCTTCTTTTTTAAACGTACTGCAGGGTAACTCGTTTTGCTAAGATGTATAATGTATCCACTTGACATTTCTTAGGCCCTCTCTTTTCGCTTGCCTGGATTCCTGGAGCAGAACGTGTTCGTAAGCGGCTGCTTTGGTATGGGGCTTGACTATGCTAAATTGCTGATTTAGCTATCGTACCATTGCACACAACGTATCATCGCATACAGCAAAACTAACAACTGAATATTTGGATGTCTTAAAGGTGAGCACCGTGTCCTAATGATATAGTTGTTTTGTGTTTACATGTCAGAAAATGATTTGGTTGATTATATTACAGCAGTATCAATAGCAAATCGTATTTAAGTTGAACGAGCTGATAAAAACATCCGTAGATTGTGGGTTTAGGTTGCAAAATGCATCACTGGAGGATTCCGATGTAATTATTAGGAGGTACCAAACACGAAACGTTTGTTTTTTTACGCTCATGAGACACATGCCACTGTGAAAGCGAAAGTGAAACCTGTTTACGTGGTGGCCTCTAACTGGTTTTGGAAGTAAAAGCGATATCCCCGCTGCGGTGGATCAGCAAACCTGCAGCGTTTTCAGTATGTCTGTTTTATGTTCTTAAAAGAATAAAATATCTCCGTAGGAAATGGTCGTAGATAAAAATTGAAGTTACAAAAATGTTCCAAATAATAGGATTTCTTAACTGGTTTAAATTAATGTAATTTTCTTTCCACTCGGTATACAAATATGACACTAATCTTTTTTATTTTAGTAGTGTTTAATGCTCGTTATGTACCACAGGCGGTGGATACTGGTGACACATGAAATTATATTTGGGAAAGGAATTTTTTAGGTAAACGCTCCAGGCATAATACAAGGTACCTCCCCAGTATATGCCAATTGTAAGAACTGAGAAATACGTAGAAAAATTCTGACAAGCAGGTCAGTTATGGCCGAATTTGAACCGCGGACCCCCCGTTCAGGAGTCTGTCTTAACTACTTCGGCCATCCGTGTCAGTGGACAATGAATCGGATTTTCATGGAAGACAAATAAAAATTTATAGAAGTATCAATTAACTCGATAAAAGCGAGGGGGATGCTGCAAACATAAAATAGCAGATAAATAATGGACAGCGTACTTCAAGAAGGCTGTGGTAGTTACATAGTTACAAGCCCCAGATGGACAAGATGATGTATGTGAACGTTTGGAATTAAACTTAATACTGACATCAAAATTTGCAGAACTTCATAAAAGATTAAATTAAAAAATTTGAAAACCTCCTGGAATGGAATATCCAAATATAGAATTAATTAAACATTTATCTACTAAGATTAAGTACATAAAATATTCCCGAAATCCCGTCCACTTCAAGTTATATTTTTCTGTAGATGTGCACACTGCGCCGGTAATGTTAGCTTTATGGTTATATTTCTGGCTCCGTACATACATCGACATCTGAATTACTGTATGTATTACAGATGTACAAGGAGCACTATTTATATTTTGAGCCTAATAATTAAAACAAAGTAATTTTTGATTGAAAACTGCTTTATTGCTTTTTCAAAATATTCTCCTTTATGATCAATACACTTTTGAATCCGTTTGAACCATTTGTCAAAGCATTTATTCTAGTCTTCTTGAGACATCTCCAAAACATTTTTGAAGGCATCAACGGCTTCTTCTGCCAACGAAAATCGTTGTCCACGCAATTTATTCTTGATGTTCGGGAACAAAAAGAAGTCATTGGGTGCCAAATCAGAACTATATGGCGGATGACCCATCAATTCGATTGTTTGAGCCTTCAAATACTCTGTTGTTAGACGAGATGTGTGTGCGCTCGCATTGTCTCGATGGTTGTGTACCATTCGGCATTGACCGTTTTACGTTCCTCTAAAGGCACTGTTGTCACATGGCCAGTTTTGCTGAAAAAGCAGGCGACCATTTGCTTCGAAGTGCTTCGAGTGCGAACAACTTTCGTTGGATTTGCTTCATCTTGAAACACCCATACAGTCGACTGCTGTTTACGTTCCGGCTCGTACGCATAGATCCATGATTCGTCACCTGTTATAATCTTATATACGTCTTTTGAGACACCGCCATTGTATTTCTTGAGCATTTTTGTACACCAATCGACAGGAGCATATTTTTGAGATTGCGTCAAATTATGTAGGATCCAACGAGAGCAAACCTTTTTCACGGCTAAATAATCATGCAATATTTTATATATGCTAGTGGAAGTAATGCCTAGGGTGGCCTCAATCTCACAATATGTCGCATTACGATCTTTCATTATTAGTTTTTGCACAGCATCAATGTTTTCTGGCACAACAACTGATTTTGGGCGACCTTCACTAACTTCATCATTGAGCGAACGGCAGCCACGATTAAATTCGTTATACCAGCATTTCACAGTGGCAAAGGATGGAGCTTTGTCATCAAATGTGGAAGTTAGTTGATAGATGCACTCTTGTCTTGATAATCCACCCCGAATGTCGTAATAAATCATTGCACTAACATTTTCACGAGTTAATTCCATGTTTTTGTCGACACACAATTTTCAAGTTAGTGTAAACAAAACAAATGACGCTCTATTGACAAAATGTTTGAAGTAGATTATGGTAAAAAATATAAAGCTTTCCATTGGAAACGTCAGATGGCACCTACAACATTCAGGGTTGTTAAGGCTCAAAATATAAATAGTGCCCCTCGTAAAACTCTGCAGACGAGAGCGGCATTCGAACTCGCATCCTTTTTGTTCGAAACTCGCCGTCCTAATCACTCGAACACGAAGCACAGCTATAGACTATAGATCGAAGCAGCTACCTAACAGATAATTTTCGGAAGTGTGATTCATAACGCATTGTTATTATTATTCTTGCAACAAATGAATACCAGTTACAGCGAAACACACTCTACTTCTCACCTAGGCACTTAGCGTAGCACAAACGTTACACTTGAGTCTCTTTTGGCACACACTCGGAACACAACACAACATATTCGTTGAATCACAACTGCACTGGCACGTCAGTCCACTTACACTGTCCACATTTCATTTCGTAATTTCTTAACTGAACTGGACTGACTGGACAGACCAGTCCGTTATTAGGCACCGCAGAGGAGGAATCTACTCGAAATAACCCAAAGGAATCCTTTGGAGTGGGAAATCGGCACCTATTGTTTCGCACGGCCACTGTTCTGGAGGGGGATGGCCATTAGCCTCGCCCGTGGCCAGATAGGCGAGCCGGAAGTCGCTCGCACCGCCGCTTTGTATGTAATTTTGCGCGTGCGGTAACGTTATTATTATAATATTGTAATTATTATGGATTATTATATTAGTATTTATGTTATAAATAATGCAATTCTATACAATTAATACACAAACAATATGCCGGTTAGATCGATGTAACAATCAAAGCTAAATATTAATACACCAAATACATTTGTCTCGTACGCGATGATAGTACTAGCATTACTAGAATGATTTTAAACAGAAGACAGTAGTCCTACTAATGTAATGATTAGGACTGCAACATCGGAGTCGTTACGTTTGTTTTGAGACGTCCCGTAGTCGACTGTTTACAACGAGGGGTTTACCTATACAATTAAGTCAAGTGTGTGAGGCCGCAAGTGTTCACGTAGACGAAATGCTAAAGAAAAGATTATGAAAGTCCACAATGATGCGAAAATATATATTAGAGTGTGGGGAAAGTTGTTTCTCTATTATTAATAAAAATCTTTATTACAAACATTGCAATAGTACAATTGCTAGTGTGCATAGTAGGTCGAGTAATGTGCGAAGACATGTCAACACAGAAGCATGCAAACGTTGTATTGCAAAATGTGAAGATAAACTGCTCCAGCAAGAGTCACCTCCATCAAATCAAACGTTTAATGAAGAACTATGCGTGGCATTTGTTTCTGTCGATATTCCTTATATAAACTACAGAATACAAAGTTGCGGGTTGTAATTCATTGCAATAAATCCACATATAAGCTTACCCATGTACGCATGTGACGTAGCGTTTTGCATTAATGATTTAATAAGGACATTTCATTTATATACATCAGCTGTATGTGTTATAAATAATACAGCAGAAATAAAAGTAAATGTTCGTGAGACATGCTTAAGTCTTCTTAGACTGCACTGCGCGGGGTTAATGTCAGCCCTTATTGCTACACCCTTACCTTCCTATTTTATACGCTTTCCTCCAAGTAGCGACACCGATGTCGCAGCTCTAGTAATGATATAACAGTAAGGGTATTTTACCATACCTGTGAGGCAGTATTTTTAACACTTAAATAATTTCAGTGTAATTATATAATATGTAAATTCAATAACAACCCGCCTTGAAGCAATATGTGTATGTAATAATTTGTAAAATGTATGTAACAGTCATTGCATATGCTTATATTATTGTAAACATGTTCAATAATGTTATGTGAATATATTACGTAATTTAATAATGTAGGAGCTGTGAGAATAATAGGTTAAAAGTTGCTAACAATGAGCTAAAATGAGGCATCCTTGAGGCAATAATAAATTTGAAAGTTTAACAATACTACTTGTGATTCTTGGAAGCAATAATGTAATTTTAGTGACAATTTATAAAAATAGGCAATCAACAACCAGAAAAAGCTTTAGTTAAATGAAGGTATTCTATTGGATTAGGAATAGCCAATCAGAGACTTGAAATACAGAAATTTACAAGTTTAGGCGGTTGAAATCAATTCAGTTGCCTGCAGAAAGTGTTTGTAACCGGATGCGAAATGCGTCCTCGAGAGATTTAATACGTATTCGTGTGAGACGAAAAATAAGTTTACGTATTAAAAAGTACAAGTAATTAATAAAAGAATCTCACAGCTCTATATCAGTGAAGTGTTATTTAAATCGTGTCAAGCATTAATGAAAACGAGTGAAGTAAAATTATAATCTGTGAAAGCCTACATTCTCAAGTCGCACCACAACCCTGCCAAGACATCCGTGTCTGTAAAATAAATACTGACGCAGTCGAGGCAAACATAAATACATAATATTTAAAGAAACAGTAAAAATTACAAAGTTAATAATATTTTAAACATAGGCCGAAGGCTACCGGAAAGCGGGTACTATACGTGTGGTTGCAACGAATTTCAAGTTCGGTTCCCCAACAGTTGAAATATAATACAACTCCTTCAATACGACCTACTTCAAATTGACACCCAAAGCGTGTTACAAGAAGTTACAACAAAATACCTTCTTCACCTGATATCATTTGGGTTGCCTATTCGAACGAAGTGGACGACGACTCGAACACCGTGTAGACTAAACTATATTTAAATAGGTTGTCACCAAGGCAGGGTACTTGTGGAGCGTTTTAAACTGGGTAAAAGTGATAAAAAGAGCAGTTTTAGAATTAAGACCGGTGTGCGTGTGTGTGTGTGTGTGTGTACAGCATAACTCAAAAACGTAAGTCGCTTAATTACTAAACTTGGTATTTATGTTCAGCATCTTCCAAGGATGCAACACGAAGATTTTGAAGAAAATCCCCCACCCTAAACTACAATTCCTTTGAAACGTTTTGTTATTTTTGATTTTCTCAAAAAGGCTCTAACGATTTCGCTTAAAATACTATCTTATATGTTTAAGATATTCTATCACAAATAAAATGTTTATCTTGAATTTTCTGGGAAGAGCCTCTGAAACTCTTTGTTAAGAAACACTTTTGTAAACCGTGAAAAATACACAAGATCTTACTACACAAATATTTAGATCTCGTCGAAGCACAGAATTTGTCAACCTTTTTTGTGACGTTAGCCGTTTCCGAGATATTCTTTATTATTGCTTTGAATTTTTAAATGATTTTACCGGTGGTAAGTCGCTATTCGTTTTATCTAGTGGCCATACAAATAACATGAAATTTCAAAGCCATCTTATAGCGATTCGCTTTTTTAAAAATCTTGACTATCGCTTTAGCCCACTGTATTGTTTTTGTATCTAAAGTGATGAAAGTGTGTCTTGATTAACAAGAAATAGACAGAAGAATACGATTTGGTAAGAATATTTTGTAGAAGAGTGAGTAGAAAAGCTATAGGAATGCAGTATATCACAATTTCCAGTAAAGCATAAAACTGTGTAACAATATATTGATTGCTGCTATTTTGTTTCTATTTTCCTGCTGAAAGTTATTAGAGCAACCTATTGGCACGTGCTACAGAATTTGAATGTTCTGTTACGTTGGGAATATAGGGATTTCTCTGGGAAAGCACATTCACATGGGCCAGTCACTCCCTTTTATTTTTCTGCCCTCGCCTCCTCCTCCTCCTCCTATCAAATCCTTTTACCCAGATGTAGACAGAAAGGCCGATAAGAGGTAATGCGTTTTCCGTGTTTGTATGCATGCATGTGCGTGTGGGGAGAACTGTGTTTAAGATAAAACTTCCTTTTAACTGTTACTTTTTGAACAAGTGTTTTGTTACGTACTTGTTAATAATGTATTATCGTTTGTTTTCTCTCTAGTAAGACAATTTTAAGCTGTTTTGTTTTTAATCTAAACTTAATGAAAGAAAACTAAGGTCAAAATAGTCCACCGTGTCTATAGTTTACGTCCTGCGCCGTGGCGCAGTGGGCTGGAGCGTGGTACTCTGGTTTCCTGGCCACGGAATGCGCCCGGGGTTTCGTTCCCACCCATGGGGGCGCGGATTTTACCTCCCGGGCATAGATTCGGTGCCCATTCAGCTTTGTGAGGAAAGTGAGGAGCTGCGATAGGCAGCGGTCCTGGTTTCGTGAGCAAACTTTCTGGCTGGGCGGGGGTGCGTGATGCTATCCACATTACCTCCCCGTATCGGTTGGATGGTCGCCTACTTCTGTGAGAGTGTGAGGATTTGATTATACGCTTCCATATTTTCGATATTTCTAATCTATCAATATCAATGGGTGATAAAAGAAGCATGATTGGAATCACAGTGAAAATGTTGTAGGAACAGAGAAGGCTTTAGTGATAAATCCTTGAGAGTAAAGTTTTGTTTGTAGGAGGAGTTGTATTGTATTTCGACTGTTGGAAAGCCGAACTTGAAGTAGTTGCAACCACGTATGGTACAAAGTTCGGGTAGCCTTCGCCCCAATGTTTAAAAATATTAACTTTGTAATTTGACTGTTTCTTTAAATATTATATAATTATGTTTGCCTCGGCTGCGTCAGTATTATTGTTAGAGACATGAATTTCTTTGCAGGGAGTGGTGAGGCTAAAGAATGTAGGCTTACACAGATTATAATTTTTTAATTTACTCCTTTTATTAAACCTTGACACGATTTAAATAACACTTCACTGATATGCAGAGCTGTGAGATTATTTATTAATTACTTGCACCGTTTAACACGTAAGCTATTTTCATCTCTCACTGAATACGTATTAAACTTCTCGAGGATGCGTCTCGCCTCCAGTTAGGAACGCTGTCTACAAGCAACTGACTACTGAATTTGTAAATTTTGCTCTATTTCAGTTTCTGATTGGCTAATCCTACTTCAATGGAATACTTTTATTTAACTTTCAGGTTTTTCTGGTTGTTGATTGGCTATTTATAAACTGTCTCAAAAGATTAAATTATTGTTGCTCCAAGAATTACCAGTAGCATTAATAAACTTCCCAATTCATTATTGCCTCAAGATTACCTCATTCTTAGCAACTTCAACCTATTATTCTCACAGCTCCTACATTATTAAATTGCGTAATACATTCACATAACATTATTAAACATGTACATAATAATATAAACATACACAATGATTGTAATATACACTTTTTATATATTGTTACATACGCATTGCTTTAAGGTGGGCTGTTATTATATTTTATATTATATAATTCGACTGAAATCATTTAAGGGTTAAAAATACTGCCTCATCCTATTTCGAGTCATTAGGGTATGCGATATACAACGGTGAGGGAAACCTCGCGCAGTGCGACCTACAGAAATATATTGCGGCTAACATCCCCCTGGAGGAACGGATAGAGTAAATTAGCCAGAAGAGGCTACAGGCCGCAAGGAGGCAGGTCACAGACACACACGGAACTTCCTAACTTTCCTTTGGCTCTAAGACCCGACCCACTGCTAGAGCTGCATAGAGAGGATGATTAACGACCCCTGCAAACAATCTGCACTCTAGTGTTCAGAGGAATAGTCTTTCTTTAGAACAAGCATCGGCGCCATCCTTCCGGCACCGCCTCACTCCACGGAACCTGGAAGCACAGTTATGGGCGAAGGACTATCCGGAGCCGAAGCTCCCCATCTATGCCCAGGGAAAGGCGCTAACCAAGTGGCATTCTCCTCTCCGTAGGTTTTTCCATGAGGACAATACCTTGAGACCAAAAGTACCCCTCCCCCAGATTTTGCAGGAATGGAAGTGGATACGCCCTCTACGCGAGTCAGCTCCAGGAGGGAAGACTACCGATGAACCTCGGTCAGGTCCACAGCGATCCAGCACGCCATCTACCAGGTCTCCAGGCTGGAACCGAGGACATTGAGGTGTCTCACGCTCCCGCTTGGGCATAACCACCCATACGTACCAATCTCCCATGTGTGTCGGGAACCACTGCTCCATCGAGACCAAACTAATCTGAACAGCTTCCCTTCAGGAGGGGCTCAGATGTTTGCCCCAACGTACTTCTAATAAGGCCAGAAGTGCTAGGAGTACGCAGCGCTCCCACCATGGCAGCTGTAGTAGTCGGTCTACGGGAATCGAATTCGGGACCTCTCGGACGCGAGGCTCTCACGTTACTGCAGAGCCGACTCGCTCTGTATTTCGAGTCATTAGGGGTCTAACAGGTTTCATGTTTCCAAATACCATTTCAGAATAATACGCATAAATGGTTATAGAATTAGTATATTGTGACACGAGTGCGTTAAATGCATCATTGGAGAACGTGGAAGGGTTTGGGAATACGACTCCAAGTCGAGTACTTTTTCATTTTTCGAGGTTCTCTCCTAAGCCCTTAACGCATGTGTACTACATATTATCTTTTGGACGACAATGAGTAAGATTAATAGTATTTATGCGAAAATAAGATTAATAATTCATTAACGACTGTCGAACATGGTGGTTTCAGTAGCAAGGTCACCAACATTAACATTAATGGTGAACTGGCGATTGATCACTCCTGGAGGACGCACTTAAAAAAAGATCAAGAACCAGCAGCTTGTACTCAGTAGCTCCATGAATTAAATTGTAAGTAAATATAGGGCGGTTAAATTATATTCGAACCCACTCGCGGCCTCTCCCTACTGCGCGAGACAGACAACAGTCGCCGGGGAAATTACACCGGCAGAGGCGGACTAAAATAGTTACGTTATAATAGATGCTGGGAATGTTGATCTGCTGCTCTCAAACAGGCAGCATATCTCGTGTAAATATTCTCTCTCACTCTCCGAAGCTCAGCAGCAGGCAGTCTTGTGATAGGTACCACTTTGGAGCGTTCGCCTCGAAAATCGCTGGGAAAACTAGCGCCGTAAACAGGTGTATCCCGATCTTCTGCGAGAAATGCTACACGACTGTTAAAACTGAAGCCCTATCGTTACACACGAGTGCAAGCATTAAAGCCAAATGACTTCCCTAAATGTGTGAATTATTGTAACTGGTTTTTCCAATCCGAAGAAAGCGGTTTTATTGACCCACAGCTTTTGTTTTTCACTGATGAATCTTGATCTCATCTAAGTGGAGGTGTGAATGCTTACAACAGTCGATACTGGGCTTCAGAAAAACCTGTGCTACCGGATGAAACGGCTCATTATGATCAGAAAATTGGAGTGAGGTGTGCGATAGGTGCTAGAAGAATAATACGGCCCGTATTCTTTGATGAAACAATAAATGCAGAGTGATATCAGAGATTAATTCTGAGGCCATTTTGCAATCGCTTGACAGAAGAAGAGAAATTGTATGGTTGGTTCCAGCAAGATTCTGCAACAGCACATACGGCTGCCGAATCATTACATGCAATAAGAGAGGTGTTTGATGACAGAATAATTAGTGTTGATTTGTGGCCCGCTCGTTTTCCTGACATAACGAGTTGTGATTTTTATTTATGGGGCTCTTTAAAAGACAAAGTGTACCGTTCCAATCCTCGCACACTACAGGAACTTAGAGAAAACATTGTGCAAGAAATTACAAGAATTCCTGCTGCTAAGATTCGGAGAGTGAGAGATATGCTGCCTGTTTGAGAGCAGAAGGTCAACACTTCCAGCATCTATTTATAAGGTAAGGATTTTAGTCCGTCTCTGCCGGCGTAATTTCTCCGGCGACTGCCAGCTGTCTCGCGCAGTAGAGAGAGGCTGCAAGTGGGTTCGAATATAATTTAACTACCCTATATTAACAAATACAAATCTGATGTTACATTCCCATGTCTTTCTCTACTCTTACCGCTTATAAGTGAGTATAGAAATTATTTTTACGAAAGTTCATTTTTCTAACTAGTTCCATGTAATCCAGTTAAAACTTTCCAGAAATAGCTGCATTACACATTTCGTTATAGATAGAGAAGAAATAATGATATTCAAATGTTTAAGAACTGAACGCTATGTACTGGCCTTAAAAATACATACTCTTTGCGTACAATAGCGAGAAACAACTGAATATTGAAAGGACTTGAAAAGAATGACCAAGTATTGAACAATTAGAACCATTATTAACGGATATCTCAGAAATGGCTAATACCACAATAAACTTATTTGAAATAAATTGTGTGTTTTAAAGAGATCTACATTTCTTGTGTAGTACGTTTTCGTCTATTGCTTAACGTTTACCAGTTATACAAAATTATACAAAATTCCTTATGAATGAAGGCTCCATATGCTATTCCCAGAAAATTTAAGATACATTTTATTTGTAATATAAATGTGTTTAATATCTATGTGGTATTTTAATCAAAGTTGTTAGAGACATGTTTTAGAAAATCAAAATTTTCTAACAATATTCTATGTAAAGGGGGGATTTTTTTTGGAAAATTTTGTGTTGACCTTTGGAAGACAATGAATCTAAATACCAGGTTTGGCATTTATCTGGTTTTTCGTTTTTGAGTTACGCTCTTCACAGACACACACACACACACACACACATACGGATCTTTTTCTAAAAATGTTTGTTTTCGATTCAACGGGTCTCAAAACATGTATTTCTGGTGAAATCTTGGTATCGAATTTTTCAGTGGAATGCAAAACCTTTCCTACCTACTAGGTACATGGTAGAGGAAGTAAAAAGGAATGCAGGGGAGGTATAGCTAAAGCTTAAACCTTGAAGTAATTCCTCTCCCAATTATTACAATTTCTTGTATCACAAGTGTTTACCGCCTGCGGTGCCGTATGCAATGACAACGGGCATTAAACGCTACAAATGAAAGAAAAGAAACAAAAAGACATCCACGCACACGTGCCTTGCCAACTGCATTTAATTCGAAAGAGAATTTACTCAAAGGAGGCTTTATAGAGTTTTCAATGATTTTGCAGTAATATGTAGCAAAATTAATTTTCAATTTTTCTATAGATACTTTTCTGCATGAAACAATTTTGTAGAACAAATTACTTAGCAGTGCTACAATGTTTTACTCCGTAATTAAAAACTCGGTGAGATGCCTCCTTGGGAACTGAGCTTCTACAACGAAAATACATTAAAAGATGATTTCTTTCCTTCAATATTTATTTAAGCGAGGGTGGGGGAGGGACAACGTGGCGCTTCTGCTCCTACGCCTAGTTTCTCCAGTCATAACGTGAAATCGGCGCTAATGAACAAACAAAATTAAATTTTCGTTCCCTCTTCTCAACTGGAAAGTTTTGCCACTGATGAAGTCGGTGTTTACAGAGGAGAAGAAGAAAAAGCGAAAGGCCTGTTCTTCGATAATGAGCCTGATTGATGTCAGAGAATTGCTGCTCTCCTTCAACCACAACTATAACTTGAGAAAAAGTAGAAGGAACCTTCTAAGTTGCTTGTTTCCTTCTCCAAGTTATTCCATGGCTGTGTACAAATAACAGAATCTTGTCTGGAGCCGTTCAAACGTAGTATGTAACACAGGGTAGGGGAGTCAGATCGTTAAAATGTGGTGCAGACAACTGAAAACTCTTTAATAAGTAATCATTAATTCCAATGAAACATTTAATACATTTCTATAGCTATGAAAAAGCTAAGTGCGTCATGTGAAGCTAACCTAGATATACAAGAGGGAAGGATTAGAACTAGGAAAGCTGCAGAGGAAAACTTTGTACCTCGACCTACCCGAATCTTTTGTACCTGAAGCCCCTGATGTGTTGGGAGGTCAGAAGAGACGCGACGGGGCAGAGGTCAGGGTTCCTACCATTTACAGATTGAAACTCTCTAAGTGGCAACTGGCGCAACCGCCTCCCCTCTCCCTGCGGGTTTGCGCATCTCCTGGATGGCCTGGGGCTCGAAGACCATCCCCATTCCGGGGACGAAGGGATACATAGACCATCCTTTTCCATTGCTATACAACGGCGAGATTTCCGCCCACACTTTAAACCCTGAAACAGACCAAGAAAATGAAAGGTAAAGTGGAGGGACAGCAAATTCTTGGGATGTAATGAACGCTCCCAGCATTCTAGGTATCCGAGGAAACTCCGAAAAAACCCATGGGTTAGGAAAGTCGAATGCGGGCTACATATGTTACCACCTGAGCCATCCCGTTCGGTATACAAGAGGAAAACAATGCATTAGTTAATGAAGGATGATGTGAACAAGGCTTCGAATTCTGTTTTTGTCAAACCGCCTGACTGAGGTTTTATAGTTTGTTTACTTTCTCTACTACGTACATGTTTTGAGACCCCCTGAATCCAAAAAGATCATTTTTGGAAACATGTCCGTGTGTGTGTCTATGCGTCTGTGTGTCTGTGTGTCTGTGTGTCTGTCTGTGAACAGCATAACTCAGAAACGAACAGTCGGATAAACACCAAACTTGGAATTTAGGTTCAGTATCTTCCAGAGATGCGACACGAAGGTTTTCAAGAAAATTCCCCACCCCAGATTACCCTTTACATGGAACATTTTTCGAAAATTTTAATTTTCTCAAAAATGGCTCTAACGATTTTGATTAAAATATCATATGTTTAAGACGGTTTCATGACAAATAAAATGTATATCTTGAGGTTTCTGGGAATGTCTCCAAAAGTACTCTTCATTGTGAACGACTTTTGCATTACTGGTAAATCATAAGAGATAGACAAAGTTTTACTGCACAAAAAATGTAGATCGCGTTAAAATCCACAATTTATGTCATATACAGTTTTTTGTTGAGTGAACCATTTTCGAGATATTGCTTGTTATTCCCTTAAATTCTTCAATACTTATTTTCTCAAATGGTAATTCGTTATTCACTTTTTTTGTCTTGGATATGCAAAGAGTATTGATCTGTGGCAAAGAGAATGGTGCTGCGCCTAGCAACCAGCTATTAAGAGATATGTATGTGCTTAAAGGCTACTGTATTTCTTTATTACCTTTGCAAATACAAAACAAGGGGAACATAGTACGCCTTAAGCGATAGTCAAATAGTTTTAGAACTGGTCGCTATGTGTAAAATGTAATTCTCTTTGCGTGTCAAAAGATCGTTTCTGCAAATGTTTATCTCGATTAATATGAAATAGATGGAGAATAAGATTTTGTAAAAATAGTCTGTACAAGAGTAGAGAAAGTCATGTGAGTTTTAACCCTTGTCATGCATAAGAAGTTAAATAGAGTTTTATTTACGGGCGTTCTTTAACTGCTGTGGTCCTTAGTGTCCCATTCTATATTGGGCGGTAATTTTGCTCAGAGGCCTCTTTATCAGGCTTAAGGTTCTTTTATGTGCTGTAAATTTATGACACAGGACCACCGGATTTACTTCCCTTCCAAAGGAATCCATGCTAAGGATTTTTACGCCGAAAATATCCATCGCCCTCCTCCGGGTTTGAACCCGCGACTTCGGGAACTAGAGGCTAGCATGGTAACCACTAAACCACGGAGGACGACAGGCATGCATGAAGATAAAACTACTGCTCTCCTATTTACTTTGAGACAGTTATCGACTGTTAAAACTTGTTTTTATCAGACTATATAAATTGTTTTGGAGTATATATTGATAGCTTGGATTTCTCACATTGAATACCCGAAGAAAAGATTGTCGATGTAGTATTCTGAATACGAAATCTTAAATAATGTATTTCTCCTGAGTATGTGAGAAGTATATATTTTGCATCTCTGAGTCTATCATAAGATTTAGTTTATTCTTTTGGGAGGTACTAACAAAATGCATGAAAATTTTATGCTGCAATAGTCATTTAACTTCTTATAAACCACCATTTATTGATGTATACCAGGCGAGACAACTGAGATGGCGAGATGGAACTGTCTTTGCCTTCTTTGGAGCCGATTCTCCCCTTTCAATCCACTGTTTTGACTGTTCCTTCGTCTCAGGTGTTAAGTGATGGACTCATTTTTCATCCATGGTTATGAATCGACGCAAAAACTCGGCTTTATTGCAGCTAAACATTGCCAAACACGCGACTGAAACATCCTCACGATGATACTTTTGTTACATTGTGAATAAACGCGTCACCCATCTTGCGCACAGCTTTCTCATGTCTAAATTTTCGTTTAGAATGCAATGTAAAGCACTTTTTGAAATACCTACGATGTCTGCTAGTTCGCGCACTTTCAGTCGACGATCATCCAATACCATTTTGTGAATTTTCTTCACAATTTCTGGCGTGGACACCTCATTTGGTCGACCACTGCGATGTTCGTCTTGACAGCTCGTACGGCCTCACTTAAACTCTGGCACGCAATATTTTACTGTTGTAAATGAAGGAGCAGACTTGCCCAGAGTAGAATCTATCTCAGCTTTAGTATTAGTTGCACTAAGACCTTTCAAATGAAAGTATTGTATCACATAACGACCACCAGTTTTATCCATGTTTACAAATTTGCTGAGAGAGTTCACTGTTGATGGCTGCCAAACAATTACTAAACAACGTAGAATCGTCAAAAAACTTATGCTTTATACGTTTGGTACGTTCTACCATAGTTATTTGTTTGAAACAACAACCGCTATATATACGTAAGGTGGGGTAATTCTGGGACTGCCCTCGTATGTAGGTTTGATGATGGAATAAGAAATCTTTGCATTTGATCTCAGACAATGAGTGCACTGAAATGTATTTTGTAATAAATATCACCTCCTGCTGGCATGTTGTAACAAAGATCTACTTGTTTGAAATCACCATTACTTGAATATGACTTTTTTACTTTCTCTACTACGTATAGTAAGTAGGGGAAGTATTGCATTCCACCCAAAAATTCGATACCGAGATTTCGCCGGAAATACATGTTTAGAGACCTCCTGAATCCAAAAAAAGCATTTTTGGAAACATGTCCGTGTGTGTGTCTGTGTGTGTGTGTCTGTGTGTGTCTGTGTGTGTGTCTGTGAACAGCATAACTCAAAAACGAACAGTCGGATAAGCACCAAACTTGGTATTTAAGTTCAGTATCTTCCAGAGATGTGACACGAAGGTTTTCAAGAAAATCCCCCCACCCCAGACTACCCTTTACATGGAAGATTTTTCGAAAATTTTAATTTTCTCAAAAATGGCTCTAACGATTTTGATGAAAATATCATATGTTTAAGATAATGTCATGAGAAATGAAATGTATATCTTGAATTTTCTGGGAATGTCTCCAAAAGTATTCTTCATTGTGAACGACTTTTGCATAACTGGTAAACCATAAGAGATAGACAAAATTTTACTACACAAAAAATGTAGATCGCGTTAAAATACACAACTTATGTCATATACATTTCTTTTGTTGAGTGAACCGTTTTCGAGATATTGCTTGTTATTTCCTTAAATTTTCCAATACTTATACTTTTTCTTAAATTCGTTATTCATTTTTTTTGTCTTGGATATGCAAAGAGTTATAATCTGTGGCAAAGGGAATGGTGCTGCACCTAGCAACCAGCTATTAACAGATATGTATGTGCTTAAAGGCTACTGTTTTTCTATATTGCCCTTGTAAATATATATTCCCCTTACATCTACAAGAAAATTAGCAATAAGATAGAGTCTGCAGATGTTTATCTCGATTAACATGAACTAGATGGAGAATAAGCGTTTGTATAAATAGTTTGTACAAGAGTAGAGAAAGTCATGTGAGTGTAACACATCAGATTTTTTTAAGAAGTACTCAAACTGAGTCCTTGTTGGTTAATGCACACCTGAGCACGCTGTTGCATGAAAATTGTGACTAGGTATAACATGGCGAATGTGATGGATGTACAGTCCACCGTAATGCGTTGGGGAAGGCTCTCTGGATCTTCTGGCTCCTCTGCATAAACTTGTTGTTTTAAATAACTTCAAAGGAAGAAGTCCAGAAGCGTTAGATCAGGTGATCTGGCTGTCAGGAAACTGGGCTTTGTCTTCCTATCCAATGACCAGGATGTGCCACATTTAGATGATTACAGACGATCATCGACCTGTGCGGTGAAGCATCATCGTGTTGAAACCACATCATTAATCGCTCTTGCATTGGTACATTTTGTAGTAGTAAGGGGAGCTCGTTACGCAGAAGTTCCAGGTAGCTGCTCCTGTTAGATGCCCCTCGAAGAAAACTGTTCCAATAAGATGGTCGCCCAAGATTCCGCACCAGACATTCACTCCCCACTGCTCTTGAAAAGCTACCTCCCTTACTCAGTGAGGATTATCAACACTCCAGTAATGCATGTTGTGGCGATTTACCGTCCCGTTGTTGTGCAATCTTGATTCATCCGAAAAAGGGATTCTGGAGAAGAATGCCATATCATTTGCCCAGCATCCATTCACAGAAGTGCTACCGTGGAGTGCTTGGTGTAGGGGCAAATGACATGGATGAAACTTATTGGCTCGCAGTACTCGCACTACAGAAGATTGGCTAATGTTTACCTCTTGTGCAATTGCCCATCTACTAGTATGCAGATTATTTCGTACGGTATTCAATACAGCTTCCACATTAACACCTTGCAGTGGTGTTGTGCACTGCGTCAATACCCCGTCTTCTCTGATTGTTTCGAAGACTGCTCAGTCCCGGGTTCGATGCCCGCTGGGGTTGGAGTCGAACGCGGTGCAGTGGTAGAGATAGAAGTAATGCTAAAATTCACTGTACCGGTTTTCTCCATACGACGTGGCTTCGTCTTGTTGTCCTTCTCGCTGTTAACCTGGCTAGTTGGTTCTCAGCGGTGATGTTTGCATGGACTCTGCCTATCATGATTGTTAATTAGCTCGTCGATCTCAGAGGTGGTACTAGGAGCTCAGAGGAGAATTTACTACTCACAGTAATGTTTGGTTTATGGTTATTTATTGTCACTCCTTCACTCAAACACTACATAATGTTCCTGTTCACTTATCACTATTTTTGCACGCCAACTTCGTTTGACGTAGTATCGCGGATTATTTGTCTGTATCTAAAAGTCAACTCCTTAACTGTTTAACAACTTTTCAACTATTTAATCTAAAAGTCAACTGTGAACTCATCTATTTTGGGGTGAATCTCGACTATTTAAAGACCACAATCTCCCACCTAAAATTTTGGTATCGGATTTGTTATTGGTTAGTTTGTATATATCATGTGAGCTTTTTCCCGGACTTCTCTTGGTAAACCGCCGTTCTGTGTTGTATTTGCCTCGCTCCATACTTCCGGAGCGGAAACAAATAGAGTAATAAAGCCTTACCCTAGACTAACACAAAAGATCCCGTTTCGCTTCACATGCGAACAGCATATTTCTACCCTAACTGTTGAGTTCAAGACATTCTAAACTTAGTTAAACAGGAACATTATTTACACGACAAATATTACATTATACAAAATTACTATTTACATGGTTTATCACATTGCACACATATCATTTATATATCAAATTACACACTGAAAAATTAGCACGTAATAACATTAATTTGGGCACATTCTCTCTCAACACAGACGATTTTCAACATTCTGGGAAATTTTTGGTAATGATTGCCGTGTATTTGAATATTTCGCGCATTCGCTCTCACTTCTGCATTGATAAGGAACATATATCAATGTACTCGTCTGTCGAATACATAGCAAAACACTGTCACAAATGTGACTGCATGCTGTCACAACTGCATATGCATGGGAGTGAAGGCAGTTGACATTGAAAACATCACTTTGCCGGTGTAATACTGACCTGAATGGGACAGAAAGTTATAAAATCACAGTTTGTGTTTAGGTTATTATACACATAAAATTACAAAATTTATACAATCAACAACTATATAGATTATA
Source organism: Deroplatys truncata (assembly GCA_030765065.1). Taxonomy (NCBI): domain Eukaryota; kingdom Metazoa; phylum Arthropoda; class Insecta; order Mantodea; family Mantidae; genus Deroplatys; species Deroplatys truncata. The sequence continues at coordinate 22,541,046 of CM060979.1, forward strand.
GTTTCATTTAAACTTGGGGATTCTAAAATTACATTATGTATCGGTTTCGAAGCATTCGTGAGAAGAGAGAAAAAGATAAACATGATCAACACGAGGACTCGAACACACGTTACTGGCGTCTACTCACCCACTTGGACGCTTGGTTGAGAGAGCCGTCGCGGGTAAACGTTAGCTATTACCTGCTAGAAGTCCCGCAGGTACCACCTTCTTACTTTGCTTGTATGTTATAACCTCTTTGTTGGACGTCTACCATTTTGTTTAACTTGCGTAAGTTATTATGCATGTTATTAGTGATGTATCTGTCGTAGTCTACGCCGAAATTGAAATAAATCTTTATTTAATAGTTTATGTGTCTTGACTGTAGAGCATCTATTTTGGATATAGACCTGTCTCTATTTACAAAATTCCGCAATTTTTCTTTTCGATACTGAACACATATGATTGGTTCATTTCATCTGGAGTGTTTAATCAGCTATTTAGCTAGGAACACTGTAACCTAAAAGTTTGTAAAAATTCCGGAATTTACTGTCAGTAAATGAGTCGTATGGAGTGTGGAGTACCTTATGTCCCTTAAACCGCTTTACCACTGAATGTTGAGCCTTGTCTTTCTGAAAACGTTAGTTAGTGAGTTCGTAAGCGAAGAAAATGGCCTTAAAGCGCGATTGCGGCTTGAAGGGCGGACAATCTTCCAAAATAGGTAGGAACAGCTGACTCAACTGGTATAATGTTTATATAGTTGGGTGTTTTAGTTTTTGCACGTAGCTCTTCTGAAAGGGCACGAGCGCGCGCGTGTTTAAATAAGGTGTTTTTCTTCAATCTGCTCATATTTCATCCTTATTTGTGTAATATTGCTTCACTTAGTTACTGTCTTCTGATCTTGACCCATTGACATTAAAAAAATATCCTGGGAAGCCATCAATTTCCGGTGTCTTATAATCTCTGTCGTAAATACTGTCCCCTGCGTCATATCGATTTCGGCCGAACTGGCTACTATGTCCCCCCATTTTATGATTTGTATCACCGGTGCATTGGTCCGAGGTTCACATACCGTCACATGTGCCAAAGCTGACAGGTTGACACGTAAGATAAAAATTCTGATGTGTTACACTCACATGACTTTCTCTACTCTAGTACAAACTATTATTACAAACACTTATTCTCCATATGCTTCATGTTAATCGAGAAGTTAATCTTATTGTTAATTTTCTTGTAGATGCAAGGAGAATATGGTAGTATTTAAGGGATAGTCAAATATTTTAAGAGCTTGTTGTTATGTGGCGCATTCCATTCTCTTTGTATGTCCAGGACATAAAAAAATGAATAACGAATTCCCATTTGAGAAAAAGTATTGGAAAATTTAAGGGAATAACAAGCAATATCTCGAAAATGGTGTATTTTAACGAGATCTACAGTTTTTGTGTAGTAAAATTTTGTCCATCTCTTATGGTTTACCAGTTATGCAAAAGTCGCTCACAATGAAGAATACTTTTGGAGACATTCCCAGAAAATTCGAGAAATACATTTTATTTGTCATGAAAATATTTTAAGCATATGATATTTTAATCAAAATCGTTAGAGCCATTTTTGAGAAAATTAAAATTTTCGAAAAATGTTCCATGTAAAGGGTAATCAGGGGTGGCGGAATTTTCTTGAAAACTTTCGTGTCGCATCTCTGGAAGATACTGAATCTAAATACCAAGTTTGGTGTTTAGCCGACTGTTCGTTTCTGAGTTATGCTGTTCACAGACACACACACGGACATGTTTCCAAAAATGCTTTTTTTTGGATTCAGGGGGTCTCAAAGCATGTATTTTCGGTGAAATTTCGGCATCGAATTTTTGGGTGGAATACAATACTTCCCCTACTTACTATACGTAGTAGAGAAAGTAAAAAGGTCAGGTGTATTTCAATCATGACTTTCTGTACCAATTATCGTTTGTACAAACTATTCTTACGAAAGCTTATTTTTGTATCCACTCCTTGTTAATGGATACAACCCTTTACAGAAATAATATCATTACACATTTTATTTAGATACAAGAGCGATAAGGGGAAAACGAAACCATAGTCAGATGTTTAAAAGCCAGTGGCTATATTCTGTGCTTGAAATTGCATACTGCTTCCATATCACGAGAAACAACTCAATTACGACAGAGATTTAAAAAAAATTACGATTATTTAAAAATTGAAACCGATTATAACGCATATCTTGGAAATGGCTGAAGTCACAAAAAAGTTATTTGCAATAAATTAAGCGTTTTGAAGAGATCTACATTTTGCCTCTTTTGGTTTACCTGTTATAGGTATACACTTGCAGTAGATTATCTTTACTTTATTAAAACCACGCTTTGGGCGCCAAACTTGAAGTTTGTTGTAGCCCCACTGTTGGAGAGCTAAACTTGAAGGCGTTGCATACCCACGTATTGCGGGAGATATGCTTCTAGGAGTGTTCGCCCCACGTAGGTACAAGGTTTCCGGTGGCCTTCGCCCCACGTTTAAAATTTAACTTTTATTTTAATGTTTATTTACTTATTTATTATATATGTATATATGTATGCCTCGGCTGCGTCAGTAGTAATTTTCAGAACACGTATCTCTTAGCAGGGCTGGTGTGGCTAAAGAATGAAGGCTTACACAAATTATAATTGTATTGTACTTTGTTTATTAATCCTTCACACGATTAAATAACACTTCACTAATTTATCCTACTTTAGAGTTGTGAGATGATTGTTAAATGCACTTTTTAACACGTAAACTTTATATTATTCTCACCGCAATAAATTTTCATGTCTCACACTGAACTCGTAGCGTATCGATCGGGTACGCAATCTTGTTGCGTCTGCCGCCTGAATTTGTATATTTCCTCTATTTCAAGTCTCTGATTGACTAATCCTACTCCAATAAAATACTTTAATTTAACTTAGCTTCTTCTAGTTTTTGATTGGCTATTTATAAAGTGTTTTAAATATTACATTATTGTTCCAAGAATTACTAGTAGCATTATTAAACTTTCTAATTTAATAATGTCTCTTGGTTACCTCATTCTTAGTAACTTTCGGCTTTTACTTTGTAATTCTGTTAGCTACGGAAGACAAGTTGTTTCTATTCTCACAGCTCCTGCATTGTTAAACTACGTAATACATTTACATAACATTATTATACATGTACATCATAATATAAACATAATACAATGACTGATACATACAGTTTGTATATTATTGCATACACATATTGCTTGAAGGCGGGCTGTTATTATATTTTATATTATATAATTAGACTGTTATCATTTAAGTGTTAAAAAATACTGCCTCACATTGTATAAAATTCCTTTCGAGGAAAGAGAACTTCACAGGCCGGAAGCTTAAAGGTAAAATATTCTAAACATTCATGAAAGTATTCTAAATATAATGGCAGGATGTAAGATGTGTTTATCGGAGCAGGATACCTCGTGCACTGCAACCATTGTGATTTACTGTAACTACGCCTCCCGAGGGACAGGGATGAGGTGAAGCAGCCACAGGAGGTCCCAGATCCGCAGGCAGATAGGCCCATAGAGACGCGCAGAAGTTCCTAACATTTTCAGTTAGAACACCCGCGCACTAGTGGGGAGGAATTCAAAGAGGGCGATATAGGGACAGATCACTCTGGCGTGCACGGGGAGAAATCTTTCCAACGCGCATGCATACGCGGCAACAGCCCGGCACCGCCAGCGCCGCAGGACGTGAAAACGCACCTGAAACTGAGAGGAAATGCGAGTAAGGAGAAATCGTGGTAGAGTACACCACTCTGGCATTCGCCTTGGCGATCAGGGGAAAACCAAGAAAAACCCTATGATCAGAGTGGGCGGCCATCGGGAATCGAACCCGGGACCTCCCGAATGCGAGCCTCACAGGATATCGCTCGTTAAATACAATGGTATTTTCATAAAAATCTTTAAAGCCATTTGAGAGAATAAAACATCATCGATAATTTTTCGATGTAAAGAATAGTTCGGGGGGGGATTTCGTTTTCGTGTTATGCTGTTCAAAGACACACAGACACGCACACGCACGTGCGGACGTTCTTCTAATTTTTTTCGGAGTTCAGAGGACATCAAAACGTGTATTTTGCATGAAATCTGTATATCGAAATTTTGGGTGGAATACAGTACATCATCTACGTACTAGGTGCGTGGCAGAGACAGTAATAAAAAGGCATGGAACCACCTGTTTGTTTTTACTAATCGAACGCTGCAATGAAATACTTTTCGCTGTTACACGTGACTGCTATTAGCGTTTCTGCGAATGTACAGGCGTAGTGCATTAATTGCGTTAATTCCTCACGGGAGCGTCTCATTAAAACTCATCCTGGATAAAACGCTAAAGCATCGTTAAAACTAACAACCTGTATGGCACTATAAAAGCTGTTTAAACGACATTTTGTATTAATTTCACAAACGCGCTTGCACAAACACCCGGTTAAGTAGCTGAACAAACACCATTCAAAAGCTACAGAAGAGGTACGGAAAGCCTGCGCTTTCTTCCTGTCTGCATTTTGCAATTAAGCCTTTGATTTAAAACTGAAAACTGTTGATGCTTAAGTTATACATAAAAATCCATTAAATAAAAAGCTTATGCTTTTACATTTACATCGCTTTCTCTACCTGCTATCGTATATTACTTTTACTACTATATGCATAGTAGGCAGAAAAGATATTGCACCCAAATATTCGATATCGAAATTTCATCGAAATATAAGTTTTGGGACCCCAAGAATCAAAAATAAACTTGATATTTGGATTCAGTATCTTCCAAAGATGCGACACAAAAACATTCACGAAACTCCTCCGAATCAAAAATACCTTTACATGGAACATTTCTCGAAAATTTTGGTTTTATAAAGTTTGTCTCCAAGGATTATGATAAAAATGCCATATATTTACATAACAAATCAAATGTATATCTCGAATTTTCTGGGAATAGCCTGTGAAGTCCTCTTCATTCTGAAGGTATTTTGTATAATCTTGTATAGCTGGTAAATGTTAAGCGATAGACGAAAACGTACTACACAAAAAATGTACCCAATAATATGATGTAGAATGTTGGTAGTTGGAAGATGCTTCATGTTTATCTGCCCCACATATGGGGGCCAATTTGTCGCGGTAACTCGTGTTATCTTATTGCTGAGCGCCTGTTATTGTATACTAGTTTGAATTTTGGGTTCTTTGTCCTCCGGCTAGCTATTATTACTACTCAGTCGAGCATATCTCTTGAACAGGGTGTGTAAACGGAAAGGATTTATTACTGAAAGATAACACCGATAAAAGAATTTGTTTTTACACTTTTATTGCCGTCACTTTTAATTAATTTCACATATTGACTCTTGATACACGCCCGACTGAAACTGTTATATTTTCTAATATCACTATAATCACTTATTTGCTGCACATTATTAATTCGCGTATTTCACACTTATAACAAACTTTACGACGCGAGAGATTCTGTAGAATTGCGCGACGTATAACGCGTGAACGATTCTCTTAAACTGTGCGACGTATAACCTTTGTATGATTCTTTTGGACTGAACGACGTATTACCCGCGAATCTTTCTGTTGGACTGAACGACGTTTGCCTTGTGAATTATTCTGTCAAACTGCGCGTTACCCGTCTCTGGCACAGAATTTATACTCCCTCGCCCCAATATGCCTAAACTTTATAACAGAGCTGCTATTGGTTAATAAAACGCGCCAACATTAGCGTCTATTTTTATATCCAATCAAAATTACGCACACATATGCTCTAGGGAAAATATTCCCTCCATTTCTACAGAAAAGCGCGCTACTCTGACGTCATTTGTTTGTCTCTTCTAATTGATAAACAACTCACCCCCTCGCTCATTGTTACCCGCTCCTATTGTCAGTTTCAGTGAGGCCGTGTAAACTTATTACCTAACAATGCTTATAATTAACACACATCTCAAATCAATGTCATACAATAATGCTTATTTACACTATAATCACTCTGGCATTTACATTGTTGTGATATAAAATACTGCCACAAATGGACAGGAAGATATGAATAATTAAATAAAGAAATACTAGTAAGATAGAGGAATAATTTCAATAAACAATTTCCGTATATTTAATCAAGATATAATATAATAAGCTTGATTTTAAAATATTTATCCAAGGAAAAAGTAATTAGCGGGCCATGTTAAGAAAGTCATTGGCAACAGCAAAAGTAGCGAACGCGATAGTATAAACGTTCTTTGAATGCTGTTAATGGGTGAATTCAGTACGTTTGAATAATCACGTATGCCAGAATTCTGTGAAAGAGAAAGGAAATGAAATTTTGAGATTCAGGGAGCTACCCCATAGCATCAAGGTAATAGATGCACACGTAAGAATTGTAAGGCTCCGCGAAATAAGTAGACTTGGTGAGGTTAGTTGTAAAATAGGCGGAGCTTAAGTAATAAAAGAGCGTGTATTGCTAAAAGTAACGCCTCTTCTTTCTTTTGTTCGCGTACAGCCTTAGGGGCTTAGTATTTTATGGTGATCGGCAGTTCGTAGTGCGTAAGACCGCGCTGGAATATCAGTTATTCAGTGGTAGCCGCGGGGGGTTTTGCCGGTAAGAATTTTAGCGACTCACGGCAAGTTACGCTCCTACTTTGTTTTATTGCGGAAACAGTTATTTCAAACAGTGAAATTGCTACTACAGACGTTAGCAGGTGTAATAAGTCAACTGCTATAGTTTCGATTGCGATGATTCATAATCGAGTTCATTTATCATCAAATGGTCAGCAACTCGCTTCAATAACTGATTTCACATTATTTCACATTAAAGCTCTCAGTCAATTTAAAATGGTATTATCCTTTCACATTACACTCGTGCATATCCTGAGAAAATACCATAGCTCTACCACTGGAGCAGCTGGCGCAAGAGACAACAGAGCGAGCTACGAGATAACAACATGAGAAGCAGGTAAAGTATACTGCTTCAAAAATTGTCGCACCAGCGCGCGGCTTTAAAAATTTAGATAACGTGGTACATTATCACCCTTTAAATGACATAATTTATTTCAAATAAGTTTTTCTGTGGCATTAGCCATTTCTGAGATGTCCATTATTAAAGATTCGTTTAATATTTAGGCATTCTTTTAAGATACTGCCGATTTTCAGTTTTTTCTCGCGATGTCATGGCAACAGTATGGAATTTTAAGCCCAGCATATAGCGTCCAGTTCTTAAACATTTGACTGTCGCTGTTCTCTTTGTATCTGTAACGAAATGTGTAATTTACGGAAACGTTTATCTCGTTTAAAAGGAAGTAGATAGGAAAATAAAATTTCGTAAGAGTAATTTGTATACCCACTAATAAGTGATAGAGGACAGAGAAAATCATGTGAATGTAATATTTTATATCGGCTACAATGTTAATCGAGATAAACGTTTGCAGAAGTAGTTTCTTTACACATTTCGATGTAGGTACAAGACCGATAGGAGACCCAGTCGATAGTCAGGGGTTTAAAACTCGGCCTGCTATAGTTTTAAAATGCCATAATCTTTCTATGATGTCGCGAGAAGTCACAGAATAGCAACGAGCTTTAAAAATTGAAAATTTCAAACCTATCTTCAAAATGACTGATTCTACTAAATATCATTTGAGATGAATTGTATATTTTAAAGAAATCTACATGTTTTCTCTTTATTTTATGTCGCTTTAACTACTGGTGATATTGCGATGGATCTGTTAGGAGATATCTCGAGGCTCGCTGTGTGGCGGGCAGCTAGTCTTCTAGGTCTCTTCCCTGTACCATACCACACTGCTTCCTCACATGTCCATAGAGTCCTTAATACTAGTCAACTGTACCTCTGCTTCTATAGGTGTCGGGCAGATAGCTTCGACACTAGTTCACAGGGATTTTAGTGCCAGGCAATCGTACCTCTACTTACACACGTGCCGGGCAGATGGCATTAGGGTGCCATCCAGGCATCCTTCTTTCACTGTCTGTAAATAAATGGCAGAGCATTCGGTGTTGTTCTATTTTAATTTTTACTATTGTTTTATACGTAGGGTGGTATTTTGGTCATGGTATTAAATATTCGATCCGATGGTGACTGAGAGAAACCACGAAAACAACCCAGCCAGATCGGTTGGTCCACGGGATTTGAACCGGGACCTCCCGAGTTGCTGCCTGAGCCATCCCTCTCAGTTCTACATTTTTTTGTAGTATGCTTTTGTCTATCTCTTATGGTTTACTGAAGGGTGTCCCATAAAGAACGGAATTTTTAAATTGCGCACCTGCTTCAGTTTGTTAGTTTGCCGGACCTGACATTTAAGCGAATTGTCATCTGTTTATATTGCGATTAACGATTATCATTTGTGCGTATGGTTATCAGCTAAAATGGAGCGATACACGAAGGATCAAAGCGTCCAGATTTTGAAAGTGCATTACAAGTACGGTGAATGGTATGCAGAGACCTTTCGAAGATTTCGTGTAATTTTTGATAGGCAAAATGGGCCTAATGTTTCCAAGCGCATAGACTGGTAAGTAAATTTGAATATACAGGATCAATAGTGAACATCACATCACCTGGACGTCCTCGTTCTCGTCCATCGACACAGAATGTCGCCCTAGTCAGACAGAGCGTTGCTATGAGCCCAGTGAAGTCCATTCGCCGTCGTTTCCAAACATTTGGCACTTCCAAAAGCAGGTGGCAGCGAATTTTAACAAAAGATCTCTATTTGCATCATTTTAAGATCCAACTAACACAAAATCTGAAGCCGATGGACCATTTGAAGCGTCCAAAATTTACGGATTGGTTATTCACTAAACAAGAATTCCATAGTGATTTTCATAAGAAAATAATATTTAGTGACGAGGCACACTTTCAGCTTAATGATTATGTTAATAAACAAAACTACCGGATTTAGGACACAGAGAATGCTGGCATGGTCCGTGAGAAGTGTCTGTATCCAGAATGAGTCACTGTCTGGTGCGGATTATGGGCTGGCGGAGTAATTGGGTCATATGTTTTTGAAGACGAGACTAGAAGAGCAGTGACAGTGAATGGTGATCGTTATCGACACATAACACAGTTTTTATGGTCGCAATTACAAAACTTGAATGTGGAAGACTTGGTGTCCCAACAGGATGGGGCAACCTGCCACACTGCTGTTGAAACAACAAGGTTGCTGACAGAAAGATTCCCTGCTCGTGTCATCTCTCGGAACGGCGATCAGGACTGGCCACCGAGATCATGTGATTTGACACCATGTGATTATTTTTTGTGGGGTATGTCAAATATTGTGTTTATGTGAACAATCCACGAACCATCGCCCAACTAAAGGCAGAAATTAAACGTGTCATGGGTGAAATTCAAGCGGAAATTTTCCTCTACAGTCGTTGAAAATGTTGTCCACAGAGTGAATGTGTGCAGACGAAGCCGTGGAGGACACTTACCCAATGTTTTGTTTCATGTTTAATCGCAGACTTTGTGCTTCATATTGACATAAGAATGTAAGTCGCCATTGGGGTATGACATCTCAATACAATTTGAGATCTCCTTGTGGTTTACCGGGAAAAATGCAAGTCAGCTGGAAAATTTAATGGCGTGCTGGCATGTTGCCATGGTAGCTCAGTGGTTAGAGCAACCGGACGGAGACCGGGAGATCCGTGGTTCAAATCCCGGCTATGGCATTGAATTTTTCAGTCATCTGATTCTACTTTTCCAACCATGTCCCTCACACAGCTTGTGTGAAAGAACAATTAATTCCAATAATAATATTAGCAATTTTCAAACAAATTGTGTTTTGTTATTAAATTAAAAATTGCGTTCCTTATGGGACATTCTATAGTTATAAAAATTATACAAAATTTCTCCCGAATGAAGAGGGTGTCGTACGTCAAGTAAATATTATAAATATGTGGTATTTTAATCAATATTTTTGGAGCCGTTTTTGAGAAAATCGAGAATTTCGGAAAATCTTCCATGCAAAGGGTAGTTTGGTGTGGGGGTTTTCTTTAAAATCTTCCTGTTAAATATGAGGTTTACCGGACATTTCGTTTTTGAGTTATGCTGTTCACACACGCACAGACGCGCGGCGCGCAACCTATAATTTTAATATCATACAGAACCGGCTATTCCTAGCAACCGATGAAAAATCCCTTGAAATTCACTCAAAAGGTTGTGCAACGTCGGCGGAAGGTCTGTCTTCGTTAACCTTCCCACGCAAGTCTTCCAAGTTCCGAAAATACTGCATAGTCTGTACGTAACCGTTTGGTGATGGAACAATCATCTGTCGGAATAACCAAGCAATGTTTTAGATAATAACCACAGTAAGTGAAAATTAAACCTTTGTTCCTTGTTTTGATCCCATAGTTACTAAGTAACATAAAAGCTACATGTTTTTACATAATACAGTATCTCTTAACAATAACAACCTAACGGAGCTGAAGCTGGTGAAACTTAAGAGGCCCTTCTCCCAGGCGAAACACTTTGGAAGGGACACACAGTCTGCAACCATCGAGAAAAAACATTCTTTTTTCTCTATTTTATTTTACGTCTCTTTAACTCCTTGGTCATATCGCGACGAATCTGTTGGTGAATAACTCTTAGAACGATATGTGATGGACAGTTAGCCTTCTAGGTCTCATGCCTGTAACTACCTACTTCATGTCATGTAGATGGCATTAGTGTGCCGCCCAGTTCATCCGCCGCCCTCACACAGAGAGGCGGACAGTTAGTCTTCTAGGTCTCATCCTGTAACCACCTGCTTCATGCCGTGCAGATGGCATTAGGGTGCCGTCCAGTATAACCGCCGCTCTCACACAGAAAGGCGGAAAGTTAGCCTTCTAGGTCTCATGCCTGTATTCATTTGCTTCATGTCGTGCAGATGGCATTAGTGTGCCGTCCAGTTCATCCGCCGCCCTCACACAGAGAGGCGGACAGTTAGCCTTCTAGGTCTCATGTCTGTAACCATCTGCTTCATGTTTTATGGCATTAGGGAGTCGTCCAGTCCAACCGCCGCCCTCACACAGAAAGGCGGACAGTTAGCCTTCTAAGTCTCATCCCTGTAACCACGTGCTTCATGCCGTGCAGATGGCATTAGGGTGCCGTCCAGTCCAACCGCCGCCCTAACACAGAAAGGCGGACAGTTAGCCTTCTAAGTCTCATCCCTGTAACCACGTGCTTCGTGCCGTGTAGATGGCATTAGGGTGTCGACCAGTCCATCCGCCGCCCTCACACAGAAAGGCGGACAGTTACCCTTCTAGGTCTCATCCCTGTAACCACCTGCTTCATGCCGTGCAGATGACATTAAGGTGTCGTCCAGTCTAACTGCTTACATTGTCTGTAGATAGATGGCATAACATTCGCTATTATCACTTATTTTTCATTTTACTGTTGTTTTAGACTTATGGCGGAACTTTGCGTCGTGGTATTAAATATCCAATCCGGTATTTACCTTGGCGACTGAGGAAAACCACGAGAAATCCTCAGACGGATTGGTCGGCCCACGGGATTTTCTCAGTTGTTAATTATAAAATATCGGTTGACTGATTTCTGATATTAGCTGTATACAATTTTCCCTCTTTATACAACTATTTAACATACGCTGCAAACCATAAAGGAAATCTAGTAGCACACAAGGGAATAAAGCAAAACGTTCTTAATTGAGGGTTATTTAAATACGTTCGCATTGGGATATTCCATTCCCTTTTGTTTAGCTGTATCTTAGTTGCTAAACTGTAACCATTTGGAATGAAATATTCGCTGCATTTGTCTTATATTCTGTGAAGTAATGACAACTATTTTTTACTTTATGGTATTCTCATTTAAAAGTCAAGGCCTTCTTCGTAATTTGAACTATAATGTATTCGTATTCAAGTACAAGGGCTTTGTAAATCCTTTTTAATCTTTTAGTAATGTATGAAATGAAATTAGAAGTGAATTATTGTCCCATGTTCATCAGAACAAAATGGGATTTTCGATGGTGAAAGAATTATCCATAATCGGTTGAGTGGTTTTTGGAATTACTCTAAGCACACGCACACATACAAGTTTTCTGTGTTTATAGTATTAATACAGATTTTTATTTTAAAATAGTACGCTGTATTTTACCACGCTTCTCTTTGCGGATGATTAAACAGTAATAGTGCTGGATGAAAGTGGTCTATAAAGAGATGTATTTAGTTTAAACCAAACAGCTGGAAAATATAATCTGCAAATATCAGAAAGCAAAATAGTCATGGATTTCAATGGTAAACAATCAATGAGGATTAAGATAGTTTTATATGATAAAACGGTGGAGCAAGAAATGAATTTTAATTATTTGGGGTATCCGCTGGCCGTAATACAACAAATGAATTAATAAAAAAATTGAATTTATTTCAACAGATATGTGGCACAATTAAAAGGTCATTAAAAAGAAAAGTAAGAAGAGAAAATGCGTTAAAATTTTACAAAGTACGAGCAGTACCAATTCTGTTATAGTATGAGTCGGAATGCTGAATAATAAAGCTCTTAAAGAAGAATAAAGGCAACTGAAATTAGATTTTTAAGATAAGGGTATACTTCATAGGATAAAAAGAAAAAGAATTCGAAATGAATTGTGTAATATAATAAACAAGATTGAAGAATGGAAAAAGAGCGTATACATCTGAATATTTTAAAATACAGTGCTTTTCCTTCACACAGTGGCAGGCGCATGGCGGTTTGCGTGCCAGACGCCGCAGCTCGGAAACCCGTCGAAAGTTATTATAGCCCCGCAACCGCTTCACGTTCCTATATTTACAATTACAATGGTAATAAGCGCTTAGCTTATCGTAGGAGGCTTTGAAAATGTTTTCCTTTTGTATCCGTACGTTTATGGTAACTTTGCATTAAATTTTATTTAACACTGGAGATTTCAATCTCCGAAATTGAGTGAATTTCTCCCCTGACGTTTTCTTTTAGTTCAATGTATGGGGTTTGTTACACACCCCTATTACTTTCTCTACTACGTATAGTAAGTAGGGGAAGTATTGTATTCCACCCAAAAATTCGATACCGAGATTTCACCGGAAATATATGTTTTGAGACCCCCTGAATAAAAAAAAACATTTTTGGAAACATGTCCGTGTGTGTGTCTGTGAACAGCATAACTCAGAAACGAACAGTCGGATAAACACCAAACTTGGTATTTACGTTCAGTATTATCCAGAGATGCGACACGAAGGTTTTCAAGAAAATTACCCCACCCCAGATTACCCTTTACATGGAACATTTTTCGAAAATTTTAATTTTCTCAAAAATGGTTCTAACGATTTTGATTAAAATATTATAAGTTTAAGATATTTTTATGACAAATGAAATGTATATCTCGAATTTTCTGGGAATGTCTCCTAAAGTATTCTTCATTGTGAACGACTTTTGCATAACTGGTAAACCATAAGAGATAGACAAAATTTTACTACACAAAAATGTAGATCGCGTCAAAATACACAATTTATGTACTATACATTTTTGTTACTGAGTGAAGCATTTTAGAGATATTGCTTGTTATTCCCTTAGATTTTTCATTACTTATACTTTTTCTCAAATGGCAATTCGTTATACATTTTTTTGTCCTGGTAATACAAAGAGAATACTGCGCTTAGCAACCAGCTCTTAAAATATTTGACTATCGCTTAAAGCCTACCAATTCCCCTTGCATCTACAAAAAAATTAGCAATAAGATTAACATCTCGATTAACATGAAGCATATGGAGAATAGGCGTTTGTAAAAATAGTTTGTATATGATTAGAGAAAGTCATGTGAGTGTAACACATCAGATTTTGTTTCAAGTTTCCCCAGACATAAAAATCACATACAGTTAAATCAGGGTATCGCAAGGGCTACAATTGTTTACTAACTACCGTATCTTCAAAAAATATTTGAATTAAAAGTCAATGGCTCATAAGCTGTATGCGCTGGAGTAAAGCCTTATTGGGAAAATCCTGACTGATATTCAACGTCGATGACTGTTAAAAATGGTGTAGGCAAGTCATTCCTGTAACCCCCTGCATTACCTTTTAAATGCAGAGTGAGTGTTAAATCCACCGCAATGGAAATGCAGGACAAAGGTTCAAAAATGCAGCTTCCACGACTGTCACTGACGACATTCTCTCCTGACTTGCAGTCTGTGTTTTGTGTGTTGCAGATAGTGTGATTTAAATAACGTAGAAGCAGAATGATTCGGTATTCATTCCAGAAACAAGTCGAAATGGTGTCCGTGTGTGGTCAATGGCGGAAACGGTGGAGAAATAGCACGGACGTACCGAGCCAAGTGCCCTGACAGGCAGCACCACCCACATCCACAACATTTGGAGCCATTTTTCGGCGTTTATGTGAGAATGGGTCCTTTGAGACAGACGAACGTTCAGGTGGACCGCGGACTCTGCGCACACCAGATGTGGAGGAACATGTTCTCCGTAATATTGAGAACAGTCTGGTACAAACTCCAGGCAATTGGCTGCCAACATGGTGTAAGCCAAAGGAGGGTTATCTGTATCCTACATGATAACCGCTACATCACCTCCAAAGTATGTAGGGATTATCACCGGCGGATTTTCCTCCACGGGAAAGATTCATTCGCTGGTTTGTGCAACAGGTAATTACCATTATGGAATTTCTGTCTTCAGTCATCTTCACCTATGATGTGACCTTTGGTAGAGATGTCATCACTAACCTGCATAATCATATCTGTGGGCCACAGAAGATTCTCACCGAATGGTTGAAGTGTCTCAGCAATGTTGGGCAGGGATCATTGGCGACCGCCTACTTGGACCAGTTCTTCCACAACACCTGAAGGAGAAATGTTATCTGGACTTCCTGAAAAACACTCTGCCTCCATTCCTAGAGAAAGTGCCTTTGGCAATGCGACAGGCAATGTGGCTGCAACACGCTGCAGTGCCAGCCCACTCCCGCATTAATGTTCGCCGACACCTTGAGGCAGTATTTTATATCACAACACTGTGAATGCCAGAGTGATTGTAGTGTAAATTAATATTATTGTATGACAATGATTTTAGATGTTTGTTAGCCATAAGTATTGTTAGGAAATAAGTTTACCGGTCTCACTAAAACTGACAATAGGAATGGGTAACAATGAACCGATGGGGTGAGTTGTTTATTATTAGAAGAGACAAACAAATGACGTCAGGGTAGCGTGCCTTTCTTTAGAAATGGAGGGAATATCTTTCCTTGAGCATATGTGTTAGTAATTGTGATTGGCTGACAAAACAGACGCTAATGTTGGCGCGATTTGGTAACCAATAGTAGCTCTATTATAATGTTTAGGCATTTCGGGGAGAAGGAGTATATATTCTCGAGCTATAAGCATGTTTCACGCAGTTCTAAGAAATCTTTCGCGAGGTACACATCACGCAGTCTTGAAAAGTCATTCGCGAGGTACATGTCGCGCAGTCTTGAAGAATCTATCGTGAAGTGCAGATTATATAGTTTGGAAGAATCTCTCGCGTCGTAAAGTTGGTTACAAAATGTGAAGTACGCGGCAACTAATACGACAGTAATTACATTCGGAAACATAACAGTTTCAGTCAGGCGTGTATAAAGATTAAAGATGTGAACTATTAATTAAGTGTGACGGCAATAAAAGTGTAGAAACAAATTATTTTATCAGTGTTGTCTTTTAGAAACAACTCCTTTCCGTTTATACGCCCTGCTCAGAGACACTTGCTTGACTGAGTAATAATAGCTAGCAGGAGGACAAAGAACCCAAATTTTAAAATAATAAAATAACAGGCGCCCAGCAAATAAGATAACACGAGAGATTACCGCGAAAACCTCAACATCATCTTCCCCAGACGTTGGTTAGGACGTAGAGGGTCTATTGCATGGCCTGCTCGATCACCGGACTTAAACCCCCTGTATTTTTGCTTGTAGCGGCATCTGAAAAGCGTTGTATACGGTGAGCCTGTTACTAATGTTCAGGCCCTTCATCAGCGTGTCTACGTAACCTGTGACGATATTCGGACACAGCCCATTCGAACAAGTGAGGGAATCCATGATGCGACGTGTGAATACGTACATTGCATCCCAAGGAGGCCACTTTGAACATCTGCTGTGACATGGACGAGATTCAGACCATATACTGTGTGCCAGGGCTCTTTGTTTGATGTCGTTCTTCTGTGCCATCTACCGTGGAAACTATGCACTTCCGGACACAAGCTGTAGGAACTTTTGTGCCCCATTTACAGTCGGAAATCATCCCCTTAAGTTTGTCGGTGGACTTCAAACTCATCCTGAATAGGTTTTTTATTCTGTATGCATTTACTGCACACCGATTTTCGTGCCATGCAAGGGAATTTGTGTATAAAGTCGGATATCTCTGTACTCCAATATCTGCTACGAGGGTTCTATTTATATTTTGGGCCTAGTAATTAAAACAAAGTAATTTCTGATTGAAAACTGTTTTATTATTTTTCAAAATATTCTCCTTTATGATCAATACACTTTCGTAAGCGTTTGAACTATTTGTCAAAGCATTTATTCCAGTCTTTTTGAGACACCTTCAAAACATGGGTTTTGAAGGCTTCAACTAAAATTGTTGTCCACGAAATTTATTCTTGATGCTCGGGAACAAAAAGAAGTCATTGGGTACCAAATGAGGACTGTATGGCGGATGATCCATCTATTCAATTTTTTGAGCCTTCAAATACTCTGTTGTTAGACGAGATGTTTGTGCGCTCGCATTGTCTTGATGAAGAACGATCCTACGGTTCTTGTTGGTTTTCCTTACTTCACGGAAGACTTCCGGCAAACAAATGGTTGTGTACCATTCGGCATTGACCGTTTTACGTCCCTCTAAAGGCACTGTTGCCACATGGCCAGTTTTGCTGAAAAAGCAGGCGACCAGAACTTTTGTTCGATTTGCTTCATCTTGAAACACCCATACAGTCGACTGCTGTTTATGTTCGGCTCATACGCATAGATCCATGATTCGTCACCTATTACAATCTTATATACGTCTTTTGAGGCACCGCCATTGTATTTCTTGAGCATTTTTGTACACCAATCGACACGAACATCTTTTTGAGATTGCGTCAAATTATGTGGGATCTAACGAGAGCAAACCTTTTTCATGGCTAAATAATCATGCAATATTTTATATACGCTGGTGGATCTAATGCCTAGGGTTGCCTCAATCTCACAATATGTCGCATGACGATCTTTCATTATTAGTTTTTGCACACAGCAATGTTTTCTGACACAACAACTGATTTTGGACGACCTTCACGAACTTCATCATTAAGCGAAAGGCGGCCACGATTAAATTCATTATACCAGCGTTTCACAGTGGCTTCATCGCCAAATGTGGAAGTTAGTTGATCGATGTACTTTTGCTTTGATAATCCACGTCGAAAGCCGTAATAAATCATTGCACCAGCATTTTCACGAGTGAATTCCATGTTTTTATTGACACACAATTTTCAAGCCAAGGCTAAAAATATAAATAGTGCCCCTCGTATTTTGCAACGAAACATACCTATATAAATGGAGCCATGCTTCGTCAGAGAAGAATATTATAAACGTAAGACAATTACTTTGTCATTTCGCAAAATAAAATTACAAGAATTTATTAGACTCCGATGATCACATGAAAAGTAAGGTGCATGCAGCAAACCCAACACTTTGGAAGAACTAAAAGAAAAATCAGGCTAAAAGTTCAGTTAATTTCGGGTATTGAACATTCTAGTGTGAACGAAAATTTCCTGAAAACATGCCAGAAATATGCGGAAAGAGAAGGACATCTACAACGTCTATAACTATTTCGGTGGTAGTCCGAGCTGCAGCGGCCGACGCGCCAGCACCTGCGGTGGCCATGTGTGAAGAAAAATCACTGTATATACCAAAAGGTAACAGGATTCGTGGCCGACCTAATAAGTGATGGTTCGAGCAGTTACTTAATTTAAATGGAACCGGAACAGACTAATAATAATAATAATAATAATAATAATAATAATAATAATAATAATAATAATAATAATAATAATAATAAGAGGCAGTATTTTATATCATAACATGCTGTGAATGCCAAAGTGATTGTAGTGTAAATTAATATTGTTGTATGCACTGGATTTTAGATGTTTGTTATCCATAAGTATTGTTAGGAAATAAGTTTACACGACCTCACTGAAACTGACAATAGAAGTGGGTAACAATAAACCGAGGGGGTGAGTTGTTTATCAATAAGAAGAGATAAACAAATGACGCCAGGGTAGCGTGCCCTTTTTAGAAATGGACGGAATATCTTCCCTAGAGTATATATGTTAGTGGTAGTGATTGGCTGACCAAAACAGACGCTAAAGTGGGCGCGATTTGGTAACCAATAGCAGCTGTATTATAATGTTTAGGCAATTCGAGGTGAAGGAGTATATGTTCTCGAGCCATAAGCAAGTGTCGCGCAGTTTTGAAGAATCTTTCACGAGGTACACGTCACGCAGCTCCGAAGAATCTCTCACGAGGTGCACGTCGCAGAGTTAGATACAAATGTAAAGTACGCGAAGTAATTGGTGCGCGGCAACTAAAACGACTGTAGTTACATTCGTAAATATCACAGTTTCAATCAGGCGTGTATAAAAATTAAATAAGTGAATTATTAATTAAGTGTGACAGCAATAAAAGTGTAGAAACAATTTTTTTATCAGTTTTATCTTTTAGCAACAACTCCTCTCCGTTTACATACCCTGTTTAGAGACACTTACTCGACTAGTTATAATAGCTAGCCGGAGGACAATGAACCCAAATTTATAATAATAAAACAAGAGGCGCCCAGTAAATAAGATAACACGAGCCATGAGAACTGCGACAAATAATAATAATATTAATAATAATAATACTAATAAAATATCCTTGCGTAAATATGTGGAAGCTGCAGGCCAATACGATACAAAGAAGAACTTTTAAGTACTTCTCGATGCCATTTGAAGATGTACTTTAATAAAACATAGGTTTCGGTTTAATGGGAAATTCATGTGGGCCAATACTGCTGACTGTACGGCATATTGTTTTGTATAGCCGGAGGAATCCAGACCATAAGAAAGCCATTACGAAGACGGTCAGAAGACGACCTTTTCTGCGACCGGCAACTTTTTTGCTTATAGCGCTTCGGAAGAGTTTTATCTTCTTTCCGTGCTCCAAAACGGGAGGCGCTCTCGAATAAAACTGGGATGTCCACTCATAAAGTGCCAAGAGAGACAGAGGAACAGGAAACTCTGACTGGACGTCCAGGATATCATATTAAAAAGCACACGTTCAGAAAATCAGTACCAATGGAAATGTAGGGGTACGGCTCCCAGCCTCGGACGTTTAAGCAAACTCATAAAATTTCGATTAAATATGGTTAATATGAAATTTAGCACATATATTCTCAAATAAAAGAACAAAGATAATGTTAATATAAGAGTGAATATTACAATCACAAGAATTTAAGACGATATTTAAAGTATTTTTGATATGATGAAACAGGGATACTTGGCGTCGGACACCTAGTTTTTTACTTTCAGTTTTTTGCTCCTGAATCTACTTTTTGCTTTCTCTACTACATATAGTAAGTAGGGGAAGTATTGTATTCCACTCATACCGGGATTTCACCGGAAATACATATTTTGAGAGCCCCTGAATCCAAAAAAAGCATTTTTGGAAACATGTCCGTGTGTCTGTGAACGCATAACTCAGAAACGAACAGTCGGATAAACACCAAACTTGGTATTTAGGTTCAGTAACTTCCACAGATGCGACACGAAGGTTTTCAAGAAAATCCCTCCACCCCAGATTACCCTTTACATAGAACATTTTTCGAAAATTTTAATTTTCTCAGAAATGGCTCTAACGATTTTGATTAAATATTATATATTTAAGATACTTTTATGACAAATAAAATGTATATCTTGAATTTTCTGGGAATGTATCCAAAAGTATTTTCCATTGTGAACGACTTTTGCATAACTGGTAAACTATAAGAGATACACAGAACTTTACTACACAAAAAAGTAGATTGCGTTAAAATAAACAATTTATGTCATATACATTTTTTTTATTGAGTGAACCATTTTCGAGATATTGCTTCTTATTCCCTTAAATTTTCCAATACTTATACTTTTTCTCAAATGGGAATTTGTTATTCATTTTTTTATGTCCTGGACATGCAAAGAGAATGGAATACTCCACATAGCAACCAACTCTTAAAATATTTGACTATCGTTTAAAGCCTAGCAATTCCCCTTGCACCTACAAGCAAATTAGCAATAAGGTTAACATCTCGATTAACATGAAGCATATGGAGAATAAGCGTTTGTAAAAATAGTTTGTACAAGAGTAGAGAAAGTCATGTGAGTGTAACATATCAGATTGTTTTCAGAACCATTCTTACAAATACACAGATAACAATTTTAACGTAATTGTTTTGTGCCTATATGTTACTTCCCGCACTGCATTATAGTTTATTGGTAGTGACTTTATATGATTTGCAGCGTTCACACTTTAGTACTAAATTAACCAAGTTGTTCTCCAAATATACTCTTGGTAAGACGTTCAATCTACAACATTAATCTGTAAGTATTACTTGCGAGGGCTCTCTCAGAAGTACCGGAACTGACAAAGGAAACACAGAAATTTTGGGAAACAAAACATCTTTATTTCTCTATATAGTCTCCTTTCAGCTCGATACACTTTTCCCAGCGATGTTCAATAGCTTCGATACCCTGTTTATAGTGAAAACCGTCGAGTTCTGCAAAATAGCCATCAACTGCAGACTCCACCTCTTCATTGTTGGCAAATCTTTTACCACCAAGCCATTTCTTCAACTTTGGAAACAGAAAATATTCAGAGGCTGCTAAGTCTGGCGAATAGGGTGCACGAGGAAGCAATTCGAACTTTAACTCATTGATTTTGGCCACGGTGATAATGGATGTGTGAACTGATGCATGGCCTTGATGAAACAGAACTTTTCTTTTCGCTAAATGCGGCCATTTTTGCTTGATTTCATCATTCAAATGCTGCAATAAGTTAGCACAATACTCGCCATTGATTGCTTTTCCTTTTTGAAGATGATAAATAAAAATTACCCCACGCTCATCCCAAAAAACTGACCTTGCCGGCAGATGGAACTGTCTTCGCCTTCTTTGGAACCGATTCTCCGCTTTCAATCCACTATTTTGACTGTTCCTTCGTCTCAGGTGTGAAGTGATGGACCCATGGTTATGAATTGGCCCAAAAAACTCGGCTTTATTGCAGTGAAACATCGCCAAACACTCGACTGATACATCCTCACGACGCTGCTTTTGTTCCATTGTGAGTATACGCGGCACCCATCTTGCGCACAACTTTCTCATGTCTAAATTTTCAGTTAGTGTGCGATGTACGGCACTTTTTGAGATGCCTACGATGTCTTCTAGATTGCGCAATTTCAGTCGACGGTCATCCAATATCATTTTGTGGATTTTCTTCACAATATTTGGCGTGATCACCTCATTTGGCCGACCACTGCGATGTTCGTCTTGGCAGCTCGTACGGCTTCGCTTAAACTCTGCCACCCAATGTTTTAGTATTGTAAACGAAGGAGAAGACTCCCCCAGCGTAGAATCTAGCTCAGCTTTAATATTAATTGGACTAAGACCTTTCAAATGAAAGTATTGTATCACATAACGATGGCCAGTTTTGTCCATGTTTACACATTCGCTGAGAGAGTTCACTATTAATGGCTGCCAAACAATTACTAAACAACGTAGCATCGTCAAAGTTAAAACTTAAGCTTTATAAGGGTGGTACTTTTTACCATAGTCATTTGTTAGAAACAACTACCGCTATATATATCCGTTATCTAACCATTCATTTTCAAGAGGATAGTTTTCCACTTTAGTAACAACCAGATACTAGGGCAGTCCCAGAAGTACCCGACCTGGCGTATATAGTATCTGGTTGTTACTAAAGTGGAAAACTATCCTCTTGCAAATGAATGGCTAGATAACATGGATCGGACGTGGATCGGCTATTTGTGTAGGTGTACATAGGTTTACATTTGAATACTAAATATATGCTTTATGTAAATTTATTTTGTTTTACTAATATATGGCATAGTTACGTCGTTCGGCGAAAAATTATTGTATGAATTACAGTATCTTTGTTGCAAGATGCATGAACAAATGTTTTTCTTTTAAATATTTAGGAAATTTTTACAATCAATAAATGCGTAAACATTTAATTAACCCTGATATTGAATTCAACTATATCCTCACATACTTGATCATAATAATGTACAATCACATTGCCTTTGGCTCTTTCTGTCTGTATCTGTCTTTTGATCTCTATAACAGGTTCAAAGTACCGTGTGCGAAGATGAAGAATAATTAGAATTAATTCACTCACGGAAAGGATGTATTTCACAAATTTAGAATAGGGCAAAAATACTTCAAATTTTTACGAGTGCATTCTCCTACCCGAGCCGCTACCAAAGTCCAACTCGTCGTCCTCTCTGTCTACAACAGACTCTCTCTCTTCACCGATGTGCTTCGGGGCCTGCCCACAGTAGGTCGGTTCCAAAACACACCACCTGCGGCCACGGGATTGGAAGTTGTCGTGTCCAATGACGAGTTCGTTGAGGCGGATGGTCTAGAGATGTGACCACTTTGTTATGGTCACGAAACGGCCGCTATAGATGAAAATCTCGTACCAAAAGTGTGAGGGAAGCGTACAAACTGTTACATTTCTTAATGTTCCCATTTCTTACAGGAGGTAGCATAATTCCAATCTTCATTAAATGTCTTGCGGTATATGATGAATTCTGTTTAAACATCTGGCTTCAAATCTGTTTTTTATACATTTGCTTTTAACATTGCTGATCATTTTTTGGTTGCTGTAATAGAGCATTTTTATAGTGACAGCCCCAATCAGCGCCTTTCGCATAGGCAGAATCGGTCAAATTTGGCCTATCTTCATTCACCTCGGTAAGCTGACTTGGCAGATATGTCAATTCAGGTGTTCAAACCGGGAACATCCTCTATTGAACTAAGAACTAAGATGGACTCACACACGTGGTATAAATCAGCTTATTTAGAATTAAAAAATCTGATGTGTTACACTCACATAACTTTCTCTACTCCTGTACAAACTATTTTTACAAACGCTTATTCTCCATATGCTTCATATTAATCGAGATATAAATTTTATTGTTAATTTTCTTGTAGATGCAAGGGGAATTGGTAGGCTTTAAGCGATAGTCAAATATTTTAAGAGCTGGTTGCTATGTGGAGTATTCCATTCTCTTTGTATTACCAGGACAAACAAAATGAATAACGAATTTGAGAAAAAGTATAAGTATTGGAAAATTTAAGGGAATAGCAAGCAATATCTCGAAAGTGGCTCACTCAAAAAAAATGTATATGACATAAATTGTGTATTTTAATGCGATCTACATTTTTTGTGTAGTAAAATTTTGTCTATCTCTTATGGTTTACCAGTTATGCAAAAGTCGTTCACAATGAAGAATACTTTTGGAGACAATCCCAGAAAATTCGAGATATAAATTTCATTTGTCATGAAAATATCTTAAACATATGATATTTTAATCAAAATCGTTAGAGCCATTTTTGAGAAAATTAAAATTTTAGAAAAATCTTCCATGTAAAGGGTATTCTGGGATGGGGGGAATTTCTTGAAAACCTTCGTGTCGCATCTCTGGAAGATACTGAACCTAAATACCAAGTTTGGTGTTTATCCGACTGTTCGTTTCTGAGTTATGCTGTTCACAGACACACACGGACATATTTCCAAAAATGCTTTTTTTGGATTCAGGGGGTCTCAAAACATGTATTTCCGGTGAAATCTCGGTATCGAAGTTTTGGGTAGAATACAATACTTCCCCTACTTACTATACGTAGTAGAGAAAGTAAAAAACAACACACGTCGTCCGGGACTACCCGCTGCACGTGTGTCCGGGGCTACGGGCCGTGCAACTGTGTATTGAAACAACGATGAACGGGTTACTCATGGCGTCTTACAGTATTATTGACCATTAACACACAAGGAATAAACCATTTACAACATATAATTGACATACAATTAAGATAGCGTACCAGTTACTTTGGTAATTAATATTAAGAATTGAGCGTGGGGAAAAATTTGCCTTTATTGTCCGGCACAAATCAGCAACAACGTTTTCCTTTCAGCACTAAACACCAAAACTTTGCTGTTTCCTGTTGCGTCTTCAGCTACAGCATAAAGCGAAACCAAACATCATCTGCTATCTGTCCACAATCCTGTAAACTAATTATGGTCCGGGGCTAGTGGCCGCCCGGCCGTAGGAATCATTCCCTAAATGGTTTTGGCTGAGGAAACACATAACGCGTTATTCAGAGACCGGAAACAAGTTCTATGTATTGTAAAATGTTATAACTGTTCTCCTATAACGTTATTGTGGTCATAAACTTTAGCAATATTCGAAGGTGAAGCAATTTTTCTTAGTTTTTCAATTTTGATATGTCATACTGTAAGCAAGAACTGGCAATTTTTAATTTCTTGGCCACGTGTCTAACAGGGAGAGGAAGTATTGCATTTCACCGGAAAAATGTTTTGAGGCCCTCTAAATAAAGAAAAAAGCATTTCTGGAAAAACGGTCCCTATGTGTGTATGAACATTACTCAAAAAAACAATGTTCCATAAATACATTCTTGGTATTTAAGTTCCAAAGATGTGGCACGAGAATTTTCAAGAAAACTACCCTTTACGTGGCAAAAAGTTCCATATGTTTTTATTTTCCCAGAATATCTAAAGATTTTGATTAAAGTACCATTATGTTTAAGATATTTTCATGTATATCTTGAATTTTCTGAGTATACCCTGTGAAGTCCTACGGAAGGAGTTTCGTATAATGTTGTATAACGTGTGAATCATAAGAGACAAAAGCATTATATAGAAAAATGTATTTTCAATTTATTTGTAATAACTTTTTTTGTGGCATCAGCCATTTCCGAGATCTATGTCATTATTGGTTTGAATTTTTCAATACTACATAAAACTGTTGTTGCTATTCCGTTGTTTCTCATGTTGTAGAAAGCGCATAGAATTTCCGGGCTAGTATATTTGACTAACGATGCTACCTTTGCACCTGTAACGAAATGTGTAGATAATGAAGCTATTTCAGTAAATGTTTATCTCGGTTAACTTAAAGTGGAGAAAGTCATGAGAGTGTAGGAGTAGGACTAGGACTAGGTGCGGAGCTGAACTTAGCACCTCGACCTACAAGATCTTTTGTGCCTGAAACCCCTGATGGGATCCCCCCTAGAGAGAAGACAGAGGGTGACCAGACCAGGAGGCACGACAGGGCAGAGAGCAGGGTCCCTACCTTTTACAGATTGAAACTTGGCAGCAGGTGGAACCAGCTCCCCCACCCCCTGCAGGCTTGCACATCCCTGTGCGGGGGCGGGACTCGGAGACGGCCTCCATTCCTGGGGACGAAAGGTAACATAGAGCATCCTTTTCTCCTGGAATGCAACGCCAAGAATCTCGCCGACCAAGGGGATGAGAGGTAAAGTGAAATGAGGATGGAGATGAAATGAAGGGACAGGAAATTTGGAGAATGTAATGAATAATTCGCAGCATTCGCATAACGACCCCGGGGAAACCCCTAAAAAAGACCCATGGGTCAGGAAAGGCCCCCCGGGAATCGAACCCACGACCTCTGGAATGCGGGTTACAGACGTTACCGCCTGAGCTTTCCCGCTCGGTCATATGAGTAAAACACACGTACATAGTAGGTAAAGAAGGTATTGCCTTCCACCCAAAAATGCGATATAGAGATTTCACTGGAAATACATGTTTTGAGGCACCCTGAATTTAAATAAACCATATTTAAAAAAATGTCTATATGTGTGTCTGTGAACAGCATAAATCAAAAACGAAAAGTCGTATAAATACCAAACTTGATATTTAGATTCAGTACCTTCCAAAGATACGACACGAAGATTTTCAAGAAAATTCCCCTACCCCAAACTACACTTTATATAGAACATTTTTCAAAATTTTTCTTTTTCTAAAAATGGCTCTAACGCTTTTGATTAAAATAGTATATATTAAAGATATTTACATGACAAATAAAATCTATATCTTTAATTTTTTGAAAATATCCTATGAGGTCCTCTTCATTCCGAAGGAATTTTGTACAATCTTGTATAACTGGTAAAGTTAAGGTATAGGCGATAACTACTACACAAAAAATGTATATCTGTTTAAAAGACACAATTTATTTAAAGTCAGTTTTCTGGAATAAATCATTTCTGAGACTGTTATTAATGGTTCGAATTGTTTATTACTTGGTCAGGCTTTTAAAGTCCTGTCAACATTCAGTTGTTTCTCGCGATGTCATGGAAGCAGTATAGAATTCTAAGGCCAGCATATAGCGTCCAGTTCTTAAACATTTGACTATCGCTGTTCTCTGTGTGTTTATGACGAAGTGTGTGATGTAGTTATTTTCGCAAAGTTTATTTGGATTAAACTATAGTAGGAGAAAAAATAAACTTTAGTAAGAATAGTTTGTATACCCATTAATGTAGATAGAGGGTAGAAAAAGGCATGTGAATGTATCACAACAGATTTTTTTGTTTTAAAAAGTTGCATTTCGTCTTTAGGAAAGATTTATATACTTTAAAACTTCAATTTTCATGCACGTGTGGGTCAATTTTCCTGCATATAAACTAGTATTTTCAGAGAATGTTCATCGGCTACCAATTCCATACGACCTTTCTTTGTAACATGCAATTATAGATCCGGAAACGGTGAAATTATAACCAGATGGAAATGTATTCAAGTGACATATTTTGCATTTGCATACATTGTAAATTTAATCACGGGCCGTTCTTTAATGCAAACCTTTGCAGTTAGTCCGTTTTATAGCATGATTCGAGCTTTATACCTCGGTATTAAAACACCGCTGCGGCATTCAGAGTGGAACATGAGAGAAAAATAGAAAGGTAAATGAATAGACAGAAATATATCGACGGGGGATATGATTCATCGCTCGGGCACAGAGCCCTGGATCTTGTGCGAGGACGTGACGAATGGAGCGGATTTTAGAAAATAAATAACAGTGACATTTCGACATCACTGACCTTAAGCCCTAGCTGAAGCAAATGTTTCCGGATTTATTTAGTACATATGTACGTGCTGTAAATATAAAACAAGAACGACTGACTGGATCCACACCCCACCACGGGCCCGAGCTTTAAGCCAGATTAAGTTTTTGTTTTGGTTTCGCTTTTAAGACGAACAGCAGCAGTAATATTAATGAACAGGATATTTTGGAAAGCGCTTCCTTTAAACAAAAGACTGCAGCCTTGGTCTCGTATCATTTTATCACATTCGTAGCCTCTGAAGTTCTTTCTCCCAAGGTTGAATGGAAAGGAATTTGACGACATTCCCATGTCAAGAGCTTAAACAAGCAGAAAGTGACCAGTTACCTTCTTCCTCCCAATGATTTGAACAACTAATTCATTCCGGGTCCATGTCGCAGTCATCATCTGTATTCACTTTCCTAGATGTTGGTATGGGAGGGGCGCTTTTGGGGGTTTTACTGCCCACCATTCATCACTTCGCAAAATACGTAGATTAGGAATAAGGAGTAGCGAGATGGTAGGGTCTCCAGTAAGTGGTATGATACACAGCATCGGACGTAGGCCTTAGTAGGTCCTTTGTGTTTCCAAAGTGAACCTTGACAGGAAGGGATGAAGGGTAGTTCTGAAGGACGATCACATTCTGACGACACCGAGAGGGAAGGCTCAGGCGCCAAAGTCTGTGGTCCGCATTCGGGAGGTCCCGGGTTCGATCAACGGCGACGCCACCCTGAACCATGGGTTTTTGGTGGTTTCCCCGGGTCAGTAGACGAATGCTGGGATGGTTCTCTTCTGCCACGACTTTCCTGTCCTTCATTCCCCGTACCCACCATCTTCCTTATCTATTTCAGAGTTGTAAGACTAGGCGACAGTGTTCGGTAGGTGCACTGGAAGGTGCACGTGAGCTATGTAGAGGTTTCTTCCCTGGCGTCGCTGCGGAGAGTGGGCTCCACCTGATAGCGAACTTTTTGGGTTGGTTGCTTGTGCGTAGTAACGGGCGGAGGAGGATGCGTCCAATCTGGAAACGTTAGGGACCCTTTATGTGCTTGCGCGATCGGCATCCGGATCTGATCGCCCTTCGGGTCTCTCTCCTCATCCCTCCTTCCTTGGGGTCACGTTGGAAGCAAAAAGGACCGTTACGCCTACATGCGTTGTTCTGCCCCGGTTCCGGGAACCCCTCCGTGATATGTATCTTTACCCTTACCTTAGATCTGGACGACGACGTCGCTAGCAAGAACGGGCTCCCCAACGACTCCAACGTGACACCAAAACTGACGGCTAGCCCTGCCTTAGCCAACCGCAACGTGGGATTCCGGGCTGTAGACAAGTCACTCCTGGGAAGGAAGGGCGCCCCAGCAGTCCCGCCCAGCCCCATGGTGAAATCTTTCCATAGCGCAAACTCTACTAACCTACCGCAATACAACAACCCCCGTCACCAGGTCGTACAGCCCTGAAACAGATGAGGTGAAATGTATGGAAAGGAAATGATGGTACCGGAAATTCATGGTAGAAGGGGAACCGCCTCAGCATTCGCCTACCAACCAAGAAAAAGCACGAAAAGAAATATGTGACTGGTCCTATTGGAATCGAACCCGCGACCTCCCGAATGCGAGCCTCACTCGTTACTGCGGAGCCTTCTCGCTCGGTAGTACGTAGGTTATTTTACTTAATTGTTTCTTCCTCCTCCTCCTCCTCCTCCTCTCCTAATTCTGGTTTTTACTTTCTCTACTATTCACCTGTGTACATAGAAGTATTGCGTTCCAGCCAAAAATTCGAATCCAGATTACACTGCCGGTCTCACGCCCACATACGAACGGCAGAGGTGGCTATCATCCAACTGATATGGGGAGGGGAATTGGCTAGCACCACGCATCCCCCAGCCAGAAAGTTGTTTTCGAAAAAATTCACATGTAAAGAGTAGTTTTTGGTGGGGATCTTCTTGAAAAAATTCGTGTTGCATCCTTTGAAAATGCTGAAAGTAAATACCAAGTTTGAATAGCATATCGAAAAATCTGTTAAATACCAAACACACGCACATACACACACATTTTGTAAAAATGCCTTTTTTTTGTATTCAGAGAATCTCAAAACGTGTATTTCCGGTGTAATTTGGTATCGAATTTTTGGTGGAATACAACACACCCTCTATTTACGCAAGCACGCAGTAGAAAAACCTAATGTGTTACACTCACATGATTTTCTCTACTCTTGTACGAACTATTATTAGAAACACTTATTCCGTATCTACTTCATGTTAATCGAGATAAACATTTGCAGAAACTATCTTATTGCTAGTTTTCTTGTAGGTGCAAGTGGAATATGGTAGACTATAAGCGATAGTCAAATATTTAAGAGCTGGTTGCTATGTGGCGCATTCCATTCTCTTTGCGTGTCCAGGGAATAAAAAAGAATAATGCATTCCCATTCGGATGGTTCACTTCCTTGTGTATGTGTGTGTGTGTGTGTGTGTGTGTGTGTGTGACATATATTGTGTGTTTTAACGAGCTGTAGATACACTTTTTGTGTAGAAAAACTTTGTCACTTTACGGTTTACCAGTTATTCAAAAGCCAACCAGAAAGAAGAGGACTTTTGGGGGCATTCCCAGAGAATTCAAGATATACATTTTATTTGTCATGAAAATATCTTAAATATATGGTATTTTAATCAAAATCGTTAGCCATTAATGAGAAAATAAAAATTTTCGAAAAATTTTCCATGTAAAGGGCATCTGGAGTCAAGGGTTTTCTAGTCGCATTTTTGAACGATACTGAACCTAAATACCAAATTTGGTATTTATCCTACTTTTCGTTTTTGAGTTATGCTGTTCAAACACGCGCGCACACACACACACACACAGAGACCTTTTTCGGCCTTTTGCTTTTTTCTTATTCAGGGGGCCTCAAAACATGTATTTAAGATGAAATTTCGGCATCAAATTTTTGGGTGGAATGCTATACTTTTCCTAGTTACTATACGTAGTAGAAAAAGAAAAAAAGTGATAAGCGAAAATGCGTAGAGAAAGTCATGTGAATGTAAAGCATCAATGTGTAATTTATAAAGAGTTGCGTGAAGGTTAGTTTTCATCTCAGAAACTAAATATTCTGCGAACATATATGTTTCAAAAATCCCTTTCTGTTCAAAGTTGTCTTTTTGTTTATAATGCAACAAAATGTATGAGGTTTGAACCGACCTTCTTGTTCCCCCACCTTACGCTTGTACAAAGTTAGATACACGTACAGATTGTTCACAAAGTTCGACAAAAGTCGTGAGCCATTAAAGTGTAAAATACGGTGAAAGAAATCCAGTCTGCATCAAGAACGAATCGCTTTTCTCTACACAACCGTGAATTGTGGAGGAACCGGTAAAATCCCCAATAATAAATATTTTATTCCATAAGGAATATGAAACATTAAAAATTCAGGTCACCGGAACGGTTTCCCATCTTATATTGTAACCCTATTGAACACAACTACCAACTAACTTCGGAATGTCTTATTCGTGAGGCGTACCGGTCTTTCGATCGACTTCTAGAAGAGTGCGGGGGAGGCGGCCTTTCAAATAAAGTCTTGTTGAGAGTGCACGCAGCAGAACGGTCATGGGAACAATCAGAATCCAGCAGCTGACCCCCCTTCCCCCGACCTTTCTCTCCCAAGTCCGAACTGATTTCTGTTGCAATCGCTTATCGGATACGATTTACTTCCCAACTCTCTTTTTTGAATATAGAGGACAAGAAGAGGAACTAAGTCGAAAATCTCAGCATGCAGAGTAAAAGATGTGAAACTTATGTAAAAAGGTTACGGTAATTTTCAAAAGAAATAGCTTTTATATGCACGTTTTATAGAGCCATCTGAAAGATTTCAGAGGAGTTAGTTACTATACGGAGTCCAGAATAGTGGTCTGTTTCAAGCTTGTTCTCTTGGTGGTTTAGGTCTGTTGGCCTGTTCCGAGCTCAAAATACGTCGAATTGTAGGTTTGTATAATATATAACCTTTTTTGGTAAGTCGATGACCTTCCAGTCTTTTTACTTTCTCTACTACGTATAGTAAGTAGGGGAAGTATTGTATTCCACCCAAAAGTTCGATACCGGGATTTCGCTGGAAATATTAAATATTTTTGAGGCCCCCTGAATCCAAAAAAGGCATTTTTGGAAACATGTCCGTGTGTGTGTCTGTGAACAGCATAACTCAGAAACGAACAGTCGGATAAACACCAAACTTGGTATTTAGGTTCAGTATCTTCCAGCAGGACCTTCTAGAAACAACGGACCTGACACTCGGTTCGAGAGTTCGGCAGTTTGTAATCACATTAGCGAAGCAATAGTGTTTTAAAACCTTTATTTGAGCAATTTGGGAAACGGGAATATCCCAGTCATGCGTTTGAAGTGCCGTGTGCTTTCCAAGTGTTACATGTGTTTACTAATATATTACATGTAGATTATGACTTCATTAAATGTAAAGTATAATTATACATTTTTTAATTTACCTACTTGAGAATATAGTTTGTGTCACGGTTACTGTGGTGAAATAAAGAAATTGTTACAATTTGGACGCATTGGTTGTAAATATACTTAACCCAAAACATTACAACGTCATTATGTAAATCGAACTTTGGTTATAATGAATAGAGGTGCAAATAATTGTGATAAATATTTTAAAATATGCTATATACAGTGTTAATTTGAGTTATAAAGTATATTAAATTATATTTGTGAGATACAATAAAACAAGTATGAGTATTTGAGAGTGTATATGTATGAGTCCCAGTTATTCTCATATACCGGAGTATTGCCATTCATTTTTCCAAAATATAAAGATTTAAAAGAAAACAGTTAACATACATAAATCGTAACCACTTTACGCCTTCGAAGGATTCACCTGTATGCATACATCGTTGTTTCCGACTTAGTTATAACAAAGGATAAATTCCGTGACGGTGGTTCTTTTATAACGGTTCCAAGAAAGTGGTTAAACTGCAGAATGGTGCATTTCTGACAGTTTGTTTTAATTCAGCCATCGTATTTATGCTGTACGTTGTTGCATGCAATATTGTAGATTACATGAATGTTGTTTTGCAATGCTGATTAAGGTTATGTGTTTCATATATTTCACTTGCAGTGCTGGTTTAAGACTACTTATTTGTTATATTTCAGTCTGTCGGTGCGGACTCTCTACAAAAACTAGTAAAGGATGGTATAAGTCGCTAAATGGTATAGTTTTAAATAATTATTGCAAACTTATAAATGAAAAGCGTTCAGTGAAAGCAAAAGTAACCCTGAAGCTTCTAAATTTAATAGCTAATTACTGTAAACAACGCCATTTCGTGCCATCCAGTGTATATTTTGTGCATATAATATTGTGTACGTACAGTGTGATTACAGTGTGAATAGTGACACGTAATTTTTAGTGAACTCAATCAGTGTCAACCTCAATATCTTTCATGCAAGTATTACAGTGTTTGCAGTTTATAAAACTACGTCTTTGTAATTTAAATAAGTAACTGTAGTTTAGAAATGCTGTTAAGTTATAGTATACAAAACTGTAGACTGCATGAATGTTGTTTGAGGTTACATATTTCATTTAATGTTAAAATGCATTTAGTTTACTTAAAAGACAGCGTTTTTGTGCACAACAGCATATATCTACACAAAAGACATGTCACTGCACCACATTAATTGTATTTTACTGTGGAGAAGTCATAACTTGTAGACAAAAACTGATTAAGGCATTTCACAAATTCTCACCACATACGGCCGCCATTTCGAATGTCAGTGTCAGGTCCGGTATCCAGAGGGTCCTGCTTCCAGACATGCGACACGAAGGTTTTTAAGAAAATCCCCCAACCCCAGATTACCCTTTACATGGAACATTTTTAGAAAATTTTAATTTTCTCAAAAATGGCTCTAAAGATTTTGATTAAAATATCATATATTTAACATATTTTTATGACAAATGAAATGTATATCTCGAATTTTCTGGGAATGTCTCCAAAAGTATTCTTCATCGTGGACGACTTTTGCATAACTGCTAAACCATAAGGGATAGACAAAATTTTACTACACAAAAACGTAGATCGCGTTAAAATACACAATTTATGTCATTTACGTTTTTTTTTTGTTGAGTGAACCATTTTCGAGATATTGCTTGTTATTCCGTTAAATGTTTCAATACTTATTTTATCAAATGGGAATTCGTTATTCATTCTTGTTATGTCCTGGACATAAAAGGAGAATGGAATGCGCCACATAGCAACCAGCTCTTAAAATATTTGACTATCACTTAAAGCCTACCATATTCCCCTTGCACCTACAAGAAAATTAGCAATAAGATTAACATCTGATTAACATGAAGCATATGGAGAATAAGCGTTTGTAAAAATAGTTTGTACAAGAGTAGAGAAAGTTATGTGAGTGTAACACATCAGAATTTTTTATGTTGTTTTTGTAGTTCAAACTCTTTGCTGCATAATTTTTCTTATGTTCCAAGTACTGACTTTCATATGTTCTGCTTTCCATAACCTTTTGTCCTTTATCGTTGCTGTGGTCAAGTCTTGAGGATCAGTTCGTTTCTTTTGAGGTTCATTAGTTATAAGAATGGTCCCTGGCGGTGTTACGAGCGCTGCGCAGGGTATGTTTGATGGTGGGGTTGCCACCTCGCTGGCTTTAAACTTGCAAGTCATCTTTTCGGGCATTCTTCCTAGAAGCCTTAGCTTCACTACGGCTGAAGAGCTGCGTCTACCTGTTGTGAACTAGTCTTAGCTTCCTCATCACTTGTCAATAAGTTAGCCGGTATACATAGGTATCCTGAAACGACTCGTTGGGTACGGAATCTTCTCACCACGATACGATGGTCAATCCCGAAGGGAAGACTACCAGAAACTACGTTAGGGTGGACAGAGCTCTAGCCCGCCGTTCTACCAGTACTACAGGTTGATGCCAGAATACATGATGGCGGCTCACAACCCCGCCTGAACATCACCGTACTGACGTACCCAATTTCCCATGAGTATCGGAATCACTGCTCCATCTTGTCCAATCAAATCCGAATAACTCCCTCACGGTAGGGGCTCAGATGTTTCGGCCCGATGCACTTCTGGCAACGTCGGAAGTACCATGAGTGCTAGGCGTCCTCAGTACCATTCCACTTCCCTACGGGGAGGTTCTAATCATACGGGTACACAGCTTCTTTTACACTTTAGGAAAAATAAGAAGAAATTAAAATCAATATTCGCTTATCTAGGTTGTGATATTAGCGCCCGAGTTGTTTACCCTTGGATTTTTTACAATTGGTGTAGCTCGGGTAGAAGCTACTCGCCAAAGGCTGAAGGGGGTAAGAGAAGCAGAATAACTATAGCTGCGAGAATTCCGGTTAATCTTGATGGTCACGAAATGAATATTAAACTTCTCTGACATCGTGGGCGACAATGACAGGGTGATTGATTGGCACAGAGCATTACTGAGCTCTTTAACTGCTGTAGTGCTTAGCGTCCCATTCTATATTGGGCGTGAAAGACCGGAAACTTTGTTCACAGGCCTCTTTATCAGGCTTGAGGTTATTTTACGAGCCGTAAATGTACGACACGGGACTACCGGAGTTACTTCCCTTCCGAAGGAAGCCATGCTAAGGAGTTTTTGCCCGAAAAAAATCTATTTGAACCCGCGACCTCGGGAGCTGGAGGCTAGCATGGTAGCCAACTACACCACGGAAGACGACATATTGCTTTCTGATGCTGACTGAAAACACATCAGTCTTCTACTGTAACCTTTTCCCTACCTGCCCCAATTTCAATCCGTTTAGATATGTTGCACAACCTCCTCGTCTCTGGTTTGGGTCTCAGTGCAGGATTGCTACAAAATTATGACAAAGAAATGAAGAAACAGCTTCATGGATACATGTGTGGAACAATTCGATGAATACTGAAAGGTAAAGTAAGAGGTAGAATCAACGTAAGTTTTAAGGACAATGGCCATGCCAACTTAGATGCATGGAAGCAAGACGGTGGTGAATAAAACGAGTTACAGAAATAAAATACAATCATTCCTTAGATCAGTGATATGGTACTTCCTAAAGGATAAAACACCTTATGGCGAATTAAGACAGGAGTTAAATATATTTTCATAAAATTATAAAATTTCTCAATAATAGGCAAATTGGAGAAATCAGGTGGTAAGGATGGATGAGTACAGAATTCCAAAGCTTGCCGCTGAAAACCATCCTGTTGGAAGAAGAAATATTGGTCGACCCACGAAGAGATGGTAATATTGTGATGTCTGAAGTAGAATAAACTTAAAGGTGCTGAAGGGGTCCTCGAAACTGGAGCAGAGCACCGCACGCAGACCATCCGGCCCCTTGTGTTTCTACCGCGACCCGGGAGGGAGGAATGCGTGGAGAGACCCGAAGGGCGACCAGATCCGTATGACGACGGACGCAAGCACGAACGGAGTCCAGAATATTTCCAGATTGAACATTTCCAACGCTGCTCGATCCCACCCATTGGGCTCCGAGCCACCAGGGGGTTCCAGAAGGAGCGCCTGCGGGAAAGCACCCAGAGACGGGTATCCACCGAGCAGTCCCTGGACGACGTCTACAGAGTGCACAGCCACAACCCGCTGAACACAGTCACCTGGTTCTACAACCCTGAAACAGATGACAAGGAAGATGATGGGTACAGGAAATGAGGGGCAGGAGAGTCGTGGAGGAAGATAAACCACCCCATCCTTTGCCCACGAAAAACCCGAGGGTCAGTAGTCAGTAAGGGATCGAGACCTCCCGAATGCGAGTCGCACTCGTTCCGCGGCGCCAGCTTGCTCGGTTCTGAAGTAGGTACAGGCCAATAGTCTAATCCATGAAGAGGAAACAAACAAAGTTCCTTCTCCAGCTAGAAACTGAACCCACGATCTTCAGATTTAGACAGCACGGTTAGTTTAAAACAGCAGCTAATCAGTCAATTAAATCTTGTTAAAAACTTAATTCCTATAATCCCTTGGCCTCTAACAAAAGCCTCCTTTTAAAGTTTCAAGAAAAAATAGCATTTTAGGCTGAGACCCATTACTTAGTGCTTTGATGGAGTTCATCAAAGACGTACGATGACTTCTGGAACACGTCATACCGTCCTGGTTACGTAACGCTTTCACAGTTATGAACAAAATTAACGACGATGTAAATGAGCCTAAGGACTGGTACTAAAATTCATATGCCCTCTTCTTGCAGCAAAATATTCGGAAATGTCCGCTTGCTGATAAGTTTAAAAAATTAGAACTAACTGAAAAGATGCAAAGCTTTTTGGATAAGTTTGTAAATTAATGATCTCGGTATATACTTTTCATTCCGTTTTCCGTTACAGTCTAACAAAATTCCAGAGTTTTTTCGGTGGTAAGTACGTTATTATTTTTATACTACGTATATTAAGTAGGGGAAGTATTGCATTCCACCCAAAAATTGGATATCGAGGTTTCGCGCGAAATACATGTTTTGAGGTGTCCTTAATCCAAATAAAGCATTTTTGGAAACATGTCCATATGTTGAGGCAGTATTTTTAACATTTAATGATTTCAGTCAAATTATATAATATGTAAATTCAATAACAGCCCACCTTGAAGCAATATGTGTATGTAATAATTTGTAAAATGTATGTAACAGTCATTGCATATGCTTATATTATAGTTAACATGTTCAGTAATGTTATGTGATTGCATTATGTAATTTAATAATGTAGGAGCTGTGAGAAATAGGTTAAAAGCTGCTAACAATGAGGTCACAATAAGATAACCTTGAGGCAATAATGAGTTTGAGAGTTTAAATGTTACTTGTGATTCTTGGAAGCATTAATGTAATTTTAGTGACAATTTATAACAATAGCCAATCAACAACCAGAAAAAGTTTAGTTAAACGCAGGTATTCTATTGGATAGGATTAGCCAATCAGAGACTTAAAATACAGAAATTTACAAGTTTAGATGGTTGAAATCAATTCAGTTGGCTCCAAAAGTGCTCATAACCAGACGTGTTGCTTCTAGACAGTGATCATAGCCTGACGCGAGATGTGTCCTCGAGAAATTAATTACGTATTCGTGTGAGACGAAAATAGTATACTTGTTAAAAAGTGCAAGTATTAAATAAAATAATCTCACAGCTCTCATATCAGTGAAGTGCTGTTTACTTTGTGTCATGGATTAATAAAAATGAGTGAATTAAAACTTAAAATCTGTGTAAGCCTACATTCTAAGTCGTACCACAACCCTGCCAAGACTTCCATGTCTCTAAAAATAATACTGACGCAGCCGAGGCAAACATAAATATTTAATACTTAAAGAAACAATCAAATTACAAAGTTAATTTTTTTTAAACTTGGAGAAAACGCCACCTGAAAGTAAACTTGGGGCAAAGGCCACCTGAAAGTACATTTGGGGAGAAGACTACCGGAAACTGTTTACTATACGTGCGGTTGCAACTACTACAATTTCGGCTCCCCAACAGTTGAAATATAATACAACTCCTTCAATACAAACTACTTCAAATTGACGCCCAAAGAGTGGTAAAAAATAACGTAACAAACAACCTACTTCAGTGTGTGTCTGTGAACAGCATAACTCGAAAACAAGTCAGAAATTTCTAACTCCCTCCATTAATCCCTCCACCCCAGCTACCCTTTAGAAGGAACATTTCATGACAATTTTGATTTTCTAAAAAGTGGCTTTAAAGATTTTGATTAAAATGCCTGTATGAAAGATATTTGCATGGAAAATAAAGTGCATCTTGAATTTTCTGTTAAGAGCCTGTGGAGTCGTCTTCCTCCAAGAAATCTTGTATAACTGGTAAACGTTAAGCGATTGACGAAAAAGTACTACAAAAAAAATGTAGATCTCTTTATAGCATACAATTTATGTCAAATTTGCCTTTTTTGTAGCATATGCCATTTCTGAGATATGCGTTATTAATTGTTCGAATTTTTCATTACTTGCTTGTTCTCTTAAAGTCCTGTCAACATTCACTTGTTTCTCGCAATGTCATGGAAACAGTATGGAATTTTAAGGCCAGCATATAGCGTCGAGTTGTTAAACATTTGACTATCGCTGTTCCCTTTTGTATCTCTAAGGAAATGTGTAATGTAGCTGTTGAAGCAGCTATTGTCTTTTACGTTGTTAGTTGCTTCACGTATGGAAAGCCAATTTCAAGTAGGTTGTATTGAAGGAGTTGTATTATATTTGAACTGTTGTGGAGCCGAACACTTGAAGTAGTTGCAACCGCAAATATGGTACCCGGTAGCCTTTGCCCCAATTTTTAAAAATATTAACTCTGTATTTTTACTGTTTCTTTAAATATTATATTTATGTTTGCCTCGGCTGCGTCAGTATTTAGTTTAGAGACATGGATGTCTTAGCAGGGTTGTGGTGCGACTTAAGAATGTAGGCTTACACAGATTATAATTTTTAATTCACTCCTTTTATTAATGCTTGATACGATTTAAATAACACTTCACTGATAGAGAGCTGTTAGATTCTTTTATGAATTACTTGCACTTTTTAACACGTTAACATATTTTTCGTCCCACACGAATACTATTATATCTCTCGAGGACGTGTATCGCGTCCGGTTAGGAACACTCCTTGCAGGCAACTGAATTGATTTCAACCGCCTAAACTTGTAAATTTCTGTATTTCAAGTCTCTGATAGGCTATTCCTAATGAAATAGAATAACTTTATTTAACTAAAGCTTTTTCTTGTTGTTGATTGGCTATTTTTATAAATTGCCACAAAAAACATTATTGCTTTCAGGAATCACAAGTAACATTTAAACTTTCTAATTCATTATTGCCTCAAGGTTACCTCATTGTTACCTCATTGTTAGCAACTTTTGACCTATTATTCTCACAGCTCCTACATTAAATTGCGTAATACATTCATATAACACTATTGAACATGTATACAATAATAAACAAAAATATAAACATATATAATGACTGTAATATGCACTTTTTATATATTGTTACATACACATATTGCTTTAAGGCGGGCTGTTATTGAATTTTGAAAGAGGTATAGCTTACGTATTCTGTTTTACGTAAATTATTATATCTTGAAGATCTTATAGTTATCTCCACGTTGTGGTGCCAATTTACGAGAGCAAATATGTGTTTACTTCACGCGAAACCATCTTGTGTGACGTCATACGTTGGTTGGTTCATTTGTTCTGTTTGTAGATTCCTCTGGCGTAGCAATTTGTATCAGTTTTAAATGTCCACCGGCTAGCTATCATCTGATCTGGGTAGGCATGTTTTTCTTACAGGTTGTGAAGCGGAAAGGAATCTTTTATCCAAAAATTACTAGTGAAGAAATGTGTTTTATAATGTTTTATTGTCGAACACGTGCACTAACACTTTCACAGATTTATCTAGATAATCGCCATATTGAAACTGTTTATAATAACTTCTTATCACTTTTAACTCACGCACTTCAACTTTGTATATTTAACTTTAGAACATTTTATAAGATTTCTCGCACTTCTACTGCGTGTAACTTATGACGAAAATGAAAGACTGATTGGCGACATGTAGTTGAACTGCGGGATCGACGTGGAGCGTACGGAAAATTTTGTATAACTGCGGGGCGACCAACTTCGAGCATGGCTATTTATAGGCTTGCCTTAAGATACACCTAAAGATTATAAATGAACTGCTATTGGCTAATAAAACGCGCCAACATTAGCGTCTATTTTACTATCCAATGAAAACCACTAATACATATTACTTTTATAGAACATTCTGGAAGCTTTTTTTACTGAAAAGGCGCGAAATATTACGTAACTTCCTGGTTCCCGGTAACGATAAACAACTCACCCCTTCATTGCATTATTGCGTTATTGTTGACAGTTTCAGTAAAGCCGTATATTATTATTTACCAATAATATTTACAATTAATAAACATCTGAAATCAATGTCACATAAAAATACATATTCATATTACAATCCTTATTTGCATTTAAGTAATTTGTGATACAAATTACCGTATCAATTTACGTGTTATATAATTAGGCTGGAATTATTTAAGTGTTAAAAATACTGCCTCACTGTTTCTGCAAAGGTTTATTTGGATTAAAATGTAGTAGATAGAAAAAGAAGCTTTAGTAAGAGTGGTTTGTAAACGATACAGGATAGAGAAGCTCATGTGGTTGTAGTATATCAGATATTTTTTTAGTAACATTTTCTACAGTACGTAAGAGAAAACAACTGAATGCTTGTTTTAAGTTATGTCATTATACTATTTTATTTGACGTGTTTTTGTTGTTTTTATCCACTTCCCGTATATACGGTCATGGTGGAAAGTTGAACTTCCAGAGCTGTAACCTAACCTACTTGTATGTTTTGTCTAGTTTACTGCACGTATGACAGTAAGTGTGGTAAATGCAGTATAGTTGTTTTACATATTTATTATTACGGATGTGGAATATAGTCATACTTCATAATTGTATCTTACCATTTAAACCTCGCCTGTATCTTTACTTCCTTTTTATTTGTTAATATTTAATTACGATTTAACTCATATAGCAGCAAAGTATGAGCTATAAGTTGTTGATTTTTTTAAGATTAACAACCAAGCGTGGATATAATCGATCGCCAGTTTGCCACCAAGGTTGGTGACCTTGCTGCTGGAATCACCATGTTCAACTGATGTTAATAATTAATTTTATTTTTAAGTAAGTGCTATTTCTAATGCTCACTATCGTAAAAGCACATGTAATATACATGTGTCTAATGCATTGGAAAATGTGCGAAGTAGAACACATTCGACTTGGTCTCTATTTTTAAACCCTTCCTCGTTCTCCAAAAGTGTGCTTACTTCACTCGTGTGGCAATGTGCTATTTCTCACTTCTGTAAAATGATTTCCATAGTGTTCTTTGGTGAAAAAGAAAACTATTTCTTGGAATTTTCTGTTTCTTACAGGTTTGTCAGTATAAAGAAATAAGCAGTTTCTAGAACTATTATATTTAATATATATTAAAGGCACTGTCTATCAAGGAATTGGTATAGACTGTATTTTGTTAATGCTTCCATTTTCTTTGTGGTTTGCATAAATTATTGATTTCTAAATTAGCAATGAAATATCGGTTGCTTAAATTGTAATTGTTCACGGACACCTTAAGCCTGAGGCTTCAGCTGTTTCTAAACCACTAGCCTGTCTATTACTATGTCGTCGCTTACGATGGAATTCCACCCAAAAATTATATACCGAGATTTCACTAGAAATACATGTTTTCAGAACACCCAGTCTAAAAAGAAATGTTCAGTAAAAGCTCCTCGCGCACTTCAGTTCCTCCAAAGATGCAACACAAAAAGTTTACCAAATATTATTATGACAAATAAAATGCATATCATGAATTTTCTGGCAATAGCCTCTGAAGTCCTCATTCTGAACCACTTCTGATCACTGGTAAACTGTAAGAGATAGACAAAGTGTTACTATACCAAAAATCTGATGTGCTACACTCACATGACTTTCTCTACTCCTTTACAAACTATTTTTACAAACTCTTATTCTCCATCTACTTCATGTTAATCGAGATAAACATTTGCAGAAACGATCTTTTGACATGCAAAGAGAATTACATTTTACACATAGCGACCAGTTCTAAAAATATTTGACTATCGCTTAAGGCGTACTATGTTCCCCTTGTTTTGGATTTGTAAGGGCAATATAGAAATACAGTAGCCTTTAAGCACATACATATCTCTTAATAGCTGGTTGCTAGGTGCAGCACCATTCTCTTTGCCACAGATTAATGCTCTTTGCATATCCAAGACAAAAAAATGAATAACGAATTCCCACTAGAGAAAATAAGTATTGAAAAATTTAAGGGAATAACAAGCAATATCTCGAAAATGGTTCACTCAACAAAAAAATGTGTAGGACATAAATTGTGTATTTTAACGCGATCTACATTTTTTGTGTAGTAAAATTGTGTCTATCTCTTATGGTTTACCAGTTATGCAAAAGTCGTTCACAATGAAGAATACTTTTGGAGACATTTCCAGAAAACTCGAGATTTTATTTGTCATGATAATATCTTAAACATATGTTATTTTAATCAATATTGTTAGAGGCATTTTTGAGAAAATTAAAATTTTCGAAAAATGTTCCATGTAAAGGTTAATCTGGGGTGGGGGGTTTTCTTCGTGTCGCATCTCTGGAAGATACTGAACCTAAATACCAAGTTTGGTGTTTATCCGACTGTTCGTTTCTGAGCTATGCTGTTCACAGACGCACACACACACACACACACACACACACACACACACGGACATGTTTCCAAAATGCTTTTTGTTTTGGATTCAGGGGTCTCAAAACATGTATTTCCGGTGAAATCTCGGTATTAAATTTTTGGATGGAATACAATACTTCCCCTACTTACTATACGTAGTAGAGAAAGTAAAAAATCGAATTGACCAATTGCTTACCTGAATGTAACTTTTCTTTAAAGTCGACCACTACTTTCCCAAGCACAATATTTCGTGGCAGAAAATCCGAGAGAGTGATGAGGGTCTGAAAGTAAACAGTCCTTTGCTGACGAAAGGGGCAAGTGGTGTGAGGGAATAGGGAATTTTGACAATTAACGCTGTACGGCAGGGTCTGCGGGAAGGTATGTGGGGGACACATTGATATGGCGGCAGTAACACTAATGCGGTAATTTCATTGCTGTGGCACAGCCGAAGCTTGCTGTGGGAACACGTGTTAGTTATGGCCATACCACACCCCACCACCACACCCCCAGGTACCCTCCTCCACAGGCTCTCTCTGTGTGTGCGCTCGCAATTGCTTGCATTGCGCTCCGTCTTCAGCCCCTCCACATAATAATTGTTGCTTCAAAACGACCATCTTCATGGACCTTTCTTTATCTTCTACTGTTTATGTTTTGGATTAAGGAACACTGGGACTGAGTTTTTAGCTGAAAATGACAACATTTTCGATTTTTTAATTATATCATATAAATATTCTTTAGAACCTGTGAATTATTTTGGCCAAACATTTTTCACGATAAGCCCAGCGACATGTTTA
Organism: Deroplatys truncata; assembly: GCA_030765065.1. Lineage (NCBI taxonomy): Eukaryota > Metazoa > Arthropoda > Insecta > Mantodea > Mantidae > Deroplatys > Deroplatys truncata. Next base: position 22,584,215 of record CM060979.1, read on the forward strand.
AATCATCTATTTACTCAATTTTAACCCTGCCGGACACTTGAGGTAAATTATCTTTACATTATTAGCACCACGCTTTGGGCACCTAACTTGAAAATGTTGTTGCCCCACTGTTGGAGAGCCAATCTTGAGAGTAGTTGTTGCTGCTGTTTGAACCACGTATTGCGGGAGATATGTTTCTTGGAGTGTTCACCCCACGTACGGTACAAAGTTTCCGGTGGCCTTCGCCCCACATTCACTTTTTCGGTGCCCTTCGCCCCCACGTTTAAAAATCAACTTTGTGTTTTAATGTTTATTTAAATATTATATATGCATGCCTCGGCTGCGTCAGTATTTTTTTAGAACACGTATCTCTTACCAGGTGTAGTGCGGCTAAAGAATTACACAAACTATAATGTTATTTAACTTCGTTTTATTAATCCTTCACACGATTAAATAACACTTCACTTATGTATCCTACTGTAGAGCTGTGAGATTATTGCTACTTGTTCTTTTTAAACACGTAAATTTTATGTTATTCACGCCGTAATGAATTTTTTATGTCTCACACTGAATACGAGAGAACTGCTCTGTAACGCTGCCTGCTAGCGTCTAGCGTCTACATTTACTCTATTTCAAGTCTCTGATTGTCTAATTCTACTCCAATAGAATACTTTTATTTTACTTAAGCTTTTTCTAGGTTTTGATTGACATTTTTAAACTGTTTTAAATTTTACATTATTGTTCCAAGAATTATTAGTAGCCTTATTAAACTTTCTAATTTATTGTTGTCTCAAGGTTACCTCATTGTTAGCAACTTTAGGCCACTATTCTCACAGCTCTTACATTGTTAAATTACGTAAGACATTCACATAACATTATTATACATGTACATAATATAAAATGATACAATGACTGTTACATACATTTTATATATGTATGTTATATATTTTATATTATGTAATTAGACCGATATTAATTAAATCATAAAAATACTGCCTCACGCTTTCGTATTGCGTTTTCTGCGCATGAATTGTATTCCTTACATTTCAGTTTTGCTCCGATTTGCATTCAAATTTGCTTGCATCATCTAAAATGTGCTATCCAAATCTAAGCTTGCTTTTATGATTTCTTTATTTATTTTCTCTCAAAAATTAACTTATACTGAAAAACAAGGAACATTTTAAAGACCAGCTCTATAAAAATAAAAATGCATTTCTCTATGGATAACTAGTAACATCAACTTTAATCAAATCCATAAGTTTATTTTCACATACTAAAGTGTTAGAAAATGTCACTATTACACTTCTTTGACAAATGTGGAGGGCAGTTCTAGAAAATTTGCATTTTTTCACTAATTGAAATATTTAATTGCACAGGGTGAGGCATAAACACCCGACGGTTTTTAAAGTAGTCTGAACACTGCGTGCATGATCAAAGAGTTTCAGATGACATGTTTCACTTGTAAAAAGTAGATGATACATCTACTAATAAGGTATGTTTATTGGTTTCAAATTGTTCAAGTTATTACACACGTATTTAGTGCAAGGGTCATTGACCGTACATGCATATTTAAGATACATGTATGGTGACAAAATAAACAACAGAAAAAGAAAACAAAACAAAAAGAACAAGAAAAAGGAAAATAGAGATAAATTACCTCTGTTTAAATGAACAAATTTGACCTAGCTTCGCGCACTTTGCCCAAGAAGTTGCCCATGTTTTGCCAGTTCCTCTGGTCAGCCACCAGATTCCAACATGGCGGACGGACTTAAGAATTTATCTTTGAGTTTAATTGTTCGCTGGTTCTCCCACTGTGCACATTCTGCCAAAATATGTACCCAGTCCTCATCCAAATCACAGAATGGGCAGATTCTCCTGCCAGAATCGTCAGTCATTTTCTGTGCCCTCCAGCCCCCCAGTCTAAACCTGATCTTTCCTTTCTTCCTATGTTAAGTATATATGCCTCTTTACTCCAATACAATTTTATTTCATTTGTTAGACTTAGAAAAGATTTAATTTTACAATCCGTTTCTATTTCCTGTTGGTTGATGCCTCTTAGTCTCCTTTTGACGCCTTTCCATATGTTTTTGTCATTTGTTTCAGCTCTTAGCCATACTGACTCCATTCCTATTGTCCTCAAACCCCTTTCCAAATCAGCTGCCCAAAACTTAGAAGACAGGTTTTCTCGCTGGTATTTATAACATTTGGATCGTAGCGTGGAGGTATCCCCCTGCATGAGCCTCAGCCAATACTAGACTACTTTTATTTTGCAGTGCAATGTGTCTTCGTAGCATCTCACCTCCTTCAATACTCCCGAATTTGATGTACCTTGTGAAACTCCAAGAACAGTTTTCCAAAATGCTACCTGCGTTTTATTTACATGCTCTGCTCTTTCCCTTCCCCAGATTTCACTTCCATATAGCAAAATCGGCCTTATCATAGATTTATACATCTTTTCTAATGTAGGTACATCCGGTATTCGCGTGGGAGTGCATAATAGTTCATTTAACTGCCCTCTCGTTTTATAGATAGATACTAACAGATGTTTGTTCCATTTTCCTCTCATATTAAACATTACTCCTAGCCCCTTGTAATACAAATTTTCAACCCTGCCATACACATAGCCATTTTTGAAAGCCATTGTTTTTGTTTTATTTATGTTTACCACCAAACCCCATTGTTTACAATATTCTTCTAACCTGTTAATACCTTTCTGTAAGCCTTCTATCGTCACTGACAAAACTGTCATGTCATCCGCGTATAAAAGTACAGGAATGCAGACATTTCCTCTGCTATTAACAACAGGGACGATAAAATACATCCTTGACCAACTCCTCTACTGGCCGATTTAGATAACATCTTTGAGATAGCCACCCTGATTTTTCACGCACTGTGCCATCCTAGTGGGGCGAATGCATTTTTTGTCTTGCTTTTTACAAATCCCCACAAGAAAAAGTCTGGCACTGTTAGGTCTGGTGAACGTGGGCCACTGCATTTCACACCAAACTGTGAGATTATGGAAAACATCCATTTGAGTGTCTGTATGCTAACGCCGGCTGTGTGAGCACTGACTCCATCTTCTTGAAACCAAAGCTTGCATCTTTCATGCAAAGAAATTTAATCAAGAAATGGCAAGTAAAGTTTCCAGCATTGCACAATATCATACAGAATTAACAGTGAGTAATGGGGTAGTTTCAAACATGACTAGAATATATCCTTGACCAAACACACAGTGTTCAGACTGCTTTAAAACCATAGGTGTTTATGCCCCACCCTGCATTATATAAGAAAATGTTTGAGCTATAGCTTCGAGTTTTTGCACAGTCATTTCTTTATTTACTCATATTAAGTGTGCCAACTTTGAAGTGAATATTTTTTAGATTAAAACTTTTAGAAAATTCGTTCCCAGTGTCCCTTAATTGCTGTTTTACACTTGGTACACTATGCCACTTTTGAAGGATCTGTTGATGCAGAATTATTGGCATGATTTTCTTTACCCACTCTTCTGCAAAGTATTCTTGTAAAATTTTGTTCTCCTACTTCTTGTTAATGGAGATAAGTTTTCTTTACACATTTCGTTCTAGGTATAAAAACAGTACAGTAAAGCCATTATCAGAATTTTAAAAAGCCTTGTAATGTCTTTGACATTTCATATGGTTTGTATGAACACGAGAAAAAAAATAGAATAGTGACTAACCACTAGAGAAAAGTTTAAGTACTGGAAAATTCAAACGAATAACAAAGAATATCTTGGAACTAGTTAACACCACAAAGAATTTAAATGACATAACGTGTGTGTTTTATCGAGATCAGTAAGAGTTGTCTATTTCTTGCAGTTTAGCAGTTGTACAAAAGCCGTTCACCGAGCGGGATGGCTCAGGCGGTAAAGTCTGTGTCCCGCATTCGGGAGGTCCCGGGTTCAAATCCCGTGGGACGACCAATCTGTTTGAGGTTTTTTCGTAGTTTTCCTCAGTCGCCAAGGTAAATACCGGATTGGATATTTAATACCACGACAAAGTTCCATCTGAGGTCTAAAACAATAGTGAAATGAAAAATAAGTGGTAATAGCGAATGCTATGCCATCTATCTACAAACAATGTAAGCAGTTAGACCGGACGGCACAGTAATGCCATTTGCCCGGCATGAAGCAGGTGGTTACAGGGATGAGAACTTGAAGGCTAACTGTCCATCACATATCGTTCAAAGAGATATGCACCAACAGATCCGTCGCGATATGACCAAGGAGTTAAAGCGACGTAAAAATAAAATAGAATAAAAAAAAGCCATTCAAAATGAGGGCTTCACAGGCTATCCATAGAAAATTCAAGTTTCTCGGTTAAAATTCTTTGGAGCTGTTTTTGTGAAAATCAAAAGCAACCAAAATTTGGGGTGGGGAATTGTTTGAAAATTTTCATGTCATCCGTGAAAGATACTGAACTCAAATACCGTGTTTGGTATTTTATTGACTTTTCGTGTTTTATTTATGCTCTTCACAGACACGCGGACACACGAATACCACACATGGGCGTTTTTTGTAAAACTGACTTTTCAGGGGACCACAAGGTGTATTTCCAGTGAAATCTAGACATTTTTCCCATTCCACTGTGGGTGGAATAGTAGAGAAAATAGAAAGAGAAAAAAATGTTGCGTGAACCAGTAAGGTGTTCTCTATCCTTAACATTTATTTGCATACTTATTCTACAAATAATTGGTATTGGTTGGTTTTTGTCTTTAGTCATTATAAATTATGGTAAAAATTTGTAAGGAACTGTATGTAGTAAACAATACCACATTTTGAAAGGTGACAGTGAAATATTAAGTATGTCTGTATACGAAAAATTTTGCATGAGCTCATCAGAAACATACAAAACACAGGTCGCTTAATATTTTAAAGTGCACTGCTTAAAATTTGATAAAAATTGAAAGAACAACAGCAAGTACTTGGATTATGCTAATGTTGCAGAATATTTTATTTAATTTAAATGGTAAAACATAACGAGATCTACAGTCATATTTTGTGAATGAAGAGAATTTCACAAGCTGTTTTAGACATTTATTATATTGTAACATATGAGAACACCAGTTACTGGAAAGACGTTTTATTTATCACTTAGGCACCCAGCATAGTACAAATGTCACAATTGAGTCACTTTTGGCTCACACTCGGAACACAACACAACTGATCCGTCGATTCACAACTCACAAATGAACTATACTGGCACTGTCCACTTTTCAATTCGTTACTTAACTGAACCCCCAGGCGAGAGCAGCCCCTTATATAGACCTCGCATACAAAGTGGAATGATCTAGAAGGGGAGAATACTAGAACATGCAATCAGTTATTGTTTGAAATTAATTATTTGATTAAAATCCCATATGTTTAAGATACTTACATGGCTGATAAAATGTATCTACTATCTTGAATTTTCGGGAACAGCCTGTGGATGAACTTTGTATATTTTGTAAATTTAAGAGATAGACATAGCAAAGGTAGTATATCTGTTTAAAGCACACAATGTATTCAAAACAGCTCTTTTGTGGCATTAAACATTCTTATTATTGGTTAAAGTTTTCAATACTTTTTCATTGTTTTTGAAATAATGTCACAAATCAGTGGTTTATCGCTGTGTCATGGAAAGAGTATTGATTTTCAAGGTCAGCATATAACGAACAGCTTTTATAAACATTTGACTATCGCTTCAGCCTCTGTATTCCGTTTGTACTTTGCAACGAAATGTGTAATGAAACTATTTATACAAACATTTATCTCAATAAACATAAAATAGATAGAAAAAGAAAATTTTCCAAGAATAGTATGTCAAAGTTATACAAAAATAAAAGATAGTTTCTAGAGAAAGGCATGTGAATGTACGAAATCAGATTTTTATAGTCCTTCAGTAACTTTTTGGTACTCTGATGCCCTCTGAATCCCAATTTTCATGTCGTTCCAAACTTTTAATCAGAATTTTGTTCACATCTGGCTTCCCTATTTCTCTCGTGGTCTTCTGACATTGATAATGAAGAGTTCTCCTCTTCCTCAACTTGCAACAGAGATACGTATATTTTTTTTTCGAATTCACTTTCCACTTAAAACGGAAGCCCGTGATTTAGATGATAGGTTTCCAACATCAGTACTCGGGCTGAAACCAGTCGATGTTTTCGTTATTGCCCATGGACTTCAAATGAAGCTTCATCTGTTTCAGTTTTTAAAAGTCTATAGCTTGTCGCGGTAATCTCGCGTGTTATCTTTTTTTACTTGGGGCCTGTTATTGTTTTACTATTTTGAATTTTGGGTTCCTTGTCCTCCGGCTAGCTATTATTACTCAGTCGAGCAAATATCTCTTGAGTAGGGCGTGTAAACGTAAAGGAGTTGTTACTAAAAGATAACACTGATAAAAGAATTTGTTTTTACACTTTTATTGCCGTCACAATTAATTTCACATATTTAATCTTGATACACGTCTGACTGAAACTGTTATATTTCCGAATGTAACTACAATCACTTATTTACCGCGCACTATTAATTCGCTTATTTCACATTTTATAACTAACTTTACGACGCGAGAGATTCTGTAGAATTGCGTAACGTGTACTTCGTGAATGCTTTCTTAGAACTGCCTGACGTGTAACTCGCGAGAGGGATTTCTTAGAACTGCGCGATACTTGTCTTTGGCTGCAGAATTTATACTCCCTCACTCCGATATGCCTAAACATTATAATAAAGCTGCTATTGGTTAATAAATCGCGCCAACATTAGCGTCTATTTTGTCATCCAATCAAAATTACAAACACATATGTTCTAGGGAAGATATTCCCTCCATTTCTAAAGAAAGGCACGCTACTCTGACGTCATTTGTTTCTTCTAATTGATAAACAACTCACCCCCTCGCTTCATTGTTACCTGCTCCTATTGTCAGTTTCAGTGAGGCCGTGTAAACTTATTTCCTAACAATGCTTATAGTTAACAAACATCTCAAATCATTGTCATTCAATAATGCTAATTTACACTACAATCACTCTGGCATTCACAGTGTCGTGATATAAAATATTGCCTCAAGCTTAGTGGTTGCAGTAGAGCCATTCTGAGTCCCCTTCTCTTCAGAGCACCTTTCCCAGCGCCAACTATATATCCTTATTAGAGAATCAGTAATTAATGGTAATTCAAATTGTTGACTTGTGTATGCTTTATCTTTCATTTAGCAAGTAGAAATTCATTCAAGGCATTGCTTAAAGCTATATAATGAACAGCCACTGTACCTCAAACTTAACAGACCGAGTAACTTGTCAGGCTCGCATTCTGGCGGGACCGCCCATTGTGCTTATGGGTTTTTCGTGGTTTCCCCGGATCATTAGGCGAATACTGCGGTGACTTTTAATCTACCAGGAATTCCTTTCCATCTTCTCCCTTTCATTCCGTTTCCTTCTCATGTTTCAGATGTACTTCTAGCTTTCGTGGCGTATAGCGATGCAGGACAGGTGGCGCGGAAGCTTGCTCAAAGAAAAAGTACTCCCCGTAGAACCGAGCATGGTAATGTTGTGACTCACATTCGGGAGTCTCGGCGACTACTCGCTCTGACCTATACAATTTTTTGTGGTTTACCCAGGTCGGCAGGCGAATGCTGGGATGGTTCCTCTTCTACTACGACTTTTTCCCCTCATTTTCTGTACCCACCATCCCCTTCACTGTCATCTGTTTCAGGTTTGTAGAGCCAGGCGACGATATTCGGCGGGTTGCGGTTGGGCGGTGTATATGGGCTTTGTAATGGTTTCTTCCCTGGTGTCGTTGTGGGACTGCTAGGTTAGGTCCCACCTTCATGTGGGCCCCCAGGGGAGGTACCGCTGGGAGTTAGGGGGCTTATGGGTGGGTCCAGGCAGAGTAGGATAGTTCGATTTGGAAACGTTAGGCTTGCGCTCGTCAACTGGAACCTCCCTCCCTTCCAGGGGTCACGGTGGAAGCAGAAAGGGCCGTTGTGACCTACTTACGGTGCCTTCCTCCGGTTGTGGGAACCCCAGCGTTCGTCCTACCTTTACCCTTACTGCTGTGTATGCTAGAGGGTTGCTTGGTTGAAGGGTCGCCCTCTCTAGGCAGCTGCAGCAGTGGGACGGGTCTTCGAGCCCTGAATTGTTAGGTACCTCCGAGCGTCTCTGTGGCCTGTCTGCCTGTAGCCTCCTGATGCTCCCCCGCTTCCTCCTGGGCGTGGTCTAAGTTGCGAGGTTGTAAAACCCTAGCCCTACCTCCAGTACAACAGAGATGTGTGAAATTGTGGTTACTGAGTAGCTATGAGCGTAAGTGGTTGTTTGCACACAGTGGTGGGTAGCAAATGCTCATCGTGAAGTCTAGCCACTTTTTCACTTTCTCTAGCTCTAGTAGCTCTTTGTAGCAGATGAAGTATTGCTTTCCATCCGAAAATTATATATCGAGATTTCACCGGAGGATACATGTTTAGAGATACCATTAATACAACAAAGGTTCCTTCAAAAATCTTGTTATTATCACATGGCTTCATTTACCCACTATCGTTTAATTTCAACTTTCTTCTTCGATCTACTGTCATAAAGGTTTTATTTCCCTATCTACAGTAGGTTAATCGAGATAGAAATTTGCAGTAATTGTTTCATTACTCATTCCGTTGTAGGTACAAAGAAATGAGTGCTCAACGTTATAAAAATGTCGCTAAAAGCTACTCTAAAGTTCCATAGTCTTTTCCATGACGTCAAGAGAAACTTTTCAAAAGCTACAACATCTTAAAGAATCTGATGTGTTACACTCACATGACTTTCTCTACTCTTGTACAAACTATTTTTACAAACGCTTATTCTCCATATGCTTCGTGTTAATCGAGAGAAACATTTGTAGAAACTATCTTATTGCTAATTACTTTCTCTACTACGTAGAGTGAGAAGGGGAAGTATTGTATTCCACCCAAAAATCCGATACCTAGATTTCACCAAAAATACATGTTTTGAGACCCCCTGAATCCAAAAAAAGCATTTTTGGAAACATGTCCGTTTGTGTGTCTGTCAGATAAACTTGGTATTTAGGTCAGTATCTTCTAGAGATGCGACACGAAGGTTTTCAAGAACCCCAGATTACCCTTTACATGGAACATTTTTCGAAAATTTTAATTTTCTCAAAAATGGCTCTAACGATTTTGATTAAAATATCATATGTATAAGACATTTTTATGACAAATGAAACTTATATCTCGAATTTTCTGGGTATGTCTGCAAAAGTATTCTTCATTGTGAACGACTTTTGCATAACTGGTAAACCATCAGACAGACAAAATTTTACTACAAAAAATGTAGATCGCGTTAAAATACACAATTCATGTCATATACATTTTTTTTGTTGAGTGAACCAATTTTCGAGATATTGCTTGTTATTCCCTTAAATTTTTCAATATTATTTTCTCAAATGGGAATTCGTTATTCATCTTTTTTTGTCTTGGATATGCAAAGAGTATTAATCTGTGGCAAAGAGAATGGTGCTGCACCTAGCAACCAGCTATTAAGAGATATGTATGTGCTTAAAGGCTACTGTATTTCTATATTGCCCTTGCAATTACAAAACAAGGGGAACATAGTATACCTTAAGCGATAGTCAAATATTTTTAGAACTAGTCGCTGTGTGTAAAATGTAATTCCCTTTGCATGTCAGGAACATAAAAAGTAACAACGACTTCTCAGTTTGGAAAAAGTGTAAATATTGGTAAATTCAAAGAAATAACAAGGAATATCTCGAAAATGGTTCACTTTACAAAAAAAAAATGTTTACGACAATATTGTGTGTTTTAAAGAGATCTACATTTTTGTGTAGTAAAATTTTGTCTATCTCTTATGGTTTACCAGTTATGCAAAAGTCGTTCCGAATTAATAGGACTTTTGGGGACATTCCCAGAAAATTCAGGATATTCATTTTATTTGCCATAAAAATGTCTTAAACATACGATACTTTAATCAAAATCGTTAGAGCCGTTTTTGAGAAAATAAAAATTTCGAAAAATGTTCCATGTAAGGGGTGGTTTGGGGTGGGGGGATTTTCTTGAAAACTTCCATGTCACATCCCTGGAACACATTGAACCTAAATACCAAGTTTGGTGTTTATCCAACTTTTCGTTTTGGAGTTATGCTGTTCCATAGACAGACAGACACACACACACACACATACACACAAGATATACACATGAACATGTTTCCAAAAATGCTTAATTACTTTTTCTACTACGTATAGTAAGTAGGGGAAGTATTGCATTCCACCCAAAAATTCCATACCGAGTTTTCACCGGAAATACATGTTTTGAGACCTCCTGAATCCAAAAAAAGCATTTTTGGAAACATGTCCGTGTGTGTGTCTGTGTGTGTGTGTGTCTGTGAACAGCATAACTCAAAAACGAACAGTCGGATAAACACCAAACTTGGTATTTAGGTTCAGTATCTTCCAGAGATGCGACACGAAGGTTTTCAAGAAAATCCCCAACCCCAGACTACCCTTTACATGGAAAATGTTTCCAAAATTTTAATTTTCTCAAAAATGGCTCTAACGATTTTGATGAAAATATCATATGTTTAAGATAATGTCATGAGAAATGAAATGTATATCTCGAATTTTCTGGGAATGTCTCCAAAAGTATTCTTCATTGTGAACGACTTTTGCATAACTGGTAAACCATAAGAGATAGACAAAATTTTACTACACAAAAAATGTAGATCGCGTTAAAATACACAACTTATGTCATATACATTTCTTTTGTTGAGTGAACCGTTTTCGAGATATTGCTTGTTATTCCCTTAAATTTTACAATACTTATACTTTTTCTCAAATTCGTTATTCATTTTTTTATGTCCTGGACATGCAAAGAGAATGGAATGCGCCACATAGCAACCAGCGTTAAAATATTTGACTATCGCTTAAAACCTACCATATTCCCTTGCACCTACAAGAAAATTAGCAATAAGATTGACATCTCGATATCTCCATTAACATGAAGCATATGGAGAATAAGCGTTTGTAAAAATAGTTTGTACAAGAGTAGAGAAAGTCATGTGAGTGTAACACATCAGATTTTTTCGTGTAGTCATTAGTATTCTAGCAGTGTCGCACACCGTTACCAATAGCTCCCGCTCCGTAGTGCCTACACTGCAACACAACGTTATCTGCAGAAGCCATAAAGTTTTATCATGCCCACAGCATTATGTAGGTGCTGAGTAAACAAGATTTCACACATCTGTAGTCTACTTTAATGACTGGTATAATTTTTAACTACCCACGATGATTTGTGCTGAGTCGATCTCCGAAACTGCACTTTAATGCCTCGTGCATCATTTTAATAGCGGTTACTACCTTTCCACTGCAATATTCACCTACTAACGCAGGTTTTATTAAAGGCTTTGTTCGTTTCTAAAGCTCGGATAGGAATACATTTTAACCTTTTTCTAAACATGTACCTCAAACCACGTTTTTACTTGCTCTACTGTTTACTACCACTAAGTAGAGAAACTATTGTTTTGCGCCCAAAATATCACCAGAAACACATTTGACGCCGTCGGAATAAAAAAACATTTTTAGAAAAAACTCCGTATATATATGAGGTATGACGACGGCACAAGCACAGACGGGGTCCGCAATGTTTCCAGATTGAACGCCTTAAACGCCGTCTGAGGCCATTCTATGGCACCCTGAGCCTCTGGGGGTCCCAAGAACGAACTTCCAGCCGAGCAATCCTGGACGTCAGGATGAAACCCTCATAGAGTGCGCAGCATAATCAATCCGCAACCCGGCGAAAACTGTCATCTAGTTCCTACAATCCTAAAACATATGACTGGGAAGATGATGGGTATAGGAAATCACGGACAGGAGAGTCGTGGAGAAGAGTGACCATTCCAGCATTCGCCTGCACACCCGGGAAAACCACGAAAACGCATGCTGTTTTAAAAAAGGGCCTTAAAATTTCATAGTGTTTGCATGCAACCTCGAGAAACAAGTGAATTTAGATAGGACCTAAGATAATAAGCAAGAAATGAACAACTGGAACCTTTAATAACGGATATCTCTTTTGTCTATCTCTTATGGTTTACCAGTTATGCAAAAGTCGTTCACAATGAAGAATACTTTTGGAGACATTCCCAGAAATTTTATTTGCCATAGAAATGTCTTAAATATATGATACTTTAATCAAAATCATTACAGCCGTTTTTGGGAAAATAAAAATTTTGAAAAATGTTCCATGTAAAGGGTAATCTGGGGTGGGAGGATTTTCTTGAATATCTTCGTGTCGCATCTCTGGAAGATACTGAACCTAAATATCAAGTTTGATGTTTATCCGGCTGTTCGTTTCTGAGTTATGCTGTTCACAGACAGACACACAGACACACACACACACGGACATGTTTCCAAATTTTTTTTTTGGATTCAGGAGGCCTCAAAACATGTATTTTCGTGAAATTTCGGTATCGAATTTTTAAGTAGAATGCAATACTTCCCCTACTTACTATACGTAGATCTTTGTTACATTCACATGACTTTCTCTACCTCTATTGTGTATTACTTTCTCTACTGGTTAAGTACAGGAAGTATTGCTATTCCACCCAAAAACTCTCTGTGTGTGTTTCTGTGTTTTGTGCAGCATGTCTGAAGAATACCAAACTTGATATTTAGATTCAGTATCTGCCAAAGGCGTGTCACGAAGATTTTCAATAAAATCTCCCCCACCCCAAACTACTCTTTACATGGATACGATTACGTTATTTTTTATTTTCTCAAAAATGCCTCTAACACTTTTCATTAGAATACCATATATATGATATTTACATGACAAACAAAATGTACGTTTTGAACTCTCAAGAAGTGCCCTGTACAGTCCTCTTCATTGTGAACGACGTTTTGTAGTTGGTAAACCGTAAGAAATAGGTAAAATCTTGTTACACAAAAATTTAAACTCTGTCAAGGTTTCCTGCTGTAGTACTGAAAGACCGCTCTTTGGGTGCCTGCACCTCAGAAATAAGTCCAGTCATCGCTTGGTGGAACGAGATATCTCCCGAAGGTCATAGGACATATGGGGAGCGTTGAAAACGACATTTATATGGCATTAAGCATTTTCCAGATATTCTTTCTTATTGGTTTCATATTATTTTAAGTTCTTTTAATTTCTTTAAAATGGTAGGTTGCAATTTGTTATTTATTTTTTCTTGTGGTCATGCAAAAAGCATGAAATTTCAAAGCCAACTAATAATGATCCGCTTTTTAAAAATCGCTTTAGCCTACTGTATTATTCATGCATATACAACGAAATTTGTAAATGCGTAATGAAAGTTCGTCTCTTTCTCCAAGAAGTACATAGAAGAATATGTAATGATAATCTAAAGTGAATAGAGAATGTCATGAGAATGCAACACATCAGATTGTTTTCTATCAGCTTCATTCTAATCAGGATAAATCTTTGCAAAAACAGTTTTAATTCACATTTCGGTGTACATGCAAGGGGATACAGGAAACCTAATCAATAGTCACGCTTTAAAAGCTAGTAGGTATTCTATACTATTTCACAGAAAGGGCTGAATAGCATTCAATAGTAATGAAACATTCACACCAATACTCACAGATATCTCGGAAATGGTGATACTACAAATACGTTATTTAGTGATAAATTATGTTTGATTTGTCAAATACCTCTTACTTTTTCAACTAAAAAATCTCTATTAGCTTTTTACTTTCTGTACTACGTATAGTAAGCAGGGGAAGTTTTGCATTCCACCCAAAAATTTGAACACCGAGGTTTCACGAGGATATACCTGTTTTGAGACTTCCTGGATCCAAAATAAAGCATTTTTGGAAACATGTCCGCGTGTGTGTCTGTGAACACCATAACTCAAAAACGAAAAGTTGGAAAAATGCCAAACTTTGTATTTAGGTTCAATATCTTCCAAAAATGTGACACGAAGATCTTCAAAAAAATCCCATCATCCCAAACTATATGGAACATTTATCGAAAATTTTGATTTTCTAAAAAAAATGGCTATCGATTCTGATTAATATACCATATATTAAATATGTTTACATGACAAATAAAATGTATATCTTGAACTTTCGGGCAATGGCCTATGAAGTCCTCTTCATTCGGAAGGATTTGTGTATAATCTTGTATAACTGGTAAACATTAAGCGATAGACGAAAACGTACTACATCAAAATGTAAATATCAATAAAACATACAATTTATTTAAAGTAAGTTCTTTTTGCCATAAGCCACTTCTGAGATGTCCGCTTTAAAGTTCGAATTGTTAATTTTTTGGCCACTCCCTTAAAGTACTTCAACATTCAGTTGTTCTTGCGATGTCATGGAAACAGTATGGAATTTTAAGGTTAGCTTTTAGGGTTCATTTCTTAAACATTTGACCATCGCTGTTCTTTTTGTATCCATAACGAAATATGTAATGTAGCTGTTTCTGCAAAGGTTTATTTGGATTAAAAGATAGTAGATAGAAAAATGAGCTTTAGTAAGAGTAATATGTGTACCCACTAATAAACGATAGAGGGTAGAGAAAGTTATATGAATGTATCACATCAGATTTTTTCTAGTGGTCGTTGAAAGAACGGGATTTTAAAACCATCACATACCGATTCGCTCTTAATAGATTTGACTATCGCTTAAAGCTTACCATATTCCGCTTGCCCCTACAAGAAAATTAGCAATTTCTGCAAATGTTTATCTCGATTAGATGGAGAATAAGCGTTTGTACAAATAGTTTGTACAAGAGTAGAGAAAAGTATGTGAGTGCAACACATCAGACTCGTTCTTTACAATTTAATGCATTATTTTTCGGGATATTAATGTTTCACACTTCCTAGGGCTAAATACATTAATTTCATAGACCTCAAAAATGCATAAATGAGCGGTTGCGTCCTAAAATTTTCTAAATCGTTGTTTTGAGTTCCTCAGATGATAAATACATATTTACCCGAGGCTCCCCCTATTGTTGCTTCACTTACATACATCAAGGCACATTATAAATATAGGGTCTTTCAACAAGAGAATCCTATCTTTGAACTTAAATAAAACAGGTTCTATAAATGATAGAGGTTTATTTATTTCTTTTTTTTATTTTGGAACATAATTAATGGCATTACGTATGGAAGAGAACATCAGCTAAGCGACGGCCGCGACTTCGTTGGGTTGCGCGTATACGGTTGAGCCAATTTTCAATGACAGAACAACGTAAATTAGGTCCAACTTCACGAATAACACGCGTGATGTTATTCATAAGTTCATTTACTATTTCTGGATTGTTGACATAAACTTGAGATTCAACATAACCCCACAAGAAGTAATCCAACGGCGTTAAATCACATGACCTCGGGGACCAGTTAACATCACCACCACTGGAAATGATGAAACCTCTGAACTTCTCCTTCAAAATATCAATTGTTTCGATAGCAGTATGACATGTGGCACCATCTTGCTGGAACTAAATGTTTCTGAGTTCCATACCATCCAACTGAGACCAAAAATAGTCCGTTATAAGAGCCCGGTATCTTTCTCCATTGACAGAACTTTTCCATCTTCATCTTGGAAAAAATATGGACCAATGATTCCACCATACCAAAATCCACACCACACAGTAATCTTTTTGGGGATGAAGCGGTCGTTCTTGAATCTGCATTGGATTGTGATTGCTCCAATAGCAGCAATTTTCTTTGTTAACGCAACCGTCCATCCAAAAGTGGGCTTCGTCGCTGAAGATGATTTTTCGACAAAAATCCGGGTCAGCTTCCAATTGCTCCATAGCCCAGTCAGCGAATACACGCCGCAAACTATGGTCGTTGGGCTTTAGTTATTGAGTTAGCGCCATTTTGTAAGCGTGAAACTTCAAGTCCAGATGCAGAATTCACCAAGTTGTTGTCGGCGAAAGCCCCAATGCTTGCGCTCGACGAACAATTGATTTGTTTCCGTTGTCGCGTACACTCTCACGAACGGCGCCTATGTTTTCGTTGGTGCGCTCACGTCGATTACGTACAGGCGTTCTTTGATCGCTGACAGAACCGCTTCTCTTCAAATTTATCGATCAAACGCCGAATCGTTCTCTCGCAGGGACGATTATGCACACCGTAAACTTCACGCAATACACAGAAGGTTTGGCGAACAGATGATCCATTTTGATAATACGTTTTCACAATTTCTACGCATTGCTGAATACTGTAATGTTCCATGGCTATTTGTCAATAACAACTGTAACCACATGAAAAAAATGACTGCTGTAACTCAATAACAACAGCAGCTATCACATGTTAAAGATAGGACACTTGTTAAAGACCCTTTATATACCAGAAGTTATTCTCTGATTGGAAACCCACCCTGCCACTCAAAGAGGCTTTGTATTTTATTGGCAATCTTTCCAGCAAAGAAATACCTGGATCAGTGGGAATTAAAGATATTTTACGCTGGAGAGAGTTAAGCACAATCCTGACTTTGAGGACATGCAACTAATTTGTCAGTACGGCAGGGAGAAAAGCATGTAACATTAATCCTAGAACCTCAACATTGCTGAGGGAACCACTTCCTTTTCTTCATACAAGAATATGCTATGTGACAATAGGAAATCTTCATGCCAGAAATTTAGGGACATGCATGTAGTTATCTTCTGCATCGCTACACTCAGAAAAAACACATACACACACACACACACACGCACACACAACAGAAACAGTGAAATATATTGGGTATGCTTTCTGATGAGTAGTTTTTGAAACGTAAACACGTACCTTTAGCTAAAATAAGAACAGCAGACTGTAACAGTGGGAAATAGTTCACGCCAGACAATTATTTGGATAGGCTTTTAGTTATGTACCTATTTGTTGACAAATACATAAAACATATTGTGTACATTTTATGATGGTTATTGATGAAGTATACTTTTGTAAGGTTATAGAAAAATGTTGCTAAAACTACAAAAATAGCAAAATTATTGGTGTTAGCACTTATCATAAAAGCCTATTTTCAGGGTATAAAAACCCAAATCATAGACATGTAGCCTAAATAAGAGAAACAGAAATGTATTGGTATAAGTAACATTGGTCCACAAAGAAAACACAAAAAAGCCTATTTGAAGGGTAGAGAAAACTTAAAACGAAGGCTAACCGGACCTGATAATCAGTTGCCTAGTAATGAAATAGTATCAAAACCTCTAAATAACCCTTTTTGTAATTCTATAGATGTATGCAATTAAGTTTCTGAATGCCAAAACGTTCCAATAACCCTCTTGTAAGAAAGTTTTGTTTTATTTCCTTTGTATTTATGTTGTAATCAAGCTTTCTTGCAGGACATGCTAAATAATTGTATACTGCCGTTTGTTAAAATTGCAATACGAAGAAAGAATTTCCCGAATAACTCCAAACTTGGTGGAAGTGTAGAAGAGTGTACAAGCAATACGTGATTAGGTTTGTAGAGAGATGGGGTACACATAGGCCGAGCAGAGTCCTCTTGTGTCCGACAAGGTCAGTGTTGCACCCAGTGTAATCAGTGCAGAGCTGTCAAACAAGGTGGAAACAATGACGTGTGTGTCAGTATGCCTCGTCGACGTCAAACGTAGCCATATCGGCATGTGGGTGAATTCGAACGGCGCAGAATGATCGGTCTCTGGGAAGAGGGTTTGTCATACCGTGACATTTCGGCTCGTACAGGGCATGCTACTACGACAGTGCTGCGTGTGTGGAAGCAGTGGCTAGATGAAGGTCGTACGCAGCGAAGAGCGGGCACTAGACCACGGAACATGATCACAGCACGGGATGACCGTCATCTTGTCCGCATGGCCATAACGGACCGCACAGTTTCATCCACAGTGTTGGCTCGACGCTGGAGAACTGCAATAGGTGTGAACTTGTCTGCGTCAACGGTTCGTCGCCGTATGCTGCAGGTTGGACTGGTTGCATGCATGCCATTATGTCGGCTTCCATTGTCCAGAAACCACAAGCTCCTCCGACTGCAATAGGCACGTGAACATGGTCACTGGGGTGCTGAGTGGCAAAATGTCTTTTCGGACACGTCCCGCTTCAAGGTGCCCTACAGTGATGGCCGCTTACGTGTCCGGCAATACCGTGGTGAGCGCAATCTGGAGGGCTGCATTGTTGAGTGACATAGCGGACAAACACCAGGTGTGATGGTTTGGGGCGCTATTGATTACAACAACCGATCTCGCCTCCTACGAATTGAGGCCACTTTGAACAGCAACCGGTACCTAACGGTGGTTGTAGAGCCTGAAGTACTATCCCCGCTTCAGGCACCTCCACAGGCTACATTTCAACAGATAATGCCCGACCACTTATTGCGAGGAATGTACAAGACTTCTTCGAAGAGCGAAGGGTACCATTGCTTCCCTGGCCTGCACGTTCGCTTGACATGTCGCTCATAGAACATGTTTGGGATATGGTTGGTCGGCACCTGGTAGGTCACGGCCCTCCAGTAACCAGTGTAGCGGATTTATGGGCTCGAATACAAACTGCGTGGAGGTAAATCCCTCAGGAACTTATTCAGAACCTTTTTTATTCAATGCCATGGCGTATAACAGTTCTAATTGCAACGCATGGAGATCACACCAAATACTGAATATTAGGGCTCAAAGGTCATGTATAGATTTGAAAAGTTTATCATTTATTACTTGTCATGTACCTAACCTGTGGTATTAAATTCATTCAATCCATGCGTTTCCTTCTTGGTGTTGCAATTTTCACAAACGGCAGTGTATAAGGAGAGAAAACTGCTGATAGAAATCAGTGAAGCGATATGTTATATTAACTGAAATTATTATTTTTCTTGGTGGTCGCAGGCTGTGCGTCTTTTCCAAGGAGATCATCAACTTTTTGGCCTAGGAGTGCGGAATCTTGTGTAGCTGTATATGCTAAGAGTTTCTGCATTATGTGAAAATAATAATGTCGTTTTTGTGTAATTAAATAACTAGAGAATAAAAAGAAGGTACAAAGGTTTAAAGTTTAACCTACGATAAGTATTATCTAAAAAATTACTCGACCATTCCGAACGAGTATTCTTCCACCGCCAAAGTACTTATACGCTATGCAGTATTTCCAGAACTTGGAAGATTGTCGTGGGGAGGTTAAGGAAGTCAGATGTCCCGCTTTTACTTCACAGCCTTTTGTGGAATATCGGGGTATTTTTCATCCGTTATTAGGAATAGTCATGACTGTACGAAATTAGAATAAGTGGTATTCGGGATTCGAACCCGGCTGCTCCTGATTTGAAAGTTAGCATGCTAACCACCAGACCACAGAGACAGTCGTTTTCGGTTATTATTAATTATTAGTCAAGAGAAACTCTGATTCTGAAAAACAAACACAAGTGCCCTACCCTCTCCATCAACATAATCTACCACTATTTTTAGTGGAAAAATACTGTGGCATATTCACATGCATTTCGCTGTCTACTATCGCTTATTTTTATAAGTTCATCGATTTTCAGTTGTTTCTCGCGATGTCATGGAAACAGTATGGAATTGTAAGACCAGCATATAGCGTCCGGTTGTTAAACATTTGACTATCGCTGTTCTCTTTGTAGGATAACGAAATGTGTAATGTAGCTATTTCTGTAAATATTTATTTCGATTAACACGTTAATATAGAAAAATAAGCTTTAGTAAGTATAGTTTGTATACACACAATAAAGGATAGAGGGTAGAGAAAGTCACGTGAATGTAAAATATCAGATTTTTGTTTTCGAGTTATGCTGTTCAGAAAACACACACATACACCAAGCACGCATTTATTTTTCTAAAAATGCATTTCTTGGATTCAGAGAGTCTCAAAAGTGCGTATCCGTTGAAATCTCAGGTAGAATGCAATAAAATAGTCGTCTTCCTGGACCAGAAAGCTTATTTTCAGCAGGTTTGGAACCTTACTGAAATCCACGGTAGACTACCACGTTGAGAAACTGGTTTTCTTTGTGTTGGAAAACATTTTAGTGCTGCGATGGTCCGCATAGCGCCCCTAGCGCTTTCCTCAAACTGTCACGGACGCTGGTTTGAGATTAGCAGTATCGTCAGAGTTTCAACATGCTACTCAATTTCAAGACAGCATCAGGCTTTGTTGATCCTTCTGCCTTGCTGTCAAGGCGATTTGGGAAAGGGGATGATCGCTTTGTTTTCGCACGTTAGGGTCGGGCATGTTGAGTTATGCGCATGTGTTTGTTCGTGCGTCTTCATGATGTAGCGGAAGAGAACTTCATCTAGGCGATTCCCAAACTAAATGCAACAACCTAGATGTTCTCATACTGTAGGCGGATCACAACCTCCCCCACCCCATTCTTCCTTTTCAGTTGCTACAGATTAAACGCAGAAATCGATACTATTTATCCGCGGTCAAAGTAATCCGCTTACCCGAAATGAGAATCGCTGTCGACTAAGCCGGTCTGTTGACTGGCGGATTGGAGCGGAGGGGCAAGAGGGTGTGAGGATGCCTACCCCTCCCTCTCTGTCCGATGTGCGAGTTGCACTCTCGTTCAGATCTCTCCAAACCCCATGGCGATTGTAAGGTTTATATAAAGAGAAGGATGTGTGACTATCATTCTTTGACTTTTCAAAACAAACAGTTCAGCGGTCCCTGAAGTTTTCCTTCTACCTATCGTTTCCTTGCGCGCTACAAATACAATCAAAGAATTCGTCTATGACAGCTCTGTGCAATAATGCTATGTTTACAATAGCTTTCGTTATTATACATACTTTTAGTAAAATAATAAGTGGCCGTAAAAGAAGCACATCACTTAAAACTCTATGGAAACCGATATGACTTAAAACCAGTGTTCATATACACAGGGCATTTCGATTTGAAATTGAAAAGGAATCAACCTTCTAAAACCCAAAACCTAGGGATCACAAAGGCACGGGCCACCCCGCCACAGAACATGCTCATGAAGCATAGGAAAGCAAACAAAGTGTTTACTCGGCAGAAGAAGATATGATACAGGGAATTCAGCGTAGGGGGACACCTCGCGCAGCGTGACCTATAAAAAATCAATTGTGGCTACCATTCTCGGCGAGAAAATGGATGAAAGCAAGAAACCACAGGCCGCAGAGACGCGCAGTAGTCCCTAACATGTCCCGACTAAAAGACCGATCTAACCGGAGCTGCCCAAATTGGGCGATGAACCAGCCATACAACCCAGGCAGCCCTCTGATGTCCATGGTGAATATTCTTTCTTGAACAAAAATCTGCGGAATCTGTCGGACATTGCGAAACTGAAAGCACACCTAAAATATGAAAATGTAACGTGATGCTGTAATTACTAACAGGAAACTATAAATAATTAAATAAATAAGATAGAGAAATAATTGAAATAAATAATTTCCGTATTTTAAACCAATATACAATATAATAAGGTTGAGTTTAAAGGATTTGTCCGGAGAAAAACGTAATTAGCGAGCAAACTCATTAGTAATAGCTGAGGAGCGAATGCGTTAGCTTAAAGATTCTTGGAATATAGTTAAGAGTTAAGTTCAGTATGTTTGCATAATCAGGTAGATCAGAATTTTGTAAAAAGGAAAGGAAATGAAATTCTAGATTTGGGGAGGTACTGAGTGGTAAGAGTGTCACATACGCATACTTAAAGTTTTGGATTGGAGCGCATATGAAGTAACGTTGGTGGGGATAGTGATAGGTAGGCGGAGCTTGAGTTAACATAAGGCGTGCATTCTAATCAGAAACAGATTCGTGCATGCATTCGTGACTTAATCTGGTGATTACTCGTGTGTTATTTTAAGCGCCCAGTAACGCACTTTTGTGAGTAACATTTAGCGTCTATTGCGAGGGATCTTGCCGGTAAGCATTATAGCGACTCACGGCAAATTACGCTTCTAGTTTCTTTTATTGCGTAAACAGTTATTACAAACAGTGAAATTGATACTGCATAAGTTAGCAGATATAATAAGTCAATTGTTGTGGTTTCGAGTGCTAAGATGTATAATCATTTTCATTCTTTATCCTCAAATCGCTTCAATAGCTCCAGCATTAGATCACGCTAAATTTCTCAGTCAATTTAAACTGGTGTTATCCTTTCACAATACGCCCACGCATACCCTAGGATAAAGATTTCATAGCCAACCACTGTAGCAGCCGGCAGCAGAATAAACAGCAGATACTGAAGCAAAGTGACGACTTCAAAATTGTCGACAAACACCCGACTTCAAACGGAATGAGGGAGAGAAAGTCTTCGTAGAGAGAATCCAACATTCACCTAGCGATCAGTGAAAACCACGAAAAAACCAAGGTCAGTCCTAGCAAGGTGGCGCCGCGGTGACGTGTGCGACTTAAAATCGGGAGGTCCCGTATTCGATTATCACGATTTCCTTTCCATCATTTTTCTTTTAGTCCACTTTTTTCTCATCTTTCAGGTGTGCTTCTAGATTTCATGGCGTATGACAATGCCGGATACATCAGATGAATCACAAATGGAACGTCAATTTTGCGATTGGGATTTCATTTGTTTTTATGACCAATTATACAGTGCCTTCGTTTTATGCCAAGGCCATAACCGCCTCATATGTGTGTCCGCCGAGACGGCATGACCTCTTAGTCGTTCTCCGTAGTGTTGTGGTTACCATGCTAGCCTCTAGTTCCCGGCGGAGGGCGATGGATTTCTCTCGGGCATAAAATCTTCAGTATGGCTTCCTTCGGAAGGGAAGTAAAGCCGGTGGTCCCTTGTCGTAGAAGAACCTCAAGCCTGATAAAGAGGCCTCTGAGCAAAATTTCCGGTCTTTCACGCCCAATATAGAATGGGACGCTAAGGACCACAGCAATTAAAGAACGTCCATATATAAAACTCTATTTATTTTATTTGGCAGTGACTTCGGTATTACGGCACTGCGCAGCAGCGGCGTAGGACGTATCAAGGGTGCGTTTTCCAGCTGTGAGCTGTATCAGTATTTGCTTTGTCTTCGTGTTGTGAAGTGTATCGACAATACCCGTGTTGTGTGTGTGATTTCCTTAGAAGTTTCATTTTCTTATTAGTCTACGGAAATGCGTGCCAACAAATTCACGCTTGAACAGTGTATGTTTATGTACGATACATACGTGAAAACTGAATCATGTAGACAGGTATTTAGACAATTTCATTAGCAATTTCTTGGTTATCCATTCCAGGGTAGAGACATGTGAGATGTTGGGCCATTAAATTTAGAACAACAGGATCATTGAACGCTAAAAAATAAAGTTTATAGCAACAATGCCCACACCATAGACGAAATTAAGCACAATATAACAGCAGAAATTATAAACATTACGCAAGAAGAACTTACGCGTGTGAATGGTAATTTCATCCAATGTCAAGAATGTCTTCGCGTAGATGGACACCACTTACAACACTTATAACAAGGTTAGTACTCATTACGTATATGTTACTAACACTCACGAGTAGGTAACGCGGGAGTAAAGGAACGGAAAGCCCCGCAGTTTAGTAGACTGTATGCGGAGCACGCATTCGCGTGATCTGCGGCCTTGGCATAAAACGAAGGCACTGTGTTTCTCCACCTGCTTCCAATTCAGCCAACAGAATGTGAGTTAGTCAACGTCAAAATTTGATAGAATAAATATTATCTAAATGAGATCCGTTACATTTCCGATTCCTTTAGTATTACCAAGCTTTCATTGCTTTATTTAATGGCGTACATTAGTTTGCTGTTCTTTTTCAAAATTTTTGTTGTTCTTGCTTTATTTATATCCGTTTTTGTTGTTATTTTTGAGGAAATAGCCAGTTTTGAGTTGTATTTCAACAAACTACTGACCCTGAACTAGAAGAACCAGCGCTCAATGAATCTGCGGGTGTCAGGAGCGCACATGTGCTAGAATTTCATGTTTACAGCTTGCGACTAGAGAGCACTAGTGGCTGTTTTATGTCACGGCCGCCTAGAATAATCTCTAAACTGAAGAGTCTAATATGCACAACATGGATCCAACATGACATGCCCTGCAACGAGAACGAGGCCAGGTGTTCATTCCTGTTCCTGAGGCCAGGGAACCCTTCCCAAGCGTGAACACAGCATTAAAATACATTTACAGTAGAAAATCGATTATCCAAATACCGATCAATAGAAACTTCGGTTAACCGAAAGCATTACAATTGGCAATTTCAAATTTGCGTGCGCGCCAGTAATTCTGATCGAGGAAAAAGGATTCAGCAACTGTATATAGAAATTGATTTGAAGGACATTGTGTACATGGCAGCAGAAGCTTGGGCTACTATCAAGGGCACTATACTAGCAAAATCTTAGAGTAAGCTCCTTCGTCAGGGGAGTCGTTTACTGGACCTGAACCAAACAGCGAGTTTGTATATAACTGGCTGGCTGGACTGATTAAAGAATCTTCAGGATATGAAGAATGCGGCCAAGAAAACATTCAAAATTGCTCGATTGTGATGATGAATGACTATAAAATGGTGACGCACTATGAAATCATTGGCATTACATTGCGAGCCAATTAAGAGAACGATCATGCTAAAACGTACCATCCAGGACGAAGATTTTCCCTGCCTTGAGACGGAGATGAAGTGGTTAGAACAACAATTGCTGTCCAATTGCTGTTTTTAAAACATTGTTGCGAGATTTGGCGACCCCTCTCCCCCATAAAAGTCTGTTCTGAAGCCGCCCCTAAAAGAAACAAAGGTGGACTTGTTTTCCTTTACTATAGGCCTAGTTTAAATGGCATTTTGAGGTTGTCAAACTAGGTTAGTAGTTATGTCTTATTTGCAAGACGGTGATACAAAATATACATGTACAGTTTTGTTTAATATCAATGTTATTGTTTTATATAACTCCTGACATCCGGTTGAGGCAGTATTTTTAACACTTAAATAATATCAGTCTAATTATATAATATAAACTATAATAACAGCCCGCCTTAAAGCAATATGTGTATGTAATAATATATAAAATGTATGTAACAGTCATTGTATTATGTTTATATTATTATGTACACGTGTAATAACGTTATGTGAATGTATTATGTAGTTTAACAAGGTAGGACCTGCGAGAATAGAAGCAAGCTGCTTTCCCTAGCAAACAGAATTATAAAGCAGAAGCCGAAAGTTGCTAACAATGAGGTAACCTTGAGACAACAATAAATTAGAAAGTTTAATAATGCTACTAATAATTCTTGGAACAATAATGTAATATTTAAAACAGTTTAAAAATAGACAGTCAAAAACTAAAAAAGCTTAAGTTAAATAAAAGTATTCTATTGGAGTAGGCTTAGCCAATCAGAGACTTGAAATAGAGAAAAAGTACGAATTCAGGCGGGAGATGCTACAAGACAGCGTTCCCAACCAGTCCAGTTTGGATTGCGTGCCCTATTGGTACGGTACGTGTTCAATGTGGGACATAAAAATTCATTGCGGTGAGAATAATATAAAGTTTACGTTTTAAAAAGTGCAATTAAACAATAATCTCACAACCCTACAGTAGGATATATCATTGAAGTGTTATTTAATCGTGTGAAGGATTAATAAAACAAAGTTAAATACAATTATAATTTGTGTAAGCCTTGCTCGTTAGCCACACCAGCCCTGCTAAGATATACGTGTTCTAAAAATTACTAATGACGCAGCCGAGGCATACATATATATATTTAAATAAACATTAAAATTACAAAGTTGATTTTTTAAACTTGGGGCGAAGGCCACCGGAAAAGTAAACGTGGGGAGAAGGCCAACGGAAAGTTTGTATCGTACGTGGGGCGAACACTTCAAGAAACATATCTCCCGCAATACGTGGCGCAACTGCTTCAATTAATTAAACCCTTAAACGGTACAATTTGTTTTCATAAATGAATGATCACTCATGCGAAAAATTAGTTATTCGAATACCCACGTCCCCAGTTATTTCGGATAATGGATGCTCTACTGTATTTCTGCTTTGCCGTTGCCGTTCTGGCTACCGTTCTTTTGTGAACAAGCCTTTAAACATAAAACATTGTGTGTCGTAAAAAAAAAATCTGATGTGTTATACTCACATGACTTTCCCTACACTTGTACAAACTATTTTTACAAACGCTTATTCTCCGTATGGTTCATGTTAATCGAGATGTCAATCTTAATCCTAATTTTCTTGTAGATGCAAGGGGAATTGGCAGGCTTTAAGTGATAGTCAAATATTTTAAGAGGTGGTTGCTATGTGGAGCATTCCATTGTCTTTGCATTACCAGGACAAAAGAATGAATACCGAATTTGAGAAAAAGTAGAAGTATTGGAAAATTTAAGGGAATAACAAGCAATATCTCGAAAATGGTTCACTCAACAACAAAAAAAATGTATATGACATAGAATGTGTATTTTAACGCGATCTACATTTTTTGTGTAGTAACATTTTGTCTATCTCTTATGGTTTACCAGTTATGCAAAAGTCGTTCACAATGAAGAATACTTTTGGAGACATTCCCAGAAAATTCGAGATATACATTTCATTTGTCATAAAAATATCTTAAACATGTATTATTTTAATCAAAATCGTTAGAGCCATTTTTGCGAAAATTAAAATTTTCGATAAATGTTCCATGTAAAGGGTAATCTGGGGTGGGAGGATTTTCTTGAAAACCTTTGTGTTGCATCTCCGGAAGATACTGAACCTAAATATCAAGTTTGGTGTTTATCCGACTGTTCGTTTCTGAGTTATGCTTTCACAGACATAGACACACACACGAACATGTTTCCAAAAATTCTTTTTTGGATTCAGGGGGCCTCAAAACATGTATTTCCGGTGAAATCTCGGTATCGAATTTTTGGGTGGAATACAATACTTCCCCTACTTACTATACGTAGTAGAGAAAGTAATAATGAACTTTAAGTTGGCAGTTATCCGCAGTACAGTATCTTCATCAGAGTGAGCTATCCTATCTTCAAGCTTGATGATACACTACCTCCCCTTTGACTGGAGGGTGGGTTAACGTGGTTAGTGAAATTTCATCTAACCATGGATAGTCTACGTTTCTGTTTGTGTTGTGCTCAGACAAAACATACTCGATCCCATTAACCTAATTGTTCCCTCTCTAGGGCTGGCATACCGATCTCGAAAATGGCGTAGGATACTTGATTCCAAGGAGCGTGTAGCAGTAAATGCAATATCTGTGAGGGCAAGCATGTGCTCTGATGGGCTTATTCCCACAAATTAATGATTCACTATTGCTTTAGTTCATCCATCACGTTTAAGTCACTAGCTAACCAATGGAACTATGAATTAAACGCCTCTGCAATATTTAAAGTGTGTAATATTCAAAGAATGAAAGGCACAAAAGCTGAAAATTAACGGATTTCAAATAACTGTGTTAATACCATGAACCTCATGAATTAAGACTTAAGAAAGAGATATTTAGAATTTCATTAGACCCAAATTAATAACTTATTAGTAATACTGTTAATTATTATAATCTAAATACATAAAAGGATAATAAATTGTATTTTAAAAAATGTGATGTGTTACATTCACATGATTTTCTCTGCCCTCTATCGTTTATTAGTTTGTATAAAACTATACTTACTAAAGCTTATCTTTCTATCTACATTTTAATACAGTTAAATATTTTAGAAATGGCTACATTACACATTTCGTTATAGACACAAAGGGAACAGCGATAGTCAAATGTTTAAGAACTGGACACTATATGCTGGCCTTAAAATTGCATACTGATATCGCGAGAAACAATTGAACATAGACAGAACTAGAAAGGAATGACAAGTTCTTGAATACTTCGAAACATTAATAACGTATATCTTAAAAATCGGACTGTTGTACTCACATGACTCTCTATTAGCAGTCTTATTGCTAATTTTGTTGTAGATACAAGGGGAATTGGTAGGCTTTAAGCGATAGTCAAATATTTTAAGAGCTGGTTGCTATGTGGCGCATTTCATTCTCTTTGCATATCCAAGACATAAAAAAAGATATATGGAAACGTATAAGTATTGGACAATTCAAACAAATAACGAGGAATATCTCGAAAAAAAATGTATATGACATAAATTATGTGTTTTAACGAGATCTACATTTTCTGTGTAGTAAACTTTAGTTTATCTCTTCTATTTCGGGTTTTTCACCTACGCAAAAGCCATTCAGAATGAAGAGGACTTTAGGGGACATTCCCAGAAAATTCATGATGTATGTATATTTTATTTTCCATAAAAATATCTTAAACATATGATACTTTAATCAAAATCTTTAGAGTCAGTTTTGAGAAAATAAAATTTTTTTGAAAAATGTACCGTGTAAACGGAACGGTCCCGGGTGGGGGAAATTCTTGAAAATCTTTGTTCGCATCTTTGAAAGATATTGAACCTAAATACCAAGTTTGGTATTTATCCAACTTTTCGTTTTTTTGAGTTATGCTGTTCACCGACACACAGAAAAACCTCTTTCAAGACATTATTTTTTCAGGATTTAGGGGGCCTCAAAACATATATTTCCGGTGAAATCTCAGTATCGAATTTTTGGGTGGAATACAATACTTCCCCTACTTACTATACGTAGTAGAGAAAGTAAAAATGGGTAATGCCACAAAGTAAATTATTTGAAATAAATTCTGTATTTTAAGGAGATCCACACTTTTTGTGTAGTACATTTTGTCTATCACTTAACGTTTACTGGTTATACAAGGTTATACAAAATTCTTTCCGAATGAAAAGGACTTCACAGGCTATACCCAGAAAATTCAAGATGTTCATTTCATTTTTCATGTAAATATGCTAATTAACGTTATTTTGATGGAAATTGTAACAACCGTGTTTTAGAAAATAAAGAAATTTGTAAATTGTTCCATGTAAAGTGTAGTTTGAGGGGCTTTTCTTAAAAAATCTTCGTATCACACCTTTGGAAATACTGAACCTAAATACCAAGTTTAGTGTTATCCGACTTTTCCTTTTTGAGTTACGCTGTACAGAGACACGCATACACGGTCATTTTCTAAAAATGTTCTTTTTTGGATTCAGGGTGTCTCATAACATATATTTGTTGAAATCTCCGTATCGTATTTTTTGATGCAATACAATACATCGCCTACTTACTATACATAGTAGACGAAGTAGAATTAATTCACTCATGGATTATTTAAAGTCATGAAACCAAAACAGGACAACTAATAAAAGAGGCAATTCATTAAAAGAGATTATTTTCCCTGCAATCTACCTAGAAGCAGAGGAAGAATTACATTTTGTACCAAATTTTGAGATCAGGATTTCGCTGAAAATATATTTTCAGATAATCTGAACACACAATAAAAAGTATTTGTAGAAAACGGTCCGTGTGTGTATGTGTGTTTGTGTATTTAGTGAACAACTTAACTCAAAAGCGAAATGTCAGATAAACTTCAAGCTTGATTTTGAAGCTAGAATCAGCTAAAAAATTCTAGGACATAGGCGGGATATGAACCCGCATCTCCCTGCGTGCGTAGCTCTAACCATTGAGCTACTATGACAACATGTGGGTAGAACATTAAATTCGCCAACTGACTCGAGTTTCTTCTCCAAGAAAAGTACCAAGCGTCTCACTTCAGAGATAATCTCAATGGCGACATACATTAGTAAGTACTTTAATTCCTGGACACACAAATGTTTAACTAAAGGGTCTTTCAACAACAGTGTCTTATCTTTAACATGTGATAGCTGCCGTTGTTATAAAGTTACAGCAGTCATTTTTTCATGTGGTTACAGTTGTTATTGACAAATAGCCATGGAACGTCACAGTATTCAGCAACACGTAGAAATTGTGAAAATGTATTATCCAAATGGATTATCTGTTCTCCTAACCTTCCATGTATTGTGTGAAGTTTACGGTGTACATAATCGTCCCTGCGAGAGAACGATTCAGCGTTTGATCGATAAATTTAAAAGAAGTGGTTCTGTCAGCGATCAAAGAACGCCTGTACGTAATCGACGTAAGCGCTCCAACGAAAACATCGGCGCCGTTTGTGAGAGTGTATGCGAGAACGGAAACAAATCAATTGCTCGTCGAGCGCAAGAATTGGGGCTTTCGCCGACCACAACTTGGCGAATTCTGCATCTGAACTTGAAGTTTCCCGCTTAAAAAATGATGTTAACTCAAGAGCTAAAGCCCAACGACCATAGGTTGCGCCGTGTATTCGCTGACTGGGCTATGGAGCAATTGGAAGCTGACCCGGATTTTTGACGAAAAATCATCTTCAGCGACGAAGCCCACTTTTGGATGGATGGTTGTGTTAACAAACAAAATTGCCGCTATTGGAGCAATCACAATCCAATGCAGATTAAAGGACGACCACTTCTATCCCAAAAGGTTACTGTGTGGTGTGGATTTTGGTACGGTGGAATCATTGGTCCATATTGTTTCCAAGATGAAGATGGAGAAGCTCTAACTGTCAATGAGGAAAGATACCAGGCTCTTATAGGGGATTATTTTTGGCCTCAATTGGATGGTATGGATCTCAGAAACATCTGGTTCCAGCAAGATGGTGCCACATGTCATACTACTCTCGAAGCAATCGATCTTTTGAAGGAGAAGTTCAGAGGTTTCAACATTTCCCGTGGTGGTGATGTTAACTGGTCCCCGAGGTCCTGTGATTTAACGCCGTTGGATTACTTCTTGTGGGGTTATGTTAAATCTCGAGTTTTACGTCAACAAGCCAGAAACAGTAAATGATCCTATGAATAACATCGTGAAGTTGGCCCTAATTTACGTTGTTCTGTCATTGAAAATTGGGTCAAGGGTATACGTGCAACCCAACGAAGTCGCGGTGGTCACTTAACTGATGTTCTCTTCCACACATAATGACATTAATTATGTTACAAAATAAAAAAATAAACTTCTATCATTTATAGCACGTGTTTTATTTAAGTTCAAAG
Source organism: Deroplatys truncata (assembly GCA_030765065.1). NCBI lineage: Eukaryota > Metazoa > Arthropoda > Insecta > Mantodea > Mantidae > Deroplatys > Deroplatys truncata. The sequence continues at coordinate 22,615,044 of CM060979.1, forward strand.
ATAGGACACTCTTGTTGAATGACACTATATAACACTGTTTATGCATATGCATACCTTATATATTCACTATTCCTTTTAAAGGCCTAAGCCGGCTTAAGAATTGTTTTGAAAGTAGAATATCCATTTCTGCGTTGAACAGCTTTTTCTGTAAGTGGCATTTTCTGGCATAAGTGACCCGTTTTCTCGGAAACAATTTAAGAGATCTGCATTCAGTTTTAGGGTGATAAGAAACAACCTCTAAAGGTTCTGGTGAATCTATTTTGGTGTTAATAAATTGTTTTTTTTTTAAGTAATGGCTGATGAATTTTAATCAATAGTTGATATACTTAAAATAATTCTATTTACTTTAATAAACAAACTTGTATAAAAGTAGATTAGTGATCTTAGGAAGCATTCACATATACGCCATAACTCGTCCTCCGTGCTCTAAGAGTACTATGCCAGCCTCTGGTTCCCAAGGTCGTGGCTCAAACCCGGCGGAGGGCGATGGATTTTTTCGGCCGTAAAAATTCTTAACATGGCTTCCTTCGGAAGGAAAGTTATGCCGGTGTTCTCGTGTCGTAGATTTACGGCACATAACAGAACCTTAAGCCCGATAAAGAGGCCTCTGAGCAAAATATCCAGTCTTTTACTCCCAATAGAGAATGGGACGCTAAGAACCATAAGTAGTTATAGAGCGTCCATAAATAAAACTCCATTTTATTGTTTTACACCCGTAAAACGCCAGTACGATATCCTAAATAGTTTCTGAGATGATAGGTAAATGAATTTAGTAGATTTAATATTGGATTGTGAAGTGGAGGGTATTCGGAACCGATCCAGGAGTGATAATATTGCCGACGTCCCACTAGAGGCGCCCCGGGAGGGAGGGATGAGGTGAAGGGTGACACCGGACGGCCCAAACCAGGAGTGACGGCACAGCAGTCTTCCTACAGTCTCCAAATTGAGACGCCTCGGCAGTCGGTCAGGCAGCCCGGGTCCCCGCTCCATACAGGGTCCAAAGTTCCTCCAATGAGCGGTTCTTATACCCCGGCCGAAGGCCTAGGGATGAAGAAAGTTGATAGAGAGCATCCTTTTTCCCTGCGACGCTGCACCGATACACCATCGCTGACAACTCTGAAGCAGATAAAACGGGTAAAGGATGAATAAAATTATTAATGGAAAGAAATGGAAGGACAAGAAATTCTGGGATGAAGGAAACTAATGCAGCATTCGCCTGACGAACGGGAAAACCCCGGAATAAAACCATGGTCAGAGTGGGCGTTCACCGGGGATCGAACCCGGTAGCTCCCGAATGTGGGCCACGGAGGTTACCGTCTGAGCCATCCCGCTCGGTGGATCTAAAATCGGTAGGATACCACTTTTTATCTCGCATTAACGCACCTTTTTACTTTCTCTACTGCGTATAGTAAGTAGAGGACGTATTGTATTCCACCCAAAAATTCAATACCGAAATTTCACCGGAAGTACATGTTTTGAGACCCCCTGAATCGAAAAAAAGCATTTTTGGAAACATTTCCTTGTGTGTGTCTGTGTGTGTGTGTGTGTCTGTGAACAGCATAACTCAGAAACGAACAGTCGGATAAACACCAAACTTGGTATTTAGGTTCAGTATCTTCCAGGGATGCGACACGAAGGTTTTCAAGAATATCCCCCACTCCAGATTACCCTTTACATGGAACATTTTTCGAAAATTTGAATATTTTCAAAAATATCTCTAACGATTTTTAATTAAAATATCATATGTTTAAGATATTTTCATGACAAATGAAATGTACATCTCGAATTTTCTGGAAATGTCTCCAAAATTGTTCTTCATTGTGACGACTTTTGCATAACTGCAAACCATAAGAGATAGACAAAATTTTACTACACAAAAAATGTAGATCGTATTAAAATACACAATTTATGTCATATACATTTTTTTGTTGAGTGAACCATTTTCGAGAGATTGCTTGTTATTCCCTTAAATTTTCCAATGCTTATACTTGTTCTCAAATTCGTTATTCATTTTGTTTTGTCCTGGTAATACAAAGAGAATGGAATGCGCCACATAGCAACCAGCTCTTAAAATATTTGACTATCGCTTAAAGCCTACCAATTCCTCTTGCATCTACAAGAAAATTAGCAATAAGACTAACATCACGATTAGCATGAAGCATATGGAGAATAAGTGTTTGTAAAAATAGTTTGTACAAGAGTAGAGAAAGTCATGTGAGTGTAACACATCAGATTTTTTCATTTTATTTAGGATACAAGTGAGATTTCGAAACGCTTTCTGCAATAATTTCTTTAAATATTTATTAGAACAATGTGTATTTGTGTACATTGGTTAGTGAAATTTTCATTCGTTTCCATAGGAGAGTTCAATAAAGGTCTTTTACGAGGTAGTCCACGGAGTAGAAATTTGAAACATCATGGTATCTGTTCTGGATATATATGCAATTTGGAAGCTGTTCTTTTTGTATTTTTTTGGAGTATGGGTAAGGAATAAGGATACTGATAAGGGTAGGAATTGAAAAGGCAAGTGAAGGAGGGGATGGTGGAGTACCGCATTAGCATCTCCGTTTAGTAAATGTTGATGTCAACTGCCGGTACCTGACCGGAGCGGGTAAAAGGTAGGCTCGCTTAACAACTATGACACAAGTTCCTTGCTGCCAGCCGGGGGTTAGCGAGTAAGGATAAGCAGTGTTTAGACGTTTGCTTTATTTTGTGTCAATTGATTTTGTTTAGGGATGATAAGTCATTCTGCTGGGTATTGTTGGTGGTGGAAGTGGGTGCTTCCATGATGTTTTATATGTAGAGGTAGCCTTCCTGTAGTTTCTGTTGCTTGATTTGGAGTTAATATAGTAATTGGAGGACGTTGGTTTCAGTTTATATCTGCCGCTCTTGAAGACCAGCAATTCAGGCCTCATGGGCAGTCAGCCGCGTGGGACGGTCGTCCCTGGCGCTGTCTGTAGGCTCATTCGGCTCCATTAGGTGGCGCTTGATACGTATCAGCTTGCGCTGGCAAGATATGAGTGCCTCCATGTCGTCGTCCTATAATGCTTCACGGAGTTGTGAGATCCAGACGGCCGTCGCATAGAGGTGGCGAATGGTACTACATTTCTTGCCCTCCATTGCATCAATACGCAAGTTGAATGCCCGTAGTAGTGCCTCGAGACGATGACCAAGGTCACGGAGAGTTTCTTGAATGTTGTCAACGGCGTTCTTGAAGTTCGATGCTGTGGTATCAGTGGAACGCTGTCTGTCTATCCCCATAAGAGGTTATTGTGTGTGGTCATGATGAGTAATATTCGACGATGGTGGTGCTGGCTGAGTGTGTGGATGAGCTGGATGCGTCGACTGTTGACGGCGATGGTGATGACCCTTAGGTAAAGCGGGCAGAAAGGTTGGCCCGTGAAATGATCACCGCCTCCACAAATAGAGCGGAATTGGTGACGACGGGCCAGATTATACCCAGTACACTCTGCAGTGATACTCGGCAAGCCGCAGTAACGGCAGCGAGGTTGCGCGGTGCAGGTTACTGCTCTGTGGCCGTAGCAGCAACACCTACGGCAGGGAGTGTATCGTGTACCGCGGTGTTCCTCAATCCTGTATGACTGGCCCAGGAGAGCTAGGCCGGTCATTGTGCGGCGGTATAATGCGCCCTTCGAGAAATCTCAGGCGCAGCAGCGGCGTCGTTCCTCTGATGGAGGTAATATTGGAGACCCAGATTAGCGAAGGCAAGAGATGTTGAACGTCCTCCAGAATAATCCTTTCCGGGAGGAGGCGGTGAATCCCACAGACCATGGAGCTATAAGAGCCGCAGCGTCCTGTGGGATCGGCCGGTGGTTAAGCGGGTCACCCTGGCGTAGACACGCTTATGGTATTGTGTCAGCGGCTCGGTGGTGGTTGGGAGTAGGTTACGACTGAGTAGGTGTGGTGCTGACTGGTGTGTCTGACAGTGTAACCGTGGGATCTCCACTGTGGAGTTGCTGTGCTGGCTTCAGTGGCAGCTGGAGGAGGCGGCAGTGGTGTGGGCCGGTTGCTGAGGTTGAGTAGCTTCGACGAATGATGTTTCTTCGGTGGCCGTGCGTTCTGGTTGCAACTGGTTGCTACGTTGATCTTTACTCTTCAGAGTCCAGCGAGAGAATAAGGGGAGCTTTCCATGTGTAGAAGTCGCGCGTGTCCAACTGTGGTCCATGGCAGAGGTCATCTCTCATTGCTGCGGGGTTTAAGAACACTGGGTCCACTCCGCCGCTTTTTCTGTTACTGGTTGCGTGTTCTCCAGGTTATGTGTTCTAATGTGGTATTCTGTAAAAGGTTTCCGTCTCGGCTAGTAGATAAATTTTTCTTATGGGGAGAACTTGCAGATGTAGAGAGCTCTTCTCATATTTGCTGTCTAAACTTTGTCCAGACTTTTGATATTTTTGAGGGTTAGAAACGGCCAGATGAGTCTCATTCCGCATGATGCAGTTGGAGAAATTTCAAGCCCGAACTATTGTAGTACCATATTCAGTGAAAGTAACTGGATGTTTTTGCAAGTGCATAATTGTTTTTGTTGCCGCTACCACTCCGTATTCTATGTGGATCTGGTTGTATGCAAATTGATGCCGAGATATTGGAATGAATCAACGAATTCCAGGGGTTTATTTTATACATACAATTTTGTCATCCTTGGAGGGACGTAAAGGTAAAGATACGGACGAACGGAGGGTCCACAGCAAGCGGGACAGAACGCCGTTACGGTCCGGTTTGCTTCTACCATAACCCCTGGGAGGGATGAGGAGAAATAGCTGAAGGGCAGCCAGATCCGAATAACGACGGCCGCAAATATGGACGAGGTCCCTAACGTTTCCAGATTGAACGCATCAGACACCTTCCCGAGCTCAACCACAAATCACCAAACCTCCGGTGGTCCCCCGAGGCGAGGCCCACTCGGAAGGGGATCCTAACTGGCCAGTCCCGCAATGACGCCAGGTAAGAAACCTCTACACAGCGCACAGACGCCGCCCAGGCGCAACCCACCGAAAACCTTCGCCTGCGCCTACAGATTACAACGAAGATGGGTACATGAAGAACAGAAGAGTTGTGGTGGAAGATGAACCACCCCAGCCGATCTGGAGAAACCATGAAAAACCCATAGGTCATAGTGGGCGGTTTAAGATGGTCGAACTCGGGACCTCCCAAATGTGAGTTGCACCACGTTACGGCGCCATCTCGCTCGATCCTTGGAGAGGGAATGTTGCTATCTAAACTCACCACTTTGATTTTTTGGCTGTTGATGTTGAGCTAGTTTTCTTTGGACCAAATCTTCAGTTCGTTTCTGCCATAATGTGTGGTAGATAATTATTGGCATTGAGGCTGCAGTCAGTGTTTGCCTGTCTTCCCTCTTTAACACGCGCGCACACACAGTCACCGATTTATACACGCAACCAAACATTCACACTCATTTATTGAATACACACTTTTTGTAGAAATCATTACAAATATTGTTTTATTGCAGCGAGGCATGATCATTTCAAACTATATAAACTTGCTTGAAGGTGGGTGATAAAGTAAGAAGTTTAATATTACTGTCAGAACGTTTCTCTGCCAGTAGTTCTTTTGAGATACAAAACACGTGCTTGGGTATTTTAACATGAGTATGACAGAACATGCAGCAGAGTCAAACATTCCTTGCAAGTCTCTGATTGATTAATGTCCGTTGCATGACAGTAGATTAGAAGAAATATTCATGTATATCATTCGACAGTTACAAATGTCCATCAGAATTATCACCTTGTTATTTTTTTCCAGCGCTGCTCCCTTTTTGATCCCACCTCATTGTTTATAGTAAAATCCGAAAAGTACACAGTTAGCCTTCAACGAAATGTTTTAAAGTGAATTATACCCGACAGTGACACATAATTTTTCAGGCCAAGTTTAAATACGAATTATAGGGAGATTCCACAGCAATGATACATTTTGTATTAATATACTAATTCCAATATAACTGAACTTTATTTAACCCAAATAATTAGTTTGTGTTAATTATGATTGCTAATGACGTTAAATAACTGGGAAATCAATTGAATATTATGGTTATTATGTTTCTTAATTAATATTCATTCATTCATTATCTGTTTACCCTCCTCTTATGTAGGACTTACACACCCCAGGACTTACAGGCGGGTGCCTGGGGTCAGAGGCCCGTCGAGGAGCAGACACTCATGGATCAGACAGAACATCCAGGATGGGTGATCAGCCCGATGCCTGGTATGGGATGAAGAAAGTAGATGAAACGAAATGTCGGTGAAATGGATGAAAGGAAAGGTGATGATGGAGCAGTTGGTGGAATGAATGGCGGGGGAAACCGGAGAACCCGGGGAAAACCCGCCCAGACGCCGCTTCGTCCACCACAAATCCCACATGCAGGTCCCTGGGATTTTCTTAATTAATAATAAGTTTTAAAACGAGCCAAATTTGTATGTAATTGTGTACCCCATCACCAATTGCGTTACTTCATACATTTGATATGCCATGTTGGTTTTGAATTTGCAAGCTTGAAGCTACAAGTTAACATATACAAAAACAATTCAAGCGTACTGCATAGACTTTGTGTAAAGCAGCAGAACCTCGTAAAGTACTGACGATCAAGCTAAACAGCGTGCTCCATTACATATCTATTGGTAATATTACATGCGGGGTTATCTTCTTTACACGAATACTAGCTGGCTTGCCCGACGTTGCACGCTTGGCTTTTAAACTCCAATAACGAATCAATTTTATTTATCTCCCCCTTCTTCATGAAATTATTATATGCCGATTTAGTGGATCTTTATAGTGAATCTTCCCCTTCATCCCTGATTTAATTTCGTACAATTGTAGCGGGAAAACGTTGTTCCTCTGGTTGATGCCCTTTGCTGCAGTGTTTATGTCTCCAGCTATTGCTGCTCGTCGGCTGCTGTTTTCCCTATTCCTAATAATTGCCTACCCAATTAATTTCACAGGTCTCAGGGTTTTCGTAGGTGAGGCAAATTAAAATACACTGCATTTCTCTTAAAGATGTGGTTTATTATCCAATAAGTACTTACGGGCGGCTAGCTTTTCCACTATAACAATTCCCACCATAATAATAATTAGGAGTCTAGTCTAACTGCATATGCTTCCCACCCATATGCACACATGTTAGCTTATTATATATGAGATTATTTTGCTCCAAAATATTTCGCATACGCGTCCCAGTGACGCTTCCGGAAGCAGATTCAGTATCTCTGTCTCTTTCTATTTCTCCTTACTGCTTCAAGTTCTTTGCTCATTAGCTTGGTGAAAGGTAGTGGGCTCTACCTAGAATTATCTTTTACCTGGAATTAGCTAGCTCGTCCGTCACTTGTTTATCTAAGTTACAATCTGCTTTTGTAAAATTTTTGGTTGTTAATTCTAACATCTTTCTTCGTGAATTATATTATTATGTACAGTTCTTGTGTAATATTGATTTATATGTCTATGTGCATATGTACATAATTGTGTGTTATATCCCCTTTCACAGTCCGGACTATTCTAAATAACAAATCGACCAATGAAAAAGGATGTGAAACATCGGTGGAATCTCTGACTTCCTTAATTTCCCCACAATATTCCTCAAAGTTCTGGAACTGCTGCATAGCCTATAATTATCCTTTGGGGTTGGAACGGTTATCAGAATGGTTCGAGATAATTAGAGTGGGTTCAATTTTAAACCTTTGTATACCTTCTTTTAGGTCTCATAGTTATTTAATAACATAGAATCTACATAATTTTCACATATTGCAGAAACTCTTAATACTCGTATATACAAAGAAGTGACTCCGCACTCCTAGGCCACCAAGTTAAATCCTTTCGAAATAGTCTGGGATTGTCGAGATAAATAATCTTCTCACTTAATATAAATCATCGGTTTACTGATTTCCAATACTAGCAGTTTCCTTTATTTATACAATTATTTATATACCCTGCTAACCAACTTTATTACAACACAAATACAAGAGGAAATAAAGCAAAATTGTATTACATGAGGGTTATTACAAAGTTTAGGCATCCAGAAACTTCAGTGCATACATCTATAGAATAATAATAAAGGTTATTCACAGGTTTTGACACTGTTTCATTACATACACATCTGCAGTATTTGATAAATGACAATTAAAGAAACAAATATAACACGGGATCGATTGTCACTTTTTAAGCTCTTGTCATCTGTTTGCTGAAGTGTACATCATGACCATCTATATATATATTCCTTTCAATAAACTGTAACCGGCTTTTGTTTTTTAATGCTGAAAGAATTATCAAAATAAGTTTAGTGGTTTTTGAGATTATCCTGCAAGTACAATAAAGCAAACACCAATTTTCTCTCTTTATAATGTTAGTGTATATGTTCTTTCTATCCTATCCGCTTATTCTAGAGAAAGAAGCTGGAATTCCAACATTTGAAAAGGGACAAAACCAATTAATTCCTCTTTACCATCCCTTGCAAATTGATAAGTATATATTACTATAAAGATCACATCAGAATGAAATGTAGCAAAGCACATAAGAATACAAAGGAGGATTTAAGGCACACACCATTCCTTTCTCTACTATTTACCTATAGTAAGTAAAGGAAGTGTTGTATTCCACCCCAAAATTCTGTAGCAAGAGTTCAACGAAAATACACGGTTTGAGAATCCCTAAATAATAATAACAATAAACTTGATGTGTTACACTCACATGACTTTCTCTACTCTTCTACAAAGTAATAATAATAATAATAATAATAATAATAATAATAATAATAATAATAATAATAATAAATCTGATGTGTTACACTCACATGACTTTCTCTACTCTTGTACAAACTATTTTTACAAACGATTATTCTCCATATGCTTCACATTAATCGAGATATCGAGATGTTAATCTTATTGCTAATTTTCTTGTAGATGCAAGGGGAATTGGTAGGCTTTAAGCGATAGTCAAATATTTTAAGAGCTGGTTGCTATGCGGAGTATTCCATTCTCTTTGCATTACCAGGACAAAAAAATGAATAACGAATTTGAGAAAAAGTATAAGTATTGGAAAATTTAAGGTAATAACAACCAATACCTCGAAAATGATTCACCGAACAAAAAAAAATGTATATGGCATAAATTGTGTATTTTAACGCCATCTATATTTTTTGTGTAGTAAAATTTTGTCAATCTCTTGGTTTACCAGTTATGCAAAAGTCGTTCACAATGAAGAATACTTTTGGAGACATTCCCAGAAAATTCGATATATACATTTCATTTGTCATGAAAATATCTTATATGATATTTTAATCAAAATCATTAGAGCCATTTTTATAAAATTAAAATTTTCGAAAAATGTTCCATGTAAAGGGTAGTCTGGGGTGGGGATTTTCTTGAAAAGCTTTGTGTCGCATCTCTGGAAGATACTGGACCTTAATACCAAGCTTGGTGTTTATCCGACTGTTCGTTTCTGAGTTATGCTGTTTACAGACTGACACACACACGCACACGGACACACACGCACCACACGGACATGTTTCTAAAAATGTTTTTTTGGATACAGGGGGTCTCAAAACATGTATTTGCGGTGAAATCTCGGTATCGAATTTTTGGGTGGAATACAATATTTCCCCTACTTACTATACGTAGTAGAGAAAGTAAAAGAATTAACGTATTATGTTTATGGATATTTTAATATGTAGATGGTTGGTAAGAGAATATAAAACTCATAGCAAAATTATCCATAGATGATTTCTTTCACAAAAGTAACAAAAATACATTTGTAATAGTATTTCGGATAGGCTTGTAAATTCTAGAAGTCCTGGTTGTGATTTAAAAGCTATATATTTAAAGATATGGGATGCTTTAGTAATCTAAGGACATTTATACAAATATATTTTGAATGTACCTCTTAAATAACAGTTATTAAAATTACTATTAGGCAATGAAAAGTATTTTTAGGAAAAGGTGCGTTAATGTGAGCGCGTGTGCGAGTGTGAACAGGATAGCTCAAAATAAAAATGTCAGATAAATATCGGTATTTAAGTTCCGCAACCGAGCTAGTTGGCGTCGCGGTAACGCGTGCGACTCGCATTCAGGCGGTCCCGGGATCGATTCTTGGTAATCGCCCATTATGACCCATGAGGTATTTCGGGGATTTTCCCGGGTTGCCAGGCGAATGCTGGAGTGATTTCTTTCATTCTCAGAATTTCCTGTACCCACCATTTCGTTCCATTCTTCTTTTCACTCATCCTTCATTCCGTTAGGGCTTTTTCAGGGTTGAAAGTGTCGACGATGATATTTGGGTGCAGCGTCGTAGGGAAAAAGAATGCTCTCTGTGGAACTTTCTCCGTCCCTCGGCCTTTGGCTGGTTGTAGGGTATAAGGACCGTCCCTTTGGGAGACGCTGGGCCCTGTTGGCGTGGGGTCCTCGGTCTGCCTGACCGACTACCGAGGCGCCTCAATCTGGATACTGTAGGGAACCTGTCATTGCTGTGTCACTCCTGGTTCCGGCACCTCGGTATCTCTCTTCACCTCATCCTTCCCTCTCCCGGGCCGCCCCCTCGTGGGGCGTCGGTGCAAAATCCTCATTCCTGGACCAGTACAGAATCCCCTCCGTTTCATAATCTAAACCAATATTAAATCTGCTAAATTCATGACCTTTTATCTCAAACTATTTAAAATATCAGAATGGCGCTTATTAGTGGCTATGTAAACTATTGTTGCTCAAGCTTATTTTTATATCTGCTACATTTTAATCCAAACAAACCTCTGCAAAAATAGCTACATTAACATTTCGTTATAGATGCAAAGGGAACAGCGATAGTCAAATGTTTAAGAGCTGGACACCATGTGCTGGCCTTAAAATTCTATACTATATCCATGTAATCGCGAGAAACAACTGAAAATCGATATAACTAAAGAATGACAAAGTATTGAACAATTCGAACCATTAATACCCAATATCTCCTAAATGGCTTATCCTACAATAACATTTATTTGAAATAAATTATATGTTTTTAAGAGATCTATATTTTTTGTGTCTACTTTTTCGTCTATTGCTTAACGTCTAGCAATTATACAAGATTATAGAAAATTCCTTCCGATTGAAGAAGGATACACGGCTATTCCCAGAAAATACAAGATATACATTTTATTTGTTATATAAATATGTTTAATACACTATATGATCAAAAGTATCCGGACACCCCACAAACATACGTTTTTCATCTTAGCTGCATTGTGCTGCGCCCTACTGCCTGGTACTCATTATCCGCGACCTCAGTAGTCATTAGACATCGTGAAACAGCAAAATGGGACGCTCCGTGGAACTCACGGACTTCGAACGTGGTCAGGTGATTGGGTGTCACTTGTGTCAGAAGTCTGTACGCGAGATTTCCACACTCCTAAACATCCCTAGGTCCACTGTTTCTTATGTGATAGTGAAGTGGAAACGTGAAGGGTCATGTACAGCACAAAAGCGTACAGGCCGACCCCGTCTGTTGACAGACAGAGGCCGCCGACATTTGAAGAGGGTCGTAAAGAGTAATAGGCATACATCTATCCAGACCATCACAAAGGAATTCCAAACTGCATCAGGATCCACTCCAAGTGCTATGACAGTTAGGCGTGAAGTGAGAAACCTTGGATTCCATGGTCGAGCGGCTGCTCATAAGCCACACGGCAGGCACGAAAATGCCAAACGACGCCTTGCTTGGTGTAAGGAGCGTCAACATTACACGATTGAACAGTGGCAAAAAGTTGTGTGGAATGACGAATCATAGTACACAATGTGGTGATTCGATGGTAGGGTGTGGGTATGGCGAATGCCCGGTGAACGTCATCTGCCAGCGCGTGTAATGCCAACAGTGAAATTCGGAGGTGGCGGTGTTATGGTTTGGCCGTGTTTTTCCTGGAGGGGGCTTGCACCCCTTGTTTTTTGAGTGGCACGACCACAGCGCAGACCTACACTGATATTTTAAGCACCTTCTTGCTTCCCACTGTTGAAGAGCAATTCGGGGATGGTGATTGCATCTTCCAACACGATGAGCACCTGTTCATCCTGCACGGGCTGTGGCGGAGTGGTTACACGACAATAACATCCCTGCAATGGACTAGCCTGCACAGAGTGCTGACTTGAATCCTATAGAACACGTTTGGGATGTTTTGGAACGGTGACTTCGTGCCAGGCCTCACCGACCTACATCGATACGTCTCCTCGGTTCCGAACTCCGTCTGCCATTCCTCAAGAAACCTTCCAGCACCTGATTGAAAGTATGGCTGCGAGAGTGAACGATGTCATCAAGGCTAAGGGTGGGCCAACACCATATTGACTTCCAGCATTACCGATGGAGGGCGTCACGAACTTGTACGTCATTTTCAGCCAGGTGTCCGGATACTTTTGATCACGTAGTGTATATGCTATTTTAATTAAAATAATTAGAGCCATTTTTCAGAAAACCAAAGAATTTGAAAAATGTTCCATGTAAAGAATAGTTAAGAATGGGGGATCTTCTTGAAAATATTCGTGTCGAATCTTTGGAAGGTACTGAACTTGAATACCAAGTTTGGTATTTATTCGACATTTCGTTTTTGAGTTACACTGTTCACAAACAAACATATACAGACACACACAATACATACACGGGCTTTTTCTAAAAATACTTTTTATTCGATGCAGGGGTCGTAAAAAACATGTTTTTCCGGTGAAACATGAGTTTTTGGGTGGAATGCAATACCTTCTCTACCTACTATGTACGTGGTAAAGAAAGTGACAAATGCAACACATCGTACTTTTAACGTAGGACTTAGGGAACTTGAAATGAATCACTGAAGCAAACTGCATAGGAATGATTAAGTTAATAGCAGGTTTTAATATATTTCACGAAGTATTCGTTAAACGAATAACAGGTTTTTATCGAGCTGAGGCATGTCAACAGAGGAAAACTATTAATGTCATAGTAACGCGGTACTGAGTCCAGTTGTGGATATCATGAGACCAATTAAGATAGCCCACGGCGACGATGATTTCATTAAGGTACCACTGAATAAGGCACAGGGGCTTCGAATTTAACAACATTAAATGATCCTAGTAATTGAGCTCGTTACGATACGATCCAGCATGTAAATGGATCTCTATGCACCATATTTGAAATATCTCATGTAGCTATGGGGGTTCAATTACCGAGATGTGATAATGAGGTTAGACTTAGTCATGATTGTTGGTCTCTTATTAAACTTCTCATTATAGCAGTGATTTGATCATAAATGTTCTATTCTTATGTATAACTTCCAGCGCAACAGGAATGTACTCTGAGGCAATATTTTATATCACAACACTGTGAATGCCAGAGTGATTGTAGTGTAAATTAATATTATTGTATGTACAGGATTTTAGATGTTTGTTAGCCATAAGTATTGTTAGGAAATAAGTTTACACGGCCTCACTGAAACTGACAATAGAATTGGGTAACAATAAACCGAGGGGGTGAGTTGTTTATCACTAAGAAGAGACAAACAAATGACGTCAGGGTAGCGTACCTTTTTTAGAAATGGAGGGAATATCTTCCCTAGAGTATATATGTTAGTAGTATGATTGACTGATCAAAACAGACGCTAAAGTGGGCGCGATTTGGTAACCAATATCAGCTCTATTATAATGTTTAGGCAATTCGGGGTGAAGGAGTATATATTCTCGAGCCATAAACAAGTATCGCGCAGTTTGGAAGAATCTCTCACGAGGTACACGTCGCAAAGTTAGTTACAAAAATGTGAAGTACGCGAAGTAATTTTTGCGCGGCAACTATAACGACTGTAGTTACATTTGGAATTATCACAGTTTCAGTCAGGCGTATACAAAGATTAAATATGTGAATTATTAATTAAGTGTGACGACAATAAAAGTGTAGAAACAAATTATTTTATCAGTGTTATCTTTTAGCAACAACTCCTTTCCGTTTACACGCCATGCATAGAGACACTTGCTCGACTGAGTTGTAATAGCTAGCCGGAGGACAAAGAACCCAAATTTAAAATAATAAAACAAGAGGCGCTCAACAAATAAGATAACACGATAAGATGTGAGATGAAGTCGAGATTGTCCAATGAACTTGCATACTGTTTTTTCGACGATAGTGAATAATAGAAATATTTACCCGAAAAACCAAAACTAAGTACTAACAGCTGTTGTACATGGTGGTTCCACAGCAAGGTCTTAAACATAAATCTTGGTGGCAAACTGGCGATCTATTATTCAGCCTGGTTGTTCACCTGAAACAAATCAGTAACTTGCAGCTCATTCTTAGCTGCTGCATGAAGTAAATCTTGAGTAAATCTTAAGTAAAAAATATGATTTGATACATTCACATGACTTTTTCGAACCCTCTATCATTTATTAGTGAGTATACTAAATATACTTACTCAAGATTATTTTTCTATCTACTACATTTTAATCCAAATAAATCTTTGCAGAAATAGCTACATTACACATTACGTTATAGATACAAGGGGAACAGCGATAGTCAAATGTTTAAGAACTGGACGCTATATGCTGGTCTTAAAATTATATTCCATACTCTTTAATAATGGATATCTCAGAAATGGTTATGTCACAAAAAACTTACTTGAAATAAATTGTGTTTTTTAAAGAGATCTAAATGTTTTGTGTAGTACGCTTTCATCTATCGCTTAAATTTACCACCTATTCAAGATTATACAAAATTCCTTCCAAATGAAGAGGACTTCATAGGCTATTCCCCGAAAATTCAAGATAGACATTCTATTTGTCATGTAAATATCTTTAGTATATGGCACTTTAATCAAAATAGTTAGAGCTAGTTTTTAGAAAATAAAAAATTTCGAAAAATATCCATGTAAGGGGTAACTTGGGGTGGGGGATTTTGTTGAAAATCTTCGTGTTGCATCTTTGAAGATACTAACCCTAAATACCTATTACGGCATTTATCCAACTTTTCGTTTTCGAGTAATGATGTTCATAGACACACACTCGGACATGTTTCCAAAAACGCCATATTTGGGTTCAGGGCGCTTCAAGACATGTATTTCCGGTGAAATCTCGGTATCAAATTTTTGGGTGGAATGCAATACTTCTTCTACTTACTGTACATAGTAGAGAAACTAATAAAACGAAATATAGATCCAGGTAAGATTTAGATGATAAAACTCAGCTATCAGATATGATTATTAGTGATGGTATTCGTATACAGATGTATATTTAGTTTGTTTTTACTGATGACATGGAATTAAGTTTTGAAATCTGTACATATGTGCTTGTATGTAAAGTTTTAAAGTGCATATAATTGTACATTTCCGAACTTGCTGGATATTTCATCATTTTTCCATGCATCAAGCATATAATATACGTATTTCAAATTTTTGGTTTTAAAACTAATATTTAAACACATTAGGGGCACGATAATAAACACTTCCCTATTGAGACCAGCGTATCATTTTTCAGTAAGGTTCAATGTAATATTGAAAGTACTCAGGACAACTAAGCGATAAATTCTCCAATGTTTTGAAGAGATATCCTTCAAAATTGTGGATAAATATCTTCAAGATGAAAACGTAGACCTTCCTGAAGAAATTTCGCCAGAGTTAGTCAGTACATAAGTCGGAGAATAATATCTGCAGACGTGGAAAGATCTTTATCATCATACAAACTTGTAAACGGCATAAATGTACACCTGAGCACTGGAGAAAATGATCATAGTATATTGCAAGTCAAATTACAACTACTGGAATTATGTCTAAGGAATAATGCACATTATAAATACCAACAAGTATAAGCTTAAAGTTTACAATTTTAGTGCATGGTTAGTGCATATTTTTGAAATTACTGAGCATATTGTGACACATAAGCTATGACTCAAAGTAATTGAAATGTATGCCTCGGGCAGTCGGAGATAAACAAAGATAAGTAGCGCTCGCCAGTGTAAACACCGGAAGTGCTATCGTCAGATAACCGAATATTCTGGAAGGTTTCTTGCTCCACCTCCAGAACGTGTGTGCAGAGAGTTCTAGAATGTCCTGCGGAAAAGATTCCTTTAGCTATAAAACTGAGCGTTCTCGCGAGGAGGTTCGGTCAGATGAGTTGGTCACTCAGTTGGTGAGCGTTTCTGGTGTGAGGAAAAGTGCGGTTCTCCTAGCGAGCTGGTGAAAACTGCAGTGACACACAGTGAGTGCTGCTGCAAGAGAGATTGTAGAAGTCCTGTGTTCGACCTCCTAAAGAGGTCATCCGGAAGAAGAGGCTAAGTCGTACGTATTTCATCACGCCGCTACTTCACGAAGAAACTGAAGTGTTAGTGAGAAGTAACAGGGAAAATTGAACTAGTTCACATTAGTGAAGTGACAGTTAAAAACTGAATAAAGCCACAATATTTATATACTGTGACACGTAAATACATGCCTATTGTAGATATTTTAGTGCATACAACTACAATGTCCAATGATTAGATTCCATGTTCGCAATAACATATAAAAGGTTAGATAATTTAATATAGTTCACGCATATACGTGCAGTAAAATAGGCAAAACACGCAGATAGGTTAGTTACCAGCTACGAATGCAGGAAATTCAACTTTCCACCCACGAAGGGTAAGTGGATCAAAACACACTATCGTCGAAAACGTATAACGCGAAGGGAGAAGCAATCAAGAAGGGAAAACAGGTATGCGCGCCATCCTAGGGCAAGTTGACCCATGTAACAGAGGCCATACGCTAAAACGTGAAGGGCATGGAGCTACAAAACGCTGCACACTGATTATTTCTTTGAGGCACGTTGTCCGCATTTCGATTGATGGAAATCGAGAGAAAGTATTTCGTTGAAAAGGTAGAGAGAAAAGAATGTTATCACGAAGGTAGCCCGGCGACCGGAAAGCAAGTAAGGAACAGGGCTGAGAAGGTGAGCTTGGGCTTAAGCTAAGGGCTACGACGGGATAATAACTTCGTAAGCTGCTTAAAGGAGTTGACTTTGTGGGAAAGGAAGGAAGGAAAGTTTTCATCATTAGGTCTTGCCTTCCATTTCTGCCCCTCCTCGGGAAGCTCTTCATTCTCATTCCCAGCATGCGTCCGATCAATGCAACCAAGTTGAGGCGTGATTTCCGAGAGCGATAGGCAACGTGCTGCACAGGAAAACCAAATTTAACAACTCTTCTTATTAGCAGGGCGCAAAAGTGAAAGAGAAACAGAAATTGAAGACGTCTGCTTGCAAAACGGAGATGAGAGAAAGAGGATGCAAACATTCAGGTTTATCGCAAATAAAACATGCATTAATTAGATACTGTAGCTACGCAATATATTTCCATAAAACAGGAAAGTTAATGAGATTGGCACTTATGTACAACCTGAGGTTGTATTTAAGAAAAGCAGGACCCAGAATAATGAAATCTTAACACCTAGAGAGAGAGAGAGAGAGAGAGAGAGAGAGAGAGAGAGAGAGAGAGAGAGTAGAACGGAAACAATACGTACACGCCATAGATAGAGTACACTCCAAAGGCTACCAGCAATACAGAAATAAAAAATCTGATGTGTTACACTCACATGACTTTCTCTACTCTTTTACAAACTATTTTTACAAACTCTTATTCTCCATCTATTTCGTATTAATCGAGATAAGTATTTGCAGAAACGATGTTTTAACATGCAAAGAGAATTGCATTTTACACATCGCGACCAGTTCTAAAAATATTTGACTATCGCTTAAGGCCTACTATGTTACCCTTGTTTTGTATTTGCAAGGGCAATATAGAAATACAGTAGCCTTTAAGCATAGACATATCTCTTAATAGCTGGTTGCTAGGTGCAGCACCATTCTCTTTGCCACAGATTAATACTCTTTGCATATCCAAGACAAAAAAATGAATAACTAATTCCCATTTGAGAAAACAAGTATTGAAAAACACGCAATATCTCGGAAAATGGTTCACCTTTCAAAAAAATCTGATGTGTTACACTCACATGACTTTCTCTACTCTTGTACAAACTATTTTTATAAACGCTTATTCTCCATATGCTTCATGTTAATCGAGATATCGAGATGTCAATCTTATTGGTAATTTTCATGTAGATGCAAGGGGAATATTCTAGGTTTTAAGCGCTAGTCAAATACTTTAACGCTGGTTGCTATGTGGCGCATTCCATTCTCTTTGCATGTCCAGGGCATAAAAAAAATGAATAACGAATTTGAGAAAAAGTATAAGTATTGGAAAATTTGAGGGAATAACAAGCAATATCTCGAAAACGGTTCACTCAGCAAAGGAAATGTATATGGCATAAATTGTGTATTTTAACGCGATCTACATCTTTTGTGTAGTAACATTTTGTCTATCTCTTATGGTTTACCAGTTATGCAAAAGTCGTTCACAATGAAGAATGCTTTTGGAGACATTCCCAGAAAATTCAAGATATACATTTTATTTGTCATAAAAGTATCTTAAACATATGATATTTTAATCAAAATCGTTAGAGTCGTTTTTGAGAAAATCAAAATTTTCGAAAAATCTTCCATGTAAAGGGTAATCAGGGTGGAAGGGATTTTTCTTGAAAACCTTCGTGTTGCCTCTCTGGAAGATACTGAATCTAAATACCAAGTTTGGGTTTATCCGACTGTTCGTTTCTGAGTTATGCTGTTCACAGACACACGCACGGACATGTTTGCATAAATGCTTTTTTTGGATTCAGGGGGTCTCAAAACATGTATTTCCGGTGAAATCTCGGTATCGAATTTTTGGGTGGAGTACAATACTTCACCTACTTACTATACATAGTAGAGAAAGTAAAATTCCCGTTGTGATACATTGACATGACTTTCTCTACCTTCTGGTATTTATTAGTTGATACAAACTATTTTTACTAAAACATATTTTACTGAGTGGGATGGCTCAAGCGGTAACGTCTGTGACCTGCATTCGTGGACTCCCGGTTTCGATCTCGGCGAATGTCCACTCTGAACCACGGGTTTTTTCGGGGATTTTCCCAGGTCGTCAGACGAATGCTGGAGTGTTTTATTTCATCCACCGAATTTCCTATCCCTCAATTTCGTTCCATTAATAACTTTATTCATTCTTCACACCGTTTGATGTTTCAGAGTTGGAAATGTTGGTGATTGTAGCAGGTAGAAAGGATGATCTCTGTGAAATTTCTCCGTCCCTCAGTCATCGGCTGATAGCTGGGGTATAAGGATCACAATCCAAAGCTTATTTTTCTATCTACACAATTTTGATCCAAATAAACCTTTGCAGAGCTACATTACACATTTCGTTTTAGATACAAAGAGAACAGCGATAGTCAAGTGTTCAAGAACTGGGCGCTATATGCTGGCCTTAAAATTCCATACTGTTTTCATGACATCACAAGAAATAACTGAATGTTGACAGGACTTCAAGAGATTGGTCAAGTAATGAACAATTCGAACGATTACTAACGAATATCTCGGAAAAGGCTGATGCCATAAAATACTTATTTGAAATAACTTGTGTGTTTTAAAGAGATCTACAAGTTTTGTGTAGTATGTTTTCGTCTATCGCTTAACGTTTAGCAGTTATTAAAGATTATACAAAATTCCTTCCGAATTCCTTCCGAATTCCTACACACGTTTATTCCCAGAAAATTCAAGATATACATTTTTTACTTTCTCTACTACGTATAGTAAGCAGGGGAAGTATTGTATTCCACCCAAAAATTCGATACCGAGATTTCACCGGAAATACATGTTTTGTGACCTCCTGAATCCAAAAAAAGCATTTTTGGAAACATGTCCGTGTGGGTGTCTGTGTGTGTGTGTGTGTGTCTGTGAACAGCATAACTCAAAAACGAACAGTCGGATAAACACCAAACTTGGTATTTAGGTTCAGTATCTTCCAGAGATGCGACACGAAGGTTTTCAAGAAAATCCCCCCACCCCAGACTACCCTACATGGAACATTTTTCGAAAATTTTAATTTTCTCAAAAATGGCTATAACGAATTTGATGAAAATATCATTAGTTTAAGATAATGTCATGAGAAATGAAATGTATATCTCGAATTTTCTGGGAATGTCTCCAAAAGTATTCTTCATTGTGAACGACTTTTGCATAACTGGTAAACTATAAGAGATAGACAAAATTTTACTACACAAAAAATGTAGATCGCGTTAAAATACACAATTTACGTCATATACATTTCTTTTGTTGAGTGAACCGTTTTCGAGATATTGCTTGTTATTCCCTTAAATTTCCAATAATACTTTTTTCAAATTCGTTATTCATTTTTTGTCCTGGAAATGCAAAGAGAATGGAATGCGCCACATAGCAACCAGCGTTAAAATATTTGACTATCGCTTAAAACCTACAATATTCCCCTTGCATCTACATGAAAATTACCAATAAGATTGACATCTCGATATCTCGATTAACATGAAGCATATGGAGAATAAGCGTTTGTAAAAATAGTTTGTACAAGAGTAGAGAAAGTCATGTGAGTGTAACACATCAGATTTTTTTGTCTTGGATATGCAAAGAGTTATAATCTGTTGCAAAGGGAATGGTGCTGCACCTAGCAACCAGCTATTAATAGATATGTATGTGCTTAAAGGCTACTGTTTTTCTATATTGCCCTTGTAAATATATATTCCCCTTACATCTACAAGAAAATTAGCAATAAGATAGGGTCTGCAAATGTTTATCTCGATTAACATGAAGCATATGGACAATAAGCGTTTGTAAAAATAGTTTGTACAACAGAAGAGAAAGTCATGTGAGTGTAACACATCAGATTTTATTTGGTAAAATGGAAACACCTCCCGCTGTCTGCTACGCGATGGCTGATATGTTGTAAGCAGTGATTGCCAACTTCAGGAAAAGAAATGTGGTCAACGGAATGTCGCGTGGCAACGCAGAAGTAGCAAAATGGGTATGAGACAGAGAGCGTGGGTAAGGTATGTTGTAATACCCCAATTACTAATCAGTATGTAATAAGATAGCATGTCAGAGCTGTGACTAGCTCTTAAAAGATTTGACTATCGCTTAAAGCCTACTTACTGTATTTCCATAATTAGCAATAAGACAATTAGCAGTAAGATAATTTCCTCAAATGTTTATCTCGATTAATAAGCGATTGTAAAAATAGTTTGTACAAGAGTAGGGAAAGTCATCTGAGTGCAACACATGGCCTTGTTTATTCCGTACCCCATTAAAACCCCTGTTAAAATGATATTTTTAGGTATAGGGTAGACTATTATATACGTTAGCATAGAATATTTCTCCCAGATCTAAACTTAACCATAGATTTTTGGGGGGTTACAGTTTTATTCTAATTGCAAACTACCAGACTAAAACCACTTGCATGTTTAAACCTTTCTTACAGGAGTACTAGGTAGTGCCGTAAACTCACGCTAGTGCGGAATACTGCTATGTGGTTTAGGTGTATTTTCTATTGGTGGAAGTACTAAACAGGTTCATTGTTTGTAGAGCCTTATTTCCCTTTCAGATGTTGGCAGCGCAGATTTACTTTCGCTAGTTTTGCAGTGGAATGTTGGCAGTAAAACCACGACTGCAACGCCACCATCATTATCCCGTCTGAGATGCGTGTTCTGCTAGATGCTGTGTAGCGTGCAATAAGTGAACAAAATTGGCAGTATATTTCATAAATGACCTTAAACACCCTCGGTAATTGCCTGATTGTGATTCCTAATTACTTATGACTGCTTTATAAGGGAACAGTGATTACCAGGTGGCGTTTGTAGCAATTTATTAAGTATCGGAGGTGATACCCGGAATAATGTCCAAAATTTCGAATAATGTTCCATGTAAGCAGTAGTTTGTCCTGGGGGGGATTTTCTTGAAAATCGTGTTATCACATCTTTGGACGATCGTGAACCTAGATACTAAGTTTGATGTTTATCCGACTTTTCGTCTTTGAGTTATACTGTTCACAAATACACACACAGTTTTCTCAATATATATATTTTTTGGATTCAGGGACCCAAAAACCTGTATTTCCGCTGAAATGTCGGTATTAAATTGTTGGGTACAATGCAATTCCTTCTGTACTTACTATCGTTGTTTTGGTATAACCTTTACAAAATATTCTTACGAAAGCATTTTTTTTCTACTTCATTACAACTCAGGTAAACCCTGCGAGATGGCGTCGCATTAACGTGTTTGCGATTCGCATTCGGGAGGTCCAGGGTTTGATTCCTGTCACCAATCACTCGGACCTTGGGTTTTTCGTGGTGTTTCCCTGATCAATAGGCAAATTCTGGGGTGGTTTCTCATTTACGATGATTTCATTTCCATCATTTTCCTTTCATTCCGTCTCCTCATTTCGAAGGTGTGCTTCTAGGTTTCGTGGGTATGGTGGTGCCGGACAAATGGAGCGGATGCCTGCTCAATGTGAAGAGTACTGCCGTCGACACTAGAGTACTACTTGGTAGAAAGGTCGTTCAGCTGTGGGATGGGTCTGGAACTATTAGGGACTTCCGCGCGCCTCCGTGGCCCATCCGCATGTGGCCTGTAGCCTCCTGTGTGGCTCCTTCACTTCATCCTTTCCTCCTGAGGGGTGATAGCCACAATAGATGACTGTAGGTGGCAGCGCGCGAGGTGCACCCTCATTGTGTAACTATGATAAAATATATATCAAATTAAATAGGAAATTCCAGTTCATAAGACTGCACAAAGCACTAAAAATGTTACTGTTTCGTAATTATCGCCATTTGGTTTCCTTTATACCTGCAGATGGCACTAAGAAGCGTTCTCATGTCAACTAATGCGTACAGAAGTGAGAACAGTTATCCAAAGTTCTCCTTGCAACTTGTTAACAGGGAAATACAGAACTAATACAATGAACAAGAGAATACAAACACGTAGTAATCCAGCAAAGTGCGCATACATAAACAAATCAACGCAGCTTAAACAGATTTATCACGTACATTAGAACTTGTTCAAAGTGAGCATGAATAACGCTGCCAATGTAAACACCACTCATGATTCCAATGCAAAAGCATTTTAATTCCAAAACAAAGTCGGAGGCCCGACTCACTCCACAATCTATGTAGCGCGAATCATGAAATACTTCTCCTATTTCGTTCATGGTTCTTGTTTAAACATACAATAAACGAGATAGAGTTCACAACTTTTTATTTTCTCTGCTGCTTGCCTTAGGTTGTACAAAGAAGGGGGATACCTCGCACACTGCGAGAGATGAGGTGAAGGAACAATTTTTTTGCTTCGAAGGTCTACCTAGGCAAGAGCCTAAGTCCAAGCCCCCTCCTAACAACTCAGGGTCAGCACCATCCGAGCGGCTCCCATGAGGCCAATAACTTGTTTAAAAAGGGTGACTACCGAAAACCTCGGTAGGGCCGACAGCAATCTAGCATGCCGTCTACCAGCTCTCACTCATGGTTGGTGCCGGAGAACATCGAGGCATCTCACAACCCCGCCTTGGTGGAAAACCAACCCGACGTACCCAATCACCCATGAGTATCGGGAACCACTACCCCGCCGAGTCCAACCCAATCCGAACAACTCCCTATCGGGATGGACTCGAATGTTCGGCTCAGCGTAGCTACACTGACGTCAGAAGTACTATGAGTGCTAGGGGTCCGCAGCGCTCGCACCACGGCAGCTGAAGGGATCGGAACCCCACCCCTACGTCCACAAGAGGCTACAGGCCACAGACAAATGGGTCACAAAGACGCGCGGAAGTCCAGGCTCGTAGATCCGTACCATTGCTGGAGCTGCCCACAGCGGGCGATGAACGGCCCGTCGACCAAGCAGCCCTCTAGTGTCCACCGGGAATACATTTTCCTTTCAGCAAGCATCCGCACCCTCGTTCGGTACCGCCACACGCCACGAAACCTAAAAGCGCACCTGAAAAATAAGAAAGAAGCTATCGCAGTAGCTGAGAAACCGTCCGATCATTTGCCTACCAACCAAGGTCGGAGTGGGCGTTCGACGGGTATCGAACCCGGTACACCAATGCTAACCTCACACTTTACCACAGAGCCATCTCGCCACGTCTTACCTATAACAGTGGAAAAAAGTGGCCCATTCCCCTAGATAGCAATAGTGCTTTTCCCTCTGTAAAGTTTCCACTTTCAGGTTAGCAACTTTTGACTCCGCCCGCCCGGTATCAGTTCTCTATGTGACTGCCCTGAAAAAAAGTACACTGGCATAAAATTAACCAATGAACAATGTTTATAGTCTGACAAATGAAGGGGTGGTTACGATACCACCTTTAAGAATTTCGTTATGATTGGTACACAAGGAAACACCAGACCAATACATCATAATCGGCCTTCTAGAGGAAGGGATGAAGAATCATGTGGTTAAACTGAACGACAACTACGACATTTATGAGATCTTTCATCAACGACATGGAGACAAAAATTAATGTTGTTGCCGCTACCAAACGGCAATAATCAAACGGTAGTGTAGCATGGGAATATAAAGTTTAAATTGTAATCTTACTCTTATGCAGTTCTGCCATACTTTGTTGGAAGTAAGGCACCCTTCCAATCCAGTGGCTAGAATTATACTAGAAAATTGGAGGTGGTAACGCTGGTAGGTCGTGGGGCTAGATTTTGTCAGTACCAACAAAAACAGCTGCGTTTTCATTATGCAAGGTAGTACTCTTGACTTCCTTTTCCAGCCCTGAAACATTGTAAACGACCTTTTGTTTCACCCTGTTTGGACGTTCCCGACGATACCGAAAACAAGAAAAAAGATGCCAAATAATTTCTTTGCGTACCCGAATAAAATAATATCGGAAATTTGTATATAAAAATTGATCCGAAAGGTTAGCTTATAAGGGTTTCTTATCTAACATTTTTCAAAACCTCAATAGTAAGCAAGCTTTTACTTTTGAGCTCATGCCCCATTATAAATCTCCCTAAGGAGCAAACGCAAATAACAGGATATGTTGTGCGTCCCCTATAATGGTATTGTATTGCTAATCTCTTTAGTAAAGTAACCAGAATACTGTATAGCTAATCTGTAAATGGAATTTACGGCATGTTAGTATTAAAAGTTTCATACTAATCGTTTTCCAGCTTGTCAAATCATCCTGAATATTTGAGCAGAAAGTTCTTTCCTCATTTTAAAATCACGGTTCCTCATTGATCTTCCTATGACCGGAAAAAAGTTGTGCTACATTCTCACGACTTTCTCTAACCAATTGTATACGAACTATTCTTATATTCTTCTATCTGCTTCATTTTAATCGAGATAAATATTTGCAGAAACGTCTTTATTACACATTTCGCTGCAGCTATACAAGGGTGATACAGTAGGCTAAAGCGATGGTCAAATCCGTTGCTACGAGATTTTTTCTAAACTCTGTCGCTTATTCATGGGTGTACAAATTATTCTTACGAGAGATTATTTTCCTAACTACTTCATTTTAATAGACATAAATATTTGCAGAAATAGCATATTTCGTTATAATGAGAAGAAGGTGTTTTGTTGTATTGTTATATGCCCCACGCTTTGCGAGCCAATTTGAAGTAGGAGTTGTATTGTATTTCAACTTTTGGGTGCCGAACTTGAAGTAGCTGCAACCGCATGTGTGGTACCCGCTTTCCGCAGAAAATGTACCTTCCGGTGGCCTTTGCACCCCGCATAAAATGTTTAAAAAAATATATCAACTTTGTAATTTTTACTGTTTCTTTAAATATTATATATTTATGTTTGCCTCGGCTGCGTCAGTATTTATATTTTTTTTTAGAGATATGAATGTCTTAGCAGGGAGTGGTGCGACTGAAGAATGCAGGCTTACACAGATTATAATTTTAATTCGCTCTTTTTTATTAATTCTTGACACGATTTAAATAACCCTTGACTGATATAGAGAGCTGTGAGACTTTTATTAAATACTTTCACTTTTTAAACACGTAAACTATTTCCTCACACAAAAATACGTATTAAATTTCTCGAGGACATATCTCGCGTACGGTTAGAAACACTGTCTATAACTAACGCGTCCAGTTATGAGCACTTTCTACAAGCAACCGACTTGATTTCTACCGCCTAAAGTTGTAAATTTCTGTATTTCAAATCTGTGATTGGCTATTCCTAATCCAATAGAATACTTTTATTTAACTAAACCTTTTTCTGGTTGTTGATTGGCTATTTTATGAACTGTCTCAAAATTTACATTATTGTCGCTCCAATAATGACTAGCAGCATTAAACTTTCTTACTCATTATAGACTCAAGGTTACCTCATTGTTGGCAACTTTTAACCTATTATTCTCACAGCTCCAACATTATTAAATTACGTAATACATTCCGTAACATTATTGAACATGTATATAATAATATAAACATATACAATGACTGTAATCTACACTTTTTATATATTGTTACATACACATATTGCTTTAAGGCGGGCTGTTATTATATTTTTTATTATATAATTTGACTGAAATCATTTAAGCGTTAAAAATACTGCCTCAATGAATACAAAGAGAACAGCGATAGTCAAATGTTTAAGAACAGGGCGCTTTACGCTGGGCTTAAAATTCCATGACATTGCGAGAAACAGCTGAAAATCAACAGAACGGCTAAGTATTTACAAGTAAATATTAATAAGGATATTCGGAAATGACTGATGCCACAAAAACGCTATTTAAAATAAATTGTGCATTTTAAAGATATCTACTTTTTCGTCTATCACTTAACGTTTACTGGTTACACTAGGTGATACAAAATCCCTTTCGAATGAAAGACTTCACAGATTATACCCAGAAAATTCAAAATATGCATTTTATATGACATGTAAATATCATTCTTATATGGTATTTTAATCAATATTGTTAGAGCCATTTTTAGGAAATAAAAGTATTCGAAAAATGTTGCACGCAAAGGCTATTTTGGGGTGGGGGATTTTCTTGAATATATTCGTGTCACATCCTTTGAAGACTCTGAATATAAACACCAAGTTTGGTACTCAACTGACTTTTCGTTCTTGAGTTATGCTGTTCATAGGTACATACGCACAAACCTGGATCTTTTTCTAAATGCCTTTCTTTGATTCAGGGAGTCTCAAAACGTTTATTTCCGGTAAAATCTTGGTACAACATTTTTGAGTGGAAACAATACTTCCTCTATTTAGTAAAGGCAAGTAGCAGAGAAATTTAAAAGTACTGCTTTTTAGCACTAATATGGAAATAAACAAATATATTACAATCATAATTTATTGCATTCTTTTGCAACATATTGTGAAGCAGTGGCTATGGCCGTGCTTATCGGTCGGCGGGGAAGTTGGAGAGATACACACAGATAAGTAGACGCGGTAGCGCTCTCGGCCAGCGTAAACACCAGAAGCGCTATCGACAGGTAACCAGAATCTTCTGAAAGTTTCCCTTCCCCGCCTAAATGTTCTGTAGAATTTCTAACGGCTATTATAGGCCAGCTCTCTCGCAGGTGAGTTAATTGAAGTTAACTTTTATTTATGGACGCTCTTTAACCACTGTGGTTTTTAGCCTCACATTCTATATTGGGTGTGAAAGCTCGGAAATTTTGCTCAGAGGTCTCTTTATCAGGCTCGAGGTTCTTTTAGGTACCATAATTCTACGACACGGGACCACCTTCCGAAGGAAGCCATGCTAAGAATTTTTACGCCCGAAAAAATTCATCCGCTTCCGCGGGGTTTGAACGCGCGACCTCGGGAACTACAGAGTGAGCCAAAAGACTCCGAACCGGCTGCGCGGTGTTTTTCCTCTCCGCGTCCTCGGCGCTCGTTGCCGTCTGCCGCGGAAGAAACCATACAACATTTTTAAAACTACTTTTAAAGGCTTTACTTACAAACTTTACGAAAGGAGATGCTGAAACTGGCCACCGTCGTTGTCTATACATTTTTGACGCCTCTTTAGGAAACTATCTATCACTCGCCGTAGTTCACGCTCAGAAATTTCCTGGCGGATATTTTGTTTTAATTCTTCCAGGGTGTGTGGGTTATTCTTATACACTTCATGTTTTAAGTTACCCCGGTGGGGTATATTATGAACAATATTACCAGCTACGCGACCTTTTTCCATTGGGCGTGTGGAAATATAATAAAAACGCGATAACGCACTGCTCCTATAAACAAAGTCACGCTTTTGTGGTTTTGCTGTGCAGTTTGAAGTGCAGTTTTGAGTTGACGGTGATGTGATGTAGTTCAGTTATTACGTGTTATTTATTATTTTGTCCTGTACTTAGTCATAAAGTATATTATGGCTCAGTATATGTTTTATACTGCACAGCGTGTATTTATTTATGATTCGTATGTGTTAACTAGGTCAGCTCTCCAAGTGAAAGTACGGTTTGCAGAAAGATTTCCAGGTGTAAAAGTTCCAGGCCGTACAACAATCCATGAAGTTTACAGTAAATTTCAGGCCGCAAGAAGCGTTCAGGCTAAGAAATCTAAAAGACGGCGTTCGGTTTTTACCTAAGAAACATTAGACGACATCGGTCATCGCTTGGAAAATTCCCTCCGAAAATTTCATGTTGGATAGTTTCCTAAAGAGGTGCCAAAAATGTATGGAAAACGACGGTGGCCAGTTTCAGCATCTCCTTTCATAAAGTTGCTAAGTAAAGCCTTAGAAATAGTTTTAAAAATGTTGTATGGATTCATCCGCACCTTTCTAGGATAGCAGCAGACGGCAACGAGTGCCGAGGACGCGGACAGGAAAAACACCGCGCAGCTGGTTCGGAGTCTTTTGGCTCACTCTGTAGAAGCTAACATGGTACCGCTAGACCACGGAGGATGAACCATAGTGAGTTAGTGAGTGCGTTTCAGGTGCGACATAAAGTGCGTTCTCCGAGTGAGGTTATGACGACTTCTGCGACTTACAGTAGGTGTTGCTATTGTGAGGTATTAAGGGAGATGTTGTATTCCATTCCCCGGTGGGTGAACCGTATGGAAGAAGAGACTACATGGTGTATATATTATTACGCCGCTGCGTCACGAAGAAAGCGAAGTGATAATGAACATTTGAACTAGATCACATTAACGAATTGCAGTGAAAACAGGACATCGTAACAGTGTATTTTACAAATAATAGTAATAATAATAACAGTAGAACAACCAGCAGAATACCAACGATAATATACCACTTTAATCAAAGAGTTGCAGTATTTTCTGAAGTTAATTCAGAAAATCTGTTTTTCGTGTTATTTACTGGTACTGTTGTTCCTACCTCAACCACCGTTTTAGCAAGTATGCTCCAGATATAAATAACAAAATTGCGATTGCATGGAAGCTCCTGGAAGACAATCAGATTCAATTCTCTGAACGGTTATTTAATTTAATAACGGTACAATTTGGTCCTATTTGGAAAGGGCAGACATTTGGAAACATGCAACTACCGCCAAGGGTTTCCCCTTCACTCACTCCCTACCCCAAACATCACGACTCTACGGGGGTCATTTACAACGAAGCTTAGACACAAGCATAGAAGCTTGTTATCTTAATGAACGCGTTCACACTGGCTGACGTTGACGTAAAAATGATCCTAAAATTATAATGTAAACGTAGAAGTTTTGGCGTGAGGCTCTCATTCGGGAGGTTCCGAGTTCGATTTCCATCCGGTCGGCCACTCTGACCATGAGTTTTTCGTGGTTTCCGCGGGTCAGGCGATGGAATGGTTTCTCTTTGCCACGAATTTCCTGCCCCATCATCGTGTAATAGCCTCATATCATTGCTTACTGCCAGGGGAACATCCTCAAATTGAACTGGTAACATTTCTTGAAGAAACTGGAGATAGATGGCTCCTGTCAAAAACAGATGTAGAATTCACGGATCGATTAATACGTTTCCTATGATTCCTGCCCAAAATTTTACAGAAAATCGTGCTAAAAGCTGTTTTGTCTTATTATGTTGGGATTGTTGTAAGCCCAAGTGTGTGCATTCAGGTAATTAGTTACAGAATTTCTTGTAAACGTTGCTACGTCCATTGCAAGAATTTTAAGGGAAAAGTCTGCTCCTTGTTGAAGAAATCATTTGGAAAGTACTACCCTTGGCGCATAATCTGCTTCAGAGAGATACTGGATGCGCTGAGTATGATAGCAATTATTTTTTAAATGTTCTCAAAACAGTCCAATGTGATACGCCGAAAGTGCGAGCAACCTGCATATACATATTTTGCAGATTTGGATAGTATTCTTCAATAGTTTTACAAGCACCCACGGTAGAAACTTCTGTGCAATTGCTGCTAAATAAATAAATAAATAAATAAATAGTTTACTCCGTTAAGCCTATATTACTTTCTCTACTACGTATAATAAGTAGGGGAAGTATTGTATTCCACCCAAAAATTCGATACCGAGATTTCACCGGAAATACATGTTTTGAGTCCCCCTGAATCTAAAAAAAGCAGTTTTAGAAACATGTCCGTGTGTGTGTCTGTGAACAGCATAACTCAGAAACGAACAGTCGGATAAACACCAAACTTGGTATTTAGGTTCAGTATCTTCCAGAGATGCGACACGAAGGTTTTCAAGAAAATCCCCCCCATCCCAGATTACCCTTTACATGGAACATTTTTCAAAAATTTTATTTTTATCAAAAATGGCTCTAACGATTTTGATTAAAATACCATATGTTTAAGATATTTTCATGACAAATGAAATGTATATCTCGAATTTTCTGGGAATGTCTCCAAAAGTATTCTTCATTGTGAACGAACTTTGCATAACTGGTAAACCATAAGAGATAGACAAAATTTTACTACACAAAAAATGTAGATTGCGTTAAAATACACAATTTTCCTGGTAATGCAAAGACAAAGGAATACTCCACATAGCAACCAGCTCTTAAAACATTTGACTCTCGCTTAAAGCCTACCAATTCCCCTTGCATCTACAAGAAAACTAGCAATAAGATTAATATCTCGATTAAAATGAACCATTTGTAGAATAAGCGTTTGTAAAAATAGTTTGTACAGGAGTAGAGAAAGTTATGTGAGTGTAACACATCAGATTTTTTTTCTGTTTCTTTTTTCCTTATTTATTTAGCAGCAATAGTATAGAAATATCCATGTGCTTGTTGAAGCGCTTTTGAAGAGTACTATAACAAAACTGTAGAAAAAGTATGGGATGTTCCATTTAAAATAAGAAATTGGATCCACTTCCGGTTAAACCAGAAGTAGTAACAACTCATCAATATCCTTTTTGAGTTCTCTGTACATGGTTATCTTCGTACACCAAATTTCGTTTTAATGAGCCACGCTTCAAAACTTAATTAGGTGGTGCAGGACGTTTAACTAACCCTGAGTGTTAGTATTGTACGAAAACTATGTATATTTTATGTTATTAAATAAGAACGGGACCAAAGAGAAAGAATGATTTTTAAAATATCGCTTACTGCGAATATGTAAAAAATTACTCTAACATTCTGAGCGATGATTCTTTCACCGCCAAAGGCTATGCATCATTTACACAACTTGGGAAGACTATCGGGAGAGGTTAATTAAATTAATTAAATCATCATTCGAGTTTATAAAGCTACCCATGCAACGTCGAATAGTCAGCTAGTGCATAATAAAATAAACGAAAAGAATATTTGTCTGCATCAAATTTCTTTTCACAAAAATGTGTGACTTCAAACAATAGAACATCTAATTATTAATTTCCAACACCAATATTTTATTTAAATTACCAAATTGATTTCTACTAACATTAAGCGGAGTAATGTGCATAGATGCTGAATAAAATGTCTTATCATTTATTACATCATGGCTTAGGGCTTATGTTCTATTGCGGCCCCTGAGCATTGATGTTTCCACTCTTTTTTAAGCCTGGCTACATTTGTCTTTCCTCTTGATTCAAAATCTAAAAAATCTGATGTGTTACACTCACATGACTTTCTCTACTCGTGTACAAACTGTTTTTACAACGCTTATTCTCCATATGCTTCATGTTAATCGAGATATCGAGATGTTAATCTTATTGATAATTTTCTTGTAGGTGCAAGGGGAATATGGTAGGCTTTAAGCGATAGTTAAATGTTTTAAGAGCTGGTTGCTATGTGGCGCATTCCATTCTCTTTGCATGTCCTGGACATAAAAAGAATCTGATGTGTTACACTCACATGACTTTCTCTACTCTTGTACAAACTATTTTTACAAACGCTTATTCTCCGTATGCTTCACGTTAATCGAGATAAACATTTGCAGACTCTATCTTATTGCTAATTTTCTTGTAGATGTAAGGGGAATATATATTTACAAGGGCAATATAGAAATACAGTAGCCTTTAAGCATATTTATATCTCTTAATGGCTGGTTGCTGGGTGCAGCACCATTCCCTTTCCCACAGATTAATACTCTTTGCATATCCAACACAAAAAAAATGAATAACAAATTCCCATTTAAGAAAATAAGTATTGAAAAATTTAAGAGAATAACAAGCAATATCCCGAAAATGGTTCACTCAACAAAAAAAATGTATGACATAAATTGTGTATTTTAACGCGATGTACATTTTTTGTGTAGTAACATTTTCTCTATCTCTTATGGTTTACCGGTTATGCAAAAGTCGTTCACAATGAAGAACACTTTTGGAGATATTCCCAGAAAATTCAAGATATACGTTTAATTTGTCATGAAAATATCTTAAACATGTGATATTTTAATAAAAATCGTTAGAGCCATTTTTGAGAAAATTAAAATTTTCGAAAAACGTTCCATGTAAAAGATAATCTGTGGTGGGGGGATTTTCTTGAAAACCTTCGTGTCGCATCTCTGGAAGATACTGAACCTAAATACCAAGGCGTGCATTTCAATTGATCCATCCAAATTTTGATACTGATCATTTAAATATCTGTAATGTATGGTATTTTATTCAAAATGGTTTGAGGCTTTTTGAGAAAATAAAATAATTCGATACTTTTTGCATGTAAAGGGTAGTTTCGGTGGGAGTTTACTTAGAGAGCTTCATGTTTCATCTTAGGAAGTTACTGAACTTAATATTAAGTTAGGCGTTTATACCACCTTTCCTTTCTGATTATTGTATTCTCACACAATTCACACACGTGCGCGCATAGAGTTTTTATAAAAATGCTCATTTTGGATTCACGGAGCCTCAAAACATGTATTTATGGTGAAGAAATAGTAAAAAATAAAATACCACGGTCGGGACCTAAAGAACGGATCTTTGGCTTCTAAAGTTGCGATAACATGATGAGATGCCCATGAGTGCATTAAAACCTCTGCTCTGATTCAAGCCAAGCTTGGATTCAAACTTCCAATTTAGTGGCTACAAAAGGAATGATATCTCAAATAGCCATGGACAGCATTATGACATTAAAAAGTGTCAAATATTTTACGCTTTTTATAAGTAGTGAAATATATCAGTAGTTTACGTTTTCATTTAGTATCTGTACGCCTCC
This sequence comes from Deroplatys truncata, assembly GCA_030765065.1. NCBI lineage: Eukaryota > Metazoa > Arthropoda > Insecta > Mantodea > Mantidae > Deroplatys > Deroplatys truncata. Next base: position 22,648,403 of record CM060979.1, read on the forward strand.
TGTACTTAGTGACCGGAATCTTTCCTCCTCTGGCATTAAAGTCTCCTAAAATGCTGAGATAACTGCTTGTTGTTTTCTGCAGTTTATCATAGAAATAAATTGTTACGACTCCCTCTATATATAGTACCCGACCTAACAAAGAAAACACAAAAATTTTGGGAAAAACATCTTTATTTCTCCACACAGTCTCCTTTCAGCTCGATACGGTTTTACCAGCGATTCTCAATAGTTTCCATACCTTGTTTATATAAGAACATCGAGTTCTGCAAAACAGCCATCAACTGCAGACTCCAGCTCCTCATTGTTGGCAAATCTTTTAGCACCAAACTATTTCTTCAACTTTGGAAATAGAAAATAATCCGAAGGGGCTGAATCTGGCGAATAGGGTGCATGAGGAAGCAATTCGAACATTAACTCATTGATTTTGTCCATGCCGATAATGATGTGTGAACTGGTGCATTGTCCTGATGAAACAAAAGTTTCTTTTCCACTAAATGCGGCCATTGTTGCTTGATTTCATCATTAAAATGTTGCAAAAATTTGCATAATACTCGCCATTGATTGCTTTTCATTTTTGAAGATAATCAATGAAAATTATTCCACGCGCATCCCAAAAAACTGACGCCATGAACTTACCTGCAGGTGGAACATTCTTCGCCTTCTTTGGAGCCGATTATCCCCTTTCAATCCACTGTTTTCACTGTTGCTTCTTCTCAGGTGTGAAGTGATGGACTCATGTTTCATCCATGGTTATGAATCGACACAAAAACTCGGCTTTATTGCAGCGAAACATCGCCAAACGCTCGACTGACACACCCCCCTGACGCTGCTTTTGTTTCATTGTAAGTAAACGCTGCACCCATCTTGCGCACAGCTTTCTCATGTCTAAATTTTCAGTTAATATGCAATTAAAGCACTTTTTGAAATGCCTACGATGTCTGCTAGCTCGCGCACTTTCAGTCTATGGTCATCAAATACCATTTTGTGTATTTGCCTCCCAATTTCTGGCATGGTCACCTCTTTTGGTCGACCATTGCCATGTTTGTCTTGGCAGCTCGTACGGCCTCTCTTAAACTCTACCACCCAATGTTTTACTGTTGTAAACGAAGGGGCAGACTCCCCCAGAGTAGAATATAGCCCAGCTTTAGTATTAGTTGGACTAAGATCTTTCAAATGAAAGTATTGTGTCACATAATGACCAGTTTTATCCATGTTTACAAATTTGCTGAGAGCGTTGACTATTAGTGGCTGCCAAACACATACTAAACAATGTAGCATTGTCAAACTTCAACTTAAGGCTTATAAGGATGGTAATTTCTACTACAGTCAAGAGCGAGAGCAAATGACTATGAAACTGCCATTCTTAAATTCCTCTGCTATGAATATAGAATGTGTTGCATTTCATCGGAAATACACGTTTTGTGGTTCTCTGAATAAAAGGATTTTTAGGAAAAGTGCGGTTCCTTAGGTGCATGTGTGTGTGAACACAACTCAAAAACGAAATGTGGGTTAAATATTAAAGTTCAAGATCTTCCAAGGATGCAACACGAAGATTTTCAAGAGAATCTCCCACCTCAAACTACCCTTTACATGGACAATTTTTGTTAGTTTTTATTTTCTAAAACTGGATTCGATTTCGATTAAAATGGCGTATGTTTAAGATATTTATATTGGAAAATACATATCTTGAACATCCTGTGAAGAACGAAATGTGTTTATCATTTTGTGTGATTGATAAACCGTAAGAGATCAGACAAAATGCTTAGTGCACAATTTATATCAAATAAACTTTCTTGTGGCATTAACTATGTCCATAGTTATTGATTTAAATTTTCCAAAACTAATAACTTTTTCATGTGTTAAGTTGCTGCTCTTTAAGTAGATAGAGGCTTCTATAAGAGTAGTGTATAGAAGTATGCATAGAGAAAGTCATGAGAATATAGTATATGAGATTTGTGTTCCAAAATTATGTCTTTGTTTTCTATGCGTCCGTGACCACATTGTTTTTCAGCGTAATCAGGAAAGGACAGTACAGGATTTAGGATTATAATGCATCGAAAGTTAACAGTTGGATGCATGAGTAATAGAGCAAACTTCTTAAAGTGCTGTTTTCACAAATAGTATTCTTATATTCGTAAGCTACCTATAAACAGATCTCAATTTTTACTCTCTTTACCACGGGGCACCGGTAGTGCAGTGGTTACGTTCCCGGCTAACCTACTGAGGGTCTAGGGTTTGATTCCCTGCTCTGAGGTGGCGATTTTAAGTCGGCCCTATCCACGCCTTCACTTCTGACTTTCTCATGTTAAGTATTTCCAAGGCCAAGATGGTTCGGAGTCCACGGTAAAAGCTGTAGGTCCTCTCATCCCACCGCATCTTCATCACCCTACCGTAGAAGGCAACGGATCCGCTGGAAATGGGTCCAGTCATCGCTTGTTGGAATGAAGTAACCCCTAGTAAGTGGAGGAGGTACTGCATACCGCCCAAAAATTTGATGTCGAGATTTCTCCGGAAATATTTGTTTTCAGGCTCCCTGTTGCTTTAATTATAGTATATTTTTACTTTCTCTACTACGTAGAGTAAACAAGGAAAGTATTGTATTACACCCAAAAATTCGATACCGCGATTTCACCGAAAATATATGTTTTGAGACCCCCTGAATCCAAAAAAAGCATTTTTGGAAACATGTCCGTGCGTGCCTGTGTGTCTGTGTGTGTGTCATAACTCAGAAACGAACAGTCGGATAAACACCAAACTTGATATTTAGGTTCAGTATCTTCCAGAGATGCGACACGAAGGTTTTCAAGAAAATCCCCCCATCGCAGATTACCCTTTACATGGAACATTTTTCGAAAATTTTAACTTTCTCAAAAATGGCTCTAAGGATTTTGATTAAAATATCATATGTTAAATATATTTTTATGACAAATAAAATGTATACCTTAAATTTTCTGGGAATATCTCCAAAAGTATCCTTCATTGAAAACGACTTTTGCATAACTGGTAAACCATAAGAGATAGACAAAATTTTACTACACAAAAATGTAGATCGTGTTAAAATACACAATTTATGTCATATAGATTTTTTTGTTGAGTGAACCATTTTCGAGATATTGCTTGTTATTCCCTTAATATTTTCAATACTTATTTTCTCAAATGGGAATTCGTTATTCATTTTTTTGTCCTGGATATGCCAAGAGTATTAATCTGTGGGAAAGAGAATGGTGCTGCACCTAGCAACCAGCTATTAAGAGATATGTCTATGTTTAAAGGCTACTGTATTTCTATATTGCCCTTGCAATTACAAAACAAGGGGAACATAGTAAGCCTTAAGCGATAGTCAAATATTTTTAGAACTGGTTGCTATGTGTAAAATGTAATTCTCTTTGCATGCCAAAAGATCGTTTCTGCAAATGTTTATTTCGATTAATATGAAATAGATGGAGAATAAGAGTTTGTAAAAATAGTTTGTACAAGAGTAGAGAAAGTCATGTGAGTGTAACACATCAGATTTTTCTTTAAAGTAATAAATAATAAAATCTTAGAGCAAATGTGTCATTTCAGTTATTTAGAAAATTGTTTGCTTTGACTATATTAAAGTAAGCAAATTTCAAATTATTTGCGGCACTATTCACTATACTCTGAGAGATAAGGTGAGAGGAGATACAAAGTTGAAATTTTATAAAGTAAAGCCGGTACCTGTGTTATCCTACGGGTGTGAACTATGGGCACAACAAAAAAGCAAGAAAAGAAAATACACACACCATAAATGAAATACTTAAGAGGAATTAAATGTACTCTATACTTGATCATTTAAAACATGAAGGTATTCATCAAGTATTACACATTTTTACTCTCTATACTACGTATAGTAAGTCGAGAAAGTATTGCATTCTAACCAAAAATTCGATACCGATATTTCACCGAAAATACATGTTTTGAGGCCCCTGAATCCCCAAAAAAGCATTTTTAGAAGAAGGTCCGTGTATGTGTGTATGTCTGTGAACAGCATAACTCAAAAATGGAAAGTCGGATAAATACCAAATCTTGATATTTAGGTTCAGTATCTTTCAAAGATGCAACACGAACATTTTCAAGAAAATCCTCACCCCAGACTACCCTTTACATGGATAAGTTTTCGAAAATTTTGATTTTTTCAGAAATGGCTCTAACGATTTTGATTAAAATATCATACCTTTAAGATATTTTTATGGTAAAGAAATGTAGATCATGAATTTTCTGGGAATGTCCCCAAAAGTCCTCTTTATTCTGAATTACTTTTGCACAACTGGAAAACCGTAAGAGAGACAAAATTTTGCTTCAGCAAAAATGTAGATCTCGTTAAAACACACAATTTATGTCATATACATTTTTTTCTTTTGCCAAGTAAACCATTTCCGAGATATTCGTTGTTATTTGTTTCAATTTTCCGATACTTATAGTTTTTCTCAAATGGGAATTCGTTATTCGTTTTTTTATGTGCTGGACACACAAAGAGAATGGAATGCTTCACATAGCAAATCAGCTCTTAAAAGATTTGACTATCACTTAAAGGCTACCAATTCTCCTTGCACCTATAAGAAAATTAACAATGGTTTCTAAAAATGTTTATCTCGATTAACATGAAGTAGACGGAGAACGTGCGTTTGTAAAAATAGTTTGTACAAGAGTAGAGAAAGTCACGTGAGTGCAACACATCAGATTTTTTTTCATTCCATAGTCCCCATTAACTGATATGAGACTTTGACACAATTTATGGTATTTTTAATCTTTGAACCTCTAGGTTAGGTTATTGTAGGTTTTCGTCATTTTATTCAACTAATTTTTTACACGCAGATTCACTCTCACATCCACACTATGGTGAGTAGAAAATAATCCTAATTAAAGAAAAATTCGCACCCCCGATCGAGAATTGAACCCGGGACCTCCGGATAAGATGTCAGCTTCCGAAGTACAAGAAAATTAGCGATAAGATAATTTTTGCAAATGTTTTTCTCGATTAACATGAAGTAGACGGAGAAAAAGCGTTTTTAAAAATTGTTTATACAAGAGTAGAGGAAGTCATGCGAGTGTAGCACATCAGAATTTTAATATTAATGATAAATTGAGAAATTACAAGAAAATGGAAGGAGGAATCCAGAAAGAATGAACAACTCAACATTGGAAAACAAATAATGATATACAGATTGCATAGAAAAAAAAACACGACAACGCTTGGTATGTTGGGCGGGACACTTAACTGAAATTTTTTCAGGCTGGAATCCATTTCCGGAAATACATGGTTTGGACGCTGGGAGGTGTGTAGGTTTGCGAACGGTTGGAATACCTTGATGGGTGTGAGTTACAATTTCGTTAAGAAACCCAATAACAACACACCGTGCAGTAAATTACGAAAGGGGTTCTAACTGTTAACCTATTTAAATGCAGAGCGCGCACCGGCGATGCAGCGACGGATGCACATGGTTAAATAAGTGCGGCTGTGTGCTCAGTATTTCAGTCGCAGCGTGGGTTCTTGCGTGGATTCTGATCTTACAGGGGAAGATGCATGGTATCCCACAGAAAATAGTCAAGAAGTGTAAGATCCGGTAATTGTGGTGGTCATGACACAGGTCCCCATCTACCAATCCATTGGTTGGGGTATGTGGCGTTGAATTGATGCCACACATTTGCATCAAAGTGAGCTGCAGCTCCGTCGTGTTGCAGCCACGTTACCTGACGTACCTTTAGTGGCACCATATCAAGTAGAGTAGCAAGAATCTCTGACAAAATGACGTATGTCGGTCCTGTTAGTCTGATTGGCAATAGCTCTGGTCATCAATTATTCCAGCCCATACGTTCACACTGAGCCTGTATTGGTTACTTCTAACCACTGGCGCACACGAATTTTCATCTTCCCAATCGTGAATGTTGTGCAAAGTTTGAGGCCCCACGACTTCTCAACCATGCATTTCCGGACATCGGTTCCCTCTTGAGTTGCATTCACACAATTTTCTCTACCCTCTGACTTTTAATAATAGGCATACAAATTACCCTTAGAAAAGTTTTTCTATGTACTTCATTGTAATCCAGATAAACCTTTGCAGAAATAGCTGCAATACACCTTTTGTTAGGATACATAGGGAAAAGCGATAGTTAAATGTTTTAGAAGTGGAGGCTATACGCTGCCCTTAAAATTCTATGCTCTTTCCATGCAATCGCCAAAAGTAACTGAAAATCATGGGACTTAAAAAGAACGACGACAAAATATTGAACAAATTGCACCATTAATGACGGATAGCTTGGATATGCGTGTCTTAAAGAGATCTAAGTTTTTGTATCGCTTAACGTTTGATCGGTTATGCAAGATTGTACACCTTCCGAATAAAGAGGACTTCACAGGTTATTCCCAGAAAATTAAAAATATACATTTTATTTGTGATGCATATATCTTTAATATATGGTATTTTAATAAAAATCGTTTGCCATTTTTTAGAAAATAAATCATTTGGAAAATGTTTCATGTAAATGGTGTTTGGGTAGATTTTCTTGAAAATTTTAGTGTCGCATCTTTGGAAGGCACTGAACCTAAATATTATTAAACACCCAATTGGTGTTTATTCAAGTTTACATTTTTGAGTTATGCTGTTCACAGACACACGCATACGCACACCTTTTTCTAAAAATGCTTTCTTTTTATTCAGGGGACTCAAACTCAAGTATTGTATTTCCGACTAAATCTCGATATCGAATTTTTGAGCGGAATGTAATATAGGGTGCGGCAGTGGGATGTGACGATATTTGCAAACCTGTTGTGGGACACTCAGAAGGAATAAACATATACTGGAATGAAGATGGTAGGTGCAGCTTATTAATGTCTCATTACTTTTAGAAAACTACATTTTGTAAGTAGTCTCCACGGCAACGAATGCATTCCTGCAATCTGCTGTGAAAATTCTGTACGACTCGCCAACAAGATCGGTTGTACCAAGGTCGTTCCATATGTTTTCCTTCAGCTGGATGATGGTGCGAGGCTTGTTGTGAAATATCCTACTTTTCAAATAACCCTATAGGAAGTAATCAGCTGCAGTCAGATCAAGAGATATTGGTAGCTCCTAATCGTGAAATTATGCGTCCTGTGAAACATGTTTCGCAAAGAACTCATTGAACCACAAGCAGTGTGCGATGTGGTGCCACCTTGCTGAAACCATAATTTATCATCAAAATTAATTTTCGTCAGGTATTCACAGCACTGAGAATTTGTTGGTGTCGTTGTGTGTTGACGATCACAGTACAACCACCTTCTTCGAAAAAGTACGTGCCAATAATTTTAAAGGCAGAATGAATATTGTTACATGCTGGGGTGAAGGTCACCCCAACACGCACATAGGGGAAACGTAACACAGAAACTGAGAGAGGACCAGAACCTTGGTGACTACATTACGATGAAGGTGTGGGGTGTTTAACAAATTATACACAAATTTCTCATCATTCACATTAGCTGTTGTGGTTTATTAATAAAACAATTAGTGGCTCTACATTACACACAGGGAGTAAAGGATTGAGGGGAGATGCCTAGCACATGCGACCTACTCCTTGCACACTTACTCAACAAGTGACGCTCACACAAAGAAGTAACGCTAATATCTACCCCCCCTCTCCAACCCTGGCTAGGCACGCTAGTTAGAGCTGGCGAGTGTCATACCAAACGGAACTTCCAACAAGCCGAAAGAAATAACAAATCACCCCAATACCGTCCACAATGCGACGCAACAATGTGTCTGGTATGACAATAGCTAGTAATACGCCACGTCCCCGCCGAAAAGGTAAAGAAAAAAAAATCTGATGTGTTACACTCACATGACTTCCTCTACTCTTGTACAAACTATTTTTACAAACGCTTATTCTCCATATGCTTCATGTTAATGGAGATGTTAATCTTATTGCTAATTTTCTTGTATATGCAAGGGGAATATGGTAGGCTTTAAGCGATAGTCAAATATTTTAAGTGCTGGTTGCTATGTGCAGTATTATCTTTGTATTACCAGGACAAAAAAAATGAATAACGAATTCCCATTTGAGAAAAACGTTCAAGTATTGGAAAATTTAAGGGAATAACAAGCAATATCTCGAAAATGGTTCACTCAACAAAACAAAATGTATATGACATAAATTGTGTATTTTAACGCGATCTACATTTTTTATGTAGTAAAATTTTGTCTATCTCTTATGGCTTACCAGTTATGCAAAAGTCATTCACAATGAAGAATACTTTTGGAGACATTCCCAAAAAATTCAAGATATACATTTCATTTATCATAAAAATATCTTAAATATATGACATTTTAATGCAAATTGTTAGAGCCATTTTTGAGAAAACTAAAATTTTCGAAAAATGTTCCATGTAAAGGGTAATCAGGGGCGGGGGGATTTTCTTGAAAATCTTTGTGTCGCATCTCTGGTAGATACTGAACCTAAATACCAAGTTTGGTGTTTATCCAACTGTTCGTTTCTGAGTTATGCTGCTCACAGACACACACACACACACACACACACGGACATGTTTCCAAAAATTGCTTTTTTTTGGATTCAGTCTCAAAACATATATTTCCGGTGAAATCTCGGTATCGAATTTTTCGGTGGAATACAATACTTCCTTTATTTACTGTACGTAGTAGAGAAAGTAAAAACAACATAGAAAAACATGGAAATACAAATTTCTGGAACATACATGAACAATAATACTGGATCGACGATGCAACAATGTGTCTGGTATGACAATAGCTACTAATACGCCACAATATAATATACCTTCCCTGCCTACTATGTACGTGATAGAGAAAGTAAAAATGTCCAATTTAATGGCCCGCCCAACATTCTAAGCGTTGTCGGTGTTCTGTGCACACTGTATAGACCAATAGGAAGAAGGTCGTGGGAAGACTCAGGAGGATATGGTTAAGATCTTTGAGGACGGAACAGGCAACATGCGCCTATGCCTTGTAGTGTAGAAGAAACAGCAGCTTTCTTAAGGGACGGAAACGGTACATTATGGCAGCCATAGAAAAATGTATGCAAAATATTTATTGCAATTACATTAGAAAACTGTTCTTCTGTAGGCTCCTAAACTCCATTAAAGGATTAGCTCACAGCATTAGTATACCTTCTGTATATCTACTGTCACTGTATATCGGCCTTATTCCTTACTTCCGACCAATAGTAAATGCTGTCCTGTTTAATTTGGTTGAATGCTAAGTACAACTAATGTCTGTGAGTCTATAAAAGGTAAATTATGATTTTCCTAAAGTATAGCCTTGAGTTTTGTTTGATCTCTAAGTGAACTATTCCCTTTACAATGTCTAATTTAATTTATAGATTTACCGTTTTTCTATTAAATAGCATAGCACCTTAGGAGCTTCACTGATTAAACCTATTAAGGTAATAGCAATGCATCTAATTACTCATGAACCGTAGGTTTACTCAGTAGACTGTGACAGCCAGAGAGACGGGGCGGGAGGGAGGGAGGGAAGGATGGGGGAGAGAGAAGCATATATTAAATATTTTGAGTATTAATCTAAGATAATGGAATTATAAAATGAACAAAGGGAGTTAAGACGAACCAAGCAAAATTCATTTCCAGTTTTGGTTAAATAAGTGATATTAACGCCTATATTGGCTATACTGAAGTCTAAACCAGCATGTGTTTCTACGTAAAGTGACTAAGCGGCTAGACTCATTGTTATTAATCAAACAATAAGCCAAGACTCGCATAGATAATAGGTTATATAGCGTCTTAATTATTTAATCTACTAAATAAGGGGTTATAATGTGTCATTAAAGCAAACTCGTGAATTTCTCTACCTACTATCGTTTACTTTTATGTAACTTCTGCAAACTAATTTTGTGAAAGATTATTTTTCTGTCTACTTCATGTTAACTGAGATAAACCTTTGCAGAAATAGTTACATTACACATTTCGTTGAAGATACAAGAACGATACAGAATCGATTATCAGAAGTTTAAACGCTGCTCACCATATTCTATACTGTTTCCATGACATCGCGACAAACAGCTGAATAACGGCAGCACTTTAAAGAACAAGTCAAATTAATAATAACGGATACCTTGAAAATGGCTGACATCACAAAAAGGTTATTTGGTATAGTTGGTGTGTTTAAAACAGATCTACATGTTTTGTTAGACGTTTTTGTCTCACTTATTGTTTATTCTTTACACAAAATGATACAAAATTCCTTCTGATTGGAAAGTACTTCGGAGGCTAGATGTTTAAGTAATATTGTCATGTGAATATCTTAAATGAATAGTACTCAATTAAAACCCATACTCATTTTTGAGGAAATCAGGAATATCGAATATAATCCCATGTAAAGGGTTGGCTTGGATTGGAATGTGAAGCGGATTCAGGAATGAAGACATTATACCGATGCCCCACGAGGGATGTGGAGGAAGAGATTAGGTGAAGGGAGACACCGGGCGGCCGGAACCAGCAGTTACACAGCAATGACAGGATCCCTACTGTTTCCAGATCAAGATGCCCCGGCAGGCAGGCAGACTGGGGACTCCGCCCCACACAGGGTTCAACACCGCCCCCAGGGGGCCGGTTCTTATACCCAAACAACCAGCCGAGGAATGGAGATAGTTTACAGTCCTTACAGATAGTATAGTCCTTTCTCCCTACCACGCTGCACCGAAACACCATCGCCGGCACTTTCAACCCTGAAACAGGCCAAACGGAGTGAAGGATGAATGAAATGATTAATGGAACGAAATGAGAGACAGGAAATTTGGGGGGTGAAGGAAACCACTCCAGCATTCGCCTGACGACCCGGAAATACCCCTAAAAACATTTGTCAGAGTGGACGGTCACCAAGAATCAAACCCGGGGCCTCCCGAATGCGGGTCACAGACGTTACCGCCTGAGCCATCACGCTCAATCCGTGTAAACGGTATTTTGGGTTGGGGATTTTCTTGAAAGTCTTGTGTCATAGCTTTGAAAGATGGACATACACGCGAGTGCTCGCGCGCGCGTACCTTTTTAAATTTCTGTTTATTCAGGAGACTTCAAAACAAATATTTCAGGTGAAATATCTACATCGAATGTTTGGTATTGAACACAATAGATTCTCTTACTATTATAGGTGGAAAGAGAAAGACAAAAGGTATTTGATGCTTTAAACTTAAAATTGTAATAATAATTTGTACATGGCTGAATTTATAGGTTATGTTCCCCTACAACGGAATGAAGGCGGCAGATATTTGTATCAGGATGAACGCTCCCTTTTCAGCACAAAATGGGAAACGTGTTTGTTAGGTTGATATGTTCTCCCTCACTCGTGAATTAGTTTGCAAACCACGAACAAGGTAATCAACACTGATGATAGGTGCACTTGTATCGACCAACCAGCGAACCGATAAATGAACCAGGGATTTCCAATGGGACGAAACACAAAACACTGTACTTACAAAGAACAGCAAGCGTCCAAAGCTTCTGTACATAATGTTGTATTTATGTTGATATAAATGTTCTCTTTTCGCTTTATGTAAAGCATCCATTCTTTGTTAAACACACTAAAATTGCTATAGGATCGTTCTATGAAAAGCAGATACTTTCGCGTAAAGCTGTTTTCCATAACCATACCTTTAATGGGGTTTAAATACTATTTACAGTATTGCTGGTATGGTGTTTAGTCCGAGCAGAATATTCAATGGAGTTTTTCATTGTTACTTTTATATGCCAACTTTAGCATCCGAGGATATATAGGTGGCTTTGGTTTTGTAAAAAATTGCTCATCAGAAGCGATGTTCACTTCTTTATGGTTGTTTGTAATGAATGTGATTTCTTTGGTTTTAAGTATTCAATCAGGTGCGCAACTCGTTTTTAGTTGTTTCTAATGAATTTGATTCTTTTGCTTCTAAATATTCATTCAGATAAACAACTCGTTTATTTTTGTTTCTAATGGATTTTATTCCTTTGGTTTTAAATATTCATTCAGATAAACAACTCGTTTATTTTTGTTTGCAATGAATTTGATTCTTTTGGTTCTAAATATTCATTCAGATAAACAACTCATTTATTTTGTTTCTAATGAATTTGATTCCTTTGGTTCTAAATACTCATTCAGATAAACAACTCGTTTATTTTTGTTTCTAATGAATTTGATTCCTTTGGTTCTAAATATTCATTCAGATAAACAACTCATTTATTTTTGTTTCTAATGAATTTGATTCCTTTGGTTCTAAATATTCATTCAGATAAACAACTTGTTTATAGTTGTTTCTAATGAATTTGATTCCTTTGGTTCTAAATACTCATTCAGATAAACAACTCGTTTGTTTTTGTTTGTAATGAATTTGATTCCTTTGGTTCTAAATACTCATTCAGATAAACAACTTGTTTATAGTTGTTTCTAATGAATTTGATTCCTTTGGTTCTAAATACTCATTCAGATAAACAACTTGTTTATAGTTGTTTCTAATGAATTTGATTCCTTTGGTTCTAAATACTCATTCTGATAAACAACTTGTTTATTTTTATTTCTAATGAATTTGATTCTTTTGGTTCTAAATACTCATTCAGATAAACAACTCGTTTATTTTTGTTTCTAATGAATTTTATTCCTTTGGTTTTAATACTGAGTCAGCTGCACAACTCATTTATAGTTGTTTCTAATGAATTTGATTCCTGGAGTCAAGTAAACAACTCCTTATAGTTGTTTCTAATGATTTGATTCCTTGAGTCAGGAAACAACTCCTTGTAGCTCTTTCTAATGAATTTGATTCCTTGAGTCAGGTAAACAACTCCTTATAGTGGTTTCCAATGAATTTGATTCCTTTGGTTCTAAATATTCAGTCAGGTAAACAACTCGTTTATACTTCTTTCTAATGAATTTGATTCCTTGAGTCAGGTAAACAACTCCTTATAGTTGTTTCTAATGAATTTGATTCCTTGAGTCAGGTAAACAACTCATTTATGGTTGTTTCCAATGAATTTGATTCCTTGAGTCAGGTAAACAACTCGCTTATAGTTGTTTCTAATGAATTTGATTCCTTTGGCTTTAAATGTTGATGCAGGTAAACAACCCATTTATAGTGTTGCTGATGAATTTGAATCATTTGTTTCTAAATATTCAGTCAGGTACACCTTCATACTCTAATTCATATTTCCACACTCAAGGGAGGATGCAGGGTAATCTCAATTTAAGAGAGACTAAATGGCGAAAATTGCCAAAAAGCACATTTTTAGTTTATTGTGTAGGTTTAAATTTGAATTTTCTGTTTGATTTTATATATATTATTGTAGGTGCAATATTCATATTTTCTGTGTATGGCTGTCAATAGGAAGTAATTCGCTTTCCGGTTTGGGCGAGAATAATGGCTTCACCCTATTTTAAATGTGCATTAAATCTTTTGGTAAGTTGATTAAAACTTCTAAGTAATTTCATTCGGCATTGCAAAGGCACAAAACGAAGAAATTTATAATTATTGTATGTAGCTAACAATTGAGTAACTTAAAGTTGACACAGAAACCATTTGTTAAGTTTTCAAAGTCTACTATTCAGGAATTGTTATTAAAAGTGGAAGGAAGGAACGCAGTAAAGTACTTTGTTATTCAAGCCAAACGCAGGCAAACGTATCCTTATAACAGCTATTTACAGTATAATAAAATTCAAATAATTTGATTCTGTATTTCGTATCACCTCATTATTCCTGTTTCTCCCAGGGATTACCTTCCAAAAATTCCATACCGTTGGGGATATTCACTTTGATAGAATTAATCCATTTGGGCAGCAGTTTCCACCATTAATGAACCAGAAATAATTTTCGAAATCGTAAGGTTCAGTAGAGGAGTGAATACAGAAATTCCTATAAATTCAATACATGAGATCAGGCTTGCTTATCATTTCATTTCATGCATCAGTATTCACCGCAAGCGGGCGTTAAACAGTAAAAAGAAGAAGAAGAAGCATCTGCAGCAGAAAACTTTTGTATGAATGTTATAGGACATTACAAAAATTATTCGCTATATTACAACTTACAAACGCTACAGCTAGCTCAATTTTTAACCTCTTAATTACACAGTTTTACATTTTGCCTTATCTATATATACTTATAGTGTACGATAACTTTGATCTGTAATTTGAAATTCAGGCTAATTTGTTATCCATTTGTATGTTCCTTGTTCTTCCATTTCAATATTATTGTCCGGTATGCTTTGTCCATAGTGACAGCATGTACATACAGGAAGATGTATTTCATTAAATAATTAACAAAAAATATCGTTTAATTTATTGTCGTATTAGGTGAAAATTAGAGGATGCAGTAAGAGTTTCAAAAAATGCCCCTTCCCTTATTTTCAACCCTAGAAAATCCTAAGTATTTGCAAAATTAGCTTTCCCTTAATTTCAACTATACTTGTATATAAAGTTTGGACCAAACTCTGAAAGCTTATGAAAGCTGTGAAAATAGGCCATTACACCCATTTTTAAAAATGTGCTCCTATTCATGGTTTCAACCTCTTAATACAAATCTTTAACATATTATCAACCTGACTTACACTTTAGGTTCAAGGGATGTTCTATTCACGATTTTTAGAAATAACTTCTCTCATTATTTCAACCTCGTGTTTACAGACCTATTTGACCTATAATTAGCTCAAAATTATAACTTTGGCCTCACGTTGATGTGTGCCAATGTGAAGGTTGTAAATGAAAAATCTGGTGCCTCTTTCTCTTTTTTCCTCTCCTCCATTCTATGTATATGTATTTATATTAAACACAGAGTTAATAGAAGTAGTAATATAATTAATAATACATTTGTGATGAAGTGATATTTGTAAGATGCAAGCTGAAAGTAATACTTTACTGTAGAAAGAAAGTTTTATTTCCAAAACTGATCTAAGGATTTCGATGAATGTATTTTGAACTTGAAATGCTGCTGGTATAGAAAATAAATGGCAAACAAACTAATGAAATTTCGTTTATTCCTATACAGTTTTGTGCTACTGAGAAGTTTTAAAATACAGGCAACAACATGCTCTAGGAAGAATATACATTTTCCCTCTGTCTCTATGCATTTTATGTCGTTTTAACTACATGGTCATATCGTGACAGATCTATTAAATATCTCGTGGCTAGTTTACGGCTGACAGCCTTCTAGTTCTCATCCCTGTACCATACCATCTTGCTTCCGCACACGTTCACGCTAGGCAGCTGTACCTCTGCTTCTATAGGTGATGGGCAGATGACAGCTTAGACACGTGTCCACGAAGACTTAACTCCAGGCAACGGTATCTTACTACGTGACAGGCAGATGACAACTGGTGTTTACGTGCAGAATTTCTCAGCGAGAGTTTAAACAACACAACTATTATTTATACGAAGCTATTTTATTAGTGCCTATACATTGGATGCTAACCATTGCCTCTATTTGACACGGTGACGACACCAGATGCAACGGAACGTCACTTTGTAAAGCTGGCCTCTGTCGCCAGATGTGAAGATGCCATCGGCGCCGTCTGGATGGGACGGTCACGGGTACGTGGTTCAGGTTTCCAGACGCGAGACTTAAGCTTGGCAAAGGGGTGGCCGAGAAGCATCAGTGGTGCCAAGTGGCAAATTATTGACTTGTATCTCTGGTCCTAAAATCTACTTTAATTTTTCTATTCACTATGATATATTATATTAGATATCATAAAATGAAAGGACTGCTTTGAACAACTAAGTAATTGTCTAGTTGACAGCGTTGCGTTTCAGTTCCTCGTGCCTATGACCGATGTCAAAGTTCAAAACTTAACACAAAATAATGTAATGATTCGAGCGTCGTAGAGCCCTGCTATACACGTGAAAGGCAGGGAGCGAGCCATAAAAAACTCTAAGTTTAAATTCCTGCAAGCCATGCTGATCCAATGCTTCTCCCTGCACTGACGTATGCGATGTCAGCATGGTTAGTATAATCCACCCACGTGTCGCTATATTTGCGAATATTCGAAAGGCGTTCTCCTTAATCACGCTAATAAAGCCAATTTAATCGTTCCTCTTAAGTTTTGTTCTGAACATCCTAGCCTTATAGAATTACATTTATCACAATTTTATAAAGTAGAAGTATAACAGTCACTACTTGCTTGCTTGTCATTTGTAAAATACTGTTAATAAATGCAACTCGTAATTACGAACTTCTGGAATGCATGGAGTAGCACATTGACCGTTAATTTAAAAATAATCCGTTGCAATACTTATTACAACGCAAGAAGATTCGTAATAACAGTGTACTTTGAAATAAAGCCATTCAACGAATTAATCACCTAAAAATTGAGGTAGTATTTTTTAACACTTATGTGATTTTCAGTTTAATTATATAATATATAATTCAATAACAGCCCCCTTAACGCAATATGTGTATATAACGATATATAAGAAGTGTATATTACAGTCATTGTATATGTTTATATTATTGTATACATGTATAATAATGTTATGTGAATGTATTACGTAATTCAATAATGTAGGAGCTGTGAGAATAATAGGTTAAACGGTGCTAACAATGTGGTAACCTTGAGGCAATAATGAGTAAGAAAGTGTAATAATGCTACTAGTCATTCTTGGAGCAACAATAATGTAATTTTTGTGACAGTTAATAAAATAGCCAATCAACAACCAGAAAAAAGCTTAAGTTAAATGAAAGTATTCTATTGGACTAGAATTAGCCAATCAGAAGCTGAAATACAGAAATTTACAAATTTAAGCGGTAGAAATCAAGTCAGTTGCTTGTAGACAGCGCTCATAACCAGATGTGTTAGTTGTAGACAGTGTTCCTAACCGGACGCGAGACACGTCCTCGAGAAATTTAATATGTATTTTGTGTGAGACAAAAAATAGTTTACGTGTTAAAAAGTGAAAGTAATTAATTAAAAAAATCTCACAACTATCTCTCTATATCAGTGCTGTGTTATTTAAATCGTTTCAAGCATTAATAAAAGAAGTGAAGTAAAATTATAATCTGTGTAAGCCTACATTCTTCAGTCACACCACAACCCTGCAAAGAGAAACATGTCTCTAACAATACTATTGACGCAGCCGAGGCAAATATAAATATATAATATTTAAAGAAACAGTAAAATTACAAAGTTAATATTTTTAAACACTTTGGGGGGGGGCAAAGGCCACCGGAAAGTGCATTTGGGGCGAAGGCTACCGAAAAACGGGTACTATACGTGCGGTTGCAGCGAACTTCAAGTTCGGCTCCCAACAGTTGAAATATAATACAACTCCTTAAATACAACCTGTTTCCAATTGACTTTCCATACGTAAAGCAACTACCTACTTGAAATTAAAGAATAAAGTAATATAAATAATACAAACTTGAAATTTTAAAAAATATACTTGTTTGCTACACTAGGTTGCCAATGCAAAAAGGCAATATTTGTTAGACCTTAATTATTTAGTCATTATTTCTGTAATTAGATACGAATGTAAAAGTGGAAATGTGAAACGGTTGCTGTTGTTTATGGCAAATGTTACAAATTCAATTCCCTTTTTACGTTCTGTAAGAGAATATTGCATTCCACCCAAAAATCTGCATATCGAGATTTCATCGGGAATTCATGTTTTGAGATCCCTGAATAAAAACCGTTTTAAGGCCCATATATGTCTGTGTATATGTGTGTGAACAGCATAACTCTAAAACGAAATGTTCAATAAATACTAAACTTGGTTTTATTAAGTTCAGTGTCTTTTAAAGACGCCCCCACCCCAAGGTATACTTATGTGTAAAAATTTTGAAATCTTCTTGAATTTATCAAAAATGGCTAATGGTTTTTATTAAAATACTATATATTTTCTGGCCTGTGAACTCCCCTTCATTCGGAAGTAAGTTTGCATAACTTTATGTAACTGGTGAACGGATAGCAAAATGGCATTCTCCGTGATGTAGTTTCTAGTTTCCGAGGTCGCGGATTCAATTTCGGGCGTAAACATCATTAGCATGGCTTCTTTCGGAAGGGAAGTAAAGCCGGTGGTCCCGTGTCGTAGATTTACGGCACGTAAAAGAACCTCAAACCTGATATAGAGGCCTTTGAGCAAAATTACCGGTCTTTCACGCCCAATATATAGAATGGGACGCTAAGAACCACAGTAGTTAAAGAGCATCCATAAATAAAAACTCAATTTATTTATTTTTTGAATAGCAAAATGTATTTAAAATACGCAATTTTTTCAAATATCAGCCGTGCAGTGGCTACAATGGAAAGAAAAGCGCTGTACTTTTGCAAAAGAATAGCATGTAGAAGCTATATAAAAATAAACGATACTGAGTAGAGAAAGTTATGTAATTTTTATCAGATTGCCTTTTTGTACATGCGGATTTGATTGCAGCGAATGTGAATCTACCTGGGAATGTGAACCACCATGTGCGCCGGCCCTTTAAGAATAGTGTGGCTATAATCCCTGATCTAGTTTTTTGGGGGGTAGGTATGAGCTCTTGTCTCTCCGGTTGCTTTTGTTTTGGATTAGCTGGGCTGAGTGTAGCGACCGGCGGAAGAGCTCGGTTTGAGCTGGCGGTGTGGCAAGTTTTAAGTGTGGAATGGCGTAGACAACAGTTGTCTGCCTTCCTGAGGCAAGTCGCCGTGCAGCGGCTTTTTTAATTTTGGTGAAAGTGGAGATTAGGCGTAATAGATGCTTTGTGTAATCGTGGTGAGCTTTTCTAGGTGCAATTATATGAAGTAGTTGATGATATTCCTGAGGGATGATCTCACCACGCTGGAGTAATTGAATAAGCCAAAAGTTATGAGGGCGAAAGTGCTCGTGGGAGTATTATTGCGAGTAGCACCTTCCTTCCCAAGGTTTGGGTTTGTTCTTTATTGAAATTTTTACCTGTGTGTTTTGTTCAACTTTATGGCATGCTATTTTAAGGTCTTAAGTTTTGGGATAAATTTTTTTATTTACCTGGTTTGCAATCTAGTTGTTTCATACATAATATTCGTGTATGATTGATATTCCTTCTATAATAGGTTTAATGGGTGAAACAGATCCTTAATATTATCCTTTGTTTGGGTGTATTGCTCCAGGTAATCTAATGGTAGCGCAAGAACATACATCCTTGTTCATAGTAGGGAACCGCCATAATGGAATTTCTCTACAAGCTGATTGCTGTTCATTTTTCAAGGTGATTAGATTTTATTTACTTTAAGTGTATCAGATATATGCAGTCGTACCTGCCCCGTTATAATATACTGGCATGAAACATTGTGGGGTAAGGCTGTTGAGTTAGTGTATACTATTTTGAATGCTTAACACACTTTCATATGTCTATAATATATTTCCTGGTTCATGATAGGAAATAGATATAATTACTGGGATTTTTCTGCAGGCTCATTGCTTTTCATTTTTCAAACAGGGTAGATTCAGTTTACTTTAACAGTGTATCAAGTTCATGCAAACATACCTGCCCAGTTATACAGAGAGAGAGCCAAAAGACTACTAACTGGCTGCGCGGCGTTTTTCCTGTCCGCGTCCTCGGCACTTGTTGCCGTCTGCCGCTATCATAGAAAGGCGCGGATGAAACCATACAACATTTTTAAAACTACTTTTAAAGGCTTTACTTACCAACTTTATGAAACTGTGTTTGAGGACAGAATTATTAGGTCCCCCAACTTAACCGCCTGCGATTTCTATCTCTGGGGTAACTTAAAACAAAGTGTACAAGACAAACACACACACCCTGGAAGAATTAAAACAAAATATCCGTCTGGAAACTGCCAGTATATCTCAACGTGAACTACAGCGAGTGATGGATAGTTTCCTAAAGAGGTGCAAAAACGTATGGACAACGACGATGGCCAATTTCAGCATCTCCTTTCATAAAGTTGTTAAGTAAAGCCTTTAAAAGTAGCTTTAAAAGTGTTGTATGGTTTCGTCCGCACCTTTCTATGATAGCTGCAGACGGCAACGAGCGCCGAGGACGCGGACAGGCAAAACATCGCGCAGTCGGTTCGTAGTTTTTTGGCTCTCTCTGTATAATGGCATGAAATATTGTGGTGTGAAGGTATTGGGTTTAGTATGCATACTATTTCGGATGCTTAACACACTTTCACATGGCTATAAATAATATATTTCTTGGTTTATGATAAGGAATAAATACAATTGCTGGTATTTTTCTGCAGGTCGATTGTCGTTCATTTTTTCAAGGTGGTTAGTTTCAGTTTACTTAAATAGTGTATTAGCTTTATGTTAGCATAACTACCAAGTTATATAGTGGCATCAATATGCTGCTTGCTAAAAATCACTGTCAGTATTTGTAAGTTTTTAAGATTAGTACATTTCAATATGAGTGAATAATTTATTTGCTAATTGCTGTTCGTTTTGAAGGTGATTAATTCCCCTCACCTGAGAAACTGTGCTTAGTTAAGTTCATAAGAGCAGTGAAGTACTGGCTGAGGCTGATGTAGGGGGATAACTCCACACTACGATCGAAATGTTATAAATACCAGCGAGAAAACCTGTCTCTTAAGTTTTGGGCAGCTGATTTGGAAAGAGGTTTGACGAGAATAGACATGGGATCAGTATGGTAAAGAGCTGAAACAAATGACAAACAAAGGAAGACTAACAGACATCAACAACAGTAAATAGAATCGGATTGTAAAATTAAACCTTCTCTAAGTCTAGCAAATGAAATAAAATTTAATTGGGGTAAAGAGGCATATATACTTAACTTAGGAAGAAAGGAAAGATCAGGTTTAGACTGGGGGGCTGGAGGGCACAGAAAATGACTGACGATTCTTGTAGGAGAATCTGCCCATTCTGTGATTTGGATGAGGTCTGGGTACATATTTTGGCGGAATGTGCACAGTGGGAGAACCAGCGAACAATTAAACTCAAAGAAAAATTCTTAAGTCCCTCATCAAGAAAGGGATTAGCATGTTGGGAGCTACTGGCTGACCAGAGAAGCTGGTAAAACATGGGCAATTTCTTGGCTGAAGTGCGCGAAGCTAGGTCAAATTTGTTCAATTAGACAAAGGTAATTTATCTCTATTTTGCTTTTTCTTGTTCTTTTTGTGTTGTTTATTTTGTCACCATACTTGTATCTTAAATATGCATGTGCGGTCAATGACCCATGCACTAAATACTTGTGTAATAACTTCAATAATTTGAAACCAATAAAGATACCTTATCCATCTATTTATCTAGTTAAGTGCACAGACTTAGCGTCCGCTCTGTAATGTGCATATAGTTGCAGGCACCTATCCGAAGTTAACAGTAATTGCTGGCATTTTGTTGTCTGTTTGCTTTCATTGCCTGCTTGTAAAGATGTTCTGTGTTTCTCGCCTTGAATGTTAGTAGATTTTATGGTGTTATATCGAATGTTCATGTAAGGAAGCCAAAGGTTGAATAAAGGGGGTGTTAAGGGAGGAACTTGGGTTCTTTCTTGTACCTTTGTTTCCAATCCTGAGCTAGATAGATAAGGTATCTTTATTGGTTTCAAATTACTGAAGTTATTACACAAGTATTTAGTGCATGGGTCATTGACCGTACATGCATATTTAAGATACAATAGGGTGACAAAATAGACAACAGATAAAGAAAACACAACAGAAGGAACAAGAAAAAGGGAAATAGAAATAAATTACCTTTGTCTAACTGAACAAATTTGACCTAGCTTCGCGCACTTTAGCCAGAAAATTGCCCATGTTTTGCCAGTTCCTCTGGTCAGCCAGTAGATCCCAACATGCCAATCTCTTTCTTAAGGGACTTAAGAATTTTTCTTTGAGTTTAATCGTTCGCTGGTTCTCCCACTGTGCACATTCCGCCAAAATATGTACCCAGTCCTCATCCAATTCACAGAATGGGCAGATTCTCCTGCCAGAATCGTCGGTCATTTTCTGTGCTCTCCAGCCCCCCAGTCTAAACCATGCCATTCCTGATCTTTCCTTTCTTCCTAAATTAAGTATATATGCCTCTTTACCCCAGTTCAATTTTATTTCATTTGCTAGACTTAGAGAAGGTTTAATTTTACAGTCCGATTCTATTTCCTGTTGGTTGATGTCTCTTAGTCTTCTTTTAACACCTTTCCATATGTTTTTGTCATTTGTTTCAGCTCTTAGCCATACTGATCCCATTCCTATTCTCCTCAAACCCCTTTCCAAATCAGCTGCCCAGAACTTAGAAGACAGGTTTTCTCGCTGGTATTTATAACATTTGGATCGTAGTGTGGAGTTATCCCCATGCATCAGCCTTAGCCAGTACTTCACTGCTCTTATTTTGCAGTGTATTGTGTCTTCATAGCATCCTACCTCCCTCAATACCCCCGAATTTGATGTGCCTTGTGAAACTCCAAGAACTCTTTTCCAAAAGGCTAGTCTGGACGTGCACGTCAATAGCGGCTCACTTGTTGCTAGAAGGGGTAAAGCTTGCACAAGGAATTGCTGGTCTCTCTATCAGCTCTTTATTTATGTATAATCTATTCCATCTTGTACATATCATCTTTAACATAACATTATAAACAATACCAACTGCTGGGTAACTGTTACAGCGGTACACTGGACTGAAGCAAGTTATTTTTGTTATTTGCCTTTATGACAGTTCACTTCTGTCTTTTGTTTTAACACTACACTCGTAAGCACATACACTCAGTTCATTTAATATTCATGCACTCAATATGTCAACATCACAAAAAATACATCTTATAATTACATAGTTTTAACTTGTCAACGCCTCTGAAGATGAACATCGGAGCGACTCAGGTCGGCACAACTTTCCGATGTCCACTTGACGTTTGCTTGTAAAACGGTTTCTTATTTTATATTATTATACATAAGTAATATAGGCCCATATATAAAAATTTCAGCCCTTGTGTTTATATGTACATGGATATTTTTTTCTCTTATTGTTATACGATGAGCACACGAAATACATTGTTACTTATGGAAATACAACAGAAACCTCATTGTTTTAAAATCACGCCATACAACGCTTGGCAGGCTAGGTTAGTTTTACATTCGTTTCGAAAAGAAAGAGAAAAAAATGTGCTCATTGGGTGTGTAAATGTTTTGGATAATGTGCGAATATTGAGCAATTCAACTTCAGACCGAATGCATTTTGAGAAATTGTTTTACTACAGAAACAGTAGACAAGTATAGCGTACAGTTATTAATACTGCAAACATTAAACCATTATAGAGCAGCTTAAAATATAAAACGAAGAGACACAAAGAAGAAAAGTCTATGAAAGTGGCACAGATGTTGATAAACGAGTAGACTGTGAAACACAATTTGTTCCATCTGTTGATTTATAAACATTTTAACGCTCCTTAGTTGCACAGATACATTGTATGAATGACCATATTATTAATTTCAGTAATAGTACAGTTCCCACGTTCTCTTTCTCACTATTTACAAATAATACCTGCTAAGATGATGATTCCAGGAAATGCATCTATTATATTTTACCAGAAATTGTGAAAAATTAATTAGAATTCATATTTCTTTATGAAAAATTGTAATTAAAGTTTATGAAAATATGTTGCGTTTTTCCTATTAAATTAACTGAAGTTATAAATGGGCAGGTGCATGCTTATTTATAGGCGCGCCCAACGTCCTTGTTTACTCGCAAACTTTTCTATACTCAAGATGCTCTATAGGCTACAATTTTTTTCTCTATTTTACGTCGCTTTAACTACGTGGTTAAGAGATACCTCGTGGCGGAGTTAGTCTTCTAGGTCTCATCCCTGTACCATACCATCTTGCTTCGACACATTTCATCAGAGGCCTTTACTGCCAGGTAACCTCTACTTCTACATGTGCCTAGTTTTATCATTTGTGCATAGATGGCAGAGCATTCGCTATTACCATATATTCTTATTTTTGCTATTGTTTTAGACCTAAGGTGAAACTTTGGGGTGTGGTATTAACTATGCAAACTAGTATTTTCCTAGGCTACTGAGGGAAACAACAAAAAAATCCTAGTTAGATTGGCCGAGACCTCCCAAGTGCGGGATTGCTTCGTACTTGCTCTCAAAAGGACAGTAAAGAAAATGGCCAAATATGTTTTAAAACCGATCCAATTTGCGAATATATTGACTTTTGAAAACCTCCAGAATTTTGAAGAGTGCAAAAAAGTATCAGTATTTCTACAATAACTAGAGTATAATATAAATCTGATATGATAGATCTTTTTATAAGCTCATTTACTGTAAAATCTGAATTTTTAATATGGATATTTTTTAAAATGCATTGTATAAATAACAGTACGATAAAAGATGCCTACATCCCTCCAGGACAATGACCTCCTACTCTATGTAGGGTAGGTCAATGTGAACTCCCGGTGAGAAAATTTAACCTTTGCATATCTTTTCACGTAACCCTTTTCATTAAAGTTTAGTACAAATCATTAATAGTTAGAATTTTGAAACACGGGATAAGCATTACTGTTATTGTGTGTAATGTGTGGAATAAATTGCAACAAGATATCTTGCATACTATGGATTTTCCAAATTTCTAAGATGCATTATCTTAAAAGTAAATGATGATTCTTAAACTAATTCGCAGTAGTAAGTGAAATTTTGGCTCTCTTAGGTATTCGAATTATATCAGGATTGTTTTTAGCTATACATTATTCAGCAAATATTTATTTGTTTGAATCCAAAAAAGTAACAGAAATAGAATAGCTGGCTGGAGTTGTTGGTTTTCAAATTTAAGCAAAGAGACGGTGCTGGAAGGCTTAAAGAACAAGTTTTTATTAAGTATTCTGCTTTATCACTCTGGAATCGATTTTGAAACCATTAATTGTGTAAGAATTAGTTAACAATAATAAACAAATGTGATCTGAGTAGATATAACTAAAAGAAGTTATAACAGGAGGCAAAAACCATTGGTTCATTCTCAAATTGATATCGAACTTTAAGCTGTTTTAAATATATTACGAAGTTGACATTTAAATACAGAATGAACTTAACCCCCGTAACATTAAGTTATTTTCGAATATATGACATTAAAATTGTTGTTACAAAAATATTTGTAACTAAAGCACATGAGTTTCACTTCATTTAATTAATCAGCCATAACCTGAAGAGGGGTCGGTGGCATATCACTTTAAAATTCGAAAGGAGTGGGCTAAATAGGTTACCATTAGATAGAGCTCTTCAAAAGAAATACATTTCGTTGTAAACTTTTATATTAATTTATACTCTTTCAAGGAGTATATTGGACAGGAGGGGACAGCGCACCCGAACCCAGTTATGCAGATGGAAATGTCATTCATATTGAGAAATGTTACAAACAAGGAAAGTTAATGTTTGCAGAGAAAGGTCAATGGCCTTACACAGTACAATGGCAATAGTGTTTTGTTTTCTTTATTTGTGTGGCTAATGAAATAAGTATGAAACTTAAGTGATGGTTTTGATATGTTGATAGTATTGGCGAATGTCCGAGCTGTCTAGCGTATTTTGACGGGTACTTTTCTATATTATAAGATTATGATAAATATAATTTTATAAGGCTAGCTAGATGCTGCGAACAAAATTTCTTTAAGAGGAACGATAAAATTGACTTTAGAAATTCTGGCGCGTCATTTCCCGGATGTTTATGTAAGCAGGGGCGTATCGCATGATTCTAATGACACGTTTTCCGAATATTCGCGAATGTATCGGCACGCGGATGGAATGTGCAAATCATGCTTACGCCAGTGCTAGGTAAAGCACTAGATCAGCACGACATGCTGGTATTTAAACTTGGTTTCTGACCGCTTGCTATCTTTCTAGGCACAAGCTAACAGGCATCTGCACTGAGTTTTTTAATCTTTAATCTAATCTTCAGCTAGGCCGCAAGACCATCGGAACATGAAAGCCCAACTTTCTTCGCACCTCAGGTAAACTTTTCTCTTACAGGCTTGTCATTGGTATGCGTGTTTGAAGCAATGTAGAGTAAAACTTAGCCAATGAAGTCTTACTGACATGTTTATTGTTGTAGAGTAGTACTTTAGATAATTATTAAACTAAATTTGGAACCAGAGTTACACGTCAATAATTTGCCACCCTTCACTATTGCTCCATCTCGGCCACTCCTCTACCAAGCTTTGCTCTCCCGTCTGAAAATCTCAACTACGTCCCCGCCCTCGTCCCATCCAGTGAAAACGCCGTGGGGTCGTCACAGTATGCAGCAACTGGACAATTGCAGTCTAACCACAACAAAAATACACATTGTTTTATTAATTCATACTCTTTCTTACGAAATTTGTTTCTTTTGAAGAGCTCTATCTTAAATGGTAGCCTATTTGATCCGTAGTCTGATTTGAAATGTTAAGTCATACACCACTGACCCCACTACTGGTTATGGCTGATTGGTAAATTCGAGCTCAAATAAAAGTTCACATGTGCTTTAGTTATAAATATTTCTGTCTCGAAAATTTTAATGACGTATTTTCCGAAATTAATGACTGTTACATTTGGTCAGCTTCATTCTGTACGTGAGCCTATCATTAACCCATCTTCACTGGTCTGTGTTATTTAGCATTATTATGATAAATGCATCTCAACTTCCATTGCATCTGTATTAACACACTTTGCACCGTATTAATATTATTATTATTATTCGATTATATATTTCAGGCTACTGACCTAAGGGTTGTAAGTCCTACAAAGCGGAGGGTAATCCCTTGAACAAAAAAATTATATGGTTAATCATTTTTGTAGTTTTATGTCTGATATTTTCTTCAGTTGCTTTAAACTTAAAGTAAATTAAACAATAAATATTTACTAAGTGAGAAATATTAACATTCGAATACCTTATGTAGAATGTAACAATAAGGCACACCCTAACTTTCAGAACATATCTCACACGTCGAATGTCCATATTATTTGGACATGGGAATAGAAAAATATTATTTTTCTTCACAGTACATTAATCATGTGAAATACACAAAAACAAAACACACATGAAACTCTTGCTTAAAAAGTGTTCAAAATGCCCTCTTGGTTATGACTGGTTAAGTTGTAATGTTAGTTCACTGCAAGCGTGGACATTGTGGGGGCATTTGAAAATTCTTGTGTATCGAACCCCGGTATAAGATGCAGAGAGTCTTTGTTCCCTATTGTGGATGGCTCCGAAACAATGCTAATTCTCCAGGGATACATCAGCGCATCCGGGGTCAATGCGACGGCGGGTTAATAATGCACGTATATTTTTCTTTCTTTCTTTATTTATTAATTTCTTTATTGTACTAAGCGACGGTGGTGTCAGTAGTCCTGATACAAGATTTGAACTAAAGTTGCAACTTGACTGTGTCTGCTGTATTTAACATGTGTTTTTTTAATTATTCTTTAGTATACTATGTTACAAGCACAGATATGGAGTATAAATATTAACAATGAAAGCATATACATGAACGTTCGCGCATTAGTATTACTATTTAACCCTATGGCAACAACAACCGAATAATGTTGCTAATTTTTTCCTCAAGATAATTTATTACTTTCTTTCTACGTATAGTACGTAGAAAATGGTCCATGTGTGTGTCCGTGAAC
This sequence comes from Deroplatys truncata, assembly GCA_030765065.1. NCBI lineage: Eukaryota > Metazoa > Arthropoda > Insecta > Mantodea > Mantidae > Deroplatys > Deroplatys truncata. Next base: position 22,675,904 of record CM060979.1, read on the forward strand.
GATATAACTCAAAAACGAAAAGTTGGATCAACATCAAACTTGGTATCTAAGTTGGTGTTTTACAAGTATGTAACATGATTTTCAAGAAACCCCCATTCAAAACTACCCTCTATGTGGAAAAGTTTTCGAAAATGCTGATTGTCAAAATTTTCTGTAATAATTTTAAGTAAAACATATTAGATATATTTGCACGAAAAATAAAATAAACAAAATATTATATCCTAAACCCTCTGAAAATAGCCTGTCAAGTCCCCTTCATGCGGAAGGAATTTCATATAATCCTGCATAACTGGTAAACATTCAGCAATAAAAAAGTAGGCCTCTATTCCCTTTGTAACTATAATTAAATGTGTAATACAGCTATTTAAGGAAATATTAACTAGATTAAAATGAAGTAGATAGAAAAATAAACTTTTGTAAGAACAATTTGCATACCTGCTAATCATATGAATGTAACACATCAGATTTTGTTAACTGCTTACAATGAACAATGATAATTATACAAAAACTTGAATGGCAAATATTTTGACTGGTGATAAAGTTACGTTATATACAGTGAAATATATAGACCTTGTACATTTTGGCAGTATCAGTGCTAACGTAGGGAATTTTGAACATTCCAAGTAAGAAAGAGTTTCATGTGGTTATGTTGGTACTTTAAATTCTGTGTGTTTCCCATGATTAATGTACTGTGAATTAGTGTAGAAAATGAGTTCTAACACAGGAATAAAGTTTTTGCGGACCCATGCTCATATATAACATATTTTCTTCTTCTGCACGAGAGGAATGTGTTGTGAATGTTTGGCCGTACCTAATTATTACAGCCTGTATATCGTCTACTAAAATGCAGGAGCTGGTGAGAAAGTTTTAACATAGAGAGCACGTTTTTCTAGGAGTCTTATTAGTGATGTAAAACTGGAACTGTGAGAGCGGTTTCTTCTCAGAAATGGTCCATAAAACCCGTTATCAATATCTGTGCCTTTTACATCCAAGTTATTCGGTCCAAATCTATACATTTTCCTCAACATACACACTTATACACATTGTCTGTAACACATGAAAATAGACCGCTTATAAAGAAAAGGAAATACCTTCAATCTTCTGACATCTCTTTTTCACTACACGCTATAGGTAACTGTGAAAATATCATTAAAAGCTTTTGGTCGATTTTCATGTGCCTGCAACCGCCTAATTTGCTGATACATACATAGATTTTTTGGCATTTTTAAATTAACTCTTTAAATGTTACGAACTGTTGATTATATAGAATCTATCTTCTTTGGTTTAAGCTCATTAGTTATGTATAGTATTTTCCATGTTGTAGATCTCGTCCGTATAAAATCATACAATTCACAATGGCGTTGTACATTTTTTTTGAGAAGCGAGTTGTTGGGGAGGAGTATTTTTGTTCAACCAGCTCGAAAGTTAAACATTCTCATCATCACAATTTGCTGGATACATTTAGCAGATTAAAACATTTTCATCATTTTGAATTCACCATGACTGTTAAGACAATTCGTGTATACAAGTTCAGTATTCATCCTCTCCCTAAGCGCTTCCACAGTGAACCAAATAAAACTCATATCAGTCTTTACAAAGGGTGATTTAAATTTTCGACATTGTGAGGTATGGCGACGTATACATGTATGGGAAACACTCCGTTTGGCTTTGCTGCGAGGAATAAGAACACCATGACGTCGGCAGACCATTTGTGCGGCGCCTGTTGCTCGTCGTTTCCTCCTGCTTCTTTCTAGATGGGACAGTAATGCTCGGCTAGAAGTCACATTGGTTTTCATGGCTGGTTTTGGGATGCTGTGTTTCTACTTCACTTGCTTTAATGGCTGGTCCAGAAAATGTGGTGCTTCTGCAGTGAAATTGACTTATGAAATCGGCATCAGCGCTGCGGCTACACTTTCCTTGAGTGGTCACAGTATAAAATTAAAAGTATAACACATAAAAAAAAATTCAGCACTCAAGACTCCTGTAGTTTCTGTTAATCCATAGGTAAAATTTCTATAACTTATAATTTTTGTTTAAATATTTTCAAAATTTTGAGGCATGCTGTTGTATAACAATTATAAATGTGTTTTAAATTAATTAATAGTAACATTAGGTACGCTGTAGCATAAATATAATTAACTCATTTCAAAACTGACTACAGGTTGAAAAAACGAATAAAAATAGCTGAAGGCCTAAGCACTAAAATGATCTATAACATAATCCGAAGTTGTATTTTTGATGCCATGTCTATTTATTACATAGCCTTCTGAAATGTTTTTCCGATAATTAAAATGGCTAGTATGCTGATGATTAATTTATTACATATGCTTTACCACAGGCACTAAATACTTCTAAATAAACAGTCACTATGTAAAAATTTCTGACAAAACATTAAAAACCTTATTTTTATGAATTCACCATGGTTTTAGTTTGCAAAGTTTCGTATGCCCTTGATCTAATAACCACATTCAAAAGAAATGTTAATGCTTGATAAAGATTGTGGGTTCTGAAAATTACACTGTGTTTGAGCTGGCCAGGAATACAATTTTATTTCTGAATTAAGCAGCTTATTCGTAGGAAAACTCAAAGAGTTTCTCAGTCTTGTCTTAAGGGTATTTTATAAATCGTATATTTATGTCTTTATAGCGTATTAAGTAATGGCACTCATATGGAAAGAGCGAATCAGAGCAAAAATAATTAACAGTCGCTTTATAGAACAGGTGAGGCCAATTTAACTACTTATGATATATATTGGGTATGATAAAGAACATGAAGTAGAGAATAAAATATACAAATTCTAGAGAATGTGTGAGACAATTAGTTGAACATTTAGAAAGAAAATAAGCAAAGAAAAACAAATTGAAATGTTATAAAGTTATGACTGTACCTGGGTTAGCATACGAAAGTAAAGCCTGGACATTGACTAAAAACTAAAGAATTCAGAAATGAAATTTTTAAGAAATATAAAAGCATACACAAAGCAAGATTATATAACAAATGAACGTTTAAAAGAAGAACTAGGAATTTTTAATATGAACAAAGGAACTTCAATAGTGGAAAGAACACAACGAAAGAATGCCTGACACAAGACTCTCAAAACAAGTAAATATAAACTAAAGAAGAGAGATCTGTGAGCAGATCCAGGAAACGATGCCTGGGGGACCTTGAGGCTGGAAGATGAAGGCCTGTGTCATGAAGTGAATATGATGAGTGTATTTATATTTTTATCCTTAGTTATTAAACTATTTTTTTCCAGATTGCACTAATTTACTATTTGGAACTAAAATGATACGAACAGAAGTATTTTATGACTTTTTAAAGTTGCACCATACCTTAAATTTTATTGGAAGATAAACTGCAGAAATCAGTGTACACACTAAACTAGATAATAAAGACGTATAATCTTCACATATCTGTACATATCGCGTTCACTGGCACTGAATTTATGTCTGAAGTTGTAGCCAGTAATAAAGTTATCGAACAAGTAAACACGTTTAATTATTTAGGACAAAATATCAGGGGGAAACGCAGGTTTAGACTTAAAATTAAACCTATATAAACAAATGTGATTTAATATAAGAAGAAATTTTAATAAAAAGACAAGGAAGGAGACAGAACAAGAGACAAGGGATGTTGACAAAAGGCGTTACGCTATTGCATGACTATGAAGGCCCCATACAGTCAACGCCACACGAAATGTGTTGAATCAGTTTGGATGGGAGATCTTTGACCATCCACCCTACAGCCCGACCTCGCCAAGTGATTTTCATCTCTTCCGCCTCATGAAGCGCCTTCTGGTAGGAAAACGTTTCCACAATGACGCTGAGGTGCAGAATGAAGTGACTTCGTGGCTCCGGACATTGTTGGCAGACTCCTATGACTTGAGCGTACCATCGATGGTGCACCGTTACGATAAATTCCTCAACAATGGTGGTGACTATGTTGAAAAGTAGTCAGTGAATCTATGTAATTATTCCATTAAATATCCCTTACTTAGTGATAATTTTGTTCTCTTTATCGCTCATCGGGTCTTAGTTTCTGGATGACCCTTGTATACTCCGTTCATATCTTTAAATTTGAACATTTGGTGTCTTAAACATGTGCGGATACACCAGGGTCGCACTTCGGATTACCGAAATTTTAGGAATTCTTTTTTTATGGAATCTTGTTTTATGAAGTGATGGCGATACCAACGTTTCTATGTGGTTCTGAAGTTTGGACATTAACAAGTATAAAGGAAAGTTGCGACGAAAGCAGCTGAAATGAGATACCTAACAGCTTTCGGGGTTATGATAGAATGGATAGCAAGAGAAACACAAAAATTAGGGTGGAGGTAATATTTTGAAATTAAATGGTAAAGTTGCAGAAAACAGAAATAATTGTAAATAACAGAGTAGGACGCCCAGATCCGAGATGGAGAGACCAGATTTTCTTTATTGGCCGTGAGGACGGAACAGTTCAGTGATGGAGTAAAACGTATAGATGATAATGACGACGTTAATTTTGTTTAGAAAGATTATAAAATAAATGAAGGAAGTAGATACTTTCATCTTGAGTCAAAGCCGTCTCAGAATGACCCAGACAGTAGGCCTAACCTTATTCATGAATTTCCCTTATGAATAATGGTGAAATATTCAGTAGTACAGGAGTCTTAAACATTTTGTTGTACACAAAATACCACGTATATTTTGGAAGAAAGATGGATTGTTTTGCTTTATCTACAGCGGTTGGCAACCAAGTGTGTGGATGTAATGGCATCTAGGACAAAAACTCGAGATGTTAATAAAAATAACATGCTTATGAAAAATAAAAGGATTCGGCATTTCACTATAAAGCCAAAAAGTTGTCAAAATGCATAAATACGGGTTTTAGTTAAACATTACAGTAAACTCTACTTTACTTCTATGTAGCTTTTATACCTGTGCGATATATTAAAGCATGTCAACTATGGAGATAAATGTGGGCTAGTAAGATTACCTTCCTATAAAGTTATAGTAAGAACAATAAGTTTTGCCAATATTAAAGTGAACAAACAAGTCAGGAGAGCCCTCAGGAATCTTATATACAAAATTAACTGCAGAAAGAGACAAAAGGAGGTCTGTATGTGTACTAAATGCTTTTTAAGGGGCATAAAGTCAGAAACAGTGTTATTTTAGCGTTTTAATCCTTAAACTCTTCTTACTTTTGTCACACATGATGTGCTTTTCGGTATAAAGGAATGCAATTTTCTATTCTTTCGTATAGATAACAGGAAAAATTATGAAATGTACTTTTGTTAACATGTATAACTGCAATGTTATTAAACAATAACATTGTTGAATTTTATAACAAAACTTTATTTTCTACCACACTAGTAAGACAATTAAAACCTCATATATACAGTTTATTATATACTATTAAACGAGCGGAATGGCTCAAGCGGTTACGTCTGTGACCCGCATTTGGGAGGTCCGGGGATCGATCCACGGCGACCGCCCACTCTGACCTATTGGTCTTTTGGAGGGTTTTCCCGGTCGTCAGGCGAATGCTGGAGTTCTTTCATCCCCCGAATTTCTTAACCCTCCATTTCGTTCCAATCTTCATTTAGTTCATCTTTCATCCCGTTGGTCTCTTTCAGGGTCGAAAGTGTCGGCGATGGTGATTCGGTGCAGCGTGGTAGGGGAAAAAGATGCTCTTTGTGACTCTCTCCGTTCCTTGGCTTTCGGCTGCCGGGGTATCCGAATCCCTTTGAGAGGCGTTGAGCCTCCTCTGTGTGGAGTGGGGTCCCGGTCTGCCTCTCCGTCTGCCGGAGTGTGTCTATCTGGAAACTATTATTATAGGGACCCTGTTATTGCTGTGCCGTCGGTTCCGGTTCGTTTCCGGCCTCATCCTTCCTCCGGGGACGCCTCCTCGTGGGGCATAGGTACAATTATCCCCACTGGAGCGGTGCCGAGTCCCCTCCTTAGTCAGTCCAATATACTAAGAGTTAATATAAGGTATAATAGAGAATGAATGAATATATTGAGAACGAATTGAATAAACTTGAATCAATTTGTGGATCACTAAATAGAACTCTTCAAAATAAAAACCGAAGAGACACAAATTTGAAATATTAAAAGGTAATGGCTGTGTTAATGTTCGGAAGTGAAACTTGGATAACATACGAAGGAGATAAAAGTGGAAAGAAATTTCTCCATAGAGTGGAAGGATGCATAAGAATGGATGTGATACGAAAAGAAACTATACGAGAAGAATTAAGTTCATATAACTTAAAGGAATACAGGAAGAGTATAAAGACAATTGGAGGGCCCACCTATTTTGAATGAATACTGAAGGAATCCTAGCTTTGGTATGTAGCTACCGGTCTCAAGATATAAGAGATGTTGGGCGTTCGAGGAAGAGATGATGACATGATGAGTTTAATTATAACAATTTATTTTAAAAAATCAGCATCGTGTGGAGAAATTTTTCAAAACAGTTAAAAGGTAAACAAAAAATAAATATCTCGGGAACTACTTTAAAAATCTGCACGGATTTGGTGTACTTAATTAATTCCTTCTTTGAAAAACACAGGCATTTGGTAAGCTAATAGACTAGAGGCAGTGGTCTAGTCAAATGGGCGCGAGTTGGTCGAGTAGTATCTTCAATGAAATTTAAGGGGGGATAAAATGCCTTATCCCATCTTCCAAATTCATAACCCATTATCTCAAACAATTTAACATATAAGTCTGAAATTTTTACATAATGTAGATGCACGCTAAATTCACTGACCAGCTTTTATACAGTAAGTCGGTTAATTAAGGAGATAGGATTATTTTCTTAATTATACCAACTTTTGATTAAAATTTATCAGCAACCTTTAAAATAATAATTATACTATTTAAACCAAAATGGACAAAAAAAAACAATTATAGGTTATTTTATCATCCTAAAATTTCATTTAGAAAAAATGTCATTTACAGGAAAGGTTGTACAAAGCAAAAATGGAAAAAACAAAGCTGCGTAGGTTTGCAAAGAAATAAACCATGTGATTTGAGCACTCAGAAGCTGGCCTACTTAACAGTAATACCAATCTGTAAAATGAACCTTCCCCTAAAAGATGCACTAAAGTTTACCTCTCTTCTCCAAGATGTAGGAGTTATGACTTTTATTTCTGTGAAGTGGTGCAGAATTTATATTACAAAATGACACGTGCATTAAAAATATATTTCAAATGTGATTCTACAATGATAAAATATATACGAAATTAAAGCGAAAATTCCAATTAGTAATACTGCACAAAAACTAAAAATGTAATATTTGGGTAATTTTCGTCATTTAGTCTAGCCTTTGAGGGAGTTTTTATGACTGACATGTAGCATGCGAGCCGCAGAGCTGGTGCCACTAGCGTTCAGATTCCACGCAATGCGAGCCAGTGAACCTGCAGATATGAAATTGAGAGACGATCATTGCTGAGGAACGACGGTAGGCCCGAAGAAGTAGTAGTAGATCACCCGTGATCGCTGCGTTGCTTGAGCTTCGTGGATCTGCCGTTCACAGCGCTGTAGAGGCGGTGATTTATCTGGCCATGACAACGCCACGCAGCCACAGCAGCAGGGTGAGGATCACCACCAGCGACACGCCGCCCCCACTGCCGCCTCCGGCACCGGCTGCAACACAACGCATCAATAATTATTATCTTCCTGGCTACAGTTATTGATGGCGTTAATATACTGCGGCCGATGTGCTAACAAGTGCTGAACAAAGGTGTGCAAGCGCAGTCTTCAAAAGCGGTCCTCGGTTAAACAGATGGGACCTTGGGTACTTGTTAACGTAATCTGTTAATGCCAATGACTGAGCTATGCGGAATTATGGCAATCTGAATACCTTTGGTTGACAAATGAGATACTTGCATGGGAATTATAATGATAATATTACATAACTGTAACCTATAGCATTATATTTAACTAATTTTACATTCTCTACCACGCACCTAGTAGGCAGAGAAAATACTACATTTCACTGGAAATACATACGTACATGTGCGTGTCTGTGCCTCTGGACAGCATAAACTAAAAACGAAGTGGCCGATAAATACCAAACTTCACACTTAACCTTGGCATCTTCCAAAAAGATTTTCAATAAAATCCCACCCCAAACTAATCTTTACACAGAAGATATCATATTTAAGAGATTTATATGGCAAATAAAATGTATACCTTGAATTTTCTGGAAATAGCCTGTGAAACTCTGTTCATTCGGAAGGAATTTTGTACTATTTTGTATGAATATTAAACCGCAAGAGACAGACGAAAACTGCACTGCATAGAAATCTGATGTGTTTCGTTCACATGCCTTTCTCTACCTTCTATTGTTTATTACTGCGTGTATAAATTATTCTTATAAACGTGTATTTTTCTGTCTAATTCGTTTTAATGAAGATCGACCTTTCCAGAAGCAGCTACCTTACATATTTCGTTGGGATACAAAGGGAACAGCGATATCGCTATAAGCTAGCCTTAAAATTCTATACTCTTTCCACGCAATCGCGAGGAACAACTGAATGTCACAGAACTTTGAAAGACTGACAAAGTATTGGACGATTCGAACCATTAATAACGGATATCTCGGAAATGGTTGATACTACAAAAAAGTTATTTGAAATAAATGTATGTTTTAAAGAGATCTACATTATTTGTGTAGTACGTTTTCGTGTATCGATTAACGTTTATCAGTTGTACAAAATTACACAAAATTCTTTCCGAATGAAGTGAACTCTGGATATTCCCAGAAAATTAAAGATATACATTTTGCCATGTAGGTAGCTTTATTCTTGGTATTTTAATCAAAATCGATCAAGCTGTTTTTTAGAAAACTAAACATTTCGAAAAATTGATCCATGTAAAGAAAAGTTTGGGTTGGGGGATTTTCGTGCAAATCTTGTGTTGCATATTTTGAACCTAAATACGAAGTTTGTTTTTGAGTTATGCTGTTATCTCTCCCTCGCACATACACACACACACATACATACACACACACGAACCTTTCTCTAAAATTACTTTTTTTTGGATTCAGCTGCCACAAAAGATGCATTTACGGTGAAATCTCCGTATGGAATTTTTGGCATGGAATGAAGTAAAAATTTTAAAAGTACACTTGAAAAACCACTATTCAGCACTTGTAAGTTACGACTGAAGAAACAGTAACATATTCACAGTTATATCTATAGTAATTTAGAACATACAAATTAATGGTTAAGCAATAATAATAACAATAATAATAATGCAGGTTTAAACAGAACTTTCACAGGTTGTTCAAGTATGTTGGCTGAGTGTTTTGATACAAGGAACCCATGGTCTCGATCAGACTCGACTACTTGTGTTTGTGTGTATGCGGAATTTGTTTTATTTATTTCTGTGTGGTATAATTTTACTCATTGCCAACAACCCTGAACAATTTGTGCAAGTTTGTAGGTAGAGTTTTGTTCTACTCCACCTGTGTCTCACTTTAAAAGGAAACGGGTGCACATCAAACGTAAGTTGATATTTGGTAGACACATGGGATTGGTATTGTTCTGAAATCTATGGCATTTATCATACACAGCAGGTAATAGTTTTACTTACAACCCGTGTGCGGTATTGAGATATTTCAACATCGTTGTGCAAGTTGGAAATCTTGGATTTTTCCATAGAATTTACAATATACACTTCCAATGCAAACGTCCCTATCCTGAAGGACAAGAAGAAAATGCAGGACTTCACCAAAGAACAGTGAATAGTGAACTTTGTTAGTTATTTAATCTGTAGAGTCATTATAAATTAGTTGTATCGAGCAAGATGGCTCCGCGGTAACGTATGAAGCTCGTATTCGGGTGGTCCTGGGTTCGATTCCCCGCTGAAGAGGGAATGTTTCTTTAGCCTGGATTATTTCCCATCCTCCCTAGAGTTTGGAAGGTGAAAGTGTGGTTGAATATAATGTAATAACCAAAAGTAATACCAACTCAAATATTAACACCACTTGTAAACGTGAGAACATCATTGCCGATGAGCAGTTGTTCCAAAGGCAAAGCCGCCGATATGTCCTTAGACGTTAAAGGCGGCATATAAATGGAAAAAAAGGACTGTAAATGTGAATATACAAGTATTTTTTAAGTGATTGTTTTTAAATGGTTACACGGAGCGAGTTGACTCCGCGGTAACGTGTGATGTTTGCATTCGAGAGGTCCCGGGTTCGATTCCTCGATCGCCCATCCTGACCTTGGGTTTTTCGTACATTTACCTGGTCGGTAGGCGAATGTTGGGGTGGTTTCTTATCTACCACGATTTCCTTTCCATCTTTTCCCTTCTCACTTCTTAGGTGTGGCGTATGGCGGTGCAGGACAGAAGGCTTGGATGCTTGCTCAAAGGGCAGAATACTCCTGTGAACACTAGAGGGCTGCTTGGTCGAAGGGTCGTTTATCGCGCCGCTAGGTGCTCCAGCAGCGGGAAGGGTCTGGAACTGTTAGGAACTTCCACGCATCTCTGTGGCCTGTAGCGGTTCCTTCCCTTTATCCGTTGGGGGTGGTAGCGCAGTAGATTTATGTAGGTCACAGTGTGCGAGGTGTTTCCCTCCGTTGTATGCGCTATATTTATAAATTAGTTACACAGTGCTGTTGATCCGAGAGTAGTGCCAAGATCTAATGCATTTAAAACGTTCCGTCATATCCAAGTTTACTTTACACTCATTAGCGAGCGTTAGGAGTGCGGTGTAGCAAGCTACGATATGACAACCTCGTTACCATTAGTAAGCATAGTGACGCATACAGGTGCGGAGCGCGCTCATTGTTGTCCGCTGTTTCGTGAATTGTTGTGATTAGCCACGTGTGTTCAAAGGAAATTCAGGGCCAAATTCAAACCAATTGAGAGTTCAGATAGAAGAAAAAGAAGAAGAAGCAACCATTGATATAATCCATAGAATGTACAACGAACTCCCTTGCAGATTAGATGTATGCAGTGTTACTAAAGGGAGTCATATTGAATATTGTACATGAAACTTGAAGTTGTATTGATGCGTTTGCTTCACTATTTTATATAGAGTTGCAATATACGTGAGGTTACTAAAGCGCAGCTTTGATATATTTCCCCATTGTATGATTAGTCGCTAGAATCAGGTGATATTCGGGCTGTTAGTTCCATTCATAACAGGCAACTCCTCCATGAATATGTACTTTTTACATTTTGCTATGCTCAGACTGGGATCATGGCGAGCAACCAAATTCATTAACGAAGAATGCATGAGAATCTGTCCCTGGTGTAGAGTAAGAAACTTAGATTCATATTCTGGCACAATGTACTAAGACAACAGTTGTGAAAGAATCTGCAAGGTCACTTTGTTAACTTAAGGAGAGTGTTACAATGTTGTTGGACCTTGCTGGTTGGGAAGGGGGAGGCAATTCGCACATCTTTACAAAAGGTTACGCAGCTCAGATCGGAGTGTAAGGAAGAGGGTCAAGGATGGGAGGGGGAGGATTAACGGCTTAGAGTCGGATATTTGTTTGTTTTGTAAGCAATAGCTTGTACTTGTGAACAAGTTTTCTTTCTCTTCTTGTGTTTTGTTTGTGAGATTTTTGTTTTTAGTTTATCTGTTTTCTTTATTTTTTTTCATTTCTTGTAAATATCGCTAACTTTAAAGCTCAGTGTGAGGAGTGTAGTCTGAAAAATATGAACTACAGTGTATTATATAAGCACGTATGGTCTATCTGATCCGTGCGATGTATGCGTTGGAACATGTAAAATGTTTAAGGCCAATAAATACACCTCTCTACTTGTTACATGTACTGGGACGGTTAATTATATTGCATCTGTTTATATTGATGCACTGTTTTTATATTCGCAGGTGTTCAAACTCTGCATGCCGACAATTTAGTCACCATCTGACGCACTGAGCACAGGTAATATTAATTATATGTTATTATATTATATTGTATTACTATTTTTATTGGATTAGTTATATTTACAGTAATTAGGCTAATTATAAGAGCATATAATCATTAATTATTAGGTTGGTTTATTAGGCCGTTGGGTTATTATTATTATTAGGTCTTACCTTTCAGTTAACTAGAATTTAAATTGTTTTGTAAGTCTGGATTGTTTGTGTGGAGTTTTATTTTAGAGGAAAAAGATCTGCGTAGAAAGAACAAAACAATGTAATATTTGGTTTATATAAGTACGCCGAAATCATATTTAAACGAAACTATAAGCTGTTCTCCAAACTATTACAGTACAGTAATTTGCAACGTTTAATAACATACCCGTGTTATCAGTGTTAAATTAAACACTTAAGGTGCATCCAGGTTATAGGTAATCAACAATTACGGCAGTAAAGGAAGGTGATGACCAAACCTTTGCACCGTATATATATAATATGACGGTGACTCATAATACTAGCGGATGGCCGAAATAGTGCATGTTTTGTAAATAGGTTGTCTGGTGATGCCTCCGATTATATATCTAGTGACTCAAGTTAGAAGGTTGACCGCCTCACATGTGGCATTAGCCATCTTTACTGTTTTAGTAACTTAGGCTGCGTTCTCTATACATCTGGTTTAACTTTCATCATCATTTAAGCCCCTTTTTGTGTAACTAACTTATATCCCCGTAGGGGAGGGATTCCGATCCCTTCAGCTGCCTTAGTGCGGGCGCTGCGTACCCCTAGAAGTACGTCGGGCAGAACATTCGAGCCCCTCCCTTTGGGGAGCTGTTGGGATTGGGTTGGTCTCGACGGGGTCGTGGTGTATGGTTTTCCATGCAGCCGGGGTTGTGAGACGCCTCAATGTCCCTCGTACTGCCCTGGAGAGCCGGTAAACGGCATGCTAGATTGCTGTTGATCCCCACCGAAGTTTATCGGTAGTCCCCCTTTGGGGTTGACGCGCGTAAGTGGCGTATCCACTTCCATCTCCGCGCAAGCAGCGGGCCTTTTAGGAAACAAGGTGGTGGCCTCATGGGAATCCTCCACGGTTTGGTTGGCGCTGAACCCTGGGTATAGGAGGAGGACTTGGGCTCCGGGTCTTGTCCTGGTAGCCCTTCGCTCAGCATGTAACTAACTTATAATTACCCTGTATATGCGGGTGTATCTGTATTCGTGTGCGATATTGTATTTTCAGGTAAAACTACTCAAATAATTAAATTATTTAAACCTAATAGTGCACCGTAAACCACTTTCTTTGTTTAAGAGAATAATGAGTGTTATACTGTAATGAACCGCTGTTTCTCTTCAGTAATGGTATTTATATCGCATAATAGGTGTGTCATATAATAATTGTCAATTATTGTATAGCCTGTAATTATTTCGCTTTCATAAAAGTTTGTTTGTTCTTTCCACACTACAGTAATTACGTAGCTATCAAATGCTTGCTTGTGTATTAAATAACTAACTGTCTGTCCGGTGTTGCACTGCTAGTTTTTAAATTCGAATGACGAATTAATTTTATTTATCTTCGCCGTCCTTTATGACCTATACAATTTTTACGGTTTTACTGCTCATAATTGTAATTTCGTACAGTCACGATTCTTCCAAATAACGGATGAAAAATCACAAGACATTCACGCAAAAGGATGTGAAACATCGACGGAACGTCTGACTTCCTTAACCTCCCGCCGACAGTCTTCCATGTCCTGGAAATGCTCATAACCTATAAATACTCTTTGGTGGTGGAATAATCATGGGTCGGAATGGTGAGTAGCTTGTTAGATAATTGTAGTAGGTTAAATTTTAAACCTTTGCACCTTGTGTTTGGTTCCATAGTTAATGGCATAAAAGCTAAAACATTTTAGCACAATGCAGAAACCCTTAACATATTAAATTTTAAACATTTAAAAATTCTTAAAATGGGAACATACAATTAGGGTAAATTTAAATTGACCCTAAAATGATCATCAAAACTCCTCCAAATAAAACACGACCTATGGCATTGATGGGAAAGAGTAGAGCATGTAAATAAAACACAGGTAGTATTTTCGAAAAGAGTTTTTGGAGTTTCACAAGGCACATCAAATTCGGGGGTATTCAGGGAGGTGAGATGTTATGAAGACACAATACACTGTAAAATAAGAGCAGTGAAGTATTGGCTGAGGCTGATAACTCCGAACTACGATCCAAATGTTATAAATACCAGCGAGAAAACCTGTCTCCGAAGTTTTGGGCAGCTGATTTGGAAAGGGGTTTGAGGAGAATAGGAATGGGGTCAGTATGGCTAAGAGCTGAAACAAATGACAACAACATATCGAAAGGTGTCAAAAGAAGACTAAGAGACATCAACCAACAGGAAATAGAATCGGATTGTAAAATTAAACCTTCTCTAAGTCTAGCAAATGAAACAAAATTGAATTGGGATAAAGAGGCATATATACCTAGGAAGAAAGGAAAGATCAGGAATGGCATGATTTAGACTGGGGGGCTGGAAGGCACAGAAAATGACTGACGATTCTGGCAGGAGAATCTGTCCATTCTGTGATTTGGATGAGGTCTGGGTACATATTTTGGCGGAATGTGCACAGTGGGAGAACCAGCGAACAATTAAACTCAAAGAAAAATTCTTAAGTCCCTCAAGAAGGAGATTGACATGTTGGGAGCTACTGGCTGACCAGAGGAACTGCAAAACATGGGCAATTTTTGGCTAAAGTGCGCGAAGCTAGGTCAAATTTGTTCACTTAGACAGAGGTAATTTATCTCTATTTTACTTTTTCTTGTTCTTTTTGTTTTGTTTTCTTTTTCTGTTCTTTATTTTGTCACCATGCTTGTATCTTAAAAATGCATGTACGGTCAATGACCCATGCACTAAATATTGTGCAATAACTTCAATAATTTGAAACCAATAAAGATACCTTATCTATTTGTATATCTACTTTCCCCCATAATATCAAGCAGCTTTTATTTAAGGCATTTCTTTCTACAACGCTTGGTTTTGAAGATATTGTACCGTCAAAACTTAATGGTCCACCCTGTATATCATAGCGTGAACATAATACTACCTAATATTAATAATAATAATAATAATAATAATAATAATAATAATAATAATAATAGAAGCGATGTCCCTTGTTGGGCCATGGCCTTCAAATCCGTCTGCCCGCCTCACGATCACACGCGCACGGTAGAACTGACGGAACATTCAACTGACACGGAAGGGGGGATAATATGGTCGGCACTATGCTATTGAGCCAAAAAGTTGCTCATCTCCATGGGTGGGCTCGAACCCATGCACTATCCGTACCAGGGGGCTGGATCACTACGCTCCATCCCATAATGCCAAGGTGTGCGGCAGTGTGAATTTATAAATGGAAAAATGTTAAAGAAACGGCAGACAAATGCCTAAATAAGAGGTAAAATACGATGTCATTATTTTGTTGTAAGCATGAAAAATTGCACGTCTAAACTTGGAACGGAATTTTATTTTCAAAGCTAAGAAAGATGAATGGAGGGAATGAAAATGCAAGAAATCTGCGGAGAAGAGACAGGACATGGGGCGGGGCGATGACAGACTGAAATACCCTTGATGTCCGCGTGTGCTTTGTGCGTTATAAAACCACAGGAACGGAGAGTGAAGGCGCAGCAAAGAGAAGCCCTCGCCCCGTGCGGTGGTGATGTAAGTTTTGTGTTTGTGTCGAACTTTTATTGCGCAGTTTGCGCCAGCTTGCTTCGCAAGTGTTAGCCACACACGTGCGACCTTCTGTGCATGCCGATGGAACTGGTTCTTACATGCAACGTTCGTTCATAGGTAATGATAAAATGTAAACGAAATATTATTGTATACAATTACAGAAACAACTGCCAAATTCAAAACAAATATATTTATATCGTTCGCTATACAATGCGGTGTTTATGATGGTTAGGAGGTTTAACAGCAATAATTTTCAAGAATGGACATGTACAATGATGCAGTAATTTGTATCACAAATTACTTAAATGTAAATAATGATTGTAGTATGAATATGCATTATTATGTGACATTGATTTGGGATGTTTGTTTATTGTAATTATTGTTGAGAAGTAAGTTTTTAATGCCTTACTGAAACTGTCAATAATAGCGCGCAATAATGCAGCGAGGGGGGGTGAGCTGTTTATCATTATTGGAAACGAGGAAGTTACGTAATGTTGGCGCGTTTTTCCGTTTAGAACCTTCTGGAATATTTCCCTAGAGCATATGTATTCATAATTTTCATTGGATATAAAAATAGACGCTAATGTTGGCGCGTTTTATTAGCCAATAGTAACTCAGTTATAATCTTTAGGCATATCGGGGAGTGGGTGTATAAAAAAGCCAAGTCAGAGGTAGATCGCGGGCAGTTCATCGAAAATCTCAATACATTACACGTCGCCTTCAGTCGTCCAGTTCATCAAAAATCTGTGTACACTGCACGTCGTCTTCAGTCAGTCAGTTCGTCGAAAGTATTTGTACGGCAAACGTCGGGTATCGATTCACAAGTTACGCGCAGCAGAATTATGAATAATCTAAAGTGTTGTAAGGTTAATTATACAAAAAGTTGAAGTACGTGGATTAAAAGTGATCAGTAAGAAGTTATTATAACAGTTTCAGTTTGGCGAGTGTTAAGATCAATGTATAAAAGTGAGAGTGAACGTGTTCGACAATAAAATTATAAACAAATTTCTTCATCAGTGTTCTTTTTGGATAAAAGATTCCTTTCCGTTTACACAATCCTGATCAAGAAACATGTTCGACCGAGAAATAATAGCTACCCGGAGGACAGTAAACCAAAATTAATTAAGATAACAATATCGTTCTTTCAAACGAACACTAACACTGCTGCAAATTGCTAACACCAGATGGAGCTACAAACCGAACAAATGAATGACGTCACAAGATGGCTTCACATGAAGTAAACACAAATAAACAACATTATAAATAATACCGTCGCAACAAAAAAATCTAGTGCATTGCATTCATACGGCTTTTTCTATCCAATTTCTTTTATTACTTTCTCTACCACGCATAGTAAGTAGGGGAAGTACTGCATTCCAGCCAAAAATTTGATGTCCAGATTTCACCACAAATATATGTTTTGAGGCCTCCTGACATAAAAGATCTGATGTGTTATACTCACATGACTTTCTCTACTCTTGTACAAACTATTTTTACAGACGCTTATTCTCCATATATTTCATGTTAATCGAGATGTTAATCTTATTACTAATTTTCTTGTAGATGCAAGGGGAATATGGTAGGTTTTAAGCAATAGTCAAATCGTTTAAGAGCTGGTTGCTATGTGGCGCATTCCATTCTCTTTGTATTTCCAGGACATAAAAATGAATAACGAATTCCCATTTGAGAAAAAGTATAAGTATTAGAAAATTTAAGGAAATAACAAGCAATATCTCGGAAATGGTTCACTCAACAAAAAAAATGTATAGGACATAAATTGTGTATTTTAACGCGATCTACATTCTTTATGTAGTAAACGTTTGTCTATCTCTTATGGTTTACCAGTTATGCAAAAGTCGTTCGCAAAGAAGAATATTTTTGGAGACATTCCCAGAAAATTCAAGATATACATTTTATTTGTCATGAAAATATCTTAAACATATGATATTTTAATCAAAATCGTTAAGAGCCATTTTCGAGAAAATTACAACTTTCGAAAAATGTTCCATGTAAAGGATAGTCTGGGGTGGGGGGGATTTTCTTGAAAACCTTCGTGTCGCATCTCTGGAAGATACTGAACCTAAATACCAAGTTTGGTGTTTATCCGACTGTTCGTTTCTGAGTTATGCTGTTCACAGACACACACACGGACATGTTTCCAAAAATGCTTTTTTTGGATTCTGGGGGCCTCAAAACATATATTTTCGGTGAAATCTTGGTATCGAATTTTTGAGCGGAATACAATACTTCCTCTACTTACTATACGTAGCAGAGAAAGTAAAAATACATCATTTTTACAAAAAGGCCCTTCTGTGTATCTGTGAACACGATAACTCAAAAACGAAGAAGTCGGATAAATACCAAACTTGACATTTAAATTCAATATGTTCCGAAGATGCGATAAGAACATTTTCAAGAAAACCCGACACCCCAAACTACCCTTTACATGCAACATATTTAGAATTTTTTTATTTTCTAAAAAGTGGCTCTAAATTTTTTTTATTAAAATACCATGTTTAAATATATTTACATGACAAATAAAATGTATATCTCAAATCTTCTGGGAATAGCCTAGGAAGTCCTCTTCATTCGGAAGGAATTTTGTATAATCTTGTATAACTGGTAAACGTTAAGCGGTAGACGAAAACGTACTCCAAAAAGAAAGTAGATTTATTTTAAAGCACACAGTTTATTTCAATTAACTTTTGTAGCATAAGCTATTCTGAGATATCCTTATTAATGGTTTGAATTGTTCAATACTTTTGTCATTCTTTTCAGGTCCTGTTTTCAGTTGTTTCTCGCGATGTCATAGAAACAGTATGGAATTTTAAGGCCAGCATATAGCGCCCAGTTGTTAAACATTTGACTATCGCTGTTCTCTTTGTATCTATAACGAAATGTGTAATGTAGCTGTTTCTATAAAGGTTTATCTGGATTAAAATGAAGTAGATAGGACATTAAACTTTCGTAAGAATAATTTGTATACTCGCTAATAAGCGATAGAGGGCAGAGGAAGTCATGTAAATGTAACTTGGGAACTTTTTTACTTGTTCCATCCATATTTAACATTTGAGGCCATATAGATGGCTTTGCCTTCGGAACAATTGCTCATCGGCAATTATGTTCACTCTTTACTATGGGTTAATCTTTGAGTTTTCTGTTTATCCTGACTAAAGACAAACTTCCATTTTCAACCCGGGAATCAAAACTGGGACCTTGATTTGGAAGCTAGCATGCTAACCACCAGACCACAGGGGCATCGAGATAAATTTTTGTAGAAACACATTCATTACACATTTCGTTCTAAGTAAAAGGGGATTTGAGGAAACCGAATAGTCAGTCAGAGGTTTATAAGTACTATACTCCGGTCTTTACATTCCATACTCTTCCCGCGAGATCGAGAGCTAAATGGTGACAGCAGTTCAAGAAAATGACAAACCAATAATAACGCATACCTCGGAAATGGCTGATGCCACAGAAAAGGTTATTTAAAATATAGTGTGTACTTTAAAGAGGTTTATATTTTTTCTGATTACATTTTTGTCGAAGTTTTATGGTTTACCCATTAAAGAATATTATACAAAATTTCTTCACGAGCTATTTCCAGAAAACTCAAGATATAAATTTTATTTGCTATGCAGCCACCTTATGCATTAGGTATTTTAATCAATATCGTTACAGCCGTTTTTGAGAAAATAAAATATAAATACCGTTTTTCATGTAAATGTAATTTGGAGTGGGAGGATTTTGTTGAAAATGTTAGTATCGTAGCCTCGGAAGACGCTGAACTTCACCAAGTTTGGTATTCGACAGTATTTCTAAAAACGTTGTTTTTATTCACGAATCTCAAAACATGAGAGATTGAATAATCCGGTGAAATCTGGTGTCAAATTTTTGGGTGGAATAAAATACTTCTCTACTTACTATAGGTAATTAGTAAAAACGATCTATTTCTCAGGTTCTCAGGTAGGGCATTTGATGATGCTTCTGCAACATTGAGTAAAGATGAAATGCATGCAGGACAGTTCACATTCTTTATGGTTAACTTATGGGTCTATCGGTGCCATATTCTGATTCTGTTGCCATATACACTTATCAGTGAATGTATGTGCTTAGCTAATTGATCAGTAACGGTTCTAAAACACATTCATTGGATGAATTAATTATTAAAGAATGTTTGCTTGTATATTCATTTTTCGCCATTTTTATAGAATTATTTGAACATTCCACGAAATGGAAAATGGATCAATGTCTAAACATTGTATTAAGATACGACATAAGTGCGAGAATTTTAATATTTAACTGAAAAAACCTAAAGTAATACTTTTCTCTTCCTAATCTTCTACTGAGAATCTCAACTAAGGAGTTTCTGTCGTTGAATTTCATGAGATTTCTTTCAAGTTTCCAGAAAATTATTTATGTTGCTTAGCATCAAAATTTCACTCCGATAATGGAGAGTCGCGCAGACTAATCAATATCCTAGACAAAACCAACCGAAAAACAAGCAGAATACAACCAGAATCTTTGTGGACTACAGCTATACATTCGACTTCGTAGACCACAGGAAAGTCATAAAATCTCTACAAATAATGGAAACAGAAAGAAAATACCTAAGTGATAGGGAACATTTACATCCATAGCTACGCCAAAGTCAAACCGGAAATCCAAGGAGGCACATTTAAACTGCAAAGAGGAGTGAAGCAAGGGGACCCAATATTACTTAAAATTTTCACAAGTCTACTAGATATCGCATTCCGCATATTGAAATGGGACAAGAGGCGAAAAGGCATCAATATAAATGGAAGGAGACTGTCCAACTTGCGCTTCGCGGACGATATTACCTTTTAGCAAAGTCAGTAAAGGAGTTAGAGACGATGCTCAAAGAGCTGAACACCATCAGCCAAGACGTTTGACTACGGATGAACCCAACTAAGACGAAACTGATGACAAATGCTGGAAAATTACCAATAGTATTGGAAGGAACAACTATGGAGTATGTAGAGGACGAAATCTACTTAGGACAAATTATTTCGATGAGGGTAAACGGCGAAGCAGACATCAAACGAAGAATCAGCGCAGTCTGGAGACAGTTCTGAGCTTGAAAGATATCCTACTGAACAAATACCTAAATGTGAAACTGAAAACACAAGTAATGGAATCGTGCGTAATTCCAGTGTTCATATAAGGATGCCAGGCGTGGTGCTTCACCGCGCGTCAAACAAAAGCCCTACAAGTGTGCCAGAGAAAGATGGAACGGAAGATACTGAACATCAGGCTACATAATAGAATACGAAACAGAAATCAGAAGAACGACAGGAATGGAGGACGCAGCAGTAGGCGCACTACAACTCGCTTGGAAATGGGGAGGCCATGTAGCAAGGATGGACCGCAGAAGTTGGGCTCACGAGGCCACAGTTTGAGACAACAGGCTTGGGAAAAGAAGAGGTCGCCCAAACCAGAGTAGTCAGACGAACTGGTACGAGGAGCTGGTTGAGATGGGTCACTCCAGCCAAGGATCGCCAACTATGAAAGGAAATCATCACCAAGGAGTTGAAACTGTAGCCAATATTACTATATCAAGGAATAATTTCCTGTTCCGCTAAACTTTGATGAAAAGGGTTAAGTGAAAAGACAAAAGGTTATTTCTCGCACGGACTAGCTCACCTTGGGAGTTTCTACATGAGCTACCCTACCTAGAGTAAGAGGCCATTGCCCTAAAGAGATGTAAGGGCATCTTATATAATTGAGGGTACCTAAAACGATGAAAAAGCCACTTTATTCTTCTTGAAATTTTCAACATTGATTCATAACATTTTGTAAACACCTCATCACAGCTGATAGGTTAGATTATGAGATTTATTGTTTTGTCTTATATTTGAAAAGTTCAAAACGCCTTGCAAGAAAATACTTTTAAGTTTATAACTCCACTATTATGTTGCGTAAACATTTCAAGAAATCTTTTTAAATTCCGCTTCAGAAGCAAGATTAATTAATTACGATTATTATTTACAATCTTAAAGATGAAATTACACAACTTTCCGGTGTCTATTCATTCTTTGTGCCACTAAAACAAGTGCAGAAGTAAAGTAAAAGTCTGTGATATAACCTTTAGATGTTAAAATGTTCTCATGGAAGAATAATTTATATAATAAGAACTAAATATCTTCTCATAGTAAAGGCACGTGGCGAGCCACTGTTGGTTGAAATTGATTGCAAGAAGTCAGAAATAATTCCAATACAGTATTGTTATGTAAAATTGGAGGGACAGAAAAACCAGTTCCAGAAGGAGGGGAGAAATGGAAGGGCGGAGGGAAGATATCGAAGAGGCATTGAGAAGATTTTCTTTTCTCAGTTTTCTCAAATCCTAGTAAGAGCGTTCAACTTTCTTATGGACCTCTGCTGCATCCAGGAATATTTCTGCTGTCACAATACTGTCTTTCTGAAAACCATCGACAAACACAGAAAAAAACAATATTTCATCACGCATGTATCGCTGTATATTTACCGTTCGCAATTTAGGCTTAGAGTAACAAATTAGTTTCAGCTCATTTCAATAATATTTGGTATACAGGCAGGGACCGCATTCGCTATAAACATGACATACACGCATCAATATGGTTACCTTTATTACTTTCATACACATGATGAATACTACTGAAATTTGTGATTAACATAGTTCATGACATTTGTTAAAAATATTGTCAGGTAGCTGGAACTCAAGAGGTTAAGAAATAAGAGGTGTATGGACTGACACGTAGACCAGTTTTGAAAAATTAGAAAGGAAAACAATTCTTAGAATTTAGCAAGTCAAAGGGTAAAAGGGCGTTTGAGATGCGTAAGATTTGGCAACGTATAACGTAGCAACTTTGGTGGGGTATTGCAAAGTAGGCAGAACTTATGTCAATAAAACAACGTGTATTACTAAAACTAGGCTTCTTTTGCTCTTTGCCTTTCTTCCCTGTACAGCCTTAGCGGCTTACATTATTTTACGGTGATCGGCAGTCCATAGCGCTTAAAGACCGCGAACGTTCTCTCATACTTAGCGGTAGCCGAAGGGTAATTTCGGGTAAGCATTTTAGCGACTCGCTACAACCTACAATTCTAGTTTCTTTTATTCCGGAAACAGTTATCTAAAACCGTAAATTGATACTGCAGAAGTTAGCAAGTATAATAATTCCACTATTACAGTTAGAGTTTCCATTTAGTACCGTTACAGTTTCTAGTGCTACGGTTCAGAATCAGCTTAATTCT
This sequence comes from Deroplatys truncata, assembly GCA_030765065.1. NCBI lineage: Eukaryota > Metazoa > Arthropoda > Insecta > Mantodea > Mantidae > Deroplatys > Deroplatys truncata. The sequence continues at coordinate 22,698,750 of CM060979.1, forward strand.
TTATCTCAAATGTTCGGTAACTCGCTTCAATAACTCAAGCATTGGACAACATTAAAGTTCAGTCAATTTAACTGGTTTTGTCTATCCTCACCCCACCACGAGTGCGGAGAAAGATCTCATAGCCAACCACTGTAGTAGGTGGTAGTAGTTCATCAGCAGATATTGGAGACGACGTCAAAGAGTGACCAAGTTGGGTACGTCGTCAAACTTGACGCACACCGCGTAAAAAACGTCACGTTTAATATTGACCAGTTGCACAACACCCATCACAAGCTTCCTGTCGTTCTCCGTGGTGTAGTGATTACCATGCTAGTCCCTAGTTCCCGAGGTCGCGGGTTCAAACCCGGCGGAGGGCGATGGATTTTTTTCGGGCGTAAAAATCCTTAGCATGGCTTCCTTCGGAAGGGAAGTAAAGCCGGTGGTCCCGTGTCGTAGATTTACGGTACGTAAAAGAACCTCAAGCCTGATAAAGAGGCCTCTGAACAAAATTGCCGATCTTTCATGCCCAATATGGAATGGAACGCTAAAGACCACAGCAGTTAAAGAACGTCCATAAATAAAACTCAATTTAATTTCTCACAAAAAAATGCATTATTGCATTCGACCCCCAGCCGGTGTGCAATGGCTGGGGGGATATGCGAGCCCCACATATCCCCCCAGCCATTGCACACCGGCTGGGGGTCGAATGCAATAATGCATTTTTCCCCCCACGAAAAAAAAAAGCATTATGGGAGCGTTACTTCTGTTATCCTGCTGCCAACATTGAGGACTAAGCTGAAGGTGTAGCCAGCATTGAGGGCCCTAAGGCGCAAAGCGTAGCCGAGGGATGTTTTTTTTCGGTCGCAACTACGGAGTGACGACAGGGCGTATCCATCTATGACGACAATCCTTTAGCGATATTTTGTCTTCTTCGGTTGGCAACTCTTCACAAATTTCGCCAGTAAACACTATAGAGGGTGGACCATTTTAGTCGAGACAATACAATATCTCCAAAACTAAGTGTTGTAGAAGGAAATGTCTTGAATAAAAATTGCTTGATACTATGGTGGAAAGTAAATGCCTTTAGTCGTGTTTTATTTGGAGGACATTGTGATGGTCATTTTAGGGTCAATTTAATTTTTTAAAATAAAAACATATCTTTTATATGTTTTCTCGCTTCTCATACCGCTTCTTACACCAACGTAAATAACAACGAACATTCTGAATGGCTGTGTGCGAAGAGCGCAATGAATGGTTGGGCCATCCATGGGTGGCCATTTGAGGGTCAAGTTACGTTTCGTAATTGGAAACCAACATTTGTTGTTTTGCTTCCTTATTCCTAATGACAAAATAAACAGCTTTTTATAAACCATTTTCTAAGGAGAAAACATATAAAATGTAGGTTCCTATTTAAGAAATTTTAAATTGACCCTAAAATGACCATCATAACGTCCTCCAAACAAAACACGACTAATGGCTTAGTTTGTGAGATATTGTACAGTCTCAGATGCCCCACACTGTATAAGAACAGCCGCTAATAAGGGCGGGTGGTTAGGCCAAATAACTCCTGCATGAAACAGCTCCACATTCTCTCCCGAACACTCCGTGTATAAAAATACTGGATTTCATAAGTTTTTGAGTGTAATTTACTCCTACTCTCATACCAAATAATATCCCCTTATTTGAACTGTATATTTTATTTTGTGCAATAGAACGAATCTTTTAGAAAATAAATAAGAATATACATTTTCAAAGCACTAAATTACTGTACTTAATTTTGTAAAAGTTGTTACTGAAGGATTTATTTGTTACTCACTCGGTTTCTGATACTGAGAACCATTTAATGATTACTTTGGAGATGGTATTTATGTTTTTGCTTTCCAATGCACCATTAGACACCGATGACTTTTAGAATGCCTGCATGTCAAAATACTTTTGGCAGTGTTTCTGATCCACTTCCCGTTCACACTGTCCTATTGGAACTTTGAATTTCCTGCATTCAGTGCTGCTAACCTAGCCTACCTGCGTGTTTTGCCTATTTTACTGCACGTATGTGCATGAAATATATTCAACTCTCTAAATTTTGATATATTTACTGTTGCAAATACGAAATATAAGCATATTTAATAGTTGATATTTACCATCTAAATCTTAACTACCTTTGCGTTTGCAAAAATAGTCCATAAAAGCTATATAAAATTAAACGATAGTGGGTAGAGAAAGTTATGTGAATGTAATACATTACATATTTACATTCCTTACTATGTACCTAAAGTATGGGTAGTATTGTTTTGCACTAAAAAATTTGATGTCATCGAAAATACTTGTTTTGAAGCCTCTGATCCCCCCCCAAAAGCATTTTTAGAAGAGATCGACACAAAGATTTTCAAGAAACTCCCCACCCACTGTAAACTGCCCTTTGCATGGAACATTTTTCGAATATTTTTATTTTCTCAAAAATGACGATTTTGATTAAATTACATGACAAAGTGTATATCTTGAAAAAAAAATGTAGCTCCCATTAAAGCAAACTGTTTATGTGAAATACAATTTTTTGTCGAGTTAAACATTTCTGAGATATTCTTTATTATTGGTTTTAATTTCCAAATACTTATACTTTTTTCTCTAGAGGAAAATCGCTATTCCACTTTTTCTTCTCGTGGTTATATATAGAGAGGGCGGATTTAAAATTAATCACATAGCGAACCGGTCTTAAAAGTTTTGGTTATCGCTTAAGCCACTGTATTCCCCTAATACCCTTATACATACAAGAAATATGCCATAAAACGTCTCTATCAGTGTTTACCTTGGTTAACATGAAGTAAATAGGAAACAACATGAGCTCCTGTAATGATAGTTTGTAGAAGAATGGGTAGGGAATGTCATGTGAAGGTAAAGTAACATTTTATTTTCTTCTACTACTAATTGCTTTAAGTGCTGAACGTCACGATGTGATTGCACTGAAGCAAGATTGGAAGGAAGGAAGATGTTTATACAATATTATTGAGTGAAGCTATGGCAGGTATGCAGCAGCATCACTTTATGAGTGTGAGGGTGGAAACAAAACCAAAAGAGATTCGTTCAATCTTCTTCACATGATTTTTATCGCGATATTTTGATTCAATCTTTTCGACACACAGCAGTATATTCGATTACGCCAGGGATGGGTGGCTGAGGGATGGAAAGAAAGAGAGAATGAGAGAGAAATATTCTATGTTTTTTGAAATGGCTATCAAGGGGCAGAAGGGAATGGAAGCATGGTATATAGAGAATTTCACAACAAGAAGGCACACCCCCTTCCCTTAACTTGGTCGACGTGGGTGGAGTTGCTGCTACTTCCTTACTGACTTGACTGCATTGCTGCGCTCTGGACCATGATCGATCTCTCGATCTACTTCGATATATCCTAGTCCTCCCTGGGGAAGATTCTCCCCTCTGCCATACCTTGAACTGCAGGCAAGATGGAAGCGAAGAGGGTTTGGATTGAAGTTTGTACAGGGAGAAGTGTTCAGGAGATTGACATATGCCAGAGAAGTGGACAGCACCGCAAGATCAGTGGCAGGCAGTTTGTCACAATAGATGGCGACAAGATTATCTCCAAGGAGCACAATGTTGTTGCTTCCTTTTCGCTAACATCAGGATCCTACACAGGAATTACACCGGATTCACGGACCGTGAAGCGTCCATATAACCGGACTGACCACTGAAAGGAACACGTGATTACGAGTTACAGCTTTGCAATTGAATGCCCAATGAAAAATATTAGTTACCTGTTTTGTAGTTCTATCCTTTCTTTTTACTTTCTCTAACACGCATAGTAAGTAGGGAAAGTATTGCATTCCACCCAAAAATTCCATACCGAGATTTCACAGGAATTACATGTTTTGAGGTACACTGAATGCATATAAAGCATTTTTGAAAACGTGTCTGTGTGTGTGTGCGCGCGCGCGCGCGTGTGTGTGTGTGTCTGTGAACAGCATAACTCAGAAACGAACAGTCGGATAAACACCAAACTTGGTATTTAGGTTCAGTATCTTCCAGAGATGCGACACGAAGGTTTTCAAGAAAATACACCCACCCCAGATTACCCTTTACATGGAAGATTTTTCGAAAATTTTAATTTTCTCAAAAATTGCTCTAACGATTTTAATTAAAATATCATATATTTAAGATATTTTTATGACAAATAAAATGTATATCTTGAATTTTCTGGGAATGTCTCCAAAAGTATTCTTCATTGTGAACCACTTTTGCATAACTGGTAAACCATAAGAGATAGACAAAATTTTACTACACAAAAATGTAGAACGCGTTAAAATACACAATTTATGTCATATACATTTTTTTGTTGAGTGAACCATTTTCGAGATATTGCTTGTTATTCTCTTAAATTTTTCAATTCTTATTTTCTCAAATGGGAATTCTATTTATTTTTTGTCTTGGTTATGTAAAGAGTATTAATCTGTGGCAAAGAGAATGATGCTGCACCTAGCAACCAGCTATTAAGAGATATGTCTATGCTTAAAGGCTACTGTATTTCTATATTGCCCTTGCAAATACAAAACAAGGGGAACATAGTACGCCTTAAGCGATAGTCAAATATTTTTAAAATTGGTCGCTATGTGTAAAATGTAATTCTCTTCGCATGACAAAAGATCGTTTCTGCAAATGTTTGTCTCGATTAATATGAAATGGATGGAGAATAAGAGTTTGTAAAAATAGTTTGTACATGAGTGGAGAGAGTCATGTGAGTGTAACACATCAGAAATTTTTTTATTCTGACGCTTGACAGATATCAAGTAATGAATATGGCTGACAATTGACTGATCAGCGACTTTAACTTGTAAGCTGTTTGTTACTGGTGAGAGTAAAATAGGAAAGTGTCATTTCTTTAAGAAGACGTTATTGTAAACTGTAACTTGACATATCTATTTTATGACCGACTTTTTCAATGCTTAACCTTCAAAAGATACGACATGAAAATTTTCAAGAAAATCCCCCATCCCATACCTTTTAAATGCAACCTTTTTCGACATATATGATTTTATTAAAAATGACTAACGATTTTTATTAATATACCATAAGTTAAAGATATTTACATGACAAATAAAATTTATGTTTTGAATTTTCTGGGAATAGCTTGTGAAGTCCTCTTCATCCGGAAGGAATTTTGTATAATATTGTATAACTATCAAATGTTTAGTGACAGACAAAAACGTACTACATAAAAATGTATATCCCTTTCAGTAGTATTTCATAACTCATAAACAATATAGATTCCAAGCGAGGCTAAATGCGGTTTTTTGTGAATTCGGAAGGGGTAAGTCAAGCTTTTGGACACCCTTGGCGTGGTCACCACCCGCTACACAAAAGAGAAGCCACGCTCTGCATCACGTCATACTGACTGGGTTCGAGTCTAAATGTAAATCCCCTAGCGCGTGGGTCAAGACTGGCACGAGTTGGAGAGAAACGTGTAGCTCGCTCTCTAGTATTTTGGGCGCTCCCACGAACACGTGTTCAAGATGTGAGAGTGATAAGTTTATCAAAGAAACTTTTAAATATTAGAATCACCATGTATAATTCGGAGCGAGTTTTGTTTTTATTTAGTGAGAGGGAAAAACGTTTACACCACTATCCTCGTAAAGCTTTGTTAGCCTTCGCTCCGAGAACACATTCTTGCCTGTAAAGTAAGTAATTAATAAAGCGTGAATCAACGCAAAGCGTAGTCTTCCTTGAGACACTATTTTTAACACTAAAATGATTTCAGTTTAATTATATAATATATAAATTCAATAACAGCCCGCCTTAAAGCAATATGGGTATGTAACAATATATAAAATATGTATATTACAGTCATTGTATATGTTTATATTATTGTATCCATGGGTAATAATGTTATTTGAATGTATTACGTAATTTAATAATGTAGGAGCTGTGAGAATAATAGGTTAAAAGTTGCTAACAATGAGGTAATCTTGAGGTAATAATGAATTTGAAGGTTTAAATACTACTAGTCAGTATTGGAGCAATCATGATGTAAATTTTGAGACAGTTTAAAAATAGCCAATCAACAACCAGAAAAAGCTTTAGTTAAAAGAAGGTATTCTATTGGATTAGGAATAGCCAATCAGAGACTTGAAGTACAGAAATTTACAAGTTTAGGCGGTTGAAATCAGTTCAGTTGCCTGCAAACAGTGTTCCTAACCGGACGCGAGACACATCCTCGAGAGATTTAAAACGTATTCGTGTGATACGATAAATAGTTTACGTGTTAAAAAGTGCAAGTAATTAATAAAAGAACCTCACAGCTCTCTATATCAGTGAAGTGTTATTTAAATCGTGTCAAGTATTAATAAAAGGAGTGAAGTAAAATTATAATCTGTGTAAGCCTACATTCTTGTTGCACCACAACCCTGCTAAGAGAAACGTGTCTCTAACAAATACTGGTGCAGCCGAGACAAACATAAATATATAATATTTAAAGAAACAGTCAAATTACAAAGTTAATATTTTTTTTAAACTTGGGGCAAAGGCCACCTGAAAGTACATTTGGGGCGGAGGCTACCGGAAACTATTTACTATCCGTGCGGTTGCAACTACTACAAGTTCGGCTCCCCAACAGTTGAACTACAATACTACTCCTACAAAAATATACCTTTCTCATCCTTCCAGTGCGGTAAGTCTAGTTTACCCTGCAGAGCAAGAGTTACTCATGGGGCAATTTGAGCAACGCAGTCTCAAAATACACAATTTATTTAAAATAACTTTTTAGTGGCATCAGCCATTCTGAGATATCCTTATTGATGGTTCAAATTGTACAATATTTTTGTCATTCTTTTCAGGTCCTGTCGATTTTCAGTTGTTTCTCGTGATTGCTTGGAAGGAGTATGGGATTTTAAGGCCAGCATATAGCGTCCAGTTCTTAAAACATTTGACTATCGCTGTTCTCTTTGTATCTATAACGAAATGCGTAATATTGCTATTTCTGTAAAGGTTTATCCAGTTAAAATGAAGTGGATAGTAAAATAGGCTTAAATAAGAATAGTTTGTATACTCGCTAACAACTATGCAGGGTAGAGAAAGTCATGTGTATGCAACACATCATATGTATATCAATTTATGTATGTAACCTATCCTTGTGTAACCTTGGTATCTCTATTACATTTCACACGTGCACATGGTTCTCGTACATTTTGACCCTGTCTAATAAATGTCGACCAGATTTTAGAGATGATAACAGCCAAATGAGACGCGTATTAATCCAATAAGACCGGTAAGTTATCGCATATAAATTACCTGGCATTCTCTTTAATCTCTCTACCTAAACTGACTCATCCAGGATTTGAAGCTAGACTTACTTTGTTGCACCTGTGCTACACAATTTTCTATGATAGGCTTTAAATGAGCTATGGCTGGATTTGTAGTCGATACATACCATAATCTCTAGTTAATAGGAAATAGTATATAATGCAGTTCTTAATAATGACATCTGTTGTATACACTGTACGTGGTGTAGTCAAACAATAAATTGTTAAGATTTTCCTTCAGGGACGGAGGAGGGGTAAGGTTACACAAAAGTGAGTTTTTAAGGGTCAGACCACTGTATTATCACTGTATTTTTTTATTTTTTTTTCAATTATGTTAGTATGTAGTTAGCATATATGCATGTTAATGATGTAACTTCAAATATTTAATGCCAGATTGTTTGCACATGATAGCATTATTTACAACAAAATTCGGAATATTGTAGATGAATCCGCGCTCCAGGTTGATTTAACCCTCTAATGCGTGAATTATTTTGCTACATATGCCACTCTTTCTCTAATTCCTATTCTGGTTTAGATATCCCTGTAAGCGAATCGAATAGCTATGATCGTTAAAGCCAATCCCAGCTACTGCAGTCAAATGTGCCTGTGGTAAAGGATGGGGAGGTTCCACGTAAAATAACGGTGTGATGATACATGTGGATGATGGGGTTAAATTTGACTGCAGTTGCATGGATCTGTTTTTTTTTGTTAGAAAGAACTACTAGAATACTGAAATAAATTGACATATTTATGATACAAAATAGCTACAAAAACTTTTATTGTATTGCTAAATGCCAATAGTATGAAAATAACAAAAAAAAATACTGTTAAGATATTTTAAAATATTGTCTAAACTTCTTTGTTGCCAAATGGCAATATTATGCATTAGAGAGCTGAATTAAATAAGTAACTGGGCTGCTGTAAATAAAATGAATGCTTGGAAAAGTAAGTCTGCATTCAGCAGAGCTAAGGGGAAAATCCTTCATAACTATCACATGGGCGAAGAAGAAAGTCCACAGGTGGACAGCTGCAAATATTTGGGTGTGTACTTAGCGAGTAATGCCGGATGGGACGATCAGGGAAATTCTGCATCTAGGACATCGTGGGAAACATTATGTTGCCCCTTCACTGGTAGTGCTTATTTTGTACTCACATCTGCCGATGGAGGGAGCCGTATCTGCAAGCGGTCGGATTGTGAAGTGAGATCAGGATGAACCCGCTACAATGTAGGAGATACCCCCCCTAAAATCGCATACTAAAAGACGGAAGTCATAAAGGCATCCCTTTAATAACAATGATTGCATTACATTGGGTTCTGAGTTGCATGTAGCAACATTTAAGTGTAGCAGAAGGTAAATGTTAAATACACAGGGTAAGGTAGAATTTAAATCTTTAGGAGCGTATACAAAGAATCAGTGTTTGCTTGACATTTCTCTTCGGCGTTCATACACAACTTTCAGAGAAGGGAACATAGGCCAGGTAAAGAAGCTGGAATATGTGCACGTGACGTGACCTCGTCCTCAACAAACCACCCGTGCCACCTCAGCCTTACATAAATGTCCCAATTGTGGAAGCTCGTAACTCTAATAAAATGCACGCAAGAATTGACACAACTAAAACCTAACACTTCAAAGAACAACCCAGCAAAGCAACATATTTGGACAGGGCTGTATCTGGAACGAAGTAACACATAATAGAACTCACAAGAATATAACAATTTACATGCTCTTAACAATTTAACAGAAAGCAACATGCTTCATGTTAATCGAGATGTTAATCTTATTGCTAGTTTTCTTGTAGGTGCAAGGGGAATTGGTAGGCTTTAAGCGATAGTCAAATGTTTTAAGAGCTGGTTGCTATGTGGAGTATTGCATTCTCTTTGCATGCCCAGGACATAAAACAAATGGAATAATGAATTCCCATTTGAGAAGGAGTATTGGAAAATTTAAGGGAATAACAAGCAATATCTCGATAACGGTTCACTCAACAACAAAAATGTATATGACATAAATTGTGTATTTTAACGCCATTTACATTTTTGGTGCAGTAAAATTTTGTCTATCTCTTATGGTTTACCAGTTATGCAAAAGTCGTTCACAATGAAGAATACTTTTGGAGACATTCCCAGAAAATTCGAGATATATATTTCATTTGTCATGAAAATATCTTAAACATATGATATTTTAATCAAAATAGTTAGAGCCATTTTTGAGAAAATTAAAAGTATTGAAAAATGTTCCATGTAAAGGGTAATCTGGAGTGGGAGATTTTCTTGAAAACCTTCGTGTCGCATCTCTGGAAGTTACTGAACCTAAATACCAAGTTTGGTGTTTATCCGACTGTTCGTTTCCGAGTTATGCTGTTCACAGACACACACACGGACATGTTTACAAAAATGCTTTTTTTGGATTCAGGGGGTCTCAAAATATATATTTCCGGTGAAATCTCGGTATCGAATTTTTGCGTAGAATACAATACTTCCCCTACTTAGTATACGTAGTAGAGAAAGTAAAAAAAAAAACGCTTTCATGAGTAACTTACAATATTTTGTTTCATACTATGTTCAAATAGTTTATAAATTGGCTAAATATTGAACTGCGTAATATGTTGAACATGGACGCAGTCATGTGTTCATATGTTGGCGTTGGAGTACAAAAAGTTCAACTTGACGTTTGGAGACGGTAAAACATGAAATTCCAGGTAGTATGTAGCAAAAACATGTATGCGATTGTTGTATTTTCCAAGAGTGGACTGAAACTGTTCGCTTCTACTACTACTGCTACTAGTTTCTTAGCATGACTTAATAAAATTGTCCAAGTTTTATTTTGGAAACTTAGAATTAGAGTGCCTTACTATTTTAAACCTTTGGTACCCACGTCAAAAATCTTGGATTATAAGTCTTCTTTCTCTTTCTTTTCTACGCTTCTCTTTTTACCTTCCAACTTCTAGCATCAAGTTTATTTCTGGGGAAATAAAAAGGAAATAACATGATTTATACCAGCCACATTTCATATTTATTTTCTTGGTCCATTTTAACTTTTGCAATAAAGAGGTTGTTAAGATCTTCATGTTAGGACTGGCGGAAGCGCACTGCACTCTTCGCACACCACAAAGCCCGATGGAAGTTAAAGGGAGACTAAGTGGCGAAACGTATGCTTTTTAGTTTTTTGTGCAGTCTTGTAAATTGGAATTCCTTTTTAATTTGATATATATATATATATCAAATTAAAAAGGAATTTCATAATTAAAAGCACAATACTTATATTTTAAATATATATCTATATATATATATATTTAAATGGCACTGCATCTGTCATTTTGTACTGTGAATCTTGAAGAAAGGTAATTTTATAGTGGTGTTGTATTGTTATTTGCCCCACGTTGGAAAACCAATTTGAAGTAGGTTATTGCTTCACGTATGGTACTGGTAGCCTTCGTCCCAAATTTAAAAATATTAAATTTTGTAATTTGACTGTTTCTTTAAATATTATATATTTATGTTTGCCTCGGCTGCGTTAATATTATTGTTAGAAACATGGATTTCTTTGCAAGGCGTGGTGCCGCTGAAGAATGTAGGCTTACACAGATTATCATTTTTAATTCACTCCTTTTTATTAATTCTTGACACGATTTAAATAACACTTCACTGATATAGAGACCTGTGAGATTCTTTTATTAAATGCTTGCACTTTTTAACACGTAAATTATTTTCGTCTCACACGAATACGTATTAAATTTCTCGAGGAACACCGTCTACAACCAACGCATCCAGTTATGAGCGATGTCTACAAGCAAATGACTTGATTTCTACCGCCTAAATTTGTAAATTTCTGTATCTCAAGTCTCTGGTTGGTTATTCCTACTCCAGTAAAATACCTTCATTTAACTAAAGCTTTTTCTGGTAGTTAATTTGCTATTTATAAACCTTCTCAAAATTTACATTATTGTTGCTCCAATAATGACTAGTAGCATTATTAAACCTTCTAATTCATTATTGCCTCAAGGTTACCTCATTGTTAGCAACTTTTAACCTATTTCTCACGGCTCCTACATTATTAAGTTACGTAATACATTCACATAACATTATTAAACATATATCAATAATATAAACATATACAATGACTGTAATATACACTTTTTATATATTGTTACATACACATATTGCTTTAAGGCGGGCTGTTATTGAATTTATATATTATATAATTAGAAGTGAAATCATTTAAGTGTTAAAAATACTGCCCCAAGCTACACCACCTCACAGGAGAAAATTCTCTCTTCTACATTTTGGAGTAGGAAAGAAAACTTTACTCAATCTTTTAGAAGTTTTGGTCTAAAAGGTTGGTACTACTGTTAAGAAGATATTAAAAGGCGCGTTAAAATCCAATCTTAAATCTGCTAATTCATTACCCATTACCTCAGTAGATACTTAAGGATACCTATCTGTGCGGAAAAAGGCCAAAAAATTGCCAAAATTTATACATATAAGTTTTACTGTAATTAAATACAGCGTTGCTACAATTAGCGGCAGCTGCTTCCCTCTGAAACGATAACGTCTCGGCCGCCAGTGTCAATGCGGGCGAGCGGTCTAGTCATTTGGGGTCAGTTGGAGCCCATGATTATAAAGGAGTGTTATGCGCACTTATGTTTACTTTCTGTATAGCTTACATTATGTGCAGTTTACGTGTTATTATTTTCCTTTTTTAATTATGCGGCCATTCAGTGTTAAACAAAGAGCGCTTATGTACGATAATTGCATGAAAACTGATTCTTGCAGAGAAGCGATAAGGCGCTTTGCAAGGGAATACCCTGATAATCGTGTTCCAAACAGAGAAACTCTTTGATTTGTTGGTTACGAGGAGCCTTGTTGATACTGAAGAGAAGTTAGGCACAAAAGGGGAACGTCTCGAACATTCGCCGAAAAAATCACTCCGTCTTGCACAGGAAACAGTGATGGCAATTTCCTCTGCCAGAAATCCAATCAAATTACTTAAATTGAAACCGTATAAAATTACCGTCGTCCACGTCTTCGATGTATTGCTGCTGAGGGAAAAATTTTCAAGATCGCTTATAGCACAGTGTATATTCCATTATTATTATTATTATTATTATTATTATTATTATTATTATTATTATTATCAGTAATGCGTTCAGTAAACATTTTACGCCCGATGATTGGATGTCTACCGCGCTCTGCCGTCCACTACGTGTATTATGTGTATTTTAACACTGTACAACAAACCTTCTAGTTTAGTCTATGTAATTTTATAGCTTCACCAGCATTTAAAGCATGCCACACGGGTAAGGGTATAGCGTCCTACAAAATTGTAATAAAAATTGACAAATTTTACCTTTATAAAAGTGAACAAACCATTCAAAAGGAATCTCAGGAATCTTTAAATACTAAATTTAACTGCAGAGCAGCAGGAAAAATGGGTTTTTTTATATGCACTAAATGCTTCTTAAACAACAAAGACAGAAAGTGTTATTTTAAGTTAAATTTTTCGGTATAAATCAATGAAATTTTGTGTACCTCCTTGTAAATAACAGGATAAAAAAATTACAAGATGAGGTTTTGTTAACATTCTTAGTTGTGATGTTATTAAACACTAACGTTCTTGTTATGTAAATGATTAATCAAAAATTGAATTCTCATATTTAATATTTATTTTCTACTATACTAGTAGGATAATTAATAATTCATCTCTACATTTTATTTGTATGCTGTTGAAGAGTTTGATTAAAATGTATTTATTCCTAAAATAATAATCGAATCGTATGGAGCAATGCTTCAAAACAGTATAAAAATTATAAAAAATTAATATTTTTGGAACTAAGTTAAAAATATGCATAAAATTTGGTTCTCACATTATATACAAATCGTGATGTATTTATTAATATTTCAATTGAATCGAACTGATATTGAGGATTTTTGAGCTTCCGCAGTTTTGTATACTTAAGATATGACTGAAAGTTTTACATAATGTAGACGAACGCTAAGTAATCTGATCTACTTCTGTTTATTAAGGAAGATTAAAATTTATCAGCGTTATTTTATTTTTTAAGGACTAACTAGGTCATTAAAGCCAAAATACATAGAAAACGGCACTTACTTTTACGATATCAAGTTTGATTTATGTATCTTCAATACTTTTCTGAGAAAACGGGTCATTTTTACCAGAAAATGTCATCCACAGAAAAAACTGTTCAGAGCAAACATGAAGGAAATAAGCTCGCATATATTTTCAAAGAAAGGCATCACGTGCTTGAACAGAAAGACGCTATAATAGCAGTAGTACCAATTTGTAGAGCAAAACTTCCCCATAAAGATGGACTGAACGTTATCTCTCTCCTCAAAAATATGTAGGATTTATGATTTTTTTTCTGTGAAGTGTTGGGCAATTGACAGTACAAAATGACAATGTGGTACCCTTTTTAAAAACATATTTAAAATTAAATACTGTGCCCACAATCATAAAATATAGTCAAATTAAGCATGAAATTCCTATTAAAAAGGCTGCACAAAAAAACAACTAAAATTACTCAAGCCATAGGGCTTGATTCTTTCCAAATGTACGAGTTTTTTATTCCTTTTTCTTTTAAAGCCTTTTCGGTGGATGACATTTTCTGGAATGAATTAAAGTTTACTCAGAAACTATTAAAGATAGCTAAATTAAATTTTAGGATGACAAAGGAACCTCTAAGTTGCTATTCTGGATCTATGTTGGGGTTTTAAAGAAGGTATTGCATTCCACTAAAAAATTGGGTATCGAGATTTCACCAGATATACATGTTTTGAAAACCCCTGAATCCCAAGAATGCAGTTTTAGAAAATGGTCCGTGTGTATGCCTGTAATCAGCATAACTAAAAATAACAATCTTTGTACTTATGTTCAGTACCTCCAAATATGCGAAACGAAGATTTTCGAGAAAATCCCCCACCCCCAAATGCCCTTTACTTATAGCATTGCTTGAACTTTTTTGTTCTCTAAAAATGACTAACGATTTCGAATAAAATACCATATATTAGATATATTTACATGACAAATAAAATGTATAGCTTAAATTTTCTGGAAATAGCGTGTGAAGTCCACCTCATATAGAAGGAATTTGTATAATCTTGTATAGCTGTTAAACGTTAAGGATAGACGAAAACGTACTACACAAGATATGTAGATCTTTTTAAAACCAACACAATTTATATATATATTTTTGCCACCAGCCGTTTCCAAGATATTCGTTATTAATGGTTTGAAATTGTTCAATGTTTTTAAATGTCTTGTCGACATTCAGTTGCTCCTCGCGGTTCTCGAAATGTAATGTAGTTACTTCTACAAAGGTTTGTCTCGATTAAAAATGGAGTAAACAGAGAAGCTTTCGTAGCAACAGCTTTTATACCCACGAATAAGTGATAGACGGTGGATAAAGTCATACGAATGTAATATAAGACTTTTTTAAAAAGTATTGTAGATATAAAGGTGGTACAACTAGGAGAATATGCTATCTTGTTTAATAAACAAGCTTATTCAATAAAATAAATCAGTGTTCTTAGCAGGCATGCTTCTAGATCCTGTAAAAGTATCAATATAATGAGCTATACTTATAACATATATCACGTTTTGTGTTACCTATAGGAAAAGCTCGAAGGAATAGCGTATACTTCATTTCGTATGCATAAAGAGTAACCTAATGCTAAGAAATGTATACTTCTATGACATAGTTTTGCCTTTCGATAAGAGAATTTCCTATTAATCGGGCGCTTCCGCTTCTATTCGGCCATTCTCGTCACGGCCATCGTTTAAAACTTAACGTGACAGATTATAGAAGGCGGCGAGCTCCAACAATTGGAACTTCTAGTATCAACATAACCTATGTGTAACTTGTCTGAGGAATATGAGAAACAATTGGAACAAACGCAGTTCGTAAATTTGCTGAAGCAATATCCAGTGCTACTAAATAGATCACAAATCCCTGTGGTGAGAAATAAGAAAGTTTCAGCAGTGCAGGATTTAAAGACGACGATAAAACACTCACTTAACCACTCCAGATTCTGTTTATCAAATCGATATAATTGCTTCAAGTCAGAATGTCTAGGCTGTTTCCTTTCTTTGCCGCTTTCTAGCGCAAAATGGAAGAAATGCAGCCATTTTACTTTATTATGAACATTTGCTAAACAAGCGAAGCCTGAGGAAAGGCATGCTATGATTTTTCTTAGTATTGCCTACGAAGC
Organism: Deroplatys truncata; assembly: GCA_030765065.1. Taxonomy (NCBI): domain Eukaryota; kingdom Metazoa; phylum Arthropoda; class Insecta; order Mantodea; family Mantidae; genus Deroplatys; species Deroplatys truncata. The sequence continues at coordinate 22,714,263 of CM060979.1, forward strand.
AACCTTCTACGTTTTGTGCATGACAATCATAGTACATTCTAAGGGTACATCGATAATGTGCTAAGAGGTAAAGCATATATTAAGCTTTTTATGCATGCTGATCCTTCTAAAACCATAGGAAAAAACATTACTGTATTTTATGCATACGGCTCATCTTAAATAGTTTGGTTCATGAATTTTGCACATTTAACATTGGCGGAATAGGACCATTTAATCTCCCCTTAAATGCGGACTGTAATGAAAGAATGTGAAAATTGGCGAGGGCCAGATTTTAATATTGTATCTGTCCATTCCCAATACTAGCGCAGTCAGGTTGTATGGCAGCTCTCATTTTTACTCGTAAAATTATCGAAAAGCTCTAGTAAGTTGGTTAAATATTGACCATTGTAGAAGTAATACCAAGGTTTATGGACGGTGAATGTACCCGACGGAGCTTTGTACACATTAGCCACTCTTTTGTTTCAGCCTCTTCTTCCTCCTCAGAGCTTCATTGAATTGCAAATCGCCTCCAACTCGTTCTTCCGATTCCATAAAAGCTCCTCTCAGAGTACCTGCACTTGCTCCGTTCAACTCGGGAGGGTTTCGGTCTTATTTTACGACTCTCTGTAACCAGGTCATGCTGGGCATAGCATCCAACTTAAACTCCAACTTTACGATAAATGAATGCTACTATTTGTCTATTACAACAGTTTTATCTTATAATCACATTTTTCTCTAATCGATATCATATTTAAAAGCGCCTCGTTTATGTTTCTGTAGAACTCCGTGAGGAAGTTTCTAAGAATTTCAATTTTTAAGCAAATACGGTGAATATATTTAATAGGCTAGTCCTTATCTATAGGTTTAAAAGTTCACGTTGATATCTTTAAGATTCTTCAAAACGTTCCTCACAGTGAAGACATTTTCCATTAGTTTAATTAAATTAATTGCACATCCTGTATAAATAACACGGCTATAACAGCCATTATTAATTTCTCTACTTCGTATAGTAAGTAGGGGAAGTATTGCATTCCACTAAAAATAGTCCTTCCTCTACTTACTATACGTAGTAGAGAAGGTAATAATCAATAGTCATCAGCATGGATCGAAAGTAACATTAACGATTCACCTCTTAACTCTTAATTGTTGGAAGCATGGGTAAAATAAAATAAAAGCTATTTATGTATGCAAAGGTGTAAGTGGAGTCCGCTAAAGACTTATTTTTTTGTACGTGGTACATACAATAATTTTTATTCAAAACTTTCTAAATTATATTAAACCGAATAAGTGTAATATAAGTCTTGTATAAATATGAAAGGATAGTCAGTCATTTATCTATGTATTCTCTCAGCAGACTGAATCCTACGGTATGAACCGCAACAATACGAGATGCAGATGTACCAGGAGCACTATTTATATTTTGAGCCTTGGCAACCCTGAATGTTGTAGGTGCCATCTGACGTTTCCAATGGAAAGTTTGACATCTTTTACCATAATCTACTTCAAACATTTTGTCAATAGACCGTCATTTGTTTTGTTTACACTAATTTGAAAATTGTTTGTCAACAAAAATATGGAATTAACTCGTGAAAATGTTCGTGCAATGATGTATTACGACTTTCAACGTGGATTATCAAGACAAGAGTGCATCTATCAACTAACCTCCACATTTGGCGACGAAGCTCCATCCTTTGCCACTGTGAAACGCTGGTATAACGAATTTAATCGTGGCCGCCGTTCGCTCAATGATGAAGTTCGTGAAGGTCATCCAAAATCAGTTGTTGTGCCAGAAAACATTGATGCTGTGCAAAAACTAATAATGAAAGATCATCATGCACATATTGTGAGATTGAGGCAACCCTAGGCATTAGTTTCACCAGCATATATAATATATTGCAAGGTTATTTACCCGTGAAAGAGGTTTGTTCTCGATGGATCCCACATAATTTGAGGCAATCTCAAAAAGATGCTCGTGTCAATTGGTGTACAAAAATGCTCAAGAAATACAATGGCGGTGTCTCAAAAGACGTATATAAGATTGTAACAGGTGACGAATCGTGGATCTAAGCGCATGAGCCGGAACGTAAACAGCAGTCGACTGACTGTATGGGTGTTTCAAGATGAAACAAATCCAACAAAAGCTGTTCGCACTCGAAGCACTTCGAAGCAAATGGTCGCCTACTTTTTCAGCAAAACTGGCCACAGTGCCTTTAGAGGAACGTAAAACGGTTAATGCCGAATGGTACACAACCATTTGTTTGCCGGAAGTCTTCGGTGAAGTAAGGAAAACCAACAAGAACCGTAGGATCGTTCTTCATCAAGACAATGCGAGCGCGCACACATCTCGTCTAACAACAGAGTATTTGAAGGCTCAAAAAATCGAATTGATGGGTCATCCGCCATACAGTCCTGATTTGGCACCGAATGACTTCTTTTTGTTCCCAAACATCAAGAATAAATTTCGTGGACAACGATTTTCGTTGGCAGAAGAGCCGTTGATGCCTTTAAAAACCATGTTTTGAAGGTGTCTCAAGAAGACTGGAATAAATGCCTTGACAAATGGTTCAAACGGATGCAAGAGTGCATTGATCATAAAGCAGAATATTTTGAAAAACAATAAAGCAGTTTTCAATCAGAAATTACTTTGTTTTAATTATTAGGCTCAAAATATAAATAGTGCCCCTCGTAGACGGCAGTGTTTATTATGAACGCCCATTTGTAAGCAAGCTTGTGACTGAAAATATGGGTGAAAATTCCGAGGACATTTTGTTATCCGAGTCAGAAACATGCAAAACCTCGGCAGCAGCATGGGAAGGAATATACTGCATTTAAAGATTGGTGCAAAGAAAACAGCGTTTCTTGTGAACGAGCACGTGATCTCTGCCATCTGGATTTTGTTTATTACGCCGCTAAAGGTTACAATGACGGCTAGGCCGTTAAAGTACTACTTTTCGGCGTGTTAACAGTCCGACAAGAGATGTACTAGAAATAATTATAAAACACTCATACCTTTGTCGCCTGTTGTAGCATAAATACGTAGCTATTAAGACGGCATTTGTCATATAACTTTAGATGCGAGATAATCATGCTCGCAAAGATGCAGTTCAGCCGAGTTCACGGACACGTCCAATAATACTTCTAACTCCATATAGTGTTTTGTTTATTTAGTGTTGGCAGACAGCTGTGTTCCACACCAACCAATCTCTTATTAGTTTGAATTAAGTCCGATACATACGCATTATCCTATGAGCAAATGAAGGCCTAGGTGAGTGGCAAAAGGGGAGGAGTGCGGAAACTTTTAATCTGAGTGGCTGGAAGACATGCTTAGCAACGACGGTCCACACTAGGCCCTGTATGAGTCAGTCTCGTATTGGTTTTATGTAAGAATTCTGGCACTTAGACTAGACCTATGAACACAAGTCGATTTTAGGTCCAAGAGCAAAGGAAAAGGGGGAGGAGAGACAAACGTTAAGTGGAGTACTAGAACCAGGAAAGGGATGGAGGCTGGGCGTGGCAGAGGCGGTTTAGCATTTCCTTACTAACATAAGCCACTGTGCATCATTTCCGCAAATTATATCCATGTACACTTAGTCAATTTAAAACTGGAGAAATGGAGTAGGAATTGGGTACTTCCGCTACGCTTGGGACAGCCAAGCTTTGTCACAAGACTGTGTATATTCTTGAAGTAGCTATAATGGGGAACAACTATAATCACAAAAGTCTTTCGAGAAAATCATTCCTATACGAGATTTCAAACACACACAAGTTTCAACACTGAGTATTTGTAATCAAATTATATTATATTGATTTTTGGTTTTCAAGAGGAGTTTGACTAAAGCACGTTACAATGCCAATTGGAACACTCTTAGCTCAGTGGTAGAGAGTTCTCTTACCGTTGCTGAGGTTAAAATTTCAAATCGCTATGGAGCCACCCAACTTTTCCCCCTTTCATTTTAAATGCATGAGTAAAACATAGCACGTTTTCTTAATTTTTGTGTATGTGGCATTTATTTAATAGTCTGTCATACCGGTAGATGGCAACCATGACATTAATTTATTATTCGGGAGGGGAGGTCAATTTAATTTTATCACCACAAAATTCACCATTATTTTAAGTATATTTATAAGTAAAATGAAGCAACACAAGCAATGTTATTTAGGTATATTACAGTAAAACGAGTAGTGCAATATCAAATATAACAGTCCACTACGGGAATCGAACTCGAGTTGCTTTTGTAGAAATTAAAGTAGGTTACTGCTCCACACCAAACGCGGTGTGGAGGTAGCCCTCCCCCCGCCCAAATCAGTGCCTTGTGGCTTTTATTATAGAGTTAGCCAAAGCGGCGCACAGAAGTTGACGGTTGTTCACCGCGAGATCACTCGAAAGGACTTTGAAAAAAATTAACTGCTCAGCTCAAGAGACCGATCAATTTTAGTTTCACAGTGTACATCACGAAAGTTGACGATATTTCGTTCGAATCTCGGTCGTATCTGTTGTAGATTTTCAAGATCTTAACTTACTTCACTAGATGTATATGGAGTAGGCAATGGGTTCATGTAGCATACACTGATTAAAACCAAACTGGCTATTATGAGTTTTATTTATTTGATTTTACACACATACCGGGATGTATAAGCGAAAACTATACGAATGCACTGCATGCTTTCAACTGAAAATTAATGCAATATTAGTGTTTCAAATGTTTAAGTGGACAAGGTAGTCTGAACACATGGAAATTATAACTTAAGTGTGTTAAATTACCACTGCTCTTTAAAGTTCTCAATGGTTTTTCCTGAAATTTTTATGAATTACTCTATAAATATTGAAAATTATTTCAAATGCTTTTAGCATTGATAGCTTAGGTATTTGAGTTAGTAAAAATTATTTCATTCAGCAGAAAAATAATAAAATGTACTCCTAAAACATATGAATTCATGTTCCTTTTTCTCTGATACTACTTGTAGTACAGGGTCACATTTTTGCATGCTTGTTATTAGTACAATCAGCTATCTTCTCTATCTCAATTATTTAGTTGTGTATATCAGTAAAATAGAAATTTTAAAAACAAATTAATTGCAAAGTAAAAATGTGGAAAATTTTCAATGTTGTTGCTTTCTATATCACTAACATATATTATAAAATTATGATTGTGGTTGAGAAAGTTTAACTACGTGTTGTATACATGTACTGAAAATTTCATCTCTCTACCTTTCATACTTTCTGAGAAAAAGGTACATAATATTAAAAATGTTGTTTTGAGTAAACTGAATTTAAAGTTTGAAGGTTAAAATTCCGACACACTTCAATACATTCCAGGGTCATAATCATCTGCACCTTCATTCCTGGATTGCTTCAGCTTTTCTGATTGCCTTCTCTTGGTCCTGGCCACTTTTGTTAATTGCTGAACTGCTCCCTTGGCATGATATAGTCGCACAAAAATGTCCTAAAAAGGGGCGTTGCATGACAGTTTTAAAGGAATGCAGACTAGCATTTAAATGGTATTTAAATGTCCTAGAACCCTCTTAACCCCCAAAAGTATATATTTTCTGAAACTGGAAATAATAAAGATTTTATTAGTGCCTAAAACAAAAAAATGTGATTTTTGACCATTTCAGAGTACCTTGTCCCCATAGCTTACTAAATGATATTGAATTAAACAGTGCTTTAAAAGATTCTCGAAATTAAATTTGGGCTAGATTTTATTTCTTGGAAGATAATGGCCTTTGTCTCATTTTACTTACACCACCCTCCCCCCAAAAAAGTTCTATTTAGCGTAAATCTTTCAATTGGATGCTCCCTTTATTTCATTATTTTAACGTTCATATCTTCGATATTTTAAACTGCTAACTAGAAAGTAGCTATAGGCATTAAAACAGCATCTGCAGCGAAAGAAGGAGAGAGTATAGTATTATTATTACTGAAATGCGAAAGACTGGGGAATCTCTGAAGGAACGTCTTACGCAGATGTAATATCAACATACCGGCAGGCTCTATTCTAGTTGGAGCATTTAGAGAGATAATTAATAGAAGGTACATTGATGGAGAAAATGTAATCCCTCACGGGATAAAGCATTACTCACATCCGCCGTCGTTTTGCGGCCAGTCGTAGCGGATGCCCTTGCCCGTGGCGTCTGGGGACGACTTCTGCTCAGACTTATCGATCTCGTTGATGTTAGACATGTATTTTGAACCTGAAAAACATAAAACACAATTATCTATCTGACCTAACGTCCACATTCTATACCCTTAATAATACATGCTGCTGAAAAAATTAGTACTTTATGACGCAGTATTTTTAACACTTAAATGATATCAGTCAAATTATATAAAATAAAATATAATAACAGCCCGCCTTAAAGCAATATGTGTATAAATAATATATAAAGTATATGTAACAGTCATTGTATTATGTTTATAGGATTATACACAGGTATAATAATGTTATGTGATTGTATTATGTAATTTAACAATGTAGGAGCTGCGAAAATAGAAGCCGAAAGTTGCTAACAATGAGGTAACCTTGAGGCAATAATGAATTGGAAAGTTTAATAATCCTACTAATAATTCTTGGAACAATAATGTAATATTTAAAACTGTTTATAATTAGCCAATCAACAACTAGAAAGGCTAAAAGTTAAATAAAAGTATTCTATTGGAGTAGGATTAGCCAATCAGAAATTGAAATAGAGTAAAATGTGCCAATTCAGGCGGCAGAAGGTTTTAGATCGGTACGATACGCATTCAGTGTGAGACATAAATAATTCATTACGGCAAGGATAATATAAAGTTTACGTATTAAAAGGCGCAAATAAAATAAATCTCTCACAGCTCTACTGCCAGATATATCAGTGAAATGTTATTTAATCGCGTGAAAGATCAATAAAACGAAGTTAAATACCATTATAAGCTGTGTAAACCTTCATTCTTTAGCCATTTCAGCCCTGCTAAGAGATACATGTTTCTGCAAATTACTACTGACGCACCCGAGGCATAAAAATATAATATTTAAATAAACATCCAAATTACAAAGTTTATTTTTCAACGTGGCGGCAAAGGCCACCAGAAAGTGAACGTGGGGTGAAGGCCACCGGAAACTTTGTATCGTACGTGGGGCTGCAACTACCTCAAGTTTGATGCCCAAAGTGGTGCTAAAATAATAACGTAAAGTATTACAACTACTTCATTTACCACTGGGAATATTGGCAGGTACATTTTGGAGGGTAGAAAGCGAGGGTTAGGGGTCATTCTCCATAAAAATTAAGCATAAACTTAACGGGATGTGTGTCATGCACACCGACAAACTGAAACACAAAACAGCAGACAATTATCAGCGTGAAATATCTGAGCAAATATTGCAGTCAGCAAAGCGACCACCGACAGTACACACGACAAAAGAGGTTATGTACATGTATCAAAATGAACAACAGCTAGTTACACGGTTAAAGGACGTTAATCTCACACACAAAAAGAAAACAGTTTATTAGTGGATATACAAACTATCTGTATTATTACTGAAGCTTCATTCAACACTTCTTCATTTTAATCCAAATAAACCTTCGTAGAAATAGCTACGTTACACATTTCGTTATAGATACAAAGGGAACAGCGATAGTCAAATGTTTAAGAACTAGACTATATACTGGCCTTAAAATTCCATATGCTTTATTTGGAATTGCGAGAAATAATTCAGAATCGACGGCGCTTTAAAAGAATGAGAAAGTCTTCAACAATTCAAACCATTAGTAACGTACATCTCAAAAATGGCTTATGCCACAAAAATTTATTTGAAATTGTATTTTTAAAGACATATACTTTTTCTGTCTAGTAAGTTTTCGTCTATCGCTCAACGTTCACCATTTTATACAACGTTATACAATATTCTTTCCGAGTGCAGAGAACTTCACAAGCTATTCCCAGAAAATTCCACATATGCATTTTATTTTTCATGTAAGTACGTTTAATATTTAGCCACTTTAGATAATAAAAAAATCCGAAAAATGTTCCATGTAAATGGTACTTAAGGGTAGAGGGATTTCCTTGAAAATCTTTGTGTCTCATATTTGGAATATTATGAACTTAAATACTGAACTTGGTATTTATCCGACTTTTCTTTTTAGAGTTATGCTGTTCATAGACACACACACAGACGCAGATGAACATGTTTCCAAAAATCTGATGTGTTACAATGACCTTCTCTACTCTTGTACAATATATTTTTACAAACTCTTATGCAAAGAGAATTACATTTTACACATAGCGACCAGTTCTAAAAATATTTGAGTATCGCTTAAGGCCTACTATGTTCCCCTTGTTCTGTAATTGCAAGGGCAACATAGAAATACAGTAGCCTTTAAACATAGACATATATCTTAATAGCTGGTTGCTAGGTGCAGCACCATTCCCTTTGCCACAGATTAATACTCTATGCATATCCAAGACAAAAAAAATGAATAACGAATTCCCATTTGAGAAAAACTATAAGTATTGGAAAATTTAAGGGAATAACAAGCAATACCTCGAAAGTGGTTCACTCAACAAAAAAAAAGTATGTGACATAAATTGTGTACTTTAACGCGAGCTACATTTTTTGTGTGTTGTAAAGGTTTGTCTATCTCTTATGGTTTACCAGTTATGCAAAAATCGTTCACAATGAAGAATACTTTTTGGGGACATTCCCAGAAAATTCGAGATATACAATTATTTGCCATAAAAATGTCTTAATCTTATGGTATTTTATTCAAAATCGTTAGAGCTATTTTTGAGTAAATTAAAATTTTCGAAAAATGTTCCATGTAAAGGGTAATCTGGGGTGGGGGGATTTTCTTGAAAACCTTCGTTTTGCGTGTCTCGAAGATACTGAAACTAAATACCAAATTTGGTGTTTATCTGACTGTTCGTTTCTGAGTTATGCTGTTCACAGAGATACACACACACACACACGCAGACAGACATGTTTCCAAAAATACGTTTTTTGGATTCAGGAGGCCTCAAAACATGTATTTCCGGTGAAATCTCGGTATCCAATTTTTGGGAGGAATACAATATCTTCTCTACCTACTAAGCAAGTGGAAGAGAAAGTAATATGAAAGTGTTAAATGCCGACTTGTTTGTCCTTGGAACGCTGGAATCCTCTGTCCAGCAAATAATCGCATTTTAATCACGCTTTTAACTCACAATGGGATCGAAGGATTACAACTGCACTGAATGACGAGGTTATTATAAAACTGAGGGTTGTAAGAAGGTTTTAGGTCTTTGTGAATGATGAATGGACTGAATTAATGAGGGAAGCGTGGACCCCGTTGTTTAGCCAAATCTAAAAACTCTCCTTTTCAGAGAAAACTATGGAAAATAATCGTAGTTTACGTAATCCGCTTTTGTCAGTATTTTAATCGAAAAAGTAGTTCACAGAACCTTACACCAGAACGAGAAATATCGCGATTTAGCAACTAAGACAACAAAACAAAAATAATTAAAACTGCTTATAGGGGTATAAAATGCATGCGATACCCCTGACAAAATAGTTTAGTAACTTTAATGTAAGAAAAATTTATTTTATTTGTATGTTATCAATTTCGTTAGCAGGCCATTCTGAGGGAGTATTTTTAACATTTAAATGATTTCAGTCAAATTATATAATATGTAAATTCAATAACAGCCTGCCTTGAAACAATATGTGTATGTAATAATTTGTAAAATGTATGTAACAGCCATTGAATATGCTTATATTATTGTATCCATGATTAATAATGTTATGTGAATGCATTACGTAATTTAATAATGTAGGAGCTGTGAGAATAATAAGTTAAACGTTGCTTACAATGAGGTAACAATGAGTTAACCTTGAGGCAATAATGAGTTTGAAAGTTTAAATGCTACTAGTCATTATTAGAGCAGCAATAAAGTAAAGAAAAAGCTTTAGTTAAATGAAGGTATTCTATTGGACTAGGATTAGCCAATCAGAGACTTGAAATACAGAAATTTACAGGTATAGACGGTTGAAATCAATTCAGTTGCCTCCAAACAATGCTCATAACCAGACGTGTTGCTTCTAGGCAGTGCTCATAACCAGATCCGAGATGTGTCCTCGAGAAATTAATTACGTATTCGTGTGAGACGAAAATGGTATACGTGTTAAAAGGTGCAAGTATTAAAAGAATCTCACACCTCTCGATATCAATGAAGTGGTATTTAATTTGTGTCAAGGATTAATAAAAGGAGTGAAGTAAAACAATAGTCTGGTAAGCCTACATTCTTGTCGTATCACAACCCTGCCAAGACTTCCATGTCTCTAACAATAATACTGACGCAGACAAGGCAAACATAAATATATAATATTTAAAGAAACAGTCAAATTACAAAGTTAATAATATTTTTTTTTAAACCAGGGGCAAAGGCCACCTGAAAGTACATTTGGGGCGAAGGCGACCGGAAACTGTTTACTATACGTGCGGTTGCAACTACTACAAGTTCGGCTCCCCAACATTTCAAATACAATACTTCCCGTACTTACTATACGCAGTAGAGAAAGTAAAAAGATCTCTCTTTAGTTTCATTATACCAATTATAAATTGTTGCCTTAGACTGAGCTTTTTCGCCAAATGCGTTTCTAAGCCGATCTTCATATTGTTTAGGCGTTAAAGAGGATATAAAATCGTAAAAAGTCATATTCCGGAAATGTTCTGTAGTCAAATTCATTTTTTAGTGAACAGAAAATATTTAAGTGATGATAATTAACACACTGTTAGCACAAATTGAACAAACTATACGCAACACGCAAAACATTACAAAGTAATTGTCGAATATAAACACATTCTAAAAGATGTTCATTATCGCCCTCGTATCAGGCAATTTTACTTTCTCTACTACGTATAGTAAGTAGAAGAAATATTGTATTCCACCCAAAAATTAGATACCGAGATTTCACCGGAAATATATGTTTTGAGACCCACTGAATCCAAAAAAAGTATTTTTGGAAACATGTCCGTGTGTGTGACTGTGAACGGCATAACTCAGAAACGAACAGTCGGATAAACACCAAACTTGGTATTTAGGTTTAGTATCTTCCAGAGATGCGACACGAAGGTTTTCAAGAAAATCCCCCCACCCCATATTACCCTTTACATGGAACATTTTTCGAAAACTTTAATTTTCTCAAAAACGGCTCTAACGATTTTGATTAAAATATCATATGTTTAAGATATTCTCATGACAAATAAAATGCATATCTCGAATTTTCTGGGAATGTCTCCAAAAGTATTCTTCATTGTGAACGACTTTTGCATAACTGGTAAACCATAAGAGATAGACAAAATTTTACTACACAAAAAATGTAGATCGCATTAAAATACACAATTTATGTCATATACATTCGTTTTTTTTGAGTGAACCATTTTCGAGATATTGCTTGTTATTCCCTTAAATTTTCCAATACTTATACTTTTTCTCAAATTCGTTATTCAGTTTTTTTTTGTCCTGGTAATGCAAAGAGAATGCAATACTCCACATAGCAACCAGCTTTTAAAATATTTGACTATCGCTTAAAGCCTACCAATTCCCCTTGCACCTACAAGAAAATTAGCAATAAGATTAACATCTCGATTAACATGAAGCATATGGAAAATAAGCGTTTGTAAAAATAGTTTGTACAATAGTAGAGAAAGTCATGTGAGTATAACACATCAGATTTTTTCATTAGCAGTAATAGCCGGGGCTGTTACAATTATAAGGGGCTAGAGGGGAGAATTAACCATAAAAGTCCTATAATTGTTCAATAATTTCATAAAGAACGGGGCATTGAAGTATACGAAATTAGTTAATTCGTCATTCGAGTTTAAACAGATAGCCCTGCAACGTCTAGTAAACTAACTAGTACAGAATAAATTAAGGCGACTGAAAATGTTGTTTTTCTTTCCTCCAGTTTCATTTGTTACGTCCCTTTACTTAACGGAGCCTCATGTAGCACTGGCCCGCTGAACATTTTCATTTTGCTGCATTGCGTGAAGGCTTAGAGGGCTGCAGGGTATTAACGGAGCAATATTTCTGGACCTCATGCTCTCGACCACATTTAGGTAATTCCAGCTCGTGAATCCTTGATATTAAATGTTGAGATTGAGTACAGTAGGCACATAAGTGTAACATAGAAATTCTGGAGCAGGAATATCTACCAATATTGCGAATCGATTCTGGGCCATCTTCGTTACCGAACAGTACCAAGCGTGCATTAAAGCCTATGTAAGCACGTATTAGCAAATTAGTTTTGGCTTTATTACACAGCTGGTTGTAAAACATTAATTTCATTACATAAATATTAACATTACTTTCTTCATTTCCTGCCTATAGTAAGTAAAGAAAGTATTGCATTCCATAAAAATTCGATACCAATATTTCACCCGAAATACAGGTTTTAAGGTTCTCTGAATAAATAAAAGCGCGTGTGTCTGTGAACAGCATAACTCAAAAACCAAAAGCCCCAATACTACCAAACTTGATATTTAAGTTAAGTATCTTTCAAAGATGAAACACCAAGATTTTCAAGAAAGTTCCCACCCCAAACTACCCTTTACATGAAAATTCTTGAAAATTTTCGATTTTCTCAAATAGCTCGAAAGATTTTGATTAAAATACCTCCCATATATTAAAGATGTTTACATGATAAATAAAATTATATCTTGAATTTTTTGGGAATAAGCTGTGAAGCCCTCTTCATTCGAAGGAATTTTGGATAATCATATTTAACTGGCAAATTTTAAGCGATAGACGAAAACGTATCAATGTAGGTCTCCTTAAAACGCACAATTTATTTCAAATGACATTTTTGTGGCATATGCCATTTCCAAGATATGTTTTTAACGGCTTGAAATGTTTCATTCTCATTTTTTAAGGTCTTGTCAACATTCAGTTGTTTCTCACGATTCCATGGAAACAGTATGGAATTATAAGGCCAGAGTATAGCGTCCAGTTCTAAAACATTTGACTATCGCTGTTCCGTGTGTATTTATAACGAAACGTGTAACGTGCAATTTCTGTATCGGTCTATCTGAAATAAAATGTAATAGAAAATTAAGATTTCGTAAGAAAAGTTTTTATACCTATTAATAAATTATACAGGGTAGAGAGTCATGTGGATATAATACATCAGATTTTTATAAAAAGGTCCGTATACATGTCTGTGTGGGTATTGTTCTGTATATTCCGAATGTTTGATATAAAGATTTTCAAGAAAATCCTTCAACCCAACTATCCTTCACAAGGAAATATTTTTGTTATTTTTTATTTCCTCAAAAATAGCTATTACGATTTCATTAAAATACCATATGTTTAAGATACTTTAATGATATATATATATATATATATTGAATTTTTTTGTAATATCCTGTGAAGTCATTCTGAATTACTCTCGTATAGCTGCTAAACCGTAAGAGACAAAGTCTTCTACACAAGAAATTCTACACTCTATCTTTATTAGCGGGTATACACACTATTCTTACTAAAGCTTATATTGGTATCTACTACATCTTAATCCAAATAAGCCTTCGTAGAAATAGCTACATTTCACATTTCGGTATAGGCACAAAGAGAACAGTAGTCAAATGTTTTAAGAACTGGACGCTATATGCTGGCCTTAAACTTCCATACTGTTTCCAGGCAATCGCGAGAAACAACTGAATGTTGACAGGACTTCAAGAGAATGACCAAGTAATGAACAATTACAACCTTTAATAACAGATATCTAGAAGTAGATTATGCCACAAAAAACTTATTTGAAATAAATTCTGTTTTAAAGAGATCTACATTTCTTGTGTAGTACGTTTTCGTCTTATGGCTTAACGTTTACTAATTGTACGAGGTTATACAAAACTCCTTACCAACGAAGAGTACTTCACAGCCTATTTCCCAGAAAATTCAAGATGTACATTTTGTTTGTCATGTAAATATCTTTAATATATGGTATTTTAATCAAAATCGTTAGAGCCAGTTCTTAAAAAATCAAAATTTTAGAAAAATGTTCCATGTAAAGGGTAGTTGGGTTTGATTTTCTTGAAAATCTTCGCGTCGTATCCTTGGAGGTAGTGAACTTAAAATCAAGTTTGTCACTAATTCGACTTCTCGTTTTTGAGTTATGCTGTTCACAGACACACACACGGACATTCAGGTTGTTTTTATTTTACTTATGGACGCTCTTTAAATATAGTGGTTCTTAGCGTTTCATTCTACATTGGTTGTGAAAGACTGGTAATTTTGCTCAGAGGCCTCTTTATCAGGCTTGAGGTTCTTTTACGTGCCGTAAATCTACGACACGGGACCACCGGCTTTACTTCCCTTCCAAAGGAACCATGCTAAGGATTTTTACGCCCGAAAAAATCCATCCACCTCCGCCGAGTTTGAACCCGCGAATTCGAACTGGAGGCTAGCATGGTAGCCACTACCCCACAAAGGACGTTACACACGGACATGTTTTAAAAAACTCTTTTCTTGGATGTCTCAAAATTTATGTTTCCGGTGAAATCTCAATATCGAATATTTGGATGGAATGCAATACTTCCCCTAGTTACTATACGTAATAGAGAATGCTTCATTTGGATTCAAGGACTCTCCAAACATGTATTTCCGGTGAAATTTCGATATCGCATTTTTGGATGGAATGCAATACTTCCCCTAGTTACTATACGTAATAGAGAATGCTTCATTTGGATTCAGGGAGCCTCAAACATGTATTTCCGGTGAAATCTCGGTATAGAATTTTTGGATGGAATGAAATAGTTATCCTACTTAGTATATGTAGTAGAGAAAGTACAAATGTTTGTATACACATTATGCCAAATAATTTTTTATAATAGTTATTCTCGGGACATTCGTCATTCTTTGGAGTTTTCAAATATACATTTTCGTGGTCATGCTAAGTGAATGGAAGTTCAATGCGCTTTAAAAATCTGACTATCTCCTTAATAAACTGTAACTTTATACAGACTACGAAATGAGTAAACCGTGTAATAAAAATTTATCTCTCTTTACAAGAATTAGACAACATATGAGTAAATTATTTTCCTCGGCTGCGAAAATTCAATATGTAACCATCGTTTGAGAAATGCGAGTTGTCTTAAACGGTTATTCCAAAGGTCTCATATAGATAAATAAATCTTCATGACCATGAGCGTCCCAGACAAAATGAGAAAAAGCAGATCTAATACATCATCGCGAATACCGCAGAGAACTTGATTTCTTTTCCTGTCTTGGCTATAATGATTAATTTTCTTTTTTCTTCCCCAACTTTTTCTAGGAGTTACACCATACTTTCTCCTCCCCCTCACAAAGAGCACGTAGAAAGTAACAAAGTAATTTTCTCCCGAAAATTACGTTTTGGAAGAAGGAACAAGAACAGTCTTGTTCCTGGAAGCCACACATAGCGTTAGCCCGGGTACAAATCTGACAGACTAATATTTAGAAGGTGGCTCGTGAAGCAGACGAAATATCAGCATTTGGATTTGGATTCTGACATGGAAATTGGATGTCAGGTCTGCATTTCAATCCTTGATGTAGTGCTATGGTTATTATTTTTTTAAAAAAAGCTCATCTCCTGTGTTGTGATGCTGTCGGGGGGATTGAAAGAAGGGTGAAGTTTTGATACGAGGGAAGGTAGGCTACTCGTCATACAGATTCGAAAGAAGGGACCCAGAAAAGAATGGAAAAGAGAAAGATGGAAAGAGAGAATACAGAAAAAAAAATATCTGCAGCAGAAAAAGTACGTATGGAATAGGACTCCATTATAGTTGCTGGTCTCCTTGTTCCCCTTGCATATATACCTCCCCGTACAGCTGCCTCTGTTTGCCTTTCTGATTTCGTAATAACTTCGTCTTTCCCCTGTATCCTATTATCCTGGCTCTCCATGGAGGTGGAGGGGCAGGGGTAGCACTACAACATCCATCCTCCCTCCTCCCCCTCTCTTCCTTTAAAAAGACTCGACATCCCTGATTTCGAAATCAGTAGAACATCTGCTACGGTAGTAGGTCTTGCTGGAGATCTCAACTACTCCGAAACAGAAGGAAGGCGAAACGAAAGAGAATTTCAAATGAACATCGCAATTAATGCTAAGTGGAAAGGAACTTTTCATTAAAGCTTGAAAAGAAAGAAGGAGGTAAGGACAGATGGGACCAGCTCGCCTTCTCCTTCTTCATCATAGCCATCGTCTTCGTTTTCTATTCTCTTTTGCTCTCATCTGCATCCCCTCTAGGTGTTACTTGCTCTTTTCCTCCCCCGTGTGTTTTCTTCTAATGCTATCGAGAGATCTATGAAGTTCTTAACTGTGTATTTCCCCCTCTCATTTCAACTATTAGCCCTTCCGAACTGTAACCATCCGATAAGCCAAATTCAGCGTATAAATTTGTACATCGCGTCTATAATGGTTTATTCGAGTCAATTGGCTGGCATAATTCCAGCAATATCGGGATAATTCTGTTGCGTGATAATGATGGAAACGTGAGACGCTCCGACATACAATCCCCAGCCAGTAGTTTGTATAACGTTTCCAGTGAGTGAATTATGCAACCTCGACCTTACCTCTATACGAAATAAAGTTACACATGAACGTATTGCTAACGAAAATCAGATCTAGTGTGTCAAACATTTAGGCAAGTTGTGGTGTGTAACATACAGTTTTTACTTTCCATACCACGTAATTATAAGCAATGTTGCATTCCACCCAAAAATGTATATGGGTGTACTGTGAACACCATAATTAAAAAATCCGATGTGTTACATTCATAAAACTTTATCTACCTTCTATCACTTATTAGTGGGTATACAAGTTATTCTTACGAAAACTTATTTTCCTATCTACTTAATTTTAATCGAGATAAACCTTTGCAGAAACAGCTACATTACACATTTCGTTATAGATACAACGGGAACAGCGATAGTCAAATGTTTTAAAACTGGACGCTATATGCTGGTCTTAAAATTCTATACTCTTACCATGCAATCACCAGAAATAGTTATCGTCGGCAGGACTAAAATGTTGACAAAGTATTGAAAAATTCGAAGCATTAATAACGGATATCTCGGAAGTGGAATTAAATAAATTGTGTGTCTTAAAGAGATCCACATTTTTGTGTAGTATATTTTCGTCTATTGCTTAACTTTTAACACTTATACGAGATTATACAAAATTCGTTTAAAATGAAGTGGACATCACAGGGTATTCCCAGAAAATTTAAGATATACATTTAATTATTCCTGTGAATATCTTTACGGTATTTTAATAAAAATCATTAAGGCCATTTTATAAAAAATCAAAGATTTCGAAAAATGTTCAATCTAAAGGTTGCTTTGAATGGGGGGATTTTCTTGAAAATCATGTAGCATCTTTGGAAGTTATTTTGAGTTATGCTGTTCAGACAAACATGCACACACGGATCTTTTTCTAAAAAGGATTTCTCTGGACTCAGGGGGCTTCAAAACATATGTTTTCAGTGAAATTTCTGTATCGAATTTTTGGGTGGAATAGAATAACTTGTCCACCGACGTGGTAGAGAAACTAAAACAACAACGAAATGTCGGATAAATACTTAACTTCGTATTAAGTTCAGTATCTTCCAAAGATGCAACACGAAGATTTTAAAGAAAAGCCCCCACTACAAACTATCCTTTACAAAACTGTAACGACTTGGATTAAAATACCACGTGTATAAGATATTTTAATAAGAAATAAAATGTATATCTTGAATTTTCTGGGAATAGTCTTCATTCTGAAGGATCCTTGTGTAACTGGTGAACCGTAAGAGATAACCAAAATCGTAGTACACAAAGAAGTATATCTCTTTAAAGCAGACAGTGTATGCCAAATACATTTTGGTGAAGATAACTATTTCCAAACTATTCTTTTTTATTGGCTTGAATATCGAAACACTTATACTTTCCCACGTGGAAAATCTCTTCTTCTTCTTCATCTTTTTTTGTCGTGTTCACGGAAAGAGAACGGATGTAGCAAATACTAAAAATACTAATTGACTATCGCTTAAACCTACTGCATTCCCCTATCCCCAATGTATCTAGGTAGTAATAGGTAGTAAATAGGTAGTAAAAACCATTTCTACAAATGTTTAACTGGATTAACATAAAGTAGATAGAAGAATAAGGTTTTGTAATAAGAGCTTGTTGAAGAATTGGTAGAGAAAGTTATGTGAATGTAACACATCAGAGCTGTTTTTATGTTAACACAAAGAGCGCTGGTTAATCTAGTACTTATTGATTGGTGCATATACCCCCCACAAGAAAGTATTCGTCTGCAATTTAAAAAAATCTGATGTATTACCTCACATGACTTTCTCTACTCTTGACAAACTATTTTTACAAAAGCTTATTCTCCATATGCTTCATGTTAATGGAGATATGGAGATGTTCACTTAACAAAACAAATGTGCATGACATAAATTGTGTATTTTAACGCGATCTATATTTTTGTGTAGTAAAGTTTTGTCTATCTCTTATGGTTTATGAATTATGCAAAAGTCGTTCACAATGAAGAATACTTTTGGAGACATTCCCAGAAAATTCGAGATATACATTTCATTTGTCATGAAAATATCTTAAACATATGATATTTTAATCAAAATCGTTAGAGCCATTTTTGAGAAAATTAAAATTTTCGAAAAATGTTCCATTTAAAGGGTAATCTGGGGTGGGGGAATTTTGTTGAAAACATTCGTGTCGCATCTCTGGAAGATACTGAAATTAAATACCAAGTTTGGTGTTTATCCGACTGTTCGTTTCTGAGTTATGCTGTTCACACACACACACACACACACACACACACACACACACACGTTTCCAAAAATGCTTTTTTTGTATTCAGGGCGTCTCAAAACATATATTTCCTGTGAAATCTCGGTATCGAGGTTTTGGGCGGAATACAATACTTCCCCTATTACTATACGTAGTACAGAAAGTAAAAATGTATATGACATAAATTGTAACGAGATCTACATTTTTTGTGTAGTAAAATTTTGTGTATCTTTTACGCTTTACCAGTTATATGAAATTCATTCAGAATAAAGAGGACTATTGTGGACATTCCCAGAAAATTCAAGACGTAAGGCGGGATGTAAAAGAAACCACATGACTTGAGATACAGAGGTCGCCATACTTACAGTCGTATCACAGTATGTGGAAGTTATGACATTTTAATGTGAAGTGTGGCGGAGTTTACAATACAAGATGGTGATGGCGCTATTTTTTTTTTAAAAAAAACATGTGTTACACTCGCATGATCTTATCTCCTCTTGTACAAACTATTTTTACAAACGCTTATTCTCTATCTACTTCAAGTTAATCGAGATAAGCATTTGCAAAAACTATCTTGTTACTAATTTTCTAGTAGATGCAAGGGGAATTGCTAGGCTTTAAGCGACAGTCAAACATTTTAAGAGCTGGTTGCTATGTGCAGTATTCCATTCTCTTTGCATTACCAAGACATAAAAAAAGAATAGCAAATTCCCATTTGAGAAAAAGTATGTAGGAAAATCGAAACAAAAACAAGAAATATCTCGGAAAGGGTTTCATGTACAAAAAATAAATATGTGACATATATTGTGTATTTTAACGAGATCTATATATTTGTGTAGTAAAATTTTGTCTATCTCTTACGGTTTACTAGTTATGCAAAAGTCGTTCAGAATGAAGGACTTTTGGAGACATTCCCATAAAATTCAAGACGCACATTCCATTTGCCATGAATATATGTTAAACATATGATATTTTAATCCAAATTATCGAAAAATCATCCTTTGAAGGGTAGTGGGGTAGGGGATTTTCTTGAAAATCTTGATATCGCATCTTTGGAAGATAGAAAAAGAAATACCCAGTTTGGTACTTATTCGACTTTTCATTTTTTGGTTATGCTGTTCACAGACAGACAAGTCACACATACACACATGGATATGTTTCAAAAAATACTTTATATGGATTCAGGGGAGCAAAGCATGTATTTCCGTGAAATCTGGATATAGATTTTTTGGGTGGAATACAATACTTCCCCTACTTACTATACGTAGTAGAGAAAGTAAAAATCAAGCGATGGGTGTAAAAACGGCACGAAACGAATTGGGGCATCGACGCAATATTTAATTGCCACACCATTTTCAAAGCGTAAAGCGTGTGCTCTTCTTTCCTCTATAGATTGGGTAATCCAGTAATCTAGCTCAGGGACGCATTATTAATAACGAAGAAATAAGACGTAGACAGCATTTTTACTTACTCTACTTACAGCTAACAGTTTTAATATACCTGTGTTCCCTTTACAGTTTTAATGTGCGCGCAATTTTCAACTGAGTTAGTTCAGGGAAGGGCAGAAAGCAAGAACTCAAACACATGGACCTCTCTTTCTCTCGTATAATTTTAGTGTCCACAGAGAATGTAGAAAAATTAAGAGAAGCAGCATAAAAAGAATTCCTTTGTCATATAAAGGGGAACATTCCACAGTAATACCTCGTTTTCTACAAGCGCATTTATTCAAGAAATTGTAAAAGAGAAATAAAATTTCTAAGTCAACCCAATTTTGCATTCACACACAGCTCGGTGAATTTATTTACTTACTTTTTTAAAGACTATTTTAATTGCATAAAAAACTGTGCTTTACTTCTTTAAATGTACAATATTTTGTATGTAAAATAGAACTGTGATATAATGGGAACATATTTCAGCTGGTCAGCGATAGACACCCAAAGCTTTGATTTCTTCTGGATGAAAAAATCTAATGACTTTCTCTACTCTTGTACAAACTATTTTTTACAAACGCTTATTCTCCTTATGCTTCATGTTAATCGAGATATCGAGATGTTAAACTTATTGCTAATTTTCTTGTAGATGCAAGGGAAATTGGTAGGCTTTAAGCGATAGACAAATCTTTTAAGAGCTGGTTCCTATACGGCGCATTCCATTCTCTTTGTATGTCCAGGACATGAAAACAATGAATAACGAATTCCCATTTCAGAAAAAGTATTGGAAAGTTTAAGGGAATAACAAGCAATATCTCGAAAACAAAACGTAAAAAATGTATATGACATAAATTGTGTATTTTAACGCGATCTACATTTTTTTTGTGGTAACATTTTGTCTATCTCTTATGGTTTACCAGTTATGCAAAAGTCGTTCACAATGAAGAATACTATTGAAGACATGTCCAGAAAATTCGAGATATACATTTCATTTGTCATGAAAATAACTTAAACATATAATATTTTAATCAAAATCGTTAGAACCATTTTTGAGGAAATTAAAATTTTCGAAAAATGTTCCATGTAAAGCGTAATCTGGGGTGGGGGGATTTTCTTAAAAACCTTCGTGTTGCATCTCTGGAAGATACTGAACCTAAGACCAAGTTTGGAGTTTATCCGACTGTTCGTTTCTGAGCTATGCTGTTCACAGACACACACACACACACACACTCACACACACAGACACAAACACAAATATGTTTCCAAAAATACTTCTTTTTGGATTCCTGAGGTCTCAAAACATATATTTTCGACGAAATCTCGGTATCGAGTTTTTGGGTGGAATACAATACTTCCTCTACTTACTATACGTAGTAGAGAAAGCAAAAAGTGTAGGTATACATGGGTCAATGGATATAAAAAACATAAAATAAAATATTATTAACATTAAATGTTTTAAAAGTTTAAAACAAAACATGGCCTTGTACACCCAGTACTTTGTAAACTCAGCAACGAGATTTTACTATAAATACACGTTTGGAGGCTCACTGAATAAAAACTGTATTTTTAGAAAAAGGTCCATGTGTGTTTGCGAATAGCACAACCTAAAAATGAAAACTGGCACAAATTCCAAACCTTATATTTAAACTTCAATATCTTCCGAAGATGTGACACGAATATTTTCAAGAAAATCTCCCCAAACCGGACTACCCTTTATATGGAACGTTTAGAAATCTTTTTTCTTTCTCAAAAATGCTTCCAACAATTTTGATCACAGCTTAGATTAGATATATGACAGGGAGATGAAGAGGAGGGATTTGAGTGTTTCTTTAAATATTATATATTTATGTTTGCCTCGGCTGCGTCAGCATTATTGTTAGAGACATGGATTTTTTGCCAGGAGTGGTGCGGATGAAGAATGTAGGCTTATAAAGATTATAATTTTTAATTCACTCCTTTTTATTAATTCTTGACACGATGTAAATAACACTTCACTGATATAGAGAGATGTATTAAATACTTGTACTTTTTAAACACGTAAACTATTTTCGTCTCACACTGAATACGTATTAAATTTATCGAGGACACATCTCGTGTCCGGTTAGGAACACTGTCTACAAGCAACTGACTTCCAAATTTGAACATTTTGCTTTATTTTATTTTCTGATTGGCTAATCCTAGTCCTATAGAATACCTTCATTTAACTAAAGCCTTTCTGGTTGTTGATTGGCTACTTTATAAACTGTCACTAAAATTACTTTATTGCTTCCAAGAATTACAAGTAGTATTGTTAAACTTTCAAATTCATTACTGCCTCAAGGGTACCTCATTGTCACCTCATTGTTAGCAACACTTAACCTATTATTCTCACAGCTCCTACATTATTAAATTACGTAATACATTCACATAACTTTGTTACACATGTATACAATAATATAAACATATATAAGGACTGTAATATACTCATATTGCTTTAAGGCGGGCTGTTATTATATTTTTTATTATATAATTTGACTGAAATCATTTAAGTGTTAAAATACTGCCTCAAATTTGTTTTTATCACAAAAGACAGCATGAGAATATTATGTGTTGTACCATCAGGCCTCATACTCGACCACTTTTTATTAAACGTGGTATATTAACACTGACTTCAATGTTTATCTTGAGTTGTGACTTTATATGAAGAAAAATATTCATGAATATAAACACTGCTCCTCAATGAGTGCTGTATCTGCTGAGGGCTTTGTTCCTGCTAGATACTTAACAAGTGCTTACGTGAACTTTTTCAGCCTGTGGTTCGTTATGCCGCAATATTTTGAGGCAACTCAAGTAGCACAACTAATTTCTTACTTTACAAAAAAAAAAAAAAGCTATAAGAATTTGAACAAACAAATCAGAACATGAGCATTGCGAAGTTTTTTTACTTTCTCTACTACGATAGTATGTAGGGGAAGTATTGCATTCCAACCAAAAATTCGATACCGAGATTTCACCGGAAATACATGTTTTGAGACCCCTGACTCCAAATAAAGCACTTTTGAAAACATGTCTGTATGCGTGTCTGTCTGTGAACAACATAACCCACAAACGAAAAGTACGATAGGTATCCAACGTGATATTTGAGTTTAGTATCTTCTAGGAATGGGACACGAAGATTTTCAAGAAAACCAATCCTTCTCAGACTACTCTTTACATGGAACATTTTCGAAAATTTTGAATGGCTCAAAAATGGCTCTAACGATTTTGATTAAAGTACCACATGTTTAAGAAATTTTATGGCAAACGAAATGTATGTTCTGAATTCCCTGGGAATGTCCCCAAAAGTGCTCTTCATTCTGAATGAGTTTCGCATAACTGGTAAATCGTAACAGATAGACAAAATTTTACTACACAAAAAATTTGGATCTCGTTAAAACACACAATTTGTCATACTTTTTTTTGTCCATTGAACCATTTCTGAGATATTCCTTGTTATTGGTTGGAATTTTCCATTACTTATACTTTTTTCTCAAATGGGAGTTCGTTATTCGTTTTGTTTTCTTTCTTTTGTCCTGGACATGCAAAGAGATTGGAATGCACCACATAGCAACCAGCTCTTAAAATATTTGACTATCGCTTAAAGCCTACCATATTCCCCTTGCATCTACAAGAAAATTAGCAATAAGATTAACATCTCGATTAACATGAAGCATATGGAGAATAAGCGTTTGTAAAAATAGTTTGTACAAGAGTAGAGAAAGTCATGCGAGTGTAATATATAAGATTTTTATTAATTAAAATTTACCAGCCATAATTCATTTATACATTTATGATTTAGCAACCTTTACTCGGCGGATAAAATATGGTTTTAAATTCATCTGTGAGAAGCATGCTTACAATACAAGAAATGGGATCTAGTTTGTTTAATTATTGCTAAAATTATTTAATAAAATACCATCAAAGCATCATAGGTTACTAGTTCTTAATATTCAGAAACGTTTTATTATTGATTAATTTTAAATCCTTTTCTTTTTTAATCTAGACAAGTGTGTAAATATGGCTATATTATAACTATGTATGTACTAGTTGACCACGATATGAATGCGCTTGGAGGAGGCCACCACTGTTTTATGGTTGACAGTCAAGACTAGGGAATAGAGAGGGGTGAGGGGCAAGGCAATAGAGAATGTACATCGCACAATGAAAACAGTGCTACATTTGCAGGTCTGAGCCTCGCTAGCGAATGTAACTTGGAACTGCGGATGTTTTCTTTATCCAGCTGTCCTTCCGATGCCTCACCCACTTGTTCCGTACCTCTTCCACCGCACGCACTCATATCGTGGCCGACTAGTACCCGTGACGAATTCATTGTTTTGTAAACTTAAGGCTGAAGTAAACTATTAACTATTAATACATAATTATTCTACTACAAACAGTTAGCATATTTGCCTCAATAAAAATAAATGTAGTATTACACAAATAATTTTGAATACTATTCATTCAATGTTTCTCTATCCTCTATGGTTATTGCTGGGTATACAAACTGTTCTTACAAAAACTTATTTTTCTAATACATTTTAATCCAAATAAACCTTTGCATAAATAGCTACATTACACATTTTGTTATAGATACAATGGGAACAGCCATAGACAAATGTTTAAGAACTGGGTGCTATATGCTGGCCTTAAAATTCCATACTGTTTCCATGTGTGGCAGTAATTTGTATCACAATAATGTAAATGCCAGAGTGATTGTAGTGTAAATTAACATTATTGTATGACAATGATTTGAGATGTTTGTTAATTATATGCATTGTTAGGAAATAAGTTTACACGGCCTCACTGAAACTGACAATAGGAGCGGATAACAATGTGCGAGGGGGTGAGTTGAATATTAATTAGAAGAGACAAACAAATGACTTCAGATTGGCGCGCTTTTCTTAGAAATAACGGGAATATTTTCCCTAGAGCATATGTTTTCGTAATTTTTGATTGGATATAAAAATAGACGCTAATGTTGGCGCGTTTTATTAACCAATAGCAGCTCGGTTATAATCTTTAGGCATATCGGGGTGTGGGAGTATAAAAAGCTAAAGTCAGAGGCAGATTTCGTCAGTCCAACAGAAGCATTCATGCGTTATACGTCGCACAGTTAGTTCATCAGAATTGTTCGCGGGTTACACGTCGCGTAGTTCAACGGAAGCATACATAAAGTACACGTCGCAATTCTACAGAATCTCTCGCGTCTTAAAGTTTGTTATAAATGTGAAACACGCGAATTAATAATGTGCAGTAAATAAGTGATTATAGTGATATTAGAAAATATAACAGTTTCAGTTTGGTGTGTATCACGAATCAATATATGAACTTAATTGTGACGGTAATAAAAGTGTAAAAACAAATTATTTTATCAATGTTATCTTTGAGTAACAAAATCCTTTCCGCTTACACACCCTGTTTAAGAGATTTGCTGGACTGAATAATAATAATAATAATAATAATAATAATAATAATAATAATAATAATAATAATAGCTAGCCGGAGCACAATGAACCCAAAATACAAAATAATAAAACAATAACAGGCGCCCAGCAATAAGATAACAC
Source organism: Deroplatys truncata (assembly GCA_030765065.1). NCBI lineage: Eukaryota > Metazoa > Arthropoda > Insecta > Mantodea > Mantidae > Deroplatys > Deroplatys truncata. Next base: position 22,740,035 of record CM060979.1, read on the forward strand.
GAAGTGAATCAGACAAATTGGCTTCCATACATGGGACATATAAACATGAAGTATCTTCCAACTACCAACTAATAACAAATATACCACTTCACATGCAATCGCGAGAAACAACCGAATGTTGACAGGACTTTGACCAGAAGATGAACTACTCGAACCTTTAATAACGGATATCTGAAAAATAAGTTAAGATATCTACATTGTTAATGTAATACGTTTTCGTCTCTTGCTTAACGTTTACCAGTTATACAAGATTATACAAGGTTCCTTCCGAATGAAGAGGACTTCCTAGGCTATTCACGGAAAATTCAAGATATGGATTTTATTTGACATCCGAATATATTTAATGTGCGGTATTATAATCAATTCTATAACCATTTAGTGATGCTGTAAAATTATTTTGTAAAGAATATATGAATCCTTTATCGTTTTCAATTTTTAGATAGTAAAACGTTTCCAAAAATGTTCCATGTAAAACGTAGTTTGGGGGTGGGGAATTTTATTGAAAATCTTTGTGTCACGTCTTTGGAAGTTACTGAAACTAATTACCAAGTTTCGTATTTATTCGACTTTTCGTTTTTGAGTTATGTTGTTCACAGACACGCAAACGTACGTACACGTAAAGTTTTATTAAAATACCTTATTTTGATTTAGGGGGCGTGTGAAGTCTCGGTATCGTATTTTTGACAAATGAAATTCCTATTAGAAAAAGTGAGAAAGTAAAAAAGTTAAATTGCATTTCACCTTTTCTAGGATTCTTCCAGTAAGTACATTTACGTCGACAACCAAGGCAACTTCGACATTAAATAAATTAAATTGAGTTTTATTTATGGACGCTCTTTAACTTCTGTGGTCCTTAGTGTCCCGTTCTATATTGGGCGTGAAAGACCGGTAATTTTGCTCAGCGGCCTCTTTATCAGGCTCGAGGTTGTTTTACGTGACGCAAATCACAGGTTTACTTCCCTTCCGAAGGAAGCCACACTAAGCATTTTTACGCCCGAAAAAATTCCATCGCCCTTCGGCGGGTTTGAACCCGCGACCTCGGGAACTAGAGGCCAGCATGGTAACCACTACACCACGGAGGACGACTAACTTCGACGTTCAACCCTCTTTACAAGGTATATGATTTCTTATAATTTAGATTTCTAAATTATCATTCTTCTTTTCTGACGTTACTATGCATTCCAATGTTGACAGCAATAAATGACCTATGTGTATATGCGTCAAAGCGATGTTTAAAAGAGTTATTTTTCTTGGATAATAAACACTGTTTAACCTTGTTTTGTTCACGTTCTTCTGTAAAAGCAACTGTAGTAGGTATACAATTAACAATGGTGTAATTCATTTTTCTTCACTGAGCTGCAAAATCAATATTAAGCTTCCGTGCACATTGTTATGAGCCATAATACACACACAATCAATATCAACAGTAATGTTATATTCACATACCCTTTTCCGCTAAATGTCCACTAAGTAAACTGGGATTGCTGTAAATGGAATTGTTGTATTCGCCCATGCCGTCCCACGCTTGATCTGAAACATAAAGTAGAAAACAACGTTTACTTAACAGATGCGACTGCAAGCGTGTTCCTCTAATATTCATGTTATGTGCTGGAATAACGCTGTTTGCGTAATCTACTTTTGAAGCTAACAAAGGAACAGACTTGTTTGAGCTACATGCTATAACACGAAATGTATTACACGGATACAGCCAAATAAAGTTAAACAAAAATTATGCAAACCGTTAAAAACATAACATCAATAAATGTTTATCGTAGTTCGTATTCAACCATAGGTTTAGTAATTGTCATTATATGATTTTCTGTTTGTACTGGATTTCCAGATTGTCAAATTGAAAATAAGGAGCACAAGCGAACGGGATGGCTCTGTCGTAACTTATAAGACTCGTAATCGGGAGGTCCCGGGTTCGATTCCCGCCGATCCCCCATTCTGACCCGGGTTTTTTCGTGGTTTCCCTGGGTCGTTAGGCGAATGCTCGGGTGGTTCACATTCTACTGCGACTTTCCTGTCTACATAATCATCGATTTCAGGGTTGAAGGACCCGGCGCCAGTGTTCGGTTTGTCACCGCTGGACGGTTACTGTGCGCTTTGTAAAGGTTTCTCCCTGGCATCGGTCGGACTGCTCAGCTAGATAACGTCTCCGGGTGCTCTTAGAGCAGAATCTCATTTAGCGGGCCACCGGGGAGGGCAGGGGCTTTGTCGGATGCGTTCGAACTGAAAACGTTAGGTGCCTCGTCCATGCTTGGCATATCGTCTCCCGGATCTGGTCACCCTTAGGATCCCTCTCCTCATTTCTCCTTCCCAGGAGAAGCAGAAAGTGTCGTTGCGGCTTTCCGACGGTGCTCTGCCCTGGTTTCGGGGGCCCCATATCTTTGCCTTTGACTCTAGAAACTGATGTTGAGTATTACTAGAGGTCGACATTTGCCTTTTTTGTTCCTTTGTTTACAATCGTAAGCTTTGTATATGTAAATGTGTTTGATGCCTAGGAGATAAAATATAAAATCTTTAATTTCCAATTTTCGGTATGTGTATCTTTTCGTAGCTTAAGCGCATATTATGGCCTTTTCTTTTTACTTTCTCTACTACGTACAGTAAGTAGGGGAAGTATTGCATTCCACCAAAAAATTCGATACCGAGATTTCACCGGAAATATATGTTTTGACACCCCCTGAATCCAAAATAAAGCATTTTTGGAAACATGTCCATGTGTGTGTCTGTGAACAGCATAACTCAGAAACGAACAGTCCGATAAACACCAAGCTTGGGATTTAGGTTCAGTATCTTCCAGAGATGCGACACGAAGGTTTTCAAGAAAATCCCCCACCCCAGATTACCGTTTACATGGAACATTTTACGAAAATTTTAATTTTCTCAAAAAATGGCTCTAACGATTTTGATTAAAATATCATATGTTTAAGATATTTTTATGACAAATGAAATGTATATCTCGAATTTTCTGAGAATGTCTCCAAAAGTATTCTTCATTGTGAACGACTTTTGCATAACTGGTAAACCACAAGAGATAGACAACATTTTACTACACAAAGATGTAGATCGCATTAAAATACACAATTTGTGTCATACTTTTTTTTTGTTGAGTGAACCATTTTTGAGATATTGCTTGTTATTCCCTTAAATTTTCCAATACTTATACTTTTTCTCAAATTTGTTATTCATTTTTTTTTGTCCTGGTAATGCAAAGAGAATGGAATACTCCACATAGCAACCAGGTCTTAAAAGATTTGACTATCGCTTAAAGCCTAGCAATTCCTCTTGCATCTACAAGAAAATTAGCAATAAGATTATGATGAAACATATGGAGAATAAACATATGTAAAAATAGTTTGTACAAGACTAGAGAAGGTCATGTGAGTGTAACAGATCAGATTTTTTTTGCCGCGAAGGTCTACCCAGGCAGGAGCGGAAGCCCAAGCCCCCACCGAACAACCCAGGGTCAGCGCCATCCGAGCGGCTCTCTGACAGTGGGGGTTTCCCATGTGGCCAATACCTTGTTTCCTAAAAAGGCCCGCCCGCGGGAAATGGTGGTGGATACGCCACTTACGCGCGTCACCCTTAAATGATGACTATCAAAAACCTCGTTAGGGCCGTCAGCAGTCTAGCATGCCGTCTACCAACTCCCACTCGAGGCATCTCACAAACCTGCCTGGGCGGAAAAATCAGCCAGACGTACCCAGGGGGTGTGAAATATCGTTATCGTATTTTTGGGTGAATGCCATTCCTACTATGTACGTGGCAGAGAAAGTAAAAAGGTTAAATTGTATTTCACCTTATCTAGGATTCTTCCAGGAAGTACATTTAGGACTGCATGGTGCAGAAATAGCATCTTGTTCAGTACAGTACGCGCTAATTTCTCATTGTGTACGAGTAACAGAAAAGGTACGGACGAATGGATGGGGGCACCGAGACCGGTGCAGAGCATCGCACGCAGGCCAGCCGTCCCCTTGTGTTTCTAACGTGACCCCCGGGAGGGGAGACACTCAAACGGCGACCAGAGCACATCCAGATCTGGATGCCATCATCTACGCAGAGATAGAAATAGACGGGGTCCCTAATATTGTGGCATGTGGTGTGGTAACACTGTTGCCATAACCATATATTATTACAGTGTTACCACAACCACATACCACATCGGAAACACTGTAATAATATATGGTTATGGCGACAGTGTATGGCTATTTCTTAGCTTGGCAATACAGACCGGTAGTGACTAATAGGAGAGGGAGTAAAACCGGTATTATCTTGTGTTAGCGTATAGGGCGCTCTCCTCTTCTAGCGTCACCAGCGAACAGTGCAGACGTGTTTAGGCATGACGCTTCGTCAAGCAGGAAGGTAAAATGTATCATCTTTAATTTATATTATATTCTTACCATCTAAACTTATACCATGTGAATTCTTAATGTAGGTAGTACCTTCCTTCCTGACCTATGATGATTTATGAATATTTAGGTAGTTTTCAGGTGATTTAGGAACTTTATTAGCCTGCCCCGTCGGACCTCGTGTTAGTTTAATGTGGTGATTTTAGATTTCGGTACCATGCTCTACCCCCCGTAATTATGTGAAAATAAAAGAGGTTACGACAATATTTCCAGATTGAACGCCTCAGACGCCGCCCGATCCCACTCTATTGGGATCCCCAAAGGAGGTCTCGCCCGAGAGCACCCAGAGGCGGGCATGTCGTAGGATAAATTTTCACAGGGCGTACAGTCATCGCCCAGGCGCAACCCGCCTTACCGTCGCGTGGTCCTACAACAATGAAACAGGAACATGACGGTACACGAAATGGGGAATAGGGGAGTTGTGGCAGAAGATGAATCACTCCAGCATTCGCCTACTGACAGAGAGAGAAACCTCGAATCGCACACGTTACCGCGGTGCCACCTTGCTGGGTTTGTGTACCAGTACTCATTAGTTGCGATAGTACGTGTGAGTTACATTTCATTTTGATGTTTCATAAAGTCAGATTTTAATTATTTACTCATGCAGCTTTCGTGTTATTATGCTGTATCTGAGACCCCAAGTTCTAACCTCAAAATGCTTAGTTTGCTACTATTTTCTGCACGTTGTTTTTCCGCACCCTGTATATTGGTTACATACGGGTACAAAATCCACTTATTAAACCTAAGCAAGTAGTTCTCAACAAAGGTAGGATTATCACTTAAGCCAAACTTGAATTAGCTTCATCGCTTGAGAACAGACGCATTGTCTAAACCTTGATTATGACTAACTTTGAGAATAATAAACATCTGTGGCAACTACTCCATTCATAGGCTGCGTATGTGATATTGACCAATAACGTTCAGCAATGCCCCGAACATCTACCACTCACAGTCGTATGTTTTATTGGATAAAACGTCACCTCAATACTGAACCATAATAGTATCACTACTGTAACGCAGCGCTTATGGCCTAAGGTTATCGGAAGGTCGGCGTCGGGTGGGCAGCATAAACAAAGATAGTTGGCGCTCTCGTCCAGCGGAAGTGCTCCGAGAGAGTTGGTAACGACTGCTGTGATGTGCAGCGAGTCTACTTCGGAGCGAGAGATTGTGAAAGTCTTGTGTTCGTCTCCTCAGCGAGTGAACCGTCCGAAACATGAGGCTACGTCACTAATAACGTGAAGTGAAGGAGCAAATTGAACTAGTTCTCATTATTGAAGTGACTGTGAACTAAGTGAAGCCCCAGAGAGTGTTGATCCAGATTAAAATAGTGACAGTGAGAACTGACAGAAGCGACAGTTTGAAAACTGGACAAAGTCACAATATACGGAGATTAATATTTACGCCATCCATCTCGTCATTCATGAATTCTGGAGAAATTACAGAATCCTACCTCAACATCGACTTCGTTTCCATTACCGGAAACCAGCGTATTCCTTCAACTTTGAAAATTGAGTTCTTAACCAGTACACATTCAAATTGTGTCAATTTGCAAATACATTTTGGACTTAGGTCCCGGGTTCGACTCCCGGTGGTTGCCCACTCTGTCAAGACATTTTCGTGGGTTTCCCTGATTGACATAATTCGGAGCTCTGTAGTCTACCACAAATTTTCTCTCTCACCTATTTCCCTTTCATGTTTCAGGTTAACTCCGAGGCTGTGGTTCGGTCGGTGGCGGACAGATGGCGTAGAGGTTCGCGATTTGGAAATTCTTGGCCCTGTTAGAGGAAAGCTTGTCGAGCCTCCACTGTTGGGTCGTGTTTCCCCGGTCCCGCCAGAGGGACATTCCGAGCGACCTCCCGTGACCGGGTGGTCAAGCCTGGATCTGTTAGGAACCTCTGCGCGTCTCTGTCGACTTGCGCCGGCCTCGCTCCGCAACCCATACGTCTACTGCGGTTCCCCACCTCATTCGTTCCTCCCCGGGGGTGTATGCACAAAATATCCGTTGGGGTCGAGGTGATAGGTATCCCTTCCGTTAACTAGTTCTCTCCTCTCCTATCCTAACTTTTTCATAATTCCCACTGTTGGTAGTTGTTGGTTAGTATTCCGTAAAACATTCGACTGTACACGATGATCTGACAGCTCACACAACCATGATTTGGATTTAAACAATAAAATAAGAAAATTATTATTATTTGTATAATCTGTTACATTTTAATCATAGCATTCGATGGCACTCGCGAACCTATCGATAAACTTGTAACCTCTCGTGGTATTGCCTGTGAAGAAATTGCACCTCTGTGAATATAGTCAAATTCTATAAAAGGTTTGCAAATGAAGGTAAATTTTGTTCAAGTTTGTCTGTTGTGACGTGAATTAGTCCAAGGACCATGTACTTAGTCCAGAATTTTCCTTTAATGGATTTACCTTTATGTCCAACTTGATAATAATTTCAGCCTGGTGTAAACGTGTTGCCATGGAGGCGCCTGATCCCCCATTCAGGGAATACCTCCATGTGCAGGTCACTTTGTGTATACCCAGATTACCTGTATAGCTCTTTGAAGGCAGTTGAACGCTGGAAACCGTTTGTAAGCACCGGCGGAGTGTATAACTTTTACTATGGATAATAATCTAAGGAAGCGAAAAAGTCTTATGTGCGACATTCACCCGAGCTTATCAGGTCATTCTGGTACAAAGTCTTATTCTTCTGTATATTTCTTGTTAATCCAGATAACATTTCATTACACATTTATACATTTCGTTGTTGGTAATATGAAGAATACAGTAGGTTAGGGGTGACCGACCTACTACTTCCTCTACTACGTATAGTAAGTAGGGGAAGTATTGTATTCCACCCAAAAATTTGATACAGAGATTTCACTGGAAATATATATATATATTGAGACACCCTGAATCAAAAAAAAATTGAAACATGTCCGTGTGTGTGTCTGTGAACAGCATAACTCAGAAACGAAAAGTTGGATAAACACCAAACTTGGTATTTAGGTTCAGTATCTTCCAGAAATGCGACACGAAGGTTTTCAAGAAAATCCCCAACCAAGACTACCCTTTACATTGAACATTTTTCGAAAATTTTAATTTTCTAAAAAATGCCTCTAAGGATTTTGAATAAAATATCATATGTTAAAGATATTTTCAGGACAAATGAAATGTATATTTCGAATTTTCTGGGAATGTCTCCAAAAGTATTCTTCATTGTGAACGACTTTTGCATAACTGGTAAACCATAAGAGATAGACAAAATTTTACTACACAAAAATGTAGATCGCGTTAAAATACACAATTTATGTCCTATACATTTTTTTGTTCAGTGAACCATTTTCGAGATATTGCTTGCTATTCCCCTAAATTTTCCAATACTTTTTCTCACATGGGAATTCGTTATTCTTTTTTTTTTTTGTCCTGGACATGCAAAGAGAATGGAATGCGCCACATAGCAACCAGCGTTAAAATATTTGACTATCACTTAAAGCCTACCAATTCCCCTTGCATCTACAAGAAAATTAGCAATAAGTTTAACATCTCGATTAACATGAAACATGGAGAATAAGCGTTTGTAAAAATAGTTTGTACAAGAGTAGAGAAAGTCATATGAGTGTAACGCATCAAGATTTCTTTTCTCTTGGGCTAGTAGATTGCTAGAATAAAGTTGAAGGGCCATCTGAAAAAAAAATTATTAATAGCTCTTTTAAATCTGAACTGAAGTATTGTGTAAGTAGAGTAGAATAGAATACTGTACTTAGTGGTCTTAAAAATTTTACACGTTCAAATTCAGATAGACCGTACGTATAATATACTGTGGTTCAATGGTTCAGACTATATTCATAATACTGAACTTTAGAGCCAGTGATATTTACGAGAAATTAAAAGAATAGAAAAAAAGATAAACTAACAACAAAAATCACACAAACAAAACAGAAGAGAAAAACAAATGTTCACAAGCACACGCTGTCGTGCTCCGTGGTGTAGTGGTTACCGTGGTAGCCTCTAGTTCCCGAGGTCGCGGGCTCAAACCCGGTGGAGGGCGCTGGATTTTTTTCGGAAGTAAAAATTCTTAGCATGGCTTCCTTCGGAAGGGAAGTGAAGCCGGTGGTCCCGTGTCGTAGATTTACGGGCACGTAAAAGAACCTCAAGCCTGATAAAGAGGCCTCTGAGCAAAATTACCGGTCTTTCACGCCCAATATAGAATGGGACCACAGTAGTTAAACAGCGTCCATAAATAAAACTCCATTTCATTTTTTACAAGCACACGCTATTGTTAACAAAACAAATACCCGCCCCTAAACCACTAATCCTCCCCATCCCACGCTTGACCCTCTTCCTTGCACTCGATCTGAGCTGCATAACCTTTTTTTAAAAATTTACCAATTACATCCCCCTCCCCCCTTGAAACCAGCAAAGTCCAACAAGCTAGTAACAAAGGAAGCTGGCAGGCACTTTCTCCTCAATTCTGTCTTAGTACAATGTGCCAGAATATGAATCCAAGTTTCTTTCTCTCTACACCAGGGACAGATTCTTATGCCTTCTTCATTAATGAATTTGATCGCTCTCCATGATCCCAGTATGAGCCAAGCAAGCCCTTGTTTGCTGGCCCTATTTCTGGACAAAGTGTATCGTTCTATACACCATTCTGTTTTTAGTTTCAATTCTAAGCTTATGATACTTTCTCATTACATTGTGACAGCGTCTGCTGTCGATCTGTATTTTCAGTCACTTCTGTACTTTTCTCCACAAATTATAGGTCCTTCAAACCAAGTATTACCCATCCCTATTCTCCCCAGCATTCTTGATTTTCACTGCCCCACGGATTTTCCCCTCCCATTCTAAGCTGTTCCTTATAGCATACTGTTCCTCATACGTGATTGATCCGCGCTCATAATTGTAATTCAATATTTGATCGCCCGTACCTTACATTCAATTGTTTTGCTGAATGCACCATATTCTTTAAAATCAGCAGTTTTTGTACCTCTTCCTACACTCAAGATACGTTTTAGAAAACCTGTTCTTACTTGATCTAGCCTTTCTATGGATTCCCACCCCCCAGATCTCCGCCCTATACGTTATTATGGGTCTATAATTGCCCCGTTTATTATCCCTAGCAATTTTACCGCCATATCTGGGGTTCTACTCCGAGTCGTGCAGTTTCCGCACCTCTCATTCCTGCCTTGAGTTTCGTAATCTCAATGTGTTTAGTTCATCTTCCGTTCGTTGTAACAGTGAAACCTTTACGCTGTCCAGTTTCTCCCCTGCATATATCCAGGTCTCTGTTCGGCTATATACTGAACAGTTGTTTTCTTTTTATTTGCATTAACGGCCAATATCCATTTGTCACAATAAGTCTCAAGCCTGTCTAGATCCTTTTGCAGCCCTTCCACTATAGTAGAGAACAGTGTCATATCGTCTGCATACGAAAGTACTGGGATCCGAGTGTCACCGATCTCGGGCGCCTCCACGCTTTCTCTGAACAACATGTCCATTACGTTATCCACAAAGAGATTAAAAAGAAGTGGTGATAAAATACTGCCTTGCCTAACACTATTATGTAACTATTTCGTATAGATCAATTCCATAGAAATGTCATATCAAACCTACATTTTTAATTCAATAGTTCAATATTTTAAGTAAGTATATATGATTCCTCATACTTGAGGTGCCTTATTCAATAACAATGTTCAAAAATCGTAAAGATTAAGGGAATTTAATGTTAAAGATCCTGGTGAGTGGAATACCAAGAAAAACGCGTATTAAAGTGTCTATTTTCTAAGTACAAATTATACAAGTTAAACGTTGTATATACATCGGATGATTTTATTTTTGTACATCAGGTATTAGGTCTTCCTTGATTCACAGCGATGATCGCTTCCAAATACAATCATTTCTAAACAGGTTTTCTGGCTTCTTTTACACATATTGCATATCAGTGTCAGTTTGTTACGCTGAACATGGATGAATTATCATCAGGGATTAACGCTTCCTTCCAGATCCTGCGTTAGCATCCCATTATAAACAAAAATATCTAAGCAGATATTTCCTACAGTATTTCCTGTAACTGTGCCGTAAGAGGCTGACATTCCAAGCGCTTGCTACTTCGTGTTGCTCTCAGTTGATACGAGAGAGACCTTGGCGATTGCAGAAGCAAGCATCTTGAGAAGATGATTAGAACACCAGGAGAAAGACAACGTGAATTAGACGGCGTCTAAGAGAACAAGGTGGCTATGGATAACGTAAAAAATAAAGAAAACGCTGCTAGGAGGGGTAAAAGGATCTAAACTCAGCAAGACCAAAACAGGAAAATAACTAATTAAGTCAAAGAACTGAATGTACAAACAGATGCAGCGAATCAGGGATGTAACGTGTTTCAAAAACGTTGGTAACGAATCATGCGAAAGGAAACATTAATATAACGGCAACCCTTTTTAACGATTCGTGTATCACTAACACTTTCCCTACTACCAGAGGACGTGGGTTTTCACTTTCGAAGAGAAACTCATGACGCATTTAATTTTAACAATTTAATATATACAAGATGTTTCAGAAATACTTTTGCAAACTTCGGGTATGGGTTCCTTACACAACAAGAAGGAAAATGTTGATATAAACATATGTCCCATAATCCTTTGTTTTCTCGTTAGGAGGTGTTCAACACAGTGGTACACTTATAACCACAAAGCTCATAATAAATGCTCGAAATGTCTTCCTCTTGCTTCTATGCATGCCTGTACTCGTCGAATCATGGAATGTCGCACCCTGTCAAAAACTCCGGGATGTTGTCGAATGGTTACGCAAGCTTCCATGACACGTCGATGAAGCGTTTCTGCATCCGGGATGGCTGCTCCATAAACCATTGATTTAAGATGCCCACAGAGGTAAAAATCCATCGGGAGAACGTGCAGGCCATGGAACTGGTCCTCCTCTGCCTATCCATCGGTCTGGTAGATACCAGTCAGTGCATCTCGAACAATGCGACCAAATGTACCGGAGCCCCATCATGCATAAACCATATGTTTTTTTTTCTTATTTGCAGGGGCACATCTTCGTGAAGTAAATCGGGAAGAGTGTGCTGGATAAAGTCCCTGTAGACAGCACCAGTAAGACGTGCTGATAAAACGTATGGACCTACCAGACAGTCACCTACAATGCCAGCCCACACATTCAGACTGAACTGTTGCTGATGTCTAGCCTGAAGTACAGCATGAGGATTACGATATGCCCATAGGTGTACGTTGTGTAAATTAGTAACTCCATCTCTCCCAAACGTTGCCTCGTCTGCAAACAAAACTGACGAGACAAACAATGGATTGGCTGTTTGTGCTAAAAACCATCGGCAAAAGTTATCCCGTGGTGGATAAACGGCAGGCGAAAGGCCCTGCACAATTGAATATGATATGGATACAGGAGCTGCTCGTGAAGTACCCTCCATGCTGTCACGTGTGATATACCAGATGCCACAGTCAACTGTCTTGTACTTATACCTGAATCGTCTTCGACACACTTTAACATCTGTTCTTCGCGTTCCGGCGTACGAACAACTCTTGGTCTTCCTCGATCAATAGTCCGTGGTGCAACGGTTCCTGTCTCAGCAAGGCGACGATAAACAGCGACAAAGGTTGGATGGCTCGGTTGTCTTCGGTCTGGAAACTCCATCTGATAGAGCCGTGCAGCCTCGCGTCCATTACCATTCGCGCGACCATACATAAAAATCATGTCTGCCTGTTCACGAAATGAATATCCAGCCATGGTGGAACGAAACACGTGCAGTTAACTCACTACATGTACACAATTGAAACGTTGAAGACAGACTAATGAAAAATGACAAAGTAAACGAGTCTCTATGGCAACACCTCGCCATCTACCGTATGTAGTACAATGGGTCAACGCCTTCTATGAATGCATAGAGAAATGATGTTTTGAGGTTGGACTCCGGAGGCCGTTAAACTCACACTTTCAGTGTGACAGGAATAACGCGAAGACCAAGGATTATGGGACATATGTTCATATGAACTGTTTTCTTTCTTTTGGTGTGAGGAACCCATACCAGAAGTTTGTAAAAGTATTTCTGAAACACTCTGTGTATATATATATATATATATATATAGATAAAATAACAATATCTAAATAGAGATAGCTATCTTGAACTTTGAACATTATTAACATTTCATTAAGACTTTCCAACATAACATGACAGCTTCAAATTTAAACTTTCTTGCATGCTATCGTTTGTTGTTAAATTACATTAAAACTTATAAATTTCCTAACTTCATTCACTTCTCACTGTGTCTTATAATTCCACAAGTTCCTCTGTGACTGCACACTTTTACTAACTGAATATATAAAGCGTATGTTTCAGATTTTGACAAACAATTCCTTAGAATGCTTTACTTTTAACTACCAATTTAATTCGCAATAAATGCTACCGACCACTTTATACACCGGTTAACTGAAGTAGCCTAACAGCTGAGAACCAAATTAAGTAAGTGAAATGAAACGTTTTTACCGGATGATTTGCGGTGTCGGATGTCTAGGTGATGTGCCATGTAGAGCCAGCTGGTTGACCTTCACTATCGATGTTCTGGAAAGATCGTCGTTTCTCAAAATGGAATACAGGACCATTTGACGAGTCTTGCAGCCATCCTATACTTCTACCAGACGTGTGTAGTGCTGCTTGTATGATGAAATTCTTGCTTTTAAATATTCTCCTGGAATTCTTTGACGTACTGAAGAGAGGCTACATGTAGTTGTGTCTTATATACAGCAGACAAATAATATTCTCTTCGTAATTTAATACATTGAAGCATGCAGGCGAAGACTTAACTTTACTTATTGAAGTAAAGACACCACTGTATAATATGCAATCCAAGAATCCACTTTACTGCATGAATATGAAGACTCGTGGTGCTGACTGTGTACGAAGCCTGTGTGTGTGATGACTGACTGACCTGTTCTCCTACTCATAGTGGCTATACACAACTGAATGTATCTCGTGTCGCTAGGCAGCGCACGTTAACCTGCTTCAAGTTCAATATCCCTACGCGGAACCCTCACTTCAAAAATCAGTGGCGGCACTCTTTCTGCGTAGAGTATTGTGGCGATATATATTGCTGGTTTAATTTCTGGTATATGCGGATTGAATAATCATCACAGGAACTAGATGCATTGGCAATTATTACTACTACACCTGCAACAGCATTCATATCTAGGCAGCATTATGGAAAGTGCAGAAAACGTGTTCGAAAGCACTTCCGAAGTCTCCATGGAAGAGTTACAATGATTACCAACCTAGCAACAAGAGGTGGATTATCTGTTGGCAAGCCAGGTAAAACAACATCAAAACATAGACTTTTAGAAGACATTAAAGCTGGAATCTTGAATTTCCACGAGGATGATACAATATCATATCAGGCTCCAGGGAGAGATACACTCAAAAGAATCCGAGTTGACGGAAAAGTCAGAGAGCTCGGAAAAATTAAATTGAGTTGTATTTATGAACGCTGTTTAACTGCTGTGGTCCTTAGCGTTCCATTTTATATTGGGCGTGAAAGACCGGTAATTTTGCTCAGAGGCCTCTTTATCAGGCTTGATGTTCTTTTATGCGCCATAAATCTACGACACGGGAACACCGGCTTTACTTCCCTTCCGAAGGAAACCACGCTAAGAATTTTTACGACCGAAAAAAATCCATCGCCCTCCGCCGGTTTGAACCCGCGATCTCGGGAACTAGAGGCTAGCATGGTAACCATTACACGACGGAGAACGACAGAGATCGGGATCAGATATTTTATGGTTATCGTAAAAGAAGCATATGTATTATTTATTAACAATAGCGAAGACATGTGTGTTAGTTTTTATAATTTTGCAAAATTACGTCCTCTTAATGTGCATCTCCAAGCTGAGATACACATCGAGATTCCATACAACGTATGTTCATGCAATGTGCACGAAAATGTTAAGTTTCTTTTGACTGCATTGCACAGCAAACAGGTACCTGTTAAAACTGAATTTCGTGAGTTTATATCCCAATTGATTTGTGACCAGAATGAAGAGGAATGCGTGCAGTAGGCTGTAAAAGATGCCCACTTCTGAGTAAAATAGACATTACAGATGACCAGGAATCGCTGGAATCAATGGACAATGCAGAATGTAAGAGCTTAGATTGAAGGATTAGAGGAATATGTTATTGACTGCATTAAAGAACTGATCAAGAAGTTTGCAAACTTTGCATATCACGTTTATGTTAAAAACAGCAAGTAGAGATCTTCAAGCGTACTCAATAAAGTATATAAGTTAATAAACCAGTGTCATAGATAAACGTCTCCAAAAACTACACATGCTAGCAACAAAATGAGATTCAGAAGTTTATTTTCTCAACTATTGGAGATTTTACCTTACCTGGAAGTCATAAAATCTTTTCTGATGGCGCTGCAGGACACTTTCAACAGAAGTGCACTTGGAGGAAGTATTATTTGGAACACAAATCGAGTGGAACTTGAATCTTATCTAAGGAAAGGAGTTGTGGATGCAATTGGAGGGCTAGTAAACAAGATGACTGTTAAAACTGGAACTAGAGTGTAAAATGTGTGTAATAAAACCAAACATTTGTTCAGGAGATATCCCGGAGTGACGTTGAAGAAGTTAAAAAATATATTGAGAAAAGGCTTCAGCACACTTCGCCTATTCAAGCCACTCGAAAGGGTTCATTGTGTGAAAATGGTATATGAGTATTCATCTTTCAGTCAGACTGATTCAAGAGCCCGCGGTTCAGTATCAAACAATAGCAGAGCTTTTTGTTCAGGTCTACTGCATTTAGCGATCCTGCAGTATATGCTAGATCTGTATCCTGTGACAGAATAAACCACGTGATTCAGCTGTGCAATGTGTTTATCTGCAGTATATCTTACCGTGGATGTGAATGATTCGAAGATTTATTTGTAGTGAGGGTGGAATATGAAATGAAGTTTTCTTTTATATTTACTTCATGAATCTAATGGTATATAATGAAAATATTTTAAGCTCGTTAAAAAGAAAAACTAGAATTTCATTTTATCCTTCTCTCTCTCTCTCTCTCTCTCTCTCTCTCTCTCTCTCTCTCTGCTGTTGTCTTCGACGTGAACGTGTCAAATAAAGAAACTTTAGTGAATATTCCTTATTGCAAATAAATCCTAATCGCAAACTACAAACTTGTTTCTTTTGTTGTAGCCACGTTGTTTACCAATGTGACTAAAGCTAGTATACCAGAGTTATTAAAAGCATGGTTGTCTTCAATTAATTTACAAAAAGTCAAATTCAAGATCTGATTGCACTCACGTGTTGTTGCATACGTCAAAGTTACTTTACCTTCAGCAGTAACTTTTATAAACAGACACTTGCACTTGCAATGGGCAATCCTTCGTCTCCGCTGCCAGCGAATCTCTATAGGAGTTCTTTGGAAAAAGCTGTGATAGCATATCGCAAGGATAGTTTCAAGATTTGGTTCAGGTATGTGGATGATGTATTCACTATTATACCTCAGCAATTTACTGACACTGCCCTGATCATTTTGAATAAACAAGACAAAGGCATTAAATTCACTTTGGAAATAGGAAAAGATAATGTGCTAACATTTCTGGAATTAACGATAAAAAGAAATGAGAATACTTTAAAATTTAGAACTTATAGAAAGCCTACTTATGTGGATAATTACATAAAAACAATAACTGCAACCCTACCTCCACCAATTAGCAGTGATTCGAATCATATGTTAATTAGTACACCTCTCGAAAGAGAAGAATATAACAATGATTTAACATATACATCAAGAATGTAGGTATTTAAAATGCATTTACTTCACAGTTAATACCTTAGTATAAGATATCATCAAGAAACATAGTACAGATTAATAGTACTTTATAAAATCCAAATAAGAAAGATATTTTGTATGAAATTTACATACCTTCAAGTTATATTTAAACAATTTGAAAAAATATTTAAGTGATATTACATCTAGCTTGCACCTCAAAATATTTTTAATTTGAGAAATATGTTTTACAAAACTTTACCCATTACTATAGATAAATTAAATAAATCTGATTTGTTACACTTACATGACTTTCTCTACTCTTGTAAAACTATTTTTACAAACGCTTATTCTCCATCTACTTCATGTTAATCGAGATAAACATTTGCAGACTCTATCTTATTCGCTAATTTTGTTGTAGATGTAAGGGGAATATATATTTACAAGGGCAATATAGAAATACAGTAGCCTTTAAGCATAGACATTACTCTTAATAGCTGGTTGCTACGTGCAGCACCATCCTCTTTACCACAGATTAATACTCTTTGCATATCCAAGACAAAAAAATGAATAACGAATTCCCATTTGAGAAAATAAGTATTGAAACTTTTAAGGGAATAACAAGAAATATCTCGAAAATGGTTCACTCAACAAAAAAATTATATGACATAAATAGTGTATTTTAACGCGATCTACATTTTTTGTGCAGTATAAGTTTGTCTCTCTCTTATGGTTTACCAGTTATGCAAAAGTCGTTCACAATGAAGAATACTTTTGGAGACATTCCCAGAAAATTCAAGATATACATTTTATTTCTCATGAAAATATCTTAAACATATGATATTTTAATCAAAATCGTTAGAGCCATTTTTGATAAAATTAAAATTTTCGAAAAAATGTTCCATGTAAAGGGTAATGTGGGATGCGGGGATTTTCTTGAAAACCTTCGTGCCGTATCTCTGGAAGATACTGAACCTAAATACCAAGTTTGGTGTTTATCCGACTGTTCGTTTCTGAGTTATGCTGTTCACACACACAGACACACACACACACACACACGGACATTTTTCCAAAAATGCTTTTTTTGGATTCAGGGGGTCTCAAAACATGTATTTCCGGTGAAATCTCGGTATCGGATTTTTGGGTGGAATACAATACTTCCCCTACTTACTATACGTAGTAGAGAAAGTAAAAAAATCAGGAGTTTATCAGAATCAATGTCAAGACTGTGAGGGTGCCTACATTGATAGAAATAAAAGAAATTTGAAAACACGTTTGGTAGAACATCAAAGAAATGTTAAATTAAAACAATAAGATAAATTTGCTGTTGCTAATCATTTCTGGACTTCAAACCATGAAAGGGACCATGATATCAAGCTACTCAAAGCTGTTCAGGTTTCATCAGAATTGAAAAATATAGGAGAAAATATTTATTCATCATACATTAAGAATACTTTAAATTTTGAAATCCCACTCTTTTATGCTATGATGAAATTCATCCAATCAGCTCATAGGGTGGCGGTGGGGGAGACATAGGAGTTCTCCATATACATCACAGAGAGCAGTAATTTCAGTAAGAATGAAAACAGAAGAAATTGATCCAAATAGCAACCAGTTACAACAGGGGGCAGCAATTTTACCTTCTACTTCACATATAGGTCTAGGGAGAGGCATCTCGGATACGGACTTTCCAGTGTTCCAGGGCGTCAACATGACCCAGTTTGCTGATGACGTCCTGCTATACAGAACAAAAGAGATACTCAGAGCCTTCAGCCCTATCCAAAGACACCCCCGCCTCGTCCAACACTGGTGCAGACAGTGGCGAATGTCCGTAAATCCGGGCAAAAGCCATGCGGTCCTGTTTACTAGGCGACGAATCTCCGCAGTAGATATACCGACATTTTCCTACCTCGGCCAGAGGATACTGTGGGCAACTTCCATCCACTGGATAAGGGCATAACTTTTCATGAACACGTGCGGGGAACAATTAACAAGTCTAAGGTTCAGCAGACTGGTTACAGCTGATGCAGAATGGGGTACTTCGGTCTATCTATTCTCTGCCGTCATTTTCTAGTGAGGCTTTACACGAAACCTCGGCCCTCCATACGTGGAGGAAGTGATTAGGCGCCGAGCTCAATTTCTACTCCAGACTGAATATTGAGAATGCCCTTGCCAGATACCTGAGAGACTACTTTCCCATAGAACTTCGTTACAGGCATTACCGGTTTCCCCGCAGTGCCTGTAGGCACCCCCTATAACGAAGGCCCTAAACCAGCCAAAAGCACACCCTGGTTGTAAGTACTCCCATGGGAGTGGTCATTCAAAATTGAAAACAAACAATTCATTTGGAATAACTGGCACCAGCGGAGCAGCGGATGGATGCTGCTCCAGAAACCGTCAAGGAGCCTATGAAACATAGCGCTACCTCCTATCCACCCACCACTTAAAAACCCAAAATTACCAACCTGCAACTATCCTACCATCTCTGTGTTTAAGCCCTACATAGTAGCACTTCCTAGGCTCACCGCGACCCTATCAGACTAGCGAGCGAGAGCGAGCTAGCTCGAATAGTCGACATGTCCAGCTGAGGATGCAAGGACGTACGTTTCGAAAGCGCTACTGCTACGGCCATCAACACAAAGTGCCTTTGTGATTTGAAAAACAAAACTCGACTCGTTACTATCACTTTTAACATTACTTATAATCATACAAAACTAAGGTTATTTAATGTATTCCGTAAGTAATTAGTTTTAAGATTTATTTTTAGCGCCTGCTCTTGTATCATTCGCTGAATAGTCGAAAAAATCTAATGTAAGGTTGTGCTGTTTCTTAGGCAACATCACTCGCACTTGCAGTCATTCGGGATTACCTCTTGTTAGATTACTTCTGACAAAAGCAAAGGGAACCCCCACCGGTTCTGTGCAGTTTCTTTGGAGCAAAATGAATAATGCGGTGTGCTCGTTGAACCACGAACTGCGGTCGACGTTTTGCAACTTGAGAACGGCGTGTACTGCGATTACGCAACATATACAATTTGTACCAATGTGTCGTCCGTAGGAACTTTTAAATTGCATTCGGTTCGAATTAAACCCTTGCTGGCTGGTAATATTTGTAGAGCTATTTAATTACAGAACAAGAGCTAACCTATCAAATTTGTTTGCTATGCTTTTAAAACTGGTATTAATTGTCATATAACGGAAGCTCTGGGTATACAGTGTCGCTGAAAAGAAGCAAAAAACTGTGATGGGTGGGCAGAAACAAATATTGTCATCATGGTTAATGGATTAGTATTTGTAATTCCAGTGGTTGGTTTATACACCGAAATTGTTGTACAGTAAATGTAGTTTTATAATGGAAATTAGTTTACTTTAGCATCTGACACCCAGTCTAGCATAAGACAGACACACATAGTACCGCCGCTTTATTATTTCCGACTTCTGGAAAATAACATATGTCGGGAAAGTGAGGCATTGGTTCCATGTACATGTCACAGGGACGAGAGCCAATCCAGGGTTACAACAACCAGCAGCCTTGCTGAACTCAAATAATTTCATGATATTTGGGACAGAACCACAAGGCGTCCTCAAATTCATTTTCATATAATATACTCCAATGGCGACTTACGAGGCGTGTTTTTGAAGTATGGATGATTTGTTTAAAAATTAATAGAATATTATTTTCCAAATGGTTTATCATCATGGAAATGGTAATACATTACACCTTACAGTACTTCTGCACATAGTCACCGCCGTTATTCAGGCACTTAACGGGAAACCAGTTTTTTGTATGCCTTCGTCAAAGAATGGTGCCGCCTGTGATGAAAGCCAAGCCTGCACTTCTTGTTTCACATCATCATCGTTGAAATATTTTCCAACAAGGAATTTCTTCAGATGAAGAAACAGATGAAAACGCTTTGTGCCAAATCCGGACTGTAGGGAGGGTGATCGTATTATTCGCAACCAAATGATACGATCACATCTTGAGTTTGTTTGGCGGTGTGTGGCAGGGCATTGTCACTCATTGTTGTTTCCCTATAAACCGCACACACAATTGGCAATGAATGTTTGCTGGCGTGTTCACTGACCTGACTTCACAGTAGGAGATGTTCGGTTGTTTTGAACATTTTGAAGCCCTCTAACAGCAAGAGAAAACAAAGTAACGATCGCTCACAGCTGCGTCTGGCTTCCTAATGAATGGAGAAAGTGATCTCGCATGCTGAAAATCCCGACTGGAGCAGCAAAATATTAAAACGGTACTTATCTACTTTAAAAACAAGCCTCGTACAATTTCAGTCTGATTCTACCTTTTTAAACCTAAGCCTACTACACACGAACAATTAATATTAATTGACCCAATAATAGTTATCTATGGAACCTGGGATTTAGGGACACTGGAACTGAGCTTTAAAGTGAAAATGACAATATTTTCAAATTTAAAATTATATCTTATAAATACTCTATAGACACCTGTGAATCAATTTGGCCAAAACGTTTTCACGATCCGCCATTTTTGAAAGCCCATACACACCCAAGCGCTCCCTTTTAACCCCACTGAACCGTTTCTGTAAGTGGTTTTTCTCAGTTTTACATTTTTGCGCATGAAATTTGTTCCTTACATTTCAGTTTTGGTGTAATTTGTACGAACATTTGCATACATAAAACTAGTATACATTTTCAAACTTTGTGTCGCATGATATCTTAAAATTAGGTGTTCTTCAATCAAGTTTTTATGCTGATTCCAGAAATAACTTCCGTTTTTTTCCCTCACGTCAGGTTTTTACACAAAATAAGTAATGTTTTAACAATTTTAATAATGAGCGTAGAAAATTATTCAAAGAGCATTTCACACAAGGTAAGTCTTTATTCAAGAAACATTTTAAGAATACTCTCAAGAACTCCCCTCATTTATTTCATGACTACATTTGAACAAAACTTTTTAACTTTTTTCAAACTTTCTCTTCTTTGACTTCCTTGCAGATCCTTGAAGATGACTGTCCCTCCTCAACATCCAACAGTAGTCGGTCATCATAGTTTCATTCCATCTCCCCTGGCACCTCCTCTCCATTTCCTTAATATCTTGGTGAAAAACTTCACTATAATGTACCAGAAAGTGGTCGATATGTGAATGCAGAAAATGCACCTTTACACTTATGTTACAACCCATCTTCTTGAAATTTTCCAACATTGTTTTGACGATGGCCTTGTAATTAGGATGTTTGTTATTGCCTAAGAAGTTTTCAGTAACTGATCGGAAGGCGGTCCATGCTTCTATTTCTGTCTTATTCATTGTGTTCTCAAAATCTTCATCCTTCATCAATTTCTTTATTTGTGGACCAACAAAAATTCCAACCTTTAGTTTGTCAAGTCTAATGACGGTAAATTTCTTGGAAGGGTACTTGAATCAGGGTCCATCCTGTGGTAGAGCCCTCACAAATTGCTCCATCAAGCCCAATTTTATGTGTAGTGGCGGAATCAATATCTTTATATCTCTGTATCTTTGAAGTGAAATTGTGAACAAACTGTACTGATAGTACAAAACTAAAAGCAGTTCTGAAATCGGCATAAACAAGTGAGTCAGAATCACTTATTAGTTTTCGGTTATACGATATCATGCAGACTAGTGTAATCTAAACTGTACCACCTAAAGATTCAAGCATGCATTTTATATTTGCTTTATTCATTGGCTCACATAAAGTTATTTATTCTGGTAAACAAGGAGAATTTTAATACCAACAACTTCATAAAACCAAAAAATTATTTCTCTACAACTACTAACATTACTGATGATACGTTATCACTATTTCTCGATAGTCGAAACCCAATAGCGATATTGATTTTTGAGCAACGAAGCTCAATACTTGATACCCACTTTATAAAAACTTAAAGGCGATAGCTTGTTCACAGAATTATAATCTTATTAGTAGTTTTCTGTGTATAAACACATGTAACCAATTTTGTATTGTATGCTGGTTGTTGATTGGCTATTTTATAAGCTGTCCCAAAAGTTACATTATTGTTGCTCCAAGAATTACTAGTAGCATATATACTTTCTAATTCATTATTGCCTCAAGGTTACGTCATTGTTACCTCATTGTTAGCAACTTTTAACCTATTTTTCTTACAGCTCCTGCATTATTAAATTACGTAACACATTCACATAACGTTATTACACATGTATACAATAATATAAACATATACAATGACTGTAATATACACTTTTTATATCTTGTTGTATGCACATGTTGCTTTAAGGCGGGCTGTTATTGAATTTATATATTATATAATTAGACTGAAATCATTTAAGTGTTAAAACTACTGCCTCACATTTCAAAATGAATTTGAGTCAATTGGGAATTTGATGTTATGATGGCAGCCCAGTTGGTTAGGGCGTCGCACAGTGAGCCGTGGTTCAAATCCCAACTATGGCAATGCTGATTCTACCTTTCTTCATAGATGACTACAGCTTCCTAAGCAATCTGAGTATGCATTTATAAAGGGAATTAATTAAACTGTTAGATGCAAGATGTAGTGCGATTTTCGACACTAACTATTACCTGTTCCTTAATCATTTAATGTCTTACTGTGATGTAATTGTGTTTATTCTACGGCAAGCTCTCCCCCTCCCTTTTCATTTGCTTTCAGATGGGTTTCTTGCTCTTTAATTTCGTTAAGTCTGGAGTTTAGATTTCCCGGGAGGTCAGAGTGACGGAGACAAGCGAAATAACGTTAAAAGTTACTGGTCCCACGGCGAGAAGTCCAATTACTGCTCCACGTTAATTTGTAATAATATGGCGTCTCCAACAACAGCGACATGGTAATCACCTCCATGTTTCCGTTTTTAATTTGCTTTGCCTCATTGTTTTATCCTGTCAGCTTTATAATCAGCCTTTATTAATGTGAACTGTCTGGGTTCTGAAGTCGCGAGGAAGCAGATGCCATCGTCAGTTACACGCTCTGTATCTCTTCCTTCCTCTGGTTGGGAGGAACACGAGATCAGACATCGGTGATTGCGAAGCTTTCATAAACCAGGAAATATCATATCTTCTTCAACATCATTGTAGTCATCATTGTCACCAATCGATATTTCAGGGAATAAACGTGCAACTCTTGACACTTTCCTTCCTTTTGCAATTCTATGCAATTCAACTCATATGTAATTCTATACGTTGTATTTTTTGTAACGCTCATGCAAGTAGTCCATGTATAGAATGCCATGATTACCTAAAATTACATTTGAGAAGAAGTATTGTAAAATTTAAGGGAATAAATTGTGTATTTTAACGCGATCTACATTTTTTGTGTAGTAAAAGTTTGTCTATCTCTTATGGTTTACCAGTTATGCAAAAGTCGTTCACAATGAAAAATACTTTTGGAGACATTTCCAGAAAATTCGAGATATACATTTCATTTGTCATGAAAATATCTTAAATATATGATATATTAATCAAAATCGTTAGAGCCATTTTTGATAAAATTAAAATTTTCGAAAAATGTTCCATGTAAAGGGTAATCTGGGGTGGGGGAGTTTCTTGAAAACCTTCGTGTCGCATCTCTGGAAGATACTGAACCTAAATACCAAGTTTGGTTTTTATCCGACTGTTCGTTTCTGAGTTATGCTGTTCACAGACACACACACGGAATGTTTCCAAAAATGCTTTTTTTTGGATTCAGGGGGTCTCAAAACATGTGTTTCCGGTGAAATTCCGGTATTGAATTCTTGGGTGGAATACAATACTTCCCCTACTTACTATACGTATTAGAGAAGTAAAAAATTAACTATAAAAACAAAATGCTGGGCCCGTTATAGAATGCGTTGGAAAGAAAGCATTCCCCACAGTAATAATTGTTTGTACTACGAAAGGTTAAAGGAAATGAAAAAATCAAGGATTTAAAGCAGCTCTAAATAAAAGCAATAATGCGTACAGCCCCAAAAGCATTGTAGAAACGTGTATATATTACAATTGAAGCAAATAGCATTTGAATTTGTCCTTCTCACACATTTGCCATTTTGAAATGGAATTTAACACGCTATAATATTCTAACATAAACTCGCTTCCATAGGATTTTAAATGCCGCTCCGCACACTAAAAGAATTTAAGAGATTTAATTACGCCCAAAGTGTATGCTATGTATAATTTAGACAAGGCCGAAAAGTGTGGAGATGGCCGCTCCTAGACTAGAAGCTCAAGAAAAGTCCTTCGCTGGTCGTCCAGAACTGTCACAACTCTTCTTTCTCAGCACGCATCGCTCGGAGGGCACCGGGACCGTCAGGTGGTGATGACGTGGAGACAAAGCTGATGTAGGAAGAATCGGTGTCTGAAATTCCGATTGTAAATCAAACGACTCTTTATTATAAGTTAAAGTGGTAAATTTGTATAACAAATTTGCATATTCACGCTTAAGGACTGCCAAAGTATCTGCTTACGATGCAAGAATTGATGAGGTTTGCACAAATTGTAAACGTTCCACGTAATGCATAATACGTGCACGTAATCGTCGGGCAACTGACGGAGAAATTGAAGTGGTCTGTTCAGCCAAAAAATTCGATAATTCTTGTAATTGAAAACCAGTATCCTGAAGCAGATCCAAAAGCTCAGCTTTAAAAAAATTGAAAATCTTCGGTGGAACGTCTGAATTATCTTTTAAGAGTTTAACAAGCTGTGGTACAGTTTGTACAGCTTCGGGACACAAGCCGCCTAATTTTAATGCAAAGAGCAATTCCTCTTTGCGTAGCAACTCGAGGTTTGTATTCACGATTTAACTACGAACAAACTTATGCAATGTGCATATAGGCAAGTGTGTAAAGGAGCGAATCCAACAAGTGCACGGTTGCAAATACAAGAAGGAAAGAAAATTCGAAAAAAAAACAATTAGAAGCAATAGAAATCCTTACAATTTGAGAATGTAGTACAATAATACGATGTTCATGTTTCTGCTACCATTTAAATACCGTACTGAGTACTCCGCTAGCAACATTTTAAGTAAGTGTGACATTCTATGCATCGATTACTTTTAGATCGGCCTTGCACTTTACACACTTTAAGAATAGCTCTCGATGTGAAAAAGAGACGTGCACGAAAAAAATAGTGTATCGGGCCGTGTTCTAAACATGTACACGTTACAACGTAGTAAAGGCTGATCCATGTAGGTAACCTTGCCCCGCGTCTCCTAACGGCCACGCCCACTTTTCACCTCTCATTGGCTGCTATCGTGGAATAGGTTGTTATGCGATGCAAAATAGTTCCCCATATAACCTGACCATTTAACTTAATATATTCAAAGATGGCGGCGCCGTGGCCGAGTGGATAGACCGCTCGTCTACCACCGAGGTGGCCCGGGTTCAATCCCAGGGGCCCGCATTTCTCCGGTTTTTCTCAGTTTATTTCACCAATTGCTTCATCATCACCTTTCTTTTCATCCATTACGCCTTTATTTCATATCATCTTCCTCACTCTCATACCTGGCTACGGACCACTCCCCTGTTCTGGGTTCTCCATTCTCTCTGATTCATTGTTCGTCTGTTCGACAGACCTCTGATCCTTTCGTGTCGTATGGTAGGAAGGTAGCTTAAATATACAAAGATGGGCATTTCGTTTTTGGGTTATGCTCTCCACAGGCGTGTGCAAATAGTCACATGGATTTTTACTTTCTCTACTGCGTATAGTAAGTAGGGGAAGTATTGTATTCCACCAAAAAATTCGATTCCGAGATTTCACCGGAAATATATGTTTTGAGACCCCCTGAATCCAAAAAAAAGCATTTTTGGAAACATGTCCGTGTGTGTGTGTCTGTGAACAGCATAACTCAGAAACGAACAATTGGATAAACACCAAACTGGGTATTTAGGTTCCGTATCTTCCACAGATGCGAAACGAAGGTTTTCAAGAAAATCCCTCCATCCAAGATTACCCTTTACATGGAACATTTTACGAAAATTTTAATTTTTTCAAAAATGGCTCTAACAATTTTGATTAAAATATCACATGTTTAAGATATTTTCATGACAAATGAAGTGTATATCTCGAATTTTCTGGGAATGTCTCCAAAGGTGTTCTTCCTTGTGAACGACTTTTGCATAACCATAAGAGATAGACAAAATTCTACTCACAAAAAATGCAGACCGCTTAAAATACACAATTTATGCCATATACATTTTTTGTAGAGTGAACCATTTTAGAAATATTGCTTGTTGTTCCCTTAAATTTTCCAATATTTATCTATACTTTTTCTCAAATGGAAATTCGTTATTCATTTTTTGTCCTGGTAATGCAAAGAGACTGGAATACTCCACATAGCAACCAGCTCTTAAAATATTTGACTATCGCTTAAAGCCTCCCATACTCCGGTTGCATCTACAAGAAAATTAGCAATAAGATTAACATCTCGATATCTCAGTTAACATGAAGCATACGAAGAATAAGCGTTTGTAAAAATAGTTTGTACAAGAGTAGAGAAAGTCATGGGAGTGTAACACATGAGATTTTTTTTAATAAAGATGTTTTTATTCAGGGGCCCTCAAAACATGTTTCCGCTGAAATTTTGACAGCGAAAATTTGGAATGAATCCACTGTGTATCTGTAGTAGAGGAAGCAATAAAGTAAAACTCCGAATGTAGTTAGCATTTTTTGCAGGTGCTACATCTTGTATATTGATATCCCACGTAGATAACTCGTCCTTTTTAAAACGGCAGTAAAGGTGAAAGAGAAAAATAGAAGGGCCCCAGCAGCAGCTAAACACATAGCGTAACATGTGTTTTCAATTAGCTAATTAATTACACTGTTTCGAGGTAAATCTTCAAATACAGAATGAAACTTTTATGTTCCTTTACAAACGAGTAGCCCAAATAATTATTTTAAAAGAGGTGTGTTGCAGACGTTTTTATAGCACCCAGTGAAGCATGCCAAAGTAGAGCTCTTTTGTGGGAACAGGAGTCAATTAGTTAAATTAATTCATGACCTTCAACAATGCAACATGTTTATATTTACCACAAACGTTGCAAATCTTCTACGGAATACTCTCGTCCACAAGGCATAATATTTTTAACATAATTACACGTTTTCATGCATATTTTGCACATGGATTACGCTTTGTTTCGCTCCGTCCTCCCAAAAGGTCCTACCATATTTAATGCGGTCATCTATGCAGTATGTCGAGTGTTAAAACGTATACATTGTAGTTGTCTAAATACTCCAGGTGTACGCCGTGCATTTAGCGTCATGAACACCAGGTACATTATAGAGGTGCACACTTATGATGCAAACTAATTTATAAGGAAGAAATTGGGCTATGCGAATATTTATTCAGTCCTTCACACTGTGGCCACTGCACAGTAGCTGGCGTGCCGCCGAAACAGTTAAAATATCCCCGCAACCACCTCACGTTATTATATAGGGTGGTCTCACATGTTCGTTCGTTTTCGTTAGTTTCACTCACTAAGAACGCCTGGGAATACACCTAACCCGCAGCACAGCTATGACAGCGTAGTTGCTGAACTTTCTGTTTATAAACTTTAAACACAAGGTCGTTCAAAAGATAAATAACTACGGCAGTTAGGTTTTGTAAAACTACTTACTGTTTATTTCCTGCAGTATAAACGATTATTGTCGACTATATTACCATTCCTTTGTAATCCCACCAAATGCATAGCATAACCTTTTTCAGTTGCAGCCCGGGTTTGGGAACCGATAGTGGTGGCTGCCCTTTCTTGCGCCATGATTTACTCTTTCGGGCGGTGTTGTACACAATCGCTTCTCATCTCCAGTTTCCAGGCGTTCCAGAAAAGGATGATTCTGATTGCGTCTCAACAAGGAGTCACAAATAGAAACGCGCTGAATCAAATTCGCTTCACTCGATTCGTGAGAAACCCATGCGCGAATATTTACGTAATCCGGTTTCTTCAAGTTCCTGGCTACAGTAGTACGAGCTAAATTGAGCTCCAATGAAACACCCGGGTTGTCATTCGTGGATTGTTGACTATCATGTCATGAATTCTTTCCACTCTGTAACCATTGGTCGTCCAGATCAAGGTTAGTCTTTTAGGGAGCAACTTCCAGCTCGAAATCGACTAAACCACTTTTGACATGCTCGATTCGTTACTGCTTCTTCCCCGTAGACAGCACAAATTTTCTGCTGGCATTGTGAAGCGGTTTTACTCTTATGATAGTGAAAGTGGTTGCTCCGGACAGTTTCCTTTTTGATTTCTATAGTTTTTAAACACAAATTCGCGCTGTTCCATCCAACTCAGTCACTAACACACACTGACATATCCAATAGCGAGTCTGGTTGTTGACCTTTAAGTCGTAGGGGTGGTTAGGCAACTAGGATAACTTGAGTGTAAGGAGGGTTCAGTGTTTCAGGCGCTATAGATGGAACTTGCGAGCAAAACGAAAAAACTTATGAGACAACCCAATATTTACAGTTACAATTATAATGCTAACAAGCACATAATTTGTCATAAGCAGGCAGAGGGATTTTAGTAAGTAAACATTCAAGTTAGGAAAGCACCGAGGGTTGTTGGCGAGAGATCAAGACACGCTGTTAAGAGTTACCCTGACGAGCTCGAAGATGCAAAACGGGATCGTCATGTTAGGACAGAGGTTATCTGTGCTCGAGAAGGTAAGGAGGGAGAGTGAATAACACGATTTTACGCTTACACTCGAGAGGCATCACCGTGCGGTATCGCAGGAGAGCTGTTGCCTGGTCAAATGAGTTACATCGACTGTCTCTTCGACTCCGGCTTGCTGTTGGCAGCCTGACTCCACTCCACTACAGTTTGGTAGGCTCGTGGTGAGCCTAAGTAATGCTGCTGTGTACCTGCCCTGGGTAGGGCTTAACCACAGAGATGATAGGATGGTTGTAGGATGGTGATTTTTGGGTTTTAAGGTGGTGGTTTCATAGGAGGTAGCTTCTATATTTTTATAGGCTCCTCAACGGTTCCGTTTCAGAAACAGTATCCATCCGCTGGTGTATGTAGTTCCAAAGGGATTGAATGTGTTAAATTTCGAATGACCACTCCTAAGAAGAGAGACAAAATTGAGTTTTATTTATGGAAGCTCTTTAACTACTATGGTCGTTAGCATCTCATTCTATATTGGGCGTGAAAGATCGGTAATTTTGCTCAGAGGCCTCTTTATCAAGCTTGAGGTTCTTTTGCGTGCCGTAAATCTACGACACGGGAAGCCATACTAAGGATTTTTACGCCCGAAAAAATCCATCGCCCTCCTCCGGGTTTGAACCCGCGACCTTGGGAATTAGAGGTTAGCACGATACCACTAGTCCACGGAGGACGATTCATTTTGACGCCCCTGGGCGTTATAGTGTTGAATTGCTAGATCGACCACAGTTGGGCGCCAAATTTGAGAGTGTGCGTATAGTACGTGTGGCAAAAGTGTGCACTAACTGTCTTTTAAGCGTAAGATGCGATATACATAGATTTAAAATCTTGTTTTAAGTTAAGTCTTCTAAGTCCACACGCCATGCGGGGAACCCGGTAGAGTCTGTATCGACAATCTGTGGGTAAGTATAGTCCCCCGGGGATCAGACAAGGACCATCGGATGATAAGTCAATCTGACGTAGAAATTTTGAGCCCGGTGCCTAATCACATCCTGCACATATGCGATGGCCGAGGTTTCGTTTAGTAACCTCACTGGAAAATGACGGCAAACAGAATATATGCAATCAGAGAAGGCAGGAGTCTGCTGCCATACCCCACACCTCACAGGCATAGAGTATCAGAGGTAGTACAAGTGCTTTATAAAGGCGTAAGTTTAGGTGAGACCGGCATAGTGGAAGCCAGAACCGGTATAAGGTAACTACCGCCTCCTTAGACCTGTTCGTTGTCTCCCGCATATGTTCACGAAAAGTTAGGCACTAATCTAGAGTGTGAGGCAGTATTTTTAACACTTAAATGATTTCAGTCAAATTATATAATATATAAATTCTATAACATCCCGCCTTAAAGCAATATGTGTATGTAACAAGATATAACAAGTGTATATTACAGTCATTGTATAAGTTTATATTATTGTATACATGTTCAGTAATGTTATGTGAATGTATTACGGAATTTAATAATTAGGTGCTGTGAGAATAATAGGTTAAAACTTGCTAACAATGAGGTACCCTTGAGGCAATAAAAGTAGTCATACTAGTCATTATTGGAGAAACAATAATGTAAATTTTGTGACAGTTTATAAAATAGCCAATCAACAACCAGAAAAAGCTTTAGTTAAATGAAGGTATTCTATTGGACTAGGATTAGCCAATCAGAGACTTGAAATACAGAAATTTACAAATTTAGGAGGTAGAAATCTCGTCAGTTGCTTGTAGACAGTGCTCATAACTGGACGCGTTGGTAGCAGACAGTGTTGCTAACTGTATGCGAGATGTGTCCTCGTATTTGTGTGAGACGAAAATAGTTTTACATGTTAAAAAGTGCAAGTAATTAATTAAAGAATCTCACAGCTCTCTATATCAGTGAAGCGTTATTTAAATCGTGTCAGGAATTAATAAAAAGGAGTGAAGTAAAACTATAATCTGTGTAAGCTCACATTCTTCAGTCGCACCGCTCCCTGCTAAGGCAGCGAGGTAAACATAAATATGTAATATTTAAAGAAACAGTCAAATTACAAAGTTAATAATATTTTTAAACTTCGGGCGAAGGCTAACGGAAACTTTTTACCATACGTGAGGTTGCAACTACTTCAAGTTCGGTTCCCCAACAGTCGAAATACAATTCAACTCCTTCAATACAACAACCCATCTTCTTCAAGTGGCATACTGAGGTTCAGCCTGAGGGCTTTTGCTGCATGCCAACCCTCAATAGGGTTAAACCGCAGAGTGAACTATTTTAGGATGGGTGTTAAGGATAGCGTTTTTATTTTATGACGGAATGAAATGAAAGGAGGAAGCATTTTTCTCCTCGACGACTGTCAGTGACTGTCTCTTGGCCATTCCCACTCCTTTTTATACCGAAGTCCATGGCTCACTGGTCCACTGTAATTAGCACGGTGGCGCTATCTCTGTTTTATTGAATCAACTATTTAGAATAGCGCCCCTGTGTAGCGACTTTAGTAACTAATTATATTTTGGCCCATTGGGCCTTGACCAAAACCGTGGTTTTATCCGTTATGTAGGTTCCCAACAGTGCGCAATAAAGTTACCTCATAATTTAATTAAGGGATTAATATATAAAGTTTGAGTTACATTGTCTTTTCTTTTACATCAAATACTGTACTTTTTAAAGCAATACCCGCTTTCATTTAGCGCATAACACAGACGCCCGAAAAATTCTGATCCATAGTTTGGAGCTGAGGAAGTCCACTTTCCTCATAGTTCCTTTCTAATAATGCCAAATTTTCCTTGTTTTTCATTGAATTACAGGTTGTTTAACATGACGTTTTAAATGTCATTTGAGCTGAAAAAAAACATCTGAGAGTTTAGCCATTTGTACTGAAGTGTCCCAAATGAAATTCCGCTACAAATGATGCTTATTGTGGTTATGGATTTTTATGTATGAACTCTTCTTCACTTTATATATATTGCTACATTTCTCCAATGGTCAATTGTGCATCGAATAAACATAACCGTCGCAACGAAACCATCTATTGGGTGGGGAGGAGTGTGTCCGTCACCATACCTGGCGGCACCTATAATCCGTGCGCTAACACGATTGCCCTGTTTACTTACTTAAACCCTTCTATCTGGTCATAAGAACTGGAAAGTGTTGTCAGTTTCTAACCGCATATTTCTGGCATCTTTTCAAGAAATTTTCATTCATACGAGTGAATTTTTCGCGTGATATTTTATTTTAGTTTTTTTTGTTGAGTCGGTTTTGAGATTACCCTAAACATACAGATTCTATTTATATATGAATATAGATATTGTGACGAGCACATGGAGGCTTAATTTCATAGGCTTGACTGAGGCGACCCTTCTGGAATAGGTTGGTAGTTCTGGACCGGAAGGGTCTACTCAACTCTGGCGGGATGGGATCTTTCCTACGAGTAGCTTTGTTACGCGTTGGCAGGATATAAGATGGGAATTAAACGACTGGTCTGGTATGAATAGTTCTCTTAGCCTGCGAACCATTGTAATGTTAAAAGCCAGTGTGCTCGTCGGACCTACCTCGTGGCAAGTATGTAGTTTGGATGATTTGGGTTGTAAAATCCTCAAAATATAACCTTCCGGTAAATGATCAATTGCTTATTAAAATAGTAACTTGTTTAAATTGCAATAATTGCTTCCTTTTGGATTTTTCTTAACGTTCCTAATACACGTATAAGTTCAAATCCTTAGTTATGCATGCTTACTGATGTCGTTATTAGCTACGCACCTCTAATTTCCATGGCCACAAATATGAAAACACCAATGAATCACTTCGATTAGTGTAGGGCCGTGACAATAACATAACCAAGAAATTTAGGTGATGTAACTTGTTCTATTAGATATTGTTCATAAAAATTGTGCCTCATTTTTCGCGAAAATTCTAACTGGCATTTATCAGGTAGGTATTTGAGGTGATTTAATCCACAAATTTCACAACCTTTAGCCCTATGTATTGGGTTACCTACTCGGAAAACCGAATGGCGAGTCTGAACATCATATACACTATGTGATCAAAAGTATCCGACACCCCACAAACATACGTTTTTCATCATAGGTGTATTGTGCTGCCACCTACTGCCTGGTACTCATTATCCGCGACCTCAGTAGTCATTAGACATCGTGAAGCAGCTGAATAGGACGCTCCGTGGAACTTACGGACTTCGAACGTGGTCAGGTGATTGGGTGACCCTTGTGTCAGAAGTCTGTACGCCTAAATATCCCTAGGTCCACTGTTTCTGATGTGATAGTGAAGTGGAAACGTGAAGGGACATGTACAGCACAAAAGCGTACAGGCTGACCTCGTCTGTTGACTGACAGAGACCGCCGACATTTGAAGAGGGTCGTAAAGTGTAATAGGCAGACATCTATCCAGACCATCACACAGAAATTCCAAACTGCATCAGGATCCACTCCAAGTACTATGACAGTTAGGCGTGAGGTGAGAAACCTTGGATTCCATCGTAGAGCGGCTGCTCATAAGCCACACATCACGCAGGAAAATGCCAAACGACGCCTCGCTTGGTGTAAGGAGCGTCAACATTACGCGATTGAACAGTGGCAAAACGTTGTGTGGAGTGAAGAATCACGGTACACAATGTGGCGATCCGATGGCAGGGAGTGGGTATGGCGAATGCCCGGTGAACGTCATCTGCCAGCGTGTGTAGTACCAACAGTGAAATTCGGAGGTGTTATGGTGTGATCGTGTTTTTCCTGGAGGGGGCTTGGACCCCTTGTTGTTTTGCGTGGCAGGATCACAGCGCAGACCTACATTGATATTTTAAGCACCTTGTTGCTTCCCACTGTTGAAGAGCAATTCGGGGATGGCGATTGCATCTTTCAACACGATCGAGCACCTGTTCATACTGCACGGGCTGTGGCGAAGTGGTTACACGACAATAACATCCCTGTAATGGACTGGCCTGCACAGAGTCCTGACTTGAATCCTATAGAACACCTTTGGGATGTTTTGGAACGCCGACTTTGTGCCAGGCATCACCGACCTACATCGATACCTCTCCTCAGTTCCGCACTCCGTGAAGAATGCTCTGCCATTCCCCAAGAAACCTTCCAGGACCTGATAGAAAGTATGTCTGCAAGAGTGAACGATGTCATCAAGGCTAAGGGTGGGCCAACACCATATTGACTTCCAGCATTACCGATGGAACTTGTACGTCATTTTTAGCCAGGTGTCCGGATACTTTTGATCACGTAGTGTAGATAGCAGAGATTAATTTCATGCCCTCAAACTCGTGGGGCTCCACTCGCCTTAGTAGACAAATCTGTTGTTGTTTTTCACCAATTGCACTGGGGATTAATTGATCTGCATCGTTTTCCCTCTGGCTTCCCGATATAAAGTCTGTAAATTATCACTTTTAAAGCGTTTGCATTTGGCGAGATGTTGTTTGTTCAGGATGACATCTTCACAGAGAGTGCACTTGGGTGTAGGTAGGCATCGTATTAATAGAGGTGTTCTGCAAGGCAATCGTGGCCAGTTGCCATCCTATATAAGGCCACTGCAGTCTTCCTTGGCATTTTTGTATAACAATTCTATCTTTAATATTCTTATAATCTTTATCTTTTAATTTATCATCAAGTCTCTGTTGTCTTTTGAAATGTTGTTTAATGTTATTTAATTGTTTATTTATTTCTATTTGTCCTACAGGTTTTATTTGTTGTAATGCACCTTTCTTTGATAAATGATCTGCATGTTCATTGCCCAAAAGTCCAATATGAGCTGGGATCCATTGTAGAGTAACATGATTTCTAGTTTCAACTGCTTTAATTAGGCTTCTTATTTCTTTAATATTTCTTGTTGTTTTATTATTGTACTTTACTATTCAATCTATAGTTGATTTTGAGTCTGATAAGATGAATATTTTTTGTTTTATGTGTGGACTATATAAAATGTTCTGTAATGCTGCTTTTATAGCTGTTAATTCTCTATCTTAGTGGTTTGACTTTAGATACTGTGCAAAATGTTTACAGCATACTCCTGTGTCGGCATTTTTTTATTGATGAGGGATCCATCTGTATATATTCGGAGCCATTCTTTTTCTGGTATCTTTCATTTTCCATAGCCATTGCTATGGCTCTCATTTCATCTGGTATATTGTTTTGTTTGTGTATTGTATATATCAGGTCATTCTGATATTGTATATCAATGTATTCGATTGGACTCGTTACATCTGTTGCAATTATATTTGTTGTACTTATATTCTGGTATTTTAAATTATTAATATATGTTCTGAAGCTTATTTGAGTTTTTAAATTACTTATAGTATCTTCTGTGAGATACCGCTTGTAACTGTTTCTATTGTCTTGCAGTTTTTGTGCTAGAGTAATTGCTTTCAACTCACGTTCCAATTCTATAGCCATGTTTTTGTGAAGCTTTGTAGTACTGTAATTGATGTTGTTTTTACAGCTCCTGTTATTATTATTCTTAGTGAATTATTTTGTGAAATTTCTAGTTTACTTTTAAGTTTCTTGGTTACTGTTGCTAGTAGATCTCCTCCATACAATAGGTTAGGTTTTATTATATGTATCATTAAGGAGGTCCATGTTTCCATTTTATTCCTGCTAAAAGTTTTAAAAGGTTCTTTTTGTTGATCTTATTCGTTACATTCTTTACATGTTCTTTCATTGGTATACGTTGCTGTAGTTGCTTCTTGTAGTTTTTTGTTGTTGATTTGCAGGCATACATTTGCTGTTTTATATTGCATTGTGAATAGTTGATATTGAGTTTTTCCTGTATTTATTTCCACATTGTTATTATTAGTCCAGTGCTCTAGGGTTATAACTGTAATCTCCGTTGTTTGTAGTTTTTTGTCATGTTATCTTATGCTATTTTCTGAAGTCCATATTACCACGTCGTCAGCAAACATTCCTACTTGTATGTTACCTATTTTATTTAGTACATCTACTAGGTCGTTGATGTATATATATATATATATAGAAGAAAATGACACTTGTAACAGATCCTCGAGGTAGTACAACTCTCCTTTGTTTCCATTTAGATGTGGCTGTTTTGTATTGTACTGCAAACCATCTTCGGGATGGGAAGATTTGAAACCAGTTTAGCATGTGGACTGATATGCCATATGTCTTCATCTTGTACGAGCATAGTAGCATTTCTTCCCATACTGTGTTAAATGCATCTTTGAAGTCGACAAACGGTGCTAGAGTATTATTATTATTATTATTATTATTATTATTATTATTATTATTATTATTGAAATTTTCTTTAATGTCCTGTGTGAGTCTTACAACCTTGTGCATTGCTGAGCTGTCCTTCCTAAATCCAGCTTGTTCAGGGGCTAATAGGTTTTGTATTTCTAGTTATTATGTCAGTCTTGTAGTTACCATTCTTTCTAAGAGTTTTGCTATGTTTGATGTTCAGGATATCGGTCTATAGCTATCCATCATTTGAGTTGGTTTTCCTTTGTTAGTAGAAAAATCTGATGTGTTGCATTCGCATGACTTTCTCTATCCACTAAGGTTTATTTTTATGCAACTTGTATTCATTATTCTTACGATAGCTCATTTTTCTATGTACTTCTATCTAGAAGTAACATTCGTATAATATCCACATCTTCTTTATTGTGTAAACAGCGAATTCGAAAGTCGTATCCTTACCCAGGACGCCAAAAAGTGGGGACTAAGTTGTAAACAATTAATTGAGAGAACAGCTAATACATTCCAGAGAACAGATGTCATGAGGTATGATTATAACCTAGAAATTAGTGGCTTCTTTTTAAGCCTGCATGTAGGCTGCTAGCGCACTCTGTCGCTTAAAATGGACTTTCAATAAAAACTGGTCCCGATAAAATGGACCACGTCCTTCATTTTTGTGCTGCTTATATCCTTCGGTTCCAAGAAAAGGGAGCCTACAGATATGTATCTATGCTTGGGAAAGCCTTCGCACTTGCAATATCCTGTGTACGTGGAGAAGTAAGTACCATATCCTGCAGAGATGGCTACAGCATAAAGGATATTGTATAATCCCATTATGTGTAGATGTCTGCGCAGTGAGTTATGACCCGTAAGATAGCTAATACCACCCTGAGCTTAGATATAGTTAAATTCAAAAGAATCCTACATTGGTTATCGCCTGGACCCGAATTTAAACCATGGGCTTGTCTGGCAGTATTTTGTTTATTCCAATATCCAAGACGAGTCCTACTGGTTTTTGGGGTGTCTCGTACTTGATGCTTATGGGAGACACACCACAAAAAG
Organism: Deroplatys truncata; assembly: GCA_030765065.1. Taxonomy (NCBI): domain Eukaryota; kingdom Metazoa; phylum Arthropoda; class Insecta; order Mantodea; family Mantidae; genus Deroplatys; species Deroplatys truncata. Next base: position 22,777,076 of record CM060979.1, read on the forward strand.
GTTCGTGTACTACAAAATTAATTCCTGAGCCCCTCTTTGCTAGCACGTCCGCCATCTAATTACCACTAATACCTAAGTGCCCGGAGATCCAAACAGGGGTGACCAGGCAGCTAGCACAGGATCTATCCAACATCCTTTGGCAAACAATTTGGATGTTGGTTTAATTGCCTTAAGGGCTTTTAAAGCTGCCTGCCTATCCGAGCAGATAATCACTCCCGCCCTTTTGCCTGGAATATTTATGATATACAATGCACAGGATAGGATTGCATATATCTCAGCCAGGAAAACAGTGGTAAACCTTCCCAAGGGAATGGCAAGCCTGATCCTGGAGTTCCAGGTTCCAGCCTCATCTTACCCTCCAAAATAAGAACCATCAGTGAACCACATTTGGCCCCAGTTTTCAGGGGATACCCCTATGCACTAGTTCCACCACTGAAAAAAATCTAGACCTCATTAGGTTCCCTCCTATCAGGGTATGGGACATGTCTCTCGAAGCCTGGTTAAAACAAGGAAATGTTCCGTAAGGGAGCTTTAAGCGCCATCCCCCTAATGTCCAGAGATAATGTGCACTCAGCCTAGTGACCTCCTTCACAAACACATTGTAGCAATATTTCCGCCGATTAAGAACACATAAAAAGGAACTCTATAATAATTATGTTTTAGGAATTAGTAATAATTAATTAACATTCAATTTCATAAATGTCCATAATTTTAAAGCCATAGGATTAAAATTGTATAAATTGAAAGCCCTTCATAAGCTGTAAATATGTTTTAAGTTCCAATAGTATTTTTAAATAAATAAAGGCGTATTTGCATAAGAAAAACTGCAATATTTAGGCAAGAATAAGAGTAGCTTCGTTTTAGACTGTCCATTATGTTTTCCGAGCGTGGGGCCATAAAAATCGAAACCTTCTTTTGTACGCTATGAGGCAACGGACATTTCCTACAGTTAAGCTTTAAATTTTCAACCAGGGAACCAATAAACGCAGAGAATAAGTGCGAGAACCAATAGAAACATAGGAATACGCAGTGACATGTATTAAATTTGGAGGAGAGCAGTCGTTGAGAAATGGGAATGCGAGCGTGGTTTTGGGACAGTCTGCCATGATTCTCCGGTAAGGAAACACGCATAACGTTGAGCCAAAAAAAGAAAAGAAAAGGATAAAAGTTCCAAAATTTACGAAATGCCGCACCACAATGCAATTATAAAGTAATGCGTGTGGAATAATTATATAGAGTGTTAGATTGTCGTTGAAATTATTTTATCCAAGATAATAAATAACTTAACACGCCGCAAGTAATGAATTCAAGTTCGCGGGAATCAAAAGAACGTGATAGAGCGCCTTAAATAATTAGCCGGAGCAAAACGTTAGTGGACCAAAGGGTAGAAATATTCTTATATAAGAACCGTGCGGGGTAGAAAAAGAACAAGAATCTTGCAGGTTTTCTGGCAGAAATACGCGTTTTAGTGAGGAAGTGAAAACGTTTTCTTCAAGAACAATATCCTAATGTCACCCCTCCCGCAATCCCACCCTAACAATAACAGTAGGGAATTTCCGACCGACTCGCCGACAGTTGATCCTGAGATGCGACGTCCATAAGTGCTTCCTGACTGATATCGGTGGTCTCGAGTCCTGAAGACTTCACCCTACAACGACGCAGAGGTAAGAGTAACACAACAAAGTAGCGGCACAACGCTACAACATGTAAAGGAGGAAGGCCCACCAAAATCCCTAAGATGGGCTATGGCATAGTCCGCACGGCTCTAGTTAATCAAACATGATAATCTTTGCAGTGCATTAAACCTGAGTGCCACTGTCTTCACAGATGAGGCAGGCCATCTGACCAACGCTGCATAGGTTACAGAGGGCCTCATATCGAGGTATAGAGCCATCTGACCATCCTGGTCGGAGACCTCACCTCAGCCCAAAGGCTCTCAGCGTTGTTGGCCTTCTTTACTTTGTATTCCATATGCTTCTGCCAGCTCAGTGGATACTTCCTGGATACTTAACTGAATCAGATAGCTTTAGCTTCTTCCCAAAGAGAAGGGGCTCCACAATGTCATGGGTTAAGGAGAAACTAAACTGAATCGCAGACGAAGTCCGTGAAGTAAGACTGCCCTCTGATATTATCAGTGAAAGGATCACACGTGAGGTACAACAGGATATTTCTGTGATATTCGGTATTGCTAAAAAGAAACAAAATTAAGACGTGTTTCAAACTATTTAAATTATTATTTTATACCTGCATGAATACGAATATTATTTCCATGCCAGGAATATTCCCAGTCCTCAATATGAACTCTACACACCCGAAGCTCTATTCTCCCCCTATTTCTACATTACCAAAAGCTACACCTTTGTCGTACGCATAGGTAGCGAAGCTGGCTTCTTCCTTTCAAAGGCGGGCAACAAAGCTGTAACACAATACCCTTCCTGATGAACCTGCTTCTCAGAAGTCTTATGTTTACGATTATAAAGTAACTTGCCACCCTTTAATATTAACGTAAAATACTAATTAGCATTTAGATGAAGCTATATTTTCCAAAGTATCAGCCAGTAATTCTCTAAAATAGGGCATTTCTTTCGTAAATCATACTTTAAATCACTCATACTGTTATCCAATCAACTAACTGTTGAATTTGAGAGCAGAAGTCCCGGAAAGCTTTTAAGATATCAGACTGAAATGTTTAAGTTTGTTCTAAAGTCACTGATATACTTTAATCAATAAGTTTGTTTATTAATCTATGACTTTCTTAATTATACTATCAGCAATTATTTTTTTTAAATCTGATGTGTTATTTTCACATGACTTTATATACTTTCGGTCGCCAATAGTGGGCAAACAAATTATTCTTACGAAAGTTTAAGTTTATATTCCTATTAGCTACTTGATTTTAATCCAGATAAACATTTGCAGAAACAGCTACATTACACATTTCGTTATATATACACGAAGGGAACAGCGATAGTCGAATGTTTAAGAACTGGACGCTATATGCTGGTCTTAAAATTCCATACTGTTTCCATGACATCGCAAGAAACAACTGAATGTAGACAGGAATTAAAAAGAATGAGTATGGAACAATGCGAACATTTAATAACGGATGGCTTATGTCACAAAGAAAACGTTATTTGAAATAAATTGCGTGCTTTAAAGAGATCTGCAGAAGGATATACAAAATTCCTTCCGACTGAAGATAACTTCAAAGTCTATCCCCAGAAAATTCAAGATACACATTTAAATTTCTAAAAATGTTCCAAGTAAAGGGTAGTTTGGGGTGGGGAGGTTTTCTTGACAATCTTCGTGTCGCATCTTTAGAAGGTGCGGAACATATATACCAAGTTTGGTAATTATCCGAATTTTCTTTTTGAGCTTTGCTGTTCATAGTTACATACACTGAAATTTTTCTAATCTTTTGGGGAGGGGATTCAGGCAGCCTCAAAATATGAGTTTCCAGGGAAATCTCGATATAGAATTTTTGGGTGAAAAGTAATACCTTTTCTACTTACTATGTACGTGTAGAGTAAGTAAAACTGAAAATGTTTTAAGGGGAATGAATGATAAATTAATAAATGATAAATATTATGAAGCAGAAGGATTCCTGAAGCAAGTTCAGGAATCGAATCACGCAAGTACCTACGGAAGCTACTTCAGCTATTCTAATGTCTTCTTACGGCACGTGACGGGAATAGCTCATTCCCCACACTTGAGCAGCTAGGAAACCTCAAAGGTTATTTCGCAAAGATAAATTTAATCCCTGAGGAAGAACATGCAACATATGAACGAGGTTGAGCAATTACAGCTTTTAAAAAAGCACACAGGAAGCGCAACAACACGTGCTGCGTGGAAAAGTGAGCCAAAACAGCGCCTCTCTGAACATGCAAGGATAAAAGGAAAAGTGTTAGCGACTCCTTTGATGTTGTTTAAACACGATGATGCATGTTTTAGTTGCTTTTCTACACGCATCTGTGTTTGTCACTTGCAAGCAAATGAGGTACATAAACACTACCCTGAATGAAAATTAAACTAATAACGGCGCTAAAAGGAAACATCAAAACTGTATGAATCAGTGAAATCTGGTATATGATGTGACGTAACCGAGCTAGGCGGCGCCGTGGTAACGTGTGTAACCGCATTCGGGATGTCGTGCGTTCGACCCCCAGCGCCGCCCACTATGACCCATGGGTTTTTAGTGGTTTTCCCGAATGCTGGGGTGGTTTCTTCTCTAGCACTTCCTTTCATTCTGTTTCTTTCCCATCTTTCAGGTGTGCTTCTAGGTTTCGTGGCGTATGGTTGTGCCGGATAGATGGCGCGGATGCATGCGCAACGGAAAAAGTATTCCGCGTGGACACCAGAGGGCTGCTTGAACGCTAAGAAGGGCATCGCCCTCTCTCGGTAGTTCCAGCAGTGGAGCGCTCTGCGAGCTTGGAAATGTTAGGGGCTTCTCGCGTCTCTGTAGCCTATCTGCCTCCGGCCTGTCCTGTGGTTTCTTCACCTCATCCCTTACTCCAGCGGGATGGTAGCCACACCTTAGTAGGTCGCAGTACGCGAGATGCCCCCCTCTTGAATAAACTATACCTATGATATGACGTAAAATAATAGAACTGATTTAATGTGTGGTTACCCCTGGATAACATGTTATATGTACCTCCAATGTTTACTGCAGGTTGTAAACAATATCTATTAGTAACGAAAAGATATTCAACATAGTAAAAGTTGCAAATATTTTGTTACATGTTTGCATTTCCCCACAACTGAGAGTAACTGGGGAAAGAAATGCCAAAAGTTTTAGTTTTTGAAAATTTTAATACAGGGTTGCGCAGAAAGGATAGCCTGATTTGAGTCGCGTAGTACGGAGGCTTGTATTGCGCCTGCGCGGTGTGTGTATGTGTAATGAAGTGGAAAAAGTCTGCCATTTACAATTATGAATGCGCGAACTGCAGAGCACCGCTCTTTCGCTGTGGAAACATATTAACAAATAATAAGTCTCCCATTACTGTTCAACGAATCTCTCGTCGCTATTTCAAGCTGAAGTTCCTTATCACCGAAGAACCATAAGCTGAGTGAACCAATTTTGTACCACTGCATCTAGCCTTAGGATAGAAGGTGAAGGACGCTCAAGGTCACAACGAACTCCTGCGTGAGTGGAGGAAGCCCGCCAAGCTTTTATCCGCAGTCCTCGGTGTTCCACTGCCAGGCATGCTTCAGCGCTAGCAATGTCGTTTTGTTCTCTGTAGCGTATCATCCATGGTGATCTACACTTCCACTCCTACAAGATGCAGCATGTGCAACTGAAGGAACGTGACACAGTTGCAGCGGACTTCCTTGGTCACTTAGCAGCCGAACCGCAGATCTTGAACAACTTAGTGATGTGTGATGAGGCACATTTTGAACTTAGCGGCGGGTGTCAACAAGCAAAATTTCCGGGACTATGCACCAGGTAACTCACGTGTGCTACATGAGAAACCGCTCCATAGCGAACATGTGACAGTGTGGTGTGCCCTTACTTCATTTGGCATCATAGGCGCTTATTTCTTTGAAGGCCTAACGGGCCGTGCTGCTACAGTTGCTAGTGATCGCTATGTGGATATGGTTAACGCCGTTCTTCTTCCAACACTGGCCAACCACAACCTACCTCAGATATGTTCCAACAAGGCGACACAACAGTTCATACGACACGACGATCTATGAATATTTTGCGGCCTGGGTTTCAAGGCCGATTAATTTCCATATTTGGAGATGTCCACCAGCCAGCACGGTCGCCACATTTGACTACCCCTTGACTTCTTATGGAGATATCTGAAGAGTGAACCTTAAGGACCGAATAGAGACGCCGTGCAGGGTATCCCCATGGGTATGCTACATCGTGTAATGCAGGCTTTCGTTCACCGCTTGGAGGAATGTGTATAATGTAATAGTAGTCATTTATCCGCTGTCATATTGTTACATGCTAGAGTGAGGGCCAAAAGGCAAAATTTTAAATTTTGATCACCCCAACACGCACTTGGGGGAAGCGTAGCTACAAACGGCGAGAGGACCAGGAACTTGGTGTCTACATTCAGTTGAAGGCGTGAGGTTTTTTGACAAATTATACACAAATATCACATCTTTCACATTGCCTGTAATTTACTGATAAAACACTTGGTGGCCCTACATTCCACACAGGGGAAAAAAGGAATAAGGGGAGATGCCACGCTGTCGAGAACTGGCCACACCCGACCTACTCCTTACACACTTACTCACAAAGTGACGCTCACACAAAAAGTAACGCTAACTATATATCCCCCTCCTCAACCCTGGCTAGCCAGAGGAGATTTAAAACAAAGCCTACTCTCTCTGGCATGGTCGGCGCTGAAGGAGAAGGCTCGTTCAGCCGAAAGAAATATTCAGTCACCCAATAATACTCTTGACAATGCGACACAATAATGCGTCTGGTATGACAAAACTTACTAATACGCCACAATATTCAAGAAACAGTAAATGTTGTCTCTAATGATTAAATAGCACATCCTTACCTGGGTTTTCAAATAAATTGCTCTACTACTTATAATATGCTGGTCTGTTTATATCCTATTGTTTATTTCTGCCCAACCCTGTATGAGTAAACAAAGAAATGACTGTGCAGAAGCTCAAAGCTCTTGCTCTAGCTCAAATATCTTCTCAGATGATACAATTAAACATTTTTAGTTAGCGACAAAAATGTAAATTTTTTAAAACTGCCTTGCGCATTCATGTTTGTCAGAAATATGATAGTGGCATCTCCTGATACTCTAGTACAAAGAAAATAAATGTATTTGATTGAAGTTGATGTCATTAGTTGTGCAGATATAAATTTTTGTTCTGTTGACGTTGTTAAACTTTCCCTTGTTTTTGGCAATAATGAAATCTAAGGAATAAATTTCATGTGCGAAAATGTAAAAACGAGAAAAAATGGATACAGAAAGGGTGAAGTGGAGTTAAAAGGGAGCGCACAGGTGATTTAAACATGTCGCCTGGCTTTTAAAAATAACGGATCTTGACAGACGTTTGGCCAAAACGATTCGCAGCTGTCCATAGAATATTAATATGATACAAGTAAAAAATCCAAAATTTTGTTATTCTCACTTAAAACTCGGTGCCAGTGTCCCTTAATTGAATTTCCTGTTTAATCTGATATATACTGTGACGCAGTTATGGACCTCGCTTATCGCGTAGAAGGCGCCGCCGACCGACTGGCTGGTTGGAAAGATAAGGAGATATAAGGCGAGCGCTTTCTCCGCGACGTAAACTCTAGAAGCGTTTCGAGACATAAAGGGATTCTTCTGGAAGATCTCCCCTGTTTCGAAGCTTCCAGAAGCTCCCGCAGTTGTATATGAGCCAGCGTGCTTACTCTACGAGTGAGGTTGTGAGTACAGTTTTGACATACAGCGAGTGCTGCTTCTGTGACAAATTAGACATATCTTGTGGTCGACGCCGCAGTGAGTGAAGCGGAAGGAGGAATAAATTACTTCGCGCGTATTTAAATACTCCACTACGACGCGAGAAAAAATGAAGTAACTGAGAATGAGCTAAATTACAAAATTAAAGTGACGTGAAAATTGATTTGGATCAAATTAGTGAAGTGACATTGATAACTGAACAAGTCAACGTATATTGTCAGTTTATACGGACTGCTTATCTTTGAAAGTTGTTTAAAATGAAACTGCATTTTATACTATTGAAAAAAAAAATTGAGTTTTATTTATGGACGCTCTTTAACTACTATAGTTCTTAGCGTCCCATTCTATATTGGGCGTGAAACACCTCTAATTTTGCTCAGAGGCCTCTTTATCAGGCTTGAGGTTCTTTTACGTGCCGTAAATCGACGACACGGGACCACCGGCTTTACTTCCCTTCCGAAGGAAGCATTTTATACTATGAATTCTGCACTACTTCACATAAAAAATATCTACTCCTGCACACTTAGGGGTAGAATGGTAAACTTTATCCCATTTTTAAGGGAGATTTTGCTCTGCAAATTGGTACTGCTGTTAAGTATGCCAGCTTCTCAGGCCCTTGGTTCACAGGGGCGGCTGGTGACACTAAACTTTGATGGTTCACAAAGTTATAGATAGCTGCAATTTCAATGCGTTAAAGCACTGAACACTACACCGTAAAGTTTGCTTTATAATATTAGTTATCAACAGCTAGACACTTCCAAATGTTTATTATAAATGTATATGTAGCTGTGCTATTATAAACCATGTTTCTTGGAAGAAGTTGTGAAGATGCTAAAAATCATTCACATCATGTTTTATTCATGGCTTTTCAGTACATCTTCAGCACGAAATAAAACTCAAGGAAAGCGAAATAGGGCGCTTTTAACAACACATCCACTCAACCAGTTATATACGTACATCGCTGTTATTAAAATTCCCGTTAAAACAACTTGGTTTTAACAGTTGAGTGATGTTTAGATTTAGTATAGGCCTATCAAGACGTTTAATTTACTTTCCATTTCAAGTTTAGTTTCGAAAAAGGTTGTTTCGGAATTCATTGTTTTCCGTATATCACCGTATACCTGTATTTCATTCCGATTCACCAATTGAAACTCAGTACAACGTAAGGTTCAGTATATGGATGGCCAGCAGTGAGTCAAACATTTACTATAAAACCAAATAGGGCGCTGCTTATGCGATGAAAATCAAAGCGATCATCCTATTCCACTCTCTCTGACTATTAGGTTAACCAACAACATAAAGCCTTATGTCCCGCACTTCCCCACCACACACCTCTGTGGTCCCTTGGTTCGTCATGCCCTATAAATAGCCATTATATGACATTGGTTGCAGCCGGGAGTGCACTATTTGGGTACCTGCAAACAATATAGCGCTTGCTCAAGTTCACTACACAAGATCAGGTCGGAATGAACCCGAAATGTACGTATAAATGGTACGGATATTTACATTAAAGCGAAAGCCAGGATTATGGTTCTAGCACAAACGTGGTGCCGTATTAAAAAGCAGCCCCTGATGGTTTCTTTCTTTGCAAATATGCGCCATTTTTCTTCTCAATTCGTGCTTTGAAGATCATTTTTTTTTGTGAATGGCATTTTGAGGTTTTCTAACAGATAGCTAAACTAAGGGTGATTTATGAAGAACTGACACATTTATTTCTTTAATTGTTTGAAAACAAGTTATGCTAGCGACAACTTATTATACGCGAAATGCAGAATTTTGGGAGATACCATACCATACCATGCTGCCAACGGCCATACCATGCTGAAAACACCGGTTCTCGTCCGATCACCGAAGTTAAGCAGCATTGGGCGTTGTCAGTACTTAGAGTTGACACTACCAGGTTGAAAATACTGGTAACTAAATATAAGGACCAATTGTAAATAGTTAAGTACCTCGAAAATAGTTACGTACTTTGTAAGTTGTTAAGTACTTTGTAGATAGTTAAGTAAATGGAGAATAGTTAAGTAAATTGTGAATAGTTAAGTAAATTGTGAATAGGGAAGTAAATGGTGAATAGTTAAGTAATTGTGAATAGTTAAGTAAATTATAAATGGTTCAGTAATTAGGGATTTTAAAAGCTTTGTTAATATTTAAAATTGTATTGTTAGTCTTGTTTATTATTATTATTATTGTAAGCTAGTCCTGGTGATGTAAATTTTGTACGGTTTAATTCTGCCACCGGGAAGTACCCAATTGCAGAATAAATAAATACATACATACATAATTTACCTCTATAGCAAATGTTGAAAATGTCCTCCATCCTGTATAAGGCACAACTCAAAACGCAGTTCCATGTTACTGGCCACTCGTTGGAGGACTCTGTTGTCAATAGCTTGAATCTCCTGTGTAATGTTGTGCTGCAGATCGTCTAATGTCTGGGGACGTGTGGCATAAATCCTGTCTTTTAAGTAACCCCATAGAAAGAAGTCCGACGATGTCAAATCCGGAGATTTCGGTGGCCACAGGTTCTTGGAAATCATCCGGTCGTATGGCATGTAGCGCCTCCCTGCTGAAAATATGCTTGACTCAGCTCTACATCGTCTAGTTGCTCAGCCAACTCCATGAAAATCTGTCAGTACTCTGCAGTGTTCACATTGTTTTAGAAAAATTGGCTCCACTATTCTCTGAGCGGATATTGCTCACCAAACTCCGATTTTAACCGGGTGCTTAGGTGCTTCATGAATAACATGTGAATTTTCACTGGCCCAATAGCGTGAGTTAATTGAGTTCACATAGCCAGATAAATGGAACCATGCTTCATTAGTGAACCATGTGATGGACAATATGGCAGGATTTTTCACAATGAACGCCTGAAACCAACGACAATAATTCAGTCTCCATCCTTATCTGGTTCCTGTAACTGATGGACAACCGTAATCCTATACGGCTTTAGGCCCGCACTTTTCACAGCTCTCTGGCACATTGAGTAGCTGTACCCTGTCTCCTGCGAAAAACGTCTTAATGTCTTTTTGGTTGACTGAACCAGTCGTGCTCTTACGTCAACAATAACCGTGGGAAGCCTAGATGAACGAGTTTTGCCTTTTTCACTCACCAGAGATGCAGTTGTTTCCAATTTGTTTACCAGTCCCAGTATTGTGTTTCTTTGGGGAGGATTCCGAACACCAAATTCTCTTTGGTATGCCCTTTGAGTAGCTGTGATTGAATTCGTAATCCAGTATTGCTTTACAAGGAAGAGTTGTTAATTTAATGTGTACTAGTACAAAATCTCAAAAAAGTTGCCGACAATAAAACTAACAATTACGAATAAAACATGAACATCTGCGCATCTAGTGACAGGAAATTGAAACTCCAGAACATTCTGCTTAATTTGGTGCTAAAATTGGGGTATTGAGTGAATTCCGAACAGAATAATTAAAGAAATAAATGTGTAGTTATTCATTTTAGAAATAAAAGCAACTACTTTGTGCAATCGTGGATCTAATTTTATATTAATAATGTGGTTGACTATATATGTTAAAAATTAACTAGTAATAAATTTTAATTAAAAATGACATGGTTAAGACAATAATCCTATCTTCCTTATTAAACGAAGTTCATGGATAAAAAGGCCTGTGTATTTAGAATATATTCAGCTACATCCTGCAAAAATTTGTCTGATACCTTATATAGCCTGAGATAATGCGTCATGAATTTAGTAGATTTAACATCGATAGGATGTGGTCTTTCATTCTCCCGTTAACGTTTTAGCACAGGGACGTAAACCTTGTTTTTAAATTGACGCAGTATTTTATATCACAACACTGTGAATGCCAGAGTAATTGTAGTGTAAATTAGCATTATTGTATGATAATGATTTGAGATGTTTGTTAATTATAAGCATTGTTAGGAAATAAGTTTACACGACCTCACTGAAACTGACAATAGGAGCGTATAACAATGAGCGAAGGGGTGAGTTGTTTATTAATTAGAAGAGACAAGCAAATGACGTCAGAGTAGCGCGCTTTTCTTTAGAAATAGAGGGCATATCTTCCCTAGAGCATATGTGTTCGTAATTTTGATTGGATATAAAAATAGACGCTAATGTTGGCGCGCTTTATTAACCAATAGCAGCTCGATTATAATCTTTAGGCATATCGGGGTGAGGGAGTATAAATTATGAAGCCAGAGACACGTATTGCAGTAGTTGCTGCCTGTGTGGGAGTTTGCACGCAGCAAAAGCGAGCAAACTCCCACACAGGCAGCAACTACTGCAAAAATCTGAAATTTACAAAAAAAAACGCACCAAACCAGTGCAAAAAAAAACAACAAAAAAAACAAAAAAAACACGACACCACCCCTAGCATACATAAGGGTACTAGTGAAGAGAGAGAGACAGGACCAAATAGAAGCAGCGCACTACCTCCAGAATCTCCTACAATGAAACAAGAAGAATACCAACCTACAATCATTAACATGACTGGCCATGGTTACCACGCCACCAATTAAAAACAAACAACCACAGACAAAATATCCCTCATCCTAGTCCCAAGACAAATACAAAACACCAGACCGAGAAGTGTGTTGTATTTAAAAAAAACGAAGACAAAAAACACAAAAATTTATTAAAAAATTATAATAAAAAAATTAAATTAATTTTTTTTTAAAAAGGCATTAAACCACAATAACGACAAAAACTATGATAGCCTTAATAAAAAAAATTAAAAAACAAATAAACAGACACAAAAATAAGAGGCAATGGTCACCACTACAAAACCCCAAGACTAGACACTCAGCACCTGCGTGCTACCCACCTTCTCCTTCGTCCCCTCCCCCACACATAAACCATCACTTACCATCGAACTGCTGTTGCCGAGTAATTTCGGAACATCGAAGCCACTCCAAATAATAACAACCATTTGGCTGAAGAGGGACATAAACCCTAACCGGCCATGGTTAGCCTAGGCTAACCTAAATTACGTATTTCTTCTTCTTCTTCTTCTTCTTCTTCTTCTTCTTCTTCTTCTTCTTCTTCTTCTTCTTCTTCTTCTTCACGTATTGCTCAGTCCAACAGAATCATTCACGCGTTACACGTCACGCAGTTTAAGAGAGTCATTCATGGGTTACACGTCGCACAGTTTAATAGAATCATCCACGGGTTACACGTCGCGCAATTCTACAGAATCTCTCCCATCGTAAAGTTAGTTAAAAAATGTGAAATACGCGAATTAATAATGTGCGGCAAATAAGTGATTATAGTTAATTCGAAAATGTAACAGTTTCAGTCGGGCGTGTATCAAGAGTAAATATGAGAAATTAAAGAAGTGTGACGGCAATAAAAGTGTAAAAACAAATTCTTTTATCAGTGTTATCTTTTAGTAACAACTCTTTTCCGTTTACACACCCTGTTCAAGAGAGTTGCTCGACTGAGTAATATTAGTTAGCCGGAGGACAAAGAACCCAAAATTCAAACTAGTAATACAATAACAGGCGCTCAGCAAATAAGATAACACGAACTTACCGCGACAATATTTTAAATTGTGTTCTGACTTTACATCTTCTCTAATCTCGCACTTAACTTTACTTCATTTTAAAAGTATCAATACTTACTAAAACAAACTGTTTTAAGATGCAATCACCTTGTTTCCAACTTAATACTATGGGTATAAAGGATGAAATTAACGATAAAAACATTTATACAAAGGTTGTCAAATGAAGACTAATAAACATCGGCTGACAGGAAAATGAATCCGATTATAAACTTAGCCTAGCAAATGAAATAAAATAAAATTCAATTGGAATAAACATATACACAAGTATAGGTATATATCTGCCTTACAACGAAAGGAAATACATGCTTTAGACTCGGAGACTGGAGGAAACAGAAACTGACTAACGATTCTTTCAGCATAATCTGTCCATTCTGTGCTGGGGATGAAGGCTGGGCACATATTTTGTCAGAATGTGCACAGTAGGAGAACCAGCGAAAAGTTAAATTCACAGAAAAGGTCTAAGTCCAGGAAGAAGGAGATTGGCATGTTGGGATCTACTGGCTGACCAGAGAAACTGGCAGTACATGGACAATTTCCTGGTTAAAATGCATGAAGCCAGATAAAACAGTTACAGATACAATTTATCTTTTTACTTTTTTTACTTTACCTTTGTTTACATTTAACTTACGTTTTAAATTAAATTTACAGCCAATGAAACATGCACAGATTTGTTTTGACGTAAGTTTATATGTTTGTACTAATACATATACTTTAACTGCCTACCTACCTAACATAATCACAAAGAAATAGAAAAGGAAAGATACTACCAGCTCATTCAAGAAATAGCACTAGAATAAGTAAATTAACAATTAAAGCAAAAAGCGTAAATATGCTGTACGTATCAAACCAGAAAATCTTTAAAAAATTCTGATGTGTTGCGCTCACATGATTTTCTCTACTCTTGTACAAACTATTTTTATAAACGCTTATTCTCATCTACTATGTTAATCGAGATAAACATCTGCAGAAACTATCTTATTGCTAATTTTCTTGTAGATGCAAGGGGAATTGGTAGGCTTTAAGCGATAGTCAAATATTTTAAGAGCATGTTGCTATGTGGAGAATTCCATTCTCTTTGTGTCCAGGACATTTAAAAAAAAAGAAACCAATAACGAATTCCCATTTGAGAAAACGTTTAAGTATTGAAAAAATCAAACAAATTAGAAATCTCTCTGAAATGGTTTACTCGAGGAGAGAGGGAGAGAGAGACACAAAAATTGTGTGTTTCAACGAGATGTACATTTTTTATGTAGTAAACTTTTGTCTCTCTCTTATGGTTTACCAGTTTTTAGAAAGTCATTCAGAATGAAGAGAACTTTTGGGGACATTCCCAGAAAATTCAAGATGTAAATTTCATTTACCATGAAAATATGGTAAATATATGATACTTTAATCAATATCCTCAGAGCCATTTTTGACAAAATCAAAATTTTCGAAAAATGTTCCATTCAAAGAGCAGTCTGAGGTGGGGAGGTTTCGTTGAAAATCTTTGTGTCGCATTCTTGGAGGATACTAAAGTCAAATACCAAGTTTAGTATTAATTCAACTTTTTTTTTTGAGTTATGCTGTTTAAAAATGCTTTATTTGGATTCAGGACACCTCAAAACATGTATTTCCGGTGGAATTTCTTAACGAATTTTTGAGTGGAATGCAATACTTCCCCATCTTCCTATACGTAGTAGAGAAAGTAAAAAGGAGAACTAATGAAAACTGTAAGAGAGGATGTGAGCATTTGTACAACCTGTACTTTCTCCCCTTGCATATATCTCAACAATACAATCAATTAATCACAAAATCAATTTAATTTTTGATCTGAGGCTTGACTATGATCAGTGAGCAGCGACTTTAACCTGCAAGCAGTTTGTTACTGGTGAGAGTGAAATAGGAAAGTGCTTGACCCACTTCTTTGGATTACCATTTCTTGATGTAGACGTTATTGAAAACTATAACTGTATTTTAAAAATTTTTGACTAAGCCTTAATGTCTATTTATTAGATAAGGTTATAATTTTAAACAAAGAACAAAGACAAAATTTTAACCACACGTTCCTCAGAACGCTTCATCAACCTACAACGTCTAGGAGCTAACATATCCCGTTCTTCAGAGATTTCTGCCTGCTATAGCTTTGTGGGAATTCATGGTGACCCGATGCAGCTTTTATCGTAACTTCAACCCGTAGAAGAAAAGTGTAATACTTTCATTGGAACATTAATGACAAGCCATTAATTGTTTCTTAATTTGGGTATCGGTGGGTTTATCCCTTTATGGGCGCTTCCCTGTGATCTCTAGGCTTAGGAGTTAGGAGTATTCAAATGGAGAAGCCTCCAGTAACTTCAATACAGAACCGCACGTAGGCCATTTTTATTTCCAACGTGACCCCTGAGAGAAAGACATGTAGGGGAGCCCCGAAGGAATGACCAGATCCGGCCGACGATGTGCACTAGCAAGACCGGGATCCCTGAGCCGACTAGCCTTGCCTTAATCACCCGCACCTAGCAGTCCCGTCTTTGCAAAGCAGAAATTTCACTGTCTTGCCATAACACACCCATCGCTGTCGCCTGGCCTTACAAACTTGAAACAGCTGAAAGGAAAATGGGCAGGAAATTCGTGATAGAAAGACAACCATCTCAGCATTCGTCTATCTACTGGGGGAAACCACGAAAAAATACACAAGGTAGAGTGGCCGGCCCGTCGGGAATCGAACCCGGGACCTTGCGAGTGCGAGTCTCACGCGTTACCCTGGAGCCATCTCCCTCTGTATCTCTAAAGGTTTACCGAGCGAGGTGGCGACGCAGAATGTGTGAGAGTCGCTTCCGATCACTCCGACCCATAGTTTTTCGTGGTTTCCCCGGGTCAGCAGGGGAATGCTTTGGTGGCTCATCTTCTACCACGACTTTCCTGCTCCTCATTCCCTGTACCCACCATCTCGTTCACTGTCATCTGTTTCAGAGTTGTAGCACCAGGGTTTCAGCGGGTTGTGGCTGGGCAGTGGATGTGTGCTTTGTAGAAGATACTTCCCTGGCGTCGTTGCGGGATTGCTTAGTTAGGACTCGCCTCCAGGTGCTCTCAGACAGCTGCCCCTTCGTGGTTTAGGGGCTTGTGAGTAAGGCTTGGGTGGCGTACGATGCTTAGATCTGGAAACGTTAATGACCCCGACCTTGCTTGGTCCGTCGTCTACAGATAGGATAGTTGTGGTCTAATTGCGGTGTTCTGTCCTGCTTTCTGGGGCCCCGGCGTCCGCACCTTTATTTCTAAGGTTGGCACAAACACAAAAACGCAAGATTAATGCCGTTTCTTGTAGAGCCTGGCCAAGGACAACGCATGCAATCGCTGCAGTGCATGGCATACGGCACATCTGTCAGCAAGTTACAAAGGTTTAATGTGATTCCGACCAATCTACTAACATGTAATCGAATTGCGGACGTGTGTATCAGGCGGTCCCTAGTGCTATTAGCTGGAGTTGCTCTCACCTCATCCTAACCGCAACCAATTAACCTGGCCATGTATATGCCAGTGCGGTTATCCCTCCAACATTGCTGCAAAAATTAATCTTGATCCAATTATTATATTGTTCCGGATATCTCTCGCTACATCAAGTGACACTATTGTGAACGACAATTTTGTCGAGTCAAACAACCAGGTTCGGCAATCCAGCACAGGATTATATTCAATGTCTGCTTGAAATCCTATTTGTTTTTTATATTGTCAGTAATTGACTAAATAAGGGCATAGATTTGTTAATTACTGCTAAAATGTGATAGAAACTCCAATAACCATAAATGCAATTCATTTTCTAAGCTACGCGCTGTTTCAGAACTTTATCACTTTACTCCATTAGTAATGTTAGTTGGCTATATTTATGATTTTAACATTTTGCTTTATTCCTTCTTTACCCTAACACAATACCGGCCTTCACCAGAAATACTTGCTTCGAGACCAACTCATTTTTAGTTCCTATGAATAGTATAACAAAAAAAAAAGAAAATTCGGATACATACCAAACTTGATATTTAGGTTTAGTAATTTCCAAAGATGCGACATGAATATTTAGAAGAAAATCCCTACATCCCCAACTACCCGTTACATGGAACATTTTTCGACATTTCTGATCTTCTAAAAATGGCTCTAATGATTTTGATTAAAATACTACATATTAAAGATGTTTAAATGATAAATAAAATGTATATCTTGAATTTTATGGGAATAGCCTGTGAAGACCTTTTCATTCGGAAAGAATTTTCTATAATATTGTATAACTGGTAAACGTTAAGCGATAGACGAAAATGCACTTCACAAAAAGTGTAGATCTGTTTAAAACACACAATTTATTTCAAATGACCTCCTTTTGTAGCATCAGCCATTTTCAAAATATCCGTTATTAAGGTTTGATTTGTTCAATACTTTATCATTCTTACGTCCTGTTGATTTTCAGTTGCTTACCGCGATGTCATGGAAACAGTAGGGAAATTTTAACGCCAGCATATACAGTCCAGTTCTTAAACATTTAACCATCGCTATTCTCTTTGTTTGGTAATGAAATGTGTAAAGTAGCTATTTCTGCAGAGGTTAACTCGATAAAAAATTAACTTTAGTAAGAACAATTGTATACCCACTAATAAACAGCAGGGGTAGAGAACGTTATGTGAATGCAACTCATTAGAGTTTTAGAAAAAGGTCGATGTGCCTGCTTGCATGTATCTGTGAACAACATAATTCATAATCTCATGTTAGATAAATACTCTACTTTATATTTGAAATCAGTATCTTCCAAAGGTGTGGCAAAGATTTTCAAGAAATCTTCCCTCACCAAACTAAACTGTATATAGAAATGCTTTCATTCTTCTTGATTTGCTCAACGGCTATGACGAGTTTAATTAAAGTACAAGCTTAAGATATTCGTGGTACAAAATTAATGGTATATATTGAATATCGTGTGAAATCCTCTTAATTCTAAAGATCACTTTATAATTTTATACATTTTCGTAAAACTGGTAAATTATAAGACCTAGACAAGAACTTACTAACCAGAAAATACACCATTTATTTCCAATAACTTTTTACTTTCTACTACGTATAGTAAGTAGGGGAAGTATTGTATTCCACCCAAAAATTCTATACCGAAATTTCACCGGAAATACATGTTTTGAGACCCCCTAAATCCAAAAATGTATTTTTGGAAACATGTCCGTGTGTGTGTGTCTTTGAACAGCATAACTCAGAAACGAACAGTCGGATAAACACCAAACTTGGTATTTAGGTTCAGTATCTTCCATCCCAGCTTACCCTTTACATGGAACATTTTTCGAAAATTGTAATTTTCTAAAAAATTGCTCTAACGATTTTGATTAAAATGTCATATGTTTAGGATATTTTCATGACAAATGAAATGTATATCTCGAATTTTCTGGGAATGTCTCCAAAAGTATTCATTGTGAACTACTTTTGCATAACTGGTAAACCATAAGAGACAGACAGAATTTTACAACACAATAAATGTAGATCGGGTTAAAATACACAATTTATGTCGTATACATTTTTGTTGTTGAGTGAACCATTTTCGAGATATTGCTTGTTATTCCCTTAAACTTTCCAATACTTTTTCTCAAATGGGAATTCGTTATTCATTTTTACTTTCTCTAATACAGATAGTATGTAGGGGAAGTATTGTATTCCACCCAAAAATTCGATACCGAGATTTCACCGGAAGTATATGTTTTGAGACCCCTGAATCCAAAAAAAAGCATTTTTGGAAACATGTCCGTGTGTGTGTGTGTCTGTCTGTCTGCCTGTCTGTCTGTCTGTCTGTGAACAGCATAACTCAGAAACGAACAGTCAGATAAACACCAAACTTGATATTTAGGTTCAGTATCTTCCAGAGATGCGACAAAGGTTTTCAAGAAAATCCCCCCACCCCAGATTACCCTTTACATGGAACATTTTCGAAAATTTTAATTTTTTCAAAAATGGCTCTAACGATTTTGATTAAAATATCATATGTTTAAGATATTTTTATGACAAATGAAATGTATATCTCGAGTTTTCTGGGAATGTCTCCAAAAGTATTCTTCATTGTGAACGACTTTTGCATAACTGGTAAACCATAAGGGATACACAAAATTTTACTACACAAAAAATGTAGATCGCGTTAAAATACACAGTTTAGGTCATATACATTTTTGTTTTGAGTGAATCATTTTGAGATATTTCTTGTTGTTCCCTTAAATTTTCCAATACTTATACTTTTTCTCAAATGGAAATTCGTTATTCATTTTTTTGGTCTTGGTAATGCAAAGAGAATGGAATACTCCACATAGCAACCAACTCTTAAAATATTTGACTATAGCTCAAAACCTACCATATTCCCCTTGTATTTACAAGAAAATTAGCAATAAGATTAACATCTCGATATCTCGATTAACATGAAGCATATGGAGAATAAGCGTTTGTAAAAATAGTTTGTACAAGAGTAGAGAAAGTCATGTGAATGTAACACATCAGATTTATACTGTAGTATTAGTCCAAGTTATCCCTTATTATTCGTTTGTATTTTTCAATACCTTGTATTTTATAAAGTGCTGTTGCTATTCAGCCTGTTCAGTAACTTTCTACACCCTGAGAGGGGAATTTTCTCGAAAAACTTCATGACACATCTTTGGAAGTTAGAGAACTCAAATACCAAGAGTGGTATTTATCACACATTACGTTTTTAAGTTATGATGTAACATACGCGCGAGCACGGGCATGCGCGGAGCTTTTTCTAAAAATACTTTTCTGGATTGAGAGGCCTCGAAATGTATTACCGGTGAAATCTCGATATGGTATTTTTGGGTGGAATACATACCTTCTTGAGCCAAAAGTTTCGTGGTAGGAAAGGTAAAAGGTATCTACAAGTATTTAAAAATTCACACTAATAACAAAGAATATCTCAGAAATGGTTAAAGCTAGAGAAATATTTGACACGAATTGTTTACTTTAACGAGATCTATATTTTCTGTGTAGTGTGATTTTGTCTCTTACGGTTTAGCAGTTATACAAATGTCATTCATAATGAAGAGTACTTCACAGGCATTCCCAGAAAATTCAAGGTATATATTTAACTGGTATTTTAATCAAAACTGTTAGTCATCCTTGAAAAAGTTTAAAAAAAGAGAGAAAATTCTTCCGTGTAAAACGTAGTTTGGGGCAGGGGATTTTCTTGAAGATTTTTGTGAAAGACGCCTGTACTTAAATACCAAGTTTTGATGTTGAACTGGCTTTTCGTTTTTGAGTTATTTATTCACAGACAAACAGACACACACCTCGCGCACGGAAATTTTTCTGAAAATATTTTTTCGGAATTGAAGGAGCCTCCAAAATCTATCACATCGAAAGGTAGGTGGTAGAGAAAGTAAAAAGTGAAAAGCAAACAAAGAGGTTCATGGAACGCCATACTGCTAAAGATTATATCCCTTTTATAGTTCTTTTCTATTATTCCATTTATGTCAGCAATAAAGTTTTCATTAGTGCACCTATGAAAATATTCAACGTTAATTTCAAAAGGGCTAAGGGGAATATGGGATGAGAAACGTTTACTTCGTATTCATTACAGGAGCAGAACGGGGGAATGTGTATGAACACTATTTGTATCGTTGACTGTGAAGTTAGAACGGTGAGCTTTCGTTTGAATACACATGTCTTAATTAGACAATAAAAGTTTCATAAAATATGGAGCTTGTTTGAGAAAACGTGAAAATCATTAGAAAGTTGGTACTAAAGTAGAAGAAATAAAGCATGCTAAAATATATTCGCTTATAAACTACACATAGCTTTTAAAGTACAGGACCTTTTATTATCCAGAATGCTTAATAAAAATTAAACGCAGAACTTTTTGCATGGCTTAATTCTGTAGAGCATAAGGCTATTGCTATTTTATGTTAAAATGGGAAAAAGTGGAATATTTTTGTTTTTGTGTTTAGAAGTTGAATATTTGCATAACAGCTCTTGAAGTTACCATTAGAGGCAGTTTAGTTTTTAATTTGATAAAACAACTAATTTAGGTAGTAAAATGTTTAATTTATATATTTATGTTATATTCTTTTCCCCAAATAACTCATAATTACAAAATATTCTCTACTGAAAAACCAGATTTAATTTGTATACTTTAGTAGGAATGCTTTAACCTTTTTCTATTTCACTCATGAAATAGATATATATGCTAAATATCCCTTTATTAGGAGATTAAAAAAGTGAAACCATACACAAAGTGAAAACACACTTGATGGCTGTTAATGAACATTTTTATGTGATTTTGTGTGTTTTTATTTTTCTCTCATCCCAACAATCTTGTTATTTCATCATGTATATCTCATCTCGAGTTTTATTTATCGATTACCCATGCATATATAATACCAATATATAAATATATAGCTTCATATAAGAATCTTATCTGTAACAATATTTACAACATTAATTTATTGTAATACGATTTTTATCATCTGGGGAGATTTACAAGCCTCTCTGAAAATGTATAAATTGACACATCTTAAGGCTTTTCACAACTGAATTAATACAATTCAATTACAATATCAAATTTTATTCTGTAATAACTCGACAGTATATAAGTATGAGTGCTGATCAACAAAGACTGAGACTGATTTTTTCACAGATGTTTATTACTCCAATTCAATGTTTACATGATCTTTTCCAAAGTAGTCCCCTCCTACTTCAATGCACTTTTTATAGCGTCTCTACCAGTCCTTGAACACGTGCGGCAGACCATTCTTTGTCAGGTCCTTAAGAATCGCCTCACTTTTCTTGAGCACTGCTTCAGAGTTCTCAAATCGAATACCCCTAAGCTTTGCCTTTAGTGATGGGAATAATAAAAGTCACAGGGTGCATGATCGGGCTATAAGGTGGATGTGGTACACAAGTAATGTTGAATCGAGTCAGAAACTGCATGACTTGATTTGCGACGTGAGGCCGTGCATTGTCATGATGAAGTCGTCACCCAGTCCGAGAAAGCTCTGGTCGTTTCTTTGCAATGTGCTTCCTCAGTGTAGACAATACTGACGTGTAGTATGCTGCTGTAACAGTAGTATGAGGGGGAACTGCATGCTGGTAAATCATTCCATTACAGTCAAAAAATGTGATCATCACTTTCTCTGCAGATGGAACAACTTTTGTCTTTTTTAATGTTGGAGAACCTGGCGATTTCCGCACTGTGCTGGCTTGTTTTCCTTCAGGATCATAATGATGCAGCCATGACTCATCACCGGTGATAATCGATTTAAAAAAAATGCATCACCTCCATTGTCTGGTATGCGAAATGCACGTAGGGTCTACAAAATAGAGCATTACTACCAACGTACCAATACGAGAGTGCTGCCGCCTAACAACATTATACATAAAAACACGCTCTTTTCAAATATTTATGTTACAGATACGAAACTATCACGGAAGCTACAGGAAAAATCAGTCTCACTCTTTGTTGATCAGCCCTCGTACTTACTAAATTATTGCAACGATTATATATTAAATGTAGTTTAATGACTGTATTAATGAATAAAAAATAAATAATCCACATTTAGGTACAGTGGGGAATACACATCGTGATATTTTAACGTAGGCGTTTTTTAAGATTAAGAAAGATAGAACTCCTAATTAGAATTGAATTATAATAAATATAAAAAACAAGAGAGATTATACAATGATATCCGGTAAAATATGGCCTATGAACTTGGACTGAATGTTTAACAATAATTATTGTCTAATGTTTATGTTTTTCTACCACTTACCTACAATAAGCCACTCAAAAGATATCCAGGTTTCATAGGATTTACACATTATGTGTGGAAAACCAAACTAAAACAAATTTCTAAATGAAATTACCGAAGAATACCATACTTGATCTTCAGTTTCAGTGACTTCCAAGATACGACATGAAGATTGGTAGAGGAAGTAACAATGGAACTAATAGGTTTTTTAATATAAAAATCGAAGTCTATTTTTACATAAATGTAGGGATGTGCAGATAATTCCAAAGCTATTTACACAGAAATTCTAAGAAAATATATACGTTTTTCTTAATGAATTTAAAGCCAGAATCAACCTTCTGAAATTCCAAAAAATGCGCCTACGTGTCGCATGTAGTGCTGTGCAAAGGACGCCCTAAATTGACCTAATCGAGCAACAGTACGCTTAATTGAAAGGATTAGCCAGTAGGTATATAAAAGAAAACTAGAATTATAGGAAGAGATTACTGTTGACTACTAATGCGGTAAGCTACTGGACTCGCGTCCAGTTGCACAAACGTCATTCAGTTGGAGAATACATGACAATAATACATACAAAAACTATTACTTCATTTCTTATCCTAAATTGTGTCAGCTAATACTGAACTAATTTTCATATGTAATCCAGATGAGTAATAATTTCGTTTATAAAACTGGGTAATATTATAAGTTATATCTTAGCAACTTGGGCACTTAAATACATATGTTTGACGATAGTGTTTTTATCTACATTTCTTTATGCTATCATGGTGAAAAACCTGCATTACCTACATTCAGTGCTGGTAATTTAACCTACATGGGTGTTTTGTCTATTTTATTGCACATATGTGCATGTACTATATTAAATCCTCTAACCTTTCATATCTTCATCATTGCAGAAATGAAATATAATTATATTTGATAGTTGAATTTTACCGTTTAATACTTATCTGGGTCTTTACTTGCCTTTTAGTTTTAGTTAACATTTCCTTACGATTTAATTCATGCAGCAGCAAACTATAACCTGGAATTTATTAATTTTTTAAGGTAAACAATGAGGCGTGGATGTCGCCCTCCGTGGTGTAGTGGTTACCGTGCTAGCCTCTAGTTCCCGAGGTCGCGGGTTCAAGCCCGGCGGAGGGCGATGGATTTTTTCGGGCGTAAAAATCCTTAACATCGCTTCCTTCGGAAGGGAAGTAAAGCCGGTGGTCCCGTGTCGTACATTTACGGCACGTAAAAGAACCTCAAGTCTGATAAAGATGCCTCTGAGAAAAATTACCGGTCTTTCATCCCAATATAGGATGGGACACTAAGGACCACAGCAGTTAAAGAGCGTCCATAAATACAATTTAAAAAAAAAGAGGCGTGGATAATTGACCGCAAAATCGCCAATCAAGGTTAATATTGGCGACCTTGCTACTGGAACCACATATTCAACAGGTGTTAGTAACTAATCAAAGGCTTATAAGGCTATTCCTTAACTTCACTATCGTCACTATTCGGATCCATGTGCGGTAAGTGTATCTTTGCAATACGAGTTTCTACAAAGCACTTAACGCAGGTATATTGCATAGTATGTTTTACACGATAGGGAATATTAGAAATGTATCACAGTCAGGCGTTCAAAAGTAGTATCTTGTTTGAGCAGCTAGCCTCTGCAAACCGGTGATCAATTAGTTATGCCTGGTATGGTCAACAACTGAAGGTGAATGGCTGCTTGCGCCGAAATAGTTATATTTAAATCTGGAGTAAATGTTAACAAGCAAAGGAAAGTAAACATGGTAAGATTTAAATGTTAACATTCAACTATCAGAAATGATTTTATTGTATGACTGCAACAATGGATATACACATCAACAGTTGGAGATTTAATATGTATTAACATCTGCGGTAGCAATTCAAAATGCATGGAGCAGGAATTTCAAAGTTCCCATGCATGATAGCGTGAGCGGGAAGTGGATAAAAACATTATCGTCGCAAATACTATATGCAGTACACATGCGTTAAGTGGACTGGATAATCTCGGAAGTTCTCATTCTCCAACGATGCCCTTACAGCACTGCAATAGTGTATCACAATATAGTATTTATGTGAGTTTGCAGCATAAGAAACAAATCGTATGTGATGCGAGTGCAATGATACCTACCAATTCGCAGAACCCCTAAATCAACATTTTGGCTGTAGTAGGATTTTAATTATCTTAGGATAGGATACACACAAAATTTGATGAGTTGCATTTACACGACTTTCTCTTCTACAAAATATTCTTATTAATGCTTCTTCTATCCACTTCTTTTTAAACGAGATAAACTTTCATTATACACTTTAAATTTCGTTGTAACTATAAGAAGGCTAAAGGGTTACATAAATTGTTGTGTGTTTTAACCAGATCTATGTTTTTGTAAAGTAAGATTTTGTCTATCTCTTACCAATTATACAAAGGTCATTCACAATGCAGAGGACTTCACAGGTTGTTCCCAGAAAGTGTAAGATATACATTTTGCTATGGAACTTAGGCCGAAATCTTTACTGAATTTTTGAGAAAATCAATAATTTCGAACAATTTTCCATGTAAGGTGCTGATTAAGGTGAGAGTTTTTACTGAAAAACTCTTGTTTTTTAGTTATGGTGTTCTTAGACACACGCACGAATATCTTCCTAAAAGCCCCTTTTTTACTTTTTCTACTACGTATAGTAAGTAGGGGAAGTATTCTATTCCACCCAAAAATTCGATACCGAGATTTCACCGTAAATGTATGTTTTGAGGCCCCCTAAATCCAAAAAAAGCATTTTGGAAACATGTCCGTGTGTGTGCCTGTGTGCGTGTCTGTCTGTCTGTCTGTCTGTCTGTGAACAGCATAACTCAGAAACGAACAGTCGGATAAACACCAAACTTGGTATTTAGGTTCAGTATCTTCCAGAGATGCGACACGAAGGTTTTCAAGAAAATCCCCTCACCCCAGACTACCCTTTACATGCAACATTTTTCGAAAATTTTAATTTTCTCAAAAATGCCTCTAACGATTTTGATTAAAATATCATATGTTTAAGATATTTTCATGACAAATGAAATGTATATCTAGAATTTTCTGCGAATGTCTCCAAAAGTATTCTTCATTGTGTGCAACTTTTGCATAACTTGTAAACCATAAGAGATATACAAACGTTTACTACACAAAAAATATAGATCGCGTTAAAATACACAATTTATGTCATACATTTTTGTTGTTGAGTGAACCATTTTCGAGATATTGCTTGTTATTCCCTTAAATTTTCCAATACTTATAGTTTTTCTCAAGTGGGAATTCGTTATTCATTTTTTTTGTCCTGGTAATGCAAAGAGAATGGAATACCAATAACGGTTTCATAGTTTTGAGTTGAAACGTTTTTAAATCCGTACTCTTAACTAATTGGCACTCATGCACAAGCGCAAAGCATGCGGTGACAAGATGCAAGAGCGTGCATGAGGAAAGAAAGAGGAAGAAGAAGAATGTGCAATAATGTATATACCTGGGTTTCTCCTTGGAGACAGCTCCGTTGTGGTGGGGCCCGGTGTGGTCGACGGCGGTGCAGATGCTAATAGAAAGAAAGAGAAGACAGAGATAGCAAGAACAGTGCTTTCGGTGCAGTAATAAGTGAGAACAATCAAGAAAGGAGAAACGCACTAAAATCGCCCACTTCAGAGGCTGGTAACGAACACCTTGGCCCTTTACAGGGGCACTTTACCAATTTAATCTAGGTTAACTTTTGATCACTTTGATAAAAATTACTTTCAGAACATTTACCACCATAAGAAGTACAGCTTTCTTCAAAAGATACCTTTGGTTACACAAAACAAATCATTTGAATTCAAAACATTACATTTTTATTTTTTCATAAGTCTTATAAACTGTAATTTCCTCCTTAATTTTATATATATTTAATCTTTGAAGGACAATACTTATATTCTAAATATATTTTTACTTTCTCTACTACGTATAGTAAGTAGGGGAAGTATTACTTCCCACCCAAAACTTCGATATCGAGATTTTACCGGAAATACGTTTTGAGGTGCCCTGAACCCAAACTAAGCTTTTTGGAAACACGTCCATGGTCGGTGTGTCTCAATCTGTGAACAGCGTAACTCAAAAACGAAAAGTCGGATAAATACCAAACTGGGCACTTGAGTTTATCTTCCAAGAATGCGACACAAAGATTTTAAAGAAAATTTCCCCACCTCAGACTACCCTTTACATGGAACTTTTTTGACAATTTTGATTTTCTAAAAATGGATGTAACGATTTTGATTGAAGTGTCATATGCTTATGATATTATTATGGAAAATGAATGTGTATCTTGAATTTTCAGGAAATGTCCCCAAAAGCACTCTTCATTCTGAATGACTTTTGCAAGGGGAATATGATAGGCTTTAAGCGATAGTCAAATCTTTTAAGAGCGGGTTGCTAAGTGAAGCATTCCATTCTCTTTGCATGTCCAGACAGAAAAAAAGAATAACGAATTCCCATTTCAGAAAAAGTATAAGTGTTAGAAAATTAAAAAAATAACAAGGAATATCTCGGAAAAGGTTCACTAGAAAGAATGTATATGATATAAATTGTGTGTTTTAACGAGATCTACATTTTTTTGTTCAGCAACATTTTGTCTTTCTCTTACGGTGTACCAGTTATGCGAAAGTCATTCAGAATGAAGAGGACTTTTGGTACATTCCCAGAAAAAACGTTTAATTTTCCTTAAAAATATCTTAAACATATGATATTTTAATCAAAATAGTTAGAGCCATTTTTGAGAAAATTGTCAAAAAAATATCACACGTAAAGGGTAGTTTGGGATGGGTGGATTTTATAAAAAATCATCGTGTCGCATCCTTGGAAGATACTAAGCTCAAATACTAAGTTTGGTATTTATTGGAGTTTTGTGTTTGTGTTGTGCACACGACAGGCAGACACACACGGACATGTCTCCAGATATTAAGGTATATTTGGATTCAGAGTACCTCAAAGCATTTATTTCCGATGAAATCTGGTATCGAATTTTTCGTGAGCGTTCGGGACAGCCAGACTTTGTTCATAAGACTGTGCATATTATTGTAGTAGTTGTAATGGGGAAGACAACTATAATCACAAAAGTCTTCCGAAAAATAATTCATATACGAGATTTCAAACAGAAAAATGTTTCAGAGTGCTTCAACACTGCACATTTGTAATCAAAATGCACTTTACTGATTTATAGTTCTCAAGTGGAGTGTGACTAAAGTTGATTATAATGGTCCGCTCACTGCAGCACTCTTAGCTCAGTGGTAGAGAGGTAAATTACTGTTCCTGAAGTTGCAATTTAAAATCTGCGTGGAGCTACTCAACTTTTTATCCCTTTCATTTTAAATACAAAAATATAAGAGGTTTTCTTCATATTGTATGCACGTGACGTGTCCCTCATGCCAGCATATGGCAACCATGACATTAATTTATCGCTTAGGAGGAGGTAATGTACTCAGTAAATTTAATTTTATTACCACAAATTTCGGCATTATTGTAATTACCTATATTTGTAAGTAAACTGAAACAGCATAAGCAATATTATTTAACTATATTACAGTAAAACGAGTTGAAAAAATAAAACATAATAACCCACTGCAGAGAATCGAATTCGAGCTGCTTGCATAGAAGTTAAGTAGCTTAACCACTGCTCCACTGCAGCTAAGGTCGAGCTCCAATACAAGCCATTCAAGAGATGCTGGACATTTAAAATGTTCATTATCAACCCCAAAATTTAAAACTTTTGAAGACTAAAATAACGCCAGCAGTGCAGAAGGGTTCTTATTCAGGGCAGGTACACGCATAACACTCCTTCGGGCTGCCCTCAGCCTGCCAACAGTGCGTCAGTGCTCCAAGCCAAGCACGGTGTGCAGGTAGCCACTCAAATCATTCCTTGTGGCTTGTATTATACAGTTAGCCAAAGCGGGGAACATAAGTTGACGGTTATGAATCACTCGCTTACTCGAAGAGACTTTGAAAAACTTTAGCTAATCAAGAGACCGGCCAATATTAGTTTGATCGAGGTACATAACTTCTTTTGTCGTAAGTAACTGTCGGTGGTCGTTTTGCAGGCCGTCATATTAGGTCAGATGTTTCACGTTCTCTTGCGATTGGCTGCTGTTTATGTATCCCTTTGTCAAAGTGAATGACAACACATGCGTTAAATTTATCTTTAAGTTTTACACCTGCATGATAATGCTTAAATTTTATTGTAAATGGCCTTTCAATCTTGTTTAACTTCAGTTACTGGACTGTTGTGCTGTGGTCATGGCAGAAGAGTT
Organism: Deroplatys truncata; assembly: GCA_030765065.1. Classification (NCBI taxonomy): domain Eukaryota; kingdom Metazoa; phylum Arthropoda; class Insecta; order Mantodea; family Mantidae; genus Deroplatys; species Deroplatys truncata. Next base: position 22,806,108 of record CM060979.1, read on the forward strand.
CGGAAGCTAATACTTTAATGTGTTTTTCTGGATCCTTTGGTTCACGAAACATACTGTCTCATCTCAAACTTGAATTAAAACCACAGTTGTACTTTAGTGAAAAATTGTAATAACTTTGTCTACTAAACTTTAGGAGTCTGAATCGTGTGAAAACGATGATATTGAATTTGTGGTACATTTCCACCTCTATATAAAAGGATGGGACATTATTTAAAATTTACATGTGGAATATGGTTAACTTAGAAACTTGCAAAAATGCTAATACACATTCTAATTCCCACTAGTTTTATTTTATTGAAGTCCAAAGGAATTATTTGTTTTTGAACCCTTGTCCAAACCCCCAGTCTCTGCAGCAACAACATTTCTCCTTACAGAAGTGTTAGCCCTAGTATTTTCGTTTGACATACCCATACCCAGTATATTACATTTGCATTTTGAGGTATAGTATAACCGGGTTACTACTAAATATTTTAGTATAAACAGTACTTTGCATCTAAAACAGTTTGTTTTCTCACATGGGTATATCTAAAGTAAAAAAATGTCCAACATTTATAAATATGGATTTTGGTGTTATAAAAACAGTACAAACTGTCTACATTATTTCTAAGTAGCTTTTGTGACTGTGCCAACCTTAAAGCATGTCATATATAGCGATTTAAATGTCTGTCTATAACCCTAGTTTCCTAAGATAATGCAGTAAGAAGATAAGTTTTGCCTATATTAAAGTAAAGAAAGCATTTAAGTGTTGGCCTCACAAATTTTACTTACTTAGTCGGTTTATCCTGCCCGTATGTAGGGCTTGTACCCCCTGCGACTTACACCTATGCCTAGGGTCAGAGGCCTGTCGAGGAGCAGACGAACATTGAATAAGAGAACGAATAACTCGCAACGGGGGATCGGCCCGTAGTCAGGTATCAGAGTGAGGAAGCTGATGATATCAAATGAAGGTGAAATGGATGATAGGAAAGGTGATGGAGTAATTGGTGGAATGAGAGGCAGGAGAAACCGGATATCCCGGAAAAAACCCGTCCGAACACCGCTTAATCCACTACAAATCCCATATGTGGGCCCCTGGGTTCGAACCTGGGCCACCTTGGTGGGAGGCGAGCGGTCTAAGCACTAAACTAGTTACAGAGGGGCAGAAAAAGGGTGGAGGACGGCCTAAAAGTGCACTAAATGCTATTTAAACAACAAAGTCAGAAACAGTGTTATTTTAACGTTATAAATTTTAAACTCTCTTTTCCCGAGTTTTCATTTGTCCGCAGATTCTCATTTTCAAATTGTTCCACACGTACTTTTGGGTGTAGATGAATTCTTTTGTATACCTACTTATAAATAATAAAATCTAATGCGTTATATTCACACGACTTTCACCATCCTCTATCCTATATTAATGGGTATATAAGCTATCATTAAGAAAGCTTCTTTTTCGATCTTCTTTAATCCAGATAAACCTTTACAGGAATAGCTACACTACACATTTCATTATAGATACAAAGGGAACAGCGATAGTCAAATGCTTAAAAACTGGACGCTGTACACTGACCTTAAAATTCCATACCATTTCCATGACATCGCGAGAAACAACTGAAAATCGACAGGACTTTAAAAGAATAACTAGATATTCAACAATTCCAACCATTAATAACGGTTATCTCAGAAACAGCGTTATCTGAAATAGAGCGTGTGTTTTAAAGACTTACATTTTATTTGTCGTATAAATAAATATCTCTATTATGTGGTATTTTAATCAAAATGGTTACAGCCATTTTTTTATAAAATCAAAAATTTCGAAGAAAATTCCATGAAAGGGTAGTTTTGGGGGGATTTTCTTGTAAATTTTGTGTCTTATTTTTGGAAGGTACTGAACTTAAATACCAAGTTTGTATTTATCCAAATTTTTCTTTAGGAATTATGCTGTACATAGACACACACACATTCGGACCTTTCTCTAAAAATGCTTTTTTGGGGGGTTTAGGGGGCCTAAAACATATTTCCAGTGAAATCTTGACATTGATTTTTTTAGTTGGAATACACTACTTCCCCTACTTGCTACAAGTAACAGAGAAAGTAAACTTGATGAGAGATATTTTTTGTTAAGATGCTTAATTGTGAAGTTACAATAATACCCAAACTGTTGAAATTTTAAGCAAAAAATTTAAGTCTCATATTTTCTCCCAAACTGTTAGGATAATAGTAATAATTCGTCTCTAGAGTCTATGAATACACTATTAAAGATTGTAATTATAAAGTATTATGCTTTTTAAAAAAATAATTATATCATGAACAACTTTCAAAATAGTAAAGCGTAATAAAAGAATCAATTCTTTGGAACTAATTTAAAAATGCATAAAATTTGGTGCACATATTAATATTAAAGCCTGATTGGTACATTATAATTTAAAATGAATCAAACTGAAGCTGTGGATTTTAGAAATTTAAGGTTGGGCATCTTTTGGAATTTTGGGCATAACTGCTCTAAACCTGATACCAATTTTGAGGGTAGATAAGGATTTAAAATAATTTCGACTCTTCTATGAGGATGATTGGCTTGTTTAAAATGTATAGGACCTATGAGATTTAAAGTGTGTCAATGACATTTTTCCTTGCAATGAGCCATCGGCATTTTCAGTTTTACAGCGCCATAAATCTCCACGTCGAAAGCGGCTATATTCAGTTATAGAGAAGCACTTGGCATGGAACATATACATGGCCATTTATTACACAGGCTTCCAAAAAGTAAACGTGTTTATATGGGTTAAGCGGCTTAGTAATGAGGATAAACCTATCGAGGTTTTACAGCGCTTAAAACTAATACTTTGGCAAATAAAAGGGGCTGTCACAGTAAATTTTTATGCTTTCACATGCGTTGACATACTACATACGTTTGTAAAAGGCTATATATGATTTATAGCTTTATAAGAAACTGTATGGTGAGAACTGTTACATCAGGAATTATAATTGGATGGTAGAAAAGGGTTGCTACGGAATGTTCACACTATACAGTATTGATCAAGATCGTTTCTCCTTTCTTAGACAAACCAACATCACATAAAAAGCTTTATAAATAGGATAGCATTTCCAGAATGTAGTAGAAAAACTTCTACACATTTCACGTAAAGTTCTAGAGTCGTCAATAATGTTGATAATTCACTTAAACTTAAGCTTTTATTAATAAATGCTTTGCCATTAGTGTTTCTCATTTGCAGTTTTAAGGATATGGCAATTTGTTTAATGCAGAGATTTGCATAATTACTACCACGGTGTCACCAATATTATTTTTTAAACCACATGTGACGGAAATGCTTTCCTATAATATGCAATAGCTTATTTTAACATATAAGTACTATTATTAACTTATTTATAAACATAGAATGAGGAAACAGTACCAAAAGTAGTGTATATTCTTATAAGTGCTGCAGATTTGTCCGGGACATGTTACGCATGCGCTATAGTTAGCCACTCGCGCGATAATCTCAAATGGAGAAGCGTATCGGAAAGCTATGGTAACAATGCATGCTTCTTCTGGAAGTGCAGTAGTAGTAAACATTTACGCTTGGTAGTAATACCAACTTAGCTTCTGTATACTCTTTCCCCACCCTCAATCACAAGAAATAATTATTGATATGTTTACATAATAGCCTACCATATGATATATTTGGGCTATTATATGGTACGACAAAATCGGCCGGTTTCACTATGAACATGATACACATTTACTGTTCATTCCAAACCAGAGTGCCTCTAACAGTAAACAAACTCTTTGTATTATCCGCGCGAAAGTAGATCGCAATTCCCGCCCATAATGGCTGCTTGTTCCCCTCTCACGTGCTTGAACATCGTTTCAATCTGTAAAAAGGCGCCCTGCGTGAGAATCATAGTTCAAAATTTAACCTGAGGTAACAATCTATTTTATAAGTATGCGCCGCTTCTGTGTTTGAACAGTTTATTCGCACCACTCGCACCTTCGTCTGCCATGAGAATACAAATACCAACTGACTAAATCATAAGATTTGACCTGAGCTGAGCATAAGTGTGCTAGCATATTATGAATGCCTGATCGCTTATCATATTTTCTGTGTTACGCAAAGTGTTTATTCGGTACTCAGATAGTACCTCTGGGAATTTATTGCTGTATTTCTTGCATATGTAAGAGAGTGGCAGTCATGCATACAGTTGGTATTAACCAGCAAGATACTCTCGACGTTAGCACAACAGCAGACGAAAATCATATTTTGTAATCTCTTAACAGTTGGTATATATCCATTACCTTTAGCAATGAGTTCTTATGATAACTGCAATACAATGTGCAGTTCTATACCTTTCCTGCCCTAATATTTCACTATACAATACATGTATTAAGGAACTATTTACGTTGGCGTAAGAGTGTGTTCTTGGGTTCGTGACAAGCAGAATCACGTGCTTTTGTTTATATAAGAGGGAGCTCTGGTTTGGAATGGACAGTAGATGCTGGTTTTTATTATTTTATAACATTATGGCACATTATGAACCCTAATGGACGTTGTGGTTTCCATATTTTATTAGAGTTTTTTGCAAAATATTTTCTGTTTTGTCCCATAATAACCACGCACACAACTCGCATCGCATGCAACCCATCAGAAGTATCATGGGAGCGTTACCAACATTGACAGCCCGACCCTAAGCCGCAAAGCGTAGCGCAAAGTTGGGGGCCCTAAGCCATAAAGCATAGTCGAGGGATATTTTTCAAGTGTAGAGGAGTAGAGCAAGGCGTAGCTGAAGGATGACCGCGACTAAATTCGTTAGCCACATTTTCTTGGGTTTGCAACGCTTAGTACAAAAGTCGCCAGTTTCCACTATATATAGCACATTTGGTTTAAGTTGAAATATGGAAAGTAGAAGGAGATAACACTATACTCCACATGGCAGTTGGTAATTCTTAACTGCAAATTTCAAAACCTTTACTATTGAAACTTACTACGAGGCACATCCAGAAAGTAAGTTTCAGTATTCTTTTTAATACAGAGAAAACATATTACATGAAAAACTTTATTGGCAACAGGTACAGCAATATTTGAGCTATTTTTGGACATGGTCACCACAAGAATTTAGACACTTGTCATATCTTGGGATCAATAGCTGTATTCCTGTGTCGTAGAAGTCTGTCGCCTGTGAATAGAACCAGCATGTGACAGTCGCTTTCAGCTCTTCGTCGTGAAAACGCTGACTGGAGGACAGGAATTTCTTGAGGTGCAAGAAAAGATGGAAATCGCTGGGAGCAAGTTCAGGATTGTATGGTGGATGATCAAACAGCTCCCAGCCGAACTCCTGCAGAACAATTGCTGCGCGCCGAGCCGTATGTGGACGAGCAATGTCGTGGAGTAAGCATTCCACGTCGCTTGTATTGAATGATACGTCACAATTTACGCAGTGTTTCACAGTAAAGGTGGGCGTTCATTGTTTCACCTGTCGGAAGTCGTGAGCATCACTTTCTGCACCGACACAGTCTGTTTGAATTCCGTCTTGACCGGAGATCCACTGTGACGCCAATGCATTGGCTGCTGCTTTGTTTCCGGGGTAAAGTGCGAAATCCACGTCTCATCACCTGTGACGATCCTGTCGAGGAACTCGTCGCCGTCGACATGATACCGCTGCGTTTCGTTTTGTGCTCTGTTGTCAGGTTCTTGGGCACGCAGCTGGCACACAATTTCCTGAAGAGCAGGTGCTGAGTGACAATTTCATGCAACAAGATCGCAATATCTGCGGAAATTGGCTGCTGAGCTCCGTAATCGTGAAGCGACGGTTCTCCACAATGCGCTGGCGCACCGGCTCAACGAGGTCATCATTGATGAGGAACGGTCGCCCACTGCGCTCATCATGGACACTTTGACGACCTTTGGAAAACTGCCCTACACCAGCGACGCACCATCTGTTTGCTCATAGACCTGACAGAGCTGACGACGAATTTCGATCGGCGCTATGTTTTGTGCAGTAAGAAACTTTATCACTGATCGAACCTCGCAGGCGGCGGGAGAACGAATAAGAGCCCATTGTAATATTTTAATTAATGGTTTACTAATAGGTCTTGGAATATTATCAGATAACAATAATATCGATATTATTATCGATGTATATTCGGATCATAGCATGAATAATGGTTCATTTTGAAAACAAAAATAGATCTCTTGAAATTTATTTTCATATTTGCGTATATATCCAGATTCGTTACTTTGCTATTCATCAACTGCGCGTCAGTAAATGTATGGAGTTTGGTCTAAGCCGAGTTAGTCTTCACTTATATTGTGTCGATACTGGGCACGTATTTGCTTTATTACCACTTTGAGCTGCCCGCGGGTTATTCCTCTACAGTTTAGTGATTAAGGAGCAGATGTATAGGAGACGGAAATCCGTGCCGCAGTTACAGAGGAGGCGGTTTCATTGTGTAATTAAGAGACTGTTTCATTCTCTCCACAATGATGATGTTGCAACGAAATTAGAAATTTATGTGGCAGCTCTTCTTCCTCCATGTTCTAGACATTTTCCTATTGCAATCCAGATATATTTTTTCATGCAGTACTTTAATTGGGGCGACAGGATAGAGCAGTGGTTTCGCTTCCGGCTCTCATACTGAGGGCCCGGTATTGGATTTCCGGCTCTGAGATGGCCATTAAGGCGACACTATCCACGCCTTCACCCCTGGCTTGCTTTGTAGCCTTAAGGTGCTTCGTAGTCAACGTAAAAGCTGTAGGTCCTCTCATTCCCACGTCATCCTCATTCCCCTACCATCGGAGGCAACGGTTACTCTCCGCTGGATGTCTCCACTTCAGAAATGGGCCGTCATCTCTTGGTCGAATGAGTAATCCCCCGTATGGATATATAATAGGCCATGTGGGGAGCATTAGAAACGACGATCTTTTGTTGGGTCTTCCAATACCTCTCTTTCCTCTTGGTTTATAATTCATAAACTAACCTGATAATCTTTCAGATGTTATTCTCTGTACATAGGTTATTCAATTCATACTAAATTTAAATATTCTGATATGACTAATCGTTTATCCTTAATTGGATAAAGTGATCCATTCGGGTTATGACATGTAGGCTTTCAGTAATTAATTATACCCTGGCCGCGTTACGAGCGCTGCGCAGGTTGCACTGGTAACGGTTCTGCGATCTCTCTGCCTTTAGCCAGTAGGATGTACTCTTCGGAGCATAATTTTAAATATGTTGCTTCCACCACAGCTTTCGAGTCGTTGCCACCTGTTATGGGTAAATCTTAGCTCCCCCTATTATTTATTTATTTATTTGTTATTACTATTATTATTTATTGTAACGGACAAACGTGGGTTGGTTCCTCGTCCTTCAAGCTAGCCGGGTGGTTGGTTGAGGAGGAGAGTGAGGCGCTCTCGGCCGACGTAAATTCGAGCCATCCAGACGCAATGGCACGCTCTCGAAGCTGATATCGGCGAGCGTGCTCTTGACGAGTGAGTGATTGATGTTGTTGTGATGTACACTGCTGGTAATTCAGCGAGTTCTGCGAGCATCAGTGAAGGATAGAGCGAGAGAAGATGAAGTCCTTTGTTCGACATGCTAGTGAGTGAACGGAAGAGAGAGAGAGAGAGAGAGAGAGAGAGAGAGAGAGAGAGGAGGCTCCTTTGCGTGTTTCATTTTACCACTACGCACAAAGAAAAGTAAAGTGGCCGGGAAAACAGGACTAAATGATATTAATATGGCAATGCAATAAGTTATTCAAATCATATGAGTTAGTGCTATGTTTGTTTCCTCTTAAACCTTTAGCATTTGTATATATGAGGGTGATTTGCTAGGACAGCGGGCATCGACTGTTGTGCGTTTGAATTAAAATGGTCCTAGCAGCTGTGAGTGTCCCATTGTTCTCGCTTTGTAGGTAATACTAGAGAATAATGAAATCATCCTTGTGGTTTTTCACCATTGCAGACCTGAAATATCATTCATAGGTTTCGAGAGCATACAATAAGTAAATTTAAGAATCTAACCTGAACAACATTATAGGCACCCAGCGGATGGCTTAAGCGGTGATGTCTATGGCCCGCATTAAGGAGGTTCCGGGTTCAAATTCCGTGGGCAGACCAATCTGACTTTTTTTTCGTGGTTTCCTTCAGTCGTCAAGGTGAATATACATTGGATATTTAATACCACGACCCAAAGTTTCACATTAAGTCTAGTAGGAATGAAAATAGAACGTAATAAAATGCCATCTGCCTGCCACTAAGGTCTCTGTGGGCACGTGTCGAGGCTGCCACCTGCCTGTTACGTATAGAAGCAGAGGTACAGTTGCTATACACTAAGGCCTCTGTGAACACGTGACGAAGTAAGATATTATGTACAGGGACACCAGCCTTGAGATATCTCCTAACAGATCCGTCGCGATATGACCACTTAGTTAAACCGATGTAAAATAAAATAGAGGAAAAGAAAACACTATAGGTTTAATAATATCCGAAGCGAGATACAGTGTGGCATGAATTAAAAAATTTCCGTATATCGGCGTTTTTAACAAGAATTTTAATTTTGTTGTATAAAATACTGAATACGATGAATATTTTAGAAATTACTTTGCTGATAGTATGAAATCTTGAGTTCCTTCAACATCAAATTTATCATTATTTATCAATGAATACATAATTACGTAATTATTGATAAATAACCCAGATAATAAAAACAATACCCTTAACTTTAAGAATACCCTATAAAGTTCATCTATATATGTTTACTGCGCACTTATTGTCTATAATTCTGTGTATTAAGACACCATTATTTAGTTACATTGCCACTAAATTGAAAACTTTAGCGACATATAATTACGTGACATGCTTTCATCATTAAAAACATAAAAGGCGGATATTACTAAAACTTAGAAGCTTCAGCTTCCTTTACTTTAAAGCTAAACATTCAGAAAAGCCTAAAATAAAAATTTAATGTGCTACATCCATATAACTCTCTACCCTCTATCGCTTATTGGTGGGTATACAAATTATTCTTATGAACGTTTAGTTTCCTATTTACTTCATTTTAATCGAGATAAACCTTTCTGGAAATAGCCGCGTTACACATTTCGTTATAAATACAAAGACAACAGCGCTAGTCAAACGTTTAACAACTGGACGCTATATGCTGGCCTTAAGAATTCCATACTGTTTCCATGACATCGCGAGAAACATCTGAAACTCGACAAGATTGAAAGAAGCGCTAAATATTGAACAATTTTAACCATTAATAACGGATACCTCGGAAGTGGCTGATGCCACAAAAAAGTTATTTGAAATAAATTTTGTGCCTTAAAGAGATCTACAGTACATTTTCCTCTATTGCTTAACGTTTACCAGTTATATACTAAATTCCTTCCGAATAAAGTGGACTTCACAGATGATTTCCGGAAAATTCAAAATATAGTTTTATTTGTCATGTAAATATCTGTAATATATGGTACTTTAATCAAAATCGTCAGAGCTATTTTTTTTAGAAAATCAAAAATTTCGAAAACTGTTGCATGGATAGGATAGTTTGTGATAGGGGAGGGATTTTCTTTAAAATCTTCATCTCGCATCCTTTGGAAATATTGAACTTAAATATCAAGTTTGGTACATGCCCGATTTTTTGTTTTTGAGTTAATGCTGTTCACAGACACACACGCACGCAGAGATGTTTCTATAAATGATTTATTTTTATTCAGCGGGCCTCAAAACGGCATTTCCGGTGAAATCAGGATATAGAATTTTTGGGTGAAGTGCAATATCTTCTCTACCTAAGATACGTGGTAGAGAAAGTAAAGAGCATGAAAATAAGGAAAAAGTAATATTTGTCAAATATGTATTTCATTAATTTGTAACTTTGTGGATAACTGAACGTATACGATAACGAATAGCACAGTTGTTTTCCAGTTTAACTCATTAAGTTCCAAATTATACCTTAATTTTATGTTCAGTGTTGCCAAATATGTATTTGTAATGAATTATACATTAGCTTATAGGTTTATAGCTGTTTCTACCACGTACATAGTACATACATAGTAATTTTCTGGCATAAACTATTTCTGGGATTCCCGTTATTAATGGTTGGATTTGTACTTGGGCATTCTTTTAAAGTCCTGTCAACATTCAGTTGTTTCTCGCGATTGCATGGAAACAGTTCGGAAGTTTAAGGCTAGCATATAGTGTCCAGGTGTTAAACATTTAACTATCCTGTTCTCTTTGCATCTATAACGAATTGTGTAATGTAGCTATTTCTGCAAAGGTTTGTTTGGATTAAAATGAAATAGATAGAAAAATAAGCTTTAGTAACAATAGTTTTATATATATTATATCAATGGAAACATATTTTATTTTAAACATGTATTTAGTAATGTAATTAGTTAAATATTTTGTCTAATATATTTTTTGATTGTTGTTTATAGTAATTTATTTCTGCATTTATGAGTGGTACTGTATCATTTAAAAATAAACATATAAACACTAGTTATAGATTTCATTGCTTTTACGTATTTACTTTATATCTAATATTGCGGCTATAAATATACAGGTAATGTACACACTGATTGTTTAGTTTAGTTATTCAATCTAAATGAGCATTATAATAATTATTGTTTAGTTGTGGTTGTGACATTCAATGCAGAAGTGTTATTTATAATAGAGCATCACTCTGAGGGTATTTAGAAGCAGTTACATTTTAAAATTGCTTTAAAACCAGAAGCGCGCTTTATTACAGAGTGTGGCAGCTGTTTTAGCCGGGATGCTCGTTGTTGTACAGACAGGCAGGCGCAATAGAGCTGTCAAGACGTGATTTGTCGTCATTTTAAAAAGAGGCTAGGATAAGACAGGACTAGCTAACGGAGGGGACAAACAGCATCTCGACCCCCAGTGGATCTTTTGTGTGTACACCCTCGGGAGGAGGAACACGTATGTAGGGGTTATAGCGTGAGGCCGGCGTAAGTTCGACAGAGACGGGCACAGTTCCAGGCTTAACCACCCGGCCACGGGAGTGTCGCTCGGAACCGTCCCGCTAGTGGGACTGGGGAAACACAACACCAACTAGTGGAGGCTCGACAGACTTCCCTCTAGCAGGGCCGAGAAGTTCCAAATCGCAAGCCTCTGTGCCATCTGCCCGACATCGACCGAACCACGCCCTCGGAGTCAACCCAAAATGAAAGGAAATTGGGAAGAGAAGATATTCCGTGGTAGAATACACCACTCCAGCATTCGCCTTCGTCAAACAGGGAACACCACGAAAATCCTTTGGTCAATGGGCGACCACCAGGAATCGAACTCGGGATCTCCGGAATAAGAGTCTCACACGTTATTGCTGAGCCATCTCACTCGGTGAAAAAAGAGGCTAACGGCAAAATATCAAGTTTTCAGGAATTGCGAGCTCATTGGTTATTTATTTCCTTGAATAAATTTAAGGTAACGTATACATGTGGTAATTTAAAACATACGGCATTTAAATCTATCACACTACTCCACTAAACCTGATGAAACATGACAACGAGGTTCCTAGCACATCCTGACTTCTGCACATTTTAAGGAGCTTCTGCACAAGCGTGGAAACTTCTCCCGGTTTCTCCAGACCATCCATAATCGCAACTACAATTTAATTTACACATTACTTCTTCCACGCTGCGTCTACTTTCCTTTTCCACTGACTGGCTGAGGTAGACCTACGAATAGTGACAGACAAGCCGTGTGCAATGCAAGGATAGGCGATAAAAGCGGTATAAACACAGTGTCACGATGCACGTGCCTTCGTCATCCTGAGAGGCAGGTTTAAAGTAGACCCGCCCATACATATTTGTTCATTAGAATTTACATGCATTCCAGACGCATTAACTCATTCTCATTTCATCATTGAAACACTGCAATAAGTTTGCATAATACCCGCCACTGTTTGCTTTTCCTTTTCGAAGATAAAGTGATGGACTCATGTTTCATCCATGGTTATGAATCGGCACAAAACCTCGGCTTTATTGCAGCGAAACATAGCAAAACACTCGACTGAAACATCCTCAGGACGCTGCTTTTGTTCCATTGTGAGTAAACGTGGCACCCATATTGCGGAAAACTTTCTCATATCTAAATTTTCAGTTAGTGTGCGATGTGCAGCACTTTTTGAAATGCCTACGATGTCTGCTAGCTCGTGCCCTTTCAGTCAATGGTAATCGAATACCATTTTGTGGATTTTCCTCGCAATTTCTGGCGTGGTCAGCTCATTTGGTCTACCATTGCGAAGTTCGTCTTGGCAGCTCGTACGGCCTCGCTTAAACTGTGCCACCCAATATTTTACTGTTGTAAACGAAGGAGCAGACTCCCCCAGGGTAGAATCTAGCTCAGCTTTAATATTAGTTGGACTAAGACCTTTCAAATGAAGTACTCTATCGCATATCGATGACCAGTTCTATCCATGTTTACAAATTCGCTGAGAGCGTTCATTATTGATGGCTACAAAACAATTACTAAACAACATAGCATCGTCAAACTTAAACTTTATAACTTTATAAGGTTATGTGGAATAGATCTAAATGCATTAATTCCTCTGCAATTTATAAAAAAGATCAGAATACAACTACATTTCAAAATACAAGTACTACACTTCCAATCTCCTGGGCATACAAACTAATCTTACTAGAGGTTATTTTATATCTACTTCATTTTAATCCAAATAAACCTTGTAGAAATAGCTACATTACATATTTTGTTATAAATACAAAGAGAATAGCGATAGTCAAATGTTTAAGAACTGAACGCCACATGCCGGCCTTAAAATTTCATACCATTTCCATGACATCGCGAGAAAAGTTGAATGTTGACAGGACTTGAAAAGGATGACCAAGTAATGAACAATTCGAACAATTAATAACGGCTATCACACAAATGGTAATGCCACAAAAAGTTACTTGATATAAATTGTGCATTTTAAAGAGTTCTACAACTTTTGTGTAGTACGTTTTGTATAGCGCTTGACGTTTAGCAGTTATACAAGATTATACAAAATTTCTTCCGAATGAGGAGACTTCATAGGCTGTTTCTAGAAAATTTAAGATATACATTTTATTTGTCATGTAAATATTTTAAATATATGGTATTTTTCAAAATCGTGGGGATTGTATTGAAAAATCTTCGTGTCGCACTTCTGCACGGTACTGAAAATAAATACTAAGTTTGGTGTTTATCCGAATTTTAGTTTTTGAGTTATGGTGTTTACTAACAGACACAACACCAATCTTTTTCTAAAAATGTCTTTTTTTATTCAGGGGCTTCAAGTTGTAATGTTACATTTTGGAAGGGCTTGTTATTTTGGGGGAGGTAAAGTATCCTGCCTATCCACTGGCTAGAATTATGCTCGAAAAATAGGTGCTCACGCTGTTAGGGGGTGTGGCTAGATTTTGTCAGTACTAACATAAACGGCTCCGTTCCATTATGGACCATATTTTATGCACGCCAGTATTAAGATATTTAAGCAGGGAAAAAATCCCCAAGCCAATACTAGGGCGGCCTAAAGGTACATATACTTGATGAAGGGAACAAAATATTGCTTAATATTGGAATAAAAAGAAACAAATAAAACCACTCGGTCAAACTTATGGGTCGATCCTTCTAGGCAGGCAGTGAACCTCTGTCCTCTTAGCCTTACATTTGAGCTTGTGAGGGGTAAAAGAAGTTGTGGTCTCCGATAAAGATGCATTTATCATTTTCACCCTTCAAGTTTTCTTCCACTTTCTTTATTTACCGAGTTCACTTTCCGAGCGAGGTGGCGCGATGGTAACTCTGCGACTCGCATTCGGGAGGTGCCGGGTTTGATTCTCAACTCACTCTGACCAATGGATTCTTCTTGTTTCCCTGGTCGGCTGATCTACCACGACTCTCCTTCTCTCATTTCCTGTGACCATCATCTTCCTTGTCATTGTTTCAGGGTTGTAGGACCTGGCGACTGTGTTCGACGGGTTGCGGTTGGACGGTGGCTGTGCACTCTGTAGAGATTTCTTCCGTGGAGTCGTTGCGGGACTGCTCATTTAGTTAGGTCCCGCCCCCGAGTGGTCTCTCCTTCGGAGGACTGGGCTTGTTGGTGGGCCTGCATTGAACTGCAAACGTTAGGGACCCCGTCCATGTTTCTGCCCATCGGAATCCGGATCTGATCGTCCTTCAGGTCCCTTCCCTCATCCCTCGCTCCCAGGGGTCCGATATAAGAAAAAAGGGCTGTTGTGACTTGCGATCATCTGCCCCGGTTTCGGGGCCCTTGCGTTTGTCCGTACCTTTTAAATGCATTTTACTGATTTCAGCTTCATTGTGTATAATTTATGGTGGGAATACTTATGAAATTTAAGAGGACAAAAGAGCGGATAACCAATCATAGGTGATATGGTATTTGTGATCATGCCTTTGTCGCTTCAGTTCTTCAGATCCTTTGCTTTGTTTGATTTCTTTAGAATTTTCTTACATCTTATCTGTCTGTTTTTTTTCAAAACTGTTTGGAGAGCGGTATCGTCGTTCTTCTGTCATCATTATTGTTTTTTTCTTCCATTACACGGGAAATAGAATATCAAGAAGTATATCCTGTTTCCGAGACCAATTTGGACAAGGTTTCCCGGTGGTTTATTTTTTCTGAGCTTATAGCTTATCCTTCAGATACTAAAGTATACGATGCTACAGAAAGGAAGGACGCTTTTATGCTTTATTGATAAGTCGCTTCTTTATTTTTATTTACAATTGACATGTTTTGTATCTATATACCACCTTTAATATTTGAGGCAGTGTTTCTAACACTTAAATGATTTCAGTCTAATTATATAAATATAAATTCAATAACAGCCCGCCTTAAAGCAATATGTGTATGTAACAATATATAAAAAATGTATATTACAATCATAGCATATGTTTATATTATGTACATGTTCAATAATGTTATGTGAATGTATTACGTAATTTAATAATGTAGGAGCTGTGAGAAATAGGTCAAAAGTTGCTAACAATGAGGTAACCTTGAGGCATAATGAGTAAGAAAGTTTAGCAATAACATTTATGATTCTTGGAAGCAATAATGTAAGTTTAGTGACAGTTTATAAAATAGCCAGTCAACAACCAGGAAAAGCTTTAGTTAAATAAAAGTATTCTATTGGATTAGGAATAGCCAATCAGAGACTTGAAATACATAAATTTACAAGTTTAGGTGGTTGAAATCAATTCAGTTGCCTGCAGACAGTGTTCCTAACTAGATGCAAGATGCGTCCTCGAGAGACTTAATACGTATTCGTGTGAGACGAAAAATAAGTTTACGTGTTAAAAGGTGCGATTAATTAATAATAAAACTCTGACAGCTCTCTCTATATCAGTGAAGTGTTATTTAAATCGTATCAAGCATTAATAAAAGAAGTGTAGTAAAATTATAATATGTGTAAGCCTACATTCTTAGTCACACCACAACCCTGCTAAGAGAAACGTGTCTCTAACAATAATACTGACGCTGCCGAGGCAAACACAAATATTTAATACTTAAAGAAACAGTCAAATTACAAAGTTAATATTTTTAAAAAATTGGGGTAAAGGCTACCGGGTACCATACGTGCGGTTGCAAACAAACTTCAAGTTCGGCCCCCCAACAGTTGAAATATAATACAACTTCTTCAATACAACAAAATACCTTCTTCAAATTGGCGTCCATACGTAGATCTAATAAAACTACATCCTTCGCCTTTAATATTCCAGCTCATATCGTCGGCTTTGACATTTAGAGAGAATTGTTTACAGGCAGTACTATTAATTCATTTACACGTGATTCTCATTTGGAGCTTTCGTTACTTATTCATGCTTTAAGACTCTAGGAAGAAAAGAGAGTAATTCTAACTAAAAACAGCAATTGTCACATTAATGTTACAGAATGTGCTGTAATTTTGTTTTAGTGAAGGTAGATCAAAAATAAAAATACCTGTATCTCGGCTTTCTCTCTCACAAGACCAAGTTTGACAAGAACAAATTATTTAAAGATTAGTTACCTCACTAATAATATGTAATTTCGGGATGTCGATGTTTAAAAGGCATTAAACGAGAGAACCTTAAAACAGTGCAATTTTTTCTTTAATTTTCTTCAGTTATTTTTTCTTGCAGGCACCCAACACAGAAGGAAATGAAATGAAATTGCGGGTTTTAAGCTATACATAGTACGTTCTTGCGCGAAGATACTTATAGCTTCGGTGCGGGGCAAAGTTTATCATTCCGTCCCATCCGTGGTTGTGTTGATACATTGACGAAGGAAGGGTCGTCCTCTGTGATGTAGTGGTTACCATGCTAGCCTCTAGTTCCCGAGGTCGCGCGTTCAAACCCGGCGGAGGCTGATGGATTTTTTTGGGCGTAAAAATCCTTAGCATGGCTTTCTTCGGAAGGGAAGTAAAGCCGGGGGAAGGGAAGTAGATTTACGGCACGTAAAAGAACTTCAAGCCTGATAAAGAGGCCTCTGAGCTGGTCTTTCACGCCCAATATAGAATGGAACAATAAGGACCATAGTAATAAAAGAGCGTCCGTAAATTAAAAAAATCTGATGTGTTACACTCACATGACTTTCTCTACTCTTGTACAATCTATTTTTGCAAACGCCTATTCTCCAAATGCTTCATGTTAATCGAGATATCGAGATGTCAATCTTATTGCTAATTTTCTTGTAGATGCGAGGGGAATATGGTAGCTTTTAAGCGATAGTCAAATATTTTAACGCTGGTTGCTATGCGGCGCATTCCATTCTCTTTGCATGTCTAGGACATAAAAAAATGAATAACGAATTTGAGAAAAAGTATAAGTATTGGAAAATTTAAGGAAATAACAAGCAATATCTCGAAAACTGTTCACTCAACAAAAGAAATGTATATGACATAAGTTGTGTATTTCAACGCGATCTACATTTTTTGTGTAGTAAAATTTTGTCTATCTCTTATGGTTTACCAGTTATGCAAAAGTCGTTCACAATGAAGAATACTTTTGGAGACATTCCCAGAAAATTCGAGATATACATTTCATTTCTCATGACTTTATCTTAAACATATGATATTTTCATCAAAATCGTTAGAGCCATTTTTGAGAAAATTAAAATTTTCGAAAAATGTTCCATGTAAAGGGTAGTCTGGGGTGGGGGGATTTTCTTGAAAACCTTCGTGTCGCATCTCTGGAAGATACTGAACCTAAATACCAAGTTTGGTGTTTATCCGACTGTTCGTTTTTGAGATATGCTGTTCACAGACACACAGACACACACACAGACACACACACAGACACAGACAGACACACACACGGACATGTTTCTAAAAATGCTTTTTTGGATTCAGGAGGTCTCAAAACATGTATTTCCAGTGAAATCTCGGTATCGAATTTTTGGGTGGAATGCAATACTTCCCCTACTTACTGTACGTAGTAGAGAAAGTAAAAAAGGCATTGACGAAGGAATATGGTATTTTATTTACATTAATTCTACGTCTTCATGCATCTTGGTGTGTGTTATTCTCCCTATACATTAACTGGGGAATCGATGTATTAATTATGAATGATACAATTGTTGGAACGTCTGGATGTGTATGTTATGTGTATGTATGTTTACGCCAATTAAAGAATACTCTATTTCTTTATGTTGGTGTATCATAAAGATGTATCTAGATTTGTTTTTGATATAAACTATATTTGAAATAACAAATCTTTTAAAGTTTGGAACAACATGAAAAGTTGGACAGGTAGGGACGACTGAAAAATCCAGTGCCATAGTCGGGATTTGAACCACGGATCTTCTGGTCTCCGTCCGGTTGCTGTAACCACTGAGCTATCATGGCAACATGCCGATACGACATTAAATTTCCCAACTGATTCGCATTATTTCCGGTAAACCACAAGGAGATCTCAAATTGTATTGAGATGACATACCCCAATGGCGACTTAAAATGTTGTAAGTACTTTAAGTCTCGCGCTTCGTAGTTATTGGATCAATTAATGGAATTCTACCTTTCCAACCTTATCCAACACGCCGCTTGTGTGGAGGAACAATTAATTCCAATATGAAAAGTATTTGTAATAAAGTCTGTTATGTTCAATTGTGCCTACATTCCCATATGAAAACTGTTTAAACATGCATAATATTATATTTTTAATTCATATGTATTACATATTTCACTTGTCAGTTCCGAATATTCTGATTCTTGAGAAATACACCTTCGTTTCCCTTGTGGCAATCTTGCATACGTTTGCTGCAGCGACTGCCACAGTACCACGCTCCTGATCGTCGAGTGGAAGACAGACCTTAAGTCAGCCGTTACAACTTAAAACTTCATCATTTTTTCCAGGCGAATGTGGATCCTATTGGGGAGAATACCGAAACAGGGTACTTCTGTGTTTGATGTATGCTCACTATAACAATTACAGCTCAACCTGCGACATCAGTGTGAAATGCCCTCTTGTAAGCAAGTCCCCTCCAAAATCGGGATTAAACACCACACTCCTGGATATTTAAGGCAGTAAGCTCTTACTTGAGTCTACATTCTGCATTGGGTAGAAATATGCGTAACTGTTTTTCTTTGTTGTCTTTATTCGTAATATTTTCACGTATATACCTCAATTATTGATGTCATTCATTCAGGAACATTTTTATAGGTGACGTATAAGGAATTAAAATTAAAATACTTTAAAAATCTTATGTACTGCAATGCCATGACTTTATCTACTCATTCTACTACAAAAGGCTTTTCCAAAAGCTTATTCTTCTATCTACTTTTTTGTTTTGTTAACTGTACTTTACCTGATAGTCATATATGAGGATGAATGAATTAAATGGATGAAATGATGCTCCAATGAGCCCGGGATCCATAGATCTTAAAGTTACCACTCATCTTTTCAGGATAAGGGAAAAACCTCGGAAAAATTTATCCATATAGTTCAGCCTAACTGAGGCTTGGAACCTCTTGAATGTGAGGCGAACACATAACCCTCCCTCCGTTATACAGAATTATACAAAATTCCTTCTGAATGAAGAAGACTTCACAGGCTATTAATGCAAAATTGGAGATATACTCTTTGTTTGTCAGTAAACACTTAATTGATATTGTATTTTAATCAAAACGTTAGAAGCAATTTTGAGAAAATAAAAAATATGGAAATTTTTTACACAGTCAGGAGTGAGGGGATTTGTTTGAAAATCTTGTCGCATCGTTGGAATATACTGAACTTAAATTTCAACTTTGGTATTTAACCGACATTTCATTTTTACTTTCTCAACTACATATAGTAAGTATTGTATTCCACTCAAAAATTCGATACCGAGATTTCACCGGAAATATATGTTTTGAGACCCCCTGAATCCAAAAAAAGCATTTTTGGAAACATGTCCGTGTGTGTCTGTCTGTGTGTCTGAACAGCATAACTCAGAAAATAAACACTAAACTTCGCATTTAGGTTCAGTGTTTTCCAGAGATGCGACACGAAGGTCTTCCAGAAAATTCCCCCACCCCGGATTACCCTTTACATGGAACATTTTTCGAAAATTTTAATTTTCTCAAAAATGGCTCTAACGATTTCGAATAAAATATCATATGTTTAAGATATTTTCATGGCAAATGAAATGTATATCTCGAATTTTCTGGGAATGTCTCCAAAAGTGTTCTTCATTGTGAACGACTTTTGCATAACTGGTAAACCATAAGAGATAGACAAAATTTTACTACACAAAAAATGTAGATCGCGTTAAAATACACAATTTATGTCATATACATTTTTTTTGTTGGGAGAACCATTTTCGAGATATTGCTTGTTTTTGTCCTGGTAATACAAAGAGAATAGAATAGCAACCAGCTGTTAAAACATTTGACTATCTCTTAAAGCCTACCAATTTCCCTTGCATCTACAAGAAAGTTAGCAATAAGATTAACATCTTGATTAACATGAAGCATATGGAGAATAAGCGTTTGCAAAAATAGTTTGTACAAGAGTAGAAAAAGTCATGTGAGTGTAACACATTAGATTTTTTGACTTATGGTGTTACCGAGCGGGATGGCACAGGCCCTCATTTGGGAGATCCTGGATTAAAAACCCCGGGTCAGACCAATCTGACCGAAGGTGTTCGCGGTTTTCCTCAGTCGTTAGGCGATGCTAGGTTGGATAATTTGATCCTCGAATTTTCCTATCGCCCCTTTCATCACTATATTTTATTTCCTTCTTCTCACCTCCATACCAGTAATTGTACTGATCATCCAATCTGGGTATACTATATTACTATATCCAGAGTTGCTTGCTCCTAGACAGGCTACTGACGACTCAAGCCATTCAGTGTAAGTTCTTGGGGACGTAACTTCCACAAAGAGGAGGATAATCAGTTAAAGAAGAAGAATACGAGTTACGCTGTTTACAGAGGCACACACATACACACACAAACGGACCTTCTTCTAAAAATTCTGTTTTTGTATTCAGGAGACCTCAAAAAGTGCAGTGGCAGTAAAATATCGGTGTCGAATTTTTGAGTGAAGTATAATAATTCCTTTATCTACTAGGTACGTGGAAGAGAAAGTAAAACATTATGAAAATACCTGATGTGTTACATCCACATGCCTTTCTCTGCCCTCTATCGCCTATTAGTGGGCATACAAAATATTCCTACGAAGTTTTATTTTCCTATCTATTTCATTTTCATTGAGAAAGCGTTCCAGAAGTAAGAGAATTATAGATGTTATCATACATACAAAGAGAATAGCGATTATGGCGCTATACAAAGACCTAAAATTACATATAATTGGGAGAAAGAATTGAACGTCGACAACAGCTTAAAAGAATGAATAAATATTGAAAAATTCCAACTATTAATAACGGATAGTCTCGGAAAGGTGTGATGCCTCAAAAATTATTTGAAATGATTTGTTTGTTTTTGAAGAGATCTACATTTTTGTGTAGTACGTCTTCGTCTATCGCTTAACATTTATCGGTTATACAAGATTAAACAACATTCCTTCCGAATGAAGAGGTCTTCACAGGCTACTTCCAGAAAATTCAAGATAATACATTCCGTTTGCCGTGTTAATATATTTTAATATATTGTATTTTAATGAAAATATTTAGTAATTTTTCAGAAAATCAAACATCTCGAAATCTGTTCCATGTAAAGGGTAGTTTGGGGTGGGGTGATTTTCTTGAAATCTTCGTGTATGATCTTTGGAGGAAACTGAACTTATACCAAGTTCAGTATACATTGAAGTTTTTAATTTGAGTTATCGTGTTCACAGACTCACAAAGATTCACACACACAAAAGGCATTTTTTTCCAAAAATGGGACCTCAAAACATGTATTTACGGTGAAATCTAGATATAAAATTTCTTGGTCGAATGCAATACTTTCCCTACCTACTGTATGCAAGTATCAGAGAGAGAGGAAAAAATCTGATTTGATATATTCACATGACTTTCTCTATCCTCCATTGTGTTGTCCTTCGTGGACTAGTGGTACCGTGCTAGCCTCTAGTTCCCGAGGTAGCGGGTTCAAACCCGGTGGAGGACGATGGATTTTTTCGGGCGTTAAAATCCTTAGCGTGGCTTCCTTCGGAAGGGAAGTAAAGCCGGTGTCGTAGATTTACGGCAGGTAAAAGAACCTCAAGCCTGATAAAGAGACCTCTGAGCAAAATTTCGGGTCTTTCACGCCCAATATATAATGGAACGCTAAGAACGATAGTAGTTAAAGAGCGTCCATAAATAAAAGCTCAATTTATTTACCTCCATTGTTTATTAGTAGGTATACAAGCTTATTTTTCTATCACTTCATTTTAATCCAAATAAATCTCTTTAGAAATATCTACGTTACACATTTCGTTATAGATACAAAGAGAACAGCGATAGTCAAATGTTTAAGAACTGGACGCTATATGCTGGCCTTAAAATTCCATACTGTTTCCATGACATCGCGAGAAACAACTGAATGTTGAAATTACTTTAAGAGAATGACCAAGAACTGAACAATTCGACCTTTAATAACGGATATATTGGAAGTTACTGATGCTGAAAAAATTGTATTTGAAATAAATTGTGTGTTTTAAAGGGATCTACATATCTTGTATAGTACGTTTTCGTCTATCGCTTAACGTTTATCGATTATACAAGATTCTACAAAATTCTTTCCGAATCAAGAGGATTTGAAAGAGTTTCCAAAAAATTCAAGATATATATTTTATTTGGCATATAAATATCCGTAATGTATTGTATTTTAATCAAAAGCATTAGTAATTTTTCAGAAAGTAAAAAATTTCGAAAATTTTATATAAATACCAAGTTCAGTATTCATCCGACTTGGGTTATAGTGTTCACAGTCTCACAAACACACACACGGCGCTTTTTCTAAATTTCCTTGGATTCAGGGAATTCGAAACACGTGTTTCCGGTGAAATCTCAATATCCAATTTTTGGGTCGAATGCAATACTTCCTCTACCAGGTAATAGAGAACGTAAAAAGGAAAAACTATGAGCATTGTAAGACGCACAAAGGGAAACAAAGAATGGGAATAAAGGAACAAAATAATTATTATAATGGTTATGTTGGAAATCTCTGCAACTCGAGCCACTGATTTTCTCATTATCCGGTTCCGGGAAGCGATACAAAAGCTCTCCGCGTGAATCATTGCGCTGTTTACACTTTGCGATTTCATATTTTATAAACAACAGCTTAACTCATGCCAGGAAAACTTGATTACATGCGTTGCCTACGCCAGTAAATAAAATGCATGAGGTAGACCGTAAATTAAATAGAGGCTTGGTTACCCCAGTACTATACTCCTTTCAGTCGCGCTCTCTACAAGCCAGCTCAAACTTCGCTACACTTCTTCACTTACCCAGCATCGTATTTAGACTCACTGGCGGCTCATAAGTGTTTTAGTCAGACCGCCTAGAAAATGTGAAATAGCATTACCTGTATAGTAGTCATTATGAACAAATTGATACGACCGCATCCACGCCTAACAGCAAGAACAACAATAATACTGCATAACTTGTCTGACGAAAGAAAGTTAATTTTTTTTTACTTTCAGTACCACGTACATAATAGGTAGAGAATGTATTGCATTCCAATCAAAGTATTTGATACAGAGATTTCACTAAATATATGTGTTTTTGGGCCCGATGAATCCAAAACAAGCATTTTTATAAAAAAATAGGTGGTTGTGAACAATTTAATTAAAAAACGAAAAGTCGGAAAAATACCAAACATGGTATTTAGATTCAGTACCGTCCAAAGATGCAAAATCTGTATTTTCCAGAAAGTTCCCCAGCTCAAACTACCCGTTACATAACATACTTTTGGAAAATTTTTGATTTTCTAAAAAATAGCTCTAACGATTTTGATTAAAATAGCATATAATTAAGATATTTACATGACAAATATATCCCGAATTTTCTGCGAATAGCCAGTGAATTCCTCTTTATTCGGAAGGAATTCTGTGTAATCTTGTATAACTGGTAAACGTTAAGCGATATACACACAAAAAATGTAGATCTCTTTAAAACCACCATTTATATCAAATAATGTTTTGTGGCATCAGCCATTCTTTAATTCTGTCGATGCTCAGTTGTTTCTCGTGATGTCCTGGAAAGAGTACGGAATTTTAAGGCCAGCGTATAGCGTGCAGTTCAAAAACACTTGGCCTTCGCTGTTCCTTTTGTATCTATAACGAAATGTGTAATGTAGCTATTTCCCTTTATCTCGATTAAAATGAAGTAGATAGGAAAATAAACATTCGTAAAAATAATTTGTATACCTATACACTAATAAACGATAAAGGATAGAGAAAGGCATGCGAATGTAACACACATAAGTTTTTGTTGTTGTGCAGATTATTAAGTACACCATGCTAGGACAAGAATGAAGTAATCTTTAAATTAAATTGTAGTGGAGATTATTGATGGTATGGAGAATCTGGGAGAAGTTTCCGTGCTTGTGCACGTTACCTACTTCTGCTACAGTGACTAACTTCTGCCGTAGTGTGCTACCACCTAGTGTCATTGACGTAACATTGTAGGGATAGCATGGAAAGAGAGTGCGGGAAAAGCAGGTGTGCGTAGTCATTTCCTGAGAGGAAAGTTTCTACACAGCCTTCTTTTGGAACGCGTCGCCGTATTACAGGGAATTGTTTGACCTGCAATACGCTGATTCTATGGATTCTTATCCCCTACTCTTTCCCTCATCTCTATGTGCAGGCTATTCATTTGAGAGGGATTCCTTGTACAGAGGTCTTTTCAGTATTAGTATGTTACTGGTGTTATAATGCCAAAACCTCGTATACTTTAGCACAGAATCTTCACGTATTATTGCTTATGTGACAACAATCTCTTGTAAAAAAGTGAGACAAGTTTTATACACAGATTCGCTGCTGTTCCTGTGACCCACAGAGTAACGGTTTGTAATATTATGAACAGATTTAGGGAAACGGGATCTATTCTTACTCTAGATTTTCTCAGGCTTCCAGCCAGGTGCACACTTGGTTACAAACCGGCGTTTCGGGAACGTACATCGTTCTCATCTTCAGGGTAGTTGAACTTTTCTATTAGTCTGGTATGTATCCTTCCAGACAGGTGTAGAGATGGGAACGATGTACGTTCCCGAAAGGTCGGTTTCTAACCAACTCTACACCTGTCTGGAAGCCCGAGAAAATCTAGAGTATTCACAGCGTCAGGAGAGTTTCAGCTCATATTTTGGGATATATTCTTGATGAGAAACTGAAAGTAAATCGCGTGTTCTTACAGAGGGAAAATGACAACTTCAGAGAAAATTTAGAACGAAGGCCAAAGAAATCCCGGAGAAAGCTTACAGAGGAATCAGGAATTTCGTAAGTATCCAATTGAAATGCATAGACATTTTTAAAATTAAGATCCTCTAGCTCAGAAATTGTAAACACGCGATGGTATGGGTGGAGATAATTTCTGCAATTGGATGTTGGTCGATGTTATTTGACGCTCTATTGATCCGCGTTTCCCCCTTTTCACGGATAAAACATGTTTTATTTCCATGGCTATGAAGAACTAGTGAATGTTATTGCAAATTTTCTTAAAGGAATGTGTGACTACAGAAGGACATAATATCCAACTTATTCTATGATGGAGTATGTGCTTACTGTAGATATAATTTGCATGAGAAATCTATCCCCTTGAATTTAAGGGGCTATGAATATCCGACTCTACCGCCAAACAGTGTGCTTCTTGATGCCAAAAAAGTTCCTGTTAGGCTGGCCACGCATCCAAACAAAAGCTGTGTATTTCATATACAAGAACGTTTAGAAAATAGTAGTGGAATGTGTAGAGGTGGGCATAACGTACCGGCTACTGTAATGTAATGGTTACTGAAGTAAAGGAGGAGACAGTAACTAGTTACCCATTAACGGTTACCAAAGTAACAAAACGTAACTATGTAGTTATCCCGATAGGAGTCACAGAGTCTGGGTGATATGATCGGTATCAGAAACTAGTTACCTCAACTCGTTAGGCAGTGTCAATCTCCTCCGCAAGAGATCGTGAATAGCATTGTGGATGTAATATACCATCTGCAGAGAAGTGTCTATTACTTATCCGCTTTGATGCATTTACCAGGACTGATCAACAAACAGTGAGACTGATTTTTTTTCACAGATATTTATTACTCCATTTCAATGTTTACATGATTTTTTTCAAAGTAATACTCTCCTATTTCAATACACTTTTTATAATATCTCTGCCAGTCCTCGAACACATGGTGCAGCCCGTTCTTTAACAGGTCCTTGAAAATCGCCTCACTTTTATTGAGCACTGCTTCAGAGATCTCAAATCGAATGCCCGGAGCTTTGCCTTTAATAATGGGAATTTAAAAAAAATTCACGGTGTGCAAGATCGGAGCTACAAGGCGGATGCAGTAAAAAGATAATGTTCCATTTAACCAAAAACTGCATGGCTTGATTCTCACTTCTCATGATGAAGTCTCCACCCAGTCCGATGAAGTTCTCGTCGTTTCCTTGCAATGTGCTTCCTCAGTTTTTTACTTTCTCTACTACGTATAGTAAGTAGGGGAAGTATTGCATTCCACCCAAAAATTCGATACCGAGATTTCACCGGAAATACATGTTTTGAGACCTCCTGAATCCAAAAAAAGCATTTTTGGAAACATGTCCGTGTGTGTGTCTGTGTGTGTGTGTGTGTGTGTGTGTGTCTGTGTGTGTGTGTGTCTGTGTGTGTGTCTGTGAACAGCATAACTCAACAACGAACAGTCGGATAAGCACCAAACTTGGTATTTAGGTTCAGTATCTTCCAGAGATGCGACACGAAGGTTTTCAAGAAAATCCCCCCACCCCAGACTACCCTTTACATGGAAGATTTTTCGAAAATTTTAATTTTCTCAAAAATGGCTCTAACGATTTTGATGAAAATATCATATGTTTAAGATAATGTCATGAGAAATGAAATGTATATCTCGAATTTTCTGGGAATGTCTCCAAAAGTATTCTTCATTGTGAACGACTTTTGCATAACTGGTAAACCATAAGAGATAGACAAAATTTTACTGCACAAAAAATGTAGATCGCGTTAAAATACACAACTTATGTCATATACATTTCTTTTGTTGAGTGAACCGTTTTCGAGATATTGCTTGTTATTTCCTTAAATTTTACAATACTTATACTTTTTCTCACATTCGTTATTCATTTTTTTACGTCCTGGACATGCAAAGAGAATGGAATGCGCCACATAGCAACCAGCGTTAAAATATTTGACTATCGCTTAAAAGCTACCATATTTCCCTTGCATCTACAAGAAAATTACCAATAAGATTGACATCTCGATATCTCGATTAACATGAACCATATGGAGAATAAGCGTTTGTAAAATTAGATTGTACAAGAGTAGAGAAAGTCATGTGAGTGTAACACATCAGATTTTTTGTCGTCCTCCCGTGGTTTAGTGGTTACCATGCTATTTCCCGAGGACGCGGGTTCAAACCCGGGTGAGGGCGATGGATTGTTTTTCGGGTGTAAAAATCCTTAGCATGGCTTCCTTCGGAAGGGAAGTGGTGGTTCCGTGTCGTATATTTACGGCACGTAAAACAACATCAAGCTTGATAAAGAGGCCTCTGAGCAAAATTACCGGTCTTTCACGACCAATATAGAATGGGACGCTAAGGACCACAGCAGTTAAAGTGCGTCCATAAATAAAACTTAATTTTTCCCCCCGGTTTAGCCAATACGAGGGGCACTATTTATATTTTGAGCCTAATAATTAAAACAAAGTAATTTCTGATTGAAAACTGCTTTATTGTTTTTCAAAATATTCTCTTTTGTGATCAATACACTTTTGCATCCTTTTGAACCATTTGTCAAAGCATTTATTCCAGTCTTCTTGAGACACCTTCAAAACATGGTTTTTGAAGGCATCAACTCCTCCTTCTGCCAACGAAAATCGTTGTCCAAGCAATTTATTCTTAATGTTCGGGAACAAAAAGAAGTCATTGGGTGCCAAATCAGGACTGTATGGCGGATGACCCATCAATTCAATTTCTTAAGGCTTCAAATACTTGTTGTTAGACGAGATGTGTGTGCGCTCGCAATGTCTTGATGAAGAACGATCCTACGGTTCTTGTTCGCTTTCCTTACTTCACCGAAGACTTCCGGCAAAAAAATTGTTGTGTACAATTCGGCATTAACCATTTTACGTTCCTCTAAACGTTCATGTTGCCACATGGCCAGTTTTGCTG
Source organism: Deroplatys truncata (assembly GCA_030765065.1). Taxonomy (NCBI): domain Eukaryota; kingdom Metazoa; phylum Arthropoda; class Insecta; order Mantodea; family Mantidae; genus Deroplatys; species Deroplatys truncata. The sequence goes on from CM060979.1 coordinate 22,833,816, forward strand.
AAAAAGAAGGCGACCATTTGCTTCGAAGTGCTTCGAGTGCGAACAACTTTTGTTGGATTTGCTTCATCTTGAAACACCCATACAGTCGACTGCTGTTTACGTTCCGGCTCATACGCTTAGATCCACGATTCGTCACCTGTTACAATCTTATATACGTCTTTTGAGGCACCACCATTGTATTTCTTGAGAATTTTTGTACCCCAATCGACACGAGCATGTTTTTGAGATTACGTCAAGTTATGTGGGATCCAACGAGAGCAAACCTTTTTCACGGCTAAATATTCATGCAATATTTTATATATACTGGTGGAACTAATGCCTAGGATTGCCTCAATCTCACAATATGTCGCATGACGATCTTTTATTATTAGTTTTTTCACAGCATCAATGTTTTCTGGCACAACTAATTTTGGACGACCTTCACGAACTTCATCATTGAGCGAACGGCGGCCACGATTAAATTCGTTATACCAGCGTTTCACAGTGGCAAAGGATGGAGCTTCGTCGCCAAATGTGGAAGTTAATTTATCGACGAACTCTTGTCTTGATAATATACCTCGAAACTAGTAATAAATCATTGCACGAACATTTTCACGAGTTAATTCCATGTTTTTGTTGACACACAATTTTCAAGTTAGTGTAAACAAAACAAATGACGCTGTATTGACAAAATGTTTGAAGTAGATTATGGTAAGAAATGTAAAACTTTCCATTGGAAACGTCAGATGGCACCTACAACTTTCAGGGTTGCCAAGGCTCAAAATATAAATAGTGCCCCTCGTACTGACGTGTAGTATGCTGCCGTAACAATCACAGCTGAAATACCAGGCTCATCTTGCTTAACAGAGACCTCAGCCTTCTTTGAACTCCTTGAACCACCTAGCACTGTTGCACGAGGTTGTGCATATTCACCGTAGATTGTAGCAGCTTTTCTTAAGTTTCAGAGGCTGTATGGTTCAAACGCAAACAGAATTTTATTACACTGTACTGCTCCTCTCGCGTCACTTCCATTTTGTGGTATGCGAAAAGTAAGCACGGTCTACAAAACAGAGCATTACTACCAACCTACCGATATGAGAGTGCTGCCGCCTATGGAAATCATACATAAAACATCTTTTCAAATATTCATGGTACAGACAGGAAACTATTAAGGCTGCTGCAAAAAAAATCAGTCTGTCTTTTTTGATGAGCCCTCGTATGTAACCAACTGAGTTTATCTGAATCTTTTGTTATATAAGATGATAATGTGTGTTTGGGCGTTAATCTTTCTATTCTGTAGCAGTATCGCCTTTCAGAATGCCATTATCATGCGTTATCTAACGTCCTACGAGAATATTTAAGTTGTTATATCTTCAGTTTCAGTCATGTTGATGTTGTCAACAACGTTGTACTTCGCTTCGCTACATCTGCACCACGTGATGTTTATATTTAGGATCCCATATAGCTCAGTTCACATGTACAGGCTGTGTATATATGCAGTAATGTAGAAGTCAGTGTGAATACATTTTTTGACAGTAATTAAAGTTTTGAAAAGCTAGAGAAACTTGTTTTCAGATTGCATGAAATAACAAAGTAAGTTTGTGTCGACATTGAGGCAGTATTTTTAACACTTAAAGGATTTGTGTCAAATTGTATAATATAAAACATAATAACAGCCCGCATTAAAGCAATATGTGTATAATATAATATATAAAATGCATGTAACAGTCATTGTATTGATGTTTACATTATTATGTGTCCAATAATGTTATGTGAATGTATTACGTAATTTAATAATGCAGGAGCCGTGAGAATAATAGGTTAAACGTTGCTAACAATGAGGTAACAATGAAGCAACCTTGAGGCAATAATAAATTAGAAAGTTATTCTTTTGGAGTAGGATTAGCCAATAAGACACTGAAATGGAGCAAACTTACAAATTCAGAAGTCAGTTGCTAGCAGACAGCGTTCCTAGCCGGACGCGAGACGCGTCCTCGATAAGTTTAATACGTATTCAGTGTGAGATAAAAATAGTTTACGTGTTAAAAAGTGCAAGTAATTAATAAATAATCTCACAGCTCTCTATATTAGTGAAGTGTTATTTAAATCGTGTCAAGAATTAATAAAAGGAGTGAAGTAAAAATTATAATCTGTGTAAGTCTACATTCTTAGCCGCACCACTCTCTGCAAAGAAATCCATGTCTCTAAGAATAATACTGACGAAGCCCAGGCAAATATAAATATATAATATTTAAAGAAACAGTCAAATTACTAAGTTAATATTTCTAAACTTGGGGCGAAGGCCACCGGGTACCACACGTGCGGTTGCAACTGCTTCACGTTCGGCTCCCCAACAGTCGAAATACAATACAACTACTTTCAAAAATACAACTACTTCAACATCGTTCGTATTGAAACGTAGTTACTGGTAACCATTAATGTAACGGTGAACGTGATAACCATGAAAACAAATAACTTAATCGTTACTGGTAACCAACCGTTATATGTAACCGTTAACACACTACAACTGTGACAGTTATAACCGTTATCTGAAAATAACTGACACGTCGCTAGTGTATATGTTGTTGAGGCCCAGTGCTGGAGGCTTTGGCAATCCGCAAGGGTAGCATCGGACATGCATCGATCCCAGAAACTCTGGGTGCACAATAATGGCTGCATAGATTTCCCTTAAACTGTATAGGAACGATAATGGTTGTTATTTCTGCATCAAGTCAGTGCTCGCTTGTAGTTTATGTTTCAATATAACCATATTTATACAGGATGTTCAGAAATTCCCCTTACAAACTTTTAGGACTTGTAGAGGGGACTGAATAGATTATGTTTTGAATAGAAACCCATGTCTAGAAACGTACCACTTCTGTGCTACACAATTTCAGATCGGTTTGCTTGGCATGCAACCGGTTAGTGCAGAGCTAGAGCGGTGTTTTACGTCAGACGAGCAGCTGAGTAGTTACTTTGTTATTGGATTATGGTGAAAATAGAAGCTTTTAACTTACGAAATCGGGGATTTTTGCTATCCACAATAATTCTTGTTTAATGAGGTACGTTTTGGTGTATTAGATGTTGCCCCGGGGGTAATATATTGCCCACCCACCCTCCCTTTTATGCGGCCGTTCTTATATAGTAGTTTTTAACGAATTTTGGAAAGAATTGCTGCCAACGTGAATCATTCGAGTTTTAGACGCGCAGATCCCTCAGCTACGCTTTGAGGCTGAGGGCTCTAAATCGTGTTTTCAGCGATGTTGGGATTTAATGTTGGCAACGGAAAAACAACGCAACCAAGGTTTCTATAAATTAAATTAAATTGAGTATTTATTTATGGACGCTCTTTAAATACTATGACCCTTAGCGTACCATTCTATATTGGGCGTGAAAGACCGGTAATTTTGGATCAGAGGCCTCCCTATTAGGCTTGAGATTCTTTTACGTGACGTAAATATAGGACACAGGACCACCGGCTTTACTTTCCTTCCGAAGGAAGTCATGCTAAGGATTTTTACGCCCGAAAAAATCCATCGCTCTCCGCCGGGTTTGAACCCGCGACCTCGGGACTTAGAGGCTAGCATGGTAAGACGTTCCCGTGATGCCACGCGACTTCTGAGTGTCAGTAATATGGAACAAAAGTGAAAAAATATGCCATATATTCCTGAAAATAAGTAAAGCACCATGTTATTTGTTCTTTATTATGTGTAATAATGTGTCGAAGTCAATAAAAGGCATGCAGTGTATGCATATGTTACGTGTATATAGTGATAACGGCCATAATCCAATATCAAAGTTTATCGGCAGCTGATTTCATTTGATATCTACCCTACTTTTCTACCCTGGTTTGAGCCCCTGTAGAGTCAGATCCTGTAGAATCAGAGAAAGCAATTTTGGCATGAATTGTGGTCGCTGCACAACAAACTGTAGAGATACCAGGAGCAATGGAGAGATTTTCCAGAGCATCACTCGTAAGTACAATGTGTAAAACTTAAGTGGTGGACACATCGAACCGGAGTTGTAGCGGATCAGAGTGCCAACCGGCCTGTGACGAAAAGAAATACAGATTGTTCAGCTTAAGTGTAAACAAAAGTATTTGTGAAACATGATTAAATTTGCTTTTTGTTTCTTAGGTATTATTTCTCAATGGGTTGTAGTGAATCATAATGGTAACCATTTTGTGAGGAATACAAAAACAAATTGTTTAAGTATCACTGTAAACAAAAGTGTTCGTGAAAAATGATTTACGTTTCCTGTTTATTTCTTTAGTAGTATTACCTAACGAGTTGAATAGTAAGGAAAGTGATGTTCGGAGTCAGGCCTAACTAAAGTACTTAAGCAAACGTGCTCACCTTGAACACGTGTTTTCAAATGGTTGTAGCATGAAAACGCTACGTATCCGGACATGAGTTCCTATTCAAAACATGGATTTATTCGGCCCCTCTACCAACCCTAGAACGTTTGTAAGGGAATTTCAGAACAGCCTGTATATGTATATGCCCGTGTTTATATTAATTTTGTCCTGTTTTTCAATTTTCACTTCTCTCAGTTCTCATTGTCACTGCTTTGATCTGGTTAAACTTTTACTGGGACCTCACTTAGTTCACACTGTCACTTCACTAATGTGAAATAGTTCAATTTCCCCGTTACTTTACTTTCTTAGTGACGTGGCCTCTTCTTCCCGACGGTTCATTCGCTGGGGAGTCGAACACAGGACTTCTACAATTTCTCCCTCCGCAGTAGCATTCATTGCACGTCACAGCAGTCGCCACAAACTCGCTCGGAAAACCACACCTGATTTTGCAGCAGAAACGTGTTTACCAACTCCCTTACTCACTAACTGTCTGACTCAACTGACTGCTTTCGCGAGAACGCTCGCTTATATAGACGTGAACGCTTCCACAGGACATTCTAGAACTATTTGGACACACTTTCTGGAGTCTGGGGAAAGAATCTTCAAGAAGATTCTTGTTATCTGTGGATAGCACTTCTGGTGTTTACACCGGGCGAGCGCGACTTATGTTTATCTCCACTGCCTGTTATCGACCTCCCGATAACCTGGGGCCATAACCACCATGTCACATTATTTAATGAAAGACAATGGTATATCTGAATATTCAAGTAACCCTAGGTCTCTCCATTCTCCCCGTGTTATAGTCTAGGAAGCCCAATCTAGGCCGTTACAAAATATCCTTGTGATCGGAGACTTCTGGGAGATACTGTATTATTAAGGAAGCTTTGCTTTCCTTTTAAAGAATGTGGTGTTACATTCATATGAACTTCTTTACCCTTATTTATATATCCTTATTAGTAGATGTACAAATTATTCTTACGAAACCTTATTTTCCTATGTTCTTCATTTCAATCGAGATAACCTTTCCGGAAATAGCTACATTACACATTTCGTTATTGATACAATAGGAACAGTAATAGTCAAATGTATAATTACTGGACGCTATATGCTGGCCTTAAAACTCCATAATCCGTTCATGACATCGCGAGAAATAGCTGAAAATCGACAGGACTTAAAACAATAGCAAAGTATTGAACAATTGGAACGGATATGTTGGAAAAGGATGATGCCACGAAAAAGTTATTTAGAATAAATTGTTTTCAAGAGACTTACATTTTTTGTGCAATGTGCTTTCGTCTATCACTTAACGTTTAACAATTTTACAAGATTATACAAAACTCCTTCCGAATGAAGAGAACTTAGGCTATTCCGAGAAAATTCAATATATACTTTTGTCTCTGAATGTCTTGAATATAAGCGTGGACCAATGTAAGTTGACTGCAAAATATCTCCAAAACTAAGTTTTGTAGAAGGAAATGTTTTTAAGAGTCAATTTAATTTTTTAAATGAAAATCTACAATTGTGAACAAATTAAATTGACCTTAAAATGACCATCACAACGTCCTTCAAATAAAACACGAATAATGACATTTACTTTCCTCCATAATATCAAGCAGCTTTTATGAAAGACATTTCTTTCTACAACACTTAAGTTTTGGGGAGATTGTACAGTCTCAACTTAAAAGGTCCACCCTGTATAGTATTTTGATAAAAATCGTTAGAACATTTTTTGGAAAATAAAAAATTTCGAAAAGTGTTTCATGTAAAGGGTAGTTTCGGGATGAGGGATTTTTGTTAAAATCTTCCTGTCGCATCTTTGGAAGATGCTGAACCTAAATACCAAGTTTGGTGTTTATCAAACGTTTCTTTTTTGAGTTATGCTGCTCACAGATATACGCATAGACAGGGATCTTTTTCTAAAAACTCCTTATTTTATATATTTGCGGTGAAATCTTGGTATCAAATTTTGGGATGGAATGCGGGGAATGCATTTCATCTCGTGTACGTGGTAGAGAAAGTAAAATTGTGTGATTTCTGTTTTTGCAAATATGCTACACTGGTTACAGGTAAACTGCGCACACTTTTCAGGTATAGTTAAGCATATCTTTACACTCACGCCGGGGAATGTAATCTGCACACACAGCAACACCCAGGGGATGAGGGACGTGTGTAAACTACACACCCTTGGGTAATATTACATATTAATCGAACCGAATGTCAACAACCGTCATGGACAGTAGTTTAACGCAGAGCACCGTTGGCAATTTAACTCTGTCGTTCAGTCCAAAAACCGCATGTTATTTTGTTTCAAACTGACGTATTTTAATGTTTTTCCGTCTCCAACCTAATAATATTCCTTTCAGCTGTTCAATCAACAACTACACTGAAAATATGACTGCGTCCGTCGACCCGATATGCCGTACAATGTTTAACCAACATAATACAAAGTATTTCGACATAAATGTTAAACAAAATATGGTACGTAATTGAAGGAAAGTTTTCTGTCAGGACTCGTATCGATAAACCGGCCATAAACGTCTTACTCGTCCTGAAAAAATGCAAGAAGTTAATATAATCCGAAGTTAAAATATTCTAAACGTTGATGTTGTTTGTTCAAAACGAAAACGATGAAAAAATCTTATGTGCATTCACTCTTCTACAAACTATTGTTGCAAAGGCTTATTCTTCTGTCTACCTCTTATTAATCTAGATAAACGTACAACACACGTTTCATTGCAGGTATAAGAAGCTACTGTAAGCCAAAACTATAGTCAGATTGTTAAAAAGTCAGTCACTATATGGTGGCTCTGAAATTCCATGCTGTTTGCATGGCCAGAAAAAACAATATCGACTTACCACACGAGAAAGGTGTACGTATTTGAAAATACAAACCAATAACAAAGAATATCTCGGAAATTGCTAACGCCACAAAAAGTTTATTTGGCATAAATTGTGTGCTTTGAAATCTACATTTTTTATGCATTAAGATTTTGTGTATGTCTTACGTTTACCAATTTATACAAAAGTCATTTAGAATGAAGAGAACTTCGCAGCTTATTCTCATAAAATTGAAGATATAGGTACATTTTATTTGTCATGCAAGCATGTTACATGTATGTTGTTTTAATACAAATTATTAGATCCATTTTGAGAAGATTAATAATAACTCTTATTAAAAGAACTCTTCCTTTTTGAGTTATCTATTCATAGACAAACACACACACAGTTTTCTACTATTTAGGGTGCCTCTAAACGTGTATTTACGGTGAAGTTTCGATATCAAATATTTGAATGGAATTCCTCTGTTTACCACCGAGCGGGATGGCTCAGGCGGCAGCACTGTGGCCCACATTTGGGAGGCACCGGGATTTCCTGTGGACGTCCACTCTGACCGTGGAGTTTTTCGTGGTTTGCCTCTGGTCGCCTAGGCGAATGTTGGAGTGATGTATTCTACTATAATTTATCCTTTCCCTCATTTATTCTTTCTCCCTTTCATCTTTCAGGCAGTGTCTCCGGGTCCCCTAGTGCGTCTGCTGCGCTTTGGAAAGATTTCTCCCCGCCAAAGTCACGGCGTGTTTGTCTGCCTGCGCGTTTGTCACCCTCTCTTGGGACTCTTAGCCTCTACTGGCGAGAGCGGGTGTTTCGTACCGGAACTGCTAGGGACTTCCGTACGTCTCTGTGATCTCGTCTGCCTGCGGCTCCTTCACTTCATCCCTGCCTCCCGGGGAGTGTAGTCACAATAGATCTAATTGGTCGCAGTGGCGAGGTGTCCCCCTCCGCTAATTACATCTTACATCTTCTGTTTACTACAGGTAAGTGAAAGAGAAACTAAAAATTAATCGAAAAATTATAAATAGAATATGTTGGAGAAAAGTTTTAGAGCGTATTTGTGAAAGATCATCTGAAATAATTAATATACCATTATTATTATTATTATTATTATTATTATTATTATTATTATTACTATTATTATTGTGTTTTATTCATATTATTGTCACCATCATCATTAATACTTTTATTATTGTTATACCGGCTTTAGAAAGTGTCCCATAAACGTATACCTTTAAGGATACTTGATATATCCTGAGAAACATTGTAATAACCGACTTAAGTTACAGTAGTTAAATTTGCCCACTGTCACAGAAGATGTGCTAAATGTATTGAACCTAATTGTGTTATCAAGCAGAAATGAACCTCTTTGGTTCATCAGTGATACATAATAACGTTCTTCTTTTCTATTTACATACAAAACGAATATGACTACTTTGTGTAGTGTGCAAACTATTTTTTTGGACGACAGTGTTTTATTACCCACTTCCGGTTCATGGTGGAAAGTCTATTTTACAGCACGTATGTGCGTGAACTGTATTAAATCCTCCACTCCATACAAGGCAAACTTTGATATATTTTATGTACTGTAAAATGGCTCAAACGATTTTGATTAGCCTATCATATATTTAAGTTACTTGAATGAAAAATACAGTATAAGTGTAGCTTGAATTCTCTGCGAATAACCTGTGAATTCCTCTTCACTATGAAGGAAGTTTGTATAATTTTGTATACTTGATAAACCATAAGATATAGACAATAACTTAATACACAAAACATGTATAACTATTTATTTTTCATTTTTGTTTGTTTCATTTATACTCGCCCTTTAACTGCAATGGTCATATCGACGGCCTTTTACCTATGGAACATATTGTCTTTCGGCGATGCTGTTAACTCGAATACCATCGCCACTTCTGGATTTTCTTTGGGTCTTATACGTTGGATCAGATACACATTCACTCTCTTAGGCCCGGTTTCACAGTTTAATCTTAAGCTTAGAATCGGGATTAAGCAGAGGATTAAGCTAAAATGTAGTTTTACATGCGTAGTTCAAGTGATAAGCTGAGCTTAAACTGTGCTGCAAGCACTGTGGTCTAACCTAAGGAGTCGTCGTGTTATCTGAAGAAGGCTTTACTGGTGATGAAGAAATGCAAATTATTTTACCCCATATGCACGATAGAAAACGATATAGAATATTTTGAATTTGTCCAAACCATTTCCAGTATGGAATGACCGAAAGTTCAACGAGAGATTTCGATTAAGTAAACCGAGGGCAATTATGACACCAGAACATTGTGATGAGCAATAATAATTAAACAACGCCGACTGGTAAGAAGCAAAACTTAGCTTGTCATGCCCCTAATTTCAAATTTATACTTCAATCTTTTATCGTATGCATTGTCGGACTCATTGCCGACACATCTACACAATTAAGTATTGTTTTATATTCCAGTAACAAAACCCTCTCGTCAGAAACAATGCTTCTCTTTACATTGAGGTTATAAATGCAAGTGGAAGCAACCTAGTTGCAACTGAAGACTTTACCGACATCCGAACCTTACAGTATGAAGAGTTATCAAAATTATTTCACACCCTTCTAATCCAGTTTTCGTATCACAATTTTCCTCCACGTTTGGTTTTTCTTATTCCACTGTATAACTACATGCTTACGCTGCTTTGCATTTCTATGAGAATGCTGACTTCTTGAGAAGTAAAAGTTCTACGTTTTGACTCTGATTTTTCAGTCATTTCAACTTTAAGTTGCTGGATAACCTACAAAAGCTATGTTCGCCATAAACAAACCATCGGAATTTACTCAATGCGCATGCACAAGCGCTACAACTTTACTGTTCCCTGTAGTTATTATTATTGTCATCATTACTTTATTTATTTTACGTCGCTTAAACTACAGGGTCATATCGCGACGGATCTATTAATGGATAACCCTCAGATCGGTGTGGCGGACAGTTAGTCTTCTAGGTGTCATCCCTGTAACCACCCGCTTCGTCGTGTCCACAGAGACCCTAGAGCATAGCAACCGGAGCTTCTGCTTCGTGCCGTGCAGTCCGTGGAATTATTCAGCTCAGTAAAGCCAAACCTGGTTGCTCTACTGTGAAACTCGCAAAGCTTAAACCAACGCTTAAGCGGCGTCCATAGCTTACTAAAACTTCGGCTTAAACTTAAACTGTCAAACCGGTCCTTTCACACTGCCATACTCTGGGCAGGATAGGGAATAATCTTGGCTAGAGAACTTCCCACCACCAGCGAGATTCAAACCCGGGACCCAGAACTATTTAAAGCACATAGTTTATTTCAAATAGCGTTATGTGTGTCATCAGCCATTTCGAGATATCAGTTATTATCGGTTTGAATTAATGAATACTTTGTGATTTTTTAAAGTACTGTCACTATTCAGTTGTTTCTCTCGATGTCAAGACTATTGAATTCCAAGCCCAGCATCTGACTATCGATTCGGTTTCCTGTATACCCCTTGCACCTATAACGAAATGTTTAATTAAACTATTTCTGCAAGCGTTTGTCTCTGTTAGACAAATAAGCTTTCGTAAGAATTTGTATTGAACTTTTTAGTCGGGTCCTACCTTAACAACCTTAGCGTAAACAATTGATGTTGATTGATCTAATAGTGATTTAAAGCCCGGGACTTAAAGTACTTACTAAACTGTAAGTCGCCATTGGGGTGTGTCATGTCAAAATTAATTTGAGAGCGCCTTGTGGTTTACCGGAAAAAATGCGAGTCAGTTGAGGAATTTAATGTCGTACCAGCATGTTGCTGTGGTAGCTCATTTGGTTAGAGCAATAACTCGGAAAGCTGAAGATCCGTGATGAAATCCCGGCTGTGACATTGAATTTTTGTTGTACATATCCATCTTTAGGGTACACACGCATGTGTGAAATAGCAATAATTATCATTTTTATAAGAATAGTTTTTAGAGGCTATATGAAAATAAACAATAGTGGAGAAAAGTAGTCACATGAATGCAACACATAAGATATTTTTGGGATGAAATGCAGTGCTTCCCCTACCACCAAGCGGGGTGCGGTCTGTGGCCTGCATTCGGCCACTCACTCTGGCCCATGGGTTTTTCGTGGTTTCCCCGGGTCGCCAGGCGAATGCTGTAATGATTCATCTTCTACCACGACTCTCCTCCCTCTCATTTTCTCTTCCCCCCATATTCCTTATCTGCTTTAGGGTTGTAGCACCAAGTGACGGTGTTCGGCGGGTTGTGGTTGGGCGGTGTGTGTGTGTGTGTGTGTTCTACAGAGGTTTCTTCCTTGGCGTCGCTGTGGGGACTGTTTAGTTAGGGCCCCTCCTCCGAGTGGCTCCAACTCCGAGGGAGTGCTGGAGGTTCGTGGCTTTTGAGCAGGACCGGACAGTGTCGGATGTGTTCGATCTGGAAACATTAGGAATCCCGTCTGGGCTTGCGCCCACCTGGTCGCCCTTCAGGGTCATGGTAGAAGCACAAGGAGCAGACTGGCCTGCGTGGGCCCTCTCTGTTAGTTCAACCTCCATATTTTTCAACAGCGAACTTGAAAACAAAACTGAACATCTGCTAGACCTGCACCAAATCTAAAAGTCACTCAGCTTTTACAACAAAACCTGTTTTAACAGGAATGTGTAAGAGAATATGACTGAATGTGTGGCTGTAATGTTAAAAACGTCCTGTTTTGCTTTCCTCGAGTTTTATTTGGTGATGCAAAGGCATGAATAAAATCATGGTGTGAATGATTTGTAGCGTAACTTCTCCAAGAAGCATGGCTTATAATAGCGCAGTTACAGATAAATTTATAATGAACACGCTTATGACATTTGGAAGTGCCTAATAACTAACATTTATAAAGCAGAATTGATGGTAGAGTGTTCATTACTTTAACAAATTGAAATTGCAGCTAACTATAACTTTGTGAACCACCAAAGTTCAGAGTCACCAGCCCCCCTTCTTAGTTGTTTGTAGGTGCAGATTTAAGAAGATGTAGCAATTTTAACACGAGCATGTTAACAATAACAAAAGCCTTGCAATATTTTACTTCTGTTTGATTTGGAGCTATTCTTTATGAAGCAAAACGAAATTACTCGCCACAAGTGAACTTGTATGTTTATGTCCACACACGTGTGTATATGTAAATATGTTGGTGTGTGTATGTGTGCATAACATTGATTAGATCGCGATAATAACGCGCCGCTTAGTCTTCCGTGAATTGTAGCACGTACACACGGCATGTATGTACACGCGCGCGCGCGGGCGCTAGCGTGAGAGAACTGGATCCACTTCCAGTCCCGCTTGTTAATTAGTTAATTTTAGATTAGCATCAGGGATTGTTTATAATAACACAGAATTGGAAGCGTTGCCGGGAATGATATGCGTTAAAATTTATAACATTTACATCGCAGTAGCTGCTAAGCTGATTACCGCCGAGTCAAGAGAGCAAAAAGAGGCATATATCACATTCAAATTAAAACTAGCTCTTGCTATTCGTAGATCTCCGCGCTACCAGTCGTCCTGCAAATCCAGTAAGAAGGGGAATTACTGTTTAACCTGTACTGCGACTTTGTTCAAACCAGTTCATTTATTACTTTCTGTACTACTTAGGAGAAGTATTCTATCCCACCCAAACATTCGATACCGAGATTTTTACCAGAAACGTATGTTTTGAGGTCCCCTGAATCCTAAAAAAAGCATTTTTAGATCAAAGTCCACGTGTGTGTGTCTGTCAACAGCATAACTCAAAAACGAAAAGTCCGATGAATCCAAACATGGTATTTTGGTTCAGTATCTTCCAAGGATGCAACATGAAGATTTTAAAGAATATTCCCTTGTCCCAAACTACCCTTTACATGGAACATTTTTCGAAATGTTAGATTTTCTAAAAATGGTTTTAACGATTTTGATTAAAATACAATATATTAAAGATATTTACATAACAAATAGAATCTATATCTTTAATTTTCTGGGAATATCCTCTGAAGTCCACTTCAATTGGAAGAAATTTTACTCTTGTAAAACTTCTAAACGTTAAGCGCGAAAACGTACTACACAAAAAATGTACGTCTCCTTAATATACACAACTTACTGAAAATAAGCATAAGCCATTTCAGAGATATCCGCTACTATTGGTTCGAATTGTTCATCTCTTGGTCATTCTCTCAACATTCACTTGTTTCTCGCGATGTCATGGAAACAGTATGGAATTTTAAGGCCAGCATATAGCGTCCAGTTATTAAACATTTGACTATCGCTGTTCTCTTTGTATCTATAACGAAATGTGTAATGTAGCTGTTTCTGCAAAAAGGCTTATTTGGATTAAAACGTAGTCGATGCTTTAGTAAGAATAGTTTGTATACCCACTAATAAATGATAGAGGGTAGAGATGCTAATATGAATTTATCACATCAGATTTTTAGTTTTTAATGTAATGCATTATTGAAATTTGGAAAATCCGCAGTATTGTAACAATCGGGAACACCATTTGCTGCGAAATATACCTTATTTATCTTAGGCCCAGTTTCACATTTTAAGCTTAAGCTTCGAATCGGGATTAAGTGGAGGCTTAAGTTACAATGGAATTTTACAATGCGTAGTTCAAGCGATAAGCTGAGCTTATACATCGCCGGACTTAAACCGTGCTGATCATGATTTTTACTTTCTCTACTACGTATAGTAAGTAGGGGAAGTATTGCATTCCACCCAAAAATTCGATACCGAGATTTCACCGGAAATACATGTTTTGAGACCTCCTGAATCCAAAAAAAGCATTTTTGGAAACATGTCCCAGTGTGTGTCTGTGTGTGTGTGTCTGTGTGTCTGTGTGTGTGTCTGTGAACAGCATAACTCAAAAACTAACAGTCGGATAAACACCAAACTTGGTATTTGCGTTCAGTATCTTCCAGAGAAGCGACACGAAGATTTTCAAGAAAATCCCCCCACCCCAGACTACCCTTTACATGGAACATTTTTCGAAAATTTTAATTTTCTCAAAAATGGCTCTAACGATTTTGATGAAAATATCATATGTTTAAGATAAGGTCATGAAAAATGAAATGTATATCTCGAAATTTCTGGGAATGTCCCCAAAAGTATTCTTCATTATGAACGACTTTTGCATAACTGGTAAACCATAAGAGATAGACAAAATTTTACTACACAAAAAATGTAAATCGCGTTAAAATACACAACTTATATCATATACATGTTTTTTGTTGAGTGAACCGTTTTCGAGATATTGCTTGTTATTTCCTTAAATTTTCCAATACTTATACTTTTTCTCAAATTCGTTATTCATTTTTACTTTCTCTACTACGTATAGTAAGTAGGGGAAGTATTGCATTCCACCCAAAAATTCGATACCGAGATTTCACCGGAAATACATGTTTTGAGACCTCCTGAATCCAAAAAAAGCATTTTTGGAAACATGTCCGTGTGTGTGTCTGTGTGTCTGTGTGTGTGTGTGTGTGTCTGTGTGTGTGTCTGTGTGTGTGTGAACAGCATAACTCAAAAACGAACAGTCGGATAAACACCAAACTTGGTATTTAGGTTCAGTATCTTCCAGAGATGCGACACGAAGGTTTTCAAGAAAATCCCCCCACCCCAGACTACCCTTTACATGGAACATTTTTCGAAAATTTTAATTTTCTCAAAAATGGCTCTAACGATTTTGTTTAAAATATCATATGTTTAAGATAATGCCATGAGAAATGAAATGTATATCTCGAATTTTCTGGGAATGTCTCCAAAAGTATTCTTCATTGTGAACGACTTTTGCATAACTGGTAAACCATAAGAGATAGACAAAATTTTACTACACAAAAAATGTTGATCTCGTTAAAATACACAACTTATGTTATATACATTTCTTTTGTTGAGTGAACCGTTTTCGAGATATTGCTTGTTATTCCCTTAAATTTTCCAATACTTATACTTTTTCTCAAATTCGTTATTCATTTTTTTATGTCCTGGACTTGCAAAGAGAATGGAATTCGACACATAGCAACCAGCGTTAAAATATTTGACCATCGCTTAAAAGCTACCATATTCCCCTTGCATCTACAAGAAAATTAGCAATAAGATTGACATCTCGATATCTCGATTAACATAAAGCATATGGAGAATAGGCGTTTGTAAAAATAGATTGTACAAGAGTAGAGAAAGTCATGTGAGTGTAACACATCAGATTTTTTTATGTCCTGGACATGCAAAGAGAATGGAATGCGCCACATAGCAACCAGCGATAAAATATTTGACTATCGCTTAAAAGCTACCATATTCCCCTTGCATCTACAAGAAAATTACAAATAAGATTGACATCTCGATATCTCGATTAACATGAAGCATATGGAGAATAAGCGTTTGTAAAAATAGTTTTTACAAGAGTAGAGAAAGTCATGTGAGTGTAACACATCAGATTTTTTTTTATTTTTATTCATGGACGCTCTTTAACTACTGAGTTTCTTAAGAGTCCCATTCTATATTGGGCGTGAAAGTCGGGAAAGCTTTCTCACAGGCCTCTTTATCAGACCTGAGGTTCTTTTACGTGCCGTAAATCTACGACACGGTACCACCGGCTTTACTTCCCTTCCGAAGGAAGCCATGCTAAGGATTTTTACGCCCGAAAAAAAATCCATCGCCCTCCGCTGGTTCTGAACCCTCGACCTCGAGAACTAGAGGCTAGCATGGTAACCACTACACCACGGAGGACGACTGACCGTCGGGGAAATGCAATTATTTTAACCCATATTCACAGCAAGAGACGATCTAGGATGTTGAGAACGCTTCCAAACCATTTTCATATTTGGAATGACCGAGAATTTTACGAGAGATTAAGTAAACAGTCAGCAATGATCGTACCAAAAATTATTGATGATACAATTAAACTTAAAACCGACTGATAAGAAGCAAAACTTCATTTGCAATGCCCTTAAGTTTAAATTTATACTTCATACTTTTATTGTATACATCGTCGCCACATCTACATATGACGTATTGCTTTATATTCCAGTAACAAAACCCTCTCGTCAGAAACAATGCTTCTCCTGACATTGAGGTTATATGCAAGTGAAAGCAGCTGGAGATTTTTCCGACTTCTCAAAACTTAAAACATGTAGAGCTATCAACATTGTTTCGCATCATTCTAGTCCACCCTTCGTATCGCAATTTTCCCCACGTTTGGTTTTTCTTACTCCATAGTAATGTATCCGACTGCTAGCACTCTATTACATGCTTATGCCGCTTTACATTCCTATGAGAGTGCTGACTTCTTGAGAAATAAAGTTATACGTTTTGACTCGTATTTTTCGGTCATTTTAACTTTCTTGCTGGATAACCTACAAATATTATTTTAGGAACAGCGTCGTCATAAACAAACGATGAAAATTCACTCGATGCTTATGCGCAAGCGTTACCAACTTTTTACAGTTCCGTGGAGTTGTTACACTAAACCCTTTTGTGAAACTCAAACGTTTAAATCAAGGCGTAAGCTCTGCTTAAGCGGCGTTCGTAGCTTACTAAAGCTCGGCCATTAGATACTCAGCGTCGCAGAACGTTATACTTGAGTCATTGTTGCCGAATCATAACTGACAACTGAACTACTAAGGTCACAACTCACAACTGAGTTGCACTCGGCACTGTCCAATTTTAATTTCGCAACTTCTTAATTAACTGAGCTGAACTATCCAACCGAGTGCTAGTTAGCCCCCTTATATAGGTCTCGCTTACAAAGTGGAATGTTCTCTAAGGAGAGGCTATAAGTACTTGACGAAAGGAATCTTCTGGAACAGTAATTACCCAAACTGCGGGGAAGCGGTACTTAATGGGTTTGTTGCGCCGGTCGAGGGTCCCACCAGGTGCTGAGCCGGAATGCGTTTACTGGCCGCAGGTAACTTCGCACGCGCGGACAGGTGTGAACATTATCTTATTGAGGTTTATGTTTAAATATTAATTTTTCTTATTTATTTTGTTTTAATTTGTTGTTCTATTAAAATACTCCACAGAGTGCAAAACTAACTATCATATTCAATTTTCATATTAACCTAATTATTCTAAACAGGTATTACATCTTTACTCTCCAAAATTCGTGATTTTTCAAAGTTAATATTTTAGTTCTCGAAATTAGAGCATTATTTAAAGAAGTATATGGCGACCTTCTTTGATGCACTTTTGAAAGGCAGCGTCACATTTTTACTTTCTCTACTACGTATAGTAAGTAGGGGAAGTATTGCATTCCATCCAAAAATTCGATACCGAGATTTCACCGGAAATACATGTTTTGAGACCCACTGAATCTAAAAAAAGCATTTTTGGAAACATGTCCGTGTGTGTGTCTGTGTGTGTGTCTGTGTGTCTGTGTGTGTGTCTGTGTGTGTGTGTGTCTGTGAACAGCATAACTCAAAAACGAACATTCGGATAAACACCAAACTTGGTATTTAGGTTCAGTATCCTCCAGAGATTTGACACGAAGGTTTTCAAGAAAATCCCCCCACCCCAGACTACCCTTTACATGGAACATTTTTCGAAAATTTTAATTTTCTCAAAAATGGCTAACGATTTTGATGAAAATATCATATGTTTAAGATAATGTCATGAGAAATTAAATGTATATCTCGAATTTTCTGGGAATGTCTCCAAAAGTATTCTTCATTGTGAACGACTTTTGCATAACTGGTAAACCGTAAGAGATAGACAGAAGTTTACTACACAAAAAATGTAGATCGCGTTAAAATACACAACTTATGTCATATACATTTCTTTTGTTGAGTGAACCGTTTTCGAGATATTGCTTGTTATTTCCTTAAATTTTTCAATACTTATACTTTTTCTCAAATTCGTTATTCATTTTTTTTATGTCCTGGACATGCAAAGAGAATGAAATGCGCCACATAGCAACCAGCGTTAAAATATTTGACTATCGCTTATAACCTACCATATTCCCCTTGCATCTACAAGAAAATTACCAATAAGATTGACATCTCGATATCTCGATTAACATGAAGCATATGGAGAATAGGCGTTTGTAAAAATATATTGTACATGAGTAGAGAAAGTCATGTGAGTGTAACACATCAGATTTTTAAAGAAGGTAATAGACAAATTAATCGCATGAGGTATTTTGAGCGTGGAAAAATGATGAAAAAAGGGTTGCTAGAAATCAATTAAAGTTGGGCGTGCCTATTAATACGCATGCGCCTGTCATTTACAGCTTGTTAACGGTAGTTTAAAAGCAGCAAGTGGAAAAAGCGATACTTCTTAAATTTTGGTTTTCATATTGTATTCTGAAAAACGTATTACGTTTTTTCACAATTTTTCATCGAAGGAATTGCGTTAAAGGAGATACAATACCTTAAGAAATAATTCGAACACGTCAGCAGTGTAACATAATTCAGTTTTCATTGCAATTTCGTTTTTGTTTTCTTTGCGCGTAGAAGTTTAACAAATCATGCGCGAAGCATCCTCTTCTTTCTTTCTTCCTTCCTGTTTGTCAAACACAGGACTTCGCTTTTCTCGCATGCTGAGTAGCACTCGCTGTACGTGACAATAACCACCTCACTCGTAGAACATACGGAAAACACGCACTTTACGTCGCATCAACAACTCGCTAACTTCGCGAGCATGCGGGGTAAAGAACCTTCCATAGTGACTTGTTATATCTTGGTACTGCTTTTGAGATTCATGTCGGAAATTTCATTGGAAATGCACGTTTTGAGACTCACTGAACACAAAAATTCATTTCTAGAAAACAAGCCCGTGTGTGTTTTAACAGCTTAATATTATTATTATTATTATTATTATTATTAATAATAATAATAATAATAATAATAATAAACGAAAAGCCTGCTGAATACAAAACTTGGTGTTTGGTTGGAGAGTAAATGGCGAAAATTTAAAATAAACTTTTTAATTGCTCCGTGTGTATAGCCCCTTTAACTTCTTGCTCATACTGTGGGCTTTGCTTGAGAAACAGGTGATAGAGTTATTGCTCGCTGAACTGTACGTTTTTTAACGTTAATTTTAACAGTTTTAACAATTAAACACACACACAAACATTCACTCCCACATTCCATATTTCCAGACTGTGTGTGGGATAAGGAATGATTCTGGTTAGAGAAAAATTCCCCGCCTCGCCCGGGAATTTAATTTTTGTGCAGTTTTATTAATTTAAATTTCCTCATTCTTTAGTTTATTGCAAATGTTTTATACATTGCATTATTGTTAGTTTTGCTCACAAGGAATTGCAGGCATGTGGTGAGGTTACTGCCCTCAGTAGGTACACAGTATGAGATGAAATTTCATATTAGAAAGTTTGTATGTCATTTTCGTTGCAGTCTTCGTGTTCGCTCCTGTGGCATGTGCTGAATAACTGTGTTAGTGTTCTATTTTCATGTTCACTGAGGGAAGTGAAGAGGTGTGAGTAGCAGGACCGGAGGGCGGTACCTACTGTCGGCGCAAGAAGATCTTTATTAAGTGTTGAATTACGAATATACTGGTACCAAGGTGTATTCTCTGTTAGTTGAAGGACACGATTCTGTATAGTTTGAATTCTGTTGACTTGAGTTTTGGATACAGATCCCCAGATTGAACAACCAAACATCCAGACAGGTCTCATTAGCGAGAAGTACATCAGTATTTTTGAAAATAATGGTAAAGGTGAAGTATCCGATATCAAAATTTTAATTGATGAATTTATTATCTGTCTAAGTTTCTTGACGAGATCAGGTATGTGTTCATCACAGGTTAATTTTGCATCAAGAGTTAATCCAAGATATTACATTGTGGCACTGTCTCACTAACAAATCTTATTACATAATTGGCAGTATTTCTTTTATAGGTAGATATCACTAGTTTCGATTTTCTTGGATTCATTTTCACTCTCCAGATTTTTCACCACTTTCAACTTTGTCTATGTAAGCTTGTAGTTATTTGGCTGCTGTGTCCTCTGGGCCTTTACTAAGGGTATCTACATAATCTGTGAAATTAGGAATTTGTCATGTTTGGGAAAGTCAGAGCTAAAGACCAGGTATAGAAATGGAGTGCATACTCCACCTTGGTGCACCCCTGCTGATATTTTCTGAGGCAAAGACAGCGCATCATTGCATATTACACAGAACGTTCTTTCAGACAGATAAGATTTAATTAATACGAATATAGTGTCATTAACAGAAGGGTTTATTTTGTGCAAGAGCCCAGCGTGTCATGCTTTATCGAATAAACAAACAGATTCTCTTCATAAGTGTCAAGTATCACATCTACAACTTGATATAGCTGCTGAGGACAAGAATGGTTAGGTCTAAATCCAAACTGAGTGTTTGGGATAATTGGCTGTAAAAGACCAATCAGATGAGGAAGGAAAAAAACTCGAATATTTTGGAAAATGTTGTTAAAATGGCTTATAGGACGATATGAAAGAGGACCTGAGCTATATTTTCCTGGTTTTGATATTATTACCAGTTCAGTGTGCTTTCAGCTTCTCGGGAAATAAACAATTCTAATTTTTGCATCATATACTTGCGATAGTAGAAATAGGGGTTTTCTAGGAAAAACTTTAATCAGCAGAAGAGTGTCCAGGCGATCTCTTCGCTAGAGTTCGGTTTATTACATTTAGTGCCTGTGTTGGAGTGAAATGCAAGATTTGAGGAGAGAGTTGCAATGGGTTCATGTGCATAGTAAACTATGAATTGGTATTAGGGTTTGGCTTAAGCAGTTCTTGTAACATTTTGGGGAAAATGGAAGACATCTTCTGATGAAGTGTACCACTGGTTGTTTATTTGTAGTGGCGGTATTCCTCCGAGTTACTATTTTCCCACAAAGAGCCGTCGCAAGCATTTAGTAAGAGGACAGAATTGTGTGTAAATATTTTATCATGGTAGCCACAATACTGTGAATTCTGAAACACTTCAAAGAAATAACGCATAACTCCCACACATTTTGGAATATAGAGGTAAACTTTAGCCCATCTTTTAGGGGAAATTTCTCTCTATAAATTGGAACCATATTATGTTAAGCCACTTGGTTTCTTTCTTTGCAAATACATGCGAGTTTGTTTCCTCCATTTTTGCTTTAAACAGCCATTGCTGTGAATGGCATTTTCTGGTTAAATGACCCGTTATTTTAAAAACTATTGAAGATAGACTAATCAAATTTTAGGATGGTAAAATCAGTCTCTAAGTTTTGTCGTAAATCTGCTTTGATGTTAATAACATGTTTTTTATTTAAAAGATAGCTGATTAATTTTTATGAATGGGTGGTATAATCGAGGAAAACATCCTTATGTTTCTTAATAAACAAACTTATTGAATGAAACTACATGAGTCAATTTAGAAGGTATTCATTTATATCCTATAAAATTCAAGTCTGATAAGTTATAGTTTCTGAGATAGGTAATGAATTTAGCAAATTTAACATTGGCGGGGTAGAAATTTTAATCTCCCGTTAATATGCAACTCATTTCCAGGCATACAATGCCACGAATATTTATTTATATTGCCTTTATGGTCGATCACACTATAACACGCTGATTATAGGTGATGTAACTGAAGCGTTATGGCATCTATAATACTTCAGTGAAACATGATCTTACTCGGCGGCGCGCGCAGCTCCCCTATCGCCAATACCTTTTGGCACCTTCAAATAAGCAGTCCACTGGGATCCATTCCTCGAATAATGAAATATGTGTATTTAAAATAAAAAACATATCTGTTCATTGTAATTTTAATATTCTAATTATTTAAGTATATTTCTTTGCTTCAATATAGATTGCTTTTAGGTTATCTCAAAAATCAAATCATTCGTCGTGGACTCAACAGTAAATTAAATTAAATTGAGTTTTATTTATGGACGCTCTTTAAATACTATGGTCCTTAGCGTCCCATTCTATATTGGGCGTGAAAGACCGGTAATTTTGCTCACAGGCCTCTTTATCAGGCTTGAGGTTCTTTTAACGTGTCGTAAATCTACGACACGGGAACACCGACTTTACTTCCTTTCCGAAGGAAGCCATGCTAAGCATTTTTACGCCCGCAAAATCCATCGCCCTCCTTCGGGTTTGGATCCGCGATCTCGGGAACTAGAAGCTAGCATGGTAACCACTACACAAGACTCAACAGTGTTGCCATATGTTGCACTACTCGAGTACCTGCCACAGTGCTGCCATTTAATTACATACAATTAACACGGTAAGATCTTTTTGTAAAGACTCAAAGTTTTAAAATTATGGTGTGGTCGACCCAAAACAGTCGTATGCTCGTATGTCAATTATGAAGCTCGCTAGCACTCGTTTCATAAACATACTCGTGTGTTAATTAGTATCTTATAGTACTGTTACACATTTGTTCTATATCACCTACATTGTATATTATGGTAAATTAATTAACAAAAAAACCACTCTTGCTCTTCTGTAAAGTAATAAATGGAAAAGATGAGATTTATTGCCATTAGTTTTAATTATACGGTATCCCTGGTGAAGAAGGGTATCAGTACTGCGGTCATCACTTGGCCTATTGCTCCTATGTGTCATCAGGGAGGAAGAGATGAGGTAAGGGATCACCAAGGGCAACTAGACACGGTGGTGGTGTCCCTAGAGTCTTAAGATCGTGCATCCCGACTGAGAAACCCTTCAATGGCCCCTGTCCTGGGGGATAGGTTCGAGAGCAAGGTTCTGATGCCAGGGTAAAACAAAATCTCATGTGTTGTGCTTATATGACTTTCTCCACTCACGCTTCTACAAACTATTCTTACAAAAGCCCATTCCTCTATCTCTATTTTCCTTTCTCTTGTTCCTTTTTTTCTATCTTTCTGTTATTTATTTTGTCACCATACTTGTATTTTAAATATGCATGTAGGGTCAATGGCCTATGCACTAAATACCTGTGTAATAACTTCAATGATTTGAATAAACGATAGAGTAGGGAAGTCATGTGAATGTAACATCAGATTTTTCCTCTCAATATGAAGAAAGGTAGATGCAAGGATAGTGTGTCTGAAATGATTCGATTCCGGCTCCACTAGTTCAATTCACACACGTCACATCACTGAATTGGTTTATGATGCAGACTTCCATAGGAAGACAACGTACAAAAGCTAAC
This sequence comes from Deroplatys truncata, assembly GCA_030765065.1. Classification (NCBI taxonomy): domain Eukaryota; kingdom Metazoa; phylum Arthropoda; class Insecta; order Mantodea; family Mantidae; genus Deroplatys; species Deroplatys truncata. The sequence goes on from CM060979.1 coordinate 22,857,071, forward strand.
TTTGAGGCAGTATTTTAACACTTAAATAATTTCAGTCTAATTATATAATATGTAAATTCAATAACAGCACGCCTTGAAGCAATATGTGTATGTAATAATTTGTAAAATGTATGTAACAGTCATTGCATATGCTTGTATTATAATATCCATGTGTAATAATGTTATTGAATATATTACGTAATTTAATAATGTAGGAGCTGTGAGAATAATAGGTTAAAAGTTGCTAACAATGAGGTAACAATGAGGTAACCTTGAGGCAGTAATGATTTTGAAAGTTTAAATGCTACTAGTCATTATTGGAGCAACAATAATGTAAACTTTGAGACAGTTTAAAAATAGCCAATCAACAACTAGAAAAAGGTTTAGTTAAATGAAGGTATTAAATTGGAGCAGGATTAGCCAATCAGAGACTTAAAATATAGAAATTTACAAGTTTAGGCGGTTGAAATCAGTTCAGTTGCCTGCAAACAGTGTTCCTAACCGGACGCGAGATTTTATACGTATTCGTGTGGGAGGAAAATAGTTTACGTGTTAAAAAGTGCAAGTAATTAATAAAAGAATCTCACAGCTCTCTTTCTATATAAGTGAAGTGTTATTTAAGTCGTGTGAAGCATTAATAAAAGGAGTGAAGTAAAGTTATGATCTGTGTAAGCCTACATTCTTGTTGCATCACGCCCTGCTAAGATAAACGTGTCTCTAACAATAATACTGACGCAGCCGAGCAAACATAAATATTTAATACTTTAAGAAACACTCAAATTACAAAATATTTTTTTTAAACCTTGGGGCTAATACAATAACTACTTCAAGTTCTCATTTATTTATTTATTAGTTAACTCTACGGCACATACCGGTGTTGTGCTGACTGGATTAACTGTCATATAATTGTATATTGTTAATGGGGGTATTTGCTATTAAATAACCGATAAAACTAGCACAACTTCGACTAGACTCTACGCATACCGAGAACATTCACTGCAAATCAAGATACGAATTCTGGCGGAGAGTTGGAATTGATATTATCGAATGAAGCGCTTAAAACGTTAAGTAACGATCTCTTTAACTTTTCGGAGAAAATATTTTAACAGAAGGGAGAATTGTATAGAGCACTCTGTTTTAGCATTAATATGTATGATACCATTAAAATATCGGGGAGTACTCAATTGAATAACTGTGTACGCATGTTTATACTTTATATATTATGCAGACCGTCTGCTAATGACGAGCATCTCTGAAAGTATTATAGAAAATCAAATTCACTTCCTAATCAGATCGGAAATGAATATAATTACAGGAAGTCGATGAATAAAACAAAAGCATTGGATTTAACGGCACATACTGAGAAAGAAAGTCGCTACTTGGGTATCAGATTTAAGAAAAGGTATGGTATTTTAATTACTTGGTCAAATAAACTTCTTTCAATGAATAAAGAAAGAAAAAAATTAGAATGTGTTACATTTACATTACTTTCTCTATTTTCTATCGTGTACAGCCCTTACAAACTATTCTTGTAAACTTAATTGCATGAAATGAACTGAAATTAATGGGATTGAATTTTTCAGTCGTCTGATTCTACTTTCCCAAACCAAACGGGATGGCTCACGCGGTTACGTCTGTGACCCGCATTTGGGAGGTCCCGGGATCGATCACCGGCGACCGCCCACACTGGCATATGGGTTTTTCGTGGTTTCCCCGGGTCTTCAGGCGAATGCTGGGTGGTTCATCTTCTGCTGTAGGTTTGTAAGACCAGGCGACGATGTTCGGCGGGTTGCGACTGGGCGGTGGCTTGCGGTTTCTTCGCTGGCGTCGCTGCGGTGCCTCTCAGTTAGGTCTCTCCTCAGCGTGGGGATCCTGGAGGTTGGCGGCTTGTGGGCAGGGACCGTGCGGCGTCGGATGCGTTCTATCTCGAAACGTGAGGGACCCCGTCCATCATTGCGCGCGTCGGCATCTGGTCGGCCTTCGGGTATCTCCCCTCTTCCTTCCCTCCCAGGGATCACGTTGGAAGCACAATGGGCCAACTGGCCTGCGTGCGGTGCTCTACCCCGATTCCGCGGACCCCTCTGTGATACGTACCTTTACCTACCTTTCCAACCTTTTCCAACATACGGCTTGTGTGGAAGATCAATTAATGGCATTAATTGACCTAATAGTGGTCCAAAAGGCTTAAAGACTTGCAGCAAAGTAAGTCGCCATTGGTATAAGTCATCTCATTTTTACCGGGAGCTTCGGAGAGTAAGCGAGAATATTTACACGAGATATGCTGCCTGTTAGATAGCAGAAGGTCAACATTTGCAGCATCTATTATAACGTAAGGATTTTAGTCCGCCTCTGCCTGCGTAATTTCCCCGGCGACAGCCGGCTGTCTCGCGCAGTATAGAGAGGCCGCGAGTGGGTTCGAATATAATTTAAGTAACCTATATATTAAGATTGAGACATTTTTTTTCAAATTCACAAAGGCTTATTTTTAAATTTACCGTGCCCTTTCTTAGGATTTTATTGCCTATTTTGATTATTATAAATGCCTGACATCCGGGCTTTAGTAATCATTATTTGCATCTTCCATATCTTAGTTCTTGATTTGGCATAAGACTTACTGAGGGATATGGCTACACGGTAACTTGCGGGGCTACGGTTCGGGAGGACCTATGGCGGTCACTCAGACCATTCGCTTTTCGTGATTTTTCCAGGTTGCAAGGCGAATGCTGGGATGATTTCTCTTCTACAACGAATACCGTGTGGAATATTTATTGTTCTAGAGAGGATAGAATTCATTCTGGTGGGTTAAAATAAAATCATAGTCAGTGCTTTAGAGATACATATTAGAAGTAGAGGACCATGAAAGAAATTTTCAAATTTTAAGCTAACCATACTAGCGTTCTGAAGTGTATACCACATATGTAATTTAATGAAAATATGTTAAATTCGAAACTGCATCCACTTTGCTGTTATGGTTTAAAATATATGGCTACATTTGTTTAGTATTTTGTTGCATCATTTGAAAAGGCCGACGCGGAAAAATATTGAATTTTTGGCCTGATAACGATGCATACACTTTTTAAAATTGCCCTAGATGTTTCGGCATCTCATCTAGTTTGGGCTCTAACATTTTTTAAAGATTTCAGTATATGTTTTGTGCTCTTTATTTTGGTAAAGATACCTATACCTTAGCATATAATAATAAAATTAAAATATTTGGTGGGGGAAAGTACAACTAAGCGATAATGATTGCTGAACTCAGTTTACAGCCCGTTTTATGCGTATCTAGGAGATTGAAGAAACACCTTTTAGGCATGTGTCATGTATAGGGAGGCTGTCTTAGGACGGCAAAGATTGCCTTTCAAAATGGCTCTCTGTGGGCTTTAGAAACGGCAGATCGCGGTGAGTGATATTTTCTGTTAAGGGAAGAACTGGAATAAAAAAACAATTTTTGCCCAAATTCTTAAAATTTCAGTCATAATATCCTTAAATAGCAAACTTAAATCAAAATGAATATTTGTTTTACGCCTCTTAGCTCAGGTCGTATTCTGAAGGTTTTGCTTTTAAAGTTGATGCACTAGACAGGCATGTATTTTGTTTTCTTTTGTTAAACATTCAATACACAGCAGTTTATGGTCTAAGGGCATACCTCTCAGAATATGTTTGCCTCTTAGTTTCAATTCGAACCAGTGACCCTCGAGTATTAAACTTACTACAATTGATGAACACGCACCCACATATTGACACCTCTGCCGTTTTGTTCAAAGTACCTTGCTTCCTACGACTTGGCGTGATCATTCCGAAAATTCCATATTTTACCCCCGATGGTTCGGCAACATCTCTGACTCAGCTGTTTTGCTGGAGTACAGAGATATCAGGCAATGCCAGCTTCCTTTTTGTTGAACTTCTCCTAGATGCTCCTTCAAGTGAGGAAACACGTCAAAACACGCTTAGAGCGAAACTTACTTAACAGTTTGGTAGTTTTTTGGCCTGTATGAGGTTGCGCGTTGTCATGAAGGTAAACGACGCCCTCGGTGAGAAGTCCTAGCGGTTTCCTGCTAATTGCTTCGTGCAATCGTGTCAAGATCTCGCAGTATCGTTCAACGGTCACTGTGGGCCCTCTTTCCAAATACTTTACGAGTATAGTACTCGCGCTCCTTCATAACACTGTGGCCTCACCTTCCCAGCAGATGGCATCACCTTAAACTGCGATCCTCGTCGCTAGCGTTTTCTCTACCGGCCGCAAACTTTCGACACCATGTCGAGACATGCTGACGAGACATAAAGTCTCTGCATAAACCTGTAGTAGCTGCCGGTAAATTTCAGCCGCGGTTACAAGTTTCGCCTACAGAAATCAAATAACGGAGCGGATTTCCTCCCGATATCAGTTTTCCAAGCGAAAACGCCATTTGTGTTCACCTACAACTACCGCTGTAGGTGTGGGTAGCTGAAACTTTGCGCAGAGTCCAAGAATCTTAATTTCAAGTTGATCCACTAGCCAGGCGTGCGATTTTTTCCTTTTGTTAAACAAGAACTATGTGGTGGTTTATGGCCAAAGGACATATTTATCAGTATGTGTTTGTCTATTAGGTTTGATTCAAACCACTGATCATTGAGTGATAAACCTACTAAATTGATGACTACACACCGACATTGATGCCACTTCAGTTTTTTTCGAGGTCTTTGCTTCCTACGACTTAGCGTGTAACATTCCGCAATTCTATGTTTTACCCCTGATTGTTCGGCAACTTCTCTGTCTTAGCTGTCTTGCTGGCGTGCAGAAATATCATGGAATTTCAATTAATTGAAATGATTCCTTTTTTTGCTGTGGTATAGTTGATGCTCTACAGGGACTAGAATACCTACTGGCGGGTTAAGATGAACTCATGGTCAGTGCTTTAGAAATACACGTCAGAAATAGAGTAACTGCAAATCAGTTAAGTAGCAAGTTAAAAGCAAAGTGTATTTATTAACGCCTTTTAACTGAAGTCTTATTCTTGAAGCTGCTGCACTATCCAGGCATCTATTTTTTGTTGTTTTAAACAGGTACTATGCGGTGGTTTGTGGCCTAAGGGCATAACCTACAGTATGTGTTTGCATATTAGTTTTGTTTCCAACCACTGACGTTTGAGTAATAAACCTACTACAGTTGATGAAAATACACCGGCATTGATACCTCTGAAGTTCTCTGCTTCCTACAACTTAGTGTGAAAAATTTCGCAAATTCTGATTTACTCCTAATGGTTCGGCAACTTCTACGACTCTACTGTCCAGCGGTCTTACGGGTATATCAGGGTATACCAGCTAATTGAAATCAGTCCTGTTTTGTTGCTGTAGTATGTTCTAGAGGGGATAGAATTCATTCTGACGGGTTGAGATGAAGTCATGGTCAATGCTTCAGAAATGCATGTTAGAAATAGAGAACGCGCAAAGTATTCAAGTAGCAAACTTAAACCAAATTTATTTAACGCCTCTTAACTGAAGGTTGCAATTCCTTATATTTTATTAAACAAGCGACAGGCGATGTATCTCTCCTGTATGGTGGGCGTGCAGATATCTCATGGAATTCCAATTGGTTGAAATTATTCTTATTTTGTTGCTACAGTATATTTGATGCTCTAGAGAAGATAGAATTCCTTCTGCTGGTTTGAATTGAACTGATGGTCGTTGCTCTAGAAATACATGTCAGAAATAGAGTAACCGCAAAGTAGTCAAATAGCAAACATAAACCAAGAGTATATTCATTTAGCGCCTTTTAACCCAGGTCTTATTCTCGAAGGTGATCCAGTCATATACTTTTTACTTTCTCTACTACGTATAGTAAGTAGGGGAAGTATTGTATTCCACCCAAAAGTTCGATACCGAGATTTCACCGGAAATACATGTTTTGAGACCCCCTGAATACAAAAAACATTTTTGAAAACATGTTCGTGTGGTGTCTGTGTGTCTGTGAACAGCATAACTGAGAAACGAACAGTCGGATAAACACCAAACTAGGTATTTAGGTTCAGTATCTTCCAGAGATGCGACACGAAGGTTTTCAAGAAAATCCCAACTCCCAAGATTACCCTTTACTTTGAACATTTTTCGAAAATTTTAATTTTCTCAAAAATGGCTCTAACGATTTTGATTGAAATATCATATGTTTAAAATATTTTCATGAAAAATGAAATGTATATCTAGAATTTTCTGGGAATGTCTCCAAAAGTAAGGTTCATTGTGAACGACTTTTGCACAGCTGGTAAACCATAAGAGATAGATAAAATTGTACTACACAAAAATGTAGATCGCGTTAAAATACACAATTTATGTCATATACATTTTTTGTTGAGTGAACCATTTTCAAGATATTCCTAGTTATTCCCTTAGATTTTCCAATACTTATACTTTTTCTCAAATGGAATTTCGTTATTTATTTTTTGTCCTGGACATGCAAAGAGAATGGAATACTCCACATAGCAACCAGCTCTTAAAATATTTCACTGTAGCTTAAAGCCTACCAATTGCCCTTGCATCTATAAGAAAATTAGCAATAAGAATAACATCTCGATATCTCGATTAACATGAAGCATATGGGGAATAAGCGTTTGTAAAAATAGTTTGTAAAAGAGTAGAGAAAGTCATGTGAGTGTAACACATCATATGTTTTCTTTTATTAAACAACCAATATGTGGTGGTTTATGGCCTAAGGGCATACCTCTCAGGATATGCTTGCCTATTAGTTTTGATTCGAACCGCTGACCCTTGAGTAATAAACCTACTTTAATTAATGGATAGCTACTGGTACTCTACTTGATACTTCTGCAGTTTTTTTTTTCAAATTGTTTGCTTCCTAAGACTTAACGTGTACAATTTTGCAAATTCTGTATTTTACTCCTGATGCATCGGCAACTTCTCCGACGGTATTGTCCAGCGGGCTTACGGAGATATTAGGGAATGCCAGTTAATTGAAATCGGTTCTGTGTTGTTGCTGTAGTAGCTTTTATATTCTAGAGAGGATAGTATTCGTTTTAATGGGTTGAGATGAAATCCTAATATATTTTTCGTGATTAACTGGCTTTTCACAAACCTTGCACAATAAAACTGTTCCTTCAGTTGAAAACACATGAGCAACAAATTCATCAACGTAATTTGAAGTTTACTATTCAGGTATGGTAGCTAAATAGTGTTATGTCTGCTTTCATGCGACGATAACTTATTATCGCTGTTCGTAAAAATGTTTCCCTAGATACTTCCTGATACTGGGCAACCCACTGTTAGAGGAAAAATGCTGAATCTTAGCAGTAGCAAACATTACAATACAAATATGTTCACATCTAAACGTAACAGAGTTCATGTTCCATAAAGTAGTGCTTCCTGAATGTAGTAGGAGAATTGAAAATATATTTTAAAAAATTAAATCTATTTTAAAAACGCAAAAATCGGTATTTATAGTTCAGATAGCCAGCTGGACCTTAAAAAGGCGAAATAAATCTCTGTCCTTAACAAATACCTCAAAACACGATTATATGTACGTAACTTTCAATTTATTATCACCCAGTAAAAATGGCTTTTTACCTAACATCCGGACTCTAATTACAAATTAACAAATTCTAAAGCGATAGAGAAGAAGAAAATATAGCACTTGCTTGTTAAAAAATCTGATGTGTTACACTCACATGACTTTCTCTACTCTTGTACAAAGTATTTTTACAAGCGCTTATTCTCCATCTAGTTCATGTTAATCGAGATAAACATTTGCAGACCCTATCTTATTGCTAATTTTCTTGTAGATGTAGGGTAAAATATATTTACAAGGGCAATATAGAAAAACAGTAGCCTTTAAGCACATACATCTCTCTTAATAGCTTGTTGCTAGGTGCAGCACCATTCCCTTTGCCACAGATTATAACTCTTTGCATATCCAAGACAAAATAAAAATGAATAACGAATTCCCATTTGAGAAAATAAGTATTGAAAAATTTAAGGGAATAACAAGCAATATCTCGAAAATGGTTCACTCAACAAAAAAAATGTATATGACATAAATTGTGTATTTTAACGCGATCTACATTTTTTGTGTAGTAACATTTTGTCTATCTCTTATGGTTTACCAGTTATGCAAAAGTCGTTCACAATAAAGAATACTTTTGTAGACATTCCCAGAAAATTCAAGATATACATTTTATTTACCATAAAAATATCTTAAACATATGATATTTTAATCAAAATCGTTAGAGCCATTTTTGAGAAAATTAAATTTTTCGAAAAATCTTCCATGTAAAGGATAATCTGGGGTGGGAGGATTTTCTTGAAAACCTTCGTGTCGCATCCTTGGAAGATACTGAACCCAAATACCAAGTTTGGTGTTTATCCGACTGTTCGTTTCTGAGTTATGCTGCTCACAGACACACACACAGACACACAGACACACACACGGACATGTTTCCAAAAATGCTTTTTTTGGATTCAGGGGTCTCAAAACATGTATTTCCGGTGAAATCTCGGTATCGAAATTTTGGGTGGAATACAATACTTCCCCTACTTACTATACGTAGTAGAGAAAGTAAAAAAACGAGGGGTGGGAGAGAGAAAGACCACTGAGATAGAGCACTGTCTCGCATCTTACATTACTTTGCAACAGATTTTACGGTACTTGGAATGTGATAACAAATTTATTCAACAGAATTGCAAGCAAAGCATCACCATTTAAGACAAAAGCAAACTTTCGGGGACGCAAATTAAAAGGCTTTCACGCGTCATTCTATTTTTTTCTACGGGCTGACCCGTAGCTCAATCGGTAGAGCACCTGCTTGCTGTGCGAGGGGTCCCAGGCTTGATTCCCGGCTGGGGGATGGGAATTTTTCTCTAGCCAAGATTATTTTCTATCCTCCCCAGAGTCTGGGAGTATGATTGAGAGTGTGAAAAGTGCAAGAAACCCAACGACAAGAGAACACGAGTTAACACCTTTGCCAATAGGCAACAAGTTTCAAAGTAAATGCCGCCGATAAGACTAATGTAGTTAAAGTGGGGTATAAATGGAACTATACAAAATAACGTTGCACTATTTTAAACTAAGCGAGCCATTATTTTACTTATTGTTAGTACTCCGAGTTCGTTTTAACATAATCATCACTGTATAAGTAATAAGTATATCGAGAGATGGTTTTGTGGTAACGCGTGTTTTTGGGAGTTTCCGGGTTCGATTACAGGTGAGCAGACACTCTGATCTTGGACTTTTTCATGGTTTTATCAGGTTGGTAGGCGAATGCTGCGGTACATTTTATACTACCGTGAATTTTCCCATACTCTATTTCCTGTAATTTCGTTTCCTTATATGTTTTGCTGATTTGCCACATAATTTATAGCTTTATCGGTAAAGCCAGCGTGATAGTTTATATTTTGGTCATGAGTGGCGTTTCTGTATTTCTGCCACGATCGCGTCTTCAGGTTGATGCAGTTGGGCTGACTTCGAGAGGGTTTTTGCTCTTCGACCGAAGTGTGCAAGTCTCCTTTAATGGCGTAGTTGCTGATTTACATTTTCTTCCAAGGGCTTTGCTGACTGTTACCTCTAACTCGGGTTTTCTCGTTTCTCTGAGAAATTTTAGAGCATTACTGGGTACGCGGAGCCTCAGACAGAGATTACGTAATATTAAATTTTATATTGTTTGTAATTTTTAACATTGGGTTATTATTCAGAGTTTGATATATAGTTAGGGTTTGATTACATTTTAACGCAAAGTCTTTGTTCGACAAAGTGTGGGCACTTATGTTAATGCTGAATTTGTCATGTGAATTGAGATGGGCTGTTACCGCGATTCTTTTCCCGACCTTTGTTCTATTCCTTGAACGTTTATTGTACAATGTTTGCTAGGAAATGTAATATATCCAGATAAATGTACTTCTTAAATTATAGTTCACAACATTGAAATATTTTATTTCGAGAATTACTTTCTCGTTATACTAAAATAATTGCTGTATGAGTCCCAGTGAATTCAGATCTTGTTATTAAAGAGCAATCTTCTTGACTCGCGTGTTTTATGTATACATTGTGGGGCAGCAGTCTTCTACCTTGTGTATTACTCGATCCGAACGCTTCCATGTAAGGCTCCTCCATCTGTGGATGTGGGTAAAATAGGTAAGGCACAGGGGTGGTGCATGTTTTAGGATCGAAGAAACAGGGGTGTGGCGGTGAGAGGTTACCTCATTGGGGAGAGGTGTGCCTGTGGGGGGTCTCGCCGGCGTCAGGATGTAATACCTGCAGTCGTTAGGGTCCCCGCCCGCGTTTGACCTGCAGCCACCCCCTATGTCGTTCCTTTCTTTTGGATCCTTTTCTCTTGGATATTTCCAAAAGTACAACAGGCCTTAATATGCGCTTAGGTGTCGAAAACTTCCTCTGCTTCCTGATAACCATAACGTAAACCATAAGTGTAAACAAATATTAACTACAGTCAGTTTTTCAACTGACAGGTCTACCAATATCGCACTGCAGTTTATGATTATGTCGATGACTAGGGAACAGAGGGGATACTTTGTACCTCGACTCAACGCGGGAACTTTGGTGATTATCACCTCAGGATGAGGTAAAGAAGCCACCTGAGGCTGTAGGCCGCAGTTAGGCCGACCGACAGAGACAAGCAGAGGTCCCTTAGCGATTCAAAGTTTGATGACCTGGTCATATCGGCGGATTGCTCAGAGAAGGCGGAACCGGAGAGGTCTCAAACGACCTGAGGTGGCTCAAAGAAGGCTACCATTTGGTGGGGCCGAGAAAAACCTTCCAACGGGCAACTTGTGCGCCATATGTCCGACACCGACCGAAACTACACAGCCTAAGCTGTGAAACGACATCATAGGAAATGAGGTAAAGGGAAACCACCCCAGCAATCGGCTTTTCAACCAGGAAAAATCACGAAAAACTCATAGTGAGAGTAACCGACTCTAGAAATCGAATCTAGGACCTTTTGAATCCAAACATCGCACGTTTTGTCGTAAACCTACTTTGCCAACCTACTGGTGCTGTGTTTCTACGTTTTAATGCTTCTTTGGATTGAGCTTAATTAAGAATTATAGTATGATTTTGTACCAGCATGGAAAGAGAACTCAAGAGATCGTATGTCAATTTCAGTCCGATGCAACAATAGAATCAAACCCGGGTCAAGGAAGCTAAACATATGCATATGTAACACCGTGGTTCCCAATTAGGGAGACATGAAAATGCAACTATTTTCCCTGCAGAGAGGAATGCTAAGTATTCGCACATTGTTTTTGTTCGTTTTTCGGCCTTCATTGAGCGAATGGATAACTGAGAGACTGATTCATATCGCGGTTCGTTAGCTTGCGTGCTGCTGGAGGCTTCGCATTTAACGCTTCAGTTGTTTCACCACTGTTGCTTGTTTGTCCAAGTCCCTGCTGCATCCTCGGTGCGCACCACACATTGTGAGCCAAGTAGTGATATAAAAAAGCCTCAACATCTGCCTTCTCCATTCTACTGCGTTAGCTCCGTTGGTGATATGCTTGCTGAGGTAACAAAACTCTCATTTCAGCAGAGGCCAAGGCTTCCACATGCAGATACGATGAGATTATACAAGAGAACAGGACAAAGTTAGTAACAGAGTTATTCAATAAGCCAACATAATTCTATGATCTATTAATATTCTATGATTGAATTCTGGTATAGCGTGCATAAATAATAACTTGACTGTTTATTTAGGGAGTAAGGGATTACATCTTTAAATTACCAACAAAAATAAATAAATTGAAAGATATATCTCTTTATATACTTTTGTCCATCTGCAACCATTATCGAGATATATGGCACCGCGGTAACGTGTGACACTCGCATTGGGAGACCCCGGGTTCGAATCCGATGACCACCTACTCTGACTCGTGGGATTTTTCGTGGTTTCTTCGGGTCGGCAGGCGAATGCTGAAGTGGTTCCTCTTCTAGCACAACTTTCTTGTACACATCATCTCCTTCAGGATTGTAGGACCAGGTGAAGGTGTTTGACTTGCGCTTTGAGGAGGTTTCTTCCTGGTGTTGCTGGGAACTGTCCAGAACGCTTCCGAAGTGGATCTCACCGGGGGGATCGCCGGAGGTTTGGGGCTCATGGGTGAGGTCGGACGTTGGTGGCGGATGCGTTCTATCTGGAAACGTTAGGAACACCGTCCATTCTTGTACCCGTTCTTCATCCGGATCTGGTCACACTTCGGGTCTCTTCCCTGATCCATCCCTCCCAGGGTCACGTTCGAAGCAAAAAGGGACTTTGCAGCCTACTTACGTGGTCCTTTACCTTTAATTTTACCGTCCGCCACTATTTCGGTAAAGTCCAGTTATTTGCAATGCAATATTTGGCAACATTGCCTGAGGGAGAATTTGCACACCACTTTCTGCTTCAGACAAGGTATGAAGATGAGCTATGGATGAAATATGTAACTTCATTCTCAGTGAACTACTGTCAAGTAGTTGCGAAAATAGAAGGGGATATTGTGAATAAAGGAAGCATTTTCATTTCGGAATTATAATTTGATGTTAATCGTGAATAAATTAACTAAAAATCATAAGCAAATGGTGTGCTATATAACGAAATAAATTCAAGTCTGATATCACGAACACTTTATGTAGAGGTATGCAATTTTGATTGATCAAAGGCTTTTAATGAATCATCATACTTATGTTAGGATTAGGATTACGCTACGGATGGGGAATATCCTCTGAAGTCCTCTTCATTCTGAATGACTATGTGTATAAAGAGAGAGGAAAAATTTTACTACATAATAAATGTAGATCTCGTTAAAGCCCACAATATGTCATATATTACTTTCTCTACTACGTATAGTAAGTAGGGAAAGTATTGTATTCCACCCAAAAATTCGATACCGAGATTTCACCGGAAATACATGTTTTGAGACCCCCTGAATCCAAGAAAAGCATTTTTGGAAACATGTCTGTGTGTGTGTCTGTGTGTCTGTGAACAGCATAACTCAAAAACGAACAGTCGGATAAACACCAAACTTGGTATTTAGGTTCAGTATCTTCCAGAGATTCGACACGAAGGTTTTCAAGAAAATTCCCCCACCCCAGACTACCCTTTACATGGAACATTTTTCGAAAATTTTTATTTTCTCAAAAATGGCTCTAACGATTTTGATGAAAATATCATATGTTTAAGATAATGTCATGAGAAATTAAATGTATATCTAGAATTTTCCGGGAATGTCTCCAAAAGTATTCTTCATTGTGAACGACTTTTGCATAACTGGTAAACCATACGAGATAGACAAAATTTTACTACACAAAAAATATAGATCGCGTTAAAATACACAATGTATGTCAGATACATTTCTTTTGTTGAGTGAACCGTTTTCGAGATATTGCTTGTTATTCCCTTAAATTTTCCAATACTTAAAACCTACCATATTCCCCTTGCATCTACAAGAAAATTACCAATAAGATTGACATCTCGATATCTCGATTAACATGAAGCATATGGAGAATAGGCGTTTGTAAAAATAGATTGTACAAGAGTAGAGAAAGTCATGTGAGTGTAACACATCAGATTTTTTTGTGGCATTACCTATTTTCAAGAATTTTCATACACATCCTAAGCCCACCTTGACTATGGAAGCGAGACATAAGGGTTAACAAGAAATGATAAAACAAGAGATTTTTGTAGCAGTATCAGAATATAGAATAACAGCACATAAACGTTCTGATGTGTTTTACTCGCACGAATTGCTCTACTTCTTGTTAAGCTAGATAAACTTTCAATTCACAGTAGATAAAGCGATAGCCATATGCTCTTTGTATGACCACGAAAAAAAAATAAAAATTTTCAAATATGTTCTACGTAAAGGGTAGGTTTGGGTGGAAGATTTTCTTTTAAATCTTCGTGTTTCATCTTTGAAAGCTTCTGAACTTAAATACCACGTTTGGTATTTAACCAACTTTTCGTTTTTGAGTTATGCTGTTCACAGACCCATTGTCACACACATACACTGACCTTTTTCTAAAAAAAATCTTTCTTAGATTCAGGGAGTCTCAAAACGTGTATTTCCGGTGAAATTTCGGTATCGAGTTTTTGTGTGAAATGCACAGGGTAAGTGGTACGGAAAGTAAAAATCAAGATATTCGTGATACGTTTAATATAATTGATTTAAACGAAAGAATAAATGAATCTCACGCACAAAGAATGGGAAATGATAGGTCACCAGAGGTATTCTAGGATAATCATAATAATCGACGGAAAGAGTGCATAAAGAATTAAGGATGACGAGTAGTGTGAAAACATCTACAATATGCGCCATGTGTCAAAATAAAGACTATTTTTCGAAGTCTGGAAAATAAAGGTTAAGGTGCCTTTCTGGGGCATTAAAGATGCAGTGAAATTGGTCTTTGTATTCCAGGGGTACGTGGTCCATTAGCCACCAAAGCAAGGCGGGTGAACGAACTGTGCCCTGACCAGGCGTGTGCACGCCGTGTGTAAGCCAGGAGGAAGACGTGGTGAAACTCGGTGATGTCTGACGCACCCCTCCCTAAGTCGTAGCAGTGATCCTTCATTTTGATGTGCATAGTCATCCTATAGTGTTTTTCTTTATTTAATGTTGGCAGAATATCCGCATCATCTGTGCTCCACACCAGCTCTGGGTGAGCCGCTCTTTTATTGGTTTGAATTAAAGTCCGACACACAAGCATTAACTTATGAGCAAAGGTGGGTCTAGGTGAGTGGCGAAAGGGAGGAGTACGGAAATATTTCACTTGAGCGACTGGTAGGAAAGCTTCACAACGACTGTCCACACCAGCCCCTGCATAAGTCCATCTCGTTATAGTTTTATAACAACAGTCTGACACTTAAACGTTAACCTATATAGCCAAAATTAAATAAACAAAAACTATTCATAAGAAAACATTTGTAAGTTGTATTTATATGAATACAGGATTGCGACAAGGATGTTGTGTATCCCTACGTTATATAAAATGTACATAGAAAAAGCTGTAGAAGATTGTAAAAATATGGGATTTGCAATAGATGATGGCTCAACAATATACTCCCTACAATTTGTGGATGATCAGTTAATTCTGGTCCAAGAATATGAAGACGTAGAATATTTTACAAGGAAATTGATTCAAGAATACAACAAATGTGGCCTAAAAGTAAAAGTGGATAAAACGAAACATATGACTAATGGAGATGTTCATCAAGATTTGGCACTGAAAGACGAAATGGCGATAATTAAACATACAGGGGAATAAAGATTACACAAGATGAGAAATATTATGGGATAAACAGGTCTCAAAAGAAACTAAAACTACAATTTTTAAAACAATAGTTACAAATATTATAGCCTAAGGCTCCGACGAGCGGACTTTGAATTATCAGTTAAAAAGAATATTAACAAAAAAAACGAATTATTGGAAGAGATCTGCAAGGATATCTAAAGGAGAAAAAAGAATAGAAATAAGGTTATAAAGGAAAATATGAATGTTCATCATTAAAGTTTAGGTTTATATTCAACAGAAACAATTAGAATGATATGGGCATGCTAAAACAGAGTACGAAAGTTTACACAAAAGAATAATGGAGTGAACGCCACCAGGAAGGAGGGGAAAAGGAAGTACGCATAGCACGTGGATTCATGGAATGAGAGGGGCAATGATGGGTAGGGGAACTGAGAAATTGAAGATTTATTGTCCAATAGGCAAGAATGGAGAAAGGTGATAAGACGATGTTAAAAACTGTAATCTTGTGTGACGCAAAAGTGTGTGTACAATGTAAAACCGGAAGTATATATATTTATTTACAAGAAAAAAGATAACAATGATATAAAATTATAAGATACAAAAGGAAAAGTTGTAATTTATAAGGGTCATATCAAGAAGAGAATAATAATAACAAGGTCACAAAACCATGTAAAGTTTAATATGTAACACTTTTAAATCATTGATATACAGAAATAAAACGAAATCTTAAGTAAAAAGGAAATGATAGGAATGATTTAAATAAGTATGTATATATACACCAGGTGAATCAGCTGTTCGTATTTATTTTTGAATTTATGCAACGTGCTAAGCGACATATTTGACTTCCGGCTTTCTTGAATGCCTTCTACTGGCTGATTTGCATGACACTTTATAGAGGAGGGATAGATAACTCAGTGTATAAGTGCTTTACGGGACATAATGCCATTGCTACGTATGTCGATACAAAAAATATGCCAACCTGATACTGGGGGCTGCAGTAACAGTTTTAGCCAATTTTACAAACTTTTATTCTTTAGCATACATTCATGCACAACTTTGAAAACGCCCCTGAAGGAACAACCTATCACATGCATCGGTTGGCAAAACCATTTGAAAACAAAATGGCATATCTACGCAGTGCGACCAATTGGACTTAAGCCATCAGTTATTGTTGTACAACCTTGTCAAGAAATGCTAAGTATTAGGTAGATAATTTCGCTTCGGTCATACACTATGGCATATTTCAGTTCATACGGTAATTGTAATGATTGATGCAGTTTATTTATTTGAGTTAAAACTACCAAATCGAGCTCCAAACATTGTATGAAGCTGCAAAAAGCATGTAAAGATTCGAGATGGCGTCTAGTTCTGCGAATACTAGTTTGTATAGGAACCTTAGCTCACAAAGTAGGTTTGATCGAATGTTATTATCATGGTAGCTTTTATACTGTGCCACTTCAGTTTGTGTTCAAATCCTTCGTGTTGAATTCAAACTTTTTATTGCATTTTGTTTTATCTCTTTGAACCTATAATTTGATATTACGATACAAATGACATTATAAGTGTGTACAAAATAGTATAATCGCCATGATTTCCACCAAAGCCCAAATCATCTACAGGCACTCATACGTGAAGAATGCAGGCAGATTACACCGCGCATATTACAACATGCAAGGTCTCTCCGGCAACGTACACAAATGTACATTGATGAAGAGGGTCGTCAATTTGAACATTTACTTCGTTGATGAAATCCATGCTCTTTAACAATTTATTATTCTATTTACCCATGAACTTA
This sequence comes from Deroplatys truncata, assembly GCA_030765065.1. Taxonomy (NCBI): domain Eukaryota; kingdom Metazoa; phylum Arthropoda; class Insecta; order Mantodea; family Mantidae; genus Deroplatys; species Deroplatys truncata. Next base: position 22,874,059 of record CM060979.1, read on the forward strand.
GCACATTTACAACTCCTTTGTCACCAAAAAAGTGTAACATAAGGTTTAAACACGAAACAAGAACTGTTAGATTTAATATCGTAGATATTCGCCCAAGAGAATGAAAGCTAATTACGTAACACGGTTTAGAACACCAGATATGGTAGAGATTATACAATTATCTACTTGTAATCCTTGTGTAATTAGCTCACAGGAGAGACAATAACATAAGTAAATAAACACAAGCAGAGGTAAGAAAAGAAGCAAAACAATTCGAATCTCCGAAGCTAGCCTTTGCTTCGCCACATTCCGGCAGCTAACCCACTCGGCAGCAACCATGTTTTCTGTCGCGTTCTTCGGGAGAACATTTCACTATCTCCTTGCAAACATTGTATCCATGAAAAACAGCCAGATCCTAGTTTCTCATTCAGGCCTTTAATCATTAATGCTGGTTGTGTATAGTACCGAATAGAAGAGCAGAGCTACAATAACAGTTTGTTTGTTAAAAGGATCAATGTTTTTACATTAGACTATAAACTGCGGGTTGCATAGATACAAATACCTAGGGGCAGCTGATTCATCTGATATATATATATATATATATATATATATATATATATATCTTGTAATTAATAAACCAATTTAAGCGAGCAACGCGAACGTGCAACAAAGCAATACTCGTTGTCAGAAGAAGAAAATCAACAAGGTAAAATGACGCCATTGTGACTTTGAGAGCATCAGACGAGTACTCGCCGAAAAAGAGAGAAGCAGTGCTGGTTATATTGTGAGACCTTGAGCGTATGTACACTGCGACATCATAGACATATAGTTAAGTGAGAAGTCCCCGTGAAGAATAAATATATAGCTTCGCGAGCACGCGCACAGACAATTATTCCACGTACCTGGACTACATCTATCAAGAGGCAGAGTTAGAAATTTATAGCTGCCCACCAATTGTAACAAATATCAAAGTAGAAAAAAATCAGGAACAAAAAACGGTATCCTCTTGAGATTTTGTTGCTAGAAATAAATTTTTAAAACTTCATTACTACATATTACATTCATAATTCTAAAAACTGGAAATAGTCTCAGAGAAAGAATAAAAAAACATCTGTTACATTCCCATGACCTTCTATACCCTTTATCGTTTATTAGTGGGTATACAAAGTATTCTTACTAAAGCTTATTTTTCTTCCTACTACATTTTAATCCAAATAGATCTTTGCAGAAATATCTACATTACACTTTTGTTATAGACACAAAGAGAACAGCAATAGTCAAACGTTTAAGAACTGGGCGCTGAATTCTGGGTCTTTAAATTCCATACAGTTCCCATCCAATCCCAAGAAATAATGAATGTTGAGAGAATGAACCATACGAAGCTTTAGTAGCGGATATCTCAGAAATGGCTTATGCTACAAAAAACTTATTTAAAATAAATTGCGTGTTTTAAAGAGATCTACATTGTTTTGTTTAGTACGTTTTCGTCTATCGACTAATGTTTATCAGTTAAGAAAAACTACTTCCGAAACAAGAGGAGTTTACAGGAGATTCCCAGAAAATTCAAGATATACATTTTATATGTCGTTAAAATATCTTTAATATTTTAATCAAAATCGCTGGAGCCATTTTTAATAAAATAAAATATTTCGAAAAAAATGCTCCATATTAAGGGTAATTTGGAGTGGGGGAATTTTCTTGAAAATGCTCTTTGGAAGGTACTGAGCCCAAATACCAAGTGTGGTATTTATCTGACTTTTCGTTTTTGAGTTGTGCTGTTCACACACATTTTTCTAAAACTGCTTTTATATTCAGGAGTCCCCAAAACATCTATTTCCGGTGAAAAGAATATTTGGAACGGTTATTCATTTAACTTGATTTCTAAGTATAGAATCCTGAGAATTCCCCGAACTTCATATTCAGTATCAAAACTTAGAAGAGAAGGGAACTAAGACAAACATTAAGTAGATTCCAAGAAACACGCAAGGGCTGGGGATTGGATGTTTGGTATCTCCACTGCGGATTATATCGACACGATTTCGTGCATTCGACTATACTCATAAATCGTACTTGTGTTCTACCACAGTTTAGCACTGTGCTTGTGAGTAGTAAACAACAGCAAGTAGCGAGGATAGGAAAGGCATCTGACATGCAGTGACCAGAAGATTTTCATATCTGTAACAGACGATATGAATCCATGGCTAATTCTGCAGTGTGAACCGTTTGGAAGACATAAGATAAAATGGCTATAAAGTTTATGTCAGGGGTGCTGTAAAGTTCATTTCAATTCCAATGCTATGCTGAGACATGGAAGCTTCATGTCGTCATTGTTACCGCATAAGAAACAAATCAGATACTCAGCAACTCTTTGTAGTCTAGTGGTTAGCATGCTAGCTTATAAATCCCGGGTTCGATTCCGGATAGTGTATGGGAATTGTTGCTTAGCCAGGATCATTCCCCATCCTCGTAGAGTATAGAATTTTAAGTGAGAGAGCATCGGTGTGAATTTAATGTTTATGTAAAAAACCCAAGTAAACAAACCCAAAGATTAACCGAATGGTAAACGAGTGAATATCATTGCCAATGAGTGTTTGTTCCGAAGACAAATGCCACGGATATGTTCTCAGATGTTAAAAGCGGCATATAAATGGAACAAAAAAGGTTCCTTAGCAACGTCCGAATAAACAAAATGACGTTTTCTGCACAACAGGGAGTGAAATTTGGCTTGCGATTTAATAATTGTGAAGGTGTTTCAAAATAAAAAGGGGGGCTTACCATACATCCATTATTCTAAAGATAACTACTATAAGCATTCTTCGTGTTTTCTTTTTGAGAAAAAAAGTTTCTCACGCTCTCACATTATCTTATTTAATACAGTCATAGAATTAAGAACAACGGACATCTTTATAATTACATGAAATAGTGAACAAATATCTTACGCATTCTTCTGAAAAATATTTATCTTATGTGACTAGTCAACAGTTAATAAGAAAAAAATCATTTCCAGCACCACAATATTGGCTGGAATTGAAAAGAAAAAAACTGAATAACGTTCAACATTTCGGTGCATCTCAATGACTGCTCAAAGAATTACACCACCAATGCGAAATAACCTTTCTTAGAAATATTAATCTGTTTTCTGGTATTAGCTTCAGAAACAAACGTTTTTAGTTAACTATTTAGCTTATGATCCCGATAATCAGCGGCTTCTTAAATATTGTCGACTTCCTGCTGATAATCTAAGGCTTCTTAGTGTTACCAAAACGAATACACCAGGTGGTCTAAAACAAGCCGTCCTTTGCAGTTTTATGTTTCCCGCATACATATGTGCAAAAGAAGTTGTTGCATCACTGCCGTTCAAGGAACAGTGCAGGTAGTGCTGATGTCTGCAGGTGTTTACCTGGTAGTTTCCTACTGATAAGCGTCGCGTTGTCGCCTGCGTGCAGTTCGAGTCAGGTCATTCAGACAAAAATATAACGTTCACCAATTAATGAACACACGATATGGTTACGATCCGAGCGAAGACTCGCCAAAATATAGCTGATGCTCAAACATTTGCTGAACATTTTCAGACGCGGCAACTGTCTTCTGCGCAACTTATGTTTTGACGTACAGAAATAATTAAGAAATGATAGATCATTCCAGGTAGAACATGGCTATGAAAAGCCCTTACATCAGTTCGTCTAGCAGGACCGAGATGTTTTTGCACATGCTTATTATGAATAATGCACTAACAGAAAACAATTTAATTCTAACACACCTTTAAGGATGCATAAATACATATAATAAAAATGTAATTTTGTTTAGTCTTAATGTTGCAGCACCATCTAGTGCCATATAGTTGTACTGGTTGTAAATTAACTGTCATGGAACGAAATGACTTAACGTATGTGCTCAGGTTTGCTCAAACAGCATTCCTGTTAATGAGCGAATTACTTATTAAATAACCGATAACACCCCTACACATATATAGATACCTTCACATTCAAAAGCCAGACTCTGTGCATTCCGTGAAATGTTCTTGTTTAAAGACAACCTTCTGGAGCCCAGTCGGATATCGAATCGGAACGCCTGAGATAACAGGCAGTTTCTCTACCGAATAAACTCTGTGACCAGTAATAGGAGTTAAGCGTTCGTTTTCAAATATTGGTCTTTCATTTAGCGGTCTCCTCTCTGTCGGTATGGAGTCTCCTTTGCAGTTCTGCTTAGACAAACCATTTGGCAACCGCGCTATGCGTGTAAACTAACTTCAACTAAGGACGGCTTTTGTGGGCTACATGGTAGCTACCGATTTCAGTGTTAAAATTCGCATTGAAACATATCTCTGCACAAAGCTTCTTAGATCAAACTATCAATACAATAAAAAAAGCTAATGAACAGCATCATTTGAGAATAATCGACACATTGCGGAATCCAGAGCCTACAAGAGAATATACATCAAAATCTTCCACTTAATATCTAATAACAGTACATTGCTGTTTTTAATATATCTGTGTGTTTAAGTTTGCTATTTAGTTATGTTGTGGATAATCTATTTCTGAAATGTATTTCTAGACCATTATTTCATCTCAACACAGCAGAAGGAATTCTATTATCTCTAGCTCTAGAATATCAAAGATGCTACAGGAAGCAGGCATTCCTGATATCTCTATACGCCCGCAAAACAGCTGCGTCAGAGAAATTGCCGAAACATCAGGGGTAAAAATGTGGAATTTGCGGAATGATGCAGGCCAAGTTGTAGGAAGCAAAGAACTGAATAAAACAGCATAGGTGCCAATACAGGTGCGTGTTCATCAATTGTGTTATCTTTAATAGTCAAGGTTTAGTAGTTCGAATCGTAGCTAATAGGCAAAAACATACTGAGAGGTATGCCCTTAGGCCATAAACCAACACGTATTGCATGTTTAACAAATGAAAAATGATTACACGCCTGTCCAGTGCGTCAACTTTAAGTGCAAAAAACTTCAGAATACGATCAGAGTTAGGAGGAGTTACATAAATATACATTTTGATTTAAGTTTGCTATTTAACTACTTTGTGGATTCTCTATTTCTAACACGCATTTATAGAGCATTGCCATGTGGTGATCTCAAACCATAGAAAGAATTCTATTCTATCTAGAATATCAAAGATACCAGAGCAACAAAGCAGAAATCTTTAATTGCAATTTCGTGATATCTCCGCACGCCCGCAACACAGTTGAGACGGAGAAGTTGCCTAACTATCGGGGGTAAAATATAGATTGCGGAAAGTTGTAGGGACAGGCGTGTGTTCATCAATTGTAATACGTATACTTCTCAAGGGTCAGTGGTTTGAATCGAAACTAATAAGTAAATCCATAATGAGAAGTATGTCCTTGGGCCAAAATGTCATCGACTCTTGCTTGTTTAACAAGATAAAAATTACACGTCTGTGTTGCGAGGAGTTAAATAAATATAATTTGGTTTTAGGTTTTCTATTAGACTACTTTGCGGGTACTCTGTTTCTAACATGAATTTTCTAAGGCTCTGACCATGATTTCATTTCAATCCATCAGAATGAATTCTATCATCTCTAGAACATCTAAGATACTACAGCAACAAAATCAGACTGATTTCAATTTGATAACATTTCCCGATATCTCCGTAAGCCCGCACGACAGTGGAGTCGGAGAAGTTGCCGCACCATCAGTAGTAAAATACAGAATTTGGGAAATTTTACACGCTAAGTCGTAGGAAGCAAAGAACTTTGAACAACTGCAGAAGTATCAATGAGGCATATATCCATCAATTGTAACTTTGTTACTCAAGAGTCAGCGGTTCGACTCAAAACTAATAGAAAAACACATACTGAGAGGTATGCCCTTAGGCCATAAACCACCACTTATTGTTTCTATAACAAAAGAAAAAGATACACGCCTATCTAGTAGATAACTACAAGAGTAAGATCCGAGTTAAAGACGTAAACTTAAAAAGCTAACCCAGCTGAAGGAATTCTATTCTCTAGAGCATGGTTGGCGAAAACGACTTCCTTCCGCGAGTCAACAAATATGCAACACGCGCTGCATCACTCAGAAGCATGTGAATAACAAACGGACGGTTGCAGAGAGGGAACGGCGCCTGCGAGTCAAAATTATTCGCGAGTCACGTTTTCATCACCTCTACTCTAGAGCTTCGAAGATACAGGAATCATTTCTATTAATTGCAATTCCCCTGATATCTCCGCACTCCCACAAGACATATCAGACGGAGAAGTTGCCTAGCAATCAGGGGTAAAATGTATAATTGCGGAATGTTACACGCTAAGTCGTAAGAAATAAAGAACTTTGAAAAAATCTGACGTGTTACACTCACATGACTTTCTCTACTCTTGTACAAACTATTTTTACAAACGCTTATTCTCCATATGCTTCATGTTAATCGAGATATCGAGATGTCAATCTTATTGGTAATTTTCATGTAGATGCAAGGGGAATATGGTAGGTTTTAAGCGATAGTCAAATATTTTAACGCTGGTTGCTATGTGGCGCATTCCATTCTCTTTGCATTTCCAGGACATAAAAAAATCTGATGTGTTACACTCACATGACTTTCTCTACTCTTGTACAAACTATTTTTACAAACGCTTATTCTCCATATGCTTCATGTTAATCGAGATATCGAGATGTCAATCTTATTGGTAATGTTCATTAAGATGCAAAGGGGAATATGCTAGATTTTAAGCGATAGACAAATATTTTAACGCTGGTTGCTATGTGACAGATTCCATTCTTTTTGCATGTCCAGGACATAAAAAAATGAATAACGAATTTGAGAAAAAGTATAAGTATTGGAAAATTTAAGGGAATAACAAGCTATATCTAGAAAACGGTTCACTCAACAAAAGAAATGTATATGACATAAATTGTGTATTTTACCGCGATCTACATTTTTTGTGTAGTCAAATTTTGTCTATCCCTTATGGTTTACCAGTTATGCAAAAGACGTTCACAATGAAGAATACTTTTGGAGACATTCCCAGAAAATTCAAGATATACCTTTTATTTGTCATAAAAGTATCTTAAACATATAATATTTTAATCAAAATCGTTAGAGCCATGTTTGAGAAAATTAAAATTTTCGAAAAATGTTCCATGTAAAGGATAGTCTGGGGTGGGGGGATTTTCTTGAAAACCTTTGTGTCGCATCTCTGGAAGATACTGAACCTAAATACCAAGTTTGGTGTTTATACGACTGTTCGTTTCTAAGTTATGCTGTTCACAGACACACAGATACACAGACACACAGACGCATAGACAGACACACACACGGACATGTTTCCAAAAATGCTTTTTTTGGATTCAGTGAGTCTCAAAACATGTATTTCCGGTGAAATCTCGGTATCGAATTTTTGGGTGGAATGCAATACTTCCCCTACTTACTATACGTAGTAGAGAAAGTAAAAAATAAACAACGAATTTGAGAAAAAGTATAAAGTATTGGAAAATTTAAGGGAATAACAAGCAATATCTCGAAAACGGTTCACTCAACAAAAGAAATGTATATGACATAAATTGTGTATTTTAACGATCTACATTTTTTGTATAGTAAAATTTTGTCTATCTCTTATGTTTTACCAGTTATGCAAAAGTCGTTCACAATGAAGAATACGTTTGGAGACATTCCCAGAAAATTCGAGATATACATTTCATTTCTCATGACATTATCTTAAACATATGATATTTTCATCAAAATCGTTAGAGCCATTTTTGAGAAAATTAAAATGTTTGAAAAATGTTCCATGTAAAGGGTAGTCTGGGGTGGGGGGATTTTCTTGAAAACCTTCGTGTTGCATCTTTGGAAGATACTGAACCTAAATACCAAGTTTGGTGTTTATCCGACTGTTGTTTTCTAAGTTATGCTGTTCACAGACATACACACACACAGACAACACACACACACAGACACACACGGACATGTTTCCAAAAATGCTTTTTTTGGATTCAGGGAGTCTCAAAACACGTATTTCAGGTGAAATCTCGGTATCGAATTTTTGGGTGGAATACGATACTTCCCCTACTTGCTATACGTAGTAGAGAAAGTAAAAAAAAAATTGCAGAGGTATCAATTCCGGTATGTATACATAATTGTTGTAGTTTTATTACTCAAGGTTCAGTGGTTCAAATCAAAACTAATATGCAAGGAAATACTGAGAGGTATACCCTTAGTTCATAAACCACCACATATTGCTTGTTTAATAAAAGAAAGAAATTACACGCCTAGCTAGTGGATCAACTTCAAGAATAAGACCTAAGTTAAAAGATGTTAAAACGCAAACATTAACCCTAAGTATATTTAATTACTTTTCGGTTACTTTATTTCTGATATGTATTTCTAAAGACTGAGCATGAGTTTATCTCAATCCAGAAGAAGGAATTATACTCTCTGTAGAACACTAAAGATAATAAGGCAACAAAACAGAAATAATTTCTATTAATTGCAATCCCCTGATACCTCCGCATGCCTGCAAAGCAGCTGAGACGGAGAAGTTGCCGTGCCGTCAGGAGTATAACATAGAATTGCAGATAGATACAAGCTAAGTCGTAGGAAGCAAAGAACTTTGAAAAAGTCGACACAGGTGTGTTCATCAATTGTAATAAGATCTGTTCTCAAGGGCCGATGGTTCGATTCGAAACTAATAGGCAAAACTATAGTGAGAGGTATGCCCTTGTTCCACCAAACCATTGCCTGCTACTTGTTTAACAAAATATAAAAATCTGATGTGTTACACTCACATGACTTTCTCTACTCTGTACAAACTATTTTTACAAACGCTTATTCTCCATCTACTTCATGTTAATCGAGATAAACATTTGCAGACTCTATCTTATTGCTAATTTTCTTGTAGATGTAAGGGCAAGATATATTTACAAGGGCAATATAGAAATACAGTAGCCTTTAAGCACATACATATCTCTTAATAGCTAGTTGCTAGGTGCAGCACCATTCCCTTTACCACAGATTAATACTCTTTGCATATCCAAGACAAAAAATGAATAATGAATTCCCATTTGAGAAAATAAGTATTGAAAACTTTAAGGGAATAACAAGCAATATCTCGAAAATGATTCACTCAACAAAAAAAAATGTATATGACATAAATTGTGCATTTTGACACGATCTATATTTTTTGTGTAGTAAAACTTTGTCTATCTCTTATGGTTTATCGGTTATGCAAAAGTCGTTCACAATGAAGAATAATTTTGGAGACATTCCCAGAAAATCAAGATATACATTTCATTTGTCATGAAAATATCTTAAACATATGATATTTTAATCAAAATTGTTATAGCCGTTTTTGAGAAAATTAAAATTTTCGAAAAATGTTCCATGTAAAGGGTAATCTGGGGTGGGGGGATTTCCTTGAAAACCTGTGTGTCGCATCTCTGGAAGATACTGAACCTAAATACCCAGTTTGGTGTTTATCCGACTGTTCGTTTCTGAGTTATGCTGTTCACAGACAGACACAGACAAGACACACAGAGACACACACTGAAATGTTTCCAAAAATACTTTTTTTGGATTCAGAGGGTCGCAAAACATGTATTTCCGGTGAAATCTCGGTATCGAATTTTTGGGTGGAATACAATACTTCCCCTACTTAGTATACGTAGTAGAGAAAGTAAAAGTTACATGCTTGTCTGGTAAACAATTTCAAATGACTTGATACTCCCTGATATGTAGCCACGCTAGGGAGCCGAGATAGAGAAGTTTACCAACTATTAGGGGTAAAATAGAATTTGCCGAATACTCCGCGGAATGGAACGGGTGATGAAAGGTGCATCCACCACTACACCTACAGCAGTAAGCGGTCGTCAATGGAATGTAAGCATTCCTTCTCTCCAAAGACAAAAAGTTCAATGTGACGCCATATGCAGGGAAGATGATGGCCACATTGGTTTGCGACAGCCATACTCGTGGAGGGTTTGAACAGAGGACACACAGTGACACGCTGAACGATACTACGAGATCTTGACAGGATTGTGCGGTGGAAACTGCCAGGACTTCTCACCGAGGGCGTCATCTTCCTTCAGTTAACGCGCTACCTCATACAACCCCATAACCCACCACGCTGTTGAATCAGTTTCTCTGGGACATGACACACTCGCTACAGCCCGGACCTCACTCCAAGCGACTACGAGTTTTATCATCACTTGAAGGAATACACAGGAGTTCAACAAAACATGAATCTGGCATTCCCTGATAGCTCTGTACTCCCGCAAAACAGCTGAACCAGAGAAGTTGCCGAATCACAAGAGGTAATATGGAATTTTCGAAATGATATACGCCAGTCGTAAAGAAGCAAAGCATTTTCAACAAAACGGCAGAGGTATCAACATCAGTGTACATTCATTAATTGTGGTGAGTTTATTACTCAAGGGTCAGCTGTTTTACTCCAAAGTAAATATAAACACACATTGAGAGATATGGCCTTAGGACATAAACCATCACATATTGCTTGTTTAACAAACGAAAACATTACACGCTTAGCTAACGGATCAACTTCAAGAAGACCCGAGTTAAAAGGCGTTAAATAAATATACTTTGTGTTTAAATTTGCGATTTAACTACTTTGTGGTTACTCTATTTTTACATGTATTTCTAAAGCACTACCTCGTCTCATCTCAACCCACAGAAGTTATTCTAGCCTCTGTAGAGCATTAAACACACTACAGCAACAAAGCAGGAATCATTTGAATTAATTGGAGTTCCACGATATCTCTGCATCCCCGCAAGATAGCTGGGACAGAGAATTTGCCGAACTATCAGGGGTAAAATATGGAATTGCGGAATGTTACACGCTTAGACATGAGATGCAAGGACTTGAAACAACTGCAGAGGTATCAATATCGGTGTGTATTCATCAATTTTTGTAGGTTTATTATACAAACGACAGTAGTTCGAATCAAAACTAATAGACAAATACATACTGAGAGATATGCCTTACGCCAAAGGCAACCAAAATAGGATTCGCGGTTACATCCCCGTAATCGCTGGTAATCACCAGTGCCCTTGAACACACACTACCGAGGTCAGTCTATCGATAGCCTTGAGAGAGGCATATACATACACAGATTGAACAGTGGGTGTGCTACGAAGAATAGCATTGTCAGCTCCTTCAACATCAAAGAAGAGGAAGTCCCAATCGGAATGGGAATACCTGATTTTTTCTGAATATAACCGAAACATTAATTGTTTGATATGTTCGAAAATTATACACGGCATACTATGAAATAATATACAGCGGCACTATTGCACATGCCATGTTGAATATGCAGAACTGCAAGGTATTATTATTATTATTATTATTATTATTATTATTATTATTATTATTATTATTATTATTATTATTATATGCCACGTTCATCATTATTACAATAGTAGGCCTACCACCAGCGCCACCGCCGCCACCACAGAACTGCAGATTACTTGTATGGCGTTTGTTGAATAATTATTTCAGTATTGAAACGAGCCAAGAATCTAACCGAGCTAAAGGAGAAGCACACTGTTCCTGCTACTAAATAACAAAATATGACAGAAAAACAACTACTGGCTAGTTACGTTGTGGCGTGGAACATAGGTAAAGTCCTTAAATCTTTTCAAAAGGGGGAGTTTGTTAAATCATGTATGATGGACGTGGTAAAAATTGTGTACCCCCAGGAACTGATTACTTTTAAAAAAAATTTGAACCTTTCACGACAAAGTATCTCCCGAAGAATTGAGCTGTTGTCCACTGATAAAATTAGACAAATGAATGTGACAATCCGTAAATTTGTGTACTTCTCTCTAGACCTTGATGAAAGCACAGATTTTATTGGCACAGCTCAGTTGGCAATACTTGTAAGAGGAGTTGATGAAGAATTAAATATCCTTTGGAAGACACTACTAAAGTAGAAGGTATATTCAATGCCTTTGTATGTGTGTAAATAAATACAATTTAGAGTGGTCAAAGATAGCGTCAATTGCAACGGATGGAGCTCGCTCGATGATCGGAGATAAAGGTTTAGTTGGCAAGCTCAAAGCCTTTCTTAAGGAAAAGGGTATAGTAAATGTTTGTACCTTGCATTGCATTCTACACCAAGAAGCCCTTTCTGTATTAAATAAATATTTCTAAGTGTACAGTGCAGTACATTAGCTGTTAGCAGATACATGACATTTGTTAAACATAACGTTGTATGTATTAATGGCAAGTGTTTCTTTCTAATTAAACACTGCCACTGTATAACTCTACAAATAAACCAGTTCTCTGAATTAGTACATTCATTTCGAACAGTCATATGCGTCCACTCTGAACTCGTAGGGCACTTCTTGCTGTCTGTGTTACGCGCAAACAGTGCAGCCGTTGTGACTGCTTTGCGGGTTGCGTTTCCAGTGTGACCCGCAGTTGAAGATTGTTTTGGCCGCCCATGGCTTACGCCATAAACTTTCACATATTGCTTGTTTAATAAAAGAAAAAAATTACACGCCTAGCTAGTTGAGCAACTACAAAAATTAGAGCTGAGTTAAAAGGGGTTAGATAAATATACCTTGGGTTTATGTTTGTTATGTAACTACCTTGCGGTTACTCTATTTTTGACATGTAATTTTAAAGCACTGACCATGTGGTCATTTCAACCCCGCAGAAGAAATTCTATGCTGTCTAGATCATCGAAGATACTACAGCAACAAAACAGGAATAATTTCAAAGAATTGGCAGTCTCTGATATGTTCGTAGCCCCGCAAGACAGCCGAGAAAGTAGACGTTTACCAACCATTAGAGGTAAAATATATAACTTGCGGAATGTTACACGCTAAGTCGTAGGAGGCAAACACTTTGAAAAAAACTGCAGAAGTATCAATACCGGGATGTAATCATGAGTTATAGGAAGTTTAATAATTGACGGTCAGGGTTCTAATTGAAACTAATAAGCAAAACCACACTGAGAGGTATGCTATTAGACCACAAAACATCGCCTGTTGCTTGTTTAACAAGTAAAAAGAAATACACGCCTAAGTTAAGAGGCGCTAAATAAACATATGTGTATTTGGTTTAATTTGGTTATTTGACCATTTTGCGAGAGCCATATTTCTAACAGGTATTTCTAAAGATCTGACTATGATTTCCTCTCAACCCATTAGAATGAATTCTATCCTTTCTAGAACATCTAAGATGCAACAAAACAGGACTGATTTCAATTAGCTGACATTCCCTGATATCTCCGTAAGACCGCAGAACATTAGAGCCGTAGAAGTTGCCGCACCATCAGGAGTAAAATACAGAATTTGTGAAACTTTACTCGCTAAGTCGTAGGAAGCAAAGAACTTGGAACAAAACTGCAGAGGTTATCAATACCGGTGTGTATTCATCAATTGTAGTGGATTTATTACTCATACGTCTATGGTTCTAATCAAGACTAATAGGCAAACACATATTGAAAGGTATGCTCCTAGGCTATAAACCACCACACATATCTTGTTTAACAACAGAAAAAGTTACACGCCTGGCTAGTGGATTACTTCAAGAATAAGACTCTAGTAAAAGGCGTTAAATAAATATACTTTGCGGTTACCCTATTTCTGGCATGTATTTCTAAAGCACTGACCATGTGTTCATCTTAACTCAGCAGAAGAAATTCTATTTTCTCTAGAGCATCAAAGATGCAAAAAACAGCAACCATTTCAATTAATTACAATTCTCTGACATTTATGCACGGTCGCAAGATAACTGAAACAGAAGTTGCCGAATAATTGGGGTAATATATAGAATTGTGGAATGTTACACCCTTAGTCGTCGGTAGCAAACAACCTTAAATAAAACGGGACAGGTGCATGTTCATCAATTGTAATAAGGATCAATGGCTCGAATCGAAACTAATAGACAAAACCATACTGAGAGGTATGCCTTTGGGTCACAAACTATGTTGCTTGTTTAGCAAAATAAAACAAAATTCACGCCTGGTGGTGTATCAACTTATAGCAGCCACCGCTGGAAAAGTAATTACATCCAATTGGATTGCATCACATACACAACTTGCTGGCAACGAGAACGCAAATGCTGCAGCCAAAGAAGTGACATATCTTCTGGTAGATGACATCAAAACCTCCCATCAAGATTTCTTTATCTATATAAAACGAGTCAGAACACATCAGTGGAAAAGCATGTGGCCTACTCTCTATATAATAAGAATCATGCAGTGTGCACTAACTGTAATTTCAAACTCCCTCTCACATTTCAAGCGTCAAGGCCAAGTCTGACCAGACTAGCATAGGACATACAACTCTGACTGAATCTCATCTTATATCTCATGAACCTGTGTGTGAATAATGTCAACCCTTCTCAGCGTTCAACACATTATATAGACTGTTCAAAACTTTTAAAACAAAGAAAACAGTGATCCGTTTTAATTAGCATGGAAATACTTAACAATGTAAAAATGTTATGAGTTTTGTAAAACTTTATCGTTATCTAGAAATCTAATGTATCTAGTCGCGATATGACTATAAAGTTTAAGCGACTTAAATGAAACAATAAATACAAGATTAAAAACCTTTCAGAGCAAAAACCTCCAGAATACGACCTGAGTTAAGAGGTGTTAAGTGTATATACATTTAGATTTAAGTTTGCTGTTTGACTGCTTCGCGGATAATTTATTTCTGACATGCCTTTCTAGAACACTGACCATGATTTCATTTTAACCAATGGAAGGGATTCTGTCATCTCTACAACAAAGATATTACAGCAACAAAACAGGAGTGATTTCAATTAGCTGGGATTCCCTGATATCTATGTACGCCCGTAAAACAACCGAGGCAGAGAAGTTGCCGAACCTTACAACTTCCAGAATGATGCATGCTAAGTCGTAGAAAGCAAAGAATTTTGAACATACAGTGCGTGTTCGTATGTGTTCGTCAATAATTTCTATCTCTATCCTTTTCTCTTTCAAGTAAAAAATAGAGTTTTCAACATTTCCCCTGCTTGAGTTTTTTTAGAAAGAGTTAACCAATTTGCGATTAATTCATTATATGACCTTATACATTTCTTTATATAGTCATTACGGAAACCGGGTATTCATCCGTATTAAGTTTTAATCGGAGGTTGAAAAACATAAACAAACAATCAGGTTGTACCTGGCTAAATTGGACGATTGGTAACCCTCGATCTAACCTTGTTCAACAAGAATATGATGTTCGGAGGGCACTAAATTAAAAGTAGATAATGTTATGATTTTACACGTCTCAAGAGATAGCTAAGAGGGCTGTCCCAAAAGTACCCGACCTAACAAATAAGACACAAAATTTTGGAAAAAAACATCTTTATTTCTCTGTATAATCTTCTTTCAGCTCGATACAGTTTCCCGAGCGATGTTTAATAGCTTCGATACCCTGTTTATACTGAACCGTGAAGTTCTGCAAAATAGTCATCAACTGCAAACTCAACCTCTTCAATTTTGGCAAATATTTTACCACCAAGCCATTTTTTCAACTTTAGAAACAGAAAATAATCAGAGGGGGCTAAATCTGGCAAAGAGGGTGCATGAGGAAGGAATTCAAACTTTAACTTATTGATTTTGGCCTTCTTTTTTGCTAAATGCGGCTGTGTTTGCTTGATTTCGTCATTCAAATGCTGCAACAAGTTTTCATAATACTCGTCATTGATTCTTTTCCTTTTTGAAGATAATCAATGAAAATTATCCCTCGCGCATCACAAAAAACTCACACCATGACCTTGCCTGCAAATGGAACTGTCTTCGCCTTCTTTGGAATCGATTATTCTCTTTCAATCCACTGTTTTGACTGCTCCTTCGTCTCATGTGTGAAGTGATGGACCCATGTTTCATCCATTGTTATGAACCGACGCAAAAACTTGGCTTTACTGCAGCGAAAAATCGCCAAACACTTCACTGAAACATCCTCACGATGCTGCTTTTGTTCCATTGTGAGTAAACGCGGCAATCATCTTGCACACAGCTTATTCATGCCTAAATTTTCAGTCAGTATGCAATGTACATCACCTTTTTAAATGCCAACGATGTCTGCTATTCCGTGCACTTTCAGTCGATGGTCATCCCATACCATTTTGTGGATTTTCTTTACAATTACTGGCGTGGGCACCTCATTTGGTCGACCATTGCGATGTTCGATTGGCAGCTCGTACGGCCTCGTTTAAACTCTCACACCCAATGTTTTACTGTTGTAAACAAAGGAGCAGACCCCCCAGAGTAGAATCTAGCTCAGCTTTAATATTAGTTGGACTAAGATCTTTCAAATGAAAGTATTGTATCACATAACGATGACCAGTTTTATCCATGTTTACAAATTTCCTGAGAGCGTTCACTATTCATGGATGCCAAACAATTACTAAACAACATAGCAACGTCAAACTTTAAACTTAAGCTTTATAAAGTTGGTACTTTCTACCATAATCATTTTTTTGAAACAACAACCGGTATATATACTTCAGGTCGGGTACTTTTGGGACTGCCCTCGTATATCATGCACAACATATTAACGTAAAATACCAGACTCTATTCCTATAAAACGTTGCGGCACTACGTGAGATTTATCAGATTATTTTGTCCAATTGTATAGAGAGAGTAGGGAAATTCTTGAATAGAAGGGTTATTTTCTGACGAAGTAACCTCCATGTCTGTGAGGCAATAATATAGGGACGTGAAGTCTGGTATGAACTGGATTAAACTAGCTAACGTCTGGTGGGTGGCAAGTCGCTATAAATTATATGGACCCTTTATCCTTGCAGAGGAAACAGTCTGAACAGAACCATATCTGGACATGTCGTTTCTAACACTCCTCATATGGCCTATGACCTTCGGGTTCACCTCGTTTTACCAAGCGGTGACTGGACCCATTTCTGATGTGGAAGCACTAAGCGTGCGGAATCACACCTGGACATGTTGCAACAGAAAAGCAACACCACCTCATTACTAATAGCTGTCGGTTGGTAACAACTGCATTTCAGTCGTGTCACTTTTCAGAAAAGCTTTCAATAATCCCATTTTTAATAATAAAAAGTCCTAATGTATCACATACACATGACTTTCTCTACCCAGTATTGTGTAGTTTTATATAACGTCTATACACTTTCTATATTTATATCTATTTCATGTTAATCAAAATAAACATTTACAGAAATAGTTTCATTGCATATTGCGTTCTAGGGCCTACAGGGGACATAGGTGAGACCGAATCGATAGTCAGCTGTTAAAAAACAACTAGCTATATGCTGGTTTTGAAATTCCATACTCTTTCCACAACATCGGAGAAACAAGTGAATAGTTATGGTACTTTTAAAAAATTACAAAGTATTGTACAATTGAAACCAATATTAACGGATATCTCAAAAAAGGGCTGATGCAACATTTATTATACATAAATTGTGACAGATCTACATTCTTTGTGTAGTACGTTTTTGTCTGTCTCTTTATGTTTACCAGTTATACAGGAGAAAAGAAATCTCCTTTACGGGCTATTCCTAGTATATTCAAGATGTAAATCTTATTTTTCATATAAATAACGTAAATACAGGGTGGAAGTGAAATGGTCCTGCGGACTGGAGGAGGTGGGAGAGTGGATGTAGATGAACAAAGGCTTCTGATACATTTTTGTAATTACATGCACCGTTTTCTCATCTAAAACATTGCTGAATTACTGTTGATTAAAGGTTCTTATTTTACGACTATATTCATAGAAAATTTAATGAACCACACCGTTTTCTTTTGGTTCATTTCAATAGAACGAATTATTTTTGTGTAAATTAAATTTAGAAATCCATAATTTGTTGCCTCCTTCGTTCTGTTAGAACTGGCAACATTGCATCAGCTGCGTTTACTTTCTCTCGATTGCGGGGAAGGTTTACTTAATCGTACACAATTGTTTTTTTGTTTTTGTCAAAGCCAGAAGTTCAAATCAGAGCAGTTAAAGAGGGCATGGACAAAAAAAACAAGAAACAAACAAAGGACAGAAAATCTTGTTACAGAACAACATGCACAATGCCGCGATTTTCAACGTTCGAATCTCTAGACATAATCTGTACAATTCTCGACCTCTCAATGGCTCTATGCTGAAAGATTTCCTAACAGGCTCGTGCTAATGTGCTAATAAATGCTAGTGATTGAGGTTCTGGTCATTGTTTACTTTCTCTACTGTGTATAGTAAGTAGGGGAAGTATTGTATTCCACCCAAAAATTCGATACCGAGATTTCACCGGAAATACATGTTTTCAGACACCCTGAACCCAAAAAAAGCATTTTTGGAAACATGTCCGTGTGTGTGTCTGTGTGTCTGTGTGTCTGTGAACTGCATAACTCAGAAACGAACAGTCGGATAAACACCAACTTGGTATTTAGGTTCAGTATCTTCCAGAGATGTGACACGAAGGTTTTCAAGGAAATCCCCCACCCCAGATTACCCTTTACATGGAACATTTTTCGAAAATTTTAATTTTCTCAAAAATGGCTCTAACGATTTTGATTAAAATATCATAGGTTTAAGATATTTTCATGACAAATAAAATGTATATCTTGAATTTTCTGGGAATGTCTCCAAAAGTATTCTTCATTGTGAACGACTTTTGCATAACTGGTAAACCATAAGAGATAGACAAAATTTTACTACACAAAAAATGTAGATCGCGTTAAAATACACAATTTGTGTCATATACATTTTTTTTGTTGAGTGAACCATTTTCGAGATATTGCTTGTTATTCCCTTAAAATTTTCAATACTTATTTTCTCAAATGGGAATTCGTTATTCATTTTTTGTCTTGGATATGCAAAGAGTATTAATCTGTGGCAAAGGGAATGGTGCTGCACCTAGCAACCAGCTATTAAGAGATATGTATGTGCTTAAAGACTACTGTATTTCTTTAATGCCCTTGTAAATATATATTCCCCTTACATCTACAAGAAAATTAGCAATAAGATAGACTCTGCAAATGTTTATCTCGATTAACATGAAGTAGATGGAGAATAAGCGTTTGTATAAATAGTTTGTACAAGAGTAGAGAAAGTCATGTGAGTGTAACACATCAGATCTTTTCCTAAAGCTACCAAGTAAAATATGGTACTCCATGACTGTGGAATTCGCTAGACACAAAGAGCAGTGTCAATTTTGTTTACATACGTTTTTTGAAATATTTTGATATGTCGTACATAAACACACAAATCTTATCAGAAAGGTTAGTGTTGCAAATTTCACTAACTAGAGTTTTTTACGCTATAAGATTATTGTTAAAACGATTTAGACTAACTTTTGGCGGAATTGCTTCTAACAACTTCTGCATCATGCTATATAAATTCTTTTTTTAGATCGGCAATTAGATGTACGTGTTGGCATGAAGCACATTAATTCCATTTTAAAACGGGCATATAAAAAATTAAATAGAAGCGTACACTTGCCGGTGGCTAAAGCTATAAGCAATTGCACATAAATTTCCTTTAAGCATATTATAGTGGAGTGATAATTCACATTATAAATTAGGCTTTCCTAGACGTTTATTAATTATTAGTACCTCATTGTTAAATTCAACACAGAATAATCGTATTAACAACATAAGAGGTGTTTCACATAAGAGTGCTATAATCTTCAGAGTGCCATAACCTTCATTTTAAGTAAACCATTGCATGTCACATAAATATCGCCGCAGTATGGCATTGTAATAATTAAAATGTACCTTTCAAACTACAGAAATAGGTATTATGTGTACACAATAATTACAACTATTTAATATGAGTAACAATTCCATGTGAGTTTGTTACCTTCCATTGCATAAGCCTCTCAAAAAGAATAGACCAGATATTCAGGCCTTTAAGCACATCAAATAAAATATTTGTGATTACGTGGGAATGTAGAATTCGAGGTAATGTTTACATACGGTGCAGTGAATATTAACCTGACTTTTTCCTGGAATTTTTGTGGTGTCTCGCGCGCCAGCGACAAAACATCTGAATTCGATACATGGCCAACGTTACTTAAATGGTTTTATAGAGTGTTGGAATAGTTCAAGGCCCGCCAGTAGAAGCAGACTACTCAATCAACAAGTTGAACCACGTTGCCAAGTACTCCTACTTTTAAACGTGATTATCTAGTTAACGGTGCATTTAATTACAAAAGAAGTGCTGGAGGTTTTTGTTTATCTATATCCACATCCCACCTCCCCCAGTCCGCAGGATTATTTCACTTCCACTCCTTATATTGCATTTTAGTCAAAATAATTAGAACCATGTTTGGAAAAATTAATTCTAAAAATGTTCCATCTAAAGGACAGTTTGGGGTAGGGGAATATAGTTCAAAATTTTTGTATCGTATCTTTGGAAGATACTGTACTTAAATACCAAATACTAAGTTTGGCTTTTTAGTTTTTGAGTTGCATTACTCACAGACACACATTGACATTTTCTAAATAGGTGTGTGTGTGTGTGTTTTTAATTCAGGGAGCCTTTTTTTAAAGTTCCCTTGTTTTACTCAGTTTATCTTTTACTGCATTTTTACTGTTTTTCGTTACCGCTTATTACCGTCATTATACAACACACACACAAGCACCCATGCCCATGGCGGGACTCGAACCCGCGACCCTCAGTTTGGCGGAGCGCCGGAGGTATACACTGCAGCGACCAGGCTACGAGGGCCGGCACGGCCCTAAAACGTCACTTCCAGTGAAATCTGCATATCGCTTATTTTGGGTGACATACAATAATTCTGTTTATAGGTAAGCAGTAGAAAATGTAAAAATGTTACGCACTTCTCACTACAGTGTATTTTCTCTGATCTGCCACCACGTCCTGAAACAGGAAACGACAGGGTTCCAAGGTTCTAAAATTAGGTGAATTCTCCACAGAGTGCCATTCCCTTTTATTTGCCCGTTTTACGGGTGAGGCAATTTTACAAGCGTTACAACAGGTGGCAGCCGCTTTCATGCCACTCTACAATGTCATACACAATTTTTATGTTCCTTTAACGATGTCGTCTTCGAGGCGTTACCACAGTAGAGTCTGACTCGGAAGTAGCGATGCTCCCTGTCTAACCCATATTATATCTAAGCCACCGGGTTGACAACTCATGATTTTACATTACTTTGGCACATTTGAACTTTCATAAATTATTTTAATATTTACTTACAAGGTTTAGGTGTAGGGTATACAACAGAGAGGGCATCTGGCCCGCTGCGACCTGTCTAGAGCTATTGTGTCTATCATCCCGAGGAGGAAAGGATGAAGTGAAGGAACCACAGGAGGCTACAGGCCACAGAGACGCGCGCAAGTCCTAACATTTCAAGCTCTAAGAACCGCCCCACTGCCTAGAGAGGGCGATGAACAATCTGATGACCAAGTAGCCCTCTGGTGCCCAGGGGGAGTAACCTTTCCTTCGAGCAACCATCCGCGTCATCTGCCTGGCACTGCCATACGCCACGAAACCTAGAGGCACACCTACGGACACGGAATGAAAGGGAAATGAGTCGCGAGTCGCACACATTGCCTCGCTAGGTTAATTACAAAGTAACAATGAAGTGTGACGATTCTTGTACTTCTAAGCTGTGTAAACCATTACAAGTAACCCACATCTCATATCTAGTTTCACAATTATTATTAAGAGGTTGGAATTGAATGAACATAGATTCTTTTACTCTGAAGTAACATCAGCATTTTATCCTCTCTACTACATATATATTGTAATTAGAGGAAACATATCACTTGAACCAAAAATTTGATACCGAGATTTCAATGGAAATACACGTTTTGAGGCTCCCTGGATAACAGAGAGCATTTTTTAGAACAAGGTCCGTATGTGATTCACCGAGTGAGCTGGCTCCACAGTAACGTGTTAGGCACGCATTCGGGAGCTTCTCGGTTTATTTCCCGTCGATCACCCACTCTTGTCTTGGTTTTTTGTGGTTTTACCGGATCGGTAGGCGATTCATCTTCTACCTCGATTTTCCTGCCCCTCATCTCCTTCGTTGTCATCTGTTTCAGGGATGTAGGACCAGGCAACGGTGATCGGTGGGCTGCGGCTGGGCGGTGGGTGCGTACGTACAGAGGTTTCTTTTCTGGCTGCTCAGTTAGGGCCCGCCACCGAGTGAGTACTACCAAGGGGGCGCCACTGGAATTCTGAAGGCTTGTGGGTGCACCCGGCAACGTTAGGAACGTCGTCCATGTTTGAGCCCATCGACATCGTATCTGGTCGATCTTGGGGTCTCCCCTCACGGTAGAAGCAAAAATGGCCGTCAGGGCCTACTTGCAGTGCTCTGTCCCTGTTGCGTTAGACCACAACTTTACCTTATAAGGCCACAAAAATGAAGGTAATTCATTGAAGGATAAGATGATCAGTGTCCACGGCGTTAAATTATTAAACAATTATTTCGTAGAGGTAATTTAAAGATGTGTAAATATATACAAATGAAAAACAAAATAATGCACCTTTAACATTTCGCCCCGCGCTGCCACTATCTTTTGAGAGAATGAAAGGAACGAAATAGTAGGAGAAAAATGGCAATCTTTGGATTTGAAATTAGCGGAAATTTATCTTGTTTACTTTTCCTAATAATTGCCTATAGTAAGTATAGGAAGTACTGCATTTCACACAAAATACGGATGTGATTTCGGTGGAAATAATGACTTTCTCTACTCTTATACAAACTATTTTTACAATCGCTTATTCTCCATATGCTTCATGTTAATCGAAATGTTAATCTTATTGCTAATTTTCTTGTAGGTGCAAGGGGAATTGGTAGGCTTTAAGCGATAGTCAAATATTTTAAGAGCTGGTTGCTATGTCAGTATTCCATTCTCTTTGCATTACCAGGACATAAAAAAATGAATGTCGAATTTGAGAAAAAGTATTATTGGAAAATTTAAGGGAATAACAAGCAAAATCTCGAAAATGGTTCACTCAACAAAAAAAATGTATATGACATAAATTGTGTATTTTAACACGATCTTTGTCGTCCTCCGTGGACTGGTGGTACCGTGCTAGCCTCTAGTTCCCAAGGTCGCGGGTTCAAACCCGGCGGAGGGCGATGGATTTTTTCGGGCGTAAAAATCGTTAGCACGGCTTCCTTCGGAAGGGAAGTAAAGCCGGTGGTCCCGTGTCGTAGATTTACGGCACGTAAAAGAACCTCAAGCCTGATAAAGAGGCCTCTGAGCAAAATTACAGGTGTTTCACGCCCAATATAGAATGGGACGCTAAGAACCATAGTAGTTAAAGAGCGTCCATAAATAAAACTAAAAAAAAAAAAAATATAAACACGATCTACATTTTTTGTGTAGTACAATTTTGTCTATCTCTTATGGTTTACCAGTTATGTAAAAGTCGATCACAATGAAGAATAGTTTTTTAGACATTCCCAGAAAATTCGAGATATAGATTTCATTTGTCATGCAAATATCTTAAACATACGATATTTTAATCAAAATCGTTTGAGCCATTTTTGAGAAAATTAAAATTTTCGAAAACTGTTCCATGTGAACGGTAATCTGGGGTGAGGGGATTTTCTTGAAAAGCTTCGTGTCGCATCTCTGAAAGATGCTGAACCTAAATACCAAGTTTGGTGTTTATCCAACTGTTCGTTTCTGAGTTATGCTGAGTTATGTGGGTGCCAGGACACATAGGCATATCAGGCAATGAGAAAGCAGATGAATCAGCCAAGATTGGCAGGGAAATCCCATTTTTTGGTCCGGAACCTGTACTGGGGATGTCCTACAGGTCAGTGAAACAGGTTATTAAGTGATGGTCATAAGTAGAACACAAGAACTACTGGAACTCCATTGAGGGTTGCAGACATTCCAAGTTGTTTATTACAGATCTGGAAAACAGCCGGGCAAAGTACCTGCGCGGTCTTAGTAGAAGAAGACTTGCATGTGCAACAGGATTCATTACAGGACACTGTGCCGTAAAGTTTAATCTATACAGAATGGGATTGTTTAACAGCCCTATCCGCAGTAGATGCCTAGAAGGAGATGAGACTGTTACTCATCTGCTATGTGATTGCCCTGCTCTTGCGAATCAAAGAGCAAGTATTTTTGGCAATCACTTTCCAAAGATAGATGAACTATCGAAAGCCTCAGTTAGCAATCTGGTTAAGTTCATAACGAGCAACAGACTGCTTAACTAATGAAAGGGGGTATGCGCAATAGATCTTTAAAGTCGCAGTGCTTGAGCATAAAACCCACCCCTTTTCAAACTAGAACTAGAAGGTCTACCTAGACTTCTTTTCCCTATTATTTGGTAATACATTATCCTCTTTGGTAATCTATCATATGCCATTCTGTCGACGTGATCTTTCCAGTTTGCTTTATTTTTATCAATCTTGTTGTTAATTGAGAAAACATTCAAATCTGATCTTACACTAGACTGTTTTTAAAATAAGTTCCGATAATTTTTTTAAAAAATAACACATTATTTTCCAAATGCTTTATCATTCATTACATTGCATCTTACACTACATCACGACATAGCCACCGGCGTTATTCAGGCATTTTCGTAACGGAAACCAGTTTGTATGGCTTCGTCAAAGAATGATGCCGCTTTTGATAAAAACCAAGTTTGCACTTCCTGTTTCACATCATCTTCGTTTAAATTTTCTCCACAAAGGAATTTTCTTCAGATGAAGAAACAGATGAAAATCGCTTTGTGATAAATCCGGACTGTAAGGGGGATGGTCGAATTGTTTCCAAACAAATGATGCGATCAGATTTTGAGTTTGTGTGTGGACGGGCATTGTCACTCATTATTGTTTCCCCATAAACCTCACACAATTGGCGATGAATGTTTGCTGGTGTAACATTTCTCGCATTCAAAAAACGAATCATTGATCTGACTTCACACAAAACACAAAGTGACGATTGCTTACAGCTGCATGTGGCTTCCTAATGAATGGAGGAAGTGATGTGCATGTTGAATATTGCAACTGCAGCGCTACAGCGGCAACATATTAAAACAGTACTTCCTTAATGACACGCCTTGTAGTTTAGTTTCCTATTTTATTAGCGTTAGTGCTTCTTCTTGCGTATTTCATATATTTCATTTCTCGGACTGTATACGCATTTTCTCTCTTTTTATTATTGTCCACTATTCAGAGACATATAATACAGTATGCACAGCCAACATATAAATATGAATCAATAATTTTAATCCTATACGTTGGTTATGCAGTTATAAAGAAGAAACGCCTTAAAAATGAGATATTAAAATAGACGTATTATTTGGAAAATCATGGAATGTTATGCATTTAGTATTTCTTCATAGAATTGCTTGAATTAACTTAAATAAGCATTTCTATGCTGTAAAATGTCACAGGGATATCTGAAGGGCTTCCTAAGAAGCAGGTGGTATAGGACTTTATATTTCCCTTAAATCTCCTTATCGTAGTAGAGTGAAGTCGGGAATTGTATTGTTGCTTCATTGCGTTGTCTTGCATTTCATTGTAACCATAAAGGAAAATGGTGTAAATCGGAGGAAAATTGCACATTTGGCCATGGATTACCTCATCAACGGCTAAATTCATTTTCAGAACATTGGTGTGCATGATGTTACAGATAAGTTTCTCTATTAATGCATAATTAATTTTAAGGCAGATCAAAGGCCAATTAGTGTTTGTCCTGCATAGTGTTTCGAAATTCATTGATTGGCTTGGTAACAAACACATTATGAACATACAGGACAGAAGGAAACATTAAATTCGTTCTAATACGTACTTCATAGAGGTATTACATACAAAACTGTAAAATAGCATTTTATGTGTTCAGCCGTTTTCAAAAAAATGTTGGTTTTTTTCAAATTAGATAGTTTATTCCATGAGAATGCATAAGTATAATGGTTTTTTACTTGTAAAATGCGCAGATTGGAGACATAGGCAACGTTGCAAGGTCAAGGTACATCAATGTGAGAACCGGCTTCTGGATGTAAACAAAACAGTATACCTGAACTGTGAGGTGGGGGAACTAGCGGTTTTATTTTCCACAGTTTCTCAAACCACACAAACACAACGAAAGTGTAATGTAATCTTATGGCGAAATGACAAGTACACCTTGGTAGCTATTGACCTACACTAACAGTATGGAAGTAATGCCTTCATCGTTCAATGATCACTTCGCGGTCGCTGACTGAAAAGCACACCAAGTTTATGTCAGCTCCACTAGAAGTTGAATCATTAGTAGAGTGACATCGTACCACTCATTGAAACTCACAGGCTTAGTGATAAAAGAACCCGAGGGTTAGTGGATAATCATACGTAGAGCACAAGATTTACGATATGCCAGCCTTTTCAAATGGTGAGCACTTTATAACACATTACACTTGTCAATTACGCGCCATATAGCGAAAGTGAAACCTATTTACGCGCTGACCTACTTCTGGTTTTGAAAGGTAGTGTGTCCCCAATACTAGCTATACGCTGCAACGATGCCAACGTGTACGTTTTATGTTCTCGAAAAACTGGAAAATATCTCCGCAGAAAAGGGTCATAGAAAAAACTGAAAGATACAAAATATGTTCCAAATAATGAGAACTGTAACTGATTTAAATTAATGTGATGACTTCCCTTCCACCCGATATATACTTTGTGGATACATATCTAATATAATAATTTCTTCCTTAGCATATACCTCAACACTTGTAACTTACGGCATGTTAGCGTCTGCTGCTGCTACTACATTTTCGTTGCAGGTGTATTTCAAGAGAATTACTGACGGTGTTCCACAGGTATTATAAATCCTATATTTGATCACTTATTACTTTGTCTACAACTTACATCTAGTAAGATTATTGTATTCCCCAAAAACTCTATTACAAGATTTTGCTGGAAATACATAAAACGCCTGCGTGTGTGTGTCACTTTGTCTGTGAACAGCATAACTCAAAGACGAAAAGTCGATTAAATATCAAATTTGGTGTTTAAGTTTAGCATCTTCAAGGATGCGACACGAAAATTTTCATGAAGACTCCCTGCCTCAAAATAGCGTTTACATCGAAATTGTTTTCTTGGTTTTTTATTTTATCGAAAATGGCTGTAACGATTTGGGTTAAAACACTGTGTGTTTAAGGTATTCATATGACAAATAAAATGTATATCGTGAATTTTCTGCGAGTAGCCCGTGAAGTCCTTCTTTGTACTCGCGAATCTATCGTTAACTCTGAATCCCTTGTGGGATTACCTTTGATAAAAAGTGTACTGGGATACAAGTGCGGTAAGTGCATCTTCACAGAAGGAGAACGAGTTTGAAAATACGAGATTCTCCAGTATACTTAACGCATGTGTATTGCATGCTAATTTTTACTAAAGAGTGTTTAATAGAACTATTTACGTAAAAATAATAACATTAATGACTCATTCAAAAACAGTATCAAGGTCGACCGCGATAGGCGAGATGGCTGCTTGCACTGAAAAAGTTATATTTGAATACTGCAGGAATTAAATCTAAGTAAATGTCAACAAATAGAGGTAAAGACGGTAAGATTTAAATAGCAAAATTCAACTATCAGATAAGATCTATTGCATGTCTGCAATAATAGGTAAGTTACAAAACAATAGTTGGAAGATTAAATGTATTTTATTTATGTCTGAGGTAAAAATTAAAAGCGAACGCAGTGCAGAGATTTCAACTTCCCACGCATAATGCCCTGTGCGGGAAGTGGATAAAAACACATTACATAGCAGCTTCTTTGTGGAGAAATAACAACACTTTGTTAATAAATATGTCAAATTTAGAAGTGTGATCTTACCACAAGAAACCATTTGAAAAAGTTTTTTGATCAGGTTGTGCACATTGCGTGTGAGGCAGTAAATAAATAAAGACGAAGCATGTGGTGTGAACATGCGATCATTCTTGCTAGATTTGCTCTACATCAGTGACTGGTTGTATTCTCCCAGCTTTCTGTTCTGTTCACTTCCTTCATAGCCTGTCTTTTTGCTTCTCTTATACAACTACTGTTTGCTGGTGTTCCTCTTTTCCTTTGGTTTCCATGAAACTCTATACAGACTCTTCCTTCCTAGCAACACACACACATACACACACTGATGACGTGACAGGTTTCCCCAAGTAACACCCTGTTCAACACGTGTCGTTGCTATAGAAACCCCCTTCCCTCGTCCCGATCCGAGCTATTCTTCGCCCGTAAGTCGTTACCGCAAACTGTCAAATTCCTGTCCCGAGGAAGGTAAGGGTGGCTTCAAAGGAGAACACCCAATGGAACGGGACGGACGGACCGGCGATGACGTCTCGCCTCTTATTGGTGCTGAACGAGACCGACAGGAGCGTTAATGTCATTCAATTAAACATGGCAGCTAAGCTTGGCTTCGCCGTCACCCTCAGCGCTGTGATTTTATCTTCTCTTAAAACTCTAAAATCACTCTTATATTACATTATATTTTATGCAGCCAGCACAACTGTCATCAGCTGCGTAACAGCCAGTGACGTGACTAATCGCGCCATTTATAAGCCAGTTTGTGTCCCATCATTGATATTGAACGCTGGGAGTTTCCGCAATGAATTTTCCTGTTGAGACAAAACGCTCAGCGTGACGCAATGATAATAATAAAAATAATAATAATAACAATAATAATAGAGCTGTAAGACATGGATTCCATTTATTACCCATATTATATATATGGCCACCACAATAACATATTATCAAAATTTGGTAACCAAGACTAAAAAATAATTTTACTATAAACAACATATCTCTCAATACTTTACTATTTTTAACTGATACAGAAGACAGTTCACAACGTGTCTTATTCAGTTTAAATACAACTGCTGCAAAATTTAACCTAACAATATCCACGACAAAACGGAAGTAATGACTTTTAAAGGACATACACCATTAATAATAATAATAATAATAATAATAATAATAATAATAATAATAATAATAATAATTAGCAAGCCAACAAGACAAGGGAATCAGTTGAGTTATTTAGGATGCAATATTTCTTGTTGACATATTACTGACATGGAAATAACTGTCTCAAAATTTCGACAATTAATAGCGACAATAAAAAGAACTCTGTAAAAACGTAAGAAGAGAGACTATACTTAAGTGGTACAAAGTAATGCCCCTACCGATGTTGTTATACGGATCGGAAACACGGACCTTAACTACACAACAGAAAACGAAGTTAGAAGCAGCTCAGATGAAATCTCTAAGACCGATTGCAAGATATAATTTACTGGACCATAGACGGAATGTGGATATCAGGGAGGAGCTTGTACCCTAGAAGTAATCAGAAATATACACAAGAATGGCATGCACATGTACACTCGCTTCCATTTATGCCGTCTCCGCAGCTTTGGAAGGTATTCTACTGGTCTTCACCGTGAGGATGTTTAGCAAGGAGGAAGTGTGTATATCTGTTTACCTTTTCGGGCAAGTAGTGGTGTCCTGCTTTATGTGCACAGTTCTAGATTATTCAAATATGAATTTATAACTTTAAGCAATAGCTGTGCTTGTCATCACTTATATATTTAAACATGCTTATTATAACTAAATAAAACCATGTTTTGCACAATATCTTCACGAGAAAATATATTTAGTAGCAAATAATATAAAACTAAAATACGTTATACTTTTTACTCTCAAAGAGGACATACTTACTAGACTTTATTGGAATCACCTGCCCAATCTAAATATACAACTAAATAGAACACTATTTTGCACAATTTCTCCATGAAAAAGTACATTACGACACAAGAAGTAAACCCACTTTTAACACTATTGGCGTGTACTATTTTTAGAAAGCGCTCGAGTTTGTAAAACATCAATAATATTATATTGATTCCTGAAACTAATAGAGATCCCGTTTAGAACACGGTTCTTGTCGAAACAAGAGAAGTTACATTAAAAAAGCGAGAAGTCAGATGTGTTGATGTTTTGTTGATTCGCTAGCAGCCATTTTCGTTGAAGTTATTTTCAATATGTTTGTCTTACACCAGGAAATTAAGCGATTAAATGCTATATCATAAGTGCCTCTAATTTCGTTTTGTTGCTTCTGTAATTTCACTTCCAGTTCAGTTTCTTCTGAATTCATAATTTTGAAGTAGGATTTGCCCCACGGGAGCCAAACTTGAAGTTGATAATTGTCTTTACGTTGTTGTTTGTTTATTTCCACACTTGGAAAAACCGATTTGAGAAAGTGTTCTGTTGTTGAAGTTTGCACCACGCTTTGGGCATTAATTTAAAGAAGATTGTTTGCTTGTTACATAATAAACTGCTATGCATGAAAAGCTGATTTGAAGATGTGTTTTTGTTGTTACGATCCACGTTTAAAAAATATTTACTTTGCTATTTAACTGCTTCTGTAGATAGTATTTATGTTTGTATTTGCCTCGGCTGCATCAGTATTACTCTAGAGACACGTTTCTATTAATCAGGGCGTGGTGCGACAAGAATGTAGACTTACACAGATTTTTAAGTTTTAAATTCACTTCTTTTTATTATTCCTTGACACAAATTAAATAGCACTAAACTGATATTAAGAGCTGTGAGATTCTTTAATTTAATACTTGCACTTTGTTAACGGGTATACTTAATTTTTGTTTCACACGAATACGTAATATTTCTTTAGAGAACACATTCTATCTGGTCACTACCAAGGTCTGCAGGCAACTGAACATATTTTAACCGTCCAAACCCGTAAGTGTCTGTATTTCAAGTCTCTGATTGGCTAATCCTAGTCCAATGGAATACCTGCATTTAATTAAAGCTTTTTATAGCTGTTGATGGGCTAATTTTAAAACTGTCACAAAATTTACATTATTGTTGCCCTAATCATGACTAGTAGTATTAAAACTCTCTAACTCATTATTGCCTCAAGGTTACATCATTGTTACCTCATTGTTAGCAACGTAAAACTTATTTTTCTCACAACTCTTACATTATTAAATTATATAATGCATTCACATAACATTATTGAACATGTTTACAATAATATAAGCATTTGCACTGACTGTTACATACATTTTAAAAAATGATTACATACATATTGCTTCAAGGCAGGCTGTTACTAAATTTACATACTATATAACTTAATTGAAATTATTCAAGTATTAAAAATCTGATGTGTTACACTCACATGACTTTCTCTACTTTTGTACAAACTATTTTTACAAACGCTTAATCTCCACATGCTTCATGTTAATCGAGATATCGAGATGTCAATCTTATTGGTAATTTTCTTGTAGATGCAAGGGGAATATGGTAAGTTTTAAGCGATAGTCAAATATTTTAACGCTGGTTGCTATGTGGCGCATTCCATTCTCTTTGCATGTCCAGGACATAAAAAAAATGAATAACGAATTTGAGAAAAAGTATAAGTATTGGAAAATTTAAGGAAATAACAAGCAATATCTCGCAAACGGTTCACTCAACAAAAGAAATGTATATGACATAAGTTGTGTATTTTAACGCGATCTACATTTTTCGTGTAGTAAACTTTTGTCTATCTCTTATGGTTTACCAGTTATGAAAAAGTCGTTCATAATGAAGAACACTTTTGGAGACATTGCCAGAAAATTCGAGATATACATTTTATTTGTCATGACAATATCTTAAACATATGATAGTTTAATCAAAATCGTTAGAGCCGTTTTTGAGGAAATTAAACATTTCGAAAAATGTTCCATGTAAAGGGTAGTCTGGGGTGGGGGGATTTCCTTGAAAACCTTCGTGTCGCATCTCTGGAAGATACTAAACCTAAACACCAAGTTTGGTGTTTATCCCACTGTTCGTTTCTGAGTTATGCTGTTCACAGACACACAGACACACAGACACACACACAGACATACATACAGACAGACACACACGGACATGTTTCCAAAAATGCTCTTTTTGGATTCAGGGGGTCTCAAAACATATATCTCGGTATCGAATTTTTGGGTGAAATACAATACTTCCCCTACTTACTATACGTAGTAGAGAAAGTAAAAATACTGCCTCAATTTCCGCCATTTAATCTTTATGTAGGTTATTTTAGATAAAAGAATGACGTATAGAAAGCAGAAGGCTGCCAGCATAACATATGGGTTAAATCTACAACGAATCGGGATAAATTGAAGTACAACAATTTGTATTGTGAATAGATAATGCGAGCGCCATGAGAAATTAATCGTGTAAAAAGACACAATGAAAAGTAAAACCTAATCAAACCAAGTCGAGTTATTAAACATGTGCAAATAAAAAGGGCGATTGTCATGTGATTGAAATTGAAACCAAATTTAGTCACAACGAAGATTATCGGACTAGTGTTGCTGACTAAAAATATTTTAACAAAATATTGTAAAACTGAAGTAAATTATACTTTTTACTCTCAAAGACGACACATTTACTAGACATTGTTGTAATAATCTGTCCAACCTCGTTCTTGTCCAATATCTGATTTAGCCACATAATCGCTTAGATGCTGGAAGAACGCTGATTCTAAACTCAAATGTTCCCACATCCCATGGCAGAGTTCCCAGAGCGCGATGAGTAGTTCAGTGCCTGGCGGCTAAATCAGGCATATCGGACAAGAATGCAGATAGGACGGATTATTAAAATAATGTCTAGTTAAATGTGTCATATTTGAGTTTAAAAAGTATGTATTTCAGTTTTATTTTATGTTGCCATGAAATACCTTTTCATGGATAAGTTGTGTAAAACAGGGTTTTATTTGGTTGTATATTTAAACATAGTTATTATATGTAAGTGATGATGAGTACTGCTGTTGCTCAAACTTGTATATTCGTATGTGAATAATCTAGAATTGTGCAGTAAAACAGGACGTCACTGCATACACGAACTCCTCCTTGCTATACATACTCCACCTGTGAACGCCAGTAGAATGCTTCCCAATGGAAGCGAGTATATTTAGGATGGAGACACCCGCTTACCCCATACAACTATAAACCAAAAGGAAGACGAAGTGTAGGCCGACCAAGAAGAAGATGGTGTGAGTAGTTCAATTAGGACTATATGTGAAGACGGAACACGCCACTCGGCGTAAACCGTGTTTTTACTGATGATGATAATAAGTTAAGCAAAATAGGGTTTTTTATGGATGTTAATAAACCAAAGGTTATATAGATATTTTCGGGTTTTGATGTATTCGGAAGTGATAGAACCAGTGTTTATTACTTTCTCTACTACTTGCCTGTAATAACCTAGGCCAGATGGCTCCGGGTAGTGTGTGAGGCCCGCGATTCCCTCGAACGCCCACACTGACCTTGGTTTTTCTGTGGTTTTCTCTGATCGGTAGGCGAATGCTAGCGTGCTTTTTCATTTAGTACGATTTTATTTCCATCATTCCCCATTAATTCCATTTGCTTTTCTTTTTTCGAGAGTGCATCTAGGTTTCGTGGCGTATGGCGGTACCGGACAAGTGGTGCGAATGCCTGCTCAAAGGAAAGAGTGCTTCTCGTGGACACTAGAGGAATGCTTGGCCGACGGGTCGTTCATCGCCCTCTCCAGGCAGCTCCAATAGTGGCACGATTTTCAAGCTTGGAACTTTTAGGGACTTCCGCGCGTCTCTGTGGCCTGTCTGCCTATATCCTCCTGTGCTTCCTTTACTTCATCCCTTCCTACATG
Source organism: Deroplatys truncata (assembly GCA_030765065.1). Classification (NCBI taxonomy): domain Eukaryota; kingdom Metazoa; phylum Arthropoda; class Insecta; order Mantodea; family Mantidae; genus Deroplatys; species Deroplatys truncata. The sequence continues at coordinate 22,907,605 of CM060979.1, forward strand.
GGGTAGTAGCAGTAATATATCTATGTAAGTCGCAGAGCGCGAGATGTTCCCCTCCGTTGTATAACCTATACATATATCCCGTACTCATAAATATTTTGGACCTACCAAAGGTAAAAGATTAAATGGGGCCTTTAAAAGCTCAACGTATGAAACATAGGTTATACGCCTTATTTAAATCTAACGCTGGTTTAAATGCATGAGTGGACGTGAAATATTGGTGAACCCGAAGTATTATGGAAGAAACGATCACTTGTTTAGAATTAAAGGTGGAAGACAGAACTGACGTAGGGAAATTCTCCTTTGTTGGTAGAATCATTGGAGAATGGAATGAATTGCCTGTAGCAACGTTTCAGGGCTCTCCTTCTCTCTGAGGAAGTTCAGGATAAAATTGAATAGAATAAATATTAGATAATTTATTATAAATGTTGCCTACATGTGTTTGACATTTTATAACTTGTTGTGCATACTAGTGGTAAACTTATGCCTCTGCTGACTGGGTTAGTAATTAGTAAACTAAATAGTAAAGCAATTCTTGACTTAAAAGCTTTTAGCTGTTATGTTACAAAACCATAAACTGGTGGCGGCAATAATATGTTTCGTTGATAGAACAATTATTCACATTTTTGTTTATTATTTTTTGTAAACTTATTTTTTACTTTCTCTACCAAGTACCTAGTAGGTAGAGGAGGTATTGCATTCCACCCAACAATTCCATACCGAAATTTCACTGCACAATTAAATGTTTTGAGGCTTCCTGGATACAAAAATGAATTTTTAGAAAAACACGCTCCCGCGTGTGTGTGTGTCGTCTGTTAACAACATAAATCAAAAACAAAAATGGTTAAATACCAAACTGGGTATTTGAGTTCCGTACTTCCAAGGATGCGACACGAAAATGTTCAAGAAAATTTCCCCATCCCAAAATTTTTCGAAAATTTTAATTTTTTAAAAAATGCCTCTAAAGATTTTGATTAAAACACCATATATGAAATATATTTACATGGCAAAATGTATATATTGAAATTTCTGAGAATATTCTAGAAAGTCCTCTTCATTTGGAAGAAATTTTCTATAATCTTTTATAAATGGTAAACGTTAAGCGATAGACGAAAACAAAAAATGTAGACCTCTTTAAAACACACAATTGATTTAAAATAATTTTTTTATGTAGTATAAGCCAAGGCAGATATCCGTTATTAAGGTTAGAATTGTTCAATAGTTGTCATTCTTCTCCCATTGATTTTCAGTTGTTTCTCGCGATGTCATGGAAACAGTGTGGAATTTTAAGGCCAGCATATAGCGTCCAGTTGTTAAACATTTGACTTTCGCCGTTCCCTTTGTATCTATAACGAAATGTGTAATGTAGCTATTTCTGCAAAGGTTTATCTGGGTTAAAATGTAGTAGATAGAAAAATAAGCTTTAGAGCGTGGAGAAAGTCATGGGAGTCAAACAAATAAAATTTCTGTAACATTATTTTGTATACTTAACTCTGCCACGAGTAATACCTATTTACAGTGAATAAATAAATACATAATCAAACATCTGCTTTGACCTAAATATTCGTACCTGTGTTTTGTGTACGAGTGGACAGGGAGCGGGTTTCTAACGAAGAGGTTCCGAGTTCCAATACCTCTCCCGTCTGCAGAGTTTTATATCTGTAATACATGCTATAATTTACATATACTTATACGCAGAGAGCCACAACTCGTAAATAGTTAAACTTTGTACCACTCCTGAAACCCCTGCAACGTACAACCAACATTTGAGGCAGTATTTTAAACACTAAAATGATATCAGTCTAATTATATAAAATATAAATTCAATAACAGCCCGCCTTAAAGCAATATGTGTATGTAACAATATATAAAAGTGTATATTACAGTCATTATGTATGTTTATATTAATGTATACATGTGTAATAATGTTATCTGAATGTATTACGTAATTTAATAATGTAGGAGCTGTGAGAATAATAGGTTAAAAGTTGGTAACAATGAGGTAACCTTGAGGCAAATAATGAGTAAGAAAGTTTAACAATACTACTTGTGATTCTTGGAGTAACAATAATGTAATTTTTGTGACAGTTTATAAAACAGCCAATCAACAACCAGAAAAAGCTTTAGTTAAATGAAGGTATTCTATTGGACTAGGATTAGCCAACCAGAAACTGAAATATAGCAAAATTTTCAAATACATAGTTCAGTTCCTTGTAGACAGCGCTCATAACTGGACGTGTTGGTTGTACACAGTGTTTCTAATCGGACGCGAGATGTGTCCTCAAGAAATTTAATATGTATTCGTGCGAGACAAAAATAGTTTACGTGTTAAAAAAGTGCAAGTAATTAATAAAAAAAATCTCACAGCTCTCTCTCTATATCAGTGAAGTGTTATTAAAATCGTGTCAAGAATTAATAAAAAAGAAGGAGTGAATAAAAAATTATAGTCTGTGTAAGCCAACATTCTTCAGCCGCATCACGCCCTGTTAAGAAATTCATGTCTCTAAAAAATAATGCTGACGCAGCAGAGGCAAACATAAATATATAATATTTAAAGAAACAGTAAAAAATTACAAAGTTGATATTTTTTAAACATTTTTGGGGCAAAGGCCACCGGAAAGTACATTTGGGGCGAAGGCTACCGGAAACTTTTTACCATACGAGGGGTTTCAACTACTTCATGTTCGGCTCCCCAACAGTTGAACTACAACTTACTGCAAATTGATGCCCAAAACGTGGTGCAAATAACAATACAACCACCTTGTTCACATTACCGGCGCGCCTGTACAACTAGGTGGTATAAACTCAAGGAGTGGACGGAGTTACCGTTCATGTGGAATAACCCGCTCAAGATGTGAAAACCAAATAGTTTTGATTGACGAAAATGCGACATTTGGTTCACTATTCGTCCACATTTCCTATGTTTCTCCAGAAACACTGGATTGGAATACTTCAGAGCCTCTAAAATGCATTATGTTGTGAGAAAAGACAATGAAGTAGTAGATACGCTTGACTGGAATTCTATGAACAGTGTTAGCTTCAACAGTTTTTGAACTTCTGTTTCGTTGTTTCAATATTTATTTGAATGAGCTCAGGAGATTGACAGCTTGCCGCATTGCCTTTCCACGTTTCCGAAATAGCTCATTGTTTTTCCGTTTTGTGACTGGTTCATTTCCTTCTCGAAACGTTTCCTCATCCCTAAGCACACGAAGTGGAAACCTAAAGCTATTCATAGAGACGCTGGGGAATCATTTGGAAAAATTTGATGCTTTACTTTCACTCCTCTACCAAATATTCGCTTTTTCTTCTATCTGTTTCATGTCAATGGGGAAAACATTTGAAGAAATAGTTTTATCACACACTTCGTTGTACATACAAGGGGAATACAATAGGCTTAAGTGATAGTCAAATCTTTGAAAGCGGGTCACTTTGTAATGGCTTGGAAATTCCGTCCTTTTTTGTATGGACAGGAGAAAAAAAGAGAGAAAAACAAGCGAATGCCAACTTTACAATTTAAAAACGTATAAGGTGTTTGACAATTCAAACCAATAATATAGAGCATTCTGAAATGATTACCGTCAAGAAAAATTTGACAAATTATGTACGAGTTCTACATTTTATTTGGAGTAAGCTTTTGCCTATCGCTTATGGTTTAAAAGTTATAACCAAGTCGTCCAGAATGAAGAGAAATGACAAATTAATCTCATTTATCTTCCCCAATCTTTTATTTAACCTATGTATAAGATTTTTACGGTGACATTTTTACTTTCTCTACTACGTGTAGTAAGTAGGGGAAGTATTGTATTCCACCCAAAAATTTGATACCGAGATTTCACCGGAAATATATGTTTTGAGACCCCCTGAATCCAAAAAAAAGCATTTTTGGAAACATGTCCGTGTGTGTGAACAGCATAACTCAGAAACGAACAGTCGGATAAACACCAAACTTGGTATTTAGGTTCAGTATCTTCCAAGGATGCGACACGAAGGTTTTCAAGAAAATCCCCCACCCCAGATTACCCTTTACATGGAAAATTTTTCGAAAATTTTATTTTCTCAAAAATGGCTCTAACGATTTTGATTAAAATATCATATGTTTAAAATATTTTCATGACAAATAAAATGTATATCTCGAATTTTCTGGGAATGTCTCCAAAAGTAATCTTCATTGTGAACGACTTTTGCTAACTGGTAAACCATAAGAGATAGACAAAAAATGTAGATCGAGTTAAAATACACAATTTATGTCATATACATTTTTTGTTGAGTGAACCATTTTCGAGATATTGCTCGTTATTCCCTTAAATTTTTCAATACTTATTTTCCCAAATGGGAATTCGTTATTCATTTTTTTATCTTGTATGTGCAAAGAGTATTAATCTGTGGCAAAGAGAATGGTGCTGCACATAGCAACCAGCTATTAAGAGATATGTCTGTGCTTATATTGCCCTTGCAAATACAAAACAAGGGGAACATAGTACGCCTTAAGCGATAGTCAAATATTTTTAGAACTGGTCGCTACGTGTAAAATGTAATTCTCCTTGCATGTCTAAAGATCGTTTCTGCAAATGTTTATCTCAATTAATATGAAGTAGATGGAAAATAAGAGTGTATAAAAAGGGTTTGTACAAGAGTAGAGAAAGTCATGTGAGCCTAACTTATCAGATTTTTTTTACATTTATCCGCGTTTCGTTTTTGAGTTATGCTGTTCATAGGCACCATAGAGCTTTTCCTAAAATTACATTTTTTAGTTTCAAGGGGTCTCAAAACATGTATTTCCGGAAAAATCTGGTTGTCGAAGGTTTTAGTGGAACGGAATGCCTGCTGTACCTACTGGGTACCTCATAGAGAAAGGTGATAATAATACAAGTAATTAATAATAGAATAAGAAGAGTAGTTTTGTCTGTAAGTTACCTCATCGACGCTGAGTTGTAATTGTACGTCACATTTTGTTCTGGTGAGGAATCTGAACGATGAAGCTGATGAAGGAAGTGTACACCTGAAGTGTTAGCGCTATCCAGAACGACGAATACAGCAAAGCGTGTCTCGATAGCCCAGTTGAGTTTATTGGCTTGCTTGGTGTGTGTGCAGGGGGACCGCGTAAACAGTTTCCCTTAGGGGCGGGTCTGGAGTCGTAATGAACAGACCTAGCTCTAATGGAGCCCTTGTCTCTTTCTTCTGCGTGACCTCCTGTAACAACACAGCTGGAGTTCAAGAGCACGGTTCAGAGAAACAGCTGTCTCATCGCTGCCGATAAGCTTCACGATTTCATTTTTTGGCTGTGTTCTTCTGCTTGATCTCTAAGAGGAACGTAAAGTTGTCATCTTTTGGTTGCGTCCTTGCTAAATTCTTACCACATAGACGATCATGACTTTTGGGTAATGGCAAGAGCTGGCTGATATTTCGAGTAGTCAAAGATATCATAGGTATTATTACCTAGAGGACTGGCTAAGGAGTAACGTCTGTGGTCTACATTCGGGAGGTCCAGATTTCGATCCCCGGCGACCGCTCACTCTGACCCAAGGTCTTTCGTGGTTTCCCGGGTCGGCAGACAAATGTTGGGGTGGTTCATCTTCTACCACGATTTTCCTGTACCTCATCTTCCTTATCATTTGTTTCAGGGTTATAAGATCAGGCGACTGTATTCGACGGGTTGTAGCTGGACGGTGACTTGCGCTCTGTAGAGGCGTTGCTGCGGGGTCCCACGAAGAAGCAGGTTCCAACGGATAGGGGACTGCCGGGGGATGGTTGCTTGCGGGTAGGACCTGGCGGAGCCGGATGTGTTCATTCTGGAAACTTTAGGGATCCCGTCCGTGTTTGCGCCCATTGGCATTCGGATCTCTCTCGCCTCATCTCTCCCTCCCTCCAAGGGGCGACATTGGAAGCAAAAAAGAACCGTTACGGTCTGTTTGTGATGCTCTGCATGACACGTGCCTTTAACTTTACTTTTAGGTACTATTACTGTGATTGTCTCAGTGTCCTGACCCATACCGTGTGGTGCATCATCTGTTGCTGTTGCTGCAATATTCTGAAGACGGTTAGGTCAACGTTACTTTGAAGTGGAGAGAATCCTGCGGGAACTAAGGCGGGTTAAACATGGTTCATTTATTTGCATTACTATGACCCGGTTTCACAGTTTAAGTTTAAGCTTCAATTTGGTCTTAATCGTAGGTTTAAACTACAATGGAGTTTTACAGTGCATAGTTCAAGGCGACGATAAGCTGAGCTTATATAGACTTGGCTTAAACCGTAATAAACTGTGGTTTAAGCTAAGGAATTGCCATGTTATCTGAAGAAGAGGATATTCGTGTTGAGGAAATGCAAATTATTTTAACCCATATGCACAACAGAAGATAACCTAGAATGTTTAACATGCCTGCAAATCATTTCCACGTTTGGGATGACCGAAAATTCTAACAGAGATTTCGATTAAGTAACAGTAAGAAACTATTCATAATACAATTAAACGCAAAACTGACAGTAAGAGAAAAATTAATTTGGAATTCCTTTAATTTTAAATGTATACTTCATACTTCTATCACATAGATTGTCGCACTCATAGGTTTATACAGTAATAGCGCAAACTAAAACGGTTGAAATTATACGATAGTAGAAACAAAAAAGTTCCAGTAAACATGGGCCCCTCAAACAAACCGTGTGCGAGATTTATTATTGCAATCATGTGGCTATGAGCAGGCCACTGACGTGAATTGCTTGAGGACGTTCCCCTTGAGCAACATCGGAGTATGTGGTACATGCATGATGGAGCAACGGCACATTTTGCTGCTACTATAAGAAGACGTCTAACATGGAGATATGGTCCAAGGTGGATAGGTCGAGGAGGGCCTATACGGTCACCTGAACGCAATCCTTTGGATTTTTTTATATGGGGTCACCTCAAAAGTGTAGTGTACTGCACTCCTGTTGATACCGTTGAAGTACTGGAGCAGAGAATTGTACGTGCTTGTCAAGAATTCCGAGATGATCCGAGGGTGTTTGAAAGAATTCGAAACGAGTGCAGTATTGCATCCAGATACAAGGACGACACTTTGAACCTCTCCTTGAATAAGGAAGAGTGTGCCGCATTAATAACATGTAACATACTAAATTAGAATTGTATTCCTTGTTAAGTTAAGCTACGAGAGAATTTTGAGCCAATTTAGAATGGCAGTTATTAAACGAAAGGCTACTTTTCAAATTTATTTGAACTAATTAGGACGATGTTGCTTAATGAAGACAGTGGTGGCTGGTAATCACGCATTTGCAATTATCTCGCACGTGGCTCGTTTGTGGACCTATGTTTACTAGAACGTTTTTGCTTCTACTATCGTATACCTTCAACCACCGTTTCAGTTTGTGCTATTAATTATGATATATCCTGTATTTCAGTAAGAAAGACTTCTCGTCAGAAACTATGCTTCTCTTAAAATTGAGGTTACGTACAAGTGGAATCATGTTAATTGCAGCTGGAGATTTTTCCGGCATCTCAAAACTTACGGCTCGCAGAGATATCAACATTGTTTTACACCATTCTAAACCAGCCTTCGTATGATATTTTTCCGCACGTTTGGTTTCTCTCACCCAACAGTAATTTGTCGGATTGCCTGCACTGTGTTACATGTTTATGCTGCTTCATAATTTCTAGGAGAAGGCTGATTTCTTGAGAAGTAAAGTTCTACGTTTTGACTCTGATTTTTTGGTCATTTTAACTTTATGTTAATGGATAACCTACAAAAGCTTATTTTGCAAAAAAGCGTCGCTATAAACAAACGATGGGAATTTGCTCGATAAGCATGATCAAGCATTACCAACTTTACTGTTGCGTGGAATTCTTCAGCTCAGTAAAGCCGCACTTGCTTAACTGACGTCCTAGCTTTCTAAAGCTTCGGCTTTTTGGTTAATGATGATCCACTAACACCCCTTCCAATCTGTATCCATATTTACACAGAAAATATCTAACCAAGGGAATCCGACGTAGGGATCAGATGTTCATTAGCAAATTACGAGATATGGTAATACGTTTATAGCCCACCTAGCATACAAGATAACTAGGGTATAAGTAATTTAGTAAACGCGTAATGGTAGAAATTGAGGCATTAGGAAGGAAATTCAACAAGAAACGTAGAGTATTTGTTCATTAGTTTAAATAAACGTTCAATATAATTTTCATGTGTTATATCAAAAATAGTGCTGTGATAACTGCACATCAGTTAATTTTAAAAATAAGCAATTAGGAATTTGAAAGATTTGTACAATGATCCAAAAATTATCAAACTTATAACATGCAAAGTATTGAAAATCATCAGGAAACGTAAACTCTATTGCTCACTCTATAGTTTATACTCGCACTTGCAGGAAAATTCTCAGTGCTGTCACATAAAGTCATCATTAACTGCTTCTTACTTTGTTCCTTTCTCTGCTAAACGCTGTTTCTTATAACCTTTCCCCGCTGACATGCATTCTTCTACGCTCATTTTGCTTTCGCTTTCCCCTGATTGGCTAATGTACGCTCGGCCAATTTAAAACTGGCCGGAGCTCCAATCGGGTACTTCCGTGAGCACTCCGGACAGCGAGGCTTTGATCACAAGACTGCGTACATTCTTGTAGTAGTTATAATGGGGAACACAACTATAATCACAAAAGTCTTCCAATAAAGTAATTCATATACGAGATTCCAAACATACAGATGTTTCAGTGTTTCAACACTGAATAATTGTAACCAAAACACACTTTATGGTTTATGGTTCTAGGCAGCGCTATTATGTCAATGGTAGAGCATCAGCTAAATGCTTCCGAGGTTAGAAGTTCAAATCTCCGTGGGACTAATCAAATTACTTTTCCCTTTCCTTTTAAATACACGAGTAAAATATAACAGGTTCTCTTCATTTTTACTTTCTCTACTGCGTATAGTAAGTAGGGGAAGTATTGCATTCCACCCAAAAATTCGATACCGAGATTTCACCGGAAATACATGTTTTGAGACCTCCTGAATCCAAAAAAAGCATTTTTGGAAACATGTCCGTGTGTGTGTCTGTGTGTGTGTGTGTGTGTGTCTGTGTGTCTGTGAACAGCATAACTCAAAAACGAACAGTCGGATAAACACCAAACTTGGTATTTAGGTTCAGTATCTTCCAGAGATGCGACACGAAGGTTTTCAAGAAAATCCCCCCATCCCAGACTACCCTTTACATGGAACATTTTTCGAAAATTTTAATTTTCTCAAAAATGGCTCTAACGATTTTGATGAAAATATCTTCTGTTTAAGATAATGTCATGAGAAATGATATGTATATCTCGAATTTTCTGGGAATGTCTCCAAAAGTATTCTTCATTGTGAACGACTTTTGCATAACTGGTAAACCATAAGAGATAGACAAAATTTTACTACACAAAAAATGTAGATCGCGTTAAAATACACAACTTATGTTATATACATTTCTTTTGTTAAGTGAACCGTTTTCGAGATATTGCTTGTTATTTCCTTAAATTTTCCAATACTTATACTTTTTCTCAAATTCGTTATTCATTTTTTTTATGTCCTGGACATGCAAAGAGAATGGAATGCACCCCATAGCAACCAGCGTTAAAATATTTGACTATCGCTTAAAAGCAACCATATTCCCCTTGCATCTACAAGAAAATTACCAATAAGATTGACATTTCGATATCTCGATTAACATGAAGCATATGGAGAATAGGCGTTTGTAAAATTAGATTGTACAAGAGTAGAGAAAGTCATGTGAGTGTAACACATCAGATTTTTACTTTATCTATCACGTACATAGTAGGTAGAGAAGGTATTACATTCTAAAAATTCGATCGAGATTTCACCAGATATACATGTTTTGAGGGATCTTGAATAATAAAAAACATTTTTAGAAAAAGGCTCGTGTGCGTGTGTGACTGTGTGTCTATGAAAAGCATAAATAAAAAACGAAAAGTCTCCCAAAGATACCACACGAAGATTTTCCAGAAAATCCCCACCCCAAGTTACCCTTTACATGGAACACTTTTAAACATTTTGATTTTCTAAACCATGCTAACGATTTTGATTAAAATATCAAATATTAAAGATACTTAGATGATGAACGAAATATATATCGTGAATTTTATGGGAATAGCCTATGAAGTCCTCTTTATTCGGAAAGAATTTTTATAATCTTCTATAACTGGTAAACGTTAAACGATAGACTAAACATTCCTGACAAAAATGTAGATCTCTTTAATACACATAATTGTTTTCAAATACGTTTTTGTGCCATAAATCGTTTCTAAGATATATGTTATTGAAGGTTCGAATTGCTCATTTTTTGGTCATTCTCTTAAAGTCCTGTCAACATTCAGTTGTTTCTCGCGATGTCATGGAAACAGTATGGAATTTTAAGGTCAGCATATAGCATCCAGTTGTTAAACATTTGACTATCGCTGCTCTCTTTGTATCTATAATGAAATGTGTAATGTAGCTGTTTCTGGAAAGATTTATTTGGATTAAAATTAAGGTGATAAAAATAAGCTTTAGTAAGACTAGTTTGGATACCCACTAATACCTAAGCAAAAGAGGGTAGAGAGTGTCGTGCGAATGTAATACATCAGACTTTTTATGTATGTGGCGGTTATTTAATAATTCGTCATACCAGTAGATGTCAACTATCACATTAATTTATCTGAAGGGATGAGATTTCATACTCAGGCCATTTAATTTTATAACCACAAATTTCACCATTATTGCAGTAATTGTTAAGTTGAATTGAATTGAGTTTTATTTATGGACGCTCTTTAACTCCTGTGGTACTTAGCGTCGTATTTTATATTGGGCGTGAAAGACCGATATTTTTCTCAGAAGCCTCTTTATCAGGCTTGAGGTTCTTTTACGATGATGATGATGATGATGATGATGATGAGATGCGGTTTAAGGGCGCTAAATAGCTAAGTTCATCAGCGCCCTTACAAAGTATAAAAGTTACAGTCCAAGAATAAAAGTCCGATAAAAAACCGCATAATTAAAAAACGGGACACAAACCCGCGATGTCCAAAGGTGAACAACAAAACACCAAAGTCCAAAAACGAACACACTAAAAGCATGGTCAATAAAAGAGTAAAACAACGTGTCAAGAACTGTAGAATGCGAGGGACACGAGCGCCAGTCCATTGGGTAGGAGATGCCCCATTAAAAAGACAATATAAAATCACACAGTCAAAAGACGCTCAGTACATCAAATGCGTCGGCTAAAGTCAATGTCACTGATAAAACGTAAAAGACAGTCTACAGCACGCGCGTCGTCTGCCAAAACGTTGGATAGACCAACAGGCAGACCAACACGAACGCGCAACGGAGCTAAAACTTGACACTCTGCTAAAATGTGACGCACCGTTAAGGGCGCATCACACTGCTCACAGAGTGGTGCGCGGTCACCACTGAGCAAAGACAATGTCCGATTCGTAAACGAGCTAAAAGTACCTCTTCCCGACGAAAAGAACGGGAAGAGGTACCCCAGACTAACGGAAGAGGTTTAACTTCCCGCAACTTGTTCCCCCTAAGAGCCGCCCACTCATCGCGCCAGCGCGAGAGGTTACGGTAACGTAAAATAACATAAAAATCTGAGGAAGGAACAACACAGGTAAAACATCTGGGTGATAAAATGGCCGATTTCGCAGCGGCGTCGGCAGACTCGTTGCCTGAGATGCCCACATGACCTGGAATCCACACGAAGGAGACGCTGATGCCAGAAGCACCAAGCGAGTGGAGCAGGTCATGAATGTGCTGTACGAGTGGGTGGTAACTATACAGCGCGTGAATACTCTGAAGGGCACTCAGAGAGTCCGTACAAACAACACAGCGCCGTAAGACGTGCCGCTGAATGTATAAAACACATTGATATATATTGAAACGTTCGGCGGTATAAATCGAACATTGTCCAGATAAACAAAAAGTAAAACTCTTTGCACAAAAAAGGCACATCCTACTCCAACATCAGTCTTAGACCCATCGGTATATATAAAATGACAGTCCCCGAACTGCGCCTGTAGTTCTAAAAAGGCGGATCTAAGGACGGAAGCAGGGGTCTCATTTCTCGGCATCGACGTTAACCCAAGGTGACAGTGGGCCTCAGCGCGCGACCATGAAGGAAAACGCGTTTCCCCCCGTGGAAGGGCCGGCGCTGGCGTAACGTTCAAATACCGAAGCAGCAGTCGAAATCGAACCCCTGGAGGGAGCAATGCAGAAGAGCTAACTATATATTGGCGATCAAGCGAATCCTCAAAAAATATCGCGAAGGACAGGTGTTCAGGCAAGCTTGAGAGTCGACAGGCATAGCTGCACAAAAGCATCTCACGCCGGAAGGACAGCGGAGGCTCTGCAGCTAGGTTCTTTTACGTGCCGCAAATCTACGACTCGGCACCACTGGCTTCACTTCCCTTCCGAAGGAAGCCATCCTAAGGATTTTTACGCCCGAAAAAAATCCATCTCCCTCCGCCGGGTTTGAACCGACGACCTCAGGAACTGGAGGCTAGCATGGTAACCATTACACCACGTAAGACGACAATAATTGTAAGTAAAATGAAGTAGCACAAGCAATATTAATTAAGTACATTACAGTAACACCTGATGTAAACGAGGAGAACCGAATTCTAGCTGCTTGCGTAGACGTTAAGTAGCTGAACCACTGCTAAACCTAAGGATCCTCCTACCTATTTTTGATAAAACTTTACGAGCATTATAGATGCATTGAACTGTTTGGTAGCATATTTGATTCTTACAGTTGTGAAAATGTAAATATGGCGATTATTCTCTAAGAATACATTGGGACGCAGCTATGCCCCAATTTATTACATAGAAGGCGACCGACCGACCGACCGACAGTCCGGTTGAAGAGATAAGGAGACGAAAGAGCGCTATTACCTAACGTAAATTACAGTAGCGCTATCTAGAGATAACGGGATTTTTATGGAAGCTTCTTTCTCTCCGCCTTCCACGAATACTTGCAACTACCTCGAAACTCCAGCGGCTATATATCGCGAGCCGGCTTGCGACAGTGTGTCGGTGAGGTTGAGAGTCGTTGCTCTTGATGCGACATAAAGTACTTGTCGTGACGTACAGTAAGTGGTGCTGCTGAGATTGATTAGAAAGGTCTTGTGTTCGATGCTCCAATGAGTAAGGCGGAAGAAAGTGCAGGCTGCTCCGCGCGTTTCATTGCGCCATTACGCGTAAGGAAAAGTAAAGTGATAGTGAAAACTGAATTAAGTCGCATAAGTTAACCGACAATCAGAACTGAACTAAATCACATTAGATTACTGATAGTCAGAACTGCATCACATTAGTTAACTGACAGAACTGAACAATATCACGTTAGTGAACTGACCGTCAGAACTGAAGTATATCACATATAGAAGTGACAGTCAGAGCTGAACTATATCACATATAGAAGTGACAATCAGAACTGAAGTATATCACGTTAGTTAACTTACAGAACTGAACTATCTCACGTTAGTGAAGTGACAGTCAGAGCTGAATTATATCACATATAGAAGTGACAGTCAGAATTGAAGTATATCACATTAGTGAAGTGACAGCCAGAACTGAAGTATATCACATTAGTGAAGTGACAATCAGAACTGAAGTATATCACATATAGAAGTGACAGTCAGAACTGAAGTATATCACATTAGTGAAGTGACAGAACTGAAGTATATCACATTAGTGAAGTGGCAGTCAGAAATGAAGTATATCACATTAGTGAAGTGGCAGTCAGAACTGAAGTATATCACATTAGTGAAGTGACAGTCAGAACTGAAGTATATTACATTATTGAAGTGACAGTCATAAGTGAAGTATATCACATTAGTGAAGTGGCAGTCAGAACTGAAGTATATCACATTACTGAAGTGACAGTCAGAACTGAAGTATACACATTAGTGAAGTACAGAAGTGAAGTATATCACATTACTGAAGTGACAGTCAGAACTGAAGTATACACATTAGTGAAGTGACAGTCAGAACTGAAGTATACATTAGTGAAGTGACAGAAGTGAAGTATATCACATTATTGAAATGACAGTCAGAACTGAAGTATACACATTAGTGAAGTGACAGTCAGAACTGAAGTATACACATTAGTGAAGTGTCAGAACTGAAGTATATCACATTATTGAAGTGACAGCCAGAAGAAGTGAAGTATACACATTAGTGAAGTGACCGAAGTGAAGTATACACATTAGTGAAGTGAAAGTCAGAACTGAAGTATATCACATTAGTGAAGTGACAGTCATAACTGAACTGTATCACATTAGTGATGTGACAGAACTGAACTATATCACATTAATGAAGTGACAGTCAGAAGTGAACTATATCACATTAATGAAGTGACAGTCAGAACTGAACTATATCACATTAATGAAGTGACAGTCAGAACTGAACTGTATCACATTAGTGATGTGACAGAACTGAACTATATCACATTAATGAAGTGACAGGTAAAATGAATAGTCACAATATTAAGATAAACGATCGCGATAAACAAGGAACTAGTTTGCATCGCACTGCAACATATTACACGTCAGCAGTCAATGAGAGATGACTAGTACACGCGACAGTTAGAGATACGGGACAAGTTTATATGGAAAAGAGTTTATTTACTTATCGTATTGTATCAGATCCAAAAATACGAGACCAAGATTTTACCGAAAATGCATGTTTTGAGGTTTACCATAATTCAAGAAAGAGGTCGTGTGTGTTCATATAATATGAACTACTGTAACCTCTGGAGTATGTGCTTTCATTTCAATCGTTGGAGGCTTCCCTTCTGTTTACATCTGTTCATTTATTTGTGCGAAAGATGAGGATAAAGAAGATTGATAACGGACACAAATGATATCATAAGTTTATCTGCAAAAAGAAATCATTTTGATGAAAGACATACATGGCCGAAAAGAACACGGAAGAAAAGGTATTCGAGAAAGCTAGACATAAGACAGACACACAGACACTCTTCGATTAGTTTAATGGCTTGAAACGACAGCGTCGGCGGAAAAGGATGGTGAATTTTATGCAGTATACTGTAAGAGAGACTGAAAGTCGAAGAGTTCCAAGAATTAGGGAATGAGAAAGGCAGAACATGAGGAAAAAGAAATAAAAGGAATAAAACGCGTCTGAAGCGGCAAGTAAGAAAACAGGTCTCAATGATGGCGTTGTTGTCCCCGATGATAAATTATCTCCACCGACAATATCTTCTTCTTCATGTTGGCTCCATGGGAATCTCTCTTAGCTGCTTTCTGTAGAGGCATGGGTACTAGAGATTCCTTTAAACGCGTCAGGGGCAATCTGTCACACCAGAAGCCAATAACTCATCGAAGCAGCCCCACATTCTTCCATCAAACACCGAACTCAAAGGCAAAAATGCAGCAGATCTGCCGGTCAGAAGTGAGAATCAATATTTAGAATCTCTTGTAAGCTAAAGAACAGCAGATCCAAGTAGTAAAGCTTCAAGCTTACATTATAGATCACTTGTTTATATAACTGACAACTTTTTTCTTCGGCTCTTCTAGTCAGGAGCTAATTGCAACAGGCATCATCGGTCTCCTAGAAGTTCTCTCTTCTCTATCCAGACGAAGTAATGGATATCAGACTGAAAAGTTCAATGCCATAGTCAGGATTTAAACCACAGATCTTCGTCTTTGTGCAACGTTGTTCTAACTTGTTCTAACTTTTAGCATGCCGATACGACATTAAACTCTCCAAATGACCATTTTTCCGGATAAACAATAAGGAGATTTCAAGTTCATCTTGATATACCATACCTCAATGGCAACTTACAATCTCGTAAGTACTTCAAAGTAAAAACAAATTGAGTTTTATATATGGATGCACTTTAACCACTATAGTCCTTAGCGTCCCATTCTATATTGGGTGTGAAAGACCGGTAATTTTGCTCAGAGGCCTCTTTATCAGGCTTGAGGTTTATTTACGGGCCATAAATCTACGACACGGACCACCGGCTTTACTTCCCAACCGAAGGAAGCCATGCTAAGAATTTTTACGCCCGAAAAAGTCCATCGCCCTCCGCCAGGCCTGAACCCGCGACCTCGGGTACATTTTTACTTTCTCTACTACGTATAGTATGTAGGGGAAGTATTTTACTCCACCCAAAAATTCGATACCGAAATTTCACCGGAAATATATGTTTTGAGACCCCCTGAATCCAAAAAAAGCATTTTTGGAAACATGTCCGTGTGTGTGTGTGTCTGTGAACAGCATAACTCAGAAACGAACAATCGGATAAACACCAAACTTGGTATTTAGGTTCAGTATCTTCCAGAGATGCAACGAAAAGGTTTTCAAGAAAATTCCCCCACCCCAGATTACCCTTTACATGGAACATTTTTCGAACATTTTAATTTTCTCAAAAATGGCTGTAACATTTTGATCAAAATATCATATGTTTAAGATATTTTCATGAAAAATAAAATGTATGTCTTGAATTTTCTGGGAATGTATCAAAAAGTATTCTTCATTGTGAACGATTTTTGCATAACTGTTAAACCATAAGAGATAGACAAAATTTTACTACCCAAAGATGTAGATGGCGTTAAAATACACAATTTATGTCATATACATATGTTTTTTTGAGTGAACCATTTTCGAGTTATTGCCTGTTATTCCCTTAAATTTTTCAATACTTATTTTCTCAAATAGGAATGCGTTATTCATTTTTACTTTCTCTACTACGTATACTAAGTAGGGGAAGTATTGTATTCCACCCAAAAATTCGATACCGAGATTTCACCGGAAATACATGTTTTGAGACCCCCTGAATCCAAAAAAAAGCATTTTTGGAAACATGTCTGTGTGTGTCTGTGTCTGTCTGTGTGTGTGTCTGTCTGTCTGTCTCTCTGTGTGTGTGTGTCTGTCTATGTGTGTGTGTGTCTGTCTGTGAACAGCATAACTCAGAAACGAACAGTCAGATAACCACCAAACTTGGTATTTAGGTTCAGTATCTTCCAGAGATGCGACACGAAGGTTTTCAAGAAAATTCCCCCACACCAGCTTACCCTTTACATGGAACATTTTTCAAAAATTTTAATTTTCTCAAAAATGCCTCTAAGGATTTTGATTAAAATATCATATGTTTAAGATATTTTCATGAAAATTAAAATGTATGTCTTGAATTTTCTGGGAATATATCCAAAAGTATTCATTGTGAACGATTTTTGCATAACTGTTAAACCATAAGAGATAGACAAAATTTTACTACCCAAAGATGTAGATGGCGTTAAAATACACAATTTATGTCATATACATATGTTTTTTTGAGTGAACCATTTTCGAGTTATTGCCTGTTATTCCCTTAAATTTTTCAATACTTATTTTCTCAAATAGGAATTCGTTATTAATTTTTACTTTCTCT